>OX442339.1:5099842-15099842 GCA_949358125.1 Idaea dimidiata | reverse complement strand
GTTTAATGTGTGGGTTGACAAATCACTCTCAGGGTACAGACTAAAGGCTGGCCCAAACAATCAACTTACAAACTAAAAGTGAGACTTAAGTTTAACATGTAGATCAACACCACGGTACGGGTACACATTTTACATATTAATACGCCATCCTTACGGACGTGAAATTGAATACACCTGAACAATAGTTCTTAGCACTTAAACGAAGATGCGGTTAACATACCCTACCATGAAGAAAAGTTGAAGTAGGTAAGTTTAAATATTTAGTGAAGTTAAAAATAAAAAAACAGGTAACGCGAACTAAATAAACCCCCACACGCCAGGCGCGCCGCCTGCGTTACTCCCTCACGCGACACCGCAGGGAAGCCAACGCGCTTCCTCTCCACCTCCACCACTCAGCTTGCCCGGCGAACCACGACGCCCCCCACGGCCTCCATGCCGCACCAGCACTACCTTCGGGCAGACTTCGCCCCCACTATGCACCTCCTGAAGATAACACAACATAGTTACTTCAGTACTTATAAACTTTAAAATAAGACCGTAGGAAATTACAGTCTCAACGGGGAATGTACTTTGATGAATATCGACAATAGAACCGTCGACTGAACCCAAAACACACACGGGGATCTCCAACAAAACTCCTCAGAAAATATAACAATATCACACTCTATACACTACTCAAGACTATCAAATTAAATCACCGGATGGATGGACTCGGACATTAATTTAGGAAAAAGGAAGGTAATTACCGGAAGGGTCCTGGGAGTGTGGTTTCTCGGCCGGTGCCCACGCTTACGCGCGGCACGGCCCCTCTTCTCTCTTACCAGGGTATCCATCGCCTAAAAAAGGGGAACTATTAGTTAAGTGATATAAAGGTTACATTAAGATGTGGATAGAAGGAGGTTACTTTTCACCTAGTTAGGGGTAAAAGGTGACTCAAATGGGACATGACGGGACCAACAAGGAACACCAAAGGTACCACAAAAGGTCGCCTAATGTCTATGAACGTAAAACACTCACCTGTCGGAGGTAATTCCACTCAATTGGAGACACGTGTCGGATTCGAAACGTTGCGACGCGGCGTCGGGAACGACGTAGGACTCTCTCGTCTGCTGAAATAAACGGGAACTTTAGAAAAACGTAGGACGCTTCCACGCGGTCGGTTCCTCAAGACAAGAAAATACGGCCAACTTACCGAATATCCTCCGCGAGTGCCACGGGCAATCCTCGCAGACTATCTCAACCGCCCAAAAAACTCCAGCAAGTAAAATAATCGCAATTTCCTCTAAGTGCGGCTGCCACCTCAACCTCAGACAGCCAGCCAACGCCCATCTATCAAATGGCGAAAGGAAGTCCTCCCTTCCACAGACAAAACTATCCTCCTCGTCCTACTCATTCACGTTCAGTCAACCAAAAAAACTAATCTCGTCCGTGGATCGATTGGCCACTCAATGGACACAACACTCAAGCGGCATCGTATCCGTCAACGTCAGAACGCCGGAGCTGTCAAATGTCAGTGCGATCTGACATCCGTCAATCCCATCCATCCGTTTGTTTACAACTCGGGTTTACAATAAAAGCGAGGAATTGAATAACTTAAGATGTTTTCACCGTAATTCGGTGAGAAACAGTTTCAACACACTATGAGGATGCTACCTCGGTATAACGTGGTACTAGACACCCACCGATCCCGTCGGAAAAAGGTAATCTAACTTCACAAAAACTTACTACAAAAAACAAGGTGTTACAACTAGTATGAAGTTCTGAATCGCACTATCAACTTTCTTTCCGAGATAAACTCGTAATTATAATGTCGAGGCGCAGGCTTCTGGACAAAACACCTGCCCGGTGGAAGATCTTCCCTTTGGAGGTAGTACACACCACCTCGTCCTTCTAAACTTATCCAAACAAATCTAACCTCATTCTAACGTTAAATTACCTTCCAGGTGATAACAGGCGCGTCAGCGGAAGCGCCGTGCGCGCTCCACTGCCCCCCGAATGACCTCTGCCACAACGCCACATGTTGCGGACCCAACCAGCAGGTTTGTACTGTTACCTTATAATTGTAGTTGTAACCACTTGACTACTGTAGTGCTACGGCGGTGTTCAAACCCAGGATATGTTTTTTCTTTTTTTTTTTTCTTAAAATCGGGGACGCAACTTCTTTCAGCATTCTACGCTTTCTCTTATTCATAGTTTAGGATATCCTCCTGAAAGCCCATCGAAATGTTTCACCCTGTTTATAATACAAAGAATGTTGTATGTGCGATTCAGGACTTGATACTACTAACGCCATCTGTGATTTTATCCCGGCTTTGAATACTCATCTTCCGGAGTTAAGATATTATACAAAGGTGGTGGTACATATACAGTCAGCAGCAATTGCTTTTAACTAGAAAAATAACAAAACAGTGTTTCTATTATGATAATGGAATTCATTTCAACAACTCGAGAAAACCCCTTATTGAATTTTTTGCTCTTTAAGATGTTATTGATTTTTTTGTTGCTGACTATACTTGAAAAGGTGCTAGTAAACCAAAAGTAACATGGGTAGTGGTATATGTAAATATTTAGACTCAAGTTGGCGCGTGTTTGTATGTGTGTGTAGAACTTGCCCAGATAGAGTCGACTATATACGCATGATACCCTGCTTAAAATCTCAGTCGAAATTTTAAAATAAATTTACACAATAAAACACTTTATTTATCGGGTTGAATCGCGATTTATTCATAGTTTTAAAACGAACCGAGCTTTCGCCAACTTTACAGTTGGCTTTTTCAAGGTTGACTGAGATGTAATTTGTCTATTTTAACATTCTAAAAAGTTACAGTAAACTACCGCCTCATAATAATTTGTAACAAAACGTTTCAGTTTATAGAGTTATTGTAATAATTTTCAATTTAAATTATAATTATTATTATCCCTAGCTAGGTCAAAAAACTACCAAGGCTTTATTATGCAAAATCGCGAAAACCATAGAAGAAATAAATTTACTCATGTTGCCAGGATTTAATTTGAACACCGTTGCAATTGAACATCACCTATAACTTGCAATAGAAACTTTATTAACTCAAAAATGTATGAAAAATAGTATGACTTCAAAGACAATTTCAGTACGCGAATAGGCCATCAGTGGATTCAGAAGTAATTTCCTATGCCTAAATGGCAAAATATAGATGACTTTACCAATTGTAACATCGCTTCCACCTGTTGTACACGCCTTTATGTATGAAATAAATAATTGATTGAATTAAAAACCATATACGCACACATGCAACCACGCACTAACATGAGTTCAAGCTGGTATTAACTTCGTTTAAGCTTCCCAACTAGCAAAATTGAGTTAACAGGCAATTTTTTATTACTAAGTAATGATATTTAACTTGTATATACGTAACTCTATAACTGCTTTTTGTATATCTGTGTTATAAAACGCTTAAAAGCTATATAAGGTTAAACAGCTCAATTGCCTTTATACATAACGACATAAACGTTTTATCAGCTACTTTATACAACTTATATAACACAGCAGTAAATTGAAACTTTTAACTTGAATAAAGAACAATTATGTTGCACAATGGGTTCTATGATGCCATTAAAACGCAATAGTAAACGAATATGGCTTTAAGATCACTAAAATCGAGCTAATTATATATTGATCACCACTGTAGCTAACACGTGATATAATGGATGTCATTGTAGCTCTTATATCTCAGATATGATTTATATAAGCATCTATTAACACTAGTGCTAAATATTTGATAAGGGATCTTAAATAACGTTAATAAGTTACAAAGAAGATCTGTGTGCGCTCATATATCTTTATTGACATAAAAACGTTTTTATTTCTAATTTAAACCTAAATAGACACATATATATTCACAGAAATTCATTTACTGGACCTTTCTGCGTTATTGCATAGTTTTTGTCGCCAAATTAACAAAATATTAATCAGACAACTACTTTATATTAAGTTTTGTGTTTTTAATCGCTTTTTCCATTTTCTCGGGTACCATTTTTTCCTGATTGAGTGCAGATTAAGAAGACTGAGGAATTTATAAGTTTTATTAGGACGGACTTAGTTATCTTCTTGCTTTAAGATAACCCTAAATATTGTAATGGCTGCAAGATGTTGTAAATCGTTTGTTTAGTAGCAATGATAACACTAATAAATTGTATAATGCTGCTTACAAAATCAATTCATAATTTAAATCATCTTTATTTTATTAAAAAGTATAAATTAGAGAGGCCCACTGAAAAAACACTAATATTGTACCATAAATTTATCAACAGAATTCCAAGCGCATGTGATTTTACACTATTTATGATTTTTTAATTACACGCACAAATTTTAAAACAAAATGGACATTCAAATGTAACTTCTAACATTATAATAAAAACCTTAACCAAAGTTATTATTGATATTTTTCTGCCAAAATACTAGCCAACAATGTATAGTTATTATAGAATCACAATCACCAATATATCATCAAATAACTTGATACATCGGTGTCGCTGTGACCCTATTGCTTCTTTATTGTGTTACAACTGATTTAAGGCCACTGATATAACACCAACAAGATAAAAATAACACAGATCTATCACCAACATGTATCCGATTAGTCCTAAGTGGAGCTACTGTAGATACATAGTATTACTTAAAAGTGCTAAAAGTGGGGCCATTTTCGCATTGCAGAAACGTGTCTACCACGGATATGCGACTGCTCTGTTCTCGATATATAGCTACATTTGAGGTTGATTTGTTAGTTGGGTTATAACGTGGCAAAGTTAACAAGAGACTTCGTTCGAAAGAAATAGTTAGTTCTCAAGGCTCTAGTTAAGGTTGTTGCATTTTTTAACATTTTTAACCGACTTCAAAAAAGGAGGAGGTTCTTTTCAACTGCAGCAGTCACATTTTGTAAATATTTTAGAACTATGTAGTTCCTTGTATGGTAGATCGTTTTGTTATTACTGCTTTAACCGCCACTAGTACTCATGGCAAAGTGGTCTAACGCGTTGACTCGGATTACCAGTGGTCGCGGGTTCAAATCTCACTCTACGAATTTTTGGAAGCCTTTTTCGAAAACAATGAAATGAAATGAAATTTGTTTATTCCAGTTTTTTACATCCATATAAATTATAAATTAAATAAAAAATTAAATTAAAACTAAAATGTTTAATAAAAACCACATGTGGAAATAATGTTTAGATATTTTTTGTATACGCTTACCTTAGATCTTATATGACAATAAAATTTTGTAAAATAATTAATATTTTAGTATCTACTCATCTACTTTTGTTTTATTTTCTTCGTGAAAGTACATACTCAACAAATAGGATTTTTTTTACACAATTTTCCTTTTTTTTATTTAAATGCTCAGCAAATTCATTATTTTCGTTTCAATTGCAGTATTACACTTTAGAATCAATAAGGGTGCGTTAAATCTTTTTCAAGGAGATGACAAAAGGGCCAATAAAAAGACCTGGCCAAAGAAAATACAGTATTTTGGAGATAGAGGATGAACTAAGAAAAGTTTAGCTTACACCACTGTGAATTCTTTTATTACTCCCAAAAAGAACTGGAGATTGATAGTCCAAAAAAGTTATCAAAATCGGTTCAATAGCCATCTTTTTACTTTACAATACTAGTTAAAATAGTAAATTTATATTTTTTGTAAACTCTGTAATACTTAGGTACTATATTGTTTAAACACCTATTTAGTATATTATGTATTTTTATTTCAATTGTGTGCCAATTTTATATGAAACGAGGCTGTGTTACATTAGTATAAAAAAATATTAAATTATGTAAAAAGTTAAACATTAAATATTTTTACAATTTTAAATGGGTTTGATTTATTTCATGTACCAGGAATTCGATTTCATTTTTGGAAGTTTACTTTTTCTTTTTGAAAACTATATTGCCTAAGTTTTCCTAACACATAAATTGTTCTAAAGTGTGGATAGATTTATATTGTTCCTAAGTGTCGATAAACACTTAGAAATAATATTTTAAGCCATGCCTGCTGGTAAAAATACGACTTTATTTTGTCGTTTATACGTCCATTAAATAACTCTATTCTGTTATTTTTACATAAACGCAGGTTAAATGCAAAAAACTGCGCTTAATTTTGAAAACTGAAGAAACAGTCTTAGGTTAATGAACTGGAACTCACTGCGATTTTCCCAAAACTAACCTTGGAGTCCTAAAGTCTAGAGTGAATAAGTTCATTAAAGGAAAGCATGCTACTTTGTCGCTTTCCATCAGGAAAAGTAAGGTCCAAACTTATCTCATAAAAAAACTGAACTAGGGCTTGAAATGTCTTTCTTGTACCACAGTTTACCCAGTACTTAGCGTTTTTCTTACATTGATCCAGCTTTCATACATATTTGTTACACGCGACGGGTCGCATAATTTGTAGGAAAGGTCACATAAGCTGTAGGAAATTTGACTTGTCAAATTTAATTGTGACTTGTTTACCATTAATTCTCTCTATTATGGCTGTAAACTTGTTTGCTTATTGGTCACGCTATGAAAAGAAATAGCCATAAGTAGTTGAATAATAAGCTACATTATTTTCAAAAGAACAAAACTAGACCGACCGATCTAATATGAAAACATGATAATGTCAAAGGAACAATTTACCATGAAATGTCAACAGAGTTTTAAGGTAAATAAAAGAAATTGTGTTTGCCTATGTAATTTCAATGTTTTTGTTTGGTTTGAGCATTATATTCTTTCATGTCGTATTGAGTAATAGTTTGTATTAATGTAGGTTAGGTACCTAATTATCCATTCTTAGGTTATTTTTGTATTAGGAGCATCCCACGATTTTGCCTGCGTAAGGCCCAATAAAAAGTAACCTTCAGCTATCTACAAACCGAGTTTTATCGTAATAGCTTGAGTGGATTTTGATTGAAGGAGCAAAAAACACGTACACAAATTTTCTTCTTTTAATATTTTTGTAGGGTTGAATTAAAATATTTATCTTATATGTTCAATAGGTACATAATTTATTGATTAATTTAAATATAATGCTTTATTTAGGTTAACAATTGTAGGTTTTCTTACATCTACCAAATAAATCAATTAAGTGTCAATAACTCTTAAATGTAAAGATATTAATAATATCCAATCAAATGAACGGGACGAAAATCGATTTATTTCATTACTAATTATACACTACGGCTCTACCCGTTAAACGCAATATAAACTCTGGTCTTTAATTCTGATTATCTATCCAGTGGACGTCTGACAATAGTGGAAAATGACTAGTATTATGCAGTACATTGTTGCTTTAAGGTAATCACCGGTTATAACCACGTTACGTCAAAGCAGCAATGTACTGCATAGTGCCTGTCATTTCTACTGTTGTTAGACGTCCACTGGATAGATAATCTGGGGGCTGGTCTCCAATTATCTGAATATCATCAATACAAACAAGTAAACGTCTTAACAAGGGTGTTCTGTTATGTTAGTATACCTACTAATTTATGTTTAGTATAATGTATTTTTTACTAATAAAAATCGCCTGCATTACTTAGTTATAAATGGTTTCGGGGTAGTCAGTTATCCACCGCCAAATCACTATGGAAATAGTAAATATCAAGCTAAGCTAGTAAATTTTGTCTTACTAAAATTTTTTAGCGTACTAAATATTTATTAGTTTATACAAGATGTAACAGGTAAGCCCTTTTAATCCGAAAGGGGGTTGTTCTAGACGTCTAGGCGAACACCTTTTGTTCTACGACTTTTGAAAATTTGAACTTTTTTTTGAATATTTTGAGATTATGTTTCACTGGAAAAACAGCTGTTTTTGAAAATAAAGGTAATTGAAGGTTTGATTGTAGTAGACCAAACTAAATGAAAGAACAACATAAGGTCAATGACCTCGAACTCTAAGAAACAGCTGATTTTCAAGTAAACTTTACACCTAAATTTTTCAAAAAGTACTTCGAATTTTCAAAAGTCGTAGAACAAAAGTTGTTCGCCTAAACGTCTAGAACAACCCCCTTTCGGATTAAAAGGGCTTACCCGTTACATCTTGTATAACCAAGGTACAGCTACTCTTTATAAGGACCCAGACGCTCGCAGTAGCTGCAAAACATCTTGCCGTTTCTGGGTTATATAGTGTATTTTACTAATAATGCTTGCTGTATGTACTTGCTTATCTATAAACGCTAATTGATTCACGATAATGGTGAACGCAGATTGATCAAAGCCCAAACAATCGAATCGAATCGAATTTTATATATCTATATAAAATTGTTGTGGCAGTGTGCGTGTAGGTGTGTATATAAGTGTGTGCTGGTCATCCGAGTTGGACGAATCGATCGCATCGGAAGAATCGGCCGCATCGGTAGAATCTTACTTAGCTGAAGTTGTTGAATAACAAGTTCTATGTTATTCTTGTACGCAACTATCAGAGTACGAGCGAATCGCTTCGCCAGCGTCGGCCGAATCTGATGACGTCATCGGAAATTTAAATGTGTTAATCCACGGGTAAATATACTTTATCGCTAATTGTGTAAGGTACTGTTTCCCGTGGACGACAAAAATTCGATTCTTTCGGTTCTTTCGACTCTGCAGCCAAAAGAACCGAACCTAGCTCTAGACAGCATTCTTATCACGTCAAAGTCACGTCTTATTAAAGTCACGTGACTTTTCGCGAACTTATATGTCAATTTTATACAAAAAACTGTCGATTGGCGATTTCGTTATTCGATAAGAATGTTGTCTAAGGCTGCTGATCAATCCACGTTCATCTTAAGACTCATCATCTTTTCTCATTGTAAATTGAAAAGTTGTTCGAAATAAAATCCAATTTTTTTATCATTTACTTTAAGTACAGCTTTCTTATCTTACAGGAGCATAGCACACCATCTCCAGCGGTAACGCCGTATCTTTGCAGACAGAGGAATAATGGATCGAGGTCAGATTCTTTGTGTTCCAATCCCGGTAACGCGAATCAAGCGCGAATCGGTTGGAATTTAGAGGCTTTGGAGTGCGGGTTAGTAGAGTAGGTAGAATTGTAGCAAATGTTGTAGCATTGGTGTCACTTGGATGTTGTTGTTGCAAATGTTTCTTTTCTTTAAATAATTTGTTACTTGTGCACTTGTAGCAACAATTTGCACAGACATGTAGCAGATATGTGCGCATGTAGCATTCATGTTTAGTTGTAGCACATTTTTTTGTGTACTTTGTTACATATGTGCACTTGTAGCAAATATGTGCTCGCATATCGTTGATGTATATTCGTAGCAAGTGTTTTTGTAATTTGTTACAGACACGTAGCGAATATGTGCAGGCGTAACATTAGTGTTACATGTGCACTTGGTGCAATAATATGCACATAGACTATTGTAGCAAATATGTTCTGATGTAGCATTGATCTTTAGTGTGTTTTTGTAATTTGTTACATGTGCACTTGTAGCAAAAATGTGCACAAACCTATAGCAGATATATGCTCACGTACCATTGATGTTTAGTTGTAGTTGTAATTTGTTACATTTGCACTTGTAGCAAAAATGTGTACCGACATGTTTCAGATATGAGCACTTGTAGCATTTATGTGTATTCGTAGCACAATTTTGTACCTTGCTACATGTGCACCAATTTGTAGCACATATTTTTGTACTATTCTACATGTGCAGGCATTTCTAACAACAATATGCACAGACATGTTGCAAGTATGTGCGCATTAGCACATGTTTTCTGTACTTCGTGTGCACAATGTGCATTCATAGTAACGAACGTTGCTACAACGATTTAAATTAAAGTAAATTTGTAGCAAATATTGATACTTTAAAGGATTCCGAACAACATTACGTAGCAACATTTATTAGTAGGTAACTATATGTGCCTACTTCGTGCCAATCGGAACTTGTATGTAGCGAAATCAAAAATTCGCCCTTATTCGAAATCGTAGCCACTATGGACAGTTTTCACAAAGATGAATGAAAAATATCTGATTCAGCATCTTAGATCATAAATGCAAACAAAGAACTGTCAATTATCAACTTATAAAGTATTAGCAGCTAAAAAAGTAAAACTCTTTGTTTTACAAAGAGCTGTCTCTTTGAAATAAATAATGTTTAAGTTTTTTGATTACATTTTTAATCTAAGATTCTGAAACAGATAAGTATAACAATACCTATAGTCCAGTCATTGGTCTCTCACTTAGTACATCGCTTTACAAAAGGTGGTGTAACAAGTTTTTTATTTTGTTTATATACAATATTAAAAAAATCATATACGTATTATGTAAAGCTTTTTGTCATCTACATACTAATCTGAGACACCTTTGTCATACGATCTACTGTTGCGATTTTAAAACGGCATTTTGCACATATTATAAATCAAAATATCGAACATACCCTGGCGCTCCGAAGAGTAAAAAACTTGGATTTAATTTTGTCTATTGTATCTTAAAAATTAAAAAAATAATGTTACACCATCTTCTGTAGAACGAAAATATATAACGACTGGCCTAATATGTTGTTAGAATATTTTTAATATGTTATTAGAACGTTTTTAATATGTTTTTAGAACATTTTTAATATGTTTTTAAAACATTTTTAAAATGTTTTTGGAACATTTTTTCTCATTCACCACACACGTCCAAAGCTGCCCGCCTCTTTATTTATTATTGAAGCATGTTTAATTGGAATTTAATTAGGGCTATTACTTAAGTAATTTTATTATTTGTATTTTGTTCTGTATTATTGTAATAAATTAATTTTATTTTAAAACATTCTTAATGACGATTAAAGCATTTTATTTTATTTCAAAAGTGGTTATAATTATTATTGACCTAGACAACAAAAAATCTTTATAATAATTAAATATTTTTTTTATTAAAATTACTTTTAAAATTACCCTGTTCAAAGTAGAACGCGATAGGTAGATTAAATAAATAACAAAAGGATAAAAATAAAAGATTAAAGAATACTGTGAAAAGCAACCTAATTCTTTGTTTTTCTATACTTCCATTTATTGAAATCATTACTGTATCAAGTAATGCTTTCCTTAATAGTGCTTCAGTTATCGATAAATTGATATTTTAGTTATCGATAAAATTAACAAAGTCAATGTAAAAAAACTGTACCTATTGCAAGTGCATGTTGCAAGTTGTTTTGTCTGTTTTGGTAAACAAAAACTAATCTAAGAACTAGAGGTTTTATAGATTTTGAGAACAGTTTTTCATTTTTTTGCTTTTACTGCTTTGGTTAACTGAAATTCATCTAAAAACTAGAAGTTTATTTTGTGGTTCTAGTTCGCTGCTACCATCTCCGATGCAGGAAATTCAAGAAGGACGACTGACTGTCTGACATCAGACCTAGCCCTTTGTTATAACTGTTGAGTGAACTGTTAATTGAACTGTACTGTGTTACTGTACTAAACGTTGATAAAGTTACATACTTACCCGGGTTTTAAGAGGCATATTACGAGCTAAACTCAAAATCCCTGTCCGGTTCATCGATAAATGTTGATTGTGTCATGTGACGAAATATTGTAGAATATTTATTTTTGTATGGATTATAAGGTGACATTGTTTTCTACATTTTGATGTATAGTTTTAAGACAAAAACTGCTTATTGTTTCTGAGGTTATTAACATTTAAGTCAAAAATTGACTGTTTTGGTTAAAATGTCGATAGGTTTTTCGACACATTTGTCTTTTGTCTTGTTGTCGCATACTTTATGCGAATAAAAATATCTTTTTCTTTTTATCTTTAAAATTGAACTAAAATGTAGAAAACAATGTGACATACAATCTATACAGAAAGAAAATGTCAACACCACTCTGATATGAAATAATTAACAATTTTCTATGAATCCGACATGGATTTTTAGTTAAGCACCTACCTACCTCTTAATAACGAGATTTTTACTTTTTAATTTCCTTACCTCGACGTTGTGACTATATTACAATACTCTTAATGTCTTGGTAAGAAAAATAAAAAATATGTGAGCCGTCACGCGCGCCTGGCAGATGTGAAACATCGGTATTGTTTTCATGTGGCGATGCGTCGCCACGGCATGTATCAGGTTTATAAAGTACCTTTAATAAAAAACAATATTTACCAAGTTTTACTCGAATTTTATTGCCGTAATAAAATAAAACGCGAGTAAAACCCGGTAAATGTTGTGTTTTATTATGCAAAACCTTAGACAAAAGCTTACCCTTGCCTTGTAGATGTTTCACATCCACAGTTGAAATCACGCTAATCGCGTGATACCCGCGTAAATTATGTAATTATGTGTTCCAATCGTGTAAGTTTAAAAAGTTTACTATATCCACGTTGACTCTTTAAAGTGAATCCTATAAGATAGGTTAGGATATAGATTTCTAGTGTGGAAAGTCATCGGTTTCTCAACTGTAAAGAAAAGGTACCTATTATAAAAGTTCTTTCAATAAGGACGGGTCGATGTTGAAATTGAATTGATGTTGAAACAAGCTGTTTGTGAGATATTAACTTTTTTTTTTTAATTTGAAAAGTCCCATTTGTGCCATTATGAATGGAATATAATTTCGTTCAAATGTCCGCTGCGGCTTTGCGACAAAAGCCAACATAACGCAGGCCATCGATTCAGATTCAGCCGGATTTACTCAGCAGAATCATTGAAAATTAAACCTCTCGGATTCGTGTCACCATTCGAAGCCGCGGTGGACATTTGAGCGATGTTATATTCCATTCAAAATGGCATAAATAGGCCTTTCAAATACATTTAAAAAAGAAACGTTAATATCTCAAACACAGCTGGTTTTATTTAATTTCAACATCGTTCCGTCCTTATTGAAAGACCCTTTAAGACATCAAAACCTACTTAGGCCCATTTCCTGTGTTAAAAATAGGGTATGTTTTAGTTACGTACGGTCAGTTCTAGTGAAACTTTTACTGTACGAATTGTTTCAGAACTTTGGTACAGTGTTGAGATTCGTTTCGTAAAAAATAAGACTGTCTGCAGTGGTATTCTCTAATGTAAAACAGCCTAGAGCTCGACGCTGTTTCAGCGTCGAATCAGAGTGAGCGTTCAATCAGAGCGTCGTCGTATTGCTCTGATTCGACGCAGAAACAGCGTCGAGCTCTAGGCTGTTACATTAGAGAATAGCACTGCTGTACTATCCAAAAATAATACGAAATTGTATTTTCGTTTAAAGCAGGCTACATACCCTAATATTAGCTGTATAGTCGATCTGTCCAGTGAAATCGTACATGCTTAGGCGAAATTTAGAACTGAACAGTTCGAATTATCATGAAATTAAACTGTACAGTTAAAATTGCGAAGTTAAATCTAATGGTCTGTAACCTGCTTAATTTAGGAATCGGGCCCTAGAACTAGTCGGTTATATTTAACTGCGACACTCCAGCTTCAAGGTTATTAAAATACCTAATTTATTATAATTGATCGCCCTTAATAAACTAAAATGTTACTACGACTCGAAAATTGTTATTCAAATCAATCATTTTCAAGGGCGAAAATTTTAAATTAATTAATCTGTGTTTTGACTTAAGGACTTATGTGTTAAATTAATCAATTTATCTATGGAAATGATTATTTTTATTGAAGAATATGTATTTGGTTACAGTTTGACAAAAATATCGATATACTATCGAAAAACCTATAGCTAACACACATCACTAAATTTTTTTCACCTAAGTTTCATGTCGTTTTTTCAAAGGCTTATTTAACTTAGAACTGTTTATTAAGGAAATGTATTCCGGGGATTCGAACCAACAGCTACATACCAATTAGTCCACCAACACTGGTCAGTGGACCAGCGTCGGTGGACCAATTGGTAATTCCGCTCGACGTCGGCCGTGCGCTATGTTTTTGGGGATATATCTTTCATCTAGAAAACAGCTCTATGAACGCCCAGTGCAGGCAGGCTCAAGCACTTAAAAATTGAAATATGACAACCTATTTAACTTATTATAAATACCTTTTTATAGGAAAATTACTTTAATATTGAGGTCAATGAACCGATAAGACTCCACGTGGCTCTATCTATTGATAAAATTGTTTTAAGTATCATTTAAGCACCCGATAACTGCTTATGTTAGCTGCTAGCTGCTGAGTGTTTAGCGTTTTAATGAAAATCTGTTCGGCCGTTTTAAAATCATTATAATTTTTAGCCGGTTATTTTATTTAGTACTAAATCTAAAAACAAAGCCCCGCGGTAACGCCCGCTTAAGTCCCGATCCTGCGAAACCATCGGGATAAAAAAGTAGCCTATGTGATATTCCAGGTCTTCAACTATTTATATTCACAGTTTCATCGCAATCGGTTTAGATAGCAATCTGTTTTTGTGTGAAGGAGACAATAAACACACAGTCACCCTTTCACTCACAAACTGTCCTCACCCATTTATAATGTTATAGGTAGCTAATAAGATGGTAGTCCATACAATATATCGTCTGCTCAGTGATAAACTAACTAATGTGCAAAAACGCAAATTTTCAGGATTAGTAATTAATACCCTTGTATGACCATTGATCAATAGCCAAAATGTCAGTCTGATGGATGACTGCAAATTTCCAGGATTAGTAATTATAAATATCCTTTTATTATGGATCAATAGCCAAAATGTCATTCTCATGACTCATTATGTATTACTAGCGGCACTCCGCGGTTTCAGACAGACAGAGTTACTTTCACATTTATAATATTAATATTTTTTTTATAATATCTACTATCAAGGATACAAAAAAAAGGAATAGAGGATTACTTTTTATGTAATACACTTCTCATCAAAAAAACCGTAACAGTACTACAATAACTATTGGATGGGATGAATCATAGTTATTTAATTTCTTCTTGTATAGCATGAGAGCAGTCATTAGAGCCCGGGAAGGCAATACGAGATATTGAATAAACATTTTAACGTCTTTACTTCTAACATTTCTCAAATTTATTTTTAAGGGTTAAATCGTACCTGTTGGACTAAACACGATAGCCAAAGAAATTAATTTGAAACATTAATCTTCGTTAAACGTTACCTTATAATATCCGCAACAAACTGGCATAATTATAAGTTTTATTTGTTTAATACAAGAGTAACTTAAACTCTTTCAAACTTTTACTTCTGAGGTGTTTCGATTTTTTTGATGGGAAGTGTATATAGGTACTTGTACCGACCAAAAATGATAATGTGATGTTAGCTTCATGATACAATAGAAT
Source organism: Idaea dimidiata (assembly GCA_949358125.1). NCBI lineage: Eukaryota > Metazoa > Arthropoda > Insecta > Lepidoptera > Geometridae > Idaea > Idaea dimidiata. The sequence goes on along the minus strand of OX442339.1, from coordinate 15,084,659 downwards.
ACTACCCTAATGTGTTTTTAGGGTCCCGTACCTCAAGGGTAGGTAAATAAAAAACCCTTCTAGGACCACTTTGTTTTTATAAATAATATATGAGCGTTTAACCGCTGCTGATGGTCTAAAATGTCTAAGATGCTAATCTTGAATGGTCCAAGCACACTCATCTAGAAGAAGGAAGATAGTAGGGGAAAAATATTATTTTGTAGCTAACAAACGTACTTACATGTTCTATGTACTACACCATTTCTCAGTTCAAAAAATAAAAAATCAGCTTATAATAAATAAGCTTGCTGATTAAATATTTAGATAGTAAATTTTGTCTTATGAATAGAACTATAACGTAGAATATTATTATAAGTAGTAGATAGTTAATTGCCACATTTCAAATTTACAGCACCGTTTAAGATGTTTGTCTCGCTTTACTTTTACTTTTTAAACAAACAATGTGACAAATTAATAACTAGTGATTAATTATTCAACACCTTAGTAACGGCGCGGCGGGGTTGGAAGGTTAGTTCAATTTTTGTATTTGAGAATGTTTCGGCTGAATACTGAAATGCTGCTGTAATTTGAAAGCTACTTTGACAATTAAGCCGTTCCTAAACTCATTCATTCGAATATTAGAATTTGGAAACAGTTAATTTTTAATTAAGTAGGCCCTCAAATTTAAAGTGGCGTCTGTATTTGGCCGTAAGAGCGTTAACTATCACATTAGTGGTTTAAGGGCGGGACTGGTGCAAAACAAAACACAGTAACCTTATTTTTGAATCGCTGGTGCCACTTCGAGCGATTTGAATACCTCAATTTTTGCTGATTTTCGTTCGATGTCGTGCTCCTGCTTGGGACGATTGGTTGAGACCACTTATTGCAGTCGTGCGATTCACACAAAATTACCGACACCGAACGAAAATCAGTAAAAATCAAGCTATTTTGAACGCTCGAACTGGCACAAGCATTTCAGAAATAGAGTCCCAGATCGCTTCCGACTTCACTCACACCATCACAATCCAAAGTACGTTTTAGCGGAGCCGTCCTACTCACAAGCCGCTAGTGTAATATGACACTAAATTCATATTAAAGTAATTATAATTGTACGAATTATAATTTAAGAAATCGTATATGTATAGATTTACCTTAGGATCGTGCACGTTTCTTTATTAAAGGGGAATGCTGTCTGGAAGCCTGTTAAATTCCTTCTTTCAAATTTTTACAGTGCATTATATTTCAATTTTGGACACATATAGTAGTAAACATGTTTTACTGTAATATTCTAGAGTAACAATGCGCAATCTACAAAATAACGTGATATTTTGATATCTAACCACTCATAATTGTAACAAATAATTCCAAAATGTCTCTTCTTGTGGGGTATGCCGAAGTCGCTTTTCCAGTATCTCTTTTTGTGGAGATTTTAAAAGGTAGACTATTAGACCAAAGCTAGGTACAAAAGACAATTTTAAATGAACTTTAAATGCACATCTCTTTGTCTGAATTATTAATAGATAACTATGAAAATATTGTGAATAGTTGCCAAGATATTGTAATACCTGATAAATATTTCAATTTTTCATCATTATTAAACATTGAAATCTGTTAAAAGTTATACCAATTTTATTTTTCCTATGTTCTAAATAAAGCATGCAATGTTCGAAATATTCTAATGTTAGATAAAATTGGGTATAATATGTTTTTTACAGTTAATAAAAATATGTAAATTAAAAAAAACAATTTGTCTCATTTCAAACATTTATTGTGTTCCGCTCCTATTGTGTTGTGTCTTAATAACTAAGTGACATAATATTTATTTACTAAAACACCATAAATTAAGATTATCCGCGCTACCATGCTCGTTTGTCGTTGCTATGTCGTCATTTTGTCGTTCAAAAAAATAAAGTAAATTTGAAATAAAAAAATACGCCGACTACTTTCAAAAACCACAGACCTCAAAAAATTTTTTTTTTAAGTTTGTGGTGTTTTATTTTTACTTATTTGATGTGTTTTAAATTTTATTTTTTTTAGTGAATGACAACGCGACGACTTATAAGACATCATGGTAGGGCCCATTATATAGAATATCTTATCTACCACTTCTATAAACGAAAATCGCACGTCCAATAACTTAGCTACATAATCTATATATTACCTTTCTTGTACCTACTTTTAAGGGTAGAGGAAAATGGGATACCGTACGAACTGCCGGTGCCGAATTGCCGATCGAAAATTAATCCTTATCGTGCAATAGAAAGAGCTAAAAGCCTACATATATTTGTGAAATATTAGATTCAGAAAAATGGCTCGGCTTGGTTGGCAAAAGCTCGGTTCGTTTAAAAATCATGAATAAAAACGCGATTAAACCCGGTAAATAAAGTGTTTTAGATTCAGGAAACCTGCATTTAGGTTATTTGAATATAATGCGGCCAAAATCGTCTAATTTTAGTTTAGTTTAGCGGTAGATAACATTTTTCTTCGAAACAATATTTTGTCTGTCAATATTCTATCGCACGATAACGATACAGGCATTTAAAGAGTTTTCTTAGCATTATAGCTAAAGACCTGTGTTACTAAATTCCAAGATATTTTTCCTTTTTAATTATTAGATAATCCGCTTTACCATGCTCGTTTGTCGTTGCTATGTCGTCCTTGTGTCGTTCAAAAAAATAAAGTAAATTTTAAATAAAAAATACACCGACTACTTTTAAAAACCATAGACAATTAAAAAAGTTTTTTTTATTATTATTATTTGATGTGTTTTTATTTTTTTTAGCTGAACGACATCGCGACGACTTATAAGACATCATGGTAGGGCCCATTATATCAGTTGTCAAAAATATTGCCATGAATTGCCGTAGAAAACGCTGTCGAAGTTTTAAATCAACGGTACAAAAAAGCAGACGGTGTCCTTACAGGAACAAGTCTAGTTTCTCCATTAGAAGAGAATACGTAATACTCTCTCCCGTTAATCATTTTAGTTTGTGAATTCTCATTGATGTCGAATTTCGTTTTGCCGAAGAGTGATTCGTAAGGTGGTGGGCGACTGTCGTCCTGGATTCTGAACTTTTTATTCCTGTTTCTTTTAAATTTGATAGCTTTGCCGGTTCCGTTGCTGTTGTTGTTCGGATATCTAGAGTTGATGTATCTCTTGATTACGACCTAAAAACACAAAGATTTCAGACTTTTTAAGTTAGGTAGGTACTTAAAATACTTAAGCTGCCTTAGGAACATTTTCATAACACTACTTTAATAATAAAACACTTTATTTATCCGGTTGAATCGCGTTTTTATTCATGGTTTTAAACCAACCTTGAAAAAGGCAACTGTAAAGTTGGCGAAAGCTCGATCGTTTAAAACTATGAATAACGCGATTCAACAGGATAAATAAAGTGTTTTATTATGCAAAATCGCGAAAACCATAGAAGAAATCACTACTTTAATAGTTACAAATTAAATGATGGTAGATCTAAGGATCGTATTAGCATTTTGCTAAAAATAAGTTTTCTGAGTTATATCACTTTATTTCCGAGTGTGCGATATGCTGTAAGCCTGATTTTAGGCGAATTTATTAATTGATTCTTAATGATATTAAAACGAAAAAAATCAGAACTCAAAATCTACTAGAAATATTGTAGGTAGGTATAAGAAGAAATACATCATCAAAAATCTTTCCGTGACGGGGTTTGAAGCCGAGAGCGCTAACCCTGTCACTGGAAGAAGGAGATTTGAATTATGCATTCCCCCTTGTAAAATATGACGAAAAGAAAAAGAAAAAACTTCTTAAATTCATGGAATTCGTTAACATAGTTACATTTTACCGGGTCTTCATCGCGTACTGTTTTCTTACCTCGACGTTTCGATCATGTTACAATGATCTTGGTCGGGATGGGCATGATCGAAATGTCGAGATAAGAAAATAAAAATTAATACGCGATTAAAACCTAGTAGAAGAAAACCTTGAGAAATAAGAAGAGGTATTAAAAATCTACATAAAGACATTCGTAGTTATACAGGATGAACCATTTCGATGGGCTTTCAGGGAGATATCTTAAACTATTAGAGATAGCAAAAAATGCTGAAAGGCGTTACGTCATCGATTTTGGCAAAAACAAAAAAGCATTATATAGTAGACTTTTGATTTTTATTTAACTCTAGCCAGGAATCGAACCTTGTCATTTTGCAAAATACATAAACACTCTAACCGATCGATAGTGTTGCTGATAGAGATCAAATCTTGGAAAAAAAATCTCTTAATAGTTTAGGATACCCCCTTGAACACTTAGTGTGAATTTTTTCAGTAATAAAATAACAAAAACGCGAGCGGGATGGTTAAGTTTACGCGTATTTTGTATGGAAACTCAAAAAGCGCCACTAGCGGACGATATCGAAGTTACCAGTTTTAATAGAAAATACACGTTAACTTAACCATCACATTCGCGTTTTTTTTCTTATAATAATAGTATAGTTTACGGACCTAGCGATCTCAAAGTAAATACCAATTTTCATTGCAACCAGCTCAGAATCCTTAGTGTGAGTTTTTTCGTAAAAAAAAAAAGCGAAAGTGGTGGTTAAGCGCGTATTTTGTATGGAAACTCAAAAAGCACTCCTAGCGGACGATATCGAAGTTACCAGTTTTCATACAAAATACGCGTTAACTTAACCATCACGTTTGCGTTTTTTTTTACGAAAAAACTCACACTTACTGAAGCTGGGTACTGAAACCCCAACGAAATGGTTCAACCTGTATAGTGACGTGTAATTTTCTTACCTCCCCAATAAAAACAGCAGTGGCCGCGGCCAACCCCCCTCCTATTATCAGATACGTCATTAAAAGGTCGCTGTTCCGTAACTGACGGTCCTTCGACTGGAGATCGAGCGGACATATCTTTGTGCCCGGCAGCTGTTCCCGTGCCAGGTGCTTTACTATACCTGATTGGATTATGTCCAGTAAACTGGAAAATAACAATTTAATTTTACTAGAAATATATTAAAGAAAAAATTCACTTGCGGCGAGATTTGGATTCTCGTCACTTGATCAGTACCCCAGTGCCTTACTCGCTTGGCCACTCAAGTTCCCATCTCGAGCAGGGAATTTAAGAATATGAATGATCCCCTGTCTACTATTTTTCGACCAAGGCTCGATTATGAGTCCCATCTACCTTCATCACTTTCCAGTGATTTACCTGCGCCAATGATTAACCTTACAGTTAACACGTTGGCCATGAGATGTCGTCATGTCGCTATGTATTTAATAGTAGACAGGGACAGAGACAGGGATTCATTTCCTAAATTCGCTGCTCGAGATGGGAACTTGCGTGGGCGAGCGGTTAAGGCACTGGGGTACTGTACTGACACTAGGATTCAAATGAATTTTTGAAGAAGATTTTTTCCTTTAATATATTTCTAGTAAAATATGCTTAGAGTTATAAAAACAAAAATACGAAATAATGTAATTTTATTTCATTATACAATTTGTAACGGGTAAGTCTTTTTAATCCGAAAGGGGCAGGGGGTTGTTGTAGACGTCTAGGCGAACAACTTTTGTTCTACGACTTTTGAAAATACAAACTTTTTTTTGAAAATTTTGAGATTATGTTTCACTGAAAAAACAGCTGATTTTGAAAATAAAAATAATTGAAGTTTTGATTGTAAACCATCAAACTAAATAAAATGACAACATAAGGTCAATGACCTCGAACTCTCAGAAACAGCTGATTTTCAAGTAAACTTTACACCTAAATTTTTCGAAAAGTACTTCGAATTTCCAAAAGTCGTAGAACAAAAGTTGTTCGCCTAGACGTCTAGAACAACCCCCTTTCGGATTAAAAGGGCTTACCCGTTACATCTTGTATTGCCTGTGAATTCGGCGAGTAAAATTTAATCGGAATCTGAAATCTATTTTGAGATATTATGATGAGATGCTGTATTATATCGGATTTTCCATTCGAAATAGCCAAAGATTACCGGAAAATATAAAAAATAATTATACAATCATCCATTGTGTCCAATCCATGAAAAAAATTTGAACCCGTTTTTAAAATTAAAAAAAAACATGTTTTAGAAGGAAGAAATAAACTGATTTATTCTTGACTATTGCTAATTTAGTAAAACTGTTCTACCAATTTTAAATTTGCTTAATATTTTTAATTGGCGTTTCTATATTCCGGTGCCTTTTATCTTGAAATCGCTGAACTTTCTTTGGTATTATTCATAGTACTTTCAAAACCTACCAAAATACTTACACATAATCAAACAACAATTTCAAAGGACTGTTCAATGGGTAAGCGAATGCCCTCAACTTCGTCATAAACGGTTTAGGAGCGACCACGTAAGTACATCTGTCTGCTTCGGCGATGCCGTCCCTTGCTTTCTTCAAGTAGTCTTTGTACATTATATTGTCTATGGCTACCGATTCTTTGACGAGAACGAAACCTTTAAAAAATACACGTTTCCGCATATAGAATGTTTAAGAACAGCGTGTTTCAAGAAAAATCCTCGAAAATAGAACTATACAATGTTGAACACCAGATTTCAATCGGTTTAGTACCTAGTTTTTAATTGTATAACGAACAAACAGACAGACAGACATGAATTTTAAAAATTATTTAACTTTGTTCTACTACTTTTCTTAAGTCCCTTAGACGGATTGTTCTCATAAAGACGGATTCTTATAAAGACGATTTTACAAAAAGAAATTAATTTTATTTCCAAGTACAGACTTTTTGTATAAGTATACCCTTCTTTTGTTATAAGTATAGATGAAATGTTTTTTTTTTGTTATAGTATAGGTACTTGAAGAAAACCCAAGGTGTTAAGAACTGCACGAGTAAGCTCCTGCAAGAGCTGAAGGTAAGTCCTAGATAACGGGTAAGTATAATAGATAACATATAAAAATTACCTTTATCCACGTAGTCAAGATAATCATTTACATCGGGGTAATTACGAAATTCCGCTCGACCGTTGAGTTTCATTGTGTATAGATTTGGATCAACCCCTTCCTTGGTCTGGAAATATTTATCAAAGCGTATTTTATTTATAAAACAGTTTGACAAATAATTTAACCGGGCGGCACTCGTTCATAGCGTTCATAGGAATCAATTAATCTAATGATGATACGATACGATACATTACGATCGATGCCATGAACGATACGATAAGAGTTTTTGTGTGTTTTTGTGCACTTAGACAAAAAATCCGTCTCTTATTTGTCTCTTGGTGCAATAAAGTATGTATTCATTCATTCATTCATTCTTATTTATTTTCTCATAGAAAGAGGATGAAAGTATGTCTCGAGAGCAAATTATATTTCCCTTGAGCGATGTGCTTTGAATCCCTCGCTGCACTTAGGATTCTACGATAGAATCCTTCGCTTCGCTCATTATTCAAAGTAGCGCCCTCGCCGTGAAAATACGATTTCGCTCCCTTGTCATACAATCTACTTACTATTTCCTCTCCTCAATAATATTCGATAAAACCAGATATAATTTTATAATTTGCGTCACGTGGTCCGCGTAAGTCCCGATCCCGTCCTGATACATTACCGACTTATTATCGCGATATTCGGGATACGAAGTCAATAATGACTTCGACTCGACATCGACTTCTTATCCCGATATTCGATAATTGTAGCGTTGGTATAAGATTTTTTTTAATTGGGCCAATAGTTTCTAAGCATATTTTTTTAAAAGTCTAACCCTCTTACAGCCGAATCCAGAAACGCCACTCAAAATTTGAGGGCTACTTAAATACACAAGCAGCTTCAAAATTTTAAATTATGAGAATTTTTAAGATTGGTAGCTACTTAATTGTTTGAGTGAAACTCAAATTTTAAGTTGCGTTCCTGTGTTCGGTCGCTAAACTTACATTTATAACAGCATATTGCACCGAGCCGCCTTCCGAAGTGATCCATCTGTAATTCTTCTTGAACAAGTCCTGCGGAGTTTCTATATCCAACGTGAACTTGGATAGTGTGAGGAACGCTGTTAGATTCGCCGTGTAAAACGCTGACAGTATTATTATAAACAGCCACCAAGTCGCGAAGAGAATTCGTGTTGTGTCTAGAAAAGAATAAAAGTAAGTAGTTTATGCACCGAGGTACTCTGTCTTATATAGCGGGCGTCATATTGAATCCAAAGCGTACGAAGGACTCTAGAGAGTTAACTCCCGAGCGCAGCGAGGGTGTTAAAAACTTAACTCCTGAGCGAAGTGAAGGAGTTTTGTACATAGAGTTCTGAGTGAAGCGTGGGATTCAAGCGCCCAAGATAAAGACAGGCTTTATTACCGAGGTGAATACTCTACTTTACACACCTACTGCGAGACAATAAAAAGGATACAAAAATAAGCATTTAATTAACAACAGAACAATAAATCAATGCTACGTGTATGAAATGTAATACAGCGCTTTATTAATTTAACTAGGTGTTACTTCGTAGAAATAGTGCATAGCCGACTTTTTCGTTTCTTACTCGGGTTCTACTAATTGGATTTCGATGTAAAATATACCACGAGGTTTCTCGAAAACAGAACTATCCAATATTGAAAATTAGATTTCAATCGGATTAGTAGTTTTTAATTGTATATGGAACAACCAGAGAAACAGACAAAATTATATAATTTTCTCCACTACCTTTCCTAAGTCCCGCGGCAATATCGGGATGAAATTTTGCCTATGTGTTATTCCCGGTATCCAACTACTTATATTCCAAGTTTCATCGCAATCGGTTCAGTAGGTACCTGTAGTGTGAGTTTTTTCGTAAAAAACGCGAACGTAATGGTCAAGTTAACGCTTATATTGTATGAAAACTGGTAACTTCGATATCGTCCGTTAGGGACGCTTTTTGAGTTTTCATACAATTTACGCGTTAAGTTAACCATCACGTTCGCGTTTTTTTACGAAAAAACTCACACTAAAGGTTCAGTAGTGTTTGCGTGATTGAGTAACAAACATCCAAACACATCCATTTATAATATTAGTAGAATATAGCAAAAGCAAAAATAGGGATTCATCATACTAAGGATGAATCCCTATTTTTGCTATCTGAGCGGCTGGACCGATTTCGATAGGTAATTATTTTTGCTTTGTGTTTGTTATGATTAGGAAAATGATCTTATGCCAGAAAATATTAAATTATGGATAAATACGCGGGTGAAACAACGGGGTGCAGCTAGTTAATATATTACTGATCGATCACCGATGTTTACCCACAAATTCACCCTGACTGCCCATCCAATACGTGTCACCATGATATGACATACATTAAATCACATTGCCTCGTAGTATATACATACATATTATACTTTACTATTATAATGACATGTTCCACGTTAATTTATCAAAATGCGATTTGTAAGTACAATATTGTTGATTATATGGAAAGCTGATGGCTGTGACTTCTAGTGATGGATGACGTCAACCATTAGAGGTGATAACATCAAAACAATCATCGGTGATTGGTGAGTTGGATAGAAGTTAGGTGGGCATGGAAAATAAGTACCTACGTAACCTGGATTGTTATATATGAGTTACTAGCTGCACCTCACGGTTTCACCCGCGTAAGTCCCGTTCCCGCGGGAACATCGGCATAAAAAGTAGTGTCTTTCAGGTCCGCTGAACCAGGCAATAGATTAACACCAAACTACGCTCACTTATTTTGTACCTTTGTTCTAGATTTTGTACCTTCGTGGTTTCGAAAATATTAAAGATAGATACAAAAGTGGTCACTGAACCACCTGTGATTTCTCGCTATCCACCGGTACATGCTTCACGTTATACAAGGTGTAACGGGTAAGCCCTTTTAATCCGAAAGGGGGTTGTTCTAGACGTCTAGGCGAACAACTTTTGTTCTACGACTTTTGGAAATTCGAAGTATTTTTCGAAAAATTTAGGTGTAAAGTTTACTTGAAAATCAGCTGTCTGAGAGTTCGAGGTCATTGACCTTATGTTGTCCTTTTATTTAGTTTGATGGTTTACAATCAAAACTTAAATTATCTTTATTTTCAAAAACAGCTGTTTTTCAGCGAAATATAATCAAAAAAAAAGTTTCAATTTTTAAAAGTTGTAGAACAAAAGTTGTTCGCCTAGACGTCTAGAACAACCCCCTTTCTGATTAAAAGGACTTGCCCGTTACAAATTGTATATACCAAGATTTTGTACCAATTTTGTAGTTTGGTGTAAATCTATTGCCTTGTCCAGCGGACCTGACGGACACTGAAAAGTAGCCTATTGTGTTATTCCAGGTCTCAGCTACCTATATTCCAAGTTTCATAGCAATTGGTTCAGGAGTTTTTGCGTGAAAGATTAACAATGTTACATACATACAAACCAACTTTCGCGTTTATTAACCGACTTAAAAAAAAGGAGGAGGTTATCAATTCGTCTGTATGTATTTTTTTTTGTATGTTCACCGATTACTCTAAGACGGCTTGACCGATTAAGATGATTCTTCTTTTAATAGAAAGGTGGGAGCTCCGAGATGGTCCCATAAACATTTGATGAGGATCTGATGAGTATCTTCGGAATGATGGACAGGATAGCATCCCAGAATTCAATAAATTACTTATTTTTGGACTTTTACCAAAAAAATAGACCCCTAAACAACTAAGTACAGATTGATAGGGCACCTGAAAGCACTTTCTCATCAGCAAACTTCTCAATAATTAAATTACGGTAACAATATTGTTGATTTTTAGGTAGGTAGGTATACTAAAAAGGGTAAAATAAAAAAATAATTTAAATATTAAAAAACCGACTTCAAAAAAGGAACAAAAAATAATTTAAAAAACAACAAAAAAATAAATATAAAAAAGACCAAAATAACCTCTACATAGGCACAGTGTTACCGTATAATTAATCTGTTTTATCATCTGAAGTCGGGCAGTTTTACTGGTTGGTTCCATATTGTACTTAGTTTGGCTGCCCGACTTCAGATGATAAAACAGATTAATTAGTCGGTGGCACTGTACCTATGTAGAGGTTATTTTGGTCTTTTTTATAAATTCTTATTTTTTTGTTTGTTTTTTGAAGTCGGTTTTTTAATTCTTAAATTATTTTTTTATAATATTAGTAAGATTAATGACCTAAGTAATGCATTTTTATTAATTTTTTACCACGGTACCAACGCAATCTAGCCCCAAACAAACCTCAAACTTTATAATACCCTAAGTCCCTTTCCGTAGGATTATCGCGATCACAAGTATCCTATGTTACTCTTCATCACTTAAACTATTTCTATGCAAATTTTCTTCAAAATCGGTCCAAAATGAGCGTGTTGCGAAAACCTTTTGTCTTAGGTTTTCGCGATTTTGCATAATGAAACAATATTTACCGGGTCATACTCGCGTTTTATTTATTAACTGTATTGTTATTATAATGTTTAATAGCTGTCGCTAACTTACTTTTTTTATAAAAACTCGGGTCTTGATCGAGTTCATGCACTTTTTATAAATTTAAACATAAATTTATAATTACCCCAAGTTTCGGCAAACGGGTAAGCAGACTTCCCGCGACCACGGCCGGTATAATCGATCAAGACCCGAGTTTTTTAAAAATTGTATGTTTATAATGAGCAGAAATCGTTTGAGTTTAAAAAGTGTGTCGCTCTTTCTTACTTACTGGTTTGTGGGTACCTAACAATGCCGTTAATAAATAAAACGCGAGTATTACCCGGTAAATATTGTGTTTCAAAATCGTGTAAGTTTAAAAAGTGTGAATAGATTACTTACTGGCTTCCGGCGACAAGTTAGTTCCTTGTTTTATAAACGCGCTGTAAACGAACCAGAAACTCGGCGAGAGCTTTAGATGTCGCTCGTCATCGTGAACCAGCCTGGATCGGAGGCGAGTCAGGAATGATATGCAAGGGCCGTACGATAATACTGCTACCAAGGTAGTGTACCTGTGGGGGTAACAATTTTCCTGAAATTACCCTTTTTTCGGTAAATTTTTAGAACAATGAACATAAAACACAATATTTACCGGGTTTTACTCGCGTTTTATTTATTAACGGTATACGGTAATAATGTACCGAGCTTCGCTATCTTTACAGTTAGCTTTTTCAAGGTTGACTGAGATGTAAATCGTTAATTTTAATCAACACTGAAAAAGCTAACTGTAAAGTTAACGAAAGCTCGGTACTTTGTAATAATGCCGTTAATAAATAAAACGCGAGTAAAACCCGGTAAATAGTGTTTTATTAAGCAAAATCGCGAAGCTAACACAAAATTAACAATGAACTTGACAAACTATACCTACTAAAAAATCTCGTATGACTGCAAAATTATTCTTGTATCTTTTTTATCTAATAAATAGATTCATATATTATGTTGGGATCACAGGCTCTTAGTTCTGCTCAATTATACCAAGTAACTTTGCAAGACATCAAATACTAATGTCTCAAAAGCTTTTAGCGATGTTTTGCAAAATCACTAAAAAATGATGTACTGTTTTCTAAAACAATAGAACAGACTGAGATATTAAGTAGGTAGCTAACCTAAAATATCAAGGCACAGGGTCTCACTCAACGTCTCAATTTTTCTCAAAAACGGTTCTACAGTTTATTGAAATTTCGCAGAATTACGCTAAAGTTCTATAGAAGTGTACCTGATTTCTTTCAATTTACCAACATCTGTTGAACCGTCTTTGAGTAAAATCCAATTATTCCCAGTAGTCCTCTTTAGCCCTGTCCTCCGGGGTGATAACAATAATGTTTCAGTGATGTTGAGGCTTTTTGCTTATAGAAAAAGCTCCCAGGTGCCTAAAAACTGTATGATTCTCACCAAACAACAGCATTGAAAGGTGCCATCAAGCCGGAGCCGGCGGCTGAAGCCTTCGGTCGTTTGAGCAGCATCATCCACACACCCTCGTCCAGGTCTCGCGAGTACGTGATCGTTTGGTAAAAGGAAACAAGCTTCGGCAGAAACGCTGCAGCCATGTCTATTTGCTAAAATAAATAGGCATGATATAGTAAAATATTACGCCAGATATGCCATTCTGGTGTCAACAGATGACGTCATCCATTGAAAGTTTCATCGCAATCTTAATCGCAAAAGCTGGAAACCTAGATTAACACACAGACAAGAAACCTCGAAAATCACATAGGAATACCTTTTTTTTTTTAAGGTGGAGAAATGCAGCCTTATGCACCGTCCCGCCGCTCGGGAGGGAGCGACGAGGGTGTGTGGGGCTCCCTTCCTGGCCTAAGGTGTTGGACGGCCAGTGGTTTACCCATTAAAACTCCACCGGTTCCTCACACGCCTTTATGCCGGGACTACGGGAATGTTAAGTCCTCCGCGGTACCCGACGGCGCACACTTAGAAATACCTAACTGTTTAACCCACAGAGCAGATATAGAGAAGAGATGTCGTATTTAGATTTCTCTATGAAACAACGCGAGACAAATTGCAGTTGAGTGCGAGATTTAAGATCCGTCCACTTTTTTTTTCCATCTACAGTTCAATAGCAAAACTGTTTGCTTCGGCCTATGTTGACTTTACTACGTAGTCAAATCAAAAACGTCAAATTCCGTAGTTTAACTACCCCAAACTCTTGTTTAGTAAGTAAGCCCTTGCGTCCTAAAGTGTCAAGAGGCCTACCTGAGAAAGGCATTTCCTCTTTGTAAATGGTCCGTGGTTTAACCCGATATTTCCACTAGATCGAGACATAGGTACGCATAATATGAAACCCAATCGACGTCTCCAACTATGTGCATACCAGTTTCATGGGTTTCATGAATTTTTGCATAAAGAAGTCACAAACAAACTCACTTAGACTACAAACTTTTACATATAGTTGGATAATAAAGAGAATATTAGATCCCCAACACAGGAAAGAAGCAGACTTTGCCTCACTGTACTTACAAACCCATTTTTCTTGAAGGAAGAGCGGGCCACTAATATTTAGTAGGTACTTACCTAACCACTAAAAACCTACGTATTATCTTACCTCAACTTTCACCATCTCAATCAAGGAATCCTCCGGTTTGCTCCCACCGAATTCGAAGTTAGTTTCCGGCACGAGCACTTCGTAAGTGAAGTTGAACTTCTCCATGAGGATGTCGACGATGGCGAAAGCCACGCCTTTTCCGATGAGCGTTCCATTTTGACCTGGTTCTGTGTAACTTAGGGGGTAACTCTAAAACCAAATTAAATTGTCTTTTTAGGGTTTCGTGGCTAAAAGGAAACTTCACTCCATTAGACTGTCACTCGGTAGGCTCATGGATAAGAATTTATACATTCACTAGCTGTGCCCCGCGGTTTCACCCGCATAAATTTCTATCCCGTAACGTATGTGACGCATCACGTATGTCATACCAAGCGTTGCTCAACTCGTATGATTATTCAAAGTAGGTACCCTATATCTTATTTTAACCACTAAACTATCCCTGTACCAAATTTCGTTCAAATCAGTTTAACCGTCATTTTTGCCCATCACGTATGTCATACCAAGCGTTGCTTTACCCGTACGATCATTTAAAGTATCGTATTTATACCCTTAAAGTAATCCCTGTACCAAATTTCATTCTAATTGGTGCGATCGTTCCTGTTGACCCATCTCGGATGTGTCACGCTTAACGTTGCTTAACCCGTACGATCATTTAAAGTACCCTATATCGTATCTATACCCTTAAAATAACCCTGTACCAAATTTCATTCTAATTGGTGCGATCGTTCCTGTTGACCCATCACGTATGTGTCACGCCAAGCGTTGCTTAACCCGTACGATCATTTAAAGTACCCTATATTTTATTGAAACCCCTATACTAACCCTGTACCAAATTTCATTCCTATCGGTTCCGCCGTTTTTGAGATATAAATAGTGTAACTAACACGACTTTCGTTTTTATAGCTGCGTCCCGCGGGATTTACCCTCGTAAGTCCCGACCCCGTAAGAATATCGGGATCAAAAGTAGCCTATAACCTTCCTCGATAAATGGACTATCAAACACAAAAATAATTTTTCAAATCGGACCAGCAGTTCCTGAGATTAGCGCGTTCAAACAAACAATCAAACAAACTTTTCAGCTTTATAATATTAGTATAGATTCTTTCGTGGATTTATGCTGGGAAGTGAGCGCGCACACTGGAGATGTGGAAGGTGGCTTCTCCACCGGCCTCAGCGAGGTCGATCGTTAGCTCCTTTCTGAGGTACGAGTGGTGAGCGACTTTATTCGGTACCTGTCTGAATAATCGTAGTAGTGTTCTTTCATGTCCGTCAGTCTGACTGGTTGTAGGTAGTTTCTCATGAACCGTTATAACTAAACAGTAAACAGTTAAAATTTTCGCAGATGATGTACTATTTACCGCTAAGACAATAAAGTCCTAAAATAAATAGGTATTAATGAACTGGGGCTTTTTAACATACGAATTTTTTATGATAATTAAACCCTTCGTAGGCGAGTCCCACTCGTTCCTAGCCTTTGTTTATATTTTTTTATTTTCTGTCATAAATTACGAGTATTATAAGCGGTTAAAATATATTCAATTAAGGTACTTACATTGTATGTGCCAATTTTAAGATGTTTTCCGTTGATGGCATCCGACAAGTTTTTCAGAAGGATTACTTTTACGCTAGAATGGGAATCTGTTAAAGCGATTAAAGTTAATCAGTTTTACCTGCAGTGATAAATTAACACTTTATTGTACCAAAAAAATAACAATTTCAAACAAAATTACAAATAGGTACATCTTAAAACTAAAATTGTACAATGAGCGCCCATATCACCTATGGGCGATCTCTTCAAGGCAACCAATGAATGGAAAAGACTTAAGGAAGGGAGGGTTGATGTGTTTTTCGTTAGAAATTGGATTAGGAGAGTAAAAATACTTATGACATTTCTGCGTGAAGGAGTACCTGCTTCATAATTATAGCACTAACATATTACGTAGGTACATTCTTAAATTTTAATAATGTTACGGTAATTGTTATGAAGGAATTATTTAAAAATAAACTGATCTGAGGCATACTTGAGACATTTTGGTTTTAGAATAAAGCGCCTAAAAATACCTAGATCTCAAAATATTTATTTAAATAACTAGCTGCGTCCCGCGGTTTCTTCCGCGTAAGTCCCTATAGGTACCTAACAAACACAACACAAAAAGAATTATCGAAATCGGATGCCGTGACCACACGAAATAGGGATTCATTTTTAAACTTATGAAGATTATCATGCACCTAGATTTTTCTTCGTATTTCGCGATGTTGATCAACATGGGCGTTCAACAACGCTTTATTTTAATAAGAAAACAACGCAATTAAAACCGTAAAAAAAGTTTTCTATCATGCACCAAATTAAACTTCCAAAACTACGACTCTCACCGTACAAAGGATTATCATAAACGGCCTCACAGACCGTCCCGTTACATACTGAAGACAGTATGTTATCGAGGCCAGCCATCGCATGGCTCACCCTGCCGTTGCGACTACCGACGTGAATTTGTCGCACGGTGCGACATACGATGCCCCATACCGGTAATGGCAATCACGCTATGATGTTTGTACATGTAGGTTTATATAGAATGGCGGGCTTAACATGGATATTACCATAGATACCACATAAATTATTAGGGGTTATTGTCTTTAATATTACTAAAACTAGGAGTTCGTCCCGAACTGAGACCTCACGACCCCTATCTCCCCTACCGATCCGGCTCATCTTCGAACTCATAAATTCTATTGACCTAAACTACTCAATGTCAATACTACTTTAATCAGTATTGTTGCAATGCCAATCTAACGTCTCGAAGCCTACTGGGTCCTTTTTACCCGACTGCGCGACACAAAGGAGGGTAATGTGTTTATCGGTCTATGTATGTATGGATATTTCTATGTGGCGTTCTAGATCCCAAACGCGTGGACCGATTTTGATGATTTTTACGTCAATCGATTCGTCTTAATCTGGCGAGTGTGACTAAAGACATGACAGTAATCCAAAGTAACTTATGTCACCACCAGACGCCATATTGTCAAAATTTAAAAATCTAAAATCGTCAAAGTATGTCAAGATCGGTATCGTTGAATAGGTATTTAAAAGTAAATATTAGGTTTCTTTCATCATTTTTCATTTTAAAGAACCGTTTAGGAAATATAACGGTTAAAAGTTATTTTACAATTAGGTATTCTTGCTTTTTATTTATTATCACTAACGAACAAGTTTTTATTTTTGTTATTCAAGATAGGTTTTTTAAACGAGCCTGTACCAGGCTCTGAATTTTTGGATCGGTATTGCAATGATGATAATTTTTATTTAAAATAATGCGATTAACACCGTAAAATAATTTTATTTCAATACAAAGTAGGTAAGTTAAGTACCTACCTAAGAAAAAAATATGGATATGTATTACTGTTTTTTTTTTGAGTCTACGTTTTAACTAATAATGTACCCCCAGAATTAGGTACATACTTTTCATATAATTAGGCCCAACAACATTAAAGTTAAATTAAATTCTAATTTTTTAGCTTCTATTATAGACGCCGTTGATGAGATATATAAAGTAGTACAACATTAGTTACAAACCTCATTGGTTTTTTTAAAGTTATTTAAGGTTATTATTTTTTGTAATCATTTAGTATTTCCCGAGCATTTAAAAAATGCCATAATATTTCCATTATTCAAAAAAGGTGATAAACAATGTCTAGGAAACTACAGGCCATTAGCACTATTACCTGTTATATCAAAGATATTCGAAAAGGTGATTTATGAGAGACTAAACAACTACTTTGAAAATCATAACATTTTTACAAGAAACCAATATGGCTTTAGAAAGAACAAAACCATAAATATGGCAATTTATGATTTTTGTACAAAGTTATGAAAAATGTGGATAATAGAAAACCTGCTGTAGCTCTCTACATGGATATGAGCAAGGCGTTTGATCACGTTAATCATAAAATTCTTTTAAATAAATTAGAAAAATATGGCGTGAGAGGAAATGTATATGACCTTGTTGAATCATATTTGGGTAATCGTACTCAGGTAACACACATTAATAGAGTATGTATACACTCACAATCAGAAGTTATTTATAAATCTGACATAAGAACTTTAGCGAATGGCGTTCCGCAAGGTAGTGTATTGGGCCCTTTATTATTTAATATATATATTAATGACTTTGCTGATAAAGCAGTAAATATGACCCTATTTGCAGATGACAGCACAGTGTTATTTGTAAATGAAAACAGAACTAACATATCTAATATAATTAATCTGACATTAAAATCCCTAATTCATTGGTTAAATTCAAATAATTTAAAAATAAATATTGACAAAACTAAATTAATGAATTTTAGACAAAGACAAAATAACTTGACTCTTAATATAAATTATAATGACATTAAAATTAATGAAGTTGACTCTACACGATTTTTAGGCTTAACTATTGATAACAAATTGACATGGAAGGATCATATTGACATTGTTTGTAAAAGAATTTATCAGTTCTCGTATGCTCTTTACAAATTAAAAAAGGTCGTCAACTTAAAAGCTCTGCTAGCGGCATACCACGGTCATGTAGCATCAATACTGAGGTTTGGTGTGATATTCTGGGGTAATTCGACTGACAAATTGAAGCCATTAATTGCACAAAAACGATGCATACGTGCAATATGTCAATTAGGTAGAATGGAATCATGTAGAGAATATTTTAAAAAATTGAAAATACTTACATTTCCTTCCATTTATATAAGTGAAGTTGTACAATTTGTTAAAGAAAATTTACATTTATTTCAAAAATTTAGTGAGAACAGAAGGAACAAATTTGATCTTCATACAATCGTACGCAAGACTCGTATGATGAGTATTAGTGTGTTCAGTATGGCTCCCACAATGTACAACGGAATCCCATTGTCATTGAGGATGATTGAATCTCCCAGGGAGTTTAAGCGTGCTGTCAATAATTATCTTATCGAAAAGTCTTATTATTCCATTGAAGAATTTTTTAATGATAAAAATTGTACTAAATAAATGTATTATTTGACATTTCATATTATTTATATACATATAATATTCTGACATTATTTAATTGACACGCGAAATGTAGGTTGGTATTTAATTTTGTTTGACATTGTTATTAATCTGTATTCATTAATTTAATTTTATCTGTGACATTGTATTCTTTGAAATTTAGTAGTTTTAATAGGTAGTCAGTAGGTATATTTGTAAAATCATTAAGTTGACATTAAGATTGATTTAAAATAAGTACTTACTTGATTCTGATATTTGCATGCTAAGTTAAGTGCTGGTGAAATATGTTGAACTATACCTACTACTTGATAACATCTGTTGTAACCATATTTCGTGCAAATAAATGACATTCATTCATTCATTCATTCATTTAAATAATAATAAAAAATAAAATAAAAAACTAGACTACTATTCTACTTCGATGAATCTAATTCGATGAAACGTTATTCGCAGGGAAATAGGTATCCCGTCTGAAACATGCCTCTTGCAGACATTAATCTGATATCAAAAGGAAAGGATGTTACAGTTATAAACAACCACTGCAGTAACGCTATACCGAAAACACGATGAACCGTTAAATTAAAAAAAAATTGAACTGAAACATACCTACTTGAGACATTTTAACTCGTCCGGCCGCGACTACACGCCGGCGTGTAACGCTATAAAAAACATAAAAAGGCTCTCGGCCTCGACTACACGCCGGACTGTAGTCCTACCCAGACCACTTGAAACTCTAATACATCGAAATAGAGTGGATTTTTGTTAGAACAAGTTTTGTTCATTGGCAACTCTGATATATTTTACGTCATTTGGCATTGACAGTAAAATAGCCGTCAGTTGAAAAAAAATAAACAATTGTGATTTGCAAATTTTTGCTGTCAAATTTTTTCAGTTTCGCCATTTTTTTTTGCCGTGCGGGTGAAAGTGATAAATTTCAAATAGTGATAAGTGGGTGATTTGAGTGATAAACTAGTGTATTTGGATCAGTCTTTTGGTATGTATTGTATCAAACGATTGATATCGATTTTCTTTGTAGAAACACTTTTTTACGAGTTAGAAAACCGCTCGATAAAATACGTAAAATTCGTGTTTGGTTGAGCTCTAGCGTCATGAACGTAAGGGTCACAATGGAATGGAATACCGGAAGTATACTTCCGGTACTTTTATTTCAACTTGAATTATTTATTATTTTCCTATGATAGCTATATGTAAATAATATTTTATTGTGATCTTTAGACTGTAATGAACACTTTTTACAATAATTGAACTAGGACTAGATTACAGTCATTGTGAAACAAGCTTCGTAGAGAAAGTCGGAAGGAAGTTGGGAGAAAGTATTTCCTTCAAAGTAAATAAATAATTATTTACTGCTTACTAAATCTCAAATATATTACCAAGTAATAGAAAAAACATTCATAATTACAATATTTTTTACAAAAAGAAGGTAGGTGGTCTAGTTTAGTTTTTATACGTATTTATGTAAAGTACGTCGTAATTATCTATTTACCATTTCCTATCTTATCAATCACATGACGTATGCTATAATTTTACCTATAATTTACTGATACTCCAAGGGATGTGAAATTATGTTCAGTTTTTGTTTAGTGACGAAAAATAAAATAAAAAATTTAACTAATCTTATCCATATAAATATAACGTTTGTTTACATTTACACTGAATAATGAACAGTGTTCACAGAATACATAATATAGTAGGTACCTATAAGGGAAAAGTAAGGTGGTCAAACCTTCGAGCTTACAAAACTGGCCACAAGCTAAGTCGGAGTCGCATACGAAGGGATTCGTGCCATTATCACAATTGGGTACCGAACTCAAAGGTTATGGCGAGTGGGTTTATTCTTCTAAATAATTACAAACCGATTTTGAGTGACATTTAGTCGCAACTTATACTTCATTTTATAATTGAACTAGCTGCGCCCCGCGGTTTCTCCCGCGTAAGTCCCGTTCCCGCGGGAATATCGGGATATTCCAAGTTTCATCGCAATCGGTTCAGTCGTCTTTGCGTGATTGAGTAACAAACACACACACACACACACACACCCTCATCCATACATACATACACATTAGTACATATTAGTAGGAAAGTAGGATAGGATGCAACCATTTGACACTTCATTCTATATTCAACAGAAATACTTCGTCTGTGAAAATTTCAACTTTATCACGATGCATTAAGTTACACCTACCTAGGTAAGTATACTTGTCGCAGTTTGATGACGGACATATTGTCCGTTACGTGACTGTCGATCTGCAATCATGGAAAACGGTCAAGAGTGTTACCCTTGGTACACTCTGAGTCACTCTGGTCAAGAGTGTTACCCTTGGAACACTCTGACCGTTAACATAATTATGTCTCCATATTCTCTAACGTAATTATGTCTCCATATTCTCTATAAAAAAAGGCAAGTGAAAGAATTACTTCGATATACCTACCTACGTTAATTCGTTTCCGATTCATAGAAAGAAACGTGCGCTGCTGACTCGTAATCAAATGACTGTGATGTCATAAACACACACTTGCTCAGCCCGCTCCAAAGATATTGCAAATATACTAAGTACTAGCTGCGCCCCGCGGATTCACCCGCGCAAGTTGCGAACCCGCGTTGTTCGAACACCTACCTACCGCAATGCAAAAATCCACACCTAAACGGTCGCCCATTCCCTGGTCGTCCGTTTAAGTGTGGATTTTTGCACTGCGGTTGGTAGGTGAAGTAAAGTAAAGTTTGTATTTCATTAGTAAGTGACGATGACGATGACGAAGGATGACGATGATCATGATGCCACTCTACATAACTTACCCTACCCCTGTGTCGATTTTCATTTATTGAATAGTTATCACCCGCGTAAGTCCCAATCATGCGGGATTTTCGGGATCAAAAGTATCCTATGTCACTCTCTATCATTTAAACTATCGATGTGCAAATTTTCATCCAATAAATAGTTATCACCCGCGTAAGTCCCGATCCCGCGGGATTTTCGGGATCAATAGTATTCTATGTTACTCTCCATCATTTAAACTATCCCTATGCAAATTTTCATCCAAATCGGTTGAGCCGTTTGACCGTGAAGAGGGAACAAACAAACAAACAAACAAACAAACAAATAATCAAACAAACAAACAAACAAACAGACTTTCGGATTTATAATATTAGTAGGATGTCAGCTCGCGTTCGAAGTGTTTAAAGTACATGGTTACAATTTGGTTACAATGTAAAATTCTTGATTTTCCATACTGTATTAAATTTTTTAACATTTTCTTTGTGCCAGAGTATTCATTTTGTCAAGACTAAAACATTTTAAAAAGACCGCCAGTAAAAAACACCTTTTTGCATTTTTTAAAATCAGGTTTGCAATGTTGTTAGCCCTGTTTCCGCTTTAGTGGTGTGCATTTTCGGCAAATATCGATAATTTAATCCATTTACTGGCCGGCCAAATTTATTTATTTTTGACGTTTATCCAAAAATCTGTCAAAGTCTGCTAGATTAGGCGAACGAGTAAGCAGTGCTGCCAGCTTAGCTACTTTAAAGCTAGATTTGGCAACTTTTTTATGTCAGGCAGCTCTCTACATTTTTAAAAACTTGTAGCTAGATTTTTTAGCTACTTTTGGCTTTGAGAGGTTTTTGTAAGTGTACAGCAGTAAAAAAATGGGTTTATGGGAAAAATATTCTAAATCAAGTGTAGCTGAACAAGATTTGTCTTTGCCGTGTTCCCAACCTTCTACATAAGACTTCTCATCCTTTCGTACTTAATCGTCTTATTTAACTAGCAAAGAATAGTTATATTATAAATAGGATATTATTAGTAAGGCGATAAAAAATTGTTTCCGTAATATAAAACATAACTTTATTGTAGTTTATAGTGTTTTATTTTGTAAATATTATAAATTTATATATTTTCAATGCAATATTTATTATCATCGGGAAATTTAGCTACTTTATAGTAAGAAAAAAACACTCAATCTAGCAACTTTCTGTTAAATCCCAGCTACAAGCCTTTGATAGCAGTTGGCAACACTGCGAGTAAGAATAAAATTTTTAGTCAACAAAAACCAACCTCAAAAAGTTGAAAAAGAAAACTCAAAGCTGAATTTATTGAATAAATCCTTGATTTTTGTTGTGATGTCTTAAGAGTAAAAATGAGGGAACACGTAGTTTCAACATGTGAAAAAAGTTTCATTCAGCAAATTGTTTCTGAAGGTTATGTGAGTATAATAAAACAATTTCACCGAACATAACCTAAACTTGAAAAACAATGAAAAATATGTTCAAACCTGTTACAGAGATTAGACGGCCGTAATTACAATGAGACTAGAAACCTACAGATATCTTTCGGGTCAGAATACGGGAGCTGTATAGCTACATTGGGAGAAACAAAGTAAGAAATAACTATAAACTCAATGTTGTGGAAATTTATTTTCTAAAACTAATCTGTGTGCTTTAAATCTGTGTGTTATCATCATGCATAGACACTAATAACCAAAATAATTCTAATAAAATTACTTAATAACGGGGTATTTACCATATTTAATAATTTATTCGCGGAGCTCGATATTTCGCTAGTAATTCCAACCAGCTTGTTCACGAGACTGGAGAATGCGGGTAAGTGATGACAGTTAGAGGCGTACTACCTGCTTTCTGACACGAGTTGAACGTCTGGTTATCGGTCCCCTACTATTGTCACTAACTTCATTATTTACTCGGTCCTGCATTCGACAGACCACACTCACGGTATCTGTTCGCAAACTTTTTGTAGTGTTCTTCATGGGTTTGCATAATTTAATTACCGGATTCCAGGCTTTCGACAATTGAAACCCATCTTCCCTGTTGAAATTACTATACTTAGTAATTTCAATGGCTTCACGTACCATACGGGGTGTGTAATGGCGTTGTGTCGAAAGTACCTGCGGCCTGTGAAACTCAATCCAATGATTTGGTCCGGCATCTAAAAGGTGTTCCGCTATAGCCGACTTCTGGATATCATTGTTTTTCACCGCCTTTATATGTTCCTTAATCCGACAGGCCACCGTGCGTTTTGTCTGTCCAATATGGTGGCCCGTGGTGGCTCGCAGAAGTCGGCTATAGCGGAACTCCTTTTAGATGCCGGACCAAATCATTGGATTGAGTTTCACAGGCCGCAGGTACTTTCGACACAACGCCATTACACACCCCGTATGGTACGTGAAGCCATTGAAATTACTAAGTATAGTAATTTCAATAGGGAAGATGGGTTTCAATTGTCGAAAGCCTGGAATCCGGTAATTAAATTATGCAAACCCATGAAGAACACTACAAAAAGTTTGCGAACAGATACCGTGAGTGTGGTCTGTCGAATGCAGGACCGAGTAAATAATGAAGTTAGTGACAATAGTAGGGGACCGATAACCAGACATTCAACTCGTGTCAGAAAGCAGGTAGTCCGATATGGACGCCTCTAACTGTCATCACCTACCCGCATTCTCCAGTCTCGTGAACAAGCTGGTTGGAATTACTAGCGAAATATCGAGCTCCGCGAATAAATTATTAAACATGGTAAATACCCCGTTATTAAGTAATTTTAGTAGTGAAAATAACCATGTTAGTTTAAAATCGTATATTAATTCTAATAAAGTCCCAAAACTACAATATATAAATAATATACCCTTAAATACATGACAAACAAGCAGCGCCCCGAGGTTTCACCCGCGTAAGTCCCGATCCTGTGAGAATATCTGGATAAAATATAGCCTAAAGGTTAATCTAGATTTCCAATTATCAGCATACTAAGCTTTATTGCAATCGATTCAGTAGTTTTACTTGAAGGAGCTATAAAAATACTTGTTTACTTACATTACATTTTCTTACATATACAAACTCTCACACTTCTAATAAAAAATAGTTGTATTTTTTTATTCATTTTATTTGTAAAATGTCATATCACAAAACCAAACTTATATACCTATTATATGTTATATATTTTAGAGTTACCTACTTTACCTAAGAAATTAAAAGCCAAATGTTATAATTTCCAGAGTGCTAGCCCAAGTATCATGTGAAGTAGTCCAACCCAAAGCAATCCGTCCAAATGAAGGTATTCTCCATTTTAATGTTGAATTGGGTCCGATGGCATCACCTCAGTTCGAGGCCAACAGGCAGACCGATCAGTCCGTCTATCTAAACAGACTGTTGGAGAAATGCTACAAAGACTCCAAGTGTGTTGATCTCGAGTCTTTATGTATTGTTGTGGAGGAAAAGGTATTATTTGTAACTTGCTTCTTATTTTCTGCTGTTACCTTAAGAGATCTAGTTCTATCTAGATCTAGATCACATGACGAGACGAGTGATGGCAATAGAGGCAGGGTACGCCCGCCTACCACCTGGACTCGAACCATTTCAAAGGATTTGACGACGCTGGGCCTAACGCCTAGATGACCGAAGATCGTAATAAGTGGCGATCTAGTATCAGGAGGGCCGACCCCAAATATTTTGCGCCAGGGGAATGATGATGACCTTAACAGATCTAGTTATCAGATTATGAAACAAAAGCAGTGTTGAAAACACACCTTAAAAGATGGCTTGTGTTTGGGCTGGATCTAAGATAATATAAACCATGGTTTGGGCATGATATTAAGTGGAATATCACTGAATCCACGAGTTGATTGATGTGTGATGTGACATGTGATTATGGTTTTGACAGCTAATGACAGATAAACGAAGTAGAGAAAAAAAAGGGATCATAAAAGTAATATAAAGTTACTATCAAAGACTTACATAAAAATAACCTGATCCCTTAGTATGAGTTTTGATAGTTTATCGTCTCGATGAAACTGGCAGTTTACTTCATACATTTTCCATCAGCGCCCCTAGCGGTAACTATCATGAACTAAAATAATGTATGGAAGTAAACTGCCAGTTTCATCGAGACGACAAACTATCAAAACTCATACTAAGGGCTCAGCTGTGGTTTAATATGAGAATGAGATTTTTTTAATTGATCGACATACATGTTATGTCCCTTTTTGTGAATGTTTGAGATAAAAAAATTATATAAAGGTGTTTTATTTAATAACGACAAAAGTACCGAGATTGACATTTACAAGGTTGGCTGTCATTTTGTAAAAGCAAAATACTGTGGTTTATTATGCAAACTCGCGAAATCCTAAGACAAAAATTAAAAAAAAGGTTATAAATTCCAGGTATGGTCCCTCCGGGTAGACATCAAAGTACTAAACCACGACGGTAACATGATAGAGTGCGCCAGTATCGCCACGCTTACAGCACTAGCACACTTCAAGAGACCAGACATCACTCGGAGCGGAGACCAGATTGTGATACATACGATGGCAGAGAAGGATCCTATACCGACTGTCTTGTACCATTACCCTGTTTGTTGTAGTTTCGCTATTTTTAGTAATGAGTAAGTGTCTATCTATAGGTTTAAAATTCGAAGTCCTGACTAAGGGACCGTCTCCATGAGCGAATCGCGGCGATGTTATCTTATTCCTATACAACGCACCGCCGCGTCAACATCGCCGTGTGGAGACACGTTCATAGAGATTGTATAGAAATAAGTGGCTCGACGATAATATCACCGCGATTCTAACGCTCGTGGTAAGTAAGTACCTGTCCAGTAAGCGAGGGACATGGATTTAAATCCTGTCACGAGTTGATTTTTTATATTATCCAGTTTTCCTTGATAATTAAAATTACTAATAGAATGTCTTAAGCGATAACCATAAGAAATCATAAAAGTATATTTGTGATTTGTGTTTGTTACTGTAACACCCAAAAGCTACTGAACATATTGCTATGAAACTTGGTATGCAGATAGATGAAGACCTGGAATAAATATAAATATTTCACTATATTGCACACAGCGCAATCTAGCCCCAAACTAAGCACTAGGCTATTATTATTATACTTTTTTTTTTGTAAATACATACATATTATACATAGAAAGACACCCAGACCAGATACAAACATTTATTTTTTAGCATAAATATTTGCACCCGACGGGAATCGAACCCGCAACCTTCTGCATCTCAGTCGAGCGTCCGCCCGACGCGCCACAGAGGCCGTATTACACTTAGGGATAGAAATCCTGATAATTCCAAGGGATCCCACGCGGCTAAAACGGTGTACTGCTAGTATTAACTAAAGAATACTAATTATTTCAGAACATTGGTGTCAGATCCAAGCTATCACGAAGAATCAGCATGCCTCTGCAACACCGAACAAGGCACTAACACCGGAGGAGGCATCATGGTTATAGGAATGAACCAGTACAAGGAGGTATGCCTCCTCGACCTCACCGGAGCCGCCATTTATGACTCTCGCGTGGTTCACAACGCGATGCTAAGTGCCTCCGATAAATCTAAGGATATTGTTGAGTTGGTCAAGAAAGCTATCGCTAGTGATGATGCTTTAAGGTAAATTTAAATATTTATTATAGAACTAGATCGACCCGCCATATCTGTATAGTTCTTGAATGAACCAAGGTACCATAAATTGCTCAGTGTTAGAAAAATATTTATATTATCGAAATGACCACTATCGATACAAAGTGCGCCGGGTCGGCAGTTTGATATAAAAGAGACTGCATTCTTGAGAGTAACATGAGCCAAGTTTTTTTCCCGATACTTTTATGTGATTGGGAATTGCGCATGAAGCCGCGGGCTGCAGCTATAGAAACGCCAGCAGTCATCTTACTTCTTACCTTACTAATATTATAAACGCGAAAGTTTGTATGTATGTATGTGACCTTGTTACTCTTTCACGCAAAAACTACTGAACCGATTGCGATGAAACTTAAAATATAGGTAGCTAGAGACCTGGAATAACACATAGCCTACTTTTTATCCCGATAATCCCGCGGGTAAAACCGCGTGATGCAGCTAGTATCTTACATAAATAATAGGTGTATCTTACTAATGTTACTTCTTACTAATATTATAAACGCGAAAGTATGTATGTGACTTTGTTACTCTTTCAAGCAAAAACTATTGAATCGATTGCGATGAAACTTGGAATATAGGTAGCTGGGGACCTGGCATAACACATTGGCTACTTTTTATCACGATTTTCCCTCGGGAACGGGACTTACGCGGGTGAAACCGGGGCGCAGCTAGTCGTAAAAGTAACCTAAAACGGCAGTTGGACGACGGGTCACCAAGCCCCTATAGTACAAGCCTAGTCGCTTAGTTTGGCACTGATTGCATTAAGTGTGAAGGGGTCTAGCAAAGTATTTCAATATTCATTATTTATCAGCACATATTCCACATTTCCAGACAAAAACGAATAAAAGTTAACTTCAGCGATATTATAACTGATGACCACTTACTGTCGCTCACTAGAAAAGAGCTCACAATTCGCCTAAAACGGTACCAAACCGAAGACTTGACTCTGAAGGATGATGATGATGAAGACATGAAGTCAGAAGCTGGTGATGATGATGTTGTTATTGAAGAGCTTAGTAAATATAATGGTAAGTATCCTAATCTAATATAGTATGTTTGAAATATACCTTAACGCAAAAAGTTAAGCGTATTTTGCGCGTTAATGTTTAACGTCAACGTTTAGCGTTAACGTTAAATACGCGTTAACGTTAACTTAACCATCACGTTCGCGTTGTTTTTACGAAAAAACTCACACTAAGGGTTCTGAGCTGGTTGCAATGAAAGTTGGTATTTTACTTTGAGATCGCTAGGTCCGTAACCTATACTAATATTTAAGCTACCGCGCAAGGAGCGAGCAGAAATTGTCTATGGCTCTAACGTCGGCTATTTCTGCTCGCTCCTTGCGCGGTAGCTTTTTCCAACCCCGTTATGAACAGCATCGTATTCCCAAAACGACAAACGAGTTGAACTCGACGGAAGTTACGCGGTAGGGTCCCAAGTAACGTTAGTAACATCTATGTATACAAGATGTAACGGGCAAGTCCTTTTAATCCGAACGGGGGTTTTTCTAGACGTCTAGGTAAACACCTTTTGTTCTACGACTTTTGAAAATTCGAACATTTTTTTTGAAAATTTTGAGATTGTTTCACTGAAAAAACAGCTGTTTTTGAAATTGAAGGTTTGATTGTAGTAGACCAAGCTAAATGAAAGGACAACATAAGGTCAATGACCTCGAACTATAAGAAACAGCTGATCTTCAAGTAAACTTTACACTTAAAATTTTCGAAAAGTACTTCGAATTTCCAAAAGTCATAGAACAAAAGTTGTTCGCCTAGACGTCTAGAACAACCTCCTTTCGGCTTAAAAGGGCTTACCCGTTACATCTTGTATATGTATATTAGGCCTAATCTCCGATACCACTGAACCTATTTCAAAAAATTTTTTACCCGTAGTAAGCTATATTATCGAGGAGTAACTACTATTTACTTTCAAACCCGATATCTCCACGGGATCGGGAATTACGCGGGTGCAACCGCGGGATCCAGCTATTCTACAAATAAAATTATCCAAAATCACTAATACTTCAAAAGTAATACCATTTATAAAATACTAGCTGCGCCCCGCGGTTTCACCCGCGTAAGTCTCGTTCCCGTTCCCGTTCCCGCGGGGATTAAAAGTATCCTATGTCCTTCTCCTGGTTCTAAGCTACCTCCCTACCAATTTTCAGCCAAATCGGTTCAGCCGTTCTTGAGTTATAAATGGTGTAACTAACACGACTTTCTTTTATATATATAGATTATTTACACATGACTAAGTTATGTGACGTTTGTCTCTGTCTGTCAACTTTGAAACTTCATGTGACAGTAAAAGACAAACGATGCATTGTTATGCAGGGCATTAATAACTACCAACTATTTTTAACCTTTTTTCTTATTTTTATTGCCCAAGTCCAAGGATGATTTTTGATGATTCAAAAATAATGGATAAGGGAGTTAGTGATTGGCCGATGAGTTACCTATCTAAACCTAGATTCTGTGATTGGTCGCTCTTCCACGTCAGTGCTAATAAAAAGACGTATTATTTTCGCCAGGAAGGAATACTTATGAGCAGTTAACTGGTTTTATCGTTTTTGAGTGATATTATAAGCAATAATAAGACCTATTTTATATCCGAATATC
Organism: Idaea dimidiata; assembly: GCA_949358125.1. NCBI lineage: Eukaryota > Metazoa > Arthropoda > Insecta > Lepidoptera > Geometridae > Idaea > Idaea dimidiata. The sequence goes on along the minus strand of OX442339.1, from coordinate 15,054,649 downwards.
TGGAAAAAACTAGCTTCAGATGCTATCTTAGAAAGAAGTCTTTAGGGGGTGTCTTAGTGTGACCTAGAAACGGTAGGAAATCATTTGCTTTCTTATGGAGAAATCAGCCTATATTTCTCCATTACAATAATTAATTCTGCATTGATTATTACTCAACCAAAGAACAGCTATTATTATTAAACGTTTTCCTTAATGTAAATTTTCAAGGCTTTTTCTATTAACAGAAATATAAGACTTAAACTGAAAATCCCTGACAGATTAATCGAAAATTGATTGTTTTCTGAGGCAATGTTTTTGAATATTTTCTTTTACAGTGTTTTTAGATGACATTGTTTCCTACATTTTAGTGTAATTTCAAGGCAAAACTTCTTGTTTCGCCATTTTTTTGTTTACTATGTGTCTGACAGAGATTTCTATTAGTTTAGGTCTTGTTTAATCTTACTAATATTATAAACGCGGAAGTTTATATGTATGTACGTTTGTGACTTTGTTACTCTTTCACGCAAAACTACGGAACCGATTGCGATGAAACTTGGAATATAGGTAGCTGAATACCGGGAATAACACATAGGCTACTTTTTATCCCGATATTCCCGCGGGAATAGGGCTTACGCTGGTGAAACCGCGGGGCGCAGCTAGTAAATTATAAACGCGAAAATTTGTATGCATGACTCTGTTACTCTTTCACATTTTTTAATAATATTAGTCTAAAAGTGTATTATCTTATTTCCAGTGACAGCATCAGCCCCTCAAACTGTAGAAGCGATACCCAAGAAAGGTTCATCACAATGGATAGAAATATCATCAGAATCAGACGAAGATTGAATGTAATAAATAACAATATATTTGTTATTATTAAATAAACTGTAAACTACTACATTTAAAGTTGATGTTATTTATAATCTGCTTATTTATTTATTTATAATACAGGGTTATGGGTTTCGAATGCAAAACCGTTCAGGGGGTGATTCTCCACATCAAAACGAATAAGTTTTGTTCTACCACTTTTAGAAAATCGAAGTACTTAGTTTCGAAAATTTTAAGTGTAAAGTTCACTTGAAAATCAGCTGTTTCTTAGATTTAGAGGTCATTGACCTTAAGTTGTCCTTTCTTTCAGTTTAGTCTACTACAACAAAAACATTAATTGATTTTTTTTTTAATAAACGGTTGTTTTTTCAGTATAATAGTATAACCTCGGAATTTTCAAAAATATTAATTGAACAACCAAAAAACGTAGGACAAAAGTTATTCGTTTTGATGTGGAAAATCACCCCCTGAACGCTTTTGGATTCGAAACCCATAACCCTGTATATATATAGCATTGCATTATTCTTAGAAGAAAATCAACATCTATCGATTGTTATCATTAGCTTCCTTAACAGTGCACCATACCATAGTCATTTTGCTCCGTTAGATTAAAATTTTGAAATTGAAATTCTGTCACCAACACACAGCGCCATCTAGCCCCATAGTAAACTGCTAAGCTTGTGTTATGGTGACTAGACAACGGATATACTACTTATATATTTTTCTTTAGTAAATACATACATATTATACATAGAAATACACTCAGACCAGATACAAATATTTATTTTTTAAGAATAAATATTTGCACCCAGCGGGAATCGAACCCGCAACCTTCTGCATTGCAGCCAAGCGTTCGCCCGACGCGTCACAGAGGTCGTCTAATTTTGATTTTGAAGATTTGCGAATAACTCGCTATTGATGTTACACATGTACTTAATAAAAATTATAAAAATCTAGAAATAGAATATTATGATGCAGCTTCAAGTCCTGTCGGGTGGAAATTTTTGGAAAGCATTTCTTTAAATTTAGCCATACGAGTGCAGGAACGGAAACACTTAGAAACAATATCAAAATAGAATATACAGGGTCAATCATCAATGAGCAGGGGTATATCCTAAACTAAAAGAGATGGCGAAAGAAGCTGGAAAAGAGTTGCGTCTTCGATTTTGACAAAAACAAAATAGGCATAATTTGATTTTCGAAAGATAATTACCCTAGCCAGGAATCGAACCTTGTCTTTAAAAAAAAAGTAAACATCCTTTATTAATATACTGATCGATTATCCGCGCTACCATGATCGTTTGTTGTTGCTATGTCGTCTTTTTGTCGTTCAAAAAAATAAAGTAAATTTTAAATATAAAATACCCCGACTACTTTTAGAAACCACAGACAATTGAAAAAAACTTTTTTTTAAAGTTTTTTTTTGTTTTTAATATTTTTTTTAGCTGAACGACAACGCGACGACTGATAAGATAGAGAGTTTTGGCGGGAATGCGTTAAGGAGATGTGTTGCTAAATTTTCATTTTTGTGAAACTTAGTTCAAATGCGTGTAAATCGTTTAATTTCGGGGGCATATTAATCAATTTAGTTTCGTGAAGGTGTACAAGTATAAATAAAAGTGAAAATCGGTGCAAAACATGGACTTTAGCTTAGTGTTGTCTCTAAAGCTCCGTGAACAAACATTGTAAAAAATGGCCCCTTTTTACAATGATTCCCTCGACTTGACTTTAACTTGATTGTTTCGTTTAATGCAAATATTGATAATACTTGACACTGGCAAATGTCCGAATGGAAAAGCCATTTTAAAGAAGAAGAAGACTTATAAGATATCATGGTAGGGCCCAATGTTGATGATAAAAATCAAATTCTATACTTTTTCTAAAAAATTAGGGTACCATACCCAAAGGGTAAAAACGGGACCCTATTACTTACGACTCGCTCTCTGTCTGTTCTGTCCGTCCATCTGTCATCAGATTGTATCCCATGAACCGTGATAGCTAATCACTAGAAATTTTCACAGAAATGATGTAGTATTTCTGTAGCTGCTATTCATTAAAAATTCTATTCTAATAAAAAATAAAAAAGGGACTAATGAAAACAATCAATTCAAAGATACAGTGATAGGTATTCTCTAAAATAAAACGAATATAATAAATATTTGATCTAGAAATCTATCCATCAAATATACTAACAAACAATATTCCTACTAATATTATAGATGCGAAAGTTTCGTCACTTGGAAGTCAAGATCTTCAGATAGATTTTTAAGAAAATTAAATACAGAGTTCCTAGACTCTGTTGTTAAAAGTAAAGGACTTATGTACATCTTTAAAATGCTACCAGACATCACGAGACATGCGTCACATATAGGAAGTTACCGCGCATCTTCCGATCGGCATCGAAATTCCACTGCGCAAAGGAATAACCTGGCTGCGTGGTTTTGCATGCATTTGAAGCCGACACCGTCGAGTTTAACTATCATTGAAAGCGAGGTCTCTCGAGCTGCCGGTTTCAATGACAGCTGTGCGCATTATTCCTATTCCTTTGCGCAGTGGGATTTCGATGCTGATTACGGAAGAAGATGCGCGGAGATAGCCCGAGGCAAACTATTTGAGTGAAACAGCAGGGCGTAGCTAGTTCTCTATATTTATTATGTATACATACATTCCATTTCATACAGACAAACATATACAGTCAAATTGCCATGAAGTAATATACTTCAATACATTCTCAATCCATTATCATAAATAATACAGTTGTATTTGCAAATTGAGACTGAAAATTTAAAATATTAAATCTATGCTTAAGGGGAACAGTACCCCTACCATGAGTTGATACGTAATACGTTCACTGTAACGTTAACAGTTTGACCTTGTGTACAGCGCAACCTCTCCGTCTTTTCCTTTGGTCACGCGAGCCATATTTATTTTTGCATAAATATGACATATTTTGAGACGACACATATTTTGTATTGTGGCCATGGTATTTTTATTGTTTTCTTGACTTTGTATAGAAATATAATTCATTTTCCGGTTTTATTTGTTAACTGCATTGTTGCAATACCGTACCGACGGAGATGTCCAAACTGTTAACGTTACAGTAAACGTATTTACTTATCAAGTCATGGTAGGGGAATCTAATCTAACGGAATCTATTCAAGTTTCTTTCAAAGACAAAAGAATCTTGGATAGATTCAGTATGTTCTAATAGTGCGAGTTTTAAGTTACAGCAAAAGCTGTCATGTTTGGGTAAAGGCTTAATTATATGGTAAGTCAAAACTCAGCCATAGCAAAGCTTCATCATTGCATGTTATCCGCTCGCGATTAGAATGGGATACGATCGTTTGGAAGTGAGACGGCAAACACTCATTGAAGTTCTTTGTGTAGTTGTTGGTGACATTTTGGGTAACTTCAAGACAAAACTTCTTATCGTCTCAAAGCCTATCCAGATTTTAAACAAAAAAATAGTGTTTTGGCTAAAATATGAATAGAATCAAACATATTTGTCTAGAAACTGCCCTAAACTATAGCAAACAATGTAATCAACAATCTATACGCAAAAAAAAAAGTTCAACAAAACTCCATCATGAAATTAATAATCAACAACTTTCAATAAACCCGATATGGATTTTGAGTTTTACTCATACATACCTCTTAAGTTTTCTTCATTTACTTTGACAAGATTCGGTCTCTTTCTCATCCCTCGCGAATTATACAAGATTTGCGTCTACCCAACCATGAGACAAAAACTCACACTAAAATGTACAAGTTATATGTGAGTGTATATTACAAAACTAATTATACTAAATAAATTCTACATTTCATAAATAGTCACAGTCCACATTTAGACAGAGTCTGAATTCATCCCGTTTTTGTGGTCTAGTTTATTCCCGTTTGTTTTGACCATGTAGATAAAGTAGGTCATTATTTCTTTCTCGTTCACGGGGAGAGATTTAAAGTGTTTTTGTACGGCCTGTAACAAAGAAATAATATATTTGATGTATTGTTGCTCTAAATGTGCTATTCATGGTGTATTGCAGAGCATTACAGAGTACTCTGTGGAGTATCTAATACTTAAATAAAAAATAAATAATATCTCTGCAGGCCTAATTGTACAGGTTTTTGGCAGTAAGACATCAATATAATAGTAATACTTACATCAGCTAATTGTGCTTTATTCAGCCCTTGCCGCGTCTGCACCTTGTAGTGTTTCTTGTACCTCCTTAGAGTGTTAAGCTGGAGCTGGTACCAATCTACTTCTGGAGCATCCATGTCGGCTTCATTGCTGTCATTGTCAGAGTCCTTTAGCCTTCTCTGCTTAGTTCTGGCACACTGTATCATGGTCTTGTGGTAGTCACAGATGTAGGTATGTCTTGCCTGAAACAAAAGCAAGGTTCTTTTAGTTGCTCTATAAGTATGCTCTTACAACTAAGCCTAGAGGTACCTATTGAAGCTTATGCCCTCAGCTTTGTCATATGTAGCTTCTAAGCATAATTTTAATACATTAACAAGAATATGGATTTTTCATCTGTTTTCACAATGTTGGATTAAAATTAAACTCAGTCAGTCTTGAAAAAAAGTCCTGTAAAGGCCTTAAGCCAACATTAAGCGTTGAAATCGAACACCACATGATTAAAACCGGAAAATGAGTTTGATTTCAATGTTAACTACCTACCTAGTCAAAAACTTCACATAAGAGATGAAACTTCTGTTGGGGACTTCATACAAATATTTTATAACATGCCTCACATTTGTCCCACCACATTTTCGTAAAAATTTGCCCTCTCTAGATCTCCAAAGATAATAATTAAGTAGACTTAGATGAAAAGACCAGGATATTAGGGCCCCTAAAGTTTGTTAGTGGTACCACATGGGCTACATTAGCTTTGTCATATTATGCAGTTTAGAGCATAGTTTTAAAATTAATAGATTAAGGGGCACGACAAGGGAAAGAGCAGTCTAGGTCAAGTGGTAGAAACCCTGACATTTATTCTAAATGTTGTAGCTAACTATGCACCAATTACTTTTTCTTTGAAATTAATTATTGTGCATTTTTAACATTACTCTTCTCATCCGACATACAATGGCCCAATTATGAAGCTATGTACAAAAAATGCCCAGTAAACCTTTGGGGGTTAGGGAGCACCATATAGAGGGTTTTAACAGATAACACTCTTCCAGCTGTATCTTCTAAATGTGTATTTTCCTTTCTTGACATACAAATTCAAGGCAACCCCTCACATTTTTAGAATGTACTTAGGGATGTGCTTCATTGATGGAACTGAGATTAAGACATTCAGTAGCTACATCAAGGAATTTCTCCATTACTAGCTGACATGTCATTGATCTATAAAATAATGGTAAAATGGGGCAGACCCCAAAACCACACTCTTCAATATTTCGAGCCAACAATGTAGATTTAGTATAATATTAAATAAAACCTTGTCATAAAAACACAATTTCAGCTAAATTTCTGTGAAGCGTTACCCGCCAACAAAGCAGTTTCGTTGTTCTACGTGTTTTAAATAATGCGTGGTATTTTTGTAGCAGTTTCTAAGGGAAATTCAGCTTACCTGAGCATCAATGTTCAATTTGAGTCTCCGCAAGGCGACTGTTTTCTGTATCCTTTTGCTGTAGGAAGCATTCCCAGCAGGTCTGCGGCAACGATCCCCATCATCCACTAGGCAACATATTTGATCAGAATTACCACGAGAGTCCTCTTCTCCTGTACTAAACCCGTTGTTCATTTGATACTCCCGTTGAATCATATATAACAAATAAACAATACTCGCGTATCAGTCCTCTCCTCGCTCGCACCGGGCGACAAATACTTCGACGTATTCACAGAGCCACACGATTGAGGTTAGAATTTTTAACAACAAACTCAGTCTTCAAATAAAACAATAACATGTCAAACGACGCTAGGGTCCTCAGTTTTTACACCACTACAGCCTTGTGGACACAGGAATTCATAAATCACTGCACATATGCGAGAAATTATTCAATGCCAATTTCTATTCACGAAACTATTTTAGTAATATATCGAACGCACTTGTATGACCATTCCAGCCGGCAATCACTGAGCAAATGAAGACCGTTTTGCCAAATAACACGTTCTACGACGCCGAAAACAATAGAAGAAAAGTAAAAATACTTTCTTTTCGCACTCGTACCGACTGACCGAACACAACGCCATTACAAATAAAAATATTTTATTATGTCTCGGGAAGGGATGCCATTCATTCACTCATTCTTAATTATTTTGCAATCGAAAAGATACCTTATTGTAATGAAGTAATGCATTCAATCGAGTACCGTGATTGGATTGTTATGAACTAAAATTGTTCATTTTGTAGATGTGTGCAACAGTGCACTATGAAGATGTATTTGTATTGTAATATAAACAAAAAATAAAGCGAAGTCAAGTCTTCCCATTGGTTACAAATTGGCGGCTGATTCGAATTGAACCAATCAAATAATTTCATGAACATTATCGCCTACTCATGTATTTAGAAAGAGGAGTGAGCGCGAAGTTTCCTACGTAATAAGCGCTGAAATCGTGTGCTAGTTTGTTTTTACCAAGTCGGTGAGTTCGTGTTTCTTTGTATTTTGTTTTTATATTAATACTTACATTTCTACTTTTACTTACTTTTGCACAACGTTGTAATATAGACTATAGAGTATTTTTTATTTTGCATTCTAATTTTATTGGCAAATGGCTGCCTAGTTCCGTTTGGACGAAAGTATGGTGACAGATAGTCTATACACACCTACTGAAGTATACATACACACATAACATTCATATACATAGCTACATAAGTACGCAGATTGCATGACTGTGTTGTTTATATTACGCATGTTGAACTTAACTCACACATTCGAGTTAAGCAACGCATCTACTCAGCAGTTTGTTCGTTTGTTATTATTATTAATCACTTAATTAAAATTTACTATTTTAGTAAGCACATTTGTGCTTAATAAAATAGTAAATAGGTAGTTACCTACTTTATGCATTTTAATAGTACTACCTATTCTATTATGTTCTTATTACATTCTTCCTTTAATAGATAGATAGATTAATAATAATTCTTTATTGCAACACACCATAATTAAAAATTAGGTACAGTGATAGGAAAATTTTGAATTGGTAATAAAACACAATATTTACCGGATTTTACTCGCGTATTTAATAACGGCATTATTACTTAAGACCGAGCTTTCGCTAACTTTACAGTTAGCTTTTTAAAGATTTACTGTTTTTTTTAATCAACAAATCAACCAACTTCTTAGTATTAAATAATTATGTCAGCAACGAAACTCAATGCTTTCCTGAAGTACCTACCTACAAAAAAGCTTGATTTAAGTAGGTACCTACTTATACTATGTACTATGAAAAAGGCGCTCGGTCGTTACTTGAGTAGGTATGACATCGACAACAGGTTTAAAAACGCTTTTTAACTTAATTCTATTAAACACCACTACCATTTGAAAACTTTAATTAGCACGTGCGATGTTTAGGTAAGTAGGTACTGATCTTGACTTTTAATCTACTTTTTAGGACATCCTTACTTGATTTAAGTTTTATTTGATAATTACTTTTTAGGACATCCATCCTTACTTACTTGATTTAAAAGTGTTATTGATAAGTAGGTTTACACTGAATCGATTACAATTAACTTTGTATACGCAAATAGTGGAGACCTGAATTAACAATTAGGTTAATTTTGAGAGAGTTGGTTTTATTGGCCATTTTTGAGGGATCGGGATTGAACTTAGGCTAGTGAAACCGTAGTAAGCAATAAATCATATTGGTACGTACCTATACTATAATCTAAGCATGTATATTCATTAAAATTAACACTCTTAAAATTACACGTGATAGCATGATTTATTATTATACGTGAAGAAGAGAGGTTGGTTGAGAGGTACATAAATCTATTTAATTTAAAATTTCCTACTTGAGTCGTTAATAACTTTAAGATACCACGAACCTCGTTTATTAGCCACGTGACTTGATGCATAGAAAGATTAAAGGCATTTACTATCAGTATCCCTATTTATAAAAACATTGGTTTTAATAGTTCAAGTTCCAGATTTCTTTAGTGGCATGTGGTTATTCTGGTTAATGTACCTATTAAGTGGTAATCGAAGATTGTACTGGTAAAATAGACGATAATTTCACTGCGTTTATAAAATTAGACATGTTGTATTTCTCATTAAAATTCAGCATAACATTTTTCACAATTATCTCGATCTTGGATGATGTCGCATTTATTTAGTACATTTAAGTACCTATTTTATCAAATTGCCAATGTATTTTGATGTTAAGGCTTAAACGGACATCACCTCGTCATATATCATCCTGATTTAATATTGTTAAATTGAATTGTGATTTAGTGCATTGTTTTCAATATAATAATAATCTTACAAAAAAAAAAGTTATGTGCGCTAATAACATCGCTCTTACGGTGAAGGACCACTCACCACGGTCCGAAGACATGGGAAATTCGCCAATCCGGGGTAGGCGTCTTAATCCGTCTTAATCCCTCAAAAGAGGAGGCCCTTTCCCTTCAGTGGGACAAATTAACGGGCTGATTATTTTACAAAAAAACATTGTTTCTAATTCTAAGAAAATCAAGTCACCGCTAGAAAGGGTTGCAAAAATACATACCTGGTCAAAAACCAGTTGTAGTAAAACAATAGAATCCATTTAATACATAATGTAATGAATGAATGATTAATATGTTTTGTGATTTAAAGGACCTATTGTTTTCCATATCTACTAATAGAAAGAAAAATGTTTGCAATTCTAAGAAAATCAAGTTATGGCCAGAAAGAATTGCAAAAATATATACCAGGTTTTATTAAACCAGTTATGGTAAAACAATAGAATCAGTGCGGCCGTCTCATAGGTAGACCCCATAATATATCTGCAAATGCAGCTGATGCCATCAACCATTTAGCGTTAGATTTATCTTGTCTAATATTTTAGTAAGTTCTAGTTAATGTTTTTTTTACTAAGATGTCTTAATAAGTTGATAGTTGATTATAATGCTAGATTATCAATGAATAAGACTTCTTTTCTATGCTAGAAAATGAGACTAATTTTTCCAATTGTCCTGATTTTGCATTTCTTTTTCTTTTTTAATCATTTCAATAGTTAGCTAAATAGTTAGAAAATATTTTTAAATTTAGTTGTTTAATATTAGAGACAAAAATTACTCTTTCTATTGCTTTACTTTGGATTGACTGGTTATTTAACTACTAAAAACTTTAGTATAATATTATTTAAGATCCAAATCATGATCTAGCTAGAACTTAGATTAATCAAGCTCAATGACAAATAAAGTCGTAGGTAAAATGTTATTATACTACCTAATTATTTTATTGCTGATGGTATTTTAAAGCTGGATTGAGGTTAAATCGACATTAGCGAATTCAGGGTGAACTGCGTGTAACCCGGTGTTGATACGTACCTACATTTGAATCAACGTAGATAATACTTAAGTATTTTTAAGATTTATACCAATCATATTACGATATTATGAATAAATAATTATTAAGTGTTTGCACCAATGCTAATGCCACAAACGAAATATCTGAAAAATACCTAATAACTAATATATAATAATAACTAACTATAATAATAACTAATGATTTAAGAGAATGATCCAATAATAATTGTTGGTCAGTACTGTTTTATCCCCATAATTCCCAGCCTTATTATTCGACTTAGACTTAACATAGAGTTATCTAAAATGGAGTATATACATATATTAGTAAGTACATTATCATCCAAATATCCTAAGCCCGACTTTATTAAGTGAGTTGCAACCATTCTACTCTACCGAGATGAAATAACGAAAACGAACATTCTCCGATGGAATGGTGCTCTAATAAGTACTTGAGTTTGCTCGAGCTGGATTCCTATTTTATAACTTCAATACTCATTACGAACGTATTCCTATTACTTATCGTAATATCATAGTCTCTGCTTCATTGCTAATATCATGGCAAATAAATTGTTGTCGCACTTACGTTCGGTCATTGTCAATAAGTACAACGAAAAATGCCACGCGGGTGGATAATATAGATCATCCCATATAATATATATACTATGCGCCGGGCAAATATGAAAACACATTTTGCCCGCTGGTTTTTTATATATTTTTAGGCGAACAAGTAATCTGATTCTGACTTATATCCCAAAATAACCAAATTGGAGACACAACAGTTATTAATTAAGTATTTTGCCAATAATGCATATTATATACACAAATGCATTAGGGATTGTTTAAGAAATATTAAAATATATTAAAAGATAATTATAAGATTGGTTTATTTAAATTCAAATGTCTATCAAATACTTTCAATAGCATCATACATCAGAAACAATAGAATTCCTTTGACCTGAATTTACAGGTAGATTTTATACCAATAGCTGACTATAATTTCAAGGTTTAGGTGGCATAACCTTTATTTAGCTAAATTTTAACATTGAAAAATAAGTATCTAATTAAATATTATAACTAAGTACTTAGTGCCTACCTTCGAACATTTGATTTGATTACTTGACTATTTGTAATAATAATTATTATATAGGTATATAAAGCAAGCATGTGATAGGGATTGGTTTGAAACAAATTAAATAATTATTATTCTTGTGTAATTCTTATTCATAATTGAATTCATTATTTATGTTGTTTCTGAAACAAAAGAAAATTTCGGAACTGCTTCGCGTATCATGGATAGCCATGACTGCGGCAATCATCTTATTGACCGGTTTGCTGGACGAGGTTGTTGCCAGCTCGTGCACCTTCGGTCTCTACGCGTCGTATACATTCGGGAAGTTGTCGAATGATCCGCTGCGCGTTGAGGGCGCTTGTGTGCACATGTTTGGCGTCTGGCTTTGCGACGTTGCCAACTTTATTGACTTATGTACTTACAAACGAACGAAGACAAAACGTACGCGTGTAGAGTAGAACTTACAGCCGGTAGCTTTTGACCAACGAACTGCTTGAGATTGTGCTTTTAAGTGGTTGTGAATAAAAATAAAGACATAAAAAGCTGAAGTGGAATTAAAAAACAGAAGTCTTTGTGATAGAAATCGATTTTTTTTCCAAACTGATCGTGTTTTCAGTGAACAAAACATTGTTATATTGGAGATTGGTAATTCTGGTTTAGAGAAAGGGACATGTTTTCAACAATAATTGAATGAAATTTATCCAACATTCTGAAGTGCTTAAGTGGTAATAAAGAAACTGGTTGACCGCAAGCACCAGTTCTTTACAAGATGGGGGATAGGGGCGCGACGGGGGGCGCTTGGGGTGCGCGCGACGATGCCTCGTGGTGGCCGGCTGGCGCAGGTGAACTCCAGCACCAGCAACAACTAAACGAAGAGATCGCCAGAAGCACAGCCACTTCGACTCATCAGCTATACTCCTTTAAGATGGCCAGTGGATTTTCCAATAACACTGCCGAGACAAACACTGCTGGTTACGATTACCGTTTAATGTCAAATAACTCAAATGCTCGAGAAGAATCTGCCCAACAACCTTGGTGGTTTGCGTCTGGATCAGTTGATTCGCAGCAAACTAATTCTCCTTCGGTATGCAACTCAATTTTCCAGAACCTAATAAATCTAATTAAAGTAGGCATTACTATGTTCTGAACTACCTTATTATTTCACTTAAGTCAGCCTCTGCGTACATAATACTATCCAAAGATAATATACACTACACTACGTTTATACTATATCCAGTGATATAATAGATGAAGTCATAAGAATTATGAAACGGAATTAAAAAAAACCATTACCTACATACCTAGGTACTATCAATTCAATACATTACTGGGTAAGTCACGATTTCGTGAAATTCTTGGGATAAAAATTAGCCTGTGTGTCTTGAAATCTGGATTGATTTCAAGCTATCTGAATACCAAGTTTCATCGTAATCGGTTCAGTAGTTCTGCGTAAAGGAGTAATAAACATATTAGTACTTCTGCACAGTCCTTCATATTTATAATACCTACTATTAGGATTGAAATTAAAAATATAAAAATGGGATATTTAAAATGCTTTTCAACTCATAAACTATGTATACTCGATACAATCATGTATTAGGTGAAAACAATCATGTAAGTTTAAAATCATACCTACTTGTAGTCTGGCTGGGTACTTGCTCATGCGTAAGTACAACAAAAACTTCGAAATAAAATTAAAATGCCCACCTGTCGCCGAATTTCTTTATTTTGTTTTTATTCATCACACAGGTTCATCCCTACATTTACAAATAAATAACTGTTATTGTATGTAGAGATGTGTGAGTGTGAGTGTGTGCTCATTGAGTGAATGATATTTTACAAAAAGTTTTTATTATTTTGTCGATTTATTATAATATAATACATTGTGTTTAATTATTACGGCGGTATTGTAATAAGTACTATAATACTTTTTTGGGCCTATGTAAATATATACTAAGAAAGTTTGTAAACTTATTCTACCTATATCAACGTTAGAAAATAATAAAGAATCTAAAAATCTTTTTAGGTAGAAACTTGTTTCCGTTTATCAAATTTTTATCATTCATTCACTAAAGTCGTGAGTTTTTTTCTTCTGTTTGAACCCAGCTGGCCAAGCTCCTATTGTTACCAATGTCAAGTTCAAATAATTTGCAGAAAATGGCTTTGTCTGACTTGTGCATGCAGACAGAATCTTATATTTTAGATCTTTAATGATGATTTTTAACAGAAAAATTAATGTTCGGGCAACAGATATGCGTAATCTGAATGTTCGGCAACACAGTTTTCATTTCAATTCCCTGGTAATATATCTATTTTCTGTCTGAGTAGGTGTACCATTATCGCTAGCCGCCAATCAAAGTGTCGCTTGCTTTGGCAATAGGCACCATCTGAAGGCCCCCTAAAAAAATAATACTAAAAAAATGCAACAAAACAACGATAATTTCGTTCGTTGGGTCGTGTTTTGCCTGACTATTTTTAATTAATACGCATAGAGTTTAGTAATAATCATATTGGTAATACTTAATGGAATAAGTACTTACGGGACAAAATACATAATACATTTACTTTAGCTTTTGAGTGATTGCATTTCAAACGTAGTTACTATAGAGGCACCCACCTACACAACTTTAAATTTACCTATTACCTAATTTTCATTATAATAATTGTTATAGACTCGCAACCAAGCCAGCCCTGATTCAGAGAACCAGTCGAACGGTATACAACACAATCAGCTGCAACAAGAACAGAATCAACAGCTGCAACAACAAATCCAGCAACAACAGAACTTGCAACAGGCGCTGCAACAACAGTCCTTGCAACAGAACCAGCAGCAGACGCTGCAGCAAATGTTGCAGCAACATCAGCAACAACAACAGCAGCAGCAGGTGATATATTTGTTACAACTCAACTTGAACCAATGTTGCACCAGTATTAGTAGACAAGTTAAGTAAATACTCCGGTTAAGTAAAATATCTGTCACATTTTTGCAGACATTGAAAACCTCTGACAAGAGCGAGACAAAACACAAAGTCATTACTCATCCTGTCTATAAATACTGGATTCTGTTGGTACTTAGATAGATTAACTCTATTGTTATTTATTGATTGCTCCTGTTTGAATTATAGATTATATCTGTATTATTACGATTGTAAATCATCACAAAAAACCTCATGAGTTTCTTGTGGCTTCTTCTTATTGGAGAGTGCGTTCCGAAGCCACACTATAATCACTACACCTAAGACGTAGCCAAATGATCATGTGCATTTATTGTTGTACGAGAATCTAAAGGAAATTAACTATTTTGACTTTTGTAATGTAACACAGAATATAAAATTACAATAAAAACAAAAAAAGACATTAACATTCTAGGTGGTGGCCGTAGCAGTTCTTGATTAATAGGTATTAGATAAAATTCAAACTAACATAGTGACTTAGCATACGCTAAAGCCAGGAGAGAAATAATGAACTCAGATACCCTATCTGAAGGGGACCTGAGTGACATTACAATAGGGCAGTTGTTAAAACTCTGCAAAGCAACAGGTAGATTCAGTGGGTCGCCATCACCGTGAGTTACCAGTTAACTCAAAACCTATAGGGGTCTTGGGGAACTGGGTGAAATGGTACCAACATGAGAGGACAGATCACCCGTCTGGTGCTTGCGCTGGCATACCCTACTAGAAATAATAATAATAATAATAATAACATAGTGACTTGTTTAGAAATTAAAACCTAGCCCAAAGCCAGTCATCCACCCCCACTAAACTAAGTTACTAACTCAGCTCTGCACAGTCGAAACTACAGCTTGTTCATATATGAGCAAACTATGCTCACTTGTTGGAAGAATGACAAGCTAAGCTAAACTGTTTAGCTTAGCTTTATACTAACTCAGATAAGTTAGTTTAGATGGCAGGCAGTGGTTTGAATTATCTTGCGTTAGATAACAATAGTTAAAGTTAAATCTAGTTGAAATATTGCTTGGTTCTTTATAAGAGGGAAGTAGTATATTTCATGACTTATGTTTTTCAAAAAATCAAAACAGGATTTTAAGGCAAAAAGATATTTTCTTTTATGGTTCATCCAGTATGTATCTCATACTTAAATTTGTTTGGTAGATATAGGTACTTAAAGATAAAGATAGCCTTTAATGCTGAATTTAATTTTATTCTTTTATAAGTTATCAGCTTGTCTACTGACATTAGACCTCCTCTAAGTTCTTCCATATAGTTCAGTCCAGCGCTCCTGGTCCAGATATAGGTACTTACTTTCCTTTTAATAAAATAGTGTACTCAATTTTTTTTTTTAACAGCAACAACAACAACAACAGCAGCAGCAACAACAAGCATTACAACAGAGCATACAACAAACGCTCCAAGTGAGCCCGGCACAGGCCCAAGCGCTCGTTCAAGCACAGGCAGCGTTGCAACAACAAGTTGCACAGACGTTGCAGCAACAACAACACTCGCTGCATGCGAGCCTTCAAGCGGTGCAACAACAACAAATACAAGCTGCTTTGCAACGTCAATCTGCTACATTACAGGTATTTTGAAAAGATTGTTATTTTGTAATAGCTCAAAGATTGATCCTATTAAGTATTAAACTTGTCTTAAAGTAGGTACTAGTTATTTATTAATGGAAAAAAATTGGTTAAGTAAATAGTAGGTAAGTAATAGGTAGTAAATAAGATTTTAATTTTTTTGCAAACTTAACTCCTGTATTACAATTTGTTAAAAATTTCATTTCAACTTTATAATTTAGCAAACTTTATGCTATAAAGTTAAACTGTAACTTGCAATTGACCTGCAATTGATACTTTATTTATTGCATCAAAAATGTAATAGTAACAAATAAGTATGTTTGTTACTCCTTAGAAATAAAACTACAGAACCGCTTGTGATGAACATGGAAGGTGGGTTGAAACATATGCTACTTATATCTACTCTCCCGATATTCCCACATAAGCTACTCGTATCCACTCTCCCGATATTCCCACATAAGCTACTCATATCTACTCTCCCGATATTCCCCCATAAGCTACTTATATCTACTCTCCCGACATTCCCACATAAGCTACTTATATCTACTCTCCCAATATTCCCCCATAAGCTACTTATCTACTCTCCCGATATTCCCACAAGATCGATAGCATGTTTATAATATTAGTAGAATAAAAGAACTGGGACCGCGAATCTAGCGTCGGCATCGTAATCGAAATCCGCACTGCGCAAAGGAATAAAGTGCACGGTGCAAACCGCGGCGTTGATTTGCATGTATTTTAAACCGACACCGTCGATTTGAATTGAATTGAAGCGTCGGCTTCAATTTAAGGCTGTTAATTGTTAAATACCTTGCGTTCCTTTGCGCGGTACCGATTTCGACGGCCGTTGGCTTGCGCGAGAGGTCTGCTGCGGCTCGACCGCGCAAGCTCCGTCAGGTTTGACTCGACGTCGGTTTGGGATAAGTACTCACAGCGCAAAGGAAAAACCTGCGCGAAACCAGCGCGGCGAGAACTGTTGCGTTGTTTTGCATGCATTTGAAGGCGACGACGCACAGTACAGTACAGTTACCGTCGAGTTCAGCTGTCATTGAATGCGGCAGCTCAAGGGACGTCGTATTGAACTCGACGGCAAATATACAGCAGCCCTAGACAACATTCTTATCGATTAACGAAATCGCAATTGACAGATTTTTGAGAAGTCACGTGACTTTTAGCGAACTTATATTATGTCAATTTCATACAAAAATAATCTATCGATTGGCGATTTCGTTATTCGATAAGAATGTTGTCTAGGGCTGCTGTGCTGCGCGCCGTCGTCGCCTTTCAAATGCATGGTTTCGCGCAGGTTTTTCATTTGTGCAGTGTGAATCCCAAACCGACGTCGATTTGAACTCGACGGAGCTTGCGCGGTCGACTTTCTGTTCCCAAAACAAAATAACTAACACTACAGGAATTGCAGCAGCAACAACAGCAGGCTCTCATAGCCCAAGCGAGCAAAGGCAGGATGCCTCGCGGGCGAGCGCTGAACAACAAGCCGCGCGGTCGGATCACGGCCTACGCGTACTTCATACAGACATGCCGGGAGGAACACAAGAAGAAACATCCTGAGGAGAATGTTGTCTTCGCTACCTTCTCGAAGAAGTGTGCTGAAAGGTGGAATGTGAGTTTTAAGAAAATAAGTTACCGTAAATTGGGTATACTTTGTGACAAAATGGGGATACTTTGTGACAAGATTGTTCGAAGATGTAATTTTTGTTTCTCAAATTACATCGAAATAGATTTTTTTGTTAAAGGATCATTGGATACGTTCTAATTAAACGTCACGTTGATTATTGACAATTAACATGACGTTTCATATTTTTTGATACGTCATGTTGAATGTCAAAAGTGGGGTGTCACCAAAGAAGTTATATTACTAGAACTAGAATGCTCACATAGAACTAAATAGTATTCCGCTATATTGAGCATGCTGTCCCTTACTAATAACACTATTAGAAAGGGACAGCATGCTTCAATGTAGCGTTCTGCCTCTTTCTAATAGTGTTATTAGAAAGGGATAACATGCTCAATGTAGCGGAACACTTTGGTTCTACGCATTCTAGTTCTAGTAATATAACTTCTTTGGTTGTCACAAAGTTAGGCATACTGTTACAAAATAACCCCATTTTCACCCATTAAAATGCTTGTTCTTGGGTAATTTACTGACCGCCGTACTCAGAGACGTTTAAGGGGTGATTTATATTAGACCGTCACGAGCACCGTCCGGGTCCGAGCTTCGTCGTCCATTGCTCGGCTGCAACTCGGTTGCAACAGATCCATCGACTGCTCGCCGAGCAATGGACAAAGAAGCTTATGTGGTTGAATAAACTGTCACTAATTGAAGATTTTTATGCAGAAAATCTTTACTTAGTAATAGTTTAATCAACGATTAACCCCTTATTTATAAACGCTAATTAATGCGCTGCATAACTGCATCGTTTGTCTTTTACTGTCACATGAAGTTTCAAAGTTGACAGACAGAGACAAACGTCACATAACTTAGTCATGGTCATGTGTAAATAATATTTTTTAAGTAAGGGTGTAAGGCATTTACATGCCTCAGAGTACGGCAGTAAGTGACGATGTGCTTTATGGATGTTTTCTTACACCAAAAAGATAGTATATTCATACAGCCCTAACTAAACAGACAAAAACACATTTATCCTACTTCCTACTAATATTATACAATTTGTAACGGGTAAGTCCTTTTAATCCGAAAGGGAGTTGTTCTAGATGTCTAGGCGAACAACTTTTGTTCTACGACTTTTGAAAATTCAAATATTTTTTTCGAAAATTTTGAGATTATGTTTCACTGAAAAACAGCTGCTTTTGAAAATAAAGATAATTGAAGTTTTGATTATAAACCATCAAACTAAATAAAAGGACAACATAAGGTCAATGACCTCGAACTCTCAGAAACAGCTGATTTTCAAGTAAACTTTACACCTAAATTTTTCGAAAAGTACTTCGAATTTCCAAAAGTCGTAGGACAAAATTTTTTCGCCTAGACGTCTAGAACAACCCTCTTTCGGATTAAAAGGGCTTACCCGTAACACCTTGTATATGTGAAAGTTTGGGTGTTTGTTACTCAATCACGCAAAAGCTAATGAACCGATTGCGATGAAACTTGAAATATAGGTAGCTGGATACCGGGAATAAAACATTTTTATCCCGATATTCCCGCGGGAACAGGATTTACGCGAGTAAAACCGCGGGGCGCAGCTAGTTGTTAAATTAGATAAACTCTGAAACAATAAATAGTTTTTTTTCCTTGAACTGTATCTAAATTTTGGTATAATTTCAAGGCAAATACTATGATAATATATTGTTACAATGTCACCTACAAACGACACTTACAAAATATCGTAAAGACTCGAAAGTTTGCGGGTTCGATTCACGACAGCAACAAATAAATAATTATGTTTAGAAATTATATACTTAATTGCTTGACACACCACAGAAGCTGTCAAAATATTAGGGGTTAAAGTATGAAATTGCCGATTTGTACTGAAAATCTTAATTGTTTATTTTTTAAATTTTTAACAAATTTATTTAATCAAAATAGTTGCCATTATTATCTATACATTGCTGCCATCTAATGGGAAGGTTATTAATGCCTTTGCGATAGAACTCCGACGATCTAGACTGCACAAACTGTGTGAAAGCATTTTGTACTGCCTCCTGGGAAGAAAACTTCTTGTCACGTAGATAATTGTCCAAATCACGAAAAAAATGGTAGTCCGTTGGAGCAAGGTCTGGTGAATACGGAGGATGACGAATGGTTTCTAAGTGCAGTTCCTGAAGGGTCAAAATGGTTTCTCGTGCTGTGTGAGGTCTCGCGTTGTCGTGGAGCAATAATGGTGAAGATCGATTCATGAGTCGGGGCTGTTTTACTGCTAGTTTTGTCAACATGGTTCGGAGTTCGGCACAATAGACATCTGCCGTAATTGCTTGACCAGATCGAAGAAAACTATAGTGAATAACACCATGCTGAGACCACCAAACAGTTACCATTACCTTTTTATTGGTAAGTTTTGCTTTAGGACACTGTTGTGGCATTTGACCTGGGGTCAGCCATTGCATTTTTCTTTTCCGGTTATCATAAAGAATCCACTTTTCATCACATGTTACAATTCGATCCAATATTCCTTCATTTCTGTACCGGTTCAACAAGGCAACACAAGTTTCAACACGCGTTTCTTTCCGCAGATCAGTCAAATCATGAGGCACCCATTTTTCGTATTTTTTTATTTTATTGATTTGACGCAAGTGAGTCAATAAAGTGGGTAAGGTAACGTTAAACCATGCCGCTAATTCCTGGGTAGTTTGACTAGGATCGGCTTCCACTATCGCTCTTAATACATCGTTGTTCACCTGTGTGGGCGGTCTTCCTCGTGGCTCGTTCTTTAAGTCGAAATTTCCATCACGAAAGCGTTTAAACCAAAATCGCACGGTGCGTTCATTAGTAGACCCCTCTCCAAACGCACCATTGATATTGCGGGCTGTTTCTGCCGCGTTAGTTCCGCGTCGGAACTCGTATTCAAAAATCACTCGAATTTTCGCAGTATCCATCTTTCTTGTCTAAATTGAATAACAAAAACAATTGAAAGTCGATATTCAAACGTTTCACATTTTTTAAAAAAAGAACATCACAGAAACCATTTGAAAAAAGTTTCATTCGAAAACCTCAAACCATGAAGATTCTATGTCAATTCAAAGAACCTATTGCAATAAAACGGCAATTTCATACTTTAACCCCTATTATTAAATAATAATGGTTAAAGTATGAAATTGCGCACGCGACAGTAGCTCTGTAAAGGGGCATGTTTTCCCGTTTTTGCAACATTTTTCATGGACGCTCCGCTCCTATTGGTCGTTGTGTAATGTTAAATAGCCTATGATAAGATTTTTTTAATTTGGCCTAGTAGTTCCTGAGATTAGCGCGTTCAAACAAACAACTAATTAAGCTTTAACAGTAGATATCCAGTCGAGTGCCCATATTACAAGCCTAGTGGCTTAGTTTGGGGCTAGATGGCAATTAGTGCAACATCTTGCAATATTTATACAGATAAGATAACTATAGTACGTTTTAAAAATTCAGACTTTTCAGAAATAAAAAAAAAACAAATTTCATTTGTTTTTCATTATTTCATATTTATTTTCTTATCGGTTGTGAACCGATTATGGCCATTAGGAAATTAGCCAGTGTCAAGTATTCCAATATATTATGCAAGTTATTTGCATCGAAACAGTTAAGTCGTCATAGTTAAAGTCAAGTCTAGGGAATCATTTGTAAACACGGCGGCCATTTACAAATAATCTTCACGGAGCCTTGGAGACAACACTAAGTTAATGTTTTGCACCGATTTTCACTTTCATTCCACTTGTACACCTTCACGAAACTAAATTGATTAATATGCCCCCGAAATTAAACAATTTGCACGCATATGAACTAGGTTTCACAAAAATGAAAATTTAGCACTACATCTCCTCAACGAGTTCCCGCCAAGACTCTTTCATTATTTGTATTTGACATTAATCTTTAGGAAGTTGTGTCAAATCGTAGTCTAAAATTAAAAAACGAGGTACCTTTAGCTACATTTGGATTAGTTGTAGTACATTACTGCAGCGGCCGGCAAGAGAGGCATTGATGGACGAACGTGTGAACCTAAGTCCATCAATACCCAGTGCGGCCAAGGCTTGTATAGTACTTTTCTCAAATAATGCGCGAAAATTAAACTAGGTAGTACAATTCAGAACTTTTATTTGAAAATACAATTATTGACTGTACAATTCTCAAAATTTAAGTATTTTTTTCACTAAACAGCTTTAGAATAGAATATGTATTTATTAGGACAAGCACACGGCAACAAATACAAAAAAGAACAAAACAAAACAATAATAATATTACATGGTCACAAACTAGGAAGCCATTTCTATGTGCAAGCCAGTTCGAAATTTAAATTAACGTTATTAAATTTAAATTAAAAAAAAATTTAATTAATTTAGGTAACCTTTGATAAGTTACCTCTTTGGTTGCCATTTTGCGTAGTAGAAGATCGTTCCATTTTTAAATTACACAACAAATTTATGATTTTACATAGTAATTTATTTGGCCGCTAAACACGACAGATATGGATTTTCATACAACTATTGCCGGCCGCTGCTCGAGATAAATCGAACGGCAAGTTCGATTTACCTCGAAGAAGGTTGTCAAAATAATGCTCAAATTTCCAAGCATGTTTGAGAAAAGATAGTTTTTAGTTGACTCTAAAATGATGGTTCATTGCAGACAATGACGGAGGACGAGAAGCAACGGTTCCACTCGATGGCGGACCTGGACAAGAAGCGGTTCGACCTCGAGATGCAGAGCTATGTGCCTCCGAAGGACGTGAAGGTCCGCGGCCGGAAGCGACACACCATCAAGGACCCCAATGCTCCGAAGAGATCGCTGTGAGTTATACCGGTCATTATTTGTTCCTTTATAAATGAAAAATAAAAAAACTGTGACCAACACACAGCGCCATCTAGCCCTATGGTGGTAAGCTTGTGTTACGGTGACTAGACAACGGATATAATACTTACATTTATACTAGGAGTTCGCCCCGAACTGAGACCTCACGACCCCCTATCTCCCCAACCACTACCGATCCGGCTCATCTTCGAACTCATATTCTTTTGACCCAAACTACGCGCATACCAAAATTCATGAAGATCGGAGCTGCGGTACTAAAGTTATCGTCGAAAAAATATACAAATATACTATACTAGATCCGTCTACACTGGACCTCACTCGCTTCCCTCGTTCGGTCAATTGGTTTCAAAAGAATCTCCAGCCAGCAGACAACTATGATGCTATAGGAACCTTAAATTTACATCAATCTTTTCCTTTGTATAGTGAAAATAACAAATTGTGTAAATTAAATTATGTCTATCAGGTCGGCATTCTTCCTATTCTGCAATGACGAGCGCGGCAAGGTGAAGGCTGAGAACCCGGAGTACACGATGGGAGACATCGCCAAGGAACTGGGCCGGCGCTGGGCCGCCGCGCCGCCTGATACCAAGGCCAAGTACGATTCCTTGTCGGAGCAGGACAAGGCGAGATACGACAGGGTAAGTGCGAGCAGGACAAGGCGAGGTATGCCAGGGTCAGAGTATAGGTACAATAAAAAAATATATCACAAATGTACTATCACCAAGTGTACTATCACCAAGTGTACTATCACCAAGTGTACTATCACCAAGTGTTAAGAGTTTTCAGGTCGCCCTAGGGCCTTTAACTTGACCTAACGACTGCTATCAGAGATACCAAACATGTAATAATGTGTAGCATCTAGTGTTAGAGGTGTTAGGTTGTCCTAAAGGCCTTTAACTTGACTCAACGACTGCTATCAGAGATAACAACCGAATAGTGATGTGTTTTACCTTGTGTTAGAGTTGTCAGGTTGTTCTAAAGGCCTTTAACTTGACCTAACGACTGCTATCAGAGATACCAACCATGTAATAATGTGTCGCATCTAGTGTTAGAGGTGTAAGGTTGTCCTAAAGGCCTTTAACTTGACTCAACGACTGCTATCAGAGATAACAACCGAATAGTGATGTGTTTTACCTTGTGTTAGAGTTGTCAGGTTGTTCTAAAGGCCTTTAACTTGACCTAACGACTGCTATCAGAGATACCAAACATGTAATAATGTGTAGCATCTAGTGTTAGAGGTGTTAGGTTGTTCTAAAGGCCTTTAACTTGACTCAACGACTGCTATCAGAGATAACAACCGAATAGTGATGTGTTTTACCTTGTGTTAGAGTTGTCAGGTTGTTCTAAAGGCCTTTAACTTGACCTAACGACTGCTATCAGACATAGCAACTATGGGTCACGTCTAGTGTCAGGTTGTTCTAAAGGCCTTTAACTTGAAGTAACGATAACAGAGGTAAAGTTTTCCTCATTACTCCTCCAAGACTGATTTCCAAAAACTGTATCACTAGAAACCTACATTATCGGGGTGATGCAGCTATGATTAATAAGAATTCAATTCAACAGGAAATGACGGCTTACAAGAAAGGACCTCTCGCTCTAACGAAGAATCCGGAAGAAGACGAGGTTCCAGTGGAATTCGAAGTCGAAGAAGATTACAAGTGAACAGTGAACCTCCTTTTAACAGAAACTTTTTAAGTGAAATAACGTGAAACGCATATTTTTTTTAATGTTACCGTTTAACAGAAGCAATTTTGATAAGATTTTTCATGTCGAATACTAATTAATAAGAACTGTTTTATATATCATCTACGATTTTTTTCATGGTGTATTTAGGGTGTTACAAGTGATAGTTTTTTTTTCTTTTCGGCCTTAGACCGAATTGTGGAAAGTTGGATTGCAGTCACTGTCAAATATTGTATAATATTTGCAAAATATCTATATACATATATGCAGATACAAAAGAAGTTTTAAGGGAAGGTTCAAGTAAAATGCAGTAGCTTTATTCTGTAAAATATAAATGTAACATATATAATAGTATAGATTCTTGAGGGAGATTAGGAAGCTAAGAGGAAAATTGATGACAAGAAAATAAAATCGTAGCCGAACCGGAACCGACTCCGAAATTTCTGCTACGGGTTTCTGTACAGGAAACTGAAGCTGGAACTGGAACAGACACGGGATAGGAATAAAAAAACAAATCTGGGAAAGAAATCGAAAAAAAACTTAAATCGGTTAAGGAAATTAAAACCAATGTTGTAGTCAAAAGAGAATCCAATTCTAAACCGAAGCCTCAACAAACTCAAAATCCGTAAAATAAAAAGAAGCTTCGTCCGTACCTATCAGAATTTAATAAAAAACTTATGCCACACAAAAAACCACAGACTTTGAAGAAACTCTTTCGTTAGTGAATACCAGACTGGTATTTGACATGACCTACTGGAATTAAATCCAACCAATCAGAAAGCGACATACTCCAAAGTGACTCGTGTCGAAATCGTGAGTTTAAAAAGTCCCTTCTATATTATTTCGAACCAATCTCATTTCAGGACTGGTTTAAAAAATGAATATAATTTTGTCTTAGGTTTTCGCTATTTTGCATAATCAAACACAATATTTACCGGGTTTTACTCGCGTTTTATTTAATAACGGCTTTATTACAAAAGTACAGAGCTTTCGCTAAGTATACAGTTAGGTTAAGGTTGTCGACCTTGTAATAATGTCGTTATTAAATATAACGCGAGTAAAACCTGGTAAATATTATGATTTTAAAAATTTGAAAATTGTAGAGTTGAAATTTGGAACATGGGTTCCTTAGAGATCGAAAGTGAGCACTTAGAAAGGATTTTTTTTTTAAATTCCACCTCGAAGTAACTTAAAATAGGGGAAAACCGTTTGTATGTAACTTCGGAACGGCTTGACCTAGAAACTTGAAATTTGACAAAGAGATTCTTTGGAGGTTGTATTTATTTATCTATTTCGCAAATTTTTTTTTTTTTTCGCTAATTTAAAAACCTATCACTTGCAACTTCTCTATTACTAATCCAAATGAACACACAGACAATATTTATGTACAGACCTATCTTAATTTTAAAATTGTTTGTTTTCCTTACCCCCTTTACCCTGTCTTACTCCCAGGGTAGCCATTTTGAGTAGTGAAAATATCGTTTTCTCATTATCAATTGGTGAGAAAACTATAGATTTTTGAGATCTGACACTTATCCGGTATATATATTTTATAGTAGGTACGACCAAATTATCTAATTGTAGCAAAAACTATTTTTTATTTGGTAGCAACAATTTATTAAAAAATTGTGACTACCTTCAAAAACAAGAGCCCATATAAGTTGGTTTGACCGTAAATTACTTTAAAAACAGAAATTTATTTTGTTGTTGTTAAAAATTGTTTTATTTTTCGCATTGCTTATTGCATTGTTCGAAGTTTTTGTTTGTCGATAAATTTATTGTTTTTGAAAATTAACGCCTCGAAAATGCTTCTATTTTCAAATTTTGGAAATCACGACATGTATTTGAAAATGGAAGCGTGCTATTGGTTGACATTTTGACATTCATGTAATTGTCCAATACCTGAACACTTCAATTACAAAATGGTGCATTATATTACAGACTAGCACTAGTATCGTGCCGCGGTTTCACCCGCATAAACCCCGATCCCTTGATAATTTCGTAAAATCCTTTCTGACTAAGTCAGAACAGTCTGACACAGTCTCCAAATTTTATGTTCCACCAATTTGAGTTTTGCGTTTATTTACATTACATATATGTACATTGTACATGTACATATATTCAGTCAATCAGTCAGAAGTTTGAATTAAATTTGTATTCTTTCCACTTACGCTGGTGAAACTAGGGGACATAGCTAGTATCAAATCTAGTACAACACAATAAAATTGAAAAAATATACTAAAAAATCAGTGTCGAAGTCAAAATTTCAGTCACCAAAAGTTATGCGGTAAATGCGGGTAACTCCGGTACCTAACCTACTTAGCTCGTACGTTTATAATTTGGCCTCAGTTCTATAGTCTTCGTAAAAATGTGGCCTTATTATTTTGAATCGTCATACTAACGAAGCAATAGGCATTGTCTGATACAAAAATTTTAATCTTTAAAAATGTAAGTCGTTAGTTAAGAAATTTGTAGTTGAGAAAGTGAAAAATTTAAAGTGCGAGTGAGATTTTTATTGCTTTTATAAAAGTGTATAGTTAAATTAATATACCTTTATTTTTATTATTGAAATATTTTGTTTTTTTTTCTTCTCTTTAATTAGTTAAATAAATATATTAGTAGAACATTGGGACTGCGTTTTGAACAAGTTAGCGAACAATTGTAATGTTACTTAATTAAAAAGGCATTATTGAATGTGGATTATTGCTTCTGATTTTTTTATATAAAAAGACGTCCATTTTTTTTAAATGTATCACACTACACTTGAAAAATTAGTTTTTTGAAAAACATGCTTTCTGCTCTTACTCAAAAATATGCTAATTTCAAATTCCATCTTGAACGGACGTATCTGAGGCGTAAGCGGAAGACGCATTAAATGGGAGTTGTAAGGGTTGTAGTGTCAAGTCATGTCGGGTGCAGAATGGAAAGCATTTTTTCAAAAACTAATGATAATAGAAAACAGTAAAATTAAATTCAAAATATATAATGGATCATTTGCCGAATCAAGCCAGTTCACTAACCTAACCATACTTACTTTAACGGTGGTAAAACTTTACCCTCAAAGTTACCTACACTTTCTATAGAATAGTGCAAAACATATTGATAGATATCACAATGAAATACTGTGGTTTTTTTGACGACCGTTAAAGTTAACTGTCGATAAAATGTATAGAACTTGAAAGTGTCACATGTCACACAATATATCTTAAAACACATTAACTAAAACAAGTAAATCTAAATAAAAATCTCACTGAACTGGCTTAGTGAAACGGCACTGTCGTCTGTTAGGCTATCTATCGGCCCAATACTAAAACGTTACTTAAAATTTAAGATCTACTTGAGTAACTTCTAAATCAACAATTAGTATGCATAAGGTTTTCGCGGTTTTGCATAATAAAACACAATGTTTACCTGGTTTTACTCGCGTTTTATTTAATAATGTTTTTATTTAAAAAGCTAACTGTAAAATTAGCGAAAGCTGGGTCTTTAGTAATAATGCCGTTATTAAATAAAACGCGAGTAAAACCCGGTAAATATTGTTTTAATTAGTATGCCATTTTTCCGGTTTAAGAGCTGGTTTAATGTTTATGTCGACTTCAAACGCTGAGTATCCTTTCTGTATTCGGCCGTATGCCGACTTTAGGCGCCCTTACCCTACCCTTATATTGCATCGAATTCTGTTCGCCTCGTAAGAGTTTTTAATGTTTTTGAACGATCGTTTCGATGTTTATGTCTTGTATTATAAGAAAATTGTTCTCTATTGTGAAAAAAATAGTTATTATAAGAATTGTTTCTCCCAAAATGCCGGGTTCATGTAAATAAATAAAACTGACTGGGATTCGTGATCGTACATAAATAAGTTGCAATACTTGAAACATAAGTCTAACTTAGATTACGGTCATTGATTCTATGGTTTGTATTTTTTTTAATTTAAGGTCGATTTTGTTTTGAAAGTAGCGAAGAAAAATGTACGTAGGTTTTTTTTTATTATTTATTTATTGGCAAATAAAACAAACCTAAAAAAACCATAATGCAGGCCGTAAATCACAGTTATTTGTCTGACGGCGTGCTGATTTGTAATATGTACTAATAAAATCTTTTTAAACATAAGAATAGGTATCGCATTCTAACAAGAATAAAAATAACATAAACAAAAGACAGACTTATAATAGCCAATACCGAATTGAGAATCTCCGCCTTTTTTTAAATCGGTTTAAGTACACTGGGATATCTGTTTCATTATCCTTATATTCTGAGCTTGATAAGGATTATGGCGTAATTGCTTCTTCGAGGAAATCACTGGTGATTACCACGTTACATCGAAGTAGCAATGTAACTGCATAGTGCCTCGAATAGAATTAAATATTTTATTCCCATTTGCAGTCCCGGAATTGGTTAGTTCAGGCATAGCATTTCAATGTAACCTTTGACTGTTCTCAAAAACCAGTCGAAAATCCAATAATAACATTTAAAGGAAAATCGAAATATTCTTGAGATAAAAAAATAAATAAATAAATCCTGTGACGAACACACAGCGCCATCTAGCCCCGTGGTAAGCTGCTAAGCTTGTGTTACGGTGACTAGACAACGGATATACTTCTTATATTTATTTTTCTTTTGGAAATACATACATATTATACATAGAAATACGCCCAGACCAGATACAAATATTTATTTTTAAGCATAAATATTAGCACCCGACGGGAATCTGCAACCTTCTGCATTGCAGCCAAGCGTTCACCCGACGCGCCACAGAGTTCGACAGAGATCTACTTATTCTAAGATAATGTTACAGCACATAAAAACAGAAAACACTCTTTTCCTTCATTGAAAATAATTATCATATTTCCATTTGCGTCTAAAAACTCAACCTATCTAAAACTGGTTTTTATCACTACAATTTTCTTCGCTACTTCAACTAAAATAAGCCATTTTCTCAATTTTTTGTTATTATAGATCGATTGAGGATTTAGTATCGTATGGTATTGTAAGATTTGAGTCGTGGAGTTGGCGGTGAAATGTTGGCAATATTGTTTTGTTAGAGGTTACGTTGTGCAAAACAATATAGTGAATCTTTTACACAAATATGATTTTTATTTTGTAGTCTTAATCCTATTACTATTATAAACTTGCAGCGCCAAGCGGTTTTACCCGCGTTTGTTCCAATCCCGCGGGAATATCGGGACCAAAAGTAGCCTACGTCAAGCGGTTTTACCCGCGTTTATTCTAATCCCGCGGGAATATCGGGACCAAAAGTAGCCTATGTCCTTCTCCAAGTTTCCATCTATCATCCATCCCTATATCAATATTTTTTAAAATCGGTTCAACGGTTTAGGCGTGTAAACGTAACAGACAGACAGAGTTACTTCTGCATTTATAATAATTGGTCGATATTATTAGATCGATTAAGGCGGCGATAGATGATAAGCAACGGTCCTTGTCCTATTGCATATAAATGAGCGAGATGGAATTGCGTGAAAAATCTACAATTTCTCGTAAAATCAATAATTAACGAAGATTAAAATAATATTTTAAAAATATGCGATGAAGGGGTTCTAGGTATTGTATTTTCTAATATTATGATGCCTATAAGAAAATATAGCGGTTAAGGATTTAGAAGAAAAATTGATTTATTTTGTAAAACAGGGGTAACTTTGCCTGTATAATAGTGGTATTTAAAGTTATTTTTTATTGTTTTTGAAATGAAGGGGACACTTCTTGTATCATGTACAATAACATAATACATTGTTTAAAGATCTATTTGATACCGGTTATGAATAAAACCATTCCATCGGAAGGGATTTCACATGAGTCGCGTCCTTAAGGATTTAGTATCGTATGGTATTGTGAGATTTATGAACTTATGAAGAATTTTTGTCATACTGGCTACGCCCCGCGGTTTCACCCGCGTAGGTCCCGATCTCGCAGGCATATCGGGATAAGAAGTATTTATGTGTTATTCCAGGTCCCCAGCTACCTATATTGCAAGTTTCATCACATTCGGTTTAGTAGTTTTTGCGTGATTGAGTAACAAAGTCACATACAAACTTTTGCGTTTATAATATTAGCAATTATTAGTAAGATTAGAGCCATGTCGAAAAAACATGGCGGATGTAGGTACATGGTTTTTTTTTCTTCTGCGACATTATTATCTCTAATGTGACAAATCTCACGGCGCGAAAATCACCCCGCAGGAAGCCAATTAAGAAATAAAAAACTATGATATATGTAGTTATTAAAAACTTATAAAATACAAAAATACAAATCCAAAAGAGAAAAAAATAAATAAAATACAAATAGCCTTAAAACTACAAAATATCAATATAATAAAAAATGTATATTTTAGGGGTTAAAGTATGAAATTGCCGATTTGTACTGAAAATCTTAATTGTTTATTTTTTAAATTTTTAACAAATTTATTTAATCAAAATAGTTGCCATTATTATCTATACATTGCTGCCATCTAATGGGAAGGTTATTAATGCCTTTGCGATAGAACTCCGACGATCTAGACTGCACAAACTGTGTGAAAGCATTTTGTACTGCCTCCTGGGAAGAAAACTTCTTGTCACGTAGATAATTGTCCAAATCACGAAAAAAATGGTAGTCCGTTGGAGCAAGGTCTGGTGAATACGGAGGATGACGAATGGTTTCTAAGTGCAGTTCCTGAAGGGTCAAAATGGTTTCTCGTGCTGTGTGAGGTCTCGCGTTGTCGTGGAGCAATAATGGTGAAGATCGATTCATGAGTCGGGGCTGTTTTACTGCTAGTTTTGTCAACATGGTTCGGAGTTCGGCACAATAGACATCTGCCGTAATTGCTTGACCAGATCGAAGAAAACTATAGTGAATAACACCATGCTGAGACCACCAAACAGTTACCATTACCTTTTTATTGGTAAGTTTTGCTTTAGGACACTGTTGTGGCATTTGACCTGGGGTCAGCCATTGCATTTTTCTTTTCCGGTTATCATAAAGAATCCACTTTTCATCACATGTTACAATTCGATCCAATATTCCTTCATTTCTGTACCGGTTCAACAAGGCAACACAAGTTTCAACACGCGTTTCTTTCCGCAGATCAGTCAAATCATGAGGCACCCATTTTTCGTATTTTTTTATTTTATTGATTTGACGCAAGTGAGTCAATAAAGTGGGTAAGGTAACGTTAAACCATGCCGCTAATTCCTGGGTAGTTTGACTAGGATCGGCTTCCACTATCGCTCTTAATACATCGTTGTTCACCTGTGTGGGCGGTCTTCCTCGTGGCTCGTTCTTTAAGTCGAAATTTCCATCACGAAAGCGTTTAAACCAAAATCGCACGGTGCGTTCATTAGTAGACCCCTCTCCAAACGCAGCATTGATATTGCGGGCTGTTTCTGCCGCGTTAGTTCCGCGTCGGAACTCGTATTCAAAAATCACTCGAATTTTCGCAGTATCCATCTTTCTTGTCTAAATTGAATAACAAAAACAATTGAAAGTCGATATTCAAACGTTTCACATTTTTTAAAAAAAGAACATCACAGAAACCATTTGAAAAAAGTTTCATTCGAAAACCTCAAACCATGAAGATTCTATGTCAATTCAAAGAACCTATTGCAATAAAACGGCAATTTCATACTTTAACCCCTATTATTAAATAATAATGGTTAAAGTATGAAATTGCGCACGCGACAGTAGCTCTGTAAAGGGGCATGTTTTCCCGTTTTTGCAACATTTTTCATGGACGCTCCGCTCCTATTGGTCGTTGTGTAATGTTAAATAGCCTATGATAAGATTTTTTTAATTTGGCCTAGTAGTTCCTGAGATTAGCGCGTTCAAACAAACAACTAATTAAGCTTTAACAGTAGATATCCAGTCGAGTGCCCATATTACAAGCCTAGTGGCTTAGTTTGGGGCTAGATGGCAATTAGTGCAACATCTTGCAATATTTATACAGATAAGATAACTATAGTACGTTTTAAAAATTCAGACTTTTCAGAAATAAAAAAAAAACAAATTTCATTTGTTTTTCATTATTTCATATTTATTTTCTTATCGGTTGTGAACCGATTATGGCCATTAGGAAATTAGCCAGTGTCAAGTATTCCAATATATTATGCAAGTTATTTGCATCGAAACAGTTAAGTCGTCATAGTTAAAGTCAAGTCTAGGGAATCATTTGTAAACACGGCGGCCATTTACAAATAATCTTCACGGAGCCTTGGAGACAACACTAAGTTAATGTTTTGCACCGATTTTCACTTTCATTCCACTTGTACACCTTCACGAAACTAAATTGATTAATATGCCCCCGAAATTAAACAATTTGCACGCATATGAACTAGGTTTCACAAAAATGAAAATTTAGCACTACATCTCCTCAACGAGTTCCCGCCAAGACTCTTTCATTATTTGTATTTGACATTAATCTTTAGGAAGTTGTGTCAAATCGTAGTCTAAAATTAAAAAACGAGGTACCTTTAGCTACATTTGGATTAGTTGTAGTACATTACTGCAGCGGCCGGCAAGAGAGGCATTGATGGACGAACGTGTGAACCTAAGTCCATCAATACCCAGTGCGGCCAAGGCTTGTATAGTACTTTTCTCAAATAATGCGCGAAAATTAAACTAGGTAGTACAATTCAGAACTTTTATTTGAAAATACAATTATTGACTGTACAATTCTCAAAATTTAAGTATTTTTTTCACTAAACAGCTTTAGAATAGAATATGTATTTATTAGGACAAGCACACGGCAACAAATACAAAAAAGAACAAAACAAAACAATAATAATATTACATGGTCACAAACTAGGAAGCCATTTCTATGTGCAAGCCAGTTCGAAATTTAAATTAACGTTATTAAATTTAAATTAAAAAAAAATTAAATTAATTTAGGTAACCTTTGATAAGTTACCTCTTTGGTTGCCATTTTGCGTAGTAGAAGATCGTTCCATTTTTAAATTACACAACAAATTTATGATTTTACATAGTAATTTATTTGGCCGCTAAACACGACAGATATGGATTTTCATACAACTATTGCCGGCCGCTGCTCGAGATAAATCGAACGGCAAGTTCGATTTACCTCGAAGAAGGTTGTCAAAATAATGCTCAAATTTCCAAGCATGTTTGAGAAAAGATAGTTTTTAGTTGACTCTAAAATGATGGTTCATTGCAGACAATGACGGAGGACGAGAAGCAACGGTTCCACTCGATGGCGGACCTGGACAAGAAGCGGTTCGACCTCGAGATGCAGAGCTATGTGCCTCCGAAGGACGTGAAGGTCCGCGGCCGGAAGCGACACACCATCAAGGACCCCAATGCTCCGAAGAGATCGCTGTGAGTTATACCGGTCATTATTTGTTCCTTTATAAATGAAAAATAAAAAAACTGTGACCAACACACAGCGCCATCTAGCCCTATGGTGGTAAGCTTGTGTTACGGTGACTAGACAACGGATATAATACTTACATTTATACTAGGAGTTCGCCCCGAACTGAGACCTCACGACCCCCTATCTCCCCAACCACTACCGATCCGGCTCATCTTCGAACTCATATTCTTTTGACCCAAACTACGCGCATACCAAAATTCATGAAGATCGGAGCTGCGGTACTAAAGTTATCGTCGAAAAAATATACAAATATACTATACTAGATCCGTCTACACTGGACCTCACTCGCTTCCCTCGTTCGGTCAATTGGTTTCAAAAGAATCTCCAGCCAGCAGACAACTATGATGCTATAGGAACCTTAAATTTACATCAATCTTTTCCTTTGTATAGTGAAAATAACAAATTGTGTAAATTAAATTATGTCTATCAGGTCGGCATTCTTCCTATTCTGCAATGACGAGCGCGGCAAGGTGAAGGCTGAGAACCCGGAGTACACGATGGGAGACATCGCCAAGGAACTGGGCCGGCGCTGGGCCGCCGCGCCGCCTGATACCAAGGCCAAGTACGATTCCTTGTCGGAGCAGGACAAGGCGAGATACGACAGGGTAAGTGCGAGCAGGACAAGGCGAGGTATGCCAGGGTCAGAGTATAGGTACAATAAAAAAATATATCACAAATGTACTATCACCAAGTGTACTATCACCAAGTGTACTATCACCAAGTGTTAAGAGTTTTCAGGTCGCCCTAGGGCCTTTAACTTGACCTAACGACTGCTATCAGAGATACCAAACATGTAATAATGTGTAGCATCTAGTGTTAGAGGTGTTAGGTTGTCCTAAAGGCCTTTAACTTGACTCAACGACTGCTATCAGAGATAACAACCGAATAGTGATGTGTTTTACCTTGTGTTAGAGTTGTCAGGTTGTTCTAAAGGCCATTAACTTGACCTAACGACTGCTATCAGAGATACCAACCATGTAATAATGTGTCGCATCTAGTGTTAGAGGTGTAAGGTTGTCCTAAAGGCCTTTAACTTGACTCAACGACTGCTATCAGAGATAACAACCGAATAGTGATGTGTTTTACCTTGTGTTAGAGTTGTCAGGTTGTTCTAAAGGCCTTTAACTTGACCTAACGACTGCTATCAGAGATACCAAACATGTAATAATGTGTAGCATCTAGTGTTAGAGGTGTTAGGTTGTTCTAAAGGCCTTTAACTTGACTCAACGACTGCTATCAGAGATAACAACCGAATAGTGATGTGTTTTACCTTGTGTTAGAGTTGTCAGGTTGTTCTAAAGGCCTTTAACTTGACCTAACGACTGCTATCAGACATAGCAACTATGGGTCACGTCTAGTGTCAGGTTGTTCTAAAGGCCTTTAACTTGAAGTAACGATAACAGAGGTAAAGTTTTCCTCATTACTCCTCCAAGACTGATTTCCAAAAACTGTATCACTAGAAACCTACATTATCGGGGTGATGCAGCTATGATTAATAAGAATTCAATTCAACAGGAAATGACGGCTTACAAGAAAGGACCTCTCGCTCTAACGAAGAATCCGGAAGAAGACGAGGTTCCAGTGGAATTCGAAGTCGAAGAAGATTACAAGTGAACAGTGAACCTCCTTTTAACAGAAACTTTTTAAGTGAAATAACGTGAAACGCATATTTTTTTTAATGTTACCGTTTAACAGAAGCAATTTTGATAAGATTTTTCATGTCGAATACTAATTAATAAGAACTGTTTTATATATCATCTACGATTTTTTTCATGGTGTATTTAGGGTGTTACAAGTGATAGTTTTTTTTTCTTTTCGGCCTTAGACCGAATTGTGGAAAGTTGGATTGCAGTCACTGTCAAATATTGTATAATATTTGCAAAATATCTATATACATATATGCAGATACAAAAGAAGTTTTAAGGGAAGGTTCAAGTAAAATGCAGTAGCTTTATTCTGTAAAATATAAATGTAACATATATAATAGTATAAATTCTTGAGGGAGATTAGGAAGCTAAGAGGAAAATTGATGACAAGAAAATAAAATCGTAGCCGAACCGGAACCGACTCCGAAATTTCTGCTACGGGTTTCTGTACAGGAAACTGAAGCTGGAACTGGAACAGACACGGGATAGGAATAAAAAAACAAATCTGGGAAAGAAATCGAAAAAAAACTTAAATCGGTTAAGGAAATTAAAACCAATGTTGTAGTCAAAAGAGAATCCAATTCTAAACCGAAGCCTCAACAAACTCAAAATCCGTAAAATAAAAAGAAGCTTCGTCCGTACCTATCAGAATTTAATAAAAAACTTATGCCACACAAAAAACCACAGACTTTGAAGAAACTCTTTCGTTAGTGAATACCAGACTGGTATTTGACATGACCTACTGGAATTAAATCCAACCAATCAGAAAGCGACATACTCCAAAGTGACTCGTGTCGAAATCGTGAGTTTAAAAAGTCCCTTCTATATTATTTCGAACCAATCTCATTTCAGGACTGGTTTAAAAAATGAATATAATTTTGTCTTAGGTTTTCGCTATTTTGCATAATCAAACACAATATTTACCGGGTTTTACTCGCGTTTTATTTAATAACGGCTTTATTACAAAAGTACAGAGCTTTCGCTAAGTATACAGTTAGGTTAAGGTTGTCGACCTTGTAATAATGTCGTTATTAAATATAACGCGAGTAAAACCTGGTAAATATTATGATTTTAAAAATTTGAAAATTTGAAAATTGTAGAGTTGAAATTTGGAACATGGGTTCCTTAGAGATCGAAAGTGAGCACTTAGAAAGGATTTTTTTTTTAAATTCCACCTCGAAGTAACTTAAAATAGGGGAAAACCGTTTGTATGTAACTTCGGAACGGCTTGACCTAGAAACTTGAAATTTGACAAAGAGATTCTTTGGAGGTTGTATTTATTTATCTATTTCGCAAATTTTTTTTTTTTTCCGCTAATTTAAAAACCTATCACTTGCAACTTCTCTATTACTAATCCAAATGAACACACAGACAATATTTATGTACAGACCTATCTTAATTTTAAAATTGTTTGTTTTCCTTACCCCCTTTACCCTGTCTTACTCCCAGGGTAGCCATTTTGAGTAGTGAAAATATCGTTTTCTCATTATCAATTGGTGAGAAAACTATAGATTTTTGAGATCTGACACTTATCCGGTATATATATTTTATAGTAGGTACGACCAAATTATCTAATTGTAGCAAAAACTATTTTTTATTTGGTAGCAACAATTTATTAAAAAATTGTGACTACCTTCAAAAACAAGAGCCCATATAAGTTGGTTTGACCGTAAATTACTTTAAAAACAGAAATTTATTTTGTTGTTGTTAAAAATTGTTTTATTTTTCGCATTGCTTATTGCATTGTTCGAAGTTTTTGTTTGTCGATAAATTTATTGTTTTTGAAAATTAACGCCTCGAAAATGCTTCTATTTTCAAATTTTGGAAATCACGACATGTATTTGAAAATGGAAGCGTGCTATTGGTTGACATTTTGACATTCATGTAATTGTCCAATACCTGAACACTTCAATTACAAAATGGTGCATTATATTACAGACTAGCACTAGTATCGTGCCGCGGTTTCACCCGCATAAACCCCGATCCCTTGATAATTTCGTAAAATCCTTTCTGACTAAGTCAGAACAGTCTGACACAGTCTCCAAATTTTATGTTCCACCAATTTGAGTTTTGCGTTTATTTACATTACATATATGTACATTGTACATGTACATATATTCAGTCAATCAGTCAGAAGTTTGAATTAAATTTGTATTCTTTCCACTTACGCTGGTGAAACTAGGGGACATAGCTAGTATCAAATCTAGTACAACACAATAAAATTGAAAAAATATACTAAAAAATCAGTGTCGAAGTCAAAATTTCAGTCACCAAAAGTTATGCGGTAAATGCGGGTAACTCCGGTACCTAACCTACTTAGCTCGTACGTTTATAATTTGGCCTCAGTTCTATAGTCTTCGTAAAAATGTGGCCTTATTATTTTGAATCGTCATACTAACGAAGCAATAGGCATTGTCTGATACAAAAATTTTAATCTTTAAAAATGTAAGTCGTTAGTTAAGAAATTTGTAGTTGAGAAAGTGAAAAATTTAAAGTGCGAGTGAGATTTTTATTGCTTTTATAAAAGTGTATAGTTAAATTAATATACCTTTATTTTTATTATTGAAATATTTTGTTTTTTTTTCTTCTCTTTAATTAGTTAAATAAATATATTAGTAGAACATTGGGACTGCGTTTTGAACAAGTTAGCGAACAATTGTAATGTTACTTAATTAAAAAGGCATTATTGAATGTGGATTATTGCTTCTGATTTTTTTATATAAAAAGACGTCCATTTTTTTTAAATGTATCACACTACACTTGAAAAATTAGTTTTTTGAAAAACATGCTTTCTGCTCTTACTCAAAAATATGCTAATTTCAAATTCCATCTTGAACGGACGTATCTGAGGCGTAAGCGGAAGACGCATTAAATGGGAGTTGTAAGGGTTGTAGTGTCAAGTCATGTCGGGTGCAGAATGGAAAGCATTTTTTCAAAAACTAATGATAATAGAAAACAGTAAAATTAAATTCAAAATATATAATGGATCATTTGCCGAATCAAGCCAGTTCACTAACCTAACCATACTTACTTTAACGGTGGTAAAACTTTACCCTCAAAGTTACCTACACTTTCTATAGAATAGTGCAAAACATATTGATAGATATCACAATGAAATACTGTGGTTTTTTTGACGACCGTTAAAGTTAACTGTCGATAAAATGTATAGAACTTGAAAGTGTCACATGTCACACAATATATCTTAAAACACATTAACTAAAACAAGTAAATCTAAATAAAAATCTCACTGAACTGGCTTAGTGAAACGGCACTGTCGTCTGTTAGGCTATCTATCGGCCCAATACTAAAACGTTACTTAAAATTTAAGATCTACTTGAGTAACTTCTAAATCAACAATTAGTATGCATAAGGTTTTCGCGGTTTTGCATAATAAAACACAATGTTTTCCTGGTTTTACTCGCGTTTTATTTAATAATGTTTTTATTTAAAAAGCTAACTGTAAAATTAGCGAAAGCTGGGTCTTTAGTAATAATGCCGTTATTAAATAAAACGCGAGTAAAACCCGGTAAATATTGTTTTAATTAGTATGCCATTTTTCCGGTTTAAGAGCTGGTTTAATGTTTATGTCGACTTCAAACGCTGAGTATCCTTTCTGTATTCGGCCGTATGCCGACTTTAGGCGCCCTTACCCTACCCTTATATTGCATCGAATTCTGTTCGCCTCGTAAGAGTTTTTAATGTTTTTGAACGATCGTTTCGATGTTTATGTCTTGTATTATAAGAAAATTGTTCTCTATTGTGAAAAAAATAGTTATTATAAGAATTGTTTCTCCCAAAATGCCGGGTTCATGTAAATAAATAAAACTGACTGGGATTCGTGATCGTACATAAATAAGTTGCAATACTTGAAACATAAGTCTAACTTAGATTACGGTCATTGATTCTATGGTTTGTATTTTTTTTAATTTAAGGTCGATTTTGTTTTGAAAGTAGCGAAGAAAAATGTACGTAGGTTTTTTTTTATTATTTATTTATTGGCAAATAA
Organism: Idaea dimidiata; assembly: GCA_949358125.1. Classification (NCBI taxonomy): domain Eukaryota; kingdom Metazoa; phylum Arthropoda; class Insecta; order Lepidoptera; family Geometridae; genus Idaea; species Idaea dimidiata. Next base: position 15,015,598 of record OX442339.1, on the reverse strand, counting down.
AACAAACCTAAAAAAACCATAATGCAGGCCGTAAATCACAGTTATTTGTCTGACGGCGTGCTGATTTGTAATATGTACTAATAAAATCTTTTTAAACATAAGAATAGGTATCGCATTCTAACAAGAATAAAAATAACATAAACAAAAGACAGACTTATAATAGCCAATACCGAATTGAGAATCTCCGCCTTTTTTTAAATCGGTTTAAGTACACTGGGATATCTGTTTCATTATCCTTATATTCTGAGCTTGATAAGGATTATGGCGTAATTGCTTCTTCGAGGAAATCACTGGTGATTACCACGTTACATCGAAGTAGCAATGTAACTGCATAGTGCCTCGAATAGAATTAAATATTTTATTCCCATTTGCAGTCCCGGAATTGGTTAGTTCAGGCATAGCATTTCAATGTAACCTTTGACTGTTCTCAAAAACCAGTCGAAAATCCAATAATAACATTTAAAGGAAAATCGAAATATTCTTGAGATAAAAAAATAAATAAATAAATCCTGTGACGAACACACAGCGCCATCTAGCCCCGTGGTAAGCTGCTAAGCTTGTGTTACGGTGACTAGACAACGGATATACTTCTTATATTTATTTTTCTTTTGGAAATACATACATATTATACATAGAAATACGCCCAGACCAGATACAAATATTTATTTTTAAGCATAAATATTAGCACCCGACGGGAATCTGCAACCTTCTGCATTGCAGCCAAGCGTTCGCCCGACGCGCCACAGAGTTCGACAGAGATCTACTTATTCTAAGATAATGTTACAGCACATAAAAACAGAAAACACTCTTTTCCTTCATTGAAAATAATTATCATATTTCCATTTGCGTCTAAAAACTCAACCTATCTAAAACTGGTTTTTATCACTACAATTTTCTTCGCTACTTCAACTAAAATAAGCCATTTTCTCAATTTTTTGTTATTATAGATCGATTGAGGATTTAGTATCGTATGGTATTGTAAGATTTGAGTCGTGGAGTTGGCGGTGAAATGTTGGCAATATTGTTTTGTTAGAGGTTACGTTGTGCAAAACAATATAGTGAATCTTTTACACAAATATGATTTTTATTTTGTAGTCTTAATCCTATTACTATTATAAACTTGCAGCGCCAAGCGGTTTTACCCGCGTTTGTTCCAATCCCGCGGGAATATCGGGACCAAAAGTAGCCTACGTCAAGCGGTTTTACCCGCGTTTATTCTAATCCCGCGGGAATATCGGGACCAAAAGTAGCCTATGTCCTTCTCCAAGTTTCCATCTATCATCCATCCCTATATCAATATTTGTTAAAATCGATTCAGCGGTTTAGGCGTGTAAACGTAACAGACAGACAGAGTTACTTCTGCATTTATAATAATTGGTCGATATTATTAGATCGATTAAGGATTTAGTATCGTATGGTATTGTGAGATTTATGAACTTATGAAGAATTTTTGTCATACTGGCTACGCCCCGCGGTTTCACCCGCGTAGGTCCCGATCTCGCAGGCATATCGGGATAAGAAGTATTTATGTGTTATTCCAGGTCCCCAGCTACCTATATTGCAAGTTTCATCACATTCGGTTTAGTAGTTTTTGCGTGATTGAGTAACAAAGTCCCATACAAACTTTTGCGTTTATAATATTTGCAATTATTAGTAAGATTAGAGCCATGTCGAAAAAACATGGCGGATGTAGGTACATGGTTTTTTTTTCTTCTGCGACATTATTATCTCTAATGTGACAAATCTCACGGCGCGAAAATCACCCCGCAGGAAGCCAATTATGAAATAAAAAACTATGATATATGTAGTTATTAAAAACTAATAAAATACAAAAATACAAATCAAAAAGAGAAAAAAATAAATAAAATACAAATAGCCTTAAAACTACAAAATATCAATATAATAAAAAATATATATAAATATTAGGGGTTAAAGTATGAAATTGCCGATTTGTACTGAAAATCTTAATTGTTTATTTTTAAAATTTTTAACAAGTTTATTTAATCAAAATAGTTGCCATTATTATCTATACATTGCTGCCATCTAATGGGAAGGTTATTAATGCCTTTGCGATAGAACTCCGACGATCTAGACTGCACAAACTGTGTGAAAGCATTTTGTACTGCCTCCTGGGAAGAAAACTTCTTGTCACGTAGATAATTGTCCAAATCACGAAAGAAATGGTAGTCCGTTGGAGCAAGGTCTGGTGAATACGGAGGATGACGAATGGTTTCTAAGTGCAGTTCCTGAAGGGTCAAAATGGTTTCTCGTGCTGTGTGAGGTCTCGCGTTGTCGTGGAGCAATAATGGTGAAGATCGATTCATGAGTCGGGGCTGTTTTACTGCTAGTTTTGTCAACAGGTTCGGAGTTCGGCACAATAGACATCTGCCGTAATTGCTTGACCAGATCGAAGAAAACTATAGTGAATAACACCATGCTGAGACCACCAAACAGTTACCATTACCTTTTTATTGGTAAGTTTTGCTTTAGGACACTGTTGTGGCATTTGACCTGGGGTCAGCCATTGCATTTTTCTTTTCCGGTTATCATAAAGAATCCACTTTTCATCACATGTTACAATTCGATCCAATATTCCTTCATTTCTGTACCGGTTCAACAAGGCAACACAAGTTTCAACACGCGTTTCTTTCTGCAGATCAGTCAAATCATGAGGCACCCATTTTTCGTATTTTTTTATTTTATTGATTTGACGCAAGTGAGTCAATAAAGTGGGTAAGGTAACGTTAAACCATGCCGCTAATTCCTGGGTAGTTTGACTAGGATCGGCTTCCACTATCTCTCTTAATTCATCGTTATTCACCTGTGTGGGCGGTCTTCCTCGTGGCTCGTTCTTTAAGTCGAAATTTCCATCACGAAAGCGTTTAAACCAAAATCGCACAGTGCGTTCATTAGTAGACCCCTCTCCAAACGCAGCATTGATATTGCGGGCTGTTTCTGCCGCGTTAGTTCCGCGTCGGAACTCGTATGCAAATATCACTCGAATTTTCGCAGTATCCATCTTTCTTGTCTAAATTGAATAACAAAAACAATTGAAAGTCGATATTCAAATGTTTCACATTTTTTAAAAAAAGAACATCACAGAAACCATTTGAAAAAAGTTTCATTCGAAAACCTCAAACCATGAAGATTCTATGTCAATTCAAAGAACCTATTGCAATAAAACGGCAATTTCATACTTTAACCCCTACTATAAATACTGTTATTAAAAACTATAGATATACTTACAGTTTAGGTATGAGCTTCAATACTAATACAACTAATGAATTTTAACAGAGAGTAGGAAATCAAACGTTAACAGACTAAAAAAAAAACTGATCAACACACAGCGCCATCTGTGGTGACTGTGGTGACTCTGACCAACGGTGACTAGACAACGGATAAAGTTAGCCAATCGTCATTCATTACCAAAATAGTACATTACTGCAGCTGCCGGCAAGAGAGGCATTGATGGCCAAACGTGTGAATGTGGGCCGAGGCGAAGCCGAGGCGCACTACGTAAGTCTATCAATTCCTATTGCGGCCAAGGCTTGTTAGTACTTTTCTCAAATAATGCGCGAAAATTAATCTAAGTAGTAAACAATTCAGAACTTTTATTTCTTCTTCTTCTTCTTTAAAATGGCTTTTCCATTCGGATATTTGCCAGTGTCAAGTATTATCAATATTTGCAAGTTATTTGCATTGAACGAAACAGTCAAGTCGTCATAGTTAAAGTCAAGTCGAGGAAATTATTGTAAAAAGGGGGCCATTTTTTACAATGTTTGTTCACGGAGCTTTGGAGACAACACTAAGCTAAAGTCCATGTTTTGCACCGATTTTCACTTTTATTTACACTTGTACACCTTCACGAAACTAAATTGATTAATATGCCCCCGAAATTAAACAATTTATACGCATTTGAACTAAGTTTCACAAAAATGAAAATTTAGCAACACATCTCCTCAACGCATTCCCGCCAAAACTCAGAACTTTTATTTGAAAATACAATTATTGACTGTACAATTCTTTAAATACCTATAAGTATTTTTTTCACTAAACAGCTCTTATTTTTTAGAAATTTAAATTCAACCTTTGATAAGTTACCTCTTTGGTCGCCATTTTGCGGAGCAAAAGATCGTTCCATTTTTAAATTAGACGAAATTACACGACAAATATGATTTTACATACTAGTAATTTATTTAGCCGAGAGTTTTGGCGGGAACGCGGTTAGATGTGTTGCTAAATTTTCATTTTTATTAAACCTAGTTCAAATGCGTGTAAATTGTTTAATTTCGGGGGCATAATATTAATCAGTTTAGTTTCGTGAAAGTGTACAAGTTTAAATAAAAGTGAAAATCGGTGCAAAACATGGACTTTAGCGTTGTCTCGAAAGCTCCGTGAACAAACGTTGTAAACTTTATTTATTTTTATATTCTATTTCAGTTAGGTTTTAGGTATTTATTGTTTAAATTTATAATTATTCTTTTAACGTTTTTAGCACCTAAGTAAGGTAACGTTTTTAGCACCTAAGTACCTCAATGTTATTAGGCTTTTATTCAGTTGGTAGGTACAATTTATGTAATTTTTTTTTAGTTTAGTTCAATAAATTTCTGTCACCTGTACCATCATGTCTTATAGTTTGGTAGTTCTAATCGTAACTAAGTAACAAAAAAAAAACTTGTTCGTTAGTAATAAAAAGCAAGAATACCTAATTGGTAATTAACTTAAAACCGTTCTATTTCCTAAACTGCTATTTAAAATAAAAAATGGTAAAAGAAACCTAACATTGATTTTTAAATACCTATTCAACGATACCCATCTTGACATACTTTGACGATTTTGGATTTTTAAATTTTGACAATATGGCGTCTGGTTGTGACAAAAGTTAATTTGGATTACTGTCATGTCTTTAGTCACACTCACCATATTAAGACAAATCGATTGACGTAAGAATTATTAAAATCGGTCCACGCGTTTGGCCTCTAGAACGCCACATAGAAACATCCATACATACATACATAGACCGATAAACACATTACCCTCCTTTGCGTCGCGCAGTGGGGTAAAAATGGCCCCCGTTTTACAATGATTCCCTCGACTTGACTTTAACTATGACGACTTGACTGTTTCGATGCAATGCAAATAACTTCCGTATATTAATAATACTTGACACTGGCTAATGTCCAAATGGAATAAGCCATATAAACGGAGAAGAAGAATTGATTTGGCCGCTAAACACGACAAAATATGTGGATTTTCATACAACTATTGCCGGCCGCTGCTCGACTAGTACCTACAGCAAGATTGATTTATCTCGAAGGAGGTTGTCAAAATAATTCTCAAATTTCCAAGAACGTTTAAGAAAAAGTACTTAAAGACGCGCCGCCGCCGCCGCGCCGGCGCCGTATTGACACTAGTAGAAAACAAATCTATGTCAGTATCTTCAATCAAATTGTTTCAAGATTATTGCTAGCTCGCCACCAGAAAGTATTCTGTCTATAATTTGTACCTACCGTAGATAGATAGGTTTAGTTGACCTTGTGAACCCTTATCTAGGTACTCTAAAGTTGATACTGTTACCTATACAATATCAACAGGGTGCGTAGATCAACTGGTACCCATGTACTTGGTTGTGCCACCAATGTATTAATGTCGCAGGTAAATGGTTAAATTTACCATCTAGTACACGGCCTATTGCATTCTATAATTGTAATGAATTTTCCTCTTTTAATTATTAGATAAAATAACGTCAAAATAATGTTATCTAATTATGTAGGTTAACCAGTGATGTGTCAGAAAAACCTACTATACTTTTAAATGCACGTTCTTAGAAATTTGATGTCTACAGAATGCGAGTTACCTTAAGCAAAAAGCTAGAGCGAGATGTAATTGTATAATTAGAAGTGAGTGCTAAAAAGACAGCTGTCGAATTTTAATTTAAAAATGTAGTCACCGTTTGTTAAAACAAGGCGTTTCTTCGGCTATCTATATACATTTCTCTGTGCTTATCTAGGTATTTAAACTAGATCATTTTTTATTGATGCCAGTTTTTTAGTGAACATGTATTCAATTCAGCAAATTCAAGGAGCTCTACTCGTAGTTGAGACTTTGAATTTGACTACAAATTCTTTTTGGAAAGATACCAAGATTCAGGGTGAGTATGAAACGGTCTGTTATGTTTTGTTTTTATTTTCGATTAAACGCTCATCTGTGTCGAATCCAGTGATAAATGTTTGTAAGCATCCATAATAGCAAGACAAATTACCACGTAATTCGTAACCCACTACGACCTAATCGGACAGAGCTATTGAGAAATCTGCGGATATAACCTTGATTTTATTATTATTATAGCGGTGGATAATTTGCCCAACAATGAGCTGAAAAGAGTACCTACTCAATTATAAACGCAGATTGATTGATGACTGTGATTTTACTCTTAATTTTGTGACTGTGATTCATACGTTTAGGTATGACTAAGTGAAGTACATGAATAGTGGAGAATACTATTTTTTAGATAATTAATTATCTAATAAAAATGGCAAATAGCCCGTTAAATCTGGGCGGTTTGACCGCTCGCACCCAGGCTACACCAACTCGTGCGCCCGGGACAGCCCCTCGCCCTGAAGATCCGGCCCAAGAGGACGTAGGAGTACCGACGTCGGAAATACAGAACTGGATGACATCAATTGAACAGTATTTAAATGAAGTGTGCACTATCGCAAAAGAAGGGAAACTGAACAGTGACCAGAAATTGCGAATCAGTACACTATGCCCAAGAGTGGGTCACGGTACATCGCAGATGGCTGTGCAATACCAGTCCCTTAAAAATGGCAAAATGACTCGAAAAACTGGAGACAATACAAACACTCCTGTAGGAAAACAAATGACATTGGCACCTCGAAATATCAAAAATCTGACAAACTCATCTCAGAACGAAAATATTACAATAAGAAAACCTAGACATGTTCGACAGTTATCTCTAAATTTGTCTGATACAATAAATACAAGTTACTGCACGGAAATAGAAAATACTGAAGATTCGATAAGTTCTTTAAGAACTGAACTTGAAGAGATGACGAAGCAGCTCACCGAAGCTAGGAAGCAGATTAATGATTTATTTGCAGAAAATTATCTGCTGAAAGGCCAAATTTCAATCATAAAAGAACGCCAAGAAAACAGTTTTACAATAACTTCCCCAAAAATCCTAATATCCCCTGAAAAACAATTACAAGAAAACACATTCTTGTCGAACATTCAAAAAAATGATAAATTGAGTCCTTTGATCGATAAAAATGGTCAAATAGAAATTGCAATGACACCTAAATTGAATAATGCTACTGAAGAACCTGGTCAAGTGAAACCAAAAGAAATAGAATCAATCAATCCAAATTGTAAAGAGCCAACATCTAAGAATATCCAACCCTCAGATATTAGCAAACAGTCGTTATTACTACCTAAGAGAAAAGATAATATGACTAATGTCAATAAAAAAGCAAAAATCATTATAATAGGCGATCATAGTTGTAGAAATGTATCTTCTTTATTGCTAAATTTACGTGAAAAAACCAGGAACCCAAAAACTATGATGTGATAAATTATTGTTACCCGAACGCTCCTTCTGAGTACATTTTAAATAATTTAAAAATTGACTTTGAATCATTAACTTCCGATGATTGGATTGTTTTAAGTTTAGGGAACAACGATAAAAGTCCTATAAAATTAAATATTGAACTTTCAGCCTTACTCAAGTCCTTGAAAAATGTCCATATTCTAATAATAGGTGTTTTACATAATCCGTACCTAAGTGTGGATAAACTTAACAGTAACATACACTTGCTCTGTAACAATTTTTCAAATTGTTCTTTTCTTTTACCACCTCACAATGTAGTGAGAAGAATCGATGGGCATAGGATACATTTTAATAATTTTAACAGTTTTGAACTTTGTCGACTTCTAAACAATTTTATTAATACGGAAGACTACAAAAGATGTTTTCTTGGAGTTAACCTACTTAAATATTCTTACAAGCAACAACCAAAAAAATATTTAAATTACGTAAATACTAAATTAATCAGTAATCATGATCATGTATATTCAAATGATAAAAATGTAGGTTCTATTCTAAAGTATGACAATAAAACTAATAACACCGGCTTAATAGAGGTATCAACTAATACAAACTTTGAAACTCCCAAACCCGGGACGATTCCTTTCTATTTCAATAAAGTAGCATCTAAAAACTCATCACCTAACGTTAGTACAACCGCCAACACTGATAATGATGTTGAATTAAACAAGTTTTTTCGTGAATGGCGAGAGTAAATTTGTTAATATCATGCATCTTAACATACAGAGTTTAAAAGCCAAACTTGACCAATTAGAATTGTTTACTGCTCATAAAAGTATAGATGTGTGTTGCCTTAGCGAAACTTTTCTACTGGATGAACAAGCCAATATACTACAATTAGATGGATACAAAAAGGCAGCTCACTTTTCAAGAAAAAAGAGGGCTAGAGGTGGCGTTGGAATTTATACTAAAAACTCAATTCGTTTTAGGAAACTAGACTGGTTAACAGATATATCAGTAGAAAGGCACTTTGAATGCTGTGGTGTGTTTCTGCCTGACTTGAACTATATCATTATCTGCGTTTATAGAGTCCCTAACAGTAATTTTAATCTTTTTATTCAGACTTTAGCATATATATTCAATAAATTATCACTCAGGGTAAGAAACAATAATAAAAAAGTATTCTTAGCTGGCGATTTCAATATAAATATTCTAGAAAAATCTAAACAAAGTGAAAGATTTTGCAACACGTTAACGACATTTGGCATGCACCTCACGATTCAGGATCCTACTAGAATAACTCACCAATCACAAACGTGTATTGATAATATAATTACAAATATTAGCCGTTACTGTACAGAAATTCTTGATTTAGGTATCTCGGATCATACCGCCCAAATAATTAAGATTGTTACAAACTTTAATTATTTCGAAAAATGTTGGTTCATAAAAAGACGTAATATAGATTCACACTTACAACTCTTTCTTAAGTACTTAAGCAAAATAAATTTTTCAAATATTTTTGATCATGTTGATGCTAATAAAGCATATGGAGACTTTATTCATATTTACAAGCTGTTATTTGATCTTTGTTTTCCGATTGTAAAATATAAAATAACATTTAACAAAAAACCTAACTGGAAAACAAAAGGAATAACTGTGGCAAGTAAAGAAAAACGTAAGCTATATTTACATAGCATTAAAACAAATACTGACGAAGATAGAATTAAACATAAAAAATATAATAAATTACTGAAAAAAGTAATTAAACATTCCAAAAAACTTTCAAATATAAAGTATATTAATAATAGTACTAATAAAAGTAAAGCTACCTGGGGACTTATCAAACAACATACATCTCCAGCAAATTATATACATAGTACTGTTGATTGTCTTGAAATCGGTGATGTAATTATAAATGACCCTAAAATTATTTCTGAAAAACTTAATAACTATTTTTTAAATGCTTCACAGCAAAAATCGAACAGCACTAATCCATCAAAATCCACTATATCCCCGAGCTCAAAAAGCAATTTTATAAAACCAGTTTCTACCACAGAAGTCATAAATTTAGTGCGATGCCTTAAAAACAAAAAAAGTGCCGGATATGATGATATACCGATTCAAGTAATTAAGTATACCATTTCTTATATTGTTGAACCTTTAGTATTTATCATAAATTTATGTATAACTACTGGTGCATTCCCCGATGATTTAAAAAAAGGTCTTATAAAACCACTATTTAAAAAAGGTCGTAAAGTAGACATGAACAATTATAGACCTATCGCATTATTACCAAGTTTCTCGAAAATCTTTGAAAAAATTATATATCATAGACTTATGTCATTTTTTATTTCAAACAATACAATTAGTCATTTACAATTCGGTTTTCAGAAAGGCAAAAATACAACTCTAGCTATATTCAAAATGTTAAGACAAACCTGGGAAGGCATTAATAGTAAAAATAGGGGTATTGCATTGTTTCTTGACTTAACTAAGGCCTTTGATAGTGTAGTTCACAGTATTTTATTAGTTAAATTAGAACAAGTAGGTATAAGGGGTACGGCGCTAGAATTACTAGCATCATATCTTCAAAATAGGTCACAAGTTACGGTACTCGATGTTTACAACAAAAGTTCAAAAACGATTGAAAAGGTTTTCTCTAGCTCGGAAAAAGTGACGCTAGGTGTTCCACAAGGTAGCATATTAGGGCCTCTTCTGTTTTTAATATATGTAAATGAATTTCCTGCGGTTGTTAAATATTTAACCGTCATGTTTGCAGACGACGCTACTATTTATATTAGCAAAGGTAGGCTATCACAATCCGAATTTGAAAAGGAAATCAACGATACCTTAAGTAAAATAATAAACTGGTTGGAAAGCATAAATTTAACAGTTAACTTGCAAAAAACAATGTTTATGCAATTCAGATCACATAGAGCTACTCTACCTGAAATAAATATTTTAAATAAAGATACTAGAATATTAGAAGTAAATGATACAAAATTCCTAGGAGTAATTTTAGATTCACACTTAAATTGGAAATTACACATCAATAAAATCAATAAAACTTTATCTAAATATGCCTACTCTCTTTCAGTCTTAACCGGAATTTCGTCAAAATCGGTAGCGAAAACTGCTTATTATGGTTATGTTTATCCATACTTATCGTACGGCATTATTTTTTGGGGCAACTCGGCTGATGTCGAATCCACCTTTCTCCTCCAGAAAAGATGTCTGCGCAAAATGTATAACCTTACGGATACAGACACATTAAGGATTTTATTCAAAAATGAGAAGTACCTTACACTCACGGCTATTTTCATTCTGGAAATATGCTTATTTGTAAAAAATAACCACGAATATTTTTTTAATACGAAATCAAGCAGATTAGACAGTTTGCGCAATAAACATAGGCATAATATATATATACCGCAAGTCAACAATAGTATGTTTCACAAGAGTGCTTACTATACTGCTATAAAAATATATAATAAGTTACCAACTTCATTAAAAGAATTAAATGGTTTATTGTTTCAGAAGAAACTCAAACAGTGGCTCATAACTAAAGTGTATTATAATATGAAAGAATTTTTTGAAGACACTGATAAAAACACATTATTGTAATCTATTTTTTACTCTAGACCTAAGTTTTATATTGTATACTCGAAAAGAGTAAGCTGTTGAGACTATTACACTTATAAGAACTTTTGTCACAGCGAAACAATAAATATTTACTTTACTTTACTTTACTTTACTTTACTTTACTTTACTTTACTTTACTTTACTTTACTTTACTTTACTTTACTTTACTTTAAAGCAAACATTATCAAGGTCCACTCTATTAATAAAGTACTTAAAGACCAACTTGACCTATCCGAGCGACTTCAAGACCTAAAGCAGACCATAGAAGAGTCGTCAAAACAGCCTACAGGTACTTCTTTTGCTGACATGGTGAAAAAGGGTACCAATAATTATATCCAGCCGATAAATTTAAGCTCAGTGGCCATTTATCCTAATGATAAATTGCAATCTAGCGAGGAAACGAAATCTCTAGTGCAAAAAATCATCTACCCTGAGTAAATAAAGCTGCACGTAAGAGGTGTACGCAAGACAAAGAACGGAGGTGTTATCATAAGCACAGATACCAAAGAAGATGTCGAAAAACTAAAGAAATCGGTGCAGCTCACGAACTCCGGCCTCACGATCGACGAACCTAATAAACGTAAGCCTTGAGTGGTAGTTGTTGGAGTGCCTAGATCAATGCCAGAAAAAGAAGTTTTCGCCTGTTTGTACCATCAAAGTTTAGCCGATAAACTTGAGGATTCCTTAAACATCGAGTCGTTTTTAACCTCAATTAGGTTAAGTCACAAATCTGGCAAAAGAGACGCAGAAACATGTAATTATGTCATAGGAGTGTCCGCCGTCATAAGAAAAGCTTTATTATCAAATGACAGAGTTTTTATAAACTGGTCATCTTACCCTGTTAGAGACTTTACCCTGGTGACTAGATGTTACAAGTGTCAGCAGTATGGTCACGCAGCCAAGTCATGTTGTGAGTTGACCTACACCTGTGGCCACTGTGGTAAAACAGGTCACACTGCAAAGGAATGTGAGGCGACCACAGAGACAAGATGCGCTACCTGCTCGCGCTTCAAAAAGCCAAATGATCATAGCACTGGAGCTATTGACTGTCCCGCGAAAATAATTGATGAAAGAAGGTACTTACATCAATTCAGTAGATTATGGTGGCACTTCATAGTAAGCCGTTAAAAAACTTCCTATTGCACAATGTTGTAACTTTCTCTATAAGTATATTATACAAATGTAATCAATAATCAAATCATCCTATATTACAAATGAATTGTAATCTATGTCAATATCATTATTATTTATATTATTGTTAAGTTTTCATAGTGTTAGTGTATTGGGTTTGGGTATTTAGAATTTAAGGTCAGTAGGTTTTTATGATCAATCATTGTATAGTAGTAGTTGATGACTAGTTTTATTTGCTTTAATATTGCTTTGTATATGTAAATTTTTGACAATATTTCCCTATACTTAGACATATCTATAGTACCAATTTAATAAGTTTTAATTTGTTTCTAATTATAAGTGATAATTTTAATTTCTACTGTTAGCCATTTTAGCCTGAGATACAGGATATTCCTAGTTCAGGCATATGTGTTACTTAGATTTAAATCGAAATTTAGACTTTTAGCAATTTGTACACATTATTTTGGAAATAAATTATTTATTTATTTATTTATTATTTATTTACTGATTTCTTATTTTCAAACACAGATGGTGATGAATGGGACTTCATTATTATTGGTTCAGGATCGGCTGGTGGTGTAATAGCGAACAGATTGTCCGAAATCAAAAACCAAAAAATTCTCCTAGTAGAAGCAGGACCCAATCCACCTTTAGAAAGTGAGGTAGGTACATAGTTCATAAATCATAATCAGTCCGTTAATTTGTCCCACTGCAGGGTAAGGGGTCAGGGAGGGGTTAGGCAGTAAGAAGCCACGGGAGCCTACCTCGGATTGGCGAATGTCCTATGTCTTCGGACCGAGGTCTGGCCTAGGATATATCGGTTTCCTCACCATGTTTTCTTTCACAAAGAGTGAGGTTAGGAACGGTATGGTATGGTTAAGGTACTATGGTATAATATTTTTGGGGTAATGCTATACACGTGAATAGTTTGCTTATTGATCAAAAAAGGTGCATTTGAGCAATTTGTAATTTGAAACGAAAAGTTAGCTGTAGACCATATTTTAAGAAACTTAAACTACTTACAATACCCTCACTATATAAATATATGAAATTTCAATGCATATAAGACGTAACCCGGAGTTATTCCCTAATGTCATAAGTACCATGATTGACTGATTGAACGATGATGTTACATCATCGATAGGAGTCGTAGTTAGTTATGTAAAAATTTCGCTTTGGGAAGTGTACATTCTAAATTACTATTTTAACTTTCGTACTAGACAAGGGCATCAGGGGGTTAGAGATGATTGTTTAGTAACGCTAGTTGAAAAAAACGGTAGGTACAAGCTGTGCCCCCTAGATTCTAGGTTGTCTTAGTTCTGCGACTTCAGTAGCTTCGATTACTTGCTTATTTTTTTTGCCATGCTTGTATCCATGCGGATTTAAGATAATTTTCAGTGCGGTGTCTTAGTATTAAAATAAAAACAAAAATAGTCCCTACAATTATTGGGAATTGTAATATTTTATTTCAGCTTCCAGGTCTGTCAGGATTTTTGTACAGATCACTATATGATTGGAACTACACTACTGCCATTGGCGACTACAATTCTCAATGCCTAAAAAAATATCGTCAACCTTTAATTCAAGGCAAGGTGCTCGGAGGTACTAGTTCCGTCAATGGCTTTGTGTATGCACGAGGAAACCCTAACGATTACAAGAAATGGACAGAAGCTGCGCAGGATCCTTCTTGGAGTTGGGAGAATGTCTTTCCATACTTCAACAAAATTGAAAACCTTACCGACGAGCGTCTGTTGAATTCCCCATATGCACAACTTTACGGAACCAATGGTCCGGTCAAACTAAAGAGATATTACACTGATGAATTAAAGGGATTAAACGAGGCTTTCATAGAAATTGGAGAAAAAGTTCTGTTACCAAATGAGTTCTTGGGTTTTAATGAACCACTGATGACCATAGCTGATGGGATTCGACAAAGTACAGCCAACACATATATAAGACTAGCACAGAATCGTAAAAATTTAGATATAATCAAAAACGTATTAGCCACAAAAATCATATTTGATGGAGACTTGCGAGCCATTGGCGTTGAATTAATTGACAAAAATAATAAAAAAATATTTGTCAAGGCTAAAAAAGAAGTTATAGTTAGTGCTGGTGCAATTGGTTCCCCACAATTACTGATGCTATCAGGTATAGGACCACAAGATCACTTAAGAAATAAAAACATTTCTGTCTTAGTAGATCTACCGGTAGGACAAGGCCTACAGGATCACGTCGTGAATGAAGTTATCTACACAACAACCACTACCGAGACAGAGGAATCGCGTGGTGTCAGAGAATTTTACTCCATCATTTTAGGATATTTTGCTTTAAACAAAACACAAACATACCCTGATTTTCAAGTTCATACCATATTTAATACGAGTAATAAAGACCTACAGGTTCTAGTCAAATTGTATAATGAGAAGTCTAGAGGAAAAATCCTTTTGGAAAGTAATGATCCTCGACAATATCCTAATATTTACATGGGATTTTATTCCGACAGAGAAGATTTGAACAATCATGTAAAATACATTGAACACATATTGAAAATCGAAGAAACAGACTACTTTAAGAGAGTCAAAGCACAAATGACAACTCCGAACCCAACAAAGTACAACCCGTGTGCAGCTCTTAAATTTAAATCAAAAGAGTTTTGGGAATGTACCTTGATGTGTAGTACAAGGTCTGATTTGCATCTATCAAGTACATGCTCTATGGGATCCGTTGTCGATTCAAGACTGAGGGTATTTGGTGTAAAGAACTTGAGAGTAGCAGATGCTAGTGTGATGCCGACTGTTCCTTGCGGCAATACCAATGGACCAGCTATGATGATCGGCGAAAAAGTATCCGATATGATAAAAGAAGACCATAGCTTATGCGTATAACGTTTTTATCATATTAATCATTATGATGTTCTTTAATACTATGTACCTACCTAAATGTTAATGTAAATATCATTTTACCTTAGATTAAAACAAACAATTAGTTCACGAGAAATGAGACGTTAAACTGTGTCAAAAACATTGTTGGGTTCAAAGTTGGATCATTTTAGTTATAGAATACGTACGCATTAAGTTTATGTCACAGACAAATGATTTATTTAAGACATCTAGATACACGGGTTATCTATGGTAATTTAAGGATTACTAATAATGAATTTCCTGTTTAAATTTTTATTTATTTACTAGGAAATCCAACAGCTATTATAAAACAATGGTGCTAGTGCAACAATAGAAAGCCTATTGTAGTATCTCCCGACTAACATTTTTTACAAACAAAACGTCAAAATTATGTTATCTAATTATATGTAGGTTAACCCAGTGAAGGGGACTTTTGTTTTTTACGCGTTAGTGAAATGTCGTCCTGAATTTTCATTTATACAAAACATTGTTTTATTGCGTTTAAATTGTTTAATTTCGGCGGCAAGTTACCAATTTAGTTACGCGAAGTTCAACGAGTTAAGTGAAAATAAAAATACCAGTGCCAAACACGAAATTAGCACGTTACTAACAATTGTTCCATAGGGTTGGAGAAAAATCGTCGCCATTTTTTCTACAGCCTTCACGAATTGAAAATTATTGCAAACGATTAAAGTACAATAGTGGTAGTTCACTATTCGTACGAGAAGTTGGCTAAATTGTCCTATATTGCTGACAGAAGCCATAACTAAGAAAAAGAAAGAAGAACCCAGTAAAGTGTCATAGAAAAACCAATTACTTTCAGATGAACCTATTTGAGAAATTTCACATTTTCAACAAAATGCGAGTGTAAATCACCATAAGCTAGAGCGAGCTAGGTAGAGCGAGATGTAATTATGTTATTTTAATGAAAACTTAAATGATAGCTGTCGAATTTTAATTTAAAAATGTAGTCACCGTTTGTTTAAACAAGTCGCTTTTTCGGCTATCTACACTACATTTCTCTGAGCTAATCTAGCTATTTAACCTAGATCATTTTTCATTGATGCCAGTTTTTTAGAGAACATGTATTCAATTCAGCAAATTCAAGGAGCTCTACTCGTAGTTGAGACTTTGAATTTGACTACATATTCTTTTTGGAAAGATACCAAGATTCAGGGTGAGTATGAAACGGTCTGTTATATTTTGTTTTTATTTGTCGAACTGTTTGATAAAGTTACAACCTGGAAAGTGGTTTTAAACTCTCATTTGTGTGGAATCCAGTGATAGATGTTAGTAAACATCGTGTGCGAACGCCTGTAATATCGCGGGATGTTTTTACACGACTGCCAAAGGAAGTGTTATGTTTTTGCCGTGAGTGTATGTATGTATGTATGTGACCTATTTTTGTGCCGTCGTAGGGCCTAAACGGCTGGACCGATTTAGATAAACGATACGTCGTTAGATTCGTCATGACCGTGGGGGTGACATAGGGTACATTAAAATAATAAATAAATAATAATAAAGATTTTAAACGCTACAAAGCAATATTTTACTTGACCATGAAAATCGGGGAAACGCGCAACATTGTTTATTTAAACGATATGTTTTATTCTTTCGTAAATTTACGACTATTACTTTTAACTGATAAAGTTTGTGATGATATTTTAAATAAAATAATAATTAAAAAAACTACAGGAAGTCGTTGAAATAGGTTGACTGGGTTGTCTTCAGATATGTCAATCGGCTTCGGCTCGGTTGTCTTGTCATAATAATGACGTACCTACCTAATATTTTTACTTACTTCAATTATGGCTTAGCACGACCACTGTTTTGGTATTTCCGAATTTTCGCATAGGAATTCAATATTCGTTTGCGAAAACAATCCGCGTATGGAAAATGTTTTCTAATGGTCACTTTTTTGGGGATTTTGTAATTATTTTAAAAGTATATTGCCGCTACATTTTTGTGTAACGCAGGTAATTTTCCCAAAGACAATAGAACGTTAATTAAAAACTTTTCGATTTGAATTTGACGCCGAGTTTGAAGGAATTTGAATGTTTGATTCGTCAGAGATAACATAAATAACAACTATGTGTACAATACAATAAGTAGGTAAATAACTAAAAATTAGAAATACCGCGCTGGATAGCAAGGCTTATCAGCTGGGACAAGAAACCGCCGCCAGCCCTTGTATCACCAGACGCGTCGACGTTTTCAGATTTGGTGATTAAATAAGAAGACTAGCTGCGCCCGCGGTTTTACCAGCGTAAGTCTCTTTCATGCGGGAATATCGGGATAAAAAGTAGCCTATGTGTTATACCAAGTCTCCAGCTACTTATATTTCAGGTTTCTTCGCAATCGATTCAGTAGTTTTTGCGTGAAAGAGTAATAAACTCACATACATACATACAATAATTCGCATTAAAATATTATTCATAAGATTAGTAAGAAGTAAGATGAATACCCTGCCTACTTCGGGATACTTTTCATAGTCATCTTAGCAAAACTCAAAAGGAATGGCTATTATAATCCTTCCTACTTTTCCTACTAATATTATAAAGCTGAAAATTTGTGAGTATGTGTGTGTGTTTGCTACTCAATCACGCAAAAACTACTGATCCGATTGCGATGAAACTTAGAATATAGGTAGCTGGATATGGGAATAACACAAAGGCTACTTTTTGTCTCCATATTCCTGCGGGAACAGGACCTACGCGGGTGAAACCGCGGGGCACAGCTGGTTATACCTATTTAAAGAAAGTTGTTCAACTATTGAAAACTTTTAGATAGCCTATCTTTAACCGATTTTGAGTGCTCGCTACTGGAGTATACACATCCAGAGTTAATGAGTTACTCTGGTGCAATTGTATCTAATCTCTTAAAACTAAAAAGCGATAAATAAAAAAAATATTAAAAAAAATAAAAAACCCGACTGCCGTTGTAACTGAAAAGGAAAAAAACAAGATGAACCATCATTCGCCTTGGGGTGAATCAGTCATAGTCAAAATGGTCTAATTTGGCTATTCCTCTGATCTCGTAGCTAAGGCATACTTAGAGGTAAAGAAACCTTTAAAATCGTTCGACGCATCTAGGAGCCTTAAAAAATGGTGGATGCAGTCGGGTGGGACTCCTTTTAAATTACAAATTACATAAAAATTAATAAACTTACTTAATATAATTATTATCAAACAACCTATGATGTAGGTAGTCTATAACACTATTTGGTGTTATTATACTTTACCTTTAAAAGAAGTCCCACCCGACTGCATCCACCATTTTTTAAGGCTCCTAGATGCGTCGAACGATTTTAAAGGTTTCTTTACCTCTAAGTATGCCTTAGCTACGAGATCAGAGGAATAGCCAAATTAGACCATTTTGACTATGACTTATTCACCCCAAGGCGAATGATGGTTCATCTTGTTTTTTTCCTTTTCAGTTACAACGGCAGTCGGGTTTTTTATTTTTTTAAATATATTTTTTTAGTGTAGTGTTCCGCGGTCCTAATAACTTTTGTAGGTGTAAAAATACCTACTCATTTGACGGTAAACGAAGCTCGCCACTCCAGTTTTCCCGGGACCACCACGGCCGGTGTAATCTGATTGCTGAAACGTCGGGGTAATTTTAAATTTATTATAATTAAATAAGAAATAGTGTATGAACGGGATCTAGACCCGAAATTCTAATAATAATATTGAACAAAACGCATAACAGACAGAGTGAACAGAAATTGTGTAAGTTTAAAAAGTGGGTTTGATAAAATTCCAATATTTAATAATAGTACCTAGATGAAACAGTTAGCATCAAAAGTCGATGACCAAATTCAGATTTTCAAAACCTCTCAAAAAAAAAAGTGCATCATCATCATCATCCGAGCGAAAAAGTGCATCATCATCATCATCCGAGCGATGTCCCTGGTTACATCTCTCTCGGAAGTCCTGGGCCCTGATTCGGTAAGGACAAAGCATGCCGAATGCCGACGAAATGCAGGCGACGTGCAGAAGATGTGATAACTTAATTACTTAATTAGTTAAGCAGCGTTTAAAATTAAGGGCTACTTATTTATTTAAATAGCTCCCCTTGTTCCTCAGCCAATCAGTACTTAAAGAAGTTATAGAATAGCTATTATTTTTACTCCTGCAACAAATCGACTTCTGCAATGCTCATACATCCCGCCTGCTTGTCGCATGCTATGTTTTTACAGAATCGGGCCACAGGATCTGCTTTCCTACTTTTACGTCTACGATCTTCGGCATCCCATGAAGTGAAGTCATTAGCACACACGAGAGCCGTGTGCATCAGAATGGCGGGTGTACAAATGCAAATTGTCATGAATCTAATATGGCTCAAATCTACCTTAATTCTACCTAATTCTACCAATAAAGAAATTAATAGTACCTCTCTGTACGCATAGAAAACTCAATAAATATGTGAGCCGCCAATCTGACGTCAGGATGGCGGGTGGGTGTATTCCTTGTCTGGGCGAAATATCATTCGTCAATATTTATATTCACTGCCATATAAATCTACCTAATTAGTACCTTACAGAATCGTACGTAGTAATTAAATTCAGGCAAAGGCTAGAGAGTAATTTTGAAAATAAAATTTCGAAACTTTAAATTTCTGCAATGTTGGTATTTAGTAATGGCGGGCGTGTCGAGAATCTGGGCTAAAAAAAGATTGTACTTTTTTATAATTATGGCCGTTTAGAAAGTAGCCAGTGTCAAGTATTATGTTATAACTGAATCGAATTACTCTTATGTTAGCCATATGACAAGTACATTTTTTATTTACGAAATAAAGACTATTGACTATAAAGTCAATAGTCTTTATGACTATAAAGTCAATAGTCTTTATTTCGTAAATGATAACGATAACTTGGCTGTTTCTATAATGCAAAGATTATTATTTGCATGATAGAAACATGCAAATAATAATAGTAATAAGTTATCGTAGTTGAAAGTGGAGTAAGTGGAATTAATTAATATTTATTTTGTTAAATAATTAACGCGGTTAATAACAAAGAATTTTACATGAAGTTTAAGACATCGCGAAAGTCCACGTTTGGTTTTCATTACACTTGTACACTTTCAAGGAATTAAATTGATAAATTATAGTAATAGTAGTATAAATTATACTACTATTTTAAAAATGTACTTGTCAAATGGCTAACATAAGAGTAATTCGATTCAATTATAACATAATACTTGACACTGGCTACTTTCTCAACGGCCATAATTATAAAAAAGTACAATCTTTTTTTAGCCCAGATTCTCGACACGCCCGCCATTACTAAATACCAACATTGCAGAAATTTAAAGTTTCGAAATTTTATTTTTAAAATTACTCTCTAGCCTTTGCCTGAATTTGATTACTACGTACGGTTCTGTAAGGTACTAATTAGGTAGATTTATATGGCAGTGAATATAAATATTGACGAATGATATTTCGCCCAGACAAGGAATACACCCGCCATCCTGACGTCAGATTGGCGGCTCACATATTTATTGAGTTTTCTATGCGTACAGAGAGGTACTATTAATTTCTTTATTGGTAGAATTAGGTAGAATTAAGGTAGATTTGAGCCATATTAGATTCATAATAATTTGCATTTGTACACCCGCCATTCTGATGCACACACGAGAGCCATATTTAGGCACATAATATATCAACCCTTACGATGTCAAGTTAGCAATTCTTGGGTCTTCCCTATCAGCCGCGGTCGGGTGGAGGCACCATATAGCCAGACCACGGAGCAGGACATTTTGTTGCGAGTTGATCACCAACTTCTATATCTACGTGACCCAATATATGTGTGATTTTATTAATTTCGTATTTTTTAACACAGATGGTGATGAATGGGACTTCGTTATTATTGGCTCAGGATCGGCTGGTGGTGTAATAGCAAACAGAATGTCAGAAATCAAAACTCAAAAAATTCTCCTAGTAGAAGCAGGACCCAATCCACCTTTAGAAAGTGAGGTAGGTACATAGTTCATAAATTATAATCAGTCCGTTAATTTGTCCCACTGCAGGGTAAGGGTCTCCTCTTAGAGGGGTTAGGCAGTAAGACGCCACGGAGGCCTACCCCGGATTGGCGAATGTCCTATGTCATCGGACCGAGGTCCGAGGATATATCGGTTTCCTCACCATGTTTTCCTTCACCGTGAATGATGTTAGGAACGATGATGCTACATTATCGATAGTAGTCGTAGTTACCTAGTCGTAGTTAGTTATGTAAAATTTCGATTTTGGGAAGTGTACACTCTAAATTACTATTTTAACTTTCGTACTAGACGTAGACAAGGAAGTCTTGGGCACCGGGGGGGTTAGAGATGATTGTTTAGTAACGCTAGTTGAAAAAAACAGTAAGACGCCACGGGAGCCTACCTCGGATTGGCGAATGTTCCATGTCTTCTGACATGTTGGTTTCCTCATGATGTTTTCCTTCACCGTAAGAGTTTTGTTAGGAACGATGATGGTACATATCTAGTTATGTAAAAATTTCAATTTTGTGAAATGTACATTCTAAATTATTACTTTCTTACTAGACAAGAAAGGAATCGTCTTGGACATCGGGGAGTTAGAGATGTTTTATTAGTAAAGCTAGTTGAAAAAAAAAACAGTAGCTGTACTCCGTAAATTCTGGGTTGTCGTTCTGCGACTACAGTAGCTTCGACTGCTTGCTTGTTTTTTTTTTGCCATGCTTGTATCCAGTGGCCTTCCTCTACCTCTTGGCTTTAAGATGCGTTTCAGTGGTTCCGTCTTGGTATTAAAATAAAAGCAAAAAAAAGTCCCTACGGTTAATGGGAATTATAATATTTTATTTCAGCTTCCAGGTCTGATGGATTATTTGTTCAGATCAGTATATGATTGGAACTACACTACTGCTTATGGCGACTACAATTCTCAATGCCTAAAAAAATATCGTCAACCTTTAAGTCGAGGCAAGGTGCTCGGAGGATGTAGTTCCGTCAATGGCTTTGTGTATGCACGAGGAAACCCTAACGATTACAAGAAATGGACAGAAGCTGCGCAGGATCCTTCTTGGAGTTGGGAGAATGTCTTTCCATACTTCAATAAAATTGAAAACCTTACTGACGAACGTCTGTTGAATTCCCCATATGGGCAACTTTACGGAACCAATGGTCCGGTCAAGCTAAAGAGATATTACACTGATAAATTTAAGGGACTAAACGAGGCTTTCGTAGAAATTGGAGAAAAAGTCTTATCACCAAATGAGTTCTTGGGTTTTAATGAACCACTGTTGACCATAGCTGATGGAATACGACAAAGTACAGCCAACACATATATAAGACTAGCACAGAATCGTAAAAATTTAGATATAATCAAAAACGTATTAGCCACAAAAATCATATTTGATGGAGACTTGCGAGCCATTGGCGTTGAATTAATTGACAAAAATAATAAAAAAATATTTGTCAAGGCTAAAAAAGAAGTTATAGTTAGTGCTGGTGCAATTGGTTCCCCACAATTACTGATGCTATCAGGTATAGGACCACAAGATCACTTAAGAAATAAAAACATTTCTGTCTTAGTAGATCTACCGGTAGGACAAGGCCTACAGGATCACGTCGTGAATGAAGTTATCTACACAACAAACACTACCGAGACAGAGGAATCGCGTGGTGTCAGAGAATTTTACTCCATCATTTTAGGATATTTTGCTTTAAACAAAACACAAACATACCCTGATTTTCAAGTTCATACCATATTTAATACGAGTAATAAAGACCTACAGGTTCTAGTCAAATTGTATAATGAGAAGTCTAGAGGAAAAATCCTTTTGGAAAGTAATGATCCTCGACAATATCCTAATATTTACATGGGATTTTATTCCGACAGAGAAGATTTGAACAATCATGTAAAATACATTGAACACATATTGAAAATCGAAGAAACAGACTACTTTAAGAGAGTCAAAGCACAAATGACAACTCCGAACCCAACAAAGTACAACCCGTGTGCAGCTCTTAAATTTAAATCAAAAGAGTTTTGGGAATGTACCTTGATGTGTAGTACAAGGTCTGATTTGCATCTATCAAGTACATGCTCTATGGGATCCGTTGTCGATTCAAGACTGAGGGTATTTGGTGTAAAGAACTTGAGAGTAGCAGATGCTAGTGTGATGCCGACTGTTCCTTGCGGCAATACCAATGGACCAGCTATGATGATCGGCGAAAAAGTATCCGATATGATAAAAGAAGACCATAGCTTATGCGTATAACGTTTTTATCATATTAATCATTATGATGTTCTTTAATACTATGTACCTACCTAAATGTTAATGTAAATATCATTTTACCTTAGATTAAAACAAACAATTAGTTCACGAGAAATGAGACGTTAAACTGTGTCAAAAACATTGTTGGGTTCAAAGTTGGGTCATTTTAGTTATAGAATACGTACGCATTAAGTTTATGTCACAGACAAATGATTTATTTAAGACATCTAGATACACGGGTTATCTATGGTAATTTAAGGATTACTAATAATGAATTTCCTGTTTAAATTTTTATTTATTTACTAGGAAATCCAACAGCTATTATAAAACAATGGTGCTAGTGCAACAATAGAAAGCCTATTGTAGTATCTCCCGACTAACAATTTTTACAAACAAAACGTCAAAATTATGTTATCTAATTATATGTAGGTTAACCCAGTGAAGGGGACTTTTGTTTTTTACGCGTTAGTGAAATGTCGTCCTGAATTTTCATTTAAACAAAACATTGTTTTATTGCGTTTAAATTGTTTAATTTCGGCGGCAAGTTACCAATTTAGTTACGCGAAGTTCAACGAGTTAAGTGAAAATAAAAATACCAGTGCCAAACACGAAATTAGCACGTTACTAACAATTGTTCCATAGGGTTGGAGAAAAATCGTCGCCATTTTTTCTACAGCCTTCACGAATTGAAAATTATTGCAAACGATTAAAGTACAATAGTGGTAGTTCACTATTCGTACGAGAAGTTGGCTAAATTGTCCTATATTGCTGACAGAAGCCATAACTAAGAAAAAGAAAGAAGAACCCAGTGAAGTGTCATAGAAAAACCAATTACTTTCAGATGAACCTATTTGAGAAATTTCACATTTTCAACAAAATGCGAGTGTAAATCACCATAAGCTAGAGCGAGCTAGGTAGAGCGAGATGTAATTATGTTATTTTAATGAAAACTTAAATGATAGCTGTCGAATTTTAATTTAAAAATGTAGTCACCGTTTGTTTAAACAAGTCGCTTTTTCGGCTATCTACACTACATTTCTCTGAGCTAATCTAGCTATTTAACCTAGATCATTTTTCATTGATGCCAGTTTTTTAGAGAACATGTATTCAATTCAGCAAATTCAAGGAGCTCTACTCGTAGTTGAGACTTTGAATTTGACTACATATTCTTTTTGGAAAGATACCAAGATTCAGGGTGAGTATGAAACGGTCTGTTATATTTTGTTTTTATTTGTCGAACTGTTTGATAAACCGTTTGTTACAACCTGGAAAGTGGTTTTAAACTCTCATTTGTGTGGAATCCAGTGATAGATGTTAGTAAACATCGTGTGCGAACGCCTGTAATATCGCGGGATGTTTTTACACGACTGCCAAAGGAAGTGTTATGTTTTTGCCGTGAGTGTATGTATGTATGTATGTGACCTATTTTTGTGCCGTCGTAGGGCCTAAACGGCTGGACCGATTTAGATAAACGATACGTCGTTAGATTCGTCATGACCGTGGGAGTGACATAGGGTACATTAAAATAATAAATAAATAATAATAAAGATTTTAAACGCTACAAAGCAATATTTTACTTGACCATGAAAATCGGGGAAACGCGCAACATTGTTTATTTAAACGATATGTTTTATTCTTTCGTAAATTTACGACTATTACTTTTAACTGATAAAGTTTGTGATGATATTTTAAATAAAATAATAATTAAAAAAACTACAGGAAGTCGTTGAAATAGGTTGACTGGGTTGTCTTCAGATATGTCAATCGGCTTCGGCTCGGTTGTCTTGTCATAATAATGACGTACCTACCTAATATTTTTACTTACTTCAATTATGGCTTAGCACGACCACTGTTTTGGTATTTCCGAATTTTCGCATAGGAATTCAATATTCGTTTGCGAAAACAATCCGCGTATGGAAAATGTTTTCTAATGGTCACTTTTTTGGGGATTTTGTAATTATTTTAAAAGTATATTGCCGCTACATTTTTGTGTAACGCAGGTAATTTTCCCAAAGACAATAGAACGTTAATTAAAAACTTTTCGATTTGAATTTGACGCCGAGTTTGAAGGAATTTGAATGTTTGATTCGTCAGAGATAACATAAATAACAACTATGTGTACAATACAATAAGTAGGTAAATAACTAAAAATTAGAAATACCGCGCTGGATAGCAAGGCTTATCAGCTGGGACAAGAAACCGCCGCCAGCCCTTGTATCACCAGACGCGTCGACGTTTTCAGATTTGGTAATTAAATAAGAAGACTAGCTGCGCCGGCGGTTTTACCAGCGTAAGTCTCTTTCATGCGGGAATATATCGGGATAAAAAGTAGCCTATGTGTTATACCAAGTCTCCAGCTACTTATATTTCAGGTTTCATCGCAATCGATTCAGTAGTTTTTGCGTGAAAGAGTAATAAACTCACATACATACATACAATAATTCGCATTAAAATATTATTCATAAGATTAGTAAGAAGTAAGATGAATACCCTGCCTACTTCGGGATACTTTTCATAGTCATCTTAGCAAAACTCAAAAGGAATGGCTATTATAATCCTTCCTACTTTTCCTACTAATATTATAAAGCTGAAAATTTGTGAGTATGTGTGTGTGTTTGCTACTCAACACGCAAAAACTACTGATCCGATTGCGATGAAACTTAGAATATAGGTAGCTGGATATGGGAATAACACAAAGGCTACTTTTTGTCTCCATATTCCTGCGGGAACAGGACCTACGCGGGTGAAACCGCGGGGCACAGCTGGTTATACCTATTTAAAGAAAGTTGTTCAACTATTGAAAACTTTTAGATAGCCTATCTTTAACCGATTTTGAGTGCTCGCTACTGGAGTATACACATCCAGAGTTAATGAGTTACTCTGGTGCAATTGTATCTAATCTCTTAAAACTAAAAAGCGATAAATAAAAAAAATATTTAAAAAAATAAAAAACCCGACTGCCGTTGTAACTGAAAAGGAAAAAAACAAGATGAACCATCATTCGCCTTGGGGTGAATCAGTCATAGTCAAAATGGTCTAATTTGGCTATTCCTCTGATCTCGTAGCTAAGGCATACTTAGAGGTAAAGAAACCTTTAAAATCGTTCGACGCATCTAGGAGCCTTAAAAAATGGTGGATGCAGTCGGGTGGGACTCCTTTTAAATTACAAATTACATTAAAATTAATAAACTTACTTAATATAATTATTATCAAACAACCTATGATGTAGGTAGTCTATAACACTATTTGGTGTTATTATACTTTACCTTTAAAAGAAGTCCCACCCGACTGCATCCACCATTTTTTAAGGCTCCTAGATGCGTCGAACGATTTTAAAGGTTTCTTTACCTCTAAGTATGCCTTAGCTACGAGATCAGAGGAATAGCCAAATTAGACCATTTTGACTATGACTTATTCACCCCAAGGCGAATGATGGTTCATCTTGTTTTTTTCCTTTTCAGTTACAACGGCAGTCGGGTTTTTTATTTTTTTAAATATATTTTTTTTAGTGTAGTGTTCCGCGGTCCTAATAACTTTTGTAGGTGTAAAAATACCTACTCATTTGACGGTAAACGAAGCTCGCCACTCCAGTTTTCCCGGGACCACCACGGCCGGTGTAATCTGATTGCTGAAACGTCGGGGTAATTTTAAATTTATTATAATTAAATAAGAAATAGTGTATGAACGGGATCTAGACCCGAAATTCTAATAATAATATTGAACAAAACGCATAACAGACAGAGTGAACAGAAATTGTGTAAGTTTAAAAAGTGGGTTTGATAAAATTCCAATATTTAATAATAGTACCTAGATGAAACAGTTAGCATCAAAAGTCGATGACCAAATTCAGATTTTCAAAACCTCTCATCATCATCATCATCCGAGCGATGTCCCTGGTTACGTCTCTCTCGGAAGTCCTGGGCCCTGATTCGGTAAGGACAAAGCATGCCGAATGCCGACGAAATGCAGGCGACGTGCAGAAGATGTGATAACTTAATTACTTAATTAGTTAAGTAGCGTTTAAAATTAAGGGCTACTTATTTATTTAAATAGCTCCCCTTGTTCCTCAGCCAATCAGTACTTAAAGAAGTTATAGAATAGCTATTATTTTTACTCCTGCAACAAATCGACTTCTGCAATGCTCATGCATCCCGCCTGCTTGTCGCATGCTATGTTTTTACAGAATCGGGCCACAGGATCTGCTTTCCTACTTTTACGTCTACGATCTTCGGCATCCCATGAAGTGAAGTCATTAGCACACACGAGAGCCATATTTAGGCACATAATATATTAACCCTTACGATGTCAAGTTAGCAATTCTTGGGTCTTCCCTATCAGCCGCGGTCGGGTGGAGGCACCATATAGCCAGACCACGGAGCAGGACATTTTGTTGCGAGTTGATCACCAACTTCTATATCTACGTGACCCAATATATGTGTGATTTTATTAATTTCGTATTTTTTAACACAGATGGTGATGAATGGGACTTCGTTATTATTGGCTCAGGATCGGCTGGTGGTGTAATAGCAAACAGAATGTCAGAAATCAAAACTCAAAAAATTCTCCTAGTAGAAGCAGGACCCAATCCACCTTTAGAAAGTGAGGTAGGTACATAGTTCATAAATTATAATCAGTCCGTTAATTTGTCCCACTGCAGGGTAAGGGTCTCCTCTTAGAGGGGTTAGGCAGTAAGACGCCACGGGAGCCTACCCCGGATTGGCGAATGTCCTGTGTCATCGGACCGAGGTCCGAGGATATATCGGTTTCCTCACCATGTTTTCCTTCACCGTGAATGATGTTAGGAACGATGATGGTACATTATCGATAGTAGTCGTAGTTACCTAGTCGTAGTTAGTTATGTAAAATTTTGATTTTGGGAAGTGTACACTCTAAATTACTATTTTAACTTTCGTACTAGACGTAGACAAGGAAGTCTTGGGCACCGGGGGGGTTAGAGATGATTGTTTAGTAACGCTAGTTGAAAAAAACAGTAAGACGCCACGGGAGCCTACCTCGGATTGGCGAATGTTCCATGTCTTCTGACATGTTGGTTTCCTCATGATGTTTTCCTTCACCGTAAGAGTTTTGTTAGGAACGATGATGGTACATATCTAGTTATGTAAAAATTTCAATTTTGTGAAATGTACATTCTAAATTATTACTTTCTTACTAGACAAGAAAGGAATCGTCTTGGACATCGGGGAGTTAGAGATGTTTTATTAGTAAAGCTAGTTGAAAAAAAAAACAGTAGCTGTACTCCGTAAATTCTGGGTTGTCGTTCTGCGACTACAGTAGCTTCGACTGCTTGCTTGTTTTTTTTTTGCCATGCTTGTATCCAGTGGCCTTCCTCTACCTCTTGGCTTTAAGATGCGTTTCAGTGGTTCCGTCTTGGTATTAAAATAAAAGCAAAAAAAAGTCCCTACGGTTAATGGGAATTATAATATTTTATTTCAGCTTCCAGGTCTGATGGATTATTTGTTCAGATCAGTATATGATTGGAACTACACTACTGCTTATGGCGACTACAATTCTCAATGCCTAAAAAAATATCGTCAACCTTTAAGTCGAGGCAAGGTGCTCGGAGGATGTAGTTCCGTCAATGGCTTTGTGTATGCACGAGGAAACCCTAATGATTACAAGAAATGGACAGAAGCTGCGCAGGATCCTTCTTGGAGTTGGGAGAATGTCTTTCCATACTTCAATAAAATTGAAAACCTTACTGACGAACGTCTGTTGAATTCCCCATATGGGCAACTTTACGGAACCAATGGTCCGGTCAAGCTAAAGAGATATTACACTGATAAATTTAAGGGACTAAACGAGGCTTTCGTAGAAATTGGAGAAAAAGTCTTATCACCAAATGAGTTCTTGGGTTTTAATGAACCACTGTTGACCATAGCTGATGGAATACGACAAAGTACAGCCAACACATATATAAGACTTGCGCAGAATCGTAAAAATTTAGATATAATTAAAAACGTATTAGCCACAAAAATCGTATTTGATGGAGACTTGCGAGCCATTGGCGTTGAATTATTTGATAAAAATAATAAAACAATATTTATCAAGGCTAAAAAAGAAGTGATAGTTAGTGCTGGTGCAATTGGTTCCCCACAATTACTGATGCTATCAGGTATAGGACCACAAGATCACTTAAGAAATAAAAACATTTCTGTCTTAGTAGATCTACCGGTAGGACAAGGCCTACAGGATCACGTTGTGAATGGACTTGTCTACACAACAAATATTACCGAGAAAAAGGAATCGCGTAGTGTCAAAGAATTTACGTCTCTCATTTTAGGATATTTTGCTTTAAACAAAACTCAAACATACTCTGATTTCCAAGTTCATAGTATAATAAGTAATAAAGACTTAGTGATTCTTGTAAAACTGTATAACGAGAAGTCTAGAGGAAAAATCCTTTTGGAAAGTAATGATCCTCGACAACATCCTAATATTTACATGGGATTTTATTCCGACAGAGAAGATTTGGACAATCATGTAAAATACTTTGAACACATATTGAAAATCGAAGAAACAGACTACTTTAAGAGAGTCAAAGCAGAAATGATATTTCCGAACCCAACAAAGTACAACCCGTGTGCTGCTTTTAAATTTAAATCAAAAGAGTTTTGGGAATGTACCTTGATGTGTAGTACAAGGTCTGATTTGCATCTATCAAGTACATGCTCTATGGGATCCGTTGTCGATTCAAGACTGAGGGTGTTTGGTGTAAAGAACTTGAGAGTAGCAGATGCTAGTGTGATGCCGACTGTTCCTTGCGGCAATACCAATGGACCAGCTATGATGATCGGCGAAAAAGTATCTGATATGATAAAAGAAGACCATAACTTATACGAGTACGTTTAACTTTTTTATTAAATTAATCATTATGTTGTTCTTGAATGACCTACCTAAATGTTCAATTTTACTTTAGATTTAAACAAAAAATCAGTTCACGAGAAATTAGATAATTAATTAAACTGTGACAGAGATAGTGAGACGTTCCAGACTGTAACGCGAACTAGATAGCAATCGCTCTAGACACAGTTTTATCGTGTAATTTGTCGGTTTTTTTTTGTTTTTATTTAAGAATTTTACTAAAATTTTAATTTATTTATTTAGACTACCAGGTGAGTGTTGGCCGGAACGCGGTGATGTGTTGCTAAATTTTTAGTTTTGTGAAACCTAGTTCAAATATTAATCAATTTAGTTTCGTGAAGGTATACGAGTACAGTGTAGTGAAAATCGGTGCAAAAAAATACTTAGCGTTTTCTCCAAAGCTCCCTGAACAATCATTGTAAACGGCCGCCGTTTGACAATGATTCCCTTGCTTGACTTTAACTATGACGAATTGACTGTTTCGATGCAAGTAACTTGCAAATTTAATATTAATAATACTTGACACTGGCTAATGTTCAAATGGAATATAGCCGTATAAAATAAAAGAAGAAGAAGACAAACAGGTGCGTTGTAAATATGTAATCATTCTTATTCTTCTCGTGCAGTAGTATGGGTCATCTAGTGTTAAAGTTTTCAGGTCTCCCTAAGGTCTCTAACTTGACCTAACAACTGCTATCAGAGATAAATATGTTCATTTACGTCATAATTATTGAAATTATTTCGTTGCTCATCTCACTATGGGTACCTACCTAACTGTCGTACTCAGAGACGTTTAAACGGTTACTTAAACTATCACTTAGCCCCTTACATATAAACGCTGGTTAACAGCTACATAACTATGTATCGTTTGCCTTTTACTGTGTCATGAAGTTTTAAAGCTGACAGACAGAGTCAAACGTCACATAACTTGGTCATCTGTTAATTATCGTTTATAAGTATCTAAGGGGGTAAAAGACGATTTTGTTTTTGAAATTTTTACTTAGTGATCGTTTCAGTAACCATTAAGAGATATGCCTAATTAGAATGCCATGGCGACGTGTCGCCGGCTACACAAGCGATTAATATTAAAAAATATGCCGCTACCAAACCGTCGCCAAGGGAAGTTGCCACACAATTTAATTTTAACTGCTTGGATACGGAGCTGGCGACGTCGCCCTGGCATCCTAGTCAGGCAGAGCTTAAAGGCTGACTTGCGCTGCTTTTACTAGCTCCGGGCTAATGAACCCAGTACTAACTCTTGTGCCAATTTGATTGTGATTGGTCAAGGGTAATTAATTACCTTCAAGTTTTTGAGATAATCTAGATTCTTAGAAATCTTGTAGGTAATTAAATTACCAAAAAACATTTTTTTTAGGAATTTTGTTTCGATTCTTTGTCAAAATAAATTGAATGTTTCT
The DNA here is from genome assembly GCA_949358125.1 of Idaea dimidiata. NCBI lineage: Eukaryota > Metazoa > Arthropoda > Insecta > Lepidoptera > Geometridae > Idaea > Idaea dimidiata. The sequence goes on along the minus strand of OX442339.1, from coordinate 14,983,813 downwards.
TTCTGGGCGAGTAGTAAAACAAGTTATCATTTCAAACATCATTTTATTTTATAAAAATAAACGTTTTGACGACAAATAGTTTTTATTTCATAATAATAATATCGGGGTCCTTGCGAGCCGCGTCGATCCCACCACATCGCCGACAGAAATGTTTCAAGTTTTCGAGACGTAAAAAATTCCGTTTTTTTTTATAAAATTATCATTAATTATTATTTTTTATCTTAAAACATTAACAACATTACATTTTTTCACATCTAATTCTAATAACGGTCAATCACTTTTACGTAATCAATTTAATTTAATTAATTACATAGCGTTTAGGAAAATAAAGTTATATTGTATATAAATACGTGAATTGTAAATTATGTATAGGTACCTAAATATGTTTGATACATACCTACCATAGATGCGTCGCCCAATTTAAATTAAATAACTATTACGTTTCTTTTTATCAGTTACATCGACTTAAAATAATAAATACTGTGTTTCTAATATTACAATTCTAAAGTCTTTTAGGAGGCACTCCCACATATCGACAAACTATAAGGAAAGCTATTTAAATATTTACTGTCGGGGATGACAACAATAGATAGGTACAAAAACTAATTAATATTGATTTTAAGAGCGTGCAGACAGGACTTTTTCTGCTAAGAAAATACACAAAATAAGTTTTAGTTTACAATGCGCACTAAAGATTTTCTTGGCAGACAAGTTCTTCGTCTACGCAAACCCTTAAACTTTTGACAGCCACTGTCTTCTATAGAGGACAGATTTAAAATGATTTGAAGCAAAAAAACTGTCTCATGTAGAGGACGTTGGCAGTCGAAAGGTTAATGAGCATAGGCAGGTAAGCATTTTTGTTTATTTTATTTTTTTAACTTATTTCTTTTAAGTAGTGTGGACATGGTTACGCGCACTTTACCTAGATATTTCAAAGCTTGGGGTTTCTGTATATTTTATACGATGCAACATTACTTAGAATACTTAAAATAATGTATTATACAAACCGACATTGCATTGTGACTAGATTTAACACTTTATGCTTGTCTAGTACGCTATTACAAAAATGAGTCTGCGAAGAAAAGGGACTTTTGCCAACCAAAAACTATATTCCAGGTACCTACAAACGTTTTATGCTCAAAACAGTTTGTCTCTCAACTTACGGAAGGCTTCCCCCTAAGACTTGTTAATTTTGGAGATATTATTTTCGGCAGTCTGGTATAATTTTTAGCGACAAAAGTTCTTTATCTCGGCAGGTCCTAACTAATTACTTTACAAAATATAATTGTCAGTACATTCCGTATACCAGGCTAAGACGAAAGCTCGTTCGAACATATTCTACGTATTTATGGCGCATTAAAAATAATATCACGAATAAAATGCAAAATTGTAGATACTTAGATAAAGATCGATTCAAAATCAAACAAAAACGCGTACCGAAACTTAATTTACCCTGATTGTTGGTAAAAAAGATACTGGCCGTTTCAATTTGGTGTTCGAGAAAGATTTTATTTTTTAAATTCAGACGTTCTATTTACAAAAAGCCAATTTTATTAGTTGAGTTGCTACAAGACGTCGGTTTCGTTGGGATCGGGTGGTTGTTGAGGGATGTAGTTCCATCTCGCTCGCACTTCGGTGGCGGCTGTTGGGGCAGAGGGAGGCGGTGTCGTCGTCGCTGTTGCTGCCGCTGCTATCCTCGATCTGACAACTGACAGATGCCTCTGGATGTACTGTTCGTGAGGGGCAAGTGACAAGGCTCTGGTAAGGCATTCTTCTGCGATAGCCAGCTTGCCTCTTTCTACTGCCACTACGCATAGGTTGTGTAGAGCTTGCACGTTGTCTGCTTCCAGTTCTAATATGCGACGGTAACACTGGAATTGAAGGAATAGGTACAAATATTAAAAGTATGGTAAGTAGAGATGGTTATTTTTTTAATAATCGGCCGATTGAGAATAGAGACATATATGCAATTCCATTTTTATTTTAAGTGCTTAAACCTGACCCTTGTTATGTTTTTGTGGAAAAATACTTCCACAAAAACATAACAAACGATCGACGCTGAGCAGGATTCGAACCAACAACGCATCTCAACTCAATCCGAGAGTAGCGATTTAACCGATAATATTGTTTAAAAGGTTAGTAGTGAAAGTGAAAGTGGTGAGAACATTTCAAAGTTTATTGGTCTAGTCAGCGAACAAAGGCAGACAAGTTTATTTTGAATAGGAAAACATTTTAAGATTTGAGCAAATCTTGTAAATAATTGATAAATACACAGACTTAATAGATATCAACATTAACACGAAAGTTACGGGATAACAACTAAATTTACACTAAAGTGTTCAGAAAAAACCATTCAAATCAACTTACACTCTCAGCAGCATCCAAATCCTTAACCGAATTGATGTAAATATCTCCCAGAAGCACTAACGCCTTCACATGGTCTGGGTGGTGTCGCACCAATTGTTTCAAAAATGGCGCCGCTTCCAACGGTCGTCGTCTATCGGCCAATAGGAGCGCGAGATTGAACAAGGCCGACCGGAAGTCCGGTTTTAAATGAACTGCCGCCCGGAACCATCGTTCCGCGCATTCCGCGTCGCCTTCGTCCATGCAGACCATGCCTAGGTTGAAATGGACGCGTTCGTTTGTTGCTAAAAATAAAATAGTTTTATGTTATCTCTGTTTATATGTGCAAGATACCTTTTGGCAAGTACAGATTGTGTTTATTGGGATTTAATTTTATTTCAACTGTTAGGAACCGACGGTGATATAGAAGATAAACACTTTTGGTAGTTTAATTCTTATTTAAGCGGCAGTGAAAAGAGATTGTTGGCTAACGGCAAATTTTGTTCGATCCAATACTCCTTAACAAAATAAATATTGAATAGGGAACGGTGTTGAATATCCCTGACATCAGTTTTCCTTGACTTCTTACCCAAGGTCCTGAAATTTTAAAAGAAATTACCTATCCCCATTACCCAATACGGTGTTGATTGATTCATTTTTTAGGGTTTCGTAGTCATCAAGAAAACCTTATAGTTTCGTCATGCCCGTCTGTCCGCGGCTTATCTCAGAGACGCTTAGTATTGAGAAGCTGTAATTTTACATGAGTAATATACATATTGAACACGCAAAGAAAACTACAACAAAAAAAATATATACACTTCTCATCAAAAAAACCGAAACCCCTCAGAAGTATATATTTAAAAGAGTTTAACTTATTGTAATATTTAACAAATAAAACTATAACGATGCCAGTTTGTTGCGGATATTATAAGGTAATGTTTAACGAAGATTAATGTTTTAAATAAAATGTAATTTCTTTAGCCATCGTGTTTAACATGTACGATTTTACCCTTAAAGAAAAACTTGAGAAAAGTTAGAAGTAAAGACGTAAAAAACAAAAAAGTTAAAAAAATGTTTATTCAATATCTCGTATTGCCTCCCCGGGCTCTAATGACTGCTCTCATGCTATACAAGAGGAAATAAAATACCTATAACTGATCCCATCCAATAGTTATTGTAGTACTGTTCGATTTCTTTGATGAGAAGTGTATAAACATTTTAGTTTAAGTTTTGATTGGGTTTCAACTCACCATCTTTATCCAATAGTTTGAGAAGCCGTTGTCTCGCAAGATGCCTTAGGTCTGCAGCGCCCAGCTCTTGCAGCAGTATGGCTGAGTTGAGCAATGCTTGCTCGTGTTCCGGTTCCAGTTCCAACGCCTTGTCCAAGTAGGCCAGGGCTTGGGATGCCTTGCCTTGTTCGAGGAGGACCACACCCAGCTGGGGAAGATTTAGTAGATTTAAGTAAATGGACAGGTAATTTCTTCTATGGCTTTCGCGATTTTGCATATTAAAACACTTTATTTATCCGGTTGAATCGCGTTCTTATTCATGCTTTCGCTAACTTTACAGTTGGCTTTTTCAAGGTTGACTGAGATGTAATTTGTCTATTTTAACATGAATTTAACATTCTAAAAAGTTACAGTAAACTACCGTCTCATAATTATTTGTAACAAAACGTTCCAGTGTACGCAGACTATAGAGTTATTGTAATAGTTTTCAATTTAAATTATAATTATTTTTATCCCTAGCTAGCTCAAAAAGCTACCATGTCTTCATGGCCATGGCAAAATGGACAGGTACCAACCTGTACTATACTGTGGGTACTTTTCAACCTTGTTGTTCGTAATACGAAATTAGAAAATATCAACATCCTCAACCATGGAGGCCAATGTGGGCCACCAAAAATTAATATTTAGTTCAGAATTATAAATTAGAGTTAGAATTTGTTGCTGACATAGAAATAGTACTTGATGTTAGAGAGACCACTGTCTGTCCTTTTTTCACTATAGTGTTCGTTGGTTAGTTAGATAAGGCCAGGCTGGATCCAACTGAGTTCAACAGGACCGTTTTGATATATCAAAGCAAACACTACCTTAACCTTGGAGAACATATTAATTGAAATAAATATTTCAATAGTTGACAAATGCACAAACTTCTAGGAGTGAAGACGACGATGTAACATGTCTCTGGTTGCAACATTCTGGATTTAAAAAACGCGTTTTTGTCTTAAAAATAGTATTTAAAGCTTGTATTAATGTATTGTTATAGCCTAGTTATTGAAATCTATAATCATCTTAAGAAGGTCGGCGGTCAATTAATGGTTTAGCCTTAGTTTTTATGTTGTTGATGGTTGAGGCCAATCCAATATTTTAAGAAGTCGTCGAACTATTTCCACCAATGCCCTTCCTGGATCCTCGTGCCAATCAAGACCCTATGTCCTCTTAAAATCAATACTTACATTATAGTAAATATCTGGATTGCCACTATCATAAAGCAAAGCGCGTTCGTAAACCTCTTGCGCTTCCTTCGTCCTGTTCAACTTGATCAGAATATCTCCTCTGTTTATGTATGCTTGTGTATAATCCGCTCTCATGCTTATAGCTTGTCTGTACAGCATATCCGCTTCTTCCAACCGCGTCGCGTTCTTAGAAATTAAGTTCGCCAGGTTCAAGAACACGTTCAAATGGTTCGGAGCTATTCTGGCTTGGTAGGATTCTCCTGGTTTTGCCTTTGGAAGTAAAGACTTTGCTTTCACATAGGCATCTTCTGCTTCTTGGTATTGGCCTAAGTGATTGTAAGTCCTGCCTACGTTTATATGGGCTCCTACGTCGTCTGGTTGGACGCTGACTGCTGTATTGAAGAATTCTAAGGCTTCGGCGTATTTTCCATCAGCTTCGAGTGCATGACCAACGTTGTTATAGAGTTTTGCATTGTGACGGTTGACCTGAAAATTAAAGATAATTTTAATGAGACTGAATTTCAGCAGAATTACTCAAAATTTAATCACGTAACACAAAATACTAAGTAGTTTAGATATAAAACTTACCTTTAAACCCGAAGCAAAGATAGAATACTCCGTCTTCCAATCCCAGTTCCTTACATAGGTCTTTGCACTGAACGCCAGTATCAGGAAAGCCAACGCCGCAGCAGCCAGCTTCGCCCGTCTTTTGGACAACATCCTCCATCCATGGGCCACCAACAAACACCAGCCCATGGAAGGCATGTACAACACTCGTTCGGCGACCACGAACCCCACAGGGAAGAACAAGTTTGAGGCTGGTAGAAATGGCAGCACCAGTAGTGCTAGACCCTGGAAAAATACCGTTTGTGTAGAGCCAATCTAATGGATTGAGGGAGAATTTTCGAATAGTATGGGCCCTGGCTCTGGTATAATAATTAGCCTTCTCATCAAACTAGCTGCCACCCGCGGTTTCCCGTTCCCGTGGGATTATCGAGATAAAAGTAGCGTGTCATTCCAGGTCTCAAGCTCCCTATATTCTAAGTGTCATCGCAATCAGTTTAGTAGTTTTTGCGTGATTGAGTAACAAACTCACACACATACATACAAACTTTCGCGTTTTAATATTAGTAAGATTCGATATGAGAAACCATTTAAAGATTTTCGGTTTTAGAATACCTGTAATTTAGTTTAGAAGATTATATTTAACTTACCATAGTCAAAGCAGAAGACCTAGTTCTCAAAGCGTGAACAGCTGCTGCTATTAGGATTACTGCCAATGCCAGGGTTGCGACGTTCCTCGAGTCCTTCCAAGACCGCAATAGTGCCACCGTGCCCATTGTCCAATCGCAGCACAGGGCTTCTGGTAGCGTCAGCAACCAAGCGTTCAACGCTGGTAAGTAGGCGAATGTCAAATGCCTGGAAAAGAAAAATCAAAGATTTCGTAATTTTGTTTTCTATTGCTCAAGGCATTTCTATTGCAAACATTTTAAAGGTAAATACATCTTTAAAATCCACACGCGGCGGAATAAGTACTCTGTACTTATTCTACAAAAACATGAAATGAGCATTTAGCTCAAAGTACCAATGAAGCGAATCAATCAATCAAAAAGTGTCAGACAATCACGACTTTTGGTAATCATTATATTTACCTAACAATTATTTACCTACCACCAATTATACAAATAGGTGGTTTAGAGAGCCAACAGAAAGGAAAACAGCCGTAGGTGTTTTAGAGCTGCATTTTAGTATATTCAACACTCAAATGGTAACACGCGGTATTAATCAATTATTGTTTATTACCTTGTTAAATTTGTATTTATATACGTATATAGGTTGACCACTATTGCATCGGTAAACTACGGCCGTATGAGGCTTGTTTAGCGTCTGGAGCCTAGCGATTCACCTAGCGCGTCACGTGACATAAAACCGCCGGGCAACTTCTGTCGTCGTCGTCATTGAAAGCAAGGTCTTTTGAGCTGTCGGTTTCAATGACAGTTGAACTCGACGACAAACGTCGCCTTCAAATGCATGAAAATGAACGCTATGGCTTGAACCGCGCAGGTTATTCCTTTGCGTAGTGGGATTTCGATGCCGATTACGACGAAAGATACGCGGTTGGGCCCATGTTTGTTTATTTGGATGCACGCCAAGCGACTAGCTAGGCGACCTCTAGGCGCTAAGCAAGTCTCCAGCCTATACGGAGCTTAACTCCCTTATTTCTAAACGCTAATAAATGCGCTGCATAACTATGCATCGTTTGTCTTTTACTGTCACATGTAGTTTTAAAGTTGACAGACAGAGACAAACGTCACATAACTTCGTCATGTGTAAATAATATTTTATAAGTAAGGGAGTTAGTGATAAGATACCTTACCCTTACATAAGTTAGGTGAGATTGTTCATATTGACTTTTCGTATCTTATCACTGAATTAATTAGTAAATTTTGTCAAGAATAGGTGCCCTTCTTACCTAAACCAATTTGGTTTTATCTACGAGAGTCGAGTATATTTTCACGAGTGCCATAAAATTAATGTGGCTACTATCCTTTCCTAGGAATTGCTTGTCAAAGCCCGACATAATCCCTGGCTTTTACTAGTAATAAAGAAAAACTTGTCATTTCCTCTCCGCAAAATACAAGAGACATAATGTAGTCAATTTGTAGAGACCTGCGATTTACGACGTACGGCATAAAGCAACGTTATTCGCGTAAAAATATTTTCGTATTCAGATAGGTACTAGAGCGTCTAAGTTTTACGATATACTTGAGTGGAAAGTTGATGGATTTTGTTGGTTTCTACCAACTAAGCAACCCACTTGAATTCCTAATTTTCGAAGCGAATGCGCTTAAATGTATATAGGTATTTATTTTTTGGATGATATGATATCCTGAACAATAATTATCTAAACCTTCACCTCCTCATCGAAAAATCGTCATCATCCTCTTCTTTGACCTTGCGGTCTACTAGTAAACAACTCTGTTCAGAGCTCTTCAATTTATTTTAATTTTTTAATCAAAATAGTAATCTTTTGGACTTTATTTTAACATAATAATTTAAAAAACAACATAAAATAAGTCATTCAAGTTATTAGTGAACAAAAACTATGCAAATATTCGATAAAATCTATCAATCATAAAAATACCGGTTACGTGGTCATCGTGTCGATCGGTGAACGGTGCAAGCGGTTCTCACGGTTAAGTGCGTTGCGAACGGGTCATTTTCGCGCATCAACCTTTGAAGTGTCGATGCGACGTCACTGAGTCAAAGATTAAGATTCAGAGGTGTTCATTCATTTTACCTACGAGATTTTTGCTTCTTTGAAGAAAACAATCTAAAACATGGCGAGCAAGCATTCTTCATCCCCAAGCGAAACAAATGTAACACTCCGCGCTAAACCAAAATCCTTGCCAGCCACAGATCTGCAGGCGTTGACGACTGAAATAAAAAGTCTACGTGAGGAAGTGTCGTCTTTCAAAGTTCAGCTGGATACTGTGACTTCTTCGATGAATGTTTTCTCCCAACAATTTGAACAATTGGTGGAACGCTTATCAAAATCAGACACACGTGTACAGCAGCTGGAGGAACAATATGTCACTGACACTCGGATACTAAAATCGCAAATTGCCGACTTGGAGGAAAAGCTAAATAACCAAAATCAGGTGAGCTTGCGAAATGAGATAGAGATTATTGGCATCCCTGAATTGCCAAGTGAAAATCTTCATCACCTGGCATTGGTGGCAGCCACCAAGTTGGGAGTGGAGGTAAAAGATGCTGATATGGATTGGATACAGCGTGTGGGACCAAAGAAGCCTTGGGCTACAGTCTCGGGTTCTGTCCCAGTGTCGAATTCATCGCGTCCGATTGTGATGCGATTAATTCGAAAGGCTAAGAGGGATGACATTTTGAAGGCTGCAAAAAACCGAAAATCCCTTACCACAATTGATTTAGGTATTGAAGATGAACGAGCTAATAGAGTGTTCATAAATGAAAGGCTTACTCGAGATAACAGGCAGTTGTTTCGAGATTGTAGAAACAGATTTTTTGCTGCAGGGTACAAGTATTGTTGGACAAACAGTGGTTCCATTTATATACGACGAAAAGACGGAAGTCCCTCGATTAAAATTGCCAATAAGGAAGCCTTGGATCAGAAACTTAATGGACAGAGTAATCCAGTATAGTTTAAGAGTCCTTTTCATGTTTTGCATAATCCTCGTTGAATGTATAATCCCTATTATATTTCTTGCCAAAATTACAATTACACATCTAATGTACTTTTACAATATTACTAACACCTATCTTTCGCGTGTCTTTGTGAATCATTGTCGACGTTATAACAATTTACGAGAAATTAATTATTGTGGGTGGTTGATATCTAAATTTATCTTTGCACTGTGGCTGGTTTTAGTCTCAGGAAACTTTTACATACTCATAACACTACTCGCACCATTATACAGACTCATTTTACCATTCAGATTATCGTTTACTAAACTGGGACTCAGAATGATTTATTCGCATCGTTGCCCAGAACGTATTTTTGTTCTCTGCATGCTCTCGTTGTCTACCTCAACTACTTCGTATCGCGATTATATTATTTCTACACAAACATTATATTTTCTTAAATGGCTACCTTAAATCTGATATCGGAAATAGATGATACTTTCGTGGTTGATTGTCGAACTTTGGATAGTCTTGAAGCATGTAGAGACGTCTTGCAGGATAACAAAAAATTTAGGCTCCTTAACTTTAATATAAGGAGTCTGCAGTGTCACTTTGATGAGTTTATGGCGGCGCTTCGAAGGATTTCTGTGAAGTTTGACGTTATCATCTTGACCGAATGCCATTTAGGATCTTGTCCCACTTTGAGAAGCATTCCAGAATATTCACACTACGGTACAACTCAAATACAAAACAAGTGCGGTGGTGTGGTGGCTTATGTACGCGAGGATTGGGTGGTAAGGGTTGGTGAGGCTGAGATAGCGGATTGCGATTCATTATATATTGAGTTACCTAATGATTTATGTATCCTAGGAATTTATAGGTCCCCATCTTTTAAAAAAATTGATAATTTTCTTAAATCTCTTGATTTTATTTGTAAATCTCGTATAGGTGTGTCTGGTAAACTGGTCGTAACCGGCGATCTCAATATAAACATAATAGAGTCCTCAATTGAGGCGCAAGTTGAAAACTCAGAGTTCTTATGCCTCATTGCGGAACTGGGACTAAAGACTGTTATAACACAACCCACGCGACCAGAATCAGCTACGTGTGTTGACCACATTTTTGTAAACCACAGCTTGGATGCAATTGGAGTTGTGTGTCATTCGGGTATAACTGATCACTGCATAGTTATGGCTGAAATTAGTGCACCGACTTGTATATCTCAAAAAAAGTTCAGAGTAGCTGTTGATAATGCTAAATTGGCCCAGGATTTGAAGAAATCGGACTGGTCCTCAGTTCTTGATAGTTCTAATGTTTCCCAAGCCGCAAATATTTTTACAGAACGCCTAAAACATGTTACTAAGGAAAATAGTAAATTATGTAACATGAATAGACGTAAAAACAACTCAAAGTGCTGGATGTCACCAAGTCTTCTTAATTGCATGAGACATCGAGATCATCTACACTTGCTGATGAGACGTTTTCCTGACTCTCGAGAACATAGTTTGAATTATAAAAGATATCGTAATGTTTTTCGGAATCTATTACGTAAGCTAAAAACAGATTATCATCGGCAGTTATTTTTAGACAGTAAAGACAAACCCTCAGAAGTATGGAAAGCTATTAGGCAGGTGTGCGAGCTCTCAAATAGAAAGGACCCTGCTTCAGATTTGTTACGTCTCACGGTGTCTCCCTCTGAGTCATTGAATCAGTGTAACAATTATTTTATTAATGTAGGAAGCAACTTGGCTAACAATATCCTGGAAAATTTGCACAAGACTCAGGAGGATTTGGCAGCTTTGGTTGGCATATCAAGCGGTTCACCTGACTCTTTCTTTATGGCTCCTGCAGATTCGCGAGAGGTTTTGGAGCTGATCGGGGGTCTCAAGAACAAATGTTCTCCTGGCATAGACGGCATTACAAATTCTTTTGTAAAGTTGCATTGTCATTTGTTTTTGGAACCATTGACCAGCATAATGAATCTTAGCCTATCCACGGGTGTGTTTCCTGATGATTGGAAGGTGGCCTCAGTGACACCTATTCATAAGGAAGGCTCTAAGTCTTGTCCAGAAAACTTTCGACCAATCTCATTACTGCCAGTTTTTTCCAAGCTATTGGAAAAGCTCGTAAATAATAGGATTTTAAAATATATAGAACAAAAGAATTTATTGTCACCCCGGCAGTTTGGTTTTCGCCGGGGAAAGTCCACGGAGGACGCCGTGCATCAGCTTCTGGACTTTACTGTATCGGCCCTGGATAAAGGGAAAAAATGCATCGGTGTATTCCTGGACCTAGCGAAAGCTTTTGACACCGTTTCGCACAAAATCCTTTTGAAAAAGCTCGAGTGTCTTGGAATTAGAGGAATTGCATTGGATTGGTTCTGCAGCTATCTTTCTGATAGAGGTCAATCTGTAACAGTGTCGGGCGTTCACAGTGAGGTCCGGAGGCTGTCGTTCGGTGTTCCCCAGGGCAGCATTCTTGGTCCGACATTGTTTACTCTTTACATAAATGACATATTCTCTCTTTTCGGGAGCGCTGATCGAAGTCTAATCCTGTGTTACGCAGATGACACTGTGATCGCATTTCAGGGTGATACGTGGCAGGAGGCAAAAGTTAATGCTGAAGGGGGCCTAAAGCGTGTTGCAGTTTGGCTGGATAATAATTTGTTAACACTAAATGCCAAAAAGACGATGTACGTTTGCTTTCACAAAACGAAGGTTTCCAGACCTACTGCCTCTCTCTCAGTGAAAATTCATAAGTGTGGCATTTCAGCCGTCGACTGTACTTGCACAATCATTGAGAGAGCAAGTTGCGTGAAATATCTTGGTGTCCTCTTGGACGAACATCTTTCGTTTAAGGAACATGTATCGGCCGTTGCGGGTCGAGTGAGAAAATTGATCCATGTCATGAAACTTCTTCGTGATGGGGCTAACGGTGATATCATTATGCTTGTTTATACAGCGTTGTGTCAGTCAATAATTGGGTACTGTATTACTGTTTGGGGTGGTGCGGCTAAGACTGTAATGATAGCTGTGGAACGTGCTCAAAGATCTGTCTTAAAAGTTATGTTCCGCAAGCCATTTAGATACCCTACGACATCCCTATACTTAGAATCCCGGTTGTTGACTGTACGACAGCTGTATTTGCAACGAGTCATCATGGCTTATCATAGCGTTTTCTCTTCCTCACTAGCCGAAGTTTCCGTTCCGGTCCCGACCCGTAGAATAATTGTCAAGCTTCCAGATGTGAAAACTGCATTTGCGCAAAGATTCCGTGCCTTCGCTTTCCCATTCCTATATCAGCGAGCACTTAAATATTGCAACCTTTCATGCTTGCTGTATGGAGTCAAGGAGAAAATAAGGAGATGGTTACTGACCTTGGATTACGATGAGGTGGAAAATCTACTTGTGATAGTAACATAGTCCGTCTTTTTTACAGGTATATTGTTACACTCCATATACCCACATACTCACAATACACCTACTCACCCCTTCTTCCAGTCACCCGCATTTATCTTACTATATTTTATGTCACATGCTAAACTCATTCATACATGTATGGTCACGGTTTGCCGTCGTTTTCCAGAGTCTTCTCTGGGTCTTTTTTGTAATTTCTGAACAAAATTGTAATCAAAACTGTATTTAGGTCTCCCGCGATTCAGGTTTTTCCTTGTGCTGGGACCATAGTTTAAGATAATCTTTGTAAAGATCTTAGTAAATAAACTTTTTATTATTATTATTATTATCCTACCCTTATCCCAATTCATTTGGGGTTAGAGCAACATATTTTTTCTTTCATTCTCTATTATTTTCCGTTATCTCATCGTTCATATCAAGTCTCATACAGCCCATTCTTGTTTAGATCGCCTTCCATTATAAATTGAATATCCATGCAAATTTATATCTCTGCTTATAAGCGATGAGGAGTTCCCTCATGAGGAGCCACTCCTAGCTTCAACATCATTTCTACAATTTCAGGGTAAAGAAGATTGCAAAAATTTAAAGTGGTAAGTTCAAAAATTTTGATTCAAATTTCAACTACAAGAATGCACGTGAAAACCTTAGAAGTGAATTTGATAAAATATTTTAATCCTACTGATATTATAAATGCGAAAGTGTGTGTGTTTGGATGTTTGTTACTCAATCACGCAAAAACTACTGAACTGATTGCGATGAAACTTGAAATATAAGTAGTTGGATACCGGGAATAAAACATAGGCTACATTTTATCCTGACATTCCCGCGGAAAAGGGACTTACGCGGGTAAAACCGCGGGGCGAAGCTAGTAATTAATAAAGGATATACCTAAATTTTACAGTAATATAGTGCAGACAGGGGTAATCGCCGACCTAGGTGTCAACTTCATAGTTTGAGAGTAAAATTGTTACAGAAAAGGGTCTCTACGTATTGGCTTCGGCTCCACTCACGCCTTTCACAGGTCAAGGGCCTCCAGAGCCTCGTGCTACTGGACGTATAACAGACAATAGAAGTAAGGTCAAAAGTTACCTGGCAGGCGGCGCAGCAGCACCAGCTGGATTGTCGAACCTGGTAAACACGGGCAACTGAGCACCCATGACATGCAGCCTGGCAGCCAGCAGCGCTAACGTCGCGCAGCACACGGTGGCCACGCGCCTCGCTGCCTCGCCGCAAGCGCAGCCCCAACCCGAGCCCTTGCCCCAGGCCTCTACCCACGACCATCGGCTCACACCGCCTGAACTGCGTCGCTGGAAGATTAACGTTACATGATAAACTAATACCCACTAATTCCCCTACAAATCCTACGATTTCTTTGCAGTACTTGTTAGGAAAAATTCATCTTCTGGGATGGGCTTCATAATTCCAATTCGATTGATTTCTTCGCGGTACGTGTGACTCAGAAACAAATAGTAGATAAGAACTACTACTGGATGGCTGTTTGCCTGAACAGTTTGTTTGTTACTCTTTCACGCAAAAAAACTACTGAACTGATTGCGATGAAATGTACGGTATTGGTATGCAGATAGCTGAAGATCTGGATTAACAAAGACTAATTATTATCCCGATATTCCTGCAGAATCGCGACTACCCGATTGCAACTATGGGGCGCTGTTAATTATACATCGTGTTCCGACGATGACCATTTTAGCCGAAAGGGGGTTGTTCTAGACATCTAGTCGAACAACTTTCGATCTACAACTTAAAAAAAAAGAACTTTTATTTCGAAATGTTTTGAGTTAATTATTTCATTGAAAAAAAAATCTGTTAAAAATAAAGGAACCAACTAAAGTTTTGTTTGTAGCTGTCCAAACTGAATAAAAGAACAAAATAAGGTCAATGACTTCTAACTCTAAGAAACAGCTGATTGTCAAGTAAATTTTAAACCTACAATTTTCGAAAACTAGTGAATTTTCAAAAGTTGTAGAACAAAAGTTGTTCGCCTAGACGTCTAGAACAACACACTTTTGGCCTAAATGGTCATCGTCGGAACACGCTGTAAATTTATTAAGAAATACCACTAATAATACTATAGCTTTGTTTCAGAATCTGTATTTGTGGACTTCACTGTAATTGAAGTATGTATATTTAGATAGGCACGCAATCAATTGTAATCAAATCAATATACCTAAATGTAATTTAATTTCGACGCTATTGTGCCTAAATTGCAACAAAAAACTTCAGTTACGTACTACTTGTAGTCTCTCGTGAGGCGCTCTTGAGTCTTCAAAAGAAATGTTAAACAGTTACTACGGCCATTCGTAGAATTTTGCTTACAACATCCTTATTTTACAACAAAACGTTTCACGTCATAATATCTAACAAAGCTCGAGAGAGAAACAAGAAGCGGACGAACGAGGCGTATAAAAAAGGCATTCATCTTTTTTTTGTACACCTAAGAGTCTACGTCAAATACCTACGTAAATATAACAAATTTTTCAGACAATATTCTTTTATGTAGAAATATTCGTTTGGCGTCTCGTCGCTGCCTTCCTACGATCCGGTTTATTCTACCGAGTTACATAATTAGGGCGTTTTCCCTTGTTTTATGACATAGCCTATAATATCTCTCTTTCTTGCATTGTATCAAATAATTAGGTATATTGTATAGGTATATACTACCTTTAAACATGCAAAAGTAACTCTGCCTCTCTGTAACATTTTCATACCTAATCCGAGGTTTTGATGAATTGTGGTAAAGAGATAGATAGAACCTTGAAGCATTTGCCGCGGGTGAAACCGCGCAACTACGATTCTTTTTTACCCGACTGCGCGACGCAAAGGAGGGTAATGTGTTTTTACCCGACTGCGCGATGCAGAGGAGGGTAATGTGTTTATCAGTCTATGTATGTATGTATGTATGTATGTATGTATGTATGTATGGATGTTTCTATGTGGCGTTCTAGAGGCCAAACGCGTGGACCGATTTTGATGATTCTTACGTCAATCGATTTGTCTTAATCTGGCAAGTGTGACTAAAGACATGACAGTAATCCAAAGTAACTTTTGTCAACACCAGACGCCATATTGTCAAAATTAAAAAATCAAAAATCAACAAAGTATGTCAAGATGGGTATCGTTGAATAGGTTTTTAAAAATAAATATTAGGTTTCTTTCACCATTTTTCATTTTAAAGAACCGTTTAGGAAATATAACGGTTTAAATTTAATTTACAATTAGGTATTCTTGCTTTTTATTACTAACGAACAAGTTTTTATTTTTGTTACGTAGTTACGTTTGGAACTATCAAAGTATAAGCCGTGATGGTACAGGTGACAAGAATTTATTGATATATACTAAAAAAATATTTACATAAATTGTATACCTACCTACCTACTGAATAAAAGCCTAATAACACTTAGGTACCTAAAAACGTTAAAAGAATAATAATAAATTTAAACAATAAATAACTAAACCCTAACTATAACTAATAAATATTAGGTTTCTTTCACCATTTTTCATTTTAAAGAACCGTTTAGGAAATATAACGGTTTAAAGTTAATTTACAATTAGGTATTCTTGCTTTTTATTACCAACGAACAAGTTTTTATTTTTGTTACGTAGTTACGCTTGGAACTATCAAAGTATAAGCCGTGATGGTACAGGTGACAGGAATTTATTGATATATACTAAAAAAATATTTACATAAACTGTACCTACCTACTGAATAAAAGCCTAATAACACTTATGTACCTAAAAACGTTAAAAGAATAATAATAAATTTCTAAACCCTTACTGAAATAGAATCTTACTAATATTATAAACGCGAAAGTTTGTATGTAAGTATGTATGTATGTATGTGAGGTTGTTATTCTTTCACGCAAAAACTACTGAACCGATTGCGATGAAACTTGGAATATAGGGAGCTTGGGGACCTGGATTAACACATAGGCTACTTTTTATTCCCGCGGGAACGGAACTTACGCGGGAGAAACCGCGGGGCGCAGCTAGTACATTATAACCCCCTAATGAAATGAATAGATTACGAGACTTACCTACCATCAATAAATGAAAATAACTAAAAAGCGTAAAATAAAAAAATAAAAATTATAATAAAACAAAAAACCCGACTGCGTAAAAAACTCGATTAAAAAATACGCATAGAAACAACAAAAAAACCAAAAAGAAAAAAACAAGCCCAGTAATTTGAAATTACGCTAAGTAATAATAGTTTTGTAATCGATACACACAGAACACATAATAAAGGAGTAAAAAATTACTCACAGTCGGGACCCATTGGAAAAATTAGATTGGTAAAATGAATGGGTCCCGACTGTGAGTAATTTTTTACTCCTTTATTATGTGTTCTGTGTCGATACACACAGAACACATAATAAAGGAGTTACAAAACTATTATTACTTAGCGTAATTTCAAATTACTGGGCTTGTTTTTTTCTTTTTGGTTTTTTTGTTGTTTCTATGCGTATTTTTTAATCGAGTTTTTTACGCAGTCGGGTTTTTTGTTTTTTTATAAATTATTTTTTTTTATCACTGAGCATCGATTCATTGTATGTACCTAAATGTATAGTTTTTAATAAAATACCGTGTTGTCTATGTTCTTGAATGTAGCTCCATATAAGTATTTTATCAAAAACTTAAAGAACTTGGGTTGAATTATATTATTTGGCCTTTTTCATCTAATTTTAAATGACTTATACAGCAGCGCAAGCAACTTTTAATCCATGCAGTTTTATGACGCTGTAGAGCCCGGGACGTTGTTAGGTGGAGTAGGCTTGCCCAGTACCTATACCACCCTCCCAGCCTAGTCAGCCATGCCCAGAGGAAAGAACTGGTCGATACGTCCGAAGCTAACTAAGCCGTGGGTTTCCTCACGATGTTTTCCTTTACCGTATGAGCGATATTATTAACGCACTTAACTTTTTCTGAAAGAAAAAGACATTGGTGCGCGGTTAGCCGGAAAACGAAACCACGACCTTCGGAATGAAAGTCGGGGGATCTACCACTAGACCAACACTTCTAAAATAAACAAATAATATTTTTAAATCAGTAGGTAGGTACCAAATAAGTATTTGTTTCTTGGTATTGGCTTGAAATTCATAAAGAGAACCTCTTTTTTGTCTCTTACTAAAACATAATTTATTTTAAGATAAAATGAAAGAAGACTTACAAAACATAATAAAACAAAATAGTGAACGTTTAAAACGTTTGAGTGTAGACAGAATTTTATCTGAATCATCTCGATATCAATATCAGCCAGCTTTAAGTTACGCTGAGTCAGTATTTAAAATGAAGGGGTTAATTCGATAGCCCGCCCTTTCTACCACCTTGCAAAAATGTATTAATTTGAATAATGAACTTTAGAAAAAGTATCTTAATTTAAAAGTCAGATAAAACTTTGAAGAAGTGCCTACTATGTATTCTTTTTAACGGATATAATACTTTAGGGGAAAATTTATACAAATGCAAGTACAAATTGCGTCTGAAATTTCAATGATTTTTATTTTACATTTCAGTGAAGATTTAGTATTAGAAAAAAACAAGTGTTTTTTTTTTAATTCAGACCTTCCTACTACCCTGAACCCACTAAGTACCTGAAAAAGGGTTCTTCAGTAGGGCGCGCTAGCTATATATACGACAAGCGAGCTCAAGATTCAAAGATTTTAAGTCTGTAAATAAGTACCTACCTACCTACCTATACTAACCAGGGATCGCTGCAAAACGACTATTTTGTTCACAATCCACAGTTACCATTTATCTCTAAAACGGCTCGATCGATTTTAATGCAGTTTTCGGTAAAATGTTCGTGATTATTAACGTAATTACCAAACATAATCAGAGATAATGGGTATTCTAACAACAACGTTCGAATTTTCTTCCGAATTTTTTAAAAATGTGTGTTAGTAATTTGCCAAAACACTTTCACTTAGGAACTGACCGTCAGGGCCAAGTTTGAAATGTTTCAAGCTGTCAAGCGACCATTAGCCTTTTACAAGAGACCAGGGGTTCTATTTTTGAATCAAATGTGCCATTTCGAGCGATTTAAATACTTTAATTTCTTCTGATTTTAGTTTGATTTCTGTAATATTTCTATGAGAATCACACGACCGTAACGTGTGGTATCAACAACTCGCGCAGGAGTCCGACATCGAACGAAAATCAGCAGATATCGATTTATTAAAATCGCCCGAATTGCAACGAGCGATTCAAAAATAAGGCTCCTGTCTAAATTCTTTGGTAGTTACCTTCTGGGCAACGAAGAGCTCGTATATGACACACACGCCGGTGACGGTGATGCCTTGTTCTTTGCAGAGCATCGCGATGCCGACGCAGACGGTGCAGGCGACGACGTATCGCCAATCTGGAAGAGAGACAGTTTTAAATACACTTAATTGAAGTAGATTTATGTAAACAAAGGTTTGCAGAGGCGCGAGTTCAAACAAACCTCGGCGCGAGTGAATCTTTGAAGTTTCTTTTTTTGAAATAATTCGAGAAATGTCTTAAAAAATTTTTTTTTTTCAAATATGTTATTAAAGTAAATATACTAATTTTCCCATGAAACCTGGTTGCAGTATTTTTAGATATTTTGTCATTTTTTAAATTGAAACATCTTTGGCGATATTTTGAACCTTCAGAAACTTAGTAAGATTTCCAAGATTTGATAAATCCTGTGGATAAACTAGTAACTAAATATTGCGTTTCAGTTTGTTTTAAAATTGCAAACTAATGTTTTTTTTTCGTACCTATGGCACAAGGAAGAGGAAAGAGGTTGCATAATAGTTCCATTTCCAAACAGCTTAATTAACGCTTTTGCTTGATTTATGGTGACTTACAGTAATTCTCAAAACAAATTACATGACATTATCAAAGCAGCATCAAATTGAGGTGTTGCCTGATAATCTGTATCTACAATAATTAGAGGTAATTCGGCAAACCCAGGCAGACAGCTTGATTTGTAGGCACCGCTAATTCTAGCCTAGGCCGTCGTCATCGGTTGAAACGTATTTATGTCTAGATTTGTAGCGTTTGTAACTAAATGGTGACTTATCTACTTATTTAGAGTTTTGTTGTTGTTGTTAAATAAAATTGTTGCAGGTCATAAATATCATTCAATTTTTGAAATATTCCCTGATTTTTTTTTGTTGATATAATTGGCATGAATGAAGTTTTTTTTTCTACGTGTCATTTAAAAAAAAAAAGGATATGTACTCTACTGAAAATATACAATGAAGAATGTTAATAGGTATGCCAATTTGGTTGAAAGTTTGTTACTGTAAAGCTTGAGGTGACGTCACACCCGAGTACGAGTCCGCATCGCACGTTTACTTTTATAAAATCGGATACGAATGAACGTATTGAAGTGATTCTTTCACTTGAATTTTTCATTTTTGACAGAGAATATGGATAGCTAATATTCAAAACTAGTTATTTTGTCTCATAATTCATAACTCGTTTATTTCATAATCATGGGTTGTATGTTGTATTGTATGTTAAAAGAAATATGAATTTTGAATTTTCCACCAGCAATATGGAGTTAATCTCTTTGGTTACGACAAAAGGGATGTTTTCTACCATGAAGCGGTATCGGAGTTTGTCTATTGTCCGAAGGGTTTATTAGGTAATATCAATGAGTTTATTAAAGTTATAGAGACGCCATTGCAGAACAAATCATTATTGAAAAGCGGCACAAAGTATTCTATACAACCTCATTATTTATATTCATTCTCATAGTTTAAAGAAGAAATAGGCGAAACTATTGTTATCTCTTTCTAAAACATAAGACTCAATGGTACTTGCATGACGTAAGAAAGAGATGTCATAATATTATGACTAAAGCGGTTAGGAGAGAATGATACAACGTCAAAGTCAAAAACTTCGTTGAGTGTTTGGAAAAAAAAACATTCAAAAAATAAACTAAAATAAATAAATACAGCTTTACTTACGTATAAAATGAAATATTTTTGTCAGTTTTTGGAGTATAATTCGTGCATCGCCTAAATACGCACTAAGGCATTGTTGTCTGTGAATAATGTTGTGAAAGTGAAGTAAATGTACTGTGTGTTAACAAGCGGGTGATCGTGACGTGAGCTGGGATGGAACTAAGACTTCTTTGGCTAGCTAGCTTAGATTTGTGTAGCCAAGAAATTCGGCCTATTACGTACGTATCTAGAAGTTTTTACATATCTCTGGGTAATATTAAGCAATTCTGTGGTACAGTTTAAGAAACGTTGAAGAAATTGTATAATCTTACCTGTGTAACGTCTTCTAGTGGAAGCCCGGGCGTAGCATAGCAGGGCTCCGAGGAAGAACAACGATGACAGCATCTCAGCACGGCCCACGACTCCGGTCACCTAATAATAAAAACAAAACATTAAGTAGGTACAGTATAGTTTTAGGTTTGGTTCTTTTTACGACTTTAAAATTGGAATTACAATTTGTTAATAATAAATAACACAAGAATTTCCGGCCACGAATTTACCAAATAATAATTGGTCTAATTTGAATTTCCCGCCATGAAATTGGAACTCAGACTCTTTGGCCGTTCGCACGCCATTCTTCTTCTTCTTCTTTTAAATGGCTTTTCCTTTCGGACATTTGCCAGTGTCAAGTATTATCAATATTTGCGCACGCCATTCTATTTCTTATCGGTTGTGAACCGATTATGGCCATTAGGAAATTAGCCAGTGTCGAGTATTATTAATATATTATGCAAGTTATTTGCATCGAAACAGTCAAGTCGTCATAGTTAAAGTCAAGTCTAGGGAATCATTTGTAAACACGGCGGCCATTTACAAACATTCTTCACGGAGCTTTGGAGACAACACTAAGTCAATGTTTTGCACCGATTTTCACCTTCATTCCACTTGTACACCTTCACGAAACTAAATTGATTAATATGCCCCCGAAATTAAACAATTTGCACGCATTTGAACTAGGTTTCACAAAAATGAAAATTTAGCACCACATCTCCTCAACGAGTTCCCGCCAAAACTCCGCACGCCATTCGAAAAATGAAAAAAGAAAATGGTGGCGATGACAGATTTGTAGTCTTTGAGTGACATAAAAATTTGAAAAAGTTGTAATCAAACAAATATTAATTGTTATTGATGTAATAAAATTAAAAGCTGAGAAAACAGGAGAAGAGAATATTGCGAACTATTTAATTAAAAAATAGAAAAGGACGTATCCGGTGTCAGGTGGTGACCGGGGGGGGGGGGGGGTCTTCGGTTTTTGAAATGGCGCGGAGCAGTGTGAAAAATTGTTTAAGAAGTGTTTTGTAAGTGGCAGGTGTTTTGAATTACCTGGGTAAGCAAGTTAAATCAACAATAGGTACATTCAATATAACTATTCTCTACTTCGAACCATAGATTATCATTTATTATTATAGATGATAGAGGCGCAGCAACAGTAGAAAGAACTTTGAACCTTGTGGTAGCAAATCGACTACATTATATTATGTACTACCTACTAGCATTCCCGCGGGATTATCGGGAAAAAAGTAGCCTATGTGTTATTCCCGGTATCCAGCTAGTAACTTACGAAACTAGAGACATTCAATTTACACTTTTTTGATTTCTAAAAAAATGCGTAAACATGAGGTTTCACTATTTATTTATTCGATAAAATTGCTTTTACTAACCGTTGCTAGACTGCTTTTGTGAAATTGATGCTATCATGTTTAACAACTGTTTCTAAGGTTTTAGTTTCACTTGCGAAAGACCCGTTCCTTGGAAATATTGAGATACCTAGTAGCTTATATGATTTTCCAGATCGTCAGCTATCTACATACCGAGTTTCATCGCAATGAAGCATTTTTTGCGAAACAAACATACTTGTTAACTGACTTACACAAAACTTTCACCTTTATAAAATTAGTAGGTTAAACATGTGTACCTACATAAAGATGTTATTTAACCGAATTCTCCCAAAAACATCGGAAAGAAGTAACAAAATTAAACACCTCAATTCACTAAAATCATTGGCACCTGCACTAAAATAAAGGAAAATTCCGCTTCCAGCCAAACCTCCGTAAGTAGGGAGGTACGAGCAAAACATACTGGTTGTTGGTGGGCTATAAACTGGCAAACATTGTATTTACTATTCTGGGACCCGGGCAGGACACGAGTCGCCTTGATTCCTTACGACTTCATTACGAACATGTCTCACTGAATTTCGTGGGCTTTCCGCCAAATATATAGGTGGATACTGAAGATTTTCTAACGAAATTTATTTGTTTTCTATTTATTTTGTTCTGTATCGGTGTATTAGATTAGGGGTTTAGTGTTATTTGTTCCTATAGACTATTGGAAAAGTAGTTTAAACGCCCAGATTCTATGCGTTTAGGTGCATTAAGTGATGAAGTAATTGTGTGGGTCTATGTAACTATAATATTTTTTATAGTTTTTTTGACATATATCTTATCTTACTAATATTATTAACGCGAAAGTTATGTATGTATTTGAGCTTGTTACTCTTTCACGCAAAAACTACTGAACTGACTGTGATGAAACTTGAAATATAGGTAGTTGGATACTGGGAATAACACAAAGGCTACTTTTTATCCCGATATTCTCGTGGGAACGGGACTTAAGCGGGTGAAACCGCGGGGCGCAGCTAGTTTTGATATAAATCATAAATTGACCCTAGATCCGGGCAAATGACACATATCTGTATCAGCCTAATTGAGATCTGTTGATTCAGATCTCCAGCGAATGCATTCCAAGTTTCATCGCAATCGGTTCTGTAGTTTTTGTGTGAAGGAGTAAAAACATGCTCGATTACTTACACAAAAACTTTCACATTTATAATACTAGTTTAACCTCGCGGTTCCACCCGCGTATGTCTCTATCCACGGGAATGCCGGAACAAATAGTATCAAATGTTCTTCTCCGAGGTCCTATCTATCTGTATACAAATCATCAACAACAGCGGTTTAGGCGTGAAAACGTAGGTAACAGACAGATTTACTTTGGCATTTAAAATATTAGTAAGGATTAACCTATCTATTTGGGAAATTAAATATTTTACTTATCAAACAGGTGACCATACGTGAGTTGAAAAGTCGACGTGTTTTCTGGCTTTTACAGAGTTTTTTTTAATATTTAGCTATTTGTATTCATAGGGTGCACAGATTGGGGATGTAAACGTGTGTTATTATTTTGGGCATGAGTAATGCATTTTGTATATGTTTCAGAATGAAGTAACTATATACATACTGATAAACGCGACATATTGTTATGTAACCATTCTCTTAGGGATATCTATTTTACTGCGAAAAACGTTTCAACAAATTTTGTCGATCTCTCTGTATGCTGCGATGCCTTGTAAAATTCACGTTCCTAAGTTAACGACAAACGCGATAAATAGTTGTTATCACGCGACAAATAGTTGTTATTACGCGACAATGTAAACAACTTAGTTGTAGTTTACGCTGTGGCGTGAATCTGTCATTTATTAGTATGTCACGTCGTGGTGCGAATGTTGCATTTCATTGTTCACCTTGCCTGTACGAGTAAGTAAGGATATATTTTAGCTACAAAATTAAAAACATTTGTAAATGTCAAAAACAAATCATTAATATTACAATAACACAATACCATAAAATTAATTTAAAATAAAAACAAAGAAAACATTAATAGATATGAAAATGACTAATTGAAAAAAATAAATACTTATGTCAAAATAAATAAAATAAAATTACAAGATTTACATACTAAAAAAACTGAATACCTTAAGATATAAGTAAAGTTTTTTTAATTACAATAAAAACTTCAATTTTAAATTATAAAAGTTGAAATAAATAATAACAATATCAACAAATATAAATTATTTGACACTGTATTTGACATTTATTAAATAAACAAAAATAGCTTTTCGATATATAAAAACATATGTAAAAGGCTTCGTCAATAATAAAATACAAATATCAAAACAAAAAAATATACTTTATCAAGAAATACATATTCTAAAAAAAGAACGAATACTCCCGATAAAAGATATATTTATCTGTTACCTACTAATCAAGTGTACTCAAAAAAGTAATTTAACAAAATACAAGTAAATAATCCTAGGGCAACAGGAAAGAAAAATAATGAAAGCGTCGTACATTTTCCTTTTATCAGTAAAAGTGGGTCTGCCGCCTAATCTCTTCATGGAGATTTCTACGTGACGCCAGCCATACGAAATCAAGGCGTAATAAATCTTAAAAATCCCGCTATAGCTCTGAAATAAATTCCCTGAGCGTTCATTTAAAATGCATTTAGTTTTTTATCCCTATTTCAGATTGCAGTTGAGGGAATTATACTTAGCTTCTTTCGTGTTAAACTCTTGACGATTAAATCCTAAGAGCCTTATTTATAAAACGTGGAGTACGGACATGTTTTATCTTTTTTCGTGACGTAAACTTTCAAAGTTGTCTGACAGAAACAGAAAGGAGCAAATGACTGCGATCTTACTCCACGTTTATTAATAAGACTATATCTAGAACTATTGAAAACATTATTATAAAGAGACAGCATGTTTCAAAGTAGCGTTCTGTCTATTTCTAATAGTGTGATTAATAAGGGACCAATGAAGCGTAACACTTTTTAATTCTACGTGAGCATTTTAGTCCTAGTAATATAACTTCGTTGGGCTACATAGTTTTTCTTTGTAAATAAACTCTTGGAGTTTTGGCGGGAATGCGTTAAGGAGATGTGTTGCTAAATTTTCATTTTTGTGAAACTTAGTTCAAATGCGTGTAAAATGTTTAATTTCGGGGGCATATTAATCAATTTAGTTTCGTGAAGGTGTACAAGTGTAAATAAAAGTGAAAACCGGTGCAAAACATGTACTTTAGCTTAGTGTTTTCTCCAAAGCTCCGTGAACAAACATTGTAAAAAATGGCCCCCTTTTTACAATGATTCCCTCGACTTGACTTTAACTATGACGACTTGACTGTTTTGTTCAATGCAAATAACTTGCAAATATTGATAATACTTGACACTGGCAAATGTCCGAAAGGAAAAGCCATTTTTAAAGAAGAAGAAGAAATAAACTCTTATCGTTTCATACGGTATATCTGCATAAATGTAATATCCAGACATATGAAGGTAAAGTACAGTTCCGGGCACACTTTACTACCAATTCCATTTGGTGACAAGTTCTAGAGGACATGCACTTTCTGGATTGCTCTCGGGACTCGCTGGGACCACTCAAATTGAATCATTTTTATTCGCGTAGCACTCCACATGTTTAAAATGATGCAACTTTAAATTGGTAGCTGTAGCAAGCATGCCGGGATTTCTTTGGCCTTCACGTAATTTGAGAAAGGATCGTGTATTATTTTCCAAGAGTTTAATGTTCAGTACTTGTTTTAACTGGAATTGCTTTACTTTCCCGATCACGCGGTTTCACCCGCATTGTTTCTGATCCTGTGGGAATATCAGGGTCTTTTTACACCCATTTTCCCGCCGTATCTGGGCTTTCGTAGAACCGCTGAATGCTATTTGTGTGTAAGTAAGAAACTAAGTAAACACGTAGGTATGTATTGTTACTCCTTCAAGTAAAAACTACAGGTATGATTGCGATAAAACTAGTATGCATTCGCTGGAAACAGGCCACTTTTTATACCGATATTTCCGCCGAATCGGGACTTACGCAAGTAAAAACGCAGGGCGCATCTAGTAACTGTATAAACTGGGAGAATATATACAATTTGCCGGATCAAAGTTAAAGCTTTCAATCCATAGCGGAAATGAAAACTCGGTTCATCCAATCGTCCATCTAAACGTTTCGTATAAAATTCGTTTAGAGCTGTATTCATTTTTAGCTTCCCTACAAACAAAAGGTTCATTGCAATGCTTTTACAACGCTCCGTGTTTGCATATGGGCGTAGGAAAATACGTCGATATTTGCTACATTTTTTAGCAATAGGATTTAATGCTTTACCTACGAGAGAAAAGTTAAAATTTTCGTTCTGTTGTTTTTACCAGAATAAGTCCCGATCCCGCGGGTTTATCGGGACATAAAGTAGTCTTTGTTACTCCTCGATAATGGAGCTCTCTATTGGTGAAAGAATTCTAAAATTAGTCATGAAGTCACAGAGCCTATTCGTTGCAAACAAAATACTTCATCGTTATAATACTTGTAAAAAAATGGTTTTGTTATATTTTCTAGAAATTACGCCAAGTGGTTGCACCCAGGTACGTCTCGATCCCGGAAATCGAGACCATAAGTTGTCTATATGTTAATCTAGATGAGACCGACCCCCATGAGTGTCTATTGATTTTTATCGGCTGGCGCGTTCCGAAACCACACATCATAAGTCATAACTCTCATTTAGAGAATTTTACGTTTATTTGTACGTTTTATTTTTACTGAATAAATTGAGAAGCTCGTTGGTCTAGCTGCACTTGCCGATATTGACTGGTCGATAGGGTTAAGCTACGCTTGGCGCGGCCATTACCTAGATGGGTGACCGATAATTTGTGTGGCACAAAACACTTTCTCGAGCTCCTCTTTGGAAGGCATGTTAAGCATATGATCTCTGTTGTTTTAGCTTCTGATAGTAGTCATCAGGTCAAGTTAGAGACCTGGAATCTAACACTAGAGAAGCCACACTGCTACACGAAAAGAAAAAAAGCTGAATAATTATTTGAGTAGGTACTTATTGAAGTATTGATTTCCTACATCTAGTTTTAGATGATTTACACTCTCAGTCTAGTCAGCCATGCCCAGAAGAAAGAGCTGGTCAATACACCTGGAGATAACTAAGTCGTGGGTTTCCTCACGATGTTTTCCTTCTCGTTTACTTACATACAAATTTTCACGATCTACTAATATATGTGGGATATTTTGCTTCAGAAACAATTATGCGAAGTTATTTTTGTATTGTTTTTAAAAACTTACGGCTTCTGTGTGTATTGGATGGACTGCAAACAATATGGCGGCGACGAAACTTGCAAATTCTGGGAGGAACATTGCGCATACTCTGAAACAAATGAGATACGTTAAATTAGCGCAAAATTATTAACAGATATTACGACAAAAGTATATTATATGTTACAGTCAAAACTTAAACATCGTCGAAACTGTTTTGAATGAAAATCCGCGCTACCATGATCGGTTGTCGTTGCTTTGTCATCATAATAATATTATCGCTTAAAAGAATAAATTAAATTTAAAATAAAAAATACCCCGACTACTCTTAAAAACCACAGACCTTTTAAGTCTTTTTTTAAGTTAGTTTTTTTATTATTTGATGTGTTTTTAATTTTGTTTTTTAGCTGAACGACAACGCGGCGACTTCGCGAAGACTTATAGATACGTTAAATTAGCGCAAAATACATTTAAGAAGAAAAAAAGAAAAGACATGGTAGGGCGGAATATTGGCCAAGTTTTTAAACGAGCGTGATCGTATTCTATGTTATGTAGAGTGGATCAGATGGCCTATTCTCCTAATAAAAGTAACCAAAATGTAATTTCGATGTCACTGCAGTATGTTGACTTTAGTCGAATAACATTTGACATTGTTCAAACATTTTATAGAGAATACCGTTTTCTAGATAATATACATTTTTGAGTCAATTAACTTTCGATTTCGATTCAGTTGCAATTACATTTTGGACAATTCTATTACAGGAATAACGCGCCCATTTCTTTGCACTCGGTTAAACCTAATTTTGACTACTGTCAAGTTTCGACCGCAACATAATATACATTTACGGTTAGAGGCCTAATAAATTAAAGTAAAACTAGAACCGTAAAAATGTTTATCTATTCTTTACGGTCCCTAACTTCTGAACTAGTTTCGTAAAGACAAAGAATTGAGATCGAATCGTGCAATCATCCGTCAATCCTCGTAACTAGGTTATTGGAACCATCGGGTTTCTGGTAGATTATAGATTTGTATCTAGAGAATTCGCCTTCTTTTAAGTTAATTAAAATCGACTTAGTAATTTAGGCGTCGATTTAGTCGCGTGAATAACAAAACTGCACAAGTGTAAGTCGGACTGAGGTACCTACACCATTATTACAGAAAAAAATCACGCTGGTTGTTTAAATATTTATTTAATTCTGTTTTTATTTAACAGATAAAAGGAACATCAGTTATGAAAAATTCAACTACAGGACGGTGAATGTCATAGATTCTAGATTTAGACGTTTACTTTACATAAAACTTATAAGTTATTTTTCATATTGATTATAAAAAAGTGCTTAAAATAAGTATACGGATGGGCAAACTGTTGATACTTTTACATTTTTATTTTAATGTACACAGTTATTCAATAAAATTTCCAGATTTTTGATTGTAAGAAATATTATAAATTAATAAAACACAATATTGATCGGGTTCTACTCGCGTTTTATTCAATAACGTCAGTCTTTTTAAACGACTGAGCTTTCGCCGAATTTACAGAAGACTTTCAAGGTGGACTCGGTAAATATTGTGTTTTACCGAGTCCACCTTAAAAGCCAAAATAGATAAGATAAAAGAAAGTTTAGGCGCTCTAAACCTTTGGCAGCCTAAACAAGTTATCAGATAGCATTTGCTATATCTGTATTAGTTCTCGAGCGTAGTTGCCTGGATCGATGCGGGATGTTCGTGCTGTTGGCACTTTGAAACATCTTCGGAAACTTCATGAAGTTTCTATTCCTGCATGAGATCTTGTGTTCTGGTAGGGATGAACTACTTGACTGTTGTAATTTGATGGGCTCTGTGGCGCATCGGAAATATACTCGGTTACAATCACGGACCATATACAAATAGGACATGACTTTATCAGGTAGGCCTCGTGACACTTTTAGACGTAAGGGCCTACTTACTGAATTAGCGTTTGGGGAAGTTAAACTACGGAGTGTGATTTTTTCAGTCTACATAGGCCGAAGTAAGCAGTTTTGCTATTGACCGGTAGATGAAAAATAAAAAAGTGAACGGATCTAAAATCTCACACTCAACAGAAATTTGTCACGCGTTGTTTCATAGAGAAATCTGAATACAAAATCTCTACTCCCTATTTGCTCTGTGGTTTCAATGCTGCTTCTAGCCTTCGCTGATCGCAAAAGATACACAAATGAAGAAAAAAAGTATAACCGTTGTCAAGTAGTAGGTACCCATAATACAAACCAAACCAAATAGCACAATTTATCGCTAGATTGTGGTACATTGAAAATCCTGCAATCCTTATTTATTTATTTATTCCACATTGTAATTCAAATTATACTCATTTTCATATTATTATTTTGAGATGTCATCTCAGTCTACCTCTGAGCAAGAGATCTGTAAAGATCTTGAAACGTAATGCATTGTTAAAATGCTGAAAATAATAAAATCAACGCGGTTATTAAGCGACAATTAGTTTAGCTTCAATCCAACATAGCGAAAACGGAAGAGAACTCTGCTTGTTATAAAACACAATATTTACCGGGTTTTACTTGCGTTTTATTTATTAAACCACTGTTTCAAAGACATTACATTGTTGAATTTATTGCTAACTGTTACTGTTACTCTCTTGATAAAGCTGACGTAAATTTAACAATGTAAAGTCTTTGAAACAATTATGTTAATAAATAAAACGCAAGTTGAACCCGGTAAATATTGTGTTTAAAACAATGCGAAATCGCGAGCACAAAATAAAGCACTAAAAATCTACTTTATAATTTAATTTCCCGTCTAACATTATACACTTTGGCACTTATTTCGAAAACTGGAAAATACTTTAATCCATTATACACAATTACAGGTGAAGTCAACTAACAACTCTGCCCTGCAAACTGGAAATTCTAACTGTTGAACCGATACCGGAGTCAACAGAAAACTTTTTCCTTTACGAAGCACTGGCGTCGAATGAAAATAATTGGGCAAGTTTGTCCACAGGTACCTACGGGTTGAGGGAGGTTTGTGGTTTAGACGCAGACACGGAACAGCGCCTAATTGAGACTAACACCACTGCGCTGGAGGTGCTTCGAAGTTGGACCGGTGAGAATTAGATAAGTCACTCGTTAGGGTATTGTAGACTAGTGGAATCTCTGGCTTATGAGACTCTAGCTATGTCGTCAGCCATGCCCAGAGAAGAGAACTGGTCAATACGTCTGCAGCTAACTGAGCCGTGGGTTTCCTCACAATGTTTTCCTTCACCATAAGAGCGATGTCATTAATACATATAACTGTTTTTGCAAGAAAAAGACATAAGTGCGCGGTCAGCCGGGATTCGAAACCAACCTTAGAAATGAAAGTCGGGGTATCTAGCACTAGACCAACACCGCTCTAACATGATTTAGGAATTCACAAAATGCACATAACGTGCTTCAGACTGATCGATTCAGTCATGGGTAAAATTTAAAACTTTTAGCAAAGCAAATGAAAAAAAGCGAAATTTCATGTTTTAGGTGATAGTGAGTTAGATAGCTGTACCACAGATAGATTCGATGTAGGCATTTTTTTTTGGATTTTAATTGGACTTTCCACTACGTATTGAAAAAGGTTTGTCGATCTAAAATCTAGTAAGATAAATCTAAAATAGATATACCTGTAACGGCACTAAAAATGTCAGTTAAATTCGACACCATCGTTAGTGTGACGCGTTGACGAGAATAAAATGGATTGGCGTTCGCGTATTTAGTGAAATAACAATACTTTTATCAACTGAAACATGACCTAGTATATGTCTAGTTGAATTCAATTTTATTTGAATTCAATTTTATATGAATTTGAGTAGGAGTTAGTCAAATAATAACAATACGGGGTAAAATTTGTAAATGAATATTTTTTTTTCACTTCTTTATATATTTGAAACAGGATGTCTCAGTTGGATTTAAAACGTATATAGGTACCTCTTTTGATTCAGGTAGCAATAAGACCTTTCTAATTAACATAGGAACACAAATTAGGTTCATATATAGGTTCAAGTTTTGGGGTTTTCTATTTTCGGAATTAGAAAATGTTGGAATTAGCTAATTTGGTACATAAGTAAATAGTAGGTATAAGGAACAGGTAGTTTTGGCACGTTGAAATAGTTACCAGGTAACTAAGGTTTATAGTCCCTATTTTTTAATATCCAGCTTAATAATATTAGTAGAATTTTATTTCTAGATGACAAAATACCTACACGTATAAAATAACACTATGAAACTTTTTAAAATTTATTTATAAGTAACTAGCTGTCAGTCTCACACGACAAGTCTTTTTATCCATTCGAATCATTCAAAATTTAGCAATCCCACATACATGTATACAAACTTTCGCCTTACAATATTAGTAAGAAGTAAGATATATTTTGTATGATGATGGTAAAATATCAATATTTTGTACTGCAGACAGCATTTACTGCATTTTGTATCATAAGGCAGATAATCTGTAGCCAACGAATCGATTTGAGAAATAACGCGTGACTTATCAAAGTCTGCTAAGTTTTTCTGACAGATAACTAGTTCAACTACGTTTCTAAACTATCGACAACATTTTACCTAGATTTAACGAGATTCTGTGAGGTTATTTGGCTAACGTCCACATTATCTATGAGGTAAGTACTTACTACTTCAGTAACTAATGGCCGAATACTGAAACTCTACTCAAAATTTGAGGGCTACTTGCTACGTCGTGAGGTCATGTTAAAGGTGAGTCTTAGGGTGATCTGAAACTCTGATATAGCTGCAGACACTAGTTGATGTGCGAGCCATACCACTATACGATAATAAAAAAGCCCATTTCCTTTACGAAACTAGTGTTATGCGTTATAGAGTCAATTTCACAATATCAGTCTCGCACCACTAAACCTGTGTTGTCACTACGAAAGTAGTGTCGCTAAAGTTATAAGTCAACTTCACAAAATTAGTTGCTCGACACTAGTTTTATCAAAAAATCGCTAGTGCTAGGCATTTTTTTTTGCAAAGATGACTATACCCTTCGCGACACTAGTTCTGAAATGAAAATACGGCTTTACTGGAAACCATTTCATGAAATAGATAAATAGTACCGCTGTGGTACCGTAAGGTTGCCTAAAATAAATCGCTTTTATCGATAAGGTCGCCCATTTGTACAACTTATACTTTAAGCTTTCTGTGTATTTGTCTTACTTTAAATGTAAACTGATTGAATTGTTGTTGGTTGTGCAAATAAAGTATTAATCTATCTATCTATCTGTGTCTTCACATTTTTTTGATGAACATTATTAAAAAAATGTATGCCACTAGGGTCGTTTGTAAATTAGGCTTTATAACACTGGCTGAGTCACACCACTCTAGGCTATAATACGGAAAATAATTTAGAAATACATTTAAGCGGTCGATGTATAGATAGACTGTTTCAACCATACGCTTCCGATCCCCAACCAACCACAACCGATCAATCAAATCAGGACAATGTAGATACACATTCATTACTCAAATATGCTCAAATACGTACGTATGTATACGGTTATGAATGTTATGATTCGAGCCTTTGTGCCTACGTTAAATATATTTTATCACACGACTGCTTGGAAACACAAGCGTGATTTGCGCTTTTACAGTGATGGGAATGTATTTTAGGAATATATTCTACACTTTCTACGTCCCGCGGTTTCAACCGCGTAAGTTCCGATCCCGTGGGAAAACCGGGATCAAAAATAACCTATTTTTAGTCCCCGATAAACTAGCAAATTTTTAAAACATAAAAAATAGTATGCTATATTTTCTGGTAGGTACGTGGTGGTTATGTATTACTAGCTCCGCCCCGCGGTTTCACCCGCGCAAGTCGCGAACCCGCGTTGTTCGAACACCTACCTACCGCAGTGCAAGTTTTGCACTGCGGTAGGTAGGTGAAGCAAGGTAAAGTTTGTATTTCATTAGTAAATGACGATGACGATGATGATGCTGCCACTCTACATCACTTACCCTACCCCTGTGTCGATTTTCATTAATTGAATAGTTACCACCCGCGTAAGTCCCGATCCTGCGGGATTTTCGGGATGAAAAGTATCCTATGTTACTCTCCATCATTTAAACTATCCCTATGCAAATTTTCATTTAATAAATAGTTATCACCCGCGTAAGTCCCGATCCCGCGGGATTTACGGGATCAAAGTATCCTATGTTACTCTCCATCATGTAAACTATCCCTATTAAATTTTTTATCTAATAAATAGTTATCACCCGCGTAAGTCCCGATCCCGCAGGATTTTCGGGATCAAAAGTATCCTATGTTACTCTCCATCATTTAACCTATCTCTATGCTAATTTTCATCCAAATCGGTCGAGCCGTTTGACCGTGAAGAGGGTACAAACAAACAAAGAAACAGACTTTCGGATTTATAATATTACTAGCTGCGCCCCGCGGTTTCACCCGCGCAAGTCGCGATCCCGCGTTGTTCGAACACCTACCTACCGCAATGCAATAATCCACACTTAAACGGTCGCCCATTGAAGTACTGTTGAAGCCAGGCGCTACCGCGCCTGGCATCATCAGTACTTCCCTGGTCGTCCGTTTAAGTGTGGATTTTTGCACTGCGGTAGGTAGGTGAAGTAAGTTAAAGTTTGTATTTCGTCAGTAAGTGACGATGACGATGGATGACGATGATGATGATGCCACTCTACATCACTTATCCTACCCCTGTGTCGATTTTCATTCATTGAATGGTTATCACCCGCGTAAGTCCCGATCCTGCGGAATTTTCGGGATCAAAAGTATCCTATGTTACTCTCCATCATTTAAACTATCCCTGTGCAAATTTTCATCCAATAAATATTATCACCCGCGTAAGTCCCGATCCCGCGGCATTTTCGGGATCAAAAGTATCCTATGTTACTCTCTATCACTTAAACTATCCCTATGCAAATTTTCATCTAAGAAAAAGTTATCACCTGCGTAAGTCCCGATCCCGCGGGATTTTCGGGATCAAAGTATCCTATGTTACTCCCTATCACTTAATCTATCCCTATGCAAATTTTCATCTAATAAATAGTTATCACCTGCGTAAGTCCCGATCCCGCGGGATTTTCGAGATCAAAAGTATCCTATGATACTCTCCATCATTTAAACTATCCCTATGCAAATTTTCATCCATTCATATTATCACCCGCGTAAGTCCCGCTCCCGCGGGATTTTCGGGATCAAAAGTATCCTATGTTACTCTCTATCACTTAAACTATCCCTATGCAAATTTTCATATAAGAAAAAGTTATCACCTGCGTAAGTCCCGATCCCGCGGGATTTTCGGGTTCAAAAGTATCCTATGTTACTCTCCATCATTTAAACTATCCCTATGCAAATTTTCATCTAATAAATAGTTATCACCAGCGTAAGTCCCGATCCCGCGGGATTTTCGGGATCAAAAGTATCCTATGTTACTCTCCATCATTTAAACTATCCCTATGCAAATTTTCATCTAATAAATAGTTATCACCCGCGTAAGTCCCGATCCCGCGGGATTTTCGGGATCAAAAGTATCCTATGTTACTCTCCATCATTTAAACTATCCCTATGCAAATTTTCATCTAATAAATAGTTATCACCCGCGTAAGTCCCGATCCCGCGGGATTTTCGGGATCAAAAGTATCCTATGTTACTCTCCATCATTTAAACTATCCCTATGCAAATTTTCATCCAAATCGGTCGAGCCGTTTGACCGTGAAGAGGGAACAAACAAACAAACAAACAAACAGATTTTTGGATTTATAATATTAGTAGTCTAATAAATAGTTATCACCCGCGTAAGTCCCGATCCCGCGGGATTTTCGGGATCAAAAGTATCCTATGTTACTCTCCATCATTTAAACTATCCCTATGCAAATTTTCATCCAAATCGGTCGAGCCGTTTGACCGTGAAGAGGGAACAAACAAACAAACAAACAAACAAACAAACAAACAGATTTTCGGATTTATAATATTAGTAGGATATAAGTAGGATTTCATCTGTGTTTTTGTATTGTTTTCTAGAACAGTTTTGGACTAATAAAGCATGTTTTCAAAGTCATTCTGTTTTCTAGGAATAGGGTGTTTTCATAGCAAATATAATGTGTTTTTTTATATATATCATTAACGAGATTTCCCGAGAATTCGTATACCTACTCACCTACCTCGCGGTGCGCTGGGTTACCAGAGTATCCCAGTTTTTTTTTTTTTTTTTTGACGGAATATATTGCAGAGGTATTCATATTCATATTCATAATATTTATTGGTAATAAATTCATTACAAGTCATAAAAAAAAAATTGGCATAAAAATCATAAATCATACTTAATAAAAAACAATTTAAAAAAATCAAAAAAATCATAATAAATAAAATAATCATTAAAAGAGAGGAGAAAAAAAAAATGTATCAAAAATACATTTCGAATGTTAATTAACATAATAAAAATAAAAAATAAAAAAAAAATGCAGCACAAAAGTGACTTAAAATAATACAAACAAAATAAAATGTCAAGGATTGGTAATAACTAAATGTCAATAATAAATATCAAAATAAATTAATGTCAAATTATAATTTTAAGTTCATAAATTCGTCAAAAGAATAGAAACATTGCTTAATAAGCCACTGAACGAGTCTAGACTTAAAAATACGGATGTTTCCAGCACTGGTAACATCGTCAGGTAGTCTGTTGTAGACGTGAGGACTCATGGAGTCTATAGTGTGCGACGCCTTCACCAGCCGACTAAACCTACCGAGCAACCTGCTACCATGCCGAAGAGGGTATCTCGCGACATTCACTCTTTTTGTGTATTTGGATAGATGGTCGCGCGCATAGATCGCTATTTGAAGAATTAATAAACACGGCAAGGTCAAAATTCCGAGCTCAACGAAGTAGACCTTGACGCACTCATCTGGCTGGATACGTACGATAGCCCGTACAGCACGACGTTGCATGCGAAACACACGCTCTAAATCGGCTGCACGACCCCAGAACTCCAGACCGTACTGTAACAAGGACTGAATGGTCGAGAAGTAGCAAGTACGTACTGTATGTTTGGGGAGTGTTATTGCGAGTCGGTTTAGGGCAAAACAGGCTTTAGCCAATCTCGCACATAGCTGATCGATATGGGACTCCCAACTCAGGGTATGATCCAACTGAAAACCCAGAAAAGAGGCAGCCTTAACTTGGTTGACTCGGATCCCATCGACATTCACCACGAGGTCGCGATGTTTATGGCCTGAGAGGTCGAACCGAAGAAAGTGTGTCTTTGTCAAGTTTACCTTAAGACCATTTACTCCAAACCAATCTTGAAGCTCACCTACAACTAAACCAAGGCGACTCTCTAAACCAGTCACACTGTCCTCTGTCACCACGGCGGCAACATCATCTGCATACATATACAGTTGTGCATGTTGTATGGACTTAGGAAGATCATTTAGCAGCAACGAGAAAAGAATATTCGATAAGGCTGAACCCTGAGGAACACCTACACTTGTACTGAGCCCAGGTAGGAAAGGACGTATCTACTTTCCTGCAAATTTTTTTTGCATTTCCATTTTAATTTCATAATTCGTTTATTTCATAATCATGGGTTTACATAGATCTTACGAAATACTTAATGAAAGGTACATCCATGGTTCGCCTTTTTGGGCATATGAAAATTGTATATGGCATAGGGGGAGTTTAGTTCTAAGCATAAGGGACGACCTCATGATTTCTACTATTTGCGCCTGATTGTGGCTGACTTTTGAACCAGGACGGTCTAACGGAAGCGTCTAATGATCGATTGCCGGTAAACATATTGGTTGCCAGGAAGAGACCGATACTAAGAAGAAGAAGAATGCTTTTTTTGGTGAATTTTAAACCGACATGTTTAATGTACAGTCTAAATACAGATTATGTATCCATGTAGATATCCATAACCACAGCTATAACGTCCACTTACAACAATGTGTGAGTTAGAATATCCGACCCAAGTTTAGTTTATCAAGTTACAAGCATAGCTAACAGGTGTCGCTACTAGCGCAACAAACAGAAAAATAAAAACTTTATTACCTACCAACCCGGATGGCAACTTGTAATTTCAAATTCATATTCTAAATCTATCTGCTCCCCACGTCAGTCCCGCTCACGCGGGAATATCGAGTTACAAAGTAGCCTACGTCGTTCTCCAAGGTCCCAAGGCTATCTCTATAACAAAATTCATCAAAATCGGTTTTGCACCTTAGACGTTAAAGCGTAACAGACAGACAGAGTTACTTTCGCAATTATAATATTAGCAGCGATATTTTACCTGTTATAATCAGAATGTAAACTATGGCGAAGTCCTAATAATATATTAATTATAGATAAAAGAATCTTGTCAACTCAGTGGTCTATTTAATTAGAACTTAATTAAATAGCTCGGCCATATTTGTAGTATTTCGTAGCAGAAAGGAAATTCATTAGGTAGGTCGGTACCTCAGTTAATTACTTAGGTAATCAGGAAAATTGTAAATAGGAAAAAGGAAAAGCTTATATTTTGCTAGCTGCGCGGTTTTACCCGCGTAGGTCCCGTTCCCGTGCGATAATCGGGATCAAAAGTAGCCTATGTTCTCGTGATAGGCGTGAATGCATACCAGACAGACATATAAAGTTACTTTTTCTACTATTGATTTAGACTATGAAGACTTCCGTGGCGTGTAGGGCGAATATCCGACTGCAATGCATAAGGTTAGGCCGCCCATTGTGCCACCTATTTTTAGGTTGTGTTTGTTTACTTTGAACGTATTTGTATTTGGTGTGTATAATAAAGAATTTAATCATTCATTCATTCAAGGTTGCGGGTTCGATTCCCGTATGTATACTTACTTAAAAATAAATATTTGTTTCTGGTCTGGGTGACGCTCTATATGTATACGTATGTAGACCTACGCCCATTGTGTCATTTTAGTTTTCTTTCTAAAACTTATTGTAATTTGTGTTTTTGGTGCAATTAAGCGTTAGTCTATCTAAAGTGTTTAACTCTAGGTTTAAAAATTAACTTTGACTGGCACAGTTAGGGTTATACGTCACCAAATAATTAAAATTAAAAAATTAAACGATATTATTTATTGCTTTATTTCAAACACTAGTTTAAGAGAACTAGAATAAGTAAAACATTCCGCGCTACCATAGTCGTTTGTCGTTCAAAAAATAAAGTAAATTTTAAATAAAAAATACCCCGACCACAGACAATTAAAAAAATCCTTTTTTTAACTGTTTTCTTTTTTTAAAATTATTTGCTGTGTTTTTTTTAGCTGACGACAACGTTACGACTTCGCGACGACTTATAAGACATCATGCTAGGGCCCATTGTCTTAAAAATTGAATCAACCTATTAAAGGCATATTTAACTCTTACACTTGTGCTTAAATCAATCACCGTTACGATAAAGAAAGTTTCACCTTACTATCAGAAATTACTCTAAGCGATAAAAATCACGAAGAAAAGCGACTGGTCCTAACTAGAACTATTCACAAAGTTTTAAGTCAATTTGCAGTTCGTCGGAAACTAATTGCTACTCGAAGCATTAAATACCCAATTCTTTACTTAATCTCTTGTATAGTTGGATCGATTTTGTAGTCTTCTTTTCGTTTATGGGTTACAAATATTTAAAAATTACATTACAAAAACAACGCATGACCTGCACTGAGCGGGATTCCAACCACGCATCTTTTCTCAATCCAGGAGAAACAACAAGAAACCAGTAAGTCTGCGGGCGTCGGTGACTAACACTTTAAATTTTTTCATCTGTACCTAATTATCACGAGTAATTACCCATTTACTACTAAATTACTTTTACTTTTTAAATTATGTGCGCTATTAACATTGCTCTTACGGTGAAGGAAAACATTGTAAGGAAACCCACGGCTTAAAATCCGCACAAAGGCCCAATAATAGGGCTAATTGCGGAAACATACAGTTAAAACTTTAACTTTAACTTTTACCCATTTACTACGACTTAGGTATGATTGTGGCATCCCGTTGGCATTAAATTACATCAATGATCATATCCTTAACATTAGATATATGTTCAAGAAATCTTTATTAGGTAGACCTAAACAGTTTTGAGTTTGTGGCATTTTTCTTTGTAAAACTTGACAATGGATGAACTGTTCTTCCTTTGCATCCCTAACGTAAGCCCAAAATCCGTTTAACTCCATATTATTTAGTTTTGGAAAATAAGTAAGTCATAATGCACCCCACGGTCCACCTAATGCAAAGAACTACCAATTTACGGGGAGAACAGGTTCAGGTCCAGGTTCTCTGGTCTCTCCCATATTCCTTAGTCGCTTTTAAAGACAACAATACGAAGAGATGAAGTATTCTAGAATGGGTTCAGAATAGGGCAGGGCATCAGTAATAGTTTGAGAATAGAGTTCAGAATAGTTAACAGTGCAGGATAAACTATTATTAAACTTTACGAATATGGTTAGTCAAAATATTTTCCATTAATGCAGTTGTAAAATGATTAACTATAGCCTAACTTGCATAAAACCATTGAAAATTAGACCAGGAGTTCCGCATGCAAAACTGATACGAACCATGAATTTGAAAGTAATTCCATTATAAGTTAGGGAGAGTTGAAAATTTTACGAGTTCAAAATAAGCGTGCAGCCTAAAAGTTTCGTCTGATACTCTAAAGTCTAATGTGATTGGCCACTAAGCACATTTGCAAGTTTTGAGTGGCGTAAACAACTTGTTTGCTACTTTAATTTGAATGGATCGGCTATTGGACCTTTATTGAGTTATCGATTTATTCTGCGTCGTTGGTTTTTGACGTTACTTACAGTTTTCTAGAGATAAAGAGATCTGATGCATGAACTCAAGTACCTACATCATCATTATCATCAGCCTGTTGCAGTCTCCAATTGCACGCCACATAGATCTATTTACGGCTCCTCGCATCCAGTTTGTGCCAACCGTCATGCGCAAATCGTCGCTCCAACGTGCCGACAACCGTTAGGCTAAATGAGTTCTAGATTGGTGACCGCGTCTCGGCAAACGTATTGTAGGACGTCCGCGTACCTACTTTTCTTGGAAACTTAACTAAGTAAGCACAGAACTTTTCAAAGTGAAAAATGCTTTACCACGTATTCTCTGACGATATTTGTTGGCAAAAGTATTGATAACTCTACTGATAAGTAGCAACATTACTGAAAAGTCTGAAAGCATAACTACAGATTAGGCGATAGTCACCGAGAAATTCGCGACCATACGGCGACGCGACGCGCCTCCGCCAAATTATTCCTAAGTTACCTACAACACAATTAACAACATCATAGATTTAGACAAGGGACGCGTCATGGTGAAAGATCGACGTTTATTAACCGTTCCATCTTTTCAACAAGTTTTGATCTCAAGCAAAATAGAGTTTCTGAAATAAAAGCCGAAATAACATCTTCGTACATTTCGTAGGTACCTTTATTCAATTTTCAAATATCTAATACGGTATTATCCAAATCGAATCCGGAACCGGAGACAATTTTCGCGTTGCGCAATAATATTAGATTGAATTTGGTTGCCTCAGGTAAACATTTAAATAAGCAATCAATTTGTTAAACTCATGCATGACTGACTGACACGGCTGGTTGACATTTATCTAACTCGTATGTGAAAAATAATCAATCAAATAATCAAAATGTGGTGGAGAATGGCCTAAATGGCATATTGAAATTTACATATTTATATATCCTTTCTAGCCTCCTCGCGACCAAGATCATTGTAACATGGTTGAAATATCGAGGTAAGAAAATAGAGTAAATAAAATAAATAAATATAGCGGTTAAGAAGTAAAATGTAACTTTGTAAAACATATTGATCATTATTTTGAAAAATTAGTATTTGTACCTAATAAAAATAATTGTAGATTTTCTTCGGATCGAATTTAAACTTAGTTTTAAGCTATTAATCACATTGCTTTTATTATTTCAATCATTAGATCAATGCTACGTTTGTAGACCTCCTCTTTTGAAAATTGAGTTCAATTTTAATAATTTTTGGTACAAAAAAAGTTTATTCAACTTGGATTTTTTTCATTTATGTTTGTTTTCGAAAATTAACTGGGTAGGTATTCATAATAAATATTATATTAGGATCATTAATACTACACATCACTTAAAGAATTTAAATTGATTATGTAATAAAACAAAATGATTAAAACTAAAACTCAACTAAGTCTAAATCAGCTAAAACAATAAAGAGGGTAATGTTGCTATAATGCTACCCCATTGTATGCAGAAAAATAAATAAAAACAAAGTTTTATTCAACTGAATATTAAGTTTAGTTGGAACCACAAATGAAATTCCATAAACGAGAGCTCGAAAATCGTTAAAAGGATTATGTTAGCAAATTGGATATTGAGAATAAGCCCGAGTTAAGTTAGCGGTGGACACACCAAGTATTTGTAATTAGCAGTAACTAAGGGGATCCGAGGGCTGATTAAAACGGGCTTAACTGAAACTCTCGCTTCGCCTAGCCTGCAAGCTCGCCGTCCAAAGTCGCCTGCGGATGACCCAAATTCAAACTACTTAATAAGGGTAACATCTCTTGGAATTGCAGTTCTAACTTGGAACTAATTTAGAGTAGAGCCGTGGAAAATGTATATCAGTAAGCGAGATACAAATCGGTTGAACATAAAGAGTTGTATCTTTTAAATTGCCTACCTTACTGATGACTTTCTAAATATTTATCAAATGTACGTGACACTCATGATCTTGATTTTATTTTAAACATCTATTACAAGTTACAACCCATCACTGGGCAAAGGTCTCTATTATTATTTTTTTAAACTGCCTATCTTTCGCCAAGTCGGGCAATTTCTCTGCGAGGAATCAAGACATAATATCATGCTTCGTGTCAATCAACATTCGTCCATGATTAGCATTATCAAAGATAATATATGGATTTCATTATTAGCATATTGATGCTGTATGCTGCCTAAACATGTAAATTGACACATTGATACATTGACAAAACTCTTTTTGCGAATCGGATACGAATCTTAACCTGAATAAACCCATCTTTAATTTAAAAGGTACATACCAATATAATTGCGTTCTGTTAAATTAAACAGGGAGGGTTCTTAAGTTTTATTTCGAATTCAATGGGGCACAGTTCGATTGATCCGATGATAAAATTTTAGTTGTTTTTCAGTTAAAGCAACTTAATTACGTATCGGATTAACCATTAGGTAAGTATTGTGATTGTAGTCTTGTTTTTAATTATTCGGGGTATTATATTACCAAAGAACCTAGATAGGTTTCGGATTTTGATTCTTTTGAACTCTAAATTCATTATTAATTTAGCTCTTTGTTATCGGATACAACCGGTTGAACTCGATTCCCGGGAATAGACATCGATATTTGTAAAATAAATTGTAATTATATTTCTAGGAACTCGAATCAATGGGATACAATATATTAATACTTAGAATTAGTTTTTATTTAATTAAAACAAGCTGCGTCTAGCAATTTATTCCATAACACGTACATGTTATGTGTTATGTATATTCCATACACAATTAAATTATTTATTAAAAACTACTTATATGAAATTAAACAAATTGAAAACTAAACTATATCTAAATCAGCATACCCCTTGGTGGAGGGAAAAGTGGCCAGAATGCTGGCTGCATTGCCCTGTTGTATGCAAATACTTGTTTTACTTAGCTGTGTCTTGTGGTTTCACCAGTGTAAGTCCCGATCCCGTGGGAATATCGAGATCAAAATAAACCTATGTTATTCCACGATAATGTAGCTATAAGGGAATTAATTTTGAAGTCGGGCCAGTAGTTTCGGAGCTTATTCATTACAAACAAACAAACTAACTAACAAATCTTTAATGTTTATTAGTATATATAGACTAACAGAATCGGCTTACTCAGCACGCCAGCCACACGCTGCAGCACGTCAGGTTACTCAGTTGTTTTTCTAAGTTAAGCATTCGTTGATTTGGAAATAAAGTATCAAAGGGTTAATTTTATTAAACGCGACGAAGTATATAAACTATTGAAAAGTTTGTAGGCTCGAGGTGTAAATTTCTCGGCTGTTAACTGCTTGAATTATATTCCCTGTCGACAAAACAACTTAATTTGCTTACAAATTGTTAATCAGTTTGAAACAACTTAAAATTGTGTATACCAAGTCCAGAGCGTTCGTCGCGTCCGTTCAGCGTCACTTTAACAAAATTATTAATGAACACCATAGACGATAAAACCGGTTGACTGCTCATGAGTATTCCGTCCACATGTAAATTGTAAAAGACGTGGTGTAGGACGTCCTCAAGCACGTTGGACAGCCTATTTGCGCAAGATGGCTACCACAAACTGCATGCGAGAAGCCGAAAATAGATCCAGGTATCGTACAATTGGAAAAGCCTAAGTTCAGCAGTGGAATGCAACAGGCTGATGATGATGATAATATGTAAATTGTACGCCTCTTTAGTAGCACTGTCGTGGAAGAATGGTAAAGTAAGAATCTTAGTATATATAGGTAACGCATCGGCCAATCACAAAGACTCGTTTGATTGTTACCCCCTGCCCGAAACAGTGAGTTGTGTTTTGTATAAAACTTCGCGGTATGATCAGTCATTCATTTTCTTAGTTATGGCTTTTCTGTCAGCATTAAATAATAAGAATAATCAATAATCAATCATTTATTTGCGAATAAAGGTCAAATACAGATGTCATGTGATGAGATGTGTGTGATGTTAAATTACAATTTCAAACAGTTTCACAGTATCAATGTACTATCAAGTCGCTAACAATTTTATCAAAGGGTTGCAGTGAAAATGGCGATGATTATTTTATCCGTCTTTGGCACTGTATTTTTTTATTACCACTGCACTCGTTGGACTTCGCGGGACTAAGTTGATAATATGCCATCGAAAATGGTTTTGCGAAAATTAAAATTCAGGACCACGTTCCACTAACGCGTTGCAAACAAAAGTCCAGGTATGATCAGTCAATTGGCTTTATCGTCTTTGACGAACACAAAAACAAAACTAGGTACGTACTGTCAGCAGAACAACTGTACAGCCGTACAATTTATAATTAATTAGAATAATAAAACTGTACTTAGAATGTTCTTTGGTTCACAAATTAAAAGGAAAATTAAGGAAAATA
This sequence comes from Idaea dimidiata, assembly GCA_949358125.1. NCBI lineage: Eukaryota > Metazoa > Arthropoda > Insecta > Lepidoptera > Geometridae > Idaea > Idaea dimidiata. The sequence continues at coordinate 14,939,406 of OX442339.1, read as the reverse complement.
TACCAGTTTCCCTTAAGTTATACCTACTTTTTAATTAAGAATGAAGAATTTGTTCTACAAACGATATTTCGTTGGTATTTAAGTGGTTCTTTATTGAAAATAGACACTTAAGGCGGCGATAGATGATAAGCAACGGTCCTTGTCCTATTGCATATAAATGAGCGAGATGGAATTGCGTGAAAAATCTACAATTTCTCGTAAAATCAATAATTAACGAAGATTAAAATAATATTTTGAAAAAATGCGATGAAATGAAGGGGACACTTCTTGTATCATGTACAATAACATAATACATTGTTTAAAGATCTATTTGATACCGGTTATGAATAAAACCATTCCATCGAAAGGGATTTCACATGAGTCGCGTCCTTAATTAAGTTTTCCTCAGCTACCCCTTTTTATTATCCGATTGACTTACCAGTGAGGATCGAAGTCACGTGCTCAGCTTTACTTTAGTTTGTAGTGTTGCAAACAAATTGCATAAAGTTTAACAAAAAAATCGATTATGGTATATGGACTTTCCATAGGTAAATTCGGAAAGAACTTTTTCCATTTACGCACCGATTGGACGTGTGTCGTGTCGCTGGTTACTGCCGCCCAATGCCTTCAATCTTGACCTAGAACTCTTTATATTATGCTACAAGCTTAACACACACACCGTTCAGTTAGTCCGAGGCATCACATAATATGCCTCGCGATGTCTGGTCGTACCTTTAGCACTTCTTTACCGGAAAATCACAATTTCTTTACAATGTATTTTAACCGATAGATAGAATTACTTTGAAACATTTTGAGTTTTTAAATATTATAGTAGACTATTGCTCCGGTTCCACTATAGCCCTATTATATGCGACAATGTGAATCATATTATGGTCATTGCAAAATAATGTAAAATATATACATATATTTTGACGCTTGTGAATAAAAACATGATCACAAAAAAAAAACCATGAGTTTCTTGTGGCTTCTTATCATCGAAGGGTGCGTTCCGAAGTCACACTAGAGTCATAGCTGTAAGAACACTCGACGTATTTAAAGTGATCAATACATCCAATTAAATAAAGAAATTTTTGACTTTGACTTTGTGGGTTGTGTTTCATCCGAGCTCCATATAGCTTGCCATGCGTACACGCCATCCAGAAAGTTCGAGGCATGCGTAACGAACCATCCGTATCACATAATATGCCTCGCGATGTCTGGTCGTACCTTTAGCACTTCGTTACCGGAACAGCACAATATCGCGGGTTATGTTTCATCCGAGCTCCATATAAATAGCCTCACTAAAGCGTCTGCGATGCAAACGCCATTTTTCACGGGTCATAAAAATAAATTAAATTCTCTATAGGTAGATGTACAGTCACAGTCAGAAGTAATTGAATGGAAACTATTAATATAAAATATAGAAATGAAAATATTCATAAAGATTAATATGTGGTTACTATTTTAAACGCACATGGTTGTGGTTGTGATTAAAACATGATCGTTAATAATACTAGCTGCGCCCCGCGGTTTCACTCACGTAAGTCCCGTTTGTGCTTGAATATCCAAATAAAAAGTAACCTATGTGTTAAACCACGTCCACAGCTACCTATATTCCAAGGTTAATCGCAATCGGTTCAGTAGTTTTTGTGTGAAAGAGTAACAACCTCACATACATACATACTTACATACAAACTTTCGCGTTTATAATATTAGTAAGAAGTAAGATTTGTACTTATGGGGTTGTCGATATCCATATTAGAAAGTTCATTAGATATAGTAGGCGAAGACTTTCAGAAATACTTAGTACCTACCTATTTTTGAAAAGTTTTCAAATGAAATTAAGAGGAAAATGTACCTACCATTTGTCCCGAACCAAGCGTTTCGCATCGTCATTTTTTATTTGTACTGCGAGAGAACGGAATCAGTTGCCCGAGTATGTCTTCCCGGATGTCTACAACTTGGGGGTCTTCAAGTCACGAGTGAACAGGTATCTCCTAGGTAAGCGTACAACATCTTAGACCACTTCATCGCTTTCCATCAGGTAAGATAGTGGTCAAACGCTTACCTATCAATAATAAAAAAAACGTATTCGACAGTATCAGCCTCGTGGCTCAGGAAAAAAACGTAGAGGGCATATGGGCATTGCAAAAATAGGTTTTATGGCATAAAGAAATTTGGTCTAATGTTTCGTAATTTGTTTTTATTCCTCAAGGCATATTTTACTAGAAATATTTTAAAGGAAAAATTGGTTATTTTTGAAGAAGAATTTTTCCTTTAAAATATTTCTGGTCTAATTTTTTTTATCCAAGGAAAAAACAGTCGACCACGTTTATATTGGAGTAGGTAGGTATCCTATCCTCTTAATCGCGTTGCTTTTATTGTTTTCCAACGTTTCGAGACTGCATTGTGATTTGGCTGTGACTGTACCAACTTGATGACGTAAACAACTTAAAAGCAGGTGATTGGACGTCTATTGTATTGAATAATTAAAACTCGATGGACGCCTGCGCGTTGAATTACCGGATCATTCAGACCTTACGATTAAAATGCTCCCACATTCAATTAACGATTAAGTGTTTACAGATTCGTATTGGACGGTTCGAAAATATGATGGCCACTTGTAGAATAATTGATAAGTCATTAAATTTAAAACAAAAATGTTTTAATTTCATTTATACTTTTGTAAACATTTACCTATTGCGTGTGTCGTGCTGATAATGTTCCTAAATAAATAAATAATTAAGAAAGACGTAAGAGTACTGTTATAGAGACTGTCACCTTGTTTTAAAACAGGATTCAAGGATATTTCCTTTAACAAACTTTAAGTCAGCTATCCACCGCGACCAACTGAAACCTAAGTCAATTAATAAAATTGGAGTTCATCTTGTGAGTTCGTCTGTCTTGTTCATTTTATTTCAGACAGGTGGGTAGGTATACATACTTATGTGCAACATTTCATCCAATTAGGTAATTCATGCTCGCTTCCTATTTGCCGGGACTCGTCTACGTTTCCCCCTTATTAGTTAGGTACGAAAGCGGAGTATTTCGTTCTCATCTTATATTACTGTTTCAGTCTAATTAAATTGAGAATCTGGGTCCCTACCGCGTAACTCCCGTCGAGTTCAACTCGACGATTGAGAATCTGGGTCCCTACCGCGTAACTCCCGTCGAGTTCAACTCGACGTCGTTTTGGGAATACGATGCAAACGGGGTTGAAAAAAGCTACCGCGCAAGGAGCGAGCAGAAATTGTTTATGGCTTTAACGTCGACAATTTCTGCTCGCTCCTTGGTATAACTCGGTATAACGTTTCTATACAACGCTAATCAATTGGTTTGCGCATAAAAACTAATATTTTTGCAGTAAGATGGGTACTATCTACCTATACTTACTAATACAACCATCCAACAGATTGTTTAACCAACATTATTTAGATCAAAGAGTAGCTAACTGCCCCACTTTACCGTATTAAATACGGTACGGGCTATGCAGAATATTTTAACATTCTAAGTTGAATTTACTATCTACACACCTATGTTAAACCACCGATCGATGGAATGATGCAAGACATTCCCTGGAATGATTCCAGTTTCTTTTGGCGTGCTCAGTTTATGATAATTTAATTCAAATTACTTTTTTGTATTGTAAATATTTAAGAGATGTAAGAAGTTGGGCGGTTGGGCGAGCTTTTCAATTCGAAGTTTATATGAGATGCCTTCGTCGCATTTTATACTTTGTATTATTATTTTACTTTATTAATTTGAAGACCAATGTGGGGTGTTGGGTGAACACCTATCAGGCACAGAAACGTCATTTAAAATTTGAGAGGTTCTTAAATTATTGAGCAGTTTCTAAATTTAAAATTGGTATGGCAATTTTGGAGTTTGAGAGCTGCTTCTTTGTTACACGACTGCCAAAGGAAGTGTTATGTTTTTGCCGTGAGTGTATGTATGTATGTATGTATGTATGTATGTGACCTATTTTTGAGCCGTCGTAGGGCCTAAACGGCTGGGCCGATTTAGATAAACGATACGTCGTTAGATTCGTCATGACCGCGTGAGTGACATAGGGTACATTAAAATAATAAATAAATAAAAATAATTATGTAAAACGCTATTAACCAAGATTTGTAAAGACAATAAAAAACAGAGAAAACGCGTAACATTGTTCACTCAAACGATATGTTTTATTCTTTCTTAAATTTACATTTGAAAAGTATTGCTTGTAAAGTTCTTCAATTAAGTTTTAAAATAATTAATTATAAAATTATCGGAAGTCGTTTAAGTAGGTTGTCTTCATTAATATGTCACTTGTCTTCGGCTCGGTTGTCTTGTCTTTAATGACGTTCATAATATATTATTTTTACTTACTTCATTTTATGGCTTAGCACTACCTCTGGATTGGGATTTTTGAATTTTCGCACAAAAATTCAATATTCGCATGCGAAAACAATCCGCGTGTGAATAATGTATTCTAATAGTCATTCTAATAGTTAATCTTCGAAAGTTATGTTGCTACTAAATTTATGATTACGCAGGTAATTTTCGCAAGAACAACGGAACGTTAATTAAAAACTTTTCGATTTCACTCGTATATAAATATCTCATTTATGGATTTGCATTTGACGCCGAGTTTGAAGGAATTGGCAGAGATGACATAAAATACTTCAGTATCTTCTTACTATAGTCTGTGAACATAAATAACCACTTTGTTTTTCAAAGAAAAAAAATACCTAAGTAATAGCCTAAAATTAGAAAGCTAAAAAAAGTTGTCAGCAACAACAACCGGAGGCATTGCGCCCAAGATGCTGGTGGCGTTCCCGCGCTGGATAGGAAACCGCCAGCTCTTGTACTTATCACTCTGAGTAAGCAAAAACAAGCAATGCACGTCCTCGCTACTGGAGTATAATACATCTAGAATTAATGAATTTCTTCTGGAGTAATTAAATCTGATCTCTAAAAACTAAAAAGCGATAAATAAAAAAAATATTTAAAAAAAATAAAAAACCCGACTGCAGTTTTAACAGAAAAGTGAAAAACAAGATGCTTCTAGTAGCTTTAGGAATGGTGGATGCAGTCGGGTGGGACTCCAAATAAAAGGTGAATAAGTTTAATAAACCAAATACTTAGTGTTATATAATTAGGTATACTATCTTTATGTTATTTGGAGTCCCGCCCGACTGCATCTACCATTCCTAAAGCTACTAGAAGCATCTTGTTTTTCACTTTTCTGTTAAAACTGCAGTCGGGTTTTTTATTTTTTTTATTTAAGTAGTTCTCAAATGTTGAGTAGCGTTTTAGAACTCGGCCTTTAGGCTGTTAGATATTTAGTTACCTGTAGTAGAGTAGCGAGACGAGAGCATGTAGCAGTAGATTGACGAGATGGTATCCCGCCGGGTGGAGCCCGTGGACAGCATAGTTCCACCGGAATGTTAGCACCGTCAGTGGCCGGTACGACTTGTGGGATTGTTCCTGAAACAATTATAAATAACAACTGTTAGAAACTGGAAATTCAAGCCCCCTTCATTTTTCGTTTTATTTTATACCAGGTGTGAGCGAACAAATTTTGTCCTACGACTTTTGGAAATTAGAAGTAGGTAGTTATCAAAAAATTTAAGTGAGTTTACTTGAAATCAACTGTTTGTTAGAGTTAGAGGTCACTGATCTTAAGTTGTCCTTTCATTTAGTTTGGTCAACTATACAATGTAAACTTTAATTGCCTTTGTTTTAAAACAGCAATGACCAAAACAGAATATGACTAAAATCGAACATGACATGAAATTTAACTTCAAATTTTTTAGAAATTATAAATCTAATTTCGAAAAGTCGTAGAACAAAAGTTGTTCGCCTAGACGTCTAGAATAACCCCCTTTCGGCTTAACATGGCATCCCTGTTACGCCTTGAATTTAGTATGTTTTGTTATAGCGGCAACAGAAATACATTATCTGTGAAAATTCCAGTTATCTAGCTATCACAGTTCATGAAATACAGCCTGGAGACAGACGGACGGACAGCGTAGTCTTAGTAATAGAGTCCCGTTTTACCCATTGCGTACATAACCCTAAAAATGCAAGGTAGAACGGTATTTTAAACTAAATACACGTAAAAAATAAAGTCACGAAACATTCCTAAAGCAAACACTTGACAAACTATGTACATAGTTAACAGTTATTACGAAAACGCGAACAATTCGAACAAATTACTTAATAATAAATCACACAAGCCCTTTGGTTACAACCAATTTGCGTAGATAAACGATAAATAAATAAATCAGTTTTATTGAGCACGATACGCACAAAAATGTAGCTTGTCTCGTAAATGTGATTCATACGACAACAAAATTAGCAAGTGAAATAGCAATATGGCTTCTTTAAATGAAATTCCACGTCAGGTGCTCTCGTTGGACTAGTGTAGTAATGGGAAGCATATATCATGTACAACAATGCAGGGACGATAATAAATATCAGTCGTAAGTTTCCCAAACCTATTAAAGTTCCCTCCCTTATAGGTATCTACCCTGACTGCTGACAACTTCAACTACCCTGTCAGGAGATTAGATAGATAAATACTTTATTTAATCAACAACAAATGCAATAACACTAGAAATATTTAAAAGAAAAAATTTAGACTGACTGACAAAAAGCAGACTGCCAGCTTGCATTTTCCTATTTACATAGGAATTGTTCTAAGGTTGCTTTGAAGAAATCGCTTCGAGCGATAAAGCTGGCTTTTGTTCAACATTTATTTATTTATTTATAATATAAAGAAATTAAAACTACCAAAGGGAAAAACCAGGAGTTCAAGTAAGATTTAAATAGACTAAGTAGGTACATTTACTTTTAGGTAGTGTGTAGGTAGATATATTAGGGGTTAAAGTATGAAATTGCCGATTTGTACTGAAAATTTTAAATGTTTATTTTTTAAATTTTTAACAAATTTATTTAATCAAAATAGTTGCCATTATTATCTATACATTGCTGCCATCTAATGGGAAGGTTATTAATGCCTTTGCGATAGAACTCCGACGATCTAGACTGCACAAACTGTGTGAAAGCATTTTGTACTGCCTCCTGGGAAGAAAACTTCTTGTCACGTAGATAATTGTCCAAATCACGAAAAAAATGGTAGTCCGTTGGAGCAAGGTCTGGTGAATACGGAGGATGACGAATGGTTTCTAAGTGCAGTTCCTGAAGGGTCAAAATGGTTTCTCGTGCTGTGTGAGGTCTCGCGTTGTCGTGGAGCAATAATGGTGAAGATCGATTCATGAGTCGGGGCTGTTTTACTGCTAGTTTTGTCAACATGGTTCGGAGTTCGGCACAATAGACATCTGCCGTAAATTGCTTGACCAGATCGAAGAAAACTATAGTGAATAACACCATGCTGAGACCACCAAACAGTTACCAGTAATGGTACCTTTTTATTGGTAAGTTTTGCTTTAGGACACTGTTGTGGCATTTGACCTGGCGTCAGCCATTGCATTTTTCTTTTCCGGTTATCATAAAGAATCCACTTTTCATCACATGTTACAATTCGATCCAATATTCCTTCATTTCTGTACCGGTTCAACAAGGCAACACAAGTTTCAACACGCGTTTCTTTCTGCAGATCAGTCAAATCATGAGGCACTCATTTTTCGTATTTTTTTATTTTATTGATTTGACGCAAGTGAGTCAATAAAGTGGGTAAGGTAACGTTAAACCATGCCGCTAATTCCTGAGTAGTTTGACTAGGATCGGCTTCCACTATCTCTCTTAATTCATCGTTATTCACCTGTGTGGCGGTCTTCCTCGTGGCTCGTTCTTTAAGTCGAAATTTCCATCACGAAAGCGTTTAAACCAAAATCGCACGGTGCGTTCATTAGTAGACCCCTCTCCAAACGCAGCATTGATATTGCGGGCTGTTTCTGCCGCGTTAGTTCCGCGTCGGAACTCGTATTCAAAAATCACTCGAATTTTCGCAGTATCCATCTTTCTTGTCTAAATTGAATAACAAAAACAATTGAAAGTCGATATTCAAATGTTTCACATTTTTTAAAAAAAGAACATCACAGAAACCATTTGAAAAAAGTTTCATTCGAAAACCTCAAACCATGAATATTCTATGTCAATTCAAAGAACCTATTGCAATAAAACGGCAATTTCATACTTTAACCCCTATTATTATATAACTGATAAGTGTTTTAGACATTATATGCGTGAGTAAAAAAATTGAAGTAAATAATGTTATTTTGTTTAAGCTATGTGATTGAGTTCTGAGAATTCACGACACTTAATATTTTCCTTCTGAATGAGAACTTACTCTCATTAAAGACATTTATTTAGTTTAATATTTATTTTAAAGTGTACTTATTATATTCATTTCGTCATTTGTTTTTATTGCTCAAGGCATAATAATATCTCAAAAGTGCTGTTGTTTTTTTTTTATTAAATTCTTGTGTCTTCTTCAAATGGGAAACTGCGTTCCAAAGACACGATAGTTTACTTGACGTTTCTAAACAATATGTAATAATATTTAAAAGAATTACTATATTTTGAATTTGAATTTGCTTGAAAGTTCGTAGTCATAGAGCTACAATGCAGAGTTTTGTAGTTGTAGTCTCTACGATGTAGAGTTTCTGGAGTCTACGACGTAGAGTAGATAGCTAGTCTATTGTCGTAGAGTTTTCGATTCAAGTCGGTATGTATTTGTAGCTGTATGGTTTACGATAAGGAGTTGAAAGTAGCAGAGTTTATAGCCGGAGAGGACCTTCTAACCGACCGGTTATCGTAGCAACTATAACCTAGACTCTTTGAAGCAGAATCGATACTAAACAGTGCAAACTAGAGCCTTTCTAGATTCTAAATAGTAAACTCTACGGCTACTAACTCTAGTTGGTAGCCGTAGAGTTTACAGCTACAACTTTATAATCACAATATATATCTACTAGCTTCTGCCCGCGGCTTCGCCCGCGTCCTACAGGAAACATAAAAAATAATAATACAAAATCAGACCCTACTCTTTTCCATCTTAGGAGTGGAATTTCGAAAAACCCTTTCTTATTGGTGTGTAAAAACATACACCACAAAGGCCAGACTTTCCAAATTTCATACATTGATTGATAGTCAATCAATCAATCTTGAAGTCAAAATATTAAAATTTTATTATGTATAGATAACAGTAAAGTACGGCAGTCATTTATTAAGAAGCAGTCCAATACTAAAGCCTGATAAATACCCTAAATAACTTGCGCGTCATGTATTTTACATTGATCGCGTAACGTGTTTACGAAAAACCTATAATTACGTTTAACCCTCGCTCTGCAACGCGCCGCATTCATCACTCACGGTTACAAATTGATAGCTTTTATATGATAACTAATAGACACATCGGGACACGAGTAACAGACCAAGAGCCTGTGAACGCGAGACCTTCGTTATTTTGTAAAAGCTGAAAGTTTTTCTTTTTTATTTATAATTTGTTCTATGGTTTTCGCGATTTTGCATAATAAAACACTTTACTTTACTTGGTCAGTCAACCTTGAAAAAGCCAACTGTAAAGTTGGCGAAAGCTCGGGTCAAATAATGAATAAAAACGCGATAAAACCGGATAAATAAAGTGTTTTTTTATTTATTTTAAAGTGTTTCCTACACTTGGATGACTACGAGTATTTCTTTAAAGAAATGCTTTCCATAAATTCCGATTGTCAAAAAAATTACAAAAAAAAGTAATAATTGTAGTATATCCGTTGTCTAGTACCCATAGTACAAGCTTAGATCTGATTTTAAGTACCTATTTACTTATCAAAAATCACGTCAATCATAACATTATTCATGTAGCAGCTGGTTTATATTTTGATTAACAAAACTTTTATGATCAATATAAGGTTTTTTTATCTGGTTATTATTTTCATGTAGTAATTTAACAGCATCATATAATGTGAAGTAGAGCCTCCTAAATTATTAAAATACTTTTATATTCTACCAAAAGTCGAAAACTAAAATTACTTTAGGTCTTTCAACTAAACTAACAAAATGGATGGATTATTCTAAAGTAAAGTTATTTCTATTTATTGCCAGACACCCTTAACGCGGGTAACAAACTTTCAGCTTTTACAAAATAACGAAGGTCTGGCGTTCACGGGCTCTTGGTCTATAAAGTCGTACAATAAAATCTGCTCCGAGCGGATGTTACCGACCGGTAGCAAATAAGTTCGTACATCGCAAACACATTTATACAAATTTAATACGTGTCTTCATATTCATAGAGTGCAATTACGAATGCAGTTCACCAGCATACGTGCTGTATTTTTATTTCCTTGTTTGCATTGTGTTGGAGCTAATTGTGGTTGTTAAGCGAATTAAAACGAGCATGTAAGCAAACTGTAATCGCCTTTGTTCTATATCGAACCAGCATAATATTTTAATGGGAAAATACGATTTATCTCGGTTTTATAGCACTGGTTAAGATTTTCTCGTTGATTCATTTATTCCACGTAGCTTAGAAGGTTTTTTAATTAAAACAAGGATTTGACCTCGAAAGATTTAATAAGGCGCAGCCTAATAAGGTTTGGGTATAACGAAGTACTCTTAATAAAAGTGATCTAAACACTGCCTTGTAATTTAAGTCTACGGGTTGCCGCGGACCTTTTGTGATTTACTTGAATTTTGATATTTTCTTTACGCATTGTACCTGTTTCAGTCGATTTTTCTTAAGGGCGTACCGGTTTGGGGAACTGGGTGAAATGGTCCTAACATGAGAGGACCGATCACCCGTCTGGTGCTTGCGCTGGCGTCCCCTACTAGAAATAATAATCGCTTCCGCCATCAATATTAAATTAATTATGATGGCGGAAGCGTTTTTCAGTTATATACAATTTTTTTTATTTTTTTTTATTTGTTTATAGTCAAATAACACGATTATGAAACCAATTACATTCCCCAATACATTACATTACATTACATTTTCATTACAAGAAGGACGTAAATTTGGACTAAGCGAAATTTAAGAGCAAAATATATAATATTATTATTATTATTATTATTTTTTTTTTGTTATTATTATTATTTTTATTTTTTTTATTTATATATATTTCCTAATTACACGTTAACAATATAGTTTATCAAAAATATGTAAAGCATATTCAAGAAATAGTTAATATCTACATAAATAAATAAATAAATAAAAATAAATAAATAAATAAATCCTGTGACGAACACACAGCGCCATCTAGCCCTATGGTAAGCTGCTAAGCTTGTGTTACGGTGACTAGATAACGGATATACTACTTATATTTATTTTTCTTTTGTAAATACATACATATTATACATAGAAATACGCCCAGACCAGATACAAATATTTATTTTTAAGCATAAATATTTGCACCCAGCGGGAATCGAACCCGCAACCTTCTGCATTGCAGCCAAGCGTTCGCCCGACGCGCCACAGAGGTCGTCAAAGATATAAGACACATAATATAAGATCATTAGGAAATAATGGCCGGTTCCAAAGATATTTATCAAAAAAAAAACTGAAATACGTGCTTTTCATCATTAGGTACTTTGTTTAATTTTCTTAAATCGTGTTTTTACGTTGAGGGACACAATTTTTTTGGAATTTATATAGCATTTAAATTTCAAAAAATTTTGAATTTAAATGCTATTTATTTATTATTTATTTATAAATGCCGAAGTTTATCGGAGCGTAATTGCAGATAAAGCGCTCTTAAATAAATAAAATTATAGGTTAAGGAGATACTCTGCTATTTTTCCAATAGAACCTTTGTTCAATCATCCAATTAGGTTTTTTATAAATTAAATTCCGACGTAGAAAGGTACCTATTTGATTTTTCCGTTTGGCTTGAAATTGGCAAATTCTTTACCTTTACTAACTATTTTTTTAGCTTTCTAAATAATGAGGATGACAAATTACGAGTACATCTCAGTCAAAAAATGGGTTTAGAATAGAAATACCAACATAATAATAGAAATAGAAAATAGAAATATTCAATATTGGATAATTTTGTAAACCAGATTTAAGTCGAATTCGTAGTTTTTAATATTGTAAAAGGAACAACAGAGACAAAACATGATTTTTAAAAATTATATACTAATCGTTCTACTACTTTTCCTAAGTCCCCTAGACAACTTTTTTTTTTAAATTTCTTCCAAGTACAGACGTTTTGTCCTCTCGTCCTTTATTATAAGTAAAGACAGTAGATATATATAGATGAAATATACAAGGTGTAAACCCTTTTACGGGTAAGCCCTTTCAATCCGATAGGGGGTTGTTCCAGACGTCTAGGCGAACAACTTTTGTTCTACGACTTTTGGAAATTCGAAGTTCTTTTAAAAAAAAAAAGAGTTCGAGGTCATTGACCTTATGTTGTCCTTTTATTTAGTTAGATAGTTTACAATCAAAACTTCAATTACCTTTATTTTCAAAAGCAGCTGTTTTTTCAGAGAAACATAATCTCAAAATTTTCAAAAAAAAGTTTGAATTTTCAAAATTCGTAGAACAAAAGTTGTTCGCCTAGACGTCTAGAACAACCTCCTTTCGAATTAAAAGGGCATACTCGTTACAAATTGTATATACATATACCTAATATTTTTCCACCGCTCGGTTGCAACAAACGGATCGACTTCTCGCCGAGCAATGGACAACAAAGCTCGGGCACGGCACGGTCCGGTGTCGGTCTAGTATAAATCATCACTTACCCTGAGGAAGTAAACGCCAAAAAAAAGAGTTAAATTTTAATAAAAACACTAGAAGAAAAATCCACAAAATGTCAGTGAATTCTAAAATCCCAAAGCGACATCATTAAGAAACCAAATAACCTGTATAAATTTGACGTGTAAAAGACACATTTTACATCTGCGCACGTCAATTAGTCACGATCCCGAGTGAAAACACATCTTTATCAAGATTATTCCAGGGGATCTTTATAAATCGGCAGATGGGAACCGGTCTGTTTGCATCAAAGATTAATGGCACAAAATTGCTTCTAGCTAAACGAACTGGGTGGGGTTTTAGATCTTTTTAACATTAAAAGGTAAGTTTAGTAAACTAGGATTTTTAAGGACGCGACTCATGTGAAATCCCTTCCGATTGAATAGTTTTCTTCATAACCGGTATCAAATAGATCTTTAAACAATGTTTAATGTTATTGTACATGATACAAGAAGTGTCCCCTTCATTTCAAAAACAATAAAAAATAACTTTAAATACCACTATTATACAGGCAAAGTTACCCCTGTTTTACAAAATAAATCAATTTTTCTTCTAAATCCTTAACCGCTATATTTTCTTATAGGCATCATAATATTAGAAAATACAATACCTAGAACCCCTTCATCGCATTTTATAAAAATATTATTTTAATCTTCGTTAATTATTGATTTTACGAGAAATTGTAGATTTTTTCACGCAATTCCATCTCGCTCATTTATATGCAATAGGACAAGGACCGTTGCTTATCATCTATCGCCGCCTTAAGGAAACATACATCTTCAGAAATTCATTCGCGGTGAGACTACGATAGCTATAAATGTGTCTAGTTAATTAAAAATCAAATTACGAAATTAAAAGGTAATTTTAAAGGTGCGATGCGGACTTGTACTCGGGTGTGACGTCATCTCACATTCGCTCAGTCCGCTCGCGCTATATAGTGTCGATGTCACAGTACATGTCGTCTAACGTTTTGATTAGGGCAGCTTTGTAAATGACTTCACGTGACTGTCAGCGAGACTCAATATTTATCGTAAGTTTATATGCCTGTAAAATTAAAACTAATAGGTATTTTTGACTACAACAAAAACTAGCGTATTTGTATAGTACATACAAGCTTTACTGTAACAAACTTTCAACCGATTTGGCATACCTATTAACATGCTTCAATGTCGAATGAATTCCACTTGTATCACGATAAAAACCCAATTTCAGCTAAAAACAATAATTTGTCTTTATTTAACTCTGAAAACTTGAAGTTCAATCTAATTTGTTTCATTAATTCTATTGACTTTAACTTTGTGTAATTGAAACTTTAAAGTAAAAACTTAGATTATATAGAACTTTAAGCGTGAACTTGGGCTAAACACTTTTTGAAATATCGGTAGACGACGATGACGGCTTGACGATTGTTTAATTTATAAGGGAGATACTGAATATTATTTTTATATATAGGAGTAGTATTATTTTTATAAGATGTATACTGCAAAGAAAAAAATATGTAAAAAAACAAAGAGTTAAAAGTAGTAAAGTAGGATAAGTATGACAAAACTGAATGACTGAAACTGAGATGGAGCAATTACACGATCTGCCAACCCTTGACAGAATGTCTTGGGGCACCACGAGATAAGTAGATTGGACCCTACTCAAAGTGGGATAAGGCACGGAAGAAGAAGAAGAAGGTGGAATCTCCTTTATGAGAACCAGTCTAGCATTGGGGACTAGATCCGTCTTAAACTCGATTCCCGACGTCGCCCTCAGGGGTGTTCCCTCGGGTACAGCGGCCCCTGCTGCTATACCGAAAGGTGGGTCGGTGGGGACAATAAAACATTATAGGTTGAGTAGAGACAGGTGTGCCGTTTTCCTATCTGCTAGACATGCGAGCTACATCTAAATATTCTAAACTACTTACTAAGTACATCTTAGTATTACATTTACATTTTAGTCCTACTCATATAAGAAACGCGAAAGTTTGTTTGTGACTTTGTCACTCAATCACGCAAAAACTACTGAACCGATTGCAAGGAAACATGGAATATAGGTAGCTTAGGACCTTTCTATCCTGATATTTCCGGGGGAACGGGACTGCGGAGCGCGGCTAGTATAATCTAAAGTCTGCCGTCATCTAGACTTGTAACATTAGAATAACAATGTAATGGTATAATTGACTTTAGTTTTGATTATACTCGTCGTGATTGTTCTACTATTATACTACTAAATTAGTATTAATTAGACTGTTGAAGTTTATGTTCTCTAATAATTATATTTGGGATAAAAACACTTACAGTTACTAAAGTTAGTTTAGCTTGTCTCCGCATAGTTTTGAAAATTTAGCCGGCGACTGGTGTTTGGCTTTATTCGTACTGTTACACCATTAAAAAATTTTTAACACAAAACAAAAGAGTGTATCCTGAAGAAGCGATCTGTAAAGATCTCGAAACGCATTAAATAATAAACACCACGCGATTAAAACGAAAAATATTGTTTTCAGTAATTTTGCTTGTGGAATTGTGCATGTGAAAAGTTGAAAGTAGCTTTAGGTTGCATTGTCATCTGGTTCTGAACTATTCCCAAGTTTCAGCCCGCTAGGTAGTCGGGAAGTGCCTCAAATTAAAGTAGCAAGATTCCGCCCGGACCGACAAACAAACAAGAATAGAGAGCGTATAAAAACGTGGGAATACGTTCAATTTTAATCCTACGTCGCGAAAACAGGAGAAAAAATTAAAACAAAAGACTCTACCAACCTCGAAAAAGCCAACTGTAAAGTTGGCGAAAGCTCGGTTCGTTTAAAACAATGAATAAAAACGCGATTCAACCGGATAAATAAAGTGTTTTATTATGCAAAATCGCGAAAATCATAGAAGAAATTACAAAAGACTCAACAATAATTTATTGTGAACACTTCTAATAACTATATTCACAAGGTGTCTTCTACAAAGAAATGTAGCCGAAATATCGTTTTTCATTTTCTACGGAAAAACGACAAGTTAATTTATGAAAAACTTTGAAATATGAGCTTGCCTTTTGTTCCATAATATTATAATACAGGTGTCAAGAAGTATAGTCACGTAATGATGTGTCAGTTTTCTGGTAGCGCCTACGAGGCATCCGACTCTCTCGAAATTGGATACCTTTATTGATCAAGGGAGGGAAATACCAAAGGACACCCTCCCGACTGTTTGGTACCAATGGACCAGCTTAGGATGAAACCGTTTCCACATGATAAAATTAAAATAAGCCTAGACTGTTTTTTTTTCTGTAAAGTAGAATAAGCAAAGGAATCTTTTTCGATAAATATATCTTTAGAAATATTTTAAAGGAAAAATTAATCCTCAAAAATTCACTCGCGACGAGATTTGAACTCGCGTCTTTGCGTCTTCATTCTCGTCGCGAGCGAATTCATAAGGATGAATTTTTCCTTTTAAATATTTCTAATAGATATGCCTTGAGCAATAAAAACAAATTACAAAATTAATATATCTTTAAAAAAATCACTTGTGACGAGTGTCGAACACGCGTCTCTACGCTACTCCAACCAACACTACACCTACACTACGTTACCTAGAACGATGAATTAAAGAGTTATGTAAATACCAGAAAGCCAATTATAGGATCTCACGAACAAAAAACAATGTAGATATACAATGTGGGTATGAGCTTAAATACTAATAATATCCAACCAATTCTTACAAAGAGTAGGTAAACAGAATAAATAAAAAAATTAGCCAATCGTCATTCACCACCATAAAAGTGCTTAGACACGCGCCGCCGCACCGTGTCAACAAAACAAATCTATGTCAGTATCTTTAATCAATGTCAATGTCAGTATCGTTAATTTATACTTCTGTAATAGCTGTTGGATTTCCTAAATAATAAATAAATAAATAAATAAGTTCCCATATCTCCTATTTTTGACTTAGGCTCGTTTGAACGCATAAAGTAAAATTACAAAATGTTGTGTTGGTTAGTTGAAAAACAAGTTTTCAATAATGACTTAGTCGTTTTTAACCCAACTACGGCGATCTATCAATCCAGAAAGCATAGGTATAAGGTATATAGTTCAAGTTCAAGTTTCTTTATTGCATATCATGTGTACAATATGGTGTTACAAATAGGACTATGTTCAAACATGATGCCCATTTGAGCATAGCAAAAGTATATAAAAAACCGACTTAAAAAAACGAACAAAAAATAATTTAAAAATTTAAAAACCACCAAAAAAAAAGAATTGATAAAAAAGACCAAAATAACCTCTACATACAGCGCCACCGACTAATTAATCTGTTTTATCATCTGAAGTCGGGCAGCCAAACTAAGTACAATATGGAACCATACAGCCAGTAAAATTGCCCGACTTCAGATGATAAAACAGATTAATTAGTCGTAGGCGCTGTATGTAGAGGTTATTTTGGTCTTTTTTATCAATTCTTTTTTTTTGGTGATTTTTAAATTTTTAAATTATTTTTTGTTCTTTTTTTAAGTCGGTTTTTTAATTTTTAAATTATTTTTTTATTTCATCCTTTTTAGTACCTACCTACCTACTTTCGACTGCCAAATAAATTAACAATACCTATTGTTACCGTAATTTTAATTATTGAGGAGTTTGCTGATGAGAAGGTGGTTTTAGGTGACCCATCAATTTGTTCTTAGTTCTTTAGGGGTCTATTCTTTTTGGTAGAAGTCCAAAAACGAGTAATTTATTACATTCTGGGAAGCTATCCTGTCCATCATTCCGAAGATTCTAATCAGATCCTGACCAAATTTTTATGGGACCACCACGGGGCTTCCACCTTTCCATTAAAAAAAAACCATCTTAATCGGTCAAGCCACCTTCGAGTAATCAGTGAACAAGTGAATTGAATACAGGTTTTTGAGGAGCATTCCCGGTCCTCACTTCGAAGATCCTCATCAGATCCTCACCAAATTTTAATGGGACCACCTCGGGGCTTCCACCTTTCCATTAAAAAAAGAACCATTATAATCGGTCAAGCCACCTACGAGTAATCGGTGAACAAACATAAAAAAAAAATATATATATACGCGACGAATTGAGAACCTCCTCCTTTTTTGAAGTCGGTTAAAAATTATTAACATGCGTTTTTTAATGAAGTTATATTTAGATCGGAACGTGGAGCGGCTCTTTATTGGTATACATGTATTTATCTTATCTCAACTGAAATTGATTGTTATTGTTAGTCAATTAAAACATTTTTAGTAATACTTAAAGAAATGCTTTCCAAAAATTTCGCACCCGACAGGACTTTAAGTATAGTTATCCAAGTGTAGGAAACGCTTTAAAAATATAACAAAAACCATTTTTAGTAAGTCAAATTATACGATTCGACAAACAATGATACATTCAAATAATAATGAATTAGTAGAATTAGGTTAATGTCAAGTGTTAAAATTAGATTAATTAAAGAGTATATAAAAATGGTCAATGGTATAAAGTATATAAAAATGGTCATGGTCACAAAAGTCGGGGTCTAATATGTTAAGCTATATAGACACGCCTTTATTGTTATGTCAAAAGATATCGCCGTTCATTACGACGACGAGCCTCGCGACTAATCAGAGAGTGTAGGTATAACCTAAACCTAGATGTGTGGCGTTTGATTGAAGGTAGGCACCTACTTCTTTCTTTTGAATTAAACTTCAATCGGGCTGGTTTGTAAAGTCATTGATTATACATAGAATTACAGTAGGTAATTGACAGCACGCGACGAGGTTGGAATGTAACCGGAAAATGTTACCATCGATTTTGTAATACACATCGTGGAATAGTTTTGTATCAAACGAAATGTTGTATTTGTGTATGGAAGTATTTTTGGAAAGTATTACAAAGTTGTAAGGTATTTTTTCATTGTTTTTGTTAATTGTTATCAATGTGTATTACTGTTTGGGTACCAAATAAATAAATAATTTTTAAATAAATAATTAACACTGTATTTACCGTGTTAAATCGCGTTTTATTCATGGTTTTTAAACGACCGAGCTTTCGCCAACTTTACAGTTGGCTTTTTCAAGGTTGACTGAGATGTAATTCGTCTATAAGTCTCTAAAAGTTACTGTAAACTACTTATAACACTACGCCTCGTGTTTTATTATGCAAAATTGCAAAAACCATAGAAGAAATTATGAAGAATTTACCTAGGTATATTTAGTTTTTTCATCTCTTGTTGTAATTTTTTTCATGAGTAAAGTAGTATAAGTCGAGTAAGTCCTGAATTCGTGAGAATAACGGAATAAAAAGTATACTATGCATATCCAGCTAGTCTAGCTATCTACCTACCGAGTTTCATTGCAATCGGTTAAGCGGTTTTCACGTGGAAAAGCAGCAGACATACACGGTTACACTTTCAACTATCACCGCTATATCTGAAAATATTCGTAAAATGTTCCCAAAACAAATCTAACTCTGAAACTAAAAGAGAGAAAAACAAAGAGAGTACCGATTTAATATTTCGTATTATTTAAGTCAAAATAAGAATAGGAACATTGTGGTAAAGTAAATACTCATAGAATAAGACCGACAAAGTTCTGTACCTACCTACCTATTGTTAAAATGTGGCGCCAGGGGGCCACACAATGAAACTTTTTTCATTACGAAGTAAAACATCTGAGTGCAATTTCATAGGTAAGGTGGGGTACGAAAAAACACTTAAATTCAGCCATTGAAGCAGATTAAATTACGAGTGTTTCATGTTTCGCCTTTTTATTTGGTAATTGGTTAGGAATTTTATCTAATTTAGACAGTATTGCTGTTATAAAGATTGTATGTACGTACATGTACCTTATGATTTTATGTCTACGTAAGTTACAGCTATTGCTTTATTTTTAGTCACTATGGTTATTTATTTCGGGACCAATCTTTTGGGCTTACTCGGCCTGAAATAATGTTGTTACTATCTGCGCCCCGTGGTTTCACTCGCTTTAGTGTCGATCCCGCGGAAATATCAGGATTTGTTATATACAAACTTTTCTATTGAAACACTCTATCTACCAAAAAAACCGCATCAAAATCCATTGCCACGCATTTTAAAGATCTAAGCGTACATACAAACAGACAGACAGACAGATAGCGGTATGTCACTTTGTTTTATACTAAGTAAAGATTAGATAGGAAATAAATTATGCGTGTTTAAGACTTTTCAAGTCAAATGCATCCTGACCGATGGGCTAAGATCGTTACGCAATGGGTACCGGAAGACGGACATCGGAATCGTGGCAGACCCCGAAAACGATGGCGTGACGATCTCGATGCATTCCACGGAGATTGGCCAAATCTAGCACAGGACCGGACAGCTTGGAAAGAAGTTAGGGAGACCTTTGCCCAGCAGTGGGACAGTATAGGTTAACAAAAAAAAAAAAAAAGACTTTTCAGATAAGGTCCAGAGGGCAATCTCAACGTCGAAAAATTTCGACTATTCTTAATAACTTGTGTAGAAATTTATAAAACAGAGCCATCTTTGTAGAAATTATGAAATTGCTTTTACATTATCCGGTCATAGATGGCACTTTTTAAAATAAAATGTAGAAGTTATTAAGAATAGTCGAAATTTCCTAAAGTCGAGATTGCCCCGCTGACCCTTATCTGAAAAGGTCCGTTCTTACTTAAATATTTTATTTAAATTTTCACTTATCAAAACTAACTCTGAAACAACCTTCAAAGAGTAAAAATTACTCATATCAAAATTTGATGAGGATCTTTAGAATGTTGAGTAGTATAGCTCTTCTAAATACAGTGAATTTGCCTGTCTTCTTCTTCTTTTCGTGTGGTGGTGTGGCTCACCTGGTGTTAGAGTTTTTCAGATCGCCTTAAGGCCTCTAACTTGACCTAACGACTGTTATCAGAGATAACAACCGGGACCAACTGCTTAACGTGCCTTCCGAAGCACGGAGGAGCTCGAGAAAATTATTTTTTGCCACACAAATTTTAGGTCACCCATCCAAGTAATGACCGCGCCAAGCGTTGCTTAACCTGCACAACCATTCAAGAACGGCTAATACAGCTAGGCCAATGAGCTCCTCCAATTTGCAATTTGCAAATTTAAAAAGAGCAATTTGCCTGTATGTACTATGGTATAGGTCTTTATCAACAAAGTACATACATTGATGGTGCTCCTGGGACCACCTTTTCACAAACTCCTCATTTGAAAGTGCTTTTAAAATATGGTTAGGTTAAGTACCTACTTAGATTTTTCCAATAAAATGCGAGGTCTACTAGTCTAAGGCCATATTTATTAACGTCACCTACGGTAATATCGGGTCAGTTTTAATCGAATTAATAAAAAAACAGTCGAGATTGCAGACAACCAAACGACTACACGTCGCTTTTCGGACACCAGTGATTGATGACAGTCGAATTTTTAATTTTAACGATCGACATGCTATCCGAGCAAGCTGACCGTTTAAATCGTTGTCAATAAAACAGATATTCAGGTAAAAATATTAACTTCATATTCATATTACGTTTAGTACTTTTGTTTGGCTGAAAAATGTTTTTTTTACCATAAGCTAGTCATTATTGCGTGTGGTATACGTACATTCCGTTTAATATTCATATCCTAGATTGAATATTCAATCAGAATTGAATAGAGTTACCGTGTCATTTTTAATGGAAAAAGTTATTTATTCGTCACGGTTGGTTTATGTTTTTTGGGATGAATTTTTTGGAACATCTATACAGGTTCAGTTACGTGAATTATTTTCTGAAGGCCAAATAATTCTGAAGGTAATTAGTCACGTATTGTACGTGACTAATAGCTTTCTGCCGTATTGGAAAATATGTTTGTCACATTTTGTCTGACGCTGAAAATTCTTTACACAAAACAAGACAAGACATTACTTAGCCAAACTAATTACTTAGACACGTCTATAAATACGGCTGTAAGTACGACTATAAAAGCTTATACATACATACTAGACCGGCAATTTGACGTCTTCTAGATTCGACCTGTCAATCTGCCGTCATTTCAAGGGCTAAAAACGGACCCCATTTCTGAGGCTTCGCTGTATTCTATCTCTTTCTTGTGTGACATTTTTGAAGACTACTTTTCAAGTATCATCGTAGTAGGAAAAAACATTTTTTGCAAAAGATAGTAGGTCTGTTATATTTAGTTAGTTGGCTTGTCATCCCGGTAGCATTCGTCTCGCCAGCCAGGAATCCGATTTCCTACGTTAAAGTCTCCATTTCCATTTCTCTCCATTATTTATTTCTCACTATCTTCGGTATCTACTTAGTTAATCATCCTACAATTTTTGTTCGTCCGTAAAAAGTAGTAAAAATAATTTCTCGTTAAAAAATAGAAAGCTCTGTTCTATTTAGTATTTTTTATCTCTTCCCACAAAGCAGTTTCTCAGTCTCGGTAACTTTTACATTTATAAAGTCATTAGTTTTATCAACGTTTTATCCTGGAGTACAAAGTACTGTACCGTACCTACCTATTGACGACTAAATTCAAAGATAACATTTGAAGGTTTCATCAAAATTGTTGTTTTAAGGGTGGACACAGACTTGAGCCGAACCTCGAGCATTCGCTGTGTTTTAAATTAACTTGAGTCAAACCTCAAACATTAATGCTCGATTGTTTGCTTCAATCCGGACGGCTACCGCGGATCTAGCGTTGATATCAGGATCAAAATCCGCGCCGTGCAACGGAATAACCCGCGCAGTGTAGACCACAGCGTTGATTTACATGCATTTTGAGTCGACGCCGTCGATTTGAACTGTCATTGTAATCGAGGTCTCTTGAGCTGCCAGTTTATATGACAGTTCAAATCGACGGCGTCGGTGTCAATCTAAGTCTGTTAATTGTAAAAAATCTTGCGCTCAGATTATTTTTGATTGCGGATTTCGATGCCGATATCGACGGTGAGCCACAATACTACACGAAAAGAAGAAGAAAAACGCATAAGTTGCTTTTATCCCGTGGTGGTTTCCACTGGATTGCAACTAATGCGGATGAAATCATAGGATGCAGCCAGTCATTTATACATTCAATTTGAATACCAAGTATGTAAGTAGGATACGTCATACTTTAAACTTGACTATTGATCGCAGCTGAAGCACTTTTTCCCAAGCAAGACGTGACGTGAATAAACCAAATACATTCACTGTAATTCAAACGTATAAATCAAAGGAGAAAAGATAAGATGCGAATATCACAGTGGTGTTTATCATTACAAGTATAAGTTTATGTTTGTTACGAAGCTCCTCTTTCTGAAGACCGTGTTAGCTGGGTCCCTGTACTATTTGCATACAAATTAACTTACCTAATACATTTTCTTAGCGTAAACGACTTCGCTGCTTCCAAAGCGATTAAGTTTTTAAGATACGGGGTGGGTTGTATTTTTGTTTACTTTTACTCGGTATTTTGTGAATCTTTGCTTATTTTTCTTTTAAAAGCTTTTAATAGAGATTGTTTGGTTTTGTTGTGGGTTAATTATTGTAAAGTATAAATAACATATTTTAAAGAATGGATGGCGCTAATAACATCGCTCTTATGGCGAATGAAAACATCGTGAGGAAACCGACATGTCCTAGGACTCACCACGGTCCGAAGACATAGGACATTCGCCAATCCGGGGTAGGCTCCCGTGGCGTCTTACTTGCTAACCCCTCTAAGAGTAGACCCTTACCCTGCAGTGAGACAAATTAACGGGCTGATAAAAAAACACCGACCATAAATTGGAAATTGTTTAAGAATAAGTTGTGGTGGTGATCATAAAGATAGGTAGATAATCGTAACTTGGCAATGTATGATTTATGTTTACTTTTAAAAAGGTTAATACTTGCACTCCTTAATATCATTGGGTAGATCATTAAAAAGCCGTACTTCTTCAGAAAAAATAGTATTTTACCGTATCCGGTCCTATAAAAAAATTAGGACAGACAGATAAAAAGCAGTTTATGCACCGAGGTACTGCCTAAATTGTCTTTTATAGCAGGCGTCATATTGAATCCAAAGCGTACAAAGGACTAACACCCGATGGTAGCGAGGGTGTTAACTCTAGAGTTGAGTTAGAGCTAGTTAGGTGTTAAATCTTATTTTTTTATGTGTTATGTCTAGATGGCCAGTTCTAAATGGCTGTATGCTACCCAGAACCTTAGTTCTAAATTTAAATTTCAATATGATCTATAAAGAGTACTTTGGCGCTTAGAGAATAAAGACTCGCTTTATGTTGACCTTTTGGGTCAAATAAAGTATTTCGGTAGAGCCGTAGATGTGTAAACATTTAATATGTCGCACCCCAAACGCGTACATATGTATCCGTAACCGTAAAAGACATTAAAAAGCCTTGCACTAAACTGACCGCTTTATTGCAACAAAATCAATTTATTGTAATCCGAAACAGCTCAATTCGAAGAGCAACTAAATAAATTCTATTGGTGAACACTTATCTTCGCTATCTCCCATTAAGTACTGTCGTAAATCTACGAATTGATTGCCAAGTGAAGTTTGATTGTTGGAAGGGGAGCGGAAGGAACGGTCATTTTATGGAGTTACGAACGAAATGAGATTTTTAGTGTTATGGGTAGGTAAATCGAGTTTAGACCCTACATACATATGTGGTTAAATAGTGGTATAGATTGTATACCAGTCTATAATAAAATGTGTAGGGTGCCATTCGCCAAGTACCTACTTTCTTTGAGAATGTTTTAGTTGGGTGGGCGACGACACGCGACCACTATTATGTATATAATACCTATGTTTAATTATGTATGGTCAAAATATTAGATAAGAAATTGAGATAGCTGCAACAGAGGTAGGTATATTTAAAATGTCTGGTATGTACCATGAATCTACGATTTTAAAACTGATGGATGTTTTGAACATCTTTCAGTTTTTGTCTTGAAATACAACCAAAAAAGACAGAATGTTCGCTTTCTCCTTGCGGAACCATAATAAGAATGCGTGCAGGCTGTTTTTAGTGTTTCGAGGGTCACTCATTAAAAGTTCTTTCACAATAATTGCCTATGGATTCGAAGATCCGAAAAAAAAAACATAGTAGGGTCATAGCGTCAACTTCGTTCGGTTCGTTTACAAAATGATAGTACTAAAACTTAAATATTATAATTTCATTTCAAAAAAGCTACAGTCAGAAAAAAAACATCATTCAAGTCTTCATGCCTACCTAGATCATATTTAGGAACAAAAGCAGTCATCCTAGAAAAATATTCCTTAAACACAAGTCAAAACCGGCAACATATTTAACCTCAATCTCATCTATCGTTCGACGTCTCGAAGTTTCCTTCATAATTGGAACACGTTCCTTCAAAGTGGATAGTTGGTTACCTCAGGCCATCACTAGAGTGTGCTTTCAACTAGTAGCTTGTCCTTTGAACGGCAGCTGTTAGAAGGTGTCCTGAACAATTTCAATAAGAGCGTTATTGCGCCTGGCACAATGGTTCTAGGTAGCGCCAAGCCAGCTCAACTTGCGTTCGTACTTGGCTGATTTATATGTTAGTGTCAAGTAATTGCTTATGGTCTTGTTTTCACGTCGATGAAGGATTTAAATTGAATCTCTTTGTTGAGGGGATACTTATAGTTAAAATAAAGGAAGGAGGACACAAAGACTGTACCTACTTGGCCGCATAATAATAAGAAGTGAAACGCTGCTTTAAATTGGAGGAAGAATTAAATAATGAGCAGCTTATAAATTTTAAATATTCTTTTTTTCTTTTAAGTTTGTTTAAGTAGAACTCAAATGTTGAGAAGCGTTTCTGTATTTGTATTTTATTTTTTATTATTATTATTATTTTTTTTTTAATTTGTATTTTATTTATTTTATTTTATCTAAGTCATTTAAGTGAAGCAGTCGAACAAAAATAAATAGTTTTTACTAAAGTTGAAAGACTACTGAAACGATTGAAATTTCGTTGTTATAATTAAATAGCTCTTTTTTTTAACCGACTTCAAAAAAGGAGGAGGTTCTCAATTCGTCGCGTATATTTTTTTTTTTTTTTTTTTAATGTTTGTTCACCGATTACTCGAAGGTGGCTTGACCGATTATGATGGTTCTTTTTTTAATGGAAAGGTGGAAGCCCCGAGGTGGTCCCATAAAAATTTGGTGAGGATCTAATGATGATCTTCGAAGTGAGGACCGGGAATGCTCCTCAAAAACCTGTATTCAATTCACTTGTTCACTGATTACTCGAAGGTGGCTTGACCGATTAAGATGGTTCTTTTTTTAATGGAAAGGTGGAAGCCCCGTGGTGGACCCATAAAAATTTGGTGAGGATCTGATGAGGATTTTCGAAGTAAGGACCGGGAATGCTCCTCAAAAACCTGTATTCAATTCACTTGTTCACCGATTACTCAAAGGTGGCTTGACCGATTGAGATGGTTCTTTTTTTAATGGAAAGGTGGAAGCCCCGTGGTGGTCCCATAAAAATTTGGTCAGGATCTGATGAGTATCTTCGGAATGATGGACAGGATAGCTTCCCAGAATGTAATAAATTACTCGTTTTTGGACTTCTACCAAAAAGAATAGACCCCTAAAGAACTAAGAACAGATTGATGGGTCACCTAAAACTACCTTCTCATCAGCAAACTCCTCAATAATTAAAATTACGGTAACAATAGGTATTGTTAATTTATTTGGCAGTCGGAAGTAGGTAGGTAGGTACTAAAAAGGATGAAATAAAAAAATAATTTAAAAATTAAAAAACCGACTTAAAAAAAGAACAAAAAATAATTTAAAAATTTAAAAACCACCAAAAAAAAAAGAATTGATAAAAAAGACCAAAATAACCTCTACATACAGCGCCACCGACTAATTAATCTGTTTTATCATCTGAAGTCGGGCAATTTTACTGGCTGTATGGTTCCATATTGTACTTAGTTTGGCTGCCCGACTTCAGATGATAAAACAGATTAATTAGTCGGTGGCGCTGTATGTAGAGGTTATTTTGGTCTTTTTTATCAATTCTTTTTTTTTGGTGGTTTTTAAATTTTTAAATTATTTTTTGTTCTTTTTTTAAGTCGGTTTTTTTTTAAAGAAAGATCGTGATATACTTTACATCGAAATTCAACCAGTAGAGCTCGAGTAATCAACAAAATACTGCAGCCGCTCGTTCGTGTACTGTGCCAGCTATATGCCCATTAAACGGTGGAGTTTTCCACTGGATCGGAACTTTTGCCGGTGAAACCGCGGAGCGTTGCTTGTCATACAATAAGTCGTACACAAAATTTGAATCGGTAAGAGTAGTATTTATCATAAAGTGTGCCGTTTGTCTGCGACAGCCCTAAGTACTAAAGTGGAGTAATGTGTCCCTAGGGGCGATGCCACATCCGCGGACTTTATCGAGTATTTGGTAGCGCGATGTTTGGAAGTTGTTTCAACTGTGGCAGTCGGGCTAGGGTTGTAATTACGAACTAAACTGCCCGTTTTCCATATTGTGTACTTATGTAACTTATATCGTGTTGTATACGAAACATTTTCAAAATTTAGGTAAGTATTATTGCTTTTATAATTAATTATTAATGAAGAGTCATATTACTGGTAGCAGCACTTCCCTTCTGTACTACTAAGTATTGATTAATAGGTGCCATGTTGGTTCTTGTGTGATTTTTTATTTTTCATTTTATTCGGAAGACAAACAGTGAATTAACCTAAATAAAAACTAATCTTAAAACTAAACACCATTTAAATTTCTCCTCTTATAATAGATATCATACCAGAAAAAAAATGTAACTTCAAAGAAATTTGGTAAGTATATATGTAAGATTTTGTAAACCATTCGTAATCTGAAAATCATTTGGTGGACTAGATTTGTTTCTAATGATTCGTCTCCATCGGTTTCGGTTCATTGTATCTCAGACAATATTTTGAAACTTGACGGCTGATGAGCCTTTAATTTGATCTGACCACCTATCATACGTCATAAACCTACTAATATAATATTATAAATGCGAAAGTTTTGATGTTTGTTTGTGTAACAGTCACGATAAACTACTGAACCGATTACGATAAAATTTGGTATACAGATAGCTGGAGAACTGGATTAAAATATAGGCTACTTTTTATCCCGATATTCCCGTGGGATCGGGACTTGCGTGGGTGAAACCGCGGAGCGCAGCTAGTAATGTAATGTTTCTTTCAAGTACTTAATACTATTTCTAAAACGTATTTAATTATAATATAAATCCTATGACCTATGAATTAGTTCACAAATTTTTTATATATAAACATGAATCTATATTTCGCGTAGTCACTACATCAGGCTTGAGCGGCTGAGCCTATTTCAATAATTCGTTTTGCTTTGTGCTTGTTATGATCAGGAGCAGAACATTATGCCAGAAATTTTTAAAATTCGGATAAAGGCTTACGCGGGTGAAACCGCAGGGCGCAGCTAGTTAATTATAGCTAGTTAATTTGTAGTAAATTATCCGTTGTCTAGTCACCGTAACACAAGCTTAGCGCCATCTAGCTTACCATGGGGCTAGATGGCGCTGTGTGTTCGTCACAGAATTTATTATTTATTTATTTATTTTATTTATGATTGGCTACCCAATTAATAGACTGACTGGGACGTCCTTTGGAGGAGTCCCATAATCAATACCTAACAGACAATTGCAATATTAGATTGCACTGCATCTTCTAAACTATCATAAACAGAGCCAAGACACACATTAACATCCATCAGCTTTTCAATATTCAACTTCACATCGCAAAACATAACGAGCCATTACCCATTCATCCTAGGACCCGTACCGAAACTTTATCACCAGTAACTCGTACAAACAAACTCGATTCAAAAGAAAGTAGTAACATTAAAAACTCATAACAGAGCTGAGTTAGTTCGTGAAATGTAATCTAAGTGTTCCCTGCCCCAGGCGAGGAGATGGAAAGTTCTAATATGCAACCCTAGGAGCCGCGGGCCATCGCTTGCCTTTGTCGTGTTTTGTTCTATCTGTCTTCTATGTTCTATACGTCTTATTTTTATCGGATTCGTTACTTACAATCTATCGGAAGTTCTTGAGAATGTTTTACCATTTTCTGCGTGGTTTTCACGTAAAATAACTATAACACTAGCTCCCTTACTTATAAAATATTTTTCACACATGACTAAGTTATATGACGTTTGTCTCTGTCTGTCAACTTTAAACTTCATGTGACAGTAAAGGATAAACGATGCATAGTTATGCAGCGCTTTTTTAGCGTTTATAAGTAAGGGGGCAAGACGTTAAAACCACGTCTAATGGATGATTTATATTAGACCGTTTCCCGGTCGTGCCGGGTCCGAGCTTCTTTGTCCATTGCTCGGCGAGCAGTCGATCGGTCTGTTGCAACCGAGTGGCGGCCGAGCAACATACAACGAAGCTCGGACCCGCCACGGTCTTGCATAAATCATCTCTTAATGTATCGTGGTGACTGATACCAGTACAAAGGACATTCGTTTTATTTAAATCACACTTCACACTGTATATCCAACTAATATTATAAATGCGAAAGCTTAGATGTGTAAATTAAAGAGAATCATTCAATAAACCTTTCAGAAACATTTATAAGGAGACTATGGTATTGGGCCTTACCATGCTCTCATTACTGCAAGAACTAAAACGTCCTGCTAATAAAAAATAAAAAATAAAAAACTTCAAACAATTAGTTTTTTTTTTAAATCAGGTAGGTATTTGTGGTTTTCTTAAAGTAGCCGGGTTTTTTTTTAATATAATTTATTTTTAAGAGGGCGACAAAAAAAACGAGAAACGTTTGTGGTAAGCACAATTAGTTGATTGATAATTAAATCTAGATTTAGATAGTTTGTTTATGAGCAGCAATCAAAGCCAAAACAATGTTGCATTTGTTAATTTACCTTGCAATTCGGGATCGAATGTTGTGTGGCCATTACGCGGATTGAAATTTCATGTAGGTATGGTTTATTTATCTTGTTAATTTGTAACTGCAGTATATTTAGTATTATACAAGTATACGACAACCTCTGTGGCGCGTCGGGCGAACGCTTGGCTGCAATGCAGAAGGTTGCGGGTTCGATTCCAGCTGGGTGCAAATATTTATGCTTAAAAATAAATATTTGTATCTGATGTGGGTGTATTTCTATGTATAATATGTATGTATTTACAAAAAAAAAAAAAAAAAAAGTGGTGTACCGTTTTCTAGTCACCGTAACACAAGCTTAGCAGCTTTATCTATTCATAGATATCAGTGTACATTTTGAGTTGCCAGACTTCTGGATTTAGGAGGAAAAACGCGAGAATTAGTAAGGGCTTGTTAGATGTATTTAATGTTTGAGCTCTAATTCCTATATCAGTTGTGACCTTAAAATTATGGAATACTAGCTGCGCCCCGCGGTTTTCCGAATGTTTTATTCCCGAAATCCAGAAAATTCACTCTAGACGAGATTTGAACTCGTGTTTCTGCGGTACTGACGCAGAGACGAGAGTTTAAATCACGTTTCTAGGAGAAAAAATATTTCAAAATGGATTCCGAGTTTCAAAATGAAGTCCGAGTTTCTGCGGAAACCTACTTTAGCTGGCAACGCTTAGCTTTAACGTTTTGTTTGTGTACATAATGTACAGCAAAGCATCAAAGACAATAAAGCCAATTGACTGATCATACCCCGTTTTTTTTCTACAAAACACCACCGTTGTGGGCAGGGGGTGAGGTAATAATCAAACTTTGTGATTGACAATTGCGTTACCTATCTATACTTAGATTATCTTAGCCTTATTAATAAACGTGGAGTAAGGTCGGAGTAGTGAGTAGTGAATATGCTGTCTTTTTTCGTGACAAGAACTTTCTAAGTTGACAGCCAGAAACAAATGTGGTACGTACTTTCACTTATTATTATAACATGGTTTATTAAAAATATTTTAAAGGAAAAATTAATCTTCAAAAATTCACTCGCGGCGGGGAACTCGTGTGGCCGCGTGGTTGAGGCACTGGAGTAATGATCCAGGGATGCGAGTTCAAATCTCGCCGCGAGTGAATATTTTAAGATGATTTTTTCCTTTAAAATATCTCTAAATATTAATATTCTAATTTTAAAAACAAATTACGAAAGTTTTATTAAAAAGGCTGTAATTGGCTTTAACGAGAGTGCTACTAAAAAGACTTACTATTTCCGTATCGTTACGAGGGTCGGAATACTCATAATCAGTCAACTAGTTCTATCGTCTTTGCAAAGTATAGATCCGTATGTGTGGTAATGAATCAACGAACACGAAACTAGCATTAGCCGATTGGATTACCCACTCGGTTTAGACCGCTTATTGCTGAAACCCATCGAACATACATTGCAATGCAATGTTATTATTTACTGTAGTTAAGGGCCTTATAATCCTAATAGCGTGACAGGAACAAAGCTAGAGAATTTCAGATGTGTAAGTGAAAGACGTAAGATGCAACTACACAAAATTTTAGTGCGTAAAATCAAACAATTGCTA
The DNA here is from genome assembly GCA_949358125.1 of Idaea dimidiata. Lineage (NCBI taxonomy): Eukaryota > Metazoa > Arthropoda > Insecta > Lepidoptera > Geometridae > Idaea > Idaea dimidiata. The sequence continues at coordinate 14,908,311 of OX442339.1, read as the reverse complement.
GTTTCAAGATAACTAAACGTTAATCTTGAAATTCAAATTATTCAGGACCTGTATTGAGCTAAGTTCAGTTCTTATACAAAGTTTAATTCGTTTACGGGAAATATTGACTGAGTGATATCACTTATTTGTACAATTTAGAGGGAAGTTTGGGATGTTTTTCTATAAAGAAAAAAATATCCAAAACAAGTCAATCATGACTTAGTGTTTTCAGTACGTATAGCCTTATAATTAAATATACAAAAATAACAAAAATTGCACGGATTGTACTATGGGTACTGGATAACGGATATACTACGTTACTCTTTGACCTAAAAACTACTGCACCGATTGCGATAAAACTTAGAATATAGGTAACTGGAGAACTTGAATAACACATAAGTTACTTTTTATCCCGATATGCCTGTGGGAACGGGACTTACGTGGGTGAAACCGCGAGGCTCAGTTTGTGATACATAGAAAGCACCCATTGCTGACATTTTAGTACCTACCTACCTATATATGTAAAAATAATTCCAGTTTAAGAGTACGCTGTATAATACGATGGACTGTAAAACAAACAATGACGGTACTCATATTCCCAGTTTTATTTGTTCAAACATCAAGAAAATATAAAAGAAAAAACAAAAATATGAAAATTAACGAAACCACAAAAATGTTTTACATCTACTCTCGTATTTACTTGCGTAGGAAGCGGTACGTACCTACGTGAACATTTTACAATATTACAATACTCGTATATATATTTTAACGAGGGGGCATAAAGGCTATGGTGCTATAAAAAGTATATGATGTACCGATACATCATTCGCGCAAATTGTATGAGCCGTTATTTCGGCTCGTTCAGAGAACTTTGACCTTAACTCTTTCATGGTAAATGGAAATTCTTATTCTCTGTCGTTTAAACCTAGCACCATTTCAGTTCTTTGCGACCACCTACTAAAACTCCTATGACTTCGAAGTGTGACATAAAACATCTTGATATTGATTAACATCCATTTAACATCGCTCTTATGGTGGAAGAAAACATCGTGAGGAAAGTCAAGGCTTAGTTAAATTAGCTCTAGACGTATTGACCCTATCTTACATTTAGACATCGTATGGCCGACTAGGCTGGAAGGTTGGTATAGGTGATAGCCTACTTCACCTTATAATATCCCCAGTACAAACAAACAGGTCAGTTTCTTCGAATATCTCATTTGCAAATTTCAAGCATTTTTCTAAGATTTATAGAATATACGCCCTGCAGTTTTACCCGCGTAAGTCCTGTTCCCGCAGGAATATCGGGATAAATAGTCATCATCATCATCATCATCAGCCTGTTGCAGTCCACTGCTGGACATAGGCCTCTCTAATTGCACGCCACCTAGATCTATTTAACAAGCAAACAATCTATGAAAGCCAATCAATCTTTGAAAAGCCGAAAATTGATAAAAAGTAGCCTATGTGTTAATCCAGGTCCCCAGCTACCTATATTCCAAGTTTCATCGCAATCGGTTCAGTAGTTTTTGCGTGAAAGAGTAACAACATCACATACATACATACATGCATACAAACTTTCGCGTTTATAATATTAGTAAAATTTCAATTGTATTGTTTATTACTCATAAAAAACTCTGATGATTGTTTAAGGGTCATAGATTGTTTGTTTATCTAAGTGTATTGAATACAAAACCGAATACATTCACTCCAAACGCTCGGCCAAGATTATAAAAGAAACTATCAGATAGCTATCATCTACACATAAAATGTGGATGCTCAATACTTACCCATAATAATAACCAGAAAAATTGGAACAAATACGAAAGGCAGCATTTCCACAATTCTGGTTTTCTGCTGAAATGGTTATCGGAGAGCGCGGCGTGCTCTCCCGAAAGTAAACTTTCACAAATGAGCTGTCATAAAAATGCTACGTAAATGGAAAAGTATATTTCTTCAGGGGAATTTTTAAAGTAATTCCTTAGGATTTGTTTCTGAATCACTTAATAATGCGGTGGGTGTAGCTGTAGGAACGACGACGACCCGCCCGGGGAGTAGGTAAATGCGGACGACTGGGGTCGCCGCTCGTCCTCGACGGCTTAATTCGAAAAAACCGTGAGATTGCCAGATCTTTATGTACTGTTTGTGAATTGGACCGTCTATGTTTCAACCCTTCAAGGATTCGCCACCTACAATATAAAAGTTATTTTCGGCGCCAGCGAGTCGGCTATTTTTTACGTTCACAGCTAGATAGAACGGTGGGAAGAACGCATCACCAGTAAGTGCCACTTTATTACGACATGTTTATATTTCTGCGAGAGACAGGGATATGTTAGTAAAATAAGAGCGACCCAAACAAAAACATCAACAAATATTGATGGGGGGGATTTGTAGTTTTATGAAAGAGTCGTAACTTTTTATGATTAGTGAAGGGTTAAAATACGTATATTAAAACCATTATCTGGGTATAATACCTACATACAACTACGTAGGAATAAAAACGATGTAGGTAAAGATGGAGGCGTATAATTCGGAGAGGACGTGAGGTCGGAGGGATGTGTTCCGGAAATTTCCAACAAATGATCAGCACCGAAACGTGAAAGTTCCAAATTGCGGCCACCGGTCTCATACTACGTCGTAGTTCACTGAAATATTACGGCATCACTTCTCTCGATCCCAAATTATTTTCTTAATTAAATTTCACTGTTAAAATTTGACAATCATAGTAGGGTTGATTGTTACATTGGAACTCGAAATCGACGTTCACTAAAGACAGAATGAAGTTGAAAATGTCTTTCCAGATTGTTCGAATTAAGGCGGCAGAAAAAATCCATTTGCAGTTGGTAAAGTCTCAAATTCGCTGACACGGGAGACGCTAGCCGGTTAAATGCTTCGCTTCCCCTGACAGCTGATTACAAAGTTTGAACAGTATGGATGCCGAGAGATTTTTAAATGAATATTAATTCATTTTGAGAGAAACAAAGTTTGCTTTTAAGCGAGAATCGGTAATAGATTCGTTTCGTTCTACGTTTGTGCCTAAGTATGTTAATCCTAAAGAAATTGACAGATCGCAAATACGAGAACAACGATTTTGTAGCAAGTCGTGTATTTTCTTCTCATTGATGGAAATTGTGTTATTTTATAACTAGTGTCTAACAATTAAACCTTAAGCTTAAGACTTTCTTTAATTTACATTTTAGTTTCATTCAGAAACGTTTAAGTTTTTTTGTTTTGACCTTAATAAATGAAACTAGCGTAGAAATATTTTAGATTAAATAATAGGTTAATTTTAGTTTTATAATATAGACTATTTATTGGTCTCATTGCATTTGTGCTTAGTTTTTACTATAGTTTGTAAATAAACTAAACAGCTATGGCATTGGAGGTTACAATTGTATACCTATTAGTATGAAATTATACCTATAGGTACCATTAATCTTACTAAACTTAGTATGCAGATACCTGGAGATCTAGAATAACACATAGGCTACTTTTAATTCCTGGATCGGGACCAACGCGGGTGAAACCATCTGGATTAACACATAATTTATATCTCGAAATTCACGCGACCGATAATGCAAGTGAACAGTCTGGTCGTTGCTAGTTTATTACACGACTGCCAAAGGAAGTGTTATGTTTTTTAAATACAGATTTGAATTGGATAACATAATATTGTTAATGATGTTATCCAAAGTCGATAAAATGTAAACGCAAAATAAATTGAATATGATTACCTAATTATTTCTCATTACACTGAAAATATAAACCGTGAAATCATATTTCTTGAGAAACAAGAGAGCTCAAATAAAGTTAGAATATTACGCCTCGAGCGAAATAAGCCGGCTTCCTCATAATTAGGCACTCAGTATTTTTAATGTTGCCCTGTAGCGAAAAATGTTTCTACTTTTTTTTCATAACTTTTGTGCTTTTTTAGAACAATTTTTGCCATAGTCGGTCTCTGGAGCGCGTTGGCGTTGCAGTAGGTCACGGGTTCGATTACTACTGTCAATCAACTATTTGTATCGAGGTTACAAGATAAAAAAATAGTTTGTTCATCGATTGTCGCGTTGCTGATATGAAATTAAACTCATTTTTCAAAGTTAACGTTTTCCGTAGTCTACACATGAACAGAAGAAGTCTGGAAAGACCTCGAAACGTCGAACGTTGAAAGTGCTCTATATCTATTTATTTATTTAGAAACACCAACAGCACGACACACAATAAATGATTATAACAATTTAAATTAAATTAGAACTAATTGACCGGCTCGTGTGTATGCCAATTATATGCGTACACAACATTGGCCAAATAAAATTAATTTTAATGCTCTACCTATTTACATACAAAAATAAAACACAAGGAAGCATTAATGTGTGAAGTTTAGTTTGAGTTTATTGGGATATATCATTAAAGCAACGCAATTAAAACAAAAAAATGAGTACAATCTCAAGAAAAAAAATTGTTTAAGTTTTTAAGATGATTTTTCTAAATTTGAATAATCCTTTTAGATAGAAACTAGTATTTACATCTGTGATAAGTTACTTCTATACACTGCATTCAAACCCACCCACGTCCTCACAAAAGCAATTTATAGGTCTTTACCAGAAACAATTGTCATTGAAATCGAAAATTTATATTACACGAAAACGAAAAGATAAGATTGCCATTGTTAGCAGCGGAGAGCGGAACAAAGGGATTGCAGTGGTCACAATGGGCCGATGCACAATGCCATTTTACATATAGCCGAGTAAAACAACGGTCCAACACTTTTATTGTCTGTAAAACTAGAACATATGGAAATGGTAGCATTCATAACGTTGTTGTCGAAAGGTTACACGTTTTAATAACGCGTTGTTAAACGAAATTAATTTTACAGCTCGAATATTAAATATTTTTTACGAGTAAACCCTTTTGTGTTGCGTGTGAAAAGGATTGGGCTTTGTTAGCGTTTGAATGAGGAAATCGAAGGGAACATATCTTTGATCTTTCAGTATCTTGATCAACAGAAAGTATACCGTTGTCAAACTGGTTACATCTGATGACGTCTTAACCAAGTTTAATATTCTTATCGATCGAAGCAGCTGCCCTAGCCTAACTGATAAAAATTTTGAAATAAACATGTGTCACTGCGTCACTGGGAGGAGCTAGCGGAAGACCGGTGTTGTGGCTTCTTCTGGAGTCACAACGTATGCCGAGGCAGATCCTCGTTGGCAGCAGGCCCACTGCTCACATTCTAACAATTAATTGGACCTTGTATTTCTTTTATGTTATTTTTCTTTCTTATTAATGTTCTATGTTTTGTCTTATATTATTATCTATGTAAAATTGTGTCCCATTGTTTGTATATACTTATATGTGTGTTTGTTGTCAATAAATGTTTTTCTATTCTATTCTATTCATGTGTTTTAATTTATTTAGAGACTAGCTGCGCCTCGCGGCTTATACCGCATAAGTCCCGATCCGGCGGGAATATCGGGATATAAAATGGGTTAGGGGTGAAGTCGTCCCCCTCGAAACTGGGACCGGGGCCCACTTGACCCCTTTCGAATTTGGTTGTAGTCAACTGGGCCCAAAGGTAGCTTAAACATTGGGACGAGTTAACAACATTTAATTTTCGCTAGGGGTGAAGTGGTCCCACTCTTAAGTTAAAAAAAGCTTTGTGTTATTCCAGGTCTCTAGCTACCTATATTCCTAGGTTCATAGCAAACGGTTCAGCGGTTTTTACGTGATCGAATAACTAACATACATACATACATACTCACAAACTTTCAGTTTGAGCTTGAGTTGAGTCTTGTTAGCTTCCAAATTAAAATAATGGTTTATTTTACCTATGTACATACTTAGGTATTAAATTTTCAGGGTAGGTATACTATGATCCCGTTTTACAAGACTAGTTAAAAAATGTAAGTACTATATAAACATTAAGCAACTGTTATTGACACATGGTACGAAATAAAATAAGCTGATATGATGCGACAGCTTCATAAGTAACATCATGGAAGGAAATTCGTAAGAACGTAATGGAACTGTCCATAGAAAGAGATGAGTGAAGAAAGTAGGTACGACCGACAAAACACCGACAAAATTTTAGCACTTAAATAAAATTTACAGTGTTTTCGCGTAACTATCGGTATAGGTAGTGACGTATTGACCAGCACCCATATTATCTATCCAGTGGACGTCTAATAACAGGGGAAAATAACAGGCATTATGCAGTACATTGCTGCTTTGACGCAACGTGGTTAATACCTGTAATGACCTCAAAGCAGCAATGTACTGCATAGTGCCTGTTATTTTCCCCTGTTATCAGACGTCCACTGGATAGATAATATGGGGTGGTGTAGGTGCTGGGCAAGCCTACTCCACCTAACAACGTCCCGGGCATACAGCGCCATAAAATAGCATGGATTAAAAGTTGCTTGCGCTGTATAAATCATCTAAAATTAGATAAAAAAGCCAAGTATAGGTATATCGAAATAAAAAGTAACAACGTATTGAACGTGTCGTATGTTTCCTAAAACGAAAACCGAACACGAAGCCAATATTGTCCCTCTAAATTGTCATAGCTGCTCGCAATGCACTTTGCGGACTCCAACCTCCGTTAAAATACTAACACGATCAAAAATCTTTATTTTTCCACCGTACGTGTCGATTGTACGCTGAAATATCCCGTAGAAAATAAGTTTTTCTTCGTTCCACAGTACATATTCGAAAAGAGAGACAGCGGCGCGACGCGGTGGCCTCATAAAAATTTTAGCATTCGCTGGACAGTGCGCGAAAAATGCTGAAAATGTCGACAATTCCCCACTGGAATTGGTTCGAGAAATACGTGTGGGAAATAGTTTAAATCCTGGAAACCTAATAGACAGATTTAATTTGCTGTGAAAGGTTTAAGTTTAGGTTCTGCGAAAGATTTAGGTTTCAAGTTTACTTGACATCTTTGCATTGATGGCGAGGTTTTAGGTACTGACGAAAGGTATTCTATCGAAATGTAGGATATCATTCATAATTTAAAGACATTACTTCAGGAAATAATTAACAATCTTACTAATCTTACTTCTTACCAATATTATAAACGCGATTTTTTTTATATATGTATGTGATTTTGTTACTCTGTCACGCAAAACTACGAAACCGATTGCGATAAAACTTGGAATATAGGTAGCTGGATACCGGCAATAACACATACGCTAATTTTTATCCTAACATTCCCGTGGTAACGGAACTTACGCGGGTAAAACCACGGGGCGCAGCTGGTATTATAAACGCGACAGTTTGTATGTGACTTTGTTACTCTTTCACGCAAACTACACAACCGATCGCGAAGAAACCTGGAATATAGGATACCGGGAATAACACATAGGTTACTTTTTATCCTGATATTCCCACGGGAACAGGACTTACGAGGGGTGCAGCTGGTTTTCAGTAAATGCGACAGTGATTTTTAGTTAATGTCTTATTTAACCTTAACTCAAATCTATTATATGTCTGGGCGATTTGTCGTGCTTGTTTGAAAAGTACCAATGTAGACCTACAGAGACGATAAAAAAGCTTTTTAGAGATTATCATACAAATCCCGTAGAATTTATTAGCTTTCAATACCCTTTCTCGCAACAAGTTTTCTTTGGATGAAAAACGATTTACTCCCACTTTTCGTATTGAACAGCTTCACGTTTCGAAAGAAGGTAATTTAGCAATGGCTTCAATGCATTCAATAATATGAAGTTCTTTTAGGCGAGTGCGGATTGAAATGAAATTATTTGTCTGCTGTACTATTTCTTTAAAAATTCGAGTGTAAATGAAAATATTAGAGTATAATTTATTGAGAAATTGTATTTATTATCAATGGTCAAACCTAAAAACCGTGTAGAGTCAACTTCATGATTTATTTTAATGTCATTATAATTTATATTAAAAGTTTTGCCTTTATCTAAAATTCATGAATATAGTTTGGTCAATATTTATTTTTAAATTATTTAAATTCAACCAATCGATTAGGAATTTTAGTGTCAGGTTAATTTATATTAGTTTTGTTTTCATTTACAAATAACATTGTTGTCATCTGCAAACGGGGTCATATTTGCTGCTTTTTCAGCAAAGTCATTAATATATTAAATTAAATATTAAAGGGATCAATATCGGAATTGGTGGAAACACCATTCGCTATCATTCTTAGGACAGATTTAAAAATAACTTCTGATTGTGATTTTACACATACTTTACTAATGTGTGTTACTTGAGTACGATAAGAGCCAAATAAGATTTAATAAGGTAACATTTTCTGTCACGCCATGTTTTTTTTTATACTTTCACTTTTCTTGTTTGTTTGTTTGAATCTTGCAACTTAAATTTGAGGCACTTGACTTGCCGACTAGCTTTGGGAGTAGTTTAAAACCATAGTTCCGTTTTACATATTGGTTCCTTATAAACACATAAATATTATGGTTTTCAAAGTAGTTATTAGTTACTCTCTCATATACTTACCTATTACTTTTTCGAATTATTGATATTACAGGTAATATTGCTAACGGCCGAATACTGAAACGCTACTCAACATTTGAGAACTAATTAAACAAAGAAGCAGCTCTCAAACTCAAAAATTGCCATACTAATTTTAAATTTAGAAACTGCTCAATAATTTAAGAACCTCTTAAATTTTAAATGACGTTTCTGTATTCGGATGTTAGGGTCTGTAATTACCTAGACATTGTTTATTTGTCTGGTTTTGGTTTGGGAATAGTATCTACCTAAAATATACCTCTTCCTGTTCGAAATTTATATTCCTCGAACATAAAAAATGAAAATAATTGATTAAGCCGTATTTCAGGAACGGTGATTATTATTCAGGACGATAGCAATCTAACATTTCAGGGTAAGTTTCGAGCTTCTCAATTTCGAAGGTACTTATTAAAGTGGGTGATACTTTGAAAGGTGATTTGGCCTCCACCTCCTTTATAAGACAGGGTTTCAACACTTTCAGAAAGTAGGCAAGAGAAATTTGTAACTTAAATCACATTGAGAACACTGGTGGGACTGAATAATTATGAATAAGTAATTACTTAACTAAGTATTTTAAATGCTTGGATCTCTCAAGATTTGAAGTAGGGAGACACATGTAACTTTTCCACCAGTTCTGATATATATTATACTTTTTTTAACTATTGATAGGTAAGCGTTTGACCACTATCACACGTGATGGAAAGCGACGATGTGGTCTAAGATGTTGAACTCTTACCTAGGAGATACAAGTTCACTCGTGACTCGAAGACCCCGAAGTTGTAGACATCCGGGAAGACATACTCAGGCAACTGATTCCATTCCCGCACTTATAAGACTGTGATTCATATAATAATATATTACCGGAAAATAACAAGAACCGAAAATTTATAAATTTTCTAGGAAATTTATAAACGAGAGATCAATTGTATTATTTTACGCCTATTTGGCTAAATATCTTACTACGTTAGTAAGTAAACGAGTATGTTTGTTACTCTTAAACGCAAAGATTACTAAACCGATTACGATGAAATTTGTTATCCACATTCCTAAAGATCTGAATTGACAAATGGCTGCTTAATGTTCCGATATTCCTAAGGAATTGGGACTTACAACGGATGGATCCGTGCTGCGTAGCTAGTATCAGAATATAGCGTATGTGTCCTCGAAAATTATACTGTATTTCAATACAAATAAGTTTGTTTTATTCAGTCTCATATAATTATTTTGTTTTTGGCACATTGATATACCTAATTAATCATGTTTAAGAGCTAAAACATATTTAGAAATTGTTATTTAAGTGGGTCTAAAATTTGTTAATAAATCAACATCGTAAAAAAGAGAATTAATTATTAAGCTGTCAATTTTTCTATTAAGTTATTTCTAAAAGAAAATTAGATCGACATGAATTAATTTGCCATCAAAAAAAGGACATCTCCAAATTAATTTAAGTACAGAAAAGCTCTTAACTTGCTTATGATATTTAATTAAAATGATGTTCTAAGTAATACTTACTTGGAATACTCGGAACCTATTACTTAAGTAGATTCCGATTGTAGCTTCAAAAGGAAATTAAAATATAGCGATCCTATATCACTTCCTGCCTATGGGTTTGGTTAGGTTTTCACTGGTTTTTACCTACGACTTAATTTCTACATACTAAATCCATTAAGATATTGTAGGTACGCTGTAGGTAGATTTGCGCAAGACGGCTGGCACAAACTGGATGCGAGAAGCCGAAAACAGATCTAGGTGGCGTGCAATTGGAGAGGCCTATGTCCAGCAGTGGACTACAACAGGCTGATGATGATGATGATGGTGATTGTAGGGTACTAGAGGTTTTGTCTCAAATATATTCCATGTTCCTTTTACACAAAATACAATATAAAAAACCGCTTTCGTTACGTTTGTCGTAAATATGAAATACCACCGCTGCAGCCGGTAGATGTAGTCAATTAAAAAGTCCCAAGCATTATTGAATTTGTGGAAGTGTTAACGCAGTGACTATTTAGAAATGACTTCCTTCTGATGCCCCATTGAGATAAATGACTGAATTATTACCTAGGTTCAGAATAGACAAGTGCGTGAATCACAAAAAGCTTCAAATATTGAGCTTAATTTATCACCAAATTACACAAGAAAGACTAACAAAGCTGAGCTAAATGGGCAAAAGTTGCCTATTCAGGCTAAGTATCCCGAAATGATCTCTCATGGAAGTAAAACGGTCATCACAACCGAACCGTTCATTGAAACCGGGGCTTTGTTGTCGAAATACTCGTAAGGGAATGAGGATAAATAGGTAATTAGTTCGGTAATAAGATGGCTGGTCGGATTAATCGCTCCCTTCAATGTTGCTAGAGAGCTTCAATGCCCATTTCCACAGTCAACTAAAGCGAAGTGAGCGAAACCAACTCGGCCACGACTCGATTTATAACGTCTAGGGTCATTACACTCGTAATTATGTTTATGCGAGGTTTTTATACGCGATTCTTGAAGGCAATTAAATGGATTTGAGGGATTTCAGCGTCAGGAAAACGTTTATGCCGCATACTTTACGCGGACTTTGAATTGCTTTAAATTAAACGTGGTGAGTTCATTTTCTGGAAGGTTTTCCAGTCCCATTTCGAACAAGCGTATAAACGTCTATACTTAAGACATATAGACACTTAACACATAATATACTATAGACTCTATAGTATAGGTCTTAAGGGGCAATGGAAGACCACCTACTCGGTAGACCGACGGTATTGTAGTGGTTTCTTGGAGTCGTTGGTTGGAGGTAGCTCGCGATCGCTATTTGTGGCGTCGTTTGGGGAGGCCTATGTTCAGCAGTGAACGGTTAAGGGTTAAGATGATGATGATGAGTATATATTGACGTACTCCTGGTCAAAAACCTCCTTACCAAAAACTTCGAGTATATTTATAACAGCCGAATACAGAAACGTCATTTAAAATTTGAGAGGTACTTAAATTATCGAGCAGCTTCTAAATTCAAAATTAGTAGGGCAATTTTTCAGTTTGAGAGCTGCTTCTTTAAGTAATTCTCAAATGTTGAGTAGCGTTTTTTTATTTGGGCGTTAGTATGTCAGATTCTTTTGCTCTAGATAAACTGTACTGTGGCTTCGTTTTCCGAACATTTCCCAGTCCCATTTCAAACAAGCGTAACTACCTATTTATTTATGACTTTTATTTTGGTTTTGCTGGGTAGAAGCTTACTTACCGAAAACGTCGAACAACAGTTTTATTTAATACATCTACGCTACGTTAGATATGGTTTTACCTGAAACAAAAATACGCAAATTTAATTTTTTATACATACAAAAGGAAATTAGATGTAAGGTTTTATTTATATTACACTAGCTGTCCCTAGTCCTGTTGACGCGGGAATATCAGGATAAAAAGTAGCCTATGTGTTATTACGGTCTCGAGCTCCCCATATTCCAAGTTTCATCGCAATCGGTTTAGTAGTTTTTGCGTGAAAGAGTAACAAACTCGCATACATACATACAAACTTTCGCGTTTAGAATATAAGTAAGATTGTTAATAGCCATGATTTGAAGAAAAAGAAGTGAAGTTGTAACGAGATGAAAGGGGAGGAGCGAAGGGTAGATAAAGCATTCCTACCTATGCCGCCCAAGTGGTCTAAGATTGGTTGGGCGGCAGAAAAGGAATTGAAACCGAAAAATGAGCCTCAGATACAACGAGCGGTTCTATCTTGTATCTGGGAACCCAGATACTACTACTGGTTCCTTATAAAGACACCGACACTCCCCATATACCAGGTAATACCAGGTAATGTGGTAGACATTCTGCAGAATCCCCCGTTGTACGAGTATTTACCCATATCTTACTAATATTATAAACGCGAAAGTTTGGATGTATGTAAGTATGTATGTATGTGAGTTTGTTACTCTTTTACGCAAAAACGACTAAACCGATTGCGATGAAACTTGGAATATAGGTAACTGGATATAGGGAATAACACCTAGACTACTTTTTATCTCGATTTTCCCGCGGGAACGGGACTTACACGGGTGAAACCGCGGGGCGCAACTAGTGGATGATAAACTAAAAACTCATACTAGTTTACTGTCGGCAGCTAGCTTGAGTTGCGACGTCTCGTAAGCACCAAAACAGTATTTCTCGTTTAAAATTTATCTTATTGCTAATGAGGTACAACTCTATTACCATTTTTACTACTATAACCAATACAAGAAATACCAATGTTCCAATATAATAATATGTTGTTTCCTTGTAAAATGGTCAACTCTTTTTTAAATTTTGTTTGTTCTGATTATTATTTTACTAACTGCGCCTCGCGGTTTCACACGAGTAAGTCCCGTTCCCGCTGGTATATCGGGATAAAAAGTAGCTTATGTGTTATTCAGCTATCTATATTCCAAGTTTCATCGCAATCGGTCTTGTAGTTTATGCGTAAAAGAGTAACATAGTCACATATATACATACATACAAACTTTCGCGTTTATAATAATTATATTAGTAAGATGTTTTGTTTGTATGTCTGTGACTTTGTTACTTAATCACGCAAAAACTACTAAACTGATTGCTACTGAACTGGAATAACATATGGGCTACTTTTTATCTTAATATTCACGTTACGCGGGTGAAGCCTCGGGAAGCAGCTAGTAAATAATATTCTTATTATTCTTAAAAATATTATAAAACTAAGCAAGTACAAAATTTACGTAAGAAAAGCTCATAAAGATATGAATTACGAAAGTTTCTAGGCTTCAAGTTACATTGAATTTCACGTTAAAATTTCAATTTTTAGACTAAGTTTCAAAAATAAAAATCTTTATAAATCTTGACTAATAAAATGTAATAACTAAAAAACTTTAATCCGTTAAAGCTATTACTGAGATGTCTGCAACTTGGCACGCACCTCCAACCACGAGATGTTGTTATGCCACAAGCTGCGTCACACGGTTTTCCCCGCGTAAGGGTGGTTACATAAAGAAATAGGTTTCTGGTACTAACAAATCTACTTCAATATGGGGGCAGCACTGCTGCCCCCATATTATCTATCCAGTGAACGTCTGACAACAGTTGAAAATGACAGGCACCATACAGTAGGTACATTGATGCCGTGACGTAACGCGTGGTTAATAACCACGCGTTACGTCACGGCGGTGATTACCTGAAAGCAGCAATGAACTGCATATAGTGCGTGTCAATTTCTACTGTTGTCAGACGTCAACGGATAGATAATATGGGGGCAGGTATGATAGTTTTATGTTATGTTATGCGATTACATAATTTTAAAGTAACAGGCCTAAACTTGTCGGTACCGACTACCTGGACCGAGTCGTACCTACTACGGGCCGGTTTTTCTTTAGAACAAAGGACAAAGACCAAAAAAAACCCAGAGTCGATTAAAAAACACATTTACTAGTTGATTGATAGCCCATGAATATAAAATAATAAGTGTGAAATCAATTTCACAATATCTTGAAACTGCTAATGTCTGCGTGTGCCTAAGTTAACTTGAGACTTCGCTCAAAAGAAAATGTTTGTGCTCAGGTCTCAAGTTATTTTGGTATAATAGGGTTAGTTTGAATAAAATACCTAAATTAACTTGCGACCAACTTGCGCTTTTGTATTTTATTTAAACTAGGAGTTCGCCCCAAACTGAGAACTCTCGACCCCCTATCTCCCAAACCCCCCTACCGATCCGGCTCATCTTAAAAATTCTATTGACCTAATCTACGCGCATACCAAAATTCATGAAGATCGGAGCTACGATACTCAAATTATCGTCGAACAAATATACAAAGTTACAAGTGCCAGCCCAGGCCCGTCTACACTAGACCTCACTCGCTTCGCTCGTTCGGTCAACTAACCCTAAAGTAGCTAAATTAACTTGAGACCTAAGCACAAACATCTTAATTTAAAAAAATATGTTAGTGCTCACAAGCACTATAAAGTGTGTCATTAACGCTTTAAATCTTGATCGATAGGTACCGACCTGCACACATTCGTCAGTACCGAAAACCTGTTTCTTTATGTAATCACCCTAAATCCCGGGCCAGTAGGATATCGGGATCAAAAGTAACATACCTATGTTACTCTTCGATAATGTAGCTACCTATTAGTGAAATAATTTTTGAAATCTGTCCAGTAGCTTCGAAGCCTATTCGTACAAACAGAAAAATAAATCTTTTCTCTTTATAGATAGTCTAACGTGCCTTAAAATAATTGGATAGCAGCTGAAAGATAAATCGCTTCTACCTGCCTAGCGGTCAACTTGAAATAGCCTAACTATAAATCGACTGAATTAGCAATTGCTTCTCTTTCAAAATGGGCCCATGTCGATTTGCAAGCTATTCAGAGGGACAACGTTTTTTATTGACCTATCGTATTTTGCAGTAAGTATTGGCTCGTCTAGGTTTAGTGGCATCGTGTGAATGACTCATAAAGCTCCATGGTGCAAGTAAATTTAAAAGCACTCTTCATTCTGTATGCTGTTTGTTTCATTGTTGAAAAACAGATTTTTCAAAAAAATCGAGTGTTTTCTCGAAAATCTGTTGAAAACAGTTTTTTTTTCCAGAATTTTGGATGTGTTATTTCTCGAAATCAGCTGTTTTTTTGGGGTAGGGCAACTAATTTTAACATTGATTGCTTTTACTTGCAAAAACAGTTCTTTCCAGCAAAACATAACCTCAAAATTAACAAATATCGTAAAACATAAAAACGACCCTCTTTTGGCGTATACCTACCTACTCGTACTGTCATCCCCAAAACACACTGCAAAAGAATTAAAACAATTTGTGATTAAGGAACTATAAATATCCACTTATTGATTCTGTAACCAGATAAATATCGGCCCGTAATAACTCTACATACATAATAGCTTAAGATCCAGATAAAACCTACAGCAACCTGAAACCCATAAATACCAAATTACCCCGAGACGGTACTCCGAACATTCCACAACAGCTCGTAGAAACTTAGTTTTTATTTGCGGAATGAAAAATGTAACAAATTCGTTGAGGTTACGTTTTCTATTGTTAGTAGGTAAGTACAGAATTTAGGTAAAGAGGGTTTTGTACTTTTATGGAATATAAATAGAGTCCCACATTTGAAATGTCTTATAAACATCATGGAGCTGTACCTAACTGATGTGATCCGCGTGTTTTGGGCATTAAAACTGTTTTTCATCCGACTTGGATTTAAATAAATCTAAGCTCAAAGGAGATCGTTTAGTATAAAAAATATTATTAAAGGAATACTAAGTAGATCAGTGTATTTAGAGACTTGTTGTTTTTTACAAGGGTGAATTGAGGAGCTGTTGGAATGTTGTAAGAACACAGGTTGTTTGTAAGGTTGAATAATAATGGTTTCGCTGCTTATTAAGGTGAATGTGAAAGATGTAACTATTTCACGCAAAGGTAGAGTTGCTTGTTTTTTTTATATCTTTAATAGGTTAGCATTTGAGCTCATCTCACCTGGTGGGAAGCGCCGATGAGGTCGACGATGTCTTACCCTTAATAAGCAATAAAAAAAATAAAAAAAACTTAAAAGTATAATATGTAGTATATCCGTTGTCTAGTACCCATAGTACAAACCTAGAGCTTAATTTGGGTCTAGATTGCGCTGTGTGCAATGTCGTGCAATATTTATTTATTTAATAGTTACATGCGTAGAATATATTTTGCAATAGTTCATAGTCAGCATTAGTATAAGTACTTTGGGTTAATTAGAGGATATTCATTTAACATTTGTAACCCGTTAATAAAGTTTTTTTTAGAATACTTTCAGCTAGTTTCCTTAACTCATGTATGCATACCTAGAAGGTATCTATTCACTCTAGACTTAAAGACTCCAAGGTTGTAGTTAAGTTCAAAATTTTCGCGTATCAAATATTCGACTAGGCTTTCAAGCCCTTTACAACGATGGCACTTATGGATCAGATATATGGCGGGAATTTATTACGTCATTCGGATAAATTCCTTCAGCCATGTTGTAAATTCGAAGGGAAAGAGGGTACGCAGATGTTGCCTTTTGTATTTGGTAGATAATTTTTTATATCGGATTAAGCGCCCGCGTCGTTCGTAATTAAATTAGCTTTTTTATGTCAACATGATTTTTTCGGAAATGTTTCGTTGCCGTTGGCGCGTTCTATTGTGTTTTATTTTATTATAAGAATAATCCAATTATTTTATGATCGTTTCTCTGTACTTGCTGAAATTTGGTGCTGAAATTTTTGTAAAATGAAAATTTTAATACGTAAAAATTTACCTAGCTACCTACCTACCTAGTTTTGGCCTGTGGTTACTGCAAATGTCGGAAGATTTTCCCATGTTTAATACTGCCTTCATAAAAAAAGAAGCACATCTAACATTTTTTAAAATTTAGTTATAGCTTTTTCTTATGTTTTCGTGATTTAAAAATTAAATAAATGCACAACATTACATACAGCACAATCTAGCCCCAAACTAAGTACTAGGCTTGTACGTTAAATGTTGCTTGCACTGTAAAAATTAGACGAAAGAGGCCAATTAATTTTATAAAAGTAGAAGATAACCGAAGATTTTACCTAAAACAATATATTTTGCCAGGTTTCGCTGGCAAAAATACTGTACCGATTGCAATGGACTATATCAACAATACATATCCAGTACCTAATAATATTATTTAGAGGAAATTGTGTGCAAACTTATTGACAAAGCAAACAGTTTTCAATAGAATTCATATCTGTACTAGAATTTGGGGCAAATGTTATTATGTGACAAGATGACGAGGGTTCTGTACCTTCTCGAAACATAACATACGTTATAGTTTACGTTAGGTATATCTTACCAATGTTATAAACGTGTAAGTTTGTATGTATGTATGTCTGTATCATCATCATCATCAGCCAGAATACGCCCACTGTTGAACAAAGGCCTCCCCTATCGAACGCCACAACGAACGACAACTTCCCGTTTGCATCCAACGGCTACCCGCGACTTTGACAAAATGTTGTCGGTCCACCTGTTCCGTTCGCGGTCGCCACTCGAGAACTTGACTTTGTTACTCTTTCACACAAAAACTACTGAACCGATTACAATGAAACTTAGAATATGGGTAGCTGAAAACCTAGAATAACCCATAAGCTACTTTTTATCCCGATAATCCCGCGACAACGGGACTTACGTGGGTGAAACCGCGGAGCGCAGCTAGTTAGGACATAAATATGTTTGTCAGAAATAAAATAAACTGAAAACAAATTATTCGTAAATGAATATTGAAAAGGTCGAGACAATTTGGCAAGGAATTTCTTTGAGAAATGACAGACGTCAATTCTGTGCCAATTTATGTTAAAATAGGTAATGAGTACCTTCCACATTCTATTTATTTTTAAGTGCTTTATCCTGAAATTGACTATCATAGATATATTTTACAAGAAAAATAGGGACATCTACAAAAACAAAATGTGATTGGATGAGCGTTAAGTCGCTTGATTATGAGACTGGGAGATGCAGGTTCGATTCCCCGCCTTGCGATGTGTTTTTGTAGATTTATTTTTCCTTTAAAATATACGAGTATCTAAGCAACTTTCAGTCAAAATGTTAGAATTTAATTCGTAATTCAAACCCAATATTTCAAAAAAATGTAGACAACTTAAGCTCGGATATAGACCTACATAAATGGGTATCCTTAAGAAAAGGTTTGAAGAAATAACAAACTATGCCAACTTATTTCGCGAAATTCAATGAATTCCTTAATACGGGTCTACGTAGCTTTCCGCCCTAAAATCAACAAGTCCATAGTTGACAAATATACGAGACTTCAAAGCGGTTCAACAAATCAACCGCCATGTTTGTCGAATAATAAAAAGGTAAATCCATTACGAAATAATGTAATAAAAGAAGTTTACGTGATGTGAATTTTTCCACCCCGTTTGTACTTAACTTACATGCCCATTTTTATAGGTCAACTCTATAACAGGCAATCGCCACACTCGGATTAAGTGGTTCAAGATTTTAAAGCCCGTTTTACTGCACCGCAGTTAACTTTTATTGCGTTTTTACATGAAAACAAAGTTAGAAGACGTGGAGTCATTTCTGATCGATTATAAGTTAGTATACGAGCGCGGTGTTGGTCTAGTGGTAGAGATACCCCGAATTTTATTCCGAAAGTCGCTCCAATGATATTTTCTTTAAGAAAATATCATGTGCGCTATTAACATCGCTCTTATGGTGAAGGAAAACATCGTGAATCGTGGGCTCCACAATTAGCCCTAGTTATAGGGCTAATTGCGGAGACACAGCTAACAACTTTTAACTTTAACTTTTTAGTACACGAATTATATTTTTATTTAAAGTGCTTAAGCCCGCACTGGGCGTTCAAAATTAACAAACTAGAACGCGATCATTTTATGTAACTCAATGCCGTCAGATGGCGTTAATATGCATAAGTTGTAGTGAATGGAAAAATATTGAAGCGATAATTCGGCGTATGAGTCACCGCGTCGGTAGACTTAGAGGCCTAAGTCGCATTCTCCGGATTGGATTGAGATGCGTTGGTTCGAATCCCGCCTGACGTAGACCGTGCGTTGTGTTTTTGTGAATATATCTTTTCTTTAAAAATAGTTTTTAGTACACGACCGTAAGCGACAGCTGATAACTGTTTCCGGCTTTAGATAAGTTAGTGAAAAAGAAAACAAGAAAAGATTCGTTCGATATTCAATCTTATCTTTCGCGTTTATAATATTAATAAGAATAATATGTTTTATAAGTTAGGTACGCAGTAAATTTATTAAATTGAATAACATTATTATTATATTGCTTAGAAATTCATTCTTTTAGATCAGTGGTTCCGAAGTTTATTGGAGACGCGCCCCCTTTCCACCATAACAAGAAATCCGCGCCCCCCATTTTCAATAAGAAATGCGTCAAATAAATATATGTGTCATTCTTGTAACTAAAATTATGCTGAAATGACATTTTCCTTAACATCATTACGAGAATCGAGCCACAGGTTTTATACTCAACTTAACAACATAGGTGCCCGCGCCCCCCTGCAAAGGTCTCTGCGCCCCCCCCTAGGGGGCGCGTCCCCTACTTTGGGAAACGCTGCTTTAGATAGTAGGTATAGCAGTTTCGTTCGATCACAAAACGGTAGTGTCGCCATGCCGCGACATCGTGTTGTCGGCTGCACACTCGTACCTTTATTCTAAAATTCGATATGAGTTCGATATTCAAAATCGATCATAAATGGCATGAGAAAACCTAACAAGGCTTGAAATAAACTGGAAACACGGTAAAAGTCATTATTCGTTTGTTACCAAACCAACCGCGAGCAATTGCTCGCTCATTGCCGTATACAATTCGAAATGCGACGACATACTTGAGCTTTCTTGATATGTTACAGTCATACATAGCCTTTAGCAATCGGGTAAGAACTTGAAAGAAATCAAAATGATTTTCTGTAAGTTAGAAAATCATTTTACTTCTTTCAAGTTCTTATCCGATTGCTGAAGGAAGGTTATGTATGAATTCGCAGTCAAAATTTCGACCAAAAAGTTTGGTTAAAATGTTAACTGTAAACAAAAAGATTCCTTATTAAAAAATCAGTATTAGTGAGCTCTGTTGTGTATAATACTGCATCCCAGTTTCAGCTGCATAAGTCCCGCTCCCGTGAGAATAAAAGGATTAAAAGTAGCCTATATTACCCCTGGATAATGTAGCTTTCTATTGGTTAAAAACTTATTGAAATCGGTCTAGTAGTTTCGGAGATTATTCCCAATATACATACATTCAGACGTTACCTCTGTATAACATTATAGATAGAAGTATAGATGATAATATGATTTCCGTGCATAGTTAATAGCGCGCTACTGCAGTAAAGCCGAGGGCTTGAAAACAAATTCTAGTGGGAATATTGTGTGAACATATCGAATATGAAAGATGCAGTCGGTAGCCTATTTTCACCCTAACGTTCAAATTCAGCTTCATAAGATTAATTCATATGGAATTTATCCAACGCAATAACAATTCATTTAGGTATACAAATGTTATGTAAAAGCTAGGACCAAACATTATTCCTGCATCATATTGCTTTATATTTGTTTCAACCACATTGTTAGAGTTATACGAATTGCAGATAAGCGCTTATTTATTACTAGCTGCGCGCCGCGGTTTCACCCGCGTAAGTCCCGTTCCCGCGGGAATATCGGAATAAAAAGTAGTCTATATGTTATTCCCGATATTCAACTACCTATATTTTAAGTTTCATCGCAATCGGTTTAGTAGTTTTTGCGTGAAAGATTAACAAAGTCACATATATAAATCCATACATACCAACTTTCGCAGTAATTAACCGCTTCAAAAAAGGAGGAGGTTCTCAATTCATCGCGAATAGATTTTAATATTAGTAAGATTATAAGTGATAGTTTTTTTGATCATTAAAATAAATAGATAGAAGAATTTATGGTTATTATTTTTGTCTTTAATACTGGTATTCTTTTAATGTAAATCTATGAAAATACGTCAGCTTATCAATCTGAAAAAAACTATGTTGGTCTAACTTATTCACTTTCGATTTAAATTTTTCGTATAATTTGTTGTTGATATCAAATTATACCTACGATGAAGCGTCAATCTATCTAGCTTTCTTTAGTTAGGCACAGCTTTAATCTGAAATTTCGTTTAGTAGACCTATTATTTTACCTTTTTAATATCATCAAGCTGTCTTGAATTTGTATACTTTTCTTTGTGACTGGCTTTCCGTTTTGTTTACTTCTTTTGTTGTGTGCATTTAACTGTGGGCTATCCTTAATAAATATGTACTTATATCCGTCCTTTTATGAAAAATGATTCTTAAATATCGAATCGGATAGCAACAATGCTGAAAAATAATAAACACAACGCGATTAAAATCGTACAATGAGTTTAATCTCACATATGTCCTTTTGATACAGAAACTATATTGTCCAAAAAAAGAACTGCGATCAACATAGTTTTTTAAAAAAAGAGTAGCGAATGAATGTAAAACAGCGAGTAGTGTATCCCCCCACGATGTGGCGGACAGTAAATATATCAGGCTGACAAGGGCATTCATCTTGAGGATGGAGAACGCCCAACCTTTAAACGATTTACGAGGGGCAGTCGGCTTTAGTCTACTGGTAAACACCATGGATCGAGTTCACCTACATAAATAACATCATTTCTTTAATTGCTTCACTCCTATTTCGTTAAAAAAGCATAACAGATGCAGCACAAGCGGTGTAGGCGGGAATGCAAATGCGCAGCGGCCAGCATCAGTTTCAAAATGTAAATTGAACGGGCAGACTTCGCGAAGATTCATGAATTAAGCATCATGTTAAAATTTCACATTTAAGGGTACTACACAAACGGTATCCACTGATGTTCTAATTCAATTTGCAATCTGACGGACCTTTGTTGTCGACTGACGAACGGATAACGACGAACGGACCGCAATTGTGGCTTTACGAGGTTTTTGTCTAAACGTCCTAAAGAGGTTATTAATGAGATAGCATGAAGCTCTTCCTGTCACTTTTGCGTAAACAATAAATATTTGCAAAGGGAATTGCGACGGCGGGCATGCATAATGAATTAGACGTATCCCTGGAATATTTTACTTGGATTATGTAGATACCGTTGTTATATACATATTTTATTGACAGCTACCCATTACGCAAGTCGGATATTGTTATTTTTCTATCGAAAATTGGATAAAGTGAAAGACCGGTCATTGTTATTCGAATGAAATATGAGTGAGTGGCTTATTCGAGGGGTATTGTGTGATAGGACAAAGAGCTCGGCGCGGACCGATCGAAGCGGGGAAACTTCCGAGATACAAAATTTAATTTCTATGACTTCGGCGTCTTTCTTTCGCGAATGCGGGGCTCTTTTGTCGTTGATGCCCTTTATGTGCCTCGAGTTGGATTCCAGTCAATAGGGAGGAGATATTGCGAGGCATTTGTGCAAAATGACTAGGACACTGTAGCCTGCAGATGCGAACTCTGTGGAGATAAAGAGAATTTGTCGAGGTGAAGTGTGCAATAAGAGATTCATTTTTCTGCGTCTTTCCTTATTGTAGGCTTTGTTAGATAGTCTAGTCTTTGTGTTTAAAGCATTGTGTGTCGTAAAGGTTTTACCATGAAGGGAACAAATATAGATTTATCTTCATGTAATATGTCTTACGATTTAAAGGGATTATGCGACGTGTACCGTTCCATACAAAAACGTTTATTTAAAAATTTATTTCATATTTAAAATAAGTGAAAGATTAAAGCAAGTTTTCTATGAAGTAATAACACATAAAGAAAATACTAACTGAAATCTGACGCACTGTGGAGGCCCTCTGCCCCATCTAGGGGACTTAGGACTTTAAGGCCTGATTTCACCAAACCTTGTTTGTTAACTCTTAATGTGGCATTAGCTAATGGTTGTTTAAAATTAACAATGCTGTTAAAATGATTTACGTCCTATGGAGAATATTTAAGATACCATTATTAAATCCAACGTTAAACGAATGAATCGCAAATCATTCACTCTCGTTGTAATACGACTTCATTGAAACGTTGTATTTGACGTTGCATTATTTATACAAATAGACAACTTTTTTAATTAGTCGTATAATACGACATTTGCTTGCTACGCTACCAAATTTAGGGAACAGACGCTATGTGGGATAATAATGAAACCGGGTTGCTTTTTATTTTATACTGGTTATAATGTCAAAATTGATGTAAATTTTTTGAGGTGTGCATCAAAGTATAAATCACAAAGTACATTACATTGCATATACTGACTAATACTGAGTATGAACTCTGTGTTGTTTGTTGTTGTTTCGTTTTATTTTCACATTTATCACAATGTCTATCGTACTATTCTGTCCAAGCTATCTAAAGTTTCTAAAATATCTCTAAATATACCAGTAGGTAAAGTCCATGTAATGTCATTTCTAACAGTCTGTTATTGTTTTAACGGACCTCTAGAGCAGTGATTAAAATTAACGTCTTGTTAAGATAATTAAACACCCATTAGCGCGTGGTGAGACACACAACAACTATAACATTCCGTTATTGGATTTAACAAGGCGTTATTTTTTTAACATTGTATGGTAAAACTAGACCTTAGTCAAGTAAGTCAACTGATGATCTGATAATGTTAAACGGGGCAAAATGCGTTTTTATTTTAACCCTTGTTGCATGGAAAAGTACTCTCCGACTCGCTCGTAGGTCTAAGAGACCTCTTAAACCTGCTAACTGTTGAACTTTTAGCAAATAACTTGTCTTTTATTAAAGGCAGTATGACGTCATCAGAACAGTGGATGATTTTAATGAAAGATGTGTTTAATTATTGAAGAAATGCTTTCCAAAAATTGCACCCGACATGACTTGAATCTGCAACCCCGATATTCCGTATCGTGCGCTCGCCAATTGCGCCAAAGGTGCTTGCTCTGTCGTGTTGAAATTATGGACATCATCTCTTCGTTCTTCGTGGCGCATTATGCGAGTGCACGATACGGAATATCGGGGTTGCAGGTTCAAGTCCTGTCGGGTGCAATTTTGAGAAAGCATTTCTTCAAAAATAGTCATTCCAGTGTAGGAGACCCTAAAAAATAAGAATCAAATATGTATTATTTGTTATTTTCACGTAATCTTCAGCTATTTCAAAAGAAAAATAAGAAATACAGCATGTAGCCAAAATATCTCCAAACGTTTTATTTTGAGCCCTTTAAAAAATGTACACACCGAATTAGAGTCAACTGATAACAGATCTTTTTTTGTCATGCATAGGCTGATTAAAAAAAAGAAAATCTGTCATTAAACAGGGCCAGAATAAAATGTTTCTTTTTCTAATTAACTTAATGCCGTAACCACTTTCTTTACCTCTGAGAATAAGGTTGAGTTTAGCTATATCTCATTAAAAGCGCAAACTGTTTACGGTTCGGATTTTTAATTAAGATCTTTTTTTACACATTCATTAATACAAAGTGGTTGGGTTAGCCAGCTACAATCGAATGAAAGGCCTAATTATCGACTCTGAACCTTAATACATTGGGATAAGGCGAAAAATTGTTAAAAGAGTTGGAGATTTTTGTACATTTTAATGTAATTAGCAATCAACGGAGATATTTACTGAGGGACTATGACAAGGGCTACTTTACTTTGTCCATTTTGTTGTGGATTCTCTAGGTTTGTTGAGAGGATTAATATTTTGGAAAGGATTTACGTAGGGCTAGGTAAACCATTGTTTACCATTGTTTTGCTTTTCAAATGCCATTGCATTTGAGCTGTTGAAAAGCTTTGACGTTTATTTGGTTCGTCGCATTTTGATTTCAATATAAATAAAAAAATATTTATCTCAGTCAAACAACTCTGTTAAAAGTTATGCGTCATGCATAAAAAAAAAAACGGGTCGACTTCAGAACCTTCCTTCTTTGTTTCGTAGGTTAAAAAGGCTCAGCTTTGCACCTGTAATGCAACTAAGTGCTAAGCTAAATATTATTTTCAGATCACAAATAACAGAGGTGAGCCTATGTTCATATAACGATCGAATCCAAAGCAAAAGATCATCGAAACAGAAACAAAAGATGTTCTAAAAAATTTTCATTCCTATCCAGCTCATTTCAAAAAAATTTGTTCTTTGTATGTAAGTTGTGTTTTTTGACTTTAACTGCTAAGTATTAAAACAATGCAATCGACTTCACAAAAGTAATAGGTTCTCATTGTTGTACTGTATAGGTATAATGACAGAACAACATATCTGTGAGTATATGAAAGTATTTTTCTCACCCATTTAGAGCCAAAAATTCTAATTACCGTTACTAAACCTAACATAAAAAATGCTTTAAATCACTAAATTTATTTCATTGAGGCCGGCTTGCATAACGGTTCCTAAACATGTTTAAGCTGCTAAACGTATGTAAAATCTGTCAGAATTTCAAGAACTGTGTATGGCAACATATTATCAATCGTCCACTTAATGAAATAGAGTCCAATGTTCGATTCCCCATAAATTATTTTAAAATTGATTTAGTTAAATATGTTTTAAATATAGTGTTATGCAAGTCGCCCTAAATAACTGAATAATTTAAACAACTTTAACAATAAAAAATAAACACTCATAAAATAAACGAAACGACTCGTGATTTGAAGAATCACGCTTTGATTTTACACCGGTAAAAACGTGGTAAAAACGAAGTGAAATTTCATTTACTGACGAAATACTTACACGACACGGAAATAAAATTGGCACTGCACCGTGTGAAAACAGGTGAAACGTTGTTTTAGTACTATCGAAACAATTTCATTTAACTTATAAGAGTGTAAAATGCATTTGAACCCAACTTGACACGAGATTGGATGCATAAAATTTATTGCAAAGGTGGCGACAAAGATGATGAAGCCAATTGACTGATCATAACGCGATTTCTTCTACAAAACACAACTCATCGTTGCAGACATAGGGTGTGGTTATAATCAAACTTTGTGATTAGCCCTTGCGTTACCAATCTATACTTAGACTTCTTGTAATTGGCCGCTGCGTTACCTGTAACAAAGATAATAATAATTACTATCAAAGATAATTCGTAATATTGTTTAAGGTTATCGCGGTTTTGCATAATGAAACACAATGTTTACCGGGTTTAACATTGAATAAGTCAACCGTAAAGTTCGGTAAAGTTCGGTTCGAAAGCTCGGTCGATGATAATAATGACGTTATTGAATAAAACGCGAGTAAAGCCCGGTAAATATTGTGTTTTAAAGATAATTCCATTTAAACTAAGTACCTTATTACCTATTGCACCCCTGTTTCAAAATTTTAGACAATAAATGTCAACATACCTGTCAATAAAGGAAAAAGTAAACCAAGACCTGCCACTTTCAAATAAATGTATGATTTTTTTTGTTTACATTTTCATTGCAGGGCTCATCAAACTTTGTGATTGGTCATTGCGTTACCTACATATCTGTACTTAAATTATTTATGATTGGCCGATGCGTTACCTATCTATTCTTCGACTCTTTGTAATTGCCTGTTCTTGCACGAGAGTGCTACTAAAAAGACGGACTATTTTTGTGAAGGGAAAATACTTATGAGCAGTCAAGTGGTTTTATCGTCTTTGGTGGCGACGATAACACCCGCTCTACACTCTTAAGACGGGAATTTGAATTCCGATTTTTGTAGATTTAAAACTAAAATGCATTTCAGTTCAAGTGACTTATAGAGTTCAATTTGATTTGGAGTTTGCTATGCATAGATAGTCAAGCTCAAAGGTAATGAATAGCGAACTATATATAATATTTAATGGAAGATCTTTTATAGTACCTCTCTATAAAACTAAGAAGAGAGTACTCGAAGACGGGGGAAATAGGGAACAAAAAGGGGGTAGTTTTGCTCTAAGGCTTTAGGAAAATCGAAGTCGTTTTCGAAAGTTTTGGGTTTGAGTACTTGAATTTCACGTGTTTCTTAGAGTTAGACGTCCCTGCACTGATTTTAAGTTGACCTTTTATTTAGTTTGGACTAGTTTAATTTATACATTATCAACCTTTACGTTAAAAAACCGTAGTTTTTCAGTGTTAAATAAGAAAAAAGAAATCACTATTCCATTTCAAAAAACGTCACCGTCGCCTAAAATTGATTTTGTGCCAGCCGTCTTGCACAAATGTGCCAACGTGCCTAAATACGCGTAAGTACCTAGTCTTCAGTTATCTAGATGCCAAGTTTCATCACAATCAGTTTAGTAATAATAAAATAATAAAAATAAAAATGTATTTACCAAAACACTTCAAAAACATTAGGTACTTAATTACTTTTGGCCCCCGCACAAGGGCAAGCCTGGATTACAGGATTACACAAGTTGAGGTCCAACCAGAGTATCAAATAGATTACAAAACTAAAAATGTAAACAAATATTATAAAACAAGAAACAAACAAACTCCAAACCGCAAGGACAAAAGCATCCTGCAGATTATTTTTGAGTATTGGTGTGTGTGCACTGTGCATCCAGATTTAAAAATTTACAAAGGAAGTCAAAAAAAGCCATAAACAATACACCACCCTTGCAAACGAACTTTCACCAACGATCGTGACCTATTGCAAGGAAAGGAAAAAAACCTATTACATTTTACGCACGTACAGCAAACACATCGATATTCCGACATAACGTTCAAAAGACATATTAACATTAATGAACTAATTTATATCACAGATAATTCGATTCAAAATAAGTGCCTTATTTCTCCTTAAAGACGTCTTTGAAGTAAATCTCGTTCCAGATTTAGCTTATATAATCATTTTATCATGTTTTGCTCAGCCTTTCTAAGACAGTAATAAGATTTAGCCGTATTTTATCGTTGACAAGCATTCTTGCATGAACGTTGAACATGCGTCAAGACAATAAAGCAAATTAACTGCTAATAAGTATTCCCTCGAGAAAAAAGTACGTATTTTTAGTGGTACTTTCGTGCAAGACCGGCCAATCACAAAGAGTCTATGTCTAGATAAGTGACGCCAATCACTTAAACTGAAATCTATTCAGACTAAGCTTAGCAAAAATTAAGCATAAACTTTGAATTGGAATTTATGGAATGTCGAAATTCATTTCGTTATACACGAATTAAATAAAACGAACTTCATAGTCATTACAGAGAAGCAAAGTTTAGGTCATTATTTTTGATTGGTACATTATAAATTGGAAAAACTTCGGCTTTACTTAGAAAAAACTTTAGATATTTGCGAAGATCACGTTATAAATACCAAAAATTGGCTTAAGTCAAAGTTTTTGCTTAGCAAAGTCAAAGTACGGACTATAGATTTCAGCCTTAGATTTTAAGTATAGAGATGTAACACAGTGGCTAAGCAAAATTGATTATTACCTCACCCCCTGCCCGCAACGGTGAGTTTTGTTTGGAAGAAAAATCGCGGTATGATCAGTCAATTAGCTTTATTATCTTTAACATGCGACAAGCAAAAGCAGTTTAGCTTGGTAAATTTGGGATGTGTGAATGGAATTAATAAAAGTTAACGACTAAAACGAAAACAGATTTTATTTAGAAATCGCCTAAATTTCGTTTTTAGCCATAATAATCCTACTAATATTATAAATGCGAAAGTTTTTGAGTTTCTATTTCTAAGCATGTGAATATTTTATGTTTGTTACTTCTCGATATACGAAATTAACATGATCACCGTAGCAAAACTGGGATATATACAAGACCTAGGTACCTATACGAGGTGTAATGAGGATGAACATTTAAGCCATCCTCATTACAGAAAAGGGATCAAACAACTTTTGTTCTACGACTTTTGGAAAATCGAAGTACTTATTAGTTTTCGAAAATTTTAAGTTAATGTTTTTTTGAAAATCAGCTGTTTATTGGAGTTAAAGGTCATTGGCCTTATGTTGTCCTTTCATTTAGTTTGGTCTACTACAACCTAAACTTTTTAATGTTTTTTTTTTTTAAATACAGATGATTTTTCAGTGAAATCAAAAACTCAACTCAAAATACAAACAAAAACAAACAAAAAAAACCTTTTTTTTGTAACTCAAAATTTACAAAAAAAGGCGAGGTGCAACAAGCTCATACAGTTCCTGCGAGCACACTCCGAAGTGAGTTCGAGCCTCTCCATGAGTAAAATTATAAAGATCATTCATTTTTGCTTAAAAAAGTTCAAAGTATATTTTCTAAGTTCATTCTACTTCTTTCCTTCGTGTAGTGGTGCACTTCACCTTGTGTTAGAGTTTTCAGGTCGCTTCAAGGTCTCTAATTCGCCTCTAAGACTGCCAATAACATGATTAATAATATCTAAGTAAGAGTTATCGTATTCTAGTAAAGTTTCATAACAACGCCCTAACTAGATAAATACCGTTTGATTTATTAGTTTTATTCCAACCATTTATCTTGTAATTAACAATAATATCTACGAATGTATAGCATACCCTAGTTCATTCAGTAATTATGTATACGATAATAGCTCCAACTTTCAGTGATAATGTGTGAAGTTTGTGCAAAACTGTTCTAATTTCTAGGCCGTGGTATTGCTATTGCGACGATGTTAACATTTTGGTAGCAGTAACTGTAGTTAGGTACCGTTATTTCTTATTATACCGGTTTTGTATACCGGTAGGGTTTTACACGCCCACGGGTTGTATTTTCATGTAAGCATTTGTGATGCCTTGATTTTATATTTTTGTAGCGTTTCCCACACTTGGAAAGAAAGAAGAGATGCGTTTGTATCGTGGGGTTCCCTGGGACATGGGAAACCGCTTCCAAACACAAATGGTGATGAGAACCACGTTAGTTACGTGGCACTCGGATTAACGAGATTTGATTCGAAAGGTAGGGAACTAAGACACTGAGATCGAAGGAGTACAAGCGGGGCACTAACCTTGATACAGCCTCCCAATATTCCCTCGTATGTCAGGCAGATTCAGGTCCTGAGATCCACGACGAACGAGCTCGGTGCGCGCACCTACCTACTTTTAATTCGTGAGGCGAGAAAGTTCAGCTCCAACCACGACACTGTCGGAGGTTTCACTGCACGGAGTCGGAATGATAACGCTCTAGGTACTTGGTTTGTGATAATCCCGTGAGATTCGAGTGAGACTTGCAGACACAAGCATCCCGCTGTCCCGTTCAAAACGAATAAGACGAATCCATTCGATCAACATCATTCGTTCGCAATCTCACAGATTCAAAACTAACATTGACCGAACAACTAGCGAAAAGATTCGATTATGAGCGGTAATTTGAAATTAGAACTAAATCGATACGATAACGATACAGTGTTCATAATTTCACGACGACAGAGCGAGCACCTGTGGCGCAATCGGTGAGCGCACGATACGGAATATTGGGATTGCAGGTCAAAGTCTAAAGGCACTTAATACTGAAAGAAAAGTTTTGGTTCTTTAATTACCTTGTAATTTGGTTCAAAGCAGAACAACATCACACATACATAACAGTCAAAATCGATTGAAGGTACGTCCTACAATCCTTCCCACCTTCATTTATGTATTCATATAAGTGCGTCTTCCGTCATATAGGTAGGTAAGTAAGTTTATACGATCATATAGGTAAGTAAGTACCTTAATACCTTTCTACTAAGGTTTATAGTACAACGAACTTACATATGCCTTTAGGTAGGTGAGCTGACAATTACCGTTCTGGGAATTGAAACACGAATTTCGTCTATATTTAATTAAGTCTATTGTTATATCGCAATATTCTTGTAATTGATGAGTAAACTAACTTAAGTAGAGTTCTAAGGTCGTAGTAACTAGACCGTTTTTTATCTTTTAGACATAATTTACGTTTCGAAACTAGATTCATGCATTATTTCACAAAAGCAAAATTGCCAACCGCTCGCTTGTCTACCAACAGCTTCTGTTCAAGTTGTATAAAGATATTACAGATGATGGTAAACGAAGTCAAAGGCGTCAAAGAAACGGTGGGAAGATGGCATAAAAAAAGGTGGCCGGACCTGAATGGACCCGAGTAGCCAAAGATAGAGTGAAATGAAAATCATTAGAGTAGCCCTATGTCGCAAAAGAAACTGTTTCCAAAAATCTGGATAACGAAATAAAAATTTAATCTAGATTAAGTAGATACAGATAAATAGAAGTAATGTTTAGTTAGTTGAAACAGTAATAAGGGCTATTTTTATTTATTTTATTATTACACATTGTATCATTACAAGTTGCGCGTTGTATGTAATGTTCGAATCTGTAATGTTACATTACTACATCACACATACATATTTATTTGTTTACAAGTGACTGCTCGTGGTAAGGGAGCACCTTAAGAAGGTACAGAGTAATTTTGTTCGTATCCGACTGATTTCGTTGTAGCCAACTAGCCACTATGTATAGAGACATCTGAAATTTAGGCACGCTACTGTTCAGTAAATAACTAGTGGTCGAATGTTTTATTTCCTGCCAGAGGACTGATAACAAGAACCGGATATCAGCAGATACAATCGGGGGCTTAGTCACGCGACGTCAAAGATAATAAAGCCAATTGACTGACAATTGATCAAACCAGGGACGCATGTCAGTATAAAATATTTAAATAGTATTTCAAAAATATCAGTAAGCAAATTTTTATACCAGCCCAGAAAGTGCATATCGGTATAAAATACTTTAATAGGACTAGTAAAATATTAGTACTCAAATATGTTTAAGTACTGTGAGAATTTATGTATTTATATTTTCCAGTACAGTTAATTAACTCTTATTTAATTTCCATATCAATAAAAAATTATAATAATATAATTTAAACATAAAGACAATCGAGAATTATCGAAATACATATTTATGTATTAAGTACTAAGAGATTTAGATTCAGATCAGATCGGTTCAGATTTTATAATATAATTCTTATTATAATAAGAAGTAGCTTCGCCCCGCGGTTTCACCCGCGTAACTTCCTATCCCGTAACGTTAATGATCCCTCACGTATGTCATACCAGGTGTTGCTTAACGATCATTCAAAGTACTATATAATATTTCTACCTCTAAACCAACCCTGTACCAAGTTTATGAATATCGGGTCACCTGCTCTTTATAACCCAACACGTATGTTGTACCAAGTGTTGCTTAACCCGTACGATCATTCAAAGTACCCTATATATTATTACTACCCTGTACCAAATTTCATTCATATCGGTTTACGGGTTGTTGAGTTAGAAATAGAAATACACGACTTTATTTTTCAGAGCTGCCGTCCCGCAGTTTTACTTGCGTATTCCCGATCCCGAGGGACTATCGGGATCAAAAGTAGCCTATGTCACATCTGGATAATGTAGTTTTCTATTAGTGAAAGAATTTTTGAAATAGGTCTAGAAGTTTTTGTGATGACCCCCAAAATACATACATACATGTTACCAACGTAACCTCTTTAAAATATTAATTACCAACATAAAACAAAATATTAAGAATCAAAAGTACAATGAGATATTGCAAAATAATTATTAAAAAGCACTGCAATTTGGTGACACTACCGTCTCGCATGGAGCCGACCGATTGAGCCGCGCGGCATGATGCCTCACAGAGCTGGCTGGCCACCCTCATCATCGTCGCCCGCTACGTGTATATGTATATGCACGCTTGGTACTTGTTATTAATTATTTATTGTGGAGTTATTTTAAAACTGTAATATCTCGTGAGATATTCATTGGAATCAAGTGATGTTAAGGACATTATGTTTAAAATTAAATACTTTTAATGAATAACGCATTTATTTGGATAAGGATTAATATCACATTTACAAAATTACCTTCGGAAACAATGCATTGTTCTACAATAAATTTCATTACTCTAAAAGATGTTATATTGAGTCAACCTTAAGAGTTAGACATATGCTGTCGCGGACTATTTATTACATACTATTTAGAGGAAGAATTCTCTCATAAATGGATTTTATGTAACTTTGACCGTTTACTCAGCGCACGCGACAGAATCTCGGAAAAGGGGGAATTTTTTCCCGTTTTTGCAACATATTTCATGGATGCTCCGCTCCTATCAGTCGTAGCGTGATGTAATATAGCCTATAACCTTCCTCGATAAATGGACTATCAAACACAAAAAGAATTTTTAAAATCGGACCAGCAGTTCCTGAGATTAGCGCGTTCAAACAAACAAACAAACAATCAAACAAACAATCAAACAAACTCTTCAGCTTTATAATATTAGTATAGATTATATTATAAAATCTGTATAAAATTTTTACGTTACCTAAATGTAAAGGTAGGTACGAATGTTATTTTAAACAAAAATATCTGTACTGCTATTTTTGAGTACCGGAATTTAATAGTATGACGTCATACAGAAAAATATTGTACCTACAAATATTCATACCGGTATCGGTCGCAGCCAGGTGGTAAGGTTCAATAATCAAACTTGGTGATTGGCCATTGCGTTACCTATCTAGGTACACTTAGACTCTTTTAATCTTATGCTAAAAAATAAATATTGGTTAATATAAGTATTCATGTTTAAAAATAAATATTTGTATCTGATCTGGGTGTCTATCAATGTATTAATATGTATATATTTTGTATATGTATCCGTTGTCTAGTACTCATAGTACAAGCCTTGTGTTTAGTTTGGGGCTAAATTGAGCTGTGTGACTGTGTAATGCCGTGCAATATTTATTTATTTATTTTAATGAGGGGCAAGACTTATAAGCAGTCAATTGGTTTTATCGTCTGCGCGACGCCTAACTAGGGCGCTCGGAGGCGACGGCGTAACGTCGTCGTTCTTTATTCATCGAGACTAAAAAACCTAAGCTTCACAAACAACCGAGATTCATACATATTAATGTTTTATCTACGCTACCTAACGCGTTAGGGAGCTGTGCATCCCCTAATGTGTTCCGGGAATTTCGCTTTCACCTGCCTTCGTTGTCTAAATCGTTAGGTTTTAGTACATAACGCGGGGGCGGTGTTTAATACACTTGGAAAACCGACAAACTTTTACTGGGACATTAATTTTAATAAGTAGGTACGTCATATGTGTCGGGGTACTGCTTTGATGAGAAGGCGTAAGTCTTGAGTTTTTAGAATTGGATTATCAATACTAAAGCTACGATAAAGATTAAGATAAATTATTTGGTCAAAGATTTCGTAATAGAAAGTGTTATAGTATATACAAGATGTAACAGGTAAGCCCTTTAAATCCGAAAGGGGGTTGTTCTAGACGTCTAGGCGAACACCTTTTGTTTTACGACTTTTGAAAATTCCAACTTTATTTTTGAAAATTTTGAGATTATGTTTCACTGGAAAAACAGCTGTTTTTGAAAATAAAGGTAGGTAATTGAAAGTTTGATTGTAGTAGACCAAACTAAATGAAAGAACAACATAAGGTCAATGACCTCGAACTCTAAGAAACAGCTGATTTTCAAGTAAACTTTACACCTAAATTTTTCGAAAAGTACTTCGAATTTTCAAAAGTCGTAGAACAAAAGTTGTTCGCCTGAACGTCTAGAACAACCCCCTTTCGGATTAAAAGGGCTTACCTGTTACATCTTGTATATAGGTAACCGAAAATTGTTAAATTGTAACAATAGTTTAAACACAAAACGATTTATGTAAGAAGTACTTAGTATGTAAGAAATGTATTTTATTTTTTGGTAATAAATATATTATTATTACATTATTAAAAATATATTATTATATCAAGTTACTGAAATTCTTTTAAATATATTATAAAGAGGAAACGTTGGAACTTGTATGTATGTATATTGTATAAGGAGTAATCTCTGATACAATTGGATCTTGGACACTGAGAGCAATTTTAATACACGAATTGCCCATGTAAAGCCCCGTAAAAATAAAATACATGTACCTACTGCGTACTCAATTTATTAGAGAGAAAAAACAGTAATAAAATTAAAATATACGTTCAGTAAAATCCTATACATCAGATACAGAGAACACAACAACAGTACTTCCTCGGGCAACATTTTAACGCAGACTGGCGTATGGACAGCCAATATTGATTTAAATAATGTTTCCAGCAGCATCATCAACAATGTTGATCAATTGTTGCTAAACTTCTGTTTACCATGAATACGGGGCTTAAGACAATACTTGTTTAAGTATGAACTAAGACGAGCTAAGTGAAGTAAGTAGATGTTCTAATAGTTTATCTAACTTGAACGTTCTCCGATCGATTGGAAGCAGACATTGAGTCTAAAACCGTATCTAATCGAAACTTGTTTAAATTCTCCGTTGTAGATTTGAGATAACTCATTAAATATGGAATTTCTCATTCTATTGGCGTTAGCAAGAGACAAAAAAAGCTATAAAGCGAATTAAAGAAACAATATCTATTTTTTGGCACTACAGTCTTCTTCTTTTAGATGTGTGTGTTACATTTTAGACCATATCATCACTACCACCCGGTGAGATACTGGGTAAAAGCTTATCTATCGTGTGTATAAAAAAATCTGACGCAATATTTTTGTTAAAATCGTTTGTAGGCGACGTTGATCCCTAACTTATACATATACAGAAAGAAAGAAGACTCCTGGATATTCATTAATGAAACCAAAACAATTATTAAAGAAATTTAATCTGTGATTTTGTCGGAATATTCCTTTCCTTCAACTGAAGCTTGACTTAATTAATATTAGAAATAACTTAAATAAATCTTTGTCCTTATCTTTATTGCCTTGTATGTTAGAGCAAACATGATTGCCCGTAGGTTTGCACACAGTGCAGTAGAGGTGAAAGTCAAAGTCACGAAAACAGAAGAAAATTTACAAAAATAATTTACTTGTATATTGACTTTACCAATAAGGTACAAGATCGGGGCATTAGTGGATTATTTGCGTGGTAAAAAGTCCATCAAACAGCTTGTTTTTTTTTTTAACTAAAG
Source organism: Idaea dimidiata (assembly GCA_949358125.1). Classification (NCBI taxonomy): domain Eukaryota; kingdom Metazoa; phylum Arthropoda; class Insecta; order Lepidoptera; family Geometridae; genus Idaea; species Idaea dimidiata. The sequence goes on along the minus strand of OX442339.1, from coordinate 14,872,476 downwards.
TGTACTTACAACTCGATTCAAAAAAGCTGGCGAATTCAAATGTAGAGCTTATTTATTTACTGTTTAAGAAAGAAGTGTGAAGTTACGCCCTCGGTCCTTTTCACATATACGCAAACGCAAAATGTAATGGTGCCTTTCCATGCTTGCCAAGCCTTGAAAAAGTTTATCAAGCTCCAAGCGTCCTCGAATCTCGCTTGGCATTTGAAAGTCGTTTTCATTAGACCGGATCGGAGACAAGCGTCCATAAGCTCAGGCAAGCCAAGCCAAAGTGTAGTATGCCTACATCTCTCACATAACTGTAGTCTACCCATCTATACAATACTTACCACGAGGTATCATCCTATGTAACTTAGAATAAGGAACTAGTCTGTGAGATCACGTCACACACTCGTCATATCATCACGCACATTTTAATTAATATCCTCTGCTAGGTCTACCATACTAAGTTGTTCTTATCAAAGCTTGGAAAGCCGACATTAAAGTGTATTCATGTTGTGTTCGTGTATCTGAAACTCATTAACCGAGTTGTAGGTTAAACTTTAAAGTTTTCACAGTATGAAGCATGTATACAAAATATATCAAAGTTGGTAAGAGACATTAAAGGAAAGGCATTGATAAAGTAGAAACGTGTACTAGTGTACTTCAGGTCGTTCAATGTAAAGGAATTTTACTAGGTACTGCAACAGGCCCTTAAACTAAATACCTAAGGTTCGGTAGGTATTTAATAGCTAACGTTACTAAAAACTTGATAAGTTAAGTTATAAGTATATAGAACTTGATTGTTTCACCCAAACTCACTTGAAAAATGTAATCTCATAACTACAACTTTGAAAGCTAGTATAGCCCACGCCAACACTTAGTCCTTTTAGCGGGCGAAACACCACATCAATCAAAAGCCACTATAAATTCTAAGTATAAAGTTATAGAACTACTAGCTGCGCCCCGCGGTTTACCCGCGTAAGTCCCGTTCCCGCGGGAATATTGAGATAAAAAGGTCCCCAGCTACCTAACCCCAGTATACCCTACCTATATACCTACCCAGTTTCGTCGTAATCGGTTCAGTAGTTTTTGCGTGAAAGAGTAACAAAATCACACACATACAAATATTACTAAGATAGAGTTACCTGAAAATGGTTTATCTCTTTTTGAAAATTATTTAAAAGTACTTGGATGCAAGAATACTATTAAAAAAAAATTAAGATCGTAAGATGAACTCTAAACCTTTTTCGTAGTAAATTTTCCACACCCACATGCCACTAGGTCGACTATTTTTAGCTCGTTTTCGTAAAAAAACTAAAAACATTACGTAATTTGTTTTTATTGCTCGAGGCATATCTACTAGAATTAATCCACTGTTATCGATCAATATCTATATATATAAAAGAAAGTCGTGTTAGTTACACCACTCAAGAACGGCTAAATCGATTTGGCTTAAAATTGGTGGGGAGGTAGCTTAGAACCAGGAGAAGGACATAGAATACTTTTATCCCGATATTCCTGCGGAAACGGGAACGGGACTTACGCGGGTGAAACCGCGGGGCGCAGCTAGTTTTAAATTATTAATAGAAACTTTGTGAATTTGGACTTAGAGAATAACCGTTAAATAATAACTAAGAGAATTTCTACACAAGGTATTAAGAATAGTCGGAATTTCTCGAAGTCGACCTCAAACGATTTTAATGAATAAAGTATTTTGTCTATTGACTATTGTAGTGAAGCTTAAAATCACCACATCTAACAAAGTTCAAAACAACCAATACTAGGTAGTACGTATGTATAAGATTACCTCTCCCAATTTCATACACGTGCGACTTTATCCGAAAGCACATCAAGTATGTATTACCTTTATTAAGGGGAAAGTTTAGACCCACCCTAAAGCAACAAATACAATTCTGATATTCCTTTGTAACCCTTCCTAACAACGTTCGGTCCTCATTAAAAGCAAATATGAAACTGGAGACGTTGAAAGACTGAGAACCTAGATGTTAAATTATCTATCGGCCGATAACATTTTATAGACAAAGATAATGTAGCTTTCTATTGGTGAGAGAATTTTTGAAATCGGTCCCGCAATTTTAGAGCCTACGACCTTCGGAATTAAAGTCGGGGTATCTACCACTAGACCAACACCACTCTTATTTTAACTAAAAACGGTATGTGCCTTAATAACATCGCTCTTACTGTGTAGGAAAACATCGTGAGGAAACCCACGGCTAAGTTACCTTCAGACGTATTGTCCAGTTCTTTCAGTTCAGGGTGGGATGCTGGGAAAGCCTACTCCACCTAACAATGTCCCGGGCACTACACCGGCATATAAATAGCATGGATTAAAAGTTGCATGTGCTGTATAAATAATCTAAATTAGATGAGAAGGCCAATATATCTTTCTACGTACTGGGTGTTCTAGTTTCCAGTCTATAGAAGCACTAAGGTAAAGCTCAACCATTGACTTAATAAACTTCATAATTACGAACACTTCTCCGGGTCGTATAAAATGCGAGCTACAAAACTATGCCACTCGCTTGGAGGAACCATCTTGTTTTTATTTTAATTTTATGATTAATTGTTGGATTTTTACCTGAAACTTTAAGTGGCCAAGTTTTTAAAAGCACTTATCTAAGCTAGTTGTCCATTTTGAAGTCGCTTTTTCTATGTTTTTATTATTTGCAAGTCTGTGGCGCTGTATGTATATTACTCAGGTGATTTTGTCAATTTTGAAGTAGTTTTTCATGTTTATCATTTTTGTACTTTTTACTAATATTATAAATCCGAAAGTTCATATTTTTGTTTGTTTGTTCCCTGTTCACGGTCGAACGGTTCCACCGATTTGGATGAAAACTTGCATGTAGCGCCTCACTGACATCATCAGTACTTCCCTGGTCGTTCATTTAAGTGTGGATGTTTGCATTGCGATAGTTAGGTGTTCGAACAACGCGGAATAGCGACTTATGCGGGGGAAACCGCGCAATTAATTAAGATTATTAGTTATTTTATGTGCAGATTAGCATCGATTAAACCAGACAATTTAGTTTCAAAACTAAATATAGAGATAATCTAGATTTAATTATAATGAAGCACAATCTATATCATTAGATTACCGTATATGAAAGGATACCGGAAATCGATAATATTAATCAACACAGTTAACAATGTGAAGTTGTGCAGCGTGTATGTTTAATTTATAATACTTATCGTGCCACGTTTTTATTATGTCATTAAACTAGCAGTCTCCCGCGTTTTCACTCGCGAAAATTCATCCAGGAGGATTTTCCAAAATCCCGTCTTTAATGGTGGTGGAACCGTCGGTATATTAAAAAGTCTATATTTGGATAATGTTTTAAGTTGCAAAACGACATACTAGTAAAACGTCCAATAAATAAAATTGTCACGATTATGAAGTACAGGTCTATCAGCAAATGATTCACTGCAAAAACATAACACTTCCCCAAACTCTAGCTATCGCGGTTCATAGAATACCTACAGTTTGGTGACAGACGGACGAATGGACAGACGGACAGCGGAGTCTCAGTAATAGAGTCCCGTTTTTACCCCTTGGATACGGAACCCTGAAAAGCGAAAAATAACGCGCGCGATATCAGATTCAGATTTATTTATTGCATTCATGAGTTTACAGTAATTATTTTTAGATTAAGAACATACATGATACCCGGTGGGCTTAGCAACACAGTATTGTCATGTTAATATTCTATTGTTTTATACCATCTATCTATATATTCTATACTTAAAATAAAAGAAGAGAGAACAAAAAGTCTGTACTTGGAAGTAAATTAAAAAGAAAGTTGTCTAGGAGACTTAGGAAAAGTAGTAGAACAAAATTATATAATTTTTGAAATTCTTGTCTGGCTGTCTGTTTCTCTGTTTGTTCCTTATACAATTAAAAACTCCTAACCTAATTGAAATCTGGTTTTCAATATTGGATAGTTCTCTTTTCGAGGAACCTCTTGGTATACTTTACATCAAAATCCAATTTGTGGAACCCAAGTATTTCTACGCAGACGAAGCCGTGGGTAACAGCTATTTTAAAAATTAATAAAATCAAATCATTACATTAAACAAATCAAATTATTAAATTAGAGCGCGTGCCCGTATGTCCTCTTAATAGCACTGTGTCACCTTAACTACGAATATTACAGTTTTGAACGCAGTCTAGAATTCAGAATGAGGTTTCAGAACAGTTGCCTTTGTGGGACAAAATACTGTGTTTTGTACTTTAAACACTTTAGTGCCAGTGCAGTTTAGAGTATGGCACTATTTTATGCCCGAATCACTTTTACGTTGGACTTGAATGAATGAATGAATGTATGGATGAATAATTGAATTAGGTAAATTATAATAATAAGTAAATTCTTATTTCTTTTTTGTTTTTATTGCTCAAGGCATTATATTATATTCATGGCATTATTATTATATTTCCTTGCTAAAAATATTTCTAAGTAAATTCTTTATTATACCTACACACCAAATACAAATACGACGACGACCTCTGTGGCGCGTCGGGCGAACGCTTGGCTGCAATGCGAAAGGTTGCGGGTTCGATTCCCGCTGGGTGCAAATATTTATGCTTAAAAATAAATATTTGTATCTGGTCTGGGTGTATTTCTATGTATAATTTTTATGTATTTACAAAAGAAAAATAAATATAAGTAGTATATCCGTTGTCTAGCCACCGTAACACAAGCTTAGCAGCTTACCATGGGGCTAGATGGCGCTGTGTGTTGGTCACAGAATAAAAAAAAAAAAATACGTACAAATAAACAAACAACTTAAAAATAGGTGGCACAATGAGCGGCCTTATCGCTTAAAGCGATCTCTTCCAGGCAACCTTTGGATGAAGAAGAAGACGACTTTGGATTTCGACTTAAGAAAAATATTCTCAGTTTAAAATTTAAAGTTATCATCTATACATAAAAGATTCAAGGTCCTGATTGACTGACTGAACTATAAATCAACGTACAGTTTAAACCGGATCCTAGAAATATGAAATTTAGAGGGTGCTCCTTGTAATGTGTATGGGTGTGTTTGTAATGTGTGTGTGAGGGTGTGTTTGAGAGTGTGTGCTCTTTGTAATGTGTCTACCAAGAAAGAGTTTTAGAAATTTCTATGGGGTCGGGAATTGTGCAAGTAAAATCGTGGGCAGCTTCCCACGATTTTACTTGCACTTAGATTAGCATCAAAAAATTAAAGTTCTAACTGATTGACTCAACGCAGAGACCAAACAACTGGTCCAAAACACACTAGAGACTTCAAATTTGGAATGTGTGTTGTTTCCACTAAAAAGGGGTTTCTCGAGTTTAGTAGAACAGTATAACTTCCTGATCGGAAGTTATGCGGATGAAGCCGAGCGAAGCGAAGAGAAGTATTAATTATGAATATGTAAATAATAATGAAATACACGAAAGCAACTAAATGCACTAAATTATAAATCCTTAAAGTAGAACAGTACAATTCTGTACGAATCGAATGAAGTAGCGTTTAATTTGAACATGGGAATGATTTACGGTGGCAGTTGGGAAAACGGGGCGAATCGGGGCAAGCCGGGGCTTGTCGTTAATTGACCCCGAGCGAGCCGGGCGGGGTCATTGTTTGCGTTGGCGCGGCGCCTACTGTATGTTTGCCTAGCGAAGCCTGATTGTCCCACATGATGTCTACAAGCCGGCTCCCAGGCTATTTACTTGGTAATTATAAGCCACTGTAGGTAAAACGTTACTCGACTCTTATTGGGAATGGAAAATCTAATAGTGCGGTGAGGAAATGGTTTGAAGCTCACTGTGTCTAATTGTTCTTTGAAAAAACTGCTGACATAATATGCTTATATTGAAATATTTATTAATGGAAGCATCTCAAAAACACATCAATACGCGAGCACGACGCGTTTGTATGAACGTTCAGTGCAGGCTTAAGCAAAATAAAGTTTAAAAAAACTATATTTAGGAAATAGGCTACTTTTTATACCGATCGCGTAGTTTTTATTAGAGACTCGCAGCTGCACTTCAGCTGCAGTGCCCTGCAAATTAAAAGTAGCCTATGACATTCGGCCTATTATTACGAATCTATTGACACTACATTTATTCAAAACGGTTCAGTAGTTTAGGCGCTACGGTAGAACATACAAACATACATTGACTGCCAAAAATATTATCCTTTCTTTTGGCTTCCCGGTAGCTGGGTTAAAATACAATATGTTTATATTGGCGATAGATACGTTTCTCTGTCTTTTGCAACCAAGACCTTGGGCCGTGGGGCCTCGGCTTAAAATTATTAGTGTATTTATCTGTGGTGCTGGTGACCCAAAAGGCTGGCTGCTACTTTCGCCAACAATTAGGTAGGTTTTGTTATGCAAAGAGGGAATTAAGCCAACATTATGGTACCGTATCAGATTCTAGGGACTCATTTTTTTATTTATAATTTTAATATTTAAAGAAATATACGATATTAACACCCCGTTAATAAGTAATTTTAGTTTTAAAGAAATGCTTAAGTATATTAAAAAAAATATATATTATATATATATTTTGGTTTTTTGTATAAACAAATGCTTTCCGAAAATTTACACCCAACAGGACTTGAACCTGCATCCCTTTGCACGACTAATTTCCAAAAATAAAAACGTCCCAAAAGACGAATGTCCAAAGGCATGTCCAAGTGATAAAATTACCCAACCATAAAAATGTCCAATGATAAAATTGCCCATATATAAAAATTACCATAATTTAATATAGCCCAATTTAAAAAATGACCTATAGTAAAAATGACAAAACTTAAAAATGACCAGTAATAATATTACCTAATACTAGAAATGTCGAATGATAAATATGGCCAATAATAAAATTGTCCTACGATACGAATGTCCAAAGTAGCGAACTAAACTGACAAAACGGTGAGACAGTATGTGCTTTCTTTAATGTTTAGGCTACATATTAATAAAAGGCATATATCAAATATAAAACAATTATTATTACTTAAGCATTAGTCAACAATGTCCATTAAACTTCAAATATTGCACCTTATAATAAAATAAAACAAAAACAATCCTCTTAATATAAGTGAAAATAAGTATGCAGAACATAAAAGGAAGGGGGTTAGGTAATAATTATGTTAACATGCACTCTGATCGCTAGAGTCGCTTTTTTCGTTTGAATTTAACGAAAATCGTAAATGTATGATTTTTTTAATCATTTGCAGATCTGTAATTTCGTTATTATGCAGTAATTTCAAATATTTCGCATATTTTCGATCGAATGCAATATCAGACTTTCGCCGATTTTTTTGGGTTGAATAAAAAACGCTGTTTTTCATTTTATAATCGTATCTGATTGATTCTTTTCTCATATTATACAAAAATTTACATAAATTGGGATTTTTGGGAATTTTTACTGATAGGCGACGATGCCATCCTTCTAGGAGATTTGTCGTTCGGTGTTTATCATCCGAACAACTCAATAAAACGGTTGAAATTTTCGAAATCCACTGCTTTTCAAAATAATTTTTGAACATTCTGAACTGATCACAGTCGGGTGCCATGTTCAGTATTGTCAACCAGCAGTCTTTGATATAGTTTTTTGGTAATAACGGCAAGTTTCTAACTAGTTTTAAAACCTTTTTGCAGTCTTTTATGTCTATAAGTCCCAGCTGTTCTGCTTTTCTTGTAATTGCCTTTTGATAATGAAAGAAACATCCCTTAACCTGGACTTCTGGGAATACCTGCTGCACCGCATTGATAACAGCTAGCTCGAAATCACATTTAAATGTCTTCATATGAATGTTCAACCATGTCATCAGCAATTCAAAGAATCTTACATATGTACTTTGGGATTTGTTTGGTAATAAACCGTAGATTACCGGAACAACATTGTTTGTTTTTTCGTCAGACCCTAAATCTAAATGGAGAGTATAAAATTGGTAAAACGGTGGCGGAGCAGTGTTAAATGTGCCATCTCCCAAATAGAAACCGGCCTTTTCATTTTCTATAAATTTTCTTGCTGTAGGTGAGCAGAAAATTAAAATCTTTTCTTCTGAGGCATCATCGCACACTAAAAAGTTATTTGCCAGAATTTTTGGTACATAAACTTCTGACAACTTAGAAAATGATATCTTATTACATTCCAGGTAACGTTTTCGCAGTTTGTTCAGTCCATCTTCAACATTTTTGAAATCTGGCAAAACATCTACGTAAGAACTATTACTGGCCTTTAAAGGATCAGTGTGCTTTTCATACAAGCTTTGCACAGAACCCAGATCTTCACATACATCCTTTTTTAAAGCAACCATAGCCTTAAAGACTTCTTGTTTTTTCGGATCTATAGCACAAGTATGTTGAGAAGATCGTAGCACCCTATTTCTTTCGTGGTTTATGGTTACCGATGCACTACATTCCGAGCGATTTATACATCGCCATAAAGTGCTGCGTGATTTTGGATTTGTCACATTAAGGTTGTAACGCGATGCTCCCAGTAATAGGGTTTCCTTACCTTTTTGGTTTTTTAAAAATAATATTTCTTCGTCACTCATTATTAATACGGTGATTATTTTTATTTTAATACTAATTTCAGAGACGTCTCATGTGGCATACGTGACACATTGCAATTTGTATATCATTTCTGTAAATCAAGCAATACTTCATACAAGTGGCCAGTATCTATCACTATCACTCTAAAGAGTTTTTATATATAAATGTATAATACCGAAGTAGATTCGAGTCTATTTATTTATTGGACATTTTTATAACTGGACGTTATTATAGCTGGTCATGTATCTAGTCCGGTATATCTAAAGTTGGACATTTTTATAACTGGACGTTATTATAGCTGGTCATGTATCTAGTCCGGTATATCTAAAGTTGGACATTTTTATAACTGGACGTTATTATAGCTGGTCATGTATCTGGTCGGTTGTTTCGATAGTTGGACATTTTTATGGCTGGGCAAATTTCTGATTGGACATTTTTGAAGGCTTGGACCTTTTTATTTTTGGAAATTAGTCGTGCAAAGGTTTTAACTATTTACTTAGATAGGTACCTACCAGGCGCGTAGAGTCAATACAACTCGATTCCCATCAAGTTACCTTTGAATTTGAAATTGGGCACATAAGTACGTAGTTAAAAACCTACTACCAACCTAGACTATATATTTTTCGTAATTCATTTTGTTTTAAAATAACAACGCCTTACCGTATTAAAACAGCAAATCCCTACGACACAAATGATTATGAGGATAGGCTACCTTCGCGGCGGCATATTTTTGCCATAGTCGCCACAATAGTTAGTATGAAGCGCAGAGCTCGTAACGCATACGCGTTTACGCGTATCCTGCTTCCGCAGTAACCCGCTTCTCGACGGCTTTTGGACTTTCATTTACAACGAAACGTACTAAGTAGTGGGTGTATTGAAAATAAAATAAACTTTATTTTTATAGACTTAAAGTTCAGTTTGTAATATTACAGTTTATTAATTACATTATTAGTTCGTTTCTTTTCAGTGCGTTCTGTGGAATTTAAATGCATTGTTGATTTTGTTTGTTTTTTTTCTGTGTTGGATTGATACATAAGGTGAAGTTTGACTATAAAGGTAGGTGAATTGTTATAATTTTGTTAATTATGATTATGAATTACTCATTTCCTCCTTTTGGCTGAAGGAAATTTTCATAACCTGAGTTATGAAAATAAAAAAACACATAACATAATTAATTGATTTAGGCTATGCTCGTTCTGAAATGACGATTGATTACAAAAGAAAGGACAGGACGGATTCACGACGAGTTTATCGTATGTGAAGATGATGTACCTATCACCGCGACAAGTTTCTCAAATGTTCAGCTATTTAACACCATTTATACCATTTATAAAGTTTTTGGAGATAATACCTTTATCTTCAAAAGAAAGAGCCTACCTTTATCCAAATCTCACCCCCCGCTACTGGTACCTATTATTTTTAAAGAGTGTTGTAGAATATCTTACGAATTAATAAACTCTCTAACATAGAAAAACAAATAAAAAAGACTATTAAAGAAAATCAGTAAATTAAATTCTTGCTATCAAGCACCTCATTTGCTTACCCAGTCTTTTTAAGAAAAGTACGTACAATTTGCCGAGTCGCTTCAATTCTGCAGACTTAAGAAAATGTAAAAAGTAACCTATTCAAGAAAGAACCGATGAACTTGCAAGACGCATCTCAGCGGTTTTTTAGGGTTCCCTACCCGAAGAGTAAAAACGGGGCCCTATTACTGAGACTTCGCTGTCTGTCTGTCCCTCCGTCTATCACCAGGGGCTCGATTCGGTAAGAACATAGCATGCGGAATGCCGGTAGAATGCGGAATGAAGTGCAGGATGTACGTTAATTCGTATTCTGTAAATGTTATTTTACTTAAAAAATTTTTTTACAAGAAACTACAAGAAGATTAAATTAATTCTACTAATTTTACTTAATTACTATTTAATGATTTAAGTAACCTTTAAAATTAAGGGCTACTTAATTATTTAAATAGCTCCCCTTGTTTCTTAGCCAATCAATATTAAAAGAATTCATAGAATAGCTATTATTTTTACTCATGCAACAAATCGACTTCTGCAGTACTCAGGCATCCCGCCTGTTTGTCGCATGCTATGTTTTTAGAGAATCAGAGCCCAGGCTGTTTCTTATGAAGCGTAATAGCTAGACAGTTGAAATTGTCGCAGATGATGTACCTATTTCTATTGCCGCAACAACAAACACTAAAAGCAAAATAAACAAATATTTAAAGGAGGCCGCATATACAACACATGTGAATTAAAAAAAAAACGATACCGCGATGTATTTTTACCACTAGCACTATCTATTGATCAATTTATAAATTATTTACAAACAATATTGTAAGTTTCGTTTATATTAGGGATTTTCCTTGACCCAGTGTTTATTTTAGGGTTCAGTACTCAATTGTGATAGAGGTATGGAACCCTTCAAACGCGAATCCGACTCACACTTGACCGGTTTTATCTAAAAGTAAGTTAAATGAAGGAGATACTTTGAAACAAGGCACAGCAGGTATCTTCGTTGCCTAATGGAATTGAACCACCAGATTTAACTGAATCCACGCCAAAGTTTTAAGCAGTTTCGTACCTATTAAGATATTTTCTCCGAATTGAACTTCGGTTTTCTACTTAATTCACGTTAAGTATAATGTTATTTTGGTTTGAAAGCCAATACTTGATACTTTTTAAAAGGTTTCATTATTAATTTCATAAGTTTCAAGATTTTAGACACGACGAAATTAAATTTGTGTATTTATAAATATTTTGTTTACCTTCACCAATATTTCCTTATAAAAACTCATAAATAAGCCGTCCTCTTCATTAAGTCGTGTCCATCCATTGGTTGCATGGTGAAAACCGCCCATAGGGGATAAGTATGCCCATTGGGGAACTTAAGTTTTTCTTTGTATAAATTGATGTTAAGTGTGTTTTTTTGGTACAATAAAGCGTCAATCTATCCTTCCTCTTATTATCTACTAGCTGTTACCCGCGACTTCGTCTGCTTAGAAATATTGCATAGCCGAATTCGTTCATTACTCGGGTTCTACTAATTGGATTTCGATGTAAAGTATACCACGAGGTTCCTCGAAAATAGAACTATCCAATATTACAAAACAGATTTAAATCGAATTATTAGTTTTTAATTGTATAAGGAACAAACAGATAAACAGACAGACAGACATGAATTTAAAACAAATAATAATTTTGTACTACTAGTTTTCTTAAGTCCGCTAGACAACTAATTTTTAATTAACTTCCAAGTACTTACATACCTTTTGTTCTCTCTTCCTTTATTATAAGTAGTAAAGAAGTTGAATAGATAGAAGATAGATTTCTTGTCGAATTAAATTTTATTGCTGTAGTAACAATAGCTGATATTCGAAACTGTTTTTAGGGAAGTTCATTCAATTATGAAACAAAACGTCTGTTTCTCTCTCGTAGCTATTCCCTTGACAAATTGATTTCCCTAGTTATCTAAGTAGGTTTCAACAGATGTTTGTCGTCAACGACTCTCTGAATTTCCACTGGCGACTCAAGTGTCGTTCTACTGTTTACTTTGCCTGGCTAAAGAGGGCTGGCTTTTGTCACTATTTGATATCCGATAAGAGCGAAATGTCGGAGCTGTGCTTTCTTTGAGAAATATACTAGTGCCATTATAACGTCAGTATTTCGAATTAAGATGTTTTGGTAACAATTTGATGTCTTTAAGTTTTAAGGTGATATTACTCATGATAATATAGCGGCAGAGATCTCAATATTTCTCAGTAACAACAAAACATTTGGAAATACTATTTAGATATAATGTCCGATCCGATAAAAGTAAAATGTCGGAGTGGAGTTTTCTTTGACAAATATACTAGTAACATTATTACGTCAGTATTTCGAATTAAGAGATGTTTGGATAACAATTTGATATCTTTAAGTTTTATAAATAAAAATTTCATATAAATATTTCACTTATACTTGACATACTTACGATATTGGCGGCAGGAATTTTAATGTTTATGATTAAAGAAATGCTTTACTAAAATTTCCGCATCCGACAGGACTTCAACGTGCATCTCCGAGGATCCGTCCCGACGCCTTTCCAATTTGGCCACGGATGCATGTTCAATCGAGTCGAACGGATCAGACAGACCCTTAAGTTACGTACACATAGACCGGAAGCTGGCTAAACGCCTAGAGCTTATTGAGTCACCTAGCGAGGCCCTAATTAAAACGTACGTTCTAAAATGTTCGCGACCCTCCGAACCGAGCGCATGACGTACGAACAATTTTGAACATTCGTTTTAGCTAGAGGCTAGCTACGTGGCTCGCTAGGCTTTAGGTCTCCGGTCTGTGCGAACGTAGCCTAACTCCGTACTCCGTCCGGGCGATGTTCACATACTCGTAGTAGAAAACACAAATCTACGACGCATGCGGTAAAATTAAGTAACAACCACTTACCGTACTACTCCACGCCATAACGTGTTAGGAAAAACCCTTAGCTCCATAAACAGTTTTAATTCAAATACAAAAGCTTTTTAATTTGAAACAATTTTATAAAATGGAACTGTAATTTAAAAACACAAGCCCACTCGTTTATATCTAACCTACATTCCGTCAAAATTACACTGTAATTAAAGAACGTTACAGAACCTACGTAATCACGTAATTACCTAATTAAATCCTACCATTATTGGTTTCCTTAAACAAAACAAAAGATGTTTACTTCAATTAGGACAATGGAAATAATAGGACAACATAATAGGAGACCTTCTATTTATACGAAAACTAACCGCGTACTTAAATGCGAAGCATTTTTCCAACACAATATCACGTACTTAGACGTAATGAATAAAAGGAAGGAAGGTTCGAAGGGGTCTCCGAGGAATTTTATTACCGTTATTATAATAGGATTTATTATGTCTAAAACAACTTCAACTTCTAAAAAATCAAACGCATTTTACGAAAATAGACAGTCGACTTCTGTACCGCTATTATTATTTAATCGTATGCATTTATTTACATAAAGACATCAAAGCACTTAAATATGTGTTTGTGTATTTGTATTGTTTTAACCAATATTGAAATGTCTAGCTAGAATATTGAAACCATTTTCATTCAAAATACCTAAATCATTCATTTTATTTATATAGCGCTTACAACAAGCATTGCACAGATTAAACTATACGGTACAAATCTGTTATTTGTAGTGCAATATATTTTACTTGCCTACTACCAGCACCGCGCGGTTTCACCTGCGTAAGACTTTATCTAAAATTCAAAAAAATCTTTAAAATTTATTCAACAAAATTCTTCTGATCATAACAAACACAACGCACAAAGAATTATCAAGATTGATCCAGCCGTTCATTCGTGATGCCATGACCGCGCGAAATAGGGATTGTAAGTGAGCGGAGTCGGAGGAAATGAGAATGCAGCGAGGTTCAAGTCTATACTAATATTCAGGGCTTTCAGGAGAGGTCCCAGTATTCCAAATAGGATGCACAGGCGGATGCTCTGGTTACAAAGGTTCGGCGCGCGGTGTAGTGCGACGGGTGGGATAACTTCAGGCTGTCACGATTTCAGCGTATAGACCGAGGACACCCAGATGCTCCGTTCCAAGTAGGTTACAGAGACCCGATGCGTACCTAAGTAGCTTACAGGTTAATTGAGGATTGAGGATGACAGGACAAAGTTCACGTTCGAGGTCTATACATCGAGGAGACGCAACGATAGCGCGATCTAGCTTGAGTTTCGTTTTCTTAAAAAGCGCCATCTGTTGGTAGAGTCTATGAACTACTTTTCTTAGGCGGTGCGTTGTATTACAGGATTAATTTTATAAATGATTTTTAAATAGCTATTTTTATTTTTAAACTTATTATGCAACTATTATTAGACAGTCCACCAAAGAATTAGTCTCCATATATTTAAAAAAATATATACCAGATAGATGTTACAAATTCAGTTTATTTAGGACAGTAATAGGTATCTCAAGTTATAACATATTCACAGGTTTATTATAACACACAAGAGTGTCTGCGAATACGTTCATATTATGTAGGTAGCTACATATGATAATTATGTGACCCAACGTGCCACTGAGTTGTAAGACCCATCTGTAATAAATTTTGCATAATATTCTCCTCCTAACATCTCAAGGACTACATTGTAATTTATGAACTTCGTAATAGTTTACTTTGAAATGTTACACTTATGTTACGCATAAGCAAGGTTCTGTTAATTAGAATTTGATTAACGTTAAAGGTTGACGCTCAATGGTAACGTAACGATGACGAATTGCATTAAGAAAGAATTGACAATATTGACACTAAAAATTTCAGTCAATGTAGCAGTAAATATGTCTATCTAAAAGAGGTTACAGGTTTTTCCGTTTCCGTTATTTTACTAATATTATAAACGCGAAAGTTTGCAAGTATGTGTGACTTTGTTACTCAATCACGCAAAAACTACTGAACCGATTGCGATGAAACTTGAACGCGATTTAGCTGGCGATTTGGAATAACACGTAGAACTTTTTATCTTGATATTTCTGCGGGAACAGGATTTACGCTGGTGAAACGGCGGGGCGCAGCCTAATTATTATTTACTAGCTACTCCCCCCGGTTTCACCTGCGTAAGTCCCGTTCCCGCGAGAATATCGGGATAAAATGTAACCTATGCGTTATTCCAGGTCTCCAGCTACCTATATTCCAAGTTTCATCGCAATCGATTAAGTATTTTTTGCTTGATTGAGTAACAAACACACATACACGTATACTCACATAAATAATATAAATAAATAAATATTTCACTACACTACAGCGCAATCTAGCCCTAAACTAAGCACTAGGCTTGTACTATGGATACTAGACAACGGAAATACTACATATTATACTTTTTTTTCTGTAAATACATACATATTATACATAGAAAGACACCCAGAACAGATACAAATATTTATTTTTAAGCATAAATATTTGCAACCGACGGGAATCGAACCCGCAGCCTTTCAAAACAAACTTTCAGCTTTACGGTGTAGTATACGTACGGTGTAGTAAGAGCAGAACCTAACTGAGGTGTGTTGTCAATATGTAATGGTGAGGTAATCAAATACTACCGTTTGATGTTTGACTACACGAATATGAGCTTCCGGCTGTCTATATTATTATATCCCTGAAATGATTGTTAAGGAAAATGTCAAAATAGAATTGTGTTAAATTCGTAGATAGCAACGAGTTGTTGTTGTATTATGTATACCTATTAATAGTTTATTGTTATTTTAAACGTATTCCGGGCGTATTTATATGTATAATATGTATGTATTTACAAAAGAGAAATAAATATAAGTAGTATATCCGTTGTCTAGTCACCGTAACACAAGCTTAGCAGCTTACCACGGGGCTAGATGGCGCTGTGTGTTCGTCACAGGATTTATTTCTTTTTATTTATACCTTACTGGCTGCACCCCATGGTTTTACTCGCGTAAGTCCCGTTCCCGCAGGAGTGTCGGGATAAAAAGTAGGTGTTATTCCCGGTATCCAACTACCTATATTCCAAGTTTCATCGCAATCGGTTCAGTAGTTTTTGCGTGAAAGAGTAACGAACTCACTTACACCTATACAAACTTTTGTGTTTACAATATTTATATGAATTATTTACGTTTCTCAGAGTAATTTTCAACTGTTCATTAAAATTCACTTAAATATAAATCTAAATATTGCACGACCTTACACAAAGCGCAATCTGGGCTAGATCAAGTGGGCTAGACAACTAAGCACTAGGCTTGAACTATGGGTACTAGACAACGAATATACTACAAATTATACTTTATTTTTTGTAAATACATACATATTATACATATAGAAAGACACCCAGACCAGATACAAATATTTATTTTTAAGCATAAATATTTGCACCCTTCGGGAATCGAACTCGCAGCCTTCTGCATTGCAGCTGAGCGTTCGCCCGACGCGCTACTGGGGCCGTCCATTTAAACGTAACTTTTATTTATCTCAGTTAGTTTACCATTTAGTTTCTTCTCCCGTTTGTTCTTAACAAGTTTAATGAGAGGCAATACCTTTTTGTCGTCACCCGGGTGCACGCTGCAGAGTTCGCCTAATCTAATTACGTGCAGCCGTTTCTACTGCTATTGTTAGTTACAGACAGATAAACTTTGTGATAATATTTTTGCTACATTTAGTACCAGCAAATTAGTCACTTTTAGTTCAACTGTCCGTTTTAGGATTATGTAGAGTGGCGTTAGCGAAACACACCGGCGAAATAGACATTACATTTCGTTGATTTATCTTTTGTTTTCGGGATGTTGGGTTGAAATTGAACCTATTTTACTTATGAGCGATAAGTCTGAAAAGACTTTGAAAAGTAGGGCATTGATAGAACTCTACTATATAATATATTATCCTACTAATCCTACTAATTTTATAAACGTGAAAGTGTGTATGTTTGGATGTTTCGATGTTTGTTACTCAATCACGTAAAAAATACTGAACTGATTGCAAAGAAACTTGGAATATAGGGAAGCTGGATAACGGGAATAAAACATAGGCTACTTTTTACGGGACTTTTTAGGAACGGAACTTACGCGGGTAAAACCGCGGGGCGCAGCTAATGGTACATGAAATCGGACCTAGATTTGTATCAATTACCTGATCCGATCACCGTATCCGTATCGCCGACGCGTATCACCGACCATGATACATCTCTCGTCCACCTAGGCGATAATAATGATACGCGTCGACGATACAGATACGAGCCCTTAGTATGAGTTTTGATAGTTTATCGTCTCGATGAAACTGGCAGTTTACTTCTATAAAATATTTTAGTTCATAATAGTCACCGCTAGGGGCGCTGATGGAAAATGTATGAAGTAAACTGCCAGTTCCATCGAGACGATAAACTATCAAAACTCATACTAAGGGCTACGGTGATCAAATCGTGTAATGAGACAATCTTGTTTAATAATACAAACTTAATACAACAATGTCAAAAATACCTAACCTAAAAACACACAAAAAAAAACAAACAAAAAACGTGTAATTGATACAAATCTGGACCCGCGTTAACCCACACGATCGTGCAGTAAGAGCCCTATATTTTTGATAGTTTGTCGTCTCGATGAAACTGGCAGTTTACTTCATACATTTTCCATCAGCGCCCCTAGCGGCAACTCTCATGAACTAAAATAATGTATGGAAGTAAACTGCCAATTTCATCGAGACTATAAACTATCAAAACTCATACTAAGGGCTCAGTACTAGGAAATAAGGCAATGTACCATTTGCAGTGCTCGTTGCAAATGGTACGCTTCTTCTAAAAAATAACGATATAAAATTCTTAATCGTATACCGCTAACTTCATTTTAAAATATATAAAATACGTATACATTCTGCATGGCTGAACAATATAATCCAGACGACATTCTCGTAGTATTTATGCGGGGGAAATTGTTGCAATAAATTTTCCGAACCTACGATAGAAAACTTTCGTGTAATATGAGATGCGCTTGCCAAGACCTCGGAGATGCTGGTGTATGGAGCGTTTGTATTGATTTGATTATGTGGGTAGATGTTGCAGTCAAAACTAGTGACGTTTTAAAAAATAAAAATCGTTTTTAAAATTAGGTCCAAATAACATAAAAACCTATGAGCTCGATTTGCTCGCACAAGCGTATAGTCTGAGCCTTTAGTATCAGTTTTGATAGTTTGTCGTCTCGATGAAATTAGCAGTTTACTTCATACATTTCCCATCAGCGCTACTAGCGGTACCTATTATGAACTAGAATAATGTATGGAAGTAAACTGCCAGTTTCATCGAGTCGCTAAACTATCAAAACTGAGGGCTCAGAGCCCTTAGTATAAGTTTTGATAGTTTATCGTCTCGATGAAACTGGCAGTTTACTTCATACATTTTCCATCAGCGCCTCTAGCGGTAACTGTTATGAATTAAAATAATGTATGGAAGTAAACTGTCAGTTTCATCGAGACGATAAACTATCAAAACTCATACTAAGGGCTCTGAACACTGATACGCGATAACGGAACAGTTTTTTTCTTACACAGTTTTGACCAATGATTGTATTGGATTAATGGCTTTTATACTTTGTACAGAATATTTTAACAATTCCAACATCTAAAAATAGTCCTGCCTTCTACTAGTAATTTTATTTCGAACGTTTATTTCGCTTTGTTCCTTATACCTACTCCTGCATACGAATATTGTTACAAACTAGCTGCGTCGTTCCAGCCGCGAAAGTCCCGATACTGTAGAAATAGCTCACCATGTGTGTTTATTACTCAATCACGCAACAACTGCTGACCCGATTGCGATAAAACTTGGAATATAGGTAGCTGGATACCGGGAATAACACAAAGGTTACTTTCTATCCCTATAAACTATATTTCTATCTACTGTAAACTATAATAATATAATAAATACTCCATGCGAAACGGAGTGTTGAAAGACCACCTACTCGGTAGACCCACGACATCGTAGCTGTCGCTGGGAGTTGTCGGATGGAAGTGGCTTGCGATCGCTATTTGTGGCGTTTAGCAATAAATAGCTAACTCAAAGGTTTCGTCTTTATACTGTTTGGAGAATAATCTATTTTTGATCGAAAGGTCAGAAGTGGACCTATTATATAACAATCTTTAACAAAAGGTCGGCCTCCGATTGTCTCAAATGTGCGAACTTCCTTAATGCTATAGGTACCGTAGTGTCCTCTGTTGTTTGTGATCCTGTTTTTCCTTGATCCCTTAGAAATTACCTGCGAAACAAAGAAAAAAAGAATAAAAGGCCTGCTTTTCTTATGTTGACATCGGTTGAGTTTGCGCAGTGCAGGTTTTGAGGTGACATACATAACTACATTAATTATTTATTTATGGCTATTTTATATTCTTCTGGCGTCTGAGATTTCACTTCAACCTAAATAGAAATGAATCTTGATTTTATTTTAAAGTGTTACTCGCGCTTGGAAAAAATAGTATGAAAAAAAGTGAGTGCTCAAGGGACGCCTGATGGATTTTCGCGGTTTCACCCGCGAAAGTGAAAAACGTGTTATCACGGGCGCTTGTGGCCGAGCGGTTCTCGAGCGGTTGCTCTTTTTCGTTCACTACTCGGGTTCTGCTAATTGGATTTCGATGCAAAGTATACCACGACCTTCCTCGAAGATAGAACTATCCAATAATGAGAATGGTTTATAAATGACAGATTTCGATCGGATTATTAGTTTTGAATTGTATAACGAACCGACAGATAAACAGAGAAACAGACAGACAGACATGAATTTTAAAAATTACCTATATAATTTTGTTCTACTACTTTTTCTAAGCCCCCTAGACAACTTTTTTTTATTTACTTCCAAGTACAGACTTTTTGTCCTCTCTTCCTTTATTATAAGAATCGATAAATAGAAGATACAGATCGTAGTCTAGAAATATAAAACAGTGTTTTAAGTGTAATAAAACGACGGGCCGATATTTCGATCGGGTAAATATCTGTAGTAGGTTTACAGTGTAAGAATAATCAGACGTCAGCCAATTATGGACAAACAGGACGCAAAAGGGAAACAATAAAGAGTTTCGTCAAAGCGAATAACAAGGAATAAAATAAAATTGTTTTACGATAATTGGACAACAACTAAAAGAACTTTTACTACCTACCGCCTATAAACATGGACTTGCAATAATATAAATTATGCAAGCCAATGTAAGTTAATAGGAAAAGTTTTTGCGCATTGCCGAAGTATGGTGATTTCATTATTGTTGTGTCGCAGCCTGAGGACTTTTACGTCGGGTTATTATTCGAAGAAAGTTTTTTGTCTGAAATTCTTCGAATAATAACGCACTTATGGTCGAATTCAGAATGCTACCTTAAAATTTAAGGTACACTTTAAAATAGAACAGATTTAAAATTTAAAATTAGTTTTGGAGTTTTGTGTTTCTGAATTGCTTTGTTCTATCTTCGACGGACAGATTGGTGCCAAATAAAACCCCGTTTTGAAGAGATTGAGTTTATTTCTTTTTAACATATAGTCAGGTTGGATGCGCTTGTGAGAATGTGAATGACAGTAAAATTTTATACAAAAAAATAATAATATGCGCCTGACAAAAATACAAAAGCAATATTTAAAACTTAGTATTAAAATTAAAAGCTATAGGAGCGCCGCAACATCTTCCCGGCCGTTGAAAGATCCGATTTCAACCTTAATTAAACAGAACTTAAATTTTAATTAGCGTTTCTTTTGCATTCACCGTAAGTTACACATAGGTTAGGAAATACTTTACTTCTTAACTGACTGCTGAAGTTCAAATCTCAAATGAACATTGCAAATACATTCGTGTGGGTTTTCAGCAAAGGTTATGTTTGTAGCGTAGTTTTGGGCAAAACCTTAGCAGAAGGTAACCTTTTCATCAGAAATTAAAGAAGAACACGGCTTGAAATCAGTTCTCTTTAATGGCTGCATCAGCCTACAAATTTGAGGGGTCGTTTCTACGAACAAAATTTCCAAACTTGTTTGGAATTGTGGAAGAAAATGTATTGTCGAACGAATGGAAATTTCTAAATTACGAAATAGCTAGTAATGACCTCTGTACACGGACGAGATAATGCCGGGACCAAAATCTCAAACCATACACTTACAATACATTTTGGTCGAACAGAAAGTCCGTTGTCTACGGGATCCCTTATTGTGTCGCTTAAAAACCGAGTTCATTGTTTATGGTTCGTTGATTCGATTCAATTTATGCTCTTTGTCAGATTTGCTCAGATTATCTCTCGAGCTGTGTGCGTATACCATGAAATTGTTATGAGAATGCAAGGTCCGCATTAATTTCGATGTTCTATTTTGATGATGGTGACTATATTTTTTAATCTCTTGGGTATGGTAGCGAGCGATTTGTTTTTTATTCGTGTTTACTTTGGCAGTTTTTTAAATTCAGATATAGGCATGCGCTTGGCTATAGTTTGCTTGATGAAAAGCGACTTTATAATCTAAGATGGAGTGCGCTTACGAACCAATTTAGCTTTAAAAAAAGATAAATTAAATTACAGCTTGGGAGTAAATGACGTGACTTGCTTCTTCTAGGAAAATTGTGTTCGGCCTCGTACGAAACAAATGCTACTTAACCGCAGTTACTTACGTATCATTATTTTTATCTTGCTAAGAAATTAGTTGTGTTGGATTTAAACATCAGATACACTATGCCAGCCGACCACCTGTGGAAACTCCTAAGTTTTCCATTGGATTCAGTCTAAATCGGGGAAACCACGGAGCGCATCTCGTTTAAAAATAAACAAATTGACGAAATCGATGCGCAAAAAAGAAATGTGAACACAAAATGAAACATGTGTGATAAATTTTTCATTTTGTGTTTTGTTTTGTGTTTGAAAGGATCTGTATCATACCAGTTTCTTTGGTCATAACATCTGGATCTTTCAAATAAACCTTTCTTTTCAACGTCACAATATCCATAATAAGACCAAAACACAACTAAAAAAATAAAAAAATCGAAACATCGTGGTACATTTGTTGGGAAATCTGAGGATATTTCCTTGTGATTTGCAGCTTTAATGCCAATACGTGGTACAAGATATTGAGTCTTATAGCTTGTAAGATATGATTGTAAATAGGTTACCGAGATGCACGGTCGGAGTAGAATGAAAGGCCGTTGGCACGTACCAGTTTTCTAGCATTCGGCTGCCAAAACGTCAGTAGCTATGCTGTATTGTTGGGTATAGAAACGTTTACCAATTTTTACTTGTCGAAATTTTTTGATACTATCTCGGGGAGAGATTTTCAATAGCATTCACCGCATTGTGAATGGCGGGCGACTGCTGTCAGAATATTGCAGATATTGAATTGAACATCGCAATATGATTACCATGTTAGTAGGTCAGACTAAATCAGTGTTTCATTTATGGAGTTGATAAGCTGGTTTCATTTTAGGTAAATATAACGACGGAAAAAGAACAGAAACTAAGAAAACACAAGGTCAACCTTGAAAAAGCCAACTGTAAAGTTGGCGAAAGCTCTGGTCAAATAATGAATAAAAACGCGATAAAACCGGATAAATAAAGTGTTTTCTAAGTTTCTGTTTAAATTCTTTTTCCGTCGCGGAAAAAACCGGATAAATAAAGTGTTCTATTATGCAAAATCGCGAAAACCATAGAAGAAATTACAGAAACTTAGAGGTAAAAAAGATAGATAGCATAAATATTGCACGACACTACACACAGCGCAATCTAGCCCCAAACTAAGAACTAGGCTTGTACTATGGCTACTAGACAACGGATATACTACATAGTTTTTTTTTGTAAATACAGACATAATATGATACATAGCAAGTCCAATACTATTTTAAAAAAAAACTCGGGTTTAAGACAGCGGCGGCGGGGTGGGCGGTCTTCCCGCGACCACGGTCGGTGTAACCCGTTTGCCAAAACGTCGGGGTAATTATAAATTTATATTTAAATTTATAAAAAGTGCATAAATGCGATCGAGACCAGAGTTTTTATAAAAATATAGTAATGAGCAGAAATCGTGTGAGTTTAAATAGTCTATTGAAAGCCCAGATACATATATTTATTTTTAGGTATAAATATTTGCGCTTGCCGAGAATCATTGCAGTCGGGCCCGACGCGCCATAAACGTCGATATACAAAGTAACTAACATAGTTTCAAAAAATAATTAAGTAAATATGATTACGCCGCGCAGCCGCCACAGTATTGGGCAAAAGTATGCGTGATAGAATCCGAAATACAGAAATTCGTAGGAAAACCAAAGTCATAGTTCTCAAAATTAGTAGACTTAAGTGGCAAGGGGCAGGCCATATAGCTCGAAGGATAGATAACCGATGGGGAGTAAAAGTCCTCGAGTGGCGACCACGATGTAATGCGAAACGGAGTGTTGGAAACCACCTACTCGGTGAACCGACGACGACATTGTGGCGGTCGCAGGGAGTCGTTGGATGGAGGTATCTCGTAATCGCTATTTGTGGAGTCGTAGGGAGGCCTATGTTCCGCAGAGGACGGCTATGGGCTGAGATACTATCCGCAGGGAACTACGCAAGTTCATGTGCACGCATGTGAGATGTTGGCTGTTGTTGTACCTGCCTACCGACCTATTTAATACCTAAATCTATACAATATTTGTTAACTATTGATAAACTGTCCAATGTCCATTATGTTATTTTGCGAGTGTGGAATGAACTATTTTATTTACAAGTGTAGTCATAAGATGTAAACGATTTTCAGCACGCCAGACAAATCCTCGAGATTTATGGCCTGCATTTTATTTTTTAAGTATTTCATAAGTATATTTTCAATAAAAAAAAATTAAACTGTAAAACGCAGTCAGTTTTATAATACAGTTAGACTGATGAGTGATGATTCTATAAAAGGATTTTTTGAAGGAAATAGTAACCTACACAAAGAGTTTGTTGATTCATTTCATGAAACGATTCCGTGAACATGTTTCTTCAAGCGAAAAGAGATTACAATTGAAAAAAATACTGAAGGTGCGACAATAGGGCTCCCGGTTATCCTACTAATATTATATATGTGAATGTTTGTGTGTAATAAAACACTTCGTTTATCGGATTTAATCGCGTTTCATTTATGATTTTTAAACGAACCGAGCTTTCGTTTGTGTGTAAGTAAGTAACGAATTTGTTTTTACAACTTTAAGCAAAAGCTACTAACCTGATTGCGGTGGAACTTGGTATGCAGATAGCTGGAGATCAGGAATAACACATAAGCTACTTTTTTATAAAGATTTAACTACAATATTGTGATTTATGTGAGTAAAACCGTGGGCGCAGCTAGTATACGTATTATATAGGTACAGTTGAACTATGAGTTCATACTTTCAGTTAAATTTAATAATCTGTAGTCCATGATAATATCTACACTAATTTTAAAAGCGGAAAGATTTCTTTTTTGTTTGTAAGGAAAATGCTCCAAAACTACTAGACCGATTTCAATAATTCTTTAACCATTGGAGAGCTTCATATTCGAGGAGTAAAACAGGATACTAATGATTCCGATTTTCTCACGAATTTCCGTCTTACGCGGCTAAAACCACGGGATGCTATTATATTATTACTGAAAAATATAACCGCTGCTTTTGGACCGTTTGGTCGTAGCAAACGTGCATGTTGCTACGAAATCTAATCGTAGCACTGTCGCAGCGAGATCGTAGTAACTCGTAGCTCTGATGTTATTTGCTTCAAACTGCATCGGAGCACTATCGGAGAATATCGTTTTATTCCCAACGGCCACTTGCTATTTTGCCATCGTGGTTGCTGTTAGGAATACATGGCTGACCCTGTGGTCGATAGAACCTAATTTATGTAATCTGGTATTCGTAACAACGTCCTCCTTTTTATTATTAAATCTATACCAATTTCTTAAATGGAAAGATTTATTTGTTTATACGTTCATTTGTAACGAATGGGCTCCAAAACTACTGAACCGATTTATAAAATTCTTCACCAATAGCAAGCTACATTACCGAAGGAGTAACATATTTTGATCTCGATATTTCTTACGCGGGACGGACCACCTAGTTGTATAATGGCGGTCTATTATAGTAGCGTATTCATAAATCATAATCTTATATATAAATATGAATCCCTATTTTGCGTGGTCACGGCGTCACGAGAAGGTTTTTATGAAAAAAAAAAAAACAAATGTTGAACCGATTTAAATAAACACAAGTTAAACCGCGGGGCGCAGCTAGTACGATATAAAAAATTATATGTATGTATTTACAAAAAAAATGTATAGGTAACATGTAGTATATCCTAGTACCCATAGTTTAATCCTAGTGCTTATTTTAGGGCTAGATTAGGCGTTGTGTAATGTCGTGCAACATTTGTTTATTTATTTACACACCTACTGCTCTCGTAAAAGTTACTTTATTTCACCAAAATATTTTAGTTAATATAAAGCCCCAACTTTTTTTTTCATCAGCTAAAACAGCAGTTGTATGATAAAATTGTTTTTGTTTTGAAAGATGCGGCTATTCAGACCAAAAAGCCCCATAAACCTAGGTCTGGGCGTAGAAATAAGATCCTGTATGGTTGGAATAGACACGTAAGAGAAGCGCACCAGGAGGCTAGACTTAGATTTCAGAATTGGGTCCTAGGTAATTAACCGTCATCTGGTCCTGTATATCAGCTTATGTGCGATTCACGTAAAATTTTCAAAAGCCGCTTGAAATGGTGCCAAAACAATCAGGAGCAAATTAAAATGGACTCCATAGCGACACTGAGAGCGGGTAAAAAGTTTGGGGATTTTTGGAAGGCCACCGGAAGGTTGGATGTGAGGCCTGGCCTCCCAGCTAGCGTGGACGGCAGGAGTGACTCAGTAGAAATAGCAAATATGTTTATGGAACACTTTAAAGTGCAATCTCCCCTCGGTCCATCTGCTGGTATGCCCGGTGCTGCGCCTGACGTGTTAGGAGAGGAGTCACTGCTGAAATTTACAGCGAGTCAGATAAAAAATGTAATAAAAAAGATGAGCAGGGGCAAATCTCCCGGACATGATGGGCTCAGCATAGAGCACTTAAGGAATGCTGGGGTACATCTCTCGAGGGTCTTGTCCATGTTCTTTACTATGTGCGTTAGTCACTCATATTTACCACATAATTTAATGAAAACAATCGTGGTGCCCATAGTGAAGAACAGGACTGGAGATATTTCTGATAGGTCGAACTACCGCCCAATCTCTCTCGCTACTGTAATGGCAAAGGTTTTGGACGGTTTGCTTGATGCTTCCCTGCATAAATACCTAAACTTGCATGACGCGCAGTTCGGTTTTCAGTCCAGACTATCTACAGAAAGCGCAATCCTGGGGCTCAAGCATGCTGTCCAATACTATACTAATCGTAGGACGCCGGTGTACGCCTGTTTTCTGGACCTCTCCAAGGCCTTCGATCTCGTAGCGTATGATGTGCTTTGGAGAATGATGGAGGACAGGGGTGTGCCGGCGGAGATGATCAACATCTTCCGTTATTGGTATGAGAACCAGACCAATAATGTCAGGTGGGCTGGCTGTCTCTCAGAGTCGTACAGGTTGAAGTGCGGAGTGAGACAGGGGGGGTTGACGTCTCCTAAGCTCTTCAACCTGTACGTTGACGGACTCATAGTGGGGCTCGGCAACATGCGTGTCGGATGCCGGGTTGGTGGCGTTAGTGTCAACAACATCAGCTACGCGGACGACATGGTGCTGCTGGGGCCGACTGTGAAGGCCATTGAGGAGATGTTGAGAGCCTGTGAGACATACGCTGCGTCGCATGGTCTCATTTATAATATAAATAAAAGTGTATACATGGTGTTTGAGGCTGCTGGGAAGTGTCCTGAATCTGTACCCCCTATAGTGCTAAATGGCACAAGTCTCAAGCGGGTGTATGAATTTAAATATTTGGTAACGAAATAATTAAATTTGAATTTAATTATTTCGTTACCAGCGGCCTTAAAGACGATGTCGATATAGAGAGAGAGCGTAGGGCTCTGGCGGTTCGTGGCAACATGCTGGCCCGTAGATTTGCCCGTTGTACAGACGAAGTTAAAATAACACTCTTCAAGGCATACTGCCAGGGTCTGTACACGAGCGGTCTGTGGTTCAGCTGTGCTAAGAAGTCGCTAGAAACCCTGCGCATTCAATATAATAACATTTTCAGGATGCTGCTGAGACTCGCCCCTTTTTGTAGTGCCTCTGATATGTTTGCACGGACACGAACGGATGGCTTTAATGCTGTCCTTCGTAAAAAAGTTGCGTCACTGGTGCGGAGGGTGAGGGAGAGTAGCAACAGCATCCTCAAAATGGTGGCAGAAGATCCACATGCATCTGTGTTCGGACATTTCAATCGAGCGATGGCCGCCGTGGAAAACCACTCGGGCGGTCGTCGCTTGATTGATCTGTCCTCCAGGTACATCACATTTTAATTTTAAGTTAAGTTATCTACTAACATAGTACTAAGTATTTACTAACAACATATGGATTTATTATAGTTATCTGAAAATAAATAAATTATTTGAATTTGAATTTGAATAAAACCGATGTGTCGTGATTTTGATGTAACATTGTTATATTTAATTAATATATAGCTGTAAATATATTAAATACACGTTGCATTAATCTATTGTTTTGTTGTTAGATAAATGCTTATTTCTGTAGCCCGTTTTATTGTCTCGCAGTAGATGTGTAAAGTAGAGTATTCATGCACCTCAGTAATAAGGACTGTCTTTATCTTGAGTGCTTGAATCTCGCGCTTCACTCAGGACTCTAGGTACATAACTCCTACGCTTCGCTTAGGAGTTAAGTTTTTAACACTCTCGCTGCGCTCGGGAGTTAACTCTCTAGAGTCCTTCGTACGCTTTGGATTCAATTTGACGCCCGCCCATATTTTATAAGACAGGGCTTTAGTACCTCGGTGTATAAATTAATTATTAAAATTAATTACTATTGAACTCTACCAAAAAAGCTAAGACGTATAAAATAACATATCTATCACGTAGTTTAGATTCGAAATCAGAGGTCAAAGCGTTTGAAGGAGTAGGTAGAATATCAACAAAAGGGAAGCGTACGTCAGCCAACAATCCCCATCAATCATGTTGAGACAAAAACGGTTCAGACGTCGATAGGGCACGGCACTAGACTATTGACAGCTTAGAGTATACATAGGCAAACTATAGAGCGCGCCTATGGGTATTTGCCTACTGCGCAAAGTGTAATTTCGCTCACTTAGATAAACAGAGTATTATGTCAAAAACATTGTTTCTTCAGGAGACTAACATCAAACTTTCTTGGAAGCTTATCTCAGATTCTAATTATATTTGGTTGACCTAACTTTTACACTTCTATAGCCTATTTATTTGATAGTTTATCTGTTATTTTATTATTTTTATTCCGTTTTCTGTTTTTGAGAAAAAACTGAAATTATTCAAAAAGGTGTTACTAAAGTCTCTGTTCATTAGAAAGATCTCACTTTTCTTAATAATAGGTACTGCATTTCTTATCCAAAAGTCCAGATTTTTGAGATAATACCCTATTCATTCAAACGAACGCAGATGCTCTATACAAAGATATTTAAATGTTGAGGTTGAACAGTGATCCGCGAATCATTTTTACACCGCGGCACTGAACATTTCACCATAATTATTACTAGAATAAATTCTAACGAGAGAAACAGTCAATTCCCGTAACCCTAGGTTATTATGATGACATCGTTTTTGTCATTTTTGATTGTTCATACCGGTGTTTACAGTTCATACTCGCATGCCATCGCTCTATAGCTTGATTATGTATACTCTAAGATCGACAGCTATCGGGAGGATGGTGTACTTTGTCATTGTATTAAACGTCACATCATATGTTCTACTCGCTGCGCCCCGCGGTTTCACACGCGTAAGTCCCGTTCAAAAAGTATCACTTATTTTGTTACTTGATACTTCTTTTGTGTGATACTACTATTGTGTGATACCAAGTTCATCAGTATAAAAAGTAGCCTATGGAGTTTTGGCGGGAACGCGTTTAGGAGATGTGGTGCTAAATTTTCATTTTTGTGAAACCTAGTTTAAATACGTGCAAATTGTTTAATTTCGGGGGCATTAGAGTTTAATTCATCAATGAAAGAACGAAAATGAAAATCGATGCAAAACATGGACTTAGTGTTGTCTCCAAAGCTCCGTGAACAATCTTTGTAAATAGCCGCTGTGTTTACAAATTATTCCTTAGACTTGACTTTAACTATGAAGTAAAGTATTGTGTAATAAAACACTTTATTTACCGGGTTTAATCGCGTTTTATTCATAATTTTTAAACGACCGAACTATCGCCAACTTTACAGTTGCCTTTTTAAGGTTGACTGAGATGTAATTCGTCTATTTTAACATTCTAAATAGTTACTGTAAACTACCACCTCATAATTAAAAATTAAAACTTTCCAGTGTACGCAGACTATAGAGTTATTGTAATAGTTTTGAATTTAAATTTTATAATTATTATTATCCCTAGGTAGGTCAGTTTGTTTAGAATTCATGAATAAAACGCGATTAAACCCGGTAAATAATAAATTCTAGCTCAAAAAACTACCATGGCTTCGGAACGCAAAGGGGTTCCGAAGAGGGGGGTTTTGTGAGGGGTCACACGAGAAGAAGCCATGGAGAAAGTCATCCGAGCATCCAATTTTTCCGAACAAGTTTTAGTAGTTTCTTTTGTGTGTTTTATTATGCAAAATCGCAAACACCATAGAAGAGCCTATATGTTATTCCAGCTACCTTTATAAATATGGCACGACATTACTCACAGCGCAATCTAGCCCCAAACTAAGTACTAGGCTTGTACTATCAATGCGTACTAGAAAAATAAATATAAAGAAAATAAACGTATCAATCGATTTTTTACAAAATATAAGGACTACTAAAAAAATCTGCAACTTTATATTTTCGGACATAGTAAATGCAGTGAGAATCTCTTTTTAACGTAACGTGATCTTCTAAGTTGCTTCTGTAATAGAGAGTTAACAAACCTTTTTAAGTAAGGTTTTATGTATCGGTATTTCAATATTTACCTCTATAACTTGGATTTTTATTTTCAAAAACCTCTTTAAGTCATTTTCGAAAATAGTCCCGCTAGAAGTATAATATATTTTCTATTCTATACTTATAATAAAGGAAGAGAGGGCAAAAAGTCTGTACTTGGAAATAAATTAAAAAAAAAGGTTGTCTGGAGCACTTAGGAAAAGTAGTAGAACAAAATTATATCATTTTTAAAATTCATGTACCTAAACTGGATGCGAGAAGCCGAAAATAGATCTAGGTGGCGTGCAATTGGAGAGGCCTATGTCCAGCAGTGGACTGCAACGGGCTGATGATGATGATGATGAAAATTCATGTAATGTCTGTCTGTTTGTCTGTTCCTTATACAATTAAAAACTTCTAATCCGATTGAAAACTGGTTTTCAATATTGGAAAGTTCTGTTTTCAAGGAACGTCGTTGTATACTTTGCATCGAAATTAAATTAATAGAACCTGAGTAATAAACGAAAAAGTGCAACCGCTCAAGAACCGCTTGGCCGCCCGCGTCCGTGATAACGCGTTTTTGACTTTCGCGGGTGAAAGCGCGGGGCACAGCTAATATTTTATATACCTCTCTTTAGCTGACTATCTTTAAATTTGCGACGAATCGCTTATGTTCCATGCAATCCTTTAGTGTTTCCAACAGTGCTTGTGGAAAGTTGAAAGTAAGCTTTAGGTTGCATTGTCATCTGGTTCTGAAGTATTCCCAAAGTTTCAGCCCGCCAGCTAGTCGGGAAGAGCCTCAAATTTAAGTTGCAAGATTCCGCCCGGACCGACAAAAATGAGATTTGTTATGATGAATAGTCACTTTTTTCAACATTATGATTAAAATGATTACCTCTTTAATGATCTCTATAAATCATAAAAGTCTTTCATAGGTCCAAGGGATGTTTTGCCACAGTTTTCCAGTTAACCAGTTTCCCAGTTAACCAGATTTCACCGAACAAATATTGGAAATATTACAATTCCCGATGGCTATAATATTATATTCTCTATAAGGTCGGACAATGCGTAATAATTCTTGTGAACAGTCTATAGAGTAGGAATACAGACAGGTCACTGTAAAAAATATATATTTATTAATCACCGAAAAAAAAATCCTTAAAACCAAATCTTTATTAATCTCTAATACCATTTATTATTGTGTGTCAGAAATGTGAGAAAACTGAAACCTTTTTTTTTAAATATTATGTGTCTACTTAAATTGTTGAAAAAATTAAAACCGATTTATTTTAAATATTATATGTGTCTACTCAAATTATTGTTGAACGTATTAAATCCAAAACTAAACACGAAACTACCTATGAAATTATTACCTAGTACAATCAAATAAATCTTTAATTTAATAATAAAATTAAACAATTATTTGGTACATTTGTTTAATTGTTTAGCATACAAAACAGATTATGTCAAAGATATATAAATACATTATGGATGACATCGGTTTTGTTCTACTGCATATTTATTTTGTATGTATGCTTTAAGCAACAAGGTATTATAAGTACGGAGGGACATATTGATTAAAATCATTAAAAAGAAACAATAAGTTTTTTTTATGCTTAATAGGCTTGCATTTGACGTCATCTCACCTGATAGGAAACGACGATGAGGTCGACGATGTTGCCTGCATACCTAGAAGATACGTATAGGTACCTATTTGTTAAATAAAATTAAAAATTAAAAATAATTTGTAAAATGGATTAAGTAGACCAAGACCCGATTTAAGATTCAAACACAAAGTATATTTTGTTTATCTTTCATTAAGTATTGTTTTAATTAAACATTAAATAAATATGTACAACAAATACGTAGGTAGGAACCTAAGTGTTGTAAGTTTAAAGAATGTCCAATCTAACCCTTTGTTTACTCTAGACTAGGATCAGAAAGGCACACAACTCACTATTAGCGGAAATATTCGATCATATCGGACCGCCAGCTATACCTACGCATGGAATTTCATCTCCCTGAGAGCTCCCAACTATGCGCCATTTATTTTAGTTTCTTACATTTCTTATGGACGAGAAATAGACATGAGATATTTGTGATATTTTACGGGCTGAAGGTTTTGTTGGATACCTTCGTAGGCTACCACTGAACGAGAGTTTTATCCGAAGTTATTGAAGGTTGAAAAAGGTAAACATTTATTGATTGATTAAGAAGTCAATTCATTAGATTTGGCTGACCTGGCGTAGGTAATTCGTTTCGTCATAAAAAACTTCTTTATGCACGGATTAGTTCAAAATGTAAAAGACAAATAATTATCATTATATTTTTAAATGAAATCTAGTTCCCAAAATTATAGCGACCTAGCACTATAATTAGACAGTCACTTTTCGTGCCAAAGTTGCCTGGCAGAAATAGTTTTGGCCAATAAGGCCACAGATTTGAATGGCATTTATTATTTTTTAATTTGTTAAAGTATATTAATGACTATTAAATGGCGGTAAGCGACCCGGGAGCGGTCTTATGGAAGTCAACCGTTGCGCGTCGTCAGTCAATCAATATGCGTGCTTTAAACTCTTAGGTTTGAAAATTCAAGTCGTCCTACTAGGTATATAGCCGCACGAGTACATGTGTTTTGCGATTGTAAACAATAATAAGTACGTAAGATAGAACAGAAGTCTTGGTTAAGTATACAAACATTGTGATGCACCCGCAAATACGGCTTAGTATACTGAAAGCGGATGCAACGTACAAAGGATCTTTGCAAACCCTGGCAAATGGAAAACGGAGAGATGAAACGATGCCGACGACTTGCGATGTTTTCAGAAACAAGCATTGTGTTCTTTTAATGATGTTTTTTCTCGATACTTACGGGAAAATTTCGAACACTGAATTTCTTTTATCGTTACCTGGCTTAGGGGTTCAGTCCTAGAGTTTTTTTGTTTTTGCGTTGGGATTGATTTAGATATAAGTGGATTGCAGATTTGGTTTGGGAACGGTCAAAGGATACATCGAGACGCTTCATCTTGAATCGCAACTTGTCATCGGCTATGGGATGCTAGGTCCATAATAAAACACTTATTTCATTGGGTTTAATCGCGTTTTATTCATGATTATTAAACGAACCGAGCTTTCGCCAACTTTACAGTTGGCTTTTTCAAGGTTGACTGAGATGTAATTTGTCTATTTTTACATTCAACAAATTCGGTTTGTTTAAAAATCATGAATAAAACGCGATTAAACCCGATAAATAAAGTGTTTTATTATGCAAAATTGCAAAAACCATAGAAGAAATTATGCTAGGTCCAGTTCAAACAATATTGAAAACCGAGTGACTTGTGTTTTAAACAATAAAACTGTTTCTAGCGTGTCCCAAAGTTTCTCGATGTATGATAAGATCGTTCCGAAAAACAATTTCGTGTGGGACAAAAACTCGTTTGATCTGAAATCCACTGCGACTTAAAAAAAAAACTAATAGCTCGCTAGAACCTGTAACTACAAGTTTCGGCCAATTGAAAAATATGACTTGTAAATGAGAAGCAATTAACCAACCAGTTAAAGAGCAGAGACTCTTCGTTCGCTCTGTCAAAAAGCTAAAGTCCTACCAGTAGGAAACTAAAAATCTAAACCTACATTAGTGACAATAATCTTGGCGAAGAATTCAATAGAAATGTTTTATAAAACAGTAAAATCGATTAGGAAATAACCAGAACCGACGTGCTATTATTACGCTGTCATCCACAGTCTTACCATGGGACCTACCAGATATTTCAATGTTACTTTATAAGGCATTAAAGTAAGGTAGCTGAAATGAACTTTATAGGTTGAGACACAATGTTCATTTCAGCACGATTTCAAGCTCCGAATAACAATGTTGCAAGTAGGTACTACTATAGAATCCCTAATCACAATAGATCGAATAATTTGTCCATTGTTGTTAATTTGCATTTCCTTTGAACGAAATCCAAAACCCGAGTGGATGTAATCACAAACGATAAACCATTATTCATTTGTAATAAAAGCGGGTTAAAAATGATTAAAATAACCCTCATTCGGCGATCGGGTAAAAAGGAGAGAAATTAGTAACTGTTTACTTAATAAAAACACGTTTAATAACAATAAAGAGTTTGAGAAGAATTAGGTTGACATTTCTATTTGGTATTTTTAATTTTGTTTCACACAAATACTCACAAAAATGTCAACAAACGTTTGCAATATGTAAGAATTACCACGTACAATATTACGTCTTAATAAAAAAGCACGACTCACGTGAATTAAAACAAAAGGGCGCCCATAAGTCCCGAGCAAATTCCCAAAACAAATATGCACATACAGAAGGACAAATTCCTTAGAATTAGACGGGCGGGAGTTGTGAAATTCGTAATCCAAGGAAGGCATGTCGCCCTGCCATTAACTTCCCAGTTTTTGCACTGAGCCATACAACTCAGTTCTCATTGTACCCCGGAATAAATTTACATTTTCACATTCTCCAGTTTTGGTGGAAGTCTTTTTTGCTCCCAAATGCTGCGAAACTCTTCGTAGTTGAGGCTAAGCGCTACCCTTTTGAGACCTCTGGTTTTATACCTGATTGGTAACTGATGAATTTTCGCCACACGAAAGTATGAATTGGTAACTGTAAATAAAAACGAACTACCTTGACTAATATTATTTAAATTGGCCATCATTTCGGGAGCAGAATCTTCGTGAAGTCAAGAATTGTCTGAGGAACGGAAAAAGAAGGTCGCTCATAAATATTCATGTCAAATTTAGCTCGAAAACTCATCGTTAAGTCTATTTCCAATAGACGTAAAGCCTTTTAATCTGTGCCTTACCTGTCTTGTGACAAAAATGGTTCAACTACTTTCTAGAGGTAATTATAAATTGCTCCTTTGATTGCTTAACGAATATCAATGAACTTTTGGTCGGTTTTCAACCTGATATATTCTTAAGAATTCATTAAAGGGTAGTGAGAGGCAGACAACCAATGGTATATTTTCAGCTTAGTCTAATATTTTTTTTCGGGTTTCTCGATGTTGATATCAAATTCAAACAATTTATGTTTCTGTTTCCATCGCATTTCTTTTATTATTATTGCATTGCATTACAATCTCATTGCTTTTATTTATTTAACTTCCGACTTTTCGATGAATTTCCTCCTGTTTAGAGAAAGGTAGTGTGCATGTGTGTAATTTATCATATACTCATTATTCTAAAATGATACCAATGTTTTGACTAGCCTATTAAAAACTATTTGATACCCGCGACTTCGTCTGCGTAGAAATAGCGCATAGCCGACTTTTTCTTTCATTACTCGGATTCTACTCATTGTATTTCGATGTAAAGTATACCACGAGGTTTCTCGAAAATAGAACTATCCAATAATGACAACCAGATTTCAATTGGAGTAGTAGTTTTTAATTGTATAAGGAATAAATGGAGAAACAGACAGACATGTTTTTATTAAATGTATTTCAGATAGAAGAGATAAATATAGTTAAGTACTTACTAATTTATAGACAAAATTCGATCATCAAAATTACAATGTTACAACCAGTATTAAAATAAAATTGTTACCTCTAAAATATTCAAAAAAAAACGTGCGAAAGTGTAAATTATTATTAACACAAATTGATAGGATACAAACAGCAAAAATACCCTGAATGTTAATCAGAATTTGAAGGAAGTAGTTATGGGATTTTCGCTTCTATATCCTTGAGTGGAGAGACACATTTTCTGAAATGGATTGAATGTTTGAGTTTGAGAGAAGTTCAGTTAGTATATAGGTCAACAACCCTCGGAGAGGGTCCCGATAATTGGGACGTATGATATGCGAAGGGACTTTCGATTTTAAGGATTCGATGGAGTCCATTGTTAGGGGATGAAAACGTGTTTTGTTAAGATTCTCTTTTAGGTTACAATTTATTTATATTGAGATTAGGTGGGTCTATTTTATACGTTGCTTAAACCTACATGTTTTTACATAATAAGAATTTAATGGCGGCGCGGGTGGGATGATTTTGATGCTTTCTAAGCTGGCTGGCTTCTTTTTAAGCTGGCGCGGGGTAGTGGAAGTAAGTAAGAAAGATCTTAACCTAGCAGTAGAACACAGTTATCTAACTAGAGCACTTGATCAAAAGGTTAAATTAATTACATAGTTGAAACGTAAATAGGCAACAGATATAGTAAAATGAGTAACATTAGTCTTTGCTCCAGCTCAGGAACAACTTATACATAGGGGCCAAGCTAATGAATGAAAAACAATAATATTTGAATGAGTCACTATAACTATGTCTAAGGTTTTCGCGATTTTGCATAATAAAACACAATATTTACCGGGTTTTACTCGATAACGTCATTATTATCAACGACCGAGCTTTCCCCAACTTTACAGTTGGCCTTTTTTAGTTACACGGTTGTTACATGATTGACAATAGGTAAGTTAACAGAATATGATCTGAAATATGTCACTAGAAAACGAAATAAATGTCAATGGTTAAGACAACGCATAGGTGCCACAATACAAATAATCAAGGAATAGATCCAGTGAGAAAACCACAGACTGAGCTCTTAAGAACGCAGTCCATTAATCTCATACCAGCATCACGAAAACCAAAGAAAAATAATTTTCTTACAAGCAAAACTTAAATAAAACATCTTTACTTAATTTCTTACTTAAAAGTCTAGAGGAAACAGAATATAATAATAAAATACCAAACGTATTTTAAACGAAACATGCAAGAATTATTGCATTCATCCGCCAACCTCCTCAGGTGCGCAATTAAGAGCCGACCGCCTGGAAGTTTTCCTTTCAGCTACATTTCCCATTATGACTCCATGAATATCAATTTAACTTTACGGCTTTAATTGGCACACCCGATATTAATACCATTTGCATGTTACAGGGATATTATCGTAGAACTGACTATTTACTCTCACAGAGTTAATTGTGTTTTGTGTGTGTTCGGTGCTATGAACACAATTTGTCATGTTATTCTTGTTTGAATAGAATGTTGGGTTGTAGATGGTATCTAATCTTATTCCATATTACACATCACTGGACAAACAAGTAAAATGGAACTAGTAATTCTGCGCACAGTAGACCTCGCGACTATTTCATTGGAAGGACCTACGTAGGCGTTTCTCTTGAATTACTACACTATAATATCTTCTATGGTTTTCGCGATTTTGCATAATAAAACACTTTATTTATCCGGTTTTATCGCGTTTTTATTCATTATTTGACCCGAGCTTTCGCCAACTTTACAGTTGGCTTTTTCAAGGTTGACAACCTCGAAAACCGTTCAGTCAACCTTGAAAAAGCCAACTGTAAAGTTGGCGAAAGCTCGGGTCAAATAATGAATAAAAACGCGATAAAACCGGATAAATAAAGTGTTTTATTACTACACTATATTAATTTTTTTTAAAGTTAAAGTTTTTTTAACTGTGTGTTTCCGCAATTAGCCCTACTACTGGGCCTTTGTGCGTGATTTTAAGCCGTGGGTTTCCTCACGATGTTTTCCTTCACCGTAACAGCGATGTTAATAGCGCACAAAAACTTTTCTTGAAGAAAAAGGCATTCGTGCGCGGCCGGGATTTGAAACCACGACCTTCGGAATGAAAGTCGGGGTATCTACTACTAGACCAACACCGCTCTTACATATATTACATTTATAGTGTCGTTACAGATTAAATTCTAGAAAAAAAAATTGTTTGCAAGATTTGTAATACTATCGATTGATATAAAGGACCTACCTTACGAAGTGTAATATAACATGTTACACTGCGAGTTTACATACAAACAGTCCATATCGAGCCGCTCTAGATGTCTGGAAACAAAATTTGTTTCTAGGATTTGATCTCATTTCCCAAATACTGACTGCATGATTGTTGAGTAATATGTTACATTACACCTTGTAACATCAGTCAGACCAACTTATTTGCATTTGACCAGTTATTTGTATACCTACCGCTGGATTCCAGACTAGGGTAAAAAAATCAGGATTAGTTTTACAAAAATCAAAAAATCCCAATAGTTTTCGAAATAGCCCTGAGCCCTGAGGGCTGTTCTAAAACATTCACTATGTGTCACAGTACTTAGGTAAATATAAATGTCGAATTCCAGTCAATTTTCAAACTATCTGTTTTAGTTCTGTTTGTGATTGACTCTAAAAAATTAATACAGTAACGGAGCAGTAAACAGTTTATAGGATTTTATTTTTTAAACTCGATTTTCAACATTGCCATGAGTTTTATTATGGTTTTTGTCCTTCGTAACGTTTAATATCATAACATCCGGATTTGATTTTCGAACCCCTTTGCCCCGACGTTAAACAATAATCGAAGGGGGAAATTGATTTCAAAAATTCAGTAGGTAAAACCAGTAGGTTTATTTCTATAAAGGTGATTCTTATAAACAAGCCTAAAATAACTTTTTTTTTATTAAAAGAAAACGATAATTAGGTAATGTTAGGGTTTTGAAGGATAAAAAACGGAGATATTACTAAGACTCCATTGTCCGTCTGTCTCTTTTTTACCAGGCTACAGCTTGACAGTTGAAAGTTTTCACAGATAAATGTATTTCTGTTACCGATAAAACAAACGAATACTAAAATCAAAACAAAATAAATATTAGGAGCTCTGAATATTATTAGATTACGAGGTATCTACCACGTTTATTTTTATTTACAAGGAGCTCGATACTTCGCCAGTAACTTCGAGTGAAAATTACCATGTAAGTTTAAAATCGTATATTAAGGGCTCTTTGCAAAAACATGTTTTATTTGTGATAAATAATGATTAAAAAATAGAACCCCCATGAGTTTCTTCGTGGCTTCTTCTCATGTGAGGGCGCGTTCCGAAGCCATGGTAGTTTTTTGAGCTAGTCAGGGATAAAAATAATTATAATTTAAATTGAAAACTATTACAATAACTCTATAGTCTGCGTACACTGGAACGTTTTTATTGCAAATAATTATAAGGCAGTAGTTTACTGTAACTTTTTAGAATGTTAAAAATAGACAAATTACATCTCAGTCAACCTTGAAAAAGCCAACTGTAAAGTTGGCGAAAGCTCGGGTCAAATAATGAATAAAAACGCGATAAAACCGGATAAATAAAGTGTTTTATTATGCAAAATCGCGAAAACCATAGAAGAAATTAAATAATGATTGTTTTGAGTAAGAACTTTTGGTGCGCGAGTAAAACTCGAACTTTCCTAGTTTATTCTGACCTTTTCCAGTTAGGCTTTACTACAATCCAGCACAGTAGATGGAAATCTACTAACATTTATTAAAAGCGGACGACACAGATTTTCTCAAGGAATTGCCAAACCCGGGGTTACAATGAGTAATTGTTTTACTGTCTGGATCCCTCACCCTATCAATAAAGCCTTAGTTTCTCCGCTAGTTCTGAGCAGTGTAAGCTTGACGGCAGACAGCGGGGTTTTATGTCGGCCAACGATTTGTAGACGGCTTGCTTTGAAGACGAGAAAACAAAACACATTTCTTCTCAAACAATATTCTTTAATATAAATATTTTAATGGAAAAAATCATCTTCAAAAATTCACTCGCGGCGAGTTTTGAACTCGCGTCCCTGGATCAATACTCCAGTGCCTCAACCACTCGTCCGCACGAGTTCCCCGAATATTTTTTATTTTGGTTTTCCTCACCGTTTTCCAACCAGGAGAACGTGATAATAATAAAGACAACCCAAATTAAGTCGGAAAATGAGTTTTATTTCAATTCAGTAGTGGTTTGTTAAATCGGTCGATTAAAAATTTGTACTCAGCTTTCCTCTTAAGTATCCGGCGAATACTCCATCTTAAGGATTACTTGACACAGATTCCTGCGGCGCTGGATGTAGATTCCGATCTTTACCGTAATCGGTGAAGTCAACACTTTGTCATGGTTTCAGAGCTGTGTTCCAATTATTAATTATCGGTTTTTAACCACTATTGTAGCTGAATTTAGGTATGGAGTAGTTTTCGTCAATTTTATTAATATTATGAAAACTGGGATCTAAAAGGAATTTAATTTATATTAGCACATTTTATTGAGGCGACTCACGAGACTAAGATCATTGTAACATGATCGAAACGTCGAGGTAAGGAAAATTAAAAAAGTTAAAGTCATGCGATTAAGACCCCAGAAAATGTGTAAATATGAGTTCTAATCGTGTTTGCTTAAAAATGTTCAGAATTTAATTTGTTTTCAGTTATAAAGGTTTCTTATCCATAGAGTTTCACTATAAGTCAGGTTTGAAATGACAATAATATAATTTTCCAAACATTATTTCTTAAAGTGTTTACCACACTTAGGCAATACGGCTTTTTGAAGAAATGCTTTTAAAAATTTGAAAACATTCAGTGGTTCGGATTAGCAGTAGTCGCGGGTTCGAATCTAGGTACTGAAACTTTGAAAGCATTTGTTTTTAAAGCAATAAATCTATTTATAGAGTTAGTTTTGCTTAGAGTGGAAGGCATAAAATTACATTTTTCTTGCTTATTAAGTCATATTTTCATTTATGAAGAATATTGACATGTCGGTGAGGAAACCGACATGCCTAGGAATAATTACGGTCTGAAGCCATGGGACATTCGCCAATCCAGAGCAGGCTTCCTTTGCGTCAAAACCTATGGAGCCGATTCCGACGAAATATAGAATAGATAGCTTGAGACCTAGAATAACATATAGGCTGATATCGCAAGTCCCGGTACATCGGGAATGTCCCGATATTCCCGAAGAATCAGGACTAGTAAATTGATAAATAGGCTTATACTATGAGTACTAGATAACGGATAATTTACATATTTTACTTTTTGTTGGAAATCAAGAAACAAATACTTATTTAATGCATAAATATTTGCACCCGGCGGGAATCGAACCCGCAACCCTCTGCATTGCAATCGGGCCTTCGCCCGCCGCTCCACAGAAGCCGTCATAAGATAGCGACGTCAAAAATAGCGGGGCGTATAGTAATAATGTACTAAGCGTGAAAACACAAAAGTTAAGTCTTATATTTAGTAGTCTAAATCCCACAAGGTTTTCCACTATAAAATATGTCATTTAGGAGGTAGGGCGGTCCCTGGCTAATCCAGGATTACCGCCCCGGAAGCCTTAGTGGACGCAATCAATAAGCCAGCTTTGATCTTCCCGAGGATCATCCCAAGTAAATGAAGTCTTTTGTAAAAGAACATGTATAATTTTCTGCTGTCGGGCCAAGATATGAAAAATATAATTAAAAGAGTATCTACT
This sequence comes from Idaea dimidiata, assembly GCA_949358125.1. Lineage (NCBI taxonomy): Eukaryota > Metazoa > Arthropoda > Insecta > Lepidoptera > Geometridae > Idaea > Idaea dimidiata. The sequence continues at coordinate 14,831,172 of OX442339.1, read as the reverse complement.
TACCTATAAGTATATAAAAATGATTTTAAAAACTTCAGACAGATTGAGCACCTAGCTTTACCGTAATGAGAAAAAAAAAATGACCAGGCCATTTTTATTTTGTATCATTCCGATAATAGGACGTATTGAACGTTTACTACGTCATTTAAATCTTGTGTTGTTTAAATATGTAAGGCACTTTGCTTTTAAGTTCTTCTTATATGTAAGGAAGACAGGAAGAATACTTTATCAATATTAGATGTTATTTCAAACACTAATTTCCAGTCGAGTAGCGAATAGAAGAAAAAACTATCGTTTTGACACCCTAGCTTTGCTTAAAGAGTAGGCTGCAGGTACATGATGTGCATTTATGAAAACATGTGCGAAAGTAATGCGACCTAATAAATTATTGTCAAAGATGATTAATATTTTTGATTTTGAAAGAGCTATCTACCCACATGATAGGGTAATCAAGAAAAGACAAACATCCCCATTTACATGTGTGGGAACTCTAAAAAGGTTTTTTTTATTATACTATTTTCTTGCCGTGATCAATATAATTATACATATTGCTCACTCATGCAAAATTACAGCTTCCTAGTACTAAGCGTCTCTGAGCTAAGCCGCGGAGGGATATGACGAAACTAGAAGTGTTTCCTGTTGACTACGAAACCCTAAAGAGGAAGCGCCACTTTTACAATCCCCTAATCAAAATACAGCCCAGAACACAACTCAGCTCCCAGTTCCGTTGTTCCACAAGGTAATGTACAGTCTAAGTTTATGTTATAACCGTTATCTAGTTACTAAAACAGTTTAAGAACGTGCTCTCTATGTTATTAACGTTGTATTCCAAGGGATGAACTGGTAACACGCTTGTTTCATACGCGAATTTATTCCGAAGAAGCAACCCCATGGGTAATAAAACCGCTGATGTTATAACTCTTGTAAGGATAAGAGATATAACACATTCGTCGGTTTTCACTCTAACTTATTACAATGATAGGTAATATTTTTAAAGGATAAATTCATCTTCAAAAATTTTACTTGCGGCGAGATTTGAGCTCGCGTGCCTGGATCAGTACCCCAGTGCCTTAACCGCAAGTGATTTTTATCAAGTGATAAATTTTTACAAAAATCGTTTATTGGGACTAAAACACATACATATTACAATAAAAAAAAGTAAAAAACACAAACAAAAAAATTCTCACAAGATACAAAAGTTTTTATAAAATGTGTGTGTTGCAGTTGGACCAAAGGGCAATGACTCAGTGTCTACTTCGTCCTTTCGAACGAACACTGATCTTCCGTCATGAATTGATGAATTTTTCCTTTAAGACTGCGATAGATGATAATTATCGGTTAATTTAATTCCTAATTAAAGATTTAGAAGAAAAATTGATTTATCTTGTAAAACAGGGGTAACTTTGCCCGTATAATAGTGGTATTTAAAGTTATTTTTATTATTTTTGAAATTAAGGGGACACTTCTTGTATCATGTACAATAACATAATACATTGTTTAAAGATCTATTTGATACCGGTTATGAAGAAAATTATTTAATCGGAAGGTATTTCACATCAGTCGCGTCCTTAAAGTATTTCTAAGTAAAATATGCCTTGAGCAATAAAAACAAATTACGAAATGATAGGTAAATTATATTCATGGGTTAGTATTAGTAATTAGATTGAATTTCCTTTCGAATAGTTATAGACCAAATTAAAATATGTTCCTATACTACTGCTATTAAGGCGGACTGTTATATTTCCTAAACGAATTCTTTTTTTGTTTACACTTAACAGGTTAGAATTTGACCTCATCTCACCTGGTGGAAAGCGACGATGAGGTCGACGATGTAGAATGCATATAGGATACCTATTCACTCTAAACTTGAAGACTCCAAGGTTGTAGTTCCGAAGAGTTCTCCAAAAAGTCGATTTTTCATAAGTCAAAAACGCATTAATAATTAAAAATCTGCGGGAAAATCTAGATTACAGTCAATAGTTACTAAGATTTCCTCATGCTGGTTCATGCAGTCTTTATGTTATAATAAAAACTATGTATAAAAAGCACTCTTATCAAACCAACGTTCTATCGAGAATATTGTATTCTATCGTGTTTTCACTGTTTGAGCAACTTTCACATAAAGGTCTAAAGATACATTTTAATCAAAAAAAAAACCTGTGTTTATTCATTTCGAAATGGGTTAAAGTTTCATTGGAAATCACCTTTAGGACCGCATTAATGAATGAATAATTTTAGACATTTTTTTTTCAAAGTTATAAGCCCAATTTCAATAAGTATTTTTCCCGTGATCGTTTTGAACCATCTAGTAGTATAAGTGGTTGATGACTCCGGAACGCGACTTTTACTGAGAAGAAAGTTTTTTCGGGATTTACCTTACGAAACTAGTTGCATGCATAACAGAGACAATTTTACAAAAACAGTCTTAAAGCAGTTACTGGAAGCAATTTTATCGAATTGATAAATAGTACTTACCCCTTTGGCTATGCATTTTTTGTTTAATAAAAACGACTATAAAGTTGTAGTATTAGTTTCGTAATGTAAATTCCGCTTAACTTTTCTGACACGAATAAAAAACATCGTCACAAAAATATCGAACGAACTAGGTAACAAAACCTGCGCAACACAATGCTCTAACACAAAACCTAAAACCAACTTTGTACAACTAAATTTATATAGCAAACTTCGCTCGCATAAAGCTTAAATAGCGAAATAGCAAATTCTATAACATCAGCATTGTGTTGAGCCGACATACAGTTCGTTGAGACTACAACAAACACATTTTCCCGAATACCAGGGTACCACGGCTCGGAGAATAAACTTTCTTGACAATGACTGATGCTGCGAGTCTTCGGGAAACATCGGGGCACTTCGGACCAAGTCGTGGCTATGTGCAATTTACGAACGTGCTATTGAAAAGAGCGAAAGTTTAGCCACACTTTGTACCTAACTCAATTTAGAGGACGTTGAGGAAGGATTGTCCTTTGAGACAATATTAGACGCTTTATTGTTAATACACTAATTCATTAAAGTATATACGGTGCAATGCTAGTTGTAGTCTCAGAAATTGATCACTTCCAGGCAATTTTAGGATTTAGAATTAAAAATAGATCGAGAGGTAGGAAAATAAATAATAATAGGCGATTAAGATCCGGTTAAATGCTTTCTATGTTGAGAATACTTTGTGAAAAGTGTCCCATAATGTATTTAATTATTTCTTATTACGTTAATTTTGCAACACGCCTAAGTTTGTCTAACTTATTTTTGTATCAAATCTGTGTCGTTACAATAGTGACTATGTGTCAAGTAAGGGCTGAGTATGTGTGAATTGTTTTTGGAAAGGTCATAAAGGTATGGTTCCTTTTATGCCCCACTCACTCGTAGAACTCCCTTCACTCACCTGTAACAAAGAAAGTTATTTTCAGAGACATGTTAATTAAATTAATAGCACACGAAATTATCAGAGTCGGAATAAACTTTGACGGCCCAATTTTAATAACATTTTACTCAAAATTTCCTTTAAAGTTCATACTTAAGAAGGTCTCCGAATGATCATTAATCTCGGGACCTCTATTAATGTAAGTGGTGGCTCCGGCAACACAGACAACCAGCTTCTAATTCTCAAATACGGAAATCTTGAACTAAATTTTAATGTGGATAATTTTAACCCATTAGCAAGAGTTTGAGGCTCATTACTGCGGTCCCGGCAACTTGGGGAAAGCAATATAAACACTGACAGTCGACTTGTTCTGAGCTTTTAGTGGAGAAATTTGTTCCAAACGAAATATTAATATATTCAACCAGTTAAAACTAACATGTAGCTCTAAATACATATTCAGCAACCGCTTTACTTTAATTAAGAAACAAAATATGGGTTTCTTATCGACGTTCACGCAGTGTAGTTGTTATGAATTATTTTATTCTCTTCGCTCGTGATGATTTAATCCCGAGTGCTTTTATTACTGTATGAATTACGTTACCCTGCCATTAAGTTATTAATTCCTCTTTTATGGGGTTTTCGAAAACCTGTCTTCAGAGCTGCAATAATTTTGTATACAATTTGTAACAGGTAAGTCCTTTTAATCCGAAAGGGGTTTGTTCTAGACGTCTAGGCGAACAACTTTTGTTCTACGACTTTTGAAAATTCAAACTTTTTTTTTGAAAATTTTGAGATTATGTTTCACTAAAAAAACAGCTACTTTTGAAAATAAAGATAATTAAAGTTTTGATTGTAAACCATCAAACTAAATAAAAGGACAACATAAGGTCAATGACCTCGAACTCTCAGAAACAGCTGATTTTCAAGTAAACTTTACACCTAAATTTTTCGAAAAGTACCTACTTCGAATTTTCAAAAGTCGTAGAACAAAAGTTGTTCGCCTAGACGTCTAGAAAACCCCCTTTCGGATTAAAAGGGCTTACCCGTTACACCTTGTATAGCAATTCCGGGAGAGATGAACCACTACACCACACTATGAGATAGAAAGTAAATAAAACAATTTAAAAACATAAAAAAGTGGTTATACTCGTATATATTAACAACAACAAATTTAGGAAATAAATAATATAACATAAATATATATTTTTTGAGAATCAGTTGTCGAAGTCCATCTCTCTTGTTACGCTGATACGAAAACAATGGCTAACAAAAACAATTTAATATGGTGTTGCCACTTAAAAAAAAAACTTGATGGTTTTTTGAAAGTGGTCCGTCTTTCCCATTTGTCTATCTGTCTCGCAGTTTGGATGCGATGTCCCGATTCCATAGAAATTTCGAAAAATCCTTTATTATCGAATGCCTACATGACAAAAACACATTATTAAATTCAGCTCAATTCAGCTCTCCACTATATCAGTGCTTTAGGCTCTACGTTGATAAATCAGTCAGCGAGGAAACAGCATAGATTATATCTAGGTAAACGCTTTGTCAATCACGATGATGTGTTTCATTTTTGGTAATCTAAAGCCAGTAGTAAAACAGGTTATTAATACTATCTAATGCAGAGCTGGTTGGATCAATGTACATTAGTTGGGACAAGAGCACCAGATTGCACCGCGGCATTTATCTCTTTCTAACAAGCTAAGCTTGAAAGAGACACCTCGATTGAGGTCTTATGAGGCACAGCAAAACTCGCTTGGCATGAAGCCTTGGCAGTGCAGCCTGTTTTATGGAAGTTGGCGCCAACAACTTAGAGGCTTGCCCCATCTGCAACGGTGCGTCATTTATTAATAGCAACCGAATGTTGTGGTCTCAGTAATGTTTTTGCTGGTTAATGGTCGAAACATGATTTTGATAAATACACAATCGTTTTTAACGTCCCGCCCAGAGCAACGATACAGGCCCATTCTAAACAAATGACCGATATTATTTACTTATAGAAGGATTTACGCAGTGGAAGTAATTGGAAACACGCGAACACACTTAACATTAATGAAGGAAGTATTTCTCAAATAAAGAAACTACAAACTTCATTCGACACAACAACTTTTGTATATTATTGTTATTTAGTTCCAAACACAGAATTGTCTACGTGACTCTGCATCAATTAGCACTTTAAACCGAGAAACTACAGCAACAGAGGTTCATTTGTAAAAGTTTCAGACGCAGAAACAAATTGCTATTACCACGCAAAATAAGAAAACTGCCAGAAACAACATTCGTATAAAGTAATCTACATAAATCAGCATATTTAAGTCCACAATGGGTCCCTAAAACAGATTTCTTACACAAAAGTATCCATCAAATTCGAAGTATGGTCAATAAAATGGTAAGAATATTCGAACAATACCTCTAGGACGTCGACGTTTGAGTCATTATCCGAAGTTAGGTCAGAGTTACGATTATTTTATGATACGATTTACGAAGAGGAGACTGGCTCGTTCCATAACGGATGGCAGTGAGTGGAGTACGGCTTCGGCTGTCCCAAAGGGACGGCCTAACGCGATATTGTATGCGGCCACGGCAAGTTACCAACACCTACAGTTTCTAGTGGGTATTGTGTTAGAAGTTCTGATTTATGGGGTCACCGAACTTCGGGCTAATTTCCTTCCATATTGCAAGGCCTCCTTTCAGGATGATTAGGACCAGATGTAATCTTCTTGGGATTACAAACGTAGAACTCTAATTAGTTGTTGTGAAAGCAGTTAGGTACCTATCCTTTGTTTGTTGTTTTGTGAAGCCAAAATTAACGGCTTCGGTTAACCCGTTTTAGTTGTTACTTGTTCAGATCTTCAAAATAGCTATGTTATCGATTTTAGTGGTAAGTAAAGTTGTCTTCAATGTTCTTGAAATTAAAAATAACTGGTGATAGAGGAATAATAATTTTAGTGTATGGTTTTCGATTTATATGCGGCCGAAGTTTTGGGTAAAAGTGTCATTCTGTGAGTAAATTTAGAACGAAGTTTTATAACTGGTAGTAATTCACGTAAATACCTACAGATTTAAGATGTAGGTACCCGATATGTCTGGTAAGTACAAATTTATTAGTGAATGAAGTAAGAACTTAATAAAGTTAAGCGAAAGTTTGTATGTATGTATGTATGTGGCTTTGTTACTCTCTTACGCAAAAACTACTGAACCGATTGCGATTAAAGAAGAATACACGTAGCTGGTGATCTGGAATGACACATTTACGCGGGGTGCTGCTTATATTATAATTTAGAGATTCGCAAGAACTTTCCGTTCTTCAATGTAAGCTATAAACACTTCAAAATCAGCTTCGTGGCTTGGAAGAGTAAGTGGATAAACTAACAGACAGACAGTTAAATTATTTGTAGGTAAGAATATTTATATCTGTACTTTCACGTATTAATAGATGATTTAAAACTAGCGATAGTTCTGAAGTGAGGTAACTTTATCCGTGTCGAAGTAAGGCAAAGTTTTTCCACAGAGAACAAACACATTAAAGGATCGTCGCCGGTCCATACCGGGGCGCCTGTGGCGAGAGGAAGACTCGAACGCAAAGAAAATAAAGCTAATTGACTGCTCATACTGCGAATTTATTTTGCAAAACAACTCACCGTTAATAAGGCAATGAGGTCGGAGCAGACGAAAAAGTCGGAGCATGTTCTCACAACTCCGATTTTTTTCCCTTTTATTACTAAGTCTATTGAGGAGCTCATTGACCTAGCTGTATCAGCCGATCTTGAAAGGTTTTGCAGGTTAAGCAACGCTTGGCGCGGTCATTACTTGGATGGGTGACCGAAAAATTTGTGTGGCAAAAAATAATTTTCACGAGCTACTCCGTGCTTCGGAAGGCACGTTAAGCGGTTGGTCCCGGTTGTTATCTCTGATAACAGTCGTTAGGTCAAGTTAGAGGCCTTAAGGTGACCTGAAAACTCTAACACCAGGTGAGCCACACCACTATACGAAAATAAGAAGAAGAATAAGGCTAATTTCTTTTATGGTTTTCACGATTTTGCATAATAAAACACTTTATTTATCCGGTTTTATCGCGTTTTTATTCATTATTTGAACCGAGCTTTCGCCAACTTTACAGTTGGCCAACTGTAAAGTTAATGAATAAAATTATCAATAAGGCGATTTTGTTATTGGCTCATTTATGCCTAGACTCTTTGTAATTGGCCATTTTTATACGAGAGTGCTACTAAAAGACGTTCTATTTTCGTGACGGGCGAACACTTAAGAGCAATCGACTGGTTTTATCGTCTTTGCTCGAACGCGATAAACTCCGTGTGCTGACATTGATTTATGTCTCCGTTTGTTTGTCCGGAGACAGCCAGCTCCGAACTCCGGATCATCCCGGAATACCGGAGATAAGGCGTCTCTAATGCATACTACAAATTACTGGACGATATTGCTGTTTACGCATACACAGGGCAGGGATGAGGACGAGGCGGCTAGTCGCTTGGAAGTACAGTAGTATGTTAGACCAAGATCATCTAGCCATTTCTCTCTAATGCTTCTACCAAGTTATTATTGTTCAGTCCTTTGAGGATACAACTAAGCATCTGTCAATATTAATTAACTACGAAACTATAACAAAGAAAGCTCTAAAACGGAACGGCAAAGTATATTGAATCGATTTTTAACACAAATTAACAGTATAAAGCTTTTGTACCACGCGAAACCATAAATAAATACTACCCTTAAATGAATTTCTTGAAAGGTCACATAAATTTGAAGTCCACGTGAATGTCCGGTCACGCGAGCTCCAAAACCTTTTGTACATATTTACTCTTAAACAATTTAACTACGTTTTTTACATACAACAGAACTCGCCGCCGGCGTCGTTTTACTAATATCCTTTCGTATATTTCTAAAGCCTTATTGAATAAGGACAGCTCCAATTTTTCTTGTAATTTTGCGACTTTGTATTGAAATTAAACTCGTTTTACGGTTTTAATCGCGATGTTTTTATTACCAGCATAGTTGTAATGCAAAAAGTGAACTATTGAAACTGAACTCATAGTGCGGGGATATATTTAAGTAGACACATTTGTGTGGGAAATACCATACCGCGCTAACGAACAAAATTCACCCACGACAAAAAAAAACCTATGCGTGCCAAGTTGCATCAAAATCGGTTTAAAATACAACTTGTAGGGAAGAAGCAACTAACATATACAAACATACTGACAGACGATAACAAATATTATCTACCAATTAGTTGAAGCAAAGAACTTCGCTCACTCAGGCACTTATACTTTAAAAATCCTAAATAATGTTGCTTTTCTACACTCTTTAATAAAAAACAAAAGTTTGTCCACAAAAGCTCTGAGTAAGTCAAAGACATTAAATAATACTACGTATAATAACAGTATTATTAATGTCTTTGGAATAAGTACGTACATAATAAGTTGTTATAAAAAAAGCTCTTTCGAATATTTACCTCTGTATAATAATAATAGAAGATTAAAACGAATTATTTTAGTAGGAAATTTAATAGAATACGAATTGTTTATTCAAAAGGCTAAGTATGTACCTGTGTTTTATTGTGGTCTCAATAATTATTAACACCACAATAAAATACATTAATTAATGATACAACCAGTAGAACAACTCCGTTTATATTTAAACAATTCGTATTTTATTTATACTAATGGTACACCCGTAGATAATTAAAAAGAAATGTTTTCATACATCAATTTTCATTGCGGTTTGGTGCTCGAATGTAGTTTATTTTCGGTGAGCGGAAGCAACAATTAAAATATCCGCTGATTCGGATATGTGAATCAAATCAAAGGCGTCAAAAAACAAAACGATCAGCGGTTCTGGTCTGTCATAAATTGTAATTGGTTGATGAATAATCGAGCAAAGCGTTCTTCTGTCAGATGAGGTGGTACAGTCCTCGGATATTTTCATGAATAACCGATATAAATTGTATTCTGCTCCGGTGAATAATTTATTCTCAATTGTCACGGTGCGCGCGATGTTGTCGATATCGAACTTTGTTCATCAGGTGTTCGATAAAATGTACCCAAACCCTGTTTCGTGTCACGGTGTCACCGTACATTTCTGCCTTCCTCGAATTTAAATTTTCATTGTTTTCACAGGGAAATAATTTAACCCTACACGGAAAATGTTCTACTAAATTCAAAAATGTTTGGTGAAGGCATGGGGAGGGCGACGTTTCAACAATTTTCTTAAATTATTCGAGATATTCTCGAGGGTCACGGTATTAATCAAAGCTTAAGAAAGCTAATATTTAAAGCGACACTGGCTGAAAGTTTGTAAACAAAAACAGTGAATACTTCGACGGAACCCAGCGAAAAACTTGTTTCAATGACATTGATGGATGCGGTCGGCAAACGCGCTAACGCGGACCGTTTTGCTAAAAGGTAAACCCAAAAAGTTGGTAGGCACGTATACCTATTTGTTATTCCGAAACAACGTTTAGGTACGCTGTTATAATTGAAATGAAAGCTTTGTTGTTTATCACTTCGGTAAATGTGTTGCGGGCTATTAAATTGTGAGTATTTTATGAGTCTTCTCTGCTTATTGGGAGGCTTCTGTTAATGTTTTTCACCATCTACCGGTCCGTCATGTAATGACTACTTAGTCTGTGTTTGAATACGTTGACCGGCGCAGTCGGTAAGAGAGACGGGGCAGATATTTTGTTCAATCACGGTCTTTTTACCTTCGCAAGACCAAAGAGTAACAAGTTAACTGCTTTCTTGTGGGTAAGAGTCATCTGAGGCCATTACGTTAATCACATAACCACAGATATCTAATTTATCTGCTCGGTGCATATAACATTTACTACGACAGTAGTGGAAACGCCTATTAGTCCATTATTCGGACATAAAATCGAATCAAAAGTAGTAAAATAATTCATATTTCAAATTCATATGGTGTAAATAATTATATACCAACTCAGATCAGTAGCGTCCTGCGGTTTCAACCGCTTAAGTCCTCATTTCTTAGTGGATCCCTACACACCACAGAGAAAAACCTCTCCAAATTTCATGTGTCTAGGAACAGCGGTTTGGGCTGTGTATTGATCAGTCATTCTGTCAGGACGTTGAATTTCATAGTATACCTAGATGAAACTACTGGTTTCAAATTATATTGCATATAATAACTCAAATCAAATCTATTTTTATTATTTTATATAATATTATTCCATATTTTATTAGAAACGTTATGTAAACTACCGTGGCTTCGGAACGCGATCTCCAATGAGAAGAAAGAAAGAAAGAAAAACATTTATTGACAACAAACACACACATAAGAACAATGGGACACAATGAAGACACACACAAGAAACTTATGAGTTTTTTTTGTTGCATTGATCATGTGTAGGGCTATAGTGGAACTGGAGAAATATTCTATTAAGGTAATTCTGTCTATCGGTCAAAATAAATAGTAAAAGAGAAAAGAAATAAAAATTTACAACCGCATCTACAAACACTCGACCTGCCCAACAATATCCGACCCACCCCGGACCCGCCTCCGGAGCTCCATGAAACCGCGTTTCCTCTCCTTTCCTACACTCTAGAATTTTATTATAAAATAAACTAATAATAGTTAATAATCCTTTATTAAAAACCGTCTACATAGCACAACCTAAAATAATTAGCGTTCTCATCACAACCCGTCTAAATTTAATGCAAACATCCATAATAATAGAAGTAATTATATTCCCACGTCAGTGCTCTAATGCATTTGCACACTGAAACTGCTAGTTTGGATTTAGCTAAGCTCTCGTGTGAAATGACACTAATCTTATATCTAAATACACTGTAATTATAGTGAGTGACCCCTAACTCAACCCCTCGTTTTCACCCCCCAACAATGGCGACCTTTCGTCGCGTAGCTTGAATTTAATAAAGTATCTAACTTAATTTTGTGCACGAATTGAAATAGTGAAATATACTTATTTGCCTAACTAAATGGAATAAATAAAGATTGGAACAAGTTTATCCATTTAAATTGTTTTTCTGCAGAATGTCGTGAAATGTTATTTCAGAATAGTTTATAATAACGAACGAAGTGAATAAACTCATTAGGGACCAAAACATTCATCTTAAGCTTAATCTCAACATGGGACAAATAAAGCCACTCGCGCTGTACCGTTGAAATGTTATTTTTTACACCATCGATAATTCCAGCCATTCCTACAGCCAGATTATTTTAAGTCACGAATTGACTTACGAAAATATCATACGGCGGCAGAAATACCAACATTGAATTGTCACATCTAAAACTACAATTTGAAAACAGATCCCTTAAGGGAATGGATTGATTAAAACTTTACAACTGTAGAGGTTTCAAATCTGATGGGAGTTGTCAGAGTGGGGAAGTAAGATTTCGGAAACAATCGCCCCAACTCCCTAGCCAATGGTTTGCGTTGAAATTGTCTGTTTACGAAAACGAAGGTTAAAATTTAGACGGTTCGTGAATTTGCCGTTCGTATCTACTGTTTTTTTTTAGTATAAAAAGTTATTAACCGATTTCGAATAATGATGTTCTAAATTTGATTTAGAGTAATGTATAGGTATAAAAAATACAAATAATACTTGTAGTGCTGCCAGCAGTACAATTGCCCCTGCTACATAAGGAAGAAAAAAAACTTTTTATGCCCGGTTTTTGTATGTTTGAAATATTTACCGGGTTAACTCGCCTTTTATTTATTATCGGCATTATTTCAAATACCGACGTTTCGTTAACTTTACAGGCAGCTTAATTATGGTAAACAACCATAATAGTTTTAATTGAATCAATGCCGTTATATAAATAAAAGGCGAGTAAACCCGGTAAATATTGAGTTTTATTCCAACTTTGTTTTTTTAAAGTAGGTATATAGATTATTATGTAGGTACCTGAAATTGATGTTGTATATCGAAAGTCTAATAAGAAATAGTAATAATGTGTCTGTTACGATGTCGCTATTTTATAGTAGTAGAACATGCAATATGATCGTGAATCAATGAGTTTGAGTAACGTTAGGTATTCAATTATTATACTAACATTAAGTAGGTTATTATTGCAGAATTAATAACATTAGGTACAATACAATTAGTATAAATTCTAATAGATTAGGCAAGAATTTAGAGATGGTCATCAGTTTTAAATGGATTATTTGTGTATTTTAATACTTATATAAATATAATATATAAAATATCATTATTAAAGTAGTTTATTAGAAATCTATATATATAAAAGAAAGTCGTGTTAGTTACACCATTTATAACTCAAGAACGGCTGAACCGATTTGGCTGAAAATTGGTAGGGAGGTAGCTTAGATCCAGGAGAAGGACATAGGATACTTTTAATCCCCGCGGGAACGGGAACGGGAACGGGACTTACGCGAGTGAAACCGCGGGGCGCAGCTAGTATTCAATATTCTTAACCTTAATAGTAGGTACTACGAGAAACAAATATAATGGAGATCTAACTTCTTTATGAAATTCGAAATTAACATGTTCTACAGTCACACAGCAGCAGATGCACACACTGACATGTTCCGTACAGTATTACGTATGATCGACCTTTGGATCGACCAATAGCGGACGTGACATCTTAGTGACAGACTGGCGGTCAAATCATCGTTCTAGGCCCCGCAACCACCGTCTGCGTAGAACATTTTTTTAAAAGATTGCGACTTTCATATAATATGTCCGAGTTCGTTAGGTAGATACGAGTATTATGGCATCAGAAGAAAGATAATTGAAACAATAAACCACTGAAGTAACGCCACCTCAAGCAATACTTATGACGTTAGAAGCATCATTCATCAACTTGGCAGCGAATGTCATTTAATTTTTACAAAAGACGTAACTATATTGTCAGCGCTGCGGTAGCTTTTAATTTGTTTTTTATTTTAACATGTAATAATATGTTTGAGACTTTGAGACACCACCATTATCCCAATGTTATTTAGGTATCCCATTTTATCAGAAACAAAATGGCAACAAATATTTGTAGTATTTTAAAAATCTCCTCAGTATTTTTACGCTTTGTAGCAGACAGCTCATTATAACGTTTCTCCCTTGCTTATTTCAGAATAATTCACGCGATGCTGCACTCTCTAGAGCCATTAAAACTTTTATATTTTTATTTTAAACCGTCGTGGTTAACTCGTGAAATATATAAACACTAGCTTCTGGCCGCGGCATCAGCAACGTGTCTTACAGGAAACAAGATTAGAATCGTTTTTTTTTGCTTTTAAGTTATTTTTTTTTATTTTTAGAATAAAAATAGAATTACTCCGATATCTACTGTATGTTTTTAATGTTTATCGTTTATGACAATAAAAAGTTTAATACAAAATTCGAGGGGCCTATCTCCCTTTTAGGAGTGGAATTTCGAGAAATCCTTTCTTAGGATTTTTGCACACTAGTTACTAAGAACTCACTTTCTAAATTGCATGTCTCTAGAACTACGTGTACTAAATATTAACTTATAAGTAACTTTAATATTTATAATTTATAATTAACTTATCTTACAAGATTTGCGATGATATATAAGTTCATGATGTCATTCAATCAATCAACCAGTGACTGAATCGAGACTTGCAATTTTATAAGTTTGTATAGATTTGAATTCAAAAGTAACGATACGAATACTTTAGACCACTATTAAATATTTAACAAAGACTGGCTGAGATCGAATCGGTGCTATATAAAAGGGGATTCTCGATCCTTATCCCTAATTCAAACATCACGCTCTGATGCCATTCAGTTGCTAATGAATGTAGGGAGAACTAATCCTGAAAGTTGGAGTGAAAATAGGCAATCGTGTGCTCAAGGAATATTCCTTACTTTAATAAAAACACAATGAAAACATCCGGCAAACGTAGTCTATTCAATATTCATTGGGACAAAAAAGAATACAGAAACCAGAACTCTGTCTATACCTGTTTGATTCGTGAAATTGGTAGTGCGTATTGAGTTTTGCTAGGCAATGATATTGGCTAAGCAAAATACGTTTCAAAAAGCAGAAATGTAATTGAAATGAAATAATGTAAATTAAAAGCGTCGGTTTTTAAATAAACTAATTTATTCATCCATCTAAAAAACAATCGATGGCAATTTAACTATAAATATGTTCGGTTTCAATCGCGTTGCTTTTATTTAGGGTATGGTTATCATTGCGAAAGAGTTCTGAGAAGATCTCAAAACATGAGACATTGATATTATAATACAAGCAACGCGATCAAAACCGAAAAAATAAAATAAATTCAGAATAATTTCTTCTATGGTTTTCGCGATTTTGCATAATAAAACACTTTATTTATCCGGTTTTATCCGGTTTTGAGGGCGCGTTCCGAAGCCATGGTAGTTTTTAGAGCTAGTTAGGGATAAAAATAATTATAATTTAAATTGAAAACTATTACAATAACTCTATAGTTTGCGTACACTGGAACGTTTTTATTGCAAATAATTATGAGGCGGTAGTTTACTGTAACTTTTTAGAATGTTAAAAATAGACAAATTACATCTCAGTCAACCTTGAAAAAGCCAACTGTAAAGTTGCCGAAAGCTCGGGTCAAATAATGAATAAAAACGCGATAAAACCGGATAAATAAAGTGTTTTATTAAATTCAGAATCTCGAAAAAACAATTACAACAGAATAAACTAAAACTGAAGAATAAAAAACAGAAATTAAAAAAAAATAATTACAAATGAGACATTATACAAATTTGTTTATCAAGTATCAACGAAATGTGATGTTGATGCTGATGACCGATGAAGTTTAAGGTCAAAAAGTTTCGTAATAAAAATATTATATACAACTATAGGGTCTTACTATCAGCACCAGTGTTGTATTATTGCGTTCCCTGGATATAAATTAATTGTTTCTTTTTAGTTTGAAAAAATCTTATATAGTATAACAATGAATTCCTATTTCCTTTGGTCACGGCACCACACTTGAACGGCTGGATCGATTTCGATAATTCTTTTTGTGTTGTGTTTGTTATGATTAGGAAAAGGTTCATTTGGGCTAATAATAAAAAAAAGGTGACCTATTAAACTTAATTAATGATATTTAACCATCGTTCATAACCAGAAATAATTGTTGTTTAAGCATAAATACATTTCACCGGCGGAAATTATCTCTTAACCTTCTGTGTCACATTCACCGGACGCGTCACAAAGAACGTCAAGTCAAACAATTGACAGATTTTCGATGTCATTAACAAATCTTTATTTTATACAAAAACAATCCTGTCAAAATATCAGCAACTTAACATGAATAATTAAAGGGCATTAGAAGGATTTGAGATTTACAACCTAGATGCGGACATAATTTATATCTGCGCGGTTTAAGAGGATCAAATCCCTTTCTCGGCGACTGTTTTCCAAGCCAAATAATACAGATGCAAATGATGGTCTCGACTCTACCGAAAAATAGCTATTTCTAGTAGATATGCATTGCGCAATAAAAACAAATTCCGAAATATTTATTTAAATACCAAGTTCTGTATTTTTGGCAACTGTCATAATGAGTATCTCCATTAAAAAGGAAACAATCCAAAATCATATCTTTCAAGAGAAGCAAAAATCACGTTTTTTAGGATTTATGGTATGAGGTATTTTATTAACCTGTAATCTTACTAATATTTCTTATTCTTACTAATATTATAAAAAAGTTTGTATGTAAGTATGTATGTCAGGTTGTTACTCTTTCACACAAAAACTACTGAACCGATTGCGATGAAACTTGGAATATAGGTAGCTGGGGACCTGGATTAACACATAGGCTATCCCGATATTCCCGCGGGAACGGGACTTACGCGGGTGAAACCGCGGGGCGCAGCTAGTTAAAAATAAAAATAGTCCTATAGTCTTTCTTGATTGCTGTTTTCCAAGCCAGATGTAAGTGATAATCTCAAATCTACAGAAAAATAGCTAGGTATCTAGTTAAATACAAAGTTCTCTTTTTTGACAACTGTCTTATCAGTAGCTCCAGTCGAAAAGACCGCAATTCGAAATTTAAATTTTTTAATAGAAATATCCATCCATCACATTTTGAATAATTTACTGTTTTAACGTTAAAATCACAACTTTAATTCATCTGTATTAATAAAACTTCTCCAATGTTTGTAATTACTTATGTGAAATGTGTTGTGTTATGTGTATCTATAAAAATATAATCCGAATAATATAGCTAAATATTTCAATACAAAGTTCTCTCATTTAGCTGGCAATTATATTTATTTTTCGACAGAAATGAGCTCCAAAATAATAAGTATGTAAATCTAGAAAACATTCAAGCCACGAAGTGGAGACGTTATCATAACTTTTTATGTCATTTTGTATTCTACATTGGGTTAGCAGTTATGTAAATTAATTCTATCCTTCAGTAAAGCGGTTGAATTTACTTTGCTAAAGTCTCGCGTAGGTATTGCAAATAAGCGAGTCTATTTTAGGGGCGATGCCCTCACCTTATGTATTGGAGTTCCCCAGAAGTCGTTTAGGAAGATATTTGAAATAGGTGTCTGTGGTCTTAAGTCTCTGTTTTCTTTGATGGCACTTATATCGTCAAACACGAAGCCGCAGTAGAGGCAGTTGTGGTAAACAAGTATGCAGACGAGGACCAGGATAGCTCCAAGACCTCTTCGCGGTGGTTCAGGCATCTCTTCGACCACATGATTTTGACCAGCTAGCCGCCTTCTGCTACGACCAGTTCTAGTCCTCACAGCAGACACCATTCCACCAAATCTGCACACTCCACTGACGCGGTCCATCGTATTCACTAAACCCTTACTATACTATCCACGGAGCACTAAAGTCAGATGTATTTGTCAGTCATCGATTCAAAAACGAGAACCCGAAAGCGTTTGGAGTAGCGAAAACATAATCACGGTGAGAACTGGGACTATAAATTTTGCTACACCAATTCAGGGATCAAAAAATGGCAATTGCTCGAGAATTTATCACCGTACGTTGAAACGAGTATGCTAACGATAGACTATAGGTTATTTTGAAGCACATGTCACTGTTTTTTTTTTCGAAATAATATCATTTGACATTTGTGTTGTAGATTGATGTTTAGCGCGCGCGGACACACCCGGCACGGCGCACGGCTAGCCGACGACTGCCGAAGTTCGACGAGCGAATGCCGCGTCGAGTCACGTGACCAGTCGTTTTACTGCGGGTCGTTTGGTGATGGCGCATGCGCGCCCGATGTTCCGAAGGGTCAGTGGCGGTAAAACATTTTGTTGCACACTTTTAATTTGATCCTCAAGTAGCTGTAGCTAACCATTGTGGGAGGGCTCCCAACTTGTTTTAGCTTTTTAGTCAATGGCAACGGACGACGTGAAAAGAAATCGATACTTACCTACTTATTATATTGTTATAGTTTATTTATTTATAGGTACTCCTTCTTCCTTTTAGACGTAAGTACCTACTAACAAATTGTTTTAGTTCTCTAATAGACAAATAAGGAATGGTATGGTGTAGTAATTATCTACTACGACTGTCATGATTATCTGTATGTAAATGTAATTTAATACATATTTATTATTGATAATAAATAAATAAATAAAAACGAATAACTATAACGATTTCATTATTTGATTACAAATTTAATTAAAAGCATTTCTGTGTTTGGAAATTGCAAACAAAACTGAAATAACGTAAAACAAAATTCAGGTTTTATTAAACTGATGAAAAAGCAATATTTCAGGTTACTTATCTGTTTTTCAATAATTAACATGAAAATGATTTTAATACATACTCAACTCTAGATATACGTTATAAATTCAAATTTTTTATACGTATAATAGTATGTATTTTATACCGACATCCAGCAAATCATTGTCATTCCATACTATCACAGAAAGTTGCTTTCCTGTCTGAATGTTTGTATGAATACTTAGATCTTTAAAACTATCTAACGAATTTTGATGCGGTTTTTAGTAAATAGAGTGATTCAATTGTATACATCTTACTTCTTACTATTCTTATTCTTACTTTTCTTACTAATATTATAAACGCGAAAGTTTGTATGTATGTATGTGAGGTTGTTACTCTTTCACGCCAAAACTACTGAACCGATTGCGATGAAATTTGGAATATAGGTAGCTGGGGACCTGGATTAACACATAGGCTACTTTTTATCCCGTTATTCCCGCGGGAACGGGACTTACGCGGGTGAAACCGCGGGGCGCAGCTTGTGTAAAAATAATCCCAACATCAAAATAATTCCAACGCCTCTCTCTTTACAATTGATAAATAAAAGCCAATTAAGAAAAAAAGGGCACAATTAAGAAAAGGCTTAAAATTAAAAGCTAACATAAGTATGGGCGATTATTTCTGCTCCTCCTAAAGGAGATGAACTTCCAGTCGGTTAATCAGGTATAAATAGGTATAAAGTAGTACATTTTGTAGTTTTTTTTTTCTATTTCAATTGACCTAATATATAATATAATAGCTGCGCCCCGCGGTTTCACCCGCGCAAGTCGCGATCCCGCGTTGTTCGAACACCTACCTACCGCAATGCAATAATCCACACTTAAACGGACGACCAGGGAAGTACTGATGATGCCAGGCGCGGTAGCGCCTGGCTTCAACAGTACTTCAATGGGCGAAGTAAGTAAGTAGGTGAAGTAAGTTAAAGTTTGTATTTCGTCAGTAAGTGACGATGACGATGACGAAGGATGACGATGATGATGATGCCACTCTACATCACTTATCCTACCCCTGTGTCGATTTTCATTCATTGAATGGTTATCACCCGCGTAAGTCCCGATCCCGCGGGATTTTCGGGATCAAAAGTATCCTATGTTACTCTCCATCATTTAAACTATCCCTATGCAAATTTTCATCCATTAATATTATCACCCGCTTAAGTCCCGATCCCGCGGGATTTTCGGGATCAAAAGTATTCTATGTTACTCTCTATCACTTAAACTATCCCTATGCAAATTTTCATCTAAGAAATAGTTATCACCTGCGTAAGTCCCGAGCCCGCGGGATTTTCGGGATCAAAAGTATCCTATGTTACTCTCCATCATTTAAACTATCCCTATGCAAATTTTCATCCAAATCGGTCGAGCCGTTTGACCGTGAAGAGGGAACAAACAAACAAACAAACAAACAAACAAACAGATTTTCGGATTTATAATATTAAGTAGGATTAATGGTGTGTATCACAATCGTTTTTCGTTATGTTATTTGTACTCTTATAGCACGAGAACAAGCCTGATAATAAAATCAATTAAAAAATAAACATCCCCTAACTACTTAAAAAAAACACACACAATTAAAAACAATCGTATTTTTTAATTATTTGTGTTTTATTTATATATTGAATTCATATATTTGACAACTAAAGTCCAATATTGTTAGTAGATACAAATTTAAAACTTAAAACTAATGTGTTAGTCCAAAAAACAAACTTAATTATTTGCAAATATTAACCGTGCAGGTTTTTTGATACACCAATACAGATACGAAGTGTCTCAGCATTGGTTCATCAAACTTTATCTATCCAGTGGTCGTCTGACAACATTGGAAAATAACAGGCACTATGCAGTACATTGTTGCTTTGACGTAACGTGGTTATTACCGGTAATTACCTACAAACAGACTCGACTAAACTTACAGCCAAATTAAGGATTTACGTACCATATATGGAGCTTAGATAAATTTACTGCGTTCTCGAAATAAAACGTGGCAAATAACTTAGGTAAGAGTATCTACCTATCTGTTTCAAAATCTTAAATCAAAAATATTAACAAAAAACTGCTACAATTATTTGAAAGTAATTTGAAAGTGACCTTTTACTTTGATAATGACAGTTCTATGTTTACATTTTTGATCTAAAATCCTCAAACGGTGTATTATAGGTACCTACCTGTTGATATTATTTTAATAAACATTTTTATGTTTTTTTTTTATGTTTAACTTAGTGATTTTATTAGCTTTAACAACCTATACCTAGAGACACATATTTATTACCTAAGCTTTAACAATATTTTCAACCGCAGGTAAACTTCGTCGAAAAAAAAATTAGGACACCGTTGTAAATAAACAAAAACGGACAGAAGGAAGGAACTCCCATTTGGCAAACATTTTTCCTTCACTCCACAAAAAAGCTATAAAACAAACCAGTAAAAACTGAACTAATCCATACCCCGTGGGAAGGGTGTGTGGTTGTATTTTTTAGGCTCCACCACCCTATGCCTTTGTCCAGCCAGTGCCATGCCTAGTGGCCATCAAGGGTTGTCGCTTGCAACTCGCGTCCAGTGGGAGCGATAACCCTCAAAAAAACGGGTCCTCCAGTGATTGATGGAGATCCGGACACGTATAAACAGACCCTCACGTTCCCAACAATGGCTCTCAGGTGGACCCTGATTTTTTGTTTTAAATCTACACAGTGCTTGTCTAATACAGTGCTCGTGTAATGAGATTAAGGGATCTGCAGAGTGACGTACGTTACGTAAATGGAAAGCAAAACATGATAAGCCGGCGTAGAGCGGAGGCGACCTGAATTTCTTTGTTTATGTTAATTGTAAGTTTTCAGGGTCACGTTTACTCTAAGTACCTATTCAAAATGGTATAATGGTAATTTTTTAGACAAATAAATAAATTCTGTGAAGCGCCGTCTAACCCCAAGTAAGCTACTAAGCTTGTGTTACGGTGATTAACAACGGATATAATATTTATGTACTTATAATGACAAGATGACACATAAAGATAACAGTCTACCCGTGACCAGCTGTGGTATCATCTAATTAGCATCCACCGCTATAGTTGCTATTTACTGTCAAAAACATATTTCGTATTCTACATTGCTGCTTTGAAGTAATCACCGGTAACGACCACGTTACGTCAAAGCAGCAATATACTGCAACTTAGCATCTATACTAGCAGTGGATGATAATTAGATGATACCACAGCTGGAGGCACTGTAAATTCTACGACGAGTCGGGCGTTGAAAGTTTTAAAAAGATTTTGTTTCTGCTACGCAATTGCAACGGACAATTGATTTTAATTTTGAATCAGCATCGCGAAAACTGATGAAAAATAATACGAATAAGTAATTGTACTAGAAGCTTCTCGCGGTTTCACTCGCGAAAGTCCCGAGTTATTTCAGTTCTACCACTATCTGCATACTAAGTTTCATCGCAAATCAGTTCAGTAGTTTTACGTGAAAGAGTAACAAACCTTTGTACTCGTTTACTTACTTACAGACAAACTTTCACGTAAACTTAATTTTTTCGAAAACGACTTCGAATTACTAGAAATATTTTTAAAGGAAAAATTCATCTTCAAAAATTCACTTGCGGCGAGATTTGAACTCGCGTCCCTGGATCAATATTCCAGTGCCTATACCGCTCGGCCACGCAAGTTCCCGTGAGTGGCCGAGCGGGATGAATTTTTCCTTTAAAAATATTTCTAGTAAATATGCCTTGAGCAATAAAAACAAATTTACGACGACTTCGAATTTCTAAAAGTTTGTAGAATATAAATTGTTCGCTTAGACGTCTAGAACTTTCGGCTTAAAATCCTTGTCACACCTTGTATACATAAGTCTTAATAATTATACAACTCATATACCTAAATACGTAAAAACCCTTATTTTGTAAGTAGAATGTTAAAAACAAACCTTCTAAACAACTTTTCTTTTATGAAATAAAGCAATTTCTCGATTACTTCTTCATCACGAAGTTATTCACGCGTACTTTCGATTCTATTAAAAGCTTTTAAGAAATTGTGGGCTTTTGACTTCCTCTCTGAGCGGGATAAATCAAAACTTTTCCATTAAACCAAATAAAGGCTAGAGTGAATTATTTAAAGTGAATACTTTGATGTATTACCTACTTAAGTAACTTAGTAACTGCGTCCTTATTAATCCTTTTGGTAAATAAATAATTACGTGTAAATAATTTTACCTATGTATCTACAAAGGTACTTAAGTAATGTCTAATTCTGTTCTAAACCGGTTTTTTTTAAAGAAACATCTTCACATCATCAGCCTGCTGCAGTCCACTGCTGGACATAGGCCTCTCCAATTGCACGCCACCTAGATCTATTTTCGGCTTCTCGCATCCACTTTGTACCAGCCGTCCTGCGCAAATCGTCGCTCCAACGTGCCTGAGGACGTCCTACACTACGTTTGCCGAGACGCGTGCTCCACTCTAGAACTCGTTTACCCTAACGGTTGTCGGTTCTACGGCTAAAGAAATATGTTCATTTAAAACTACTTAAGTAACTATCTCTACTAGTTTCACAAATACAATGCTTTATTTCAAGCTTCCATTTTGCCTTGTAAGCGAATATTCCCGCTAATTTGTACTGAACTTAACATACAAACTTAAGTCGATATACTGAGGATAAGACTTTTGTAGACGTAACAAGTCAAGGTAAACAAGTAAAGCGTATAGGGGTTTACTTTCTTAGAACAAGTACCAACAACAAAATGTTTGGTTTCTCTTGTAGTGCAGCCTGAGGCAATTATCAACAAAGAGTACTTCTTTCATTTGTACGTTTTGGAGTAGTTTTGCATATCTTTATTACGCATAGCTGCGTAAGTCACGTTCCCGCGGGAATATCGGGATAAAAAGTAAGCTATGTGTTTTTCCAGGTTTCCAGCTACCTATACTATGAGTTTCATCGCAATCGGTTTAGTAGTTTTTACTTGATTAAGTAACAAGTCACAGAGATACGTACAAACTTTCGCGCTTATAATATTAGTAAAATTATTTATTATTGGTATATGAAATTAGAATTAATGCGGTTGAAACTGTGTCACCGACATAGCCATTCTATGACGCATTTAGTTTATTTTACAGAATTTCAAATCCCACCCATCCTAAACTGCACGGGCAAAATTATTGCTCAGGTTACCAATTAAGAAAGTTCTAGTTCTAGCTCGATGTAGTTGCAAATTTTGTGATGAAATGTAGGTAAGTGTATTATAAAGGAAACTGAGGGAATCCACTGGGAAAAGATCTAATATCTTTCGAGTAGTTCAATTTAAAGCCAGCCTCTATGAAGTGTATTGAAATCGTTGCGTTTCGTCGACATCAAGGTGAAGTATTATGTACTTAAAATCTAGCTAGCTCATTGCGACTTCACATGCGCCGTATTTTCTCGAATAATGTGAAATACGTTGCTAATTTAGATAAAACTACCAAAAATATAAAAAACGAAAAACAAAACAACTAAAATGAAGGCAAAATAAGGATATATGGAATACCAAAATTTGGTTTATTTGTTGTTTGTAATTACTGAGATATTTTGACATCCAGATCCAGAGTATCAGTACATTATATTACGTATCAGACGGACGAGTCCACTTGGCGCTACGACTTCGACCTTTGTATGGAGACATGCCGCAGCTAGACATCTCACCCTGAAACCTTTCACCTTCTGTGATGGGCAGGGAATACCGCACGGCCATATTGTTTTAGGTCTAGGCAGATGATTACAATGGTGTACCTATTAAGGTAATGCATTTATTTGCACACACCCGGGTACATCAATTTAATTCAACATCAGCCTCAGTCCACTGCTGGACATAGGCCTCTCCAATTGCACGACACCTGGATCTATTTTGATCTTCTCGCATCCAGTTTGTGCCAGCCGTCTTGCGCAAATCGTCACTCCATCGTCATTTTTATTGTGCGTTGTATAAATGAACAATTCTCAATCACAACGATAATATTATGATGTGTTGCTAAAGTAAAAACATTAAATCTTCTTCTTCTTTTCATGTCAATGGCCTAACAATAACAGTACGAATGTAAAATTTTGGTGGACCAGTATTCAGCCACATCCACAGCGGCCCCTGTGGCTTCCATTAGGTCTTTCCTAGTGTTTGTGGCCGGGCATGAAGGGCAGAAGAGTAAGTCCGACATATTTTGGGTCAACGCCCCACAGTCACACTCCGGCCTGGAGTCCCGTAAAGATTAAATAA
Source organism: Idaea dimidiata (assembly GCA_949358125.1). Taxonomy (NCBI): domain Eukaryota; kingdom Metazoa; phylum Arthropoda; class Insecta; order Lepidoptera; family Geometridae; genus Idaea; species Idaea dimidiata. The sequence goes on along the minus strand of OX442339.1, from coordinate 14,806,834 downwards.
ATTTAAATAATTACTTTAAGCTTTTAAACATTATGATCTCGATCACATGTGAACGCTTAAGCCGCGCTAACTATGAATGCTCAAGGATTAATTCTAACCACTTGTAAACGTTCAGAAACAAGTGCTTGAAATTGCTTTAAGTTTGATGTATTTGCGCCGACTCCTCTAGAGATAAATTCGTTCGGAAACTTGGTGAATGCGAAAAGTTTGAAGCTCACTTCAATCCATTACACGAGTGAAATATTTCTTTGTTTTCTGACTTCACTGCGGGCTGTGATTGTACAAATCCCGTTTTTAACATTTTTGGTGCTGTCTGTCTGTCACCGCTTCCGGATTGAAAAGTTATCTTACGTTTAGGGCGAACATCAACTGAATAGTCAATCGTAATACAAAATAAATATTTTGTTTTATTCTGATTTGGGTATTTGTTGTTTTAGCGGCAACGGTAAAAGATATAGAAAATTACAATATCTACTGTTTTTTTTTTCTTATAGTGGTTGTAGTGGCTAATCTAGTTTTAAGGTTTATGTCCGCCAAAGGCCTCAATCTTGACTTGTCGACAGCTATCGGAGGTAAGGGAGCAACTGCCTAACGTTCCTTTCGAAGCACGAAGGTGCTCGAGAAATGTATTTTAAAACTAGTTACGCCCCGTCAGCCCAAATAGCCATACCCAAAGAGTAGAAACGCTTTAACTAAGACTCCAATATCCGTGCCTGTAACCTTAAGACTTATTCTCCTAAAAAATATGTAAGAATAACGCTTATCAAATAAAATAATGTTTTTTTTTTTTTCAATAAAAATGTATGGTGAATACGAACACGTCCGGTTTCTATACATTGTTGATGTTCCGTAGTGGAACAGGTTGTTTTAGTTTAAGTATTTTTATCGTTAGAATTGAGGGTACCTTTGGTAACAAAACACAACTTGTGGGTAGATTTCATACAATCTATCAAGTTTTATTTATATCTTATCGGTTGTGAACCGATTATGGCCATTAGGAAATTAGCCAGTGTCATGTATTTCAATATATTAAGCAAGTTATTTGCATCGAAACAGTCAAGTCGTCATAGTTAAAGTCAAGTCTAGGGAATCATTTGTAAACACGGCGGCCATTTACAAACAATCTTCACGGAGCCTTGGAGACAACACTAAGTCAATGTTTTGCACCGATTTCCACTTTCATTCCACTTGTACACCTTCACGAAACTAAATTGATTAATATGCCCCCGAAATTAAACAATTTGCACGCATATGAACTAGGTTTCACAAAAATGAAAATTTAGCACTACATCTCCTCAACGAGTTCCCGCCAAGACTCCTATCAAGTTTGAATATCGAACGAACCACTGACACATTGACTCGCCGCCTTTAGGCGAGAACACCCGTTTGCGCATCATAAACTATCGTCGGCGCCGCGTATCACGCGTGGACCTCATCATCATCTTCTCGACACACCGTCTGCAGTAGAAGATTGAAGACTAGCAGCCATGGATATATGCTCAAGAATCAGATCAGAATCGTGGATCAGATGCCAATATCGACTCGATAACGTCTATAGTACAGGTCAGTGGTCTACTCCTATAAAGACCGTTAACTCGATAAATTTTCGATAGCAGTCCAGTTTCATTTTGAGTATATTGTTTGTAATGATGTTGAAATGAAATTTTGGACAATTCTATTACAGCAATAACTTTCCTGGGTGTATTTTATGAACCGTGATAGCTAGATAGTTGGAATCCTATCCAAATAATATTATAAAATAAAAATAAATAAATAAATCCTGTGACGAACACACAGCGCCATCTAGCCCTGGTAAGCTGCTAAGCTTGTGTTACGGTGGCTAGACAACGGATATACTACCTAAAAAGGTGAAAGTTTGTGAGTATGTACTCATAAACTTTACTCAATCACGTAAAAACTGCTAAACCTTGAAACTTGGAATATAGATAGTTGGAGATCTAGAATAACACATTGGCTACTTTTAATCCCGATATTCCCACGGGATCGGGATTTACGCAGATAGTTCGTAAATCGAAAACTAAGTAACGTAACTAACACACAAATCTGTCATATATATCTTAATATTAATATAGATCTATCTATATTTATTTAAGTTTTTGGCGTCTTCATAAAACGTACATCGATCAATCTTAGCTGTGTGTAATAGAAAACGATATGTTTGAAATGTAATATGTAGGGTGGTTTATTTAATATACCACCCATCAATCACGAGCAGGCGTTGCTGGAGCGATGGTGACAGATCGAGGAGTATGTGATGCGATGCGTTTGTTTCGAAGAAAAATACAGATTTTTCGATCGGTCGATATTCGCGTAAAAAAAATAAACAGTGAACGGTCTCTTAGCTGTTATAATATATAAGCTTAGGATTTAGAGGCAGTTCCAATGTCAAACTCTTCGGGAAATGAATCACACGTCTCAAAAGTCAGGTTTAAAAAAATATTAAAATTCAAATGTCATTGTTAATATCCACTAGAGTTTTGGCGGGAACTCGTTGAGGAGATGTGGTGCTAAATTTTCATTTTTGTGAAACCTAGTTCAAATGCGTGCAAATTGTTTAATTTTGGTGGCATATTAATCAATTTAGTTTTGTGATGGTGTACAAGTGGAATGAAAGTGAAAATCAGTGCAGAACATGGACTTAGTGTTGTCTCCAAAGCTCTGTGAAAAATCTTTGTAAATAAATGGCCGCCGTGTTTACTAATGATTCCCTAGACTTGACTTTAACTATGACGACTTGATTGTTTCGATGCAAATAACTTGCATACCTAATATATTAATAATACTTGACATTGGCTAATTTCCTAATGGCCATAATCGGTTCACAACCGATAATAAATAGAATAGTCACTAGGTATCTATGCTGAGGCTACATTAGTCTGCGGCTAGATTAGCTAGCTTGTCGCCTAGCTGGTTGCAAGGATACACGATGTCCGCCCTGATATATGGTTTGCTTGGTGGGTTGCTATGCCTTGGTCGTTTGTTTGTCGGCAATTGACGAGATGTTTCGTTCAAAAATTGCTCTAAAGGCCGCAAAATCTGCTCCAGAGTCGACACCCGAGCAGCGTGAATGTGAGGAGAGTTTCTCGCCTTCTCGTTCTGGCGTTCGCCTGTTCTTCGTTCGGTGTAGGTATTTTTGGCCGAGACAAAGGATTTCTCGGGCAAGAAGAGAGAAAACTCCTACCCTCACGATTTGTGCTCATAACGAAAAGATATATAAAAATATATTAATATCCCTGTTCTGTTGCAATGAATTTGGGTTAACTACCATCATCTCTCTTTTATATTTTTTAACTTAATTTTAGTTAAACATTCACAAGTTACAATAAGTGCCATTGCATGCACACTGAGCCAAATCTGCTGCAAATTACATATCGTCGTCCATCCCGGATATGAAACAGATCACGAGTGAGAAAAATGAGTATGTTCTGACAAGAAGTCTCGCCCTGAGTCTGGAGCCGGTATAAAATACAGCTTTGATAACTTGGACAACTCAAGCTTCAAATAAGTATCAAATTTCGCTATAGGGTTGTCTATTTTGTCTTACCCGAATACGGAAAAAGATAGTATGATTTAAAAAAAAGCTTTCTTTTACTACTTCAAAAATAAACTAGGTATAGTTGAGTCGTCGTCTAGGGTAGCAAATGAAAGGTGTTAATTAATTTGTTTAAGTAAATCAGAGATATTTTAGAGCATATAATTAGACAATGGTTGAGTATTTGTAAAAATACGTAGGGCCGAATTTAATCTCCGGCCACAGAATAAATAATAGTACTACGTATAGAAGTGGCACTGCTTTCATTACTTGCAATCCTTTGATATTGACGAAAGAAGCCGTTTTAGTAGCCTACGGAATTAAGGTAGGTAACGCGTTTAATCAAAGTTCAAACGCTTGGAAATAGTTACTATGTAGTGCTACCTATTGTTCCGAATATACCGTCGCCACGCCTACCTCCTCGCCAACTCGAGTGTAGGAAAAAGGAAATTAAAATATGACGATTATTAAGAAATATCATTTGTTACAATTTTAATGTGTTTACAGCAGATACATGTTACATTAACTAACATAGCTTAAGATATAATTAACATAAATGGATTGTATTTTTTTATCTGAATAATAATAAATTGAATTGAATTGAATCAAATAATCGTCTCCTAGAAAATTGTGCACTTGACAACTTCTGAATATCAATTTTAATCATGATTCTAAGGTTAACATTAGAGAACATGATTCTAAGGTTAACCTTAGAACACATGATTATTTTAGTAGTTATTGCTTTGATATATCAAAACGGTCTGAAGTCTCAGTAACAGGGTCCCGTTTTTGCCCTTTAATACAACAACAAATATTAAGAATTATTATTTGTTACAATTTTAATGTGTTTACCGTAGAGACATGTTACATCATCGTCTCCTAGAAAATTTTGCACTTGACAACTTCTGAATATCAATTTTAATCGTGTGCTCTAAGGTTAACCTTAGAACACATGATTATGTTAGTAGTTATTGCTTTGAAATATCAAAACGCTCCGAAGTCTCAGTAACAAGGTCCCGTTTTTACCCTTTTAAAATCAAAAATCGAAAGAGCTTATTTCCTTAAGATTCTTGTACAACATTAAATGCACATGATCATTTGGCTACGTCTTAGGTGTATTGATTTTAGTGTGGCTTCGGAACGCACCCTTCGATGAGAGGAAACCACAAGAAACTCATGAGGGTTTTTTTTGTGATCATGTGTTAAATTACAAACGTTATAATACAGATATATTATCTATAATTCGAACAGGAGCAATCAATAAATTATGTTCATGGTTTTTTTTCATTAAGATATGACGACGTATCATAGTTCGAACAGGAGCAATCAATAAATTATTTCCATGGATTTTTTTCATTAAGATATGACGACGTATCATAGTACGCCTTTTTACACAATTTATGTCTAATATATTTTTTGAATCTTGTGATGGACATGTCACGTACGTCTTTAGGTAGTTTATTATAATAAATTACACTGGCGCTACAAAACGACCTGCTTATTTTCCGGAGCCTACTATAAGGATAGACACTTTATCCTTGTGTGTATATTACATATAGTATGTACAAAATATTTTCAAGATGTACCTACCAACTTTTGTAACACTTCGTTATCCTTAAATAGAATCAATGTAAAACTTAGTAACAAGTCTGTAGAGTTAAAGATCTATTGAAAACTTTCTAGACCGGAGACAGATTGTGCCCTAAACAAGGCAGGTCATATTTCTAACTAAAGGTTAAATATAACGAAATAGGCTCTTCAAGAATTTAATTTATAATTTTAAACTAAAATTATAACAAATCGATGATAACCTCCCCGCTCCAGCTACCTATATTCCATGTTTCATCACAATTGGTTTAGAAGTTTTTGTGTGATTGAGTAACAAACTCACAGACGTACATACATGCAAACTTTCGCGTTCATAAAATTAGTTAAACTAGCTGCACCCCACGGTTTCACTCGTGTAAGTCCCGTTCTCGCGGGAATATCGGAATAAAAAATAGCCAATTGATTGAATCAGTCGTTACTTTTCGGAACTCCATATCAACTATGTTAAAAATTAATATATAGTTTTTAGTCCTGACACCTGAATAGTACTCGTACCATTACGTATCATGCTGTGTGCAGAGTGCAAAGAGCACCTCCTTAGATATTATTATCTCCCTTATTTATAAGCTAGCTGCGCCCTGCGGTTTTATCCGCGTAAGTCCCGCAGGAATATCGGGATAAAAAGTATATAGCCTCTGTGTTTTACCCGGTATCCAGCTACCTATATTCCAAGTTTCATCGCAATCGGTTTAGTCGTTTTTGCGTGAAACAGTAACAAACTCACATACATACATGCATACATATTATAAACTTTCGCGTTTATAATATTAGTAAGAAGTAAGATTATTTCACATGACTAAATTATGTGACGTTTGTCTCTGTCTGTCAACTTTGAAACTTTAAGTGACAGTAAAAGACGAACGATGCATATAGTTATTTGTAAATAAAGGGGGTATATGTTAGTGTTAGTGACACCAATGATTATGCAATATGCATTGCGCCGTGCAATCGCCGCGTTTCGGCTTCAAAAATCCATCATCAGGAACGTAGACTCTGACCGAACTGTGTGGGCGACAATAATTAGTAACGACGCCGTTCACCCTACACTGTTGACTCGCCGACAGCTGGAACAAGAGAAATACTCTTGTTCCACGCTGCATACAACACGATGTGTTTAAACATGTATAAGCTCTAAACCAAAAGAACTGACAAAATATTAAAAAAAAGCTGTCAAAGCATGACGATATAATAGCAACGTTTTCGTTGTGAGAATAAAGTTCAATGTTCGAGTGTCCGCAAATAAAAATAAGTGTTTGGTTTATTATTGATCAACCAGTTTTTTACTGAGGACTAAAATAAATATGCTATCCCTTCATTAGCGGCATCCCTAAGTTAGTGTTAAGTGCATAGTTCCAACTCTTATACAAGTATTGTTATAATATTCTTAATATTCATTTAAGTCTTATTTTAGCTCCTAAGCATCTGCAATGTTATTTACACTGTTTCTAGTTGTGGATACCTATTATTGGCTTTACTATTTCTATTCTATTGTTAGTATGTATTGTTATCTGTTGGTTTCCCTAAAATTAAAAAAAAAAAGTGTATAATAATTATTTGGCCGTTATTTGGCCCACCGCTGGCCAAGGGCCATCTCTTAGAGGGGTTAGGCAGTAAGACTCCACGGGAGCCTACCCTGGATTGGCGAATGTCCCATGTCTTCGGACCGTAGTGAGTTCTTGGACATGTCGGTTTCCTCACGATGCTTTACTTCACTTTATAATTATTTTAAAATTTAAATATTTTAACCATAATTATTGTAATATGTTTTTACGGAACTCGATATTTAACCAGTAATTGCTAGTGGCTTGGTAAACATGGTAATTACTCCATTTATAAGTACTATTTTTAGTGAAAACGACCATTTTAGTTTATTATCGTTTAAGGTATTTTAACCGATATATATTATAATTGTATACTGTATGTCTACTGTTGAATATTTAATTAAGCGATGGAAGAAAGGTCATGTCGGTGATGTCAATCTAACTTTCTTGACGTCAATATCATAATCGCCTTGTCAATTATTACAAGCGGCGGCGTGCATAAAACTAAATTTATTTTCTGCGGCTGTCGATGTCGTTCTCTATACAAGACATAACGGGTAAGTCCTTTTAAGCCGAAAGGAGGTTGTTCCAGACGTCTAGGCGAACAACTTTTGTTCTACGACTTTTGGAAATTCGAAGTACTTTTCGAAAAATTTCAGTGTAAAGTTTACTTTAAGGCCAGCTGCTTCTTAGAGTTCGAGGTCATTGACCTTATGTTGTCTTTTCATTTAGTTTGGTCTACTACAATCAAACCTTCAATTACCTTTATTTTCAAAAGCAGCTGTTTTTTCAGTGAAACATAACCTCAAAATTTTCAAAAAAAAAGTTCGAATTTTCAAAAGTTGTAGAACAAAAGTTGTTCGCCTAGACGTCTAGAACAACCGCCTTTCGGCTTAAAAGGACTTACCCGTTACATCTTGTATAACCGATCTAAAACATCTCACGAATTATTATAAACGTGAAAGTTTGTATTTGTATGTGACTTTGTTACTCATTTACGCAAAAACTGCTAAACCGATTGCAATGAAACTTGGAATACAGGTAGCTGTATACCGAGAATAACATATAGGCTACTTTTTATCTCGATATTCTTGCGGGAACGGGACTTACGCGGGTTAAATATAAGTGCCGATTCCGTGAGAATATCGGGATAAAAGTAGTCTATGTGTAGTTTTAAACACACAGACAATCGGAGTTTCTTGGAGCGAGATAAAACGAACGGGGCATAGGGCAGACACGAGGAACACCGTGTCTGCCCTATGCCCCAGCAGGGGGACTTAGAAACAGTTCATAGAAAGGCTGGGGCCGGGGCAGAGCAGTATGAAAACACCTACAAATGGTCGGAAACGGTCACCCCTCAATGATGATTTAAATAAGACCGTCGCCCGGTTGAGCTTTGTTGTCCACTGCTTGGCAAGCAGTCAATCGGTCTGTTGCAACCGAGTGGTGGCCGAGCAACAGACAACGAAGCTGGGACCTGGCACGGCCGGGAAACGGTGTAATATAAATTATCCCTAACGAGGTTTCGCGGTGAAGTCAGTACTGCGTGACGCGGTCGCGACTAAAAATATAAAAAAAGTTTCGCGGTGAAGTCGTACTGCGTGACGCGGTGGTGACGTGGCTAGTGTGTACGTGTGTGGGTGCAGTTTTCATACTGTGGCCAGTTTCCACACTACTCCCTTTATGTACTGTGATTTAAGTCTTGTTCTACTTCTACTTTTCGTGTAGTGGTATGGCTTACCTTGTGTTAGAGTTTTCAGGTCACCCTAAGCCTCGCCTCAGACTTGACTTTACGACTACTATAAGAAAAAACAAACAGGACCAACTGCTTAACGTGCCTTCCGAAGCACGAAGGAGTTCGAGAAAGTGTTTTTCTGACTTAGGACTTAGAAGACGTGTTATTCCAGGTATTCAGCCATCTACATACGAAATTTCATCTCGATAGCTTCAGCTGTTTTTCAGTAATGAACAACAAACCACATCCATACATAAACTTTTATATCTTTATAATATTAGTAGGAAGATTAATAAATGTATCCTTATTAACTACAAAAAAAATTAACTCGTACCATGACTAATGAGGAAAAATAACTTATTTCCAATATAAGCTCTGCTGCATATTCTCTGTCAAAAGTAAAAATTCAAATAAAATAATTACTTCGACACGTTAATTCGTTTCCGATTTATAGAAGTAAACGTGCGATGCGGACTCGTACTCGGGTGTGACGTCATCTCACACTCGCTCAGTCCACTCGCGCTCTATGTGTCGATGTCACAGTACATGTCGTCTAACGTTTTGATTAGGGGAGCGTTGTAAATGGCGTCACGTGACTGTCAGCGAGACTCAATATTTATCGTAAGTTTCAATGCCGGTAAAATTAACACTAATTTATATTAATTAATACAATATTTTGACTACAACAAAATCTAGTGTATTTGTATACATACAAGCTTTACTGTAACAAACTTCCAACCGATTTGCCATAGGTACCTGTTAACATTCTTCATTATGACATAGAAAAATCTACAAAATATCGAATAACTAAATAAAGTCAATTTCGTAAACGTATAGGCTCCTAAACAAGTCATTGAAACTGACATTTTGACATAAATGCCAGTTCTAATGATGATTATAATGTCAACGTCAATTAGGTATAATGAACAGACAAATAAGTTGATATTTTATTTATGAATGTTGTGGTAGGTTTATGTACTCGTAAGAGTTATTGCAATGTGGAGTATGCCCTAGTTGGCAAACAAAACTGTATGGCAAGACTGCTTTAGTGTTTTTAACCGTTTATAGAAAATATATAAATTTTATCGGTAGGTATATCTGATGGTTGTTTGTGTCTTATGGCAAAGTACTTCTTATTTCTTTTTCTTATTCTTTACTTCTTATTTTAAAATAACTAGTAGTTCGCCCCGAACTGAGACCTCACGAGAATTCATTTACAGAGATTTTGTTTATTGTAGGATTTTAACACCAACAGCTTTATTTTTTTACAAAATAAGAATTATTATTAAACGAATAATATAACGAAAGACAAGAAAAATGATAACACAACATTCCTTAATTACGAAAATCGACCACAATTTGTAACTTAAACATGAATTATTTACGTTAAACCTTAATGGACGTTAACATTCCCTGCAAAAATGTCAGATCTTGGAGTATATATCGCAAGCAAACGCAACGATACCGCGATCTAAGACTGATGTCGAGCATCATCTATTGACAAATTTTTAGAACTTGATTTTTTCTCTTTATGCACCCCCTATCTCCCAAACCCCCCTACCGATCCGGCTCATCTTCCAACTCATAAATTCTATTGACCTAAACTACGCGCATACCAAAATTCATGAAGATCGGAGCTACGATACTCAAGTTATCGTCGAACAAACATACAAAGATACAAGCGCCAGGTCCGTCTACACTGGACCTCACTCGCTTCGCTCGTTCGGTCAATAATCAGTGTACTTCTTAATTTAAAATGTAAGCTTTACATTATTTTTTTTTTTTTTATCAATGCTTTTTATACACTATGTAATTAATTAGTTAAGCTTTTAAGAATAGTTGAAGATATTTTGCGAGTGGGTAGTTTTATTAGTTTATTAATTTAAGTTAAACTAGTAGTTCGCCCCGAACTGAGACCTCACGAGACTCCATTTACAGAGATTTTGTTTTTTGTAGGATTTTAACACCAACAGCTTTATTTTTTTACAAAATAAGAATTATTATTAAACGAATAAATATAACGAAAGACAAGAAAAACGATAACATAACAATAATTATTCCTTAATTACGACATTCGACCACAATATGTAACACTCCCTACAAAAATGTCAGATCTTGGAGTATATATCGCAAGCAAACGCAACGATACCGCGATCTAGGAGGTATGTTGAGCGCCATCTATTGACAAATTTTTAGAACTTGATTATTTTCTCTTTTTGCACCCCCTATCTCCCCAACCCCCCTACCGATCCGGCTCATCTTCGAACTCATAAATTCTATGGACCTAAACTACGCGCATACCAAAATTCATGAAGATCGAAGCAACGACACTCAAGTTATCGTCGAACAAACATACAAAGATACAAGCGCCAGGCCCGTTTACACTGGACCTCACTCGCTTCGCTCGTTCGGTCAATTAAGTTTGTCCTTTTTCGCCTGAAATACAGGACCTAGTTCCTAGTTCAGGCATATGTGTAATTTATTGTATTTTGAATTGTTTCTATTACTATAGTTTTCTTTGTTATTTTTATTTTATTGAATAAATTTTTTTATTATTATTATTATTTACTTACGATTGAATCTATTCGGCTGTACTTTGTATTTTTTAAGTGTTTTAATTCACCTCTTCTTCTTCTTTCGTGTCATCAGCTCATTAATCTCATTCACTGCATCATTATTATATTAGGTATGTGGTCCGAAAGTTTTTTTTTTTCAAATTATCTACCTAGATAAAATTTAAAAATAAAATCACACACGAAGTCTCGAACTCGCGTCTCTGTATTTCTGTCGCCACGTGGTAACCAACTACACCAATTTAGTTTTTTTGTATATTATGTTTTAAATAAACGGTATGAAAACAATTGCAATAACTGTCTAGCTATCACGGTTAAAAAGATTTAGCCTGGTGACAGACAGCTAAACGGACACTGGAATGTTCACCAACGAACTCGAAAATAATTGTATATAAAAGAAGCAATCCTTTGAAAAAATATTCCACGCAAACGGTGGTTGCGGGGCCTAGAACGATGATTCGACCGCCAGGCTGTCATTAAAGATCGTCCGCCATTGGTCGATTCCAAGGTCCACCATACGTAATACTGTACGGAACATGGCAGTGTGTGCATCTGCTGCTGTGTGACTGTGGAACATGTTTTTTTCTAATTTGATAGTGAAGTTAGATCTCCATTCTATTTATTCCTCGTACGATTTCACCCTATTTTATTTATTTTCGTCATAAGGGCCCTATCTTCAAAACTTTAGAAAAAAAATGTACGCCTAAATATCCAGAACAACCTACTTAGATTATTTACCCTCAACGAATCGCATTCTATAAGTAGGTAGAGAACTAAACAAACAATCCAATAAATAGTTTCGAGAGTAGAACATTTCTCATTGATTTTGCAACGTTTGCATTGCTCGCTGATATATCATCCTAATCTCATATTATTTGATAAAATACGACCTTATGAAACTTCCTCGGAAGCAATTCTCATCGCCCCTTGTTCTTCGCAGTTTGTATGGAAAACGGACAATTCGGGTCCGCCACCCATCTCGAACCAAACATTCACTCTAACTTAGAACCGAACCTCTAACGTAGAAGTTTTGATTTAGTGCTTATAGCTGTCCCAGTCCGCCCTCTTTAAAGTTTAAGTCGAGTAATAGAATAAAACTGGTCGAATCGAACAATGCTTCACTTTGAGTATTCATAGCTTCAATTACTTTTCTATTTCTTATCGGTTATGGCCGTTCGGAAAGTAGCCAGTGTCAAGTTTTATTATTTGCAAATTATTTGCATCATAAAGACGATCAAGTTGTCGTTTTTAAAAATAAAATCGTCAATTAGCGGCTATTTACAATGACTTTTTCATGAGGTTTGGAAACATACGCGAAGGTCCATGTTTGACACTGATTCATCTTCATTACAACTTGTATACTTTCACGAAAACGTAGTGATTATATTCTCTTTGTTTCACGAAACTAAATTGATTAAAAATTTAGCAACTCATCTCAACGCGTTTCTCGCTTCTAGCTAGAACTGTAAAGCACCGAAAGAGAAGATACGCGATGATATTGGCACCGCTATGGGACATAAAATCTAATGTAACTCCATCGAATGAATATTCTAAACTTAGTTGAACTGAACCGACGACGATTTGGATCGCTCAGCGAACGTCTCATGGGAGTGTAATGGCTCAGCATTTTTGAATTCCCTCGCCTTATTGGCAAACAAGCAAACATAATATCGAAAATAAGCAAATGATCTTATCTGATCTGAGTTCCTTTTTACCCTTTGAGGTACAGAATTCTAAAATTATATAGTTTTAAGTACCCACATAACTAAAATGAGTTACTTAATCAAAAATATAAATAAATAAATATCAATGATCTTGGTCGCGAGAGGACTGATCCCTCGCGACTAAGATCATCGTAACATGATAACATAAACTTACATTTCTTACTTTCACAATTAGGTATAATTGTTTCTCTATCATTTATAATTATACTCAACTCTAAATTAAAGTCCCTAGATGACACCAAGGCACTAGTAACCTATTATTTAAAATTATATAAAATTTTATAGGTCGTTCCATTTAAAAACGAGTCATAATTTTTATACTCAGTAAAAAATCTAATCAGAATAAAGGTTGGTTTACGGCCACCGAACGAAATTAAAACACGACTTTTTTACCAAGCGAAGAATCCGGTCAATCTACCGGGATCATTAGGGAAGAAACTGTCAAAATTAGGTTGATGAAACCAAAGAGGAACCCGAGTTTTTGTTGTTGACGAGTCTCGAATAAAGCCGACAAACAAATTGAAAAACAAAATTGCGAAATAAGATAAAGTATAAAATAAATTATTTGATACTTTCTTCTTCTTTTAATACATCACATCTCTCAACCTTTTAACCAAATTCGAAAGTTCCGATTGCATTTGTGAACAGAGAAAATAACTTTGTACAGTAGGCGTGCTCCTGACAAAAGAATAACATCAAAAAAGTGAAACAGAAAAGTTCAGGATTAAGTAATAAAGACAGCACATTTTTCAAGGGAATATCAAATGTAAAGAACTCACAAAGTCGGGTAATAGTTTCGTGATGCTCTCTTGGTCTATTACAAAGTTTTGTTTCTAGCGAGCTCACAAAGAACAAGAACAAATGGGATCAGCTTGAAAAATGTGTAACAATAACGAAATGGGAAAACTTGAAAGTGACATTGGACCATTAGGCAGCCGACGGTGACGCGGCACTGACGCCGAGTGTACACTCTAATGAATCAAAAGTTTCCATCCAAATGGAATAGTACGCTTGAAAAGTTTTAAGATGGGAAACATTGTTTCTTATTCCTGTTTGTTTGCGGCGCTATGTATTGCTGACGTAAATAAAAGAAACGGAAATATCGAGTTAAGTCTGCGTTTATCTCTTTTAGTTAAGATACTCACATTAATAGATATAATCATTTATTTGTACTAAATGTAGCATTGTGTAGGGAAAATTTGCGAAAATCCATCGATACGACACAGTGTTTGGCGCTTCGGCGCTTTTTAGTTAAGACTTCTGATCAATATGTTTAATATTGATCTGTATACCTATTTGTTACTCATCTTCATCATCTCAGCATTAATCAGTCCACTGCGTTTTCGTTACTCCCTCACACAAAAACCACGATGAAACTTGTTATTTTGTTAGCAGGAGATTTGGAGTTTTTATCCCGATATACCCACGGGAGTTCCGCGAGCGGAACCGTAGGGCAAAATTAATAGAAATATAAAAACCTCTAGACCGAATAACTCTTTGATCTCCGACGTCAGGAAAGATATTCTTATAAGTACTAGATTACCCAAAAAACTGGCCACTGATATTTCTTTGATACGCTCAACGCTCAGTTTCTGAAACAATCTAAAGGGACAAGTTTTAACGAGATCCTATTGACTTACTTGTCGCATGGCAACGAACTTCTAAAGCTTTATTTAAACAACTTTGGACAGTGTTGAGCGAGCTTTCTTTGTGGAACTTTTTTTATCTTAATAGTTTAGTTGGATTGGTGGAGAGATGAGGCAATTAAGAATTGCTTCATAATTCATTTATTCTGTCAATAAAGAAGATGTAAAAGCATAGTTTGCATTTCAGCGGCCCTAGCCAACATTCTTATCGAATAACGAAATCGCCAATCGACAGATTTTTTTGTAAGATTGACATAAGCTCGCGAAAAATCAAGCGTGACCTTATGTCAATTTCATACAAAAAAATCTGTCGATTGGCGATTCCGTTATTCGATAAGAATGTTGGCTTGGACCGCTGATCATAGAATAGAAGATGTCGCATTTGAATTGACGTTCGAACTGCCTATTTCGTCAACCTACTTTATTCATATTCACTTGTATTTTTTTTTCGAAATCAGAGGAACAATTGATGGTAATTGTGCAAGAACTCATTAACATTATTTTCACGCTCTAGCAAATTTTTTTGCTGACATCAAGAATTTCATGGCAATCGATTCGGCAATATTTATCCCAAAATAAAAAAAATGCACCTATTTAGCACGACAGAAATAGAACCACAAAGATACTCAGACACAAATTTCCATAGCACGAATCAAACCCGCAAACACATTTCGGCCGACTGCTATCTACAAGCTGCAGATCAATTATTTCAGTCCTGAACCAAACATCGATGTGGTAAGCCTAATGTTTGCATTACAATGTAATATTAAAGAGAAAATATTGAGGGCCGGAACGACATCATTTATACTGGGAAATACAGCAGGTGAATAAATTTCACAAAATGTCAACTTGTTTTATAAAATTTGGTATTTCACTTGGTACTTAGGAAAGCTCGTTAAGGGTGGCTTCTATTATTACTAATAGCTCGTTCTAACAGTGCAATTTGTCGGTCGACCTGCTACTTAGCTAGTAGACAGCTATCTGCCAGTCAGTATAGCTCGCTTCAGCTGTCATTTGTACTGATCTTACTAATCTTATCTTAGTTTCTTACTTGTCTTACTTCTTACTAATATTATAAACGCGAAACTTTGTATTTAATATGTAAACTTTTTAAATTCACACGATTTATTCGAAATATTTTAAAGGAAAAATTCATCTTCAAAAATTCACTTACGGCGAGATTTGAACTCGCGTCCCTTTCAAATCTCGCCGCATGTGAATTTTTGAAGATGAATTTTTCCTTTAAAATATTTCTAATAAATATGCCTTGAGCAATAAAAACAAATTACGAAATATTTCACACGATTTGTTAACATATTTACATTTTACCGGGTCTTAATTGCGTATTATTATTTATTTTCTTACCTCGACGTTACGATCATGTTACAATGATCTCGGTCTCGAGAGGACTGGAGCTGCGGCGGGTGTCGTCCTCTATATATAACCGTCGTTGTTTACTGTCCGGTGGTGGGTAGGTAAAGAAGACCCGGTAAAATGTAAATTTGTATACATATATTATTATGTGAATTTGTTACTCTTTCACGCAAAAACTACTGAACTGATTGCGATGAAATTTGGAATATAGGTAGCTGGAGACCAAGAATAACACATAGGTTACTTTTTATTCCGTTAATTGTTTCTGGAAGAATACCTTTTGTGAGTACATACCTCTTACCTATCTCGAATTTCACACAACGCGTAGGTAATGATTACTTATGCGAATCACAAATCAGATATGGTCATAAATCATAACAGGATTATCTAGCAACTTTATTCAGGGAAAAACAAAGCCCGTCTGAACGATACATGAATTATTTAACTTTCCACCCTCAATAGAATTTAGGTACTCACAGTTTTGTAAAAATAGAACAATAATTTTATTTAGTAAGCAATGAAAAATACCAATCACGTAATCATCCTGCAAGCTGTCGTATGTAAGCTATGTAGCAGAAACGCTGCTCAAAATTTCAGTTCTACTTAAACACTTAAGTGGCTCTCAAAACTCGTAACTATTTTGAAATTTAGAAGTTGCTTCAGTATTTAAGTACCCCTCAAATTTGAACTTTGTACTGTTATTGCGACTTTCAGAATTATTTCCCCTTCCTGTATCCACCTCATAGGTACGAATTCCTTGTTATGTTCCGAATACGGTAATTTAACTAAGTACAAAGGGGGTTGTTATAGTCATCTGGCTTAACAGCTTTTGGAAGGTTTTTTCGATGTTAAGTGAAAGTTTAGTTAAAAATCAGCTGTTTCTTAGAGTTATTCTAGTGCCCTAGGCCACTACATCTTACAAATATTATAGACGCGAAAGTTTGGAAGTATGTATGGATGTCTGTGAATTTGTTACTCAATCACGCAATAACTACTAAAGCGATTGCGATTGAAATTAGAATATAGGTAGCTGGGACCTGAAATAACACATAGGCTACTTTTTATCCCAATATTCCCGCGGGATCGGGACTTACGCGGGTGAAACCGTGAGGCCCAGCTAGTTGAATATAAATTAGAGCTCTCACTGTGCGGTTGTGTTTACATATAGCAGAAAGGTCTGACGTTTTTATCATTTTTATTAGAAAATGTTGTCTTAGGAGAGAACCACTTTTTAAAATGAACTGTACATTCCAATACCAGTTAATGACTGCAAAAGGAATAAAATTCGATCTGGAAATCGAATTCTAAATTGTCGTTCCTAATGAGCTTGGCTTGGATTACGTAACTTGAGATACAGGGGCTGTTTTCTGCACCCCTTCTGCCGATCGCTACACGACAGTACATGGAGGCATATTTACAAAATTGTACTAGGTATAATTATTTAACAAGAAACAAAACAATAGAAAAAGTAAAAAGCTAAAATTAAAACTAAATATAAAATTAAAATTAAATATGACCTATAAATAAAAAATGTCCTCGAGGGCGTCCTCACGTCCTCAGAACGTTTGTTTTTTTTTCAAGGCATGTTTCGATGTGTAATACACGAATATTTTAATTCAACATTTATAATAATATTTAGGTATTTCAAATCAATTTTTTTTTCCACAGTGGAGTGGCTCAATAACTCCCAGATTATATTTCCAGTGGATGTCTGACAACAGTAGAAAATAACAGGCACTATGCAGTACATTGCTGCATTGACGTAACGTGGTTATTCCCGGTGATTACCTTAAAGCAGCAATGTACTGCATAGTGCCTGTCATTTTCCATTGTTGTCAGACGTCAACAGATCCTACTAATATTATAAATGTGAAAGTGTGTGTGTTTGGATGTTTGTTACTCAATGACGCAAAAACGGCCGAACGGATTGCGATGAAACTTGGAATATAGGTAGCTGGATACCGGGAATAACACATGGGCTACTTTTTATCCAGATATTCCCGCGGAAGCGGGACTTACGCGGGTGAAACCGCGGGGCGCAGCTAGTAGATAATATGGGTATTGGTATTAGAATTTTCAGGTCGGCCTAAGGCCTAATTTATTTGAAACTATCTGCGCCCAGCAATATATTGTAACCATCTCAGTCAACCTTGAAAAAGCCAACTGTAAAGTTGGCGAAAGTTCGATTCAAATAATGAATAAAAACGCGATAAAACCGGATAAATAAAGTATTTTAATATATTGTAATATACAGAACAACCATACCGAACGTAAGTATGACAAATAATTCAAAAAGCTTAAAACGAAAACGTAGCACAAATGCGGCCTTACCGCCAAAAGCCTGTCTATATTATTATTTTCAACTTCAAAAATGTTAATTGAACGTCTGGAAAATATTTCGAACGAAACAATTAATTATTTAATTAATTCGTTCGAAGTCATACAAAATAAGTTAATTAATTGAAAACATTGCGTTGTTTTATGAACTTGTCGGTGTTGCTAAATGCTGTGATCGAGAAAGGTCAAACTTCTAAGCTTAGAGGATGATTTATACTAGACCGTGCCGGATCCGGGCTTCGTTGTCTGTTGCTCGGCCGCCACTCGGTTGCAACAGACCGATCGGCTGCTCGCCGAGCAATGGACAACGAAGCTCGGACCCTGCACGGTCTAGTAGGTATAAATCATCTTTAAACCGATTGTTGGTGTATGTCTGACCTTAAAGACAGTAAAATTTTAAAGTATGTACCTATTTACATCGAATTCGACTTAAGTCAAAAAAAGATTTTTCTTCTATAGTAAAGTCATGTCGAAGGAACGCTTTATCGGAGGTCAATGATAGCGTGTTTAAGTTTTTATGATAAAGAAATGTTTGTGTCTCAATTTTTCTGTGTTTTGTCGGATTACATAATTTCTTCTATGGTTTTCGCGATTTTTCATAATAAAACACTTTATTTATCGGGTTGAATCGCGTTTTATTCATTTTGTTAAACGAACCGAGCTTCAACCCGAACAAAACGCGATTCAACCCGATATATAATAGTAGTTTATGCACCGAGGTTCTAAAGCCCTGTCTTATATAGTGGGCGTTATATTGCAGCCGAGCGCAGCGAGGGTTTTAAAAACTTAACTCCTGAGCGAAGCGACCTAGAGTCCTAAGTGAAGCGTGGGATTCAAGCGCCCAAGATAAAGACAGGCTTTATTACCGAGGTGAATACTTTACTTTACACATCTACTGCGAGACAACAAAAAAGTTACAAAACTAAGCATTAAAGTAACAACAAACCAATATTTTAATGCAACGTGTATGAAATACATTTACAGCTCTATATTAATTAAATTTACCAATGTTATCTCAAAATGACGAGACCAAGCATCGGCCTCAGCCGATAAAAGAAAAAGTCGAGGCTTTATACTAACTAAAACTTTTGACCTTACCCTTCCGTCGAAATAGAAATAGAAGAGAAATAGCACAGTTTTAATTTTTTTTTAACTGTTTGTCTAGATGGCCAGTTCGAAATGGCCGTATGCTACCAGAACCTTAGTTCCAAATTTAAATTACTTTATGCCCTAGGTGTATAATGAGCACTTTATGCACCTAGGGAATAAAGACTCGCTTTACGTTGACCTTTTTGGTCAAATAAAGTAACTTTGTAGAGCAGTAGGTGTGTAAAGTGTTTTATTATGGTAATATTACAACCTACGTGTACCAACATAAATGATTTTCAATATCTTTTCAATGGTACTTAATTAAAATGCCATTTTTTTAAGCCTTTTACATTCAAGTGTTGTAAAATTAAAGTATATTTCTGAGCGAAAAATACGTCAATTTTAATGTACATACAAGTCTTTACTACTATTATCATTACTTTATTATTGCACCTAGGTATTTGCCTTATAGCATCCCTCATTGTTTAAACAGTGACGTAACATAAATACAATCAAATAGCTTACACGAAGCTGCTATCTCACCGCCTCCAGACGCATTGATGTCAGCACATTGACGCAGATTATCTATAATGTCATGTTAATTAAACCGTCTTGTGATTAAAGCCGTCATTAGTGACAGGCTAAACATAGTCGAGCAATTAATAGACAGAAGTAATTTAATAACCATGCGGTAGGTGGGTGATTTCTAATCTTAGATAAGTAATATTTTCTATTTATTTTTTTATATTATTTATCTATACTTTAAATAAAGGAAAAGAGGACAAAAAGTCTATATACTTGGAAGTAAATAAAAAAAAATTGTCTAGGGGACTTAGGAACAGTAGCAGAACAAAATTTTATTATTTTTAAAATTCATGCCCGTCTGTCTGTTTCGTATACAATTAAAAATTACTAATCCGACTGAAATCCGGTTTTCGATATTAGATAATTTTATTTTCGAGGAACCTCGTGGTATACTTTACATCGAATTCCAAATAGTAGAATCCGAGTAATGAACAAAAAAGTGGGCTATGCACTATTTCTACGCTGACGAAGTCGCGGGTAACAGCTAGTTAATAAATAAATTTAAATCGTAGACAACTTGCAGTAACACATACATCGGCTACTTTTTATCTAAATATTCATTTGGGATTATGAATTACGAGTGTGAAACCGTGGAGTGCTGTTTTTTACCTATAATGTTATGATAATTAAACCGTCTTGTGATTCAAACCGTCATTAGTGACAGACTAAACACAATTAATAGACAGATTTGATTTAATAAGCTTGGGTAGTAATGTAATCATAATCCTGTCTTATGAGAAGTTTTAGTTATCGGAAGTTTTTACGGCCCCTGTGGCGCGTCGGTCCAACGCCTGACTGTAATGCAAAAGGCTGCGGGTTCGATGCGTGGTCGTCACCGGTGATTACCTCAAAGCAGCAATATACTGCATAGTGCCTGTCATTTTCCACTGTTGTCAGACGTCAACAGATAGATAATATGGCCGTACTGGATACTCTAACACTAGGTGAGCCACACCATTACACGAAAAAAAGAAAGAAGAAACGGAATTCATCTTTTTTACACACGATGGCCTTTAGCTCACCTAATGGTAGGAGTGTAGGATGTAACCAAAGAAGTTTTCTTACTTCTTTGGTTACATCCACTATTAGAAAGGGACAGAACGCTACATTGAAGCATGCTGTCCTTTTCTAATAGTGTTATTATGCTCAATGTAGCTGAACACTTTTTAGGTCAACGTGAGCACGTCTAGTTCTAGTAATAAAACTTCTTTGGTTACATTTTAGTTTTAGTAATATAACTTACTAGCTGCGCCCCGCGATTTCACCTGCGGAAGTGAAAAACGCGTTGTCAGTTATCACGGGCGCGGGCGGCCGAGCGGTTCTCGAGTAGTTGCACATATTCGTTCATTACTCGGGTTCCACTTATTGGATTTTGATGCAAAGTATGCCACGACCTTCCTCGAAAATAGACCTATCCAATATTGAAATCAGATTTCAATCGGATTAGTAGTTTTTAATTGTATAAAGAACAGACAGAGAAACAGACAGAAAGACATGAATTTTTAAAATTATATTTTTTTTCTACTACTTATTCTACTGTTTTTTTTTACTTTTAAGTACAGATTTTTTGTCCTCTCTTTCTTTCTTTCTTATAAGTATAGATTTGGATGTAACACGCTCATCTAAAAGAGGCTAGACGACAATGGAATAATATCGACTACAGCTCAGTGCCTTAACACTAGAGCGCACGCGTGGGTTACATATGTCACCCAGTGTGTAATATTGTCCTCTAATTTCAACAATTGGCGCGCTACGGCGCCACCGTCACATGTATTCCTACATCTTGAACCCCCGCGCCTGACAGAAGTCTGTTTGAATCCTGCGGAACACGGACGTCTTCGCAAAGCGTCGTTAAAGTTGGTGGGCTACACATGTACCCCGTGCGTGCTCTCATGGAAGTTTTATTTTGGTTGGTGTTCAAACACAAATTGAGGTAAATATGATAAATATTCAATAAATTTATTATAAATTTGTTGTTTAATGATTTTTGGCTATTAATTACGTAATTTTGGTGTAATATTACTATGTTTTTTATACTTTTAGATGGCGGGTAGTTCAAATCATTTGAATGAACAAATTCAAAGTTGGCTACAAGATAACGGACAGGACTCAGTGTCTTCGAGCGAAAGTGAGGAAGAAGAAGGCTGTGACGAGCGAAATGTAGACCTTGGATCTCCTCACCAATCTGACACTGAACAAGAAACCGAGGATGATGATGATGATGAAGATGTTCCTTTGGCGGCGTTATCGTCCTATCAATCTCGAAATGGTACTAAATGGAGTAAGCTTCCACCGCCTACTTCTAGAACTAGATCTCACAATATTGCAGCAAATGTATGCGACGCATCTGTACCGATCATCAGATACTCGTTCGCCATGAATGCTTGTCATCACAGTAAAATTTTGTTATATAATGTAATTATTGATTCAATTACATTATAAAAATAATAATATTGTAATAAGTATAACATTCCTAATTGAAATTAAGACTGGTACTGTCATTGCGTCTAAATAACTTTGATTTTAAGCAATATTTTCATTTTGTTTTTTAATTCTATTTAGAAAACTAAATTGTGTTACTTTTTTATGCTGATACTATAATAATAAAGTTGATTTATAATTGTACATAACGTTTTATTGTATATTTTTATAATAACTATGAAAAATCATGAATAACAAATGGGTTACGTATGTAACCCGCGCGTGCGCTTAAGGAGTATTTTAGGGCGCGTGCACTGTAGTGTTAAGTTAAAAAACTACATTTCTTAAAAAAACATTTTTCAAACAAACTCACTCAATAAAGAGATATCCACTTTTTAATTTACAAAGTTTTTTGTATCGGTACTTACTCTAATAAAAGAATGCCTGCCTAGGCTTTCAATTGTAATTACCTAAATTTTAGCTTCAATTCTCTTGTTTTAGCTTTGAAAAATAAATAAACCTTCTATAGCGAAAGTAATCAGAACACTTTTACTTACCTACTTCGAAATTTGTTACCCGAAGAGGTCTGGCCAAATTGTTTTTTAAGCATTCAGCCCGACAACTTCCACAATAACGATTTACAAAGATAAACGATAGACCCCGTTTCTAATGAACAAGGAGGTTTATTCAATCGGTCCTTTGATATTAAAAAATAGCTCTATCTATAGATCATATTTGTGTTCATTGTTCTTTCATTAAAAGTTTTTTCATTAAATTGATTTTCATTTCATTGTATTTGAAACTGCTCTGATTTTTATGAGACTAGTATGTACCAAGTAGTAGTGTAGTGAAGTACCAGTAGAATCTGAGTAGAAGTATCTGTTTTTTTGTTTGTTTATTTATTAGAAACAGAAAATATAATAACAATAATAATATAAAAAGGCAAGAAATCCAATTAGGTTTATGATGACACCATCATTCGTCACATCATTAGCTATTTCAAAACTGTAAAAATGTTTAAGTACTTACACTAAAATTGCTATCTTACATTAGTCATCTAACCAAGACTTTTTGAATTGGGCACCAATATATATAACTGACCAGCATCTGAATTCAAAATCAGTATGTAAAACCGTAAGTTTTGTATTAAAAAGTCTTCGAGTGGCGACTACGATGCATTGCGCAAAGGAGTGTTGGAAGACCGCATACCTACTCGATAGATCGACGACATTGTAGCGGTCGCAGGAAATCGTTAGATAGAACAGCTCGCGATCGCTATTTGTAGCATCTTATGGAGGAGGCTACGAGGAATAAATAGAATGGAGATCCAACTTCAATATTAAATTTAAAAAAAAAACATGTTCCAGGGTCATACAGCAGCAGATACCCACACTAACATCTTCTGTACAGTATTACGTATGATCGACCTTTGAATCGACCAATGGCGGTTGTGATCTTTAGTGACAGACTGGCGGCCGAATCATCATTTAGGCCCCGCAACCACCGTTTGCGTGGAACATTTTTTCAAAGGATTACTACTTCTATTCGAGTTCGTTGAGGGGCCTATGTTCAGCTGTGGACGGATAAGGACTGGGAGATGATGATGTATGTATGGCAGTTTCTGAAAACTCAAAACGTCAGACGTTGAAAAATTCTTAAGTAATATAAGAAAACCAACGCAATCAAAACCGAAAAATAACTGAAATTTCATATCAGTATCGAGAAAACCGAAAAAAAAACTACAAAGCTAAATTACTCTGAGATCTTTGTTAATTATCTAAAGGAAGTTGTTTAAGATTATCTGGTTTCCAAATATTTAGGGTTCAGCTTCAAGATTTAGCGAGAATAATTGCATTCCCTCGCAATTTCCAGCAAACTTAGAACCAAATTACGCGCCATTACTCAATAATATTTCCCATCTAGCCAACGAGCTTCAGAAAATTACTATAATACGAGTACAATTTAATTTTCTGTAGAAGAGTTAGATGCTTTGTTTCTTGGGTTTAGTAGATTCTAATATAATATCATGTTGACGACGTCTGTATCGCGTCGTGCGAATGCCCGACTGCAATGTAGAAGGTTTCGGGTTCGATTCCCGCCTGATGCCAATATTTATGTTTAAAAAATAATATTTTTATCTGGTCTGCGTGCCTTTGTATGCATAATATGTACGTATTTACAAATAAAAAATAAATGCAATGAATGCATTAAAAATGAAAAAAATGAATGCATTATATTCGTTGTTTAGTCACCGAAATTTATTATTTTATCGGGTTCTAATCTTGTATTATTATTTTTAGACTATTGTAACATATGTAGTTTAAACTTCGAGGTATGAAAATGAATAATAATACGCGAATAAGACCCGGTAAAATGTAAATATGTTAAAGTAAAATTTGTTAAATCTCACTGCAAAACTTGTAATACCATTTTTTCCATTCGAGCGATGTTTACTTTGAATTGGTCCAGTTTTTGCTTGATTGAGTAACAAATACACATACATACATACACACACCCTCACAAACTTTCAGCTTTATAATATTAGTAGGATAGAGCGGTATTGGTCTAGTGGTAGATATCCCGGCTTTCATTCCGAAGATTGTGGGTTCGAATCCAGGCCGACCGCGCATTAATGTTTTTACTTTAAGGAAATTATGTGCTCTAATAACATCGCTCTTACGGTGAAGCAAAACATCGTAAGGAAACATATTATCTTAGAACTCATCAAGGTCCGAAGACATGGGACATTCGCCAATCCGGGGTACGTTCCCGTCTTACTACCTAACCCCGCTGAGAGGAGGCCCTTGCCCAGCTGTGGGACAAATTAACGGGCTGATTATATGTGATAAAGTTACCAGCGTATATGTAGGAACGAGTTTCAACCCTGTAAATAGACACTCAATTTTATCAAAACAGAATACTTAATAGACATCTCACAAAGTGGATCTTAATCTTGAGGTATTAAATTGAAAAGCCATTTTGTTTGTTTGCGTTTCAAACGATTCGATCACTCACTATCAAGTATCAAGCTTCAATTATGATAAAGTAGATTACATGTTTTAGCTCAAGCTAGGGAAATATTTTTTTCGAAATATAATGTTTCGACTAATTTTGAAAACTAGCGGCGTTTCGCGGATTTGTTCGCATAAGTTTTCAAAATGTCTTTATCAAATGTGGCCTATGTTCGGACATAGGCCACTTTTGATCCAGATAAATTTATTCGGATAAAGGTGTAAAAATGAACTTGGAAAACCAAGGTCCTTTCACTTTACTAAATTATCAATATCTTCTTATTTCTTCTTTTTCTAAGTTATGGCTTCTGTCAGCAATATAGGACAATTTAGCCAGTTTCTCGTACTAATAGTGTACTACCACTATTATACTGTAATCGTTTGAAATAATTTTCAATGCGTGAAGGCTGCAGAAAAAATGGCGACGATTTTTCTCCAACCCCATGGAATATTTGTTTGTAACGTGCTAATTTCATGTTTGGCACTGGTATTTTTATTTTTACTTAACTCGTTGAACTTCGCGTAACTAAATTGATAACATGCCGCCTAAATTAAAAAAATTAAACGCAATAAAACTACATTTTGCCAAACTTAAAATTCAGGACCGACGTTCCACTAACGCGTCAAAAACAAAAGTCCCTTATCAATATCAGTTCAGCGATTTAGGTGTGAAAACGTAAAAGACAGACAAAGTTACTTTGGCATTTTTATTATAAGTGAGAATGCCAAAATTAAAATATTTGTGTGTCAATCACACCAAAACGGCTGAATGGCACACAGTTTATAATTATGAATATTCTCTCAAAAATCGATGAAGATTTTAATTTTAACTTGGATTTTATCAACTTTGATAGCGCGCTAGTTGACTTGATGTTAACCAGTACACTTTATTTTGTAATCTTCCGTTAATTATTAAAAGGCTTCAAGGAACGTGAAGAGAAGCTTTTCGTGAAATGTTTGAGATAGGCCTTATTTATAATCCACTTACTAGTTACTAATAAATAACACTAAAGATTGTGAGATGTGATGGAGGATTAGTTTTAAGGAAATGATTTGTTTAACGTTTCTTTTTATATTAATTATTATAAATGCGAGAGTTCATTTTTTATTTCTTCGTTTTTTACGGTCAACGTAATTATAAAACCAAATTATATTCTAAAAATATTTAAAAAGAAATCAGACAAAGTTCGCCCGTCTGCATATTTGATGTTATGGAAAAACGAAGCAAACTGTTTTTTTCTTGATGATGATACTGATATGAAATTAAAAATCGAGAATAAAATTCATCAAATTCACAAAAAAGAAAGTAAAACCGAAAGAAATACACATTTAAAGAATGTAGTAAATGTACTTAACTATTATTTATTCTGTGGTCGTAACTATTATTTATTCTGCGGTCGGGTGTTAATTTTTTATTTTTTTTTATTTTTTTTATTTTTTTATATTATGGTATGAGTTTTGGCGGGAATGCGTTGAGGAGATGTGTTGCTAAATTTTCATTTTAGTGAAACTTAGTTCAAGTGCGTGTTAATTGTTTAATTTCGGGGGCATATTAATCAATTTAGTTTCGTAAAGGTGTACAAGTGAAAATAAAAGTGAAAATCGGTGCAAAACATGGACTTTAGCTTAGTGTTCTCTCCAAAGCTCCGTGAACAAACATTGTAAAAAATGGCCCCCTTTTTACAATGATTCCCTCTACTTGACTTTAACTGTGACGACTTGACTGTTTCGTTCGATGCAAATAACCTGTAAATATTTATAATACTTGACACTGGCAAATGTTCGAAAGGAAAAGCGGTAAAAGCGGAATAAAGGGTTTATTAGTATGTTTGTGTAGTATTGTAATATGTTGATATTAGAATTATATTGTAATTGTATTTATTTTTCCATTATTATTTGGTATGTGTCATACTATTATCGTAATACTATTGAAGTAATTATAATATTATTTAATCACCCTACCTTTTCCTCTTTCTTTGCTTCTTGTCCATCCAAAGGTTGACTGGAAGAGATCGCTTTAAGCGATAAGGCCGCCCATTGTACCACCTATTTTTGTGTTGTTTATTTCCTTTTTTGTTATTGTAATTATTTAATCGTGTGTTGCAATAAAGTATTAATCAATCAATCAATCAAAAGCCATTTTAAGGAAGAGGAAGGAAGAATATTATGATATTATAACCGAAAATAGATGTTAAAACTAAGCACAATCCGACTTAATATAATAAATGCGACAGTAACTTTCTCTCTCGTTTTTACGACTAAACCGTTGACCCGATTTTAATGAATTGTAATATAGAAATAGATGGCATCTTGGAAAACGACAAAGGCTTATATTTCGCCTGATATTCCCGCGGGAATAGAAATTACGAAAGTAAATCACGTAACAACTAGTAACAACTAGCTGCGCCCGCGATATGCGATATGTCATATTTGTTATTTTATTAAATAACAAACAAAAGCAAAAATAGAAAAGAGCGGGACAAAGCTAGTAAGATATAAAAAAATAAGTCAATATCTCATTATACAAATGAGATTACATTCAATTTTTAATGCCCACTTAGGACCAGTAATCGGATAAAATTTAACAACCCTCCTCTAATCTTTGAACACGAACAATTTTCTGAAAATAATAACATGTTATAAAAATCGTTTGGGATACGTAAAAGGCTACATAAGGACCCAGAGTTAATTAAATACGTCGCGAGAACGCTTCTACCGGTCATTTTGATGTTATTAAATTGTTCGAGGGCCTCTTAACATTGTACTTTACGAGGTGCCCGAATAATGTAACTTGTTTAAATTTTGAAGCGTTTTGTTAATTTATATTTTTGGGTTTTTATAGTTGTTTTACGTGCTTTATATTGTTTTGTTGTCGTATTGTGTGTTGAGAATATAGTTAGGTCTGGTACCCTAGACGCTTATAGACAATTCCTTTGCTAGCAAATATATGAGCTAGTAGAGTCCCACGGTTTTACTCGAAAACCCTTTCTTAGTAGATACCTATACAAGTATACATCACAAAGAACATACTCTCTAAACTTCATGTTTCTAGGATCAGTAGTTTTTGTTCAGCGTTAAAAAGTCATTTAGTCAATAAAACAGTCAGGACTTGGAAGTTTATATGTATTGAGAAAAAGCAATTGCTGTTCTTTAGTCACTTAACCGACTCCGAACTCAGGTAGGCCGCTGCAGACATTCGTTGGGGTTTAATACCTGCCTCGGAGAAGAAGTGTGATTGTGGGGCCAGAATACAATCCATGGAACATCTTCTCCAATGTCCACTATGTCCCAACACCTGAGGACCAGTCTAGTGTTGGGACTAGATCAGTCTTTAAGTTTGACTTGCGCTGCTATTCCTAGCCAGGGTTAACTAAATAACTAACGTGCTAACTTTTGTGATTGCTTGTGCACTGACATTTGTGTCAGTGCAAGACCAATTACGAGAGTTAGCACTTGGCTAGCTCACTCATTAGCTCACTCACTAAGTGAAAGCAGCACAAGTCGACCTAACTCGATCCCCAACAGCGCCTTTACGGGTGTCCGCTTGGGTATAGTGGACCCTGCATGGTAAGCCTGCAGATATGCTGTCAGTGGGGACGCTATAACATATTATATAAATAGCGCGTAGGAGAGGATGATCTGTGTCCCAACACTTGTATGATGGACGATCTTAACCAGGCTCATGACGCAGCCATCGCTGTGGCACAGTTTGCGGATAGAATATAATTAGCTGAACGCTGACACGTAAAGAAGAAGTATAATTCAATTTGGATCTGCGTGTAACCTCCGCCAGACAAATCCCACTCACACTAACCAGCTATTTAACAATAAAACATAAAAACGACATAACAATGGTAGAAAAATAAAATGAAAATGTCGATAACGTTTCAAATACTTAGAAACACCTACATCAAATCCATTAAAGAATCTATTACAGGGGTGTAACAGTTGAATACTTCCTTTTGTTGTTCACTGTTCACTTAAGAACCTTTTTATGTTTTCTACACCAATTTCAATTGTTGTACTTAACCGCGTTTAAGCGTCACGTGCTTAGGGGTGGAAGGGGGTTGCAAAAAGATTTAATAAATTCGACAGAATGAATCAAGTGGTTGGTTAACGTTATGAGAATATTATTAGAATCGTTATTAACAAGCTTTTGTGTTTCGGAAGGCGCGTTAAGTTGTTGGTCTCTGTTGTTATGTCGGATAGCAGTCGTTTGGTCAAGTTAGAGGTCTTCGGCCGACATGAAAATTCTAACATTAGTTAAGACACACCACTGTACCTACTACTATTTAATGATACGAGTATTTAATTAGTATATTTTTTTAATATATTATGATTTTTATGCCATAATGTGCCTCTAATTTTATGACTTTTGACTTGTAATTAATATATTATCAATAAATGATAATATGAATATGGATATACGAAAAGTAGCTGAAAATTGACACCATTGTTAGGAACACCACTACATAGGTATATATAAATAAAAAATTTACATCAAACGTGTGACAAAAAAAATTGGTTGAAATTTTGTTAGTCTTTCAGTTAAAACTAGCTGCACCCAGAGGGTTTTCCCGCGTAAGGCCCATTCCCTTAACCTTGATAAATATGTGTTATTGTGTTATTCCACGTCTCCAGCTGTCCACATTCCAAATTTCATTGCAATCGGTTCAGTAGTTTTTACGTGATTGAGTGACAAACATATTATAAACATACATTCTCACCCACAAACTTTCAGTTGTATAATAATATTGTGATTGGATATCTTAGAAATATTTTTCGCAAGTAAATATATTTTCAAAAAACCCCTATGACTGGATTTTTATAATCCTAAAAATATTTCTAAGTTTAAAATGCCCTGAGCAATAAAACAAAGAAATAGGATATCTTACTAATATTTGAGTTAAAATTGAATCCTTTAACTACCAGAATTGAAGCTAAAAAAAACTAACTTAGTTCAGTTTGTAGAGAAAGTCAAAGCTGAGCTCTCAGAAATAAAGATGAGTTGCTACTTTAATATCGCACCAGCTTACCAGAAAATTCATGATTCAACAGTATAAATGTAGAATTTACTACCTTTCCTAGTCTGAATATGATACTACGTATTTCACTTGATATTATTGGTTTAGCCGAGCCTCCCTGCATTTTATTACTATTCAGATAGACACTTGTACGTACCACATAAAGTATGTTAGTTATACGATCTGAGCGTGCTCATGACGTCTTGAATTGGCATATCCGGAATTCTTTTTTTCGCCTATTATACGCTTTTCAAGTTGGAAATTTGGGCTTGGTTTCTATCGTTTACCTATATTAGGGATCTATCTCTAAATTTAGCTTATGTTTAGATAAATCCTAAGATAACTTGCAAACCCAATGGTATTCATAAATAACAGGCTTCCACTAGTGAAAGGCTCGCTAGAATATCGGGATAAAAAAGTAGCATATGTGTTTTTCCAGGTCAATTTCAATGCGATCACTTTTGTAGTTGAAAGAGTAACAAAGTTTCATACGTGTATCCTTTCACGTTAACAATATTCAGATTGTAGTAATAAAAATAAAAAAAAAACATTTTTAAATAACAAAATTCAAAATTGATTTGGTTTAAATTAAGTAATAATTTTTAGGAGTAATTTATTAAATAGAAATAAGAAAATGTGCAATAAATATTTCTAAATTATTATTAAAAAAATTTATTTTAACTCTATTGAAAAACATAAATAGAAATAAATGTTCAAATTTAAGACAAATAAAGCGTTAGGTAACAAACGTTGATCTCCTTTAAAGGAGTCTTAACACGATCAAAATCATCTCAAGCATCAAGCTTAGCACAGTGAAATTTGCGGAGGAGCGGAGACGAGCCGTGTCGTGCGAATTTCCTTGACACAACCACAGAATTGGGGATAGTCATAAAAAGATTTTGCGATGCACTGAGACTTACTAAAGAGCGTAATAGTTATAATAAGCGTAATTTTTTGACGATGATGATGAAGCGCCGACAACGCGCCAACTTGTACTAAATAAACTACGTAAATGTAAACTGTAAAGAACATGAATTTTTAAAACAATTAGTACCTATATGGTGAATCAATAGTTTGCTGTGAAACGGAGAGACGGTTTGGGTTAAACATTTTTATCAAAAACATAACACTTCCTTTGGCAGTCGTGGCAAACCTTTGGCAAACCTTTTAAACTTACACGATTTGTACTCATATATACTCAAAATAACAGAACGCGAATAAGACCCGGAAAAAGAAAATGAAGTAGTATTTTTATCAAGACTTGTGTTTTTCCCTGACGTTCACCAAGATCTTTAAATATACATTCAGCAATAAAATACTGAATACTTTTTAATTTATTAAGAAAAGCATAATTTAGATGGTAGCTAGAAAGTTTTATAGTTTGCAACAAAGTCTAAATTATCAACACAGTACACAATTTTACGATTGCAGTTAGAGCTTGACTGACTGCTTGATCGCGTATCTCAGCCTTTAATGTTTTATTGAAGCGGTATCCAGTATATTGAGATTTATGGCCAGCGTCTTTCGATCTAACGAAGTTCTATTGGTTCCATCGCACTTCCCTGAACTTAATAGTTACCATAAACAACAATTTCTCGAAACAAACAATCGATGCGGCATTGATAAACCTCTCGTTTTATGTCAGTGAATTAAATCAGAATTAAACCAATCACTATTTCAATAAATCAGCGAATTAGGGTAGCACCGCTGGAAGCAGCTAGTACATAATATTTGAAAAAGACTCCTCTTAGTGGTGTAAAAAATAACCCGTTAATTTGTCTCATTGCCTCTTGGAGGGGTAAGGCAGTAAGACTAAAATCTATAGTCCATACTTTGACTTTGTTAAGCAAAAACTTTGACTTAAAACAATTTTTGGTACTTATTATAAAGCGATCTTCGCAACTATCCAAAGTTTTTACTTAGTAAAGTCGAAGTTTTTCAAATTTAGAATGTAAACCAATCAAAAATAATGACCTAAACTTTGCTTCTCTGTTATGATTATGAAGTTCTTTTTATTTCGTTCGTATTTTACAAAATTTATTTCGACTATAAATTCCAATTCGAAGTTTATGCTTACTTTTTGTTAAGCTCAGTCTGAGCAAAGTCAAAGTACGCACTAATAGATTTCAGCCTAAGACGCCACGGGAGCTTACTCCGGATTGGTGAATGTCCTAGGATATGTCGGTTTTCTCACGATGTTTTCCTTCGCCGTAAGACTGATGTTGTTATTATTTAGTGAAACACTATTATAAATCTTATTTTACATGAAAGATAAAATCACAAAGCTACGTCTAATTTTCAACTAAAATTAATTTATTTCCGTCTAAATCTACAACGTTTAACAAAGTCAAAATTTTAATACATGATTTCAAAAACATTACTAAGGGAATCTTTTTAGTGCTTTGATGTCATCGTTGCTTTGGCTAGTTCCCACTGGTTCAACTGGTCAGATCAATCGTTCAACTACTAAGACTTTTTTTTCTCAGTAGTTCAACTTTGTAAATTTCTACCGAAAGTTGAACTACTGGGCCAAAAAAGTTGCAATTGCAAAAAGATGCAATTTCATCTCGCTCATTTACAAGGACTGCTAGTTAGTATCTATTTATCTAAACTTCTTAAGGATATTCCTAAGGACACGAAAATATCAGAAATAAACAATAAAATTTATCCACGGTTGGCAAAATTACTTCGGTCGAAGCGGTCTGGCGTATTTTTCTGACTTTTCGAACTTGAGCAGTAAAATCCATCACAATATCAATCACATTTTGTGACTTCATTTGCAATTTGTTGGATAGATGTGTTATTATTGGTAAGTTTTTCAATTAATTCAGATGGTTAGTATTTGAAAAAATGTATCTAGATATAAGTAACTTCTTTCGTAAAAATGTTTGTTTGCTCTTTAGTAAACATTATTTTGGCATTTTATACACTCTGATACAATATAAATAAACTGGATAGAATGTTGGGAATTTAAAATTTAAAGCAGGTGCCCTTTACAGAGGAGTTCTAATTAATATGAATGGAATTAATGAAACTTAAAAGGTCAAACTTTATTCAAAGATACCGAAACCTAAGGTTTGAGTAGGTGTTCTTATATTGAACATCTGTTAGAGAACATGATGACTTCACCTGGACTTGCAAACTTTCTTGAGAATTGACTTAAATAAATTGTTGGGTATATTTTACTGGAAATGTATGACATTCCGTTATTGTTTACAATTTTTATAATCGCCCGGAAAGGTGTTAAATACTTTATATTAAAACACTTCATTTACCGGGTTTAATCGCGTTTTATTCATGATTTTCTTTTCGAGCTTTCGCCAACATTACAGTTGGCTTTTTCAAGGTTGACTAAGATGTAATTCGTCTATTTTAACATTCTAAAAAGTTACTGTGAATAGTTACTGTTACTGTGAAAAAATCATGAATAAAACGCGATTACACCTGGTAAATAAATATTAGTGTTTCATTATGCTAAATTGCGAAAACCAATAACTTTATATTATGTACACATATTTCTTAGAAATTGTATACATTTCTTAAATAGAGATCGGAAGTGTACATACATTTTCTGGGTGGTTAAAAAAAAAGAACCTCGAGAAAGATAAACCCAGAGACATGACACTAGTACTTGACATCTTTTGAAATATCAATTTCAATCATGTTCTCTAAAGTTTAGGTAGTTTTTGCTTTGATATATCAAAACGGTCCTGTTAAACCCAGTTGGATCCAGTCTGTCCTTATCTAACTAACCGACGAACACTATAGTGGAAAAACGACAGACTGGGATCTCTCTAACATCAAGCCGGACCGTTTTTTTGATGAAATAAGCTTTTTAGTTACTCTGTAGTACTATTTCTATGGATAACTTTTCACCTATCAGCCCGATGTCAGTTTAGACTTGTTCTAGGGGCAAAAATCCAACTGTAACCTTCGGCATTGAGTCAGGTATTCGTCACAGAAATCATCTTTAATAAATTTGTACAAAAATGTAAATAATTTAGAAATTATTTACTGTAGGAGATGAGATGATAAGAGAGGGGGAAAACTATAAATAGCCATGTTCTATCAGAATCGGGGCACTCTTGTTGTAGTTGTCGTTGCGTTAGGTCGTTACTCTGTCCGTCGAATTTTTGTTATTTTGTCATAGTTTTATTGGTCTTTGATTTTGTTAGAAGTTTAGCAATTTGGATTTTCATAATTGATGTATTTGGTTAGTTTAGGTTCGTAGAAATTAAATTGATTGTAAAGTTGTTACTAATTTTAATTAAATTCCTTCAGGTAGTTTTAAAATTCTTTTTAAAAAAAATACTTTCTGATCAAATTCACTAGATCAGAAGGTGGGATAGTTCCTGTTAGCCCACTTTCTTTGTTTCAGTCGTGTGCAGTGATTTTGTTTTGAGTACTCAATCTTGGTTAGGTTTTTGCTGTCTGGTATTTAGTGTTGGATTTTGTCGGTGTATTTTGGTTCTAATCAGTGGATATAGCGGTCTTTAGTTCGTGTGTCGTTACGTATTTGTTTTGAGTCGGTTATCTTTTGAATTTTGTTTGATTTCGTTGTGGATTTTTGTTGAAGTTTGTTGTGTCGGTTATCTTTCTTTTTGAATTTTATTTTGTGCGTTTTCGTGTTTTGTTTTTTTATTTTTGGTGGAAATGTCTGATCACGAGCGTTATCGCAGTGAAGGTCGCTGCAACAGTCGAAGTCCTTATCGTGATCATCGTGATGGTCGCGACCGGCGCGACAGCAGGTATCGCGAACGATCTTTTGATGAGAACACTAATTTAAGGCTAGAGATGAAGACAATGATGACTCGTCTTAGGGTTTTAGAAGAAAAATCCGCACTGCATTCGCGTGATCAACCGGATCATTCATTAAATGATCAAGTGGCACGTCCTAATGATCAAGCGGTGCGTAATAGTGACGTGTTAGTGCCCGAAAATACAAATCGCGATATTTCGCCACCGCGACGAGACCGAACGGCGCCTACCGCGTCGTCACGACGTAGTGTACGGTCAAATCACGTTGGATGTCGTAGTACGGGTCGATCATCATCGTCAAGGCGTGCGCGTATGTTAATATCCCCTAGTAGGCGCACAGTGCCGCGGTCGCGAAGTAGATCTCCTGTTCATGCGCGTAGTTACCGTCGACGTTCGCGGTCTAGGTCGCAACCACGAATTTCGGAACCTGTATCTAGTAAAATGAACGTACAATCTACGTCGGATCATACCACGGTCACTGATCGTATTGTTGACGCAATTCGTTCGATTAATCATGCGGGTAGGTCGAATCAAAATTTTTACGTTTCTAATTTCGACCCGAATGTGCATAACATTGACGATTGGTGTGCCGAGGTAGATCGTGCTAAATCACTAAATAACTGGAGCGACCACGAGTGTCTTTCGCGTATAGGAAATTGCTTGAAAGGCGATGCACGATCATGGCTTAATGAGTGGGTATCGAGTGACCGTACGTGGAGTAACTTTAAGAAAGAGTTTAGGCCGTTGTGTCCAACGACACCTGACATTGCGGGTATTCTAGCAGACGTCATTAATACAAATTCGGATAGATATCCCACGTACGCAGATTATGCGCGTCGTTGCTTGTTACGTTTACGTATAGTACGGGGATTAAGTGACGAATTGATTTCGGCTATAATTATTCGAGGTATTACTGATCCTAACATTAGGGCGTCGGCAACTAATGCTAAGTTGTTGCCAAATAATTTAGTTGAATTTTTTTCGATCTATGTAAAGCCGAATAATACTTCAAAGAAAATTGAATCGCGACCGGTGTCCTTTAACACTGCGAAAAATAAACCAACTTCCGATTTTCTACGAAAACGAGGTAGTAGTGACTTCAAGTGTTTTTCATGTGGTCAGTTAGGTCATAGGCAATCGTCGTGTACAAAACGACCTAGGATGGATCAGGGACCAAGTAGGTCGTCTGCGACTTCAAGTTCTACGGCTTCTAAGCCCAATTTTGTGCCAACGAGGTCCGAACTATGCGCGTTCTGTAAGAAACCGGGTCACAAAATAGAAACCTGTTTCGCAAAACAAAGGTCGGAAGCGGCGAATAAGGAAACTGTTAATCTTTGCAATATTCCAATAACTTCCACTAATAGTGATGTCGTAGCTGCGGTTATTCAGGACGTGCCAGTCGATATCTTGATTGATAGCGGTTCAACTATCTCCTTAATTTCCTCATCTTTGCTGATTCATTTTAAATGTTCATGTAAACCAGCTTTTCGTATTTTGAAGGGGTTAGGTAGTCAAGAGGTTGAGAGTACATCTTATGTTACGTTGCAAATTGAGTTTGACGGTTTAACTCTCGAAGTAGATTTGTTCGTTGTGTCGTCCATATATATGAACGTTCCAATCATAGTAGGTACCGATGTTTTGAATAGAGATGGTGTTAGGTATGTTCGTACTAAGGATCATCAGTTACTTACGAGGGATGATGGTAGATTAGTTAGAGTGATGACAGTTCAATCTGAGGTTTCAATTCCAATCAACACGCCTCTTATTGACGATCAATTAAAAGAACTCCTAGAGATAATTAACGAGTTTTCTCAATATTTCATTTCGGGTACTGCAACCTCAACTGTAAATACAGGGTGTATGACAATTAAGCTCAATTCCCACATTCCTGTCAATTACCGCCCATACCGTTTATCACATGCCGAAACGCTTCGTGTTCGCGAAATCATTAAAGATCTTTTGGACAAGGGCATAATTGAGGAGTCAGAATCTGAGTATGCGAGCCCTATTCTTCTCGTTAAAAAGAAAGACGGGTCGGATAGAATGTGTGTCGATTTTCGTAAGCTGAATGAGATTACGATCAAAGATCGGTTTCCATTACCGCGTATAGATGATCACATAGACCGGTTAGGACACAATAAGTACTTCAGTAGCCTCGACATGGCTACTGGGTTCCATCAAATTATCCTTGATAGGGAGTCAGTACCGCTTACTGGATTTGTCACGCCTGAAGGCCATTACCAATATTTGAAAATGCCTTATGGTTTGGCAAATGCCCCGGTCGTCTACCAACGAATAATCTCAAAAACACTCCGCGAATTTATTGAATCTGGCGATATCCTCGTCTATATTGACGATGTTTTAATTCTAAGTAAAACCGTGGATCAGGGCCTTATTTTGCTTCGTAATGTCTTGGATACTTTGACTAAAGCCGGGTTTTCAATAAACTTAAGGAAGTGTTCTTTTTTAGCGACTAAAATAGAGTATTTAGGACGAACGATTAGTGAGAATCAGGTTGGGCCGAGTCATGAGAAGGTGAGAGCTTTGATTGACTCAGCTGAACCACAAAATGTCAAGCAAGTTCGTCAGTTTATGGGCTTAGCCAGCTATTTTAGGCGTTATGTGGCTAATTTTGCCCAGAAGACTGCTTGTATCGCAGCTTTAACTAAAAAGGGGGTTATCTTTAACTGGGGTGCAGAGCAGCAGGCCGCTCGCAAGTACATTATTGAATGTCTTACGAGTGAACCAGTTCTAGCCATTTTTGATCCTTCATTGCCAATAGAGGTCCACACAGACGCGAGCTCAATTGGTTATGGAGCTATTTTGATGCAGACACATGAGGGTAACCGCAAGCGCGTGGTGTCTTACTTCAGCAGGTTAACCCAGGGAGCTGAGGGAAAATACCACTCTTACGAGCTGGAGACGCTTGCAGTTGTTAAAGCTCTCCGGTATTTTAGACATTATCTTGTGGGTGTACGCTTCACCGTAGTCACAGACTGCAACGCATTAAAGCTTACTCAACGTAAGAAAGATTTGTTGCCTAGGGTGGCTAGGTGGTGGGTATACTTGCAGGATTTCGACTTTGGTTTAGAATACCGTAAGGGCACCCTTTTGTCCCATGCCGATTATCTTAGTCGGAATCCCGTCAATTTGGTAACCGTTCAGAAACCACTGAACTGGGCCCAGATTGCTCAGGCTTCTGATGAGGAGACTAGGTCTCTCATGCAAAGTCTGTCGGAGGGACAATTGGACCCTTCCCGTTATGTAGTTAAGAATGATATCTTGTACTTTAGGCATACG
Organism: Idaea dimidiata; assembly: GCA_949358125.1. Taxonomy (NCBI): domain Eukaryota; kingdom Metazoa; phylum Arthropoda; class Insecta; order Lepidoptera; family Geometridae; genus Idaea; species Idaea dimidiata. The sequence continues at coordinate 14,768,555 of OX442339.1, read as the reverse complement.
CCTACCGGTGAAAATCCAAAATTGCTTTGCTTCATACCGAAAGGTCATAGACTTAGCCTTCTACGTATTTTTCACGACGAACATGAACATCCAGGGGTAGATAAGACCGTTGATCTCATTATGAAACATTTCTGGTTCCCGGGGTTAAGAAATTTTGTGCTAAAATATGTAACACACTGTTTGGTGTGCATTTCCCATAAGAAAGTCCCTCGTGCTCCGTTACAACCCATACACTCCTGGGAAAAGCCAGATGCACCTTTTGAGACAGTCCACATGGACGCCCTAGGACCTCTACCCGAAGCTGACGGCTATCGCTATGTTCTCATAGTAATAGATGCGTTTTCGAAGTACTGCTTATTGTACCCAATGTATCGTCAAGACACTGAGGAGTTAAAGCGCCATTTTACTAACGTCATCTCACTATTTGGAACACCAAAGTTAATTGTAGCTGATAGGGGTCGAATGTTCCAAAGCGCTGACTTTCTCAATTGGGTCAAGGACATGGGATGCGATACGCATCTTATAACACCGGAGATGCACCAATCAAATGGACAAGTTGAACGGTACTGCCGTACCGTACTCAACATGGTGCGCATCGAGTGCAATCATCGCGAACAAAGGTGGCCTGCTGTCATGTGGAAGTTGCAGTTGGTTATTAATATTACTAAACATAGAACCACGCAACATTCAGCTTTAAACCTACTGATAGGTATTGATGCGGCAACGCCAATTATTCGAAGTCTGGTCCGCGACGTTGCCATCGAGGGTTCCAGTCCTAACAGGACAGCTCTACGTGAGATGCGTCGCCAGAGGACGTCTGAGCGTCTTCGTTTAAATCAGGAGTCTCAGGATACCTACGTCAACAGAGGGCGCAAGGCGCCCCGCGTCTTTGAACTTCAATCGTTTGTATTCGTTAGAAAACAGGCTCAAGCGACTGGGAAGCTAGACTCCTGCATGCGGGGGCCGTATCGTGTGGTAAAGATCCTCCCACATGGCCGCTATGAACTTCAGCTTCTAGCCGGCTCCTATGGGAAGTCTACGCAGGCGGCTGCGGAATACATGGTTCCGTGGCAAGGAGAGTGGACTCCCGACGTGTGTGCTGATTTTTTTAATGGTGAGCAATTTTATTACTTCGGCAATATATATTTCGCCCGTATACAGTTTATTTTCGTAGACATGCCTGCGCCGGGGCCTCTGTCTGATGTTTTAGTTTCATTTTTATAAAGCTAAAAAGTTGTAAAATGATTTTTCTCTCTGTATATGTGTAAAGTGTTTTCTCGATGGGTAAACACGTTAAAGGGAAGTTTTGTCTTGCAGTTAGTGTAGTCAGGAGTACTATACTAGCTGACGGATACACTTCAAGTGAGGTATGGTTTCATGTTATTGGATGGTGCCTTGGAGTTAGTCGGGCATTTCGATCCTAGTATATGGGACCTACCTTGGGTGGTTTGTGTTTTAGCTTTGTGTGCTCGGACACTGTCTGGGAGTTTCTCAGACAGTCGTGGTCCTTGAGCGGTGGTACACGCAGGGTCACGCCGTGAGTTGGTGTCTGACGAGTCGTGGTTTGTGACAAATGTTTGTGTAGTAAACATTGTCTTTGTTTTTATGTTATTTTGGGTTGAAACATGCTTTTATGGGTACCGAATCACACACGCAAAGTTATGACATGGATCTCTAGCGAGTCGTGAGGGTGCACTCCCCCGACGGGAACTGCCCCGGTGCTTGGTACTGATATTTGTTTGTTACATATCCACTGTGCTTAGGACTATGCTAAATGAGCTTAGTTTACAGATGTGTCGAATTGTGAAGCTTTATCTTTTTCTTTTATCGACACAAAGAGCTTATGTTTTATTCTGTCGAACATGGTTTTTGCTGTTGGTTTTTTTTTATGCGCAGATGCAGAAGATGCAATTGTGGAGTCTGCGACACCCAGCGCCAATCAGTCTGGAGTCGAGACACCTGATGACGCGAACGAACCACAACCCAGCACGTCGGGGACGCAGAGTTGCGTCGAGGTTCCTGCTGAGCTGTCGACCGGTTCGTCGAGCTATGAAGATCCAAGGACTTCACTACCAACCCTAGAGACTGATCTCCAGAGTTAGAAAAGGAGTCCGAGGACGGTCTCCTGTCAGGAGAAGCCGTGTAGGAGATGAGATGATAAGAGAGGGGGAAAACTATAAATAGCCATGTTCTATCAGAATCGGGGCACTCTTGTTGTAGTTGTCGTTGCGTTAGGTCGTTACTCTGTCCGTCGAATTTTTGTTATTTTGTCATAGTTTTATTGGTCTTTGATTTTGTTAGAAGTTTAGCAATTTGGATTTTCATAATTGATGTATTTGGTTAGTTTAGGTTCGTAGAAATTAAATTGATTGTAAAGTTGTTACTAATTTTAATTAAATTCCTTCAGGTAGTTTTAAAATTCTTTTTAAAAAAAATACTTTCTGATCAAATTCACTAGATTACACATTAACGCGAACATTATGTATTTTACAAATCCTTATGTCAACATTCTGTTGTACAACATTTGGAGTATTTATTAAAACCACAAACCGAGCGTCTACAATACGGCAATAAGTTAAGGATAATTTTGATTTACCGCCCATCTTCACAATGAAGCTGGTGTCGGAGTCATTTGTAACGTACAGAGTTTGGCGGCAAACAATTACTGGAAGTTACATCTTGTGCACAATGAAGTGTTTTAGGGCGACAACGATTAATTTAAGCTGTGATTGGCTTTATATTTCTTAGTTTTATAATATATGTATATATATATATATGTATTATTTTATATGTATTCATTTATTCTATACTCATTTTCTTACCTACTGATAATTATAATAATCGTTCTAATTTAATAATATGTTATAATTTTGTGATTGATACCTTTTTTTCCATAGTAAATTATCGTTAGCTTATACACCAATTACCTGCACAACTATCACCTTTCCTGTGCGTCAAAGTTTGCTGGAAGAGAACTCTTGTTAGGGTTAAGATCGCCTGTTCATATTTTATCCATATTTAACTCTCTATGTGTTTGTGGTGTGTACATTAAAGAATTAAAGCTTCTTTGCACGGTTTTACCCGCGTAACTCTCGATAATGTAGGAAAATCGGAATCAAAAGTAGCGTATGTTACTCCTGAATAATGTAGCTTTCTATTTGGTAAAATAAATTTAGAAATCGGTCCAGTAGTTTTGGAAATAACTCGCAATATTACATACATTGTTACCAACGTGTCCTCTTAATTTGTTATAGCTTTTTGATATTCATAATATTACATATTACAAAGCTAAAGAGTTTGTTTGTTTGATTGTTTGTTTGTTTGAACGCGCTTATCTCAAGAACTGCTGGTCCTTATTAAAAAATTGAAATATTCATCAAAAATCATTGTTATATTTGTACTACATATTATTAATTCCACCTAATGATCGCTTATGTACAATGTTACGCTCGTTCAAGTATTAGGGCTATCACAGTTATGTAAAACAACTACGTATCTATTATGTATTTAAAAAAAAACAGTACACCTACGCTTCTAGTCAAAACTTGGTGGTATTTGCTTTTAGTGTTAAGGCGATGATTAACCCAATAATAATTTTATTGATACCGTTCTCCCTTACTTTAGCGTTTTTTACTTAAATGGGTGTCGGAACGAATCTAACTAATATTATAAACACGAAAGTTTATATGTATGTATGTATGTGAGTTTGTTACTCTTTCACACAAAACCTACTTAACCGATCGCGATGAAACTTGAAATATATGTAGCTGGAGACCTGAAATAACACAAAAGCCGATATTCCCGCGGAAACAGGCCTTACGCGGCGCAATTAGTGTTCTATAACATAGTTTTTCCGATTTTGACACCGTTGTCGCTACTAACTCCATTGTGTTGTGCTAGAGCAGTAGGCCAATGTTTACACACCCGATGTTTGTTCAGTGCTCGCTAACATTCCTACCGGAATATTAGTCCTTGTCCGAATGTAGAAGAATGTTCTGGAAGCCTGTTTGTTCGGACCTTATGACATGTTATTGTGTTTGAATAGTGTGTTCTGCTCGCTGAAGAAGATTATTAAGTTTGTACCAGTAGCTGTCTCTACATACGGAGTATAGAATGAACCGTATTCGTTGTTTACGTGTGTTTAGATAATTTGTTTTAAACGACGAAACGTAACTTCATACGTTAGTAAAATCCGCTCAATCATATCGAATAATATCGGGATAGTCGAGTCTACCATAATTTTTTTATTGCAGGGCCTAAATCGTTCTGATAAAAAAAAGTAAAAAAAGACAGTAAATTAAAATTAAAAATCCTCGATTGCTTAAAAAATAATACTTATTAAAAAGTGCAAAAATAAAAATTTCACTGAACACAAAACTGTAGCACTCCACATTATGTAGGGGCAATTATTATTTTTGCCCCTTGGTAAAGTCGGTTTATATTTTTTTATTTTATATTATTTTTATTTGAAGGTTTGCAATCGGGAATCTGTAGCAATCTTTAGCTTTCTGCAAACTCAGTTTCTTCGCAGTCGGAGCTTATAGAACTAAGCATATTTAGATACTATTGCCTCACAAAATTTCAAATTTTTAATGTAGATTTTTTTTTTTTTTCACTTCCAACAGTTTCAAAGTTTTAGTGAGCTGTTTATAGCTTCTGTTTGGCATATTTAGGTAGATTGTTTATCAAACTTAGGGGAGGTAAACTGTAGTTGAGTCGACCAATATTTGAAATGACCGTAGTCGAGTAATGAAATAGTGCAGATGAAAATAGTCATTATGATACTTAACCGGAATGCCTTTTAGTGACGCTCAAGTTTGTAATGTTTCTCTACATTTTAATTTCTGTGGTGTTACATTGTATTGGACAAATAGTTTTCACTTAGACATTGAAAAATTTGCTTTTAAGGTCTATAAGTTAAAGTGACATCCTAAATCACCATTTACAAACTTGTGGCATTCAATGAACAATAAAGCTAATTACTAGGTAGGTAAAGTTGCTTTTTCAATCACGCTACGTTATTATTTTACGCAAGAATAACATAATATTGTAAACCCAGAGATAATACTGAACATTTCCTTCTACAATCAAAACATCAAGCGTCACAGGATCACGTAGTTATTAGAACACACAGCCAACGAAGCAAGACATCGCAGGCTTACGTGTTAGTTCATAAGTCGACCAGTTTTAATAGACCTTCCTCTTGCACACTTCTAACGTTAAGCTATAGTGTTATGTAGTAAAGGAAGTTCTATTTGAATTGGTCGATGAAGTTGTGAAGGTAAATTTCAGAGGAAACTGCGTTCAGATACAACAAACGCGTTTCTGCCACGGAAATGGCATGAAGCGTTCCGTGGAATAATGTGTTTTAATAACTTATCCATGTTCATTGTCATTTATTCAGACTTTTAGATATCTCGATTAGAAAATAGAAACAATTTACTTGGTCTTAAACGTGTAATAATAATATGATTTATTTACTTACCTCAGCGTTTCGCTGAGGTAAGTAAAGACCTCGGTGCTCCTAGATAGATATATTATTAACCTCGTCCCGCGCAGAGTCCTCGGATCCTTATCCGTCCAACTTCGAACTTAGGCCTCTTCCATACGATGCCACAAACAGCGATCGCAAGCCACCTCCATCCAACAACATTCCGCGACCGCTACAATGTTGTCGGTCCGCCGCCGTCCATACATTTTTATAATATCAACAACTTCTGTCTTATATCAATGTAACGAGGTACAAATATAATTATGTCAAAAATGCATTAGCAGTCTCGTGTTTCGGTTGATTTGTTTTTGTTGCTGTAGGGCTGTAGGGGGGAGTTAATGTTTCGTGTCAGCTGTGTTTGTTAATAGTCCGTATTATTGACTCTGTTGGATAAATAACATTTATGTGTAAATACATCTTACTAATATTACAAATGTGAAAGTTTCTGAGTAGGTAGGTAGGTAGTAAAGTAGGTATCTTTCTATATACTAGCCCTTCTCTTCTTCTTTGTCTAGTATCCTTCCACACAGCTCTGACACTGGTCTTAAAATGCTAAGTCGCCCTAACATGTGACTTTTTGTCATCGGACCATCTTGCTTAAGAGAGAGGGGACCATAAATAAGATGGACTTTTCCGACTCTAGGTCTCCACTCTAAGACTGTTTTGCTCAATCTGCCGTCTTTCACTCGGCGTATATTATCAGCCCACGTCCACTTCAACATTGCGACGGACGCAGTATCCTACATCTAAAACTTTGGTGCATTCTCGGATGATAGTGTTACGCACGCTGTCTATAAACACTCTGGGTTAAAAGAGTTCTAGGGTAGGAACCGCGTAAAAATGTGGACGCCGCGCTCCCGAGATCAATGAAACCAGGAACATCGCTCGAATGATGATGATGATGATTTAGGACGACCTCTGTGGCGCGTTGTGTAAATGTGCTACTGCAATGCAGAAGATTTCGGGTGGACAAATATTTATGCCTAGAAATAAATATTTTTTTCTGGATTTTTTGTCTTTTCGTCCTCTCTTCCTTTATTATAAGTAAGTATAGATGTTGTATTTACAAAAGAAAAAAATATAAGTATTATATCAGTTGTCTACACATGGGGCTATATGGCGCTGTGTGTTGTTTACAGTTTTTTTATGACCCGTATGTAACGAGAGTAAAATAATTGTACTTACTTACTAACAATACTTTTTTTGTAACTCCTACGTACCTATAACCTTAATAGAGTCATCTAAGTAGTATTCCAAGAATAGTTTAAAGCTAAACTTTAGCCATTGTAACGAAGAATCGAGAATATTCTGCATCGAGTTCGTAACTGTATCAAAGTTTCAGGTATCATCCGACTGGAAGCAGACTAGGTGCAGATTAACTATCTAACTATAGTATAGGTAACTATATGTACTTGAATCTATGTGTCACTCGCAAATATTAGGGGTTAAAGTATGAAATTGCCGATTTGTACTGAAAATCTTAATTGTTTATTTTTTAAATTTTTAACAAATTTATTTAATCAAAATAGTTGCCATTATTATCTATACATTGCTGCCATCTAATGGGAAGGTTATTAATGCCTTTGCGATAGAACTCCGACGATCTAGACTGCACAAACTGTGTGAAAGCATTTTGTACTGCCTCCTGGGAAGAAAACTTCTTGACACGTAGATAATTGTCCAAATCACGAAAAAAATGGTAGTCCGTTGGAGCAAGGTCTGGTGAATACGGAGGATGACGAATGGTTTCTAAGTGCAGTTCCTGAAGGGTCAAAATGGTTTCTCGTGCTGTGTGAGGTCTCGCGTTGTCGGTGAGCAATAATGGTGAAGATCGATTCATGAGTCGGGGCTGTTTTACTGCTAGTTTTGTCAACATGGTTCGGAGTTCGGCACAATAGACATCTGCCGTAATTGCTTGACCAGATCGAAGAAAACTATAGTGAATAACACCATGCTGAGACCACCAAACAGTTACCATTACCTTTTTATTGGTAAGTTTTGCTTTAGGACACTGTTGTGGCATTTGACCTGGGGTCAGCCATTGCATTTTTCTTTTCCGGATATCATAAAGAATCCACTTTTCATCACATGTTACAATTCGATCCAATATTCCTTCATTTCTGTACCGGTTCAACAAGGCAACACAAGTTTCAACACGCGTTTCTTTCTGCAGATCAGTCAAATCATGAGGCACCCATTTTTCGTATTTTTTTATTTTATTGATTTGACGCAAGTGAGTCAATAAAGTGGGTAAGGTAACGTTAAACCATGCCGCTAATTCCTGGGTAGTTTGACTAGGATCGGCTTCCACTATCTCTCTTAATTCATCGTTATTCACCTGTGTGGGCGGTCTTCCTCGTGGCTCGTTCTTTAAGTCGAAATTTCCATCACGAAAGCGTTTAAACCAAAATCGCTCGGTGCGTTCATTAGTAGACCCCTCTCCAAACGCAGCATTGATATTGCGGGCTGTTTCTGCCGCGTTAGTTCCGCGTCGGAACTCGTATTCAAAAATCACTCGAATTTTCGCAGTATCCATCTTTCTTGTCTAAATTGAATAACAAAAACAATTGAAAGTCGATATTCAAATGTTTCACATTTTTAAAAAAAAGAACATCACAGAAACCATTTGAAAAAAGTTTCATTCGAAAACCTCAAACCATGAAGATTCTATGTCAATTCAAAGAACCTATTGCAATAAAACGGCAATTTCATACTTTAACCCCTATTATTTAACACCTGGAGCCTTATTTTTGAATCGCTCGTTGCACTTCAAGCGATTTTAATAGTTCGTTTTCTGCAGATTTTCGTTCGATGTCGGACTCCTGCGGTGGTTGATGTCACTCGTTGTAGTCGTGCGATTCACATAGAAAATATTAGCAGAAATCAAACAAAAATCAGCAGAAATCGAGGAATTAAAATCGCTCGATGTGGCGCATTTAAATTAAAATTGAAAAACCCAGACTGCTTAAATTATAAAAAAAAATTAACATCAAACAAACAGACTTTCGGATTTATAATATTAATAAGAAGTAAGATAGATAGACACCCAGACCAGATGAATAGTTTAGCTTAGCTTAGTTTGGCCTTGGCTTAGTCTAAACTTGCCGATTTCAACTTCGGTAGAAATGTATGACATCAGAAAGGAACAGAATATATTGTGTAACAAATCACTGAAGTAACGCTTTAACAAATTCAATGATACCTTTGACGTTTTAAGCGTCATTCATCGACTTTGTTATTTCATTACGATAAACGTAACGATATTGCCAACGATGCAGGCTGTTTTCTCGTAAATAGAACATGTAATTTTTTTAAATTCAGACGATTTGTTAGCGTAGTTCTTTACGTTTTACCGGGTCATAATAGCTTATTTTTATTTATTTTCTTACCTCGACGTTTCAATCATGTTTTAACAATGATCTTAGTCACAAGGGGACTAGAGCTGCGGCAGGTGTCGTCCTCTATACATCTTACTTCTTACTAATAGTATGTATGTGAGTTTGCAGCTCTTTTACGCAATAATTACTGAACCGATTGCAATGAAACTTAGAATATAGGTAGCCGCAGAAATATCGGGTTAAAAGTAACTTATGTGTTATTCCAAGTCTCCTACCTATTCCAAGATTCATCGCAATCGGTTTAGTTTTTGCGTGATTGATTAACAAACATACATACACATACTCACAAAACTTTCACCTTTGAAATATTAGTAGGATAAAAAACGAGCAATAGTGGTTAATTAAACATTTAATAAAAAATAGAGACTACATAAAATTAGCTTACGAAATACAAATAAGGTTTATGCGGTGGTGTTCTAAAAGCTATTTTCGAATATGAAAATATTTAGGTTATACGTCGTCTTTATTGTATTCTTAAAAACGGCTTAAACAATATAATTTTATATAATTATTATAATTTTAATTAATTATTATAATTAATATAATTTTATTCTAATAAAAATATATTAGTCTAAATTATAGAATTCTTAAGTTTTAGTTTTTGTAAATTGTTGACTCCTCTTCTTCTTTCTTGACTGCTTGTATGAGAATGAGGGACATTACTGCATTTACCACCTATAAGTAATAAAAATTTAAGTTTTTATACTTATTCCAATTAATAAATTTAAATTTTTTTTAATAATAAACTCTAAAAACTAAAACTCTAAAACACTTTAAAGTACTAGAAATATGCCTTGAGCAATAAAAACTAATTTACGAAACACTTCAAAGTGTTTTTAAGTGTTTTAGAGTTTTAAAAACACTTTAAAGTTCAATATTTCGAAAACTGAACCCTAAAATGAAAAATTGTTTTTGAAAACTCACAATGATTTTAAAAGAGCTATCTAACGATACCCCACACGATGGGAAAAGCAAAAAAGAAAAAATCAACCCCCATGTTTTAAGGACAACATAAGGTCAATGACCTAGAACTCTGAGAAACAGCTGATTTACACTTAAAATTTTCGAAAACTACTTCGAATTTCAAAAAGTCGTAAAACAAAAGTTGTTCGACTAGACGTCTAAAACAACCCCCTTTCGACTTAAAAGGGCATACCTGTTACAAGTTGTATAGTGAAAGTGGTCTTAGCTGATTTTTTGAATCTATCTGTAGATTATAAAATACTAGCTCCGCCCCACGGTTTCACCCGCGTAATTCCCGTTCCCGCGGGAATATCGAGATAAAATGTAGCCTATGTGTTATTTCCGGTATCCAATTAGGTACTTATGTTGCAAGTTGCATCGCAATCGGTTTAGTAGTTTTTGCGTGATTGAGTAACAAAAATCCAAACATATTCACTTTCACATTTATAATACGAGTACTAGTAGAATCTGCTAAATTAATTCAAACACAATCAAATTTAAAACCGCTTACAACAAAAAAAACCTTATTTAAAGTAAAAAAAGTTCAATTTTGGTTCGATGTTTGATTTGGTGTCACATTTAATTCAACCCACATTCCTAAAGATACCTAGAAAAATTACCCCTTAGTTAAGCAGATACTTACAGAAACCATGCAAGAAGCGAGTACAATGCCGGCCAGCCATCCAGTTTTCCCTTCCAAATACCAAGTGAGTTCATCGACGCAACCGTGGAAGTATGCGTTACCAGTGACAGCATCCCTGCATTCTGATGGTAGCGGTTTGTTTAGACTGATGAAGTCCATAGCCCCGTCAGCTCCACAGCAACCGATCTGGGGAAATGTAAGTAAAGTCATCAACATCAAAAGATTTGAGGAGCTAATTGGCCTAGTTGCACAAGTCAATGTTGAATAGGCGTGCGGGTTAAGCAACGCTTAGCGCGGTCAATACTTGGATGGGTGACCGAAAATTTGTGCGGCAAAAAATCATTTTCTTGAGCTCTACCCTGGTTCGGAAGGCACGTTAAGCAGATTGTCCTGGTTGTTATCTCTGATAGCAGTCGTTAGGTCAAGTTAGAGGCCTTAGGGCCTTAGGCCTGAATATTCTAACAATTGGCGAGTAACACTACATGAAAAGAAAAAAATCAAAAGATTTGGTTTATTTCAACTTTAACTGGAATAACTGCCGTTTGAACTCCCAACCCTAGAGGAAAGTCTGCGCCAGAGCTTTGACAGTTCTTCAGTAGGTGCACCAAATTAGGTGATGTTGTCCTGGGCCTAAAGGTCTTAGTAGGCCCCATACTTAATACACATTTAGGGGCCACACATTTTATGATGAAATATAAGTAAATAAGTGAGTACCTAAATGTTGACTATCATATTGTAACTCAATGTAGAAGCCATTTAAACTAATATAGTTGCTTTCATAGTTCATAAAATTGCAAGTAAAAGAGCTAAAATTCATAAGAAATACTAATCGATCTAGGACTTCAAAACGGAAATATACAATGGTTTGTACAATGGTGAATTGGTTTTCTCTATATTTTCGTTTGGTTTGCTTGTCGATTTAAACTTGCTACTTCTGCTGAAATATTTAAGAACTTACTCTATAGTTTGTCTACGTCCTCCTTATTACTGAATAGAACGGAATGATTCAATCGAGTAGTTACTCGATTGAATCATTCCGTTCTATTCACGGAAATAGATCAGAAGTAATAAGGAGGACGTAGACAAACTATAGAGTAAGTTCTTAAATATTTCAGCAGAAGTAGCAAGTTTAAATCGACAAGCAAACCAAACGAAAATATAGAGAAAACCAATTCACCAAACGATTTCACAGTAAGAAATGTTCAAATCAAATTGACAACTGTATGATGGAAAACGTATTCGACCGGTCAGTCATAGAGGCTAACTGGATTAGTTGAAGCCACGTTGAAGCGCAGCCAAGTCGAACGTCATGGGTGACCCGTGACCCATGTTTTCATGTTTGCTTCGTTAGGTGTTACAAATTTTCGGTTTGATTTTTTTTAGAAACATTGGCATTGCCTTTTTGGATGTTGAAGGGTAACGTTGGTTTGGTTTTGTTATTTGTATAAGGAAAAGTTCAGTTTTATTTATTTTTTAGAGTCACTTTGTTTTCTATTTTATTTTGCTTACTGAGCTTGCTATAGAGAATAATAATCAATACTCCTATGAAAGAGACCGCCCACAGGCGAAAAGGCCGCCTATTGTTCTACTTTATCTTAGATTTTTCATTAAAATAATATTGAAAGATTTGTGATAATTGATCAAAAAATGGATTTTATCTATCTTTTTATTATATTTAGAAGCAAACACTCACGCCTTCCTGCACCATTCTCAATATTGTCCTACTGTCTTCGTGCTGTGGATTATTCATAAGTCTCACGATGACTTCCCTGATGAGAGGCTGGATGCTGGAGTCGTAGGTCGAGAAGTCCAGAACGACGCATGCGCCGATGAGACCAAACACGAAGGCGCCTATTTGTGATGCTATGTACTGAAAGAGATTGGTGTGTAGATGTGAAGTGTGTACAAATAAAAAGAAGGTAAAACAATAAATAAAATATCGTAAGATAGTTATTATAAGGCTTTATATGATTACGTAGAAAATAAACCTTAAAAACAAACTCGACAGTCGACATAATTATTTATCTATAAATCAGCTGCGCCCTGCTTTTCAGCGTAAGTCCCCATCTCACGGGAATTTCAGAATAAAAAATAACCTAAACCTATGTATTAATTCCGCCATCTCCTTACCGAGTCTTATTGCAATCGGTTCTGTAGTTTTTACGTGAAGAGGAAACATATACTTACCAACACACTACTATATAAGTAGGCAATAGGATTTTAGGTTGCAAATAAATTAGTTTGCTCAGCTTCGACTATATTAGTCACATTATTAGACCCGAAAAGTCGACATAAAGCAAGCATTCCGTTTCAAAATGCGGAGGTGCAAAATGTTGTGTTGTTGTTGCTGTCAATTACAAAGCCATACTAAAATTGATTTTCAGTATATTTAAATTTCCATACCATTTCTTAATTAATTAATAGAGAAGCTCTTTTGAATTTAATTTAACTTACACCATACAAAAGCGTGATATTCTCCATCAGCGCCGATCCACAACCGAGGAACGCTATAACCATGATACCGAGAGATGCAATCAGGATTATGTAGATTCCGATGAAATACTTCTGGAGTTCCAACATCCTCATCCATTCGTTGAAGCCGGGCTCGATGCATATCCACAGACAAAGCGCGAATATTGATACGCCAAATAACTGGAAACAGAAAATTTGATTTAGGATTTTAAGCTGCCGAACAGGTCTAACGGACAAAACCTCATGTGTGGGCCAAATTAACTCTAAAGCTTAGATCTTATGGCTTATCTTATAGCTTAGCTAATTAAAGAGTTAGCTCGGAGTAATTTTACTACTTTTGTTTCTGTCTGTCAACTGATTTTCGTGTCACGGAATAAGACAAAGCATGTTTCAGACCGCTTAGCGCGGTCATTACTTAGATGAGTGGCCGAAAATTTATGTATCAAAATACAAAAAGAAAGGAGTAGACTACTCCGACCTCACTCTATGTTTATTAATAAGGCTTTTGGAGTCTAGAATTATAATTACTTAACTATCTCCGTTTTATTAATAACTAAATTAATAAATATTTTTAACATTTTATTTAACACAATTACCATTAGAAAATGTAATTTCTTCTATGGTTTTCGCGATTTTCCATAATAAGCCAACTGTAAAGTTGGCGATAGTTTGGTTCGTTTTAGAAATCATGAATAAAACGTGATTAAACCCGATAAATAAAGGGTTTTATTATTAGAAAGTGTTACACATTTTGTTTTATATCCATTTGGTAAGAGATTATTTTTAGATAGACTAGAGTAACATTTAGCAAGAGGTATTGAACCAAATAACCTATTCTAGAATTCTAGAAAGAGATAATCTAGCAAAATTTTACCATTTATCCTTGACTTGACTTGTTATGACGACAGACTGTGGCTGTTTTTACACGACTGCCAAAGGAAGTGTTATGTTTTTATATTTGAAACTAGCTTCTGCCCGCGGCTTCGCCCGCATTTAGGAAATTTATGAAATATAATATCAAAATTGGATAAAAATTGGGTTAAAAATTGGATGCAAAATCAGCATAGGATTAAGATATGATCGGCATAGGATCAGGATATGATTGGCATAGGTTCATCATAGGATCAGCATAGGTCCAGCATAGGATCAGCCTAGGTTCAACACAGGATCAGCATAGGATCAGCATAGGATCAGCCTAGGATCGGCATAAGTTCTGCATAGGAGCAGCCTAGGTTCAACATATGGTCGGCATAGGATCAGCCTAGGTTCAGCATAGGATCAGCATAGGTTCAACATATGGTCGGCATTGGATCAGCCTAGGTTCAGCATAGGATCAGCATAGGTTCAGCACAGGATCAGCCTAGGATCGGTATAGGTTCTGCATACCTAGGATCAGCCTAGGTTCAACATATGGTCGGCATAGGATCAGCCTAGGTTCAGCATAGGATCAGCATAGGTTCACCATAGGATCAGCACAGGTTCAACATATGCTCAGCATAGGATCAGCTTAGGTTCAACATAGGATCGGCATAGGTTCATCTTAGGATCAGCATATAGGTTCAACATAGGATCAGCGTAGGATCAGCCTGGGTTCAACATAGGATCGGCATGAGATTAGCATAGGTTCAACATAGGATCGGCATAGGATCAGCATAGATTCAATATAGGATCGGCATAGGATCAGCATAGGATCAGCATATGTTCAACATAGGATCGGCATAGAATCAGCATAGGATCGGCATAGAATCAGTATATGATCGACATAGGATCAGCATAAGTTCAGCATAGGTTCAACATAGAATCGGCTTAGGATCGGCATAATTTCAGCATAAGATCGGCATCGGATCAGCATAGGTTCCGTCACCATTGTTAATAGGGTCAGCATAGGGTCGGTATAGAATCAGGATAGTTTCAGGGTAGGCTATAATTAGGATTATCCCGCGCCGCCTACTGTACTGTATACTGTATGTACAAAACTGTAGGTAGGTAGGTATATATGTACCAATCCTCTTGAATAAAAAGTTTAAACCAAAATTTGTCCCCCCTCCACTTTTCGGGGGGCGGTTAGATTCCCCTGAACGGGAAACTGAGAGCCGGAACCGCAACCGGAACTGAAACCGACACGGGAAACGGATAAATACTCGTAAACATATTTAAAAAAAAATATGCCTAGATACTTTCATCCCCAATTTAACACCCTTAGGGGATGATTTTAAAAAAAAAAAAAGGTGCTTCACCTATGACTCCATAGCAATCTCTGTGTTAAATTTCAAGTTTGTAGGTCAAGCGGTAAGCCAATTTTCATATAGATTTTCTTCCCCAGTTTAACACCCTAAGGGGATGAATTTCTAAAAAAAACTTTTTAGTGCTTCACCTACGTCCCTACAGCAATATTCGTATTAAATTTTAAGATTGTAGGTGACGCGGTAAACCAATTCCCATACCAACTTTCATCCCCAATTTAACACTTTTAGGGACGTTGATGAAGCACTAAAAAAATATTTTTTAGTGCTTCATCAACGACTCCACAGTAATCTATGTGTTAAATTTCAAGTTTGTAGGTAAAGCGGCTTGAAAGTTGCATACAAACGTTTTCCCCCCCTTTCCCCCCCTTAGGGGTGGAATTTCGGAAAATCCTGTCTTATCTGACGCCTTCATCACATAACGGACACACCCTCCAAATTTCAGCTCTCTATTACCAGCGGTTTAGGCTGTGCGTTGATCCCTCAGTCACTCAGGACAAAGAGTTTTATATATATAGATAGATTATACTACTTTGCAAATAGGTACTTGTTAATACTATTTGGCTATTTCCTAATGGGCAAAATGAAAAACTACTTATAAGGCTTTCTTGTTGACTACGAAACTCAACTAAAAAGTGTGTTCAACCATCACTTAAAAAGTCATTCATTCATACACTCATGCATCCATTCATTCATTCTTTCATTCATTCTTTTATTCATTCATTCATTTATTCTTTCTTTTATTCATTCATTCATTTATTCTTTCTTTTATTCATTCATTCATTCTTAAAAAGTCACAGACGTAATTACAAACGAATAATGCTAGCTGCGGTCCGCGGTTTCACCCGCGTTATACCTAAATAAATCTTACAAGAGAGTAGTGTAAATTTCTCACAAAATTCCGCATGTATTAATTTGAAATATCGATTCTATGAGCTATTTATAGCTTTATTTCTAACCCTGTGAAACCTCAAACCACGACGGTAATTGCGAACAAACAAATTGTTCCGTTACTATGACGCCACAACTAATAAAACTAACCGTAAGATGAAACGACCCTCTTTAACCGGTAAAAGTTCTAGATAATCCTATTATAGTTTGTGAGTGTCCCATCAAGTCTAATCGTGGATTACCACACATCGCATCAGTGCCTTGCTTTTTATTCTTTAAGTAATTATAACCTCAAAATTAAAAAAAAAGTTGGAATTTTCCTAAGTCGTAGATCGAAAGAAGTTATATTACTAGATCTAGAATGCTCATGTAGATCAAAAAAAGCTTCAATGTAGCATTCATTATGAAAATGAAAATAAAACAAATGAAAAATAGTTTAATTTTTTGTATGGTTTTCGCGATTTTACATAATAAAACACTTTATTTGTCGGGTTAAATCGTGTTTTATTCATGATTTTAAACGAACCGAGCTTTCGTCAACTTTACAGTTGGCTTTTTCAAGGTTGACGCAATGAAACCCGATAAATAAAGTGTTTTTTTTTAAATAGTTTATTTCTATAACTTAGTACTTAAATACATAACAATATTAAGGTTGGAACCTTCTATTAAGTGTACAAAGACACTTGTATTCCGCTCTTCCATACAACAATAAACGTCTAGAAATAAAAACTAAAAACAACTTTACTATATATGAGATACAGTTACAAAATACATACATAATAAAACGAAAGATATTCACAACAAAAACGAAAAAAAACACAGCAAAAAATTATAGTAGTGTAATTAGAAAAAGGGACAGCATGCTCAATGCAGAGTTCTGTCCCTTTCTAATAGTGTTATTAGAAAGGGAGAGCATGCATAATGTAGCGGAAGACTTTTTAGTTATACGTGAGCATTCTGGTTCTAGTAATATAAGTAATTTCTTTGCGTAGAAGAAAAAAAATGAAAATAAAAAAAACTGACTGAGACTTAAAAAAAAATGTATGTATTTACTTGAAAAAGAAACTACCTGTTTTAAAAGTAATAGTAGGCGAAATTAATTTAATTCATAAATGTTAATTGACTTACTTATAACTAAAAAAAATCAGATTTTCGATTTCTTTAACACAAACTCAACTTTTTCAAAAGAAAATAATAATTATAGAACAAAAATTATTCTCTAGACTTATGAACCAACCGCTTAACTAAATCCGAATAATACCTATTATAAATGCGAATGATAACATTTTTGTTTGGATGTTTTAATGACGCAAAAACTACTAAACCGATTACGATGATACTCGGTATCTAGGTAGTTAGCGATCAAACATAAGATACGTTTTTATCCCGATATTCCCGCGGGAACGGAACTTACAAGGGTGAAACCGCGGGCCGCAGCTAACAATAATCCCTTAAAACCATGGCTATAATAATAAAACAAGACATAGAGAAAATTGGAAAACCATCACTTTTAAAACTCATTTTTATACAAACAAACAAGATAATAAAGTCATTATTTTATATATTTCACCAAGCAGTAAATAGAGTTTCCCAAAATTAGGTATATCTTTTATCTTATTCAATCTCCATTAATCTGTACGTTACACTAATACGACATCTATTGTATTTATGCTATAGGTATGAGAGATAAAAATGTTATTTATTCGTCAGACATTTGTAAATGGAAATGGGAAAATTATCTTGTCAATAAAGGAGTCATATTTTACCGACTAATTGAGTTTTTTGTACTGATGTCGGCTGAAATTGGGACGAGTGGGTTTTTGTTTGATAATTTATTGTAAAAGGTCGTTTACACAATGTAAAAATTGGAACAAATTAAATCGAATTGCATAGGCGAGTTGGCGCACAGTTTTTTTACAGATTACAGTACATGTTGTAGGTACACAAATTGTTTTTATTAATTGCCTGTCAATTTTCATGAAAACTAGAAAACTCTTAGGGTGTTACCACACCAATCGATCGATCGTTGATCGATGCCATCGATCTAACCTAACCTTACCCACACTGCGCGTGACACGTCGCACTTGGCACGGACTTGCTATTTTTAAACCTATTAAAATGATCCACAAAACACATTGCAGTCAAGCTTTATTTTGATTATATTATTATTCCAAACCAGAATATCAAAAAAGTTCGACATATTATGTACTTTTCCTCAATGAAATAAATTACCGATACAACCACCAAACTTATCCTAAATATTTTCTCTAAAAATACCACAAGTTGTAAGAGAAAAGCGAAACTAAAGAACTGGGCCATATGATCATTACACTTTGTCTGCAAAAAGCGCCATCGAGACAACAGCCCGCTTCGCTCGCAATCCATTAAGGTTGAACGAAATGACGCGGAAAGTTGACTATGGGTAGGTAGGTATATATCTTACCTACCTATTCCGGAGCGAAAATTGAATGTAATTAGTGGAACTGCGCGCGATTTGTTCGTTGTGTAACAAATAGTTGCAAAAAGTAGTGTGTAAACTTGTGTTTCAGAGTACGGAATAAGAAATAATCCCATGGTCTCACGTAGATAATTAAACGGTTTTTAAGGTCAATCACTCCTAGAGCATAGCTGTCCTTTGCAATCGATGTAAGTATTTCATGTCCATGACACGATTTTTAGACATTGTTTTCGTATAGGTAGGCCACACCGGCTTCCGAGACAATTGCAAAATACATGTTACATTAGTAAAATAAATAAAAAATATTACTCGCTAATTTTGCCATTTACATTTGGTCACCCATCCAAATAATGACAGCGCCCGACGTTTAAGTTTAGAGTGAACAGTTTATTTCTAACTAACTTTCCATTCCTATGCTTGGTTAAAAAGTTAAGAAGAATCGTCGACCTCATCGTCGCATCCTATCAGATAAGGTGAGGCCAAATGCAAGCCTAACACTTGAACATAAACATAGTTACCCGTTTCAATTTCCCCATCAATTTACCCGAAATTAATAGGATATATCTATATTGAGACTGGATAGAGATTTTATCAATAATAGCAAATGTTAGTTTCCGGTTAGTTGATGATCGCTGCATTTTCCCCAAAGCCGCAATTCCCCCAGTTGACCTTAATAGTTTTTTTTTCTTGCTGGAAAATCATTTAATACCAATGTAATGTAGCCCAATGTAACCAACAGATTAATGGTCGAATAAACACTGGTATTCGCTCTCACGATGATAAATCGCCACATCTGCGAACGATGTTGACTAACTAGTAAATTTACAGATAAATTTTGTATGGACATTAAACCACTTAACTTGTTACGATCAATTTATGTGATGTCGTTTTGACTACGGATTTACAACTTTGACTCCGATACCTGTTATTTGATTGTGCTTGTTTGTTAGTTCATTGTGACTGACGACTTTGGTAGCTGTTTCTCATTTTTGAATGAACATTGCAGGATAACACATAGCACCCAGTAACCTAGATTCTTTGATATATTTTAAAGTGTTTCCTACACTTCCAATGGGGCTTGAAACCGCATCTTTAGGGATGCGTCCCAAAGATGCAGGTTTGAGTTCTCTGGGTGCAAATTTTTGGAAAGCATTTCTAAATTGGCCTAGACTTTTTTTAATAGGCTAGGTAAAATGAGGCATTTGGACTCATCTCAACTGATGGTAACCGACGATGTAACATGCTTGATGAATCTAAACAAAAAGAAGCAATCTAATAATATTATTTAGCATTATTAAAATACTAGCTGCGCCTCGCGGTTTCACCCGCGGAAGTGAAAAATGCGTTGTCAGTTATCACGGGCGCAGGCGGCCGAGCGGTTCTCGAGCGGTTGCACTTTTTCGTTCGTTACTCGGATTCTACTAATTGGATTTCGATGCAAAGTATACCACGACCTTCCTCGAAAATAGAACTATCCAATATTGAAAACCAGATTTCAATCGGATAAGTAGTTTTTAATTGTATAAGGAACCGACAGATAAATAGAGAAACAGACAGGAGAAATAGACAGGAATTTTAAAAATTATATAATTTTGTTCTACTGCCAAGTACAGACTTTTGGTCCTCTCTTCCTTTATTATAAGTATAGATATCTCCAGTAACACATTATTGAATCTTACTAATATTATAAACGCGAAAGTTTGTATGTATGTGAGGTTGTTACTCTTTCACGCAAAAACTACATAACCGATTGCGATGAAACTTGGAATATAGGTAGCTGGGGACCTGGATTAACACATAGGATACTTTTTATCCCGTTATTACCGCGGGAACGGGACTTACGCGGGTGAAACCGCGGGGCGCAGCTAGTAAGGATTATAAAACTGAGCTTAAGTGTCCAATCAGCTAGTTCAATTCTATTCGATTTTCAGTAAACTATTCTTAAATGTATAAAGCTAAACATATTTTTACATGAAGTCTTTTTTTTATCGTGTATACGTAATGGGGACCCGCCGCTACTGGGAGTAAGATGGCCATAAAAAGAGGCACCAGGGCAGCTAGTTTAAATAATTTAAAATAACTACCTAAGCATGATTTACAGTACGAAACTAGTGGCCTGCAGTTTATCTAAAAACATGCATAGACACAGCGAAACTATTTATCGCTGTGTTTTCACTACGAAAGTAGTGTCGCTAAAGTTATAGTCAACTTCACAATAAAGTTGCTCGACACTAGGTTTATCAAAAAATCGCAGGTGCCACGCATTTTTTAACAAAGAAGACTATAACTTTCGCTACACTAGTTCCAGTACGAAAACACGGCTTTACTAATATTATTAAACACGCGAAAGTTTGTATGTATGTATGTGTATGACTTTGTTACTCTTTCATGTTAAAACTACAAAAACCATTGCGAAGAAATTTGGAAAATAGGTAGCTGGATACCGGGAATAACACATAGGCTACTTTTTATCCCGATATTCCCGCGAGAACCGGACTTACGCGGGGGAAACCGCGGGGCGCAGTTAGTCTAATTGATAAAATTGTTTCCATAGAACTGCTGCGCGACTACTTTTGTGAAATTGACTCTATAATGCATGACACTATAGTTTCGTAATGTAAATTAGGCTTTAGGAACTATTTTAGACTCGTACCTAAAGTTAAAGTTTTAACTTGTGTGTTTCCGCAATTAGCCCTAATATTGGGCCTTTGTACGTGATTTTAAGCCGTGGGTTTTCACACGATGTTTTTTCTTTAATAATAATAATAATAATAAATCCTGTGACGAACACACAGCGCCACCTAGCCCCGTGGTAAGCTGCTAAGCTTGTGTTACGGTGACTAGACAACGGATATACTACTTATATTTATTTTTCTTTTGTAAATACATACATATTATACTTAGAAATACGCCCAGACCAAATACAAATATTTATTTTAAGCATAAATATTTGCACCCTGCGGGAATCGAACCCGCAACCTTCTGTATTGCAGCCAAACGTTCGTCCGACGCGCCACAGAGGTCTTCTTTATCGTAAGAGCGATGTTAATAGCACATAAATTTGTCTTAAAGAAAAACTTATTGGTGCGCAGCCGGGATTTGAAACCACGACCTTCGGAATGAAAGTCGGGGTACCTACCACTAGACCAACAGTGCTCTATATACTCTTACCTTTAAGGTGCTTTAAGTAAGGTGGTTGCGCCTTCCCTACTTCAGTTTTTGCATCAATCACTGGCGCAGTGAATAATTAAAATAAAAAGAGAGTAAAGTAAAGTAGTGGAGCTTTTAGTGGCCATTAAACAGCAAAGTACGTAATATTATACTTTTTGTAGGTTTGACTCGCCCGTCGGGTATTCTAAGAAGTGTATTTCAGTGGAGGAATAGTAAAGGTAAATTACTGAATTTTAAGTTGGATTTGAGTAGGTTTAATTCATCATCATCATTATCAGCCTGTTGCAGTCCACTGCTGGATATAGGCCTCTCCAATTGCACGCCACCTAGATCTATTTTCGGCTTCTCGCATCCAGTTTGTGCCAGCCGTCTTGCGCAAATCGTCGCTCCATCGTGCCTGAGGACGTCCTACACTACGTTTGCCGAGACGCGGTCTCCACTCTAGAACTCGTTTACCCCAACGGTTGTCGGTTCTACGGCTAATATGGCCAGCCCACTGCCACTTCAGGTTTAATTATCACGAATGAAATCAAAAGTAAAAAAAGGTTTAAGGTTTCAAGGAGTAAAGTTAAACGAGAGCCTTGTACTTAGACTCCAAATTCCGACCATCTGTCTGACTGTCACCAGGCTGTATTTTATGAACCATGATAGTTAGACAGTTTAATTTTTTTTAATGATGTATTTCGTGTACCACCATAACAACAAATGATAAAAACAGAATTAAATAAAAACTTAAGTTTTATTCTATACAACAAAACAATTTTCTTTGTGATAATGGTACGGAGACTTGCGCTTGTCCAAGTCGCACTTCTTCTTTTTCTTTAAAATGGCTTCTTCCATTCGGACATTTGCCAATGTCAAGTATTTTCAATAGTGCAGGTTATTTGCATCGAACGAAACATTCAAGTCGTCATAGTTAAAGTCAAGTCGAAGGAATCATTGTAAAAAGGGGGGCATTTTTTACAATGTTTGTTCACGGAGCTTTGGAGAGAACACTAAGCTATAGTCAATGTTTTGCACCGATTTTCAATTTTTTTTTATTGTACATCTTCACAAAACTAAATTGATTAATATGCGCTCGAAATAAAACAATTTAGACGCATTTGAACTAAGTTTCACAAAAATGAAAATTTTGCAACACATCTGAGGAGATGTGAGGAACGCATTCCCGCCAAAACTCCAAGTCGCACTTGGCATGTTTTTTTAGATTCTATTTTTAAATAAATATAAGTAGTATATCCGTTGTCTAGTCAGTGTAACACAAGTTTGGCAGCTTACCATGGGGCTAGATGGCGCTGTGTGTTGGTCACAGAATTTATTTCTTTATTCTCGAGTAAGGGCAAGTATCAACAGTATCCTGAAAATGGTGGCAGAGGATACTTATACACTTGTGCTTAGACAATTCAATATAGCAACTGCAACCTAATGTATTTTCCAAGTATTTTACTAAAATTTGTATAGGCTCTGTCCGACCACTCGAATTGAATTGAACAGAAAGTTTTTGCTGTTAAATACCCTATAGTTATTACTCACATAATTTTAGTTTTAATCGCTTTTCCCATAAAATCAGAGTGGAACATTCAGGAATTACTAAATGGTACCATTAAATATTATTACCTCGCCCTTCCCTAAATTCAACTGTAAGGTACTTTTACACCTAACTCCTGAAATAATTTCACAGAGTTGGACTAAAATGTCCTTGTAAAGGCCTAAGAAGTTTAAGGACGTAGATATTTTGACGGCCTCTGTGGCGCGTCGGACGAACGCCTGACTGCAATGCAGAAGGCTGCGGGTTCGATTCCCGCGGCTGCAAATATTTATGCTTCAAAATAAATATTTGTATCTGGTCTGGGTGTCTTTCTATGTATAGTGAGTATGTATTTACAAAAAAAAAGTATAATATGTAGTATATTCGTTGTCTAGTACCCATAGTACAAGCCTAGAGCTTAATTTGGGGCTAGATTGCGCTGTGTGTAATGTCGTGCAATATTTATTTATTTATTTTACTGTGATTTCTGGCCGTGTATTACTGGCATCGAAAAGGGCTACCTTAACTCTTCTCGTGTCGTGAAGGCGACTAAGGAATCTGGAGTATCTGGAGCTCTTTTCGCATGGTGGCGGGTAAGCTGCTTAGTCCAAGAAGATCAGGCAGATGGCTGGTCACTGACTCCAATTTTTAGGATTTCACTCATTTTGATATAGAAATAGAAAACATTTATTGACATCAAACACCCAAAAGAACACCGAAGATACAAAAAAAAGAAACTACATTTCTCCCGCAAATCCCAATGATTTATTTATTTATTATTTCTAGTAGGGAACGCCAGCGCAAGCACCTGACGGTTGATCGGTCCTCTCATGTTGGGACCATTACACCCAGTTCCTCAAATCCCAATGATAATATTGGAACTTGCTTTCAGCAAAATTTTATCTCTACCTATCAAAGACAAGTTAATAAAACTTATCTTAAAATAAAGTTTTAGGAAGTTTTATTGTATAATTTGTCCACTTATAATGGTCATTAGGATGTATGCATACTACAAATTATTTGATAGATCAATTCAATACAGTTTACTATGAAGAAAGACCAAACTTACCTTTTCATTTGTGTTGATATATAACGGTCGAAGTTTTTAGTGGCATGGTGGCAAAACATCAGTCTACCTAAAGCACTTAAAAGTTGCCTCTTTGTTTACGTAATAGCAAATAAAACACCTATTTAAACCGATTAATAAAATGTTGATACGTAACTAAAAAAAAATGTATTCATGATAATTTTCCGTAATAATGTACTTATCTCAATTATCTAGTGAGGTAGGTATTAGAAATAATGAAAATTGTACATTTTAGTGTGAAAGTTTAATGCAAATCGTAGATGTGAAGTGGTAGTTGAGTACAAGTTTAGCTTAATAGAAAAAACTGAAATCTATTTTCTGCGCTAATAGAAAGAGTCTTTACGCATAAACTTAGTCGAAGTTAAAGGCGGTATATGTAATGTCAAAGAAAAACTTAAAATTACCATATTGAATGGTCCAATAAAGACTCTATTTACAACGAATTCAGAATTCCTAATAGACGATATTTACAATAATAATTTGTACTAGAAAAACAACATAATTGGAACGATTTCCATGAAAGCAAGTCTGTTACACATTAAAAAAATAAGTAAACACATTTATGTATTCGTATCTGTCTTACGTTTGAATAAGTGCGTTTTTCTCTTTTTCAGCAGCCAAAAGAGGTACTTTTTAGGGACGTTAAAAATTTATAGAGTCGTAAAAACTCATACCGGGCTCGTTTGTGACGTCACGAGTGGCGTCTAGGTACGAATATGATGTTACAATGTTAACGTAATGGCTCGCGAATAATGTTCGTGCAGTCAGCGGCGATAATCTTGAGTTCGGGTGCGGTAATTCCCGTATATGAAGATTTCCTTTGTTGCCAACACAAAAGGAATGTGTTTTTTATGATTACTAGAAAGGTTGATGTGGATATTTTTACATATTACGAGGTTTTTTAGTCCATCTTTTTTATAGTTATGTGTTTTGTGTATGGAGATGTATGTTTTTAGAGCGGGCTTAAATGTAGGTACCTAATACTTATCTGATAATGGCCGGAGAATGAAGGCGTAAAGCCAATAATTATCTGGGTATGGAACAACTGTCTATACATTTAACTGTTATATATTTAATTTCTTCTATGGTTTTCGCGATTTTGCATAATGAAACACTGACTAGTAAACTGAAGTTACAGTTTACTGTAACTTTTTAGAATGTTAAAATTATACAAATTACATCTTAGTCAACCTTGAAAAAGCCAACTGTAAAGTTGGCTAAAGCTCGGTTCGTTTAGAACAATGAATAAAAACGCTATTCAACTGGATAAATAAAGTGTTTTGTTATACATTTATATATTTTTTTATTATAGTTTACAACTGACTATAGTTATTGAATGAAATATAGGGAGCTACCATGGTCTCCTTACGCAGGACCTGAAGCACCCTATTAAGGTAACCCCCATCGACTTAAAAATCTTAAAAACTTTGAAGCAAATCAGTTTTATATGAAACCGAACGTAGCCAACGTGATCGAAAAAACACGATTCAAAAATTTGCATTCGTCTGGCCTCACCCTTCATCAACACCTAGCTATAGCGCTGCTTTATACAAATATTGGTTTTACGCAGGTGTTTGCCACCTCAAACATCAGCTTTCCCTAGTGTTAATATATGAACATCGCTCATAACTTCAACAATCAAGTAGGTTCAAAATCAAGCTATCTGTACATGTGTGTTAGTTATGTGGATTTTGTTTACAGTAATTACAAAAATAAATCTAAATGTTTGTATTGTAGATAAAACAAAATGCTCATATCAAATCAAAGCCTGACCTATACAAGGTGTAACGCATATGCCCTTTTAAGCCGAAAGGGGGTTGTTCTAGACGTCTAGACGAACAACTTTTGTTCTACGACTTTTGGAAATTCAAAGTAGGTACTTTACGAAAATTTAAAGTGTAAAGTTTACTTGAAAATCAGCTGTTTCTTAGAGTTCAAGGTCAACCTTATGTTGTCCTTTCATTTAGTTTGGTCTACTAAAATCATAACTTGAAATACTTTTATTTTCAAAAACAGCTGTTTTTTTCAGTGAAACATAACCTCAAAATTTTCGAAAAAAAGGTTGGATTTCAAAAGTCGTAGAACAAAAGTTGTTTAAAAGGGCATACTCGTTACACCTTGTATATAACTTAAATCGCTTACATAAGTTGAAATGTTTCCAACAATATTACAGCAAAATAAGACCTCTATTGCCGTGAACTAAGTAATATCTAGGTTACTCAATGAACTACTTCGGTCCTTGGTTAAACGAAACAAAAATACATCTAACCTATTTTTGGAATAAAAACCGGTCAAGTGCGGAACTCGCACAAAATGGGTTCCGTAGCATTATCAAAATCGGGTATAGTCAAACCAATCCACGATGACTCGTTCGTGGAACCTTTTCAAATGACAAAAAAATGACAAATGCATAAAAGCAAAGAAAATGCGTAAGCATTTGTCATTTTTCATGTACTTTGAAAAGGTTCCATCAACGAGTCACCCTGGATCGCTACTACTATACCGAAACCTAAAATCATGACTAGTTTGTATGTTCTTTTAAACAATTACAAACCGATTTACTAAATAAGATTAGAGTGACACGGCAACAGTAAACAGTATATAAGCAAACAGCATCCATGTCCGAAGAGATGAGAATAAAATTCAGGTGTGTTGTATGGCAGCCCCCTTAAATATTGTTTAACTAGTAGTTCGGCCCGAACTGAGACCTCACGACCCCCTATTTCCCAAACCCCCCTACCGATCCGGCTCATCTTCAAACTCATAAATTCTATTGACCTAAACTACGCGCATACCAAAATTCATGAAGATCGGAGCTACGATACTCAAGTTATCGTCGAACAAACATACAAAGATACAAGCGCTAGGCCCGTCTACACTGGACCTCACTCGCTTCGCTCGTTCGGTCAATTATGTTTTTAGTATATTTGTTGTTACAGCAGCAACAGAAATACATCATCCTGTGAAATTTTCAACTGTCTAGCTATCACTATTCTTGAGATACAGCCTGGTGACAGACGGACGGACAGACAGCGAAGTATCTCAGTAATAGGGTTCCATTTTTCACTTTTGGGTAAATGGAACCCTAAAAACTATTATTTCGTTTGGGGTTTTTCCGCGGGACGAATCTGTCACTCTGCTCTCATTGTATCCCCTCAGAGACACCTGCGAAACTCGAATAATAAAGAGTTTTACAACGTTTCAAAATGGGACTTTTTCTCGCAATTCAACCGCAATGTGCACTTAAGGGATTTGAATATCTTACGCGGTAGGTTTTATCTGTGCCAAGCGAAGATTCTGTCGCGAAGTCCCAACGCTTTGCCATGTCTATTCTTGCAATGTAAGGAAAGCATAAGAATCTATACAATAATACGAAATACTAAATGATTCAATTAATATATTTACGTCTTTTTCCTCGCGAAAAAGTTATAACAGTGTTCGGACGGTGAAGGAGAACATCGCGATGAAAACCCACGGCTTAGTTAGCTACAGAAGTATTGACCAGCTCTTTCCTCTGAGCATAGCTGACTAGGCTGGCAATGGTATAGGTGTTGGGCAAGCCTACTTTACAAAATAATGTCCCGGGCACTACAGTGCCATAAATAGTATCAAAAGTTGATTGCGCTGTACAAATCGTCTATGTGTTAGATGAAAAGGCCAATTATTATTTTAGCGAAGATAACACGTGAAAAACTAAAGAGTTACTATTTTTATTAAAACTCGGGGCTCGATCGCGTTTGCACACTTTTTATAAATTCAAATTTATAATTAAGTACTCCGATGTTTTAGCAAACTCATTACACTGGCCCTGGTCCCGGGGAGACGCGATCGAGACCCGAGTTGTAATAAAAATAGTAAATGAACTTCAGAGTTGCATTAAAACTTTAAGGGGCGTTCCATTTTTTGACCATTTGTCTGTTTGCGCTACCTACAGTTTCCTTTCATAAAGTTTTACTTTCAAAAACACTAATTCACTAAACAACTCTAAATATCAAGTCTCTCTATCAGCGTGGTTTAGGCTGTGCATTGATCCATCAGTCAGTCATTAGTCAGTCAAGATAAAGCATAAAACGGAATTAACATTACGAAACTAGTAGAAGCATGCCATTAGTAGTCATTTTCATTTTATAGTCATTTTCACACAATAATTGCGAAGGTACACTGGTACTATTTATTTAATCTATTTCATAAAATCGCTTCCAGTTACTTTTATAACCGACTTTTTTAAAAGCAGGGGTTATCTATTCAGCTGTATTTTCTTTGTGAAATTGAATCTAGAGTGCATCACTTTCAGAATCTTAGATCAAAAATGTAAAAAAAAACCTCAAACATTTATTTCAAAGTGATTTGAAAATAAATTATTGATCTAAGTTTTTGAAACAATTAAAAGTTGGAATTATACGAGTATTTGCGTAATGTACATATGTTATATTATATTAGACTTTAAAATATAAAAATACGTTCTATCTAATTAATCTGAAATAACATAAAAGAGTACCTAACATACAATTTGTCGCTTTGACTCGGGTAAATCAAAGTGTGACATTATTAGGTACCTATGTACCTGATGTTTATTCTTTGATGTTTTTTGAGAGTACCATTAGTCTTTGACTGGCGTCTGATTGATTTATGAGTTCATGTTCTCAACTGAAATTACTTTCTACTTACGAGTTTTTATTATTTCTTATTTTACTCGTATAAAATTGTATACCAACCTACCTACCTACATACCTGTCTACTCCGAATGAAAGAGCTGTAAAGGTCTTAAAATCCTGGGTATTAGCAAAATGCTAAAAATAATCAATACCATGCGGTTAAAACCGAAAAATGACTAGTTAAAATAAAAATAGCAATAAACTACGTATTTGTTACTAGCTGAGCCTTCTACTATCTCTTTCTAAATTACTTAAATTAATTACCTAATTAAAAGTAAAACACAATATTTACCTTTTTTTACTTTCTACTTTTTACTTTTTTTTAGGGTTCTACTTGGGTTCTAGGATTTTACTTGCGTTTTATTTAATAACAGCATTATTACTAAAGAACGAGCTTTCGCTTTCTTTACAGTAACTTTTTCAAGGTTGACTGTTAAGTATAAGCTAACTGTAAAGTTAGCGAAAACGCGAGTAAAACCCGGTAAATATTGTGTTTTATCTTGCAAAATCGCAAAAAACCTTAGACAAAAAGTAGTTACCTACTTAATTGAGATAAAAAAGGTCAAGTACCAGTCGGACTCGTTCACGAAGTGTTCCGTACCTACTACTGTCACAAAAAAAACACGTTTGTTTTATGGGAGCTTCACTCAAATATTTGTTGTTATGACGGCAACTGAATTACATGATCTGTGAAAATTTCAACTGTATAACTATTTCAGAGCGCCGATTACGTTTGTCGTATTAGTGTTCATGAAATATACAGACTGGTTACAAATCAAATCAAATCAAATGTAAATGTGTAAGTGTGAGAGGGTGTGTGTGCATGTGTATGTAATGTATGCAATTTGATAATTGTTTGGTAAGATTCGTATTAATAAATTAATTCATTCAAAATTAATTCATTCATTCATTCATCCAAATCAAAATAGTTTATTTCCTTTAGATCTTAGTACAACAATAAATGCACATGATCATTTGGCTACGTCTTAGGTGTAATGATTTTAGTGTGGCTTCGGAACGCGCCGTCCGATGAGAATAAGCCACAAGAAACTAATGGGTTTTTTTTGTGATCACGTGTTAAATTACAATCGTCATAAAAAAGATATTGAGCCCTACCATGATGTCTTATAAGTCATCGCGAAGAGTCGCGTTGTCGTTCAGCTAAAAAAAATACAATTAAAAACACATCAAAAAATTGAAAGAAAAACAAACATCATAAACATAACACTTTCTTTGGCAGTCGTGTAAAAAAGAAAATACTTTTTTAAATTGTTTGTGATTTTTAAAAGTTGTCTACTACTTGTGGTAATATATACTCTAAGGTTGTCGGGGTATTGTTTATTTAAAATTTACTTTATTTTTTTGAACGACAAAAGGACGACACAGCAACGACAAACGAGCATGGTAGCGCGGAATATCTATAATTCGAACAGGAGCAATTAATAAATTATGTTCATGGATTTTTTTCATTAAGAACATTAGCACCGCGCACCTAACCCTCCTTTAATCATTCGTGTGATCCTTTCTATCCCAAGGTTGCCTGGAAGAAACCGCTCTCAGCGGTAAGGCCGCCTATTATGTCACTATACATTTAAGTTTCGTTATTTTTATTTACTAATTATAATTGTATTTTTGGTGTCATAATAAAGCGTTAAATAAATAAATCAATCCTGTGACCCCACACACAGCGCCATCTAGCCCCATGGTAAGCTGCTAAGTTTGTGTTACGGTGACTAGACAGCGGATATACTATTTATATTTATTTTTCTTTTGTAAATACATACATATTATACATAGAAATACGCCCAGACAAAATACAAATATTTATTTTTAAGCATAAATATTTGCACCCAGCGGGAATCGAGCCCGCAACCTTCTGCATTGCAGCCAAGCGTTTGCCCGACGCGCCACAGAGGTCGTCCATAAATAAATAAATAATTAGGGCCCTGTTTTTACCACAGAGGAGATACATCTGTCTACATCTAACCCCAGAAATCAGACATCAGATACATCGAACCCCAGAAAGAATCAAACTTCCCAAACCACACCTCCAAAATAACCCTCAGAGTCATCGCTCACCATTATCCAGTATTTACGTCGTCGTGTCTAACAATAACCCCTCAAGCAAACTCAGTGTTTCCAACTTTAATCACTTGAGTCATTCCATAAATTGGAGTGCTGAGTGCGCGCCAAAAACTCTGCTCGCTCGAACTGGAGTGTCATTCAGACCGCACCTCAATACTCGTTAAAGGTGTTCCAGCACAAATGAGAAATAATTGCCGAAGTTCCTCGGTATCGATAATTGACTTTGGATTTGAGCCAAGACGAATGCTCGTTAGACGGATGCATCTATTAAGGTAGCTGCAGTTAGATTTCAACAAATAAATAACTAATAATATAATAATAATACTATAACTAGAAATTTAGTTTAAAAAATTGAAAAACAAAAATTAAAACGAAGTTTTTACTTTCGTTTTTCTATTTTTTTGTTTGTCGTGTTTAAAACATTAAACTAAACGAATTTAAAACGGCACATGGTCGTTTTAAATTCGTTTAATTTTTATTTTAGTAATCATTTTTTTGGTTCCCAAACGCTACGACTTAACTTAATATTGTATGGACAGAATAAGATAAACAGTTTAAAACTACACACTGAGCGTAGCGTACACTGAGCACGGCGCGGCTAAGATACTGAAAATAAGACAACTTGGTTCAAAATAGTGTATGCTCGCTGCAATGACCGCTTGTCGTCGCACGGAGCGGCGCGCTCCTCACCCATGCATGCTATTTTGAACCGAATGATATAGAATTTAAGGTTTAATTTAAATTGTTATATTTTAGTAACTTCACCGCTCCGCGTTCTGTGGGCGTTGCGCTAGTGCACGGTAAACTTCGTAAGAGTTTTTAAGGCACCTATAAGCAAAAGTTCTTCTTTGTTACTTCTTTTGTGAATACAATAAATAATAAAGTATTATAAAGATCTACTCTGTAGTTCTTACCTAGGTACTGAACCAGTCAAAGAGTACTCTCATGCGCAAAGGTTTCAAACGTACAAAACCTATAGAAAAGGCGTTATCAGTCGAATGGAAAAGGATGAAAGCTCTGAGGAAACCGTTTACGTTAAGGAATGAAGCGAAATCGACGAACGTGCTGTCTTTGAACAGCAAGGAAAGCAGACTTTGTTAATCACTTGAAGACGTCTAAGGTGCAGTGAATAGATATTCGACATTGACGATTCTTTAACTGCATATATTAGGTTGTTTAATTGTAGCCGTCGTAGCAAAATTGGAGGCGCGTGATGTGTGTTCAAAAATTTTAACATTGAAGATTTTAAATATTTTTTGTAATTTGTTTTTACTGCTCAAGGCAAGTTTACTAGAAATAATTTAAAAGAAAAATTTGTCCCTAAATTAATCTCAAGCAGAGACGCGAGTTCAAACCTCGCCGCGAGTGAATTTTTGGATTATTTTTCCCATAAAATATTTTTATTGAACGTTTTTTTTTATGTATGGTGATCTAGGCATTTTACGAGAAATGTTATTACAAGCAGATCGCTTCTCGCTTGCGGGGCGAGGCGCTCATCCGGCAAGCTAGAAACACAGGTTTGAATCCTGTCATGAGATCTTGCATAATAAAACACAATATTTACCGGGTTTTACTCGCGTTTTATTTAATAACAACATTTTTACTAGGAATGAGCTTTCGCTAACGTTACGTTAACTTTTTAAGGTTGGTTGGATGATTTTATTTTTAACCACACTTCAGAGAAAAATTGTTATTAGAATAATGCTTTTTGACTTGTTAAATTAATTAAGCGTAATAAAAACTTAACTCGAAAAATAAGAATGAAGATATTTCCTAAATTCAACCAGCAGATGGTTAGCGCACTCACTTGAGCAGGGGAGGTCGTGGGTTCATGGCATTGAATTATGAAAGAAAAAGCATATTTCCTAAATACAACTTTTAGTTTTTGTATAGACATATTTATTAATTCTCTAACTATCACAGGTGTTTAATTGCTTAGGGTTCTAAGTTTCTGAAGTCCAAAAGCAGTTTTGGTCAATCAAAACTTGAAAACAGCTTATCTAAGACGTTACGCAAGTGTCGTGTTGTGTGCTACATAAATAACAGGGCAAAGTTACAAGTAACAGACATTACAGACACGTGGCGTCTGCAGTAAATCGCGTACTTGCAACTTTGCCCGCAGAATGCTACCTTATTGAGTTAATTAATGAAACAATGTTCGCTTGAGTTACTGTTGAGTTTCGATAAGATTCGAATTGTGTCAGTCTCGCTTTGACTGACAAGGGGTTAGGATTCGAAATAAATCAGTCTTGCTTTGACTATTTATAATGTATGTTATATACTAACTAACAATAACAGCCTCGGTGGCGCGTCGGGTTAACACTCGACTGCAATGCACAAGGCATGCAAGGGTCCGATTCCCGTCAGGTGCAAATACTTATGCTTAAAAGTAAATATTTGTATCTGATCTGGGAGATTTTCTATATATGATATGCATGTATTTACAAAAAAAAGTATAATTTATGTAGTAGGTATATCCGTTGTCTACTACCCATAATACAAGCCTAGTGCTTAGTTTGGGGCTAGTTTGCGCTGTGTGTACTGTCTTGCAATATTTATGTTTATAATTTTATTTAATTACGTTAAAAGCTAAAATTAAAACTGAATATAGCCTATAAATAAAAAAATGTTCCCGAGGCATTCTCATTAGGCATCGACCACAGGAGGCAGCCAACGTTTCCCCTCATGGCCAAACTGATCCTCTGAGCGAAAAAGCTGTACCTTTTTCTAATAAAACCGTCCCTAAAATTTCTCGCATATAACATAGTATCTCATTTTAGAATATCGATTTTAATTTAGTCGTTTTGACTCGCGGTAAAACTTTTTCGAAAGCGAAATAAATAAATAAATTTTGTGACAAACACACAGCGCTATCTAGCCCCATAGTAAGCTGCTAAACTTGTGTTACGGTGACTAGACAACGGATATACTACTTATATTTATTTTTCTTTTGTAAATGCATACATATTATACATAGCTTTTGCAAAGAATGGCCGTCTTTTCTACCACCTTGTTTTTAGTTTTTTCTTTTATTTTTTATTGTAATTTGATTGTGGTCTGTTGCAATACAAATTTACATTGAAATGATTATCGACTTTATAGTACGTATACGTAGAGTTGTAAACAGAACCCGGAATCAACTTCCAGATAACAGATTTCTAAAACGGAAATAGGTAGTAATTATTATGTTTATCACAACGAATCCCACCTGTTTTTCATACAAGCATCGTGAATCAGAATGTGTTCTATGAATCTATACATGTACTGCGAAATGAGGACAAAGTCACTTATCATTTTGATAACGCGTTTATTCGCCTGTCCCTTTATTTCAGGTAAGATAATATTAGTTAGGTATATGAAAATAGTTTATTGATTATACTTTGATAAGGAAATAACCTCAAATTTTTATATTGGTTTTTGTTAGAATATTTTATTTTATTTTTATAGAATCCGTTGGTTTAAGTTAATATACGAAAACTGTAAAGGTCAAATTTCATAGCAGATTAAACTAAGGTAGATAGTTTAAAATTGCAAAATCGAGACAGTTTTTCATACATGTGCGTCTACTGCAATCTATGTCAGCTATGGTCATTTGTATTAATGTCTGAATAACGTGAATTATTGTGAATTAGTTATTTAGTTTTGTCTTAGGCTTTCGCGATTTTGCATAATGAAAGGTAGACTAACTAACTGGCTAAAGAGCTAACTGTAAATTTAGAGAAAGCTCTGTACATTGTAACAATGCCATTAATAAATAAAACTCGAGTAAAACGCGGTAAATATTCTGTTTCATAATTAGTTATTTCAGAATATATTTGTTTGTTATTTGGATAACATAAGAATATCTGGATAAAATAGCTTAAAAGGCCTATAAGACGACCTCTGTGGCGCGTCGGGCGAACGCTTGGCTGCAATACAGAAGGTTGCGGGTTCGATTCCCGCTGGGTGCAAATATTTAAAAAAAAAAAATGCATCTGGTCTGGGCGTATTTCTATGTATAATGTGTATGTATTTACAAAAGAAAAATAAATATAAGTAGTATATCCGTTGTCTAGCCACCGTAACACAAGCTTAGCAGCTTACCACGGGGCTAGATGGCGCTGTGTGTTCGTCACAGGATTTATTATTTTATTATTATTATTATAAGTTAATCCATATTTTCAGCTTTCTGCACATTAAATTTCATTGTAATCTGTAGCAGCAGTATTTGCGTGAAAGAGTACCTAACAAACGCACTCGTTTACACAAATCTTTACCTTTATATCAAGTATGATGACTCAACTGTAGGTATCTAACAGGTACCTAGGTAGATACAGACGGAGTTTAGCAAAATGAACAACATGACAATAAGAAGCTTCCTCGAATAAAATCATTGAACACTCTCTTTGTCATGAATGTATAGGATTTTATTGAAACCGCTTTAAGCTTAACATTCCGTGCTTGAAGCAAAAGGCTTTTATCATTGCTTCCAGGAATCGTTCTTTATCAACAATACTATTAAATGGATGCCTGAAAAATTAAAACGTAAGGGTTTTTACACCCATCGGAAAAAGGGGGGTTTTATAAGTTTGCGTGTCTGTCTGTGGCATAGTAGCTCCTGAACGGATGAAGCGATCTTTATGTAGTTTTTTTGTTTTTTAAGTAGTTTACTCTACATATTGAACTTTGTTTCTGGGTTAGGTAAATATGTTATTCCCACTATAGCAATCGTCCCGCGTATAGCAATCGTCAAATTATGTAGTGACTATTATGAATTTTGAGTCTGAACGTCACCAAATACGTCTAAAAATAGTTGCACATTATTATTACTAATGTACGTGGTGTTGGTACGGAGCGAAACGGTGTGGTTTGATCGTCTGCTATGGCTATTTGCTTTAGTGTTTATTAGCTTAAATAGTATTTAAATGTGATGTATCATACATAAGATGATTGCCTATTTCATTATTATGAATATATTGACGCTTACCCCTTTACTTATAAACGCTAATTAATGCGTTGCATAACTATGCATCGTTTGTCTTTTACTGTCACAAGAGACAGAGACAAACGTCACATAACTTAGTCATGTGTAAATAATATTTTATAAGTAGGGGAATAATTCTTTAAAATCAGTTCAGTAGTTTAGTCGTCTGGTGAAACATATACATATAGACTGCTTAATTCATTACCCTACCTTTTGACGTCGCCAAAGTCGGGGAAATATATCACAGCTACACAATAAAAAATATAGGTAGTAGGCTTACTCACCCACAGCACAACGTTGAAACAAAACAATGTATACTTGATACAGTAAATTTGGGACTCCAACTTTCCGGTTGTCCCCAAACCGGTCCCGGTTCCCGCTCCAGCCATGTCACTACACTATTTCAGTTATTTTTTTAATTAAAAAAACAATAGTCCATTCACTGGCTCGCTCTAATAGTAACTAGAGTGTTATCTGATAAAAATATTACACATAGGTAGGTTATCTTTGTTTGTCGAGATAAAAATGTATGAAAGATAAGTGTGTGGATTGCCACACCTTGCCATTGGTATAGCGTAGAAGTACTATTGTTTGGTATTTGGTATTTAGAGCAGGTTAGAATTACGTTCTTGGAATATGAGTAATTCGTGATTGAACAACGTAATTATACTATGTTAGATAGTTATGATCATGAAGTTTCCGAAACTTGATATGTTTAATTTTTCTGTAATTTGTTATCCGTAGTATTCTCTGTCAACTGAGCGATGTTCCCGGTTGCATCCCTCCCGGAAATTCTTAATTTCATCGTAATCGGTTCAGTAGTTTATGCGTGAAGGAATAACAAACATCCTCGTTTACTTAAATACAATAACAATTGGCCTTTTCATCCAAGTTTTAGATGATTTATAGAGCACATGCAACTTTTATGGTGCTGTAGTGCTCAGGACATTATTTGGTGGAGTAAGCTTGCCCAGTATCTATAACACAGCCTCCCAGCCTAGTCAGTCATGCCCAGAGTAAAGAACTGGTCAATAGGTCTGGATCTAACTAAGCCGTGGGTTTCCTCACGATGTTTTCCTTCACCGTAAGATCGATACGCTTACACACAAATTTTCATATTTATAACACTAATTGGCGGTGTTGGTCTAGTGGTAGATACCCACTTTCATTCCGAGGGTCGTGGGTGCGAATCCAGGCCGATCGCGCACCAATGTCTTTTTTTTTGAGGAAAAGTTATGTGCGGCAATAACATCGCTCTTACGGTGAAGGAAAAGGTCGATATGTCCTAAGACTCACCACGGTCCGAAGACATAGGACATTCGCCGATCCGGAGTAGGCTCCCGTGGCGTCTTACTGTCTAACAGGAGGCCCTTGCCCTGCAGTGGGACATACGAGTATTAACGGGCTGATTATGTTATGGCATACTAGTCGGATGGAGTTCTATGCCATTTTGAAAATACCTAATATGAAAGTTTCTATTTAGACAGCTACTTCATTATCCTACAGTAAGTATTGCAAATAAGTCAAATAAATAGTCTTTGCACTATTCCCAACGGGTCCCGGGTATTGAATGAATGAATGAATAATGTCTTTATTATACACACCAAATACAAATACGTAAAAAGAAAACAAACACAACTTGAAAATAGGTGGCACAATGGGCGGCCTTATCGTTTAAAGCGATCTCTTTCAGGCAACCTTCGAATGGACGAGAAGTCAAGAGTAGAGAGGTATTCGAGTTTGGACCCGTGTGCAGTGTGCGAAAAACTTTACTACAGTATCTAGGTAAATGTAATAAATGTATTTTTTCTGACTCTTTTTTTCTGGCAGTAATTTTATAAGGGTACCCGACCACTGTTATATATCAAGTCTACCGATATAGGATCCGACCGGAACGTGTTCGAAATCCGATAAACGGATTCAAACTATATACGAAATGGATGCGGCCGATATAAGCTGTAAACATAAATAAGGAAGACGTATGATCTTTTAGAAAACCCCCACGCACGAGCTTTTCACTATAAATCTTGAAGCTGCAGAATTTTGAAAATACTCCTTGTTTTACTGTTGAAAATGTAAGACGATGCATTGGCAGTATGTTATAGTTCTTTAGTGTTCTGTGTCCAAAGGGTGACAATGGGACCCTTTTAATTAGAACTCTACTGTCTGTATGTGACCAGCTGTGGTGTCATCTAAGTAGCATCCACCGTTAGTAGTTGCTAAGTTGCAGTACATTGCTGCTTTGACGTAAGATGGTTGGTACCGGTGATTACTTCAAAGCAGCAATGCAGAATACGAAATATGCTTTTTGACAGTAAATGGCGACTAGTAGCGGTGGATGCTAATTAGATGATACCACAGCAGGATGGATCTCATGAAGTGTTCCACCAGTTACTCTCCAGTTCCACTATAGCCTAAAATATACGACAAAGTGAATCAAATGATCATTGCAACAAAAAAGAAAAAAAAACCCCATGAGATTTTTGTGTCTTCTTCTTAATGGAGGTCGCGTTCCGAAAACACGGTTGTTTTAAACAACTTGTTTACTTGTCGTTTCTGATAAATATTATGTAATTATATTGAGTTTTGGCGGAAACGCGTTGAGGAGATTTTTTTTTGAAACCTAGTTCAAAAGCGTGCAATTTGTTTAATTTCGAGGGCATATCAATCAATTTATTTTCGTGAAGGTGTACAAGTGCAATGAAAGTGAATATCGGTGCAAATCTTGGACTTTAGCGTTGTCTCCAAAGCTCCGTGAACAATCTTTGTAAATGGCCACCGTGTTTACAAATGATTCCCTAGACTTCAGTTTTACTATGACGACTTGACTGTCTCGATGCAAATAACTTGCATCAATATAATTTTACTTGACACTGGCAAAAGTTCCAAACGGTAAGGCCATGTTATGTATTTCTGTTTCCGCTATAACAACAATGACTAAAAACAGAAAAATAAATAAATAATGGAAAATAAAAATGCAATGCAGAATTGCAGGTTCGGTTCCCGCCTTCAACAAGTAAGATATTGGTTTGTGGTCTGGAAAGGGGCGTCTCGCCGTGTATATTTAAATATGGCATCTTTACTGGGTGACCACCGTAAGGTCTAATTTCGCTTGAAAGGTCTTGCACTTGGTGAAGTACTACTACTCTATTGTTGATTGTTGCCTCCTTACTTGCCGCCTGCTTGACTGTGACGCCAAAATTACTTTTAATTAGTCTAAAAATACACACAATTCTCACACAATTCGATTTTATACATGTTTATCAATGAGTGTATATTATGATTATTCCAGGCTCGGTTCAAGCGAATCTTACGGCTAGGTCTGTATACTCACTTATGTCACTGATAGTACATATCATTGTCATAAGTGCAGTACTTACAGTCTACTTAATACAAGCTAAGTAGCTTAACTTAAGGCTAGATAGTGATGTGTGATGTTTACAGAATTATTTTCGTATTCATTTCATTTAAAACGATTTTATTCATGACGGCTCTAAATTCAAAAACTATTTTGACCCAATATTAATTTACAACAGAACTGCACTGAAATACAGCTTTCAGTAGTAAACAAAGCTTTCGGCTTTCACAAAAGTTTGTCATATCAAACAAGCATTGAGTCCACAGTTTAGTCTTTGTTGGCTATTAAAGTGAACTCACGAATGGGGCTGTTTTAGCAGTAAAAGCTGGAAAATTATATTTCAATAGTAGGGTGACTAAACCAGTGTATAATGAGGGTAAGTAGGGTTTATAAGTATGGTTTCTGACAACAGATGTCGCTGTGTTGGAGTTTGTTTTTATAAAAGACAAGCCAAAGACATAAGCACTACTCAAACTTTGAGGGATACTTAAACGATGAAGCAGTTACCAAACTTAAAAATTCATGTAGATACCAACTAATTTTGAATTTAGGAGTTTCTCAATTATTTGAGTAAGCTGTCAAATTATAAGTGACTTTTCAATGTACGGGCGTAACTGTGCCGGAGGTTTTTCACTCGTTTTTCCCACTCTCATGGGAATACTGGAATTATAAGTATCCTATGTGTTAACCCAGATTTTAAACTATCTGTGTGCCAAATTTCAGCCAAATCCGTTCAGCCAAGAACACTTTATCATTACAAGTAGTATGGACGGAGAAATCGAAACCGTAAAAATGTTGCCTGCGAGACTGTGTTTTGTGATATACATACCTACCTTTATACAACACAGTCATAACCATTATCCTGTTTTGGCTTAATCGGGTAAAAAACAGTAGGCGACCCTGACGTCAAATTTGACACAAAACTTTTCAAAGCTCATTTCACAAAACAGAAATCAGCAAAAAATTTCCCCAAACATTTTATAGGCAGCAAAATAATAATAATTATTCTTGTTATAAGTACCTATTAAACAGGTAGAAATATCAAAATTATGCCCTCGCTGCCGTCTCAATGCAAAGTTTCAAACCCAACACAAGTTGTGGTTGCTGGGGATTGTATGTCGTTTTCAATACCGGCAATGCACTCTCACTTGAAATTAATCTGCAAGAAGCGACTGCGGTGACTATTTACAAAGCACCCTCCGAGCATATTTCCCCGTACTCTTCATTCTACGAACTAAATCTCATAGGGTTGGCAGATTTATGTAGAAAAATAAATGGTAACCTAACAACAGATTTGGACAACAGAGTGGAGACCGCGTCTCGGCAAACGTATAGTGTAGGACGTCCTCAGGCACGTTGGAGCGACGATTTGCGCAGGACGGCTGGCACAAACTGGATGCGAGAAGCCGAAAATAGATCTAGGTGGCGTGCAAATGGAGAGGCCTATGTCCAGCAGTGGACTGCAACAGGCTGATGATGATGAACAACAGATTTAGATACATACCATTTTTATTTTTTAAATACTTCCAACCCTTATAAGATTAAGAGAAGTGTTGGTCTAGTAGTAGACACCCCGACTTGTATTCCGAAGGTCGTGGTTTCGAATCCAGGCCGCGAACGAATGCCATTTCTTTTAAAAATTATGTGCGCTATTAATATCGCTCTTACGGTGAAGGAAAACATCGTGAGGAAACCCATGTCTTAAAAAACGCACAAAGGCCCAGTTGTAAACCAACAGATTTGTCATCTGTGAAAATTTCAACTATTTAGATATCAGTTCATGACATTCCCACGGGTTTGGGAGTTACCGACGACGCGACACGACATGACGGTGAGCCGCGAGATGTGGGATCAAAAACCTTATTTGTTATCAGCGGTTTCTCACTCAAAATCCAGAATTTAGGGATGAAAAGTATTCTATTTGTCAATCCAGATCTCTAGCTCTCTGCGTACCAAGATGGATTGCAGTAGATCGGTAGTTTTCGCGTTAAATAATAAGATACAAAATTATATAACATAATTATTTTTGCAAACTATCGCGTTTCAAACACCCCAACTTGTATTCCGAAGGTCGTGGTTTCGAATCCAGGCCGCGAACGAATGCCTTTTTCTTTTAAAAATTATGTGCGCTATTAATATCGCTCTTACGGTGAAGGAAAACATCGTGAGGAAACCCATGGCTTAAAAAACGCACAAAGGCCCAGTTGTAAACCAACAGATTTGTCATCTGTGAAAATTTCAACTATTTAGATATCAGTTCATGACATTCCCACGGGTTTGGGAGTTACCGACGACGCGACACGACATGACGGTGAGCCGCGAGATGTGGGATCAAAAACCTTATTTGTTATCAGCGGTTTCTCACTCAAAATCCAGAATTTAGGGATGAAAAGTATTCTATTTGTCAATCCAGATCTCTAGCTCTCTGCGTACCAAGATGGATTGCAGCAGATCGGTAGTTTTCGCGTTAAATAATAAGATACAAAATTATATAACATAATTATTTTTGCAAACTTTCGCGTTTTTAATATTACTAGCTGCGCCCCGCGGTTTTACCCGCTAAGTCCTGTTCCCGCGGGAACATCGGGATAAAAAGTAGCCTATGTGTTATCCCAGGTCCTCAGCTACCTATATTCCAAGTTTCACCGCAATCGGTTCATTGCGTGAAAGAGTAACAACCTCACATACATTCATACGTACAAACTTTCGCGTTTATAATATTAGTAAGATTAGAATAGGATCACCTCAGAATACTACTGTCTACTAGTGGCTAAATGGAAAAGTTCTCGAAACACTCAAAACCTGAAGAAAAAGTTTAAATTCCAAATATTATGCAAATGACTATAGTGGTAGTGGTAAGTGCCAACCCTACACATATTTCCAACGAGCCCCGTAGACATGAGTAAATAATTTTCTTGATTACCGTTCCGTCTTCGTGCAAAACGTCGTCGGCGTCGCGTCGTTCCGACCTCGTCTAACAAAATATTAAAAACCTAAAGGTGAAACGGAAATAGATCACAGATTTTCCTTCGGCCGATTTTTCGAATTTGTGTATGTAATAGAATTAGCTAAATTTCCATTTCGACATTACTGCAATTTCAAACAGTACGTTAAAAATAAACTTTTTAAATTCACACGATTTGTTAACATATTTACATTTTACCGGGTCTTAATCGCGTACTCTTTTTTATTTTCTTACCCCCCCTCGAGACCAAGATCATTGTAACATGATCGAAACGTCGAGGTAAGTACGTTAAAAATGATCTAATAATTTGATCGAAACGTCGAGGTAAATACGTTAAAAATGATCTAATAATTTGCAACAGCAACGCAATCGAAATTTTATTACCCTAAAGTTTATGTTACAATGACACAAAATTGTCTAGCCAATTTTAAATATTTATTTATTTATTACAATCTTTACAACTATCATAACAGGATAAAACCTAATGCGATAGTGTACTTACTATTTATATTCTACACACTTACAAAATATAATAATAAATAACAAAAATGAATCATATACGTACATAGTTACATTTAAACAAATAATCAAATAATCTGAACAAAACTATGGTCTGGTTTTGTGATCTGCCGCGGAATCACAAACAATAAATAACAATAACTAATATCCACTATCTACGGCACCGTAACAGATCACATAATGAGTCACTTTAGCGAATTCACTCAGCGGACACAAGAACAATACAAAATAGTCGGTGACCTATCGGCAGATGAAAGTCACTAATTTAAATGCACCTCTAAACTCATTTTTGTCGTAGTATAATGCTCGGCGAAGCAATTTGATTTTCCGTTACCTCGTAGATGCAGTTAAATAAAATTGCACAAATTTTGACTACAAATTCTTGGAAATTATGCTTGGTGGTAAGTTTTTGTTGCTGATTTTGATAAAATATTTTCCCATTTTTGATACTAATTGTTAAACGTACGGCACAGACGTTCATTAAAAGTAAAATCACAGTTTTATCGTAGCATCAAGCGCACCAAGGCACTGAGGAATAGGGGCCGGATTTTTTTCTACTGCCATCTTTCTTCTTCTAGATGAGCGTGTTACATCTTAGACCATAATTATCATCACTTACCAGCAGGTGGTCAAAGCCTCAACTACCGTGTGTAAAAAACCTTCTTAGTTTAAGGGGCTATATAACCCTAATAGCGTGACAGGGATAAAGCTAGCGATTTTCAGATGTGTAAGTGAAGGACATAAGATGCGACTATGCAAAATTTTATTGCAATTGGTAGTTTCAAGATAACTAAACGTTAATCTTGAAATTCAAAACATTCACTGCCTGTATTAAGCTAAGTTCAGTTCTTATACAAAGTATTATTAGTTTTCGTACAATATTGACTGAGTATCACTTATTTGTACAATTTAGAGAGAAGTTTGGAATTTTTTTCTATCGATAAAATTTTCAGGAATCGTGTTTTCACGACATTCACGTGTTAGTAAATATCCTCGACTTTAATAAATATGGTTTCAAAAACTTTTATTTCAAATAACTTTTGTAGTAATTCACCCTAGAAACATCAAACTTCTGGCCTACTACGGTCACTTAAGCGCCTAAGCGCTGTAAAATGTGTGATATGGCACTATCTATAGAACTCACTGTCAACAATGTTTGTGATACACTTTATTAACATTTCTGTTTCTAATTGTACCAGGTACCCACATGTTTATGTGTCAGTGGTGTTTTAGGTGAATTTTTAGTACAAAATTGCCGTGGTAAATACAATTTATGTTTGCAAAGGTTCGTAAATACGGGTTG
Organism: Idaea dimidiata; assembly: GCA_949358125.1. Classification (NCBI taxonomy): domain Eukaryota; kingdom Metazoa; phylum Arthropoda; class Insecta; order Lepidoptera; family Geometridae; genus Idaea; species Idaea dimidiata. The sequence continues at coordinate 14,724,362 of OX442339.1, read as the reverse complement.
GACCCTCAGTTCTTATCGGTACTGTGTGTATTTCTCAGTACTTAAACAGATTTTTTAGAAAAGAAATAGGTACTACAATATTTATTTTCTACAAAATCTTTCCTTTCTACTTTTTGTATCGGTTTTGTGCCACGTTATTTGACTTTTAAAATACGTCAATGGAATTTGAAGGCCTCTTAATGTTTGAGGGCTACTCAAATAACTGAGCAGCTTCTACATTCAAAATAATTGTGTTTTTTATGTTCAGGAACTGCTAATTAAATTATTCACATAGCCCTAATAAGATAAACTTTTTTCTTTTTCCAGTCCTTATCTATCCCAAATGTCTTAGGGTCAGCACCAAACCTTTTACTTCATTGACCGCACTGTCTGGCACTAACACTTTATTTGCTTTACGGAATCCAGACGGCGCTGTACTGACCGCCTGCTGTACCAGCCTTTATTACCCTCCTTTATAGACAACCAATCTACCATTGGAGACTAGATCGGTCTATATTCCTCCACGGAGCTCTTCGAAGTGTCTTGCTGGGAATATCAGACCTCGCATGGTTAGCCTGGCCATCAGTGGGAACATATATGTATATAAATCATGTTCTCCAGCTCCTCCGTGCTTCGAAAGGCATGTTACGCGGTTACCGAAAGATACCGAAAGGTGTATAAGCGAGGACGGGCGCTTACGATTAGCATGATCAATTAGTTTTGATGGTGGGTAAACACTATACCTCTGTACGAGACTCGTTCGCTGGTCCCCTCCAGATTCCAAATCCAATTAGACGAACTATTCTTATTAAAACATTCATAAGAGCTCACAACAAATTACACGTTATACAAACAAAGCTGTAGAACAATAAATGCTTAACAAAGAAACAAGTAAGCAAAGGTTTAATTTAATTTAAAACTCTTTGTTACTAAGAATCTTTACAAACGTAATAACAATATGAAATTCTGCACACAATGAAATAATTTCAACGGGGAAATCGTTAAAGAAATATCTTGCTGCGAATTTTGTTCAGGTGGTGAATTTGTGCACAATTAAGTTTTGGTTTGGGTTTGCCGACGAAATGAAATAACGCGTTCTATCTGACTAAATATTTAGAGAAGTAGTCACTATCATATAGCTTTAAAGGCTTGACCATATCTGTACGTAATTCTTTACCGTGTGCAGTAGCGGTATGTCAATATCATGCCAGATAATTATGTCAAGATACAAAATAATAATAATAATAATTGGCCTTTTCATCTAATATTAGATGATTTATACAGCGCTAGCAACTTTTAATCCATGCTATTTTATGGCGCTGTTTGCCCGGGACGTTACAAAATAATATACTTACTTAAACTAATTATCATTACTATGGTAAAATTGGCGGCCTTTTTGCTAAAAGTGATCTTTTCCAGGCAAACTTTCAACATTAGTATGAAAACAAAGTTACAAATCTGTAGGTCCTGTAGCTTGGGTCCGAAAGAATATGGCTATGGTTGCGGTACCTTCCGCGTCAAAAGACAGAAACCAAAAGAAGATTACAATATTTTGGAACAAGATAATTCAAATAGTTGACAGCCTAATACAGAAACCCCACGAAGAAGACAGAAAAATCGAAGAATCCTTAGACAAATGAGCAGCTTCTTAATTTAAAAATAGTGTAGGAATTTTTAAATTTGATTGTAGAACTTGAATAGGGCCGCTGTATTGATAGAAGCTTTTACGTAAAAAGAAGAAGAATAAACAAAATTCCTTAAATACGTATGGTGACATATTTCTAAATAAACAGTACAAATGAAACACGGGGATAATGTAGGTATTTCGCCGTGATCCAACAGCAAAGACCGCATTTTACGCATGGCTAACCGCAGAATAGTAAACGTGTTCCTCCCCTCACCGTTCACCATTGCAGTCTGATTCTATTAACACAACAATTTCTCTAATCTCATACACGTCTTTTGCTTTAGTGTAGCTCTCGCTACCTGTGGTTTTATTCACTAACGTATAAACATACACACACATGTGTAGGTACGATAGAATAGGTATGCGGTATGTTTCAGTTGGAACTCGGATAGGATTATGGTATAATTTCTTTATGTAGAATTTGTAGATTTTACTCATATTTTAAACGAAAGTTTGTATGTATGCATGTTTGTGATTTTGTTACTCTTTCACGCAAAAACAACTTGAAAGGTGAACTTTCAAATTGTATTCACTTAAACGCAATTTAGTCACTTTAGATCAGGGGTTCCCAAACTTATTGGAGACACGCCCCTGGAGGTACTTACCAAATATCTTTTGTATAGATTTCACAAGGTTTACAAGTCTCTGCTTATCCTTGGAAACTCGGTTGGCAGGAATAATATCACAGCCAACACTCACGTATAACGGGTCCACACTGCAGGGAGGTCAGGAAAATGTGACTGTCCCATGATGAGTGAACCATAGAAATCACATTCAGGGGCTCAATTCTCGTAATGCAGTTAAGGAAAATTTCATTTCAGCATCATTTCAGTTGCAAGAATGACAGATTTTTGACACATTTTCATAAATGAATGAAATGGGTCAAATAAACATGTGTCATTCTTGCTTATTTCATTCTTTATTACAGGTTTTATACTCTACTCAACAACATAAGTGCCCGCGCCCCTCTGAAAAGGTCCCCTGGGGACCCCCCTGGGGGGGTGGGACGCCCCCCACTTTGGGAAACGCTGCTTTAAATAGAAATAAAATGTACTTTCTGTGATCAATAACGTGCCTACTTATTTTTTTTAAAATTATTATACAGTAAAATTCATGTTGATTAGAAAACAAGAAAAAAAAGTACACTGTGCAAAAATAAAAATATTAAATTTGATCCACAATTAAAGAGAGTAAAACTTAAACTATAAAAAAATCATAAAACTTAAACGAAAAAATAAACCGCTAGACTTTTGCTGGTGAATCATAACATATCATAGCCCTCGGTATGAGGTACAATTCGGATATATTCAGACTTGAATACAACATATACTGTACACAGATGCACATCTCTTGGGAGTCGAGTGAACGTGCAAATATCTTTCACCACAACAGATGTTAGGAACTGTCCTGACTAAAATAAGTAAAAAATCGTTTAGCTAAATTGCTACAAAGTTAGTTTACAATTTCTTTTTTATGTTTTGTTTATTTGATGATTTGTTTTTCGATGCTGTTTTTTATTTACTAGACAGAGGGTTAAATAAATAACGAGCTGCGTCCCGCAGTTTCACCCGCGCAAGTCTCGATCCCGCGAGATTATCGAGATAAAAAGTAGCCTATGTGTTACTTATATAACTACTTATAAGTATTTCAAGTTTCATCGCAATCGGTTCAGTAGTTTTTGCGTGATTGAGTAACAAACACATACACTCACAAACTTTCAGCTTTATAATATTAGTAGGGTAGTATAAGGCTAGTATGATAATATAGATGTAGGTAGGGGAAAGAGGGGCAAGACGGGGTTGCGGGCAAGACGGGGTATTGGCCTTAGAACACAAACCAATTGACCAATAACAATCGTAAAAATGCAAAAAGGTGCGACGGGGGGCTAGTCATTATATAAAGTAGTGATTGAGCGTAGACACCACGCGCATTTGATTTTTTTCTGGAAAAAACTGTTTTTTGTCAATCACCGTGTGATTTTTACAATTTTATTAAAAACAATCACCACAATCGTTAGTGATGTCGAGATGTGTTCCGCAAGCTTTTATATTTAGTCTCTATTGATAGTTGGTCTGCTTATGCTGTATGCAGTTAATAGGCTCACTGTAACTATGTTGGTTTAATAGAATAAAACGATGAAACAACTGTAATTTCTTGTACCCCATTTTACCCCGAGGGTAGGGCAAGATGGGGTCTTAGGACTTTTTCTAGTTTTCAACTTTTTTTCATTTAACCATTATTCTAATGGTGCTAAAAGAACCTATTTATCAAACAACAATTACCAATAATCATTATAAGAACAAAAAACGTTGTGAAAACACAATACTCTCTATTTTATTGAGCTTCAAACCTTAAAGACCCCGTCGTGCCCCCCTCTCTCCTACAGAATGAACACGCATCAACCTACAACAACAACAATAGCTTAACGTCTAAGTAAGTACTTGATTATTGTCTTTAATTAAATCAATAACACCGGCTAGTGACAGTTACTACACATGGATAATCGTGTTTCTAATTCTGGTAATTAACTTAGTCATTGATTGGGTTAATCTTGTTTTGTTGATGAATTGAATATACTCAATTATTAATTAATATCTATATTAATATAACATTGTTTATATGTTTGTAACGAATAGGCTCCGAATGTACTGGACCGATTTCAAAAATTCTTTCACCAATAGAAAAGTACATTAACGAGTTTAATTACGTTTAATATAATTGATTGAATTAGGCGTTACTTTTTGGAACTCAATATCAACTATTTTAAAAATTAATGTTTAGTTTTTAGTCCCGACACCTGACTGGTATCACTACGTATCATGCGGCCTGCTGCGTGCAAAGAACACGGTACCTCCATCCTCCCGCTCTTTGCCGTTTGCCCTTTGACGTATTCGCGGATTTCAATAAACTGTGTCCCGCAAAACCGATTAAACACATACCTTGTTTACCATAAGCCTGTATTGTCCCACTGCAGGGCAAGGCTTCTCTACCTTACTTCCATTTATCGCGGTTTAGGGCTATTGTCCGAAAATCAGGATGTACCACTCAGCACTGCGCTCCATCAAGCCATCGATAGCGGGCAGTCGAAAGGGGCGGTCAATCGACTGCACCAGAGGAGTCACGATCCTCAGCCATGAGGGAACGACTGAGGAGGAGGGGGGAGGGGGGTATTGTGGACCAGTTTTACTTATTAAAGGAGTCAAAACCGTGTTGCCATCGCTGTTTTGGTCTTACCTGTGGTCGTCTCCCAGTGGGAGTCCAATCAGTCGATTTTTCGATATTTTCAAAGAAAAAGGAAACAAAACCTCTCTTAAAATCCTTGTTTACATTTATTTTTATCAAAGATGCCAAAACGAAGTATTTTTTGTTTGTTTTCAATTGCGTTGCTTATAATATAAAAAATATGTCAACTGTAAAGTTAGCGAAGGCTCGGTATTTTGTAAATAAAACGCGTAAACATTATGTTTTATTAACGTTTTACAGCTAAACCTACACCTGTTTTATGTAAGTAATAAAATGTGTTTGGTGTGATAAACATAACTAAGAATCACAGATCATCCTCGACCCATCTTTACCTCATTTATCTCAAACCAAAGTCCAGAGGAACGGAATAAATGGATAAACAATACCCGGAATTCCTTATTCCGGAATACGTTAAGGTATTTCGGAAAATTGTTAGGAACATTTCAAGTTGAGTGTTACATCTGACGCGAGGATCTACTCCATACATTTTACATTAGCTAACGAAACACATCCTCATAGAATACCGAGTTTTAGGAAAAGATTATGTTCTCATGTTTCTTGATCAGGTTTATGATAAACAAGTAAAATAAGTTCTTTAATAATAATTGAATTGTAATAGCGTATTATCTTTCTACTAAGGTTGAATACAAGATGCAGAGGGTAATAGATATTTTAAAATTACTTTTGGGTATCCTTTGGCTTTACATGCGAAGTGCGAACCACAGATTAAACAATAATATTCAAGTAGCTACTAAAACGCTCATCGATTAATTATGATTAAAATTTAAATAAAACAATTGGTAGAACTTAATGTAAACTACTTACTTTCGAACCACTACTACTTACGTTACTTTACTACTTAAGTACTTGATAGTACGTGAAGCGGTTTAAATAAAGAAGCACAAGAATTTTAACCGGGAAAGTGGTTTAAACTCCCTTCTGTGTGGAATCCTGTGATCAATATTTGTAAGCATAACATTTTGTGAAATTGAAGGTAGTTGTAAAACTTCTTACCCAGTCGACGGAAAATGAAGCTCGCCACTCCAGTCTTCCCGCGACTACGGCCGGTGTAACCTGTTTGCCAAAACGTCGGGATAATTATAAATTTCTATTAAAATTTATAAAAAGTGCATGAGCGATCGAGACCCGAGTTTTTATAAAAATAGTAATGAGCAGAAATCGTGTGAGTTTAAAAAGTATGAACTTGATGTTAAATCTAAATAATTTTGCTGTAACTCACAGTCAAAATTAATTTATTCAATGAGACATTCACATTATCGTTTCTAAACGTCAGTAATGCAACCGTGTCTTCGAAACGCGACCTAGGGCGACTTGCATAACACTATTTAAAAAAATATTTAACTTAATTTAATTTTAAAATAATTTATGGGAAATCGAACATTGGACTCTATTTCATTAAGTGGACGATTGATAATACTCGTATGTTGCCACACATTGACAGTTTGACAAATTTTAAATACGATTAACAGCTTAAACATGTTTAGGAACCGTTATGCAAGCCGGCCCTAGAGTGAGAAGAGGATACAAGAAACTTATGAGGTTATTTTTGTCACATCACTCACACTGTCACATATTTAGACTTATAGTGTAACTGACTGGAACTGGAGCAGTAATCTATATTATAATTCTTACTAGCTATACAAGAATTCATTCGCGACGAGATTTGAACTCGCATCTCTGCTTATATATTCTAGTAAATGCCTTGAGCAATAAAAACAAATTACGAAATATGTAATAGGAAAAAGAGCGACTTCTTTTGGCGAATGTGTTAACTGTAAAGTTAATCATAAGCACAGGTAAATCACTGAAAAGTGATCCTGTAGATGGCGTCTCAATCGAGCGTTAGTCGAAAAATAGTAGACAGGGAAACATTCATACTCTTAAATTTGCCTCTCGAGATGGGGACTCGCTGTGACTTCGGTATTAACTGTACAAGTACAAAAGTAACTTTGCATGCTTAAATAAGTTTGTAGAAGTTGTAAAAGAAAAACACAATCATATCCACAAACACAGTAATAAAGCATTTTCAATTTACTTTCCTTAGAATTCAGAAAAGTCGTTTACCTAAAACAAACAGACGAATAAGTAAGAAAGTATGAAAAATCTTGCAACCTCTCTAAGTAACAGCGGTGAACTTAAAAGTGCTCAGTAGTAATTAAAAATGGAGCTTTGCATAAAGTATGGCAATTGCTCAATGTCGTCCGGTTGACTTTTCAAAATTTATTTTCCTTGTTAAACTTTACGCTTGCTATGCTTAATTTATAGAAGTTCCGTTTTTATTTCTTTACATTATTGTAATTAATTTGAGGTATCATATGTTATGTTATACAACATTCTTGTATTCAATAAAGACTATTGCGGGTATGTTATTTATCAAACAAAAAAACTAAATCGCTTTGACTGTCGATGCCACAGAAAAATACATAAACACTTAAAAAAATAGCACCCCCCGTTTCCGTAGGGGTTTAAAAATAAGAATCATTAAAATCGTATCTTATATAACTTGGATACCCCAATCAAAAGGCACCATGCCCCCAGATTAACTATCCAGTGGATGTCTGACAACAGTGGTAAGTAACAGGCACTATACAGTACATTGCTGCTTTGACGTAAAGTGGTTATACCGGTAATTACCTCAAAGCAGCAATGTACTGCATAGTGCCGTCATTTTCCATAGTTGTCAGACGTCCACTAAATAGATAACCTGTCTAGGACCTGTAGGGGTGTAGTGCGGCCTGAAAACTCATTAGGTGGGCCACACCAATTTTCGGAAAATTTCAGTTTTTTACTTCGATACCATACATATTACTTCGAAAACATTTAAAATCGACAAGACGTTTCGACTGTACATAATTCGACAAGTTTTAGTTTGACAAAGTATATACTTCGAGCACACAATTTAAACCTTCGAAGATCAATGATTCGACAGATCTTACTTCGACATCCACTTGTTCGATAGATAATTAGATTAGATTTAGATTTCGACAGAAAACAATTTCGGCTTAGTACTGCTATGAAATGTAAATACAGGGTTTTCCGAAGAGGATCATTTAAGCCGAAAGGAGGTTTTTCTAGACATCTAGGCTAACAATTTTAGTTCTACAACTTTTAGAAATTCGAAGTCATTATCACCAATTAGCGGTTTGGTGACCAAAAGCTAACATTAATAATTCAGAAGTAATTATTATACTGTACTGTAAAATTGATTTATTCCTACAATTGTACAATATCTTTTCAGCGAAGTAAATAAAAGCTAAGAATATTGAAAATCTACCGCAAACCTGTTACATTCTGATATGCACATAGTCTAAATCCAGTTGACGCGCCAGTTCCAAGGAATCCTCTCGGGTTTCGATGTATTTCGAAGCTTTATCTTCACGTGTTCGGTTTGAAACAGAAAAAGAAAACGCCAAACCATTTTCTTGATAGTCGAAGTTTTTCATTAATATTCTATTCATATTCAAATCTGATTCGTCGGGCCATAGCGTAGGGCTAGAACCATGGACTTAGAAACAACAGAGGATATGATAAATGAGTGTGGATATGGTTGCCTCGACAAGACACAAAGCATATCTTGTTTGGTTTTTGTTCTCTGTAAGGTAATTTATACTTATAATAAATCTAAAGAGAGGTCAATTCTGTACATTGAATATATTTTCAAAATAACTACTAGGGGATGTTTAGTTATCGATACTGATGGCAAAAATGCAATCAGTGTTTTTTTTTGTCTGTCTGTCTGTATGTTTGTTATAGAAACAAAAACTACTAGACGGATTTAATTGAAACTCGGTTCGAGTATACTTTATTTTCCTGTGCAGGTTATAGAATACTTTTCATTACACTACAATCAATAAAAACGGAGCGGTGAAGAGAAATGTTATAAAAACGGGAAAAGTTACTCCATTTTTTAAGCTTCCGTCGCGTGTGCAGCCTGGATGGTTAAAGATACACAGAAATCATGTATGACGGATTTGTTCCGCTTAACACGACATAAAAACTCACAATAACACAAAAACTCCTAATTCCTTAGCAAGGAGTTGCACGCGGACGTAGTCGCGGGCACAGCTAGTTTTCAAATCAAATAAAAAACTCTGGAATCGAAATAGAATTACAAGGTGCAATAATACCTGATTAGATGCATGTAGTAAAATTAAAATAGTAATAAGGATGGGCCTGGGACGATACCAGAGCTTAAAAATGCCAGTTCGAACACCCATCAATTAAAACTTTTCATGTAAAAGCTAACCTAACCTAACCATGGACTTAGGTCCTTGCTACTCACGACTCCACTCACTCACTTCAATCCAATATCATCCTGCGTGTCTTATGATGGCTGCGCTCCAACTGAACTTGTCCCTTTGTCTTGTGATTGTCACTAAAGACATAACAGTTAAACACTTTATTTATCGGGTTGAATCGCGTTTTATTCATGGTTTTAAACGAACCGAGCTTTCGTCAACTTTACAGTTGGCTTTTTCAAGGTCAACCTTGACCAGTTGGAGAAAGCTCGGTTCGTTTAAAACCATGAATAAAACGTGATTCAACCCGATAAATAAAGTGTTTTACACACCTACTGCTCTACAAAGTTACTTTATTTGACCAAAAAGGTCAACGTAAAGCGAGTCTTTATTCCCTAGGTGCATAAAGTGCTCATTATAACCCTAGGGCATAAAGTAATTTAAATTTGGAACTAAGGTTCTGGTAGCATACTGGCCATTTCGAACTGGCCACCTAGAAATAACACAAATATAAAGCCTTTACTTTTTTTTTCATTGGCTGAGGCTGATGTTTGGTTTCGTCATTTTAAGATAACATTGTTAAATTTAATTAATATAGAGCTGTAAATGTATTTCATACATGTTGCATAATTATATTGGTTTGTTCTTACTTAAATGCTTAGTTTTGTAACTTTTTTGTTGTCTCGCAGTAGATGTGTAAAGTAAAGTATTTACCTCGGTACATAATTTCTATTCAGATATTCACCTAGGTACATAACTCCTTCGCTTCGCTCAGGAGTTAAGTTTATAACACCCTCGCTCCGCTCGGGAGTTAACTCTCTAGAGTCCTTCGTACGCTTTGGATTCAATATGACGCCCGCTATATAAGACAGGGCTTTAGTACCTCGGTGCATAAACTACTATTATTATGCAAAATCGCGAAAACCATAAAACAAATGACAAAACAGTTTTCAAAACACCGACAGTATCGTTAAGTTGAAAGTTGAGAAACTACTCGTATGTCAAGTATATCTTTGAATAAGCATTCAAAAATTATTAATAGGTTTCCGTCATCATTTTTCATTTTAATCTAACCAAATTCATCATATTTTCCGACCGAGCTTTCGCTAACTTTCCAGTTAGCTATTTCAAGATTGACTAAGATGCCATTCGTCTATTTTAATAGAACGCGAGGAAAACCCGGTAAATATTGTGTTCTATCATTTTTATAATTTCAAACAACAGTTCTCGTTTCGTAAACGTTCTTCGGCTTCAGCATTCGGATCACGCACCGAGCCTGCCTACTGAGTACACTCCAGCAAGCAAGAACACGAAACGTTCAAACTCCTTGCTTACATTATCAAAGTTTAAACAACAACATGATTAAACATCACTTGTTCTCACTACTGTACTGTTTGTTATCGCAATCAGATATGAAAAGGGTTAATTGTTATTTGTAGCCAGCTTCAGCTAATGAAGTTAGAGCGCTTGAGTGATATACGTTTTCTTAGGAAACTTCATTCTACTTACATTCTACTTCTTACTAATTTATAAACGCCAAAGTTTGTATGTATCTATATGGCTTTGTTACTCTTTCACGCAAAACCTACTGAACCGATTGTTATGAAACTTGGAATATAGTTAGCTGGAGACCTAGCACATAGGCTACTTTTTATCACGATTTTTCTGCGAGAACGGGACTTACGCGGGTAAAATCGCGAGCAGCTGGTTATCTATAAAAACCAAACAAATAAAAACGTAATCCTGCATAGGAAGGTAAAATAAAATATACAATACAAAAAATAACAAAACGAATAAATTAAATAATAACAATAATGTCTAAGAAGCCGTGTGCCCCTGAAAAGGTTACGCCGCCCCCGGAAAGGTTACGATAAGGTATTCATTGTAAAGTATTATTCGGATAGGTAGTATGTACAACGAACTCGAATATTGATATGGAAGGAGCAATCCTTTGAAAAAATGTTCCACGCAAACGATGGTTGCGGAGCCTAGAACAATGATTCGACCGCCAGTCTGTCACTAAAGATCGTCCGCCATTGGTCGATCCAAAGGTCGATCATACGTAATCCTGTACGGTACATGTCAATGTGTGCATCTGCTGCTGTGTGACCGTGGAACATGTTTTTTTCGAATTTAATAGAGAAGTTAGATCTCCATTCCATTTATTCCTCGTAGAGGTAGTATTGTATTGACACTGCATGGATTATGTCTGCGTGTGTTTAAATTCTAGTACATGCGATTTTCACCGTTTAACGTGGCAATGGATTAAAGTTTTCCTACTGTACCTACTTGGTAATTTCATTTTGACAAAATATGAAAAACGTTCGGGAATACCAAGTTAGTCATGATAAACAGAATGTATCCCTCATTTGGGAATTACGTGATGGCTATAATTTATTGCTAGATAATTTTATACTATTATACAGTTGGTGGGTTATTGCTACTAAATATATGTATATTCAGTACCTAGTTATTGTCGTTAGTTATTTTCTACTATAGTTGACCGAACGAGCGAAGCGAGTGAGGTCCAGTGTAGACGAGCCTGGCGCTTGTATCTTTGTAACTTTGTATCTTTGTATGTTTGTTCAACGATAACTTGAGTATCGTAGCTCTTCATGAATTTTGGTATGCGCGTAGTTACTAGAAATTATGAGTTCGAAGATGAGCTGGATCGGTAGGGAGGTTGGGGAGATAAGTGGTCGTGAGGTCTCAGTTCGGGGCGAACTCCTAGTTATGTACAGTCAGAATAAGACTTGAGGTAACAGGTGCATATTGCAGGTTAAGTAATTGTTAATTATTCTGCTTGATATCTTAGCTTAACTTCCAATGTGTTAGGTATTAGAGGCAGAATAACCAAAAACCGTGTCTTCGAAACGCGACTTCCAATGAGAAGAATACACAATAAACTCATGGTCATGTTTCTTTTTTGTTGCAATGATCATGTGATTCACATTGTCGCATATTTAGGGCTATAGTGAAACTGGAGCAATATTCTACCGCAATTTTTACCAATGCAAAAAGCTCGAGAGTAATTCTGTCTTCGGTTTCACTAACAATATTAAATGTAAAACCGTAATTTTTTATATCTGTTTCTAAAAAAAACTATACTTACCTATATTCTGAGTTTTTTTAGGAGTTTTTTTTGGCGGGAATGCGTTTAGGTGATGTGTTGCTAAATTTTCATTTTTGTGAAACTTAGTTCAAATGCGTGTAAATTGTTTAATTTCTGGGACATATTAATCAACTTAGTTTCGTGAAGGTGTACAAGTGTAAATAAAAGTGAAAATCGGTGCAAAACATGGACTTTAGCTTAGTGTTGTCTCCAAAGCTCCGTGAACAAACATTGTAAAAAAATGGCACCCTTTTTACAATGATTTCCTCGACTTGACTTTAATTATGACGACATGACTGTTTCGTTCTATACAAATAACCTGCTTAGATTGATAAGGCTTGACACTGGCAAATGTCCGAAAAGCCATTTTAAAGAAGAAGAAGAAGAATGGCCCATGTATCCAAATGGAGCTTAAACCGCTGATCCTATTGACATGACATTTGGAGAGTCTGCTCTTTGCAGTAACTATCCACTAAGAATCCACCAAGAGGAAGGATCCTGCCTGGAAGAGATCGCTTTTAGCAATAAGGCCGCCCGTTGTACCATAATCACAATAATTATTTTAAGTATATTTTTTTGTGTGTCATTTTATTTTGTAATTGTTCACGTATATTTTTTTAATTGTTATTCTTTTCGTGTGGTACAATAAATAGTTTTCTTATCTCTTATCTTAAGGACGGGACTGATGTGAAATCCCTTCCGATTGAATATTTTTCTTCATAACCGGTATCAAATAGATCTTTAAACAATGTATTATGTTATTGTACATGATACAAGAAGTGTCCCCTTCATTTCAAAAACAATAAAAAATAACTTTAAATACCACTACAGGCAAAGTTACCCCTGTTTTACAAAATAAATCAATTTTTCTTCTAAATCCTTAACCATTATATTTTCTTATAGGCATCATAATATTAGAAAATACAATACCTAGAACCTCTTCATCGCATTTTATAAAAATATTATTTTAATCTTCGTTAATGATTGATTTTACGAGAAATTGTAGGTTTTTTCATGCAATTCCATCTCGTTCATTTATATGCAATCGGACAAGGACCGATAATTATCATCTATCGCCGTCTTAAGCAAGGGTCTTTGGTAAACCTGCAGGATCGGGACTAACGCAAGTGAAATCGCGGGACTATATTAGTTTTACATATAATTTCTATATCAAATAAATTAATCATATTTCTTTGACCTACAAAATACATACACTTTAGTGAGCTAATAAGAAAATGCGTCGTACGTAGCCGAGTTGTATCGATTTAATAGGAGCATGTCGTCTCACGTAGAGCGTGGGTTGACAAAGACAGTAACATGAGTCAGTGTAGTGTAGGTGCCACTTAAAGAATTAAATAAAGATTTGTTACTTAGACTTTTGGTTTTGACGCGTTAGTGGAATGTCGTCCTGAATTTTCATTTTTACAAAACATTGTTTTATTGCGTTTAAATTGTTTAATTTCGGCGGCAAGTTACCAATTTAGTTACGCGAAGTTCAACGAGTTAAGTGAAAATAAAAATACCAGTGCCAAACACGAAATTAGCACGTTACAAACAATTGTTCCATAGGGTTGGAGAAAAATCGTCGCCATTTTTTCTACAGCCTTCACGCATTAAAAATTATTTCAAACGATTACAGTATAATAGTGGTAGTTCACTATTCGTACGAGAAATTGGCTAAATTGTCCTATATTGCTGACAGAAGCCATAACTAAGAAAAAGAAGAAGAAAAAAGAAAGGTTTGTTACTTTCCAAAGACGTTACTGGGTGGATATTTTGAACATTTCTAGAAGGGGAAAAAGTAAGGAGATATTTTAAGGCTACGTCCGCATAGGCTGGAAGTTTGCTTAGCTCTTATTTTATTTATTATCTCTTATCGGTTGTGAACCGATTAGGGCCATTTGGTAATTAGCCAGTGTCAAGTATTATTAATATATATGCCGGAGGGTAGGGTGGGCGTCCGTCGCCTGGCGGCTCGATACTCATGACGATAATCAAAATAAGACTTCGGTTACAGTTTATGGGTTTAATTAACACGATACAATATGATTACAGTCCAAAATCACCGATGATTACTTAGATGGAAACCGATTGCTTTTGGAACGCGGTGCAGTCGTAGCGTGGTTGGCAACACGACCGTTCAGTTCGAATGCTCGACACAAAGTGCGCGTCCTCGCTCTCGCCCCTGATTGGTCGTCACTACTTCGCTCTGATTGGTCGTCGCTACTTCACTCTGATTGGCGCACAATTTGACAGTTACAGGCAGTGTTGCCAACACGCTCCCGGGAGTCTTGGCGGGAACTCCTTGAGGAGATGTGGTGCTAAATTTTCATTTTTGTGAAACCTAGTTCATATGCGTGCAAATTGTTTAATTTCGGAGGCATATTAATCAATTTAGTTTCGTGAAGGTGTACAAGTGGAATGAAAGTGAAAATCGGTGCAAAACATTGACTTAGTGTTGTCTCCAAGGCTCCGTGAAGATTGTTTGTAAATGGCCGCCGCGTTTACAAATGATTCCCTAGACTTGACTTTAACTATGACGACTTGACTGTTTCGATGCAAATAACTTGCATAATATATTAGAATACTTGACACTGGCTAATTTCCTAATGGCCATAATCGGTTCACAACCGATAAGAAATAATAATAAATAACACGCTCCCGAATACACCCAAATCGGCTAGACTTGACGTTCCAATACACGATCCACGACATATATATTGCATTTATATATATTTATATTCATAATACTGTTAATATATATTGTGCGTGTCAGTGTCAAGTATTATTAATATATTAGGGGTTAAAGTATGAAATTGCCGAATTGTACTGATAATCTTAATTGTTTATTTTTTTAATTTTTAACAAATTTATTTAATCAAAATAGTTGCCATTATTATCTATACATTGCTGCCATCTAATGGGAAGGTTATTAATGCCTTTGCGATAGAACTCCGACGATCTAGACTGCACAAACTGTGTGAAAGCATTTTGTACTGCCTCCTGGGAAGAAAACTTCTTGTCACGTAGATAATTGCCCAAATCACGAAAAAAATGGTAGTCCGTTGGAGCAAGGTCTGGTAAATACGGAGGATGACGAATGGTTTCTAAGTGCAGTTCCTGAAGGGTCAAAATGGTTTCTCGTGCTGTGTGAGGTCTCGCGTTGTCGTGGAGTAATAATGGTTAAGATCGATTCATGAGTCGGGGCTGTTTTACTGCTAGTTTTGTCAACATGGTTCGGAGTTCGGCACAATAGACATCTGCCGTAATTGCTTGACCAGATCGAAGAAAACTATAGTGAATAACACCATGCTGAGACCACCAAACAGTTACCATTACCTTTTTATTGGTAAGTTTTGCTTTAGGACACTGTTGTGGCATTTGACCTGGGGTCAGCCATTGCATTTTCTTTTCCGGTTATCATAAAGAATCCACTTTTCATCACATGTCACAATTCGATCCAATATTCCTTCATTTCTGTACCGGTTCAACAAGGCAACACAAGTTTCAACACGCGTTTCTTTCTGCAGATCAGTCAAATCATGAGGCACCCATTTTTCGTATTTTTTATTTTATTGATTTGACGCAAGTGAGTCAATAAAGTGGGTAAGGTAACGTTAAACCATGCCGCTAATTCCTGGGTAGTTTGACTAGGATTGGCTTCCACTATCTCTCTTAATTCATCGTTATTTACCTGTGTGGGCGGTCTTCCTCGTGGCTCGTTCTTTAAGTCGAAATTTCCATCACGAAAGCGTTTAAACCAAAATCGCACGGTGCGTTCATTAGTAGACCCCTCTCCAAACGCAGCATTGATATTGCGGGCTGTTTCTGCCGCGTTAGTTCCGCGTCGGAACTCGTATTCAAAAATCACTCGAATTTTCGCAGTATCCATCTTTCTTGTCTAAATTGAATAACAAAAACAATTGAAAGTCGATATTCAAATGTTTCACATTTTTTTAAAAAAGAACATCACAGAAACCATTTGAAAAAAATTTCATTCGAAAACCTCAAACCATGAAGATTCTATGTCAATTCAAAGAACCTATTGCAATAAAACGGCAATTTCATACTTTAACCCCTATTATATATCGCTGTGTGTTCGTCACAGGTTTTTTTTTTTTTTTTTTCGTTTTTTATCTTTATTTTTAAGCATAAATATTTGCACTCGACGGGAATCGAACCCGAGCCTTCTTCTTCTTCTTCTTTAAAATGGCTTTTTCAATTCGGACATTTGCCAGTGTCAAGTATTATCAATATTTGCAGGTTATTTGCATCGAACGAAACAGTCAAGTCGTCATAGTTAAAGTCAAGTCGAGGGGGTCATTGTAAAAAGGGGGCCATTTTTTACAATGTTTGTTCACGGAGCTTTGGAGAGAACACTAAGCTAAAGTCCATGTTTTGCACCGATTTTCACTTTTATTTTCACTTGTACACCTTCACGAAACTAAACTGATTAATATGCCCCCGAAATTAAACAATTTATACGCATTTGAACTAAGTTTTACAAAAATGAAAATTTAGCAACACATCTCCTAAAGTCATTCCCGCCAAAGCTCCCCGAGCCTTCTGCAACCGAGCGTTCGCCCGACGCGCCACAGAGGCCGTCGAATCGCCACAGAATGCAAACCAAACAAAAATAATGACCAATACTTTGCTTCTCTGTTCTTACTACGAATATCGTTTTATTTTATTCGTATTACAAAATGAATATCGACTATAAATTCCAATTTAAAGTTTATGCTTAGTATAAGTATTTGCTAAGCTAAGTCTAAGCAAAGTCAAATTACGCTCTATAGATTTCGGCCTAAGGATTTAACTTCAGAACGCTGCAGAGGTAGTCAGAATAATAACCTAAAATCATCGACCTTTTCAAACCTAGGTACGCCGGTACCTATTTATTTTCTACAAAGAAAAATCTGATATAGTGGAGAGGTAAAATTACGATATTAGTGACATATGTCAACGTCACTATACCCGGTCGTCCGTAACATGAAATATGGACAAGTCTTTATTGTTCTTGTGAAACATATCTCGTTATGTTTCTCTAAATCAGTCAACGGAATTGTTGCAAAGAATTCTACCCTCATCTCACCTGATTTGTAATGCAAATAGTCCCCAAGGGACTCTAGCTCTTAAACTCGGAAGTAACAAAGCTTTTTATTCCTTGAAACTTAGGTGGAATTGGCGACGAACAATAGAAATGATATAGGTACCTATTATGTGTTGTTTTATATTGATTAGTTGTAGAGATACGTCAGAAAAAGGTTATTTTTAAATTTTAATCATAAATTTATGCGTGAAGATGTTTTAGATTTAAATATCTCATAGCTGCTGTGCCTCGCGGTGGCATCAGCGTATTTCCCGTCCCGTAGGAATACTGGGATAAAGGTATTCTATGTATTAATGTAGGTTATAAATAACGCAGCTTTTACGTGATTGGCACCCAAACATCTAAACTTCGCTTTATAATATCAGTGGTATGGAATTCTTAGGCGGACATTTGTGTCAGTGCAAGACCAATCACAAGAGTTTACACGTTAGTTATTTAGTTAGCCCTGGCTAAGTATAGCAGCACAAGTCAACCTTAGAATATCGGAAGTTTGGTAAGATAATCAGAAAAAGAACAACAAAGTTTTATCATTATGATATGTGTGGTATAAATGATAGGTCTGTGCCCATGATAAATTATTGCAATGCAAATGCAATGTCTGTGCAAAACCGCCTAGTGTAAAACCGCCTAGTTCCTGAGAAATGACAAGTATTAAATAATATAACATCTGCCTTTTCTATAAGTATTATGACGGTTAGGCAGGAGTCTAATATTTTAGGGTTTCCAGGGCCGTCTACAAAGCGACAGGACATGTGAAAGTCACTAAAGGAAAAAGAAACATTATTAGCACCAGCACAAACAATATGAATTATGCATTCCTTAATAACTTACTATTTAACTCGTTTTGACGACTTCTGTGGCGCCCAGACTGCAATGCAAAAGGTTGAGGGTTCGATTCCCGCCAAGTGCAAATATTTATGCTTAAAAGTAAATATTTGTATGTCGGGTATATATGGGCGTATTTCTATGTATATTACAATATGTATGTATTTACAAAACAACAAATAAATATAAGTTATATATTCGTGGTCTAATCACCGTAATACAAGCTTTGTATCTTAACAAGAGGCTGAGCTCGGTGCTGTGGATTGTTTACATAATATATTTATTTATAACACTGTCGCTTAAGCTCGCTTGGCACAGATGGTTAGCGTACCTAGCTAGAAAGAGAGAGGTCGTGGGTTCAAATGAGCATTGAATTCTTACGTAACTATTTCGTGAAAAAGCATGTCATTAGTTTTGTAATGAAAATTCCCTTACATTTTTAACGCTAAAGTTTATTATCGTATTCACTTATCTTGTACAGTGCTTACTCAGGTTATAATACGTTTTATTCAATTTTAGAGTATTATCTGACGTTTTTTTCTTTGAATTTAGCATTTTTTCGTCAGGACAATGTATCAAATCGTTATCTAGAATGAAAAAACGAAGTATACGTAGCATAAATACCTACTAATCTACAGACCTTTCCACAATCAAAGGCAAAAAGATCGCAATACCTAAACGAATTTCGTTGAAATTATACCAATTCTTGTTATTCAACTACTTGTATTCTCGACTCGACATCAAACTGAATGGAGCCGTCTATCATTGCAGTAAAATTAATTCCAGCCAAAATCCAGAGCTATAAACAACGGAGAGCGAGAGAATTAATCTACAAGAAAAATGTACGAATAAAATGTCTATTAACTTCGCGTCTGTTAATTTTAATACTTATTAATCTTTACCGAGAGCGGTGTTGGTCTAGTGTTAGATACCCCTACTTTCATTCAGAGGGTCGTGAATTTGAATCCAGGCCGACCGCGCACCTTTTTTAAAAAAGTGATGAGCTTTAGTAACATCGCTCTTACGGTGAAGGAAAACATCGTGAGGAAACCCACGGCTTGAAGTCGCGCACAAAATCAGTTGGTAATTGCGGAAACACACAGTTAAAACTTTAACTTTACTTATTAATCTTTACCAGATTGTGTACAAGAGAAATCCTACTACTATATCTTATCTTACTAATATTATAAACGCGAAAGTTTGTATGTATGTATGTGTGTTTGTTACTAAATCACGTAAAAACCGCTGAAGCTAGCTGGAGACCTAGAATAACACATAGGCTACTTTTATCTCGATAATCCCGCGGGAACGGGACTTACGAAAGTGAAACCGCGGGGCGCAGCTAGTTATAAACTGTTTAAGACTGAACTAAAGACTGTTTAAGAACACTTAAACCCTACCCTAAAAAAACGGTTTGGTAACAACCAATAGACAGACAGACAATGGAGTCTTAGTAAAAGGGTAGCACGGAACCCTAAAAACTGGTTGGATTGTCAGTGTTACCAAACGAAGGAATAATTTTACTTAGACTCCACTGTCCGCCTGTCTGTCACCAGGCTGTGTTCAATGTTTGTTTCAATGCATTGCTATAAGAACAAATTTTATACTAAAAACGTAATAAAATAAACTCACAATATTGGTCGATCTCAATATTATTTAGTAATTATAAAACATTCCGAAATACTATTTTGGTATTTTATTTTTCATTCTCTTATCATCATTTTGGTAGTTTTCTTTACACGATTGGTTAACTTTTATAACAGTCTTTTTTAATCTAAATCGGAAACGAATTAAGGTTCCAAAGTATTCTTTCACTTGTTTTATTTATTTTTGACAGAATATGTGGAGAGCTAATAAATACTAGTATTCAAAATTAGTTGTTTTTCCTCATTTCACATCACCCGCCCTCTTAACTAACAATAATAGTTAAGGGCGAAGTGTCTAGTTGAAATGCACGGGTTTGTACTATTAAGATGCCAGACGAGGGCCGACGTGACCCTTCGAAGACAGTCGTCTAAAATAACGTCCACTTAATTGAATATTTCGGACTAAATTCTCATTAAGTAACGTAGGTATGTCGTACGTTTTTAGAGCTAAGACTAGTCCAGTATTTTCTGGGAATGTTTTAATTAAAATAAATACCTTGATTTTACCATTAGGGACTACCTATTAAATAACGATGATCGAGTGAGCTATAGAAGGGCCACAAATTATATTTTTATTAAAAGTGCTTAAAGCTGGCACTGAGCGTACATAGAACTTTTTTAAAGAAAAGATATATACACAAAAACAGCGCACGGTCTACGTCAGGCGGGATTCGAACCAACACATCTCAATCCAATCCGGGGAATGCGACTTAGGCCTCTTAGTCTACCGACGCGGTGACTCATACGTCGAATTATCGCTTCAATATCTTTTTCATTCACTACAACTTAGGCATGTTATTACGTTACGCATTACCCCGGATTGGATTGAGATGCGTTGGTTCGAATCCCGCCTGACGTAGACCGTGCGCTGTGTTTTTGTGGATATATATTTTCTTTAAAATAGTTCTAAGGGCCACAAAGTCTAATTTACATTACAAAATGCATTGTAGAGCCAATTTCACAAAAGCAGCCTCGCAGTATTTATTGAAATTAATTTTAATTAATTAAAAAAAATAATTGAAAGGTACTGCTATGTCTACGCATTTTTTTAAATAAAAATTACTTTAAATTGCTGTCTACTAGTTTCGTAATGTTAATCCCACTTAAAACTAAAATAAATATATATGTGGCAGTATTCTTTGCTGCTTGGCGGCGAAATAACCGGGTGAGTATTCGCCGGCTGTGTGAACATTTAACTATAATTTAATAATACGTCCTTCAGGTGTACGTTACTTCAGCGGGAAAATAACCGACTCGCTTTCGCTCAAACGCTGCCTGCCCACCTAAATAATCGTAAAACAAAGGAGAGATAGAAAGAGAGGATAAATGTGACACAGATAAATTGTTAGAGAACGGATGTGAAGGAGCAAGACATGCAATCAAACAAAGAAACAAACACTTCAGCTTTATTATATTAGTATAGCTTAGACTGCAAATAGGTATAAAAAGTGTCCCAGTATTTGTAATTTCACAGATAATATTGGAGTTGTAGCCTGTTTTGTCAAGCCAGTGATTTTATTTCAAAAACATGTCATTGTTACATCACGTGATGTTTTCTCTAAAGACTTTCTTCGACTACGTACGGAAATACAGACTTGAAACTTCTCCATCAGCAGATAGGTGCATCCCGAAACTTATAATTTTTCGAAAGGTTCATAATAATAGTCACAGTCACAGGACGAGTAAGACGACATGTCATACACGAAGAGGCTAAACTGTAAAGGAAAATCTGTTCAGTCCATCCTTTCAGGTATATATAATTGAATATAATTTCAATATAAAAGCCATTTCGTCCATAGATGACACGCTTTTGTGTTTGCTAAAGTGGAACTGAAAATAAAATGATCGTGAATGCACGACAATAAAATATATTGTCGTGCAATATTCTTCTTTAATATGGCTTTTCCATTCGGACATATGGCAGTGTCAAGTATTATTAATATTTGCAAGTCATTTGCATCAAAACAGTCAAGTCGTCATAGTTATTGTCAAGTGGAGGGAATCATTGTAAAAAGGGGGCCATTTTTTTACAATGTTTGTTCACGGAGCTTTGGGGACAACGATAAAGTCCATGTTTTGCTCTGATTTTTACTTGTAAGCCTTCACAAAACTAAATTGATTAATATGCCCCCGAAATTAAACAATTTACACTCATTTGAACTAGGTTTTACAACCGTTTACATACGGAGCGTAGATTCAAATTCAATTCGAATTTAAAATATTATTATTCTTTTAAATATCAATACATATTTTTTAGAAACGTCAAGAGCTAGTTTAAATTATTTTAAAACAAAAAAGTTGTTCCTTTTTTTTATTACCAGTGCTATCAGCCGATTATAAAATCTGTAGTCTATATCCCCCCGTATTGATACGAGGGCGGGAAAAGTTCGAGACTCGCATACAAATAATGTCGGATATGTATCATGTGAAACGTTTCGTCGTACGTTCTGTGGGTGCTAAGACGACACTTAGATTGTTGATAATGTTATAAATAGCGGAAAGAATGCCTGTAAAGATACGAAGCTTATGTAACTAGCGACGCGTGGTTCAAATGAAACGGCTGCGATAAGGATGCAAATGGCGCCATCTTAATACGAGTAAAATATGAGAGAGGAGTTTTTCGCGGTAGTTTTCTGGAGAAGTTTTTGATTACCGGGCTCAGGTGAGCACGCAGAAATCTACATTTTGTTCTGTAGTTATAGAATAGAATAGAATATTTAGGTGTTTTTGTATTTTATTCATTGTTTGCTTGTACCGTTATCCGCCAAAGGCACCCTTGGCGCCCTTGGAGTCAATAGTACAATCATACAAAAATAATCTGCTCTACTATGATATTTCCTCGTTACTTTATCGTCTTATTTTATTTTACCACAAATAATAAAAAAAACCTCTTGTTTTGTTTTTTTAAACTGGTCCTGTAAAAGGAGATCACGGTAGGGGCCACTATTATATGTTTGTTGTAGTACAATACAAACAGCGCCATCTAGCCTCAAAGCTGAGCAAGCTTAAGCTTGAGTGAGTGACATGGATGAGTTTATTCAGTGATCTGTCAAATAAAGCAAGTAGTTTTCGATGCGCCTTCTATAATTTTTCATGGCTATATCATGACTTACAAGGATGGAATATACGAGGACTAAATAGAAATGAAAAATGAAATGGAATTGATCTAACTTCAATATTAAAGATTTTTGAGGGAATTGTCGCGACGTCTGATCGAGGCGACCGGTGATCCCAGGGCTGGCGGGTTCCTTTCTCAGCGAGTTAGTCTCGCTATACAGAGAGGGAATGCTGCCAGCATCTTGGGAACTATGCCTCTTGAAGGCGTCGACGATGGCTTCTTCTTTTTTAGTTAAGTGTTTGTTTTTTGTATTTGTTTGTTTATTTAAATTGTCGTTTGCTTTTTTGTTGTAATATGTGAAATAAATAATGTACCTATATTAAATTCGAAAATAGCATGTTCCATAACACAGCAGCAGATGCACACACTGACATGTTTCTGACAGTAATTCCACGTATGATCGACCTTTAAATCGACCAATGGCGGACGATCTTTAGTGACAGACTGACGGTTGCAACATCGTTTTAGGCCCCGCAACCATCGTTTGCGTAGAACATTTTTTTTCAAAAGATTGCTACTTCTATTTATATATTCGAGTTCTTTGGATCGAACTTAGATGTCAATGCAACGTGCTACGTGACATAGGTCGTAAACTATCTTAACTCTTTATCTTGAGGTAAAACGAATTTAATACTTTACAATATACCTACCAATAAAGTATTTTACTATAGATGCGAAACCATTGCAACACGGTCGCTTACAAAACCTTAAAATGAATCTTTATCTTCGCCTATCAAAATTATAGGTACAATGAAATTCAAGAAAATATCTTTTCTAACGGGTCCCCGCCAGTCGAGCTAGACTTATCTGAAACTGCTGAAATTCATGCAAAATTTTATAGAGAGATCGTGAAAACCTCATGGGATGCGATAACATTCGATTTAAGTAACGTTGTAAACATTTTACTGTGTAAAGTTATGCCTTACCATAACGATCTCCTTTGTTAGTTATTAATACAATCGTAAGATAATACATGGAAAAATGTATTTTTTTATGTGACAAACAAGTTTATGGTAGGAAGGGAAAATTAATGAAACGGTAAGCGCCAGAACCCGTGGATCAAGTGAAATTGTTAATATTTGGATACTGGCAAGATTCAATACCTTTTTGATACTATTTAGTACCTTTGTTCATTTAGTATGTACATGGCTTTCGAAAGCTATCTATCTACATAGCGATAGCGCAACAGTAAACAAAATTAATATAAAGTTTTCCAACTAAACAAGAAACTTTACAAAATATTGATAAGTTTAAATTTAAACTAAAGTAAAGTTAATAAACTAAAGTTAATTATGAAAGCATTTTAAAATTTAAGTGAATTTAAAGAGAAAACAAACGTGTTTCTTTCAAGAAATAACTCCAATTTACAAGTCAAAAAACTCCAACCTAAAGTAAAATAATCTTTGAACCATTTAATAAATAGAAGAAATTATATAGGTGCTGCCTACACCTACAAGTGCTGACAGTAAAGTTTAATAATCTCGGATTCAGTAACTGTTTTAATCAAGGTAAAATAATTATATTAACCTACGTGGGTAGATCGCTAACTGAAACGAATAGTCTGCAAAACAGGTAATAGACGATTTCAGGTGAGCTATAAACAGAACACAACTCAATTTCGTCTGGCGCGAGTATAATTGAATCTTAGAGGGTGCCTCCCCCAGGCTCTCTGTGGAAACTGTTTTTGAGAACGAACATTAAGGTTTCCTCTTCACTAAAATATATGCTATGCAGTATAGTTCTTGTCTTCTTCTTTGCGAAAAAATTATGTGCAGTAATAACATTGCTCCTATGATGATGGAAAACATCGTAAGGAAATCCACGGCATAATTAGCTCCAGACGTATTGACCAGTTCTTTCCTCTGGGAGTTGACTGTCTGGCTGGGAGGGTGGTATAAGTGCTGGGCAAGCCTACTCCACTTAACAATGTCCAGCACCATAAATTATAGCATTGAGTAAAAGTTGCTTGCGCTGTATAAATCATCTAAAATTAGATGACCAGCAGTGGTTTTCGAATCTGAGCAATACAACGCTCTGATTGGACGCTCACTCATATTCGACGCTAAAATAGCGTCGAGCTCTAGGCTGTTACATTAAAGATATTTAATAACATCTGCATTCATAAGACATCTACATATTTAATTACGTACCAGAACAAATAGTTACAAAAATAATATTAAAACTAAAATAAAACTACATACTTAAATTAAAATTAAACTAATTAAAAACTAAACTATATCTAAATCAGCTAAACCCTTGGTGGAGGGAAAAGTGGCCAAAATGCTGGCTGCATTGCCCCGTTGTATGCAAATACTTATTTTTTGGGCAAAATACATAAAATGATAAAAACATACATAATTTTACATAATCAGGTAGCTGGACATGAGATAATTGCAATAATATTTTAAAGAAATATTGAACACTTCCATCATAATCCGCGCTACTATGATCGTTTCCACTACTATGTTCGTCGTCCTTTTGTCGATCAAAAAAATGAGTAAATATTAATTAAAAAATACCCCGACTACTTTTAAAAACAACAGACAATTAAAAACATTTTTTTTAAGTTTGTTTTTCTCTTTAATTTGAAAAATTTGATGTGTTATTATTTACTTATTATTTTTTTAGCTGAACGACAACGCGACGACTTCGTGATGACTTATAAGATATGGTAGGGCCCAATATTATCGTTCCCGGGTCTATGGGAGAACGTTGACCGAATGTATATCGAAAATAGAAAAAATTTCCTATAAATTTGAATAAGTGAATAAATTTTGGCAAAACTACAGCTACATAGAATATGTATGGAATTGAAAATAAACCTTCTACAACCTATCAGTAAATTGGTCAGCCCAACGAAACGTTCGAATGTATAGACCCATATGGTACTAAAAGCCATAGGGCTAATCCGATAATGTAAGGCGGTTTAAACTTCACCACTTGAACCTTTTGTTGGACGCAGACTCCGGGACGAACAATCGGCAGATAAATAAATAAATAAATAAATTTGTGACCAACACACAGCGCCATCTAGCCCCATGGTAAGCTGCTAAGCTTGTGTTACGGGTGACTAGACAACGGATACACTACTTATATTTATTTTTCTTTTGTAAATACATACATATTAACATAGAAATACACCGAGGCCAGATACAAATATTAGATATTTCAGGTTATGTGATGGATATAATTCCTTTATTTGTATTTTACTAGCAACTCTCTGCTGTGAAGCAGCTCACCCGTAAAGCAGTTGGTCCCGGTTGTTATCTCTAATAGCAGTGGTTAGGTCAAGTTAGAGGTCTTGGGGGGATTTGATAACTCTAACACCAGGTGAGCCATAGCCTTACACGAAATGAAGAAGACCCATATAAATCCCGTTCCAGAACCGGAATAATAAGTATTCAGCAAGATAATCCGGAAAATAGACTACCTGTGATTCAAATTTCAGTGAAATCTGTTCAGCCGTTTTTGCTTGATTGAGGGACAAACAAAATTGGAATTTCGGCCTATAAAATTTTAATATCATTGCGCGCATATCCTAAATTGTCATGATTCAATTTTGATCTAAGCTTGGATGATTGTTTTAACCGATCGGCCGACACGGAAAGGTCTCTACAGTCTACTTTTGCCGCCATCAGCACATCGAAACCCTTTACTGACACTTAACGTCATGCTTTTAAAGGTTTAACTCGTATTTTCTCGTATTCAGATTTAGGAATGGATTAAAACGGGTTCCTTAATAAAATAAATTTTCATATTGTAACTTTGCGAATTCTGTTTTCATAAAATTGGCTGAGGGTTACAAACACACGTAAATGTCTACCTATTTGTAAACTTGCTTAGCTTAATTAATTGATAAATACGAAAGTAATTATATTTTGAGTAGTGAAAGAATGGGCGAGTTTCTCGTCCGAAATCGACCTGTATTTGATTCAATGGTAAGTAATTGTAAACTAATTTTTTTGGTCAGATAAAATTATACAAAATCATGGTTCAAAAAACATTTAGTTAAAACACGATAAAAAGAAACGCTCGATAAATCGAGTATTTTTTCCTCTGTATTCAGAGAATTATACGTATTGGACTTTTATTTTATTGGACTTTTTTTAGCAGGATGTGTTTGGTTAACCATTCTAAAATATTTAACAATTTGATAATATTTATATACTTATCAAATATTCTCGCATTCTGCTGTCTATGGCGTCGTGTATTGAATTGCGTCTTGGTTTAAAATGAATGTAGTTTACAACTAAGTAGCAGGTCAATATTTTTATGATTGATATACCAAAGTGAGTAAGTGGCGACGACGGCTGCAAGGCATGGTGTATGATACTGATCTTATAAAATATCTGTGTGTATTTGTGTTGCTTGACCGAAAGCGATGAAACCTGGTATACCTATAGATAGCTAAAGACGTAGTTTAATCATAGGCTTTTTATTTCGACACTCCAACGGGAACAGGTCAGGGGTGAAATTGCGAGACGTCGCAAGTAACACATTAAAGCACGTTGGGCTTTATAGCAGCAAAGTCATGAATAGTATAAGAGTAAAAGTTTAGAAAATTATCTTCCCAAAATGTTATTTCAACAAATCAAGTAGGTACTAATTTTACTATAGATATTATTTAACCAAAACTCAATAAAACAAAAAAGAAACAAATTAAACCATAGTAAATATGCCGTTATTAAATAATATTTACTAATCAAGCAATGAAAACAGCCAAGATAACTTAAAATCCTATTACTAAAATTACTTATTTACCCAATTACTTTTAGTTTTCCCAATTATTTACAAGACAAATTTCATAAGCGACAAGAAGAAAATTCAAAAATAGACCTAGATAAACCTAGACCGTATCAAAGGGAAAGGAAAACTCGAGTAATAGCGAGACGGATCTCTGTTATTGATAAATTAGTTTGGCTTCTAATCAAACTAAAATCTCTGCTACGTATACAATTTATGAGAAGGTACACAACAGTCTTCATTAAGCTAATTACTCTGATCTAAATCCTCTCAAAGCAGGCCGTGATCTTATCTATTAGGTAGCCGTCCGTTCGTTGTCCAATCCAATTTCATTACGGAAACACTTTTACCTCCCCCTTCCTTGCGAAATTACTTCGAAACAATGGTCAATCCGTATTGCGTAGCTGAATAGTTTGTTTTTTATCCGAATGCGCGATGTAATATCAGTCTATGTCAATAAAATTATATTACTGAACTAGCTGCGCCCCGCGGTTTCAGCCGCGCAATTCGCTATTCCGCGTTGTTCTTACACCTACCTACCGCAATACAAAAGTCCACACTTAAACGGTCGCCAATTGAAGTACTGTTGAAGCCAGGTGCTGCGGCGCCTGGCATTATCAGTACTTCCCAGGTTTTCAGTTTAAGTGTGGATTTTTGCATTGCGGTAAGGCAAAATTTGTATGTCAGTAAGTGATGATGACGATCGATGACAATGAATGACGATGGATGACGATAGATGACGATGGATGGCGATGGTTAAAAAACAACTTACAACAACAAATTACGCAATTTTTATTTTTTATCCGGATATCCGGACTTGATATCCGGATAAAAAGTAACCTACATGTTAATCAAAGTCTCAAGCTATCTGCATACCAAATTTCATTGAAATCGGTCCAGCCGTTTCCGAGACCAGCGCGCACAAACGCACAGACAAACAGACAAACGAACAAACAGACAAAAAGTTAAACACGGAAATGGTGTATGTTACGTTAGTACATACCCCTAAAAATTGTTTATTCAAAATATCTTTCAAAAACAGACACCGCTAAGTAAGTAAGATAGATATAGATGGTCACGTAGAACTAAAAAATGTTCCGCTACGTAAAGCATTAAAAGTTGTCAAGTGTCAAGTGTGGTCAGTCTTCTCCTACAAGCATCCTTGCTTCTGTCCTGAGGCTGTCATTAACGACTTAGTTTTCAAAATTCAAAATAGCGACCACAAAACGGGGTTTTTTCGGGAATACGTTGAGGAGATGTGTTGCTAAATTTTTATTTTTGTGAAACTTAGTTCAAATTCATGTAAATCGTTTAATTTTGGGGGCATATTAATCAATTTAGTTTCGTGAAGGTGTACAAGTGTAAATAAAAGTGAAAATCGGTGCAAAACATGGACTTTAGCTTAGTGTTGTCTCCAAAGCTCCGTGAACAGACACTGTAAAAAATGGCCCCCTTTTTACAATGATTCCCTCGACTTGACTTTAAGTATGACGACTTGACTGTTTCGTTCAATGCAAATAGCTTGCTAATATTGATAATACTTGATACTGGCAAATGTCGGAATGAAAAAGCCATTTTAAAGAAGAAGAAGAAGACCACAAAACGTCAAAATAGAAAATAGAAGTAGTTGACCAAGTACGACAAAATAAGTAAGTATCTTTGCAAACGCGCGCACGAAGTTTTCTGTACTTAAATTAAACCACTTAACTATTAATTACACGACTGCCAAAGGAAGTGTTATGTTTTTGCCGTGAGTGTATGTATGTATGTATGTGACCTATTTTTGTGCCGTCGTAGGGCCTAAACGGCTGGGCCGATTTAAATAAACGATACGTCGTTAGATTCGTCATAACCGTGAGAGTGACATAGGGTACATTAAAATAATAAATAAATAAAAATAATAATGTAAAACGCTATTAACCAAGATTTGTAAAGACCATAAAAAACAGAGAAAACGCGTAACATTGTTCACTCAAACGATATGTTTTATTCTTTCGTAAATTTACATTTGAAAAGTATTGCTTGTAAAGTTTTACAATTAAATTTTAAAATAATTAATTATAAAATTATCGGAAGTCGTTTAAGTAGGTTGTCTTCATTAATATGTCACTTGCCTTCGGCTCGGTTGTCTTGTCTTTGATGACGTTTATATATTCTTTTTACCTACTTCAATTTATGGCTTAGCACTACCTCTGGATTTCAATATTCGCATGCGAAAACAATCCGCGTGTGAATAATGTATTGTAATAGTAATTCTACTGGTTAACTTCGAAAGTTATGTTGCTACTACATGACATTATGATTACGCAGGTAATTTTCGCAAGAACAACGGAACGTTAATTAAAAACTTTTCGATTTGACTCGTATAAATATTTATCTCATCTATGGATTTGACTTTGACGCCGAGTTTGAAGGAAATGGCAGAGATAACATGACATAAAATACTTAAGCAAAGAGAATATAATCACTACGTTTTATA
This sequence comes from Idaea dimidiata, assembly GCA_949358125.1. Classification (NCBI taxonomy): domain Eukaryota; kingdom Metazoa; phylum Arthropoda; class Insecta; order Lepidoptera; family Geometridae; genus Idaea; species Idaea dimidiata. Next base: position 14,694,161 of record OX442339.1, on the reverse strand, counting down.
CTTAAGTATCTAATAGGAGTTTTGGCGGGAATGCGTTGAGGAGATGTGTTGCTAAATTTTCATTTTTGTGAAACTTAGTTCAAATGCGTGTAAATTGTTTAATTTCGGGGGCATATTAATCAATTTAGTTTCGTGAAGGTGTACAAGTGAAAATAAAACTGAAAATCTGTGCAAAACATGGACTTTAGCTTAGTGTTCTCTCCAAAGCTCCGTGAACAAACATTGTAAAAATGGCCCCCTTTTTACAATGATTCCCTCGACTTGACTTTAACTATGACGACTTGACTGTTTTGTTCGATGCAAATAACTTGCAAATATTGATAATACTTGACACTGGCAAATGTCCGAATGGAAAAGCCAATATAAAGAAGAAGAAGTATCTTCTTACTAGTTTGTGGACTTAAATAACCACTTTATTTTTCAAAGAAAACAATACCTACGTAATAATCTAAAAGAAGTTGACAGCAACAACAACCCGAGGCATTGCGCCCAAGATGCTGGCGGCGTTCCCGCGCTGGATAGGAAACCGCCAGTTCTTGTACTTATCACCCCGAGTAAGCAAAAAAAAGCAATGCACGTCCTTGCTACTGGAGTATATACATCTAGAATTAATAAATTTCTTCTGGTGTAATTAAATCTGATCTCTAAAAACTAAAAAGCGAAAAATAAAAAAATATTTTAAAAAATAAAAAACCCGACTGCTGTTTTAACAGAAAAGTGAAAAACAAGATGCTTCTAGTAGCTTTAGGAATGGTGGATGCAGTCGGGTGGGACTCCAAATAAAAGGTGAATAAGTTTAATAACACCAAATACTTAGTGTTATTATAATTAGGTACTTATACTATCTTTATGTTATTTGGAGTCCCACCCGACTGCATCCACCATTCCTAAAGCTACTAGAAGCATCTTGTTTTTCACTTTTCTGTTAAAACAGCAGTCGGGTTTTTTATTTTTTAATTTTTATTTTGTTTTAGTATTTGTTATATGGGTAATAGAATTCATCTGTATCAACTATCTAATTGTCACGATTCATGAGATACAGGACAGTTGGGAGTTAATTTTTCACTGTCTGTCTGTCACCAGGTTGTGACCTTTTTCCTAAGAAATTGGTCCAGCTTTTACCCATTGAGTATGGAACCCTAAAATAAAGTCCTTTAAATGTACTTGGTAACTGAAGTCTTGTTTTAACTCTACTACTCCACAATACTACCTGAAAACTCTAGTACGAAATACACTCCGTAATACCTTCGTGGAAATTTCAACAACAATGTTCCAGTTCTCTACCAAAATCCACTACCTGCTAGGTATGATTGATTAAAAGAAAAAGACGAAAAATTCTAAAATTGGAAAGGCACTACCTATATCTATCAAAACGGAGCGAAACGGAAGTAATTCCGAAAACACGATCCGAGAGATTTCGTCTGATATTCGAACAAAGTCAACTTCGAAGCGAGATTTGTGTTCGAAAATGGATTGAAGTCGGCCCATTGTTACTGAAGCCGTTGACTAGGAACTAAAATCCGATACAGTCTGCGAAGCCGGTATTTGCACAGAATGTCAGTGGTAAACTCTTCGTCACAATCGATCAAAAGCGCTTTGTTCCTTTAGCTGATTAATGCACTAAAGCTATGGCCAACGCGCTTTGATGGAATGTTATCACTCGCTTTTCTCGGATTCGGATAGGATTGGCTTTTTTAGTCGCATACGTTGATGTTTTTCAAGAGGATTGGTATTGGACTTTGTTTGGAAGTGGTTTTTGAATCTGTGTGGTTTGATTAATCCTTAGTGTAAAAACAGTTTACCTGTAGTTATACGTCACGACGATTCCCATACATAGGCGTTCTTCGGACGCGGGCGTGGCGATCGTTGATGGTCCAATTTTGTATACTTCTTACAGTACGTAAGTACCAATTTTGTATACTTCTCTTCGTAATTCACAACCAAATTCATATTTAATTTGTTTTTTTTGTAGGATACTTGTACACAATAGTATGTAATTGATTACTTTAAAACGTCTTAAAATTAAGATTTTACTGTGGCTTTAGAACGTGCCCTGCGATGAGATGAAGCCACAACATGTAATAATTAGTAATTAGTGCCACAATTAGTAATCATTTGTTCAATTATAATCGTCATAACCTATGCATGACCTAATGCTTTGTCTTGCTTTTGTGAGTGATAATTAATATCAGCGAAAATGGGACAAAAGGTGTGTCCACTCATAGGGTCGTTTGGGAATACAGCTGTTAGTGTAAATAGAAAACACCCACTTAAGCTTAAGCACTTAAGCTTTTGGTCTTGCTGCGAGTATGTCTGATATACCTACGTCCCTAAAATAGATATAGTTTCCATTTATTATTCTAAAGCTGAAATCTTTAGAAAGTAGTTTTGTCTTAGGTTTGCGTAGTTTTGCAGAATAAAACACAATATTTACCGGGTTTTACTCGCGTTTTATTCACTAACAAGTACCTTAAACTACTTTTTTTAAATTTACTTCCAAGTACAGACTTTTTGTCCTCTCTTTCTTTATTATGAGTATAGATGACATTGTAATAATGTTCCGGGCTTTCGCTAACTTTACAGTTAGCTTTTTCAAGGTAAACCTTAGCCTAGCTTTTTCAAGGTGTTCAACCTTGAAACAGCGAACTGTAAAGTTAGTGAAAGTACTGTACACATTGTAACAATTCCATTAGTAATTAAAATGCGAGTAAAACCCGGTTAATATTGTGTTTCATTAAAATTGACTTAAAACAATTTTGAAATTTAAAACGTAGATTCGCAACTTTCCAAAGCTTTCGCTTAGCAAAGTCCAAGTTTTTCCAATTTAGAATGTAAATCAATTAAAAATAATGACTTAAACTGCTTCTCTGTCATGTATGACATAAATATTTATTTATTGGTATTACAAAATGCTACTTACACAATTTCGATTATAAGTTCCAATTCAAAGTTTATGGTTAGCTAACCTTTAACTTTTTTGCTTAGCTAAGTCTGAGCAGAGTCATGAGTACCTACACTCTATAGATCTCAGCCAAGGTCATTTTAATTTCTTCTATGGTTTTCGCGATTTTGCATAATAAAACACTTTATTTACCGGTTTTAATCGCGTTTTATTCATCAACGACCATGATTTTTAAACGACCGACCGTCAATGATCGTTGATGAATAAAACGCTATTAAACCCGGTAAATAAAGTGTTTTACCAAGGTCATTTTATCTATTTATATGACTAAAACTTGTATGTCCTAACTGAATGGTCAAAGTTTGGGCTACACAGCATCTCGTTATGATGTTTTCAGCAATATCTTGATCTTGTTTTTCGCCAGACGTTTATTGGAAATAAATTCAGTACTTTATGCGCTGGCGCGTTGACACCTACACATTTTTACGAGCAACATAATAGGTTTTGGGGTGAGAGCCCTTACTTTTATAGTAACTTGTTACAAAGAATGTTCCTACACTAAATTAGGAACTATATTCTTATGGGGCTACGTTTATAGATTTCGAAGGAAATTGACCCTTATTATCATAAGCAATAGAGGTCTGAATAAATTGGTAATATTTTAGCGTAATTGTCGCCGTTCCTTGGTTGTTTTTATTGCTGTTATATATTGGTTATTGTCTTAGATACAAATATATGAGAAGTACCTAGCTTTGTTTATTGAATTGTATTATTGGTTTTTTTGAATGATTCTAATGGAACGCTCAGTTGGGGGCACAAATATACAATAGGGTATGATCAAATATTTTTTTATACATATCAGAGTTCAAAAACGATTTTGCGGTAGGTATTTTCATTAGATACTGTATTTTTTACTTTTCATTTAAAATAGTAAAATATTACGTAAATTAAAAAAAAAACCACCACCAACTATCCACCATCCTGATGACGTCAAGTTACAAGTATAAATTCTATTCTGATTCTAAGAAAGTGTAAGAATGGTTTATCCCACTTCTATCATTGTAAACCGATAAACCGCATCGATAAATGTTTTAATTTGATATGTAGGTAATAGTTCATATTTAAATACCAACAAACTGCGCCCCGCGGTTTCACCAGTCTAAGTTCCGATCCCAATTTCAATGCTTCCACCAATAGATAGAGCTACATTATCCAGGACTAACATAATTTTGATCCCACGAGGTCGGGATTTAAGCAGGTGAAATCGCGGGACGCATCGCAGTACGAAATACGTTAATCATCATAATACAAAATAATCATCTACAAACAAAATTTTATCTCTACTTATAATAAAGGAAGAGAGGATAAAAAGTTTGTACTTGGAAGTAAATAAAAAAAAAGTGGTCTAGGGGAAGTAGTAGAACAAAATTATATAATTTTAAAAATTCATTTCTGTCGGTCTGTTTCTCTGTCTGTTCCTTATACAATTAAAAACTACTAATCCTTTTAAAATCTGTTTTTCCATATTAGATAGTTCTATTTTCGAGGAAGGTCGCGTTATACTTTGCATCGAAATACAATTAGCAGAACCCGAGAAATGAAAGAAAAAGTCCAACCGCTCGAGAACCGCTCGGCCGCCCGCGCCCGTGACAACTGACAACGCGTTTTTTACTTCCGCGGGTGAAACCGAAAATTAAATGTACATTAGGTACGTTTGCCTTCATTAAAAAAACATAGTATTTTATTATTGCTATCATTCAAAAAGCAACGTATTTAAGGTACCTATAACATAATTCTTTCAAGTGTAGAAAGTCTCGTAAAACTCACCCGTAAGTCGTAAAAATTAAAAAACGTCTGCAAATTCCACGTAGCGCTGTTACGACTGGCAATAATCATTTTTCATTCTAATTTTCAGTAATGAAATTAAAGAATTGCAGTTTCATGAAAAAATCTACGGACAATGTAGGTATTAAGAAGCTCCGTGGACTAACTACTATGTAAACTGGGGTATTATAAGGCCGAGTACTGAACCGCGACTGAAATTTGAAAGCTACTTATTTACTAATTTAGCAGTTTACGAATTCAAAATGAGTGTGATATTTTTTTTAATTTTAGAGCTGCTTAATTGTTTAAGTAGCCCTCAAATTTTGAGTGCCTTTCAGTATTTTACACCCGGATACAAAAACGTCACTTAACTAATTATTGAGCAGGTACTAAATTATTGAGCTAATTAGCGGCTTATGCCCGGTTTCTGAAGTCTGTTTGTCGGTGAGGTTTATCAATTTGATGTCGCTATTGGTTTGATAACTAGCGTCAATGCGTTTCTAAACAGCGGAGTGACAGTGACGGCTTGTCACATGCATAGAAAAACGAAGACGGATAACTGGAGTTTATCTCAAGGATATCTTTATTGAATCAATAGGTAGTGAGAGTTTATGCCAGATGTTCAAAAACCGGGCATGTCTAAATTTGAGTAGCGTATGTGTTTTCAGTCGTTATTAAAAAGTAGATAAATCGCTTTAATATGTACATAACTAGACGTCTACTAAGAAAATATTCTTGGAAATTCCTAAGAAAATCGTCACTTACCTACTCCAATTAAAACGCGAGCGTTTCATAAAGAACGATTTAATATTTAGTGAAAACCGAAATTCCGGTGAATTTATTAATAAACCATCATCAATCTAATCGTTGATTTCAATAACAGCTTTCTAATTGAGTTGGTGTCGCTAAATAATGATTGTGATAAATCAGAAGTTTGTTTGCAGAAATCTGGAGTGTGACTTCGGAACCGGAGTTTGGTGTGGTTTGAGGACGTACAGTTACGAAGAAAATTATATGCTGTGTACTTATTATATTAAATATTAAAGCTTAAGGTATGCCTACTAGAAATCACTTCAAGAAACATACACATTCAAAGGATCGTGAGCGATGAGATCATCATCATCATCACTGCTGAACGTAGACCTCCCACACGTCGCGTCGCAACAATAGCCCCCATCCAACCTGCGACCATCCCTGCGACCGCTACAATGTCGTCGATCCACAGAGTCTTCCACCAATTCAATCCCCTGAACGACTCTGACAGCCGAATACAGAAACGTCATTTAAAATTTGAGAAGTTCTTAAATTATTGAGCAGTTTCTAAATTTAAAATTAGTATGGCAATTTTGGAGTTTGAGAGCTGTTTCTTTATTATTAGTTCTCAAATGTTGAGTAGCGTTTCAGTATTCAGCCGTGAGCATCTTAATTAAACCTATAGTTAGTGACCACGTGAAGAATTCGTAAGTTATCACTGGCATCACACAATGATTAAAAACTTTTTTCTTAAACCTCTACGGTACTTGTAGTAAGATGATTTCTCGGAGCTTTTTTAAAATTGATAGGTAAGCGTTTGACCACTATCTCACCTGATGGAAAGCGACTTGTAATCTAAGATGTTGCACGCTTACCTGTTCACTCGTGACTTGAAGACCCCAAGTTGTAGACATCCGGGAAGACATACTCAGGCAACTGATTCCATTCCCTCGCAGTTAAAATAGAGAACGCTTTCTAAACGCCGCCCATCTGAGTTGTGCTGAGCATCTGTGTATCAGCAGCCCTGGACAACATTCTTATCGAATAACGAAATCGCCAATCGACAGATTTTTTGTATGAAATTGACATATATAATTATATAAGTTCGCGGAAAGTCACGTGACTTAATCGTTAAGAATGGCTGCTGATCAGTCAGTAAATCAGCCAGTCAGAACATTGAACTTAATATTTTCAATAAAAAGAACTATGTGACCGACTATACCCAGTACCCAGTAGGTAAGCAGCTCCTATGTAACACCACATTTGTAAAGCTTCAAGTTAAAGTGAATACCACAAATTGATGTAGGTACCTACGTCTCAATTGGCACGTTTTAACTACGTTTGAAAGGTTCACATAAATAGTCGAAAGTTTAATGGTATGTATATAACGTTAATTATTACTATTATATCGGGAATATCGGGATCAAATTATTTAACTCCTCGGCAAAATTAAATATAATGGTAAAACATTTTTAGAAATCGGTCTAGTTGGTTTGGTGTCTATAATATTACAAAGAAACATTTTTTTTTCTATATTATTATATATATATATATTTATAGAAGTATATATAGTCAGAGTTAAAAAGTCGGTGTCATCTTCTTTATGGGGATAACTCCCTCTCTCTCTTTTAACAACTTATCAGAATGTTTTCAACTTAAATAGAACTTAAGATTTATTACCAACAGAATAGTTAATCAGCTAGCTGTTCAATCGAAGAAAATTTTATGACGATTGACGCAGATTATATTTTATTCATTGCTTATTCTAGTTTAGTTGAACGTACCCTTAGACCAATGATTTCTACGTTTGTTTACTCCGAATTACTGATATATTGTGAGTTAGAAAGAAAACTGCAAACATTGTGTTAACAAAAGAAAAACTTTGATTAAGAAAACCATGATTGTGCCTCGTTGTACACGTTTAGGATTCTCAGAATAAAATCTGTTTTCTTATTGACTCATAAAAACAAACTTTTTACGTGCGAGCTATCGCTTTTTCTTCCCAATTATGAGTGGATTGCGGAAATACAGTATTTGGTATTTTGGTTTTGTACTGAATTCGATTTCATTTTCGGCTTCAAACTTTTATGTTCTGTTTTTTTAAGAAACAATAGTTAAACAGATTTCAAAATATAATAATACTTTAAATACTCTTAAGTTTTTAGCAAGAAAAATTCAAGGTAATTTACCTTAAATTTCCTTAGGTTTGAAGCAAAAACAATGTTACTTACCTATGTAATTTTAAAAGAGAACAAATTAGCTGATTTTTTTGTTTAATTTTTGTCAGTACTTACAAGGAACTTCCATGGTTACTTTACTCTGGTTCTAAAATAAAAAATCCAGTAGTTTAGAAAAATAAAACTATAAACCATGTAAAAAAGCTTACCTTAAATTAGAAAGCTTACCTTAAATTACAAAAAAGCTTACCTTAAATTAGAGCGTTTTTTTTTTTTTTTTTTAATTTGGTGAACGCGCGACGGAATGTACAATTCATATTACATGTGATCAGAACTGCAAGTAAATATGGACCTAACCCACCAAATTTCTTCAGCAATAAGTAAAATACGCCGCGCCGCCTTGTGTTCCGTTCAGAAGGAATTGTACATTTTGTTCGTTCAGAGCGTGGGTTCAAATCTCGCCCGTGGCACTGAATTTCAAATCTGTCTCATCATTACAACTCTGAATTCAATTTTTGCGGATTTATTCTAGGTCTTTCCTAGAAAAAGTAATTATTCAGCGAGCAACAGAAATATCCAGAATCCACATAGCCGCGAGTAATAATTATTTTTTATAATATTATGTTCAAAAATGGAAAAAAACCTTGTCCTACTTTCTGGTAATCCTACTACCCACTAAAATTATAAACGCGAAAGTTTGTAGGTATTTGACTTTGTTACTTTTTCACGCAAAAACTACGGAACCGATTGCGATGAAATTTGGAATATAGATAGACTAGCTGCGCCCCGCGGTTACACCCGCGCAAGTCTCGATCCCTCGGGATTTTTGGTATCAAAAGTATCCTATGTTACTCTCCATCATTTAAACTATCCCTATGCAAATTTTCATTCAAATCGGTCGAACCGTTTGACCGTGAAGAGGAAACAAACAAACCAACAAATAAATAAATAAACAAACAAACAAACAGACTTTCGGATTTATAATATTAGTAAGATTAGTAAAATAGCTAGAGACCCAGAATAAAATATAGGTTTTTTTATAATAAACCCAATGGGTATAATAGAGAGAACGCTTATTATTTTGTAACATCTTTGTAACCTTTATTCGCAAATAAAAGATTGATTGATTGATTGATTGATTTATCCCGATATACCTTTGGGGACTGGGCTAACACAGGTGAAACCGTGAAGCGCAACTAGTTATTATTATAATTTTAAGTACATCTATGTACTAATATTATAAAGAGAAAAAGTATTTGTTTGTTTGTAACGAGTCGGCTTCGAAACTACTTGACCGATTTAAATAATTCTTTAACTAATAGAAAGCTTGATAATGTAGCTTTCTCTCTTGATAATGTACCCGTACATATGTACCTACGCGAGAGAAACTGCGGGACGCAGCTAGTGCACAACAATTTTACAAAATTGATAAATTAGCTATAGGCATAGTGTATTTACATTTTCAATTTCTTTTTATACCTTAGCAATGTTAGGTTTTGTATACCTTGGTACTTAATCATCAAAAAGAAATTTCGATTATACAAAGAAAATATATTTCTTATTTTTCATAAATTATAAATACAAGGTGTAACAGGTTAGCCCTTTTAAGCCGAAAGGGGGTTGTTCTAGACGTCTAGGCGAACAACTTTTGTTCTACAACTTTTGGAAATTCGAAGTAGTTTTCGAAAATTTTAAGTTTAAAGTTTACTTGAAAATCAGCTGTTTCTCAGAGTTCGAGGTCATTGAACTTATCTTGTCCTTTCATTTAGTTTAGTCGACAACAATCGAAACTACAATTACGTTTATTTTCAAAAGCAACTGTTTTTTCAGTAAACCATAACCTCAAAATTTTCAAAAAAATAGTTCGAATTTTCAAAAGTCGTAGAACAAAAGTTGTTCGCCTAGATGTCTAGAACAACCCCTTTCGGCTTAAAAGGGCATGCCTGTTACATCTTGTATAGGTATTTTGCTAGCTAACTAATTCGAAAATAAAAGAATTCGTATCAAAATCTAGGATATCGTTATCCTACCTATCTTACTAATAATTATAAAAGGAAGAGGAAGGCCTAGAGGAGGCCTGGAAGAGATCGCCCATAGGCGATAAGGCCGCCCTTTGTACCACTTTAGTTTTGAAGTTCTAAAATGTCACTTGTAATAATTTGTGTTTTTTGGTACAATAAAGTGTTAATCATTCAAAGTGTTAATCAATAAATGATAAACTTTTTAAGTATGTGTGTTACGAATTTTTTTCTCTTTTATGCAAATACTACTTTTAACCGATTGCGATGAAACTGAAACCAACAAAAATGTACCTTTCTAACAGCATCATGTTTTTGCTGCAGCCATAAATGACAAGCAAAGTTTTTTTTACTGAAAATTATCTACACCTAGCTTAAAAAAGTTAAAGTTTTAACTGTGTGTTTCCGCAATTAGCCCTACTATTGGGCCTTTGTGCGTGACTTTAAGTCATAGGTTTCCTCACGATGTTTTCCTTCACCGTAAGACTGGTATTAAATAGAGCATTTTTTTTTCAAAACCAAAGACATTGGTGCGTGGTCGGTTAAGGTATTCGGTAGGCAGGTTGAAACCACATGAAACTCATGAATACCTCCCATGAGTTTCATGTGGTTTCTTCTCATCAGCGAGCGCTTTTCGAAACCACATGAAAATCATAGCTTTAAGACTGTTGATGTACGCGTATTGTGTTTTAAGTGAAATAAAATATTTGACTATGATTTGTTTGTTATTGCTCAAGACATATCTACTAGAAATATTTTAGAACTTAAATTCATCTTCAAAAATTAACTCGCAACGAGATTTAAATGCAAAGACGTGAGTTCAAATCTCGTAGCGAGTGAATTTTGAATATGATTTTTTCTTTTAAAATATTTCTATTAAAGAATTTGACTATTGACTAATAACTTTCGGAACTAAAGTCGGGGTATTTGGCACTAGACCAACACCGCTCTTACAAACAGTACCTATCCATGTGGTCGGAACCGAATTACAAAACATCCCCCTCCCCGCGACCCTGTTTACTGTTTCCCCTCGCGACCAAGGTCATTTTAACATGATCGAAACGTCGAGATAAAAGAATTTAAAAGTAACAATACGCGAATAAGATCCAGTTAAAATATTACTATGGGAGCCGAGTTACGTAGCTACTGTATCAACACACACCCTTCAGGCAAAATGTATTTACTTCATTAGAACTCAAAAAAAAAACCAGTCAAGTCCGAGTCGGCTTCACGAACGAAGGTTTCCGTATATTATCACAATTGGGTAAGTACCTAATCCTAACATAATCACTAGACCAAACGAAGTTTTAGAAATTAACTGACGACCTCTGTGCCGCATCGGGCGAACGCTTGGCTGCAATGCAGAAGGTTGCGGGTTCGATTCCCGCTGGGTGCAAATCTTTATGCTTAAAAATAAATATCTGCATCTTGTCTGGGTGTATTTCTATGTAAAATGTGTATTTACAAAAGAAAAATAAATATAAGTAGTATATTCGTTGTCTAGTCACCGTTACACAAGCTAAGCTGCTTACCATGGGGCTAGATGGCGCTGTGTGTTGGTCACAGGATTTTATTTATAAATTATTATTTAATTATAAAATCCCAGGACGCAACTGACGACCGTTTACCTCTAGATGGCTCCAACGCAACGGTAAAAATGAAACGCGGTATCGTTACCTACGTTTATATTTGAAAACTTTCGTTTGTTGTTTGTTGCCCTTATAAATTTGTTTAATTCTGTTTTTAGTATTTATTGTTATAATGGCAACAGGAATACGTCATCTGTGAAAGTTTCAACTGGTTAGCTACTACGGTTTGTGAGATACAGCCTGGTGACAGACGGACGGACGGACGGATAGCGAAGTCTTAGTAATAGGGTTCCGTTTTTACATTTTGGGTATGAAACCCTAAAAAAGAACGCTTGATGTTGAAAGCTTTTGTAAAACATTCCTTTAGCAATAATACAAAGGCAATATTGTAAACTTGAAAGGACAGTAATTTCAATATGAAAACGTAATGAAAAATGGGATTTGTACGTTTGTGAATAAGATTATTATTATCAAAGCTTACAACATGTCTGTAGGTAGAAAATGTTCACAAAAGAGAACTTTCATTGTATTCATTTATATTCATATTCATTTATTGCTTTCATGAATATTACAGTTGGTAAAGACGATAGAATCAGTTGACTGCAAATATGCAACCAAAATGTACGTCTTTTTAGTATCACTCTCGTGCAAAAACGGCCAATCACAGAGTCAAGGGCTAAAATCTATAGTGCGTACTGTGACTTGTTTAGACTGAGCTTAGCAAAAACTAAGCATAAACTTTGAATTGGAATTTATAGTCGAAATCAATTTTGTAACATAAAAATAAAATAAAAAGAAGTTCAAAGTCATAACAGAGAAGTAAAGTTTAGGTCATTATTTTTGATTGATTTACATTCTAAATTTTAAAAACTTCGAATTTACTAAGCAAAAACTTTAAATGGTTGCGAAGATCGCTTTATAAATACCAAAAATTGTCTTAGTCAAAGTTTTTGCTTAGCAAAGTCAAAGTACGGACTATAGGTTTCAGTCTTAGTAAAAATAATTTCGTCTATGGTTTTCTCGATTTTGCATAATAAAACTTGAAAAACCTTGAAAAAGCCAACTGCAAAGTTGGCGAAAGCTCGGTCGTTTAACAATCATGATCGTTGACGAATAAAACGCGATTAAACCCGGCAAATAAAGTGTTTTAATAGTATAGTTAAATAATTAACACATCGGCCCATCACAAATATCCATAATATTAATTAAAGGAGAATCAGGTCGGGGTTGTGAAAACATGCTTTGTCTTTTTCCAATACAAGAAATTCTTGAAACAGAAACAGAAACAAATAACTACTGCAACCTTAATCCTCTTTTATTAATAAGGCTAAATGAATCTAGGTATATAGGTAACGTATATGGTCTATCACAAAGTTTAAATTTTACCTCACCCTCTGCCCGCAACAGGTGTGTTTTGTAGAAAATACGCGGCATGAGTAGACAATTGGCTTTATTGTCTTTGACAGATACAAAACAGCATACAATAAACAAAGCAGCACATGTGTGTTACAAATATTCAGAAATACGTAAAATTAACTTATTATAATATTACTATATTATTCCATTTATACCTTTCTTTCTCCTTTATGAATAAACTAGCTGGTACCCGCGATTTCGTCTGTGAAGAAATAGTGCAAAACAGAATCTTTCGTTCATTACTCGGGTTCTACTAATTTGATTTCGATGTAAAGTATACCACGAGGTTACAATATCTTAATTTATCTATCCAATAGCTTCAATAGCAATAGCTAGAACTTCGGATAACCTCGAGCGTCTGATGGTGGCAGTGAAGGTTGAAGGGAAAAGGCCACGTAGACGGAGTCGCAAGCGTTAAACCGACCAAATATCCGAACATCTGTATGTATCACTTAGCACTGCGCTACATCAAGCCACCGATAGAGGGCAGTGGAAAAGGGCGGTCAATTGACTGCGCCAGAGGAGTCACGATTCTCAGCATTGAGGGAACGACTGAGGAGGGAGATCTATCTAATATTGGAAACCAGATTTCAATCGATACTTGTTCTATTTATTTCAATTGATACTTATTCTGGTGATTCATGTTAAATTTTACTTTTGTTATAGCTGTTAGATTTCCTAAATAATTAATAAATAAATAATTGTTCTTTTTTTTATAACGTTGTTTTTTCTTTTGTGTTCTTTTGTTTCCACTCTTACGTGTGTTTTTTTTATCTATAAATGTTTTTTTATTCTAAATACTAAAGATGGAATCCTCACGTTTTTGATGAGTTGGCTCCTCTGGTAGCGATGACTTAAAATCCATTGACACCTCTCCATCCTTCATACTGGATAATCCTTCATCCTACTTATGGGATAAGTAGTTAACTACTTACTTATCCGATAAATAGTATAGAACTATGGTGTTTATGGCACCTGTAGTAATAATATCCAGGAAACACATAAAAATGGCAGACGGAGACTTGCAACTCACAAACTAGGCTACCCTTAGTCAGCAGAGTAATAACAGGTAGCAACAGGGACGTCAGAGACTGAAGGATGGAGAGGCGTCACTGGATTAAGTCATAGCTACCAGAGAGGCAACTCATCAAAAACGTGAGGTTTCCATCCTCAGTATTTAGAATAAAAGACATTTATAGACAAAAAAAACATACAAAAACACACGTAAGAGTATAAACAAAAGAACACAAAAAAAACAACGTTATTTAAAAAAAGAACAATTGTTTATTTATTTGTTTAGGAAATCTAACAGCTATTACAAAAGTAAAATTTAACGTGTATCACCAGAATCACAGGATCTTACTAACAAAGATTAAACTTACATAATCAATTTAAAATGATAAGGGTAAAGAGAGAAAGGTTTAAGGAGGTGTGTGCTTGTTGTCAACGAGGATCTGCTCGGTTTTCGAAATGTTTCTTCGAAGACATGGCTCCATGGGTACGCAACTTTCGTTAGTAGCTCGTTTTGAAAGAAACAGTTTTACTACGGAAGGTAATCTCATTAATGGCCACAAATAACTTTCAATGCTTAAATTTATGAGGCGTAAATGTTTTACGTACATTTTTTATAGTACCTTTCAAGAAAATAACAGGCATTTGAAGATAAAGCGCTTTTCTTATTTTTTTTTCCGTCCAATACGTTGAATGTATTCTCTAGACCCTGTAAATGGGATGGGTGTAAAAAGCCTTTCCAATCTGAGCTTCTAAAAAGAATAGAATAAACAATAGTACTTACCTTCGAGAAACTTTTCTTATTATTTAAGAGTGTTTGAATGTTTAATGCATGAGGTACGATTTATTTTCCCGAATCCGAATGAGGATCACGGAATAATTTCAACGATTGCGATTGTGCACTCTCCTTTGTTTAGATGAAGGTGTTTCTTTATGAAATTAATACAAAAAATGAAATTACGTTTATTTGTCATAGTGTACACAGTGGCGGGCGGGAAAAGCTTATTAGTCTAACTGTAATTGCCGATCTTGAACGGTTAAGCCACACTTAGCTCGGTCAGTACTTGGATGGGTGACCGATAACTTGTGTGGCAAAAATCATTTTCTCGAGCTCCTCCGTGCTTCGGAAGACAATGTTAAGCAGTTGATCCCGGTTGTTATCTCTGATAGCAGTCGTTAGTTCAAGTTAGAGGCCTTAAAGCCACCTGAAAACTCTAACACCAGGTGAGCCACACTACTATACGAAAAGAAGAAGAACAAAGCGGGCATTATTAAACCGTGTACTTCATATTATTGTGTCTGTCATGATATTTTCAACGCTACAACGGGATATTTTTAATACTATATTTTTTACAATATTTCCCGATTAGTTGGCCGAATTACTGATCCCGGACAAAAATGTAAATAGCCATTTCACACGTGGACCTTCTTCGATTAAGTTCAGAGTTACACCCCACAGTTACGATCTTCTACAGTTAGGCAATTTTAGAGTACCTAAACTCAAAACAAAATAATAATTTTACCAAGCACGGCGCGCCCATAAATATCTTTATCACAAAAAAATATTGTGCTGCTTCGAAGCTTCGATAAATTAGGCTCGTTACAGCATAACAAATGCTCGGGTCGAGAACTAGAAGTCATCTATAGCCATCTAATAATATATCATGGGCTTGACCGCGATAACGCTGTCCGAAGGGATTTATTTTGTTCGATTTTCAACGTATTATGTACTTATAAAGGTACTCTTATATGATAGGATATAAGCCGGTGTTCTGAAAAAGGAAGCGAAATCAAATACAATAGACGTAGGTCTGATTTGGTCAGTTTTATCTTTCTTTCTGCCTTAGTGGAAGTAATTATATGTACCTATGGAGTAACGGCCTGAAAGCCTTGAGACAAGATCTAGTTAAGGAACGCCTGATCAGATTTGTCTTTTCAGTTTGACCTTTTCCGTTTATTAAACTTAAGACTTTGAAATTATATTATTATCATACTAGTGCGTTCTTCAAACGCAGGTCAGTCAAGTGGGCAATTGGTAAAAGTGTTTGCGATTTTTTGCCGTAACTTAGAGTTGTCTGTTTCTCTGTATGTTCCTGATACAATTAAATACTACTAATCCGATTGAAATCTGGTTTTCAATATTGGATAGTTCTATTTTCGAAAAAGTTCGTGATATACTTTGCATTGAAATCCAATTAGTAGAACTTGAGTGATAAACGAAAAAGTAAGAGCAACCGCTCGAGAACCGCTCGGACGCCCTCGCCCGTGATAACGCGTTTTCCAATTTCGCGGGTGAAACCGCGGGGAGCAGCTAGTTTTATCAATAAAGTAGTGACCACTTCTTTAATTTAATATCTCCAAAAAACACCAAATCATTGAGGAGTTTTTTGACAAGAGAAGGTCTAGTCTTTATGGATTTAATTAGTCGAAGTCCATAAAGTATTGCATTTGGCTCCTCAATCCTTACGGACATTTCTGGGATGCTGGCTCACTATTCGGAAGATCATCCCAAACATTTTTAGCTTCTAATTAAACCCATTAAAATGCTCATTCTTGGATACCTAATTGGATTTTTAAAATATTTGGTATAATACACAAAGTATAAGGCTAAATCGAACCTCCCACTTTTTGAAAATCAGTTAAAAAGAACAATTCTATGTCCATCTATCGATTTCAAATCTGTGGATTGATTCACAGCCTTTCGGTTTGAAACCAATGATTGACATAATTAAGCCTGTCACTGTTATATTCAGTTGCAGAGGGCGAGATGGACATAATCCTTCAGATCATCGAACTGAAAAGCTGTGAATAACCCTGCTGTACTCTATATTGTCCCAAATTTACTCCGTTCCAAACATCCGTGCCATTTTTATGTGAATTTTATTTTTGGGGATATCCGCATATTGTTTATAGTCGCGGTTACTTTGTAAGCGATGGTCAACCGGTGGTGGTTTTATCCGACACCTCGACTGTTGTGTCCGAAATAAAGTTTTATGAAACAAAGCTTTATTAAAAGGTAAGGGAAAGTTACAAAGTAGTGCTCCTTCACTAAACTGCTCGTGAGGAACACTTGAGTAACTCTGAAAGTGGAGTAAATAAGAAATAGTTTCTTATTTACTCCACTTTTTTAACTTTTGTCAACCTTTAGTCAGAGTGATATTATTTCGATATTTGGATAAACTCGGAATTAATACGTATACCTATCAGAATTTAACCCACTACATCGTAAATGGTTTTTAATAGGTATAGTTTAATCTTAGATTACCTAAAGAGTTCGAATTTCAAGAAATCTATTTTAAAAGGGTGTGAGTGATTTTTCGAACAAATTGACTTTAAACCTGATGAAGCTCGCCCGTCAAAGGCGTTCTACGACTTTTGAAAATTAGAACTGTTGTCTTAAAAAAAGTTGAGGTTATATTTCAATGAAACACTAATAATAATTAATTTTTAAAGTTATGATTGTAGTAGACCAAACTAAATGAAAGGACAACTTAAGATCAATGATCTAAAGAAACTCTAAGACACAGGTGATTTATTTAGAATAAACTTTAAACTAAAAAAAAACGAAAACTACTTCGAATTTTCAAAAGTTGTAAAACAAAAGTTGTTCGGTTAGACGTCTTAAACAACCACCTTTCGGCTTGAATGGGTATCCTCGTTACACCTTGTATACAATTACCGAGTAAAAAAGCCAATTAAATACAAAGAAAAATTGAAAACTATACTCCTCATTAAAACTAAGCAAATAATTTAATTTAATTACATTCACTAACTAACCTAGACGTAGAACCTATTTAAAAAGCCGGCCCTGCCAAGCTACCAGCATAAACAAGGAACCCCAGAATTCATGCTGCATTTCCCCGCTGAATGGCTATAGCCAATCTATGTCCAGAAAATGTAATCAAAGGTATATATTTAAAATTCTAAATACAAATAAGTTAAACGATATCTATAAATATTCCTCTATCTTCTATCTATCTATTCATCTCTACTCTATACTTATAATAAAGGAAGAGAGGACAAAAAGTCTGTACTTGGCAGTAAATTTAAAAAAAGTGGAAAAGTAGTAGAAAAAAATATATGCGTTATAAAATTTATGTATGTCTGTATGTTTCTCTATTTGTTGCTTATACAATCAAATACCAATACTAAATAATTTGAGACTAATCCGATTGATTTTCAATATTGGATAGTGCTACTTTCGAGAAACCTCGTGGTATACTTTACATCGAAGTCCAATTAGTAGAACCCGAGTAATGAACGAAAAAGTCGACTTTGCACTATTTTTATGCAGACAAAATCGCGGGTAACAGCTATCTACAATATAAAAATGAACAACTTCATAAATTTCATAACGTGCTATCAATACGACGCTCGCTCTTATAGGATAAATATTTTATGTATTTTTTTATTGCCCGTATGACCTGAGTGATGTTAACATATTGCAGTAAAGATAGTGGAATTATGGTCTTGCCTTTGGATCTCGGTTTTAACTCGAGTAGTTTTAATATTTTATGGAGATGTTCTATTTGTGGATTAATGTCATACTTTTTGTGTAAGAGATTTTTACTATGGTCAATTGAAACCGTGCTGTTCCAACACTACAGCGCCACAAATAGTATGAATTAAAAGTTGCCTGGGCTGTCTAAATAATCTAAAATAAGAAGAAAAGGCCCATACTTATTATTACTTCTAAATTTAAAGTAGCTGCGACCTTTGATTTCACAAGTGTGAGTCTCAATCTCGTGGAAACACCTCAATTAAAAGTAATCTATTTGATAATCCAGATTTTCAGCTGTCTGCAAACCAAGTTTTATGGTGATCTATTCAGTCGTTTTAGCTTGAAGCAGTAACAAACATACATCCAAACTTTTATTTTTATGATATCAGTAGGATGGTCGTTAGACCGCACTTTCATAGATGACAGATAGAACCAAAACATGGTTTAGTAAGTACGTTACGTCCTTAGTGCAAATGTTAGTGCTTATACTAAAAAAAAAAAAATGTGCTTCTACTTCTTAGATTTAAACAAAAAAGGGTAGATACTTTACTGAGTAACAAACAATTACAAAGGAGACAAAATAAGACGATAATACCACAGTGCATAGAGGGAGCAGTCTGGAAACTGCACACACACACGTACATACGTGTCGTGACGCTGTTGTGTCGCGGCACGCAGTACTGACTTCACCGCGAAACCTCTTCAGGAGCCTTATTTTTGAATCCCTCGATGCACTTCAGGTGATTTAAATAATTCGATATCTGCTGATTATCGTTCGATGCCGGACTCCTGCTGCGAGGGGTTGATATCACTCGTTGTGGACGTGCCATTCATGTAGAAAAATTACAGAAATTGAACGAAAATTAGTAGAAATCAAGGTGTTAAAATCGCTTGAAATGCTTCATATACTTCAAAAATAGAGCCCCAGAAGTCTCGTCGACGAGCATGTTTGTGTGAGTGAGCCGTTTCCGACCATTTGTAAGTAGTTTCCATACTGCTGTGCCCCTGGCCCCAGCTTTTCAATGTACTGTCATAAAACTGTGTCTAGAGTGGCTATCTCGTTCGCGCTACAGTCTGGACCGTCTAGCTATATCTCTGTCACCGACACAGTTTTATCGTCTCATTTCGTCTCATTTGTCGTGAGACTAAGTAACGTATTTACCCTTTTTTATTTTAATCTAAGTTATACTGTCTTAGGGCGACTTTCATAAAACCATTTAGGGTGACTTGCATAACACAATTTCAAACATATTTAACTAAATCAATTTTAAAATAATTTATGGGAAATCTAACATTGGACTCTACTTAATTATGTGGATGATTGATAATATGTTACCACACATTGACAGTTCTTGGAATTCTGACAGATTTAAAACACGTTTAACACCTTAAACATGTTTAGAAACCGTTATGCAAGCCGGCCTTACTTTTGGCATTTTGATAAAATAAAATGTTAATTAAAGTAAAAAAATGGAGATCCTATCTATCAACCTACCCTTCATACTTTACAAAACACTTCATTATGGAAAATATTCGAATATCCGTAAGCATTCTGCTGGAATATGTTTTGTTCGGCTTTCAAATAACAATGTAGGTGCGGTGTTCCTTTCGTACCTATAGTATTTATTTTGTTTCATTAAATAACATCGCTTCAGATGATGCTCAATATTGTATTTTGAGTGAAAATTTCAGGGAAACAACCAAGGTAAAGAGGCTACAACCGAATAGGTAGGCTTGCTTAGCGCCTAGAGCCTAGCGAGTCACCAAGCGAGTACCTAACTAAAATGAACGGTCTAGCTAGATAGTTTGCGACTGGCCGCATTGAGCGCAGCGTATGGCTACGTCGACTAGAATCGGCTAGTTCTAGTCGACGTAGCCATACGCTGCGCTTAGGATTGGCCGAAAGATCAGCGCCATGATAAATGATTTGACTGCTGACGTTGAAATCGCAAATGCTGAATCAAAATCGCAGACACAGCAGCAGTCTGTTTTCAGCAGTCAAAGGGGCATGTTTGTTGGCCACAGTTATTTACGAAAGGCCAGCCCATTTAAGATTTGCACACGGCTTCCTGGTTTGTTAATGTATTTACAGATAATTATATTTAGAGTGGTTCTTACACTTTGTGGTTCCTACACTACAAAAATATGCACCCGACAGGACATGAACGTGCATCTTTGGGGAATCCGGCCCAATGCTTTAACCAAATCCTAGTCCTGTCGAATGCAACTCTTTGTAAAACATACATCGAACCGTTTTGCCTTGAAAGGCAACGAAAAAAACACAAGGAAAACCGAAAAAAACCTTGAAGACTGCCCCTTTAAGTTATATTGCTAGATGTCGCTCTGATAACAAGTGAACAGCTGATAAAGCGTTACCTACTTCTTCAAACTGTCGGGTTAGTTGAAATATACATTTTACGAAAAGTAGGAAAGATAACAGTTGTATTAGTGAAATGTAGGTTTTCCTCACGCCATTGTTTTTGTGTCCGAAGACCTAGTAGGAGTGGCAACAGTCATGAGCATTAATTGAAAATAGTCACGCAAGCTTTTACGTCAACCTCAAAGCTAAATAGTAATAACTGCAAATAATACCTACTGTTTAATGATATTTTGAAATTGTCGTTTTGTTTATATGCATTTCCGTAGGAATTACTAGGTACACTTTGTAATTGTAACAACTACACCAATATTTACATTTTTCCCGATTGTAATTCGAATATTTTTACTTTTAAATTGTCGAACCTCGACAATTCGATCATGATATTATGTTAGTGACGATATGATTGTAAGTGTAAACACGGACTTTAATTCAATGAATATTATTATCACAAACAAAACACGAGCGTTTATAGAATTGCTGTGACCTTATCTGTAGGATAATTGGACTTAAACACGAACGGACCAGCCCACTACGACCCTAAATAGATGGAGAAAGAAAAATAACTTAGGTTTCAGCCTAAATTATTTTTCTTTATCAGATTTCAATCTATAGAGCGTGCTTAGACTATTTTTTTTTATAAATCAATCTTCGCAAACCATCCAAAGTTTTTGCTTAGCAAAGTCTAAGTTTTAACAAAACCAATCAAAAATAACGACCTAAACTTTGATTTTCTGTTGTGACTATGAATATTGTGTTATTTTATTCGTATTACAAAATGTTGCTTAGACAATATCGACTATAAATTCTAATTCAAGTTTTTGCTAAGCTAAGTCTAAATACGCTCTATAGATTTCAGCCTGTGTCTTTTCCAGAAGTAGGACAAAACGAGCACGAGCCTAAGGTATGTATTTAAAATTAATTAACCATTTGCTTTCTAAATCCAGTTGGCTTAGAATTAACAGCAACAATAAACTGTATGGGGTCCGGCAAATCCTCAGCTTAACATCGTATACACTCGGCTTGATTTCGAGCAATAGGCACCTATTAATTTAAGTAAACAAAACTTGTATTAGAAATTCGTAGCAGTTCAAGGTTTCGTTAATCAAATACGAGTGTTTCGTTCGATTCGCACAATCACGTATCGATCGGAGAGTAGTTTAAATATTAGCTCAATCAAAATGTAGCATTATTTAATCTATCAGACGTCTGTCGGCTAACAATGGCGGTGGATCCAATCTGGACTATAAAGCTTCACGCATACTGATAAGTCGTGACGAAGTCGCACCACAATCGCACCGTAGCTTCGGGTTTTTTTTTACCACGCATAATGAACCTACGGTACTGTAACGGCTACGGTATTGCAACAATGCTGTTATAACAATTAAAACAGGAAAATTAGTATCATTTCAGTACAAAGTTGCGATACAGAAGAAAAATCTTAAAATAAACCTTTTCAATTCTTTTTTAGGAATCTTAGTCAACGACTAACTTTTCTAGTTTATTTATGTCCGTCTGTCAGATTGTCTGTCTGTTTGTGTAAAATAATCGTGAAATTAGCCAGTGTCAAGTATTCATAATATTATACTTAAAGAAATGCTTTCCAAAAATTTCGCACCCGACAGGACTTGAACCTGCATCTCTGGGATCCGTCCCAACGCCTTTTCCAATTTGGCAAAGCTCAGACACGATTATTTTACACAAGCTTGCATTTCATTTCACTTATCTGATGGGAAGTGATGATGAAGTCGACGACGATGATTACCTGGAAAAACTTATTCACCTTAACTTGAAGACTCCAAGGGCCCTCTAATTTAAATACAGAATAGGAGGCAGTCACCAAGGCATTCGCGATGCTACTGCAACCAGGCTCCGCCATTACTTATCAGTGCGCGACTAGCTTAAGCTGTCCTATTTAACGGAGATAAAGGCAACGAAGCTTCCCGATATTCATCCATACTGGCAATAACCAGACAATGAGCGCTCATCTTTATTTTATGACGTGAAGCACCTTCATTTTGAGATTATTTATACGGCGGTTATCCTACCTGGATACCTTGGTGATGAATGACTCTTACATATTATTATGTGATTAGTTCCGCACCGCGGGTTTTCTGGTGTTTATCGTGAAAATTTTAGAATAGAATTTACCCAATTGCTTTTTTATGTCTCGAACAACATGCATCTAGTTTATATCAACTGTGTATGAACTTGTATTTACATACACTAGTATTTGAGGGTAAGAATGACGAAAGAACTGTACCTCACATGATGGGACTTAATTAAGTATAGTTTTTTTAACCGACTTCAAAAAAACGAGGAGGTTCTGAATTCGTTTGTATGTATATATTTTTTTAATGTATGTTCATGAACAATGACATCATGAACAAGGTAACGACGCTCTGGGCCTGTACTATTTCTAAGAACGAACGGAAAATCTTCCAAAATGCGTAGTATAATGAATAACACATTTTCTTTCTGAATGGCAGTTTTTTTTCGTTCGTTGGTTCATTCGTAGAATTAAGTAGAGGCCTTGTTGTTAACGTAACACAAACATTTTTCAATCAACTTTGAGCCTAATTTTGACTCAATCGGACGACTCGATTAATAAGCTGTGAAGATGTCGAAATTGTATGAAAGACTGCTAAAATAATTTCATAAACCAAGCAAAAAAAGATCGTATGACGTACTAACAGGTAAGTTGAGTATTAAAAAAATTTAAACGTGTGAAATATGGTAACCACTTTTGATGCATGTGTCATATTTTGGCTCTGTGTTTTTATAGCACGTCATAAATTTAAGTAAATATGGGTCAAAACGTTTCCCAATCAAAATATAGTCAACCATCATGCCCCTACCGTATCCGTATATCAAAGATGCGGGATAAAATTGCTGTATGGTCGCCATTCTTTATATTTTCACATCGTGGTTTTGGGGCGTAAAATATGGATATTTTATACAAATATTCATAGAGTGCCTCTATTTTTTCTGGAATTGAACATTCTAGACTTTTCCGTATCTTCTTTTATTGATAACATTGCTATATTTAAGGCGATCATTCATTGAATATCTTATGAAAGGAATTGTAATAATTTGACTTTTCATCTAAGTTTAGATTATTAAAATAGCGGAAGCCACTTCTAGTCCTTGCCATGTTTGGGCTGTAGTGCCAAGGACATAGTTGGGTAGAATAGGCTTGCCCAGCACCAATACCACCCTCCCAACCAAGTCAGCCATGCCCAGAGGAAAGAACTGGTTAATAGGTCTGGAGCTAAGCCGTGGATTTCCTCACGATGATAATTTTTTCAGTCACCGTAAGAGCAATGTTATTAACGCACGTAACCTTTTCGCAAGGAAAAAGACATTCGATTCCCGTCGGGTGCAAATATTTATGCTCAAAAATAAATATTTGTATCCGGTCTGGGTGTCTTTCTAAGTATAAAATGTATGTATTTACAAAAAAAAGTATAAAATGTAGTATATCCGTTGTCTAGTACCCTTAGTACAAGCTTAGCGCTTAGTTTGGGGCTAGATTGCGCTGTGTGTAATGTCGTGCAATATTTATTTATTTATTATTTATTTTATTTGTGCGCGGTCAGCCGGGATTCGAAACCACGACCTTCAGAATGATAGTCAAGATATCTACCACTAGACCAACACAACTCTATAAGAGATTATACAACTAGCTAATGCTTATAAAATACGTTTGACCGTCTGCCCTTCAAACTAAACGGTCATTGAGTTAGTCTGTTACATGAAAAGAAAACAAAGCAATTGTTGACATAGTAGAGAGTAGCCAAGAGCTCCCACCTACTTGTAACGAAATAAGCTTTTCTTTTACTTTGTACCCAGCCACGTTTACGTCTTACTTTTTTATGGTTTTAGCATCCGTATCATCTATCTAGTGGATAAATAAGTTTCATAGGCCGTTTGACGGCCCTGTGGCGCGTGGGGCAAAAACCTGACTGCAATGCTGAAGGCTGCAGGTTCGATTCCCGTCGGGTGCAAATATTTATGGTTAAAAATAAATATTTGTATCTGGTCTGGGTGTCTTTGTATGTACCGGTAATATGTATGTTTTTATAAAAAAAGCATTGTATGTTAATAGTATATCCGTTGTCTAATACCTAAAGTACAAGCCTAGTGCTTATTTTGGGGCTAGACTGCGCTGTGTGTAATGTTGTACAATATTTAAATATATATATTTATATGCAGTACTTTGATGTTTTGAAGTAATCGCTGATGATTAACACATTACATATTATTATTATGCTTCAATTAGAAAGAGAGATGAATTACAAATAAAAAAACACTTGTAGGAAAAATCTTTAATCTTAAAATTGTCTGGGTCCCACCATTTCATAAATATGAAAATTTTGTGATTTTCAGTAAGTGTGTGTATGTTTGTTGCTTCTTTACGCAAAAACTGCTGAACCAATTGTAATAAGACTTGGTATGTTAGTGCTTGCAAACTTCGAATAAACCATAGACTACTTATTATCCTGAAAACCGGAACTAACTCGTCTAAACCCGCAGGCTTTACTAATACGCAATATTCTTAAAACCTCTTGCTTCTGCACTAAATGAATTCCACGTAAGGCATTATGTCTTTGTCGAGACATAGCACTAAAAGGTAACGGTTATGTTACCCATTCACCCAAGAAAACGAAACTCGGTATCTAAACTTAATTGGATTGCTTTCATTGATTTTATTTGTTATTGTAATGGACTCAGTTAAAGACCTCGATGAGATTAAATATCGGAGCTTTTCTTTTCTTATTTTCATTTAGGGTGAATACTGAACATAGACAAAATACTTTCTTTTTTATTTGCTAATTGGCAACCATTTGCTATTAATTTTTCTAGTGAAACTATTAATAAACTTTTTAGATTGGCTTTCGATTTCTTAAATATTTAAGTAGGTATTTAAATTCTTAAACTTGTTTCAGAACTGTCAAAAATAACAAAAAGCTGTCAAAGTGTGACAACATAATTAAATAGCAATCTTCTAATAATTGAGGAAATAGAGTTCAATGTTCGAATTTCCATAAAAATATTTTTAAAATGACCTGTGGCAAAATTTGCATAAGACAATTTTGCCATTTGCGGCCCTTAATCTAATGTGTTTGTTTGTTCAAATAAAACGTATTTGAACCTAAATACGTTTTATCTTTAGTGTGTGTGTCTTATATGAAAGTCAATAGAAAAAGATCTTATATTATCTGTAGACTAATTCAATCAATTATTTCGTATTGAGTGTGCAATTATAGAGTCTGTCTGTACCTATTCTTATGTTTGCTTACGAGTATTATCAACTGGTAGAAACAGAACCTATTCTGTTCTCGTTCTATTTA
The DNA here is from genome assembly GCA_949358125.1 of Idaea dimidiata. Lineage (NCBI taxonomy): Eukaryota > Metazoa > Arthropoda > Insecta > Lepidoptera > Geometridae > Idaea > Idaea dimidiata. Next base: position 14,668,239 of record OX442339.1, on the reverse strand, counting down.
CTTTTATATTCTATAATACGAAGTCGTTTACATTGAGGGCCTCTTTATACTTACTTTATAAAATGCGTAACAATTTAGAGGTCAATTGGAATTAGATTTAAGATTAAAATATACTTCAATCGAATGATAATTGAATTTGAATTGAGATCGTTTTGAACTTGATGTGTTGTAAAGAGATTCTTTTTAGCTGTGATTAAGTCGGGCATAAAACATTTCTAGCCTTATTAATAAACATGGAGTAAGGTCGGAGAAGTAAGAACATTCTTTGTCTTTTTCCGTGACGAAAACTTTCAAAGTTGACAGACAGATAATGATTTCTTCCAGTTCCATCATCATATCAGTTACGTAAAAGCCGACAGATGTCGCAAAAGTTATGATCTTTCGTTTGATATTCTACTCATATTTGAAAATATTTTGTTTTTCATTCAAAGTTTGATCCAAAATATAATTTGAATGGCTGAGCCGATGTCAATCCTTTGGTTATTTTATTACGTACTATCTATAAATAAATCAGTTACAGAAATTACCCAGGTAGCAGCCAACCCTTTGATCACCTAAAAACTTACTAAACTTACTAAAAATTTAATAATTCTGTTTAGTTCACCGACGATTATTTAGGGACGCAATAAATCTCCTGCTAAAGACCAATTATTCTAACCATAATCTGCGTCACGAGAAGATATCAAAACAGTCATCAGAATCCGAGCTACACTACGAGCGAATTCCTTTGATCTTATTTGGGGTAAATCTTTTCGATTTATATGTTAATTTGCAAATTTGAATCTCCTTCGTTATGAGTTTGGGTGTTACTAGCTAATCCTACCTGAAAGGAATATTATTTCATATTTTCGTATGTACTTATACGTAATTGATTGTCGTAATGATAAACATAAATAACTTGAACGATGTTTTGATTTAATAAATGTTTTGCGAATCATTTGTTTAGTCTGTGGCCTCGGGCTATGAATTCCACTCTCGGCGGGCAGTTTCCAAACAAAAATTGGCAAGTCATTTATTGGTTTACTGGCTGAGTAGCGTGATTTGGCGTATGTAATGAATTTTATTTTTCTATATTATACATTACAAACAAATTTGAATAAAAGGTTTTAAAACAACGTGGTTGTTATTATAACAAACTGACTGCGCCCCCCAGTTTTACCCGCGTAAGTCCCGTATCCGCCGGAATATCGGGATAAAAAGTAGCCTATGTGTTAATCCAGGGCTCCAGCTACTTATAATCCAAGTTTCATAGCAATGGGTTCAGAAGTTTTTACGTGATTGAGTAACAAACATACATACTCACATACAATCTTTCAGCTTTATAATATTGGTGGGATGGATATTATTTAACAACATGATATTATTATACGAGTATTTACAATGTTTTTGTAATCAAACAATATGATTGTTTTTTTACGGAGCGGGTATAGAATAAGGTTACCAATCTCTTTTTACGAATGTCACCGATTAAATTTGAAAAGTAACTTAGTATTAATATGTAGAGCTACCTACCCGTGGGAATATCGAGACAAAAAATAGCCTAGTGTTAGTCCAGGTCTTTAGTTATCTACATACCGAGTTTCATGGTAATCAGTATTGACGTGATTGAGTAGCAAACATACATATATTATACACACAGCTTTTGAGGAGCTGATTGGCCTAGCTGTACCAGCCGATCTTGAATGGTTGTGCAGGTTAAGCAACGCTTGGCGCGGTCATTACTTGGATGGGTGACCGAAAATTTGTGCGGCAAAAATATATTTTCTTGAGCTCCTCCGTGCTTCGGAAGGCACGTTAAGCAGTTGGTCCCGGTTGTTATCTCTGATAACAGTCGTTAGGTCAAGTTAGATGCCTTAAGGCGATCTGAAAACTCTAACACCAGGTGAGCCACATACCACTATACGAAAAGAAGAAGAACAGCTTTGTAATGTTAGTAGAATTTGAGTGAAAGAATATTCTGTAAGTATGTTTGTGTTCGTTACAAATGAGTCACATATTCATGCTCAAAAATCACATACAATCTGATTCGGTTACCCACGTTTTTCTGTCAAATTCGTAGCCCCAAAGTATGCAAACGAGGCCGTCGCAGGAAGCAAGACGAATATCTTTGCGCAGCACAAAATTTTATCGAGCACTCGTAATTTCCTTTGATCCCTCATCTATATTCAATGATCTGAGGATCGTAACGCTTCGTAAGCGTATTCATTATAACTCTGTATGCTTTACCAGTACACGTCACACGCCTCTCAGCAATTTACTCTCCTTAGATCACTTTAGAACCCTCGCCGAAGGCCTCTGTGTATATTATTTCTATAAATATTCACCCGAAACAAACTTCTCATTACTCAAATTGACTCTCTGCATAAAATATAACAGTTAAAGTCATACTGTATGACGGTAAAATTGTTACACAAAGATCTCTATATCAAGGAACGTGACGCGTCGCAATTTTATGTTCGCAAAAAAAACTCCACATTGTCGGTTGAATCGTTTTTGTGAAAACAACGGCAGCAATAAAGGGTCTTATTGTTATCCTTTGAATTTATACCCTGATATTATCGCTCTCATAAATTGCTACCACGTACACTTTTCTACCAATCCGATGTTAGAAAAAAAGTGACCGAGGGATAACCCTACTGCGTTCAACCTATTTAATGTAGCAATTGATAGAGTAAACGCCCCGATCCAAAAAGATAAGCTTTCAAATGCAATATTTATGGAGGTGATTTTCCTATGTTTTCATTCGGAAAATCGAATCCCAAGGGCTTTTTTATTGCTTAAAAGCTGTTTGCACAGTTGTTTAGTCTAGAACTAAAGCGAATAAGACTTTAAAATCGCATTGCTTTTGAATACCGTCGAAGTAATTACTGTAGCTAAAGCGTAACGGAAATAAAAACGCATCAATTCTCGATTAGGGCTCGCGCAACATCTGTTTTCTAATTGAGACATTAGCTGCGGAATCGACCGAATGGATCTCCTTTAGTTACTGACGTACATAAGTGATGACGGTCGGAATGTACAGTATTACACGAACCGACCGGCTAAATGATGGCCATTGGCCGCAATCGTTGTCCGGGAAAACTCCCGGATAATTGACACGAATGTTACCAAACGACCTCTAAAATACGACCCTGTTTTGCTCCCTGCAACATGTTTTGCAGGGTCCTCAAAATCCTTAATGAAGCCTTAAACATATTTGTCCGAACATTAATTTAATAAAATTATCGGCTAATGCTGTTGGTACGATCAATAGGCCGGTAAATAGTAACATGTTGTAAAATCGTTTATTAAATAATTAGTAATTAAATGATCAATGCTAATTTTGATAATAATAATAAACTAATGTAATAGTTCACGTTTCGTTACTTACGTACTGAGGTGCAAATAGGCTGACTTAACAATTAATATTAAAAGATGCATGAGGTAAGTGTAGGTACGATTCGTACCTCGTGTAAAATATGTTTATCTGTTTGTCTATTTATTCTGTTGTTATATGAATAACAAACAGTGATATATACTACGTAAGTAATGCTACGAACTATGAAAACATTACCTCTTATAGATCATAAAATAAAACTTAAGATGTCAAATAATAGTAAGAAAAGCTTGCAATAAAAAAATATGAAGCATATTTATTTAGATTTCAGGACAGGACTCATAGACTTATAGTAATCTACCTACACAATTTCTGTGCACATAAAAATATAAAATTAAAATCCATTTACAAATAAAACAGACTGCACAGAATAATCTAATCTATTTTTAAGGAAGGACCTATTTAAGATTCTTGGGCTGCTATCGGCGGGAAGTCGAAGTGTCAACTTTGGCCTGGGATGGTGGCCTGTCAGAGGTATACTCACTTAAGGCGGCGATAGATGATAAGCAACGGTCCTTGTCCTATTGCATATAAATGAGCGAGATGGAATTGCGTGAAAAATCTACAATTTCTCGTAAAATCAATAATTAACGAAGATTAAAATAATATTTTGAAAAAATGCGATGAAGGGGTTCTAGGTATTGTATTTTCTAATATTATGATGCCTATAAGAAAATATAGCGGTTAAGGATTTAGAAGAAAAATTGATTTATTTTGTAAAACAGGGGTAACTTTGCCTGTATAATAGTGGTATTTAAAGTTATTTTTTATTGTTTTTGAAATGAAGGGGACACTTCTTGTATCATGTACAATAATATAATACATTGTTTAAAGATCTATTTGATACCGGTTATGAATAAAACCATTCCATCGGAAGGGATTTCACATGAGTCGCGTCCTTAAACCTAACCGTGCCCTTGCTTTGCAAACCGAAATCCCCTGGAATCTTGCACAGGATATTGATGAGCTCCAGCGGCTATAATGAAGTTTTCTTAAAGTATCGTCAAACATCCAGCATTATAACTTTGGTAAAAAGAAAATAGGTTACGTAATAACTTACGATAGTTTACAATATCTCTAAGCTAATCAAAAAGGTATAATTTAGTTTGGAATTAGTTTTGTTATCTATAATGGGAACCGCAGAAAATAATGAGAAGAATATTGCAGTAACAGCATTTGTGTGAGGGAGGTTATTTATGTGTTTTCACTCCCCACGACTATAGAAAGACTTACTTAACACATACAATGTAATCATTTGTGTTCAAAAAATTACATTCAGTCTCATAATTGAGTTATCTTACAACAGGGATTAACGGTGATGGGCTAGTGTTAAATACCCCGACTTTAACTCCGAAGATCGTGGCTTCGAATCTTGGCAGACCGCCATCATTGTCTTTTTCCTAGTGAAAAAGTTTTATAACGCTCTTACGGTGTAGGAAAACATCGTGGTGAAACTCACGGCTTAGTTGCTCCAGGAACATTATTAGGTGGAGTCTTGCCCAGCATATAGGTGCGTGTAAGATGTCAATAATTACCAGAGGAAAGAACGGGTCAAGACGTCTGGAGCTGATTATGCCGTGGGTTTCCTTACGATGTTTTCCTTCATTGTAAGAGCGGGAGTAATAACGCGCATAAGTTTCGCTTTGAAACTCTCTGAGTACGGAATTCTAAAAAGTAATTGTCGATCGACCTACCTATGTCTTGAAACTATAAAACTAGTTGATTCACTTCTCCTACAACTGAAAGCTCGCAAACATGAAATCTGATAGCACCGACACCGACGAAAACCAAACAATGAAAAACGACAAAGAAAAGTCGCCACGAACCTTAATTTAAAAGTTACACTACACTGCTGGAAAAACAAGTTGGACACACCTAAGTACAGACCTTTGTTAGCTTTGATAAAGCGAACATCGGTGTCACCGCACCTTTTTGCAGCAACTACATGTTACGTTTTTGCCGCACTCCAACCAGGGGTGTATTTACTGCTTTGAACGTCGAATGAAGAGGGTTTCTAAATTGACAAAGGTATTCATAATAAAGTATTATAATATTAAAATTTATTGTACGTTTATTGGGTTGTCACTATTGTATCGTGTCATTGACGATTTGGGTACAGAAATACATTTACGTTTATAAGACTTTAGGCAAAAAAATATGCAAAGGTGTTTCGTATTCGTTTAAATTTGTAGGTGTTTTTAACAGCCGTTAGTTGGTTTTTATTATTGTTTCGTATCAAAATGGAAGTGAAAAAGTTATTTTTGCTGGTAGATAGTTACTCGACATAACATAATTCGCTTTGTCTTTATTATTTTTAGCATTTTTCTTATCAATAGATCCAAGACTTCGTAGTTCTTTAGACTGTCAGTATTAACGCATTATGATTAAAACCGAAAACAAGTTAAACTTCAATCCAAACTCGCGAAAGCAGTAAAAAAAATTTCGATAGAATGTTAGAAGTATATTACCTACCTTTTTGTGTTGAGACATCCATTGATAATTTTATAAGTTTGCGCAATTTAATAATTTGCATTTTTAACAAAAAAAACACAGGTCTTAACTTAGCCAAAAAAATGTTGGGCAAAACCTAAGCCAAAAAAGGTAAAAAATAAATAAAGAAATAAATAATAATTATAAAAAAAAAATTAAAGCTTTAACACCAAGCCTGTTCACGAAAAAGACATAACAGTCCGTTGAATTTATTGTACTAGACGAGCACCCAGATGGCTTTCCTCATAAAATACAACGAGTGGTTCTGTTGCTAGCAACCGTATACTTAAAGATAATAACAATTTACTGGGACCCTTTGCCGAATTTTGCTAAAATACTTTCCCCTTTACGTGCTAGCAATTACCGAGGCTGTAATGATGTAGAGTAGTTTGGTGTCAGAGATATAGTGGAAACTATCAACTTCCGTCTCTGTTTTGTTTGCATTAGAATACCGAATGTTAACTTATATTCGTTTAAAATTAAACTTATTTTTCAGTTTTAAGGATGTGGGTGTACGGGTGTACACCCACATGTGGGTGGTTAAAACTGAAAAATAAGTTTAATTTTAAACTAATAGCTAAACGTCAAATTAAATCATAAACGTCAGTAGCTAAACGTCAAATTAAATTCTATTGTGATAGAGATTTTCATATGTGTAAATAAAGGACGTAACTATGCGGAATTTTAGAGCAAAAAATCAATCATTTGGCGACTACAAGTTTATAAAAAAATATGTTATGCATATTCAAGAAATAGTCAATACATACACAATATTAAAAAAAGAGTAATAATAGCCGGTTTCAAAGATATTTAACGACACATTTCTGAAACACGTGTATTTCTTAATAATTATTTTCTATCGTATTCATTAATAATCGTATTTTTACGTTGAGGAAATAATAGTATTTATCTTCTTATTTCAGATTCTCTATATTTTTTTACTATTTAGGTACCATGGATACCAAATTATTCGCAAGTTTATCTGAGCAAAACTTTTTATACATATAGCGCTCTTAATCGCGTTATTTAATAAAATGAGTTTAATTTAATTTCAACGTCGTGAAAATTAATAAAAATTTAAGTATTTCTAGTTCTTCCAATTCTAGGTATTTCATTCTGAAGTTACGAGGAGAAAATCGTTTTCAATGGCCATCCATTTCTGCAATTTGAAAAGTTTTCTGTACTACTTTGAGTATATTGTGTGCCATATTTATGTGTTATACAAATTAAAATAGACATTATTGTTTTTAATAAAAATGCGTTATTACTCTTTATACATACACAACTGCCCTGGCAATTATATCAGTGTAAGTCAAAGATCCAGGGCTCATATTCCGATTCCAAACTTACGCCGATGAGACGGTAATTTCCCGGAGTCCAGCTGTTACAACGGACTTAATAAGTATATATTGTTTTAGTAGCTCTTATGGAATAAGCAATAGTTACAGACATTATTATATACTAGCTGCGCCCCGCGGTTTCACCCGCGAAAGTGAAAAACTCCTTATCATGGGCGCGGGCGGCCGAGCGGTTCTAGAGCGGTTGCACTTTTTCGTTCATTACTCGGGCTCTTATAATTGGATTTCGATGTAAAGCATACCACTACGTTCCTCGGAAATAGAACTATCCAATATTGTAAACCAGATTTTAATCAGATTAGTAGTTTTTAATTTTATAAGGAAAATATACAGAGAAACTAGACAGACAGACATGAATTTTAAAAATTATATAATTTTGTTTTAGAAAGAAGTAGTTAAAAGTTCCTTGTTAAGAAAGCAAGACAGAGTTAACAATTATTGACCGAACGAGCGAAGCGAGTGAGGTCCAGTGTAGACGGGCCTGGCGCTTGTATCTTTGTAACTTTGTATGTTTGTTCGACGATAACTTGAGTATCGTAGCTTCGATCTTCATGAATTTTGGTATGCGCGTAGTTTAGGTCAATAGAATTTATAAGTTCGAAGATTAGTCGGATCGGTAGGGGGGTTGGGGAGATAGGGGGTCGTGAGGTCTCAGTTCGGGGCGAACTACTAGGATTATAAGAGACAAAACAAAACTCACCGATATACTGCTGAAAATAGACCAACGGAAGTGGAAATGGACCGGACACATGTTGCGTAGCAGATACGAAAGGTGGAGGAAGCTGGTGACAAACTGGTATCCGATAGACGGGAAAAGGAGAAGAGGTAGACCTAACACGCGATGGGACGACGAGTTAGTTCTTGCATCAGATCCATTTTGGAGGAGAGTTGTCTGGGACAGGAAACAATGGAGTGCGCTGGAGGAGGCCTTTGTTAATAGACAAACTGAGTTGAGAGACATAATTTAATTATTAAGCATTTTTATGTGTAAAACTATGTAAAATAAAGGCTATATTATTATTATTAAGTATATGATTTTGTTCTACTACTTTTCCTAAGTCCTCTAGACAACTTTTTTTTTATTTACATACTTCCAAGTACAGACTTGTTGTCCTCTCTTCCTATATTATAAGTATAGATGTACATAGATATAGATATAATAGATAAATATATCCTACTATAATATTATAAATCCGAAAGTCTGTTTGTTTGTTTGTTTGTTCCCTCTTCACGGTCAAACGGCTCGACCGATTTGGATGAAAATTTGCATAAGGATAGTTTAAATGATGGAGAGTAACATAGGATACTTTTGATCCTGAAAATCCCGCGGGGTCGGGACTTACGCGGGTTATAACTATTTCATGGATGAAAATTTGCATAGGGATAGTTTAAATGATGGAGAGTAACATATGATACTTTTGATCCCGAAAATCCCGCAGGATCGGGACTAACGCAGGTGATAACTATTCAATGAATGAAAATCGACACAGGGGTAGGGTAAGTGATGGAGAGTGGCATCATGATTATCGCCATCGTCATCCTTCGTCATCGTCATCGTCACTTACTAAGGAAACACAAACTTTACTTTACTTTACCTACCTACCGCAGTGCAAAAATCCACACTTAAACGGACAACCAGGGAATTACTGATGATGCCAGGCGCGGCAGCGCCTGGCTTCAACAGTACGTCAATGGGCGACCTTTTAGGTGTGGATAATTGCATTGCGGTAGGTAGCTAGGTGTTCGAACAACGCGGGTTCGCGACTTGCGCGGGTGAAACTGCGGGGCGCAGCTAGTATATATATATAAATGTTGTTGAGGAAAACTTCATAATCAAAAATGCTTTCATGATAACAGGCTCGAACCCGTGCCCCTCGCTTAAGGGCGAGTGCTCTTACCACTAAGGTGACTTAGATGATAGTTTCGATCTCGGGCCCCTAGCGTGTTAGGGGAGTATGCTAACCACTAAGCGAACTAGGTGCTTAGTGATTGATACAGTCGCCCGACAAGCAAGGAGCATGGGTTTGAACCTGTCAAGAGAGGATTTTTGATGATTGGTTTTCTTTGATATAATAAGTTTAACAGATATTTGCATGTCAATCTACTCGAGTTAGTTGAGAAACTTAAACTTTCTGTACCTACCTACTATTAAGATCCATGTTTCAAACTAAAAAGTAATAAAGACATTGAATTAAAGTACTTATAAAAATAGAATGTCATGAGCAATGCATAGCTTAAACAAATTGTACCTATATATATATATATATAAAACTAGCTGCGCCCCGCGGTTTCACATGCGGAAGTAAAAAACGCGTTGTCAATTGTTACGAGAGCGGGCGGCCCAGCCGTTCTCGAGCGGTTACACTTTTTCATTTATTACTCGGGTTCTACTAATTGGATTTCGATGCAAAGTATACCACGACCTTCCTCGAAAATAGAACCATCTAATATTAAAAACCAAATTTCAATTTGATTAGTAGTTTTTAATTGTATTAGGAACAGACAGAAAAACAGACAGACGGACATGAACTTTAAAAGTTATATAATTTTGTTCTACTACTTATCCTAAGTACCACTTCTAAAATTACTTATTAACCGCTTATTAATTACTTATTAGTAGGGGACCGATAACCAGACGTTCAACTCGTGTCAGGAAGCAGGTAGTCCGATATGGACACCTCTAACTGTCATCACCTACCCGCATTCTCCAGTCTCGTAAACAAGCTGGTTGAAATTACTAGCGAAATATCGAGCTCCGCGAATAAATTATTAAACGGGGTGTTTACCACGTTAATAAGTAATTTTAGTAGTGAAAATAACCATGTTAGTTTAAAATCGTAAGGACCACTTTTTGTTTAATTTACTTCCAAGTACAGAATTTTTGTCCCCTCTTCCTTTGTTATAAGTACCTACCTATAGATAGAAGATAGATAAACCTCATGTTTGAAGCATAAGTAAATAAATGTCTAGAACATAGCAAATATCGCGGTAACTGAATGTTTTAGGATAAACTTCCACGTCTAATTACGCTGCCGAAATAAATCCTAACTGAAAATTATAACATTAATAAAAGTCAACCACAAAATATTATAGGTCCCGTAACACAGTTTGTCTATAATAAAAATGTTAATAACGAACATTGTTATAACATCAACAGAAAACAAACTAGAGTACGTAGTGAGAGTCGAGCGAGCCGCTCGTAAAATTAGGAACCGTCGTCTTCGATGTTGTTTCTTGAAGCCTCACAATGATAGCGCGCACGACACGTCACGCAGTTTACTGTTGGCGGACCCAGGTTAGCCGCTGCAGGGCCAACCTTGCTGGAGTTTGTATCCGAAAGGGGATTGTTCAAGACGTCTAGGCAAACACCTTTTGTTCTACGACTTTCGAAAATCCAATTTTTTTTTTGAAAATTTTGAGATAAAATTTCACTAAAAAAACAGCTTCTTTTAAAAATAAAGATAATTGAAGTTTTGATTGTAAACCATTAAACTAAATAAAATGACAACATAAGGTTAATGACCTCGAACTCTCAGAAACAGCTGATTTTCAAGTAAACTTTACACCTAAAACATTCGAAAAGTACTTCGAATTTGCAAATTTTGTTCTAAAATTAGAAAACCTAGACGCCTAGAACAACCCCCTTTCGGATTAAAATGGCTTACCCGTTACATCTTGTATAGACCAATCGAGCACGGTATGTGACTGCGGGAATAACCCCCAAACGATGGCGCACCTAATGACCTACTCTCATTGCCCTGTTAGCTGCTCTGCAGAAGACCTCAACAGGGCAACAGATAACGCAGTATCCGTAGCCAAGTTCTGGGCCGGTCAAATATGAGATAAATGAGCTGATGACACGAAAGAAGAAGAGAAGAGTGCTAGCGGTTGATTTATTAATTGACTGGCTGCTCCCTGCGGTTATAAAGTCCCGTCCCTCCGAAAAAGTAGCCTATGTGTGATTCCAGATTTCCAGCTATATTCAAAATTTTATCGCAATCGGTTCAGTGGTTTTGTGTGAATAAGGAAGAAAGTCACATACAGACATGCATATACATACATACATAATACAAACTTTCGCGTTTATAATATAGAGCTTAATTTGGGTACTTTACTAAGGTAAGTTAACTAAGTACACATTAAAGTTAAGTGAAATAGTTAAAGTGTCCGATATATCTGTTCAACTTTAAAATAATAACGTGAAAAGGATAGCGCCAGCAAAGTTCAGATTCATAAATGATAAAAAATTATAAAACAATGCTCAAGAAAATTTTCTGAATTTGTGTTTTCACAACATATTTAGGACTTAGTGAATATCCTTGAATTTAATAAGTATTTGTTTCTAAAACTGTTCATATTAAACTGTTGGCGAAGCGGCAGCGGCTTCAATTTTTCCCAACAAAACGGGGTGCCTTGCTGGAGTAAAAATATTAGTCTTTGTTGCTCCACTGTGCACTGCCGGCCACCAGTTAGACGGCCCACGTTCAATACCCTCTCAAGAAGTATTACTCGTATTATGTGACCCTTCACAAAGTGAGGCCGATATTGGCGGCAGCCCTTACCGACTGCCGTGCGAAGGTGAGGAAACTTCGCATAAAACCTAAGGAGGCAGGTGCATTCCATTTCTAGGGTGCCAAAATGTGAGCGTATTTCACGCTCTATGTTACGACATGCCACGTTACAACAAAAGGGTGGGTATTATAATAAAAATCTTACGGCTGCTGACGTGAGTAAGGTGAAAATTCTGTTTTCTATGTTCCATGGATGTTCATAAACAATGAATCTTGCTGTCAGTTTTCTTCTAGAGGTGATTGTTTATTAAGTGATTTTCTTTACTTTACGATAGGATGCAGGTATGTATATATACGTTTAGATTGAGAGGTTGATTTTTAAATATAATATAGACATTTAGGCATTTTCATACAGTTTAAGTTTTAAGGGTTTCCTTTATACTGGTTTTATACGTCAAAAAAAAACAGAACCCTTATAAGAATAATGTGCTGGTCCATATATTAGCTATTGCTTTGAAATATTATGTTTTTATTCAAGTTTGCAAACCAAATAATACTGTACAATTTTCTTTAATGTTGATTCGTTTCAATTGATGTTCGAATGGCGTGAATCCTATGAACTTCCCAGTGGATACAATGAACCAGCTGAACAACTGCCCCCTGGCCAAGATCTGCCGTGAACGACATGGAAAACCCTCAACTGGCTTAGAACCCAGGTTTGCTGCTGTAAGACCAACCTAAGTCGATGGGGTTATACCGACCCGTCAAATATTTACAGTAACCCAAACAAACAATGCAGCACCTGTTGGTTTGTCCTTCATGTCCTGCTTCCTGCACTCTGCAGGACCTGTATAAGGCTACGGACAACGCCATAAAGGTTGCCAACTACCGTGTCTACAAGGTATCTAGGAAGCGACACGAAAAGAAGAACAATCGATATTTCTATTTTAAATAAAAAATAGTAGCGGCCCGCGGTATCTCCCGCAGTTTTTCCCCTGTTTGTATATTTGTAACGAATAAGCTTCGAAACTACTAGACCGATTTTAAGAATCCTTTTAACAACTAACTCCACTGTCTTAGAAAACTATATATTTTCGAGCAGTAACATTAGGTTTTATTTTATGCGAGTGAAACCTTTGGGGCGCAGCTATGTTTAATAAACTTGCTCTACATTACTTAAAACGGGCTAAATTAAAAAAAACTGCTAAAAATACCAAATCAGACCCAAATACTGCTGAATAATGCAACAACCCTTTTCTAAAGCAATACTCGCGCAAAAATTTCACATAGAAAGGCAACGCAGCTGTTGAAAACGACATGAGGCAGTATTATCGCAGATTATGAACCACAAGATAAGGCATTCAACACGGCCTCATTAAAAAAGAGACCATGGAAAATATAACAAAAAAATCCTTGAAAGCTCGTCTCATTTGTCAAGTTGGTGGCGTTGATAGATAATAAAACTATGTGACTACGTATAAGTATTTCTCCCTAACGAAAATAGCACTCTAATGCAAGAACGGCCGATCACAGAGTCTAAGTTATATACTTAACTCATCGGCCAATCACAAATAGTCTAAACTTTGAAGGACAATGATTTCCAAAAATTCGCACCCGACATGATTTGAACTCACATCTTTGGGGAGTCCGCCCTCAACGTCATAACCTTTTTGTTGTTTGTTGCTTGTGGTAATCAGGAGCGACATTTCAACGTTGTATTGTATTAATTTCTATGTAACTAGAAAAATGCAAGCTGGCAGTCTGCAAAGAGGTAGATGGCGCTACGTGCCTTAGGCGTAAACAAAAAAGAGATACGATTCTTAATTTCGGCTCGACTAGACTAGACGACAGCCTGTGGATAAAATGGTTGATTTTATCCACATAAACACAAAATTTGGTTATTTCCGACGGCGAGTTGTGTTTTGTAGAAAAATTCGCGGTATCAGCAATCAACTGGTTTTATCTTCTCTGGTAGGGTTGCATGCAGCCCGCACGTCACTCGTCGAGTAGCCGAGTTTTATTCATACCACTTCCCCACATAAGTTTAATTATTCATTATATGAAAATGTACATACTATTTAATAATAACGTAGTATATTCACTGCATTATACCGTCCGTTTTATTTGTAACTAATGGAATAGAATATAATATTGGATTTGATACGCCTTTTTCACCAACTTCCAAAAAAGGAAAATATTATCAATCCAGTTGTATGTTTTTTTGTGTGTATGTTACCGCCTGGGGTTCGACCGTAATGATTATTTTTGAATAGAAAAGAATAGCTTCTAGTTGGTTCCAAATAAATTTAGAAACCTACTCGTATGTATGGTACCTAAACTATAATCTGAATCATAACTTATAGTATACCTGCCTGTGTAAGATCATGAATGAATAAATGAATTGAATTAAAGTCTATTGAAAGTACTGCATACTTAATTACTCCATGGAATACAAGTGTATTCACTTTACTCTATTTTTGTTTAAAAAAACAAAAACAAAATGTTTTTCGTTAACATTTATACTGAAATACTTAATTTTACAGAGGTGGTGGCAACACGCAACATAGTGGTTTTATAATTTAGTGTCATAATTGACTCGGCATAGTAACTAATAATGTCTATCTACTAACAACCTACTGTTGTTGTCGAAACGAAATTACCTTAATTGCTATTTGTCACGATTTTTATGAAAATAATTAAAAAACATTAATTACAAGTGTTCAAATTAGTAACAAACGCAATAAAGAGTGGAAAAATATGTTGACAAATGTACCTACGGGTGGCCATTTCCCTTTTCGATTAAGCAAAAAAATCGTGTTATTATTATGTAGCTAATTGTACGTGAATATTTTTCTAAGTCGTTTTTTCCGGATTGAGAAAAGATACGTGGTTCGAATCCCGCTTCGCTTAGGTCATGATTTGTTTTTTTGTTGCTGTATTTTATTTTAAAATATTTTATAAAAGCATAGCGCAGACTTAAACACTAAAAATTAAAAAAAGAAATATTTTAAAATTTGATTACGACTAGCTACCACCACGAATTGAAGAGATGGAAAATTCGATATTACGGAGTTAGCTCCTGTGGCGTCTTATAACTCCTCATGACGGTTAAATATTAATATTATTTTTTTATTTATTAAAAGAACAATGACCAAAAATGTATGGCGACAAAACTCAGCGTTGATTAAAAAATCTTATATAGTAGTTGATACCCCATGAATATAAAATAATAAGTGTGAAATCGATTTCACAAAATATCGAAACCGCTAATGTCTGCGTGTGCCTAAGTTAACTTGAGACTTAGCTCAAAAGATAATATTGGTGCTCAGGTCCCAAGTTAATTTAGGTATGATATGGTCAACTTGAATCAAATACCTACATTAACTAAAATAACCTAAAATATCTACTTTTTTATTCTTTTAGTTGGTGAATCAAAAAGTTCGTAATTAATAAACGTAGAAAAACTGCAAAGGAGAAGAAAGAATTTAGACCCAGCATCAATAGTTAAGTAGCTGCACTGGGCTACAAATCCAGTAGTCAATTTCCATCTACTACTTCCACAGCTACTCTTCCAACGAAAACTCGCTTTGAAACAAACAAACAAGAAACAGTACCTACAGTAAAATGTCAAAGACTTTCTACAATATTTATTTTACACTTTACAGATTCAATATCTTCTAATTTCGTCCGATAATTTAGAAAATCCCGTCATAAAATTTTCAGCAGCAACAAAACAAAGAGGAAATTCAGTGGAGTGACGCTTTTAAAACTGTCGAGGTTGATTTTAGAAAGAGCTTTTGTTTCTGTACCCGTGCCGTAGAACCCTGGTTGATTTAAACACACAATAGCAACCCTACATCTCGACAACGCTCCCGATAGCTTAGAAAATGTTCACAATAAAAATGTAAAGACAATGAAATTGAATGGAAATGTTGATATCATTTCACTTCCGACATCTATTGTTACCTATCTTGTTTCATTTGAATTTAACCGAAGAAAATTCGAAAGCTTCGCTACAGAGACTCAATTTGCGAAACGGAAAGAATTTTTAATTATGAATAAGAAATTCCGATGCGTAGCTCACATAAATTTCACCTGTTGTTTGATTCTAATAAAGTTTGCCTTTTATAGCTTCTGTTAGTGCTGCCAGTCACCATCAATGTAATTTACGAGCCGGGAAAGAAGAGTAATTCTGCTTATTAATTTTACGTGGGCGCGCTTCTAGGTGCGGCTTCCCGGCTTACACGGCCGACCTCTTTAATCACAGTCTTCTCATACCTCCCTCGATGAAGCCCTATTATTCAACACCATCTTCCCGAGACGTTCCATTTAAATTTTCATTGCATTCGATTCGAAGTGATACGATTTCGTACTCACGATCTTTATTAAAACTGAATTTTTATTCGGCACGTTTAAATAAAATTCTATTTGGATTCTTAAAATCCTAAACGTAGTACTTTAAGTGCGGAATTGCCTATTGAATGAAACCCTTATCGAATAATTTTCTTTCCCTTTTAGTTAAACGTTCGAAGCTAGTAATCGTTACGGGCGTTGTTTGTTATGGTTACTACGTTTTCGTTTGGAAGTTTCCTTTTAATGATGTCGAGAGTTAAATACTCTTCGCTTTATGGTAACGATTCAAATAAACCCATACAAATTTATAAATAACGTCAAAATAAACAACCAGACTTGTATTACAAGTACGAGACAGTGGATTGTAGTCACTTACATTATGATTACCCAATTATGACACCAAGTACAGGCGAGGCGAAACCTTTAAAGCAATAAATAAAAATATATTTTTCCATTATAAATAGAAAAATATCTGCCTTCATTTTTAGGGCTTTACTTATTTATCTCTCTTTTATCTCCTAGGACATGCCTAGAACTTAGATACTTTTAAGCACTGCTTAAGATCAAAACAATCTGATAAATCAAGAGTAGCAAAAGACTCTATTTGTAAAATCACTTCTGCAACTTGAGTGTAAAAAGGTAATTAATATGTTCTTAATACCTATAAAAAAACAGATAAAATGTATTCTTGTGAAGTAAAACATCGGAATCTCAATTTAGCGATGTTTCCACATCTCTAAGGCTGAAATCTGTAGTGCGTACTTTGTACGCACTATAGATATATATACTTTGCTCAGACTGAGCTTAGCAAAAGCTAAACATAAACTTTGAATTGGAATTTATAGCCACAATTCATTTTGTACGAATAAAATAATAAGAACTTTATAGAGAGAATATAACAGAGAAGCAAATTTTTAATCGGTTTACATTCTAAATTTAAAAAACTGCGACTAAGCAAACACTTTGGATAGTAGCGAAAATCGCTTTATAAATACCAAAAATTATCTTAAGTAAGCTGCTTAGCAAAGTCAAAGTACGAACTATAGCTTTTAGCCTTAGACGAACTGGAGCCTTATTTTTGAACCGCTCGTTGCACATCAGGCGATTTTAATAATTCGATATCTGCTTATTTCTGTTCGATGTCGGATTCCTGCAGCGAGTGGTTGATACCACTCGTTGCGGTCGTTCGATTCACATAGAAAAATTACAGAAATCGAACGAAAATCAGTAGAAATCGAATTTTTAAAATCGCTCGAAGTGGCGCTAATGATTCAAAAATAGAGCCCCTGAACCTTCAAAAGAATGACGATTTAAATAGTTTGAATTACCTGTAACTTAAAAGACAAGGTGGATTTCGTGTTAAAACAACTAATATACAGCGTAAAAACCAAAGTAAAATCGCATGCCTAGTTAGAATCAATCCGTAGTTTAAGCAACGCCAGTTTGCGTTAATGTTGTCTGCTAAGTAATGGAATAGGCCGGGGCAGGGTCGGTGATAACAAACGTCTGCTTACCGCAGTTATCACGCGACGGGTTTTATATTATCATGTCTTGTCTAATTATGGTAATTAACCTCTTTGTTTTGGTTATAATTATAACTAGTACGGGTAGGTATACGAAATAGTAAATGTGCCATAATGATGTGTTGTTTTAATTTGTTTTTGTGATAGTAATTTTATTTAATTTAGCTAGATTAATTATTCAAGTAAATTTATACATATTATTGACAATATAGTAGCAAAAGTATATAATATCTGTTCTAACACACACATTAAAAAAAAAAAGAAACACAATTTGAAATAAAAATAAAAACTAAAACTAAAATAAATCCATCCCTAAGCGTTCCCGCCGCAAAACTGCCCAAAATGCTAGCAGCATTTCCGCGCTGAACCGCAATGGACAATCATTGCAGCAGGAACGCTCCGGAACGGACATCCATTTAGCTAGATAGATTGATTATGCCCGGTTTCTAAAGTCTGTTTGTCGGTGGTTTATCTATGCGATATCGCTATTGGTTCGATAACCAGCGTCAATGCGTTTCCGAACAGCGTAGTGACAGTGACGGCTTGTCACATGCATAGAAAAACGAAGACAGATAACTGGAGTTTATCTCAAGGATATCTTTATTGAATTAATATGTAGTGAGAGTTTATGTCAGATGTTAAGAAACCGGGCATAGACGTTTATTTGCACCAATAACAACACACGCATGAATACAATCATCATGCAACTAAAGTAACTTACATATTAGTGTGTGTGCTGTTGCAGTACAAATAGGCCTCAACTCAGTATTGATCTAGCTGCGGCCCACGGTTTTACCCGCGAAAGTTAAAACCGCTTTATCAGGGGCGCGGGCGGCCGAGCCGTTCTCGAGCGGTTGCACTTTTTCGTTCATTACTCGGGTTCTACTAATGGATTTCGATGCAAAGTATACCACGACCTTCCTCGAAAATAGAACTATCCAATATTGAAAACCTGATTTTAATCGGATTAGTAGTTTTTAATTGTGTCAGGAACAGACAGAGAAACTGACCAACAGACAGACACACATGAATTTTAAAAATTATATAATTTTGTTCTATTACTTATCCTAAGTCCCCTAGACCACTTTTTTTTTATTTCCTTCCAAGTACAGACTTTATGTCCTCTCTTCCTTTATTATAAGTAGTATAGATAGATATAGATGATTTAACGTATTAATATTAGCGTCAGTACCGCGGATTACCTAAAACGTATGGCATTAAGAGTATATTATTTAAGAATTGCAATCTATTTGCTAGACGTAATGATCTGTATTATGTAAAATCATTAAATACTGTTGTAAGTCGTAGTGCTGACGGGTCACTGGGACACACTGTATTTAGGAAATCCACGCATACGGATAGGTATCTCAACGGTCGGTCGCACCACCATCCTTCACAGTTAGCTACTGTTGGTAAAACTTTGTTGCAGAGAGCATATGGCATCTGTGACGGGGCCCACCTGGCGGAGGAGGTCAGGCACGTCAAACAAGTCCTACGTCGCAAAAACCTCCAAGTGCCGCGCCACGTTCACAGGAGCCGCCCCAAACCGCCTACAGTTGATCGAGTCCCGGCTATCCTTCCATACATCAAGGGAGTCATAGACAAAATTGGAGGAATCTTGAAACGAGCTTCGATTAAAACTTACTATAAGCCACACAGAAAGATCCAACAATTGTTAAGACCGGTCAAGTGTAAGATACCCCTGGAGGAAGCAGGCATTTACAAGATCGATTGTGAGTGTGGCGCCTGTTACATAGGGCAAACCCAACGAAGTGTTGCCACTCGTCTAAGAGAGCACATGGCTGATGTGAAGCACAGGCGGTATCAGAAGTCTGCAGTTTGTGAACACACGCTGGACAAGTCTAACCATTTCCTTCGCTTCGATAAAGCACAGGTACTGGCTACTGAGAAGCGGTATGTACCCAGGATTCTTCGGGAAGCTATTGAAATTCAGAAACACCCTAATAATTTCAATAGGTAAGATGGCTGGAAAGTGCCACCTGTCTGGGACCCTGTACTTCATTTGATTAAGTCCCAGGCCCAGCCAACAACAGCTGCAAGACCACAAGATACCGTAAGCCATTTTTGTAGGACTTAGTATTTTTTGTTATTTAGATTTGTTAATTCTTAGTTTGATGTAAAAATTGTTTTTTAAATTTCTGAGCAAAAGAGAACCCCCATGAGTTTCTTCGTGGCTTCTTCTCATGTGAGGGCGCGTTCCGAAGCCATGGTAGTTTTTTGAGCTAGTTAGGGATAAAAATAATTAAATTTAAATTGAAAACTATTACAAAAACTCTATAGTCTGCGTACACTGGAACGTTTTTATTGCAAATAATTATGAGGCGGTAGTTTACTGTAACTTTTTAGAATGTTAAAAATAGACAAATAACATCTCAGTCAACCTTGAAAAAGCCAACTGTAAAGTTGGCGAAAGCTCAGTTCAAATAATGAATAAAAACGCGATGAAACCGGATAAATAAAGTGTTTTATTACTTTTGTAAGTTTCAAGTAAATTTATATACCGAATACTAAAAATAATAAACAGTGGAACCCAGTTACAGTAAAAAAAACTAAATAGCTAAAAACTAAAATAAAAGAATGTTGTCGGTTACATCCACCCTCCACCTGCTGGATCCTTAAAATAAAAATAAAAGTCCGGCTAAGTGGAAGTCGGGTTTGTTGTTTAAGAGCTTCACTTATGCTTTTTTTTTGTTTTTAGTACTTGCTGTTACATTGGCAACAGAATAAATACAACAGAAATAATACAATTTTTATACATCATATTATTTATTATGTATAAAAATTTCAAATAGTTACATTTTACCGGGTCCTAGTCGCGCTTTATTATTTAACTAGCTGCGCCCCGCTGTTTCACCCGCAGAAGTGAAAACGCGTTATCACGGGCGCGGGCGGCCGAGCCGTTCTCGAGCGGTTGCACTTTTTCGTTCATTACTCGGGTTCTTCTTATTGGATTTATATGCAAAATATACCACGACCTTCCTCAAAAATAGAACAATCCAATATTGAAAACCAGATTTCAGTCGGATAAGTAGTTTTTAATTGTATAAGGATCCGACAGATAAACAGAGAAACAGACAGACAGACAGACATGAATTTTAAAAATGATATAATTTTGTTCTACTACTTTTTCTAAGTCCTCTAGACAACTTTATTTTTTAATTTACTTCCAAGTACAGACTTTTTGTCCTCTTTTCCTTTATTATTTAGTATAGATAGATAGATT
This sequence comes from Idaea dimidiata, assembly GCA_949358125.1. NCBI lineage: Eukaryota > Metazoa > Arthropoda > Insecta > Lepidoptera > Geometridae > Idaea > Idaea dimidiata. The sequence goes on along the minus strand of OX442339.1, from coordinate 14,647,384 downwards.
TTCTTACCTCGACGTTTCGATCATGCTACAATGATGTTGGACCCGTGGGGGGGGGGGGGAGAGGGGATTAAGACTCGGTAAAATGTATCTATGTTAACAAATAGTGTGAATATAAACAGTTTAATATTTAAATTTCGAGCTATCACGGTTGATAAGAGACAGTCTGCTGACAGACAGACAGGCAGATGGATAGTGGAGTCTTAGTGAAAGCGCCTCGTGTTTACTGTTCATGAGATACAGTCTCATGACACACAGACGACAATAATTCTTTAATTCTTTAATGTACACACCACAAATACATAGAGAGATAACTATAGATAAAACATGTACATAGGCGAGCTTAACCCTAACAAGAGTTCTCTTCCAGCAAACCTTGAGGCACAGGAAAGGTGATAGTTGTGCAGGTAATTGGTGTGTAAGCAAACGAAATTAAAATAAATGAATATATATAATAATATAATATATAATACATATATTATATAATATAATATATAGTATAAAATAATAATAGGTATATGTATATAAATACAATATCTGTATACTTATGTAAGACAAAATAAATGTAGGTACTTACATAATAAAGGTATAAATATTTACACGTACATAATATTATAATAATATAATAATATGTTATTTTTTTACTTTGTTTTTACTTTGTTTACTTTGTCAATACTTTTTTTTTTAATTGTAGACTACGTATTGACACTTTTTTCTATGGCAAAAAAACTTATATGCAAAGAACCCAAATGACAGATTATAGTTTAAAATTAAAAAAAGTAATGTATTGGAGTTTTATTACAGGAAATTAGCACAGGTAAATCACTGGAAAGTGATCCTGTAGATGGCGTCTCAATCGAGCGTTAGTCGAAAAATAGTAAACATGGGGAAATATTCATTCTCTTAAGTTCGCCGCTAGAGATGGGGACTCGTGTAGCCTAGTTGGTTAAAGCACTGTGGCACTGGTCAAATCTCGTCGCGAGTGAATTTTTCAACAGGAATATTTCCTTTAAAATATTTCCAAAGCGTGCCATTTTTCCCTCTCCAGTTCGGAGCCTTAAAAACAGGTAATTTTCGTAAACAACCCTTTAATGAAACGCAAGTGAAAAACAAAGCTTAGCGTGAGTGTTATCGTGTCACACAAGAAATGTACGAAAAGTGTCGTTGTTAAAAGTTGTTCGATAAGAATGTTGGTTGTACTAAGATTTTATTGTGTTTTAACACTAACACTACATTGTTTACTTTGTATTTTTACAAGTTTTTATTTATATATTTCACTCTTTTTAGAACATTTACAAACAAATTGAAATGAGTTTATAGATTTTTTAAAACTATTATTATCATTTGAATCGCGTTTTATTCGTGGTTTTAAATGAACCAAGCTTTCAGTCAACTATGAAAAAAAGCCAACTGTAAAGGCGAAAGCTCGGTTCGTTTAAAACCATGAGTAAAACGCGATTCAATCCGACAAATAAAGTGTTTTAATATGCAAAATCGCAAAAACCATAGATGAAATTACTATTATTATTATTTATTTTTGTTATCTTTCTCAAATGTCTATTTCATTGTCTGCTGGCAATAAAGTTTCTAACCACTAAGCCACTTAGTGATTCAAGTACTAAGCCACTTAGTGTTCTAAACACTAAGCCACTTAGTGTTAACACTAAGCCACTTAGTTGTCCAACCACTTAGTGGTAATAAATAAAATAAATAAATAAATCTTGTGACGAACACATAGCGCCATCTAGCCCCGTGGTAAGCTGCTAAGCTTGTGTTACGGTGGCTAGACAACGGAGGTCGGAGGTCGGTGTTCTAAAAGGAAGTGGTTCTAAACTAATTTGCAAGATTTGTCTTTCCCTAACTAACTAACGAACTAACAGAAAAAAAGCACCATAATATGAAATTGAAATGAAATATGGTCTATGAGATTGTAATAAGGAGTGATGCCTTCATAAAAAATGTAATGTAGTAGAGATTTTAACACTATTGTGGCAACACTGTGACGTCTTTAATTACATGTCATACTAGGCAATGGTCTTTTGTCTATGACACTGTGATATTTTCATACAAACTATGTTTTATGCAAGAGAGGCGACGCGCGACTGCAATAAAACTTGAATTCTACGCTTGCTGTAGACGTGCTACGATAAATCGTAGCTCTACTGCGTTGTTTGCTACGAAATATTATATATTGAACAATTTTTGTTTCTATTGAAGTAGTGTGAATGTTTCAAGTTTCAGGTGTTGGTTGTTTCAGAGATTTTTATTGCTTAATCTTGTGTTTAATAGGGGGGGTATTTTCGAGCGAACGAATTTCAAGTGAACGATATTTCCATAGTCCTTTGTATTACTTATTTTTAAATCGCACCACTAACTTCGAATCCACAAATCTCAAGATTTTTTTATTCAATAAGATATTCTTCTTCATCTTCTTCTTTAATATGGTTTTTCCATTCGGACATTTGCCAGTGTCAAGTATTATTATAATATTTGCAAGTTATTTGCATCGAAACAGTCGAGTCGTCATAGTTAAAGTCAAGTCGAGGGAATCATTGTAAAACGGCGGCCTTTTACAATGATTGTTCACGGAGCTTTGGAGGCAACACTAAAGTCCATGTTTTGCTCCGATTTATATTTTCATTTACACTTGTACACCTTCACGAAACTAAATTGATTAATATGCCCCTGAAATTAAACAATTTACACGCATTTGAACTAAGTTTCACAAAAATGAAAATTTAGTAACACATCCCCTCAACGCGTTCCCGCCAAAACCCCCAATAAGAATATTGAATATACGAAACTGGGTTACTTTTTTTTTCTTTCATATGTAAAGGAGGCGTGTCATCGTGTCAGTGTCAAGTTATTTTTTTTTGATATTATGAAAAAATAATTTCATACAACCGTAAAATGAATTTTATTTTAGTTAGTCAACAAAAGAAAAAACTTAAAATAGTAAAAATATTACCAACTTACACTATACCCGCTGCGCCTCGCGGTTTCACCTGCGTAAGTTCCGATCCCGGGGGATTATCTTGGTAAAAAGTGGCCTATGTGTTTTTCCAGGTCTCCAGGTACATTTATTCTAAGTGTCATCGCAATCTGTATCTGTATATTATATATATGTGTATATTATATTATGTGTATGGTATTTTATTTATGTAATATTATGTAGTGTATAAGTGTTAGTGTATGTATTGTGTGTAGGTATGTATTATGTAGTTGTTAGTATAAGTACTTACGTTATTATTCATCCTATTGCATGTTTGGCTCACTCTGAGTTTAATTTTTACTTATTCTTAGGTGACGGGTAGTAGTGTGTAGTAAGTAGATTACTGAGCTATAATATAAAAGTACCACACAAAGACTCAAAATATGTCGTTTTACGGTGGTTCACCCAAGCACAGATCTTTTGATCTATATGGGTGGCTACTGGCCACAGTCTAAAACACCTTAATAATTGAAAATTATACGAAGGTTCGACTCTCAATTAGGGTGTGTTATGTTCAATTTTTGTTGTGTGAAAATAAATAAATAATCAGTTTAGCGGTTTTTATGTGATTAAGTAACAAAGTCACATACATATGCAAATTTCGGGTTTGTAATATTAGTAAGATACAGTATACCACCATTAGTTTAACTAAACTATCCTACTAATATTATAAAGCTTAAACTTTGTGAGTATGTGTGTATGGATATGCGTGTTTGTTACTCAACCACGCAAACACGGCTGAACCGATTGCGTTGAAACTTGGAATATAGGTAGCTGGATAACGAGAATAACACAAAGACTATTTTTTATCCCGATATTCCCGCAGGTTATATATTTACAAATGTAAACAGCCTACCTCTCACCTTTCTTAGCTTCCTTTCCATCCAAAAGTTGCCTGGAAGAGATCGCTTTCAGCGATAAGGCCGCCCGTTGTGCTTCCTTAATTTAAGCTGTATTTGTTTCTATGTATTTATCTTGTAATTCATATGATGTGTACAATAAAGAATTCATTCATTCATTCATTCATTCAGGAACGGGACTTACGGGAGTAAAACCGCGGGGCGCAGCTAGTCAAAACATAAAATCGCAACTCAATTTCCATTACAAACCAAATTCTAATCAAAGTAGTTATATAACGACAATGTATTTACTAGTCGCAGTTTATTCACAACAAACTACGATACAGCGACGTTTATTGTACCGATTCTGTATTTATGGAGTTTTAATGGCGTTGCACATTACGTACCTACTGGCTGCGAGCTACCTACAGACCGGTCGCGCGACGTTCCCAAAGAAAACATGACAATCCTGAGATATTTATGTGTTTGCGACGAGATTTATTGTCTGCTCTATGTTGAAATGTTTGCGTTTGTATCAATAGGTGCTTATGGGTGATGTTTTTAAGATGGTTTAAAATTAAGGTAAAGATAGATAGATAATACTTTATTTGATCAACCACAAAAATGTTACAATAACAACACATTTAAAAATTAAATTTAAAACTAAATAAACGTTGAACAAATAGGCGGCTTTATCGCTTAAAGCGATAATATAATAGACTGTCGGTTTATATACAGCGTGTTCCGACGATGACCATTTAAGCCGACAGTGTGTTGTTCTAGACGTCTACGCGAACAATTTTTGTTCTACAACTTTTGAAAATTCGAAATGGTTTTCGATAATTTAAAGTTGACTTGAAAATCGGCTGTTTCGTGAAGTTAGAGGTCATTGACCTTATTTTATTTTTTCATTCAGTTTGGACAACTACAATCAACGTTTTACTAGCTTTATTTTAAAAACAGCTATTTTTCAGTGAAATATTACCTTGAAAATTTCGAAAAAAAGTTAGAGTTTGTATGTGATTTTGTTACTTTTTCATTCAAAAACTACTGAAACGATTGCGATGAAACTTGGAATATAGGAAGCTGGATACCTCGAATGACACATGTGCTATATTTAATCTTAAAATTCACGCGGGAACGGAACACGGGTGAAACCGCTGGGCGCTGCTAGTTCACAAATAATTCTAAGCTGTATTTAAAAATTCCGTATTAAAAATATAAAACAAAAGCATTTCCTTTGATTACATTTAGTTTCATGAAAGCTCTCTCTGTTATATAAATTTCATAGACATTCAGAAAATTCAATTTTTGCTCCGGTATTGTTTTTGGTTTGAATAAAAAATGTATTTCATGAAAGTTCTTTGCGTGGGCATGTATAAAAATACATTTCTTTTGTGTGTTTCGGGGGAAACGAAAATGTATAAGAAAATAAATTTAAATAGTAGGTACTGATTTGACTCAGCATTACCTATACTATTATTGTGCTTAAATCAGCTTAGTGCTTCAATTATTCTAGTAGGTAAGTTCGGTGGTTTTTTCCAACTAATTACTAATTCCGTAAGAAACCAGACAAAATTCCTTAGTACCATCAAAACCATTTTTCATTTCATTTTATATTTATTATCGTAAGTTTAGAAAATTTTAAGTAATTATTTTAGGGTAGTACCGAAAATGATAAAAAATATTTACAATAAGGACTTTATTATAAAAAATTCTATAACTATTTGACATGATTTCTGACTCAACTTAAAATAAAACATAAAAAACTTGTATGTAACTTTAAATAAAACTTCGGCCCGGTAAAATTCCAGTCTACGACCCAGCTTAATCACAACGGACCTAGAAAATTAATAGGGGAAAGGGAAACAGGGGAAGCTTTGATAGACCGAAAATCCCCACCCGGTCGCAGTCAGAGCTAGCAAAAGTAACGTTATAATACGAATCTGCGAACACAATTAATGAGGGTACAACCCCAAATACCTTGGAACGCTGTCCTCTACAATCTAGTGCGAACATAAATTGTGATAGAGGGGTACTACGGGGCTTGTTTAATTTCACGACTGGATAAATCCAAATGTTATACCGCTGCCGGCCTGTTCACTGACGTTTCCATCTGCCTCGTCCATAAAATTCAACTACATCCCACCCAAAATTGGTCAGTAACCCCTTTAAATGTGTACAAAGTAGGTTTTTCAATTTGAATTTAGGTACCTGTATTGTCTAGTTTAATTTTATCGGGTCTTAATCGCGTATTATTATTTATTCTCTTACCTCTACGTTTCACCAATTTAATAATCTTAGACTATATAATATTTTCCAGACAGAGCGCACCAAACCACAAAGTGAAGCCAAGTTCAGTATTGCTAAATACTTGAAAATAATATATGTACATTTCAGCGCTCAGTACTTAGGTAACCAGTTGTTACTCGTGTCGTACATCTTTGTGCTACTATTTGGTAGCACACAGACGTATGACACGGAAACAGCTAATGGCTGCCTATTGAGCGCCGAAACGTATTACTCATGGATTTATTATTACTGAAAATTACTTCATTTTGTTGTTGGTGCGCGGTGTCTGGAAATTGCTATATAGGATACAATGGTCTTAGTGGCGAGTGGACTAATACCATTGTAGCATGGTGGAAACATCGACGTAAGGTAATAAATAATAATACGCGATTACGACCCGGTAATCTGTAACTTTGTGTAGGACGACCTCAGGCACGTTGGAGCGACGATTTGCGCAAAACGACTGGCACAAACTGGATGCGAGAAGCCGAAAATAGATCTATGTGGCGTGCAATTGGAGAGGCCTATGTCCTGCAGTGGATTACAACAGGCTGTTGATGATAATGATATCTGTAACTATGTTAACAAATCGTGTGAATTTAAAAACTTTATCTATCTATCTAAAATGATCAGAGGAAAGCTAAGGCTTTGGACGGGAATTAAATTAAAAATGAACCCAAAGTTTATTACTGACTCTGCTTTTGGGTACCCTGAGTAGTAAAACTAGTCGTCCATGTTGATAGCAGGACTTATTCTTTATGATCGAGCGCATTAAGATAGTGTATTTTACCCGTACCGGCTGGTGCCGACCGGTCCGTCATTATGGACGAGCGCACTAAGACTGTATTGCACCAATTTGCCCGTTACTATCTCTACCGATCTGTAATTGTAATCTAACCTTTGCAGATAGATAAAAAACTTTCTTTATTTGGGTACGAATACCTAAGTAGGAAGTAGGTACCTACTTAGGTATTCGTACACTAGCAGCAGCTTTTCGCTGAGATTGTGCCTATTCGGGCAGCGCACGACTTCTTTCTGACCTGATTGTATAAAATTTGTCTGTTTTTATTTATTTATTTTGATTGTATTGTTTGTATTTTCATTATACATATACATTATGTATTACATTATTTTTTTTCTATCTTCTCTGATCTTGTATACTTTTTTGTTTAGTTGTGTGCTTGTCTGAATAAACTTATTTTCTTTCTTTCTTTCTTTCTACTTGTATACCATAAGACAAGAAAATAAAACATAAATATGTAGAGTAAAAATTAAACTTAAAATGTAAGTTGCAGATAAAAGCTAAAAATAACTAAATATTTTAAGGGTCATTACCCAATTTTAACTAGGTAGATATAAGAACAGAAAGTTCCGTTTAAATTTTAGAAAAACAACAGCTCTGCAAGCAAAGTATTTACTTAAAAAATTAAGTAAATACTTTGCTTGCAAATATATAACTGCACGCCAACCCATAGCTTTTCATAATTACCAACTGTTGTTGGGCCGAAGTTATATGTTACCTACGTATTTTCTAATGTAGTAATAGTAAATTAAAAAAAAAACAGCCTAGCTATGGTATTATTCCTCTAAATTAAATTACATGTAAATAATACTATCACGAATAAATTATTCACATCTAAGTACAGTCATTTGGCTGTTAAATAAGTGATAACTCTCAAAACAAGCACTTTGAAGTTCCATATCAGTACTCACCCACGAAAAACGTTTTCATAAAAGATATTTTTATTTAAAAAAAAAACACGATAATTTTTCACGAATCGACTTTTTCGCAAAAACTATTTCACGTAAGACTTTTTCACGAAAAAACCTTTTTCGAATGTTTTTGTTTTTTTTTTTTTACAAAAAACTATACGGAGCATCCTGACTAGGTTAGGATAGTGATAGAAATGTTTGATAGAACATGAGCGAGCGAAGCAAGCGTGCCGCGGCAGCAGTCGCTTGATTCGCTCGCTCGCTCAGCAGTAGATTCGTGAAAAAGTATTTCTCGAAAATCAATGAAAAACACTTTGTTACATTTTGATCCAGTTAGAATAAAGCTTTTTGAAATTGAACTTTTGTAAATTTTAAAATCCTTAGACCGATCTAGATCTTCAAATTAGAGATATAAATGAGACTCACCTATAAAATGTCTACAAAATTATTTCAAATGCCACTATAACTACGGGCTGAGTGCATGTGCTGCATTTTATATGTAAAAAGTTAAGAGTTAGGTTTTAATACGGAATTACATTGTACATCTTGAACTAAGCACATTGTGTGGGGTTTTGTTTTATGGAAATAAGGCTATTAAATAATTTTAAGAAGCGTTTTTCTGTGGTTTAAGCAGTGTTTGTTTTTAGGGATCCGTACATAAAGGGTGAAAACCTTTTATTTTAGTCCTTTTACTAAGACTTCACTGTCCGTCTATCTCTGACAAAAATCATGCTGTATCTCATGAAACAATTTATATTACATCCTCAAATTTGCTCTGCTAAAACAATATATACGTATACCGGTGCCGACAGAAGATATTTTTACAGATGATTTTCTGTTGTCGTATAACAACAAATAAGTATTTCAAACAGGCAAAAGGAGGCCTTTTTGTCTGTTTACAAACAACAAATGTGATTTTTTGCAATAATTAAATACCTATTAGTTAACAGATAAATTTTCTTTGCAATGAGAAAAGCATAATTTATTCTATGGTTTTCGCGATTTTGCATAATAAAAGACTTTATTTTTTAAAGTGGGTGAAATCTCGGTCGTTTAAAAACATGTTTTATTTACATAATATCCAAAGGACCTAAAAGCAAAATGCCCTACATATTAAACAACACGAGATCTGAATAAAAACGACGGCCGTTTTATCCAGGCCATTTTGATCTTGTGTCATTCCGATATTAGGACGTTTTGCTACTAAGTTCTTTAGATCTTTTGTCGTTTTATTGTGTATTTATTTAAGTATTTGCTTTTAGCTCTTTCTGATATGTAATGATCTTTTTATTTTGTTGTTTCGTAATTTATACGTAGTTCGAATAGTTAAATTTAAACACAAAATCCATTAAAAAAAGCCCAATCGTTAAAATTGAATACCAAAATTTAATATTCACACGTTCCGGCAGTTCAATTTTTAATTATTTTACAATATATTTATCGAATGAAGCATTACAATTTGTGTTCTTCAATTATTGCAACAACGCAGCGGTTGCATGCCGCAATAATGTTTCTTGTGTTAAACTGTCATTTTCGTATATATGAAGGCTTTGCATGGTAGATTATTTTATAGAACAAAGAGTAATGTATTATACTAGAGAAGTTTTCAGGGGTGCATAAATTGAGATTATAAATAATAATACGCGATTAAAATCCGGTATAACGTAACAACGCAATTAAAATCAAGAAATGAGTTTTATCATAGATTCTCCTCCGATTTTAGTGATATTTAAATTACTTGACTTATTTTTCGCATTGCTAAGCCGAAGTAAACATGAAATTAAAAAGAGTGTGGGCTTAAGATCGCATGGCAAAGGAAAACTTAATTGGTAATCGCAAAGCTGACTGTATCTTTATACACTGTATCTTGACGTAGTGTAGGACGTCCTCAGGCACGTTGGAGCGACGATTTGCTCAAGACGGCTGGCACAAACTGGATGCGAGAAGCCGAAAATAGATCTAGGTGGCGTGCAATTGGAGAGGCCTATGTCCAGCAGTGGACTGCAACAGGCTAATGATGATGAAGATGACTGTATCTTTCTCGCAAGGGTAGGGGTCCTGAGTTCACCTGCTCGGGTCTTTTCCTCCATGCCTAACTTACTACCTATGTAAGTAAAAAAACAGATTTCACTTCAAAGATTTAGAGTCTACCAAGATTTAGAATCGAATATACGACCTCGGGCAGTTTGCCACAGAGTAAATATTCAATAAGAGAAACTGTATATTGTGTTGCGGAAGAATCAGTTTGCTCACTTCCCAGTGTTATTTGTATGTACGTAAACAATATTATACCTAGATATAAGTGTTAATTGTGTTTCTCTCAATGAAAGAGGATTTTTTGGTTGATAATGAATTTACTAACAGAGATAACAATAATGAGCGTCGTTTTATGATCTTGAGTTGTAATGTTGCGAAGACGGATGACCATCCAGAAGTGAGGTTGTGGAATTCGACGCGGTGACGCGAGCGCTGTTTGCTCGCAGTGCTGCCAACCGAAGCGGCGCTAGCGGCGGCCAATGGTGCCAACCGCAATGGCCACTGTCACCTGTCACCTGACAGTGACAGCGGCGAATGTTAACGTAGGCGTTAACAATAAGTTACTATATATATAACTGCAAACTCACAATTTAGTTTTTGGAAACTTTATTCTTAATATACATACTATTTTACTCTTACTAATATTATGAATTTGAAAGTTTGTACGTTTGTTACTTAATCACGTAAATACCGCTGAACCGATTGCGATGAAACTTGAAATATATGTTTGTAGCTGAAAACCTAGAATTACACATAGTCTACTTTTTTTTCCTGATATTCCCGAAGGAACAGAACTAACGCGGGTTAAACCGCGGGGACCACATATAGTTGAAAATTACGACTAAAGGTGAACGCGTCAAACGGGAAACGACACCGTATTGAATTAGAAATAAAGTCCATTACATTTACACTTCGCCAGCGTCGGCCGAATCTGATAACGTCATCGGAAATATGAATGTGTAAATGTAATTGTAAATCTCTAATTGTATAAGGTAGCGTTTCCCATGAACGACAAAAATTCGATTCGTTCGGCTCGGATCAATCTGCGTTCACCTTTATAAATCATGCGACAAACTTGTACACAATCATATAGACGACCCCAAAAGTGTCTTTGGGTTGATACAGTTCTCTAATAAATATAATGCCACGTCGTTTTTAAACTTAATATTTCAATAAAAAATGTTCCAACCAAATTGAAAGCCGCGACGATGCTTCAAATCACTAACAATCAAACACTGTCATCTTCACACGAAGTTCTTCCAAACAATAATCAAAGACAGAGTCAGATGTAAAATGTGTCTTTTTATCTACGTAAGTACGAATCCTGTCAACTTCAGACTTTAGACTTTTTACTTATTTATTTTGAAACCGATAAATGCTCTAAAATGAGGAAAAGAATAATAAAATAGAAAAATATTTTGAGGGAGATAGAGGTATGGGTGATGAAAGGGTTTTAGAGTTCCCACGGGATAGTATTTACGCGAGAGAAATTACGGGATACAGCTAGCAGGTAATTGTAATCATGGAATTGTAAACAGACTGTTTACATCGATACTGTCATTTGCAGGACCTAAATTGTCCTGCTAAAAAAAATAATTTAAAAATTAAAAAACCGACTTCAAAAAGAAACAAAAAATAATTTAAAAAAGAATTGATAAAAATGACCAAAATAGCCTATACATAGGTACAGTGCCACCGACTAATTAATCTGTTTTATCATCTGAAGTCGGGCAGTTTTACTGGTTAATTCCATATTGTACTTAGTTTGGCTGCCCGACTTCAGATGATAAAACAGATTAATTAGTCGGTGGCACTGTACCTATGTAGAGGCTATTTTGGTCATTTTTATCAATTCTTTTTTAAATTATTTTTTGTTTCTTTTTGAAGTCGGTTTTTTAATTTTTAAATTATTTTTTTATTTTACCCTTTTTAGTATACTTACTAACAATATTGTTACAGTAATTTTAAATATTGAGGAGTTTGCTGATGAGAAGGTGGTTTCAGGTGCCCCATCAATCTGTACTTAGTTCTTTAGGGGTCTATTCTTTTTGGTAGAAGTCCAAAAATGAGTAATTTATTGAATTCTGAGATGCTATCCTGTCCATCATTCCGAAGATACTCATCAGATACTTACCTAACTTTCATGGGAGCATCTCGGAGCTCCCACCTTTCCATTAAAAAAAGAATCATCTCAATCGGTCAAGCCATAATTTCTTCTATGGTTTTCGCGATTTTGCATAATAAAACACTTTATTTATCCGGTTTTGTCGCGTTTTTATTCATTATTTGACCCGAGCTTTCGCCAACTTTACAGTTGGCTTTTTCAAGGTTGACGGTTGACGTTTTTCGGTCAAGCCATCTTCGAGTATAATCGATAAACAACTGGATTGATTAATGAGTTTTGAGGAGCATTTCCGTTCATCACTCCGAAGACCCTCATCAGGTCCACATCAAATTTTTATGGGACCATCTTGGAGCTCCCACCTATCCATTAAAAAAAATCATCTTAATCCGTCAAGCCGTCTTCGAGTAATCGGTGAACATACAAAAAAATAAAATTATACATACAGACGAATTGATAACCTCCTCCTTTTTTTTGAAGTCTGTTAAAAAGAAAAACTTCAAATAATAAAACAAAAAAGCAACTTTGAATTAAAAAACAAACATATATCGTATGCGGTTTTTTTACAGTAGTCGTGATTTTTTTATTATATTTTATTTTTTTAGCAGGCCTGTTCTCGCGCTATAAAAGGAAATTAAAACCGAGTAAGCACCATTATCTGCTTCCGAAAAAATGACAAAAAAAATCGTATCCTTGGTGGGATTCGAACCCACGGTTACTGGTAATCTTCTGATATATATATTTTTAAAACAGTATTTCATATGTATGAGCATATGTAGACACTTTTAAAAATTTGATTTTGGATTGGCTGCTTTTGTAATTCAGTCTGCACTCAGCCTTAGTCAAATACAAAGGACGCAATTTTTTCAATCGTCCAACTTTTACGACTCAAAGAGTAAGCAGGGATTTACAACACAGACACCGCCTTTCTAACTTAAGAAATTTCACTTAAGAAACAAAAGTACTCTAATAAAAGAAGAACAATCATAAAAAGAGAGAAAGAAAGCATTTTGTTAAAAGTATGGGTGACGGTAAAGTACACGTATTGGAACCAGAGACTCGAGATTAAAATTTTGAAACACAATTTTATGATTACATTTAAGAACGCCTTCTGAAAATGCTTATAATTTACAACACTGTACCTTAAAATAACTTTTCTATATGTATTTGGATGAGTAAACGGTATGGTAGAAAGATGATAATTAAACTGATTCCTGAACAGTTTTAAAATAATAAAACACTTTATTTATCCGGTTGAATCGCGTTTTTATTTATGGTTTTAAACGAACCGAGCTTTCGCCAACTTTACAGTTGACTTATTCAAGGTTGGCAGGTTGAGTTTTAAAATAATAAAAATACTTCAAATATATTTTACGTTTTTGCATTGTTGATTTAAATTTTAAAAAAAATCGGCTACATCTTGCCCATGTCCTGTGAGCAAGGTCTGAAAAAAAAACTTCAAGCGTCTAGCTTTGAATAATTATTAATGTACTAAAAAAAAAACAACGCAAAAAATAGTGTTATTTCAATACAAATACAAAGAAGTTTATTCATTGAAAGTAGGTACAAACAAAACTTATTCTAACATGCATATCTAAACTAAGAAAAATAAAAAATATGTTTTGTTTTTAAAACGAGCACTATAGTCCCCACACTAGGATACCCAAAACATAGCATCCTTAACAAACACGATTATTAGTTAAGTCATACATTGTATCAGTTTTTAAATTACTGTAGACTAATGTACCTAATTTAAATAATTGTATGTCTGTAGTGGGTAAGCGATTATATTCAAAATATGTATGATAACTTAAGATCATTATGTACATTACTTAAACAAAAAATCTTGATTCTTAAGTCTTTTTACGTGGCAAGAACTTTCAAAGTTGACAGACAGAAACAAATCCACAGACAAAACGTCTCCTACCTTATTCCATATTTATAAAAAAAAAACTAATAATTATAATTTTATTTAAGCATAAAATAAGTAACAAAAAACGTCTAGAAGCATTTGTCTAAAAACAAAATAGAAACCAAAAATTAGTGTTTAGAAAGTTACAAATTTTAATTAAGTTATGACTTAAGATTATCCCGTGATAATGCTGTTACCTTTAACATTGTAGGTAAAGATTTTAATAGCACCATAAACTAATTAATTTGGCTTTATGACGCTGCGTTATTGCTTGGCTCCTCTAATCGGTATCTTGCTAAAGACTTTCCCGTGAAAATTAATTCGAAAACGCGAGGTGCCTGGGTTCTTATTAAAAAATTCAATTTGCCCCGGTAAGGTAGTACAAGGGCCCCGCACCTGGCCGGGGTAATTCTGTTCGTCGCTTTTAATCCGGGAATCACTACTTTGAAGCTCCGTAGACCACAGATTTATATCAGCCAAAGATACTAATTATTTGGACGTATAAACTGTAGAAAAAATGATGTTTTTAATTAAAATTCTTCTTCTTCTTCTTGTTCCACTCCTATTGGAGGTTGGGTAACACCAAGGCCACTTTTACTCTTGGCATCTCAGCTCTGAACAATGTGGTGGTGCTACAACCGAACCAGTCCCTAAGGTTTTCCATTAATCAAAATAGAAAAATATTTATAAAATCAGTTATTTATTATAATGATACGTAGATAAGCTCCGAACTGTAAATAGAATTGCCGTTAAACAATATACTTGAACATAGAAATTACAATTCGCCCGTCATAGGTTCGAAAAGAATATTTTCTTCCGATACCTTTTTACCAACAGCTCGGTTTGCCGAAAGAGATAAACAGATACATAACAAATAGGTTATTTATAAGTACAAAAGAACGCGCTAAATGTTTTGAAGACAAGGGTATCCCAGATATCCCAGACTGTAATTCCTGACGTTTACAGGTAGGCAGTAATGTATGACCAATTCGCCACCCTAATGCAGACTTGTCAGCAATAGACTTTAGTCTACAAACGATCCAGAAACGGAGACTTTATAGGTACTCTGAAAAACAATAAAAATCCTGTTAGAATCACAGTTAAAAGTCTTTAGTCTGTAGAGGGTCTCACCCGGCTGATTGCACGGTAAAAACGCACAAGTATCTTTCCATATTAACTCGGATATAATTTTACTGTTAATACAGTTTTATAACATTTTTACTCGTAACCTTGGATCCATGAATTTAAATTAAAGAATGGGAAGCGTAAAACAAAAGTATTTCCTGGTTCGAGGGACTTTTATGCTTTTGTTAAAATGACATTGAAGGAAAATATTTTGGTGTGATGTTATTTTCATTTCATTTATTCGGAATTTTGGGGTAATGTTACAAAATTCTTACAAAATTTTATAACGCTACATTACTTTACTAGCGACTGCCCAGACTTCGTGCGGGTTTACATTATTAAAAAACCTTTCGAAAGAATTTATTGAAATAATTAATTAAGAATGACAGGCAGACGTGGAAAACAACTTTGTTTCAGACAATGTATGAAGGGTTTTAATTGAGATGATCTGCATGCATATTGTACCTTGATTTTTTATTTTTTTTAATTATTAATAATTGAAGCTACTAACAGATAAATAGGAACAAAATCAATTGCGACCATTATCGAAAATCTTGTTTGTTGTATGGAGTTCCAGTTAAATTTGTATTTAATTCTATTTTTAGTGTTTGTTACTTAGCGTCAACAGAAAATCACCACTGTAACCAGGCTAAAGCTTTTACTAAGACTCCAATGTAAAAAGATCCCGTTTTTACCCATTCGATATGCAACCCTTAAAAGTATCTAATTTTTAACTCGTCATTTTTGCACTTAGTTCTGCAGGTTTTGCTCCCACAATCTCTAGAAAAGACACCTATATTAAAACAATAGTTGCACTGAATCCCGTTTTCGAGACATAGCCTATGTGTTATCATGCTATCTGTATTCTAAGTTTTATTGCAATCGGTTCAGTAGTTTTTGCGTGAAAGACTTACAGTCACAAACATACATACAAACTTTCGCGTTTATAATATTACTAAGAGTAAGATAAGATAAAGAACGCTGTTGGTCTAGTGGTAGATACCCCGACTTTCATTCCGAAGGTCGTGGTTTCGATCCCGGCCGCGCTCTATTGTCTTTTTCTTTAAGAAAAAATGATGTGCGATATTCACATCGTTCTTACGGTGAAGGAATCCTAGTAGAGCCTTTGTGCGTGAAACACATAGTTAAAACTTTAACTTTTAAGATAAGACAAAACGTAAGATTCACCAAAGATCCAATTAAGTTATTGCACAAAGATTTTACCAAGCGTATCTAGTTAGACACATCAATCTAGAACAGATAGGTTCGAGAATATAGCTCGATTGTCAGCATGCGGTCAATAAGGCCGTGTATTCACTCCATGACGTGCCACTGACAGCACTCCGTTGTGTCACCACGTCTGAGTACGTCACACCGAACATTGTTCTGAGTACTGACCTCATTGTTTTGAATTAATTACTAGTCTGGACGTGTCTGTGGTTATAGGACGTTTAAATAGGTAATAAATATGTTATAGGAAATATTTATCTGTAATTTAATGGTATATTGATTTGGAAAACTGTGTTTAAAAGATTGGTTGATGATTTACTGATTTGTTAAAATTAAATTTGTATGTTTTTGCGAAAAATCACAATACACAATCGAACTAGCAATCATTTTCGAGGTCTAGTTTTTGCAGGATTACTATTATCTATCTAGCTAATATTATAAACGCGAAACTTTGTATGTATGTGACTTTGTTACTCTTTACCCAAAAAATACCGATCCGATTGCGACGAAACTTGGAATATAGTTAGCTTGAAACCTGGAATAACACATAGGATATTTATATCCCGATATTCCCGCGGGAAAGGGACTTACGCGGGTGAAATCGCGGTGTGCAGCTAGTACATACATATTTAATTCAAAGCCTTGACTGATTGATTGGCTGACTGAACTTTAGGTATTTTAACGCACTGCCTAAACTACTGGATCTAGAGACATGAAATTTAGCAGGTATCTTTATTTTGATGTGTAAGATTCCAATATAGAAGGGTCTTAGGAAAGTTCTGAGGGATCGGTGCATATGCGGGTGAAACCGCAGAACACTGATAGTTTCACCTTTAATGCATTTCAGTATCGATATTGTTAGTAGTGATCGACTCGGACCGGTCTGTCAAAGTATCTAACCAGAGGTATAAATCAAAGCCCTATTTCTCAACAACCAAGATTCATTTATCAATATGAATCCTTTTCAAACATACCAACCTACCTATAAACCAGCTAGACTATTGTAACAAATGATAAATCGTCCCTTAACCGTTGTAAAAAGCAACAGTAAGCAGTGATACTGCCATCCGTCTTGGTTGTAGGTCGGATGACACATCGTGCATTGTCAGCAGTGTCAGCGGTCACACTCCTGACAAATGAAATAAGAGGATTGCTGTTAGAATAAACCGCATATGGACTTCGGTGATTTATGAGGTTTATTAAGTAACTATCTGCGCTCCGCTGTTGCAGCCGCGTAAATTCATATCCCGCAGGAATATAGAGATAAAAAGTAGCCTATGTGTTATTCTAGGTCTCTAGCTATAGCTCAGGAGTTTTTGCGTGAAAGAGTAACAAAGTCACATACAAACAGACACACATACATGTATACTTGCAAACTTTCGACACACTACTGTACGGGGATTTACAAATTTCGTATTCAAGTACGTCGCTATGTCCTAAACATTTTGTAGAAGGTTGGTAATTTAGTTTTGTAGTGGCTAATTTTCATAATTTGCCATTCTCCTCATTCGAACGACGTTCCTGGTTGCATTCTTCTCGGTGACCCAGTAGGTAAAATCTAAAATTATTTAAGGTCGGCACAGACGGTACCTACTTATGACCTTACCTATTGCACAATCTATGTGCAGGTCACACAATCTACAGCACTATGTATGTGTTAGATAATAGATTTGGCAATTTGTTTAGGGGTTAAGTAGTTTAACCGCCATCGCGCGGAGAGAACTCCAGGTTCGTTAGTCTCTCCCGGATCCATTTGCGTCGGCCGCCTTTTACAACATCCATACGAAAAGATGCCATTTTTTTGAGAACTTTATTTTTTACTAGGTGCGCCCCGCGGTTTCACCCGCGTAAGTCCCGATCCCGCGGGAATATCGGGATAAAAAGTATCCTATGTGTTATTCCAATTCCGTAGTTATCTACATACCGAGTTTCATGGTAATCGGTTCAGCGGTTTTAACGTGATTGAGTAACAAACACACTTACTCACAAACTTCCAGCTTCATAATATTCGTAGGATTATTCCAAGAAAAGAAGAGTTCTAAAGAAAGCTTGCAGAAAATATTATGTTTATTTACCAACGAAATTGCAGAAATTAAGTAAATTGGTCGACAATACAATTATTATGTTTAAGCTGGATCCCGTAATTTACAACAGTATTACATTACCAATTATGCAGGATCAGAAAGTAAGGTAACACTACAGTTTTCATGAAAATATACCTACCTTAATTCAGACCTGCCGCAATTAATATTATTCGACACCTGCGTTTTTGTGTTTCGGAGTTAAGAAGAAACCCTTGAAGTTTGTACATAAATTTTTATTTGTGTATGTTTTTAAAAATAGTAGTTTATGCACCGAGGTACTAAAGTCCTGTCTTATATAGCGGGCGTCATATTGAATCCAAAGCGTACGAAGGACTCTAGAGGGTTAACTCCCGAGCGCAGCGAGGGTGTTAAAAACTTAACTCCTGAGCGAAGCGAAGGAGTTATGTACCTAGAGTCCTGAGTGAAGCGTGGGATTCAAGCGCCCAAGATAAAGACAGACTTTAGTACCGAGGTGAATACTCTACTTTACACATCTACTGCGAGACAATAAAAGTGCTACAAAAATAAGTATTTAACTAACAACAAAAAAATAGAATAATGCAACGTATATGAAATATATTGACAGCTTTATATTAATTAAATTTAACAATGTTACATCAAAATGACGAAACCACACATCGGCCTTAGCTGATGAAAAAAAAAAGTTGGGGCTTTATACTAACCAAAACTTTTTGCTTTACCCTTCCGTCCATGAAAATAGAAAAAATTTGCCCAGTTTTTATTTTTTTTATGTGTTATGTCTAAGTGGCCAGTTCGAAATGGCCGTATGCTACCAGAACCTTAGTTCCAAATTTAAATTACTTTATGCCCTAGGTGCATAATGTGCACTTTATGCACCTAGGGAATAAAGAGTCGCTTTACGTTGACATTTTTGGTCAAATAAAGTAACTTTGTAGAGCAGTAGGTGTGTAAACAAATAAATGTCACGTACCTAAATAATCACATAATATTTATAAACATAATTTCTTCTATGGTTTTCGCGATTTTGCATAATAAAACACTTTATTTATCCGGTTTTAGCGCGTATTTATTCATTATTTGAACCGAGCTTTCGAAAAGGCGAAAGCTCGGTTCAAATAATGAATAAAAACGCGATAAAACCGGATAAATAAAGTGTTTTATTTATAAACATACCAATAATGTGTAACCCTTGAAGTTTGTACATTAATTTTTATTTGTGCATGTTTTTAAACAACAAATAAATTTCACGTACCTAAATAATCACATAATATTTATAAACGTACCAAAAATTGTGTATAGAAGTGTCACTATCGTCGCGCGTCAGAGTTTTAGTGTTTTACACACAGCGTTCATATGTTTTGTTATAATAGTGTTATTGGTAGATAGGTACATGTAAGTGGCCTTTTGTTTCTACTGTTTTATAAGTTACTAGCTGCGCCCCGCGGTTTCACCCGTGGTCCCGTCCCGTCCCGTTCCCGAGGGAACATCGAGATAAAAAGTAACCTATGTGTTAATACAGGCCCCCAGCTACCTATATTCCAAGTTTCATCGCAATCGGTTCGGTAGTTTTTATGTGAAAGAGTAACAACCTCACATACATACATACAAACATACTTACATACAAACTTTCGCGTCTATAATATTAGTAAGATTTTTTAAGTGCTGTTTGTGTCTCGAAAATAAATAAATAATCAAAATATTATGTGGGTGTAGGCTGTCTATGGTCAAAAACATCTTACAAAATTACCATCTAAAATTTTAATAGGTCAACTCTGAACCTGAAGATGTACTTGTCTTTGAAAATATATCTAGTTAATATATACCTAGGGCATTAAAAATAAATGGACGAATTATAGGTGTTAAGTGTTGAATTTTAATTGATGGTAATTAATTAAAAAACATTGTTTTACACAGAGATATGTAAAAACTTCTAGATACGTAATAGGGCAAATTTCTTGGCTACACAAATGCAAGCTATCTAGCCAGAGAAGTCTTAGTTCCATCCCAGCTCACGTCACGATCACCTGCTTGTTATCACACAGTACATTTACTTCACTTTCACAACATTATTCACAGACAACAATGCCTTCCGGCGTATTTAGGCGATGCACGAATTATACTCCAAAAACTGGCAAAAATATTTCATTTCATACGTAAGTAAAGCTGTATTTATTTATTTTAGTTTATTTTCTGAAAAAGTATTTTTTCCAAAAACTCAACGAAGTTTTTGACTTTGACGTTTTATCATTCTCTCCTAACCGCTATGAGATGTCATAATAATATTATGACATCTCTTTCTTACGTCATGCAAGTAGCATTGAGTCTTTATGTTTTAGAAAGAGATAACAATAGTTTCGTCTATTTCTTCTTTAAATTATGTGAATGAATATAAATAATGAGGTTGTATAGCATACAACTGTGCCGCTTTTCAATAATGATTTGTTCTGCAATGGCGTCTCTATAACTTTAATAGACTCATTGGTTTTACATATGTATAATTACGTTTTTGTAATCTGTCGGAGTACTTTACTTCAATCTGGTCTGATGTAGGTAAAGGAATGTTTGACATTAAATGATTTTTTATTAAAAAACTAGATTGTCGTTACAATAATAGAATTGACACTCAACTCTCTAAATATCCTTGCTAAGGATTATCTAACGTAATACAATATTGATTTAGAGGTTGTTACTTCGGTTTCCTTTTGTGGTGTTATAGTAATAGGGGGTGCTTTCAAAGGAATTCACCAATTATGTCGAATATTAATGAACTTCGCTTCTAAGAAGACCTTTTGACACCACATCTTCATCTAGAGCGTCAAATTTACAATAATATTATATATCTTGCTTTGACGTTTATGATTATTTCTAGTAGGGGACGCCAGGTCAAGCAACAGACGGGTGCAGACGGGTGATCGGTCCTCTCATGTTGGGACTTGCCTGACTTGTTGTTGCCTTGGTCAAAATTATCTATTTTATTTTAATCCAACTATCTTTCAACTGCACTGCAGTTGAAATGCAATCGTAACTTTTTGTTATTGTTTTTTTTTTATTATTTTGACTCTAAAATATAAAAAAACAACAATTTTTAAATGAAACTTCAATTAGCAAGCTGCAGTTGAAATTAAACTGAAATGAAATTTAAGACTGTAATTATTCTTAAATACAAAATTCCCCTCTAGGTAAAAATTAAAATCGGTAGTAATAGTTTTATGCTTTATTTTAATTTATTTCAATAATTTGTCAAGACTGTCAAGTTTTGTGTTGCACAAATAAAAAAAAAAATCACCTCTATCAAATCTCTTATTTTTTTAATTAAAAACAATAAAATAACACTTTATTTATCCGAATGAATCGCGTTTTTATTCATTGTTTTAAACGAACCGAGCTTTCGTCAACTTTACAGTTGGCTTTTTCAAGGTTGACGAATAAAACAACAATTAAGAACAATAACTATTATTAAGTAGGGATGGGATATTAATATTAAACTCATAACACTAAACTGAACTCAACTTAATATAGTAAAGGCAAAGCTATAACAACCAAAAAATAATTTTAATTTCATATCAGCGTCGGGAAAACCGACGAAAAATACAATAAATATTTAAATTAATAACAGAAAAATATAATTTACAAAAAGCCGGTACCAAAACTGTCGCTTTAACCACCAAAACACGCTCTTAATTAAGCACCCAAATAATAATGTAATGAGGAGAGTTCCCAATGCATTGTTTGTTATTTAATTAAGAGCAACATGTTAAACAGTAATTTCATTATATAATTGTTAACATACAGTTCGTTTGCGTTTATTAAAGGCCATAGATTTTGTGGGTCGCTCGGGCGAAATTACACGAACATTATCGCTAAATTATTGCCGCTAATATGTCGGTGAGATACTCGAGCCTGAGACGCTAAATTTTACTAAAGATTCACGTTCCCATTTCCCCCCTTTTAGCAAATGAGATTTAGAATTTTACTTAGTAAATATCGTGATTGATGTTCTTCAATTTTACGTCTAAATACACTCGCTTTTGTTCTGACTGATGTCTGTTTTGTATATAAACGGATAAGATAAAGTGGTTCCGTTTAGGTAAGTGTCTTCCCACTTTGATGTTGGTTGAATAAAATATTCATAATTTTGTTATCAGGTTGTTTTGGTGTGTTTATTGAAATATGAAATGTAAATAGATGAATATGGTTGCTTAAGTGTAAGAAATTCAGTTGGTATTTTATTATTTTTTATTATTATGGTTTTATTCAACACATGTGAGAAATTAAAGATGAAGAATATTGTAATGTTGAATGAACATTGTAAAGACCGGTGAATAAAATATGCTTCAAATTATTTATTTATTACTTTTTTCAAATTTCGAACTGACCGCCCGCCGCGCCGCGCGTTGCCTGCTAATAGATAGTGCACCACACTAATTTAAAAAAGTAAAACGGCGGGAAAGCAATGTGCATCACAGTTTTATAGTTGAGTTTAGCTATTTAAAAAGTATAAATCATGATTTTTTATTCTATTTCCTCGCAAGTGTGTTCAAAAACGTCGCTACGTGCGTATTTTAAACACACTCGGCTCCATTACGCTCGTGTGTTATAACTACCATGACGTACTTAATACCGACAACTTGACGTACCTAATTTTAGATCTATAATAATATACTTTATTATGTATGTTAGTGTGTAAGGTAGGTATATATTTACAATTTGAATTATTATCAAATGTTTTATACATTATTATATTAGTATCTCAGTTCCTGCAATACAAGCTTGTGCTTAGTGTAGAGCCGATTTCTAATGTAATTTGATGAATGTTTAGTAAGATTCATATTAATAAATAAATTCATTCAAATTCAATTCTATTCACTTATATCATAATGTACTATTTATTACGCCACAATGTTAAAATTTATATTTCACCTTAGAAGGATGTGTTTATATTTAACGCAAGCTAACAATAAATAAGGCTGTTAACAGGAACAGCTATCAGTAAACAAAGTTGTGAGTGCTTATTCCTGTAGCGGTGAAAGTGCTCGAGTGGTCGCAACTCGGTTCAAGTCTAATACCAAAATTCGTTCCCTCTCTGTTCACAGAAAGTCATTTGCCGAGTTGAGTAATTTAAAATACATAGCTATCTGAGTAAAAGGCATTGATTCGTTTAAAAATACCTATGCTTATTCGAAATTTCTATTTTTATATATAAAAAGTATAATTAGCCCGTTCATTTGTCCCGCTGCGGGTTTTTCGTTACTTTTAATAAGGAGTTATATAACAATTATGCGTAAAACAATTATGCAACGCACGCATTATGCGTGCACGCATAATGCGTGCGTTGCATAATTGTTACTTACTTTTATTTTTATTTAATTTAATTGCGCGATCCAACAAATCGGCCGACATGGCTTTGAAAACCATGAAAATTTAAATAAATGTTTTTATGTGTCACCGACGGGGAGTCGAGTAAGTTCGCGATCTAATAGACCCCATATTTACCACATCTTCCACCTTTTTACAAACAAAAAAACAGCTGCCAAATTACTGTAAAAAAATCACTGTTTTGTTAGAACAAGATACTTCAATGATTAAAATCTCTCATTAATTCAACATGATGATAATGATTAAAAATCTTTCAATAACATAACATCTATTCAAATGATAAAACCAAACAGTTTTAAACTAACTAATACAAACGTGCATCTCCATTATACTAAAACAGAAAACAGTGAATATAAATAAAATTTTCTACGCCGTTAACTTCGAGAGAGCCCAAAGATGTTTTGACCTCCTTTCTGTAGGTTTCCACGTCATTTCACCGATATAACAAACATACGATTTCGTGGTTTAAGTTGAGAATAGAAGATTCTATATTGTATTGGCTAGATTTGATTTGTGAAGTCAGAGTTCAGATACAATTTATGTTTTTCCCGTATGATAATTTACGTAGATAGATATTTAGGCCACATAGCTCAACGAAAGATAACCGTTGGGGAGTGACGACCACGATGAAAAGCCTTCGAGTGACGACCACGATGCAATTCGAAACGAAGTGTAGGATGACCATCGACTCGGTGGACCGACGACATTGTAGTGGTCGTGGGGAGTCGTAGGATGGAGGTAGCTCGCGATCGCTGTTTGTGGGGAAGGCTTATGTTCAGCAGTGGACGAATGATGATATTTAGCATTAAGGAATTATAACTAAGCTATGTTTCGATCCAATTGCAGGATGTAGAAGGATCGACGAGCTTCTCTAGTGTAAGTCCCAATTTCGTGGACATTTCTAATTACTCTATCCGAATGACGACATTCTTTAAAGAATACAAATCAAATCACAGCTATCTACTAGGAAGATCAACATTCATCAGCCAATCAGCCAAGCCAAAGCATTTGATTGACTTCCTTGACTTGACTTTTTTACTACGACGACTTGACTATTTTGATACAAATTGCAAATAACTTCCAAAATTAATAATACTGGACACTGGCTATTTTCCAAATGGCCATAATCGGTCACAACCGAAAAAAAATAAAATAAAATAGAGCATTTTCATAGATGTATCTAAACGTCAAAATAAATTAAATTAAATTGTGACAGCGATAGTGCCAGCGATTTTCAGAGATGTGTACTAAAAAAACGTATGATGCGATGCGACTATGCAAAATTATACAGCAAAAAGTCAAATATTTATAAACTATAAGTTAACTTTAAAAAAAACATCAATTTTATTTTATTTCATTTGTAAGTTTATCGGAGCTTATGCGGACACTACATTATTATCCCGTACTAGAATAATAAACAACATCACACTAACATAATAAATAACGTAAGTAACGGTGTTAAAAATAAATAAGTTTAAAAACTTGATAACAAGAAACATTTCGCATACTTGAGCAGGCAAGGCGGAAGTAATTAAAATCGTATTAGCATCGAATTCGGTTCCAACGTTGGCAGTACGCCCACCTGTTTGGATGTGCTCATTCATTTTATATAATATACTTGTACATAGATATAACGATACTATAAGTGTAGTAATAAAACCTATTTAATCAGCATCTAAAATTCATACATACATAGCTCGGTTAGTTTAAAAATCATGAAAAAACGCGATTAAACCCGGTAAATAAAGAATGCAAAATCGCTTGTTTTAGAATGCAAAATCGCGAAAACCATTTAAGAAATTATACATAGGCTGCCGAAAATATTATCCTGCCTTTTGGCTTCGCCGTAGTCGGGTAAAAAAGAGTAACAGCGATGTTGGTCTAGTGATTGATACCTCGAACTCATTCTGAGGATCGTGGCTTCGAATCCAAGCAGACGGCGCAACGATGTCTTTTTTATTTAAGAAATAGTTATGTGTATAACATTGCTCTTATAGTGAAGGTGCGCTAATAACATCGCTCTTACGGTGAAGGAAAACACCTTGAGGAAACCGGCGTGTCCTAGAACCCACCACGGTCCGAAGACATGGGACATTCGCCAATCCGGGGTAGGCCCCCGTGGCGTCTTACTGCCTAACCTCTAAAAGGAGGCTCATGCCCTGGATTGGGACAAATTAAAGGGGCTGATTATTATTTTATTTGTAAAGTAAAAAAAGTAGTTTCTCAATTCGTCGCGTATATATTTTTTAGGGTTGTTCACCGATTACTCGAACACTATGCACTCGTAAATGCAGTTTTTTTTTGTTTTTTTTTTGCACCAAATACCTACATAGACTGATATTAAAACGATCTGATACGTGTCGTGTTTCTACCTATCGATGGTTCGACAAAAATAGAAAAAATACTCTTTTGATTGTCAAAGAGCCAATTCTGCTTCCAGTTTTAGATGAACTTGAAAAAACGAATTTTCAAAACTTCCTTTTGTGGGAAACGTTTCAAAAATAAAATCAACAACTGATACAACCTTAAAGCAGATCAAAATTATTGAAGTTGTAGAACGGAATTGGTTTCTCTATACCTACGTGGAGAAAAACCACTTAATCAAATAGTTTTAAAATTCACGACGCAATAGCCCCTTGCGACCAAAACCATTGTATCATGGTTGAAACGTCGAGATAAGAAAATCTTACTAATATTATAAACGCGAAAGTTTGTATGTATGTATGTGAGGTTGTTACTCTTTCACGCAAAAACTACTGAACCGATTGCGATGAAACTAGGAATATCGGTAGTTAGAGACCTGAATTAACACATAGGCTACTATTTATCCCGATATTCCCTCGGGAACAGGACTTAGCGGATGAAACCGCAGGGCACAGCTAGTACAGAATAATACGTGATGAAGACACGGTAAATTGTAACTATGTTAACCACTGAAATGGTCGGTAGCAAATATCATAAAAAATAAAAATAAATCTTAGTGATTTTTGTATCTCTGTACTTCAAAGTATTTTATTTATAACTAGCTGCGCCCCGCGGTTTCACCCGCGAAAGTAAAAAACGCGTTATCACGAGCGCGGGCGGCCGAATGATTCTCGAGCGGTTGCACTTTTTCGTTCATTACTCGAGTTCTACTAACTGGATTTCGATTCAAAGTATACCACGACGATCCTCGAAAATAGAACTATCTAATATAAATCCGATTGAAATCTGGTTGAAAACCAGATTTGAAAACCGGAATCTGGTTAAAACCAGATTTCAATCGGATTAGTAGTTTTTAATTGTATAAGGAACAGACAGAGAAACAGACAGACAGACATGAATTTTTAAAATTAAGTACATAATTTTGTTTTATTACTTATCCTAAGTCCTCTAGACCACTTTTTTTAATTTACTTCCATGTACAGATTTTTTGTCCTCTCTTCCTTTATTATAAGTATAGATAGATAGATCACAGTCACGTTTCTCACTTACTTTTCTCAGCTTTATAAAAACTTCGCAAACACGTAAGGTTACTTGAACTTTTCGTTAAGCAATCGACACTTACATACCTACTTATACACTCGGTAGTTGAAAGAATATTGTAAAACAACGTGAGTGGATTTAAAAGGGTTTAATACAGCCCTTTGTAGATTAAATCAGCAACGGTACGAAAGTTTTCCGATCACAGAGCGTGTAAGTTTTGAACCGCTGTACCCAAATTTGTATCAGGTAAACGGTAGAAACTTTAGCACACAGAGAATTGAAAACCGATCTTCCGGAGTATCGAGAACTGAAATGTTGCGGAAATTCTTTGAATCAATTTGGTTGAGTGTTTGTTTTGGAACTCGTGACCTCGTTCGTAGTAATTGAAAATGAGGAGCGTTTTAAGGCGCAATGCAATAAGAGGGATATGAGTAAATATATGTACAGGTAAATATAGATGTAAGTCTGTTTACGTAGAAGTGAGACGTGTATTTGATGCCAACAATAAAGTGATGATTGAACTAACCGTTTTAAGTATATCAGTCAAACTTCAACTGGAATTTTTCCAGTGTACAACTGCCCGATTTCCAAATACATAACAGATAAGTAGGTATGACTGTACGTAGTAAGTAGTTTTTTTTAAAGTGGAAGCTAATAATCTTTATAACAGAAATGATCTACACGATTGGACCTCAGACGGCTGAAATTTGCGGTAACACACACAAAAACGTATTTACAGACAAATTGATAACCTTTTTTGAAAGTCGTTTAAAAATTGATCATGTTTTGCACTTTGAAGCTTGTGGTCTTAATTTGGGTAACAAATAAAAAAAAACCTACTTAAAGTATCATAGATATTGGGTACAATAACAACAACATTCGAGTTTTGTTCCGGCGTTTTTATAAACGTGTGTGAGTGATTTCCCGAACTATTTGACTTTGGAGTTCTAAAGTGCATTATTTGATGAAGTTAGTCCATCAGAACCGAGTATGAGATGCTTCACTGTCAAGCGACCATTAACCTTTTAGTTTCTTTAATTTTCCCACTTTTTTTTATACGCTCACTTTTCTTGTTTGTTTGTTTGTCGGTCCGGGCGGAATCTTGCAACTTCGATTTGAGGCCTAGCCTGCCTAGCTAGAGTGCTGAAACTTTGAGAATAGATCAGAACTAGAAGACAATGCAAATGTGCCATTTCGAGCGATTTAAATACATTGATGTTTACCGATTTTCGTTTGATTTCTGTAATTTTTCTATGTGAATCGCACGACCGGAACGGATGGTATCAACCACTCGCCGCAGGAGCCCCAAAATCGAACGAAAATCAGCAGATATCGTTTTTTATTCGCCCAAAATGCAACGAGCTAAATTCTTTGCTCTCCTAGTTAAATTTACCTACGAAAATGTATTCAAATAACGAACGTACCCACAAATATTCCAGCCCTAAATTAACTGGTTGATTGAGTCGTTAGCGTTAATTGTAGCTATGGGTACTATTTTCCTAAACAATTCCTATATTTTACAGCAAAAGTAAAGGGGCACTGCTGAAATCTGCTCAAATTTATATCGTTGTGTCTACGCCTTAATTATAGCGATGGTAGATGTAGAATAAGCCTTAAGACTGATTTATAGAATCATTAGTTATAAGTTGTGGCTGGTACACTAATTGGGGGCTTTCTGTATGAGAATTAAGGATATCTGTTTTGTAATGCACGTATGTGTACAAATATTGGCTGTTTATTATAATTGGTCTTTTCGTCGAAGGTGTTATTAAACAAACTGATTTTCATCTTATTTTTAGGTGATTTACACAGAGCTCAAGCAACTTCTAATTCAGGTTATTTAGTATACAGTGCCAGGGTCTAGTGGACTAGTTTAGTTTTGTCCAGCACCTATACCACCCTCTCAACTTCGTCCGCCTTGATTTGAGGAAA
This sequence comes from Idaea dimidiata, assembly GCA_949358125.1. Classification (NCBI taxonomy): domain Eukaryota; kingdom Metazoa; phylum Arthropoda; class Insecta; order Lepidoptera; family Geometridae; genus Idaea; species Idaea dimidiata. The sequence continues at coordinate 14,618,286 of OX442339.1, read as the reverse complement.
TAAATAGTCTGGAGTTAGCAAATACGTGGCTTTCACGATGTTTTTAAAGGTATGCGGATGTATATATTTAATATACATTAATAGCTACGCTCCGCGATTTCACCTGCGTAAGTCCCGTTCCAGAGGGATTATTGGGATAAAACAAGCCTATGTGTTATTCCCGATTTCCAGCTACATAACATACATGACATGACTGTAACCAAAAGTTCACACAGACACATATTATTACGAAAAAATTACCACTGAAGTAAACGGGTTATAGAATTATTATATTTTATAATTACAGGTAAAGGAAAGTACGAGAAGGCAATTAAATCGCTAACCATTTGCGATAAGCAGGTCCCGACTATAAACGCTGTAGGGAATAATAAACAAATAGGAAATTTATTATTTTATTTTCGCATAAAATTTACAGTCCTCACGAACGTTATTGGCCTTTCGACCCTCGGGCATAAAACGGGGAATACCACTCCATCCGTGCGCTTTCGCCATCACACTCCCAAGTATACTTTACGAACTCTAAAACTTCCGTCCCAACTAAATAAGTACGTATTCAAGGAATATTATGATTTGTCGGTCCCCATAGAATGGTGCTGAATAAATTTTATTAAATCCGGGAGCAGTTTACGACCAACCACGTCAGCGTTGTGTCCCATATTCGGATAACTCGGGTTTTTTAATATAATAAATCAGTGTCCCGCTGCCGGTCTGTTTGAAGGGAACCTTACGTTTTATTTTTACCTTTAATAGGATGGGTTTTCTATTATCTTTTCTAATAACTTTAGTATTATTTTCGGGCGTATATAATATGTATGTATTTACAAAAGAAAAATAAATATAAGTAGTATATCGTAACACAAGCTTAGCAGCTTACTGCGGGGGTAGATGGCGCTGGGTGTTCGTCACAGGATTTATTTATTTATTTATTATTTAGGAGTAATTTGGTTTGTAAATTACATGACGGCCGTCGTGTAACGCATTACTGCAATGCAGAAGGTGGCGGGTTCGATACCCGCCGGGTTCAAATATTTATGCTTAAAAATAAATAATATTTGGGTCTGGGTGTCTTCCTATGTATAATATGTATGTATTTGCAAAAAAAAATATAAATGTGTGTATTATATCCGTTTTCTAGTCACCGTAACACAAGCTTAATAGCTTACCATGTGGTCAGCTGGCGTTGTGTGTTGTTCACAGAATTTTTTTATTTATTTTATTTATAAACCCTCGTAAGTCTCAGGACTAACATATTGAGGAGTAAGATATGCTATTTCTGATCCCGACATACAAGGGACTGATCCCGTGGGAATTTCTGGGAATGTTTGGGCGATAAACGAAACCCATATATTTCTTGTAGGTACTCTACGCTTTCGAATGTACGGTGGAGCTGTGATGTATGTAATACTCAAATCTGTCTTTAGTTCAATATATAAATACTAAAACTGTTTATAAAGTGGTTAGCTTAATTTTAAACACTCAAAAACATAATTTCTTCTATGGTTTTCGCGATTTTGCATAATAAAACACTTTATTTATCGGATTTTATCGCGTTTTATTCGTGATTTTTAAAAAAACATAAGCATAATTAGAATCCCCATGAGTTTCTTCGTGGCTTCTTCTCATGTGAGGGCGCGTTCCGAAGCCATGGTAGTTTTTTGAGCTAGTTAGGGATAATAATAATAATAATTTCAATTCGAAACTATTACAATAGCTCTAAAGTCTGCGTACACTGGAACGTTTTGTTACAAATAATTATGAGGCGATAGTTTACAGTAACTTTTTAGAATGTTAAAATAGACAAATTACATGTCAGTCAACCTTGATAAAGCCAACTGTAAAGTTAGCGAAAGCTCGGTTCGTTTAAAAATCATGAATAAAACGCGATAAAACCCGGTAAGTAAAGTGTTTTATTACCAAAAACATATTTACTATAAAGGAACTTATTCAAACAAGTCTGCTAAGTCTTTGTAACTTTGCAGCGAGCCTAAAATGCTGGCCGCATTGCCACTCTGAATTGCAATGATTATTCTTTGGGCCAGGTAAACTCCAGCATTCTGGTCTAAAACTGGATATTTACTTCTGTATAACTAAAACGAATAATATAAACTGTATATTAAAATAATTAATATTTATAATAATAAATTCCGTATGACGATATTTTTCTCCAATTTGTTATAGGCATTCTAACAAACACGAGCTTCCCCCGTGTACCTACATCAATTCAATTACCAGAATACGATGGGAGTTACACCCCTGTCCAATGATTTGTGACCTGTGTTAGACAATCGACGACAGGAAACGAAAGTGGGTGTAATACAAACTGGCACATCTTTTCCACTTTTAAGATTTTTCTTGAGAAACTAGACGACGTAGGTAAGATGATGTACTCTTTCAGGAAAAAATGAAACAATAGATTATCACTACTCTCTCAGAAAAAATTCAAACAAAAACCAAAATTGTGAATTCGAAAGTTTGTTTGTAGTTTTATGTTCACCCTTTAATTCACTAAATATTGCACGACATTACATACGCCGCAAGCTAGCCCCAAACGAAGCAATAGGCTTGTACAATGGATACTAAAAACGGATATTATGCTTATTTTTTGTAAATACATACAAATTATACATAGAAAGACACCCAGATCAGATAAAAATATTTATTTTTAAGCATAAATATTTGCACCCAGCGGGAATCGAACATGTAACCTTCTGCATTGCAGTCAGGAGTTTGCCCTGAATCGGTCAAATAGCTCGACCGATTTATTGTACAATGCAAAATAAATCATAATGAAAACACAATATTTAATTGTGTTTTATTATTGAAAAACGCGAAAACCCATGACAAAATTACCTAGTTATCTTGTTATTGTTATAAAGAATTATTATTAGACACGGCTATCATTGACAGATAGATCTATAGAAGTATCCATCTATTATTATAACATAACATGTAGAGTCAGGTTACATAATTGCATGCTCACTTTTGTGATCAAATTACGTCGATTTACGACCTTTTTGTATGGGCATTTTATTAGAGACAAATTAGTCGAATTGCAGAGGAAGTAAGCAAATGTGCAATACCGTACAAGCGGCAATGAACCTTAAGACTAATCTGGAAAATGTTACCAATTCACTAAACCGAACTTGAATGCATTGAAATGAGCTGAAAGAGGATATAATAGATTATTAAAAAAATATAATAATCCTAACAACGGGAACGTAATTATTATTATTCACTATTTGTGATCACTTTAAAAAAAAAACAAAATAAAATATTAAAAAAATAAAAAAGACAGCAAATTTGGGCGTATTCTTGCTGTCTTACGGAGAGTTGGCGAGGGAAGTTTGTCGAAAAAAAATCCAATAATTGTGTTTAAAAAAATATTACTTAGTTCGACTACTTTGTCGACATTTGGAAGGTAATAATTTAATCTACTTCGTGATTGTAAAAATTACTTAAAATCAAGATAAAACTATCAAAAGGCTCAATTTTTTAACTCATGAGGCACCATCATCATCACCACTAAGCTCTAGCGCTCTCATCATCATTCGTCTTAAGGTGTGTTTGCAATTATGTGACCAACCGTACGTGCGTCATATCTTTCTTTGTATTACACACACAAGATATGTTTCACTTCCTGTAGGTGCTATTACTTTGTTAGAGAAATATTAATCATTTCATATTATATTTCCAAGAAAATACGAGGGAGGGAGCGAAAAGGTATAGCTATATCTGTGCGTTGGTTGTTATGATAGCAATTAATCCGATTGATTGAGTCTTCTGCAAATATTTTTAGTAAGTTTGTATCTATGTATGTATACAGTGTATTGTGAAGACGATAACAGGTTCAACTGAAAGGAAGTTGTGCTCACACGTCTAGCCTAACAATTTTTGTAACTTTTTAACAAATCTGCGAACTTGTTTCTAAGTATTGAAGTTATGTTTGTATGGAAAATAGCTGTTTTTTTTAAATAAAAGTGATTTTTAATGTTTACAACAGTTAGTCAAAATTAAGCCGTGATATTCCAATATAAAAATAAAGAATAAATAAAATAAATTTTGATATAATATATGCACACAGCGCAATCTAGCCCCCAAACTAAGCACTAGGCTTGTACTATGGGTACTAGACAACGGATATACTACATATTATACCTTTTTTTGTAAATACATATACATATTTAGACATATTTATATATACATATTTATTCACATATATATTTAGATAGGAATACACCCAGACCGGATACAAATATTTATTTTTAAGCATAAATATGTATACCCAGCGGGAATCGAACCCGCAATCTTCCGCATTGCAGTCAAGTGTTCGCCCGACGCGCCACAGAGGTCGTCATATAGAATGTAGCTACCCTTATCTTCCATTAAGTGTCGTAAAAGGTGACTCAGGCGAACCTGGAGTTCTTCCTTCTAGGGGTAAACTGTTTAGTTCCAGTGAAACTTGGTTGTAGATAGTCTGGCGGTACCTATCCACTCAGGTAACCAACAACCAGCCCTTCCTAAGACTTTGGCAGCTAAAAACATTTCGCGATAGAAATGGCCAATAAAACTTATGATTACATGTTATACTTAGAGAGAAACCCAGACGTTATAATTTAAGACCTATGCTAAAATACGTAAATTTACAATTCTGTAATGCACAACAAAGCACCCTAACTTGCGATTAGATCACTAACCACAAACAACAATGATTAATTTTCGTAAAAGGTGACTCAGGCGAACCTGAAGTTCTTCCTTCGAGAGGTAATCTGTTTAGTCTTGGAGGAAGCATGGTTGTAGGTAGCCTGGCTGTACCTACTCCCAGGTAACAACCAGCTCTTTCTAGGACTTTGGCGGCCAAATAGTTTTGCGACAGAAATGGCCTATAAAACTTATGATTACATGTTATACTTAGAGAGATACCTAGACTTTAAGACCTTTGCTAAAATACCTGAATTCACAATTCTGGAAATGCACCCTAAATTGCGATTCGATCACTAACCACAAACACCAATGATTAATTTGAATAAGAAAAAGCAACATACTCACATTTTAACTCCTCAATAAACCAGCGCTTTGGGGCAAATAAAACAATTTCACGGTAAGATCAATGTTCACAATGTTACAACAAAATAACAACGGGAAACCCAAAGCGAGCAGCCGGCGCCTCCAGTTCGGACCGCAATTTGCGTCCAAATTCGCATTCCGACGGATTTTTGCAGCATTACTTTTAAATTACCAACACCGGGCTTGATGGCGTTTTTATTTCCTCTCGTCTCCACAGGAAATGAGGAAAACAAGACATCGTGCTATACATGCATATTTTAGTTGAATATTTAGCTGTCCTACTTGCTCGTAGGTTTCCGCCATAGATGCAAGTATAATACTATTTTACTAACTATTTATTTGGACACAAATAAATTTGAAAACAATATTTAAACTAAAATAAAACTACTATCATTAATATCATTTAATGGAATTCAATAATGCTGTAATCGTATTATTGTCTCATCTGACTAACATAATGACAAATTAGTTATATATTTTTCTTTGTAACTATTTAAATTAACATTGATTATTCTTTTATTAAATCCTAAGATGGCCAAAAAAATAAAACTACTTTATTTTTATTATATTGTGGTTTAATAGGTAAATTTCATTTTAAATAATTTAAAAAAAAACTAGAAATATTTTTGGCAAGGAGATATATTTCCAAAAAATCCCCATGACGGGATTAGAACCTGCGTCATTTTGGAAATATATTCCTTACTAAAAATATTTCTAAGTTTAAAATGCCTTGAGCAATGAAAACAACAAGAAATAAAAAAAACTAAGTAAGTAATCAAATAAACCGCCTCTTATTGTTTCTGATGCTAAGGTTCCCATCACACTTGCAGCATTGCTGCGCTGTATGGCGATGGCTAACCTTTGTCCCAGAACCCAATATTTAGATAGATTATCATTAAGATGATTTTTAATCCTAAAATTATAAATTCAAAAGCTTAGAAGTGTGTGTTACAATCACGTAAAACGACTAAACCCTATCATCACTTATCATCAGGTAAGACCCACAACTAACCCGTCCTAGGACTTAGGTGAGTAGTGAAATACACAACAAACGTGTTGCGATGAAACTACGTATGAAGATAGCTGGAGATCTGGATAAACACATTTTAATCTCGATATCCCCGGAATCGAAACCAGTGCAAAGGTAAGGCATAGAATTAAGAGAGTGGGATTGGATGATTGATAAATGCCTAAGACGGAGCAAGACAGTATTCTATTCTCTGACTGACTACAAGCCAAAATTGACATTGTGACTTAATAAGTCACTTTTCAATTGAAATATTATTTTTTCATTTCATTCACGGAAGCCATTTCTAATATATTCTCGTCTACGATAAACAATCGCCTAAGACAAATTTCTTTCCAAATTCAAAATTGTACAGAACACAGCCTCCAAATGTTTTGGAAACGGAAATGAATCGTGCAATGAGTTTGTAAATAAAGTTTTCGAAGTTATTCTAGAAATCGGAAGAGTCAAGAGTCAAGCGTAGTTGGTACTTAATAATTCTACTAGTTCATATTTCTTACGGTGCAAGTGACACCAACTTTCGAATAAAAATAGTTTGATGTCGTACACAGGGAAAAAGTTGGACGAGCCGTCATCGTTTACTGTGTGAGTGAGATAGCGATAGTTTGTAGTATGTCTGGCTTTAAGATAAAGATAAATAAAAAATATTAATTTGCAAATATAATAAAATTCACATGGAACTTAAAATTGATTAGTGTTCTACATTCTTTGACAACATATAAAGTTTCATAATTTAGAAAAAGAAACATACCTACAACATTGCAAAAAAACATACTATATCTCTTCAAAATTAATAGATTAATTTCATTATTTATATTTATAATTTCTTCTATGGTTTTCGCGATTTTGCATAATAAAACACTTTATTTATCCGGTTTTATCGCGTTTTTATTCATTATTTGACCCGAGCTTTCGCCAACTTTACAGTTGGCTTTTTCAAGGTTGACTGAGATGTAATTTGTCTATTTTTAACATTCTAAAAAGTTACAGTAAACTACCGCCTCATAATTATTTGCAATAAAAACGTTCCAGTGCACGCAGACTATAGAGTTATTGTAATAGTCCTCACATGAGAAGAAGCCACGAAGAAGCTTTTCTGAGCAAAAGAGAACCCCCATGAGTTTCTTCGTGGCTTCTTCTCATGTGAGAGCGCGTTCCGAAGCCATGGTAGTTTTTTGAGCTAGTTAGGGATAAAAATAATTATAATTTAAATTGAAAACTATTACAATAACTCTATAGTCTGCGTACACTGGAACGTTTTTATTGCAAATAATTATGAGGCGGTAGTTTACTGTAACTTTTTAGAATGTTAAAAATAGACAAATTACATCTCAGTCAACCTTGAAAAAGCCAACTGTAAAGTTGGCGAAAGCTCGGGTCAAATAATGAATAAAAACGCGATAAAACCGGATAAATAAAGTGTTTTATTATTTATATTTATTTAGGTTCACTACATGGATATCATAAAGACGGTTTAAGAAAATCGGCGTTTGTCTTACTGATAAGTCGCAGCTGAGGCGCGTCGCTTCGACGTCCTGTAGCGAAATCCCTTTGTGACTTTCGTCTTTTCTTAGAATATAATTATCTAAAGAATTCGCGACGCAACTAAGACGTGACTTATCACTGCGCGGTCATACAAACCATATCCAACCTTATTTCCGTTACCATTTAAGGTTTAACAGCGTTAATTCTATTTCAAGTAAATTTATTTGCCTCTTCGCCTGTTAGATTTGGAAACATTACGGTTCATTGGTTCTAATAACATCTGATTAAAAACCACTTCAAAGAAAAACAAGCAATCAAATCAACTTTAAGTTCCCTTAATGTCTTCAAATAAATTCCATTCTCCCTAAAATTCCTCTAAACGAAGCGCAATCACCACTTCACAATCACTTCATTAAAACAAATTAAACTTTTTAATATGAATTATGGGAATAATCTCCTAAATCCAAAATGATTTGTCTATTAAATAACAAAATTCAACGAACGGAACCCCGTTTATTAGCAATCCTTCGAACAATAGAGTAATCAGAAATCCTTTTAATATAATTTTCGTATTTATTATAACTCCGTCGGGATGGGGAATTACTCTTGGTTGACTGCAAATGAAAAGATCACAATCGGAGTCTATTAAAAAGATGATGAGTTAGCAGTGTCCTTGCTTTCCGTTTGGGAGACAGGTGAGTCGGAATCCAATCTTAGTCGATCGCACCCACATAAAAAGCATAGTACTTATGGCCTTTTACAGCTATTTTTTCTTGAGATACGCTTACATTTGACCTCATCTCACCTGACCAGTCTTCTTTTGTATAGTTGTGTGAATCATCTAGTAATTAGAGTTTTTAGCCTCTAACTTGACCAAATGATTGCTTCCAAAGACGATATTTGGCTGGATTCCAAAAAATGACCTTAGGAATGAAATTCTAGGTATCTACCACTAGACCAATACCGCTTTGATGCAGAGTACGTAATAGGAATTACGAATATTACATTTTTAAGGTTCCGATCCCCCAAAGGACATTCTATTTCTAAGGCTAAAATATATATTTAAAGTATGTTTGTCCGTCTGTCCTCCAAAATGGATCCATAATATACATATTAACATTTACATAAAAAAAAAGTTTAAACGTCCAAAAGTTGTTAGATTAGAGGTTTACAACGTGGGTATATTCCTTTTAATAAATGTCATAAACTCACGTCAAAAATGTTGTTTATTTTATAGCTGCGCCCCGCGGTTTAAACCGCGTAAGTCCCGTTCCCGCGGGAGTATCGGGATAATATGTAGCCTATGTGTAATTCCCGGTATCCAACTACTTATAATCCAAGTTTCATCGCAATCGGTTCAGTAGTTTTTGCGTGATCGAGTAACAAACTTCCAAACATCTAAACATCCAAACACAACCTTTATAATATTAGTAGGATTGAATGTCAAACGACGAAAGGTTAAAAAAATCAGGACTGTTGTATTGTTGCCCCCTTCAATAGGTATTTGTTTAATTTTGTTTATACTATTTTTTGTTGTAACGGCAACAGAAATACATCATCTATAAAAATGACAAATATTAGGGTTCATTAGATACAGCCTGGTGAAAGACGCACGGACAGACAGACAGACAGCGAAATTTCAGTAATAGAGTCCCGTTTTTACCCTCTGGGTATATGAACCTAAAAAAACTAAATTCACCTTTCTAACACGTAAAGGTATAATCATCTGAAAAATCGTCCACGATTCTCAATATCAAACTCGTACCCGTAAATTCACAATTGGTTACTATGTTATTATAACTTAGCACCTTATAAATATAGGTTTTTTCCAATATTAACTTAAGGCAGGAGTATTTTATATGAAAACCCTGGGTGTTTTTACAAGTCTCACAGTAAAAAGGGATGATGAAAGTTATGAGGGTAGGGCGAGTCTCGTAAATAGCGCAAGGGGAACGGGATAAAGGAATAATATATCAATACGATTCTTTAATATTCGCGCGCCGGTACCGTAAATCAAAGCGAATGAAACTCGGTCATAAATCACAGTTTTTGCGTTTCAAATTATTGTGGTTGTAAAGTCTGCATTATGGTGCCTATGGAAAGTTTTATGATGTTGTATCAACATTAATCATCATCATCATAGGCCTCCCCCTTAATTATTGGCACTAGATCTACTAAAAAAAATGAAAGTCGCACCGCCGTTTCACCGCACATAAGGTGTTATTGAAAGTTTATTAACCCTCAGTTAAGGCGTTGTTCTAAACCTCTAGGCAACTTTTGTTCTACCAGCTGTGGTATCATGTAATTAGCATCCACCGTTACTAGTAGCTAAGTTGCAGTACATTGCTGCTTTGAAGTAACGTGGTTGTTACCGGTGAGTACTTCAAACAGCAATGTAGAATACAAAATATGCTTTTTGACAGCAAATAGCAACTGACAACGGTGGATGCTAATTAGATAATACCACAGCTGTATCTGAACTCGAACGACCAGATCTAGAATTTTAAGGTAATGTTTACTTGAAAATTACGTCCTTTGAATTGGAACGAAAGTTACCCACTTTCTTTAACATAAATAGTCTATCCTACTTACTATTAATCCTACTTCACATCCCATCATCCTATTCCTTCCTCTTATATTATAAAGCTGAAAGTTTGTGAGTATATCTGTTTGTATGTATGTATGTGTGTTTGCTACTCAATCACGCAAAAACTACTGAACCAATTGCGATGAAACTTGGAATATAGGTAGCTGGATACCAGGAATAACACATAGGCTACTTTTTATCCCGACATTCCGCAGAAACGGGACTTACGCGGATGAAACCGCGGGGTGCAGCTAGTGGTAATATAAAACAACCTTTTGATTGCTGGATGACAAATATTCAATCTTACTAATATTATAAAAGCGAAAGTTTGTACGGATGGATGTGATTTTGTTACTATTTCACGCAAAAATTACTGAACCGTTTGCAATGAAACTTGAAATATAGATAGCGGAGGATTTGGAATAACACATAAGCTACTTTTTATCCCGATATTTCCGCGGGAACGGGACTTACGCGTTTGCACGGACGTCTCAATAGCATGTGAAAATTTAATTAAAAAATTATAAATGCTACTCCTCTACATTTGAGAACACAAATTGAATAAAACAAAGAGCCATCACTTCGTTGTCGAATCAAGTAGTTTCATTCCGCATTTTAAGCGGGTTTTTGATGCATCTAAATCTAGAACATTCACACTATTAATTATTTGAGTTAAGTTTATGTCCAGCATTTATTTTTGTGAAGCCATTTTAACACTATGTGAAAAAGTCAACACTAAAATTCCACACTTCATTTTCGACTAGCTGCGCTCTGCGGTTTTACCAGCATAAGTTCCGTTCCCGCGGGTATATCGGGATCAAAAATAGCTTATGTACTTCTACAAAATCCTATCTATCTCTATACCAAAAATCATTAAAATCGGTTCATCGGTTTAGACGTGAATGCGTAACAGACAGCCACACAGAATTACTTTCGTATTTATAATTTTAGTAAGGATATAAATAAAATAATTATTGTACAACATTACACACAGCGCAATCTAGCCCTAAACTACAAAAGCCCAATCTATCACACACACAGCGCAATCTAGCCCTAAACTAGGCCTGTACTATGGGTACAAGACAATATAATTATTATGTTATATTATGGATATCCTTCATAATATACTCTTTTTTTTTGTAATGACATTAATAATTATACATAGATAGACACCCAGACCGGATACAAATATTTATTTTAAGCATAAATATTTGCACACGGCGGCAATTGAACCCGAAGCCTTCTGCATTGCAGTCGGGCAATATCTACACAAAGTGCAACCAGAACATTGCTCTGGTGTGATTTTTCGGAAGCCCAAGTTTTAAGGGCATATATAACCCTAATAGCGTGACAGGGATAAAGCTAGCGAATTTCAGATGTATAAGTGAAGGACGTAAGATGCGACTATGCAAAATTATAGTGCATAAAATCAAACAATTGCTAGTTTCAAGATAACTAAACATTAATCTTGAAATTAAAATCATTCAGGACCTGTATTGAGTTAGTTCAGTTCTTATACAAAGTTTTATTACTTTACGGACAATATTGACTAAGTGATATCACTTATTTGACAATTTAGAGGAAAGTTTGGGATTTTTCCTATCGAGAAAATTCTCAGGAATCGTGTTTTCACGTCAATCATGACTTAGTAAATATCCTCGACTTTTATAAATATGATATCAAAAACTTTTGTAGTAACTCATCCTAGAAACATCAGTTCTGGCCTACTGTAGTCGCTTAATAAAACCAGACTTTATTTGGGATGGGCACAGTTAGTAAGTCGTTATTGATCACACATACTGCAAGAGCAATATTTTTAAGACCGGACGTCTACCTGACACTCGCCGCCCTCCTCCATAGATAAATTGTTTTAATAGTGATACTAAATCGTTTTCTAAAAAAAGTTAAATTTACTGCTAATGAAAAACAATTAGAAAGGTTTTTCTTCCAAAACCAATATTTTCTAAGCGTGGTAAACGCTTTAGAAGTGATGTTTATAAGTCAAAAATTAATAAAGTAAGTCGCGTATAATATAACACAATATTCACCGGGTTTTACTCACGTTTTATTTAATAACGCCATTATTTCTAAAGGCTGAGCGCCTTTAGAAATAATATAAGCAGAATATACCGAGTTGAAGAAGTCAACCTTGAAAAAGCAGGTAAAGTTAAAGAAAGGTCAGTCTATATAAATAATGCCGTTATTAAATAAAACGCGAGAAAGCCCCGGTAAATATTGTGTTTCATTATGCAAAATCGCGAAAATCTTAGACAAAAATGAAATCGCTCATATTAGTTATTTAAATTAATATGAGCCTCTCTGACAGACAACAAATAAATGTACGTCAAGAATTACAATTTCTACTTCAAATGAACTGCAAATAATGTCCATCGCGGATTGATTTGAAAATTCAGACGTCGACAAAGTATTCTATTGTGTTGAAGGAAATTCATCGACTTATTATCGAGACCCAATTCATCAGGTAAGGTTGACGTACCCCTCGGTTAGTGTTCTGCAGACCATAGACATTCTTCCAGCCGATAATATCAGAAGCGAGCAAACAAGTAAATTGTATACTTTAAACAAGGAACTTACGAGGACCTCTCCACCACAAACAAGTCTTTAGTGTGCGAATGCTCTAAAAGCTGAATCTCCACCGATTTCCCAATAAATTTGGTTCCATCTCCCTGTGACTGGTTTATTTCCCGATGGCAGTCAAAGAATAAATTTCCACTCCGAATATTAGAGAAGTTTCATCAAGTTCCACAATAGTCCCCTCTCGAAAACTCCTTCAAAATGCGGTTATTCAAATTTTACTTTTGATAAGAAATCGAATTGGTATCTGAATCGGTTTGTTGCTAACTTTAATGGTGGTAATAAAAATATTTGCAAAAGCTTTTTTTCGAAGGAGTTGCTCTTATTCTCATTAAATTAGGTTAATGATATCAGTCTCCTTTTCAAGACGATTTAAGTAATATTTTGTGTCTAAAACACGTTGGGTCTCAAAGGATGACTGAAAGAAATTGCTTTTTGCGATAAGACTGCCCGTTTAGTTTATGTTTAGGTGTTTTGTAAACAATAAAGTTTTATCTACTCTAATCTAATAGTTTACTAAAATTAAGAACCAACCATATTTATTTACAAATGCATAATTTATTTTCAAAAAACACAGTATAGGTATAAATACACGTAAAATAAAATAAATAATTAATATATATAAATATATGTTTAGTACACGTATCGAAAAAAAAACTCAATTTACAATAAAATCCCATGAATCCAAATCTCACCCTTTCAAAAGGGCCTTAAAACAATCTAAAACGCAAGTACTTATCCAAAAGGAACATTAAATCGAAACATTTTCGCAAATAGGGTTCACAAAAACTGCCAAACTTAAAACGCTTTCCGTTTTTGCAGTTACATTGGACCAGTAACATTCCCCCGTGGGATATCGAATACACATCCTTAAATTGAAATGGAAAAGGGTCAAAAACTCGTAAAAGCAATAACTATAAGTTTTGTGACAGTCAATAGAAACGTGAAAGTTATCAATATGGGAATGAATTGGCAAAGATCCCGGATAGAAAAGGCTACGTATAATTTAGGTAAAATATATTATAGCTCTATCGTTTTGCCCTGCGGTTTCGCTAGACTAAAAAGTATCTTGCCAAGATAATAGAAACCTCAAGATAATAACATTTCATGGAAATCTGTGGAATTGTCTCGTCGTAAAGAGGAAGTAAACTAACAAACTTCCACGTTTATAATGTTACTAAATATGCCACACTCATAATAAATGAAAGACACAACATACGACGTCGGCTTACTGTCTCGTGCGTACCTATAAGCTTCGAGAGTTTGTGTTCATTACTTTTATTTCGGGGAAAAAATAATGTTAAACGTTTCGGCGACGATCAAACATGGCGCTTTTGTGGTTGTAAAAAGTATTTATGAGTCGAACCACTTATGGTAGGAAATATAAGCAGCAATTGTTAATATTAAAGCGCAGCTTTAATTATAATTGCACTTAGACTTAATTAAATTGTAAGTGTAAACCTCAGAGTAAATCATTTCTAGACAATGCGTTCCAAACAACAAAATGAAGCCAATTTCAGTAATACTTAATGCATGAGTAATACGCTTACGTGCTTAGTATGCAAGCAGGTGTTACTCGTGTCATACATCTCTATGCTACATTTGGTTTTTATACTATTTAGTAATTGGCTTCACTTTGTTGTTCGAAGCGCGGTGACTGGAAAATTATTATTTAGTCTAAGGTTTCAACTATATTCATGTAAACATTTTAAACTCACACGATTTGAAGTCATAATTATTTTTCCCGGGTCTTAAACAATGATCGAAACGTCGAGGTAAGAGAATTTAAAAATATTATTACGCGAATAAGACCCGGGAAAAATTATATTCATGTAGTTTGGTTAGCACGAAGGCAATTCTATGATTACTCATATATGCACATACTGCGGCAATAGTTTTTATCCAGTAAAATAATAAGCCAATGAACTCCTTTTATGCCTTCTATATACATTTCTACTTACGATAATAGATGACGTATACGTACCTGAATGTTATATTAAAAATGAAAAGGGTTTCGGACTTGCCTTAGGCATTTTTAGCAAAAGGAAATGAAGCTAATATACGATGTTTGTATATTAAGAGGTAAACTTGTTAAAGGGTACATTTGGAATAAGGGTTGGGTGACGTGATGTACTTACCTATACAAATATTCTGGGGCTTATAGAGTCTCGAGAAGTAGGCTCCATCAGATAGAGTACCTATCTGATACATAAAAAGGTTTATTTAAGAGGTTGAAAAAGCATTAATAAAATATAAGCAGTATATACTTTTGAATATTTGGTATGTTGGTATAAGCACTGCGACTTTTGATGGCTGGTGTGCTGCGGTTGGTACTAAATGCTTGACTTAGACAAAAGTTGCAGATTCGATACCTGCCGTGGTGAAACAAATTTGTATAATCTTTCACATTCCATCTTCACACTGACATTACTATTGTGCCATGGTATAATTAAAACGACTCACTTAACACGAAACGGCCACTTAAAAATTGGGCTTATAATAGAATTATAAGCAGCTTCTAAATTCGAAAAATAATTGAGTTTTTTTGAGTTTAATAGCTGCTCAAAATGTTTAGGTAAACCTCAAATGCTGAGGATCTTTTCAGTATTTCGTCATTAGATAAATAAGAGATAGTACATCTTATGTGATTACCTTAACTGTTTTTTATTAAGTGTAATTTACCTGAACATACAACAACACTAAAAAGGTGTTAGATATACAAACGATCTATTTCACAAAAGCATAGATCCAAAACACAATCAAAACAATGTAGAAAATACAACAAAACAACGAAAAACCTTCCCAAGTTACACCGAATCGAGGGTAAAACTAATAAATTTCACAGGAATTGGACAACAGAAATATGCAGCAAAAATAATTTCCCTTTCCCGTACAAGCCCATCAATTTATTGCTGTATCGTGAATGATGAACTCTAGTGTTCGAACGGCTTCCTGGAATCAGATTCGTACCCATATTGCGACGAAATTGCTCGTCGCGCTTGATTGGGCATTCATTTGTGAATTCGTTCATTGAGCGCTTAATTTCTTTGTCGAAACTGATACTAAAAGGCTTTGAAAAGATAATAATAACTATTATGGATGGATGAATGGATATTTACCATGTAGGATTTTTTTTACGTAGCCCGGTATTTCGCTATAATTGCAACTGGTTTGTTGATGTTACAGTTTTTATACGACTGCAAGGAAAGCGTTAATTTTTTTCGCGCTTATCTTGAATGTATGTATGTTTGTTATATTCTTCCTCAGCTCGTATCTTTCAAACCATTAGATGGAATCCTTTTGTTAAGGTATCGTTAGATTTGTGTTATTTCTCCAATGGTTTTTCGATAGGTTACATAAATAATAACCAGATGTATTAATAAACACCAAATGGCGACCACCAGGCGCCATATTGTTTTAAAGAAAAGAAAAAGTGGATGACTATATCCAGTGGGGTATCGTTGAATAGGTATTTAATAATTATTTAATTATTTTAAATTTAATAATACCATTAAGGATCTACAACGATTTAAAGTTGGTTAACAGACGTTCATAAAAAAGACCGCAATCTACTAAATAATCCTCAATAGCTCCCTCAATGCAATGATGTGATTACAATACAATTGAGATAATTGAACGTCTTATAACTACCTAATGCCTAATGCTAATAACTAAAATGTGAAAAATTAAAAGTAAAATAAAACCCGCCTGCTTAGAGACTTTAAAAAATAACAAGTTAACAGACGGGGCCCATTTAATGTCTATAAAATCTAGGCCGAATGGCTCCCGGCTGTAAGACTAGCTGTGTTTCCTGGCTACTGGATATGTTTTATGGTTTTTTTTTTAGTTTTTAAGCAAGCTAGTTTTTTTTATTTGTATTTTTCGTTATTTAATTTTAATTTTGTAAACTTGAGAATCATATCTTAACAAAGTTTACGGTGGAAGCACTTGTATGAAAAACTAGCTCGACTATGCGGAGATGAACTGAACTCACTAAATTTAGTCGTTTGGCTTGATGGCAGAATTATGTTTACGTAAAGTTACATAAACTTTTATGAAATCACCCAATAAATGTGTGACATATCCGATAGAAATCAGAACAATACAATAATTACCTACTGCCGACTCGTAACAATGGTGCGACTTTTGCGAATTAATAAAATAACTAAAGGCGCTTCCTCACCGCCAGCATTCGCGTGTAATGTAACTTTATAATTTCAACTTACAACATGTATGTAATGCTCGAAACATACATGTTGTAAGTTGAATTTATAAGAATACGCCCGGCGCCCGACGATTTCACCCGCGTAAGTCCCGGTCCCGCGGGAATATTGCGATAAAATGTAGCCTATGCGGTATCCAACAACTTATATTCCAAGTTTCATCGCAATCGGTTGAGTAGTTTTTTCGTGATTTAGAAACAAACATCCAAACACACACTTTCACATTTATAATATTAGCAGGATTACAAGTGAATGTTCTTAGTGAAGGAACACAATAAACAAATATTTTGCAAGTCAGTATCAGGTCAAACATGCACTGTTATTCAAAAAATGAATACGCCCCAAAACTGCCAATCAAGCATTCCACGATAGAGTTGCTCTCGAACTGAAGTGACATGTTGCTCCAACAGCCGATAGTAGCAGCCACGTCGATACTTGGCCTTCACTACAATATGAGCAAAAATCAATTTTGTTCATTCGCGGCTCACTGATCCCTTTGTGCGACAATGAAAGGTTATCGCTGTTCGCTTTTACGGATCACTAGAATAGCTAGCTCGTGAGGATATTGTTCCATAACAAGGCTGGCCATTTGCTAATGGGACTCGACGATTACATCTACTTCTACAGAGCTATAGACGTGTTGGGGAGAGGATTTCTTTCACCATAAAACGGGACGTTGGACGCCGGAATGGTCAGTATTGGGGAGAAGATAAAAGTACTGTTTTCTGGAAGGTTTTTGGAGGTAAATATATTTACTGAGTTGCTTATACAAATACATGTTGTTATGTTCTTTTATCAGGATTTTACCGAATTGTGATTATTACCTAAGTATATAATGTAAGTATACATACCTAATAGAGTAAGATCCCAGAGCTGGCGAAACTACGTCATTTTAAAAATGCTGATTTTTTGAGTATTCTTGGTCTACTATATAGTAAAGACAGTATGCGTATAAGACTTACTAGCTCCCTTTTTTTTAGGTAGTGCGAACTAAAAGTGCATAAAATGCATGAAAGTTTCTGAAAACATCCAGTTTAGATCCTACTTGTTTGCAAATAACAAAAAACTGTTGGACTAGAACATTCCGTTGGTTTTTTTTTTAAAGTTGACCGATTTTACGTGTATAAAAATTGTTAAACAATTACAATTTTCTATACCTACGCGCTTAAATAAGTCTGCAGGTGGTCAAAATAGGAACTAATCTACTGTTAGGTAAACTGTGCCCAATATGAGGCAGTGGCGCCCTCAGCCGTGTGCTCATTTATCTACCTGTGAAAGGGCACCGCTTTTGAGCTAATAAGTAGGTACGCATACTGTCTTAACTTCATAGTAGACTATAAATCCTCCCAATTTCAGCCTTGCTAAAATGACGTAGGTCTGGCGGCTCTGGGATCATGGGTTCTAAAGAAAGTTACAAATATACTTCATGTTTTGCAAACGTCCTGTAAACCCGATTTGTTTTTTTTATTATTTATTTGTCATTATTATCCAATTTTCATTTATCAAATCTTAAACTAGTTGTTTTGTAGTCACAAACAAAATTGTTTTTTCTCGCTTTCTCTTGATAATAACAATATTGACTAACGGCTGATTTTTCATTCCACGGATAAAAGATATCTGTCGAATAAGTTAAAACCCAACGAAATTTAAAAGCCTTCAAATTTTTTAATTTAATTTTAAATATCATAGTTACGTTTTTAATTCGGTGGTGTTACATTTTATTTGTCAGATATCTCTATCTAGGGTTTTGAAAAATCAGCCCTAAGTCGGCTAACGTCCCATGCGTATTGGAGCCTCCGGGGTTGAGCCGTACAGATGGCAAAAGACCAGATGGTCTCACACTGGTGCCTTGGGAGCGAGGCAGGTGTCTTTTGTGGGATGCCACTTGTGTGAGCACATTCGCCAAGAGCCACATAGGCCGAACCACCAAGAACGCTGGGGCGGCGGCGGAGACCGCCGTTTTGAGGAAGCGGGCCAAATATGCGCCAATGCTGGCGGAATATTTGTTTGTGCCATTTGCGGTCGAGACTGCGGGCAGCTGGGCTACAGAGTCGATCGATTTTGTCAAGTCGATCGGCCGCCGTCTTAGGGATAGGGGTCTTGACTACCGCTCGGGGTCGTACTTGGTGCAAAGGTTGGCCATTGCCATACAGAGAGGCAATGCTGCTAGCATTCTCGGATCCTTTGCGCCAGGTGCGATCAAGGGTGGTTTATTTAATTGACTCAATGTAATTTAGTTATAAATTTATTTTAATATGTTTGACGTTTTCCATTGTTTTATTGTACATTATATTGACATGCACTTTTATGAAAAGCCCTAAGTAGGTATAAAAGAGTTCTAAAAATCGAAATAAATAAAAATAGTACAAGAAGTTAAAAACAAGTGTAATCGTTTGCAAATAATATATAAAAAACTCAAGTAACTCCGTCAAGATATATTTAAATTGAGCTTGAAATGAGAAATCCTGGGAGAGTTTCATCCCCCCGGTACCAGGAAGTTAGAACCGGTAAAGAGGTTACAACTAAGCAAATTGCGTTTTCAGGTATAACCTGCCCGTGCCAAGTTTTCTCTAATATTTTACACGAATATTTTATAAAAATAGGAATAAGTATACATACTGGTTATGTTTTTTCATACCTTCGATTTTATTAAATCTATTAAAATATTATCAACTAGCTGCGCCCCGCGGTTTTACCCGTAAGTCCCGTTCCCGCTGGAATATCGGGATAACCTGTGTAGTAGTGCCTGTGTGTTATTCCCGGTATCCAGCTACTTATATTCCAAGTTTCGTAGCAATCGGTTTAGTAGTTTTTGCGTGATTGAGTAACAAACACACATGTGTAGTGTGAGTATGTGTATACTCACAAACTTTCAGCTTTATAATTTTAGTAGGAAGGATCTTGAAGGATCCACCTCTTGAATTTCCTAAAAGAACATTTACAAACTTGAAACCACAAAAACTAACAAAAGAGATTGATAATGATGCCGGGAATTACAAACTATAAAGTTCCAGATAGACATGCAGCTAAGTAAGCATGCTTATCCAAAGTTAACCCCCTTCAATCCGCTTTTCGAGCATACCACTAATAATCGAAGCAAATTGTTGATGTGTGCATCAATTTCTTTACATATTATGTCCTGTAGGTGTGGTTATAAGCATGCCAGTAGGTGGCACATTGAACATTTTATTCAATGGTATAATATGCCACAGTAACAAAAATAAGTCCCAAAATTTTTCGCTTGTGACTCTTGAACTTACCTATTCCAAAAGTTCTGTGCGAGTCGTATGTGACTCATTGGATAGTTTAAGTTGTAAAAAAATTGACTGTCGGAGTATATCTTTTTTAATTTGGGATTGAACCTAAAATACAAAATTAATAAAGACAAAACAACACGACCAATTTTCATAAACTCAATCATGAAAAGCTTCTTAAACAAAACGCCTGTCAAATTCGCTAAAGCAAGACCACGTTTTATAACAGAAATATATTCACACGAAATTGGTATCTTCCCATGAATTCTCATCTAAAACCTGAAGCTTAGTCTCATTGAGACGTACTTGGTGAAAATTTCATTAAAACATACCTGCACTCTAATGTTGAATTTACAGTATACTTACCCGTGGTACCACCAGCAGTGCTATTCTCTAATGTAACAGCCTAGAGCTCGACGCTGTTTCAGCGTTGAATCTGAGCAATACGACGCTCTGATTGGACGCTCACTCTTATTCGACGCTGAAACAGCGTCAAGCTCTAGGCTGTTACATTAGAGAATAGCACTGCAGAACTAATGGTGTCATCCCAGTTGTGCGTTTCATTGCATATTTTTGTCTAATTCGATTGTCTTTTGTTACATACCTACTTTATTTTCGTATAAAAATAAAAAGAAACAAAAAAAAATTAAAAAGCAACCAAAAAAAAAAGAATTGAAGAAGAAAGAACTTCAGATGATAAAACAGATTAATTAGTCGGTGGCACTGTACCTATGTAGAAGTTATTTTGGTCATTTTTATCAATTCTTTTTTTTTTTGGTTGCCTTTTAAATTATTTTTTGTTTCTTTTTGAAGTCGGTTTTTTAATTTTTAAATTATTTTTTTATTTTACCCTTTTTAGTATACCTACCTACCTAAAAATCAACAATATTGTTACCGTAATTTTAATTATTGAAGAGTTTGCTGATGAAAAGGTGATTTCAGGTGCCCCATCCATCTGTATTTAGTTCTTTAGGGGTCTATTCTTTTTGGTAGAAGTCCAAAAATGAGTATTTTATTGAATTCTGGGATGCTAACCTGTCCATCATTCCGAAGATACTCATCAGATCCTTACCAAACTTTCATGGGACCATTTCGCAGTTTCCACCTTTCCATTAAAAAAAGAACTATATCAATCGGTTAAGCCATCTTCGTGTAATCGATGAACAATTGAATTGAATACAGCGTTTTGAGAAGTATTCCCGGGTCTCACTTCGAAGATCCTCATCAGATCCTCATCAAATTTTTATGGGACCATCTCGGAGCTTCCACCTTTCCATTAAAAAAAGAATTATTTCAATCGGTCAAGTCATCTTCGAGTAATCGATAAACAACTGGATTGATTAATGCGTTTTGAGGAGCATTTCCGTTCATCACTCCGAAGACCCTTATCAGATCCACATCAAATTTTTATGGGATCATCTTGAAGCTCCCACCTATCCATTAAAAAAAGAATCACCTTAATCGGTCAAGCCGTCTTCGAGTAATCGGTGAACATACAAAAAAAAAAAAATTATACGTACAGACGAATTGATAACCTCCTCCTTTTTTTTTAAATTCGGTTAAAAAACACGTGTGGGTATGCGATTTTGACTCAGCAATTTGCTATTTCAACGTAAGCGGGCAAAGATAAACTTATTACTTAAAAATACTAATTTAGAAATGGGATAACCCAGTAGAAGACATGGTCATAAATTACATTTATCACAAGCTAATTTAGATTTTATTAAGAAAAATATGTATTTTATGAGTTTAAAGATCTAAAACACCCTTCCCTTCCAAAAACTTACCATTTATTATGTTTAAAAAAGAACTTCACAAATTAATGTCAAAATTAAAAAAAAACAACTCTCTCGTCGCGAGTGAATTTTTGAAGATGAATTTTTCCTTTAAAATATTTCTAGCAGATAAACTATGTTTATATTATCCCATAATTACATACCTATGTACCCCATTGGGTAGATTCGATATTCCGGGATCCACGGAAACTCCTATACTAGTCTTAGACCACATAGTTTTTTTATCCATGGTGCCACCAGTGGTACCATACTGGTTTAGTCTTCGAGTAAAAAGCTACTTTGAACTCCACGTCATTTTCCCCATGGAACCACCGATAGTATAGTGTACTACAGGTAACAAGATAACT
This sequence comes from Idaea dimidiata, assembly GCA_949358125.1. Lineage (NCBI taxonomy): Eukaryota > Metazoa > Arthropoda > Insecta > Lepidoptera > Geometridae > Idaea > Idaea dimidiata. Next base: position 14,595,908 of record OX442339.1, on the reverse strand, counting down.
ACTGTGAATTCCCCATGGAGCCACCGATGGTACCACTGGTGTAGTTCACGGGTAAGTAGAGAGTTACTATGAATTTATTCCGTTCGTCGAAATGAACGTTCTGAAAGAAAGGATGCTGTAGTTGCCGTAATAATTTTTGTGCAAAGCGAATAGCCGTGGTGCATCTTCTCTTTAATCAAAGTTGCAATAACGGATTGTTTTAGGGTTCCGTCTTCACGTAAAAAAACGGGATAGGTACTTTTACTAAGACTCCAATGTCCGTCTATCTGTCTGTCAATAACAGCCTGTATCTCCTTGATAGCTAGACTGTTGAAATTTTCAAAGATGATGTGTGTATTTCTTGACGCTATAACAAGAAATACTAAAAAAATATATACTATTACCCCCTTATTTATTAACGCTTATTAATGCGCTGCATAACTATGCATCGTTTGTCTTTTCCTGTCACATGAAGTTTCAAAGTTGACAGACAGAGACAAACGTCACATAACTTAGTCATGTGTAAATAATCCTACTAATATTATAAAGCTGAAAGTTTGTGAGTATGATTGTGGATACGTGTGTCTGTTACTCAATCACGCAAAAAATACTTAGCCGATTGCGATGAAACTTGGAATATAGGTAGCTAGGGACTTGAATTACCACATAGGCTACTTTTTATCCCGATATTCCCGCGGGAACGGGACATACGCGGGACGCAGCTGTGTTATATTGTAGGATGAAACCCTCAGCACACGATTTCGACTCATACTTGACCGGTTTTTTATTTCCTGGTCTTAGTTACGAGTTTCATAAGAGCACTATTTGAAATATAAAAGCTGCAACCGCTTGTAGGTTGCTACTTGAAATTTGTTTGAACTGTTTCCGTCATTTTAAAATTGTGAAATTGTATTTTTTTAATGAAAATGGCGGTTTTTTCTATTGGTGCTTGTGTATCATTGCTGGGTTTTACATTTTACGATTCGTTTTAGTTACGGTAACATTTGTCATGTACAAACTGAAATTTGTACATGACAAATTTAAAATCGTAGTTATGTTTATTCTACCTGGTCTTAGGGCTGATTTTTTAAATCCCTAAATAGAGATATCTGACAAATAAAATGTAATACCACCGAATAAAAAACGTCACTATGATAACAAAAAGAAAATATTTTTAAATATAGAAGATCAAATTTGAAGGCTTTTAAATTAAGTTGGGTTCGATATCTTATATCCGAAGAATGAAAAATGAGCCTTTAATCGTGAATTATTATTTTTTCACTTACCACGCCGTTTTAACCATGTTACAATGGTCTTGTTCGCAAGAGACTGACCTGGTAAAATGTAACTATGTTAACAAATCGTTTCAAATCAATAAGTTTATTAATCTTTTCATACATTTTCTGCTAAAACGCAGGTATTCCATTTTCTTACTCAGTTAACCGATCAGGCGTCGCGTCATAGCAATCTGACAGTGTCAATTGCATTTTTATATTTGACCGATGTCGAAACAAAGTGCGCTGGGTCATGTAGTGAACACAATATAAATCATTCCATAGAATCCAATAAAATATTCGCAGTTGCCACGTTTGATCCTTATAAATCCTTGAACGATAAAACTGAACCAAGTGTAGAAAATATACGATTTATCATACTCGAGATAAACGTCACGGAAAGTACGTTACTCTACTCTGTTCTACTGTATGAATAATAGTGCACTTTATGTGACATACTTGGATTTGTAGAATGTACTTTTAAAAATGTTTTGTAGAATTCGATTACAATTTTCAAAAAAATACTTAGCCACATTTGCGCTATGACCTATAAAAGCTGTGGCCTAACCCGATGATTGTCAAAAATATATGGCGTTAGGTTAAACAAGTAATTCTGACGTGATTTCTAAAAGTGAGGATAAAATACCTTGGGTTTAAAGCACGGGCAAGATGACTAATGTATGTACGTCATTTTAGATGAGAGCAAAAAGGAGTGCTGTCAATGACATATTTGTTTGCCATTGTGTTTGAACAAGGCGTTTAGAACGTTAAATTTCTCTGATTTTAGTTGGTAATTTATGTGGTAATTTATATAATTTGTATACCTTTTTCATCCTTTTTTTTCTGAATGCTTTGTTTTCTTCCGCTTTTTACCAGTTCCCTGAGGTCTGTCGGCAGAAAAGGTCTGCATAGGGTTATTTTTACTTATCATGGTATTAATTTATATTAAAACTATTATATATAGATTTCATTTTTCTTTTGTAGTGAATACAAATAAAAACATAATATATTATGTACGTATAACTATAAACTATAACGTATAAACATGATAAAACCAATTCATTACATTCCATCGTAGAGTCGAATATTACATTGTACAGTTGATTGAAGCAACTCTACCGCGCGAACGAATGCGCGCCTGCGTAGTAAACGCCTGTCAGATAATACACCCATCTCTCTCACTCTTACACGATTCTCATAAGACAGCGTTCTTAATTTAAATTCGAATTAATTTCAAAATTCGAATACATTCTAATTTTGAAACAGTTTTGTTCGTTAAATTGTTTTGTTTTACTTTAGCAGTTTAAAAATGGAATGTCAGTTTGATACGGTTTGGCAGCTAGGGGTTATTAAAGTTTTATTTCTGAATCGCGCAAGCGAAGTTTTTTTCTCGGAATGATATGGGAGTTAGTAGCTTTATACGTAAACTGGGAGGTACGTGGCTACTACGTAAACCGGTACTGGCAAAGAGCCGGTCTAATTCTCTGCCATCAGATATGTTGAAGCGGTTGAAGCTATCATATTATGGTAAAAATAAAATAAATAATGTCAAATATGTCAAGAAAATGCTAAGAGAGGCCTCGGTCTCAGCACCACGTTAGTAGCTGATTTGACTTCCTTTTGCCATTTTGAATTAAAAAATTCAAGCTTTAGCTTATTTAGCAAGCTGCTAATACTAACATTTTTTTTAAATTGCTGAATTAGGTAACCACCTAGGTACCTAGGAACAAGTAAAAAAAATCAGTAATTCAGTAATTTTAAAAATAACAATAATGTTAGTGTTAGCAGTAAGTAATCACGGCAATAACAAAATAATTTTATATAAATAACTTAATTGGCCAGTTATTGTTTTTTATTACTTTCAGTTCAGTTACTTCAAGTGTTTTAATTTATTTTGACCCACGACGGAACGGAGCAGGGTATATGCGTTTGGGGTGAGAGGTTGTTATTTAAGTATTTATGTTGTTGTTTTTTATAATTTTATTTCGTATTTTATATAAATTTAGGTTATTGTTTTTTTTTAAATAAATAATATAATAATATAACAGTCATCCAAGTCATCCAAGTGTAGGAAACACTTTAAAATATAAAATAAAATATCAAAAAAGGATAATATAGAATAGTATTAACTTTTTTATTCTTTTTAGTAGGTATAATATTGTAGATTCTTAAAACCAAAATACTAATTTCATTTTCCAAAAAGGGAATCGAAAGTCGCTACTACAGTGTAGTTGAGAGAGTAAACCCTCATTTTACAGGATTTTGTTTTGCTGATTCAATTACAGTTCCATTTTATATTTATATCCATTCATGACGACATAATCGGCATATCAGATTGGCAGGGGCTTAGACCGGCCCCCCGCCACGACCGGTTTCCTGAGTAGCTTGGCAACTCCCCAACCAAATCTCATCATAGAAGGTATATGTACGAATTCAGAAAAAAACTTCGCTTGTGTGATTCAGGCCGGGGGCTCTGATTGGTAGGAATGGCGTGACGTTTTGTTCAGTGAACTCGAAACGGTGCATTGCTAGTTGGCAGGTGGGCGATGTAGAGTTGGTAGAGTATTTTTACTTTTTAAGTATTCAGTGGTATAAAAAACCTTAAATGGGTTGAAATGATTAATTATAATGAATCTTCCTAATGCATTGCAATCTTAACTTCTAGTTCTGCATTTATTTTGCCAATTTTGTCCAGTTCGACATTATAAACAATTGTAGAGTCGTCTCTACACAGAGATCATGTGACTGACTGTACCTAAGCAAAGTTCAGAGCAGCGGGTTCGAATCCTGGGCACGCCTTACTTATTTTTAGGCGTATTTTTGTTTGTTTACATAATATACTTAATTTAAAAAAAACGTGAAATGTTTTACAAAAAAGTTATTCTCATTGAAAATAAACGAGTACCTAAGGTATTAATTAGAATTATATATAAACAAGTTAATACAATAAGTAGAGAAACGGCTAAAAGAGTTTTGAACTTTAAAAAAAATACAGATTATAAGTATCTTTTATTTTAATTCCTACGTAACCTAAGTCAAAGCGTAAATGTAGTACAGCGCAGACCATTAATAAAAACCAGTTATTACCCCTTTAACTACTTAATAGTAGTTTATGCACCGAGGTACTAAAGCCCTGTCTTATATAGCGGGAGTCATATTGACTCCAAAGCGTACGAAGGACTCTAGAGAGTTAACTCCCGAGCGGAGCGAGGGTGTTATAAACTTAATAAACTGAATGAAGCGTGGGATTCAAGCGCCCAAGATAAGACAGGCTTTATTACCTAGGTGAATACTTTACTTTACACATCTACTGCGAGACGACAAAAAAGTTACAAAACTAAGCATTTAAGTAACATCAAACCAATATAATATGCAACGTGTATGAAATACATTTACATCTCTGTATTAATTAAATTTAACAATGTTATCTCAAAATGACGACACCAAACATCGGCCTCAGCCAATGAAAGAAAAAAATGAGGCTTTATGTTAACTTAAACTTTTTGCTTTACCCTTCCGTCGAAATAAAAATAAACGAAAAATAGCCCAGTTTTTAGTTTTTTATGTGTTATGTCTAGGTGGCCAGTTCGAAATAGCCGTATGCTACCCATGGAGGTAGGATTAAATGCTACCACAACCTTAGTTCCAAATTTAAATTACTTTATGCCCTATTGTTATAAGGAGCACTTTATGCACCTAGGGAATAAAGACTCGCTTTACGTTGACCTTTTTGGTCAAATAAAGGAACTTTGTAGAGCAGTAGGTATGTAAAATAGTATTTATTATTTTGAGTGTTTTAATGGTTAAATTAAGCTTTATTTAGCCTTTAAAAAGAAGGTAAACAGATTGAAACAAATAAAAGTTCCAGAGCTCAAACGTAACATAAAGTGTAGATATATTTATTCATAGAAAAAGGCAATGTTCAATTAGTGGTAGACACTGAAAGGTCGTACTAGGTAAAAGTTTGTTGTCTACCGTTTTACTACTATGTATTCTGTAATATCATTCTAACTATTTATAAACGCTAATTAATGCGCTGCATAACTATGCACCGTTTATTTTTACTATCACATGAAGTTTTAAAGTTGACAGATAAAGACAAACGTCACATAACTTAGTCATGTGTAAATAATATTTTATAAACAAGGGAGCTAATAATTACTTGTATTCTCGAAACTTGTATTGTATTAATTTGCATTGTTACTCGTCTTGTATTTCAAATACAACATCTTGAACAATATGCTATATAGATTTCAAGGCTTTGTCCAGCAAAACCGCTGGATAGAGGTCTCTGTCCAAATTTCACTGACGAGGGTATTAACGTCACAAATTAATATTTGTGGCCGCGTTCATAAATTTATTGTTTGGTTGTTACCCTGACAGTTCTGTGGTTAATGTCGACCAGGTTCATTGTTATAAAATTATACTGATGGAGAAGTATGGCTTGGTGTAGGTATAGGGGGTTGTTTGAAAAATATAAGTGAGTAATTCTGCGAACAGTGGACCTCTTTTTTATATACTTATTAGGCTAACATCTGACCTCATCTCACCTAATGACAATCCAGCAGTCAGCTCTAAATTTTGGTATCCCACTCATGTTTGTTATTCTGTGACTTAAAATCGGGCGTTTACCCTAAAACAGGACATAACTAGGTTTTAATGATTTATGTGAATAAAGAACAATTACTTACAAAGCACAGCGTACTTAGATATAAGATTTATACCACTTTTTCTAGATTAACACAGGTAGACTAATAATTGTGTATTAATACTGTATAACACTATGTATTCTGAGGACGTACTGCAAAGTGAACGGGACTTGTTGGTAGCCTACCCTTACTATAATAAAAAAAATATTTAAAAAAAATAAAAAACCCGACTGCCGTTAAAAGTGAAAAGTAAAAAACAAGACGATACCTAAAGGTAAAGAAACCTTAAAGATCGTTCGACGCATCTAGGAGCCTTAAAAAATTGTGGATGGACTCGGGTGGGACTTCAACACAATTTGGTGTCATTATACTTTTCCTTTAAAAGGAGTCCCACCCGACTGCCTCCACAATTTTTTAAGGCTCCTAGATGCGTCGAACGATTTTTAAGGTTTCTTTACCTTTAGGTATCGTCTTGTTTTTTACTTTTCAGTTTTAACGGCAGTCGGGTTTTTTATTTTTTTTTAATATTTTTTTTATTTAACGCTTTTTAGTTATTAGAGATTAGATACAATTACACCAGAGAAACTCATTAACTCTGGATGTGTATACTCCAGTAGAGAGGACTCGAAATCGGTTAAAGATAGGCTATCTAAAAGCCTTCAATATTCTAGTAGCTATTCTTTTTGAGTTTTGCTGAGATGGCTATGAAGTAGGCAAGTATTCATCTTAAAATATAATTACCAAATCCGAAAACTTCGTCGCGACTGGTGATACAAAGGCTGGCGGTTTCTTGTCCTAGCGGATTAGCCTTGCTATCCATTATCCATAGCGCGACATTTCAAATTTTTAGTTAATTACTTATTGTAAACATAGTAATTGTTCTTCTTCTTCTTTAAAATGGCTTTTCCTTTCGGACATTTGCCAGTGTCAAGTATTATCAATATTTGCAGGTTATTTTCATCGAACGAAACAGTCAAGTCGTCATAGTTAAAGTCAAGTCAAGGGAATCATTGTAAAAAGGCGGCAATTTTTTACAATGTTTGTTCACGGAGCTTTGGAGAAAACACTAAGCTAAAGTCCATGTTTTGCACCGATTTTCACTTTTATTTTCACTTGTACACCATCACGAAACTAAATTGATTAATATGCCCCCGAAATTAAACAATTTACACGCATTTGAACTAAGCTTCACAAAAATGAAAATTTAGCAACACATCTCCTCAACGCATTCGCGCCAAAACTCAATAGTAATTGTTATTTATGTTATTCTGACAAACTGACAAATTAAACATTCAAATTCCTTTAAAAGTTGAAACTCTGCGTCAAAGTCAAATCGAAAAGTTTTTAAGTAACGTTCCGTTGTCTTTGCTCGGTTTTTATGGTCAAGACAAATCTTGCTTTATAGCGTTTTAAATCTTTATTTTTATTTATTTATTATTTTAATGTACCCTATGTCACTCTCACGGTCATGACGAATCTAACGACGTATCGTTTATCTAAATCGGCCCAGCCGTTTAGGCCCTACGACGGCACAAAAATAGGTCACATACATACATACATAAACATAATACTTCCTTTGGCAGTCGTGTAAAAAGGTGTTTTACAATTGACTACTATTTCTAAGAACAATATTTGTATGCCCACGTGGTAGGACTAGAGATTCTTTAATTGTGTATACTATCTGTTTTTACCTAGATCCACAAACAATAAATAATTTCATTTCATTTCAATGGGAAGCAATGATGAGGTCGACGATGTAGCATGCATACCTAGAAGATACCTATTCGCTTTACACTTGAAAACTCCAAGATTGAGGTCGAAGGTCCTCCAAGACCTCGTGAGCACTAATTATTCAAAGAGTTTGAGAACTGCTCAATTGTTTAAGTAGAACTCAAATGTTGTGTAGCGTTTGTATTCGACCGTAAATGGAAGTTACTATCTTGAAAATAAATAAAAAAAACGGAGATATCTAGTACCCTGCTTTGTGAGAACCACCAATTAAAATCCCCACTCGACAAAAAAAATCATATGCTCATAAAACTTTGAAACCAAATTTCATAAAAATCGTTTAAGATTTACTACTTGTAGAGGAGAAACAAACATACTGAAAAGATTTGGCCAGACTTGAAGCTCCTTGATTTAAGGCGCTACGCTTGCTCGGTCCATAATCAATAAATAAATTCTGTGAACAACACACAGTGCCATCTAGCAGTCGGCGGACGGGCTTTTTGCTGCCAGCGGACAGCGGTCTTCTTATGGTCGACAGCAGCGAGTCTTAGGAAGCGGTACGCCTCTTTTTTACGGCCGATATGGCCTCCGAACAGGATTTCGAAAGAGATCGCATACTTCTTCTGGGCACTCAACGCCCTAGGCGTACCTGTCGGACAATCCGTGATGACCGTCTGCTACCGTAATCCAGCCATGGCAGCGGACTTGGGGGAGTCCGTCGCCGTACAAGGGTCGAGATGGCGGCGGTGAGTGCCCGCGACGCCTCTCGCGAAGGGTTTTCCTAAAAGGGTTTCTTGGACTGGGATCAGATGGGACCACCCGCCGCTGGAGTTCACTGATGTACTCCGCAAGGTTCCGGTGAGCTCCGGCTTTTGCGGCGAATCAGGCACCGTGGAGTTAAGTGAGTATACCTCGGGCCACTGCCATCCTCGGCCAGATAAGACCCCCACACACTGGACCGATCTCCCACGAGGGTCTAACATTAAAATCGTTGTACCTAATGTACCTAACATTAAAACAGTTCTTTCTTTGCTTGTGTCAAACTTTCTTTTGTTTATTATTGTTAAATCATAATCTTAAAAATCCTGTACAATCGTAAAAACAAATGAAATATATTGTACTATTAAAACAAATAGGGGTATTAATTGTACATGATTGTACTTAGTATTTATTAAGGACGATGCAGCGCTAAATATAACCTTACAAACTGTTAATAAACACGCAAGAGCGCTACTTATAAATTGCATCGGTTCATTTGCCAGGCGTTTTACCGTAACAAATCTAAAGGTGCGACCGAACCTGTAATATCACTGCCAAAATTTACCGTATATTCAGCATCTCAATTAAAATGAATAGGGCTCAATGAATATATCAATTTCGGAGTGAAACAACAATTCGTGTTTGCAGACCGCTTTGTTATCGTCCGCCGTTTGTGCTCGTATACGGACCGGTGGACAAAGAAGATTATTTTTATTGCACGCTAAAAGGTGCAACAGACCAAATATGTGTGGAATTGAGAGTAAAATCGATATGGCGAAGCTCGAATTTTCACATACTCGGTACTGATAGTGGGATCGCGGAAAATAGATTGTATCGCGGATGGGTGCAGTGGACAATTCTATTTGAACTTCAAATAGATATAAGTCGCGATTTGGTTTGAGATGAAGTTGAAAGATACTGCGGATGGAAGTTTCCTTCTTTACTCGGAAACGCTTTTGATCTTGGTTTTCTTGGAGAATAAATACGTTGAGGTTGTTAGAAGTGCATCATATTTTAAAAATGTTTTGACCAAACCGAACCAAGTCTAAACAAGTATCTGTTTTTAATATAATCGTAAATTTCAGACGATCGAAATTAAAATAAAGGTTTTTGGTTCATTTTCTTTCTTTTCAGACCACTATCTATGAATCAGTGGGTAGACTATTATCCTGCATTATTTTAAACACGATTTCAAAAGTTTAACCTTATATGGGTAGTCGGGTAGTCGGGTAGCCCCCATGGGTTTCTTGTGGTGTCTTCTTATTGGATGGCGTATTCCGTAACTACACATCATAATATTAATTTAAAACGTATCCCGCAATGATCTTTTCGAACATAATCTTGTTAAACATTAAAATGTTTTATTGTTTAATATTATCATTTTTCCGTTCTTATGTTTATCTGTCATCCATAATACTACAGCCGACTTTCGGTCTATAAAGTATTAGATAGAGATCGGGCTTCAGTCTTCACACTTTCCTATACTATATCTTAAATTAATATATCTTACTCTTATGTTGTAATTGTGGCGAAAAAAAAACGTTTTCTTAAAATTAAATTTGTCACACAATATTCACAGCTTAAACCAGCATTATCTATACGAAAGTACATCTACTAAACTTATTAAAGCATCAACAAAAACGTTTGGTTGTAACCTCAAGAGGGCCCTATAAAAGCAATTAATAAAGAAAGCTCGGTCCGCTTGTTAGCATGCAAATGCCTCAATTCTCAGAAGATTCCGCGGCAATATTCCAGTCATTAGTGTTTGTATGGCCAACTGCAAAACTGCAAAAAGGTCCGCAACCGCACCAATGTAGAATGTAGATGACAATTTAATAATAGTCACGGGTTTTTGCAACGGAAATGGCCAGCTTTTATGGAAATCCAACAGCTTCTTTAATTCAGGCTCATTTAACAGTAATTAGGGTTGGGATTATAATGATATTCCATTTACCTGGTCCGTGTAACAGGCTGACAATTAATTTAATTCTTTTTCTCAAGTGAGTGAGCAAAAAGGTCTTTGTGGCGAAATTTTGTTCGATAAAACGGACCATAGACCTTAAGGCGAAGCATTGATAAAGTAAAAACGCATACCAGTTTACTATGGCTAGCTAACTCGAATTGCGACGTCTCCACGCCAAAACAGTATTTCTCGTTAATATGAGTTCTATATATTTAATTGTTAAACATTAGGTATATTATAAATAAAAATAAAAACAACAATACGTTAGAAGCTAAAATTAAATCTAAAACAACAATTAAAATTAAATATGGTTAATAAATCAAAAATGTCCTCGACTTCTGATTTATTTTTAAATAATATTCAAGTACCTACCGATATAAGTTAAATATAAATTATTCTAATTATATTGCTAATTAGGATCTACCAATATGAAGTTTCAGTTTACTATAGGTGCCTACTTATTAACACAGGAACAACTCATGTTCAAATGTATTCCCGTTTTGTTGTAAAATGCAAATCGATGTTATTAAAGAGTTGTTTTAATTGTTTTTGTATTGTAAAAAGAAAAATAAACTAAATACCAAAATTTAGTTATCCAATGTTTTGTATTTACTGAGAAATATTGACATCCAAATCTAAAAATTCTTCAGTTCGTCACCTTAACCTACCTACTTCTGCAAAATTAAAGCTAGAAACTGTTTCATGTTGGAACAAGAATTTGATTAGACTGTGAAGGAAATTTATTCTTTTGTCACATTTTAGAGGATCTGCCTACAATCACAGTGATTGGAGGTTCAAAACGTTTTCTCCTTAGTCAGTCGCTTTCAACACAAAAGGATGTAAAGGGATAATTCAAAAAAGGACACCCTTGAAATGCCCAATTCCTCGCTTCATTTCGCGATTCTCTCTATCCGTCTAAGAGGCGTGATTGGCTTCGTCTAGTCAATTTGTTCTATGCAAAAAAGGAAAAATAGGTAAACCATAATACCATAATATAAATATATATATGAGTTGTAACGAGGATACCCATTTATGCCGAAAGGGGCTTTAGGAAATCGGAACTTTTTTGAAAATTTTGTAGTTATGGCCGTAAAAACATTGATTGTAGTAGACCAAACTAAATGAAAATTCAGTTCAATAAATGAATAAAAAAATGAATAAAATGAAAGGACAACCACCACGATCAATGACTTCTAACTCTAAGAAACAGCTGTTTTTTAAGTAAATTTTAAACTAAAAATTTTCGAAATCTACTTCGAATTTCCAAAAGTTGATCTCGCCCAATAGAATAAACAATTGTACAAAACAATTGGGCGAGATTAAACGTATCAATATCATTTTGCAGGTTCTACAAGTTCGGATTAACTTTTTAAATAAGTAGGTTTTTTATCATTTTTTTTATTTCATTTACAATCAACAAAATTCTAGCCTTAACTATAATTAGTGAGGAGTTTGCTGATGAGAAAATGGTGTCAAGTGCTTTATCAATCTGTACCAAGTTATACAGGGGCAGATCCTTTTTGGTAGAAGTCCAAAACTGAGTAATTTGCTGCATTCTGGGACGCTATTCTGTCCATCATTCTAAATATACTAATAATAATAATTTATACTAAATTAGCAACAAATTGAGAACCACCTCCTTATTTTTTGAATCGGTTAATTAGCAAACGCGAGCTACATCCATCCAGCGACCCCCCGCGACCGCTATAATGTCGTCGATTCACCGAGTAGGTGGTCTTCCAACACTCCGTTTCGCATATATGGCGTTTTGGATATAGATAATACCATTCTTCTAATGGTTATTTTATTATTAATATAATAGTAAAATCAATATACATAAAATTCTTTGTTTCGACAGATTGGTGGATCAATGCTCATGCAGTGTACGTAGCCCTTTTGTTTATTATGGGGCATAGTCTAAACCAGACCTCAAATTTGGACAGCATGTTTTTTATATGACCCAGGCATCCGATAAAAAAGAGTTGTTTCAAATTCCAACCGGATCTAGACATATGCAGAAAAAACCGTGGGATTCAGTTAGACGTAATATTTCGTTTAATGCGTGAATAACTTAAATACGAAATTTTACAGCAATATTATTCTAAAAATATGGAATAAGCAACCGAGCTAAACAAACTTATTTAAGAAAACTAAAAGTAAATAATTCTAGTCAAAAGTTTGTAAACACAAAAACCATTTCAAAGTTAGCATAAATACTTATTAAAATAATGCTCAGAATGTATAACTTATGTAACGGAGCACAATATTTAACCGGGTTTTCTCGCGTTTTGTTTATTAACGGCATTGAAGTATTAATGAGGCGGTAGTTTACAGTAACTTTGTAGAATATTAAAATAGACGAATTACATTTCAGTCAACCGTGAAAAAGCTGACTGTTAAGTTGGCGAAAGCTCGGTAAATTGTAACAATGCTGTTAAAATTAAAACGCGGGTAAAACTCGGTTAAATATTGTGTTTTATTATGCAAAATCGCGAAAACCTAAGACAGAAATATTATTGTACTAGCTGTGCCTTCTAGTTTCAACTATGTAATAGTCCCGAATTTGCCATTGAAATTTTCCGATCCTAAGAATCTATATGATCGTCTACAAAGTTCCATCTATCTTCTTAACAAAATTTATCATAAACGGTTCAGTAGTTAAGGAATGAAAACATAACAGACAGAGTTACTTTCACATTTATAACATTAGTAAGGATGTTTGTACCAACCCCGCTAGTATTGACTTTGTCTTTATCCAAGATTAGCTAATAAAATATCTAGATTTATTAAATAATTTGGAAACTTTTGCTTTTATTGTAATTTCGAATTGGGCAGTAAAAACTAATGGATCAAATGGTACTGAATCTTAAAATATAAAATACTACAGAAGTTTTAGTTAAGGGTTGAATCTACTCTTGTGCACTGAACTGTTTTATGGGGCTATTTTATAGACCTTCATAAAATAAGTTTGATACTATAAAGCTAATATTTTATTGATAGAATTTTCACAATTCTGTACTTTTAGAAAAGTGTTTTCTTTACTTTTCTTGCTTAGGCATTCTCGTGAGAAACCATCCGTTACTAATATTCCGCGCTGCCATGCTCGTTTGTCAGACTACGGCTTAGTTAGCTCTGTAGCTCTGGAAAGAACTGGTCAATACGTCTGGACGTATTGACAAGTTCTTTTCTCTGGGCATGGCTGACTATACTGGGAGGGTGGTATAGGCGCTGGGCAAGCCTACTCCACCTAACAACGTCCCGGGCAAACAGCGCCATAAAATAGCATGGATAAAAACAGTTGCTTGCGCTGTATAAATCAACCAAATTTAGATGAAAAGGCCACACCCAGACCACAATCAAAAAAATATTTTTAAGAATAAATATTTGCACCCGGCGGGAATCGAACCCGGAACTTTCTGCATTGCAGTCGAGTATTCGCCCGCCGCGCCACAGAGGCCTTATCATAATTTGTAAACATACTGATGACAAAATAAATAACTACTAATGTAAAAGTGTTCAATAAGTACACAACTATAATCAAAGTAGATGGCATGCCGCTACAATTTCCTTTAGCTATGCATCGTTTCACCTCATTACGTATTCACGAGACCCTTGAGAGTGTACTCCGTAAATGGTCAGTAGAACAACGGAGCTATTCATATCTGGATGAGTAGAAGCATATTTTGGTAATGAGGAAAAATAACTAATTTTTAAAATTAGCTCTCCATATTCTCTGTCAAAAATAAAAAATGAAAGTGAAAGAATCACTTCGATACGATAATTCGTTTCCGAGTTATAGAAGTAAACGTGCGATGCGGACTCGTACGCGGGTGTGACGTCATCTCACACACGTCTAGTCCGCTCGCGGTCTATGTATCGATGTCACGATACATGTTATCTAACGTTTTGATTAGGGGAGTGTTGTAAATGACGTCACATGATTGTTAGCGAGAGAGAGCGTCACTCAAGATTTAAGTCTAAGAATGCCTGTAAAATCAAAACTAATTATTATTTTGACAGCAAGAACAAGTGTATTTGTCTATACAACCTTCACAATAAAATAAAAATAAATGTTCTACATCTGTTTTATATCATTTGAAGTCGGGCAGTTTTACTGGCTGGTTCCAAATTGTACTTAGTTTGGCTGCCCGACTTCAGATGATATTAAACAGATTAATTAGGCGGTGGCGCTGTATATAGAGGTTATTTTAATCTTTTTTATCGATCCTTTTTTTTGGTTGGTTTTTAAGTCTTTAAATTATTTTTTGTTCTTTTTTTAAGTCGGGTTTTTTATTTTAGAGGAACCTTGTGTACTTTGTTATATAAATAGATTGTTAACTAAAGTAGGTATATAAAATTGATCATTTATTTTTCATTAATTACAAATTGGATTTCAAACGATTTGAAGATAAGTACCTATTTTGCGGATAATTCGGCACCTAACTTTTTGAAAAGGAGACGTTTCATCCGAGGATAAAATATTTTGCAGATGATTCGTCACCTAAGTCATAACATTTACCACAATTCCTTCCCACTTCCCATCTAGTTCAACTAACTCCTCGTACCAAGAGCAGTTGGTAAATAGTCGCATTTTAGCGTAGTGTACACACAGGCTCTGTTGATACCGTTTCATTACTGTGGGGTAAGCAAATGCATCGCTCGCTCGCACGGTCCCGGGGTAATCGTGCAATCGTACGCTGCAGTTTGTTCAAATCGGAAAACAATAAAGTACGATGCGGTTGAATTGACTTGTATTGGGAGCTGTGAACTGTGAATGCAAAAAGAATAGAGGACGCATAAGCTGGGGTTACGTTTATCTTGTTTTCTGCTTGTAATGTATGTTATTGGGAAATTTATATCAGGAAAGTTTTTTTTATTTATTTTTGTAGTACTTACCTATATAGTGCAATTTCAGCAACGTTTGATGCGTTAGGGTTTTTGGTGGTTATTTTCATATATTTTCCACCTCTTTTTTTATACCCTCACTTTTCTAGTTTGTTTGTTTGTTTGTCGGTCCGGACGGAATCTTGGAACTTCAATTTGAGGCACTTCCCGACTAGCTAGCGGGCTGTTATTTGCCGACCATGAATGAATACGACCAAAATACATTAAAACACAACGTCTACGGGTTTCTTTTGTTTACGAAAAGTTATTTTCGGTCGGATGGTGCCTTGAAAATTTAAGAATTACAGATTCTTTCTGGATGACAGTTTTTTTTGTTCATTCGTAGAACTAAAGTTTAGGCTCTGGTATGACATTCCCACTGTCAACAGATGA
Source organism: Idaea dimidiata (assembly GCA_949358125.1). Taxonomy (NCBI): domain Eukaryota; kingdom Metazoa; phylum Arthropoda; class Insecta; order Lepidoptera; family Geometridae; genus Idaea; species Idaea dimidiata. The sequence continues at coordinate 14,580,279 of OX442339.1, read as the reverse complement.
CGTCATCATCAAGAGCTTATCCTAGCTCCTGTGTAGACCTAATGTGTAGAGTGTAGGCATTCTTAGGGATTATATTAGACCGTCACCCAGCCGAGCTTCGTTGTCCATTGCTCGGCGAGCAATCGATTGGTCTGTTGCAACTGAAGGGCGGTCGAGCAACAGACAACGAAGCTCGGACCCGGCACGGCTGGGAAACGGTCTAATATAAATCATCCCTTACTCTCTAAAATCATGATTAAAAACATGTATTTTTACTACGTTCTTAGATCACTGTATTTAATTAGTTTAATTCAACATTCCATGAAAAGTGCGTTTGAAATATTTTTCGGCGTTTCACAAGGATTATGAAATTGGAACTTTATATACAAACACAGATATCTAAAACAAAGCAACGCAATTTGCAGTATGCAATGTTATTAAAGACTATAATATCATGATTAATGCATAAACTATGTGACTTCCAACCGAGTCTAATTACTGAAAGCACGTTGTATCGTGAAATTCAAAACTTCATTAAACCTTTACAGTCATTCCGGGTAAAATTAGACCAACGCTCGCTGGAACATTGGACCATACCCTGAACAAAGAGTTTCTTTATTGTCAATTTAAATAAATGAATAGGCATTTCACAATTGCTAATAACATTAGGTAATAAGTAGAATTTTGTGATGAATTGAGTTTACAAGGTGAGAAAAAATCTATTGTTTCTTATCAAAATCATCTTGTTAGACCACGCGTGGGCGTGTGTATGGATCCTGATCCAGATAGAGATAATCTCCTTATCTACACATATAATTTGTAAGTTTTTAATATAATTGGCTTTTTCAACTTCACAAAATTATAAACTTTTTAAATTTACACGATTTTTTTACATTATTATTTATCTGTTTTTGATATATTTTACAGTGTTTCTTACACTTGGATGACTATAATTAAAGAAATGCTTTCCAAAAATGTTCGCACCCGACAGGACTTGAACCTGCATCTCCGGAAATCCGTTCCGACGCCTTTTCCAATTTGACCACGGATGCACATTGAACATTCAATCGAGTCGAAATTAAGGATTGCATTTCTTATTGTTTTACGTTTAAGGCACGCAGCGCCATCTACCGGCAAACATGGCAAACTGCCAGCTTGAGTTATTCTATTTTCATATTATTTATTATCTTACGTCGACGTTTTGATCATGTTACAATAATCTTGGTCGCGAGGTGTTCCCCGCAACGTCGAAACGTCGACCTAAGAAAATAAAATAAAATAATTTGCATGACAAATAATTTGTCAGCACTCTATCTACCCCTTGTATTAAATAACGACCGCCAATTGTGCCTACGTGGTCCAAAGTTACCCGGAATGACTTTACAAAGCATAGGATCTAAATTATAAATGAATGACGTCTCATTATCTCGGCTACCCCTCGTGCCATGTTACCTGAGTCTATTATATTACTAGTTTCAAAACCATCTGGTCTTTATTACGGTCTGATCTAACATACATTTTATGTGACAACGATCTAAGTTACAACAACCTCCAACTTTACACTTATACACTATACAGGGTAATAATTTTTTAATTTCTTATCGGTTGTGAACCAATTATGACCATTAGGAAATTAGCCATTGTCAAGTATTAATATATTATTATTATGCAAGTTATTTGCATCGAAACAGTTAAGTCGTCATAGTTAAAGTAAAGTCTAGGGAATCATTTGTAAACACGGCCATTTACAAAGATTGTTCACGGACCTTTGGAGACATTACTAAGTCCATGTTTTGCATCGATTTTCAATTTCATTCCACTTGTACACCTTTAAGAAACTAAATTGATTAATATGCCCCCAAAATTAAACAATTTGCACGCATTTAAACTAGGTTTCACAAAAATGAAAATTTAGCACCACATCTCCTCAACGCGTTCCCGCCAAAAACTCTATACAGGGTAAATCTTCAGATTTGTGAATAACATTAACTATAATATTAATAGATCTAAATTCTTAATAATTGACGTCTCATTATCACGCTACCCCTAGTATCATGTTACCTGAGACTATTGTTTTATTACGAGTTTTAATACCGTATTACGGTCTGATCTATTACACACATTTGTTAGACAATGGTCTAAATTTGTATGTAGATAACTAAATACCTAGAGTTGTAGGAAGGATTCGCTTTTAAGTAAGAGCTTGATTTATTCAGAAATTTATCAGAAATTTCTTAAAAAAAACTATATTCAAAAAACTGGTTAGTTAATAGGGCCTTAATTTCTTCTATGGGTTTCGCGATTTTGCATAATAAAACGCTTTAAACTTGATTTTTCAGAATCATGAATAAAGCGCAATTAAACCCGATAAATAAAGTGTTTAAATAGGGCCTATAATATAATAGTTCTAATAAAATGGTAGATAACGAAAATTTGTAATTTTTTCAACATCAGCTGTTTATTACGCTCTCACTTAAAATTACATCATAATATATATCTATTTATATAAAAGAAAGTCGTGTTAGTTACACCATTTATAACTCAAGAACGGCTAAATCGATTTGTCTGAAAATTGGTGGGGAGGTAGCTTAGAACTAGGAGAAGGACATAGGATACTTTTTATCCCGATAATCCCGCGGGATCGGGACTTACGCGGGTGATAACTATTTATTAGATGAAAATTTGCATAGGGATAGTTTAAATGATGGAGAGTAATATAGGATACTTTTGATCCCGAAAATCCCGCAGGATCAGGACTTACGAGGGTGTAACTATTTATTAGATGAAAATTTGAATAGGGTTAGTTTAAATGATGGAGAGTAACATAGGATACTTATGATCCCGTAAATCCCGCGGGATTTTATCCCGAAAATTCCGCGGGATCGGGACTTATGCGGGTGATAACTATTTATTAGATGAAAATTTGCATAGGGATAGTTTAAATGATGGAGAGTAATGTAGAATACTTTTGATCCCGAAAATCCCGCGGGATCGGGACTTACGCGGGTGATAACAATTCAATGAATGAAAATCGACACAGGGGTAGGGTAAGTGATGTAGAGTGGCATCATCATCATCGTCATCGTCATCCATCGTCATCCATCGTCATCGTCATCCTTCGTCATCGTCATCCTTCGTCATCGTTATCGTCACCTACTGATGAAATACAAACTTTACCTTACTTCACCTACCTACCGCAGTGCAAAACTCTACACTTAAACGGACGACTAGGGAAGTTCAATGGGCGACCGTTTAAGTGTGGATTATTGCATTGCGGTAGGTAGGGGTTCGAACAACGCGGGTTCGCAACTTGCGCGGGTGAAACCGCGGGGCGCAGCTAGTATATATATAAAAGAAAATCATGTTAGTTACACCATTTATAACTCAAGAACGGCTGAACCGATTTGGCTGAAAATTGGTGGGGAAGTAGCTTAGAACCAGGAGAAGGACATAGGATACTTTTAATCCCCGCGGGAACGGGAACGGGACTTACGCGGGTGAAACCGCGGGGCGCAGCTAGTTATAAATATATCTTTACGTGGTCCAAAGTAACCCGGAATGACTATAACAAGGATCATATTATAGATTTAAATTATAAATGAATGACAACTCATTATCTGGCTACCCCTTGTGCCATGTTACCTGAGACCATTATGTTATGAGTTTCAAAACCATCTAGTCCTTATAACGGTCTCTATCACACGATATATCCTTTCACCGTTGTTAGTATAGGCTTCTAAAACAAATATTTCAAAGCCCACTAACAACTAAAACAATTTCCGAGTTTAAAACGAAAAAAATCGAGGTAAGAGAATTTAAAAGTAATAGTACGCGAATAAGACCCGGGAAAAATAATTATGAGTTCGAATCGTGTGAGTTTAAAATGTATATTACGTCTTTTATACCTATGACACATCACTACTGGCCTAAATGACAAAGCAACTCATAATTGGATGCCAAATAATTACCTATAGCACTGTAGGTTTACCTACTTAATATCTACAAACTATATACCTAGCTATTTATGTAAGAGGGTTTATCTATCGATAGTGACATCGCGTTGGTGGCTTCATTCGTAATAGGGTACGACGATGTTTTGCTATTGAATTTTGAAGGTGAAATAGGATGACGGGAGGGACGTGCTAGTGAAATTGGATGTTACTGGGTCTATAATTTGATCGATGATAATGATGTTGTTTTTATTATCCGACTACGGCAAATGAAGGTTATGATTTATCTATATCGCATACAAACATACATAGATATATACATACATATCTAAATTTACATTTATGTACGATGAACCCTTTGAAACTACTAATTTTCATTTTAAACTTTTCTCTTTCTGTTTTAAGTCGTCTCTAGGTAAGTGTCATAAATAAAGTATTATTAGAACTTTCGGGTCGAACTTAATCGCGTTTTTAAAAAAATCTAGACGTTTCGATCATGATCATGTTATAATGATCTTAGTCGCGAGTGGACAAGTTCATTATAACATTATCGGAACGTCGGAAAATAATAATAATAATAATACGCGATTAAGACCCGTAAAATGTAACCATGGAAATCGTGTAAGTTAAAAATGCGTTTGGTTTCATAATGATTTCAAATCAATTTAAATCCAGAGAGTGTCGCTTAAAAATCTCTCCAACAATATATATTCGAATTAGTGTAAATTGGAGTTGAATATAGGACCCAGAATTATCTACTTACCTATTTCATTATAATGATGGGCGGAGATCGTGTAATCATGGTTTCTTGGTGATTTAAATTCAATTCGATATATTTAGGCCATATTAGATTTCTACTACAAGAAGTCGTGTAAAGTTGTAGGTGGAGGAAAGACTCTTAAACCGTATTCAGGGTAATGATTAATGTAGCAGACACCCACGAAATAATAACTCAAAACCAAGGAATCGTGTGCCCTGTAGGCTTGACCTCATTCAATTAATACGGTTTCAATACGACCTTACCTCATTCATCATTAGGGTATTTAGCTGTTAAATATCTTTTAAGCAAATAATAATAATTGAATTAAAAAAATTAAAAACCTGCGACGATTTGCACAAAGCGGCTGGCACAAACTGGATGCGAGAAGCCGAAAAAAGATCTAGGTGGCGTGCAATTGGAGAGGCCTATGTCCAGCAGCTGCAACAGGCTAATGATGATGAAAAACCTGCATTTTCAAATGGCTTAAAAATAGTAAAGCAACCCTGCGGGGCCAACCGAGAGGCGCATCAAAAGTGGGGGCGCGTCTTACTTAGGTGATTTTATTGGCATGCATAGCATACATAGGTTGTGAGTGTAAATCGTCAAATGCGCCCCCACTTTTGGATGGACCCCTCGTTTGGCCCCGCAGGGTTATTTTTAGGACCTCTCTTTAGGACGTTTAAAAATCCATGTTTTAATATTATTTTATTTTTTACCGAATTTTTACCCGAAAGTGCTTGTGGAATGTTAAAAATTGGTTTTGGTTGCATTGTCATCTGATTCTGAACTATTCCCAAAGTTTCAGCCCGCCAGAAAGTCGTCGGAAAGTGCCTCAAATTGAAGTTACATGATTCCGCCCGGACAGACAAACAACCGAAGAAGAAAAGGGATAGTATAAAAACGAGGGAAAATAGGGAGTTAGTAATATTAGAAAATATTACTTACTAATGGTAATAATAAATGTACCCGCGTAAGTCCTGATCCCGTAATAATATGGGAATAATAAAATAAGACCAGACCTCCAGCTATCTACCAACATACTAAGTTTGATCGCAATACGTTCAGTAGTTTTCGCGTGAAGAAGTACATACAAATTAATAAAACAAGAGCTTTCACATTTACATTATTAATAAGTTCAATTATAAGTTTATTCTCAATCGGTTTAGTACCGGTTTAGAAGTTTTTCAGCAAAACAAATACTTACATACAAAATTTTGTTGAGGTTTATATGTTGGTTTACACACTACGTACACAGATCACTGTAGAGTTATGTGTTAAGGCGCAGTAACTATTACGTAAACTGTGGTTTTGCAATTTACAATAGGCTACAAAATACCTACATAGAAATACAATAAATTAAACATTAGGAGGTAACCGACATGTCCTAGGACTCACCATGGTCAAAAGGCATCCGTCAATCCGGAGTAGGATCTCGTGACGTTTTACTGCCTAACTCCTTTAAAAGGAAGTCCTCTTCCAGTAGGCCAGTTAAGTATAACTGGCTGACAAAAAACATGTTGATTTAAACGTATTTTCCGGTTTTAATCGCGTTGCTTGTTATTTTCAGCATTGTTGCAATGCCATTCCTACGTTTTGGAGCCTTTCCTTCCTCAGAAGCATGTCATCAACTGTTTCTATCCAACTAGGTAGGTTGGTAATGAAAAAGAATACTAGTAGAAGTAAACCAAAATGGAGCCAGTTTCAAAACTTGCACTATAAATCTGTGCAGAGTTCTAAACAACAATAAACTGTAGGCTATCAAGACCGTTTTCCAGTGCAATAGTGGACATTAGGACAGTTTAACAGGAGTGTTTAGTCTGGATGGTTTCCTGTGGGTATCAGCTCCTGTAGATGAAGCATTGTTAAACTAAATAAAGCAATAAAAATATGGAAACAGTTGCCTGAGTATGTCTTACCGGACGTCTAAAATTTGGGGGTCCAAAAGTCACTAGTGAACAGATATCTCCTAGGTAAGCGTGTAACATCTTAGGCCACATCGTTGCTTTCCATCAGGATGATTAAGATGATTCTGTGACCTATGGAAGTGCTCAACGCTCATACTTTTAGATTTAAATAAAAAATACCAATATTTAATACCGGCATTTTACTAGCCAATGCCGATATGACCTACTTATAATAGCAATTGTACTTGTTATCTGACAAGATACAACTGATAAGTAGACACCTAGTTCACAAACGGAACACCTAACACTGCAGGGTTCTTTCATTAACTAATGTAGCTTGTCAATTATTTCTGCTATATTTGTTTCACACCAATTATAATTGGTGTGAAATAAATAGTATAGCAGAAATATAGAGAAAAATATTGTGTTTGCTACTTAGCCGGTTTTACCTGATTAGTTCGTTCCCGCAGGAATCAGGATATTAATTTGTTTATTTATGCTTTCACACTTACATTTTACACCAGAACGTCTGAACAGCAAAAAAAAAGTAAAAATAAAAATGTATAAAAGTAGCGTTTGTATTATTCCAGGTGTTCAACGATCAACATACCTATTTTCATTGGCATTGGTTTAACAGTTTTTGCATGAAAACAAACACACATCTGCAATTTACAGGCGGCCACGAAAATAATAGATAAGGACTTTATATAATGTTAGTTGGGTTGAATTTGTTTTATTTATATTCCCAAAAATCCAAATAATAATGCCTGCTACAAAGACGCTCATCCAGAAAAAGAAAGTCTGCAGATTGAATAAAATTCGACCTGTCTTCCTTAGTGGCTACTCCGGTAAACGTATCAGAGCACGGACGAGTCCGCTTCGCGCTACGACTTAAGGATAGTTTATACTAGACCGTGCCGGGTCCGAGCTTCGTTGTCCATTACTCGGCGAGCAGTCGATCCTTCTATTGCAACTGAGTGGTGGCCGAGCAACAGACAACGAGGCTTGGACCCGGCACGGTCAAGTATAAATCATCCTTTGTGACTGTTTCGATCGTGTTTTGTTTTGGTTTCGATGCATTTTTGTTTCCTTTCGAACGTGGGTCCAGTTGATTACTATCAAATTAGGGATATAAAAAAAATAAATAAATATTACACTATTTGAAATAAGCACCAGGCGTGTACTATGGGTACTAGACAACGGATATACTACATATTACACTTTTTTTTTGTAAATACATACTTGAGATACATATAAAGACATCCAGACCAGATGCAAATGTTTATTTTTAAGCTGAAATATTTGCATCCGGCGCGAATCGAACACGCAACCTTCCGCATTGCATTCGGGCATTTGTATATGGGCCTTGGGAGGTTACTCTTATAATAAAGTTTATCATTATCTTTACAATTACAAACTCAATCTCATTTCAATGTCATTGCAAATCGCTATCATTTTAATTAAAAAAAAAACAAATTCGTCAGAGATTAAAATTACTTGTATACTCTACCTATTTAATATTGTAAGTGTCAAAGCCAGTTTTTTTTTAGTTTTAGATGCCATTTAATTGCCCCCATTGGACAGTGGGCCAGACTGTGACAGTGGTACACGTTGACTTCATGTATGCCTAGCTAGCTAGGTGTGTACGTATAACCATTGATTAATTAACATCTTCACGATTGTGATCTCAAGCGGACGCGTGCTGAGGTACGGCGCCTATTCAACATAATTGATTACAACGCCAGTTGCAGTGATTGGATTAGTTGATATTAGTTTACACCTAATCTACGAATTCATTACGATGTACGTGTTTGTACAGTTACAGGCGATGCATGGTGAAGGAATCGTGTCAATTATTCATTAGGCTTCGGCCTCATAGGCAGGCGGTTTGGTTAGCGCTTAGCGCCTAGCACCTAGTGGCTTGTATTGACAAGATACACAGCTAGGTGCCAAGCGCTCAGTGCGACCGTTCGTTTTAGTTAAGCCGTGCATTCCATAGTCATCTTTGCAAAAAAAAAATGCGTAGCACCATCGATTTTTGATTAAACTAGTGTAACTATAACCGCTATAACAACAACACTAAGTAAATAATATAAAAAACAATATTTACCCATTAATATTTTTATTTTCAAATTACTAAAGCTTCAAAAGCATATCCTCTTAAAGGACTGTGAATTTTCGAATCATATATAATTTATTCGGAACATAAGTAAAATACATTACAAAACAGATGTCATACAAATATATACTAAGGTGAGTAGTCTACACTGTAAGAGTTTTCTCCCGACATACCTCAATAGAAAGGAAAGAATATGGTTATTGCATTATTTTATGCTCACAAATGTTTTTTCAATATAAAAATAATAATAGGCCTTTTTCATCTAATTTTAGATGATTTATACAACGCAAGCAACTTTTAATCCATGCTATTAATGGCGCTGTAGTGCCCGGGACGTTGTTAGGTGGAGTAGACTTGCCCAGCACCTATACAACCCTTCCAGCCTAGTCAGCCATGCCCAGAGGAAAGAACTGGTCAATACGTCTGGAGCTAACTAAGCCGTGAGTTTTCTCACGATGTTTTCCTTCACCGTATGAGCGATGTTATTTCATCAGAGTATTACTTATTATATTATTCTTCTTCTTTATACATTATTCTTAAGATGAAGGCGTAATTGGCGAATATGTCATAGGCACATTTGTACAAAGGCTGTTACTTTAAACTTTAATCAATTGATACTTTTGCTCCAGTTACGAGATTGCGAGTTTAATCACTATGATTATACATAATGTATGGTGCACGCAATATGCAATTATTGCTTATAAGTGATATATTTCATTTCCGAAACTAATTGATAAACGAGCGAAGGCATTTATATGAACCGATTTTTTGTATATAATCGTAGGTAGGTATGTCGCACGGTACCTACTTATAATTATTATTATTCGTTTATTAATTATTTTTTTTAATTATTATTACATTATACAAGGTGTAACGGGTAAGCCCTTTTAATCCGAAAGGGGGTTGTTCTAGACGTCTAGGCGAACAACTTTTGTTCTACGACTTTTGGAAATTCGAAGTACTTGTCGAAAAATTTAGGTGTAAAGTTTACTTGAAAATCAGCTGTTTCTGAGAGTTCGAGTTCATTGACCTTATGTTGTCCTTTTATTTAGTTTGATGGTTTACAATCAAAACTTTAATTGTCTTTATTTTCAAAAGCAGCTGTTTTTTCAGTGAAGCATAATCTCAAAATTTTCAAAAAAAAAGTTTGAATTTTCAAAAGTCGTAGAACAAAAGTTGTTCGCCTAGACGTCTAGAACAACCCCCTTTCGGATTAAAAGGACTTACCCGTTACAAATTGTATATTTTATTTAAATTAAATTAAATCAAATCAAATCAAATAATATTTTTTATTTATTTTAAATATTATTACATACTAGCTGCGCCCCGCGGTTTCACCCGCGTAAGTCCCGTTCCTGCGGGAATATCGGGATAAAAGTAGCCTATGTGTTATTTCCGGTATCCAGCTACGTATATTCCAAGTTTCGTCGCAATCGGTTTAGTAGTTTTTGCGTGAAAGAGTAACAAACTCACATACATACATAGATACTTACATGCATACAAACTTTCGCGTTTGTAATATTAATAAGATTTTTTGAAACGTCAAGTAAACTATCGTGTCTTCGGAACGTGACCTCGAATAAAAGAAGACACAAGAAACTCATCAAGTTATTTGTTTTTTTGTAAACGCCGCAGGTTTACCCGCGAAGTTCCTGTTCCTGTAGTAATACAAAGATAAAGTATACCACAAATTTTGCACTAATCTGTTTAATAGCCAAACTTCCTAAAACAACAAGTTACCTGCAGAACGTAGCAAGTATGTAAAAACAGATTAAAATAAGCAGAAAAGATTTGAAAATCTTTTCGCTGTACTTATTAGTTATTAGCTTATTAGTAAATCATCCACTGGTGCCCGGTTTCTGTACTTCTGGCATAAACTCTCACTACCTATTAATTATATAAAGACTAGCTGGGCCCGCGGTTTCACCCGCGTAAGTCCCGTTCCCGCGGGAATATCGGGATAAAAAGTAGCCTATGTGTTAATCCAGGTCCCCAGCTATATTCCAAGTTTCATCGCAATCGGTTCAGTAGATTTTGTGTGAAAGAGTAACAACCTCACATACATACATACTTACATACAAACTTTCGCGTTTATAATATTCGTAAGACAAGTAAGATAAGATATCCTTGAGATAAACTCCAGTTATCTGTCTCCGTTTTTCTATGCATGTGACAAGCCGTCACTGTCACTCCGCTGTTCGGAAACGCATTGATGCTAGTTATAGAACCAATAGCGATATCGAATAGATAAACCACCTTCACTTCACACAGACTTCAGAAACCGAGCATGAGTCTCATTGAACCGGTCTTGTTTTAGTATCCTCGTAAATATTGCTAGAGTTCATTTCGTTGATAAAAGAGGTTCCAATTAGCAAAACCTCTTTTACTTCACCAATTTTCCTGGTCTCTTATCATTTATTGACGACCTCTGTGGCGCGTCGGGCGAACGCTTGGCTGCAATGCAGAAGATTGCGGGTTTAATTCCCGCTGGGTGCAAATATTTATGCTTAAAAATAAATATTTGTATCTGGTCTGGGTGTATTTCTATGTATAATATGTATGTATTTACAAAATAAAATAAATATAAGTAGTATATCCGGTGTCTAGTCACCGTAACACAATCTTAGCAGTTTACCATGGGGCTAGATGGCGCTGTGTGTAGGTCAAAGAATTTATTTATTATTATTATTTATTTATCGTATGTACAAAATAATCCTTTTTTAAATTACACAATCAAAACCAACAAATGCATACATTTATCCATTATACTCGTTTAATTTATATGTTTCGTATACATTATGTAGGTACCTATATCTAGTTATTATTTGTCACGGTCGTATGTTGCCTTCTCGTTATAAATATGATATTTCAATTACTTATATACCTTAGTTAAAGCGGTGTTGGTCTAGTAGTAGATATCCCGACTTTCATTCCGAAGGTCGTGGTTTCGAATTCCGGCTTACCGCGCACTAATGTATTTTTCCCTGCGGAGAAGTTATGTGCGTTAATAACATCGCTCATACGGTGAAGGAAAACATCGTAAGGAAACCCACGGCTTAGTTAGCTCCAGACGTATTGACCAGTTCTTTCCTCTGAGCATGCTGACTAGGCTGGGAGGGTGGTATAGGTGCTGCCACTTAACAATCCCGGGCATTACAGCGCCATAAAACAGCATGGATAAAAAGTGGCTTGCTCTGTGTTAAATCATCTAAATTAGATTAACTAGTTAACTTTCATGAACGTATTCACAAACGACCCTATAAAGCATTAAACTTCGCACAGGGTTATTTGTGAATGATGTTTTATTTTTATTTAATTACGTATACCTATTATGTGCCGTACGTTTTTTTGTCAATAAATGTTTCTTTCTTTCTCTTTTAAAATAGAAGATTTTTATCGATTTGCTAAAGTAAATTTTAAATAATGGTTTTGTGGTAGACTACACCCTCAGAAATGCCGTCACAAATGCTACTACGCTGATGTTAGAACTTTTATCTAAGTATAAATAGGATAGGCTCCTAATTAATTATAATTTAAGAATGGGATGGGTAAAATGACTAAGAGAGAGCAAAATTAGGTATAAATAATAAATAAATCCTGTGACGAACACACAGCGCCATCTAGCCCCGTGGTAAGCTGCTAAGCTTGTGTTACGGTGACTAGACAACGGATATACTACTTATATTATTTTTCTTTTGTAAATGCATACATATTGTGAATATCTTCTGGTTCTAAACGTATATCATTTCTATATCATACCATTTCTTTGCTTGTTAAATGAATATAACTGACAACAGTGGAAATTGACAGGATTTTGCAGTAAATTGTTGCTTTCGGATAATCACTGGTAATGCAAAGTTCCTCTCAATTTCCACTGTTGTCAGTCGTCCACTGGATGATACGGGTGCAAGTTTATAAATAGGTACAACACGCCAACTGGTTCCAATTAAGCACTACTATGTTATTCTATTTTAAAATTAAGTAGCTATAAATATTTGAAAAATGATTGAGTTGATATAATTTAATGCCGATGGACACTTAATAAGTAAATCCACCCTATCATTATGATGAAAATAATTAAAAACAGAATTAAATTAAATATACCTATATCTGTAGTTTTTAAAAGTAGTCGGGGTATTTTTTTTGAGCGTCAAAAGGACGGCAATACACCAACAATCGCCTATGGTCGCGGTTTATTTTATATTTAAAAATGAATTCCATTTCTCTTGGTCGCGATTGCGATAAAACTTGGTATGCCTGCCTTTACACCTGAAAACCTAGAATAACACACTTTTTATCCCAATTTTCCCGCAGCATCGGGTAAAACTGCGCTGCTAATCCTACTAATATTATAAATGTGAAAGTGTGTGTTTGGATATTTGTTACTCAATCACGCAAAAACTACTGAACCGATTACGATGAAACTTGGAATATAAGTAGTTGGATACCGGAAATAACACATAGACTACATTTTATCCCGACATTCCCGCGGGAACGGGACTTACGCAGATGAAACCGCGGGGCGCCGTAATGAATAAACCAAAGTAATAAATTGAATCATCGCCGAATCGAATCTTCAGAACAAAGGAACAGTAACCAAAAGTAATTAACAAACGCATCGTACGTTCAACACATTAATATTTATACTTTAATAATGGCCATTCGGAAAGAGCAGGAAATTTCGTTTGTTAAACAAATGAGCTTAAATACGGAATTGGTTTCATGTGAGAGTTGTTTCTGAGCGAGCTTCTATTGTAGACTAGCTACGCCCTGCGGTTTTACTCGTGTCAGCCCCGATTCGGAATTGAAAATATCAAGATAAAACATACCTATGAAGTTTTATTAGAATCGGTGTAGTAGGTTTAGCGTAAAGGGGTAACATAAATACTTATACGCAATTCTAATTTACTAGATGCGCGTGCGTTCTGGTAAAAAGTAACCTCTAAGTAATTCTGTAGATCTCCAGCTATCTGCTATCTGGAAGAGATCGTTTTAAAGCGATAAGGCCGCCCATGGTGCCACTTAGTTTAAAGTTTTTTTATGTTTATTTTTTCTTTTTATTGTATTTTATTTATTTTTGGTGTGTTGCAATAAAGAATTAATCAATCAATCTATCTGCATACAAAATTTCATCGCAATCCTTTAAGTTATGTTTGCGTGAAGGAGTAACAAATATAACTTACAACTTACAAACGATTTTTAATCTTCATATTATGGGATAAAAAATCATATATTAACATTGAATGTTGAAGCTAGGAATATGGCGATTTAGTTGGGTTGCGTGTTGTAGCAATCTAGATTAAATTTAGGTCAGTAATAGTTAATTAAAATTTTGATGTATCATAAAGCGTAATATATCTTCATATACCTGGCTTATGTGTTTACTGTTTTCATGTTAATACTTTATTTTTAAGATTTGGGAACATAGAGTACACTGGCAAAGTTTTTTTGTTTGTTTGAGCAGCAAATACCCTTAGGAATAATAAGATTAATATTGAAAGTAAACTCTTCGTGTTAAATTGCTTTTATCATACCAATATAAGTATAAGACAATTTATCTCTGAGAAATAAGTCTATAAATATAATTAAGTTTAAAAAATCGGGAAAATGAGTTTAATTTCAATTCAACATCGCGAATGACTACCTACTCGGTGGACCGATGACATTGTAGCGGTCGCTGAGGTAGCTCGCCATCGCTGTTTGTGGCGTCGTATAGTGGAGGTTTCGCAGTGGACGGAAAAGGGCTGAGATGATGATTATGATGATGAAATCGCGAAAACAGAAGACAAATCTAAGATTATCTCTTTTGACGGCCTCTGTGGCGCAGCGGGCGAACGCCGGAAAGCAATGCAGAAGGCTGCGGGTTTGATTCGCGCCGGAATCAAATATTTCTGCTCACCATAAATATTTGTATTAGGTTCTGGGTGTTTTCTATGTATCTATATAAAAGATAATGTAGTATTTCCGTTGCTTAGTACCAATAGTTCAAGCCTAGTCCTTAATTTGGGGCTAGATAGGGTTTTGTGTAATGTCGTGGTGTATTTATTTCCTATTAATATTCCTAATCGCGCTAACCATAGGTCTACAAAAATTGTGCAATGGATTAATTCTGCTCATCTTATAAACACTGCAACCAAGTCGTGATATTTGAACGATTCCAGTAGGTACCTACTTACCTACTTGTTGTGTGCACCACACGATTCACCGCCACCGCCAACGAAATAATTATTTCCATTAACTTTAACTGCATTATTCTGCTACTGTTGTGTTCGTTTCCGTAAAAGGAAAATGTTAAACATCAAAATGTACGAATTCGTTCGTTAATTGTGTCAGTACTTAGAGCTTTGTTTTATGGAAATAAGCTTTTGTTATAAACTCAAATGATAATAAAATCTACATGAGTGTGAGACGTGTCATAATCATTAGACAATTCATTTTGTGACCTTTCGCAAAATAACAAAATATAAAATATATAAGACCAAAAACGTATTATAAGTCAATTCATCATGTTATCTTTCGCAAAATAAACCAAATACAAAATTTAAAAGACCAAAATATAAAAAAAACAAGCAAAGTCTTACCTAATTACAAACACAAATAAATAAATTCTTCTCGAACATCACACACACACAGCGCTATCTAGCTACAAAGCTTTTGTAAATATAAACATATTTACATACATAGAAAGACACCCAGACTAGAATCAAAGTGCTCAATCAATGTTCGCCTAGACGTCTAGAATAACCCCTTTTCAGCTTAAATGGTCATCGTCAGAATATCCTGTACTTACTTCCAAACTTTTCAGGGGCGTGTCGCTAGTAAGAAATA
This sequence comes from Idaea dimidiata, assembly GCA_949358125.1. Taxonomy (NCBI): domain Eukaryota; kingdom Metazoa; phylum Arthropoda; class Insecta; order Lepidoptera; family Geometridae; genus Idaea; species Idaea dimidiata. The sequence goes on along the minus strand of OX442339.1, from coordinate 14,564,739 downwards.
TATTATATTGTACTGTCTTTTAAAATTGTACTGAAATTTGCATAACTTTCTAGCTTACATAGTAGCTTTTTATTACTGCACCTGCAGCTAGATTCTGTCTAAAATAGGTAGGTAGATACATCCACATTCTACCTAATGTAGTTCAACTACAATTATCTTTAAAGTTCGAAACTTTCTTTTCACATTGCCGTTAATATTGTCCCTATTCGCCGTCTCACCCATTGTTTCCGCGCTAAACTTTAGACTAGTAGAGTTAGGACTGTTTTAAAACATTAAAGACTCTTTGGAAATAAAGTTTGTAATTAGTAACTCTAAAGGGAGTCCTTGTTTTATGCCATTTCTTGTTTTCACTGTTAAAAAAGACAATTAGTCTCGTTGCTCAGATTATTAATGAAGAATAAGTGGAAGGGGCTAAATTAATTAGGGTTTTAACTTTTTTCTTGATTAAGTATTTAAATATTAAGTTTATCATTTAAGATAAAAATCGTAAAACCGGGTGAGATAGACCATTTTTTAATATACTCAATATTGTTTCTCTATAACAAATAAAATAGGAACTTAATACAATCAGCTTTATAAGCATGAACGCTTTATCAACTTATATTGAACTTATTTTATTATAATATAAAGAGTTTACCCGGATTTACTATTAAAGGTGGACATACATGAAAACAGCAATTATTTGATCATAGTATGTATTGAGGACTTTACACGAACGAACGAAAACTACCCTACTATAATTAGTTTTTATTTTAAGCACTTCTTTCTTATATTCAAATTATCATTTCGATCTCAAAAAAAAAAAAAAATTTCAATTGGCTTGTATTAGAAATTTAGAACGTTAGATGTACCAAAATCGAATCATACCAACTATCACGAAATAGCGACGTGTAGGTATAGTTGTCCACTTAATTCGGTTATAACAAGTAAACATAGTTATTAAATTTTTTCAACCCGGATGGGGAGATTACAATCAGCTAAAGCCAGCCTGTGTCAAACCACAGCAAGTAGATCCGATTTTATCATGATTGAGCGTTTTTGTTCATTTAATTACTACATTGTGCTAATTAAGCGATCGATATTGAATCAACTGACCTATGTTGAAATGTTTTAATGTTAGTAATAATAAAAGCTCACAGGCGACTAAGCCTGAAATCTATAGTGCGTACTTTGACTTTACTCAGACTGAGCTTAGTAAAAACTAAGCATAAACTTTGAATTGGAATTTATAGTTGAATTTAATATACGAATAAAATAAAAACAACTTCATAGTCATACATAACAGAGAAGCAAAGTTTAGGTCATTATTTTTGATTGGTTTACATTCTAAAGTTGAAAAACTTCGACTTTATTAAGCAACTAGCTGCGCCCCGCGGTTTCACCCGCGGAAGTGAAAAACGCGTTGTCAGTTGACATGGGCGCGGACTGAGCGGTTCTCGAGCGGTTGCACTTTTTCGTTCATTACTCGGGTATTATTGGATTTCGATGCAAAGTATACCACGACCTTCCTCGAAAATAGAACTATCCAATATTAGAAACCAGATTTCAATCGGATTAGTAGTTTTTAATTTTATAAGGAACCGACATAGAAACAGACAAACAGGCAGAGATGAATTTTAAAAATTATATAATTTTGTTCTACTACTTATCCTAAGTCCCCTAGACCACTTTTTTTTTAATTTGCTTCCAAGTACAGACTTTTTGTCCTCTCTTCCTTTATTATAAGCATAGAGTATAGAAAACTTTGGTTAATTGCCAAGATCGCTTTATAAATACCTAAAATTATCTAAAGTCAAAGTTTTTGCTTAGCAAAGACAAAGTACGGTCTATATATTTCAGTCTTACAATGTCGGAGCATCTACCTCCTCCATTTTTATTTTTAGTTAAACCGTTTGCTACTACAGTTTCTTATTGAAACGAAACGAAACTTGTCTATTCATGTTTCTTTAATTTGATAGTATTTCGTTTCTATTTACATAACATACGATCGTCTTTTGTTTTCATTACTAGGTACATTGTGCTAATTAAGCGATCGATGTAGAATCAACAAACCTTTTATTTTTAAGCTCAGGAAATCGTCCTAAGACCTTCAGGCCGCTCTCGGGAGAGAGCAGCCCGGTGTGTGGGGGTCCCCTCTGACCTGGAATGGTGGGCGGCCAGAGCTATGAGTATAGACTAAAACCGGACGTGCCTTACTCGCCGCAAGTGCCATAAAACAGTAGGATGTGCTCGAGTGGTGACCACGATGTAATGCGAATCGGAGTGTTAGAAGACGGTGGTCTTCTAACACATGCTTGGTGGACATGTCGTTAGATGGAGGTAGCTCCGCGACCGCTATTTGGGGCGTCGTATGGGGGAGGTCTATGTTCAGCAGTAGATGAATAAGGGCTGAAATGTTAATGATGATGAGTAGGATGCCTTGGTGGGGTAAAAAGGAATAATTTAATTCTGGAAAAGCACACTATAGAACAGCTCGTTAAAACACGACTGTGATTTATGTAACTATTAAAAACAACCCCCATTGTTTCTTGCGTGATTAAATTAGTCGAATTGAAATTGTTCAACCAAACTACGTCAAGTCACTCGAGCTAACCAGCAAAGGAAGGACTTAGAACCGCTATTGCTTGTTGCTTAAACTATTCTACATAAACTACTAGATTGGAAAAGGAAAAATACGTTTTCAGACCAAGCACACAGGAATACAAGAAAGTCAGAGATTGATATTGGAGAAAGACATAATGCCAGTTGTGATCCGGATACCACAGAGAATAAATTATTAATGACAAACTGAATATGCAATAGTAGATTGTACACAACGGGGGAAAAAGACTATTTTTAATGCGAGAAACTGTTTTTTGAATGCATAGAGAAGCGAAAGATTCTATAGTAGAATCCCGAGCGTACGCGTAAATCCTATGAGGATATCGGAATAAGAGATAGCCTTTATCTAAATACTAAGTGTTAATGAAAATCGGTTCAGTAGTTTAGGCGTGAAAACGTAATTGACAAACAGACGGTAGTTAATTTCGCTTTTAAAATAGGTATTAGTAAGGATTTCAACTTCTATAACTTACCCGATTTGTACTCAAATTTACATTTTATCTAGGTTTCATTCGCATAGGTATTGTTATTTTTAAACTCTCTTACCCTGAAGTTTTGGGTTAAGAGCCCACGCAAAAAATGGCCTGGGGGCAAGATGACAACTTATTAAAAAAGTGGACGGGAAGATTCGTCCAGAGCAGCTAAGAAAACAGGCCATATGTCTCCTAATAAAAACTACAGGGATATTTCGAAAATATTTTGACTATATTTTGTACAATAGTCCCAGTTTAAGAATTTTTCTCTGCCCTCTTGCCACGCTATTTCCCTCGCCCCTCGCGCGAGTGTTTGGCTGTTCAAAAAGATAGTTCACGATAATCACCGTGCACGCACCCGGATATAACATCAAGATTGTCCGCATCAATGATCTAACGACCGAGCTGTCACTTAAATTTAACTTAACGAACTTTATATCGACGATGGAAGTTTACGTTGTTTTCATTTTACATGTATAATTAATTAATTGTAGGTACCTATTCATAATTATAATATTACTAAGCAACGTTACAAAGCTTAAATTTAATAAATTCACACGATTTGTGTCTTGATCTCCCTATTCTATTTTAAGATTACAAAGGGGAAAGATCTACTTTGGAAAAGCTTTCGCCAATATTAAGCTACATTATCAAAGAGTAACATAGGCTACTTTTGGTCCCGATATTCCCACGGGATCGGGAAATACGCAGATGAAACTGCGAGACATAGATAGTAATTAGAAATATTTTAAAGGAAAAATTCATCTTCAAAAATTCACTCGCGACGAGATTTGAACTTGCGTCTCTGCGCAGTGTCGTCGTCGTCTCAAATCTCGTCGCGAGTGAATTTTTGAAGATGAATTTTTCCTGTAAAAAAGTGTTCAGCTAAAACTAATTACGAAATAGTATATTATTTACAAATAGGTAATGCTAGTAGTACTAAACGCATACTTCTCTTCAATTTTTCATGTCTGAAGAACTCGAGCACCTCTTTTTTCCACCCAGCTCAGTGTTTGGTAAGGTTATTCTATTGATTGAAGTCTGCAGTCATTTGTACCTCTTCAAACCAAAGTTCTTTGGTTTCGGCTGGTCTGGCCAACTCATGAGAGATATTCCACGTGGCTTCTCACCTTCCACGTAAATGTGTACCTATTTAAGTGTGTAGGTAACTAAACCAATCCCAAACGTAAAATGAAATCTGCAGGAATACATTCGCGTTTATTAATAGCACTAAATACTTTGTTAATTAATTATATCAAAAACTAAGTCTATTAACAGTGCCAAATAGCTCATATTCACACGGTAGGTAACAATCATGAAAAAATCAATTTGCATACGTCTTATTTAGCGGCCAGATGACAAAAACTTGATTACAATTTCAGATAAATTGTGTGGTAATTGGCTTTGAATAGATTGTTTTTGATTAACTCTAAATATTAGGTTTAGGTACCTATTCATAGGTAATATAAAAAATATGTTTAGATCATTATTTTAATACCTAATTGGTAACCAGAACAGATTATATACTACTACTAAATCATACTAAATCCTACAAAATCATTAAAATGGTAGCCGTAACTTTCATTGTTGAAGAGTTTTCTGATAGAAAAGTGTTTCAGTTACTTCATCAACCTGTCCTTAGCTTTTTAGAGGCCGATTATATTGGTAGAAGTACAAAACTTAGATGTTTACTACATTCCGCAGGATGTTCTTCTGCTTATCATATCAAAGAATCTACACTAACTATAAAAGGGACCAATTAAAATCATCTTTCTCATAGAAAAAAACACATCACGAAATCAGACACGCAAAAAAAAAACATCCGAATAGATAACTTCCTCCTTGTTTGGAAGTCGGTTAAAAGACTATATTTTTTTTCTGCTACCAACACTCCCTCAAAATTAGATTTTTTTAGAAGAATCAGCAGCCCTAGACAACATTCCTTTCGATAAGGCTCCGCGCGATAAGTCCCATGACTTATCGCGAACTTATGTCAATTTTATCCAAAAAAAATCTGTCGATTGCGATTTCGTTAATCGATAAGAATGTCTAAGGCTGCAGAGCTCAAACTTTGAGAGACAGAGGTCTGCAGAGACCGGTGCTGTTGGGAGACACAAAAGAATAATCACATACGCCTGTGTCCCCAACACACCCACTAAAACCCTAACTGTGTTAGGGTTTTAGTGGGTAGGCCGTGGCGCTTCACGGCCGAAGAGCTCTAAGTACTCCTTCGCCTCTCCCCAGGGGTGCAGGGGATGCAATTCAATTCAATTTCCTAACGTAAAAAAAAGGTTTCGTACATAAGCCATTTAAAGCGCGTATCACCGAACTTAGTGTTGTTCTCATTCTAGAATTGTACTAAAATTGCAATTAAAACATAAATTTTTGAAATATAACCTAAAATAACATATTTTCAATCGACTTTATAAAATAATTCTGCTTGAACCATAATTGAACAGTTTTAATATCAAACATCCTCTTCAAAAGAAACTTTACCGTAAAAGTATTTCTGCCATAAAAACCGTTAATTAATTGCCATTAATTAATCCTTATTTAGCTGTTAATATTCAGAAATAGTTAAGTCAATTTGTTTAGTATCTTGTTTTAAATAACCTTTAAGAGAAAAAATGTGGATTTATGATGTCAAGGAGAATATTCCAGATTCCTCACGGTTTTAGCTAGTTCATGGGTACGATACGCAGAAAACCATTATGTATCTCACTTATTTACTTACATACATACTTATGTAATTACCTATGTATATTTGTGTTTTTAGGGTTTCGTACTCAACAAAAATCCCTTATAGTTTCACCATTTTCTTCTGTCTGCTTAATGCTTGTTTTTATTTTAATAAATGTTATACTTCAAATATTCACATTAGAAGTTTAGAGGTCAATTCAATTTTCAAACTTCTTTATTAACTTAATTTTTATAACAAAACTGTACATAAATGATGTATTGATATAACATTTTCTTAATCTACTGTCGCCTACGAAAGTTTAATAATAAGTATAGAGGTAATTTCAGTAATAGGTGCATACGATAAGATATTGTTCTTATGTTCTAAAAATATTTTTTTCATAAAGTGGAGCGTTGTAACTCTATTTCTGACTGCATTTACAGTTTTAACCACACGTAAATTAGGTTAAGTTACACTTTTGTTTATTAACTAAGATATACCGCCCTACCATGATTGTTTCTCGTTGCTTTGTCGTTCTTTGTCGGAAAACTAGAAATATATTTTTTTAAAAGAAATCTGTGGTTTTTTAAAGTAGTCGGGGTATTTTTTATAATTTACTTTATTTTTTTTTGAGTAGCAAAAGGATGACAAAACAACGAGAAATGAGCAAGGTACACCTGATTATCTTCTAAGCCTTAAATCAGAAACTTTTAAGAAACCATAGTAACAATAATCCTATCCTGCTTCCTACTTTAATATTAATATTAATCCTTCTAATATTATAAATGTGAAAGTGTGTGTGTTTGGATGGTAAGATGTTTGGACGTTTGGATGTTTGTTACTCAATCGCGCAAAAACTACTAATCTGATTGCGATGAAACTTGTAATATAGGTTGCTGGAGGCCTGAAATAACACATAGGCTACTTTTTATCACGATATTCCCGCGGGAACGGTACTTACGCGGGTAAAACTGCGGGGCGCAGCTAGTATTAAATAATAAACTCAACACGGCAAATCCAATCGAAAACTATATACCAGCAGAGTCCCATGGTTTTATCCGTGTAAGTCTTGATCTCGCGGGATTTTCCACCTTTTCAGCAGATCTCTACATGTTTACCACAAAGAACGTACTCTCCAAATTTCACGTCTCTAGTAATAGCGATTTGGGCTGGACTTTTGTACGAGTATACAAGGTGTAAGGGGTATGCCCTCTTAAACCGAAAGGGGGTTTTGTTCTACGACTTTTGGAAATTTGAACTTGTAGGTACACCTTGCCCGTTACATCTTGTATAGTTCAGCAATTCTCTCAATCAATCAATAAGTCAGGACATTGAATTTGAAATGTATAAATTTTTACTACTTACAATAAATACAGGAAGCACAATGTTACCATTAGCAATATAAGATCATTCATCAATTTTTGTTTACATTTTTTAATTACACCTTCCAATGGGCATATTTATAACATATCGTGACGCCAATAAGCAAAATACATCAATCATGTGTCTTTGTGCTAGCATGACGTCATTTACCTTTCATATGCTCATAATTATTCTTTGTTATAGTCAAAAACACACCTTCAGTCGTTTCACAAGCGTTAGCCCTAATGTTTTAAGGAAATAAGGATAATAAAACGCAATATTTACCGGGGTTTTACATGCGTTTTATTTATTATTCATTGTTTTGATCAAGCAGGTACTGGCTATTGAGAAGCGGTACGTACCCAGGATGCTTCGGGCGGCTATTGAAATTCAGAAACACCCTAATAATTTCAATAGAGAAGATGGCTGGAAAGTGCTACATGTCTGGGACCCAGATTTTAAGTCCCAGGCCCAGTCGACGATAGCTGCTAGACTACAAGATACCGTTAGCCATTGTTGTAGGACTTAGTATAGTTTTTTTTTTTTGACGAACACACAGCGCCATCTAGCCCCGTGGTAAGCTGCTAAGCTTGTGTTACGGTGACTAGACAACGGATATACTACTTATATTTATTTTTCTTTTGTAAATACATACATATTATACATAGAAATACGCCCAGACCAGATACAAATATTTATTTTTAAGCATAAATATTTGCACCCAGCGGGAATCGAACCCGCAACCTTCTGTATTGCAGCCAAGCGTTCGCCCGCCGCGCCACAGAGGTAGTCAAACAGAGGTGTTTAGTTTGTTATTTGGATTAAAAAATATTCTATAAAATAAATATATTTTAATATCATGTAAAATTGGTTGACAAGGTCAACCCTGAATTAAGAAAGGTTGAAAAGCAAACGTAAAGTTCGTGTGGCGAAAGCTCGATTGTTATTAATAATGACGTCATTGAATAAAAAGCGAGTAAAACCCGGTAAATATTGTGTTTTATTACGTAAAATTCCGAAAACCTTAGACAAAATTAAAAACGATTGTTTAAAAGTTCCAAGCACAGTGCGAACCTCCTTGAGTTTCTTTGTGGCTTCTTCTCGTGTGAGGTCGCATTCAGAAGCCATGTTTTTATGTGTAATATGGAATTGGCAAGCTTTGCTATTATAAGTATTCCTAAAACATTCAATGCATATCACCAGCACCTCATAAATAGAGCAGATGTTTTAATCTCCAAAGGACTTCTGTCGGAAGGGTTTCGAGGTCCTTACCAGTTCAATCATCATACGATTCAGCTCCCCTAACTATTACTACATGCCCTCTAGCAACAGAGGGGATCTTCAAGTGCTCATTCAATCTGTTCATTCCTGCCTACTGTTACTTTGACCCTTGTTTACAATCATAATACCTATTTTATATGGGAAAGTCTGTGTATTTGTTTAGATGTTTGTCTGGCCCTTTATGTGTTTCTTCATGGAGATAGCGGGATAATAAGACTAAGTATCTTACTCAAAAACTTTTTCACTTTTAAGGGGACAGTCTCTAAGATTTTACGGTTTTCCGGTGGAATTGATTTCATTACTAGAGAACGCATATTTGTTTTTGCGAACGGTCAAAGAAACCTACATCGAGACGCTTTGTCTTGAACGGCAAAGTGTTCTCTGCTTTGCTAATAAATAGTCTATTTTTACACGACTGCCTAGGAAGGGTTATGTTTTTGCCTTGAGTGTGTGTATGTCTGTGACCGTTTTTGTGCCGTTGTAGCCTAAACGGCTGGGCCGTTTTAGATAAGCGATACATCAATAGATTAATTGTCATAACCGTGCGTGATGCGGTCCGCCCGACTGCATCCACCATTTCTTAGGCCCCTAAAAGCATCGAATGATTTTCAAGGTTAATTTACCTTTGGATATTCCCTAAACTACGAGATCAGAGGAATAGCTAAATTAGACCAACTTGACTACGACTGATTGACCCAAAAGAAAGTTGTTAAGCTTATTTTTTTTTACTTATAAGTTAAAACTGCAGTAGAGTTCTTTTTTTTTTATTTTTTGTTATTCATATTGAAACTGTACCTACTTTTATAACTTTTATCCTTTTGTAGACGAACACAGATGTAACAAATAAAAAATGAATAATTTACCGTTGGGGTAAACGAGTGCTAGAGTGGAGACCGCGTCTCGGCAAACGTAGTGTAGGACGTCCTCAGGCGCATTGGAGCGACGATTTGCCAAAGACGGCTGGCACAAACTGGATGCGAGAAGCCGAAAATAGATCTATGTGGCGTGCAATTGGAGAGGCCTATGTCCAGCAGTGGACTGCAACAGGCTGATGATGATGATGATGAATAAAAACTCATGAAAGTTGATTCAATCGTTCTCGAGTGACATTTTGAATTAACACAACATTTTGAAATATATACAGTGTTTTACTAGAATTATTTTAATTACACAGAATTCGACATTCATCGACTTAAGAAATAGCTCATTGGTTAGCGCACTCGCCCGACAAGTGAGAGGCACCGGTTTGAATCCAACCACAGTAGGTTTTTCGATTATGCACTTTTCCTTGTATATTATCTAACAGAACATTGATCAAAAACATTACAAGATAATAAATGGTATGTAAATCTGACATTACATGACACAGGGCTGACACTTTTGAATCGCTTTGAATAACAATAGCTGTCAAAGTGTCAAATCATTCGCCTCCTGACCGTAGGCTAAATGAGATGTGCATTGAAGGCAAGGAAACAAAGACAATAAAGCTAATTGCAATACCCAGATTTTTCTTTAAAACACAACTCACTGTTGCGGGCAGCAGGGGGTGAGATAATAATCAAACTTTGATCGACCTTTCTATGCAAAGGCTTTTTGTGATTTGCCATTCTTGCGGGAGAGTGCTACTAAAAAGACATATAGATTTCATACTTATGATCAGTCAACTACTTTTCGTCTTTGCAAGGAAATAAACCTATATATTATATTGATCACTATCATTTATAACATGAAGTTATTTAGGTTCTACCACAGTTTACTTAGTAGTTTGTGTCTAGAGCTTTTCACAGTTACCTCGTTTTCATACTAATTTGTTTCCCTGAATACCTAAGTATATTGACCGGACATAAATTGTAGGAAATTTGACACAAGACTTGTCGAAGCCTGTTTTCAGAAACAGACGATTTGGCATACAGCTCGGCTGCTTTTTATATCCCGATAATCCCGCGGGAACGGGACTTGCGCGGGTGAAACCGCGGAGCGCAGCTATAGTATTGAATAAAGTTATGTAGTACATAGTTACTTATGTCAGCTACTTACATGAGTTAAACGTATCATTAGAGTTTAAATACATTATTAATATTCAACACGGAAGACTGTCTAGTAGGAAATGAGCTTAGCTCTGTAATTACTTACGTCCATTGTCTAATTCAACGCCCACAACACAACACAGCTTAGAATTTAGAACCATGTCAAAATACACATTACCTCCAAAGCTCTGTGAACTAATAGAGTTATGGTACTGCGCTTACTGCGACAGAGTCTTATTTGAAATCCATTCATGAAATTCCTACGCCTTACCTGTAAACAAACACACCCTAATATTATAGAGATGTCAATCAATATTTAATGATAAGTATTTAAAAATATTTGCATAGATATTAATCAATTGAAATAAACTGTATCACGTACGTAGTTAGTTATAATTGCAGCTTAATTACTTGAATTTTCGTGACTGATTTTTTTTATTACTCAATTAGTGATTGCAATTATTGTATGTACAATTGTACGCTGGGCAATTTGTTTGAGTATTTCCGTTTTGTTTGTTTTATGGTTACACATTAATTTCTATGGTCTATTTTGTGCTAGAGGTCTATTTTGATCTATGCAAATGCAATTTGAGGTCCTGATTTTTTGACTGACTGATTGGACTATACATTAGAGTTTTAGCGGGAACATATTTATTTACCTAGTTTGATTTAAGAAACTAATAAAATAATTATACACGTTTTCCAGACTACTTCATGTAAAAGGCAGTGAAAAAAGCATGGAAATACATTTAAAATTAAAAAAAAACAATAGGAAAACACTTTATCTTCCCTTTTATTTACAATAAAATTAATAAAATAGCTAAAATTCATTTAGATACATATCGTGAAGCTAAGGTAAAAATAAAAAGACTTCTTCACCGCTGGAACTACGAAGAAACTGAGGATTTATTGAGAATTATCATATGAACATTATTATATTATGATAAAAATTAATATACTATATAAAATGAACCAATTATAAATAGTTATTCGTTGAATTACACTGCAACATAAGCACATTAAACACTTTCAGTTCACTTACTTCCACAATCACTACCATAAACACATCACATTAACACATACGATTGATTGCTTCAAGGATCCCAACCCTTAAGAGGCTGGTGTATTCCGAGAAGTTCATATCAAAAACACACATCCACACTTACACTTTTAAAAGTATATACTATCCATTTAAGCGCACTTTTTTTTTTTTTTGTATATCTTTTGGCACTTTCATTTTAGATATTTTGTACTTTTAGTTTTAATTCTTCCCTTTGAAAATATTTACAATCTTGTCCACGGCAAATCATTTGTTCAAACTTAGATTCTACGACTCAGGCTGTGCCTTGTGTAGAATCTCCTGGAAACTGTAAAATATGTAACTATACTTTGGTAAATAAAGAATTTGTATTTTGTTGTATTTGTAAAGAAAACGAATTACCCTTTTTCTCCCTTTTTCCCTTTTTCCTTTTTTTTTATCTTTTTTTCTAAATTTTACCGGGACTTACGCCCAAATATACAAACGCCACTTAAAATCTGTCGTTTGCTTAACTAATTGAGCGGCTTCTAAGTTTGAATTAGTAAAGGTTTTTTTTGATATTATACGGTTGAGTAGAACTTAAATGTTGAGTGGCGTATCTGTGTGCACAAAGCTAAAGGTAGCTAGTCATTTTCGCCATAACATAAAGTAAAAGTTGTTTCCTAATATCGTGCAAGGGCAGATAAATTGCCTTTTTCCTAAACTAGGTAGAGATTTGCTCTGACTACAGGTAGGTACTGCAGAAATTCCTTAATCCATGTCATGGTCACGAGTTCACGGCTCAATCTGAGCTAGGTATCTCATTATAATACGTCCTATCTGACCTGGTGATTACAATTACTTGGACTAAATTGTAATGCTAAATAATGTAGGTAGGTAGGAGCTTTGGGTTTAAAGTTACGGTTTTCTTTTGATACATAATGTATTCATTTTATATACATTATACATATAAGAAGATTAAAATGGAGTAGTATATATATACTACTCAATTCTTGTCTTATATATAAAAATGAATCTTTATTTGGCGTGATCACTGCATCACGCTTGAACGGCTGGACCGATTTCGATAATTATTTTTGTTTGTGTTTGTTATCATCAGGAGAAGGTTCTTATGAAAAAAAAAAGCTTACGAGGGGTGAAACCGTGGAGCGCAGCCAGTCTTACTAACATTATAAACGCGAAAATTTGTATGTATGTATGTATATCTGTGACTTCGTTACTTATTCACGCAAAAACTACTGAAAATATTGCGATGAAATTTGGAATATAGGTAGGTGGAAACCTGGATTAATACAAGGCTAATTTTTATCCCGAACGTATGAAGATATTCACTTTTTTCGTACCCGTATGTTATATCAAATTAAATGGAACAGACTGTGATCTTACGTCAAATGGATTGTGACAGACCTAGAAGAGAATGGACAGATGAGCTTAACACTTACTTAACTAGGAGTTCGCCCCGAACTGAGACCTCACGAGAATCCATTTACAGAGATTTTGTTTTTTTTGTAGGATTTTAACACCAACAGCTTTATTTTTTACAAAATAAGAATTATTATTAAACGAATAAATATAACGAAAGACAAGAAAAACGATAACATAACAAGAATTATTTCTTAGTTACGACAATCGACCACAATTTGTAACATTCCCTACAAAAATGTCAGATCTTGGAGTATATATCGCAAGCAAACGCAACGATACCGCGATCTAGGAGGTATGTTGAGCGCCATCTATTGACAAATTTTTAGAACTTGATTATTTTCTCTTTTTGCACCCCCTATCTCCCTAACCCCCCTACTGATCCGGCTCATCTTCGAACTCATAAATTCTATGGACCTAAACTACGCGCATACCAAAATTCATGAAGATCGAAGCAACGATACTCAAGTTATCGTCGAACAAACATACAAAGATACAAGCGCCAGGCCCGTCTACACTGGACCTCACTCGCTTCGTTCGTTCGGTCAATTAACTGGACAGATGTCGTGATAGACTATATCGGGGGTAGCTATGTAGTAGAATAACATGGAGGTATTAGTCTCGTTGTTGGGACAAAAATGGTTAACAAATATATAAATAAAAAAATATATTACAATACAAAATCAAGAAATTATTGATTTTGTATTAATCATCATTTTCCCAGCTCTTATCTATCCTCTGCTAAATAAAGGCATCTCCCATACGACGCCGCAAATAGCAATTCCCTAACCGCCTCCATCCTCCCACCCCCCGTTGTCATTTCAATGCCGTTGCTGCAGAGAGTAGCTGGTCCTTTACTTCAATATAAATAATAATTGTTTAATTGAGCTAATGGCGAAAAAATGATCCGGGATACGTATCTATGCGAATTCCAAATTCGTTGATTTATTTTTTCTCTAAAATATTTATTATATTCATCAAACTGTGAAAGAATGACCACAGCGCCACTAAAATAGCAAAAACAAGTTAGTTAGTTTATCCTGACACAGTAACCGATTGTCTCTGATGTCATTACTAGCTATGATTATGCAAATCCTTCGAGATTATGACTGATGATGTCAATTATAGCGATGTTAGATAACTACGATATTGCATTTTGATGTTTGTTTGAGTAATTGACATGGTTTTGTTGCTTAGAACGTAAAATGGATGATGCAGGTGATAATATCATGAATTATTTTTATTGATTGCTTTGAATGAAAACACAGCCATGAAGACTATTTTTGTTTTAACTTCACACAGCGATATCTAGCCCCATGGTGAGATATTAAATGCTTTTAATATGGTGTCTAAACAATATATTATATCTATTGTCAGGGGTGTATGGAGCAATGAATACCCAGCAGTGGGACGATAATTATAGCTAACTTATCCAATATCATTGGAAGATGTACATGGAGCCGAAACAAGTAGAGGCCGTTTTCAATAACAATTTTACTCGCAAACTATAAGCCCGCGAATATCCCTGTCTGTACTATCAAATGCAGTTAAGGACATCAGCAGCCCTAGACAACATTCTTATCGATTAACGAAATCGCAATCGACAGATTTTTTTGTATAAAATTGACATTTAAGTTCGCAAAAAGTCACGTGACTTTTCGTGAACATTAAATGTCAATTTCATACAAAAAAAACTGAAGATTGCGATTTCGTTATTTGATAAGAATGTTGTCTAGGGCTGCTGATCGGATAGAACTAATATAACTTTAATAAAAAAATAATTTAAAAATTAAAAAACCAAACGTACTTAGCCAAACTAAGTACAATATGGAACCATACAGCCAGTAAAACTGCCCGACTTCAGATGATAAAACAGATTAATTAGTCGGTGGCGCTGTATGTAGAGGTTATTTTGGTATTTTTTATCAATTCTTTTTTTTTTTGGTGGTATTTAAATTTTTAAATTATTTTTTGTTCTTTTTTTAAGTCGGTTTTTTAATTTTTAAATTATTTTTTTATTTCACCCTTTTTAGTACCTACTTACCTACTTTCGACTGCCAAATAAATTAACTTTAAAATTTAAATTAAATTAAAAATTAATTAATTGTTACCGTAATTTTAATTATTGAGGAGTTTGCTGATAAGAAGGTGGTTTTAGGTGGCCCATCAATCTGTACTTAGTTCTTTAGGGGTCTATTCTTTTTGGTAGAAGTCCAAAACGAGTAATTTGTTACATTCTGGGAAGCTATCCTGTCCATCATTCCGAAGATACTCATCAGATCCTGACTAAATTTTTATGGGACCACCACGGGGCTTCCACCTTTCCATTAAAAAAAGAACCATCTCAATCGGTCAAGCCACCTTCGAGTAATCGGTGAACAAGTGAATTGAATACAGGTTTTTGAGAAGCATTCCCGGTCCTTACTTCGAAGATCCTCATCAGATCCTCACCAAATTTTTATGGGACCACCTCGGGGCTTCCACCTTTCCATTAAAAAAAGAACCATCTTAATCGGTCAAGCCACCTTCGAGTAATCGGTGAACAAACATAAAAAAAAAAAAAAAAAAAAAAAAATATACGCGACGAATTGAGAACCTCCTCCTTTTTTGAAGTCGGTTAAAAATGTGAGTAAAAACTACTTGAACAGTATTGATGCGTTGGTAGTGGATCGGCTTCTAGGGGAACTATGGGGATAATGGCGCCTGCCATCCGAGAAACACCTAAAAATGGCAGATGTAGACGCCAACTCCCAAATTCCTCTTCAGCCAACAAATATCCACTAACTCCGACAATTAAACCAACTCGATTGTAAAATGGAAATATTAATTTCCCACCTTAACAAAGTTTCTAATGAATCTGATTTGAGTTTATGTACACAATGAATCGTCGAAGTTCAATCATTGTTATAAAATGTGGGGGTTTAATTAATTTTCCTTTGATTTTAGGAATCGTTCGAAGTTTATCGCAAGCTTTAACACAAACAGAACTCTTTAGTCTAGCTTTAACGGGTTTTAATTAAATGTTTTAGATGGTCGATACCTATAGTTATATAGGTATAAAAGATATGCAACTTGTGTGATTGAAAGATATTTAGGACATAATCAAACTAGTGTTTTGCAAGCAAGCTATTTTGAAATAAATTTTGAAGGATGTTTTGTTAGTAAGATTTGAAATTAATGAAGACTTGAAATTAATTAATGAATTTTTGAAGACTTCCAGCCAGTAAATACTTACCTACTCAAAATCGACTGAGAAAAAACTCTACAGGTCTTGAGGTTGCGCTAAAATGTAGTAAATTTTTCTATGAACAACATTTCAGCGCAATATTATTCATTTTATATCATACTTTTTTTAATATTTTAACAAAAAAAAACTTGATCATATGTTCTATATTGTAAATAAAAATGATTATAAATATCAGTCTCTAGAATCATAATAATACTAGGAGTTTGCCCCAAACTGAGACCTCACGACCCTTTATCTCCCAAGCCCCCCCTACCGATCCAGCTCATCTTCGAACTTATACATTCTATTGACCTACGCGTAAAAAAAATCTTGAAGATCGGAGCTACGATACTCAAGTTATCGTCGAACACACATACAAAGATACAAAGCGAAAAGAATACTACCGCCAGGCCCGTCTACACTGGACCATATCATGTAAAATGTACCTTATTCAGCAAAGTAACTAACTTTACACGATGACCTAGGAGTGCTACACACCTACGGGATGCCACATTGGCGACGCGATCCGATGCGAAATAATGGCGGACATACTTGTTGTTGACAAATAGATTCATGCGACAACACAACATCTATACGTTGCATTGTCAATTTCAAATAGGATGTTACAATCGCATACAACGACTATATAATATTTACAACTAGCTACGCCCCGCGGTTTCACCCGCGTAAGTAAAGAACGCGTTATCACGGACGCGGGCGGCCGAGCGATTCTCGAGCTGTTGCACTTTTTCGTTCATTACTCGGGTTCTACTTATTGGAATTCGATGCAAAGTATACCACGACGTTCCTCAAAAATAAAACTACCCATTATTAAAAACCAAATTTCAATCGGAAAAGTAGTTTTTAATTGTATAAGGAACAGACAGACAGACATGAATTTAAAAAACTATATAATTTGGTTCTGCTACTCTTCCTAAGTCTACTAGACAACTTTTTTTTTAAATTACTTCCAAGTACAGACTCTTTGTCCTCTCTTCCTTTAATATAAGTATAGAAGAAGAAGAGTTAGATGAATTAGGTTACTAACCAATAAAATCATAATTTCAATTTACCAAAACTCAAAGAGTAGGTAGATTAAAATTGGTTATAACCAAATCACCTTTTTGGAACAGACACGTTGCCCATAGTTAACTGTCAAATCGTTAACACATTCGTCACCATAGGCTATTAAAATCATAATAGCCAATTTTTAAATTCCGCCCAAACAGGATATTGGTATGAACGACAGCGGTAACAATAGCATTGCTTCCTACGACTATATTTTGTTAATAGAACAATAAAACATAGCTTTGAGTGGTGACAAACAAGTCAATGTGATATGAGGAAGAGATGACAGGTGTGAAAAAATCTATTTGCATGTTGTAGTACTTTTATTTTATAATAGCTGCGCCCCGAGATCCAGCGTTGTTTGAACATCAATGACGTTGGATGACGATGATGATGATGCCACTCTACATCACTTACCCTGTGGCGATTTTCATTCATTGAATAGTTATCACCCGCTTAAGTCCCGATTCTGCGGAATTTCGGGATCAAAAGTATGTTACTCGCCATCATTTAATCCATTTCTATGCAAATTTTCATCCAAATCGGTCGAGCCATTTGACCGTGAGGGAACAAACAAACAAATAAACAAACAAACAGACTTTATAATATTAGTAGGATTAGTTGGAAGTAGGATAGGATTTTTATAAATTGTCTAACACATTGAAATAGTTGAAATGTAGCCATACCCTATAGCATATGGCTATTGGAACCTCTTACATAAAAATAACCAAAAGGGGTCTTCTTGATGGGAGGCCAACGCCACCTACAGGCCTAAGTCGTAGCGTCAAGCGGACACATGTGTAGACCGATGCAGTTGCGGAGAAAGACAGGTCGGATATTGTTCCACTGCTGCCATTGACCTTAGATTAGCGTGCTACTTATTAGAACGAAAGGTGAAAAGTCGTCATACGGTCATCTGTCGTTCATAAACTAAAGCTTACTTTGTTACAAAGCAAGGGTATTTTAAATTCTCAAATGTAAGTTTATTTCATAGCTCAGATGAAACTTCAGGACGATTCCTGAATTAAGAGCCATAATAAATCTTATCTTTACAATATTCATAAAGTTCTGGAAAAGTTTACCGGTCGTTTACACCCCGTCTTAGACATGGAAATAATTTATGGAATCATTTCGAGCATTTACTAAGAATTAATGTACCTACAGTCAGGTAAAAATTGGTAATTTATTGTAGAGTTTTAAAATTGTGTTTTACCTATATTTGGGGACCGTCTCCACGAGCGTTAGAATCGCGGCGTCATTATCGTCGAGCCATTCATTCCTACACAATCTCTATGTACGTGTCTCCACACGGCGATATTAACTCAGCGGTGCGTTGTATAGAAATAAGATAATATTGCCGCGATTCTAACGGTCGTGGAGACGGTCGTACACAAACAAGTACTACTGGAAATCGTAACGCAGCAAATATATTAAAAGGTTCCACTAATCTGCTATATTTATCCAATAAACATTTAGTTAAATCAGTCAAATACCAGGGTTAAGGTTCTAAAGCCTTGAGCTTGACTCGTGACTGTCTCTCACCTCAACTCGATATGACACACGACAAATTTAACCATATTATATTAATTTAAACTAATGATATAACTGTCAAGTTATTTTGAATTATATTAGGATATATTTTTTTTGTAAGTTATACTTTAGATTACGCAATGGACACGTTGCCGGTTGTCCAGCCATTGTTTTGAAGATAATTCGCAAAGATTTTTAACTCGCTCGAGCTTAAATGTGTTCCTTTGTTTTCTATTCTTGAAAATTCAGTAGTTTTTTTAATGAATAACAGAATTTATTATACGCATTGCCGGACCGTCTAGCTTAATTCGAAAGTTTTGAAATTTTCATTTTGGAATTTTCTAACTAAAACAAAAACAAAATGGTCGAGCGTTCTACAAACAAAATTACTCTGTTGTTACTTATATTCAGGAGGAAAATGGAGGAATTACGTTTGTTTAAGAAGACGAAGTCCGGCTAAGTTTATAAGTACCTATATTATGTCGCACAGCTGGGCAAAGATCTGCCCTGAAGCCTAATTTACAAAACTATTGTCATGCATCATAGAGTCAATTTCACAAATGCAGTCTCGCACCTGTAGGTACTGGAAGCAATTTGATCAAATGGATAAAAAGTGCGCTGTGTCTACGCGTTTTTTTTAATTAATATACATGCATGCGACTAGTTTCGTAATATAAATCCCGATTTTACTTTCTTTCAGCGCCGTTAGAAACTAAAAATAAAAATAGTAGTATTCTTGTTGTCTCCTTATAGTAATCTAGTTATCAAGCTATTAAATAGAATGAAATAAATTCTTCTTTTCAAAAATAATTTCATTCTATTTAATCGTGTGCTGTGCATAGAGATGCTCTAAAATATTTACCAATCTAATAAATTATCAAAAAAATTGCGCGACGACATTGCACACAGCGCAATCTAACCCCGAACTAAGCACTAGACTAATATAATATAGGTACGGTTATACTACCTTTTATACTTTTTTGTAATTACATACTACATATTAAACATTAAGAACAGGCCAGATACAAATATTTATTTTGAAGCATAAATATTTGCACCTGACGGGAATCGAACCTGCAGCCTTCTGCATTGCAGTTGGGTGATTGCCCGACGCGCCACAGAGGCCATCAAACTCCTTTAAAGTAAAGTTACTTCTTAATAATATCTGTAGGTAAATACTATTCCAAACAGCTTTAAAGAACAAACTCTCTGCAGAAAACTTCGCTCAAAAATCCCATATTTTTCGTTTCCTTTCGCATGACGTAACAAACAGTCGCAAAAACCTCGGCTATAATAAATTCTTAGTGTTAAACCGGTTTTCATGGAAGAAAACACGTGCAAAGCGTATCTTATCCACGTAAAAGTGCACTTGAGGTGGAAATTTTTCCCGTTTCCAACCTAAACGTGGAGCGTTTAAGGCGGTCTGGAAAGTAGGTGCGAGTATATTCAAGCATCTTTCCCGTTATGAAACGAGTTTCTAAGAAAAGAACGCGTATCGTTGACTGTTGAGTGTTGGTTGTTTTTTAATGGAACTTCAGGAAAGGAAAATTAGAAATTAAAGCTGAAGCTATAGAATATCTACAAGGTAGGATTCTTGTTAGGGCTCTTTGATGAACGTAATAAAGGCGTATAATATTAAAAAGAATTAAACGCCAACAGTTCTGCAAATTATTGGTAATTTAGCAAGAAATTAGGTACTAACACTTCAAAAGTTAGTACCTAATTTCTTGCCTTTGATCACCTGGGTGAATCAATTTCAAGGTGAACATAAGACACCGCTTATGCCGACTTATTTCACCTGGGTGATATCACCTGGGTGAAATGATTCCAAGGTGATATAAAGACACTAAAATGTACATTTTTATCACCTGGGTGATATCAGTGGAATAAACCAATTTTGCAGCTTTTGTTGATAAAATGTGGTCTGGTTGTTTTTATTTAGCTGCTGCGATCTTGTATAGTCATGCAAATTAAGCAACGCCTGACGCGGACATTTCTTAGATTCGTGACTGATAATGTGTGTGGCAAAAACATTTTCTCGAGTTCCTTCGTGCGTCTACACTACTGGCTACCTAGTACCTACCCACATTATTGTAATAGATACCTGTTTCTATCTGTTATTCCATTCGTGATTTACGTTAACATTAATACTTGAACTTGTCTGCTGTTATTAATAGTCAATGTAAAACACAACGGCACATAGGTTAACTACAAAAACGATAAAACCAGTTGACTGCTCATAAGTATTCCCCCCTCGTCGCCTTTTTAGTAGCACTCTCGCGAAAGAAAGGTCAATCATAAAGAGTTTAAGTATGGATAGGTAACGCATCGGCCAACCACAAAGATTCTTATGCTGAAATCTATATTTCGTAATTTTGTTTTTTTTGCTCAAGGCATATTTACTAGAAATATTTTTAAAGGAAAAATTCATCTTCAAAAATTCACTTGCGGCGAGATTTGAACTCGCGTCCCTGGATGCTTTTGAAGATGAATTTTTCCTTTAAAAATATTTCTACTGAAATCTATAGTCCGTACTTTGACTTTTCTAAGCAAAACTTTGACTTTAGGACAATGTATGGTGTTTGTAAAGCGATCTTCGCAACTGTTCAAAGTTTTTGCTTAGAAAAGTCGAAGTTTTTCAAATTTAGAATGTAAACCAATTAAAAATAATGATCTAAACTTAACTTTTATGTTATGACTATGTAGTTCGTTTTATTTTATTCCGACCATAAATTCCAATTCAAAGTTTATGCTTAGTTTTTGCTAAGCTCAGTCTGAGCAAAGTCAAAGTACGCACTATAGATTTCAGCATAAATATAGAATAGTAACACATCGGCCAATCACAAAGAGTCTAAGTATAGATAGGTAAGATTTTGGCCAATCACAAAATTTGATTATTACTTCACTCCCTGCCCGCAACAGTGAGGTTTGTAGAAAAATTCGGGGTATGAGTAGTCAATTGGTTTTATTCTCTTTTTTAATAGTCAATGTAAGACACAAATGCACATAGGTCAACAAGTAAGTACCAATAAGGATTCGTGATTGCATCCTTCTCTTACTATTTCTGTGATATTTGTAAAGTGATCGGTCTATCAAGGTTGCATGTGATAGACATGGACTGAATTTGTTTCGATAACGTATTATATTTTTGCTTTGTTAGAGTTCCCAACTCAAAGGTGCTTCCTCACCGCTAGCATTCAGATGTAATGTAACATTTTATATAAAGTGAAGCGCATTAATGTTACAAGTTTTATCAATATATTACACACTCCCGGGCGCGGGCGGTCGAGCGGTTCTAGAACGGTTGCAATTTTTCGTTCATTACTCGGGTCCTACTAATTGGATTTTGATGCAAAGTATACCATGACGTTCCTCAAAAATAGCACTATCCAATTGAACCAGACCAGAACCAGATTTCAATCGGATTACTAGTTTTTAATTGTATAAGGAACAGATAGAGAAAACGAGAAACAGACATACAGACATGAATTTAAAAAATTACTTAAATAATTTTGTTCTACTACTTTTTTAAGTCCTCTAGACAACTTTTTTTTAATTAACTTCCTAGTACAGACTTTTGGTCCTCTATTCCTTTATTATAAGTTTATAGAATAGATACTTATAGATACAGATTCGCACGCTCACGCGAATCATAAAAACAGACGCAAAAAAATTGAATAAAATAAAATATATTTGAACCCATACAACAAACGTGTTTATTTTTGTAATGAAAGTACGGAACTTGGACGGTTTTTTAATTACTCACAATTTCACAGTCCAATGTTCGATTTTCCGTAAAATATTTTTAAACCGGTTTAGTTAAATTAGATTAAATTTCAATATGTTTAATGTATTTATTATGTAATAGGGGTTAAAGTATGAAATTGCCGTTTTATTGCAATAGGTTCTTTGAATTGACATAGAATCTTCATGGTTTGAGGTTTTCGAATGAAACTTTTTTCAAATGGTTTCTGTGATGTTCTTTTTTTAAAAAATGTGAAACATTTGAATATCGACTTTCAATTGTTTTTGTTATTCAATTTAGACAAGAAAGATGGATACTGCGAAAATTCGAGTGATTTTTGAATACGAGTTCCGACGCGGAACTAACGCGGCAGAAACAGCCCGCAATATCAATGCTGCGTTTGGAGAGGGGTCTACTAATTAACGCACCGTGCGATTTTGGTTTAAACGCTTTCGTGATGGAAATTTCGACTTAAAGAACGAGCCACGAGGAAGACCGCCCACACAGGTGAATAACGATGAATTAAGAGAGATAGTGGAAGCCGATCCTAGTCGAACTACCCAGGAATTAGCGGCATGGTTTAACGTTACCTTACCCACTTTATTGACTCACTTGCGTCAAATCAATAAAATAAAAAAATACGAAAAATGGGTGCCTCATGATTTGACTGATCTGCAGAAAGAAACGCGTGTTGAAACTTGTGTTGCCTTGTTGAACCGGTACAGAAATGAAGGAATATTGGATCGAATTGTAACATGTGATGAAAAGTGGATTCTTTATGATAACCGGAAAAGAAAAATGCAATGGCTGACCCCAGGTCAAATGCCACAACAGTGTCCTAAAGCAAAACTTACCAATAAAAAGGTAATGGTAACTGTTTGGTGGTCTCAGCATGGTGTTATTCACTATAGTTTTCTTCGATCTGGTCAAGCAATTACGGCAGATGTCTATTGTGCCGAACTCCGAACCATGTTGACAAAACTAGCAGTAAAACAGCCCCGACTCGTGAATCGATCTTCACCATTATTGCTCCACGACAACGCGAGACCTCACACAGCACGAGAAACCATTTTGACCCTTCAGGAACTGCACTTAGAAACCATTCGTCATCCTCCGTATTCACCAGACCTTGCTCCAACGGACTACCATTTTTTTCGTGATTTGGACAATTATCTACGTGACAGAAGTTTTCTTCCCAGGAGGCAGTACAAAATGCTTTCACACAGTTTGTGCAGTCTAGATCGTCGGAGTTCTATCGCAAAGGCATTAATAACCTTCCCATTAGATGGCAGCAATGTATAGATAATAATGGCAACTATTTTGATTAAATAAATTTGTTAAAAATTTAAAAAATAAACAATTAAGATTTTCAGTACAAATCGGCAATTTCATACTTTAACCCCTAATATTATTTGTTTTTTTTAAATTTATTTCATAGACGTTACAGTGTTATTTTAAGTTTTAATTAATAAAGTAGTTTAGCTATATATAGGTTTTTTGCAATGGTCTTAGGCATGTGTCTGCTACAATATAATAACACTACAGCATCCCTGTAGTGTACCAAGCTCACTAAACTCGCTCTAGGTATGATGCGATCATAGTTCTGCAAATATCTACACAATCGTGTCCAAATCTCAAATCACGTCTAGATAATATCAACATGTGATTGTTTGATGGAATGCCGGTAGTACAGACCGCATTACATTTGACTTAACACACAATGTAAGATGTCAATCATTGTTTTATTTTTATTTGTTAGCTGCGCCCGCGGTTTGACTCTGCTAAATCAAGATTCCGTGCGAATATCGGAATTAAACTAGTTGATGTGTTAAATCAGATCTTAATCTATCTGCATAACGAGTTTCGTCGTAATCGGTTTAGTTGTTATGGCGTGAAAGAGTAACAAAGTCACATACATATTTACAAACTTTTACGTTTGATTTGTGGGATTGATTTGTTGTTTCTCAGTCAAAGTTCTCAATACAGTCAGCCATTTCTATATGCACTGTTAGGTCGACAGTCGCTTGTATAGGGCTTACACTAACGTCCTTTTCAATAAGGTTTTGAATGTAAGAATATATTGTGTGTTTTGTATGAAATGTCAGTTGAAGAACGTCGTGAGTCTAACGATTAAAGCTTAACTTTAGGAAAACTGGGTATTAAGTTGTACAGTTTTTATCTAGGTAGGGTACAGTTTTATCTAGGTATAAAAACTGTACTAGATCAATTACTGTTGACCTACTGTTTTTTTTGAGCATAATATTTCTAAATGCGAACTGATATAATATGATAGATTAATTTCCTCTATGGTTTTCGCGATTTTGCATAATAAAACACCTCAACCAGTCAACCTTGAAAAAGCCAACTGTGAAGTTGGTGAAAGCTCGGTTCGTTTAAAACAATGAATAAAAACGCGATTCAACCCGATAAATACAGTGTTTTATTATGATAGATTAAGGTAAAAATGATAGAAAAAAGTAGCATCATCTGACCACAAATAATTAGTATATTATTAACTATATTATAATTCCATTTCGTGTTATCCGATTCTGGTGCTTTTTTCGTGTCTCCCACAAAAATAATTACGCCTAAACTTTACCATGGTAATTGAATCAGAATGTTAAAATAGACGAATTACATCTCAGTCAACTTTGAAAAAGCCAACTGTAAAGTTGGCGAAAGCTCAGTCGTTTAAAAATCATGAATAAAACGCGATTAAACCCGCTAAATAAAGTGCTTTATTATACAAAATCGCGAAAAACGTAGAATAAATTATGGTTACTGTCTTTTTTTTAAACTGAAAAAAAGGAAAGCTCGAGCCTAGATTTCTTTAAATTAGAGAACACAGAAAATTATTACCGAAGTCGATTGGAAAGGTAGTACCTACTTATTTTTGCTGGTGTTAGCAGACTTGACTCGCCTGTGAAACAGTCATTTTAATTAAAAACATTTAAGTCGTGATTTCCACTAATAAATGTTGGAATCAATTGTAATTAAATCAATGACCAGGAATATGGCTCCGTATAGACTAATAGATAACTACGCGAAATAAAATAAAACTTTAAAAACACTAGACCAGCTGTGGTATCATCTAATTAGCATCCACCGCTACTAGTTCCTATTTACTGTCAAAAAAACATATTTCGTATTCTACATTGCTGCTTTGAAGTAATCACCGGTAACAACCACGTTACGTCAAAGCAGCAATGTAACTTAGCAACTACTAGCGGTGGACGCTAATTAGATGATCGGCTCGCTGTTTTTCTTCTTTGCGTTCAGCCAATTATGTATTTTGGGTGTATTTCTTATGTATAATATGCATGTTTTTAGAAAAGAAAAATAAATATGAGTAGTATATCCGTTGTCTGCTCACCGTAACACAAACTTAGCAGCTTATCTTGGGGCTAGATGGTGCTGTGTGTTGGTCACAGAATTTATTTATTTATTTATACAAAATAAAATATCGTTCACTCTACAAGGTGTTGGGGCACAGTGGGTCATACTAATATCCCATTTACTTATTCCACAAATGTTTCAACGCGTGTAATAAACCAATTATTTAAGTGAAAAGAAAAATAAATCAATTATTTAAGTGAAAGAAAAAATCTATTAGATTGGATTAGATTTACTAACACTTTAACACTTTATTGCACCAGAAATACCTAATATGACAAAAAATATCAGAAGTATTAAAAGAAACATGAAATAAACAGAAATAAACAAAACTAGCATTCAACATAATTTAACTAGAAAATAATAATTGTCAAATATTACGGTAATCATAATCACACCCGTACCTACATATAAATGTATTTAGTAAAAAAAATTCTTTTTGTTCTGAAATTCGATTCCCCTAATGGACTTGAACTCACGATCTTCGTTCTTTAGCTGAATTAAAAAGCATCGAATTTTAAAACATTTTCCCCTAAAGTGTGGATAAATGAAATCTTATGACAAACTACCTCTCAGGTAACTTGGTTTGTCCAAAGCCTTAAAGTTAAATCGCTCAACACCCGTCGAATGGTAAACTTCGATTAATTAACTTGTCTATACGTACCTACCTATAAAGGATTATAAATCAAATTGACTTGTTATTAGTTAAATTAATAACTCTGTGATAGACAGCATGCAATTGAGATTTTATAACACTTTGTTAGGGTTCAGGCCTTTTTCGTCTATCTTGTTGATTTATACAGCAAAAGCAACTTTAATATGGCCCTTTAGAGCATAAAACATTTAATAATTATTTATAAGAATGGGATCAATGGATTGCTAAATTAATGTGAGGGAGGGAGCAAGACGAAGTATGTTACATAGAACTGAAATTATAGTCATGGGTTCAGGCTTTATTCCGCAGGCAGCTGTAAATTGTCATTTCTAGTTTATATTTCATTTGAAATAATGTTATTTCCAAACATTTCTACAACTGAGGGGTCTTCAAGTCACGAGTGAACACGTATGTCTTAGGTAAGCGTGCAATATCTTAGACCACATCGTCGCTTTCCATCAGGTCAGTTAGACGTCAAACGCTTACCTACCAATAAAATAAAAAAACAAATTTTTTTTTTTTTTCAAGACATTACACACAGCGCTATCTAGCCTCAAACTAAGCACTAGGCTTGTACTATGGGTACTAGACAACGGATATACTTCATATATATTTACACAAGTCTCGCTTGACAGTGAAGCATTTCAGCCACCTTTAAAAATGTCGGAACAAATTCGAACATTGTTGTTAGTATACCCACAATCCTACTTAGAACCGATTTTTTATTCTTCAGATAAAATATATCTGTCGAATAAGTTCGAACCCAACCAAATTTAAAAGCTCTAAAACTTTGTTTCTTTTTAATATCTTATTGACGTTTTTTATTCGGTGGTGTTACATTTTATTTGTCTGATATCTCTATCTAGGGATTTGAAAATCTGACGCTTAATATTAGAAACGTAAAAGTTTGAATGTTTGTGGATATGTAATATGTATATACGTGGCTTTGTTACTCTTTCATGCAAAAACTGCAAAACCGATTGACCGATTGCTATATACATAGCTGGAGATATAGGCTACTTTTTATCTCGATTATCCCGCGGGAACGGGACTTAAACTGCAGGGCGCAGTTAGTCTATGGTAATCTAAGGTTATTACACTATTCTAATGGTAGATACAAGTATCTAACCAAGAAACTGATACGTCAAACGTGAAACTTAATGACGTAGTTATTCATAGTATGAAATTCTACTGCAGTCGTTAAAAGTTTCGATGCTTAAAAGTTTTCGTGATAACCAACCGTCAAAACTTGTGAGGTAAACTTCATGGTTTGTTAAAAATATCTGTTTACTTTGGAGAAATCTGCATAGAAGTAATAAACTGATAATTTGTATGTATGTTTATAACATACGAAAATTACTTTCTGGAGGTTAATAATTAAAACATTATGTAAATGATGGTGGTGGTTTTTAATTAATTAATTTAACACACTAGGTTGTGAACATTAATGTGGTTCAATGCCATCGGGATGCCGCAACATGCTGAAGTTGTAGTAGATGAAAAATACAGATCCAAAGATTCAGCGTGTGAGTCACCGACGCCGGTGGACTAATTAGGTTACTTAGGGGACTTTTCAAACTAAAGAGGTGTTTGATTTAATTTACCATATACTTTGTATAACATAATATTTGACTAGTTAAAAGGTAAACCATAGTAGGTTAATTAACGATCTCAATTTAACATGCAAACGATGGCTTCGGTTAAATAATTACCATTTGAAGAAAAACATCTGTGTCACGAACGTGTCGTCGTTGTTTATAAAGGTGAATTTAAGTTCTTTGTACACGGTCAATAAACAGTAAACAGAGAACTTAACTGAGCAATAATGTGCTTGATGCGCCTTGTAGCTTCAAAATCGAATAGGGCTGCTACCCCTAGGTGTCGTAAAATGCCACTAAGTTATCTGAGAGAGCTTTGTGTTCTCTTTGCGCGGTGGTGGGTCAATCCTTAAAAAGAGTTGGTGACTAGAAATCTATAAAGACATTGCTATTTTTTTATTTTATTTATTTAACAAATGTTCAATAAGACTTACCTACTGTTATGACGCTGTAACTGCTTACGAGAAGGATGTAGCCGAGAATATCGCTTAATCAGGAATGAGCTTGATTAAAATTTTATAATTAGTAGGTAGTCGATAATTATAAATTTTCAATCAACAGCATCAAAATGCTTCACAAACTAACTGTGAGGCTGTTAAGCTGACACCTTCTTGGACTTGTTCAAGACATGTTTTTTATAGAATAGAATAAGTATTTATTAGGACATGTACACAGCAACAAATACAAAACAGAAAAAAAAGCAAAAAGTAGATACTTACGAAAATAAAAAACATTTTTTTTAATATTATAGGAAAGGAAGCCATGTGTGAACCCTAAATAAAGGGTTCTGCCTTGTGACACATTTTACCAAATTGTATCAAGCATTCACACTCAAAGTCAAGTTCAAGACGCTTGACACTTGAAAGAAACTTGATCGTGTCGTTGACCCTTTCTCTTATTTTATGGTCGTTTTATTTCAAATTGCAGGTTATAGTATAAAGTAAGGATAGCATTAGCCAGTTGTGGTACTCGTAAAATGCAAGTAAAAAATAAAACAACTAACCACATTGCACACGGTCACAATGTTACGTTTCTTATGCACGCGAGTCAACTAAAGATTCTGTTACACTAAATGAGTTTTACTTATTTTTAAGATAAAGAAAATAGATAGATAATACTTCATTTGATCAACAACAAATTTCAAATACAACACACTTAAAATAAAGTACCTACTTGGAAAGCATGAAGGAAAATATTTAGGTGGAGAAGCACGTAAAAACAATGACAGAAATAAAAGCTTTTAATAATGAAGCGTGCAATTATAACAAAACAACAACATTTAAAAGAATTTACGATTAAAAGATAAGTAGATTATTATTAAAATTACTTAATAACAGGGTATTTACCGTGTTTAATAATTTATCCACGAAGCTCGATATTTTGCTGGGAATTTCAACCAGCTTGTTCACAAGACAAAAATCGAAAATCGTTTAAGGAGATTATTGTTGAGAAGCTCATTGAACTAGCCCATTTCAAATATGTATGTGTGTGTGTGTGTGTGTGTGTGTCAAAAATATTTTTTTCTTCGAGCTTTCGCTGTTGTTATCAGTTATCATTAGCAGTCGTAGGTCAAGTAAGGGAACAAAGAGCTACCTGAAAACTCCAGTACTAGGTGATCCACTCCACTAATACAAGAATCGTTTAGTTAACTACAACGAACTCATATGTATATGGAACTAGCAATCCTTTGAAAAAATGTTCCATGCAAACGGTAGTTGCGGGGCCTAGAACGATGATTCGCTCGCCAGTCTGTCACTAAAGATCGTCCGCTATTCGTCGAACCAAAGGTCGATCATACTTAATACTGTACGGAACATGTCAGTGTGTGCATCTGCTGCTGTGTGACTGTGGAACATATTTTTTTCCAATTTAATAGTAAAGTTAGATCTCCATTCTATTTATTCCTCGTAGGTTAACTATTTACTTGGACTAAATAAAGTTATTATTGAAACTGCAGAATTTTTTTGTAGAAATGTTTTGATTAAAAACTTTACTCACTTAAAACGAAGTTACTCATTTTAAAAGTTGATTACACAACAATTTCGTAACTTACCTATATAGCTACATTGAGAGAACTCAAAAACAAAACCATTTTAGTAAAATCACTGTGAACAACCCCTAATTCGAAGAAAACACGCGACCAGATTCTTAACACGATTATAAAACATCTCGTGGAATAAAACCAACTCATAAAAGTGACCCAACTTTAAATGGTCACTTTAAAAATCACGCCAAGACATAAATTACAATATCATGACCAATTAGTTGCCATGGAGACGTATTTAATTTCACAACGAAACTTTAAAATGTGACCGACTTACGCACATACAAAGAAATAAATAGGAACTTATATTGGAATACAAATAGGTAGTCGGTACCCGTATAATAAAAATGTCTGTCAAATCAGTTGGGAACTACGACAAAATACATAATCCGCGCTACCATAATCGTTTGTCCTTTTTTCGCTAAAAAAAGCAAAGTAAATAAAAAATACTCCCACTATAATTTTATTCCTTCTATGGTTTTCGCATAATGAAACACTTTATTTACCGGGTTTAATCGCGTTTTATTCATGATTTTGAAACGACTGAGCTTTCGCCACGTTGGCTTTTTCAAGATTAATTTTAAGGCTTTCAATGTTTTTCGAGGTTGACTCTAAGGTATCAACCTTGAAAAAGCCAACTGTAAAATTGGCGCAAGCTCGGTCGTTTAAAAATCATGAATAAAACGCGATTAAACCCGGTAAATGAAGTGTTTTATCAACTACTTTTAAAAACCACAGATGTTAACATAAACATTTTTTTAAGTTTGTTTTACGAAACCTTAAAAACCCGGGGCTCCGTAGTTTAAAAAAAGTTTATTTCATTAGGGTTTTAGTTTTGTAACAAAAATATCATGGTTCATGAGATACCGCCTAGAACAGCGTTTCCCAAAGGGGTGTTGAGCAGCTTGAGTATAAAACCTGAAAGCGATTTCTATGGTTCAGTATTTAGTCTTTTTGGAAGTCACATTTTCTGGACTTCGGTCCTTCAGTTTCCAGCCAACACTTACATACAATGGGTTCACCATTATTCCACAATTAATAATTATTTCACAATTATTCCAGCCAACTGAAGGCCTAAGTCAAGGTCATTACGCAAGGGGGCGTGTCTCAAATAAGTTTAGGAACCCCTGCCCTAGAACAAACAACACACAGAATACTGAGAGACGGACAGTGAAATTTCTACTATAAGTGCCTTCTACCACTTAAGGTGCGAAACCCCAAAAAAGAACTGCAGACTAATTACCTACCTAGATAAATAATCTTACAATCTTCCTCCCGTATTATGAAGTTTAAACAATTAATTACAAATACTCTGCCTCAAAAATCCTTTAGCAGTAAAAGAGAATCGCTGAATTATCTGATTATCATCCGAACGCTGGCGAAATTAATTTATTATGTGAAGCTGGCAAAGTAATACCGGATTAAAAATTAATTACAGTTTCGAACTAAGCTTTTGGGGACTGCTAGAACGGAAAAGTTTATCGCGAGTTTTAGAGCAAAACGTATTAAAGGATTAACTTGATATGTAAAAATTAGTGCCGCTCGTCCTTTGATGGGTTTTGTTTGTTATTACCGATTATAACTGACTAGCTTCGCCCCAGCGATTTTACCCGCATAGGTCCCGTTCCCGCGGAAATATCGCGATTTAAAGTATGTGGTTTTCCAGGTCTCCATAGCTACCACTTTGTAGGTAGGACCATCTATATACTCTTTCCCTAGGGCAATTACAATCACCGGACAGTATTTTTTTAAATATTATTAATGTTTTTAGTCACACTCGTAAGACTAACACAAAACGATTGACACAAGAATCGTCAAAATTGGTCCATCCATTTGGCCTCTAAAATGCCACATAGGAACTAACATATCTACACTCACCCCTAACCCGAAATAACAATTCACTTCACAAAGCGTTGTGACTGATTCACTACATTTGGTGATTTGACTAAAATTACCGACAGCTCAAGGTTCGCTCAAATCTAATAATTGGCCTTTTCATCTAACTTTAGATGATTTATAGTGCAAGCAACTTTTAATCCATTCTATTTTTTATGGCGCTGTGGTGCCCAGGACATTGTTAGGTGGAGTAGACTTGCCCAGCACCTATACCACCCTCCCAGCCTAGACAGCCATGCCCAGAGGAAAGAACTGATCAATACGTCTGGAGCTAACTAAGCCGTTGGTTTCCTTACGATGTTTTCCTGCACCGTATGAGCGATGTTATTAACGCACATAACTTTTCCGCAAGGAAAAAGACTTTGGTGCACGGTAGGCCGGGATTCGAAACCACGACCTTCGGAATGAAAGTCGGCGTATCTAAACTAACCAACACGGCTTGGCAAGTCTATATATATTCTTAGATAACGTTTCGAGTTACAAAGGGGAAGCTTCGAGCCATTTACGCCTCAACCACCGAAAACATGTATAAGCAAGTAAGGGAAACTAAAGTAATTTGTGGAAATTCCCATTGCGTGTCACTTGTATAAGTTATATTTTATAACCACGTGACAGCGACCAGAGTGGCTATTAATTACACCTGTCTTGCTTTTGTATGAGCAGGGGTATAATCAGGATGTTGGAAAGTGGGCTTGCCGTTATCAATAAACTAGCTGCGCCCCGCCGTTTCACCTGTGTAAGTCCCGAACCCGCTGGAATGTCAGAATAAAAGAAACCTATATGTAATTTTACACCTCTAGCTATTTGTGTACCAAGTTTCATTGAGTAACAAACGAACACATAAACATACAAACTTTCGCGTTTATAATATTAGTATGACTAGCTGCGTCCCGCGGTTTCTCCCGCGTTAGTCCCATTTCCGTCGGGAATATCGGGATAAAAGGTCTATGTGTTTTTCCCAGTTTTCAGCTATCTATGTACTAAGTTTCATCGCAATCGGTTCAGTAGTTTTTGCGTGATTGAGTAACAAACTCACAGACATACACATACATACATGCAAACTTTCGTGTTTATAATATTAGTAAGAAGTAAGATTTATAGCATTGGTAATATTACGAAGGAGACTAAAGTGGCAATAGGTAGACCATATAGCTCGAAAGACTGATAATAACCTTTGGGACGCACAAGTACTCGAGTGGCGAACACGATGCAATGGGGTTTTAAAAACCACCTGCTTGATTCACTATCGGCATTGTAGCGGTAGCGGGGAGTCGTTAAATGGAGTTTAATAAATAAAATAAACAAATAAATTCTGTGACCTACACACAGCGCCATATAGCCCCATGGTAAGCTGCTAAGCTTGTGTTACGGTGATTAGACAACGGATATACTACTTACATTTATTTTTCTTTTGTAAATGCATACATAAGTATTGTATAGGTATATAAAAATACACTCAGACCAGATATCAATATTTAGTTGGCGCGGTACCGCTATTTTCAGCAGTAAACAGATAAGGGCCGAGATGATAATGAGTCCCCGAAATGTACATAACCGATGAATAGACACACAAACAAACAGACAGACTCATCAAACCTCTTTCACCGGGCGTAGGGTTTTAAATCCGACATGCTACTCAGCCACTCTGACTAAGAAGCTTTTAAATAAATATATTTTTATTTTTAAGTGCTTAAGTCTGCACTGGGCGTTCATAAAACCGTTTTTTAAAGGAGAGATAATATTCACAAAAACATAGCGCACGGCACCGTCGAGCGGGATTCGAACCAACAACGCATCTCAACCCGATTCGGGGGTAGAGATATACCAATTAGTCCACCGACGCTGGTCGATGGACTAAGTAATAAATAATAATAATAAATCCTGTGACCAACACATAGCGCCATCTAGCCCCGTGGTAAGCTACTAAGCTTGTATTACGGTGACTAGACAACGGATATACTACTTATATTTATTTTTCTTTTGTAAATACATACAAATTATACATAGAAATACACCCAGACCAGATACAAATATTTATTTTTAAGCATAAATTTTTGCACCCAGCGGGAATCGAACCCGCTACCTTCTGAATTGCAGCCAAGCGTTCGCCCGACGCGCCACAGAGGTCGTCTAAAAGTACGACTAAGTAGACTAAAAGACTAAGTGGTAGTGACATACCAATTATCATCAGTCTACCGACGCTGGTCGACGCCGATTAGTCCTCCGACTCTGATCGGCATAGACCAGCGTCGGTGGACTAATTGGTAAGTCGCTACCCCCGGATTGGGTTGAGATGCGTTGCTGGTTCTAGTCCAACTCGACGTCGGCCGTGCGCTGTGTTTTTGTGGATTTATCTTTCCTTTAAAAACATTTCTAAGAAGCTTTTACCAAAAAGCTGATAAGAACCAATTAATTGACTTCCGCCCTAATCCTGTGTCAACTTTGACTCCAACTACAAACATTGTTTTATTAAATGGCGGACACAATAAAGGGAGCCCATATAACCGCCCTTAATACGTCCGCATTGAAACCTTAATATTTCTGAATAATGAATAGAAGTAGTTGGCCGGTTTGTAACTAACTTTGAAATTAAATGTTACTGTTACCTACTTTCTGGTTCGCTTTGTAAAAGTTAGTTTTGTGCGGTTGACGCGTGGAGCCGTGGTCAGTTTACTAAACCTAGTATACGGTTTTATCCGCATCCCTTATGCGTATAAGTGGTTGCCTATAAATAATTTGTAGAATTTATATTGGTTTTTGTGTTGTTATGTTAACCTAGTTTAAAAAGTTATACTGACGCAGTAGCTGTGGTTGCCTCGAAATGACCCAAAATTGTTTCACGTTCATTTCTGTGATTGTTATTCAGCCCGGATTTGCAAAAGAATATCCTACTAATATTATAAAGTTAAAAGTTTGTAAGTATACTTTTATCCCAATATTCCCAAGGGAACGCGACTTACGCGGGTGAAACCGCGAGACGCCGCTAGTTACGTATAAAATATTTTTTTGGAAGAATGTTTTCTAAATAACTGCAGTAAATTAATAAACAATCTTCAAAAACAAAAAAAAACTAATTAAAGCTGTACATATATGAAGTCGTGCAGTAAAAAGTGCATACGTCAAAAGCGAAGAAAAAACTGTTTTTTAAGTATGTTTCATGAAAAAAAATAAGTCAAACAGTCTCCGAGTAACCAAAATACACACATAGAATATTGAATTGAATTAATAACAACCTATTTTAAAACACAATATAAACCGGGTTTTAATCGCGTTTTATTTCATAACGGAAAGTACCGAACTTTCGCTTACTTCATAGTTAGCGAAAGCTCGGTACTTTGTAATAATGCCGAAATATTGTGTTTTATTATGCAAAATCGCGAAAATCTAACATAGCTTTTTTTTAAACTAGGTTAAAGATAAGCGCATCAGAATTCATTCCGTAGTCTAGTAGGTAGCTAATAAACAGTAGGTAGTAAAAAGAGAATTTGTTTCAGCCTGCCAAGTATTTCTTTTTACTATGATAGTACTGTCTATACATTTCAACCCTACACATGCGACGGTCAACATGCAGCGCACGAAGCCCGTTTCCTGATTCCGGAAATGTAGCGGACACAGCGTCTGCACGACACACTTGACCCCTCGACAAAACGTACAGATATGTAGAGTGGGTAAAGTGGAACTGGTTTCAACAGTTGAAGGGTTTAAGAGAATAAGCTTTTAGTTTAAGGAAATGTTTGAAAGGTTTTTGTTAGAAATTATTTTCTGATTTTTAGCCTTGTTAATAAACATGGAGTAAGGTCAGACCTAAAGTGGGCGTGGGCCGGACATGTGTACCGAAGGGAGGATGGCAGGTGGAGCAGATCTGTACTTGAATGGAGACCTCGGATTGGGAAAAGGAGCGTGGGCAGACCACCAGCCAGATGGTCCGACGATATCAAAGCACATGCCGGGGCAACCTGGTCCAGAAAGACCTGTGATAGGAAGATGTGCAGAGACATGGGAGAGGCATATGCCCTGCAGTGGGCCAATACATGCTGATGAAGAAGAAGAGAAGAGAGAAGATCAGAGTGATTTTACTAATTTATGTTTCCGTCTTTGAAATTTCTAGTCAGAAAAATACTAAGTACGTTTTCAATACTTCGACTTTACTATAAAACGTAGTTTATTAGTAAGGCTTTATAAGATTAAGGTGATGTGTTGTGCATAATTGCATTATTCTGTTTTATTTTTGCTTCGGTTGTTTTTTTGAGTACTACAATTAGGAAAAACACCTCTATCACAAAAACACGATTGTTGTATGGGGTTAATTATTTAATTTATTCTAATTTTTTTGTTGTATAGAACGAACGGCAACAGAAAAACAACACCTTTAAAAATTTCAACTGCTTAGCTGTCACGTTTTATTTCACAGCATACCTGGTGACTGATGGGCAGTGGATTCTTAGTAAAAGGGTTTTTTCCTTAAAAATATATTAGGCACAGAACGCTAAAAAGAAAAGCAAAATTTTGATCATGAGCGATATTCTGTCTTACAAAATAAAAAAATACAAGTAAAAGAATGTTAATTCTGTATCGATTTATAGAAGTAAACGTTCGATGCGGAATTGCACTCAGGTGTAACGTCATCAAACAGCACTTGCTTAGTCCACTCGCCCGCGCTGTCAGCACGGTGTCGTCTTTGTTTTATTAGCGGAGCGTTGTTAAATGTCGTTACTGTTAGGTCTCAATATTTTTCGTAAGTTTAAATGCCTGTAAAAGTAATATATATTTTTGACAAAATAAATAGGTATATTTGACTACAACAAAAACCAGCGTATTTGTATACTATTATAATATAACTTTACTTTGCTTTACTGTAACAAACTTTCAACCAATTTAGCATAAACTATTAACATTCTTCCATTGAAGCAAACATTTAAAAACAATGTTCAAAAAAGTTCACAACTTCAACGCACTTCAAAAACTTTAAAACAGGATTGAAAAGCCAAAAGCCATATATTCCAATTTTCGCTCTCAAATTCTTTCAATTTTAAAATTAAACTAAATTTTATCCCCGACCGCGGTGGACGTGATGTCGGAACACCATATTGGAAAGCATTTTGTCAAATAGGAACCATTAGCCTGAACGGTCCCTCGAAAACATATTCTATTCATAAGGAAATAAGGTTGGTTTAGAGTTGTATTTGAGCGTAATAGGCTTTACTTTAAACTACTTTATGGATGGGCGCAGTCAAAAATCTATGGAATCGCTAACGAATTAGGTTGCTATTTGATTTTCATTCAAGCGAATTAGATTGAAAATGCACTACGTCGAGCCACCAAATACTAAATATTGTGGATCAACACAATATTTAGTACTAGCTGCGACCCGCGGTTCGACCCGCAGAAGTGAAAACGCGTTATCACGGGCGCGGGCGGCCGAGCGGTTCTCGAGCGGTTACACTTTTTCGTTCATTACTCGGGTTCTACTAATTGGATTACGATGCAAAGTATACCACGACCTTCCTCGAAAATAGAACTATCCAATATTGAAAACCTGATTGCAATCGGATCAGTCGTTTTTAATTGTAAAAGGAACCGACAGACAGACATGAATTTTAAAAATTATATTAGGGGTTAAAGTATGAAATTGCCGATTCGTACTGAAAATCTTAATTGTTTATTTTTAAACTTTTAACAAATTTATTTAATCAAAATAGTTGCCATTATTATCTATACATTGCTGCCATCTAATGGGAAGGTTATTAATGCCTTTGCGATAGAACTCCGACGATCTAGACTGCACAAACTGTGTGAAAGCATTTTGTACTGCCTCCTGGGAAGAAAACTTCTTGTAACGTAGATAATTGTCCAAATCACCAAAAAAATGGTAGTCCGTTGGAGCAAGGTCTGGTGAATACGGAGGATGACGAATGGTTTCTAAGTGCAGTTCCTGAAGGGCCAAATGGTTTCTCGTGCTGTGTGAGGTCTCGCGTTGTCGTGGAGCAATAATGGTGAAGATCTATTCATGAGTCGGGGCTGTTTTACTGCTAGTTTTGTCAACATGGTTCGGAGTTCGGCACAATAGACATCTGCCGTAATTGCTTGACCAGATCGAAGAAAACTATAGTGAATAACACCATGCTGAGACCACCAAACAGTTACCATTACCTTTTTATTGGTAAGTTTTGCTTTAGGACACTGTTGTGGCATTTGACCTGGGGTCAGCCATTGCATTTTTCTTTTCCGGTTATCATAAAGAATCCACTTTTCATCACATGTTACAATTCGATCCAATATTCCTTCATTTCTGTACCGGTTCAACAAGGCAACACAAGTTTCAACACGCGTTTCTTTCTGCAGATCAGTCAAATCATGAGGCACCCATTTTTCGTATTTTTTTATTTTATTGATTTGACGCAAGTGAGTCAATAAAGTGGGTAAGGTAACGTTAAACCATGCCGCTAATTCCTGGGTAGTTTGACTAGGATCGGCTTCCACTATCTCTCTTAATTCATCGTTATTCACCTGTGTGGGCGGTCTTCCTCGTGGCTCGTTCTTTAAGTCGAAATTTCCATCACGAAAGCGTTTAAACCAAAATCGCACGGTGCGTTCATTAGTAGACCCCTCTCCAAACGCAGCATTGATATTGCGGGCTGTTTCTGCCGCGTTAGTTCCGCGTCGGAACTCGTATTCAAAATCACTCGAATTTTCGCAGTATCCATCTTTCTTGTCTAAATTGAATAACAAAAACAATTGAAAGTCGATATTCAAATGTTTCACATTTTTTAAAAAAAGAACATCACATTGCAGAAACCAGTTGAAAAAAGTTTCATTCGAAAACCTCAAACCATGAAGATTCTATGTCAATTCAAAGAACCTATTGCAATAAAACGGCAATTTCATACTTTAACCCCTATTATAATCTTGTTCTACTACTTTTTCTAAGCTTTCTAGACAACTTTTTTTTAATTTACTTCCAAGTACAGACTGATTGTCATCTCTGTCGTTGGATGGAGGTAGCTCGGAATCGCTCTGATAGGGAATTCCACTGAACATAGGCCTCTCCCTACATTAAAGGTAAAGATGATGATGATATGTCAATGTAATAAAAGATTTTTAATAAACATTTTGAGAACGAACAAATTTTCTTTAGCCATTTCTTTCTTAGCCTTTTAAGTCTGTCATTATAATTTTCTAAGGTAACCTGGGGCACAACCGCGCATCTTCTTTGTTCCTTTGCGCAGAAATCCCACTGGGCAAAGGAACAACCTGCGCGGTTGACAACAATCATAGCGTTGATTTGATGAGTTCAACTGTCATTGAAACGAACAACTCAAGAGTCAAGAGACCTCGCTTTCAATGACAGTTTAACTCGACGGTGCCGGCTTCAAATGCGGGCAAATCAACGCTGTCGTTTTCAACGCACAGGTTATTCCTTTGTGCAGTGGGATTTCGATGCCGATTACTACGGAAGTTGCGCGGTTGGGTCCGTGCTCTGTTGGCTGAAAAAAAGTCAGTATAATGTTGAACACGCGAACTGCATCATTAGTATGCAATGAGAGAGGCTTTAAAAGATTGCATTTCTTGCATGTTAGGAGCTCGTTCAATTTTATTATATTACAAACTTTCTACTAAGTATGTTTTTATTTACCTATTTGATATCATATTAAATTACACCTAACTGGGGAAGGCGGTCCTGGTTCTTTTGAACAGGTTTCCTTCAGAAGCCTAATTCGGACACCAGCTTCCTCCTTTTCTTTATGTTTATTATATGTAATTACATCTGTGTATCATTGTCTTATGAGGAAGAAATAAAGCCGCCGCGTAAGTCCCGTTCTCGCGGGAATATCAGGATAAAATATAGCCTATGTGTTGTTCCAGGTCGCCAGCTACGTATAATCTAAGTTTTATCGCAATCGGTTCAGTAGTTTTTGCGTGAAAGAGTCATATAACATACATCCAAACATATTTATAATAGCTGCGCCTCGCGGTTTTACCTGCGTAAGTCTCGTTACCGCGGGAATATCGAGATAAAAAGTAGCCTATGCGTTATTCCCGGTATCCAGCTGTCTATATTCCAAGTTTCATTGCAATCTGTTCAGTAGTTTTTGCGTGAAAGAACGTGAAGGAAAGAAGCACAAAATCACATACATACATATAAACTTTCGCGTTTATAATATTACTAAGTCTAAGATTTTTAATTAATTTACCAATTTTATAAATTACTAGCTGAGCCCCGCGGTTTCCCC
Source organism: Idaea dimidiata (assembly GCA_949358125.1). NCBI lineage: Eukaryota > Metazoa > Arthropoda > Insecta > Lepidoptera > Geometridae > Idaea > Idaea dimidiata. The sequence goes on along the minus strand of OX442339.1, from coordinate 14,524,468 downwards.
CCGTAAGTTCCGTGTGTTGCAATAATAATTATTTACTTCCACACAACAAAATTAAATAATTAGATTAAAAAATAAAAATACGTATACAAGGTGTAACGGGTAAGCCTATTTAATGCGAAAGGGGGTTGTTCTACACGTCTAGGCGAACAACTTTTGTTCTACGACTTTTGGAAATTCGAAGTACTTTTCGAAAAATTTAAGTGTAAAGTTTACTTGAAAATCAGCTGTTTCTGAGAGTTCGAGGTCATTGACCTTATGTTGTCCTTTTATTTAGTTTGATGGCTTACAATCAAAACTTCAATTATTTTTATTTTCAAAATCAGCTATTTTTTTAGTGAAACATAACCTCAAAATTTTCAAAACAAAAGTTCGAATTTTCAAAAGTCGTAGAACAAAAGTTGTTCGCCTAGACGTCTAGAACAACCCCCTTTCGGCTTAAAAGGGCTTACCCGTTACACCTTGTATAACAAAAAATCGACTTCAAGTCTACTTCCCACTTACAGAAAATAGTATCTATTTTGAATTCATTACCTTTACACAAATTTCTGACGCGTTTCCATGTAAATTTTGTATTTATTTAACTTCGAGCGGAAACAATGTTGATACTCGTACTTTCAACGGTCCCCGGGCGAATTAAGTTTTTGGTTTGAATTGCTCCTGCTGTGATTTTGTGTACCTATAGAGTTGTTTTATCTCAGTATCAACAAAACGTTAATGTTTTAATATTTTTCTTTTTGGCTACTTTGATATTGTTACTTCAATAGCTATTGAAATACTGAGGCTTTTTTGTGAAATTTGTTTTCGTACACACCTTTTTAGGTGCCTATTAATTTAAAAATTAACTAGGAATAAGTAAGAGATAACAATCTGACTTTGGCTACTTTAAATAATGTTACTTCAAAAGCTATTGAAATACTAAGGCTTTTTTGTGTATTTTTTTTTCGTAGATGCCTATTAATTTACTTACTAATTTATTTTATTATTATTATTTTTATTGTATGATTTGACTTGCCAATATTGCGAAATGTAATGACATGGCCAATAAATGATTTATGATTTATGATTTAATAATTAATTAAGAATAAGTAAGAGATAACCTGACTCAACTGCTTAACCAAAGGTCCATTAAGACGTTACCTGGAAGAGAATGATTTTAACGGTAAGGTGCCATTGTGCCACCTATAGATTAAGTTGTTTATGTTTTCTATTATTACAAGAAATAATTAATAATTTATTTATATTTCTGTCCACCTTGTCGTGCTTTTCGAACCACGGAGAAGCTCGAATTAAAATGATTTTTGTCGCACACATTATTGTTATAAAATGAGATTCATATTTTGTAACTCTCAGTCTACTGTTATCTATAACAAAAACAACAAGTCGAAAATAGAGTCTATTTTTAGCACGCCCTAATATTGTACCTTTTTGTATTCAAACGCCAACCCGTCATTGTCGTAGGAAGAAAACAAACTCAGCATTTAATCTTTTACAGGTAACTTCAGGTAACTCGCTTCTACGGGTGAGCTCGAGAAAAATCAAGATGGCCGTCTCTATTCTGTCCACTAACATGATTTGTGACCCGCTCTAAAGTAATGCGACGGGAGTGCCAACATCCGAATTGGAAAATTTTATATCGAGTACAAAATTGTTTGCAAAACAACAAGCATTTTGTTGGTTAGTTTAATTTATTTTTTGTTGAATAATGTGAAGTCGTTTTGATAAGATTTTTATATTGGTGTTGATACTGATTTGTAGATCTAGACATCTAAACATAATTTGTAGATATGGTGGAAAGACTTTACTGTTTTTTAAGTACATATCTATGAATTACAGTCAATAGTAGTTTATGCGAATGGTTCCTTTTACGGTGATTCTTAGAACGTCGAAGTTTTACTACGGTGAGCATTGTTTCATCGATGAAGCTTTAACGTCGCGTTCTTTTAACGTCGTCATCGTTTTTACAGTGACTTCCTTCCAAGCAGAACATATCGAAGCCGCATTCCGTAGCAATCGAATGCCGCAAATTTCTTGAAGTACAGTCAGAAAAACAGATCGCCATTTTTGGTTTACACGCTAAATAATATCTCGGAAACTATTGATACTAAAGCACTACTTTCTTAGCATAAGTAATAGAGCTCTTGGAGATCTTCACTTTGGATGACAGCTGCTGTCAGACTTAATGTGTAAATATCTCAAATACTATTGATACTAGACCACTACTTTTTTAGCAGAAGTGGTAGAGCTCTTCGAGATCTTCGTTTTGGATGACAGCTGTCATACTTAAAACGTCAATATCTCGGAAACTATAGACCCTAGACCACTAGCTTCTTAGCAAAAGTGATAGAGCTCTTCGAGATCTTCATTTTGGATGACAGCTGTCAAACTTAAATACCCTTTATCTCTGTAAGTATTGACACTAGACCACTAGTTTCTTAGCAAAAGTGATAGAGCTCTCCGAGATCTTCATTTTGGATGACAGCTGTCAAACTTAAAACGTGAATATCTCGGAAACTATTGACCCTAGACCATTAGTTTCTTAGCAAAAGTGGTAGAGCTCTTCGAGATCTTCATTTTGGATGAATGACCTTCGTCTTTAGGCACTGTAAGATCGACGATGTAAAGACTCGACGTAGCTTCCCAAATGCTGCCAATCCCAATCTCAACTGAATAACCCTTTATCTCTGTAAGTATTGAAACTAGTGGTCTAGTTTCAATACTTACAGAGATAAAGGGTTATTTAAGTTTGACAGCTGTCATCCAAAATGAAGATCTCGAAGAGCTCTACCACTTTTGCTAAGAAACTAATGGTCTAGGGTCAATAGTTTCCGAGATATTCACGTTTTAAGTTTGACAGCTGTCATCCAAAATGAAGATCTCGGAGAGCTCTATCACTATTGCTAAGAAACTAATGGTCTTGGGTCTATAGTTTCCGAGATATTGACGTTTTAAGTTTGACAGCTGTCATCCAAAATGAAGATCTCGGAGAGCTCTATCACTTTTGCTAAGAAACTAGTGGTCTAGTGTCAATACTTACAGAGATAAAGGGTATTTAAGTTTGACAGCTGTCATCCAAAATGAAGATCTCGAAGAGCTCTATCACTTTTGCTAAGAAGCTAGTGGTCTAGGGTCTATAGTTTCCGAGATATTGACGTTTTAAGTATGACAGCTGTCATCCAAAACGAAGATCTCGAAGAGCTCTACCACTTCTGCTAAAAAAGTAGTGGTCTAGTATCAATAGTATTTGAGATATTTACACATTAAGTCTGACAGCAGCTGTCATCCAAAGTGAAGATCTCCAAGAGCTCTATTACTTATGCTAAGAAAGTAGTGCTTTAGTATCAATAGTTTCCGAGATATTATTTAGCGTGTAAACCAAAACTTGCGATCTGTTTTTCTGACTGTACTTCAAGAAATTTGCGGCATTCGATTGCTACGGAATGCGGCTTCGATATGTTCTGCTTGGAAGGAAGTCAATATATCTTATATAGCGGTCAATATGACGTATTGAATCCAAAGTGTATGAAGGACTCTAGAGAGTTAACTCCCGAGCGCAGCGAGGGTGTTCGCCCAGGAGTTATGTACCTGGAGTCGTGAGTGAAGCGTGGGATTCAAGTTCCCAAGATAAAGACAGGCTTTGTTACCAAGGTGAATACTCTACTTTACACATCTACTGCGAGATAATAAAAAAGACTACAAAAATAAGCATTTTACTAACAACAAAAGAATAGATTAATGCAACGTGTATGATATATATTTACTGCTCTATATTAATTAAATTTAACAATATTACATCCAAATGTCGAAACCACACATCGGCCTTAGCTAATGAAAAAAAAGTTGGGGCTTTATATTAACTAAAACTTTTTGCCTTACCCTTTCATCGAAATAAAATAGAAGAAAAATAGCCCTTTTATGTATTTTGTCTATGTCACTTTAAAAAAAGAGAGACAGTGGAAAGCGACTTGGTTTTATTCTGCGTGAAGATTAAATTTTAATTAAAGTATTTTTAACAATTTTTTTTTGTCAAATCGTATGATAAAATTTTGTTCATCTACGGAATAATAACCTCCGTTATAGGTACGGATATTTAGTAAATTGCTTGGTAAATCCGTCTTGGCACTCAAGTGGTCCACATACTGTCAGAGCATCCGTAGCCGTAAACGAGCTATTAATACGCGGAGATAGGTCCCGAAGCAAGGAAATGCACTTCGACGGACGGATGGACGGCTCATTTCGACTGACGCAATTCATGTCACTTGTCTGAGTACATAGGAATGTATGTATACAACCGGTGGGTAAGCTGTAATATTCAGGTTGTACTTGAAGCAATTGATATAATAACTGTTAAACATATTATGCACTTTAGAGCGACCGATTTTGATAAAATACACATACTTCTCTATTCTTAAGACGAACAGTAACGACTGCTCCTGTGGCGCGTCGGGCGAACGCTCGGCTTCAATGCAGAAAGCTGCGGGTTCGATTCCCGTCGGGTGAATATATTTATGCTTAAAAATAAAAAATAAATATTTGTATCTGGTCTGGGTGTCGTTCTATGTATAAAATGTATGTATTTACAAAAAAAAAAGTATAATATGTAGTATATCCGTTGTCTAGTACCCATAGTACAAGCCTAGTGATTAGTTTTGGGCTAGATTGCGCTGTGTGTAATGTCGTGCAATATTTATTATTTATTACAGTTGCTGCCGTTAGAGTCTCACGGCTAAATACTGAAGCTCCACTTAAACTTTGAGATCTACTGAAATAATTAAGTAATTTCTAAATTTAAAGCCGACTGAAAATATTAAAGTACTCTAACGCGGGACATGTTTTATTATAGAAGCTGTTAATTTTTGAAGAAAATTGGACGCAACAAAATTCTATGTACCTTAATAGAATTATACATTATACAAGCCGGTAATCTGTAAAGACACCGGCAGATGTCGCTACGTGCCTCAGTTGTAAAGAACGAAGGAATGCAATCCATAATTTCACGATGACAGAGCGAGCACCTGTGGCGCAATTGGCTAGCGCACGATACGGATTGCAGGTTCAAGTACTGCGGGATGCAACTCTTTGAAAAACATATCTTCAAAAATTACTTATCCAAGTGTAGGAAGGACACTTATAAAAATAAAAATCAACGGCTGCAAGAAAATATTGAACCTAAACGATTTATAGTTAATTGGGGTAGCCCACTCTATTCGATAAATTAATAAATTCGCTATTGAGCAATATGATATCGACAAAACGATTTGATTTGTCACAACATAACCATAGTTAGTCTGTCGGTGGTCACAGCATTGATTGATTAAGTTCTCCTAAACAGTTTCTGTCAATTAGTTTCGTAAGCAACCTACTTCATTATATTTTGTTTTGTGTTCCTTTTGCGGGACTGCTTTTTGTTGTTTGTTTGTGAAAGATAAATCGCTTAGATTTAGTACCACTATAGTCAATAGGCCTGAGTCCATGAATTTACTGGCGTGTATAGTTTGGGAGTCTTGAAATTGAGAGGTGGATGGTTCATTTACGTAATTGAAAAAAAGAAGGATGCTTATTGTCACCAGAGGCCCAACCGCGCATCTTTCGTCGTAATCGGCATCGAAATCCCACTGCGCTAAGAAATAACCTGCGCGGTTCAAACCATCGCGTTAATTTGAAGGCGAATTAACGCGATGGCAGCTCAAGAGACCTCGCTTTCAATGACAGTTAAACTCGACTGTGCCGGCTTCAATTGCATGCAAATCAACGCTGTCGTTTTCACCGCGCTAGTTATTCCTTTGCGCAGAGGGATTTCGATGCCGATTACGGAAGATGCGCGGTAAGGTCACAGGAGAGTAGAAAGCTTGGAAGTTTAAGATTAGTGCGAGTGGAGACCAAGAAGGAAGTAGAGGAACCGCCTTCAGCAAGATAAAGATGAAAAAGGAGTATTCCACTCTATTCATTGACAAAGAACAGAGTGAAATGGAGAAGAAAAACACGGCTAAGGCCACCGTACATAGTCTATGATAACTAAGTCTAACTAAGGATAAGGACACGAAGAAGTCGCGAAGAAACGGTATCTTTTAGGCAACGTCACTTCCCATGTTCCCCTTGGTGTAATAAACCAATGTAATAGCTTAAAGTCGGGAAACGAGCATTACCCTAATCTATATCTATCTATACTTATAATAGTGGAAGAGAAGACAAAAAGTCTGTAGGTACTTGGAAGTAAATAAAAAGAAAGTGGTCTAGGGGAATAAGAATAAGTAATAGAACAAAATTAAATATTTTTTTAAATTCATGTCTATCTGTCTGTTTGTCTGTTTCTTTGTTTATCTGTCAGTTCCTTATACAATTAATAACTAGTATTTTAGTAGAACCCGAGTAATGAACGAAAAAGTACACCCGCTCGAGAACCGCTCGGCCACCCGCGCCCGTGATAACGTGTTTTCCACTTTCGGAAAATGAAGATATTTGTGAAAGCGTTTAAAGCGCCGAGGCGCTAACTAGGTAAACTGTGCTGCTGCTTCCACGTAACCCGTAAGTCATCCTAATAACGTGAAACATATTACGGAAGCAAACACTGAGCGTCGAGCAGCACATCTGTCAATACAGTGAGTTACGTACTGATTTATTACCATTGACCGGTCATTTCGTTTCATTTACTTGCCGTTCACGCTGACTCTGTCCAGTTTAACACTACCTAATTGTCAGTTTGTAGCGAACGAAATTCACTAGAATTTATAAGTTTGGTTTGGTAATGTGAATTTTGGATTATTTAAATACTAGTGCGGCCCGCTTTCACCCGCGTAAATCCCGTTCCCGCGGGAATATCGGGATAAAAAATAGTCTATGTGTATTCCAGCTACCTATATTCTAAGTTTCATCGCAATCGGTTTGGTAGTTTTTGCGTGAAAGAGTAACAAACCCACATACATACTTACATACATACAAAGTTTCGCGTTTATAATATTAGTAAGATATCCGACTAGGGTTAAATATTTCTTGATTTTATTATCACTCCGATGGAAAGAGACAATGTAGCCAAGTCCACTTCACTCTAACTGTCCAGTTTAACAATACCTAATTGTCAGTTTGTCACCAACCTAATCAATACGAATAAGAATAAAATGCCTTTCCTTTGTTAAAGGTAATATACTAGAAAGATATCCCTTTCATGACCTTCAAGTAAAGTCACATTGGCAAATCGCTAAGCAAAGTTCCAATTAAGTTTTGGACGGACACGACTCTCAAATTAAGACTAATATAGTAACGACAATAGAATAGCAAGATAATCACGATTATATTCTTCGCGAAAACTTTTAAGTAGACAAAAAAAGAGACAAATACGCCAAGACCAAAACATAGCTGAACTTTTTTTGGTTACTTTTCACTAAAATAAACAAATCTAGTTCGTTTTTTATTTTAAATAAAACTTGCCCTAATACAGTAATTAACTCAACGCTGTATCATAAACAAAACATTGTTTGATACAAAACAAAAGAATAACGAAAAGTTTTCCCATTCGCGACGCTAAGGGCAGAGATGAGAAAAGTATTTTTCCTTAGATTTAAATCTCGTGGTCATTAGACTGTCTACTTCATCATACATTTTAATATAAATAGGACGGTCGACTTGAGACGGGAGAGGTCTAAACAAAAGACAAACGACAGATACGTGGCGAAGAACGTTTTTTTTTGTTCTCGCCTCATCTGTGTGATGTTTCCAGTTGCATCCTTCTTGGAAACTCGGGGGTCGCTGAAGGCCTAAATGTTTGGGGTCAGCACATAGATAGATCAAATTTTTATTTGAACCATAACAACATAATTATATAAAGGAAAGACAACAAATACACTACCTACTTAAAAATGCTAATCGCCTAAAGGAAATCCAGTTCTTCGGAAATTGAAAAGCTGGCTTGTCGAACATGCCTTTTACTCTTGTGACGAATTCATTGAAACAACTAAAGAAATTCAGTCACATTAACTATGCATGTATTTAATTTATATCCTATTTACGATTTTGACATTAAATGATTTATAATGTTTATATAATTCATAATGTTGATGTGAATTATACGTAAATTTTTATTTGATTTTTGTATATCGATGTTTTTGCAATCAATGTTTAATAATATGCTTATTTATATTTTAACAATATGTATGTAATTTTGATTATGATTGTGATGATCTGTTATATTAGGGGTTAAAGTATGAAATTGCCGATTTGTACTGAAAATCTTAATTGTTTATTTTTTAAATTTTTAACAAATTTATTTAATCAAAATAGTTGCCATTATTATCTATACATTGCTGCCATCTAATGGGAAGGTTATTAATGCCTTTGCGATAGAACTCCGACGATCTAGACTGCACAAACTGTGTGAAAGCATTTTGTACTGCCTCCTGGGAAGAAAACTTCTTGTCACGTAGATAATTGTCCAAATCACGAAAAAAATGGTAGTCCGTTGGAGCAAGGTCTGGTGAATACGGAGGATGACGAATGGTTTCTAAGTGCAGTTCCTGAAAATGGTCAAAATGGTTTCTCGTGCTGTGTGAGGTCTCGCGTTGTCGTGGAGCAATAATGGTGAAGATCGATTCATGAGTCGGGGCTGTTTTACTGCTAGTTTTGTAAACATGGTTCGGAGTTCTGCACAATAGACATCTGCCGTAATTGCTTGACCAGATCGAAGAAAACTATAGTGAGTAACACCATGCTGAGACCACCAAACAGTTACCATTACCTTTTTATTGGTAAGTTTTGCTTTAGGACACTGTTGTGGCATTTGACCTGGGGTCAGCCATTGCATTTTTCTTTTCCGGTTATCATAAAGAATCCACTTTTCATCACATGTTACAATTCGATCCAATATTCCTTCATTTCTGTACCGGTTCAACAAGGCAACACAAGTTTCAACACGCGTTTCTTTCTGCAGATCAGTCAAATCATGAGGCACCCATTTTTCGTATTTTTTTATTTTATTGATTTGACGCAAGTGAGTCAATAAAGTGGGTAAGGTAACGTTAAACCATGCCGCTAATTCCTGGGTAGTTTGACTAGGATCGGCTTCCACTATCTCTCTTAATTCATCGTTATTCACCTGTGTGGGCGGTCTTCCTCGTGGCTCGTTCTTTAAGTCGAAATTTCCATCACGAAAGCGTTTAAACCAAAATCGCACGGTGCGTTCATTAGTAGACCCCTCTCCAAACGCAGCATTGATATTGCGGGCTGTTTCTGCCGCGTTAGTTCCGCGTCGGAACTCGTATTCAAAAATCACTCGAATTTTCGCAGTATCCATCTTTCTTGTCTAAGTTGAATAACAAAACCAATTGAAAGTCGATATTCAAATGTTTCACATTTTTTAAAAAAAGAACATCACAGAAACCATTTGAAAAAAGTTTCATTCGAAAACCTCAAACCATGAAGATTCTATGTCAATTCAAAGAACCTATTGCAATAAAACGGCAATTTCATACTTTAACCCCTATTATTTACCAGTAAACGAACTTGAACTTAAACTTGGGACCAAGCAGTTTACCTGACACTACGCGGAGATTTCCGAGTTTACTGGTCTGCCCGGATCCCTTAGTCGCCTTATGTCACCCACAGTAAGAGATGTAGTAGCGCTTTTCTATGCCGAGCCTACACAGCTGTTTATTAGGATTAAGAAAATTAAAAACTTTAAGAGGTTTATATGAATCGGATTGTTTTCGAAAATGTTGAGTTTAAAGTTTACTTGAAAATCAGCTGTTTCTTAGAGTTTATTAGAGTTTGTCACCTTAAGTTGTCCTTTCATTTAGTGTGGTCTACAACAATCAAAAATTTCATTGAATTAAAAAAAAACACTGGTTTTTATTTCAGTGAAATATAACCCAAAATTTTCAAAAAAGTGTTCGAATTTCCAAAAGTCGTAGAACAAAAGTTGGTCACCTAGACGTCTAGAACAACCCTCATTAGGGCTTAAATGGTTTCTTACACCTTGTATATGACACATACATCATTTATGAGACAAATTAATCAAGCAAATGTACTCAGCGGTTGTCTATGACTACACCGCAACAACAGCCGCGCCATTTACCTCTCATATAAACTTCGCTTCTTATAAATAACTCGGCGAAATGTCAAAACAAAAACCTTTACTTTGTTTATACATTATTTTCCTCTTCTCTTTCACCTTTTAAGATTTATTACGGCAATATTTGCGACTGTAGATTTTATGTCCGACTCATCTTACTGTTATTACGTCACCAGATGTCATGTCATTTATGAACCGGAAGGTATGGACTTTTATTCGAAAGATTTTAAATCATGGTGGAATAGATATGACATCAGAGGGGTTATCCCCTTAGAGTATACATAAGCAAACTATAGAGCGCGCCTATGGATATTTGCCTACTGCGCAAAGTGTAAGCAGATGCTCCATACATAGATATTCAAATGTTGAGGTTGAATAGTGATCCGCGAATCATTTTTACATCGCAGCACTGAACATTTCACCGTAGTTATTACTAGAATAAATTCTAACGAGAGAAACTGTCAATTCCCTTAACCCTAGGTGACTGATGACATCGTTTTTGTCATTTTTGACTGTTCATACCGGTGCTTACAGTTCATACTCGTATACCAACGCTCTATAGCTTGCTTATGTATACTCTAAGGGTTATCCCTGTTTGGAATTATTGTCTTAAATGTCATTTGAAAATCATTGCAATTGCAAACAACACAGTCAAAGTCAAACTTGCAACTAAACTGCAATAGAAACTTTATTGACTCAAAAATGTATGGAAATTAAAAGAATCAACTGCCTGAGTATGTCTTACCGGATGTCTACAACTAGGAGGTCTTCAAATGTCTCCAAGTCACTAGTGAATAGGTATCTCCTAGGTAAGTGTGTAACATCTTAGATCACATCGTCGCTTGCCATCAAGTGAGTGGTAAAACGCTTAACTATCAATTATAAAAACAAAAAAAAAAATTTTTAGGTTATGCAACGCTTGGCGCGGTCATCACTTGACCTCTCTGCTGCCCCCCGACCGTTTTACGGTGTCGCGCCAAAACTCTAGACTGCTCAGCGACCGTACTTACTTACATTTTTATTTAGATACAATATTAAAATTATACTTCAAAATATTGGAAATTTCATGGAAAATCCAAAAATGTATAAATGTTAAGGTATTTGAAACACCAGAATCAAGAAATCGGCAATTTAACAGACAGTCCCAAATTGTTAGCCAGATTTTTTTTGGCTAGCCAGACCTGAGGTTCGGGGGGCGCTAGCGCGGGCAGCAGAGAGGTTGAATGGGTGACTGAAAATTTGTATGGCAAAAAATCATTTTCTCGAGCTGTTCCGTTCTTTTAATTTAATTTAATATTTATATTTTGAATTAATTTCCTTTGTATTTTAGTATTCTCTTTTTGTATATCAAAAACCTTATTGTCATTAGTTTCAGATTTACTTAATATTTTATGATTCTGTAGAAGTGTTAATTTGAGAAAGCAATACTTATAATGTTTATTTCCTTAACTTTAATTGTATCTAACATTCATTAAGAATCGCGTCGAAACTGAAATATTAGTTTTATATTGACTCAATAAATAAGTAATACGAAAGTAAACAATTTAGGGTAAACTGTTAACGGTAAAATTAATAATTAATACCTACCTAAGTTACGTATCTTACTTACTATTTACTAGTTATACTTTACTATTTACTTGCTACAGTTTACTTTAGATACTTGGATTTTGTTGACCAAATGTTTCTCTCATTGTTTGCTGGAACACTAAAATCCCTACTAATAATATAAATGCGAAAGTTATTTTATTTATATTTAAAACTAGCAAAATAAAGGATGATTTATATTAGACCGTGCCAGGTCTGAGCTTCGTTGTCCATTTCTCGGCCACCACTCAGTTGCAACAGACCGATCAACTGCTCACCGAGCAATGGACAACGAAGCTCGGACCCAGCACGGTCTAATATAAATCACCCCTAAATAACTCTAGCCTCAAATTTTAATCATGTAACCAGGCCTATGTTATGGTTACCAGACAAGAGATAGATAGAATACTTTACAAATGATACATTTTTAACGAAATAGGATGCACGCACAATCAGAAAGAAAACCTTATAAGAAGCATAAACACTTGTTCTTGACGGCACTGGAATACGCAGCCTTCTTCATTTCTGCCGGGTATTCGCCCAACGCACTACAGAGGTTGCTTTAGAATGGTATTAGTATATTAAATCTTGAAATCTTGTATCTTGTATTAAATCTTGTATAATCTTGAATCAGTAATGAGGAAAAATAACGAATTTTGAATATTAGCTCTCCATATTCTCTGTCAAAAATAAGGAATGCAAGTGAAAGAATTACTTCGATACGTTAATTCGTTTCCGATTTATGGTAGTAAACGTGCGATGCGGACTCGTACTCGGGTGTGACGTCACGTCACACACGCCCACTCCACTCACGCTCTATGTGTCGATGTCACAGTACATGTCGTCTTACGTTTTGATTAGGGGAGCGTTGTAAATGACGTCACATGATTGTTAGCGAGACTCAATATTTATCGTAAGTTTGAATGCCTGTTTTATCAAAATTAATAGGTATTTTTGACTGCAACAAAAACTAGGGTATTTGTAAACATTCAAGCTTTATTGTAACGAACTTTCAACCGATTTGGTATACCTATTCACATTTTTCAATCAGCTGTGGTATCATCTAATTAGCATCCACCGCTACTAGTTGCTATAATTTTCTGTCAAAAAACATATTTCGTATTCTACATTGCTGCTTTGAAGTTACCACCGGTAACAAACACATTACGTCAAAGCAGCAATGTTCTGCAAGTTAGCCACTAGTAGCGGTGGATGCTAATTAGATGATACCACATCTGCTGTGGTATCATCTAATTAGTCACAGTTACAATTAATCATCGGTAACAACCACATTACGTCAAAGCACCAATGTACTGCAAGTTAGCCACTAGTAGCGGTGGATGCTAATTAGATGATACCCCAGTAGTGGCTAACTTGCAGTACATTGCTGCTTTGACGTAATGTGGTTGTTACCGGTGATAACTTCAAAGCAGCAATGTAGAATACGAAATATGTTTTTTGACAGTAATTTATAGCAACTAGTAGCGGTGGATGCTAATTAGATAATACCACAGCTGGTAGGTCTTTAATTGGCATGGTGATAAGATATTAATAGACATACACTGTAGTCAAGGCAACACTGTATAATTTGAACACTCTTTTAACAATTCGGCAAACCAATCCATCAAGTAAAACTAGTCCATTATTTATATTGTTTTTGTTATCCCAACAGTACTAAGAAACAAACTGAATGATTTATTTGCTTCCTCTACCTTCACAAATAACTAACTTTACTAACTTCTCTATTTATTATTTGAAGGCAATATCTTAATCAGAGCTTGCTAAAGCCTGTCTAAATAATACTCCGTCAAACATTACCCGGTTCAGTAAACTCTGGCGTAAACGTAACGTTAACCAAATAACTTGGAGCTCTCACGTTTCCTTGCCTAAACGAAACGTGGTGGAAATTATGTAACGAGAAAGGTCACGTCGAGTGGCAGTTCTTGAATTGGTGTTTAGGATACTAATTCACGTGGTAAACAAATTTTCCCCGATCTGTTTAAGTTCTGAAGTAGGTTGACTTATTCGTGAAATAAGTTGGGTGTTTGCGATTGATTTTGTAAATGTGACTTAGAATGTCTTACGGCTTTACACGACTGCCAAGGAAGGGTTATGTTTTATTAACTGTAATTTCTTTGCTTTTTAGACGACCTTTGTGGTACATCGATTTGTATCTGATCTGGGTGTCTTTCTATGTATAATATGTAAGTACTAGCTGCGCCCCGCGGTTTCACCCGCGTAAGTCTCGCGTTCCCGCGGAAATAACGGGATAAAAAGTATATGTTAATCGAGGTCCCCAGCTACCTATATTTCAAGTTTCATCGCAATCGGTTCAGTAGTTTTTGCGTGAAAGAGTAACAAACTTACATACATACGTACATACAAACTTCCGCGTTTATAATATTAGTAAGATGTATTTACAAAATGAAAAAGGAATATAGTATTAGGGGTTAAAGTATGAAATTGCCGATTTGTACTGAAAATCTTAATTGTTTATTTTTTAAATTTTTAACAAATTTATTTTCAAAATAGTTGCCATTATTATCTATACATTGCTGCCATCTAATGGGAAGGTTATTAATGCCTTTGCGATAGAACTCCGACGATCTAGACTGCACAAACTGTGTGAAAGCATTTTGTACTGCCTCCTGGGAAGAAAACTTCTTGTCACGTAGATAATTATCCAAATCACGAAAAAAATGGTAGTCCGTTGGAGCAAGGTCTGGTGAATACGGAGGATGACGAATGGTTTATAAGTGCAGTTCCTGAAGGGTCAAAATGGTTTCTCGTGCTGTGTGAGGTCTCGCGTTGTCGTGGAGCAATAATGGTGAAGATCGATTCATGAGTCGGGGCTGTTTTACTGCTAGTTTTGTCAACATGGTTCGGAGTTCGGCACAATAGACATCTGCCGTAATTGCTTGACCAGATCGAAGAAAACTATAGTGAATAACACCATGCTGAGACCACCAAACAGTTACCATTACCTTTTTATTGGTAAGTTTTGCTTTAGGACACTGTTGTGGCATTTGACCTGGGGTCAGCCATTGCATTTTTCTTTTCCGGTTATCATAAAGAATCCACTTTTCATCACATGTTACAATTCGATCCAATATTCCTTCATTTCTGTACCGGTTCAACAAGGCAACACAAGTTTCAACACGCGTTTCTTTCTGCAGATCAGTCAAATCATGAGGCACCCATTTTTCGTATTTTTTTATTTTATTGATTTGACGCAAGTGAGTCAATAAAGTGGGTAAGGTAACGTTAAACCATGCCGCTAATTCCTGGGTAGTTTGACTAGGATCGGCTTCCACTATCTCTCTTAATTCATCGTTATTCACCTGTGTGGGCGGTCTTCCTCGTGGCTCGTTCTTTAAGTCGAAATTTCCATCACGAAAGCGTTTAAACCAAAATCGCACGGTGCGTTCATTAGTAGACCCCTCTCCAAACGCAGCATTGATATTGCGGGCTGTTTCTGCCGCGTTAGTTCCGCGTCGGAACTCGTATTCAAAAATCACTCGAATTTTCGCAGTATCCATCTATCTTGTCTAAATTGAATAACAAAAACAATTGAAAGTCGATATTCAAATGTTTCACATTTTTTAAAAAAAGAACATCACAGAAACCATTTGAAAAAAGTTTCATTCGAAAACCTCAAACCATGAAGATTCTATGTCAATTCAAAGAATCTATTGCAATAAAACGGCAATTTCATACTTTAACCCCTATTATTATAGTATTATATCCGTTGTCTAGTCACCGTAACACAAGCTTAGTAGCTTACCATGGGGCTAGATGTCGCCACGTGACAGTTTTTTTATTTATTTATTTCTAAACTCATGAGATAATATTCTACGAATTAAATTTTAGTTTCACCTGTGCGAATATAATGGGCCTTACCCTGATGTCTTATAAGTCGTCGCGAGTCGTTGCGTTTTCGTTCAGATATAAAAAAAATATGAAACACACATCAAATAATAATATATAAAAAAAAACTTAAAAAAAATTTACTGTGGTGTTTGAAAGTAGTTGGGGTAGTTTTTATTTCAAATTTACTTTATTTTTTTGAACGACAAAAGCACGACATAGCAACGACAAACAATCATGGTAGCTCGGAATGTAGGTATCGATAGATGTAAGTTTAATAAATAAGTAAATATCCATAAACATTTTTGATAATTTCGAATTATATTCTTTTACTAAAATATTTTTTATATTATAATAAAATAGTTTATCGTTTGTCAGGTTTGACACAATGCCATAGTTATTTACAGAAAAAAAAAAGATTATTGATTTTGTTTTAAACAATAGTTCATAATTTCTTCTATGGTTAACAATAGTTCAGTTTAATTCAGGGCGTAATTTTTTGGTTAAATTGTATAACATAATAAATTGGTAAAACATATTTAAACAGATGCCACTATCCATTCACATTCACAAACATAATCCAAACAGTCAGTAATTCGATCAACGACCACAACATACTTAACAGTATAAGCTGTAACCATATATCCCAGACAATTGACGAACCGTATATATGGCCACAATGGAACCGGTATCCGGTTTTAGAGCAGAACTGGAATCTAACTAAATCGAATTCCCGTTACTTAATTAACTTGTCTAATTACTTTGACAGCATGGCTAGAGGACCATTGGGACGTTGGTAATATATCAGGTAAATTACCTGTACAGGTAATTATGGTTTCTATGAAATTTGACGCAGGAATCTGCGTGTAAATTGGTGTTATGTTGCTGAAAATCGAGTTAGTTTTGTATGGTTAGGAAACACTTTAGAGATTGTTAATACAGTTTTAGTGTTTGTTGTCCCTGGTTACTATCACCTTTCTACAGATTTAATAAGTTCTCACAGAGTTCTATCACTTCCGGAGCTTCAGATAAACTGGAACCGATTTTGATGAATCTTGGTATAGAGATAGATGATAGATGGGACTTTGGAGAAGGACAAAGGCTACTTTTTATCCCGATATTCCTATCGGTCTAATATCGGGATATAAAGTAAGATAACCCTACTATCCTATCCTATCTTACTAATATTACAAAGCTGAACGTTTGTGAGTATGTGTGTATGTGTGTATGTGTGTATGTGTGTTTGTTACTCAATCACGTAAAAAGTACTGAACCGATTGCGATGAAACTTGGAATATAGGTAGCTGGAGACCTGGAATAACACATAGGCTACTTTTTATTCCGATATTCCCGCGGGAACAGGACAAATGCGGGTGACACAGCGGGGCGCAGCTAGAAAAGATATAAGGTCCGACTTACGCGGGTGAAATTGTATTATTCCAGGTCTACGCAGGTTATATTCCAAGTTTCATCGCAATCGGTTCTGGGGTTTTACGTGATTGGGTAACAAACATACATATACACACAGATACATACAAACTTTCAGTTTTGTAACATAAGTATATCTACAAGAGCTTATAGATAACTAAATTGAAACCAAAATATAGCGTGTACTAACAGTAACTTAACTCAACAAAATTATTCAGAAACTGAGTTGTAACCTAGTATTCAACTTTAGTAGGTACTTAGCAAATCGAGGTACGTTCGTGCTTGAGCCACATAAGATTTCAGTGCATTTACATAATATCTTTGTTTCAATTATTATATCTACAAACAATTTTAGGGTTAGAAGTAGTACTTGCTTTTAGTAAGTACTATTAAAATTAACAGGCTGGGAAACATTCATACTCTTAAATTCGCCGCTCGAGATGAGGACTCATGTGGCCTAGTTGAATAAGGCGCTGCGGTACTGACGCAGAGACGCGAGTTCAAATCTCGTCGGGAGTGAATTTTTAAAGATATTTTTTTTTTAATATTTGTAGTAACGTAACTATTTGTTATCTATCGTCTTCTAGATATTGTGACTGACTGAACTACACAGCGTATTTTTTTTGAGTTTGGCGATTAAGGTCTGCATTAAAAAATGACGAGGTAGAAAAATTACGAATTTCAAACATGAAAAGTCAAACCTATGTCGATTAATACTAATGACGAAATAGAAAAAAATACGTAGTATAATAATGTCGAAAACTGTCAAGACGTAGTACAAAAATTCCGATTTATGAACATAAAAATGCAAAATATCGAGTAGTTAATAGTAACGACGTAATAAAAAAATGACAAAGTATTTTTTATTATTTTGCGATATTTAATTGAAATAAAACCGTTTTTTGCGCGTTGCTTATTATTTCCAGCATTGTTGCACTGTCGTTCCTACATAACGTGTTTTCAAATTTTAAGAAATAATTTATTTTATCATTCTACGAGAAATAAAATTTGCCAATTTGAGTACCTAAATAGTTTTCCTTCTGCTGTCGCGATGATCAACTAAAACGAAAATAATAAAAACAACGCGATTAAAACCGGAAATTGATAAACGGAAAACGTTTGTTGTTAACGGAAAGAAAATAAATTGAATCGTTTTTTAAGTAAATTGGTTAGATACCCTGAATCTTACACGCCAGAATTTTAGAGTCGGTAAAAAAGCAAAAAAAAAAACGATAAACCGGAACTTTGTCAGTGGCTGCTAGCACCTCTGTCTCGGAAATAATCTAACAAACTTGGACACATCGAGGAGAGAAGGTAAACCTAACTTATAACTTTGCAAACAAGAATATGTCCCAGAGGAGAATAAATTTCAAGCCCCTATATTCATGGACGTGAAACAAAATACTGCTGTCGAGACCGTTATTGTGTTTCTTAAACTTACTTTAATATTACGGATATAATATTTAATATTTTCCTCTTTTTAGCGTAAAATGTAAGCTTTATGCTCGTGAACGAAGTTTACGCGATATTTACTCTTATGAAAGACTAGCTGCGCCTCGCGGTTTCACCCGCGTAAGTCCCGTTCCCGCGGGAATATCGGGATAAAAAGTAGCCTATGTGTTAATCCAGGTCCCCAGCTACCTATATTCCAAGTTTCATCGCAATCGGTTCAGTAGTTTTTGCGTGAAAGAGTAACAACCTCACATACATACAAACTTTCGCGTTTGTAATATTAGTAAGATTTTTATGACGTGGGACTAAAAAAACTTGCAATTTAAAATGTCTCTGAAAGCGATTTTAAAAAGTGGTTTGAAAAAAATAAACATGATTTCAAACAAGTCTAACTTGGAGTAGATGGTAAATACAGATTAAAAAATCTAATTATTATTAACAAGTCAGTACTCTCGGATTAAGGAAAGTAGAGTATTTTTTTTAAATGGAGAGAACGAATTAATCATAACAGATTTTCCATCACAGCCATACAATAACAAACATAAATTAAAAACTTGTACAGAAACTTTTGCACTAGCAGTTTTAATTCTAAAAGCACTTTAATCGGTTTGAAAACCGCCAATAGCTAGCGGTTCTTAATCACGTCTGTCAAGTAATTCCGTATCAGACACGGTCAAAGCCAAACTAACTTGCTTGCAACTGATCCCCTTAATCCCATAAGAGATAAAGTTGTCCTTGTTCTGCGAATTGAGGCTTCGATGGTATTAATGTGTAACTTATTGTTTGTTTGCGCCATTTGTCTCTACTTCTAAGGTACATATTTGTCGGTAGTTAGAGTAACGTTTTACCGGGTCTTAATCGCGTGTTGTTATTTAGAAGCGTCGAGGTAACAAAACAAGACCCGGTAAAATGTAACTAGGTATAATACGCTTCGATGGTATTTATGTGTAACTTATTGTATGTTTGCACCATTTGTCTCTACTTCTAAGGTACATATTTGTCAGTAGTTAGAGTAACGTTTTACCGGGTCTTAATCGCGTGTTGTTATTTAGAAGCGTCGAGGTAACAAAACAAGACCCAGTAAAATGTAACTAGGTATATGCTTCGATGGTATTAATGTGTAACTTATTGTTCGTTTGCGCCATTTGTCTTAACTTCTAAGGTACATATTTGTCGGTAGTTACATTTTACTGGGACTTAATCGCGGGTTGCTATTTAGAAGCGTCGAGGTAACAAAACAAGACCCGGTAAAATGTAACTAGGTATAATATGCTTCGATGGTATTCATGTGTAACTTATTGTTTGTTTGCACCATTTGTCTCTACTTCTTAGGTACATATTTGTCGGTAATTAGAGTAACGTTTTACCGGGTCTTAATCGCGTGTTGTTATTTAGAAGCGTAGAGGTAACAAAATAAGACCTGGTAAAATGTAACTGAGTTTAATGCTTCGATGATATTCATGTGTAACTAATTGTTTGTTTGCGTCATTTATCTCTTTAACCGACTTCAAAAAAAAGGAGGAGGTTATCAATTCGTCTGTATGTATATATTTTTTTTTTTTTATGTTCACCGATTACTCGAAGACGGATTGACCGATTAAGATGATTCATTTTTTAATGGATAGGTGGGAGCTCCAAAATGGTCCCATAAAAATTTGATGTGGATCTGATGAGGGTCTTCGGAGTGATGAACGGAAATGCTCCTCAAAACGAATTAATCAATCCAATTGTTTATCGATTACTCGAAGATGGCTTGAGCGATTGAGATGATTCTTTTTTAATGGAAAGGTAGGACTTTCGAGATGGTTCCATGAAAATTTGATGAGGATCTGATGAGGATCTTCGAAGTGAGGACCGGGAATGCTCCTTACAACGC
The DNA here is from genome assembly GCA_949358125.1 of Idaea dimidiata. Lineage (NCBI taxonomy): Eukaryota > Metazoa > Arthropoda > Insecta > Lepidoptera > Geometridae > Idaea > Idaea dimidiata. The sequence continues at coordinate 14,504,204 of OX442339.1, read as the reverse complement.
TGTATTCAATTCAACTGTTCATCGATTACACGAACATGGCTTGACCGATTGATATAGTTATTTTTTAATGGAAGGGTGGAAGCTCCGAGGTGGTCCCATAAAAGTTTGGTAAGGATCTGATGAGTATCTTTGGAATGATGGACAGGATAGCATCCCAGAATTCAATAAATTACTCGTTTTTGGACTTCTACCAAAAAGAATAGACCCGTAAAGAACTAAGTACAGATTGATTGGGCACCTGAAACCACCTTTTCATCAGCAAACTCCTCAATAATTAAAATTAGGGTAACAATATTGTTGATTTTTAGGTAGGTAGGGATACTAAAAAGGGTAAAATAAAATAATAATTTAAAAATTAAAAAACCGACTTCAAAAATTACACAAAAAATAATTTAAAAAACAACAAAAAAAAAGAATTAATAAAAAAGGCCAAAATAACCCCTACATAGTACAGTGCCACCGACTAATTAATCTGTTTTATCATCTGAAGTCGGGCAGTTTTACTGGTTGGTTCCATATTATACTTAGTTTGGCTGCCCGACTTAAGATGATAAAACAGATTAATTAGTCAGTGGCACTGTACTATGTAGAGGTTATTTTGGCCTTTTTTATTAATTCTTTTTTTGTTGTTTTATTATTTTTTGTTTCATTTTTGAAGTCGGTTTTTTAATTTTTAAATTTTTTTTTTTAAGGTATTTGTCGGTAGTTACATTTTACTGGGACTTAATCGCTTAATCGTTATTTGGAGATGTCGAGTTAAAAAAAAAACGCTATTAAGACCCGACTATTTGTAACTATGTTAACAATTCGTATGAATTTAAGAAGTTTAAATTTGAATAAAAACTCCTTTTTTGGTTTTAATCGTGTGTCGTTATAATTTTTACCATATTTTTATTGCTCGATATTCTGAGATTATTAACAGATCTCTTCTTCAAGACTATCTATTTTAGAAGTTTATAATTGTGAATATCATTATAAATTTTAATCATCGGAAAAAGCATTGCTTTTTTTGAACCCCGTTGTATGATGAGGAGTACTTACGCTTACACTTACCCGTCAAACCGTCTTTTTTTACAGGAGATAGGCTAGTATTTAACCTCATCTCACCCGATGGGAAGCGACGACGAGTTCAACGGTAGAACATGCTTGCCTGAAATAAACCAATTCACTCTAGACTTGAAGATCTCAACCCCAAGCCTTCTTAAAACTTAAGAAATTAAGGGACAGGATAGTCTCCAGTTTACATTATTAATGTATCTTGTGGAGTATGTTGTGTACAGTTGAACAATTCAAACACTATTTAACATTTAACAAACGTAACCGACTCTGGGCGGCGGCGGCAGACGGCACTAAGTTAGCCAGTGTCAGCCGGAGCGTGTGTCCACATATTAAGTGAATATATCGTCGCCAAGACATAGGCGCTTGCTATATGATAGGAGGCCTGTGTCCAATACGAAGAGAATAAAACCAATTGACCGCTCATACTGCTACTTTTTCTAAGTACAACTTACTGTGGTACAACATAAGGTCGTAGATTGCCTGGAAGAGATTGCTTATTGCATTGAGGCCGTTCGTTGTATTATGGTAATAAGTATTCTAAGTATATTTTTAGTAATGTAGGTATCTAATTTTCAAATGTTTTCTTTTTAATTGTTTTTTTTTTTGGTACAATAAAGTGTTTTCAACGAAATAATAAAAGTCTTAACTTCTAGTCTTATAAAGGTGGAGCACTTTTACCACTTTTTGTTTCTGTCTCTCAACTTTAAAACATCTTGTTAGGGAAAAAGCCAAGCACGTTCTCATTTCTTTGACATAATTCCATGTTGATTAATAAGGTTCATAATGAGTTGTGGATGCGTTACCTACCTACACCTTGACTCCTTGGTGTTGGCCGTTTTTGCACGAGAGTGCTACTAAAAAGACGTACTATTTTCGTTATTATGAGCGGTCACCTGGTTTTATCGTCTTTGGTGACAATGGATACGGCAAACCACAAACAGTTCATGGGTATATATAGGTAACGCATCGGCCAATTACAAAGGGCCTTTGTATAGATAAGTGGCCAATCACAAACTTTGATTATTACCTCACCCCCAGCCCGCAACGGCAAGTTGTGTTTTGTAGAATAATCGCGGTATGAGTAGTCAATTGGCTTTATTGTCTTTGTTCCTCTATCATATTAGGAGGCCTGTGTCCACTGTCACCTACACGCCGCCTGTGGTAACTCCCGCTCGCAAGTTCTTGCGTTTGACGTTGTAGCATAAGGTCTGTGTATAAGTTGATAACTTTGTTTGGTGTTGGTGGCTTGTTAGGAAGCTTGTGGAGTGGCGATAACTTGTTTTTAGGTAGGTTATTTAGACCGGCAAGATAGTGCACAATCAAAGTATTAGGTAGATAGGTAACTATGTAGTTTTTAAAACAAAAACCTGTCTGGTAACTTACTTATCTAATATTTTGAATATCTTTAATAGTTAAGTAGATTTTAAGTAAATAAACGATCTAAGATGTATCGCGCTCATAGAATACCTATCCCTACTCTCATGACTTGAGTGAATTGATTGGCAAACGCTATACTGTTACAGGTTAAGGTAGAGACGACAATGGATCGTGTTACTAGCTTTTCCTAGTGTCTGTTCTATGTATTTATAAACATAATATACGAGTAATATACTATAGACGTAAGTATAAGTATTTCAGCGCTACAGCAGCTTTTTATTACATATTTCGCGTAAAATGAAACATGTAAAATGTTTCAGACATCACCTCTAGTACTTATACATAATATCTCAAAGACATCGAGCTATGTATTTCTAATGGAAATAATTCAAATCAAAACACAACCTATTATTCATCTTGCGATGTACCTAATATCGGTTGTTTCGCTACGACACTATCACGACAGCTCTAAATAATCTATAGGACGTGAGTGGCAAGCGTGAGTTGGGAACGTGGTGCCACCAGCGATTAGTGATGTTGTTTCTTCAGATATAAGGCTTTCAATACACTAGGATGGTATCTTATCATATAAAACTTCAAGTTCTGACTGACTAGTAGTTCGCCCTGAACTGAGACCTCACGAGAATCCATTTACAGAGATTTTGTTTTTTGTAGGATTTTAACACCAACAGCTTTATTTTTTTACAAATAAGAATTATTATTAAACTAATAAATATAACAATAGACAAGAAAAACGATAACATAATAAGAATTATTCCTTAATTACGACAATCGACCACAATTTGTAACATTCCCTACAAACATTTCAGATCTTGGAGTATATATCGCAAGAAAACGCAACGATACCGCGATCTAAGAGGGATGTTGAGCGCCATCTATTGACAAATTTTTAGAACTTGATTTTTTTCTCTTTTTGCACCCCCTATCTCCCCAACCCCCCTACCGATCCGGCTCATCTTCGAACTCATAAATTCTATGGACCTAAACTATGCGCATACCAAAATTTATGAAGATCGGAGCTACGATACTCAAGTTATCGTCGAACAAACATACAAAGATACAAAGTTACAAAGATACAAGCGCCAGGCCCGTCTACACTGGACCTCACTCGCTTCGCTCGTTCGGTCAACGCCCCGAACTGAGACCTCACGAGAATCCATTTACAGAGATTTTGTTTTTAGTAGGATTTTAACACCAACAGCTTTATTTTTTTACAAATAAGAATTATTATTAAACTAATAAATATAACAATAGACAAGAAAAACGATAACATAACAAGAATTATTCCTTAATTACGACAATCGACCACAATTTGTAACATTCCCTACAAAAATTTCAGATCTTGGAGTATATATCGCAAGAAAACGCAACGATACCGCGATCTAAGAGGGATGTTGAGCGCCATCTATTGACAAATTTTTAGAACTTGATTTTTTTCTCTTTTTGCACCCCCTATCTCCCCAACCCCCCTACCGATCCGGCTCATCTTCGAACTCATAAATTCTATGGACCTAAACTACGCGCATACCAAAATTTATGAAGATCGGAGCTACGATACTCAAGTTATCGTCGAACAAACATACAAAGATACAAAGATACAAGCGCCAGGCCCGTCTACACTGGACCTCACTCGCTTCGCTCGTTCGGTCAACGCCCCGAACTGAGACCTCACGAGAATCCATTTACAGAGATTTTGTTTTTAGTAGGATTTTAACACCAACAGCTTCATTTTTTTACAATATAAGAATTATTATGAAACGAATAATATAACCAAAGACAAGAACAACGGTAACACAACAAGAATTATTCCTTAAACGTGAATTATTTTACGTCACTAATAGACGTTTACATTCCCTACAAAAATGTCAGATCTTGGAGTATATATCGCAAGCAAACGCAACGATACCGCGATCTAAGATGGCTTATCCAATCCCCCTACCGATCCGGCTCATCTTCGAACTCATAAATTCTACTGACCAGAACTACGCGCATACCAAAATTCATGAAGATCGGAGCTACGATACTCAAGTTATCGTCGAACAAACATACAAAGATACAAAGTTACAAAGTTACAAAGATACAAGCGCTAGGCCCGTCTACACTGGACCTCACTCGCTTCGCTCGTTCGGTAACACAACAATAATTATTCCTTAATTACGACAATCGACCACAATTTGTAACATAAACGTGAATTATTTTACATTTATTATTTACATTGAACACTAATAGACGTTTACATTCCCTACAAAAATGTCAGATCTTAGAGTATATATCGCAAGCAAACGCAACGATACCGCGATCTAAGATGGCTGTCGAGCGCCATCTATTGACAAATTTTTAGAACTTGATTTTTTTCTCTTTTTGCACCCCTTATCTCCCCAATCCCCCTACCGATCCGGCTCATCTTCGAACTCATAAATTCTATTGACCAGAACTACGCGCATACCAAAATTCATGAAGATCGGAGCTACGATACTCAAGTTATCGTCGAACAAACATACAAAGATACAAGCGCCAGGCCCGTCTACACTGGACCTCACTCGCTTCGCTCGTTCGGTCAATTATTGACTGATTGATAGACTGAACTATATATTATATATCTAACACACTTAACATACTTTTATTTAATCAAATATTACAAATAGAAAAAGTGAAACATATTAAAATAAATTTATACCCAAATCACATAGAGTCAATTAAATAAACCACCCTTGATCGCACCTGGCGCAAAGAATCCAAGAATGCTAGCAGCATTATATATAGTATATATATTACTATAGTACAAAAATTGTGTCACAATTATACTTTGTGGTTACATAGAAAAAAATGTTACATTAGGTTCGTACAGTCAATGGCATTAATAATTATGTATACAAATGGTGGCAATTCTGTTGTCACCAAATCCTAAAATTTAACCTAAGAAGTCCAACAATAAAGTTTAGACAGTATTCCTATTCTCGTAGTGCCATCTTAAACTGAAATGTAGACTGTCAGTTCTAAACCATTCATTTTGTGGTACTAAATTTAACTCAGCGTAACAACAGAATAGCTTTTCGGAATATCTAAACTAAAATTAAACAATTATAGGTTTAGTTTAGGTAAATGAAAAACAGAATTGCTACTATTGGACCATTGGTAGCAATTCTGTCAAGTTGTCTAGAATATCTTACCATTTGACATTCCGAAAATAAGTATATACTGGAGGGTGTTTTCGACTTGTAGGTGTGTTTAGTTTTTAAGTTTAGTTTTAGTTTTTAATTTTAAGTTATTGTTGTGTGTTAGTTGTAATTTAATTTGATTTTGTAATTTTATGTTTAGTTGAGTTGTTCCTTATAGATTATATTTTTTATTTAATAAATGTTTGTAGTATATACTACAATATGTTTCAAATTACCTAAACATGAAATGGTGTTAAACTTGGCATTAATTTAACGAAACAAAATCAGTACTAAATGATAATTAGACAATGTACACATATTATATTGCTCGTGACTGTACTTACTGCGTCGTTTCCTAACATAACAAAACTTGAAACTACGTTGAAACAAACGATTAAAACTGCGCCAAAGCACGGCTAGGATTTAACTTAATAAACCACAGTGCCTAGGCAGAAAGTGGGGCGTCCTTAATTGCACTTCTACTATTTTGCACCCGTGTTACTTAGGCTAATTAACCTCGCTAAGAAATGGGGACGAGAACATGCAACACGTAAAACAGCTTTTGCAGTGAATTTTAGTAAATATGCTAGCAATTTTAAGATAAAATTAGCTATAATTTGACATTGCTTGCATTTTCGCAGAATGAAAAGTGGCACAGAGTTGAGTTATAAGTAGAACATGTTGTAGTAACTTTATCTGCACGTATTACAAGTTAAAGTTAAGTTAGGATACAGTAGATATTAAATTAATTATCATTTTCCTTTAATTTACAAGGAACTGTTTCAAGACCTAAAAATAATCCTGTAAATGTCTCGTAACATTGAACATTAAAAAACCACTACAAATACTACGTGATTAAAAAGGGAAAATGAGTTTAATTTAAAAGTATTTGAGTTAAAAAACTAAATATAGGTCAAAACTGCTAAAACTAGAACAATATTAAACTAAGTTTGGAATGTAAATAGCGCCAATTTTTCACTCTTACGCAATGGAAAATATCGTGAGCAAACCCTATCGAAAATAAACAATTGTTACCTAACAAAGAACTTAATAGAAAATACTTTTTTTTATTTACAAAGGACTGGTTTTCTATTTGGAATTAAGACATAAATAGTATGAAACGTAATTATAAAGTAGTACTTACTTGAGTTCTATCTAGGCTACGAGGAATAAATAGAATGGAGATCTAACTTCTCTATTAAATTCGAAAAAACATGTTCCACGGTCATACAGCAACAGATGCACACACTGACATGTTCCGTCTAGTATTACGTATGATTGAACTTGGATTCGACCAATAGCGCACGATTTTTAGTGACAGACTGGCGGTCGAATCATCGTTCTAGGCCCCACAACCACCGTTTGCGTGGAACATTTTTTCAAAGGATTGCTACTTTTATATATATTCGCGTTCGTTGGTTATAGATAATCATGATGCAAAATAAAACAAATGCATCAAATGCTATATTGTCATGTAGGTAATCATTCCATATAAATACTTCAGTATTTACTAGAAAGTAAATATCTCGAACATTACTACATGTTAATTTCAAATATAACTATTTCTAGCTTACATAAATATTCAGAATAAAATCATAATCATAAATATCTTCTCGCTTTTCTGTCATGAATTTTCATTACCTTGCTAGAAAAAACATTTGTACAGAAATAAAAAAGCAAAACAAACATTTCAAAGGAAAACTAATAACATCCAAAGTATTAAGCCATAGATACACATAAAAATTCACGCATTGCTAAACAAACACCATATCTCTGGATATAAAGCGAGGTACAATTGTTCGTATCAACTATACACCTCGCGCTTACAAAAAATATATATTTAAACGAATTCCAATTTATACGTATATGAAGTCAAATACTACCAAACTTGAAAGCCTTCCAAAGTTTTATTTGATACATGATGATTTTGAAAGATTGTGATTTTTTTATTCGTGGCGATACATTTTATAGAATCGAAAAATTATTCTTATTACTAACACCTCTACTGAAATATCTAAAATTAAATATTTTTTCGTAACTCCCATTGTTGAGTAAATGCCTCTTCTCTTTCCTTAAATGCAACCTTTTACTGTTTTTTTCGAGTGGCTACTCTGTGCCCCGTAAGTTCACCGGCGTGGGCGTAAGTCCCAATCCTTCGAGAATATCGATGGACCTAGTGTTATATTAGGTCTTCAATTATCGATATTAAAAGTATTTTTTTGGCAATCGGTAAAGTAGTTTTTATGTTAAGGAGTAACAAAGTCATACATACTTGCAATCATTTACCTTAATAATGTTAATAGAATTTAAGGTAAAATGGTGTAGCCTTATTAATAAATGTAGATAAAGGTCAAATTTCTGAGAACATGGTTTTGTCTTTAACCGTGACAAAAACTTTCAAAGTTGACAGACAGAAAAAAAAAGTAGTAAGATTACTCTGATCTTACTCCGGGTGTACTAATAAAGCTAGGAAGATGTTCGGTATTATATATTTAAGGTGACTTTAACTTTTTAATGTTCCTTACCTCGACGTTTCGATGGGTTAGCATACTAATGTCGATTTTGAAAAACGAGGCATAAAAATGACGACATCTTACGTAATGTCGACAAATAAAAAAGACTAAAAATAATTTTGTCGATGTATAAAAAAGACGACACATAAAAATGACCATTCATGTTACAATGATGAATTGGATTTATTCATGTTACAATGGGACACCGAGGGGAAAATGTGATAATATGAGTTCCAATCGTGTATATTCAAATTGATTTGTAAACGCGAAGTATCTAGTAGAGACGTTTAGGTCGTACACACACCGGGAGGACGGTCACGGCGGGCATCGAGCGTAATTTTGACAAATCGTTCTAGCCCCCGCCGAGCCGTAATCGAAGTTATGGCTCCCCACTCCGTATCGTCACGATCTCATGTATATTACAAAATATGGTGTACTAGACGTGAATCGTTCTGTTTATCGTCGTTTCGACGCAAACAATGTTTCTTTGGCACTTGAAGACCAATCGAGCGTATTAATCGAATTTTCTCTCGACTTTCGTGGAAGGTTGAATAGAATCTGAAATAGATGTATATCTATCGACGACGGTAATCTACTTGTGTCGCCCTACCCTGGAAATATTGAGCTAAATTATATTACCTATTCAATAAATTGTCATTTTATGAGCACGTTATTCTGTTAATCCTTATGCTTCTTCTTTCTTAAACGTTTCTGGTATAAGTAACTTTTGCATATTTCATTTGATGATTGGTTTCCACTGATTGAAATATTTTTAAACGTGTGCTATTGGAACTTGCAGTGAGCTGTTTGTGATTGCGTGTTTGTGTGCCTTTTCTCGTTGATTAGCGATCAAAGTAGATGCGGACTGGTTTCCACTGAGTGTTTTTTTTTCAAACGTATGTTAGTAGAACTTGCAGTAGGTTAAACGAGTCAATAGAACCATAGTTTGCCTAGTAGTTAGTGCGCCCCGATCATCGAATTGTTTTAAAATGGTAGTTGAGCATTTGCTCACAATAACAAAGTCACTTCTGGGTTCTAGCGTATCTCAATTTTCTGAACCGAGCTACAAATGATACGTGTTTCACAATCACCACTTCCAGAAGATTTGCAGGTTTTGCCAAAGCTAAAATCACTTATTATTTCTTTGTGTTACTAAAATACAAAACATTATTTTAAGAAAATTTAATTTACTTATTTTTCTTATTTTAAACGTTTTACGATACAGTCAACACTACAACACTACTCGTAGAATAACAGTGGAAAACAAAATTGGTTAAACTCAATATGGGACGACGTTACATTCTTAATAATCAAAACGGATCCGATAGGTTTGAAACTGGACAATTGTAGACTTACACTGTGACTAAATAAATCTATAATCCGCGCGCGATAATATTGGGATGCGACCTTTTGGAACGTCGGCAAACTCGCCTAGAAGCTTGCTTAAGCTCTGTTGTTTTTATTTACAACGACAAGTTCCCATCCCATGATCGCGCGCGGATTATACTAATCACGGGTGTACCAAGAGGCGTGTTTTGGGTGCCATTCTTCTGGTACGTGGTGGTGGTGACGTCTCCGGTGGCGTTGTGGCTTATTTTCGTCAGGCTTCGGTTGGCAAGCTGGACAAACCGGAGGAATTGGAGTCTGTGGTTGATCACATTTGCACTGAGAACGCCTGGCCGGCTGGGCACAAGGCTTGGTGTAAGTCCTGAGAAAAGGGAGAAAAATCAGATTTACATAATATTTTCTGGAATACCTTGGATGATTTATTTATTTAGCCACAGCGGAACATAAGGATGTTCGTAGGATCCGATGTATTGTAAGCGCTCGAAGAAGCACAAGAACTAAACGGGTGTAATGCACGATGAATGAAACTACATATAATTTATAGATTAGTCTGATAGTAGTGATTAGTGTAAGTTGTGCACAGTGATTATTAATAATTGTCCTTTTTAATCTAATTTTAAATTATTTATACAGCAAAGCATCTTTGCTGTGTAAATAATTTAAAATATAAATAACAGGTGCTTTTTATGCGCGGGACATTATTAGGTGGAGTAGGCTTGCTCACGACCCATCCTGCCCGCAATACCTAGGGAAACAAAAGGTTAAACATCTGAAGCTAACTAAGCCGGGGGGTTTCATCACGATGTTTTCCTTCGCCGTAACAGCATGACATTGTATTTATTGCCAGATAAAAGTAGGACGGCAAAAGGAACAAGCTTAACATACGCTGTGTGAGACGTACCTACTGTGCACACAAGTCCAGACTATGCGTTGAATGTAATGTGAGGTGCTGTGTGTGTTAATATTACACTTAACTTTTTTGTAATGAAAGAGACATTGGTGCGCAATCGACCGGGAATCTAATGCATGCACTTAGCATTGCGCCCTAAGGAATGGTAACTAAAGAAGTAGGTACTTAATGGATTAAAAATGTAAAGTTGTATCACTTAGTACTTAAAAAGATATATAAAATCATTTGTATAGTGTAATACGTACACGCTCATTAATAGTAAACATTATATACATAATAGATGAGGGTTTGTCCAATAACTAACCTAATGGTAAGTGATTTTATTAAAATAGTCTAAGATGCAACGTATTGGAACCCGGAGTAGACCCGCTACGACTTAGGCCAGATGAAAGCCAGGTGGTAATAAGCCGCGTCCGAAGCCGAGAAGGTGGGAACCAAGAAACCCCTTTTACAAAAGCCATTACCTGTTCGCCATTCGCTTCAAAAACTTCATCAGAAATACGATAAGAAGTAACACTGTTCCATAGCAAATCGTTTTTTGTACGACCGCATCGTCGATATCTTTTTTTATTAACATTGTGTTTTATGATAATTTGAATGGCGAAGTTTGGAAAATTTACAAAGAATTTGGTCACATTATTTCAATAGAAAACACTCAATGATTTTGATTGATAGACGTAGTCAAATAGGACATGTCTTACGTGACAGTAGAGATGTACAAATTTGACATGAAAAAGATTTTAGTTGTAGTAATAAAAGTATTTTATTCTATACTAATAGATCCAACAACATGCAGCCATGTGGCCTCAATATACGGGATGCCAAAGATCGGGTGAAGGAAGCGGACCCCGGGTTCCTGAGAGGGATGAAACCGGTAACATCGAGCGATGTTCCAGATGATGAGATCCAATAGAAACCAACGTGGTAAGACAAAAAAACTCGATTAAAAAATACGCATAGAAACAGAACACACAGAACACATAATAAATGAGTAAAAAATTACTCACAGTCGGGACCCATTCATTTTACCAATCAAATTTTTCCAATGAGTCCCGACTGTGAATAATTTTTTACTCCTTTATTATGTGTTCTGTGTGTATCGATTACAAAACTACTATTACTTAGCGTAATTTCAAATTACTGGGCTTGTTTTTTTCTTTTTGGTTTAGTTGTTTCTATGCGTATTTTTTAATCGAGTTTTTTACGCAGTCGGGTTTTTTGTTTTTTACACGACTGCCAAAGGAAGTGTTATTTTTTTGCCGTGAGTGTATGTATGTATGTATGTATGTATGTATGTGACCTATTTTTGTGCCGTCGTAGGGCCTAAACGGCTGGGCCGATTTAGATAAACGATACGTCGTTAGATTCGTCATGACCGTGAGAGTGACATAGGGTACATTAAAATAATAAATAAATAAAAATAAAGATTTAAAACGCTATAAAGCAATATTTGTCTTGACCATAAAAACCGAGCAAAGACAACGGAACGTTACTTAAAAACTTTTCGATTTGACTTTAACGCAGAGTTTCAACTTTTGAAGGAATTTGAATGTTTAATTTGTCAGTTTGTCAGAGATAACATAAATAACAATTACTATTGAGTTTTGGCACGAATGCGTTGAGGAGATGTGTTGCTAAATTTTCATTTTTGTGAAACTTAGTTCAAATGCGTGTAAATTGTTTAATTTCGGGAGCATATTAATCAATTTAGTTTCGTGATGGTGTACAAGTGAAAATAAAAGTGAAAATCGGTGCAAAACATGGACTTTAGCTTAGTGTTTTCTCCAAAGCTCCGTGAACAAACATTGTAAAAAATGGCCCCCTTTTTACAATGATTCCCTCGACTTGACTTTAACTATGACGACTTGACTGTTTCGTTCGATGAAAATAACCTGCAAATATTGATAATACTTGACACTGGCAAATGTCCGAAAGGAAAAGCCATTTTAAAGAAGAAGAAGAACAATTACTATGTTTACAATTGTTTACAATAAGTAATTAACTAAAAATTTGAAATGTCGCGCTATGGATAATGGATAGCAAGGCTAATCCGCTAGGACAAGAAACCGCCAGCCTTTGTATCACCAGTCGCGACGAAGTTTTCGGATTTGGTAATTATATTTTAAGATGAATACCTGCCTACTTCATAGCCATCTCAGCAAAACTCAAAAAGAATAGCTATTATAATATTGAAGGCTTTTAGATAGCCTATCTTTTACCGATTTTGAGTCCTCGCTACAGGAGTATACACATCCAGAGTTAATGAGTTTCTCTGGTGTAATTGTATCTAATCTCTAATAACTAAAAAGAGTTAAATAAAAAAAATATTTAAAAAAAATAAAAAACCCGACTGCCGTTAAAACTGAAAAGTAAAAAAAAATATTTAAAAAAATAAAAAAACCCGACTGCTGTTTTAACAGAAAAGTGAAAAACAAGATGCTTCTAGTAGCTTTAGGAATGGTGGATGCATTCGGGTGGGACTCCAAATAACATAAAGATAGTATACCTAATTATATAACACTAAGTATTTGGTGTTATTAAACTTATTCACCTTTTATTTGGAGTCCCACCCGACTGCATCCACCATTCCTAAAGCTACTAGAAGCATCTTGTTTTTCACTTTTCTGTTAAAACAGCAGTCGGGTTTTTTTATTTTTTTAAATATTTTTTTATTTATCGCTTTTTAGTTTTTAGAGATCAGATTTAATTACACCAGAAGAAATTTATTAATTCTAGATGTATATACTCCAGTAGCGAGGACGTGCATTGCTTGTTTTTGCTTACTCAGGGTGATAAGTACAAGAGCTGGCGGTTTCCTATCCAGCGCGGGAACGCCGCCAGCATCTTGGGCGCAATGCCTCGGGTTGTTGTTGCTGACAACTTCTTTTAGATTATTACGTAGGTATTGTTTTCTTTGAAATATAAAATGGTTATTTAAGTCTACAAACTAGTAAGAAGATACTTAAGTATAAAACGTAGTGATTATGTTCACTTTGCTTAAGTATTTTATGTCATGTCATCTCTGCCAATTCCTTCAAACTCGGCGTCAAAGTCAAATCCATAGATGAGATAAATATTTATACGAGTCAAATCGAAAAGTTTTAATTAACGTTCCGTTGTTCTTGCGAAAATTACCTGCGTAATCATAATGTCATGTAGTAGCAACATAACTTTCGAAGTTCACCATTAGAATTACTATTAGAATACATTATTCACACGCGGATTGTTTTCGCATGCGAATATTGAAATCCAGAGGTAGTGCTAAGCCATAAATTGAAGTAAGTAAAAAGAGTATATAAACGTCATTAAAGACAAGACAACCGAGCCGAAGGCAAGTGACATATTAATAAAGACAACCTACATAAACGACTTCCGATAATTTTATAATTAATTATTTTAAAATTTAATTGTAAAACTTTACAAGCAATACTTTTCAAATGTAAATTTACGAAAGAATAAAACATATCGTTTGAGTGAACAATGTTACGCGTTTTCTCTGTTTTTTTATGGTCTTTACAAATCTTGGTTAATAGCGTTTTACATCATTATTTTTATTTATTTATTATTTTAATGTACCCTATGTCACTCTCACGGTCATGACGAATCTAACGACGTATCGTTTATCTAAATCGGCCCAGCCGTTTAGGCCCTACGACGGCACAAAAATAGGTCACATACATACATACACTCACGGCAAAAACATAACACTTCCTTTGGCAGTCGTGTAAAAACAAGACGATACCTAAAGGTAAAGAAACCTTAAAAATCGTTCGACGCATCTAGGAGCCTTAAGAAATTGTGGATGCAGTCGGGTGGCACTCCTTTTAAAGGAAAAGTATAATGACACCAAATTGTGTTGAAGTCCCACCCGAGTCCATCCACATTTTTTTAAGGCTCCTAGATGCGTCGAACGATTTTTAAGGTTTCTTTACCTTTAGGTATCGTCTTGTTTTTTACTTTTCAGTTTTAATTTATAAATTATTTTTTTTATTTTACGCTTTTTAGTTATTTTCATTTATTGATGGTAGGTATGTCTCGTAATCTATTCATTTCATTAGGGAGTTATAATGTACTAGCTGCGCCCCACGGTTTCACCCGCGTAAGTTCCGTTCCCGCGGGAATAAAAAGTAGCCTATGTGTTAATCCAGGTCCCCCAGCTACCTATATTCCAAGTTTCATCGCAATCGGTTCAGTAGTTTTTGCGTGAAAGAGTAACAACCTCACATACATAACATACATACTTACATACAAACTTTCGCGTTTATAAAATTAGTATGTTTCTATTTCAGTTAGGGTTTAGTTATTTATTGTTTAAATTTATTATTATTCCTTTAACGTTTTTAGGTACCTAAGTGTTATTAGGCTTTTATTCAGTAGGTAGGTACAATTTATGTAAATATTTTTTTAGTATATATCAATAAATTCCTGTCACCTGTACCATCACGGCTAATACTTTGATAGTTCCAAGCGTAACTACGTAACAAAAATAAAAACTTGTTCGTTAGTGATAAAAAGCAAGAATACCTAATTGTAAATTAACTTTAAACCGTTATATTTCCTAAACGGTTCTTTAAAATGAAAAATGGTGAAAGAAACCTAATATTTATTTTTAAAAACCTATTCAACGATATCAACCATCTTGACATACTTTGACGATTTTGGATTTTTTTATAATATGGCGTCTGGTGGTGACAAAAGTTACTTTGGATTACTGTCATGTAGTCACACTCGCCAGATTAAGACAAATCGATTGACGTAAGAATCATCAAAATCGGTCCACGCGTTTGGCCTCTAGAACGCCACATAGAAACATCCATACATACATACATACATACATACATACATACATACATACATACATACATACATACATACATACATACATACATACATACATACATACATACATACATACATACATACATACATACATACATACATACATACATACATACACACACACATACATACATACATACATACATAGACTGATAAACACATTACCCTCCTTTGCGTCGCGCAGTCGGGTAAAAATACTCATAGTCGTATTCTATTCACAACTCACTGCGTTCTTTAAAGCTTTGCCTTGCTCTTGTAACAATCACCGTCAGTGAAAATGTGACAAAAGTCGAGTTCACGCATCGTTTGAGGATACGGCTATCAAGATGCCTCTTTCACGATCAGCATTTAAAGTTCCGGGTAGACTAATCGCCAACTAAAGTCCCAATTAACTTTTGAACACATTTTACGTCCTTTACGTCATACTAAGTACTCATTTGTTTTTTTTTTTTATTTATTTCTTATCGGTTGTGAACCAATTATGGCCATTAGGAAATTAGCCAGTGTCAAGTATTATTAATATAATAGGGGTTAAAGTATGAAATTGCCGTTTTATTGCAATAGGTTCTTTGAATTGACATAGAATCTTCATGGTTTGAGGTTTTCGAATGAAACTTTTTTCAAATGGTTTCTGTGATGTTCTTTTTTTAAAAAATGTGAAACATTTGAATATCGTTTTTCAATTGTTTTTGTTATTCAATTTAGACAAGAAAGATGGATACTGCGAAAATTCGAGTGATTTTTGAATACGAGTTCCGACGCGGAACTAACGCGGCAGAAACAGCCCGCAATATCAATGCTGCGTTTGGAGAGGGGTCTACTAATGAACGCACCGTGCGATTTTGGTTTAAACGCTTTCGTGATGGAAATTTCGACTTAAAGAACGAGCCACGAGGAAGACCGCCCACACAGGTGAATAACGATGAATTAAGAGAGATAGTGAAAGCCGATCCTAGTCAAACTACCCAGGAATTAGCGGCATGGTTTAACGTTACCTTACCCACTTTATTGACTCACTTGCGTCAAATCAATAAAATAAAAAAATACGAAAAATGGGTGCCTCATGATTTGACTGATCTGCAGAAAGAAACGCGTGTTGAAACTTGTGTTGCCTTATTGAACCGGTACAGAAATGAAGGAATATTGGATCGAATTGTAACATGTGATAAAAAGTGGATTCTTTATGATAACCGGAAAAGAAAAATGCAATGGCTGACCCCAGGTCAAATGCCACAACAGTGTCCTAAAGCAAAACTTACCAATAAAAAGGTAATGGTAACTGTTTGGTGGTCTCAGCATGGTGTTATTCACTATAGTTTTCTTCGATCTGGTCAAGCAATTACGGCAGATGTCTATTGTGCCGAACTCCGAACCATGTTGACAAAACTAGCAGTAAAACAGCCCCGATTCATGAATCGATCTTCACCATTATTGCTCCACGACAACGCGAGACCTCACACAGCACGAGAAACCATTTTGACCCTTCAGGAACTGCACTTAGAAACCATTCGTCATCCTCCGTATTCACCAGACCTTGCCCCAACGGACTACCATTTTTTTCGTGATTTGGACAATTATCTACGTGACAAGAAGTTTTCTTCCCAGGAGGCAGTACAAAATGCTTTCACACAGTTTGTGCAGTCTAGATCGTCGGAGTTCTATCGCAAAGGCATTCATAACCTTCCCATTAGATGGCAGCAATGTATAGATAATAATGGCAACTATTTTGATTAAATAAATTTGTTAAAAATTTAAAAAATAAACAATTAAGATTTTCAGTACAAATCGGCAATTTCATACTTTAACCCCTAATATAATGCAAGTTATTTGCATCGAAACAGTCAAGTCGACATAGTTAAAGTCAAGAGTAGGGAATCATTTGTTTACACGGCGGCCATTTATTTACAAAGATTTTTCACGGAGCATTGGAGACAACACTAAGTGCACTGATTTTCACTTTCAGTCCACACGAAATTAAACAATTTGCACGCATTTGAACAAGGTTTCACAAAAATGAAAATTTAGCACCACATCTCCTCAACGAGTTCCCGCCAAAACTCCTCCTCATTTGTTAAACTAACTGAAACTCGTATACTATTACTTGCAAAAAAAAACTCGGTCGTTCTGTAAAAAAAACGTTAATATTCGTGTTTAATATTCAAGTAGGTGTAGGTATTTGTCAATAGTATACATACCCACGCATATCTAAACAAAAGTTCGTTTGAAATTGATACGACGTGACCCATGAGAAGCTATGAAGTCGTGGTTTTTCTAGCCTTGGGCTAATAACAATCAATTATTATCTATGCTTAAAGAAAAAGGCGTTCCAATAAACATACACTTTATTGTTTTTATCCAAATTACATGTCAGTGTTTCTAATTGGCTGACATTAAGTATTTGGTATTGTTTCAAACACAAAATAAAATGATTTGGGAATTGAAATGAATAGAGGTCGATCCAATTAAAATCAATTCGTTTGATAACTTCCTGTAAAATTTGGGTCGTTCGGAATATTGAGAATGAGATAGAATAAAAAATATAACTACAACCGAATTAAAAACCTCCTTCTTTTTTTGTAGTTTGTTAAACACTACATCGAATTTGTATTTGAATAAGTAGGTATTGAAATTATAATTGATCTTATATTAACTTCATTTACAGCTTTACTGACTCAAAAATGATTAGTTTGTAGTAATTTTTGTACTACTTCAAAGAAAATTCTAACGAAAATTCTAATTGAAACGTCTAATTTGTAATTTAAGATTGATTTCCACGATATAAAAATACTCCCCTGTTTGTAACTACAACATATGCAATCTCTAATAGCAGTCGTTAGGTCAAGTTAGGAAAACTCTAGCACTAGGTGAGTCACACTAATCTATCTTCTATCTATCTATCTTCTATACTTATAAAAAAGGAAGAGAGGACAAAAAGTCTGTACTTGGAAGTAAATTTAAAAAAAGTTGTCTAGAGGGCCTAGAAAAAGTAGGTCAACAGAATTATATAATTATTAAAATTCATGTCTGTCTTTCTGTTTTTCTGTTTATCAGTCGGTTCCTTATAAAATTAAATACTACTTATTCGATTGAAATCTGGTTTTTAATATTGGATAGTTCTATTTTCGAGGAAGGTCATGGAAATCCAATTAGTAGTATCCGAGTAATGAACGAAAACATTCAACCGCTCGGCCGCCCACGCCCGTGATAACGCGTTTTCACGCGTATAAAAATAGAAAAGAAAAACTACAAGAACTACAACAAATTGTATTTTTCATATAAAAACCTTACATAAACAACCTAGATATCGACCGACGCCATTCAGATTCCCCCTGCGTCCCGAACCTATGTATCAACATCGGAGTGTTTATTCCGTCTCACCGAACTTGTTTACCACAGCTACTTGGCTATGCATTTCGTGGCCCGGTCAGTTCACTGAGACTTGCCAAGTGCCCCGCTCGATTGTTGCTGGCATTTATAAATTAGTATGTCTGGAAGTAGGTAAGGAAGTAAGTAAAGTGAATTATTCCAGAGACAAAGGAAAAGTTTTGTATTTCTTTACCTGAAACGCTACTCGAAATTTGATGGCTTCTCAAATATTAAACGACTCCTAAACTCAAAAATTTTCGTACAGATTTTGAACTTAGAAGCTGATTAATTATTTAAGTGGGCTTTAAAGTTTAGGTGGCGTTTTTGAATTTGGCTTTAAATGGTAAAATAGTTCCATTTATTTAGATAGACTTAAATAGACAATTGTTGTATTTCTTTATTATTTTATTGCAATTATCTTCTTTGAAAGTTTATATTTTCCGACTTGCACATGATGCTATTATATTCTTTTTTCATTCATTTGGACTCCCAAAACAATAAAAAATAATTAAATGTTGTTATTCAGGGTATTTCGATGACGATCATTTATGCCAAAAGGGGGTTGTTCTACACGTTTAGGCGAACAACTTTTGTTCTGCAACTTTTGTAAATTTGAAGTCGTTTTCGAAAATGTTAAGTTTAAAATTTACAAGCGTTTGACAACTACCTCACCTGATCGAAAGTGATGAATAGGATGTACCACTCTCGTCTACAAGAAAGAAGTTGG
The DNA here is from genome assembly GCA_949358125.1 of Idaea dimidiata. NCBI lineage: Eukaryota > Metazoa > Arthropoda > Insecta > Lepidoptera > Geometridae > Idaea > Idaea dimidiata. The sequence continues at coordinate 14,484,887 of OX442339.1, read as the reverse complement.
CAGTGAAACAAGTCCCGACCCATCTCTCTTACTGGTTGCACCGCTCAACGTAAAATCATAAAGAAACTTCATCTAAAATAAAACAGAAAGCTCCCGTCTATCAATAGATGTGCAAAATGTACCATTAAATGCCTGACAATAGGCACAGACTGGCCGGTGGCGAATCGATTTGCAGCCACTTACCCTCCAAAGCGATTTGGACCATTCACACTTTTGCACTACTTTTTATATTTTAGTGCGTGTGTGAACGGTAAAATCTTGTTCATAGCTAGCTGCGACCCGCGATTTTAAATGCATTAATCCCGATCTCATTGAAATATCGGGAATAATAGTAGCCTATGTAACACCTTGATAATGGCTATTGGTGAAAAGAAATTTTGAAAACGGTCCAGAGTCTTTTATCTTTAAATAATATTAAATATTAGATAACCTTTTTACAAAGAAAACACGTCACTGATTCATTCATCTGAACAGATGTCACTGTTTTTTATATTGACCTGTTGCAGAGCATTGCCATAGAGGAGTTAGGGACTAAAACGCCTCGGGAGCCTACTCAGAATTGTCGAATGTTCCATGCTTTTTGACCGTGGTGAGCCCTAGAACGTGTCAGTTTCCTTACTATGTTTCCCTTCACTGTAAGAGCGATACCATTGCAATAGTAATATATCCCTAAGAAAGGTTTTACGAAAACTTAGGCACATATTTTTACACAAGGCCAACAAGGCTTTATTGCATATTTAATGTATATTGAATGTAGGTACGCACTACGTTCAGAAGCTATAAAGCTATTTTCTAGGGCAATATTGAAAATAAAATATTTGTTATTGATCAATGCACAGTTCAAACCACGTCGCCCTGGGCTGGACAGTTGGAGACCTCGCAGTAGGCGAAGAAGATCCGGTCGGCACTGGATAGGCACCAGTAATAGAAAGAAAGAAAGGAGGCCTTTGCTCTACACTGGGATGGTGTAGGCTAAAAATAAAATCTATCAATCTACAAGAGACATTTAAATCTTGGTGTGAATGTCAATGTAAATTTTAATAATAATAACCTATTTATTTAATTTAATTTAGAATATTGTATAAATGGGGGCAATTGTGTGGGTTTTTATGCCTGGAATAAATGATTTTTGATAGATTGATTAAAAGGAGAAATGAATCAGAAATCCTTTCACGGGTCGATTTCTAATGATGCATTTCTCCAGTTAACAATATTTTGTTAAAAATGTCTCAAATCAAAATGCTACCATGCCTGTGTGTACGCACCATTACGATACGAGGAAAAAATAATAAACCGAGTTCGGTGAACTTAGCTTTGATTTCGTTTCATTAAGGATAGTTTTTCTGAATGACTCTTCTAATTGATACGGAAGTTTGGGTTTTGTTACGGGCATCGGGTAGATAAACATTTCAGGCAGGATACGATATCGTAATAGAGTAGGTACGTACGTATGTATATATTGTATAGCCACTAGGGTTATTTATCTTCTAGTTTGTTTTATGTAAGTAAACCTTATGTAACTGCTAAAGTTTGAAGAAGTATTCGGAGCATATATGTTTTTGCGTAAGTACAATACATGCATGTAAGTTTCTACATAAAAACATATTATGTATCTACGTAAAACATATTATTATTATTTATATACTCTGTATAGGGGTATAAATATTTTTTTAATGCGAGACAGGTGTAAAGTTGTGAGAGTCGTGCGAGTTAAGCTTCGTGTACGGTGAAGGAAAACATCGTGAGGAAACCGACATGTCCTAGAACTCACCACGGTCCGAAGACATAGGACATTCGCCAATCCAGGGTAGGCTCCCGTGGCGGCTTACTGCCTAACTCTGCTGCCCTTGCCTTGAAGTAGGATCAACCCAATTAGCACGTAAGTGAATTTTGGAACTTATTTGCAACTGTAGGGAGCATATAAGTGATGCAAGAGGGTACGATATTACTTTTTTACAAATTCGAGTGTTGTTGTTTAGAAAAATTGCCACCTATTCATAGTTGCGAAAGCGATAGGTTGCAATTTTTCTCCCTTTGGTAACATATAGGTTGTTTATAGGTTCTAACCACCTTTATAAAACTTAATCGCGATGGATTTTCTAAAGGTTCCAAAATAATACTACATGCAACCCATATGTCTCTAAATGTGTTACTTGGGAAATTAACGGGTTGATTTTGTTATGTAGGTAATGAATGCCCTGTGCATTACATAAAATACAAAAACAATGACATGTTCCAAGTAGGTAATTATATCATAAGGTAAATTCTAGCTACACAATGTACAATGAAGTTAAATAACTTATTCTGAATATTAGCTCCTGTCAAAAATAAAAAATACAAGTGAAAGAATTAATTCGATACGTTAATTCGTTTCCGATTTATAGAAGTAAATGTGCGATGCGGACTTGTACTCGGGTGTGACGGCGTTGGGCCGCCGGACTTCCCAAAGATGCAGGTTCAAGTCGGGTGTAAATATTTGGAAAGCATTTTCTTATAGTTATCCAAGTGTAGAAAATACTTTGAAATATATCCAAAGGAAATACAAGTTAACATATTAATTATCATTAATAAATAATACAGAACATATAATTAATTAATCATTAATTTTTTTTTTCGTAAATTATAATTTAAGTGTTAGTTAAGTTTTTAATATTAATGTTGTGTGTGTATTGTTAATAATTGAATTTTTTTATTATGAATTGTATGTGTAGGTATATTTAAATTGTAATTGTATTTTTTTATTGTAAGTACTGTAACTTTTATGTTATATATTAATTATCATTAATAAATAATATGCGGTAAGTCCAGCAACACTATTGGATATTGATATTGAACATTTCATAGTTTTCCATTCTGAAAGAGGAAATCTACCGTCAGGCATAAGCAAAAACAAAAATCGCAATAAGTAATGACCATATGTGTGAATCTACAATTCAATCGTATGCAATATTTTGGGTGATTTGCAACAGCCCATATTCACAGCACGCACTGTTACCTGACAAATTTATCGTTTTCCTTCATAATAAATGGTCGACGATATTTTGGGGAGGAAGGCGATGTAAAATAATACGAAATAGGGAATACTTGGGTGGTCATAAATGTATGTACATGTACATAAATGTATATTCTGTTTGTTATAACTATTTTTTTTAGAGGTGCTCACACCTTATGAGGAAAGGAAAGGTACCGTTCTCCATACAAAAACCTACTATTTCTTCCTTGGATAAAGACATCAGAGAAAATATGGTAAAATTTTACCGGGTCTTAATAGCGATTTTTTTTTATTTTATTAGTCTCCTTGCGACCAAAATCATTGCAACATGATCGAAATGTCGAGGTAAGAAAATAAAAAAATAATAGCAATTAAGTCCACTATGTTAGCAAATCGTGTGAATTTAAAAAGTTTATTAGACAAATTATGTTTATGCCATAACCAATAATAATTGATCATGGTACTACGTTTTGATTGCTTTTTAATTCTATTTTTTGTTCTCTCTTATATCTATTCTATAATAAAAAGCATCCAAAACGTGATGGTACATGATCATGGTTGATATTGATTTAATGTCGTAAATATATTTGCTCTAATGGTCTTACATATTATGGTCTGGACCCCCGGTCGGGGCTCTTTTTAGCCCAGAATATATCGTTGGCGATTCAACGGGGTAATGCCGCCAGTGTGATGAGCACTTTTGGACTCAATAGTCATTCACCTTAGATTATTTATATTGTTTCTATATCTTTGTAGTATTTATTTCTTGTGTAAGTATTTTAGATAAATATTATAATGTGTTATCCATCTCATGAACTGAAAAGATAAGATCTGCTAAAACTGCTTCATCAAGCTTTCGAATTACCAAATTACAAGCAATCATATACCAGCATTTGCTCTTTGACAAATTCGAGCCATCAATTTACGTACCGCAAAAAAATCTAATTTAGAATCGTAAAACCGTTTTCTTGTCGTCCCTAAAATATGGAATTCTTGAGTTGCATCATATGTCATCACAGCGACGAGACCCACAGGGCCGAGACAAATACGTTGACATTACTTTAATGTATAGGGGTGTAGGAGTAGTCACGTATCCCGTCATCCCTCACTTATGGCCTACGTGTGAAATCATTCATGGCCTGTTTACATACGCGATGGCTTCCAATTGGTTTCGCATAGTTTAACGTTAGACGGAATATCCAATTTCATTTTCCATCTGCCCAGTGTTAGTTACAATAGAATTTACAGTGGATATGCATGTTGCTTTGTTGATACACGATTGGTCGAACTTTGTTAACATTTTTTTTAATTTGGTGTTTCTCTTAATACCTGAATAGATGTGTCAATGGTTTTTACGATTTAAAAAAATAGTCACCCAAATGTAGGGAACACTTTATATAAAAATAAATAAAATAAAATAGTTTTTATTTCAAGTAACGAAGACTCATATTATGAACATGCAATTTTACAAAAGAAAAAGAAAAATAAATACACATAAACATAAATAGACAGCTAACGGTCCCCAATATTAAAATATTTCAAAACTATTTTTGCGCTCATTGCTAAATTAATTTAAAAGTTTAACTTAAGAAATAATTTTGTACCTAATTTTATTTATTTTTTTGTCCGGTTGACATAATGACCTGGAACGTATTATCTTTTTACGATCGTTGTATGAGCTTTTCACCATTATTTTACCAGATGGTAAGTAAAGATATGGTCTAAGGTGTAGCACATTTGACTAAAAGACCAGAAAAAGTACTGAGATTTTGTTTTTGTGTAATGATCTCATACAAGTGGAACTTATAGCGTCTGGAGAATGTGCAACAATATTAGGTATAATTAACTGATTCATTCATTATCACGAAGCTACCTACTGCAATAAAGCTTGTTGTGCTTGTCGTCAGCTATACGTGTGCTATGGTATGCTACCGCGCTCTACAAAAAACACAACTTTCAAGTTAAGGAATCACTATGAATTTTTTTATTAAATTTACAGCAATTTAATGAATATTTGAGGCCGTTTCACTCCTTAGTGAAGATACTTTTAACTAGAGTAAAATTACGTATGGGTTTAGGCACAGTTTTGTCAGTAAAGCTACCTACCTAATTGTAAATATTAACCCCAGCCTGGCGCAACCCCTTGAAGTGGTTACATTTTGCAATGCAAAAGGCTGCGGGTTCGATTCACGCCGGGAACAAATATTTAATGTTTGTTTCTGGTTCTGGGTGTTTTCTATGTACCTATCATATGTATGTATTTGCAAAAACATAAGTATAAAATGTGGTATATCCGTTGTCTTGTACAAGCCAAGTGCTTAGTTTGGGGCTAGACAGCGCTGTGTATAATGTCGTGGAATTTTTATTTTATTTAGAAAGTATTATTGATGAAAACATACAGATACGGAACGAAACTATGTTTTTTTTTAAATTTGGTATATAGACGCAGTCTAAAAAGAAGCACGCTGGCCTAGAAGGTACCAGTTCACACGTGATTTGAAGACTCCCAAATTGTTCATGCAACTAATGGACTATGTGCGTGCGTATAAAGATGTTTAACTGAAAATCGATCCTCTCTGTAGTTATTAATCATATCCGATCATGGAGGTGGAACATCAGTCTACCAGGCCCTTTTGTCCTTAACCCGAAGCGTGACGAGTCGACCTTCCTCCGCAAGTCCACCATATCTCATTGTCCGACCTGGGTGCGTCCGCCAACTATGCAGTGATTGTCTCTTCTCAATACATGATCCCAAGGTTACTGTCAATAGATATCGAACGTGATTGTTCCACGTGCCTACACGGCACAGCTTATAAGGATCCCTTGATTTAAATTGATCACGCATTCGAGTATTAATCTCAATTTAAAATATCGGTTGCGTTAATCCGCCGATTTATAATTTGTTTTGGGGCCATTACTCTACGGCGTAAGTTTATGTATCTGTTTTATTATGACTGATGGAACAAAGTTAATCTTATTAGTTTTAAATTAAAGCCATTTTTTATTTTTGGGGCCAGTAAAATGTGAACATAAATAACGCCGCAGACTCTAACCTTAAATAAATGATGATCCAATAAACTTTTTGTTCAAATAAAGCCTGAAAATGGGATTGAACGATTTATAATCCGATTACCTCTATTCAAACTGAGGGTTTACCGATATTATTCTTTTGATAATATAAGTATTTAAATTCCTTCAGTTGAAATCCCGTATCAGACGAGATATAGGGATTTGATTCCAATCTAATGTATCGATGGTTTTGCATGACCCAGCTTAAGGTCTCAGGGTTCAATCGCGAAATCACGTGAGAAGCATGCAATTTTATGAAACGAATAATCCGAAATGGATTTTCAATGGGTTTTAGTCTGATATTCATTTTACATTTTGTTGAAATTTTATTACGGTTGAAGACCACGATTCGTCCGTGCTCCGATACGTAGGCCAGTATAGTGGTTCGCTAACCTAACCTATCTCATATAAATATAGGATCATACGAAACTATCTCTTTACTGATCGTCATTATTAAGGAATTTAGATACCAGATACGTCGGTGAAGAGGCCGTCAAAGGAAGGAAAGGCTTCCGTGGAGGCAACGTGACGTTCAAATTATGCTAAAACACTAAAGTTGCAATGAAATTTTCTTTTTTTTTTCCTATTTAAACTAGAGATGAGCATTAGCTCCTGTCGGCTGTCGGCAAATTATGCCGGTGGGTCACCAAAAAACCCCTTTTGGAGGTAGCCCTTTTCTTTAATCCCGGGCTCATTCGCAGAAATATCGCAGCATAAAACAAAGGAATTATTAATACCATATTAAGCAAAAACGAAACGGTTTAAAAACTGCATTCTTCACGCTAACTACTACAAAGACGGCAAAGAGTTATGGACCATAGAACATTTCAGTCGCCAACCACGCTTTGTTTGTGAAACTACAACCAAACTCTTCTAGAACACTTAGCAAACGTTAAAAGCTATTGTTGCTTGTGACGTTTAAAAGTTTCATTGTTCCGAAGTCTGTACATTAATGTTGGAACCAGATCGAGAACTTTATAAGAATCGATCCATAGCCTTTTGTTCGAGCAAGCAACATTTTTGACAGAACTATTTAGTTAAAATGGCCTTCTTGCCAAATACGAATCATTGTTCTCGCTGAATTGCCCGTTGGAAAGGAAAATTGGAAATTCTTCCAGTGTCTGGAGTGGCCGAGTATCAATCTATATAAATGCATATTGACATGGCAAGATCTTTAGTCCTTTGATAAAGCATTAAATATAAAGCATTAAATATTGTAGGATATTACAGCCCCTAACTAAGAAACTAGACTATTGGAGCTAGACAACGGGCATCTACTTATCTATACTACATATAATCTACATAATGATACTCATAGAAACAACACCCAACATAGATTAGATTAATAAGTTATAGCAGTGTAGATATTCCCACGGGAATAGTGCTAACGCAGGTGAAACTGTGGTTCGCAGCTAGTTTCCAATGAATTATAACTAAGGTGTCGCCTCTATCTGAGACCTCACGACCCCCTATCTTCCCAACCCCCCTACTGATCCGGCTCATCTTTGAACTCATAAATTCTATTTACCTAAACTACGCGCCTACCAAAATTTATGATGATGATGATACAAATATACAAAGACAGAAGCGCCAGGCCCGTCTACACTGGACCTCACTCACTTCGCTCGTTCGGTCAACTTACAGAAAACCATATTTAAAAGCCAAGCGTCCACCTACCGGCATCGCACGCAGCGGGCGCATCGTATCAAACGAATCGTAAAATTCTTTGTATATGCCGACGCCGTTTGCTCGTGCCGATGACGTCATTAGGTTGCTTAGTTGACTTGGTAGTTGCGTCTTCAAATGCGACGGCTGGCGATCAGGTTGACGTACTATAAAAAATTCATCCGTTTGATACAATCCGTCCGATGCGTACAGTACCTACTTTAAACTATAATCTAATTCACAAATCCACCTAAACAGAAGCAAAACGTTCGAAACACAAATCCCGTATCACCGATCACGGTCCGTAATTAAACGCCGTGACATTATTTACTCGTATCTCGAGCTAAGTCGCGAGTTGGCGCTATCTTACATTCTAGTTTCGTGACATAAATCGAGAGAAGTCGCACGAGAGAACCGACTCATCTGTCTCGACACAGACAACTAATTTGTCTGTCTTGCGAACGCGGTATAGCCTAAACCTAGCCAAATTTTAAGATAACATTTAGGTGGAGCGACGGGATAATCGATTCACCTAAATGTTATCTTATTTCTATTTAAATCTATTTAGCAAGTAGTGATTAGTAGGCACTATGTCGTAACATAGTGTAATGTAAGTTAATTTTTTAATTTTGCAAGTAAACATGTAATATCGGTAGTTTGTGCCTGAAATACAGGATTACCTAGTTCAGGCATAGATAAAACAGTTAGAGGTGTATTTTGTAAAAACTGACTTTAAAGTTTAAATAGTTCCTAAATTTTTTTTTTTTTTTTTTTTTTTCATTTAATTATGGTTGTTATCCAGCAGTATTGATAAGGCAAATTATCATTTACTATTTCCCAATTATATAGTTACGCTCATATAATACACAAAGCAAAGCAAAATTAAATTGACTTCCGGGTCTATTGGTGTCTACTTGTCTACCCTGTAAGGGTTGCGACACCGTCGATCATTAAAAAATAAATAAACATTAAAGATTAAAACTGAAAAATGAGTTGAATTTTAAAAACAAAAACAATATAAAAATCAAAATAGTTGTTTGTCCTAGCAACTACATATTAATTAACTTTTCCAAAAACCTGTAACGTATTCAAATCAGATAGTATTTCCATATCAACCCACTTTATTTACATTATTTTTTCATAATAACCGAACTTATTTTTCTCTCTCTTACAAAATCATATTTTATGAGATTTCATCGTCCCATCTTGAGACTGTCAGTCCATCAGTCTATCGCAGCTGTGCTTTTATCACGTCATTCTCTCGTGTCACATAATATCACTTTATTTCATTTTCTTATAAGAAAATTCATGATACTATTTTGGTAAGTACTTCTGTATAAAAGGAATAAATATAAATGGTGAGAGAAACTCTCATTGGTGCCAGTAGATCTTGAATAGTAGTGCTCATTTTCATTCAAGAAATCATTTTCTCGAGCTCCTCCGTGCTTTGGAAGGCACGTGAATAAGGTAACCCCGGCTGTTATCACGGTCCGCTTGATGTTAGAGAGATCCACATCTGTCCTATTTTCACTTTGGTGTTCGTCGGTTAGTTAGATAAGGACAGACTGAATCCAACAGGGTTTAACAAGACCCGTTTAATATTTCAAAGCAAAAACTATCTTAACCTTAGAGAACATGATTGAAATTGATATTTCAAAAGTTCAAGTGCACAGTCTTCTAGGAGCGAAGACGACGATGTGACATGTCTCTAAAATTTACCTACTACCATGGACGTAAGAGTTATATGAAATGTTACCTCCATGCCTACTACAGACGAGAGTGGTGTCTTCGTTCAACCGTCTAATGCACTGACAAATCACGAATGTCACTCAAAAAGGGTGAATGACACTTTGGCGGGTTAGATTCAGAGTGAACGTACATATGGATGTGAATATTTAAAAACTCTTCGTCTGTAAATTCTCAGTTAAGTTACGGAGTATTTTTATTATGTCAATTACCTACGTTTCTGTCGTGTTTAGGTACCTAATTATAATGGAGGTTACCATATGATAAAAAATAAAAAATAGTACACTATTAAGACCCGGTAAAATGTAAATATGTTAACAAATCGTGTGAATTTAAAAAGTTTAAACTTGTAAGTAATTAATCTTCCCACCCACCAAAAAGGGAAACAAAGTATTAATCAACATGTAAAATAGAAGGAATTTTCGCCGCCAGCTCCATGCTAATTTGATGAATTCTCTTCTGGTTCTGGCACTCGACGTGATATGTCTGATTATAAAAATGTATGCACCGCAACTTCTACAAAATTAATTCCGCCTGCGGCGTGTCGTGTGGATTAGACAATTTTGATGCCCAATTATGGTATCTCCTTATTGTAGACAAATATACCTACGTACTTAAGTATCTACTAGTACCTTTCAGTATGTATTATAGCTAGGTAAATAAAATATTACTGGCCTTTTCATCTAATTTTAGATGATTTATACAGCGCAAGCAACTTATAATCAATGCTATTTTATGGTATGTCCGGGACGTTGTTAGGAGGAGTGGGCTTGTCCAGCACCTATACCACCCTCCCAGTCTAGTCAGCCATGCCCAGAGGAAAGAATTGGTCAATACGTCTGGAGCTAACTAAGCCGTGGGTTTCCTCACGATGTTATTCCTTCACCGTATGAGCGATGTTATTAACGCTCATAACTTTTCCGCAAGTAAAAAGACATTGGTGCGCGGTAAGCCGGGATTCGAAACCACGACCTTCGAGGGCCCCCGGGCCTTCGGGGACCTTAGTCGAGGTATCTACCACTAAACCAACACCGCTCTATCTAGGTAAATAAGGTATCTATAAACTCTCTTAAAAGAGACCTGTCTAAATTATTTGATCCTCCTAAATAGAAAAGTCACGCACAAGTGAAGGTATAAAAAGTGCAACCTTTCCTCGATACTAATCTATCCTGCTTACGAAATAGCCTCCCCACGGAAGTAGGCGGGGAGAAGATATCAGCCTATTCTTTAAGGTAGAAAGAAAGGCCTTTAAAGAAACGGCTAGACTAGCTAACCTGTCGTTTTTAATGGCTGCACTGGCCTATCAATATCAATAAATAGACGAACCTTTGGCAAAACAACGACGACCGAGTGGGTAGTGACGAAGCGTGAAATTCTTTATTTACCAGCATAGAACTGGATTGATTTCTATTGAAGGCTAGATCGAACCGCCTGATATTGAAGCTTTTTTATCTCGGCCGTGACACCCGATTTAGCCATACATTCCAAAGTCAAACTGTTCGGAAATTTACCCACACTCCTTCAAATAAAAAGATTCAAAATTCGAACGTTGTTGTTCTATTTACCCACCGTATGTAAGTAGGTAATTTAACAAATGTCAGTGCAAGACGAATTTGTAAAGTTAGCACAGAGCTAGCTCAATACCCCGGGGCTAATTAGGTAAAGCAGCGCAAGTAAGCCTAAGAATACAAGCTTAAACACTGGAACAATTATTAACAGTACTAGTATAATCTAACTTCCAACTTAATATGAAAGACGGAAACTAGTTTTAGTTATTCGGTTAGTTAAACCGCTCAAGTTTTTAACTACACGCAATTGTGAGAAAAACTATTTCGGAACTATCAAAGTTAGCCGAGAATTACCGCTTGCAAATTGCCTGTAATTTTGAATGAAAATGAACTTTGGTTCTTACTTTGAGTGAACTTCACTTGGAATCACGATTTATATTATGAATATTCATATTATAAATGACTGTAGATGAGTTTGTTTTAGTACTGCAATTATCAGCGATCCGAGGGTCACCCTCGTAAGTCCCGATTTCGTAGGAATATTGGGATAAAAGGCATATAGGCTACCTATATGTCATTCCAGGTAAACAAATCAATCAAACTCCAGCATTAATCCCCTTACTTTTAACGCTAATTAATGAGCTGCATAACTTTGCATCGTTAGTCTTTTACTGTCACATAAAGTTACAAAGTCGACAGACAGAGACAAACGTCACATAACTTAGTCATGTGTAAATAATCCTATCCTACTAATATTATAAGCCCGAAAGTTTGTATGTATGTCGTTTGTTTGTTACTCTTTCACGCAAAAACTACTGAACTGATTGCGATGAAACTTGGAATATAGGTAGCTGGATACCAGGAATAACACAAAGGCTACTTTTTATCCCGATATTCCTGCGGGAACGGGACTAACGCGGGTGAAGCCGCGGGGCACAGCTAGTATTTTATAAGGGAGTAAATCTTTAGCTGTATACTTTACAAGTTTCATATAACAATACAAGTATGTATGGATATTTTAACGCACACTTAAATTTAAGATGATTTCAATGTCTGGAAAAAAATTACGCAGCTGCGAACACAATGTTGTAAGATAGCGTATTGGAAAACTGAGTTAGAAGTACATTCGAGTTTTCTGCTGTTGTCGCGGTGTTGATATGATACACTTGTAGGATGGTTTCCTTCCATTTAGAGTTACATCTGGAAGTTTACCTTCCTTATTTATACTTATAACAAAGGAAGAGAGGATAAAAAGTCTGTTCTTGGAAGTAAATTTAAAAAAAAGTGGTCTAGGGGACTTAGGATAAGTAGGTTGTAGAACAAAATTATATAATTTTTAAAATTCACATCTGTCTGTCTGTTTGTCTGTTTCTCTATCTGTTCCTTATACAATTAAAAACTACTAATCCGATTGAAATCTGGTTTTCAATATTAGATAGTTCTATTTTCGAGGAAGGTCGTGGTAATATAACTATTTTAAAGAAAACATTATTTTCGAAAATTCACTCGGGGCGAGGTTCGAACTCGCGCCTCTGGGTCAGTACCCCAGAGAGTACCTAGAGCAATAAAAAAAATACGAAATATCTTAAATCAATGCAAACAAATTACGAGTAAAACTACTTGAGGAATTGTATAATCAAACACCAACATAAAATAAAAAAAACCTAGAGTTATCGTATTCTGTAAACTGCTAAAGCAAGAAAAAGACCAAATGGAGTCCGCGAATGCGACGCGACGCGACGCGGTATGCGGGTAGGTGCGCAGAGATATGGACGCTTGAGCATGTGTGTCACGTGCTGGATTATAAAAGCTTTTTCCAATTCTCCATTGTAGGAGCTCTCAGGATCTCGTGGCGACCACGTAGGCGCTATATCTTACGCTCTCTGTACGCTTTTATTTTAACGAAATTTAACCCCTCCCTTGTCACTGTCGATTACTTTCCATTGTCTCGGCTGGAGTACAGTGATACCGTATCAAATTGGAAAATATTGAAAAGGTACGTTGTTGGATATGTTTGTGGAGTTTAAAAAACTACTAGCTTCGCCCCGTGGTTTTAGCCGCGTAAGTCTCGATCCCCTGGGAATGTCAGGATGCGTTATTCGTATAAACCTTCCTATTAAATTAATTTATGTACTAAAAAAAACCGCATCAAAATTCGTTGCGTAGTTTTAATAATCTAAGCATGCATACAAACAGACAGACAGATAGCGTGAAGCGACTTTGTTTTATAAGAACTAAGTATATAAGTGCACACATTTAAACAAATTTAAACAAAATTGGAATGTTGTTGTACATAAATATCATCTTCCCATTATACATGATAATCTCAGGAACTAACTTTTCTTTCACAATAAACTTAAATCCTAAAAGTCTGATTTTATATTTAAAACGATAAAAAATAAGCCTAGATTTCATTAAGTTCTTATTTTTGTTATTCTCTTAACTTTTAATTGCTTATTATTTTAGACAATGCGGCGCTATATTTGTATAACATCCATAGATATTTAAACTAACTGCTAATGATCCTATATTCATAAGTAGTCTTGTTTTTGTTGCCAACTTCGTTTCAAAGCAATGAAATAAAAACTAATCTACTAACATTACGGAAAGGTTTACCTAAGGGTTTTCTTATCACGATTTAGGTTGCTTATTATCCTAGGCGAAAGACTGGTTAATATAATTTGACATCGAGTATTGTCGATTCAATGTACCTATCATCGACATCAATATACTTTCTATAAAGCGTAACTTCGAAATAGTGAACTGTCGATACAGCGTAATTTAGCAACAGTAGCCTTTCGATGGGATGTTTTCGATCTAGTGATTTTAGATATTATACTCTACACTCGCTGAAAACTGTAATTAACCCTAAGCAATACGAATTATTTTGTACTTTAATGTAACACAAGATTGTTTAAATTTAGCTGTAAAAAATATATTATTATTTTAAAAAAATTATAAATCCTACTTCAAACTAAATAACAATAAGTATAGAATGATTTAAAGCAATCGTTAATGTCCGTATACTTGCCAAGTTATTGTTTTAATCTGGACCGAAATCAGGTTATTTCTAGATATTTATGGAGGTGCCTGTATTATTCCAGCTCTTGTACATACCTACAACGAATAGAATATACGAATATTAACAAAATTTCCGTATCTTTTGATTTGTAAACATAATCCTCTGTTTACGAAATGTATCTGAAAGTATGAGAAAGGCCCTTAGGGTGACCTGAAAACTGATAGAAAAACTGAGAACGGGTTTTTAGAAATTACTAGCTGCGCCCCTCGGTTTCACCCTCGTAAAACTTGTCAAAATCGGTTCAGCATTTTTTCTTTCACTTATGAAAGAAAAAATGCTGAACCGATGTTCAGGAGAAGGTTCTTAAACCTTCTCCTGAACATAATTTATTTATTCGTATGGCATTACAGTTTGCTGTGTTAAGATAAAAAATAGAGATCTATTCTAAGTTGTTTCAGTCATTTGATAGCATCGTCGTCCAGGTTGATCAGGTCCAAGGGTAATTCTCCGTCATAATGCGTTTCCGGGCAATCGATGGTAATATGTTGGATATTCTGCACCTCGGCTCCACATGTAAATGGGGGATAACTATTACTCGCGTCCGCAGGAAGATTACCCCTAGTTTCCCTGCACGTGTCCGTCGGGTGGTGCTAAAGAGTAATCAATTTTTGGCTGCTGCACTACTCACTATATTTTCTATAGCCTCACAGCAACATACAGTTTTCGAAATGTCCAGATGCACAAACATAGGCTCTCTTAGAAGGCCTCAGACTAGAGATCTCGGACCTTCAGTCCGTATTTGTCAAATAAATGTGGAGGGTATTAGCAAATCCTGAACATAATGAAGACAACAAAAAAGAATTATCGAAATCGGTCTAGCCGTTCAAGCGTGATGCCGTGACCATGCAAAATACGCAAAGAAGATTATGCTACGATTTTTTAAACGTGCCCCTTTACTACTACTTTAGTATTTAACCTACCTGTACCTGTATCTGCCATAAAAAAGCTAAAACAACTATGAGAAATTAGAGAAATAAACTCTATAAAATAACTCAATATTATCGGACGAAAACGTGTTTATATCGTGTCCTTGTTTGTTGTCCTCTTTCATTTCATACAAATCCGGAAAAAATAAAACAGATATTAGGGGCACCCTAACCGAGCGGGCTTCCCGCCTCGCACATTAGTGTCCCAAAAATTTCCCATTCTTATTCAAATATTTCCGGCAATTTGTTTGTGCTATCGTTCAAAACGGGACACAATAGGTTAAGAAAAATAGACTCATCTTAATAAAACGTTTAGACAATATTTCAGCGTGATCCTTTACAAATTATTCGAGGGTTTCTTTCTAAATAACTTATACGGTTGTGGGTAGTGTCCGACCGAAAGTTCGGTTTCGGTTCAGGCCGAGTTTCGGGCAATAATCAACTTTCTGCGGCAGTTTCAGTTTAGGCCAAAATTGGAAATTTGCCGAAACCGAAGCTGATTTCGAAAGTTGTCGTGCACCCTCACCTCACTTCATTTGAACTTAATTTAAAAAACAAATAAACTATTTTTTTTTTAATTGATATTAAATAAATGATTACAACAAACTCAATATAGTACTGTGTTTCCTTTTTATGTCCTAAAGATTGCAGAATATGAATAGAATATAAATTTCTGTAATTTAAGGAGTTTCATACTTGAGTTTCGATTTCGGTTTCGGTCGAAAATGAAGCCACTGCCGAATATTCGGTTTCAGCCGAAAAACCAGTTTCGGTCGGATACTAGCGTAGGCCTTTGACGACTGAACCACACTCTAGTACGTCATATCCTTTTTGGTCTCACTTTTACTACTTTTAGTATATTCCTAGTATGGTTTGCTAACGGTGTAAATTGTAGGTATGCAATTCTCAACACAATCAGTATAGGTAACTTGACATATTTATAAGGTGATGTTACAAATTTGGCTAAAAAATTAATACTTAAGGGTACCGTGTAGGGTCAAAAGCATTTTTAGTACTAAGTATTTAATTATTGTTTTAAATTTGTCCTCAAATCTAGGGTGAAGAAATTTAACCACTATGACTGGTTCAAGTGGCGCTTAATTGCTTATAGTCTGCAACTTACTATGGCATGCGTAGCATCTGGGACTAGAATACGCAGCGAGCAACAGAATTTTCATTTCTACATTTATTGACTTCCTTGTTTACGAAAAATTCAGCGTGCAAACAGAGACTGAAAAATAGTTAACCAAATTGCGGGTGCCAGAGTACTTTAACTTTAACCGCTAACAAACAAGTTGACTGCCAAAAAACTTGGTCGACTTTATTAATGCAGTCAGCCCGCATTACTCGCGCCGAATGACTCCTTTGTTCGTTCACTTTACGAAAACAAGTGAATCTTGCGATGTCAGAGGAGTAAAGGAAAAATAAATCATCCTTATGTCGGATTTTAAAATATTATTTTAAATGTTGTTTTCCTCCAAAGCTAATTTCAGTTTTGCAAGCCACCTCTAATCAGGTAATTCGCCGTTGACGGATTCGTCAAGGAAGACTTCATTATAAAATATTTTAGTGTATCCTTCTAGCCTAATTTACATTACAAAACTAATGTCAAGCATTATAGAGTCAATCTTAGAAAAGCAGCTCGCATCAGTTACTGAAAGTCCTTTTATTTAAAACAAAATTATTATGTAAACGCATTATTTTTTGTGAAAATGACTTTGAATTGTATGCCATTAGTTTGTAATGTAAATTCGCAGAGAAAGTTTTTTTTACACTTTCGACTACCACTAAAAATCATCAAAATTGTAACCGTAACTTTAATCAATAAGGAGTTTTCTGATGAAAAGATGGTTGCAGGTGCTCAATCAATCTGTAGTTAGTTTTTTAGGAGCCGATTCTGTTGGTAAAAGGCCAAAATAACTGACTCTTGTCTGCTCATACTTCTGAAAAATAAAGAACGCGTCCGAATAGATAACCTGCTCCTTTTTTGGAAGACGGTTACAAACGAGTTATGGCAGAGGCGCGAAATCCATTTGTATTGTAACTATTGTCGATACTGTGAGAATGCAGGTATACTTACTATAGAATTGCCAATTCCCAACAAAGATTTTTTACGCCACGCCTCCGCGACAACTTCTGTCAGCGAACTCCCTAAGACAATTTGCGAATATTTCAGTGCTATGGAAATCTACCGAAGTCCACTATGCAGCGTTATCGTAACTGGCTTCCTTTGTAACAACTCCCTTTTGCAATTTGTCGAATTTTGTTCGATTCAATTTTAGCTGCCTGACAATTTTAGCTGGCTGAAAGCTTAGTGTGATTTTTTAACCGACTTCAAAAAAAAAGGAGGAGGTTATCAATTCGTCTGTATATATAATTTTTTTTTTTTTTGTATGTTCACCGATTACTCGAAGACGGCTTGACCGATTAAGATGATCCTTTTTTTAATGGATAGGTGGGAGCTCCAAGATGGTCCCATAAAAATTTGATGTGGATCTGATGAGGGTCTGCGGAGTGATGAACGGAAATGCTCCTCAAAACGCATTAATCAATCCAGTTGTTTATCGATTACTCGAAGATGGCTTGACCGATTGAAATGATTCTTAACAATCACGCGTTAACTTAACAATCACGTTCGCGTTTTTTTTAAGAAAAAACTCACACTAAGGGTACTGGTAGTGGAGATGGTTTTAGGGTTCCGTATTCAAAGGGTAAAAACAGGACACTCACTAAGGACTCCACTGTCCATCTGTCTCTCTGCTATCAGCTATCAGGTTGAATCTATGAATCGTGATAGATATAGTGTTCACATCTTCATAGATTCCGTATTCGTATTTGTTGCCGCTACAACTGCAAACACTAAAACCATAAAAAATTAAAAGAATTAAATAAAATACGTTCATATTATACAAAGAAATTCACCCAGACGAGATACAAATAGTTATTTTTACGCATAATTTAATATTTGCACCCAGCGGGAATCGAACCCGCAACCAAGCGTTCGCCGACGCGCCACAGAGGTCGTCAGCTCCCATTCAACTAACGTTATTTTCTGTATTATGGCGCGATAGTGGTCTAATTGACTATTTTAGTAAAATAAATAGGTAAGTACTAACTAACTCTACAAACTATTTGAATGTTCTCACGATCAAATCTTTAGGTATATAGTCGAAATAATGAGATAAGAAAGAAAGAAAGAAAAACATTTATTGACAACAAACACACACATAAGAAGGTACATACGAACAATGGGACACAATTTTTACATAGATAATAAAATATAAGACAAAACAAAGAGAAAAAAGAAGAGATAAGAGAATTGAAAGATAACAATACCAGAAAAAGAGTTGTAATTTAAATATGAGTACAAATCGTCTGAGTTTTAAAAGTCATATTAGTCAAAGACAGCAATTTTAACTTTAAAATCCTATGAAAACGGTTTTACAGGGTGTGCCGACGATGACCATTTAAGCCAAAAGGTGGTAGTTCTAGACGTCTAGGCGACCAACTTTTGTTCTACAACTTATTAAAAAATCGAAGTAGTTTCGAAAAAATTAAGCATAAAGTTTACTTAAAGATCAGCTGTTTATTAAGAGTTAGAGGTCATTGATCTTAAGTTGTCCTTTCACTCAATTTGTTCTAAAACAATAAAAACTTTACTTGTCTTTATTTTTGGCAGCAGCTGTTTTTTCAATGAAACAATTAACCTCAAAATTAAAAAAAAGTTAAAAAAAAAAATCTAATGTCGTAAAAGCTGTTCGCCTAGGTGTCTAGAACAACTCCTTTCGAGTTTTGGCGGGAACGCGATGAGGAGATATGGAGCTAATTTTTCGTCATTTTTGGGAAACCTAGTTCAAATGCGTGCAAATTGCTTAATTTCAGGGGCATATTAATCAATTTAGTTTCGTGAAGGTGTATTAAGTTCAATGAAAGTGAAAATCAGTGTAAAACATGGACTTAAGCGTTATCTCCAAAGATCCGTGAACAATCTTTGTAAATGGACGCCGTGTTTACAAATTATTCCCTAGACTTGACTAAAGTCATAGTTAAAACTATGACGCCTTGACTGTTTCGATGCAAATAACTTGTATTAATATATTAATAATACTTGACACTGGCTAATTTCCAAATGGCCATAATCGGTTGACATCCGATAAGAAATAAAAATAAACCCCCCTTTCGGCTTAAATGGTCATAATCAAAACAGCCTGTATATCATTATCCCTAACAATAATTAGGTATAATTTCCATACTTCGTTATCATCGAACTGTTTCACCTTGATTCATTAAACTAAGCACGTACAATTTACTCATTTTCGCTTAGACAACGACCTGATTGCGAAATTTTCTGTTCTAAACCTATATTTTCAAAACACGTTTATAGATTTTAAACCAGATTAATAAATTCATTAATAATTTAAAGTATAATTTGAATAATTGCGCACACGGAGACAAAAGTTAAGTTTAGGGTTTCATTTTGCATTTAACTTTATTTAAGGGGGATATTAAATTCTCTTTTATGATGGTTTGTTTTACACGTTGAAACTGTACCTAGCTGCCACAGCCGAGGATACATTTTTGTCCAAGGCAAATCGTCTCTTTGTATCCTTTGACAGTTCCGAAAAACAATTTACGAAGTCCTCTAGTAACCAAGCCAATAGCAAACGAAAAAAACGAGGAATGTCCTCTAAAAAAATCTTTTACCATTAGAAAGCCACATCATCGAGAAGTAATACGGGCAAGTTTAGATCCCGACAGGGACTTACGCAGGTAAACCCGCAGGATGCAGCTATTGTTACACTATCACGTCTAAACCGCTGAACCGATTTTGATGTTTTGGTATAGAGATAGATTGACGACCTCTGTGGCGCGTCGGGCGAACGCTTGGCTGCAATACAGAAGGTTGCGGGTTCGACTCCCGCTGGGTGCAAATATTTATGCTTAAAAATAAATATTAGTATCTGGTCTGGGCGTATTTCTATGTATAATATGTATGTATTTACAAAAGAAAAATCAATATAAGTAGTATATCCGTTGTCTAGCTACCGTAACACAGGTTTAGCAGCTTACCACGGGGCTAGATGGCGCTGTGTGTTCGTCACAGGATTTATTTATTTATTATTTTATTTATTTATAAAGAGATAAAGAGGCTCGGAGTTGGTCTCGGAGGCTAGTTTGTTTCCCGATATTCATAATTTTACTTCATAGGTATCTACACGAGTAAAGATATGAACATGCCTAAAAAGATGTAGAAGCAATAATTCGGCGCATGAGTCAACATCGGTGGACAAATTGGTATGTCGCTATCCCCAGATTGAATGAATAAATAAATACACCATATAAAATCACAAGATAAATAGATATAAACGAATACAGCTTAAATTTAGGAAACACAATATGCGGCCTTATCGCTGAAAGTGATCTCTTCCAGGCAACCTTTATCTCTCCCCCTTTAACTTTTACCCCAGATTGTGTTGAGATGCGTTGTCGGCTCGAAGCCCGCTCGAAGTCGGCCGTGCGCTGCTTTTTTGTGGATACATCTTTCCTTTAAAAACAGTTTTAAAATTATGAGTCCGGCCATTCTATTCGAGTCGATTTAAAATCACGTAGGTGGCATCGTACAAAATAGCCAATATCATAGTAGCCTCTATAAATAGGTTACCGCACGAGTTCGATGCACGTATTCCTTTATTCGCAAAGAGGGCGCAAATGGCTACAAATTGTATATATTCGAACGTGACATGCACTGTTTGCTGAGTTGCCTGTGTCGACAGATGAGTAATGGCCGTTTGAGTGAACTACACGTTACAATTTTTTAAGTGGGTGTTCGTTTTTATACTTCAGATCAATTTGTGAATAATGATGTGGAAACAAATTGTATAAGGAACACTTGAGACGACGATAGATGATAATTTCAGGTCCTTGTCCGGTTGCATAGAAATGAGCGACACCGAACTTCATAAGTTTTTAAGTCCTGATCCCGAGCGAATAAGAGGTTAAAAAGGGCCCTATGTATTAATCGAGATCTTCAATTACATGAATGCCAAGTTTCATCGCTAACGGTTTGGTAGTTTTTGCGTAAAGAAGTTGCAAATATACTAACTCACCTAAAACACAATCATTCACTTTTATAACATCAGTAGAACCATTTTAATAAAATACTAATAAAAGTTCCTTAGTACTTAGATTTATATAGAAATAATTTCCCACTTAGAATCTTAAATAGACACCTTATCTTAAATCAACTGTTATCTAAAAATCTACTAGCTTACCAGACTTTGGTATCAGACTAACTAATAACATTGTAAAAACAGGCTATCTGTTTATCTCTTAGACTATCACGATTAAACCTGATTACTAAAACAATACTTTGACAATGACAAAAAGGGTTGGTTTTTCTCTAAATCTGAATTTGTTGTAACAAATGACAAATATTAATTGGTGCCTAAGTATGTCTTCCCGGATGTCTACAACTTGAGGGTCTTCAAGTCATGAGTGAACAGGTATCTCTTAGGTAAGCGTGTAACATCTTAGACCACATCGTCGCTTTCTATTAGGTGAGACAGTGGTCAAACGCTTACCTATAAATTGTAAAAAATACCTAGGTAAAATACTGTATAATAATAATAATAATAATAATAAATTCATTTATTTTAGCAAGCACAAGCAAATACAGTACAACGTCTGTGCCTGAACTAAGCGAAAAGCTTGTATCTCAGGCTACAGCGCTCTTCATCCAACTAACCTAATATTTACTAAAATATCTTATACAAATGTACAAATATTAAGCTTAAAAATAAAAACAAAAACTAGTTCTAGCATTTTTAAACCAGTACACTGTACATACAAAAACATAAATAACTTATAAGTGACCAAAAATACCAACCCAAATATCTAACTCCGTCCAGTACGTAGGTGTAGGTACCAATCCAAATTATATTATAAGTATCACAAACACAAAACACCAAGAAAAACCATTTGAACAGAGGATAGGTTATGTAGGCACCAACAAACACTCTAATACCTATCCATTTTAAATCCATCCGAAGTTAACACTCGTTAATAATTAAAAACAATTAATAAAAAGGTCTAAAATTTTAACAAAAACGGAGCCTCCAAATAAACCAAGACATGGATGAAATATTTAGTGCAATAGGGTAGGCAGGTACATAAGTTCGTGCAGTATATTCGTCAAAGTACACCGGTGCAACGGCAGTACCTATCGACATTTAAATCACAAAGATAAGCTAAAACTAGATGCGTCTCACCTTTACCAAACAATCTGGTATGACCTTTAACTGTTTTTAATAATTGTGATATTTATGTTATCCATTTTTAAAACACTTTATTTATCCGGTTTTATCGCGTTTTTATTCATTATTTTGACCCGAGCTTTCGCCAACTTTACAGTTGGCTTTTTCAAGGTTGGTTGACGGTATAATAGGACATAGGACATTTTTTTTCCTAATTTGGTAGGTACCCTGCACACTTGTGAAACCACGGGAATAAGTTAGTTTTTCTATAAAAGCTGATATAGGTATTTACTGCTACTTAGAAGCTGCTATAGGCTTATACAGTCAACGACAAAATAACAGCCCTATCTAACCGTAACATAAAGTAAGCCATGATGTATTGTTCGGTGAGGGGTACCTACGTCGCGTCGCTTAGACGGATCATAGCAATCAAGGCATACCTATAGTAAAGTTACGACCGACATAAGTTAGCTTACTTTGTTACCTATTAACCTAGCTTTGTCTCTTTCCACTATCTTCTTTAATAGTAAAGAGAAAATGTTAAAACAATTAAACTTAGTTTCCGGTAAATTAAACTTGGTTTGTACCTACTGAATTAAATTTATTGTAATCTATAATACAGATTGAAATCGATCTTTATGTACTCCAATTTTTACTGTAGAGAACTTACTGGACACAAACAAACTTAAAAATACATTGAAAAAAAATATGATTAAAACTAAAATAAAACTACATACTAAACCATATCTAAATCAGCTAAACCCTTGGTGGAGGGAAAAGTGTCCAGAATGCTGGCTGCATTGCCCCGTTGTATGCAAATACTTATTTTTTGGGCAAAATACAAGCCAGCATTCCGGTCACCCGATGCCTCCACCAAACGTTTAGCTCTATGTACAGCTCCAGAGCGGCCGACCCCCACGGACCTAAAGTCTCCACCCCAAACGGCACAAATACGTAACCCGTACCTAGATTAATTTTTACTTGTAAACGTGATAGTTTTCGAGTAGGTATGTATGTGTATAATATGTTTGTTATTCTATTGCATAAAAAGTACAGAACAGATCCTCTACCATTTCATTACTATAGCCTAAGTTGTTTTCATCCGTAGATTTCTAACCGTTCTTTCCAATCCGGTGATTGTCATGCCAGCAATGAAAGTGCGGATAGGGATAATCACCGGCTTGGCTTCCACTTCATAGTTTGCGAGTCATCCGTTCATCTTACCTTTATCCGTCCACTGCTATACATAGGCCTCCCCCATACGACGCCACGAAAAACGATCGCGAGCTACTTCAATCCAATGACTTCTCGCAACCGCTACAATGTCGTCGGTCGGAGTAGTGTCTTTCAACACTCTGTTTTGCATTGTGTCGTGGTTTGCGAGTAAAATTATTACTATTGAAAAGAGTCTCTATGTATTGACTTCGGCTACAAAGCCGCCTTCCAAAGGGCCTATGGCACCATAGCCTCTTTCAGGACATATAGCAGAAAGCTAGTATAAAAAAAACTATTCGCCATTACCATCTTTAATAAAAAACTTAGCTCAACACATTTTCAAACATCAAAACAAAGTAAGTCGAGTTGTACGAACAAAAATACAGGCTTAAACCTCATTACGTTTCAGTCTTTACAAATTCTAACTTGGAAATTCTTAACAAAGTTAGATAAAGCTGGGAACTGAGTGTCAGCTTTCCACTTTGCGAAGAATGAAGTACATGAGCGAAGCCTTACGTAAATTATACCGTAAGTTTTAATTATCTGTTACTGAGGATCTCTTCCGAAAATCCGCAGCATTTAATACTTAAGCTGAATTTGGTTAAGCTTGTAAACATGGTTATTGTAAAGAGCTTCATCGTATACTGTTACTCTCTTATTAATAAACGTGGAGTAAGGTCGGCACAGATTTTCCAGTTTTTGTTTCTGTCTTACAACTTTACAAGTCTTTGTCACGAAAAAAGACAATGCATGTTATCGCTAATCCGACTTTACTCCATGTTGAAAGGTGATTAATTCTCCTGTTTTTTTTTTCATGAAGTCTAGTTAACACATTGTAAAATTCATTTTTCTATTACCGATCTGCGAGCCTGTTGGCTTTTTAAGAACGAATGATCGATAATTTTAGTCTCTTACAAATTTTCAATCACGAACGACGAAATTTCAAATCTTCTAAAGTTTATTGATCGGCCTACACTGCAAATACTTAATAGTATTATTATAGCAATGTTTCTACTGTCGGTCGCCTGTCTGATACAAAGCTTTCGTGAAACTAAGCAGTTTACTTACTGGCCACTGCGCGGGGAAAACCCCAGCTTCACCGGCCTCCCCCAGATCTCTCAGTCGCATTTTGGGACACTCTTGTGTTTTGACTACGAAATAATTTTCGCGACACTATTAGTTCTGCAATAAAAACACGGCGTCACAAAAAGAGATAAGGTAGTCTTCTGAGATTACCTAGATCTTAGGTTCCCAAATAATGGGACGTGCCCCCCCCCCCCCATGGGGCGTAGAGAGATTTCAAAGGAGGCGTAATACGTTTGGTATATTGACAGGCATAAAATTTACACGTAAATTAGACATAACATTATCACATTCTATGATGCTTACAAACACTGCTCCAAACCGCAATACCATAAGAATGTCATTTATTATATAGCAGTAAAAAAAAAGTCGGAAAAACCCTGAAGATGGTAGAATATTCTTTCATCACCTTTCCGAATGCATTCTGAAAGGTGATGAAATAATATTCTAACATTGACGTTCGAATTACGAACGATTCGAACGGTTTACGAGTAATTTCCAGATCAATTTACTTCGTCCGTCAGTGCCGAGTTGGAAATGCATCACTATCAGGCGACCTTTCTCTTTCTAGTCTTAAATAGAGGCCAGCCCAGTTCCAGTCCTATATAAAGCGAGGATTACATGTTATTAAATATTAAACTAGGCCACAAAAAGTAACGGAATATTTTCCTCCCACATTTCGCACTATATTTAAAACGAAACGCTTTTAGTAAAGAGATAGTTGGACTGAAATTTTCTTTTAAAGAGGGGAAATTTCACTCTCGCTTCCTCATTAGCGAAGGGAAAACCTTTGACTAAACGAACATTTCGCTTTGCCTCGTAAGTGTACCTAGTACTTGCTAAATGTGAACTGAACATCTGGTAGGTATTTTAACGAAATTTGGTACGAAAAATGGAAGTTTGTTTGGTATCAGTAAGTATGTAAGTGTTACAGAAAATGTATAAAACTTCAACATTGTTATACAATTTCTAGGAAATTTATACAATTCCTTGTCTATTTAGGATTGGATTGTCGATTTGATTTGACTTAGTTATATTTATAATAGGTAAGAGAGAAAAAGAAAACAAATAATAATAAGCGATTAAGATCCGGTAAAATATTACTGTGTAAAATATTGTTCCAAAGCTTATTATGAAATGTATACATTTAATATTTATTTTTGTTTTTTATTGCTCAAGGCATTTTAAACATAGAAATATTTTTAGCAAGGAAATATATTTCCAAAAAATCCCCATGACAGGATTCGAACCTGCGTCCTTTCGCTAACCAGGCGAAGCATTACCAGGTTAGAGCATTACGCTAACCAGGTTAGAGCATTCGCCTGGTTAGCGAAAGGACGCAGGTTCGAATCCTGTCATGGGGATTTTTTGGAAATATATTTCCTTGCTAAAAATATTTCTATGTATACATTTTCTAGGATTTGCATACACTCCCTGAAAGGTACGTAACGTAATGTAATCAGCCCGTTAATTTGTCCCACTGCAGGACAAGGGCTCGTCATAGAGGGGTTAGGCAGCAAGACGCTACGGGAGCCTATCTTTACCTGGATTGGCGAATGTCCCATGTCTTTGGACCGTGGTGAGTCCTAGAACATGTCAGTTTTCTTACGATGTTTTCCTTCACTGTAAGAGCAATATTATTAGCGCACGTAAGTTTTCTTAACAAAAAGACATTGGTGCGCGGTCGAACTGGATTAGTACCCATGGCCCTCGAAAGCTGGGATATCCCCCCAACATCGCTCCCTAATAGGTACTAGGAAATTTACAAAGTTTACAATTACTTTACAATGAAGGTGTTTTAATATTGTTTCTGATAAAACGCCAATCAATTGTCGAACGTTTACATCGTTTTCAAAATTAAGTTATTGAATTAGTACCTAAACGAATTTATATTTGATATTATAGTTATAATAATTCTTATTAATTCGGCTATTAAAGTTTCGTTCATCATCATTATCATCCGATGTTCCCGGGTGCATCCCTCTTGGGAACCCGGGGTCCGCTTTCCTGCTTTTGCGTCTCCACTTCGCACGATCTTCGGCACCCCGTGTGGTGAAACCATTGGCACTCAAATCACCCTTTACGCACGTCACGAATATTTCAAAAGTTCAATTGTTTACAACAATCATTCGTAGCCAGATGCATTACATTTGATTGTTATACGTAAACAAATTGATTTACTAATTGATTACACAATATAAATGTAAAATCAAAGTGTTAATTGACACAACAGTGTGAAGTCATGCTCAGGACTGATTGTTTACTATTATATTACAATTTACATTAACTTATTGTATTTACAATTCAAACTCAAATAATTTAGATAAATCTGCGCATTGTCATTTGCTTAATGCAAATGACAAAACATTTGCAATGTCTCGCTTTGTCTGAATAATTTATTTGTGAAAAAAAAAACTACGATATCTATCTATCCTATCTATCTTCTATAATTACTTATAAAAAAGAAAGAGAGGACAAAAAGTCTGACTCGAAAGTAAATTTCGAAAATAAAAGAAAGGACTTAGGAAAAGTGGTACAACAAATTTATATAATTTTTAAAATTCATGTCTGTGTGTCTGTTTCTCTGTATGTTCCTTATACAATTAAAAACTACTAATCTCATTGATCCCATCAATATTGAATAGTTCTATTTTCGAGAATCCTCGTTACCCGCTCAGTTATAGGTACTCAGTTACAAAAACCTTTCTTATCATACTCAGACTCCAAATTTCAGATAATTTCTAGCAGGATTTTAGACTGTGCGTTAATCCATAAGTTAGTTAGGTACCTACATACCATTTTATAAATATTTATTAGAAATATTTTTTAAAGGAAAAATTGATCTTCAAAAATTCACTCGCTCGTAAAATATACCTCTCGGCCACTCAAGTTCCCCGAGCGGTATAGGCACTGGAATATTGATCCAGGGACGCTAGTTCAAATCTCGCCGCAAGTGAATTTTTGAAGATCAATTTTTCCTTTAAAAAATATTTCTAGTAAATATGTCTTGAGCAATAAAACCAAATTTACGAAATATTTATTACTTGCGCTTTTCAATAGAAAGAGATGAAATGTGACGGTATTAAGGCCACACACTGAGATTTATTGGAAAACGAGTTATTCAACTCGTCCGAGTTCTGTCCTCACTTCGTATCCTGCTGACCTCTAACTTTTTCTTTCAGTTATCTACTTTTCCGCAGCAAAACTAGTTCTATTTATAACAGGATGTTGCCTTACATAGAAATTATTCCTATTATACTTAATGGCTATATCAAGGGTAGACTAGTTTATATGTAACTTTTTCTCTAGGTAATAAATACGTACTTTACAGGGTGTAACGAGGGTACCATTTTGAGCCGAAGGGGGTCGTTCTAGATATCTTAGGTAACAACTTTTGTTATATGACTTTTGGAAATTAGTTTTTTTTTTAATTTTGAAGTTATGTCTACTCAAAAATAAGCTGTTTTTTTTTAAAGGCAATTGTAGTTTTGACTGTATTAGACCGAACAAAATGAAAGGACAACTTAACATCAATGACCTCTAACTCTAAGAAACAGCTGATATTGCAGGATGTTGCACATAGCGCAATTTTGCCCTAAATTAAGAAAATTATGGGATCTAATCTACGGATTTACAACATTCTATAGTGCATTTTTGTAATTACATGTTTGCCCACTAACATCGCTTTTAAGCTGAAGAAAAACATCACGAGGAAAAAAAAGTACAATGACCCAATTTTAATGCTACTCACAGAAAACGCCCGATGAAACTGCTTAGTAAATTAGTACCTATTATTATGTCAAATTTCAGCCAATTCCTTTTAGCGGTTTTAAAACGCGAAATATATAAACTTTCGTGTTCATTTTATAATTAGATTTCGACATTATTATACTTCGTCATATTTCTATTTTTTCATCATATTATATTACTCCAAATTTTTTTTTATATCGTTATTTTTATACTTCGTCATTACTCAAAATCGACATTAATATGCTAACCCTATTTAAAGGTATTTAACAAACAAATTTATCCATGATTCTTTTACTTTTTACTATAAACACTCATCGAAAAATTATCAAAAAAAAACGATACGTATGTACTTACGAAAAAAAAGAACATTGTACAATAACAAAATATTATTCCCGCTCACAACCGCATCTTTTCACACGACATTAACACGCAAAATCTTCCTAATATTTGACTTATGACTACAATTCCCACAAAAAATAACATCAACACATTTTCGGGGGAACAAGAACGTGTAGTAAGGAACTTCCGAGGGATCAAGTAGACTGCAGACATTCTAAGAGCCAAGGGTCGACCTAATAATAGTTACTTATTGCTTCTTGCTCTGACATAATACGTGTAATATGATATGCCCACATTATGTCCCTCTAAGAGGAGGCCCATACCCTGCATGGGACAAATCGTTAATTTGTCCCACTGCAGGGCATGGGCCTCCTAATTGTGGTGGCTGATTGTGATTAATATCAATATTATTTATTTATTTATTATTTAGAACAACCAATATCACAACACCAATAAATGATTATAACAATATTGAATTAAATGAGGACTAATTGACCGGCTCGTGGGTATGCCAATTCTAGGTGTACACAACATTGACCAAAATTTAGTTATATTATTATGGCCGATATCTGTTTGTGTTTCTGACATGCCATTTATTTTAAATTTAAGATTAGCTGTCTTGGTCGTCTAAAACCAGCCCAGGGGGGCAAATAACACTACAGTTAGGGATCCCTACTTGATTTCGAAAGCTGTTGGTTCGTACAGTTACCCATTGGAGAGTTTGTGATGAAGAGGTGGTCCCAGATGCTGTATCTGAAAATTAGGTCATTTAACTACAAGGTATAGGTACATACATGCATGAACTACTATAGTGACTAAATATGACGTATCCAAGTATTGCTATTTGGCTGTTAGAGAGGGGTACACATAACTCCAAAAACTAGCACTTTAAAGCTCAATATTTCGAAAACGAAACCCTAAAAACAAAAATGGTTATTGAATACCCGCAATGACTTTAAAAGAGCAATCTAACGATTCGTGGGGTAAACAAGAAAAAAAACATCCCCCACTTACATGTGGGAGAGTTAGGTACCCTGAAAAACTAAAATGCGTGTAATTTTGTTTAAATTTAGGGGGCATATTATTCAATTTAGTTTCGTAAAGGTGTACAAGTGAAACTAGTGAAAGTAAAAATCGGTGCAAAACATGGACTTTAGCGTTGTTCCAAAGCTCCGTGAACAATCAAGATTATACTCGTAGCTATATTAAAGAAGAAGAAAAAAACACAAAGGTTTGAATTTCAAAAACTCATACCACAAGCCAAATGCCACATTTTCAGTAACCTAGTTATCCGTTTTAAATTTTGACTTTGTTTGTATTATGTTATATTAATTGGATAAAATAGTTGCAAATATAATATTAAAACTAAAATAAAACTACTTACTTAAATTAAAATTAAACTAATTAAAAACTAAACTATATCTAAATCAGCTAAACCCTTGGTGGAGGGAAAGGGGCCAAAATGCTGGCTGCATTGCCATAATATGTATTTATAGGTTATTTTTAGTTTTACAATTAGTTTTAATTTAAGCTTTCTGTTATTTATTCAATTATTTTTTCCTTTTTAGCTATCCGTTTATGTTTCTATGAATACCAAACAATAAAAGTCTATAGTCTACGCCAGCCTCACGAATCCCCAAGTATTATTTTCCCGAGTTTTATTTACTACGATTCTTCCGATATTGTTGTTTTTCTATGGGAAGGAGCCTCGAAAACATTATCTTTAGCGGAGCTTCAACAAGATTAATGGTAATGGGTGCACGAGCTGAGGAGGTGACGCTCAACCGACACTGAGAAAAATGAAAATATTTGTTTTATCTTAACTTCTTTCTCGGAGAATTACTTTGATACTGAACCAAACAATCCTGTGAGGTGGAATAAAATTAGAAGTGTGCATGTTAATCCTACCACTACTAATTTTATACATATTTTTCCAACACACAGTGCCATCTAGCCCCATGGTAAGCTGCTAAGCTTGTATTACGGTGATTAGACAACGGATATACTACTTACATATTTTTTAATACATACATATTATACATAGAAATTCAACCAGACGAGATGCAAATATTTATTTATAATAAAAATGAACCTTTATTACTGTGTTCGGTGTGTTTGTTGCTTCTTCACTCTATAATCAGCACACGTATTATCTATTTAGTAAACGCATAGATATAGTACTACAGAGTTACTAGAAAGCTTACTTTGTCAAAAAACGGTCCGGCTTGATGTTGGAGACATCCCAGTCTGTCCTTTTTTTCACTTTAGTGTTCGTCGGTTAGTTAGATAAGGACAGACTGGACCACTGGGTTCAACAAGACCGATTTGATATATCAAAGCAAAAACTACCCTAACCTTGAAGAACATGATTGAAATTGATATTTCAAAAGTTGTCAAGTACACAGTCTTCTAGGAGTGAAGACGACGATGTAACATGTATCTGAATGGACGACTGAGAATAATGGAAATTGACAGGAATTTCTGCTTTGAGGTAATTACTGGTACTAACCACATCACGTCAAAGCAGCAATGTACTGCAAATCCTGTAAATTTCCACTGTTGTCAGTTGTCGTCAGATTATACGGATGCCGAACCAATTGCAATGAAACTCGGTATGTAGATAGCTGGAGACGTATAGTAACGGACAGTCTTATTTTATATCTTGATATTTTCAGTACAGCAGTTTTGATGACCAATATTGCCATCTTAAAAAAAGAAAAATTGAACTTCTACATTTGCATGTAGAAGTTAAAAAATTTTTTTGGTTTGCACCAAACTCAACCAAACCATTAACACATACTTTTTAGCTCGATGTTCCTGCGGGACTTACGTGGATGAAACCGCGGGGCGCAGCTGTAATCTCTTGTAAATCTCTTGTAAAGTTTATACCTATGTAAATTTTATTATTGAACTTCAGTCAGGTGTCAGTCACTTAAACAGTCGGGAAACTATTTTCTCAATATAAAGTCTGTTATGTGTGGAAGCCCAAAGTACCTTTGCTTCAGGCGCTTCAGGCTCTTATCTGCCGTTTTACCTTCACACGGATTACTCTGTTATGCTAGTCCCGCTCATAAACTATCGTGTATATTCTATGTAGCTATGTTTTATCGAAGTATGTGTCACGGAATATTAATTGTATCGTTGTTTTGTATTGGAATATTTGACGAAAGACAATATACGTGTTATTTTCTAGGGCATAGGTACTCAAAGTAGTCGATAAAGTATTAATGTTCATGAACTCTGTGAAAATTAAGCCATCTTCGCTTACCCAGACAATGGATACGCATTTATTTATTACTTTGTAAATACATAACAAATATTTTATGTTAGCTGTGCCCGCGGTTTCACCCTCGTAAGACCCGTTCCCGTTGAAATATCGGAATAAAAAGTAACCTATGTGTTAATCCAGGTCCGCAGCTATTTATATTCCAAGTTTCATCGCAATCGGTTCAGTAGTTTTAGCGTGATTGAGTACCTAACAAACACACACACATACACACACACACACATACTTACAAACTTTCAGCTTTATAATATTGGTAGGGTAGGACTTTTGAATTGTTTTAAATTTTAAAGAAGGTTGTAAAAGACCCCCAGAAAATAAGAATTGCATTAAAAACTGCAAAGGAAGACTAGCCCCTAGTACTTTGTACATAATGGTCTAAAAAGACGAATAAGAATTATTTTTATCAGTGTCTTCGGAGAATTCAGGCGTCGGCACGTGACATGTCGACTTATGTAGAGTGGTATATAGATAAATAGGTAAAATAAAGATCTGGAAAGGAACATATTTTTAACGTGGGCGGTGAGCAATAAGTTTGAGATTCTGTGTTTTCTGTATTTGTGAATTGAATTCGCGCCTCCGGATCAGTACTCCAGTGTCCTTACTAACTAGGCTACGCAAGCTCACGTAAAGTTCAAATTTCCAAATGTCATAAAACAAAAGTTGTTCCTGCGACTTAAGTAAACAAGTTGAATAACTTCCTTCTGGGACGAATTACCGTCCCATTACAAGCTGTAATTACAAAGAAATATTTTACGTACATACATATCGGAACACGTAGAAATCCGCTGGGCAAAGAGGGATAAGCCGTAGAATATATGATTGGTCTTTTTCATATTACTTTTATGTTTTAATACTATCAACCGAAATAGCTTGCATACAATTGCAGCAGCTGCAATCTATATAAATTTGTAGTGGGATGTTTCTGGAAAAAAGGCAATTATACAATTTTAATGGACTATTGGGTTCAGTTCAGTATGGATTGGATTTAGTGTAGGTATTTTCGAATATCACGTTGCGCTCTGCTAGTTTTACTCGGTGTTAGTCGCGTTCCGCGGTTTCTCTCGTGTAAGTCCTGTTCCTGAGGAAATATCGAGTTTAAAGGAGCCTATGTCCTTCTCAAAGGTTCCGTCTATAAATTTATCAGAATTAATAAAACACTTTATTTATCGAGTTTAAACGCGTTTTATTCATGATTTTAAAACGAACCGAGCTTTCGCCATCTTTACAGTTGGCTTTTTCAAGGTTGACTGAGATGTAATTTAATAGTTTATGAAAATTAAAATAATACGCGATTAAACCCGATATATAAAGTGTTTTATTATGCAAAATCGCGAAAACCACAGAAAAAAATATCAGAATTAGTTAAGCGGTTGAAACCAGACAGCCAAAGTTACTGTCGCATTTATAATATTTCTAGCTGCGCCCCGCGGTTTCACCCGCTAAGTCCCGTTCCCGCAGGAATATCGGGATAAAAAGTCTGTGTTAATCCAGGTCCCAGCTACCTATATTCCAAGTTTCATCGCAATCGGTTAAGTAATTTTTGCGTGAAACAGTAACAACCTTACATACATACATACTTACATACAAACTTTCGCGTTTATAATATTAGTAAGACTATACAAAGCGATTGTAGGTGACTTTTTTTTTACGTTTCGGTGTAAATAGTCACTTTTAGACAGGCATAAACCACTCTGTAGTTCATTTTTTACATTTTATTTATCAGGCCGTTAATATTTCCCACTGCAGGGCAAGGGCCTCCTCTTAGAGGGGTTAGGCATTAAGACACTACGGGAGCCTACCCCGGATTGGCGAATATTTCCCATGTCTTCGGATAGTGATGAGTCCTAGGACATGCCAGTTTCCTCACGATGTTTTCATTCACCGTAAGAGCGATGTCATTAGCACACATAACTTTTTCTTAACGAAAAAGACATTGGTGCGCTGTCTGGATTCCCACCCACGACCCTCGGATTGAAAACTGGAGTATCACTAGACCAACAGCGACCTCAATTCCTTACTTTGACATAATTAATTTATTCGTTACAATATGAGTTGGCGTGTTCGTGTCCTAAACTTGACTCATTTGATACGCGAAATGAGTAAATTACGCTATAAACAACAATCAAATTGTTTGACCTCGCCTGTTATCGACCGCTATCAGTATTTAACAGTTTTCGTATATCTATCTACTATGACTAACGTTTTATTAAGCTCTAGGCAAACGATAACGATTAAGCTTGCGATCGCTTGAAGCTTTAAATCTAATTACCCAATTAATGGTCTTTATTTTTAATTTGTTATAAATCAAAGCGATATGTAATTACTAATTAGTAAGTTAGAAAGAATATATTTTAACATTTTGTTGATAAGTATTTTGTTGAACGTCCACCCATTATAATAAGTAATTTAGTTTAGCTTAGCTTGCTTATTTGTTTCAGTTTTCCATACGAAACTAAATAATTAACCGCAATCTCGTGTTATCTATGTTCATTGATTTAATTGCTTAACCATCAGTGAACTAACATCATATTTCTTAGCTTAGCTTGGTTCAATTCGCCTAGCTCTCTACCTATCAACTCGTAACATTAATCAAAAAGAAATTACACTATCAAAACCAAACCGTAAATGCAAAGCAAACCAGAACATCATTAACGTTAATCCAAACGAATGGCTACCTCAAAAACTCATCCGAATATTCCGTTCTATAGCAATACAAGCGGAGAACGCGTCCGGTTTCAGAGTAAATCCAATTTTATTACGCTAATAAAAGGCAATCCAATTAGAGTCGGAGATTTTTTACTGCGAAATGCTTGAGCTAGCGGCCTGAAGAGTTCTTCAGTCGAGTACTCTGCACTGCCAGAACAGCTACAGGTTTCATGTTCCTTTTCCTGTAGCGAACGCACGTTTTCATACGTTACCAGCCAACTGACGTCTAATGAATTCTAAAGCCTAATGACACCTCTGGCGTCGATTCGGTAAGGACATAGCATGCGGAATGCCGGCGGAATGCAGGCGACGTGCAGGAGATGTACGTTAATTCGTATTCTGTAAATGTTATTTTACTTAATTACTACTGAATTAGTTAAGTAGCCTTTAAAATTAAGGGCTACTTAATTATTTAAATAGCGTCCCCTTGTTCCCCAGCCAATCAGTATTAAAAGAAGTTGTAGAATCGCTATTATTTTTATTCTTGCAACAAATCGACTTCTGCAATGCTCATGCATACCGCCTGCTTGTCGCATGCTATGTTTTTAGAGAATCAGGGCCCTGTTTTTCCGACGGCAGTAACAAACTTAACTAAATTATTCACCACATCGCTTTATTATTTAAATAAAATTATAAAGTTCACTTAGAGCGGAATTTGTTTTGATTCGTCTGCAAAACGTAGGTATTTATTAGTATTGGTGTTAGTGAGCGGTATTGGTCTAGTGGTAGATAGCCCGACTTTCTTTCCGAAGGTCGTGGTTTCGAATCCCGGCCACGCACTAATGTCTTTTACTTCAAGAAAAAAATAGGTGCACTATTTTAATATTAACATCGCTCTTACGGTGAAGGAAAACATTAAGTTGTAGGGCTAATTGCGGAAACTTATTTTACTTTAACTTTAGTATTGGTATATTGTATGCTAGACCTACATAATGGCTGTAAGTGCCAAAGTTTATAAATTATAATATAAGTGTGTATTAGAAGCTATACAGCTTATTTACCTAAAATATGCAGAATCTAATGCTAAGAATTTTAGAGATAGATATCATTGCAATCATTAAAATAAATACCTACTCATAAAGTATCATACTCAACGCAAACCCGTAACTTATTTTTTATTTAAATTTCCCCAAAACTGTGATTAAATGTTTATTATTGAAATCCAGTGATTGGCTATCGTTAATCACAGCTCACATTTGGTGGCGCTTTCAGTTTTAATCATACACACGTTATCTGTAAATCGATCACTCGTAAATCGAAAATAATTTTGAATTGATGGCTTCGAATAACCGTCACTATCATTTTCCGATCTGTATTTTTCCCAATCACTTCAATTTATACAATAAACTAGCTGCGCCCCGCGGTTTCACCCGCGTAAGATTTATGAAAATCGGTTCAGCATATTTTCTTTCTTAAGAACCTTCTCATGATATAAGCAAACTCAACTAAAAGATTTAGCAAAATCGGTCCAGCCGTTTATGCGTGATGCCGTGACCAAGAGAAAAAGGGCTTCATTTTTTTATATTTAAAAAGACAATATTTATAATAATAAAAGTAAACTGTGAACAACACACAGCGCCATCTGGTCCCATGGTAAGCTACTAGGCTAGTGTTACTCTGACTAGACAACGGATAACACTAACATTTAATTTTCTTTTGTAAATACATACATATTATTATATATAGAAAGACACCCAGACTAGGTACAAATATTTATTTTTAAACATAAATATTTGCACCGAGCTTTGAACCCGCAACCTTCTGCATTAAAAGTCGTGGATTCGCACGACGCGACACAGAGGCCGTCAAACGTAAATTCGCCATATATTTGCGTAGATTTAACCAAATATAAATAAATCGGTAAATCGTTACAGTCAATACGATTGGCAGCGGAATGAGATTTAAATTGTGAATGTATTCGACAGGTTAATTTCTAAGCCTTGCTGTGAAATCGAAGCAAAACTGTTGATCTGGTTAGGTTAGATACTTACATTGCTTTAAATGATTTCCTTTAAATCGAAATATTTGCTCGAAAGATAAACGGCTTAAAATTGTATTAAATTTTAACGTCAGGATATGAATGGTTATGACTGCAAACTCAATACTTCGAGATCGTAAAAAGTAATGAACGAGCGCACCATTCCATAGAATTCCTACGTTGATACACCATCGTACGGTATAAAAGGCAGGAGGAAGTAAATAATGCGAAGCTGGTAGGCTCTGGTTTCTTCCCTTACTAATTGCTTCCGAGACCTGCTTCCCACCCATTGTCGATCCCCTCGGTTTTAATGAAGCGCACTTCAAAATCTTTTCTACCTTAACGGTACCCGGCGTTAACCAAGGTAAAGCAATTTTAAAGTTTTCTGCCACGGAAGAAAATGAAAGGAAAAGTTTGACTGCTCTCAATTATTGTCAGTTGATTATCGTGGCCATTTCGTAGTTGGAACGTGGAGTTTTATTATTATGTGTACTTGAGTATAGTTGTCGAGGACTTCAACGTTCACTTTTAACGCTATTTCGCAACTTTTCCTTAGTTATTAGCGTTTGTAATCAAGTCGTTAAACGTCATCGTGAACTGTTTCTTCTAAATGCAAAAGACAGTAAACTTCCCCAATTTACTTTATAGCACTTTGCATTGATCATCATTACATTGAATGACGCCATTGTTATAATTTTGAGTTTGAAATACTCCAATCCAGTTTTCTTTGAAGGCCCGATTTTGTGGTGACAGGCGCATGATAAGGCGCAGGCTTATACGTTCAATAGGTTTTTCAAAGACCCTAGAAGGCCGGTTTTTTCTTATTATTTCACAGATTTCAAGCGTCCATTAGGAGATTTATTTAGTAGTTTTACAAAGCTTAACAACTCACACATACAGCTGCATTCATAACCGTGTGCGATTTTGTGATCGATTTTAGTAAATTTTCAATGAGGATTATATAGATGTCACTTGATGGGAAGCGACAATGAGGTCGACCGTGTATTATTGCCTTTCTTGTCTAGAAGAAACCTATTAACTCGTTCTTTAAGACTTCAAGATTGGACGCGGGCAGTGAGTTCCACTTCCTAGCTAACTATATTACCGCTTCATGCAAACGCGTGCGTTTTTGTGGTAAAAACGTATATACCCATGTGAAGGTAACTTAAAACGTAAAATAAAGCAGTGCATTTAAATTAATATGAGACCATAAAACACATCGGGGATAAAGCCTAGAGCACATTTATAACGTGATAAAACGACACTTGGAAGTGATTTCTACCAGCATTTAATTACCATTTCTGGCTCAGCACAGATTACCGAATTATTCGTTGAGTACATACATTATGCAGAGCAATTTACTGTGGTTAGCATACCGAACTAAACAAGCTGTGTACGTCAAATCGCTTAATTTGTTTGGGAAGTATAAATCTTTGGGATAAAGCCTTTAATATTTCTGACTAGCTGAATCCCTCGGTTTCATCCTCGAAAGGGAGTTACCATGATCTCTTATTATAGGACCTAAATTGTCCACCTAATGAGAATAAAATTAATAAAAAAGATTTTTTATTATAATTTAATTTATATTATTAGAAGAGCGATTTAGGTTCCGCAAGAAGAATATCATGGTAACCCTCTCTAAGTCTCGAACCAGCGGAATTATCGTCATCAAAAGTAGATAGTCCTCGATAATCAAGCTTTTAACTAGTAAAAGAAATTGAATGAATTTAATTGTAATCGGTCTAGTAGTGTCGGAGTTTATTCGTTACAAATAAACAAACTTTGTTAAGCGAACGCGAAGCGTAAGCGAACAAGCCGCAGTTTAATAACCAGTATTCTTGTGGTAAGCTGGCAGTTTTCGAACGGACCATACTGCGTAGGATCTTCGGACCGATGAGAGACGATGATGGCTTCTATCGACCTAGAATGAACCATGAACTGGATGCTCTCATCGGCGCCGAAACCATTATCAGATACTGCAGGTCACAGCGGATGAGATGGGCAGGGCACTTGGAGAGAATGGATGAAGGCAGAGCGGTGAAAACTATCTCTTACTGGACTCCTCAACAAAAACGTCCAAGAGGCCGGCCTAGGAAGCGCTGGAGGGAGAGACTGTGTAGAGGAAGACCTGAGGCGAATGGGGAAGCTAACATCCTGGAGGAAGACGGCGAGTGATCGGACGAAATGGAGAAGGATTGTGGAGGAGGCCAAGACCCACAAAGGGTTGTAGCGCCACAGGAAGACGAATTCTTGTGGTATTCTACGTTTCAGTTTTCGGTTTGTCATAATAATATGGGGGTTCATAAGAAAACGTTCCAGTCGATTGATATGCATCGAAATACGGGCGTTAATTAGTAGGATAATAAAACACTTTATTTACCGGGTTTAATTGCGTTTTATTCATGATTTATAAACGACCGAGCTTTGGCAAGCTTTACAACTGTAAAGCTTGCCAAAGCTCGGCCAAGCCAACTAGCTTGGTTGGTAATTGTTTGTTTTTTACACTATGGCCCAAGTCTGAAATAAAATATTTGTATTTTATTTATTTAGGAGAGAGGAGACATTCTCAAACAAAAATGTTAAAATAAACGAATTACATCGAAAGTACAATTACAAGGTGGCGAAAGCTCGGTCGTATAAAAATCATGAATAAAACGCGATTAAACCCGGTAAACAAAGTGTTTTACTATACAAAATCGCAATTAAACCATAGAAGAAATCAATTAGTAGGATTTTAAAAGGAACGTTCATTGCGTTTGTGAAATCTGTGTAGGAAACGACAGTTTTACTGATTACGATAAATTACTAACTAAATAGTTAATCATTAAGCAACAGCAGAGTGGGTTCTGGTCTATGGTTTTAGGGCTCCGTACCAAAAGAGTAAAAACGGGAGCTTTTTACTGAGACTTCGCTTTCCGTCTATCACCAGCTGTATATCATAAAACGTGTTAGCTAGACAGTTGAAATATTCACAGATGATGTATTTCTTGATGATGATTTTACAACTAAACAAAAAATACTAAATACAAAAGTAGACCAAAATGTAAGGGGGGCTCCCTTTCAACAACCATCATTTTTTAATTATAAACGCAACGATACCGCGATGTGTTTTTACCACTGGCGCCATCTAGTGATAAAAAGTGTAAGTAGCGTTCATGAATTTCGATTGGACAAAAGTGTTTGTTTTTTCAATTATGAAAGCAACGATACCAAAATGTGTGTTTACCACTGGCGCCATCTAGTGATAAATTAGTGTAAGTTGCGTACACGGATTTCAATTGGACCAGTGTTTATGGACCAGTGTTGGGTTCGGTACGAAATTGCCATAAAAGTACGGAACTCTTAGTACGCCAATTCTGCTCGAAATCGACTCGTACTGAAACGCCTTTATCTCCTATCTTTACTTATAATAATGGGAGAGAAGACGAAAAGTCTGTACTTGGAAGTAAATTAAAAAAAAGTTGTCTAGAGGACTTAGGAAAAGTAGTAGAACAAAATTATATATTTTTTTTAATTCATGTCTGTCTGTCTGTCTGTTCCTTTTACAATTAAAAATTACTAATCCGATTGAAATCTGGTATCCAATATTGGAACCCAAGTAATGAATGAAAAAGTGCAACCGCCCGAACCGCTCAGCCGCCCGCGCCCATGATAACGCGTTTTTCACTTCCCCGGGTGAAACCGCGGGGCGCAGCTAGTAATAAATAAGTTTTAGGTTAGAATAGCTTACTACAAAATACAATTTATGAACAATTAATTATAGTAAAAAATAGTACCCAATAATAACTCAACAAACAATAATGGCGGAGACGCAAACGGCGTTATTTTATTACTGTCGTGCTTCTCCGGATTTTATTTTTATTTCAAACTAACAAAATAATTATACAGTGATAAACTAATAATAAAAATGAAACTCATTAAAACTTTCAGTCCATCGCGAGACTGCGTTGGAAACAAAGCGAACTTCATCAACTATATTATTTTTATCAGAGCATTGTGATTTGATTGAGTTTGTTGACTTTTTCATGTTATAACATTAATTCAAGTTTGTCAAACAAAGAACGAACTACCCACTTGCTACTTCGTCAATATTAGCTGCGCCTCAGAGGTTTTCACGCGTAGGTTGCAATCCTGTAAAGCGAAGATTGTATTTTGTGTTATACCTAGGTGATAATTTGGTGATAATTTGCGTAGGACGTTCATCTAGATCTAGAAGATAGGAAAAAGACAGTGAAAAAGATTCGACTTCCGTTGCACCGGTCTCTGTTTATAAGAACTAATAAAGATTGAAAAGAAAATGATAAATAATTCAAAAAAAAACTAAAAATTAAAAAAAAAACAAATAACCCCAAAAACGGTGATGTGAAGATCTTAAAGCCTCCCAGGGAAAATTGCTAGACCTGACGTATTATAGGAAATCATAGAAGAAAGTTAGCGAGGCCTTTGCCTTACCATCGGACGCAACAAGCATACAAAAATATGCAGGTCACTTTTACCGCAGGTGGATTTAAAAAAATGGTTCAGATTACCAATAGCCGCGGGTTCAAATTCCGCCGAATACAATTTCGAATAAATTTCGGAAGCGTTTTAGTTTAATAAAAAACATTGTTTCCTACAAGTGAGGAACACGCACACTTTAAAAGTATTTAGATACTAGCTGCGCCCCGCGGTTTCACCCGCGGAAGTCAAAAACGCGTTGTCAGTAGTTACGGGCGCGGGCGGCCGAGCGGTTCTAGAGCGGTTGCACTTATTCGTTCATTACTCGGGTTCTACTAATTCGATTTCGATGCAAAGTATACCACTACCTTCCTCGAAAATAGAACTATCTAATATAGACAACCAGATTTCAATCGGATTAGTAGTTTTTAATTGTATAAGGAACAGACAGATAGATATGAATTAAAAAAAATGATTTAATTTTGTTCCTAAGTCCCCTTGACCACTTTTTTTTTTAAATTGACTTCCAAGTACAGACTTTTTCTCCTCTCTGCCTTTATTTTAAGTATAGAAGATTTTTTTTGTACAGAAACGTCAATAGAGAGCCACGTGTAAGCATGTAAATACCTTTATACCGAGCTTAATACACCCACTCGCGCAGAAAATCCGATATCTAAAACCAGAACATTGATGAACAGCTAAATATTCATGAGGCGCCATGAACAAGCCATTAGAATATCTAGCAAGAAATAACGCCTGTCACCTATCAAACCACGAGCGGGAGCGTCTTGTGTGTACTTTTACAATAGACTTGTGTGGGAAATATATGGTGTTAAAGTCATGTCAAATAGGTAGGAAAATTAGGGTGTACCTGTGAAATTATTGATATTTATTCGGCCTCTGTGACGCGTCGGGCGAAGGACCGACTGCAATGCAAAAAGTTGCGGGGTCGATTCCCGCCGAGTGAAAATAGGTATTTATTTATTGTCTGAGTGTTTTCTATGTATCGTAGGTATGTAAGTTTTTACAAACAAAGTATAATAATAATATATCCATTGCCTATTGCTTATTTTGGAGTGGTTTGTAAAATTTGTTTATTTATTCAGTCTAGGACTGTTTGTGTGTATTTGACTTCGTTACTCAACCACGCAAAAACCACTAAACCGATTGCGATGAAACTTGGAATATAGGTAGTTAGGGACCCGAAATAGTACATTAGTTACTTTTTATCCCGATATTTTTGCGGGATCGGGACCTACATGGGTGAAACCGCGGGGCGCAGCTAGTAAAGAATAAATAAAAAAAAAAAAAAAAAAAAAATAGTTTTTATTTCAAGTAACGAAGACTCATATTATGAACATACAATTTTACAAAAGAAAAGAAAAAGAAAAATAAATACACATAAACATAAATAGACAGCTAACGGTCCCCACATGCGACATGTCTTTTACAACAGTGTTGCATGTAAGGACATCCCTCTCTCACGATCATTTTTAGGACGGATAAAGGATGAGTGGAATCAGACACCCTTTCTAGTCCAAAACCAACTTCTAACCTCAAAAACATTTATGCCTTAAATTCGGCTAGCATAATAATTAAGTAACAGGCATTCCAAGGTTAGGTGTTCAATTGGTTACCCTAATAGCAGGCAGTTTCGCAACACTTAGTTCCAGTTTCGTAGGCTAAAGTCAATGAACAAATTATTTAGGGCTTGTGTGTCACGTTGTCATAATAGTATTTGATCTTAGGACCATTATGGACAGGCGTTAGGAATTTTACAAAGAAAAGAACTGGTTTGCAGATATTTGTTGCCATTTGGAACAAACAATTTAACACCTGGTTAGTTATGACTTCATATTTGTCATGTCTATTGCTCAAGGCATTTCTACTAGTAATATTTTTAAGAGAATAAATTCATAAATAAAATCCCGTGTGGCGCACTCGCCCGGCAACCGAGGGGCGCTGGTTCGAATCCTGTCACGGGAGGAATTTTCATGATTATTTCTCTTATAATAATATTTTACCCTGATCTTATTGTTCTTATTCGGGACCAAGATCATTGTAACCTGAACGAAACGTCGAGGTAAGAGAATTTCAAAGTAAAAATACGCGAATAAGACCCGGTAAAATATAACTATGAGTAGATACAAATCGTGGGAGTTTAAAAAGTTGATTATTTCTCTTTGCAAAAATATAGTTTTATAAAGAATAATGTACAATCTTTGTTATAGATAACTTTTTCATAAACGGTTTTCTATAAACTGGTATTTTTTTCTAATTTAGAATAATTCCTATTTAAAAATATACCGAATTTTTATAATTTTCTTAATATAATTTCATTTTAAAAATATAACTGTCACTACTAAAAATCTTTAGCAGTCACAGTCGCAGTAACATGAAAATATCCTTTTAACCAAAATTCGTAAACATTGGAAAATTTGTTGA
This sequence comes from Idaea dimidiata, assembly GCA_949358125.1. NCBI lineage: Eukaryota > Metazoa > Arthropoda > Insecta > Lepidoptera > Geometridae > Idaea > Idaea dimidiata. The sequence goes on along the minus strand of OX442339.1, from coordinate 14,441,407 downwards.
CTTTTTAATTGCCGTAAAATATTGAAACGGGCGTAGGAGTAATGTTTGCACTGTATTGAAAGCAATGAATCAATGGCTGCCATTCATTTACAGACGTTCGAAATTTGAAATTAAAATCGAACAGTTCAATTTGAATAACACGTGCTCTGCGGATTGCGATCGGAACTCTTGCGCAAGTTAGCGGCAGGTGCCTGCGGGAATTCGCGATATAGGTACAACAACCAATTATCTATAGGTAGGTACCTAACCAATTAATGTATTTTAACTGTTTACTAATATAATACTTGCCTACAGACTGAGATAGTTTATATGGTGGACACAGCGTCGTATGTATTACTGTTCGACGACCTGTGTGGCGCGTCGTGCGAAGGCCCGACTGCAATGCAGAAGGATGCGGGTTCTCTTGGAAGTAGAATTTCGGAAAGCTGTTTCTTGTTGGATGCCTCTTAGATATAAAGAATGCACTCGCGCGAGTAAAACTCAGTAAATATTGTGTTTTATTAAGGTACACACACCAAATTTCGACTCACTACTATCAGCGGTTTAGGCTGTGCGTTGAGCCCTCTGTGAATGAGTGAGTGAGGACAAAGCGTTTTATAGATATAGATAGTTAAATACGAGCCCGACGCTTATCACCTACTAAACTTACTTCCAAAAAATGCAGTGTAATACGCTATGAACGGATGAAAGACGTATGAAAATGTAGCTCGACTACGTGGAGCTAAACCTAAACTAACTAACTTAGTATTGTCTGCGGTAGTCGATGTAAATAAGGATAAGAATTGGATAATAATAAAAAAAAAAAAAAAAAAAAAAAATTAATTTACCAAAAACACTTTAAAAAAAAACATTAGGTACTTAATTACTTTTGGCCCCCGCACAAGGGCAAGCCTGAGTCGCGGGAAACCGGGATTACACAAGTTGAGGCCCAAGCACAGTATCAAATAGATTACAAAAACTAAAAATGTAAACAAATATTATAAAACAAGAAACAAACAAACTCCAAGCCGCAAGGACAAAAGCATGCTGCAGATTATTTTTTTAAGTATTGGTGTGTGTACACTGTGCATCCAGATTTAAAAATTTACAAAGGAAGTCTGTAAAGGAGAAATTTGTAGAAAACATATAAATGTGAATAAATAAATTAACAATTGTGACAATAAAATACTCATATATCCGCCAAATATTATATTGGATATTGAATTAGTTGAAGTTGCTTGCCCGTATTGGCACTAGTGAAATTCGAATTTTACTAAAGTTCGAAAATGCGTTCACAGTACGACCGATATCATATGATAGAAATTTTTGTAGGTACAATTTCCGAATCACATCCCGAGGTTTTGCTCGTAAAAGCAATATTCCAGTCAGACGAGGCCATTAGTTACTCCAAATAATTGTCAATACTGTACGGGTACGCATGTTGTATCGATCGCATGGTTGCCAATTTATCTGAACTTAGAGTATACATAAGCAAACTATAGAGCGCTGGTATGCGAGTATGAACTGTAAGCACCGGTATGAACAGGCAAAAATGACAAAAACGATGTCATCAGTAGGGTTACAGGAATTGACAGTTTCTTTCGTTAACATTAATTCTAGTAATAATTATGGTGAAATGTTCAGTGCCACGGTGTAAAAATGATTTGCGGATCACTATTCAACCCCAACATTTGAATATCTATGTATAGAGCATCTGCTTACACTTTGAGCAGTAGGCAAATACCCATAGGCGCGCTCTATAGTTTGCTTATGTATACTCAAAGATCTGAACAGTCAATATTCAAGAGATACTCTGTGCAGACTGCAAATTTTCTTATAATCTGTGGACTGTGGGTAAAAACTATAATGCAAGATGAGAGATTTTGACGATAGCAGGGTAAGTCTCGAACCCGTGGTGATTTCTAAAAACTCTTCCTTATCGTATGCCTGCATGACAGAGGTTAACATGGTCACCTTTAAAAGTGATCGATCAGTAAAACTGTTTTTATCTTTAGTCAATTTGTTTTTATTACACTGAACATTATAGAGATCGCTTTTAGCGATAAGGCCGCCCATTGTACCTAAAATCTGCCTATAAAATCTGAAAGATGTGCTGATTTATATGTTTACCTCAAGTTGTGTGTCAAGTTGATGTGTAATCAGTTTTTATTGTATCTACTTTTTCTAATTGTTTTGTTTTATATTTTTGTGTTTTCTTGTTTTGTAATAATTTGATACTATAAGGAGTTAATCAATCAATTAATATTACACTCAACTTTTTACATCACTTTTTGAAGTAACGTCACCATTTTTTTTCACGTTGGACCATACATAGATGGGATATTTATTCTAGCCAAAGGCACATGCTTGGCGGAAGTGGTGGAAACAGAACCAACATAAGAAAGTTAAATTGTCTACGAACATTTACAAAATAATTTGCTACTTCTAACTTACGTTAAAAGAACACCAAACAAACTGACTTATAGTAATAACACCTAATACCTTATTTCAGGGTGGGATACCATCTTCTATCTATCTATATCTCTATACTTATAATAAAGGAAGAAAGACCAAAAGTCTGTACTTGGAAGTAAATTTAAAAAAAATGTCTAGAGGACTTAGGAAAACTAGTAAAACAAAATTATATAATTTTTAAAATTCATGTCTGTCTGTTTGTTTCTCTGTCTGTTATACAATTAAAGAACAACCAATCCGATTGAAATCTGGTTTTCAAGCGATAAAACGTTCTTTACTTTCGCGGGTGAAACCGCGGGGCGCAGCTACCCAATAGTCAAGCCAATGGGCCAAAAATCCATATTCAAACATCTCCCGATAGAAAAGTCTCTCAGCTGCCGTATATTTTATCGTAAAATAGGAAATATTCTACTTGAATTAGCCTTTCCAATATTGATAATGTTGCGAAATATTTGACCGAGGTAGTGCCAGGTCTCGAGGTTAGGCAGAGCCCGCACCCAACGATTGGGCTAAAACGATTTAAGTAGGTAACCTTTGTAGACTAGGTACCTTTGTTGGCCCTAGCTTTGTTCGTTTATCAACTTTGTTGTTTAGATAGCGTGCAGATAATAAAGTTTACGATATTTTGTCTGAAATGTATTGCTGCTTCACGCTTTAAAATAACTCAATCCGTTCCTTTTGTCTTGTGAACAAAAGTAGGATACAATTAATTTTATTGGCAACTGAGTATACCTACGTATATTTTGTGGCAGCTATATACAATATTGTGATTCTTTTTTACCCTCGACAGGCACGGAGACAATAGGTATATGAAATAGGGCTGTGTGATGTGTATTTTTCTCAGAATCGGCTAAGCCGATTTTGAAATGGCTTATCTGTAAAAAAATAAATTAAGGGATAGACATATTATGTTCTATGTATAACATGTCGATACCTCGGGGCTCAAAGGGCGTAAGCGCCAAAACTCAACTTTACAGGAGAGCCAAAAAACAAAAATAAAAAAACTATTTTAACATAACTTTTTTGATTTTTGGCGTAAATGAACCATTCAAAGACCAAAAGTCTTATTTTTATTTGGTGCAGAACACTGTCAAATAATAATTCTTAATACATTTAATAGTAACGAAATAGCATTCCTATACGCCCCGGAAAATGGAATGTTTGGGGCGTTTACACCCTAAAAATCAATGGGTGTGTGATGATCGTTGGTTGTAACAGTCAAATTGCCTACTAATTCTATTGATTTGTTTACATTTTCTTTGTTTTTCTTAGCTAATGTCTTTTTTTCTCCCTTGTTTTATATTTGATTGCAATTTATATGGCCTTTACTAACTTATCTCACATTATTTATCAACTCATATGACTTATTATACAAATAATTATAATTGTTGTATATTTTTTGTCGTACAATTCAATAACTTATCTTACTTATTCATTATAAATGTATGGTGTATGGGGTGCGCTAAGGTATTTGGGCTCAAGCCAACCTCACCTACTAGCTTGGTGCACCTGTTGAAGAACGGACGAGGCTCTGGCGCAGACTTTCCCTTCAGGGTTGGGAGATCAGACGTCAATCGCTCCCGTAAGAGTAAAAAAATTACCAAATCTTTATGGAGAGTACAACTAAGAAAGGTTGCAAGAGTTTCTCACGACTCTTGTGGGATGTAGACGAGGGCTACCGTGGTACGAGTGGGCACGGCCAAAGAAACGAGCCCCTACACATAAGAAACTTCCTTTTGCAACGTAAAACATAGGCACGCTAACCAGATGCGCAAAGGAGCCAGCCAGACGACGTACTTGGCAGGCGGAAGGTGGCCGTGGAGTTCCTTCAGGAGAGTATTGACTCCGAAATCCCCATGGATAGGAAGCAGCAGATTCCGGCTCATTGGGAATGGTTTACAAGGTAATCTACATGGGTGAACCATGTCGGCGCCGAATTAGATGGTGGATGCTTGATGAAGCCAAGTCCCGGATGCACTAGCAGTCGATAACAAATGTGCTAATGCATAAGGCAAATCGCTACAGAACCACTGAGATAGGATTCAGATATCTATCACTAATTCGGTGCGGGCGGTGCTGAGTATGTCTAAGGGAGGACGCGGGCGTGACAAAGAAACATGGTAGTGGAACGATATAGTCCAGAAGAGACTAGGGTGAAGAAATCCCTCTTGAAAAAGTGGCAAGCGTCCAACTCTCCCGAAGATCGCAACGCATACAGGACTGGCAAACGCGCCACAAAGAGAGCAGTAGCCAGATCCAGACGAGACTACTACAGCCATTGTAAGATAAGTGTCTGTCTGAGGATGTCTGAGGAGCAGAACAGAAGCTTTTTATACGTTCTGGTATCAAAGCGGCGCTGGATATATCCAAGTGCCGCTGTGTAAAAGATCCTAATCGTAACCTGCTATGCGAGGACCTGGCGGTAAAGAAGAGATGGCGCTTTTATTTCCACGAGCTGCCAAATAAGCAATATAAAGAGGTGCAGCCAACGGAACTCCCTCAGAATCAAGGACATGTGCCACTAATTATGCCTGAAGAGATCCGCAAGGCTCTTCGACGCATGAAGGATGGTCAAGCTGTCGGCACCGATGGAGTCCCTATCGAAGTATGGAAGGCGGTAATACGCCTTTGCATTTTATGTTCCTAGACTTGCAGAAGGCCTTTGACAGTCTTCCTTGCGTGATGATCTAGTGGGCGCCGCGGCCCAAAGGGGTGTCAGAAACTTATATTGAACCGAAACTCCGATTCTGTGTGTGGTGTAAACTGCCGTTGGTAACACTAAATCTTACGATCCGTCCTAACTTCGTTCCTGTTTAGCGTAATACTGGACAAATTAATTGTCCGTAGTTATTCGGAACGCACACGAGCAGCCCCCGTGGATGCTAAAGTTTGCTGATGGTATTGCTATGGCGGATTCGGATAGGTGAGGGCTTGGAAGACGCGTAAATGCATAGAAAGTCGCTTCAGATCAGAGGTTTGCAGCAAAATGTAGAGAAGACTGAATATTTGGCTAGCAATAACCACAGATCTCACACTTGTCTGCATGTTATATGGTCAAACGGACAGACCAGTTTAAATACTTGGGGTCTCTGTATCATCCGTCTGGCGTTGTCTTGACTTTCCAACCCTCTTCCATAGCATCATAGCTATCTAGATTGAATGCTCAAAGGGCAATAAATAGTGAATTGTTAGACGTAATGAGCCACCTTATTTTAGAGTAACAAAAATGTCGAGCGTATTGGCCAAGTTAATTCTATAAAAATGAAAATACTCAGGCTTAAGCACCATACCGTTACTAGGCCTGTTGTTTACTACCCTCATATTTATTGTTGAAAATCGAGTGATTGCTTTTACGCCCGAAAACAACACAAACTAAAAATATTTTTGATGAAAAATGTTAGGCGTAAAAACCTTTGTATTATCTATGATGTCGTTTACTACCCTCGCGTTTAGGATCATCAACAGTGGTTGCTGTTACGACACAAAAACTCAAAATATCTGTTTTACTTTCCTAAAAAAATAGGGGTGTAAACGCCATTTTTTGGCGAATTGGAAGATTTTAAATATACAGATCGATAGAGAATGAAAAAATAAGTAGAACTGCATTTAAAAGTCATTTTGGCCAAAATGGCGCTTACGCCCTTTGAGCCCCGAGGTATCGATGTATGTATTTACAAAAGAAAAGTAAATATAAGTAGTATATCCGTTGTCCACGCTATCGAAGTCCAAGCTTACCACGGGGCTAGATGGCGCTGTGTGACAGTTGGTCACAGAATTTATTTATTTTATATGTTAGGTATAAAATAATCATAGTCTTGCTCAAATAGTCACTTGCAAACATGTAAAAGTTATTTTTCAAGTATTATTCATATTTCAAACCAATATTTAGATGTTATTGAAACGAAATGATATTATGCTAAAAGACACTTCGTAAAATAAAAATAAACTTCAAATCTTTCTTCAAAACAACTGTTACATAAATGTACTTTAAAAATGTACTTATTAATCAACAAAATTTAATAGAATCTATCTTCTTTTATCTATATCTATATTTATATATTCTATACTTATAATAAAGGAAGAGAGGAGAAAAAGTCTGTACTTGGAAGTAAATTAAAAAAAAGTGGTCTAGGGGACTTAGGATAAGTAGTAGAACAAAATAATATAATTTTTAAAATTCATGTCTGTCTGTTTGTCTGTTTCTCTGTCTGTTCCATAGACAATTTAAAACCACTAATTCGATGAAAATCTGGTTTTCAATATCTATTTTAGAGGAAGGTCGTGGTATACTTTACATCGAAATCCAATTAGTAGAATCCGAGTAATGATCAAAAAAGTTGGCTATGCACTATTTCTACGCAGACGCAGTCGCGGGTAACAGCTAGTGTGTGATATAAAAAATGTCCATACGTAAACTTAGTCTCTAAATACCTACATACTAGATACCTAGGGCATATCGACATCTATAAAGTAGGTAACACAGGTCGTAGTGTCTTGTTACGCATATATACAGCCCTACCGTAGCAGTAAAGCAGCACGTGCATAAATCAATTAGCAGTGACAAAACACCGAGCTGTTCTACTGTCGCATGCACTGTGGTATACTGTCAAGACACGTGTCTGAGTCTCTAGGTAAGTAGTTCAATTTTGTATTTACTGCATTCCGATTTGAGTTCAGTTTTTACCCGAAATGGAAAGGTTATGTTTTTGGCAGAAAGTTATTTCATTGGACATAATGTCATCATCTCAACCTATAAGCGACTATAGTAGGCCAGAACTGATGTTTCTAAGATGAATGACTACAAAAGTTATTTGAAACAAAAGTTTTGCAATCATATTTTTTAAAGTCGAAATATTTACTAAGTTTTGATTGACGTGAAAACACGATTCCTGAAAATGTTCTCGATAGGAAAAAGTCCCAAACTTTCCTCTAAATTGTACAAATAAGTGATATTACTCAGTCAATATTGTCTGTAAAATAATAAAACTTTTTATAAAAACTGAACTTAGCTCAATACAGGTCCTGAATGATTTGATTTTCAAGATTAACGTTTAGTTATCTTGAAACTAGCAATTGTTCGATTTTACACACTCAAATTTTGCATAGTCGCATCTTACGTCCTTGGAATATAGGTAGCTGGATACTTTTTATCCGGGGCTTACGCGGGTAAAACCGCGGGGCGCAGCTAGTAATGTACATACGTGTAAAAAAACTATAGTACTACAATGGTATAGATATAAGGATTATTATATTTTCTCTGGCAAGTTTAATAGACTTGGAGGGATAATAGACTAGGTAAGGGAAACGACTAAAATTGGCAAGTATTTTCTAAAGGCTATATAATCTAGGTCAACATATAAGGTTACATACATAGGTGAGTATATGTATCAATGTGTGGTGTCTAAAAAATACATTGACAAGAAATCTCGAAAGGATTAAGTATTGTAACGTAAAATTAACATCAATTTGAAACAAAACTGTTAATTTATCACCTTACTTTGTAAAGTTGGCAACGACAGCGATTACAGCGGGCCCCAATAAAGTATGCTTTTAATTTGACAGATATTAACTGCAGTAAAATGTAATTACAGTTCTAGTTCTTTACATTAACACTTCGTTCAACTAATTTAGAAATCGCAGATTGAAGAACTTTCTGTCAGGCGATAGCACACAAAGAAACAAAAAACTGCAGTTTTTTTAAGAAAATATGTATCGGGAAAATTCTTCTTCTTCTTCGTTTATATGGCTTATTCCATTTGGACATTAGCCAGTGTCAAGTATTATTAATATATGGAAGTCATTTGCATTGCATCGAAACAGTCAAGTCGTCATAGTTAAAGTCAAGTCGAGAGAATCAATGTAAAACGGGGGCCATTTTTTACAACGTTTGTTCACGGAGCTTTCGAGACAACGCTAAAGTCCATGTTTTGCACCGATTTTCACTTTCATTTAAACTTGTACACTTTCACGAAACTAAACTGATTAATGTGCCCCCGAAATTAAACAATTTATACGCATTTGAACTAGGTTTAACAAAAATGAAAATTTAGCAACACATCTCCTAACCGCGTTCCCGTTTAAACTCATCGGGAAAATTGCAGCGTTTAAATGTTGACATTCGGTCATTGATGTCAAAATTATTAGTTTATAAACAAGAACACAAGAAAGACAATCACTGCGGTAACCCTGCGGCCCACTCAATCTTGGATTAACACAAAAAGGTCGTATCATCGTCATCATCATCATCATCAGCCTGTTGCAGTCCACTGCTGGACATAGGCCTCTCCAAGTGCACGCCACCTAGATCTATTTTCGGCTTCTCGCATCCAGTTTGTGCCAGCTGTCTTGCGCAAATCGTCGCTCCAACGTGCCTGAGGACGTCCTACATACACTACGTCGTCAAAAGGTCGTGTCATTTTTCGTGAATAGTAACCGTAATTTAGTTACCGTAAATAAAATAAAAAATAAAATAAAATTTATTTCATTGACCAAAATATTCTTAGGTGTAAACAATTGTGGGAGCCACCTTTTAAGTATCAAATACTTGTGTTAGGTGGCACCGCTCTTCTATATCTATTGGTACATTATAATTATGGTCTTCTCATTTTACAATATTTGACATTGAAATAAGAATCAATAGAATATTTTAATTATAATTTAAAAGAATGTACTTAAATTTAATCAAGTAGTTACAATAATCAATAATGTATTTTAATTCAATTAATATTATTATTTTCCAATTTAATCTAGTATAATACCTAACAGAAAAGGTTCCAATCGAATTCAATAGAATTTCAATCACTAAAACAATATAAATAAAATTATTACACTTACCTACAACTAAAATAAGAGAATGTTCTTTTAAATTCCGAGAATAACAACACAAGGTTAGTGTTATGGTAGTAAAGTAGTAGAAGTGTGAAATTGATATTTGAGTGTGCTGGATATTATGATGATGGATGATTGATGATAAAGAGTTTATCCCCAATAAGCCAGTCTCTAAAGAGCCTAGAATTGAGTGATAAATAACTTCTAGTTAGTGAAGCAATGTGTATTAATGCTATGAATTGTAATAAGTTAATAAATAAAATATGGTAAACAAACAATGAATCAGTGAATTAATGCATGTTATGAAAGTGATTAATAATCGAAATAAATACGTAAATAAGTAAATATAGTACCTAACTAATCACAAAAAATAACACGACAAAACTGTGTCTAGCTGACTCACTAGCTTTCACGTTGAGTGATTGCTATCTCGTTCACGCTGCAATCTGGACCGTACTATCCCTGTCAATGGTAAGTGTTTCTAAAAATGAATAGAAAATGATTGTAAATATACCGCATCTTCCCTTTGTGTCTTAATCTAAACCTTCAATGATGTTTTTGACGTTTTAATCTTCATTCAACGACTGCAGTGATGCTTATTTCATTTTCACGATAGACGTAGGTAATTAATTTATTAGTGCTGCAGCGAATTTGTTATACCTATTGATTTCGTGTAAAAGAAAAGAACATGGAATATGTTTGAAATATCACCTTTAGTACTATCCAAATGAATCCGGTAAGTATACAGTCACAATTAAACCTAAAAAATAACTGGAACACACATAGAAATATTTGCCTTGAGCAATAAAAACAAAAAAGAAATATGGAACACACATGTTGAAATAAATAAATTAATATATCCCAATTCGATTTCGCCTTGTTCACCAAAGCGCAGTTAAACTGGGCACATTATTTTATCTGATTTATTTGGGTTTTTATCAAATCAAGATACTAATCTAATTTTATTAATACCATGAACGGAACATGCAATTTATGTCAAAAGCCGCATAATTGTTTTTAACTCATGTTAAAATATTGGATAATTTTGGATCGGTATAGAAAAAAACCTCGTCAAGTGCGAGTCGACCTCGCGCACGAAGGGTTCCGTACTATTATCACTATTTGACACAGAACCCTTAAAAAAACATTAGACCAAGCGAAATCCCAGAACGAAAATGACACCGGTTTATCACTAGATGACGCTAGTGGTAAAAATACATCGCAGTATATAAAAAAACGTGTTAACTGAATTTTGTTTTTAGGATTGTTTGTTAAAGTGGCAACAGAAATACATCTATATTCACATCCGACTAATAATCTGAAAGCTTGTGAGTATGTATGTATGTATGTGTGTTAATTACTCAATCACGCATAAACTACGGAACCGATTGGGATGAAATTTGGAATATAGGTAGCTGGATACCGGGAATAACACATAGGCTCCTTTTTATCCAGATATTCCCGCGGGACAGGGACTTACGTGGGTAAAACCGCGAGGCACAGCTAGTCATCTATGAAAATTTCAACTGTCTAGCTATCACGGTTCTTAAAAAACAGCCTGGTGACGGACGGACGGACAGACATCGAAGTCTCCGTAATAGGGCCCCGTTATTACCCTTTGTGTACGGAACCCTAAAAATGGAGAATGAATTATTTATTCAGTGCCCGCTGCTGTTATCTTGTAATAAATCGTGTACAATTCTTGTTCTAAGTACTATTGTGTCCTAAAAATGGTTAATCTGAACGGATATGAGAAGGGGCAAAAAGTTTCGATAACAGTTGGCTGAGCCATTTGAGATCAGAGTATTTGAAAAGCTAAACTGACAAGTTTTTCCACGGCTCAAGTTTAAATTATAGGTAACGACCGATAAATAACAATAAAAATTGATTTATGTCGGACAAATGGCGGGGAAAATTGTAAAATGATGTTCTTGCTGTAAGCTTTTTCGGATAATGACTTTTCATGAACAGTGTTTGTCTAGCTAGAGGGAGAAATATTGTAAAAAAACACAGGATTTACATTACGCAATTTATATTTTTAGAGATAAAAAAGCGCAGACACGGTGGTACAATTTTTATTTTATTTGATAAAATTGTTTCCAGTACCTAACTGCTGGAAACTGCTATTGTGAGATTCACTCTATAATACGGAATTTACATTACGAACCTTACATTTTCCCAAAAATGGAGTAGACGCAGCGGTAACATTTATTTATTTCATAAAATTGCTTCCAGTACCTAACTGCTGAAGGCTGCTGGAGACACTATAGTTTCGTAATGTAAATACGACTTAAGGTGCTCCCTTGCCGGGAGCATTCACGTATAATGTGATTCGATTTTTGAGCATTACATTACGCTACTAGGTACCTAACATGGTTACTATTCTTCCCTCACTGATGTAATGTTCCAACCTGTAACGTTATATATTTCACACGAATACTCCTGGTAAAAGTATTTGATTTTTGACGGCAAAAACGAATTGTACCTTATTTCAAGTAATACTATACTGTCTGTTATTATGCCCACTACTAGCTGCGCCCCGCGATTTCACCCGCGTATTTCCCGTTTCCGTGGGAATATCGGGATAAATGTAGCCTATGTGTTATTTCTGGTATCCAGCTACCTATATTCCTAGTGTCATTGCAATCGGTTCAGTAGTTTTTGGGTGAAAGTGTACCAAAGTCACATACATACATTTTACAATTAAACTTTCGCGTTTATAATACCTACTAGCTGCGCCCCGCGATTTCACCCGCGTATTTCCCGTTTCCGTGGGAATATCGGGATAAATGTAGCCTATGTGTTATTTCTGGTATCCAGCTACCTATATTCCTAGTGTCATTGCAATCGGTTCAGTAGTTTTTGGGTGAAAGTGTACCAAAGTCACATACATACATTTTACAATTAAACTTTCGCGTTTATAATACCTACTAGCTGCGCCCCGCGGTTTCACCCACGCAAGTAGCGATCCCGTGTTGTTCGAACACCTACCTGCAGTAAGGTAAAGTTTGTATTTCATCAGTAAGTGACGATGACGATGGATGACGATCAATGACGATGGATGACGATGACGATGATGATGATGCCAATCTATATCACTTACCCTACCCCTGTGTCGATTTTCATTCATTGAATAGTTATCACCCGCGTAAGTCCCGATCCTGCGGGATTTTCGGGATCAAAAGTATTCTATGTAACTCTCCATCATTTAAACTATCCTTATTCAAATTTTCATCTAATAAATAGTTATCACCCGCTTAAGTCCCGATCCTGCGGGATTTTCGGGTTCAAAAGTATCCTATGTTACTCTGCATTATGTAAACTATCCCTTTGCAAATTTTCATCCAAATCGGTCGAGCCGTTTGACCGTGAAGTGGGAACAAACAAACAAACAGACTTTCGGATTTATAATATTAGTTAGTAGGAAGTAGGATAAATTAGTAAAATTACACATCCGAATTCAATTTGGATTTAAAACCAATTTCCAGCATAAAGCAGTGTCTATATTGTTTCTTTTTAGGACTATTTTTAGGTACCCGGTTAGAAACACTTATTTCTTTTAGCTCAGAAACATAATTTAAGTTTCCAGTGAACATAAATTTTAAAACTGTATAGCATAAAACTTTTAAAATATTTAATGGTGGAGTACAGTATTTTATATTTAAAGTAACTTCCACTGGGTTTTAAAATAATAGGTAAGTTTTAAATATTTTTACAGAAGTCGACCAAAGTTACATTTTCTTGAGTCTAAGACTTGTTTTAAACATTTTTTACAATTTTCATACTTTAGGGAATGATTACCCAAACGACATTGACTAATGTAGCATAGTCACAACACAACAATAATCATCGTACATACTTCCTATTAAATTTTAATTAATTTGCATCAATATTGATCCATAACTACAACCTCGATTTCTTTAAGGCTTTCTTTGGAAGACCACCTACTCGGTGGACCGCACGACATTGTAGCGGTCGCGTGTAGTCGTTGGATGGAGGTAGCTCACGATCTGTATTTTTGGCTTCGTATGGGGGACGCTATTATTCAGTAGTGTACGGATAAGGGCTATGATGATGATGAATCTTTAAAGCTGGAGTAAATAGGTTTCTTCTAGACAACATCATGAACCTCATCGTCGTTGGTTAAATACAAAAGTACTATTTTTGCTTTTATATTCTTAACAAAATCTAGATTCACGTGACTTAACGAGAGATTCATCTACAGTTTAGTATTATAAACTCCAACCAGATAAAATAATGACAAAAGTTTTCAAGCAAAATATCTCGTATTTAAGGTTAGGGATGTGTTACGGATACGGATAAAGCAGTAATTTTACGGATTTTCAATAACACTAAATTATTCGTCAGTTTCGGAAAATTTTAGAGAACTGATTTTTTTTAAGAACGCGTTGGCCAAGGATGGTTGAATGATAATCCCTTAACTAGTTAAGGCCAAGTTACGGCTTTTCTTAGTGCAAACAAAATTATTTCATACATAACATAAGTAAGCTGCCTTTTGCCTGCGTGGCCAGGTATAAAAATTTTGATTACATATATTAGACTTGCTGTGCCCCGCGGTTTCTCCCGCGTAAATTTTTATCCCGTGGGAATATCGGAGAAAAAAAGTATGTGCTATGTCCTAAAGTTCTATTTGTTTATGTTCCCAGCCCAACCGCCTATGCGTGAAAGCATATCAGCAGATAGACAGTTTTACATTTGGATTACTTTCCTCTACTTGCCCTTGCAGCACTTGCCTCACCCTTGCGCCACTTGCCCCCTACCATTGCCCCTAGTCTTGCCCCACTTGCTCCCACCCTTGTCCAAATATTCTCTCTTCATTTTACTTTCCCTTCCCTGTCCCATTTCTCTGACTTTGGTAACACTTTTAGATAAAATGTCATCCCAATCGAACTTAGTTTGACCCATCACGTAGGTTGCTTAACCCGTACAATCATTTTAAGTACTCTACACCCTATTTCTACTCCTAAACTAACCCCCACTATACTAAACCGTGCAGTTTGTAAAGAATGTTATTTTCGAAGATTTTTTTAATCTGGGTTCTGTTATATATAGTTTTTCATCCGGATATCCGATAGTTTAAGTTACGGTTACGGTAAAACTAACCCCCACTCAACTAAACCGTGCAGTTTCTAAAGAATATCATTTTCGAACATATTTTTTTATCTGAAGTCTGTTATAGTTTTTTTTTCCGGATATCCGATAGTTTAAGTGTTACGGTTTCGGATAAACTAACCCCAACTCAACTAATCCGTGCAGTTTCTAAAGAATGTCATTTTCGAATTTTTTCTTTAATATGAAGTCTGTTATAGTTTTTTTTTCGGATGTCCGATAGTTTAAATTACGGTTACGGTTAAACTAACCTCTACTAAACTAAACCGTGCAGTTTCTAAAGAATATTATTATTATATTATTTTCGAAGTTTTTTTTTATCTGAAGTTTGTTATAGTTTTTTTTTCCGGATATCCGATAGTTTAAGTTACGGTAAACGAACTCCATAACGTCTCTACTCTACAAAGCTGTAAGAAAGAAGCAAGACTCGACGTTATCAAAGCGACTGTTAAAAATAGGTCCTTGCCTGCGGTGATGGTGGCAAACTTTTCACTTGAAAAAGCTCTGATTTTCCTTTGGAGTTGCGCAAAGCGAATAGGAGATGAGGATAAAAACAAAACTGTCTCGTGTATACCGCATGTGTTGTAATGAGTGTTTGTGATGACCACGTTTGTTTATTTTGGGCATTTACATTTACAAGCAAACACCTATTTTTTTGCTTGAATTATAAAGTTTATGTATGTGTATGTTAGCCGTACCAGACGATTGAAACGTACCGCCGCACCATCATCATTTGTAAATACATACATATTATACATAGAAAGTGTACATAGCTGTAGGAAGTTGTTAGGGTTCCGTACCAGTTATAATAAATCTACTGTTCCGTATAATGGTACACGTCACACATTAGCAGCGAACGTTTGTTTATTACCCTACATGCGTTATAGGACTTGTTCAAAGTTTTTGAGCTTCTATACGGTGTGGTTTAAGATATAATAGTTAAAAGTAAGCAGAGAAGTAAACTTTCTTTAGTATCGTCGATTTTGTTTGGGTAAATTAAAGCGGAAGAAAATTCTACCTCAAAAATGAAACTTTGTTTTTAGTTCATTTTAACGTCTTTCTTCAATGTAGAAATACCAATATTATCTTATCATACTATTTATAAATGGGGATGATACGTAAATATATGTATAGCCAAGTAACTAAATTAAATTAAAATATAAAGATAATAATAACTTTAGAATTACCTAGTTTGCGACTTTACTTAATTACCTTTAGTATTAAGGATGATTTATATTAGACCGTTTATCGGCCGAGTCCGAGCTTTGTTGTCCAGTATTCGTCCGCCACTCGGTTGCAACAGACCGATCGACTGCTAGCCGAGCAATGGACAACGAAGCTCGGCCGGGTGATGGTCTAATATAAATCATCCCTTATACTGCCTAAAAATACCTGACAAAGGTTCAAAGTTGTAGGAAGTCTTTCAAACCTGTAACTATATCTATATTTATTTGTTTAATCTCGAGCAAGCCCGCATTGTCCTTTGTGAGTTTCATCCACGCCCATGCTTCGCAAACACGATACAATTATTGGCCTTCTGTTTGTACCTAAGAATACGAAGTTAATCTATATCTCAAATTCAAAACATTCTAGACTAGAATCTAAATCGAGATAAAAAGTAACCTATGTGTTATTCCAGGTCTCCAGCTATCTATTTAACAAATTTCAATGCAATCGGTTCAATGGTTTTTGCGTGATCGAGTAACAAACACACATACACACAAACTGTCGCGTAAAAAATATTAGTAAGAAGTAGGATCACATCATCGTTTTGAAAAGTTAGCAAACTACCGTATCTTTGGATCGTGATCTCAAATGAGAAGAAGACACGAGAAACTCATGGAGTTTTTTGCAATTAACATGTGATTTACATTGTCGCATATTTAGTGGAACTATAGTGGAACTGGAACGATCTATGCTATAAACCTTACTAACATTAATGGTACGGAAGTAATTCTGTCTGTCTGAAAATACTTTAGCCTACCACTGCTGACTGATCAACGCACAACCCAAACCGCTGGCCAAAGCTGAAAATTGAGTAAAAAGTAAAGTGTGTTCTTTATTATTTATTATTACTTGTTTTCTTTTATTATAATGTAAGTATTCGATAAGAAAGTGATTTTAAAACTTTTTACAGGATCGGGTCTTACGCAGGCAAAACCGCAGGACACGGCTTGTAGATAATATTGAATTAATCTTACTAATATTATAAACGCGAAAGTTTGTATGTAAATATGTATGTATGTATGTGAGGTTGTTACTCTTTCACGCAAAAACTACTAAACCGATTGCGATGAAACTTGGAATATAGGTACCTTAATTAACACATAGGCTACTTTTTATCCAGATATTCCCGCCGGAACGGGACTTACGCGGGTGAAACCGCGGGACGCAGCTAGTTTAAGATAAATAATAAATTTCTACCATTTACCAATTTTAATTAAAAGTACCAATTTACTTTTAATTAAAATTTCTTCTAGTTCTGGTGCAGTTTTCTGTTTGTCTGTGTACCTGTCTACGGATGAAGAGATTTTCATAGAAGTTAGTTGGCGATAAAAATAAAGCAATAATTATCTCGATATTTCTCTGCGTGGAGAGAACCAACCTATTTATGGAAACGCACAATAATTTAAACTTGTTCATTATGAATTCCCAAAGCAAACAGTTGCAAAACACAATTACCTTTGATATGTTAATTGTACTAGTTGTTCTTATAATCGGTTTCAGTTATTAGAGTGCTGGATCCAGATAGCATTAGCATAGCGCACTGGAATCATAGTGGCTTCTGCTTTGTATAACGTGCTGTATTTGATGGTTTACGTAGACGGACGATAACTGTACTTATTTACTAGAAAAAATTTACAAGGAAAAATGCATCATGAATAAAATTTCCGTGACTAAATTCGAACCTGTGCCTGTCGCTTGCCGGACGAGTGCGCTAACCACAGCGCCAAACAGAACTCACGTGATACGGTGAATTACCGATTATGCTATCTCAAACTGTTTTTACAGTTTAGTGATGTGTGTTGTTGTAAAATACCTTGAGCAATAAACATATTAACAAAAACACATAACAATATTTACCGGGTTTACTCTCTATTCATTCAATAAACGTCATTCAAAACTATTGCAATAACTCTAAAGTTTGCGTACACTAGAACGTTTAGTTTGTTGTAACTGTTAATTTGGCGAAAGTTCGATTGTTTAAAAATAATGACGTTATTGAATAAAACGCGAGTAAGCCCGGTAAATATTGTGTTTTAAAACACTTTATTTATCCGGTTGAATCGCGTTTTTATTCATTGTTTTAAACGAACCGAGCTTTCGCCAACTTTACAGTTGGGTTTTTCAAGGTTGAAGGTGTGTTTTATTAATCAAAATAAATAACACCTACGTATGTAGTTGATCGTTCGATACTTCTATCAGTTCCTATTCTTTCTCCTAATAATATATAACTTAAAGGTGACTGAATGACTGACATAGTGATCTATCAACTCACAGCTCAAATCACTGGACGGATCGGCTTGAAATTTGGCATGCAGGTAGATGTTATGACGTAGGCATCTGCTAAGAAAGGATTTTGATAAATTCTAAAGATAAAACAGGGAGTCAAAGAAAATACTTCTTAACGAAGTTTAGTTACTTCTTAACTAGCTTTTGCCCGCGAAGCCGCAGGCAAAAGCTAGTCTATCTATACATCTGAAATCTATATGGGTAAACTGTGGAAGTATGTTGGCGGAGTACTCGATGCGAATGTTAAAAACAAATAAGGAAAGAGCTGTGCGTTCATGGAAATATGGGTAAAATAAAAAATATTATGCTAAATTTATTGAAAAATTTAAAATGAGTTTACGGAAATTTATGAGTAGGAATCAAAAACTATTTGTACAGTCATTTTACATTGGTTTTATTAATTTTAGTATTATTTCGAGGAATAGTACTTCGTGCGTTAAAAATGCTGTTTACGGGTAAACTGAAGTGTAGTAACTACAACGAATACTTATAATATTAGTGTATCTATGTTCAAACTGTTTTACCCTGCGTAAGTCCCGTTCCCGCGGAAATATCAGGATAAAAAGTAAGCTGTACACACATACCTACATAAAAATTTTCGCGTTTAGAATATTAGTAAGAAGTAAGATATGTTTATATTTGTAAATAAATGTAGGTAAGACATGTAGATAGCTAGCTCATATAAAATCATCAAACGTCAACAAATCTTTCGTCTAGAACTCTCTACTCTATGCATTGTGCAACTCAATTGTACTTAACTAAGTTCATTTTAACTTGTTTTAGCTGCTTATATAGAACTGTAATCTGTATAGTTGGATAATACAAGTTTAGAGAGAGGGTCCTCGGTCAGTAATGAAAAATAATGTTAGCTTTAAATAGGGGTATTATACGTTGGTAATCTGAACTGCTTGGCAAATTGGGAGCTAAAATATCAAGAGTGAGGTCCTTAGAATTTTATTATTATAGACAGACCGTTAATTTAATTAATGGTTTATAATGTTATAGTTTGTTGTAGTGTTACAAGTGGGCTGCTGCAGACAAATATGAACCGTTAGAGGAAGGTGGATGCGGCCCCCAACACTCTAATGCTAGTGTAAATCTGTGGCTAAGCTTCCCTACAGCTGCGTATGACCTTATCTAAACCATTGACGCTGCCATCGCTGCGTTTTAGACAAATGCAGTATCATGGCTGAAAACTGACACGCTAATGTTACAATTCCTATAATTATTGAAGATCAAATAAGTTTATCATGGTTGAAATCAACAAAATATTTGTTAAAAGTAAATACAAAGTATTCTTTAACTCCAAATTTAACCATTTAAGGATTTATTGGTCACATCGCAAAGTGGTCAATAATTCTAAAATTGTATTACGACATTCATACCAAATGTTAAAATATATCCGTAGGTAGAATAATTAAACAGATTTTATTGGAATAGGCAAGGCAAGTGGTCGATTATCAAAACCCGGATTATTTTCCGTTCAAAATAATACAAATCTCCAGCGAAGAGCGGGAAAAAATCGTAACAAAATGAAAGTAAACAGTGTAGGTATTATTTTAATGTAATATATCTACATCAATCATTGAACAAATCGTTACAACATAATAACGCCCCTAGACTTCTGTTATCTACACAAATCAAACTGATAATTTGGTTGAATTTTGACTACCATGTGTACAATACGCCAACGCCAATTTACTAGATATTCCGCGCTACCATGCTCGTTTGTCGTTGCTATGTAGTCCTTTTGTCGTTAAAAAAAATAAAGCAAATTTTAAATAAAAAGTAAGACTACTTTTAAAAACCACAGACAACTTATAATTTTTTTTTTACAGTTTTGTTTTTTTTTTAGTTTTTAAATGTGTTTTTAATTTTATTTTATTTTACTTGAACGACAACGCGACGACTTATAAGACACCATGATAGGGCCCATTATTAAGAAAGATAAACGAAAAACAACTTAATTTTAAAACCAAAACCGCGCTATGAAAAAAACATCTCATTTACTCCCTTTAAAATACCCATTGTTGCATTCTCTCCTTTACGCAAACGCAGGTACTTCTTTTTTTTCATTTCAGGGGTATTTTGAATTGTAACTAACCTAGTGTTTGAAGATATCGAAGAGCTCTATCACTTCTGCAAAGAAACTAGTCTGTTGACAGTCTGTCTTATTTTTTGTGCCAATCACACAAAATTTTTACTTGAAATTTTCTAACTCTTTTTTTTACAAAATTTGTCTAAGTCCTAGGTGTCCTTTTAGGAAGTTGTCCTTCACAGCCTGAGGGTTAGAATTTTCAAGTCACCATAAGGTCTCTAACTTATTCTACTGACGGCTATCAGAGATAACAAACAGGACCAACTGCCTAACTTGCCTTCCGAAGCACGGATGAGCTCGAGAAAGTGTTTTTCTGCCCCACAACATCAGTCAAGCGACCATTTAAGATCGGCAGGTGCAGTTAGTCCAATGAGGTCCAATGACTACTAAACTAGTAAATGAAAACTCAAAACTATGCGGAGCTAAGCTAAACTAACTCAGTTTAGTCAGCGGTTAGGTAGAATCCCATAGGTACCTAATTTGTATTATCCAATTACCTCCAGCTCGACATAATTATCTACCTCGAACCTCTAACCTAACCTACCCGGAACCTACTAAATTAACCTATTCTATGGTGCTCATATCAGTATTTCACCAACTCAATGACCTACCACAAGGAAGTACTGTGAAATTGATTGTCTGGGAGCTAGGAGATGATGGTCTTACGTAATGCATAATCACGATTTTATAAGGAGGAAGCTAGTTTAGAAAATGTAGTTGGCTAGATAAGTTAGAGTACCTAAGTACTGTCGGGGAACAAAAGTGCTTTTTTTCGCTAAATAGTTTTGAAGTTTTGCGATTTTTAATCAAACGGGATAATGTAAATGTAAATGAAGTATTTAGTATCTTATATCTTTTTAGATTTGTCAATTTACTTCATAACTTAATTATTATACATAAGCAATTTTATATTATAAGACTATAATTATACTATTATTAATTAATCTAAATGTATATATTACTTTTGAAGTTCGAATCTTACATCTTCTTGTCAATTTGAGTTTTTGATTTTGTGCGTGATTGATCTTTAACGTATGATCCGGTGAGTCGACCGTATAGTAGTTGAGTTGAAAATAGTTCAGATGCAAAACAGTTGTTATGATACGTAGCCCCTGGGGGCCATTCGGACTATGGACCCCCCGAAATATTATGATAAAAAAATGGAGAAAATCAGATGTTTCTTAAAGTTAGAGCTCATCAGCCTAAGTTGGCATTTTATTTACATGGGACCACTCCTTTGTTTTGGTTGATACCACTGCTTTGGTTTGTGCTTTGCACTACAGTAATTGGTTTGACCTTCATAAACAGTAAACACACCCTCAAGATTTTTAATTTTTAAATCCCAGGAGGAATAAGACGAAACCGAAAAACGGAGGGAAATAAAAATTCGTGAAATAAAGGGATGTATCAAATTCGCTCGTTGATTTAAACAAGCGCCTCACTGAGACACATAACTACTACGTTAACTTTGAAATAAGTGTGTATAACGTAAATCAAACTTGGACAAGCGACTATTTGATCCAATTGTCCGGATCAGTTTGACATTGCACGAACAATCGTAGACAAAGTTTGCATGCAAAAGTCGCTATTAAACTAACTCAGCGATTGGATTGTCTACGGGCCAAACTTTAATAGCTTTGGGAAGCGTAGTTAGATTTCGCTGTAGATTCAGTATTATGAATTATTTATTGATAGTAGATATACCTGGGTAGGAAGCGAGCAATGTAATTTTGTTGAACTGTTTACAACAAAGCCAGTTTAATAAGGTAACTTTCTACCTTCTCTCTTTTTTTTTTCACAAAGTTGGTCCTGTTTTATCACCCCATAATTTGTTTTTGATATTTTAAAGTGTTTCCTACACTTGGATGACTATACTTAAAGAAATGAATGCCCAGAGATGCAGGTTCAAGTCCTGTCGGGTGCGAAATTTTTGGGAAGCATTTCTTTAAGTATACCCCATCATTTCTTCATGGTTTTCGCGATTTTGCATAATAAAACACTTTATTCGTTTAAAACCATGAATAAAAACGCGATTAAACCGGATAAATAAAGTGTTTTATTATATCCCATAATTGTTTATGATTTTATTGCATCTGAATGTGGTCATCAAAAGATGATGACTGTACTAATAAAGTGAATAATCGTGAAAAAATCAGTTCTTCACTTTGTATCTAAGTGTCAGCCATACAGTTAGGCCCGTTTTTTGACGGAAATTTTAGACTAAACGTCATAGTTGCGGTGTTCGCACATATTATGTATGTGAAACATACACTCAGAGCAAAAACAAAACACTTCCTTTGGCAGTCGCAGTAAAAACTAGCTAAACTTTGGTAAGCTCTCATAGCCATATTAATAAACGAGGAGTAAGGAGTTAGAACATGCTTTGTCTCTTACCGCGACAAGAACTTTCAAAGTTGACAGACGCAAAACAAAAAGCGGAATAAGTACTCCGACTTTATTCCCATTTTATTAATAGAGCTAACTTTTATAGTCGTCGGTGGATGATCGTTCTTTTGAATAAGTGGGTAGGGGGAAGTCGTCCTCAAAACTGGGATCAGGGCTTAATTATACTCTTTCGAATTTGATAATAGTCAACTGGGCCCAGCGGTAGTTTTGACATTGGGATGATTAAACTACATACTGTATTCTCTAGGGGTGTACAGTTTCAAAAAGAATATACTCAAGTAAAAAACACTTGGTAAATTTGAAGTAAAAAAAAAGTTAATAAAAGGGATTGGTGGAAAACAAATGACGAAAGAAGTGAAAACAAAAGACGATATGTGAGGTGGTGTCGATATGTGGGCTTCTATTGTAACATATTACAGACATTTATTCCCCTTTGAAAAGTTACTCAATTCTAGTATCAGAGAATATATAATAGCCATAGGTTGTAATAGCTTGAACTAATACCAGGTATAGCATAGTTCAACATCAGCATGAACCTAGGTATTTGCGAGCACCTAATAGACAGTGATTTACTCGGTACGTGTATTCGAATCTCGAAAACTATAATTGTGCATGTCACGACGTAGAGCCCTTACTATGAGAATAGTTTTAAATGGTGGGTTCATTTGTGAATTGTAAAATTGTGTTTAGACCAAACCAGCGAAAGATAATGAAATAAAACCAATGTTGACTGTACTTCTTAAAACGACGATAACAAGCGAACCCAATATTTGATGGGCGACCGACTTAAGTGTGGATTTTTGCATAGGTGTTCGGACTACGCAGATGTCGGGCATAGCTATTTTAAAATAAAACTGTAAACTTTGATTTGAAAACCCTGTCGCCAAAGGTTAGATTGCATGTGCACAAAAGTAGGCGAGCCTAGGTGCCCGAAAGAGATCGCCCATAAACGATAAGGCCGTCCACTTTAGTTTTAAGATTTTTTCACTGTGATTTGTTAAAATTTGTTTTTTTTATTTGGTACAACAAAGAGTAATCTATCTGTCGAATGGCGAATGAAGGCAAACAGTACCAAAGTACAAACATTTTCGCCAGCCGTGGGATACAGTTCAAAGGGCGAATATTGTACCTTTGTTTGTACGGATGTGCGGTTCAACGCAAACCGCAAACTGACGCTTCAAAGTAATTTTCATATTTCAACTTAAAAGCAATTTGAAGCAATTATGAGCAGTTGATTTAATGACACGTATTCTGATGAAACTGCAAACATAGAGTTGCACTGGACATACCTAGTAATTGTTTCAAATATGTTCTATTCTATGATGTGGTAAATAGTAATTGGCTAATTTTACTGAACAAATTACTCGCATTCTTTTATATTTTAGTAACTAATGATGGAATAACAGGCCTAATTTAATATACCAAGAAGCCGCTGCGTCTATTAGTTGCAATTTGCAATTTGGAAGCTGTATGCATTTTTCAGTCCTTATTTAAATATTTTAAACCCTTATTTTTATAATATTACGAGCTGCGACCGCGGTTTCACCCGTGTAAGTCCCGTTCCCGCGAGATTATTGGGATAAAATATAATCTATATGTTATTCCAGATTTCCAGCTACCTATATTCTAAGTTTCATCGCAATCAGGTCGGTCGTGATTTAGTAACAAAGTCACAGATACATACATACTTGCAAACTTTCGCGTTTATTATATTAGTAAGATTGTTTAACATCGAAATCGTGTGAATCCTGTCCTTACCTACTTACTACTAATATTATAACGGTGTCTGCTTCACACAAAGATCGCTGAACCGATTGCAATAAAACTAGTAAATGTAGATAATTAACCTGGAATAACACATTTTATCCTGCTATCCGCATCATGACGTACCTAAGCCACGAGGCGCTCCTAGTAGCCCATAAAAATGTTTACCGCTCCAACAAAATCAGAAAGTGCTGATTCAAATCATCGGCTAGCAGTTTCTTTAGTATTACCATTTACCTAATCTTATATAGCCTCCAGCAAACTTACCCCACAAACGAACTAGGCAAGTAAGAGTAACAAAAGCAGTTGAGCTTCGAAACTGGCGATATTTTCTCAAGTTTCTGATAACCTGAGGAGTTTGGAGATGACTACAACTTTCCGATACCATTGTAAAGATCAAACCTTTAGTTCAGTAGGCACCAAACTGGAGAAACGGTTTATCTTGACTGTTCGTACTGTAAAGTTTATTTTAGTGGTTATATTATTGTCACTTGGTTTAGATAGAGATGATGGTATTTTATATGTAGTATCCGCTGTCTAGTACAAATAGGACCAGTTGCTTAGGCTAGAAGGCGATGTGTGCAAAATTTGTGTAATGATTATATTAAATTTCTCCCTTATTTAGAAAGTATTATTTGAAGTAAATTTCTCCCTTATTTATAAAGTATTATTTACACATGACTAAGTTATGTGACGTTTGTCTCTGTCTGTCAACTTTGAAACTTCATGTGACAGTAAAAGACAAACGATTCATAGTTATGCAGTGCATTGATTAGCGTTTATAAATAAGGGGGTATATGTTTTTTTTTTAAATTAATTTAATTACATCTCCGGGTTCTAATTTTTACCCCAACTATTATATTTTAATAAAACACTTTATTTATCAGGTTTAATCGCGTTTTATTCATGGTTTTCAAGGTTGACAACCAACCTTGAAAACCATGAATTTGGCAAAAGCTCGCTTCGTTAAAAACCACGAATAAAAGGCGATTAAACCCGATAAATAAAGTGTTTTATTATGCAAAATCGCGAAAACCATAGAAGAAAATATATTTTATTTTAGTTTAAAAATCGGCATTAACTTTCATCTCAGTCAACCTTAAAAAAGCCAACTGTAAAGTTGGCGAAAGCTCGGTTCAAATAATGAATAAAAACGCGATAAAACCGGATAAATAAAGTGTTTTATCATTAACTTTCATTTTTTGTTATTTTTGTATTAAAATTAATGTTTGACTGGAGACATAAATGTTTTTTTTATAAATTGTACTCACACTAAAGGTCAACCACAAAGAATAATTTACGTATTTCTAAAATTTGTATACCAACAAAGTTCGCCTAGACGACTAGGATAACCCCTTACGAGTTATATTACCATACCGGAACGACATTGTACAAGTATATTATATACTGCACCGTACATAATAGGTTTATTATGTAAAGTAATACCCATAGTACCCACTATTACCATTATGACTGTTTTAAACTTTAGAAAGTTTTACTCGTTCGTTTCTAAAGAAAATTACATTCAACTGTTGAAAATTTCATTCATTTAAATTTCATTCAAGGAAATGTGTTTGAAGATAGAAAGTTCTTTACTAACTCTATATTTGGAACATAACTGCCGACTTCTATCATCGATTTCACGGTGAAGAAAAACATCGCGAGGAAACCCGCTCAGCGTCAACCACGCGTTGTGTTTTTTTGTAGATGTATATATGTTTTCTTTACAATTTAGCAAAATAATTCTGATAAATTTGGAGAAAAACATTATTTAAAATCCAGTAGATCAAAAGGTAGAGGGTGAGGACTAACGGCGATATTTCCAAACGGCCAGAATATGCGTGGACTCAGTTTTTGTCAGTATGAAGTTGATTACCACTCCCACGAGAAAGACAAATCATTCTTCTTTTCGAGTAGCGGTGTGGAACACCTATGAGCTATGGTTAGAGTTTCTAACTTGACCTGATGACTGCTAAGGCCTCTAACTTGACCTGACGACTGCTATCAGAGGTAACAACTGGGAGCAACTGCTTAACGTGCCTTCCAAAGCACGGAGGAGCAAAGAATTCAGCCACTGACGCAGACGTTATGCTAGATACTAGGTAAATATTGTTTTCTCTGACTGATGAACAACTCACAATCTAAAATCTTACTAATATTATAAACGCGAAAGTTTGTAGGTATGTGAGGTTGTTACTCTTTCACACAAAAACTACAGAACCGATTGCGATGACACTTGGAATATAGGTAGCTGGGGTCCTGGATTAACACATAGATTACTTTTTATCCCGATATTTCCGCCGGAACGTGACTCACGCGGGTAAAACCGCGGGGCGCAGCTAGTCAGTATATAAACACAAATATGTATACTATATGCTATTTAACAACTCACAACCTAAAATCAGTATAGAATAACTAACATACACACCCAGTGTATGTTATTGGAACATACACCCAGTGTATGTAAGTTACGCCATGGCACCAATAACATAAAATGAGCAAAACAATGAAACATATTCATATTCATTTATTGGTAATAAATTAATTACAAGTCAAATGTCATATAATTAGAGGCAAAAAATAACTTAAAAATAAATAAAAAACAATAACAATAAAAACATACTAATAAAATGTAATTAATGAAATAGTTGTATAAAAATACAATAATCTAAATTAAAAAATACAAGTGTCAAGAATAACAAAATTATAGCATAAAACGTGACTAAAAATAAAGAAAATAAAAAACACAAAGTTCGTCAAAAGTTAAACGTCACCAATCATTAAAGTGTTAAGTTCATAAATTCGTCAAGAGAATACAAACATATTTTTCCATAAAACACTGACTGAGTCTGGATTTTAACATACGGATGTTGTTAGCACTAGAAACAACAAATAGTTCTAATATACTCTCATAAAAGGACTGTCGATATAAATACATACAAAAAACGCAGTCTAGTAAATTTCAGTTAACAGTCGAAATGGCCTGACTATATTGGTGCTATAAACAGTCGTATGCAATGCTCGGGGTATAACTGTAACTATTTGGAATAACACCCAGGGTTTTATGTTAAGCCGTATACCTATTCCGTATTAAAACTTTACTGTTCCAATAACAATTATTCAAGTCACTGATATAAGATTTTATTCGTATTATATACCTACCTATCTAGGTAGTTAAAGTTAACGTTTTTTAACTGTGTGTTTGCGCAAACGGGACTTACCTACGCGGGTGAAACCGGGACCCAGCTAGTTATTATAAATAAATAATGAATAAAAAATATAAATAAATATGAATATAAATAAATAATAAATATTGGTTGCCTGGAAGAGATCGCCCATAGGCGATAAGGCCGCCCTTTGTACCACTTTAGTTTTTAAGTTCTAAAATGTAAGCTTGTTATAAATTGTGTTTTTTGGTACAATAAAGTGTTAATCAATCAATCAATCAATGAACATATTTTTAAAAACATCAATTACGTAAGAATCTATCGACATTTTTAGTTTTAGTGCTGTTATTTAAATTGAAATGAACATCGCAGTTATCGTGTGTTTGGATTTCATGAAGCTGTACGATATTTTTGCGTTTGCTTCGTAATTGGTATGGAGTAGTGTCGGATGTCTATCTCTTGGATATAATAAATCAACTGCTTTTAGATATAACCTGATTTATTAGGATAGTGAACTTAAGGTGAAGGATTGATTAACTTGAAACTCGTACTAATTAACTATAGGTAGCTAGCTAGAGTTGCGACGTTTCGTAAGCACAAAGACAGTATTTCTCGTTTAATATTAGTTATATTGCTAATTAGGTATAACTGAACAACTAACTTGAAGTGCAGATTACTACTAATCAGTGTAGGAAAAAAACAATGTTCAATTATATCCCATTTTGTTATAAAATGTAATATTTTTACTCTGTTTACTCTCTGGATACTCTGTTTTTAACGGGATGTTTTTTTTAGTTATAAAAGTTAACTAATCGTGTAAGCAAACTACCAAAATGAATGACACAAAAGGGTGAATTAAATACCAAAATATGGTTTCCGTATGTTTTGTAATTACTATGATTTGTTGACTACCAAATTCTTCGATTCGTCCTTTTAAAACAGTTTGCTTTAAGCACCATAAAATAAACGCTGAAATATGAAAGTCATTAAAAATGGGGGTTTATAGATTTAGATTTCTTAAATCTAATAATGTTATTTTTTTTTAATCTTTCTCGTGTGTCTATTTGATTGTCTGCTGTCAATAAAGTTGCAAGTCAATGAGACATACAAAACCTGAAGGTTACTAAAATTTGACACGAAAGTGCTTGTGGAAAGTGGAAAGCTGTAGGTTGCATTGTAATCTGGCTGTGAACTATTTCCAAAGTTTCAGCCCGCCAGCTAGTCGGGGAGTGCCTCAAACTGAAGTTGCAAGATTCCGCCCGGACCGACAAACAAACAAACAAACAAGAAAAGTGAGAGTATAAAAACGTGGGTAATATAATGACAAGTTAAAATATTTCTAAGTTTAATATGAGCAATGAAAACAAAGTAGTATTAAATTGGAGTGAAAGCGCATCTCCCGTTAGGAGTGTTTAATAGTGTTTCCTTTCGCAAGGAAATATATTTCCAAAAAATCCCCATGACAAGATTCGAACTTGCACCTAACCAGGCGAGTGCTCTAACCTCTGAGCTACACAGGAATCACGTGTCATGTTATAATTTCACAACCATATCTCTCGTTGCTAATTGTTTACCAACTAAGGCTTGATTT
The DNA here is from genome assembly GCA_949358125.1 of Idaea dimidiata. Classification (NCBI taxonomy): domain Eukaryota; kingdom Metazoa; phylum Arthropoda; class Insecta; order Lepidoptera; family Geometridae; genus Idaea; species Idaea dimidiata. Next base: position 14,412,456 of record OX442339.1, on the reverse strand, counting down.
CAACGCCATCTACCAGTTAAATTTTGTAATATATTGACTGGCTCAGGTTCACCTTACAGTAAACACTCCCAACGTGAGATGCGCTTTCACTCCAATCTAATATTTCTTTGTTTTATTGCTCATATTAAACTTAGAAATAAATCAACTTGTCATTATATCCTAAAAGACGACTAAAACGAAGTAGGGTTCTCTTTGCGATGGCAATCAAAGCATTCATGACCCATGATTCTCCTAAATAAGCTCATCCATATGGTACAAACTCGATCCTCTATTCAAAACACCTCGCTGTTTACGTCATACATAGACGTAAACTAACAAAAAGAAAATAAAGTCAATTGACTGCTAATACCGCGTATTTTTCTGCAAAACACAACTCAACATTCAGGGCAGGAGTGAGGTAAAAAAGTTTTAAGTTTTAACCGTGAGTTTCTGCAACTAACCCTACAACTGGGCAACTGGCATGAGTGACTTTAAGCTGTGGCTTTTCTCACGCTGTTTTGCTTCACCACAAAAGCGATGTTAATAGTGCACTTGATGTTTCTTAACGAAAAACACATTGGTGCGCGGTCAGACGGGATTCGAAACCACTACCACTACACCAACACTGCTGATGTGTTACCTATCTATACCTATAAGATTGGCCGTTCTTGCACAAGAGTGCTACTAAAAAGACGTACTGTTTTCTGAGGGGAGCAGTCAATTGGTCTTATCGTCTTTGTCTAACAAACAGGCATAAACAGACTAAGTCGCACCTACATCAAAAAGACGTAAACATCGGATATCTGCCAAGTAGAACCAAGTTATAGTTTACGTCCGCACCCTGGCACAGATGAGGCCTATTTTCAAACTCGGAACTTTCGGAACTAGGAAATAATTTAGAACCTTCGCAGATGAGAGATTGTCATTGAAGTAGTCCAGTGATGTTGTATTGTATTGTGGGCTGTTGGCGAACTATCAGGTTGCTAGTAGTAAATAATATTATGCTTGAAAATATGTACATACATATTATCTACAAGATAGAGAAAATATACTCACACACACATACTCGGTTTTAATTGCATTGCTTTTAATATTTCAATAATTTTTCAGTAAGTATTTTTCAACGCCCGACGTATCAAGGTCCTTCCCGGGTAGGCTGAGATATAAATATGAGCTTTGTTTTACTTGTTTAATTTGGTACTTATGTAAATAATATATGTTTAAACTACTTATACTTCATAAGCTTACAGGCTGGTTACTCATCAGTGAGACAGTACTTACCTAATTTTTGTTCTTCAACTTTTAAAAATTGGAACTTTTTTATCGGATTTTATAATTACCTAATCATTTTGAGCTATTGCCCGATCGATAGTTTGTCGTTTACAGTCACATTTAATTGTCTGAGACCCAGTGATTTAGAAGATGAATGTCTTTACTCGAGTTCTATAGAAGTTTGTTACGGTACCGTTTCATTATAGGAAATTAATGAGCGTAGAATATTTTATTTGTATGTGTTAATAGAGCACCACTACCACTCAAAAGAAGCCGTATCGACAGGTAAATTTGGAGCTCGCAGTGACATGTCCCTGAGGGACATTAGAAATAAAAGTTGCCTATGGAAACTTCGCATCGGAGCCACGAAATTAAGCAAAATACAAAGTCTTCTAAAATAAAAAAGCAAAAATTAAAAAAAAGTTGAAAATTGTGAAACCAGTGTAAGTAGGCCTTTAGTTCGAATTAGCAACCATACAAAGAAGGGTCGTTAAGTTATCATTAAAATACACGAGTACGGAACTTTCGGCGCGAGTTCGTCTTGCACTTAACTGGTTTTTATGTTTTTACTTACCTATTTTATTTCCTGTCACTACCTCATTGAGTACAGTTAATATTATATTGTACTTTTATGATCGATGGAGGTAAATGAGAACAGCGAACAATTTTGATGAATGTATCGAACATTCATCAAAATTGAACATGTTTTTTCTTTGCTTGATTAGAGAAAGGCGAGTAAATACATCGTAATGCTTAATAATAGATTGTAGTTGATCGAGTGTGAAAAATTGTTTAACGTTTAAAGCCGACATATATTTCTGCTATATCCTTTACTTCTATAGTAAGGCAGTCCTTACTATAGAAGTACACGGTGTTTCAAAAAACCGTGTTCAATGGCAACAAAGCCGGGGAGGCCTTTACCCGCACGGGGGTTTCGAAAAATTAAAATTAAATTTTATTTTTATAATGTAACTTATAGTTACATTATATACACTTTCTTAACGGAACAAATAAAAAGGCTTTTTATTTATTTATATTCTATACTTACTTGTCTTATACTACATGGAACTGTCCATATCAGCATTTGAGTTCAATTGTAAATAGTTATAATTTTTAGAACTTAGCCGGCTCAAACCTCCTAATACAAAACGAAAGTGGCACAATGGTCGCCCTTTTCGCCTATTGGTCACTTTTCTTCCTAGCCAACAATAAATACTGAAATAGTCATATACCTCCCAAAGTAATTTCATAATTATATATTACATAAAGCTTACATTAAAACTAAATTTACAAAAAAATACTTACACAAGAAACAAATACTACAAAGATAAAAAACAAAAAAAAAAAAAAAACCGACACAAACATAATAAACAATAACAATAAAACCTCACAAAACCTCAGTCAAACAACCCACCCCTCACCGCCCCCGGAGCGAAGCAGCCCAAACGCTAAGCAAAGCCAAACACTAGCCGCGTTACCGCGCAAAGCCAAAACACTAGCCGCGTTACCGCGCTGAATAGCAATTGAAAGTCTTTGTACCAGGAACGACCCAGAGCGTGGGTCAAAACCCCGGTCCCGGAGACGACGCCCAATCTCCCTTATAAAATTCATTTCATAATTTACCTGAGTCTCAATGGTGTCAATTTAATTTTCCCTGCACGCTCAAGATCATTGCAGCATGCTCGAAATCGAGAGAAGAAATTTAATAAGTAAAAATCACGCGATTAAGACCCGGAAAAATATAAAATTATGTGTTCCAATCGAGTTCGTTTTTATTATAATAATAATAATAATCCTGTGACGAACACACGCGCCATCTAGCCCCATGGTAAGCTGCTAAGCTTGTGTTACGGTGACTAAACAACGTATATACTACTTATATTCATTTTTATTTTGTAAATACATACATTTTATACATAGAAATACACCCAGACAAGATACAGATATTTATTTTTAATTTTAAGCATAGATGATTGCAACCAGCAGGAATCGAACCCGCAACCATCTGTATTGCAGCCAAGCGTTCGCCCGATGCGCCACAGAGGTCGTCGTTAGTTTTTAATATTTCTCCGCACAGAAATTTATCATCTACGAGAAGTCTTAACAACAAAAACTTGAGAGCGTCTTACACGCTAATATTATGCATTAATTTAGAAACGAGGCCTGATATACTTAGAACCAACAACGCTCACCTCCACACACTTTACTAGAAAATATTTGCATTATTCAAAGTGTCGGGACTGATGTTATATTTGCACTCAAAACTTGATATAAACCACTCAACTTGAAGCCGAGAAAATAATATAAGTTTTGCAGTTGTTCGCATAAGCAGAGCCACAGGGATTATACCTGTGATGTTTTATGAAACTACATTGTTAAGCCCTGAATAACAACAAGGGCGTGACTTCGGCAAATAACTTGATATTTTGACTCAAAACACTGTTATAGTGTTGAGCTTACAATGTCGGATATTTTCCTACCTGTAGGTTTTTTGTCATTTATGTGCTTGTGCCGATCTGATGTGACAGTCCTGTACCCATATTATCTATCTGTTGACATCTGACAACAGTGGAAAATGACAGGCACTATGCAGTACATTGCCGTATTGAGGTAATCACCGGTAATAACCACGTTACGTCAAAGCAGCACTGTACTGATAGCACGAGAAAGAAACACGTTTTTAAATCAACGAGAAAAAAATACGGAATCTTCATGTCCATTCGACTATGTCAGCTGATTGTCCTTAAATTGCCTTCCTTTGTGGGAGTATAATTTTTGTTTTCATTTCATTTTCTTAGTTTTGGCTTTTCTGTCAGCATTAAAGGATAATTTCATACAATTTCACGTGTTTTTCTTAGTGATGGCGACGATTTTTATTCCAACCCCATGAGAATACTTGTTGGTTACGTGTTTATTCCGTGTTTGGCACTGGATTTTTTATTTTCACAAAACTCGTTAATCTTCTCGTAACGAAATTGATAATATGCCGCCGAAATTAAACAATGTATACGCATTAAAACTAGGATTGGCTAAATGAAAATTAAGGAACACGTTCCGCGTTGCAAACTGACAGGCAATTCCTACGCAGTGCTTTTGTGGAAGCCTAGCAGACAATGGACCACCTCAAACCCCATTTAACCTACAACATGGATAGATTTATTTATATATTATACTAGCTTTACCCGCATTAGTCCCGTTCCCGCGGGAATATCGGAATAAAAAGTCGCGCTTATAATATTAGTAAGACGTAAGATAAGATGTGGCATAAGTAGATCAAAATTGAGTTATAGAAATGTGCGGCCTTATTGCCGATAAAGCACCTTACCATTTGTTGAAGTACCTATGTGAAAACAATCTAATCAATCACTTATTCACAAATATAGTACCAAACTTTCTTCTAGAAATTTGTTATTGACATTCATATTTTGTAAGGCGTATTTTTATGCTCCTATTTCGACTGGTATCGAAGTTTATCCACAAATTCATTCAACTATCCCAATTATTCCGATTCCTTAATAAAAGAACAAAAGATTTTCCCCACCACTACTTTCTTTGACTTAAACGTATAAAAAAGTAGATAGGTAGGTAATAAAGGAACGTTCAAATTGCGTTCAAAAGTGAATCTCAATAAAAGCAAGAAGTTCTAGTGACTTGTCTCCGTATTTACGGAGAAAGTTTTCAAAGGGTTCGGGGGAAGTATAGTGATTTGGTTGCGACAAGGAAAAGGTGGTGCTCAATTCTAATAATGAAACTCTTTTTGAACACTTGATGATGCTCTTTGAAAAAAAAACACTCAAGTGCGTGTCGTACTCACGCGCCGGTGGTTCTGTATAATAAAAAAAATATAAAATAAAATTATGCAAAATATTAATGAAGTCGATATTTAATTTGACGTCTGTCAAATAAACATTTGACATTTTTGGTTATAATTTTCTTTGAAAGTTATACCACTTTCTATACATTTTTGAAAGTTTCGATCACAATCTTATTGCAAGTTTCAGTTGAACTAACTGCGCCCCGCTGTTTCACCCGCGCACGTCCCGATCCCGCAGGAATATCGAGATAAAAAGTAGGCTATGTGTTATTTTATTTCTCCAGCTACCTATATTTCAAATTTCATCGCAATCGGTTTTGTAGTTTTTGTGTGATTGAGTAACAAGTCACATACATACATACAAACTTTTGCGTTTATAATATTAGTAACATTTTATTGTTTGCTATAATTGCATGAGGTTGGATTAAAAGTTTAGCTATTTGTAGTCATTAAAGAAATCTATTTTTTTAACTGAAACGCTATAAATCAGCCTGTATTAATATAATTCTAAAGTCTTAAAGCCCAAAGAGGAGAAATAATATTTAAAAAAAAAAACAAAAACAAGCAACAATTAAAATTAGGATCGGTTCTATTACTTTAACTATAAAAACCTGAATAGGTTTGTATCTTGATTGCTTCGACTATTTATAGCACCCATTAAACATCAAAAACTTTAAGAGTTTTCCTGTTATTGTAAGAATAATTTTTGTGAGATTTTATCTTTCTGCTCTTTATTGATTTTGTTTTTTCTTTTTCTGTTTCTGCGGAAATGGATAAAGACTATCTCCCTTACTTATAAAATTATTATTTACACTAAGTTATGTGCCGTTTTTCTCTGTCTGTCACCTTTGAAACTTCAAGTGACAGTTAAAGACAAACGATGCACGGTTATGCAGCGCATTAATTAGCGATATTATTTACACATGACTAAGTTATGTGACATTTGTCTCTGTCTGTCAACTTTGAAACTTCAAGTGACAGTTATAGACAAACGATGCACGGTTAGCGTTTATAAGTAAGAGGGTAAAGATATACCATCTTGACAAATAGACAGAAAGATAATCAAGGAATAACATCAGTGTCCCGTTTTCTGTCTTTGCAATACGGGACCTTAAAATTCAAAATGTTCAGAGACGACGAAAAAGAAAAGGGTTAGATACTTTACCATTTTATCTGCAATTTAAATATGGAAGCTTTGAAGTCATTAATTAATCTAAAAAGCAAGCAAAGCATTTTTTATTATCCTGGTATGTTAAAAAGGTAAATTTGGAATACTTAAGAAAGGGTTTTTTTCTTATTGTTAATTTTAACCCTTTAACAAGGAATACAAAAATAAATATTTATACTAAAATATTCAACTTTGATACATCAATGGGCCCTACCATGATGTCTTATAAGTCGTCGCGAAGTCGTCGCGTTGTCGTTCAGATCAAAAAATAAAATTAAACCATAGTCAATAATTAAAAAAAGAGAAAAAAACATACTTAAAAAAAGAAAGATTTTTTAAATTGTCTGTGGTTTTAAAAAGTAGTCGGGATATTTTTAATTAACATTAAATTTATTTTTGAACTACAAAAGGACGACATAGCAACGACAAACGCGGAATGTCATAGGAAAACGTATTAACTTTCCATTAAAAAAAGGACCATCTCAATTGGTAAAGACATCTTCGAGTAATGGGTGAACAAACATAAAAAAAATTATAATATACGCGACGAATGGAGTACCTCTGCCTTTTTTTAAATCGGTTAAAAAAGAAAACTTCTGGTTAAATTAACTTTCTTGTTAAATTAACATTAACTATTATACCGCCGAATATTGAAATACTACTCAAAGAGGTCAACGTAAACTAAGTATATTGCGATAAAACTTAAGGCGGCGATAGATGATAATCATCGGTCCTTGTCCGATTGCATATAAATGAGCGAGATGGAATTGCGCGAAAAAATCTACAATTTCATGAAAATCAATAATTAACGAAGATTAAAATAATATTTTTATAAAATGCGATGAAGGGGTTCTAGGTATTGTATTTTCTAATATTATGATGCCCATAAGAAAATATAACGGTTAAGGATTTAAAAGAAAAATTATGTTATTTTGTAAAACAGGGGTAACTTTGCCCGTATAATAGTGGTATTTAAAGTTATTTTTTATTGTTTTTGAAATGATGGGGACACTTCTTGTATCATGTACAATAACATTAAACATTGTTCAAAGATCTATTTGATACCGGTTATGAATAAAACTATTCAATCGGAAGGGATTTCACATGAGTCGCGTCCTTAAGTGGCTCAATACCGAGAATAACACATAGGCTACTTTTTATCCCGATAATTTACCAAAAAAACGAGTTGCCAAATCCTAAATAAGATTAAGTCGCTTTATTAGCTGCGCCCCGCGGTTTCACCCGCGTAAGTCCCGATCCCGCGGGATTATCGGGATAAAAAGTTCGAGGTTGCCAGCTACCTATATTCCAAGTTTCATGGTAATAAACACACATGGACACATAATCACAAACTTTCAGTTTTATAATATTAGTAGGATTATAAAAAAGAAAGCTTTGGTTGTTTGTAACAAATACATTTTGAAACTACTGGAATGCTAAAACACTTTATTTATCCGGGTTAATCGCGTTTTTATTCATTGTTCCAAACGAACCGAGCTTTCGCCAACTTTACAGTTGGCTTTATCAAGGTGGACTGAGTTGTAATTTGTCTAATTTTAACATTCTAAAAAGTTACAGTAAACTACCGCCTCATAATTTTTTGGAACAAAACGTTCCAGTGTACGCAGACTATAGAGTTATTGTAATAGTTTTCAATTTAAATTATAATTATTTTATCGCCCAGCTAGCTCAAAAAACTACCATGGCTTCAGTGTTCTTCCAGTGTTTTATTATGCCAAATCGCGAAAACCATAGAAGAAATTATACTGGAATGCTTCCAAAAAATCTTTTACTAAGGAAACTGCAATACCGAGGAGTAACATAGGCTACTTTTGATCTCGATTAGAACTTAAGCGGGTGAAACCGTGGCACGCAGCTAGTCTTATAATAATCGTAAATTCCCACTTAATTGAGTTTTATTTTTTCTTAACAAAACAATTTTTTTCGTTATCTTAAAATTCAAGAAAAAACATTTACATAAACGTCACCGTTTCTGAAACGTTAACTACCATAATATAGAGTTTTTGTTACAACCGGGAAGGTTATTCTGCATCTTAACCGTGTAGATGCCGTGTAGCTTCTACTTTCAAGGTTCGACAGTCATTTTACGTGTTGAAAAAGGAGTCTCTGAAACATACCGTCCGGATCGATATTGCAACAATGCTGACGCGAATAAAACCGTATAATGAGATTTGTTTATATTCAAACTCACGAAAACAGAGGGAAAAATCTATTTAACGCCTTTTTTGGTAATCTAGTTGTGATAAATATTAGTATAACATATTGGATTTATTATTATTTATTTGTTTACCAGCTGCGCCCCGCGGTTTTACCCTCGTAAGTCCCGCTCCAAAAAGTAGCCTATTTGTTCCAAGTCTCCAGCTACCTATATTTCAAATTTAATTCAAATCCGTTCGTAACAAACATCCAAACACACACACTTTCACATTTATAATATTAGTAGGATAAATAATCGATAAATTACGTGATTTTTTATCGCGACTAGAATATGAAAAGGCGTCAATAGACTAGCCCAACGTGTTAGAAGCTACACGGTATCTACATAGTTTAGTTACAGAATAGCCTCCCAGCATAACTACGGTAAGGTCCCTTAAAATTTATGATTAAAAGATTTTTTTAATGAAAATTTTTATTCAAAACTCGGAGTAGAACAGTTATTGTGTGAAATAACGTAGATAATGTCCGATTATCATAATGAAAGTGCACACCGGGTGGACGATAAGACAAAAAAAACAGTCAAGTGCGAGTTGGATTCGAACACGACGGGTCCGGTACCATTATCACAATTAGGGCCCTAAAATAAACACTGGACCGAACAAAATCCCTGAACATAACTTACCTACTCCAATTGATCACTAGATGGCACCAGTAGTAGAAACACATCGAGGTATATTTTTAAAAATCATGTTTGTAATATAACACTTTATTTACCAACCAACCTAGAAAAAGCCAACTGTAAAGTTGGCGAAAGCTCGGTCGGTTAAAAATCATGAATAAAACGCGATTAAACCCGGTAAATAAAGTGTTTTATTATGCAAAATCGCGAAAACTATAAAATGAATCATGTTTGCTGTATGGAAACCTTCCTTAAATATTTGTTTGCTTTGGTTTTAATATTTGTTGTTAAAGCGGCAACAGATATAAATCATCTGTGAAAATTTCAACTGTCTAGCTATCACGGTTCATGATATCACGGTTCATGGCTGGTGATAGACAGACAGCGAAGTCTCAGTAAATAATAGACAATGTGAATCACATAAGCATTAAAGTAAAAAGAAACAAAAAATAACCCCAAGAGTTTCTAGTGTCTTCTTCGCATTGGAGGTAGCGTTCCGAAGACACCATAGTTTACTTGACGTTTAAAAAAAATATGTAATAAAATTTAAAAGAAAAATAAATAAAAAAGTTTTGAAAAAAAGAATTGTTTTAAAAGAAGAATTGTATGTGTATATTTTAATTGTAATTGTATTTTTTTATTGTAAGTATTGTAACTTTTATGTTTTAATGAATAAAGAATAAAAATATTTCGAATCTGAATAGGGTCCCGTTTTTACCCGTTGAGTACGGAACTCTAAAAAATATGGGCTTGAACAATATCGTTAGAATGAAGAAAAATGAGCGACCTATAGGAGTCGACTGAACACTCCTCTTTGAAATTGCTAGTCATATATTACTAAGGGAATTTTCAATTACAACAATCCTGCGGTTTTTCATCCGTAATGTGACTTTAGGCAGCGCTTGTGTTGGTCATTTATAACTTCCATACCGTGTGGAGTACTAGCTGCGCCCCACGGTTTCACCCGCGTTAGGCCGATCCCGCGGGATGATCGGGATTAATCAAAAGTATCCTAGGTTACTCCCCATCACATAAACTATCCTTAAGCAAATTTTCATCCAAGGCCAAAAAATAAAAATATTTTTTTTAGGGTTGGACTACCCTAATCATTTAGGGGTATGAAAAATAGATAGTAACCTCAGACCGAGTGAAATTTGCATTTAAAATTTTATAAAAATCGGTCTAGTCGTGTCGGAGGAGTAACAATGACACGAGATTTTTTTATAAAAGAAGAATATGAACCACTTCGATGGGCTTTCAGAGGAGTAATTCTAAACTCTATACTATAAGAGATAGCGAAAAATGCTGAAAAGAGTTGCGTCCCCGATTTTGACAAAAACTAAAATGGAAATAATTGTGTTTTTTTTTATTTTATTGCCCTGACCATGATCCTTCTACCCTCTTGCCCTTCATATATTTTATATTAATGTTATTATATTGCATTAATTAAACATAAGAAATTTGGTTATTTGAGTTTTGAAGGTACTTTTTGCAACAAAAGAAACATCAATATCTGATCTGACATTTGTACCTGGTCCGGATGTATTTCTATGTATAATACGTATGTTGTAAATAACAGAAAAATAAATAATAGGGGTTAAAGTATGAAATTGCCGTTTTATTGCAATAGGTTCTTTGAATTGACATAGAATCTTCATGGTTTGAGGTTTTCGAATGAAACTTTTTTCAAATGGTTTCTGTGATGTTCTTTTTTTAAAAAATGTGAAACATTTGAATATCGACTTTCAATTGTTTTTGTTATTCAATTTAGACAAGAAAGATGGATACTGCGAAAATTCGAGTGATTTTTGAATACGAGTTCCGACGCGGAACTAACGCGGCAGAAACAGCCCGCAATATCAATGCTGCGTTTGGAGAGGGGTCTACTAATGAACGCACCGTGCGATTTTGGTTTAAACGCTTTCGTGATGGAAATTTCGACTTAAAGAACGAGCCACGAGGAAGACCGCCCACACAGGTGAATAACGATGAATTAAGAGAGATAGTGGAAGCCGATCCTAGTCAAACTACCCAGGAATTAGCCGCATGGTTTAACGTTACCTTACCCACTTTATTGACTCACTTGCGTCAAATCGATAAAATAAAAAATACGAAAAATGGGTGCCTCATGATTTGACTGATCTGCAGAAAGAAACGCGTGTTGAAACTTGTGTTGCCTTGTTGAACCGGTACAGAAATGAAGGAATATTGGATCGAATTGTAACATGTGATGAAAAGTGGATTCTTTATGATAACCGGAAAAGAAAAATGCAATGGCTGACCCCAGGTCAAATGCCACAACAGTGTCCTAAAGCAAAACTTACCAATAAAAAGGTAATGGTAACTGTTTGGTGGTCTCAGCATGGTGTTATTCACTATAGTTTTCTTCGATCTGGTCAAGCAATTACGGCAGATGTCTATTGTGCCGAACTCCGAACCATGTTGACAAAACTAGCAGTAAAACAGCCCCGACTCATGAATCGATCTTCACCATTATTGCTCCACGACAACGCGAGACCTCACACAGCACGAGAAACCATTTTGACCCTTCAGGAACTGCACTTAAAAACCATTCGTCATCCTCCGTATTCACCAGACCTTGCTCCAACGGACTACCATTTTTTTCGTGATTTGGACAATTATCTACGTGACAAGAAGATTTCTTCCCAGGAGGCAGTACAAAATGCTTTCACACAGTTTGTGCAGTCTAGATCGTCGGAGTTCTATCGCAAAGGCATTAATAACCTTCCCATTAGATGGCAGCAATGTATAGATAATAATGGCAACTATTTTGATTAAATAAATTTGTTAAAAATTTAAAAAATAAACAATTAAGATTTTCAGTACAAATCGGCAATTTCATACTTTAACCCCTAATATAAGCAGTCTAGTCACCGTAACACAAGCTTAGCCGCTTACCACGGGGCTAGATGGCGCTGTGTGTTCGTCACAGAATTTATTTATTTATTTATCTGTTTCATTATCCTGTTCTAATCTTTCTTATTCCTTATTCTTTTCTTCAAGTTGTTTGGTATTACATAACTAGTACCAACTAATACTAGACAACAGATAACCAGATAACATCTAGTCAATCTATTTAATGCCAACAGTACAAGTACTAATAGTAAGGTACCTACAAGCTTTTATCTCCTTCCAAGTAGATAAATACATTGTGCTCCCATCCTACATTAAAAGCGTCTGTTAATAAAAATGCCTGTCAAATATAAATCATGACGATTATTCCACACCGTTTGCGAATAATATCTGAAATATAGGTGAGGCATTTTCCGCTCTATCTGGTTAATGCGAAGGGAAATTAATAAATTTTATTATCGATTTAAAACCTTTGATGGGACTTGCTATGAAAAACGTTCAACTACTAAATACGAAGGAGTTTTCTTTCATCAAACAGATAAGCTATATTCTAGATTTATTAATTAAACTGACTGCGCCCAGCGCCAGTTTTAACCACATAAGTCCCGATCCCGAGGGAATATCGGGATCAAAAGTACTATAGGAATGTCCAAACAAATAAAGAATTAGCAAAATCGTGGGCCGATTTCGTCGTATACGCGTGATGTCGCGACCAAGAGAAATAGGGATTTATATATATTGTATGATAAGTTAATAATATAATGTTAAGTATTTTGGGCTGTAAATGCTTGTGTGTCTGTTTTTGTTAAACACGGGGTGTCTGAATTAGTTCTAAGTAGTTGGGCATATCCATGTGATATATTGCTAGCTATTGCCTGAGGAGGACCAAAATTTTAATTTCTGACTGACTGAAAATTAATACATGATAAACATTATTAAATAATAGTTGAAGTGATTGACTGAATTATATCAACAATCGCTGTATACTGTTAATATTAATTAGAAAAGATTGTTAAAAAAAAAACAGAAATTCTGCTTGGGAAGCCAACCGAACGTAATATTTTAATTGGTTCAAAGTTTCAATCCGAATTAAATATGGAAGTACCTAAACTTTAACCTTAATTTTCTTTAGAGAAATCCCCGAAACGTCGGAGAGCAGTCAATTTTAAATATCTACCTATCTATCGCACGAATTGAACTTATCTTTTAAAAAGTTTTCGTAACATTTGCCATCGAGTAACTTTCATTAGAAAAGCAGGATAAACTTGTCACAGTCTTAAAATTCTTGCTATTTCCCCGAGGCCCCGGACACTCTTGGAAAGCTTTCAGAAAACAAAAACATTTTTTCCGAATATCAAACCTTCCAATGAATACTAACACGGAATACCTTAGCATTTAAATGAACGAGCCCAACAAACTTCTTTGGACGCGAAACTTTTTTAATTTCGTTGAGAGTAACCAGGTGTTCGCGTCACTTCCACGGACAATTGGAAGACAATTCACGCTTCCCCGGATTTTTGCGATAACGAATATTGCCGGTGAAATGTAATCGTTTCATTTAATTAAGATTCCATTGATTGTATTTCTTAACAATGAAACTTCAATTTGTTTCTTTTATTTTAGTATCTGTTTTTATAAAAACCTAACTTATTTCTTGGCAAACGTAGTGTAGGACGTCCTCAGGACCGTTGGAGCGACGATTTGCGCAACACGGCTGGCACAAACTGGATGCGAGAAGCCGAAAATAGATCTAGGTGGCGTACAATTGGAGAGACCTATGTCCAGCAGTAGACTGCAACAGGCTGATGATGATGATGATCTTTAATATGTCTGCGCCTGCTCGTGACCTCGGCCGGGGTAACCCACTGCCGAAACGTCTAGTAAACTTTTGTTCTCTTACCTTGTTATAATAATAATGATGGACGAAAATCTTATAAGTTAAAAAAATGTGTATAAGATATCTGTTCTATCGTAATGTAGCCAGATTCACAAAGATTTGGGGAAACCTTTGTGAATCTGGCTACATTTAGAATCCACCAACAACACAGCTAGCAACAGACTTACCTACTCACCTACTTCATTAGAAATGTGAAGTAATTAATTTCTCCAAATAAGATTTAATTAAATGTGTATTATTAAAGAAATGCTCTCCAACAATTTTCGCACCCGACAGGACTTGAACCTGCATCTCCGAGGATTCGTCCCGACGCCTTTTCCAGTTTGGCCATGGATGCATGTTCAATCAAGTCGAAGTTAATTAATTGTTGTCAAAAAGGGGTGTTTTTGTGGGAGGCTTGGGCCGCGATGTATCAGATTCGTCTGTGTTCCGATACGTAAATCAGTGTAGCCACTATGGAAGAAGGTCGCATCTTGTTTCATTGACGGTTTCCTATCTTTTAGACGAGCATCCTATATGTTAGACCTTTTTATCAAATAAAAATTAAAAAGTGGCCTATATATTTTTCCATGTTTCCAGCTACCTATATTTCAAGTTTAATCGCAATCGGTTCATTACTTTTTGCGTGATTGAGTAACAAAGTCAAATACATTCATACGTGTAGATATACATACGTATGAATGTATGCACACTATCGCGTTTATAATATTACTAATAATAGGTGAGAGCGACAAATCACTGACGAAGTTTAATGCTTCTAAAGGTTACACTTCTCTGCTCGTGGACATTTTTATTTTAATACAGCACAGCTTCAAAAAGACGTCAGAAACTTTCTAAGTGAACACCTTGATAAAGTGTACAGTGTATACGCCATTTTGTTCCTTATGAAAATTCTTGCACATTTCACAAACGAAAAATTGTTGACATTTTCTGAATTATGTGCAATACTAAACTTAGTCCATTTTGTGACACTCACAATTCATATTCTAGGAACAAAAAGAAAGTTCGAGTTGAAGTCGCAAGCCGAGGGTTCCGTATACCATACCATATACTCTATACATACTATATCAGCAAATACTCTATACATAATGGGCCCTACCATGATGTGTTACAAGTCGACGCGGAGTCGTCGCGTTGTCGTTCAGCTAAAAAAAATTAAAAACACAATTATTAAAAAAAAGAAAAACAAACTTTAAAAAATTAAAAAGATTTTTTTTAATTGTCTGTGTTTTATAAAAGTAGTCAGGGTTTTTTTATTTAAAATTTACTTTATTATTTTGAACGACAAAAGGACGACATAGCAACGATAAACGAGCATGGTAGCGCGGAATAAAAAATAAGATGCTAATTGAGTTAATCCTCTGAATAATAATTGTATGGGCGCCCATACAACTCTGGAGATGTTTACCTACCTACTTTATTTTAACCACAAACTTATGATCCGAAGTTTCTACGTCATTCAACTCGATGTACCTACCATAAGTTTACGGCTAACAACCTTCTATTTTGCTAAAAAAAATCTCATTGCGAAAAAGAAAAAGTTTATAAATATAAGGGTACATTTTGCTACTTACAAGTTTTCGCGAAAATCTAAATGTATCTAAAACTTTTTATTGTGTTGACTGAGAAACTTGATATTTGTACACTTATTATTAGGGACCATTATTAAGTATCTATTTTGATAATATTAATTTGACATTATTATCACTCATTTATTTTATTTATATTCTATGATTTTACTTGCCAAAATACGTGGCCAATAAATGATTTATGATTTATCTATGTGATCCTGAGAAAATCGGTGGTAGATATATATAGATAGACAGACCAGCGAGTGACCATATAGGAGTTCTTTTTCATTAATACCTTTTAAGAGACGGAATCCTAAAACTAATATGTTTTCGAAATCATGTCTGCAGACAGTTTTGTTAGTACGTACGTAACAAACATAAATGATTTCTTTAAATTCTATACACAAAAGAATAAATCGAAACCTATAACTTTTTATATACCTACCTAATAATAAATAATGTCTGTAGTATGTACAGACTACAATTGGCCATTTCAAATGATTCTGCAATCAAATGAATCTATTACGTTTTGTAATAATGCTGTTTTTCTATTACTTAAATTATTGGTTCAAAATTGATCTACTTAAGTTTTCGTCATACATATGGTGCTTAACTATAAATGCTTCTGTTGGGAAATATGAGCTTTAATAAGTCGCGGCTACCACGAGTTTCCTTATTTCGTTGCCTCAATAACAGAAAATGCGATAGATAGACTCAGGCTGAAATCTATATTCCATACTTTGCCTTTGCAAAGCAAAAACTGTGCCTTAAGACAATTTTTTGTATTTGTAAAGAGTTATTTGCCACTATCCAAAGTTTTTGCTTAGTAAAGTCGAAGTTTTTCAAAAATACTTCACACTTATTAATAGAATAGAAGGGGGTGATTGATTTTAACATAATGTAGTGTCAAAGTTGAAAATCATATACAAATCATCTTTATTACAGCGATGTTCCCGATTGCATACCTCTTGAGAACCCGGACTCTGATTTCTTTCTCTTACGCTCTTCACCGTTAAAGTTATATGCAAACAACCCTATATATATATAAATATTTGAACCCAGCTTGGCGCAAGGCCATTTAATTTGTGCCTAATTACATAATTGTAATTGTTGTCATCAATAATGGATTCATGGTGAATCACCTCACCTTACGTTTACCTTTTGAATACCGTTATGTCACGACATATCCTACCTACCTACATTTTATACGGAGGCATAAGACAGGATGGTAGTGCGTCCTAAGTTCGATCAATTGTGACTGTGCAATGTGTAATATGCTAGTTTATTAGAGGATCGGGAAATTACCTGCGGTAGAGTTCTGGTAATTCCGTCCACGTAACAAATATAATATTTGTTCAGTGTTTAAACAATTAAAAATGTGGTTTACATCCGCGGTCTGGTTGAGTTTGGGAGTAGAAATAGACGATCGAAATAGAAATAAATATAATACTCTGAGGGCAATTATTTTCAATGTTCATTTAACGTTTTACCTATCTGGTATCTAAAAGTTACTACCTTGAACTAGGTTTCTGTAAATTTTGACACTCTTTGGGAATATGAAAATCTTTAATATAATTCTGGTATATCCTATTTTTATACTTACCTCTAAGGATTTTGTGCCATGTATTGTTTTGATTAATTAACTAAAAAACTATGTTCTTTTACATTTTATAGATACAAATAATATTGGTAGGTCTATTGATTGTTAATTTTTGTTTTTATGTTAGTAAATTTTGTATTATAAATGTAAAGAATTTGTGAAATTCATTAATTAGTTGTCCTTAATAAAAATAAAGCAATAGAAATCGAAATGTATCCACCCGCAAATACTTTTTGACAAAGTAATATTTACTCACTTAAATGAAAACTTGTGATATTAATTCTGTTTTATAAAATAAAGTATTAATTAATTAATAGATGTTACCTAGGTATCTTTATTTTTTATTTTTCATTTCCAACTTAGGGTAACTCCGGGAGAAACGTCAAAAAACTCTCTAGTGACTAGTCGTTTAAAATTATCATCGTTCTCTAACTATAATATTTAAAACCATTTCTGTTACAAACAAAACCGTTATTACCAACCATTAAAACTTTCATTTCAACTAAAAAACCAATTATAAAATACCACACATAATGACATTGTTTCACATCACGATATGTCTTATATCAAATCGATTGATTGCAGCCACTGCTTTTTCTATCCTTAACCTTAATTTTTGGGTGTATGCATTATCTACGCGCACTTTTGATTTTGTTGTAGAAACGTGCGCAGGAGTCGACGCGGCTCTTCCGTTTGGTTCAGTTTAACCGAGACACTGGCAGAGAACGAACTTAGAAACTCGATTGTGAGACGCGTCGTGAAGTGAACTTTTGTGATACCTAGTGCAATTGTTTTGTTAGACATTTCTACTGCGTAAGAACGTAAGTAGTTCATGCTAATTAATTTAAATAATTTAGTAAAATTAATTAGGCGTAACATGAATTTTAATTATGAAAATAATCTTCGTATGTTATGATAATATTTCGCAAACTTTCTTTTTGTTTTTATTTGTTAATTTCCAAGTTAACATCGTTGTTTGTTGGTTACTTACCTGTATGATTAATTTTAATGAAATTTAAATGTAACTCATTTGAAATTTAATTAGCCAAGTACAGTACTTAAACAAATCTATAATGGATGTCGTAATTTCTAAGCTTTCTTTTCACTTTGATTTTTATTAAATAGTAGATTACGCTAGATAAAAAATTCGTATAGATCACTTTATTTTACTATTTATAAAGATAAAGATATCCAACCTTTCACTAGAGTTTGAAGAAAGTTGTGAGATAATAACTTGATAAATGAAATCATCCAAGTTGCGGTTACGAGCAATTTATCTTAGCAGTAAACACTCAAACGTAAATCTTTGAAGTGTTTAGTAATTATTTTACATGAAATAATTTTTAATAGTAGTGTTTGACATTAATTTAGTTACTGCAATTGGTTGTACTTATTCTAAAAATAGTATCAGTAAATTAGGCTAGTGATTAGTGGCGATAGAGGGATTGTTTTGAGACTTGTAATTTTTTAATCATACTTAGGATTTCCGTAGGTCCTTTTTTCTTTTTGTAGAAGCTGCATTTTAATAAGTGATCAAAGGACTTAAACCTGCAATCTCCGTTTTTCTTGCCGTTCTTTTACATATCTTAGGGTAACACTAAAAAAATTATGTATAATGTATAATGACAATGGTTATTTGAATAAAAGGGTTGTTTTTGGAAAAAATGTTACGAAAATTCTGCTCCCAAATTGGTTGAAACCAAATGAGAAACAGATCTGTATATAGGTAATTTTTACTCAACTTCTTTCGAAAATAAATTAAATTTCATCGTTTTTTACATTTTGATTAATAATTACGTAAAGTAAACGATTAATATATTAAATTAGACTCAATTATGTGATTAATTTAGTAATTAATTACATCACTCTTTTATCGTAACTGTCTGGTCGTATAGTCAAGAAGACGCTTTCTTGTTCCGGCACGTAGGCCAGTGCAGTCACAATGGGAAAATTATCGAACTCGCTTCACTGCCATTTCTCTACCTTAAAAATTATTCTTTGGGTGAACATGCTACATCTAAGATCTATTCTAAACCTAGTAAACTGATTAGAGATCACGATTTTTGTGAGTTTTTGTATATTTGTTGCAAATAAATGAACTCTATATCTTTTATATTTTTACCATCTGGTAAGTGAGAAGTGGTCAAAAGCTAACTGCTGTGGCAAAATAATTAACCACGTCTAATTAGAAATATTGAATGAACAATAATGAATTCTTCTTTCATGCATAAAAACTTTACCGATTTTTAATCAGCAAGTTCTTTTCTACCTGTTTTTTTTTTCGAGATGCATTGAGACCATCGCGCCACGCACCGATTTTTTTAAACTTTACTACATGTAAAGTGTAAAATAGGTTTGCGTTTGGCCTCATCATGGATGAGGTCAACACTATAACCTATTTTACTTCTTTTTTAGACTGAACTCATCCACAAAAAATCTTTTAACAAAGAAAATTACGATTGAGAAACCATCAAAATATACCTTGTAAAACATTGTAAACTAACAATCACGTTAAAAACTGACACACAAACCGCTGTTGTAATAAGGTTTCGCTTCAGAAAAATTAGCATGTTCCTAACAATTTGGAGGTTAATATTTTTTCCTGCCCCAATTACGCAAGTTCGATACGGTTCGCGAAAAACGTAACGCTGTTGAGCCATAACGGACAAAATCCTATTAGTAACTTTGCGAAATTACGAATTTCCATTAGTAAATGTAACGTTGTGAGGTGATGAGAATGTTTAGGGAATTGTTTAGGAGTGTTTAAGGAAGTAGGTACCTTGCTCTGTAAAACACTGAGCTAATTTAGCCAAAGTCCCGGTGAACCTAGTCCAGCCATATCAGGCTCTAATAAATAAATAAAGAAAAAAAAATATTCCCTTTATCTATTTAACTCTATTTTCTTGTATGCATGCAAATTTAGTATTAATACTATATAAATCAAGCCATAGACAGAATAAATAATATTGTAAGAAGTTACACAATGTAGCCCTTAAACACTAGGCTTTTAATATGGGTACTAGACATATACACTACATTCTATCTATGAAACAATTGTTTTTTACCCCTTATCAAAGCGATGTTCTCAGTTGCATTTTAGTTCATCAGAAAAAAAAGTTAGCTTAATTTTCTTCGTATAGAAAGAATAATAAAATTATGATTTTCACTGTCGTCTTTTTCTGCTGGTCTTTGCCCAGCAGTGTGACAGTATGGGCTAAATAAATAATCCGCGCTACCATGATCGTTTGTCGTTGCTATGTCGTCCTTTTATCGTTAAAAAAAATAAAGCAAAATTTTAAATAAAAAAATACCCCGACTACTTTTAAAAACCACGGACAATTTAAAAAAATCTTTTTTTTAAGTAACATTCCCTTTTTTTTAATTATTTTATGTGTTTTTAGTTTTATTTTTTTAGCTGAACGCAACGCGACGACTTATAAGACATCGTGGTAGGGCCCAATATATCAATGTCTGTTATATAATAATATAGGTAAGTAAGATAGGTCATCAAAGTGAAATGTAGAAGTGTATATATCTACCGTACCTAAGTAACTTTTTAATTTTTAATATAGGTATTGCCAACCTGTAAAAAAATCTGAATTTAGTGTATCTTTTTTTTTTTTAGTGTTCTACTAAATAGGTACCTTTATAATAAATACCTAGTTAGATGTCTATTTTAGTTCTCACCATCAATCAAGAATTACTCATTGCATAATTTTTAATTATGCGTGAAGGCGGTTGTATCAAAAACTTCTGCCTCTGATGTCTTATGTAAATTACATAATATAAGTACCAATATTAAAGGTTTCCATCATATTATCCAATCAGTCCGAATTTATTAGACGAGGTAAAAAATATGATCGAAGACTTCATCTTTTATTACGATCAATGATGCAATTTGTTTAACAAAAACTGTTTGTTTATTCTTAGCAAAAAGTTACTCATACTCATAAATCTACAGCATATTATAGGCACTCGTAAGTACGAGTATTGTGAATGGTACCTCTATATCTCTTTATAATTTACTTTATTATTTACTAATTGATCTATACCTACACGAACATAACACCAAAAACGATTTCTGCAAACAGAGAAGTACAATGCCTTCATATAATTGACTATAAATTTCCCACCAGGTGCCATTGATAGCATGGTTTAAACTTATTTATAAAAATAAATCTTCTCTTTTTTCTTCTTGCACCTATCCTTAATTATGGTCGGTACAATAGGTAAGTCTTTATTGGCTATACTTACTGCAAAAAGATACTAGTTGGCTATGTTTATAATATGGCATGTCGCCTGCCTTAGGAACTCCAGAATTTCCAGTCTTCCTCAAATCCCTGAGTCGCCTCTTACGACATTCACAGGAAGGGATGTGTAGCCCTTTTCAATGCCGGGGCATAATTACCTATTGCTGTCTGTATACACGGATATAGATAATTTTTTGTTTGTTTCCAAATTTAATATTCTAGTTAAATACCTCTAATCCCCAAGCTTCACAACAAAAAACAAAAGTGAGAATAATCGTGTACCCAGCAACACACATTTCTCTCGGCTCTTGCCCTCGATCTTTCATTCAATACCAAGCAAGATGCTCGCGACCCACTAAATGTACTCTCTCTCGCAGCCGCTGCCTCGCGATACAAGAAACTAGGGCCCGTCTTAAGATACCTACACCTAGAGTTTTCGTTTCCTATCATTTCTCATGACACTCCTGAAATCAACTACCAACTCCTCCAGTAGTTTATACCTACCAGTACTGGTAATGCCCATTTGTATGTAACTAGCCGGCTCGGTGCACTTTGTATCCCCGTCGTCGGTCCTAGCGAAAAATAATCACAATAGTGTACGCCCTCTAACAGCCATTGTCGTCTGTTTACTCAATGAACGAATATTTTGGCATTATACAACAAGAAAAAACGTATGTACCTAATTTATTTTTTAAATGTGAGCTATTTATTAAATATTCGTGGATGAGTACTACAATCGTGATATAATAATCCTTTATAGTGACTATACAATGAATTATAAAAGGAAGGAAAATAAATTTCAAACTATACGTGGAGGTTAAGTGTCAAAAATTCAATCAGAGTTAACATAGCTTAACACTGTCTTCTAAAGTAGTTAGAAGTATTAATATTCGCGAAGCTAAAAATACATATATTAGGAAGAAGGTGGATTGTCGAGGAGTTTTCTTTAGGATCAAATTGGATTAACGATAGAAATTGTGATTATTTTACTATGCAATCAACTTTCCTACTATGGTTGCATTCGTGTATCTTCACTGACCTACATTAGATCATGTCCAACCCACCTCTACCATAAATAATATCTTTACTTTTTGTGTGATTCAAAGCAATGTTTAATACGAAGAATTTAGACATGTCTTTTTTAGGAACCTCAGTTTAATGATCGTTTGACAGTAAAGCATTTCGAACTCGACTCTGGAAGAGCTTTAACAGTTCAAAAATCAAATTAACCGGAAAATTACTTACACGTTATTAAAAGAATACCCACTATCTATGGAAATCTTAATTTTAGTTATGTCAATGCATTGGCTTAGCTGTACGAGTGGTGTTACTTAGTTTTTGATTAAATAATTTTTATAAAACTTCTTCTATGGTTTTCGCGATTTTGTATAATAAATCACTTTATTTACCGGGGTTAATCGCGTTCAGGTTAGGTCAGGCCGGGTCAGTCAACCTTGAAAAAGCGAACTATAAAGTTGGCAAAAGCTCGGTCTTTTAAAAATCATGAATAAAACGCGATTAAGTCCGGTAAATAAAGTGTTTTATTATAAATTTTATAGTTACGTTTTGAATACCGGTTTTAGGGATCTTATGTTGGACTTTTTAGCCGTACTAATTTACTCGTGAGATCCTATAATTGGCTTTCTATTGTTATACCATCATTATTGTTTTATAATGGCTGTTGGATTTTCAAATAAATAAATAAATAATTTAAAGATCTTCAAATTTGCGACTTTCTGTAAAACAGAATTAAATTAGTTGGAGAAAATTTCCTATTACACTTAATTACAGTTCACTCTTATTACTTTCGTTTGAATTTCTCTAATTAGAGTTAAATATGCGTACTCAAAATTAATTTAAAACAATATTTTAAAAATATCAGGTGATTTTAATAATTGTTTATTAATTAAATTAAACAGACTCGTGTTACTTATGATTATCAACTTAATTTCGAAAACTATGTTTACTCTTTTTTCAGTTTCAATTATTAAACAATTTAAAAATGAAAAATAATATACATCTTACTAATATTATAAACGCGAAAGTTTGTATATAAGTATGCATGTATGTATGTGAGGTTGTTACTCTTTCACACAAAAACTACTGAACCGATTGCGATGAAACTTGGAATATAGGTAGCTGGACACCGGGAATAACACAAAGGCTACTTTTTATCCCGATATTCCCGCGGGAACGGGACTTACGCGGGTGAAACCGCGGGGTGCAGTTAGTAGTTATCTATATCTGTAAGAGTTATTTACAGGCATAGTTATTTTATATATTTATTTATTAGTAATTTTATACCTAATTCACCCAACATAAGTTTTTGTTCATTCTATTTTTAATTAAATTTATTATTTAAGACCTACTTATTTATGTGCCTTTACATTCATAAATATTGTTATTCAAGGAATATTCTTATTGTTTCTTTATTCATCATAGTTATAAAAAACATAATTTCAATTAGGTACAAACTAAAATGTTGTTTATTTAATAATCAATCGAACACTGACTTTCCTAAGTGACCTAGATTATTTTTATATTTGCTTCCAAATACAGACTTTTACTCTAAGTTTAATCCTTTTCCTTTCTTTTTATATTGTAAGTAATAAAAACCCTATAGTTTTTTTTCTTTTCCCTTCAAACACGCAGACTTTCTGTCTCCTCTACCTCAATTAAAAGTAAAGATAGTTTAACTTAGCACAGCTCATTACGCAGATACCACCATGCACTAATTACACAAGCAATAATCTAATAACAAAAAATAATAATTTAAAAAAAAAACAAGTAACAAAATAATCTAATTATTATTTAATTTTGTTGGTAGCATCTCCACAGAGGCAAAATTTTGTTAAATGTCTATATAACAAATTTTATTGTATAGACTCCTGAGATACAGGACTCGATCCTAGTTTGGAGTCTGATGGTGATCATTATTTTTACTTATAATTAATTACCTACTTAACTAGAAATTAGATACGTTAGTTTAGGAAACTATATCTATTGTAAGTAGTTGCTTCAGTGTGGCCTATAAAGATTTTATTTATTTATTTATTTACCTAATTCGTCTAGTAACCATGGCAACAAAAACCGGAAATGATATAAAAATGGCCCACAATATCGATAACTACACACAAAGTCCATAACGTGACGCGTGATACAGAGGAATCGCGACGAATGGCATGTGAAAGTAGCCAGCGAGTTCCACATAACACATTCTACACACGATCTTTATACCGGTATGGAACCGTATAGTACATCTCACTGAAGAACTCCCGTGGCTGCTGTTGAACGTAAAAACTTTAAAAGTATTTTTTTAGGTGCGAGTTCAAACCTTGCCGCGAGTGAATTTTTGAAGATGAATTTTTTCAAGGTTATTGCGATTTTGAATAATACAACACAATATTCACAATGCTTAATGTAAAGTTAGCGAAATCTCGGACTTTAGTAATAAAACATGAGTAAAACCAGGTAAATATTGCGTTTTATTATAAAGTAGAGTCACGAAAAAATAAGTGGAAACGAATTTATTCTAGGTATTCCAGACTTCCCATTCACAGATAGATAAGGGGTCTACTCGTAAACAGGAGGTCTCGAAAGATCTCGAATCGTTGAGCGCAGCGCTTATAAACGCTTAATTTAACAAAAGCAATATGATTGAAAGCGATAAAATACATTAATTTCATATCAGCATCGCGAAAACCGAAGAAAAATAGACGATTGATCATAGATTTTTAACCTAATTAATCGAATTACGAAAATTTCTGATTCAATGAATAACAAAACCTAATAAGTATAGAACTTCCTGCTCTTTTAGAGGACTCTTCCTAGTCTTAAAAAACTTAAATTAAAGTTTATAATACATTACAAAGCTAAAGCGACAATAAAAAACTTCGATCTGCGAAATTTCTTTTGTGAAACGCACTCTCTTTACTTAACTATAGTAACTCTGATATAATCTGTGGCGATATTCTGATGTAACTAATCATACAGAGATAAGTGAGATGTAATTATAAGAACTGGGCTTAGAAGACATAAATCCGGTGTTGGTGAACTTTTCTATACAACAGTAGTGTCAAAAATAATTTACCTACACAAATTGGCATTTTATTGTAGAGCTATTTAGATAATATAAGTAGCTCAGCATAATCAAACTAATACCATAGAAATATGATTAACTTTAAATAATTATTGTGAAAGAAAACTAGTTCAGTACCTACCTAGTTACATAGTATTATAGAATTATAATTTAAGAAATAATAATTCTGTGAGCGACTCCCTTCGAGCCTTAGTCGAACATGCATAATCAAAAATTCACCGTATTACGTGGGTTCCTGTGTTACGTAGTGGCTGTGCTTGGCAAGGAACGGTCACGGGTTTGATCCCTGTCACAAAATAATTTTTGATCAAGCATATCTCATCCGTCTTAATATTATAAAGCTGAAAGTTTGTGAGTATGAGTGTATGTGTGTTTGTTACTCAAAACCGCTCACGATCACTCACCGCTGAACCGATTGCGATGAAACTTGGAATATAGGTAGAAAGAGACCGGACCGGACCAAGAGACTGGAATAACGCATAGGCTTCACTTTTACTTTTTATTCCGATAATCCCGCGGGAACGGGACTTACGCGGGTTAAACCGCGGGGCGCAGCTAGTTAAAAATATTTGTAACTTTTATACCTTTAGAAAACATGTTGAAAATAAAGACCCTAATAATGGAAAGAGACCTTGAATAATTTTATTATGCTCATTTGAAGAAATCTTCCTAATTTCATAAGTCATGGTGTTAAGTTCGTGCAACTACAATTAAAACGTGTTAACATGCGGTTTGTGAAATATTATGAGCAAACATACATTACCGTAGTGTTCACGTGTTATAATTTGTATAATAATAACAACAAAACACAGCGAAAGTTAGTTTAAAGTGGCTAAACATTTGAGATACAACTTAAAATTAACAGTGTCTTTGAAATATTATTTTATTTTATTGTTACATTTGCTTATACTTTTTACCCTGCTGCAAGGAAAGGGTTATGTTTTTTGCGCCTATCTTGTATTTATGTATCTTTTTGCAAGATACATAAAATAAAAGATTTATACTAGTTTATGCAAATATTAGAAACACGAAAGATTGGTTTGTTTGTTAAATTTCTTGGATTTTCTGTCAACTCTACATCTAACATATCATAAAGAGAAAAGATTTCTGTGCTTGCAACGAATAAAATAATTTCTGGAATCATCATCATCGTCAGCCTGTTGCAGTCCACTGCTGGACATAGGCCTCTCCAATTGTACGCCACCTAGATCTATTTTCGGCTTCTCGCATCCAGTTTGTGCCCGCCGTCTTGCGCAAATCGTCGCTCCAACGTGCCTGAGGACGTCCTACACTACGTTTGCCAAGACGCGGTCGGAATTCTGGAATCGGTCCAGTAGTTTCGCATATAATGTAGCTTGGTACTGACGAAACAATTTTAGGAATCGGTTTAGTATAAATACTAAATCTCTCAAATGTTTAGTATAAATACTAAACCGATTCCTAAAATTGTTTCGTCAGTACCAAGCTACATTATCGACGAGTAACATAGGTTACTTTTAATCTCGATACTCTCACGGAATCAGGACTTCGCGGATGAAACCGTGGGACGTAGCAAGTAACATTCCAAATTCCTTGCTTCAAACCAACTTCATATCGACAGATTTCAATTCTTAAACCTGAGGTCACGTTAAAGTCGTGCTTAATAATTTAATATTTCTAAGTGTTAAGTACTATTTTTAGTGTGAATGATGTAAGTAAGAAGACGTATTGATTGCTTCATTATGTAATTTTAAGCACCACCAACTCTGACACGTCGATTATGTTGTAAATAATGAATTTTATAAGAATTGCGGCCCAGCGGACTTGAATCCGCACCCCTACCATGAGTTCGTACGTAAAAACGTAAACTGTAGTGTGAACAGTTCGCGCTGCCAACATGTCCCGACCGGTTCGGTAGGGAACACGCGGAGCGGGCGCGCTGTATACAAGGTGAAACTGTTTGCATTACAGTGTACGGATTTATGTAGCACTCATGGCAGGGGTACCGCTCCTGTGTCCGCCAGACAAGTCCATCAAAGCATAGTTGAAAAAAGTAAATAAGTATTATAAATAGGGCGTAAAGATAAATACCGTGGTTGGAGGAAAAGTATCCTTAATATTGATGATGACAAATTTTGCTGAAAGAATACAGTTCTTTATTTGCAAAAATAAGTGACGGCTACTTCCGCATTGGCAGGCGGCAGCTTAGCGCCTAGTGGCTTGCATTTTAACTAGATATATATCTAGGCGCCATGCACTCAGTGCGGCCGGTCGCGAACTATCTAGGCCGTTTTAGGTTTAGGCCAGCCTCCTGCCTTTGCGGAGGTAGCCTAAGGTACCGTGGGGCACAAACTCCTAGGTAAACTGTAGGTTTAATGTGTAGGCAGCTGTTATTACATCAATCGGATAGATAAACATAGAAAATAACAAGGTTTCCTTAAATTTAGATTAGGTATTATTTGCTTACCTTCAACCACCTGAAGTTTGAAGACAATCTTGCTCAATTAGTTTATAGAACTGTTCAATATTCATACGAGAAGTTTCCAAATCGAATCAAACAATTAATATTCTGTTGGTTCGGTTTTGTAGCAACGCTTCTCGTTCGTAGAACCATATCTCGGAGTATTGAATGATCATAATTTTGTGCTGGATTATCAATTTTAAAATCGGTCGTCTTGCGAATAATTTAATAGGTTTTCTAATATTGCACGCGGCGGCAGATTATTTAGCTGATCATCCAAAGTAAGTTGGTTAAGTTAGGCTCTACGAAGCTCGAACTGGCATGCCTGCGTCTGTACTCGCGTGGTATAAGTTTTGAAGATGTATTTCCATATATTTTTAGTACATTATGTCAACAACATTAAAAGTCAAATAACGAAATTAGCGAGCTTAGCTCATAAGTTTTTTAGATAATTTAAAAATAGATAGAAATCTTAAAACCCTGACGGGGAAAATTACCTACTCTTTTCCTAAACCAGGGATGTACTCGACTTCGTCCCTGGATAAAAACATTAGAACAAACATAAGTTTGTATGGAGAACGAGTGTTTCGTCCCTGGATAAAAACATTAGAGCAAACATACGTTTGTATGGAAACGAGCAGGTATCAATTTCTCTTAAATGTATATGTGTATAAATGTATTCTAGGTACCTGTCGAAAGAAATTCTTATAGCTGACCATACAAACTCTTCTTATCATAGAACTAAACTGAACATAGAACTCTCAATGTCAAAGGAAAAAGTAATTTGTTTACATTTCGAATCTAAGATTGTATTACAGGGTACATATACAATTTGTAACAGGTATGCTCTTTTAATCCGAAAGGGGGTTGTTCTAAACGTCTAGGCGAACACCTTTTGTTCTACGACGTTTGAAAATTCAAACTTTTTTTTTTGAAAATTTTGAGATCATGTTTAGCTGAAAAAACAGCTGCTTTGAAAATAAAGGTAATTGAAGTTTTGATTGTAAGCCATCAAACTAAATAAAAGGAACATAAGGTCAATGACCTCGAACTCTCAGAAACAGCTGATTTTCGAGTAAACTTCACATCTAAATTTTTCGAAAAGTACTTTGAATTTCCAAAAGTCGTAGAACAAAAGTTGTTCGCCTAGACGTCTAAAACAACCCCCTTTCGTATTAAAAGGGCTTACCCGTTACACCTTGTATGTATTAACTCAATGAACCGTTATCGTTTACGACTATATATGCACGTATTTTGTCAACGTCACAGGATATTTTAGCACGAATTCACTCAAGTGCTCTTACTTGGTAAGTTCAAAAGCATCTCGACCGTGAAGTCGTTGCACCCTGTTCAGTTCAATGTACTTTCAATACACGATTCGAATTTTAAAATTAATCGCAAGACATACCTTACGTTTGACAAATTCAAAAAATAAGTAGGCATTCAAAATATTTTCCATTTTGGAGTTTTATTCTTGTAGAAACTTACAATATTTTAAAGAAAAATATTTTATTTTGTCGATAGAAACTTAGGGAATTTACACTTAATTTTTTCTAAGTTAAGAAGTGACGTGAAAGCGTAACTGACAGACAGAGTTATACTTTTGCATTTATAATATTAGTGAGGATATGGTAAGAATGTGTTTTATCCAGATCTCCAGCTATCTGCATGGCAAATTTCATCGCCATGGGTTAAGTAATTTTTACATTATTGAAACAGAAACAAACAATTCAACTTTCGCATTGTTAATAGGTATTAGAAGAATAACATATTTAGGCCGGCTTGCACAACGGTTCCTAAACATGTTTAAGCTGTTAAACGTGTTTAAAATCTGTCAGAATTTAAAGAACTGTCAATGTGTGGCAACATATTATCAATCGTCCATTTAATGAAATAGAGTCCAATGTTCGATTTCCCATAAATTATTTTAAAATTGACTTAGTTAAATAGATTTTTAAATGGTTTTATGCAAGTCGCTCTTAGTCTGCAATTGCTCGTACACGTGCTTTCTAAGTTTTTCCTACAAAAAATGTAGCAGAACGTGTTTTCTACGTAATACCTTGTACTATTATGTATTCTGTGGTAATACAGAGAACCTACGCATACGTTCCTTAGTTTTTTCACCATCCCTCCAGGGTAGAACGATCGTAAATCCCTCTTCATTGAATTCTTATGACGGTAACAGAGTACCTACCTATCTAAGAAAATTCATATTTCTTGTAAAGTTTTTTTTGCGCTATCTTATAGGATAGCTTAGGTTTAGGCTTTTGAGAACGTTTTTTTAACGAAACGTTTAATATTTCGTGGATGTGCAATACTGAGTACAATATATAAAGTATTTTTGTACATTTATTAAAATTTAGTGGATAAATAGGCTAGGAAAAAGTGAAAATAATCTCCATAATACAAGGTAGTAGCTCACTATGGGCACAGTACATAGATAGGCTGGGGTCTGGGTCATAGCAGTAAGGAAACTACTAAGACAAATGCTCGAAACCGGCTCACTCACACATACATGCTCGTCGACGAGACCTCTAAGGGAAGATTTATATTAGACCGTTGCATATTAGACCGACTGCGCCGGGTTCGAGATTCGACGATTCAATTCTGTTGCTCGGCCGCTACTCGGTTGCAACAAACCGATCGACTGCTCGCTGAGCAATGGACAACGAAGCTCGACCGGGTGACGGTCTTAGTTACTCACTCTTAGTATGCTTCGCGGTGCAGCCAGTACTGCGTACCGCGTCACGACGAGTGTGAACGTGTGTGTGCAGTTTCCATACTGCTTTCTCTATGTACTGTGTCATGGGGCATCATAGCACTGTGCACTGTGTGAAGTGAATTTCCCCGAATTTATTTAATTTTGAGCGCGAACCAGTCACGTAAAATTGCCAGTCGTGTAACATAGAAGTCAAACGTAACATAATAATAGTCAGGATGACCTGCTTAGATTAAGTTTAAAGTTGAACTAGTGAGATAATAAGAACTCCCACGCTTACTTTTAGTTACTATTTAGCCATTATTTGTATTGTGATTTGAGCAAGTACCATTCTTATTGCTTAAATTAATGACACTGTATGTATAGTCACTTGAAACAATCTATTAGTATTAAGGTACTCCCTCACCGCAAGCATTAGCGTGTAATGTAACGTACAGATTCGAGTATTACTTACAGCGCGCACCTTGTGAGTCGAATCTATAATGTTACATTACAAATGATTGTTTGCGGTGAGTGTAGCGCGTCGGGCGGACGCTCGACTGCAATGCAGAAGACTGCGGGTTCGATTCCTGTCGGGTGCAAATATTTATGCTTAAAAATAAATGTTTGTATCTGGGTGTCTTTCTATGTATAATATGTATGTATTTAAAAAAAACTAATAATATGTAGTATATCCGTTGTCTAGTACCCATAGTACAAGCCTAGTGCTTAGTTTGGGGCTAGATTGCGCTGTGTGCAATGTAGTAAAATACTCGTAGTACTGGCCGGGTTCATATTGTATTTTGGCTGCCCGACTTCAGATGACAAAACAGATAAGTCGGTGGCACTGTATGTTGACGTTATTTTTGTTCGTTTTTTTTTTTTCCTTATTTTTGTTGGTTCTTTAGCCTAGTTGGTATGGGCGACAGGATTCTGACCCGGAGGCGCAAGTTCAAGCATCGCCGCGAGTAAATATGAAGATGCATTTAGATATATAGATAGATAGATTAACGCTTAATTAAAAAAAAGTAAAAAATTAAAAAATAATCTTTTTTTTTAATATTTCTAGTAGTTATGCCTTGAGCAATAAAAAAAGCAAATTACGAAATAATAAATGAGTAAAAAATTACTCACAGTCGGGACCCATTCATTTCACCAATCTAATTTTTCCAATGGGTCCCGACTGTGAGTAATTTTTTACTCATTTATTATGTGTTCTGTGTGTATCGATTACAAAACTATTATTACTTAGCGTAATTTCAAATCACTGGGCTTGTTTTTTTCTTTTTGGTTTTTTGTTGTTTCTATGCATATTTTGAATCGAGTTTTTTACGCAGTCGGGTTTTTTGTTTTTTTTATAAATTATTTTTTTTATTTTACGCTTTTTAGTTATTTTCACTTATTGATCGTAGGTAAGTCCCGTAATCTATTTATTTCATTGGGGGGTTATAATGTACTAGCTGCGCCCCGCGGTTTCACCCGCGTAAGTTCCGTTCCCGCGGGAATAAAAAGTAGCCTATGTGTTAATCCAGGTCCCCCAGCTACCTATATTCCAAGTTTCATCGCAATCGGTTCAGTATTTTTTGCGTGAAAGAGTAACAACTTCACATACACATACATAATAGGGGTTAAAGTATGAAATTGCCGTTTTATTGCAATAGGTTCTTTGAATTGACATAGAATCTTCATGGTTTGAGGTTTTCGAATGAAACTTTTTTCAAATGGTTTCTGTGATGTTCTTTTTTTAAAAAATGTGAAACATTTGAATATCGACTTTCAATTGTTTTTGTTATTCAATTTAGACAAGAAAGATGGATACTGCGAAAATTCGAGTGATTTTTGAATACGAGTTCCGACGCGGAACTAACGCGGCAGAAACAGCCCGCAATATCAATGCTGCGTTTGGAGAGGGGTCTACTAATAAACGCACCGTGCGATTTTCGTTTAAACTCTTTCGTGATGGAAATTTCGACTTAAAGAACGAGCCACGAGGAAGACCGCCCACACAGGTGAATAACGATTAATTAAGAGAGATAGTGGAAGCCGATCCTAGTCAAACTACCCAGGAATTAGCGGCATGGTTTAACGTTACCTTACCCACTTTATTGACTCACTTGCGTCAAATCAATAAAAAAAAAAATACGAAAAATGGGTGCCTCATGATTTGACTGATCTGCAGAAAGAAACGCGTGTTGAAACTTGTGTTGCCTTGTTGAACCGGTACAGAAATGAAGGAATATTGGATCGAATTGTAACATGTGATGAAAAGTGGATTCTTTATGATAACCGGAAAAGAAAAATGCAATGGCTGACCCCAGGTCAAATGCCACAACAGTGTCCTAAAGCAAAACTTACCAATAAAAAGGTAATGGTAACTGTTTGGTGGTCTCAGCATGGTGTTATTCACTATAGTTTTCTTCGATCTGGTCAAGCAATTACGGCAG
This sequence comes from Idaea dimidiata, assembly GCA_949358125.1. Lineage (NCBI taxonomy): Eukaryota > Metazoa > Arthropoda > Insecta > Lepidoptera > Geometridae > Idaea > Idaea dimidiata. The sequence continues at coordinate 14,379,493 of OX442339.1, read as the reverse complement.
ATGTCTATTGTGCCGAACTCCGAACCATGTTGACAAAACTAGCAGTAAAACAGCCCCGACTCATGAATCGATCTTCACCATTATTGCTCCACGACAACGCGAGACCTCACACAGCACGAGAAACCATTTTGACCCTTCAGGAACTGCACTTAGAAACCATTCGTCATCCTCCGTATTCACCAGACCTTGCTCCAACGGACTACCATTTTTTTCGTGATTTGGACAATTATCTACGTGACAAGAAGTTTTCTAGAAATATTTGAAAGGAAAAATTCATCTTCAAAAATTCACTTGCGGCGAGATTTGAACTCGCGTCCCTGGATCAGTACCCCAGTGCCTTAAACCGCTCGGCCACGCGGTTTAAGGCACTGGGGTACTGATCCAGGGACGCGAGTTCAAATCTCGCCGCAAGTGAATTTTTGAAGATGAATTTTTCCTTTCAAATATTTCTAGTAAATATGCCTTGAGCAATAAAAACAAATTTGCGAAATAAGAAGTTTTCTTCCCAGGAGGCAGTACAAAATGCTTTCACACAGTTTGTGCAGTCTAGATCGTCGGAGTTCTATCGCAAAGGCATTAATAACCTTCCCATTAGATGGCAGCAATGTATAGATAATAATGGCAACTATTTTGATTAAATAAATTTGTTAAAAATTTAAAAAATAAACAATTAAGTTTTTCAGTACAAATCGGCAATTTCATACTTTAACCCCTAATACATACAAACATACTTACATACAAACTTTCGCGTTTATAATATTAGTAAGATTCTATTTCAGTTAGGGTTTAGTTATTTATTGTTTAAATTTATTATTATTCTTTTAACGTTTTTAGGTACCTAAGTGTTATTAGGCTTTTATTCAGTAGGTAGGTACAATTTATGTAAATATTGTTTTAGTATATATCAATAAATTCCTGTCACCAATACCATCACGGCTTATACTTTGATAGTTCCAAGCGTAACTACGTAACAAAAATAAAAACTTGTTCGTTAGTAATAAAAAGCAAGAATACCTAATTGTAAATTAACTTTAAACCGTTATATTTCCTAAACGGTTCTTTAAAATGAAAAATGGTGAAGGAAACCTAATATTTATTTTTAAAAATCTATTCAACGATACCCATCTTGACATACTTTGACGATTTTGGATTTTTTAATTTTGACAATTTGGCGTCTGGTGGTGACATATGTTACTTTAGATTACTGTCATGTCTTTAGTCACACTCGCCAGATTAAGACGAATCGATTGACGTAAGAATCATCAAAATCGGTCCACGCGTTTGGCCTCTAGAACGCCACATAGAAACATCCATACATACATACATACATACATACATACATACATACATACATACATACATACATACATACATAGACTGATAAACACATTACCCTCCTTTGCGTCGCGCAGTCGGGTAAAAAAAAACACTTTTTAACGAATAACGACAAGGATATGTATTAAAGTTACCTAATCTTGTATTTTAGGTAACCCTACGATTAAACGAAAAGTAAGTTTCTATTTCTTTGGTTGTACGAGTTTCATTAAGTCAAAAGTATTATCCAACAATAATTTTGTAAAAAAAAACAATTGAAACTAATTTTGCCAGCTTTAGAGTTTTGACTGCAACTCATAAGTAATTAGTGCAACTATACCAAGAACACTAATTTTAAACTGCTGAGCTTATTTCGGCTTCGTTTTAAAAGCTAAATAAGTCCATTAAACCAATTCCTTATCAAGTTATCGCGTTACTATAAATAACCTCTGTATAAAATGCCTCCTCAATGACGTAAGCTCCAGAGATTTATGGGAACCTTTTTCGACCTAATCCTTACTTCCAAAAATAAATAAAATAAGTTGTTCGAAGGATAGGAATTCAGAATACCTACTTATCTTTTTCATTTTGAGTTAAAATGGTAACATTTTATCAACGATTTGATGAGCGTTTGTCCACTTGGTAACTCACCTGATTTTAAGTGGTGATAACGGTCTAAGATGTAGCATGCTCGCTCATCTAGAAGATGGCAGTGGAACACCTGTTTTATAACTTACACAATATTTTTAATCAATGTCTTTTAGGTCAGAATTACAATTATGAATTTTGGATTTCGGGATTTTAAATGAGCCATTATTCCTCATTGAGTCTAGTTCTAACGTGACAAATGGGTATTGACCTAAAGAACTTCCTATTACTTTAAGTTACAATTATTTCTATTTATGTTATAAATTTAATAAATTATTTGACATATATTTAATTCATGTAAATCAATTTTGACTAATTATCAAATGTAATACCTACAAATTTAACGAAATGTGTTAAATATTCATTCACTGAATAGAATACACAAATCTTAATATCGTATTACTGGTTACAATTTAACATTGAAATAAGTTACGCTTAATGCCTGACCATCATCAATAACACTATTATAAATAATGTTTCTGCTAAAACAGGTTCCTTAGGATTTATTTAGGGTAAATTCGTTAGAGATGGCCATACGGGAGAGATGGCCAATCGAAATATTTCTCAACACGTTTGCTAGACGAAGCTGTGCGGCAGTTAATTCGCTTCAATCGATTGCCGGGAGTAACATGTAGTCGAAATCCTATGCGAAAATTAAATCAAAAGTAAATAAATTCGATTTGATTTTACGAAGTTTGCTAAAGTTTTATAGTGTGTTCATGTATCATCTTATAACACCATATTTATTTTGATTACATGTGTTTTTGTCGTGTTTATTGTATAATTTATTTATCAAAGGACATTCTAAACTCAAAATGAAGGCCGCTTCCCTTTTCTTTACTTCTAATATTAAATATGGAATTCTCACCCTTACAAAAAGGAGAGATGGCCATATCTAGTCTGGTTAAGATAGCCGCATTTGTTTATAATATTTTTCACATTAAAAATGTTTGATTTTATTTGTTATTGATGTCAAATAAATACCAAAGAAAAGCTATCGCAACACGCGCCAACTGGAGTGAAGAATCGTTGAAAGAAGCCTAAATTGTCTAAAATAATGGAGAAATGTCTGCGTACAAAGCATCTATAGTCTATGACATACCTCGAAAATGCTTAAGAGAAAAACAGTTTGAGAATTTGACGACATGTGCACCAAATGTTACCAGAAGGAGAAAAAGGAATTAAAGCTAGAAAAAAATACAGGAAAAGGGAAAGGGATAGAAAAATCTAGCAAAAAATAGCACTGGTACTACTGCGGCCAACTTACCCTGATATGCCGGGTGAGATGGCCACTCGTGTTTTTTTTTTTAATTCATTTTCTTATTGTTTTTTTCTTTTAAAATAGTCTATTTGATGTCGATTCTAAGAAGACTGATTAATAATGAATATAACTTAAATAAAAGTTTTATAAAAAGTGTAATATTTTTGATTTTATTAACCTTTAAAAAAACTATGGCCATCTCTAACGAATTTACCCTAATGAATCTATAAAACACTTTATTTATCCGGTTTTATCGCGTTTTTATTCATTATTTGACCCGAGCTATTTTAAAAGCTTTTTAAAGCCGAGCTTTTTTTTAAATTTCTGAGCAAAAGAGAACCCTCATGAGTTTCTTCGTGGCTTCTTCTCATGTGAGGGCGCGTTCCGAAGCCATGGTAGTTTTTTGAGCTAGTTAGGGATAAAAATAATTATAATTTTAATTTGAAAACTAATACAATAACTCTATAGTCTGCGTACACTGGAACGTTTTTATTGCAAATAATTATGAGGCGGTAGTTTACTGTAACTTTTTAGAATGTTAAAAATAGACAAATTACATCTCAGTCAACCTTGAAAAAGCCAACTGTAAAGTTGGCGAAAGCTCGGGTCAAATAATGAATAAAAACGCGATAAAACCGGATAAATAAAGTGTTTTATTATGCAAAATCGCGAAAACCATAGAAGAAATTATAATGAATCTATGTCAAGATCAAGGAGTTATCGTGTATTAGTCACTCGTAATGGACACTTAACGTCACATCATCGAGTCATTATCCCCCCTACTTATAAACGCTAATTAATGCGCTGCATAACTGTGCATCGTTTGTCTTTTACTGTCACATGAAGTTTCAAATTTGACAGACAGAGACAAACGTCATATAACTTAGTCATGTGTAAATTATATTTTATAAGTAAGGGAGTAATTAAATAAATATTCCAAGACAATACTCACGGCATTTAAAACAGACGAGGTAAAGTAAAATTGGATGGGTTTTTTAATTTGAGAGTTGCTTAATTGTCTTTTTCTTCATTGTTTTCAATCGGTTGAAGAATTTTTATTATTACATAAAATATATTACTAATTCTAAGTATAGATACATCCTATCCTACTAATATTATAAATCCGAAAGTCTGTTTGTTTGTTTGTTTGTTTATTTGTTTGTTTGTTTGTTTCCTCTTCACGGTCAAACGGCTCGACCGATTTGGATGAAAATTTGCATAGGGATAGTTTAAATGATGGAGAGTAACATAGGATACTTTTGATCCCGAAAATCCCGCGGGATCGGGACTTACGCGGGTGATAACAATCTAATAGATAAAAATTTGCATAGGGATAGTTTAAATTATGGAGAGTAACATAGAATACTTTTGATCCCGAAAATCCCGCGGGATCGGGACTTACGCGGGTGATAACTATTTATTGGATGAAAATTTGCACATCGATAGTTTAAATGATAGAGAGTGACATAGGATACTTTTGATCCCGAAAATCCCGCATGATCGGGACTTACGCGGGTGATAACTATTCAATAAATGAAAATCGACACAGGGGTAGGGTAATTTATGTAGAGTGGCATCATGATCATCGTCATCGTCATCGTCACTTACTAATGAAATACAAACTTTACTTTACTTCACCTACCTACCGCAGTGCAAAAATCCACACTTAAACGGACGACCAGGGAAGTACTGATGATGCTTCAACAGTACTTCAATGGGCGACCGTTTAGGTGTGGATTTTGGCATTGCGGTAGGTATAGGTGTTCGAACAACGCGGGTTCGCAACTTGCGCGGGTGAAACCGCGGGGCGCAGCTAGTATACTAATAGTTCCTACATACATACATAATGTTAAAAACTGTTGATTTTGTATTAATTTTATTCATGGGTAGTTTATGCCTAAAATTACCTACTCAAAAATATTTGGACGCCTGTAAACCTTTCTGTAAGAATTTCTGTAACTTTATAATTTTTGTAACACCTTTTGTATACGAAATTCTTGACCAAATAAATTATCTTATCTTATCAAACTGTGAGCAGCGTTTCATTATTCGGGCGATAATCTCAAGCAAGTATTAGCTTGAGTAGTAGTACCTACTCAACTATTTACTACTAATCAACTAGGCTTATGTTATGGTTATGATCAATGATCAACAGCCCGTTAATATTTCCCACTGCAGGGCAAGGGCCTCCTCTTAGAGGGGTTAGGCAGTAAGACGCCACGGGAGCCTACCCCGGATTGGCATGTTATGGTTATAGGCGACAAATATTTTCTTTGTACATTTATGGATGTAGAAAAATAGAAATAGTTTATTTTTTACCAAATAAGATTACAATAGGTTATCAAGATAAACATCAGACCTCAAACTAGGAACAAGTCCTGTATCTCGAGAACCTAGAGACGACAACACAAATGAATGTTAGATACTTACAACTTACTTTACATACGTACAAAAACATTTAGAGTGAACAACAAATATTACATCCAGAACACACCTCATCAACCAAGAAGATTTCATGTTAGAAATAAATACAGTATTACACTATCACCGCCACTTAGCTTTGAACAAAGCAACCATGGGTGCTAAAGACTCTAGGTAAAACTTACCTACCTACCCATAGATAATGTTTTAAAATTAATATCTGTTACACAACGTAAAACCAAACTTGTAACCCGCAAAGTCATATCTAAAGACGACAATATAATTTTCCACAGCGTAACAACAAACAAAACACAATACAAAATTGTTAAAAAAAACTATTAAAACTCGAAACGGGAAGAGAAATGAAACTCTAAATTAAAAGCCAACAGCCAATCTTAGTTGGAAACTGCTAGCATGTAATTTGTACGAAAATATTTCTGTATAGACTAGCACAAAATAATGCACCTCGGAAAGTCGATAGCATCGAAGTTTGTGACTTAATCTCAGTTGAGATTACCCAAGACTCGTTGTTGTTCCATTCAGCTACTTACCGAGTTTGACCTGACGCTAGCTTCTATGTAGTTCTAAGGTAATAGCTTATTGGAGCCACTGACCACTGACGACCCGACCCGCACCGGATTGTCTCTTGCAGCTGTCATTCCATTGATACAGTATTAGCGAAAGTTTTGAGTTTTGATAAACTTTGTAAACATAATTTCTTCTATGGTTTTCGAGATTTTGCATAATAAAACACGGTTCGGTTCGTTTAAAACCATGAATAAAAGCGCGATTAAATCGGATAAATAAAGTGTTTTATTAAACTTTGTAAACTTAAACTATTTGTATTTATGCTTATGTATACCATTTGCGACTGTGGAAGTGATGTCCAAACATTGACGCATTTAATGGCCTGCCTAGTTTAAAACCTTTTAATATTAATAATAGTATTCCCATCAGACCGTTTCGAGAATCGTGCGATCTGTCAACGGGCGACGGGCGGAGCGGCGAGCGACCCATTCGGTGACAACTCGCTTCTCGTATTGGCACCACGTGATAACATTGCATAGTCTAGGTACTCGGAAATTGTAGATCACGCGATATCCACTCGTTCGCTCGCGCAATGAGTAGACGCCAAACGACAAGTTGGTGCCGGGCCCGAGTGGATCTAATGAGCTATGACTTTTATACACCAGCTCCAGCTAACTTGATGAAAATACTGCGCTTGCCAACTAGTTTTGCTTTTTGCTTCATTGCGTTCTGTCATAGACCTTTTACGAATCTTTAGCGTTGATTCTGGAACTAGGTAAAACGAAAAATCACTTCCGAATGTGTTCCTCATGGGATCATAGTAATAGGTAATGGATATTTTAACAACGTTAGAATTTTGCTCCCACTTTTTAAAGGTGTGTTAATAATTTCCTGAACAATTTTTCTTTGGAACTGATGGAGCTCGCCCGTCAGAGATGGTTTTAAATTGATAGATAGATAGATAGATATTACTTTATTTGATCAATCATAAAAATATAACAAAAACAACACATTTAAAAATAAAATTTTAAACTAAATAAATGTTGAACAAATAGGCGGCCTTATTGCTAAATTGCTTTATTGTCAAGCAACTATTAACCTTCTAGTCTCCTATTACAAGAGACCTATCTCGATAATTTTATGGTAACCTTATCAATTTACAAAAATAAATTTAAAAACGCATTGGTAAAATTCAAAGTTGCAGAAAATAACCGGCATTGACCGTGGAACATGTTTTTTTCGAATTTAATAGGAAACTTAGATCTCCATTCTATTTATTCCTCGTAGTAGAGAACCCTAAAACCCACTCAGCGCGTGCGTCGAGTGTCTTTACACGCAAAGTTCCACTCTCAAGACCGCATTAAGGTCGTATCATTTGTAAGGTACGATTACACCGACAACCAGTAAACAGTTCCGGCCACACTTTCCAATGAAAGCGACAACGGCCTTGCTTCACGGACCGCAGGGTTTAGGGAATCCACGACCTACTAGCGGTTAATTGTTGAGCTACAGGTTGCTAACGTTACGACATTACCTTGTAAGTTACATTAATTATGTTAGTTAATACTGCTTAAGACGATTCAATGAGATTTAATGCGGTCATGTAAAAATATCTATTTTTTAACTATATTCCATGTAAAAACTAGTTCTTTGGAAAAAAACAAGAGAAACGAGCAACTCTCGAAACATTTTGCAACGAAGAGTCTTTTGGAGAATAAATGCTACCTACCTTGTTTTATGTAACTTTCTTTAAACGAAAACGATTCGATTCGATTAACACACATATAAGGACTAATTAAGAACATCATCATCTTTGTCCTCCGACAGTTTTTAGACAATTGATTTAGACTTCTTACCCTATGGTGCGGCCTGCGGTCACAAATATCATTTCCTAATTCCGGGTGTTTCTCAAACTCGCTCATAACAATTACCTACTATCTGCATAAACCTCGATCTTCAATTTAACTAGGTTGATGTGCCTCCGGAGGTGGTTACGGACTTCATCGATCGTTCGCTCGAAGCGACTCGAAGCGACAGTAAACCACCACCAACCACGGCATACAGCGTGATGCACCACTAACTTTGATTACTTAACAAATTGACCGGTTAAGTTTTAGGACGGGCTAAATTGTTATGCTCAGTGTAGTTTGAAATTTAGTGTTTTCTTGGCTCTGTCTTTATGTAGGTATTCAAACACACCGCTCGCGCTCTTTAAAATTTGAGGGGTATTTAAAGAGTTGAGCGAATTACACACATCTTTAGAACACATAACTCTAAAACGGACACATAAAGGTGAACATCATCATCTGGTTCTCATCTAAAAGCACTCATGGATTTTACCTGTAAAACCTACTTATCCTTGATATTCATAGAAAAAACAGTAAAGATAAAATTGTAAAAAACTTATCTTGATTAAAAATTTAAATAAAATTCACGTAATTGTAAACTCACTCATTAATAAAAGTCAGTCATATTATCTGATAAATAGTGCATTTTATGTCTTGTGTGAATGAAGTCTCAAGAACTACTGTATTTTTTTATTTTAATTTGTCTACTTGAACTTGTACTAATTAACAACAGCATATTAACAGCATGTACTTGCCAATCTTTCGTAACCACTAGGTTGCCACTTCGTACCTTAGGGGAAAATCAGAGAATATGGTCTCTCCTTATCTTTCTTTTTGACCTTTTCTGTGCTTCACGATTTTAAGCTTGAATAGTTGTTTTCACTACAGACATTATTAAATAACGGGGTATTTAAATATGTCCAATTTTGTTTTACACGGAGCACGATATTTCGGCAGTAATTTCATTTGGCTTGTTCACGAGACTGGAGAATATCTTCCGTACTGTCCTATTGACATAAATGAGTATATTATATCTTATTTTCGCACTATGTTCACTAAATGTGAACATAGTGCGAATTTCATAATATTAATTTACTTCTTACATATTTAGAAACTTCAATTAAAACAAAACCATAAAAACTAGTGTAACTACAGAAAGCCAATTACAAGGTTTCTCGACTAATATTAGTAATATAAGAACGTACTCAGTTAAGTACACTGTTGAAAATTTGGCGTCTAAATTCAACGGAGACTTAATCAGTCGAGCTCGGAGTGCACTTGACGTTCGTAAGAGCTCTTAACTACACATGGGTTAAAAATACCTACATATGGACGCAGAAATTCGATGAAATGGAATAGGATAACATGCCTAAGTTGTAGTAGATGGTAAAATTACAGAAGCAATAATTTGGCATATGAGTCACCAGCGCTACCCTCGGATTGAGTTGAGATGCGTTGTTGGTTCGAATCCCGCTCATCGTAGCACGTGCGCTGTGTTTTGTGAATGTATTTTCCTTTTAAATAGTTCAATGGAATTAGATGTTTTTTTCTAAGTTGTTAGGTGGGAAAATAACGAGAATACTGCTGAAATGTGTCAAGTATTTCTCCGGCGTATCTGTTTGGACAAATTATATCAAATTATTGTTGTTGTTTTTTTAATATTATAATTACATTTTTTTTTAAAACGACAAGTTAACTATCGTGTCTTCGGAACGCGATCTCCAATGAGAAGAATAAAAAAACTCATATGGTTTTTTTTAAACATGTGATTTTTGATGCAGTGATCATGTAATGCATATTAAACGCAGCAACATTATAATAAATAAATAAGTAAAATAAATTCATATTGCACGACATTACACAAAGCGCAATCTAGCCCTAAACTATGCACTAGGCTTGTACCATGGGTACTAAACAACGGATGTACTCCATATTATACTTTTTTTTTGTAAATACGTACATATGAAACATAGAAACACACCCAGACCAGTAGACCTAAATAGGTTTCTTATAGCAATTCTGCCCGCAATATTGCATTTTCACACATTCACGATAAATGTGCACCTGGTTCTCACGGCTTTGTTCTATAACAGTTGCACGGTTATTGTGAATGTGTCAAAATGCATTCCTATTCAGGAGATTTAACTCTGTGTGTCTGCCATTCGGCCAAGTTGATTAAAACTGGCATCCAGAAAGGAACGGAACGGCCACTTTATTTGTACAAACCTCCTTTAAGTAAGGAGCAAGGAGGTTCTTATGAGTTCCACAGAAACATTTCTTATTTTATTACGTCATGTTTACTGAATTATTTTACTAGTGTCAATAAAGTTTTATTAAAAGGTTTAGTCTTAAAAGTTAGTAATCGTTTATTATTCTACTCTTTGTTTTACAATAGAACAAGCGAGAAATCGTTGTATAGAAAATTAATCGATTGTTCAATTAAAGGATGATTTTTACTAGACTGTCACCCGACCGTGCCGGGTCCGAGCTTTATTGTCCGTTGCTTGGCGAACAGTGATCGGTATGTTGTGACCGAATGGCGGTCGAGCAACAGACACCGAAGCTCAGACTAGTATAAATCATCTCTTATTGCTCAGATTTCGTTCCTGCCTCTCAACAAATCATTCATGATATAATTTTTAGCATTCATGAGGTCCTTCCTACCTTGAGCAAGAGTAAAGGCACAGTGGGCAAGAAAACAGATGCATCGTGGTCTCCTGTAGAACTCCGCAGTCATGTTCGAGTCTAGGCGAGTGTCCCCACTTTACCATGTTAGAGCTGCAACAACCCACCTCTAATAAAGTATCCACCAGATGGGCCACTGGCGAATTGGGGCCTTCCACCTGCACATGCACACTTATTGCAGACTATTATGAAAGCTACAAATACCACCTTGATTGTGGCTGGTTTTTGGTCCAGGATGGGGTAAAGAAGAAAAGTCTAAGTCTAAATCTTTAGTACCTATTTTGTTCGTCAGTTCTAGTCCCAGATTGAGATGTAAATAAATTTTTAAACAAAATTAAGTTGTTTTTTTACAAACAACATAAAATTGTTAAGATAGGTATGTTTTAACTGATAATTAAGAATAGATAAGCCATAAATCAAAATAATTACAAATTTAATAAATGAACACACACCTACATAATATACAGTAGTACCTCTACCATATAAATTTTATGGTTATATCGTCCCCACCTTGACCGTAATTTCAGGGAGCGATGTAATCCTTACGAAGGTAGTAAGTCAAAAGATCCGTATGTTTATTTAATGATCACCTATGTACCAAACAAAGCCTTGGGCCTATGTAACAATTAGACCGTTAAAATGTTAACTACGAGTTAGTACCAATTAGGATGAAATTTTAAATTGCTAAGTTGATACTTAAGACGTCTAAAACTGTAATTTTCTTAGTCGTAATTCTGTTCTTCTGATGGTATTCAGCCTTTACTATTTCGGATCTGTACTCTCAAAAATTAATTAATTACAAAAAAAATAAACAGCGGACGTAAGGCATCATGGTTTAAGTGGTATGGGGACAGGGAAGTTGTTAAAGTTCGTACGTCTATGCCCCCTTTTACAGTTGGAACTTGGCTTTGCTAAAATTAGGTTTGTAGGTGAGTAGATACCTACTTAATTCACGTACCTACTGTGTTTAATAGGCGTTAAGTAATTTTCCGTTATAATTATACAATTGCGTGCCTGATTGCCCACTGACTGAGGCACTGGACTTATGCAAATATCGCACAACGACACGTTATGTAACGTTGATACCGTTGATACTTTGATGATTACATAGTGTTACTGAATCGAAAAGACATTGTTCAACGATTGGCGTCGTTTTGTTACAAAAATTAAAAATAAGTTTTGTGCTAAACGTTATTTATAAAACCGTTTACCCACACTATAATTATTATTAGACATTCGGATCGCGTTTGTTAAATGTTTGTAAATTTAAATTTATTTATCTAAAATGTTATTTTATTCTTATGCGGTCATGCTTAGGAAAGACATCAACGCATGCTTTTGGCTAATTTGTATGAGATATATCTAAACAAAACAAGTATTGTAATAAAAAAAATTCAAACGCGAGGAATTGAGAACCTCCTCCTTTTTTGAAGTCGGTTAAAAATTGCACGACATTACACACAACGCAATATAGCACTGTGTTTTAACAGTTTACCAATAAAACATTAAATACTCGTTTTTAGGGTTTCGTAGTCAACAAGAAAACCTCATAGTTTCGTCATGTCCGTCTGGCTGTCCGTCCGCGGTTTAAGGACGCGACTCATGTGAAATCCCTTCCGATTGAATAGTTTTCTTCATAACCGGTATCAAATAGATCTTTGAACAATGTATTATGTTATTGTACATGATACAAGAAGTGTCCCCTTCATTGCAAAAACAATAAAAAATAACTTTAAATACCACTATTATACATGCAAAGTTACCCCTGTTTTACAAAATAAATCAATTTTTCTTCTAAATCCTTAACCGCTATATTTTCTTATAGGCATCATAATATTAGAAAATACAATACCTAGAACCCCTTCATCGCATTTTATAAAAATATTATTTTAATCTTCGTTAATGATTGATTTTACGAGAAATTGTAGATTTTTTCACACAATTCCATCTCGCTCATTTATATGCAATCGGACAAGGACCGATGATTATCATCTATCGCCGCCCTGATACGCTTAGCACTAGGAAGCTGTAATTTTGCTTGTGTATACATATTCACCACGGCAAGAAAATAGTATAATAAAAATATACTTACTTTTTAGGGTACCTCCCCCACATGTAATATGGGGATGTTTTTTTTCTTGCTTACTCTATCGTGTTGGGTATTGTTAGATAGCGCTTCTAAAATCATTGTGAGTTTTCGAAAACAATTTTTCATTTAAGGATTCCTTTTTCGAAATATTGGGCTTTAAAGTGCAAATTGATAAAGGGGGGGGGGAGAGTACACATAAGGCTCGCACTTGCCTAGTTTTTACTGGGCAACTAAAATTATTATGGATTATAACTAGGTATTAATACAAAACAATACCTGAATGTTCTTGTAACACCTAACCATAAATAATATTAACAAATGTATATAAACCGGTAAAAATATAGAGCGTAATAAATAAACAATCCAAACAGTAGCATTTTAAATAGTTAATTATTTCAGTGTCCGTTTTGCAATATCCTAATATTTAAAATGAATTCAATTAGTTTGAAATTAGTACTTAGAGGTCGTGATTAAAATATTTTGTGAAGGATTTAAAAAGATTAAGGGGAAAGGAGTTATCTAGGTACTCCATATAGATTTACCCTTGTAAAAAAAAAGGTGATCCATACAATCATAATATTATTATAATAGTCAACTGTTCCCTCGAGTCAGTTTGAGTTTTGGCGGGAATGCGTTGAGAAGATGTGTTGCTAAATTTTCATTTTTGTGAAACTTAGTTCAAATGCGTGTAAATTGTTTAATTTCGGGGGCATATTAATCAATTTAGTTTCGTGAAGGTGTACAAGTGAAAATAAAAGTGAAAATCGGTGCAAAACATGGACTTTAGCTTAGTGTTCTCTCCAAAGCTCCGTGAACAAACATTGTAAAAATGGCCCGCCCCCTTTTTACAATGATTTCCTCGGCTTGACTTTAACTATGACGACTTGACTGTTTCGTTCGATGCAAATACTGATAATACTTGACACTGGCAAATGTCCGACAGGAAAAGCCATTTTAAAGAAGAAGAAGAACTGTTCCCTCCCTGGATAAAGATATTAGAAAAAATATGTTTATGCCATAAAACCTTTTCGTTTCTTTTCCCGGCTGCATGGAAAGGGTTATGTTTTTCGCGCCTATCTTGTGTGTATGTTTGTAATATCAGCACGTATCTTCCAAACCACGCGCCGGATTTCTTTAATTTTATATCGTTAGATTCGTCTCATTTCTCAAATGGTTCTTAGATAGGTGACTTAAAAATAAAAACAAAATGGCGACCTCAAGGCGCCATATTGTTTAAAAGAGAAAAATGAAAGTGGATTGATATGTCAAGTAGGGTATCGTTGAATAGGTATTTAAAAATCATTATTAGGTTTCTTTAATTATTTATCATTTAATAATACCATTTATTATGTTTTAATTTTTCAAACTTTCAATTGACGCAGTCACTTTAAATTTATAACCCTCAATTTCTGTCGGGGGTCAAAAAGTGGTAGTCGATAACGTTCTACTGAGATTTGGTGCCCAAAATATTGGTGTCATTTCTTTACTGGATAATTAATTTGCTTAATATACTACTGTTACGCCTTTCTATTGGATATCCAATACTGACATAATACCTTCTTACAACGTAACGTGTAAGCAGGTATCCACTACTTCATAACGGGAGATGGTTTCACTTTCTTCCGGACATATGACACTCATTTAGAATCATTGAACTGGTATATTTTGTAACTAGCTGCGACCCGCGGCTTCACCCGCTGAAGTGAAAAATGCGTTTTTAGTTGTCACGGGGCGGGCGAGCGGTTCTCGAGCGGTTGCACTTTTTCGTTCATTACTCGGGTTCTCTAATTAGATTTCGATGCAAAGTATACCACTACCTTCTGCAAAAAAAAAACTTTCCAATATTAAAAACCAGATTTCAATCGGAATAGAGCATTTAATTGTATACGGAACATACAGATAAACAGCGGAACAGACAGACAGACAGACATGAATTTTAAAAATTATATAATTTTGTTCTATTATACTTATTCTAAGTCCCCTAGACCACTTTTTTTTTTAAGTTACTTCCAAACATAAACTTTTTGTCCTCTCTTCCTTTATTATAAGTATAGATACCATGTTAGGCAAGTGATACCATCTATATTGGTACCTTACTAGAGCCACAGATTATAAAGTAGTTTATAAAGTAGATTATAAAGTAGTTTATATACGGTAGAGCCACAGATGTTGAAGTAGTTTCTATAAGCCTTTTAAATTAATTCATTGTACAATGATCCCAGTGAGGAATTGGACATCCACTATATTAATCTGCATACATTTAAAAAGCATGTTAAATCTATACTAGCTGGGTAGCTTATAACTGTATAAAAATGCTGTGCATAGTTGTAATCGATGTCCAAATTAATATTGATCTATTTAACTATAATATTTGTTAATATATAATTGAATTTGTATGTTGTTACTGTGCAAAATAAAATAAAATAAATAAATTTGACTGTATGGAATGATTTCACTTTATTTTAGTACTAGGTACATATCAGATATGTGTCAGACACTCCAATACGTACGTCCACCGCAAACTAAGACGACGACGACATTGTAGCGGTCGCGGTTTTTGTGGCGTCGTATGGGGAGGCCTATGTTCAGCAGTGGGCGGATAAGGGCTTAGATGATGATGATGATGATGATGATGATTACCGCAAACTAAGTCAACAAAGCACACTTGTTTAAAACAAAAAACGATTTTAAAAACAAACATAGTTGTTTTAAACATAGAAATATTTTTAGCAAGGTAATATATTTCCAAAAAATCCCCATGACAGGATTCGAACCTGCCTAAAATGCCTTGAGCAATAAAAACAAAAAAGAAATAGTAAACATAGTTGTTTCACTAAATATATTATTAAAACGAAGTTTAACCATATTTACCTAATTGAAGAAAATCAAATAAAAACATGGAAAACCCCCGATTTTATAGTAAACTTAGCTTAGTTGGTGGCGGGAATGGAACCAGCGTCCCAGGCGTGTGTTCGCCGCTCCCAACAAAGGTCATTATAATTTAACTAATATAAATCAAAACCAGAGCACAAGCCTCCATACCAGCCAATATCAACCACTCACTACCGCTGTTATATACGAATAATATACAAGGAAGGAACAAGCCACGCGGTAAATTAGATGAGTCATACGTCTTTTTGATCCTAAATATTTATCTACAAAAAATACGTACCTACAGGAATCGTGAGGTGGTGTCACGCATGCGCGGATCAAGCCTCGCCTTATGGGCGCTTGTGTAACAAAAAATATAATTTAAAAGTCTATTGAGTACCACCTTAAAGTGTTGTAAAAAGTGTTGAGTAGGCATTGTATTTTTGTCTAAGCCAGCACCTCATACGAGGTGTCAGAAATAGATTATACAACTTCCTCAAAACGTGAATGGAGTAGGTGGTTAGTCACATGATATTTCATTTATTTAAGCTTATTTTTAATTTTTTTAAATATTACTTTTGCTTATTTAACATTCACATGTTGCTCATTTCTAAGATGGGTATCTAAACTAAATCTTAATTAGAGTAACCTTTTTTACTGACCTGAAATCCTACTTATTATTATAAATCCGAAAGTCTGTTTGTTTGTTTGTTTGTTTATTTGTTTGTTTGTTTGTTTGTTCCCTCTTCACGGTCAAACGGCTCAACCGATTTGGATGAAAATTTGCATAGGGATAGTTTAAATGATGGAGAGTAACATAGGATACTTTTGATCACGAAAATCCCGCGGGATCGGGACTTACGCGGGTGATAACTATCTAATATATGAAAATTTGCATAGGGATAGTTTAAATGATGGAGAGTAACATAGAATACTTTTGATCCCGAAAATCCCGCGGGATCGGGACTTACGCGGGTGATAACTATTTATTGGATGAAAATTTGCACATCGATAGTTTAAATGATAGAGAGTGACATAGGATACTTTTGATCCCGAAAATCCCGCATGATCGGGACTTACGCGGGTGATAACTATTCAATAAATGAAAATCGACACAGGGGTAGGGTAAGTTATGTAGAGTGGCATCATGATCATCGTCATCCTTCGTCATCGTCATCGTCACTTACTAATGAAATACAAACTTTACTTTACTTCACCTACCAACCGCAGTGCAAAAATCCAAACTTAAACGGACGACCAGGGAAGTACTGATGATGCCAGGCGCGGCAGCGCCTGGCTTCAACAGTACTTCAATGGGCGACCGTTTAGGTGTGGATTTTTGCATTGCGGTAGGTAGGTGTTCGAACAACGCGGGTTCGCAACTTGCGCGGGTGAAACCGCGGGGCGCAGCTAGTAAAAGATAATTTTAACCGGCTAACATTAGCCGGCTAAAATTGTCCCAATGTAGGGCGCCTGCACTTAGAGGGGTTAAAAGAAAAACGGTTACGGAAGCCTACCTCGAATTGGCGAACATTCCAATCCTTTTTTTCTTTTCTATTAAATAAAGAGCTTTACCGAACAAACGGTTATGTCGCTGATATTCCATACCTTTGGACCGTGGTGAGTCCTAATACATATCGGTTTCCTCACGATGTTTTCCTACCCCATAAGTGAGATTTTAATGGTGAAAATAATTACATCTTAAAAAAAAGACAACCCACACATACCCTTTGGAACGAAACTCAGATTTTCGTCCACTAGACGAAAGTCTCAACACGTTGCCAGTTATAAAACACTTGATTTACCGGGTTTAATCGCGTTTTATTCATGATCTTAAACCACCGAGCTTTCGCCAACTTTGCAGTTGGCTTTTTCAAGGTTGACTCTAAACCAGTTGACGAAAGCTCGGTCGTTTAAAAACCATACATGAATGCGATTAAACCCGATAAATAAAGTGTTTTATTATGCAAAATCGCGAAAACCATAGAAGAAATCACATAGCAAGTGAACCTGTAATCTGCCATCACTCATAAAACCCTAAAAACTAAAATAAATCCGCTATAAAATTCTCGTAAAGGGCAAAAATAAAATTTATCATAGTAAATTGTTCTCGACATCTGGCCACCGAAATAAATTTCGGAGTTTTAAGCATTAGCGTCCATTTCACAAAAAGTACCGCGTCGCCTTTACCGAAGTACCGGCGGCATCCAGGTAATAATTTCAATCTGGACCACAGGGAAACTTCGAAACTGGCAAACTTCAACACATTATCTTTTAATTTGAGCCAACGAGTAGACAAATAAGATCTCCTCAGAATTTTCATTGAAAACGTTGAAACTCCAGTAGGTAGGCTAAATTGACGCGGGAGATTACCTCCTTCCAATGTTTCTGAAGATACGAAATTTCTCATTAAAATTTTCAAGGAACCCCGAGCACCGGCTTCATTCAATTCCTTTTGAAACTAAATCGCAAGTTTCTTCGAATAACTGAGACAATAAGGTGTCAGCTTTAAAAGCTAAGTACAATTTCTCCATAGCAATGAATGATACTTGACTATCTGAGAGAAATGTGAATGGATGTGGCCTGACACTTTCGTAATACGTTACGTGAGAAATCTATTGAAGTTCGTGTGTTGACATTTCGTTCTCTCGCACTGTAGGTAGGTAGGTATAAGTGTATGGTATTTGTAATTAAGTACTATTGGATGAATAACACTTTACTCTACCATATACTCACTATCGTCTTTGAGTGGTTTTGAACTGTTGTTGTGTTACAGTACACAGTTAAAAGGTTAAATCATTCTTTATTACTAAAGCAGTTTTATTCGAAGTTATTTACCAAATAAATGTAATTCATAACCATTTTTTTGGTTTGGTATTCAAAAGGTAAAAACTGATTCTAGTAAAAATTAAGACTCAACTGTCCGTCTGTGTGTCTGTCACTTAGCCGTATAAACCGTTACCAGACAGTTTTAATGGTAAAAACACAATATTTACCGGGTTTTACTCGCTTTTTATTTAATAACGGCGTTATTACTAAAGATCGCCAAGTTTACAGTTGGCTTTTTTAAGGTTGACTTGAAAAAGCCAACTGTAAAGTTAGCTAAAGCTCGGTTCGTTTAAAAATTGTGAAAAAAAAACGCGATTAAACCCGGTAAATAAAGATCTTTATTATACAAAATCGCAAAAACTATAGTAAAAATAATAAAATCAGAAGATGGAATTTTGTTGCCGTCGTAACTAAAAATCAGAATAAAATGGATGGGAATAATAGCCCTTACAACAAACGTGATTTTTTTGTGATAATGGTAAAAAACACTATTGCTCGAGTTCGACTCGCCCTTTGCCGGTTTTAATGTAGACGTATAGAGCAATGTTTGCTGAAAGTCGATACGATCCCATAACAAGTAAATGGACCTGAACATGACGAAGCGACTCACAAAAAGCTTGGATCGAATTACCCGCTGTTTTATTGATAAGTCTATTTTTTTAGTTAAACTTTCGACAGTTCTGTTGTGATAATTGTTTAGTTCACTTTATTTACCGGGTTTAATCGCGTTTTATTCATGATTTTTAACTTTGACCTTTAACCTGTCAACCTTGTAAAGCCAACGTAAAGTTGGCGAAAGCTCGGTCGGTTAAAAATCATGAATAAACGCGATTAAACCCGGTAAATAAAGTGTTTTATTTTGCAAAATCGCGAAAATCGTAGAAAAAATTGTTTAGTTTCTCAATTTTTTTTTGTACGACATTACCCACAGCGCTATCAAGCCCCAAACTAAACATTAAGCTTGTAGTATGGGTAATAAACAACAGCTAGTCTACTTATTTTTTTGTAAACACATACATATGATACATAGAAAACACCAAGAACCAGAAACAAACATTTATTGTCAGCAGAAATATTTGTTCCCGGCGGGAATCGACTTCTGCGTCGCAGTCCGAGCTTCGCCCGCCGCGCCACAGATGCCGACTAAGTCTAAAAACAACGGTACTTACCACAATATTTTCTAATTATTTTGTAGTCCGTTTCTCGTTAAGTATTTTATCATTCACAAAAAATAAAATAAATTTTATTTAAGATAAAATCCACTATTATAAAAACCACAAAAGTTAAAAAAAAAAGTCCCGCGGGTACGACATATGCGGATGAAACAGCGAGGCGCAGCTCGTATATCTATTTAACATAGCTACGCCCCGCGGTTTCATCCGCATAAGTTTAGTTCCTGAGGGAGTATGGGGATAAGAAGTCTATGTGATTTCCAGGTTTCCAGCTACCAATATTCCAAGTTTCATCGTAATCTGTTCAGTACTTTTTGCGTGATCGAGTAACAAACTCATAGAATACATACATGTAAAATTTTGCGTTTATAATATTAGTAAGAAGTAAGATGTAACAGGTAGATAACCAAACGAAAACAATGCAAAACAGGTAACTAACACGCATAATATTTATTACCTGTTTTATAATTATATAAACGGTCATAATCGATCAATTATGTACGAACAGATCGAACAAAATGAACACGTGAGTTTGCATTCTGCATCTTATGTCATTGCATTAAAATGATGCTATGAATAGTCTTAAATCTTTTATTTATCAGTGTGGCCGATTCCTTTAAGCCTTTTTCCATCTTGACTTCTATTATGCTAATATCCTCACTTTGCAAACAGAATGAAATTTAATTTCACTCGAGTTTCCTTTCGAGAAGTTCGTTTTTCTCAAGTTATTGAAATAGGTAAGTTTAGAGTGAACATTTTAGAATGAGAGTATTTCATCGAATGAGAGAAGTTTAATTAACAAGTTTTGTTTTGAATGTAATGAAACGCTTTCTCTACTTTATTTTGTTTCGGTTCTAAACAATTTGGAGTCAAAGCTTACCACGCCCGCGCTGTTTATGATTAATAGCATTTGCCCTGCGGTTTCACCCACAGGTATCTCAGGACAAAAAATCCCTAAAAACATTACTCCTTATTTTCCCTAACATAGTTAACATTTTAAGTTTTATAAAACATAAATATATTTATATATAACATTATATTTTCATTCATGGAAACTACCTTCAGCACACAATCATTCAAACTAAAAAAAAAAGTCTTTCACCTTAGATTACTTATATTGTTAATTATCTTTGTACTATTTATTTCTTGTGTATTTAGTCTTTCCTAAAACACAAGATATAGATTATTCAACTGATAGTATTTTCGTTTATTTTCCGCTAAATTAAAATATATTGTATGTTAAATTTCAGTTCCAGTACAAGCCTAGTGCTATGTTTGGGGCTAGATAGCGCTGTGTGTAATGTCATTCAAACTTTTATCCTTATAAGTAATACTAGTAATAAAGCTGATTTACATTAAGACAGTGATCGAAGACAGTACGCACCTTAGAATTTTCTTGGTCAGTAACAGACTTGGTCGAAATTGTATGGCTCTAACTTTGACGACCTCTGTGGCGCATCGGGCGAACGCTCGGATGCAATGCAGAAGGTTACGGGTTCGATTCCCGCTGGGTGCAAATATTTATAAAAATAAATATTTGTGTCTGGTCTGGGAGTATTTTTATGTATAATATGTATGTATTTACAAAAGAAAAATAAATATAAGTAGATCCGTTGTCTAGGCCCCGTAACACAAGCTTAACAGCTTACCACGGGGCTAGATGGCGCTGTATGTTAGTTGGTCACAGGATTTATTTATTTATTTCACTGACCCAATGTAAATTGCAGCTTTTAGTTAAAATTTATATCCTTCTAATGGATAAGTTTTTCTCCTCGAACCTACTCACGAATTCAAAAGCAAATACATTTCAAATTATGAAATAGATTTCAATTTTGTTATAACTGCGATCGATAGAGTAGGCTTGCCTATCGGGTTGAGTTGTTTAAAGTTTCTTAATTTATTAATAGAAATAAGGGCCTGAGTAATAAATCTATATCAGAATTTTGTTTACCTAAATATTAACAGTTGTAAAGAGGTCGTGGAAGTTTAGAACTTGCTAAAGGTTTTATAGAGAATTCATAACTTGATTTAATATTGATGACGGAGTCTTTTGAACTTTTAACGTCTAAATCGGACTCTAGAGGGTTACTCAAAGGTCTACCCACGCTCTTCAGTAATATTAGATTTAATGGTACACTCCTTAGATCATTTTCGGCTTCCCTAGGTGTCTAAATTATGGGTTGTATTTGGACATTGAAATTGTGTACATACTAACGTTGAAGATGTTGCGAACTGTAAATTATTAATCCCATCAAAAACATCAAATCAACGGAGAGTTCCATCTATAATTTTGCGTACGGTTGTCGCTCTCTGAATTATATTTTCTTTAACAGATTAGTTTAGTTAGTTAGTTGTAATATTAATAAAATAAGCCGCGGACAGACAAACAGACAGACAAAAGAACAGACGGACATGACGAAACTAAAAGCTCTATTTCTTTATTATTATATTATTATTAGGGTTTCTTGTTGATTACGAAACCCTATAAACCAGCGTTTCCCAAAGTGGGGGGCGCAGAGACCTTTACAGGGGGGCGCGGGCACCTATGTTATTGAGTTGAGTATAAAACCTGTGGCTCGATTCCCGTAATGCAGTTAAGGGAAATTTCATTTCAGCATAATTTCAGTTGCAAGAATGACACTTTTTAAATAAGAAATGTGTCAAATAAGTATGTGTCATTATCGGCGCGCGGGTGTGTGTTAAGTGGGACTGTAATACAGCATATAGGTTTCATATACTTACCATAATGTCGCCATAATTCTAAAACACGTATGCTGTAATCTGCTGTATTAGAGTCCTACTTAAATATTTATTTAATTCGTATTTGTTGGTTTAGCGTATAATACAGCATTTGTGAAACTGTTTAGCTATTCATGAGATACAGCCTGATGAGAGACAGACAAAAGAAGGTTTTTACACTTTGGTTACGGCACCTTAAAATATACAAGGTGTAACGGGTATGCCCTTTTAAGCCGAAAGGGAGTTGTTTTAGACGTCTAGACGAACAACTTTTGTTCTACGAACTTTGAAAATTCGAACTTTTTTTTTAATTTTAAAGTTTTGTTTCACTGTAAATACAGCTGTTTTAGTAAATAGGGGTAACTAAAGTTATGATTGTTAGTAGAACAAACTAAATGAAAGGACAACATAAGGTCAATAACCTCGAACTCTAAGAAACAGCTGTTTTTCAAGTACACTTCACACAAATTTCAAAAATTTCGTAAATTACTTCGAATTTTCAAAAGTCGTAGAACAATAATTGTTCGCCACGTCTATAGCAACCCCCTTTCGGCTTATAAGGGCATACCCGTTACACCTTGTATACTGTAGACTGCTTTGTCACTTCTACAATTTTACAGCAGAAATTCCCAAATTGGCTATAAAACTAAAGAGTAAGCACTATCAGTTTCCGGTATTTTGTTAATGTAATTGACATAAAGACTGAGGTCGAACTCTCTATGGCCTTTGCGTTTCTCATCGTCGTCGTCGCTTACGCAAGCTAATCGTTCTAGCGCTTTGCGAACATAATATTAGCTAAATTTATGATAAAATTGAATAAGTTAATTTACATTTTTAAACCAACATGGTTGTTTTCACTACAAACGGTAATTTTGTCTTAGGTATTCGCGATTTTGCATAATAAAACACAATAGTTACCGGGTTTACCGGGTTAAAAATAGCTGTATTACTGTGTTTCGATTATTTTTTTATGGAGCTTTGGGTTTAATTGCAACCGGCTTATTCATGAGACCCCGTTTTTAAATAATATTGACAATTCAAAAAAAATCAAATATTTATTTATTAACTATGACACTTATTAGACATTTCTCAAATTACATATATCAGACATCGATTCTACACTAAGCAAAGCTTGTATCGCAGTAACCGAGGTACCAATATAATGCAATATAGATAGACGCCTAATAAATCAATAAATTGTAGTTGATTTGTAGTTAGTTGTTTTTCAAATAGTGTCTAAGTTAGCGTCCAAATCATGATGATACCAGTTTTCGATCTGTATAAAATTCTCAGATCTCTGGTAAAGTTAAAAAAAACGGAAAATTCTTAGTAAACTGTAAATATGAACAAAATCTACTAGCATTCACATTTTTAATGAAAAAAAAAACGTTGCTATGAATTCCGCTGATGCATTTTTCCTTGAAAATATTTCTAGGAAAAATGTACCAGAGTGTCGAATACAGGTATATAGAGCCAGTATTTCAGAGAGCTGTATTTAATAAAAAATAAAGAAAGCCGAAAAAATGAAGGTAGGCACGGTCAATTGTGAAACAAACAACTAAAATCCGTCATTTGTTTTTCTTTGGTAGTCCCCTTGTCTCGTCTAAGTTGAGCCTTAAAAGATCTAAATTAACTTTGCAACTTAGGGCTATCATAAATAGCACAGTACATAGTGGGAGCAGTATGGAAACTGCAAATAAGATAGAAACTGCACACACACTCGTCGTGACTAACATCTACCTGAAACCCCCTTAGAGGCTTGTCGACGCGCATATTTGTATGATTGAGCCGTTTAAGAGCATTTGTAGTTAGTTTCCTTACTGCTGTGCCCGAGATCTAGGCCTTTCTATGTACTGTGTAAATATTGCGTATTCTAACAAAAACGCTCGGGTTTTGTTCCGATTTTTTTAGAGGTGTGCAAGTGAATTTCTCGAACAACAATAATTATATTAATGAAACTGATGGAGCTCGGCCGTCTGAGCCGAGTTGGATGTATTTCACTGTCAAGCTATTTTATTATTATTAGAGATCTGTCGACCTTTTTGCTTTGAAATGAAATGAATTATTCTCAATAATTGAAACTAAAACCATTCCATTGAATAGAATCCAAACCAATAACTCAAATAAATTCTTATCGTTTAATAAACGAGTCGTTAAAACCCATTAAATTGTCACCATTATGTGATATTGGAAAATAATTTTCTTTTGACGAAGTAATTGACTGTCAGACATTGAAATAACCGTAAATTGTGGGTTCGATGTGTCGTAACGAGGTTGTGTTTTAACTACCTTTTATGATATTATATTGATAAAGCGTTGCCGCAGGAAATATCACAGGTATCATACCTACTTGGAATTTGCGAGTGAATTTATTGTTACTAATATTATGAATGCGAGAGTAACTCTGTTTGTCTGTTACGCTTTCACGTCTATACCGCTGAACCGATTTTGACGAATTTTGGTACATGGATAGAGACTTTGTAGAAGGACATTACTGTTTATCCCGAATTCCCGCGGGAAAAGGACTGCGGGGCGCAGCTAGTTTATTATAAACGAACTTTTAGATCGAAGCTCTTGCGTACGGTCTTGTTTTGTTGTCTGTCAGTTTCACATCCTTAAATTCTTTTAACCAAAGTTCCTTGGAAGATATTGCTTTAAGCGATTTGACCGTTTGCCTAATGTAGGTGTCTATAGGTACATAGGTATGTCTCTATAGATAGGAATGAAAGTACCAATGTACATAGGAGTATTTATCGTTAGTTTTCCGTTAGATTTTTAAATTTCGAAATTCGTACTCGGATTCGGGGGATTTTATTTCTGATAATAAATGTAAGTGTCTAGGTACCTAGTTTCTGTTTTTTTTTAAATAAAGCTTTCACCTCCATACTACCTACCTTGTCCTTCATATACTTCAGCGTCCTTCTCACCCTGTCGAACGCATAAATCGATGGATATACCTAACTCAATTTGCAATAATCGTTATATCATCTAAAAGGGTCCCGACTTCCCGAGTTCTATTAAAATTTCAACATAATAGCTTCCGAATGACTGATGGATAAATCAATAGTGAAACTGATTTTTCGATCGTTTAGGTAGGTTTAAGATATAAAAGGGAAAAGTAAATATGTTTCGCTTTCTTTTTAA
Source organism: Idaea dimidiata (assembly GCA_949358125.1). Lineage (NCBI taxonomy): Eukaryota > Metazoa > Arthropoda > Insecta > Lepidoptera > Geometridae > Idaea > Idaea dimidiata. The sequence goes on along the minus strand of OX442339.1, from coordinate 14,353,945 downwards.
GTTCGATTGTATAAGAATTCGGTATGCCTAACTTTTGAAAAAGATTAGAAATAAAGTTGTTAGATCAACGATGCATATCAAAGAAAAACAGAAGTAAAAGGGTTTTCTTTCCTACAGATTAAATCTTAATCTCTAAGAGTTAATAAATTTAATTGAATCTCTAGATTCAACCACGACACACGACGGCTGGCGCAAACTGGATGCGAGAAGTCGAAAATCGATCCAGGTGGCGTAATTGCACGCCACCTGGATCTATTTTCGGCTGCTGTCCAGCAGGCCTATGTCCAGCAGTAGACTGCAATTAAAAGCTGATGATGATGATAAAACATCCAGTTTTCCAAATAGTTACATAGAGTTTTGGATAGATTAATGCTTTACGGCCGAGCACAGAAACGTTACTCAAAATTTTATTGGTACTTAAATAATTAGGCAGCTTGTATGGAAAGTTTTGGGTTTCAGTTTAAGTAGAACTCAAATTTTGATTAACGTTTCTGTATTCAGCCGTAATTCTCTCAACAAATAAGTACATGTACCTATAGAAAGCATTAACATTTTATAGTCAATATATAGATGAAATAATTACGTAAGTATATATACATTAACTGCTCAATCTTAATCTCTTCAATTTAATACACGTTTAAGAAAATGTCAATCGTGATCAAAGATCAAAATTATGGATTCTAAAGTTCAACCAATTTCAGTATTTAATCAAAATTCGTCATGAGTTTCCTTACTTTGATTTGCACTACTGCACCGTAGTAGTTGCTTTGACTATTGCAATTAATAGGTATTCTTTATTTTATACTATAAGCGGGAGATATTTTGGGATATTAAGTATCCTATGTGTTATTCCCCGTCTCTAGCTATCTACACAAGTACCTATTTTTATCGCAATCGGTTCAACAGTTACTGCGTCAAAGAGCAACAAACACACACACATTTTGTGCACAAAATGTTACCTTTCTATTATTAGTTTGATTTCCGGGATGAAGCGCAAGTGTGGGCTTTGTGCTTCAACATTATACCCTTCGTCTCACAAATTATTAGTTTTTATACAATGAATTAACCTATTTTGTCTAATTTGATATACTTTTTTTGTTACAGATCACAAGACGACACTTTATCACACGATAGATAATTTATAAGGTAAGTTGGTATGAAAGATAAGTTACAATAAATGAAACAGCCCCCGCCGTTGATACCTAGTTAACGATATAAGAACATATATTTTTTAAGATAGTATACCTAAGTATAAATTACAATCTGACGCGATATTTTATACTAATATTTTCTTTTTTAAGATTTTTGCACATTTGTACATCCTCAAGAAAGAAATTATACAAAAGTTGTAAGGGCTAGCTAAAATAACTCTTAGGCTGAAATTTATAGTGCCTACTTTGACTTTCCTCAGACTGAGCTTAGCAAAAACTAAGCAAAAACGTTTTTTTGGAATTTATAGTCGAAATTCATTTTGTAATATACGAATAAAATAAAAAGAACATTATAGTCATAACAGAGAAGCAAAGTTTAGGTCTTTACTTTTGATTGGTTTAAGCACATTCTAAATTTGAAAAACTGCAATTTTGCTAAGAAAAAACTTTGGATAGTTGCAAAGATCGCTTTCTAAATACCAAAAGTTGTCTTGAATCAAAGTTTTTGCTTAGCAAAGTCAAAGTACGGGCTAAGATTTCAGCCTTATATACATTTTAAAATCATAGTACATGGTTAGTTCATCCCTATAGATTCCAAGGAGAAATGAAACGAAATCCAATATGAAATTTTCTTAACTACAACACATGTCTTGCTAAGTATAAATCTGTTATCGGGCCCGACTCTCAAAGGATTTAATTTCCTGCCGGGCGAATGAAAATCGATTAGTTCGATTTCCTGTGACCGTCCGACGCTCGAGGGTCGATAGTTTCCGATGGCTGTGCCAAATTAAATAGGACACGGGAGTTAATCTAATGTAATTCTAGAGACGCTTCATCCTGAGATATTTAAGACCTATTGGTAATTCATGAATCTTAACCTGAAAGAGAAAGGTTACCTATAGTTTCCGATGGCTGTGCCAAATTAAATAGGACACTGGAATTAATCAAACGTCATTCTAGACACATTTCACTATAAGCGATAAGGTCACCCATTGTGTCTAAGTTGTTTTTGTTTGTAATTTTATATTTTGCTGTTACAATAAAGGATCATGGTAGCCCCCCATATCTGTCAAAAAGGTAAATACATCTTCCAAACTAAAAACAAATACTTATATCTCCTTTTACGTTCGAAGAATGTTTTCTTTGAAGAGAAGAAAATGTCATCAAACGAAATTGAGTTTTTACTTAGTGCCTGTTAAGCAATACTTTTTCAGAGGTATTTCTTAAGATCAAAGTAGATATAGCGAGCTAAACCCCTTATAAAATCAAATGTGTAAAGAATGTCGAAAATATCCCTGTCTCGGAATAAGTAAATGTTGTTTTAGAGCTTAGCTCGATTTTCCTTAAGCTGTGTTAGCAATGACTGTATAATAAATGAAGTATAAAGAAATGGATATTGTATGTTTTTTTCGTTCAGAATTGCATATTTTAACATACATTTACTTTTAAAGAATTCAATTTGGTTAAATTTTTACTTTGTTATACGTCCGAGGATCTATTCGAGTATACACATGAGTAAAATGGGAGAATTTCATTTGTAAGGCCAAACTTAATCAATTTAAAATGGTACAGTCAGCTTAAAAAGTCGAGGAACACAGATTTTCAAAATCGCTATACATTATAATAATAATTGTGCGGTGTCAAAACTGGACAGACATGAAAGTAAAAAAGAAGATAGAAAGAGGTTTTATAATCTTTTAAGCATTACTTTTAACCTACGAGGAATAAATAGAATGGAGATCTAACTTCTCTATTAAATTCGAAACAAACATGTTCCACGGTCACACAGCAGCAGATGCACACACTAACTTGTATTACGTATGTTCGAGCTTTGGATCGACCAATGGCGGACGATCTTTAGTGACAGACTGGCGGTCGAATCATCGTTCTAGGCCCCGCAACCACCGTTTGCGTGGAACATTTTTTCAAAAGATTGCTTCTTCTATACGTATTTAAGTTCGTTGTTTTGAACATAATAAAATAGCAGCGCTCCACAATTTTACATTCCAGTTGGAATTTCGATAACTCCTTTTTAGGATACTTGCACAAAACAAACACTGTCAAATTTTTATATCCCTAGAACCCGACGTTGATAGATCAGTCTATCAGTCAAGGCTTAAATTTTGATATGTATAGACTGTGTGTTCAAAAAGGTTTTCAACACACAGTCTAAAGTAAAAAATAAAATGAAGAAACTCTATTAACAGATTCGGCTAACAAGTAAGCTCCTTCTTAAATTTATCAAAATAAAACGAAGTAAATAAGTGAAAATGATAACAAGTAATAACAAACTGGGAAATACTAAGCGTTGTTTACGAAAATAATCTGATAGGTACATGAAGGCTGGCAGTATGACATCGTCGAGGTAAGGAGACCGTTTCGATTTGTCCAGTCGACGCAAGACGGCCTCCCGCGGGAAATTAACGAACCAACCAGATACTGTTACTGACCACTGTGCCTTAAGTATTGTTCACAGTGACATGTAAAGTTGATTCCATTTTTTTAGATAATAAATATTTTATGAAAAAATAAACACTTCATATTATTTATCTAAGCATAGTAAAATTGAAAGTTCTGACTGATTAATTGACTGAATTTGACGACCTCTGTGGCGCGTCGGGCGAACGCTTGGCTACAATACAGAAGGTTGCGGGTTCGATTCCCGCTGGGTGCAAATATTTATGCTTAAAAATAAATATTTGTGTCTGGTCTGAGCGTATTTCTATGTATACTATGTATGTATTTACAAAAGAAAAATAAATATAAGTAGTATATCCGTTGTCTAGCCACCTTAACACAAGCTTAGCAGCTTACCACGGGGCTAGATGGCGCTGTGTGTTCGTCACAGGATTTATTTATTTATTTATTTATTATTATTAATTGACTGAATGACTCAACCGTTGTATTAACGCAGAGCCTAAACTGCTGGTCCTACAAGAAGAATAAACTGCTGGTTCTGTGTGGTCAATTTTATATTTAAATATACAATTAATTAAACCATACGTCCTACTAATTTGCCTAATGTTTGTATATAATGTTTGTGTGTAAGTAAGTAGATTTTATTTTTTATTTTATTAGGTATAGTTACAGGTCTCAGACTACAATCTTATAACTAAAACAATTTACGACAAACTGATCTATAACCAATCTGGGATCCACTTATAAACTACACACAACTTGCACAAAAGAAACATGCGGAGTTAGACTTCCTACAGACTGTTTTTACAGAACTATTTTGAAATAGTTAGTAGAGAAGCCTGCTAAATATGTACATACATAATATAAACACTAAACAAAGTTTGGATTTCAACAAAGATCGTACTTTTGATTTGAATGAACAACGGCTAAGATGAAACATATCCAAAAGTTTGGATTTCAACAAAGATCGTACTTTTGATTTGAATGAACAACGGCTAAGATGAAACATATCCTCCTCGCTCTGGCATACATTATCATTGTAAGTTCTGCACATTCTGCTGATAGGGTCATTGTAAGAGACATTGTTGTTTGTATATGGTGTAGACGAGTTTGTTTGTTACTCTTTCACACAAAAACTACCGAACTGATTGCGATGTAACTTGGAATGCATATAACTGGAGATCTGAATTAATATGGGATATGAGGATTAATCCCCGAATTTCAACGGGATCAGAACTAACCCGGGTGAAACCGCAGTGTCCAGGTATAAAGAAATACAGCATTTTTTTTTTTTACATGAAATTAAAAATAGTTCTGTTTCTAGACATTCAAGCTGTATATTCAAATTTAAGCCGATTTGTATTTTTTTAATGTCTAGTAGGTACGGGAAAAAGATTTGGCCCGACTTGAAAAACAACTTTTTAAAAACGTTTTATAAACTTAATAGCATCCTAATGATAAGCAATTTATCAGTAATCAATATATTTATTGATCGTTATAAAGCATAATTGTCTTATTAATTTTATTAATCATCTAGCTGATTTGACGCACTTCACATCGCCATTGATCGTTTCGAAAAAAAAAAACTTGACACTGGCACGACGAACAAGCTTCCGTTTACATACCACAGAGAGAAACAACTTTATTCCGGGGCCAAGAAGAAAAAAAAAAAAAAAAAACAACTTTATTTGTGTCTGGTTTTCGGATGATAATATTCGAAAATGGAACCCCTGCCATTTGCTATGAAATGTAGGAGACGTTACTTTTAAACTTTTTAAACTTACACAATTTGTACGAGGAAAAATGTTTATACGTTATTTTTATTCAAACTTTAATGGATTTTATCCTATTCTAGACGGATACTAATGTAGAAATTAAACATTATAAAAATCTGTGAAGCCATTTTTAAGTTCTTCTTTTTTTCTAAACCGGGTCTTGTTGAATGCAAAATTTTGGAAAGCAGTTTTTTTTTTCATAATAAAATTTTGTTATTATAATATAAATATAATTTAGTCTTTTTGTTTTCGCGATTTTGCATAATAAAACACAATATTTACCGTGTTTTACTCGCGTTTTATTTAATAATGGCATTGTTACAAAAGTACTGCGTTTTCGCGCGTCAAACCCAGTAAATATTGTGCTTTATTTTAATGACGTAGATGAGTTTTTCTCCATTAATTGACATACTGTACTTGCGTTTCCTATAGAAATATTGAATACTATTGAATTGTAACTAATTATTGTATTATTTTGACAAATGGTTATTGTATTAATATGAAACTCAATTTTGTTTTGAGCTAGCTTATAATTTTATTATGAACATTGTAAATATTTGCACACAATGATTGGTAGGAATAGTTGAACTTAATACTTGTAACACCATATTGTACCTCTTTCTATGCAAATAAATGAATGAATTAATTAATTAATTAATGAATGAATGAATTAATTAATTAATTAATGAAAGAATGAATGAAAATATAAATTTCTTCTACTGTGAACGCGGCCGTAGTAAACTAGCGTAGCAACCGGGTGCTCTCGAATTATATTTTCAATTATTGCTGTAGATTAGTTTTATAACACCGTTGGAACTTTGAGATTGAAATAAAATGGTTTGTCGTTGACAATAATAGTCTTGGGAAAGGATATGTTCAATTTGTCTGCTTTTATTTTTTGTAACGTTGGTCTCAAATCTATACCTAGTTATTATTGAAGGCATATTGTTTTATTTGTTCTGTCAACTCTTATGTCATACATTTGCATTGCAAACGAAAAACAGTAAAGTAACTCAAGTTACAAAGGGATTTTTTAATAACATATTTTAAAGATGAAAGTTTAAGAGTACGAGTGTTTTATTGCTCTTTGACGTTTAAAAACCGATTACAATGAAACTCTGTATGAAGATAACTAGGAACCTAAAAAAAACATAGTACTACCCTACTATGATCGTTTCTAGTTAATTTATCGTTCTTTTTGTCGCTCAAATAACAAAATAAATAAATAAAAAATACCCCACTTTGAAAAACCAGACCAACTAATAATAAAAAAAACGGTTTTTTTTCTTAAGTTATATTTTAAAACACTTTATTTACGGGGTTTAATCGCGCTTTATTCATGATTTTACAGTTGGCTTTTTCAAGGTTGGTTAAATAAAAATGAACAAACGCTTGAAACGCGTTAAAATTATGAACAAAACACTATTAAACCCGGTAAATAAAGTGTTTTATTATGCAAAATCGCGAAAACCATAGAAAAAATTAAGTTATATTTTTTTATTTAGCTGAACGATTTGGGTCTTGCAAAAAGGTGACTAGGGCAAGGACCATTATCTAGTTAGTATTTACATACCGATTGCGAATCTCAGTATATAAATAACTGGAGATTACTCTTAATACCACTTTCGCTGTTCGCTGCATCTAGTTTTAAATGAAATAAATAAAAAAATACATCCGAAAGATACTAGGGTAATTCCGGGGGAGATGGCCGTATGTTTGAGATGGCCAATCGAAAATAATACAATTAACAACCAACATATGAAGTCGCTCAGTATTTAGTTCGGTTCGAATCGTAACCGACAACTTATTTCTGTGTTGTTTTTGGCGAAAAAAAAATAAAAAAGTGAGTAAAAACTGGTTTGTTTTTTCAACAAGTGCTTGATCTAAGATGAAGATTTTACTTGTTTTGTCGGCAATTCGTGGTTTTAAATAAAATGAACGTTTTGGTACTTAAATTGTAAAGTAATTGAATTTTTTCGAATTCTGACGTAAAAACATTTCTTGTAAATTGCACGGTTCTTTTTAAAAATGATATGGCCATCTCACACTGACAATCGGGATAGATGACCAATATTGTTAAGGGTTAGATGGCCATATAACCTGAACTAGTATTTTGAGAATATTTATTAATTTGAACTAATTTTACATATGCCGAACAAATACGTAAGGAAGGCTACATCTACCAGGGGCATGTGGAGCGTACACAACCTTCAAATGGCAATGGAAGAAGTCCAAAATCATTGAGACAAAGCAGAAAAAGAAGAAAATAACTGCCAAGGCTGTGGCGAGAACTATTATCGGACTCTGCTTATTGAAGACTGGCTTCAATGTCGTATCTGTAGTCTCAGTCTCAGTCTGGACCCACGAAAACTGCACAGAATTTAAAGATATGTGCTTGTCGTGCGGAAAAATAGAAAAAAAGAAGTTAAATGAAAAGTCGGATGGGATAGGCAAAGGGAAAAGTAAAGGAAAAGGAAATAAGAGTAGTGCCTAACTGTCTCCTATACCTATGGCCATCTCTACCGGATACTTTAGGGAGAGATGGCCAACGGTACTTTAAATAAAAAAACTTCGCATTAAAGTTTGGCTGATTGAAAGACTAATTTATGTTACGGTTATAAAAGATGTTTAATTAAAGTTTATTTTTCAATTACACATTTTGTTTCATTCATCTTAGTTTCTTAAATATTTTGTCCTAAACCTTAGTAAGGCCAACTCCCCCGGAATTACCCTAGATACCTAACCTCCATCTTTTTTAAAATTCAATTAAAAATTAAAAACAATCAGCCGACAGTTCTGTAAGTAATCTGCAGGGGTCTAATTGAATAACTTTATATTAAGGAAAACTGAAGAAACATTTTCAGATAACAACGAACAAACTCTAGATAAATTCTAAGTAATGAAAAATACATTAATTATTCTGTTCAGCTTTGTTTTTAATCCTTTGCAATGAAAAACGATGGAAGTTTGTCTGAATGTTCTTTGATTTAATTTAGTAACTTTGTAATATTTATTCTTCGGTGTTGCAAAAAGTATGACGTGGAAATGAAATGTAAATTTTATTTGTCTTCGATTTTTCCGATCTCAACAGATACCACGGTTATTTTATTACAGGACCTAACACGTTCTGCTAATGAGTTCTATTTCCTATGTATCTTTCTTTAAAAAATTCAAACTAATACATAAAACATACACTCACGGCAAAAATACAGCGTATTCCGACGATGACCATTTAAGCCGAAATTAGGTTGTTCTAGACGTCTAGTCGAACTTATAATAGTAGATCTAACTTTTTTTCGAAATTATGAGTTAATATTTCACTAAGAAAATAGCTGTTTTTGGCTCTAAAGGTAATTTAAGTTTTGATTCTAGTTGTCCAAACTGAATAAAAGAATAAAATAATGTCAATGACCTCTAACTCAAGGAAGCAGCTGATTTTCAAGCAAACTTTAAACTTAAAATTATCGAAAACTTCTTCGCATAGAAATATTTTTAAAGGAAAAATTCATCTTCAAAAATTCACGTGCGGCGATATTCTAACTCGCGTCCCTGGATCAATATTCCAGTGCCTATACCGCTCGTCCACGTAAGTTGTTTCCTTTAAAAATATTTCTAGTAATGTAGTAATATATATGCCTTGAGCAATAAAAACAAATTTACGAAATACTTCTTCGCATTTTAAAAAGTTGTAGAATAAAAGTTGTTCGCCTAGACGTCTAGAACAACAACACACTATCGGCTTAAATTAAAATTGTTGGAGCATGCTGTATAATCTAAACAAAAATCGCATCAGGCAATCGCACGCGCGACATCTCTAAATTATTACAATTAATAACAGAAAACTCGTATTGCCTATAATAAATTGACCAGGGATTGTAGAAAAGGCAGAGATTTAAATATTTTGAATTAAGTCTCAACATCCTCATACATTTTTTACATAACAGATGAGAATAATATTAATGTTTCTCATTAAATCTTTCACATCTATATTATGTGTTAATATTTGCATTCTAATTTTATGTTATCGCATATAGTAATGTTTATAAACTACAATGAATGTTAAATTATATGCGGAAAGAGGAAACACTCGAAACTTTGCTCAAGGGACAATTATTTTACAATGCAAGCTGATATGTATGCACCTATCAATTTCGTATGCCAGTAATTCTGTTTAATTCAGTAATATGCATAACACTTGCTTTAAACGATAGAAAGAAAAATATAATATTTATCCGATTTTGACTCGCGTTTTATTTCAAAACGGCATCATTACAAAGTACCGAGCTCACGCTTACTCTACAGTTAGGTTTTTCAAGGTTGACTGAGATGTAATTCGTCTATTTTAATGTTCAAAAAGTTACTGTAAACTATCGCCTCATAATAAAAAACTATTACAATCACTCTATAGTCTGCGTACACTGGAGCGTTTTGATACAAATAATTATGAAGTGGTTATTGTAAACTACAGTAACTTTTTAGAATATTACAATAGACGAATCACGTCTCAGTCAACTTTGAAAAAGCTAACTGTAAGGTTAGCGCATTTTAGTTTAGTTTATATATTAGATTTATTATGCAAAATCGCAAAAATCTTTTTATAATAAATAATGACTGGCTATATGTTTTTAATTACTTTAGATGTGATATCTATTCCTTCTTTCAAATCTTAATTTTATAATAACAATCTTGGTACGAAGTGGTGCAACGTACGATCAACTTAATGCATATATCATTTTTATAGCGTTACTGTACGCTGTATGAAACGAAATTGGTTTTTCAAAGCCAAATGTGGTGTATCTATTGGTTTCTTTACGATAAATTGGCCTGATGGAGGCAGAAGACGTCGAAAATGTTTGAGAAGTCAATATTTGGTTATTTTGCATGCAATAGCGAGCACAGAACGAAATTATTGCAGATTCTGCCGGCTGAATGAAATTCAAAGGTAGGAATCGAAATTCGCTTCGAAAATATTTGCCTTCTTTTTTTGAATTCGAAAAGAAATTAAATTACGAATAAGCAGATTTACAATATTTTTAGGTGAAGCCGGCTTGAAAACTTTAGTTAGTTTAGTTCTATTAAAATAGCGTAGTATGCTATTTTAATAGAACTAAATAGTATGCTCACGAAGAACTAAAAAGTGTTCTGCTACATTGACGTATTAGAAAGGGACAGCATGCTCAAAGTAGCTCATCCGTGAGCACTCTGTCCGTTTCTAATAATACTATTAGATAGAGACAGTCTGCTTCAATGTAGCGTGCTGTCCTTTTCTAAAAGTGTTATTAGAAAGTGCTGCATCGCATGTTTAATGTAGTGGAAGATTATTTACTTCTACATGAGCATTCTAGTTCAAGAAATCTAACTTCTTTGGTTATATAGGTAATCGAATTTGTCATGATATCGCTTTTAACATTGCTCTTAGAGTAAAAAAAGATGACGAGAAAAATCACGAAAAATTGCTCATATTTGTGTATACGGATTTATGGATACAAAAGAGCAGGTTCGAAAAGTAAAGTACCTATTTTTTAATTTACATAAATATATTATGAAACAACTTCGACGAAAATAAAGAATAAAACCGCTAGGCAGAGTTAGTTTATTAAAATAACGTAATTTCTATTAGTGAAAAATATTTTCTGGGTAGGTATTGTGAAAAAACACTTATTTACTTGAACAAACTGTTCAAATAAGCTTTGTAAAACTTTTCCCGCGACCAACACAAAAGCTAGAAGCAAGCTTTATGCTTCTGTGCTTTTAATATAATATTTTTTACGGTGTTGAACGTTAGAGAGGAACGTTCTATGTGGAACACAATTTTAGTTTTTGTTTTTAGTGAGTATGCTAACGTAACGAAGTTATAAACTACGAATATAGAGCTCTTTAAAAGCCGGTACAGAGCGAGCGCGCCCCGCGATTTCGGTTAAGACCGTGACTGATGTGAATCGAGCTGAAATCCCTTCCGATTGGATATTTCTCTTCATAACCGGTATCAAATACATCGTTAAAAAATATATTATGTTATTGTACATGGTACAAGAAATGCTCCCTTCATTTCAAAAACAATAAAAAAATACTTTAAATAACACTTATACGTTATATCCCGATTTTTCCGCGGGAACCTAGTAGCCTAGATATATGTTAATCCAGATCTCCAGTTACCTGCGTAGTTACCAAGTTTCATTGCAATGCATTTTGAATGAAAGACTAACTGATATAACATACAAACTTACACATTTACATTATTAGTAAAAATCTTTTTTAACACCGACATTAACATATTTTAATTCATCATGTTTCGTCACTGTCATCATCATCATCATCATTTACTATTTATTTAACACCTCGGAAGCAATTTTGCCGTAGTATTATTACCGTCATAAAATATTGATTAACAACTGGCTGCGTTTCATTTGTGAAGTTATAAAAGAGACAGAAATAACCACAATAATAAAATAAATAAATATCGTGAACCTCAGTAGGTTATAACTTCCATTAAGGCGGCGATAGATGATAATTATCGGTCCTTGTCCGATTGCATATAAATGAGCGAGATGGAATTGCATCGAAAAATCTACAATTTCTCGTAAAATCAATCATTAACGAATATTAAAATAATATTTTTATAAAATGCGATGAAGAGGTTCTAGGTAGTTACGGCCCCTCAATCCCAGGTAATGTTTGTGTCATCAGCAAATTCATAGGAATATTCCACGAGTAAAACAGATGATGCAAGCATTCCTACGAAAAGGATGTTTAGTCTAGTTAAGTTTTCATTATAAGTTAAAAATGTATTCAAGTTAGTCTGTAAGAAGCCTCAATGACGAATAAACGTCTTTAAAATAAAAACCTCGTGTTTTTTTATAAAGTTACCGCCGTGCCAGACTTTGAGTGGCGCAGCCGGAGCGGATTTTTCATAAGTGAAATTACATAGTGAATCCAAATTTATTCACGTAAATTCGCGGAAAATCTGACGAACCAAATAAATAACTCGGCACTGCGCGGCGGTCAACTTCTGGGAGAGATGAGCTCGAGCGGATGGTGAGTAAACTTCCTTGCCTATCCATTCTTCGGCCTCTTATTCCCGCATCGTACAATCGAGTACATTAGTGTTAAGTGAAACTATCTGATTTTGTTGAATTTTAAAATATTCAGTGTTAATGAAATTTTATATTAAAATCTAAAGGTATCTAAAGGGAATACATGAATAGCTTCCTTTTAATCGACCTTATTTAAAAATTGAATTGAATTTTAAAAAGAAAATTATTTTACAGTTTTTACAATTTACTTTTGCAATTTATTTTTACAACTTTTACAAATTTTACAATTTGTGTGTACACACACACACACGTGTACTTTTAGAAATTCGATCTTGAATTTTATTGTGTGCATTTTATTGTGTGTAAAAAATGGAACAAATTCAACTCATTCCAAAAGAAATTTTATGTTTAATTCCTAAATATGAGGGTGATGAAAACCTACTTAATTTCTTCATCCAAAAATGTGAGTACGTCGTTACTAATTTTCGCGGAGCAGGTACCGTTGCTCAAAACGCGTACATCTATCAATGTATCACCTGCCGATTAGCCGGTAAGGCCGCGGTATTAGTAAGTGAACGCACAGATGTTAGGACTTGGGAACAGCTCAAAGATCTACTTGCCCAGCATTTCGGTGACAGCAGGTCCGAACAATGTATTAAAATCGAATTGGAATCCTTAAGAATAAAACATAATGAAACCTACCCCGATTTTTGTAAGAGGGTACAAGCCCTTAGAAGTGCCTTATTTGCAAAGGTAAACTTATTAACTGACGAGGGTGTAAAAGCGGCCCGCATGATTATTTACAATGACACCGCATTAAACATTTTCCTAAATAACTTACCTAAAGAAGTGATTAGGATAATTAGGCAAAGACAAGTAGCATCCCTTGAAGATGCACTTACCATCGTTATGGAAGAGCATAACTTCATGAATCAATACGACGCTTTTAATAATATGAAACAAAATTCCTCAAAACCGGTTCAACCCCAACAGCAATTGGTTCCTGGCAACAATAATTTTAAATTTGGCATACCTAATAATTTTGCAAACAGATTTACTCCACAAACCTCTTTCCAGAATACGCAAAACCAATTACAGAATAAATTTAATTTACAAAATAAATTCGGTCAACCCAATCAATTTAAATTTGGAATAAACCAGAACTCCGGATTTAGACCAAATTCTCAGCCAAACCAAAATTTTAATAGATTCAATCAAGGAAACAATAACTTCAGATTTGGAATTCCCCAACAACAACAGAATTTTAAATTCGGCATACCAAATCAAAACCTAAATAGGCCTCCACAGAATTTTGGTAATAATAATCAAGGTTTCCGTTTTGGCATTCCACCACAGAGACCACAGCAACAGAACACCGATATCTCTATGAGAACGGTCCGTAACAATTATATAGATGAAGATATGTTAGGCACTGATGTATTTTACCCTAACAAACCTGAAATCGACACTGACATCTATAATCAAGCTATGTGCGAAAACTTTTATAATTCCGACCAGTTCGAAATTCAGGAAACTTCACCAGCTGACAGTGAACCTCCTTACGATCAGGATTTTTCCGAGACTACAACAGACCAGACTGTGAAATAATAAATTTAAATTGCGATAGTATTTTACGCCTTCCACATATTTACTTACCAGAAATAGATGCTTACTTTATGATAGACACCGGTAGCGTTAGATCATTTATGAATCCAGCCTTAGCCTTTAAATATTTCCGAAATTACATTTACCAAGAACCCTTTGAAGTTGTTAGTACCCATGCTCGTAGTAGACATGATAAAGTCATCCGTATTCCTTTGCTAAAATCATTTAAAACCGCAGGTCAACATAAATTTTATTTATACAGTGTAGATCCTCGTTACGACGGCCTCATTGGCGCCAATCTATTACGACAATTGAGTGCATCAGTAGACATGAACAAACAAGTATTGAGAATACGCGACCATGAAATCCCAATAGTCTATAGCCCACCTTATGAACTGTATTTAGATCCTCGTTCCGAGACTCGAGTTAAAGTCCCCACTGACTTACCTAATGGCGAAGCCATAATAAATTTCATCGATTTTGGAAATGGAGTACGTATGCCTTCAGCATTAGTTACGTGTGTAGACTCATTCGCTTATACAGTCATTCAGAATTTATCCAACGAAAAGGTCTCCTTGTGTTTCAATAACCAACTCAAGGTAACTAAAGTCAATAATGAAACCCTTTCTAAATGTGAGCTTAATTTTACTCATGACACTAACGATATAGAAATAGATAACATGTTAAAAGAAAATTTAAATAACATAAAATTGGAACATCTCAATAACGAAGAGCGAGAGGCGATTCAACAGCTTTGTTATGAATTTAGAGATATTTTCCATTCTGATAAAATCCCATTAACCCATACAGGACACGTAAAGCATAGCATTCGCACAACTAACGAAGATCCAATCTACGTTAGGCCCTTCAGGCATCCACCAGTTGTAAATGAAGAAATTCAAAGACATGTAGACAAAATGCTAAAAGAAAACGTTATTAAAGATTCGCATTCCCCATGGTCAGCCCCCGTACATTTAGTCCCGAAAAAGAGTGAAAACGGTGAAAAGAAATATAGGCTAGTAATCGATTACAGACGTTTAAATGAAATAACTATAGATGACAAATATCCAATCCCTAATATAACAGATCTTTTTGACAAATTAGGAAAGTCCCAATATTTTAGTACAATAGATCTAGCAAGTGGATACCATCAAATATAAGTTAGAGAAGAGGACAGACATAAGACAGCATTCACAACTCAAGCAGGACATTACAAATTCCTTCGTATGCCATTTGGACTCAAAACAGCCCCAGCTACCTTCCAACGTGCTATGGATTCTACTTTAAAAGGACTACAAGGCATTCATTGCTTAGTTTATCTTGATGACATCATAGTCTATTCCACAAGCCTCCAAGAACACATAGAGAAGCTAAGAAAGGTATTCGAGAGACTGAGGGAAAATAACCTTAAAGCTACGCTAAATAAATGCGAGTTCCTCCGGAAGGAAGTTCTTTACTTAGGACATACGATCACAGCCGAAGGTCTTAAACCAAATAATGACAAAATTGATGCTATATTGAAATATCCATTACCAAGAACCCCGACGGAAATCAAGAGCTTTCTAGGTCTTATAGGCTACTATAGAAAATTTATCAAAGATTTCGCAAAAATCACACAGCCGATGACTAACTGCCTCAAGAAGAAAAATAAAGTTGTAATAGATGAAGCGTTTATAAAAGCATTTGAAACATGTAAAGAATTACTGACAAATGCCCCATTACTACAATACCCAGATTTTACTAAGCCTTTTGTACTTACCACAGACGCATCTAACTTTGCGATTGGAGCTGTACTATCACAAGGTCCTATAGGCTCAGATAAACCTATAGCTTATGCGAGCAGAACGTTGAATGAAGCTGAAACTCGTTACAGTACCATCGAGAAAGAACTTCTTGCGATAGTTTGGGCAGTCAAACATTTCCGACCATACCTTTACGGTCGCAAATTTACAATATATACCGACCACAGACCTCTGGCGTAGCTTGGATCAATTAAAGAACCAAACAGTAAACTAACCCGCTGGAAACTAGGATTGGAAGAGTTTGACTACAACATAATTTATAAAAATGGAAAACAAAATTCAAATGCAGACGCTCTATCCAGAATTAAAATTAATGCATTAAATGACGGTCAGAACGGATCAATGATCGTAAATACGCCCAAGAGCATCATCGAAATCTCAGACACTGATTCTGATAAGACGCAGATCATTCAAGGCAGAAGATCACCATATTCCATCCCTTCAATGTCTGACACTCTTACGGCATCTGAACATCCAGATTGTGGCAGCAGTAGTACGGAAACTGCTCATTCCGCTTACGACATAGATACTGACGGAATTCCTATTTTACATGAAGCCATAGATACTAAACCTAACCAAATTCTAGTTTTTACTTGGAACCGAGACAATATATCAGTAAAAGACTTATCACGACATAAACAAAAAGTTTTTGAAGTGCATATGCCTCTTAATAGAATAGATCTTATTAAGCAACTACTTAAAGAGTATATTAGACCCAAAACTAGGTATTTCTTTTATTTTGAAGACAAATTACATAGGAAACATTTCAACGAAGCTGTCCTAACCCTTTTTAAGAAAAATGCAGTAAAACTCTTTGAATGCACCGAACGTGTAGTTTATATAGAAGATGAAAACGAACAACGGGACGTAGTCCTCAAATATCACCAAGGAAAGACATGCCATCGTGGTATCAAAGAAACTCTACTACATTTAAGGAGGACATATTTTTGGCACAATATGGAGCAAACAGTAGCCAGCGTAATAAACGCATGCGAAACGTGCAAAGCAATGAAATACGACCGTAAACCAATAAAGCCAGTGCTTCAGCTAACCCAAACTCAAACAAAACCTTTTGAAGAATGTTTTATGGACATATTTACCATAGAAGGAACTAGCTTTTTAACTATCATAGATGCATTCAGTAAATTAGGACAAGCCTTCAAACTTTCAAATCGCAGCACGCCTGAAGTAGTTCGAGCGCTCATTAAATATTTTTCATTTTACGGAACTCCAAATAGAATAACATCAGACCCAGGCTCAGAATTCAACAATACACTCTTAAAGGAAACCTTAAGCTTTTATAAAATAAATTTGCACTTGACTACACCGCATAACCCTAACTCTACAGGACTAATAGAACGATTTCATTCAACAATCCTAGAAATATATAGACTAGCTAAATATGAACAAAAATTAACCGACGCAAGTTCAGTAATGACATACGCTATAATGTCGTATAATCAAACAATTCACTCTACTACCGGACTTACACCTTTCGAGGTAGTATTTGGTCATACTGAATCAAATGATCCCTTTGACGTAGATTTTAACAAACAATATACCCAACATCTTGTAAAAGAGCATTGCCGTAGGACTAAACACCTATATGGAATATCTTACCAATAAAATGATAGCCACTAAGGAACGAATTATAGATAAGAGAGGGGGAGAGAAAGAATTTAACATAAATGAAGGTGATAACGTTTTTATAAAAGGGATAAATAACAGAAGAAGTAAAGACAAACCTCGGTATTCAAAAGCAGAAATTACAGGAGCAATTGTCAGAAACACCGTTCCCATTAGACTTAAGGGACGAGACACTAAGGTCCACATTAAAGATATTAAACGTCCTCCACAGGTGCATCCTGCTTCTGATAGCCCACAGCCAGGGCCATCTTCTAGAGAAGATTGAAAAGAACCCGGGAGTATTACCAGTTAGACAGGGACTCGCTCAGGTTCAAATTGACAAATGGACTCTAATTAAAATATTAGACCTGGAATTAGTTCATAATGACTTGAAAGAAAACATTGACAAATTTGACACCTTAGTTAATAACTTTGCACATTCTCTAAAAATCGATACTATTGGCTCTGAATTAAGTAATGTAATAAATCAAGTTAATTTCATCAAAAACATCACTGTAGAAAAATATCATCAGATGGTCCCGATAAACAGAATCAAGAGAGGTCTCATAAACCCTTTAGGTTCTCTCATTAAACTTGTATCTGGAAATTTAGATAATGACGATGCTAGAAATTATGATCAATTAATTGGCGATGTAATGACAAAACAAAACGCGTTTGAAAATAAAATGACCTTGATTACCGAAATGATTGGTACAGTGGAACATTTTGCACTATACATAGTTCCATTATTAATACAGAAGAATTCCTGAACATTTTAAGTCCATTAGAAAAATCTGTAAAGTTTCCATATTCTGTAAATTCTGAAAATGTACTGAATCTAGAACAGTGTTCTAACATAAAAGCCTATGTAAAACAGAACCAGATAGTATTCATCATTGAAGTACCAATTGTAGAAACCTCTAATTATACCTACTACAGAGTCCACCCTCTTCCTGTATTGAGTCCTTTAAACCAAACCTTTGTCATTTTACCTAAATACCCTATCCTTTTGGTAAAGGGGTCTAAAACCATCTCGCTCGCTCAACCGTGCCCTCAGATTGAAGACTCTTTGTTCCTGTGCCCTGAAAACAGTTTGTCATCCTTGCTGAAAGACAACTGCGTCGCTTCTTTAGTTTCATACGAAAACAATGTTACATCCTGTAAACCATTACCAGTAATCATCGAAGGCGTGAGACTGGAACTTATACAAAAAGACAGATGGATACTTTTCACGAACAAGAAAGTCACGGTGACCCGGTACTGCAACAACGAGGTCCTCAGATACGATGTCCTGGGGACATATATATTTACACTGGAAGATGACTGTGAAATCAACATAAGCAGACTTTACCTGAAAAGAAAAATTACTAACATGGCTCCTGATATGTATCGACCACTACCCCTGCTGACTCTACCTGAAGTGGAGTATCCTGCTGAAGAAAGAATCTCACCGGCATACTACGATGATGTCGATATAACAAAACTTCACGCATTATCATATGTATTAAAGAAAAGTGACATTAGTAACAATAAGAGTTTTATGGAATTAAAAAGTGTTAGTTTAGGAACAATTATTTTATATGTAATCATAATCATTTTTGTAAGCTTTTATATTTTCATTAAATTTAGAAATAAGCTTACATCTTGTAGAAACTTGGGTCAAAACCATATTTCTATGGAAAATACTGAAAATGGTTTTGACACTAGGGGGGGAGGAGTTACGGCCCCTCAATCCCAGGTAATGTTTGTGTCATCAGCAAATTCATAGGAATATTCCACGAGTAAAACAGATGATGCAAGCATTCCTACGAAAAGGATGTTTAGTCTAGTTAAGTTTTCATTATAAGTTAAAAATGTATTCAAGTTAGTCTGTAAGAAGCCTCAATGACGAATAAACGTCTTTAAAATAAAAACCTCGTGTTTTTTTATAAAGTTACCGCCGTGCCAGACTTTGAGTAGGTATTGTATTTTCTAATATTATGATGCCTATAAGAAAATAAAGCGGTTAAGGATTTAGAAGAAAAATTGATTTATTTTGTAAAACAGGGGTAACTTTGCCTGTATAATAGTGGTATTTAAAGTTATTTTTTATTATTTTTGAAATAAAGAGGACACTTCTTGTATCATGTACAATAACATAATACATTGTTTAAAGATCTATTTGATACCGGTTATAAAGAAAACTATTCAATCGGAAGGGATTTCACATGAGTCGCGTCCTTAATTGTTTTTTAATTAGGGTCTATTTCATTTGTTGAAATTAACACCTATCGGGTGCTTGCATAACAAAATTACTTCAATGGGTGACCAGTAATTTGTATGACAAAAACTCACTTACCGGCCTAAGTTGTAGCGCTAAGCGGTCTCAACTGTGTTTCTGTACGCAGACATCGTATGTCACGAAAGACGCGAGTCAGATCTTATTCCTGTTTCACTTCTGCTAAATGAGCGTGCTACATTTTAGACCATACCATCAGGTGGGAAAGTGGTCAAACGCTCATCTATCGTTTAACCACCTAAACCATAAAGGTACCTTGTATGTTTGCGAATTTAACTCAACGACTTGCTAGATTGCGGTTTGGCGTTTGATTTTGCAATTTGCGACGATTTGCGATTTCAATGTCTGCAGTCAAAAAATTCAATAAATAAATACTATTCTTTACGTGTACAAGCAACTATTAAAATATTCTGCTTTTCCCTTACGTATCGATTATGGAAGTACTCTACAGCTTGAGTAGCGTTTTAACAAAAACTCTTTTCAGATCTCATTCATTAAACAAGATTATCGAATTAACGTTAATGCTAAAAGCAGGTAGGTACCTCCGCTGCGGCCACTCCCAAAACCACTTCAAGGTTTCTGGTTTCCTTTTACTTAAAAGCACGTTCATCTACTTTTTCATCCGATGGATGTTTTCTAAAGAGGGATTAAAGTTTAAACCGAAATTATGCTTCCACACAGCTCATACCTATCTACCTCATTTTATGTCGTGATTATTTCTACCACATAACCTTAGGCGTTTCAAATAAATAACTCTATATTCATATAAAAATCTGTACCATGTATTTGGTTTAGGTATCCCGTTTTGTGTTTTTTTTACACACGATAGGTGAGTGTTTGATCACCTGATGGTAAGAATGATATGGAAGGCTACCGCATATCTAGCATCGGCATCGGCATCGAAGTCCGCGCTGCGCAAAGGAACCATAGCATTGATTAGGAAGCATTTAAAGCCCACGCAGCCATTTGACAGGCAGAAAGAGAAGCCGGTTTCAATGACAGTTCAAATCAACGCTATGTTTGCACTGCGCACGTTATTGCTTTACGCGAAGGAATAACGTGATTTCTAACTTCTAGAAACAAATACATAATTGACCGAACGAGCGAAGCGAGTGAGGTCCAGTGTAGACGGGCCTGGCGCTTGTATCTTTGTATCTTTGTATGTTTGTTCGACGATAACTTGAGTATCGTTGCTTCGATCTTCATGAATTTTAGTATGCGCGTAGTTTAGGTCCATAGAATTTATGAGTTCGAAGATGAGCCGGATCGGTAGGGGGGTTGGGGAGATAGGGGGTCGTGAGGTCTCAGTTCGGGGCGAACTCCTAGTACTACTAATTGACCGAACGAGCGAAGCGTGTGAGGTCCAGTGTAGACAGGCCTGGCGCTTGTATCTTTGTAACTTTGTGTCTTTGTATGTTTGTTCGACGATAACTTGAGTATCGTAGCTCCGATCTTTATGAATTTTGGTATGCGCGTAGTTTAGGTCAATAGAATTTATGAGTTCGAAGATGAGCTGAATCGGTAGGGAGATTGGGGAGATAAGAGGTCGTGAGGTCTCAGTTCGGGGCAAACTCCTAGTTATATAATAGATTTTTATTAAGAATGCAGTAGAAAAATCTGCTTGGCGGTACGACTTACAGTCGACGAAAAGGTGACAAAGCTGTGTCTAGCCTTAGCCTCTCCACGACCGTTAGAATCGCGGCAATATAATCGTCGAGCCACTTATTTCTATACAATCTCTATGAACGTGTCTCCACACGGCGATGTTTACGCGGCGGTGCGTTGTACAGAAATAAGATAATATCGCCTCAATTCTAACGCTCGTGGAGACGGTCCCTTATAGCCATTTATGAATACAGATGTTAGGCCGACAAGTCGTGGCCGACACCTTCCGCGTAAAAGAAAAGTTTTTCTCTAAACAAACACCAATAGGTGTTGTCAATAAATTATATCGGAACGACAAGTTTGCCAACAGAGAGGTGGCAAGAGTAACAACTGTCAACTTGTTGTAAACAAAGTACATGCCCTAGTGGGCGATATTTCACCTGATGGTTCGGTCACGCAACTTAGGTATTTTCGACTTTTGTATTGATTATAGGTGGCGATAGGTACCGCGGTATTGGTATGATCGTATGGACGGGAATTCGACGTAACTTAAAAAATTGGTTGTTATTTTGTTTAGGTATTAAATCTTATTTTATTTCAAAAATTGAGAATTGAGTGAGATAAGTGATGCGAGTGAAAAAATCATAAATCGACTATTATAAAATGCCGGGTTAAAAATGCTAAATAATTTTTTTTGTGATTCGACATTTACGCAAACGGGTTACACCGGACGTGGCCCCGAAAACACAAAAATGATAATAGATATGACCAATGACCAGTAATCGTGTAAGTCAAAAAAGTTCAGTATATGGGTAACAGCACATGAATTAATAAAAGTTGGTCGATATTAACCAATGGTGGTCAGGAATTAGGAATAATGGTAAAAAAATACACAATTAAAATTTTGACGATTACAATTTTCAAGTTCATGCGTCCTACACGATAAAGGACACAACAGTTTTCACTATGCTGGCAAATATAATATTAGCCAAATCTCTTCCGCACTCACTCCTCAGATCAGCCAGATATCACTGAGATATTGAAAAGAAAGTTCATTGCCGTATAAGGCAAGTATTTATAATAAAACTTCACAATATAGGCAAGTCAAGTCCACAGACACTCTGCGTCACCCAAACTCATGGCTTTCGCCGAAAGAACGTCGCCATATACATTATACATACCTACGTGACAAAAATGTTAACAATAACTAAACTTTTCATTACGTTATAGGTAGGTGCAATGTTATTACAGTTATATTATGATTGTGCAATTGTTATTTATTATTGTAATCACGATGTATTTATTGGCTCTTGGCAAACCGTAACCGAATAAATCGTTCGATAGGAGCAATTAAATTTAGAACATTTTAAACGTAATTAAAAAAAAGAACGGGCCAAGTGCGAGTGGGTCTAGCGCACGAATGGTTGCGTACCATTATATATCCAATTTGACGACCTCTGTGGCGCGTCGGGCGAACGCTTGGCTGCAATACAGAAGGTTGCGGGTTCAAATATTTATGCTTAAAAATAAATATTTGTGTCTGGTCTGGGCGTATTTCTATGTATAATATGTATGGATTTACAAAATAAAAATAAGTAGTATATTCGTTGTCTAGCCACCGTAACACAAGCTTAGCAGCTTACCACGGGGCTAGATGGCGCTGTGTGTTCGTCACAGGATTTATTTATCATTTAATATTCATCTGTCCCGGTATCTACCTGTAAATAAATCGCGTCCGTTAAATGGGAGCCCCTCTTGAATATTTGTTTAATTCTGTTTTTATTATTTGTTCTTATAAATCATCTGTGAAAAAATCAACTGTCTAGCTAACAAATTAATTCTCTCAGTTATGGATTTTCTGTGTACATTTAAGGACAATTTCAGCTCTCTTCCTTTATTATAAGTGTAGCAGATATAGAATAGATATAGATAACAACGTTCATGAACACGATTGCGTAAAGAGACCATATCAGTATGTCAGTCGTCCAAACGTAAACGACTAAAACACGTAGTAAACACGTAAATTATAAAAAATACAAACATTTAATAAGCTAAATTACATAAATTGTAACTGGATATTATGAAAAATGGTTCAATTATCCGGATAATGTGCAATTCGAGGTAAAAATGTTGTTGCAAGTAGAGTGTGACCGGTACGAAGAACGCCTTGAAATTCTTGTTTGTTTAGTAGTTTCTAAGTTGGAGAACGAAATTATTTAGATTTTCTTAATCCCGAACAATATTTTTAAAACATCATGTAGAGATATACCCCCTTATTTATAAACGCTAATTAATGCGCTGCATACCTAACTATGCATCGTTTGTCTTTTACTGTCACATGAAGTTTCAAAGTTGACAGACAGAGACAAACGTCACATACCTTGTCATGTGTAAATAATATTTTATAAGTAAGGGAGTTAGTGTTAATTAAATTATAAATTTTTCGGTTTAAATCGCACGCTATATTGTTAACATTCTAACAAACATTCGTACGTCCTACGTATAGAGATGTTTACAGACTTAATTGTTATGGTAGACACAAGATGAAGAGATTTGTAAAAATCTCGAAACGTATGTAATTAAAATCTTATCTTATCCTATACTATTACATATATATTATTTTTATACTAATATTATAGACGCAAAAGTTTGCAAGTAGGATGTACGTGACTTTGTATGTTACTCCTTCACGCAAAAACCTAAACCGATTAGGTAGAACATAGATACTTAGACACTTAGAACATAGATAGAAATCTAAACACAGACACTTAGAACATAGAACACAGACACTTAGAACATAGATAGAAATCTAAAACAGCACGTAGGCTTCTAACCCGATTTTCCTTAGGAACTTACGCGGGTGTAACCGTGGGGCGCTGCTAATATATATTATAATTAGACACGTAAGCTTAACAGCCATATACCTACATAATTTAAATAACATTCAAAAAAGGCCAACATTGCATAAAAATTGTGCAACAATGCGTTGTTAGAAAACAATACCAATAGCAGGCTTCAGGAAGGAATGTTAATGTATTCATAATTCAAAGAACTGGCATGCCCTCTGTCGAAATGCATCATTGGATAGCTGAGGCATAACAGCAGAATAATTATTTGAATAAACGTCCTGACTTTTATAAATAGTTTTTACTTTAACGATTAATTTTAAATTTTGGTAGTAATAATTAGCCCTTTTTCTCCCTTTTGTGTAGTAGTGTGGCTCGCCTAGTGTTAGAGTTTTCAGGTCACTCTAATATAAGGTCTCGTACTTGACCTAAAGAAGGACTGTTTATGACTATTGGACTATTTATACAACGCCAAATTGCAAGCCATTTCAAAAAACATCGTGTGAATAGATTATGCTTTTTACTGGCTTACTGACCAGTTAAATATTTTACTGTAGCTTCTAGCCAAGGGCTTGGAAATCAACACGTACGAGTCAGTGTAGCGTATGAGTTACCGTGCCGAGTAGCTATCTTAGAAGTAAATTGTACATGCGAGTAGTAGACAGCTAAATCGAGTCGAGTAACTCACGTACGAGTAGCTGTGTACTGGCTAGGCAGCAGCTCGCACAATAAACCCCCCACCGTGTAAAAGTAAAGATCTATTAACTCACATTGACGAGTGACAATGCACAACTTCATACGAGTTGCAAGTAAACAAGAAAACTCTTTTAAAAACCATTGTCATTTAAGTAAAGTGTCATTTCTCTTGACTTGACACTTTCACTAAATACCATCAACCAAGTTACGAAAGTAAAAGTGTCACAAGAGAATCTAGTTTTCTTATATCATTGGACACCTTTACGGAAATGTAACACATTAGAGTTTACTAGAAATATTTGAAAGGAAAAATTCATCTTCAAAAATTCACTTGCGGCGAGATTTGAACTCGCGTCCCTGGATCAGTACCCCAGTGCCTTAAACCGCTCGGCCACGCAAGTTCCCTGTTTCGCAAGTGGGGAACTTGCGTGGCCGAGCGGTTTAAGGCACTGGGGTACTGATCCAGGGACGCGAGTTCAAATCTCGCCGCAAGTGAATTTTTGAAGATGAATTTTTCCTTTCAAATATTTCTAGTAAATATGCCTTGAGCAATAAAAACAAATTTGCGAAATACATTAGAGTTTCGCAAAATACCTACACTTATGATATAACAGAGCTAGTTTTATTTTATACTCTTTTTTAATAGTTTTAAAGTTGGAATGTTAGGTATACATCGTTTGCGCAGTAATATTTTTATTAAATTTATTTCATAAAACTTTTCCGAAGTTAAAACATTTAAATATATTTATACATTAGATTTTAGTTTTAATATAAGTAACAGTATTAAATTTAATTTAGGTATTATTAGTTATTTTATTAGTTACATCATGTTATTTAAGTATTAATAATAAAATTTGATGCATAGGTAATCATTAATTCACCGTGTCACGGCTAGACGTTATGGTTATCGCACTCGCCTGGCAAGCGAGGGGCACGGATTCAAACCTCATCGCGGGAGGACTTTCCATGATGCATTTTTTCTCTTACGGTGAAGGAAACATCGTGAGGAAACCCACGTCTTAGTTAGCTCCATACATATTGACCCGTCCTTTCCTCTGGACATGGCTAACTGGTTGAGAGGATGTATAGGTGCTATGGACAAGCCTCCTCCACCTAATAATGTCCCGAGCACTACAGCGTTATAAATAGCACGGATTTAAATTGGCTTGCGCTGTATAAATCTTCTAAAATTAGCTGAAAAGGCCAATTATTATTATTTCTAGTAGAATTTTATGAAACAGATTTTTTCTTAGGTTATTTTGTTCATAAAGGTTCTTATACGACATCATTAAGCAGATTTTGGAGTCTTCCCTAATCTTATCTCGGCACTCGCAAATCCGCAACTGCACAAACACACGGATTTAGGCTGATTAGCATTCATACTGTATACTAGGTCAATGTTCACATGAGAATCATGAGGCAAGGGTGACGCGATCCGATTTGACCCTTAAGATACCCGCAGACCATAAACTTGTTTGTAGATAGATATATAGATAAACCATCTTTATTGTACACACAGCAGGTGAATTACAACAAAACACAGTGAAAATTTAAGTCTTCAAATTTATCGCTAAAGCCGCTGACAGACATACAGACATGACGAAACTATAAGGATTTCTTGTTGACGAAGAAACCCTAATAAAATGGAGAAATCTGCTGTCGACAAGAGATATCTTCCCCAAGATTTTGACGGCATTTCTTCTCCACCTTGCTACAATAGTTTGTTGAGACAGGATCCCAGTAGCTATGAGATCAATTGGCAGCCTCGACCTGGCACACCGACAAGTCCCTCAACAAAAAGAACCAGCTGACCTACCGGCGAAAAGCTTCAGTTTCGGCTTCAATTTCATTTTCAGACGTTCGCTATGTCACGTTGCGGCTGCCGGTACAAAAACAAAAATCGGTGGTCAAAATAAAATTAATGCCGAAATTGATAGCTTTTTAAAACAGTTAGTCTACTGACCTAAGATTATTATATAGGTAGGTCCGAAATTGCGTAAATGTGTTCATCACTGACACCGAGTAAGCTTTTAAACAAACAAAAAAATTAATATAAAAGATTAGATGGCTACTCCAGAATTTAAAATATCTTCTTCTTCTTATGGTACCTCTCCGACTAGCGAAGGTTGGCAGTCAATTTGGCATACTCCTCTCGGTAACGAGCGAGGTGTAACAGTCGCGCAGCACTTGCTATCCCCGTCCACTCCCTGATATTATGGAGCCACGACTTTTTCCTCTCGCCAACACGTCTTTTCCCGGCAACTTTTACTATCATCATCATCATCATCAGCCTGTTGCAGTCCACTGCTGGACATAGGCCTCTCCAATTGCACGCCACCTAGATCTTTTTTCCCATCATGATAAGTTGCAGTAGCTCATATCTGAACTAATTCAAACCTCAAAATATTTTTAGCAAGTAAATATATTTCCAAAAAATCCCCATGACAGGATTCGAACCTGCGTCCTTTCGCTAACCAGATGAATGCTCTAACCACTGAGCTACACAGGATTCCTGTGTAGCTCAGTTCGTCGAGACGAATGCTCTAACCTGTCGCTGTCATGGGGATTTTTTGGAAATTATTTCCTTGCTAAAAATATTTCTATGTTTAAAATGCCTTAAGCAATAAAAACAAAAATAAATAATAATTCAAACCTACTAAAAGTAGGTTTCACTATTTAAAATATCGGTAGACAATGATTCACAGACAAATTTGTAGTCTGTAAATAGTCGTAGCTGTTTTACGAGGCGCTTTGTCGTAGTATTTACCTATTAGGTATTCAGACGTATTATGTCGTATTACGAAATCGTATAATTTTGCACAATTGCGAAAGCGTTTAGAAGCATTTAGACCCATGGTAAATAAAGAAGATAATTTTGCGTTTTATGTACATTCTCGTACCTACGTATTATAAGGAAAATCACGTGCTTAATTAAATTACTTAAGTTTTCTAAATCGTTATTTTTTAAATTATGGAGGTACGGGAAAGACCCCTTTCAGCGTGGTTGTATTTTAAACTAACATTAGGTACTAATATTCTTAAAACTATAAAGCTCTAGTGTCACAGTGTTAGTTCTCATACTCCTCCGAAACTTTTTTATATAACTTTATACGCATATTCAATAGGTCTGAGAATAGGTTACTATCTATTTTTCATACCCCTAAGTGTTGTCAACCCGTAACATTTATTTTTTATTTTTTGAACCAATTTGAATGAAAATTTTCATAGAGATAATTTAATGGAGGATACTTTTGGTCCCGATAATCCCGCGAGATCGGGACTAGTGACGACGCAGCTGTAGTTAGGTACATATATTATGGAGTTAGGTGAACAAAATTTCGTTCAATAATTTCATAGCCGTAAACAATAATGATCTGCAAATTACACACATTATCCTTCATTAACTGGCCAATCATTTATTTTTAAGTGTGTACTTACGAATATGTTCAATTACAATTATTGTCGGAATAAAATGATTTAATATCTGGAATTAAATTGGTAATTGATATGTGGAGAATTAGGTTAATTTGGCTGCTGATCTGGTAGGAACTAGACCAACTTAAAATCGATTAGAACTTTTAGGAAAATTGTGCTTAGATTTCTGGCGATGTTATTACGTCAACAGCTTGATATATTATGTACATAGTTGATTTATACAAGGTGTAACTGGTAAGCCCTTTTAATCCGAAAGGGGGTTGTTCTAGATGTCTAGGCGAACAACTTTTGTTCTAAGACTTTTGGAAATTCGAAGTACTTTTCAAAAAATGTAGGTGAAAAAATTCAAAAAATTTTAAGTAACTTAAAGCCTCTAACTTGACCTAACGACTACTATCAGAGATAGCAACCAGGACCAACTGCTAGATGAATCATTTTTGCCTCATGGTCGCTTACATTGATTATCATCTTCAGGAGCAAGGCAATACATTAGGCAACTTATAGGGTTGTTTGGAAATACGACTGAGAAAGTTCCCCCTCATCACAGAACGAAGTCTAAGTTTACCTATTACCAAATCAGGAGTACAGATACAAGTATATACTTTATACAAGATGTAACGGGTAAGCCCTTTTAATCCGAAAGGGGGTTGTTTTAGACGTTTAGGCGAACAACTTTTGTTCTACGACTTTTGAAAATTCGAAGTACTTTTCAAAAAATTTAGGTGTAAAGTTTACTTGAAAATCAGCTGTTTCTTAGAGTTCGAGGTCATTGACCTTATGTTGTTCTTTCATTTAGTTTGGTCTACTACAATCAAACCTTCAATTACCTTTATTTTCAAAAACAGCTGTTTTCCAGTGAAACATAATCTCAAAATTTTCAAAAAAAAAGTTTGAATTTTCAAAAGTCGTAGAACAAAAGGTGTTCGCCTAGACGTCTAGAACAACCCCCTTTCGGATTAAAAGGGCTTACCTGTTACATCTTGTATAGGTATATATTCATACAAAGTGTGGGGCCACCTTGAACGACTTCGCATATCCGTCACTTCCTTTTCCTGTGCCGATGACTATAATCTAAACATAAAAGCTGTAATTTACTCACACACCGCTCCGTGAAGGTCTTATTTTCTTAACATTATAAATCAAACACTTTGAATAATAGAATAACAACTGTTTTTGTAAAAAGCAGGTGCATAAGTGATTATAAAAATGTTGTATGATATTTGTGCTATGTAATTATTCAATGCAATGTAAATAATAATATCTACTCACGTTGTGTACCTAGATATTTTTAATGTTTTCGTTATGTGCTAAGTGCGGACGTTTTGAGCTTTAGACCAATATTGTTCTAAGTGCAGGTAAAGGTAGTCAATGTTTTTTACTTTGTAAAAAATGTTAAACAATATTTTGTACATTTTTTTGCGGTGCAGTATTCTGCACCCGACAGGAAACGAATTTTCCAAGTGTAGGAAACACTTTGGAAATAAAATCTTTTCAGAAAAATAATCTGACAGCGTATATTAGTAGATTGGTATACCTACTTGTAAATATAAACCCAGCGGGAAAATACTGACTCGAAACTCGCTATCCTGGAGATACTTCCTATTTGATAGTGTTGCCAACTAATCAGTAACAGATCTAGTGGATTGGTATAAGCGGCCAAAACTGTTCTACCTGCTAATGGATTATTTTAAGAAATCGGCGTAATGGTTCAGCGGCATTAAAATTGGCAATTTCTTTCATAAAAATAATGTTACTCTAACCAATACTTTAGTTTGTAAAGGTACCTACCTATTATAAATTATCATTATTCTAT
The DNA here is from genome assembly GCA_949358125.1 of Idaea dimidiata. Lineage (NCBI taxonomy): Eukaryota > Metazoa > Arthropoda > Insecta > Lepidoptera > Geometridae > Idaea > Idaea dimidiata. The sequence goes on along the minus strand of OX442339.1, from coordinate 14,323,861 downwards.
TTCTATTCAATATTTTTCGAGGCAAAATCACGAAAACTTTCAAATCGAAATAATTATAGTACCTTCCATGTAATATGATCAAGAATAAATAAGTCTAAGTAAAGTTTTAACAAAGATTTTATTGAAATAATTTAAAAGGAAAAAATCACCTTCAAAAATTCACTTCAAAGAGACACACACACGACTTCAAATATCGTCGCGACTGAATTTTTTCTATAAAATTAATTCTAGTAGAAATGCCTTGAGCAATAAAAACAAATTACGATATAAAGATAATGAAAACAAAACAAATGTACTTAAATATCTACTTACTCACTTTTATTAAAGTAAACAATTGTTATGATAATCAAATTCAAAAATTCATATATGCGAGCTAGCTTGCGGTATAATAATGAATCGATTGAAATTTTACATTTTTAAAACGTTTGCGATTTCAATTCAGTCGAATATGAACGTCATTTTAGAAATTCCTACGAGACTATATATTCAAATGGGGCACGACCTCAGCTAGACTATACGGCGACATCGTCTGTTACGGTATCCAAATAATTAAAGTGTATGGAAATGATATCCATACATATAAATCAAGTGATTTAAATGTATGGATATCTAGAATATCTTCACGGCCACTAAAACGGTTTGATCACACACACTACGTTGCCATCACCGATCACAGTCTATGATCGCCATTCAATAGAAATTGTTTGGATAATAGCTGGCGACCGATGTCGTTTTAGTGAAAAATAACCCTTAAATTTACTAGCAAAGTTCCATTTAACGACGGCCCTGTGGCGCGTCGGGCGAACGCTCGGGTGCAATGCAGAAGGATGCGGGTTCGATTCCCGTCGGGGACAAATATTTATGCTTAAAAATATATATTTGTATCTGGTCTGGGTGTCTTTCTATGTTAATATGTATGTATTTAGAAAAAAAAGTATGATATGTGGTATATATCCGTTGTCTAGTAACCATAGTACAAGCCTAGTGCTTAGTTTGGGGCTAGATTGCGCTGTCTATAATGTCGTGCAATATTTATTTATTATTTAAACAATTTTACTGATATTATGAACGCGAAAGTTTGTATGTTTGTATGTTTCACGCACAAACTACGGAACCTATTGCAATGAAACTTGGAATATAGGTAGCTGGAGACCTGGAATAACAAATAGGCTACTTTTTATCCCGATATTCTTGAGGGATCGGGATTTACGCGGGTAAAACTGCGGGGCGCTGCTAATATTTTATAGTTTTGGATGTCCCCCCGAGAGCCCATTGAAATGGTTCACCGTATTCATCCTATATAGTAGGTAATATCTGTACCTCGCTATTTCATACCAGCACAACCTATCAAATGGCAGCTTTGGTTACGTACGTCTTCTGTCTACTGTTAATCTGTCTTCCAATGCTAACCTAATGGATCAAATCACCGGAACCGATCCACGGACATCGGGACAATGTATCCGTTGCTTTGATTTATTCTCAGTCAGCCGATTGAAACGATTCAAACCGCACGTTAACCGTCAACTAAACTAAGTTAGTTCAGCTTCTTAAGCCGGCTTGCATAACAGTTCCTAAACATGTTTAAGCTGTTAAACGTATTTAAAATCTGTCAGAATGTCATGAACTGTCCATGTGTGGCAACATATTATCAATCGTCCACTTAATGAAATAGAGTCCAATGTTCGATTTCCCCTAAATAATTTTAAAATTGATTTAGTTAAATATATTTTTAAATGGTTTTATGCAAGTCGCCCTTAACTTTGTAAAAATAATGACCTAAACTTTACTTCTCTGTTATGACTATGAAGTTCTTTTTATTTTATTCGTATTGATACAAAATTACTTTTGGTTATATACTCGTACCTATGTAGGTACTCAAATATTAGGGTACATGTGTATCTACTAGCCTTATAGAAATATTTTTAGCAAGAAAATATGTTTCCAAAAAAAATCACCATGACAGGATTATTAATAGAAGGGGAGTCGGTAGGTTATCTAAATGTGTATTACTAGCCTTATTAGTAAAAGGGGAGTAAGGTCGGGGTAGTTATTCCGCTTTTGTTTCTGTTTATCAACTTTGAAAGTTCTTTTCACAAAAAGAGACAAAACATGTTCTCCGATTTTACTCCACGTTTCTTAATAGGGGCCGTAAGGGGCCTAAATGTATTACGCTGATACAAATCGTTCACTATAATTTAGATACGGAAAGCTTTACAAAATTTTCGGTCGAATGCTTTTGTCCTAAATTGTCAAAAAGATTTGGCAATCCGCCACCCGTATTTACCATGCACAAAATATATACGAGACTTGTAGAAACATTATGTAGGTATTTGAGATAACGAATAGATTCAATATTTTAGATAAATATTTGAGTCTAAGATTTTCGCGATTATGTTTAATAATAAGTGGCCTTTTCATCTAATTATAGATGATTTATACAGCGCAAGCAACTTTTAATCCATGCTATTTTATGGCGCTGTATAGTGCCCGGGACGTTGTCAGGTGGATTAGGCTTGCCTAGCATCTATACCACCCTCCCAGTCTAGTCAGCCATGCCATGAGGAAAGAACTGGTCAATATGTCTGGAGCTAACTAACCCGTTGGTTTCCTCACGATGTTTCCTTCAGCGTATGAGCGATGTCATTAATACAAATTACTATTCCGCAAGGAGGAATACATTGGTGCGGGGTAAGCCGGGATTCGAAACCACGACCTTCGGAATGAAAGGTCTCTACCACCAAATCAACACCGCACTGCACCGATTTTGCATAATAAAACACAATATTTACCGGGTTTTACTCGATACTTTTGTAATAATGCCGTAATATTTGAGGTAGGTCTGAACACTATTTCAGGTACCTACATGTTAAACTGATATTATTTTTTTGAAATTTCAGGTAAGAGCTGAACGTGACGTGGTGAGCATAGGTATATAACTTCTTGCAAAAAAACACTGGAGCACGGGATTATTTATAATAGACCGAGTTTGGATCGAGCTACTTTTGTAAGATGACACCAACGAACTCGAATATATATGGAATAGCAATCCTTAAAAAAATATTCCAAGCAAACGGTGGTTGCGGGACCTAGAACGATGATTCGACCGCCAGTCTGTCACTAAAGATCGTCCGCCATTTGTCGATCCAAAGTTCGATCATACGCAATACTGTACAGAACATGTCAGTGTGTGCATCTGCTGCTGTGTGACCGTGGAACATGTTTTTTTAAATTTAATAGTGAAGTTAGATCTCCATTCTATTTATTCCCTAAAGGATGACAGGTTTGATTAGCTTGTTGCACGTGCCATATCCGTGCTAAACAAATCAAAAGCTCGGTTCGATCATAGCCCGGTCCCGGCCCAGCTTAGGATAAATCATCTCTTATTTACTTCTCCTTAAGATCCCTATAAGCGGAGAAGTCAATCTTAAGGAAATTGGCTAGTTACGTAAACGTCTCGCTATAGCGCCCATGGATTAGGAAGCCCCAAGAAATGCTGGCTTGGCGTCGTAAGGGCTGTTATGCAAAAGGCCTCACTACACGAGATGGCAAAGATCGCGTAAAGTGAATACTAAAAAGTAGGAAAGCGGACTCCGGGAGATATGCTTCCGGGAATATCGCTCGAATGATGGTGATGATGATAATATGGAGAAGTCTAACTGATTGAAACGATCAGTCGGAACTGATCGTATATAACGCTCATTAAGTTACTGTATGCCTCACGTAAAGGCCGGATAAAGTGTTTATCAAATAAAAAATTTATTATAAGATCATTGTATACCTTTATTCGCAATCAATGATTTGATTTGAGCTGTGTAAGAATAAGAATACCTAATTCATTGTTCTAACTGTGTAGGTACATTGGTCTTTAGTGTGTACTACTAGCTGTACCCCACGGTTTCATCCGCGTAGGTCCCGTTCCCACCGGTGTATTGGGATAAAAAGTAGCAAATGTGATATTCCCGGTATCCAGCTACAGTTTCATCGCAATCGGGTCAGTAGTTTTTGAGTGAAAGAGTGACAAAGTTACATACTACATGTACATACATACATACAAACTTTCGCTTTTATAATATTAGTAAGATATAGTAAGATAAGTAAGCAATATTAGTGCACTCTCTTCTTATTTCCAGCATACAATAATTATCTTGTCATTCAAAGCAACATAAAAGTAAAAACAAATGCCAGAAAAGTCTTTCATCACCGTAACGAATTAAAGCCGTAACTAAGTTTTTACGTTTTTACGAACACTTTCTCTCATTAAGTAATTCCACACAGTTGTCGACCACGTTCTGCACGGATTGGTACCTAAAACTCTACAGTCTATCTAGACGACATCTGACTATGAAACATCTCAATTAGTTTTAGTTATTAACCACTTAACGAAGGCAGCAATCTGAATTTTGAAAAGTTGAAACGTGATTGGTGTGATAAAATTATTGTTTAAATATAGCTTCAGCAAACTGTTTTTAGGGTTTCGTAGTGAAAAATAAACCTTTATGGTTCTGTCATGTCCGTCTATCTGTCTGTCTGTCTGTCCGTGGCTTAGATCAGAGACGCTTAGTACTAAGAAGCTGTATTTTTGCAAAAATAGGTAGTCGGTAGTACCTATGCATATTGATCACGACAAAAAAATATATAAACGTTGAAAACTAAACCGTTGAATAAATAAACCTTAAAAAACGTTTATATTTTTTTTTATTGTAACATGTATGTGTAACATGGAGAAATGTTTTTTTCTTGTTCACCCCATCGTGTGGGGTATCGTTAGATAGCTCTTTAAAATCATTGATGATGGTTTTCAAGAATATTTTTTTAATTATTAAGATTTTGGTAAGTGCATTATTAAGGATACTTTTCTAAGTTTAAACTAAATGCCTCTAATAAGTCGCGGTGTAGGCGCGTCGCCGTAGCGTCTTTGTTCTTTATAAATAAATAAATTCCGTGACCAATACACAGCGTCATCTAGCTCCATGGTAAGCTGCTAAGCTTGTTTTACGGTGATTAGACAACGGATATACTACTTACATTTATAGTCATGTTTATATTATAATTCTTTGCGCAGGTTCTTTCATATAGCCACAGAATAGGTCATAATCAACTAGAGTGCGTACTGTCTTAGGTGACTAAGGTTGACTTGCACTGCTTTTGCTTAGCCCCGGGCTAGGTGAGCTAGCTCAGTGCTAACTCTTGTGATTGGTCTTGCACTGACACAAATGTCAGTTCACAACCAATCACAAGAGTTAGCAAGTTAGTTAGTGTTAGTTAGTCAATCAGGGCTAAGTATAGCAACGCAAGTCAACCTAACATTTACAAAACAATGATTGAACTAAATGTAATAATATTCATAGAACAATGAAAAGGCATTTTACTGCAACGGGTTTAAAGAGGCTATTACACGTTGTCCTAGATGAACGACGGGACGAGACATAATGCGATCACCTAATTGACAGGTTGATGCGACAACGCAACAATCCCAAACAACACCATTCGATATTCTCATACGCGTCGCGTACCGAGAATATTAAATGTTGTGTGTCGTTCATCATCAGCAGGTTGGTTTAAAAATCGTTTTTAATTTTTTTTTTTAAGTTGGATATTACCTAAAAATACATTGACTGAAATCAGAAAATGGCATAAAGCCAACAATTCGACTGCATACGTAAGTAATAACTGTTGAATATTCAATGGTCGTGATCCCTTTCGTCACTGCCATTTCTCAAGTGATCGTACCCGTAGGCACAGATCCAATTTCACACTAATTTCACAAAGGAGATAGTTATTTATGTTTGTGAGATGTACTTATTTGTAACTCAATTTATAATCGGCCAAATCAAATTATTTCAAACATCAATACTGATATGTACTTGAGCCGTTTTAACTTGATGTGACCACTTGACTGTTTGCTTTAAGCAAAACAAACATAGTTAGTTGGGCTGATATTGTTGGTACATAATCTATGGTCGTCTTCTTTTAGTGCGTGAACAGGACCACTTGATCACTGGAAAAAAAAACCGTAGTGCTCGTTTTTCGGTTTTGATAGATATATGATGCAGCACCACCGGAACACGGGCAACAATATCCTGAAAAAAATAATTTCACGATTTCATCAACACCACAATGGTTATTATTTGACAAATATCTTATATCTGCAGGTAAAAATGGTATTTGTTCTAGTGGTAGATATTCCGATTTTCATTCCGAGGACCGTGGATTAAAATTCCGCAACCGCGCACCATTGTCTTTTTCTCTAAAAGTTATGTGCATTAATAACATCGCTTGTTCGGTGAAAGAAAAGTTCATGATGAAATCCACGGCTTAAAAAGGCCCAGTATAGGGCTAGTTGCAGAAACACACAGTAAAAAACTTTAACCCCCTTACTTATAAACGCTTTTTAATAGCTGCATAATATGTATCGTTTGTCTTTTTCTGTGACATGTCTCCTTACTTGTAAACGATGATTAACAAATGACCAAGTTATGTGACGTTTGTCTTTGTCTGTCAACTTTAAAACGAAATAACTTGTAGGTTGAAAATCAGCCCTGAAAAAACTAGTCGGCACCAATATAATTTCTCACGACTCATAGGCAATCATTTTAAACACTTTAACTGTTACCGATACTGTGCCTGTCCAAATTACACGCTTTATAAATTGTAAACTAAGTTGCAAAAGGTAAAGTCAATGCCACTAGAAAACTAAATTCTTACACTCTAGTAACTCCATATCAAATGCGTAGACCGTTTCGTAAAATACCGTTTATGTATTATAATAGCTATTTCAAGTTAGTATTGGATTACGAAAATGGTTAGTTACCACATTTCGCATATTCAAGGTTAATTAATTAAAACACGTAACTAACTCGAAATCGTAATCGTTTTGATAAAAACTTAGACTGTATTAGAGCAAAGTATGCGTGTAGTTTCCATAAATAGCTTGAAACAAAATAGCTTTTTCGGCTGTCTGTTTCTCACGGTTTTTTATCGTTATAAAAAAAAGGCAAATCTCTTTAATTTCTATTGGTATGTATAAAGTATTGTTCTCATTAGAGAGCTATGACCATATAACAGTGCTAACCTGTTCGCGAACATCCCTTTTTTTCGCGGACGGAGCTCGCAAGTGAAAACTCGGCTTAATAGGTGTCTTAAATACTGTGAATATAATAGAATAGAAAACACTTATTGACAACAAAAACACGAACATAAAAGAAAAAGGAACATTATAAAAAAAATAACCAAGAAGCCGTATGTCTGCTACCAACGAGGATCTGCCTCGGCATTATATTGCATATACTATACACTTTTATCAATATTCTTACGGAACTGAATCGGCTTGAGTACCAAATAAAATACGTCTTAAATCACTCAAATCGATGGAATCGTTTACCAACCCACGTACCTATAGCTAGTTGGATAGGGACTCATCTCAACAACAGTCTCTTAATACGAATAATCCAATCCATTCGTGGATTTATGGATTCAAAGGCGTACATAACGATCCCTCAATTTCCTTTCAGGTTGAATCTATTCAGGACGCTAAAGCATTTCTCCTCGACGGCTCCAATCATGAATTCCAATACTACCTTACAATATTATTTGATACCGAATGAAATATGAACATTATGATTCACTACCTGCACCCCGCGGTTTCACCCGCGTAAGTCACGTTCCCGCGGGATAATCGGAATTAAAAGTAGTCTAAGTCTTATTCCAGGTTTCCAGATACCTATATTCCCAGTGCCATCGCAATTGGTTCAGTAGTTTTTGCGTGATTGAGTAACAAACTCACAGACATACATACAAACTTTCACGTTTGTAATTATGAGTAAGATTTAATTTTATTAAACCAACTACTTAATTATTTCATTTAAATTTTATTATATATACGACAATCGTGAATACATAATTATGACATATCCAAGTATAACCATTTGGCTGTAGAGGAGGGGTTCACTTAATTCGATAAAGTAGCACTTTTAAGCTCAATATTTCGAAATCGGAACCCTAAAATGAAAAGTGGTTTTTGAAAACCCACAATGATACAATAGAGCTATTAAACGATACCCCACACGATGAGGTAAGCAAGAATAAAAATCATCTTCAAAAAGGTTTACCTATATAATTATTTTTGATGTACTATCTTAAAAAAGGTTTCTAAAAGGTCTTATAAAGGTTTCTTGTTGACCACGAAACCCCAAAAAATTACATTTGATAAACTCGTCGTATAGAACGAAATGTAGAGCATTGACACATTGCTAAAAATAGTAAACTCCACGAGATTAAAACCATAAAATAAGCTTAAATTTACCTCCTCATTTTTTTAAAGTCGGTTAAAAATATAAATAGTCAATACTTCAAATGTATGTACCTACTTATTTATACTCATATAACTCATACACTTAACAAAAACTTGCCTAACTAAAAAAAACAATTAACCTATTTAACCTAACCACAGGTACCTTTGTTTAACAAAAATCCCCTGAACTTTAATTGAAAAAAGACAAACAAAACAACGACGAGTGTTTAAAATAGTTTAAAATCAATTTGTATCGGAAAACCAGACACCTAGATCAAAATAAAAAACCGAACTGTGACAAAGGAGTCACGTACTCTGTGTGTTAGACGGTAAAGACATAAATAAAGGCCCTAAGTAGAGAACAATTAACGTTCAAGGTAAAGGAAACGTTGGGTGGGTGAAATCTATTTGTCGGGTAGTTTACCCTGAGCGCACGGAACATTGCTCGTTAACTCCCGCTTTGTCGCAGTAACCTCCTCCCAGGACAATGTATGGAAATAGTTTTGGCAAGAAATTACGTTATTCGACCCAAATTTATGCTTTCCAACAAATTTCTGTAGCGCTTCTGATCTTTGAACCGTCGCTCGGTACACTTTTTACCCGAGGAAACCAAAAGGAAGGGTAATGTTTTTGGCAGTCTATATTTGTATATTCCGCCGTAGAACCTAAATTACTGAACCGTTTAATTAATGAAGTGTCCATGGATTCTATAATAAAAAGCATATAAGTTACATACATTTTTTCCTATTGGTAATAATGACAGACTCACCTTAGAAATGGTATCAAATCAATAATAAAACATTATTTGGGTGGCTTCGGCTGCGCTTTGTCAACCTAACTAACAAACCGAAATCGTAGTGTTAGGTCGCTGTAGCTACTAAAGAAATTTCTATTTTTCTTTTGCTCTTTCAAGCATGCTACATCTTAAGCCGCCGCGTTTGAGCGATAAATTAGCCCATTGTACCACCTATTTTTAAGTTGTGTTTGTTTTATTTGTAATTTATATTTGGTGTGTATAATAAAGAATTTATTCATTCATTCTTTCATGTGTAGGGAGATATTGCATACCCGGTCATCTTTACTAAATTTTTACTCCTTAAATCGGTTAACAAACCTTTAAAGTCAATTCTAAAAACTTCTTATCAGTCACGAGGAACGGACGCAAGCATATCGGCCACTCGAGAACACGAAACTCTTTATTCATTCACGTCTGTACCGAGGGCCATTTCAAGCACACTCTGGCGCTTCACCCATCTCTTTTCAATTACGCACCTAAACAACTAACTGTTTATTGCTACAGCGAAACTCCGAAGAGAAATTCCTTTTCTCGTCTAAACAAGACAATAATTTCCAACTCGCCAGAAAATTACACGGTTCACGACGAAAGTCCGGCAACTCACGATGTTCAAATACTGTTATTAGCGCTTCCTCTTCGTGAAACGTTGAACACGTCGCTTGTTTATCTTTAGGCAACATAAATTTGAATAGCAAAGATATTTATGTACATCGTTAATGAAAACTGTGCAGGTATGTTAATGCGGGGGTGTTATGTGGACTGTATTATCATAAGATTCGCAAGCGTGAGGACGGTCTCTCTAGAGCAAGGCTGGTCAAACCCAGGCCCGCAGGCCACGAATTGCCCCGCCAACACATTGGAATTTGCCCGCCAATCAGCACCGTTAATCAGTAAAACTCAGAAGCTCGGTCGTTTTAAAATCATGAATAAAGCGCGATTAAACCCGGTAAATAGTAAAGTGTTTTATTTTGTATGAGTATTTGGGAAAAATAGTTTCTAATGATTTTCCGACATTTCAAACAAGCAGATTACTGTTTATTTAATTGTACTATTATAATTAGATTAAAAACTAACCTAGATTCAAATAGAGTACCAGAAAAATCTAATCCATTAAGTACTTATCTATCTAGAGCAAGGCTGGTCTATTTATTTTCTTAGTGGGCAAAAATATTTAAGTCGAAATCGGCACTTTTCTTTAGAAAAAAGCATAGATCATAAATTAATGTAAATTGTAAATTAATGTAATTAATACAACTGTCAAGGTAAAAAAAACAAAGAACAATCACTTTCGAAAAAATATGAGTTTTTATTTACATTTTTGATCTAAGATTCTGAAAGGAAGTTTGTTTTTCTATAAAAAAGAGTTTAATAATTTTGCCCGCTAAGAAAATAAATTGACCAAGCTTGATCTAGCTAGACAGAACAATAGCCGTCGTGGAGCGTGGAGACCGGACAGAGGTGTTACGATGTTTCCCGTAACGATATAAACAACGTAATCCTACCATTTCATATGCGCATACGCCGCATTGTCACATTAAAGAGATCGATACCATCGCCGCGTTAAGAAAGTTACTGGCAGAGATTAATGACTCTACACTTACAATAGTAATGAACGGTTTCTCAGAGTTGCATTACCGTTTGTTTGTTTTTTTTTTTCTTTTTGATCAGAAACTTTTACATTTTAAGAAAAGCTGCAATATTTTGTGTTCATTCTTTGATGACTTTTTTTAATCATTAAGTGATTTTTTTAAACTTTATCATACCTATAAGAGGTTCAACTAGTTTTCTGTACCAGTCCAATGAACAATTAAGCTGTACCGATTTTGATAAAACCGTTACTTTTATCAAAAAAAACTCACTTGCGATTTTAAACTTAAATGATCTTTTTAACTACGAATCTTAACATACTAATATTTTAAAGCTGAAAGTTTGTGAATATTTACACAATTACGTAAAAACCGCTGCACCGATTGCGATGAAACTTCGACTATAGATAGTTGAAGATTTGGAATAACACATAGGCTACTTTTTATCCCGATATTTTAGCGGTAAAAGGAAGAACGGCGGTGGTAAAACCGCAAAGCGCAGCTACTTTTTAAGGTAGAACTTGCGCAGGCAAGGAATATCGGGAAATAAAGTAGTCTATGTGTTATTCCTGGTTTCCAGCAACCTATATTCTTAATTGCATTGCAATCGGTTCAGTAGTTTTGGCGTAAAACAGTAACAAAATCAACATTTCGCGTTTATAATATTAGTATAATAAGAAGTAAGATAAGAAGTAAGATGTTTAAATTTGTTCTCACTTGATTTAAGCTGAGCCTAAATATTACTTCATAATATTTTAAAATAACCGTGAAAGTAAATCTTTGACCTGTTACGTGCTCTAAAAAAGTATCTCTAAGAGTTAGCCCATATTTCTCAAACTTGCGTAAAGAAATTGTTGACAGAAACAAGCGAGAAGTTTACGAAACTAGTCGTGGTCGGAGACCGCAAGTTTCTTGTGTCAATTTTACTAAAAGGGTTGTCGATATTTTATTTAATATTAGCAGCGCCCCACGGTTTCACCCGCGGAAGTCCCTTCCCCAGCGGCGGAACATCAATCCAAAAGTCAATCCAAAGGCCGATCATACGTAATACTGTACGGAACATGTCAATTTAAGCATCTGCTGCTGTGTGACCGTAGAACATGTTTTTTTCGAATTTAATAGAGAAGTTAGATCTCCATTCTATGTATTCCTCGTAGAAAATTAACAATAAATATTGTACATTTCCTCTCACTGATGACGGTAATCTATAAAGGCATAGAAACGAAATACTTAAAATAAATTAAATTTGAAATCCGCAGAGTCGTCGACTTACTAAAATAATATTTCGACACTATTACGACATTTATGAAATCGATCGCGGATTATCTTCTTTTAGTTGGCTCTGTGGTAAACTCATCCCACCGCACTGGTCCAGTTGACTTAATTATTAAATATGTAAATCATAATAGTGTAAATGCATCATTGATCTGTATCAAATTACTTATATTATTTAGTATCAATCAAAGGGTTGATCCCTTTTAGTTTAAAGTTTAAAATTAAGTTAGAATAGAAAAAAAAACATTTTAAATGGTGACTAGTGCCGCACCAGCGTCAACTCCAAATACATTTAATATTCTCAACTAATTAGACTTTAAAGTTAAGCTTTACTTAAAAACGATTTCATACTATGACAATTTAACTCTACGTTAGGTAGGACTCAGGTTTTAAAGCCCTTACTTATTATGACACTACTAGTACTTAAGCGTAATTTTACTGAGACTGAATGTAGGCAGAATTTAAGACAAATTTGAAAACAAAAAAAATTGTTTTCAGATGTTTAAAATAATAAAAATATGAGTCAGTAGAGGAGCTAGTCCACTAATACAATAAATATATACCTAATAAAAAGAAACTTCTTCGTAAATTTGTTTTTATTGCTCAAGGCATATTTACTAGAAATATTTTAAAGGAAAAATTCATCTTCAAAAATTCACTTGCGGCGAAATTTGAACTTGCGTCCCTGGATCAATATTCCAGTGCCTATACCGCTCGGCCACGCAAGTTCCCCACTTGGGGATACCGTTCCCCACTTGGGGAACTTGCGCGAGTTCAAATCTCGCCGCAAGTGAATTTTTGAAGATGAATTTTTCCTTTAAAATATTTCTAGTAAAAAGAAACTTGATAAAAGAGCAGTGTTGGTCATATTGGTAGAAACCCCGACATGAACTAATGAAATAAAGTATTTATACTTAATTGACTATTGAATTCAACTGACCCCACCCACTCATCCCACTTTTACAACTAAATCAATAAAAGTGGGATGAGTGTACTCATAACCGTTTTACTGTATAAATTAGCATGATCAAATCGATTTAATTCGGCAAATCGATTAGAAACGCAGTCAGAAACATTTTTTACAAGACGTGTTAACAAATCTTTTACGACTAGCAACAGGTACATTTATTTACTGGCAGCGCCCCGCGGTTTCATATTCACACTCATATCATTTATTGGTAATAATTTTATTACAAGTCATAAAATTAGTCATACAAATTATAAATTAAAAAAAAAAGTCAAAGTAAATTAAATAATCATAACAAAAAGGAAATTTTGTATTAAAAATACATTTCAAAATTTAAGAATGAACAACAAAAAACAAAAAAAACCCGCATATGCCTGATCCCGCGGGAATATCAGGATAAAAGGTAGCCTAAGTGTTAATTCCGGACTGTAGGTATGTAGAAACCAATCGATTCAGCCGTTTTGTGAATTAAAATTTGCATCTAAATCTCCAGCCAACCTACAAAGTTAAAATAAAATAGCAAGCCAGGTCAAAGAGGAGGTTCATTGGCCTGGCTGCACCTGTCGATCTGGAATTATCGTATGGGTTAAGCAACGCTTGGCGCGGTATTATTTGGATGGATCACTGAAAATTTGTGTGGTAAAAGGCATTTTTTCGAGTTCCTCCATGCTTCGGAAGGCACGTCAAGCAATTGGTCCCAGTTGTTATTTCTCATGGCAATCGTTAGGTCAAATTAGAGGCCTTAATTCGATTTAAAAACTCTTACACTAAGTGAGTCATACCACTACACGAAAAGTGTATAAAAATTACTAAAATTTCGTAGGTTCCTAGATACCTGCGGAGATTTCGTTAAACACATTTTTTGCAGGGTTTATATATTATATTGTAAAGAACCCAAAGTAAATATAAAAACAACCACAAACTTTTTAAACTCATAGTTACATTTAATGTTCATTAATCAAAGTATAAACGACACCGTCTCCAACGCTTCTCTTGCAAGTTCCCTCATTATATATTCATAGTCGCAAAGCCCTAGGATATTGGTTATCAACACAGAATGACTTTACTTTTTCTCTTTATCAATTTTGCATCGAAAACAAGCTAAAGCCTTTGCCAGCAAACTTAAGACCTGTCGGTTAACATAAACTTCGCTGGTACCGGTACCAATATTTTGTAACGACTAGCGAGTGTTCGGTTACGTTGTCACTTCGCTTTACATTCCTCGTTTAATGAGCTTAGTGTAAACACGGGGGTTTGTGAAGCGAGTAATAGTTGGTGATATGGTGAAATGTTGTCTTAGGTAGGCTTAGTGGACGTGGTATTGAACGGGGCCGTGGGCTCTCGGTCAACGCGCAAACTGGTTTCGTTCATTATCAAAAGTCAATAACTTTCAGATGCATTCCGAGTCATGGCCGAATCTATGCTGTAACTCAATAAGTGAAATTGGTTTTGTTACTGTGGAATTCAGTTGATATCTGATATAGGTAAACAAGAACTCTATGTTGTTTTCACGAAAAAAGTTTTTTCGTTTGTTTTCAACCTGTATCGTTCTAACTGTTTTTCGCAATTGCGACCGAACGAAAATTGTGTGATGTAAAAGTTGGATAATGAAGAAGAAAATTTTGATTTGAAGTTAGTGGTCTAATCAGAAGAATCAGAATTTAATTCGGCTAAGATTTTATTTATAAAAAGTACCATCATCAGTAAGCTAGGCTAAGCATCTACAAAGTGTAACGGGTAAGCCCTTTTAAGCCGAAAGGCGGTTGTTCTAGACGTCTAGGTCTAACAACTTCTGTTCTACAACTTTTGAAGTTCGACCCTTTTTTTCACTGAAAAAACAGCTGCTTTTGAAAATAAAGGTAATTGAAGGTTTGGTTGTAGTAGACCAAACTAAACGAAAAGACAACATAAGGTCAATGACCTCGAACACTAAGAAACAGCTGATCTTCAAGTACGCTTACACTTAAACACCACACCACAACTTTACACTTAAAATTTTCGAAAAATACTTCGAATTTCCAAAAGTCGTAGAACAAAAGTTGTTCGCCTAGACGTCTAGAACAACCCCCTTTCGGCTTAAGAGGGCACACCCGTTATATCTTGTATAATATTTTACGATCTAAATAATTTGATAAAAAATACTGATATTTTTATTTAAAAAAATATGATGGAGAACATGTTGCGAACACAACTTTCGCTTTGGCATTATGGTAATTCATAGAATCCTTTGACAGTTTCTCTTTCATTTATCAATTTCTGTTTGTATTTTGGTTTGTATTAATTTCTAAAGGTATTTGACATTAAATAATTCAATCATACGCCCTGGAAATATCCAGCGAGTAAGCGTATTGAGTGACAGGGCTAATTTCGTTATCAACGTAACTAGTTTCCATAAATTTTGTACTACCGCAGTAACTTTAGATAAAATATAGATCTAATATTTGACGCGAGTATTAATGGCGTACCATAACGTCAAATTAAATTAAATAGTGACAGCGATAGAGCCAGCGATTTTCAAATGTGTACTAGAAGGACTTAAGATGCTACTATGCGAAGTTTTAGAGCAAAAAACAAAATTTTGCCAAGTACAAGTTAATTAACTACAGAGTTTGTCAAATTAAATATGTAAGGCATATTTAAGAAATAGTACTAGTAGTAGCAATATTACCTACATAATGGGCCATGATGTCTTATAAGTTGTCGCAAAGTCGTCGCGTTGTCGTTCAGCTAAAAAAATATTTTTAATAACATCAAATAATTTAAAAAAAAGAAACTTAAAAAAAAAAGATTTTTTTTAAATTGTCTGTGGTTTTTAAGAGTAGTCGGGTTATTTTTTGTTTAAAATTTACTTAATTTTTTTGAACGACAAAAGGACGACATAGCAACAACAAACGATCATGGTAGCGCAAATTATATAATAAAAAAAATAAAAAACCCGACTGCCGTTAAAACTGAAAAGTAAAAAACAAGAAGATACCTAAAGGTAAAGAAACCTTAAAAATCGTTCGACCCATCTAGGAGCCTTAAAAAATTGTGGATGGACTCGGGTGGGACTTCAACACAATTTGGTGTCATTATACTTTCCCTTTAAAAGAAGTCCCACCCGACTGCATCCACAATTTTTTAAGGCTCCTAGATGCGTCGAAAGATTTTGAAGGTTTCTTTACCTTTAGGTATCTTCTTGTTTTTTACTTTTCAGTTTTAACGGCAGTCGGGTTTTTTATTTTTTTTAAATATTTTTTTATTTAACGCTTTTTAGTTATTAGAGATTAGATACAATTACACCAGAGAAACTCATTAACTCTGGATGTGTATACTCCAGTAGCGAGGACTCGAAATCGGTTAAAGATAGGCTATCTAAAAGCCTTCAATATTATAATAGCTATTCTTTTTGAGTTTTGCTGAGACGGCTATGAAGTAGTCAGCTCTCCATCTTAAATATAATAATAATATAATTACCAAATCCGAAAACTTCGTCGCGACTGGTGATACAAAGGCTGGCGGTTTCTTGTCCTAGCGGATTAGCCTTGCTATCCATTATCCATAGCGCGACATTTCAAATTTTTAGTTAATTACTTATTGTAAACATAGTAATTGTTATTTATGTTATCTCTGACAAACTGACATATCAAACATTCAAATTCCTTCAAAAGTTGAAACTCGGCGTCAAAGTCAAATCGAAAAGTTTTTAAGTAACGTTCCGTTGTCTTTGCTCGGTTTTTATGGACAAGACAAATCTTGCTTTATAGCGTTTTAAATCTTTATTTTTATTTATTTATTATTTTAATGTACCCTATGTCACTCTCACGGTCATGACGAATCTAACGACGTATCGTTTATCTAAATCGGCCCAGCCGTTTAGGCCCTACGACGGCACAAAAATAGGTCACATACATACATACATACATACATACACTCACGGCAAAAACATAACACTTCCTTTGGCAGTCGTGTAAAAAATAAATCTAAAATAATGGTCGGTTCAATTCAAAAATATTTAACAAAACTTTTCTGAAACACGTGATTTCCATGATTATTTTCTATGGTATTTTTTTAATAATTGCGATAATTATCACGCTTAGAAGATAATAGCACTTATATTTAAATTTCAGATTTTCAAATTTCTTACTATATAGACACAGTGAAAGTTATTGGCAAGTTTAACAGAGCAAAATTGGATATAGAGCGCTCTTAAGCCCTTTTAGTAATTATATAGAAGTTAGATAAAGCCAGTCTTTGTGCTTGATTTTGTTGACGTAAATGTAAATGAGTCTGTATCTTATCTGTTAGTATTAAGAGAATTAACTATCTGTCCTTAAAGTTTATCACAATATTTGAATTAATGTGTATAACTAGTACAATTACTTTCATTTTGCCGACAAGGTGTGAAGTATTTGTACCTATGTATCTAAATTAATTACTTCACCAACTTACATCACAGTTAAACACTGTAGCTTACTGTTTTAATTTACATTTTTAAATTAGAATTACTTTGGAACTTTTTGTGTTGGTTAAGATTATGGTAGAATATTGCTTCAGTTCCACTATAGCAGTAAATATGCGACAATGTAAATCAGATGATCATTGCAACAAAAAAAAACCATGAGTTTCTTGTGTCTTCTTCTCATTGGAGGTTGCGTTCTGAAGACACGATAGTTTACTTGACGTTTCTAAAAAATAAGTCATGTCTTCCCGCGACCACGGCCGGTGTAACCTGATTGCCAAAACGTCGAGGTAATTATAAATTATTAAATAATCTTTATTAAGAGGTTCCAATACAAAAGATCCGGTAGGTACATACTTATATTTGAATAAAATTAATTAAAATTAAAAAATCCAAAAATGCGTCCCTACGTAAGGTACCCAAAAGGCTGGCTGCATTGCCTCTTTGAATTGCTATACCAAGTCGTTGGCCAAAGTAGCTACCAGCCCTTTTGTCACCCGATGCTAAATTTATATTTAAATTTATAAAAAGTGCATATAAACGCGATCGAAATCGTGTGAGTTTAAAAAGTGTGAATATGTAATCATATTTAAAGGAATAAAATATTTTGGTCTAATTTCATTTCATTAAAAGTATCAATTTTGCTTAAGGATAACATCTAATAGTGGGGAAACCGACATGACCTAGGACTCAACTTCGAATGCATGGCATAATCGCCAATTTGGATTAGGGTCCCGTGGCGTCTTAATGCCAAAACCCTAATTATTTATTTTAAAAGTATAAGTGCAATTACATATACTTTCATTTTGTCGAGATGGTGTTAGGTTTGTGCTTCTGAATCTAATTAATTACTCTACCCACTTACATTTTAATAACACAATATAATGCTGCTTTTATTTATTTATTTAATTTATTCAGTACACAAGAGAAATACATTACAAAATAGATGTTAAACAAATTTATACTAAGGTGAGTCTAACCCTGTAAGAGTTTTATCCCGACATACCTTAATTGAAAGGAAAGAATATAGTTTAAGGTAGAAAAGTGTACAAATAGAAGAGAAGAGAAAGTAAAATCATTACAATTTATGATGTATATTCAATTTATTGCTTTTCTATTTTATATTAATTTACATTTTTTAATTATACTATGATTTTGTTACAGCAAGTATAACTGAATCGAATAACATAAAATAATAAACAGAAATGTCGGACGTGATTTCAAATTGATCTTACTTAGACTTTCACTGAACTAAGATTATACGTTTGTAAAGAAAAGGAGAAATTGTTGTAATCACTATTAGTTTTTATTGCTTGCTAACATAGATTATTATTTTTATTTTTTATTCAGGAGATAAAAAGGTATTGTCTTTATTAAACAAGAAACAAAACAATAAAAAAAAAGTTAATAGCTAAAATTAGATAGATAGATAGATAGATTAATACTTTATTTGCACAACCAACAACAATACAATCAGTTTACATTTAAAGTAAGACAAAGCTTAAAAGTATAAGTTGTACAAATGGGCGACCTTATCGCTAAAAGCGATTTCTTCCAGGCAACCTTTGGATGGAGAAGGTTAATAAAGTTTGTGTGGTAGGCAGACAGATACAGAATATTAACATAGCATAAATAGGTGAAATAGTTACTTAAATAGATTAATAATATACACTAAAATAACAAGTATAAATACATATAAGAATATAATTTATAAGTAAATATATTATACATACGTTATATTTACAACAATATTCGATTTACTAAATAAGATACAACAAATAAAACTAAACAAGATACATACAAATAAAACATTATATAAAGAAATTGAATAAATAAATAAAGTAGGCAGGTACAATATTTGATCAAGCAGTATTCATGTAGTGATCAGTCAACATAGTCTTGAAAATTGGCAAGGACTTAGCGGAACGAATATATTGGGGTAAGGAATTCCAGAGAATGACAGATTGAAAAGAAAAGGATTTATTGTAGAAAATAGAGTCGGAGCTAGGGACTTGGAGGAGGAGGGTCTCAGTTGAACGGAGATGTCGAGAGGTAGCGTCACTTAGGAACGTGAAGCGTTCTCTAAGATAATGAGGAGAGGAGGGAGCGAACAGGATTTTATAGAGGAAGCATAGGATATGTACATTCCGGCGAAGGCGGATAGGCAACCACTTGAGTTTGAGGCGAAATTCAGAAATGTGATCATATTTGCGAAGACCAAATATGAATCGTACACAAACGTTTTGGAGTCGCTCAAGTTTGTCGAGTTGCTCTTCAGTTAAATCGAGGTAAGAGATATCAGCATAGTCCAGAATGGGAAGCATAAGAGACTGAGCAAGGCTAACTTTGGTGGCAGTCGGCAGAAAGTTCCGGAGCCTACGAAGTGAGCCCGCAGACGCAAATATCCTACGGCTGACCTCGGCTATCTGCGGCCACCAACTCAATTCCGAATCAATGATGACGCCAAGGTTTTTAACGGTTTTTGAGAAGGGAATCAGATTACCGTCGAATACCACCGGACTCACAACGTCCCACGAGATCCTCGTCAATAACCGTGAACTACCCAGCACAATCACTTGCGTCTTAGACGGATTAACTGAAATGCCAAAGCATTTACTCCACTGACTGATTTTAACTAAGTCGTCATTGATCACAGCAATTCCCTTGTTCAAATGATCCCACGAAGACTGTGTATAAATTTGGAGATCGTCTGCATAGAGATGGTAGGAAGAAGAAAGATTAGAAGAGATGGAGTTAATAAACACAGAAAAAAGAAGGGGAGAAAGCACGCCACCCTGGGGTACACCGGCAGTAACGTCGCACCAGGATGAGTAAGTGTCATCAACACGTATACGCTGCCGGCGACCACACAGGTAACTATGAAACCATTCAACTACTGTTGGAGATATGTTAAGGGAGCAAAGAACACCAAGCAGGATATCGAAGCTAATTAAAACTAATTATAATTATGATTATTATTATTGTAAGCTGAAATTGAACAGTTTCGCATCCCGGCTGACCGCGCACCAATGTATTTTTCTTTAAGAACGCGACTCATGTGAAATCCCTTCCGATTGAATAGTTTTCTTCATAACCGGTATCAAATAGATGTTTAAACAATGTATTATGTTATTGTACAAGTGTCCCCTTCATTTCAAAAACAATACAAAATAACTTTAAATACCACTATTATACAGGCAAAGTTACCCTTGTTTTACAAAATAAATCAATTTTTCTTCTAAATTCTTAACCGCTATATGTTCTTATAGGCATCATAATATTAGAAAATACAATAACTAGAACCTCTTCATCTCAACCTATCTTATTTTAATCTTCGTTAATGATTGATTTTACGAGAAATTGTAGATTTTTTCACGCAATTCCATCTCGCTCTTTTATATGCAATCGGACAAGGACCGATAATTATCATCTATCGCCGCCTTAAGAAAAATGTATGAGGGCTATTTTATTTAACACTAGCTGCGCCCCGCAGTTTCACCCGCGGAAGTGAAAAACGCGTTGTCAGTTGTAACATTCGCGGGCGGCGGAGCGGTTCTCGAGCGGTTGCACTTTTTCGTTAATTACTCGGATTCTAGTAATTGAATTTCGATGCAAAGTATACCACGACCTTCCTCGGGAATAGAACTATCTAATATTAAAAACCAGATTTCAATCGGATTAGTAGTCTTTAATTGTCTAAGTAACAGACAAAGAAACAGACATACATTAATTTTAAAAGTTATATAATTTTTTTTACTACTTTTCCTAAGTCCCTTAGACCACTTTTTTTAATATACTTCCCAGTACCTACAAACTTTTGGTCCTCTCTCCCTTTATTGTAAGTATAGATTACTCTTACGGTGAAGGAAAACATCGTGAGGAAACCACGGCTTAAAGTCACGCAAAAAGTCCTAGTTGTAGGGCTAATTGCGGAAACGTATACAGTTAAAACTTTAACTTTATTAGCTGCAATTGAATTAAGTTATAAGTATATCGTTCTATTTATAAAATAGTTACGGAATTTTTAACAAATTTTGTATCATGTAACAATATTCACATTACAATAAGCTTAGTAATTATTGTCAAAAACTTAAAAAGTAAAATAGTCTTGGAAAAAGTTGTATAAAGAAGTTCTAGGAGGTAGGTAGATGACTTTTAAATCGAAACTTAGTTAAAAACAAACAAGGAAAGATGCATAATCATCTCACATTTGCTCTCGTATGGTGTAGTTGGTACTTGCTGGTATTACTTCCCGCTAAGCGAGGGGAATGAGTTCGATTCTTGTTTGTAAATATTTATAAAATTTTATTACTTTTACTTCGTTTTTATTGACACATCTTTTCAACAAAAAAAAAATACGCGACGAATAGAGAATCTCCTCCTTTTTTTTATGTCTGTTAAAAATGTCAAAGACGAGGAACGTTACAAACAATTGTCCCATAGGGTTGGAGAAAAATCGACGCCATTTTTTCTACAGCCGTCACGCATTGAAAATTATTTCAAACGATTACAGTACAATAGTGGTAGTTCGCTATTCGTACGAGAAATTGGCTAAATTGTCCTATATTGCTGACAGAATGCATAACTAAGAAAAAGAAAGACGAGGAACCGAAACGTCTAATCGTAGTCAAGAAAAAATAGTAAGTAGATATAATTGTTAAAATTACTAATCAATCATAGACTAAACTGTCTCGTTAGTAGAGTTTGATTAATGCATAGCAAGTTTTAATTGTCCAATATTTGGACAATTAATACACCAATCCGTTGCCTTCACCTTGTTCAATCAATATTTTTCCTATCTTTGATCTTGAGTTCGCATAATTTCATAGTCTTCGATCAAAATTAAACCAATCCAGAAGTTTTAAACAGGTTAATCAATCAAAGAAAATATGATATTTTTCTAGCTTTCATAATTAAGTAACGATTACTATTAATGGAAAAGGTTTCTTTTTATTAATAAAATGTTTCCGTGCAATTATTTGAGTCCAAGTTAGAAGCTGGAGCGGAATGTTTCGTAATTGAACGCCCCTCTCGGCTGCGCACATACCTACCTTATCTATAAGATTGTATTTCATATTAAATTTCATTAAAATCGGTCCAACAGTTTCGGAGGTTACACCCAACATACAGCCTTACATGTAACGTTACATCTTTGTAATATTCGTAAATTTAAGTACTTATAGATACTTAAGCAACACTTAGTTACAATATTATTATGGAAAAAACGAAAAAAAGCAACACTATCACATATAATTGTTGTCCAGAACACTTTGAAGTCCTTTTCACAAAAGGAGTTCCGTGGAGCAAAAGGAGCTAAAGTTAACCTAACTAACATATCTACTACTAGCTGCGCCCCGCGGTTTCACCCGCGCAAGTCGCGATCCCGCGTTGTTCGAACACCTACCTACCGCAATGCAAAAATCCACACTTAAACGGTCTCCCATTGAAGTACTGTTGAAGCCAGGCGCTACCGCGCCTGGCATCATCAGTACTTCTCTGGTCGTCCGTTTAAGTTTGGATTTTTGCACTGCAGTAGGTAGGTGAAGTAAGGTAAAGATTGTATGTCAGTATCTTGCGGGATTTTCGGGATCAAAAGTACCCAATGTTACTCTCCATCACTTAAAGTATCTATGCAAATTTTAATTCAATAAATAGTTATCACCCGCGTAAGTCCCGATCCCGCGGAATTTTCGGGATCAAAAGTCAATCCTATGTTACTTTCCATCATTTAAACTATCCCTTTGCAAATTTTCATCCAAATCGGTCGAGCCGTTTGACCGTGAAGAGGGAACAATCAAACAAACAAATAAACAAACAGACTTTCGGATTTATAATATTAGTAAGATATCGATACTCTATATTTATAATAAACTAGCTGCGCCCCGCGGTTTCACCCGCGTAACTTCCTATCCCATAACGTTAATGATCCCTCACGTATGTCCAAGTATTGCTTAACGATCATTCAAAGTACTATATAATATTCCTGCCTCTAAACCAACCCTGTACCAAGTTTTATGAATATCGGGTCACCCGCTCTTTTTCACCCATCACGTATGTTGTACCAAGTGTTGCTTAACCCGTACGATCATTCAAAGTACCCTATATGTATATTATTTCTACCTCTAAGCCAACCCTGTACAAATTTCACTCATATCGGTTCACGGTTTGTTGAGTTAGAAATACACGACTTTATTTTTCATAGCTGCCGTCCCGCAGTTTCACTTGCGTAAGTCCCGATCCCGAGGGAATATCGGGATCAAAAGTAGCCTAAGTCATATCTGGATAATGTAGCTTTCTATTAGTAAAAGAATTTTTGAAATAGGTCTAGATGTTTCTGAGATGACCCCCAAAATACATACATACATACATACATGTTACCAACGTAACCTCTTTATAATATTAATTATACCAACATAAAACAAAATATTAGGAATCAAAAGTACAATGAGATATTGCAAAAGAATTTTTAAAAAGCACTGCAGTTTGGTGACACAACCGTCTCGCATGGAGCCGACCGATTGAGCCGCGCGGCATGATGCCACACAGAGTTGGCTGGCCACCCTCATCATCGTCGCCCGCTACGTGTATATATGCACGCTTGGTACTTAGTAATTATTTATTGTGGAGTTATTTTAAAACTGTAATATCTCGTGAGATATTCATTGAAATCAAGTGATGTTAAGGACAATTATGTTTAAAATTAAATACTTTTAATGAATAACGTATTTATTTGGATAAGGATTAATATCATATTTACAAAATTACCTTCGGAAACAATGCATTGTTCTACAATAAATTTCATTACTCTAAAAGATGTTATATTTAGTCAACCTTAAGAGTTAGACATATGCTGTCGCTGACTATTTATTAGATCCTTTTTAGAGGAAGAATTCTCTCATATATGGTTTTTATGTAACTCTGACCGTTTACTCAGCGCACGCGACAGAATCTCGGAACAGGGTGATTTTTTTCCCGTTTTTGCAACATTTTTCATGGATGCTCCGCTCCTATTAGTCGTAGCGTAATGTAATATAACCTATAACCTTCCTCGATGAATGGACTATCAAACACAAAAAGAATTTTTCAAATCGGACCAGCAGTTCCTGAGATTAGCGCGTTCAAACAAACAAACAAACTCTTCAGCTTTATAATATTAAGTATAGATAAAGAGAGGACAAAAGTCTGCATTTGGGAGTAAATTAAAAAAAATTGTCTAGGTAACCTAAGGAAAAGTATTAAATCACAATTACACAATTTTCAAAATTCATGTCTCTGTCTGTTCCTTATACAATTAAAAACTTCTAATCCGATTGAAATCTGGGTTTCAATATTGGATAGTTCTGTTTTCAAGGAACCTCGTGGTGTACTTTTTATCAAAATTTCTACGCAGACGAAATCGCGGGTAACAGTAACAAATAAATATAAAACAATATTTGCAACTTTTGTAAGTAAGTATAATCGTTGTACATTCGGAGGTAAACAAATAAATACTTTCTCTTATGTTTTGCAACAAAATATGCCTGCAGTCAGGGCCTCTTACCGCAGATGCAATTAAAACTGCCGGCTCCATTTATATTTTTAATCATATTCGCGTTTCGGAACAAACCCGTGGATGTAAATGAAGTTAAATAACATAAAAGGAAGCGAGAACTGACTCGCTTTGTATGTTGCGGTATATACCTTATTTCTATACGTATGATAATTTTCATGTTAATCTAGACTTGATTTAAACTAAAGTATTTATTACTTAGTTAACAAGTTTCGTAAATTTGTTTTTATTGCTCAAGGCATATTTACTAGAAATATTTTTTGAAGATGAATTTTTCCTTTAAAAATATTTCTAGTTAACAAGTTTATTATAATACTAGCTGCTACCCGCGACTTCGTCTTGCGTAGAAATAATGCATAGCCGACTTTTTCGATCATTACTTTTACTGTAATGAACGAAAAAGTCGGCTATGGCTACTCGGGTTTTACTAATTGGATTTCGATGTAAACTATACCACGAGGTTCCTCGAAAATAGAACTATCTAATATTGATAATCTAATAACAAAATCAATTTTCAATCGAATTACTTTTTAATTGTATAAGGAACAACCAGAGAAACAGACATAAAGACATGAATTTTAAGAATTATCCATATAATTGTTAGTTCAACAAAATTATAAAAGTCCTAATTCCCTACACAACTTTTTTTTTATTTACTTCCAAGTACTTACAGACTTTTTACCTTTCTTCTTTTATTATAAGTATAGATAGAAGATAAATTTATAACAGACCCAGATACTATCATTTATGTTTTACATAAATACGTATCCCTGGGGGCGGGAATCGAATCCGCTTCCGATGATATACTCAAGGTAGTTCGTCATTTATATGAATGCAGCCATAATGGAAATCATAAGATTTTTTATTATTTGTTACAGAATCAATAGCATTTAAAGTTTGACTTAAACCCTTTGATTTCTAATAACACACGTGTGTGCGATGTTGGTTCAGTAATTTGCGATTTTTCGGTTTTGCGATTTGAAATTTCAACATTGACATTCAAAGGGTTTGATTAAATTAGGTACACAAAACCAATAACTGATTTAAAGACAAAAATATTTATCACAGTTTGACATTTTTTTTAATTAAAAAAAATAATAAACGACAACAATTGTCTTGTCCATAACGCAAAACTCGGATACAAGATTTTATTCATTTAATTTTATCTTAATAAATAAAACCTATAAAAACCAAAGACCAATTTGGAAACAATATATTGTCACCTAAAGTAGAAAATGCAAATCATTAACAATTTAGCACTTTTTGTTCATGAATGAGGTTTAGTAATTTATTTTTTGCTTCCATTCCGCGTTGGAATGTACAAAGATTTGTTCATAAGAAATTCTGGAGTTTCACTCGGAACTAGTTATTTTTCTATTATTTTTTAGTAGTTGCAGAAGTTGTTTAAGAGGATGGAATGGAAATATAAATAATGAACTAGAATCAGTTGCGATAAATAAGTGGGTAAGTATAATAAATAAATTGCTATATTTTTATGTTGTTAAAGTAATAATTCAATACCGATTGGACTTTACATTATTCATTATATAAAATAACTAGCTGAGCCCCGCGGTTTCACCCGCGTAAGTCCCGTTCCCGCGGGAATAACGAAATAAATAGTAGCCTATGTGTTAATCCCAGCTACCTATATTCCAAGTTTCATCGCAATCGGTTCCGTAGTTTTTGCGTGAAAGAATAACAACCTCACATACATACATACAAACTTTTGCGTTTATAATATTATAATATTATAATATTAGTAAGATTAAAGTCGAATGAATATGAAATCACATGAGAAATAATAATATTATTTATTTTCGGAAAATACATTTTTTGCTCATCTCTCGACGATTAAAAGTGGAGTCAGTTTGTAAAAATGAAATAAACAAGTACTTATTAAGTTAATGTTAATTTTGCTCATGTTCATGGATTTTATTCAGAGTTGTCCTATGTGATACTTATGTAATCCTAATGAAGCAATCACTTGGTACGAAAACCTAATTATTCCTATAACGTATTTAATTATCCCCGTGTTTCATTTCAAAACGTTTCCTAAACCGTAGACTTAACCACTAATTTGTCACTTGTCAAACGTACAAAGATATGTCCGTCAAATGGACAAAACTTTCAATTTACATTGTCAAGTGCAATGACATGTTATTTATTTAAGTTCTATGGGTCATTTATCTTATTTGTGTACAATTGTTCAAGGTCCTACCTAAATTGCTTACCTCACTGTACTTCCGTAAGTAGAAATTGCTGTTATTTTTATATTCAAGATAATTAATACGTTCATGCCCTTCAATATTGACGTTAGCTGTCAAAACAAAGTAAAAATATAGTAAGGAACACAACAGAACTTAAAAAAAATACACATGTGATCACGATCGATTGGCTATTTCGGAAGCGGTTCAAGTTATAAGAGCAAAAAGACAAAACAGCTTGCGAATTTTTGTAGTTTTTATATTTAGATTAGTAAACCTGTTACCAAGTCTCTTATGTTTCCCACTTTTGTTATTGATTTCCCCTATTGTCTTGCGTCATCTGGATTTAAAATTAAGCTCCCTAGGTTCCCTAGCGGATAAATTAAATTAATGTAAATTAATGTGATTGATCTTCTTTGACACTTCTTTAAACTGACATGACCTGCGCGTAATCTGCAATCTGCGGCTCGTTTGATCGCATCTACAGGAACCACTTCCCAGATATTTACCTGTGCCACTGATTTACATTTATGACAATACTGATTTGCTATCAAAGTTAAAACAATCGCCAAGATACTCTTAATCATAATAAACACCTATATAAAAATAATATACTTTTTAACGGGGTCACAAAAATCAAATCGCTCCCTCTCACATTTTGCGGCACTCACGGTCAATTCAACTCACGATTAGGGTCAAGCCACAAGGTCTATAATTACATAACACTCGAAGTATTTCTTCTCTAATTATTCGATTACAATCATTGAATAATCGATACCAACTCGTGGATGGATGCAAAAGAACAGTGCGATCGAATCGATTGTTTTGTTACATGATAAGGTAACAAAACAATGGTTTGACTGTTGCTATTGAGGAGTTAGATAAAGATGTTCTAACAAGCTATTTTAAATTACATTGATTCATCATTACATAAGTTGATAATTTTTATTAACATCCGTCTGAGGTCTGAGGTTGACGTTTTTTGCATGGCTCAGCCACTATTTGTTCATTTGTCCATGGATTGGTGGAGCCAAGGCACATATATTGTTTGAGATCTGTCTCTATTCTGGTATTAGATGATTCATTTTTATGCCTACCTAGTTTTACTTAAATCTAATTAATGTGATTAAAAAATTATTTGTAATTATGGTATAATGGCTTTCAGATGTTTGTGTTTAAATGCTGTAAGTCTCAAAGTGTTTGTTATATAAATAAATAAACATTTTGACCGCGTCTTTTATAGAGGACAGAGATTTTGCGTCCGTCCGTCCGTCCACGGCTTTGCTCAGAGACGGGTCGGGAGACCCGACGAGACGGGAATACTAAGAAGCTGTAATTTTGCATGAGTATACATATTGTTTTTCTATCGTATCGAATTTATGTCTACATATTGCATATTTTAGTTATAGTCTTAGTTTGGTTGTATTAAAAAGATATGGCTTAATTAATTTTTTGTGCATTCAAAAAAGTATACTGCTAACCATGATTGATTGAATGTCTGTTAATTGTGTATTGAACTCGTACACAAATTATTATTTAAACACAAAATTGTAAGCAAGTATTTTTTACTTAACTATTTAGAAATAAACATAATACTTAACTAAAATTTATAAAATCCAGGTCAAAACTGAAAACTAATGGAAAGTTCCATTAGGGCCATTAGTGCCCATCAAGCAAGCGGCATTAAGGACTCTGTTATAAATCCTACTAATATTTTAAAGGGGAATGTTTGTGAATAAGTAAGTAAATGAGTATATTAGTTACTCTGTCACGCAAACACGACAGAACCGATGCTATGAAGGTTGGTATGTACTAGCTGGAGACCAGGACTTTTTATCCGTATATTCCTATGAATTTCGCGGGTGAAACCGTGGTGCGCTCATAGTTATACATAGTTATATATATATATATGGAGATCATAAGTAGCCAAGCAGCCTCATAACCTTCCTCGATAAATGGACTATCATACACAACATTTTTGAATTCGGCCCAGTAGTTCCCGAGATTAGCGCGTTCAAACAAAGAAACAAACTCTTAAACTTTATAATACTATAAGTACCTATAGTATACAGGATGTTCCAACGATGACCATTTAATCATTTAAGCCGAAAGAGGGTTGTTTTAGACGTCTAGGCGAACAACTTTTGTTCTACTACTTTTTTTAACCCCCTTTCGGCTTAAATGGTCATCGTAAACACACGCTGTATATTGTTAACAGACGACCAAGTTATGTGACGTTTGTCTCTGTCTGTCAGGCATGAAACTTCATATCACATAAAAGACGAGCGATAATACGTGGTTGTAGCTTTTAACCAGCGTTTATAAATAAAAGGGATTAATTACTAAATAATTTTAAATCTAGATCTATAAACCTAAATGTCATAAATGAGATGCAATAGCAAATAATTATGTTGTCAAGCGGATGTTTAAATAGCATACATTACAATAGTTTTAAAACTTCGAAAGCTTTTGAAAACAAACTTATTAACAATTTTATACTGTAAATCAATTTGTTTTTTTACTGTACTTACCATAATGAATTCCATACACAAATATTCAAATTTCGTCATAACTTGACTAAGATGAGTTAAGATGACATACAGTTTCAATACAAAACTTATGACACCGTCCTTTTAAAAGAAAATATACCGGTTCTACTAACCTTTGTCTTTTATTGGAAAACTTTCAACAAAAATAAATTCTAAAGCGATGGGAAATCGTTAAATTTTCATAGCTTTTCCAGCTGGATCTGAAAGCTTATGTTCATAAAGTTCGCTTTCTAGGCCGAGTCCGACGGGTGATGAATCATAGTGTTTTGCACGAGAACGCGAAGACTAATTCCACTCCGGATTGTATGAAAAACACGATTGCAAGTCGAATATTAATAGTATACATAATTCGTTTGCAAAAAATTCGCACCCAACAGGACTTGAACATACATCTCGGCCATAGGTTCTCAAGAGCTTCAAGTATAAGAAACACTTTAAAATAAATCAAAAAGATACAAGTAAAATTTTATTTAAACACGATAGATGAGCTTTTTACCACTATACCTTATGGTAAGTGAATGTCAAAATCTAAGATGTACCACGTTCACCTAAAAGAAGTAAGACTACAGCGAAACAAAATCCGACTTATCTTCCATTATAGCTGCACCGATCTACAAATTGTAACACGGACGATTCCGCTTGGCGCTACAGCTCAGGCCGGTGAGTAATAAGCCGCGGCCAAAATCAAGAAATCCATTTTGAAAACATTTTAACGAGTTGCATCAAATTTTTCTCAATGCTGAACGTCATATCGTGACCAACAAATCCTATCAAAGAACACTTGATCGTTGCGAGAAGATCCAAGGAGTTTTATCTATTCAAAAAACTGACATTAAATTGATATTTTTCCATTGTACGATTAGAATCATAACGTGCATCAGTTCATAACTCAACATCTCTATTCTTTACTCCACACGAACAAGCTTTTTTATAAATATCGCCTTGGTATTTATGAACTTTTGTCTTTTTAACCTTTGCAGTATAACAGAATAAATGTTTATAGCAATAATAACACAACAATGATTTTAACATCCTATCGACAATGGGTTTGCGTTCAATTAACGACTCTTTGACATTTTGAGTTCATTGTCATAGTTTGACCTCTTATTTGAAAGTATATAGGGCGGAGGCTAATAGATATTCATATTGTCTACCTATCTAACAGGCCGGTTTTCTAATCATACATATTAGACAACTGCGAGTGTCTTGAGTATGACGTGGGAAATGTATGCCAATGTAAAATTATCTCTGACGTTTGGGGTGTTACTTTTTAGGAATAAATATTGCATGACATTGCACACAGCGCAATCTAGCCCCAAAGTGTGCAGCTAGGATTGAGTGTGTATCAGTACTCACTCAGGAAAGACTTTTTCACGCAAGCTTTTTCACGAAAACTTCTTTACGAAAGATTTATACAGAGCACGCCGACTAGGATAGGTTAAGTTATGTTAAAACATGATTACGCGCAGCGCTTTGGCGAGCGAGCGAAGCGAGCTTGCCTCGGCGGCCGGCGCCAAAGCGCCTCTACTGTAAATAAAACCAAGTAGATAAGTTTTCATTTTTTTTTTTTCGTAAAAAGTATTTTATTTACTACCAAAAACCAAATACTTACAGACACCTCAGTCTAAATATGATGGAGGTGGATTGTCTAATCTCGACCTGCTACTTTTCTCAATTATCTCCGTCAGCATACGTAAAAGATAATAAACATAATATTAACTTTTAACCTATAGTAAAGTATTTTCACGACACAGTAGGCAAGTGCATGGTTGAGAAAACCCGCCAGTAAAGGTGGACACAATAAAATGAACTGTCAAATCAACTATTGTATCATGAATTAATTTAGATACTAATGATCGACGGAGTCGGGCGGCGTCATTAATTTTCGATAGGTGTTTGATTAATGTACTTATAGGTACCTACCAATATTGTTGTTACAACAATGAATAGGTAGAGTACGTACCTATAAAATAAGTACAAGTTTTAACTCTAGAAAAACGGCTCTAGCTAGCTAGTAAACACTAGATCACCTAAATGTAAAAATATTATTTAACTTTAATAAAATCATGCTTGTTCAAACTCCAATCTATTCATCTTTCTATTGTGTTTATTTGCAATTAAAAAGGTAAGAAATTCATTGTGATCTGATTCTCCTAATAAGATATCTTTATGCAAACACTTCCTAAGAAATAACAAAAAATTGTCTTAACTTTCAATCATTTCCTCGAGACTGTACGTACAACAAAAGTTTTAATTAGAATCGGTACTTAATTAATGTTAATAAATTATATTGTTGCGTAAATTTAACCTTAATTTCAATACTAACTCATATTTTATATTTATAACGCAATCTTTTGTATTGGGCTTTAGAATAACTCTGTATGGACCCCTAACTGCGCCCAGTGTTAGTGAAGGAATTAAAATTTTGTTTTGTACTTGCAGTATCCTGCGGCTTCAGACACGCACTGTCTTACTGGATAAGACAAAGATTGCACTTTGCAAATTAACTCCCATATTTATAAAATATTATTTACACATGACCAAGTTATGTGACGTTTGTCTCTGTCTGTCAACTTTGAAACTTCATGTGACAGTAAAAGACAAACGATGCAAAGTTATGCAGCGCAATATTTAGCGTTTATAAGTAAGGGGGTTAATGTCTTTCGGACAAGTGATTGGGGCTTTGCGTTGATATTATTATATAGTTTAGTCAATCAATCAATCACTCAAGACATTTAATTTTATTTTTATAGATTCAGGTCAAAGTTTTTGCACCTAAGAACAACAAAATATAAATCCTAAAATGTTATAACCACAAGATTTTCTACGATCTAACGGTTCATTCAATATGTCGGATGACAACGCACGTTTTATATGAAAACATATCGATACGCGCGAATAAAAGTTTAAAGTTTCCTGCTGACAATTTCAGTAGGAAGCAGGTAGGTATAAACATGAAACTCGATAACACTGTTGTCGGTTATTGTATGAATTTTAAAACAAAATAATAGTAAAGTATTATTCTATGGCTAGGTACCTACAATTCAGTCAATTGTCTCAAATTGAAAATAAACACTGTCCTTGTTTTTCTTGTGGGTGCCGTCCGAAATGGAAGCTCCAATTAAATTCTTATTTTCATTCAATTACTTAGAGAAATCTTGGAGTTGAGATGAATTATTTTAAGAGATTTATGACTATTATTATAAAAGTCTTATTATTTTATTACTGCGTCTAGAAAATAAGTGATCGACACTCAAGTCAGTGACTCACGGTCTCAAACATGCAAATGCATTTTACGCTGAGAAACGCGTTTAAAACTACGCTATTATTATAATGGGCCCTACTATGAGTTCTTATAAATAGTTGCGAAGTCGTCGCGTTTTGTAGTTCAGCTAAAATTAAAATTAAAACACATCAAATAATTAGATTTAATTTATGTTTTATTCATTATTAGCAATTCAAATAATTTAAAAAAAAAACAAACGACGAAACGTGATTTTTGAGAGCAGTCGGGGTATTTTTAATTAAAAAATTACTTAAATTATTGTATTGTATTGGAGGTAATCTTTGAAACGACTGGACCTATTCTAAAAATTCATTGACAAATAGAAAGCTACTATTTATCCCGATATTCATACGGGAGCGGGACTTATGCTGGTGAAATTGCGGGACGCAGTTAATATAGATTGATCGCCTTTAGCGATTAAGACGCCGATCTAGCGAACTACAATAGATTTATTTTCTTCTTTGTAATATTTGTTTAATTTAAGTTTTGGTACATCATAGCTCCATCTAGTATCCACTAAAGATAAAGTTCA
Organism: Idaea dimidiata; assembly: GCA_949358125.1. NCBI lineage: Eukaryota > Metazoa > Arthropoda > Insecta > Lepidoptera > Geometridae > Idaea > Idaea dimidiata. Next base: position 14,290,383 of record OX442339.1, on the reverse strand, counting down.
CGTTTCTAGTACCTACCTTTGCTTTAGGCTACTCCACTACAATTTATTATGAGCTGACATTCTAACCGCGCCCTTTATAGACTAGTTTCTAAACTTAATGTATGCAAAATAATTTAACAAAAGCGCAATTGCATTACACTATGACTCAAAATTTGACCTTTTTGTGAATAACTCAGTTGCGGCCTGTCGAGGTGGGCAAAATGTTTGATTTATTGTGAAGATACGAAGAATGATGATAATATGAAGGTATCAGTGATCTTTTTAGGTTTTTGCCGCATTTTTAAAGATAAATTACTTTTTCGAATATTACAACCAGTTTTCATTAGACAATCGATGTATGTCTGTAAGACGATTCTTTATTTTCATAGCTCTTTTCAATTTGTCTTAAACGGTCGAAAAGCGCCTTTCAAATAAGTACTTGAAACAGGAAAACTTCGGTAGGCATCTTAAGACATTAAGTAAGCACTGGTCCCAGTTGTTATCTGTGATAGAACTCGTTAGGTTATAAAATAGAACTACAATAAGATTCATGGAACTACTATTATAAATGACACCTATTTGATATAATATAACAAACTAATATTATTTTTCTTTCTTTCAGGTCAGCATCAAAATCAAAGGTAGTAATTACCAATTACTTAGCGCTACTTACCTACTTGCTGACACGAAGGCTACACCAAACTATTAAATCGATAGATGGCTATTAAAACCAAAGTATCGGGTTGCAAGTCAGTGATCTTAATAACGTCCATTGTTTAAAGTTAACACCCAGCCGATAAAATCGTTCGATTATCTACTACCAATCGATCAATCGGTCACGGCCGCTGGTGAAATTTGTTTTAATCACTAAATCGTGCGTGCTAACTGGGCCCTGTGTAGCAGTGATTTATATTAATTAACGCAGTACATTGGTACTTGAAGTTATTATTAACATCTCTTTGTCTTGCCGGAGCAGAAATCATTACATCGTATCGCACCCCCTTTGCGCCGGGCTAAGGTGGGTCCTGATTTGTATCACTTGTTCGATTCGATCACCGTATCCGTATCAGCGTATCACATATCAAACCCCGTATTTAAGTTGTGGACACCTCGATGTGCTCCGTATACCTTCACCATAGTATCTGTATCACCTTTGATGATCGGACAAACAGCGACACGACATGTGCTCAATGGCTGTATCATAAACCGGCGGCGTATCGTGATCGCGTATCATCTCCCATCCACATAGGTATGCAATTATAATACGTGTCGGCTATACGGATATGGTGATCGGATCGGGAAAATGATACAAATCTGGACCCGCCATTAGTTCGTTAGGTATCTAACTCTAAAATCTTTGGAAAGTAGTTCAATAGAAAAGTGTTTTCAAAAGTTTACTCATTTACCAGATAGTAGCTAGCCTGCAATTTGAGATATGAGGTTTTAGTAAATTAGAAGCTAAAAATTATTATAATTTAATTCATAATTTAAATTTTTTTTCACATCAAACAGCAACGCAAAGGCAGCTCATCCTGTGTTAGGTATAGCAAGATTAACTCGCTAAGACAGCAGGAATTCGCCGGCTCTTGGATCACCGTTCGCCTCGATTATTTATCCCGACAACTCCATAACCTAATGGTTGGCATAAGGCCCTCCAAAACCAAATATCTCAAGTCCCACTAGGGTCAACATTGTATACCTATAGGTACGATAATTTTAGTACTTTTAAGAATAAAATCTTTGAATTTCAAAACAAAATATGACACGAATGTAACCGCAAACTACAGCATATCTCAGAAGACTCCCTTTTAAATTCTCTTTATTTGCTAGTTTGGTGCCAATTCTGTATTCACTTGCAGATAACATCGCGAAGAGTTGCGCTTTCTTGTATCTACCTAACAATGATCTTGATAAGTTATGCAATTTCAAGTTCCCACGGTCTCAAATATCTCGGTCTTTTTGCTCTTTTTACATTAATTCACACAATCTAAGTACTTAATTTGAACGTGTTGCTTTTAAGTTTTAAATTAATTATTTATTATTCATATTTTATGTATTGGGTCAATTACATAATTATGTTTTTGTTTTTAGTTTATTTAATTATTTTTCACGATTTATATTTAATAACCTAATCATTTTAAAAGACTTATTGCGTTTATTCTAAACAGATTTCACGCAATCGGACTAGTAGTTTTTGCGTGAGGGTGTTACAAACATACTAGTTTACTTACTTACACACAAACATTCACATTTATAATATTAGTAGAATATATAAGCGTGTTACTGTGTCTCAGGTGGTAAAACTTGAGTTGAGACCGCATTATTACTTATCATTTGTAATAGACCTTCTTCACTCTAGGTTTGTTTGAATAGGTCTCCTCAAAAGCCGCGTAAACAGAGTTCCCGACAATAGAGTGATGCATGAAAGCATAGATAAATTATTAAAGAAATTCAAGTTTTCTTCAGTGATCGTGAGGCAAGTGGCAAAAAAGTGACTTCTTTTAAACTTAAAGTGACACTTCTTTTGTAAATACATACATATCATACATAGAAATATACCCAGTCCAAATACAATAAACCAATAAAATAATATAAAAACTTATAAACACATTTGTATCAGAAATTATACTTAAAACTAATGAAAAACAACTAAAGGTACAATGGGCAGCCTTTTCGCTAAAAGCTATATTGTGAAACAGTTCTACAATACAACGCTCACCGTGACATTGCTCTGTATAAACAACAGGTAGGTATAAACAGACGACAACCTGCTCGCTGCATTCGTAAGTGACATTTGACATAACCCTGTACTTCCAATCGAAGGTTGAACCATCCATCGTGACCCGCCTCCGTTACAATTACTTACACAAGTTACATACAACCCATTGTCATGACAATAACTTTAATTACGTATTCTAATGTAAACTCTAATAAAAAACTCGGGTGATTGTAATGTATATACTTTAATTACAATTTCAAGGGAATACGTTATTACTTTCTAAGGTTAATTTGTTTAGAAATCGCCAAGTGCCGTCGAAGACTTACAAGACTAGCTCCGTGGTTTGTAACAATCCCGTTGGGTTTTTCAAAAACCCTTTTTAGCGGATACATCACAATGACTATTCGGATACACCACAGTAATCTATCGGTCAATCGTATTCGGCGAAAGGTGTTTCGATGGATAGTGTTTCGAAGCAACGTAGGGAACCCCAAAGAAACACTCTAAAAATTTTATGTCTTTTGGACAAGTGGTTTCTGTTGATATATAGGTCACTAGCTGCGCCCTGCGGTTTCACCCACGTAAGTCTCGTTCCCGCGGGATTATCGCGATAAAAATAGCCTGTATGTTATTCCAGGTCTCCAGCTACCTATATTCCAAGTTGTATCGCAATCGGTTCAGCGGTTTTTACGTGATTGAGTAACATACACACATACTCACAAACTTTCAGCTTTATAATATTATAGGATAGGACGGAATTCAGTCAGTCAGAACTTTGAATTTTAGAATCTGTATAGATTGCTGTTGTGTTAAAGTCTGGCTAACGGAATGTTGGCCCTGAAAAAGGGGGGCAAATTAAAAAAAAAATACGTATGTCAACATCAAAATTACGATGAAATAATGATAGTAGAAAATGATAGTATAGGTTATTACGAATTATTTTTAGGTGCATGCATTACGAAATATTGAACTAGGTATTGAAATGTTTGATTAGTGAATGTAGTGATGAATGGGGATAAAGCACGCGATCGTTTTGTTTCAAATCGTGATTAAAACATTTATGTATACCTACCTACGTATAAAATTTTAAGTCGTAGGCTTACTATAAAACTCGACTGCAGTTACCCTACCGCGTAACTCCCGTCGAGTTCAACTCGACGTCGATTTGGGAATACGATGCTGTCGATAACGGGGTTGAAAAAAGCTACCGCGCAAGAAGCGAGCAAAAATTGTCTATGGCAAAAATTGTTAACGTCGACAATTTCTGCTCGCTCCTTGCGCGGTAGCTTTTTTTCAACTCTGTTATCGGCAGCATCGTATTCTCAAACCGACGTTGAGTTGAACTCGGCGGGAGTTTTGCGGTAGGATCCCTGAACCATTATATTAAAACGCAGAACGCAAACCGAGGATATGAAATTTGGAATAATTGTTCTTTGTGTAGGCATCTATTATTTCGATAGTCTCACGGGAGTTGAGGGGGAAGCCGCGGGACGTTGCTAGTCTATACATTAGATAATTTAAAAACCTGCCTTAGGCTGAAATACTAATATAGTCCGTTCTACGACTTTGCTCAGACTGAGCTTAGCAAAAACTAAGCTTAAACTTTGAATTGGAATTTATACATAGTAGTCTAAATAAAATTCATTTTGTAAAATACGAATAAAATAAAAAGAACTAGAAAATGAAATAGTCATAACAGAGAAACAAAATTTAGGTCATTATTTTTGATTGGTTTACATTCTAAATTTGAAAAACTTCGACTTTACTAAGCAAAAACTTTGGATAGTGGCGAAGATCGCTTTATACTTAAATACCAAAAATTGACATACAGCCGAATACAGAAACGTCATTTAAAATTTGAGAGGTTCTTAAATTATTGAGCAGTTTCTAAATTTAAAATTAGTATGGCAATTTTGGAGTTTGAGAGCTGCTTCTTTGTTTAATTAGTTCTCAAATGTTGAGTAGCGTTTGAGTATTCGGTCGTTAGTCTTTGCTTTGCTTTTCTGTTATGGTTATGAAGTTATTTTTTTTTTTATTCGTATGTTACAAAATGAATTTCGACTACAAATTCCAATTCAAAGTTGATACTTAGTTTTTGCTGAGCTCAGTCAGAGCAACGACAAAGTACGCACTATAAATTTCAGCCTTAGAGCGCAGAGCCCAAACCGCTGGTCCTAGAGTAATGATAATGGGAAAGTGTTTTCTTTATGGTGTGAATGTATCCATTAAGAAAGATTTTTTTGAAAATCTTGCGGCATTTATACTTACCGGAGTAAATCCAAAGGACCCTACGAAATATATCGAATGAGTACATCAATTTCAATTACTTAATAACAAAATGACTAGCAGCTGTATTCACAGATCATATCCATTCAGTACATACAAAACCAAACATTCTGAATACAGTACAGTAATTACAGTGTGTAAATGATGTCCAGTCTAAAGTTTGAATAGCCAACCTAGTCAATATAGCTCTCAATGATTACTTGGTTCATTTGTGCCAACTATCAATGCAATGCAACTAATCACTCAGAAGAACATGCTTTCTAGATTTGACGAAGTTTGGATATAATTTCTTCTATGGTTTTTGCGATTTTGCATAATAAAACACTTTATTTATCGGGTTGAATCGCGTTTTATTCATGAAAGCTTGGTTCGTTTAAAACCATGAATAAAACGCGATTCAACCCGAAGTTTGGATAGGTCAATTTACTCCCAAAAATGGCGACTTTTTGAGTTCTGGTATGTATTACTCAACACGAACTCCTTCTTTGTACGACTTTCTCAATAGACCGTGACTTTAGCTGAGAAATCTAAAGTGAAAACACGCAATAAGTAAGGAAACATTAAAAAACATAGATAGATTATACTTTATTTGATCAACCACAAAATTATTACAAAAACAACACATTTAAAAATAACAATTGAAACTACATAAATATTGAACAATAGGCGGCCTTATCGCTTAAAGCGATTTCTTCCAGGCAACCTTATTTATTATTAAAACATGGTTATTTTATGCCTGAGTATGAATGGAATTAGTACTTTACCCACAAATTCTCCCACTGGAATGGTTTGCAATAAAATCGCCGCTATCTTATTGCTTCCTCACGCATCTAAAGTTGTTTCAAACGATTTCATAGTATCTACTCTATTAAATACGTAAAATTGGTCTAAATTGCTCTATATTGCTAACAGAACGACCACATTTAAGAAACTCAACTAAGATCTGTGGATATAGATACAAATAGTGCCGTGTCAGCTAGTCATTTATAAACATGTTCATACCTCATGTAAGTACAATGTAATTATTTTTAACATTAATAACTACGTATTAAGTACCTACATCCTAAGACAAGCCTACAAATTAACTAAACCAGCGAACCCGACAATATACCGACATACTGTAAAAGCTATTAATAACCTCACGCATACAATAACCAGCAACATAATTATACAACTACAGGATCAGTAAATTAACGCAGTACAATTCCAATTTACATCAGCGATCATTCACTTAACTCTAAATTATGATGAAATTTAAGTGATATAGATACCTACCTACTTATTGTTATTAGGTATGGTAATTAACGAAACTGAAAGCGTTTTGTTAACATTATAATTTCTTACTTATGTAGGTACTTAATTTATTATTAGGGTTTCGTACCCAAAACTAACAACGAGACCCTTTTACTAAGACTCCACTGGCCGTCTGTCTGTCACCAGTTAGGCTAGCATGACAACACGAAAAATATTCTGTCAAATCGCCACAAAGGTTACGTCTTAATTCGTCGTTTGAAAGAAAGAGACGGTACCTTTCGATTCGACAAAATGTTTCTCGTACTGTCATCCTAGCCTAGCTGGCTGTATCTAAATTAACCATGATGTTGAAATTTTCATAAATAACGAAATTTTAATGAAATGCTTTCCAAAAATTCGCACCCAACAGAACATGAACCTGCATCTCTGGGTATTCGTCCCACTGCCTCATCCAATTTGGCAAACATGAAATGATAATTCTTTGAATCTGCATTTCTTTAAAAATTCTTTATACTTACAAGTGTAAGAAAAACTTAATATAAATAAAAAAAAGGATTTTCTTAGATCACAAAAAAACTATGAATAAATAATTTAGTAGTAAAGTAAAGTAAGAAAAGTCATAAAAAAATTCATAGACTTAGTTTTAACTTTTCACTTAGGATACTTTTGAGGTGAACGTCGCGCTTAAGTTTGAGTTACCACTTTAAAAAAAGCTTAAGTAATTAATAAAGTATTAAATAAAAAGAAAGTAGCTATTATTATGTACTATAATTATGCATGTTTGTCTACGCATCGTATTAATAACAATTTGCAGTGATGGATAGATGATTTGACTCCCATTAATTAAGCTTATAATTTGAAATAGAAATCAACTTGGAGCGAGTTCTGTGATCAATCATTTATGTGGTGATTTATCACCGAATCGTTAACTCTATCATAAATAATCATAATATTGTTTATCATGGATTAAAACAACTTTTTAGATGACTTTATTGATCGGTCATTGTATTAGGTACTCTTCTTAAAACAAGTTTGAAGTTATAGCGTGTACCTACTAGCACTTTATCGCAACAAAAATATTAATTCTAGCAACAAGGAAAAATAACTGTCAAAAATAAAAAAAATACTAGTGAAAGAATTACTCCGAAACGTTATTTCGTTTCCGATTTATTATTAGAAAACTTGCGATGCATAATCGTACTCAGTGTGACGTCATCAAACAGCATTCGCTTAGTCAGAGCCCTTAGTATGAGTTTTGATAGTTTATCGTCTCGATGAAACTGGCAGTTACTAAGAAGATACTATCAAAAACCAGGGTTAAAATCGCCAAAAACTTTAAAAATGTCCGATATTTTCGCAGGCGTTCGGCGCTTGAACAAACTTGGGTTATTCATTAGGCCATCGACCGTCCTAAACAAGCCTGCAAAAAATCACAGCTACCGGATTTAACGCATACGATCCCATACGTTTGGAGGACAATTTTACTACACTATAATAATTATAAATTGTCACGATTCGATAATTTAGTAACTATACTTATGAATATACAAGATGTAACGGGCAAGCCCTTTTAAGCCGAAAGGCGGTTGTTCTAGACGTCTAGGCGAACAACTTTTGTTCTACGACTTTTGAAAATTCGTACTTTTTTTTGGAAAATTTTGAGGTTATATTTCACTGAAAAAACAGCTGCTTTTGAAAATAAAGGTAATTGAAGGTTTGATTGTAGTAGACCAAACTAAATGGAAGGACAACATAAGGTCAATGACCTTGAACTCTAAGAAACAGCTGATCTTTAAGTAAACTTTACACCTAAATTTTTCGAAAAGCACTTCGAATTTCCAAAAGTCGTAGAACAAAAGTTGTTCGCCTAGACGTCTAGAACAACCCCCTTTCGGATTAAAAGGGCTTACCCGTTACACCTTGTATAAAAGCTACTTTATTTGCTTCATTTTAAATAATAAGTAGAAGCCAAAACCTACCGCGCCCTTTCATCTTTAATCAACTCCCGTTGAAAAGCCGAAGACAATTTAATAACCACTTATTGTTTAAAAACAATAAACAAATACAAGATAACGTCTCTTACTACGCAAGAACAATTTGTCACAGCTGTCAGTTTTGTTCATTGAAGTGTTATCTCCGAGTTAGCGGGGTAATCAATCGACGAGCGAAACCAGGTGACCTTGTATACTTCACTTGGGTACGTTCTGTTAACCTTTTGACACAAAGAAATGTAGTTCAACCATACATTTCATCAGGACACGTATTCTGTAACTGAATCGTTTCAACATCGCTACAGCGTCGTTAGATTTTTCTCGACAATGGTTTAACAGTTTTGGAGATTTTGCTAAGTTTTTCCAAACTTTTAGGCTACCTCCACATTGGCAGAAGGCTTGCTAAGCGCCTAGCTAGAGGCTAGTGATTTACCTGATCAAAACGTACGGTCTAGAAAGTCCGTCCGGCCGCACTGAGCGCTTGCCGTCTAGCTGTGTATTCAAAAATATAAATAAAAAACACAAACAATTATCTAAAACTGACAGCTCCTTGTTTACCTTTTCCTTTTAACTGACAGTTCTAGGTTTACATTTTTGATCTAGTCAGACTGCATGTCACTAAGCGCTAGGCGCTAAGAAAGCCGCCAGACTATGCGACTTTAAATTGGCCTCTGTGCAGAATTACTAACAATTTTTAAAACGTTAATGATACAAATTTAACGATGATGCAGCGATGTTGAGCCGATTTTGTTACAGAATAGGTGAATAGGTACCCTGAACTCTAGTTTTGCATAATAATAATACAATGGCCGGTACCTTTACAGTGAAAAGCGTTAACTTTAATGGATGCTTCATTATTTTCGTTATAGTAGATAATTAAAGGCAATTAAAATTAGTAAAAGTAAAATTATACATCTAAAACACAATAGTAAGTCAGTAGACTTAAATACATTTATGCTGTATTTCGCATTATTTATTCACATAAAAAGTAGGTGATGTTTTTCTGTGCGTTTCGTTCAATTTATTCGTTAATTGGAGCGTGTCAAACATGTGTAATGAAAATGATAATTAATATTTCCGATTTCAAAAGAACTGTTTAATATTATTAAAAAGTTATTAACTTTTTTAACGTTAATAAAAATTTAATAATTTTGCGGTGACAGAAACAAATGTAAAAATAAAATAAAAAACAACAATTTTATGAGAAGTTGATAAAAAAAGACTTAAGACCAAATACTGAAAAGCCACTTAAAATTTGAAACCTATTAAATATGTTCTTTAAATAAATTGAGCAGCTTCTAAATCCAAAATGAGTGTTGCAATTTTTAAGTTTAAAAGCTGTTTAATTTAAGTGGGCCCCAAGTATTGAGTAGCGTTTTAGTATTCGGCCGTTATACAACTATTTATCCCCATTCCAAATAAACAAGATATCTTAAACTGAAACCACAGTTTGTGGTCGATAAAATTAGCCACTTTTCTATTCGACAGTACAAAAAAAACTAGTCTAAGTATTACAAAACTTGTAGAAAGAACCTCCCAAATACCGCCCTGTTGTACTCGTATTCATGAATTATTCTACATTGTGACACTGGAGTACAAGTTTGCAACACTTGCAACTTCAAACTTCGTTCAACAATCGGTTTAAAAACGAGCATTTTGCAACTCATACATTTTTGGAACCGTGAAATTCGTCGAATAAATATTATGTATTGTAGTAGAGGACATTGTCATTTGAAATTGAAAAAAGTAGGTAGAACTCAAAAGTACAGAAAGAGCAGGAATCCTACTAATAATATACGCTAAAAGTTTTTGTTACTAATTCACGCACAACCCCTAAACCGATTGCGACGAAACTTGGAATATAGGTAGCTGGAGATCTGGAATAACACAGCACACACATAATTTCTTTAAATTATAGTTTATTATAATTAACAGAAATTTTGTGAAATATTAGTATTAAATTGAAGCCATTCATAAGCTTAATTTTATAAAAGTAACTCGATTATAAATCGTAAACATCATTTAATTTTTGGAAAATAAAACCTTAACCTTTTTTTCGACAATTTGAAGTCTTATTTCATTGCAAAAACAGCCTGTACCTATTCAAAGTGAAGGCAATTAATATTTAGCTTAGATTGTAGAAGTTCAAAAACTAAATGAAAGGACACAACTTAAGGTCAAGTAAACTTAAAACGATTTTTTTTTTAAAACTACAATACGATTTTCCAAAAGTCGTATAAGTTGGTCAGCGAGGCGTCTAGAATACCCCCATCGGCTTAAATCACCGTCTTCGAATAAACGTTTTATAGTGGTCAATTAATTTGTTTGCCTCCACAATGTCTGCTTAGTGATTTGTTTAGCTATCAAAATGATGTCGACAATTTAATCCGGTCATTGACTCACGTTGACTGACATATTGATTCACACATAATTCACATGACTCATTTAATCCTACTAATATTATACAAGCTGTTCTGAAGACGACCATTCAAGCCGAAAGGGGGTTGTTCTAGACGTCTAGGCGAACAACTTTTGTTCTATAACTTTGGTAAATTCAAAGTATTTTTCGAAATTTTTTACTTTAAACTTTACTTGAATCAGCTGTTTCTTAGAGTTATTTTTTTATTATATTTATTTATTAAAAGGCACAACAACAGAACATAAATCAAAAAATAATCATGAAAAATAGTATACTTATTAATAACTAAATTCATGCTCCGATGATAGCTAAGCACAACATTCACATAATAAAAATAGTTTAGCTTTAATCCTAACTTACAATATTCTTAACTACACTTTTGTAATATTTTGGTAAATTAGTGAAGATGCCTAGTTCTTTACTTATGTCATTGTGAGCTCTGCATAATCTAAACACAGGATCATTGTATGCTACATTGTTTGAACACCCAGGAACAGAAAACAATTTTTGAGTGCGAGCACTCCCCCGAGTTAGAGGTCATTGACCTTTTTTTGTCCTCTGATTCAGTTTGGACTACTACAAACAAAACTTTAATTGCCGTTATTTACAAAAACCGCTATTTTTTCAGTGATACATTTAACTCAAAATTTTGGAAAAAAGTTTGATGTTTCAAAAGTCGTAGAAAAAGTTGTTCACCTAGACGTCTAGAACAACCCCTTTTCGGCTTAAATTGTTATAGTAAAACACCCTGTATAGGAGGACTAGCAGCGCCCTCGGTTTCACCCGCTTGAGTCCTGATCCTGTGAGAATACGGAAACCATAAGTAGCCTATAACCTTCCCCGATAAATGGACCATCAAACACAGAAAAATTTACTAGAAATATTTTACAGGAAACATTTATCTTCAAAAATCACTCGCGGCGGGGTTTGAACTCGCGCCTCTGGGTTCAAACCTCGCCGCGAGTGAATTTTTAAAGATGAATTTATCCTTTAAAATATCTACATTTGTCATTTTAGTGTAGTAAGAGTGGCAGTGGGCATCCCAACAAATTTAAAAAATAAAAATATAACTCATCAAATATTAATAAACCAACAAGAAGATTTTTTCCGCGCTATAAGAGGACAATAAAATACTTAACAAGAACGGTAACATAAGTACCAATTAATACACATACAATTTAAACCGTAGGTATGTTCAACAGACAAGAATCCTTTTTTTCCCAAAACTTTTCAGAGCATCAAAATATCGAAGAATTAATTTTCTCGGAGCGATGAAAATTGATAAATTTATTCTGAAGTTATAACCTTAGTTGATACTTCCTTCCCGTCTCGGAGATGGAAATAATTTGTGAAAATTATTTACATTTTGTTTAATATTCTTTGCAGACTTACTGCGCGGACGATCACAGGGGCTGCCTACTGAAGAAGCCTTTACAAATAAGTGAGTTTCATGTTCTTTCCTATTTTTATATAAAATGAACAAGTTTTTATTTAAGGATGTTAAAGCGAATGCAGATGGCTGACTTTTTGATCGACTGACCGCTTTACATCCATACATTTAAAGCGGTTGGTCTTTAAGAGTGCATATATGCAATTTTGCTGTGTTAAGCTTGCAAATAATTCGGCATTCATGTGACCGATTTAGAAAAAAAACTGGAATTTGAATTATACTATCTCCTCAGCGTGAAAACACGAATATGAATACGGTAGAAAATAATTATGAAAAACACGTGCTTAAGAAATGTTTTGTTAAATATCTTTGAAACCGGCCATTATTTCATATTATTTTTTTATATATTATGTAGCTATCAACGATTCCTTGAATATGCTCAACATATTTTTTGATAAACTGTCTTATTAACTTGTAATTAGCAAATATTTAATTTTTTGCTCTAAAATTTCGTATTGTCGCATCTTACGTCCTTCTTGTACACATCTGAAAATCACTGGCGCTATCCCTGTCATGCAATATCGAATATATATGGCAAAAGCAATCCTTTGAAAAAATGTTCCACGCAAACGGTGGTGGTTGCGAGGCCTAGAATGATGTTTTGACCGCCTGTCCGTCACTAAAGATCGTCCGCCATTGGTCGATCATACATCGTCGATAATACTGTACGGAACAAGTCAGTGTGTACATCTGCTGCTGTATGACCGTGGAACATGTTTTTTTCTAACTTAATAGTTAATTTAGATCTCCATTCTATTTATTCCTCGTAGCTGTCACGGTTTAATTTAATTTGACGTTTAGGTGGGCTCTTAAATACAGGGCTCATTCTGCAACTTAATCGTCTCAATATACGATTTACTATTGGTTCTATTACTTAGAATCTTCTCATTAGCCTAGATGGCGTTAGTATTCAGTAGGTCAACCAAGGTTCAAACATTTGTCTTTTAACACAGTTTTTTTAATTCAGTCCCTAAGGGTGTTAAATTGGGGATGAAAATCTATTTGTCATTTTTTTAGTTCTTCGATTCCGGCTTCGGTTTCCTGATCGGGAGAAGATAACCCGCCGAAAAGAAGGGAGATGCAATTTTGTATCAAACATTTTAGTATCTTAATCGATAGACACTAAAATTGGTACACATACAGTATCCTATCCAAATCCTGTTTTCTGTAGGACACGCGGGCAATGCCGTGGACGAAGCTAATACATAATATAGTATATATGTGAGCCCTCTACTTCGCAACAGTGGATTCGCCCAACACACCACAGAGGTAGTCAAATGTCGTCATACTCAATTACCTATAGACTTCTAAAGTGCTATTTCTTACAGCTTTTAGTATAAGGAGAATTAAACAAAGAGTTAGATAAATACTTATTAGGAAAACAATAAAACCGAGTAGGTAGGTGAGGACCAATGGTAACCACAAAAGCTATTGTCTTTTCGGAAAAATATTGGTTGTTATAAAACAGTGTGAATTACATCAATTGTTAATTGATTGGTTGGTTCTATAGAACATATATTTGGTTAGAATAAAGACATAATACAATGAATAGTTTTGAAATAGTATTAAGTATAGATGATTCACCATCGCTTACATTTTTCTTTGGTTTTCCCGATTTTGATTTTACAAACAATTTCATTTGGATGACTTATTTATAAAGAAATTATTTCTAATAATTCGCACCCGACAGGGCATTAACTTGCCAAACCAATTTTTGTATTTACATCGAAATAATTACAACATTGAGATATAGCTTCTGATTACCTCCGATTATTAGAATGTTTCATTCGGTTTTAATCGAGTGCTTTTGAGTATTTTTAAACGGCCGACGCGACGTTTCGGGGTCCTAACGCCACTCGTCACAAGTAGCCTGAAATGTTATATGTCATTCTGATTGTACCTACTAAAAAAACTTTATGTAATTTATTTGTAGGAGTTCAGTAAGACCCTTGAAAAGTAAATTTATGTCAAGGTTTTATAATTTTATTGTCCTAGGTAGATGCCTACTTTTTTTGTACAGTACTTATCGTATAGCATCAATGAAAAAGTGCGAAAGTTTCATATGTCTGTATGCGAGTTTGTTACTATTTCTCGCACTAACTTATACTTAACCGATTGCGATGAAACTTGGAGTATGGGTAGCTGAAGACCTGGAATAACATATAAATAGACTTATAATCCCAATTTTCTCGCGGGAGCAGGAATTCCGCAGCTAAAACCGCGTTGCGCAGCTAGGACTTACATAAACTGAAAAGAAAAATAAGCATTTGGAAAGAGCGTTTGCCGAAAAAGTGAGCTTTAAAAAATTGAAATTAATAAAAAAATGCTTTTACATGATTGTATCTTAATCCTTTAACGTATTAAAATCCAATATTATCGTCATTTCAAAAAAGGTTTTCGGGCAGAACGATATTTAATTAAATAATTTCGAGAGGCGTAGCTCGGAGGGACAATAGTAGTCAAAAAGATCGCCAAAGCTATAAAGGGATACTTCATCGAATGCGAGGATTTTCGAAAAAACATTTTTTAAAGAGGCTGCAAACGCAGCACCACAAAGAGTTAGCATGGCGATATGGCGTCTTATCAACGCCATGCGAACTTGTCAGTGTCACAAAAAAAACCCCTTGAGGTTCTTGTGGCTTCTTCTCGTCGGAGGGCGCGTTACGAAGCCACACTAGAGTCATAGTTGTAAGAATACTCGACGTATTTAAAGTGATCAATAATACATCCAATGAAATAAAAAAAAAATTGACTTTGACTTTGTCAAAGTCAAAAATTGCACTGGTATCTGGCTCTAGACCCTTTTTTTCTCGAAAATGACTAACAGACTCAAGTTTTCGATTTTATTTTTATTATTTTTCAGTATTATTCAGCGGATTAGTCCGCGTTCAATACGTTGACCGGTCCAACGGTTGTTCCCGTTCCACTGCTGTCTCCCTTCTTATATACAAGGTGTAACGGGTAAGTCCTTTTATTCCGAAAGGGGGTTATTCTAGACGTCTAGGCAAACAACTTTTGTTCTACGACTTTTGGAAATTCGAAGTACTTTTCGAAAATTTTATGTGTAAAGTTTACTTGAAAATCAGCTGTTTCTGAGAGTTCGAGGTCATTGACCTTATGTTGCCCTTTTATTTAGTTTGATGGTTTACAATCAAAACTTCAATTATCTTTATTTTCAAAAGCAGCTGTTTTTTCAGTGAAACATAATCTCAAAAGTTTCAAAAAAAAAGTTTGAATTCTCATAAGTCGTAGAACAAAAGTTGTTCGCCTAGACGTCTAGAACAACCCCCTTTCGGATTAAAAGGACTCACCCGTTACAAATTGTATAAGCGTGTTACATCTTGGACTACTACTTCACTTACCATCAGATGAGATAGCGGTCAAACATTCATATATCGTGTTTAAAAACACCGCCTTTACCATGATAAATGTTTGAGAAAACTATAAAAATAATAAATAGATTCTCCGGCGTGCATGCTGTAAAAAATCCCTTGATCATCATCGCACAATTGACTGAGACGGATTGGAGAGCCGGCAATATTTCCAGATAGCCCGTTTTTATGACCATTCGTTTTCATTTCGCTTTTTTATCACACGCAGCTTTATTTATTGCGGTAATACTGCTTTTGGGCAAGGAAAATAATTTGTTTGGGGTAACATAAAGTTTTAGTACTTACTGATGTTACGAAATCTTTTAGACTTAATTAGATCGTCGAATATTTATTTTTGACTAGCATCGTTTTGTGGTTTTGCCCGCATAAGTCCCGGGTACTCGGGAACATCGGGATCAAACGTAGCATTATGCTCTTCTACATTTCCCCATCTATGTCTATGGCAAAAAAAATTGAACTTCATAACCGGTTTAGGCGTAAAAACGACGTAGCAAAATCGGGATGTTTTTTTACACTTCGAAAATCTATCTACTAAAAAGAGTTTTATGAATGCAAAAAAATTGAACGTTAGTTTGAGTGTTCACCACGCAAAAATGGCAGATCAGATTTGGCTGAAATTTTGATACACATACTTTCTATTCTGGTTTCTCTCGAGAACGAGAAATACGGGACTAAACCTCTATAATACTTTTATCGATAAGAATATTTAATCAAAATTACTACTGTAGTGATCTATTATTACAGTGTGTTTCTAAAACGGTATTAAAAACTAAAAAGGTGTTGTTGTACCTAAAGTAAAAGATTTAACTGCGTTTTTCTGCCATTAGCCCTATAAGTGGGCCTTTGCTGTGTGTGATTTTAAGCCGTGGGTTTCCTCATGATGGTTTCCTTCACCGTAAGAGCAATTGTTAATAGCGCACATATTTTTTTCTTAAAGAAACAGACATTAGTGCGCGATCGGGATTCGAAACCACCACCTTCGGAACGATAACCCGGGGTATCTACCACTAGACTAACACCGCTCTATTGTTTTTGTCCTTAACATCCATGTGAACAAACTTTCAACTTTTACGACTATCGGTAGTATAAAATTGTTTTTTCAAAAAAATATCAGCTGAAGCATTACACATTTAATTAATAAAGTATAGGTATACGAACCTAGCATTATAGGTATCGTAATGTAAAACGAACAATACATCTCTAGCAACCTTCACCGCCCTCCAACACCTACGCGAAATTCATTGTTTTAACCATTATATCAGTCATTCATCAAAATGAACAACATACATTAAAATGTTGTCTGTAATTAGTTATAGGTATGTAGGTAATTAGACATTTGGTTTGTGTGCAAGGTCTTTAATTTTAGTTATTCATGTTATTAAAAAAAACCTACATAATTAAGGCCCACCTTAAAACTTATATTTACTGTTACGTACAGTCAGCGTCAAAAGCCGACACTACCACATTTAGATTTCCAATATCGCTACTACACGATCAACCTTAATTACTTTATTATTACATTAAAATTACACCAAATCGTGACCGACATTCTGAGAATAAAAGAGAGATAGTTGGCAGAATGTCTGTCCTGCTGTGGTATCATCTAATTAGCATCCACCATTATTATTTGATATTTACTGTCAAAAAACATATTTCGTATTCTACATTGCTGCTTTGAAGTAATCACCGGTAACAACCACGAAACGTCAAAGCAGCAATGTACTGAAACTTAGCAACTACTAGCGGTGGATGCTAATTAGATGATACCACAGCTGTTTTGACACTTCACAATTGCTATGAGAAGCTAGTAATTATGAAAATCTGAAAATGGTCATTGGACTTTTGATGCTGACATCTGAGATGCTGACATCTGAGATGCTGACCGTACCAGGTGTTTTTATTATCATCCTTATAATTGGTGAATAATCCTGCGTCTTATTTCTCTAGGCCTAAGTTCTAGGTTCTAAAGGTTTAAGGCCTCTAGACGAAAAACAATTGTTCAACGAACACGAAAGGAGCTCTGCTGAGGAGAGGGTGGTGCGCTGGAAGCTGAATCATCCCGTTCCCTCAAACTACGTGAACCCGCAAGAAAATCTATCAGGTCCCAGGTTACAATCTGCAATACCCTACATGGAAGTCAGTCAATCGACTCCAGACCGAAGTAGGCCGTTGCAGGAAAAACATGATCAAATGGGGGTTCACTCCTTCTGCGGATGAAAAATGCGACTGCGGGGCCCAGTCGCAATCTATAGAACACTTGCTCCAATGCCCAGCACTCTGGAGGATTTAGCGCGGGCCAATGCCGCTGCAATTAAGTGGCTAAGTACTGGGCCGAAGGAATTGAATGTCGAATCGCTGACTTGAAAAGAAGAAGAACTTTTTGAACGAACGAACTTTTCAACTTTTAGTGTTTGTTACCTCAAGCAAAATTTGTATTTAGAAAAAATGCTTTTCTATCCGATAACTTTTTTCAACTCTCCAATGATATTTGACTGAAAAAAACAGCATAACGTTAATTTAAAAGCATCTATCCTCAAATAAAATTTGATCCTCTATCCACTACCAGTGCAACATCAACTGATCAAAATCCCATAACAAGGTTTACGTTAAGTTTCAATATTACGTTCGCTGCACATAATTAAGCCGAAGCCAACCCCCATCTATGGTTATCGATTGTGAGTTCAGCGAGGCTTAATCTAAAACATGCGCTGTATCAGTGTGTGCGTCGCTATATTGAATTCGATTGTAATTAAATGAACGCGCCAAATTGTTATTGACGACAAGCTTGCTAGATGAGTCCTGCGGTTTTACGTATAAAACTGAGATCAGTAGGGTTATGCAGAGAGCTTCGGTCCGAAATCGAAGATTGACTTGCAATGCTTGTCTCTATCATATTTAATCGTGCTGAGCAAATGAAGGTATCATTTTCAATACCTGATTCCGACCGAACCTCCTTGAATACTCCTACAGTTGCGTTCATCAGAGAGCTTCGGTCAGAACCCAAGATCGACTTGACATGCCTATTTATCCATCTCGTTTCGGCGCGGTTTAATTAGACAGTGACCGGTATGTCAAGTCGATCTTTGGTTTTGGGCCGAAGCTCTCTGAATACCCCTTCTGATTTTATAACAAACGTAATAGTGCATTGCACACAACGCCATCTAGCCTTAATCTAAGCTATCGACCCTTAGATTACGAGTGTCAAGCAATAATACTTATACCTAGTATATAATAATATATATAAATAATACTTATACCTAGTATATAATAATATATATAAATAATACTTAGGTATACCAATTTAGGTTGGTTTTTCCCGTTACGCTCAGATTCTAAAATACCTTAAAAATACTTTTATGTACCTCATCATCGTCATTTCAGCCTTCTATCCGTATTATGTACCTTATCATCACCATCTCAGCCTTTATCCGTCCACTGCTGAACATAGGCCTCCCCCATACGACTATTTTCGAAATAGTCGTATGGGGTAACCGACGTTAAGTGCGAAAGTCGGCACTCGGAGCCGAAATCCATACGACAACGACAAAAAAAGCGATCGCGAGCTACCTCCATCCAACGACTCCCCGCGACCGCTACAATGTCGTCGGTCCACCGAGTAGGTGATCTTCCAACACTCCGTTTCGCATTGCATCGTGGTCGCCACTCGAGGAATTCTATTTACTTATTTAGTTAAATTATAATACCCATTATTAATAATTATGTGCACCTTTAAAAGTTATTCTGCAGCCAGACGTAAAATAACGTGTGTTAGAAACATTTTAGAATGAATGAATGAATGTCATTTATTTGCTCGAAATAAGGTTACAGAGATGTCACTTAAATAATATTCCAACATATTTCACCAGCACTAAACTTGGTATGGAAATGTCGTTTTTAAGATTTTTGAATTTAATTACAAAATTATATATTTTGAATTTAATTACAAAATTATATTTTTGAATCCAATTACAAAATTATAAAATTAAGTACTTAGTTATTGAGAAATTTTAGGCAATTTTAAAATTAGGCATTAGTTAAAACTAATGTGTGTAACTAATGCAAGTTACAAACATATGCATCAAGTATTTCACTTTAATAACATTAGTAGATATTATTTGAGTACATTGAGCGCCCTCATACTCATAACATTACAGGCAGTTTGTTTGTAAAGTCTCTGAATGGATGCATGCAATATAGTTATTGCTTGCTATAAACTGCAACGAGTTTTTATATCTGCACAATTCCATTACTGAATCGTCAGTTAAATTGAAATTATTGGACCATACTAGCAGATCTCTTAACAAAATTGAACATTTTATACCTAGAATTTGTCGTAAAAGTAAAATAATCCGCGCTACCATGCTCGTTTGTTGCCATATTGTCCTTTTGTAGTTCAAAAAAAATAAATAAAAAAAAATACCCCGACTCCTCTTAAAATCCACAGACAATTTTTTTTTTTAACCTTTTTTTTTGAAGTTTTTTTTTAATTTTTTGAAGTGTTTTTAATTTTTTTTTTTAGCTGAACGACAACGCGGCGACTTATAAGACATCAATCTAGGGCCCTATATTATATCTTGTATAGTAATAATATTAAACCAAGGATAATCATCAGTTCTGTCATGTGTACATATTACTGCGGGTTCGATTCCCACCAGGTAAAAATATTTATGCTTAAGAATAAATAAATAAATGTATCTAATCTGGGTGTCTTTCTATGTATATAATATTTATGTATTATCCTACCGTAATCCCAATTTATTTGAGGTCACTGCACTATCGTATGAAAATATGGTTTGGTCCACTTTTGTAACTGATCTTTCATAACCAGCTATGAACACGGATGTATGTATTTACAAAAGAAAAATTAATATAAGTAGTATATCCGTTGTCTAGTCACCGTAACACAAGCTTAGCAGCTTACCACGGAGCTAGATGGCGCTGTGTGTTCGTCACATGATTTATTTATTTATTCAAAATAATAAAAACCGGCCACTTAAATATGTTTACAGAGGAACTTCAATTCAAATTCAATATATTACAATATAATTTAAATATTATTACATAATATTTTTTAGAAACGTCAAGTAAACTATCGTGTTTTCGGAAAGCGACCTCCAATGAGAAGAAGACACAAGAAACACATGGGGTTATTTTTGTTGTTGCAGTTTTTTGTTACAAACAGAAATATATGAGAACAGAAATACATCACCTGTAAAATTAATGTAATAGTACTTACTATCTATCAGGGTTCATGAGATTTTTTTTTTATAAATTCTATTTTTTTTTATTGACCGAACAAGCGAAGCGAGTGAGGTCCAGTGTAGATGGGCCTGGCGCTTGTATCTTTGTATGTTTGTTCGACGATAACTTGAGTATCGTAGCTTCGATCTTCATGAATTTTGGTATGCGCGTAGTTTAGGTCAATATAATTTATGAGTTTGAAGATGAGCTGGATCGGTAGGGGGGTTGGGGAGATAGGGGGTCGTGAGGTCTCAGTTCGGGGCGAACTCCTAGTTTATTAGATATGAGATATCCTGGCGATAGATAGGCAGACACTGGGAGCCTTCGTAATACCCAAAGGGACCCTAAGAACATTTCAATTGCCTACCACCACTTACTACATCATAATTCCTTACACACTGTCGCGTGCCAATTATGGTTGCAATCTGTCGACATTTATCCTAATTTCAGATACAAGTTTAAAAGTAAACTGTCAATATCATCCGTTAAAAGGGAGAGCTCACCAGAGACATGTTACATTGTCGTCTTTGCTTCTAGAAGACTGTGCACTTAACAACTTTTGAAATATCAATTTCAATCATTGTTCTCTAAGGTTACGGTAGTTTTTGCTTTGATATATCAAAACGGTCCTGTTGAATCCAGTTGGTCCCAGCCTGACCTTATCTAACTAGCCGACGAACACTAAAGAGGACGACGGACAGACTGAGGTCTCTCTAAACTCTAATTGATCGAACGAGAGAAGCGAGTGAGGTCCAGTGTAGACGGGCCTGGCGCTTGTATCTTTGTAACTTTGTATCTTTGTTCGTCGATAACTTGAGTATCATAGCTCCGATCTTCATGAATTTTTGTATCCGCGTAGTTTAGGTCAATAAAATTTATGAGTTCGAAGATGAGCCGGATCGGTAAGGGGCTTAAGGTGATAAGGGGTCGTGAGATCTCAGTTCGGGGCGAACTCTTAGTATCAATCAGTCCGTTTTTTTGACGAAGTAAGCTTTCTAGTTACTAAGTAGTACTGTTTCTATGCATTTATCCTAATATCTGATACAAGTTAAAAGGTAAACTGTCAATATCATCCGGCAGAAGGGCGAGAGCTTACTAAATGGATTAGGGTAAACAGCATTAAGAGCCTTTTGTATCCGAAATTAAACGTCACGAGGCGTCATTATTCAGAGCCGGTTGACACGCACACGATCTGCCGGTTGCCAGTGCTGGTTCTGCGATACTGGAACTTTTATACTATACGATTTTTTTAAATTGAGGTATAGATGATCGACTACCGATTATTCCCAATTCGTGGCGACTGTCCCTGTTCCTTTAAAAGCTGGCTAAAGGGGACAAATGAGAATTATGTTTCTCAGTTGTCACGGCGGGGAGGACAAATGGGAATCTGTTCTCCCATTTGTCCCCCACAGTTGTCACGGTGGGGGGGACAGGTGGGAATCTGTTCTCCCATCTGTTCATATAGCGCTTACCTATTAAGAACCGATTCGCTCTCGCTTCGATGATCGCTAACTAAAAGTGCCCGGGGAACTAGACGATGGACCACATACGAAAATATGGCTTTCTATTATACAGTCGCGTCGTCAGTCGAGCGTACGACAAATCGCTATCGTCTAGGTATTAAAATGTTATCAGTGATGCTAAGCGAACACAAACATTTATCTATACATACCAACTCGGAAATGGATTTTTCAGAAATAGCTTTAAGATAAATAAAATAGTCCCTAATTTAGTGTATAGCTTATAGACTTGTGTAGACAAAATAGACTCTTGTCATGCAGTTTGTATTTCAAAGTTAATCCAGGTCCCCAGCTACCTATATCCAAGTTTCATCGCAATCCAGCAGTAGTTTTGAAAGAGTAACAACCTCACATACATACATACATACTTACATACAATTAAACTTTCGCGTTTATAATATTAGTAGATTAGTAGGATTAAAGAGTAAAAATCTGTTGGTGTAAAAGCATTTATTAGCAAACCCATTAATTATATCCGTAACGGCTGTCGAAGATGCCGCCAAACCAAACTTTGCCTCGTGCCAGTATTAATGGCATTACCAGCTCTGTCATTTGACTGTATTCGTACTTCTATCAAGATAAGTACGTTATATTGTCCTACGTCTTGCATTCAGACGTACAAAGGATCTTTGGTGCATAGTTCAACATGATAATATATGGTATTGTGTGGTATGTATAGATAATAATAATATGGAATATTGACAAAGGAAACAGTATTGAACAAAAAAAAAGTAGAATTTACAATTTATTCTATGGTTTTCGCGATTTTGTATAATAAAACACTTTATTTACCGGGTTTAATCGCGTTTTATTCATGATTTTTAACCGACCGAGCTTTTACCAACTTTACAGTTGGCTTTTTTCAAGGTTGATACCTTGTCAACCTTGAAAAAGCTAACTCTAAAGTTGGCGAAGTGTTTTAGTAGAATATATTATTATATTCTACGAATCGACTTTTCTGTCATATTTGCTCATTTTCCCCTTTCCTTACCTCGACGTTTCGATCATGTTACAATACAATGATCTTGGTCTCGAGGGGACACACGTGTAAATATGAGTTCCAATCGTGTAAGTTTAAAAAGTTTTTTTGACGTTTCTGTTATTTACTTAATTTATTTTATAAAAAGTTCGTTAATTAAATTACTGATAACTAAGCGTTATACATGCGTAATTAAAAAAGTTCTTTGACAAGGCCACAGAATATAAGTGATAATCACAAAAGTATTCCGAGACGCTATGACGACGCGCCTTCACCATTACCTATGTATATATCCTTGAGTATCTCTAAAAAATCGAGTTGAACTTTTCAAACCGCATATCCTCTATTTGTTAAAGACTGCAAAAATATTTTATCTCCACTTATCACTAGCATTATAGATACTTCGATGCCACAATAACATACTGCAATATTATTGTTATGTTATGTGTACACCAAAGAAGTTATTTTAATAGAACAAGAATGCTCATGTAGAACTACAAAGTGTTCCGTTACATTGAGCATGCTGCCTCTTTCTAATACTTTTACTTCTAATACTTTCTAGCACTATTAGAAAGGGACAGCCTGATTCAATGTGTGGTGATCTTATAACACTACTAGCTGCGCCCCGCGGTTTCACCCGCGTAAGTCCGGTTCCCGCGTAAATTTCGGGATAAAAAGTAGTCTATGTGTTATTCCAGGTCCCCAGTTACTTACATTCCAAATTTCATCTAAATCCGTACAGCCGTTTTTCTGTGATTGATTAACAAACACACATACACACATACACACATACTCACAAAATTTCAGCTTGATAATATTAGTAGGCTTAGAAAGGGACAGCATGCTTTAATGTAGCGGAACACCTTTTTAGTTCTACGTGAGCATTCCTCTACGTTGAGTTTGTTGTCCCTTTCTAATAGTGTTATTAGAAAGAGACGGCATGCTTCAATGTAGCAGAACACTTTATAGTTCTACGTGAGCATTCTAGTTCTAGTAATATAACTTATTTGGTGTACATGAAATCAATTTGTCAATATTTTACATTGATATTTATTGTGCGATGATGTCATCCGTCATAATGTAGATGATTGATTGATGCTAAACGACTAATAGTAGGCATTTAAAAGTGTTAACCACACAATTGTAGGTAACATACATAATTATTCTAAGCTACAATATCTCTTTTCTACACACGATGGTGAGCGTGTGATCACTATTTCATGTTTACTCTTTAGTTTATGTAATCAAAGGATCCAATTCAAAATGGTGTTTTGAAATTAACATATTATTTCTTTTACATTTTATTCAACATATTTTTATTAAAAAAGTGACTATTCGATATTATATTATCATACCACGAAATGTTCGATAAATGTCGATTTCGAATTTGCAGACATATTAGAGTTAGTGTTTATTTATCGATGGAAACGTATATCTGCTGCTTGCTTTGTCATAATTAAAACTGATTGTGTTTAAACAGTTAAGAAACAAAAAAAAAACAGTAATGAAAGTTCGGTTGCAGTTCTATTTCTGCATATATATAAGGCAAAAGGGGCACAAAATCGAAACGACCAATAGTGCTTCCTAATGTACTTAGACGTTCATAATTATAAATGACTTAAAATCTAAATAATTAAAGTGAAAAAAAAACCCATGACTTTCTTGTGTCTTCTTCTCATTGGAGGTCGCGTTCCGAAGACACGGTAGTTTACTCGACGTTTCTAAAAAATATGTAATATCATCTAAAAGAATAAAAAAAATTGAATTTGAGTTTGAATTTGTAGTAGAGTTATTCGTACATTTATTTATTTAATTGCTTTTAGTGAACAAATTACATAAAGCTTAAATTAAAACTAATTATAAAACTAAACATAACCTTTAAATACATATAATCCAATTAATGTAACATAATACAAACAAAAAATATTTTAAAGGAAAAATTCATTTTCAAACTTTCACTTGCGCTTCACTTCACTTCACTTTTGAAAAATCACTGGAAAATGATCCTGTAGATGACGACTCAATCGAGCCTAAGTCGAAAAAAAAGTAGACAGGGAAACATTCATATTCTTAAATTCGCTGCGCGAGATGGGAACTTGCGTGGCCGAGCGGTTGAGGCACTGGGGTACTGATCCAGGGACGCTAGTTCAAATCTCGCCGCAAGTGAATTTTTGAAGATGAATTTTTCCTTTAAAATATTTCTAATAAATATGCCTTGAGCAATAAAAACAAATTACGAAATATATAATACAAACAAAGCAAACATTTAAAACTAAATGAACGACTCACCCCGAATCGTACCTACCCGGCGCAAAGGAACCCATTACACTGGCAGCATTGCCGCGTTGTATGGCAATGGCCAGCCTTTGCTCCAGGTACGATGTATGAACCGGAGCGAGGGTTAATGTTATATATTTTTATATTTATAATAATAATAAGTTCTACTACAATGTCAAAAATACCTAACCTAAAAAAACACAAAAAAAAAACTTTAGTTCAATTATTCATATTCAAAATAAACCCTTATCGGACTAATGCAATCTGACCAAGTACCGTATCATATTTGGTCTGATCTGATTCAGAAATCAGAATCTTACAACTCCTTTTACAGAGTCCAATGCTTAAGTAAGATGTTACAACCATGACCGCAAACTTGAAAACTCTCGGTAAATTGCAAACATGGCAAGACCTCACATGCAGCCTCTTACTACTTACCTAACATGTGACCTCATAGCGACCGATACGGTAACTTTCTTGAGATTTATAGCTTTTTACTGTATTACTAGTTGCGCCCCGTGGTTTTACCCGCGTAAGTCGCGATACCGCGTTGTTCTTACACCTACCTACCGCAATGAAGTTAGGCAAAATTTGTATGTCAGTAAGTGATGATGACGATGGATGCCGATGATTCGGATATCCTTGTCTTGATATCCGGATAAAATGATCTTACTTGATATCCGGTAGCCTATTTGTTAATCGAAGTCTTAAGCTATCTGGGTACCAAATTTCATTGAAATCGGTCCAGCCGTTTCCGAGATTAGTGCGCACAAACGCACAGACAAACGGACAAACAGACAAAAAGTTAAATACGGAAATGGGGTCTGTTACGTTAGTACATCTAAAAATAGAATTATCAAAATATCTTTCAATAACAGACACCGCTAAGTTACGTTTTTATTATGAGATATCTATTAGTATAAGCAATGTCACTTTGCAGGTTTTAATACGAGTGTAATGTTAAGCTTGTTGATGTTAGTCCTTTAGATGATCCTTTAGTTTTATAGGTTACTAGCTGCGCCCCGCGGTTTCACCCGCGCAAGTCGCGATCCCGCGTTGTTCGAACACCTACCTACCGCAATGCAATAATCCACACTTAAACGGTCGCCCATTGAAGTACTGTTGAAGCCAGGCGCTGCCGCGCCTGGCATCATCAGTACTTCCCTGGTCGTCCGTTTAAGTGTGGATTTTTGCACTGCGGTAGGTAGGTGAAGTAAGTTAAAGTTTGAATTTCGTCAGTAAGTGACGATGACGATGACGAAGGATGACGATGACGATGGATGACGATGATGATGATGCCACTCTACATCACTTATCCTACCCCTGTGTCGATTTTCATTCATTGAATGGTTATCACCCGCGTAAGTCCCGATCCTGTGGGATTTTCGGGATCAAAAGTATCCTATGTTACTCTCCATCATTTAAACTATCCCTATGCAAATTTTCATCCAATAAATATTATCACCCGCGTAAGTCCCGATCCCGCGGGATTTTCGGGATCAAAAGTATCCTATGTTACTCTCTATCACTTAAACTATCACTATGCAAATTTTCATCTAATAAATAGTTATCACCTGCGTAAGTCCCGATCCCGCGGGATTTTCGGGATCAAAAGTATCCTATGATACTCTCCATCATTTAAACTATCCCTATGCAAATTTTCATCCATTAATATTATCATTCATCTAATAAATAGTTATCACCTGCGTAAGTCCCGATCCCGCGGGATTTTCGGGATCAAAAGTATCCTATGATACTCTCCATCATTTAAACTATCCCTATGCAAATTTTCATCTAAGAAATAGTTATCACCTGCGTAAGTCCCGATCCCGCGGGATTTTCGGGATCAAAAGTATCCTATGTTACTCTCCATCATTTAAACTATCCCTATGCAAATTTTCATCCAAATCGGTCGAGCCGTTTGACCGTGAAGAGGGAACAAACAAACAAACAAACAAACAAACAAACAAACAAACAGATTTTCGGATTTATAATATTATAGTAGGATAGTAGGATAAGATATTCAGTTTTCATTTTATTTTTATTTTAACTCATAACTCGTGTATTAAGGCCGGCTTGCATAACGGTTCCTAAACATGTTTAAGCTGTTAATCGTATTTAAAATCTGTCAAACTGTCAATGTGTGGCAACGTATTATCAATCGTCCACCTAATCAAATAGAGTCCAATGTTCGATTTTCCATAAATTATTTTAAAATTGATTTAGTTAAATATTTTTTTAAATAGTATTATGCAAGTCGCCCTAAGTGCGAAATAGTGTGCAAGTGATTGCCTCGCCAGTGAGCCAGACAACTTATTTGTCCAGTAGAGAATACCTGGCTGGAGTATCGGCCAATCAAAATCTCTGCTCTATTTCTCTCAACTTGTTTGTTTTACTGCGGTCTTTGTATGCGGGCTCGGACCCTGATTAGAACTACTCATCCTCAGCTCCGAGTGTCAACTAGTCAGTCCTTTATGTCTTACTTCCGGTGCTTGATTAACGGAGACATTGTTTGTAAAGACAGGGATTCTGTGTTACCTGTAGCCTACATTATTACGATTAATTTAATTCCTCTATCTTAAAGTTAAAGTTTTAACTGTGTGTTTCCGCAATTAGCCCTACTATTGGGCCTTTGTGCGTGATTTTAAGCCGTGGGTTTCCTCACGATGTTTTCCTTCACCGTAAGAGTCATGTTAATAGCGTACATATTTTTTCTTAACGAAAAAGACATTGGTGCGCGGCCGGTATTCGAAACTACGACCTTCGGAATGAAAGTCGGGGTATCTACCACTAGACCAATAGCGCTCTGTCCTACTATTTTACTTCTTACTTTAATATTATAAACGCGAATGTTTGTATGTATGTAAGTGAGTTTGTTACTCTTTAACGCAAAAACTACTGAACCAATTCATTCAACCGATCAAACTTGGAACATAGGTAGCTGGATACCGGGAATAACACATAGACTACTTTTTATCCCGATATTCCCGCGGGAACCGGACTTACGCAGGTTAAACCGCGAGGCGCAGCTAGTCCTACTAATATTATAAAGCTGAAAGTTTGTGAGTATGTGTGTTTGTTACTCAATCACGTAAAACCACTGAACCGATTGCAAAGAAACTTGGAATATAGGTAGCTGGACACCGGGAATAACACATAGACTACTTTCATCCCGATATTCCCGCGGGAACGAGACTTATGTGGGTGAAACCGCGGGGCGTAGCTAGTGTATAATATTATTAACTTGCCACCAGCATCTTGGGCACCTTGCTTCGGGCGGGCGCGGGCGTTGGCGTCAACTTCTCTTTAATTGGATGTTTAGTTACTTGGTTTTTTATTTAAAACGTTTTATATTAAAAAAACAATGTTATTGTTTAACCCCTTTACTTATAAATGCTAGTTAACAGCTGTATAACTATGTATCTTGTGCCTTTTACTCTGACATTAAGTTTCAAAGTTGACAGACAGAGACAAACGTCACATAACTTGGTCATGTGCTAATCATTGCTCATATAACTTTCTACGAATTGAAGTAGATATGGTTTTAGAACTGCATACAAACAAAATTCAGCACACATCTAATTGACCGAACGAGCGAAGCGAGTGAGGTCCAGTGTAGACGGGCCTGGCGCTTGTATCTTTGTATGTTTGTTCGACGATAACTTGAGTATCGTTGCTTCGATCTTCATGAATTTTGGTATGCGCGTAGTTTAGGTCCATAGAATTTATGAGTTCGAAGATGAGCCGGATCGGTAGGGGAGTTGGGGAGATAGGGGGTGCAAAAAGAGAAAATAATCAAGTTCTAAAAATTTGTCAATAGATGGCGCTCAACATACCTCCTAGATCGCGGTATCATTGCGTTTGCTTGAGATATATACTCCAAGATCTGACTTTTTGTAGGGAGTGTTACAAATTGTGGTCGATTGTCGTAGTTAAGGAATAATTCTTGTTATGTTATCGTTTTTCTTGTCTTTCGTTATTTTTATTCGTTTAATAATAATAATTCTTATTTTGTAAAAAATAAAGCTGTTGGTGTTAAAATCCTACAAAAAACAAAATCTCTGTAAATGGATTCTCGTGAGGTCTCAGTTCGGGGCGAACTACTAGTATAGGTAGTATTTATTTATATACATGTCGTATAAAGGCAAAACAAGCGTATTATTTTACCTGTAAAACGGAACAGTTGCGTGCAAGCTTGTTACTGGCATCTAACAAACTGCTGAAAGGTAGAAGAACATGTCAATACAAAGCATGTTGTGGTCCCTGTTGTTATCTCAGTCTCAGTCAAAGCGAAAAAGCGGTCTTAGCAAAAATGATCTGAACATTATCCTCACCGATACTAACATAATATCTAATTTTAACATAATATCTAATTTCTGCCGCATGCAAGGAGCGGGAGGAGGGAGGTGTTCTTTGCACGCGGCAGACCGCATGATACGTAGTGATACTAGTCAGGTATCGGGACTAAAAACTAAATATTAATTTTTAATATAGTTGATTATCCTCACCACTAGACACAAGTAAGAAGAAGGTATTATGTATTATAATTTTGTCTAAGGTTTTCACGAATTTGCATAATAAAAGACAATATTTCAAATTTGAAGAAAAAAAAACTACAGTAATGTTGGCGTAAGCTCGGTCGTTAAAAATAATGACGTTATTGAATAAAGCGCGAGTAAACACCGGTAAATATTTGTTTTTTTAGGCATGTATTATGTTTATACACGTCTTTAAAGTGGGCAGAAACATAGGCGGTAAACACTTCGCAAAGAAACCTACTCATTCACGCTCGTCCGGAAACGATCCTAGTATGACACAAAGCAGTGGGCGTAAACCCTTTAAACCTTGCTAACTTCACCGCCAAACAATACACTAATGCTAACTTAATTAATTAAAGCTACCTTGAAGAAGCATCTGACTAAATCATTGCACAATACTTCGATTTATTTTATGGTAGAATACACCTTTTGTTTGCCTTTAATCTATTGAGTAAGTAAGCTTTGTTTTACTGGGTACTTAAAATAATTAACTTTTATGAAAGAGAATTATGGAAGAGTAGCTGCTCCCACGTTTTCACACCGACAGGTCTCTATCCTAAGGGGAAGATATAATATTAAAAGTATGTAAAACTATTTATTACAAACAAATAAATATTTCCTCTCTATGCTTAATACTAGCTGCGCCTCGCGGTTTCACCCGCGTAAGTCCCGTTTCCGCGGGAATATCGGGATAAAAAGTAGCCTATGTGTTATTCCCGGTATCCAGCTACCTATATTCCAAGTTTCATCGCAATCGGTTCAGTAGTTATTGCGTGATTGAGTAACAAACACACATATATGCATATACACACATGCTCCCAAACTTTCAGCTTTCTACAAAATATTATAGTAAGATAGGATAAGCCCATATCTCATGTCTTACTCTTACAATTATTACTATTACCTTGGCCATCTTCAAATCCAGAGTAAATAGGTACCTTCTAGGTAAGCATGCTTCATCGTCGACCTCATCCTCGATTCCCATCAGGTGAGATGAGGTGAAATGCTAGCCTATTACGTATAAAAAAAAATAAAAACAAAACAAAAAAAAATTGTATGTATGTATGTCTGTGAGATTGTTACTTAATCACGCATAAACTACTAAACCAATTGCAATGAAATTTGGAATACAGCTAGCTTAATACCTGAAATAACACATAGGCTACATGATAAGCGCATACTTTTATCCCGATATTCCTGCGGAATCGAGACTTACGCAAGTGAAACCGTGGGGCCAAGCTAGTTCTTTACAATGAGATATTTGCCTTTGTCTTGTTTGTAGAGTTTCTAGATTGTCTATTTTATGTTCTTAGTGCACTGATATTTAATCGAAAATAGCTAAAATCACTTAATTGTAGCACTTAGAATTTCCGATAAAAATTTCTATTTGCTGAAAACATTCAATAGACTATCCACACACTGCACTAACAAGGCAAAAACAACTATATCTCAGTAAAATACATCTGAAATGGAACCATAAAACACGACAGTTTAAACTTACTTAGCAATAAATGTTTAGAGCTTGTCTCGGATACACTGCATACCACAAACTTAAAGTAGATCGATAACAATCGATCTACTTAAAGTTTGTGGTCTTTGAAGATAATATGCTTTTCCTAAATTTGCACCCAACAGAACTTGAACATCTTTGGGGAATCCGTCCCAACGACTTTACCAACTTGCATTGCAGGTTCAAGTCCCTGGGGTGTTCAAGTTTAAGGGTGCGATATTTTGGAAATCTTTAAAATTTAGTCATCCAAGTGTAGGAAACTTTTTAAAAATATTTCAATAAGAAAGATCGATTGTTCAACGAAATCATATCGTCAGTGGAGAGGCTAAATAGCTAAACCACCAAAATAGTTCTTTTGGGAGATGAGATGAAATGACATGAAATACAATCCAATGATTTAAAAAACTTTAGTTTTGACCAATTGGCGCTTTAGCAATGTAACCTTTCCACGGACGATAATTATCATTATTTCAATATAAGTTACGAATTCACTTGAGATACCTTATAATTATAGTAAAACTCTAATATTGGTAAGTTTCTTTAGATAAAAGACTGTTACAATAAAATTATGTCGATGGTACGAGTATTTACTAATACAGAATGTTTCGGGATGGTAATATAATCCGAAAAGGCAAACAACTTTACTTCTACTAGTTTTGTAAAATTCGACTTAAAAGATTCTTTGAAATCAGCTGTTTCTGTTGTCTGTTTCGAGGTCATTAATCTTAAATTTGACCAAATTTTTTCTAGTCGAATTAAAAAAACTCGAATTTCTATAAGTACAGCAAAAAGTTTTTGTTTAGAAAAACTCCATTTTAGCTTTACAAAGGTCCTCTAAATTCACTGTACCTAAAGTATTAAATTTTTCCAAAAACTGGATCACCAACTCATAATTAGCTGAATCATTATTATTTTTTTGTTTATTATCGGCCGCCACAAAATCTCAAGTCTAGTAATATTTAGTTGTAGGTACGGTATATAAGTATATATTAGTGAAGTGAGGAGATAACGAATCAGTAAGATATACCTAAGTGTCATCTTTGTCTTGTTTGACAATAATTGCCACAGTCCTTGGTCGTTAGACGTACCTGCATGATCGTGCATAGGGTACGTACGAACGTCGCGTTCCAAATACTTAAACTTTGCAATATTGCAATACCTGGGTACCTATCGATTGTTAGTAGCATTACGACGTGTACAAATGCTACGCTCGCGTAGGTCTATTCTATATACTTCATTATGGAGGGAGTATAGGTACATAATTGATTATTTTTAATATCACACTTTTTAAACTTACACAATTTCGGCTCATTATTATTTTTAATAAATTAAATTAAGATATTTTTAATATCGTTCATGTGTATGAATTATTACGAAACTAAAAACATTTTTAAGCAGATTTTCTTAATATTTTTGTATGTAATTCCTTTCTTAAAATATTAAAATGTTTTTTGTCCTTGTAACTTAACGAATTCCGGAATAAATGTTCAGTCGGCCTTCAATTTAGTAAACAATCAAAATCAATTTAGTTTATCTTCATAATTGTAGTCTCAATTATTATTAGTTCAATGTCAAACAGACTCAAGTTCATCAATTAAAACTACTAGTGTAACACTTTGAATGACCGCTAAAATAAACGATACGAAAAAAGAATCTTAAAATAAGTCATGATAATTATGACTTCGACCTTTAATCGTATCTTTCCATAAAATCGGAATCGGAATCTAATCAGAAGAAGAAAAAACCGGCCAACGTTTCAACTGTCTGGTTATAACGATTGATAAGATACGGTCTGGTGACAGACATATGGACGGACAGACCGGCAGACAAACAGCGGAGTTTCAGTAATAGGCTCCTGTTTTTACAATTAGATACGGAACCTGAAAAAAGAAGATGGAAGATAAAATACATCACTTTTACCGCCCGCCATTTTGTTGTCAAAGTCAACGAAATGGCGGGCGGTAAAATTACCTCCATGGGTAAAAGCGATGCCAGCCATTTTGTTGTCAAAGTCAACAAAATGGCGAGCGCTAAAAGCCAGCTAAAAGCGATGTATTTTATCTTTTATCTTCTTTTTTCAGGTTCCGTATCTAATTATAAAAACAGAAGCCTATTACTAAAACTCCGCTGTTTGTCTGCCGATCTGTCCGTCCGTATGTTTGCCACCTGACCGTATCTTATTAATCGTGATAGCTAGACAGTTGAAATGTTGCCCGGTTTTTTTCTCCTTCCGATTAGTTTTTATGGAAAGATACGATTAAAGATCAAAGTGGTAATTATCATGATTTATCTTGTCACATAATTTGCTGCGCATCGTCATCATCCGAGCGATGTTGCATCCCTCTCGGGAGCCCGGGGTCCGCTTTCCTGCTCTTACGTCTCCACTTCGCACGATCTTCGGCATCCCGTGTAGTGAGACCATTGGCAAGCATATCACCCTTGACAACGCATAATTTGCTGCGCATAATCGCCATAAAAAACTACTCCTCTAATCCACTGTACGTACTCGTACGAAGCCGGGACGGATCGCAAGTTTTATGCAAAACCAAAGCAACATAGGCACAATTGCCTGTCCATTATACACTATCTATACGAGTAAACGCAATCTTAATTGCAGCGTAGGTATCACGCACACAACCATTTTGAAATAACCACACTAATTCTGACAGTACGATAACCGTATGGGATTAAACTGTATAATAATTGGTTAACGATAATAGCGTACAGTTTCAAATTATGAGGTTCACTTTATTTTGTTAGCTTATAAGCTTAAAACATTAAGGATCGGAAAATGTGTCACCGTTTGTATGGTGTCATCAATTACGTTTGTGTTACTTCCGCTACCGGTTGATGAGGTTTTTTCACGTCTGGATTAAAAGGTGAGTAAATTTTATAGGTGTTTAAAAGGCAGAGAAACTTGGAGGCTTAACATTTTTTGTCGCTCCTTAACTGATCTACAGAAGTAATCTACACTTCATCATCATCATCATCATCATCAGCCCGTTGCAGTACACTGCTGGACATAGGCCTCTCCAATTGCACGCCACCTAGATCTATTTTCGGCTTCTCGCATCCAGTCTATACTTATCTTATATAAATAAAAATAAATCCCTAATTTCCGTGGTCCCGATCCAATCCAATCTACACTTATCTTATATAAATAAAAATGAATCCCTAATTTCCGTGGTCCCGGCGCCAGAACGGCTGGGCCGATTTCGCTAATTCTTTTTTGTTGTCTTCGTTATGATCAGGAGAAGGATATAATGGCAGAAAATTTAAATTTTGGATAAAGACTTACGTGGGTGAAACCGCGGTGCGCCGCTGCATGTACTACAGGAAACTGGATTAAGATAGGATTAGTAGGTACTCTCCCGCTTCCTGAATGTGTTCTAATTTTCATGTCTAACAATTAATAGTATAAAAAGTCTCATACGATTTTGGACCCTTCTAAGTTTGAAATTTCAAAAATCCTTTCTTAATGGATGCTTACACAGCATAAAGCACACACTCTCCAAATTTTATGTCTCTAGGACTTACGGTTTAGGCTGTACATTGATTTATAGTACAGTCAGACAGTTAAGACGTTGAATTTTATATGTATATAGGTAAATAGAAGATAGGTAGATATTACCACGAAATCACGAATTACGTAGAAATCGTAAAACTTCAAAAGCAACTCTAAGTGATATCATCAAACCCATACATGCCCAAAACGTTTGCAACAATGACTCATACATAACAATTAGCCTTACCCGTACAGGAAATTAACTAGATAACCATGTTTAATTCGACAATAATCAGAACAATAATCTGTGCAGAGACCTGTAACCAACGAACTTGCCTTGAGAAATAGTGATTTCTATTTTTTTCGCAGGCGTAGAACACAGGGCGTTTGCCCAACCTGCGATTTAGTAACACACTCAATGAGCGTAGCTAACTCCATGTTAGCGTTACACTGCACTCTGGCTTCTCATTAATCAAAAGGGAGATAAGTAAAGCCGACGAGGTAAATTGTACAGTGCGACAAAGCATTGTTTTCGATCGAGCACAACATAACCTTATCGCTAAGAAGTGCACTCGATCGTGGTTCGAGACAATAGTCCCTCGTGGGAGCTTCCCATACTCCGTGGGCCTAATAATTACTAGTTGGGTAATTTGCACCTTGTGACAGTATAGTATTAGTAAAATTTGCGGGTTGCTACACTTTAATGAACGAAGTACTCTAAAACAGAATTATCAGGTTAATCAGAAAATTAGACCTTCATACTGTTTGACCTGGTTTATAACCTAAATATCAACACAATGATTTACGGATTATTTTAGACAGAATTCATAGAATTTGAGGTTATGAAATCCCTAGATCTATATGTATCCTTGTTGCTGGCACTCAATTTCCTTAATTGAATCATTCTATCATCTCTATCTTTTATGAATAACGTATGCTTAGAAGCTTAAAAATTGCTTGCTTTAAAATGTATTTCTGTAGATGAACTACCTGTCTCCATTGTGAAAAAAAAGTCACTTAATTCTTTGAAATCGCAAAACCGAAAAATTGCAAACACACTCATGTGTGTATTTAACAGTCGACAGGATAACCACCAAACAGTTTAGTAGAGTAGAGTAACAATTACAATAATATGTTTATGATCATCTTAACCTTTATCCGTCCACTGTTGAACTATACGCCTGCCCCCATACAACTCCACAAATAGCGATCGCAAACTACCTCCATCTATCGACTCCCTGCGGCCGCCACAATGTCTTCGGTCCACCTAATAGGTGGTCTTCCAACACACCGTTTTGCATTGCATCGTGGTCGCCACTCTAGGACTTTTACTCTCCAACAGTTATCTCATGTCACAATGCATATCTAAATTGATTAAACCACGTCATAAAATTTAACTTACACTCAATTTGTCGTACCCATTTGTTGTATCAGTTCACTGAATATATTAATAATTGGTATCGTAATTCGTAATAGCTTACACTATGTTAATGCAAGCTGACTTTGACTTGACTTGTATGCATTTAGGACGCTCTAAAACACCCTCTATAAATATGCAAGAGTTAAACACCTACTAGAGTTTTGTGCCTGTATTTCACTTTAAAATAACATAAATGTAAACATAGTGAGTTAGATTTAGTCGTTTATTAACGAGTTTTGGTGTTAGTGTCAGTTCTGATGTAGTTTTAACCCTTTGACTGTTGAAAACACATATACTATGTTTGCGATTTTGATTCAGCGATTTGCGATTACTCGGTTTTGCGTTTGATTTTGCGATGTTTTGCGATTTCAACGTCAACAGTCAAAGAGGGAAGGCAAACCAAAGGTTTAGTAGATTCGTCCAGTCCGATGTGATTGAATTACTTTATGGCCTGAGGATGTTTTATTCATGATCGGCACAGATGTAAGTTCTTTTAGGAGGAACTGGAGGTAAAACTGATCGTATTCTATGACGGTCTTTAGATAGGTATTTTGTCCGCAATTTGTACCTAAATAATACGTCGTCAATTAAAAAACACTCGCGGTTGTGTAATATGCCGCAGGCAAAGTGCCAACTTTTTCGATTGTCATTATTTCGATGCCTCGACAGACTGCCCTATCAATATGCGGGCGTTTGTGCGTTTTACTTAAGACTAGGCTGCATTAAAAAATATGTCATGAACGGCCCGCCCACTTACCCCTACATCCACGAGTCACACGCACACGTATGCACTTTCGAACATCGTAACTTTTTTGATTTAGCGCCCAAGCGTGCAAAATCCAAAATGTTATTTATTTTTTCATAGGTTGTAAACCGATTATGGTCGTTTGGAAAGTAGCCAGTGTCAAGTATTTTATAATACCCCAACTAGGATAGGTTAGATTATTGTTAGCGATCAGCGATCGCAGAAGCACCTAAACTAGCGTTTTTATACTGACGCGATGCCATATCGAAAAGGCGAAAACATACAAATTGCTAGATGTTGGTTCATATTGATGACGCCATAAGTAAACGGGGCAAAATGAAACTGCATATTTCATTGATTAGCTTGGTTACCCAGAATTGAGTTGTCGTTTGCCATCTCTAAAACGAAGCTGAAAATCACGTCTCTCGCATCGGGGACAGATTTATGCATAAACACGGATGGATACTTGTCACGAACGTCATCATCGAAAATCACGATAGCAGTGATTGGATAGTGCGCAATCCAATTTCATCTCAACTGCATCGCACATTGCAATTTAATACGCGAACTTACAACATGCATTTCCACATCTCCCCTATTTTCAACTACATACCACTTGACTTTGTATTGGTTAAGATTCCGTAACTCATGTATTGAAAGGGATTGTTAAAAATAATTTATGCGTTTGTGGTTTTAATCTGACTATAAACTTTATTTGACACAAACAAACTTAAAAATACATTGTAAAATGTGATAATATTAAAACTAAAATAAAACTACATACTTAAATCATAATTAAACTAATTAAAAACCAAACTATATCTAAATCAGCTAAACTCTAATTAATAATAATTAATCTTAAGTTTAGGTTTAAACAAGATATGTGCATCTATAATGCATCGTTAGATCTTTATTTCAGATCTTTATGAACGTAAAAAACTTGTTCCACAAAAACGAGCAAATTTCGTAAATTCAATAGCTCTTGTGGATGTCAATTTTGCGAAATGATCTCGTCCCGACCTGGCCATTGCATATATTCCTCACGGCCAGCTCACTCTGCGGTTTCCAAGTATCAAATTTATTTTTATGTATATTTTTATTGTTTGCCGTGTGGATTGTCGCCTTCTTAGGGGCTGTTTGTATGCGGACCGAGAAGAATTACGTACGCGGCGAAGCGGATCCACTTTAGAAGTAGCGATAAAACAATTTGTTTAGAAAATGTGCTGTATAATGCGGCTGCATACGGTTCATACCCACCGAGCGAGGGAACGAAATCTGTAACCGGAGTTTTGGTGTTTATTTTATCTGGGAACGTGTCCGCTGGGCTCGGGAAGCTGGGTGCTGATAAAAATGCATTATCCCTGCATGAAATATCTAAGTCAAGAGACATGTTACTTTTATTTATCTCTGCAACACGCCACTCGTGGTAACAATGTGTGAATATTTTTCACAACCAGTGGATGAATGCGCAGTTGATTGTATAATTTGGTTAAGTTAATCTCGGCAGCGAATCGTGCAGACACTGCCAGTTTTCAATTTAACATTGTGAATGCTATGAACGTTGTTTTCACGTAAAATGCGTTAATAGTACAGTCCCGATGCGGCAACAATGTATCACTAACTACTGCCCGTTGTGATTGCATAATAAATCCTAACTAGTCCAAATATTAATGACTCCACAATCAATATGGTTTTGATTGAATTTAATTGTTCGTATGCGTTTACTCATCGTCTATCAATCTATACCTACTTTAATTTCTGTTTACAGAATTATTTTAACTATCAGCTCTGCCCTGCGAGTGTAGTCGCTTATTTCGGTTCCCGTGGGAATACCAAGATAGGTGTCCTTCATAAACGATGTGCCACAATTAAAAAAAATATTTCATTCGTATCTGCGTAAGTGACTGCAAAACGTCCAAATATCATTTTTTTGCATTTATATTAAGATTTTATTAATCTGCTCTTGGATCTGCTCTCGGTTTAATGCATTTTTCACGATAATAATAGGTCCTATTAGGTGTATAATATCGTAAAAGAAAATTGTTTGTTAAAAAAAAAGTCCCTTTCACCTTCGCTTGATTAATTGGTCTGGGTGTGTTTCTATGTATAATATGTATGTATTTACAAAAAAAAGTATAACATGTAGTATATCCGTTGTCTAGTACCCATAGTACAAGCCTAGTGCTTAGTTTGGGGCTAGATTGTGTGTGTATAATGTCGTGCAATGTATGTAATTTCGTGCAATATTTATTTTTTGTTGATTTATTTATTTATTAATCCTTTTATACTGCTAAAAGTCATAGTCGCAAATCATAACAACACAAAATAAAATCGCTGAATCAAAATCACAAACACGCTTGTTGTTCCAGCAGTCGTAGATAATTAAAATTCAGTATCTACAATTCAATATGCAAGTCCACCTACCATAAGAATAAAACCTAACATTAGTTGCCTCTCCCAACAATTCATTACAAAATACTAACTTACCTTTATGGGAAATATCGTTACAAAAGCTTCAATCTACGATCAAAATACCCACCTTAAGTATAATAGAACGAATCTCAAGTCGTATCTACAATAATCGGGTTGGAATCGGGAGGTGGTTTAAATTTATAACAGCACTAACTTTGCTACGAAAAAGGTTCAAAGAACACTAAATTTCAACCGATTGAACTTTTAAACTCTAAAAACCGATTTTGCTGTTTTAAATGGTTGGCTAATGTTTATTTTAGGTTGAATCGGGACTCTCAAGTTTGTATGTACGTACATATATTTGTTTATAATGAGTTTATTGTTGATAAAGAACAAGTGATAATGTGATAATATGGTACAGACAAAACTATAATATAATAAAAAAATAATTTAAAAATTAAAAAACCGACTTCAAAAGAGAAACAAAAAATAATATAAAAAAACCACCAAAAAAAAAAGAATTGAAAAAAAAAGACCAAAACTAACCTCTACATAGGTACAATGCCACCGACTAATTAATCTGTTTTATCATCTGAAGTCGGGCAGCCAAACTAAGTACAATATGGAACCAACCAGTAAAACTGCCCGACTTCAGATGATAAAACAGATTAATTAGTCGGTGGCATTGTACCTTTTTAGTATACCTACCTACCAAAAATCAACAATATTGTTACCGTAATTTTAATTATTGAGGAGTTTGCTGATGAGAAGGTGGTTTCAGGTGCCCGATCAAGCTGTACTTAGTTCTTTAGGGGTCTATTCTTTTTGGTAGAAGTCCAAAAATGAGTAATTTATTGAATTCTGAGATGCTACCCTGTCCATCATTCCGAAGATACTCATCAGATCCTTACCATATAATTATTAATCTGATTTTATTAACCGATTAATTAATCTGTTTTATCATCTGAAGTCGGGCAGCCAAACTAAGTACAATATGGAACCAACCAGTAAAACTGCCCGACTTCAGATGATAAAACAGATTAATTAATTAGTCGGTGGTACTGTACCTATGTAGAGGTTATTTTGGTCATTTTTATCACTTTATTTTTTTTGGTTGCTTTTTAAATTATTTTTTGTTTCTTTTTGAAGTCGGTTTTTTATTTTTTAAATTATTATTTTATTTTAGCCTTTTTGTATACCTACCTACCTAAAAATCAACAATATTGTTACCGTAATTTTAATTATTGAGGAGTTTGCTGATGAGAAGGTGGTTTCAGGTGCCACATCAATCTGTACTTAGTTCTTTAGGGGTCTATTCTTTTTGGTTGAAGTCCAAAAATGAGTAATTTATTGAATTCTGGGATGCTATCCTGTCCATCATTCCGAAGATACTCATCAGATCCTTACCAAACTTTCATGGGACCACCTCGCAGCTTTCACCTTTCCATTAAAAAAAGAACTATAGCAATCGGTCAAGCCATCTTCGTGTAATCGATGAACAATTGAATTGAATACAGCGTTTTGAGGAGCATTCCCGGTCCTCACTTCGAAGATCCTCATCAAATTGTTATGGGACCATCTTGGAGCTCCCACCTATCCATTAAAAAAAGAATCATCTTAATCGGTTAAGCCGTCTTCGAGTAATCGGTGAACATACAAAAAAAAAAATTATACATACAGACGAATTGATAACCTCCTCCTTTTTTTGAAGTCGGTTAAAAATTAAAATACCTATCACATTATCCTGACTTAGACAAAATCCGATTGTGCAATCATTACAAATTCGCAATTAAAGACGCCGAGTATCAATCCCTTCCTAATTAAGCCGACAAAGCTTCAAAAGTCTTTATTAGTGAGAACGATAAACGATGAAATCAAAAGGCAAAGTCATTGATTGTGATCAAATTATTTCTGGGTTTTATTTTTAGTTGGTTATCGTGGAAGCGATCGGACTCGGCGTCTACCTTTTAAATCAAGTGAAGCTCCAATCGGCGCCGACAATTAATGCCGAATCAGCAAATTACAAAGAAGGTGCTATTATGTAACTCAGAAGTGTTTTTTTTTTCTATTTTAATAACACAAAGGAATTATAGAACAATAAATAAAAACACAATGATTTAGATGTATGCATCTGCTGAGGTATCATCTAATGAGCATCCACCGCTAGTAGTTGCTAAGTTGCAGTACTTTGCTGCTTTGACGTAAAGTGGTTGTTACCGGTGATTACTTTAAAGCAGCAATGTAGAATACTAAATATGTTTTTTGACAGTAAATAGCAATCAGTAGCGGTGGATGCTAATTAGATGATGCCACAGCTGGTTAAGGGCGGTTTATATAACAAAAAACTAGTTGCGCCCCGTCATTTCACTCGCGTAAGTCCCGTTCCAGCGGGGATATCGGGATAAAAAGCAGCCTAGGTCCTTTCTAAGATACCATCTATCTTAAAAGTGTAGGTACTTAACAATTTCTATAAATGAATTAAACCGCGGAGCAAACAGTTTACGGAAAATCGTTCGTCAATACATCAAGTTTCATTTTTTCAGCAATTTTAATCCTCTGTTACATCCTTTCGGATTACAAAAGTATTGCATAAAAATATCTCGATTAATAATTATTCGAATCAATGTAAATCAAAGTTTTATATTAATTCGTTCGTAGAATCATCGTACCGAAAATCGGGTAGGGGCTTCCTTCTGAAAGAAAACTACACATATAAAACAAAATTAACCCCTTTCATTTATAAAATGTTTAAAACATAACATAGAAGTACTAACTCAGTGAAACGAAACGTAATAAGCGCTCGTATCGAGACGGAAGGAAGCCAAAGAAATTACTTACGTACTCTGGAACGTTAACACCGACTTGATTGCTTGCTTCCAAAGCGCACTCCTCCGGATTTGGTTGAAAGGAGCCTCGCTATTACGAAATGAAAACATTTCTAACATCCAAAACGTGACCCTACTTGTATGCAAGTATGATAAATTATTCAGAT
Organism: Idaea dimidiata; assembly: GCA_949358125.1. Taxonomy (NCBI): domain Eukaryota; kingdom Metazoa; phylum Arthropoda; class Insecta; order Lepidoptera; family Geometridae; genus Idaea; species Idaea dimidiata. The sequence continues at coordinate 14,247,754 of OX442339.1, read as the reverse complement.
TATACACTGAATTGCAAAGTACTCTGTTATCTGTCTTACTTTAGCAATATAGTGACTGCTTTTGCAATTGCTCGAATCTTGGTAATTGTTTTTTACAAAAATATACCTATAAATAGCTGCTGGAATAACTGGCCAAAAACCAGAAAGCTTCATATTCTGTTTAAGAAAAAGACTATTAATTACTAGCTGAGCTCCGCGCTTTCATCCACATAAGAGATGATTTATATTCGACCGTTGTCGGCCGTGCCGGGTCCGAGCTTCATTAACTGTTGCTCGGCCGCCAATCGGTTGCCACAGATCAATCGACTGCTCGCCGAGCAATGGACAACGAAGCTCGGCCGGGTGACGGTCTAATATAAATGATCCCTAAGTCCCGATCCCGCGGGAACATCGGAATAAGATATACCCTATGTGGTAATAGCTCTAGCTATCGACAAACCAAATTGCATCGCAATTTGTACAGTAGCGTCGTTTGCGTGAAAGGGTAACAAACTTACTTAAAAATATTAATAGGATTGTGTACGACACCACTCAATTACAGAAAAAAATTAACAAAACCTTACCTCAGGTAAAATTCTGTACACACACGAAGGTAAGCGATTATGACATTCTCCCTAACAAGGGTACTAAACACATCAAAACCAACCAGTTTAAGTACAAATTTCCCAACGAAAAATTTCGACAAAGTTTACAACAGTCCATTGTGATAGACGGGGGATATTTATCAGAAAAAAAAAAAACCTGCAGAATCTCGTTAATAAAACAAGCACGGAACACTCGGGGAATGGCTTTCCAATTTTCTGTCGTAGGAATGAGTGACACCGAAAATCCTGTGGGTGCCGTGAATGTCCCGCGAAATGACGGGAGCGTGCGTGTCCCACCTCAATCATCGGGACAAGCTTCGGACGGACTCTGGACTCAGGGGCTTTGTGTCGGGGCACTGCGACTTTAGACGGAAATATCTTAGATCTTATTTTGTTTTTAGAAGTCTTAATCTAGAGGTATTTAAAGAGTTTTAGTTAGTTTAAGTCTACACTAATATAGTTTAGTTCTTTATTGCACCCACCCTAAAAATTAAAAAAAAAATAACACGAACATCTTAAAAGACTTTTGTCTTATTGCTTAAAGCGCTCTGTTCCAGACAGCTTTTGTTGCAGCTTTTTTGTAAGTATAACCTTTATTGGATTGTGTTTCAAATCTTTGCTTCAATTATTACCTTTTTAGATGCGCTATGTAAATAAATACATACATAATAAAACACTTTATTTATCCGGTTTTATCGCGTTAAAAATAGACAAATTACATCTCAGTCAACCTTGAAAAAGCCAACTGTAAAGTTGGCGAAAGCTCGGGTCAAATAATAAATAAAAACGCGATAAAACCGGATAAATAAAGTGTTTTATTATGCAAAATCGCGAAAACCATAGAAGAAATTAAATACATACATATTCATAACTAGCTGCGCCCCGCGGTTTCACCCGCGAAAGTGAAAAACGCGTTATCATGGGCGCGGGCGGCCGAGCGTTTCTCGAGGCGGTTGCACTTTTTCATTCATTACTCGGGTTCTACTGATTGGATTTCGATGCAAAGTATATCACGACCTTCCTCGACAATAGAACTATCTAATATTGAAAACCAAATTTCAATCGGATTAGTAGTTTTTAATTGTATAAGGAACAGACAGACAGACATGAATTTACTACTTTTTTTAAACCCTCTAGACAACTTTTTTTAAATTTACTTCCAAGTTCAGACTTTTTGTCCTCTTTTCCTTTATTATCAGTACAGAATAGATAGATAGAAGATAGAATAGATAGATATAGATTCTTGATATAATCCAATATTTAGGGTCCCTTTTCTCTTTCCTAAATACGTCCCTGCGACTGTTCGTGAGATTGGAAGCAAATCATAACGCATGTTAGTGATTAGATTATGAAGTGATTTCCATAAGCACAGCACGTCATATATCCCCGCTTGTGCGGCACAATGCCGTATTATCTCGGTTGCCCACACTATTTCAGTTGCGGCAACTACCAGGATTACTGTTTACTTTGAATTATAGAGTGGTATTGGTAAATTTTGCATTTTACCCTGTTTGTTTTTGTAGGTACTCGTTTTGCTGTGGAGATTTTAACTATACGATTTTAAACTTACATGTTTGTGGTTACATGGTCGAGCTCCGGGGATAAATAATTACACATGGTAAATACCCCGCTATTAAGTAATTTTAGTGGAGACTAGCTGCTCCCCGCGGTTTCACCCGCGAAAGTGAAAAACGCGTTATCACGGGCGCTGGCGGCCGAGCGGTTCTCGAGCGGTTGCACTTTTTCGTTCATTACTCGGGTTCTACTTATTGGATTTTGATGCAAAGTATACCACGACGTTCCTCGAAAATAGAACTATCTAATATTGAAAACCAGATTTCAATCGGATCAGTAGTTTTTAATTGTATAAGGAACAGACAGAGAAACAGACACACAGACACGCTTTTTATGCTTTTTACACCGGTATCACCGCACAATGCCGTATTATTTCGGTTGTCCACGCAATTTCAGTTGCGGTAACTACCGCTACTGTTTACTTTGAATTATAGAGTGTTATTGGTAAATTTTCATTGTCGTTGTCTGTTTTTGTACAATTTTGCATTGGAATTTTCCAGGGTTGAAAAAATAGGACGCAGGTCGCAACTTGAGGATGATACGGTAGGTTGCTTCAATCATTTTTCATTTAATCACTAAATGAAAAATGGTTGAAAAAACTTAAGTTTTTCTCTCTATTTTATTCTAATAAGTAGGCCACTAAGTAATTGAAACATTTTTGTGAAAGTGATTTTAATATTCGGAAACGTATTTTATTTATTATGAATAACATATTTCTGAATATGTTATTTGTTAGGTATACCTATTTATTTTGTCAAAATAATTATCAGTCTAGCTCTTGATAAAATAAATATGCGTAGATATTTCGTATTTAGTAACTCAAATTTTATTTTTATTAGTAAAAACTTATACCTCATCAAACTAATTAATACACAATATTAGTATTTTTCAACAACAGTAATGTAGCAAATTAACTGCAGTAACGCTAACGCACTTTAGCTACTGCCTAATTGTAATTTTAATGCTTTATTATCTTTCTTAACTATCTAAATTGTATTATCACCGGAAATTACGATAATTAGTTTAATTTACACTTCTGTAAATTAGAGTAAGTTCATGATTACACACAGATTCATACATCCGATATTGTCTTACCTATTATTTTTTTGGATCTAATCTGGCCATTTTGAAACTTCAATCTACCTTTGCATTCTCTATGTTTCTTTACTGATTAATAGTACCTTACTTTTAGCTTAAAATATCTCATGCATTGCAGTTTTATGAGAAGGATATTGAATATGATTTAATTAAATCCTGCATTTCAATTGTTTGGCTTGTTATAAATTGTTCATATATAACCCTGCAGCGGGCAGGTATAGGCTAAAAAAATGTAGATTTTGGCAACAAGATACAAAATACATGTTAGTTATAAGTGGCTAAAAGAATATAAATACATTTTTATTTCCAAATTATAGGATTTCTCAAAAGGATGTTGGATACTCACTCATGCAAAAAAGATCGCTCATTCCGTGCGTAGAATACATAAATTCGACCCACATTTTGTTTGCCCGCGACCGGAAACACAATCAAAACTCAATTCGAAAACACTTCAACTCATCGTCGCATCACGCAACTCCGTTGACAAATCGAAACTACGCGATAATAAAACTCCTTTGTTTCCAAAATATAGCTAAAATACACTCTATTTTGTGAAATTGAAGGTTGAAAATCTGTTGCACTTATGATAGATACGAATGGATGTTTGTCACAATGTTAGTTTTCATTCGATAGAGTCCGCCCCGAGATGCAAAGTGCATCTACGCTTTGAATACATAAACGTGCACTGCGTACTGATTGATTAGGCATTCCCATACTTGTGCAATCACTGAATCTGTTCTATATGTTGGAGTGAAAACGGACAGTTCACTGAAAGTTCGTCAAGCACGACTGTCCAGCATTCGATCTTGCCTGAGTAATATCTGAGATTTAGTTCGCAGTGGGTATTCTCGACTAGTGCAATATGATCTAGATATATCAAAGGAAGCAAGCAGGACGATCAAGATTTCTAGCCCATTAATCATGATCTTCTTGCATGATTAAACTTTATTAACTCACTCAATATAACCTAAACCTGTAGGAATCTATGCTTTCTAAAACAACATAACCATATTTTGTTTATATATAATTTAACTTGAAATCAAAGGTCTAAGGACATCTACGTACGTTCAAATTAATAAAATTTCGACAGCTTTAAAATGAGTGAGTTCATGCAAAGACGATTCTGTAACCAAATAAGGTGCCCATCCCTATCTACCTATAATTTACAGGAGCTAAATTACAGCTAGTGCAAAATTCGTGTCCCATAATTCATTGGATACAAAATTAAGCTACGAAAACAGCGATTTTATAGCGTAAGTACGTTTAGCTACGAATTATACGTAGAAATCGGAACCACGATGCATGCTCCGTAAACTACGCTGATGCCAATCCTAATAATGCCCCCTTGGATTGGATGGTATTCAGTTTAGTTACATTTTACCGGAACTTAATCGCGTATTACTATTACGCTAGTGTAAGGGGAAATGTGGGTAGTTCGGTTACTCACGTAATTTAAAAATTTCTTCACCACCGGACAGTAAACAACAACGATTTTAATTAGAGGACGACACCCGCCGCAGCTCCAATCCCCTCGCGACCAAGATCATTGTAAAATCGAAACGTTAAGGTAAGAATATAAATAATAATACGCGATTACGACCCGGTAAAATGTAAATATCATGTTAACAAATTGTGTGAATCTAAATCCGTTGCAACTTGACCGTGACCCTGGTGTCTTTTGAAGAACACGCACATATTTTTAACACATAAGCAAATAGAAGGAAGCAGGAGTTCTTAGAATACCACTTTTTAGCAATTAATACGAGAAAAGTGAATCCATAAAACTCTGCATGTAAAAATGGAACATTCTAATGTATAAAAAAAAAATTCTTCACATTCAGTGATATTTTGACAACGCTAATAATCGGTTGATAATAGGCGTTGTTATTGAGGAATAGTTTGTAAGATTCAATTTGGTTCTACATCACGATGTGTCTTTGGATGAATCATGTAAATAACCCTTTGTCCCTTTTTATCTCTACTTGTACTATATTTGATCGAACCCATCCGTCAATGTGCTGGCCCGACCTATAGTGACACGAAGCGAGGACCTACGAGCGACGTGCCTTAGAATAATGCAGCCAAATGAAGCGGGCGGCTGACACGGATCGTGGCGGCTGACACGGATCGTGTCGGCTGATGTGAATGCAATTTTCCTTGAATTACGCCTCTCGCCCTGATTGCCATCTGTTTCATATGCTTGTTTTAAGTTCCACTCACGGGTTCCACTATAATTTGATTACTAATTACTTACTTAGATTGTTAAATAGAGGAATAGTATTGATTTTTTTGTAATGTATTACATTTCATTAATGACCCGCTCGGTCAGTAATGTAATATAATACAACTTAGGTACCTAGAACCACCTAAAAAAGTAAGAAGGTTTCAAGTGAGGAGCCTGCGTAGTGGTGAAAAGGTTCCAGGACAGTGCGATCACCGTAGTCGCTTCGCTCGCTCGGTCAATAATGTAATGCAAACTTCAGAATTGAATTATGAAAAACAATCTAACTAATCGTTGAAATTCGTTTCAATAACAACTTTAAAGCCTATTCATTCAGAATTCTATACAAAGTCTATCAAACAAGTCATTGTGGGTAAATTCAATCGTACGAGTATAAAAACAAAGTCTTCATTGAGAGGTGAACAAACGCGCGGTCGACGCTCGCTTCGACGACAGTCGACGCAAGCTTGCATCGAGCATCGACAATGGAATGCAGATGCTCGATTCCATTATATTCCGTCCGAGTAAACATTATATAGAGCTTAAAGCCAGAGGTTTCTTATGATTCTCGACTATGTTAGCTTTTGTTATTATAAAGGGATTTAAACGTTGTTTTCCGATTTTAATTTTTAAGCTTTTATAAACTCTTTGTTGATGGTGAAATCGCAAAATCAATCGCAAAACCGACAAATCGGAAACACAATAAGTTTTCGACAGCAACACATTTTCTTCAACATCCTACGTTTAGTGTTGTACATGTCGTGGTCCTTTCAGACCTCTTGCGCACGGGTAGACTGAAATGTAATTTGTCATTCTCATAGTTCTAAAAAGTGACTGTCGTCGTTATAAACCTAAAAAGTATGCTATGTGGGTACGTGTCTGTCCATGTAAGTATTCGAACGTATTATTTCTGAAAGAATTTTTATAATAACAAAACAACAAACGAAAAGGAAAAAAAAAAAAAAAAAAAAATTCACCTAGCCTAGTTTCGAGCGTTCAAGGGTTAAGTAAACAAGATACCTACCTACAATAAAACTGACCAACTACGTACTCGTACCTACACACCGAATCGATCGATACAGCCGCTAAAATCTTGTTATCATGAACAGTTATTCATTACTTATTTATCTTTAAACTACCTACTCATCTCACCTACACAATCTGGCGAATTCTTCCGATGGCTAGCTACCCACATCATATTATATTAAAAAAATATCTTTTGTTTTATTATTATTTTGAAATTTAGTTTTTTCTTGTCAACTACCTTACTGATCCGCATACGACAAACATAAATTTGAAAGAGCATTGTATAAATTTTGAACCTTATGTCGAGAGCCTGGTGACCTGTATCACAGGTGTTTACTACTACCTATCTCAGGCACCAGTCTTTCACAACTAGCTAAGTGTAACTGCTCAATACTATAAAATTACATGTACCTAAACTTTGTACACATTGACTTGGGTTTTTGTGAAAGAAATAAATATTTTTTGTATTGTATTGTATTGTATTATATTGTATTGTCTCATTTAATATTAATCGTATTAATACACTAGCTTTACCTTCACCCGCGTAAGTCCCGTTCCCGTGGGAATATCGGAATAATAGTAGCTTGTGTGTTATTCCAGGTCCCCAATTACCTTTATTCCAAGTTTTATCGCAATCGGTTCAGTAGTTTTTGCGTAAAAGTGTAACAAAGTCACGTACATAATATATTTAATACATTCAAACTTTCACGTTTATAATAATAGGGGTTAAAGTATGAAATTGCCGTTTTATTGCAATAGGTTCTTTGAATTGACATAGAATCTTCATGGTTTGAGGTTTTCAAATGAAACTTTTTTCAAATGGTTTCTGTGATGTTCTTTTTTTAAAAAATGTGAAACATTTGAATATCGACTTTCAATTGTTTTTGTTATTCAATTTAGACAAGAAAGATGGATACTGCGAAAATTCGAGTGATTTTTGAATACGAGTTCCGACGCGGAACTAACGCGGCAGAAACAGCCCGCAATATCAATGCTGCGTTTGGAGAGGGGTCTACTAATGAACGCACCGTGCGATTTTGGTTTAAACGCTTTCGTGATGGAAATTTCGACTTAAAGAACGAGCCACGAGGAAGACCGCCCACACAGGTGAATAACGATGAATTAAGAGAGATAGTGGAAGCCGATCCTAGTCAAACTACCCAGGAATTAGCGGCATGGTTTAACGTTACCTTACCCACTTTATTGATTCACTTGCGTCAAATCAATAAAATAAAAAAATACGAAAAATGGGTGCCTCATGATTTGACTGATCTGCAGAAAGAAACGCGTGTTGAAACTTGTGTTGCCTTGTTGAACCGGTACAGAAATGAAGGAATATTGGATCGAATTGTAACATGTGATGAAAAGTGGATTCTTTATGATAACCGGAAAAAAAATGCAATGGCTGACCCCAGGTCAAATGCCACAACAGTGTCCTAAAGCAAAACTTACCAATAAAAAGGTAATGGTAACTGTTTGGTGGTCTCAGCATGGTGTTATTCACTATAGTTTTCTTCGATCTGGTCAAGCAATTACGGCAGATGTCTATTGTGCCGAACCCCGAACCATGTTGACAAAACTAGCAGTAAAACAGCCCCGACTCATGAATCGATCTTCACCATTATTGCTCCACAACAACGCGAGACCTCACACAGCACGAGAAACCATTTTGACCCTTCAGGAACTGCACTTAAAAACCATTCGTCATCCTCCGTATTCACCAGACCTTGCTCCAACGGACTACCATTTTTTTCGTGATTTGGACAATTATCTACGTGACAAGAAGTTTTCTTCCCAGGAGGCAGTACAAAATGCTTTCACACAGTTTGTGCAGTCTAGATCGTCGGAGTTCTATCGCAAAGGCATTAATAACCTTCCCATTAGATGGCAGCAATGTATAGATAATAATGGCAACTATTTTGATTAAATAAATTTGTTAAAAATTTAAAAAATAAACAATTAAGATTTTCAGTACAAATCGGCAATTTCATACTTTTATTTTAGTGGATATAAGTCTGAACTTCTATGTGTTTTATATTGATTTTCGTTTAAGAAAAGTCAAGCAGCTCGATTGTAGAGGAAAAACTCGAGCATTTCTAAGTAGGTACTCGTTACAATTTATTACGTATATTAAAATGCTCTCGAAGTTTTATGCAAATGAAAAATGTTCGTTGTAATTATTTGAATATTTCATAAATGATTTACAGCTATCCGCGCCCCGCGGTTATACCCGCGCATGTGTTATTCCAAGTTTCATTAGGTTCAGTAGTATTTGCGTAATTGAGTAATAAAGTCACAGTCATACATACATACAAACTTTCGCGTTTTTATAATATTAGTAAGATTCCGAAGTGTCGAAAAAAAAGACTAAAAAGCAGGTAGAGGTAGTTTTGGCTGCCAGACTTAATGAATCTAATAAACAAGTTAACTAAGGGTTTAATATGTATATTAATCCTAAATAAGGAAAACGACGATAAGGTCTATGGTGTAGCTTGTCTAAACGAAACCTATTCAGAAGCACTTTAAATTCAAAAATAATCAAAGCGGTACAAGCATTGAAACAATGCCGTTATTATATAAAACGCGAGTAAAACCCGGTAAATATTGTGTGATTAGAAAATAAGTAAATAAATAAAATAAATAAATAAGTATGTTAAAATAAGATTCATGGCGATGGAAACTCGAACGGCGAGGTTACATACGCACACGAAAAAAAAAATGGAAAACCTCCTCTATTTTTGAAAGTAGGTTAAACCACGTTTATGAATACCGTTTTGTAATACTAATAACCCTGAACGTGCACGTGTTTAATCGATGGGGATCAGCCATCAACCATCACAGTCGGCAGTGGAGCTGTCACTACAGTTGATGTAGAATTACCCTGTCAGAGCTGACAGCGTCAAGGGGGAAATATTGCGAAAATCTACACACGATAACTTCCTCGTGGTCGGTACCTTTGGGGGCTCAAACTAAGGGATGATTCACAGTTGAACAGGCCGTGGATGAACCGGGACGTTCTTTATACAAACAAGCTCGTCTTCGCTCCGGCCTAGTGTAATTATCCATCATACTTTAAAACCAAACTTCGACCGCCCTGGAAGCTAGAGGGTTGGGACTAGAGGATTCGATCCCGGGATCCCGAAGCCCGGGAACCCGGTCATATTTTAGTCTCAAAATTTTCGGGATTAAATCAACGAATCTCGGGATTTTCGGGATCGATATTTTTTTCATAAAACTCAATAAAAATGTGCCAACAGGCCGTGGATGAAACGGGACGTTCTTTATACAAACAAGCTCGTCTTCGCTCCGGCCTAGTGTATTTCATCCACCATAGTTTAAAACCAAACTGCCAATGCCGACTCAACAACTATTTAGTTTAGCTTAGCTCTGCCATATTTGGGAAAGTTTTCATGCAAGTGCGTCTACTAAAATCTTTGCCAAACATGATCACTTGTGGGAAAAACGCTCAGATTAAAAATGAAACATGTTCTGTTTGGAAAAATAAAAATTACAATAGTTGTTCTATGTCTATTTTGTTCCAATATTGATAATATTATGTACTAATATTAAAGTCATAAGTACTTAGACTTTAGTCGAAAATCTTAACGAAAGTTTAGACGTGACTTAGTTACTCTTTCACGCAAAAACAGAACCGATTGCGATGAATCTTAGAATATAAGTTTAAATGTTTTTATCCTGATATTCCCAAATCCACTAATATTATTAAGCTGAAAATTTTGTGTTAGTAGGTAAGTATATTTGGCACTCTTCCACGCAAAAAACTACTGAACCGATTGTTCAATTATTTAATTTACCGAGAGTTTAATTTGATTTCTTCGCACCCTGTGCAAAGCAGCCGATAATCACATTATCGAATTTGTTTAATTTGATTTATTTTGGCGATCAAAGGTTTATATAAACCGCCCTTAGACTTTATCATAGTTAGTGGGAATTTCTAACAACAACGTTCAAATTTAGTTTCGACTTTTTTAAAAGTGTGTGGGTAATTTTCGAACATTTTAACTTTGGAACTGATGAAGCTCGGCGTCTGAGCCTTTGGATTGCTTCACTGTCAAGCGACCATTCATTTTCTAGTCTCGTATATTAAAAGACCTGTCAAAATTCTTTGAAACCAAAAAAGAACCGTGGATACCAGCAGCACCGCTAGTATAATTTCTACAATTATTCTCTTCTAATTTAAAAAGCTGCATATTTCTAATGCTTACTCGTCACTACCATGCATGTCTAGGAATAATAATGGCTACTACGCGTGATGAGGAATAAGCACATAAATCTAGCACATAGCTTTATTCTCCTAAGTGTAGAAGGTAGTTAGATTGTAACAACACGGGTTAGGTTTAATTTGACTACTTTCAAATTTTTCTAAGCGGTTTGAAATGCTTTTTCGAATTAAACGACAAAGTAATATGTCTTAATTATATTTAATAAATTGCAATGAAATAAATGAAGATGACTTTTCAATTATTTTAATGAAGTTTGTTCAATATTTTATTCAGCGTCTTCCGGGTTCATACTCGAAAATCCTGGTCCCGCGGAATCAAAATACATTATATAAAAGATAGCCTATGTCCATTCTGCCCGCAATATCTATTGCATTTTGACACATTCACGATAAATGTGCACCTGGTTCTGACGGCTTTGTTATATGACAGCTGCACGGTTATTGTAAAAGTGTCAAAATGCAATATTGCGAATTGGAACTGATATTGGAACCTTTTTAGGTCTACTGGTCTCCAGTTTTCAATTTTCCAAACATCATTACAATCTTTATTTTGCTTGAAGGAGCAACAAACACACACTGGAAGCTAGAGGCCTGGAACAAAACATAGGTTGCTCTTTATCGAATGTAACCGCGGGACGATGCTATCAAGGAAATAATAATGAAAAGCAATCGTGTGAATTGCTACCGATTTATCCAACACTTTCGAACATAGCAACGTCTCTCGTTTACGAAGTCATTATCTTAATGAGGTGTGAGCTGCAGACTCGTATCGTTCAATTGTGGATTTCATAACAAGCATACATTCATAGCGGGTTGCATAAAGAAAGACAGCCTTTAAGACAAGCGTTTGACTTCGTCAATAATACATTACGAGACAACGAAATTGCTTGCCTGAATCTATATTTTCAATCGTGTATTATTCAGGGCTAGCTGTGCCCCGCGGTTTCAGTGAAAAACATGTTATCATGGGCGCGGGCGGCCGAGCGGTTCTCGAGCGGTTGCACTTTTTCGTTCATTGCTCGGGTTCTACTAATTGGATTTCGATGCAAAGTATACCACGACATTCCTCGAAAATAGAACTATCCAATATTGAAAGCCAGATTTCAATCGGATAAGTAGTGTTTAATTGTATAAGGAACAGACAGAGAAACAGACAAACAGACAGGCGGACTTGAATTTTAAAAATTATATAATTTTGTTTTACTCTTATCTTAAGTCTAGACTACTTTTTTTTAATTTACTTCCAAGTACAGACTTTTAGTTGTCTCTTCTTTTATTATTAGTAAGTATAGATAGATTTTTCATAAGACTCCACTTCCTTTCATTAAGCGTCCACTATCTGTCTGTCACAATAAATCACTTTAAAAATTTCATCTGTCGAGCTATCACAGTCCACGAGAAACAGAGGGTACTATGGTCTTCTTATGGCAGGACCTAAATTATCCTTCTAATTAAAGTCTAAGTAGTAAAAACAAGATTTTGTCTTTCAAGAACTTTTGAAGTTGAGAGATAGAAACAATAAGTGGTAAAATTACTCCGACCTTACTCCTACTTGCTAACTAAATAATTGCGATTCGTGAAGCTGTTTTTTAATGCAACCGTTATCATATTTGAACCTGCTTACAACGTTATGAACGTAACATAATGCAGCAAGATGTATATTTTGTACCTATATTGAAAGCCTTTGAGTATTTCACTTGTCATTTCAAAAGCCCCTGGAGATCCCCACATTTGCATTTTCACTCCTGCCGTGTCAAAATCGCAGCCTAAAATCCTAGCTTCATCTTCGGTAACAGCTAAACCCCTTTAATTACCAACAACTACAGTCACGATGGCTATTAACCAGTTTTCGATAAGCACATAAATAATTCATGAAATGAAAATCATGATTAGAGTAAATATTTCGTTACCCTTTCGAGACTTCCCGTGTTGTTTTGTTATTGCCAAAATTTAGACATATTTACCGCAAATTTTGGAACAACTAACTCTTGTTAAAGATAACAAAAGAACTGGGTTTGTTTGATTTAGAGCTCAACGTTGAATTATGAGAAGCCTCGAATAAATTAAAAGCGCTCAAAAATTAGAATTCTGTAGGGTTGTCGATTATTCAGTATTATTTTTATTTCCGAATATTTTTTCTATTCAATTCAATTCAATAAATACAGGTTAGGTACAGTACAGATGTTATTGTTAAAAAAAAAATTTGAACTCTATATTTGGCATATGAAATTATGAAGTTTGAAGTTTTTGTATGTTGTTACATGATATTGTTGTTATAAATGTGTATTAGAGATACATACTAAAATGTTCTTTAGGATAGGATAGGATAGGATTTCGTAGCCAACAAGAAAACCCTATAGTTTCGCCGAGTCTGTTAGGTCTGGCTTGCTTAATATTTTAATAGAACTACATACTAATATTAAGTTACCGGTATTTCTATAATAAAATAATAGAATTAACGTAGGTAGGTCTATTAATTCAAATCTTAACAATAAATTGAACTAAAATAGTACAAGTAATCAAATAAGTAACGTAGTGGTACAAGTAATCAAGTAACGACTTCCTATAATTTTGTAATTAATTAGTTATTGTTGTGTATCCATTGTAATTTAATTTTGGTTTTGTAATTTTATGTTTAAATGATTAAATGTTCGAAAACTGTGTTAATAAACAATTATTATATGTTAGTAGGTAATCAAATTAACAATCATGCATGTAATTATCCAAAAGTGCTCAGGTAGATACGAGTATGGTACAGAGGTACCAGCCCTAGCATCAGATAGTCGGAAGCGACCGCAGTTGGAGGGTGGTATGCAATAAACCGCAAGTGATATAACTCTTCCTGGTCCCTCTCATATAAGCAGCCATGTCCGTAATGATGAGCTATTACATGAACCGTCCAACTATGTAGGTGGATAGGTAGGTTGGTAAAGGTTATTACCTACAATGTTTTGCTCCGTTTCATTTGTTCACTGTGCGAAAGTTATGTCTCTAATTTTTATCCGACTATGGGAAAAGGAGGGTTATGATTTTGACGGCGAAGTATGAATGTATGTTTGTCTGTGGCTTCATAAAGTCCAAACTACTCTAGATAATTCAATAATTGAGGTATCGTTAAAAGTGTCTAGTTTTAACTATAGAAATCTTGAAATAAAATTAATTTTTAACTCAGGCTTGTACGATAGTTTAATGGTAAACTACTCAAAATACTTTTTTTTTTAATTTTAAACTAGAAACAAACTTTTAAATAATTTTACGAATTATATTATTTCATTTACTTTACAAACATTAATCTCCTTTAAGATATTTATATATTATATAATATTATGCTGCAAGTGTGATGGGAACCTTTGCACCAGGAACAATAAGGGGTTATTTGGTTAATTAGTTTTTTGTTTTTATTATTTAAAATGAAATTTATCTATTAAATTATATTATATTATATTAATATATTTATCTTAATAATTATATCTAGGTGTTTTGAAAGACAGCGTTCTTATATAGACATTAAATGGCAAGTACTCAATTTGATGCGAACAGAAGCACGACTTGAGCCTTATTAACACCATTTTCGACATAGACAAAAAGGTCTCGTCTGTAAATAATTTATTGGTAAGGGCTGTGTAAACCATGAAACTGGGTTTTATTAGAAAAATTTAAATAAATGCATGTATAATATACAGAATGCTTTATTGCTTTATATAAATACCTGCTAAATAAAATAGAATTCAAATTTTAATATCTACGTCGACCTACGCGTTGGCCCTAGGCGTTGGTTCGACGCATTGGTCCAAGTGGAATAAATCGTTTGTCTGGATATTATTGTAACAAAGCGTTAGTCCTAGTGGAACAAATCACGTTCGACACGAGTATTGGTCCAAGTAGAATTCCCATTATAAAATTGCTTAGCAAACAAACATACGACTAAATAAAGAGCTTTTAAAATAAAAAATGCTTTTATACAGAAACACTACTTAAAATTTGAGGGCTACTTAAACAATTAAGCAGCTCCGTAACTCAGAAAATTATTAATAATAAACTTTTTAAACTCACACGATTTATACTCATATTTTCTTATTCGCGTATTGTTACTTTTAAATTATCTTACCTCGACGTTTCGGTAATTGTAACATGTATCATTGTGACCCGGTTAAAATATTATTAATAATAATTTAAATTTACTAGCTGCTGAATTATTTAAGTATACCTACCCGTCAAATTTTAATGGCTTTACAATATCGGCTATTACTCTCTTAGATTAGCAATTAGTTAGGTTGACCTGCGCTGCTATACTTAGCCAGGGCTAACTAACTAACGTGGTAACTGGTTGTGAACTGACATTTGTGTCAGAGTAAGACCAATCACAAGAGTTCTATTTCTTATCGGTTGTGAACCGATTATGGCCATTAGGAAATTAGCCAGTGTCAAGTATTATTTATATTATGCAAGTTATTTGCATCGAAACAGTCAAGTCGTCATAGTTAAAGTCAAGTCTAGGGAATCATTTGTAAACACGGCGGCCATTTACAAACATTCTTCACGGAGCTTTGGAGACAACACTAAGTTAAAGTTTTGCACCGATTTTCACTTTCATTCCACTTGTACACCTTCACGAAACTAAATTGATTAATATGCCCCCGAAATTAAACAATTTGCACGCATTTAAACTAGGTTTCACAAAAATGAAAAATTTAGCACCACATCTCCTCAATGAGTTCCTGCCAAAACTCAAAATCACAAGAGTTAGCACGTTAGTTGGACTTTTGTTTTTGACGCGTTAGTGGAACGTCGTTCTAAATTTTTATTTGTACAAAACCTGGGGGCGACTTGCATAACACTATTTAAAAACATATTTAACTAAATCAATTTTAAAATAATTTATGGGAAATCGAACATTGGACTCTATTTCATTAAGTGGAAGATTGATAATAAGTTGCCACACATTGACAGTTTGACAGATTTTAAATACGATTTACAGTTTAAACATGTTTAGGAACTGTTATGCAAGCCGGCCTTAGTTTTATTGCATGTAAATTGTTTAATTGAATGAATGAATGAATGTCATTTATTCATTCATTCATTCATTTCGGCGGCATTTTATCAATTTAGTTACGCGAAGTTCAACGAGTGAAGTGAAAATAAAAATATCAGTGCCAAACACGAAATTAGCACGTTACAAACAAATGTTCCATGGGGTTGGAGAAAAATCGTCGCCATTTTTTCTGCAGCCTTCACGCATTGAAAATTATTTCAAACGATTACAGTATAATAGTGGTAGTTCACTATTAGTACGAGGAACTGGCTAAATTGACCTATATTGCTGACAGAAATCCATAACTAAGAAAATAAAAATAGCACGTCAGTTAGCCCTGGCTAAGTACTGCAGCGCAAGTCAACCTTAAAGTCTTACATACCATAACATAGTTCGAAGTTTAGAAAGAAAACTTTCAATTAGAACAAAACTAAGTAATTTAAAACTCTCCCTACATACCTAAGTTCTTCAACGGAACTAGTATGGAATAAACTTCAGTCTAACTAGACTCAAAACTCCTAACAAGTAATGCACGGTGCAAAATTCACCTGGAACTTGTGCATTTCTATATTTTTGTTGTTGCGACCCTCCGTCGTTGGCATGGTAAACACGAGGCGGGTACATCTCGTTAGTATGTACGTCTAGCTAACTGTTTACTACAGAGCACGTTTGTTTAATTTGCTAACATGTATTCATGCTTATTCTAGTTATGCTTTAGCTAAATAAATAGTAAGATTACTCCCTTTACTTATAAAATATTATTTACACATGACTAAGTTATGTGACGTTTGTCTCTGTCTGTCAACTTTGAAACTTCGTGTGACAGTAAAAGACAAACGATGCATGGTTATGCAGCGCATTAATTAGCGTTTATAAGTAAGGGGGTTATTGTTTTACTTTGCAGCTTTGTTACATTGTATAAATAAAAAACTACGAATTCCGGCAATTTTAAAAATTCGACATCTTCTATTCTCCTTCGATGTCGAACTCCTACAGACACCACTCGTTGCAGTCGTGCCATTCATATAGAAAAACTACAGAAGTTTAAGCTTAAGTAATAGCTGGAAGTGGCGCCCAAACAAGTTACTTTCCTAGTACTGAAACATTTACGTAGAACTAAAAAGTGTTCCGCCACATTGAGCATGCTGTCCCTTTCTAATAACACTATTAGAAAGGCTACATGGAATGTAGATTCTAATTCTAGTAATATAACTTCTGTAAGCGCTTGTTATTCAAAAATAGAGCCCTTTACTATACTACTGACTACTGACTGATCCATCTTGCATTTTATTAGTACCTCAATCACTGTAACACAAGCATTTAACATTGTAAAATCAATGTTTGAATGTAGGTATCCTTTTTCCTTATTTGAGAAATGTGGTAGTTTGTATCGGTGTAGTTAGTTTGTTTTTTAGTTAATGTATTTCAAAATTTACTAAATCAAGTTCGAATTTCCAATAATCGTAGAAAGAAAATTGTTTGCCTAGACTTCAACCCATAACCAAGCCAAGCATAACCCCCTATCGGTTTAATTTATACCATTTTAATTATTACTCGTTATTTAATCGTTTCCCATGTTTGTTTCAGATACTGAAGGCTGATTTTAATCAAACGGTAGGTACGTATTAAATTGATTGACACCTATATAGGTAAAACATCATTTGAAAGAATAACCCATAAACAAACAGAACTATTGATAAAATGGCATAGTAAAAATGAAGCATCGATGTAATATCAAAATGATGCTTAGTTTAATTTAGGTAAAAAACATCTGCATACCAAATTTCATTGAAATCAGTCCAGCCGTTTCCGAGATTAGCGCGCACAAACACAGATAAACGGACAAACAGACAAAAAGTTAAACACGGAAATTAGGTCGGTTACGTGAGTACATAACACGAAAAATGGTTTTTTTAAAATATCTCTTAAAATCAGACACCGCTAAGTTATGATTTTATTATAAGTATAGATGTAATTCGTTGAAGCGTGTTTCGATCTGGCGTAGGTAATCTCGTAAAAACCTATTTTTATAAAAGAGTTTTTACTTGAAAAAATAATTAACTTTTACACATTAATAAAAAGCTTAATAGCTCTCGACGACTCTCTCCAGTGCAGTTTGAAGTTAATCTCCATCGAAGTTAATAGAAATTTCTTTATGCAAATTTTAATTTGAAAAAAACCACTATTCAGTCTCAGTGCTTATGCCTTAGAATTAAAAAAAAGTAAATTACTTAGCTTTAGCAAACCACAGACCTTTACTCGTACTAAAGTTCCGTCTCCAAAGACTTTTAATTACAGTTTGATAATAAATAGGACGAAAAATAATGTTATACGAAGGTGCTAGGTGATCTCGTAAAATACAAGCTACAGTAGTTATGAAATCACGGTACAAAATTTGAGTGTTATTTTAGTTATCACAAGTTAGTAAAGGAAATAATAAAATTTTATAGTTCTTAGAATAATAATTGGCCTTTTCATCTAATTTTTAGATGATTTATACTTACAACGCAAGCAACTTTTAAATCCATGCTATTTATGGCGCTGTAGTGCCCAGGACGTTGTTAGGCGGAGTAGACTTGCCCAGCACCTATACCACCCTCCCAGTCTAGTTAGCCATGCCGAGAGGAAAGAACTGGTTAATATGTCTGGAACTAACTAAGCCGTGGGTTTCCTTACGATGTTTTCCTTCACCGTATAAGCGAGGTTATTTACGCACATAACTTTTCCTCAAGAAAAAAATATTAGTGCGCGGTAAACCGCGGGATTCGAAACCACGATCTTCGTAATGAAAGTCGGGGTATCTACCACTAGACTAACACCGCTCTTGATCTTAGAATATACACAGAATAAATAAAAAAATTGTAATGTAATTTCAGTCTGTTATACTAAATAGAAGTTGCAATGCTTTTGAAACGTCGATATTTCACAAAAAAAAACTTCTACTTTTCTACTTTTTATCGTATCAATTCCGCATTTTTATATCATTCTTATACAAGCTTAGCATATATAACTTTTATAATTTTACTATTATTATAAAGGTGAAACTTTAGGAGTATTGTGTCTGATTTGTTGTTCCTTTGTTGAAACTCAGTACGTAGCTAGCAGACTACCTGGGATAATATATCATAGTAATCCTTTTTTTATATTCCTTAATTAGGATCAAGAAATCCACAATAAACTATCGACCGAGCCAAATTCAACAGTTTTGCAACAACCAACTCGAAATTACCCGAGAACTTATAGGTAAGAAAATAAAAAATATCAAAGTACTTATTTACTGGTACGATCAATTTGTCGAACTCGTTCGAACATTTGCAAATCTTCATTTGGTAGCTAATGAGCCTTCACCGCCCGCCCAGATAGAATACGTAATCGTTACTAACCACCCTTTATGAATATTGAGAGAGTAAATATATTTCTACTTAATACGTCTATGAAGGTATGAGGAGAAAGATATTGGGCCTTACCTTGATCTTTTCTCGTTATTTTCTTGTTAAATTGTACCCCAAAAAAAAAATTAAATAAAAAATACACTGACTACTAAAACCACAGATAATAAAAAACTGTTTTTTACGTTGTTTTATTTTGTGGTTTTTTTTTTACTATTTATTTTTTATTAGCTGAACGATTTAGGTCCTGGAATAAGGAGACCATGGTAAGGCCCACTGTACTTACTTAAACGCGGTATGGTTTCTGCGTTGATATAGTTCAATCATCAGGATTTCGAATGTGATACGCACACTAGCTGCGCCCCACGGTTTTACCTGCGTAAGTCCCGATCCCGCAAGAATATCGGGATAAAAAGTAGCCTTTGTGTTATTCCAGGTCTCTAGCTATCTACATACCAAGTTTCATGGTAATCGCTTCAGCGGTTTTTACGTAATTAAGTAACAAACACATATACACACATACTCACAATCTTTCAGCTTTAAAATATTAGTAAGATAGGATATATTAGTCTTTTTAGAAACACCCTGCTCAAAAGTTGTAAAAAAAAAACAATAACAGTATGAAATCCAATTAGGAAACGATATCTTTCGCATCCATTACTTTTAATAACAGTCATGAAACTTTACGACTTTATTGTTTCAACAACAAATCTCGATTCCTACAATCATTCAAGATATTTTAATTGAACTTTAATAACGTAGGTATATTTATACTTCTATTTCTTTGAAATAAGTAAATATATAAATAATTTACGCAAACTAAAATATCATAATTACATTTTAAAATTACTGCAGATGAACATATCTTATTTTTATTGCTCAAAACTGAAAAAAATGCAAAAGAAATGAATGCATCATCAAAAATCCTTCCGTAATCCGTACCCTTTAAACCAGTTTCCCTCGCTTGGCGGCCAATTGGGTATGTAAGATTTTTTTAAAGGTGTGAAAATAAAAAAACCTTTGGACATATTTTGGTAAGATGCTATATTTTCATATTTTGAGCTCGAAATAGTAAAAGATTACAAAAAAATATCGAAAAAACGATTGACGACGATGTGACGTCAGATGGTTGCAGCGACCATTAATATACAACCAGATATAGCACGACCCCATATTTTACGGCATGTTATTTCAGGTCGTACTTTATCTGCCCCCGTATTATCTATCCAGTCGACGTCAGCCAACAGTAGAAATTGACAGGCACTTTGCATTGCATAGCTGCTTTGACTTAACGTGGTTATTACCGGCGTTTATACCTTATTGTCCGGGGTGTTATAAGGAGACCCTGGACTCCAATTAACAGATCGTACATTATCGGGGGTGTGATTTATCTGGCCGCACGATACCTGGTTGTACAATTGTACAATTTGTGACCTTATGACGTCATCAAAATAATATTTTCAGAAAATTATATAAAAATAACTACTGATCTAAATTACAAAAGAACGAAATTAGTTTCTTGAAATAACATAATCTTTCATAAAAATATAATCGTGATACTTTTTTTTTACATACTCAATTGCGCTAACCATTGTGTAACGGGGTCGATGTCATGAGCTTCGAAGTTATGGCATATTACACCCCATTGTAACACTACACGCAATGCCTGCATTTGGCTGTCGGTGGGGACGCTAAAACATATATAAATAGTCAAGTAGAGAGTGGCATGTAACACCACACTGGAGCCCGTTGTGAATTTTAAAGTCACACGATTGTTTTCACAACAAAAACAACGTCTTGACTTGTGGCTTGTTGCTTTAACAAGCCAGTTGCAATTACTGACGAAATATCGAGCTCGAAAAAAACCAAATTAATTTAAAAACAAAAAGTAAAAAATATAAACTATTAAATCATATTTCTTTTTGTTTTTTTTGCTCATGGCATTTTAAACTTAGTAATATTTTTACCAAGGAAAATGTTTTAAATCCATGAGATTCCCTGTGTAGCTCAGTGGTTAAAGCAGTCGCCTGGTTAACAAAAGGACGCAGGTTCGAATCCTGTCATAGAGATTTTTTGGAAATATATTTTCTTGCTAAAAATATTTTTATTATTTCTATATCCCGATATTATATTTCTTTTCCGTTGTGAATAGTTGCTGAGTCACTCAAAATAGAAGTTATTTGTTTGACTATTCACGACTGCATTGAGAAATCGAAGCCCTACATGGATGTGTCAGAATCCCTCACGAACCACTAAAAATTGACCTCGGCTATATTATATTCACTGGCTGCGTCCCGCGGTTTCCCAAGCTTAAGCCCCGATCCCGTGAAAATACCGAAGTCAAAAATAGCCTATGTTGCTCCCCGATAATGTAGCTATCTATTGATGAAAGAATTTTTGAAATCGGTTCAGTAGTTTCGGAGCTTATTCGTTATAAACCAACAAATCTTTCCTCTTTATAATATTACGTATTAGAGACAAGAACCTACACAATCATAAACTGTGTATTACACCAATTAGACATCATTCAAATGATGAAATCTCTCTATATTGCATTTATTGTTACTTATATGAAGTTGTGAATAGTTCTGATAACGCCTGCACCGTTTATTTAATACCTAATTACAATACAGAGAAACCCTTGACTTTTGTATTGTATTTTGTTAAACGTTCGAGGCTATTGGAATAAAAGATATTAAAATATTTAAACATGAAATAAAATCCCCATTCTGTACCAAGTATAAAAGTATAGGTAAATCATCTATAATACATAGGTATCTATAAAATGCTTTGATTCATTAGTTAATCATGACTAATGAATCAACGCACAACCATAAAGCCGTGTTTTTATTACGGAACTAGTGTCGCGAAAGTTATAGTCATCTTTGCAAAAGAAATGCGTAACACCAGCGATTTTTTGATAAAACTAGTGTCGAGCAACTTTTTTGTGAAGTTGATAACTGTCGCGACACTAATTTCGTATTGAAAATACGGCTTAAACAGCTGATAGTAGAGACCAAAGTCAAAGACAATTTTTTTTTATTTGATTGGATGTGTTGATCACTTTAAATACGTCGAATATTCTTACAAATATGACTCTACTGTAGTGTGTTCTTTATTTTGTCTAGTTTTTCAGAGATCCCACGTAATAGGGACTTACGAGAGTGAAACCCTGGGACACAGCTAGTACTTTAACCCTTAGCTGGAGTTGGGGGTCAAAATGTACCCGAACAAAACATCTTACTTCTTACTAATATTATAAACGCGAAAGTTTGTATGTATGTATGTGAGGTTGTTACTCTTTCACACAAAAACTACTGAACCGATTGCGGTGAAACTTAGAATATAGGTAGCTGGGGACCTGGATTAACACATAGGCTACTTTTTATCCCGATATTCCCGCGGGAACGGGACTTACGCGGGTGAAACCGCGGGGCGCAGCTAGTATTATCATAACTTTGTAATTTTAGTAATCTCATTACGACGCGGGGTGCGGCGGGTGACGGACGCTTTAACCTTCTTGGAATCAGAGGTAGCACACGTGTGGGGGGTGGGGTCAAAATAACCCCTGACCTAACCGTTTATTTAGTTTATCATTTTTTAAATCGTACTGTTTTCGACATGTATTCCTGTTGTCTGGTAACTAGAAAATATAACTAACCTATTCAGAGTTCTTAGTTTTATAATATTGTAAATTTTTACAATAAATAAAACTTGTGAAGTTAACGACTACAAAACAAGTGAAAAGTTTGATCTATAAAAATTAGGCGTGCCAATAATATTGCCAAAACTCATAGCTTTTAAGTTGTTTTTTAATAAATAACATTTAAAAATTATGTTTGGTTTTACTGTTTGTCTTATCTATGTATTGGGGTCATTTTTTACCCCCGACTCCAGATGTGTGTCCCAATTTTAGCGGCTCCAACTAAAGGGTAAGTAAATAATCCTTTTTAGACGATAAATTTAACCTCTGTAGTAAAAAAATCTAATTGTAAATGACGATGCGACAAATGTAGCTTTTACCCCCATACCCACAACATATATATTTATGTTCCTATATTTACAAGGAATACCAAGTTTACGTGCATGTCAGAAAAGACAGACTCATGCAACTGATTTCAATCCCTCGCGGTTCGAATAAGGAATGACGAAGCGAAACGCTTAGTACGAGCGTCAGGGATTTCCGCTAAGAACGCGGGGTCGCAAACAGTTTACCTAGTTATTCGTAGGTAGTTCATCTACAAATCAATTTAATTTAATGGGACTACTGTCACGTGATATTCCATGCAAAAATTAACTTTTTTTCAACCCTTACATTCATTAGATTTTCCGATTCCTGTGTTTTTGAAACCGCGGGGCGCAGCTAGTTCTCTAGAAGGTAATTACTTTACTAAAAATCAGAGAAATTGGATCTTACCATTATCCCATACTCATGAAAAAGAGGTTACCCTGGTTATATGGAATTGAACTTTCTAAATAATTCTTAGCACATAGAAGCTTCTATCTCGTAATGTTAAGAAAACCATTAGAGATGGTTCTCATTAGAACGAGCATCGATCTGAATCACAAATTGTTATAGCAGTATTGTTCAGTAGTTACAAAAATATGTTCTACCGAATTTTTCAAAAGGATTTAATTATCAAACTAGCAGCTCCCCGAGGTTTTACCCGCGTAAGCCCTGATCCCGCGGGATTATCAGGATAAAATGTAATTATTCTAGGTCTTCAGCTATCTGCAAACAAAGTTTCATCGCGATCGGTTTCGTACTTTTTGCGTGATTGAGTAACAAAGTCACAGACATACACACAAACTTTCGCGTTTGTAATATTAATAAGACTAGCTGCGCCCCGCGGTTTCGCCCACGCAAGTCCCGATCCCGCGGGATTATCGGGATAAAAAGTATATATTCCAAGTTTCATCGCAATCGGATCAGTAGTTTTTGCGTGATTGAGTAACAAAGTCACCGACATACATACATGCAAACTTACGCGTTTTTAATCTTACTAATATTATAAACGCGAAAGTTTGTATGTATGTATGTATGTACGTGAGTTTGTTACTCTTTCGCACAAAAACTACAAGACGGATTGCAATGAGACTTGGAATTTAGGTAGCTGGATACCGGGAACAACACATAGGCTACTTTTTATTTGACCTCTGTGGCGCGTCGTGCGAACGCTTAGCTGCAATACAGAAGGTTGCGGGTTCGATTCCCGCTGGGTGCAAATGTTTATGCTTAAAAATAAATAAATATTTGTATCTGGTCTGGGTGTATTTCTATGTATAGTATGTATGTATTTACATAAGAAAAATAAATATAAGTAGTATATCCGTTGTCTAGTCACCGTAACACAAGCTCAACAGCTTACCATGGGGCTACATGGCGCTGTTGTGTTGGTCACAGAATTTATTATTATTTATTAATATTTTTTATTCCGATATTCCCGCGGGAACGGGACTTACGCAGGTGAAACCGCGGGGCGCAACTAGTATTAATATAGTAAGAAGAAAGAAAGCTTCATCATTTTACACTGATTGACACAGAAAAAGCGTACATTTTACACGAATGTCATAATAACAATAGAGACGTGATATTCAAAAACAAAGCTCATTGCTCAAAGCTCACATGAGATTTTATTAAAGGAATTTTCCTTCAGTTCGTGTCATTTTTGTTTCGAGACATCTCTTGATACGGTCTTGACCTTTAGCTCGGGCTCGAGTGACACCTTTCGACTAAAATGACTGACGTAAAAGTTAACCGACTTAAATTACAAATCACAGTTTAATTATCAAGTTTAATAACTACAAAACATTACACGATAATGACCTTTGTTTAATTAGTTAGCTGTTCTTTGTAATCATACATTTAAAAAAATATAACTTAGATGTGGGAACGAATTTTTTGTGGCAATCTATATCTATACTTATAATAAAATCGTAACTTAGCGGTGTCTGTTTTTGAAAGATATTTTGAAAAAACTGTTTTTAGGGGTATTTACTAACGTAACAGACCCCATTTCCGTGTTTAACTTTTTGTCTGTTTGTCCGTTTGGGTCTTTGTCTGTTTGTCTGTGCGTTTGTGCGCGCTAATTCCTTACGGCTGAACCGATTTCAATTAAATTTCGTACGCAGATAGTTTAAGACTTCGATTAACATATAGGCTACTTTTTATCCGGATATCAAGTCCGGATATCCGGACAAAACATAAAAAATGCGTAATTTCGTTGTATTTGAATAATCGACATCCATCGTCTTCTATCGTTATTCATCGTCATTCATCGTCATCGATCGTCATCATCACTTACTGACATACAATTTTTTCCTAACTTCACCTACCTACTGCAGTCCACACTTAAACGGACGACCAGGGAAGTGCTGATGATGCCAAGCGCGGTAGCACCTGGCTTCAACAGAACTTCAATGGGCGACAGTTTAAGTGTGGATTTTTGCATTGCGGTAGGTAGGTGTTCGAACAACACGGGTTCGCGACTTGCGCGGGTGAAACCGCGGGGCGCAGCTAGTTGAAGAATAAAAGTAAAACAAATATCATTTTTGAACGGGGTATTTACCATGTTTTCATCTGTTTATTCGTGAACAGGCCAGTGGCAATTAGTGTCGAAATATTGGGCTCCATAAAAAATAATTCAAATTTGGTATATTTACCAACTGTAAACTGGTTATTGCCAGTTTTTAATAATATTTGTAGTGAAAACAACCACGTTTGTTTGATATCGTTAAAATAAATCTTTTTATAATAGTAACATTTAATATAGATATATTAATCTTTGTACATGTACATTTATTTATTTATTTTAGGAGCTTTTTATGGTGACATACAATCACTCCACTTGTTCATATTTTTAATTAGTAAATCGGGTCGAGTTTTTATTATTTTTCCTTCATTCCCACACACCCCATAGAACACATGCACACTCCAAAGAACACACCAAATCCTAAATTTCATGTGTCTAAAACCAACAGCGGTTTGGGCAGTTCGTTGATAATAGTTCAGTCAGTCAGTCAATTGTTCAGTCAGGACTTTGAATTTAATAAACGGGAAGTAAGGTCGGAGTAATTTTACCACTATTTGTTTCTATATTTCAACTTTGAAAGTTCTTGTCACGGAAAAAAACAAAGCATGTTCTCACTAACTACTCCGTTTTTATTAATAATGCTATTTATTCTTAGTTATACCCAAGTATGTTGCAACCTACCTAGTTGTTTCATAAATAATGTATTCTGTTTCGGCGACATTGTTATTCGAACGGTGATAAGTCATCGGTCCTTTTCCGAGCGAGGGTCCTATTTTCAATTCCCTAAAAGAAAGCTTTTCTTATCAGCTGAATAACATTAAAATAAATGACTGGGAATTTCCTTTGAATTTATTAAGAAACGTATGCTTGTTTATTTTTAATACCCTATTAGGCTTAATAGGACTGTATTAGGATAAAGATGAAGACGGAGAAAAGTCTATCATGTGTAAGGCTAAGGGAGTTTTAAAGCAAGTGGCACTGAGATGTTTTTGCACGAATTTTATTAGTATAAGCTAAACTTGCTTTTTATTTCTATCCATATGTTTATTAAAACATAAAAGTTAATACAATTACAATTAAAATATACACATACAATATCAATATCAATAAAAATATCCATCTATCCATATGTATGTTATCCTACTTTATATTATATCATCATCAGCCTATTGCAGTCCACTGCTAGACATAGGCCTCTCCAATTGCACGCCACCTAGATCTATTCTCGGCTTGTCGCATCCAGTTTGTGCCAGAGGACGTCCTACTGATTTGCTACCGTTTGCCGAGACGAGGTCTCCACTCTAGAACTCCTTTACCCCAACGGTTGTCGGTTAGGTTTATACCTGTCTACTCAATCATTGCTCTAATAATTTAATCGACAATACCAACAAGGTAATAAATAATAATAATAAATAAATAAATAATAAAATTTATTCAAAAAAACCTTAGGAACTATTTAAACTTAAAAGTCAGTTTTTACACAATACACCTAACTGTTTTATCTATGCCTGAACTAGGTAATCCTGTATTTCAAGCACAAACAACGTATTTCAAGGTACTTCAACAACGTTATTAATCAAATAGATTCTGCAAATAAACTAAAATTGCCTTCAAAATTCTAAGACCCGAATAATTGGAAGTTCCGAATTGGATTGCTTTTAGCACAATAGCTTCACAATGACATCGGCCTTGATATTACATCGATTCAATCAAAATATTGGGCCAAAGGTTATCTGAAGGAGGAGGGGAAGGAAACGAGGTTGAAAGGTGAAGTGGGAAGCCGACCACACGCGACATCTGCATTTAAATATAATTTAAAATATAAATATTGCTCGACATTACACACAGCGCTATCTAGCCCCAAACTAAGCACTAGGCTAGTACTATGTGTACTAGACAACGTATATACTACATATTATACTTTTCTTTTGTAATTACGTACATATAAAACATAGAATACACCTAAATATACAATTTTTAGCCAGGATAGCCTCCATAACTATGGAGGGGGTTCTCCATAACTATGGAGAACCCCCTCCATAGTTATGGAGGTGGCCTTACAAAACAACGGACCCCGCCTAGAACGCCCAGGAGCACTCTAGTTATACCTATTATAAGAATATTTTCTTCTTTGGTTTTCGCCATTTTGCATAATAAAACAATTTATTTACTTAATTTTAGTCCACCTTGAAAAAGCCAACTGTAAAGTTGCCAAAACCTCGGTTCGTTGAAAACCATGAATTTAACCCGATAAATAAAGTGTTTTATTAGAGTAATGGTAGATTAGTAGACCTAATTTCGACTCGGCTACACGAGCACCTGTGACGAAATGGTTAAAACGTTGGGCCGGACTCCCCAAAGATGCAGGTTCGAGTTCTGTCGGGTGCGAATTTTTGGAAAACATTTATTTGAAATTTAGAAGTAAATTTAGAAATCCAAGTGTAGAAAACACTTTAAAATATATTAAAAAAAGTGGCTACCAGTTTGCACATGCTGAAATTGATTGTTCGGGCCCCCAGAAATAACCCTCCGAATTTCCAGACTTATGGGTGACACTCGCTTAAGGAATAGTCGTAATTCTGCGGTTATGACTATGATATTTTACTATTCTCTGTGAAAGGTGCAGAGGAACATACAAAAAAATGTGCCTTCAGGCTCATTCACTTTTACACACTACAACACACGAACAGATATACCAAATGAGGTACAATCCTTTTTGACATGCCTGTTCGGATACCTGTAGTTGTTATCTGCCGTCGCGTTCAGCTATCAGCTTAAATCTAGAACATACTAACTAGAGGGAGGCAAACACCAAGCGATACTTATCTGATACCGACAATTCTTCTGTTTTCAAAACAGACTGGATCAGAAGTGGATCAGTAAGTTTCTCTATTCTATTATCATCATAAGTAGATATAAGATCATAAGTAACCTAATGTTACTTCGATGATGTAGGTTTTTATTAGTGAAACAGTTAACGAAATCAATCCAGACCAAACAAACTAAGAAACAACCAAATAAGTCATTCCTCTTTATATTATATAAAATATTTACTTACTTTAATGTTTTATTTTAATTTCAGTAAGTAACTAAGTGTTAAGGTGAAGTGCAGACTCGATAAACCAGTCAACTTAACCGACCTACTTCGAAATTGGTTGATCCCATTGTGATACTTCGAAACGTCAAAAGTACGAGATACTCGAAGCACTTACCCATCAGAATACCATCCGAGTCATGGTCGATTGAACTTTGAATAGGGACCCAGATGTCGGCCGGTTGTTTATCAAACTGATGATATCGCCCTTGTCAGTTTAATTCTGACGTTTTAAATTTCGAATGTAAATATGATTTTCGGGTGGATTATGATACCACGATTATTTCTATGGAAGATTATGGGAATATAGTTTTTAGATATGAGTAGATATTCAAAGAAAAAAAAACAGCTGTCCCATGAGAATTAGTTCTACATTATTATACATACAGCTCAATATGATTAAGACAAATAACCATAATTTACCACAATATATCCCTCACAGTAATAACTTCGAAACAGTGCCCCGCACACTATCACTTCTTGTTATCTAAAATTTATTGCCTTTTTATATCGGCCCCTTGACTTACAGTAAACGCTACAAAAGAGCTATTTATTCGTAATACGTGTTGCTATTAGCTGGAACAATTAATCAAAAATCTAATTAAGTTGGTCGGCGCCTGGGAAACGTTGACAGAAGATTGAGTTCAGCTTTAATTACGGCAGACAACAACGTTCTAGACTTCGCTGCTTGCAGTTTAGTATTTTTGAATAGCACACCCATACGAGAAGCTAATACAATAAATTGACGGCCTTTGTGGCACGTGGTGTGAAGGTCCGACTGCAATGCAGAAGATTGCTTGTTCATTTCCTGCCGGGTGCAAGAATTTATGCTTAAAAATAAATATTTGTATCTGGTCTGGGTGTTTTCTACGTATCATATGTATGTATTTACAAAAATAATCGTATATTATGTTAATTATACCTACGTTATCTAATACCCATAAAAAGCCTAGTGCTTAGTTTGGGGCCATATTGCGCTGTGTGTTACGGCGTACAATATTTATTTATTAGGCTACTTACATTAACTATGATGATAAAAGTTAGTGTGTTAGTGTAAAGGTTGATATTAAAATATATCGAATTTTTCAAACACTGGAAAATCATGATAATGTTTGGAAGTACGAGCTGGTTTGTCCCCCAAAGCGAAGATCTTCGGGTATTTTTGCTTCGACGAAGTTCGTCGGGAGTTATACTTATATGAGCTTACCTCAAGCATAATGTTGTATGTGCGATTCAAGCCTTCATACTAGGAACGCCCTCTAGTAGTCGCTGCGGACTGTCATGGGATATCGTACCTGGAAGACTGGCAACAATCTGAATCGCCAAACTAACCGTCTGACCGATAAAGCTGCCAATCTTCCGTTTGCCAAAAGCCTTAACAGAATCTTGAAAAAATGACAATAAAATTCATTTTTAACTCAGATAATAAAAAGAAATATGCAGAGAGGATAAACAGAAAGCAATTTCTTTTTCACGGCGGTTAACAAAACTGCAACCTTTGCCCATTGGAGTGGGCTCACCGGTCGCCAAGTGGCTATTGTGTGCAAAAAGAGTGCCTATAAGTACCAGACAAGTGCGTTCCTTACTGCCTATGAAGTACAGGTTTAAATATCTTAACTAAATTAAAGTTACGAAGTCGAGTAATGAATACCAAGTTGCGAGTCGATACCGTAGAAGCGTAGGCGTCGTCGGCAGCGACATCGTTATAACATAAATTAATTAAAACGCTCTCGTCAACTATTAATAAACTATTATCAATAGATAGCTACAATTATTAGACTTCAAGCGTAGACCCGTTAGGGCGTTTGGTTTCACCCAACTCTCTCTGTTAAATACTGGCAGTGTTTCGCAGTTCAACCCTGTAATTTCTGATCCCGTGGAAATTTCGAACTCCCTTGATGTAAAGTTTAGTCAGGACTTAGAATTCTGTATGTATAGATAGGTACAGCAAAAATAAAAGTTATCTAGGTAAGTATAAAGTTTCATCGCAATCGGTCCAGTAGCTTTTCAGCTAAAGTAACCAACCATACTCGTTTACTTACACAAAGACTTTTAAATTTATAATATCAGGGATATATTAGTAGGCAATAAAAGGTAGGATATAGTATCGCACAATATCATATATCGTATCATTTAATAATGGAGGAACCTTCAGTATAGAGACGGTGAGTTAAAAGGATTTCGCGCTTTTGTTACTCTCTGATTTAATTAAAACTTTGATTTATGAAAGTAATATAAAACAGTGAACGTTTAAGAGGATTTAGTATGCGGGGTCGTCGATGATAATGTTCGAGTTAATGAAAAGTTGGTCGATTCTATGGCTGGCTATTGAGACTGGTGTTAATTAACTCGAGAAAGAAAATCTTCAATGAATTGATTTTATAGACCTATTCGATCTTAATGAATTTAACCGCACCGATACGTACCGCCGCTACGTATAATGCGGTTTCATGACCGCATGATACGTAGTGATACTAGTCAGGTATCGGGACTAAAAACTAAATATTATTTTTTAATATATTAATGAATTTGTTTCAATGAAAACCTAAGTATAGAAATATTTTCAACGGAAATCATCATAATATAGAGTGCACGAAATAACGCGTGTTCAAGCCTCGCCGTGAGTGAATTTTGGAGATGTATGTTTTTTTGAAAAAAATCTCAGAATATTAAAATTACATGAAATACATAATATGAAGTTCTATTTCTAACTTAGTTCAGTTTATAATATTCCTAAATTATTTTCTCTAAACTCTTGATTAATAAGGTGTTAAGAAAGATAAAATGTTAAAATATTAATCATTTTGCATTTAGGTCACAGTTTAACATTTGAGTTATAGTTAATTTATAATAATAAATTTTACTAAATTATATTTGTTATCTATAAATAGACCAATTTCATATGAAACAATCACATATTATGTTCTTAACACACTACAGTTTCAGAAGGCATCAAAGTTAATCAATTGATTCCTAACCTAGACCAAACTAATCAAATTGCCACTGTGTCTTATACATTCTAATTAACTATTTAGTATTCTATGTAGTTGTTGTCTTGTATTTGATATTAGTTTTCGATTTTTATTTTGTTTTGGATATGTTGAATTGTAGTTAAACTAATTTTCTTGTTTTAAACATAGGAACCGCATAGCAATAATGCTGAAAATAATATAAGCAACTAGATTAAAATTTGAATCATAATTTCGTGAAATCATATAATTTAACGTTCTTTTATAAATACATTGCGAAACTGTCAGGGGTTCTTATTGACTACGAAACACTGTCAAGTAGCTCGTAACCCCTAATCAAACATCTATCTCCAACTAAACTAAGTTAGTTTAGCTTAAAATACTGACGAGCTTAAGCTAATGGCAGGTGGAATAGTTTGTGGTGCACGCTCGCTCATGTATGTAAAAGTGACTCTGCTATGCGGGGCTAAGATAAACTAACGTAGCATAGTAGCCGGTGGACGATCAGCTAGAACTAAAACAAACAATATTTAAAGGTCTCTTGACATTTATAAAATACATGATAATCGCAGCACGCGTCCGATAAGCAAAGGAAGACGGCACGCGAATGTTAATTCCTTCTCGATTAGTATTCCAGAAGCAACAACAACTAATAAAAAGCGGCCACCGTTGGGAAAATTGAAAATATCCGCAACCATCAGGAAAATGAGGAGGCTCTTCGTCACGCCGTAAAATTAGAATTGTACAGTTTCGTATGCATATCGCGTACTCCTAAGTTTGTTCTTGCTTTTGATTATATACTGAACAGTGAACAGTCGAACACCTTAGGTACTTGATAAACATTTGTTTCTTTCGTTCTACATCTGAACTGAATTTCAACTCCTCAATTAGGGTAAACGGGAGGTTCGAACAAGAATTATTGCTACTGCTTGACGTGACAATCAAAATAATAAGCACAGAAAGTCCTACATCTTGCTATATAGACATTCTAAAAGCTTCACTGTGGTTTAATACTTTGACGGGCGCGGGGTGTCAATTTCAGGGGCCGCGGATGCGAGTTGGGTTGGGTCTGACCCTTTTTTAAAAAGATTTAAAACTCCCTGAATGTTTAATTTAATCAAAATTCCATGTAGACTTAAGAACAAAGAGACCGTGATCTCGTTGGAGCCTAATTTTAGATGTTTTAAAAAAAAACTATTAAAGTTACGAATCAACATTAGGCAGTATCATCCAAAGAAGCAATGTAGTTAGATTTTAACTTTTAGGTCTTTAGATTTTCAATATTATATTTACGAAAGCAATTCTTTTAGTTCAAAGATTCTTAGTTATTTTCTAAGAGGTGGCTCTTGATCGCGATTTATGGCATGTCGTCATGTGGCCTATGTTTAGCCTACGTTTAGCCTATGTTCAGCATTGGACGGATAAACTCCGAGATAATGATGATTCTTTTAGTTTTAGTTTGTTTAAGTATAATGTTTTACTATTTATAATTGTTAATATTTGCGTTATATTAACTAAAATAATACAAACATAAAATAACATTCTGCATGTAATAAACGTCGCGTTGCGGTGACATCGATCGTTTCATATCCAATGTAACCAGACGTCCCAGACTGTCGGCAGTGTTGGCACAGACAAGCTTATTTGATGCTATACTCTGCCTTATTTGAATGAACACTATCCCGACCGCAAACAGGAGCCTGTCGAATTCAGCAGCACATATACACATATTGATACAGTAGTACAGTATGTATGAATGTTATTATATTTGAGCTAGCTAAATGTTATGCTTCATGATCACCTTTCAGTGTATCGATACCTTAGGGCTCAAAGGGCGTAAGTCAAAAGGCGATTTTACAGTAAAGGCGAAAAACAAACCCAAATGGATTGTTATCGACATATTTTTAACTTAAAAAAACTATTTGAAAATACTCTAATAATGATTAATAATCATAAACTCGCGTTAGTCATTAAAAACTCATGTTTATGATTATAACAGTGGTTAAGAACAAACATATCATATGACATAAATATAACATGTCATATTTGTTTTATTTTCTTCAATAAATACGGTGATAAACCCCATTTTTGGCGAATTAGAAAATACACAGATCGATTAAGAAGAAAAAAAAGGCTGAGTTAAAAAGTCAATTTCGCCGAAATGGCGGTTACGCTTTTTTTTCGAGCTCCGAGGTATCGATAAATGACAAAAGCTATAAAGCAATATCTGTGTTATGTTTGTTGTATTATATTCAAAATTAATATCGTAATATTAGTCGTATTTAGTTGTTGGAACATTAATTTTGATGGCTGTTTTCGCGGGTGTCTGGTTATTAATTTACTTGTGTATTTCAATGATACTGAAATTGAAATAACAATTAATTAACCTACTTAATTAAGTAGTTAATTTTCGAGTTATGTTATTATTAACATTCTCGCTTATTGTTTGTACAATTTACTCCTTTATTCATAAACTAGCTGCGCCCTGCGGTTTCACCCGCGTAAGTCTCGTTCCCGCGGGAATATCGGGATAAAAAGTAGCCTATATGTTAATCCAGGTCCCCATAGCTACCTATATTCCAAGTTTCATCGCAATCAGTTCAGTAGTTTTTGTGTGAAAGAGTAACAACCACACATACATACTTACATACAAACTTTCGCGTTTATAATATTAGTAAGATAAGAGATAAGAGTAAGATAATCATCTATTTAATTAAACAAGTATAATCCTTTTTGTTGGTAGCGCTGTGATGTTCGAAACAATGTGAGGTGGGATAAGCTTGCCCAGTTCCACCGTCACAGTCTAACTATTCAGCCATGTCCAGAGGAAAGAACAAGTCATTAAGAGGGTTACCCCCCCCCCCCCTTAATGGCCTCTTTAATACAGGACCTAAATCACCCTAATATTAAAATAAATTATAATAAAAAATACCTGACTAAAATAAATATAAAAAGTCGGTGTTCTTTTTGTTTTTTCAATTTTTATTAGCTGGACGATTTAAGTCCTTCAATAAGAGATCATGGTAACCCCCTACATTCGGAGTTAACTAAGCAACAAGTGAAGAACACTATCGTGAGGAAACCCTTTATTTAAAAACATTTATAAAACGTGGTTTAAAATGTCACAGTTCTTTCGCACTTTAGCAAAATGTGTACATTTTTACATTAATTTATTTATAGTATTGAATTTTCATTATCATTTTAATTAATGTCATTTTAGTTAAAATTAAGTTAAGTTAAGTTAAGTTAGTTAACTTAGCTACCTATTTTCTTTTCTTTTCTCTGTTGTTTCAGCACTCCGACATAATTAATCCAACCGATACGTAAACTTTGATCACTCTTATAATATATTAAATTTTAAAACCTATTTCGGCTTAACATTTTATTTTTTTTAACATGCCCAAGCCGTAATATAGGGTAAAATATAGTATGATTCACTGACGCCGGTGGACTAATTGGTTATGTAACCAATTAGTCCACCGGCGTTGGTGACTCATACTCACGAAGCGATTAGAAAGGTAAAGAAAGAAAGAAGCGAAAGAAGCGATAGAAGCGAGATTTCGCTTCTCCCGGATTGAATTGAGATGCGTTGGTTCAAATCCTGCTTAGCTTCGACCGTGCGTTGTTTTTTATAAATATAATTACTCTTTTTGGCTTCACGATTCCACGAGCGTAAGTCCCGTTCCCGCGAGATTATCGGGATAAAAAGTAGGCTATGTGTTATTCTAGATCTTCATCGCAATCATACATGCAAACTGTATATCTGTACTGTAACTTTGTAACTCAATATTTTGTAAGATAAACGAAAAAGGAAAAAAAAACAACACAATTCAAATACGTACTTAAATAATAATTTAAGGTTACGCATCCGCATTTAAAATATAACCATTTCATGTACTAATGTGCTTCAACCTTTAACCTCTAAGTAAAGGTGTATATAATATAACAGACTACAAATTGGATTTGGCATGAATAACAGATAATTACAATAACATTTGCAGTCTAAAAAAGACGTTAATTTGAAAGGTAGGTTAAAATACAAAATAAAAACCAAAGAGATAAAAAGATTAAGACTAAAAGAATAACCTATTGTCTGACAGTGTACAAAAAGCCATTTAATGACAGTTTTAACTGAATTCAGTTTAATAAACGTTTATAAATACAGAAATTAACCACATGTAGTGCGTCAGGCGGACTGGCTGCAATACAGAAGGTTGCGTGTTTGGTTCCCGCTCGAAACGAGTAGGTATTTATGCTGACTGTAAATGATTGTTTCTGGTTTTATGAAAGGTTTCTATATATATTTATTTGCAAAAAAATGCGTAGTTTGGCGATTGACGGCGCATGTGCAACATCACGTAAATAATGTATTTATATCCTGCGATTTCAACAGCATATTATGAACACGATTCCAATTTTCAGCTCTTTACAGTACTGTCAGCGGTTTAGGCTGCCCGTTGATCCATCAGCACAAAGCCCTTATAGATATAGATTTTATAATCAAAATAAGACGCCATTATTGAGTCTTAGATCGCTAACATACCTATGTTTATTTGTACCCAAACCAAACAATGATTATCTAATCTTAACTAAACTAATTGATAACCGGGGGCACATGCAGTTATCGGTTTTATCTGAACGCCTGGACAACGCGAAATCATAATGCTGGAGTTTACTTGGCACAAAAAACAAGCATTGCAATTCAGCGTGGCAATGCGGCCAGCATTTTGGGCTCGTTGCCAAGTTACGAAGACTTTGACTTGTTTGATAAATAATAAAGTTTATAATAAAGTTAACAATATAATGGTTTTTATAAAATACAATTAAATTAAAACTTATCAATAAAATTCCCAATACAAAAACAAAACAAAAAATCTTATTATCTAATCTTATCATTAAGGTAGGCGGAGTACCTACGTAATGTGCTAAAATTATTATGTTATTCCAAGTTCACTTGGGTTAACAATGGTTAAAACTATATTAACAATTATGTTTTGATGTTGAACCTATGTACAAAGTTATTAGTACCTAGTAAACAGGCTACAAGCCTTCAACTTTGAGTCTCGATGAGATTTAATGAGGCACTAAACTTGTGTTAGATCTGTCAGCAAGTAAGTAATTTACACACCTTCAGTACACGAAATGGTAATTAAATAAAAGGACTTTTAATGACCCATAATTTAATATTGTGATTGTTGGTAAAACAGTAAACATATTGCAACAACAAGTAGTGGAACATCTGATTCTGTATCAAACAATAAAAATGTATCAATGCCTTAGTTCTATTAAATTTTTGAAAACGGTTTAACAATTGGTCATTATTTTGCAAGAAATCAGTTATACTTCAAATTAACTCTTCAAATGGGACAATTTAGGTCAAGATCTAGTCCCTTCGAGAACAAGATCATTGTAACATAATCGAAACGTATAGGTAAGAAAAACATGCGATTAAGATTCGGAGAAATTTGAAATTATGACTTCTAAAGCTTCGCATACTTGAGACATTCTAGTCTTTTAACGAACCCTAGAGAATTCGAAAATAAAAAGTAGGGACGAACCTACGAGATAACTATGCCTAAAGTTATCTGCATGCCAAATTTCTACGAAAATTCGGTTATTTTTGCGTAAAGGAGTAACAAACATACTCTACTTATTTACTCACAATTTTTCACATTTATACCAAAGCTCAAAGACTATTAGTTAAAATATTTAACACCAATGTCAAGTTTACGAATAGGTACCTTACCTACCTACGTAATCTCAATAACAAATGATGGATTTATCGACCGCTGATTGAATGGAAAGGACATTCATCAATGAACGCTCGCTGTGCGAGTGATGATCAATGAAGAATTATGTTGTTGAAGTTTTTATTGAATCTGTCCATTACGATGAGGTTACGACGTTCACGAGCTCTCTGTGTATACTTTGTTTCGTAAATAAGATATTATACCGTTTAGTATTTTGTTTTATTATCGATGGGTGCGCGTTTGATGATAGGTATCTAAAGGACTAAGGGCGTTTCTGCATTCGACTGCAACAGCCAAGAAACGCTACTTTAAATTTGAGTAGCACTCAAATAATTGAACAATTTCAAAATTTTAAATTATTAAGGGAGTTTTTAAGCTTGATAGCTGCTTAATTTGTTAAGGAGAACTTAAAATTTGGGTACCATTTCTGCATACGACGGTAAGGCTATGGCTTGCGCATCTACATCAAACTAACTAATTTGGATTAGCTATGACGAATAAGCGAGTTTAATATATTTTGTATTATGATTTGCTAGTCCGTGCATCCGTGAAGTTAGTTCGTGTTAACTGCGCTAGCTACCCTCAGGAATTTAATCATCATCATCAGCCTGTGGTAGTCCACTGCTGGACATAGGCCTCTCCAATTGCACGCCACCTAGATCTATTTTCGGCTTACCGCATCCAGTTTGTTAAATAAAAAGATTAAAGATATTCCGCAGAATTAGAGCAAAGTAAAACACAATATTTACCGGGTTTTACTCGCGTTTTTTTTGATAACGGTATTTTTTTAAAGGACCAAGCTTTCGCTAACTCTACAGTTAGCTTTTCAAGTTTCGCTAACTTAACAGCTAGCTTTTTCAAGGTTGATTAAAAAAAGCTAACTGTAAAGTTAGGGAAAGCTCTATCCTTTGAAATAATGCTGTTATTTATTATGCAAAATCGCGAAAACCTAAGAGAAAATCTTGATAGCAAAGTATTCTAACATGGCCAATGCAGCCACTCAGAAAGACGGGTCGGACCTTAAAGGATGGTTTATATTAGACCGTCACTCGGCCGTGCCGGGTCCGAGCTTCGTTGTCTGTTGCTTGGCCGCCACTCGGTTGCAAATTGCAACAGACCGATCGACTTCTCGCCGAGCAATGAACGACGAAGCTCGGGCACGGCACGGTCCGGTGACCGTCTAATATAAATCATCCCTTACGTAGAAACCGATTAATTTATCCACACTTCAGGGACATTTGATTAAAAAATGCTTTTTATTCCAAAATTCCATGCTCCCTGCGTGACTTGCACCCACTCCCACCCCTTTTCTAGCGGATCCAAATTTATATTATTGTTATTAGCGATATTTAATATAGAACAGAGTACATTACGAAACTTATAGGATTAAACTTAAACCATCTCAATTTCAAAGTCAACGCTTATCTTGATGTTTGTTGGACAGTTTGACACTTTTCTTGTCATAATAACCCTCAGCTCAGCATTCAGCTGTTAGTGCAGTTGGTAATCCATTTAGTAATGTATTTCGCATTTATAATAAGTGGGATTTGAACTCGTTTCAACTAAATTAGAGTTTTTTTGGCTTAGCTTCGCTTAGTTAAGTCAATATATATGTGCGTCACAGACACTGCAATCGCAGCAGATCGCAAACTATGGCAAAAGCAGATAAGTTCACTTGTTTGAAAAAAAAACAGTACATTACTCTAAAACGTTTGCAAATTACATTGTTTAAATAAAAATGTCGGAAGGTGCCAAGGCTTTATAGCACAATTCAGGCAAACATGATTTTTTTTTGACTAAAATGTGCTAACCAATAGTTTTTGTCTTGAAACTACACCAAAACTAATGTAGGAAACAATGTCATATACAAACGCTTTAAAAACAATCTTCTAGAACATTGCGTCAGAAAATAATCAACAATTTTAAACATGGTAA
The DNA here is from genome assembly GCA_949358125.1 of Idaea dimidiata. Classification (NCBI taxonomy): domain Eukaryota; kingdom Metazoa; phylum Arthropoda; class Insecta; order Lepidoptera; family Geometridae; genus Idaea; species Idaea dimidiata. Next base: position 14,208,305 of record OX442339.1, on the reverse strand, counting down.
AAACTTAGGTAGGTATTTAATAATATGTGTACTTAGTAAAAACAACCATGTAAGTTTACAATTAGTTAACGATGTATAATTTTTTTATATTTTTTTGGAAGTAGATTAATGTTTTAACGAAAATAAAAAATGTATCGAAATGGTAACAAATGTTCATCGCAATGCTTACTTACAAATATTATTCAAAAACCAGGCATTTTTTTGCAACTGTCTTGTTCACGAGAACAGTCATTCATTTGACATAAAAACATTGAACATAAAAAACATATCAAAACAAAGTAAATACCATGTTTAAAACAATAGAAAACGATCATATAGGTTTTGAATCGTTTATTTATTTGTTATTCAGATTTGCTAAGTTATTAGTCAGCAAGGGATCCAATTATGTTCAAGGATGTTCAAACACCTTTCCAGTTAAACTATTATAATATTTCATTGTTTAAAAATGTCAAGTTCCCATCGCGAATTGGTATTATAAACAAATAAATATTGCACGACATTACACACAGCGCAATCTAGCCCCTACCAAGCACTAGGCTTGTACTATGGGTACTAGACAACGGATTATACGTTTTTTAAAACACAGAGACCAGATACAAATATTTATTTTTAAGCATAAATGTTTTCACCAGACGGAAATCGAACCCGCAGCCTTCTGCATTGCTGTCGGGCGTTCGCCACAGTAGCTGTCAAGTACGGTATTGAAATCGATATTGCAAAAACTCGGAATTCACAGTCTCCATTCTAAAACACAAAGCTGAAAGGAATTTATAACTTGAAAAAACATTTTGTTTATTCCCATGCATATGTTGGAAATCCAAAAAATCGAAACGAATTCAGTTTAAATATAACCGGAGTAGTTTTTCGCCAATATCGGTCCGTGGACGACGTGGTAACAGGAAAAATGTTACATATACAACGAGTACACGTTTGTTTGTATAGAGTCCGTTCAATATCCGACGGGATACCTTTGCCTCCGTGCAGTTTTCTGATAAATTCCAGTGTTGTTGAATATTTCTTGTAGGTACTTACCTACCTACCTACTTTCACACTGGGTTGTTCCACTACAGATGTGATTGATTATAAACGGGGTATTTACCAAGGTTTAAATTTTTATTTATTCACTAGCTGCGCTCCGCGGTTTCACCCGCGTAAGTCCCGTTCCCGAATATCGGGATAAAACGTAGCCTTGGGGTTATTCCCGGTATCCAGCTACCTATATTCCAAGTTTCATCGCAATCGGTTAGGTAGTTATTGCGTGATTGAGTAACAAACATATATACGTACTTGCATACATACTCACAAACTTTCAGCTTTATAATATTAGTAGGATAGGATAGGATTGGTATTTTACAATGTTTTTTTTAAGGGGCGCTCGATATTTCGCCAGTAATTGTAACCGACTTGTACAGTCATATAAGGACTGTGGGTACCAGGTGCTTATTTTAGAGTTTTATTTTTCTCTTTAATGGTTCAGTAGTCGTTGATAATTTTGCTTGATATCTCCGCTTGGCGTCCTAACTCTTAGTAATTTAATGCAGAATAACCAAAGAATTACTAAACCATTATTGATAAAATTAAAACTTTAAAATATGCACCTGGTACCCTAAGTCCTTTGCTGACCGTACCTGAGACGGGAGACTGGAAGGGAAATGAGAAAACCGACGGTCCGAAGACAATCGCCAATCCGAACTGTAGGCTACAGTTTTACTGGCTGGGTCCTTATTTTGTACTTTAACCCTTGTACTTTGTCTGCCCGACTTCAGATAACAAAACAGATAAGTCGGTGGCACTGTATGTAGAGGTTATTTTGTCCGTTATCATAATATTATCTCAATTTATTCCATTTATATTTTAATTTTATCCAATTATTTTAACATTATTATTTTATTGTTTACTATTATTATATTATTAATAATATTTAAACAATTTTATCCACATTATTTTTTTAATTTAGTATACTTATAATAAGAACTTAGGGTAAGTAGTAGAACAAAATTATATAATTTTTAAAATTCATTTCTCTCTGTCTGTTCTTTATACAATGAAAAACTGCTAATTCGATTGAAATCTGGTTTTCAATATTGGATAGTTCTATTTTCGAGGAAGGTCGTGGTATACTTTACATCGAAATCCAATTAATAGAACCCGAATAATGAACGAAAAAGTGCAACCGCTCGAGAACCGCTCGGCCACCCGCGCCCGTGACAACTGACAACGCGTTTTTCACTTCCGCGGGTGAAACAGATAGAGCGCAGAGAGTACTAAATAAGAGTCAACAACTATTTCAAACATAGTACCTGCTAATTGTATGTAGCTGCAAATATCTAACAAATTTATGCGTAGTACTTATTATTCCAAACATATACGATAAAATTAAATTACTTACTTACGTGGCGGGTGTATTTGAACGAGTGTCTTGAGATGTCGTAGCTATTATTCCCAATCAGAAATGTATTCATGGCGGCATTACGAAGATTTTGAAGTGAATGAGCTCACATTAATCATACAGGCACAGAGATGTCACATCAATCGTTCCAAATAAGGCAAATGAGGGCTTTGATCCAAATACTGACGGAGACAAAAAGGGTTTAATTGATTTAAATATATAGACGATTTTAGGGTCATTTATAGAAATTCCAATTTATTATAAGAATTTATGTAAATGGCCTTAAAATCGTCAATCGTTCTGAATAAGGCAAATGAGGACTTCGTCAAAAACTAACAGAGATAAAAAGGGTATAATTAATTACAATATAACTTTAAGTTCACATACATTTTTGAAAGGGTTTTGTACCTTTTAGGGTAAAAACAGGAACGCTTAGAAGGTCACTTGTTTATTAATTTTTCTGTCTGTCTCAATTATACTACTCTTTGGTCTGTCTGTCTGTATTTTTATTATTTCTTATCGGTTGTGAACCGATTATGGCCGTATGGAAAGTAGCCAGTGTCAAGTATTACCAATATTTGATACAGATACACATCTCCTCAACGCGTTCGCCAAAACTCCGTCGCTGTCCTGTAGCAGATACTATACTTATTTGAAGCAGCCTAAGACCGCCAAAGAAAAATAATTTTTTCACCTCTTTTCTGCTTTAAACAACATAGAACGATCACTCTGATACAAGAGTAAGAGTCTTATTTCTATGAAAACAATCGATGTATGTTTATTTGAAAGGGTCGAAAGTCTTTTTCTCTTTGGAGGTTGGATCGCAGCTTAATTGCAGAACTTAGGTCTCAGGGTACTAAATCTAAATAACACTAAAAATTTACTTTTAAATTAAAATACCCTCTCTCTAGTGTTTCATACAAAAACAAACTTATGCTAAACTAAAGCATCAACTTTGAGATATAAATTATGGTAATGAACTCCGAGCGAGTATTGCTAAGTGCGTATCAGACTAAATATTTTCGTAATAAAAAGAACAAAGTTAAAAGGTAACGGCGGAATGTGGCGTCTTTTTAGATAAGAAAAGAGCAACTCTAATGAATTTAAATGTAAATCAATTTAATGCACATGAATTATTCAATAACACTGAGGTAATGTGGGAAAGAATTGCCGCCAAGATTCGGCCTTTAATTAATGTCTTTTATCACCTCATTGAAAGTAAAATTGCTATACTTGGTTGAGAAAAACATCTTCAATCATATTGGGATAATATTAGGCCGATGCAGCCATCGTTACTCCATGACCAACGGGTTATAACTTCTAGGTAACCAGCTTTAACTACCAGTATGGAGAATAACAGCTTAGTCTGCTGAAATATTGCAAAGTTTCCTGTTTTTCAACGGGCTTTGACGAGTTCATGTATCAAATTTCGTACAATTCCTACAACTACAGTTAACCGAATCCACGCTCTCTCTATGCTACAACTTTTGTGACGTTTCCTACAAATTTATTTGACTGACAAATTCGTTTGAAAGTTGGAATGTAAAGGCTACGTCCGCATAGGCAAGAAGCTGGCTTGGCGCCTAGAGGCTAGCCAATCACGTGATTAAAACCAACCTGTTTGTTTACTTCGATGCACGCCAAGCACTAGGTGAGACCTTTTGTTTTAGTTAGGTGACTCGCTAGGCGCTAACTACTAGGCAAACTGTGTTATAAACCTTCATGAGACTCCACCTAGATAAGTACGGTACGATCCCAAAACTGTACGGTACCGTACAAAGAGGTTAATTAGATAAATTGGATCCGTTACCTACAGCAGGCAGATATCTTACAATGTTAAAGCCTAGTTAAACCATGTAGATAACAAATAGTACATTAGAATAATGAAGCTGTCAAACATAGACAGTACAAGCGCTTCATTAAGAAGCCTTGTCATGTTTGAACCACCTTGTAAGCACATGACGTAAAGGGCAGGCCACTATAGGGATATACAGGGTTATAGGAAGTTAAAACTCAAGCTAAAAAGCAGTTAAGGGCTCATTCAAGCCATCATCAAACGAATTACTTTAGTACTCTACTTACTTAAGTACTTTTTACTCATTTCGTAATTTGTTTTTATTGCTCAAGGCAATATTTACTTGAAATATTTTAAGGGAAAAAAAACCAGAGACTTTACATTTTTATAGATGAATTTTTCCTTCAAAATACTTCAAGTACCTACTTTTTACTCTTTGTTATTTTTTTGTTGCGAATAAACTATTATGTACTATATTCTATTACATTCTTCTTTAGTTCTAAAGTCTTTTTTGAACTTTCGTGGTTATTAAATAATATTGACTGAATAAAGATGTTATGTTGACCGATCATTTAAACATAATTTTAAGTACCTATCTAAAAACAGTGGTGTAACAAAAATGTAATGTAGCAGAAATAAATTCTGTGACTAACTCACAGCGCCATCTAGCCCCATTGTAAGCTGCTAAACTTGTGACTAGACAACGGATATACTAGTTATATTTATTTTTCTTTTGTAAATATATACATATTACAAGTACATAGAAATACACCCAGACCATATACATTTTTTTTAACATAAATATTTGCACCCATAAACAGACATTTACTTTCTGTAACAACACTCATAACTGAAAAAAATGAAAATGTGAAGTATATTGCCTAATCTTAACATTTTCCAACAAACAGCAAATTGTCTTATATAGATCGCCTATAGATTTTTTATTTACAATAGTCGTAAGTTTATTTAGACGTAAATTATCTAACTGCAAATCAACAAATTTCCGATAAAATCTCTGATAGCAGTCGTTAGGTGAAGTTAGAGACCTTAGGGGGCTTAGGGCGACCTGAAAAACTCTAACACTAGGTGAGTACTACACGAAAGTATCTATAGGCGATATATAAGTTTAGCCTATAGATCAGTTTATTTAGACGTAAATTATCTAACGGCGTATCAACAAATTACTGGATTGTTATCTCTGATAGCAGACCTTAGGGCGACCTGAAAAACTCTATCAGTAGGTGAGTCACACCACTAGACGAAAAGAAGAAGAACAAATTTCCAAAGACCCTGTACACCTACATCTTACCTACCTAAGTTTAGAAAAGCCAGCGGGTCGGAGATATAGGTACTATTGTTAGTGAGAATCGATCCGAGCAGACAAAGGACGGGGGAATATTGTTTGTCACAAAATTTATTATGGCGGCAGACAGGCCGCTTGTGAGTAACATCCACAATATATCAGTACGTACGAAGCGCAAACATATTTACTCGCTGTTACTATTGCCGCCACTCGTTCTTTGCTGAGATATAATGGTTTGTGTACACAGCAGTTTTGTTACGTTTTATAAACATTTTTAACATTATTTCTTCCATGGTTTTCGCGATTTTGCATAATAAAACACTAAGTTGGCTTATAAGGCGGTAGTTTGCTGTAACTTTTTAGAATGTTAAAATAGACAAATTACACCTCAGTCAACCTTGAAAAAGCCAACTGTAAAGTTGGCGAAAGCTCGTTTCGTTTAAACCATGAATAAAACGCGATTCAACCCGATAAATAAAGTGTTTTATTTTTACCATAGATAAGATTGAGCAGTGTGTAATGTCGTGTAATATTTATTTATTTATAAAACGATTTTAAATGTTTTATAAGGAGAAATAAATCTACAAAAAATATTTTACCGTGACGGAAATTTTTATTGAAAAGTAACCATATATATAGATACATATAGAATAGAAAGAGAGATAGAGTTTCTACAAATTTTCATCTATCTTTAATTCAAAATTTATCAAAAGTGGGAAACTTACCAGCAGATGGTAAAAAAGACTATTTCACGGACGAGTCCATGATGTGCTCCTGAAGCCATAAAAATAAGATTTTTCTTTTTATACTGAGAGCCATGTAACCATGTAGTTGGTACGGAGTGCCAGTAGTCCCTTTAACACTAAGATAAAATAAGCATCTCAGGGCTAAGCCGCGGATAGACGAAACTGTAAAGCTGCGGCCGCATAGACAGGCGGCTTACTTAGCGCCTAATGACAAGATGATATCTACACAGCTAGGCGCCAAGCATTCAATGCGGCTGGTCGCAAATTTTCCTGGCCGTTCGTTTCAGTTGGGTGACTCGCTAGACTCTAGACCTAATCCAGCCTCCTGCCTATGCGAACGTAGGCTAAAGGTTTCTTGAGGACTACGAAACCCAAAAAATAGATTGATAGATCGCATTATGCATACCCATTCTAAAAATACCGAGTTACAAAAGTTGAATCACAAAGGCGCCATGACAATGACACCTTACTGAAATACCTACCCAGAGTAGTATATAGCCAACTTTACTTTACGTCCGACCGCTTTAAACTCAACTGTTCGGCATTTAGAACGAGAGACTAACGACTTGCAGACAGACATAACTTAAATAATGCCCTATTAAACAGATCCTAAACTTGCAAGGCTCTCAACTCACTTTATTAAAACTTACTTACCACCTTTAGGTAAGTACAGTCGCGTCGTGCCTTACGTCATGGATTTGAATTTTAAACTAGAATAAGGGATAACTATTTTACTAAAACTAAAGGTTAATAAAGGTTTTGTTGGGTATTTTCCAAACATAGCATCATAATTGGGCATTTTATCCTTCGGCGTCTAAGCACATACTTTAAGTAATACCTATAAGTTTTATATATGCATAATATATCTCACTCTGGACACATCTGTGATCTGACCACGGATCACGTGAAATTAGCAGCGTAATTGGTACGAAAACTGTCGTTCTAGGTGAATCAATACTGCAACACACTTCAAAACTACACAATAGATCTAGATAAAGTTTTCACTATGTCGAATTTAGAGAAATGATCCCGAAAGGCTTGTGAAACCCAAGTGGTTTGCTAGAAAACCACAAAAAAAAGTGTTCCCAACTTGTACCAAGACTATCCCTAAATAAGATTAATAATAATTGGGATGTATAACTGGAATTTTCTTAAAATAAGTTACCCATTGACCTAAAAAAGCTCGTGACTCGAATCGAACCCGGTTCAATGATCTCTTTTCCCGTATTTTCTGCCTTTGTTTTACGAGTGCTTTGCCGATCTTCTTTTGTAGATAACAAGGGATATTTCATACAAGTCCACGCACGTACTGGGTATAGGTATGCATGTGTAACTTCTAAGGAATCAGTATAAAACTTTGCTGTCACTTTTGACATAGTTGTGGAAAGATGCAAACTTGCCTGTGTTCAAATTGAAAAATAATTTGTTAATGTCCTACAACTTTTCTAATTAACTTTCTTACTGACTTTTGACTTACAACTTATCTAACTGACTTTTCTTACTAACTTAACGGTCCCTGGAAACAGATATGTACCTATGAACCAGGGATGTTGCGAACATTCGCATCCGCATCCGCAAATGCGGAACATCCGCATTGATTTGGACATCTGCATCTGCATCCGCATCCGCATTAATCAATGCGAATGTTCATGCGGATGCGAATATTATACAAGTAGCGACAAGAAAGAAATTGGGCGGGGCCGGTGGTTGACGCGTGCCAGTCGCACGTGACAATGACCAATGAGAGCGAAGAAATTGGTAACAAGATTCGACACGTTTGTTTGTTTTACGAGTAGCTAGTGCATCATTTGTTTCTTGCTAGTGAGTGAATACTATTACGTGTTTGTTTGCGCTGTGAAGTTAAAGTGAAGAAGAAGAGTTTACAAGAAAACTTCATATTCCTTAGACTAATATCCATAAGATCACAAGGTAAATTTATTATATTACACCGGTAATACATTTTATTGTAGGAAAAATTATCGTTTTATGACGGAATTCGTTATTTTTCCAGGGTGATTCCCGTTCTTGATATTTTATCAATTAGTCATTTAACAATGTCGCCACCGACCAAAAGTAATGTATGGGATTATTTTGAACCAAATAAAGAAGACCAGGATAAAGCTAATTGCAAAATATGCAACAAAAGTTACTCTCGCAAGGGCCGAACCACGTCGTCTTTGAAAAATCATCTTAAGTCGATGCACTCAGAAGAATTTACATAATATCTTAAACATCCGCATCCGCATCCGCATCCGCGGATGTGAGCCTGCAAAACTCCGCATCCGCATCCGCATCCGCGGATGTGAAAAAATCGGCATCCGAAACATCCCTGCTATGAACGTTGGGCAACTATAAGAGTTACCTACGAACGTTGGGCAACTATAATATTGAAAATATCTGAATAAATGAATTTAATTATTATAATAAAGCTGCGTCCCCATAGGCAGGAGGCTATCACATGAGCAGAGGACAGCCGAGACCCTTAAAAGCTGTAGCAAAACACTTAAACTAAACCTTATTTTCGTCGCCTTTTCTCTACAAAATAAATGACATCAACCGTTTGGTAGGAACGCTTTATTATAATGGATAGTTAGGTACTCCGGCTCCTTTGTAAGTCAATTCCGAGCGGCCGGGTATATACGTATACGACTTGTTTTATGTTATAGCACTATTTAAATTCTATTATTCATTTCCGTTGTTTTAGTATAGTATAGTGAATCTGGTGAATGAGATATCAAACTACTGGACCTAGCAGATTCTATTTACTTTAGTTACGTTCTATTTGAAAACGAACATGGGTTTAGACTTCCTCTCGTCGACTAGTCGATTTCCTTGATATACTACAGAATTTACTAAAACATTTTTTTCTTTTCAGATCTTTAGAGCGCGAAAGAGTCCACTATAAAAGCGATCGTTGTAAGTATGTTAAACTAAGACATTAATGACTTCGCTCTGCTTGCAATTTGAACCCGCCTATACCAAGTTTACTAAAAACTAAACAGCTTTATTATCGTAACTCTCGTATGCTAGGATTATCATAAACTAGCTGTCTGCAGTTATAGCAAACAATATAAGAATAAAAAGTAGCCTATGTATAAATCCACGTCTCCAGCTACCTATATTCCAAATTCGACGCAAACGGTTAAGTAGTTTTTACAAACAAACACGAATACATACTGTTAATAATTAAAAGAAAACTTAGAAGCACACCGTTTTAATTCGTTGTTACAAGATAAGTCTCTAATAATGGCGCGAGCGTCGACTCGCACGGGCACGCGCGTCTCTTTTCTTCTCCTTCCGACGAATGGAACTTATTATGTCCGTCCTTGTCAGACTCGCGCTGTGGCATCGGTCGGTGTCGGGCGGCATCGGCTCCGCTCGGCATACCCGTCGCGGTTAGTGTTGCCCGTCGATTGACACTCGTTTACACAAACATACTTTCAGTTTTATAATACTAGTAAGATAGCATTGTAGTACGCAGTATACAAAACAGCATTATAATAAATAGCACCTTTGATACTAAACACAATTAAGATTTACAACTCAAGTAAATGTGAAATTTCACAACAAAACCTTCGGTAACTTCCTCGACACGATCTTCGTTGGCTTCTCAGCGGTGTCGTAAGGGCAATCCGTGAGGCATTTCTGTCATGAATGGCATGAGTCAGAGGACGCTCCACGAAGGCGCGCCAACACCAAGCCAGATAAGACAATAGACGCATCGCCTAATGCCTACTTCACATTAGACTTACTGTGAATCTACACTAGCGTATTTTAGCGTATCTTTGACGTAACTCGTAGCCTCGTAGAGCTCGTAGCGCATCTCGGCCGACGACGCGACGTTTACAAATTAGGAGGCCTAATCCAGATTGTACATTAAGGAGTTTAAGCGAGTAAGGGATGATTTATATTAAACCATCACGAACGCCGGCCGGGTCCAAGTTTCGTTGTACATTGCTCGGCCGCCACTCGGTTGCAACAGACCGATCGACTGCTCACCGAGAAATGGACAAAGAATCGTGCTCGAGACGGTCTAATATAAATCATCCATTAAACTCAAAATCGCTGTCGGTTTCATCGAAAATTGTTGATTATTTCATGACGGAAAGTAGTTGATTTTTTTTAGCTTCATTTGTAGGTGACATTGTTTCCTTCTTATTAGCATTGTTTTCAGACAATAATGTCGAAGTCTATTCTATTATAAGCCAAATTTGTGATTTTTTGTCTAAACTAATTGGTGTAATGTTCGCAGCGAGCATGATACTGTTATGAGCTCTGTTGTGAGCACCTTAATTCCACGTACTGTTTTCACGAACGCTCGTTGTGTAACACGTTACATTACGCGCCGTAACCTTGGTCAGTAAGTACCTTACAATGTGGTCAGCCTTAAAAACTAAAGAATTATTTGTCTTAAATGTTGAAAACAATATTACTATTAGTATTCGAATTTCGGGTCCAGATTGCGTTTGTACACATTTTTAAATTTAAAATTATGTTGATGTTTCGGCAAACTGGTTACACCGGCCGTGGTCCCGGGAAGACTAACAATGAACAGAAATCGTGAAGTTTAAAGAGTGTGTAGAAAACAATAGTACGTCATACGCTCGTAGCTCAGCTACGCTCAGCTGATAGCGTACCGTAGCACATCGACGTCGAATACGCTACGAACTGTGTATTATCACAATTTTCCGGAAACATCGAGAAGTTTCTCGATTTACGAGCTAGGTGCTCGACCTACTTCCATTACTTACATTTATCAATGTATTAAGCTCCTACATATTGTAACTGAGTAACTGATGATGTGTGGGTTAAGATTTAATATAATTTTGTCCAGGGTTTTCGCGATTTAGCATTATAAAACACAATATTTACCGGGTTTTTCTCGCTTTTTATTGAATAACGTCATATTAGGGGTTAAAGTATGAAATTGCCGATTTGTACTGAAAATCTTAATTGTTTATTTTTAAATTTTTTAACAAATTTATTTAATCAAAATAGTTGCCATTATTATCTATACATTGCTGCCATCTAATGGGAAGGTTATTAATGCCTTTGCGATAGAACTCCGACGATCTAGACTGCACAAACTGTGTGAAAGCATTTTGTACTGCCTCCTGGGAAGAAAACTTCTTGTCACGTAGATAATTGTCCAAATCACGAAAAAAATGGTAGTCCGTTGGAGCAAGGTCTGGTGAATACGGAGGATGACGAATGGTTTCTAAGTGCAGTTCCTGAAGGGTCAAAATGGTTTCTCGTGCTGTGTGAGGTCTCGCGTTGTCGTGGAGCAATAATGGTGAAGATCGATTCATGAGTCGGGGCTGTTTTACTGCTAGTTTTGTCAACATGGTTCGGAGTTCGGCACAATAGACATCTGCCGTAATTGCTTGACCAGATCGAAGAAAACTATAGTGAATAACACCATGCTGAGACCACCAAACAGTTACCATTACCTTTTTATTGGTAAGTTTTGCTTTAGGACACTGTTGTGGCATTTGACCTGGGGTCAGCCATTGCATTTTTCTTTTCCGGTTATCATAAAGAATCCACTTTTCATCACATGTTACAATCGATCCAATATTCCTTCATTTCTGTACCGGTTCAACAAGGCAACACAAGTTTCAACACGCGTTTCTTTCTGCAGATCAGTCAAATCATGAGGCACCCATTTTTCGTATTTTCTTATTTTATTGATTTGACGCAAGTGAGTCAATAAAGTGGGTAAGGTAACGTTAAACCATGCCGCTAATTCCTGGGTAGTTTGACTAGGATCGGCTTTCACTATCTCTCTTAATTCATCGTTATTCACCTGTGTGAATCTGGGCGGTCTTCCTCGTGGCTCGTTCTTTAAGTCGAAATTTCCATCACGAAAGCGTTTAAACCAAAATCGCACGGTGCGTTCATTAGTAGACCCCTCTCCAAACGCAGCATTGATATTGCGGGCTGTTTCTGCCGCGTTAGTTCCGCGTCGGAACTCGTATTCAAAAATCACTCGAATTTTCGCAGTATCCATCTTTCTTGTCTAAATTGAATAACAAAAACAATTGAAAGTCGATAATCAAATGTTTCACATTTTAAAAAAAAAGAACATCACAGAAACCATTTGAAAAAAGTTTCATTCGAAAACCTCAAACCATGAAGATTCTATGTCAATTCAAAGAACCTATTGCAATAAAACGGCAATTTCATACTTTAACCCCTATTATTTATTATCAGAAAATTATTATCAGTCAACCTTGAAAAATCCAACTGTAAAGTTGGTGAAAGATCGGTCGTTTAAAAATAACGATGTCATTCAATAAAACGCGAATAAAATTCGGTAAATATTGTATTTTATTATTTATTGTCGGCGGTTTATTATTTAACTAGCTGCGCCCCGCGGTTTCACCCGCGCAAGTTGCGAACCCGCGTTGTTCGAACACCTACCTACCGCAATGCAATAAGCCACACTTAAACGGTCGCCCATTGAAGTACTGTTGAAGCCAGGCGCCACCGCGCCTGGCATCATCAGTACTTCCCTGGTCGTCCGTTTAAGTGAGGAGTTTTGCACTGCGGTAGGTAGGTGAAGTAAGGTAAAGTTTGCATTTCATCAGTAAGTGAAGATAACGATGACGAAGGATGACGATGACGATGGATGACGATCCATGACGATGGATGACTATGACGATGATGATGATGCCACTCTACCGCACTTACCCCTAAGTCACACTTTCCCGAGGTGACCTTATGTAAGTACATACAGCAACACTCAGAGACCATACAACTATATTTAAATTAAAATATTTATTGAAGGTGGGACACAAACCCGCAACCTGGTACGTTGCAAGCGGATGTCACGCCAGCCACAAAGGTCGCCAAAACTAAATTACATATTAAACGGCTGTAAACTGCAAGTGTTGCAATAATAAAGTCAAATCCTCATTTAGTACGGGTGTACTACCTCTAGATTTTGTTTTAATATTGTTTAAACTGCTAACAACAACACATAACGTTAACAGCGCAATTAATTCAGTAAAACACAGTTTACAATGTTAAATAACAATCGAGTGTCCCAAATTTATTTTTGATTTCACCTCGTTTGGATGCAAATTCAGTATGGAGGGCGAAAGGTCCACGCGAACGGGGTTCCAATGCGAAATGAATGAACCATGGACTGAATACGTTTATTAAATTTTACTTTATCGAATGTAAATCGCATTTGTTGTTGGATTTCGTAGATATTTGGATACAAAATTTAGCACACTTGGATATTTGGATACAATAGGGGGTTTTTTACTACTAAATACCTATGTTGTATCTCCGAGCTATGTTTTAATATTTGTAGGCCGACGACTGAGTGATGTATTTTAGATGAGCGTTCTACAAAAATGTAAGTAATATGCGGTCTAAGAAGACCGCATATTACTTACCATCTCTGAGATGATGATAACAGAAATTGAAGACGCATGTGTAAATAAGTGGTTGTGTTAGTATAAATTCAGTTTTAGTTTAAAATGAGAAATTATCAGTTACGTGGTTCAGGCGACAAAAATATCGTTAACAATACAAGGTGTAACGGGTAAGCCCTTTTAATCCGAAAGGGGGTTGTTCTCGACGTCTAGGCGAACAACCTTTGTTCTACGACTTTTGGAAATTCGAAGTACTTTTCGAAAAATTGAGGTGTAAAGTTTACTTGAAAATCAGCTGTTTCTGAGAGTTCGAGGTCATTGACCTTATGTTGTCCTTTTATTTAGTTTGATGGTTTACAATCAAAACTTCAATTATCTGTATTTTCAAAATCAGCTGTTTTTTCAGTAAAACATAATCTCAAAATTTTCAGAATAAAAGTTTTAATATCAAAAATCGTAAAACAAAAGTTGTTCGCCTAGACGTCTAGAACAACCCCCTTTCGGATTAAAATGACTTACCCGTTACAAATTGTATATACAAAATGCCTTCACACGCCAACATCTGCTAGTAAAAATGTTAAGCCTACTCAATTGAAGTAAAAGCACTTGCCAAAAGTCCAATCATAAAGCGTTGAAAAACTTAAATCAATCCTGTACGTACAACCTTCATAATTTACACAGCCAAATTTCCCGCCATCCAAATAATTCTAATTAAAATTTTCCTACAAAGCGCTCTCATAATTCTCAGTATTCACATACAGTGGATATGAGTTCCTAAAACTTCGAAATAATGTAGTCGAATTTGTAAGCTCCGCGTGCAAATAACTCAGGTGCAGTAGGATCACGTCAAAGTAGTAAAATAATAAAACTTTATCCTTCACGTCAACGTTTTGAATAAAATGCAAAACGTGTCTGGGATGCAGCCAAAACGGCTCGCCGAGCTTCGGGCTAGGCTCTCTGCTATCTCCGCAACTTTTATTCGGTACTTATTTTCAATGTACGATCATAAATATTTTACTATAATTTCGGTTGACGGAAATACAACATGATTTAGATGGCTGGTTACGGAGCTCTAACCAAACATTTTTGTATTTATACAGCATACCTTATCTCGTGGCTTTTATCCAAGAAACTGAAACTTGAGCAGTCGTGTGTCATTAATAAATTTTGTAATTTATACCTTATCTTTATGCTAGTTTCTTTATGGATAGTCGTGCTTGTATTTTATGCTAACATCTTGCATTTGATCTTATATCACCTGATAACGAGGTGACGACAAGATCTGAGCTGTAGGTAGCATGTTTGAATTAACAAAAAAAAACCTATATTCGCTCATTTTCCCGGGTCTTAATCGCGTGATTTTAACTTTTGAATTTTCCTTACCTCGCCGTTTTGATCATGTTACAATAATGTGTAAATATGAGTTCCAATCGTGTTAGTTTAAACAGTAAAAGAAACCTTTTTCTCGATTTCAAAACTCTCAGGTTCTAATTTTGAGAAAGCAGCGCTTCGTATGCTTTGTTTTTCTTACGACCGATTAAGCGACACAATACCTATATTAATTTTGAATTTAGAAGCTGCTCAATTATTTTAAGCTACTTTTTAAGTAGTTTTTTAGTATTCGACGGAAACTCACAATTCTGTGTAACAGCACAATGGAATACTACGAGAATATACTTTAAATTATTGTAAATCCTTGTTAATGCTGTGTAAAAGTACAGCGGTAATACCTTGCCGCTCAAAATTCAAATGGTAAAATGTATAGAGACGATGAGTCGAGGCCAGTGGCAGTGCCGAGCGATGGTACGCCACTCTCCAGCCGCACTCCCAAGAGCTTGTTTACTTAACATAATATTCAGTTCAGACTCGAATTCACTCAAATCATTTACCGGTGTGAAGTTGGCAGCCAAAGTTAGCAGCCGATAACCCGACTAAATTAAGATGGAATTTTTGTAGGATTAGCAATAGAACCCTAAATAGGTATCTATACATATATTAAAAATAAAATCAGTCTGTATGTCGAAAAAGCGCTGATTTTTAACCTACCATTGACATCTTAAAAAGGTCTAAACAATTTCTTCAAAGAATTCTCTTAGTGTTTAGCTGCTGGTGAATAGCGACCTTTCAGACCGGGATAACTGCATCAAAAATGGCTCAGCTACATAGAATACAATCCAAATTACCTAACCTATGTCAAAAGAAGGCGGCTAAAATGGTTCTCGACCCTTCCCGGACATCTTGAAAATAGCTAAAATTATTTAATAAAAACTCGCTAGATCTTCCGCTGCTGGTCAATTTCGACTAGTCAGACCGGGATAACTGTATCAAAAATGGCTCAGCTACATAGAATACAGTCCAATTTACCTAACCTATGTCAAAAGAA
Source organism: Idaea dimidiata (assembly GCA_949358125.1). Classification (NCBI taxonomy): domain Eukaryota; kingdom Metazoa; phylum Arthropoda; class Insecta; order Lepidoptera; family Geometridae; genus Idaea; species Idaea dimidiata. Next base: position 14,192,304 of record OX442339.1, on the reverse strand, counting down.
GGCGGCTAAAATGGTTCTAGACCCTTCACTGATATCTTGAAAAAGGTCTGAAGAACTTCTTCAAAGAATTCTCTTAGTGTTTAGCTGCTGGTGAATAGCGACCTTTGAGACCGGGATATCTGCATCAAAAATAGCTCAGCTACATAGAATACAGTCCAAATTACCTAACCTATGTCAAAAGAAGGCGGCTAAAATGGTTCTCGACCCTTCACTGATATCTTGAAAAAGGTGTAAGGAATTTCTTCAAAGAATTCGCTGTGTTTGGCTGCTGGTAAATAGCGACCTTTCAGACCGGGATAACTGCATCAAAAATGGCTCAGCTATATATAATACAGTCCAAATTACCTAACCTATGTCAAAAGAAGGCGGCTAAAATGGTTCTCGACCCTTCACTGATATCTTGAAAAAGGTGTAAGGAATTTCTTCAAAGAATTCGCTAAGTGTTTGGCTGCTGGTAAATAGCGACCTTTCAGACCAGGATAACTGCATCAAAAATGGCTCAGCTATATATAATACAGTCCAAATTACCTAGCCTATGTCAAAAGAAGGCGGCTAAAATGGTTCTAGACCCTTCACTGATATCTTGAAAAAGGTCTGAAGAACTTCTTCAAAGAATTCTCTTAGTGTTTAGCTGCTGGTGAATAGCGACCTTTGAGACCGGGATATCTGCATCAAAAATGGCTCAGCTACATAGAATACAGTCCAAATTACCTAACCTATGTCAAAAGAAGGCGGCTAAAATGGTTCTCGACCCTTCACTGATATCTTGAAAAAGGTGTAAGGAATTTCTTCAAAGAATTCGCTAAGTGTATGGCTGCTGGTAAATAGCGACCTTTCAGACCGGGATAACTGCATCAAAAATGGCTCAGCTATATATAATACAGTCCAAATTACCTAACCTATGTCAAAAGAAGGCGGCTAAAATTGTTCTCGACCCTTCACTGATATCTTGAAAAAGGTGTGAAGAATTTCTTCAAAGAATTCCCTTAGTGATTAGCTGCTGGTGAATAGCGACCTTTCAGACCGGGATAACTGCATCAAAAATGGCTCAGCTACATAGAATACAGTTCAAAGTACCTAACCTATGTCAAAAGAAGGCGGCTAAAATGGTTCTAGACCCTTCACTGATATCTTGAAAAAGGTGTGAAGAATTTCTTCAAAGAATTCCCTTAGTGTTTAGCTGCTGGTGAATAGCGACCTTTCAGACCGGGATAACTGCATCAAAAATGGCTCAGCTATATATAATACAGTCCATATTACCTAACCTATGTCAAAAGAAGGCGGCTAAAATGGTTCTCGACCCTACCCGGGCATCTTGAAAAAGGCTAAAAATTATTTGTTCATAACTCGCTAGATCTTCCGGTGCTGGTCAATTTCGACTAGTCAGACCGGGATAACTGCATCAATAATGGCTCAGCTACATAGAATACAGTCCAAATTACCTAACCTATGTCAAAAGAAGGCGGCTAAAATGGTTCTCGACCCTTCACTGATATCTTGAAAAAGGTGTAAGGAATTTCTTAAAAGAATTCGCTAAGTGTTTGGCTGCTGGTAAATACCGACCTTTCAGACCGGGATAACTGCATCAAAAATAGCTCAGCTATATATAATACAGTCCAAATTACCTAACCTATGTCAAAAGAAGGCGGCTAAAATGGTTCTCGACCCTTCTCGGGCATCTTGAAAAAGACTAAAAATTATTTGTTCATAACTCACTAGATCATCCGCTGCTGGTCGATTTCGACTAGTCAGACCGGGATAACTGCATCAAAAATGGCTTAGCTACATAGAATATAGTCCAAACTACCTAACCTATGTAGAAAGAAGGCGGCTAAAATGGTTCTAGACCCTTCACTGATATCTTGAAAAAGGTGTAAGGAATTTCTTAAAAGAATTCGCTAAGTGTTTGGCTGCTGGTAAATACCGACCTTTCAGACCGGGATAACTGCATCAAAAATGGATTAGCTATATATAAAACAGTCCAAATCACCTAACCTATGTCAAAAGAAGGCGGCTAAAATGGTTCTCGACCCTTCTCGGGCATCTTGAAAAAGACTAAAAATTATTTGTTCATAACTCGCTAGATCATCCGCTGCTGGTCGATTTCGACTAGTCAGACCGTGAAAAACTGCATCAAAAATGGCTCAGCTACATAGAATACAGTCCAAATTACCTAACCTATGTCAAAAGAAGGCGGCTAAAATGGTTCTCGACCCTTCCCGGGCATCTTGAAAAAGGCTAAAAATTATTTGTTCATAACTCGCTAGATCATCCGCTGCTGGTCGATTTCGACTAGTCAGACCGTGAAAAACTGCATCAAAAATGGCTCAGCTACATAGAATACAGTCCAAATTACCTAACCTATGTCAAAAGAAGGCGGCTAAAATGGTTCTCGACCCTTCACTGATATCTTGAAAAAGGTGTAAGGAATTTCTTCAAAGAATTCGCTAAGTGTATGGCTGCTGGTAAATAGCGACCTTTCAGACCGGGATAACTGCATCAAAAATGGCTCAGCTATATATAATACAGTCCAAATTACCTAACCTATGTCAAAAGAAGGCGGCTAAAATGGTTCTCGACCCTTCCCGGGCATCTTGAAAAAGGCTAAAAATTATTTGTTCATAACTCGCTAGATCTTCCGCTGCTGGTCGATTTCGACTAGTCAGACCGGGATAACTGCATCAAAAATGGCTTAGCTACATAGAATATAGTCCAAACTACCTAACCTATGTCAAAAGAAGGCGGCTAAAATGGTTCTAGACCCTTCACTGATATCTTGAAAAAGGTGTAAGGAATTTCTTCAAAGAATTCGCTAAGTGTTTGGCTGCTGGTAAATAGCGACCTTTCAGACCGAGATAACTGCATCAAAAATGGATCAGCTACATAGAATACAGTCCAAATTATCTAACCTATGTCAAAATAAGGCGGCTAAAATGGTTCTCGACCCTACCCGGGCATCTTGAAAAAGGCTAAAAATTATTTGTTCATAACTCGCTAGATCTTCCGGTGCTGGTCAATTTCGACTAGTCAGACCGGGATAACTGCATCAATAATGGCTCAGCTACATAGAATACAGTCCAAATTACCTAACCTATGTCAAAAGAAGGCGGCTAAAATGGTTCTCGACCCTTCACTGATATCTTGAAAAAGGTGTAAGGAATTTCTTAAAAGAATTCGCTAAGTGTTTGGCTGCTGGTAAATACCGACCTTTCAGACCGGGATAACTGCATCAAAAATAGCTCAGCTATATATAATACAGTCCAAATTACCTAACCTATGTCAAAAGAAGGCGGCTAAAATGGTTCTCGACCCTTCTCGGGCATCTTGAAAAAGACTAAAAATTATTTGTTCATAACTCACTAGATCATCCGCTGCTGGTCGATTTCGACTAGTCAGACCGGGATAACTGCATCAAAAATGGCTTAGCTACATAGAATATAATCCAAACTACCTAACCTATGTAGAAAGAAGGCGGCTAAAATGGTTCTAGACCCTTCACTGATATCTTGAAAAAGGTGTAAGGAATTTCTTAAAAGAATTCGCTAAGTGTTTGGCTGCTGGTAAATACCGACCTTTCAGACCGGGATAACTGCATCAAAAATGGATTAGCTATATATAAAACAGTCCAAATCACCTAACCTATGTCAAAAGAAGGCGGCTAAAATGGTTCTCGACCCTTCTCGGGCATCTTGAAAAAGACTAAAAATTATTTGTTCATAACTCGCTAGATCTTCCGCTGCTGGTCGATTTCGACTAGTCAGACCAGGATAACTGCATCAAAAATGGCTTAGCTACATAGAATATAGTCCAAACTACCTAACCTATGTAGAAAGAAGGCGGCTAAAATGGTTCTAGACCCTTCACTGATATCTTGAAAAAGGTGTAAGGAATTTCTTAAAAGAATTCGCTAAGTGTTTGGCTGCTGGTAAATAGCGACCTTTCAGACCGAGATAACTGCATCAAAAATGGATCAGCTACATAGAATACAGTCCAAATTATCTAACCTATGTCAAAATAAGGCGGCTAAAATGGTTCTCGACCCTACCCGGGCATCTTGAAAAAGGCTAAAAATTATTTGTTCATAACTCGCTAGATCTTCCGGTGCTGGTCAATTTCGACTAGTCAGACCGGGATAACTGCATCAATAATGGCTCAGCTACATAGAATACAGTCCAAATTACCTAACCTATGTCAAAAGAAGGCGGCTAAAATGGTTCTCGACCCTTCACTGATATCTTGAAAAAGGTGTAAGGAATTTCTTAAAAGAATTCGCTAAGTGTTTGGCTGCTGGTAAATACCGACCTTTCAGACCGGGATAACTGCATCAAAAATGGATTAGCTATATATAAAACAGTCCAAATTACCTAACCTATGTCAAAAGAAGGCGGCTAAAATGGTTCTCGACCCTTCTCGGGCATCTTGAAAAAGACTAAAAATTATTTGTTCATAACTCGCTAGATCATCCGCTGCTGGTCGATTTCGACTAGTCAGACCGGGATAACTGCATCAAAAATGGCTTAGCTACATAGAATATAGTCCAAACTACCTAACCTATGTAGAAAGAAGGCGGCTAAAATGGTTCTAGACCCTTCACTGATATCTTGAAAAAGGTGTAAGGAATTTCTTCAAAGAATTCGCTAAGTGTTTGGCTGCTGGTAAATAGTGACCTTTCAGACCGGGATAACTGCATCAAAAATGGATCAGCTACATAGAATACAGTCCAAATTACCTAACCTATGTCAAAATAAGGCGGCTAAAATGGTTCTCGACCCTACCCGGGCATCTTGAAAAAGGCTAAATTTATTTGTTCATAACTCGCTAGATCTTCCGCTGCTGGTCAATTTCGACTAGTCAGACCGGGATAACTGCATCAAAAATGGCTCAGCTACATAGAATACAGTCCAAATTACCTCACCTATGTCAAAAGAGGTCGGCTAAAATGATTCTCGACCCTTCACTGATATCTTGAAAAAGGTGTAAGGAATTTCTTCAAAGAATTCGCTAAGTGTATGGCTGCTGGTAAATAGCGACCTTTCAGACCGGGATAACTGCATCAAAAATGGCTCAGCTATATATAATACAGTCCAAATTACCTAACCTATGTCAAAAGAAGGCGGCTAAAATGGTTCTCGACCCTTCCCGGGCATCTTGAAAAAGGCTAAAAATTATTTGTTCATAACTCGCTAGATCTTCCGCTGCTGGTCGATTTCGACTAGTCAGACCGGGATAACTGCATCAAAAATGGATTAGCTACATAGAATATAGTCCAAACTACCTAACCTATGTCAAAAGAAGGCGGCTAAAATGGTTCTAGACCCTTCACTGATATCTTGAAAAAGGTGTGAAGAATTTCTTCAAAGAATTCTCTTAGTGTTTAGCTGCTGGTGAATAGCGACCTTTGAGACCGGGATATCTGCATCAAAAATAGCTCAGCTACATAGAATACAGTCCAAATTACCTAACCTATGTCAAAAGAGGTCGGCTAAAATGGTTCTCGACCCTTCACTGATATCTTGAAAAAGGTGTAAGGAATTTCTTCAAAGAATTCGCTAAGTGTATGGCTGCTGGTAAATAGCGACCTTTCAGACCGGGATAACTGCATCAAAAATGGCTCAGCTATATATAATAAAGTCCAAATTACCTAACCTATGTCAAAAGAAGGCGGCTAAAATGGTTCTCGACCCTTCCCGGGCATCTTGAAAAAGGCTAAAAATTATTTGTTCATAACTCGCTAGATCTTCCGCTGCTGGTCGATTTCGACTAGTCAGACCGGGATAACTGCATCAAAAATGGCTTAGCTACATAGAATATAGTCCAAACTACCTAACCTATGTCAAAAGAAGGCGGCTAAAATGGTTCTAGACCCTTCACTGATATCTTGAAAAAGGTGTAAGGAATTTCTTCAAAGAATTCGCTAAGTGTATGGCTGCTGGTAAATAGCGACCTTTCAGACCGGGATAACTGCATCAAAAATAGCTCAGCTATATATAATACAGTCCAAATTACCTAACCTATTTCAAAAGAGGTCGGCTAAAATGGTTCTCGACCCTTCACTGATATCTTGAAAAAGGTGTAAGGAATTTCTTCAAAGAATTCGCTAAGTGTATGGCTGCTGGTAAATAGCGACCTTTCAGACCGGGATAACTGCATCAAAAATGGCTCAGCTATATATAATACAGTCCAAATTACCTAACCTATGTCAAAAGAAGGCGGCTAAAATGGTTCTCGACCCTTCCCGGGCATCTTGAAAAAGGCTAAAAATTATTTGTTCATAACTCGCTAGATCATCCGCTGCTGGTCGATTTCGACTAGTCAGACCGTGAAAAACTGCATCAAAAATGGCTCAGCTACATAGAATACAGTCCAAATTACCTAACCTATGTCAAAAGAAGGCGGCTAAAATGGTTCTCGACCCTTCACTGATATCTTGAAAAAGGTGTAAGGAATTTCTTCAAAGAATTCGCTAAGTGTATGGCTGCTGGTAAATAGCGACCTTTCAGACCGGGATAACTGCATCAAAAATGGCTCAGCTATATATAATACAGTCCAAATTACCTAACCTATGTCAAAAGAAGGCGGCTAAAATGGTTCTCGACCCTTCCCGGGCATCTTGAAAAAGGCTAAAAATTATTTGTTCATAACTCGCTAGATCTTCCGCTGCTGGTCGATTTCGACTAGTCAGACCGGGATAACTGCATCAAAAATGGCTTAGCTACATAGAATATAGTCCAAACTACCTAACCTATGTAGAAAGAAGGCGGCTAAAATGGTTCTAGACCCTTCACTGATATCTTGAAAAAGGTGTAAGGAATTTCTTCAAAGAATTCGCTAAGTGTTTGGCTGCTGGTAAATAGCGACCTTTCAGACCGAGATAACTGCATCAAAAATGGATCAGCTACATAGAATACAGTCCAAATTATCTAACCTATGTCAAAATAAGGCGGCTAAAATGGTTCTCGACCCTACCCGGGCATCTTGAAAAAGGCTAAAAATTATTTGTTCATAACTCGCTAGATCTTCCGGTGCTGGTCAATTTCGACTAGTCAGACCGGGATAACTGCATCAATAATGGCTCAGCTACATAGAATACAGTCCAAATTACCTAACCTATGTCAAAAGAAGGCGGCTAAAATGGTTCTCGACCCTTCACTGATATCTTGAAAAAGGTGTAAGGAATTTCTTAAAAGAATTCGCTAAGTGTTTGGCTGCTGGTAAATACCGACCTTTCAGACCGGGATAACTGCATCAAAAATGGATTAGCTATATATAAAACAGTCCAAATTACCTAACCTATGTCAAAAGAAGGCGGCTAAAATGGTTCTCGACCCTTCTCGGGCATCTTGAAAAAGACTAAAAATTATTTGTTCATAACTCGCTAGATCATCCGCTGCTGGTCGATTTCGACTAGTCAGACCGGGATAACTGCATCAAAAATGGCTTAGCTACATAGAATATAGTCCAAACTACCTAACCTATGTAGAAAGAAGGCGGCTAAAATGGTTCTAGACCCTTCACTGATATCTTGAAAAAGGTGTAAGGAATTTCTTCAAAGAATTCGCTAAGTGTTTGGCTGCTGGTAAATAGTGACCTTTCAGACCGGGATAACTGCATCAAAAATGGATCAGCTACATAGAATACAGTCCAAATTACCTAACCTATGTCAAAATAAGGCGGCTAAAATGGTTCTCGACCCTACCCGGGCATCTTGAAAAAGGCTAAATTTATTTGTTCATAACTCGCTAGATCTTCCGCTGCTGGTCAATTTCGACTAGTCAGACCGGGATAACTGCATCAAAAATGGCTCAGCTACATAGAATACAGTCCAAATTACCTCACCTATGTCAAAAGAGGTCGGCTAAAATGATTCTCGACCCTTCACTGATATCTTGAAAAAGGTGTAAGGAATTTCTTCAAAGAATTCGCTAAGTGTATGGCTGCTGGTAAATAGCGACCTTTCAGACCGGGATAACTGCATCAAAAATGGCTCAGCTATATATAATACAGTCCAAATTACCTAACCTATGTCAAAAGAAGGCGGCTAAAATGGTTCTCGACCCTTCCCGGGCATCTTGAAAAAGGCTAAAAATTATTTGTTCATAACTCGCTAGATCTTCCGCTGCTGGTCGATTTCGACTAGTCAGACCGGGATAACTGCATCAAAAATGGATTAGCTACATAGAATATAGTCCAAACTACCTAACCTATGTCAAAAGAAGGCGGCTAAAATGGTTCTAGACCCTTCACTGATATCTTGAAAAAGGTGTGAAGAATTTCTTCAAAGAATTCTCTTAGTGTTTAGCTGCTGGTGAATAGCGACCTTTGAGACCGGGATATCTGCATCAAAAATAGCTCAGCTACATAGAATACAGTCCAAATTACCTAACCTATGTCAAAAGAGGTCGGCTAAAATGGTTCTCGACCCTTCACTGATATCTTGAAAAAGGTGTAAGGAATTTCTTCAAAGAATTCGCTAAGTGTATGGCTGCTGGTAAATAGCGACCTTTCAGACCGGGATAACTGCATCAAAAATGGCTCAGCTATATATAATAAAGTCCAAATTACCTAACCTATGTCAAAAGAAGGCGGCTAAAATGGTTCTCGACCCTTCCCGGGCATCTTGAAAAAGGCTAAAAATTATTTGTTCATAACTCGCTAGATCTTCCGCTGCTGGTCGATTTCGACTAGTCAGACCGGGATAACTGCATCAAAAATGGCTTAGCTACATAGAATATAGTCCAAACTACCTAACCTATGTCAAAAGAAGGCGGCTAAAATGGTTCTAGACCCTTCACTGATATCTTGAAAAAGGTGTAAGGAATTTCTTCAAAGAATTCGCTAAGTGTATGGCTGCTGGTAAATAGCGACCTTTCAGACCGGGATAACTGCATCAAAAATAGCTCAGCTATATATAATACAGTCCAAATTACCTAACCTATGTCAAAAGAGGTCGGCTAAAATGGTTCTCGACCCTTCACTGATATCTTGAAAAAGGTGTAAGGAATTTCTTCAAAGAATTCGCTAAGTGTATGGCTGCTGGTAAATAGCGACCTTTCAGACCGGGATAACTGCATCAAAAATGGCTCAGCTATATATAATACAGTCCAAATTACCTAACCTATGTCAAAAGAAGGCGGCTAAAATGGTTCTCGACCCTTCCCGGGCATCTTGAAAAAGGCTAAAAATTATTTGTTCATAACTCGCTAGATCATCCGCTGCTGGTCGATTTCGACTAGTCAGACCGTGAAAAACTGCATCAAAAATGGCTCAGCTACATAGAATACAGTCCAAATTACCTAACCTATGTCAAAAGAAGGCGGCTAAAATGGTTCTCGACCCTTCACTGATATCTTGAAAAAGGTGTAAGGAATTTCTTCAAAGAATTCGCTAAGTGTATGGCTGCTGGTAAATAGCGACCTTTCAGACCGGGATACCTGCATCAAAAATGGCTCAGCTATATATAATACAGTCCAAATTACCTAACCTATGTCAAAAGAAGGCGGCTAAAATGGTTCTCGACCCTTCCCGGGCATCTTGAAAAAGGCTAAAAATTATTTGTTCATAACTCGCTAGATCTTCCGCTGCTGGTCGATTTCGACTAGTCAGACCGGGATAACTGCATCAAAAATGGCTTAGCTACATAGAATATAGTCCAAACTACCTAACCTATGTAGAAAGAAGGCGGCTAAAATGGTTCTAGACCCTTCACTGATATCTTGAAAAAGGTGTAAGGAATTTCTTCAAAGAATTCGCTAAGTGTTTGGCTGCTGGTAAATAGCGACCTTTCAGACCGAGATAACTGCATCAAAAATGGATCAGCTACATAGAATACAGTCCAAATTATCTAACCTATGTCAAAATAAGGCGGCTAAAATGGTTCTCGACCCTACCCGGGCATCTTGAAAAAGGCTAAAAATTATTTGTTCATAACTCGCTAGATCTTCCGGTGCTGGTCAATTTCGACTAGTCAGACCGGGATAACTGCATCAATAATGGCTCAGCTACATAGAATACAGTCCAAATTACCTAACCTATGTCAAAAGAAGGCGGCTAAAATGGTTCTCGACCCTTCACTGATATCTTGAAAAAGGTGTAAGGAATTTCTTAAAAGAATTCGCTAAGTGTTTGGCTGCTGGTAAATACCGACCTTTCAGACCGGGATAACTGCATCAAAAATAGCTCAGCTATATATAATACAGTCCAAATTACCTAACCTATGTCAAAAGAAGGCGGCTAAAATGGTTCTCGACCCTTCTCGGGCATCTTGAAAAAGACTAAAAATTATTTGTTCATAACTCACTAGATCATCCGCTGCTGGTCGATTTCGACTAGTCAGACCGGGATAACTGCATCAAAAATGGCTTAGCTACATAGAATATAGTCCAAACTACCTAACCTATGTAGAAAGAAGGCGGCTAAAATGGTTCTAGACCCTTCACTGATATCTTGAAAAAGGTGTAAGGAATTTCTTAAAAGAATTCGCTAAGTGTTTGGCTGCTGGTAAATACCGACCTTTCAGACCGGGATAACTGCATCAAAAATGGATTAGCTATATATAAAACAGTCCAAATCACCTAACCTATGTCAAAAGAAGGCGGCTAAAATGGTTCTCGACCCTTCTCGGGCATCTTGAAAAAGACTAAAAATTATTTGTTCATAACTCGCTAGATCTTTCGCTGCTGGTCGATTTCGACTAGTCAGACCAAGATAACTGCATCAAAAATGGCTTAGCTACATAGAATATAGTCCAAACTACCTAACCTATGTAGAAAGAAGGCGGCTAAAATGGTTCTAGACCCTTCACTGATATCTTGAAAAAGGTGTAAGGAATTTCTTCAAAGAATTCGCTAAGTGTTTGGCTGCTGGTAAATAGCGACCTTTCAGACCGAGATAACTGCATCAAAAATGGATCAGCTACATAGAATACAGTCCAAATTATCTAACCTATGTCAAAATAAGGCGGCTAAAATGGTTCTCGACCCTACCCGGGCATCTTGAAAAAGGCTAAAAATTATTTGTTCATAACTCGCTAGATCTTCCGGTGCTGGTCAATTTCGACTAGTCAGACCGGGATAACTGCATCAATAATGGCTCAGCTACATAGAATACAGTCCAAATTACCTAACCTATGTCAAAAGAAGGCGGCTAAAATGGTTCTCGACCCTTCACTGATATCTTGAAAAAGGTGTAAGGAATTTCTTAAAAGAATTCGCTAAGTGTTTGGCTGCTGGTAAATACCGACCTTTCAGACCGGGATAACTGCATCAAAAATGGATTAGCTATATATAAAACAGTCCAAATTACCTAACCTATGTCAAAAGAAGGCGGCTAAAATGGTTCTCGACCCTTCTCGGGCATCTTGAAAAAGACTAAAAATTATTTGTTCATAACTCGCTAGATCATCCGCTGCTGGTCGATTTCGACTAGTCAGACCGGGATAACTGCATCAAAAATGGCTTAGCTACATAGAATATAGTCCAAACTACCTAACCTATGTAGAAAGAAGGCGGCTAAAATGGTTCTAGACCCTTCACTGATATCTTGAAAAAGGTGTAAGGAATTTCTTCAAAGAATTCGCTAAGTGTTTGGCTGCTGGTAAATAGTGACCTTTCAGACCGGGATAACTGCATCAAAAATGGATCAGCTACATAGAATACAGTCCAAATTACCTAACCTATGTCAAAATAAGGCGGCTAAAATGGTTCTCGACCCTACCCGGGCATCTTGAAAAAGGCTAAATTTATTTGTTCATAACTCGCTAGATCTTCCGCTGCTGGTCAATTTCGACTAGTCAGACCGGGATAACTGCATCAAAAATGGCTCAGCTACATAGAATACAGTCCAAATTACCTCACCTATGTCAAAAGAGGTCGGCTAAAATGATTCTCGACCCTTCACTGATATCTTGAAAAAGGTGTAAGGAATTTCTTCAAAGAATTCGCTAAGTGTATGGCTGCTGGTAAATAGCGACCTTTCAGACCGGGATAACTGCATCAAAAATGGCTCAGCTATATATAATACAGTCCAAATTACCTAACCTATGTCAAAAGAAGGCGGCTAAAATGGTTCTCGACCCTTCCCGGGCATCTTGAAAAAGGCTAAAAATTATTTGTTCATAACTCGCTAGATCTTCCGCTGCTGGTCGATTTCGACTAGTCAGACCGGGATAACTGCATCAAAAATGGATTAGCTACATAGAATATAGTCCAAACTACCTAACCTATGTCAAAAGAAGGCGGCTAAAATGGTTCTAGACCCTTCACTGATATCTTGAAAAAGGTGTGAAGAATTTCTTCAAAGAATTCTCTTAGTGTTTAGCTGCTGGTGAATAGCGACCTTTGAGACCGGGATATCTGCATCAAAAATAGCTCAGCTACATAGAATACAGTCCAAATTACCTAACCTATGTCAAAAGAAGGCGGCTAAAATGGTTCTCGACCCTTCACTGATATCTTGAAAAAGGTGTAAGGAATTTCTTCAAAGAATTCGCTAAGTGTTTGGCTGCTGGTAAATAGCGACCTTTCAGACCGGGATAACTGCATCAAAAATGGATCAGCTACATAGAATACAGTCCATATTACCTAACCTATGTCAAAAGAAGGCGGCTAAAATGGTTCTCGACCCTTCCCGGGTATCTTGAAAAAGGCTAAAAATTATTTGTTCATAACTCGCTAGATCATCCGCTGCTGGTCGATTTCGACTAGTCAGACCGGGAAAACTGCATCAAAAATGGCTCAGCTACATAGAATACAGTCCAAATTACCTAACCTATGTCAAAAGAAGGCGGCTAAAATGATTCTCGACCCTTCACTGATATCTTGAAAAAGGTGTAAGGAATTTCTTCAAAGAATTCGCTAAGTGTATGGCTGCTGGTAAATAGCGACCTTTCAGACCGGGATAACTGCATCAAAAATGGCTCAGCTATATATAATACAGTCCAAATTACCTAACCTATGTCAAAAGAAGGCGGCTAAAATGGTTCTCGACCCTTCCCGGGCATCTTGAAAAAGGCTAAAAATTATTTGTTCATAACTCGGTAGATCTTCCGCTGCTGGTCAATTTCGACTAGTCAGACCGGGATAACTGCATCAAAAATGGCTTAGCTACATAGAATATAGTCCAAACTACCTAACCTATGTCAAAAGAAGGCGGCTAAAATGGTTCTAGACCCTTCACTGATATCTTGAAAAAGGTGTGAAGTATTTCTTCAAAGAATTCTCTTAGTGTTTAGCTGCTGGTGAATAGCGACCTTTGAGACCGGGATATCTGCATCAAAAATGGCTCAGCTACATAGAATACAGTCCAAATTACCTAACCTATGTCAAAAGAAGGCGGCTAAAATGGTTCTCGACCCTTCACTGATATCTTGAAAAAGGTGTAAGGAATTTCTTCAAAGAATTCGCTAAGTGTATGGCTGCTGGTAAATAGCGACCTTTCAGACCGGGATAACTGCATCAAAAATGGCTCAGCTACATAGAATACAATCCAAATTACCTAACCTATGTCAAAATAAGGCGGCTAAAATGGTTCTCGACCCTACCCGGGCATCTTGAAAAAGGCTAAAAATTATTTGTTCATAACTCGCTAGATCTTCCGGTGCTGGTCAATTTCGACTAGTCAGACCGGGATAACTGCATCAAAAATGGCTCAGCTACATAGAAAACAGTTCAAACTACCTAACCTATGTCAAAAGAAGGCGGCTAAAATGGTTCTCGACCCTTCACTGATATCTTGAAAAAGGTCTGAAGAACTTCTTGAAAGAATTCTCTTAGTGTTTAGCTGCTGGTGAATAGCGACCTTTGAGACCGGGATATCTGCATCAAAAATAGCTTTCTTTTCACATAGGTTAGGTAATTTGGACTGTATTATATATAGCTAATCCATTTTTGATGCAGTTATCCCGGTCTGAAAGGTCGGTATTTACCAGCAGCCAAACACTTAGCGAATTCTTTTAAGAAATTCCTTACACCTTTTTCAAGATATCAGTGAAGGGTCGAGAACCATTTTAGCCGCCTTCTTTTGACATAGGTTAGGTAATTTGGACTGTATTCTATGTAGCTGAGCCATTTTTGATGCAGTTATCCCGGTCTGACTAGTCGAAATTGACCAGCACCGGAAGATCTAGCGAGTTATGAACAAATAATTTTTAGCCTTTTTCAAGATGCCCGGGTAGGGTCGAGAACCATTTTAGCCGCCTTATTTTGACATAGGTTAGGTAATTTGGACTGTATTCTATGTAGCTGATCCATTTTTGATGCAGTTATCCCGGTCTGAAAGGTCGCTATTTACCAGCAGCCATACACTTAGCGAATTCTTTGAAGAAATTCCTTACACCTTTTTCAAGATATCAGTGAAGGGTCGAGAACCATTTTAGCCGCCTTCTTTTGACATAGGTTAGGTAATTTGGACTGTATTCTATGTAGCTGAGCCATTTTTGATGCAGATATCCCGGTCTCAAAGGTCGCTATTCACCAGCAGCTAAACACTAAGAGAATTCTTTGAAGAAATACTTCACACCTTTTTCAAGATATCAGTGAAGGGTCTAGAACCATTTTAGCCGCCTTCTTTTGACATAGGTTAGGTAGTTTGGACTATATTCTATGTAGCTAAGCCATTTTTGATGCAGTTATCCCGGTCTGACTAGTCGAAATCGACCAGCAGCGGAAGATCTAGCGAGTTATGAACAAATCATTTTTAGCCTTTTTCAAGATGCCCGGGAAGGGTCGAGAACCATTTTAGCCGCCTTCTTTTGACATAGGTTAGGTAATTTGGACTGTATTATATATAGCTGAGCCATTTTTGATGCAGTTATCCCGGTCTGAAAGGTCGCTATTTACCAGCAGCCATACACTTAGCGAATTCTTTGAAGAAATTCCTTACACCTTTTTCAAGATATCAGTGAAGGGTCGAGAATCATTTTAGCCGCCTTCTTTTGACATAGGTTAGGTAATTTGGACTGTATTCTATGTAGCTAAGCCATTTTTGATGCAGTTATCCCGGTCTGACTAGTCGAAATCGACCAGCAGCGGATGATCTAGCGAGTTATGAACAAATAATTTTTAGCCTTTTTCAAGATACCCGGGAAGGGTCGAGAACCATTTTAGCCGCCTTCTTTTGACATAGGTTAGGTAATATGGACTGTATTATATATAGCTGAGCTATTTTTGATGCAGTTATCCCGGTCTGAAAGGTCGCTATTCACCAGCAGCTAAACACTAAGGGAATTATTTGAAGAAATTCTTCACACCTTTTTCAAGATATCAGTGAAGGGTCTAGAACCATTTTAGCCGCCTTCTTTTGACATAGGTTAGGTAGTTTGAACTGTATTCTATGTAGCTGAGCCATTTTTGATGCAGTTATCCCGGTCTGAAAGGTCGCTATTCACCAGCAGCTAATCACTAAGGGAATTCTTTGAAGAAATTCTTCTCACCTTTTTCAAGATATCAGTGAAGGGTCGAGAACAATTTTAGCCGCCTTCCTTTGACATAGGTTAGGTAATTTGGACTGTATTCTATGTAGCTGAGCCATTTTTGATGCAGTTATCCCGGTCTGAAAGGTCGCTATTTACCAGCAGCCATACACTTAGCGAATTCTTTGAAGAAATTCCTTACACCTTTTTCAAGATATCAGTGAAGGGTCGAGAACCATTTTAGCCGCCTTCTTTTGACATAAGTTAGGTAATTTGGACTGTATTCTATGTAGCTGAGCCATTTTTGATGCAGTTATCCCGGTCTGACTAGTCGAAATCGACCAGCAGCGGATGATCTAGCGAGTTATGAACAAATAATTTTTAGCCTTTTTCAAGATACCCGGGAAGGGTCGAGAACCATTTTAGCCGCCTTATTTTGACATAGGTTAGGTAATTTGGACTGTATTCTATGTAGCTGATCCATTTTTGATGCAGTTATCCCGGTCTGAAAGGTCACTATTTACCAGCAGCCAAACACTTAGCGAATTCTTTGAAGAAATTCCTTACACCTTTTTCAAGATATCAGTGAAGGGTCTAGAACCATTTTAGCCGCCTTCTTTCTACATAGGTTAGGTAGTTTGGACTATATTCTATGTAGCTAAGCCATTTTTGATGCAGTTATCCCGGTCTGACTAGTCGAAATCGACCAGCAGCGGAAGATCTAGCGAGTTATGAACAAATAATTTTTAGTCTTTTTCAAGATGCCCGAGAAGGGTCGAGAACCATTTTAGCCGCCTTCTTTTGACATAGGTTAGGTAATTTGGACTGTTTTATATATAGCTAATCCATTTTTGATGCAGTTATCCCGGTCTGAAAGGTCGGTATTTACCAGCAGCCAAACACTTAGCGAATTCTTTTAAGAAATTCCTTACACCTTTTTCAAGATATCAGTGAAGGGTCGAGAACCATTTTAGCCGCCTTCTTTTGACATAGGTTAGGTAATTTGGACTGTTTTCTATGTAGCTGAGCCATTTTTGATGCAGATATCCCGGTCTCAAAGGTCGCTATTCACCAGCAGCTAAACACTAAGAGAATTCTTTGAAGAAATACTTCACACCTTTTTCAAGATATCAGTGAAGGGTCTAGAACCATTTTAGCCGCCTTCTTTTGACATAGGTTAGGTAGTTTGGACTATATTCTATGTAGCTAAGCCATTTTTGATGCAGTTATCCCGGTCTGACTAGTCGAAATCGACCAGCAGCGGAAGATCTAGCGAGTTATGAACAAATAATTTTTAGCCTTTTTCAAGATGCCCGGGAAGGGTCGAGAACCATTTTAGCCGCCTTCTTTTGACATAGGTTAGGTAATTTGGACTGTATTATATATAGCTGAGCCATTTTTGATGCAGTTATCCCGGTCTGAAAGGTCGCTATTTACCAGCAGCCATACACTTAGCGAATTCTTTGAAGAAATTCCTTACACCTTTTTCAAGATATCAGTGAAGGGTCGAGAACCATTTTAGCCGCCTTCTTTTGACATAGGTTAGGTAATTTGGACTGTATTCTATGTAGCTGAGCCATTTTTGATGCAGTTTTCCCGGTCTGACTAGTCGAAATCGACCAGCAGCGGATGATCTAGCGAGTTATGAACAAATAATTTTTAGCCTTTTTCAAGATACCCGGGAAGGGTCGAGAACCATTTTAGCCGCCTTCTTTTGACATAGGTTAGGTAATATGGACTGTATTATATATAGCTGAGCTATTTTTGATGCAGTTATCCCGGTCTGAAAGGTCGCTATTCACCAGCAGCTAAACACTAAGGGAATTATTTGAAGAAATTCTTCACACCTTTTTCAAGATATCAGTGAAGGGTCGAGAACCATTTTAGCCGCCTTCTTTTGACATAGGTTAGGTAGTTTGAACTGTATTCTATGTAGCTGAGCCATTTTTGATGCAGTTATCCCGGTCTGAAAGGTCGCTATTCACCAGCAGCTAATCACTAAGGGAATTCTTTGAAGAAATTCTTCTCACCTTTTTCAAGATATCAGTGAAGGGTCGAGAACCATTTTAGCCGCCTTCTTTTGACATAGGTTAGGTAATTTGGACTGTATTCTATGTAGCTGAGCCATTTTTGATGCAGTTATCCCGGTCTGAAAGGTCGCTATTTACCAGCAGCCATACACTTAGCGAATTCTTTGAAGAAATTCCTTACACCTTTTTCAAGATATCAGTGAAGGGTCGAGAACCATTTTAGCCGCCTTCTTTTGACATAAGTTAGGTAATTTGGACTGTATTCTATGTAGCTGAGCCATTTTTGATGCAGTTATCCCGGTCTGACTAGTCGAAATCGACCAGCAGCGGATGATCTAGCGAGTTATGAACAAATAATTTTTAGCCTTTTTCAAGATACCCGGGAAGGGTCGAGAACCATTTTAGCCGCCTTCTTTTGACATAGGTTAGGTAGTTTGAACTGTATTCTATGTAGCTGAGCCATTTTTGATGCAGTTATCCCGGTCTGAAAGGTCGCTATTCACCAGCAGCTAATCACTAAGGGAATTCTTTGAAGAAATTCTTCTCACCTTTTTCAAGATATCAGTGAAGGGTCGAGAACCATTTTAGCCGCCTTCTTTTGACATAGGTTAGGTAATTTGGACTGTATTCTATGTAGCTGAGCCATTTTTGATGCAGTTATCCCGGTCTGAAAGGTCGCTATTTACCAGCAGCCATACACTTAGCGAATTCTTTGAAGAAATTCCTTACACCTTTTTCAAGATATCAGTGAAGGGTCGAGAACCATTTTAGCCGCCTTCTTTTGACATAAGTTAGGTAATTTGGACTGTATTCTATGTAGCTGAGCCATTTTTGATGCAGTTATCCCGGTCTGACTAGTCGAAATCGACCAGCAGCGGATGATCTAGCGAGTTATGAACAAATAATTTTTAGCCTTTTTCAAGATGCCCGGGAAGGGTCGAGAACCATTTTAGCCGCCTTCTTTTGACATAGGTTAGGTAATTTGGACTGTATTATATATAGCTGAGCCATTTTTGATGCAGTTATCCCGGTCTGAAAGGTCGCTATTCACCAGCAGCTAAACACTAAGGGAATTCTTTGAAGAAATTCTTCACACCTTTTTCAAGATATCAGTGAAGGGTCTAGAACCATTTTAGCCGCCTTCTTTTGACATAGGTTAGGTACTTTGAACTGTATTCTATGTAGCTGAGCCATTTTTGATGCAGTTATCCCGGTCTGAAAGGTCGCTATTCACCAGCAGCTAATCACTAAGGGAATTCTTTGAAGAAATTCTTCACACCTTTTTCAAGATATCAGTGAAGGGTCGAGAACAATTTTAGCCGCCTTCTTTTGACATAGGTTAGGTAATTTGGACTGTATTATATATAGCTGAGCCATTTTTGATGCAGTTATCCCGGTCTGAAAGGTCGCTATTTACCAGCAGCCATACACTTAGCGAATTCTTTGAAGAAATTCCTTACACCTTTTTCAAGATATCAGTGAAGGGTCGAGAACCATTTTAGCCGCCTTCTTTTGACATAGGTTAGGTAATTTGGACTGTATTCTATGTAGCTGAGCCATTTTTGATGCAGATATCCCGGTCTCAAAGGTCGCTATTCACCAGCAGCTAAACACTAAGAGAATTCTTTGAAGAAGTTCTTCAGACCTTTTTCAAGATATCAGTGAAGGGTCTAGAACCATTTTAGCCGCCTTCTTTTGACATAGGCTAGGTAATTTGGACTGTATTATATATAGCTGAGCCATTTTTGATGCAGTTATCCTGGTCTGAAAGGTCGCTATTTACCAGCAGCCAAACACTTAGCGAATTCTTTGAAGAAATTCCTTACACCTTTTTCAAGATATCAGTGAAGGGTCGAGAACCATTTTAGCCGCCTTCTTTTGACATAGGTTAGGTAATTTGGACTGTATTATATATAGCTGAGCCATTTTTGATGCAGTTATCCCGGTCTGAAAGGTCGCTATTTACCAGCAGCCAAACACAGCGAATTCTTTGAAGAAATTCCTTACACCTTTTTCAAGATATCAGTGAAGGGTCGAGAACCATTTTAGCCGCCTTCTTTTGACATAGGTTAGGTAATTTGGACTGTATTCTATGTAGCTGAGCTATTTTTGATGCAGATATCCCGGTCTCAAAGGTCGCTATTCACCAGCAGCTAAACACTAAGAGAATTCTTTGAAGAAGTTCTTCAGACCTTTTTCAAGATATCAGTGAAGGGTCTAGAACCATTTTAGCCGCCTTCTTTTGACATAGGTTAGGTAAATTGGACTGTATTCTATGTAGCTGAGCCATTTTTGATACAGTTATCCCGGTCTGAATAGTCGAAATTGACCAGCAGCGGAAGATCTAGCGAGTTTTTATTAAATAATTTTAGCTATTTTCAAGATGTCCGGGAAGGGTCGAGAACCATTTTAGCCGCCTTCTTTTGACATAGGTTAGGTAATTTGGATTGTATTCTATGTAGCTGAGCCATTTTTGATGCAGTTATCCCGGTCTGAAAGGTCGCTATTCACCAGCAGCTAAACACTAAGAGAATTCTTTGAAGAAATTGTTTAGACCTTTTTAAGATGTCAATGGTAGGTTAAAAATCAGCGCTTTTTCGACATACAGACTGATTTTATTTTTAATATATGTATAGATACCTATTTAGGGTTCTATTGCTAATCCTACAAAAATTCCATCTTAATTTAGTCGGGTTATCGGCTGCTAACTTTGGCTGCCAACTTCACACCGGTAAATCATTTTTGCATTTATTTTCGCATCTCGACAAGCGACGCGTTTTCCTCAGGGCTCCTTTTACATTTGGTTTGAACAAATAGCTTTTATTTTGTAGGTGTTCTTCTTCTAAAGCTTATTTCAAATAGTTTAGTGTCAGCGTAGTTGTTAAATCTTCATTAACCTTTAGCTAATGCAATTTTGGTAATATTATATACTGGCATTACTCTGTACGGTTTTTTAATGAGTAAGATAGGAAGTAAGCTTCGCAAAATGTGGGACACGTTCATGTTCCTATAGGTAATGCGGTGCAACTGATAAATATAGTCTCATTATTAGCTAATATGATAGACGCCGTTGATAAGACCTATAGTAGTACAACATTAGTTACAAACCTCATTGGTTTTTTAATGTTCTTAAAGATTATTATGTTTTGTAATCACTTAAATTAATAATAAAAAATAAAAAAAAGAATACCGAGTCGAAACTTGTTCTACAGCCGATTCTCTGCCTTCTAGATCAACATGTTATGTCTTATATCACAACCATCACTTGCTATTAGAAACAAAAGTCACGTCACAAGATGCAGGCGCTATACTTTCCATATTACTGTACCTATCTATCAAAAACCATTGCTGTAAACTGCTGCATTTATGCATCTCATTGAAATATATTTCGTCTCTAACTTTAAAACATTGGTACTTAAACTTCGTTAACTGTAGGTAAGTAGAAACACACCACCGTGTGATACCAAAGACGATAAACCCAATTGACTGCTCATAATTAGGTATTCCCACCTCACGAAAATAGTACGTCTTTTTAGTAGCACTCTCGCGCAAAAACGGCCAATGGCAAAGAGTCTAGGTATAGGTAGGTAACGCATCGGTCAATTACAAAGTTTGATTATTACCTCTCCCTCTGCCCGCAGCGGAGAGTTGTGTTTTGTAGAAAAATTCGTTGTATGAGCAGTTAATTGGCTTCGTTGTCATTGGTACCTTCCCACCTATCTACGTGTCTACCTAGTTGTAGAAACTTTTGTATAATTAATCTATTTTAGACGAGTTTTACATTAGTACTAGTTGTATAAAAAGGGAATAACATGTTGTAGACTGAATCTATATTTAGTGTTGTAATTAACTTATGAAGGCCTATGTGGTGCGTTTGCCGAACACCGTCCTGCGTTGCTGAAGGTTGCGGGTTGGAATCCCAGGTGGTTTTAATTTCGCGTAAAATGAACATGGGTAGGTATATTTGAGACATATACTACTACTAGCTGCACCCCGCGGTTTCACCCGCGTAAGTCCCGTTCCTGCGGGAATATCGGGATAAAAAGTTGCCTATGTGTTAATCCAGGTCCCCAGCTACCTATATTCCAAGTTTCATCGCAATCGGTTCAGTAGTTTTTGCGTGAAAGAGTAACAACTTCACATACATACATACATACATACAAACTTTCGTGTTTATAATATTAGTAAGAAGTCTTACTAATATTAGTAAGAAGTCTTCTTATAAATATTAGTAAGAAGTCTTACTAATATTTATATATACGTAAAAACTACTGTACCGATTGCGATGAAACTTGTAATATAGGTAAATGGGGACCTGGATTAATAATAGGGGTTAAAGTATGAAATTGCCGTTTTATTGCAATAGGTTCTTTGAATTGACATAGAATCTTCATGGTTTGAGGTTTTCGAATGAAACTTTATTCAAATGGTTTCTGTGATGTTCTTTTTTTAAAAAATGTGAAACATTTGAATATCGACTTTCAATTGTTTTTGTTATTCAATTTAGACAAGAAAGATGGATACTGCGAAAATTCGAGTGATTTTTGAATACGAGTTCCGACGCGGAACTAACGCGGCAGAAACAGCCCGCAATATCAATGCTGCGTTTGGAGAGGGGTCTACTAATGAACGCACCGTGCGATTTTGGTTTAAACGCTTTCGTGATGGAAATTTCGACTTAAAGAACGAGCCACGAGGAAGACCGCCCACACAGGTGAATAACGATGAATTAAGTGAGATAGTGGAAGCCGATCCTAGTCAAACTACCCAGGAATTAGCGGCATGGTTTAACGTTACCTTACCCACTTTATTGACTCACTTGCGTCAAATCAATAAAATAAAAAAATACGAAAAATGGGTGCCTCATGATTTGACTGATCTGCAGAAAGAAACGCGTGTTGAAACTTGTGTTGCCTTGTTGAACCGGTACAGAAATGAAGGAATATTGGATCGAATTGTAACATGTGATGAAAAGTGGATTCTTTATGATATCCGGAAAAGAAAAATGCAATGGCTGACCCCAGGTCAAATGCCACAACAGTGTCCTAAAGCAAAACTTACCAATAAAAAGGTAATGGTAACTGTTTGGTGGTCTCAGCATGGTGTTATTCACTATAGTTTTCTTCGATTTGGTCAAGCAATTACGGCAGATGTCTATTGTGCCGAACTCCGAACCATGTTGACAAAACTAGCAGTAAAACAGCCCCGACTCATGAATCGATCTTCACCATTATTGCTCCACGACAACGCGAGACCTCACACAGCACGAGAAACCATTTTGACCCTTCAGGAACTGCACTTAGAAACCATTCGTCATCCTCCGTATTCACCAGACCTTGCTCCAACGGACTACCATTTTTTTCGTGATTTGGACAATTATCTACGTGACAAGAAGTTTTCTTCCCAGGAGGCAGTACAAAATGCTTTCACACAGTTTGTGCAGTCTAGATCGTCGGAGTTCTATCGCAAAGGCATTAATAACCTTCCCATTAGATGGCAGCAATGTATAGATAATAATGGCAACTATTTTGATTAAATAAATTTGTTAAAAATTTAAAAAATAAACAATTAAGATTTTCAGTACAAATCGGCAATTTCATACTTTAACCCCTAATACATAGGCTACTTTTTATCCCGTTATTCCCGCGGGGACGGGACTTACGCGGGTGAAACCACGGGGCGCAGCTAGTATATAATATATCAATGACTAGGACATTGTTTCCAGCTGCAGTGGTTTAGTCAGGATTTTAAATCATTCTAAATGCAGTTGTATTTAAAATCCGCTATTTAAATTTTGTTAAATACTTGCGCTTTTCTTTTCAAAATACAATCCTTTTTTAACTTAGTATGTACAACCACTTACTGTAAATTCGCAGACTGCAAGTACCGAAAGTCTCTATTCCCTTTTAATACAGAATATAAGATTTAATTTGATATAGGTTAGCAATTGACCTACCACACGACGATAAGTGATACTGTCAAAGGTGAAAATAAATCTACGAGACTTAAAGACCCCACATGCTAGGAAATACAGACTCTAGCAACTGATTTCATTCCATCCAACGGGAAATAATCTCAAGTAAACGAATAGACAATACGGCGACCAAATTATGTACTCATGGTAAAATACCGTAGTGTAATTTCACGCCACTTTCCTAATCTAAATCCGGTGTAAGGACAAAGAATTACGGGGCGTATACGGAAGATAAGGTTATGTTGTTTTGCGTTGATTTGTATCTGTTTCGGTCCGAGTTTTACGTGAAAGGGCAGGACCGTAGTTGCCGAAGTTAGAATATAAATTTGGCTACGGCCGGCCCGTTGTTTGTCCGACAATAGGCACCGTTGCCAACATAAATTATCGGCCAACATTCGTCTCTCGACCAACATCACCAAATATTTACATACCCCTTTCGGGCTACACTATTTCAATGAAAAGGGTTTTGATGTTCGTTCGTACGCGTATTTCTTACTATGGTTCTATTTCGATCTGTAATTCTGCCACTAGTGCGTCTCCGGCTCTGCGGGTTCGATAGAAAATATTTATATCTACCTACTAAATATAAATGTTTGATTCTGTTTCTGGGTGTTGTAATTATATCCAAATCAAATCAAATCAAATACATTGTCTAGTAACACAGTTCAAGCCTAGCTGCTTAATTCGTGGCTAGATAGCGCTATATACAATATCCTGTAACATTCATTTATTTATTTAATTAACAATAAACGATAGTCGTTTATTTTGTTACTTAAAGAAGAGAAAGAAAATACTACCTACTAGAGTCACAGTACAAAATATCGTTCAACAGAAACTTTCGATCGTTGGCTCGTTCGATAAAATGCGAGTAGACCCCTAGCTACCTAAGATGTATGCTACCAACATGTTGTGGTTATAATATATTATTTTGTTTGCGTTTACATTAGCTTACGTTTGCTATCTCTGATTTATTTTTCTAATAATGTTTCTGAGTTAGATAATGCTATACCTACTCGAATAGGTGGCTACCTATAAATTTTGCTTGAAAACCAATGCAGGATTTAAAATAAGCGACAACAAAGTACTAGAGACGTACGCAGACATTTTCAAGAACTGTAAATAGTGGGAACAAGTCTTAGCAACCCGACGGAGTCTTTAAGAAGCTTAAAAACCTTTTCTAGTGAATAGAAACGGACCTATTCTTTGGTTATTTATACGTATTCTCATACTGAGGAGATCGTTGGCCTATCTTATTTCTTATCGGTTGTGAACCGATTATGGCCATTTTTAAAGTAGCCAGTGTCAAGTACTAAAAATTTAATTAAAAGTTGTTTGCAATTTGCATCAAAATATTCAAGTCATCGTAGAAAAGGTCAAGACAAATAATTTATTGTAAATGGTAGCTATTTACAATGACGGTTCACGCGAGCTTTGGAGACAACGCTAAAGTCCATGTTTTGCACAGATTTTCACTTTCATTACACTTGTACACCTTCACGTAACTAAATTGATTAAATATGCCCCGAAGTTAAACAATTTATACGCATTTCTTTGTTGACTGCGAAACCTTAAACATGTTCAATGTGGAAAAGGTGATTGATTGAAATAAATATTTAAATATAAAAAAACTAATTTTGTCTCGGATTTCACTAACGTATAAACTTTTTAAACTAACACAATTGGAACTCATATTTAAACATTGTATGGGTCCTAATCGCGTGATTTTTAATTTTCCTTACCTCGACGTTTCAATCATGTTACAATGATCTTGGTCTCGAGGGGACACTTCCACTAAGGTAATTTCCATTCCCAGAGAATTGTCATAAATTCTTACCTATTTAACTACCTACTTGGAGTCTTGGCGGGAACTCGTTGAGGAGATGTGGTGCTAAATTTTCATTTTTGTGAAACCTAGTTCATATGCGTGCGGATTGTTTAATTTCGGGGGCATATTAATCAATTTAGTTTCGTGAAGGTGTACAAGTGGAATGAAAGTGAAAATCGGTGCAAAACATTGACTTAGTGTTGTCTTCAAGGCTCCGTGAAGATTGTTTGTAAATGGCCGCCGTGTTTACAAATGATTCCCTAGACTTGACTTTAACTATGACGACTTGACTGTTTCGATGCAAATAACTTGCATAATATATTAGAATACATGACACTGGCTAATTTCCTAATGGCCATAATCGGTTCACAACCGATAAGAAATAATAACTACCTACTTAGTACAAACCTGATGGCTATAGTATAGTAAAAAGAAGAAAGCGAGACGCCAACTGTGGCTTTTTTTAAAAGACATTGAGATTTTTTTGTGTCAACACAGTAAAGACCTAATTTACATTCTAGGTAACATAAAGTACCTAACTAATTCGAGTGCTAATGATCAATCATAATTTAATAATTTTCCAACATTAACCAATCGCTTTAATACCGCGTAGCAATTTGTCTCCGAATAGACTACTCAATCAACCGCGACATACCAATTAAATATTGATTTCAGACCAGTGTATGACTAGAAATAAATTAGCAGTACTAAAGCATAAATATTAATATGTATTTTAAATATTTATTGCTTTATAAGTCAGTAGCTTATTACACCCGTGTAAGTCCCGTTCATGCGGGAATCTTACTAATATTATAAATGTTAAAGTGTGTGTGTTTGGATGTAGAAATAGAAATAGAAATCATTTATTCGCAACTAATACTACATTAACTTATAAATAAAACTTTATGTATGTAACTCAATCACGCAAAAACTAGTAAACCGATTGCGATGAAACTTGGAATATAAGTAGTTGGATACCGGGAATAACACATAGGCTAAATTGTATCCCGATATTCCCGCGGGAACGAGGGTGAAACCGCGAGGCGCAGCTAGTTCTTGTCAAGTTATGGAAACATACCTATCCAATAGATGATGGTATGGTAAGGTCAGAACGTGGGAATGAGAAGATTTCTCTCGAAACCACAATGACTGACTTTGAAGGTAACCTTGGTGACGAATCACTCCGGACTCCTCCGGGCTAGTGCACACTGCGCACTTTCAATCGCCAGACACGCCGCCCACTTTCAATCGCCAGACACGCCGCCCACTTTAACTGTGTTTATGAAATTATCGTTAGCAAGTCGTTAGTTATATTAAATAAATATTTGTATCTGGTCTGGGTGTCTGTCTATGTATAATATGTATGTATTTACAAAAAAGAAGTATAATATGTAGTAGATTCGTTGTCTAGTACCCAAATTACAAGCCAAGTGCCTAGTTTGGAGCTAGATTGCGCTGTGTGTAATGTCGTGCAATTTTTTTTAATTTATTTATTTAAGTATAAGATTTAAACATACGTGGCTGTTTTCACTATACAAATATTATTTTATAACTGGGTATTTACCGTATTTTAATTTGGTTGTTTGTTGTTTTTCACGAATCTCGCTATTTAGAAATAAGCCAAATTTAGTATTTTTTTAATTAATGACTGCGCCCCGCGGTTTCAACCGCGTAAATCCTGTTCTCTTGGGGTAAAAAGATGCCTATGTGTTCCTGGTATCTAGCTACCTATATTCCAAGTTTCATCGCAATCGGTTCAGTAGTTTTTGCGTGAAAGAGTAACAAAGTCACATACGTACCTACATACAAACTTTCACGTTTATAATATTAGTAAGATAAAACTTTATTATACCAAAAAAATACAAAACAAATGACATAAACCAAAACTAACTAACTAACTTATTAACTTCTAATAATTATAAGAAAGGTACAATGGGTGGCCTATTATAGCTAAAAGCGAAATCAAAAAGATAGAGTAATAAGCGTTCGTTTTGTAAAGGAAAACGCGTTTAACCAACCGACATAGACCGACAGAGATTCTGTCGTCTGTATGAAGTATCACGGACTTACCTACCATTGTGAATGATTAGTAACGCTGTTTGCCATTTAAAAGTATAAACTCACGTATTACACTCACGTAGGATACCTTTTAACCGGTGTGTTATTTCATTTGCTCTTTTGTTGTACTAAAAAATATAACAAGTGCAAAAAACTTTTGTTAAAAGAAGCTTACTATCATAAAAAGATCTAAAAATAGTTTAAATATACTAACATCACGAATTTAGAATTTTTAAAATAAGGATTTGTGCCAAAATACGTAAGCATCACATAAAAAGACTTTTAAAATCTTATCTTTTAAGACCATATCCTAGTGCGCTTCTCATACAAACGTAATTTTTAAATTTTGACAGAATATTGCTTCAAGAACATTTTTTTTATAAATACAAAATTTTAATGTAAACATGGACCATAAAAAAGACAAATATGACCGTGTTCGGTAGTAGTAATATTTTAACTGAAATATGAGTTAGTTAAGTATGTCAATTTGAACACAATTTAATATGAACTACGGGTTAGGCTAAAAATAGAGCCAAAAGACTTTTCATCTTGCTCCCCCACAACATAGCAATCAACTCATATTACCACTCTAATCTATCTATCTATACTTATAATAAAGGAAGAGAAGACAAAAAGTCTGTACTTGGAAGTAAATTTAAAAAAAAGAAAGTTATATTTTTTTTAAAAATCATGTAAGTTCGTCTGTTTCTCTGTACATCTGTCTTTTCCTTAGACAATTAAAAACTACTAATCCGATTAAAATCTGGTTTTTAATATTGGATTCTATTTTCGAGGAACGTTTTGGTCCAGTAGAACCCGAGTGATGAACGAAAATGTGCAACCGCTCGAGAAACGCTCGGCCGCCCGCGCCCTTGATAACGCGTTTTTCACATTCGCGGGTGAAACCGCGGGGCGTAGCTAGTAAATAATAAACTTGGCAGTATCAGGTGAACGTTCCCAAGCAGAGGACACCACATGCTCAAACATCATTGTGTATGTATCACCGCGCCCTTTTCGCGAGTAAGTAGGCAAACATCCTCGCGTGTTCGCCCTTTCAGGTACATCAATGTGCATTGCACATCCTTTTGAATAGTAGGGTTGTTGCTGAATCGTAAATAGATACCTATTCGTAACTCAGACGAAAAGTGGCGACCACGATCCAATGCGAAACGGAGTGTTGGAAGACCACCTACTCGGTGAACCGACGACATTGTAGCCGTCGCGGGGGGTCGCTGGATGGATGTAGCTCGCGATCGTTATTTGTGGCGTCGTATGGGAGAGGCCTATGTTCAGCAGTGGACGGAAAAGGGCTAATATGATGATGATTACTTAGACAAAAACTGGATAAATTATTTTAACCCTTTGAAAATGAACGATTTAGAAAACGTCACGAAGGGATACCCTTGTGGCGAAGTCAGATGCAGTCAGATCAGCTTCCATATTATCTATCCAGTGGACGTCTGACAACAGTGTAAATTGACAGGCACTATGCAGTACATTGCTGTTTTAAGGTAATCACCGGTAATAACCACGTTACGTCAAAGCAGCAATGTACTGCATAGGGCCTGTCAATTTACACTGTTGTCAGACGTCCACTGAATAGATAATACGGTAGCAGGTGATCATGTTACATTTTGTTAGTTTTACCAGAGATATGTAAAAACTTCTAGATACGTAATAGGGCAAATTTCTTGGCAACACAAATCCAAGCTAACTAGCCAGAGAAGTCTTAGTTCCATCCCAGCTCACGTCACGATCACCCGCTTGTTATCACACAGTACATTTAGTTCACTTTCACAACATTATTCACAGACAACAATGCCTTCGTGCGTATTTAGGCGATGCACGAATTGTACTTCAAAAACTGGCAAAAACATTTCATTTTATAAGTAAGTAAAGCTGTATTTATTTATTTTAGTTTTTTTTTGTAAAAGAGTTTTTTCCAAAACTCAACGAAGTTTTTGACTTTGACGTTTTATCATTCTCTCTTAACCGCTTTAATAATAATATTATGACATCTCTTTCTTACGTCATGCAAGTAGCATTGAGATTTATGTTTTAGAAAGAGATAACAATTTTAGTTTCGTTTATTATCTTTAAATTATGTGAATGAATATAAATAATGAAGTTGTATAGCATACTTTGTGCCGCTTTTCAATAATGATTTGTACTGCAATGGCGTCTCTATAACTTTAATAGACTCATTGAGTTTTACTTAAAAGGGTTTGAAAAAATTCTATTGTAGGATAATGTGACCGCCCTGATTCTAAAGTCGTTGCGTTTTTGGAGGAGTCAAGGTCACTCCTCTACAGCTGTTTTTATATATCTGAGTACCGGTATATTAACCATTGTATTAACAAAAAGTTGGTAATGAAATTCAGGTCGGGTACTTAAGCATACTAACGCATAATTAATTAGTAACTAATTTACAATAAATTACTTTTACAAGAAAATAATAGCTAAGTTAGATTTTACTTTTTTAACTTCATCTCAACTTCTTTAAATGAATTGTAGGTTTTATATAATAGTAGTTTATGTACCGAGGTACTAAAGCCCTGTTTTATATAGCGGGCGTCATATTGAATCCAAAGCGAAAGAAGGACCTCAGAGAGTTAACTCCCGAGCGCAGCGAGGGTGTTAAAAACTTAACTCCTGAGCGAAGCGAAGGAGTTATGTACCTAG
This sequence comes from Idaea dimidiata, assembly GCA_949358125.1. Taxonomy (NCBI): domain Eukaryota; kingdom Metazoa; phylum Arthropoda; class Insecta; order Lepidoptera; family Geometridae; genus Idaea; species Idaea dimidiata. Next base: position 14,162,329 of record OX442339.1, on the reverse strand, counting down.
AGTCCTGAGTGAAGCGTGGGATTCAAGCGCCCAAGATAAAGACAGACTTTATTACCGAGGTGAATACTCTACTTTACACATCTACTGTGAGACAATAAAAAGGCTACAAATATAAGCATTTAACTAACAACAAAGCAATAGATTAATGCAACATGAATTAAACATATTTACAGCTCTATATTAATTAAATTTAGTTATAACCCTTTTTTGAAGATGTTTTTTTTTAATATTTCTAGTAACGATAACCCTACCCATGTTTTGTGCAGTCTGAATAAGCCACCACAAAATAAGCTAGGGTCTTTTACTAGATACCGTCTAGTCTACCGTTCGGGATGCATTCAATATCTAAATTACGTAGGTAGGTATCTACCTGAGTTCATTTCTATTCTGCCTGAATACGCATTGATCTCTTTGAATCGAATCAAATGGGTACGTCCCTGCATAGTCGAATGCAGCTTATTTGAAATTTCAATTTCTTTCTACTACTAGGTATATCCATCCAACGACCTTTATAAATTTTACCTTTAGGAATGCAATTTTGTTTACTTTATAACTATTTTATGGCATTGCAGTAGAGGCTTGATAGAGCTCTGATATTACTTAAGTCATTGATCTCAACCATAAATGTGAGTTCAGAGAGCCCATAATTATACGCGTACTTAATTAAACAAAATTTTATATGTTGTTAACATTTTAATTGCAAACAATATACTCAACACGAAACTTTAACTTGCAACTAGACTGTAAACGCGAAACATTATCCACTTAAGTCTTAAGAACGTTTATTTCCATACATTTTCAAAAATGTGTGAAAAACGGTATTCTCCAACGAAAATTTTATCGAAAAATGACAAACGCAAAGAAGTTATATTAGAAAGGGATAGCACGCTACATTATAGCATGCTGTCCCTTTCTAATAACACTATTAATATACCAGAATAATATGCTAATCTTACTAATATTATAAACGCGAAAGTTTGTGTGTATGTATGCATGTATGTGAGGTTGTTACTCTTTCACGCAAAACCTACTGAATCGATTGCGATGAAACTTGGGATATAGGTAGCTGGAGACCTGGATGAACACATAGGCTACTTTTTATCCCGAAATTCCCGCAGAAACGGGACTTATGCGGGTGAAACCGCGGGGCGCTGCTAGTATATAATGGTCAATATACCGGAAGACTTTTTAGATCTACGTGAGTATTCTAGTTCTATTAATATAACTTCTTTGCTCCAACGATATCGAAATTATGTCGAAATGAAATGTCGTTTTATTAAATACAGGATTCAGGGCGCAAGGAAGACACTGTGGTCTTTTCATACATCGATCCACATCGATGGATAATTTTTACGATGGAAATAACGACATGGAATGTGTAATAGATCACTTCTAGTATGTAGGTATTAGAGGATCTACTAATATCCCAATGGATTAAGTACACACCACAAAGAATACAACTTTCCTCTCAGCACTTTCCAATTGTACTTATATCTCTAGGGCCAACCGTTTGGAATCTGCGTTGATTTATATTTCAGTGGAGGAGCACATTGGCCTAGCTGCACCTGCCGATCTTGAATGTCGAGTGTGTTAAGCGACGTTTGGCGCGGTCATTACTTGGATGGGTGACCGAAAATTTGTTTGACAATTAATCATTTTCTTGAGCTCCTCCGTGCTTCGGAAGGCACGTTGATCAGTTGGTTCCGGTTTTTATCTCTGAAAGCAGTCGTTAGGTCAAGTTACAGGCCTGAAAACTCTAACATTAGGTGAGTCACACACACCACTAAAATGAATAAATAAATATTGCACGGCATTACACACAGCGCTATCTAGCTCCAAACTAAGCACTAGGCTTGTTGTACTAAGGTTACTAGACAACGGATATACTACACATTATAGTTTTTTTTTTGTAAATATATATATACATACATACATAGAAAACACTAACTACCACTACACGAAAAAAAGAAGAAGAACATAGTTCAGTCAGTCAATCAATCACATAAACATTGAATTTTATATATACAGATAGACAAAGGCAAAGGTCATATTTTACGTCCGATATTCTATTCAAGAAGCAAGCAGTATAGAGCACGGACATAAGTACCTACATACACTTCCCATCAAAAAAATCGAAACACCTCAGAAATATTAGTTTGAAAGAGTTTAACTTATTCTTATATTAAACAAATAAAACTATAATAATGCCAGTTTGTTGCGGATATTATAAGGTAACGTTTAACGAAGATTAATGTTTTAAATTAAAATTTAATTTCTTTAGCTATAGTGTTTAGTCCAACAGGTACGTTTTTACCCTAAAAGAAAGATTTGAGAAATGTTAGAAGTAAAGACGTAAAAAAAAGTTTAAAAAATGTTTATTCAACATTTCGTATTGCCTCCCCGGGCTCTAATGACTGCTCTCATGCTATACAAGAGGAAATAAAATAACTATAACTCATCCCATCCAATAATTGACCGTACGAGCGAAGCGAGTGAGGTCCAGTGTAGACGGGCCTGGCGCTTGTATCTTTGTAACTTTGTATCTTTGTATGTTTGTTCGACGATAACTTGAGTATCGTAGCTCCGATCTTCATGAATTTTGGTATGCGTGTAGTTGAGGTCAATAGAATTTGTGAGTTCGAAGATGGGCCGGATCGGTAGGGGGGTTGGGGAGATAGGGAGTCGTGAGGTCTCAGTTCGGGGCGAACTCCTAGTTATTGTAGTGCAGAAGGTTGCGGGTTCGATTCCCGCTGGGTGCAAATATTTATGTTTAAAAATAAATATTTGTATCTGGTCTGGGTGTATTTCTATGTATAATATGTATGTATTTACAAAAGAAAAATAAATATAAGTAGTATATCCGTTGTCTAGTCACCGTAACACAAGCTTAGCAGCTTACCATGGGGCTAGATGGCGCTGTGTGTTGGTCACAGGATTTATTTATTTTTATTTATTTAGTAGGTACTGTTTCGATTTTTTTGATGAGAAGTGTAGTTTCAGTCCAACAATCGGAACTTTGCAAGCATCCAACGCTCCATTCTCAATACTCGCTCGGCTGACTGGAGTCCCGTGGTAGACGGTAGGCACAATAGATGCCGATGTAAGGGAATTTGGCTTCAACTACGCTCAATGCGTCTACTGTACTGTATAGAATACAGACCGACTGCTGCCTACGTGATCTCATGCCATTTGAATATACCTTTCAGTATACATAAGCAAGCTATAAAGCGCTGGTATGCGAGTACGAATTGTAAGCACCGGTATGAACAGTCAAAAATGACAAAGACGATGTCATCTCAGTCACCTAGGGTTACGTGAATTGACTGTTTCTCTTGTTAGAATTTATTCTAGTAATAACTAGGAGTTCGCCCCGAACTGAGACCTCACGACCACCTACCTCCCAAACCCCCCTACCGATCTGGCTCATCTTCGAACTCATAAATTCTATTGACCTAAACTACGCGCATACCAAAATTCATGAAGATCGGAGCTACGATACTCAAGTTATCGTCGAACAAACATACAAAGATACAGAGTTACAAAGATACAAGCGCCAGGCACTCGCTTCGCTCGTTCGGTCAATTATGGTGAAATGTTCAGTGCCGCGATGTAAAAAAGATTCGCGGATCACTATTCAACCTCAACGTTTGAATATCTATGTACAGAGCAACTGCATACACTTTGCGCAGTAGGTAAATACCCATAGGCGCGCTCTATAGTTTGCTTATGTATACTCTAAGGAATATACTGTTTGATTTTATGCTGTGAAGGTGCAGTAATACGCTCTTATATTTGTTGACTAGATACAGCTGCTCTCCGCTGTTTCACCTGCATAACACGGAAATATGTATAGGGACAAAATATAACCTTTCTGATTATACAGATCAGCTCTATTTGCATGTCAAGTATCATCGTAATCGATTTAGTGCTTTTTTGTTTGATTGAAACACAAACATCTAAACTTTTGCATTTTATCCACGACGGAACGTAGCAGGTATATTATGTATTAAGGGTTGTGGCTTATTATGCAATGCTTTTATTCTTTTGACGAATTTATGTTAAACTGTAATTTAACATTTGTTTCACCAATTTTTGACAGTTTATTTTGACTAATTTATGTATTTATTATTTCGAGTCACTTTTGTGCACCTATTTTTTTTTTTGTTTAGTCTTAATGTTTGAAATGTATTTTTAATACAAAATTTCCTTTTTGTTATGATTTTTTTAATTGACTTTGACTTTTTTTTTATTTTATAATTTGTATGCCTAATTTTATGACTTGTAATGAAATTATTAACAATAAATGATATGAATATGAATGAATATGTTGCCCGTTTGTTTGCATGTTTGTCTGTGATCTGTGCGCAATCAAATGTAAACCAAACCAAAACGAATTTATCTGTAAAACAGCTTGACCTATTTGGATGTGGTTTTCAGTACTTACCTACTTTACAGAGTTTGTACCTCATTTTTAGATTACATCAATTTAGAACCTAAACCAAACAATAACATCGTAAAACATTGTAACGTTAATGACTCTGGGAATCAATGAGTATCTCCATCAAGCTTGTCAAGATTAATGTATTCGACCTTAGAATTAGTCCCCTGGATTCAGCTCCGAATGCCACGATACCACAAAAGATGCCAATCGTGAATTGCCATCGCATTCGATCGCGGTGAATACCTATCGTAAATTGTGCAAATACGAATTCTTAGTAGGTAAGTACAGTCAGGTTCCAAATTGGATTCCCACCATAATAAATAAATCTTGTGACCAACACACAGCGCCATCTAGCCCCATGGTAAACTTGTGTTACGGTGACTAGACAACGGATATACTACTTATATTTATTTTTCTTTTGTAAATACATACATATTATACATAGAAATACACCCAGACCAAATATTTAGATAGATACAAATATTTATAAGCATAAATATTTGCATCCAGCGGGAATCAAATCCTCAACCTTCTGCATTGCAGCCAAGCGTTCGCCCGAAGCGCCACGGAGGTCAGTCAATGTGTTCAGATTGCAGATAAAATTGATTGAATTATGCATTTATTTTCGTTACTCAATAACAACTATGTGTTTATGCTATATAGTCCAGTCCGTCGGGACTAAAACTAAAATTTATTCGTCAACATAATTTTTAATATAACATTTGAGCTTGTCTGCTAGAACTAGAAGTGATGTCTCAAATTTAGTGAATTCTATTAAATTTCTTTACATACATTACGTGCGACTTATTATGGAGCAAAATCACCGTAATATCGTTCGTAGTCCCATTCACAAAAATGCTTAACGCAAAAACAGCTAATCCGTTAGCGATGAAACTTGGTATGTATGTAGATGAAAACTTAAAATAACATATAGGCTACTTTGTATCCGGAAATTCTCACGAGATCAGAACTTACGCGGGTGAAACCACGAGGCGCTGTTTGTAAGTCTATCATTTTTTTATTGTAAATTTCTCGCTTAGTGGCTAACCACTTTTGAACCCAACTGTACAAGTAGGTATGTTCTGATACGCTTTCCAGTAACATTTTTAAATTGGATTACTGAATTTCATAGCAATAAATTCAGATAGTGTCTTACGTAGAATGTATTAACGTCTAGATTCTGTGTGGAGGAAATAAAACCGAATTCAATATACTGAAGAACATTTCTTCTGGGAAAATTATTTGCCTTTCCAGCCGTAATATTTATAATACCTACCTACATGATATAAGTACGTCTGGATTTTTATTATCTTCTGAGAAACATCTTGTTTTATTATACAAGGTTTAAGCCCAAAGGTAATAATTGTTCTAGACTTCTAAGCGAAAAACTTTTTCTAAATTCAAACGTTTTTTTTTTTTAATTTTGAGGTTATGTTCCACTGGAAACCGCTGTTTTTTTTAATAAAGGCAATTTCAAAGTATTGATTGTAATATACATTTCAATCAATTCTTTCATTTAGTTTGGTATACCAAACTAAATGAAAGGACAACTTAAGATCAATGACCTCTAACTCTGAAACAGCTGATTTCCAAGTAATTTTTAAACTTAAAATTTTCAAAAACTACTTCGTAATCAATGAGTCTATTAAAGTTATAGAGACGCCATTGCAGAACAAATCATTATTGAAAAGCGGCACAAATTGTATGCTATACAACCTCATTATTTATATTCATTCACATAATTTAAAGAAGAAATAGACGAAACTATTGTTATCTCTTTCTAAAACATAAAGACTCAATGCTACTTGCATGACGTAAGAAAGAGATGTCATAATATTATTATGACATCTCATAGCGGTTAGGAGAGAATGATAAAACGTCAAAGTCAAAAACTTCGTTGAGTTTTTGGAAAAAAAACTTTTTCAAAAAATAAACTAAAATAAATAAATACAGCTTTATTTACGTATGAAATTAAATATTTTTGCCAGTTTTTGGAGTATAATTCGTGCATCGCCTAAATACGCACGAAGGCATTGTTGTCTGTGAATAATGTTGTGAAAGTGAACTAAATGTACTGTGTGTCAACAAGCGGGTGATCGTGACGTGAGCTGGGATGGAACTAAGACTTCTCTGGCTAGATAGCTTGCATTTGTGTAGCCAAGAAATTTGCCCTATTACGTATCTAGAAGTTTTTACATATCTCTGTTCGTAATTTCAAAAGTAGTCTGCCTAGACGTGTAGAACAACCTCATTTCGGCTTAAATGGGTAGGTACCCTCGTTACACCTTGTAGAGAGATAGTAAATCGATTTTACATATTTTCCATCTCTGTACCTCAGTAGGAGCAATATCCTCTGCCGCGTCTGTTTTTGTCTGTAACGTGTAAATAAACTAAAAACTACTGAAAATATTTTTTTAAGGTTTCCACCAATAGATAGACATTCAAAAGAAATGTTAAAGTATAATAGTTTGTTTAGGTTTTATGTAAATTTGTTTAAAAAAATCCCTGCATCCAAAACGAAGGTATGGTGTGTAATTGCTGCCTGTATTTTTGATAGCGATACCTAGTGGCGCCTGGTCAGCCAAAATAAATTAAGCAGAAAGGTCGCATAAATCTCATAAAATATATCCCAAAATACAAAACAATTTAATATCGGACAACAATTATGTACGCCATAAGCCAGTGGGTAAACATGTTTATATTAAAAGCTCTATTGGTTTTGCACAATGAAATGGTGGACCGCCGAATTGAGAAGCGCCCGGCTCTCCCTCGTGTCGGTTGATTTTGCATATCGAGTGATTATTTTGTCCTCTCATGCGTTACCGAACACACGCTGATTTCATATTCATTCCCATAGGCATTAACGTAACAAATGCGACCAGCCAACCTTTGTAACCTGGACGTACCAATTGATAAATTGAGAATACAATTTCGACAATTGTTTATCCACGCTGTGTGTTTGCACGCCAATTAATTAATTTGTTTAAGTCCAATTTATTAAAATAAATCAAGGTAGGACGTTTATTTGCGTTTATGAGTTGAAATCGTTCGCTATTTCAGTTAACTCGATCTAATATGTTAGGGAATTATATGAATATTATAATTTGAATTACATTTTCAGTTATATTTAAAGAGATTGGTTTATACCAGACCAAAATACTGAACTCTGTCACAGCTTAAGTTAAATTGTTTTTTTTATTATCTCTTTCTAATCCATGAGATAACCCGTACAAAACATAACACAAGAAAATACTTCTTGACGGATATTAACCAGTTAAAGGTAACCCTATCGATAGGGTTCAGGCAGATGTTATTCAATCAAGACGAAACTATATGAATAAACTTGGACACCATTAGAAAGAATGAGCCAAAAAACCAGGGTTTTAAAATCCCTGTCTATATGGCGCACTTAAAACATCACTGTCTGGACGCTCTGGGGCGCTCCTAGACTATGATAATCTGTGGTGATATTTAAAAAAAAGAACCCGTAGCTAGTAAATTTTTGTATTGCGTAATTTTAAGGAATCGAGATGTTTATTCATAAGGGGGTTTTGGCGGTAATACGTTAAAGAGATGTGTTACTAAATTTTCATTTTTGTGAAACTTAGTTCAAATGCGTGTGAATTGTTTATTTTGGGGGCATATTCATCAATTTAGTTTCGTGAAGGTTAGACTTTAGCTTAGTGTTCTTTCCAAAGCTCCGTAAACAAACATTGTAAAAAATGGCCCCCTTTTTACAATGATTCCCTCGACTTGACTTTAACTATGACGACTTGACTTTTTCGTTCGATGCAAATAACCTGCAAATATTGATAATACTTGACACTGGCAAATGTCCAAATGAAAAAAGCCATTTAAAGAAGAAGTTTATTCATAAGTCTATTATTTTGTTCACAGGTGTCAAATAATGTCTTGGAGTACGCGAGTTGAACTAACTCAACATATCTTCTGATAGAACTTGCAGTAATCATTGAAGTATCGAGAAAAATGGATTTCAGACTTATTGCTGTTTTGGCGATAGCCACCCAGTTGAGTAAGTAACTGTATTTTAAATTTTAATCTACACATAAAACCACGTTCCCAAGGATTAGGATAACGTTTTTAGAATAGAATAGAAAAAATAGAAAGATTTCTTCATTTGCTATTATGACAGTATAATTAAGAATTTTCCTAGTAAAAGTAGTAGAACTGATAGATCTCTAATACTACATTACGTACACACATACATACCTACATGCAGAGATATGTAAAAACTTCTAGATACGTAATAGGCCGAATTTCTTGGCTACACAAATCTAACCTAGCTAGCCAAAGAAGTCTTAGTTCCATCCCAGCTCACGTCACGATCACCCCCTTGCTAACACACAGTACATTTAGTTCACTTTCACAACATTATTCACAGACAACAATGCCTTTGTGCGTATTTAGGCGATGCACGAATTATACTCCAAAAACTGGCAAAAATATTTCATTTTATACGTAAGTAAAGCTGTATTTATTTATTTTAGTTTATTTTTTGAAAAAGTTTAGATAACAATAGTTTCTTCTATTTCTTCTTTAAAATAAGTGAATTAATATTAATAATGAGGTTATATAGCATACTTTGTGCCGCTTTTCAATAATGATTTGTTCTGCAATGGCGTAACTTAACTTTAATGGCTTTATACAATGGCGTAATATAACTTTAATAGACTCATTGCCTACATGCCTACATTTTATACCTTACTACCTTCCATTTTTAAACGAGTCGTTGGGCTCGCAACAGGAAGTTTTTTTTTTCTTATGGTGCGGAGGCGTCGACATTATGCCTCTAATTGCCAGTGTCACGTTATTCTTTTTTTTTTTTCATATGAACAATGGGGATACGAAATCCGCCGGGTCAGTTAGCATAATATAAAGGCAAAAACGATCTAATGTTTATGTAAAGTATAAGAAAGGTTACGTCTCCGTAGTTAATTGAAAATAAATAGATTGTAATAGAAGGGGTGCCCTCGATGCGTATCTTGGGCTATCTCATCCCACTTGATGGCAAATGGTGCGAAAGTAAGCAAAATATAGTGTAGTGACACGAATAGGGTGGATAACAGAAAAATCTTAAGGGGATGGCTAAGATACCTTCGTTGAAAAATCTAGGGATTTTTATTAAGAATGGAAAACCAGGAGTAATTTTTTTTCTCTGTCGATCAGCACGGTGATGGAATAACTGGCCCGTCTTTCATCTGCCAGTGTCTCGTGTATTTGTTCTTCTCGTTCTCAGTTCATTGTGGCTTTTTAGGCGATTTATGTTTTTTTTTATAGGTAAAACTTAGGGACACCCCAGGAGTCATTTGCAGATACGGTAGTAGATTATACGTACTATTGTATGGATACCAGTTTTTTTTTTAGAGTAACTAGGTCAACTTATTTTTTTTTTAAATTGCTCAAATTTAACGATGTTTTCTATGGGCATAAAAGCTGGAGATCTCAAGACAAATCCGGAGATCGTGATATACCTAGATACTAGATCCGAAATCCGAAGATTTTTGGACAAAATCTAGAGGTCTGGTAACTCTAGCATATACCCGCTGAATTTGTTATTCACAACGCACCCACTTTTCAACGTGAATGCACGCAATATTTCTATATTGCTATTCGAAGTTTCATATCATAACGTTTGAAATTGTATATGCAAAACGATATTTCGTATTTATTTAAAAAGTTTTGTTTGCAAATAAGTACGGAGTATGTAATATTGGATACAGTCTATTTGTATTATTTTCATAAATGCATGCACCTTATTCAAAGTTTAGGATGTGAAGCGACTTTATTTATCAATGCGACCCGTGGTTTCACCCGCTCAAGTACCAATCCCGCGGGAATATTAGGATGTGTTATATATATAAACCTTTCTATTGGATCACTCTTAGCAATATACAAACAGACAGACAGCGGGAGGCAAACTTTGCTAAGGTACTAACTACCTATGTAAAATGACTTTTACATTTATGTTATTTTATTAATTTATTTATTTATTTAGTGGGTACTTTGTGGATGGTACTGTATGATTCTACTACACCAAGTATTTTATTACATCCTGAACAATTACTGTTAAAAGTGATAGAGCGATGAGCATGCATTATCAAAATAGTTTATACATAGCAATAATGCGCAGCGGACTAACCTTTTCAGTCTCCAGCTCCCGGAATGCACTGTATAGCGTTATTTATTATATTTACTAGCTGCGCCCCGCGGTTTCACCCGCGTAAGTCCCGTTCCCGCGGGAATAACGGGATAAAAAGTAGCCTATGCGTTAATCCAGGTCCCCAGCTACCTATATTCTAAGTTTTATCGCAATCGGTTTAGTAGTTTTTGCGTGAAAGAGTAACAACCTCACATACATACATACAAACTTTCGCGTTTATAATATTAGTAAGATTATTTAATTTTGTGTAAGGTTTTCGCGATTTTGCATAATAAAACACAATATTAATCGGGATTTTCTCGCGTTTTATTCAAAACCGTCAATATTATTATCGACCTAACTTTCGCCAACTTTACAGTTGGATTTTTCAAGGTTGACGAAGCCAACTGTAAAGTTGGCGAAAGCTCGGTCGTTAATAATAATGAAGTTATTGACTAAAACGCGAGTATACCCGGTAAATATAGTGTTTTATTCATTATTTTCCCAAAATAAAACCAGTGTAGCTATTTTTTTATTTAACCCTCGATATTCATTTATCTAAATAAAAGCATCTTGTGTGAGTAATATGGAGGTGCTATCACAGGTCATTTACTAGCAAATGGTATTGAAGTAACGTTGCTCAAGAGTTTTTTCACTTTTATCAGCACATTTCGCTCGAAGCTTTTTGCATAAAGTACCCCGAGACATTTTTATCTAATGGCTATATCATACGCTATTCAAAATATTATGGAAGTGTATTTATTTATATCATTTTATCTTTCACGAAAGTGATAAGCATTTTTATTGGAGTGACGAACAAAAGGCGCTCAACTTTCATTAAAACTGAAGTTGATATTTCATTTTTAATATTTGACGGCCTCAGTGGCGCGTCGGGCTACGACTCGACTGCAATGCAGAAGGCTGCGGGTTCGATTCCCGTCAGGTGCAAATATTTATGCTTAAGAATTAATATTTGTATCTGGTCTGGGTGTTTTTCTATGTATAACATGTATGTATTTACAAAAAAAAAAGTAGTAAGTATCTGTTGTCTAGTACCCATAGTACAAGCCTAGTGCTTAGTTTAGGGGCTAGATTGCGCTGTGTGCAATGTCGTGCAATATTTATTTATTTATTTTTATTATTTAATATTTTCAGGTTTCGTGGCTGGCGATGGAAACTTCCTCACGCAAACTGTTTATGGATTCTTGGATTTCACGACGACTATTGGCAACACTGTGATGGTCTTCTCTCCAAATTCTGCACCTCCTCCAGGTTACAACTTTTCTTATAAACTTTTTAAAAACACACGATTTGTTAATAATTATAGTTGTATAGTTACATTTTGCAGGGTCTCATAGCGTATAATTATTTATTATCTTACCTCGACGTTTCGATCGTGTTGCAATGTCCCCATCACGCCCAAGATCATTGTAACATATTCGAAACGTCGAAGTAAGAAAATAAATAATAACACGAGTGCGATTAAGACCTGGTCAAATGTAACTACAACTTATCTTTTTCATAATTCGATTAAGGTTTGTGGCTGATTTGTTTCTAAATCTATTTCAGAACCACCTAGCACCGAAAAGGCCGTGCAAGAAAACATAATCGAAACCAAACCTCCACCTGCAGTAACTAATACTAAACCAGAAGCTATTAACCCTAGCAAATTATCAGAGAAAAGTAAAACGAATAAACCTGCCGCACCAGCAGTAGTGTCCAGTGCTATATCAGTAGTGTCATCGCCATCCAAAGAAGAAACACCGAACACCCCTAAATCTGCAGTCAAAGAACAGAAACAAATTATCACTAAAGTCGAAGTAGTTGCCGGACCTTCTAAGATCATAGAAAATAGTTCTCTAAAAGCATCGCAAAAGACCAATAAAAATTCCCAGTCCAATAAAAACAAAGAAAATAAACCGATTAAAAGCGTAACCAGCGTTGTAAGTAGCAAAGTAGAAGTTAAACAAGGACCTCCTCCTTCGATTATTAGTTCTAAAATAAACAGCGTCGTTAACATACAATCAAGTCAACCTGATGAAGAACCAGCTATTCTTATCACCAATAACAACATCGGAGAGCCAGAATACGATTTTCTTTCAAGACAACCTTCCGAATTTGTAGAAGAAACGTATAAGGTTATTAACATCCGACCATCCAAAGCTCATGGACAGAAACCAAAACATGTGCATAAAAATAGAGCACCCACGCCTCCCCCTGATGATGATGATTACCCACTAGGACTAGTGACAACTTTAGGAGGAACTATTGTCAAAGATGGACTCACTACTGTACACGAGACCAGCGTAATAGGTACCTTTATATCCGGGAAATATGCTCAAGTATTAAACAGCAATTCAAAAATTTTACAAGCACCTGGCCATCGGGCTAAAATTGCTCCAACTCCAGCTCATAGAATTTTAAAAACAGTAGCACCGGCAATAACGAAAAATCATCGATACAATTTAGAACCAACACCCTCGATCATTGACGATGAAACAAGTTTTGGTAAAACAACTCGTCGACAACCAAACGGAGGAGGTTCCTATAAAAATCGTCATCGAGCTCCAAGTGCTCCAGATAATGAAACTCACGACCCAATCCCTTCTAGCCAACCTAAAAAATTCAAGAACCGGAATACAGGACATGCACAAAAAGCTCCAAGGTAAAGCTTAAGCATTGCGTGAGTAGCATCAACAGCTGTTCGAACAAAACTGTCGACTATTATTTTAATATGATTCATCTTCGACTACCATAATGCATGGCCCCTGCATGTAGCTTCCCTACATGGCATTTAGATATCTTTGTAATATTAAAACTAACTTTCAATTTTCTATTTTCCAGTACACGTTTTGGTAGAAAGGGACACAAACCTCAACTGGCAACCGTCTCTGTTTTCAGTGAACCATCGACGTCGTCATCTTTCACTAACAGAAGGAAGAGCAACCGCAACTCTGGGCACAAATCCGTTGTGACACCTTCCAGCAACAACGAGTCTAGACGTGGGTTCAAGCCACGTGTTCAGCCGACACCCGTCGAACAAGTCACACCTACGCCTTCTACCAGCGTCTATAAATTCAAACTGAACAGACCTCCAGGATCAGGACGTTGGCAATACAAAACAAGCCCTAAACCTAAAGTTACTATCCGTAAAATAATGGGTGATGATGAACCTCAAACGACTCCAAACTCGAACCCACTTCTTGAAGATCCTCAATCCAACGATTTACTTCAAGCGAGATCAGACAACGATTTGGAACTATCCGGGTCCCAAAATGGCCCCGGCACCTTACTTGATAATGATACCGAAGATAATTCTATTGAAAAACCACCTCCAGTCGAAACACTTAGAGTAGAAATATCTACTCCGGCCGATTTCCGAGATGTTTACTACGAAATAGCTACCATCAAGTCTCCTTACACTTTTCAGGTAAAGTTAACTTTAAAACTGAGGTTTTCTTTAAATTCTAAATACAATATAGCTTAAATTGACATGATATTTTTCTCTTTCAGGTTGGACGCGTGAAAAACACTCGTATAATTACAGTAACATCTACGATAGAAAAACGCATAGAACCAACAACAGTCCTTAACTCGCCAAGTTCTCTCAACGAACCGTTGACAGAAAACATCTTGGCGACCGCTTCACCTTACGGGAAAGATCACAATTTAGATTCAAGCATTGTCACCTTACCCGCAATTACATTATCCTCGGATATGGAAACTCCACCACTCGAAACCATTACAGAAACCTTTAGCACTACACAAAACATGCTAAAAACCCACATATTACCAGTAGTCCGCGACGTTAATTTGACTTCAAGTTTGACCTTCATACAAACCTATCAGGTGACAAGATTTGTCACAGCCACAAAAACTTTACCACCTATGGACTTCTTCCAATTTATACCCAGTAAAACTCTGAAAGAATTCAACAGTCGACTCGACGAAGCTGGCTCCGAATTGCACTTAGAGCTAGATTTCGGAGACAGTAACGAAGACGAGGAAGGAGTACCACGCAGAGTTTTCCCTTCAGAGTTGGACCTCGCTAATATCGGATCTGATTTTGATTTGACAGAAGTTGAAAAATACAAATTAGACAACCATTTGAGATTGAAGAAAGCTCATGGTCAGAGCAAGAACAATCAAGTAACCGAAGCACCCGCAGCTCTAACACCGGAACAAGCCCAACAGTTGGCCCTCCTGAGGCTACTGAATCCAGCCGCTGCCGCCCAAATCCCCAACATAGTAACTACTTCGAAACCAGTCCTCAAATATGAAACCGTTTACGAATCACACGTAATACCAATATTCGACGGCAAGACCACTTTACACAGTACTATCTCGCGACCGGTCGCTACTGTAACGAAAACTGAATACGAAATAGGTACAAGCAGCTTACCCGCTTTACCTTTGCAGCCGATTAATCCGCTTTTCCCTCAACAACAGTTCCAAGTAACTTCGACGCCGGTTGTCATGAACACCGAAGTTACAGTAACCGACAGTCAAGTTCTGAAGCTGACTTTCGGCGCCAAGGCGGTGTATACGACATTGTTCAATACTAAAGTTGTGCCTACAGTGCTGACGTCTTACGTAACCCAGTCTGTACCAGTCCAACCAAGCGCCGCTGGCTACCCGGGCTACTTCCCGGCACCTTTCGCCCCCTACCCCTATGTTGGGTGAACGCGATACAATAGTGCCCATATTTAGTTATCGAGAAAGTTAAGTACTACATTAAATATGATAAATAATGTAAAGTGCAATAGTGTTATGTTTATTATCGGACAAAAACGCGAGTAAATTCAGCGAAATGTTGTATGCGTTTGCTAAAATACACGTGATAAACTACATCGCGAGTGGGTGAACAATAAACTCTGCAAAAGCAGCAGAACGTTAGGATTTATTGCTTTGTGAAAACACGAAAACTGTAAAGTTGTGTGATTCTTCTAGTTTTCTCCGGTCGGTGCAGTGCGTTCACTTGGGGATAAAACTCCGAGCTTAGGCATTAGGAATGTACATTTTGTAAGTCGTAGTTTGTTAATGTCCAAGACCTATATCACAATTTAGTTTACTATAGAATAATGATAAATAGGTGGGTATTTTCTATTTGTAAATAATGATTATTTATGCAAAATTTGCCCTTTATTTTAAGAAATGTAAATACTCGTAAATTAATAATGAAATCACGATTAACTTAGATGACTATTGAATAAAAATAAAATTGTAGATAATGAATATAACTAATTCTATATAAGTAATTAAGTAAGCTTGTGATAATCAAATCTACACCATTTTTTACTTTTGTACTTGAATACTTAATGTTATAAAAATGGGTTTTAGAATACTTATATTGCAATAATAAAACATAATATTATTACAAAACGCTTTCTTTATTTCTTCAACTATTGATATCTAGTACCTAATAGAATTAGTTTTTGTTATGCTCATTTTCGTTCAGTTTCTCCGTTGACGTATTCTCAAACTTGGAACTTGGCTAATATTTAGCCAAGTTTCATACCTACCAAGTTTCATCACAATTGGTTCAGTAGGTTTCAGCAGTAACTTTTGCATCTATTTTAAGTTGGATTGGATTATTTAGGCACTATTTTAAACCATTAAAAAGCCAATGTAAAAGGCTGTTGATATTAAATACCCAAAACAGGATCTACTGTTCACACAATGCATTTTATTTTTAGTCTCATTAGTAAAGTTTAAAGAAAAAAATGTAAAATTAATATAATTTTCCTTGAAAATATCCAATTTAGTTACGATGCAAAGCAATATTTCAAAGCTCCGAGAGGTTTATTTCCCATGATATCTTAATTAAAGCTGTTTCATACAGAACCAGTCTCGAAAGAAACAATGAACCCCAAGTTATGAAACTAAGATTAATGGTGGCCCCTCACTTTAACTTCATAAACAAACGTATTTATAATTTTTTACCCTTTACTTAAATTGTTGGCCGAGCGAGCGAAGCGGGCGAAGCATCTCTGCTGGTAAAAATTGCTTTGGCCTATTAGTATGTGGTAAGTACCTATGTGAGTTATTTTGTATTTTAATTCTCCTATACAGGTTATTCTTCTCAATCGATCTTGATACAACTTATACAAGGTATTTAAGCCGAAAGGGGGTTGTTCTACACATCTAGGCGAACAACTTTTGTTCTACAACTTTTATAAATTCGAAGTACTTTTCGAAAATTTTAAGTGTAAAGTTTACTTGAAAATCAGCTGTTTCTCAGAGTTCGAGGTCATTGACCTTTTGTTGTGTTTTCATTTAAGTTGGTCTACTACAATCAAAACTTCAATTACCTTTATTTTCAAAAGCAGCTGTTTTTTTCAATGAAACAAATCGAATTTTCAAAAGTCGTAAAACAAAATTGTTCGCCTAGACGTCTGTAACAACCCCCTTTCGGCTTAAAAGGGCATACTCGTTACACCTTGTATAGGTACATATTATTACTGATTCTATAAATACAAACTTTTGAATTGTAATAGCTGTACCTCGTCGCTTAAATAATTAGATGATAGTTAGCAAAAAAGTTTGATCACGCAAGATCTGCCGTTCCCAATACAGTTATAAGTATGATTACTATCTCACCTGAAGGTAAGTAATGATAATTATGGTCTAAGATACAGCACGCTCATCTAGATGATAGGAAGACGGCAGTGGAATAAGATCAAACCCGTCTTCCTTAGTGGCTGCACTGGTCTACGAATCGGAACACGGACTAGTCCGCTTGGAGCTACGACCTAAGTAATGGGTGCGGTAGCTATCTATACTCTTTATTCTTCACTTCACATATTGATTTTTACCAAACTTTTACATTAAAAGTAATGTATGTAGGTACTTAATCTACTCTAGCATATCTCTACCTGATATTATAATACAAAAGTAACTAACTCTGCCTGTCTGTCTGTTACGTTATCACACAGAAACCGCTGAACCAATTTTGATCTATCTTAGTATAGAGTTAGATGAGACGCTGGAGGAGGATAGAACCTATATTTAATCACGATACCTACTCTCGCGGGACCGGAACTTATTACGAGGGTAATAGCAAATCTTTGTATTATCACAATCAATACAAATACAGACATATTGTTATTTGGAATGTTTTTCTATCTCCTCAGCGAGTGGCGACGTCAACACAAGAGAATGTAAGGAATAAGAAAACAAACTGTTTCTACCCGGCTGCGTCAAGCAAACACTTTATACAAGTTCACAATAGAATTGCACCTACTATTCAGATACCTAGGAATTGAATTTTGTTAAACCTGAAACTGTATCGACGGGGTATTTCAATGACGTAAACACTAGTGGCTTAAAGAAAATCTTAGATGTTATTATTTTGTTGATTTAAGTGTTTGTAATTTGCGTTTGAAATTCTTCTCAGAGTTAGCACTTTTCGATTATACCTATTTTTTTGTCATCAACTCACTAAACAAGACGAATCGATTGCCAAAATTGGTCAATCTGTTTGATTTCTAGAGCGCCACATAGAAACAAACAAATATTCAGTGATAAAAACATATATACCTACCTTCTCCGTGTAGCTCGCAGTCTGGTTAAAATATGTAGTAGGTAGGTACTTCGAAATACCATAGAGTTAAATTAATTATCTCAAGTTAGACACATAACTACCTTAAGTACGACTGTCGCGATCGTACATTTCATATAGGTACATTTGAGAATACCTACATTCCTCTCAGAGTATTGCATGTGAGCGTAGTTTATACCGATCTGTAAGAACTGAATAGAAGTTACCAAAAAAATAAAATAAAATAAAAATTGTTCTCTCCACAAATTGTTACACTAATTTCTGACACTAAATATTTTGGTAAATGCTTATAAACTATTTGTGGAGACTGATGTCTGAACTAGGATCCCCTGTGCTACGGGTACCAGGCTCCACCATCGGACTAATGTCATAAACAAGAATAGAAAATAGTAAAGACTTACTTCATAGTTAGAGCAAGTCCTTCTTCACGACTCTGACCTGTGTAAAAGTTGTTTTTGTTAGTAGAACTTAGGTAATTGGTCTGTAGGTTAAGTACTTGGCTATTTTGAGTTGAGGACAGAAATAAAAAACGGTAAAATCGTACGGAAATCACAATCAAATTCCGAAGAACGCCACATTCGATAAAGTAAATGTAGTAAACGGATAAGTTTTCCTTTCAATCTGCTTGATGAATTTTCAGACTGTAAGTACATACCTTACCACTAAACGGCTTACCTTTTTTACGTGCATTACACGTATTTTGGAAATAAAGCACAACATTTTAGAAACCAAGTCGACTAGAGCTTCCATTTTCCAATCCGCAACTCAAGACGTGCTTCAAAACGAATTTTGAATTTTTCACAAAATGTTTTCTGTTCTACCCTGAAAAATTACGAATCTCCTCAAAGTCCCATCAATCTTGGACTGAAAAGTTGTTGTTAACAAATTTAAATTAAAAAGGAATGAGAAAGATAAGTAATTAGGTATTTGTTAGT
This sequence comes from Idaea dimidiata, assembly GCA_949358125.1. NCBI lineage: Eukaryota > Metazoa > Arthropoda > Insecta > Lepidoptera > Geometridae > Idaea > Idaea dimidiata. Next base: position 14,143,232 of record OX442339.1, on the reverse strand, counting down.
CTTGAAAAAGCGATAATTTTTTTTTGCACGCATCTGTTTTTCTTACTGAAAAATTAAAAGTTTTTAAGACTTTAGACATAACATTTTTAAAGCAAATTTTCTTAGTAGATCAGGTATTTGTTAACGTTACTCTATTGCTAACAAATTTGAATTGAAATTGTTGTATTTGCGTCATTTGCGTATTTGCGTCAGTTGGCGGCCTTTGTGGCGCATCGGGCGGACGCCTGACCTCAATGCTGCGGGTTCAATTCCCGTCGGATACAAATATTTACGTTTAAAAATAAATATTTGTATCTAGTTTGGATGTCTTCCTATGTATTTACAAAAAAAAAGTATAATATGCAGTATATCCGTTGTCTAGTACCCATAGTACAAGCCTAGTGCTTAGTTTGGGGCTAGATTGCGCTGTGTGTAATGTCGTGAAATATTAATTTATTTATTTTATTTATTTTTCACGTCATTCTGTAGCAGACAAATTGACATTGCAATTAAAACTAGTGACTGTAACTGACAAATTGTACCTCTAGGTACATCGTAATCGCAAAAATCAATTTCAATTGTATTAATCGAGAGTTGTTAACATCAGAGTTACCTACATAATCTGATAGCAGTAAGCAACTTCAACTTATATAATTATTAATTATACAAGACGTAACGGGTATGTCCTTTTAAGCCGAAAGGGGGCTGTTCTAGACGTCTAGGCGAACAACTTTTGTTCTACGACTTTTGGAAATTCGAAGTACTTTTCGAAAATTTTAAGTTTAAAGTTTACTTGAAGATCAGCTGTTTCTCAGAGTTCGAGGCCATTGACCTTATGTTGTCCTAAGCTTTCTTTTAGTTTGGTCAAAACCAATCAATCAATACTCAGTAGTAGAGGCTCTAGTTTGGTCAATCAAAACTTCAATTACCTTTATTTTCAAAAGCAGCTGTTTTTTCAGTGAAACATGTTCTTAAAATTTTCAAAAAAAAAAAACGAATTTTCAAAAGTCGTAGAACAAAAGTTGTTCGCCTAGACGTTTAGACCAACCACCTTTCGGCTTAAAAGGGCTTACCCGATACACCTTGTTTAGCTAGATATAGGTACAAAAATATGATACCTACCTACCTACGTTCACGTTGAAATCTGTCGGAGCTCGGACGGTTCCAGTGCTGATTGAACGAGGCTAGGGAAAATCGGCTTATCTTGCGCCGATAGCTACCGAGTATAATTTCATTTCAACATGCACACCATCATCACGAATTGGAGCGGGCACACCTCTCCCTAGTATTTCATGCAAATCATAATACAGGAACGTAAGTAGGTACATTCATGTCTATTTTTAAAGCGAAAATCCCCTGATACCCGTGGAAAAAGTTACCCAAATACATTATACGTACCAATATCCTTATCGAGTCTAAATAGATAGGTATAATATCTTAATACTTCTTATCGGATTATAATAACTTTAACATAATTTTGTCTCAATAAAACCCAATATTTACCGGATTTTACTCCGTTTTATTTAATAACGGCATTATTTCAAAGTACCGAGCTTTCGCTAACTTTACAGGTAGCTTTATCAAGGTTGACTCAACCTTAGATATTAGACAGATAGATACGTAGATAATACTTTATTTGAATACATTTTTTAAACTTACACGATTTCCGTTCGTTATTATAATTTTGTTGATATAACGCGATCTAGACCAGAAAATCTAATATTTAATAATAATACTTTATTTGATCAACCACAAGAATATAACAAAAACAACACATATAAAAATAAAATTTAAAACTAAATAAATGTTGAACAAATAGGCGGCCTTATCGCTTATAGCGATTTCTTCCAGGCAAAGCTATTACCTAAGTTAAGATGGTTCAGAAGTGATATACCTACTTATTGTCGTTAGATGTTTTAGAATAATAAAGATAACGGACCGTTTTTAAGTATCTAAATCTTACTAATATTATAAACGCGAAAGTTTTTATGTATGTATGTAAGGTTGTTACTCTTTCACGCAAAAACTACTGAACCGATTGCGATGAAACTTAGAATATAGGTAGCTGGGGACCTGGATTAACACATAGTCTACTTTTTATCCCGATATTTCCGCGGGAACGGGACTTACGCGGGTGAAACCGCGGGGCGCAGCTAGTTCATAGATAATTTAGTATCATCTACGTATGTAGTATATATGTACTTACCTACCTATGTTTATCACTAGATTATATCTTATCTATAAAATCTTAATATTCATGCATTTAACTATTCATAGGTAAATGAATAGGTAAGTACCTATGCAAGTACTTATTACAACTCAATTAATAATTTAAAGATAACATTGCCATTCCAATAACGATATGATAAGATTATGCATTCTATGTAAAATAACAGCAAACAAAAGCCGCAATTGAGTGTCCCACTTTGATGTTATTGTTTAATTAATTAGTTGTTTTTAAGAATGTTAATTTAGTGAAGTTGAACAAAAGTGTGATCAAAATGTATCGGATTGTGTTTTTCATAGTTTTTGGATTATTTGTAACATGTGAGTAGTCAAGACGAGGTTAATTTTAAGAGGTTAGCTTATTATTGTGGATTTTGTAAAAGGACGAGGTATAAAAATTACGGTTTTAAAAAAATAAAAATGTGTAGTAATAATAATGATACGAGTAAAATACAAAAATGACGAATTATAATAATCTCGAAATCTAATTAATACGTGGTATAAAAAGTACCCATACAAAGGCTGAAATCCATGGTGCGTAATTTGACTTTGCTCAGACTGAGCTTAGCAAAAACTAAGCATAAACTTTGAATTGGAATTTGTACTCGGAATCCATTTTGTAATACGAATTAAATAAAAAGAACTTCATAGTCATAACAAAGAAGCAAAGTTTAGGTCATTATTTTTGATTGGTTTACATTTTAAATTTGAAAAACTTCGACAATACGCAAAAACTTTGGATAGTTGGAAAAATCGCTTTATAAATATCAAAAATTGTCTGAAGTCGAAGTTTGCTTAGCAAAGTCAAAGTACGGACTATAGATCAGCCTTAGACCCAAATCATTAAAGATTTATAGAGATAACAAAGGTACTATCACTTCCTTAACTGGGCTCTCGTTTGTCCTAAACCGTCTCAGACCATTGATCACCATTCAGAAGCACCGAGTTAGTCAATACGGCCGCAGACCCCAGTTCCTAAATGCCGTACTGACATATGACAAGGAAAAATAAAGCAAGATATTGACTATTGATTCCTCTTCTTCATGTGTTGTGTAGCTCACTAAGTGTTAAGATTTCCAGGCCTACAGAGGTCTCTAACTTGACTTAACGACTACTAGGTCCTATCATTTATCAAAGATAACAAATAACTACCTACCTACCTATTTTCCGAACGAGAAAACTATTTTTACCACACACATTCAAATACCTAATGAATGACAGTAAAGACCATGTGCATACTTTACCCGGAGCCAAGCCACGGTAATAATCTATCAAGCCAGCGAGCATCCTACTAATATTATAAAGCTGAAAGTTTGTATGTAAGTTTGTGAGTATGTATGTTTGTTACTCAAGCACGTAAAAACCGCTGAACCGATTGCGATGAAACTTGGAGTATTAGTAGCCAGGGTAAATCCAAAGGGCGCAGCTAGTCGGTTATAATCAACAACGTCACTGTATTATTTAAAAAAAATCTAAGATCTTATTCACGTATTGTTATTTTTTAATTGTCTTACCTCGACGTTTCGATCATGTTACAAATATCTTGGGGGACATAGGAAAAGATAATTTCTTCTATGGTTTTCGCGATTTTGCATAGTAAAACACTTTATTTATCCGGTTGAATCGCGTTTTTATTCATGGTTTTAACGCGATTCAACCGGATAAATAAAGTGTTTTATAGGAAAAGATGTTAAATATGAGTGCAAATCGTGAAGTTAAAAAGTTTAATGTTCCCATATTGTCAGGTGGTTTCAAAGGTGTGATTGCAAACCAAAATGGGACACAGCGAGAGGCCCGATGTTTCCAATACACGTGGCTCGGACCTAGGTTCAACAATGCAAGTATATTCAGGAACAATACCTGCCAAGATGCCACTCAGCTAGCCTCTGGAGTGCCCTGCTTTAGACCGCTCGTCGTTTCCGGTAAGATCGTCATTTTGATAAGCTATTGATTAAATTTGGAAGCGAAAGCAGAAAGTACATAGTTCGATTCAATTTCAGTATTGAACCGTTTTCAAAACTTCACTAGGCGTTCAATTTTCATACACAATGAAGTTATCTATACTATAAGTACTTTCCCCAGTAAGGACCTCCATTTTATAGAATTAGCTGTGCCCAACGGCTTTACTATTTCTGAGTTAATCCAGTACCCCTACCATGAGTTGACACGTAACTACGTCCACTGTAACGTTAACAGTTTCACCTTGTGCACAGCGCGCCCGCTTTGTCTGTTCTCTGCCGCATTGTTTGGGACATGTCAGCCGCGAGAGCAGACATTTTGGCCAAACTGTGCACGTTACAGTGTACCTACCTGCGTATTTACGTATCAACTCATGGTTGGGGTATAGATCTCAAGCTATCTGCATGCCAAGTTTCATCGCATCGCAAAATAATATTTTATTTCTAGTCCGGGTGTTTCTATGTGTATCACATGTTTGTATTTACCAAAAAAAAGTCAAATACGTAACTAGTATATCCGTTGTCTAGTATCCATAGTACAAACCTGGTGCTTTGTTTGGAGCTAGATTGCACTGTAATGTCGTGCAATATTAATTATTTATTAACCTATATCATAAAAGAGATATTGACCAAATCTCTTTTATATATTGTCGAACATTGCAGAGGATGGCTCCTGGCCTGATGTCGAGGAGTTATGGAGGAACTACGGACCAAACGTAACCTGTGGTCTGGCTGACAGCGACGTATGCGGAACATTCACGTATTATTTCAACGGACATTGTAAGTATTACCATTTTAACTTGAACTGCAGCGCAGTAGACCTTAAAAGGCCGCTTTAGCAATTCTGCTTGCAATATTGCATTTTGACACGATTCACGATAAATGTGCACCTGGTTCACACCGCTTTGTTCTATGACAGGTGCACGGTTATTGTCTGTCAAAAAGCAATATTACTAGCAGAATTGCTTTAGAGATCTTTTTTAGGTCTACAGTACCAGTACCTTATCAAAGGGTATTGGCTGCGGTTTTGGTGTTCCCTAAACGCTTATAGAGCGGTATTTAGTTTGGTGACTTTAATTAATAATAGAACTCTAGATCTACCTTTTAACGACATCTGTGGCCCGTAGGGCGAATGCCTGGCTGCAGCGCAAACGTTTACGGGTTCGATTCCCGCCGCGGATAAGTACTTATATCCTGATCATTGCTTGTTACTGGTTCGGAGTGTTTCCATACCAAGTATATATATAATATGTAGGTAGTAACATACAGGTATAGAAACACTAACTCCCTTATTTAAAAAATATTATTTACTAAAAATTAATGTTATAATTGTATGTTAATTCTGTAGCATATTCGTTGTCTAGTCTCGATAGTACAAGCAGTTGCTTAGTTTTTAGCACTTAGATTGCGCTGTGTGCAACTTCTTGCAACGTATTTTTTTTTAATTCCAGTTGCCGTTGTCTAGTCTACCTACATAGTACAAGCAGTTGCTTAGTTATTGATTAGGTACTTAGATTACGCTGTGTGCAACGACCTGCAACATATTTTTAAAATTCCAGTTGAGAACTCCACCCACATGTGCACGCGTGCAATCAACTCCAACAACCAAGCGATCACCAGTGGCTGTTACACGCAGACGGTGGGGAGTTACGTCACTCGAGCCTGCTTCTGTCGATCTATTCCTGGCGGGTTTCCTTGCAACGACTCTGTTACGACTACCTTATCAACTTCTGTTCTATTATTGCCTTTAATTTTTATGGTCAAAAATGTATTTATCAATTAGTTATTATTTCAATAAATAGGCACCTTCTAATTTACTATAACAGTGTCTTTATTTTAACATTTTCTATAGGTACTTAATTTTTTTAATTGAATGCAACCATCTGACACTTCTTTCTATAGAAACGGGATATAGCCCGTTTAAATTACTTACTCGTAACTCTATGTTCTATATTAAAATCTCAGAGTAAAATTGTCAAATACCTACACGGAACAAAATTGTCAGATTATAGCCTGAAAGCAATGAGTCTATTAAAGTTATAGAGACGCCATTGCAGAACAAATAATTATTGAAAAGCGGCACAAAGTATGCTATATAACTTCATTATTTATATTCATTCCATAATTTAAAGAAGAAACGTCTAGGATTGCCGGTGCGGCTGCGGAGTCGGCAGCTGGGGCCAAGCACATAAAGTATGCGCCGCTTGCCCAGGGGTATGAGTTTGTGCCAGTAGCGGTTGAGACTTTGGGGGGTTGGGGGGTTGAAGGCCTTGATTTTATAAGGGAGATTGGGCGTCGTCTCCGGGACCGGGGTTTTGACCCACGCGGCTAGTGTTTTGGGCTGCTTCGCTCCGGGGGCGGTGAGGGGTGGGTTGTTTGACTGAGGTTTTGTGAGGTTTTATTATTATTGTTTATTATGTTTGTGTCGTTTTTTTTTTTTTGTTTTTTATCTTTGTAGTATTTGTTTCTTGTGTAAGTATTTTTTGTAAATATAAACATAATTAAATATTAAAATATATATAATATATAATATATATATATATATTTTATATTATAATTAAAATTTGGAATAAAGAAGAAATAGACGAAACTATTGTTATCTCTTTCTAAAACATAAGACTCAATGCTACTTGCATGACGTAAGAAAGAGATGTTATACTATTATTATGACATCTCATAGTGGTTAGAAGAGAATGATAAAACGTCAAAGTCAAAAACTTCGTTGAGTTTTTGGAAAAAAAACTTTTTCAAGAAATAAACTGAATGATGTTTTTAAGAAATAAATTAAAATAAATAAATACAGGTTTACTTACGTATAAAATGAAATATTTTTGCCAGTTTTTGGAGTATAATTAGTGCATCGCCTAAATACGCACGAAGGCATTGTTGTCTGTGAATAATGTTGTGAAAGTGAACTAAATGTACTGTGTGTTAGCAAGCGGGTGATCGTGACGTGAGCTGGGATGGAACTAAGACTTCTTTGGCTAGCTAGCTTAGATTTGTGTAGCCAAGAAATTCGGCCTATTGCGTATCTAGAAGTTTTTACATATCTCTGCCTGAAAGTAATAAAATGAGTAAGTTTAGGAATACAGTTCGTAGAAAGAGGCTAAATATTTTTAGCAAGGAAATATATATTTCCAAAAATTCCCCATGACAGGATTCAAACCTGCGTCCTTTTGCTAACCAGGCGACTGCTCTATCCACTGAGCTACACAGCGAATCCTTGATAAAAATATTTCTAAGTTTAAAACAAAAAAAAACAAGAGAAATATTAAACTTTAGTTTTTCAAACAAACCTGTGAATATAACTGTTAGCGTTGACGCAACACGTAAAAAAAACTGGCCCAACTACCTAGAACCACCAACCGGTGGTTAGGAGGGCTGCTCCAGGCACATTGTGTCCAAAACAAGTTCTTAAATTGAAAATCCTTACCCCAATGCTGTTTGCCCTGTTAACGTCTGTCAATGTCATTCTCAACGACTTTGACGTTTTTGACAATCGAATGACATGACGTGTACTTTCTAAGCAACGCAACGTCAACAAGCAGCTGCCGAGCCGAAAAATCACGTTAAATGAAGTGATTTTGTGCTATAGCGCTTAATTTTTGTCCTATAATTGTTACAGAAAGTTAGTCAAAATGTATTCCATGTTAACAAGAGGAAACGCCATGCTCACATACACACTGAGTGTGTTGGCATGTTTGACTTTTTTGTGTTTTCTATCCACATTAACATTTGAGTACAGGACAGCCGCACAGATGAACACAGTGAAAGTAGTCGTGTAAGTTTTCCTAGAAAATCATTATCAAAAGCCAAAACACTTTTGAAATCAAACAAACATCCTTTCGAATTTTACAGGAAAAATGTTCCTGATTACGGAGCGTCGAGAGAACGGAACGATCTCGGGTTCCTCACGTTTGACCTGAAGACTGATTTGTCTCATCTATTCAACTGGAATGTAAAGCAACTGTTCCTCTACCTTACAGCTGAGTACATAACGCCAAATAATGAACTGAATCAAGTTGTACTCTGGGATAAAATCATACTTCGTGGAGAGAATGCTCTCTTAGACTTTAAAAATATGAATACAAAGTACTACTTCTGGGATGATGGCAATGGTCTTAAGTGAGTTGTCCTTTTTAAAAGTTTTATCTTTACTTGACCTGTCAGTAGGTAATCAAATTCTGTAAGTTTGGATATTGAAATTACCAAACTTCTAATTTTATTGATTAACTTACAGACAGATACTGAAACGACCCTTGAAATTTGAGAGTTACTTAAATAATTTAGTAGCTTCTGATTATAAAATTACTAAGGAATTTTCTGGTTTAAGAACTGCTCAATTATTTAAGTCACCCTCAAATGTTGTGGAGCATTTCCATATTAAGCTGTTAGTGTTTTACTAAAGGCACATTTACAAAGGCTAGACAGGGGAGCTATGGCCACATACATAGGTCCTATATGATCCTTTCTAAATGTGGGAACAACAATTTGACTGTGTACTATTCCAAGACTGCAGCAGTTATCTACTCAGTACCACCACGTTTCACAGCAATCTGTTCAATAGTTTCTGCAAAGTAAACCTACTCCACAATAATGTTCCGGGCACTACAACATCCTACAAAGCATGGATTAATATTTGCTGGCCACAGGGCCAGCAAGATCATTTGATGAAATTATTAACATTGAAATTGTTATTTCTAGGGGACACAACAATGTAACTCTGACTCTCTCATGGAACATCATACCAAACGCCGGCCTCCTGCCTAACATCCAAGCTATCGGTCTACACTCCTTCAAGTTCCCCACAGACTACACTCAAACAAGAGTATGATCTTTGGAAATCATTCCCTAAGTGTTTATTAAAACATTAAACACGAGCACATAGACAATGTGACAATGTGTTACTTTGTTCGCTACATAATAATATACCTTTTGTTTTTGTAAATTTGTTTTTTTCATGGATGTACTTAAACCCTTATTCAGAAACTTTGATTTAAAATTAAATGTAAACACTGAACCGTTGATTATCAAAAGAAAAAGTCAAGAAAGAGCTGTCACTTTCAAATGATGTGAGTTTATTAGTTTTAGTGTTTACATATTTGATCTGAAAAAGATTGAGATTCTGAAAAAGGGGTACTTACTTATGTGTAGATTAACATCGTTTTTACAGAAGTATGTTCCTATATGGGCCGGTATTTAGGGTTTCAGTCAACAATAAATCTAAGTTTAAGAGTGTTAGTAGTAGCATATGGAATACCCCATTTCATCCATTGGAATATCCAACTAAACCAACCAATTCTTCCTAATTATTTTAAAAGGAAAATATAAAATTAAAAAACAAGGATACTTTATAATAAGTAGGTATATTCATCAATTACATTATACATTCATTAATCTTTGTTCTACATTGTTGTTCTAAAGCAAAAAGAAACTAATTCCTACTTTCGAGTTATTTGCTAAGTTGATTACAAGTTGTAATATTCATTATTGTTTACCAATCACATTGGCGAATATTAATTTAAATTGCCTACTCTAGATTTAATCAATGGTTATTTTTGTGATGTAGTACTAGGTATCAGTTTAGTGAATATTCTCTGGTTTTGACTTAAAGAAACCTATTTACCCCATTATTCATAATCATTTTGGATGGCTTGGATAATGTCTCAGATGTTTGTGTTAAAAAAGAGTACTTGGTAAAAAATTTTATTCACATTATTTTGGGTTTATTTTAATTGAAATATTATTTTTAGTAAAATCATTAGTGTTGGCTACCTATGGAATAATGTTAAATCAATAAAATATATTGAAATATTATACTTATTTCCCATAGATTTAGATTTCCCTAAACACAAGCCACCCTAAACTTTGTTTATTTTAAAAATATGTTTTTGCACACATCTGTCTTTAATCTGTCATTTGTAATTATGGGAAATGGACAGAACTTATTTCAACTAGGTATAAAAGTTTATGAATCTGGGGCTAACTTACGAGAATTAGTCTAAGTAAATAAGAGTAGGTATGTACATAGTCAATTGTACTGAATGTGTAGGTAAACTATTGAACTACTACACACTTTCATAGATTTTAGTTGCAGTATTTATTTATTATGAGAGACTTGACAGTAACATTTCTAAGTTATATTACTATATTTGGACAAACGCTATAAATATTTGATTCTCAACAATGGTCTAACATCCAAATAACTATATGGTAAGTACTTCATTTGTCTATTTGTCAATCAAAACATAATAACTTTGAATTTTATTTATTTGTGCCTGTGCCCTCTCTGATTGTTTACATAGAAATAAAAGATAGAAAATTTCTAACTACTTAACATTATAAATTATAATAAAACTTATATAGTACGTATTTCATAAGATCTAACTAAAACTAACAATTTTGGGTGTGGTTTGGCTAATTTGTAAAATGCTTGTAGGTAATTCTTGGGAGAAACAAGTAATTTAACTGTAAAATGCATATTAATAATTATTACTTTGTATAAAATCGAGAGTGATCTCTATGACAATGGTAAACAGATCACTTTACATTTTAATTCATTCCTAAATTTGTAATACTTATATTATATTGTCATAGGATCTAACATATAGAAAAGTAATATTAGTTGTATTTAGTCATAACAATAAAAATATTATACAATTATACATTACTAAACCTTTGATTGTTTGAGCTTACAATTTTAGTAATTCATTCCAATAGGTTTTGATTTGCAGCATTAACGTTAGATTTATCGCATTATATTTATGTAATAATGTAATACTAATTACTCTAATTTAGTTACCTAATAGATAACATGATGTAGGTGCACGCACACTCCCAAAGCAAAGCACTGAGATTGCGAGTCTCGAAATTTTAATAATTATTAACAGGGCCAAGGGTAGCTTTTTCTGGGTCGGCCCTCCCTGGGGTCCAAAAGTACTACTTACGTGTCTTTAGACCTCTATTCTAATCCCCTAGGGCAACATTTTAAATGCTCACATCATCTAACTAACTTGTCATTAATGACTTTCCCCCGAGAAGGATTTATCTGGGAACATCGCTTGGATGATATTGATGACTTTCCCACTTTAGGACCAACATTTCTATTAAGGATTCCCTTTAGGATCAATTTTTTTCCCAAAATGTTGAATCTCACAAAACCCTTGCACCAAACGGTATGATTAGTTTCAATTTAAATGTTCTCTATGTCAGTATTGCCTACAAAAATGTTTATTAATCGGTCGACAAACCTTACGGACTAAAACTTTAGATAGATGCTCCAGACAGTGAAATGGATCCCAATTATACAGATCTATATTTTTCTGTTAAGTTCTATACTATAATATAGTACTTACTGAACCCCCATCCTAATTAGGGTATACAGTATGTAGAAAAGTGCTAGAATCTTAGCATATTCTTTTAAGAGAACGACGTCCTTTCGTTTTACCTCAATAGATATTGCTTGATAATTTGTAATGCCTTCGGCATGTTATAAGTTATTATTTCAATATAAACTAGTGAATACTACAATCATTCTAACACTTACTAACATTGAAAGCTGCTTTAGCTAATCGCATGAAAAAATATTGCATATTCAAGATGTATTCAAGGTTTTTTTAAATGTATATACATATGTACGTACAAACTATTTACTGTACGTATAACTATCACCATAACGGATGTTTATATCTAATTTTTATCTTACCACATCACAAAAGAAATGTTTTTAAATATTTACGAAAATAACCCTTGGTCTTCTAAAGTTATTCCAAAAATTCGTGCTTAAAGGGCTGTAGTCTTTTAACCTTTGGAGAATCAATAAATTTTAGGTAAAATTATAGCATACGTCACAGCTACGTCATGTGATTGATAAGATATGAAATGGTAATAGATAATTACGACGTACTTTACATAAATACGTATAAAAACTAAACTAGACCACCTACCTTCTTTTTGTAAAAAATATCGTAATTATGAATGTTTTTTCTGTTACTTGGTAATATATTTAAGATTTAGTAAGCAGTAAATAATTATTTATTTACTTTGAAGTAAAAAAATTCTCCCAACTTCCGACTTTCTCTACTTCCGACTTTCTTTACGAAGCTTGTTTCACAATGACTGTAATCTAGTCCTAGGTCAATTATTGTAAAAAGTGTCCATTACAGTCTACCGATCACCATAAAATAACTTTTACATATAGCTACCATAGGAAAATAATAAATAATTCAAGTTGAAATAAAAGTACCGGAAGTATACTTCCGGTATTCCTACCAAACTACATTCCATTGTGACCCTTATGTTCATGACGCTAGAGCTCAACCAAACACGAATTTTACGTATTTTATCGAGCGGTTTTCTGACTCGTAAAAAAGTGTTTCTACAAAGAAAATCGATATATTGATACAATACATACCAAAAGACTGAACCAAATAAACTTATTAACACTAGTTGTCCACTAAAATCACCCACTTATCACTATTTGAAACAATTAATTATCACTTTCACCCGCACGGCATAAAAAAATGGCGAAACTGAAAAAATCTGACAGCAAAAATTTGCAAATCCAATTATTTATTTTTTTTCAACTGGCGGTTAATTTACTGTCAATGCCAAATGACGTAAAATATATCAGAGTTGCCAATGAACAAAACTTGTTCTAACAAAAATCCACTCTATTTCGATATGTTAGAGTTTCAAGTGGTCTGGGTAGGATGTGCCACCGGGGGGACATCGACGCTCGAGTGCGGTTTTGAGTTTTTATGAGCGTGTCACCCCGGTGGGACATCGACGCCGGACGAGTTAAACTATTTGCTTCAAAGCTCAACCCCAATATTATAACATTCGCATGAGTATTTGTTATAGCGTATGTACAGTCTTTATGGTAGTTACATTTTACCGGGTCTAATCGCGTATTATTATTTATTTTTCTTACCTCGACGTTTCGATCATGTTACAATGATGATTGGACTTTTCTTTCACGACTAAGATCATTGTAACATGATCGAAACGTCGAGACAAGAAAAATAAATATTAATAAGCGATTAAGATCCGGTAAAATGTAACTATGTTAACAAATCGTGTGAATTTAAAAAGAGTCTTCTTGGTGATTTTACTAAGTAAAAGTATTTTATGGTGATACTGTAAAAGTTTTTATCTACACTAATATTATAAACATTCTAAAATGCGTTTAAAATCCGTAAATCACAATATGCATTAAACTGAACTGTTTTCTTATAACATTTTTTAACTGTGGTACTGTTTTTATTTTCAATAAATATTGGTATTGAAATCTCGGAAAAACAAACTAAGCTTGCGTGAAATACGTAAGAACTGTTTTTCATTTTGGTACCGCTAATTTGTAGCCCTTCAATTTGTCTAATTGCAATTTTGTCATTGTTTATAACATTTGTGTAGATAAACCACTAATTAAAATCTCGTTACAAGCAAGTTTACGGGCTGGACGCACGATTCTTTACCTAATTACATATGAAACAAACTACATACGTGTAAATACAGTAGGTGACCTACAGTACCGGGTTCGTGAAAGAATTGACTAGTACTTCATAACAAGGAATAAACTACGTCATGTTAATAATACTATCGAGTAATATCATAGTAGAAAGCGTCGAGGCGCCAACTACTAAGTAAACTGTGATAATATGAATTGTACTGATATTATAAAGGGAAAGCATTTTTTGATCCTTTGTAGCTATTAGGTTTTGAAACGACCGATTTCGATGCTTGGTATTAAGACAGTTTAAATTCTAGGGAGTTAGTCTATTTCACCCAGGATCGCATGAAGCTGTGCGACTATTAAGGGTTGTAGTCCTGAAGTTTTTAGTTATTCTTAGTGGGCTTCGTAAAAACGTTTCACAAAAACAATTTTCAAAGTCCACTAGAAATATTTATGCAATCCTAGGAAAACGACAAAATCTAGTACTCCTACCTCAGTATATACTTGCTATAAACGTCAACTTTTGAAATGGAACCCATTCTGCTCTCAATTTTTTGTTTGATTTTGGCAATCAAATATGCGCCTCAGATATTATTGATATAAGTAACGCATTTCAACATGATCGTTTGCATTGGTCACATACACATGTGGTGGAAAAGGGGTGCGAATTATTAAGAACCAATGTCGTCTCTGACAAGACCAAAGGAGGCTATTCACAGTTGCGAGTGTATGATATATGGGTCCCAGCAGACAAGTAATGCATTTACAAAGTGAAGAATTCAAACTAGTGGTGTGTAGTTCGTGAACGAACTAGGTCGTAAAAGCGCTCTCCTACAGGCGAACTAGTTCCTTCATTCCCCATTTCGGAGTTCATTAGTTCGTGCTGAATGAACAAGATTGACGTCGACTGAATTAAAATCGTCACGCACGGGACAGCACTATACATACTCCCGTTCGCTCACGCGCACTGTTACTACTTCGTACTTTATCAATCAAATCATTTTTATGGTCACGAATGAAAAAAAAGTTTGTTTTGTTCGGTCAAAGTTTGTAGTTCGTCAGCTCCTAGCTCGAATTAAATCTGAACGGTCTAATTCGAGCTAGGAGCTGACGAACTAGTTCGTTTAGGAGCGGCGACCTAAACTGAGCGATCTCAGTTGTAAACTAGTATGCCCAAGACGAATTCAAAAAACCTAAGAACCACTAACGAGGTAATTTATGGGCAAACAAAATTAGGTATTTATATAATTCGAGTATTACATAGTTTTATTATAAATTGAATAAATGAATAACTTAAATTGATTCATATTTCTAAGAGGCACACTCAAACGTTCATAATGGAAACTTAACAAAATTTGTCAAAATAAGTAAAAGGCCTTTGCCCAACAGTGGGACAGTTTAGGCTAAATATTTATAAAAAAAAGTTCGATTAGGTTTAAATTAAAAAAAATGGATTGGTTCCAAAATTCAAATGAACTAAGTCACAGGGTTAAATATAGGTAAGGAACGCATTAATAATCTTATTCGACGAGTTCGACTCGTGGTGGCGCCATCTACTGGAATTTCTTTACAGAAATCCTACTGTTTAACGGTTTGTAATTTACAGGATTTTTTAGTCTACTTAACTAATCAAAATCTAAATTAGTTTTGAGTGTTTCGAACTCTCCCATTTTGTTCCATACATGTTTTGCTGTAACTTCAAACTTAAGTTCCCCTTATGAATGTATGAGTAAACTAAATTAACGTAATGCAGGTATTCCTCTCAAACACGAGTTATAAAAGTCGACGTAGATTATGGACGCTCCCCTAATCTATATATTATATAAAACTTTATTCCGACTGAGAGATCCTAAAGCACTGATAGTAGACACCTGAAATATGGAGGTGCTCTTTATATGATGTAGGCATCGAATAAAAAAGGGTTTTTCGAAATACATACGGTACTTACGTAGGTGAAACCGCGGGACCCAGCTAGTTCGAATTAAAAGTCTTTACCCACTTGACCAATTTTAAAATGAATGAAATTAATAGAATGAAAAACTGACCCGTATTACAAATGGTGACTCTAGCTGAGAACTCGACTTGAGTTATGATTTAGTTCAGTTTTTTTTAATTATAGACTTTCTGCTAAGCAAGAAAGAGCAATTTAATCCAGTTTCACGTGTTTAACAGTGTACTATCAAATTGTTTGAAACAATTTAAGACTTCGAATTTGACATAACAAACATGAAGTCAACTGTCAATTTTCAAAAGACGTAAACTAGGAATCATGATTTAAGTCAAGATCTGTGCTTGAGTCACGTCCTAAGGGCCTATGAGTCGATCTAAAACTTAACAGCAAATACGAAAGATCACAGTTTTTGCAACGACAAGTGATTTGGCTCTGCAAAGGCGTAAATCGATCCAATAATATAATTTTATAACCATTACAGTGGACCATTAACATCCGAGAGAGACACACCAAACTTCTATACAAAAATTTAACATCAAATACAACCAAAATATCTATAAGTATTTTAAGACGTCGCTGTATTTTGTAGGACACATTCACCAATATCGTCGGGAAAGTGTATTCTGAAAGTTACATAAATGTACGTCAAAAGACATAAGATCCAAAATCTGTGAATAACAATATAATACAAGTTTGTATACTGGACCAGTATTTCGACGTAATGACGCCCCCTGTTCGCGCATTTTTAAATCGTATATCGAAAACATGTTAAGAGTTAAGACCATCAACAATTCAATATAATTATAAAAGTAACCTACATTGAATTGTGCAAGGCACATTTGTACATCACAAACCACACAAGTGCATTGAAATTAAACATTTTATGGGTAACAAATCAATCAGGTTAATATAAAGAGCGTACACTATCACCGATTGTTCCATACAGATGTGATGAGATGTGATCCCCTTTTCTACCAGAATTATTGCATCTAAGGTAGTCTAGGTAAATCAATTGTATAGAAACACCGCAGATAGGGTATACTCTTAACGGATAGTATAAAATATGCGGCCTGATTTTCAAGGTAATAAATACATTTGGATGAACAATCGCGATTATAAATGTATTATTATTCTTTTAGTTGTAGCTGTAACACGGATTGTTCTCAAACCACGTAAACACTATCCCCCTTACTGATCAACGCTGGTTAACAGCTGCATAACAATGTATCATTTGTCTTTTACTGTGACATGAAGTAACAAAGTTGACAGACAGAGACAAACGTCACATAACTTGGTTGTAAGGGGGTATGTTTTTTACCCGGTTGCAAGGAACGGGTTTAATAAATGCAATGGTTACGGTTACTGCTTCATTCATCAATCAGAGGTCACAGCTCGCTATTGAGTTCCTTGCATCATCTGTATTGAAGTGTTAGGTTATGTCCATATAGGCAGGAGCCTTACGAGTCACATGATATAAAACCAATCTGTTTCCTTCGATACTCCTAGCTAGTTGCTTGAAGTGTATTGAAGTAACAGGTTGGTTTTATGTCACATGACTCGCTAGGCGACTCGCTAGCCTCCAGGCGCTAAACAAGCCTCCTGCCTATGCGGACGTAGCCTTAAGCCTAGTTCGAATTAAGCTTGTATAGACTTGCTTGCTTTAGTCTAGTGGTGAATAATTTAGTAGCTAAAATACTCACTGCTCCCCAAAAATCGTTCGCACTTTGTTCGAGTACAGTTTACAAGTGAGTAATGTTTTGCAAGATGACCATTCTGGCGGCAACTAATGAACTCGACTGATCGACAGGTTCGGACCGCTTTAGCGAGTGAGCTCGGACGCGTGGTGGGGGTAAAATGGAAAGACTCAACTAAATTATTTACTACTCGACGAAATTTTTGGTGTTCAGACACGTTTAGGTACTAAATTACTCGCTACTAAACTAAAATAGTAGCGCAATGCGAACTAGGCTTTAGTAAATTTTAAATAACTTGATAACCAGGCCGGGTTGGGAGGTAATGAATTAAATGTGAGGACATACAGGGTGCGACATTAATCGTATCTAGTGTCGCGGGTGTGGTCACGCGGCGTCGAGCGGCGCGGGTGGCGCGGGCGGGGCGGTGGCGGGAGCGGGCGGCGCGGGCGCGGGCGCGGGCGCGGGCGCGGGCGCGGCTGTCGGCCCGTCCGTCTGCACGTCCTTGTCTTCAGTGGGCGGCGCGCCGCGCTCCGATCCGTACCTTCGTGACAAGTCCAGCATCTCACGCAGACCCTGCAATGTTCCAGCCACAGAAAAGTTAATATGGCTCTCTACCAAGAGCAATAAAGTCATGTTTTTCTACTCTCAGTACTGTTATACAGGATGAACCATATACCATATTATGTTTGTTTCCAGGATTTGATATCTATCAGCAACACTATCGATTGGTACAATAATATAGGGTGTTTATTTTTTTGCAAAAGACAAGATTCGATTCCTGGGTAGAGTTGGTTATTTTCAAAAATCTAATAATACTATTTTTGTTTTTGGCAAAATCGGGGACGCAGCTCCTTTTAGAATTTTTTGCTATCTCTTATAGTTTAGTTTAGGATATCCCCCATTATATGTATATCAATACTCTAATTTATAATAATTAATTTTTTTAATGAATTAAAAAATTGACAAATACAAGGAACCAAAATGTTACATTATAGTCTGAAATTAAAAAAACTTACTAATAATAAAACAATATTTAGACTTTGCGAGCACTACGAAATTCTGAGATATCTAATACCCCCCTTTGTGGGAGAAAAACCCCACCAATCAAAAATCCCCCACAACAAAAAAAAACCATATGCTGATAGAACTTTTATACTAAGTTTCAACGAAATCGATTCATATGGTCATATGACTTCATATGATATAAGTGTCCAATAAAAAAGGGACTAAAGCTAGTTAGAGCAATACACTCATGTTTTCCTTGTCACAGTACAGATATTGGTAGGTATTGTGTTACAACAATACTAAAAATAATAGAAGCAACACCATTAAACCGAAAAATTAGTTAAATATCATTTTAGCATCATGGAAGAAAAATAATAATATGTTTCTTCTAAACAAGCATAATCTTCAATCAGCATTCGTCTTATCTTAAGTAGTATATCCGTTGTCTAGTCACCGTAACACAAGCTTAGCAGCTTACCACGGGGCTAGATGGCGCTGTGTGTTCGTCACAGGATTTATTTATTTTATTATTTTATTTATTTATCAGGTTGCTAACTCAGTTTCATAAGCACTTTGCAGTATGTACTGCAGCAATGTTGCTGCTTTGCCATTATCAATGGTGATTACCCTATACCTATAGTATTAATGTACTGCAAGGTGCCTTTAGAACTAAGTTATCAACCCAATGGATAATACAGGTGCAGGTGAGGTCAGGTCACAGACAAGACAACCTATTTTGCATAAACAAAATAAGACATCAATTTTAAAGGACTTTAAAGTTCAGTATCTAACAAAATTGTGCACTCAACTGTGATAATTCATAGTAGGTATCACTAATTAAATTATCTATACTAATATTATAAAGCTGAAGAGTTTGTTTGATTGTTTGTTTGATTGTTTGTTTGTTTGTTTGAACGCGCTAATCTCAGGAACTGCTGGTCCGATTTGAAAAATTCTTTTTGTGTTTGATTGTCCATTTATCGAGGAAGGTTATAGGCTATATTACATCATATATGAAATATGTTGCAAAAACGGGAAAAAAATCACCCTTTTCCGAGATTCTGTCGCGTGCGCTGAGTAAACGGTCAAAGTTACATAAAAACCATTTATGAGAGATTTCTTCCTCTAAATAGGATCTAATAAATAGTCCGCGACAGCATATGTCTAACTCTTAAGGTTGACTCAATATAACATCTTTTAGAGTAATGAAATTTATTGTAGAACAATGCATTGTTTCCGAAGGTAATTTTGTAAATATGATATTAATCCTCATCCAAATAAATACGTTATTCATTAATAGTATTTAATTTTAAACATAATTGTCCTTAACATCATTTGATTTCAATGAATATCTCACGAGATATTACAGTTTTAAAATAACTCCACAATAAATAATTAATAAGTACCAAGCGTACATATACACGTAGCGGGCGACGATGATGAGGGTGGCCAGCCAGCTCTGTGAGGCATCATGCCGCGCGGCTCAATCGGTCGGCTCCATGCGAGACGGTAGTGTCACCAAACTGCAGTGCTTTTTAATAATTATTTTGCAATATCTCATTGTACTTTTGAGTCTTAATATTTTGTTTTATGTTGGTAATTAATATTTTGAAGTCATCTCAGAAACTAGACCTATTTCAAAAATTCTTTCACTAATAGAAAACTACATTATCCAGATGTGACATAGGCTACTTTTGATCCCGATATTCCCTCGGGATCGGGACTTACACAAGTGAAACCGCGGGACGGCAGCTCTGAAAAATAAAGTCGTGTATTTCTATTTCTAACTCAACAACCCGTAAAAAGATATGAATGAAATTTGGTACAGGGTAGAAATAATATATAGGGTACTTTGAATGATCGTACAGGTTAAGCAACACTTGGTACAACATACGTGATGGGTGAAAAAGAGCAGGTGACCCGATATTCATAAACTTGGTACAGGGTTGGTTTAGAGGTAGAAGTATTATATAGTACTTTGAATGATCGTTAAGCAACACCTGGTATGACATACGTGAGGGATCATTAACGTTACGGGATAAGAAGTTACGCAAGTGAAACCGCGGGGCGCAGCTAGTCTAGTAATAAAGCTCAGTGAACTGTGGTTAGGTTAGGCAAGCTAAAATCCTACAAATATTATAAACGCAAAAGTATGTATGTGACTTTGTGACTCTATTACGAAAAATCTTTAGAATGTAAACAGGTAGAGGTCTGGATTAACTTTTAGAATCCTTACTAATATTATTAACGCGAAAGTAACTTTGTCTGTCGATCTGTTATGCTATAGAGATAGATGGGACCTTGAAGAAGGACATAGGCTACTTTTATTTATTTATTTATTTATTTGGAGGTCCAACAGCTATTATATAATTATAAAACATAGCATAGCAACAAAAAGCTAATAACAGAATCTCACGGATAGAAAATAATGTAAATAATAAAAAATTTGGCGTGAGCGTAAAGCAACTATCACTGTTTTATCCCGATGTTCTCGCGGGAACGGGACTTACGCGGGTGAAACCGCGGGGCGCAGTTAGTACTTTATATTCCCCTGGTTCGGAACTTACGCGGGTCGAACCGCGGGATGCTGCTAGTATTCTTATATAAGTAGGCAACGCTAATATTAGCAACAAATAGCAGGAAAAAGGGTCATGAAAATTATTTCAACTGTCTATATTTAGACATTGAGTTTACCTTTTGTCCATTTTCATAATTGTTTTATTGCTATTTATGGAGCTAATTAGTCTAGCTGCGCCCGCCGATCTTGCATAATCGTGCGGTTAAGCAAAACCTAGCGCGGTCATTAATTGGATGGGTGAACGATAATGAGTATGACAATTCCCGAGCTCCTCCATGCTTCGGAAGGCACTTAAAGCAGATGAACCCGGTGGTTATCTCTTATAGCAGTCAGTTAGGTCAAGTTAGAGATCATAGGTAAATTCAAACTGGAAATAATAAAAAAATGCCTTTTATAAAATTTATATCCCACAATAATACAAACGTAAAATGTAATTAATTAAAAGTTGCTAAGCCCAACGGGCATCATGTATGCGCTATATTTATAAAAATATGATCTGTAATACTCATGAAAGCAATCAATAAATGAATGAATGAAACCTGAAAACTCTAACACTAGATGAACCACACTACTAAAAGAAGATTGCTTATTGTTATACTTATACTTTACCTTGTTCTCTGTAATGAGCCTTTGGTAGAGTTCTTCCTCTTTTCTGGAATCTCCGTTCTCATCCATATTGACAGCTTTGTACATAATGCTTGTCATTTCATTGATCCTCTCTGCTTGTTGTCTTATCAACTGAAAATTTATGTTTTTAAGGTATAAAAAAATGAATGGTAAACATACAAACAGTTGATGTCAATCACATGATCACGGGGAAAAAAAACCCAGTGTGACCATCTCCACGAGCGTTAAAATCGCGTCGATATTATCTTATTTCTATACAACGCACCGGCCGTGTTAACATCGCCGTGTGGAGACACGTTCATAGAGATTGTATAGAAATAAGTGGCTCAACGATAATGTCGCCGCGATTCTAACGCTCGTGGAGACTGTCCCTTAGTCTCTATGAACAGATAGCGATGAAACTTGGAATGTAGACAGCTGATTAATTATGTAGTTACTTTTATCACAACATTTCTAAGGGATCGGGAGTTACGCGGGTATAAATCTTTCTTTTGTAAAATGCAGATATAGACCAGGAACAAATAATCATTTCACTTCTTCTTAGCGGGAAACCAAACCTGTCACCTTCTGGTGCCGTGTGTTCCCTCAAATCACCACAGAGATCGTCAAATAACATATTTTTATCTATATCCATAAAATAGTCTGTCCTGACTGACTGATGGATCAACGCACAGCCTTATATCATGCAGACATTTAATAAGAAAGAGTATTTTGAAATTTCCACGGGATTGCAACTTATGCTGGCCAAGGCACAAGACCCAGGTAGTTATTTATATACTTACTTCCTGTTGTTTCTCATGGACAGCAGCAGTGAAGTCTATCCTAGACTCCCATATTCTCTTCTCGGTGTGTTGCCGGTACTTGGACATGATGAGCTCCAGTGCCCGTCGGTGGTCCTCCAAGGCAGCTCGGAGCTCCCCATTCTCCCGTTGGACGTCTCTCATGAGGCGGGACTCCCGCTCTATGCTCGCAATGAGCGCGCCTCGAGGACGTTCGCGGGATGCTTCATTCAGTGTGTCTACTTCTTCTTTGTACTATAAGTTTTGTTGAATTTTAATTATAAAAACAACCATGAACTTTGCATATATTCTGTTTTAACTAAAAAGTCTCAAAAGTGTTCACCTTTTCTCAATAAACACTTCAACAATTTTAAGAAATTTTGAAATTTAAAGCTTTTGATGTGTTAGTAAATCAAGAAAAACCTAACAATGCTAAGATCAAATACATCCCCTGATATAAGAGTTATGTGACTTAAACATGACTACTGCCACGTTTAGTCATTCTTGATTGTACTAACTTCTGTATTAGTTTGTGATTCCCTTCATTGTTTAGGAACTCACAGGTTGGGGTGATTTTAACAACTAGAGGCAACTTAAGTCATCTAAGTGTATTAATACCACTTATATAATATAATCTTCACACAAAATCTGCTGGACTGAGTGCTATGAAACTTGGTATTTAAGCTAAGACCTGGAATAACACATAGGTTACCTACTTTTTATCCTGATATTCTTAGGACTAACGCTGGTGAAATTGAGAGGCACTCCTAGTTGAATGTATTCTGCTTAATATTATGCAAAAGTAAGCTGTGGTGCTGTTTAGACACTAGATTTAAACAGATAACTGGAACTTATACATAACTTATAAGATCTCCAGTTCTCTACATACCCAGTATCATCGCAATCGGTTCAGTAGTTTTTTGCGTGATTTAATCAAACATTTTCGTATTTATAATATTAGTGGGATTTATTTAATCAAGAATTGAATATTGGTACAGGTTCTATCTACAGGCGTACAGTTAATTTGCACTTATTTATTAAGGCAAAAGCATAACAAGTCAGAACCCACAAGCCACATATGTTTACACAATAATAATAATTATCCTCTGCAAGGTCACACTAAGTTTCTAACGGACAAAGTAATCAATTATCTAAGTGGACTACGAATGCTAACTAGGTATCTTGATGAAGGTAGCTAAACCATCATCAACAATCGTTTAAAATGAGGGCAGCTAGCGTCAGCATCCAAATTCTTAGCTCAATAAACTCGAAAAGAATGCATTACAAACCTGTTTCATTGTATGGATTTGCCTGTAAGCGGTCTGGGTTTCAGTTAACAGAGCATCAGCCTCGTTCTCCCTTTCCTTCAGGCGGCCTGCTAGTCTTTTTGCATCCAAAATTATTTGCTGTATGGTCAGTGACATCTGAAAAAACCAGCAACGTAAAGAATCCAAAATTCTCGTTTCTAATAAGAAGTTTTATCTTGAATACTGCAACACTGACCCTGATATCCACACAAAATAGTAACACAAAAGTCGTATCATCTACGTAAATGTAAAGAAATAGAAAATACTGAATTAGATTAGCAATCTACAATCTATGAGAACCGAACGACGCACATCAGCTGTTTCGTAAACTGTGGGCAGCCATTAGCTTTCATTTGAGGCAACGTGAAATCGTACACGTTAGAAGATGTAGTTTAGTGTGGGAAAGCTTGAGCAAATATGCTTAGCAAGAAAGAGATAAAGTTATGTTCTCACATAAATACAAATTGGTCGAGTTTCACGACATGACCTTGTTAAAATTATTTTACGAAGACTGTTTGAATTAATGTCATTCAGCTCAGAAGGATAATCTGTTTTGACTGGATGCCTTAGACGTTAGATTGCGTTATTTTTATGATTATTTATTATTTAGAATGAAGATAAAAATGTGATGGTAATAGAGAAGTATTAAAAGTAGTTAAAACAATAACAAAATAATATTTAGTCTCTAACAAAAATTGTAACTTTCTTCAAAAACTTTGTACAGCTCCACCACACAGGTGCGGTTTTGTTTTTACATTTGCAGAGTGCTGCCATCTAACGTTCAAAAGCTAAATTAATACTACTACTTCCGGTTCGATGCTCACCTCACCACCTCACATTCACGAATAGGAGAATGATAATGGCAGTAATAATTAATACTTTATGGATAATGGGTTATGCAATGCAATTTAGTGTGCCAAAAATCACCTTCTCTGAGCGTACTTCGTTCGAACTTCGGAAGGCACGTCAAGTATGTAGGTAATATTACACGAAGGCCGGGCCTCTAACTTGACCTAATGACTGCTATCAGAGATAACTACCGAGTTAGAGTAATTAATTACCGATAGCAGTCATTAGGTACGAAAACTCAGGCTACGTCCACACAGGCAGAAAGCTAGCTTAGCGCCTAGAGCTCTACTTGACGCTTCGTTATATAAACTTGATTCATTAATTAATATAGCAAGGCGTCAAGAGGCCGCGGCACCGGGCGCCTCCATTCTAGACTTTTTAAAAGGAATGGTCTCGCACCGAGCGCTTGGCGCCTAGCTAGTCGCTTATGGCACTAGGCGCTTAGCAAGCCCCACATAAGGCAAGGTTCTCACGATTATAGGTAGGTACATCCGGTGTAATGTAAATTAAAAATTAAACCTCTTTGCGATAGCGATGGTGCTGCCATATAACGTTGATCACGAGTTTTAGCGGGAGCTTTGGCGGGAATGCGTTGAGGAGATGTGTTGCTTAATTTTTATTTTATTGAAACTTAGTTCAAATGCGTGTAAATTGTTTAATTTCAGGGGCATATTAATCAATTTAGTTTCGTGAAGGTGTACAAGTGTAAATAAAAGTGAAAATCGGTGCAAAACATGGACTTTAGCTTAGTGTTGTCTCCAAAGCTCCGTGAACAAACATTGTAAAAAATGGCCCCTTTTTTTACAATGATTCCCTCGACTTGACTTTAACTATGACGACTTGACTGTTTCGTTCAATGCAAATAACTTGCAAATATTGATAATACTTGATACTGGCAAATGTCCGAATGAAAAAGCCATTTTAAAGAAGAAGAAGAAGAGTTTTAGCGGGAATGCGTAAACGACTTTAATTCCTGAATTTTATTTTCATGAAAATAACGTAGATCAAATGCGTGTAAATTACTAATTTTTCGTGGTATGAAAACCAATTGAATTCCGTGAAAGTGTACAAGTGCAAATGAAAATTCAATGCCGATACTTTCTCGTTGTTTCCAATTAGTAAACTAGATTGATCCGAGCCGAACGAATCGAATTTTTGTCGTCCACGGGAAACGGTACTTTATATTTAGAGATAAAGTACATTTACATAATTTATATTTCCGATGACGTCATCGCCTATACTAGCTGGCTGGATACTAAATAATCGGACAGGAAACAGGCCGTGTGTGGTCTATACTAACCTTCCTAGTAGCATCATGGGTTTCCTGACTTCATGCATCAATAAAACACTCCGATTGATTTAGGTAACATTTAATGATTATTATTATTCATTATATTTTAAAAAGGATGATACACAAAAAGTCACTTTGGTACATACTTTAGAAGTTAGTTTTTTTAGATTCGACACTGCAGGGTATCTAGGTAACTTTGCCTTTGCTTTGCTTTCAATAAAACATTAGTTTACTCGTATTTTTGTCTGTGTTCACAATAATTTATTAATATACGAGAATATGTCATATTCTCGTATATATTAATAAATTACGCTAAATAATTATTTTTCTGTTCAAAAGAAATGTAGACAGGTAACCAATTAGCACAATTTTAACCGGGCAAAGTTACCCCCAGTTGACTGTATGTATAAAGTCTGTTTACTTTACGTTATGTTTCTTCAAAAATTCTTTAATAATGTCGTTGACGCAGTCCGGCACTTCCATTTGCAAAAAATGTGCTGCGTCAATGACCATTGTTTCTATTTTGGGATAAAACTCTTTGATGCCATTAACAACATGTTTCGTTATATACGCATCGTTTTTGCCATTCAGTAAAAGATGCGGTACGTCACCTTTTACTTTCCAATTTGGACTTTCATACATAAAATTGGCTCTGTAGTAGTTTATTGGAGGCGTTAAAGCCGCTGAAAAACAAAATGTTATTAAATTAGAACTGTTCCATAATTGTTATGAGTATTGTTATACAGAATTCTGTTTTATAATTGATCAGAACCATAACAAAAGACTTCATTTTTTAATTGAATGCAACCATTTGACACTTGTTCTATAGAGAAATTGTCAAATACAAGGAACCTAAACGTCAGATTACAGTCTGAAATTAATAAAAGTACTATTGGAAGGAATATAGTTGTAAACTGCTACTGAGGTACCACCAAAGAAGTTTTATTACTAGAACTAGAATGCTCACGTAGAACTATAACGTATTCTGCTACATTGAGCATACTGCCTCTTTCTAATAACATTATTTGCATGCTTCAATGTAGCGTTCTGTCCCTTTCTAATGGAATGCATGCTCGATGTAGCTGAACACTGAATTACGTAAACCGTAATAATATTGTGATTTATAAAAAGCACCGGCTTTTTATATTGATTTTGCGTAAAAGGAAAATGAAATATTTTATTTGTTTTTGTATACTACTATATTCCTAGTACAAGAAGTGATATCGCTTCTTGTGGTAATATAATATATATCAATGGTTTCAAATACGTCAGTCTAGTAACTGTAACTTTGCCCACACACTTGCACATAAGACAAGATAAAATTCGATGTTTAAATACTATATACTGTGCCGGTGACATTTTAATGTGAACGATTGTGATAAAACCATAGAAATATTACAGTATTAACTAGGAAGCTTACTTCGTCCAAAAAAACGGTCCCGCTTGATGTTACAGAGATACCTGTTTGTCCTTCTTTAACTTTAGTGTACGTCGGTTAGTCAGATAAGGAGGGACTGTAACCAACTGGGTTCAACAGGACCGTTTTGATATATCAAAGCATAGACTACCTTAACCTTGGAGAACATGATTGAAATTGATATTTTAAAAGTTGTCAAGTGCACAGTCTTCTAGAAGCGAAGACGACGATGTAACATATCTCTGGATAAAACTTACAAGGTTTTCCAAACCAATATTTATAGCATTCTGCGTCTTGTGGACCTGCATTCTTGGTTGCTTTCGCAATATCGTCCCATGCGTAGAGATCGTTCATGCTCAACAATAACTCAGGTAACACTGGCATTTGGAAAAAGAAGACGTACCTGTAAGACGAGGTATTATAATAAGATAAGCAAGTAAGGCTGGCGGTTTTACTTTCATTGACCCATTTTTTTTTAATTATTGCTTATCGGATGCCTCAATCACATCAAGATCACACTTTCCAAATTTCAGCTTTCTACTATCAGCAGTTTAGTCTGTGCGTTGATCCATTAGTCAGTCAGGACAAAGCATTTTATAGATATAGATGAATGAAGGAAGATCGTCACTAGTTCCGGTCTAGACACATCTTAGATTGAAGTATATACCTACTGGCGTTAAAATAGGCTACTAATATATTAATAACTAGCTGCGCTCCGTGGCTTCACCCGCAGAAGTGAAAAACGAGTTATCACGAGCGCGGGCGGCGGAGCGGTTTTCGAGCGGTTGCATTTTTTCGTTCATTACTCGGGTTCTACTAATTGGATTTCGATGCAAAGTATACCACGACCTTCCACGAAAATATAACTATCCAATATTGAAAACTAGATTTCAATCGGATTAGTAGTTTTTAATTGTATAAGGAACAGACAAACAGACAGACAGACATGAATTTTAAAAATTATATAATTTTGTTCTGCTACTTTTCCTAAGTCCTCTAGATTTTTAATTTACTTCCAAGTAGGTTAGGTTCTTAGGGTAGGGTTAGTAAGTTTGCCTCTATCATTATTAAACTGACCATGATTTAAACATTTGTTCGAGATTGGTCCTAATGCCTGTCATCCAAGGTTCTGCAGCTATAGATCCGATCATGATGCAAGCGTGCAACATTTCCGGGTAAACGTCGCGGAACCTGCAAGCAACGGCGCCACCGAAATCATGGCCTACTAGAATGCATTTATCAGCACCTGAAAATATCATTTTATAGGTCACAGAATACATAACAGTACAAGTTGGTAAGCCCTTGAACGTACTAGAATTCTGGCTACTTGCCTCTCCTGTGTATCCATGGCTACCAAACAACTAACCTTTGCACCAAGAACAATCCTGCCGTCCAATAGAGTCACCATTATAATTAGAATCACGTAGGTACTTGGCTTTATCTTTAGTACTTTGATAATGATATTTTATTTCAGTACAGACAACTTTGACATTGACTTCATTTTAGTAGGTATCCGGATAAAAATTAAATCATTTTGCCAGACCAAGCTTTTTTCATTTTTTATAAAAACTCGGGTCTCGATCGCGTTTATGCACTTTTTATTAAAAAAAAACCAAGTTTTGCTCTCTCTAAAAACAAGATTTACCCACCTAATTGTTGGATCAAATCTCGTACATCTTCAATAAGGACATCGAGGCGATATGAACTAATTTCTTCAGGTTTCTCAGAGTCTCCGAATCCCCTCATATCTACTGCAACGCATCTAAAGGTAAGTTACAAAGATTTATAGCTATACTTATTTTCAACCGAGAAATGGTTCGTTCTTATAAGTAAGTATAACTCTGCTTATCAGTGGAAATAAGTATGAATCTAACTATAATACTTACAATAACTTTTAAGGCACTGAGATTTATCTTACCTATAATATTTGTTAAATTCGACTATTTGATGTCGCCATGAGTACCAAAATTCTGGGAATCCGTGCAAGAATAACATAAGAGGTTTTGATGAGTCTCCACTTTCTACATAATGCAGTTTGATATTCTGTAAAATTACGAATTTAGAAGATAATAAAATATTATTTTTGTTAGAACACTTTCTATACCTATGTGAGCATACAGATTATAGAAGAACGAGTAGACAGGTAACTATGTTACTTTAAAGAAACAAAACTACTGGCTAGGCTAAGATGTAGCACGCTCTATTAGTATTAGACAAGTAACATAGGTACTTGCCTAGCCGCTTACCTTTAGTTTTTTTATCTTTTAATCCAAGTGAGATAGAGGCCAAACTGCTGATTAATTATTTCAATTAAACCTACAATAGGAATCTACTACACCGATATTTTTTTAATTTATTATATTAATTTGATAGGTACCTAGGTAAATCTTGAAGAATTAAGTTTAATTTTACGGACATACAAATTTGCACAATGTTACGCTAAACTGGACCGGAACTGATCATACGGGCAATGTTGGACAACAGACAGTTTCTTGCTTTTTATTTAACTGATTAATTATATAGGATTAGGGAATATTTTATCTATCATACTTACGTTAGCTTTTATATATTTATGCACTCCATATTTAGGATCCGTGAGATTACTCGGGGGTTCCGATCTCAATTTCCGTGTCCATGGACTCTTGAAGCCTTTAATCACGTATTGTAATGCAAAGGCTATAATTACCAAACAAGAGTAAAAGAGAGTAAATGCTTTTGATATCACAAAACGATATACTAAACTCATATTGGAGATGTAAATATGTACGTGCTTGTGGTCTGAGATAACACTGTAAACTATTCAATAAGCGATATATTCGCTAAAAATAAATTGACCGGTGAATTGCTAACTCACGGTGCAGTACATGTACTTGGTATCTATATTTTGATGATAATTTATGTACTTACGTAGATACTATAGATAGAAACGATGGATTTGTTTCTGTCTTGTTTCTAGTGGAGAAATAATTTAACTGATTTCATTTACCTTATACCTACTATGCCTCGGCTTCGATAGAAGTCTGTACGTACATCCAAAGC
The DNA here is from genome assembly GCA_949358125.1 of Idaea dimidiata. NCBI lineage: Eukaryota > Metazoa > Arthropoda > Insecta > Lepidoptera > Geometridae > Idaea > Idaea dimidiata. The sequence goes on along the minus strand of OX442339.1, from coordinate 14,113,078 downwards.
ACTGGAATATAATAATATATGGAAATTGCAATCCTTTGAAAAAATGTTCCACGCAAACGGTGGTTGCGGGGCCTAGAACGATGATTCGACCTCCAGTCTGTCACTAAAGATCATCCGCCAATTGGTCGAATTCGATCATACGTAATATACTGTACGGAAAATGTCATTGTGTGCATCTGCTGCTGTGTGACCGTGGAGTGAAACATGTTGTTTTCAAATTTAATAGAGAAGTTGGATCTCGATTCTATTGAAATTCCTTGTAGACGTAGATCGCAAAAAAAACGAATGAAATGAATATCTAGCAATAACAATGTCAAACATTTAATCGCTACGTTTATCACGCAAAAAGGACCCAATTTAAGGCGGTCTGTTTGCGGAAAACGTAAAAACTTACAATTAATCGTTACGTCACGTCGTTTTAATGTCAATGTTATACCATAAATCCCAAATAATCCCGACAATTAACATATTTCCCAAAATTACTTGATAATATTATTATTATCCTACTTTAATCCTGGCTCCAACTATCGAGCGATTCTGAAACACCTATAACGTACGTTTTTATTTTTAAGGTTATAAATGGTTCATGTATTTGATTTTTTTTATATAGAAAACAATGTCAAATCGTAGTCTACTTACAATTAAACAAAAAAAAACAAGTACCTACAGTTCATAGAAATAAAAATAGAAATAAAACTCTTATAATCAATTAAAAATATTTATTAAAAAAACCTTACAAAATAAAACTAAATGTTTAAAAAATAGTTATATTAATAAGTCAATGAAATAAAATGACAGATCACTATTTAACTCCAATCCCTACAATTTGTGTTTCTTCAGAAACTCCCTCAATATATTATTCACTTTCTCCGGTTCTTCTTGCTGCAGGAAATGTTTAGCATCGAGTAAAGTAGCCTCTATATTCGGATAGTCTTTCTTCATTGAGTTGACACATTGTTCTGTTATGTATTTATCTCCTTTTCCATTTATAATCAAATGTGGTACTTCGCCTTTTAACGTCTTTTTAGGCATGTCGTAGAGGAAATTTGCTCTGTAGTAATTTATTGGGGGTGTTAGTGCCACTGAAACAAAATAAAAGAGAATTATAGGTAACTTTGTCCACTGAAAACGAATTTTAAATAGGTAATTCTGTCAGATTAATAGTTACTTTCTCTATATTCAAATGTTATTAAGTGTTCGTACTAAGTTGTTATTTACTTAATTTATGTGTGCTATTAAACATCGCTCTTACGAGGAAAGAAAACATCGTAAGGAAACCCACGGCTTAAATCACGCATAAAGGCCCAATAGCAGGGCTAATTGCTGAAAACACACAGTTAAAACTTTAACTTTTTTTGCTAACGTGTTTTTATTTAGCAGAAAAAGATAAAAATAAATATATCTACTTTTAGGTAGGGTAGCTTATATATCCGTTCACTGGGGTAGGTAGATATTTATATGATCCTATTTACCTTTTGAAAGTTTAAGATCAACCCAGTGGCCATCCAGTGTGAATCGCGTAAAACGTATAGCTATGTTGCCAAATCGGGTCAATTTAAGAAGTTTATTAACCTATCCAGCACCCATATTTTCTATCCAGTGGACGTCGGACAACAGTGAAAATTGACAGGCACTTGCTGCTTTGACGTAACGTGGTTATCGCAGGTGATTATATCTCAAAGCAGCAATGTACTGCATAGTGCCTGTCATTTTCCACTGTTGTCAGACGTCCACTGGATACATATTATGGGTACAGTATCCACTCATTCAACATCTACCTACGTATTAATATAGGTAGGTAGGTAAGTATCTACAATTAAAAACTAGCCTCTATCTATTCGGTTCATGATGAAAAGTACTTACTTGGCTTGCCAAACCAGTATTTGTAACATTCGATGTCATTTTTATCAGTCTTCTTTGATTCCATCACTTCATCGTATATCATGAGATCATTCATCGAAAACAACATCTCTGGCAACACTGGCACACGGAAGAAGAATACGTACCTGGAATTAATAATATTATGTACCTACTTACTCAGTTTTTTTTTAATCTATTTAATACATAACATAACGACATAACATAACCGAACAAATGGTTATGTTATGTCGTAGATTAAAAATTTGGTCTCAGGTTTTCGCGATTTTGTATAATAAAATAAAACACAATATTTACCTGGTTTTACTCGCGTTTCATTTAAAAACGGCACTGTTATAAAGTACCGAGCTTTCGCTTACTTTACAGTTAGCTTTTTCAACGTCAACCTTTTCTGGTTGGTTGGTTGGTTGAGTCAACCTTTAAAAAGCTAACTGTAAAGTTAGCGAAAGCTCGGTACTTTGTTATTATACAAAACGCAAGTAAAATCCGGTAAATATTGTGTTTTATTAATAACTAGCTGCGCCCCGCGATCTAACCCGCGAATATCGGGATAAAAAGTAGCCTATGTGTTAATCCAGGTCTCCAGCTACCTATATTCCAAGTTTTATCGCAATCGGTTCAGCGGTTTTTACGTAAATAACAAACACACATATAAACATACACACATGAGTTTTGGCGGGAATGCGCTGAGGTAAATTGTTTAATTTCGGGGGCATATTAATCAATTTAGTTTCGTGAAGGTGTACAAGTGAAAATTAAAGTGAAAATCGGTGCAAATCATGGACTTTAGCTTAGTGTTCTCTCCAAAGCTCCGTGAACAAACATTGTAAAAAATGGCCGCCGTGTTTACAAATGATTCCCTTGACTTGACTTTAACTATGACGACTTGACTGTTTCGTTCGATGCAAATAACCTGCAATTATTGATAATACTTGACACTGGCAAATGTCCGAATAGAAAAGCCATTTCAAAGAAGAAGAAGAACATACACACATACTCACAAACTATCAGCTTTATAATATTAGTAGGTAGGATAGTAGGATGTAGATCGAAATTGGTATAATTATTTTATCTAAGTAAAAAAAATACAATTTTTTTTTATGAAAAAATCAACAATTTTAGCCCTATTTGGTGTACCTAACCAATTACGTATTAAAATTATGCAATCAATTGCTTTACGCTACGTATATCCATGACCTACACAAACTTGCATATTATAAAGTATTAGCTACGCCCCGTTGTTTCACCCGCATAAGTCCCTTTCCCGCGGGAATATCAGAGTAAAAAGTAGCCTATGTGTTATTACCGGTATCCAGCTACCTATATTCCAAGTTTCGTCGCAATCGGTTCAGTAGTTTTTGCGTGATTGAGTAACAAACACACATACACAAATACAAACTTTCAGCTTTATAATATTAGGGGTTAAAGTATGAAATTGCCGATTAGTACTGAAAATCTTAATTGTTTATTTTTTAAATTTTTAACATATTTATTTAATCAAAATAGTTGCCATTATTATCTATACATTGCTGCCATCTAATGGGAAGGTTATTAATGCCCTTGCGATAGAACTCCGACGATCTAGACTGCACAAACTGTGTGAAAGCATTTTGTACTGCCTCCTGGGAAGAAAACTTCTTGTCACGTAGATAATTGTCCAAATCACGAAAAAAATGGTAGTCCGTTGGAGCAAGGTCTGGTGAATACGGAGGATGACGAATGGTTTCTAAGTGCAGTTCCTGAAGGGTCAAAATGGTTTCTCGTGCTGTGTGAGGTCTCGCGTTGTCGTGGAGCAATAATGGTGAAGATCGATTCATGAATCGGGGCTGTTTTACTGCTAGTTTTGTCAACATGGTTCGGAGTTCGGCACAATAGACATCTGCCGTAATTGCTTGACCAGATCGAAGAAAACTATAGTGAATAACACCATGCTGAGACCACCAAACAGTTACCATTACCTTTTTATTGGTAAGTTTTGCTTTAGGACACTGTTGTGGCATTTGACCTGGGGTCAGCCATTGCATTTTTCTTTTTCGGTTATCATAAAGAATCCACTTTTCATCACATGTTACAATTCGATCCAATATTCCTTCATTTCTGTACCGGTTCAACAAGGCAACACAAGTTTCAACACGCGTTTCTTTCTGCAGATCAGTCAAATCATGAGGCACCCATTTTTCGTATTTTTTTATTTTATTGATTTGACGCAAGTGAGTCAATAAAGTGGGTAAGGTAACGTTAAACCATGCCGCTAATTCCTGGGTAGTTTGACTAGGATCGGCTTCCACTATCTCTCTTAATTCATCGTTATTCACCTGTGTGGGCGGTCTTCCTCGTGGCTCGTTCTTTAAGCCGAAATTTCCATCACGAAAGCGTTTATACCAAAATCGCACGGTGCGTTCATTAGTAGACCCCTCTCCAAACGCAGCATTGATATTGCGGGCTGTTTCTGCCGCGTTAGTTCCGCGTCGGAACTCGTATTCAAAAATCACTCGAATTTTCGCAGTATCCATCTTTCTTGTCTAAATTGAATAACAAAAACAGTTGAAAGTCGATATTCAAATGTTTCACATTTTTTAAAAAAAGAACATCACAGAAACCATTTGAAAAAAGTTTCATTCGAAAACCTCAAACCATGAAGATTCTATGTCAATTCAAAGAACCTATAGCAATAAAACGGCAATTTCATACTTTAACCCCTATTATTAGTAGGATGAACTGCGCGCAACGGAGTAACGGTACGATATGGATTATGATGAATGACACTTAGAAATTCCGCCAGGGGCCTAAAATAAGTACCAAAATTTAAAACGATTGTTCACTAATGATGTGATCGATAGACGTTTGAATAGAAACAAAATACTGAATGCCCTCTAGCCGCAGGTGTTTTCCAAATACCACAAGTAATTGACAATAACGTCACTTCATCAAAGGTACTTAGTGAACTAGGTAGTTAGCAATATCTCTCTCAACTCTCTCTCAACTTTCGTTAACTTTTCATTTTCATAACTTTTCACAAAATTATCTACTATAATTTGTGTTTAAGTAGATAGAGTGGAAATTGAGGCCGGTACTGCCTACATAACGTACCCTTTACCCCTTATTTTAGCCAAAATAGTGGGCTTAAGCAAGTGTTGTTCACAGCATTTTTTTATTATTATTTATTAACTAGATCTCGTGTCGCAGTAACAGATCTCATACTTCTTCGAAACGGCTTGAACGATTTTTATGATTTTTATGATGCATATTCAGTAGGTATTACTATTTATTATACCTCATAAGTGATAAGTATTTTTATCTCGTCTGGGTGTATTTCTATGTATAATATTATGTACGTATTTAGAAAAGAGAAATAAATATAAGTAGTATATCAGTTGTCTATTCACCGTAACACAAGCTTAGCAGCTTACCATGGGGCTAGATGGCGCTGTGTGTGGTCACAGAATTTATTTATTTATTAATTTTATGAGGGTTTGTCCACCCTTAACATGTTTTATAATGGGGCACTAAAAGTCTTACAACCCTAAATTTTTGATAGTCATTTTATTAATTTAATCAAACTTTAGCTTGAGACCTAGGATAACACATAGGCCACTTTTTATCACGATATTCCCGCGGGAACGGGACTTACGCGGGTGAAAGTAATATAAAAATCGCATTATCTAGCTTACCATGACAATTTCCTTTGCTCCAGGTTGGACCAGACTTGTTCGAACCACGCCTCCCTCGAAGTACTCCCCATCATCACGCAAGCATGTAACATTTCAGGGTGCACGTCCCTAAACCGACAAGCTATAAGTCCACCCCAATCGTGGGATACTAAGATACATTTTTCCGCGCCTGAAAAAAAAAGTCAAAAATACCTATACCAAAGAAATTATATTAATACAACTAGAATCCTCACGTAGAACTAAAAAAGTGTTCTAATAACACTATTTGAAAGGGACAGAACGCTACATTGAAGCACGCTGTCCCTTTTTAATAGTGTTATAAATAGGGAAAAAAATCATTATAGGTTTCTCTCACACAACTTGTTGTAAGTATTCAATTTCTACATCGCCCCGTCCTTGTTGAAAGACCCTTTAGTATAATGCCGTGAGCGAGTAATAAAAATAATAAATATTGACTTCAAAGCTTGTAAGAAGCTTCACATGAAAAAAGTTTAAAGTTAATGGTCGATAAAAATCCAAACTATTTTACTGTGCTATATTTGTTAAAAAGTCCTGCTAAAACAATTACATAAAAATATCAAAATGTCGAACAACTAGGTCACTCCACCTTCCTAGGTTCACACATAACTGATATAACATAACAACATAGCGGTAAAGTTTTGTGAAGACATCGCAGAATCTTTATGAGGATAATTTGAAGATTTTATAACTAAGTTTCGTCACGCTATTTACTGCTAATAATAAACTTTGTCATCTTCCTGCACGACATAATCAACTAAGTATAATTCATTTTGAAAACAAATTAGTATTTAAATAACCGTACATGTAGGTAGTTAGAGTATTCAAAGCAATGTAAATAATCGGCGAACATAAAAAAATTGCCATAACCGAATTGAGATCCTCCTCCTTTTTATAATCAAACTAGCTGCGCCCCGCGTTATCACCCGCGTAAGTCCCGTTCCCGCTGGAATATCGGGATAAAAAGAAGCCTATGTGTTATTCCCGGTATCCAGCTACCTATATTCCAAGTTTCATCGCAATCGATTCAGTAGTTTTTACGCGATTGAGTAACAAACACACATACATACATACTCACAAACTTTTCAGACAAAATGTCTGCTCGCAATGTAGGTAAACTCTACCTCTAGCTAGAGCTTGGAGTGAGGTGAGATATTAAGAGCTTGGAGTGAGGTGAGATGTTAAGAGCTTATCCTCCCGGCGGGCGACGCGGGCGTTTTTTCTTTAATTCTATAGGTATTTGAACATACTCGTCTAATAAATATTGCGGGAAATTGCACAGAGTTTATGTGTCTACCTACTGTACATTTTATGGAAGAAAATAAGGAGTGATAGGGTTAAAACTATTGCAAATACAAAAATACTAGGGTCCACTTCATAGTTTGCTGGAGGTAATATTGTTATTTGTCTCTACGTGTTGGTTACGGTTCCAGGCACGCCTTATAGTTGTCGTTTTCGAAAGTTGTCGAATTCGGAAGTTGTCGTTCTCAGCCTGAGGGTTCCAAAGGTCCGGGGCTACACAGGGGGAGCTCACGGGGGTCACCGTGATATTGGAGTTATTAATATAATTATGTTAATTTATATTTATCTCATATTTATTTATAAGGGCACGATTTTGAGAGAGTATTGCGCAAAAAGCACAATCCCAATTCAGAATAACAAGGTAGGTGGTAGGTACTTACCTAATTCACGGATTAATTCTCGTACATCTCCAATAAGGTTATCAATATGGTATGCTTCAACTGTTTCCGGCCTCTCCGAGTCTCCATATCCTCTCATGTCAACTGCAACACATCTGTGTTTACATTAGCTTTATACAGAACATCTAACTATCTTCTATAAAGTACTTATAATAAAATCGTGACTTAGCGGTGTCTGTTTTTGAAAGACATTTTGAAAAAACTATTTTTAGGGATATGTACTAACGTAACAGACCCCATTTCCAAGTTTAACTTTTTGTCTGTTTGTCCGTTTGTCTGTTTGTCTGGGCGTTTGTGCGCGCTAATCTCGGAAACGGCTTGACCGATTTCAATGAAATTTGGTATGCAGATAGCTTAAGACTTCGATTAACACTTTGTATCCGGATATCAAGTCCGGATATCCGGATAAAACATAAAAAATGCGTAATTTCGTTGTTTTTGAATAATCGGCATCCATCGTCATCTATCTACATCCATCGTCATTCATCGTCATCGATCGTCATCGATCGTCATCCATCGTCAACATCACTTACTGACATACAAATTTTTCCTAACTTCACCTACCTACTGCAGTGCAAAAATCCACACTTAAACGGATGACCAGGGAAGTACTGATAATGCCAGGCGCGGCAGCGCCTAGCTTCAACAGTACTTCAATGGGCGACCGTTTAAGTGTGGATTTTTGCATTGCGATAGGTAGGTGTAAGAACAACGCGGTACCGCGACTTGCGCGGGTGAAACCGTGGGGCGCAGCTAGTATAATAATATAATACTCGTACACAAAATTAATATAGTGGCAACAGAAACATGTACCTACTGATAAAAAATGTAAACAAAAACTTACATCATTATTTGAAAGTGACAACTTTGTTTACTATTTCCTTTGATAATTAATAGTTTTGTGCTTACTTTTTGTGCTTACGATCTAAGTTTCTGAAAAAGGGTATAGGTATATTTATATACCTCATCTTCTCTTTTTTATTTTAATCTAAGGATTCAGCCTGTGGTGACAGACGAACGGAGAAACAGACAAACGGACAGCGCAGTCTTAGTAAATAGGGTAAAATAAAAGAATGAAAAGTATAGATTCTGAAGCTTACCGATAGTCTTTGTTAAATTCAAGAATTTGATAACGCCAGGAGTACCAAAATTCTGGGAATCCATGCAAGAATAACATCAAAGGCTTGGTTGGGTCCCCGCTTTCTACATAGTGGAGTTTGATGTCCTGAAATAATTACGAATTTATACATAAGTTTGTACATATTATTCAATTAGGTATTTACAGGTAACGGTCGAATACTGAAACTAAGTATCGGAGTGCTGTAAAAGCAATTTAATTAAATTCAGTGAATTTGGGAACCTATAGAATCTGCTCATGCTTAGTTATTTAAGAAGCTCTTAAATTTTAAGTGGTGTCTCAGTATTTGGCTGTAAGTAGGTACGTAGGTAATAAAAGTTTTGACAATAATTGAGTTGGAAAATGAAAAACGAATTGGAATACTTTCAAGACAATTTAGTGTTTGTAACATGAAAATTGCGATAGAAATACCTAGGTACGTAATATTTTACTACTAGATATGTACTATCTTTTGCATGTTAAGCTGACATCTGCTACATTAGTTCCTAACTACAAGATTTGTGAAATCCCTCTACGTAAACTAGAAAATGCATTTTATACAATAATACTTAGAAACAAACAAACCTACCTACACACATGAGTTCGATAACAAGACTTTCCGGTTTTTAGAAAAGTCAAGGTATAATTATAGGTACCTAAGATAGTACATAAATACTGCATAAGAATAGACGAAAACATTTCGTATAGCATAGCATCAAACTGGACTGGTCTCTATTAAAGACTAGAAACATGATTATGTTCTCTTTGACTAGAAAAAGAACGATCGCTTGATACCTAGTTACTTACATTTCAAATAATTTCATCAGTTCGAAAGTCAAATTGTATTGAGGATATTAGGGATCATACGTTAAAGGTCTAACACGCAAGGTCTAAAGGTCTAACAATTGTTTAATTTCGGCGGCATGTTATCAATTTAGTTACGCAAAATTCAACGAGTGAACTGAAAATAAAAATACCAGTGCCAAACACGAAATTAGCACGTTACAAACAAATGTTCCATGGGGTTGGAGAAAAATCGTTGCCATTTTTTCTGCAGCCTTCACACATTTAAAATTATTTCAAACGATTACAGTATAATAGTGGTAGTTTACTATTAGTACGAGAAACTGGCTAAATTGTCCTATATTGTTGACAGAAAATGAATGAATGATCTTATTCTACTAGTTTCTGTGCAGAAGTTAAGTATTCATAGAACTTTTCGACATCTTCAATTCTAAGGACAGCTGGCAATTTTGGATCTATCATCTGAAATAAAGACCTCGAAAACCTCTACTTTAAAAAAATGGGCCAAGATTCGAAAGTCGTTGTTAATACCTACACCTAACTGCTATCTAGGTAATTTAATATTCCGTAGTTTGTTAATTCTATAATAATACATCCGGATATAGACTAGACTAAACATAAGTATAAAACATGTGTGAGCTGAAAGCGGAACGAGTTGTTTTAGATTTTAGATGAACGTTAGTCTAGTAACATATTATCGCACACAGCTACATTCACACGCAAATCATACAATCGTAACCAATTACATAGACATACATACAACTAACATGCTCCCTATTACTTGTCTACAGTTATTTATAATATTATAGCAAATATTATCCCATAGAATAGGATAATATTTGCCTGGAAGAGATCGCCCTAGGCGATAAGGCTGCCCATTGTACCACAAAGTTTTTGTCTTTGTAATATTTGTCTCTGCCCGTGGGTGGCGTTAAAAAAGGGAGTGCCGACCGTAAAAATATTGCCAAATTTATTAGCTTGTAGGTATGGTCATTAATGGATGACTCACCTAACTGTGCCAAAGCGAACCCCACACCATTTGGGGATTTAGCAAACCTCGGCCCCCATTTGACGGCCTCTGTGGCGCGTGGGACGAACGCCCGACTACAATGCAGAAGGCTGCAAGTTCGATTCCCGCCGGATGCAACTATTTATGCTTAAAAATAAATATTTATATCTAGTCTGGGTGTCTTTCTATGTATATATTACTAGCTGCGCCCCGCGGTTTCACCCGCGTAAATCCCGTTCCCGCGAGAATATCGGGACAATGGAAAAGGAAAAGTGGGTAAGGGAAAAGCCTATGTGTTAATCCAGGTCCCCAGCTACCTATATTCCAAGTTTCATCGCAATCGCTTCAGTAGTTTTTGTGTGAAAGAGTAACAACCTCACATACATACATACATACTTACATTCAAACTTTCGCGTTTATAATATTAGTAAGATGTATGTAATTATATCAAAAAAGTATAATATGTAGTACTTTCTTTCTTCTTCCTTGTGCTTAGTTTGGCTAGATTGCGATGTGTGTAATGTCGTGCAACATAATATTTATGGTCAATGAAGATCCACCTAACTATGCCAATGCCATCGAACCTCAAAAAAAATTGGGTTTCGTTTGTAGCGTTTATTTGTAAATGACATAGTTTTGTCCTACATATCCTACCCTACATTTTGGTGTTGTTTCAAGTGAAAAACTACTTATTGTTTCGAAGCCTCGGGACATTTTAGACAAAATAAATATTTTTGTCTTAAATGTTCAAAGTGTTTTATTAGGCAAAATCGCGAAAACCATAGAACAAATTATGTGCTAAAGCACACCTTTCGACATTTTACTTTAAAATCTACACCAAATGTAGGGAACAATCCTACTAATTAATATTATAAATCCGAAAATCTGTTTGTTTGTTTGTTTGTTTGTTCCCTCTTCACGGTCAAACGGTTCGACCGATTTGGATGAAAATTTGCATAGGGATAGTTTAAATGATGGAGAGTAACATAGGATACTTTTGATCCCGAAAATCCCGCGGGATCGGGACTTACGCGGGTGATAATATTTATTAGATGAAAATTTGCATAGGGATAGTTTAAATGATGGAGAGTAGCATAGGATACTTTTGATCCCGAAAATCCCGCGGGATCGGGACTTACGCGGGTGATAATATTTATTAGATGAAAATTTGCATAGGGATAGTTTAAATGATGGAGAGTAACATAGGATACTTTTGATCCCGAAAATCCCGCGGGATCGGGACTTACGCAGGTGATAACTATTTCTTAGATGAAAATTTGCATAGGGATAGTTTAAGTGATAGAGAGTAACATAGGATACTTTTGATCCCGAAAATCCCGCGGGATCGGGACTTACGCGGGTGATAATATTAATAGATGAAAATTTGCATAAGGATAGTTTAAATAATGGAGAGTAACATAGGATACTTTTGATCCCGAAAATCCCGCGGGATCGGGACTTACGCGGGTGATAATATTTATTGGATGAAAATTTGCATAGGGATAGTTTAAATGATGGAGAGTAACATAGGATACTTTTGATCCCGAAAATCCCGCAGGATGGGGACTTACGCGGGTGATAACCATTCAATGAATGAAAATCGACGCAGTGGTAGGATAAGTGATGTAGAGTGGCATCATCATCATCGTCATCCTTCGTCATCGTCATCGTCACTTACTGACGAAACACAAACTTTAACTTCCTTCACCTACCTACCGCAGTGCAAAAATCCAAAAATCCATGGGCGACCGTTTAAGTGTGGATTATTGCATTGCGGTAGGTAGGTGTTCGAACAACGCGGGATCGCGACTTGCGCGGGTGAAACCGCGGGGCGCAGCTAGTGTAATTATATTTCGCAAATACTGCAAATTACCTACCATGCACAGTACCTACCCTAGTAAATTAAAGTCTGTACAATTTTACAATAAAATGATGTTCCTTATTATTACTTAAGTGAACTAAGTGAGTTGCTTTGCTGAGTTGTGCAACTGACAACAACAGTGTTTGATGCACTCGCCTCGCCTACATGATGTTAAAATGCAACATTATGTACAGTCAGGAAGCGTTACCAGCTTTGCTGTGTTGAGTTATATATAATGCAACAAGTTACTCAGACAATGATAAGTAATTCTCTAGGCATTTCATACTCGAAATATTTTATACAAAAATTAATCGCTCCGGGTGGGAAATCGCATGGATAGTTAGTTGCTTTAGCTAGACGCTGGGGTACTGACCCAGAAACGCCAGTTCAAACCTCGCCGGGAGTAAAATTTTGCAGATGATTTTTCCTTTAAAATATCCCTTCAATGATTTTAATAAGAAATATCAATTTTTTGTTTGATCTTCATATTGAACTAGCTTCTGCCCGCAACGTTTTTTGCTAGCTCAAACCAGATCACTTAAATTCAAGGTAACTTACCTACATAGAACATATTATTACATTCTATCAAATAAAATGAAGATCATAAAACATCTGTGATTAGTTTTTGGATTAATCTCATTACTGCAATAATTTTAATCTCCGCAATAATTACTTAATGCAATAATTATAATAGAGAGATAGATAATACTTTATTTGAACAACAACAAATTACAAATACAACACACTTAAAATAAATTACTTAATGAAGGTTGAAAAAATAGGCGGCCTTATCGCTTAAAGCGATTTGTTCCAGGCAACCTTGGCATAGAAAAGGACCTGTTAATATTTGATTTTAACCGATTTCTTTTATATTCATATCGATTTTCTAAAGTCTGTTGTTTTTCCTTTCCCTCGGCGGCGGCGGTGGGCGGTGCCCGTCAATCAAGTATGGCACGCCTGATATAGTTTACCAAAAATGAATACAATACTTCATGTGTGTGTCATCTTTCAATGTGTTAAATCGATCAGCTATATTTGACAAAGGAATAACTATAATTCAATTTAGAAATTAATTAAATCAAACTATGTACAATAATGGATATGTAATATTATGTACCTGGAATATACCATTTAGAAATCAATCGAATATTGTGGTCCGACGCGAAATTGCGTTCTTAGACTAATTAATTAATTCAAGATAATTCTCAATGCAATCTTTACGTTTTACTTTCGGTCCACTGCGGTTCAGTGCGGGAATTGCGGTTGCATCCCCGGAATGGATTAGGTATATGAGATTTAGTTTTTTTTTTATTTAATTTTATTCTTTTCTCTTTTTTTAAAGGTTTTATATGTATACAACTAATTTTATTTAGGTCATTGTATTTAATTCCTAGTCCTTACTCTGTCATCCATCATCATACCCTCACTCAAAATACAAATAAAGATCACAAACATACTTACATTAACTTTAACATATTTATGCACTCCATATTTAGGATCAGAAAGCTGAGCGGGCGGTATTAATCTCAGCTTCTGCTGCCACGGGCTTCTGAAGAAATTCTTCACATATTGAACACCGAATACTAACAGAGTATTCAACGAGTAAAGCAACGTTAACAGGTTTGAGTATAGGAAGCGGTAAGCGTAACTCATATTGAGTGAGACTTAGTGAGACGCGTGTTACTGGCAACTGCGAAGCGTGTACTGAATCCTGCTAGACTTGTTGCGAATTCGCCGGTGACTTCGCTAACTTGTTTCTTACGTTTGTACTTTGTAGTGACATTTTATAGGAAGTTAGTGCTGCCAACAACTTATTTAATTCTGCTACAAATTGGTGCTCACCACAATCGTTTCTCGTTAATTTATCGTCCTATTATAGCGCGAGAAAATAATAGAAATTATAATAAAAAGCCCCGACGACTTTAAAAAACCACTCATAACAAAAAATATAAGTACAAACCTAAATTTATTTAAAGTTGTTTTTTTTTAATTAATTGTTGTTTTTGGATTTTAATTTATTTATTAGCAGGACTATTTAGGTCCTGGAATAAGAAAATCATGGTAAGGCCCATTATTATGTAAATAACGGGGCATTTATACCGTAATTTAATTTTTATATTATTTGAATCAGAATTAAATTCGCTTAAAATCGAATAACATTGGTCCAATCGATATATTCGAATCGAAATTTTTTTCTCTCTTTTTTTCCAAATTCTACGTAATACTAGGTAATTTTAAGCCACTCTGATATATCCACAATAAGAAGCAGAAGAATTCCGCTAAGCCATCCATCATACATATTTCCACTAACTGAAATTCGTTTTTGGCTCATGTAATCCATCCCGCTAAATCTAGCGGAAATTGCTAAGTTGGCAACACTGAAAGAAATACTGAGGACCGATTATTCCCAGCTGTCCCCTCTAGCCCTGTCCCCCGGGGGACAGCTGGGAATTATTTTCCCAGTTGTCACGGCAGGGGGACAAGTGGGAATCTATTCTCCCATTTGTCCCCCCTAACAATCACAGTGATTATTTCTTGATACTTTATTAGTTTACTATGTCAGTAAATGTCCGAAGGTCTCTATCCTAGACATAAAATGATATTGGTATATCATGATTTGTAAGCAAGATTAAGTAGGTACCTTACTTTACTATCTTGTATAACTTCGTCTAGTATAGATTAGAGTGACCATAGTCTAGAGTACACTTTTTGTCCTACCTAGACCATGAGTCTTGCCCATGGTGAGGTGATGTCATAATATGCAAGCTTACCTTTATCTCATAGGTATTTACTCGTTCTGGTGAAATCACAAGCACGGTGTGTTTTTTGGCAACTAACGATAGGTTTTTCTTATGCGGCATTTCGTTATTTTGGGTACAATAGCTTACGTGTTAAGATTCTCAAATCTTACTAATATTATAAACGCGAAAGTTTGTATGTATGTGAGGTTGTTACTCTTTCACGCAAAAACTTCTGAACCGATTGCGATGAAACTTGGAATATAGGTAGCTGGGGATCTGGATTAACACATAGGCTACTTTTTATCCCAATATTCCCGCGGGAACGTGACTTACGCGGGTGAAACCGCTGGGCGCAGCTAGTACTTATATAAAGTTCAAAATTGGTAGTATTTAATATAATTTGTAAGTGTATATACCTACTTAGTACAGTTGTACGAGTATTCTGCCATTTAAGTTATCACTTATCAGGTGCATATTTTAAAGGTAATTTTTTCAATAACGGTTTATCAATTTTTGGTTATTCTGCATCTAATAACGAACACATCGTAAGCTTTAGTGACATACTTAAAACAGAATAATTAACAATTACTAAACCGTCCGTTATTAAAAATAAAAAACCTTAAAACATGCACCTGGAGGGCTATTACGAAACACAATTTCAGCCGAAACTTCGGACCCGACAAAACGTTAGTAGGTAGGATTGTTCTGGTCCAATAATTATTACTATACGTTCAGACTGTGCTTGAAACGAGGCCTTTGGAAGCGGTACCTAGAAACTTGTTTCAAAACTCCGTTTATTTGCGGTTTCAGCATCAATATAACCACAGAATAGATAATAGTCCTACTCTTCTAGTTATAGCAACAGTAAAGCAGTAAAACAAACTTTCAGTGTAGGTTTCCTGGTAATCGGCTATAAAGTTTCGGCAGGGAATTATAACGAAATTAAACAAACAATTTTTCTACTCTTCCCGCGATTTTTAATAATCATAACTGTTGCACGACATTACACACAGCGCTATCTAGCCCCAAACTAAGCACTGGGCTTGTTAAGGTTTTTTTTGTAAATATTTACGTACTATACATGGAAAACACCCAGAACCAGAAATAAACATTTATGTCAGCAGAAATATTTGTTCCCGGCGGGAATCGGACCCGCAACCTTCTACGTTGCAATCCGAGCTTCGCCCGCTGCGCCACAGAGGCCGTCAAAATGTAATTGTAATAAAACACAATATTTACCGGGTTTAACTCGCGTTTTATTTATTAAATGCATTGTTGCAAAGCTGTACCATCTGTACCGTAGGGTAGATACACTGTAGACATTCCACTGATGAAACCGACTGTAAAGCCGGTAAAACGTCGGTACAGTAATGCAAAAATGCTGTTAATAAATAAAACGCGAGTTAAACCCGGTAAATATTGTGTTTTATTCAAAATAAAACATTGTTCAATACGAATATTAAAATTTTATTTTACAGACAACAATAATAAATGATTAGATAGGTAACATTCGGAAAAGAATAAATTAACAAATGAATACTAAATCACAGCCAAACATTTCGTTAACGCGTCGAGTTAAACGTCAAGAAAGTCGACAATAAACAGTTTAGGTTCATAATGATCCCAAAATGTCCAGCGGGTGCAACTTGTCCAAATCCCAGAATGTCCATATCCTAAATTGTCCAAATCCCAAATTGTCCAAATCCCATAATAAACATCTCTAAGTACCTATTAAGTACATTAGAAGTTGTAATAATTACAAATCATAAAATTTCAATTGTAAATTAGTTGTAATTATAACCCTTAATAAACGTTTACAAAAACATCGCTATTTTTACAACTATAGTATAAGGTGTAACGGGTATGCTCTTTTAAGCCGAAATTGTTCTAGACGTCTAGGCGGACAACTTTTGTTCTACGACTTTTGGAAATTCGAAGTAATTTTTGAACATTTTAAGTGTAAACTTTACTTGAAAATCAGCTGTTTCTTAGAGTTCGATGTTATTGACCCTATGTTGTCCTTTCATTTAGTTCATTTAGTCTACTATAATCAAAACTTCAATTAATACCTTTATTTTCTAAAGCAGCTGTTTTTTCAGTGAAACATGACCTCAAAATTTAAAAAAAAAAGGTTCTAATTTTCAAAATTCGTAGAACAAAAAGTGTTCACCTAGACGTCTAGAACAACCCCCTTTCGGCTTAAAATAGCATACCCGTTACAAATTGTATAGGGCTCTACGAACTATTAAAAAGCTCATGCTGCTTCTGCGGTTTCAACTGCATAAATCTCGATTCTGTGATAAATAACCCTTTTTTGCGTCGCGCAGTCCGGTAAAAAGTAGCTTGCGTTATAGTTTCGTCACAATCAGACTACAGAATCAAACTACTTAGTCGTATCCGAAGTTCTAGTTACATTACTAGAAATAGCTCACGTAGAACTAAAATGTGTTCCGATACATCGAGCATGCTGTCCCATCCTAAGAACACTATTAGAAATGGACAGCATGCTCGATGTAGCGGAACACTTTTAGTTCTACGTGAGCATTCTATTTCTAGTAATATAAGTAGTAGATTTCTAGTAAATTCTAGTAATCTTCTTTGGTCGTATCTACTTCTGAATGTCAAATACCTACCATAACGTTCATACCATACACGTCTTTCAACAACGACGTTTTTGGCGAAAACAAGACACTACATAGTCATATTTTACATCCATTGCAATTCAAGTGCATACATGTGCAATGCTTGTATAATAATAATGGTGTAAATTGCAGTAAAAAAATATTAACAAAGAAAAAAATGTAAGTAGATGAAGGAAGAAAATATTAATGAAACGATATTTATGTCGATTGGATACACCTACTCCCTTACTTATAAAATATTATTTACCTACACATGACTAAGATTTATGTGACTTTTGTCTCTATCTGTCAACTCTGAAACTTCATGTGACAGTAAAAGACAAACGATGCATAGTTATGCAGCGCATTAATTAGCGTTTATAAGTAAGGGGGCTAATGTCGATTCTATTTGTTTTAAATAATTAATTAATTATATTGTATAGATCTAACAATATAATTATATAAATATTTTATAATTTGATTATTTCAATGTCTAGGCATATCTACAAGAAATATTTAAAATAAAAGGAGGTACCTACCTACATCTTCAAAACTTCACTGAATTTAATTTAGACGCTTTAATTTTTGTTGATAGTACTTTTCCTTTAAATATATCTAACTAAATATAGCTTTATTTCTTTGATAGATAGGGTGGTACTTGTGCAAGTAACTTGAGATAAATGTAAATATGTAACGAAAGGCAAATAACAAACATTTACCCACCAAATATTACCCATGCGTACATTTATACCGCACGAGATGGCCTTATGGCATAGGTACATAACCTCATTGTCACTACAATGAACTTTCTATATCAATGTGTACTTTAAGACACTCCTAATAAACCCGTGTTTTGAAGGCCTTTAGAGACCTTTCAAGTAGGTCCTTTCGTCTTGTCAGTCAAAAAAATCAAAATGATTACTCTCCTCTAAGTAAACATTACCAACTCCTCCATACCTTAAGTGATTTGTATACGTTATACCTATATGGCCACATAAGTAAGTAAGGTATCATGTTAACATTTGTGAAAATCAGCCCAAAGCGGTATTTGCTAACTGGAAAGCCACTTTCTTAGTCAGAACGTGACTCACTGTTATCAGAGAACCTACTCTCGCTTCGTTCTAGAATGTTCATGTCGTCTAAATCACTGAACAAAGTATAAACATCCCTCGGCTCCGATCTCGAAGGAGCTATATCCAGTTTCCAATCGTTAAAATCGTTAATAATATTGGAGAAGTTAACAGTTTGATAATAACTACTTTCTCCGTAAGCCGTAACGTTTTTGTTCCCTTGTTTAAAACGTTCAGAGGTCTCTCTTTCAATTTGTTCGAGACGTTCTATGGCTTTGGATGCGTCAGAATCTTCTTGTCTTTGATTAAAATCGATTTCGATATCAATTCTGTAATGAAAATGATTGTTTGAATTGACTTTTGCGTGCCAATGCCTTCCCACTGCTCAGTTATTTTATAATAACTAGCTTTTGCTCGCGGCTTAACCAGCGCGTCATGTCTAAATTAGGAGTAGGATAGTATTAGAATATCCCGCCTCCTGCAGTATTTGTGTCAATTTCCAAGTCTATCGATTATGAGAATAGAAAGATTCATACAAAATTGCACCCCCCTTTCTTCCCTTAGGAGTGAAATCCGAAAAAGTTATAGCCTACACATCACTAAGGACATCATCGTCATCAGCCTGTTGCAGTCCACAGCTGGACATAGGCCTCTCCAATTGCACGCCACCTAGATCTATTTTTGGCTTCTCGCATCTAGTTTGTGCCAGCCGTCTTGCGCAAACAAAGGACACACTCCAAATTTCATGTTTCTAGGATATGCGGTTTATAGTAATACTTAGTTCAGTCATTCAGTTTTAAAATATTGAATTTTATATGTACAGGACCCTTAGTGCGAGTTTTATCGTAAAAAAAAATGATGAGTTTTGATAGTTTATCGTCTCGATAAAACTGGCAGTTTACTTCCATACATTATTTTAGTTCATAATAGTTACCGCTAGGGGCGCTGATGGAAAATGTATGAAGTAAACTGCCAGTTTCATCGAGACGATAAACTATAACAACTCAAACTAAGGGCTGTGATGGTTAAGTTAACGCGTATTTTGTATGAAAACTGGTAACTTCGATATCGTCTGCTAGGGGCGCTTTTTGAGTTTCCATACAAAATTCGCATTAACTTAACCATCACGTTCGCGTTTTTTTACGAAAAAATTCACACTACGGGTTCAGAAGATTGTAATGGCACAGTAACAGAGGAATGTAATCATAATCAATGACCTATTTTACAATATACCTAGTATGGAAATGTATTGATATAAGAATATACCGGTTGACCATGAAGTAACTATTTACATTACTGTTAAATCTAGCGTATAAATTACTTATTGTTTTTATAATTTAAAGACAATTATGTAGGTTACTTTTCTTTTTTGTACATTTGTTAATACTAAAATACTTACTTTCAGTAGCTGTATGGTTTCAAAGATATCACAGACAGACTGAGGTAACATTAATACAAGATGTAACAGGTAAGCCCTTTTAATCCGAAAGGGGGTTGTTCTAGACGTCTAGGCGAACACCTTTTGTTCTACGACTTTTGAAAATTCGAACTTTTTTTTGAAAATTTTGAGATTATGTTTCACTGGAAAAACAGTTGTTTTTGAAAATAAAGTTATTGAAGGTTTGATTGTAGTAGACCAAACTAAATGAAAGAACAACATAAGGTCAATGACCTCGAACTCTAAGAAACAGCTGATTTTCAAGTAAACTTTATACCTAAATTTTTCGAAAAGTACTTCGAATTTTCAAAAGTCGTAGAACAAAAGTTGTTCGCCCAAACGTCTAGAACAACCCCCTTTCGGATTAAAAGGGCTTACCTGTTACATCTTGTATATTAGTCACTGAATGCATTTTTGGCATCAGTATCGATTACTAATCATCCCCTGATTCCCAGATAGTTATTTTGAAAATATATTCAATGTACAGAATTGACCTCTCCACATATTTATTATAAGTATAGATTAAATGGGTTGAATGTTACGAAGGACTATCATTCGTGCTATATGCAACTTATTAGATAAGTATATAAAACCAATATTTATTGAATTAGTAGTAAATTTAGGCGAATGTAAAGTTAGAGATCAAGAAACATTTCAGTCTCTTGTTTAATAATAAACGACGAAAAAAAGATTCGAGACTGCAGGAATGCCATTCCGTTATCAACAGATGACGTCGTTCTCGAACATTTCGATGGATGACGTCATCTGTTGATACCGGAATGGCAAAAGTACCAGGTATAGTGTCGTCTTAGATGATGGTCAGCTCAGTCTGTACCTATGTGATCATGAAAACTGTGAAGCTCCTGAAACGTCAGGTTTACAAAAGAAAAGAAACCAAAAAGGACAATTACTAATTACCTACTGAGCCCTTAGTATGAGTTTTGATAGTTTATCGTCTCGATGAAACTGGCAGTTTACTTCCATACATTATTTTAGTTCATAAAAGTTACCGCTAGGGGCGCTGATGGAAAATGTATGAAGTAAACTGCCAGTTTCATCGAGACGACAAACTATCAAAACTCATACTAAGGGCTCTGTACATATTCAAGATTCTAAGTAAAAAAAGTATAGTTTATAATACGAATCTTACTGAAATACCTACTTATACATATAATAAATACCGCGCATCTTCGGTCGTAATCAGCATCGAAATCCCACGCACACAAATAACCTGCGCCAAACCATAGCGTTAATATGGATGCATTTGAAGCCGACGCCCCGTCGCGTCGAATTCAACTGTCGTTGAAACCGGCAGCTCAAGAGACCTCGCATTCAATGACAGTTCAACTCGACGGTGCCGGCTTCAAATGCATGCAAATCAACACTGTTGTTTTCACCGCGCAGGTTATTCCTTTGCGCAGTGGGATTTCGTAGCCGATTACGACGGAAGTTGCGCGGTAACTTAGCAGGTACAATTTACATTTACGACAAATTTCCCTAAATAGGGAATAATAAATACTATATACTTATTAGTAATACAATAGAATTATAGGTACCTAGTGGTTACTAGATTAATAAATAAAAGCCCTAGGTAAGTGGTCGGTAAATTTAGGTAAATTTAAACAGGTACTAAATAGTGGTTTAACAAGTGCTAAATTATGTCATAACATAAGTAAATAATGATATAGGTAATTATTTATACGAGTAAGTGGATAATTATCATAAGTTTTATTTTGCAATTCCAAATATACTTTCCTCTTAAGAGAAAGGGTTTCAAACGCTAAATACAATTAGTCAATTAAGTAGGTACCTATTAATGTTACACTTACGAAATTTAAACATTACGCTATTTAGCTAAGTAAATACATTACGTTACTCTATAAACTTTTTAAACTTTACTACACGATTTGTACTAATATTTACTTTTCCAGAGTCTATTTGCGTATTGTTAGTACTTAGTATTAAATTCACGTTTCGACTATGTTACAATAGTCGTGTGGACACAACAATACGCGAATAACACTAAATGTAAAGTTGTTATTATACTCCATGTTTGTTTGACCTTAGAATCGAAACCTATAGATATACTCCCTTACTTATAAAATATTATTTACACATGACTAAGTTACGTGACGTTTGTCTCTGTCCGTCAACTTTGAAACTTCATGCGACAGTAAAAGACAATCGATGCATAGTTATGCAGCGCATTCATTAGAGTTTATAAGTAAGGGGGATAGAGCATAAGAAACCTACATACAAGTACATGGAAAGAAACCTCACCCAGTCTCCTCTTTAAATTTGATCCAATCTTCAACTCTGGGAGCTCTCGGTATCTCCGAAGCAAGAGAACGGGTTGCATCTTCGAGAGTGTTTTGTATTAACTCTTGCTGAGCTTCTGGGACAAAATTTAAACAATTTGGAAAAAATCTTCTAAAAATCAGCCTCGCCGGGATTCAAACCCGTGTCTATAAGTGATCCTAACCAGCGCATTAGGACTCTCTACTAGACTCGCTTCGATATCAAGGTTTACACCTTTACATTTACACTTCGCCAGCGTCGGCTAACTTTGAAGACGTCAAATATATTATAAAATGTGTAAATGTAAATGTACTTTATCTCCAATTATAATATAAGGTACCGTTTCTCGTAGACGACAAAAATTCGATTCATTAGGCTCGGATCTATCTGCGTTCACCTTAAGAGAGTATCCTGTGTGATATTTTTTCCTAGTACTTAAAAGTTAAAGTTTTTTAACTGTGTGTTTCCGCAATTAGCTCTACTATTGAGACTTTGTGCGTGATTTTATGCCGTGGGTTTTCTCACGATGTTATCCCTCATCGTAAGAGCGATGTTGATAGCGCTCCAGAATTTTTCTTAAGAAAAAGACATTGGTGCGCGGCCGGGGTTTTGAAAGGACATGGACAAATCTCGCCCTAGAGCTTTAGGACACTAAGCGTATTGTCTTTTTTACCATAATTAATAGTGTTTTTTTTTCAATCAAAATGAATTTTTAAATTGAGACGGACAAGTCCTAATCTCAATAACATTTTTAAAAGTTTTTAAAGATTTAACCGGAATCGCCCATCGCCATATTGATTGATACCCGCCTCGGCGGGCTACCTGTTAAGTGTTTACCATGACACTAGGAAACCACACACACTAACAAACAATCGATATTTGTTTGGTAAAAATCGATATTTTTAATTATTCAATCACAGGAAGGCTAGTAAATAAATAAATACTGAATCAGAAATCATAAATACTGAATCAGCAAGTATGTAAAGCACTTTGGTCCACAGTTAGCGCCAAAAACCATCGTGCTTATGTAATCGCGCAAATAATCGTTTGTTTTGTTTGATTTAATCGAGTCGAGTCGAGATTATGCGCCCACGCCTACACGTTTTCTTGCTAGCTGAGTGACGTTTGATCATTTTGTTTGTTTGCATTTAGTGCTCGCTCGTTGATCGATGTGTTGTTTTACTTGTTTGTGCTTTTCCTCCTTTGCCTTTTATGTGATTGATTCCCTTGCGACCTTGGCTTACCATACGGATACCGAAAGACATACTAAGAACATCGACTTGGCAGTGATTTTTATGGACTTGATCGTGATGGAGTTTATAAGTCTTCCCGTTTATTGCGTTAACTGCGGTTCACCATCAGCATCCATGGTGTTGGAAGATCTGCAAATCCTTAATTGCATACAGGAATGGATTGCTCCTCGTTCCGTAAGTACCTTACCACATATAAAACAATCTAATAAGCTTAGGGCAGACTGGTATTGATGCGATAACAGTCTGCGAAAAGATTAAAGCAATTTCACGAATTCAAATTCACGATAAATGTGCACCTGGTTCTCACGGCTTTGTCCTATGATAGGGGCACGGTTATTGTGAATCTGGTAAAAAGCAATATTGCTAGCAGAAATTCTATATACAATAGATAATGAAATTCACTCTTTTTTTTCAGGTTCAAACAAACGATATTATTTGTACTGTTTGTTGGACAGAAGCAAGAGCTGCAGTAAATACCTTTGGTGATATACTTAACTCACATTGGTAGACAATGTGCTCTTTGTCAAATTGTATTACCACAATCTGGACGATCTCATCAAATAATTGCACTTAGGACAGACACTCTACATCATTCAAATGTTAAAAACATTTGAAACTTTCAACAAGCTGTGGCTCAATCTTCGAATGAATCTATGGCTCAATCTTCGAATGAATCTATGGCTCAATCTTCAAATGAATCTATGGCTCAATCTTCAAATGAATCTATGGCTCAATCTTCGAATGAATGTTAAAAACATAATTTTGAAGAGACTCCTACCATTAGAGGTAAGTACATAATTTTAAAGCTCACTCAATATGGTAAATAGGTATATTTGTAAGGTAAAATTTACCACTAATTTACAGCACCTATAAATGTCTAATAAATATCTAATACCCTATGTATATTTTTAGGTTCGTGCATCACATTACATCTGTCACCCATGTTGGCAAAGAGCAGATCGTGCTGCGAAAAACTATTCTTCACCGTCAACTTCTAGAGCCCCTTCAACTTCTAAGGCCCCTCAATTGTACTGTGCTAATTGCCATATTAATTTGAGAAGACTGAGAAGGCACATTTTAATATGTAATGAGAATATTTTGATGCAAGTACGGCAACGTGTTGCTCCACGAGTTGTGAGTACCTTGTTTTGTTGTATTCTTTGTTTAATTTATAAACTATAAACATAATATTGCTAAATAAAACGAGAGAAATATGCTCCTCTCTTGGATGGCTACTTATTAGTGCCCTTCGCGGTTGAGACAGCAGATAGTTGGGGAGTGGAGGCAATTGCTTTCTCAAAGGAATTGGGCCGCTGTCTTAGAGGTGGGGGCTTGACTACTGCTCAGGGTCTTATTTGGTGCAAAGGATAGCCATTGCCATACAAAGAGGCAATGCTGTTAGTATGCTCGGGTCCTTTGCGCCGGGTATGGTCAGGGGTGGTTTATTTGACTGACTATAATTATGCATTTTGCATATTCTATGTTTTGTGTTACAAACACAAAACTTATTTTGTGATTTTAATTTTTTGATTTAAGACTATTATTTAAATGATTTCTAAATTAACATAATTATTTTCCATGTATTGAGTCAAAATCTAATGTATATGTAAGCACCTAAATAAAATAGATATTGTAATTGTTTCAGGTCAGTGACACTGACTACGTTTGTGATGCATGTTACACAATATTCAACACAAATAATAGTATGGAGTGTGAAAATGCTGCACCACTTGTAGGTCACCACTACGTGTGCATAAAATGTGGTTGTTCAGTTTTAGGACAGAGATATCACAATGTACTCTCTGAGCTAAATCAAGATATCCTAAATGTTCTGCAAAACTCGATTCATCCACAAGAGGTAAGGAACAATCAATGTGGTATCAATGATTATGTTTTGTTTGAATTTTGTAATTTTTTCTTTCACGCATAAATATGACCCAACCCATATTGTTTTAGATTCAACCTTTGGATCTGATTTGTAACAGATGCTTTCAACAAGCTGTGGCTCAATCTTCGAATGAATCTATGGCTCAATCTTCGAATGAATCTATGGCTCAATCTTCAAATGAATCTATGGCTCAATCTTCAAATGAATCTATGGCTCAATCTTCGAATGAATTTATGGCTCAATCTTCGAATGAATCTATGGCTCAATCAGCAGTTCCAATTATAACTGAAACTACAACTCAGACCACAATGCCGGCTAATACGGTTGCATCAGGTACCCAAGTATCAGAATCAGAAAGAATAACTCTACCAAATTATTCAAGAGCAGCTGATACACATTCTAGATGTATATTTCCAGCTTGTAGTAGTACCTCTCAGCGAATGGTTCCATTCAAAATCAGAGTTAGGCTTTTTAGTGACCATAAATATTACATACCACCAAATTGTAGAATATGCCATTACCATGGAGAAACTCAGTCATGGTCATTATTATTCGAGGATGGAAACAAAATCAATAGTTTTACAGCTGCTCATATAGAAGATTTTTGTAATTTACTTAAAAATGACAAGCACTCAATGGATTTTGAAAATATTGAAACAATGGACAATAATATGGTGAGGTATTGGCTGGGGCGCACTAAAGAAGAATTCTATGAATTAAAAAATGAATTGCCAGATTTTCCAAAACGTGACTTAGCATTGGCAACATATTTAATGAAATTGCGGACAGGAGAACCAAATCGCAGAATTTCGACATTGTTAAATATAAGCACAACCTCTGTCAACAATTATATAAATAAGGCTAGACAAGTTCTAACAGAGAGTTTTGTACCCCGACATTTAGGAATAAATCATATAAGTCGGCAAGAAGTTGCAGAAAGAAATTTATACATCCCAAATTCGCTGTTTGGCAACCCTGGAAGCCAAATAGAAGACAGAAAAGCTATAACAATAATGGATGGTACTTACATATATATTGAAAAAAGCGCCAATTATTTTTATCAAAAGAAAACGTATTCACTACATAAATATAGGAACCTCATTAAGCCTTTTATGATGGTGTGTTGTGATGGCTACATAATTGATGTACTCGGCCCATTTCCTGCCACAAAATCGGATGCAGATATATTAAAAGAAGAATTTGTGAATAATACTCAGCCATTACGGCAATATTTTAGAGAAGGTGATGTTTTTATACTAGACAGAGGTTTTAGAGACGCTATTCCCCTGATGGAAAGTCTGAACTATTCAGTTCACTATCCACTATCACTAGAACGCGGTGAACATCAACTGCCCACTAACAAGGCAAACAAATCAAGAAAAGTCACTCTTTGTCGTTGGGTGGTTGAGGTGGTAAACGGGCGCTTTAAACGGGATTTTAAGCTGCTGCGACAAGAATTTTTCAATAAAGCTACAAAGCATTTGATGGCAGATTTTAAGGTTGCAGCAGCTTTGATAAATAAATTCCATCCAGTTTTAACTGATAGGGAAGATGCCAGGGAAATAGTGTCTATAATCCAAGAAAAAATGTTCACTGATAATATCCTAGCCGATTTTGTGGAAGAAAACCGTTATAATTATAAACATGCCAACTTTGTGAGCTTAACTGTAGAACCAAATAACCTTAGAGAATTTCCTCAAATGGAATATAGTGATTTGACATTAATACCATTAGGAGTTTATCAGCTTAAACAGGCCCGCTCCTACTATGGACAGCTAATGAGACAAGATGGTTCCTATATTGTTGAAGTGTGCAGGGAGGTCGACGATGAGCTAATTAGTCAATTACAGTCTCAGTTTAGGAATAGACCGTTAACGTGGTTACTTAGAGGAAGAATTAAAAGTCGCTTTATAAACAGCAAAACTTATTTTGTTTATATTTTAGTAGATATAGAACAAAGCGGTAGAAATGCTATATTACAATATTGTTGTAATTGTATTGTCGGGCGCAGAACAATTGGTTGCTGTGCCCATGTAATGACTGTCATATGGTTTCTAAGCTGGGCAAGACACCAAGCTGTAGTTGACCCCCCTGCTCAGTTTTTAGATAATGTTTTTAAAAAAAAAAAATTAAAATAAATGATGTTAACAATTAACTCTTTGATTTTATAATTTATATAATACTAGCTGCGCCCCGCGGTTTCACCCGCGTAAGTTTCTTTACTATAAACCTCACGGAGCCCGAGACCTTTCCAACGAATGCAAAACCGTGGAAATCGGTTCGTGCGTTCTGGAGTTATAGCGTCAGGAAGGAAAACCCGACTTATTTTTATATAGTAGAAGATTAATTAGGTATAATAGGTAGACATTAAATGTAACTGCAATTCGCTAAACCCATTTACCTAGTCCCAGGTTCGCTAAACCCATTTAGTCCCATTAATAATATTAAAAATAATAAGAATAAAATCTACCTAGCTTGCCTACTTTGTCATCTGTACATATTAGGTGACCAATTTTTTGTTACTTGTTTGGTTACTAGGTACTATGTTTAGCTAGAATGCTGAACAATAGTACCTTTTTAAGTAAATTATTTATTATCAGCCGTTAACAGTACTGAAACAACTTTTCATATCATTTTCATTCATATCTATTGAAGGTAAATCCCACACAGAATTCAAACGTTCATAACCTCAAAATCTGGTAAGTTTTTTGATATTTTTTAGTCTAAGCAAGTGTCCGTGACTAGATTTATATTGAGATAGCTTATATGGTAATTGTAGAACTCAAAAAATGAGATATGGCCCTCTGAAGTCCCAGGGCGAAAATGTAGGGACAGATTTTCATGTCCTTTCTTGTACCTAATTAATATAATGAAAGTAGTAGGTAACCGTAAATATAGGAAAATAGAAAAGTTTAGTACTAATATTGAGTATTCTGTGGTGTTAGGTTTCTACTTGTCGTTATTAAAAATGTTTATTACCCCAGTTTCATAGAGGAAATTATTCTATCTTTATTTTACAGCTTTTGCGCATAAGTTACAAGTTACAACTTACAGCATAGCTGATTATAGTTATGATGAACATGCAAGCTCTCTCTTAAGATTTCACTATATTAAATATCATTCTAAACCGATTGCAAACAAGTATATTAACTCGTATTTCCTTTCTGAACCTTCATTAGTTACTACAAATATTATTTATTAAACAACGGAGTATTTGGCATGTTTAAAATTGTTTAAGCATGGTGAGTAAAAAAAATTTAAACATGGCAAATACCTACCCCCTTATTTAATCATAAGTACCTATCTATTTGTAACTTCCGAATCATTTTCGAAAAAAGCCGAAAAGTTTGTTTCCGACATGTTTCAGCCATGTTAGAGACATTTTAATTGCAGAATAGGTGCCAGTTCGTGACACACCACACGACGCGAATAATAATATGTGGCAAGACAAGCCTAGGATATACAATTTTCGATGAGAGCCTACCATTTTTCATATTTCGAGTTACCAAATTTTACCTGTCCAAAATCCGACAATGACCCACTTTGTAATTTCAAAAAGTCTTGCATAATCTATGGTGTAGGTACGTACATATAGGCGTACTTATACTGACACACATTGGATACGATAAGCACTAGTGATTTACCGACCAATCGGCACTTTTACCGACCAGTCGGTAGGTGCCGACTAGTCGTCAACTAATAATTAAGTATGCAATAAAACCAATATTTATTAAATTAGTAGTAGGTTTATATTACCTATTAGGTACCTACAATTAAAATATCGGTTATAACAAATAACTATTAACAAAACTCCAAAATGCTTAAAAGTCAACTTTATTACCCGGCTGCAAGGAAAGGGTTCTATGTTTGT
Source organism: Idaea dimidiata (assembly GCA_949358125.1). Taxonomy (NCBI): domain Eukaryota; kingdom Metazoa; phylum Arthropoda; class Insecta; order Lepidoptera; family Geometridae; genus Idaea; species Idaea dimidiata. Next base: position 14,083,840 of record OX442339.1, on the reverse strand, counting down.
ACGTTTAGTAATAATAATTACTCAGCTTGTATCTTTCCAAACCACTCAATGGATTTTGTTTAATTAAGGTATCGTTAGATTCATTTCTCCAATGGTTCTTAGATAGGTAACATAAAAATAAAAATAAAATGGCAACTACCAGGCGCTATATTGTTTTAATGAAAATAAAAGTAAGCGGACTGACTATGTCAAGTAGGGTATCATTGAATACGTATTTAAAATCATTATTAATAATAATGCCCTTTCTTTGCAGCCGGGTAAAAAGAAACATTACAATGGGTAGTCAGAAAAATGTAAGTAAACAAACACCTCACAACCCGCGCACATTTTAAATGTATCAGCTACACTCTATTTTTTCGAAAATTTCTATTGCATAGCTTTTATCGCGGGTTTTAAGTGCGGCGACCGAATCAAGAAATTCTATGCAATAGCTTTACCGCGGCAGTCCCCGAGTGCCACAAGTATTTTTATTTTAAAGTTTTTATGACGACTAACCCGAATATTATAATGAATAGAATAGAATAATATTATAATGATATGTACTTCGTCTTTTTTTTATATTGCTCAAGGCATAATATCTACTATAAATATTGTATAATATTTATGATTTGTATTGCCGACTACTCGGAGATTTTGAAACCGACTAGTCGGCTATAGTCCACAGTAAGCCCACCTCTAATAGGCACTTGCATGTAGGTACCATGAGGTCTTATACAAACCGCAATGACCCTGTATTTTCAATCATGTTAAAAAAAAGTCTCTAACTAGTTAGGTACCTTTTGTGAAATCATCCAAGTTTGTACAATAAACTTTTCGATCTTTGTCCAAAATAGAAACTTAGGTAGGTGTGTTTTGTATATTTGTATTGTTCGCTAAGAATCTTGAGTTACGTTACATGTCGTATCGTAATATACAACTTTACTAGCTGCGCCCCGCGGTTTTACCCGCGTAAGTCCCGTTCCCGCGGGAGTATCGGAATAAAATGTAGCCTATGTGTTATTCCCGGTATCCAACTACTTATATTCCAAGTTTCATCGCAATCGGTTAAGTAGTTTTTGCGTGAAAGAGTAACAAACTCACATACATACATACATACAAACTTTCGCGTTTATAATATTAGTAAGAGTAAGAAGTAGGATTTTACCGTCGAGAAACACGTAAAACTATCGATGTCGATAGTATATATACCTAATGTCGATATTGAGCTTCAATACTATCGATAATTTTTCAGTAGATATTATTGTACCAATCTTAGCTATCGATAGTATCAGACCTCTGGAGGACTTACATTCCTTCCTGTGTCAGCACACATCTTTATATTCTATAGCTACTGCGGAAAAATATTTACTATCAACATGGACGACTAGTTCCATCAGCGCACCTAACAGGCCTATCGATATTATAGATAAACTAGCTGCCCCCGCGGTTTCACCCGCGTAAGTCCCGTTCCCGCGGGAATATCGGGATAAAAAGTAGCCTATGTGTTAATCCAGGTCCCCAGCTACCTATATTCCAAGTTTCATTGCAATCGGTTCAGTAGTTTTTGTGTGAAAGAGTAACAACCTCACATACATACACACATACTTACATACAAACTTTTGCGTTTATAATATTAGTAAGATTTCGAGTTAAGCAATCGATAGTCAAACAATCGATTGTCAAACTATCGATAGTTCGACAACACTACACGTAAAGGTGTGTCCAAATATTAAGCGGCAAGTGCGCGGCAGCAACACGCGGCGTTCGTAGGACACATTTCTGCCGCGCTCTAGTTAGGACTCCGCAACGAATGTTAGCGCGGCCGTATCGCGCGGCACATTTAAAACAAGCCGCGCACTTCAGTTGTCACCAGAATCACAATGAAAGCTGTTGTGTGTGTCGCAGCCCTACTTATTATTCGAAAATTACGGAGAAGAACTAAGAAAAATCGTATTTCAACGAGGAAATGCTGGATGAAACCGCTGTTTCAGCGAAGGTTACAGAATATTGATGCAATAAATTACGAAATTAATTACCGAACACCACAGTTTTTAAGATTAACCTTGGAAGAGTTTGAAAATTTACACAGCCTGGTTGAGCCGCATATTACAAAAGAAGATACGTACTGGCGTAAAGCAATTACAACAAAAGAGAGATTGGCTATAACTTTGCGGTATTTGGCAACAGGAGACTCATATTCTAGCCTACAATATGTGTTTTGTGTGTCAAAACAAACCATATCATCCGTAATACCCGAGGTTTGTGACGCCATAACAGCAGCCCTCAAGAATTATGTAAAGGTAAGAATAAAAAATATTTATCAGAATCATTTATTTAAAAAAAAAAAGTAATTTGCGCCAAATATAATTTAAGATCTAGATCTAAGCATCTAGATCGCGAATTAATTGTGTCAACCCGGTATCAGCAGAGGAATCGGAGAGATCATTCAATTGTGATGTGAAGTATCCAAGTCTCCTTTCTTCTTCTTGGTAGCCTTGCACCCGTTGCTGTAGATATTGCATATCAGCCTCATATATAATATTATTTATGGAATGTTTAACTCGTGTAAGTGTAAAGGCATCATATTTTTTTAATTCTGCCGCTATATGCATACCAAAAGCCACGCATGGATCGTTACTACATTCATCCTGTTTGCGCATAAACTCTATTGCATCTTCTAGCATTTTATTTTCGGCATTCACAATCGATTGTTCATTATTAGGTACGTTTCTTTTTCGGTGTATTTTGAGATCTTTCAGATTCAGAAGCATTGGTATTTGATTCAGAGGCACTTGTATTGTCCAAGAGAGTTGCTGAATCCTGTAACAAAAAAAAAAGTTAAGGTTAAACATTTTATTTTTTCAGTTACCACAATCAAAACAAGAATGGCTCGCAGTTTCTAATGGATTTCAGGAGATGTGGGATTTTCCGCACGCTATTGGTGCATTGGATGGAAAACACATCAGTATTCAAGCTCCTTTTCGAACTGGCACAGAATATTATAATTACAAAAAGTTCTTTAGTATTGTTCTTCTCGCGTTAGTAGACTCAAATTACAACTTTATGTATGTTAATGTAGGCTGCCAAGGCAGAATTTCGGATGGAGGGGTTTTTAGAAATTCTCTATTATATCAAATGCTCGAAAATCAGCAACTTAATGTACCGGCACCGGAAATTTTGAATATACCGTATGTGAAAAAAATACCATATGTAATATTAGGGGATCAAGCATTTGCGTTAAATATATACATGATGACACCTTTTTCGGGAGTGCATCAAAAAGGTTCCAAGGAAAGGATATTTAACTATAGATTATCAAGAGCACGACGAGTAGTTGAAAATGCCTTCGGGATAATGTCATCAAAATTTAGAGTACTAAGAAAAGCAATGATCCTAAAACCGACATCAGCTAAGAAAATAGTTCTAGCCTGTGTTCATTTGCATAATTTTCTTCGTAGAGATTGTTTATTAAATAGCTCCAATATACCAACAACTGAAGCAGTGGCTGCACTACAGAATCAAATTCCGGATACCACTCCAACTGAAAATCGCAATTTCTTAGCGAGCCATTTTGTAACAAATGGATCCATTCCGTACCAATGTAATTATTAAATACATTTTGCTGTGTTTTTTCTCTCTGCTGGACTTGTTACATTAGATAGGAGCTCATAAAATATCTACCTTAGCCAGCCAATAAAGGCAACCCTGTCTGTCATAGATGTTTGTGACCAAATTGTCGCCACGAGCTTCCCTGCAGTTTATTATTATTTTTATAAAAGGTTACGTACCATTGTGTCAGACGTGTCTATAGGACTATTCTTATCATGTAGGAAGCTAAATGCCTCATAAGCGAACCATTTCGATGTGTACGGCTTGTTTCTACCTGCAACAAAATAATACTTATTGTTTAAAAATAATAAAAAATAAGTGAATTTTTTTTAATGATATTAATAATTATTTATATGGAGATAAATACTTTCTCGAAAACGTGACAATTTACCGTCTCGAAGATCTTTCTGGTAGGTAGGTAGTGATTTATCTAGTAATGGTAGAAAATCATTGTGTTACGTATGCTTACTAAAAAATGTCATAAAAGTAAAACTAAAACAAACCTGATCCAGTTGTACAACTTGTTTTTTCTCTATTCCTTTCTCGTCTATAGGAGCTTAGAAGACTTTTCATTTTGGACTGCAACTCCTTCTTAGGAAGATCAAAATTCTTGGCAATTTCATCCCATAAATCTTCGCGTTTATTTTTATTATGGTATTCTTTCTGTTGAGGATTCCATAATTCTACATAAGATCCATAAATTCGAATCAAACGAATAGATGTTTCGTTGTCCATTTTTGTAACCAGAAACACGTTCACTAAAGAATGGCATCAACACGTCCACACGCAACTACTGACGAATCTTTACTAAAATGTCCGTGCGCGGCAGGTAGACAGATGCGTTCGCGCGCGGTAGTCGTCCAATCACAGCGCGGCTAGCCGCGCGCGGTAGCCGCGCTCAAATGCCGCGCAGTGTTTGGACCCACCTTTAGTGGATTCACATAAGTACCATCTATTGAGTTGACTGTGTCTAGTAGTAGTACTTAAGTGCGAAGAGAAAAATAATAATATCTTGCTAATATTATAAACGCGAAAGTTTGTATGTATGTGACTTTGTTACTCTTTCACGCAAAAACTACTGGACATTGTAATGAAACTTGAAATATAGGTAGCTGCATGGATACCGGGAATAACACATACTTACTTTTTATCCCGATATTCCCGCGGGAACGGGTCTAACGCGGGGTAAAACCGCGGGCGCAGCTTAATAATAATAAAATGCTATAATAAAATGGTAACCGCTGCACCGCCATTGTTGTTCATCTTCTTCTTAATCAATACCTTGTCTCCCTGACAAGGTATTGATTAAGAATGAATCCCTTTTTCCCTTGGTCACGGCATGCGGCATCACGCCTGAACGGCTGGACCGATTTCGATAATTCTTTTTTTGTTGTCTTTGTTTTTGTCAGGAGAAGGTTCTTATGAAATAAAAATGCTGTAAATCTTACGCGGGTGAAACCGCGGGGCGCAGCTAGTCTTAAATACAAAAATGAATCCCTATATTGCGTGGTCATGGCATCACGCCTGAACCGCTGGACCGATTTCGATAATTCTTATTTTGTTGTCTTCCTCATGATCAGGAGAAGGTTTTTATGAGAAAAAAAAATGCTGAACCGATTATGATAAATCTTACGCGGATGATACTGCGGGGCGCAGCTGGTCTGATTATATTTATTGTACTAATATTACCTAAACATCGCCTATGATAGTTGGTGGTGGATCTCCTCAGCGAGCGCGCGAGGTTCCCACAGACTGCGTCCGCTGACGTCAGTCGGCTACCGCTGCATCGCCATTCTTCATCTGATCATCAATCAAACACAAGTAAGTAGGTAGGTATAGACAAAATCCTAGTCCTATAAAATTGAAAATTCAAGGTAGGTACAGACCTATTGTTGTTATTGATAGAATAAAATAGATCATTTATTTTATTATACACATCAAATGAAAAATACAAACTAATTAAATCTAAATACTTACACATAAAATTAAAGCAAAGAAATAAATAAATAAATACAAAACAAACAAAACATTGGAAACAAATAAAATAGAATATAATTGATGGGATTGATAGAATGTAAGAGACAAACCAATTATTTTAAGTTTTAATAAATTACATTTGTATTTGGTACTTTCAAGATTTCGCCAAAATCTAGATTTTCTTATTTCTATACCTACCTTTTTATTATGTTGACTCAGATTTTCTTATAAGTACCTTTTTATTGTGTCGATTTAGATTTGCATTATACATACCTACCTTAAATATTGCGTTGACTCAAATTTGCCTATAGGTACGTATACCTTATTTTATTGTGTTGACTCAGGATTTCCTACACCTTTTTATTGTGTTGACTTAGATTTTCCTACATATTTTATTGTGTTACCTTAGATTTTCTTATACCTATTTATTGTGTTGACTCAGATTTGCCAATACAATTTTATTGCATTGAATCAAATTTTCGCACATCTCTTTATTGTGTTGAACTTGATAACATTACAATCTTACTAATATTATAAACGCGTAAGTTTGTAGGTATGTATGTATGTATGTATGTGAGGTTGTTGAACCGATTGCGATGAAACTTGGAATATAGGTAGCTGGGGACCTGGATTAACACATAGGCTACTTTTTATCCCGATATTCCCGCGGGAACGGGACTTACGCGGGTGAAATCGCGGGGCGCAGCTAGTATACCATAATAATAACCATAGACCTCACTATCTGGTATAAACTTTTACTTGCTAAGTCCACAGTTTCCTAATAACAGGTATCGATGGTGACAAACAGACGGAATAGCCAGTATCCTGAGGAGGATTCCTTTAATACCTTTTGAGGTAAAAAACCAGAAAAACTTACCCATCAAGGTATTCATGATCTGCAATCTAGTGGGCGCATCTATGGACGACCGATCAAGGGCTGTCTTCGGTCTCACTCTTACATCTGGTCTGGTCGGCCGCTGTCCTGCTCCCTCGGTCGTCGCTGGACGTCTTCGAAACGACCTCGTCATTGTTTCACCCTCGTTTAACCCTCTTGTGAATGGTACGTCGGTTACTTTGGGAATGGGGAGTGGTGTGTCTCCATTTTCATTTGGGGACGATTCGAGTGTGCCAGGCTGAATGGATAGATAGAATCAAGAAAATGTATCGAATAATTGTGTATCGTAAGGTAACATAGAGGTAACAGTTTGTTCATCGTTTATCCCTCAGTTCATCCCTATTCTGAGATTCTTCTTCTTCTTCTTTAAAAATGGCTTTTCCTTTCGGACATTTGCCAGTGTCAAGTATTATCAATATTTGCAAGTTATTTGCATTGAACAAAACAGTCATGTCGTCATAGTTAAAGTCGAGTCGAGGGAATCATTGTAAAAAGGGGGGCATTTTACAATGTTTGTTCACACAGCTTTGGAGACAACACTAAGCTGTATGTACTTTACATGTTTTGCACCGGTTTTCACTTTTATTTACACTTGTACACCTTCACGAAACTAAATTGATTAATATGCCCCCGAAATTAAACATTTTACACGCATTTGAACTAAGTTTCACAAAAATGAAAATTCAGCAACACATCTCCATAACGCATTCCCGCCAAAACTCTATTCTGAGATTATCAATCACTAATGTGTTTGCAGGTTGCAGGAGTTTTAGCGGAAACGTGTTTTAAGGAGATTTGTTGCTAAATTCTCTTTTTTGTAAAACCTGTAAATTGTTTTAAATTGTGTAAATTGTTTTATTTCGTGAAGGTGTACGAGTGTAAAATCGGTTCAAAACATGTACTTTAGCGTTGTCTCGAAGCAAAGCTCGCGTGAACCGTCATTGTAAAGAGCCACCATTTACAGTGACTTCCTTGACTTGACTTTTACTACGCCAATTTTGATGCAAATTGCAAAAAACTTGCAAAAATTAATAAAAGGTACTAGGTACCTACATGATACTGGCTACTTTCCAAATGGCCATAATCGGTTCACAAAAGGTTGTGGGTAGGTACACAATAACACTTAAATATTATGTTATACCGTGTCAAACGGCTCACTAACAATTCGAATGATGTTTGAAGTCGTATCAATGTACAGTGGCACGAAACCTTTTTCACAAAAAATGTTATTTGAAAATTTTCACGAAAAATTATAAAAGTTTTTTTTTTCATCGACATCGTGAAAGACTTTTTAATCTAAAAGTTTCTCGTGAAAAAGTATTTTAGTGCACTTTGTATTAGTGTGGTCATTTTTTATATTTAGGTTTAGGTTTATAGATCTTTATTTATCTAAAATAGGTCCCTAACAAATAATCATTTCCAAGAAAAAAAAACTACTTGTAATCATTAAAGTAAGTAGGTACCTACCTACCTACTAAGTGTTTTATAAATATGTACACAACACAATTTAGTGAAAAATGTTTATAATATGTAAGTAAAGTAGTATCAACATTATTGTAAACAAGTGCGGCTCACTCACTTGTACTTTGATTTGGGGCTTTTGTATGCGACAATGTTTGTGACCACTGCTTCAAAGCAATCTTATTTTACTTTCGACTAATATTTTTGCTGTCATTTATGTGTAGGTAATTTTACTCAGAATTATTTAGGTAAGTACTAATTAATTATGTACCTAAGAAAAATGACCTGTAGCGAACAGTTTTGTAAAAACAATAGTAGGTGATCATACCTAGGCATAATTATCATATCAATATACTCACAAGTAATAGTTGGACACAATAACATAATAATCATATCTATTTTGGGAAAATTGTTATGCAAATTTAATTTCAGAGTGAAAATAGGTAAGTAGGTATTTATAACTAAGACTACCATAAAATATAGTGTTATCGATTTAAGACTTATGTTACTTACTAGCTGCGCCCCGCGGTTTCACCCGCGTAAGTCCCGTTCCCGCGGGAATATCGGGATAAAAGTAGCCTATGTGTTAATCCAGGTCCCCAGCTACCTATATTCCAAGTTTCATCGCAATCGGTTCAGTAGATTTTGCGTGAAAGAGTAACAAACTCACATACATACATACAAACTTTCGCGTTGATAATATTAAGTAAGAGTAAGATAAGATTATTTAAACCATATTTTAATAACTTATCTTTATTATTTTCGTGTAGTGTTGTGGTTCCCCAGTGTTTTCAGGTCGGCTCTATAACGACTGCTATCAGAAATAACAACCGGAACCAACATGCCTACCAAAGCACGGAGGATGCAAGAAAGTGATTTTATTGCCTCACTAATTATTGGGTCACCCATCTAAGGACCGATCTAAGCGTTGATTAACCCGAACGACCATTAACGGTTGGAATACTTAAAAGCTAAACGGAGGAACTTGAAAAAGCCAAGTTTAACGTAAAGTTTAAACGAATAAAACGCGATTAAACCCGGTAAATAAAGTGTTTTACTAAACGGAGAACTCAATAAAGTTTATTTACCTGGTGATCTGACGAAGGTCCCGCTTCTGGTTCTGCTGGTGGTATTTCCTGTTCCTTTGGAGTCAAATCATTGCCTTCTCCATCACTCTCTTCAGATTCAGACAATACACCAAATAGACCTTCCGAATCATCTGGCAAAATTAAAAACGTCGAATTAGGTACTCGGTTTTAAAGAGGTTCATATTTTGAACATAGAAACATAGACGATGCGATTTAGATTAAGGAGTACTAATTACTACAGCTATACAGTCAATATCGTTGTGTACAGGACGCTCATCAAGCGCCCTTGTCTTGTCTTGTCAACCCGCATACGCCTAGTGTCCATAACTTACTTACCATATCTTACAGGCGATCCGTTTCAGATAAAGGATTACTAACTGTTACTAATTACCTACAACAGTCCTTACATTCAACATCGTTGTGCAAAGGACGTTCATCGAGGTATACCAACATCAGTAACTGTAGAGCGTCCGACGTAGTGACCCACTCATGCCCAGTGTCTATCATCATCATCAGCCTGTTGCAGTCCACTGCTGGACATATGCCTCTCCAATTGCACCCCACCTGGATCTATTTTCGGCTTCTCACATCCAGTTTCCACGAGTTCTAGAGTGAAGACCGCGTCTCGGCAAACGTAGTGTAGGACGTCCTCGGGCACGTTGGATTAACGATTTGTGCAAGACGGCTGGCATAAACTGCATGCGAATGTCTATAGACGATCCGATTCATATAAAGGACTAGCTGCGCCCCGCGGTTTCAGCCGCAGAAGTGAAAACGCGTTATTACGGGCGCGGGCGGCTGAGCGGTTCTCAAACGGTTGCACTTTTTCGTTCATTACTCGGGTTCTACTAATTGGATTTCGATGCAAAGTATACCACGACCTTCCTCGAAAATAGAACTATCCAATATTAAAAACCAGATTTGAATCGGATAAGTAGTTATTAATTGTATAAGGAACAGACAGATAAACAGAGATACAGACAGACAGACATGAATATTAAAAATTAAGTATATAATTTTGTTTCACTGTTTCTAAGCCCTCTAAACAACTTTTTTTTTAATTTACTTCCAAGTACAGACTTTTTGTCCTCTTTTCCTTTATTATAAGTATATGTACCTATAGAAGATCACTAATTACTGCAGTCCTTACAATCAATATCGTTGTGCAAAGGACGTTCATCGAGGTAGACCAACATCGGTAAAGCGGCCGCGACGTCGGAGCGGTAGTCAGGTGAGTCGGAGGCAGGCGTCCCGGCGAGGGTGAGGCGACGGAGTGACCCGCACACGCCCAGTGTCCATAGACGACCCGATTCAGATATAGGATTGCTAAGAAGAAAGCGCGTCTTTATTTCTAAGCTCTTGAAGTTAAATGCCGTAACCTATTCAAGAAGCAATGCTTACTGCTTACTGCCTATGAAACAGAGTTATCAGCATCAGCTACGGCGGGTTATTAGCATCCCAATCGAAAACAATCGCAGCGCTGCTGATTTTCCGATGTCTATGGTAGTTGTAAAAAGTTTCTTGGATTTTATCATTATGTTCTATGGATACTGGCACTGTCCTTTCCAGGTGCTGTAGGTAAATCTTTGGGCAAATTGGGGCAAAGCACTGAATATAATATTGGTAAAAAAAACAAACTCACTCTGACAAATTGAGCGTGTGCAATTTCTGTAGAGCCGCCAAAGGTTGCAAGTCGCGCAAGCGGTTACCCGAAGCACTCAGTTCGTGTAACGCACTCAAACCCCAGACGCCATCCAAGCTGGTCAAGTTGCAACGGTTTATGCTCAAAATCTGGGACCAGAAATATAAAAAAGTGACAGCAAAAAGTAGCATTTTTTTAAATCATTAATAACTGAACTACACTTAAAATAACACATACTCTCCCGAAATGCATAGCAGTTTGTCAGCAGTTCAGGACCCATACATGTATAAAAAGTCCTTACAAACCTTGAGATGAACTAATCCGATCCCCAAATCTCGCAAGGACGAGACCGCACTGCCATCCAACGTCAGTGACTGTAACCTCGGAGCGAGCACGCTCAGTCTCCTCAAGCCAACTCTTTCTGCAACTACCCGCAGTTTGGCTTCTCGGATTCTGAGGACTTCCTCGTCTGTGGCGACGCCACTGCATTGTTTCTGAAATATAAATCGAGACATTAGGTGGGTATAAAATTAGAAAGTTTTCACTGAGTTTTTGGCGCAACTAAATAACTGGGCCTATGTGGGTTTCCCAATTATTTTCCTTTCTTGGTAGATGGCTTCGACAGCTTGTTACCATCCACCAGTCCAACTCTTAAGCATCGTCTCCACGAGCGCTAGAATCACGCCGATATTTTCGTCGAGCCATTTATTTTTATACAATCTCTATGAACGTGTCTCCACACAGTGATGTTAACTCGGCGGGCGGTGCGTTGTATATAAATAAGTGATATCGCCGCGATTCTGACGCTCCTGGAGACGGTCCCTAATCGCTAAGCAAACTTATAGGTGTTCTGTAACGTAAATCGCTGCAGAGCTACTAACTAAGAAGAGTCGGATCTTGTTCCACTGCTGTCTTCCTATTTCTAATGAGACTGCATTATCAATCATCTTAGCTTATAGCCTTAGCTAAACCCTAAAACGGGAAAACGCACATTTTTGTTTGTAAAAAGGCATATACTTCCAAGTCAATTTACACAGGTGTTGAGGTATTGGAGACTTACCAGCAGTTCAATGAGTGTAAGTTCTCGCGGTATGACAATGCGGCGATAGCCCGGCAGGCGGCGTTCCAGCTCATCTTGTCCCGGAGGCTGGTCCGGTTCTGGTGGTCGCATTGCAAGTGCTCTAACAATTTAAAAGTATCCTCATATCATTAAACAACTCCTACTAACATTTATGAATAGGTTACCTCTAGAAAGAAAACATATAGCCGTATAGCTCTGGCATTAGGGGCTACCCCGTCTCTACCCGCTGGGTGTCTTAAAATGTGACTATGGAATCTAGGGGACACTAATAGCGATTGGAGTTCTTCTTGCACTGTGGCAGGTTGAGTGCATGGTCCCAAATAAGACTGGTATCAAAAAGGCAGTTCTTAATAGTAGTTTATGCACCGAGGTACTAAAGTCCTGTCTTATATAGCGGGCGTCATATTGAATCCAAAGCGTACGAAGGACTCTAGAGGGTTAACTCCCGAGCGCAGCGAGGGTGTTAAAAACTTATGTACCTAGAGTCCTAAGTGAAGCGTGGGATTCAAGCGCCCAAGATAAAGACAGACTTTAGTACCGAGGTGAATACTCTACTTTACACATCTACTGCGAGACAATAAAAGGGCTACAAAAATAAGTATTTAACTAACAACAAAAAAATAGAATAATGCAACGTATATGAAATATATTGACAGCTTTATATTAATTAAATTTAACAATGTTACATCAAAATGACGAAACCACACATCGGCCTTAGCTGATGAAAAAAAAAAGTTGGGGCTTTATACTAACCAAAACTTTTTGCTTTACCCTTCCGTCCATGAAAATAGAAAAAATTTGCCCAGTTTTTATTTTTTTTATGTGTTATGTCTAGTTGGCCAGTTCGAAATGGCCGTATGCTACCAGAACCTTAGTTCCAAATTTAAATTACTTTATGCCCTAGGTGCATAATGTGCACTTTATGCACCTAGGGAATAAAGAGACGCTTTACGTTGACCTTTTTGGTCAAATAAAGTAACTTTGTAGAGCAGTAGGTGTGTAAAAACATTTAAAAATGTGTTTGCAGTAGGTATGGACAAAAAAGACTTACATATTTACTGTCGAGGCTTTCTGCCCGTATTCCAAAATGATTTGAAATAGGGGCAGGAATATTAATTCTCTCCTACCTGAATAGAGGAGTAGCTCTTATATCTCGTATGTGGTGTGGTGGTTCAGGAGAGCTTGCACTGGATATCTCTGACGGTGAAGGTGAAGAGGCAGCTACGCTTGGCGTGCGAGGCGCGCTGCCCAATTCCACTAAAGGTGCTTCGAGCGACGGCATTATAACGCCTTTTTTTATTAAAAAATGGTAAAGTGAGGGAAAACTTGCAGGGTCTACGATATGAAACTCAATTTGTAACGTTAATGATAGTATTTAGGGGTTTGTCGTGGAGACAAACAGACAATTTTTAATGATTCCCAACAAACAGGTACTCTTTAAACTCTTACATTACTTTAATACTAAAATTATCTTTGTTTGTTGTATTTTGCTGTCAATATTTTGTAACTGTTTACAAGGTTTCCGTGGTAACATGCAGCTAAGTATGTAGTAATAGTGTTTAATAACCACCACGGAACCACGGAACACTATTACTCCTAGCGGATGACCACGGAACACTATTGTATGACTAGCTGTGCCCAGCGGTTTCACCCTCTTAAGTCTCGTTCCCGCGGGAATATCTGAATAAAAGTAGCCTATGTGTTATTGCAATCGGTTCAGTAGTGCTGCCATCTAACAATCTTCTAAATAACTAATCTTAGAATACCTGTCGGTTACCACTTTGCAAAGCTGCTGCCTTTTAGTATTATAGTCTTGACCTACTTTCGGCAATAACATCCTCTGTGTTAAATAAATAATCTCTTTTTAAAGATGCTGCCATCTCTCAATGAATAGTAAAAACATTATGTCTAAAGATAAATTCTTCCAGCTTTAGCAGCAACTTTACAAAGACTATTCGGCGGATTTCGGCGGCATATAATGTGGCCCTGTGCCAAAACCACATTGTCGCCGGGAAAAAAGAAAAGTTTTGTTAATGTCATGTCATGTGTCACTGTCATATGACATGACAATTTCCCGCGCTTTTCACACTTCGCAGTGTGTTTGTGTTTGCAAAAGTTTAATTACTACACTGTGCTTGTGCATTTACTTAGTTTTTTCACAATTTATTAATAAATTTTAATTTTACGTTGCTAATCAATTGTTGACAATGTCGGCGATGACGAATGGACACTCCACTCCTCATGAAGAGTACCAGTATCTCAAAATTATTGAGAAAATAATCGAGACAGGTAAACTCTCATTTGGAACTCATTCTTTTGATCCATAAATAGAAAATATAAAATTTCGATAGCTTGAGCGGTCACCGATCATTTACGATTAGCAATAAATAGAATAACTTCAGGAACAATGAGTATTCATAGTCCTGCTATAACCGATTTTAATGGGCTAAAATTGCCTTTCGAATTAGTAGGTATTGGAAAGTTTCCTGGCCTTGAATGTCATAAACCCTAAAACAAAGCCATTTATTTCACCTAATTCACTTTCTAACAATTGTGTAAATCCAGTTAGAAAATTAATAACTATTGAAAACTTTAAAACCCAACCATGCGATTTTACCAGCTAAGGTCGGCCTGATTCTATAGGAATATCAGGATAACTTAGGTGAATCCAGGATTCCAGCTATCTCCGTCCCAAGTTTCATTCAAAATCTGTCTAGCAACATGATGAAAGGTGAATAATATTTTTGTATTCTATTGTTTTATTCAGGTGATAAACGAGTTGACAGAACAGGTGTTGGAACCCTCTCAATGTTTGGAGCAATGCAGAGATATTCACTCACGAACAATACACTCCCTCTGCTTACTACCAAACGTGTATTCACAAGGGGTGTCATTGAAGAGCTGCTCTGGATGATCTCCGGGTCTACGGACTCCAAGGAACTGTCTGCTAAAGGGGTGCACATATGGGATGCTAATGGATCTAGGAGATTCCTTGATAACCTAGGTTTTACTGATAGAGAGGAGGGTGAGTTAGATTAGTTAAGGATACTAATCTCCAATATAGGAGAAAAAAAGTAGGGATTGTGGGACATACATACTACTCTTTTTCTTCTATATTTGATATTTTAGTTATACCCCCTTAAATTTTTCTGGAATTCTCTTACCTCTCTAAGTAATTTAGGAAATGTTGCATATACCTACAACAGCTACAGAAAATAATAAATATTTTTAGTCTAACAGGTATTCTATTATATTTTACCCCCTTACTTCTAAACAATGATTAACAGCTTCATAAACTATGTTTTGTTTGTCTTTCACTGTGACATGAAGTTAACAGACAGAGACAAATGTTACATAACTTTCATCTGTTGATCATTGTTTATATCATTTATAAGTAAAGGGGTAAATCTAAATGTTATTAAAGTTATGCTCTATTGTAACCTTGTGCAGTCCAAATAAAAACCAAAAGATCACTTTAATCTGTTGCAGAGTTTGAAAACTCAAGTAGTCAATAAGAATAGCTTGTGATACCTAGCTCAAATTTTAAAAATATTTTAAACCATTTATTTCCATGCAGGTGATTTAGGACCAGTGTATGGATTCCAATGGAGGCACAGTGGAGCCGAGTACAAAGATAGCAAGACTGACTACACTGGACAGGGCATTGATCAACTTCAAAATGTTATTGATACAATCAAGTGAGTATATTGACATGAAGGTGAATTTTGCTACATCATTCCACTCACAATCTTCACTTTAAAATGTTTAATTTCTCCTATGGTTTTCGCGATTTTGCATAATAAAACACTTTATTTATTCGGTGTTATCGCGTTTTTATTCATTGTTCTAAACAAACCCGAGCTTTTGCCAACTTTACAGTTGGCTTTTTCTAGGTTGAAAGCTCGGGTTCGTTTAGAACAATGAATAAAAACGCGATAACACCGAATAAATAAAGTGTTTTTTTTTAATGTTTATTAAAACATCAATTACCAATTTTCAGGAAAAATCCAGCAGACAGAAGAATCTTGATGTGCGCCTGGAACCCTTCAGATTTGTCCAAAATGGCGTTACCACCATGCCACTGCCTTGCCCAGTTCCACGTGGCTAGTGGGAAGCTGTCCTGCTTGCTGTACCAGAGAAGTGCTGACATGGGACTTGGTGTACCATTCAATATTGCAAGCTATTCATTATTGACTCACATGATCGCACATATTACTGGTTTGGAAGTAAGTTGTAATTAAAATGTGTTATACCTTCAAAAGAACAAAGGAAAACATTGCAAGGAAACCAGCATGTTAAAATCACATACATGGAGATGCTCAGTGAAACCTTTTAAGCTCTTATCTTCTGGATGAGCAGTTGAAAAGGTTTCTGGTCTTAGACTATAGTTAGGCACTTATCTATAGGTTATAAAAAAGTGAACCCAAAGTAATTGCATATCTTATCTGTATATGTTGGAAGACCTATCCAGTAAACTTCTAAAGTCATGATGCTGTTTTACTGGCTGAGGAATGGCTCGGCAAATCTGCACTATGTAAAAAGGCTCATAGTAGTATTTCTTTTCAGGCTGGAGAATTCATCCACACAACAGGTGACACTCACATCTACCTCAACCACATTGAGCCTCTGAAACAGCAGTTACAAAGAGAACCTCGACCTTTCCCCACCCTAGAGTTTGCCCGTAAGATTGAATCAATCGATGATTTCAAATTCGAAGACTTCATCATCAAGGATTATAAACCACACCCCAAAATTGATATGGAAATGGCCGTGTAACAGTTCTCGCCAGATAGAAAATTTCTGTAGTCTGCTTTTCAGGTTTGAAACCTAAAAGTCTTTGTTGTTTGTAATTGTGATATAAAATATCATCACATTAAGATAATAAAAAAGTATTAAAAAATAAAAACACTAATATTTTTACTCAATCTTATATAATAGGCACTAAAAAATAAATTCTCCATAGTCATTACAATGGCAATTTATACTTAAATTATTGTAAATATTTGTAGAAACTTCAACAATAAAATCAAGAAATAAGGATATCTGACTTTTAATCTCTAAATCTAATATTTTCGAGTTCTTTCATACTAATAAATTTGATATTTTACGAAATTACTTATGGACAAACAATTTACCTACAATAAAATTATTACACACACAAATTAAACATAATATGCAATAACATGTGAAGCTATTTGTAATTATTGCTGTGATGAAATGAAAGTCAAAAGATAAAATCACCATTTGGGCTTACAATTAATCTGATCTGGTTATTCTTGCATTAACATTGTCCAAAATTTCATTTCAACGTAATTGCAAATATTAAACCTAAAACGAAAAACTTGCAACTGAACTGCACCGAAACTTTACTGACTCAAAAATGTATGGACAACAGTATTCAAAAGAAAGTTTTATCAAAAAAAATTCAGATGTCATTTGAAAAACATTAGGTTTTTTCAAAATTTACTGCAATGATAATTGATAATATTGAAATGATGATAAAATATGGAAAAAATACATTTGTTCCAAAAATTGAGTTACTCTAGTCATGTCATTTTTGTCTATTGAATTAGTGATCGGACTATGGCAAGCTAGTAACGCAAGATAGAATATATATTCGTTGATTTCATCGTAAAATTATCTACAACTGACTATAATGATATATGGAAACTAAAATTATAGTTACAAAAATGCTTTCATTAAAAAAATTTAATAATCAATATAAAACTAAGTTCAAAAAGTAAAAAAAACGTTTGAGCAGAAAAAGTAAAAAAACGAATTCATGGCAAACAAAGTAACGTTATTATTTTCTTGCACTAAGTAGGTACACTGTAAGATCTAATTAGGTATAATAATCATTGCATTTCCACAAGCGAGCGACGCAAGCACTTTATCAAGTTCATGGTTGTTACAGCATAAGCAGGCTCCTCTTAGGGTTTTAAATTGACCGAAATATTCGCCCCACCATGACTCCAATCTCGAATTAGTGTGCTTTAGTTATTGCACATTCTCGGTGCTTTTTCCTGTATTAGAATTGTCCAAAATTTTATTTTAATATCATTCCAATTGCAAACAGCGGCTACGCTTAAAATGAAACTAACTTGCAACAGGACTGCAATCGAAACTGCATTGGATTCAACAATAAATGGAAAATGGTATTTTCTTTTTCTCCAAAAACATGTTGTTGAAAAAGTAAAATTTTATTTGACAAACGTCAAAGTTGAAGATTGGGTTATATACGAGTTAACCTGAAAATCCTTGTCGGATTCATCGAAAATTATTCCTTATCTTTCGATGCTTTCGATTCGATTTTGATATTTTCGTTTATAGCTTTTGTAAATGACATAGTTAATATTTCTTTTTTGTTTTTATTGCTCAAGGCATTTTAAACATAGAAATATTTTTAGCAAGGAAATATATTTCCAAAAAATCCCCATGACAGGATTCGAACCTGCGTCCTTTCGCTAACCAGGCGACTGCTCTAACCACTGAGCTACACAGGAATCACGTGACACGGTATAATTTTTCGGCCATATCTTTCCTCGCCAATTGTTTTACCAACTAAGGCTTGGTTTCTGCGCCATCTACCGGTCAAGCTTTGCAGCTTTTATTGACTGGTTCAGGTGGTTTACTTTATAGTAAACATACCCAACATGAGATGCGCTTTCTCTCCAATTTAATATTTCTTTTTTGTTTTTATTGCTCAAGGCATTTTAAACATAGAAATATTTTTAGCAAGGAAATATATTTCCAAAAAATCCCCATGACAGGATTCGAACCTGCGTCCTTTCGCTAACCAGGCGACTGCTCTAACCACTGAGCTACACAGGAATCACGTGACACGGTATAATTTTTCGGCCATATCTTTCCTCGCCAATTGTTTTACCAACTAAGGCTTGGTTTCTGCGCCATCTACCGGTCAAGCTTTGCAGCTTTTATTGACTGGTTCAGGTGGTTTACTTTATAGTAAACATACCCAACATGAGATGCGCTTTCTCTCCAATTTAATATTTATTTTTTGTTTTTATTGCTCAAGGCATTTTAAACATAGAAATATTTTTAGCAAGGAAATATATTTCCAAAAAATCCCCATGACAGGATTCGAACCTGCGTCCTTTCGCTAACCAGGCGACTGCTCTAACCACTGAGCTACACAGGAATCACGTGACACGGTATAATTTTTCGGCCATATCTTTCCTCGCCAATGTGTTTAAAAGGCGAGGCGCCACGCCTCGCTATGTTTAAAATGCCTTGAGCAATAAAAACAAAAAAGAAATATTAAATTGGAGAGAAAGCGCATCTCATGTTGGGTATGTTTACTGTAAAGTAAACCACCTGAACCAGTCAATAAAAGCTGCAAAGCTTGACCGGTAGATGGCGCAGAAACCAAGCCTTAGTTGGTAAAACAATTGGCGAGGAAAGATATGGCCGAAAAATTATACCGTGTCACGTGATTCCTGTGTAGCTCAGTGGTTAGCGCAGTCGCCTGGTTAGCGAAAGGACGCAGGTTCGAATCCTGTCATGGGGATTTTTTGGAAATATATTTCCTTGCTAAAAATATTTCAATGACATAGTTTCCTAAATTTTAGTTTAGTTTCAAGACAAAAACTTCTTATTGTTTCGAAGCCTTAGAACATTTTAGTCAAAAAAATACTTTTGCCTGAATTGTGCTCAGGCTTCATTTTTTTTAAAATCTACATGAAAAAGTCTGAAGCAATGTCATTTACAAACGCTTTAAACGAAAATATTCTAGAACATTGGGTCAGAAAATAATTAGCAATTTTCGATGAATTCGACAAGGATTTTCAGTTTAGATCGTATAAACCTCTTAGAGACTTAATGCAATGATATTGAAATAATATTTTATTACGAATAGGCCATCTGTGCTGTTTCTCATAAATGTGGTTAAAATGCAAGATACTTATAAACTTATTTCAATGATAAAATAAATTTAAACTTAATTTAATAAAATTATTTTGCCAAATTAGAAAAAACAATGCCGTAATATCTACTTTGTTTTTGTACATCAGTTAATTCGAAAATCTAGATAAATATTTCTTGTATGCACAAACATGTTAATTTAACAATAAGTTCATTTATATTATAATCAGAATCACCTAGCTTTTTCTACATTATTTAAGTGTAACTTACCACTAGCCACAATCCAGAGGAAAAATCATAAAACTATGTTTGCATACAACTAAATAATTAGTGTAGTAAGTCTATGATTACTATTTTTTTTACAGAAAATAGCACATATTATCATGAAAATAAAAAGAGAATGCAATGCTTAGAACATTTAGGCCGGTGATTATGTCAACCTGGTTTTAGCTGAATATAATAACATACTATTATTAATATGTTTTACATATTGTGGAATAAGTGACATTAATTTTGTAATCAAATAAGTGCATCATACTGAGAAACAATGAAACAAGTAGTTACT
Source organism: Idaea dimidiata (assembly GCA_949358125.1). Classification (NCBI taxonomy): domain Eukaryota; kingdom Metazoa; phylum Arthropoda; class Insecta; order Lepidoptera; family Geometridae; genus Idaea; species Idaea dimidiata. Next base: position 14,063,662 of record OX442339.1, on the reverse strand, counting down.
ACCTAAAACTCTACTGCGAGTAAATTATTGATAATGAACAACACTAATACATTAAAATAGCCACAACCAAATTGAGAACGCCTTATTTGAAGTTGTTAAAAATATTACTTTAAATTGAGACACAGGGTAACCAACCCCTGTACCTATATTATCTATCTGTTGACGTCTGACAACAGTAGAAAACGACAGGTACTATGCAGTACATTGCTGCTTTGAGGTGAGCACCGGAAATAACCACGTTACGTCAAAGCAGCACTACTGCATATTGGCTGTCAATTTCTACTGTTGCTGTTGTCAGACATCCTTTGAATAGATGATATGGGTACTGATCACCCTATTCCAGTACTTATTTTATTTTCTTATCGGTTGTGAACCGGTTATGGCCATTTGGAAAGTAACCTCCACAATGTAGGACGTCACAATAATATGGCCTAATTTTGGGCGTTACTTATAGCAACCTCCACAATGTAGGAAGCCACAATAATATGACCTAATTTTGGGTGTTACTTATAGTGACGTCCACAATGTAGGAAGCCACAAAAATATGGCCTAATTTAATTTGTTACTTATAGTGACGTTCACAATGGAGGAAGCAACAATAATATGGCCTAATTTAAGGCGTTCCTTATAGTGACGTCCACAATGTAGGAAGCCAGAATAATATGGCCTAATTTAGTTCGTTACTTATAGGGACGTCCACAATGTAGGAAGCCACAATAATATGGCCTAATTTAGTTCGTTACTTATAGGGACGTCCACAATGTAGGAAGCCACAATAATATGGCCTAATTTAGTTCGTTACTTATAGTGACGTCCACAATGTAGGAAGCCACAATAATATGACCTAATTTTGGGTGTTACTTATAGCAACCTCCACAATGTAGGAAGCCACAATAATATGGTCTAATTTAGGGTGTGACTTATAGTGACGTCCACAATGTAAGAAGCCACAATAATATAGCCTAATTTAGGGCGTTACTTATAGTGACGTCCACAATGTAGGAAGCCACAATAATATGGCCTAATTTTGGGCGTTACTTATAGCAACCTCCACAATGTAGGAAGCCACAATAATATGACCTAATTTTGGGTGTTACTTATAGTGACGTCCACAATGTAGGAAGCCACAAAAATATGGCCTAATTTAATTCGTTACTTATAGTGACGTTCACAATGGAAGAAGCCACAATAATATGGCCTAATTTAAGGCGTTCCTTATAGTGACGTCCACAATGTAGGAAGCCAGAATAATATGGCCTAATTTAGTTCGTTACTTATAGGGACGTCCACAATGTAGGAAGCCACAATAATATGGCCTAATTTAGTTCGTTACTTATAGGGACGTCCACAATGTAGGAAGCCACAATAATATGGCCTAATTTAGTTCGTTACTTATAGTGACGTCCACAATGTAGGAAGCCACAATAATATGGCCTAATTTAGTTCGTTACTTATAGTGACGTCCACAATGTAGGAAGCCACAATAATATGGTCTAATTTAGGGTGTGACTTATAATGACGTCCACAATGTAAGAAGCCACAATAATATAGCCTAATTTAGGGCGTTACTTATAGTGACGTCCACAATGTAGGAAGCCACAATAAGATGGCCTAATTTAGTTGCCACAATAATATAGCCTAATTTAGTTTGTTACTTATAGTGACGTCCACAATGTAGGAAGCCACAATAAGATGGCCTAATTTAGTTCGTTACTTATGGTGACGTCCACAATGTAGGAATTCACAAGTAATATGGCCAATTTTGGGCGGTACTTATAGTGACGTCCACAATGTAGGAAGCCACAATAAGATGGCCTAATTTTGGATGTAACTTTTATTACATCTAAGTCTGAATGGAACTCATAAAAATGGTTAAGTACCTATTTTTTTACATTAATTTAGTGCTTATTTTTAAGAATCATAATTTAAAAAAATGATGTAGATACCTATCTCAGACTACGTATAATTGAGCACCACATCAAATGATAGGTTAGAAACTTAAATAATAACACACAGACTCTTCACAGTCCAAAGGCATTGGACATTCGCCAATCCGGAGTAGGCTTCCGTGGCGTGTTTCATTAAAATGGTTGTAGCATCATAGTAGGTAGGTAGTTACATAGGTAGGTACATTGTATAAACAAATTTTAATGTTTAACTTAATTTACTTATTGCATTATTTTGTTAGGTACTAAGTTGCAGATTGATAGCACGTATTTGAGTGATTTATGTTGGGTTTCTATAGTTCGATTTAGTTACAGACAGAGAAGTATTTTCTACGAGACGCGAATATCAAAACTGCTAAATATCCTACTAATATCAGAAGCGTGAAAGTTTGTAATTATAAGAAGGTAAGTGAGTAAACGCGTATGTTTGTTATTTCTTCACGGAATATAACTACTGAACTGATTGAGATGAAACCGCGGGACTCAACTAATTGTTAATATTTCAAATATTTGTAAACTCTCACAATTTTATTTTACGTTTCGTTTCGTTCAAGTTTTCAACCACTTCTGTAGGAAATACTTTGCCCTTCTCTGTCCTAACTTAACTAAATCAAGCATTAATTATAATATAACCTATGTACTTGTGATTCTAAATGAATTCTCTGATGGACTTATTTATTTAAGAAAAACGATTCCTATTAACAATATAAAGTTGACTGATGTTTAGCATTTTTTATAATCATATACAATAAAAAAGCGGCCACCATTTATGATTTGATTGTAAAAATTCCCAATTAATAATTATATTACCTTAAAAATTGTGATTTAAAACAATTGTTCACTCACTGCCAAAGACTTTGATTTCTTTCTTGGCTATCTTATTGAAAGAGAACTTAAGTATCATTGAGTGTTTTGTTAAAATAAATAACTTACGTCAAGTTCTATTTTGTAATGTGTGCTCTACCATTTTCTATTCTTCTTGCGATGGCGATGGAGTCTGTAAATAAAATTTTAAAAGTACTTACATTAAGCAGGCTACAGACTTAGATTGTTAGTTCCAACTTCAACTGTACAGTTCTTAGTTTAGCCTACACACATAAGATTTATCTGTACAGCTAAACAGTGCAGTTAAATCTAATAAGTCACTTCCACAGAGAACCTCAAAATTCATCACATCATCTACTCTATTTATCCCAAGCCACAAAAAATATGCCCCTACTAGGGATGATTAAGTTGCCAGCTAGGTACCCCCCAATTGAAGGAACAGAGAAACTGTCTTAAGAATCATCAAATCTCGTTTAGTGAAAACAATTTGGACATAATTGATCTAAAAATGCTTAGAGTCCACTAAACTCTTAACTACAGATTTGCGTAGCGAAAAAAATTCAAAGTTTTGCTGTAAATTTTACCTGTGTGACAGATTCTTCCATTTTACTACTTGGTACAGGTAACGCTGCTAGTTGCTCCACAAGTGCCATAGTCATTTCACACTCCACTCTCACCGTCACCCACAAAGTATCTAAAAATAAAACAGGGATTATCCTAAGTCAGTTTTTGTGTTATTTTTATTGATACGCCTTAGTCATCTGTAGTTGTTCAACTGTTAAAAATAAAATCACTTGTGCTCTTTGTGATGTTTTGTATGAATAAGCAGCTAATACATTCAAATTGAAACATTGTTATGCACTGCGTGCTCACTCATGTGAAGAGAACTTTAGTAGTACTATAGTGTTGTCCTTCACCATAGCAGATAAACTGCCCATTTGTAAAATAACAATGTCCATCTAAAAACTTTGTTGTTTCATTGTCAAAAGGGAAATAAGTTTGTCTTTTGGCACTTAACACCAAGTTCAGACTTTTTTCTTTGTGTGTAAATTAGAATTAAACTCATCAATTGCCTTTATCAATCTTTGTTTACAGTAAGTATAGGTGAAAAAGTGAATTTTAATCTAATTTGAACTCATACTTGGGTTTTTTTAGTAACTATACCATGAACAAAATATCTAGAGCTGTACACAATTATGAACCTCAAACTACCTGGTCTAAGGCCGTTCTATTCAAATAGAACTGTGGTAATGAGTGAAAAATTGAAATTGTTACATACCACCAAACTGTTCACCCTTATCTGTAAATAGTTGGAAGTACGCTGTATGGGCTTCAGGTGTAGTAGGCGCCACAAGTTTCAAAGTAACCGATATAGAATTCCCAGGTGGTAAGGGTGGCACGTAATATGGGGTAGCACCTAGGGGCTCCCCTCCAGCTTGGATCAGCCGACAGCTGCCCGGCCATTGTTCCGAACCTGAGTTGGCTATGGTCCAAGTTTGTTCAAAACTGAAAGATAAAAAAATTTAGGTCATATTTGTCCATATCTTGTGTAGGTAAATAATACCAAGTGTTGGCTCTGGTATTATTAAAAATAATTCATCAATCAGCAGAATAATTTGTATCTCTTGAACAAGCCAGTTGAAAATACTAGTGAAATATCAAGCTCCATACAAAACAAATTTATGCTTGGTAAATACTGTGTTGTGTTAATAATAATATTTTTTTATATGATAGACTACCTGTGACCCGCGGAAGTGAAAAACGCGTTATTACCGGCCGAGCAGTTGCACTTTTACTTTCATTACTCGGTTCCACTAATTGGATTTCCTTCCTCGAAAATTCCTCAAAAATAGAACTATCCAATATTGAAAACCAGATTTCAATAGGATTGGTAGTTTTTAATTGTATTAAGGAACAGACAGACAGACAGACATAAATTTTAAAAAGTATATAATTTTGTAGTTTATATATGTTTGTATAATTTTGTTCTACTTTCCTTAGTCTCAAGACAACTTTTTTTTTAATTTACTTCCAAGTACAGACTTGTTGTTATCTCTTTCTTTATATAAGTATAGAAAAGATATATGAATAGATTGCATGAAGTCATAAATCTATTTGATATGAATTGATATAGTCTTAATATCACAATTTAAGTAGGTCATACAGCAAGGTGCAGTTTACGACAGTTCTTCCTACTCTTTTGCAATAGACTCACCTAGCACCAGGACCAACATTTATAACGCCCACTGGAGCAGCCTTTATCGCCATATTAGGTAGCTTTGTCACACTGTAGAAATCTAAAAAGCAACATACTGCAGCTTGGAGGTTCCTAGAAAAATATAATTATGCTAGTGAATATCTTACAACAGAATATTAAAAATTAGATATACTTATTTGAATGAATTATTACCAGTTGCTCATATCCAGGCAAAATTTGGCTGTAAAGTAAGAACAATCTAACAGTCTTTGCATTTGGCCTATAAGTTCCTCTCGGTCTGTCGTGTTCATACAACTGAATTGCCGCAGCAGATTTTGGTCTATTTCGCCCGGAACAGATGAACCGTCCACGTCCATTTTCTTGCTATAATTTTCCACGCGAAATCTTTTTACCTTCAAAATATTGACATGCCCTTTGTTTATGCACGTCAGCTGACTCCGTTTTTGACAGAGTGTGAGGGTCACAGAAATTATGGAATCGTCTCTTTTATATAACGAACAATGAAATTACTTCATAAACCACAAATTGATTTATTTTGATATTGTTTATTGCGCAATTTTACTAAAATTTCAATTTGCATGAATAGCTCACACTTCACATCACAAAAAAAACTTTTTTTGTTAAATAAAATCAAACCTCAAAAGAGCAGGCAAAGGGCTTTTCAGTATACAGCACTATACTACTATACTTCTACCCTCGGCCTTTGTTTGAACACAGTGTCGATTTTACAACTTATTTTTATAAATGAATAAAGTAGCCCGGGTATAAATCAACTTATTTAAGTTATATAATTAGCAAAATCATTAATTAAAATTATGCTACTTTTTTAGCTTTTGGAAGTTTGCGAGAAATAGATGGGCAGTCTATCATCCCTTGTCGACGTGCCAACGACAAACAAAAAAAATGACAATGGACTCTGATGTTGGCTTTGTCCTACGCTTTTGTCATTTTTCACTTTATGGAAAATATTCTTGATTCTCTCTCACGTTCATTTTTTGTATTGTTGTGTGAATTTATTAATAGTTTTATTTCGCAACTGGTTAATGCGTAAATAATACTGTTTAGAACATTCTTTACGATGGAGGAACAAGTTACCGTCAATGCGGTATTGCTTCCTAAAAACGAACCTCCAAAAAGTGATACTTTCTACCCATTTTTTTTCAATACTCATCATGTAAGAACTAAGAAAACTGTATAAACACGACATCTACACTACACAATGAAATGATATTTAATGTTTTCTGCATGTGACATAATTTTGTGCATACCTACATAACGCTCATTATATGTCTTAGGAAGACAAAAGTCTGCAGAAGTTCAAACTCACCTTATGCCTTACCTATTATGTTACAGAAAATTAAAGCATTTAAATGTGGAGTACCCAATTGTGACAAAAGTTATTTCACTAAATGTCATTTAGATCGCCACTTTTTAAATGTGCACATAAAACCACTTCGAGAGTTTGAGATTCTACACAGGTAATTTCTAATAATTTACTCTTATGTTAACACTAACTTACTTTACCTGAATAAATCAAATCAAATGATTTCTAGATTACCAATTTACTTATTATAATCCAATAAGTAGAATGTAATTTATAATTTACAGATGTCCACAATGCATGAAAACGTTTACCCACCGCCACAATCTGAAGAGGCACTTGAAAACTGTACATGATCCTACAAGGTCATACGTTTGTGATGTCTGCAGTGAGAGTTTTAAGAAGAAACACCAATTGAGTGCCCATATGTACACTCACACTTTTGTGAAATCTTTCAGGCATAGTTTTCTTTTATTAGTTTTCATTTGGCCTTCAATATAACAAATTCGGGGATGTATGACCATACCTTTATAAACATTATATGCATTTTTCCATCACAGCAAATTTGAGGAGGTCTATTTGTGAAAAATTAGCTTATAAACAACTATAGCATACATATCTTTATGGGATTATTCAGACACTGCCAATATTCATTTTACTAAGTTGTATTGCCGAATGGATTTGTTTATGTGCCAAAAACATAGACTTGTATACTACGTCAGACTAGAAATTGTAGAATAGGTGCCCTGCCCTATTCTACAATGCATCTGTATTATCAGTCATTCAGGTCATTGCTGCTTTAGAGTAATCAATCCAGGAATAAAGGAAATTCCTTCCTGTTTCATAACTAGTTATTAAAACCACCTTTTGATCCATTTTTTTACCTTACTGGGTCTTGCCTTGTAATGTTAAAGCAGCAATGTAGGTAGTGCATAATACGATATCTGTTCATATAAATATACATAAAATATGTGCATTGTAAGTAAAAAATAATATAGAATAATATCTGTTGGCAGTTGTCCACTGTGTGATAAGCACTTCTGTAGTCGGCTGGAGAAAAGGAGACATCTAAAATATCACAAAACATACAACTGTGACCATTGCTCCATGGTGTTCGATCATTGGTCAAATTACTTAAAACATAAGAAGACTGTACACACTTACTCAGGTATTACACATGAATACTATTTTTTTTTAATCTACTTACTCCCTTACTTATAAAATATTATTTACACATGACTAAGTTGTGACGTTTATCTCTGTCTGTCAACTTTAAAACTTCGTGTGACAGTAACAGACAAACGATGCATAGTTATGCAGCGCATTAGATAGCGTTTATAAGTTAGGGCTTTATTAATTACAGAGAAATCAAATACATCACATAAAAAGTTTAAATTTTTACTATGTGTTTCCTTGGTCTTTTTGCATGCCTTGGATTTCCTCACGATGTTTTCCTTCACCTTAAGAGCAATATTATTAGAGCACATAACTTTATAAAATACATCGGATAATGAACACTCTAAATTTGAGGAAATTTAGACAAGGATATAGATTGCACAGGCTTTTTTATATCAAGCGTACACACAGCATATTATAAATGCGTAAGTTTAAGTGTTTGTTTGTGTTTCCATTACGCAAAAAACTACTGAACCAATTGTATGAAATTTGATAGCTGGAGATTTGAATTTCCCCATAAGCTTTTTATTCCGATATTCCCGAGAAATCGGGACTTACGCGAGTTGAACCGCGAGGTGCGGCTAGTGTAGTATAAAATTTTAACTTGTACTCGTAAATATGTTGAAACGTAAGTAAAAACCAACATGTTTGCCTATTTCCAGAATTTATATGCGACCAATGTGGTAGAAAGTTCAAGAAACGTGGTCATATAGTACACCATCTAAAAACACATACGTTTAGGGTAACTCCTAAAATACACGCCTGTCCGTATGAAGATTGTAACAGGTAACAAACACCATTAGAAATGTGTACAAGGGTAAATACATCTACAAAAATTCCTAGAACATCAATAAATCAAATTTTGAAATAGACCACTTTGAAATAATCCTAAATTCCAAATTGGCACAATTCTGAACAAACTAGCATTTTTAACTTGTACCTAAATAATTTTGTTTTTATATTTTTGAACAAATGTTCTTGTTTTTCTTTTTCAGAACTTACACAAGAAATAGTAACTTGCGGCAACATATCAAAATGTTTCATATGGAGATAAAACATGTTTGTGAAATCTGTCAAGCAAAATTATGCACTAAGGTATTTACATTATTTCTTAGATGTACACAATCAATTTATACAAAGAAAGACTAGAAAGAATAGAATGCTAGAGGAAAAATTCATCTTCAAAAATTTTCTCACAACCAGATTCGAACAGCGTCTCTGCGTCAGTACCCCAGCGTAGGAAGTTAAGATGAAATAAATTAAACAATATTGTTATGTCCATCATAAAAACGAAATGAGCATCGCTACGCTATGTTTTGTTGATGCATAACGACAAAAACGTCAAAATCACTGTCATTAACACAGTGTACAACTGTCCATATATTTTTTTTCTTTTCACAGGCAAAATTAACCAAGCACATGCTAATGCATACAAACCCGAAGCCCAAATCTCAACAAAAAACTAAACCACCAAGCCGAAAAGAGAGAAAAGACAAAGGGATTCCTAAAAGTAGCACAGCTCTCAAAATTGCTGGTTTAATAGCCCCCCCTGAAGAGGACGATAGTCAAAGTTCTTCTTACGTCATCATGAATCCATTATGTGAAGCTATATTAGGTTCACCATAATCTAAAATTAAATAGAATTAGGTAGGTACATAATATGTATTAAGACTAAATTACGGTAAATATAAATAACTATGTATAAGTTATGTTGTTAATTTATTTAAAAAAAAACTTTTCCTTTATTTCGCAAACAAAGAATGGTCGGTATCAGGGTCGGTATGGTGATTGGTAGTTCTTTGTAAATTCTAGGAGCGAAGACCACGCGACTCTGGATACTTAAGTATATCTTCTTACTAGTCTGTGGTCTCTGGGTCTTAGTCACTCTCATGGGTCACTCTACTAGAAAACAGTATATTTTGCGTGTAATAGTGTTCTTTTGATGAAAGTCTTTGATTAGGTGGTACCTATAAGAATGGCGTACACTACACAGCTATCGTTGTCGGACTAACTAGCCCAAATTTGCTATATTTTCGATCATGAAATACTTAGATGAAATAGGACATAAATAATTACGAACCAAATTCTAGTTCGTATTTAGTCCAAGTTCGTAATCTTGGGCTACTTACAATCGATTGCACGGTTCACATCCGTTCTACTTAATTTAATTCTTGTTCTCACAGAACAAGCACTATTACTTGCTCTAGGCAATGGTAGGGCCATCTATAGATTAAAACCGAAATTACAATACCTAGTATTAAAAGTATTGCCCCATCAAAAGTTTGTTTTTTTTTTACAGCTGGTAGCATTCTTCGACTTATGTCATAATTATTTAAAAAAAAACTAGTTCATCAGAAAAATATTGGAAGTGGTGGTTGTTCTTTCTAATTTACTGAAGAAAACTTAATCGAAAAAAGTTACAATTAGGACAAAATGATTCCCGAAAAAACATTAGAGTTTACTCTTAATATCTTCACCTTGAACTGCTGGTCTGTATACATAGATTTATCTAATTTAATTTAATAATCACGTTACAATACCTAGTTTATAACAAGTCACTTCTTAGAGACTTGTTGCCGTAAATAATGTGCTGAAATTAACAGCAATCATATTTTCAGGGGCATACCAATCGTGTCTAAAAATCGTAGAGAACGATTTCAAGCTATCGGCGATTATTTACGAGAAAGTGAACACGATTTAGTTTGTTTACAAGAAGTTTGGAGTGAATCTGATTATCTGTTTCTGAAAGAGAAACTTAAAGAAAAGTTGCCCTATTGCCACTATTTTTATAGGTAAGTAAAAGAATATTCACTTTACCTCTTATATATTTTACTTATATTACGTTTTCACGCCTAAAACCAGAAATTAGTTGCTATAAAATTATTGTCTATTTTTTTCAAGTGGTGTTCTCGGCTCAGGGCTATGCGTATTTTCAAAATGGTTAATCCAGGACATATTCTTTCACCAATGGCCTTTAAACGGCTATATACATAAGGTACAGCACGGAGACTGGTTTGGTGGTAAAGGTGTGGGACTGTGCAGGATCAGGTGTGGGGAGCGCCTTGTCAACGTTTATTGCACACATGTAAGTTGAATTTTAAATCCAGAGGTGATAATACATAGTATTGTTGACTAGGTACAGTTCGGCAGTTGAAGAGACAGTAGGACATAATATTGAAGGAAAACATAGTTTGTCTTAGGAGTGAATACCTACCTATTTCTAATTAAATACCTGCACCCTACGGTTCCAACTGCAAGTCTTAAAGGAAAACTCCAAAGTTTCAAAGTTGGATGACTCAGTATTTTGTTAATTGTTTAGATTAACTTTTTGGATTTCAATATAAAGCTCCTTAAACCACAAACTTTTTACAAAGTTCATCTATCCAATAGCAAATATCAAATTTCTATTGGTTCAGAAGTATTTGAATGCATAAGTGATAGAAACAGATAGACAGACAAGAATTTTAAGAACTATAATAATTTGTTTTATAGCATACTAGATGCGCCCCGCGGTTTCACCCGCTTAAGTCCCGATCCCGCGAGACTATCGGGGTAAAAAGTAGCCTATGTGTTATTCCCGGTATCCAACTACTTAAATTTCAAGTTTCATTGCAATTGGTTTAGTAGTTTTTATGTGATTGAGTAACAAACACACATACATACACACATCCTCACAAACTTTCAGCTTTATAATATTAGTAAGATATCCTAAGTGACCTAGACTCATTCGTTTTAGGTTGCATCCCAGTTTTACCCTATCTCTCTTCCTCTTAATAATAAGGATTATTATTAAATTACCTACAGATGTATAGAACTAGATTTAAAACACATTTCTACTGGCCACTTTGTTATAATACTCGTAGAACAGAGGAGCTAGCCATTAATCAATGGACCTATTAGCTTCATTATAAATAGAAAATCAATAGCTAAGTATCAATAAATTATTAGGACTTGACCTTCATTAGACTACATTTACTTCTATTCCACACCTCGCCCACCTATTATAGTTACAATAGCCTATTTTTGTCACTACTGTGAATAAAATATTTAGGTATTTATTTAAAAATCTGGTGCCCACATAGGTATATAATATTTTATTCGGTTTTTATGATTTGTTGTTATAGTGACAACAGAAATACATTATCTGTGATAATTTCAACTGTCTAGCTTTCACGGATCCTGAGATTTAGCCTGATGACAGATAGACGGACTGACAGACAGAACCTAGGAGTAAAAGTGTTCCGTGGACAGAACATACTGTCTTATTAACAGGGCAATTTGTTCCGCCTAGTTTTTTTAAGCTATTCATGTTTTTAGTTTCCTGTAATTTTTGTGGTGTGTTCAATAAAGAATCAATCAACAAATCAATTCCCTTCCTACCTTTTGTGTACAGAACTCTACCAAGGAAAGGAAAGTAGTCAATAGGTATATACATACTAAAAGTACCTATTCTTTTGTTTGGTAGTTGCCCTTGCAGGTTATGGGTAGTGGGCTCCGTTTTCTCGCATTTAAACTTTCAATAGTTCATTGTATGTGATAGTCTGCTTATATAACACAAAGACAATATAATCACTGTATTAATACTAGTACTCTGTGAACTATAAACCTCATAATCACTATTTGTGAACACAAATATACCTACATAAATGATTTACTGGGCGAAATACCCCATCAACCAAAAACGCTCCAGAACAAAATGTTCCATTAGCTCAAAGGACAAAGGTACCAAAAGTCTGGGTGTATTTTTATGTATAATATGTATGTATTTACAAAAGAAAAAAAAATATAAGTAGTATATCCGTTGTCTAGTCACCGTTACACAAGCTTTTATTTATTTATTTAACACGGCCTTAGCCGCTTAAGCAGCTAGCTTAAAGCTTAAGCTTGTATTTTCTATGGCTTCAGTAATTTAAAACGTTAAATAAAACCCACTTATTTCAGCTCCACGCAGAATATCACGTAGACGACATCTACCTAGCTCATAGAGTACTGCAAGCTCATTCCACAGCCGAGTTCATACATTTAACCGCTTCGCCTGCAGACCTGTCGATACTAGCTGGCGATCTTAATACTGCGCCTGGAGAATTGTCTTATAAGTAAGTTTGTACTTATACTGAGTAGGTAGTCGGTGGTAAGGAAAATCAGTTCATTTAGCTAATTCAGCGCCCTGCACCAGTCAGTACTTCAATGGCTTACCGTTTAAGTGTGGAATTTTGCACAGTGGAAGCGTGTTACGCGCGCTGGCGCTGCTCATCTACACTAATATTATGTACAGGTAAAGTTTGACTGCTACTCCTGCATATCTGTCGAAAGGTACTAGCTGGCGAAGTAAGTTAATACTTAAATTTGGAAGTGAGGGGGGTGTTGGTCGAGTGGTAACCCTGACTCTGATTTCGAGGGTCCTAATTTCGAATTCCACACCAATGCCAACAATAATATGTGTGTTGTTAACATAGCTCTTATTGTAAAGGAAAACATCGCATTAAATTTACGTTATGAGTCAATATATCATCTTTTAATCGAATTTCACACTTCTTTCTTTAGAACAAAAAATTTTAATATTTGAAACTAAAACGTCAGATTATAGCCTGAAATTACGGATAGAAACGCCCAGCGAAAGTACAGACAGGTTTGATTTAATATACAGGCCTATACTACCTACTTAAGGGCTGGCAAGGACAAATAGATAATCCATACTTAATAGTTTAAGTAGCAAGGACAAGATTTAATAGTATGCGTCATATACATATCTACAAGAAGTCAATCAATATTTATAATTTATTGTAGTTTCTGTGCAACGTTATTGTTGATAATGGTAATAATAAATATATTGATGACAGGTCTAAATAATCTTATAAGTACCGGCTCCAGACTCCTGGCGAGTCCTGGCAATTCTGATGTCACCAAATCCTAAAATTTAGTTAAGTTTGGTGTCGTTATTTTTGCCGAGACATAGGATTTCAGAAAGGATCACGAGTGAGAAAAATGAGATGTGGATATCAGCATGTATCAAGAATCAAGAAAATTTATTGAATAACTGTGTACTGTAACTGTGTGTATTAAGGTGACATTAAACAGTTTGTCCATCCCGGATATACAATATAGAGTAGAGGTACTTAGGTACTTAATTTAAGCACTTCTTTAAAATTAAAAATAACAAAGCAAGTTAAAGTAAAGTAAACATATAAATATAGGTAAATTATTAAGATGTTTACTTTACATATCTTATGTAAAGTAAACATCTAAATCTAAATATTCTTTGACACTATGTTCTGACGAGTAGTCTCGGCGAATCTTCTCACCGTGAGTCGCCTTGGAGCCGATAAAAGATTATTTAGACCTATCATTATTTTAGAATTTCTAAACTAAAGTCTAGATATAGTTAAGGTAAATGAACAACAGAATTACTACCACCCTAATCGAGCGACGTAAAGTCTAGTAGAAAGGGTCTCATTCGCGTATTATTATTTTTAAATTCTCTTACCTCGACATTTCGAAAATGTTACAATGATCTGTACCTCTCGCGACCAAGATCATTGTAATATTTTCAAAACGTCGAGGTTAGAGAATTTAAAAATAATAATACGCGAATAAGACCCGGGAAAAATAATTATGAGTTCAAATCGTGTGAGTTTAAAGTGTTTATATTTCAATAGAAAGATAGCCTATTCTACTAATATTATGAAGACGTAAGTTAGTATGTTTGCTAATTCCTTTAAGGCGGCGATAGATGATAAGCAACGGTCCTTGTCCTATTGCATATAAATGAGCGAGATGGAATTGCGTGAAAAATCTACAATTTTTCGTAAAATCAATAATTAACGAAGATTAAAATAATATTTTGAAAAAATGCGATGAAGGGGTTCTAGGTATTGTATTTTCTAATATTATGATGCCTATAAGAAAATATAGCGGTTAAGGATTTAGAAGAAAAATTGATTTATTTTGTAAAACAGGGGTAACTTTGCCTGTATAATAGTGGTATTTAAAGTTATTTTTTATTATTTTTAAAATGAAGGGGACACTTCTTGTATCATGTACAATAACATAATACATTGTGTAAAGATCTATTTGATACCGGTTATGAATAAAACCATTCCATCGGAAGGGATTTCACATGAGTCGCATGAGTCGCGCAATCGGTTCGGTCGCAAAAGCAACCGAACCGATTGCGCTGAAACTTGGTATGCAGATAACTGGAGTTGTATACCTACTCTTTGTGATTATAGTTATATTACAAAGACTAGCCAAAGCAGCAATTATACATCTTTATCGCAACCTCAGTGCGTACAACAGGTTAACCTTGCAACTCTAGTTGGACTTGTAATAAGGCACATTTTATCCATATTGAATTCATCCTACTAATATTATAAATCCGAAAATCTGTTTGTTTGTTTGTTTGTTCCCTCTTCACGGTCAAACGGCTCGACCGATTTGGATGAAAATTTGCAAAGGGATAGTTTAAATGATGGAGAGTAACATAGGATACTTTTGATCCCGAAAATCCCTCGGGATCGGGACTTACGCAGGTGATAACTATTTCTTAGATGAAAATTTGCATAGGGATAGTTTAAGTGATAGAGAGTAACATAGGATACTTTTGATCCCGAAAATCCCGCGGGATCGGGACTTAAGCGGGTGATAATATTAATGGATGAAAATTTGCATAGAGATAGTTTAAATGATGGAGAGTATCATAGGATACTTTTGATCCCGAAAATCCCGCGGGATCGGGACTTACGCAGGTGATAACTATTTATTAGATGAAAATTTGCATAGTGATAGTTTAAGTGATAGAGAGTAACATAGGATACTTTTGATCCCGAAAATCCCGCGGGATCGGGACTTACGCGGGTGATAATATTTATTGGATGAAAATTTGCATAGGGATAGTTTAAATGATGGAGAGTAACATAGGATACTTTTGATCCCGAAAATCCCACAGGATCGGGACTTACGCGGGTGATAACCATTCAATGAATGAAAATCGACACAGGGGTAGGATAAGTGATGTAGAGTGGCATCATCATCATCGTCATCCTTCGTCATCGTCATCGTCACTTACTGACGAAATACAAACTTTAACTTACTTCACCTACCTACCGCAGTGCAAAAATCCACACTTAAACGGACGACCAGGGAAGTACTGATGATGCCAGGCGCGGTAGCGCCTGGCTTCAACAGTACTTCAATGGGCGACCGTTTAAGTGTGGATTATTGCATTGCGGTAGGTAGGTGTTCGAACAACGCGGGATCGCGACTTGCGCGGGTGAAACCGCGGGGCGCAGCTAGTTATTAAATAATTACTAGATACCTTTCACAGTCACCTCACAACTGACTACTAAGTACCTAGATTATACTTTTATTTCATACTTACTAAGGTTTTTTATATTTTCACGATCAATCTTGTCAGTAATAAAGGGCGTGTAGGTATGTCTGTGGAGAATTTAAATTATTTTCATAAAGATATACCTAATCATAAATATACTAGCCACGCCACGCTCCGCAGTTTCACCTGCGCAACTCTCCAATCCCGCGGAAATATTGGGATAAAAGTTTTCATCTTTTTTTATTATATCTTAACCATGATAAAGTTTGACATCGTAGGTAAGTCTAAGTACCTATATTAGTAGAATTTATTTATACTATTGTACTATTTTTAAAGAAAAGATATATCCACAAAAACATGCCTAAGTTGCAGTGAATGGAAAAGATATTAAAGCGATAATTCGGCGTATGAGTCACCGCATCGGTAGACTAAGAGGCCTAAGTCGCATTCCCCGGATTGGATTCAGATGCGTTGGTTCCAATCCCGTCTGACGTAGACCGTGGATATATCTTTTCTTTAAAAATAGTTCAATGAACGCCCAGTGCGGGCTTAAGTAAAAATAAAAGTATTGTATTGTGTTCCAGGATAATAACCTCCCTGCCCTCCCTCCTCGATCCGTTCGACATGGCGTGCTCGAGCAGCAACCCCAACGTGAAGCGTCCGGCCGGCACCTGCGACAACTCGAACAACAGCTACTCCGACCCCGGTCTGGTGAAACAGTGCCCAGACGGGAAGAGAATCGACCATATACTGTTCCAAGTTCATTCTTCGTGGGAAGTAAGTCATTGACAACTACTCGTATGGAGTTGAGGCGGGAACGCGTTGAGGAGATGTGTGCTAAATTTTCATTTTTGTGAAACCTAGTTAAAATGCGTGTAAATTGTTTCATTTCGGGGGCATATTAACTAATTTAATTTCCAAAATGTACGAGTGCAATGAAAATCGGTGCATAACATGAACTTTAGTGTTGTCTTCAAAGCTCCGTGAACAATCTTTGTAAATGGCCGCCGTGTTTACAAATGATTCCATCGACTTGACTTTAACTATGACGACTTGACTGTTTCGCTGCAAATAATTTGCATAATATACGTATTACGGACACTGGCTAATTTCCAAATGGCCATAATAGGTTCACAACCGATAAGAAAAAAAATAAAAAAACTACTCGTACAGAAATTTTAGGAAAAATAAAATTCATCTTCAAAAATTCACTCGTGACGAGATTTGAACTCGCGTCTCTTCGTCAGTACCGCAGCGCCTTAACGAAATAGGCCACACGAGTTACCATCGCGAGCGGCGAATTTAAGGAATATTAATCTTCCCCATGTTTACTATTTTTTGACTAAGGCTCGATTGAGACGCTATCACAGGATCAATTTCCAGTGATTTACCTGTGCTAATGATGATTTTGAAGATGAATTATTCCTTTAAAATATTTCTAGTAGATATGCCTTGAGCAATAATAAACTAATTACGAAATAACTACTCGTATAACAATAATTGGAAGTTGAGGAGTTTCGACGGGAACGCTTTGAGGAGATGTGTTAATTTCGAGGGCATATTAATAAATTTAGTTTCATGAAGGTGTACAAGTGTAATGCAAGTGAAAATCGGTGCAAAACATGGAATTTAGCGTTGTCTCCAAAGCTCGCGTGAACCGTCATTGTAAAGAGCCACCATTTACAATGACTTCCTTGACTTGACTTTTACTACGACGACTTAACTGTTTTGCAAATAACTTTTAAAAAATTAATGACACTGGCTACTTTCCAAATGGCCATAATCGGTTCACAACCGATAAGAAATAATTGCAAGTCGGACTCGCGCACGTACGGTTCCGTGTTGTGTTATTGTTGTTGTATAAAGATAGCGGTAACAGAAATAAATAAATATAAATATTGCACGACATTACACACAGCGCTATCTAGCCCCAAACTAAGCACTAGGCTTGTACTATGGGTACCTACTAGACAACGGATATACTACATATTTAGGTTTAGGTTGAAATACATCTAATGTGAAAATTTCAACTATCTAACTATCACTATCATCATCTATCATCATATAATACTATATTGAAATTGCTGAAAAACGTTAGATTGTAAGACGGTCCATGTAAATGTACCTTTATTGTATGTGGGTATGGATGTATTATTATGTATGTATATTTTATGTGATATGTGCGTATTTATCTATGTTTATATGTATTTTTATGTGTGTATATATATGTATGTGTTGTTAGTACTTTTATTTATTTTTTCCGTTAATTTTTTGTATGTGTCATACTGTTATTGTATTATTATTCAAGTCGTTTTTGTTTTTCTCTTGTCTTAACACCCTACCTTTCATCTTTCTTTCGCTTCTGGTCCATCCAAAGGTTGCCTGGAAGAGATCGCTTTAAGCGATAAGGCCGCCCATTGTGCCACCTAATTTTTAAGTTGTTTATGTATTTTCCTCTTATTGTAATTATTTAATTGTGGTGTGTTGCAATAAAGAATTAATCAATCAATCAATCACAGTTCACGCATATACTTCATCCTGGTGATAGACAGACGGACAGAGCAATCTTATTAAAGGGGTCGCACAAAAGGTGTTATGCGTTCAAATATTTACCGCAATCTGAACATATTTGAACGCATATTTTAATAACTTTACCATTTTGTTTACGAAAGTGCTGATCGAAGTTGACTTTATCTTTATTGTATTATTATCTAATACCAGCTGATTTATTTGTTATCTAGATAGGCATGAGACAGCGCTTTATATGATAACATTACATTACGCTTTCATCTAATTATCTGATTAGATAAGTATACAAATTACGAAAAGTTTAAGTAAAATTAAATCTAACTGTAACATCTTACACCACTTATAATCATCATCAACATCACTTATAATAAAGGAGGAGAGGACACAAAATCTGTACTTGGAAGTAAATTAAAAAAAAAGTGGTCTAGGGGACTTAGGATAAGTAGTAGAACAAAATTCATGTCGGTCTGTCTGTTTCTCTGTCTGTTCCTTATACAATTAAAAACTACTAATCCGATTAAAATCTGGTTTTCAATATTGGATAGTTCTATTTTCGAGGAAGGTCGTGGAGTATACCACTCAAATTTATCGCAAGTTTAAATGCCTGTAAAATCAAAACCAATAGGTATTTTTCGGAAGTTGTCGTTTTAGGAAGTCGTCGTTCTCAGCCCGAGGGTTTTTGACTACAACAAAAACTAGTGTATTTGTATACATACAAGCTTTACTGTAACAAATATTCTTCGTCTTTTATATAGCTATATTTCATTTGGACATTAGCCAGTGTCAAGTATTATTAATATTTGCAAGTTATTTGAATCGAAACAGTCGCAATAAAACGGTGGCCATTTACAATGATTGTTCACGAAGCTTTGAAGACAACGCTAAGAAACTAAATTGTTTAATATGCCTCCGAAATTAAACAATTTACACGCCTTTCAACTAGGTTTCACAAAAATGAAAATTTAGCAACACATCTCCTCATCGCGTTCCGGCCAAAACTCTAACAAATATTCAACCATTAACATTGTTCATTAACGATACTAATCATTACCTTTGTATCACAGCCTACAATCATCAGCTACGGCAACCCACTAGAAGATAGAGTTCCAGGACAACCATTCTCATACTCCGACCACAACGCAGTTGCATTACAGATCAAACTCAAACCCTCTGCGTTCAAACAATACTCAATTCTACGCCAGTTGAGCAAAGACGAATGTCTAGACAATATCATAGGCCAAGCTATCAAAATCTGCGATGAAGCGAAAAATAACTTAGCTAGAACGAAAAAACTTTATTTACTAACCGGTGGGCTGATACTCATGTTTCTGATTGGGACCTTTGGATTCTGGCCCAATTTTGTGGCGTATGATGTCATCAAAATGTTCCTTACAGCGATATGTTTCTATTATATAGGGATGGGTACGCTATGGAATAGAATCGAGATGAACAGTTTGAAAGCTGGTTTGAATGCGTTGTATAATTTTCGTCAAACTAGGCTCGAATTGAAGAGTGGAGATAAGAAACATGATACGTAAGGGCGGAAAGAAATCCATTGTTTAATAAATATATCTAAAATATATATTTACCATCAATATCAAAACCTTTGTTAAATCTATAACAAGATAGGTTTTATGTACTTATTTCCTTTATCATTTAATGAGTTTCAAAAGAAGATTTTATATTCTGTAATGGAAACTAATTTCAAAAACAAGAGTTTCGAAACCAGGTTTACTAAAGAGAAAAATAATTCTGTTTTCGAAACTGGTTTCGAACCTTTGGTTTCCAAACGGCCGAAGGGAAACTTTATTATATTTGAAATTTAAACTAATTTTTCTGATTTAATACATATTTAGATTAATTAAACATACTATTCCAGAGAAACTTAAATCTAGTGTGGCCTTATCGCCTAAGGGTGATCTCTTTCAGGCTGGTTGTTTGCGTTTACTTTTGAGATTTTTCAACGTCTGCAGTTTCGAGGACTTTACAGTACGTCCTAGTCACTGATAGACTGTGGTGTGTAACGTTTCATATATTCATAAAAGGTCTAATTGCAGAAAATCCTGAGAACAGCAATAGAGGCAGAAAAAATAGTTTTGATTCCATTATTAACATCGCGAAAACGTAATGAAAATGTTTATTGCATTTATTTTATTGTTTATTGTTTAAAGTTTTTTTAGTTGTTTCCGCAATTAGCCCTACTATTGTGCCTTCGTGATTTTAAGCTGTGGGTTTCCTCACGATGTTTCCTTCACCGTAAAAGCGATATTAATAGCGCACATAATTTTTTCTTAAAGAAAAAGACATTGGTGCGGGGCCGGGATTGGAAACCACGACTTCCGGAATGAAAGTCGGGGTATCTACCACTAGACCAACACCTCTCTTTTATTTTTATGACGTTAGGTACTTAAACTAAGAACTGTACTTAGGTATATAAAACAATAGCCTCATCAATGGTTTATTACATTTAACACCCTTATTTATAAAATGATATTTACACATGACTAAGTTATGCGACGTTTGTCTCTGTCTGTCAATTTTGAAACTTCATGTGACAGTAAAAGACAAACGATGCATAGTTATGCAGCGCAGCGTTTATAAATAAGGGGGTAGATGTCTCTTACAACAATTCCTTCGTTTCGGGAAACAACTACTATTCTAATATTGTGATAACTTTAGTAATCTAAGCATTTAAAATAGTTAATTAGTTAAGGCTAACTCATGCAATTTCAACTAATTAAGAGCGCTCGAATCTCAGAGAGTATCCAATTTTGCTCCGATAAATTTGCGAATAATTCGGTATTCATATGATACTTATGCAAGGTGTAACGGGTATGCCCTTTTAAGACGAAAGGGGGTTCTAGACGTCTAGGCGAACAATTTTTGTTCTACGACTTTTGGAAATTCGAAGTACTTTTCGAAAATTGTAAGTATAAAGTTTAAAACACTTTATTTATCCGGTTTTATCGCGTTTTTATTCATTATTTGAACCGAGCTTTCGCTAACTTTACAGTTGGCTTTTTCAAGGTTGACTGAGATGTAATTTGTCTATTTTTAACATTCTAAAAAGTTACAGTAAACTACCGCCTCGTACGCAGACTATAGAGTTATTGTAATAGTTTTCAATTTAAAATTATAATTATTTTTATCCCTAACTAGCTCAAAAAACTACCATGGCTTCGGTGTTTTATTATGCAAAATCGCGAAAACCATAGAATAAATTAAAGTTTACTTGAAAATCAGCTGTTTCTAAGAGGTCGAGGTCATTGACCTTATGTTGTCTTTTCATTTAGTTTAATGTAATACAGTCAAAACTTCAATTACCTTTATTTTCAAAAGCAGCTATTTTTTCAGTGAAACATGACATCAAAATTTTCCAAAAAAAAAAAGTTCACGTAAACAAAATTCTCAATAAACTGTTTTAACTTGTAATTAGCAAATATTTGATTATTCGCTGGCGTTATTCCTCTCAATTTTTTAATTTAATGTTTTGGTGCGCCCTTAAAGTTGAGATTGGATGAGCTTGCCACTTGATTATAAACGTAAAAATAACTTTATCAAATCGTATGTATTTTATATGTAAAAATTACTATACAGGTGTACCATTTCGATGGGCTTTTAGGGTAATATCCTAAACTATAAGAGATAGCGAAAAATGCTGAAAGGAGTCGCGTCCCCGATTTTGACAAAAACTAAAATGGCATTAATAGATTTTTGAAAAATGTATTACCCTAGCCAAGACTCGAACCATGTCTTTTTGCAATAAAATAAAAATCCTATATTATTATCCAATCGATAGTGTTATTGATAGAGACCAAATCCCGGAAACAAACATAGTGTTTTAAATTAAATCGAGAAAAAATTGAAAGAGAAGTTTCATCGATGTTACAGTGGTATGTATGTATTATGTCACCAGAAAATAACAAGAAACGCAAAATAAATTAAATATAAATGTCTATTTTATATTTGTTTTGGTCAAAATCGGGGACGCAACTCCTTTCAGCATTTTTGGTAGTCTAGGATATCCCTCTGAAAGCCCATCAAAATGATTTATCTTATATAAAAAAGACCTAGACAAGTATATTGATCAAAGGAGAGCTCAAGTAACCATAGTTACTATGTGATATAAAGCCAAAATGACTCTAAGAAATGGCTCAAAAATTAAGCGGCTTTAATGTCTACTGCAACTCTAGCTTAAAAAAAAATTAAAGGATACCATATCAATAACTATAGCATGGTAATAGTATTTTTTTTTTTATCTAAAGCAATGGATATTTTACTAAAACCTATGTAGTTGTCCAAATAGTCCTTAAATTTTTAACCCTAAATATATTTTAGACCCTATTTAAAAAATACTTAAATTAAGTGGGTTGTTAACCTTTAAATTAAATCGTATTTTTATTGCTTTAAGTTATTATAAGTTTAATTTATCATTCAAGTTAATAAATCCAAATCAAATTGATACAAGTATTTTATTCAAACAAACCTATTTCTATAGATAACTAGCAGCGCCGCGTGGTTTCGCCTGCGTTAGTCCCGATCCCTTGGGAATATCGGGATATAAAGTATCATATATGTTTATACATATCTCCAGCTGTTTCCATACCAAGTTTCATCGCAATCGGTTCAGAATCTTTGCGGAAGGAGTAAAAACATACTTGTTTATTTACCTACTACTGCGCCCGCGATTTTACCCGCGTAAGTCCCGTTCCCGCAGGTTATATCTGGATAAAAAGTGGCCTATATGTTATTCCTAGTATCCACCTGCCTTTATTCGAAGTTTCATCGCAATCGGTTCAGTACTTTTTGCGTGAAATAGTAACAAAGTCACCAACATACATACAAAATTTCACGTTTATAATACTAACTGCGCCCCGCGGTCTCTCTCGCGTAAGTCCCGTTTTCGCGGGAATATCGGGAAAAAAAGTAGCCTATGTGTTATTCCCGGTATCCAGCTAAGTATATTCCAAGTTTTATCGCAATCGGTTCAGTACTTTTAACAATAAAGTCACAATACAAACTTTCACGTTGATAATATTAGTGAGAAAGGTTTAGACAACATAATACCTACTATCATATTGATTGATGATAGATCACCGAGCGAGTGTCTATGCTATAATTATCTTTGTATTTGCATACATCCATATAGCTGTATATTATATAGCTTTGATAGCTGTATAGCTTTGATTTGAGGGTGCAGGGTTGCTTACGTTTGCCTAGTTAGTACCTACTTGACTGGGTGGATGTGGGTAGTCTGCGTTAACATTGCCTGTTGGTACTTTTGTTTTTATACTTGTTTTATACTTGATATCTTCATATATTTCTCTTTTTTTTATTCCGGCTGTCTTTTTGTTATTACGTTGTTTCTATTTGTGAATGTTCGTAATTGGCTTTGTGTTATCTATATACAATATGTAACGGGCAAGCCCTTTTAAGCCGAAAGGCGGTTGTTCTAGACGTCTAGGCGAACAACTTTTGTTCTAAGACTATTAAAAATCGAACTTTTTTTTTGAAAATTTTGAGGTTATGTTTCACTGAAAAATCAGCTGCTTTTGGAAATAAAGGTAATTGAAGGTTTGATTATAGTAGACCAAACTAAATGAAAGGACAACATAAGGTCAATGACCTCGAACTCTAAGAAACAGCTGATCTTCAAGTAAACTTTACACTTAAAATTTTCGAAAAGTACTTTGAATTTTCAAAAGTCGTAGAACAAAAGTTGTCCGCCTAGACGTATAGAACAACCCCCTTTCGGCTTAAAAGGGCTTGCCCGTTACATCTTGTATATATATATCGACGCTTAAAAGGTAATAGGGGATAAGCGACACTTTGGTCCAAAATGACTTTTAAATGCAGTCTTACTTGAAATTTTCCGCTCTATCGAATGCGCTCACTCCCGTGGCTCTACGTTGATATTTTTGTCGCTTGAATCCAAGCACTTTTAAATGTCATTTTGGTATTACCGACCGTATTTTAGGCCTTTTTTACCATAAAGGTGCTTGTACCATCGTAAAAATAGCACTATTTTTGACTTGTAGTCGGTAATGTCTCTTTACTTTTTACCGGTGTTGAGATTCGGGGTGCTTATGTTTCATTACCATAAACATGTGTTTGAAAAGTTAGAACTTATACCTCTTTACCTTTGTCATCAAAAGTATGAAGCATCGGTTATATCCTACTACCATTCAAAGTTTACAATATAGTTGCCGCTTATACATAACTACCAAAATCGAATTTAGTAATGACCTGTCACTTATACCCTACTACCACTTGCAACGTTACAACACCGTTGACGTTTATCCACTATTACTAAAATATAATTTAATGTTAAAGTGTCGGTTATACCCTACTACCAATTACTATTTTCATACAATATTGTCGCTATTGCTGTACTACCTCGTAATGATAATTCGCTCATTGGTGCTTACGCAAACATGCATGCGTGTCCACGCCTTTTCTGAAGTACCTTTTTAGAAGATACGCGTGAATAAGTCCATTATATTATTTAAAACATTATTTTTTGGAACTCTGTAACTACTTTTTATAATTGTTTTTAAGTCATCATCATCATATCAGCTGTATGACATCCATTGTTGAACATAGGGCTCCCTCATCGATTTCCAGCCAAGGCGGTTAAATGCAGCCTGCATCCACCCTTGGCTCGCGGTCTTAACCAAGTCATCCGTCGCGTCGGTGGACGGACGGGTCGTTTTCCGGTTAATGGTCTCCACTCGAGAACTTCGCGGCCCCATTGGCCATCCGTTCTCCGGGCTGTATGACCTACCCAGCCACAGCCTACAGTCACGTACAATGGGTCCACTGGAGGACCTAAGTGCGGAAAATGGGAGCCCAAGAAGACTGAAGACTGAATGACCTACCCATTGCCACTTCAGCCAGCTAATCCGTTGGACTATGTCGGTGACCCTTGTTTCTCCACGTATCTCCTCAATTCTGATTCGATCCCGTAGAGAAATACCAAGCATAGCTCTCTCCATTGCACGTTGAACGACTTTGAGCCTGTACATAAGGCCTATCTATGGTGAAACACCACGTCTCAGATTCGTATGTCATCACTGGTAACACACACTGATTGAAGATCTTTGTCTTCGGGCACTGAATTATTTTGGACGAAAAGATGTTGGAAGTTTCCCGAACGCTGCCCATCCGAGTGGGATTCGACGATTGACCTCTTTCTCTAAGTTGGACCTACCTAGCTGGACTCTCTGTCTCAGGTATAAGTAAGCCAACAACTTCGAGAACCAAGTTCACAACTATAACGGGGGCAGGCACAACATGGTCATTTAACATGACTTTCGTCTTGTCCATGTTCATCCTAAGGTCTATCCTTTAGGAGACTCGATTAAGGCCTTCTAGCATATTGCCGAGCTCTTCCATCGTCTTTGCCATGACTACGATATCGAGTGATGTATTCGCCGTTAATGTTGATGCCAAGTCCTTTCCAGTCTATGAGCTTGAAGGCGTCTTCCAGAGCGGCCGTAAACAGTTTCGGAGATATGACATCTCCTTGTCTGACGCGTCTCTTTAAGGGCCTTCGAAGTCTGTTCCTGTACTCGGATTGGCATGATGGCGTTTTTATACAAGCACTTCAACTTTTCGATGTGTCGATAGTCAATTCAGCATTGCTGGAGAGATTCGAGCACAGCCCATGTCTCGATCGAATCAAAGGCTTTCTCTTAGTCCGCAAACGCTAAGCAAAGTGGCAAGTTATACTCTTCGGTCCTCTGTATAACTTACCGAAGCGTATGGATATGGTCTATGACACTGTAGCCTTTTCGGAACCCGGCTTGTTCGGGCGGCTGGACGTCATCAAGCCTGCGCTCGAGACGATTCGCGATGACCCTTGAAAACAACTTATAAACATGGCTCAAAAGCGAGATGGTTCTTTAGTTCTTTAATAAGGTGTTGTCACCTTTCTTAAAGAACAACACCACCACGCTTTTGTTCCATTCTTTAGGCGTTGTACCATCAAGCAAGACGGCATTGAAGAGTTTCTGAAGGACTTTAAGTACCGGTGATCCACGCGCTCCATTCAGAAGCTCTGTTTTTATCCCGTCTTTGCCCGGCGCCTATGCTTCAGGGCCTCGGATATCCTATTCAGGATATCTCGGACATCAGTCGTACAGACTGATGTCCGAGATCCTCGGTGTAGTGTCGGGTCATTTTAACTATCGGGTCTCTAGCTAAACTGCTAGCAGGTTTAGCGACCGAATCGTATAACTATCCATAGAACCTTTCGATTTCCCTCAACACTTCGGCGTTAGTGGAGGCTAAGCTGCCGTCATCTTTCTTCAGCTTCGTCATCTGGCTTTGCCCAATAGACATATCAATTGCGAACACTTTGGAGCCCTTATTCCACTCGATCGTATCGAACCAATATCGTGACGTAAGGATTTCCAAATTCGTCTATTGAGCCGCCTATGTGAGTCCACATCATCGGGAGACTGCAGTCGCAGTGATCTCCGCTCAGCCATGAGGTTAAGGGTGTGATCAGAGAGTTTCTTAGGCCTATTTGTACGGCGGGTCTTAAAGTACTTAGACCCCACCGTAGGGGCAGTTTCTACAAACTTGCTATTTATATCGTTCACCAATGCAACACTACTATTAACTAGCTAGGCAGTCGAAGCGGTTGGACAGCTCAAGTTGAAAGCTTTTGAGGTTTTGGATATGGGCACAAGTAGGACGGAGCGTGGACTTCATCAACCGAGACCGTTCAAGTTTAACGTTCAATGTGCTGCTGGTTTTCACTCTGTGGATCACAGATAAATCATTGAATAATTATTCGTTTTTTGTTGGTCATGATGAAGTCAATCTCATTTTTCGTGGAACCATCGGGACTCATCCAGGTCCATTTCCTGTGAGGCGGCTTCTGGAAGAACGAGTTCATCATAAAGAGTCCCTCCTTCTCCAGAAAATCGGCCAGCCTGTGTCCGTATGGTTGCGCTGCTCATAACCAAATTGCCCCACTGTCAACTCATCATCGCTTCTCTTACTCAGGTTTGAGTTTGAAATTCCCCGTAACAACAGTGAAGTGAGTTTTAGCGATATGGTAACGCTATCATGTCCTCACATGGTCTCAACTTCCTCATCTGGGTGTGTCGAGGTCGGTGCATATACCTGAACAACTTGAAGGGAATATCTTTTGGATATTCGAAGTGTTAGGTATGCGACCCTGCTCGACACATTTTCGATGGTAATAATGTTGCCAACGAGGGATTTGTGAACGAGAAACCCTATCCCATTTTGGGATTTTAGGTCTCCTTCCCGGTAGAAGAGCAGGTTGCCGGACTTTAAGATTATCGTATCCCTCTCGCCGGACTTCCGATAAACCTAAGATGTTTCATTTTAACCTACTCATTTCTTTTTCCAGCTCATCTATCTTTTCGCCTTTCCTCAAAGTGCGGATGTTGTGTGTTGCCAGGGCTAGTGGTCTCGGTTGGGGGTGATAGCACAGCATCTGCCGGAGATTGTTAGCACCCCTAGTCCCGCCGTTACCGTGGCCACCACCGTAGTCAGAAATAGCGAGTCCGCCGGGGACTCGGGGCCTGTTGCTTGTCTGCATAATCATGAAGGGGGTTGCAGTACTCGCCACGCTTGGCAGGCGGGTTGGCGAGCGCAGTAAATGATGCGATGTAATACGCCGGAAGACGCTGCTGCTAATCTTTTAGTGTTTGTCCCTCAGACGAGTCCTACGTCTCCCACGGGAAGAGACATTCTAAAGCCGGTACCTGCGGCATTTCTTAAGCCGGTATCCGTGTCTTTAGGTACTTTTCTTTAATAATATTAGTAAAAACGTACTTTTGTTTTCATTAACTAACTTTAATATTAGGCAACACCTGCTTCTCCATCCTTGGATTTTTCCAAGTACGGAGGGAGTGTCGGCGGCGCTATATAGGACAGTAGGTGTATCTGGGTTAGGTGTAATTTTAAGGAAGAATAATGTCGCTTGTGAGTCTAGTGTTTTTAAGACTTAACGTTTAACCCACATTACCATATGCCCTGATAATGTCGTATGTAGGATATCCTTCTTTTCCTCTTGGTATAGAAATTTTGATGTGCGGATGTACCACATTACCTTATTAATTAAGACACTTACAGTGTCGTTAATGTCTAACTTCCTTAAAATGTTTTTGCTAAGCACTGTAGTTTGTCCTTTATTACCCTGTGGCATAATAATGCGAATAGTCTCGTATCCTTCTTTACCTAATTAAGCTATTCTACAGTCATGTGACTTATGCCCTGTTACCTTATCGTATGTAGATATCAAATGATACTAAGGCTTCTGTACTCTTTGGTTTTTTCTGGGTAGATGTAACTTATGCCGTATTACCTCAAATGAAAATCAAGACCATTTGATTTAAGCGCCATCAAACCAGGTAATACAATGTCTAATCAAATAAAAGAAAATGCCAATTAATGCTTGTCTTTCTCTAGATTTCAAAACTGTTTCCATCTTACAGATATGACAATTAATTTAAAAGTTATGGCCATTTTTCTGAAATTTGAAACTTTAAACTGCTCTCCTGAACAATTTGGTTTTTGTCGCTTAGCCCCTATTACCTTTTAAGCGTCGATATTTACTTTGTATTATAGCTGTGAATGTTCCTAAAATAAATAAATATCTTGTCAGATACAAGCCACTAGGCGCTAAGTAAGCCGCCTACCTATGGGGCCGTAGCCTTATAGTCAATTTCACAGAAAGAATCTCGCAGCAGTCGCGGGAAGTAATTTAGCAAATTAGATAAAGAGAGAAGTGTGAGAATAGTGAGGAATAAGAAAATGTCTATAAATTGCATGGCACTAGTTTTAGATGCAGCTAACATCATAGACGAAACCTTCTAACACAGATAAAGCAGGTAACTCCCGTCGAGTTCAACTCGACGTCGTTTTGAGAATATAATGCTGTTGCTACCGCGCAAGGAGCGAGCAGAAATTGTCTACGTTAAACGCCCATAGACAAATTCTGCTCGCTCCTTGCGCGGTAGCTTTTTTCAACCCCATTATCGACAGCATCGTATTCCTAAAACGTAGAGTTGAACTCGACGGGAGTTATGCGGTAGGATCCCTGGTTACAGACTTTTAGTTTTTACAGTCAAACTGTTCTATTTAATAATATTTCCATTAGTTTGTCAGTTCAAATAAACTAAAGTAAAAACCCGACTGCGTAAAAAACTCGTTAAAAAATACGCATAGAATAAACAAAAAAACCAAAAAGAAAAATTCATTCATTTTACCAATCTAATTTTTCCAATGGGTCCCGACTGTGAGTAATTTTTTTACTTATTTATTATGTGTTCTGTGTGTATCGATTACAAAACTATTATTACTAAGCGTAATTTCAAATTACTGGGCTTGTTTTTTTCTTTTTGGTTTTTTTGTTTTTTCTATGCGTATTTTTTAATCGAGTTTTTTACGCAGTCGGGTTTTTTGTTTTTTTATAAATTATTTTTTTTATTTTACGCTTTTTAGTAATTTATTACTGGTATATTTATTTATATCATTTATTGATGGTAGGTAAGTCTCGTAATCTATTCATTTCAGTAATTCATTCATTAATTCAGTAGATAACTAATATTATAATTAAGTAGGAAAGTAGGTACTTAATGTTCCAACTTTATTTATTTATATTATTCTATTTCAGTTAGGGTTTAGTTATTTATTGTTTAAATTTATTATTATTCTTTTAACGTTTTTAGGTAAGTAAGTACCTAAGTGTTATTAGGATTTTATTCAGTAGGTAGGTACAATTTATGTAAATACTAGCTGCGCCCCGCGGTTTCACCCGCGTAAGTCCCGTTCCCGCAGGAATATCGGGATAAAAAGTAGCCTATGTGTTAATCCAGGTCCCCAGCTACCTATATTCCAAGTTTCATCGCAATCGGTTCAGTAGTTTTTGTGTGAAAGAGTAACAACCTCACATACATACATACAAACTTTCGCGTTTATAATATTAGTAAGATTTTTTTAGTTTATATCAATATAAAATAATAATAATAAAAAAATAATAAAATTTTTATTGTAATAAATAAGTACACATCAAACTTACACAATAGGTATAAACATTTTGCTTCAAAATACATTTTTAGATTTTTGTGATAATTTACTGATTCCCAAACTAAGACAAGCTTGTATTTTAGGAATCAGTTTTAATAAAATATGACAAACAATAATTATTATGTACCCATTACTTAAACGTTTAATTATTTGATTAATAACATACAATATAGTAATATTTAACAATGACATACATGCAGAATTATTAAATATCTTATATTAATATTTGATTTGCTGTAAAAAGTTTTCCGTTTCCTCATAAGATTGAGTAAGCAACCATTTTTGAAGCTTATTTCTCAACTCAGTTTTATTTAATCTAGATATACATAGACTCTTATTAAGTGCATTATAAATCCCACGACTTGTGGCCTTAGACTGACACTTTGCAAATTCGGTTCTACATCGTGCTAGGGGGCAAGCCAAACTTCCAGGACGCATCGAAGTCTTTTTCTGCAGAGATGGTAAAAATGTATGCAGTCTGAGTACAACACAAAGAATAAATAACTGTCTAACGTTCATACAGTGGCAATCCCTATACAGTTGCGTAGTGGAATATCTACGAGGCTTAAAGTAAGCCACTTTAAGAACAGCTCGTTGTGCTCTTTCTAATTTAAGTAAAATCGTTTTGTGTGTAACACCCCAGACAGGTATGCAGTACCTTAAAACAGATTGACATAAAGATATGTAAACAGTTTCCATCAAATTATGATTAGCCGATTATACCGAAGTGTTTTAAATATATGCCCCGCGGTTTCACCCGCGCAAGTCGCGATCCCGCGTTGTTCGAACACCTACCTACCGCAATGCAATAATCCACACTTAAACGGTCGCCCATTGAAGTACTGTTGAAGCCAGGCGCTACCGCGCCTGGCATCATCAGTACTTCCCTGGTCGTCCGTTTAAGTGTGGATTTTTGCACTGCGGTAGGTAGGTGAAGTAAGTTAAAGTTTGTGTTTCGTCAGTAAGTGACGATGACGATGACGAAGGAGGACGATGACGATGGATGACGAAGATGATGATGCCACTCTACATCACTTATCCTACCACTGTGTCGATTTTCATTCATTAAATGGTTATCACCCGCGTAAGTCCCGATCCTGCGGGATTTTCGGGATCAAAAGTATCCTATGGTACTCTCCATCATTTAAACTATCCCTATGCAAATTTTCATCCAATAAATATTATCACCCGCGTAAGTCCCGATCCCGCGCGATTTTCGGGATCAAAAGTATCCTATGTTACTCTCCATCATTTAAACTATCCCTATGCAAATTTTCATCTAATAAATATTATCACCCGCGTAAGTCCCGATCCCGCGGGATTTTCGGGATCAAAAGTATCCTTTGTTACTCTCCATCATTTAAACTATCCCTATGCAAATTTTCATCTAATAAATATTATCACCCGCGTAAGTCCCGATCCCGCGGGATTTTTGGGATCAAAAGTATCCTATGTTACTCTCCATCATTTAAACTATCCCTATGCAAATTTTCATCCAATAAATATTATCACCCGCGTAAGTCCCGATCCCGCGGGATTTTCGGGATCAAAAGTATCCTATGTTACTCTCCATCATTTAAACTATCCCTATGCAAATTTTCATCTATTAATATTTTCACCCGCGTAAGTCCCGATCCCGCGGGATTTTCGGGATCAAAAGTATCCTATGTTACTCTCTATCACTTAAACTATCCCTATGAAAATTTTCATCTAAGAAATAGTTATCACCTGCGTAAGTCCCGATCCCGCGGGATTTTCGGGATCAAAAGTATCCTATGTTACTCTCCATCATTTAAACTATCCCTATGCAAATTTTCATCTAATGAATATTATCACCCGCGTAAGTCCCGCTCCCGCGGGATTTTCGGGATCAAAAGTATCCTATGTTACTCTCCATCATTTAAACTATCCCTATGCAAATTTTCATCTAATAAATATTATCACCCGCGTAAGTCCCGATCCCGCGGGATTTTCGGGATCAAAAGTATCCTATGTTACTCTCCATCATTTAAACTATCCCTATGCAAATTTTCATCTAATAAATATTATCACCCGCGTAAGTCCCGATCCCGCGGGATTTTCGGGATCAAAAGTATCCTATGTTACTCTCCATCATTTAAACTATCCCTATGCAAATTTTCATCCAAATCGGTCGAACCGTTTGACCGTGAAGAGGGAACAAACAAACAAACAAACAAACAAACAGATTTTCGGATTTATAATATTAGTAGGATTTTCTCACCCGTCCTGACACATAATCTACGTGTTGTCTCCAAGTGAGATTTTCGTCAACCACAACGCCTAAATATTTTATATGTGTAACCCTGGTCAGTGGCATACAGGCACAAGACAAATTATTATCTTCACATCTATGTGCTTTCAATACTCCCGAAGTTGAGGGTGGTCTTACTGGAGAATGAGGTATACAGAAACGCACGAATTTGGTCTTGTCCAGGTTTAAAGTCAACAAGTTAGCAGAAAGCCAATTCATAACATTCCGCAATGCATACTCAGCGTTGATTTTTGCACTATCCCAATCAGAACCATAAGCCAAAAGCACTGTATCGTCAGCATAAGTATATACTTCGCAGGAAAATATTCATAGAAATAGAAAATATTCCTGTCATCTGTACCATCACGTCTTATACTTTGATAGTTCCAAGCGTAACTACGTAACAAAAATAAAAACTTGTTCGTTGGTAATAAAAATAAAAACTTGTTCGTTAGTAATAAAAACATCCATACATACATACATAGACCGTTAAACACATTACCCTCCTTTGCGTCGCGCAGTCGGGTAAAAAGCAAGAATACCTAATTGTAAATCAACTATAAGCCGTTATATTTCCTAAACGGTTCTTTAAAATGAAAAATGGTGAAAGAAAACTAATATTTATTTTTAAAAACCTATTCAAAGATACCCATCTTGACATACTTTGACGATTTTGGATTTTTTAATTTTGACAATATGGCGTCTGGTGGTGACAAAAGTTACTTTGGATTACTGTCATGTCTTTAGTCACACTCGCCAGATTAAGACGAATCGATTGACGTAAGAATCATCAAAATCGGTCCACGCGTTTGGCCTCTAGAACGCCACATAGAAACATCCATACATACATACATAGACCGTTAAACACACACACAAAGGAGGGTTCCTTTGCGTCGCGCAGTCGGGTAAAAAACGGTGTGCCTGGTGTTATTCAAAACCACAGAGTATTTGCAAATGTCGTTTATTTATATAACTAAAACTTAACAATAATTACTTACAAATTCATTTACATTAAATACATATCACAATTATTGTGATAAAATATATTAATACGATTATATGTAGAACAAGAAGGGCTGGTGCCATTTTAGAAAAATAAGTTTATAGCTGAGTAATATTTTTTACATTATAATGTTAAAGTTTTTTTTTGAATAGCTATTTATTATTTTCGTCTATCTTTTACCTATACCCTTTTTTCAGAATTAAGAATGCTATAGGTATGCCAAATCGGTTGAAACTTGCGACCGATTTGGCGAAGTTACAGCGAAGCTTGTATTATATACAAATACACTAGTTTTTGTTGTAGTCAAAAATACTTATAAGTTTTATTTTTACAGGCATTTAAACTTACGATAAATGTTGAGTCTCGCTAACAGTCAAGTGATGTCATTTACAACGCTCCCCTAATCAAAACGTTAGACGACATGTACTGTGACATCGATACATTCACATCTATAGACCGTGAGCGAACTGGGCGTGTGTGAGATGACGTCACACCCGAGTACGAGTCCGCATCGCACGTTTACTTCTATAAATCGGAAACGAATTAACGAATCGAAATAATTATTTCACTTGTATTTTTATTTTTAACAGAGAATATGGAGAACTAATATTCGAAATTAGTTATTTTCCCTCATTGACAAATCTGTGTTTACAATTTTGATCTAGTTTTATGAAAAAGGGTATAGGTACCTAACCTATTGCTTTTGTGGACAAATGACGTCGACGCCTACATTAATCCACATAAAACATGTACCCCTTACTTATTAACGTTAGTTAACAGCTGCATTACTACGTATCGTTTGTCTTTTACTGTGACATGAAGTCTCAAAGTTGATAGACAGAGACAAACGTCACATAACTTGGTCATCTGTTAATCATCGTTTATAAGTAAGGGGGGATATTAAATAAACAATATATAAAATTTAATAAAATTAAAAACAGTTTTCCAATCCTACCTGTTGTTATGTACAATTTTTCACTCGTTGCACACCGGGCACCGGTCATATACCATCATAATAAATCATAGTAAGTTTAGAGCGGAACTACTTATGAGCAACTTACAATATCGATATCGCTTATCGTTGGCGTGAATGCGCAGCACTGATCCCGCCCTTAAGATCCATGAGTAAAGGAGACAGCGAAATAATCTCTGCACCGCTACCACTTTTAACGACTTAGTGTGTGCAACGAGTAAAAAACTGTACTACAATATAATATCTAAACCTACATTATGTACTGCAGATCAACAAAAGAATAAATCATAAGAATAGAATATAAGCACACCATGTTTCAATATTTGGTTTTTAAGGTGCTCTTTCACGGTAAGCATTCCTCTTTAATACATCCTACGCAATGCTGAACATAACAGGCGTGCAGGCAAATGATCGCAGTGAGGGAACACCTTAGGAAATGATTACATAACTAATTTTAGTTAAAACTAATAATATTGACAACCATAACTGAATAGATTTTCTAGGCAAACATGACTCCGACGTCCGCGTCGCGTCCATCGTCGCTTTCCATCAGCTGCCCTAGAAAACATTCTTATCGATTAACGAAATCGCCAATCGACAGATTTTTTGTATGAAATTGACATATAAGTTCGCTAAAAGTCACGTGACTTTTCGTGAACTTATATGTCAATTTCATACAAAAAATGTGTCGATTGGCGATTTCGTTAATCGATACGAATGTTGTCTAAGGCTGCAGATACGATAAAGTCAAATAATGCTAGCCAATCTCAGGTAAATAAAAACGATTTTTAGAAATGTCACAACATTCTTAATAATTTAATATTATAAATGTGAAAACTGCCGAACTAGTTTAAAAAATTGTTGTTGGGAAAGTTTCGGTAGAGCTCTGGAAAATGTCCAACAGTTGCTGAACTGTTTTCGAGACAATTCTGACATTTTAGTTGTAGAATATTTTATGTGAAGTAAAAAAATATACTTTTTAATTATTTTTTTGTAAATTTAGGGTTGTAATTGAAAAGGTTATTTTTTCCTAATTTGATTTTTATTGCTCTATCTAGACATATCTACTAAAAATATTTGAAAGGAAAAATACATCTTCAAAAGTTTTCAAAACAGATTTAAACTCGCGTCTCTAGGTCAGTACCTCAGCCTCTTACGAACTAGACCACGCGGGTTCCCACCCCGAGGAGCGAATTTAAGAATATGTATGTTTCCCTGTCTACTATTTTCGACTTAGGCTCGTTTGAACGCATCTACAGGAACCAATTTCCAGTGATTTACCCGTGCTAATGATTAACTTTACTCTTAACACATTCGCCAAGAGATGACAAAAGATGTGTGATTTTTGGTTGCGAACATTATTCTCCAAAAATACCTTTTTCGAATTCAAGGCTGCGGAACAGTATAGTTTTTTTAGATGGCATCTATACATATATATGTATATAACATCCTATCCTACTAATATTATAAAGCTGAAAGTGTGTGAGTATGTGTGTATGTGTATTTGTTGCTCAATCACGTAAAAACCGCTGAACCGATTACCATTGAAACTTGGAATATAGGTAGCTGGATACCGGGAATAAAACGCTAGGCTACTTTTTATCCCGATAATCCCGTGGGATCGGGACTTACGCGGGTAAAACCGCGTGGCGCAGCTAATTTGTATATAAAAATAAATTTTCCCTCAATGTCAATCTAGTATCATGAGACCACGTTAAAAGAGCAATTTTTTTTAATAATCACCTTTCCTAATTAAGTCTAATAATATAGGATATTGCAGTGTTGCACACAGCGCAATCTAGCGCGATAAAGCAACCAGGGTACTGGGTATAGTATGGGTAAAGAATATACGACATAAAAAACATTTTTGTAAAAATATACATAACAGATTTAGAAACAAATATTTATCGTCACCATAAACTTGCCCCCGGGGATTCGAACCCGCAACCGTCTGCGTAGCAGTCGAGTGTTCGCCCGACGCGGACGCACCCCTGAAGCCGTTAATTCTAATTTTATATTATAAGTATTTTGTTAGTTAAACTATCTATCTAGTACCTACTTCTGGTATATCACTTGATTATAATTAGGTACTTAGGTACTTCAAAATCATAAGTTTGAAGCGTAGTACTTGGGCGTGATTTTTTTACAGAAATTAACAAGGAGGGTACCGAGAAGTAATTCTATTTTGTTCCCTAGGACTCTAGGACAATGATTTTTTATTATTATTTGAAGTACGGATCTGGATCGCGATTGTATTTAACTAGCTGCGCCCCGCGGTTTCACCCGCGTAAGTCCTGTTCCTGCGGGAATATCGGGATAAAAAGTAGCCTATGTGTTAATCCAGGTCCCCAGCTACCTATATTCCAAGTTTCATAGCAAATGATTCAGTAGTTTTGGTGTGAAAGAGTAACAACCTCACATACATACATACATACTTGCATACAAACTTTCGCGTTTATAATATTAGTAAGTAAGATAAGATATACCACCCTAGAACTCAAGGACAATGATTTTTATTATTATTTGAAGTACGGATCTAGATCGCGATTGTAGATAATTTTAGATTTAATTAAACGGGTTGTACCTCTACGTTAGAACCGGGGCCCAACCGCGCATCTTCCGTCATAATCGGCATCAAAACCCCACTGCGCAAAGGAATAACCTGCGCGGTTTAAACCTTAGCCTTAATTTGGATGCATTTGAAGGCGCGACGCCTTCAAATTTTACGCCCAAATACTACGCTTTCATATTAAGTTTTAACAAAACTAGGCTAAGCTATAAATATAAGTGTACAAAACGCGTGATACTGATAACGTAGTTTCATAAGCACTATGCAGTAGGTACATTGCTGCTTTGACGTAACATGGTAATCAACTGTTATTACCTCAAAGCAGCAATGTACTGCATAGTGCCTATAAAACTCATAAACTCTGGTCATTTCTCAACCGAACGGATTCTGCTATAACTTCAGAGCGATTAACAATTTGTTCTATATTTTGTATTTTATTTTAACGCACAAAGCCTTTACCATATACAGGATGAACCATTTCAATGAGCTTTCAGGGGGATATCCTAACCTGTAAGAGATAGCAAAAAAAATCTGAAACAAGTTGCGTTCCCAATTTTGACAAAAAACAAATAGACTTAGAAATATTTTTGGCAAGGAAATTATATTTCCAAAAAATCCCCATGACAGGATCGTCGCAGTCGCCCGGTTAGCGAAAGGACGCAGGTTCGAATCCTGTCATGGGGATCTTTTGGAAATATATTTTCTTGCTTAAAATATTTCTAAGTTAAAAATGCCTTAAGCAATAAAAACAAAAAGAAATATTTGAAAACAAATAGGTATTTTTATCGATTTAACACACGACACTACTTATATTTGTTTCCAGGATTTCATCTCTATCAGCAACATTTATCGATCGGTACAATAATACAGTCTGTTAATTTTTTTGCAAAAAGACAATATTCGATTCTTGGCTAGGGTTATAAATTTTTCAAAAATCTAATAATGCCATTTTTGTTTTTGTCAAAATTGAGGACGCAACTCCTTTCAGCATTTTTCGTTTCAATCTCTTTATAGTTTAGGATATCCTATTATTCAGGGGGATACGGGGGATTCAAGAGGATATTCCCCTGAAAGCCCATCAAAATGGTCCCCCCTGTATATTTTTTCTTTTAATTTTATAACTGCTTCTAAGTATAGCAGTAAATAGTATAATAAGTTGTGTGATGTGATGATGTCAATAGTGTATTATATTAATGAAAATATATTGCATGTGATGTGAATTGTGTTTGTACTTAGTTAAAAATATGTAAAAGTAGAATAGTAAAGTATTTATTTCTATTATTTATGCACAATAATAAAGAAATCCCCAACTTTTGAGGAAGATGTCTCAGTCATATTCAACTATCAGAATCCTATTTCCCAGCTAGTTCAGTGAGCCAATACAAAATGGCGTAGACGGAGGAACAAAAATGGACGAGCTCTCAGCCATCACAACAGTTTAAGTTGGCGTCTCGATATTTTTACTGGCATTATGGACTGACTTTGAAATAGGTACAGTGCGATATGATCTGTTATGGACAGTGAACGAACTAAGCATAGAAATAGCCTTTCCATACTCGCATAAACAAACAGCACCAAAGCTCAATTACGAAGTATGCACGTATACAAACCACACACTACAATGACTTCCCGCGCGAGTGCAACCGAAGTGACAGCTTCGTGTCGCGACCCACTTTTTAATCGCGACCTATTTTCCGTGGTGTCTCACTTGACATTGGCAGAATTGCGTCTTAACGTCAGCAATAGCCATACAAAAGAAGTGGTTGTTCCGTGGAGTCATTTTGAAGCGTAAGGAATATTTCTATGCTTATATTCCGTTCACTTGTTATGGATCATTTCCCTTGATCCGGTTTCTCAAGATGATTAAAGACCGTTAATTTAACGCTAGTTAAACTACGCATAAGTAAAACTTTCCCATGAGAGTTTTGATGCATCTTGATGTATTGCACAATTAAATTCTGGGGTGTTTTAAAAGCGTCAAATATGCTATCCATCGATTAAAAAAGTATCTGGTCGTTAAAAATGTTGAGAAATCAAAGATCAGCAAGTCTAACAGCCGTATTCATAGACGTGTCTAAGTAATTACTTTGGCCAAATAATGCCTTTTATCTCTCTTTCTTATAAATAATTTTCAACGTTAGAGGAAATGTCACAGACATATTTTCTAAAACAAGTAATTACTAGACTCTTCTGTAGATACGGCAGTTACACCCGTATTTATAGACTTGTCTAAGTAATTACTTTGGCTAAGTAATGCCTTGTCTCTTTCTTTTTAAAAATATTCAATATCAGAGAAAAGATGACATACATATTTTCTAAGACAAGTAATTACTAGACTCGTCTATAGATATGGCAGTTAGAATCTTAGATCAATAATGACAACGAAAAACTCATACATTTATTTGAAAGCGAGAGCTATTTATTTCTATTTTCTTCTTTTTTCTATATTGACCGTTCTATGTTTATATTTTTGATCTAAGATTTGATACTTTTACAGTAGGTGAGTCAATTCAAAAGAGCTTTAAGTCTGCCAGGCTGACTGACCAGAATCTGACAGACTTACAGTGTCTGTCAGCCTAGCAAACTAACAGTCAGTCCGTTGGACTGCCTCTCACAGCTACACATTAAGGCTACGGCCGCATTGGCATGCTCGCTTAGCGCCTGAAGGCTAGCGAGTCGCCTAGCGAGTCACGTGACATTAAACCAACCTGCCCCCCTACCGCGTAACTCCCGTCGAGTTCAAGTCGACGTCGTTTTGGGAATACGATGCAGTCGATAACGGGGTTGGAATAAGCCACAGCGCAAGGAGCTTGCAGAAATTGTCGCCGTTAAGGCCATAGACGATTCCTGCTCGCTTCTGCGGGCAATCTAGCCCCAAACTAAGCAGTAGGCTTGTACTATGGTACTAGACAACGAATATACTACATTTTTTTTATTGTAAATACATACATATTATACATAGAAAGACACCCAGACCAGATAAGAATCTTTAATTTTAAGCATAAATATTTGCACCCGACGGGAATCGAACCCGCAGCCTTTTGCGTTTCAGCCGAGCGTTCGCCCGACGCACCACAGAGGCCGTCAAGTTTAAGTAAAAGAATTAAAAGAGCAGAGCAGCGTTTGAGCAGAAATTATCGACGTTAAAGCCATAGACAATTTCTGCTCGCTGCTTACGCGGTAGCTTTTTTCAACCCCGTTTTCGACAGCATCTTCCCAAAACGACGTCGAGTTGAACTCGACGGCAGTTACGCGGTAGGGTCCCTGTTTGATGCACCTAGTTAGTCGATCGGCGTGTATAGGTGACTCGCTAGCTTCCTGCCTAATCTGAAAATCTAGCTACAACAAAACTAACCAATAAAACCCACCAAATCATACTTTAGGATCGCCCGGTTCAGGACT
The DNA here is from genome assembly GCA_949358125.1 of Idaea dimidiata. Taxonomy (NCBI): domain Eukaryota; kingdom Metazoa; phylum Arthropoda; class Insecta; order Lepidoptera; family Geometridae; genus Idaea; species Idaea dimidiata. The sequence continues at coordinate 14,023,027 of OX442339.1, read as the reverse complement.
TACAGACAGTAGCGGCTCTGTATCGGAGGTACTCGGCGCCGTATTGAGCGTGTTCTCCAACGATCCGTAGGCCGAGGTTCTGATGTCCACCTCGGGGGGATCGAGGGAGGAGGACGGGAGGGAGGTGGAGGATAACCCCCCGGGAGGTGGAGGATGTACCAGCCGCGAGCTCTCGTCGCAGCCGCGTGCCATGTGGTACATTGATTTGCCGCGGAGACGACGGCTGAATGAGCTCCCTGAGAATAGATATAGATTGGTTAGTACCCCAGTCATTTCAGCATTTATCGTCTATTCTTAAGGGGCCGTAGTAGGCCAGAACTGATATTTCTAAGGTGAATTACTACAAAAGTTATTTAAAATAAAAGCTTTTGAAACCATATTTATTAAAGTCGAGGATATTCACTAACACGTGAATGTCGTGAAAACAAGATTCCTGAAAATTTTTTCGATAGAAAAAAATCCAAACTTCCCTCTAAATTGTACAAATAAGTGATATTACTCAGTCAATATTGTACGAAAAGTAATAAAACTTTGTATAATAACCAGTGATCGGAAATTCGGGGGCTAATATACCTAAACTTTACAAAAATGCATACGAAATAATAATGTGGATATGCCTCTATCAAACTTCTTGTAAAACTACGTACGTTAAATTAATAAATACGTTATTCTTGGATTATTGACGAATTATTGCTGGTTATATTGAGACAAAAATAAATCTGTTAAGTGCGAGTCGGACACACTCACCGAGGCGAGGGTTTTTTACTTGTTACTTATTTTGTGACACGAATTTAAATTTACTTCAAGAATACTGATAAGTAGTTAAATACCTGAGTCAACTACTACAATTAGTAGGTAAATACCACGCTTCATGTGTGACGTCATCAAGTACGAATGCACGCAATGCAGGGGTGAGAGCAGGGACTGAAGTAGGGAACGAGGGGTCGGGGTTTATGATCCTGCTCCCGCGCATTGTTTGTGAACGTCATTCGTCGCCTGTCCATTCATGTGTACGGGTGTTAAGTTGTGTTTTGTTCCTATTTCTGATGATTTGGCATTCCTACGGTTATTGATTTGCATCGTGATTTGGATTCTACTACTTGGAACTAAGTGTAATTGTACGTAATTAAAACTGTGATACACATAAAACTACAGTTGTCTTATTTCTCCATGTTTCCAAGCTGTTGAACTAAACCAAATGTAAAACCGAGGACAAAAATAAACATTTATAAAGAACTATCGCTATAGTGGACTAACATTTTAGCATTTGACAGGTAGGAGGGAGTTTCTGAGGGAATATTGGCTCACTATTACAAGGTTCTATGTTAGAATATAAAACAACATGGAACCTTGTCACTGCGAGCCAACGTTTACCCATTGACTCGCTAGATGGCGTAGGCGCATCATTGAATTGACGAAAACTTAAAAACGAAAATGTAATTATACGCCAGCGCCATCTATTAAACGTTTTGGTTGTAAAGCTGTAAGCAGACTTTCACTCATTAATATTGATGTAATCGAGTTCTGGGTACGGGTACTGAAATGCATATCCATATTCTTCTTTTATTAAATCAAGTTTAGGTATATTAGCCCCCGAATTTCCGATCTCTAATAATAACTGAACTTAGCTCAATATAGGCAGTGAATGTTTTGAATTTCAAGATTAACGTTTAGTAATCTTAAAACGAACAATTGTTTGATATTACGCAATAAAATTTTGCGTAGTCGCATCTAACGTCCTTCACTTACACATCTAAAATTCGCTAGCTTTATCCCTGTCACGCTATTAGGGTTATATAGGCCCTAAAGTCCGTGATTCTTATTTAAATTTTTGAAAAAAATGTTCAAACGGAATCAAACCTCGTTTTTCCAAAAAAACCGGTCAAGTGTGGGATTCGCACACGAAGTTTTCCTCCGTACCATTATCACAATTGGGTACCGAACCATCAAATTATAACCAGTGGGTCTGTTCTTCTAAATAATTAGTAATAATTACAAACCGTTTTTTCTTTTCGTACATCTTGTTTGCAACTTAGTTGCATAACAATTCATGTTACCATGGCAACATGGCATGTATACAAACAAACAGTATTCATCTTCGAAGAGGAGAATAATAATCACGTTCGTGGTATGCAGACACAACATACCAACAACACCGAGGTGCTCGGATATGTCCCGTTTGACATCGGAGACGTCCCACATGGCGAGGAAGGAGCCGAGGCAGGACCGCGGCGGGTGCAGCCCCGACACGTACTCCGCGTACGAGAAGCTGTAGTGGTGCGCTATGGCCGCCAGGAACATCTCTATGCAGATTAGGAAGTCCTGGAAATTAAACAACAATTATACAAGATGTAACAGGTAAGCCCTTTTAATCCGAAAGGGGGTTGTTCTAGACGTTTAGGCGAACAACTTTTGTTATACGACTTTTGAAAATTCGAAGTACTTTTCGAAAAATTTAGGTGTAAAGTTTACTTGAAAATCAGCTGTTTCTTAGAGTTCGAGGTTATTGACCTTATGTTGTTCTTTCATTTAGTTTGGTCTACTACAATCAAACCTTCAATTACCTTTATTTTCAAAAACAGCTGTTTTTCCAGTGAAACATAATCTCAAAATTTTCAAAAAAAAGTTCGAATTTTCAAAAGTCGTAGAACAAAAGGTGTTCGCCTAGACGTCTAGAACAACCCCCTTTCGGATTAAAAGGGCTTACCTGTTACATCTTGTAGATAGAATTACTTTGGAACCTTTTGTTATTAAATATTATAGTAGAATATTGCTCCGGTTCCACTATAGCCATAAATATACGACAATGACAATCATATTATTATGATCATTGTAATGAAATGTAAAAAAATAAATGTATTTTGACGATTGTAAAACATGATCACAAAAAAAAACCACATGAGTTTCTTTTGGCTTCTTCTCATCGGAGGGCGCGTTCCGAAGCCACACTAGGTCATAGTTGTAAGAATCGACGTACTTAAAGTGATCAACACATCCAATTGAATAAAAAAAAATTTGATTTGATTTGAAATCTTTTTCATTCATAAGTTGTCTGTAAGATATTACAAGAGATTGTAAGAGATTGGGAATTAAGACGAAGCTCCAATAAAAAATATGTCATGAACGGCCCGCCCACTTACCCCTACATCCACGAGTCACACGCACACGTATGCACTTTCGAACATCGCAACTTTTTTGATCTAGCGCCCAAGCGCGCGAAACTGTTATATATTTTTTCATAGGTTGTAAACCGATTATGGTCGTTTGGAAAGTAGCCAGTGTCAAGTATTTTATAATACGACCTCATTGGTGCGTCGGGCGACCGCCTGGCTCACGGAACACTATTACTCCTAGCGGGCCTGGCTGAACGGGATACGGAAGGCTGCGGATTCGATTCCCGTCGGGTGCAAATATTTATGCTTAAAAATAAATATTTGTATCTGATTTGGGTGTCTTTCTATGTATAATATGTATGTATTTACAAAAAAAAAAGAGGTATAATATGTATTATATTCGTGGTCTAATACCCCTAGTACAAGCCCAGTGCTTAGTTTGGAGCTAGATTGCGCTGTCTGTATATGTCGTGCAATAATATTTATTTAATAATTTGCAAGTTGTTTGTTTTGTATCTTCAAAACTTGTATCGTCCGATTATTCCTATTTGTCCCCTCTAGCCCTGTTCCCCGGAGGGACAACTAGGAATTTTTCCCCAGTTGTCCCCGGGGCGACAATTCGTGGCGACTGTCCCTTTGAAAGCTGGCTAAAGGGGACAAATGGGAATTATGTTTCTCAGTTGTCACGGCGGGCGGGGGGGACAGATGGGAATCTGTTCTCCCATTTCTACCCCGCATGTTGGTGTTATAACAGAACTAGCTGCGCCCAGCGGTTTCATCCGTGTTCGTAATAAGTACCCTAATGTACCATTATTATTTTAATGAACTTTATAAACGCATACGACTTGCATTTATAGCAATATTTTGGATTAGGGGTGAAGTCGTCCCCTTCGAAACTGGGACCAGGGACGGTAGTTTAGACATTGGGACGAGTCGACTACATACATATTAATATACTCTAGAGGTGAAGTAGTCCCACTAAGAAGATACTAAAAAGACTTTGTAAATTTTTGGGAAAAAAAAGTTAATAGAAGAGATTAGTGGAAAACAAAAGACGATCGAAGTAAAAACAAAAAACGATCTAACCTAACTCTGAAACTATTGACACTAGACCACTAGTTTCTCAGCCTAAGTTATATAGCTCCTCGAGATCATCAGTTTGGTTGACAGCTGTCAAACTTGAGCCGTCAATATCTCGGAAACTATTGACACTAGACCACTAGTTTCTTAGCATAAGTGATAGAGCTTCTCGAGATCTTCATTACAAACTTCACCCCTAACCGACGAACCCCTTACGACTTGCATTCATAGTAATATTTTGTACTATAAATGCAAGTGGTATGCGTTTATAAAGTTCATTAAAATAATAATGGTACATTAGGGTACTTATTACGAACACGGGTGAAACTGCAGGGCGCAGCTAGTTTTATTATAACACACACATGCGGGGTAGAAATGGGAGAACAGATTCTCATCTGTCCCCCCCCCCCCCCCACCGTGACAACTGAGAAACATAATTCCATTTGTTCCCTTTAGCCAGCTTTCAAAGGGGACAGTCGCCACGAATTGTCACCCCGGGGACAGGGCTAGAGGGGACAGCTGGGAATAATCGGCCGCATCCACACCGGACGATCCCCGCGCTAAAGAATATTTTATCTTATTCGCGCTCAAGCAGCGGAGAGGGAGAAAATAGGATAAAAGATTCTGGAGCATGTGGATCGTACAGTGTGGACCAGGCTAATGGCATGTTTGGAAAAATTCATAACTTGTCGATAGTGGACTTGACCAATTACCTATTTGACTTATTACAGACTTGACCATTGTCGTGCCATTCTCACTTTTCTTGTTAGTTTGTCTGTCCGGAGTCCGGGCGGAATCTTGCAAATTCAATTTGATACACTTTCCAATTAGCTAGCGTGCTGAAACTGTGTTTCGGTTTGAATCGCGTTTGTTTGGTTGGCTTTATAATACAAGCCCGACGTTTCGGAGCCCTTCCGGCCTCCCTCATCTGAGGCAACAAACGCGATTCATACCGTAATACTAGAATGTCTACCTCGGGAGCGAATACTATTTTCGAATGAAAAATATTCATCGCCCACTATGAGAATAGTTAGTAGATTGTATTACAATGAAACAAAATAATATTTTTACGGTGGTTTTTTGAATCCAGAGCGAAGTGAGGGATTCTAGAGTAGTGTGATACACTTTACTTTTTATTACCCTCTATGAGAAAATAGAAGGCGCCTCATATTTATAATTTGAGAGCTACTTTATTATTTAAGTAGCCCTCAAGTCTTAAGTGGCCTCAAATTTTAATCAGTTTTAAATCCAATTCAAATTTGAGGCCATTCAAAATTTAAAAGCTACTTAATTATTTAAGTTTCCCTCAAATTTTAAGTGGCCTTAAATTTTAATCAATTTAAAAAAAAAAAAAAACTAAAACCTATGGAGTTATTCTTATTTTTTTCATTTTACAGTTTTCACAAATAGGTTTTTAATATTATTACTATTTACTCTTGCATTGCGTGACAACAAAACTGACTCCTTTTTATTTACAAATAATTAAGTATTTACATTTCATGAAATTCCAATTTCCTACGTTGAACTGGTGGTGTAACAATTATTGAATGGTTTTCAATAGGCGGAAATAGTCGTTTTCCCGATGGAATTTCAGATTAAGAGGTTTGACAAACACTCTTTTTGACGGTTATGTAATCTGGATCGAGAATTGTTCTTTTTCTGGGATGGCGTGGATCTATCAACTCAGGCAGTAAGCATTCCATGTAAAAACTTGTTAACTTCGGTTCCATCTCTTTTTTCCAAAATTGATCGTCTTTTTCCGGTATTTTTATTTTCATTTTATTATCACCTTACCATGCGGCCAAAAGACAATTATTTTTGTTTGCAATGTGCATTTGGCCCAGAGCCTGAATGTACCAGTCTGATTTTTATTATTAAATACCTGTAATACAAGCAAATGTTAATGTTCCAAATTTGTTCCAAAAAGTGCAACCGCTTGGCCGCCCGCGCCCGTGATAACGCGTTCACTTCCGCGGGTGAAACCGCGGGGCGCAGCTAGTGGTCAAATAAAATTACTTTGTAGAGCAGTAGGTGTGTAAAATTACTTTGTTGAGCCGTAGATGTGTAAACTTACTATTTTTGTCGTGGGGGTTTTTTGAATGGTGGGGTGATTCTCCCACTAAAAGCGGTAACAGCTATCTCCGCACTACGAGATCCGATTTTAATGAAAGGTATACAAGTTCTATGAGTAAATAGATTTTATTTGTTGTGGGGGATTTTAATTTTTGGGGTAGTTCCCCCACAAAAGGATGTACTAGATATCTAAACATTATGTGATCCGATTTTTCTGCTCTATTATGATGATATAAAGAGCCCTTTCAATAATTAGTTCCCACGAGGTCCACTGTTCGTTGAATCACTTGTAATAATATTATTATCAGATGCCTAGATCACAAAGAACACACCTTCTAAATTTTATCTCTCTCTACCAGCGGTTCAGTCAGTGAGTAAGTCAGTCAGGACAAAGAGTTTTATAGATATAGATAGATTACAGAAGTATAGTTAATAGATATAGATTAGTAGGTATGTAAGTACTAGCTGCGCCCTTCGGTTCCACACGTGTAAGTCCCGAACCCGCGGGAATATCAATTTCAAAAGTAACCTTTGCCAAAGTAACATCTATCTTTGAATCGAAATTTATCAAAATCGGTTTAGCGGCTTGGGCGAGAAAATGAACCACAGCCTGGTAGAGTTATTTTCTCATTTATAATGGTCGATTCTTAGCTTGCATTACCTTGATGAAGTGTAGATACTTATTATATTAATTCCGCAAAATCCTTGTAGGTAAGTACCTATCTCAATTTTCATTTTGACAATGGAAAAGGTAAATAGATTTATTTTTTCGCCTCTCTTACGATATTTAGATTTCTTTTTGATGTTTTAGCAAGCTTTCGTTTGGAAAAAGCTTTTTTTATTGCAAATTGCTAGTAAATACAGTTACTCTGATTGCAACACTAAGTACAAATAGTATCGTTGGCGATTCAACGGGGTAATGCCACCAGTGTGATGGGCATTTTTGGACTCAATGGTCATTCACCTTAGATTATTTATATCGTTTATTATCTTTGTAGTATTTATTTCTTGTGTAATTATTTAGTCTTTCTTTTTTTAGTACAACAACAATTAAATATCAAAGATAAATAATCACTACGTTTACCAACAATCACAACAATGCTAGACAGTTTTATGACAGTAGGTATGATTTGACATGACTGTCATAACATAACAATTATTTTCATATTGGCCGGAAAAAATGTAAAAAGTTCGAATCTATACGAAATATAATTTAAAATAGATTACGTAATTATTTGGGAGCGAAAACTGACATAGGTCCACCTTCGACGGCGCCAGACGGCGGACTGAGGTTGGCGCAACGTCTACTTAGATGCGTTGTAATACAGTTGATTTTAGATTGAAGGTTTTCATGCTTTTAACACGAAACTAAAAAGGCGTAAGTCTCAAATCATTTTTCGATAATTTTACGGAAATTAAGCAATATTAAAAATCATCACATAAGCAATTAAAAGTATTGATTATTTCCTTTGTATTAAATAAAAAATTGTTTCGATGTATAGTATATTAGAGGAGAAAAGAGTAAAATATAGAAAATACAGCACAATTTTCAAAGTAAAAAAGTATCGAACAAAACTTAATGAATCGTGATTCTGTTATTTACAAACCTTAGAAGAAGGTTCAATAAAACATGTATTTGAATTTCACATTCGCCAAACTTGTGGCTGATGCAGAATATGCTTCGCAACAAACAATATTTTTCTTCTGCTTAGACTTAACTTTAAGTTTTTTATTCTATTATTTCCTGTATTTCGTATTTTTGGTAACATAAAACGTTAATCCACATATTATATCTTATCTTTTAAGCTCACCTGAAGTTTGGAAGACATGATCTTAATAGATTCTTTGTCAGAGATATCAAATATAGTAGATATAACGCCGCTGTATACCAATATATTGATGATCACTCCTTGGCTGAAATAAGACAATTTATATAAATTAGTTTAGCCATAATGGCAACGCAAGAAATGTGACCACCATGAAGTTAATTCCACTAATATTATAAACTAGCTGCGCCCCGCGGTTTCACCCGCGTAAGTCCCGTTCCAGCGGGAGTATCGGGATAAAATGTGGCCTATGTGTTATTCTCGGTATCCAACTACTTATATTCCAAGTTTCATCGCAATCGGTTCAGTAGTTTCTGCGTGAATGAGTAACAAACATCTAAACAACCAAACACACACACTTCACATTAAAATTTATAATATAAGGAGGATGAGAAAGCTGTTTGTCTTTTAATCACGCAAAAACAACTGAATGGGTTGGGTGTTTGTAAAATAGGTAGTTTATAATCTAGATCAACACTTTCAATCCTGGTATTCCCACTGGAAAGGTTTGCACGGTCATTTCTTGGATTAGAGGATGACCGATTATGTGTGTGGCAAAACATAATTTTCATTTATCAACATCCATGCTTCAGAAGGCATGTTAAACAGTTGAACTTGGTTGTTATCTTTGTTATATTTATTAGGTCGGGTTACAGACCTCAGGGTGACCTTGAAAACGCAAACACTAGCCCCCTTACTTATAAACTTAAACGCTAATTAATGCGCTGCATAACTATGCATCGTTTGTCTTTTACTGTCACATGAAGTTTCAAAGTTGACAGACAGAGACAAACGTCACATAACTTACTCATGTGTAAAAAAAATTATAAGTAAGGAAGTAGTCAGCTACAACACTACAGAAGAACTGGAATGCGCCCCGCTAGTTTTATTTTAAAATCGAAAAGTACTTACAAAAACGAAAAGAAAACCACTGCCTTTATACAAAGAAACTTCCCGATTGGCTTCATAGGTTTCAACTCGGTTCTATTAGCTCGATAGAACAGCACGAGACAGTACATAGCCACAAACTGGGACAAGTTGTTGACAGCTATGATGTAGGGGAAGGCCACGTTGGGACTGAAGTCACTCTCCCCGTAGACATCACAGAGCTCACATATCATGGATATGACGGTTGTGATTGGTCGCACCAAAGTGTATTGGAGGATGCCGTGTTTGCAGTTGTGAACTAGTTCTCTGAAACAAGCAATTGATCTTTTAATCACGCAAAAAGTAAAAAGTAGGTAGGTAAGTTTTAAAGTAGGGTTTTTTAAAAGACTAACTTTTGTGTTTTTGCTTGAATGTGTAAGTTATATGTTTGTTACTCCTTCACGCCCATACTGCTGATCCAATTGTGATGAAACTTGGTATGCAGATAGCTAGAGATCTGAGTTAACTCATAGGCGACCCGATTTATCGGAATATTCCTACCGGTTCTGGATTTCAGGTAAACCGCGGGGCGCTTCTAGTGTAATTGGTAGGACTTTAGTTATTTCAATCAGTCTGAAGGTGAACGCACATTTATCTGCACCAAACCAATCGAAGCCTGAGTTTTGATGTTCTATTTGCAGATTCAGACGATTCAATGTAGGGAGTAGTGTGAGATGTCATTGAATTTCATAGGATTAAATCTAAAATTCACTTCGATTGATTTGGTAGTTGTGTTTGGCGTTGGATAATTTGCACATTGACCTTTAGACTAACTTTGTTGTATTGGTGTTAGCTTACTTTCCCATCTCCCAAGGTGTGAGACAGCATAATGGAAATATGTGATAAACTTGAGGTTTGGTCTCTAATACAGCTTCCAAGTCCTGATCCTCATTCAAGTAATTCAACAAGAATTTCATGAAGTTATAAATAACATAGGCTTCATAGCATTCTCTGAGGGAGTCAACATAAATAGATTGTTCTGGAAACTGGAGGCCGATCCATGCATTTAGAGCATAAATAGGAACCATCCATAGAATTCTGAAAAGAAAAAACAATGATTTAGATTTTGTAATCTAACAATTAGGCCTTCCCCATGCCTATACCCTGTCAAAAGGGGCCCTTCTAACACAATAAAATGTATAATTCTTGTTAATATATAATACATAATATAATGATAATAAAAATAATTTATAATAGTTACTGATAAATATACAGGGTTATGGGTTTCGAATCCAAAACCGTTCAGGGGGTGATTTTCCACATCAAAACGAATAACTTTTGTTCTACGATTTTTGGAAAACCGTTTTTTTTTTTGCAAATTTTAAGGTTATATCTCATTGAAAAAAGACGACTGTTTTTGAAAATAAATTCAATTTAAGTTTTTATTGTAGTAGACCAAACTAAAAGAAAGGACATCTTAAGGTCAATGACCTCTAACTCTATGAAACAGCTGATTTTCAAGTAAACTTTACACTTAAAATTTTCGAAAACTACTTTGAATTTTAAAAAGTCGTAGAACAAAACTTATTCGTTTTGATGTGAAGAATCACCCCCTGAACGGTTTTGGATTCGAAACCCATAACCCTGTATATATAGAAATGTAATATTTATTTATAGAAGGGATAATAAAGGCTTTTTATTTTTATTTTATTTATTTATTTAATCTAACAAATATACAAATTTTATTACTCAAACTTTGTGGGCTATTTAAACAACTAAGCAGCTAAAAAGTTCCCACATCCATTTTGATTTTAGTAGCTCCTCCATTTTTTACGTAATCCTCGAATTTTTAATGGCATTTCTGTATTTAGTCACTAACCACATACCTAATTACAATTTTTTCTAAATTGATGTAAAATATACTAAACAAACTACCTTGATAAAGCCAACTGTAAAGTTGACGAATGCTCGGTCATTTAATAATAATTAATATAATGCCATTAAACAATAAAACGTGAGTAAACCCCGATTTATATTGTGTTTTATTAAACAAATTACTATTACTGGTTTCATTTATTTTAATTTTGTTTGATATTTATGTGGGCTGGTTCACCCACATAAATTCCATACAAACTATTATCCCCTTAGGGATTTACAAAATCCAGTCTTAGTGAGCTCACACTACTTATCTACTTAAAAAAAAAAAAAAAAAATAAAAAAAAAAGCAACAATCAATGAGCAAGCTTGGATTAACCTTTGGTTCTACCGTGTCAACCAAAAAAGTGTATCCCTTGTCTACCAGCAGTTTCAAGGTCATTCAAGGTCACGTGCGCCTTCCCCGCGTTTCGGTTGAAATACTGCGTTTGTCTATTCATCACCCAAGGAACTAAGATTTTTCGGAAAGATTGATAACTAACGAACATAATTTACAGTAATTTGTAGAATAAACATGGTATGGTTTTTATTTTATTGACCATTATTTATCACAACTCCACCCGCACGTTATTTTGTATTTCGTAAATAGTACTTGTCAACAAAAAAATAACCATATTTACATCATAATAGGATCCAATTTCAAAAACAAAAATAATAAAAAATAAAATGGCGGGAAAATGATTTTTCAAATCGTGAATTTTTGACAGGCAATATTTTTGATACGGACAAGTTTTTTTTACTGAAGTTGATTTATTTTTGTAAAGTTTTTCAACCTGCCGGCAATGAAACCATATTCACACCAAAATACCCCTTATATAAAAAATAAAATCAAATAAACAAAAATCAAAAAATCACAGGACGGATCCGTTCTTCGGTCGACAACGCCTTTGGACGGATCCGTCCTTCGGTCGAGGAGTGGTTAAATCATAAAGAAATTATAAAACATTTTCAAATTCCCAGAGTGGTAGTATGACTGCCACAAATCAGTATGTAAACAAATTGTCACAGCATTTCCATGACTTCTTAAATAATAAGTACTTTATTTTCTGGATTTTCCTTTCAACATTTCCAAGAGAACTTAGATGATTTAGCAAATACAGTAAAACCGAATTATGAAACTATTTGAGTATGACAAACTATTATCATTGACCATGCAGTAAAGTTATATTTAACAACAATTATAAATAGTTATCTGTTCAAATATTTGTTGTTCTTCATCTTAGAGATAAACTTTTCACAAATATATGTACTTGTAGCGGCTCAACTCTTATTTGAGTCTAATTTGATAATTAGAACTAATTGAATTTATAAACAATTTATCAAGGACATTGTTTCTAACAATAACTGGGTTGTTTACCAAAGTATAATCACGAATGTAAACAGAAACTTATTTTTACATTATAGTGAATGTTACATTCATAGAAAGTGTTTACATACCTGATAATGTGCTTCTGGAGTGAAGGCTTAGTATAATGCACTATGTGTTGAGTGATCTGCCACACGGAGATCGGCAGAGCAAGGAGAACAAATCCACCACCGACCAAGGCGCCTTGGTCCGACTTCGAAAACCCATTGTTTATCGAATGAGCTATCAGTAACGGAACTAACACTATAATTAATATCACATAAATAGCTATAAGAAGAGGTCTAATCCATAATCTCCATTGGCTAAAAAACCTCGTAAGCGATGAGTTACACATAGTAAATGTTTTTGAAGTAAATCTACATGACACTTCTATTCACTGTTTTGTAATCGTTGAGCAATAGATAAACTCAACTTGGCGACACATGGAAAGTTGAGTAGCTTAACTCGTGTTTTTATAGCAGGAATCCAAAATTATGCTAACTAAATTAATTAGTCGTACAGTCGTAATCGTAACTTCAAAAATTGTTTACGAAACAAAATATGCAAATGCGATGATCCAGCTGTGTAGTGTTGCCATTTGCTGATTACAAAAGTAAAATAATTTACTATAAAACAGCACACAATTAAAATCTCAATACTGATATGATACTGATATTGTAGCTCACATAGCTGGAAGAGCCGTTACTGTTTACTACGAAATCAATGAAGATCAGAAATAATCAATGATTGGTATTTTGAAGACGTTAATTTTGGTAAATATTTGGATTGCGGTCATTAGACTGTTGGAGTTTGTTATAGAGTTTGTACTAGATTTATTAAAATGGTAGCACAGGAAGTCAATTTAATTGACAATGACATATTGTGTTAAAATGACAGCAACTGCAAACTATTAGCAGGGTAAAAACAGTTGGCCACTAATTAAACAGCAAGATTACGAGCACATCACTAGTTAGAATGTTTGATTTAAAAAAAAAGGAACTTCCTGTGAAATCCAATGGGGTCTCCTATTCTCCCGCTTCTATCCCATAGAAAAGAAAGAGAAAGACTGAGAAAACCTTTGACGTATGTGTGGCGCTGATGTTGCTAGATATTTACAAAGAGGAAAAAATACTGTGCAGGCAGGTGTGTGATTTTTTATCAAAATGGTTTTGGATAAAAGTTAATGAATTCCTTCTTAGACATATTTAAAAGTGAATTGTAATAGGATAAACAAATTCCAAAGTTTTCAACACACCACTGATGACGGGGAATCAACATATTTGTGCATTTACAGTTATACGCGTAACACGTATTTTGTGCAGCGAGCTCTCATTGAATTAGGCCACATAGCGATCTCTCCCTAAAAATACCGCTGTTCTGGGTTGTCGACGTATCAAGCTAACGTGAGTAATATTTATTGCTATATAAGTTGATAAATCAATTTTTAACCATATTCAGTTTGAGGAATAAACACCTGAGGCATTGGAATTATGGCATTTGTTCATAGTTGTGTCGTAGAGCGAGTCGATATTTCGTAGGTATATTTTCGTAAATGGGTCACCTCGCCATTCTTACGAGAAACAAGTTGTTTAGTTAATTTACCGTAAACTTAGCTCGATTCGCGTGATAATGTGAATGTTGAGGCGTGTTTACGTTTTACTGGAATATTTTGTAATGAGTTGATGTTTTGTAGTTGTAGAAGGCGGAAGAGTGATGTGCAGGCAGTCCTCAACCTGATGCTGTGATGTCATCTAAAGGAGACACAGAGGCCGACTCTGGCACCATATCACCAAATATAGCAGTAGTCAAAAATGAACCGGTATGTTTATTACATTTTCATACATTTTCTTATTGTAGTTTCAGTTGTATGACCTAAATATTAGCTAGACATTCAGAAACTCCACACTCGTTTCTAATATTTATTTATTTATTTGGAGATCCAACAGCTATTATAAAACAGTAACGATATTCAGGTACCTACTACCATAATTTAATTAAAGCTAATGCCAATTAATAATATTTATGTATATCCTTTTAAAATCTACAGTAGGAATCCTGTGACCATAGTCAATGCAGATTAGACAAAATATTGTCTAACCCCCTCAATTATAATTATAACTATGTAACATTTGTCTTTTACTGTGACATGAAGTTTCAAAGTTGATAGACAGAGACAAACATCACATAACTTGGTCATTTCATTGTTTATAAGTAAGGGGGTTAGTCACAATCTATTAAATAGCTTTTTCTTCCTCAAAATGTTAATTAATCATCACAATAAACAGTGAGTTTAAAAATGAACAGTAGGAATGTCCAAAATGACTTTATTTTGGTTTACAATACAGCTAATCAAACCAGATAAAAGTTTTAAGATTATATAGTACCTATCTACTCTTACTTATAGGTATTAAATTGCATGTTTTGCCTTGAATGTCCTCTATAAAGGTAGATAATTCAAAGATAAATAGTAGGTACCTACCAGACTTTTCCCACACTACTACCAATCCCTAAATAGAGCAGAGCATTACGATGGTAACCAGTAAAAATTTAGTAACCATTAATTTTAACTGTACATAATTGATATTTAATGAACTCATTTTTATAATGGCAGATTAGTCAAATAATTGGCAATCTGTAACCTGTTCTGAATTACCAATAAACCACAAATGGTATGTTCTGTTCTAATTAGAAAGAAAAATGAAGACTTGGGAGTTGATTGAGCGTTTCTCTTTATTTCAGGCCCCTACAGTTAGCAAAGAAACTCCGAAACGAGGTGGTACGCTACTTAAGTGTACCACCTGCAACAGCTTTAGTACACTCAGCAGTCGAGCCTTAACCACTCACATGGCACAGTGTTCCCCCGACAACAACAATGTGGCAGCTGCACAGAACGCAGACGCCAGACCTCATAGGAAACTTTTCGAATGCGACGTGTGTAACATGAAATTTTCGAACGGCGCGAACATGCGCCGCCATAAAATGCGACACACGGGCGTCAAACCTTACGAATGTCGGGTCTGCCAGAAAAGGTTCTTCAGGAAGGATCATTTAGCGGAACATTTTACGACGCACACCAAGAGCTTGCCGTACCATTGCCCCATCTGCAACCGAGGATTCCAACGGCAGATCGCGATGCGCGCTCACTTCCAGAACGAACACGTCGGTCAACACGACCTCGTCAAAACTTGCCCTCTTTGTAGTTATCGCGCACCTACTATGAAAAGCTTACGAGTACACTTCTTTAACAGGTAAATAAATTCAATTGATTAAATTAGGTTTTAGTTTTCGGAAGTCTGTAATAATTATAATGCAAGAGTTTATTATTCATTTTTGAGCGCCAAAATACTCTAAACACGTTACCTCCTAATGCAATATGGTTAAGTTATTGGTGTTTTGTTTTTGCATCATGCTGACATGAAACATATGCTGAAACGGTGTTACAAACACATTTCGCCCAAAGAGCTGAGGTGTTTTTACATCTGTGTTTTGGCAATAAAACCTTAAGAAAATAAATTACTTTATCTATATTTCATACATCTGATATATCTGTAAGATGCTGAAACATTTCAAGTGTTTGGTTTTTCTTTTCATAAGCCTTGTAAGAGGCCACCATTTATGACTTGTAATCCGGAAGAGTGTTTCCTCTTTTCATATTATACTGTGCCCAATGCCCACTAGCCTGCCATCGTCAACACCCCCAGCCTGTGCTCACGGAATGCAGAAATCCCAGACAGATGTCTGGGTTGTCTGCATTCAATGAGCACAGGCTGGGGGTGTTTCCTCAGCCTCCATACAATGACTACACAGACAACAGTTCCTTACACCAAATCAAAACATTCAAGTTCAAGCAACACATTGGTGTTTTATTACAATTCTATAACATGTTATGCTGGTAACAGACACGGCATCGACCTGGACAACCCGGGCCCCGGCAACACGTCGGTGTCGCTGCTGGCGGCCGGCATCGCGCACGCGGCGTACGGCGGCGCGGGCGAGGGCGGGCTGGACGCGGGCTCGCTGCAGGCGCTGGGCGCGCTGGGCGCCGGCCTCTCCGTGTCCGTGGCGGCCGCCTACTCCGACTCGGGGGACTCCAACGGCGCGCGCTCGGTGGACAACGCCACGCCGCCCATGCACTACCTCACGCCGCATGTCGAGATCTCCATGGCTGATAACAACGAGACCTTCTCGCCGGGACAGAACCATTCAGGTGAGTACCTTATTACATTCAAATCTTTCTTATTCAGTTGCTCGTGTAACCTAGTCGGAAAGGCACTAAGTACTGATCTGGAGGCGCAAGTTCAAACTTCGCCGCTAGTGGATTTTTGAAGTGCATTTTTCCTTTAAAATATTTATACGTTATCCTTTAGCCAACCTGTCTATTCTTATGTAGAAAAATAGAAAATTATGTAGAAAAAATGGCCGCCGTGTTTAGAAAAATGTAGTGTATCTACGTATAAAATTTATTTTAAATAATAATTAAACAGTTTATAACAATAAAGTGATATAAATAGTAACTAATAATCGTGATTCAATCAGATTAGTGTTGGTGTAACGTAATTCATTGTAATTACCGCAAAAAATAACTGTAAACTTTTCAGACTATTTGGAGTGAATGTTGTTGTAAAAAAACTTCCACACTGAGTGAAAAACATTGCTTTATCTAATTTAAAATGCTTGCTACAACATAAACATTGCAAATACTCAATTTGTGTACAAAACATTGCATGGTGTGATTATTCCCAGTGAAAAAGCCAATACTATGCCTAACCTAACATTCTAAAAAATAGACGCTTACGTTTTCGAAATTTGAACTGCACGCTGCATGTAAGCTCCTGTGACCCTGATTGAGCTCTCTGAACTTATATTTGTGTTATCCTCAATTGGATCTACAAAAAAGATACAAAAATGGATTCTAACACTCGTAAATGTAATGGATGTTTTCAAACAATAACAGGTAGACAATATTTGTTATGTTTTTACTGCAATTCAACCTATGATCTGATGTGTACGAACTATACAGAACAAAGATTTTACCTTATGACCGCAGAACATAAATCTAACTGGAAATGTCCAGCTTGTCATTGTAACAGAAAACGAGAAATTGGTGAGAACAGTAATTCACCAGATGATACTAGCTGCTGTCCAGAAATTGATAATTATGAAGATATTAATAATGTCACAACTAGAAAACCAAGACCTAGAAATAGAACACCCACACACTCCAACATACAGACAATATTGCTAGATATAAGCTCTGTTGAAAAATCACCTGATGATAGTTCCGTGAACAACATGACCATACAAGATACCACTTGTGACTCTGATATTGTTCAACTCAAAGCAGAAATTGACGAACTGACGGAGCAACTAATCAATGCCAAAAAAGAAATTAACAAACTTCATACAGAAAACGACAACTTGAGGAAATGTCTTTCATCGCAACCGGTTAAAAAAACTGCAGAACAAGTCGCATATAAAAGGAAAATAGAGAAAAAGCCTACAACTAATAAAAATCTCATTGTAGTAAAAAAAGATACGGCTAATCCGAATACGGAAAACAACAACTTGAAGAAATTCCTTTCATCACAACCGGTTATGAAAACTCCAGAACAAGTCACATATTATAAAAGGAAAATAGAGAAAAATCTCATTATAGAGAAAAATGATATGGCTAAACCGAATACAGGAAATGACATCTTGAGAAAATGTCTTTCTCCGCAACTGGTCGTGAAAACTCCAGAACAAGTCACATTTAAAAGGAAAATAGAGAAAATGCCTACGGCTAATAAAAATCTCATTGTAGAAGAAAAAGCTACAGCAAATCCGAATATAATCTTGGCCCCTATTACACCAGGAAAAATGTACAAGGATCCTGTGCTCACTCGGAAAGCACCATCTTATAGACCTCACTTGAAAACTGTACCAAGAATAGTAATACTCGGAGATCAAATCTGCAGAAATTATGCTCAAGAACTCATACAACAACGTTCCGAACAGAACTGTACCAAGAAATATTCTGTCGTCAACATTTGCTACCCTTATGCTCCGATAAACTATATACTAGAAAATGTTAAAATTGAAAAACTTAATCTAAGTTCCGAAGATTGGTTAGTCATGTGTTTAGGGTCTAATGATAAAAACCCTACTACATTGTTTACAACATTGTCAAATAATTTAAGAACTGTCTCCAAGTCACACTTGCTAATATTAGGAGTAGCGTACAACCCTTATCTAAATGAGGACAAATTGAACCATAACTTAGAATCCATGGCCAAAAGTCTAACAAACTGTACCTTTGTAAATATGCCTTTCAAAAATTTAAGCAAAAAGATTTGCATAAAAACTATTAACAATATGATAAATACTAAAGATTATGAAAATGCATACATTGGCAAAAATATTTTGAAAACTTTAGGACAAACTGTTAAACAAAGCATATCCAGTCCCAGACCAGGCACAATTCCTTATTACTTTCAAAACTATATTAGAATAGATAAAAATATTAAAAATCTTGGGAAAAAGACTACAACCATTAATGACAATAACAAACCCAAGCCCGGTACAATACCATTTTACTTTAAGAAATTAAGCCCTCCACAAACCTGTTCCAAAAATCACAGTACAAATACTGACTCTCTGACAGAAGTGTCATCAACATCATCCCCTATACAATCACACCAAAAACGAATCTCACAGTTTTTTCGTGACCCCGGACAAGACTAATCTTAAAATAATCCATCTAAATGCCCGTGGTATTAAATCCAAATTAGATGACTTAGATTTATTTACTGAAGATAAAAATATTGACATATGTTGTTTTAGCGAAACATTTATAAACGAAAATGATGCTGAATTATATAACTTGAATGGTTTTAATAAAGCTGCTAATTACTCACGTAAAAAATCGAGGGGTGGAGTTTGTATTTTCACAAGATATTCCCTTAACTATGTAAAACTAGACTGGGTTATTGAGTTGTCAATAGAAAAACACTTTGAATGCTGTGGAATTTTCTTGCCTGAAATTAACTACATTATAATTTGCCTATACAGGGTTCCAGATAGTAATTTCGAGTTATTTAAAGTCACCTTAGAATCTTTATTGTACAAATTAGTTATTTCACCCAGAAATTCCAAAAAACGTATAATCTTGTGTGGTGATTTCAATATTAATATTTTAGAAAGCAATAAAAAAAGTCAAACCTTCTTAACTACACTGAGTTTATTTAAAATGAATCCCACTATCTTTGAACCTACTCGTATAACAGATAAGTCACGAACTTGCATTGATAATATATTAATTAATTTCAAACATTGCAGTACCCAAGTATTGGATCTCGGAATATCTGATCACAAAGCTCAATTAATTGGTATCCAAACTAGTTTAAGCTTTAGAGAAAAGTATTGGTTCGTAATGAAGAGACTTATAGATTCAAATATAGATATCTTTCTTAAATATCTGTCTCAAATAAGTTTTTCCGACGTATATAATCACAAAGATCCAAATGATGCCTATAATGCCTTTATTGAAACGTTTAGCCTTATTTTCAACCTATGCATACCTGTAGTGAAAATTAAAATCACTTGCAAAAAAAGACATAGATGGAAAACTAAAGGAATTATGGTATCAAGTAAAATCAAAAGACAACTTTACTTAAAGAGCATTTCTGGTTCCAAAGATACAGATGATAAATATAAAACATATTGTAAATTATTCAAACGTATTATAAGAACATCTAAAAAACTATTAAATACCAAATACATAAATAATAGTACCAACAAATGTAAAGCAACATGGGGAATAATTAAGCAACATTCTATGCCAAATAATTCATTAATCAATTAAGACAACTATCAACACTATCAAAGTAGGTACAGAGGAAATAAAAAGTCCTAGTCAAATCGCAAATACTTTCAATAACCACTTTATTAATATAAGTAATTCAGATCCACATAATGATAGTTACATAGGCACTGGTCCAACATCAATAAATGATAGAAATTGTTATAGTATCTTTTTGATTCCTGTTGATCAGTATGAAGTAAGAAACGTAATAAGGCAACTTAAAAACAAAAAAACTGCTGGACATGACAGTATTCCAATTCAAGTTATTAAACTTAGTGTAGATATTATAGTTGAACATCTAGTTTATATTATTAATTTAACTCTCGAAAATGGATCTTTCCCAAATGACCTAAAACATGGCATCATTAAGCCGTTGTTTAAAAAAGGTAAAAAAAATAATGTTGAAAATTACAGGCCCATATCTATTCTTCCTAGTTTTTCCAAAATATTTGAAAAGATAATATACAACAGACTTGTTTCGTTCTTAGATAAACATAAAATAATTAATAATAATCAATTTGGTTTCCAAAAACACAAAAACACGACCTCAGCAGTTTTTAAAATGTTAAATGATGTATGGGATAGTGCAAATAAGAAAAATACTGGAGTAGCTATATTTTTAGACCTGTCTAAGGCATTTGACTGTGTTGAACATAGCATTCTTATTGATAAATTAGAGAGAGTAGGTATACGTGGGTCAGCATTAGCTCTTTTAAAATGTTATTTAAAAAATAGAATTCAAACTACAATGATAGATTACTTTAACAAAGACAACAAAACAATAGAAAGGAAATACTCTAACCCAAAAAATATAAAAACTGGAGTGCCGCAAGGAAGTATCCTTGGCCCGTTATTATTTTTAGTCTATATTAATGAATTGCCCAACTTAGTTCATTATCTGTGCGTTATGTTTGCTGATGATGCCACTATATACATACCCCGAAATAAACTACCAACTCAAGCTTTCGAAAAAGAAATAAATAAAACTCTAGATACTATAGTAAAATGGTTAGCCTCTCTACACCTTAAAGTAAATATAAATAAAACAAACATGATTCGATTCAAAAATCATAAAACACCTCCAATAAACCTAAAAATAATAAATAATAAGAATATAGTTAAAGAAGTCAATGAAACCAATTTCCTAGGTTTAACAATTGACAGTCATTTAAATTGGACTATGCACGTTAAAAAAGTAAATAGGAAAATCTCAAAGTATTGTTATGCTCTTTCAGTTCTCAGTTCTATATCTTCTAGAAAAATTGCTAAACAAGCTTATTATGGTTACATTTACCCTCATATATCATACGGAATTATATTCTGGGGCAATTCCGTTGACATTAAATCAACATTGATTCTCCAAAAAAGATGCCTTCGAGCAATATACAACATGCAGAGTACTGAATCCCTTAAGGATATTTTTAGAAAAGAAAACTTTCTTACTGTACCTTCTATATATATTTTCGAAATCTGTCACTTTGTAAAAAAGTAATGAGACTTATTTCTTTAATAAATCATCATACAGATCTAATAGCTTGCGTCACAAGTTTAAGTACAACATTTGTTACCATCAAATAAATAATGCTATGTATGAAAAAGGTACCTTCGTTTCTGCTATTAGAATTTTTAATAATCTACCGCTGGAAATAAAAATGCTAGATGGCAAATTGTTCTGCAACAAATTAAGAAAATGGTTAATCTCTAAAGCTTTCTATAGTGTCAAAGAATATTTGGATTTGGATGTTTACTTTACATAAGAAGTGTAGAGTAAACATCTAAATAATTTATATTTATATTTAGATGTTTACTTTACTATAACTTGCTTTGTTATTTTTAATTTTAAAGAAGTGCTTAAATTAAGTACCTAAGTACCTCTACTCTATATTGTATGTCCGGGATGGACAAACTGTTGATACCTTTAATATTTAATGTCACCTTAATGTACACAGTTATTCAATAAATTTTCTTGATTCTTGATTCTAAAGGGCAAGGGCTGTCATTCAGTAATCAGTAAGACAGCATGTTGTCATATCAGTATATAATATCACCCACTAGCTTGAATTATTGTCCATCCGTCTTCCGCTAAATAAAAAATAACTTAAAACAATTTAATTTGGTATTCAAGTTATTTTTATTTTAGAATCGATACATTCTTATTCTACAGAGAAGAGAGAATCAAAGATAACAACTTTCGATGAGAAAAGAGAGTGAAGGTCATTGACATTGATTGGGTATAAGTCTAAATAATAGGCTAGCCATGTGCTATATTCAAATTTGCAACAAATCAAAAAAGCAAGTTTATCGCAATTATTGCAATTTTAGTGTTTGACTTTGTACAATATTTCTGGCCTACAAGTAACTAAAGCAATCTTCATTTCTGAATCTTCATAATTACCGTTTTATCTATAAATAAAAAATTTAAAGGCCTGAATGGTTGACTGCTGACTGAACTATATCAACACACACTCTAAGTATAAACCATTGCGGTCTGAGGCTAAAATTTATAGCCCATACTTTGACTGCTAAACGAAAAAGTTTGACTAAAGACAGCTTATTTATAAAGCGATAAATTACGCGTGTGAAACCGCAAATCGCTTCATTAGCATTACATAGTATAAAACAAAGTTGCTTCTCTGTCTGTCTGTTTGTATACAAGGTGTAACGGGTAAGCCCTTTTAATCCGAAAGGGGGTTGTTCTAGACGTCTAGGCGAACAACTTTTGTTCTACGACTTTTGGAAATTCGAAGTACTTTTCGAAAAAAAATAGTGTAAAGTTTACTTGAAAATCAGCTGTTTCTGAGAGTTCGAGGTCATTAAACTTATGTTGTCCTTTTATTTAGTTTGGTCTACTACAATCAAAACTTCAATTACCTTTAGTTTCAAAAGCAGCTGTTTTTTCAGTGAAACATAATCTCAAAATTTTCAAAAAAAAGTTCTATGTTTCAAAAGTCGTAGAACAAAAGGTGTTCGCCTAGACGTCTAGAACAACCCCCTTTCGGATCAAAAGGACTTACCCGTTACAAATTGTATATATGCTTGGATCTTTAAAACTACTCTACGGATATTGATGCGGTTTTGCAATAGATAGAGTGATTCAATAAGAAGGTTTATATGTATAACAGTTCCTGATATTTTCGCGAGATCGGAACTTACGCGGGTGAATCCACGGGGCTTAGCTATTAATTCTTAAAACCAACATTTAAATATTACAATCTATAATTTAAAGCTTTTACTATGAGATTGATTATCTACGTGCAATATCTATAAATACCTACAGAACTGATTATTACATCTGGCTTATTTGCTACTTTTCTTTCAAGATGGTATCCAAACAATACATTTCAGTTCCAGTATGATTTCATTATCAAGTGATACTTACTTTTGATATGATAAGGAGATTATTGCCGTATCTCTTTGTCCTGTTTAACTCTAACATCATTCATGTGTTAACTAGCAGGGTCCCGCGATTTCACATCTATAGTGCGTACCTTCTTTGCTCAGACGGAGCTTAGCAAAAGCTAAGCATAAACTTTGAATTGGAATTAGAAGTCGAAATTCATTTCGTAATATACGAATAAAATAAAACGAATTTCATAGTCACAACAGAGAAGCAAAGTTTAGGTCATTATTTTTGATCGGTTTACATTCGAAATATGAAAACTTTGACTTTACTAAGAAAAACTTTGGTTAGTTGCGAAGATCGCTTTATAAATACCAAAAATTGTGTTAAATCAAACTTTTTGCTTAGCAAAGTCAAAGTACGGACTATAGCTTTCAACCTTAGACATCACAAAGAACACAGTCAAATTTAATGTCTTTATAACCAACATTGATATATATAGTTGTATTTCTATGTAAAATATGTATGTATTTACAAAAGAAAAATAAAACACTTTATTTATCCGGTTTTATCGCGTTTCAAGGTTGACAACCTTGAAAAAGCCAACTGTAAAGTTGGCGAAAGCTCGGGTCAAATAATGAATAAAAACGCGATAAAACCGGATAAATAAAGTGTTTTATTATGCAAAATCGCAAAAACCATAGAAGAAATTAAAAGAAAAATAAATATAAGTAGTATATCCATTGTCTAGTCACCGTAACACAAGCTTAGCAGCTTACCATGGGGCTAGATAGCGCTGTGTGTTGGTCACAGAATTTATTTATTTATTTATAATTCATCATGAAGTCATTCCAGTCTATCAATAAGTCAGGACTTAATTTTTTTAAAGTATAGATTATTTAGTCGGATTTTACCAACCTCGGCAACGTAAAACACCTGTTATATTTTATCTTAACAATAACACGGCAATAGTGACGTCATAAAGTCGCTAAGTAGGTATTCCCTAGACTGAACAAACAAGTTCTTTTTGTTTGGGATGGCTCTGACCTTAGTATTAATACAGGTTTTTGTATTCATAATGAATATTAAATGAACGTACATGATCTTCAGTGGAGATGAAAACATATATATGTATAAGATGCTTTGTGATGACTGATTGATGTTCTACGCAACGCAGTCTGGTACAGAGGGGAAATTTGGAGAGTCTGTTCTTTATATGATGTAGGCTAGGCAATTTTAGAATGAGTAATTCGGGTAGGGGACTTACGCGGGTGAAACCGCGACGCGCAGCTAGTTATGAATACATTGATAAAAGAACTGACGGATGAATCTTACTTCTTACTAATATTATAAACGCGATAATGACCAAATAAGAACTTGACTTAAACAGAAGATGACTTAAGAGGAAAAAATATGACCAAACCAGAATATGACTAAAATCGAACATGACGCCCATCTAACAACCCGAAAGTTTGTATGTAAGTAATGTATGTAACTTTGTTACTCTTTCACGCAAAAGCTACTGAACCGATTGTGACGAAACTTGGAATATAGATAACTAGCAGGGAATAATACATAGGCTACGATCCTGATATTCCTTCGGGAACGGGACTTACGCGGGTAAAACCGCGGGGCGCAGCTAGTATATTATAATATATTCAATAGCATAGGATTTTTAATCCTAAAATGGTTAAAAACTATATTAAACGCGCTATGACCGTTAAGTGACCTTATTTAAGAGTCATTACAAATTCACGTTTCTCTAGAGAGATAAGTAATTCTTTCGATCATTCAGGTTTAATGTTTCTGGTTATTTGTTGTGCTCCCATAGGGTTTTTAGAAAGTTCGCGCGGTCGAGACTGTTAGCCCGGAAAAATGAGGTCACGGTGTATAGCCGGCCGGCTGTAGTTGATTGCCCATACACGCAATCTTAACAACCTCTTCCCTTTTAAATGTTTGATTGCGAATGCACTTCTGTGTACCTACTCAACTAAAGCAAGCGTTAATTTATTATTATTGATTGATTGATTAACACTTAATTGTACCAAAAAACACAAATTATAACAAACTTAAATATTAGATCTTAAAAATTAAAGTGGTACAATGGGTGGCCTTATCACCTATGAGCGATCTCTTCCAGGCAACCAATGAATGGAAAAGACTTAAGGAAGAGGATGGGTAATGTGTTTTTTTGTGTTAATTATTGGTCAGTTTTAGAATTCAAATATTCATGAAGATTCATAATCATCATTTTTATTGCTTCATAAGGTAATGGTTTACATAATCACATTTTGTTTACATCATGAACCCGGTTGGGCACTGCAATTTAAGCTTAAAACTAATAATTTAAGTTAGTAGTTACACCTACTTGCTAAAAAGGCTTGCTACTTCCTAAATGCTTTGTTAGATCTAGGTACCTATATTGTTCATGTATTTTTTTTTTTTCAATAAAAAAAAAGTGAATCAAAAATAAACAATTTTTCTTTCTTCTTCTTCCTCTATTTTACTTAAAATCTAACTTTGTAACAAAAGAGGAAAGACGACCGTTGAAAATGGACCACCTATATGTTCCACAGATATCAAATTTGGCACTCCAAACAACTTTTAATACGAAATTATTTCACTTCCCAAAGAATAAGTATGGATTATTCAATAGATTTACGTGATCTAAAGCCACTGTGTTAGTAGATATTTTTGTTTTATTTCCGCTAAATTAAAAGATATTTTATGTCAAAGTTTCACAGTTAGGAGCACTACACTATTCTCCTAAGTTAGGAGAGATTGAGCCGCCATTTTTAGGTTTAATGTCCTTTTGGACAATCCTAGCTCTTAGGAAAACGTCGATCTTCTTTAAATCTAATAAAACAAACTTCAAATTTTTCGGCGATAAAATTAGAACTCTTATTTATATTCGAATTAAGCATTAAAGTACGACCTAATCTGAGAAGTTCGTAACTAAAAGTCATGCTTATTTGTGTTGTGACGTTTGAGTATGGTTTCAGTATACGAATTTTGAGTTTAAGAGCTGCTTAATCGTTTAAGTCCGTCAAAAAATTGAGTTGGGTTTCTGTGTTCGTATGTTAGCTATATATTTATATAAATAAATGGGTAAATACAATACGTAATAGCTGAATTCATCAAATCATCACTTTCTTTACGCTTAAATGATTTGACCTACTTTTTCCAATATGCGATCTAAGCATGCATCATCGTCTTTGAGTAAACAAGTTGATGGGTCAATTTCTTATTTCTACGAAAATCTTCAGATGATATTTGAATCGATCTAATTACGGTCGGTAGGTACCTAAGAAGTACATTTATGTGTTACAAATTATCTGCCTTACCATGATCGTTTCTCGTTATTTTATCGTCTTTTTGTCGCTTTAAAATAAAATCTAAAATAAAAAATACTCCGACTTACGTTAAAAACCACAAATAATAAAAAAAAATTGTTTTCTTTATTATTTAACTAGCCGGTTTACCCCCGCAAGTCCTTTTTCTGCGGGAATATCGAGATAAAAAGAAACCTATGTGTTATTGTAAGTCTCCAGCTACCTATATGTTCCAAGTTTCATCGGAATCGGTTCAGTAGTTTTTGCGTGACTAAGTAACAATCACACATACTCACATACATACAAAATTGTAGCTTTATTATATTACTAGCTGCGCCCCGCGGTTTTACTCGCGCAATTGTCTTTCCCGCAGGAATATCGAGATAAAAAGTAGCCTATGTGTTATTCCAAGTCTCCAGCTACTTATATTCCAAGTAACATCGCAATTAGTTCAGTAATTTTTGCGTGATTAAGTAACAAACACACATATATACAAACTTTTAGCTTTATAATATTAGGAGGATAGTGGGATGTTTTTTAGCTGACTTATGTCCTTTTTAAGTCCGTGATCATGGTAAGGGCATATAAACACCTACTACTCTATTTTTGAACGAAACAGCGGCGCCAATAGTTTGACTGCTAAAAACATACGTATATTTTTGCTGTTTTGATTTAGCAATTTGAGATTTTTCAGTTTTGTGTTTGATTTTGTGATTTACGATTTCAACTTTTGCAGTCTAAAGGGTATAAGTGTAGGTATGTTTCATTGTATTTATACCATAAAGTCACATACAATGACCCAAGAATGAGGTTAAATACAGAACAAGCTTAGAAAACTAAATTAGGTTTCGTATCGTATCCCCCAAACTCCATGTAGGTATTGTTAACTAAGGCACAAAGATACATACGATAAACAAGACATATTGGAAGCTGTAATTCCCAAATTAGTAGTGTCGTTCTTTGTTTTTCCCATAATATAGGAACAACTCCATAACTAATTTATCATGCATATTATTAAAATATAAATATAAGTAGTATATCCGTTGTCTAGTCACCGTAACACAAGCTTTGCAGCTTACCACTGGGCTAGATGGCGCTGTGTGTTCGTCACAGGATTTATTTATTTATATAACATCCCCACTTGACAGCTATATAGGCGTTCCGTAAGGTCACTTCGGGTTCAGTTATAGAGAGATCGTGTCCCCAAAGCTAGCTAGTTCGTATAAATGAACGGAAATCCACAAACCGAAAACTATGCAAATAATGTTATAGCGTCCACATTACACGACCAACCGCAGGCATTCCCGGCAGGGTCCGCTGATCGCTGACTGATCTAGTCTCCAACGCTAGTTTTGTTCTCTATAAAGGAGAGATGTGAGAGGTGGCTTTTCTACCGGCCTCAGCTAGTTTTATTGTTAGCTCTTCACTCAGATAAGAGTAGTGAACGGCTATATTGCTTCGGTACCTGTCTGGATAATCAGGTAGTGTCACTTGGGCATAAAGCTACTCTACTTTATAGAGAACTAATCTCGAACGCCTGACTGCAATGCAGAAGGCTGCGGGTTTGATTCCCGTCGGGTGCAAATATTCATGCTTAAAAATAAATATTTGTATCTGGTCTGGGTGTTTTTCTATGAATAATATGTATGTATTAACAAAAAAAAGTATATGTAGTAAAGTATATGTATGTAAAAAAGTATGTGTACGTTGTCTAGTACCCATAGACAAGCCGAGTGCTTAGTTTGGGGCTAGATTGCGCTGTGTGTAATGTCGTGGAATATTTATTTATTTATCTCTAGTAGTCTAAAGGAACAATTGACGAGGGTCTCCCTTAACGTTTCAGATAGCCGCATGAACGGCGAAGGCCCCAGCTCGCCCCAGTCCGGCGACAGCGCCGGCGCCGCGCCCTCCAGCTCACACTCCGCCGGCCTTCCTGCCAACATCACGCCGTCCATCACACTCATTCCCATCAAGCAGGTAAACTACCGCTATGTGTACACTCACCGAAGACAATACAACCGATTGACCGATCATACCGCGATATTTTCCTGCAAAACAACTTTTTGAGTTGCGGGCAAAGGCAAATGGCCATTACTAGAGTGCTACTAAAGAGACTTACTATTTTCGTG
The DNA here is from genome assembly GCA_949358125.1 of Idaea dimidiata. Classification (NCBI taxonomy): domain Eukaryota; kingdom Metazoa; phylum Arthropoda; class Insecta; order Lepidoptera; family Geometridae; genus Idaea; species Idaea dimidiata. The sequence goes on along the minus strand of OX442339.1, from coordinate 13,994,144 downwards.
AAGGCTGAATACTTATGAACGGTCAACTGGTTTTATCGTCTTCGATACTTACTGACTAGTCTTAGGTGGAGGACACGTCAGCTGTCACCGTCCTATAGTTGTCTCGGGCATCAGCCGCATAGGCAGGCGGCTTGCTTGTCAAGTGCCAAGCGCTCAGTGCGGCGAGTCGCGTACTTTCTAAACCGTTCGTTTAAGTCGGGGGTCTCGCTAGCCTCCAGGTGCTAAGCTAGCCTTCCTGCCTGCCTATGCGGACGTAGCCTCAGTATAGGTCCGAGTTACAGGTGCTTTGTCTTCAGGAGCCGAACCACGAGGAGGCCGGCGCCGGCGCAGGCCCCGGGGAGGGCGAGGCCAACGGCGAGGCGCGCGGCGTGTCCTCGACCTTGTCGTCACTGATCAAGGTGTCGCCGCTTAAGAGCTTATTGCGGGAAGACCTGCGCCGGCGCATATCGGCCCGCGGCCGAGCGCGCGGCTCCAACGTACGTGTCCCTCTCACTGACATTCTATTGCGGGACATCACATCATATACATCTCTCCGCGATATTATCATGTCTCTAACCTACTGCTAATAGTCTCTGCTGCTTCATTTATTATCATTAAATATCTTCTCTCCGATGACGTACTAGGCTAATCATTTTAGGCAGTGCCTATTCCGGAGCCATTTCAGCCGTTCACTTTAACGCAATACGGCAGCAAGTCTGTCAGGTTGACAGGTCTGACATGTGAATTCATTCGGTGATCTATCTCCATTTTAACAACGTATTTTTATTGGCTGATTAGAATGGCTCCAGAATAGCACTTTCATATGATATAGTCGAATCATTTTCCACATCGATTACTATAATGTGCCTCGAAAGATGAGACTTGACTATCACCCATCGGTCACCACTCTGAAGATGGTCAATCTCTTCTCTTACCTGACACTGATGAGATGGCTTAATACATCATTTACATATACAAGTCGAAGGACGTGGTAGTCGGATCTCATCTTCCGTGTACCCGTACCGCACTACATGCCCCCCCCCTCTCCCCGCAGCCGGCGCGTGCCCCCCCCGGCGAGGCGGGCGGCGCGGTGTCGACGTCGACGTCGGGCTCGCCCCCCCCCCTGCCCGCGTCGCTGGTGTGCGCGTACTGCGCCATCAGCTTCCCCGACTCGACGCTGTACTTCCTCCACAAGGGCTGCCACTGCGACTCCAACCCCTGGAAGTGCAACATCTGCGGCGAGCAGTGCTGCAACGTCTACGAGTTCAACTCGCACCTGCTGAGCAAGAGTCACCAATGACTGTTTGCCGGGGGGCCGTCCGATCTCATCGACTGATCGACCGGTCGACCGATCGAACATCGAGCGACGAGTGGCACTCTCCCTAGCTCACCTAGCTGGCACTTCGAACACGGTACTTCACTATTTATTTCTCTACTCTACGGTCGTTTTCCCTCTACGTGTCTCCGCTGTCTCATCGAAGTGCTTCGAACATGCTACGCTTGACGTCCCCCCGAAGGTGTTATTTTAAAAGTGCAAATTATATCGGTTTATTTGTTTAGTGGTAGGATCTTATGCGCTACGATATTTATAAAAGGATATTTTAGTACTTAAAACTGGGTGCGATAAAGAATATGATTACGAAGAAAACGAGGTGCATTGACGATTTGATTTTACTTAGGATTTATATGAGGGTTTAAGTTTTCGTTTTACTAAATTTTTAGCGTAACATTCCAGAGTAAATTGATACATTCCAGACGTTGAGATTGATTTAATCGTCTTTGGTGGGGAAACACTACCTACTTAAGTTGTCTTAAAGATGAAATTATTTATTTTGTTCTATGGTACTTAACTGTATACAATATTACCATTAAAAAATGAAATTATAACAAATATTTAGAGTATTTTGGTGCGATAGTGACTTTTACAAATGTCTATTGAAAGTTATGGTAGATTGTACAAATTAATATATTTTTACATTTCACTGTTGACAAGTTTATAAAGGCAAAGCCTACATATCCGTGATTCTTTAAATTATTGTGATCGTATAACAGACAGGAATTATAAATTCTATATTCCGTTTTTTTTTTATTATTTATATTTTTTTCTTTTTAATGCATGTGATGCAAGTCCACGACTAATACTTAATGTACAAGTTACTTTATTTTGTTGTTATTATTTATTTAAAATCGTATACAAACGTATACATATCTCGTTCTTATATCGACAAGTACTTAAAATTTTCAAGCGTTACTTATTTTATTGTAGTTATTCTAAGTAAAAATCTGTTTTGAAATCGTTAGATAATTTTCTTGTAAATAGATGAAATTATGGTTAAAGGAGTAGGGACAAAATCAGTTTGCTCAACGGAGCTCAATCATTGGGCGTAGATATGAGTAAATATGGGCTATTCAAGTCTTAAGGAGGCTTAAAATAAAATAAAAATAGGTAATTTTCAACCTCTATCAAGGGTCACCAAAAGTTAGCAAGATCTTACTCTCCATTCCTACGCTCAAATCAATTTTTTTAAATATTTAAGCATCATAATTATCAAGTCTAGAAAGAGTCTAGATAGTAAATAATTAGAAGAATATGAACAGATAAGATAATAAATGATCTTTTTTCAATATGTGTACCACACGCTTTTCAACTCATTAAATTCTATTTTGGAAGAAATGCTTTCCAAAAAATTGCACCCAATAGGTCTTGAACTTGCAACCTCGACTTTCCGTGTCGTGCGTTGACGCACGCTCTGCCATGATAATTTTTTTTGTTTTATAAACTAAAAATAATGAAACACAATATTTACCGGGTAATTTTATTCGCGTTTAGTTTATTAACGGCATTATTACAATTTACCTAAGTTTTGCTAACATTACAGTTAGATATTTCAAGGTTGACAGACCCAGACCCCATTAGTCCCTCCCACCTCCTCTTTGATGCATACTTAGTACTTGAATAGCCCTGTATGTTCGCACAAATCATTCTATTACCTGTCAACTCTATGAAAAGGTGCAATTGTGTTTATATCAGTGCCTTGACATTGATAAATAACACATAATATTATCGGATCTCTTATGAATTGTATCGTGCGATTATCGAATATGTTTGGAATAGAATAATAACATGCTCAATGATACAATACGTATCTTATTCAGGATCGTACTTAGGCAGAAAACTTAAATTGTTTTTGGATTTCCAAAATGATTAGGTTATGATTATTTCTATACTGAAGTTATTTAATGGCCTTTGGAGGTTGAATTTTCTATGTAAATGTTACACACAATGTTGTGTTTGGATTGGTACAGTGATTACCTAAGCCGGATCGAAAGCTCTATAATTACTTGCAAGTTACAATTTTGTTTATAATGTTGCATGAGACTGGAAATATCACATTTTGTTAAATATTTTTAACGCGTAATGGTAAATTCAACTTTCGCAGAGCCTTCGTGTGCGCGGGAAATTAAAAAAAATACTGTTTTTTTTAGAAAAAAAAAATAGATAATGTTTTGGATACAATAACAATTCGCTGATCTAAAACTATTTTTATAGCTACCAAAACAATTTATAAAGTTAACGCGATTCAAATATTTGTCTAACGTTCACCAATTGACGGTTATTCCATAAGACTGTAGAGTAACAGTTTAGCTTAGCGAAAAAAACAATAACATTACATTTCAGTTATTAACTGTTTTTTTTTTCCGAAAAACTGAATTTATTTTAAATTTCAAGTGCACAACTAAACATTCCACCTCAATATGGGATATTTACACTTTAAAATCTGCCCACTCAATTGCAATCTCTAGCCAAACTCCATTCCTCGTGAACAAGACATATGAAACATTGTAAAAATATCGTGCTCCGCCAATAAAATAGTTAATACATAGTAAATATCCCTATTTAATATATTTTTGTTGTGTAAATTAATTATTCACAATTTGGCGGGTCCACTGTTCATTCCTAAAATAATTAGATGTAATAATAAATATTCGAACAAACAGGGACCTTACCGCGCAACTTCCGTCGGCATCGAAATGCCAGAAAACGACAGCGTTTATTTCCATGCATTTGAAGCCGGCACCGTCGAGTTGAGCTGTCATTGAATGCGAGGTCTCTTGAGCTGCCGGTTTTAATGACAGTCGAATTCAACGGCATCGCCTTCAAATGCAATTTAACGCTATGGTTTGAACTGCACAGGTTATTCCTTTGCGCAGTGGGATTTCGATGCCGATTAAGACGGAAGATACGCGATTGGGCCGCAGGTCCGACTAGTCGACACAAGAGACTAGAAAATGGTATATGAGTTTTACCAAAACGTGCGACTTGTCGTCCCTGTTTGTACAGAACCTTACGTTACGTAGATATAATTTTCTTCTAGTTGTTAACAAAAATATTATTATAGTTCGACCGCTTTTGTTTCTAACTAAATTGACAGGTTCCTTCAAATCCTTATTATTATCAGAAATACTGGTCTAAATCGCGTTTTAAGATAATTATAAATTTTAATTTTTGCAACCGGTTACACTGGCCATGGTCGCTAGAGGATTCGGTGATTTAAATCTAAAATTATCTACAAACGTGACCCGTATAGTTATAATAATGGACAGGAATCGCGTAAGTTGAAAAAGCGTGCTCGTTCAAATCGCGTCTTGAGATTTACAATTAACATTCCTTTAGTTGTTTAGGTACTTTAATATCGGTTGTGGTCTTGCCTGTTAAGTTTATTGTGAATGACTTATATGGAACTGAAATTTACGTTTTTATCAACGAACATTCTTACATTTTTGTTATGATTAAGAGTATGTTGTACCGGATGACCGCCGATTTCGATTTAACTATAATGTTTAATGAAATGGGTAGGTTTACCGTTGTATCAAGATTCAAGAAATATTTAACCACTTTTAAATTGAGAAATGTAATAAGCCTCTAACTAAAAGATGCGTTCTTTTTTTAGAGTAACTCACGCTTCAGGGAAATATTTATGATATACAAGACGAGGGATCCTGGGTAAAATTCCTTTCATTGAATTTGCAACAACAAAGGATTTATTTCTGAAATGCAAAGCTGAATGCAATAAAAGTCTCGGAATAACAAAAAGGTTTAATATTTTAATTTGAAACTGGGCCGTTTAAACAAAAAACATTTTTTCATGAATTTGGCGTACATCCGGTACGGAATCACGTTATTTGTATTAGGTAAATATTTGGTAAAATAGCGTCGGCGCGCGCTGCTTTCCGTCCGTGGATCACATGGGCTATGGACCTAGTGAGTTACCTAAGAGATGAAACCTTTATTATTTATTTATATAGATTTTACATATTTATATTTCGTTGTTGGTTTATTAGAAGGTGGAGTTCTATTGTCGGTCCGTGCGTTGCGCCGCGTTTAGCTATAAGTAAGAGCTATTCAAATCTACTATTAACTGGTAACCCCACAAAGGTCGCCTTTACTTAATCCGTCCATATCTATTAATAGATATTGCCTTTAATATTTAATAGAATAATAATATATTTTTAGGTCTAATTTAGAGTGTTTAAGGGTTTTAAAACAATTACAAATTGATAGTTATATTTATTAACAATTAAATGGGGATGTTTCTGAGAAGATTCCTGTTGTATAGGATTATATTTGTTGAGTTGAAATATTGATCTTTTTGAGGGGTGATGTAGGCGTGTTAATTAACTTTATGTGTGTACAGATCAATGTTTTGTCTCGAACGTTTTTGTTTACATGGGTCGCAAAACATTTATATCGACTAGACTAGAGCAAATAGTATTAAGTTAAGGTAGTTCAGTTATATGTATTTGTCCTTTGTTGCACCTGCCCATTATGTTAGAACAAGATACAATTTTTCTATGATAAATAAATAAATATTGCACGACATTACACACTGCCCAATCTAGCCCCAAACTCAGCACTAGGCTTGTACTATGGGCACTAGACAACGGATATACTACGTTTTTTTACTATTTTTTTTCGTAAATACATACTTAAGATACATAGACAGACACCCAGACCAGATACAAATATTTATTTTTAAGCATAAATATTTGCACCAGGCGGGAATTGAACCCGCAATCTTCTGCATTGCAGTCGGGCATTTGCACGACGTGCCACAGAGGCCGTCCATACCATTTAATATGAATTTCTTAGCATAATATACATACTTAAAAAAATTCAAAATTTATCAATTTGATTGGGCACTGGGTATTAAGTGTTAGTGCTTATGAGACCCTGGAAATTTTAGGAACTATTTTTCTCTATGTCTATTAGCAAAATGATATTAGTTCATCAGTTCGTTCAGTTGTGTTCACGAGTGAACAGGAATCGCGTAGGTAACCGTGCAACGTCTTAGACCACCGTCGCTTTCCATCAGGTGAGATAGTGGTCAAACGCTTACCTATCAATAATTAAAAAAAAAGTTCAAAATCTTCGTTTTTAGTGGTTCAAGGATCACTCATTCATTGTTAAACTGAAAAGTAAGATGATACATAGAAATTTTGAGTAAAATTCTGGTATATTTACTGTGAAAAAGAATAGGCAATTCCCTGTTGTTTTTGGAATAAAAGGAAAAGAAAATTAAACGTATTTTTCGGGCGTTAGGGACCATAGACCCACATTGTGCGGTGCACTAAGAGATATCATGTTTTGCGAAGTTTGTAAACAATTTAGCGGAATATCGTTACAGTTTGTAATAATATATTTTATGTGTGTGGTAGTTTTAAGGATAAACGTGAAAGTATTGGTATTCTTCTACACGAAAAAATTTGTTAATAAAGTTACAACAGTATTTAAATCTGCATTCCTTCGAATTTGTTCGCCTTTTGGAACCTATTTAGACAATTTATAGCTAGAGTTTTATCACAGTGTGTCACTAAAGGGAGTCAATATGTTCAAGTAGTTAAAAATATCGGTTTACCCTTAAATGGTTGATTAAGATAGAATAACGATCCTCACCTTAATACCAAAACACAGCTTACCATATAAATATATATCTTTATTTTTTAAATCATATGTATAAGTGGTTGTAAGATAGAAAATTAATGATTGAAAGCAATCAGTTAAATTAATATTGAGAGAATCGTTGATATTTTACTGTTAATCTATGTCATGTTATAATATTGTTTATTATAATAACAAATACTAATTTAAATATTAACTATTTTACATGGAAATATTGGTAACCGAGTATTAGGATGTTTAAAAACTTACGATGGTGCCTTAGTTCAATAGCAAATTATTAAAGAAAATGGTTTTTATAGCGATGTGTGCGTATTATAATAATATACCACATCATTTTTTTATCATCTATGAATCATTTACACAACTTTGAAAATGCGAAATGTAATGATCAGAAAAATAAGATGTTATTTTTTTAGACGTTTCTGACTTCTGGGGCGTTTCCACTGAAGCGAAGATGGGCAGAGCGTACCGTGAATTGACCAATCACAGTGCATGATATTTCTACTCTTTTCTAATATATCAGTGGAAACATTGTGATTGGTCTGTTCACGCTCTGCTTTACCTACCTCCGTTTTAGTAGACACGCTAGTCATTTCTGATATACAAAAAAATACAAATCCGTCGACAGCTTCAGTTTTAGTTTTTCTTTAAACCTATGTATGTGTTTAATGTTTATTGGTTATCCTTTTGGTAAACATTTTAACACCCTTATTTATAAAATATTATTACACATGACTAAGTGACGTGTGTCTCTGTCTGTCAACTTTGAAACTTCATGTGACAGTAAAAGACAAACGATGCATAGTTATGCAGCGCATTCATTAGCGTTTATAAGTAAGAGGGTAAATATCTTGTTTTTCTACACCCTTGCATATTTTTATTTTTCTGATCAAAATGTACTTAGAACTAACTGTGCGATTTGTATGGCTGTTTCCGTTGTTTTTATGTCATTTTTTTTATTTACAGTTGAACCTATTTCAAAATAGATTTGTTCTTAGATTGTCGTTGTGATGATTGAGAATAAATGATAGGTACTTATTACCGATTATGTAGTTCTATTTATTTACTTATAATAATTTGGTAAAGGGTCTAATGAAATAATAAACTATGACACGCAAATATATTTGTATTATTTGCATACCTTACCCGTAGCGTAGGAACCATAAACGCTTGTAACGACCTTACCTGCTTTGCACCTGACCACACCTACTGCAAATAGATTTGCTAATATTTTTACAGTCGACTGCCTGCCTGACACCAACCCTCCTTGGAAGCAAGCCGTTTACCCGCCACCGCGCGGGGAGACCTCCAGGTTCGCTAGTCTCCTCTTAGCCGTTTTTTACGACACCTACGGGAAAGATAAGGGTTCGGTAGCGAACCCTATCTCTTCCCGTTTTTGAATGGAGATGTAACAATACAGTAAATTAGGATAACTGCCTGTCCTAACTGATTATATTCAAATAACGTCTAGTCGTCTTCGTTAGTTTCGCCATCAAACAACATAAGATGAAAACTCCAAAAACTCCACTCGATAGTCTGCTTCTGGGTTTGACTGATTCAAAGAAAATTAATATTTTTATATCGGACTATTTGGCTTCTAAAACCAAACGTCTTCATTTTTTGGCCAAAAACTCATTAAAAACCATGAATTATATAAATATTGTTGGATTGCAAATGGCAACGTTCTCCTGCGCAAAAAGGACGGTGATCCTCCAATCGTTGTCAAGAGCGAGGACCATCTCATGGAACTGGAAAGAAATAAATGACTAGAATTCTTAGCGAGAATTTTTTTTTCGATATCAACAGTACTTAATAACGTAACTTACAATTTTTTTTCCTTTTATTACTTAATAATTACTATTTTTAGATTTATAATTAATATTGTATTTTGGTTTCAGTTATCGTTTTGTTATACATATGAGCAACAGCACTATGTTCGGATTTTAATCTTATTAAGCACAATACACACAAACACACACAACAAATCACAAACTAACAATTATCATATAAAGTATGGGGAACGTCTTCTATCTTATCTCACATACCACAAGTTGAAACTCAATTTAAGCCTATGTTAGAATGTATCACTCATATATTATATTGGCAGCATCTAATTGATTTATCATTGTCACCTAATCATAACTACCCACAACACATATTTTAAAATTCGCGGATATAAATAGAATTATGGATGACTTGGATAACATTAGGGTTTCCGAATCGGAGCTTTGTAAACCTGAGGATATTAAATCCAATTATCGGTGATATTAATATCGATAGGTATATCTACAAACACAAAAGATTCCGACTGCGACCAATACCTGAACCTTGCAAGTTCTCATGGTCTACTACCTGCATACAATATTGCAACCAGATTACTAAACACTTGCCTGGATCACATCCTTTTGAAAACGAATACTATAGCTTAAAGCTTTGTAATAAAATCATCTATAACAGATCACCACGCTATTGCCACTTTCTTACAATTGAAACCCAATAATTGTATAGGACCTAAAATTAAAACTAAAATTGACTACACAAAATTGGGAAATATTCTGGAAAAAATTGATTTCGAACCATATTATTCTATCGATAATGCGAATACTGCCGCAAACTTCTTAGTACAAACAATCTCAAACTCACTTGTAGCTACTACTATAACTTGTCGTATTCCACATCGACATTGCATTATTAAACCATGGATTACCCTGGGTGTCTTACGATGTATGAGAAACCGTGACAGGATGCATAATAAACTTAAATCACAACTTAACAACAATACCCTAAGAATTACGTATCATCGGTACACAAATTATTGTAATGATATGTTAAAAAAACTTAAGAGACAATACGAGTCCAATGAATTAAAAGAAGCTGGATCGAATAACAAGAGAATATGGGAAGTAGTTAAACGGTCAACCAACATGACTAAAACTAGGGATACCAATCACGAATTGTTATCTTTATCTAGCTCTCCTCAATCTTCCGTGGACTTGACTAATCTATTTTTTGGAAAAGTGGGTTCTAACTTGGCAGAAGTTATTTTAAACCAAAATCATTATACAGCGCCTATAATTTCAAACAAAACCTCTTATTCGTTTGTATTTTTTGAAACTGATGTAAAAGAGGTTAGTAACACCATATCATCATTAAAAACTGATTCTGCCAAGGGATGGGATAATATACCAACAAAGTTATTAAAGACATTTAAACACATTCTGGTATCCCCCATAACTTATCTTTGTAATATTTGTCTAGCTACGGGATTTTTTCCCGATGTCTTTAAAAAATCAATTATCCACCCGGTCTACAAGAACGGGAATAGAGATAGTATCAACAACTACCGACCTATATCCATTCTGTCTTGCTTGTCGAAAATTCTGGAGAAATTAATAAACAAAAGACTTGTTGGGTACCTGGAATCAAATTCACTATTGTCAAATCAGCAGTTTGGATTCAGAACTGGCAAATCCACAGAACAAGCGGTTGGCAAGTTAATCGAGATTATGTTACACAGAGAATGGATAGAGGGGAAAAATGCCTGGCCATATTTTTGGATTTAGCAAAGGCATTTGATACAGTCTCTATTCCTCTTCTGCTAAAAAAACTTGAAGCTTTAGGTATCCCAGATGTTCAGCTACAGCTATTCAAAACCTATCTTACAGAGCGAAAACAGTGTACTAAGGTGGGTGACTATATAAGTAAGGACCAAGTTATAACTTATGGAATTCCACAGGGGAGCATACTCGGCCCAACGTTATTCCTGGCTTATATTAACGATCTCTGCTCGATGACTTTTAACAACGGAATTATACTGTCTTTCGCTGACGATACGGCATTAGTTTTTTCAGGTAAAAATTGGTCAGATACCTTTGACTATGCTCAGATGGGTCTAAACAGGGTAACAAAAGCGCTTCATGAAAATATTTTAACCATAAACACAGAAAAAACTAAATATCTAACATTTGCTATCAGAGATATCACATTACCGAACATGACACATTCATTATCTGCACACTCTTGCCAACTGCAACGAAATTGTCTATGCCCTAAACTTGCTAATGTTCATTCGATACGATACTTGGGCATAATACTTGATCGTAATTTAAATTTTGGGGAACATATAAAGGCCCTTACGACTCGAGCACGTAAATTATTTTTTTATTTTTAAAACACTACGTCATATAGCTCCATTTCAAATAATCAAACTGGCATACTTCGCCCTATGCCAATCTATCTTCAGCTACTCCATAACATGCTGGGGAGGTTCTGCCAAAACAAATATGAAGCCTCTTGAGGTGGGTCAAAGAGCAATTTTAAAAGTTGCTTCATTCAAAAGCTTTAGGTATCCCACTAGTGACCTATTTAAAGAATGGAGAGTACTGTCCATTCGCAAACTTTTTATTCAGAGAATAGTCCTAATTCAGCATAAAAGCTTAACTTCTGATCCTGATTTTTCAAAATTAAAAAGAAGAGCAGACATTATTTGCTTCGTACAACGATTCAAAACCCAATTTGTTAAAAAATTTATGTGTTATCAAGGACCTCACCTATATAATACTCTAAATAGGAGAATTGATTTCTACTCATTTACTTCACATAAATGTAAGAGGGTGGTATCGGATTGGTTACTAGAACTCAACTATGACGAGACGGAGGCGCTTCTGGTATCTGTGTTCAGAACATAACTCAATCCTTGTGTTCTGGGGGCAGATATTAGGGGAGCTTAGCACTCATACTTATTCCCTATCATACACCCACACTCAAGCACTGCCACGCATACACACTCACTCACTCACTCACCCTCATACACACTCACTCACTCACTCACCCTCATACACACTCACTCACTCACCCTCATACACAATTACTTACACTTATACACAAACTTATGAATCGAAGAGTCTGTTGCTTAAATTATCTATTTTTTTTGTACTTACTTGTACTTGGCATGTTAAGTTACTACCTATGTTAAGTTTCTCCATTATCATAATTATAGTCATTAAGTCCGAAGGTAGAGGCCCTGGTACCTGTAGCACAGGGGATCCTAGTTCAGGTGCCAGTCTCTACAAATAGTTTTTATATCACTTATCTATTACTTTATACCTACCTACTGTAAACAATTTGTGGAGAAAGAAATAAACGATTATTATTATTATTAATAGTACTATTTCTATTCTTACTGACCAATAAGTCCTAATAAAACAGACGTCCGTCGTAGTAACAAGGTAACGATTTATTGTAGGTAACAAGTCTTCGTAGTACCTATGCTGTCATGGTACAGCTTTTCGAATTTTACGAAACAATCGCAGTAAATAAATGAATCATAGATATTTTCCTTAAAAAGCCGTGATAAAAAGTTTTCGAAAGAACAAACTTCGATGCAATGTAACATAAATACGTAGTTCCCCAAGTTTTCCCGTTATATTTGGCGGAAAATACTCCGGACCAAAATAGTTTCATAATTAATTAAAGTAGGGTAAGAACTTCGAACGTTAATAATGTCAAAGTCATTCATCGCTACATTTATGACGTTCATGACGGATTTGTCAAGGCGAGTTTGGTTTGTTGACAAAAGCATCTGAAAAGTTAACTTTTTACGAGTTTCGAAGTAATTTTATAAAGTTTTCGGGACATATTAAAACGACGTGATAAGTAGACGATAATTTAAGTTCTTAACAACAAATAGTGTTTTAGAAAAGTCCGTGGTGTTGTAATGGGTAAAACTACAGAAGTTGATGGCGACAATAATCCTGCCCATTCGGAGTCCGATCCTGCGAAATTATTAGAAGCTGCGTTACTTCAGATGGATGGAATTATAGCCGGTATTATCTTTATCTATTTATCAATACAATTACAAAGAAATTATTTTAAAAATTCGTAAGTTTGGTCACATTCTAAGTTTACGGTCTGTTGCCTATTTAGGTCTCGTACTTCTCATTTTATTATGGTAATTTGAACGAATATGATTATGGCTGTTTATATTAAGCAGAATGAATGATGTTGATATGAATTTTCATTGATTATTTTACGTTAGATTTGATTACGAAACTTGATTCGAAACATTCCATATCACACTCTCTTATCTGTTGATAATCTTACAAGGTGAGTGATCTAATACATTTTTCTAGTTGTCTTCCAGTGATTGTTAGCATAAAAATGTGTCAGTCTATTTTGTTTCTTAAACAATGATAAAGGCACAAAAACTGAAAATAAAAACTAAAATATCATTAGCATAATTTTAGAAATTTTAAACCAGGATAAATGACAAGTAAGTATTACTAACCTACTTAATTTTATTATAACCTTGCAAATATAAGAGTGTGGTATGGTGCTGAGCAAGCTGATTTCAAGTAATCAGTAACTCTAGCACTACAATGACCTAAATAAATAAATCATAATAAAAAACTGAGTCTAGATGAGATCTTATTCTATGAAAATGAATATTTCAATACTAATAAACTAGATGTGACCTACGGTTTCACCCACATAAGTCTGGATGCTTTGGAACTTAAACCCTTTCCTTAGCAGAGTGAGAGTTCTCCGTGATGTGTAAGTGCTTCACATAGAACTTACCCTCCGAATTTCAATTTGAAAACCAGATTTCAATTGGATAAGTAGTTTTAAATTGTATAAGGAACAGACAGATAAACAGATAACATGAATTTTTTAAATTATATAAATTTGTTCTACTACTTTTTCTAAGCCTTCTAGACAACTTTTTTTTATTAACCTCCAAGTACAGACTTTTTGTCCTCTTTTCCTTTATTATAAGTATAGATAAGTAATAGTAAGTAGAGATAAGTATAGATAATATAAAAGAAAGTCGTGATATTTAAACCATTTATAACTCAAGGAATGATACTTGTTATCGCTATATTCCCACGGAAATGGGACTAACAAAGGTGAGACCGCGGAGCGCAACTAGTTGTTTATAAGTAAGAGGGTTAATATTCAAAGTCCTGACAGATTGACTAATAAATATATCAGCCATCACATAGTCTAAAACACTAGTCCTTGAGATGTGAAATTTAGAATGCTCTTTGTGAAATGAATCTATTACCAAGAAGCGGTTTGTGTAAATTACCATGCGCCATGGGATCGAGATTTACGCACACACAGTGACACAGCTAACAATTAAATACAATACTCAGTTAGTACTTCAGCCACTGTAAGAAACAAATACATAGTTAATTCATAAACATCACCATGCTTCTGTGACATAACATTTACATGAGTCATAAAGTTAGAGATTTGCGCACAAAAGCCGTCGTCGTCGTCGGGTAGATGTGGGTAAATGGGGGTGAGGTTTCGCGGAGGGTGCAAACTGTTGAACAGGGGTGGTGCGGCGCCAGTCGGCCGCGCGCTTTCCTCTCTGCCGCCGGGTCTCGCGGATACTTGCGTACGAACACGATTATGCCGCTTGTAGACGCGTATCGCATTCGATAGTGTTGCGGGCGGTAAAACGAGCGAGAGAATTTTATCGTAGTATTCACAACACATCCCTTGAGAATATTGCAGCAGTCATTGCAGATTAATTTAACTTGTATTCTTTATAAATATGTATTTATCTAAGTTTTTGCATTTGGAGAATATTATTTGTTATTTTTTTTTGCCTATCTTGTACTCTGCCTATATTATTCGTAATTACTCCACTCAATAAGTTGCTGACACACCTACGCAGCTATTCCGATTTCCTGTAGCTACGGTACTTTACCTAATAAGTAGGTATAAGTACTTATTTCTCGATGGGTAATTAATTGGTTCCATTTTCCTTTGTCCCTCTTCAGGCTTCTTTAATCACGAAAATTACCTTTTCTCTTCCGATTTGTCGCAGTACTTCACCTACTTCAGCGCAATCAATGTTTTAGGGTCCTCTTTAAACTGCCGAAATAAAAAGGTATATAGCAACTCGTTGAACAGGCGGGGGACAGTTTAAGAGTTTTCTTGAAGGATCTTTTGTATTCGAGGGTTTGACGCATTTTGTCAGTATTTACGACACCTACTTAGAGTAGGTACCTACCTATTTCGTCACTTGTTAAGTACAGTACAGTACAAAAAAACTTAGAAGAGGAAAATGAATAATTTGAACTAAAACTAATTTTAGGGTTTTAACCGTGTTTTTATTATCACCATTGTTGCAATGCCGCGCCAACATTTCGAAGTCTAAAAAAACAACGCTTAATACAGTAAGATAAACAAATTACAGAGTTTTATTTCAATACAAAGTCGCGAAAACAGAAGAAAAAACTAAATAGAATAATTTATTGTTCTAACTGTGTTAGTACAATAATCTTGTATGTATATTATTAGTGCACAATGTACTCGTTTCGAGCATACAATAATACAGGTAGTATAAAATTAAATACATAAGTATTTATGTACTATCTACAATAACCTAGATAAACTTTAACCTAAGTTTCTATGTAGTCAGAAAGTAATACAAAATTCACTTAGATAAATCATGCATCTGCAGGAGTTATGTTGTAATTACGATGCAGAAAGTTGGCTCGCTGCGAGCTTTACAAGTTACACCCTATTAAAACGTTTAAATTATGTAGGATACTTAAATTATTCGTAAACGCCTTTAAGAAAACGAATAAGTAGGAACTATACTAACTACTAATTAGCATTTAAATTCTCCCGTAAGAAACATAATCGCGAAAATAGCTCCTGCATCTTTTTAACACGGAAATTCGATAGGTCTGTCTGTTATACTCGTAAAAATCTGCAGCCAAATTCGAGCTCAGAAACGGTTGCACATACTCTATACGTCGTTTCTAAGTTCCTATTTGGTCGCAGATTTTTACAATCAGTAGCAATCGAACTAGGTTTCTCAAAAGCTTTAAATTAACACGAGTAAAAGAAAACTCGTTAAATGGAGTGCCCTTCTCGTGAATACGGGCTTTTGTAAAGATAAAGTTGTCTCACTCAATTAGTAGAAATATCGCTGTTGGTTGAGCTTTCGAAAATTGAAAATGCGGGCGATACCTACCTACATACAGCAGCTATTGTGTTAACATTTTCAAACTGTTTGTATGGTATTTGTACTATGTTTGCAAACCAGAGAATAGAGCTATCCAATAGCATAGCCAATAGTCTGGGTAAAATAAATTTCAAAATGTTCAAACAGACAAACAATCAAACAGATAGTTCTTGTTTTACTGTTATTCTAAAGCTACCCCCGTGTTCTTTGTGACTATTGCCTATCGCGACGCTATTTCGACGCTCTTCTCCTACGCGATTTAGCAGAGCGCGTATACCTAGTCGACTTCTAGAATTGTTATTAGTTGCTTACACTTTTTATTGTAGGAAGTCGGACTAAACTCAAAATCCATAACTCCTTAAAATTGTTAAAAGATTATTTCCTAACGCTAAGTTTTAAATATTTCTGTTTAAAGAGTAGGTGATTATGTTTGCTACAATTTAGTGTAAACAATGTCACAGCTACAAAAGCTTACAGACCCCTTAAGTTTTAGGGTTTTCAAATAACCCTAAAATAAAATGAGGGTTGGGTATTTATTATATAATTATAATTTACTTTTATTTCTCCAACTTGTACTCTAAGAGCTTTATTTTATAAGGGTCTCGTGTTTAAATCACTAATCTACCATATTAGATTTGATTGTAAATATACTATATTGCGTTTAGCGTATGGGTAAATGAACTTAACAATCCTAAACAGAATGCCAATAAAAATGCCATTAACTGTCGAGAGAGAAGACAATCTAAGTAAATCTGAACAAAATGATGTCGAGATTACATTTTGGGTGCGTGACGCCCGACGCCTGTTACATATTTTCCTTCAGTAAATATTTGTACAATCTCTGTTGTATTTCCTACAAATCAGTACAGTTGGTAACAAAAGTGCATGTCCACTTTAAGAACCTCAAATTGCTATTATTAAACCTTTCACTTCGGGTTGCTAGTTTCACCTCGAATTATGCAACTTTTCAAAAGAATAACGACTGTCAGACAGACACAAAATGTGTGATGCGTCGCCGTTTTCCACGTATTAATACTATAAAGAAAAAAAGTTTAGATTAATGATTGTTGGAGATAATTTCTAGAATTAATGAACCGATTTAGATGAAACTTCTAAAATATTGTTGATGGATAATATTGTTTCTAAAATATTGTACATTGGGCATTTTGTCCCGATACGTCCACGAAATCATGGCCGAGAACGATGTTGTGTGAGGGAAGCATATCTTACTTATAATTCGACCTACGTAAAATACCCATCCTTACAATAACAGACATAAAACAAGGTAATATAAACAAGTAGTATTAACGATATTCTTCCTTGTCAACCGACAGCTTCATTATTTTTTGTTAAAAAAAGAGACCGGAGGAGAAAAGTTTCGTAATTACTATTTCGCTTGCGTTGCGGGCGGCGGCGGGCGTTCACTCGACCTAAGTACACGGTGCACGTTTAGCTAGAACCTTTGTTCAACAGGTAGGTACTTGGGTTGCCTCGGGTTTCTAATCAGCTCCTCTGTTTTTCAAGATAAACCTTCAAATAGGCCATAAAACCTTTAAGGCGACGGATTGATAAACTAAAAACTCATACTAGTTTACCATAATGTGGGTAGCTATAGTATAGCTCGAGTTGCGACGTCTCGTAAGCGAAAAACAGCAGGTAATTTTCGTTTAATATTAATTTTATTGCTAATTGATTAAAAATGTATTACAAATTTGAAGCGCAGATTATTACTCATCAATACAGAAAAAAAACAGGATTCAAATTTTCGTTGGAAAATAGAAAACTATTTTTAAGTGGCTGTTTTAATTATTATTATTTTTTGTTGCAAAGGTTAATTAATGGTGTTAGCAAAACTACCAAAATGAAGGTAAAACAGGGATAAATTAAATACCAAAATATGGTATCCGTATTTTTTGTATTAATTGCTGGGATAAATTGACAACAAAATCTACGAATTCTTCGATTCGTCTTCCTAAATAACTTTGTTGTAGGTAGTGTAGATACTTACGCTTTTACCAGAAGTTGTTAAACATGCACGAAGTCACCACTCGCCAACTTTCCTCTTATAAAAGTTGTAATTCTATTAGCCAATCAATTCATCTCAAGACCCTTAAGTTTGATGATTTCATAAAATCTTAATAAAGTTATAAAGGAGACTGTAATTCGTTTAACCAAGACCTTCTTTGATATATTATTCAGATATAAAGTTTATGCTATGAATCTGAATATGAAACAAATCACCACTAGATATTAATCTACTTAAAATAAAGGAGGAGGTTCTTAATTCTGATGTGGTTATGTTTATAAGTTAAGTTTTCAGCTAAACATTGATTGAAAGATATGAATAACTTCCCTTCATGTTTATTTATTTTATTTATTTATTTATTGATACTATTTATAACATCTTTACAGCTACCTACAACCTATACGATGCTATAACAAAATTTATCAAATAAATATTTTGAGTAACTAGTATTAATTATTGCTATAGGCTGGCTATAGGTACTTTTTTAAATAAAATTACCTACCTACTTTGATTTTCAATCAACATAGAGACCGCTTCTGTGAATTTCAACGAAGAACACCCGAAGATGTCAACTATAATTGGAGCCAGTAAATTTAAAGTTCGTATGGCTCGGACAATCGGCGCAAAACACAATAGATTAGTTCGATGCGCGCACTCACGCAACAACATCGGCTTATACAAGGTGTAACGGGGATGCCCATTTAAGGGGTCGTAGTAGGCCAGAACTGATGTTTCTAGGATGAATTTCTACAAAAGGTTTTTGAAATAAAAGTTTTTGAAACCATATTTATTAAAGTCGAGGATATTTACTAACACGTGAATGTCGTGAAAACACGATTCCTGAAAATTTTCTCGATAGAAAAAAAAATCCAAACTTCCCTCTAAATTGCACAAATAAGTGATTTTACTCAGTCAATATTGTACGAAAACTAATAAAACTTTGTATAATTACTGAACTTGGCTCAATACAGGCAGTGAATGTTTTGAATTTCAAGAATAACGTTTAGTTATCTTGAAACTAGCAATTGTTTGATTTTACGCACAAAAATTTCGCAAGGTTGCATCTTACGTCCTTCACTTACACATCTGAAATTTGCGTTATTAGTTTTGTATAGGTCCTTAAGCCGAAACACATTTAATTTAAAAATTAAAAATCTTGTGTTTAATTTTTAAAAATTAAAAATAAAACTAAATAAACGTTGAACTAACAGACGGCTTTGTCGCTTAAAGCGATAATAAAATAGACTGTCTGTTAATGTACAGCGTATTTCGACGATGAGCATTGAAGCCGAAAGTGTTGTTCTAGACGGCTAGGCGAAGAACTTTTGTTCTACGACTTTTGGATATTCGAACTTTTTTTTTTAATATGAGGTAATTTGATGTTATTTCAGTGAAACACACTGAAATAACATCTGCTTTTGAAAATAAATGGTACTTAATTGAAGTTTTGATTGTAGTAGACAAAACTAGAGAAAATGACAACATAAGGTCAATGACTTCGAACTCTAAGAAACAACTGATTTTCAAGTAAACTTTACAATTTACGAAAACTGCTTCAAATTTCCAAAAGTTGCAGAACAAAAGCTGTTCGTATAGACGTCTAGAACTACCCTTTCGGCTTAAATGGTCATTGTCCGAACATCCTGTACCTATACAATTTGTAACGGGTAAGTCCTTTTAATCCGAAAGGGGGTTGTTCTAGACATCTAGGCGAACAACTTTTGTTCTACGACTTTTGAAAATTCAAACTTTTTTTGAAAATTTTGAGATTATGTTTCACTGAAAAAACAGCTGCTTTTGAAAATAAAGATTATTGAAGTTTTGATTGTAAACCATCAAACTAAATAAAAGGACAACATAAGGTCAATGACCTCGAACTCTCAGAAACAGCTGATTTTCATGTAAACTTTACATCTAAATTTTTCGAAAAGTACTTCGAATTTCCAAAAGTCGTAGAACAAAAGTTGTTCGCCTAGACGTCTAGAACAACCCTCTTTCGGATTAAAAGGACTTGCCCGTTACACCTTGTATACTGTTACGTTTTGTTATGTATACCTACTTGACCACCGTAGTTGGTAGATATATCTACCCATTTTGATCTGACCATGCATGACGTGGATACAGATTATCCCATATCCTCTGCAATCCCGTACCTATATTGTACTCGGACAAAAGATTAATTTGAACGTTGCTTGGTGGTCTTTTCGAACGCTTTTTGGTGGCGAATTTGTTTTTTATCCTTACAAAACTGCTGTGCTATTTTCTTTAAATCGTTTCCATTGTATACTTTCCGAAAAGTAATTTGTATAAGGCGATCTTTCTCTAAGTACTATGATGTGATTAACCTCAATATGCCTGGGTGTTGGCATCTGCCGGAGCACGTTACGAGGTGGTGGTTGTTAGACGTTTGTACTAACCGCTTGTTCGGAGATGTCGATGTTACGGATTCTCAGATTCCACAGCGCCAAGGTAAGTCAATCCTGAATAAGAAGTTCGGTACCTACTTATAAACTCTTCAGTAAATACGAACCACAATACAAAGAGTAAGTAAGTAGATACTTTCGCAACGTAGTTTTATAACGAAGGCTAAAATGATGGAAGGATTTTTCTCTCTCTTTATGCTCGAAGCAAAAGAGTCATTGTTCCTAGACGGATGCAATTCACTCGGTCCCCGCACAATTTGCAGTAGTGGAGTAATTTCGAAGAGATTTGTGTCGTAAGATTTTATGTATGAGTCCCGCGGTTTCACCCTCGTAAGTCCCGTTCCCGCGGGATTTTCTAAAAACCCTTTCTTAGTGGATACGTAGGTAGGTACAGAGAACACCCTCTTTAAATTGTATGTCTCATAGAATTTAAGTGTAGCAGAGTCCGCGGGTTCAACCGCGTAAATCTCAATTCCGCAGGATTTTCCAAAAACCCTTTCTTATTGAATACCTACCACAAAGATCAAACTTTTTCATGTCGTTAGGACCAACGGTTTGGCCTCTGCGTTGATTGCATAATCATTAAGTCAGGACTTCGAATTTCATAAGTATAGACAAACTTCTGCCTGCGGCTTCACCCGCGTGCCCTACAGGAAACAGGCTTAGAATAGGATTGGGATAGAATTAGGATTATCCCCTCACAGTATGTTTACCAATAATGTCTACCGATTCACCCCTTACTTATAAACGCTGGTTAACAGCTGCATAACTATCTATCATTTATCTTTTACTGTGACATAAAGTTTCAAAGTTGACTGACAGAGACAAACGTCACATAACTTGGTTATCTGTTGATCAACGTTTATAAGTAAGGGGGTTAGAGTATAAAAAGTTTAATACATTTGAACTCCATTACTTTGAATACATAGAGCGTGGTTAATAATGAATTAAAGATTTCATACAGACTGGAGCCTCTATAAAAACAATGGTCAGCGAAGCATTTCACAAGATCTTATGGCAGCCGTTGCTTCCGTAACTTAACACCTGATACTGATACCAAGTTTCGTATCATTGGACATGTATGCGTGCTTCAATGGTTACATTCAGTCGACTATCTCAACTCTTTGTGTAAACAGTTTGCTAATCATAGTAATTATTACAAAACAAATCATTTTTTGCGTTTCAACGATAGTTAGATCGATCTAGGTCAAGATCCTTCTACTAAGATTTATGAGTGTGCCTAGAATTTGGCATTGTTTTCTAAATGGTAATAAATACTTTAATTTACTACTTGGCCAGTAAGTGTAAAACAAAGTGATAACATAATGGTATCGTCACTAATTAGTAATAAACTACTACTTATTACTTATTCACTCTCACTCACACAAATTACCTCGCTCTTTGGTTACGCGATAACCTGTATTTTCAGCAACAAACTTTAGTGAATTGTTGCTTTCATGATAATATGATTATATATATTTTTTACTTAAGCTATCGTTATATGTTATGTTGTAACAGCTGCTGGTTTTCCAAATAAATAAATAAATATTCATCTCGTTTATAATGTAAAATCCTGACGTTTCGAAGACTTCCTGTAGTTTCCTACAAGCAGACTGCTTTACATAATCTGTTTGTATAAATCGAAACTCTACCTGTGTGCTGTGCTGTCATAATTTAATGAGAAGTCGCAGTACACTCTTGACGAAAAGTCTCATTAAAACGCTCTTCTGAAAGGCAACAGATCAGGGATGAACCAACGTCCATCAACCAGATTTTGCCAACAATTTAGAAGGTTATTTATTCCTTCTACATTGTTGGCAAAATCTGGCTTAGATAAATGTTCTAATGTAAGATTTTCTTCTTTTAGTGGTGTGACTCACCTAGTGATTTTAGGTCGCCCTAAGGCCTCTAACTTGCCCTAACGACTGTTATCCAAAGATAACAACCTGGACCACCTGCCTAGCGTGCCTTCCGAAGCGCGAAGGAGTTTGAGGACATGATTTTTACACGTCTATATAACAACTAACTGGTTACCTTAAATTGGAACAAAGAGGGTAGCTACGGTAATTAGTCACAAAAAATGAGACGATAAAACTATGTCTAGCCGACACAGTAGAGTAATTGCTATCTCGTTCGCGCTAAAGTCTGGAACATCTCACTATCTCTGTCAAATGTGTCGCCAGAGGCAGTTTTATCGTCTCATACGTCGTGACTAAGTAGCGAATTTACCTCCTTTTGGTTTTAATTTAAGCTGTTTTAACACTTCCGTGTACAGAAGCGGGCGGAACGGGCCCCGTCAGCGGGCCGGGCCGAGCGGCGCGCGCTCGGGCCCTCGAACTGGCCCAACAGCTGGCCTCGTCCCTACAACACGCCATCCCGCCGCCACCGCGACCAGACTTCACCACCGCAAGCGCCATCCTGCGGTGGTTGCAACAGAACAACAACTCACTTGCACTGGTGAGTTTTAACATAGAATTAAGCAGAGCTAAGGTTTTTGAAGTCTCCATAAAGCGAGACCCTTCTAGATTTTTATTCTGTTTTCGCGATGTTAGTGTGAAGTTAAATTAATTTTGTGGTTTGAATTGCGTTGCTTTTGTCATATTAAGTATTTCATAAACTCTATACGTTTTAAGATCTTTTAATACATCTAGCTGACGGATACATACCCTTAGTCACGGGTCTACCCATGAGCAAGAGACCAGGAAAGACCTCGAAACCAAGACCGTTGATTAAAAGCAACGCGATTCGAAGCGGAAAATGAGTTTAATTTCAGAATTTTGCTAAGTTAAGTAAGCCAGATATTATTATGCTAATCATACGCATACTTCCATGAAACTCACTGTAAACGCCAATTTAAAAAAATATAAGCGTGAATGACGGAAGCAAAGATGCTATCTTTGACATTTCACTAAGTTTTCCAAAGTTTTCACATGAATATGGACGCTGGACGGTATTCTTACTCGGTCATCTTTTGTTGTACCTACACAGTCATTGAGATAACTTGCCCAGCCTGTTCAATTGTTCATCTCTGTTCGACTTGTCTTTTTAAGTGTAAGTGTTTAGAAATTATTAAGTGTCTATATAGTGACTTGACTGATAAATTCGTACGAGACATTTTAACCCGCGACCGGAGACCCAACTCATTGCGTGACGTTAAGTCCGACTTTACTATGAGATCAGGGGCGGGTTCAATACACCCAACTCAACCCCGGGAATTGTCAAATATAAAATATTGCACAACATTACACACAGCGCAATCTAGCCCCAAACTAAATAGAATAGAATAGAGTACTAGACAACGGATATACTACTAATTATACTTTTTTTTTTGTAAATACATCCATTGTATACATAGATAGACACCCAGACCAGCGGCTCTAGGCAAAATTCTTATCGAATAACGAAAACGCCAATCGACAGATTTTTTTGTATGAAATTGACATAAGCTCGCGAAAAATCAAGCGTGACCTTATGTCAATTTCATACAAAAAAATCTGTCGATTGGCGTTTTCGTTATTCGATAAGAATTTTGGCTAGGGCCGCAGATACAAATATTTATTTTTAAGCATAAATGTTTGCATCTGACGGGAATCGAACCCGCAATCTGTATTGCAGTCAGGCGTACGCCCGACGTGCCACAGAGGCCGTCAAAGTGAACTCATTTTCCGGTTTGTATTTATTACTTTCAGCATTGTTGCAATTTCCTACCGATGTTTCGGAGCGTTTACAGACTTCTTCCTCAGGGTAGAGAAGCAGCAGCAGCGGTAGCGGTAGTCTACCTGAGGAAGGAGTCTGTAAATGCTCCGAAACATCGGAACGGCATTGCAACAATGCTGAAAGTTATAAAAACAACGCGATTAAACCGGACAATGAGTTTTATTTCAATACTAAAATCGAAGAAAAAAGCAAAAAAGCAATTTGCAGGATATGATTAATCGTAAAAGTTTAAAGGTAAACAACTTCGGAAAATGAATCAATATAAACGATATCGAACGTAACTGAAGTTATTAAGAAATGCACAGGTGTTTAACTTTACGGTTTGCGAAGTTAAATGATTTGAAATGTACTGTGGCCTGTACAACTTGGGATCGTTTCCTGACTTTGTTATATCTGAAATAATGAACTCAGACCGATACTTGCTTTCAATTTCCTTTAAAATTGTAATGATGCTTCAAAGTTTTGTATCGTCAGAATTATCTTTTGTCACTTCTTAAATGACGCCTTCATTTGATAGAATTGAGAAGCAATACTACAATAGTTGTGCCAAATATTTCCTAAACTATAAATGCTGTTATGTTTTCTTGCCTAAACCGTCGCGTTGTACCGATTTTGACGAATTTTGTTAAAGAGACTGATGACTACCTTTTATCCTTCGATTAAAACAAATTCCGACGGAATCGGAACTTACAACTAAAGAAAAACCCGGCGAGTAAAACTGAGGCACAGCTAGTACATGTTACTAACAATATTATTATAAACGCGAAGGTTTGTGTGTGTATATGTCTCAAAAAACGGCTAATCCGATTGCGATAAAACTTGGAATATTGGTAGCTGGAGACCTGGAATAACACATATGCACATATGCTACTTTTTACCCCGAAATTCCCGTGGGAACAGTACTCACGCGGTTGAAATCGCGAGGCGCAGCAAGTACAGACATACATAAATGTATTATGGACCTACCTACATGCTTTCTGTTTTATTTAAGTATCTCATTCACACATGTATTGCCTAAACGAGTTTAACGTTATATTAACATTGAGTAAAATATTAGAAGAGGTTCAGGTGTTCGAGCAAATTGTAACGTGTGGATTACGTTTAAAACTCTACCGGTCCGTGAAAGCCTTTGGAAGCTCTGGAGGGTTCTAATTGCGCGCTCCTATTGTAAGCTCGCTGATGTGAACTTACAGTCAGGGCTAGGATTCACATGGGGGTAAATTTTTTAAAATCCTATTTCGGTGTAATCAGATCACGAGTGGACGCTTCTATTCTAGCGTGTTTATACTTTTATACCATACTTTTCTTCACGTGTCTTTAGATATAATGTGTTATAATATCGGCACCAACCCTCCTTAGACCCAAGCAGTTAACCCGCAACTACGCAGAGAAAACTCCAGGTCGCTATTCTCTCCCAGATCCCTTATTCTTCTTTCTTCTTTTTTGTATAGTGATGTGGCTCACTTAGTGTTAGAGTTTCAGATCGCCCTATGCCAAGTTAGTGACTTGGCATAACGACTGCTATCAGAGAAAACAATCTCTTAGTCGCCTATTACGACACCTACAAGAAAAGGCATCGGTATAACATCGGTAAATCAATAATGTATCGAATCAGTATCAACACTGTTCAAATTATTGACATCCTGATGCTTCCTGACATCAATTCCGTGCGTCACCCGTAGGGTATTAATAGGAAGTAAATTCGCTGACACTGCACTCAGATGTTGAATATTCATCAGTGTTCTGAAACTCTGAAAGGACGAGTGAGAGCAGAGCAAAGACCATAAAACCAGTTGACTGCTGATGCAGCGAATTTTTCTACATACACAACTCATTGCGGGTAGGTGGTGACATAATGATTAAACTTTATGATTGCTTTTTCTATCTATACTAAGGACCTTTTCCCCCTTACTTATAGCGATGATTGGCAGATAACCAAGTTATGTGACGTTTATCTCTATCTGTCAACTTTGAAACTTCATGTCGCAGTTATAAAAGCCAAACGATACAAAGTTTGCAGATGAAGTGAATAAATTATTATCAATTACTTAGTAATAATTTAATAAATTTTTTTTAAACAATCTATCTAATCAAACAAACCAAATTGTTTGCAGATGTTAATTAGCGTTTATAAGGGCGTTTGTGATTTGCCGTTATTGCACGAGAGTGTTACCTAAAAGACGTACTATTTTCGTGAGGGGGAATACTTATAAGCGTTCAATAGTTTATATCGTCTTTGCTTTGAAAGGACGGGTACCTACGAGCAGAGATTTTAGCAGAGAGTACGGTCGTACTCAGGACCCACTCGGGACACCATTGAAGTGGAAGTCGAGTTAACAAGAGATTCGATTAACAGAAACCCGCTTCTGCTACGATGGAATCATTTGTATGGTAATTGATTTTTACTGAAATGTCATAGAGGCAGTTTCATTATAGTCGATAGTGATTGTGTTTACACGACTGTCCAAGGAAGTGTTATGTTTTTGCCGTGAGTGTATGTATGTATGTATTTTTAACCGACTTCAAAAAAGGAGGAGGTTCTCCTGCTATTATGCTACAGCAATTATGTATTACTAGCTGCGCCCCGTTTTACCCGCGTAAGTTCCGATCCCATGGGAATATCAGGATGTGTTATATACATAAACATTCCATATTAAATCACTCTATCTACTAAAAAAAAACACATCAAAATCCGTTGCGTAGTTGTAAAGATCTAAGCATACATCACACAGAGAGCGGGAAGTGACTTTGTATGCTTTTTTAGTACTTGTACTGATTGTTATCTTTGTGTGAATTAATTATTACGTAATTAAAAAAAAAATATATTAGTAGAAATGCCTTGAGCAATAAAATACGAATTACAAAATAATCTTGGTATTCCTAAACATACTTTGCGAAATATTCACTCCATTGATATTACTAAAATCTCGTACAATATAGGTCAATGATCAATAGAAATGTGTGTACCAAATACGCGTACGGTGCCTGTGATCTGTATCTCACAACGTGAATGACGTTTGTCCTCTAAACAGCGGATCTGCCTGCGACATCCGCAATTCCGGCCCTAGCGAGTAGGTGTCTTTCTGCCACCATTTAACGCCTACATCTTGTAAACGTCACTAACATATTTCATTTAGAAATTCCTTTTTCACACATAATATAAGAATCTATACTCAGCTAGCTGCTTATACTCTGTTGCTAACAAATCCTCTAATACTCTAACGTATAATAAAGAAAAAAAAAACGTTGTCTAGGAGACTTAGGAAAGTCGTTAAACGAAATTATATAATTTTTAAAATTCATGTCTGTCTGTTTGTTCCATATACATTAATAATAATCCGATTGAAATCTGGTTTTAAATATTGGATAGTTCTATTTTTGAGGAACCTCGTGATATATTTTACATCAAAATCCAATTAGTAGAACCCGAGTAATAAACTAAAAAGGGTAGCAGCTATAGTCTTTAATAAAATTGTTGTAGTCATCAGTATCAAACAAATTGCTATTGCAATTAAATCTAGCGACTGTAAATATCAAATTAATACCTGAAATCGAAAAATCAACAATTTCAATCGAAATTTATAAGTAACAGAGTTACAAATTCAGCTAGCCGTTACATCAATGTTGGTGTATTAAATCCTGTGTTCTGTGTACATTACAGTAGGGTACCAGGTGACACATATGTGTGGGATAAAAGAGTCCTTTTACTGGTCAGGATAGAGCCCCGAATGAAAGGATACCACGTGCGGTATATGCACATGGATGGATGCATCACTTAGCCATTCATTGCCGCTCTGACGAACTGCCTCCCTCTGGCAAGCGCGGGGTAACAACCTCGCTGTGAATATACCATTATACTTAAGTACTGCAATATTGTGTACGGTACAGTTTCTCGCTGAAACTTCTCACTACCCGAAAATTATTAACGCTCGCCCATTACCGATGGGTTTAATTTTAATGGTTTGAGTTTGTTGAAAATGCCTAAAATTTCCCGGATATATTATATATGCATTCACTTTAATTGTATAAATTTTTTTTACTTATGTTTAAAGTCAGAAATATTTTTTTTTATTTTAGAAAATGATGCATAACTCAACTTTTAATATCCCGTATTGTTTAACGGTTATTCTTATTATTATTGTTGGTCAAGAAGTAGTTAGGTATAAGAGCTGATTTACATTGGGTCAGTGACAGAAGTCAGTGCCATACAATTTCGACCAAGTCAGTGACTGACCACAAAATTTTTAATGTACTGACTTCTATCACTGACCTAATTACACGACTGCCAAAGGAAGTGTTGTTTTTGCCGTGAGTGTATGTATGTATGTATGTATGTATGTATGTATGTATGTGACCTATTTTTGTGCCGTCGTAGGGCCTAAACGGCTGGGCCGATTTAGATAAACGATACGTCGTTAGATTCGTCATGACCGTGAGAGTGACATAGGGTACATTAAAATAATAAATAAATAAAAAAAAAAGATTTAAAACGCTATAAAGCAAGATTTGTCTTGACCATAAAAACCGAGCAAAGACAACGGAACGTTACTTAAAAACTTTTCGATTTGACTTTGACGCCGAGTTTCAACTTTTGAAGGAATTTGAATGTTTGATTTGTCAGTTTGTCAGAGATAACATAACAATTACTAGGATTCTGCTTTCGTTTGTGATAGATTGTACATCGATTCCGCGGTAATTTTGAAAATTCAGCTTATTTTTTCGGCTTTGTTGTTGTTTTTCTCAGTTGAGGTGGCTGGGTAAGGTAGTGTTATATTTGTTAATTTATTTTATTGGTAATTTTCTTGTATTTTCAACCATTATTGTAAAAATCAGCCATTATTGTAAATCTATCTTGTATTTACAATAATGGTGGGTAACCACGTGCCAGACCCTGGGGCTGGGCCTCCGGAGGTGGCGTTGAATATTGAGGTGTCTTCTACAGATTTTCGTACCGATGAGGTACGAGAACATACTCAATCTGAGTCAACTTCACTTTGCCAAAAAAGAACCAGAGGAAATGAAGACGCTCCAATTGTTCACAAATCCAAGAAACAAATTATTAACTCCAGTCCCAATTCATCGCCCATTGACTACCCCTTTATTCATCCCCTCCTTAGTGAGGAGAATAGACTGTATCAGGATACAGATTCAGGCCCCTTTATAGTTCACATGAGCTTGGAAAGTGACCCGAACAAACCAAATCACATTCAAATCAATCCTATCAAAGTTGGTCGTATGCTTTTTAGAAATGATATTAAGGACATCACTAAAGACGGTATTAAACAAGTAGGTAGAAATCGTGTGTCCATACAATTCACCTCGGCAGTAGCTGCTAACGACTTTGTGAAAAACCCTATCCCCGACCTAATCCCTTTCAAATATGTTATCCCTACATACAATTTCTCCCGTATGGGTGTTGTTCGTGGTATTCCTACGAACATATCCATGTCGGAGTTTGCAGAGGTTTTGATAGTCCCTTCCGATTCTGGCATCCTCTTGAAATCAAGACGAATGCACAGAAAAGAGACTGAAAATGGTAACACTAAATTAATTCCAACCGGTACTGTCGTGTTAACCTTCCAAGGCCAAAATCTTCCCGAGCGTGTTTACCTCTACAACTCTTCTTTGCTAGTTGATACTTACCATCTTCCCACAATCCAATGCTTTAAATGTTGTCGTTTCGGTCATGTTCAATCCCAATGTCGGTCAAAACCAAGATGTTACAGATGTGCCCAACCTCACATTGGTGAGAGTTGCCCTCTAACTGAACCTAACGCAACGTGTTTAAACTGTACTGGCTCCCACTTTGCCATTAATAAAATATGCCCAGAACATACTCGGCAAAAAAATATTAAATCTATTATGTCCACCAACAATATCCCATACTCCGAAGCAGCTCGCCAGTGCCCCTCTTCACGTAAATCTTTTGCTGAGATTGCCCGAGACCAACCTTCTTCTTTTTTGTCTCGTCCTCCCCCTCAAATCACTTCTTCTCATCCTGCTAGACCTCCCTCTTCCCAAATTTCTTATAGAAAAACTATAACTCGTTCCCCCCGTTCTAGAACCTCTCCTGGCTCTAGTTATGACTTTTCAGCTCATCAAGACATTGTCAACAACCCCCCTTCTTCCCTCCCTAATGGAAGTGCATATCCTAATATCAGTACTTCTTCCTCGCCTCATGTTCTTCCCAACATGACTATGTTGGAAAATCTTATTAATACCCTTATTCAAGTGTTGACTTCGTCTAGTCACATTGTCTTACCTGAAAACGTCGCCCATAGGCTAATTAGAACAGTCGAGAGTAAGACTCACAATGCTCCCCTTTCGTTTGATTCAATGGAACTCACGGAGTCTTAGACCTAAACCATCTGACTTATTTACACTTATTAATGATCACAAACCGGCTGCCTGTGCCATTTCTGAAACATGGCTTGTTCCGGGTTCTCCTTTCCGAGTCCCGAATTATGCCTGTCTTAGGGATGACAGAGGTGACGGCTATGCTGGTTGCGCATTGATAATCAAACGTTCTCTCTCTTTCCATCAGATTATTCTTCCGTCCCTTCCTGATGGTATAAATGCTGTAGCAGCTGAAGTTTGTAATATAAATCTTCTGTCAATTTATATTCCCAACCCTAATACCTATCTTTTTTCTCTCTTAGTTAATATTGTTTCTACTTTGGCTCATCCTGTCATTATCATGGGTGATTTTAATTGTCATCATTCTTCCTGGGGCTCTTACAAATGTGACTCCCTTTCTTCCTTATTAATTGATATCACTGATGATCTCAATCTTTGCATTTTAAATAATGGTTCCCCCACTATGAGAGCTCGTCCTTTGGAGAATAATAAAAGTGCCGTTGACTTAACTTTTTCCTCGCCCTCTCTGGCTTCCCGTATAAATTGGACCGTCCTCTCCTCATCTCATGGCAGCGATCATTACCCTATTGTTCTTTCGGTCATTGATAAAAATATTTCATCCCATATCTTTTCCCCACTTTTGAAATATAGATTACCTAAATTAAATAACAAATCATGGTCAACATACGCTAAGGATGTAGACAAGCATTTGGAATCATTACCTGCCATCTCTGAAGAAAATGCTTTACTAGCTTATTCTCGTTTTGAATCTTCTCTTTTGTTGTCAGCGGACTCTAACTTCCCTCTAAAATCTCCTCCCTCAGGTAAAATCTCTCCCGCTTGGTGGGATAGCGAGTGTACAGAAATGATTAAAAAGAGAAAGGAATCCGAAATTTCCTACAACCATAATATGTCTTTAGAAAACTTCTTAACTTTTCAACAAATCTCTGCTTCAACAAAAAGATTTTTAAAACAAAAAAAAAGATTGGGCTGGTCTAATTTTTGTGAATCTTTGTCTCCTAGATCCCCACCATCTTTTGTTTGGAGACAGTTAAAAAGATTTAGGTGTGCAGCAAACTTTCAAAATATAACATCTAACGATCCTTCTTCATGGCTCCAAAGTTTCACTGATAAATTAGCCCCTCCCACAATTCCCTACATGGACCAATTTCCTTCTTCTTTACCTTCTTTATCCTCTTTTGATCCTTTAGACGATCCATTTTCCCTAGACGAGTTAAGTTGTGCCCTTTCAGGTCTATCTGATTCCTCTCCAGGTATGGATGGCATTCCTTATTCTTTTTTAACAAATTTAAATGATGCTGCAAAAAATAAATATTTATCCCTCATCAACACCTTTTTCTCTTTTGGCTCAATAATACCTAAATCCTGGAAATCGCAAATAGTCATCCCTATAATCAAACCTGGAAAAGATCCTTCCGATCCTTCCTCATATCGGCCTATCGCCCTATCTTCTGTTTTGGTCAAAGTCGCGGAAATATTAATTAAAAACAGATTAGAATGGTTTTTGGAAAAAAACAAAATCATAGCAAAGTCTCAATTTGGTTTTAGAAAAGGTTTTAGCACTCTGGATAGTTTGAGTATTTTAACCACTGACATCAATATTGCAATCAAACGAAGACAATACTTAGTAGGTGTTTTTCTCGATATAGCTTCAGCATACGATAACGTGAATCTTGCAGTTCTCAAGCAAAAAATGTTCCATCTGAACATTCCGACTAAGTTATCACATTTTATTTGTAATTTGATGATGGCCAGATCAATTACCGTTAGGTCTCAGGATTCTAATTTATCTCCTAGACTAATATGGAAGGGCCTCCCACAAGGCTCGGTTCTGAGCCCAATTCTTTATAACCTTTACACTCACGATCTCGAATCAGTTGTGATGAGCTTTTCTGAGATCCTGCAATACGCTGATGATCTGACATTATACGTTACATCTTCATCTATATCTGAGGCTGCATCGAGACTAAACTCTGCTATGTCATATTTGGGTGATTGGTTAGACAGGCATGACTTATCCCTATCAGTTTCCAAATGTTCAACGGTTGTGTTCACAAACAAACGGTTGATTCCTTCTTTTGAAATCAACTTCAGGGGTGAACATATTCCAATTAAAAACAGCGTAAAATTTTTAGGACTATTCTTGGACACAAAATTATCTGGTAAAACTCATTGTAATTACATACAGGACAAATGTGATCGTGGGGTCAACGTTCTACGTGCTCTGTCTGGAGTTCGCTGGGGTGCTCACCCTTACTGTCAAAAACTTCTATACAACGCGATTATTAGAAGCCTCTTTGATTACGGATCTTTTGTATTGGAACCTCTTAATAAAGCTTCTTCCGAATCCTGGGATAAAATTCAGTCAAAATGCCTCCGAATCATAATTGGAGCAATGAAATCATCACCAATAAATTGCCTCCAAATCGAATGTGCTGAAACTCCTCTACATTTAAGAAGACAATTCCTTTGTGACCGATATGTTGGGAAACTATTACAAATCTCTGACCATCCTCTTCTTCCAAAACTCACTCTTCTTCAACAACTTTCAAATAACGATCCCAAGTTTATGCTAGTAAAGTCCCTTTCCCGTTTTCTAAATTTACCCCAACCTGTTCGCAATTTTGTAAGTTATCCTCTGTTTTGCAATTCATATCAATCACTCATATATAAACCTAGAACTCATAACTTTAGCATCCCTAAAAATTCTCCAATTGCTAATGATCTCTATAACCAGATCATTTTGACGGAGTGGCAGGATTGGTTACCTATTTTCACTGATGCATCAAAATCCACTGATGAAGACGTAGGTGCCGCTGTTTGGATTCCAAAATTTAATTTGGCATTAAGTTTCAAATGCCCTCATATGTCTTCTAATTTTACTGGCGAAGCCATTGCTATATATGAGGCAATCAAATTTATAGCATCTCATAATTTAGGTAAATCTCTGATACTAACTGATTCTCTTAGCTGTATACAGGCAATCCAAAGTAACCCATTCAAGTCCAAAGAAAAGCTCCCTATTATTCTAGAGATCAGGGAAGCCCTGTTTCGCTGTCATGATCGAGGGATAGAAATTGTATTATCTTGGATTCCGGGTCACAGTGGTATTCTCGGCAATGAGTCTGCGGATTGGTGTGCCAAATCTGCCGCTCGGATTGGAATCCCTTCTCATCAACATATTTATTCCCAAGATATTATCTCCCAAGCTACAGCTCATTTATCTGTTGCATGGAACGAAAAATGGTCCATCTCTAAATTAATCAAAGGTAGGTCCTTCGCTGAAATCCAACCAGAAATCCCGATAAAACCTTGGTTTTTTAAATATCGTGATATTCCTAAAAGAGCCACTTCAATTATTTCCCGTATTCGTTTGGGTCATTGCTGTTCTCCAGTTCACTTGAGAAAAATTAGGATTCGGGACACTTCCCTGTGTGAATGTGGACTAGATGAGGGCGATTTAGACCATATTTTCTTTAATTGTCCAAATTCTCACTTTTCCCTTCATGATTTTCTTCCCCCAGATGTTCCTCGCCCTATAAACATGAAATCTTTATTAAGTGTTATGTCTTCCTCTTCCGATATTATATATGCCTTAGCGAGTTTTATTTTTATTAGCCAAATTAAAGTGTAATGTCCATATTTCTTTCGCATATCCTTTATTATAATAATATATTATTTAATATGTAATTTGTATCCTATATATCTTTATCATAAAGTTTATTATTTTTATCTAATCCTGTTTAGTCTTGTAGTTAGTTTAACAATGTGTTTGTATTTGTTTAGTATTTGTAGCTAGTTTGCGTCGTCTCAACAAGAAAAATTAAATAAAATAAAAGTATAATCGAGGAAAGATCCTATAATCTTTTGTACTTTCTTCACTACGTGTCATTGGCAGAATATGTGATCACATAAAGCCATTAAACTTAAAAAAAAAAAAAAAACAATTACTATGTTTACAATAGGTAATTAACTAAAAATTTGAAATGTCGCGCTATGGATAATGGATAGCAAGGCTAATCCGCTAGGACAAGAAACCGCCAGCCTTTGTATCACCAGTCGCGACGAAGTTTTCGGATTTGGTAATTATATTTTCAGATGAATACCTGCCTACTTCATAGCCATCTCAGCAAAACTCAAAAAGAATAGCTATTATAATATTGAAGGCTTTTAGATAGCCTATCTTTAACAGATTTCGAGTCCTCGCTACTGGAGTATACACATCCAGAGTTAATGAGTTTCTCTGGTGTAATTGTATCTAATCTCTAATAACTAAAAAGCGTTAAATAAAAAAAATATTTAAAAAAAATAAAAATCCCGACTGCCGTTAAAACTGAAAAGTAAAAAACAAGAAGATACCTAAAGGTAAAGAAACCTTAAAAATCGTTCGACGCATCTAGGAGCCTTAAACAATTGTGGATGCAGTCGGGTGGGACTCCTTTTAAAGGTAAAGTATAATGACACCAAATTGAGTGGTTGGTCGCACCTCGAGTGATTAGGTCGTGCATTCGAAAGCTGCGCAGTTCCGCAAAACAAACAAATAATATTTAAATCGCGATAAGAACGGAGCCGGTCACTCGATCGGTCTCCGTACTTGTCAATGGAATGTGAAACGAACGATGATGAGGATTCGTCACAATTAAACTTGAATAATATTTCGGGCACGAGTGGAGACCGACTGAATATTAGTGAGGAAATTACGGTATGCAGGGACTTAACACAAAAATCAATGACAGGAGAAAACAAAACCACTAAGGAGACCGATTCGTCGCAGGAGAAATGGAGTATAGTATCGAGTTCACGTAAAAACAATAGTAGTCAGCAGAATTCCATGGAAAAAATACAAATCTCAGTTACAGGTAGTACTTTGTTTCCGAAACAATTCACTTTGGCTAGACTTTTCAAAGAGAACAATATTAATGGTATTTCTTCCTTGAAGTATGTTCACCAGTATAAATTGCTGATTACTTTTGAACAGGAGATTGACGCAGATAGATTCATTAGTTGCGAGAAATTCTCAGCTATGGGTTGGAGAAGTCAGAAGACTTCAGAAGTCGGAGTTTCGTATGGAGTAATCAAAAATGTTGAACTCAACCTCTCTGATGAAGACATTTTAAACTATCTGACCTGCAGTGTAACCATTACATCTGCTAAGCGTCTGAATAAAAGAAACACAGAACGATCAACAAACGCAGCAGATAATTGGGTTAAAAGCGAAACAATACGCCTCGGATTTAAATCCTCTTCGCCGCCCACGCATGTTTACATAGATAATATGAGAATACGAGTTGAACGCTATATTTTTCCGGTTACTCAATGTTCCCGCTGTTGGAAATATGGCCATACATTAAAAATGTGCCCTTCAAAAAGAGTTGTTTGTCCAAAGTGCAGTAAAAATCATGAAAATTGCAATGTTACCTCTTATAAATGTGCAAATTGTAGCGATAATCATATGGCATTACAAAAAATATGCCCCGTGTTTAAAAAAGAACGTCGAATTAGAGAAATTATGTCAGAAACTAACTGCACATACAGAAAAGCTATGTCGTTATATA
Organism: Idaea dimidiata; assembly: GCA_949358125.1. Classification (NCBI taxonomy): domain Eukaryota; kingdom Metazoa; phylum Arthropoda; class Insecta; order Lepidoptera; family Geometridae; genus Idaea; species Idaea dimidiata. The sequence continues at coordinate 13,958,119 of OX442339.1, read as the reverse complement.
TCCCATCGGAATTCAGCACCATCAGGAATAACGAGTTGAATGATGTTTCTCAGAATACGCAACCACTTTTACATTCAAGTGATCCTTCTACGTCTCCTATTTTCCCCGCTCCTGTACCTAGGAAAAGAGTGTTGGCTGATCTGTTCAAGGAATCTTCACCAGATAATAAACAATCACACACCGAAACCACACGTCGTAAAAAAGCGAGGAAGCAGCCTCATATCGCACCGGTCGTTATCGAATCGATGGATGAGGATCAAGATGAACAAGACCAACATGAAGAAGCTACAAACAACGTTACTGTTGGTGAGGGATCTAGTGAAACTTCGCAAAAGCGAAGACAAAAATCAGAAGGCGTGAGCTTTATCCGGCTTTTACTTAAAATTAAAAGTATCATAGTAAGTAAGGAGAATATTGCAAACAAAATCAAACAAATAACGTCAATATGTACAGACTGGATAGTATCTTTTGTTAGTAACAATATGTCAGCTGTCTCTCTATTTGATTTGTTCATTAATAATGGTTAACAACATAACCATTAATGTTATCCAATGGAATTGCCGCAGTTTAAGACCGAAGTCATTGCCATTTAAAGCACTTCTTATTCAAGAAAAAGTTCACATTGCGGTTCTTACTGAGACCTGGCTAGAACCTGATAGTTCTTATAGGATATCCGGATATAACATCTTTAGATCGGATAGAGCCGACTCCTACGGTGGAGTAGCTATCTTAGTTCACTCGTCGATCAGGGCTACATTATGCCAATCACATGTATCTAATAGTAATATTGAGTTACTACACATTAAAATTTCTAACTGTCGTGATGTTGAAAATGTCATTGCCGTATATTGTACATCCGATGTCTCTACTTCTCAAAACGAGTGGGATGAGATATTCTCTTTAACGAATCACAAAGCCCTTGTTCTAGGAGATTTTAATGCTCATCACAATAGCTGGTCTTGTAAAATGGATCAAAGGGGACATCAGTTGTATGACTCGATGTTAGATCACTCATTTTTTCATCTGAATGACGGCAGTAGTACTTATTTTAAATACATACATAATAGATTATATCAATCATCTCCCGATATTTCTTTTGTGTCATCGGACATAGCTACTTTAGTTTCGTGGAAAACGACTAATGAGACATTGGGTAGCGATCATTTCGTCTTAAGGATGTCAATTAGGGTTCAATGTACAAGACAATTAACTAAAAAAAGAAATTTTAAGAAGTCGGACTGGAAATCTTACACTGCATTCTTAGAAAAGTTTTTTACTAATTACGCTTCTCCCTCTGATTTACAAGAATTTTATAATACATTTGAAAAAGCATTGCAGGAGGCAGCAGACCAACATATTCCTCGTGTAATTATTCCACAGCACATTTGCAATAAGTTTACTCCGAAGTCGTATTGGAATGCTGACATCAAAAAAGCGGTAGCTGAACGACGTTTGGCTTTAGCTGCCTTGCGTAGATGCCCTTCTCCACAAAATTATAGGTTATTGAAACAAAAGATACAAATTGCCCAACGTTTAATCCGTTCGGAAAGCTGCAAGTCTTACCAAAACTTTTGTTCATCGGTGGGTGAATCCACTAACGCATCAGATATGTGGCGCAAAATGAGGTGGATAAAAAATCACAACTCAAACACAAGTAGACAATCTATCGATAGTGAACAGGCGGAAAAGCTTCTAAGTAACATATCGCCGGATTACGTATGTCCCTCCCAACCTATTATTAACTCACAAAATTACCATTTAGAATCTGAAATTACAATTAATGAATTAGAAAATTCTATAAAAAAGACAGACACAGCGCCAGGTGTGGATGAAATATCGTTTTCAATGATAGCGCATTTACCCTACACCGTCAAAGTTATCCTAGTTACTTTATATAACAAATTCTTGGGTGAAGGTTTTGTTCCAGCACAATGGCGGGAAATCAAGGTTATCCCTATTCCTAAACCAAACCAAATAGAGTCCATTCCATCATTTCGACCCATTTCATTAATTTCCTGTTTGTGCAAAATTCTGCACAATATTATAAATAAGAGGTTAGAATGGTATTTCGAGAAGAATAAAATGTTTTCGAATAATATGACAGGTTTTCGCAAGAATAGATCGTGTTATGATAATCTCACACAACTAACATCATACATTCAATGCGGTTTGTCAAAAGACTTGAAAACCATAGCTTGCTTTATTGATATTGAGAACGCATATAATACAGTAGATGTTTATTGCTTGATTAGTAAGTTAAATAAATTAGGCGTTGGCTCCAAAATATGTTTATACCTTTGGTCATACCTTAAACTTAGGAAATTGAGAATAGACGTAAGTGATAATGTAATCAAAGAGAGATGTACTAGTCTAGGTTTAGCTCAAGGAGACCCTTTGTCCCCACTCCTATTCAATATTGCCACTTTGGATATGTGTAAAACAATCCAAAACGTAGAAATCTCACAATATGCTGATGACTTTGTTTTATATGTTTCACATAAAAATTTAAACGTTGCTCTTAGAGAACTAGAGATTGCTTGTCAGAATTTAAACACTCAGTTAAATGAATTAGGTTTGGTTATTTCTTCTACAAAAAGCAAATTATGTGTTTTTAGGAAAGGCTGGACGTCATCTGCACTCAATATTGAATTTAAAATTAACGGTAGTTGTGTCCCGATAGTAAAAGATGCGAAGTATCTCGGTTTATGGTTAGATACCTCTTTAAGGTGGGGCAGACATATCAATGAGACTATAGAAAAAGTAACAAAATTAGTTAACATTTTAAAAATATTAGCAGGATCAGGATGGGGAGTGCATCAAAAACATATAAGGCGAGCATACATCAGTTTAATACGCAGCAGAATTGATTACGCCTGCTTTCTTTACGGCAACAGTTGTGAGACAAATTTAGAAAAATTAGATAGGGTACAAAATCAGGCTTTACGGGTAATCGGAGGATATATTCGAAGTACTCCTACACACGTAATGGAAAGCGAATTACACCTTCCTCCATTAAAGTATCGAAGACACTACTTGGGTAGTAAATATTGGCTTAAAGCTAATTCTTTTATTAGCAATAAAACAATTGAGGGAGTGAACGATTTAATTTCGTGTAGAGAGGCTCGATACTGGTCCATTAGGAAACTGCCACTTTTGGTTAACATTAGTTTAAATATAGACACTGATTCGTTACACAAGGAAGATCAGTTAGGAATGTTCACATTAAACTTTTGGGTAGGTTATATAGGTACTTCTCAGATGATACGGGATACAATACCAGCCATTGACCGACCTAAGCGCACCTATGTTAATTATAATATACATAACATCTGTACACAATACCTAAACGCACAATATGAGGACTATTTTAAAATATTTACAGATGGTTCTAAAGAAAACGATAGTGCTGGTGCAGCTTTTTTGGACCCTCATAATTTTTGCCACATGAAACTCAAAATCGATTGTAATATATCTATTATGCACGTTGAGATGATTGCTATTTTAGAAGCTTTATCGTACATTACCTCCATAGATTACAATAAGTTTGTCATCCTAAGCGATTCAAGGAGCGCGTTGCAACAACTGGCTCGATGTGCCTCGCACGGGCGAGGTGATCCGATAGCCTTTCAAATATTACAATCAATTTTGAGTCTTCAATCTGCCAACAAAGAAATCATTTTGCAGTGGATTCCCTCACATGTAGATTTAAAAGAAAATGATGCGGTCGATTTATTAGCAAAGGAAGCGGTAGTTGATGGAACTTCAATTAATGTAAAACTTTTGGCTTCGGATTACACTAAACTTGTCAAAAATCAATGCTTGATAATGTGGCAAGAATATTTTGATAGAAGATCTTCTGAGAAAGGTATTTGGTTCCGTACTATCCAACCCCATATTTCGAAACTCCCTTGGATTGATGGAACTTCTTTTAAGAGAAGTACATTGGTTACTGCCTTAAGATTACGCTCGGGACATGTACCTTCCAAAAAGTTTGCTTACTTAATGGGAAAAACTACATCACCTAACTGCGAAGATTGCGGTGTTGTGGATGATATCCAACATGTACTGTTGGAATGTGTGCGGAACGCGACGTTAAGATCGACACATCTGGGAAGTGCTTTGAGTGGCAATGACGTCGGTATGATTAATTCTGTCTTAGCAGATCCGTATTCGGATAATGCTATTGTATTATATAAATTGGCTGTTATTGCATTACAAGTTAGTGTGTGATTTTTTTTCTTGTGTGTGTGTATCAATAGAGTGATGTGGTCGCTAAGCGACAAAACTCTTTAAAATAAATTAAAAAAAAAAAAAAAAAAAAAAAAATGACACCAAATTGTGTTGAAGTCCCACCCGAGTCCATCCACAATTTTTTAAGGCTCCTAGATGCGTCGAACGATTTTTAAGGTTTCTTTACCTTTAGGTATCTTCTTGTTTTTTACTTTTCAGTTTTAACGGCAGTCGGGATTTTTATTTTTTTTAAATATTTTTTTTATGTAAATCAGCTTTTAGGGTAAGATAGAGCGACAAAGGAGAGTTCTTATAAGTATCAAGCGAAACATAGTAGGTACATTTATTGTTTTACCTACAAATTGCAAGTAAAATAATATTTCAAAAGTTAGTTTGTAGCCGTTACCGCAGCCTAGTTTCTGAAGCGGCATTCCATTAGCACTAATTAGAATTTCTCTAAGCCTCCCTCGCCCACCTGAAGCTCCTCGGTTATTGCGAATATCTGGCTCAATAATGCAATATCCGGATTTTTCAAACAATACGCCATTTATTTGCATATAGTCCAATTTCGATATCATCATCGTAGCACTAATACCCAAACAAATTAAACTTTAATTATATCTTATTGAGAAAATCGGTGGTGACTCATAGACACACAGACGGACAGTCGGATTCCTTTTTTACGAAATTACGGACGGAACCCTAAAATGGAACCATAGGGTATTGTCAGTCGCCATGTTTAGACACATTGGGTCCTACCATGATGTCTTATAAGTCGTCGCGAAGTCATCGCGTTGTCGTTCAGCTAAAAAAAAAATTAAAAACATCAAATAATTAAAAAAAAAACACAAACTTAAAAAAAAAATTGGTGTGGTTTAAAGTAGTCGGGGTTTTTTTTATTTAAAATTTACTCTATTTTTTTGAACGACAAAAGCAGGACATAGCAACGACAAACGAGCATGGTAGCGCGGATTGTATGTTCAAGGTTCCATTTACCTCTAATATTAAATCTAAAAAAACAAAAAAATACAGTTAAAGAGACACTTTCGCAATGCTTTCGTATTCAGTACTGTTGAACCTACCTCCATTTTCTGTCGTGTCTGGAATGTAGTGTTTACAAGATAAATTTATAATGCTGCAAAGAACAGACTTATTGTAATAATGGGACTGTCTTTCCATTTTTCATTCTTTAAAACCTTTTTTATTTATTTAATGTTTTTCTTGATGAAAATCCGTTGTTTGGATAGGATGTTCGTTCAAGCTTTTGAATTATTTAAACTAATTAGTAGTATATCTACACGTTTGGTTTGAAACAAGACCGCTTTTGATATTTTATGTCAGATTAATCATTCAAAAACTTAGAGACATTTTCTTAAATGAACTTTGTTCCATACTATATTTTACTTTTAGTGATTTTATGATCACTTCCTCGTGATCTTTATTGCCGAAGGTCGTACTTTACTTGAAAGGGTTTAACGAAGACGTTGACAAACTGTTTCCACTCTATTCTATCCTCGGCCTTTCGCAGTCGGTATACGGAGTCCGATGAGATTTTAATCTGATCGTACCAACTACTCGTTCGTACGATCAGATTCATGATTGTCGATCGACTGACGACAGGTGACGAATGGCCCCGTGATCTTTTGCCCTTTTAATCTTAAGGCGTTAATTCGACATTTAACGACAAAATCTGTGTAGTTATAGTTAGCACTTGGACGAAACAGTTATACGTGGTATTATGTAACTAGCTGCGCCCCGCGGTATCACCCGCGGAAGTCCCGTTCCCGGGGGAATATCGGAATAAAAATTAGCCTATTTGTTTTTCCAGGTATCCAGCTACCTATGTTCCAAGTTTCATCGCAATCGGTTCGGCGGTTTTTACGTGATTGAGTAACACACACACTCACAAACTTTCCGCTCTATAATATTAGTAGGATAGGATGTCTTTGAGTTAGCACGGGACGTGACGGGACTATAGTTAGTTAGTCATCGCACTAGCAAGGTCTGCATATGGGCCTAGTTATCTTTAAGGAGTTTATTTAGTCACAAATTATAAACGTAGATTATCTAAACAAATATTGTTCTGATTTGTATCGACCGACGCCACCCTTGCTTGCTTGCCCGTTAGCACAGTAAACACCAGGGGGCTTCCTAATGGCTACTGGGCCACAAAGTTGACATGCAAATACCACAGACTTGAAAACAAAGAATTAAGACAAATGCTGTGTGGAAACTATCAGTATCAGTAGAGCACTCTACTATTTGATCTGACCCCAAAGTATGAGTTTTGATAGTTTATCGTCTCGATGAAACTGGCAGTTTACTTCCATACATTATTTTAGTTCATAATAGTTACCGCTAGGGGCGCTGATGGAAAATGTATGAAGTAAACTGCCAGTTTCATCGAGACGATAAACTATCAAAACTCATACTAAGGGCTCAGATTTAATTACGTTCTGACATGAATCGTAAGTATCTACTCTATTACAATAATATCGTTAGTAGTAATGCACAATGAACAGCTGTGGGCTACCGATATTGTAAGCACGTCATTCGGTCAACCGCTTACCAGATTTGAATGCCGAAGACCTGATCACTATTGTTTGAATGCCTTCTTGGGATTCTATCCTTTGTTATTGTGAACTAGCTGCGCCCCTCGGTTTCACCCGCGCAAATTGCGATCCCGCGTTGTTCTTACACCTACCTACCGCAATGCAAAAATCCACACTAGGTAAGGCAAAATTTGTATGTCAGTAAGTGATGATGACGATGGATGATAGATAATGGATGACGATGAATGACGATGGCTAAAAAACAACAAAAATACGCAATTTTTTGCGCTTCAGACTCAGACACCGCCAAGTTACGATTTTATTATAAGTATAGATAAAGATTGGAATTTGGTTTGATATTTAAGACTTTGTTTACCTTTTAGTATATGGATGTTCATGAATTTGGGTGCGCGTGATCTCTGAAAGTCTGTATTAATTAGTTTGCTCAGACTTGCAACTTGCATTTGACCAGAGTAAATATATTTTACCGAGCTCACTGTGGATGCAGGCTGCATTCAACTGAAACTTATGGACGTAAAGGAGGCCCATGTCCAGCTATGGCTGATATGATGATGAATATATTTTAAACATAATATTTTGTGGTTTTGTCTAAATTTATAACGAAACCACAATGTTACGTTGCTAATTAAAATATTAAAGTAGGGCATGTTGAGGTCGCAACAGTGCGCTCATCAGTGCGACAGGCATGAAAATAAGCTCCTTGATGTTTCCGCAGCCGCTCGCTGTCCTCCGTTTCCGCCCAACAATTTTCTCGATACACTGCCTAGTAGGAAGTTATAAATCGCCTTAGAACAAGAATAAACAAAAAGTGCTAAATACTTACACTACCCAATGTTCCTTTACTCTTAATGTGGGTCAGCTATTAACAAATTTGTACATAACCGCTTTTTTAATTTGAAAGGAACCCCTCTAAATGAAATACTGTTCTGTACGTACTTGTTACCTTGATGCCTGTACGTTACTTATGAACAACTTATTTAAGCGGTTGAATCATGGCACAAATGAGATTGCAGTTTGGCTAGTTTAATAACAGTATTATCAGTTATCCTACCAATATCATAAAGGTTTGCTACTCCTTCACTAAAACCCTCTGAACCGATTTCGATAAAACTTGGTGGAGCTGGATATTTGGAATAACACATAGTCACTTATCAACCCACCCATCCCCTAAAATCATTTCTTTTCCATCCAAAGGTTGCCTGGAAGAGACCGCTCTTAGCGATAAGGCCGCCCATTGTACCTAATTGTTTTTTTTTTATATACAAGATGTAACAGGTAAGCCCTTTTGAAAATTCGAACTTTTTTTTTGAAAATTTTGAGATTATGTTTCACTGGAAAAACAGCTGTTTTTGAAAATAAAGGTAATTGAAGGTTTGATTGTAGTAGACCAAACTAAATGAAAGAACAACATAAGGTCAATAACCTCGAACTCTAAGAAACAGCTGATTTTCAAGTAAACTTTACACCTAAACTTTTCGAAAAGTACTTCGAATTTTCAAAAGTCGTAGAACAAAAGTTGTTCGCCTAAACGTCTAGAACAACCCCCTTTCGGATTAAAAGGGCTTACCTGTTACATCTTGTATAGTGTTAAGTATATTAATAATAAAAATTAGTTTATGGTATATATGTCATTTAAATGGTTATATTGTAATTTTTAATGTATTTGTTTATTTTGTCATTTTTATTTTGTTTGTTTTAATTTGGTACAATAAAGAGTTAATCTAATCTAATCTAATCACTTATTTATTCTAGTATTCAGGGTTCTTGACATTACTTATTATTATTATTTACTAGCTGCGCCCCGCGGTTTTACCCGCTTAAGTCCTAGTATCGGGGGATTATTGTGATTAAAAGTAGCCTATGTGTTATTCCAGGTCTCCAGCCACTGGGTTTTTGCGTGAAAGAGTAACAAAGTCACATACATACATACTTGCGAACTTTCATAATCTCACTGCAGGGCAAAGGCCTCTCTACCGTCCTTAAATTTATCGCGGTCTAGGGCTTATCATATATAGGTATATCAGGTATATTCAGTATTCAGTACACTCCCCGTACTGAATAATCGTGTCAATATATTTGTAGCTGAATAGAGGAGTTATTCTAACTCATTCTTCACTATTCTGAATAGAAAACCTCATCTAACCACCACTTCCATAGGTTTGGATTCGAATTAGATGAACCTTCATTATATCCACCCCTGGCCACAATCACTGAAAACCTTACCTACCTGTTTGTATATAAACCTTCACTTCACTACATACATTGTACATTTTATATTATCATGACGAGAGTTGTAAAACGAATAACCAAAAGCTAATCTAATTTTGATACTCTGAGGTAAACAGTGGATATGAATGCGGAAGCAAATATCAGCCGGAATAAATTCCAGTTTGTACAGCACGGATTTGCCGGCTCATACGTTGGTTGTGGAATGAAAAGAGAACTGTTATTGCAAATTGCTGGATTGAAATCCTGTAAATCAATTTGTTGGGAACATTTAAAATGTCTGTACCTAAATATTTTTCGGGCATATATCGCGAACTGTAGACATACACATTTGTGTTATTTGTAGGTTTTATTTTTTACAACTGTACTTGCGTGGCCGAGCGGTTAAGGTACTGGGGTACTGATCCAGGGACGCGAGTTCAAATCTCGCCGCAAGTGAATTTTGGAAGATGATTTTTTACTTTAAAATATTTTTAGTAGGTAACTATACTTACTTACATATAAAATTCAAAGTCCCGATTGATTCATGTACCGACTGACTGAATGCTCAGCCTCAACAGCTGGTCTAGAAACACAATATTTGAAGGGCGTGTTCTATATAAACTGTAGGTACCTATCTAAGTATGTAGTAGGCATGGCATAATTAGCACGCTAATCTATATTTCAGTGTGCAAAAAAAATCACAAATAGCTTATGCTAAAACAACCATAAGGACTGCTAGTGCTATTTTTTGGAAGTGCGATTTGAACTAGAAATATTTTAAAGGAAATATTCATCTTCAAAAATTCACTCGCGAAGAGATTTGAACTCGATATGTGCGTTGAGCAATAAAAACCAATTACGGAGTTCTATTTTTTGTAGCAATTCCATAAGAAATCGCAATCACTATCTTGAATAGTTCGGTTAATTAACCCTATATTGTAAGAAAGGTCATTGAAATCGCCGATTAATCACAATGTGGAAAATCATTTTCATGTAACGAGTAAGTGTATTACCAACTAGCAACTGTGAGTCGAGTTAAATGGACTAAAAATGTTATAAAAACTATGTTCATAAACAGTCTGGGAAGTTGTTGCTGGTGAACTTGTTACATACAATAAAGAATAAACCCTAGTCAGAGTTGAGTAAGGGCGTGAGGAAACGCAAAACTTTTAGTGCTACGATTAAAAACCGATGCAGGTTAAAACCAAAAAATTTGCGGGCTTGCGCTTACTTGGGATAAAACATTTAACTCAATATGTTTGTGTTGCAAAGTTGTGTCGTACTTTAGTGTTCAAAATCTAACTCTAGCCAGAACAAATGAGGCAAGTGCTGCAACATTGATACAATTCAATGAATTCTAACTGTGCCCCTTGTGTTTCACGTTCACCCGCTTAAGTCTTATCTGCTGCATAACGTCTCTAAAATAATGCGTTTACCCTACAATGGGAAAAATAAGGGTTCCTTTTTTTTGAGGTACGGAACCATTGAGTTACAATTACCACTAGAGTCACAAACTGAGAAAAAAAATGTCCGCGCCAAAACTTTTTTAGTTTTTGTTTAGTTGTCAGGCGACCGCACTCCAGGGACTTTGAACGTTATGCAAGTAGGATAAAGTCTAATTTCGAGCAAATGTCATATTGAACTATATAATTTTAAATGTATAGGTTTGTAGAACGGCGGCGGCGCGGGCGCTCGGACATTTTTTAAGTGTTGTCAGTTATACATTGTTTTGGTAATTATATGTCAATGTACGGAACCCTAAAAATAGCATACATTATGTAGGAAATGCTTATTAATGCAATAACTAGTGCTGTACATAAATGGAAGACAAAGCAGCTCCGAAGTTTATAATTAGCAGATTCCTCGTTACCGGCTCGGTAACGCCTCCGGCGTAAATAGCATTTACAAATTTAATGCGTCACGGTTGATGCTGATGGTAGTAAAGTCACAGTTTACCCAATAGTTCGTACGCCTCGCAGCGCTTTTATAGCTTAGCTAAACTCGTTACACCACGGAAAGTTAATTAAACACCCAAATGTATACTTTTTAATAATGTATTATATTTTGTTAACTCGAAATAATAATTCCTTTAAAATACGCTGGAAAAAAATGGGAAAGAGTGAGCGTACGTAAAGCTTGTAATTTTAAGAACGAGTAAACTATATTTCCTAAGCATGGGTAAAACATGCTTCTAATATTATACGTTATAATATTATTGTTACTCTTTCACGCAAAAACTACTGAACACCTTGCGATGAAGAAATGTGTTCAGTATTCAGTAGTGATAGTTATGTTTATATGAATGAGTTATGTTCAGTAGTACAGTATACAGAGAGCCGGAATCTTGGATTAACACATAAAGTAATCGACATTATAGTGCGGGATAGGGACTGACGCGCGCGCGGAGGAAACCGCGGGGCCTAACTTGTTAAGGAATAATAGCTGCGTCCTGCGATTTCACCCGCACAATTCACTATCCCGTGGGATTATCTGAATTAAAACTCTCCTTGATAATGTAGCTTTATATTGGTAAAAGAATTTTTGAAATCGGTCTAGTAGTTTCGAAGATTACCCCCAATATACATACATAGTAATACATACATGTTACCAACGTTACTTCTTTAAAATATTAGTATAGATAAAAATGTACTTTTACTAAGTTTTTAATATTCCACGACTATATCGTTTGCCCAATGTTTTTTTGGTTGCAGTGAACCAAATAGAACGAACTATAAAAACTCAGTTTTCCAATAATAGTTATCCACGACTGTTTCTGTATACAGGATGAATGCAACGCACTCATTGAAGTCTGGTGTTTACGTGCTGCCTCAGCGAGCTCGCCTGTACAAAGACTCATTTGAAATTCCGAACGCTCCGCTCTTACCGGGCACTGATATTATTGCTTTTTCACCGTTTCTTTTAGCATTTTCAAATCATAATATTTAAAACCTATCTTTACATAAATGCTAATGAAAACTTATCTACATCTAATTTATATTTAACGAATTAAACATATTTTGGTTGTAAGTACAGATAAAATATTAAATTAATTTAAGAAACAAGGTGTAAGTACTTTGGCTAATTGAAAGTGGGCTAAATCTATACTTATAATTTCCACAATAAACCTTTAGTCAGAGTGATTTAAAAACGATTTTTGAATAAGTATATCAGATTTACAGAAGTTGTAGTAACTATAATTATACTATAAGTTGTAGTAACAACAATCTTACTAATATTATAAAAAATAAAAAATAAAAAAAAAATATTTGTATCTAATTATTAAAAAATAAATAATTGTATCTGGTCTGGGCGTATTTCTATGTATAATATGTATGTATTTACAAAGGAAAAATAAATATAAGTAGTATATCCGTTGTCTAGCCACCGTAACACAAGCTTAGCAGCTTACCACGGGGCTAGATGGCGCTGTGTGTTCGTCACAGGATTTATTTATTTATTTATTTTATTTTATTTATTATAAACGCGAAAGTTTGTATGTATGTATGTGAGGTTGTTACTCTTTCACGCAAAAACTACTGAACCAATTGCGATGAAACTTGGAATATAGGTAGCTGGGGACCTGGATTAACACATAGGCTACTTTTTATCCCGATATTCCCGCGAGAACGGGACTTACGCGGGTGAAATCGCGGGGCGCAGCTAGTTATATTATAAGTTATAGAAACAACAATTATACTAAACGTTGTAGTAACAACAATTATACTATAAGTTGTAGTAACTACAATTATACTATAAGTTGTAATTACTACAATTATACTATAAGTATGGTAGTAACAATAAGTTGAGTTAAATCTGGTAAAAGGTAAATCTGATATAATTCTTATTTTCTTACCCCGTCTCTTCCCGTGTTTACTTGTCGTTAAAGGTAGTCGCCTTTAACGACAAGTAAACAGGCATCTGCAATTGACTAGGGAATATGGATTGCCCCCCTCGCGATGGCGGGTAAACTGCTTAAAAAGCTTATGTTCCCAAATAGATGTCAGGTAGGCTAACGGCCGTAAACATGTTGTCAAATCTATTTGCAGATGTGGTTATGGATGATGACTTTCATAACTTACATTCATGTCTCTAGGAAATATATAATATCCGTCAGTCAGTCAGGAGTTTGGTTTTGTAAATATACCACTCGTAAATTGGACAATGTATTGTGAATCTTCTTTGTAGTTCATAGGTTACCGGGATCATAGGATTTATCAACAAAATAAGAGAATTTGCGGTATTTCTTACCCTATTCGCGTTATTAGATCGAGGAGATACTATCTTGCCACAACACAAAGGTCGTCTAGTTACTCAAAGATGTATCGTAACGTTGTAACTCAAGCCAATATTAGTTCAAAGGTAGTAGATATTCGTATCTACCTACATTTCTAGTTAGCTAGATGGATATTGGGCCCTACCATGGATATGATATAAGACATATCCATGACATGGATATGTCTTATAAGTCGTCGCGAAGTCGTCGCGTTGTCGTTCAGCTAAAAAATAATAATTAAAAACACATCAAAAAAACATACTTTCTTCTAAAAAAGAAGATTTTTATAAATTGTCTGTGGTTTTTTTAAGTAGTCGGGGTATTTTTTATTTAAAACTTACTTTATTTTTTTGAACGACAAAAGGACTACATAGCAACGACAAACAATCATGGTAGCGCGGATTAAATTCATCAATGTTAGAGTAGTATGTATGTATATTCAGCACTAGCTGTTACCCGCGACTTTGTCTGCGTAGAAATAGTGCATAGCTGACTTTTTCGTTCATTATTCGGGTTCTACTAATTGGATTTCGATGGTAAGTATACAACGAGGTTTCTCGAAAATAGAACTACTTATCCGATATTGAAAACTAGATTTCAATCGGATTAGTCGTTTTTAATTGTATAAGGAACAAACAGACAGACAGACAGACATGAATTAAAAAAAAATGTTTTACTACTTTTCCAAATTCCGCTAGACAACTTTTTTATAAATTTACTTTTAAGACAGACTTTTTGTCATCTCTTCCTATATTATAAGTAAGATATACATATAGAAGAATATAGATATACTATAATGCATATTACTGTAATATCGATGAATCTTGGCTTTCAATTTTCTCGATTTAGCTTAAACACACTATGTTTGTTTCCAGGATTTGATGTCTATCAGCAACATTATCGATCGGTAAAATAATATAGGGTATTTATATTTTTGCAAAAAGACAAGGTTCGATTACTGGCTAGGGTCATAAATTTTCCAAAAATCTAATGCCATTTTAGTTTTTGTCAAAATCGGGGACGCAACTCCTTTCAGCATTTTTCGCTATTTCTTATAGTTTAGGATATACCCCTGAAAGCCGAGTTTTTTTTAAATATTATTTATTCTGATATTCCAGCGGGTACAGGACTTACGCGGGTGAAGCCGCGGGCGCTGCTAGTCATACCTAACCTCAAATATCCACATTTTTACTTTAATATTCGGTTGTTAATTAAAATTGTTCACTCACGTTGCAATTCGCCGATATATGGCATATTAATATCATCAAAATGTTCGCAAGTATTACCAATATTAAAATTAAGTTCACCTATTAAACAGGGAAATGCCGGAGTAGACGACGATGTTTAATTATTAACCGACTACCAAAGAGAAGATTGTCAATTCGGATGTAGGCATGTTTTTTTTTATTGTTTGCGGTTGGCATCGAACTTCGAACTCTTATACTTGTACCACAAACTACGAAGACGTTACTAGTTTTGTCATTTACATATTCTTGATGTATAAATGACAAAACAAAATGTTGAGATTATGTTTCACTGAAAAAAAAACAGCTGATTTAGAAAATAAAAATAATTGAAGTTTTGATTGTAAACCATCAAACTAAATAAAAGGACAACATAAGGTCAATGACCTCGAACTCTCAGAAACAGCTGATTTTCAAGTAAACTTTACACCTGCATTTTTCGAAAAGTACTTCGAATTTCCAAAAGTCGTAGAACAAAAGTTGTTCGCCTAGACGTCTAGAACAACCCCCTTTCGGATTAAAAGGACTTACCCGTTACAAATTGTATACATCAAGAATATGTAAAAAAAACAAAAAACCCGACTGCGTAAAAAAACTCGATTAAAAAATACGCATAGAAACAACAAAAAAACCAAAAAGAAAAAAACAAGCCCAGTAATTTGAAATTACGCTAAGTAATAATAGTTTTGTAATCGATACACACAGAACACATAAAATTAGTAAAAAATTACTCACAGTCGGGACCCATTCATTTTACCAATCTAATTTTTCCAATGGGTCCCGACTGTGAGTAATTTTTAACCGACTTCAAAAAAAAGGAGGAGGTTATCAATTCGTCTGTATGTATAATTTTTTTTTTTTTTTTGTATGTTTACCGATTACTCGAAGACGGATTGACGGATTAAGATGATTCTTTTTTTGATGGATAGGTAGGAGCTCCAAGATGGTCCCATAAAAATTTGATGTGGATCTGATGAGGGTCTTCGGAGTGATGAACGGAAATGTTCCTCAAAACGCATTAATCAATCCAGTTGTTTATCGATTACTCGAAGATGGCTTGACCGATTGAGATGATTCTTTTTTTAATGGAAAGGTGGAAGCTTCGAGATGGTCCCATAAAAATTTGATGAGGATCTGATGAGGATCTTCGAAGTGAGGACCGGGAATGCTCCTCAAAACGCTGTATTCACTTCAATTGTTCATCGATTATACGAAGATGGCTTAACCGATTGATATAGTTCTTTTTTTAATGGAAAGGTGGAAGCTACGAGGTGGTCCCATGAAAGTTTGGTAAGGATCTTCGGAATGATGGACAGGATAGCATCCCAGAATTCAATAAATTACTCATCTTTGGACTTCTACCAAAAAGAATAGACCCCTAAAGAACTAAGTACAGATTGATGGGGCACCTGAAACCACCTTCTCATCAGCAAACTCCTCAATAATGAAAATTACGGTAACAATATTGTTGATTGTTAGGTAGATAAGTATACTAAAAAGGGTAAAATAAAAAAATAATTTAATAATTAAAAAACCGACTTCAAAAAGAAACAAACAATAATTTAAAAAAACAACAAAAAAAAAAAGAATTGATAAAAATGACCAAAATAACCTCTACATAGGTACAGAGCCACCGACTAATTAATCTGTTTTATCATCTGAAGTCGGGCAGTTTTACTGGTTGGTTCCATATTGTACTTAGTTTGGCTGCCCGACTTCAGATGATAAAACAGATTAATTAGTCGGTGGCTCTGTACCTATGTAGAGGTTATTTTTTACTCATTTATTATGTGTTCTGTGTGTATCGATTACAAAACTATTATTACTTAGCGTAATTTCAAATTACTGGGCTTGTTTTTTTCTTTTTGGTTTTTTTGTTGTTTCTATGCGTATTTTTTAATCGAGTTTTTTTACGCAGTCGGGTTTTTTGTTTTTTTATAAATTATTTTTTTTATTTTACGCTTTTTAGCTATTTTCATTTATTGATGGTAGGTCAAATCAAAATCAAATCAAAATCAAATCAAATATTTATTTATTAACTATGACACTTATTACACATTTCTCAAATTACATATATCAGACATCGATTCTACACTAAGCACAAGCTTGTAGGTAAGTCTCGTAATCTATTCATTTCATTAGGTAGGGGGTTATAATGTACTAGCTGCGCCCCGCGGTTTCACCCGCGTAAGTTCCGTTCCCGCGGGAATAAAAAGTAGCCTTTGTGTTAATCCAGGTCCCCCAGCTACCTATATTCCAAGTTTCATCGCAATCGGTTCAGTATTTTTTGCGTGAAAGAGTAACAACCTCACATACATACATACAAACTTTCGCGTTTATAATATTAGTAAGATTCTGTTAGGGTTTGGTTATTTATTATTATTCTTTTAACGTTTTTAGGTACCTAAGTGTTTTTGTTATATTTTTAAAAGTGTTTCCTACACTTGGATAACTATACTTAAAGAAATGCTTTCCAAAAATTTCGCACCCGACAGGACTTGAACCTGCATCTCTGGGAATCCGTTCCAGCGCCTTTCCAATTTGGCCACGGATGCATGTTCAATCGAGTCGAAATTAAGGATTGCATTTCTTATTGTTTTTACGTTTTTGGAGGCACGTAGCGCCATCTACTGACAATATTTGCAGACTGCCAGCTTGAACTATTCTATTTTCCATAGAATTAAATTCAACGTTGAGATGTTGCTTCCGATTAACCGTTTTTGTTATATTTTTAAAAGTGTTTCCTACACTTGGATAACTATACTTAAAGAAATGCTTTCCAAAAATAACAATAAGAAATGCAATCCTTAATTTCGACTCGATTGAACATGCATCCGTGGCCAAATTGGAAAGGCGCTGGAACGGATTCCCAGAGATGCAGGTTCAAGTCCTGTCGGGTGCGAAATTTTTGGAGCATTTCTTTAAGTATAGTTATCCAAGTGTAGGAAACACTTTTAAAAATATAACAAAAACGGTTAATCGGAAGCAACATCTCAACGTTGAATTTAATTCTATGGAAAATAGAATAGTTCAAGCTGGCAGTCTGCAAATATTGTCAGTAGATGGCGCTACGTGCCTCCAAAAACGTAAAAACAATAAGAAATGCAATCCTTAATTTCGACTCGATTGAACATGCATCCGTGGCCAAATTGGAAAGGCGCTGGAACGGATTCCCAGAGATGCAGGTTCAAGTCCTGTCGGGTGCGAAATTTTTGGAAAGCATTTCTTTAAGTATACCTAAGTGTTATTAGGCTTTTATTCAGTAGGTAGGTACATTTATGTAAATATTGTTTTAGTATATATCAATAAATTCCTGTCACCTGTACCATCACGGCTTATACTTTGATAGTTCCAAGCGTAACTACGTAACAAAAATAAAAACTTGTTCGTTAGTAATAAAAAGCAAGAATACCTTTGTAAATTAACTTTAAACCGTTATATTTCCTAAACGGTTCTTTAAAATGAAAAATGGTGAAAGATACCTAATATTTATTTTTAAAAACCTATTCAACGATATCTTTCACATACTTTGACGATTTTGGATTTTTTAATTTTGACAATATGGCGTCTGGTGGTGACATATGTTACTTTGGATTACTGTCATGTCTTTAGTCACACTCG
This sequence comes from Idaea dimidiata, assembly GCA_949358125.1. NCBI lineage: Eukaryota > Metazoa > Arthropoda > Insecta > Lepidoptera > Geometridae > Idaea > Idaea dimidiata. The sequence continues at coordinate 13,939,970 of OX442339.1, read as the reverse complement.
CCAGATTAAGACGAATCGATTGACGTAAGAATCATCAAAATCGGTCCACGCGTTTGGCCTCTAGAACGCCACATAGAAACATCCATACATACATACATACATACATACATACATACATACTTACATACATACATACATAGACTGATAAACACATTACCCTCCTTTGCGTCGCGCAGTCGGGTAATGACATGTAAACGTTACACTTTGTATAGTAAAAGAGCGGTGTTGGTCTAGTGGTCGATACCCCAACTTTAATTCTGAAGGTTGTGGTTTCTAATTCCGACCGCCCACTACCGTTCCTATAAGAAAAAAATATACGATAAGAACATTGCTCTTACCTGCTGAAAGCATAGTCACAGAAAAGGGCCCAATAATAGGGTAAGCTGCGGAAAACATTCAATACCTATAAACTAAAGAAAAAAGTTGCTTCTGGCAAATGGACTTATACAATTTGTAACGGGTAAGTCCTTTTAATCCGAAAGGGGATTGTTCTAGACGTCTAGGCGAACAACTTTTGTTCTACGACTTTTGAAAATTCATACTTTTTTTTTGAAAATTTTGAGATTATGTTTCACTGAAAAAACAGCTGCTTTTGAAAATAAAGATAATTAAAGTTTTGATTGTAAACCATCAAACTAAATAAAAGGACAACATAAGGTCAATGACCTCGAACTCTCAGAAACAGCTGATTTTTAAGTAAACTTTACACCTAAATTTTTCGAAAAGTACTTCGAATTTCCAAAAGTCGTAGAACAAAAGTTGTTCGCCTAGACGTCTAGAACAACCCCCTTTCTGATTAAAAGGACTTGCCCGTTACACCTTGTATAGCCTTATTAATAAATGCGGAGTAAAGTCGGAGTAATTTTTCGACGTTTTGTTTCTGTCTGTCGACTTTGAACGTTCTTGTCCGTTCAAGAAAAAGGATGTTCTGACTACTCCGACCTTACTCCACGTTTATTAATAAGGCGAATGACTATGTGTAAGATTGTATAAGGTAAACAGATTTTACTATATCACACTTTTTAAACTCACACGATTTATGCTCATTACTTTTTTTGTTAGAACTCCAGGTCTCGATCGCGAGTTTGTGCACTTTTTATAAATTAAAAATATAAATTTCCAATTACCCCGACGTTTCGGCAAACGGGTTACACCGGCCGTGGTCGCAGGAAGACACGCGACCACGGCCGCGCAATCTAAAGCCGAAATTCTAATTAAAAAAAAAAGAGATTTTACTATCCTATTGTGATTGTCAGTAATCGTTATGAAATCCTTTCCAGAATTAGCTGAAGCTGAAGCGTAAATACAGTTTAACCCACATTATCATTGGTTAACGCGGAAACATTGTGGTTCCTCCGTTTCATCAGGCAATAATTAAATGGGGCAGTGTATTATTATCGTTAACAAGAAGTATTTATAGCCTCTCCATCCAGAGTCCATTTGCCCCCACCTACCGAGTGCCGGGATGAAGGGTGTAGTCGACACGACCCTTTCGCACATTCTACGTACTTTTATTATCTGCAAAATTGGTTTTTAGACAAAAAAATTCGTTGTCCATTGTAATCCGAAGTTGCTACTGTCTATGAAAAAATAGGTATTGTACTAAACAACTGCTTCTATTTTTCTGACGTTTTTATTTTTTTAACTTTTCTTGCTTGTTTGTTTGTTTGTCGGTCCGGGCGAAATCTTTTAACTTTAATTTAAGGCACTTCCCGACTACCTAGCGGGCTGAAACTTTAGGAATAGATCAGAACCAGATGACAATGCAAGCTAAAGCTGCTTTCAACTTTCCACAAGCACATTTGGAAACAATAAAGGATTGTACAGAACATAAGCGATTTTCAATTTAGACTCGCAGTCGAGACTTGGAAAACTCATGCTGTTCGCTTCCATGGAGGGCCAGTTCCATAGAAATTTATAGAATTAATCGGATCTAGCCTAATAATTTATATTACTAGGACTAGAAAGTGAACGAATAGCTAAAAAGTGGTCCGCGGGAAAGGGACAGAGCTACCTGCATTAGAAAGGGACAGAGCTCCCCAGCTTGATCATGCTGTTCCTTTCTAATTACACTATTAGAAAGCGATTAGAAAGGGACAGAATTCCTCATCGGATTGGACCGATTTTCTGTGCTTTTTAATTCCACGTACGCATTCTAGTAATACAACTTTCTTGGATGTAGCTTAGAAAATTATGCAAAGTTACACTTTCTTAGTAGTTAGCGTCTTGGAGCTACTTCGTAGACAGATAAACAGACGGACATGAAAACTAGAAGGGTTTCTTGGTGATTACGAAACCCTAAAACTCTGAGTTGTAAAGCTCATTCGATTAGGTATATCTAGGTCACATTTAACACAAAAAATACATTATTAAATTGCTTCGTTTTACCATTGTTTTCTCTTTTAAAATGACACAAGTACCATAAAAAACCCATCACAATATATTTCAAAAAGAGCGTCTGAAAAAAAAAACTTTCATTGTGAAATTGAAGATTTATTTTGGTTTCATCTCTGAATTTGCTGTTTGATAAAGTAATGTCGGCTCGTAAACGTGACAATATTAATTGTATTGTAACGTTTTGTTCAACATCGTTTTTGGGGTTCCTTAACCAAGGGGTAAAAACGGACTCTATTACTGAGACTTTCGCTGTCACTTCCGCCGACTTCCGCCCGTTCGTCTGTCACCAGGCTGTATCTTCCATGTATCTTCATGAACCGCTTCAGCTAGACAGTCGAAATTTTCACAGATGATGTCAAAAGTCAAAATAGTTTATTTCCTTCAGATTCTTGTACAACAATAAATGCACATGATCATTTGGCTACGTCTTAGGTGTATTGATTCTAGTGTGGCTTTGGAACGCGCCCTCCAAACAGAAGCCACAGAAACTCATGTAGTTCTGTTGCCGCTATAAGGACAAATCCAAAACACAAAATTAAACAAGTAAGTAAGTACTTATAGGGGGATCCCATTCTTCGGCGAAAGGTGTTTCGATGGATAGTGTTTCGAAGTAGCGTAGCGAACCCCATAGAACAAACGTGATTTTCAAATATAAACGCAACGATACCGCGATATATATTTACCACTGGCGCCATCGAGTGATAAATTAGCATAAGTTACGTATAGAGATTTTGTACGGTCAAATATCTTGAGAACAAATATCTTGCCATGGCGCCTCCGCCTGGCCGCGGCAGACTGGGTAGACCTAAGAAGTTCGGGCTTGACGTCGTAAAGGGTGATATGCGTGCCAATAGTCTCACTACACGGGAAGCCGAAGATCGTGCGAAGTGGAGACGCAAAAGCAGGAAAGCGGACCCCGGGTTCCCGAGAGGGATGCAACCGGGAACATCGCTCGGATGATGATGAAGATGATGACGTATAAAGATTTTGTCCAGTGTTTTTATTTAAGGGTGATTAAATAAAACATTGAGCGCTGTTGGTCTAGTGGTAAATAAGCTGACTTTCATTCCGTAGGTCGTGGTTTCGCATCCCGGCCCCGCACCAATGTCTTGTTCTTTAAGAAAAAAATATGTGCGCTATTAACGTCGCTCTTACGGTGAAGGAAAACATCGTGAGGAAACCCACGTCTTAAAATCACGCACAAAGGCCCAATAGCAGGGCTTATTGCGGAAACACACAGTTAAAACTTGAACTTTAAATAAAACATTGTGATAATGGTACGGAACTCTTCCCTTCGGAACTCGCACTTGACCGGCTTTCATCAGTACTCGTATCTAAACGTGGACGCCGTGTTTTGTTGTGTCATGAAAAGATATCGCCTCTTGTTCCATTATTAGTCGAAGTTGCCTAGCGGGAATGCGAACGGTGCGAGATGTCACATTTTGCCTCTAGTTTCTAACACACTTTCGTTTCGTCGTGTAGTTTTTTCAGTTGTGTTTTTATGTGTAAATATAATAATAAATATAAGTAGTATATCCGTTGTTTAGTCACCGTAACACAAGCTTAGCAGCTTACCACGGGGCTAGATGGCGCTGTGTGTTGGTCACAGGATTTATTTATTTATTATTATTTATTATTATTTATGTGTCTTTTCGAGATCTTCTTCTTCTTAGTAGGTTTCTGCTTGCCACAAAGCTGCAATTGGGCCAATAGTTTATTGTGACGTATAGATTTCAAACAAAACTGCATTTAACAACAAGTCAGGTATGTCGACTACATTGCGATATTTTGTATTAGTAGGTACTAGAGAAGTTTCAAACATATTCCATGTTTCGAAAAAAAGCGGCTGCAGCGCTGACAATATTGTTACGTCTATCGTAAAATTTCATGACAAATGATGATAGTTTTTATATTTGTATCTTCGGGCTATTCCGTCAGTTAGATTGTTATCAAATTGATAAACTTTAGCAGACTGTGTTTAGCAGTATCAAAGTTTTGTTCACTTTCGTTTCGTTTTCTGTTTTATGTGTCTTTCGAAATGAGATTCCAATTAAAACTGCGTCTACGGAGAAGTTGGCAAAAAAGTGCGGTATATATACTTAAATTTACTATGACTAATATAATTATAATAGTTTGTATGTCTGTATCTTCAGTCTATTCCGTCAGGTCGATTGTTATCAAAATGATAAAGTTTCAGACTCTGTTTAGGAGTAATAAAGTTTTGTTATTAAGTTTGTCACGTTCAATGTTCGATTGTGAAGCTATGCCAACTAAGTTGTCGTAAACTATACTCAGATACAGAAGTTTAATAACCGTTAAACCTAATTTAATTTAGTTAGCCGAGATATTATAACTAGGTTTGTACATACATATATAATTTTGAATGTCTTGGTCCTTACCCGTATAAATCACTAGCTGAGCCTCGCGTCTCATCCGGGTAAGTCCCGATCCTTCGGGAATATCGGGATAAAAAGTAGCCTTAGTGTTATTGTAGGTCTCCAGCTATCTATATACCAAGTTTCGTTGCAATCGGTTGCGTAGTTTTTGCTTGAAAAAGTAACAGTCACATACATACTTGAAAACTTTCACGTTTTTTATCACTAGTAGGATAGGATAGGATTATATGTAGTACTATCTGCGCCCCGTGGTTTCACCCGCGGTAGTCCCGTTCCCGCGGGGTTTTCCAGGTCTCCAGCTACCTATATTCCAGGTTTCATCACAATCGGTTTAGTAGTTTTTGCGTGATTGAAATACAAAGTCACAAACATACGAACTTTCGCGTTTATAATATTAGTAAGAAGTAAGATGTCTTCGGAGACAAATCGATTTGGTAGAAGTAGTACCTACAAAGTTTATAAAAAAAGAAGCGTAAAACTAGCGTATACTGAGGCGGACTCCTAAAGCGCGGCGCGAGTGCAGTCTGTCGCTGTCAACTTCAGGCCTAACTTGTTATTGTGTTTTATTTCCTCCTTGCACATTGAACATGAAAATTTTCACTTAACCGCCTGGATGGAGAACAAGAAATAACAATGTCATTGGCATACTTACACTAAGACATCAACGGTTAGATATCCACACTTAGAAGTAGTATATTATCATTTTATATCTATACTAATATTTTAAAGAGGTAACTTTGGTAACATGTATGTTCAGCTCAGGGTAATCTCCAAATTCACTTAACTGATTTCGATGTAATTTAATATGAAGATACAGTGCATCTTTGAGAGTATTATACGCTACTTTTTATCCATGGGGATAAATAGTAGCGGATCCCGTTAAAGTATGGACTTTAACGGGATTTTTGTTATAAAATTTACCTACTGCTTAAAATACATATTCAAGAGTATAAATACTGTATAATGTGTGAATCAAACACGGTACAACATTTGAGTGATCAAATTAACGCATGGTACGGTTTGATTACGGACAGACATTAATATTAATGCAATAATTGCCAATTATCCAATTGAACGGACACGGAATGAAAACTTGACCATACACTGACGATATTATAAAGATCTCCGCACACTATATCAATGCCATATTTTGTCGATGTTTCATTAATTCTACCTCTCCAAAATTTTGTTTGCTTTTTCGTTATCGGCGCGGTATATTGGACGATCAACGTATTATTTTATGTATTTATGTAGAGTTAAATTTACATCTATAAAAAAACTAAAGATTTCGAGACCGGCGCACTTTCCTAAAAAGCTATTAACCATAAAATATTTTTAGAAGGATTCCAACGCGTGTTCCCCTCTTTGTTAAGAATTAAACGTTCGTGTTTGTATTCTGGGCGGAACAGCTGTCGTTCTATTTCCGAATCATTGGGGACTCTCGTAATTAAAGATGACTTGTCGGATTTTACCCGTTTCCGACTGCATAATTCGATACCCACATAACTCGGTGAACTCCGACGATGTCTAGTTACTATTAGAGATGGGCCGACTATGGTCTTTGCCAATGCGGCAATGTCGGCAATGCAAATCATTACAATTCGGTGATATTTAGGTTAGTCGTTATGAAAACTTCCCAAAATTGATTGAACCGTTTTCAGAAAAAATAGAATAGAGCACGACATGTTGGGCTATATACGAGCTAAACTGACAAACCCTGTCGGATTCATCGAAATTTGTTGATTATTTTCTAACGCAATGATTTAGAATATTTTCATTTAAAGCGTTTGTAAATGACATTGTTTCGACGTTTTGATGTTGATTTAAAATAATAATGTCGAAAGGCGTTGAAGCCTTAGCACAATTCAGGCTAAAAAGACATTTTCATGAATACTGAATGAATCATCATGAATACATGAGAATAAAATGTGCTGAGTCTTCGAAACAAGAAGTTTTTGTTTTAAAACTACACTAAAATGTAGGAAATAATGTCATTTACAAACGCTTTAAACGAAAATATTAAAAAATATTGCATCGAAAAATAAGGAATAATTTTCGATGAATCCGATAATATTTTCAGTTTAATTCGTATATACCGCTTAAGGTGCACCCTGGTTGTGAGGTGCTTGTTTACGTTTATCTGTCTACCACCTTTTAACTGTACAACCAATACAATAATTATGGATTTTATTGCATAATTTTTAGTTGACGACTAGTCGGTACAATTTGCAGACTGGTGAACTTTCCCGACTAATTGGCCCATCACTAGTTACTATGTAGTATTTATCTGTTATTTCAGATATCCCAAGACTGTATGACGAGGTCTAGCTACTAAGCGTTCGCAATGAATTGTTTAGGCCACAATAGACGATCAATATACAACGAGTCGTTCGAACCTACTGCTCCTTCCTACTATCCCCCGCAACTGCCCTACAATCCTGGTTACATTGAACCCCGCATTATAAGTGTCTCAGACGATCTCGGACTTGTCTACGGCTGGGGTGCTCTTGATCATGACTTTGACGCACAGAATTCTATTGATAAATATGAATACAGCGGGTGGGGGTGGCTACGACGCCGCTCACTCTACGAAGGTGTCAACTTAATGCCGGTGGTAAGTGCGTTTGCTAGTTCCCAGCGCCGCCCGTACCTTTATCGTTGTGTGTCGTTTAACTAATATTAATATTGATGTCGTAAACGTAGAGTGCAGTGTTTACAGTGAATGCCTAATAAGCACCACGGATAACGCACATTTTATGCGCTGTGTCGAAATCCTCTCTTTACCCTATAAAACATGGATCAAAGTAAGGGTATTCAAAATGCATCAAGCGCATGTACTGTGATCTATTTCCGGGCGCGGGCGTCGGCCCTATTCGTATAAGCTTAGCTCATTCTAAACGAAAACATGCGTGAGCTCGGCCGCGGGGGCTCACTCGTAGCCGCCACTATTGCGGCGTTAAACAACCGGACTGGAGTCGAAGATAAATCTCGATCGATTAAACCGCGTGTGTCCGCCGTGCAAACCACTACTCTCCGACCTTTGAAGGAAGAAAATTTGAGTGACGATCGTTCGCGACGTACGTCCGGCTATAGCGAACGGCCGTTATCAACAGCCTCAGAAGCGTCAGAGCACGATTCTGCGTCCGTCCAATCCAGCGAGGAGCCGCCCCCTCAGGAAAGTACGTAATTCGCGTTCGCGGACGAGTCACTGACGTAGCGTATAGCACTGGAACATAGCCAAACTTTAAATAGAGACACGTAGGTGACTCGTACCGAGCATGTCGCGCAGTGTCGCACTTGCAGAGCCCCATGTCCGACTGTGAATACTTAACGGAACCTTTCGATGAGGATCGGGAGGAGCGCACGGTGACTGGCTATGTCCATCCCGCCGTGCGCTCCTACTTGTACTCTCCGATGGGTGAGTATTTGTTTACAACATGTCGGATACGAGGTTCTTGATAGTTTGACGCGCTTTTTATCGATTATCTCGTAACAGGCGGCGATTCGGACAGTCCCGATGAAGCCACTGTGAAGTGCTCGGCGTGGTCAGATACAGCGGTAGCGGCTAGTCGGGCGGATTCTTCAGACACTAAGTCCAGCTCATCCAGCGAAGACGATTCCGATGGACACGAATACGAACCTCGATGCGATAACAATTATCGAACTCTGACTCCTCCTAGTCGTCGGCTGGATAACTCTACACGAAGGGATGATAGTTTTAAATGGATGCCAACTGGGAATATAGTGGATGACGAGGAGGATATCGCCGAGCAACCGGTCTCTATGGAAGCAAGGACGGAAGAGTACTCCGCGGCGAGCTTGGACAGGCGCCGGCGGGCACCATCCGATCGTAGTGACCGGGATCGAAAGACTAGATCCTCGCTGTCTAGTAAACCACCTCAGCATCCAACTAGTGTTCGCGCTTCTCCTCGGCCGCGAGATCGACGTGGTCGCAACGAGGAGACACCCTCGGAGTTACAGAGGAGATGGAATTCGTACGAGCACTTCCGCTGGCCCCCCGAAGGTGGCTGGTGGCCACCGATGTGCTGGTGCCACGGGCCGCCCGCTCCGCCGCCTTGCTGCATGCACGACCGCGCATGGCCCTCACACCCATCGCTCCCGCCGACATCCAATCGGGCACACAAGGTATTAATTAATATTCAGCCGGAATGAATTGCGGCCAAGGAACTGTTTTAAACTATCTCGTATTTTGTTCACGTGCTACATGTTTATTGGACTGAAGTGAAATCGAATATAAATATTAGTAACGGATGAAGTATACGTGCTTAGGTTTACTTTCAAACTCTACCTGAAACTCAAGCCTACTCTAAAAATAACTGTAATAAATAGTTTATGTTGTTATTATGGATGACCTAACTAAACGCATACGCAACAATTCAAGGTTGTTTATAATTATGTTTGTTTTACTAACTAAAAAACTCCACTGCTGACTGACTCAGGTCATGTTTTCTAATAATCATAACATTTTTAAACGCGTGTTTTTAATAAATCATAAGGGAAATGGCGCTGTATATTATATTTTGCTACAAGAATTTAGAATATTTCATTTATGGATATGTTACAAGAAATGTACGAAATCCGTCATTGTAAGTTTAGTATAGAATTCCTAAAATCGCCAGGAAATGTGTGAAATAAATTAGATTACACACATTTCCTAAACAGCGATCGGAAATGCATTTTTTTCTGGGTGTCAAAAACATAGTTAAACATATCCTGTATACAAGATGTAACAGGTTAGCCCTTTTAATCCGAAAGGGGGTTGTTCTAGACGTCTAGGCGAACACCTTTTGTTCTACGACTTTTGAAAATTCGAGCTTTTTTTTTGAAAATTTTGAGATTATGTTTCACTGGAAAAACAGCTGTTTTTGAAAATAAAGGTAATTGAAGGTTTGATTGTAGTAGACCAAACTAAATGAAAGAACAACATAAGGTCAATGACCTCGAACTCTAAGAAACAGCTGATTTTCAAGTAAACTTTACACCTAAATTTTTCGAAAAGTACTTCGAATTTTCAAAAGTCGTAGAACAAAAGGTGTTCGCCTAGACGTCTAGAACAACCCCCTTTCGGATTAAAAGGGCTAACCTGTTACATCTTGTATATACATTTTTTTAATGTAAAATGTACATGTCGTCGTACTTGCGTAACAATTTCAGACCAAAACATTATTCGTATCTAATAGGACTCCAAGATATTTGAAAGTTTGTAATTGTATTTCAGAACGATGCAGAAGACCGGGTTAGGAGGCTGGAAGCCGACAAAGAAAGCCTGCAGCTCCAGGTGCAGGTGTTATCGGAACAGATAGCGGCGCAGAGTGAGAAGATGGCGGACTTGGAGCGAGCGCTGCACGACACCAGGCAGAGGCTGGACGATGCTGATCAGAGGCTACAACAGGTTAGTTATTTTTACTCATGATGGATGAGCGATTGACCACTATCTCTCCTGATGGTAAGTGATGATAATGGTCTAAGGTAGACGGCAGTGGAATAAGATCCGACCTGTCATCCTTATAGTTACTGTTGCAATAATTACGCCAAGTACGTGTCTTGCAGGGCCCTGTGCACTATAAAGTGGGTTCATAATAGCCACTGTAGCATTTTACAGTTAAACGCTTGATTACACTTGACTTAAACTTTATAGTTTTCTATGTTTTCGCGATTTTGCATTGTTATAAAACACAATATTTTCCAATTATTGTAATATTACAAATGTAACAGTGTAATTGTACAGTGTGTATTTTGTTTTTTTAATGTTTTATTTTATTTTACGCGAGTTAAACCCGAAAGTTTTGTGTTTTATAAAATTTTAGAGTCCATAGTCATATTCTTTTATTCATTTATTTAGAACTAGTATCCGATTCCTGATCATTTTTAAATGGAAAACTTGGAGTTTATTTTGGTTTTCAAACGCGCCCTCCGATGTTAAAAAACCACAAGAAACTTATTGGGCTTTTTAGAAGTAAGCCGATAGAAACTTATTATTTTTATTAGATTTTAGATTATTATTTTTATTAGCCGGTAGAAACAATCACATCAAAACAGCGACTTTCCTTTGTACTAGGTATTTAGGGCCCAAAAGAGAACACAGCTAATAGAATCCAGAGAAACGAACAAGTTAAAGCATCTGCATATATTCGCCGTTAATCAAAGAAACCTTTCAATCTTCCCAATAAAAAGCAATTTATTTGGATAGATTTATAAAAGTACATTTCCATGGTTTTGTGTCTAGAAAATGATAATGAAATTTGGTGTAGTTTTTTACGAGTTACACACAAAAAAATCACCAGAGTCTTAAAGTTGAGGGTAGAAAAAAGGTTATTCTATTTACCCTTATTATAATTTCTTCTATGGTTTTTGCGATTTTGCATAATAAAACACTTTATTTATCCGGTTTAATCGAGTTTTGGTTTTTTTAAAGGTTGTCAACCTTGAAAGAGCCTACTGTAAAGTTGGCGAATGCTCGGTTCGTTTAAAACCTTGAATAAACACGCGATTAAACCGGAAAAATAAAGTGTTTTATTACCCTTATTATATAAATAAAATGTATTAAATCACCCAACTAGTCCTCTGAACGTATCGCTAAGTTATGCGGCCGCCTTGTTCAAGTTTCCCCCATTCCGTCACTTGTTTCCGAAATCTGTTCACGCCACTTCGTTACTAAGTTATTTAATCTGTTCGCTAGCGTTAAGATGCTAGTTAAAGTTACGAGAATGTCTTCCTACTGGTTATGCGCGTTAAGGGACCGGCTGATGTGAAATGGTTTTAGTTTCAAATTCAAAGATTTTATAACTTTTTAGAATGTTAAAATAGACGAATTACATCTCAGTCGACCTTGAAAAAGCCAACGGTAAAGTTGGCGAATGCTCGGTCGTTTAATAATAAAGCTATTCGACATTAAAACGTGAGTAAAACCCAGTATATACTGTGTTTTAAAGACAACTAGGTTTTTAGACGCAAAAATAAGCTACAAATCACTTGAGTCAATATTTAAAGCATGTATCCCACTATTTAACTATTATTATCACACAAAAACTACTGAACCGATTGCGATGAAACTTGGCGTGTCTTAAAATTAATACATACGATACTTTTTATAACGATATTCCGCGGGATTTGAATTAACGCGGGTGAAACCGCGGGACACTGCTAGTAAAACTATCTACCATCTATTTTAGTGATTTGATGAAAAAAATGTAATTATTGTTGTTCATGTAATTCCATCTTGCTTATTTCTATGCAACCGGACAAAGACCGCGAAAATTATCATCTATCGCCGTCACATGGTAATATACTCGGACGCTCAGTTTTTCGCTGTAAAATCTAACTTGAAATTATTTTCCAGCTAAGAAGATATTTTTCTGCCATTTTTTTATTTTGAATTGTAATAAAACACAATATTTCCGGGTTTAACTCGCCTTTTATCTATTAACAGCATTATTGCAATATTCAGCATTGTTCTTCAGGGTACACAGAGATGTAATTGGCCATTTTAATGTTCTAAAAAGTTACTAACAACTACGACGACGTTAGTACGGCATTGGAAGATTGCTGATAATAAATATAACGCGAGTTAAACCCGGAAAACGTTGTGTTTTATTAAAAAGAAATTGTTTAAACTTGACTTTATTATCGTGTTAAGTGTTCACATCTTAATTCCAAATTGACGGTATAAGTAAAGGTGGCAAGCTGTTTAACATTCAGCACGTCCTAGAATCCCGTCGGAATGGGGCTATTGAATAATCATGATCGTTGTGGGCGCACCGCACCGCACCGCACCGCTCCGCACAAGGACGCGCCCGCACACCGCCTGCTTCTTTATGCGAGTTATGAGATGGCGGATTCAGAGTGCTAATGGGCTCGAGAAACATTTTTCTACCTATATTATATAACCCAGATACAACGAGATGTACTGCAGCCTGTAGCCCATATACCTAGACTTATCCAGGTAGATGGGGAGCTTCGATACCTTGTAAAGGCCAGCACCCATATTATCTAATCAGAAGATGTCTGACAACAGTGGAAAATGACAAGTACTATGCAGTACAGTGCTGCTTTGACGTAACGTGATTATTACCGGTGATTACCTCAAAGCAGCAATGTACTGCATAGTGCCTGTCATTTTCCACTGTTGTTAGACGTCAACAGATAGATAATATGGGTACAGGAGCTGTATCTGGGTTAATGTTTTTCGTCTTGACTTCGTTCGTTGGTCCTGTTTGCTACATTTGGCAGCAGTCGTAAAGTCAAGTAGAGCCTTAGAGCGATTACTCTTAACACTAGGTGTCACCACTAAACGGAAAGAAGAAGAAGTCATGACCAAACAAGTAATATTACCAGAACTAGAATGCTTATTGAGTACATTGAAGCATGCAAATGTGTGATTAGAAAGGAACAGCATGCTCAATGCAGCGGAACGCATGCAGCGATGCAATGTCGTGAACGATATCTTCTTGGGTTGTCACCATATTCCGGCCTAAGTCCGTGTTCGGATACGTAGTCCGCTGCAGCCACTAAGGATTACGGGACGGAATTTGTACTTCTACCGTCTTGATTTTATACAGTCCGCTACCGTTTTTCCTACCTTTATTCGTCGTGACCAATAGGAATAGTATTATTTTAGTCTTGCATTTTGTCTTTAAAAAGGTTGTGACTTGACTGTCAATTAGTTCAACCGGTTGAACTTATGGTTGAACTTTGCTAAGCTAACTAAGCATAGGCTTTAAATTGGAATTTATCATTTTGTAATATACGAATAAAATAAAAACAACTTCATAGTCATAGCAAAGTTAAGGTCATTATTTTTGATTGGTTTACATTCTAAATTAAAAAAAAATTACTGTACTAAGCAAAAACGTAGGATGGTTGCGAAGAAGCTTTATAAATACCAAAAATTGTCTTGAGTCAAAGTTTTGCTTAGCAAAGACAAAGTTCGGACTATAGATTTAGTCTCCCAGTTCCCCTAGATCCGCCACTGGATTTATGAGTGCTGCGTTATGAAATCTCACTTCGCTGACATTAATAACGTCTTGTTTGGAATCCCACTCGTAAAAATCTAGACTGTAGGTAGGTAGACACAAAAGTTTGCTGATGCTCGAATAATAGGGCACTCACATATTATGTTGGTTGTTCTAATTTGTACATTGATGTAGGTACATATTCACTCGAAACAAACATGCATTTGACGGCCATTGTGGCGCGTCGCGCGTACGCCCGACTGTATTGCATAAGGCTGCGGGTTCGATTACCGCCGGATGCAAATATTTATGCCTAAAAATAAATATTTTTATCTGGTCTGGGTGTCTTTCTATGTATAATAAGCATGTATTTATAAAAAAAAGTATAATATGTAGTATATATATCCATTGTCTAGTACCCCTAGTACAAGCCTAGTGATTAGTCTGGGGCTAGATTGCACTGTGTAACGTCCGCGTCGTGTAATATTAAAATATTCTATGTTAATCATGAAATTGTGTTTATTTACGTCGTCGCTTCCAAAGAATGAGAAAAATGTTCTATTAGTGTAAAATTTCATCCAAATTCCCTGCTCTACATAATACTCACTTAGTGATCTATATTTATTTCACAAATGATGCCGCAGCTATGTCGATTTCTTTTTTTTATTATTTTACTACCACAGAACGCGTTCTGGTTTCGATCACCATATCCGCATAGTAGAGTGGTGTATCATTCCATTAGTTATATCTGAAAATGGTGGCATAATGGTTGCTAACATGCAAAACACTTCAACCTATCGAAAATAGATTTTTTTATTATTATGAGTATAATAAAGAGATAGGGAATATTTAGCCAGTCGATTAAATGCACATTTTAATTCGATCGAGGCACCACTGTCACTAATTTGATATTGATTTCGTTTTTGCTGATACTGAAAAGTCATTACAACTGCAATTTACTTAATTGTTACAACAGCAACAAGCAACAACTACTAAATGTAATTTTCTATAGCCCTTGTTTAATGTTTGACTTTGAAGTCTGAAGTCTAAAGTCGGCGAGGTTAATAACAAACTGGATCTAATCCACGCAAAACTGCCCGATTTCCGACTTCAGTTTTTTACATTTCCCTTTTTATGAAACTAGTTTTTTAATGTTTTCCTTTTCCTTTATGATGGAACATTCAGCGAATTAAACCGCAGGGCACTAATAGAAGTAAATTAAAACTAAGCAAGTTTAATCATGTGCATTATTAATTCACAAACAGATGTGATTATAAAGTACAAAGCATTGCATTTAATCTAACTTTGTGATAATTTACTGTTCCGACAAAGTTAATCCGAGCTGTATTACGGCACGCATATTTCTGTTGCCCCAAATTTTACACATTTCCCTTCCTCTTAAATAACAGAGTTGGAGTAATCTTATTCAAATTGTTCTAATTCCGTAATACGTTTACGTTCGTTGCGCGTAAAGCGTGCCCCAGACGCCAGCCACACATTAACAACGCCAGATGTGCGTTTTTAAAACAAACGAGATAAAGGTGGGAAGACTACTATCAAAGGTTGGTTTGTCTATCTATAGATAGTGCATTAATCCGCATTATATCATCGTTCGGCGAAGAATAAATATCTAAAATTCCAAATACTAGCTGCTGTTTGCAGTTTCCCTTGCGCAAATCCTGGTCCTTAAGGATGATTTATATTAGACCGTTTTCCGGCCGTGCCGGGTCCGACCTTCGTGGTCTATTGCTCGGCCGCCACTCGGTTGCAACAGACCGATCGACTGCTCGCCGAGCAATGGACAACGAATCTCGGCCGTATGACGGTCTATGTAAATCATCCCATAAGAATGTCGAGTTAAAAAGTTTCTTTATCAAAATCTTTGGCGATCGTCATTTGCATCTGTTTTGATTCGATCTTCTTTTGTTGCAATTACATAAAGTTGCAATAGTTCGGGCTACATTCGAACTGCGTATGCAACTAAAGTTGCCTTTGGAAAGCAAGCAAGCAAAACCTATGTTTTGCTTGCCATCTATTGAGGTTCTCTTCGAAACCTAACAAGCACCTGCAACATGATTCAATACTTAGTTACAGAAATATAATATATCTCTTTTAACTGTTTCTCACTAAAGATGTACAATACAATACAAATACAAAAGTCGTTTATTGAGACTAAAACACACACATACTCGTATTACAATAAAAAAAAGTAAAAAACACAAACAAAAAAAGTTCTCACAAGATACAAAAGTTTTTCTAAAATGTGTTTGTGTGGACCAAAGGGCCATGACTCAGTGTCTACTTCGTCCTTTCGAACGAACACTGATCTTCCGTCACCACCCTTAAGGAGGGAAGCCAGCGAGATAATTAATACATATATTATTTAACTTTAAAAAGAAAATACAGACAAATAACAATGTAAACAAGTAAAACAGCATAAATATGAAAAACTGCGAAACAAAATAATAAGGAGAACTACAAATATGTATACATAATAAGGAGAATTCGTAGTAATATATACCTAAAAAATTAAATACATACACACGAAGATTAGATAGAAATATAATTTTAGTATCATTAAAAATATGAATTTAAAAAAAAAGAAAAGGGGGTTCTTTCATACAACAAAGTCGTCCAGCAGCCAACCACGTGGACTTCCTGAATTTTGTCGCCCTAATAAGATTGTCTTGTACTTTAGCCTGAAGGAAACTTTAGACTTTAGACACCTAAGAGGCGGAGGAATATTATTCCAACATTTGGTTGACAAGTAACGGAAACTACCCCTAAATGCTACAGTTCTGTGACGATGTGTAAATAATCTCTTGTAAGATGTAAAAAAAAAACAAGTTTTTTTGTAAGGTAAACAACAAACCCAAAACAATCACTAGAATCGGATAATGCTAAGGGGTGCATAAGAGGTTTTTCTTATCGTAAGGAGAAAAACGCGTCGAATAGCCCTCTCAAATGTATGATACCGTAGTTTGCAATAAAACTGTTTACACTTCTAACACCCCAATCCTTATACCAACAAACTAAAAGCTTTTTCAATAGGTTACGTACATTCCGTTTGTTTATCATTAGACGCTGTCCGTTACGAAATGTTAAAACTGTTTTAAATATTTGAAACAGTGATTGATTGATGACTAATATCTTCAATGTATTGAATAATTTAAACGTTGCGTTGTTTCTTGCCAAATTTTTTAAAACATATTTTTTCTGATTTATCATCCTAATTCGTTTTCGAAATTGGATCGTTACCAAATTGTTTGTACATTGATTTTTATACGAAAAGTCCAATTAATATTAAAATTTTTGTTGGTAAATAACGTTTTTTTTAAGTTCAGGATTATGGAAAATGAGTTTTTAATTCGGCAAGGCAAATTGTGAATTTATACATATACTAGCTGCGCCCTGCGGTTTTACTCGCCTTAGTCCCGTTCCCGCGGGAATATTAGGATAAAAAGTAGCCAATTATATTCCAAGATTCATCACGATCATTTTAGTAGTAGTTTAGCGTGAAAGAGTAACAAACTCACATTACAGACAAACTTTCGCGTTTATAATATTAGATACCTTCTCAGTCCGAGTTTTAGCTTTGGCTAGCTTTAGAAATTATTTGTATTATGACGATTGTAATATAACACAAAATCACAAAAAAATAAGTCCCTTGAGTTTCTTGTGGTTTCTTCTGACGCGGTCCGGAACAGCACTTAATTAACTCCTAATTTTAAGACGTTTCAGAATGAAAATGTATTTGTTTAACAGCTTCTTTACTGAATAAAATATTTGTGTAATCTTGGCATTGTGTTTTTAGTAGAGGATACGGAAATTCAAAGCAATTGAGATTGACGTGTAGGTACTTTCTTTTTGTTTCAAGAAAGGTATGAAATAGACACCAATTTTATGATAAAACAATTTATTATATGCATACGATGTCTTCATCTACGACGCGGCCTCGTTCGTAGAATATAATTTATCTTGTTATTGTTGAAGTGTTTCTATAAAAATAATATGTATTTACGGCATAAATACCTATTCTTCGGAAAGACATATAATTGTTTGTTAATAATTGTATGAACTACTTTTACTTCTTCTTTTCGCGTAGTGCTGTGGCTTGACCTAACGACTGCTATCAGAGATAGCAACCGACACCAACAGCTAAACGTGCCTTCCAAACCAAGGAGGAGCTCAAGAAAGTGTTTTTGGCCACACAAATTATCGATCACCCATCCAAGTAATGACCGCGCTAATCGTTGGTTGACCGCAGGTGCAGCTAGGCCAATGAACTTTAGCAGAACTCTAGACCTTTGATTGTTTGTCCAGGAAATGCTAGCGCGGTCATCTCTAGAGACCCAAAAGCTGGAGCTGCTCTCGAAGCTGAGCGAGGTGCGGCTGCGGGTCGCGGAGCGAGGACTGCTGGAGAGATCGCCGCCGCCCGACGGTATCGTCACCAGCACACCGCTGGCCAGGCCGGCGCCGCCTAGAGTGAGTCTCTTTTACGTTACGATAATGTAATCTAAATATATATGACTCAAAGGTGACTGACTAACTGACATAGTGATCTATCAATGCACAGCCCAAACCACTGGACGGATCGGGCTGAAATTTGGCATGCAGGTAGATGCTATGACGTAGGCATCCGCTAAGAAATGATTTTAATAAATTCTACTCCCAAAGGGATAAAATAAGGGATGAAAGATAATACTTCTTAACGCGAGCGACGCCGCGGACAAAAGCTAGTTTAGAAATATGTGTTCAAAAAATCTCCATGACAAGATTCGAACCTGTGCCCCCTCGCTAACCAGGCGAGTGCTCTAACCACTGAGCTACACAGGAGTCACGTGTCATGTTATAATTCGACCATATCTCTCCTTGCTTTTTTGACATTGTTCAGATATTGATGTAGATGATAACGGTCAGTATAACCGTTTCGTTCCCCAGACGCCGCCAGCGAACTACGGTCGTGTGATCGAGCGCAACACGCTCGCGTACGCCTCGCTGCCGCGCTCCTCCGTACTGAGCACGGGACTGGGCACGGTCGGCGCGGGCGCGGGGGCGGACGCGCGTCTTCTCTTCGGTAAACACAACATGGTGGTGGCGCGCGGCCGCGGACACTCGGTGCCCAATCTAGGTCTCTACACGCTTAGCCCTCTGCTGGCTACCCGTCGCTGATAGCTTCACCCCCCCCCCCCTTCCTCCCATTCCCCCGCTTCTTTGTGTACCCTCTCAAACGTGACAGAGCGCAATACGCGTACACGTCACTTCGCTCGTCCTTGCTCGGTAGCCGCGGATTATGTGAACGAATGAAATTGTAGTTTTCAGGACATTTTTGCGATTACCCTTATACAATTTTACAGTTGCAGTCAAATCAAATCAAATATTTATTTACTTTAACTATGACACTTATTAAATATTTCTCAAATTACATATATATAAGGCATCGATTCTACGCTAAGCACAAGCTTGTATCGCAGTTACCGAGGAACCAATATAATGCAATAGACGCCTAATGACATAAAAATAAATATCTTATTGACTAACATACATATAAATTACTAGCTGCGCCCCGCGGTTTCACCCGCGTAAGTCCCGTTCCCGCGGGAATATCGGGATAAATAGCCTATGTGTTAATCCAGGTCCCCAGCTACCTATATTCCAAGTTTCATCGCAATCGGTTCAGTAGTTTTTGTGTGAAAGAGTAACAACCTCACATACATACATACTTACATACAAACTTTCGCGTTTATAATATTAGTAAGATTATACCAAATTACCATTGAAATTGTGACTAGTGTCAAAAATGACGTGCAAGCAACAATTTCATTACTTTCGATCGAGAATAGTTAGCAACAGAATTACATAATCTTCTAGCAGGTTTCTATGAAATCTCAAACCCGATACTCCCACTTTACATTCTTTTTACCAGTTAATAGCGTGCGGGAATGATTTGTTTATGTAGTAATACAACTACTTTTCCATAGGGACAACTGAAAGCCAATTAAAGGATTTCACGACTAAAAT
Source organism: Idaea dimidiata (assembly GCA_949358125.1). Classification (NCBI taxonomy): domain Eukaryota; kingdom Metazoa; phylum Arthropoda; class Insecta; order Lepidoptera; family Geometridae; genus Idaea; species Idaea dimidiata. The sequence continues at coordinate 13,920,184 of OX442339.1, read as the reverse complement.
ACAGACTAATAACAATAGTTTATGTGGAAGTTTGACAAATACCAATAAAAGAAAATGATAGAGTGAAAAAATCAAAGGTAAAGAAAAAGGAAGATTTTGAAATAAGATTATTTTTCTCCAATAACTAATGCTGGGTTTTTATACACTAGAGTCATAGTTGTAAGGACACTCGACGTATTTAAAGTGATCGAATACATCCAATTAAATAAATAAATTTTAATTTGTGATATTAAAATACTTTTCGTCTTAGATTTAAATATGGATAGTAGGTATGTACGTATGCAACTATCTGTAGCAGTTTATGGGCATAGTGTTTTCTACAAGATGAATCTCAAAACTATTTTCGAACTTTGTGTTTCTATTGTACAAGTTTTACAATGTCTTTTCACAATGGTTGGCCGTGTTTGGACCAGTTTTCAGAGTCCTATACAATACTATGTCCTACCTAACCGTATCTACAACGAATAGTAATTTAATATAGAAACTTAGCAATTTTATAGGCTGACCTAACTACATACGTAAGTCCTTGCTTTTTATTTCGTCCAACTTTATCCCCTCATAATTAGCCCGAGTTTAGTCCACATAACGTTTTTGCATGTGAATTCAAAGTGCTTAGCTTGATATTGTCTTGTCTTGTATTTAAATTTCGAGTGGTGTATAATTGTTTTATGTAAATAGAAGTAAGTTTTCAGGGAAAATGATAGCAGCAAAGAAAAGGACATGGCCGCCCTGACTCGTTAAAGTACACCCTTAAATTTTTCATAGCTTAGAAAAGAATATAAAAGTCTACATTATGGCGAAACTATCCCCATTGTACGGCGTTTATTAAATAAAATGATATTGGAAATTACAATGAAAATTGTAAAATCTCAACCGCACAATATTCAAGTATTCAGACCACATGAAAATGACGTCAAATCGCAGTTTTACTTGTTAGTAAATATTAATTAATGAAAAAAAAACATGAGGGATCATACGTTAAAGGACAAACAAGCATAAAGTCAAACACTCCAAATGACAAGAAGATGTAAGTTTTCGCAATATGTCAAGAATGCATATTGTCAAACACGTATACTATTGTCAAGAACGCAAGGTGTCAAGCTCGTAAATGGTCCATATGAACCGTGGAAAAATGATGATCGAAACAGAAACAAAAGACGACCGAAACAGAAACAAAAAATCGAAAATAAAAGACTACCTATCGAAAAATGACGATCGAATAAAATCTGATAGATGACAGCTGTTACAATCTTTATGCGTGTTTGACTTTTTACGTGTTTGACCTTTAACGTATGATCCCACGTGAGCACGTGTCGTAAGTCCAACTCTGAATGCATTACAATTTAGACTCTATTGCAATGTACTGACAACATCATCTTGAGTATCACCTTATAAAACCTTTGGTTATAGCGGAGAAAGAAGAAGTGTTATCCCGCGGGAGCCCCGTGCCCTCCTTACGGGAGACACGCGCGCGGCTCGGGAGCGGCGGCGGGGTGCGGCTCGAAGGGGATGACTTGCGGGCCAGCGTGCGCTCCGTGCCCAGACCGAGACCCAACACCATGCCTTGGTGAGTGTACCGATAGATGGCGTTAGTTGTAATGTTGACACCTGTGGAAGATACCTAACTCGCGCTAACGAATTGTTTCGGGAAATGTCTGATGGGAAGTGATGGAAAATCTAAAACAATATTCAAAACAATATGTCCAACTGACTAATATATTGGAACTTTTATCGGTTAAAACCGCAGGGCGCAGCTAGTTATTAAAAAATGATTGAATTGAATTGAAAAGTATCCCTAACTTCTTACAATTCGAGGTTTTGACGGGAACGCGTTGAGGAAATGTATTGCTAAATGTTCATTTTTGTGAGTTTCAGTTCAAATGCGTGTAAATTTCGGGGGCATATTAGTCAATGTGAAACCAGTGCAAAACATGGACTTTAGCGTTGTCTCCAAAGCTCGCGTGAGCCGTTATTGTAAAGAGCTACCATTTACAATGACTTCCTTGATACTTGACTGTATTGATGCAATAACTTGCTAAAAAATAATTATACTTGACACTGGCTACTTTCCAAATGGCCATAATCGGTTTACACACAACCGATAAGAAATAAAAAAACTTACTATTCTCTACACTAACAACCGACTGGGCCTAATTCATTGTTGTGTTCACCTATAATTGGCGTTCACATAATACAGCGAATTATTTGTGTATTAGTTATTCTTTATTTAGTTTATACTGTGTAACGCTGTTGGTGTTCCTAGTCAATAAATAAATTCTTGATTCCTTTCTGTAGGCAAACGACAGACGTCCGCGAATGGGACTGCGAGACAACGTGCGGCTGGCTGGAGTCGTTAGGGTTAGAGGCATATACAGGCGCCGCGCGCGCGTGGCTCGGCGCGGAGCCCGGCGCGCGCGGGACGCTGGCGCGGGCCGCAGGACACGCCATAGAGAAGGAGTTGGGGATCAAGCATCCGATGCACAAGAAGAAGATCGTCTTGGCCTTGACCGATCTATTGGTGAGTTCCATACGAAAAATATTTATACTAAAATAAAACTATACTTAAATCAAATTAAACTTATAAAAAACTATACTACGTCTACTCGTAAAGTAAAAAAAAAGTAACATAAATGAAATGAAAACTAAATTAAAAATATTTTTTAAAGGAAAAATTCATGTTCAAAAATTCACTTGCGGCGAGATTTGAACTTGCGTCGTCGCAACAGTACCCCAGTGCCTTAAACCCTCGGCCACGCAAGTTTCCATCTCGAGCAGCGAATTTAAGAATATGAATGTTTCCCTGTCTACTATTTTTTTTCGACTTAGGCTCGATTGAGTCGACATCTACAGGACACACACATTCATATATACACACACACACACACCCTCACACCCACTCATACACATATTACATTCATATTCTTAAATTCGCTGCTCGAGATGGGACCTTGCGTGGCCGAGGGGTTGAGGCACTGGGGTACTGTTGCGACGACGCGAGTTCAACTCTTGCCGCAAGTGAATTTTTGAAGATGAATTTTTACTTTAAAAAATATTTCTAATAAATATGCCTTGAGCAATAAAAACAAATTACGAAATAACTAAATTAAACTTATAAAACTAGAAATAACATTTTTCTAATTATATTTTTATTTTAAGTGCTTAAGTCCGCACTGGGCGTTCATAGAACTATTTTTAATGAAAAGTAACATAGAACTATTCACAAAAACACAGCGCACGGTCTACGTCAGGCGGGATTCGAACCAACGCATCTCAATCCAATCCGGGGAATGCGATTCAGGCCTTTAGTCTAGACGGTGACTCATACGCCGAAATCTGACGTAGACCGTGTGCTGTTTTTTGTGAATATATCTTTTCATTAAAAATAGTTCATTTTTCTAATGCTATAAATATGGAAATAATAATTGACCGAACGAGCGAAGCGAGTGAGGTTCAGTTTAGACGGGCCTGGCGCTTGTATCTTTGTAACTTTGTATTTTTGTATGTTTGTTCGACGATAACTTGAATATCGTAGCTCCGATCTTCATGAATTTTGGTATGCGCGTAGTTTAGGTCAGTAGAATTTATGAGTTCGAAGATGAGCCGGATCGGTAAGGGAGTTGGGGAGATAGGGGGTCGTGAGGTCTCAGTTCGGGGCGAACTCCTAGTTTATTATTATTATAAATAACCAAAATTCATGAAGATCAGAGCTACGATACTCAAGTTATCGTCGAACATACAAAGATACAAGCGCCAGGCCTGTCTACACTGGATCATTTCATAATCATTTATTGCAGGCAACAATGCCCTTAGATTACGTACCTTATGGATTAACATACATAATTTATAATAATTAAATGTGTTAATAATAGCTTAAGAGTAAGTTAGTAGCACTTCCTTACTATTACACAATATTGTCTCAGGGGCATCTTTGTGGAATTTCCTTTATGTAAGTCCCCTCCGTAGGGCGGTCACGGCGACGGTCTGCTGACGCTGGCGGGGCGGCTGGACACGGCGTGGACGCTGCGGTGGCTGGAGGACGTGGGCGTGTGCGGCGCGCGCGGGCCGGCCGGCGACGCGGCGCTGGACGGCCGCGTGCTGCACCGCCTCGCGCACACAGACCTGCACGCCGCGCTCCGCGTCACGCATGCGCTGCACGCGCTCGCCATCAGACGAGGTCAGGACTCTTCTTCTTCTTCTTCTTTAAAATCGCTTTTCCTTTCGGACATTTGCCAGTGTCAAGTATTATCAGTATTTGCAGGTTATTTGCATTCAAGTCGTCATAGTTAAAGTCAAGTTGAGGGAATCATTGTAAAAAGGGGACCGTTTTTACAATGTTTGTTCACGGAGCTTTGGAGAGAACACTAAGCTAAAGTCCATGTTTTGCACCGATTTTCACTTTTATTTACACTTGTACACCTTCACGAAACCAAATTGATTAATATGCCCCCGAAATTAAACAATTTACACGCATTTGAACTAAGTTTCACAAAAATGAAAATTTAGCAACACATCTCCTCAACGCATTCCTGCCAAAACTCCCAGGTCAGGACTCTCTTCCAGGCCCTATTAACTGATTAAGGACGCGACTGATGTGAAATCCCTTTCGATTGAATATTTTTCTTCATAACCGGTATCAAATAGATCTTTAAACAATGTATTATGTTATTGTACATGATACAAGAAGTGTCCCCTTCATTTCAAAAACAATAAAAAATAACTTTAAATACCACTATTAAAGTTACCCCTATTTTACAAAATAAATTAGTTTTTCTTCTAAATCCTTAACCGCTATATTTTCTTATAGGCATCATAATATTAGAAAATACAATACCTAGAACCTCTTCATCGCATTTTATAAAAATATCATTTTAATCTTGGTTAATGATTGATTTTACGAGAAATAGTAGATTTTTTCATGCAATTCCATCTCGCTCATTTATATGCAATCGGACAAGGACCGATAATTATTATCTATCGCCGTCTTAAGGAACCTATGCGGCACTTGGAACAGCGCCACCAAAGTGGTCGCTAGGAACTACGTCGACTTTTGAACAATGATAAAGTATTTTTTTTAAGGAAAAATTCAGTTTCAAAAATTCACTTGCGGCGAGATTTCAAGCAAGGGAACTTGCGTGGCCGAGGGGTTGAGGCACTGGGGTACTGATCCAGGGACGCGAGTTCCAATCTCGCCGCAAGTGAAACTTTTAGACAAATTACCCTTTAAAAAAAAAAAATTCTAAGAAATATGCTTTGAGCAATAAAAACAAATTACGAAATGAATGAAATAGTTTGTCAATATATACGTTGATGGCGCTGTTACAGATTTTTCTTCACAATGAGGCTCGTATTCATCGGATTTCTACCACAAAGTTGCCAAGTTATTTGGATTTTTTTGGGCCTCCTCGGTTATTAAATTAAAGGAACGGGCTGGCTACAGATGCTAATTTTTAAGTTTTATAATAGGTATATATATTTCGAAATACAAACCGATTTAAGTAAATCTGAATTTTGTATAATAGTAAGATTAATAGTGTTCCGTGCTATTTTCTGCAAGACTATTATGTCAAATTTTGTAGTAGCAACAGCGACAGCAATCGCTACGTTTTTTATTTTTTTTCTTATCGGTTGTGAACCGATTATGGCCATTTGGAAATTAGCCAGTGTCAAGTATTATTAATATATTATGCAAGTTATTTGCATCGAAACAGTCAAGTCGTCGTAGTTAAAGTCAAGTCTAGGGAATCATTTGTAAACACGGCGGCCATTTGTTTAAAAAGATTTTTCACGGAGGTTTGGAGACAACACTAAGTCCATGTTTTGCACCGATTTTCACTTTCTTTTCACTTGTACACTTTCACAAAACTAAATTGATTAATATGCCCCCGAAATTAAACAATTTGCACGCATTTGAACTAGGTTTCACAAAAATGAAAATTAAGCAACACATCTTCTCAACGCGTTCCCGCCAAAAACTCACCCGGGACATTGTTAGGTGAAGTAGACTTGACAGTAACAGTCACGGCTACCGGAACACATTGTGTAGCTAAGTTAGTTTTGTTAAACTTGACATTATCCTACATAATATATTCATTGTAATATTTTTATGGTCTAGATCACTTTCTAAATTATCGGCCTTTTCTACTAATTTTCGATGATTTATTACAGCGCAAGCAACTATTAATCCATTTTATTGTTGGCGCTGTAGTGCTTGGGACATTGTTAGGTGGAGTAGGCTTGCCCAGCACCAATACCACCCTCAAAGCCTAGTCAGTCATACCCAGAGGAAAGAACTGGTCAATACAAATACAAATCATTTATTCATAACAGGTTACAAGTCAATACGTCTGGAGCTAACTAACCCGTGGGTTTCCTCACGATGTTTTCCTTCACCGTATGAGCGTTATTAATTTCTAAATAATTGCTACAAAACAAAGCTACTTATCTTTCTCTCGTATCTGTAGGTACCAACGTTTGTTCGCCGCACAACCCAATTTGCATATTACCTACGTACTTTAAGCGAACTACCAAATTTTAAATGAAGAAGAATTGCGGTATTAAATAGCTACTTTTTTAATTAAAGTACTTTATCGGTTAATTAATTAAAAGGGCAATGACACCTAGAAGTATTTTTCCAAACGTTAAATCCGTTGCTTTTACAGACAATTTAACAACCGATAACAAAATATTATAATGTTCATAAAATAACTTTGACTTTTTAGAACTGTGAATGACAATTCTCATGTCAGTCTATCCATAAGCAAGAGGTCTGGAGAGAAGCAACGCGATTAACACCCATATGCAGAGTCGTTTCCTCCACTCGACTCGACCTCGACTCAACTTAAAGGATAGAATTCTTGAGGAAATTCCTCAGTCGAGTCGAGGAATTATAATTGTCAAACTCAAGGTACGTCGCGATCTACCTTAAGGTATCCTCGAATCTATCGATACTGATATCATACCGATTCTACGAGTATCATTCAAGTTGAGTCGAGGTATAAAGTTCATAACGCCGATGGTCGATCATGAGCATTGAAGAACACCGTTTCTCTCATGAAACATGAGAGGTATTCCACCCTTGACAACCTGCACGATGTTGAAGTTAGGTTCTATGTGGGGATGTCGCAGCGTGCTCGGTGCAGGAGCCACCGTGAACCTCGCCAGCACCGCCGCTAGGCCTGCCAGCGACTGCATCTTGGCCAGACGACTGCCTGGAACATGACCAAATTTTTCTATATGAACATTTTACAGATTTTAGGAAACCATCCAGTTACCTACAGTTAAAACTGTAAAATGTTCAGTTGGATAACTGTACTCAGTTTTCTTAGCCCACTAATTAGGTCTCCTCTTAGAGGGTTTGACCGTAAGACAGGAGCCTAAGACCGTAAGACTGCGGTTCGGAACGTTATAAGCTCTACCTAAGACATGTCGTTTTCTAGGGTTTCGTAGTCAACAGGAAACCCTTATTTTACGATGATTTCCCTAATCCGGATCATTACAAACAAAAAAAGACATATATCTCCTTTTCCTGTATACCTTCTATTACGTTATTAAAGGAATCTGTTTTTCTATGTATTTTGTCCAAAAAATATTAGATTCTAGATTCCTAGATTAATTATTTAATCCTACTAATATCATAAATGTGAAAGTGTGTGTGTTTTGACGTTTAGATGTTTATTACTCAATCACGCAAAAACTATTGAACTGATTGCGATGAAACTTGGAATATAGGTAGCTGGATACCGGCAATAACACATAGCTACTTTTTATCCCGAAGTTCTTGCGGGAACGGGACTTACGCTGGTAAAATCGCGGGGCGCAGCTAGTAATATTATAAATGTGAAAGTGTGTGTATTTCAATGTTTGTTACTCAGTCACGCAAAAACTACTGAACCTATTAATAATAATAATAATAAGCCACTCACAAGTCCAACCCCACGTCCGAGCTGAACACCTATGCTTACGTGAGTGGCGGACACCTGCAAATGAAATGCCATAGCGGTGACCAACGGGGATATGGCAAACCCATCGTCATGGAGCTAAGAAATGGAAAGATTAGTAAAGGACCGCTTCCCGAGGGTGATCGTCGGGGCGCATCTGGAGCCGGTGCTGGATGCTACAGCATGCGAACCATCGGCGGCGTGAGGCTGAGCAGGCGGGCCCTCGCCGACAAGAATACTACAGCCGAAAAACCCAGCCCAACGCAGCATACGGCTATAAATAATGCATCACCAAGCCCAACAACACCTAGGCGCTCAAGGACACATTCAGTGTCATCTACAGAGAGTCTCTTCCAGACTCCTCTATCTTCTCCGCAGTGGTTTCAACAATTCTCGTCACCGTCAACAGACTTATCCAGTGTACCAGAAGATGTTGTGCAGAAGGCAGTCGCCAATATTCCTGCACCCACTACTGGTACTAAACGCGCGCGAATCAGATGGACATTAGACATGAATACCTACATCTGGCGCAATTATCTTTTGATTACAAAGTTAGAAACCAGTAAAAGAGGCTATCTTGACGCACTACATTTGAAATTTTTAGAAAAATATAGCGACTTCAACATCCCGAAACAAAGACTAGGAGATCAGTGTAGGGCAATTGTCAGAAGGAATCTTATACCAATAGAAACTCGTAAAGACATCGAAACTGAAGTTAAGGCATATATTGAACAATCAGTAAATAATGCAATAGACAGACGCACACAACACACACCAATCGCAGGTACAAGAATGAGATGGACTGACGACACTAACGAAACTTTGATCAGATGCTATTACGAAGTAACTTTAAATGAAAGAGACATGACAGCTTGGAGACCAAAATTACTGAGTCGATTTTCAGAAGAATGTCCTCATCTAAATAAACTAACTGAACAAAGAATAGCAGATCAGAAAAGGTCAATAATTAAAAACAAATTACTGAGTGAAAGTAGACTTCAAAATATTAGGGATGATATAGACAGACGAATGCTACACAGTAGAACAGATAATAATGTACAAAATAATTCAACTAACTATAGCACACTACCCACTACTACCCGTGAACAGACAATTCCACTAGACAATTCCCTGACAAACACACAAAACGGTGAACCGGTATCTATCATCACTCAAACCGCCCAAACAGACGAAGATCAAGATAATACAATAGACAGAAATGACGAAGATAGGAAAATAGAGGAAAAATTTCGATATGCTTTAGAAAAATTTCAAAATACTGAACCGACTAATAGGCCTTATATTCCTAAACAAAAAACATCGAAAAAAACTAGCATACATAGTAAACTTTATTGATAAAAAACTATTAACAAAACATCTCAGCATAGACCAGGACTTCATAACCACACAAACAATAATTTACTGTGCCGCATATACCGCTGCAACGTGTAATGGATCAAAAATACAAGAAACAAGATCTAATAGACAAGCTACAAACAATAGCTACACACCACTGTGGCAGAGACGATTACAAAATAAAATACAATCATTTAGAAAAGGTATAGCTAGACTTTTGCAATACATCAAGGGTAATAGAAGTATAAACTTAATTAGGAACATAGAAACTCTAAAAAATAAATACAAGATCCACTCGAGACATGAAGAACCTAACTTCAGTAACGAACAGTTTCTAGACACTTTAAAGCAAAAGTTAAACGCAGCCAGTAGTAGACTCAAAAGATACACTAATTGCACACTCAGAAAACAACAAAACAAACAATTTATTAACAATGAAAAACAATTCTATAGAAAATTATCAACAGACACCCAAAATATTCAGAATCATAGTAATATAAACACACAAACCCCACAACCCAGTGAACTTCACCGATTTTGGTCAGAAATTTGGGCAAATCCAGTACAACATAACCAAACGACAGATTTTCTTAACGACTTATCTCAAAATACCGGCAATATTATGCAGATGGAACTAGATTACATACCAAATACGGTATTTGCTAAAGTTTTAAAAAGAGCTCATAACTGGAAAGCTCCAGGGACAGATCATATACATAATTATTGGTACAAAAAGTTTACTAATGTTCATCCGTATTTATACCAACATATCAATAATTTTATGCAAACACCTAGCTTATTACCCGACTATATCACTCAAGGTGTTACTTATATGATAGCTAAAGACAATGACCGCCAAAATCCAGCCAAATATAGACCAATAACGTGCTTACAAACTATATATAAATTAATCACAGCTTGTTTATCAGAACTCATACACGAACACACTACAAACAATAACATATTGGAAGAGGAGCAAAAGGGATGTCGCAAAAACAGTCAAGGTTGTAAAGAACAGTTGATCATAGATTCCGTTGCTATGAAACACACATATACTAATAAAAAAGACATACACACGATGTATATAGACTATCGCAAAGCCTATGACTCTGTACCTCACTCCTGGTTATTACATGTTCTAAAATATTACAAAATTCATCCTACAATAGTAAATTTCCTCGAAACTACCATGCAAAAATGGAACACTAGATTAAAGCTTTTAGGAAATACCAATATAGAAACTGACACCATCCCAATACGGCGTGGTATTTTCCAGGGAGACGCACTTAGCCCACTTTGGTTTTGCCTAGCCCTGAATCCATTGTCTATACTATTAAACTCCACACAACATGGTATCTCGTTAAAAACTGAAAACCAACAAATCCGCCTAACTCATCTAATGTATATGGACGATATAAAACTGTATAGCCACTCAAAAGATTCCCTGCACAATTTAGCTGACATAACACAAACATTCTCTGATAATATCCAAATGACATTTGGTATTGATAAATGCAGGACCCTCTCTATCCAAAACGGCAAACTTCAACAAAATAGCTACACCTTATTATCCGGTGCTCATATAGAACCTATGACAGGTAATGACGTATATAAGTACTTAGGATTTCAACAAGCTCTACAAATAGACCACAAAGTTACGAAATCTGACCTAACACAAAAATTCAAACACAGAATAAATATTATACTCAGATCACGGTTAAATTCAAGAAATCTTATCAAAGCACTTAACACCTATGCCATACCCGTTATTACCTACTCATTTGGAATCATACACTGGACCCAGACTGACATACAAAAACTACAAACCACAATTAATACCAAGATGACCGCACACCGTAAACACCACCCAAGATCTTGCATACAAAGGCTAACATTACCAAGAAATGAAGGAGGACGAGGTATTATAGATATTGTTAATTTACATAATAAGCTCATTTCATGCCTAAGAAAATATTTTCACACACACGCAGAATATTCGACACTCCATAAATCAATAACCCTAGCAGACAGACGCATTACTCCATTAAATTTACAAAACCATAACACACAACGTAACGAGCGCATTAAAGATCAAAAAACAAAAATCGAGGAATGGAAACAGAAGAGCCTTCACGGGAGACATTTAAACGACCTCCAACAGACACATGTCGACAAAAGTGCGTCGAACGCTTGGCTGCAAAGGGGGGAGTTGTTTCCAGAAACGGAAGGTTTTATGTTGGCCATCCAAGACCAGGTTATAGAGACTCGTAATTACCAAAAATACATTATTAGAATACCTAACTTACCATCAGACTCTTGTCGCCGCTGTCATAGTAGCTCTGAAACAATTCAACACATAACGGGTGCCTGTCGGTCAATAGCGCAGACAGATTACAAACACAGACATGACCAAGTAGCTGCAATAGTTCATCAATACCTAGCCTACAAATACAAATTCATCTCCGAAAAAAATCCATATTATAAATACTCACCTAACAGCGTTCACGAAAATAACGAATATAGATTGTACTGGGACCGAACCATAATTACTGATAAAACCATTCATTACAATAGACCAGACATTACAATTTTTCACAAACCTACTAAAACTGCCTACTTAATTGACATAGCCGTCTGCAACACACACAATATCCTCACAACCCATAATGAAAAAATAGCTAAATATACAGATCTTGCAATAGAACTCAAGACCCAATGGAATGCTATATCCGTCAAGACAGTCCCTATAATCATTTCATCTACTGGAGTCATACCAAAATCACTTTACAATAGCCTAAGCATCCTCAATATACCCAAAACTACCTACATACTTCTACAAAAAGCAGTTATTTTGAATACATGCCGATTAGTCAGAAAGTTTTTATCAATGCCATTATCTCCAAACGCACTTGGCTAAGGCCCGTGCAACTTATATACCTCCAAATTGGAGAGACAAAAAACGGATAAACAGAAATAATAATAATAATAAATCCTGTAACGAACACACAGCGCCATCTAGCCCCGTGGTAAGCTGCTAAGCTTGTGTTACGGTGACTAGACAACGGATATACTACTTATATTTATTTTTCTTTTGTAAATACATACATATTATACATAGAAATACGCCCAGACCAGATACAAATATTTTTTTAAGCATAAATATTTGCACCCAGCGGGAATCGAACCCGCAACCTTCTGTATTGCAGCCAAGCGTTCGCCCGACGCGCCACAGAGGTTGTCAATTGTCACACTATTACTACACTACACAGCAGTTGGATATCGGGAATAACACATAGGCTATTTTTATCCGAATATTCTCGCGGGACTTACGCGGGTGAAACCGCAGGGCGCAGCTAGTGTATAAGTGCAATATACAATAAGTGACAAGAAAGGTAGAGTTAAGAAAGTGCAATTATTTACCTATACAACCACGAGGCCCGTTACCGAACGGCAAGAATACGTGTGTAATGTCATCGACAGAGTGATGGCTGATATCAAACCTCTCCGGTTGGAATTTATCAGGGTTTTTGAAGTATTGAGGGTCGTTGTGTATCGCCTGCAATGGGATAAGCACTCTGACGCCTTCGTCGATCGTGAGGTCGATCTCGGGGAACGTGTAACGCCGCGCACATTCTCTGATTAGAAACCCGACTGGAGGAAATATCCTCATACCCTCTTTCATACAGCATAAAAGATATTTCATTTCGCTGACTGCGTCGTAGTTAAGCTCTCCGTTGTGTTTGGCCAACACTGTGTCTATCTCTTGCTGCGCCTTGCGTTGCACCTGCGGGTGGAAGGCAAGTTGATGCAGTGTGAGGCTGGTCGCCGATGACGAGGTCTCGAAGCCAGCTGCGAAAAAAATGAACACCTGCGCTGCTATCAGTTCCTCCGTCAGCTCCTGCGTAGCTACCTCCGGGGTACCATCACCTTTAAACTTCTCCAGGGACTCTGCCATCATCACACCTTCATTCTGACATTCCAGCATTAAATCGATAAAGTCGTTTCTTCCAGAAGGCTTGTGATCTCTCCCTTTTAATATCTGCTTGACTAGATTCATGAAATCATTTTCATAACGAATCGTATAATTCAAATGTTTGAAGAGTTCTGGATTCATTTCTTTTAATATAGCCACAAGAGCGCCTCTAACCGTTGGCTTGAATATATTTGCTCCGAGTTCTCTGAATTCTGATTGTTCATCGTTGAGAGAGTCGGCGTCGAGTCCAAAGGCGCATGCGCCGATGAAGTCTGTGGTGTAGCGCGCCATGAGGTCGCGGGCGTCGAGTGCCCGTCCGGCCGCGGCGGCTGTCAGCGCACGTGCTTGCAGCTTCTCCGCGCGCTCCGCGATTAAAGGAAACATAGCTCTTAGCTTCCCGCTGCTAAACGCACCGGTCATTCGCTTACGCAACAGACGCCATACATCGCCGTCCACGAAGAATAAATTTCGCATCAATGGCTCAACTACTGTCTTGTGCTGATTCAATCCACGCCTATAAAAGTCATGGAAGTCTGTAACTAGTACACGCTTCACCAGCTCTGGGTCTCTTATGACTAGCTCGGGCTTCGTCGATCGGAAAAAGCCGACAACTCTTTCACTTGGATATTTCCAGTAGGTTTCTTGTGCTATTTGACTCATGTTTTTCTGTACAAGGTATCCGGATGTGTTGTTCCCGAATATGAGAACTGGTTTGTCATGTTTGATGCCTCTCTTGCGCCAGTAGTCAAACGTCCTAGTGCCGTAAAAATAGGCGGCTACTAGCAGAACGGCGATGATGGCCGCCAATATCATGGTTGCGTGCGCTTCACTCGCTCGCTTGTAAATAAGTTTCAATGACGCGCGTTTTATATGCTTCTATGATAACATGCGCGATATCTGCAACGCTCATGGACTTAACATAAAAATAACAGGACAGAATATTAACGAGCCAAGCGAGATAGTCGTTATTTAAAGGTCGTGTGTCACTAATAGGGTGACAATAAGATTTTTTTCATGTGACTGATGTGAGATTTAATATCGCAATATATTATTTATGTTATCTGTGCATTGCATTTGCATTATAGACTAAATAATGTACTAGGATATAATAATATAATGTGGTTATGTTACGACACAAAAAGTAACAATCGTGCCAACTTACAAATACGGCAACAGATGTAAAATGGATATTTTCATGCAAAACTTATATAGAGCAATGGATTTTCTAATCTATAATAGGTGAATCTTTACCTAGAATGGCAATGACTTCGGTAATAAAGATAAAATATTTCCGGACTTAAGTTCTGTGCAAAATACGTAATATGCTATTTATTTATTTTAAGGAGAATCAGCAGCTACATAACAATATAACTTAAAAATCTAAAAAACGGAGAGCTAATTAGAGGTTCTCACAAATAGAACAACATATAAATAAAATTGTATAAAGTGTATGCTATAATGAACCTTATATCGTTACACACAGCGTGTCGGTGATGCCAGATTATAACTGGTTACGTTAAAACTTCGCTTAATAGTCGTTCATTTTCAGGTATCCAAGTGCTTCGCGACAACAAATTCGATCCTGAGACGATGATACGTCGCGCGGCGGAAGGGGAAGAGTGCGGTCCACGGCGACCGGACAGCGCGAATGACACGGCGAGCGGCGCGGCGAGCGGCGCGGCGGGCGAGGGCAGCGGGCAGGTGCCGGCCGCCGAGCTGGCGCGCTGGTCCAGTCACCGCGTCATGCAGTGGCTGAAGGCCATCGACCTCGCGGAGTACGCGCCCAACCTGCGGGGCGCTGGTGAGTCTATCTCTCTTTCTTTTAGAGCAGTGGTGTGTCTCACCTGGTGTTAGAGTTCTCATGTCGCCCTAAGAGTCTGCGCACACATAGAGAGGTCAGGAGTTCTGGAGTTCGGAGTTCCGCGCTCGATTTGACCGCCCGTTTTGTTATATAGCAACGCACATAGCGGGCGGTCAAATCAAGCGGGGAACTCCGAACTCCAGAACTCCTGACCTCTCTATGTGTGCACAGGCTCTAAGACCTCTAATTTGACCTGACGACTGCTATCAGAGATATCTGCAACTAGACTACTTATTTAGGATGGTTTAGGGGGATAGACATAAATCTAAAATGACACTCCCATTAATTACCTTAAAAGTTTTCACTAAGTTATGTTCACAGTATCTATTCTTCAAGTCATTCTAAGCCTTTCTGTGGCTTGGGCCACAAAAATGCTAATAAAATGCTTATATATCTTCACGTTTTTATTTCAGGTGTACACGGAGGCCTAATGCTCCTGGAGCACCGGTTCACGGCGGAGCTGCTCGCGGCGTTACTCAACATTCCTGCGAACAAGACGCTCTTGAGACGGCATCTCACACAAAGGTACCATTACAGCTGCATATCCCAGGTGTAAACGGATGTCTGATGCTTCTGGAGTGAAAATTACAACTAGTACATGGACTTTTCCGTTGCTTCCAAACCTCGTAAAATGTTGATCTAAATAGCCGCTATTGTACAATGACTCCCTTTACTTGACTTATACATGTGACTACGCGTCGTATTGACTGTTTTCGTATAAGCAAATAACTTGGTATTTTAAAATACTTTACACTAAAATTAATTTCTAAATGGCCATACTCGGTTTATAACCGATAAGAAAATTAAAATACATACCAAATAAGCAACGATTAATTGTTCTGTTATGTTATGAAAATAAACCGATTCGATAGGTATATAGTTTAAATTTCCCATAATATATGTATCAATGTAAAACTTGTGTAATTTGCTGTTACAGGTTTAACGATTTGCTGGGTAAGGATGTAATACAGCAAAAGCGGAACGCGGAACAAACGCTCGGATATCAACCGCTCACGGCAACTACAAAATATAAGGTAAACAGTAAACACTTACCGACCAAGGTGTGCGTGCGCTTCCTGGCTAGGGTAAATAATTTTGAGAAAATCTACAAATACTCTTTCGTTTTTGTCAAAATCGGGCAACTTTTTCAGCATTTTCGCTATGTCATAGAGTTTAGGAAATCCCCCTGGAGGCAGTTTTAAATGGTTCACCCTATACATAGCTTAGTATTGTATAGCGTTTTTGTCGAACTGTTTTTAAAGGAAAGATATATCCACAAAAACACAGCGCACGGCGTATGTCGAGCGAGATTCGAACCGACAACACATCTCAACTCAATCCGGAGGTAGCGAAATGCCATTCAGTCCACCGACGCTGGTGACTCATACGCCGAATTATTGCTTCTACATCTTTACCATCTAATACAACTTAGGCATGTTAGCGCCATCTGGCGGCACTGAAAAACAAAAAATATAATTTAAACTTTTATTGTCGTTGGGGTTTTTGATTGGTGGGTTATTTCGTCCACTAAGGTTGACTTGACATTTGTGATTGGTTGTGCACTGATATTTGTGTCAGTGCAAGACCAATCACGGAGTTTTGGCGGGAACTCGTTGAGGAGATGTGTTGCTAAATTTTCATTTTTGTGAAACCTAGTTCAAATGCGTGCAAATTGTTTAATTTCGGGGGCATATTAATCAATTTAGTTTCGTGAAAGTGTAAAAGTGCAATGAAAGTAAAAATCGGTGCAAAACAAGGACTTTAGCGTTGTCTCCAAAGCGCCGTGAATAATCTTTGTAAATGGCCGCCGTGTTTACAAATGATTCTGTAGACTTGACTTTACCTATGACGAGATGACTGTTTCGATGCAAATAACTTGCATAATATATTAAAATACATGACACTGGCTAATTTTCTAATGGCCATAATCGGTTCACAACCGATAAGAAATAAATAAAATAAGACCAATCACAAGAGTTAGAACGTTACTTATTAAGTTAGCCCTGGCTAAGTATCTCAAAAAAAAAAGAATGAATGAATAGCAGCGCGTAAGGGAGTTAAGTGCAAGGTCTTCTATTTGCAGTGTAGTATTAATGTTTGCGTGGTGTGTGTCAGGTACCAAAGAAGAGCCAGTTCTCGCTGAAGCGCAAGAAGAGCAAGGACGAGCTCGACACCAGCGAGCTGGTAGCGCCGCTACACGACGACTCAGGTGACGTGCCGACCGGGCCCGGCCCCGTGCCCACCTCGCCGGTGCCGGTGGCTGTAAGTCGCACTAACCCTACTAATATCTCATCTAGCCTCCGTCTACCAACTGTCTAATCCTACCGACCTACAGCTTTGTGGAGGAACGTACTAGATGGCGTTACTAGTATGAAGTCCTGAATCGCGCTATCAACTTTCTTTTTGAGATAAAATCTTAAGCAACTACCGACGTGATACAAAGACGATAAAGCCAATTGACTGCTCATACCGCGATTCTTCTACAAAACCTAACTCACCATTGCGGTCAGGGGGTGAGGTAATAATCAAACTTTGTGATTGACCATTGCTTTAGCTGTGTACCTTTTTGAGAATCCGTCTTTATGAGAACAATCCATCTATACTTAGACTCTTTGGGATTGGCCGATGAGTACTTATCGATACTTCGACTCTGTGGTTTACCGTACACGAGAGCTCAAGCGCTACTAAAATGCTTCGTTGCCACTAGTACTATTAATACCGTTAATACTGTTTTTGATGCTTTTGTAATCAAGTTCCATTTTAAAAGAATCTCAAAATAAGTGGAACTAAAGACGTAGGTACTATTTTCGTGTGGCAAAACCACCTGCGCGGTGGAAAATCTTTCATTTGGAGGCACTATCTCGTACAACAAAAGCTTCATACAAACCGTCTAGGTTCACAATATCCAAGTCCTAAAATGTCCAGCGGGTGCAAATAACCCACGGTGCAAGTACGCCACTAGATGCGGAGCTATGTGTGCGTGACCTCTCTCACCGACAGTGTGCTGACGGGTTCACGTACATATGTAGCCGAGAGGATTTTTGAGCAAAATCCGAGTTGTAGGGAAATACCTACGCTGCGGGCGTGTATGAAGCTGGGTCTCTGTAGGATTAGATAGTCGGTGCTCTTCTAGCCTTTCTAGTTGCTCCATCTCATACTATATACACCGAGAAACCAGGTTACCATGGCCTATTCGCGTTTTGAATACTATGCTTCAGTATGGCTGCTAAGAGCTTAGACGTGATCGCACTTAAGGAGACAAGAAAACTTACAAAAGTTTTCTTGTTTCCTTATCAAATAATCCCTCCAGAGCAATATTTTTTGTATAAATATTTAGATTTGATTTAGACAGACATACCCGACCGACCATTAAGTATGCTTTTTTTTTTGAATAGATATGATATTGACATACCCGACCGACCATTATGCCATTTTTCAAAATTTTGAAAATCTTAAGTTATAGTATTTCTTTGTTTTTTATTGCTCAAGGCATATTTTAAACTTAGAAATATTTTTTGCGAGATATGGCCGAAACGTGATTTGATTCCCGTGTAGCTCAGTGGTTAGATCACTCGCCTGGTTTGCGAGGGGGAACAGGTTCGAATCCTGTCATGGGTTTTTTTTTAATATATCGCCTTGCAAAAAAATATTTCTATTAGTTCTTGTACACAAAAACTAAAAATTTGTAAACATATTGCTGTGGAGACAATATTTAGAAAAGAAACAGGTTACACGTTTGAATTTACGCCTAAGCTTTTTAGATGTCGATATCAGAATTCAAGATACCTCAGTAAGTAGTGGATATGTAAAGTAGTATAGAAAGTAGTTTAGTTTTTTTCACAGTTTGGTTTGGCATTTCTCTCGCACCTCAATGTTGTATAGTGTGGTTTTAATTTAACAAACTTTAACATGGGTTTGGTTTTGGTAAAATAATTTCAATCATATATTTATACTAGCTGCGCCCCGCGGTTTCACCCGCTAAGTCCCGTTCCCGCGGAAATATCGGGATAAAAAGTAACATATGTGTTAATCCAGGTCCCCAGCTACCTATATTCCAAGTTTCATCGCAATCGGTTCAGTAGTTTTTGCTTGAAAGAGTAACAATCTCACATACATACATGCAAACTTTCGCGTTTATAATATAAGTAAGATTGGTTTCGTCGAAAATGAGGTAAGTATTGTACGTACTTTGTAAATACAAAGAAATGACTGCATTTTTTCTTCATTTTCAACATTTCGATTTGTCGACTATCTAAATCTCTGTTGCAGAATTTTAGATCACAAAAAGTAAAAAAAAAACACATACATTTCTTTTGAAAGTGACAGCTCTTTGTTTACTTTTTCCTTTGATAATTGACAGTTTTATGTTTACATTTTTGATCTAAGATTCTTAAATAGGGTATAGTATTATATGGTGTCTTGGTTTATTTAATTAAGGCCGGCTTGCATAACGGTTCCTAAACATGTTTAAGCTGTTAAACGTGTTTAAAATCTGTCAGAATTGCAAGAACTGTCAATGTGTGGCAACGTTATTATCAATCGTCCACATAATCAAATAGAGTCCAATTTTCGATTTCCTATAAATTATTTTAAAATTGATTTAGTTAAATATGTTTTTAAATTTTGTTATGCAAGTCGCCCTAAGTATAAAATAAAATGTTGTTTTAATGTTTTATTTTTCTCGAATCAACAGACGATGAGAGTAAAATCAGTACCGGCAGCGGGCGTCGCGTCGGCTGTCTCTCTCCCGCGTGACGAGTCGCGCGTTCACTAGACTATACCGGTCTCGCTCTAACACACGATATGTCTTGAACTGCTCACTTATAAACACCCTTTATATTACATAAGGTCAACTGAGGAAAATGCGGCTTTTGGGGAAAGTGGGACTATTACCTGAAATTAATACCTACCCAAAGTCGCATTTCCCCCAATTGACCACACTTTCATTTGGTACGAGTTGTTTTATCTGACGAGCGCAATTTAGTCTTGTAACCGACAATATAGATAGACAATGATGCTACGCACCCAATTTAACTAAACCCGCTTGTGAGTTATTGTATTGTTTCAGTAAATAGTTGACCAAATAATTATGAGACGTCCGGTAATCAATTTACATATTTCGTGTCTCAAAAGAAGGTACCTACTCTTTATATTGTTAAAATGACAGCTAAAACATGTTAGCAAAGAATTTAGACAGGTCAGCATGGTTAATGATCGCTTGAGCTTTGGCGGAATCACGTTAAGAAGACGTGTTGCGAAATTTTCATTTTTGTGAAACCTAGTTCAAATGCGTGTAAATTATTTAATTTCGGGGGCATATTAATCAATTTCGTTTCGTGAAGGTGTACAAGTGCAATGAAAGTGAAAATCGGTGCAAAACATTGACTTTAGCGTTGTCTCCAAAGCTCCGTGAACAATCTTTGTAAATGGCCGCCGTGTTTACAAATGATTCCTTAGACTTGACTATGACTATGACGACTTGACTGTTTTGATGCAAATAACTTGCATAATATTAATAATACTTGACATTGACACTGGCTAATTTCCAAATGGCCATAATCGCTTCACAACCGATAACAAATAAAGGAATGTAGACAGGTCTTATATTAAAAGACTAGCATGGTTAATGATCGCTTGACAGTGAAGCAATTCAAACACTGCCCTGACGACAGAGCTTTATCAGTTCCAAAGTAAAATAAAATTATTCGTAAAATTACTCACACCTTTGAATTTTTTTAACAAAATTCGAACGTTGTTTCTAGATAACCCAGTCTATGATAATTTGAGTAGGTATGTTAGTTTTTGGCTGGTGTAAAGTTTTTAATTTAATAAATGCAAGCGATCGAAATACGTATGTTTATTGGTGCTAACATCTGTATTTATCGGTTATATACCTCGACACAGTTCAAGGCAAATCAAATATATTCTAAGGAAATGTTAACAAAAAATAACACTTTTATAAAAATTAAACGTGTTTAACTGCCAAAAGTATGAAGTTTGATGGTTATAATAGATTTTATGAAATCTAAAGAGGTTGATATATTATAATTAAATTAATATTTATCACTTTGTATAAGAGAAAAGATAATGTTAACTGAAAACTGGGTTGTTTGAGTGAATGTGTGAGTACGATCAAGTCCGATATAAGATATGCAAAGAGGCAATAGACATTCCACAACAGTATATTTGCTCTTTATTTATTTTAGAAGGTATTTAATGAAACGGTCCTCTCACTAATAAATGGTGTGTAGTTTTGTTATTTCTTCCACGTCACGCAGATTATTGGTTAATTATTTTACGTTATGTTCCCAACTAGTAAATTTTAAAAAGTTGGTAGACTTTCAACTTTTCAAAAGTTGCTAGGCATTTTTAACTAATAATTTTCCAAAAAACTGCTAGACGTTTCCGACTAGCGGCTTTCCGAAAGTTGCTAAACCTTTCTAACTAACAAATTTGCAAAAGTTGCTTTACTTTCGACTTTCGAAAAGTTACTACACTTTAAACTGTCCAAAAGGTGCTAGACGTTTATTACTAGCAACTTTCCTACAGTGGCTAGTTGAGAACAGCTGGGAATTAATGGACGCTGCTCTTTCCTATCACATTGAATTTAATAAAATGGTCCTCTCACTAATAAATGGTGTGCAGTTTTGTTATTTCTCTACGTCACGCAGATTATTGGTAAATTATTTATGACCTAAGAAGTTATATAACTAGAACTTGAATGCTCACGTAGAACTAAAAAGTGTTCCGCTACATTGTGCATGCTTTTACTTTCTAACTACACTATTAGAAAGGGACAACGCTTCTTTGAAGCGGACCACTTTTTAGTTCTACCTGAGCATTCTAGTTCTAGTAAAATAAAAAATTCTTTCTTTTTTGGTCATAAATAATTTACTAATGAGATTATTAGTGACGTACTAGAATAACAAACTACACACCATTTATTAGTGATAGGACCTTTCTACTTTATGCTGACCATTAATTCTTGTTTCTAGTTCAAGGGCTCTATTTTTTGAATCGCTAATGTATGCCACTTCGAGCAAAAAACTCCTTTACTATTGATATTGTCAGTATTTATGTTCCATGTGAATCGCACAACCGCAACGATTGGTTTTAACCCTTTTTAAGGCATAACGTTCTAGCAACAAAACCATAAACCTGTTAATGAATTAAGTATATTTATGTGGATAGAAAACAATTTTTATTTTTATATTTTTATTATTTTTATTTTTTACATGGTGGTAATTATATTCCCTCTGCCCGTGTAGGGATTTGTAGGATATATAGATATTTGTAGAATATTGTAATATATCCCAGAGAAATTAAAATATACTGGTCTAAAAACTTAAAGTCTGGTTTATACTCAATCAAATACTTTTATTTCTTAATCATAAATGCCTATTACAAAACTTATTGACGATGTAATGCTGTAAAACAAGGAACTACACACAAAGGTACGGTACATCTTTCGCACTTTATCTTCGTTCTTTTGTCATTCGCCTTGGTGCTGCACAGCCTGCATCGTTGATAGGAATCCAACGAACTGGGTAAGTGGTCTCCCACATTCGAATAACGCACTTCATCAGGGACCACATGTATGGCTTTCTGGCGGGTGGTGGAGCAGCTGGTGGAGGTGAAGCAGATACTAAGGGAGATTCGGCAGTAGATGCATTGGCAGATGGAGAATCTAGGTCACATTCTATGTCAGCAAGTAAAACAACTTCAGAATCCGTTACGTTTGACGATTGTGGGCTGGGTTGACTTCGTAGAAGATGCGGAGACTGACGGTTGGTCGAAATCCTTTAATATTTTCTGAAGCCTAGCTGTACTGTATCCAACTCCTTCATCGTCAGATTCCTGGTCATCTTTAGAATTTTCTGGATCTTCTGGTAACCCAAAAAGATCCTCAAGCGCATGCTCTATATCTAAGTCAGCCAAAACTTTTCTAGCCTCTTTTCTCCCGCTCATCTGCAGAAGCAAAGCAAAAATTCAAACTCACCCGCAGGCAGAGGGAATATTCTTCCCACCACAAAAAACCTCTGTTTTGTCGAACCAAAGCACCCAAAGATAAAAATATTCATCCAGACAGTTAGTATAGATCTCACGCCATAAATATATAAAAAACTTACCTCTAATAACTAAAAATCTGGATGATGGACCCTGGTACAATTTTCAGATGAAAAAACCGGCACTTTTCGAAACTCAACTGACCACAGTATAAAAATATGCTGTGACAGTTGACACTTTTTTTATGTCAAAATAATGACAGTTAGCAAGCGGAGTTGCCAATTAAAAAAAATTTTAAAAAATGTTCGTTTTTGTCGAAATAATCAAGGAAAAGTATGGTGGTAAAAACTTTCCCTTTGCCTTAAAAAGGGTTAAGCATTAGCTGCAAAAGTCAGACCTCGAACGAAAATCAGCAGAAATCGAGCTATTTAAAGCGTCCGAAGCGGCAGAAGTGATTAAAAAATAAAGCTCCTGCGTGTTTCCTAAAACGGTATTACATATAAGTAGTACTTACCAACAAGACCAACTAATGCAACTCTATATATTGAAGAAGTATACTTCATTTTTTAGTTGAATGCAACCATTTGACACTTCTTTCTATAGAAACATTGACAAATACAAAGAACCAAAACGTCAGAGTATAGTCTGAATATAAAAAAAAACGTACTTTATACACCACCGTTTATTGGTGAAGGAGATTCTTGGGAGATTAGTATCAGATAGGTATGGACAATTTAGTATCATATTGTGACTGTTATGTACTTATTTCATTAAACGTAGCATTATAGGTAACGACTGAAAGGCGACAATATTACTCTGCTCTTCAATTTGCTGCTAGATTTTCGAATAGTTTAAGATTTTATACATTTTAATAAAATTATTGTATTTTGTACCATAGCTGGGCCTGCGTTTACACCCGCGTAAGCTCCCGAAAAAATACCTATCAGGATAAAAATACCTCCAACTATCTGCTTAGCTTATCAAGTCCAAGTTTTTGTGTGAAGTTTTAACAAACATACTGGAACACAAACTTTCACATTTAAAATGTTAGTAGAATTGGTAGGATCATTCATGTAGTTGTGCAAATGTGATTTCAACATGATTTCAACTGACATATTTTAGTGTTAACAACCACTTTCCATACATCGTTCCCAGACCCTCGGTACCCATTAGGCGACAAATGTTGAGCGACACATGGCCCCAACGACATCGGGCGACGTTGTCAGACCTCGCCCGATCTTGCCCGATATGGTCTCGACAGGCGACGTCGTACGATGTCTCCGGAGACGCACGATTGCCTACTGATAATTATCATATTATCAGGGTTGTATACCGTAACCCGTTTAAAGGTTTTTAACACTGTTAATATAGCGATTAGTGTAACTGAAACCAAGCTTTAGGGTTACAGAATGGTTTTATAACCGAATCAAAGTGTTTTTTCTATACCTGTTAATTTCGGTTAACCCTTATTAACCGAAATTAATCGTCGTTGGTTCAGTGCACCATATGGCAACGTCGCGCGCTCGAATTCTAGCTAAGGGAAGGGAAATATGAAAAAAATGTTGTTCATAAATCACATTTGTTGTTTTGGGTTCCAAAATTGATTTTTTAAACTTCAAACGCAAAGTTACCGCGATTTATTTTAACCACTAGCGCCATCTAAAGATATACCAGCACCAATGGTTAAAATATATGAAATCTATGCGTTTACAAATTTAAAAAAAATTAGTGCGTAAAATCATACAATTGCTAGTTTCAAGATAACTAAACGTTAATCTTGAAATTCAAATCATTCAAGACCTGTATTGAGCTAAGTTCAGTTCTCATACAAAGTTTTATTAGTTTACGGACAATATTGACTGAGTAATATCACTTATTTGTACAATTTAGAGGAAAGTTTGGGATTTTTTCCTATCGAGAAAATTTTCAACAAACGTGTTTGCACGTCAATCATGACTTAGTAAATGTCATTGACTTTAATAAATATGTTTTAAAAAACTTTTGTTTCAAATAACTTTTATAGTAATTCATCTTAGAAACATCAGTTCTGGCCTACTATAGCTGCTTAAGTGCGCGAGTTCGACTACGCCTGAGGGGACGGGTACAGCTCGTGTCTGCAAGAGCTACCTACCACAACCCGTCACGTATCCCCTGGGTGGTGCTAAACGAGTTATAAAAAGAAACGCGATTGAAATAAGCGAATAAAATAAATACTCAAAACCCCTTAGTTCTAGGAACAACAAACATACATACATAGACTCACGGCAAAAACATAACACTTCCTTTGGCAGTCGCGTAAAATGGCCCTTTTCAGGGCCCCAAGACTTAAAGATATCGGACCTTTAGTCCGTATCTTACAATTAAACATTAAAGGTATTAATAAAGCCAATAGTGACTACCTGTTAAAGCTATCGCAGGCAAATAAAATCGACATCATCAACATTCAGGAAACTCACACCAAAGACGATATTGAAATTGACTTTGAAAGAAGAGGCCGTATGCCTGGGTACACCCTCTTAAAGGCGGTTCATCATCCAAAATATGGCATTATTACCTTAACAAGAACTGGGTGCGAATGGCGTTCGGCTCCTCGGCTCAGACGAGCGGGATTAAGTTTACAATTTAACCTTGCAGGTTGATGACCTTATCGTATTCAACATTTACAAGCCCACAAATGTACAGTGGCCACCATCTGTATTACCACATTTTGCCCATCCTTGCATTCACACTACTGGTGACTTCAACAGTAACCATACTACCTTGGGCTACAGTAATATTGATCACAACGAGAAGGCACTGGTACATTGCTAACCCATAGCACTCTTAAGCTGTTCTTCTAAACTGCTAGAGCGAATGCTTCTCACTAGAATATAACCGTACATAGATTCTACCACCCCTGTCGGGCAAGCGGGTTTCTGCCGGGGTAAAAACTGCACCGATCAAGTACTACCCACTAGCATAGAAGCCGGCTACCAGAAGAAACTAAAATCGGCTGCTGTTTTCATTACCCTAACGGCGGCATACGATACAGTTTGGAAATAGGGCCTTATAACAAAGCTCATGTCTGTAATCTGTAAATAGTAAAGAAATCGTAGACCTAATAAGCAGCATGTTAAGTGAAAGGGAATTCGAAGTCCATTTGGCAACTCTAAAAGCCGTAGACGTAAATTAATTTACGGACTACCCCATGGATCTGTGCTCGTCCCAAAACTTTCAATCTCTACATTCACGACCTTCCAGAAACGACAGCCATGAAATTTATTAAGGCTGATGATATCGCACTGGTTGTCCAGAGCAGGGATTTGAAGATTAGTGAGGAGATCCAGACAGCTGACGTCGCTAAGCTGTCTAAATATTTTAAGTCTTGTAGTCTGATCCCGAGCAAAACCGAAGTAGCATGTTTCCATTTGAACAATAGTCTTGCCAATTACCAACCGACAGTGCACTTTAACGGCAAAAAGCTCAAATTTAACCCCTTCCCGAAATACCTTGGTGTAACTCTTGACAGATCCCTGACGTACAAAGTGCACCTTAACAAGTTGGCTCAAAGACTTGTCACCCGCAACAATATTCTCCACAAACTATGCGGGACAACCTAGGGAGCTACTGCCAACTGCCTCCGAACGACCGGCTTAGCTTTGGTTTATTCGGCTGCGGAATACTGCTGCCTGGTGTGGCTCGAGTGCGCATGTAGGCAAAGTGGACACAAAATCAAACGAAGCGATGAGAAGCATTTTGGGCCCCATGAAATCCACCCCTCAATATTGGCTTAATATAGCAGTGCTATGTGGCTTAGGGTTGGATGTGTATGTGGCCCTGCTGCGACGCAAGCAGGCCCTAAATAGAGGGATGAAGATGATTAATTCTCAGCCTTCGCTACCAGTGCACGAGAATTTCACTGGCCCCCCTCCGATCGTTTGAAATCTAGACGCCTTCCGTACGCCGCTACCAAAACACTAAAAGACTTTGAAATCAACGACTACTGGAAAATATATTGGGACTCAATGCAGAGCTTAAATTGTCGCAGAATCGACCCCACAATCAAGCCAAAGGGTTCTGTTACGTAAACTGTGGTGCCGCCGTCTCAACAACCGTCAGTCGTTGTGACAACTTGTAAAATTATGCATGTCAATACATTGACTAAAGTTGTGAAACTTTCTATTTCATAACAAATAAATAATAAAATAATAAATATTGCACTAACAGAACAAACAGAACTAACAGAGTTATGACTGAACATGGCTGTTGCAATTTCCTGTGGCATAAATGGGGGATGGACTGATAGCGCACTCTGTCATCATCATCCGAGCGTTGTTCCCGGTTGCATCCCTCTCGGGAGCCCGGGGTCCGCTTTCCTGCTTTTGCGTCTCCACTTCGGGTAATCTTCGGCATCCCGTGTAGTGAGACCATTGGCACGCATATCACCCTTTACGATGTCAAGCCAGGACTTCTTGGGTCTACCCAATCTGCCGCGGCCAGGCGGAGGCGCCATGGCAAGACATTTATTCTGGCCGGTTTTCGTAAGACGTGACCGTACCAGCAAAGGCGACAATCTTGCAGTTTATCCGCAATGTCTCGGACATGAAGGTTGCCTCGGATGCGCGAGTTCCTAACGCGATGTTTTTGTGCCACTCCATACATCCAGCGCAGCATCTTCATCTCCGTGACCTGCAACTCCTGCTTATGTCGCACAAGCACTGGCCACGTCTCACTACCATACAGAAGGACCGGTCTCATGATAATTTTTTAGACTTAAATAAATACTAGAAATATTTTTAAAGGAAAAATTCATCTTCAAAAATTCACGTGCGGCGAGATTTGAACTCGCTTCCCTGGATAAATAAATAAATAAATAATTAATAAATCCTGTGACAAACACACAGCGCCATCTAGCCCCGTGGTAAGCTGCTAAGCTTGTGTTACGGTGACTAAGCAACGGACATACTACTTATGTTTATTTTTCTTTTGTAAATACATACATATTATACATAGAAATACGCCCAGACCAGATACAAATATTTATTTTTAAGCATAAATATTTGCAGCCAGCGGGAATCGAACCCGCAACCGTCTGCATTGCAGCCAAGCGTTCGCCCGACGCGCCACAGAGGTCGTCAACTTGCCCTTTCAGTTTAACTCTGTTATTGTGGCGAAGAGGACCAGATCATGGAGCACCTTATGCAGCGATGGGACGACTTAAAACCTCATTTCATCAATTGGCATCCGGACCTGAATGTTGACATATAATTCTAATTTATTAATTATTTTTCATCTGTGACATGTGTTTACTATAATAAATATAGTAAACAATTAATTATTGATGTAATTTTCTGTAATATTAACATTTGCCTATTTCAAATTATCATACGATTAAATAAATAAATAACTGCGCCATTTTTCGTTTAATGCTTTACAGATTGCCAGTGTGTATGTATGCATACCAAAACAATAATCCACAAAAAAAAGATCGGTGTTTCTTATTAGGGTTTTGAGGTACATACGAAACCCCAAAAGTAGGTACCTACGTCGATAACCTCGTCCTTTTTTTTGGAAGTCAGTTAAAAGTAAAGCTAATATTTCAATGGCTATGCTAAAAGAAATTAAGCAATAACCTCTACAAACGCACATCACTAGAGCGAATGTCAAAATGGCAACAGCGCCTGAATTATAGGTGTTAATAACACTTATTAACCGAAACAATTTTATCTGTAACACTTTCGTTTCTGTTAGGGTAAGTTACTGTTATTAACCGATTCATAAGTGTTACCGTAACGAAAGTGTTTTACTTATAAGTGTTACACTTTTAAAGGGTTATAGTTATAGACCCTGTTTTCCAACCCTGCATATTATACAACTATCGTCAGCTATGGAAGTTTTCTAGTGGCTGAGATTTCATCTTTTATATTCATAGCTTTTATAAATCGAGTTAGAAACTATAATCTTATTAAATAGACACCTACTTTTGCGCACAAATATTTCATTTATATTTATATTTAGCTGGGTTTTTTTGTAGTGACCTTACAATTTGAAGATCATGTTTTTTATACAAGACTTTTTCATTTCTCTCATTTACTCCCAGACGTTCACAACTAGCAACTTTTCAAAAGTTTGTAGACTTCAACTTTTCAAAATTTGTTAAACGTCCCCAACTAACAACTTTCCAAAAGTTGCTATACTTTCGACTTTCGAAAAGTCGCTACATTATCAACTCTCCAAAAGGTGCTCGACGTTTCTTACTAGCAACTTTCCTGTAGTTGCTAGTTGAGAACGTCTGGGAATTAATGGACACTGCCCGTTCCTATCACATTGTGCCAATTTTTAAATGTTGTATGATGTAAGAATCTTGTTGTATCCTTTACGATAGATAGACCCTCGTCTTCCAATAGTATTGTAATATATACCTAAAGACGATAAATTAACGATTATATCCAAGGATATCATGAAAACAAACTCTTTGTACAAAAAATAATCTATTAAATAATGTTTACAGTACTTTAATACAAAAATGTAAAAGTTAATAAATAATGGATGAACAAAAACGTTTTTTTTTTAATTTACGTTTTATACGTTGTTTTTAAATAGCTGTTGTGATTTCGCCGATGCTGGCTCCATACTTTTCAGCACTTTCAAACCCTCTGGAAAGAAAAAAGCCGATTTACTATGATTTAAATTTGGAACTAGGTATAACAGTTTATAAGACTGCACATCATGGGTTGTAAAATGTGGGAGTAGTGTTAAAGAGTATATCGTTCTCTCTCCCACTCATGAGTCTAATGAACTGCTGGTAATTATTGCTATGAACTATACTAATAAACTAGCTGAATCGACAATAAAACATGGCCACCGCTTTAACCTTACTTTAGTTTATAACCGATGTGCATCTAGTGAAAAATTGTATTTCAATATTACTGATCGGATTATGCGGACAACGGAGCGTAGGCGAGTACGTCGTCACATTCACGAACAATTAGGGTGTTTTCTATATGTATATTATTTACCCATTTTACAAAATAAAAACCATTTTTTTATTTCGTACCCATAGTACAAGCCTTGTTGCTTAGTTTGGGGTTTGTCATTTAGAGTTTGTGCTGTATCCTACACTATAAGTGATGGCCTGAAATGAAGAATGTCATAATTTTGTCTATGGTTTTCGCGATTTTGCATAATAAAACACAATATTTACCGGGTTTTACCAGCGTTTTATTTAATAACGGCATTATTACATAAGTACCGAGCTTTCACTAACTTTACAGTTAAAAAGCTAAATTAGTGAAGCTTTAGCTTTTTAAATGTAAGTTAGCGAAAGCCCGGTACTTTTGTAATGATGCCGTTATTAAATAAAACGCCTGGAAAACCCAGTAAATATTGTGTTTTATAAAGAATGTCATTATAATTCAACAAAATGAACGTAGTGTGACATTAACTCCCTTACTTATAAAAATAAAATATTATTTACACATGACCAAGTAATGTGACGTTTGTATCTGTCTGTCAACTTTGAAACTTCATGTGACAGTAAAAGACAAACGATGCAAAGTTATGCAGCACATTAATTAGCGTTTATAAGTAAGGGGTTCATCATAATCATCAGCCTGCAGTCCACTGCTGGACATTAGGGTATCGAGTGGACATAGGCCTCTCCAATTGCACGCCACCTAGATCTATTTTCGTCTTCTCGCATCCAGTTTGTGCCAGCCGTCTTGCGCATATCGTCGCTCCAACGTGCCTGAGGACGTCCCACACTACGTTTGCCGAGACGCGGGGTAATGGGCGCGTGTAAGGGTGTTAATAAATAAAATAGACGTAGTCTGACCTTTAACACGTCCCTTGCGCCTCAACTCAGCAATCCTCTCCACTTCGCTTTCGTCTTCCATCTCCTTATCTCTCTTGGTCGACTCCTCCTGAGCTTGCTTCAGCAGAGACTCTTCTATGAATGTTAACTCTTAAATACAGAATTAATATAAATAAGAGTTAGGGTTAAAAAGAAAAGAAAGCGGACCGTGGGCAAGGGATGCAAACGGGAACATCGTTCCTACCAAAGTCATTTAGAATAAAAGTTACAAAGTCGAGGATATTTACTAAGTCATGATTGACGTGAAAACACGATTACTGAAAATTTTCTCGATAGGAAAAATCCCAAACTTCACTCTAAATTGTACAAATAAGTGATATTACTCAGTCAATATTGTCCGTAAACTAATAACACTTTGTATAAGAACTGAACTAACTCAATACAGGTCCTGAGTTATTTGAATTTCAAGATTAACGTTTAGTTATCTTGAAACTAGCAATTGTTTAATTTTACGCACTAAAATTTTGCATAGTCGCATCTTAAGTCCTTCACTTACATATCTGAAATTCGCTAGCTTTATCCCTGTCACGCTATTAGGGTTATATAGGACCTATACAATTTGTAACCGATATGCCCTTTTAATCCGAAAGGGGGTTGTTCTAGACGTCTAGACGAACACCTTCTGTTCTACGACTTTTGAAAATTTAAACTTTTTTGAAAATTTTGAGATTATGTTTTACTGAAAAAAAAACAGCTGCTGTTAAAAATAAAGGCAATTAAAGTTTTGATTGTTAACCATCAAACTTAATAAATGGACAACAAAAGGTCAATGACCTCGAACTCTCAGAAAAAAAAAACAAAAATTTTCGAAAAGTACTTTGATTTTCCAAAAGTCGTAGAACAAAAGTTGTTCGCCTAGACGTCTAGAACAACCCCCTTTCGGATTAAAAGGGCTTACCCGTTACACCTTGTATAACCCTAATAGCGTGACAGGGATACGGCAGTTGAAAGTAAGAATATTACTAGTGAGCCGAGGGTCCATGCTGATCCAGGCCCCATGGAAGACGGTCCCGGCCGTGGGGCGCGCCTTGGCCTCGGGCTCCATGAGCGCCGTCACCTGCTGCTTGCACTCGTTGGACAGCTGGTGCACTATGTTAGTGCGGAAACGCCATTTACGCATCACCTATACATACACGAAAACATCCCGCGCTACCATGATCGTTTGTCGTTGCTTTGTCGTCCTTCTTTCGCTCAAAAAAATAAAGTAAATATGAAATAAATATAATAATTCTTTTAAAAACCACTGATAATTAAAGCAAAAAAAAAAAATTCAGTTGGGTTTTAATAAAAAAATTTGATTTGTTTTTAATTTTATTTTTTTAGCTGAACGACAACGCGGCGACTTCGCGACTACTTAGAAGACATCATGATAGGGCTGATTATGTGAATATCACACACTGCCATCTAATATAGAATGAATTTAGGTAATTCAGAAAGAGTAGAGAGGATGAACTTTGAAATAAATTTCAAAGTTTGAAACGACGCGAACTCAACTATACGAGGGCGGCACTGAAAATTTTGGGAATCAAGGAAGTGACACAACAATACTATTTAAAAATGTATTTATTGCTTTTCGAATTATTCTCCGCGAAATTTGACACATTTTTTCCATACGATGGAACCAATAATTAAAGCAACCATTCCATTCGGAAGTTGGGGTCTCCAAAATGGCCGTTTTGCAGGCGTCCACAGCTTCTTCAGGTGATGAAAATCTCTGACCACGCAATTTATTCTTTATTTTAGGGAAAGTATAGAAATCATTAGGGCTTAGGTCGGGGCTGTACGGCGGATGGTCTAATAATTCTATGTTTTCTTGCTCTAAAAACTCTTTTGTTCTGTGCGCGGTGTGAGAACTCGCATTGTCGTGAAGGAGGATGATGCGGTGGTTGCAGTTTTCTTTACGGAGTTCAGAAACGACCTGTGGCAAACAAATGCTAGCATACCATTCTGCATAAACCGTTCTTTGTCCCTCAAGAGGAATAGTCGCAACATGGCCGGTTGTGGCCACCATTTTTTTGCAACACTCCGTGAACGAACAATTTTTGTTGGCTTTAACTCATTTTCGAACACCCAAACTCGTGACTGGTTTTTTGTTTCGGGTTCGTACGCGTATATCCAGGATTCGTCACCTGATGCGATGTTGTATACAGCATTTGAGGATCCTGCGTGGAATCTTTCGAGAGTTCTGACGCACCAAGTAACGCAAGCCGCTTTTTGCTCTTCACAAAGCGAATGCGGTATCCATCGGGAAAACAACTTTTTTACACCTAATTGTTCATGCAAGATTATTTGTATTCGACTCATGCCAATGTCTAAAGTTGCCTGAATTTCGCGGTATGTCACATGTCGATCTTCCTCAATCAGCTTACGCATAGCATCAACGTTTTCTTGGGTGACTGCAGTTTTTGGACGACCTTGACGGGGATCATCACTGAGCTTGACACGTCCACGTTGAAATTCAGCAAACCCGCGATAAATTGTGGTTTTGGATGGGGCTTCATTACCAAATTCAGAAATCATCCGGTCAACACACTGTTTTTGTGATAAACCACTTCGAAAGTCATAATAAATCATCGCTCTTGAATTTTCTCGAGTCAATTCCATTTTCTCAACGACTAAACAAGTTTGACAAAACCTTGTGACAAGACCAAGATTCTTTTTTTAAATAAATAAATGGTATTCGATTTTTAAAACCAAGGACTTTTTAATTAAAAAGATTTAAATATGACAGGAACAGTGGAAATATTCCTTTCCCGATACTTTTAGTGCAGCACTCGTAATCAAGATCAAGTCGTAAGTCAAGTAGTCGACTAAAAGAAATGCTAAATACTACTAGGCCAGTACATAATAAAACAATACTTAAAAGATTTTATTTTATAACGCCATTATTACAAAGTAAAACCCGGTACTCGCGAGTAAAACCCGGTAAAAATTGTCTTTTATTATGCAAAATCGCGAAAACCCAAAAAAAAAGTAAGTACCTACATGGTAAGGTGGTTACCTTACCATGTAGGTACTTTGCTTATTTTTTATTGCTTGAAATATCTTACCTATCTTACGCACCAATTTTAATTAGCGGCAACAGATGAACTGGTTTGGTTAGTTTTTATTTGAATGGACAAATTAAAATAAAAGTGTTGATAGATATACGCTCGTAATTAATGTAAATTTGGCCTTAAAGGTGCCTTGCTACTGAAACGGAGCTGGACGGAACCCTGAGTTGACCAATCACCTTGCTCGAATTCGGCACTCCGCATCAGTGGAAATTGTCTGATTAATGGCCAATGCAAGCTCCACTCCGCCTAACTCCGCGTCATTGGAACGAACTAAAAAACGAAATAGTTTTAAATTAAAAGTTACCTGTTTCTCATATAACTTCTTAACCGAAGTCTCGTTAAAAGGCAGCGCTTTATTCAGCATCGTATACATTATTATGCCAATGGACCAAATATCGGCAAGTTTCGGCAAATAAGGTACGCCTTTCAGTACCTCAGGAGCGGCGTACGACAGCGACCCACAATAGGTCTCACTCAACACATCGCGTTCTTTCTGTCGCACGCACCGAGCGAAACCAAAATCAGTGATCTTGACGTTATAATTTGCTGTAATCAACACGTTTTCACACTTCAAATCCCTGTGCGCTATATTCATTGTGTGCAAGTAGTGTAACCCTGAAAGAATCTGTCTCATCCACAATCTGCTCTGGTTCTCTGGTACTGCTCCGTTTTGCGTAAGGAAGTCCAGTAGATCCCCGTTTTCCGCGAATCGTAAGAAGATAAAGTATTTGGCTCGTCGTTGGAATATGTTAGAGACGTGGACAATATGGGGGTGGTTCACGCGGATTAGGACGTCAAGTTCGCGGGGTAAGAACTTTGTGAGATAATCGCGCGGAGCCTTGGCTGTGTCTATTACTTTACATGCTATTATAGTGTGCCTTGTTTCGTCTACTACATGGGTGGACTTATAAACCTGGAAATTAATACAGCTTCTATAATATAATACGTTCATTTTATTATTGACTTATTATTTTCTGTGGGCAAATTCAACTACGCCTAAGCTGAGATGGTAATAAAAGTGCTGCATGGGCGCCAGCCTCCTCAACGTCCTAGGCACAACAGCGCAGTAAATATTACAATTTTTGACACTGTTTTTAAACTACATCTCTACCTACATTAGATTAAAAGGCTTTAAATTATTATTGTGCACGTTTGATATATAACCCTAGTTGTGCAACATGTCAGCACAGGATGATACATAGGGGTGAATCAATTGGTTGGCGGCTTCGACCGCGGCATGTCACAATTTGGGTGTGTTTCTACTTAAGCGGAGCTGGGCGAAGCGAACCGTTAATTGGTGCTCAATCAATAACAAACACAATGCTAGAAATATCCACTTCGCATCGTCTCAGACGAAAATTTTTATCAGACTTATTATAGCAGAGGCGCTTCGCACGCGCGGTCAATTAGTGGGAGCGTACCTTAGCGTAGGAACCTTCTCCAATAAGTTTCTCCAATATAAAGCCCTTCTCTTGCAATACAGCGATATCAGATTGTGTTGTGCTGAGGTCAACTTTATCAGCGCCACCCATTTGTAGTTACTTACGACATTATATTGACTATACTATTTCATTTTTACTTTCGTCCGGAACATAATGGGATGGTTGGAGGCTGGAAATTTTATTTTTTAGGCTACATAATTAGCGTGTTTCAAATGCGGTTTATTTTTGTTAATCTTGGTGCTGTCATGGTAGCGTTTGTCAAGTTTTCTTCTTTACATCTGTCATTAAAAATAAGGTAAAGTTTAAACAGTTAGAAGACTTGAATAATGAGTCAAAAATGAATAAGTACGTGCTAGAATATGTTTGTAAATCAAGCGATTGATTTCGCTTCGGGGGGGGGGGAGGGGTGGGGGAGTTTCTCGGGGGTTATAAAGACAGTTAACTTTAACGGTGGATAAACCGATAGCAAACTTTTGTGAAATTTCTTTCAACACTTTTTTATAAAATTAAAATTCGAAGTTCTAGTGATTTTTAAAGTTAACTGTTAAAGATAACGGTCGATAAAAATCTATTGAATTTCACAGCGCCACCTATCCAAAAGTCTGGGGAAGTATACCACGTCGAGTTGGAAGCGAGATCACAAGTGTTCTTGACGACTGACGTGTTCGGCAAACATACTTCTTTCTTAGATTCGTTATCGGCATTTTCGAGTACTTTCAGAAGATGGGACCTTTCTTCGCGTGCCTTTTTATAAGCCATAGTTTCTTGCGGTGTCCATTCTAAAATATAATAATATAGGCAAACCGTGAATAAATTCAAAGATAAAACGATAGATACCACAGAAAGAGCTATAACTTTTTAGTATAATTAGAGTAATGGGAGGCCTCTTTTGATCTCTTAAACCTCTGACGGCTTTAGACGGGTCGTCGGGCGAACCCCCTACTGCGACGCAGAAGGGGGTTGCGGGATCGAATACCTCCAAGAACAAGTATTTATGTTATGGTGGAATGTTTGCTTCTGGTTTTAAGTGTCTGTGTGTATAATATGTACATACGAAAATAGCGGCCTCTGGGCTCCCGAGAGTCAGAAAGGGATCTAACCGTGAACTTTGATGACAGAGAGAAGTGTAGGAGTTAAAGTAATTTAGCATATTAGTTGTCTAGAACAAGTCTAGTTGCTTAGTGCAATATTTATTTATTAATACAGTAATTATAATTAGGTCTACAGTATTATACCCAGTAATGATCTAAATTCATACCCAGTAATCTGGAATCCATAGAAAACCACTCGCCACTTATAACTTGATCGATTTTCATTCTATTCTGGTAATTAGGTTCCAGCATATTTGAGACGAGGCGTTTACAGTTTTCGGAGAGAACATCGATAAACCGAGATCGAAACTTCCAATTCTTGCTAATCTGAGCTTGATACAACTGCTTGATATGCTTGTCTTCGAAGGGCATCGCTCTATTCAACATTACGTACAAAACTATACCCAACGACCAAATATCAGTCGGTTTGGGGAAATACGGAGCTCCTTGTAAGATCTCCGGAGCTGTGTACGACAGAGACCCGCAAAATGTTTCGCTGTGTATTTCTTTGAACTTCTTATCGACGCATGACCTCGCGAAACCAAAGTCGGATAACTTAGCGTTTTGATTGGCTGTTAGCAGAACGTTTTCGCACTTTATATCCCTATGAGCTATATTCAACTCGTGCATGTATTGGATCGCTAGAGCCAACTGTCTTGTCCAAATTCTAGCTTGATCTTCCTGAACTGCCCCCTTTTGGAGTATGTGCTCTAACAAGTCCCCGTGTTCCATATATCGCATGAATATAAAGTATTTGTATCTCCTCTGGAATATGCTGTGCGTATGAACTAGATGCGGATGGTTTAACTTGATTAACATCTCGATTTCTCTCGGTAGAAATTTCTTTACGAAGTCTTTTGGTGCTGTATTTGTATCAATCACTTTACACGCTAGTATTGTGAGCTTGTCACCTTTATTCGGGTTCCGGTATTCTGCTAAATAAACCTGTAATACTTACTAGTTTTAAAATCTCTATATTTAACAACGTGCAAGTGCAGTAAGGGTAAAGCATACGGTACCGAAGCTGATTGAATTAATTTGTACCTACCAAAACAAACGTAAATCAACCTATTTGATATCCCTGACTTTGAATGTCTACGTAAGGTCCAGCGGGACAATCTCGACTTCGGGAAATTCCGACTATTCTTAATAACTTCTGCATTTTACTTTGTTTTAAAAAGTGCCATCTATGACCGGATAGCGCAAAAGCAATTTCATAAATTTCTTCATAGGTGGCACTGTTTCATAAATTTATACAAAAGTTATTAAGAATAGTCGAAATTTTTCGAAGTGGAGATTGCCCCGCTGGACCTTACTTTTAATTTTTTCTATGGCTGTGCCCCGCGGGAGAGCTTTTGTATGATAGTCTATTTATGTCATCAATAGTTCTACTTTCTTATTTATAATATAATAGTGAATTCTGTCTTTTTACTGTGATGCAAGTGTAAGGTCCGTATGCTCAAACGACCCTATGTGTGGAAACGACTTTTATCACATTTTCACTACGACGACGTCGCGTGGTTGTCACTCTTGTTTTAGCTAGATTGTCATTTACAAGAGCAAGATACAGCGCATAGATTCATGAATAAAGCTATAAATCTAAAAGAGCGTACTTTTGCATAAGATCCTTCGTTAACTTTCTTGATCATCTTGTAGCCGCGAGTCGCGAGAGTTAATTGTTCAGAACCAGTAAGTTTCAGTTCCTCTTCCACGTGATGATACTGTAATATCTAACTTTTTTATATCAAAACGAAGATAAACAAAATCGTTACGATTTAAAAAATTTGATTTATTGATACCTTTGGTTTTCCCTCCATCTAATCTTTTCTTTGTTTAGCAGTTACGTTAGCTAAAGATTTTATCATTTCACTTGCCTGGAATATAAAGATGTCCACTCGATTATTTGACAGTTAAAATTCTATTTTTATTTTAAGCCTGAATGTTAAGTCGTTACTCCCAAATTGAGTAAAATGCGTTGTTGTCTCGCTCAAAGTCGACCGACCGTGCGTAATGTTTTTACCCGACTGCGCGACGCAAAGGAGGGTAATGTGTTTATTGTAGATGTATTTTTCATTGATAGTTTCACTAATGTTCTATTACATTGGCCATTACCGGCTAGCTGACTGTAGCCCCGGTATAGAATAGCTATCTCATATCTTGGGCTCCACGCGCAGTGGCGTGTAAACTGCTTGGTCCTAAGGTCGTAAAAATATTACCAAATCAATTTGCAATAACTGTGGTCATTGATGATGACGACTTATCCACTGTACCGATCCCAAATAATGGGGTTTTGTGCTCCCGAGGAAGATGCCATCGGGAACATCACTCAGACCTTTTTCTTTTCGTGCAGTGGTGTGCCTCACTTAAGGACCGTCTCCACAAGCGTTAAAATATATATAATCTTATTTATGTACAACGCATCGCCGCGTTAACATCGCCGTGTGAAGACACGTTCATAGAGATTGTATAGAAATAAGTGGCTCGACGGTAATATCGCCGCGATCCTAACGCTCGTGGAGACGATCTGTGTTAGAGATTTCAACGGTCTATAAATTGACCTAACGACTGCTATCAGTGGCAACAACGCGCACCAACTGGTTAACGTGCCTTCCAAAGCACGGAACATCCCTCAGATAAGACAGTACATCGGTTCTTACCCTGAATCCGGACTGTCTGCCTTGTTCTGCTAATATATCTCCCTGTCGTTTCGGTGGGTTCCTGTGACTGTCCGATATCCGTCTACGTTCCTCCTTCGCTCGTTTCAAAGCGGCTGCTTCGACTGCGTTTAACGCTAAAATTTAAGTATCTTTATACGCGAATATTAATTTAAAACATTTAAAATTAACTCTAACCTAACCTAATATAAAACTTTAATCATTGAAGAGTTTTCTCAAAAGAAGGTGACCCTTCAGTGGGAACCTAGTGCTTTAAGACCGATTCTATTAGTAGAATCCCACAAAATAGTATTTTAGTCCATTGTGAAATGCTATGCAGCTCATCATTCCGAAGATTCACTCCCAATCTTGATCAACTTTTTATCGAACCAAGTAGAATACCTTTCTAATAAAGAAAGAATTATCGCGATCACACCATAGATTGCCTACACACAAAAAAAAATACAGAATTTTGGAACCTCTTTTTTGGAATACAGTTAAAAATGCAGCGGGAACTGTTACTCACTAGTAAGTCTACTGTCCATAGCAACCCATTCCGAGTTGAGGACCTGCACGGCGGTGTAGCGCAGGCCGGGATCGGGCTCCAGCAGATGCTTCACCACGGTCTTGCACTCGATAGATACGACGCTCGCCACTCGAGACCTGAACCTATACTTCTTGCCCATCTGCTGCTCGTACAGCTTTCGCATCCGAGTGTCATCGAAGGGCATAGACTTGTTCAACATCACAAACAAAACGACTCCCAAGGACCAGAGGTCGGTCGGTTTAGGCAGGTAAGGCTTCCCGCGAAGTATCTCTGGCGCGGCGTACGACATCGACCCGCAGTAAGTTTCGCTCAGGATCGGCTGGTCATCTTCATCCACGCAGAAGCGACTGAACCCAAAATCGGATAGCTTTACGTTGAAATTAGCGGTGAGTAACACGTTCTCGCACTTGATATCCCGGTGTGTCACCTCTAGTTCGTGGAGATACTGCAGACCAAGACCGAGCTGTCTCATCCACACTCTACATTGGTTCTCAGAAACGCAACCGTTCTTTAAAATATAAGACAGTAAGTCCCCGTTTTCGGTGTATCTCATAAAAATGTAGTATTTCGTCTTTCGTTGAAATATGCTGTGTACGTGGATTAGATGCGGGTGGTTCAGGCGTATCAACACCTCTATTTCACGCGGAAGAAATTTTATGACAAAGTCTTTAGGAGCTTTTGAAGTTTCGATAATTTTACAAGCGAGAGTAGCTTTGTGGTCGTCTTTACCGCAATATTCTGTCAAAAAAACCTGTAACAATAAATGAGACCGCAAGTGGAACAATGTGGAACAACCTCTTAGTAGGTACTGGGATAATTAAGAATGTATCCTGCTAATAACTAATGCCAACAATGACTTGTATAATTGAGGTTCCGATTAGTAACCTGCTATTGCTGCTAACGACCATGCGGCAGACCAAGACAGCGATGATGGGATGACTTTAATTCCTTTAAAATGACTGATCCACAATAACTTGACAAATGGAAGGCAGGTAGAGACATTTGCCTTGCAATGGAGCGGTGTTGGTCTAGTGGTAGATACCCCGCATTTCGTTCCCTATTAACATCGCTCTTACGGTGAAGGACATCGTGATGAAACCCACGGCTTAAAGTCATGCACAAAGGCCCAGAATTGTGGCTAATTGTGGAAACACACAGTTAAAAACTTTTAACTTTTTTTGCCTTGCTGTGGGACAACTTTGGAGCATCAGAAAATTATAGGTGATATAACCTGTTAACAAGAAGAATACAGGAGAATACCAACTGGCTGGTAGAAGAGGATCTGAATAAACAGTCGGAGGATACCTTAGCGTAAGCACCTTCGCCAACAAACTTGATTAACTTATATCCCTTAGTAGTCAAAGTATTCTCTTCTGATGGAGTTGTTTTCAACTCGTTCATGATAACCCGAACATGCGACACCGCCCTCGCGCGCCTTGCAACTGACACTCACGATCGGTTGGCATGCTCGAATCCTCACGAAAAACATCTTTTTATGATTTTTTATATAGTTTTACATGACTTGGAATTTTATTTACATTTTTGACCGATCGTTGGAGCATATGACGAGCTTGAAAGATTATTGACAGACGTCTATTCAGATGTCTCTGATCCATCTGTATCTGTTACAAGATTCGTCAATGAGGATGGCATAAGAACCATAATAAACATTTAAAAAATGTATTGAATATGAAATTCTACTTTTTTCTTCTTTTGCTACAAGGAATATGAAAATAAATAAATATAAGTAGTATATCCGTTGTCTAGTCACCGTAACACAAGCTTAGCAGCTTACCATGGGGCCAGATGGCGCTGTGTGTTGGTGACAGGATTTTATTATAATTTATTTATATAATAAATAGAATGGAGATCTAACTTTTCTATTGAATACGAAAAAAACATGTTCCACGGTCACACAGCAGCAGATGCACACAATGACATGTTTCGTACAGTATTACATATCGGAAGATTTTTTGTGACAGACTGGCGGTCGAATGATCGGAACATTTTTTCAAACGATTGCTACTTCCACTTTCTTTTCGTTCGTTGTTCTTTTGTTATAGAAGATCATAGATGCATCAACTGTTAGGTAAACTGTGGTATAGTGGCGTTGCTCCAGACCTTAGAATTATTGGTCTAAGGTCTTTGTGTAGCTCAGCTAGTGCTACAGGTCGCCCTAAGACTACGTCCGCATAAGCAGGAGGCTTGCTTAGCGCCTGGAGGCTAGCGACTAGCCCCCTTATTACTTATAAACGCTAATTAATGCGCTGCATATTTACTATGCATCGGTTTTCGTTTACTGTCACATGAAGTTTCAAGTTAACAGACAGAGACAAACGTCGCATAACTTAGTCACGTGTAAATAATATTTTATAAGTAAGGGAGTAGAATTCTAGATTCTAGACTCTGGAAAGATCGCGAGCGCCTGGCGCCTAACTGTGTATCTAGTCAGAATACAAGCCACTAGGCGCTAAGCAAGCCGCCTGCCTATGCGGCCGTAGCATTAGGCTTCTAACTTGACCTTGCAGAGATAGCAACCGGGACCAACTGCTTAACGAACGGCCTAATACGAAACAACTTCGGCCGAAACTTCGGAGCCGATCAAACGTCACCAATAATTACTATACGTTCAAGCCAAAAAAACAAAGAATGTACTGAGAATTTTGGATCCAAAATGAAGGATAACTACCTACTAACGTTTGATCGACTTCGAAGTTTTAGCCGATATCGTTTCGGAATAGGGTTCCCTGTTTCAATCTTGGATTCGTTCGTTGTAAATATAAAACAAAATTATATCAACATAACATATTTTACATTAAACGTAACATCTATAAATAAATAGTATAAAACAAAATCACTTTGCACGTGTTTAACAGCCGATTCCTTCTAAAGCGATCGATACACCACCCGACCAACTTGTCGGATTCAACGCTCCTCATCGACTTTTCTTGATTTCGCGATGTTGAATTGAAATGAAAATCATTTTCCGGATTTAACAGCATTGTTTTTAAACTTAGAAATATTTTTAGCAAGGAAATATATTTCCGAAAAAAAGTAAAACACCTGAGTCAGTCAATAAAGCTGCAAAGCTTGACCGGTAGATGGCGCTGAAACCAAGCCTTAGTTGGTAAACAATTAGCAAGGAGAGATATGGCGGAAAAAATATAACATGACACGTGATTCCTGTGTAGCTCAGTGGTTAGAGCAGTCGCCTGGTTAGCGAAAGGACGCAGGTTCGAATCCTGTCATGGGGATTATTTGGATATAGGTATATTTTCTTGCTAAAAATATTTCTAAGTTTAAAATAAAATAATAAATAATTTATTTCCAAAAAATTGTGTACAAATTGCTTAAAGTCTAAATTTCGATTTAAATCTAAGTAAAACATATGCCTGAACTAGGAATATCCTGTATCTCAGGCTATGCCTTCAAGGTAAATGCCTTGAGCAATAAAAACAAAAAGAAATATTAGCATTGTTTTTGTTATTTTCGGCAGTTTGCAATGCCTTTCTTCGGTTCGGAGCCTTTACAGACGACTTCTTTCTCAGGGAAGTTCTCATCGAAATTACTTGTCACTGTATACACGATAAAACACAATATTTACTGGGTTTTACTCACGTTTTATTTATTAATAACGGCAATATTACGGATTTTCAGTCAACCTTGAAAAAGCT
The DNA here is from genome assembly GCA_949358125.1 of Idaea dimidiata. Lineage (NCBI taxonomy): Eukaryota > Metazoa > Arthropoda > Insecta > Lepidoptera > Geometridae > Idaea > Idaea dimidiata. Next base: position 13,876,734 of record OX442339.1, on the reverse strand, counting down.
AACAGTTAGTGTAAGCGTAATGCCGTTATTGAATAAAACGCAAGTAAAATCCGGTAAATATTATGTTTTATTATGCAAAATGGCGAAAACTTTCAACAAAATGAATGTGTAGATAAACTTTCGGTGCAAAGCAAATTTTTGGAATGTCGGAGCCGACCAAGTCGGATGGTATATCGATACCACGAAACGAATTTTCATACGAATTTTACTGTAACATAGATAAATTCTTCCGGAACTAGCTTTACTCCTCGGGTTTTCCCGCGTACGTTGGTAACCTACTAATATTATAAAGCTGAAAGTTTGTGAGGATGTGTGTATGTGTGTTTGTTACTCAATCACGTAAAAACTACTAAACCGATTGCGATGAAACTTGAAATATAGGTAGCTAGAGACCTGGAATAACATATAGGCTACTTTTTATCCCCATATTCCCGCGGGAACGGGACTTACGCGGGTAAAACCGCGGGGCGCAACTAGTACCGACATAAAATTTCAGTCAAATCAGTTCAGCCGATTTTGCATGATTGCACAAAGACAAACATCTAAACTTTCGGATTTATAATATTAGTGGGATAACCCCTAGATATAATACGAAACCGGTGCGAATCACTGAAGTTTAAATAATTAATAATAGATTTCAATCATTCTTTATAACAACTGAGATCGCATCTAAGTCCCTTAAAAGCTATTTTGTAATAAAAACTTACACATAGCATCAAAAGTCGATTACCATATTCAGCCAAAATAAGACAGATATTCTAAAATTAAGTCTATAACACAATCTTCTCTTTTATTTTCAAAATGTATACTGTATTGACACCCTACAATGAGGAAAATTAACTAATTTTAAATATTTGCTCTTCATATTGTCAAAAATAAAAAAATACAAGTGAAAGAATTACTTCCGATTCGTTTTCGATTTATAGAAGTAAACGTCCGATGCGGACTCGTACTCGGGTGTGACGTCATCTCACACTCGCCCGTCCGCTCGCGCTCTGTGTGTCGATGTCACAGTACATGTAAATATTTATTTCACTACAAATAAATATTTCACTACATTGCACACAGCGCAATCTAGCCCCAAACTAAGCACTAGGCTTGTACTATGGGTACTAGACAACGGATATACTACATATTATACTTTTTTTTTGTAATGCATACATATTATACATGGAAAGACACCCAGACCAGATACAAATATTTTGTTTTTAAGCATAAATGTCGTCTAACGTTTTGATTAGCGAAGCGTTGTAAATTTGTAAATGACGTCACATGATTGTTAGCGAGACTCAATATTTATCGTAAGTTTAAATGTCTGTAAAATCAAAAGTATTTTTGACTACAACAAAAACTGTTAGTGTATTTATATAAAAAAAAGTTTTACTGTAACAAACTTTCAACCGGTTTGGCATACCTATTAACATTCTTCAATAAGATGTTTGTCGATTTTGAAAATCTGAATACTGTCATCGACTTACATTTTTTAAACTTACACGATTTCCGTTCATTATTATTAAATATTAGATTTTTTTTTTAAATAATTTTTATTTTTTATTTAATTAAATAATTAATTTAAAATAATTTTAGTTGATATAACGCGATCTAGACCCGAAAATCTAATATGTCATCGACTTTTCATGCTAACTGTACCTAACTTTCTTTTTTTTCTTTTTAAAAAAAAAAAATTTCTTATAATTCCATACGACTTTTGTTTAAAAATTCACCAGCTAACGATATCCTTTGCAGGAAAGACTGTGCTGGCGTCAGCAACAACTCATATTTGTCTGTATGTGGATGGTCAGGGTATAATTTTTCTCTACGTATCCTCTCTAACATCCTCTGAGGTTCACACTTCGGTCGTTTCTTCCAGTCGCTATTTAAAAAGTCTTGTATAACTTTTGGCAGAAGTCTGAAAGCTTCTTTTCCTTTTGAAGCGCTTGGTAAATTAATTTCTGCCTCTTCATGCCTTTTGGGCACTATAATATCATCGACTTCGACTTTCTGCGGCTTGTTTTCAACTTTAACAATCTTTTTTTCAGTCGTCATTTGATTTGTACTTGCATTGTAGTAAAGAACCAACCGTTCTTTAAGATTTGATTCGTTACTGGCTTGGTCTCTCTCTGTACCGTCGATATTAACGTATCCTGTCTTTGTTTCAGTTTTAATAACAACTTGGTCCTTTACAGCTGGTTCGTTTGGTACAACAGCTTCGTCTATGACCATTTGATTCTCAACTTTATCTAGATTGTCTTTCGTATCATTTTCGACTGATTCGTCTAACATCGTCATGAATTTTATATTGTCTTCTTCTTCTAGTATTTGGTACACGCGATGTACTTCGCTTATGTTAATTCTGAAAACAGTTTTTTACGTGTAAATTGTATATTGTACAATAATTGTTAAACGTGTTTCGAACTGGCGAACTTTAAAAAGCTCTATTTTTACTAGACGACGGCTTAGCAAAAAGTTTAAACAATAATTACCTGTTTTTTTTTGGAACAATGACTTAATAATGCTAAAAAACCAACTTTAAGAGTTTTGGTGGGAGCGCGGTGAGGAGATGTGTTGCTAAATTTACATTTTTGTGAAACCTAGTTCAAATGCGTGTAAATTGTTTAATTTCACGGGCATATTAATCAATTTAGTTACGTGAAGGTGTACAAGTGAAGCGAAAGGGAAAATCGGTGCTAAACATGGACCTTAGTGTTGTCTCCATAGCTCCGTGAACAGTCATTGTAAATGGCCGCCGTTTTACAATGAATCCCTCGACTTGACTTTAACTATGACGACTTGACTGTTTCGATGCAAATAACTTGCAAATATTAATAATACTTGACACTGGCAAATGTCCAAATGAAATATCCTACTTCCTACTAATATTATAAAGCTGAAAGTTTGTAAGCATGTGTTATATGTGTTATGTTATTCAATCACGCGAAACCTACTGAACCGATTGCGATGAAACTTGAAATATATGGAAACTGGATACCGGGAATAACACATAGGCACTTTTTATCCTGATATTCCCGCGGGAACGGGACTTATACGGGTGAAACCGCGGGGCGCAGCTAGTAGCCATATAAAAGAAGAAAAAGAAGATTACCAACTTACCCATTCCGATTCTCGTGGCAACAGAACAACATAGCGGGATCGATGGGATGAGCTTCAGTGTTAAAGATATACCCCCCGAGGTCGACGAGACAGTCGCCTTGGCCGCGCGCGGTGTGTATGAGAGCACCGCGCACGCCCGGGTTGTGTATGAAGTTGTCGGGGTCGAACAGTAGGTACAGGTACTTCGTGGTCTCCGACAGGAAGAACGACTCCATGCGGTCCTCCTTGCGGTGGTCGCGGACGTCCTTTATCTAGAATACCATGAAACATAAACTCGGTGCATAAACATAAGCTCGGTGCATAAACATAAACTCGGGGCATAAACATAAGCTCGGTGCATAAACATAAACTGTGTCTTCCCGGGACCACGGCCGGTGTAATCCGTTTGCCGAAACGTCAGGGTAATTTATTTTAGGGTAATTTTGTTGTACTAACGCGATCTAGACCCGAAAATCTAATAATTAATAATAATGAACGGAAATCGTGTAAGTTTAAAAAAGTATTACAAAAACTTGGTTTAACTCGCGTTTTATTCAATAACGGCATTTTTTCTATCTATCTTCGATTTTATATTTCGAGCTATCGCTAACTTTAAAGTTGCCCTTTTCAAGGTCAACCTTTACAGTTAGCTTTTTCAAGATCAACCTTGATCCAACCAATCCTATGTCCTTCTCCTGGTTCTAAGCTACCTCTCCACCAATTTTCAGCCAAATCGGTTCAGCCGTTCTTGAGTTACAAATGGTGTAAGTAACACGACTTTCTTTTATATAAATAAAAGATGCTGGTACTCTTTTGCTACCACCACTGGTGCCATACCACGCGAGGTTGTCGTTAGCTCCTCATTGAGGTGCGGGTGGTGAGCGGCCATATAACCTCCGGTAGCTGTCTGGATAACCAGCAGTGCAATTCTCTAATATAACAGCCTAGAGCTGTCAATCAGAGTGAGCGTCCAATCAGAGCGTCGTATTGCGCAGATTCGACGCTGAAACAGCGTCGAGCTCTAGGCTGTTACATTAGAGAATACCACTGCAGGTGGTGCAGGTCCTTGGGCACGAGGCTACTCTTATTTATGAGAACCAGTCTAGCATTGGGGACTAGATCAGTCTTGAACTCGATCCTCGACGTCGCCCTTCGGGATGTTCCTTCGGGTACCGCGGCCCCTGCTGCTATACCGAAAGGTCGGTGGGGACGCTATATCATAATATAAATAGTCAAGTAGAGAGTGGTGTGGTCTCATACCACAAAGCAAACTTACCGTAGCGTAACCACAAGGCGTCCTGGCACTGTGCTGGATACTCCTCAGTATATCCTCCCCCATCTGCAAGAGTACCGGGTCCCTGGTGTCCCGGTACAGGTACATGATGGACTCGATGAGCTCCGGCCGCAGCGGGTAGCTCTCGCGGGAGGGAGACGCCTCCCCCGTACCGAGGTTGTACACTTCCGGCGTGAACCCGTACTGTCGCCACACGCTGTGGTAGTTGTGGATTATACGCATCGCCGTGTCGCTCTCGCCTACATACGTATATTTACGTAAATTACATAGCCAATTGGGTGCTCATTCGAGTATTAGATAACTAGCTGTGCCCCGCGGATTCACCCGCAGAAGTGAAAACGCATTATCACGGGCGCGGGCGGCCGAGCGGTTGCACTTTTTCGTTCATTACTCGCGTTCTACTAATTGGATTTGGATGCAAAGTATACCACGACCTTTTTCGAAAATAGAACTATCCAATATTGAAAACCAGATTTCAATCGGATAAGTAGTTTTTAATTGTTTAAGGAACTGACAGAGAAACAGACAAACAGACAGACAGACAAGAATTTAAAAATTATATAATTTTGTTCTACTACTTATAGTCCCATAGACCTTTTTTTTTTAATTTACTTCTAATTACAGACTTTTTGTCTTCTCTTCCTTTATTATAAGTATAGAAGAATAGATAACTCTGGCACTATTATAGTAACGTGCGGCGAAATAAATAACATGAATTATGTATAACAGGTTTTGTAAGCCAATAAACTTACCAATAAGTGACAGCAACCCCGGCCAGTAGGATTCCAGCGACTGAAATACGGGCAAAGTAACATGCCCTCTCTGCATAGTCGCCCAAACGAACCAATCATCTTTCTTTAAATACTTCTCGATAGACTGTCGAGCTTCTATAAACATTGACATAAGCTCTGGGCGTTCTAGTAATATTGCTCCTGGAAGAATAATATATATGACATGAAATTAAAAATGCCTTTTTACTACAAAAAGAATATACTCGATCGGACCTCGGACGGCGGAGAAATCGGGTAACATATACTTACTCAAAAAAACACTTCAGAATATAATAACATCCTCTATTTTTCGAAGTTAGTTAAAAACACAGATATAAAAATAACTTTTGATGAAAAAATGGGACTCTATGACTGTCATATGATGATATATATCATAATGATAAATTATTAAAGTAGAAATGCTTACCTTTGACTAAATATTCATAATAAGAATCGACACCGCCACCAATGCCAGCATCTTGCGCTGTCCATCGCCCAGACATTACATCGATATGGTTCCCAACAAGTCCTATGGTTGAGCGATGATGATACAATGCTTTGAGAGCATTGATTGCTACCTGAGAACAAAATTATTGTATTTTTACTACAAACTGCTCTCAATCTTAAGGTTGTGAGGAACAGGCTGCTGTCAGGAATAACATCTATTGGGCCACTCTGTTTTTTTTACATTAAACTAGCTGCGCCCTGCGGTTTCACCCGCGTAAGTTTTATCAAAATCCGTTCTGCATTTTTTCTTTCATAAGAACCTTCTCCTGATCATAACAAATACAACACAAAAATGATTATCGAAATAGGTCCAGCTGTTCAGGCGTGATGCTGTGACCTCGCAAAATAGGGATTCATTTTTATATATAAAAGAAGACTAGCTGCGCCCCGCGGTTTCACTCGCGTAAGATTTATCAAAATCGGTTCAGCTTTTTTCCTTTTATAAGAACTTTCTCCTGATCATAACAAAGACAAGAATTATCGAAATAGGTCCAGCTGTTCAGGCGTGATGCTGTGACCACGCAAAATAGGGATTCATTTTTATATAAAAGATTACAAATATTGGTAGTGTGTGTGTGCTTGATTGCTTTGTCAATTACAAAGAAAGAAAGAAAACATGTTTATTCAGACAGCCACACAACTTACACAGTTACATTATACCCATTAACTATAGACACAACAACCCTAATAAATTAATTATAAATGATTTTATTAATTAATAATTTAATTTACGTACTTATATTGTAATGTAAAAGGAAAATATACAAACCCTGCACAATTAGAATTTGCAATGGAAACTTGTGTATAGAAAACCTGCACCCCCTCAGTTTCACCCGTGTAACTATTCTACAGGAATATCGGGATAAAAAGTATGTCTTAGTTCAAGGTCCCAACATCAAAGTTCATCAAAATTGGTTCAGTAGTTTAGCTATAAAAACTTAACAGACAAACAGCCCAAATGGGCCAAAGTGACCTTTGGAATTGCTAAATAAATAACTTACTTCTTCATATAATGGATCTCCGGTAAGCCTACTAAGTGTACCAAACTCTATAATAAATGTCCCCACACCCGCCGTGCAGGTAACACTGGTTTCTCCTGGAGGAACACCTGACTTTAGGTTTATTGTCCCATATGGCATTCCAGTAGTTGTGTCAAATGCAGCAATAAGTCTTTGAGCTACATCTTCTGCTAATCGAAGTAATGGTCCGTTGCAGGGCCAGCCAGGTTCCAGTTTCATGCCTGTTCTGTGTAATAAACATGATTGGTCAGAATTTTTTGTACACAGACCACTGTGTTGTATGGAATTATGATATGCCAAAACCCTTTTGTTTATTGTACTTGATACAAATAAGTTTCGTAATAAACTTACTTGTGTGAAAGCAAATGAGCACTCAAGAGTCCCCCTATAATTCTAATATTAGTCTCAAACACAGACACATTGATGTTGGCTTCAAAATTCTTCCTCTGAGCCACAATTTCAACAACTCTGTTAAACTCAGTGTAATTGCCCATTATCGCTAGAGTATCGAGAGCGTCGATGAGTGTGAGCGAGTAGCTGCCCCAGGTGTCTACTCCGTCGCAGCTGAGCGGCCGAAGTTCGTCGTAAGGGTATGCGTAACGAAGGTAACTATCGTAAGCATGTTGGAACATTTCACGGACTTCTTCTCTGAAACAATCAAGTTTATGGGCCTGTAAAGAAGACTACCTTTTAACTGAGGTAAAGAGGCTCTAAAATCTTACTTTTTAATCACTTTATCTTGCGTATTATAGTTTTGTGTGAGATACTAAGCTAATACCTAGCGTTTTTCTTACCTTAGTTTTAAAATATCAGCCCTATTATAAACTCTTACAGCAAAACTTGGATTACAGTAAAACTGCAATATCATTACTACAATATACACTAGTCTGTTCATTCTAAAAACACTGTTTTTGAACAATGTTTAGTATTTCCGAACAGGGATATTTACAAAACCAACACACACAGTGTATGTATTTTCGCAATGTTGGCAACTGATATAATGACATCTGTCAATGTCGAAAACATGTTGCCAGTTGTATTTGCGGAATCACTCCTTTGATCGGTCTTTCTAAAGTTTAAAGAAACGCATTTGATTTATAAAATGGCAACTCTTTTCATAGACATTTTTTTCCCTAAATTTTAAAGCCATGCTATTGGTCCAATTTAAAACACCATAGAGAAGATAGAGTAGACATATCAACAGCTGAATTTTTTTGTCAAAATGTTGGCCGTTGACGCTTAGGAAGCGTTTGTTAGTTTTTCTGTGAGCGTTTGGGGGTAATTTTGGATATTAGTTTTTCAAAATTACTCCAAATATTATTAGAAAATGCATTGCTAGAACCAATTACTCATTGATTGCCATTACGCGTGGCCCGCCTTTTTTGCTGATCTGGTTTTAGTGATTGTTTACGGAAGACGCGAGACAATGGCATTCAGAATTCACGACGATCAAGAAAATGCTGCTTTGGCACTACGAAAGGAGAATAACGATATATTTTCGGCGAACCAACGTCGGGCGCTTGGTGATCTCAGCCAGTTCGCTTGCAACCAAAACCGTAACGGCAAACTCGTAAGTAAAACGACCTTTTTTCTTTGGTTAGTTATTTTGAGGAATCGACTGTTTCCAACACGATTTACACGTTGTAATTGCAGGCCGGATTGACGAATGTAACTACTAAAGTTCAGGATGAGAATAGAACTGTACGCCAAATCAAAAATGAGAAGAACATTGTGCCCCCAGTGGCGCAGTTTCGCGCCTTCAGCGTCTACGAAGATAAGCCTTTAGAAGTGGAGGTCAAAAAGCGCGAGCCTACGTTCAAGCCATTTGTAGCTAAAGACACTAACAGGAAAGACAGTTTATTTGTAAATGTTGCTGAGAATGCAAAAACTGGTAATGTGGATATAGAAAAACAAACAGATCGGCAGATTGCAGCACCTCCTCCCCGGTGAGTCATATTACTGCAAAACATGTAAATAATTATTACTTGTATTGTTGTAGCTGTATAATGAGGTCGTTACTTTTGTGCTACACCAGCTGCAGCTCAGAGTTTGCTAATAGTTTTGTTTGTTTCCTAAATAATTGTGTTCTGCATAGACTGCCTCTCCAAGAGAAGAAAGATGTGGTGGAATCGCCCATGTCCGTTGGAGACTCGAGTATATTGTCCATGTCGGTGTCCAAGAATGAGAGTCAGCTGTTGGATGATGACGAAGATGCCACGGTCGCTCAGACCGACCGAGACATGTTCTTCCATGTTGTGGAGTATCGTCAGGATATCTATGAGTATATGAAGGAAATTGAGGTAAGAGTTTTTTACTGACTTACATACAACATACAATGGCTATTTGCAGGTGTTATTCTAAGGTTTAACAACCTACTATTATTGGTTTTATTCCTTAAGTAATGTTTTACCATTTCATTTATACTTAATTGAAGTACATTAATGTGGATGGAACTGGAGAACAACTGTAGTCAAGACCCCAGATTTGATTCTTGACTTACTAGAGTTCCCCAGACTTGCGGCTAAAATTCAATCTTTCTGTATTTTAGCATTAATCTTTATAGTGCTATAATAAATTGCATTTTGCAATCTTTCATTAAAGATAAGTAATTAAAATAAAAAATATTTTGGACTTCAATCAATAAATATGCATTTAAGTTTGATGAAAGTAATATTAATAATCATTGACCAGCATGAGACAAAAATTGTTGATTTGATTACACAATACTTGTAACTAGGTGAGATTGAATTAATATGATTGAGTTCAAGTCTATATCAGCAATTTTTTTTTTGGGTTAACTGTAAATTCAGTTACAAATATGCTGAGGCTAATATATTGGACTATACTAAAGTTAGGAATTATTTTTGTGCCTTAACGGGTTAAGTTGTATCATTATTTCACTTCAGATTTTATCATTAAAACCTTTGTAGGGTAAAAATGGGACCCTTTTACTAGTCCCCGCTAAGCTGTATTTCATGAGCAGTAATAGATATCCAGTTTTACGTTTTTATTAATATTATGTCAGTTACAAAATGGTCAGATTCACTAACACAAAATATGACAATATTAGAAACAAAATGTAAAATTCAGATATACAGTCTATCGTGCATGACATGACACTACATAAAATTATCCTGAATTGAACAATCCCCTGTATATGGGATAACAAGCTTTTATCACATTTAACACCCACTGGATTGAATCTTATGGGTAAAATCGAAAACACTACATAGCTTTCTTAAGATAATGATTTACTTTTAGGTAAAGAATCGTGCCAACCCTCGGTACATGCGTAAACAGCCCGACATTACTTACCTAATGCGTTCTATACTGGTGGATTGGCTGGTGGAAGTATGTGACGAGTATCATCAACAGAGTGAGACACTGCACTTGGCTGTGTCATACGTGGATAGATTCCTCTCATTCATGAGTGTTGTTCGAACCAAGTTGCAACTTGTAGGCACAGCTGCGACTTATATTGCTGCGTAAGTTAACAACCAATTCATTTTATAATTATAAATGTAAATCATGAAAATGTAAGTTTTTTTTTGTATAATAGCTTAGAAGATATTTTAATATGCTTAGATGTTTCTTATACATATACATGTATGTATAGTATGAGCACTTTTGCGCTGTATCATTTGAAGCATCTGTACCTTCATTAATACTAATAATGAAATTAACTAAACAATTATATTTTATTTGACTCTTATTGGAAAACAAACTGTGCAAATCAAACACTTTTTTTCTTTGAGATAAGCATCATTTACCAGCAGATGACATAACGGTCAAAAATTCATATATCGTGGTGTTAAAAAACTGCACTACAAACAAACTGCTACGTACAATCAATCTTAAAAACCTATTATTTTTTTCCAACAGCAAATATGAAGAGGTTTACCCACCAGATGTGTCAGAGTTTGTGTACATCACAGACGATACTTACACCAAACGTGAAGTGCTGCGAATGGAACACTTAATTCTGAAAGTGTTGTCTTTCGACCTCTCCACACCAACCTCACTGGCTTTCCTGTCTCACTATTGTATCTCTAATGGACTCTCCAAGAAGACTTTCCACATGGCTTCTGTGAGTAATTTTTTCAATCCTACTAATATTGGTTAAAGAATGTGTACATACACATTCACAATCTTTAACCAATACCAGTAATAATGCATGCGTTATTGCAATATCTGTACTTAATATTTTGTATTAGGACACCTATGAAGTTACACTCTGTGTTAATGCGTCCCAAGTGTTTGCTAAAGGCATGCAATAAAACGTACTAACCTAAATATGTACTACATTAAGACTACATTCTACTGTTTTTAAAATATTGTTAAAACTGCAAAATGATATCTTGTCTACATGTTCTGAATGTTTCCCTTGGGAGACAAAGAGGAAGGGAAACAAAGACTGAAGCGCAAACGAGTTCTATAATCAAGAAAGACGAGGCAGTGGTCATGTCCTTCTCCATGTCATATGTATGACTCCGTAACATATCGCCTCATGGTCTAATGACCGATCGCAGATAGCAAACTAAAAAAAAAAATGATCTGAATGTTGTTACTATCTTCCTTGTGGTTAGGATAATATCTATAACTAATTCAAAGAGCAGTTCTATGAGTGTAAGAATCTGAAAATATGCAGCTTTGATCTGTTTTTCTTTGTGACTGTCTCTTGTCATGTGCAAATCCAAGCTTTTTAACATAATACCTATATGCAGCACACATTGAACCCTTATTTTACATAATATTATTCTTCACGTTACAAGAATAAGATTTGACATGGGTCATATTGCTATTGTTATAGGTAGAATGGACCATCTGCTTTGACTTGTCTTTTTGTAATTCACCTAGTTACATAAGTTGAGTCAGTTGAGTCAAGGTTCATGTTTTTTTTTACGACGAAACGCAGCCTAGTTCCCTTTTTCATTTTCTGTAATAGTTTTACAATAAAAGATACACCCGGCGCGGTCGATGCTGTGACGGAGGTTCGTAATTTAGTCCTTCGAAAAAATTGTGCTTTTATACAGTTTTGTATACCTACCTTTTGGTACAGTAATTGCGTGAATTGTATAAAACTCCTTTTTGAAGTCTGTTAAAAAACCGACGGTTTTAATTCAGTTGTGGTTATTTTCATAATTTTTAATGGACGTTCGCCGACTCCAAGACGTCTCAGTCGATTCTGATGATTATTTTGTCCATTCTTATAAAAATCAAATTTTTAGTCATAGATCATATTGTAACATACAATGTCTCAATTCACCTCCGTCTATTTTGACCGAGACTGAGGTAACCGAGTCTCATTTCTCCGCTTCTACTCTAGTACCTAGCGGAGCTGTGCCTGCTGGAAGCGGACCCGTACCTGCAGTACAAGCCGTCCATCATCGCCGCGGGGTCGCTGGCCACCGCGCGCCACTGCCTGCTGTGCGAGCGCTGCGCACCCCGCACCGACACCGACGGGGCGAAGGATGACACCCAAGCCAGAGAGACTGAATACACTGAACAAGATTACAAGGTAAGATCACCGATCATGATCTTCATAACTCATGTCGTGATTGGCTCAATGAACCGACTACATTCCTTGGACGGTTGACATATAATATGTATGGCACGATCATTTTCTCGTGCGGCTCTGTGCTTCGGAAGGCACGTTAAGCAGTCGGGATCCGGTTGTTACGTTATCTGTAGCAATTATAAAGTCAAGTCGAGAGGTCAAAAAGCTATGTTAGCACGCTGAGAAGCTAGCTAGGAGGACGAGCTTAATTCTTGAGAAATATAATTAGGCTAACATCGAGGCGCCAAACGAAACGACCTACTCGTAACCTGCCTCGTTCAGTAACATGAATCATCGAAACGATCGGCTAACCTTTAGCCTCTAAGCCTGCCACCTGCGTCGTCTGGCAGTAGCCTTAAGCCATGCCACTATGCAAAAGAAAACTCTATTTCGTCCAGTTACGATCTACATTGTATAATATGGTTGCAGGAGAGCCGGGCCCACCCGTCGTGCGCGGCGATAGCGTGGCCGCTCGCCCTGGAGGAGTGCTCGGGGTACACGTTCCCGCAGCTAGCGCCTGTACTGCGCCACCTGGCGCGGACGCACCAACACGTGGCGCTGCAACCCTACCAGGCCATCCCCGACAAGTACAAGAGCAACAAGTGAGTTGTGTAAACATAGAGGATACATACACATATAGTGAGGGCCACTTAAAAACAACTAAAAAATGTATCTACCTAGCCTAAGCCTGAAGAAAAGAATATAATGTTTAGTTGAGGTTGATTGACAAATTGACAAATAACAACAATCAATTAGACATAGAAAAACTAAAAAGTAAAGTGGTACAATGGGCGGCATTTATCACCTATGGGCGATCTCTTCCAGGTAACCGATGAAAGACAAGACTTGAGGAAGGGGATGAGTCATACATAAGTTACAATTCAACATTGCTTTGTATATTACAACAGTTATCTAACGATGACGCCAAGATAGGTCAATAGTGCATAATGTGCGGGGTGAGAGGGCGAGTAGCGATATACATAAGGGATGATTTATATTAGACCCTTTCCCGGCCGTGTCGGGTCGTTGTCTGTTGCTCGGCCGCTACTCGGTTGCAACAGACCGATACGCGATCTACTGCTCGCTGAGCAGTGTACAACGAAGCTCAGCCGGTTGACAGTCTAATATAAATCATCCCTATAGCTATAATTTAGTCTGTTCTAGCACTGACGTAAGGCGAGAACCATCTGGTAGTTTTTCTTATACTAATTCTTATGTCTAAGAGCCGATTTATCATTCCTCGGATAAAAGATATCTTTCAAATAAGTTCGAACCTGGCCAAATTCAAAAGCCCTCAAATTTTGTTTCTTTTTAATATAATAGTGACGTTTTTTATTTGGTGGTGTTACATTTTATTTGTCAGATATCTATCTAGGGATTTGAAAATCGGCCCTAATGTATAATGTCGTCCGCAGATACGACAGCATATCGACGGTGTCGCCGCGCGCCATGTTCCCGGTGCCGGCCGCGCCCGGCAAGGAGGCGGCACGCGACCGGTAAACTGCAGGTAAGTTGCACTCCACACCGTTTCGCCGATGCATCAGTAAGAGATTTCTCAAGTCATAAATAGTCCTCCATTTCGATGAAGGCAACCCTGGCTATATCATCGTATGATGAAGTCTATCATAGCTCTTGTTCGTACAAAGTAACCAAAGCAAAAGCTTTCCTCGAGCTCATTTATCAATACTCGAACAGCCTCCTAGCAGCCAAAGATATACTGTTATCCTTCCAGTTAATTACCTCCTGATATACCTGTTTCTGCTAACCCGTGAAACTATAATATTAATATCCAGACCATTTTTAAGCCTCTTAATGTTTATATCACACGGCCAAGCGATTTCACCCGTTTCCACTTTAGAATCCCGTGACTGATACCTTTGATCCGATTGTATTTGCAAAGAAACAAAACTTTATTATTTAACTAAATTCATAGCCTGGATTACAGACCTATCTAATCTAATATGACTATGATAATGAATTGTTGTCTGATTGAAATCATTCAATAGTTTTTCTGGTGAAAATTAAAATTTCAAATTGGATATCTAAGATACTTAGAGCTTGTCTCATCAAAATAGAAATGTAATAGGTACTTACATAGACTTTATTAGTGCCAGTCATGGGTTTATATTATGATGGAAATTAACGGGCTTTGGCTACCGACCAACAATAACAATATTATACTAATCTCATCATTTCAAGTACTTACCTACTTCATACACGTATTTAAACTGCACAACTCCAATATGCAAATATACTCACATTAAGTACGTGAGTACGCTTTTCGGGCTCTGTTACTGTATCACGAAAACACTTTTTCGCGAATAAACTTTATCACGAATAGACTTTATCAATAGTATATCTTGTGTATATAACTTTATTATATAAAGTTTTCGTGATAAAGTTTTTCGTGATTAAGTCGATTCGTGAAAAAGTTTCGTTATAAAGTTTTTTTGTGATACAGTAACCGCATTTCGATTGTCGGACAATTTAATTAACACACAGCCAGCTTAATCTCAGTATTAGCAGCGCGCCTGCAGTTAAAAATAGCATAGGTGTTAATTTATATCCCCACCTTTCTAACTTTTTTGATTGAATGCAACTATTTGACACATCTTTATAGAAAAATTGACAAATACAATTTATTTATTTGTTTATAGTCAAATAACACGATTATTAAACCAATGAAGAAACAAAACAAGGAACTACAACTTCAGATTGTAGGCTGAAATTAAAAAACATGCATACCCAGTTTCATCGCAAATCGGTTCCGTGGTTTTTGCATAAAGGGGCAACTGAGCAAATTCATTTTAAGTTAGGCATGCTTAGAAAACAGCCTTTTGAAATTAATCATTGATTTTTTATTTTAATTGCATGAATTATTATAGGGAATATATTAAATTATGTGATTTAAATTAAAAAACTCAACAGAAATGCATATTTATTTCGTAAATTCATTTTTAATGAGTGGAGTCGGAAAAAAATGTCCAGTTAGTAATAAAAATCAGAACGCGTTAAAAAAATATTTTCTGATATAAATAGGAAAAAAAGAAACCCGTTACATTTCTACATTCTAAATTTAATTATATAAAAAAATACAGGCATTTAAATATATTTATTTTTAAGAAAACTTCAAAAAATTGGTCCGTTTCGTAACATGTCCCAAACTCAGTTTTATTTTTAGTTTATTTTGTTAAACTTGTGAAATAATATTAAAATTTAAATACAAATTGATTAGTAATATATTTCTCTTTATCTATGATACAATAATGTACAAAAACACAAAATTATTAGGAAATTAATAAAGAAATAAGGAGAAAAATATTTTGGGACAGTTACTAAATGGACATCGACGTTACGATACGGAATTTATAAGGATAGTCTATACTATGCCGGAATCGGATCGGAAAAAGGTTTTAAAATAGTGTGTTTTATATAATGGTTGGAAGTTATGATTGATTTTTTTATCAATCATAATAGCTTCATTAATAGTAATTAGAAAAAATAAGAATAGCATGGTTGTTGATATTTGTTTAACTGTTTTTTTTTCTAATTACTATTAATGAAGCTATTTTTAATAAAAAAATACTTTAAAAAAGAATACTTAGCAAAAAACAGCCAAACAATTATATACAACTATTTTATTCTCATTTGTAATAGATCATAATTTCCTACTATTAAGTATTTTATACCTTAATCCTTGTCTAACACTGGTATTATTCATGTATGTATGTATTGTATATATTCTTATCTGTTTATAATATTAGTAATTTATGTATGTATTGTATTCTACATGTACACATATAGTATTTGTAAGTATTTATTTATAAATATTATAATTATATTTTAGGAAGTATGTTTGTATTATAATTATTATTACTTCTATTACTACCTGCTTATATTTTTTCATTTTATTTTTAAAGTTATGTTCATACATTGTAGTTGCATTACTTATTCACAACCTACTATCCTACTATAGAAAGCTAAAACAGTTCTACTCCATCCGAAGGTTACCTGGAAGAAATCGCTTTCAGAGATAAGGTCGCCCATTTGTACAACCTAAACTTTTAAGCGTGTAATGTGTTATATGTTCCTTTCATGTGTTGTGCAAATAAAGTTTTCTATCTATCTAGCAGGTAAATGCTAAATAAAAACAAAAATAAAATTTGTATCTGTTTTTATTTTATAGAATATACTAACAAAAACTACATTATTTATATAGTGAAAACTAAGCTTTATATGTCCGTTTCGTAACATTTGTGTCCGGGTTATTGTAACGGTTACGAACCGGACGTTACACACTTAACACATTTTCAAAACAAATGTCAAATACTAACTGAATATTACAAGAAATCATATTAATTATAGTTATGTGGACTCAACATAGTTTTAAAATTAAGGTTCTCAAAAAGAAATACTGACTGAGTAAATAAATTTACGAAAAAAACACGTTACTTACCTGGACAAATAGTTTGACTGGATTTTCAAGCGATTCTAATCGCTTGAACTGCCACGTTTATTTTGAGACTGAACACAAAATGGCCGTTTTATTGGTTAGAATTCGTTCTTAGGGTAGTCAGCAAAATAAAATGACTGCCCTAAATGACCAAAATAATTATAAAAACCTCGTTACAAACCGGACATGTCCGGAAAGTTCAAATCCATGGGACAATGTTTTTATTGACTTATTTTAGTATTTTACCATGAGAACAATAGTAAATACTTAATTCAAACGGGAAATAACTTTTTCACAAGCATATTAAATCATCATAATTACTTGCTTTCACACAAAAAAGATTCAGAAAATCCCTGCAAACCAGGCTAACTGTCTTTGGGACAGCCTAAAAACAGGGTACTTTTGAATTTGAAATGGCATTAAAATTCACAATTAACTATCTTTTAAAATGCTAATAAATCGCATTAAATAGACTTTTATATATACTTTCAGACGAATAGCTTCAATTTAAAAAAAGTGCACATGTATTTATTTGACGAGGATTTTTTTCCATGGGACAACGCAAAAACGGCATGCCTAACTTAAAGTGAATATGCCCAACTATACAATAACAAACTGTGGCCTTTATAATATAAGTAGACTTAAACGTATTCCGTGGTATGAGAAACTGGTGAAATCGCGGGGGTTTACCCACCTATTACTAGACTGATTAGACTGCCCTTTTTTTTTCTAAAAACGATGTCATCTATAAAGATGTGGTCATCCATGTCTTGAGGAGATAAATTCTACCAAAGGTGTTTCCAAAACTTGTGTCTATGTAACTGTAGTTTTTCTTAAAACAATAATCGTTTACAGGGTAGCGTCTTCGATATTTTCTCCAACAAAAACCTAAGTTAACTTCTATAAGCGAGGTCTTACAATACTTTTGTAGTGTGATTTGTTACGGTAGTTTTTTTTTTTTTAAATAACTGTTTCCAATGGAAATAAAATAATCTCGACTTTGTAAACGCGGCTGTTACCATTGACTGAACTGATATAGTATTTTTGTATCGATTAATTGAAATTTTCGTTCTCCGCTTTTGGGTCTGATCGTTGCAGCCGTGTAACTTTTTATTTATTTTTGAACCTACGACCAAATGCAACTTGCAAACAAAACTTAGTATTTGTTAACAACTCTGATCATAGTATTTGAGTATTATAAAATGTTATGATAAACCTCCGGTGTTCATTGCATTATCTCCCCATATTGTTTATCCACTCGTTTTACCATTTTGAAACTATAATCAAAAAATCTTGTTTTCGTATAATGATTTACTTTGTAAGTCTAGAAGTAATTTCGGGGCCAATTTAAGTAACGTAATTTTAAATCTTAGGCAATGTTTGTAATTAAATCTGATAGCTAGTAGTTAATACACTGATATTTTTAAATGTGGACGAAATGCATTTATACAAATTGTTCACAACCATGTCTATAGTTGATGTCCATTGGCGGCATTAATAAATGTTTGTTAGTAAATTATTATTTTTTGAGATATAAGCTATGTTTTCATGTTGCTAAGTAGTTTTTAATGTAATTTAACTTCTCCACTCGTGCGTAGCCTGTTCAGCCACCGCGAACTGTCTAACGGCCGACTCGTGTGGAGCCTGATCAGGCACCGCGGGATTTGTATTTGAAGTGGGAGAGTTTTATTATAATTTACTCGCTCTTACTTCTGTTATCGTGGTTGTGTGGAAAGGGCTTAAAAATTCCGAATCGAATGATGTATCATAGTCTGTGGCTTTAAAACTTTTTTATTGAATAATCTGTGTCCAAAATATCTGTGTCCAAAATATCGGCAAGTTTGCGCGCGCGGGACTAAATTTCGGGAGTGTGTTTTTAGCTGAATTTTGTGGTTTTTATTTAACTAATTATTGATAAGGAAAGAGCATTTATTATAATATATAAATTCGTACATCTTATCAGTCTAAGGTAATTCAATAAGTGATATAACTTTGAAAAAGTTATATCACTTGATTTTTTGATTTTTTTCCACACATCGTATTTTGTACCGTAAATTAGAAAAAAGTAGGAAAGAAAGCTGAATGTTCTTATAGGAATCTAATAGGAAATATCAATGTTATTGATATTATAGCATTGATTGAATAATAGGTTTCGTAAATAATATGCATTATTATAAATTGCAAATAATGCAAAAAAAATGCATTTTTTTTTACCCCCCGCCGTGAGTTATTGGTAGTATTTTAATTTTTTTTTTTTGCCAAAAAAGTTAATATAATATAACGATATTTTTTCTCCTATTTTGTGACTGGAGGTAAGTACGTGGTACCTATATTTTGGTAATTATATGAATAAAAGTACGTATGTAAAAACAAGACGTTTTTTATTGTATTATTAGTGTATTTATCATATTTACACTGTTCTCCTAAACAACAAGCTCCTTCTTAGTCTGGGTTTAGCTAACCATTCGGTAAAATAGCCAGCAAACCTAACCTTCCTGCCCTTACCCCAGATTATTATCGGTTGCACTTTGTACAGTAGGTGAGTCTAATCTAGCAGCAGTACAACAGAAGTTTAAATGTCATTCACGAATAAATCAATCATGTATTCATGTTGAATTTAGGTTTATGACATATTTTCTTTTATTTGCCCAATATCCTCTTATTTTAGAATAGGCCACTGTATTTTTGGTCTGATAATTTAATGGGCCAAACTGACGAGTCAGGCTAGGTACGTGATTTGTTTTCGAAAGAAAATGTATTTTTAGGATTCCAATATTCCAGATTTTCGATATGATTGAACTAGATCAAACTAAATTCTTAGAAACATACCAGGTGTAGTGTAAATGTAACGGATGACGTTGAGGAATCGCTTCCTTCCTCTCGGGAAGTCGTTTGATTGATTCATTATGGATCTTATGAGTTTGATAATAGAGTCGTTGAGTTGACGGCTCGTTGAACTAATGCTAGACGAGCTGTGTCGCGGGCTATTTGGAGACGACCGTCACTGGCGTCGCCTCGAGTCTACCATCTCGTGTCAGAATGTAGGTACAATCGGCAAGAAAGTGTATGTAGAAATCTGGTAGAAATTGTGTTTTTCGCCAGGTTATATATAACAGGTACTTCTGTATGGCAATTATGGTATTCTGTGCTAACAAATCTCGATTGAATTTAATAAAGTTGTTGCTTTCGAAGTTCTTAAATATCTCTGGCTTTCACATCATTTTTGCGATTGCGGATACTACACAATTTGACAGTTTCAGTCGCTAGTTTCATTAACAATGACAATTTATTTGCGACTGACCAGTCAAATCGAATATTTGACTGCAATTTGAATTGCAAAAATGATGTGAAATCAACAATTTTATTGGTTTCAGATGAGGCGAATAACCACTAGATAAATTGTAGTTTCAATCGAGATTTGTTAGACACAGAATTATTATAATTAGCCAACTTCTATTTTTTTTTTTGTAAAAAAGACAAAGTTGAAGAACGAAATGTATTTCTAATTTGCAATACGTGGCGTATTGCAAATTAGAAATACATTTCGTTCTTCATGCCATTAAATGCCATTTTCTTATTAAGGCTTTGCGACCATCTAAATTCAAATGAAGTTATATTCAACGAAATAACTAAAGATACTTGATCCTTACAGCTGCAGCTGCAAGGCAAAGTAGAACAGTATAACAGTTTGTTTTTAATTTGGTCCTTTTACAAAAAAAAATGACTCGTAGAAAAAACTTTAGTAGCGTGACTGTACTTCGATGTAGAATATCTGGCACATCTACCTACTACAAGGAACTTACGATGTTTGTTTTCACATCGAGACACATAAAAACTAAAATATGTAATATAAAATAGCTTTATTTCACTAATTCGATTTCAAAAGCGAGGTCTGATAACTTTTTCTGTGGAAATGTACAGTTGGAAAAAAACGCTGTACTTAATTTTGTTTTATTTTGCATGAAATCGAAATTACTTCAAAAGTTTTTGAAAAATTATTTTGTTAACAATTTAAAAAACAGTCTTTGAAAAACAAAATTAGGTACTTTGAAAGCTTGCTGGTTACCGAGGTATTTTTTCAACCAGGTTTCTGGTATTATTATTACGAAGGTTGCTTCTCCTGTGTGTACACGTTGCCTCGACCTTTTTTGTTCGAACCTGGACCTGAAACAATACAATATAAAGAAAATGTAAAAAAAATGCAGTTGCATTCGTCATCGCCGTTGCGTAACCTCGACATCTCATAAAAAGTTTATCTTACTAATATTTTAAATGAGAAACTTGGAATGTATGTTTGTTACTTTTTTAAGCAAAAACTATTGAACCGATTGCTATGAAACTTAGTATACAGATAGCTGGATACCTGCAGTGCTAGCATATGGGTACGAGAAAGATTTGGTTCTGTCTCCTCTAGAAACGACGAAAAAAAGAAAGGAACATTTTTGTCGGTCATTTTTCTCATGCTGTATACAAGTCTTCCTGGATTCACATTGATAACACTTTTTATTCCAATATCCTCGCGGAATCAGAACTTACGCGGGTGAAACCACAGGGCGCAGCTAGTCTGTTAATAAAAAGAGCTGCGGCCTTATTCACTCCCACCGAAACGAACCCGACTTTCGTTATCGCTGTTTTTACGAAACTTCTTTCCGTGCCGAAAAATCTGGATTTTGTGATTCATGCTAACGTTTCCGCTTATTCGGAAAATTTAACGACGGAAGTAACCTTTTTCCGATAAAAAATCATAAACAATTTTCATCTATATTCAGAAGAGCATTTACGGAGATAGATATTTTTTGGTAGAAAATGGTAGAAAATATTTAAGTGTTTTTTCAATCTATTTTTCATACTCAGAAAATGCAATGACTATTTTACTTATATTCCATAAATTTAAATCCAAAAATCTCACGCGAACGGTTAATTACAAACATTTTTCTTTGATAGAATGCAAATGCACTGAACTATCTCCGTAAACTGTAAACGTAAATGTCATTTGTCAGTGTCATACAAGCGTTATTTGACTTAACCGCCTTATTCAAAGTTAGGTACTTGGAAATAACCTTTAAAGTATTTTGTGGAAATAAAAAAGGAGGTTTATTAATACTTTATCAACAAAAAGCGACGTTACAACAGCGCCAGGCGCTTTTCGAATTCATTGCTGGTAACTGTTAAATAGGAAAAGGGAGGCTTTCAGTACAAAGTAAGTAAATATGTTACTTATGTATGATCTTTCGTACGCATTCGCAAATTTGAATTAAAATTTGCGAATTCATTTCTTATTATTTGTAGTCATGGTTGGCCTGCAAGTCCGATACTAGAGCGAAATCAGCCGCAATTTGTAGCTTGAAGCCTAGAGCTTAGTTTGGGGATTGAGCTGTGTATGTATTTATTTATTAATATTTAACTTGAAGAAGTATGTTTAAAGTTTGTTTAAATTGCAACATAATCTGGAACTTATTTAATAAATACATGTTACAGAACAAAGCTCGTAGCTGCCTCTGTGGACGATGAACCTGTCCATCTAGCTAGATGTTGTGATGGAAGTGGAGGTGGAACAAAGCCCACCCTCAGGAGAGAGACACCTACCAGCAGTGCCAGAGTGAGTGCAATGTCTCAGGAGGTAATAGGACCTGCCCTGCTGGCCATTGTAGAGGCTATGAATTGCCTTGCCGATGCAATGCGGGTTGCATTGCAAGGTAAATTAAAAAAAAAGACTTTTTTTCAATTGTTTAATAGTAGGTATCAATAAAACAATGATAAATAAAATGAAACCAATACAATATTTTTTCTGATCATGTGTTAAATTACAATCGCCTTAATACAGATATCTATAAATTTGAACAAAAGCAATCAATAATAAAGACCATGGACTCTTTTCATTAAGATTTAACAATATATCACAGTATGTTTATGAAATATATTTTTTGAATCTTGAAATGAACATGTAAGTTAAGTCTTTAGGTAGTTTATTTTAATAAAGAACATATAAAATTAACTTAAAATAAAAAATAATGTTAGTCCACTCAAATTGATATGATATTTATTTATTAATATAAATCTTACTAAACATTTATCAAATTAATTGCACTACTGCAGAGCGAAGGTCTCCTCTTAGAGGGCAGGAAGGCACCAAAGAAGCAAAAAAAACAGATTTAGTAACTAGCCTTTCACTTCCACTCCTCTTCGGTGTAACTAGCCATGGGTGGGAGTTATTGATATCTTGAATCTCCTGAAAAAACAATACTACTTTTATTACAAGTTTCATCAAAATTGAGTTTGAGAAATACAACCTATAAAGGAGAAGCAACATCTTCTTCTGTAATAAAGATATAATAATATTATCTTCTTATATATTATCAGTCAACCTCCTGAAGCATATATACGCTTTTCTCGCTAAAGCTCGCTCGGTCAATAAGATTTAGAAATAATTATATTCATTTTTGTTACAGTTAGAAAACAAGAAAACCAGGAAAATAAATTATAGAAAAAACCACATCACAAAAGAAAAATACAGACAGAATACTAACCAAGTAGCCATCAGGCTACTTGGTTAGTCTCCGAGCGGGCTGCATCTACAAATAAAGGCATCGTGGTCGCACACCTGAGTTTTAAAATTAAATATTTGTTAAGTATGTTAGTAGATCCTTAGGTCTAATTGCGAGGGAATGGGATCGGTTGCCTGACTATGTCTTCCCGGTAATTTACAACTTGGGGTCTTTAAGTCGCGAGTGAACAGGTTTCTTCTAGGTAAGCGTGCTAAATCTTTGACTACATCGTCGCTTTCCATGAGGTGAGATAGTGGTCAAGCGTTTACCTATCAACTGTAAAAAAAAATAAAAAACATGAATAAATTTAAATAATGCTGTTGTTTATTAATTGTCTAGCTGCGCCCCGAGGTTTCACCTGCATAAGTCTCGTTCCCGCAGGAATATCAGGATAAAAAGTAGCCTATGTGTTATTCCCGGTATCCAGCTACCTATATCCCAAGTTTCATCGCAATCGGTTCAGTAGTTTTTGTGTAAAAGAGTAACAACCTCACATACATACATACAAACTTTCGCGTTTATAATATTAGTAAGATTTGCTTTTTCTTTTAAATGTTACTTCTTAAGTTCTATTATATATAAATGCAGACGTTAATAATTGTATGTAATTTTTTACTTTTAACACATAGCCTTCTTTTTATCCTAATATTCATGCGGGATCGGAACTGCGGGTGCTGCTAGTTACAAAGAAATATGTTAATTGAAATTTATCTGGATTTTTTTCCTGGTTTTATTTGTGTTGTAAAATAGTTATGTAAATCTTATAATAAATAATTTAGTTAGGTAAATAAATGAATATTTCTTAATTAGTTTTTATTGCTCTAAGCATGCATGTCTACTACAAATATTTTAAAGGAAAATACATGGATAGTTATTTTTATTATTATTATTTCTAGTAGGGGACGCCAGCGCAAGCACCAGACGGGTGATCTGTCCTCTCATGTTGGGACTATTTCACCCAGTTCCCCAAGACCCCTATAGTTTTGAGTTAACTGGTAACTCACAGTGATGTTGACCCACTAAATCTACCTGTTACTTTGCAGAATTTTAACAACTGCCCTATTGTAGTGTCACTCAGGTCCCCTTCAGATAGGGTATCTGAGTTCATTATTTCTCTCCTGGCTTTAGCGTATGCAGGGCACTCTGCTACCAGGTGATAGCTAGTTTCATCTTCCAGACAGCTAGGACAAACGGGGTCATCCCTTTGTCCTATCTTTACTAGGTGTCTGTTCAGCTGGCAGTGTCCTGTGAGGATCATTATGATTCTAATATTGTTCCTACTTAGTTTAAGTAGGTGTTTGGATTTATTTTTGTCTTTCAAACGCTTTTATAAATATCTTGGATTGCCTTAGACCATTTGTTTCTACCCATCTACGGTTGAATTCTATTTTCATTCTATGTTTAATGACACCTTTCGTAATCCCATAGGCTATCGGAAGTCTGGGTTCGGGTCCCACAAAGGTTTCATCCGCTCCTTTTCTTGCAAGTTCATCTGCTCTTTCGTTACCAGTTATGCCTTTGTGTCCTGGAACCCAGGCCACGGTAACCTTTGCTTTGCTACCCAACCTGTTCAGAGATTATAGAGATATAGAGTTATATAAGTATCTACTTAGGTACTTATCGATAGTGAGTTGTGTGTTTGCTGCGAACACCACCCACTTATAAAATATCAGGGTGGTTGAATGTATTAATCACCTCTGATATGCTGACGCCTGGCTCATAATTAAATTGGCATTTGGTCCTCATGGCATTTGGTAATAGTACGAGCAATTACCAAGGAAACAACGCAGCTAACACCTGAAAACGAATAACATAGGTTTTTATTACTTACCTAAATTGATTTACCAATTTACTTGTAAGATTTTACTTATAGGTGGTTAGAATATAGTTACAATGATCTCGTATATATAGGGACAGATCTACCTAATGGTTTTCAGTAGTTGGTAGGAAGGTAACTAAACCAACTCTGTCAGAGCAGTCACCAAACAATTGGGCCTCAATTATTATTGCACTACAAGGCTTAGAGCCCTTTTTTTTATAAAGTTGGGACCAGTAGGTAAATGGATTGGTTACGTCTCGTATATTGACCGATGAAGCATTATTGTCGGAGTACTTTGCAGGGCTCTGCGGCGTCTATTTCGTTTCGTAGCTCAAAATTCTCACACCAATCCAAAACCAAAGTCTCCGTGATTATGAACAAAGCGACTACGTTTAATATTGAGGCCTTTGATTTACTCCGTAGCACGTAATTTCAAGACCACTAATCCAGAATGATGTTTAAAAATGAAACAGCTTATAAAAACGGAGGAAAATACAGAAAACACACCTTAAAATTCTACTTTGTCAACTGAAACAATCATAATCCCGAATGTCGGTAGGGTTTACGATAGCTAAAACCTATCGGTAGCACTCCGAACAGATAGCTGTCAAAATAGTATATTCGTTACCTACCGTACCGAATATCGGTGGATTGAATCGGTGAAAGTGGTACTATACTCTGTGGTTCGTGTTTTTTTTAACTTTTTCCGAATTCGGCGGCGTTCCGAAGCTCTCTGAATAACCCTGCTGAACTGTTATGCTTATTGCGGTTTGTACCGTCCATATTTGAATTTACGGCTTGTGCAATGTGCGCGTGCGCAAGGAATTGTTAATCGTCACCAGCTGCAGATATTCCTGACTCTACCTGACATAAAACTTGCTATTATGCATGACATAACATTGTATAAAGCGAGTACCTACCTATATAGAGTATTTTTAGTTTTGAATTCAGAGATGTGTAAAGTTTGAATTACGTGAATTCTGGAATAAATAATTAGGACGTTGCACACGCCTCGTCAAGCTGCAATCTAAATGAATATAATATCTTTAATATTATGTAAGTACTAGATATAGGTATAGTTTTCACCTAAAAGATTAGGCTTAAAATGGTGGATATAAAAGTTATAGATGACCTACAACTTTTATGATTATTTAAATCCCTAAAGTTGATTGTCAAATACAATGTTATTTAAATCTGCTATGGATAATTAAAACATCTTTATTTGTACAATACTATTAGAATATTTTGCCAACGGCTTCTTCACGTGACTTTACATGCGTCGTTGGTAAGTAGCTTAATATGTCAACCGATGCGGCAGAAACATAAATGGAATTGAACCCGCAACCTTTAGCGTCAAAACAGATATAATCACTACGTTCATTCAGCGTCTCCTAACCAGCTTGTTATTTATGGCACTTATTAACTTATTTTACTATGCTAATGTAAATATACTTTCCTCAAAAGATTCTATTTTCGACCGCACAGCGTACGTAGGTTTAGACGTTTCAATAAACAGTGTAACGCAGAACGTGCTGGCTAGTGTAGGTACCTACTGCATTAGTTCCAGGAAGCGTGAAATCCACGCAAACGACTCTCCCGTTTCATTTCAACTTGATTTAACCTTCAGCCGGTAGCCAATGTGCCCGTCTAGACGAGACAAACAATTTGTCTTATTTGTCAGTCCCATATTGAAGAAGATGCTGTGCATAAACATAATAAATCATTTAAGGGCCTAATCTCTTAGCTTATAAATGTGTTCGCCCTTTGAATTATGGCCCCTTACAGTTAATCGTATAAAGAACTTACATGTAAGGGACAAGATTACTTGCTTTACGCCTGTTTGCGCATGACTGTTTTATATTTATGTGTCTGACATTTTTTGCGCAGTTACAATTTGCAACGACTAAGGCTGAAGACTATAGTCCGTACTTTGACTTTCTAAGCAAAAACTTATAAAACTTATATTTTTATAAAGCGATCTTCTCAACTATTCAAAGGTTTTGCTTAGTAAAGTCGAAGTTTTTCAAATTTAAAATGTAAATAAATAAAAAAAATATGACCTAAACTTTGCTTCTCTGTTGTGACTATTGTGACTTTTAATTTTTAAATTTTTGTTATGAGACTATGAAGTTCTTTTTATTTTATTCATATATAACAAAATGAATTTCGACTATAACTTCCAATTCAAAGTTTATGCTCAGTTTTTGCTAAGGTCAGTCTGAGCACAGTCAAAGTACGCACCTACGCACTATAGATTTCAGCTTAAGAAATTACCTACCTAATGGAGAAAATTTAAACCATCTGAAAAAAATAACGAGAAACGATCATCATAAAGAGTACCTGGTCTACCTAAATAATTAGGGCACGCGTACATCAAAATGCGAGACGAATTCAGATAAAAGTAGGTCCTGTTCTAAAATTTCTAAATTGAGAAATACATTTGTACCTACGCAAATTAAAATGCATTGAAGGATACGCCCTAACGTCCATAATTATGTCGTCTGCCTGCCTTCGACGTCTCACTGAGACATGTGCGGTCGTATTCAATACGAAAATCACGGCTATCTTTAACTTACGCAAATAACTTGTAATTTATGGTTTTAAGATTTAAGAGCAGTTAAAAGAAGCAGTTGTTAATTTACAAATAAAATTATCAATTTTTAATTTATTGACATTAACAAAATGGACTCCTTCGGATGCTCGGAGACGTCGAGTTCGACCACGAAAACGAAACGAAAGACGACCTCGACCACTTCGAGCCGGCCTGGCTCCGGCCACCTCTATTGGTTGCCTCCGGGTAACCCAAAACCGCAACCAATAGAGGTAGATGGGGGAGACCTTTGCCCAGCCGTGAGTATTGGTCTCTACCATCTCCCTCCATTGCTTAATAAAAAAACAATAATTTATTTTAATGGGAGCATGGCTATAAAATGTTATTGTCTTCGTTAGGTGATTGGTTTTGAATGTTAAAGAATACATCCTTTTAAAGCTATCGTTTCGATTTCCGGAGCCCCGAAAGGAAAGGAAATACACTAGCAAAGTTCCTTGCGAACTTGTTATTAGGTATTCAATGTGCACTGTTAGAGCAATGCTCTGTTGGCTGTTCCCAAGCCGGCTGACTGTTTTTATCTGGTGTTTGTTATCAAATGCAAATTAGAAAAACGTTCATGTTTGTAGTAGGAACGAGTGGCTCTACCCACTGGTAATTTAATAGTAGGAGACATTTTCACGTGACAAGACGATAAGGAACATAAAAGTACCTATTATATAACCGTCGTCTAGTCATCATAATACAAGCTTAGTAGTTTACTATGGACCTAGATGGTGCTGTAGTTTATTAATAAAGTAATATTGGCATTATATGATATTGGAAGAGGAGGGCTTTCTGACACAAGCGTAATTCGCATAAAAGAAGGTTCTGAAATTTAATTTTTGTAAACTTATATTGGTTAGGCAGAAAAACAAAATTAATTATTATTGTTCTCTAATTTATTTCCTTTCATAAATTAAGTATTATTATCATATTTAATCAGACGAAGCGTTTATTAGGTTATGTTATGAATTATAATATGTATGGCGAAATATACATAAAGCAAATTCTTATAAAAGAGTAGCTGAAAGAGAACCACAGTATACAGTTCATATATTTCTAAAAATAAGTCCCTTATATCGAATCTAGGCACGTCAATGATCGCTCCGGTTTATGATCAATAAATCAGACTGTTCCGATTTATTGAAGACGTCTAATAATACACGCAGCTTTCGACAGAAATTTCCTGCACCAGTTGAGAGAAATTGTGCGGTCTTTTCAACGGTTTAGGCAATTACGAAAGTAAATATAGACGTTTTCATGCCGTTCGTTTTTAAAAATATTATGATCATATTGATCCTTTTGTTCTTTCTTTTATATTATATGTGTCTACCTAAATACATGTGAATAATTAAAAACAGCCAAAAAAAAAAGAATTGATAAAAATGACCAAAATAACCTCTACATAGGTACAGTGCCGCCGACTAATTAATCTGTTTTATCATCTGAAGTCGGGCAGTTTTACTGGTTGGTTCCATATTGTACCTACTTAGTTTGGCTGCCCGACTTCAGATGATAAAACAGATTTATTAGTCGGCGGCACTGTACCTATGTAGAGGTTATTTTGGTAATTTTTATCAATTCTTTTTTTTTGGCTGTTTTTTAAATTATTTTTTGTTTCTTTTTGAAGTCGGTTTTTTAATTTTTAAATTATTTTTTTATTTTACCCTTTTTAGTATACCTACCTACCTAAAAATCAACAATATTGTTACCGTAATTTTAATTATTGAGGAGTTTGCTGATGAGAAGGTGGTTTCAGGTGCCCCATCAATCTGTACTTAGTTCTTTAGGGGTCTATTATTTTTGGTAGAAGTCCAAAAATGAGGAATTTATTGAATTCTGGGATGCTAGTCTGTCCATCATTCCGAAGATGCTCATCAGATCCACATCAAATTTTTATGACCATCTCGGAGCTCCTACCTTTCCATTAAAAAAATAATCATTTCAATCGGTCAAGCCATCTTTGAGTAATCGATAAACAACTGGATTGATTAATGCGTTTTGAGGGGCATTTCCGTTCATCAGTCCGAAGACCCTCATCAGATCCACATCAAATTTTTATGGGACCATCTTGGAGCTCCCACCTATCTATTAAAAAAAGAATCATCTTAATCGGTCAAGCCCTCTTCGAGTAATCGGTGAGCATACAAAAAAAAAATATTATACATACAGACGAATTGATAACCTCCTCCTTTTTTTGAAGTCGGTTAAAAATAACGATGCGTGTTCACGACTTTCTCGGGCGTGCGTGACACGACTTGGGAGTTCATTAGGTGTCGTTCCATATAGCATGGGAACATTATTATTTCAATGGAAAATCGTATCGATACTATATATTGTACCTATATTAATATATGTAGTACTTACAGTCAGCATTAAAGTCGACGACAACATTCAGATTCTTAAAATCACTTTACATTATAAATTTTGGGATGTCAAAACAGTTAAGTTAATAAGAGCTATTTTTAAAATCTAAATGTGGGCATCGACTTCGATGCTGACCGTACCTGTGAGTGAATACCTCTGTCTGTATTATTTCCATTCGTAATCCCATACTTTGACTTAAGTTCAACATTATTCGATCGTGATCGTGAGTGAGATAAAATGTAAAACTACGGTAGATGCGCGCGTAGAGACCCACGCGTACCTTCATGAATACCAACTAGTGGTCGTTAGGTGACAAGTTCAAGAAACGTACCTACATTTATGTAGTTATCTAGCTAAGTGCTAAGATACATACAAATACGTATACAGTGTCTTAAACCCCTGGAGTGCCGAGAAATCTCCTGTTCCTGGGGCTCAGCAGGTTTTTCCTTTGCACAGCTCGACGGAGCTTGCGCGGTCGACTAGCTGGTCCATGTGACACACACAGAACATGCACATTCATGCGATGCTTGGGCAAAATATAATTGTTTGATATATTTGCTTTTAAATCGGAGAATCTACCCAATTAAATCCGGCAGCAACGACTTCAAATTTACTTGAGCAACCTACAAAATGTAGATTCAATTTGGTCTAAGTTTGGTGTACTACCTACAAATAAATTATATTGTATTGTATTGACTATAGAATCTAAGTTAAATAAACTGCACTTGCATAAGTAGTTGAGTGGAGTAGGATTTTAAACAAATGACTATAGTTTATCTAAGCTATGATTTGAATACCTATACACCTACCTAATAATTAAGTTATCGTCGAACTTTCAGTTATAGCTCGAAGCCCTAATAAAAGTAATAAAAGTAAGTTTTTTTATCTTTTATTTAAAAAAAAAACGAATTATGATTACCTTGTGGTAATTAAGGGTAGAACTAAAGGAAATTTTAAAATAAAATCACATATCTACTATTTCAAATTGATCTAGCCAGCTATAGCTAGTTTAAAGGTCTATCTAATGCTGGTCGATAAAGCCGTGTTTTCACCACGGAACTATAGTGTGGCGAAAGTTGTAGTCATCTTTGAAAAAAAAATGCGTAACACCAGCGATTTTTTGATAAAACTAGTGTCGCAACTAATTTGTGAAGTTAACTATAACTTTCGCGACACTACTTTCGTAGTGAAAACACAGCTTTAGCCCTGACACTAATCGAATAAATCTTTTCCGACCAAATACAGGTCAACAATCGAATAAATCAATCATAGAACGGTACTCAGTTACCGATAGCTTAATAATTGAAATGTATTGTCAAAAATCGATGTGAACAGGAAGAGGGCCTTCCCGGCGGTGCCAGTGAAGCCCTGCGGGGCGGAAGCGCGGGCGGCCCTCGGCCGGCGCGGCGACAAGCTTGCATTACAAACACCCAGATAATGACACACGTGTCGATGTGATCCGCGCTGATATTAGGTCGATTACCTGCACTGGGGTGCTGGTTCACGAACTACTGTATTACTGATGCACGAACGCATCAGTTCTATTACAAGACGAAGTATAAGGCGGGCAATTAGCGCCTTAGACTTCGGTTTGGTTTAGACAAGGTTTAGTTATTGCAAAAATGCATTTAAAAAAATGCACCTGACAGAATTTGAACCTAGAAATCCGTTTTATGCGTTTTTCCATTTGCGTCTCATATCGCTGCATCTTTTGGTGTTTTCGACTGAGTTTGCCAACACTAATATTGTTTTCCTACATTTTGGACATTATATTGCGTAAAATGTTAAAGTTAATTTAGGTCTAAGTGAGTTTATTGTCATAGTCATGGGTGACCATGTACGGAAGGCTATTCCTCCGCGCGCCCTGTTTCCGTCACCCGCCACAGAGGTCGACCTACAATATTTATTTAGCTTTTTTTCTGGACTTCTGCCCAAGAACAGATGTGTTATCCTTGGCGTAAGTAGGTATATTTTGTAGTTAGGTACACCCCACCCGTGCGCGTTTACCTGTGTAAACGTTGTTAGTTACATCAAATTCATATTTATTACTGGATATGTTGATAGATTTTGAACAGAGCATTAGGATATTGTAGGCGGTTGGTTTAGAAATAAGTTTACTTTTAAAATAGGTAAGTATCCATTTATTTATAAACCTAATATAAACCAACGCGATTATTTTCATTACTGAACTTATTTAAACCGGGATATATTGGTTTTAATTTTTTTGATTCCGATAATTCGTCAATGTTCTAAATGCCATGAAAATCCAGATATTACGTGATAGTCTAGAAAGGTCCCTTCACATAGTTTAATACGCAGCTTTCCAGGGAACCTGTAATGTTCTACGAGTAATAACAAAAATGTCTTCATCTTTGCCTTAGTACAGTAACTAGGAACTATTTTTACTTTGTTTGAAGCCCTTAGGTAGCACAGTCGTTTCGAAATTTAGAAAGTTGAAAGGTAGAATACGATGTAACCAGAAACCTGACACAATACCTTGTTGACCATGTCATTATGTCAACTGTAGAATAATGTTATTATATTAGCCATGTTAGCCATTAAAAGTACTACGGCAAGTCCTTTGTAAGTACGTGAAGGCATTCAGTGGCCTCGATTATTACGATTTCGCTGTAACTTCGTCCATAAGACTTTTTGTAACATCAATCGTCCATGGAAAAAAGGAACGACCTTTGAAACCTATCCACTTATTTCATTTTAAAATGTGTTATCTATCAGCATTTTTAGCTTCATTACAATAAACAAGATGGCCAATATTATTTGTAGTATCCAGCCAGAGACATGTTACATCGTCGTCTTCGTTCCTAGAAGATTGTGCCCTTGACAACTTTTGAAATATCAATTTTAATCATGTTCTCTAAGGTTAAGGTAGTTTTTCCTGTGATATATTAAAATGGTCCTGGTAAACCCTGTTGGATCCAGTCTTTCCTTATCTAACTAAACGACGAACACTAAAGTGAAATAGGACATTATAATTTTTCTAACATCAAGCAGGACCGTTTTTTTTTACGAAGTAAGCTACTTTCTAGTAACTCTGTACAATTTCAATGATAGTATCTTTTAAAGTGGCAGACAGCGTCGGTCGGTCGTCGCGCGTGTCCAAGGGAATCAAATCATTTTCCGCCTACACACATAAGTCTGGGAGAACCAAATCTTAAACTGACGCGTGGCATGGCGCCAATCACGTTCAGTCAGCTCTTTGATAATAAGGTAAACAACCGACTGAGAGTTATCCTAAACAAAAAATATACTTAATTCATTTTCTAAATTATAAGCAAACTTAAGTAGATAGCTAGATAACTTGCACGACTATACTTAGCCAGGGCTAACTAAATAAATAGCTAGCTAACTCTTGTGATTGGTTGTGCATTGACATTTGTGTCATTAGTACTGGGTTAGCTCACTAGCCCTTAGATAATTTAGGTTAGGTTTAGGTAGGTATTCTAAATCTAACAAATTGAATGTTCCAAGAATGGAGAAAATTCTAGTGCATAAGACAACGGTTTCTGAATGACAAAACGAACACGCACATTAATATACTGTTAGTGAGTATGTAGGTATACCCCTCGTGCGTTAAATTTCAAACACTAAGCTAAGCGCTAAATGCCAAGTAAAGAACTTAACTAAACAGAAACCAATTTTAAACATACATAATATTATTATGTACCTTTACGATTGATCGTTTCATTTGTTGTAAAACCCAAACATTTGACACTAGTGCCATATTCGATAGAGATGCTGCTGATGTAAATAAATATGGGATTTATACGGCAAATGTTACACGTTTGATCTTGCCCAGCTATACGCATCCGTGTAGTAAGGTAGGTAGCAGTATAGAAGGTATTTTTATGTGAAATGTTTGTTTGCAAGTTTAGTGTCTTACCAAGAAGAGATTCCTTGCCGGCATGAATGTTGCAGTAGATGTGGTGGTCAGTGGCCGCGACGGGCGCGGGCGGCGTGTCGACCTCGCTCCCGGCTTCCATCAGCCTTAGTTTCGCAGTTAGATCTTGGACATCTGTCATTAAAACATGACTGTTATTAGGAGTACAAGTTTTCAAGTTGAACTTAGTTGTTTTTACTACTAAAGTTTGCGGTGAGCCCCAAGCACCGTTCATATAACCGTAGTGGTCTGTGGCCCTAAGACATGCCCATGCCCTTTGCCCATTTCCTCACGATGTTTTCCTTTGCCTAGGGATCTGTTATACAAAATTGCCTAAACAAGTCTAATTTACTTAATTAATTTCAGATAGAACGGATTAATTTTAACCGTTCATTAAACTGTGTATAGTGTAGTGGTTTGAAGAGAAAAGAAACAATTTTATTAGCTCATCCAGACTCTCGCCGAGAACACGCGAGCACACGCGAGAACACCCGAGAAACGAGAATGTGAAGACTTTCTCGCCTTCTCGTTCTCGGGTTCGCCTGTTCTCCGATTGTTGTCGGTATTTTTGCCGGAGACAAAGGGTTTCTCGGGCGAGAAAAGATAAGGGTCTCCCACTCTCGGTTTGTCTCAGTGTAGATTAGTGAGCGGCGGGGAGTAGACGCATTCGAAAAATATGTGGAATAATGGGTTAGAATTAAAATTACCAATTAATTAAATAATTAATTACCCAACATCGTCTGGCTTTTTTTTTTTTTACTTTATTAGTCACAACATTCACAAAGTTTAAGTATGCAATTGCACACAGAGTCAAACTGGCTGCAGTTTCTATATCGTCGTCCATACCGGATGAGAAACAGATCACGAGTGAGAAAAATTAAGAGTGTGGATAGAGCGATAAGTCTTGGCAAACTTCTCACGAAGTCTCCGCGAACTTCTCGCCCAGACGTCTCGGCGAGAGTCTGGATGAGCTATAACGAGTTCTATATTTCCTAATAGGTTTGATAACTGCCAAAATGAACTTGAATATGGTATATATGGAAGTAGCAATCCTTTGAAAAAATGTTCCACGCAAACGGTGGTTGCGAGGCCTAGAACGATGATTCGACCGCCAGTCTGTCACTAAAGATCGTCATTGGTCGATCATACGTAATACTGTACAGAACATGTCAGTGTGTGCATCTGCTGTTGTGTGACCGTGTAACATGTTTTCTTTTTTTAATTGATTATAGAAGTTAGATCTCCATTTTATTTCCTCGTAGGTAGTTAACTGCAGTAAACAATGTTCGATTAAGGTGGTTAAGTAAATGCGCACATAACAGCTCTAATTTCGGAACAGACGAATGCAACATAAACCCGTTACCCATTGTTACCGGGCGGTCCGCTAGCCAGGTCAAAATTAGTAACGCACATGTACAAACAAACGTATTGTTTACACGACTAGGAGTAAGCTGAGGCAACCATTTCTGGTTCCATGGTGAGCTTGTTTGTTCCCAATAAACCGCTGTATTTATGAGAATCATAATAAGTGACGAATGAAGGTGATTGTTAGTAGTGATGATGATGAGGTAATGGCTACTTTTGGTATAGACTGCAATTAATTGATGAATAATGTTTTATTCACGTAAGTTTATATTCGTACAAAAAAGTTAAAAACCTAAATTAGATCGACCTACATCGACTCCAATTTTTATCCAAGGTATAAACTATGGTCTTTGGTATAAACGCAAGGGAAGGGTTAGTTTCTAGGTAGGTACTTTCCATACTGAATACCCAAGTTTTATAAAAAACTAGCTGGTCCTCGAGGTTTCACCCGCGTAAGATTTATCAAAATCGGTTTAGCTTTTTTTTTTCCATAAGAACCTTCTTCTGACATATGACAGTATGTTTGCTATTGAGCAAACACAACAAAAAAGAAGTAGCAAAATCGGTCCAGCCGTTCAAAGTCGTGTGTGTGATGCGCCGTGACCAAGGAAAATAGGGATTCATTTATATATAAGAAGAAGATAACTTTTCTGTTGTGTTTATATATTCTTGGAGCGTCACCAATATCTGGTGGATACCGTGGATATACTCGTATAATAATAAAAACGACGCTCCAGCTCCGTGGAGGTCGCACGCATGATTTGATCGTTCGTGTTGAATAAATAAACCATAATTTATGCCCGTTTTATAATGTTTACACAATGTTACTATTTATTATTTTCTTATTCATAAAAGTAGGAGCTGCGTTTTAATGTTTACTAGCAAAATATAGTTGTGGTTGGTCTAGGTACTAACAGTGGTCTACGTTTAAAAGTTAGACAACTGTAATTTGTATGGGTACTAAGACTTGTCATATACCCCGACAAACTAGTCTAGGACTTCCACATTTTATATTTTTGCTAGAAAACATCTATAAGAAATACAATTGTTTAGTAGAAATATATGTAGAAATGCAATTGTATAGTAGCGTAGGGCACGTTAAGCTGTTGGTCCTGGTTGTTATCTCAGGGGAGTGATAGTAGTTAGGTGAAATTGAAGGCCTTAGGGCATCCTGAAAACTCTAACACTAGGTAAGCCAATGGTATGGTTTACCTATTGTTAGAGTTTTCAGGACTTGTAAGAAAGAAGAAAAGTAAGTTAGTGGTGCAAAATAGTAGATATCACAAGCACCTCACCTGACTTGAGCGCCTGCTTCAGTATCTTCCATTGCTTCGCGTGATAAAGTGACAAAACAAGTACAACGAGGAAAAAAACAAAACAACCACTAACAGCTAGAACTAAGCTAGACGTCTGAAGGTCCCATGTGTCACTTTCACTTTCATTTTCACTATCATCGTAGTCCACATAGTCATAGTATTCATCGTCACTCGGTTGCACAGCACTGGAGTTCTTTGGCGGAGTGTTGAAGGGCCATATTCGTACATTGTAGAGGGACTGGCAGACTGTATCCCTGTGTACTTCGCAGGGGTACAGCACAGCTAGGCGAAGGGTGGGGTCGCACCTGGTGCAAGGGACGCACGTGCCGCGCGAGCGATCCCACCAGGTCAGGCCTCGGTCGCAGACGCCGCCAGCGGCGCCGGCGCAAGCGCTCGCCAGCGATAATGCAACCACCGCATACGCTAAGGGTATGCGTGTTCGCATTACCTGAATAAGATAAACGGCAGCTTTAGTATTTGCATAGGGTTGGTTATATAAACCTACATATAAAAAGCGCATATTATGTACACTACCAGTCAGAGGCTCAACTGCACGCTAGGAGCGAGTGATAGCGCATACGAGTAGGTACGAGAAACATTTTATCGATCGACAAAATGTATCTTTTGCTTGCATGATACCATTGCAAAATTTTGGATTTTCGCTGGGTATCCTGTGTATTGAGACCATTTGCACGCAACGCTTACGACGACGTCAAGTTGCACTTCTTGGGTCCATGCCCCATCTCATGTAGTGGGTGTCGTAAAAGGCAACTAAGGGATCTGAGATATACTCGCGAACCTAGAGTTCTCCTGTCGCGGTGGCAGCAAAACTGTTTGGTTTCAGAGAAGGTTGGTGTCAATGGTGTAGGTGGCGACCGGTCGTAAAAACATTACAAAATCGATTTGTAGGTATAGTTAATTAATTAAGGGTCCCGAGGGGAAATGCAACCGGGTACATCGCTCAGATGAGGAGAAGTAGGTACCTCCTGAGGAAATCTGTCCTTGTGTGAAAAGAAAGATAAAGGATGTTGTCTGAATGTATAGGCCGACTGATGTACAAATCAGTAAGTAGGAACTTGTATTAGATGATACAGTTGAATTACGTCTTCAAAGTCAGAGGATAATCATGTAAGTTTAACTTCTGCCACTTATTGTGATCCTTGAACAGTACGTGATTATCGATGGACCTCGTACCAAAGGACACCAGTCTCTATCTATTCTTATTCTCTATTATTATACTGTGGTATTCCTAAACCCTCTTTAAATATATATAAATATATTAGAAAGGTTTCATGCATAAATAATTAATGGAAGTGTCTTTTGTCTGCAGACTTTGAAAGAAATGGTAACCTATTTAGAATCCTAGGGAGAACTGCTAGGAGAACTAGGTGTATGGATATATACCTATCTTATAATATCACAAAGTAAAAAACACACTTACCTTCCCACTTAAATTCATGTAGACAATTAAGTGTCTAGGGACCACATCTCAGAATATTCACTTTAGAAAGCCACTTTCACTCATTTCACATTCGTATTCGATAGGCACTCTACACTGTCGTTGCACTTTAGGATCCATAGGCGATGTATTTGTAACAACTAGCAATATTACTATAGTTATTTATATTATTTATATTTCGGAGTTAGTTAGCGGCATGTGTACCGCACTGCGACCGAGAGTCCACTAACCGACTCGTCGAAT
Source organism: Idaea dimidiata (assembly GCA_949358125.1). Classification (NCBI taxonomy): domain Eukaryota; kingdom Metazoa; phylum Arthropoda; class Insecta; order Lepidoptera; family Geometridae; genus Idaea; species Idaea dimidiata. Next base: position 13,838,442 of record OX442339.1, on the reverse strand, counting down.
CTCTCGTACTCTCGTCCCTCCTACAGACACCAACTTATTAGTTTAAGTGGCCAAAATTTGTACTAAATATACACTAGACCCTTTTGTGACTCTGCATAGATGCCAGCGCCACTATCAACTGAATAAGTACTTTAGTTGAACTATTGTATGACAGGAAGCGCGCGCGCATCGCGTTTGGCTTGTGTTGGTACAAATTTATAGTCACTATACTCTGCTTGGCCACCAAAAAGTAGTATAGTATGGTATACGGCGCGGCTGCCTGCTAGTGTGAGCTGAAAACCTATGGTTTCATTGAGGTAGTCATATCAACTTTAAGGAGGTAGTAGAATAACACCACTATGATGTTTTGGTTACTTACGGACAAATCTTTAATCGGCATATAAGCTCTCGCGCAGAAAGTTACCTACCTATTTAAACATTCATAATTTTAAAAAATTCGGCAATAGAGAGCCTTGGCGGACCACACGCAGTGTAGGGTAATAAATATCCTATCTATGAGTGTAGTGTATCGTAGTTGATCGTAGTTATCGTAAACGCTCACTATTGATATTATGATACCTTTGTTTTGCTTTGTATAGCTCCGTGATTCTGAAAAGAGGGTTACCTAGAGTAAAAAAAATGTATGTGTTATTTATTAAAGTTTAGCAGTTGCTTAATTATTATTGTTTTAGTAGTCCTTAATTAAATGAATAGAGTTTCAGTCTTAGGTTTCAGTATTCGGCTGTTAGAGCAATAATGGCCGAATACTGAAACGCCACTTTTACAATAAGAAGTTTCTAAATTATATTTTGGTATGGTTTAAGTTTAGAAGCTGCTTTGTTGTTTATAATAGCAAAATGCGTTGCCATCAGTATAGTTTGTGCATTGAGGTTGGAAATCACTACACTAGATACACCATGAGTTTGTGGTAGAAAATTCCTCTCTTCTTAATCGGATACTCTTGGCAAAGTGGTCGTGGCTGTCGATGCACAGGAATGCGTCTCGCCGTCTTCATCAGCTCCCCTGGCTCTTCTGGCTATTACTGTGCCGGGCTGCTGCACGTCGCGCGACATCTCTCCATTTCTGGCGACTAGTCGTGTTGCGAGTAGGTACCTACACTGTACTGCGGTTGACTCAGTAGATTTGGTGAGGAGGTCAATCTAGCAGGTGGGAGATCGACCCCGAGGTCTCTTGCGTTCGACCTTTTCGTAGAAAATTATGTATATTTATGAGTATAATTCGGCCGTTGGCGCATTTTGTCTTGGACGTGTCTAGCTAACCGCCCAGGCCAAGACCAAAATGTACCTTCCCTACTTTTGACACTCTCTCTTCTCTTCTTCTTCCTCTTCTTCTTTAAAATGGCTTTTCCTTTCGGACCTTTGGATTTGCCAGTGTCAAGTATTATCAATATTTGCAGGTTATTTGCATCGAACGAAACAGTCAAGTCGTCATAGTTAAAGTCAAGTCGAGGGAATCATTGTAAAAAGGGGGCCATTTTTTACAATGTTTGTTCACGGAGCTTTGGAGAAAACACTAAGCTAAAGTCTATGTTTTGCACCGATTTTCACTTTTATTTTCACTTGTACACCTTCACGAAACTAAATTGATTATAATATGCCCCCGAAATTAAACAATTTGAACTAAGTTTCACAAAAAAGAAAATTTAGAAACACATCTCCTCAACGCATTCCCGCCAAAACTCCTTTTGACACTTTAGTAATTACCAATGTCAAAAGAACTTTATTTTTTATCTGTGGATGGGGTTTTTGGCGGGAACTTGTTGAGGAAGATGTGGTGCTAAATTTTCATTTTTGTGAAACCTAGTTCAAATGCGTGCAAATTGTTTAATTTCGGGGGCATATTAATCAATTTAGTTTCGTGAAGGTGGCCGCCGTGTTTTACAAGTGATTCCCTAGACTTGACTTTAACTATGACGACTTGACTGTTTTGATGCAAATGACTTGCATAATTTATTAATAATACTTGACACTGGCTAATTTCCTAATGGCCATAATCTGTTCACAACCGCTAAGAAATAAATAAATCTGTGGTTGGTTGACAGTGGTGGTTGAAAATCCTGCGAACTTATTGAGTGAACTTACAAAAACGAAAAATTGTTCTATTCATTGTTTTTTATTTTTTACCAAAGGTTTGTAAGTATTTTTCCTTGTAGAAGTTCGGTTATGACAATAATTTTGTAAGCAAAATTAAAAGAAGTTGCGTTTTACCCAAGTACTTGATACAAAAATAAAATCCAATAGGTGACAAAGTTGATCAGGCGAAGAACAATGAGTACGCGAAGGAAGGACTCCGCAGGTGACGTTCAAGACCCCGCTGTTAGCTCCTCTGTTCATAACCTTTCCCGAACCATCATACGACCAAGAATACGAAATACTAGACCTGAATGTATTGGCCTGTATTATCCCATCCCAAGTACTTACCAACCTAAATAATATTATTATCTTTCCTATCGTAGTCCTTAATTCCCATGACTTATTAGATTTCCCAAGATTTAATACCCTTATTTTATTTACCAATTTATAAACTAGCTTCTGAAATATTATCTCAATTAAATTTTGAAAATGTCTTATCATTTTTACTCTTGTGAAAATGGTTGCTTATTTATTCAAACATTTCAGATACTGTGGCCTCTGTAACTAAAGACAATAGTTTATCAACATCAAAGGCATTGGTAATAGTTGGTTTAATATTTTTGGGTTCACTGGTTGCTTTGGGATTTCTTTATCGACAATTCCCAGACCTTGAAGAGTGAGTATTTGAAACAAGTAAGCAAGCGACTAATGTATCTAATGTTACAATTAATATTATGTTATCTAAAAGGTAGGTACTGTTTATCATTCAAATGGTGCCAATTTTCAAATCAGACCTTTAAGATGTAATAAAAGCACAAATTAGCCAATTTGACAGATTCACTGTTGTTTAAGTCATTGCTTACCCTTAAATTACAAACATTTCTTAGATCTTTTGAATACTAGTAATAAAGCATTTCGTAATGCATTAAAAATGTGATATTACTGTCTTACTGGACCGGCCAGACAAATAATTGGCACCATTTCAATGGTTAATTCCACTACTTACAAAAATCTTTTACAGGCATGAAAAACAACATTTACATTTACCATGGGATCTTGAAGACGCCAAACAACTAGGCTTGGTTTTAGACCGTTATAAAGATAAATATTTTTATGAAGTATTATTTGGAGTATTCTTAGTTTATATCTTGTATCCTTTACAATCAAACTAAAAAAAAAACATATTTAATAACTGTCAGGTTATGCTCTTTTCTGGTTTTACCTTGAAAGGATGTCATCTAATATGGCCGTTCAAAATTTTGTGTTCATATTTCGAAGTAAAATGTATAAACCATGGCAGCTTAAAAATTGTGTTCAAAATCATTATAATCAAATTTACAATTGAAACCTAATTTCTTAGCTTATCATCAGTTTGCAAACATTTGCAATACCGGGCTCAATATTCCTGAGCATTCTTTCCGGTTTTTTATTTCCATTTTATCTAGCTTTGTTACTAGTATGCTGTTGTTCCGCCGTTGGTGCTAGTTTGTGTTTCTTTCTATCAAACCTCCTTGGAAAGAAATTAGTGAAGAAATTCTTCCCAGAAAGAGCTGCACAATGGGCTTTGGCTGTGGAGAAACACAGACATAATTTACTGAACTACATTATATTTTTGAGGGTGACACCATTTTTACCTAACTGGTTTATCAATATGTCTGCACCTGTTATTGGAGTCCATTTAGTACCATTTGCTCTTGGTACATTTATTGGTAAGTTTGTGTTATATTAACTATTATTGTGTTTAGATAGTCATAATTGCTTAGTAAAAAAAACTCTTACCACCACACTCAGAGACGTTTAAAAGTTACTTAAACTATCACTAAATAGAAATTTAAAAAAGAAAATCCTCACTTAGTTGATAGTTAGATAGTTGAAGTAACCATCGTCTCTGAGTGTGGCAGAAACTACTGTAGATTCTGCAAGTAGAGTACTGTTTGGGTAATGCATGAACCAGGGAAAGAAAGTTTTCTTAGAATAAAGTACCTATTGTCCTAAAACGCTTTAAAAAGTATTGTTCAATTATGTACTTAATGAAAAGTATTGTTTATTGTCCACAGGTGTAGCTCCACCATCATTTGTGGCTATCCAAGCTGGACAAACACTACACACTCTTACCTCGACCAGCGATGCCTGGTCGTGGACCTCAGTGACTGTTCTCACTGCCTTTGCATTAATCTCACTCGTGCCAGTCTTCTTGAAGGATAAACTTAAAAAAAAATTTGAATAGACAAAACATTTGTTGATTTTTAGCTAATTTTATTTAATTTTGTTATTGTACTTGTCTTAGTAAAGTGGGTTTGAGTATTTGTACATTCCATTGAATTTGTTTTATTTATTTTTTTGTCTGTAATATCCTGCGATCAGTCTATAAACTATAAACAGGTGAGATAAAGTAACAATAGATTTGTTATATTTAGTACTTTGTTAGGTATACTTAATGTAGCACATCTTACTAAACTGTCAGATTCTTTTCAATATAAATAAATATATGGACATTGCTCCATTTACCTACTAAAAGTATCATTAATTTTATCATACTGCCATTGATTATTATCATTAGACATTTAACAATAAGATCCAATATGACCGATAAAAGTAGAGTTCTCATTCGATGGTTCCACCACAGGTCGCCAGTACCACCAGTTATACCACACTGAAAATAATAATTTACAAAATTACACTTTCAATCTCAATAAAATTGTGAAACTGAAGACTCCAAATGCGATTTCCATGGACATAAGTACAAAAACTAAATTCAATCCTATAATGCTACCATTGATGTCATAATTATAGGTATAAAAGAGTCAATATTCCCAATAGAACATTCCAGCACTGGATTGCCTCGTCACTGGATCAAAGGCTGATTTAGCTATCTATGTATAGATAGAGGTACTTACATAAAAACGATTCCTTCAACTCAACTTTTAGTGATTTACACTGATGTTTACATTCCTCCGCTGGAGTTAAACTAACTACCCTCGAACTACTCAGTGACATAATAAATGAGAAACTACATTCTGTGTCAGGAACCTTGAACCGATTCAAACTTGAATCTATAACAATATATCTCTCTGTACTTTGACCAAACTTAGGAACTATTTTTGGTCTAGGAATCAATTGACGTAAAGTTTTTGCCAAGTTCATGTTGTTAAACCTCCTGTAAAAAAACAATAGGTTTTTGGATTTTTAGGTTTTCAACCTTAGCTCACACATATTATTCAAGAATGAGCCAAGGTTAAACGTAATTAATAATTATAGGTAAACTGGTTTTGTTGAATGTTGGAATAATTGTCTATTTAGTTATAGGTAGTATTATTGTTATAGGTAAGTAATTAGTATAGCTATATGTAAATAAGTGCTGTAGGTAAGGTAAGTATCTGGATTAATAAGTATTGGTATTATTCAATGAAACACTACATTGTATTTTATAACAATTTAGAAATAAAGATAAGTCTTACCATATAAATGTATGTTCCCCTTGGATCTGAAGAAACATCTCATCTGGATTAATTTGAAACTTGTTGTCCACAGTAATCTTTGATAATTCTCCATCAAATACTTGTTTGTTGTTATTGTAAAATTCATATATTTTTTTTGAGTTAACTGCTTCTTGATTTGTCTGTAACGAGAATAAGAACTCAGATCAAGACATGCATGTCTGCCTGTCTAGTGGTTAGAGTATATCAATCAATCATTTATTTGCATAAAATGATAACAGATGGAATACAATTTTTGAATTGTCTTTATCTAGCCCATAAGAGGTACGCAAATATTAGGATAGGTATTTTATTAGATAAGGATAGCACCTTTAAAATAATGACGTCATATCATAAGATTCAAATTCGGAGGGATTGTTGAAAGGTTTGTTCTAATGCTGCAATGCTGTAGGGCTGTTTAGTTTACCTCATAAATAAATGGTGCACTATGATGTTCCCCCACGGGTTCAGGGTCATACATATGTCGAACGTTATTAACTGAGCTGCATGGCCAGCAGTCCATGTCAACTACTGTGAAAAATGGATTCTGAACCAAGCATGTCTCATGGTAAAATTCTGAAATGAAGTGATGCAAAAAGTTAATAAATGTTGGTGGTAAAGCCATTGTTAAAATACTGCTGGCTTGATAAGTGAGTAATGAAACTCATTATATTACTTACCTGTTAATGATGGGAATAAGGAAATAAAAGGAATGCTTAATTTCCTTAAAATTCTCAACCCTGGGTATATATACTCCTGCAAATTGCTCGATATATAACTATACATAAATCTGTAATTCAAGATCATTCCGCATAGAACTATAACTGGAACTAAATAGGATAAAGTTTTGTAATTAAATCTGCGAGGATTTTCACTGGGTTCGACAGTAGAGAGTGTTTCAAAATACATTTTTCTAAATTCTTCGTCCGTCATTCCTGCTTCTATACATTGCCGTTTCAATCTTTTGATGGAAGAAGAATATTCTTCTAGTGATTCCTGAATAACCATGTTAGCAAATAGCAAAGAAATACGAGGCACGGAATTAAAAAAGGCAAAAGGCTAATAAGTAAATCAAAACAATAACAAACACACGTCAGTCTGAAAAGTCAACCGATTCGTCAAAATGACACTGACACATAATTGACAGTAATTTTTATTTAAATTCTTGTGGCTAGGCAAAATTCTTTTACTATCTTGCGTCTGCCTCACAAGATCTTTCATAGATTGTTCAACTTGACTATTTCTGTAAAAACTAGTGCGTTTGAACTTACCGAAAGAGTAAAATTTAGGATCTCTACAACTACATTGTCTCAAAATTACTTCTGCAACGATATAATTCTCGCAAACTTTTATTATTTATTGGAAATTTTGTAGTTTCGCTAAAAATCTTTTGTAATTTCTTGCAAAATTACCCACAAAAATGCTGAACCGTTTTCGAGTAAAATCTTACGAGGCTGAAGGCTGAACATTGAGACGATTTAGTTACAGAATACGTGCCCAGTACTTTACGTCTGATCAGTACATGTATACATGCCTACAATATACCGAGCACACATCTTGCTCCTGCATGGAGTTGGTACTGTGGGATCTCACCTATGGAATGGGGCTGCCAAGTAACAGTAAGGCACTGGAGTATATTGAGAGGAAAGCTGCAGAAGGCAATCAGCAAAAACCCTTTTGATAAAAAATCAGCAGAACCAGTGGAAGGGTGGTGAGTTAAGGATGATTTATATTAGACCATCACCGGGCCGTACCGTGTCCGAGCTTCGTTGCCTATTGCACGGCCACCACTCGATTACAAATGGCAACAGACCGATCGACTTCTCGCCGAGCAATGGACAACGAAGCACGGACACGGCACGGCCCGGTGACGGTCTAATATAAATCATCCGGTCGGTTTTTACCGCATACGTTTCGAAGAGTAGACGTAAGTTTCTGAACTACGTAGCTGTAACTAGTTTTACTGCCGCCGCCGGACGGCGGTAATAGAGGTGGTTAAACGGCCGACCGGACATCCAAAGTAATCCAGACTGGCTAAAATGCGACAGCGGTTATGTGGACGTTTCGAAGCAGCTCCGACTACTTCACCATCAATTATTTATCATTCACATGCAACACAAAACTGCGAAATAATCCGTCAATATTAAAATAGTAACATCAATTTAGTTCTTTCTCTAGACGATAAGATAACAGTAAGTAGCCTACGTAGGTACTGGCCTTCGATAACTTCGATAGGTAGAGCCCTGTCAATACATTGCCATGGTCTCTTACGTACCTATCTACCTTTTAGGAATTATTTAATAATTATTTCGTAATGTTGAGTGTTTGTAGTGTGATTTAAATCCAGCTTAAAGTGTACTATAAAGTGACAATGACTGGTAAATCAAGAAAGAAAATTATTTAAATGGATTCTGATGAAAGTGTACAAGGCTCGTCGTGGCGATGGCCGTTACTTCTTTCTATTGTATTTTTAAATGTATGTACCCATCTACGATTTATTTCCAAGAGTTTGCTTGCTTGCTTATAATCTACTTAGTCTTTAACTTCCACTTAAGTATGCTAGGTAGGTATTTTATGAGGGAAAGTACAAGAGTTAGTTTAACTAGATAGGTATCTATATACCTAAGCTTGTTTATGTAATGCGCAATACTTAGGCCACAAAGATAATCTAGCGGTCTTAGGCGAGTTTACGTTTTATAGGTTTCTAAAGAATGAAACTTTTAAAATATCTTAAAAACTACGATTAATGAAGGAAACACCGCGATGAATCCCACGCGTTAGTTTACTTCAGACATCTGACCATACGAGTTCAATTTTTGTTGTTCCATTGTTCAGCAATTGTTGATAATTTCCAAGCTTCAGGGAAACGTTGCAAATTTTTCATGAATTGTTGAAAAGTTTTCGAAATTTAACGAAGCTGAGGTCTTAGAATCCTTAGATAAAAGTAAACAAGTGAAGATAGTCAACATATCCTATTCGATGAGGTTGACTTGAGCTGCAATACTTAGCCAGGGCTAACTAAATGACTAACGTGTGCTAACTCTTGTGATTGGTCTTGCACTGACACAAATGTCAGTGCACAACCAATCACATGACAGCAGCGCAGGTGAACCTAAATGAGCTAGAAACACTTAATGTAAATACACACCCCCTAGTACATAAACATTCCTAATTTCGAGCAATAAATGTATACTATATCTGCTAGTGGTCAAAATTTGAACTAATCGCTGTCTTAGGTAAATTGTGCCTAATGTTAGACCGACTAGGCTTAGAACTTCGCTCTATCTATCATCTAGATTGGACGCAAAGTTCAATTACCTATATTAACTATTAGACCTACTTAGAAGTTTGGATAAGAGTCATAATAATAATAAACATCTTTACTTAAGATGATATAAATCACGCTAAAACTACTGAAATGATTACATTTAAACTTGTAGTGTACCTATTTGTAGCAAATGACTACAAAACCATTAGAACCTCATACTTTTTGAGATCATGTTTTACATTACAATTTAGTTAGCTACACATACCAACGAGAACATTATTAATGTAGGTACCTACTTGATCTGTGAAATTACGACGTGAATGTCTTTAACCTAGGTATCTATCAATTTCAGTGATTTGATTACTTACCAATATCGATCAATGATAACTAAGATAAGCCACTGAATGTACATATGTACTGTGATAAATTTAACGTGACGATCACATTGTTTTTTTTTTGAGGTTTTGTTTATGTTTTGTACTGATAGACGAATTTTGCCCCTAGAGCGACTTCTGGTAGTCCCAGATACGTACGGTCGGCCACATAATTGTATACTTACCTCAAGGATAATTAGCCACTTGTACGGGTCCTGCACTCACTATATTGTAATATGATTAATTGTGTGAGTGCAAATCATTACACGAGATGCTGAAGATCGTGCGAAGTGGAGACGTAAAAGTATGAAAGTGGACCCCGGGCGCCTGAGAGGAAGCAACCGTGAACATCTTTCGGATGAAGATGACAATTAATAATATTTCGTCGGCCGTCGGTCTAAAAACGATCCTATCAAACATTTTGGAAAACCGATAAACTTCTATACGCGTATTTATAAGCACAGTAGCATCAAGCAAGACGATTCCGCCACGTTATATTACTCCTTTATCGTTACAGATCTGCCTGCCGAGTCTAATTCTCTCGTATGGAGTTCTACTAGTCCACCAAGTGAATCTAGAAGTCCCGATATGGCTAGGTCTGCTGACACCAACTATCTTCATACTCACCTACAGCCTCACACGTAAGGTTCATTTCGAAGCTCTACCATAGTTTAACTATTAATATTGTTTACATTTTTTGCTGCATTGACTTAAGATCTAAGGAAGCATGTCGACAGGATGTGGTTTCTTCAATTATATTAAAAAACACTCAAATTCAAATTAAAAATTTTTTTATTATGATTCATATTGTCGCGTATTTAGGGGTAACCCCTAAATACGCGACAATATGAATCATAATAATTTTTTTTTAAATTTGAATTTTATAGTGGAACTGGAGCAATGTTCCACCATGATATATATACTAACACAAAACTCTCGTATACTGTGTTATTAATCAGTATGTTGGTACTTACTTCCTATCAAAAAATAATGTTACTGCACTAGAATTATACACATCAGTGACAAAGAAACATAATCATTGATTTTATCAGTTTTTTTTTCTATAAAATAATCATTTATATCCCGTGTAAGTATCGACTTACGCGGGTGATAAATAATATCGTAGTAATATCGGGATTAAATGCCTATGTTACTCCTCGACAATGTAGTTTTCTATTGGTGAAAGAATTTTTGAAATCGATCCAGCAGTTTTTGTGCCTATTTAATACGAATAAAAATATCACATAATCCAATTTTTCATAAATACTTAACACGTTTATGACACGCAATAAAGATCCAATTTGAGGAGTTCTATTTTCAGAAAACGAGCTCGTAAACAATTACAATTACATATTGATAAGTAATGTGTATAAGATAAATAAACTGATATTTGCTTGTTGCTAGAATGTTGGTGTAGAGAAGCGGCAGACTCATGGGGTGGCCCTGTCGGTTCCCGAGTGATGGCAGCCATCGGTCTGGCAGCGGTAGTGGCAAGCCTCATCATCTGCGCCTTTATACCTCTCACCATACAACCTTACGTATATGGAGTACTCGGCGGTCAGTATAGATTCTATAGATACACCATAGCCACAGTATACGTGCCTAAATGCCAAAAGAACTAAGTACACAGATCTAGGTTTCGTCCCCGTAGAAAGTTTTCTTCATCTAGCCACATAAAAATATCACGAGGCTTTTAAGTATTGCCAAATCTTTTACCTAAGCTACGACCAGGGACAACCGGAAAAATTAACTATTTCTCTAGGTTCCTGGTTACCCTTAACTTAGAAAGTTTAGATTTTCCGCCTACAAACTAACTATTAGATGTGGGGGTTTTTACCAAGGAAACGGGCTACAAGATACAAGGGATTGATAATAATAACTTGATAAACGATCTATCTCTGTTCACACAAGCCTTATCTGTACGTTTCGTGACATCATATTATTCTGTGCGCCTATCTAACGATTAAACAACAAAGACATTCAACCTTTTAAATTCTTATTTCTTTAATATTTTTTGCAGGATTTGGTTCATCACTAATATCAGCTCAAGTAGATGCCGTTGTATTCGACACTTATGATACTCGACTTGGAATAGTAAGAGGAATGTGTTTTGCTGGACAAGCTATCGGTCAAGCACTGTTTCCTCATATACTAACAGCTTTAATAGACACATATGAATATTCGCATTCATATATTGTGATATCCGGGATAATGGTCCAAGCGTTACCTGCTATCCTATTCTTGAAAGTCGACGACAGCATCATACGACCCATCTCTTTCTCGAGATACAGTGATTTAGCTAAAACATATGCCATATTTAGCAACGAAGGCATTGATAACACTAATTATTACACTACAGAATTGCGATTACACGATATGAGTAAAAAATGTTGGAAAAGTCCATCGGACGATAATTTACATAGAGAAGCAGTAGACAAAGATAAAATGGGAGCGGACGATGATGATTTAACGACGATCACTCCACCGCCAAGTCCAGAGGAAAAGAGAAGAAACATATTCGGTGTCGAAATACTCCCGGAAATACCGGAAGAAAGCGAGGAGAGTGAGAATGATGACGAATTCTCTTCTACTAGTAAAAGCAAAAACAATAACAGGAGTAAACTTAACCTTGCTATTAAAAGACTGAGTACTTTAGGCGATAATTTAGACGATTGCATATCAAATCAATATAGGAGAGATTCGGGAAGTGACAATGGAAACGATAACGACAACAGGGAATACACAGACATAGAAGTAACTTATGAGACCGTATCTCCAGTCACCGATGTACAAAGAGAAAAGGTGTTTAATTCATTCAGTTTTAAATGTCAATCCGCTTACGTAGGATTGAGAAGGAAAATGTGGATGCCTTCATATAAAGTGTATAGAATACGACGAAGACTGTTGTATTTTATGTATAGCGTTAATGATATATTTATAAAGCCTTTGACTAGATCATTGTCGTGTTGGAGATTCTATCCTGCTATAGCACTAGCATTTGTAAAATTGAGTGTTACGGCAGTGCTCCTGGCACTATTGCCCTTGATAGCTACGAAGATGGAGCCTAAGATTTCAACAGCGGAATCGAACTTCCTAATGACGTTGTATGCGTTTACTTGGATATGCTTCCTGTTGTGTACACCGTGGCTTTCGCAAACACCGAAAAGGAATTTTAAATATATCGTATTTATTGGTCTCATTATTTTGACTGGTGCTTGTTTTGGTAAGTTGAATGCTGAATGTTTTGCCATTTTACATCACTCTCAAATTTATTAGTTGTTGCGGAGATGACACACATTTATAAGACACCCGAGTATTTTTATTCAACAGCACTTGAAACCTTACGTATGATTACATTTGCACAAAACTTACTGTCAATAACTGATTCACACCAATCATCATCTTACTTCTTATCTTTTCTTTTTCCATAGTTTACCAAGTAAAGTGAAGGAAAGCAAAATGAATGTAAATATATTATTTGTTACAGTTTTGGCAGAATCAAACAACCATGACATGTTCTCCATCGGCATCGTAATAGCTGGATTCGGTTATGGCGCTATTTCATCCTGTTGGGAAACAACAGTCCAAGACTTTGTAGGTCCCAGAAAATGGCCCAAAATTCACAGCACTTTAGAAACTCTTACTGGTTTCATTTTAACTGCTTTCGTGATTGGCTTATCATTTATAATTGATACAAAAGATGGTTTGCAATTAGTAATGTTTATAATGGCGATATCAATGGCTGTGGTTACGTTTATTTGGTTTCTAATAGTGACAGTCTCTTTGTATAAAGATAATGTAAGGTCGTCACGACTGGCTAGGCGATGGTTACTTCGTCCATAGAATGAAAGCGATATTCTTCCTGCCCTTATCCCAATTTTTTGGGGTCGGCGCAGTTAGGACTATACCCTTCTGCAAATATATTTGACAGTAGCTACTTTTCTCTGCGTATAATAGAGGTCGAGTTTATATAATTTTGAAAAGCCTTGTTACGTCTAAGAATTCCTAAACTAGGTACCAATGGAAATGTAAATTCAAAAATAGAATTGACCGTGAAGGCCGAATGAAGGAATACGAACTCTTACTTATATAAACTACCGTTACAAAACGATTAACAGATGACTAAGTTATGTGACGTTTGTCTCCGTCTGTCAACTTTGAAACTTCATGTCACAGTAAAAGACAAGCGATATAATGTTAACCAGCGTTTATAAGTAAGGGGGTAAATGTTAAATGTAAGTACGGAGATCCATGCGTAATTAATAATATTATAAATTATGTATGGCACCTAATATTATTTACTTAATAAAAGTTTATTACTTTCGTGTGATTTTTGATCAAAATGCCTTAGTAATATCAAAGTAACATAAAATATAAGTATAGGCTGCTTACAGTAGCAATTACTTTAAGTCAATAATATTTAGAAAAGGCGGAAATTTATTTTAAAGAACGTAAAATTTATTTATATTTACGATTAGCAAATATGCTTTTACAAAGGAATTGGGTTATCATTCACACAAATACATGTTATTCTAAGTATTTTCTGAAAACTAGTTTGTTTAGAAAAATATTAATTCACTAGCAAAATGATTGGACTAGATAAATTTAAATTTTTACGGTTCTTACAATATTTTAATGCATCGCTTAGCATTTTTTCGGTATTTACCGTTAAATAACTAGGTATAATCGGATCTTATGTTAAAATCATTTACATACTTGCTTTTAATGCTTCTCTTTGCATTTTTTCGGTATTTTCACACCGTACTATCGGGACCAACTGCCTAACGTGTCGTCCGAAGCACGGAAGACCTTGTGAAAATGATTGCCACACAAATTTTCGGTCACCCATCCAAGTAATGACCCCGCCAAGCGTTGCTTTACCCGCACGGTCATTAAAGATCGACAGGTGTAGCTAGGCTAATGAGCTCCTCAAATAACTATAAATTGATGACATTGATCTCATGCATCTTAGCCTGCAGTGATGCTAATTTCATTTTTCGAAAGAGTTAACAATACAATTTGTAACGGGTAAGTCCTTTTAATCCGAAAGGGGGTTGTTCTAGACGTCTAGGCGAATAACTTTTGTTCTACGACTTTTAAAAATTCAAACTTTTTTTTGGTAATTTTGAGATTATGTTTCACTAAAAAACAGCTGCTTTTGAAAATAAAGTTAATTGAAGTTTTGATTGTAAACCATCAAACTAAATAAAAGGACAACATAAGGTCAATGACCTCGAACTCTCAGAAACAGCTGATTTTCAAGTAAACTTTACACCTAAATTTTTCGAAAAGTACTTCGAATTCCCAAAAGTCGTAGAACAAAAGTTGTTCGCCTAGACGTCTAGAACAACCCCCTTTCGGATTAAAAGGACTTACCCGTTCACCTTGTATAATCAGCGCTCCTGCAACGGGTTTTCATTAGAGATGGGCCGATTACGATTATTATCGACTAGTCGGCAATGTAAATCATTCTAATTCTGGTTTCGGATATTCGGGTTAGTCATCATCAAAAATTACATTAAATAGTTGGATTGTTTTCGAAAAAATAATAATTTCGATAAAATTCAAGATGCAGCCTGGGCCCTGATTCGGTAAGGACATAGCATGCGGAATGCCGGCGGAATGCAGGCGACATGCAGGAGATGGAGAGGAGGATGGGGATTTCGTATTCTGTAACTATTATTTTACCTAATTACTACTTAATTATTTAAGTAGCGTTCAAAAATAAGGGCTACTTAATTATTTAAATAATTCCCTTGTTTCTCAGCCAATCAGTATTAAGGAAAGTTATAGAATAGCTTTTATTTTTACTCATGCAACAAATCGACTTCTGCAATGCTCCTGGCATCCCGCCTGCTTGTCGCATGCTATGTTTTTACAGAATCAGGCCACTGGTTGTGAGGTGTTTATTTACGTTTTCTGACTTTCAACTTACTAATAGTTCAATAAATATTGGGTTTATTGCATAACTGTTAGTTGGAGACTAGTCGGCACAATTTGCAGACTAGGTGGCGGGTGACTAGTCGGCCCATCACCAGTTTTAATATTTATTTCGCTTAAAAACATGGAATATTATAGTATACAATTTGTAACGGGTAAGTCCTTTTAATCCGAAAGGGGGTTGTTCTAGACGTCTAGGCGAACAACTTTTGTTCTACGACTTTTGAAAATTCAAACTTTTTTTTGAAAATTTTGAGATAATGTTTCACTGAAAAAACAGCTGATTTTGAAAATAAAAATAATTGAAGTTTTGATTGTAAACCATCAAACAAATAAAAGGACAACATAAGGTCAATGACCTCGAACTCTGAGAAACAGCTGATTTTCAAGTAAACTTTAAACTTAAAATTTTCGAAAACTACTTCGAATTTCCAAAAGTTGTAGAACAAAAGTTGTTTGAATAGACGTCTAGAACAACCCCCTTTAGGATTAAAAGGGCTTACCCGTTACACCTTGTATTTGAGGCCTCAGCTAGTACTAGTACCTACTGTAAATGTCTTAATGGAAAATAACGACAAAAGGCCGTATTTATCTGCATGCAGATATTAGTTAGTTTCATCGGCTACAAATTCTTTGAATGAAGTTACAAAACAAGTAAACAAGGGGATCATAAATTAAATATTTGTTAGATAAGAGATAAAAAGAAAATGAACTAATGTGTAAGTAAATTCGTGTTTTACCTATCCAACGCATGTTTTAAATTACGACTAAATACATTTTAATGCGTAATTTTTTTGCAACCACTTGGACAGGCATCTTTTGATCTATAGGTTCTTTTAAACAACTTCAAAAAAGGTGGAGGTTCTCAATTCCTGGCGTATTTTCTTTTAGGGATGTTCACCAATTAGGTACTCGAAGATAAGTTTACCGATTGAGATAGTTCTTTTTTTGATGGAAAGGTGGGACCTCCGAAGTGGTCCCTGGACTGGGTCCATATTGTAGTTTTAAATTTTTAAATTATTTTTTATATGAAATCAATTCATAAGAATTGCTTTTTGACATGGTCACAATAACTGCGCACCTGAACCGCACGAGTTTGATACGGGTCTGAAATAAAAGGATGACAGTAATTACACTATACAAGGTGTAACGGGTAAGCCCTTTTAAGCCGAAAGGGGGTTGTTCTAGACGTTTAGGCGAACAACTTTTGTTCTACAACTTTTGGAAATTTGAAGTAGTTTTCGAAAAAAATTAGTTTAAAGTTTACTTGAAAATCAGCTGTTTCTCAGAGTTCGAGGTCATTGACCTTATCTTGTCCTTTTATTTAGTTTAGTCGACAACAATCGAAACTGCAATTACGTTTATTTTCAAAAGCAGCTGTTTTTTCAGTGACTCATAACTCATAACCACAAAATTTTCAAAAAAAAAGTTCGAATTTTCAAAAGTCGTAGAACAAAAGTTTTTCGCCTAGATGTCTAGAACAACCCCCTTTCGGCTTAAAAGGGCATGCCCGTTACATCTTGTATAGGTCATAGAAAAAATAATTTTGGATTTAACTTCTGTTTACGCGATGATGGATTGAAATTAAACTTATTTTTATTCGGTTTAATTACATTTATTTTTTTAATTCTTTAATTACATTTACATTTTATACGTTACGTTTGGAGGTCTATACAGATCTAAGCGATAAACCGAAAACAATAGTTTAAATTCAAATTATTTTGTTTGAGGAAAGTAAAAATGTTTCTGAGTAATTAACAATTGAAATGCACATAATATGATAGAAGCAGAATCAGATAAACATAATGATAATAAGGTCGCAGGAAATAAGGTGTCACATTATTTGTCTAACGTCGACCTAATCTTGTTGTGTGTAAATGACTCGGTCTTGTGCTAACAACGGTTTAGAGCCTTCATTAAAATCAGTTGAGAGATACACTGTGCGCCCATTTCGAATGAAAATTTCGCGATATAAACGATAATAAATACGAAAGTTGTAACCGATTGAAATTGCTGAAAGTGTACCGAAGTTCATTATGTGGATATGGCTTTCACAAGCAAGAAATTTAACGACCTACGAGGAATACTATTTTTGGTAAGTAAGACTTACGAGTAACTACACATTACACAACCTATTGAACCCGAAGATGGATGGATAAAGTTTAATTTGCATATCAAACAATTACAATTAAGCCAGTAGGTAGTAGCAAGGCGCGGTCGAAGACTCCCACCAACAAAATAATAATAACATAAAATATAAATGCTTTTCATTGTAGGAAATATTGTAAGTTTCTAAATTTAAACTGTAGTTTAGGACTTCTTCTTTCCATTATTATTAATTTTCCAAATATTTAGGTAAAAGATACTTTTAATACGAGTCCTATTTGGGCTACCCTTGATGCAAAAATATTACTTGACTGACACTAGGAATAAGGTCATTTACTCAATTTTTTTAATTCTGTTATTGATTTATAATGTAAGTTAGGAACCTACCTAAAAAACAACCGTAAATTAATTACGTATAATATATTTCAGATGCTATTGACTTTACCGTCAATAGCAACGACGAATATCGACTGCAATGGCAAACCTTTCCACTGCCTGAACTCGACACACTTTATGATATGCGTTGATCTTGGAACGGGAGTATCCAGTACTATTGACGGCTTCATAATACCCTGCCCTGCGCCTACTGAGTGCCACAGTACTAACAGATTTGAATGCGAATTCCCTGCCACCACCGTACCACTTACCCAAGAACCCTTAGGAATAACCATAGAGCAAAACACTCTATCATCAAGTCGAGCACCTTTGGAAATTATCCCAGACCAAATCCCAATCGCAACTGAACAAGCTAACGAATCTGTAGTACAACCCGTTCCAGAAATAATAACAACGATACCATACGAAGATTTATATAATACAGTGAGAATAACAACCTTATCTGAAAGCGAATTCACCACTACAAATCCCAGTATTATAACTGATGCTCCAACAATAGATGTATTCGACAATACTAATGTATCCACTCATTCTGAATCAGAAGTTGGTGGAAGAAATACAGATGTTCTGAACATAACAAGTTCGGAAACTATAGTTTCACCTGTAGTAACTGAATCACTATTTGCAAATACTACCGAAACCGCCATATATTTTACAACAACAGATAGTAAATTAAACACAATAGACACAATAAATACAGTAAACCCAGATGTTGGAATAGCAACAACTGAAAATTTTCCTATGTTTACTACAACGGAAAATAAAAATTTAATAACAGAAATTACAACCGAACCTGATTTAAAATTTGCTACTGATAAGCAAATAGTGATCAGTAATGTTAATATAACGGATTCGATACAAAACCCAGATATATTTACAAATAAAAGCCTAAAAAATAGTCCACACAATAATGCTGTTTCCATTACCGAAATAACAATTGACCAACCAACCATTGCAAATGATCAGAAAATAGATACGGCGAAAGAAACATCAATAACTGTTACAAATGTTTCTGAGAATGTGCTAATAAATGCTGACAATACAACAACAACCTTATCTGACATTCTGAAGGAACATAATATAATCAATGACGCGGTTACTGAACAAACGCAACAAAATAATATCATACCAGAAACTAATGTCACATCAAGTGTCATTCTAAGCGATTTAAGTATTGCGACTGAGTCAATAATACTAACAACAGAACCAAACGTAATGAAAGAAAATAAAGTCGTACTCGATCAGGAAAAACAATCTTCTTCAGTATATGTATCAAACAATGAACTTTTAGGTATTGCAACTGAGTCAATAATACCAACAACAGAACCAAACGTAATAAGAGAAAATAAAGTCGTAGTCGATCAGGAAAAACAATCATCTTCAGTAGATATACCAAACAAAGAAGGAACGACGAATCCAATAATTAAAACTAATAGCACTAAGACTATTGAAAACGTCAATGCTACTAATATTGATTTAAATAATGTAGCTACGGCAATTGACGTATTAGGACCTAGTAGCGAATTAAATAATGCTGTGATTTCATCTACAGTTCCAACTATCGACACAACACTGATTACAGAAACTACAATTATTCAGGAAGCATATGTAACAGATAAAGCCATTTTTAATCACAGTGGTGACAATATTATGGTTGATAATACACCTACTACTTCTTTACAATCAGCTGATTCTCCTATTTCGTATACGCATAAGAATATAGTAAGAACTGAACCTACTAATTTTGAAACTGTACATGAAGAAATCGTAGTTCAATCTTTAGAAACGAGTCTGAAAACGTTATCTGATAATTTGCTGACTTTAGCAACAACTGAAACCCCACATGAAAATGCTCGTGATTCAGACACGGATAAAATAAATAGTGTATTACATAAAATAAAGCCAACTGTATATAAAATATTAACGACAATGCAAAATGAGCCAACTAACACGGCACTGCAAGATAGAGCAGAAATTAATACGTCACAAAACACAGCTATAATTGATATAGATAGTAAACTAGTAAGCACTGAACCCAGTATTGTAAACGAACAAAGTAGTATAAAGCAAATATCAGTCAACACGACCTCAAGTGATAAACAAGTTACTCTAGGGACAGCACAAAACATTTTGCCTTCTATTACAACGGTAACCGAGCCTGCTGTCAGCGAAATTTATTTTACATCTAATGACAACTCTCAACCATCTAAATTGCATTCACCTGTACAACACATAGATAGTAGACCCGATATCTCACAAAATGAACTACCCAGTAATATGGACTTGAACACTGGCACACATGATATATATATTAAAATGACAACAACAGAACCTACGTTTACAATAACTGGGAATAACACAGATAACAGTAAAGTAAACGAGATAAATCAACCAGTAGAACATAGATCAATTACACCTCACATTGACATTTTAACACCTAAAATTGAAACAAAACAAATAGCAGAAAGTTTCAATCACGATATTGTAAGTGATAGTAATATTTATTTTGAGCCAAGTATAACATCGTCACCTATACTTCCTACTGAAATGAATGTAGAAACTCAAACACCAGAAATTACAACCAATGGTGTTGAAGTAATTGCATCTGCGGGTGCTAGTTATAATGAATTAAATATCCAAAGTAATAAACAAATAGACTCATTTGCATATCTAGGTTCAAATTATTATTCTACCGAAGCAACTGCTCAGTTTTCCACCGAATCCAACAAAAAGGCAGGTCAAGCAAACGATATCACGGCTTCAGAAATGTATGACATTACTGACTCGCCACATTTGAAATCTCCAGATTTTAAAACAGATAAAATATTTAGTAGGTTACATAAAATTGAGTCATCGGAACAAAAAATATCAACGGCAACGCAAGATGATCAAACATTGAAAGAAAAAGCAGATATGAATACGTCACAAATAGCTGCAGATAGTAAACCAGTTAACATTGAATCCATTATTGGTGGATACGAACAAAATAATATAAAAACAACATCAGCAGCCTTAAGCGCTGTAACAGAAAGGAGCTTATTCTCAGAATCTGTGGATGATCAATTGCCTAAAGTGTTACTTTCAAAAGCTATAGTAATTAGTAACAAAAATAAGCTAAATATGCCTGAAATTAGAACAGAAAAATCTAACAAAATTGAACCAAAAGTACATAAGATAACAATAGCACCAACGACAGAAGCACTAGTGCCAGTGAATAATTTCATTAAAAATAATCCTGAATCCATTAACGATAAAGATGAAATAAAAAAATATTATAGTGCAGGAGATCTATCAACAGGAAGTATGTCAACTGTTACTGTTTCGGGAAATATTAATAGCCAAATTCAAGAACACACCATTGAATCTCAGCAATATTATCCAAATGTTAAGGGATTATCGCAAGAACACCAAACACCCATTGGACAAATAACAACCGAATCTAAATTTCAAAATCAAAACAATATTGAAAATGTAAGTCAAACCCCACAAGATGAAGCATCACTGAATAAAAATACCGGTGCAAATAAAACTAATTTACCATCCACAGTTTTGAATTACATAAGTACATCAGCGAATAATTTCATTAAAAATAATCCTGACTCCATTAACGATAAAGATGAAATAAAAAAATATTATAGTGCAGGAGATCTATCAACAGGAAGTATGTCAACTGTTACTGTTTCGGGAAATATTAATAGCCAAATTCAAGAACATACCATTGAATCTCAGCAATATTATCCAAATGTTAAGGGATTAACGCAAGGACACCAAACGCCTATTCGACAAATGGCAACCGAATCAAAATTTCAAAACCAAAACAATATTGAACATGTAAGTCAAACGCCACAAGAAGAAGCATCACCGAATAAAAATACCGTAGCAAATATGGCTAGCAATTTAGTACCTACTAATTTAAATAATTTACCATTAAAGTTGGAAACTGAAAACAAACCTTATATTCAAGAATCTAGTGTACCAATTATAGAAACTGCTGTAATTAATGAAATTCCAACGAATACCACAGAAGTACAGAAAATAGTACCAGCCAAATTTCATGTGGTTACAAATAACACTGCCTTTGGTAACATCAACCAACAAGTACAACCAAAATCACTATTAGAATCTAAGAATAATAATAACGATACCTTAAATGAAACAACAAACAAAGGATCGCCTCAGCCCGGACTATTGCCTACTGTAAATATTAGTAAACAAAATATAAATATCAATAAGCAAATTTCTATTAAACAAGAAGGTCCACGCACAATAGATATTATTTTGAAAGAAATAAAAAACGTTGCAGTTAACCAAGGCGAGGGCATTGATGCTGATATTACAAATAATACCAGCAGTAGTTTTACCACAAGTAAAATTATGTCAGTAAA
Source organism: Idaea dimidiata (assembly GCA_949358125.1). Taxonomy (NCBI): domain Eukaryota; kingdom Metazoa; phylum Arthropoda; class Insecta; order Lepidoptera; family Geometridae; genus Idaea; species Idaea dimidiata. The sequence continues at coordinate 13,816,425 of OX442339.1, read as the reverse complement.
ATCTACTACAGAAAGCAATTTTATAAACAAAGTTGTTAATGAAAACAACAATAAAACTGTAACTTCTTCTTATTTAGTTAAGAACAATAAAGATGATACTTCTTCTACAGTATCACTGATTGGTAAAATTAGTACAGTTGGAAATAATACCCGTATTTCAGAAACCGAAAACGTAATCTTAAATAAAGGAATAACTGCCGACATAGTACATCACGTATCAAACAGTTCACCAGAAACATCTGTTCTAGAAAAAAGTCTTCTAGCTAAACGTTTTGACGAATTCAAAAATCAAACTACACCTGGAAATTCTTTTCATTTGGTTAGAATGAATGAAAGTAATTTGTCTGCTGTATCGCTTATTGCTAAAAATAAAGCGACAAAAAATAAAATAGAAAATAGTAAAAAACTTTCAGAAGCCGAAAAGCTGCCAACCCGTAATATATTAGACTTTGTTGGATTAGATACGACTGTGACCACCCAAACTTCAAACATTGTGTCAATTCCAACAAATAAAACATTGGGTTCAGTTTCTATCATCATTAATAGTGCGAAAGATCAAACTCAAAATTCTGGGACTCCAATTTTGCAATCGCGTGATGATAATACTCAAAGCAAAGTAACAGACAAAGTAGCAACAGAGAAAAACAATGAGGCTGTAAACACATATTCCAGTATTGTTTCATCAAAAGACGGATTCCACAATAACGCAAATAAAGCACCCGAAGTCAGAGTCAAAAACATAGGAGAACGTGATGTATCAACGGTGTCTGATGATAAATTATCGTCGAGTAAAGTTCATTCTAAGAACAAAAATGCATTTGAGCTTGTCAATTTAGCACCATTTGATTTATTATCAAGTGTCAATTCAGGTGGTTTTGAAGAAAAGACTAACAAACCATCAACTGAAAAACCCGAAGAAGAAGAAACAAACGAGAGTGAAAATGGTATTATTAATAAGGACAAGAAATTAACAACATTAAATTTTGAAAGTGTTTTCGTAACCACTGAATCTGTGGAAAGTGTTAATAATAACATGGTTGAAAGCATTAATATATACCAGACATTGACATCGAAACCCACTACTAAAATTAGCACAAGGCCACCACAAGTCGATAATTTGAAAAATATACAACCACAGTCTATTATACCCGATGTCAGTACACAAAGTACCGTACGCTCTACGTCACAAAAGTTATCATTAGAAACTAATACTCCTCTTCCGCCTACAACAACACCGGTAACTAACGATTTCATGTGCAAATTTAATCAACGAGGCAGATTCGCCGATAATCACGATTGCCGTAAATTTTACATATGTCTCGGTAGACCTCAACCATTAGAAGGAATATGTCCCATTAATACGGTGTTTAGTGAATTAAGGAAGCAATGTACGAAGAATTTATCACATTGTGTAAGAAATAACCAATTTCAATGCGTGTCTGAGGGTCGGTTCAGCGACTTTCTAAATGATAATATTTATTACATATGCGTCAAGAATAAATTAAGCCACTTCACTAGATTTAAATTACGATGTCAGAATGGATATCACCTCAATAAAACTTCCGTTCGTTGTGCTTTGAATACGGAATCCAGTCAATCTATTTCCAGTGACATTTCGAAAAGCAACAGTGAACAAAGTGCTGCCCTAAAAGTAGAGGTGAATAGCAAAGATTCTAGTAAAAATAAATTTGAGTGCAAGGAAGAAGGCACGTTTGCAGATCCCAATAACTGTAGAGTATATTACTTGTGCAAAAACAAAAGTAAATCTGGATATCGGCGCAAAAAGAAAAAGTGTGACAGTGACGAATCTTTCCACAAAGATAAGAAGAAATGCGTAGACGCAGAGAGTTACGAATGCAAATGAAAAAAGGTGTTTTAACTTTTCGCCTTTGCTAAATATTTATCATTTCAAAATAATGTTGAAATTATCAGTTGCTCATAATCAGTAGATACTTATGCAAACTGATTATTATTTATTATATTTACCTATGTTTTCTGACTTTGTCAACACGGTGGTCACTTATTATATATTTGCCCATCATCATAACATAACATAACATAGATAGGTACCTGTTACAATTTCATTATTTAGAGAATAATGTGTAGTTATTGTGTATATTAAACTTAATTGACTTGAATTATTTATTACGCTTGTTTCTTTAACCTTAAGACTAAATAACTGTATTTACTAGCTTTAGATTTAATTTTAAATAAAATTCATAGTTTTATAAGTAGGTATGTAATCAAATAAAAGTTGGTATGAAAACTAAGTGTTTGAAATCTCCGTTTCACTACCTCGGCCTTCGATAAGCAGATGAGCCAGTCTGAGTAAATTGATCTTCATCATCTTTCTGGAGTGTAATGCAGAACTGGTTGGAGAATATAGTGCATCGTACTGACGTCTCGCCTCTGACCGGTCGAGACGGGCAGAAGTAAGTGGCACGCACCGGATTACTATCTTGAGTCACTGAAAACTTATAATTCTTGCAGTCAATTGTCCTGCGATCGTTTTTCGACTCGGATATTTTAACATTCGTATCGACTCTTCGGTTAACATTAGCGAATAACTCCGGGCGGGATCTAGTTGTGTTAGCTAGTGGACATCTATATTTGTCGGGTGCAGAACAAGTCCTAGTATAACCATTGAACACGGTGTTACCAGAACATTTAAATTTAATTCCTTGAAATCGATTTTTGTTTGGAATACAGAGGATGTATCCTTTACAGGCTGGGACGTTCGGATCGGCGATTCTTTCGTTTCTGTGACATTTGACAGTCCGCGTGACTGAGGAATCTATGTAATTTATGGTATTTTCACAGACGTCGTTCGAGTCTTCGTTGCAAATCGTGTCTGGTGGACAAAGGAATGCAGGTCCGTGTCTGTATTCGCCTTCACATAATCTAACTTTGTTTCTTTCGCACACGAAGCCGTAAGGACCGCAGTCTAGTTGTTGTGGATATGCGAGAGTGGTACTGAGGTTTAGGACCTGAAATAAATATGTAAAACTTAAAGATATTTGAAAGACTTAATTTACACAATGACTGGAAACAAAACTTTTTCTTGTGGTCTTTCTGAAAATTACTACGTTTATGAAAAGAAGGAGGGAGTGATAAGAGGGAGATAACAAAATAATGATCAAGAAACAGTTATCAATTTGTGATAATCTAAAGGATTTTGAATCTAAAGGGATAAATGTATTTAGTATTGAACATTAATTGCTGAAACTGTCGCTCTTATAATTAAGGAATACTACTTTGACAAAATCTTACTAATATTATAAACGCGAAAGTTTGTATGTAGGTATGTATGTATGTATGTAAGGTTGTTACTCTTTCACGCAAAAACTACTGAACCGATTGCAATGAAACTTGGAATATAGGTAGCTGGGGACCTGGATTACTTTTTATCCCGATATCCCCGCGGGAACGGGACTTACACGGGTGAAACCGCGGGGCGCAGCTAGTTTAAATATAAAAAGTAAGTATTTACTTTCGTACTGTAATGTTCTAGGCATGTACGCACACGCTGCGGTACAGACCCAGCGACGCGAGTTCGATCCTCGCCGCGAGTATACTTTTGAAAAAGTATTTTTCCTTAGTAATTGGGAGAAGTAATGACGCACTGCTTGGACAAAATTCAAGTATTATGTATATCAAAATCGAAACTTACCAATATCACAAAAAACTGAACACAATAATAAAACATTTTATAAACAATGTTAACGTTCCTTGGACGAAGCACAACTAACGGAGTAGAAGCTTTCTTTAAACCATTTTAGAGTGCAATTATCGGTTTTTAACACCTCGACAATATGGAGAAACGAGTTCATACAATGTCACAGATTCTTTTAAAGATCGTCAGTGTAACGGTACTTGAAATATCTATTCATAGTATTGTTCCGGCAAAAGTAGGAAATGCAATTAGCGAGTACATGAACTTGAAAGTTTACGTACTTAGAAGGTCTGTAAAGTCTGTATGTAGTATCTACGATACGTATTTTTTTTTTTGCGTTTGTTTTCTTGCGACGCTCAGCAATCTGTTATCACATTTAGCTGTTTCTGTGTCTGGTCATTTTTCTGTTTTTGGCGTCTGTGCGTACAGGAGTCATCCACTGATTCCCCCTATATCAGTTGACAAATCGATTATACGTATTGTCCTTATAAATCTCAACATTAAAAAAAATACTGCACATTACACACAGCGCAATCTAGCCCCAAACTAAGCACTAGGATTGTACTGTGAGTACTAGAAAACGGATATCCCATTTTTTTTGCAAAAACATACAATACATATCATACATAGAAAGACACCCAGACCAGATACAAGTATTTATTTTTATTTTTAAGCATATAAATATTTGCACCCGGCGGGAATCGAACCCGCAACCTTCTGCATTGCAGTCAAGCGTTCGCCCGACGCGCCACATAGGTCGTCTCATTGGCTTTTGAGACGGTGTGGCAAGCCGACTTTATAGGACATGTATTGTAATTAAATTGTTTCAACGTCGCTTCAACATCGTTAGATTTTTTCGAAAACGGTACAAGTTATAGGACATCGCGAAAGCTATTTAAGTGTTAGTAATTTCTTGAAAAATAATCAGCACTCGTTGAACGAAAAAGCGAAAGTGAAACGATGTTGAGACACTGCTAATCCAGCTAATATTATAAATGCGAAAGTTTAAACGTTTGTGTTTATGCCAATAATCCCTCGGGATCGGGATTTACGCGGGTGAAACCGCGAGAGCTGCTAGTAACACATACCTATAGTAAACACCCCAGGAGCCTTATTTTTGAATCGCTCGTTGCACTTTGTACGATTAAAAAAAATCGAAATCTGCTGTTTTTCGTTCGATCTCGGACTTATGCGCCTAATGTTCGATACCACACGTTGCGGTCGTGCGATTCACATAGAATAATTACAGAAATCAAAAGAAAATCGGTAGAAATCAAGATATTTAAATCGCTCGAAATGGCACATTTGATTAAAAAATAGAGCCTCAAAACCGGATCTAAATATTATATTTATGGTAGTAAAATAGCATGGATTAAAAGTTGCTTGCACTGTATAAATCATCGAAAGTTAGATGAAAAGACCATTTATGTATTTATGGTCAGCATAAATACATGTCCATACTGTTTGTTTACAGAATTTCATCATAATTTGAAACATTTTGGGTTGAGGCAATAATAATGGGGTGTTTTATTTTTCAAATACCAAAATAATTAAAAGTAAGGTTTCGTATTTTTTTTATTGCTCAAGGGATATCTACTATAAATATTTGAAAAGAAAAAATCATCTTCAAAAATTCACTCGCGGCGAGGTTTGAACTCGCGCCTCTGCCTCACCTAAAATATTTATAAACGTAAGGTTTTCTATGATAATAATACAGAATGTTTGTTTGATTAGCAAAGTGGAAAGAGGTTCGATTTCTGGCTAGGGTACTGACTAGTGTAAATTCCAATTTTTTTTTCAATTCTAGTTTAGAAAATCCCCTTGAAAGTCGGTCTAATTGACTTACCTGTTGATACTTAAGTCTTAATCCCAAACGGCCATAATTCTGTATATGAGCGAGAAGATATACCTATCTTGTTTTCACTGCCCTCCCTCGTTTGTTTTGTGCCCAGATTTTAATCTATACATAATAAATTTATATAAATATTGCTCGACATTACACACATCGCAATCTAGCCCCAAACTAAGCACTAGGATTGTACTATGGGTACTAGACAACGGATATACTACATATAATACTTTTTTTAGTAAATACATATACATGAAATATACCCAAAACCAGAGATATGTAAAACCATACATTTATGGTCAGCAGAAATATTTGTTCCTGGCGGGAATCGAACCCGCAACGTTCTGCCTTGCAGGCAGGGCGTCGCCCGCCGCGCCACAGAGGCTGTCAACCTATGAAATTAAAAATCATGACTGGTGCTCGATTCGGTAAGGACATAGGATGCGGAATGCCGACGGAATGCAGGCTACGTGCAGGAGATGTACGTTAATTCGTATTCTGTAAATGTTATTTTACTTAATTACTACTTAATTAGTTAAGTAGCCTTCAAAATTAAGGATTACTTAATCATTTAAATAGCTCCCCTTGTTCCTCAGCCAATCAGTATTTAAGGAAGTTGTACAATACCTAGCTATTATTTTCACTCCTGCAACAAATCGACTTCTGCAATGCTCATGCATACCGCCTGTTTGTCGCATGCTATGTTTTTAAGAGAATCAGGGCCCTGGTCGATTTATTGATCATTCAGTGGGCCATGGCTGACTGATTGAACTAATATATCATCGCAGAGCCCCAGAGTTGGGTCCTACAGTTTGGAGACTGTTTTTCGTGGTGTGTAGGTAGGTTAGGTATCCACTAAGAAAGGGTTTTTCATAAATTCCATGGGAACCGGAGGGCTATTACGAAACGTAACCTTCGTAACTTCGGAACCGACTAAACGTCAGTAAGTAGTTATTGTTCGTTCTGGACCAATAATACTCAATATATTAATTTCTTCTATGGTTTTCGCGATTTTGCATAATAAAACACTTTATTTATCCGGGTTAATCGCGTTTTTATTCATTGTTCCAAACGAACCGAGCTTTCGCCAACTTTACAGTTGGCTTTATCAAGGTTGACTGAGATGTAATTTGTCTAATTTTAACATTCTAAAAAGTTACAGTAAACCACCGCCTCATAATTATTTGCAACAAAACGTTCCAGTGTACGCATACTATACAAGATGTAACGGGTAAGCCCTTTTAAACCGAAAGGGGGTTGTTTTAGACGTCTAGGCGAACAACTTTTGTTCTATGACTTTTGGAAATTCGAAGTACTTTTCGAAAATTTTAGGTGTAAAGTTTACTTGAAGATCAGCTGTTTCTTAGAGTTCTAAGTCATTGTTTACCTTATGTTGTCCTTTTATTTAGTTTGGTCTACTACAATCAAACCTTTAATTACCTTTATTTTCAAAAAACAGCTGTTTTTTCAGTGAAACATAATCTCGAAATTTTCAAAAAAAAGTTCGAATTTTCAAAAGTCGTAGAACAAAAGGTGTTCGCCTAGACGTCTAGAACAACCCCCTTTCGGATTAAAAGGACTCGCCCGTTACATCTTGTATAGTTATTGTAATAGTTTTCAATTTAAATTATAATTATTTTATCCCTACCTAGCTCAAAAAACTACCATGGCTTCGAAACGCGCCCTCACATGAGAAGAAGCCACGAAGAAACTCATGGGGGTTCTCATTTTACTCGGAAATTTAAAAAACAATTTTAACATCAAAACAAAATTTAACAAATCTAAATAACAAAAAATACTAAGTCCTACAAAAATGGCTAACGGTATCTTGTGGTCTTGCAGCTGTTGTTGGCTGGGCCTGGGACTTAATCAAATGAAGTACAGGGTCTCAGACAGGTGGCACTTTTCAGCCATCATCCCTATTGAAATTATTAGGGTGTTTCTGAATTTCAATAGCTTCCCGAAGCATCCTGGGTACATACCGCTTCTCAGTAGCCAGTACCTGTGCTTTATCGAAGCGAAGGAAATGGTTAGACGGGTCCAGCATGTGTTCACAAACTGCAGACTTCTGATACCGCCTGTGCTTCACATCAGCCATGTGCTCTCTTAGACAAGTGGCAACACTTCGTGGGGTTTGCCCTATGTAACAAGCGCCACACTCACAATCGATCTTGTAAATGCCTGCCTCCTCCAGGGGTATCTTACACTTGACTGGTCTTAACAATTGTTGGATCTTTCTGTGTGGCTTATAGTAAGTTTTAATCGAAGCTCGTTTCAAGATTCCTCCAATTTTGTCTGTGACTCCCTTGATGTATGGAAGGATAGCCGGGACTCGATCAACTGTAGGTGGTTTGGGGCGGCTTCTGTGAACGTGGCGCGGCACTTGGAGGTTGTTGAATGTTAAAATTAGACAAATTACATCTCAGTCAACCTTGATAAAGCCAACTGTAAAGTTGGCGAAAACTCGGTTCGTTTGGAACAATAAATAAAAACGCGATTAACCCGGATAAATAAAGTGTTTTATTACTCAATATATTCTTTTTTTAGTCTTGAACGTATAGTAATTATTGGTCCAGCACGAACAATACTACTGAACCTACTGACGTTAGGTCGGGTCCGAAGTTTCGTAATTGACCTCCAGGACTGTGGGGTGAAACCTTAAGAAGGCGTTAGTTAAACATAAAATGAAATACAAAGGTATCAACTAAATACAACATGTATATTAAAAGTTCTAATTAAACAATACTAACTATAGTACATCTATCTCTGTCGCTCGTCGTCGGAGCCGCTATCGCTGTCGCTGTCGCTGGAGGAGCTACTGCTGGAGCTGCTGCGGCCGGTTGCACTGACGCCGCTTGATTTAGCCCTAGAACAACAGTTATTTAATGTCTCGCTCCCGGATGGATTGGATGCGAATTCGTGGAATTTCATTCGTGAAGTACGAAACATCATAAATTATAATTTATTTTATGGTTTTCACGATTTTGCAAAATAAAACGCTTTATTTACCGGGTTTTATCGGTATATTTACAGCTTTTTTAGCACTTTATTTACAGCTTTTTCAAGGTTGACTGAAAAACCAACCTTGAAAAAGCGAACTGTAAAGTTGGCGAAAGCTCGGTTCGTTTAACCGTTTAACCCGGTAAATAAAGTGTTTTAACATAAACTATGTTTAGCAATCATTAATTAACGTTGTAAAACTCGTAACTCTCTCCTTTGCAATAAATGTCTTTGAACTTTTGCTGACGGTACTAAAACCATTGTGGACGACATTTCCTAAATGTTTTTTTTTTCCTAATGGAGGCCATACACGCTAGGGTTTGCATGATGGTTTTATCCTTGCATGCATAACCGACATGGATAACCTAGCGTGTATGTGATAAAACTGTACAGTTATCTATATATGAATCTCTGTTATGCCTGTCGGTTATGCTTCCGATGGAAGGTTATACCCATCATGCAAGCCCTAGCGTGTATGGCCTCCATTACACACTTTTACTTCCAATGCAGAAATTGTAAATAAGCATCTTCCAGAGTAATCGCTCGATGCACTCCTGTAGAGGTTGAAATCGTTGGCACGTATCCCAAGTGAGCAGGCCTTTATGTACTTTTCCCACTGCACGAGGCGCGGCATTTATACATGCAGGGTATGTAGGCTCTCAAGCCGTGAAGCGACCGCGTACTAACTAAAAACCAGACCGGTAACTCTGTCTTCATGTTGTCAGAACTACGGGTATACGAGTCTTGGCGGGAACTCGTTGAGGAGATGTGGTGCTAAATTTTCATTTTTGTGAAACCTAGTTCATTTGCGTGCAAATTGTTTAATTTCGGGGGCATATTAATCAATTTAGTTTCGTGAAGGAGTACAAGTGGAATGAAAGTGGAAATCGGTGCAAAACATTGACTTAGTGTTGTCTCCAAGGCTCCGTGAAGATTGTTTGTAAATGGCCGCCGTGTTTACAAACGATTCCCTAGACTTGACCTTAACTATGACGACTTGACTGTTTCGATGCAAATAACTTGCATAATATATTGAAATACATGACACTGGCTAATTTCCTAATGGCCATAATCGGTTCACAACCGATAAGAAATAAAATACGGGTATACGTTCGTATTCTTCCAGTACTGGTAGTAGTAGAAGTGATACTACACAATATGGTAATAATAAATAAATAAATAATAATAATAATAAATAAATATTGCACGACATTGCACACAGAGCTATCTAGCCCCAAACTAAGCACTAAGCTTGTAATATGGGTACTAGACAACGGCCATATATTTATTTCTAAGCATAAATATTTGCACCAGCAAATAGTTGCAGTCAGGCGTTTGCCCGACGCGCCACAACAGGGGCTGTCAAAAGGGACAGTTCAGCATAATGTACTTACATATGGTAAGCGGAGACGACAGTGAGCGCCGCCGGATGCAGACTTTGGCCTAAGGCTTCGGGCGAGGTCTGCAGCAGCGCTTCGATCTCTTGCATGGGGCGGTTCAACATCACACTGAGGACTTGCTGGCTGGCCGATAGGGCTTCTTCGAAACCACACTCGGATAGGTACGATACTGTCGTCTGAAAGTTAAACAATCTATAGCTGTCTTATTTATAAGAGCGCTAAGGTCATCCAGTTGGGGCAGTTACGACACTGAAGACTGAACAGTGGATAGTGGAAGACTTGCTGGATTAGCTCGTGGATTGCTGAGCTGGAGTAATAGGTCTAGGACTAATCAATGATAGATTAGGAACGGAATAGGAATAGTCCTGGGATAAACTAGGAAAAGTCTTGGAATAGACAAGGAATAGTCTTGGAATAAACAATGAATAGATTTGGAACGGACTAGGAATAGTCCTAGGATAGACTAGGAATAGTATTTTCATCACATCCATTCGAAAAGAGCTAATCCACTCCCTGTAAACTAGGCTGGAACAAGTACTTTACTGGCGCTCACGCTAACTCGCCGGCAAAACGTTTTGCCTTCCTCTTAGCAGGGATTTTACTCTTCCAGCTACTGATTGGCCGGAGCGATTTGAATTTGGAATGTGAATATTTTTGGAAAGTTTGTATGACCAAAGAGTTCCAATAGAAGTTGAATATAAATAGATAACAGAACAGGAATACACTAGGAATAGAACAGGAGTAGACTAGGAGACTATGAATAGTCTTGGAATAGGCTCGGAGTAGACTTGGAATAGATTAAAAATAGCAATGGTATAGACTAGGCATAATCTTGGAATATACTAGGAATAGTCTAGGTTTAATCTAGTTTTAGTCTAGGAATAGTCTAGGTGTAGTATAGGACTAGTCTAGGATCAGTCGAGGATTAGTCTTAGAATAAACTAGGAGATGTTTTGGAATAAATTAAGAGTAGTCTTGGAATAGACTTAGAATAGACTAGGAATTGACTAAGAATAGACCAGAAATAGTCTAGATTAGAATAGAAAAAATAGTAGTAATAGTTACGCAAACATTGGGAAAAGTTACGAGTTACTCATTTTCGCATAGAGGGCGATGAAAAGTAGAATGTCTGCATTGGGAGCAAATACTATTTTTCGCTCGAGTGAAGTACTTTGAATCCTTCGATTCGCTCAGGATTATAGACAAGAATCCTTCGCTTCTCTCTGGATTCAAAAAACACTCTCGCCGTGTAAAAATATTCTTTTCTCTCTTGGTATACAATCTACTATTGTTTCTTACCGCTGCAATCCCAAGTTTCCCAATAGCCGTGGCCTTTTCAGCGACTTGCACGAGCGCTTGAGGGTTAGACGGAACTCCGACGGCCTGCTCGGCCCGCAGCCGCTGCAGCGCTGTATCCACGCTGTCCCAGACGGGGTCGGCGCGGTCCGAGGTGTCCGCACATATCTCGATTATGTTGGACAGCGCTGACGCTGATAATCTGTACGGAAACAACTTTATTAAAGTTGCTGGTACATTCATATTCATATTTATTTATTCACTATAATCATGGTACAAATCAGTTGGAATAAATACAATAGAAAGCTCGACATGATTTGCTCTATTGAGCGTAATGGACTGGAACTGAACATTAAAGCGGGGAATTCACTATCAGACTGCCCGCGGGCCGCCCGGCCCGGCCCAAGTCTGTCTCTTGCCCGTATTGAGAACACACGTAGCGGGCCATCATTGTCTTTCGGAGAGCTGTACAGGTCGGTCAACTGTACAACACGATGGCAGAAAGAAGACGGAGACTTGCTTTAATTGGAGGTGTAATTGCAATGGAAGAAAGAAAAAGGAAAAGAGTCGCTATTCATATATTCCTCCTCCTCACTTTCCACAAACAAGCATACGATTTGTAAATGGAAATAAAAGCTTCCCAAAATTCTTCATTTTCGTTCATGATAAACAATTCATAGGTACCTATTTGAAATAAACATGTGCTCGGTCGGAGTTCTGATACGCGAATGCAGGCGGGCCGCCCGGCGCGACCATTCACGTTCAGACTTGTCTGTGCCCGCGCAGACAAAATGCGATTCTCCGGGCAAGCGGCGGGCACGGGCCGACGGGCTTGCCCGCGCCCTTTTTCTAGCATTCACGTACAGACATGGGACAGACTTGCCCGTGACGGGCAGCCCGTCGCGGGCAGTCTGGTAGTGAATTCCCCGCTTTAATGGAACTGTTTTGGGCCCTACCATAATGTCTAATAAATCGTCGCATTATCATCATTAAAAAAAAAGAAAAACAACTTTAAAAAAAGAAAGAAGATTTTTTTAAATGGTATGTGGTTTTTAAAAGTTGTCGGGGTATTTTTTATTTAAAATTTACTTTATTTTTTTTATATGATAAAAGACGACATAGCAACGACAAACGATCATGGTAGCGCGGATTATATCGACAAACCTTCCTTGTATTTCCTTTAAAAACAGATCTATAAACGCCCAGTGCAGGCTTAAGCCTAAATTTTAAATTTAAATTTGGAAAATGCGATATCTCCTGGCTAGTGCGTTAATTAACAAACTAGGACGCGAACATTGATGTAACTCAATGCCGTCAGATGGCGCTAACATACCTAAGTTGTAATAGATGGTATGGATGTAGAAGCAATAATTCAGCGTATGAGTCACCAGCGTCGGTGGACTATTTGGTATATCGCTACCCCCGGATTAAGTTGAGATGTGTTGTCGGTTCGAATCCCGCTCGACATAGGCCGTGCGCTGTGTTTTTGTGGATATAATTATCTTTCATTCTAGTTTTAGTAATATAACTTGTTTGAAAGAAACTTATTAAAGAGACTTACTTCTGTGTAACCGGTGACCTAAGATCTTTAGCCGCCGAGTCCTGTTCAATCGCCTCTCCATATTTCAAGATGTCGGCGGCGGCAGAACGCATATTTCCTTTAACTTCTTCATCTGAATAAAATGCTTGGTGTTAATCTTACTAATACTATAAACGTGAAAGTTTGTGTCTGTATGTGACTTTGATACCCAATCACGCAAAAAGTACTACACCGATTGCGATGAAACTTGGAATATAGGTAGCTGAGGACCTGGAATAACACATAGGCTACTTTTTATCTCAATGTTCCCGCGGGATCGGGACCTACGCGGGTGAAACCACGAAGCGAAGCCAGTAAATACTTATATAAATAGAACGCCACTTGAAAACCTAAGAAAGCCGAGCAAAAATAATTTCTTCGATTTCGACCAAACAGGAGTTGGGACCAAAATCATTGTAATATGATCGAAACGTCGAAGTAAGAAAATAAATAATAATACGCGATTAAATAATAATACCAGTAACATGTAAATAAATTTTCGAAAAATTCCCATGACAGGATTTGAACCTGGGTCATAGGGATTTTATGGAAATTTATTTCCTTGCTAAAAATATTTCGGTTTAGTTAAAACTTAAAATGCCATGAGCAAAAAAAAACAAAAAGACATTAAAATGAAAATATGTTAACGAATCCACACGACACGATTTAAAAAGTTAAATGGTATGTACCTTGGTAGTGGTAACAGTTGGTCATGGCGGCAATAAGCTTCTCGATGAGCCTGTTCTTCTTGGCGTGACCGAATATGAGTATCTGTGACCACGCCTGCGCCAGCCGCGCGCCCGCGCCGTTCACTTCCAATGTTTTTATTATCTGTAGAAAAAAAAAACTAATGTATGCAGAAGATTTGTTTTTTTTTCTTGATATGACCCCGGATTCTCAATATGCCATTTGTCGAGTTTCTTTCTTGTACTTTCAATGTTCTTGACGGAGTTTTGGCGGGAACGCGTTGAGGAGATGTGTTGCTAAATTTTCATTTTTGTAAAACCTAGTTTAAATGCGTGTAAATTGTTTAATTCGGGGGCATATTGATCAATTTAGTTTCGAGAAAGTGTAAAAGTGCAATGAAAGTAAAAATCGGTGCAAAACAAGGACTTCAGCGTTGTCTCCAAAGCGCCGTGAATAATCTTTGTAAATGGCCGCCGTGTTTACAAATGATTCTGTAGACTTGACTTTACCTATGACGAGATGACTGTTTCGATGCAAATAACTTGCATAATATATAATACTCGACACTGGCTAATTTCCAAATGGCCATAATCGGTTCACAACCGATAAGTAATAATAATGTTCTTGTCCGTTAAAGACAATTTGTTAACTTAGTAACATTCCTACCTCCACCCCCTGCGACCAATAACAATGTAAATTGGTTGAAACGTCGAGGTAAGAACATCCGCGAATAATAAATAAAATGTAGGTACCTAAAAAACAAAAAATTCTAATACTAAAACATACTGATAACTCATTTTATCTTAGGTTTTCGCGATTTTGCATAATAAAACACAATATTTACCGGGGAAGCTTAACAGTAACTTTTTATAATATTAGAACAGAGGAGTTACATCTCAATCAACCTTGAAAAAGCTAACTGTAAATTAAGCGAAAGCTTGGTACTAAATAAAACGTGAGTAAAACCCAAAAAGGTAAATACTGTGTTTAGTTATACGGATAAGCGCACTTGCCAATAAACTGCAAGTCAGTTTGGCAAGAAATTAGTTTTAGATCAGTGTGTACAAAATTATATAAATAAATGAAAAAAAAAAAACTGTTACGCCACATGACCGATATCAGCCAAGACAAAATTAAAAAAGCATTTCTGTGACGGTTTTCGAGTTAATCCCTGAAAAGTAAGTAAATTACCTCTTCCATAACAGACGGTTCAGGTACATAGATATTCGGTACCAATGTGTCTAAAAGTTGGGTTGCTTTCTCGTATGGTGCATGCCTGAAAGAAAACACAGTTTATGATGATTTCCACACACATGTCAAAAAACTGATGCAAATGAAAATGTGTTGAAAATTTGTAAGCAATCTCAGGCTGACATCTATAGTCCGTACCTTACTTTGACTTTAATAAGCAAAAACTTCGAGTTAAGACAAAGTTTAATATTTATAAAGCGATCTTCGCAAATATCCAAAGTTTTTGCTTAGTAAAGTACACGGGAATCACATGACATGGTGTAATAATTCATTAAAAATGATAATAATAATAACATGTTCTCCTTGTGCTTATTGTTTAACCAACTGAGACATGGTTTCAGCGCCATCTAACCAGAACAATTTAAAACTATTAACTGGCTCGGGTGGTCTTTACAGTTGACACTTCCGACGTGAGATGTCGCTTTCACTCAAATTTAATATTACTTATAAAAATATATGGCCGTCCGAAAATATTTTAAGTTTAATTATATGCCTTGAGCAAAAAAAACATAAGAAATATTTCTTTTTGTTTTTATTGCTCAAGGCATATTAAACTTAGAAATATTTAGAGGATTCGCCTGGGCCTCGATTCGGTAAGGACATAGCATGCGGAAAGCCGGCGGAATGCAGGCGACGTGCAGGAGATGTACGTTAATTCGTATTCTGTAAATGTTATTTTAATTATTTACTACTTAATTAGTTAAGTAGCCTTCAAAATTAAAGGCTACTTAATTAATTAAATGTTCCTCAGCCAATCAGTATTAAACGAAGTTATAGAATAGGTATTATTTTTACTCCTGCAACAAATCGACTTTTGCAATGCATCCCGCCTGCTTGTCTCATGCTATGTTTTGATAGAATCAGGGCCCAGGTTAGTAAAAGGACGCAGGTTAGAATCCTGTCATAGGGATTTTTTGAACATATATTTCCTTGCTAAAATATTTCTAAGTTTCACATAAGAAGTGATAATTATGTCTTACCTGCATGCAACAGTGACCAAGTGCCTGTAGTAAATACTTTCTTTGTAAGCGTCGCCGACTAGTTTGTAATTATCGTCCCTCATTAGAAGCGCGTGTACTCTTTCCGCCATGTTGATATCCTGAAAAATTACTGCTTTTTGAAACTAATTTTATAACGACAACTAAATCTCACTAATATTATGAAAGTTTAAAAATTGGAATGTGTGTGTGTTGATCTCACAAAAACGGCTGAACGGGTTTGGCTGATATTGGCACATAGGTAGTTTATTACCTAGATACAGGTTTATATATATATTGTAGTGGATAACTAGTGTGCATAGATGCCTATATGTGAAAACATATAATTGGTTTTTAGATGTATTTATATATTATTAAGTTGTAATGTATAACTGTTTGTTTTCCTTGTAAATAAAAATAAAATAATAAATAAATAAATACTTCGCAAATTTGTTTTTATTGCTCAAGGCATATTTACTAGAAATATTTGAAAGGAAAAATTCATCTTCAAAAATTCACTTGCGGCGAGATTTGAACTCGCGTCCCTGGATAAGTACCCCAGTGCCTTAAACCGCTCGGCCACGCAAGTTCCCATCTCGAGCAGCGAATTTAAGAATATGAATGTTTCCCTGTCTACTATTTTTCGACTACGGCTCGATTGAGACGCCATCTACAGGATCACTTTCCAGTGATCCAGGGACGCGAGTTCAAATCTCGCCGCAAGTGAATTTTTGAAGATGAATTTTTCCTTTCAAATATTTCTAAATAAATACTATTAAACTTTTTACTCACGGGAACGGAAACTACGCAGGTGAACCCGCGGGGTATAACTAGTAATAAAAATTCTAGATGTGCTGTTTGCCAACCACACAAATAAATTTATATGTTTAATTTTTTTCATAGACCAAATAAATATTTTTTGTATTAAAATGTAGAATTTTAAAAAATATGGTGGATATAGGGATTTAATGGACTAAGGCATTTTATGAACTGAACATATCCATCATTTATGTTTTTTGATTTACTTATCCATTATTTATAAAAAAAACCGTACTTTGGGTTATACTACTATAAATCTATAGAATTAATAAATATATAGTGGAAAACGGCTAAAATTCTTAGGATTATGAATGACAAATTGTCGTATATTTTACCTGTAAGTGATCACTACAAATTCCCATTGCAGTAATAAAGAAATTCGTATCAGTGGCTTCTTGGGCTATTAATTTCTCTCTTGTTTCTAAATCATGTAGAATTGATGACAAAATGTCGATGCGAGGTCCTCCTGTTAACAAATTATTTATTTATTTTATTTGACTTATTAAAATTAAGGACGCGACTCATGTGAAATCCCTTCCGATTGAATAGTTTTCTTCATAACCGGTTTCAAATAGATCTTTAATTAAACAATGTATTATGTTATTGAACATGATACAAGAAGTGTCCCCTTCATTTCAAAAACAAAAACAAAATAAAAAATAACTTTAAATACCTACCACTATTATACTGGCAAAGTTACCCCTGTTTTACAAAATAAATCAATTTTTCTTCTAAATCCTTAACCGCTATATTTTCTTATAGGCATTATAATATTAGAAAATACAATACCTAGAACCTCTTCATCGCATTTTATAAAAATATTATTTTAATCTTCGTTAATGATTGATTTTACGAGAAATTGTAGATTTTTCACACAATTCCATCTCGCTCATTTATATGTAATCGGACAAGGACCGATAATTATCATCTATCGCCGCCTTAATACTATTCAATAGTCTTACATTTTCCTCAAAACAAATAACAACGATCCTTTTAAATAGTTATCAGGGTTAAGCATCGCTTGTCGAGGACATACCGAGATTGTTGGATGATCATTAGATAAGTGTGTGTAGCAAAGTCATTTTTCTAAGCTTTGCAAGCTTGTAGGTAGAAGATACCACATAAAAAAGTGAGCCATCACGGGACGCCCGACAGATGTGAAACATTTGACATTGACAGATGTGTTTTCATATAACAACAATTATCCGTCGAACCTGGACTTATATTATTCACCTCACCATTATTGGCACAATTGCAGCCTTGTGGCAAGCAGAAGCCAATAACTAAGAAGAAGAAGGTTTTCCCCGCCTATATAATTATGTTTCACATCAATAGTGTATCATCATCATTATCAGCCTTCATCCTTCCACTGCTGAACATAGGACTTCCTAATACGACGACGCCACAAATAGCGATCGCGAGCTACCTCCATCCGACGACTTCCGACGACTCCCCACGACCGCTACAATGTCATCGCTCCATCGAGGAGGTGGTCGCCACAACACTCAGTCCCGCATTGCATCGTGGTCGCCACTCGAGGACTTTTACTCCTTAACGGTTATTTGTCCTTCGAGCTATATTAGGGCCTGTCCATTTTTTTTTCTATGATCATGGTCCCCACGACACGGCTTTCTGCCGTTCTGCCATTTTAAAGTTCTGATGTTGCCAGTATTCGGTTAGGTCGTCATTTTTGTGTCATGTTCGTGTTGCTCATTAAGTGGGTCGGCATCAATCAGTTTTTTTTTTATTATTATTCGGTCTAATATTAGTAGATTTAAGTAGCAATGCACTTAAATCAACTAGTTTTGAATAGTGTGCGATAGCTTTAAACACACAGACTATTATCTCATGAACTTGAACGAGTAAAATGTAAAACCCAAAACAATAATAGAAACAAAAACTTTCCACAGTTATCTCTGTATGCGTAACAAACAACTTGTTTGCATTATTTAGGCAAGTTTATCAATTAGCAAAGCTGCAATTAAACTGTAAACAGTTTAATCCGACCGAATACTTCTGATTCCAAATTACAGAACAACACATCCAAATTTTGCAATATTTTATACTAGCTGCGCCCCACGGTTTCACCCGCGTTAGTCCCGTTCCCGCGGGAATATCAGAATAAAAAGTAACCATAGGGTTATTCCCGGTATCTAGCTACCTGTATTCCAAGTTTCATTGCAATAGGTTCAGTAGTTTTTGCGTGAAAGAGTAACAAACACACATACATACATACTTACAAACATACAAACTTTCGCGTTTATAATATCAGTAAGATGTGAACTAGATTCGCCCCGCGTAAGTCCAGATCCCGCGGGGACATTAGGATATGTTATACATAATTATAAACCTTCAAATTGAATCACCCACACATCAGTAATAATTAGCTGACCCGGCGTCACTTCGTATCGTTATCACAAAAAACTTGACACTGGTAGCCCTACTATGGTCTAGTTGCGGAGAAAAGAAAGGTTGGTCGTAGAAAGAAGTCGTGGCTCAGAGAGTGGACAGGAATAGGCGAGTGCCGCCGAACTCTTCAGCCTCGCGAGAGATCGGAATTAATAAGCTGAACTGACTGCCAACCTTCATTAGTTGGAGAGGCACCCCGAGAAGAGAAGAATTGAATCACTCTGTCTACTAAAAAAACAGAGAGAAGAGAGAGCGACAGCTGAAGACCTGGAATAACGCATTTACTATTTTTTATGCCGATATTTCTACGAGATCGGGACTTACGCGATTGAGCCCACGGGGTAAAGTTTGACTGTTTAAGCTTTTACAATTTATAAATACAAGATGTAACAGGCAAGCCCTTTTAAGCCGAAAGGGGGTTGTTCTATACGTCTAGGCGAACAACTTTTGTTCTACGACTTTTGAAAATTCGAAGTACTTTTCGAAAATTTTAAGTGTAAAGTTTACTTGAAGATCAGCTGTTTCTTAGATTTCGATGTCATTGACCTTATGTTGTCCTTTCATTTAGTTTGGTCTACTACAATCAAACCTTCAATTACCTTTATTTTCAAAAGCAGCTGTTTTTTCAGTGAAATAAAACCTCAATTTTTTTTTAAAAAAGTTCGATTTTTTAAAAGTCGTAGAACAAAAGTTGTTCGCCTAGATGTCTAGAACAACCGCCTTTCGGCTTAAAAGGGCTTGCCTGTTACATCTTGTATAGTATGGTATGTTTAATTATGTCTTTGGTTTTCGCGATTTTGCATAATAAAACGTTAGTAAAACCAGGTAAATATTGTGTTTTAGAGGTATGCTGTCATTTTAGAATAACTTCTTAGTACCTTTTGATATATTTTAAAGTGTTTCCTACACTAGATGACTACATTTTTAAAGTAATGCTTTCCAAAAATTTGCACCCGACAGGACTTGAACCTACATCTTTGGAGAGTCCGGCCCACGCCTTAACCAATTTGGCCACAGGTGCTCGACTAGTCGAGTCGCAATTAAGGATTTTTGGAAAGCATTTCTTTAAAAATATAACTTCTCAGTAGTCAAAAGTTCAGTAGCAGTAGAACATAGTAGGGCTACCAGTGTCAAGTTTTTTGTGATAACGATTCGAAGTGACGCCGGGTTAGCTAATTATTACTGATGTGTGGGTTAAAACATAGAAACAACTGAAATTAAACTTTTTTCCGGTTTTATTCGCGTTCCTTTTATTATATGGAGCATTTTGTCAAAGTCCTACTACGATTTAAGATCTTTCTAGATCTCTTGCTCACTTAGGCGACACGTCGTCTCTACTCAACCTATTTATATAGGTTATAGCGTCCCCACCGACCCACCTTTTGCGGCGTCGGGGATCGAGTTTAAGACCCCAATACTAAACTGGTTCTCATAAAGAAGAGTAGCCTCGTGCCTAAGTACACTACCTGGTTATCCAGACAGGTACCGGATCAATAAGCAGCTGCGTAGTGCTGCGCAGCTCGGCCAGTAGCTGCAGTACATGTGTCCAGTACTCACTCTCCTTGCAGAAGAGACACAGCAGGTAGTAATATGCAGACAGTCCCGGCTGCACGCCGGCGGCACGCAGCTCGGCCAGCAGCTGCAGTACATGTGTCCAGTACTCACTCTCCTTGCAGAAGAGACACAGCAGGTAGTAGTATGCAGACAGTCCCGGCTGCACGCCGGCGGCACGCAGCTCGGCCAGCAGCTGCAGTACATGTGTCCAGTACTCACTCTCCTTGCAGAAGAGACACAGCAGGTAGTAGTATGCAGACAGTCCCGGCTGCACGCCGGCGGCACGCAGCTCGGCCAGCAGCTGCAGTACATGTGTCCAGTACTCACTCTCCTTGCAGAAGAGACACAGCAGGTAGTAGTATGCAGACAGTCCCGGCTGCACGCCGGCGGCACGCAGCTCGGCCAGTAGCTGCAGTACATGTGTACAGTACTCACTCTCCTTGCAGAAGAGACACAGCAGGTAGTAGTATGCAGACAGTCCCGGCTGCACGCCGGCGGCACGCAGCTCGGCCAGCAGCTGCAGTACATGTGTCCAGTACTCACTCTCCTTGCAGAAGAGACACAGCAGGTAGTAGTATGCAGACAGTCCCGGCTGCACGCCGGCGGCACGCAGCTCGGCCAGTAGCTGCAGTACATGTGTACAGTACTCACTCTCCTTGCAGAAGAGACACAGCAGGTAGTAGTATGCAGACAGTCCCGGCTGCACGCCGGCGGCACGCAACTCGGCCAGTAGCTGCAGTACATGTGTACAGTACTCACTCTCCTTGCAGAAGAGACACAGCAGGTAGTAGTATGCAGACAGTCCCGGCTGCACGCCGGCGGCACGCAGCTCGGCCAGCAGCTGCAGTACATGTGTCCAGTACTCACTCTCCTTGCAGAAGAGACACAGCAGGTAGTAGTATGCAGACAGTCCCGGCTGCACGCCGGCGGCACGCAGCTCGGCCAGCAGCTGCAGTACATGTGTCCAGTACTCACTCTCCTTGCAGAAGAGACACAGCAGGTAGTAGTATGCAGACAGTCCCGGCTGCACGCCGGCGGCACGCAGCTCGGCCAGCAGCTGCAGTACATGTGTCCAGTACTCACTCTCCTTGCAGAAGAGACACAGCAGGTAGTAGTATGCAGACAGTCCCGGCTGCACGCCGGCGGCACGCAGCTCGGCCAGTAGCTGCAGTACATGTGTACAGTACTCACTCTCCTTGCAGAAGAGACACAGCAGGTAGTAGTATGCAGACAGTCCCGGCTGCACGCCGGCGGCACGCAGCTCGGCCAGCAGCTGCAGTACATGTGTCCAGTACTCACTCTCCTTGCAGAAGAACACAGCAGGTAGTAGTATGCAGACAGTCCCGGCTGCACGCCGGCGGCACGCAACTCGGCCAGTAGCTGCAGTACATGTGTACAGTACTCACTCTCCTTGCAGAAGAGACACAGCAGGTAGTAGTATGCAGACAGTCCCGGCTGCACGCCGGCGGCACGCAGCTCGGCCAGCAGCTGCAGTACATGTGTCCAGTACTCACTCTCCTTGCAGAAGAGACACAGCAGGTAGTAGTATGCAGACAGTCCCGGCTGCACGCCGGCGGCACGAAGCTCGGCCAGTAGCTGCAGTACATGTGTACAGTACTCACTCTCCTTGCAGAAGAGACACAGCAGGTAGTAGTATGCAGACAGTCCCGGCTGCACGCCGGCGGCACGCAGCTCGGCCAGCAGCTGCAGTACATGTGTCCAGTACTCACTCTCCTTGCAGAAGAGACACAGCAGGTAGTAGTATGCAGACAGTCCCGGCTGCACGCCGGCGGCACGCAGCTCGGCCAGTAGCTGCAGTACATGTGTACAGTACTCACTCTCCTTGCAGAAGAGACACAGCAGGTAGTAGTATGCAGACAGTCCCGGCTGCACGCCGGCGGCACGCAGCTCGGCCAGTAGCTGCAGTACATGTGTACAGTACTCACTCTCCTTGCAGAAGAGACACAGCAGGTAGTAGTATGCAGACAGTCCCGGCTGCACGCCGGCGGCACGCAGCTCGGCCAGTAGCTGCAGTACATGTGTACAGTACTCACTCTCCTTGCAGAAGAGACACAGCAGGTAGTAGTATGCAGACAGTCCCGGCTGCACGCCGGCGGCACGCAGCTCGGCCAACCCGTTCTCGAACACTATTTATATATGTTATAGCGTCCCCACCGTTCCCACCTTTCGGTATACCAGCAGGGGCCGCTATACCCGAGCGCACACCCCTAAGGGCGACGTCAGGGATCGAGTTTAAGACGGATCTAGTCCCCAATGCTAGACTGGTTCTCATAAAGGAGAGTAGCCTCGTGCCCTAGGACACTACCTGGTTGTCCAGACAGGTACCGGAGCAATAAGGCCGCTCACCACCCGCGCCTCAAAGAGGAGCTAACGACAACCTCGCTGGGGCCGGCAGAGAAGCCACCTCCCACATCTCCAGTGTGGTACCGGAGCTGTTGAGGCACGCTCACTTCCCAGCACACATCCGTGTGCCTACCAAAAGTGACCTACATCCTGGTAAGGACCGGACACATCTAGCCTAGTGTCCTACGCATTAAGGCATAGCGCAGCCGGGGATGCGGTCCCAACGGTCCGACTTTCGAAGGTCCGAAGGACACAGCTAAAGGCCACCCCATGGCCTCGCGCACTCGTCCACGACGTGCAAAGCGCTCGTCGCGTATGAGGGCAGCCCCCGGTGACAAGCATACCGGGGAGACGCTAACATTGCCACCCTCTGCGACTGCAACCACAACCCCCACGAGTCCGACCTCAATGTTGGACGGCGTCCCCTACTAAGCCACCGATAGATGCAGCCGTTCTGGGACGCCGGGCAAGTCCAACCCCGTGGTAGCCTAGTCACAGGGGGGGACCCGTAGTTCCCCCCCCGACCCGACTGGCTCGGCTTCTGCCAGCCGGGCAGTAGCTGCAGTACATGTGTACAGTACTCACTCTCCTTGCAGAAGAGACACAGCAGGTAGTAGTATGCAGACAGTCCCGGCTGCACGCCGGCGGCACGCAGCTCGGCCAGTAGCTGCAGTACATGTGTACAGTACTCACTCTCCTTGCAGAAGAGACACAGCAGGTAGTAGTATGCAGACAGTCCCGGCTGCACGCCGGCGGCACGCAGCTCGGCCAGCAGCTGCAGTACATGTGTCCAGTACTCACTCTCCTTGCAGAAGAGACACAGCAGGTAGTAGTATGCAGACAGTCCCGGCTGCACGCCGGCGGCACGCAGCTCGGCCAGTAGCTGCAGTACATGTGTACAGTACTCACTCTCCTTGCAGAAGAGACACAGCAGGTAGTAGTATGCAGACAGTCCCGGCTGCACGCCGGCGGCACGCAGCTCGGCCAGCAGCTGCAGTACATGTGTCCAGTACTCACTCTCCTTGCAGAAGAACACAGCAGGTAGTAGTATGCAGACAGTCCCGGCTGCACGCCGGCGGCACGCAACTCGGCCAGTAGCTGCAGTACATGTGTACAGTACTCACTCTCCTTGCAGAAGAGACACAGCAGGTAGTAGTATGCAGACAGTCCCGGCTGCACGCCGGCGGCACGCAGCTCGGCCAGCAGCTGCAGTACATGTGTCCAGTACTCACTCTCCTTGCAGAAGAGACACAGCAGGTAGTAGTATGCAGACAGTCCCGGCTGCACGCCGGCGGCACGAAGCTCGGCCAGTAGCTGCAGTACATGTGTACAGTACTCACTCTCCTTGCAGAAGAGACACAGCAGGTAGTAGTATGCAGACAGTCCCGGCTGCACGCCGGCGGCACGCAGCTCGGCCAGCAGCTGCAGTACATGTGTCCAGTACTCACTCTCCTTGCAGAAGAGACACAGCAGGTAGTAGTATGCAGACAGTCCCGGCTGCACGCCGGCGGCACGCAGCTCGGCCAGTAGCTGCAGTACATGTGTACAGTACTCACTCTCCTTGCAGAAGAGACACAGCAGGTAGTAGTATGCAGACAGTCCCGGCTGCACGCCGGCGGCACGCAGCTCGGCCAGTAGCTGCAGTACATGTGTACAGTACTCACTCTCCTTGCAGAAGAGACACAGCAGGTAGTAGTATGCAGACAGTCCCGGCTGCACGCCGGCGGCACGCAGCTCGGCCAGTAGCTGCAGTACATGTGTACAGTACTCACTCTCCTTGCAGAAGAGACACAGCAGGTAGTAGTATGCAGACAGTCCCGGCTGCACGCCGGCGGCACGCAGCTCGGCCAACCCGTTCTCGAACACTATTTATATATGTTATAGCGTCCCCACCGTTCCCACCTTTCGGTATACCAGCAGGGGCCGCTATACCCGAGCGCACACCCCTAAGGGCGACGTCAGGGATCGAGTTTAAGACGGATCTAGTCCCCAATGCTAGACTGGTTCTCATAAAGGAGAGTAGCCTCGTGCCCTAGGACACTACCTGGTTGTCCAGACAGGTACCGGAGCAATAAGGCCGCTCACCACCCGCGCCTCAAAGAGGAGCTAACGACAACCTCGCTGGGGCCGGCAGAGAAGCCACCTCCCACATCTCCAGTGTGGTACCGGAGCTGTTGAGGCACGCTCACTTCCCAGCACACATCCGTGTGCCTACCAAAAGTGACCTACATCCTGGTAAGGACCGGACACATCTAGCCTAGTGTCCTACGCATTAAGGCATAGCGCAGCCGGGGATGCGGTCCCAACGGTCCGACTTTCGAAGGTCCGAAGGACACAGCTAAAGGCCACCCCATGGCCTCGCGCACTCGTCCACGACGTGCAAAGCGCTCGTCGCGTATGAGGGCAGCCCCCGGTGACAAGCATACCGGGGAGACGCTAACATTGCCACCCTCTGCGACTGCAACCACAACCCCCACGAGTCCGACCTCAATGTTGGACGGCGTCCCCTACTAAGCCACCGATAGATGCAGCCGTTCTGGGACGCCGGGCAAGTCCAACCCCGTGGTAGCCTAGTCACAGGGGGGGACCCGTAGTTCCCCCCCCCGACCCGACTGGCTCGGCTTCTGCCAGCCGGGCAGTAGCTGCAGTACATGTGTACAGTACTCACTCTCCTTGCAGAAGAGACACAGCAGGTAGTAGTATGCAGACAGTCCCGGCTGCACGCCGGCGGCACGCAGCTCAGCCAGCAGCTGCAGCGCCAGGTCCTGCAGCGCGCGGCCGCCGCCCCACGCCGCCAGCGACCGCAGGCAGCCCGACAGCGTGCCTCCGTCCGGGGAGAGGCCCTACCACATTTACATTGGTCTCTTAAGGGCGTACCATAACGTAAAAAAAATATTTAATTGTGACAAAGATAGGACGAAGGGTCCGATTCAGCGAAATTTTAGAGCAAAAAACCCTATCCTACTTCCTATTCCTTTCTACTAATAATATTATAAACGCGAATGGTTGCATGTGTGTATGTATTTCAAATATAGGTAGCTGGAGCTACCTTTATTTGTTCAACAAATTTGCCTATTTGTTCAACATTTATTTAGTATTAAATGTGTTGTTTTTGTATTATTTTTGTGATTGATCATATAAAAGTATTATCTATCTATCTATATTCCAAGTTTCATCGCAATCGGTTCAGTAGTTTTTGCGTGATTGAGTAATAAACACACATACATACACAAATACTCACAAACTTTCAGCTTTATAATATTAGTAGGACTAGCTGTTACCCGCGACTTCGTCTGAATAGAAATAGTGCATAGTCGACTTTCGTTCGTTCGTTCATTGCTCAGGTTCTACAAATGGGATTTCGATGCAAAGTATACCACGAGGTTTCTCAAAAATAGGACTATCGAACATTGAAAATAAGATTTCAATCGAAACAGTAGTTTTTAATTGTATAAGGAACAAACAGACAGACAGACGTGAATTTTAAAAATAATATAATTATGTTCTACTAATTTCCATAAGTCCCCTAGACCACCTTTTTTTATTTACCTCCAGGTACAAACCTCCTATCTCCTTTTGTCCTCTCTTCCTTTATTATAAGTATAGAATATAAAAGATATAAAGATGATGTATGTAGGTACGTACTTACAAAAGTGTGAGTGTGAAACCGAGAGAATCAGAAGCAGTGAGAATCTTGTCTTATATTTTTGTCTGAAAATATGATGGAGCTTACGCAATGCATAGGTACTTCAATAGCCTGTTACCTGTTCATTCATCTGCATCAACAAACTTTTGAGCGCCTCGATCCTAAGCGTGGTGCCCTCTCTGAGAAACCCGACACAGCCTAGCAGAGAATTGTATACTCCGGTAGACAGCGGAATATTCTGTTCCAACGCCTCTTGGGCTAGCTGGTGGGCTCTCTCAGCCTGCGAATTGTAACAAACTAATTTTTTTTAAATAATAATAAATATTTGACTACATTGCACACAGCGCAATCTAGTCCCAACGACAACGGATATATACTACATATTAGGGGTTAAAGTATGAAATTGCCGATTTGTACTGAAAATCTTAATTGTTTATTTTATAAATTTTTAACAAATTTATTTAATCAAAATAGTTGCCATTATTATTTATACATTGCTGCCATCTAATGGGAAGGTTATTAATGCCTTTGCGATAGAACTCCGACGATCTAGACTGCACAAACTGTGTGAAAGCATTTTGTACTGCCTCTTGGGAAGAAAACTTCTTGTCACGTAGATAATTGTCCAAATCACGAAAAAAATGGTAGTCCGTTGGAGCAAGGTCTGGTGAATACGGAGGATGAGGAATGGTTTCTAAGTGCAGTTCCTGAAGGGTCAAAATGGTTTCTCGTGCTGTGTGAGGTCTCGCGTTGTCGTGGAGCAATAATGGTGAAGATTCATTCATGAGTCGGGGCTGTTTTACTGCTAGTTTTGTCAACATGGTTCGGAGTTCGGCACAATAGACATCTGCCGTAATTGCTTGACCAGATCGAAGAAATATAGTGTAGTGTCTATAGTGAATAACACCATGCTGAGACCACCAAACAGTTACCATTATTGGTACCTTTTTAAGGTACCAATAATGCTTTAAATAATGCTTTTTTAAAAGGCATTACCTTTTTATTGGTAAGTTTTGCTTTAGGACACTGTTGTGGCATTTGACCTGGGGTCAGCCATTGCATTTTTCTTTTCCGGTTATCATAAAGAATCCACTTTTCATCACATGTTACAATTCGATCCAATATTCCTTCATTTCTGTACCGGTTCAACAAGGCAACACAAGTTTCAACACGAGTTTCTTTCTGCAGATCAGTCAAATCATGAGGCACCCATTTTTCGTATTTTTTTATTTTATTGATTTGACGCAAGTGAGTCAATAAAGTGGGTAAGGTAACGTTAAACCATGCCGCTAATTCCTGGGTAGTTTGACTAGGATCGGCTTCCACTCTCTCTTAATTCATCGTTATTCACCTGTGTGGGCGGTCTTCCTCGTGGCTCGTTCTTTAAGTCGAAATTTCCATCACGAAAGCGTTTAAACCAAAATCGCAGGGTGCGTTCATTAGTAGACCCCTCTCCAAACGCAGCATTGATATTGCGGGCTGTTTCTGCCGCGTTAGTTCCGCGTCGGAACTCGTATTCAAAAATCACTCGAATTTTCGCAGTATCCATCTTTCTTGTCTAAATTGAATAACAAAAACAATTGAAAGTCGATATTCAAATGTTTCACATTTTTTAAAAAAAGAACATCACAGAAACCATTTGAAAAAAGTTTCATTCGAAAACCTCAAACCATGAAGATTCTATGTCAATTCAAAAAACCTATTGCAATAAAACGGCAATTTCATACTTTAACCCCTATTATTATACTTTTTTTTTGTAAATACATACATATTATAAATAGAAAGACACCCAGACCAGATACAAACATTTATTTTTAAGCATAAATATTTGCACCCGACGGGAATCGAACCCGCAGCTTTGCAGCATTTTTTGTGATCTATACGAAATTAAATAAACATCTTGAAACATTTTCGCTTCCAGACTTCCAACTTGCGACTCTTTATTTACAACCACTAGACGCAAATAAATTTTCAAAGATGTGTATTATTCCTAGATCTATTTGCATGCATTTTTTTTTTTTTTTTTCTTTCTGTAAACTGCTACATGGCGATCTGTCTGTATGACAATAGTCCAATAAATTGGCTGAGTATTATAATGACGTTTATTATTTGAGAGACTTGTCCAGTGAGTTGTCTCTTATTCGTTGTCTGCGAATCTTACTGCTAGTCCTTGTATGCTATGGCGTTTCAGCCGGGAGAATGTTAGGCTCCCTGGGCCTTGTAATTGAGCAGCAAGATCGTTTTCGTGTCTGGTTAGCCTTCTCTGGTAGGCTCTGCTGTATGGTTCTATCTCTTGCTTTACAGTTTTGATTTTTATGTCCATATACATGTATTTGTTGCTAACGTGTCGAGGTATGTTAAGCATGTTCCTAATTGTTTTGCTTTGAAACCTCTCCAGTATCTCTATGTTGCTGATGCTAGCTGAGCCCTAAAGTTGGATCCCGTATGTCCAAACCGGTTTGATGATAGTCTTGTAGATAGCCATTTTGCTCTCGTGTGATAATTGAGATTTTCTTCCAATCAGCCAGTATAGGCTGCGAACTTTGGCGTCTAGTTGCTTGCGTTTCGTCCAGATATGTTTCTGCCAGGTTAGGCGTCTATCTAAGTACATGCCCAGGTATCTAGCCTCGTCCGCCTGGGGAACTGGCTCATTATACAGCAGAACAGGTGGACATGTTTCTCGTCTGAGTGTATAAGTCACGTGAATTGACTTATCTTTGTTAGCTTTTATGCGCCATTTATCAAACCACTCCTCGACTAAGGAAAGATGCAGTTGTAAGTTGTCTGATGCTATCCGCGGGTTCTCGTTAACGGATAAGAGAGCAGTATCATCTGCGTAAGTAGCGGTTGTGGTAACGTTGTCAAGGGTTGGTAAGTCGGCTGTAAAAATCAGGTATAGAACGGGCCCTAAAATACTGCCTTGAGGTACTCCTGATTTAATTTCATGCATTGTGGACAATTCATCTTCATATTTTACTTCATAGCATCTCTTCTCCAAGTATGATTTAATGATTTGAAAGAAGCAATGCGGCAGGTTACGCTTGATTTTAAAGAGCAGGCCATCATGCCAGACTCTGTCAAAAGCCTGGCTGATATCCAGGAATACTGCTGAACAATATTGTTTATTTTCTAATGTTCTGTTTATTATGTCAACCAGTCGGTGAACTTGTTCGACCGTGCCGTGACCCTCTCTAAACCCAAACTGGTGCTGTGGTAATAGCTCTTGAAGGTGATTTATCATTCTTGACAGAATCACTTTTTCAAATATCTTACCTACCAAAGGAAGTAAGCTGATCGGTCTGTAAGAGGAGAGTTCTTCAGCCGGCTTTCCCGGTTTAAGGATCATGACAATTTGTGCTATTTTCCATTGGCTTGGGAAGAAGAGCAGTCTCAAGCAGGCATTGAAGATTTGCACTAGAAATAGTGTTCCTTTCTGCGATAGTTCTTTTAGAACAATAGCATCTATTTCATCATATCCGGGACTTTTTTTGTCATCAAGTTTACGGATTTCCCTTGTGAGTTCTATAGGTGATACGCTTTTCAGTGGTAAACACATTTGATTATCCGACTTAAGGTAGTCATGTATTTCTCTGTCCAAATTCTCACTCGTGCTAGGTAATGGTTGAAATATCTCCTCTAGGTGATTAGCAAACGCAACAGCTTTCTCCAGGTTAGATTTAACCCATGTTCCATTTTGCCTTCTTATTGGGGCTTTCTGTTTTTTCGGCCGTTTTAATTTTGATGTCGCTTTCCACAGAGAGTAGCTAGTGTCACTAGATGGGCAAAGTTTGCTTAAGTATTCCTGTAGGTTGGTGTTGCTGAGGTCACTGATTAGTTCTTTCAGCTCTTTTGATGATTTGTTGAAGGCTGCTTTGTCTCTAGTGTACCTGGATTTGTGCCACATTTTTCTAAGTTTCCGTCGCTCCAATATTTTACGTTTCACAAAATCTGGATAAAAATGTTCTTTTGGAAAGAGTGGTTTATGTTTCGGTGTCGACTCATATGCAGCAATATGTATTACTCTATTGAACATTTCTATAGCTTCTTCTATATCGTCAGGTGACTTTAGCGCAATCTTTAATTTTAGCTTGTTAGTCATTATGTTCCGGAATTCGTTCCAGTCTGTGTTTCGACTATATATTTTGGGTGGAGCTTCCTGTAGTATTATTCTATTGTGCACATTCAGTATTACCGGAGTGTGGTCAGATGAAAGGTCGATGATATGTTCTATGGTCATGTTGTTCAGCGGTTGGTTTTTTGTTATAAAAAAGTCCATCAGGTCTGGTTGTTTCGCCTTATCAGTGGGCCAATATGAGGGTTCCCCAGTTGACAGGTAGTCAAGGTTTAAGTCACTCATTGCTCGGTGGAGTTGATTTCCTTTAGAGTTCATTAGTCTTGAGCCCCACTGTTTGTGCTTAGCGTTCCAGTCTCCGCCACAAATAAAACGGTTACCAAGGGAAGTCAGGTATTCTTTATATTCATCTGCGGTTATTTTATGCCTTGGAGGGCTATAATTTGCTGACACTGTTATTTCTGAAACCTTGTCGGTAATTTTAATTATGGATGCTTGTATTTTCTCAGTACAGAAGGGTTCCAGAGGGAAATGTTTAATGTTAGATTTAATTACTATCGCGGCCCCTGCGTGAGCTTTTCCAGAGGGATGGTTTGTTGTGTAGGTGTTGTAATTTTTAATGTCAATGTGGCTTTTTGATGTCAATCTTGTCTCTGATATCAGTGCAATGTCTATCTTCTTCATTATGAGGAATGCCTCTAGTTCTTGCTTGCGGCCTGTTAGGCCGTTGGCGTTCCATGTCATTATTCTTATGTTGTCAATCATTTTATCAATAGACTGCTGATAAGTTGGATCATTCGATCCATCATTTTGTCGATCATGTCATTCATAATGATTTGGAATTTTTGGAACATTTTGTCCATTATGTCTTCCAGGTCAGTTGTACTAGTACCTAGTAGGCGGCTGTTTGTGTTTGCTTGTATGTCAAGGTTTTTTGCTCTTGTTACTGTGGCATATGATTTGCCTAGGTTTGCTGGCGTTGTAGCTACTTTTTCAATTCTTGGAGTGTCGTTTTTCGTATTGTTGGTCTTTATTTTTTGGTGTGGAGGGGGGAAGTGCTCCTCAAGCGGTTGGTTTGTCTGGTTTACTGAGTTCAGTATTTGTTGATTTTGTTGTGGATTCCAGTAGGATTGACGATGTTGAGTGGTCTGTGTCACTTGGGATGTGTAGGTCTCACGTGGTTTGGGGCTTATCTTTAGTATTTGCTGTCTATATTGTTTGTATTTGGAGCAGCCTCTATAGTTTGATGGGTGTTTTTCGGAACAGTTAGCGCATGTAGCATCAGTGTCCCGAGCTTTCTTACATGATGTTGAAGGGTGTTCTTCACCGCATTTAACACACCTAAAGGGCCTAAGGCACTGGTTCTTTGAATGTCCGAATCTTTGGCACCTTTTACATTGCACAATTTCTTTCTTTTTGTATGGTGCTTCAAAGGTTACTCTCATTTGATTTAGTTGTTTTATCTTGAAGATGTCTTTGTTGTTGTGTTTGGGCTCCAGATCTACATAGAATAATGGCAAAGGTTCTTTGGTTGCTCTGTGCAAAACATTTATAGCTTGTCGCACCTCATGTCCTAGTTTTTCAATTTCCGTTGATATATGGTTGATGTCCTCTGATGGATGTAGTCCGCGTAAAACCACTCTGTAGGCCCTCTCGCTCTTGAGTTGGTATGTAAAGTGACTGACGTTTTCACTTATGAAGTGTTGTCTTATTGCTTTATATATGTCTACATTGATTGGCATTACTTTCACTACATGTCCAGATCTTAAGGTTGTCATAGTGTAATCTTCGGTTTTAGCTACTGCATTGAGTATTTCTTTTAATTTACAAATGTTTTTGACGCCAGTTACGAAAATTGGTTCTGGTTTTGGGGGTTTAACTTCGTCAGTGTTTTCTATATCATTGGCTAATATATCAAATTGATTTTGTGTTGGCACAGCAATTATTATGTTGTCGGTTTGAGGCTTTTTGCAAGGGTTTTCAAGATGCTGGGATGTAGGGCTGTTTTCAGCTCTTTTCCTTTTAACGATTGATGGTGCTCTATCTTGCTGCCAGTTACTGCTGACGTCTTTAGGTTTGTTTAATTGTATCTCGTTTGGGGCAGATCCCAATGAATTTGACCGTGTAAACATGCTCCTGTGGAAGGTCTGTTGAACGAACGTTGTCTTGGTCGTAGGTGAAGGTTTTTCGGGGAGATCGGTATTATTTTGTTCCTTATGTTGCAATCCTTTGCCCCCCCCAGAATACGTGGGGCAGCCCGAGTCTTGCTCGGGGAGGGATTCTCCGACGGATTGTCCGCTGGTACCCTCCTGGGGTAGATTCTTTTTAAGTTTTGCATCCATGTTTGGAGTGATTTTTCATCTAAGGGTTTTCTTCCCTGGCGGTCTTTTGGGGGGCGTTTTTGCCCTCCAGGCCTCCGTCAGCCTCTTCCAACTAGAAATTCCGGTTGGGTAACAGGCTAATTAACCGCCGCCCGTTGCTCGGCGTTGATTGTTCGTTTAGCGCCACCCGGGGAGTACGTGTAGGGTAACAAAGGGCAATCTTCCTACGGACGCGAACAAAGACCACTCCCCACTCCCCATTTGCATGCATTGAGCATTAAAATATATTTAAGAAATTAAGCTTCAAACTGCGGTTTCACCCGCATTACTCTATCACTCAACAGAAATCTTTGTCATGCTTGTTCGCTACCACTGCTAGACCGGAATCATAGTGTGTTGAGGTACTAAAATAAGCAACTAGTCTGTAAGATCATGTTATAATATTTCTTTAAATCCTGTGGTAGATTTTCAATATTAATCTTACCTGATAATATTTAGCCATGCCTTGTATAATTGTGCAGTAAGCTTCAGGAGTTTTTGGTTCCATTGCAGTGAATATTTTGTCAGCTAAACCTCCCAATCTGAAAGTATATTATACATTTTAAGCATTGATATAATCAAACAAGTGAAGATATGTCAATAGTTACTACAAATGAGACGACAAAACTGTGACCAGCCGGCACACTGGCTTCGGTTGGTGGTGGAAAGGAATATCGTTGCTATCTCTTTCGCGCTGCAGTCTAGAACGTCCCACTATCTCTGTCGCACGGTATTGTCACCGTGCGTGCCAGATAAAGGTGCACTCGACTAGGGGCGCCACATCTAACATTAGGCACAATTTACCTAATACAATGATTAGATCCGATTTTGATCACTTGCATGTAAGTGTTTCTAGCTCATTTATAACGTATCTTCACTTGTTTGATTATATCAATGATTTAAAGTAAATGAAAAAAAAAAGATTTTATTTCAAAGTTACTTGTTTAAACTGCACATATAGTAACTTCCATTCTACATGATCTTGTTTAGAGGATACAGCTTGGCTTAACGTGACCTTTAATCGTTAGTCGTTTTCCGATACGTAGACTAGTGCAGCCACTAAGAAAGACAGTTTGTAACTTGTGCCACTGCCATTATTCTCTCCAGTCTCTACTCGAATATTTATATGTTATAACGTCCCCACCAACAGCCGAATGCAGGCATTACGTGAGGGGTCCACTATATAAATAGTCGAGTACAGAGTGGTGTGCCATTATTCTCTTTATAAAAGGACAGTTACCTGTAGCGTCGCGACGCTAGATCCGGGGATCCGTGGAATTCGATGTTGATATCGACGCGTCGATATCAACATCGAATTCCACACCACGCAAAGTTATGATCTGCAGGGAAGATTTTTTACATGAAACAGCCTAGGATTAAAGCTGTCGATTTAAACAGACATTTAAACCTCGATTACAATAACAGTTTAAACCAACGGCGTCGGCTTAAAAACATGTAACTCAATGCTGTGGTTTGCACTGCGCAGGTTATTCCTATGTGCATTGCAGATTTTAAGTAAAAATCAACTAACTTCCATGTAGCGGACTGTCGTTCCTTTGAGCTGGTTGCAAACCATCGTTCTTCCATCCACTCCATAGAGTCAGGTTCCTTCTCATTGTAGAAACATAACAATTGCAAGAACTGCAGCTTTAGGTCCTCATTCACACTGTCTGTGCCACCTAATAGTTGGAACACTTTGATTGAATCTTCAAGGAGTGCATTTTGTATTGTATATTGTAGATCACCTTCTGTTACCTGGAATTTATTGGGTATTTAATAATAATAATACCTACCTCTATCTACCGCATAACTCCCGTCAAGTTTAACTCGACGTCGTTTTGGGAATATGATGCTGTCGAGGAGCACAAGGAGCGAGTAGAAATTTACGATGTTAAAGCCATAGACAATTTCTGATCGCTCCTTGCACGGCAATTACACCCCATTATCAACAGCATCGTATTCCCAAAACAGCATTGTCGATTTGAACTTGACGGGAGTTACGCAGTAGGGTTAAAGGTCGCTAGCTAAAAACATCTAAACCAATGATAAAACTAGGTTTGTAGATAACTGGAGGCTATAACACAAAATGCTACTTTCTATACCTAGCACATTTCAATATGGACAATACTACCTTACTCTCGGCATTATAAATTGGTTTA
Organism: Idaea dimidiata; assembly: GCA_949358125.1. Classification (NCBI taxonomy): domain Eukaryota; kingdom Metazoa; phylum Arthropoda; class Insecta; order Lepidoptera; family Geometridae; genus Idaea; species Idaea dimidiata. The sequence continues at coordinate 13,781,330 of OX442339.1, read as the reverse complement.
GGTTTGAATGCATCAATATGAGGGTCAGCATTAAAATAAGGAGTCTTCATCTTCATGGGTGGATCCCATTCTCGAGTTGTGAACCATTCTGCATGTTCATCACGGATCCAAGCAGCTGCCTTCCTACCTGCCTCGGCCGAGAGGGCATATGCTCGCTTACGGAAGTTTGAGAGTGGTATTAGATATGGATCATCATGATATCTGGAATAATATTTTGTGAGTGTTGAAGTGGTAGATAGATAGATAGATTAACACTTTATTTGCACAAACCAACAACAATTAAAATCAGTTTACATTATAATAAGGAAGACAAAATTTTCAGTGATTTCAAAACTATAAGATACTAGCTGCGCACCGCGGTTTCACCCGCGTAAGTCCCGTTCCCGCGGGAATATCGGGATAAAAAGAAGCCTTTGTGTTAATCCAGATCCCCAGCTACCTATATTCCAAGTTTCATCGCAATCGGTTCAGTAGTTTTTGCGTGAAAGAGTAACAACCTCACATACATACTTACATACAAACTTTGGCGTTTAATATAAGTAAGATTAAGTTATTTAGGTACTGACTTGTCTCTACTCACTTGTAATGTGAAGCTGTAGGGTCTGTTCCAACCGTAGCAGCTAAAGCCTGTAGAATATCAGTCGGTCCTCTAGGGATTCTCGGTGGTGGTGATATACCATCAGAAGACGCTGATTTCTGAGGCAACTTTTGTCCTTCTATTGTAGTGAGACTGCGACACAGGCATGAGAGCCTTTGCCACTGTCTGGAAATGAAAACACCGAAAGTCTAGAAATCTAGAATATAGTAAATTAGCAGAGCTAGTAGTCCACATAAAATCATTGCGAACAAGGAAAAAAATTGAATAAAAACAAATGATTATGCCAATAATTAGGACCTTACCTCGGTATAACTACATTAGTGTACATAATGTTTGCCATATATCAGCCAATTTGATTATATTGAATTATCGCCGAATTACAATGAATTAAAATTACAGCCGAACACTTCATAACACTTCTCAAGCTAGGAGTAATAGTGTTCTGTGTTCTCAACATAACCTCAAATCAAACAAAATCAAACTTGTTTTTTTTCTTCACGGCGGAAAGTCACCAGTGTCAGCTTTACAGTTTTACATCAATCCAGTAACGAGTTTTTTACATGTGGTTCAAAATTTTCATTTTTGTGAAACATAGTTTAAATGCGTGCAAATTGTCTAATTTCGGGGGCATATTAATCAATTTAGTTTCGTTAAGGTGTACAAGTGCAATGAAAGTGAAAATCGGTGCAAAACATAAACTTTAGCGTTGTCTCCAAAGCTCCGTAAACAATATTTGTAAATAGCCGCCGTGTTTACAAATGATTCCCTAGACCTGACTTTACCTAAGACGACTTAAACGTTTCGATGCAAATGACTTGCATACCCTAAGATTTGCCTTAGAGTAACTAGTAGGTAGTTCGCACCGAACTGAGACCTCACGACCCCCTATCTCCCCAACTACCCTACCGATCCGGCTCATCTTCGAACTTATAAATTATATTGACCTAAACTACGCGCATACCAAAATTCATGAAGATTGCACCTACACACTCACTGCCAAAACAATTTCATTTAAATATATAAAACTCGATTCCTACCAAAATTAATGAAGATCGAAGCTACGATACTCAAGTTATCGTCGAACAAACATACAAAGATACAAGTGCCAGGCCCGTCTACACTGGCACGTGTCAATTACAGATTGACACTGGCTACTTTTCAAACCGCAAAAATCGGTTCAACCGATAAGAAATAAACACTACACCGACTGTAAAGTCCGTCTCACGAGAAAAGTCCCCTAGACGCGGCGCTACAGTCACGCGACAAAATGTTGCTAGCATGGACTGGTTTAGACTACCCAAAAACATTTGAGAATAAATTCGATTTTATTGGATTAGTTAACATGATTATTAAACAATTAATTACGACGACACGATTAATCTCTTAGGAAAAAAATATGAGCACATCCAACACTTGCTCTAACGGTGAAGGAACACATCGTGAGGAAACCTGCATGGGTTATTCGCCAATCCAGACTAGACAACCGTAGCGTAACTAACTGCCTAACTACTAGAAGGAGGCCCGTGCGTGCCCAACATTGGTACGTATTTAAGGGATGGGTAATAGTATAGGAAAGGTACCTATAGGTATATAGGTGGGTATATAGTGAATAAAATAATTTTAAATTTTAATCGTATAATTATGCTCATCGATTGGGTTTATTCCAGACATACTACAGTCACTATCCGAATCATCTACACGAATATCGCTATCGTGATCAGACTCTGTTTCGCTGTCACTTACAGTAGATATTATAAAACGGTCCATTTCATCATCTACCAGCCCGTCGTTCTTAAAATACTCATCTTCTATATGCTCCACATGTTTGCATTGTTTAAACCAATCCTCCGGTGTCACGCTTGCAAACGCGTCTTCTGTCAGTTGTACAATTTTTTTAGGGTCTTGGTCAACATTCTTCTCAGCTACGCGTCTCTTCACAAGGCTCCAAATTTTCTCTATAGGGTTGAGATCGCAATGATATGGAGGCAGTTTTAAAACTTCATGGTTGTGACTTTTTAAAAGTTCATCTACAGCATATGTTGGTTGTCCTTTATTTTTCTTTATTAGATCGAACAATACGGGTTTTGTCCAGGTTTCTTCAAAGTAAATCCCTTTTTCTTGCAACCACTTTTGCATTTCGGCTTTTAAATTTGACATGGTTGGTGCCTTATTTATTTGGGTACAGTGGTATGGAGCATTGTCCATAACCACAAGAGATCTTTCGGGCAGATTTGGTATTAATTTCTCAGCCAACCATTTAAGAAAATTTGTCGAATTCATATCGTCGTGATAATCGGAAGACTTCGACTGTGATTTAAAAATGAGTAATGCATTATTTATAAAGCCATTCTCAGTACCAGCATGAGCGATTATCCATCTACTCCCAGCAGATTCTGAAGCGAAAAGTCCGGGCTCTTTTTCACTTTGCCAACAACTTTTGGCGTGATAAGTGTTGTGGATATAGGTTTCATCCAAGAACACTACTGGTCTTTTTTCGATCGTGCGATTTTTTCTCATTATTTCAATATATCTTGCGCGCCAAGCAGTTATATCATAACGCTCCATTAATATTTTTCTTTTAGATTGGCACCGTTTGTACCTAAACCCAATTCTTTGCAATATCCTATGTAGTGTAGCGCGGCTTCCTTCAAAATCAATGTCTTCTTTCAATACTGCACGTAATTTATTTAGAGTAGGCAGTTCTTTTTTCACGGTATAAAATTGGTGAATCTTATGGCGAATAGCGCAGAGATCGAAACCATCCAGATTAATTTTATTTTGACGTGGACGACTCTTCCCCGGTGTAACAATCTTTTTTGAAGTACTTGCAGCTGTGTTTCCTTCCTTCGTTACTCTTGAGACGGTTTTCTCAGACACACCTGAAAAAAAAAACATTTATGCGTTATTAATAAATCAGCCCTCTTTTATGATGTTTTCAAGTACAAATTTTTAATTACAAAATAAAAATAAAAGAATTTACAGGATATTGATTAGATGCATTCTGTGTGTGGATGCATGACATACATTTAGATATAAAGTCCCGAAAGGAAAGGTAAAAATCACAGAGCTAGCAACACCAAATATGTACCTGTCATCGCCGCAACTCTCTTGCGAACGTTGTTTAATGGTATTAAAACGCCATTATTTCGCTGTTCTGCTTCACAAAACTCCTTCACCTTCAGTATCATTTCTCGACCAGCACTTTTCACGACTTTAGGCATTGTAAATAACACTTAAACAAAGATAAACAATAAAAATCTCGATAGCGTCCCAACACGTCACGACAACTAACAACGGCAACATGGCCGACCTGTCAAAATTAGTTCCAATTCTTACCACGGGACTTTTCTCGTGAGACGGACTTTATCACAGTCATATCACAGTATTCACCGAAAGTGAAAAACACGTAAAAAAACAAGTGGAAAACCGCCGAAAACCACGATTAGTATTCCGTGAAAACCACAAATACAACCGATTCCAATTTAACGTAAGTAGACATTCATTTTCTAATCGGGTTCTAGTCTAGTAGTATAATCCGTACTACTACAGAACTGCTATGTAGTATAACTACATTTAGTAGCAGTTCTGCGATTGATATGAACGATTGTATTTAGGTATGAAGATAAAGATAATTTATTTGGTCAAGAATTCAAAAATATAAAGTTACAGAAATTCTGCCTACAGGCGTCCAAATATTTTTGGGTAGGTAGCTTAACTAGTCATAAACTACGCATGAATCAATGCATGAATAAAATTTATACAAATTTAACAATTTTTAACATGTATGTAGGAACTATTAGTATCTAGTATAAGTAATATTTTTTATGAAATAATAAAAATTCTTCAGCCGAATAAAAACAATGGAGAAAAAGATAGTTGCGAAGGTCTTTTTTCACGTTAAAAATGGTAAGTTTTTGAATCTGTCAGGACGTTGTGGTAAGCAGGTGGTTGCAGGTGTGTGTTACCAATTTGTACCTTGTAGTGGGATTGTGAATGTCATTTATTTGCTCGAAATATCGTCAAAACAGTATTGTATTCTCTTCATAGAATTAAGAAGTACTAACAAAGTTTCTATGATTCTCTTTGAGTAATTGTTATAAAAAGAATAAAGTTAAATTTATTTCACCAGCACTTAACTTGGCATGCAAATATTAAATTAATATTAAAATATGCTGGAATTTACTTGGAATAAGCATTGCCATCAAATTGCCATTCAGCGTGGCAATGCAGCCAGCATTTTGGGCTCGCTGCCAAGTCACAAAGACTTGAACTTATTTAAATAAACTTGTTGTTTAAATAAACGTGTTTTAAATATGTTTTTGAGTGTTTATAATAAAATGAATTTAATTTATCAATCAATATAATAAAAAAATATATTCCTTGAGTTCAATGATTACAGTGTCAATAATAGGAAAAATAATAGTAATATAATTTGATTTAAATAGAAATAAAAGCTTTTAAACTAAAACTTGCCATAATTATTCAACTTTAGTGGAACTAATAACACATAGCTAGAGGCTGGAGTTGAAGACTATAAAGTAAAATTGTATTAATCTGTTTTCAGAATGAAAACTGCAATAACAATTCTACAGGAGATGATGATCAGGATGGGTCAAACTCCTGAATATGAATGCATTGCTCAGGCAAGTATCTTGTTCACATATATACACTGCATAGGTAATTATACTGCCAGTTGCTCTGTCAAAGTTTTATCTATTGGCTTTGAGAGACCCCACAATGGGGGTGACAATGGGATAATATTGGTGGCTCTTGCCTAATCCTACCTAAATACAAATATATATAATAATCACTAGCTTCGTGCCGTGGTTCCACCCGCGTAAGTCCCGTTCCCGCGGGAATAACGGGATAAAAAGGAGCCTATGTGTTATTCCAGGTGTCCCTATATTCCAAGTTTCATCACAATCGGTTTAATAGTTTTTTGCATGAAAAAGTAACAAGATCACATACAGACATATACCTACATACATACAAACTGTGGGTTTATAATGTTAGTAATAAGATATAGGAGCATGCACATAAAATATTTGGCAGTTCAAACTCAAATCAATTGTTTATTATTTTTAAAAACAACTAGCTGCGCCCCGCAGTTTCACCCGCGTAAATCTTGTTTCCTCGGGAATATCGGGATTATTCCTGGTATCCAACTAGCTATATTCCAAGTTTCATCACAATTGGTTCAGTAGTTTTTGCGTGAAAGAGTAACAAAGTCACATTTATACATACAAACTTTAGCGTTTATAATATTAGTAAGATTTTCGATAGAAGGAAAGCTCACGTAGCCTAGTTGGAAAGGCACCAATCTGGAGACACAAGTTCGAATTTCGCCACAAGTGGACTTTTGAGAATGTATTTTTCCTTTCAAATATTTCACTAATAACATTTCAATAACAATAGAATTCAGTTCTAGAAATTCTGGTTAGGGTAAAAAATATGTATGTTTTGTCAAAATTGGGGGTGCAACTCCCAGTATTTTTCCTGTTTTTTTTTTGTTTTCGATATTTTTTTTTTTGTGTTTCCTACATTTGGATGGGTAAATTAAAAAAAAATGCGTTTCAAAAATTTGCATCCGGCAGGACTTGAACGAACCTGCATCTCTGGGGAGTCTGCCCCAAAGATTATTTTTGGGCTATTTTGGCCACAGGGGCTCGTTCAGTCGAGATGAAATTAGGGATAGCATTTTTTTTTACGTTACAGGCACGCAGTGAAGTGTTTTCTACACTTACACAGGACTAAATTTAAAGAAATGCTTTCCATCTTGTATTTTTAAGCCTCTAATGAGATGACCGATCAAATTTTTACACCTGTCACTCTTATAAATGTGTCATGTGTCTGCAGTCGGGACCCCAGCACCAGGCGACATTTGAATACCGATGTGTGGCGGACGGGGCGACGGGGTCCGGCATCGCGCGCTCCAAGAAGGAAGCCAAGCAGGAGGCGGCGCGCGCCGTGCTCGCGGCGCTGGCGGCGCGCGGCCGTACCGTGCCGCCCGGCGCGCTACCCGACGCACCGTCCGCGCACGCCGCGCCGCTCTGCCACGTGGCGCTCCTGCGGGACTTAGCCGACCAGTACCGACTGCCGGCCGTCACCTTCGACCTCGTCGGCGATTCGGGCCCGCCGCACATGCGCCGGTTCACCGTCCGCGCCGCCGTCGGCGAGCACGCGCGGCAAGCCTCCGCCACGACCAAGAAACTCGCGCGCGACCTCGCCGCCGACCAGCTGTACGCGTACCTGCGCGCTAACCTGCGCTCGACGCGCGACTTCGTCGAGGAGGAGGCGCTGGCCCGCACCCGCGAGAAGGCGATGGACCGGTACCGCGAGGTGCACGACGACAGGCCGCGCCGCCCCGACCTCGCGCAGAAGATAGCGGACTACCACCTGGGGCTGGTGACGCAGGCGGCGCAGGAGGGCGGCGCCGGCGGCGACGCGGCAGCGGCGCTAGCGGCGGTGGCTGCGGGCGACGTTGACGGCTGCGCGCGGGCGCTCGGCCTGGAGGTAGAGCGCAAGGCGCCCGGCCCGGCGCCCGCCCTGCTCGAGCTGTCCCCCACGTCACCACCGCTGGTGTTCGCCGGCCGCGACGCCGCCTCCGCGGAAGCCGCTGCCGCGAGATACCTGCGACTGGCGCTGGCGCAGACTCCACTCCCACCGAAACCCGTCGCCATTGCCTCCTTTTAAAATTAACGCTATTCCTTCAATGTAGACGTTAAATGCGTCACTCCTGAGGAACCAGAAGACTTAGGTACCGCACAAGTTCAATGTCGACTTGAGGGGTCGAAAAATCGGCATTGCGCAAAGGAATGATCTGCGCGTTTTTTTTTTTATAAATAACAGCCGTAGATCGAAGCCGCCGCGTCGTCGGTTTGTCATTTTTAAACCGGGAGCTCTCGAGAAACGTCGATTTCGATGATGATTCAAATCGACGAGGGACGACGACGAACGCATGCAAATCAACACCGTTGTTTGCCCCGCTCAAGTTATTCCTTTGCTCAGTGCGGATTTCGATGATGATGTCGACGCTAGATCCGCGGTAGGACCAGCGTCGTAAAATGATGCTAATTTTTGGTTACCGGTCGGCGTTGCGGCGACCGACGCGACGTTCCAACGTGGAACATCTAAAAACATCTATTCTTCACCTCATAATATTTTGGGTTGATAGGGTCTAATCTCAGGAACGAGATTCTACATGGAAGAAAGAGCGTACTATCGTACATACAGACATCAGCTCATTATTTATTAGGTACCTTTTTGGTACAGTCAGCATCAAAGGTCGACTACATTCAGATTTACAGACTGTTTTAATAAAACAGGATATTTTCAAAATGTTCAAAAATGACACTCCACTTAGTTATTGCGATTTGAAAAGGTATCTAAATGTGGTATAGACTTTTGATGCTTACTGTATTTTTGTTCATTTTATTTGGAACCTACCTGTGGATGGGTTCGAAAATATTAAAGTTACGAAATAGCCCGCCATTAAGACGCCAAGTAGGCCGTCTACATTTCAGTTCATCTCCATCAGCTATCCCCCTCCAGATTTTTTAGTGCTGCATAAGAAACTAACTAGATATAAGCGTTAATTAATGGTAAGCTAACAGTTTGTTTTGGTTTCTATTATTTAGTTTAGCACTAGTATAAGGCAGGAAATGTAAATCAGTATCATTTGTACCTACTCATCGGTAAAGCTGCAATTCCATAATGCAATTTGCGTAAATGTGACTTCACTTTTAGGCCTAGGGCGCTACCTGTGCAGTTTTATAGAAATCAGTCATACTTGCACTGACATTTAGTGTAGCGGCTTAATATACCTAATTAATACTCTAAGTGTGGCCTCGTTACCAAGTTTAAAGTCATTTTTAATACAAGTGGTAGTGGAATCGCTGATATGCAGAATGTACACCTAGTGGCAATTTATTACCAAAAATGTATACCGATTAAAAAGACTGAAAATAAAGTTTATGTAAGATTGTTTTGCTTTTTATTTGAAAGAGATCCCATTTCAACTTGGCACACTAAAGGAATGGTTCCGTTTACGGTGATTCTTAGAACGTCGAAGTTTTTATATAGTGAGCATTGCATCGATAAAGCTTCGCGTTTTTTAACATCGTGGTTGCAAGAAGTGTACAATAAGACTGTCCTACCTATTCAGAAGCTCCGCTAGGAGTAATAGTGTTCTGTGTTCAGAAGATCCGACAATCTGCCATTTACGAATCGGTCCAAGCCATAATTTGTCCTACATCTGAAATTAATCACCAAAAATCGGAGGAGACTGTCTGTCTGTTACGTTTTCACGCCTGAACCGATTTTGATGTATATTGGTATTGAGGATGGAAAAGGACATAGGCTTCATCATATTTCCGCGGGATCAAATAACAATGTTACAATATGTATTTTTTTATTATTAATATTAATTTTTTTTCATTTTATGGAGTCTTTTGTCGTACATAGTACATTCACACGCTTACATTTAAGATAGGTACTTATAAAATGATAGAAAATATTCGAGAATGAAATCAATCCGATTCGTCTATGTCATTGCGGCGCGTCTGAACTAGATTCTGTATCCACGAGGAGGATTTCTGTGCTGCGGCGCGGCGCGGCGTGCGGCGCTCTGTTGGCGGCGAGGGTTCGCGTGGCGGAGGCTGGGCCTTACCTCGGCCACGTCCACGCCCTCGAGCAGCCGGTTGCGCCCGCGCATTGCGGCCGCGCCCTCGAGCACGCGGCGATTCTAGTTCTTCGTCGTCGCTGGAGAGCACGACCACATTGGACGACTTACGCGTCACCGTCGTCGAGGCCGGCAGCTTCATCAGCGGCACGACGAGCTTGGGCGCGGCGGGAGAGGCGCGCGCGCGTACGTCTACCACTGAGGCGAGCTTGTCATCGTCGGTCGCGTCCAGTTCGGCCTTGCAGATCCGCAGCCGCTCCTCAATCTCGGCCTCGGTCTCGGCCGTCGACTCTAGCAGCGCGGCGACGCACCGCCGCTTGTGTGCGTCGAACGTGCGACGGAACACGTCCTCGTTGTGCTTGATAGTGTAATCGCGCACGGCGTCTGTCGTCGCCCGCACCGACAGCACGTTCAGCCGGCGCTCCAGCGGTTGCGCCAGGAAGTAGGCGCGCACAAGTGCCTCCACGTCGGCTGCCTGCGCCGCAACTCCGGTCATGTCTGCGGCCTCGCCGTTAGTCTGATCATGTTCTTTTCGTTCCCTTATTTTCTTCTCTCTCTTCATGTTTAGAATGTCACCATCGTTAGGATTAGCGACGAGATCGATAAAGTTTTGTCCGAAGCGAACCTTGTTAAAGTTTTGGCCCTCATGTTCATAGAATACATTCAGACGCACGAGCGGCAGCGTTGGCTGGCGGGGGTCCCCACTTCGTGCGCTGTTTGCCTCCTCTATCGCCTCATGCACACGTTTTATTAAAAGTTCTTGAACTTTTTCATTTTCATTGACACTCTCTTCTCCAAGGCTCTCTTCAGATAGTACAATTGTTTTAAAAATGAAAGGTCTAACAGTTTTTAGTGGCAGGGGGGTAAGTGTGAAGTCACGCTTGTGTACCTGCAGGAGGCCACAGTGCTTGGGCAGAGCTTCACCGGCGGCCAATGATGTAGCGACTGTGCTGCCCGGTTGTAATACGTACAAACTATCCTTTTCCATCTTATTTCCCTTCATTGGAAACATCTGACAATCATGTTCGTGACCCCAAACCACTAAATCAAGAAATTTCGGCAACACATCTTCTTTGATGTAGTTACCAGGTCCTCTGTCGGCCCTATTCTGATGCAGCACCAGTAAATTAAACCAGTCGAGAGTTTCATCAGGCCTCTCCATTTGTACTTTCTTCTCAATAAAGAGTCTAGACAATCTTTGATCTTTGAGATGGCTGAGACCATAGAGTGCGAGTCTTGTTGCTCGTTTTTGCATGAGAACAGGAGATATGTTCACGTGAGTATAGTCAGTCCACTTTCCAAAGTAGTTTACCAGCCCTGAGATGGAAAGAATGTCCAGTGAACTGATGCTTCCCTGGCCCACGGGGTCGTCGTGGTTGCCGTGAATAGACAATATCGGGTATGATATATTCATGTTAGGGTCTTCATAATTAATGGCGCGGGAAAAATTCTCCAACTGATCAGACAAGAGTTCTACTTGAACTGGTTTGTCACCAAGACAATATTTTCTTATGATTTCGGTACATTTGTACATGCAGTTAGGCGAAGGTTTGGCTTGATGGAAGAGATCGCCGCCTAACAAAACTAGATCGACATCGTACTGTACCGCTAGCGAGAGAACTTCTTCGAATGCTATAAAACTATCCTCGCCGCGCACTGCATCATTCTCCAAATAACCAAGGTGAATATCAGATGCTATCAACACTCTCAGGGTATCTTCTGGAGACCACGAGTTAGCATCGCTTTCAACCATTTTTTATGCTGATTGAAAGTAATTGGGCAATAATTGTAGGTACACTTTCACTCTGCCGAGATCGAATAAGTAGGTAAGCAGTAGAAGGAATTAAAATGGAACGTTTGTTCTGATAACCACAGTTGTTCTGATATTGAATATTGTTATTACTAAAAGGCGGGATGCCGGATACCGGACACAACCAAACCACAGCAAAACGCGTCGTTGCCTTTTTTTTTCTTTATTGTTTGACATAATAAAAAAAACGAATAGCTTGCAAGCAAGCAAATGACTTTTATGAATGCAGCCTCAGCCTTTTATTACAATTTGAAAAATCCTATTTTTGCACATTGGCTATCTGTTCATAATAGACGCTAACAGAAAATAGCTTGTATAGCTTTGTCTAAGCTAATGACTGGAAGGGCCTCCCACAAGGCTCGGTTCTGAGCCCAATTCTTTATAACCTTTACACTCACGATCTCGAATCAGTTGTGAAGAGCTTTTCTGAGATCCTGCAATACGCTGATGATCTGACATTATACGTTACATCTTCATCTATATCTGAGGCTGCATCGAGACTAAACTCTGCTATGTCATATTTGGGTGATTGGTTAGACAGGCATGACTTATCCCTATCAGCAAAGAGAATATAATCACTACGTTTTACCTATCAGTTTCCAAATGTTCAACGGTTGTGTTCACCAACAAACGATTGATTCCTTCTTTTGAAATCAACTTCAGGGGTGAACATATACCAATTAAAAACAGTGTAAAATTTTTAGGACTATTCTTGGACACAAAATTATCTGGTAAAACTCATTGTAATTACATACAGGACAAATGTGATCGTGGGGTCAACGTTCTACGTGCTCTGTCTGGAGTTCGCTGGGGTGCTCACCCTTACTGTCAAATACTTCTATACAACGCGATTATTAGAAGCCTCTTTGATTACGGATCTTTTGTATTGAAACCTTTTAATAAAGCTTCTTCCGAATCATGGGATAAAATTCAGTCTAAATGCCTTCGAATCATAATTGGAGCAATGAAATTATCACCAATAAATTGCCTTCAAATCGAATGTGCTGAAACTCCTCTACATTTAAGAAGACAATTCCTTTGTGACCGATATGTTGGGAAACTATTACAAATCTCTGACCATCCTCTTCTTCCAAAACTCACTCTTCTTCAACAACTTTCAAATAACGATCCCAAGTTTATGCTAGTAAAGTCCCTTTCCCGTTTTCTAAATTTACCTCATCCTGTTCGCAATTTTGTAAGTTATCCTCTTTTTTGCAATTTATATCATTCACTCATATATAAACCTAGAACTCATAACTTTAGCATCCCTAAAATTCTCCAATTGCTAATGATCTCTATAACAGATCATTTTGACGGAGTGGCAGGATTGGTTACCTATTTTCACTGATGCATCAAACTCCACTGATGAAGACGTAGGTGCCGCTGTTTGGATTCCAAAATTTAATTTGGCATTAAGTTTCAAATGCCCTCATATGTCTCCTAATTTTACTGGCGAAGCCATTGCTATATATGAGGCAATCAAATTTATAGCATCTCATAATTTAGGTAAATCTCTGATTCTAACTGATTCTCTTAGCTGTTTACAGGCAATCCAAAGTAACCCATTCAAGTCCAAAGAAAAGCTCCCTATTATTCTAGAGATCAGGGAAGCCCTGTTTCGCTGTCATGATCGAGGGATAGAAATTGTATTATCTTGGATTCCGGGTCACAGTGGTATTCTCGGCAATGAGTCTGCGGATTGGTGTGCCAAATCTGCCTCTCGGATTGGAATCCCTTATCATCAACATATTTATTCCCAAGATATTATCTCCCAAGCTACAGCTCATTTATCTGTTGCATGGAACGAAAAATGGTCCATTTCTAAATTAATCAAAGGTAGGTCCTTCGCTGAAATCGAACCAGAAATCCCGATAAAACCTTGGTTTTTTAAATATCGTGATATCCCTAAAAGAGCCACTTCAATTATTTCCCGTTTTCGTTTGGGTCATTGCTGTTCTCCAGTTCACTTGAGAAAAATTAGGATTCGGGTCACTTCCCTGTGTGAATGTGGACTAGATGAGGGCGATTTAGACCATATTTTCTTTAATTTCTTTAAAAAATTTGATGTGGATCTGATGAGGGTCTTCGGAGTGATAAACAGAAATGCTCCTCAAAACGCATTAATCAATCCAGTTGTTTATCGATCACTCGAAGATGGCTTGACCGATTGAGATGATTCTTTTTTTAATGGAAAGGTGGAAGCTCCGAGATTGTCCCATAAAAATTTGATGAGGATCTTCTAAGTGAGGACCGGGAATGCTCCTCAAAACGCTGTATTCAATTCAATTGTTCATCGATTATACGAAGATGGCTTAACCGATTGATATAGTTCTTTTTTTAATGGAAAGGTGGAAGCTACGAGGTGGTCCCATGAAAGTTTGGTAAGGATCTGATGAGTATCTTCGGAATGATGGACAGGATAGCATCCCAGAATTCAAGAAATTACTCATTTTTGGACTTCTACCAAAAAGAATAGACCCCTAAAGAACTAAGTACAGATTGATGGGGCACCTGAAACCACCTTCTCATCAGCAAACTCCTCAATAATGAAAATTACGGTAACAATATTGTTGATTTTTAGGTAGGTAAGTATACTAAAAAGGGTAAAATAAAAAAATAATTTAACAATTAAAAAACCGACTTCAAAAAGAAACAAAAAATAATTTAAAAAACAACCAAAAAAAAAGGATTGATAAAAATTACCAAAATAACCTCTACATAAGTACAGAGCCACCGACTAATCTGTTTTATCATCTGAAGTGGGGCAGTTTTACTGGTTGGTTCCATATTGTACTTAGTTTGGCTGCCCGACTTCAGATGATAAAACAGATTAGTCGGTGGCTCTGTACTTATGTAGAGGTTATTTTGGTCATTTTTATCAATTCTTTTTTTTTTGTTGTTTTTTAAATTATTTTTTGTTTCTTTTTTATTAGCCAAATTAAAGTGTAATGTCCATATTTCTTTCGCATATCCTTTATTATAATATATTATTTAATATGTAATTTGTATCTATTTATCTTTATCATAATTTTTATTATTTTTATCTAATCCTGTTTAGTCTTGTAGTTAGTTTTACAATGTGTTTGTGTTTGTTTAGTATTTGTAGCTAGTTTGCGTCGTCTCAACAAGAAAAAATAAATAAAATAAAAGTATAATCGAGGAAAGATCCTTTAATCTTTTGTACTTTCTTCACTACGTGTCATTGGCAGAATTGTGATCACATAAAGCCATTAAACTTAAAAAAAAAAGCCTTAAAATATCGATTTTATTTATTTATATGAATATGTGGGTTTTGGCGGGAATGCGTTGAGGAGATGTGTTGCTAAATTTTCATTTTTGTGAAACTTAGTTCAAATGCGTGTAAATTGTTTAATTTCGGGGGCATATTAATCAATTTAGTTTCGTGAAGGTGTACAAGTGAAAATAAAAGTGAAAATCGGTGCAAAACATGGACTTTAGCTTAGTGTTTCTCTCCAAAGCTCCGTGAACAAACATTGTAAAAAATGGCCCCCTTTTTACAATGACCCTCTCGACTTGACTTTAACTATGACGACTTGACTGTTTCGTTCGATGCAAATAACCTGCAAATATTGATAATACTTGACACTGGCAAATGTCCGAATGGAAAAAGCCATTTTATAGAAGAAGAAGATATAAACATGTATTTTGTGTGGGTTTCTTTGCCTTTAATAAAAACTTTTATTTATTTTATTATTATTATTACTGTTGGTTCATTTGTTGTATCTTTGTTAGGCCCCGGATACTTTGCTTAATAGCATGCTTAAAAATAAGCATGCTAAGTACTACCGCACAGGTTTTCTTTATGTGTAGGTCTACAGTAGGCATAAAAAAAATTAAGCATACATAGACATTTTGTTCACTTGTTAAGCATTAGTAGCATGCTTATTGACCGAACGAGCGAAGCGAGTGAGGTCCAGTGTAGACGGGCCTGGCGCTTGTATCTTTGTATGTTTGTTCGACGATAACTTGAGTATCGTAGTTCCGATCTTCATGAATTTTGGTATGCGCGTAGTTTAGGTTGTCAACTAAGTGCAAAATAACTAGGAGTTCGCCCCGAACTGAGACCTCACGACCCCCTATCTCCCCAACCCCCCAACCCATCCGGCTCATCTTCGAACTCATGAATTCTATTAACCTTAACTACGCGCATACCAAAATTCATGAAGATCGGAGCTACGATACTCAAGCTATCGTCGAACAAACATACAAAGTTACAAAGATACAAGCGCCAGGCCCGTCTACACTGGACCTCACTCGCTTCGCTCGTTCGGTCAACTACTACAACTAGTAGTTCGCCCCGAACTGAGACCTCACGAGAATCCATTTACAGAGATTTTGTTTTTTGTAGGATTTTAACACCAACAGCTTTATTTTTTTACAAAATAAGAATTATTATTAAACGAATAAATATAACGAAAGACAAGAAAAACGATAACATAACAAGAATTATTCTTTAATTACGACAATCGACCACAATTTGTAACATTCCCTACAAAAATGTCAGATCTTGGAGTATATATCGCAAGCAAACGCAACGATACCGCGATCTAGGAGGTATGTTGAGCGCCATCTATTGACAAATTTTTAGAACTTGATTATTTTCTCTTTTTGCACCCCCTATCTCCCCAACCCCCCTACCGATCCAGCTCATCTTCGAACTCATAAATTCCATGGACCTAAACTACGCGCATACCAAAATTCATGAAGATCGAAGCAACGATACTCAAGTTATCGTCGAACAAACATACAAAGATACAAAGATACAAGCGCCAGGCCCGTCTACACTGGACCTCACTCGCTTCGCTCGTTCGGTCAACTACTAGGAGTTCGCCCCGAACTGAGACCTCACGACCCCCTATTTCCTCAACTCCCCTACCGATCCGGCTCATCTTCGAACTAATAAATTCTATTGATCTAAACTACGCGCATACCAAAATTCATGAAGATCGGAGCTACGATACTCAAGTTATCGTCGAACAAACATACAAAGTTACAAAGATACAAGCGCCCGTCTACACTGGACCTCACTCGCTTCGCTCGTTCGGTCAACTATTAGTTAACTATATATTAGCAAAGCCATAAAAATAAAAAAAAACAATAAATGTCAGAACGTCACAACTCAGTGCTCAGGGAGTTTTGGCGGGAACTCGTTGAGAAGATGTGGTGCTAAATTTTCATTTTTGTGAAACCTAGTTCAAATGCGTGCAAATTGATTAATTTCGGAGCATATTAATCAATTTAGTTTCGTACAGGTGTACAAGTGGAATGAAAGTGAAAATCGATGCAAAACAATGACTTAGTGTTGTCTCCAAAGCTCCGTGAAGAATGTTTGTAAATGGCCGCCGTGTTTACAAATGATTCCCTAGACTTGACCTTAACTATGACGACTTGACTGTTTCGATGCAAATAACTTGCATAATATATTAAAATACATGACACTGGCTAATTTCCTAATGGCCATAATCGGTTCACAACCGATAAAAATAGAATGAATAGTGCTCAGTGACAGTCTGTCATTTATTTCATTACAGCATTGCCAGATATTTAGAAGATTTCCTCATTTTTTTTTATATACATCGTTTTTTAGTTTCAGACTTTAATTTGACCTTTTCATTCCTTGTATTTCACAATGCTATGAAAAGCAGTGTCAAATGGTTGCATACAATTTAAGAATTAAGTATAATTATTACATACTTGTAATTAAAAATTTAGTTTCTGATGTACCATGGTTTTTTATATTTGTATTCGCGAGACTGCAGATTGATTTATTTTTATTAGTGTTATGGTAGTGAACAACATGCCACTAAATAAGCATGCTACTTCACACCTACAGCTCACACTTAAAAGAAACTAATTTTATGACTTGTAATGAAATGATTACCAATAAATGCTAAGAATATGAAATATGTGCACACATCGACATTTTGTTTTAGCCCGAGACAAGAAAGTAGCCTTCGGCTACTTTAACGTCCTAACATGCTTGTTTGTTAGCATCAAAATTGGTGCAGCTTAGCACTAAAAGATGTAATTGATTAGTGTACTTCATAGTGTAAAGTTTTCTAAATAATAACTTAGCCCATAATATAATATAACATTAATAACTCAATCAAAATTTAGAAAAACTGTTTTAAACTGCTCAAAATATCAGCGATGGTATCTTACAATAACAATATTATTATTTTCTTGTACATTAACCTTTTAAAAATGACTTTATGATATAATTTACCTAGTCTTTTTCAGTTCTTTTTTAGAGTCTGGACAGGAGATTTTCTCTGATTTTTGTTTCACTAATTTTTAAACTTTAGTCTGGCAGCACTGGCTAAGTGTAAAAATGTCGACGTTTGAATTGGACTTGTTACTTTTGTTTTTATGAAATGTGCTAACAATAATAAACAGTGCGATTGCTAATGATATTACTTGTTATGAGATGATTGTCAAAACTATAAGTGAATCATGTTACCATGATAGTAGGAGTAGAGGAAAATGTGTGAGTGACGAGAGAAAGTGTCGTGAAATCGCAGAGTCGCCGTCAATGATGTGGAAGAGGTCGATTGTGCAAGCGAGGGTCGGGTGCTGCGCCGCGGCCTCGCTGCTGGCGCTCGCCTTGCTTTCCGTAAGTTTACCGCAGCTAGTCCACTTGTACCTTATCTTGCCATATCAAAGTCGAACCAGCAAACACCACAGCAGAAGTGTTGTTTACTAATTCCAATAAATGTACCTACCTATAACTTGCAATCACAAATGATGCAAATTGAATAGTTATGACGTCAGAATAGTTGACGACTTTGTTTATACAGGATGAACAATTTCGATGGGCTTTCAGGGGGATTTGATAAACTATAAGAGATAGCAAAAATGCTGGAATTAGTTGCATGCCCAATTTAAAAATATTATGTACTAGCCATTTATTTTTTGCAAAAGACAAGGTTTGACTTTTAAAAAATCAAAGAATCACATTTCAGTTTTTATCGAAATGAATGACACAACTCCTTTCAGTATTTTTCGATATCTCTCGTAGTTTATGGTATCCCCCTAAAAGCCCATCGAAATGTTCCACCCTGTATATTGTAACTAATTATAATTTTAGTGCAGAATTAGCAAATGTTCTGGGGCAAAGCTAATATAAATAAATGACACATAGTGGTGTTAGAATGTTTATAAATGAGAACAGCTGAACCAATTTTGATAAGTTAAACAGTTCTTAATCAATTATTCCACATAACAGTATGGCTTCATCTAAATCTAAAGTGATACTCAGCCATAAAACAGACCTCAAATTGGCAATTTTGAAATTTGCCTGAGATTTGAGGATAATGTCTTAATACTTACTAAACTGGTTTTGTATAGTAACATAGTGGCTCTTAGTCAAAATTTATTAAGAAACCTAGTTTACATTTCATTGAAAAATAAGTTTTAATCTTTAATAATTTTACACCAGTTCCTCAATTTCTACTGTACACTTTAATACCTTGTGTATTTTGGCAAAACAAGAACAATAATTGTATAGTATAACTGGTTTTGTATAGTAACATAGTGGCTCTTAGTCAAAATTTATTAAGAAACCTAGTTTACATTTCATTGAAAAATAAGTTTTAATCTTTAATAATTTTACACCAGTTCCTCAATTTCTACTGTACACTTTAATACCTTGTGTATTTTGGCAAAACAAGAACAATAATTGTATAGTATAACTGGTTTTGTATAGTAACATAGTGGCTCTTAGTCAAAATTTATTAAGAAACCTAGTTTACATTTCATTGAAAAATAAGTTTTAATCTTTAATAATTTTACACCAGTTCCTCAATTTCTACTGTACACTTTAATACCTTGTGTATTTTGGCAAAACAAGAACAATAATTGTTTATTCTCGTCAGTTTTCTAGGGACCAGTACCTACTTTGCAATCGCTGAAAACACAATTTTGAAAACGATTTTGTTTCTTTGACAGTCCTTCCTACCATGATGGCTTATAAGGGATGATTTATATAAGACCGTGCCGGGTCCGAGGTCCGTTGTCTGTGGCTTGGCCGCCACTCGGTTTCATCAGACTGATTGCCTTCTCTCCAAGCAATGTACAACGAAGCTCGGCCTGGTGTCGGTCTAATATAAATCATGCCTTAGGCGTCGCAAAGTCACCGTGTTGTCATTTAGCTAAATACAAATAAAATAGTAATAAAACCAAATAAAAAAAATGTGCTGTTTTTTAAAGTATAGTCAGGGTATTTTTTATTTAAAATTAACTTCATTTTTTTAAGCGACAAAAGTTACAAAGCAATGACAAAACAACGACAAACGATCATGGTAGCGCCATGTTTCTGTGTGGTTGCATTTCCCCCATCTAGTTATATACTAAAACACATTGTGTAAGCACAGCCCAGCATTACTAAACTAGACACAGTTTACCTAATAGTTTGCAACTCTGGCTTGTTTAGATACCTACCACTCAGATATCTTCTAGGTAAGTGTATATTAGACCACATCATCACTTACCTAGGTACCATCCAGTAAAATGCTCACCTATCAATAAATATATGACAGGAGTGTCTGGGAATATGCTCGGCGGCGGATCTGGTGATCGAGATCCCGGGGTCAGGCGGCGACGACGGCAGCTACCGGCTGGATTACCGGCCACCACACGGCAACCCCGCACCCAACCTCACGGTGCCGGCGCGCGCCTCCACCATCAACTTCC
The DNA here is from genome assembly GCA_949358125.1 of Idaea dimidiata. NCBI lineage: Eukaryota > Metazoa > Arthropoda > Insecta > Lepidoptera > Geometridae > Idaea > Idaea dimidiata. The sequence goes on along the minus strand of OX442339.1, from coordinate 13,761,530 downwards.
AAGGACTACCGGGCACTAAGTACCACTTTATGCTGTACTACTCTAACGGCACGTTCGCCGACCTCCTCACATGGAACCAGACTATAGTGACCGCGCCAGAGCCGCCGACGAATCTGACAGTGACGCTTGGGCGTAACAAACAGGCGACGATATCGTGGTCGCCGCCCGCGCATGGCGACTATTCCCGGTTCAGGTTCAAAGTGATGCCGCTGACGGAGCGCGCGGAGGGTGGTACGCAGGTGCTTACGGCGGAGGCCGGCGAGCTGTCGTTGCCGCTGCGAGACCTCGCGCCCGGAGCCACCTACCAACTGCACGCATTCACTGTCTTACACGATAAGGAGAGTGCCGCATACGCCTCTAGGAACTTCACTACCAGTGAGTCTTTATAACTTACCTACTGTTATATCGCTTCATAAAAATGCCTATCGGAAAACAAACTCTGAATCTTGTCGGTCAGAGGTATATTATATACGGTACGGTATATTAGCCCTTGCTCACAATCTTGAATAATTTTTTTAATGAATAAATGCTTTATTGCACCAAAAACTTAAATTAAACAATTATTACAAAGACAAAAACGTAAAACTAGTGTAGTACAATGGGCGGTCTTATCGCCTAAGGGCGATCTCTCCGACCTTCCCCGACCTATATCAACGCTTGAGTTTCCTACAACCTGGATTCGTTAAAAAGAGTATGCTACCTAATTTTTAAAGGACATTTTATGTGATTGTACATTGTCTAGGTACTGTAATCAACACGAAAGTCAATGATTCCTGTCGTTCTTTCTATATGTTAGTTAATCACAATGTTCATGTGAAATGTTCATTTTAATTAATGACATGAAAACTAATTGTCATAATGTATTAATTTATGTTATTAACTAGGTAAACATAGTCTTGATGCTTCTTAGTTTATACCTATACTCGATATAGAAACTTGGCTTGTATCGGGGTGTATATCATCGAATATTAAACATCTGCTAATCTTAATTTTTTGACATAACTTTTCAAAAGATTTTTTCCAAATAAAAATATGTATGGCGATTTTCCATATCAAAACTATTTAAATGGCCATAAACATTAGTTACACTTTGAAAAAAAATTTAATTAGTGCTATGTTTAACACGAAGTTAAACACGGTTTTGATTTTAGTTGTGCAAGTGAATTTTAATAAATATACCTACTCTGATTATTTTCCTACTTCCTAGCTTAGATTTCGCAGTTTTCTGCTACGTGAATTCTAGCTAACCAGTGAATATCACTTACAAATGATAAACACAGACTAGACATTTCTTGGCTTGACTAAATGCTCGGTTTCTGAAGAGTATTAATGGCCCTTAAACATTTAGTATGAAATAGTGTGTTATGAAATAGATGGCGTAAAAAATCTCCAGCATTTAATTGTGCCAACTATCCAAAACTCTTGGAATTATTTCATAAGACAGTGTTTTATAGAGTGTCGATGAGGTAACTACGGCCTCTAAGGCTAAGTCCGCATGGGCAGGATACTGGCTTAGCGGGTAAAGCCGAGCGTCGAGAAAGTTCGCGGCGGGCGCACTGAGCGATTGTCGCCAAGTTGTGTATCTTGTGGGAATGCAAGGTACTAGCAAGTTGACTGCCTATGCGGCCATAGCCTAAGGCCCAGGACAGATATGAACGGAGTCGGGGTTTGAGCGAGGCGCAGGAGAGGTAATACGAAACTAGCAGAACAGCGCACGCGGCGCTCCCGTATCCGACGCCATTTGTATCTGCAGCCCTAAACAACATTCTTATATCGATTAACGAAATTATGTTCACAAAAAATCTGTCGATTGGCGATTTCGTTATTCGATAAGAATGTTGTTTAGGGCTGCTGTTTGGTTCCTAAAATCTACAAAAATCGAACAATGCCATTACATTGTCAACCAGGAGAGTAAGTTGAAATAAACCATGAGCATCAGTAGCTAGTTAAGTGAAAATAGTAGACTAACGGGTGTTTCGGGTGTATTACTAATCCTCTGGTTTTCCTCTTCACGCAGGCCCCATGGACCACTGGTGAGCGGTGCATGCCTTTCACTCTCGCTTCATGCTTTATCTAATAATTTTATTGTTTTGTTTTGTTATAGCATGTTTTTTTAAACCTGCTTCACGTTTAATCTGCGTCTGTAACTTCTAATATAGTTCCACTAACTAGTTTAGTTGTTTAGGTAGTTCATGCAGTGGCCTAGAGTTGTTTTGGGCTCACAGCATAGTACGATTCTTAGTGTTTGAATTCATAGTACAATTCTTAGTGTTGAACTAGTTCGAAGAAAACTCCATACTGAAACTATGACGTGCGCGACAAGCCCAGTGTGTGATATTTAACCTTTACGGAACAGGCTCATAGCATGTAAACCTAACCTTCACATTCCAGGCTGGGAACATGTACGTCTTACTTTCACGGGAAACGCCGGGAGCAGGTACACTTAACCTTTACCGGGTCAGGCTCAGAGCATGTAGACCTAATCATCACTGATTAGGCCTGGATCATGTATATTAATCACGGATTAGGCCTAGAGCATTTACCGGTATTCCTAACCTTCATGGGTCAGGCTCAGAGCATGTACTACTGGCCTTTACTGATCAAGCCTGGAGCATGTACGTCTAACCTTCACAAGTCAGGCCTGGAGCAAATACATCCTACCTTCACAAATCAGGCCTGGAGCAAAAACATCTAACCTTCACAACTCAGGCCTGGAGCAATGTACACCTAACCCTCACAGACGAGGCCTGGAGCATGTACACCTAACCTTTACGGTCTAGGCCCGAAGCACCACATACCTAATACAATTGTAACTTGTGTCATGTTCGTGAACGTACCGTAAGTGTGTCCACGTGTCGTCATCACATTACAGAGCCGAACACGCCGGGGAAGTTCATCGTGTGGTTTCGCAACGAGACGACGCTGCTGGTGTTGTGGCAGCCGCCGTATCCGCCAGGGTTCTACACGCACTATAAGGTGTCGATAGTTCCGCCGGATGCGCGGGATTCGGAGCTCTATGTAGAGAAGGAGGGTGAGCCGCCGGGGCCGGCGCAGGCCGCGTTTAAGGTACCTACTAGTAGCAAATTACCTACTCTTTTTCGTATGCTTTTTTTAAAATATCGTATTAATACTCCCTGAAAAGACCATTGACACGAAATGATAATAATCACATACAAATCACCATGTGAGATATAACAGGCCTTGGATATTATCAAAAACTATTAAATTTTAAAAGAGTAGCATGTCGAATTTCGCATCAAAGTTATTTAAAATAGTAATAATTTGTGTTGAAATGAAACTCATTCTTCCGGTCATAATCGTGTTGCTTTTTTATTATTTTTAGCATTTTATCAATGCCCTACTTTTCAAGATCTCTACAGATCTTCGAGATCTATACAGATCTAGGTTTCTCGGGTGTAGACCCGAGGAACCGAGGCAGAGATCTGTAAAGAACTCAAAAACAGGAAATGTAATAATTTCTGCATGTGGTTGCAGGGTCTGATGCCGGGGCGCGCGTACAACATCTCCGTTCAGACTGTATCCGAGCCGGAGATATCCGCGCCGACGACCGCCCAGTACCGCACCGTGCCGCTGCGGCCGCGCAACGTGACCGCGCCGGCGCAGGACCTCGGCGAGACGTCCTTCCGTGTGGTGTGGCTGCCGCCGCTAGAGGAGAGCGAGTTTGAGAAGTATCAGGTAAACATTGATAGAAGAGAGATAGTTTAACTTATTTTACACATAGAAATATTAATTTCTTCTATGGGTTTCGCGATTTTGCATATTAAAACACTTTATTTACCGGGTTTAATCGCGTTTTATTCAAGATTTTTAAACGAACCGAGCTTTCGCCAACTTTACAGTCTGCTTTTTCAAGGTTGACTGAGATGTAATTTGTCTATTTTAACATTCTAAAAAGTTACTGTAAACTACCGCTTCATAATTATTTGTAACAAAACGTTCCAGTGTACGCAGACTATGGAGTTATTGTAATAGTTTTGAATTTAAATAATAATTATTATTATCCCTAGCTAGCTCAAAAAACTACCATTTTCGTCATGAATAAAACTCGAGTGGTACAGACACACCCAATGTGAGATGCGCTTTCACTCTAATTTAATATTTCTTAACAAATAAATATTTTATTTACATATTTACAAAGATAACTTTTTGACCAAAAAGGTTAACATAAAGCGAGTGTCTAGGGGCATAAAGTGCGCATGAAAGAACAAGGGCTTAAAGTAACTTAAATTACTAGGAACTTCGATAGAAAATTGCACTTGCACGGTGTAGTTTTTGTGTCTTCAGTTTGTAAAGCGCGCGGATGCTGGTTTGTTCTGAGTTTACCCTCTGTTGTTTACCCTCTCCAGGTGACGGTGACAGGCGGCGCGCACGGCGGTCGGCTCGCGCCGGCGGTGCGCGCTCGGACCGACCCGGCGGACCTCGTGGTGGAGGGCCTGGACCCCGGCGCGCACTACACCGTCACCGTGAAGACCATGTCGGGGAAGGTGACCTCGTGGCCGGCCGCCGCCGACCTCACGCTCAAGCCGTTGGCGGTCCGCGACGTGGCCGGCGCGTGGCGGTCGGACGGCGCGCTCGCCGTCTCCTGGCGGCCCGCACCCGGCTCCACGCAGGACGAGTACCGCGTGTGGTGGGAGGAGGCCAGCGACAGCTCCTCCACCACGATACCCGCCGCCGCCGCCGCCGGCGCCGGGGGCGAGGCTGTCCTGGACGCGTTGCTGCCAGGTACGTAGCGCCGAGTGACGTCTGTGCTGGGATACCACAGAGCAGATACAGAGTAGAGGTGTAACTAGGAGTTCGCCCCGAACTGAGACCTCACGACCCCTTATCTTCCCAACCCTTCTACCGATCCGGCTCATCTTTGAACTCATAATTCTATTGACCTAAACTACCCGCATACTAAAATTCATAAAGATCGAAGCTACGATACTCAAGTTATCGTCGAACAAACATACAAAGATACAAGCGCCAGGCCCGTCTACACTGGACCTCACTCGCTTCGCTCGTTCGGTCAATTATATTTTCCTATAGAACGACGCGTGACACTTTGCGGGTATAAGATCCGCCCACTTTTTACTCTCATCCAAAAATAAAGCCCCTGGACTGAATTGGGTAATGGCGCGGCGTCTCTAAGTTACAAAGTGACGCCATCTATTGACCACTGTCAATTGATTGACAAAGCTGCTATGGCCACGCCCATTTGATGACGTAACAAAGTGTCACGAAGCCCACCTGCTATGGGCAGGTCCTCTTAGTATATGGTCCGTGTGGGAAACAGTCGAATATACAAGGTGAACCATTTCGATGGGCTTTCAGGGGGATATCCTAAACTATAAGAGATAGAAAAATGCTGGGGTTTTATTTAGCACAAACCAAAATGACATTATTCGATTTTTTAAAAATTTATTACCCTAATCCCTAACCCACTTGCCAGAAATCGAACCTTGTCTTTTTGCAAAAAAATCATCCTATATTATTGTACCGATCGATAGTGTTGCTGATAGAGATCAAATGCTGGAAACTACAAACAGTTGAATCGAATCCCAAAAAACTTTTAGATAGGGTCTGAGCACTAAAATCTGGCTTACGACGGTTTTTAATTTTTGCCTGACCGAGCTGACACATTATGTATTCCTTACTTTTATTGACTTTTGAATGAAACAAAATACGATGCCTTAAATATCCAATAATCAAAATCGATAGATGCTACCCGAAACTCCCTGATAATTCGAAATTAATCTTAATATATAAAAATGAATCCCTTTTTCCCTTGGTCACGGCATCACGCATGAACGGCTGGACCGATTTCGATAATTCTTTTTGCGTTGTCTTTGTTATGATCAGGAGAAGGTTCTTATGAAACAAAAAATGCTGAACCGATTTTGGTAAATCGTACGCGGGTGAAACCGCGGGGCGCAGCTAGTTCACAATAATTCCAGTGTAACTTATTACTTACCGAGATCCATTCACTAACCCTGCAAATGTCCGGTCTCAGGTCGCAACTACTCAGTGTCAGTAGCGGCCGTATCCCGCGGCGTGGCGTCCTCGCCGGTGTCTCTCCCGGCGGCCACACGGCCGCTGGCGCCGCTGCTGGAGGCGGCCGCGCCTGCGCACACGGAGCTGCGGCTGGCGTGGCGCTCCGACGTCACCAGTCGACAGGACCGGTACCGGCTTCGGTACCGCCGGGTGGACGTGCAGCCTGAAGGAGACTATCACACGGTGAGTTATACATGACTAGCTGCGCCCCGCGGAATATCGGGATAAAAAGTCTTATGTGTTACTCCCAGTATCCATAAATAAATTTATTCAAAATACTTAGGAACTGTTTAAACTTAAAAGTCAGTTATTACAAAATACACCTAACTGTTTTATCTATGCCTGAACTAGGTAATCCTGTATTTCAGGCACAAACTACCGATATTACATGTTGACTTGCAAAATAAATTATAATATATTAAAATAAACTATATTCCAAGTTTCATCGCAATCGGTTCAGTAGTTTTTGCGTGAAAGAGTAACAAACTCACTTACATACATACAAACTTTCGCGTTTATAATATTTATAAGATAAACATGATAAAAATAGACAGGCTGCTGACTTGACACGTCTCGAATCAAACGAGCTACTAGTTCTGCGAATAGTAGACTTTGTATAGACTTTTTTTGGAAGGATTGATTGTATTATACATATTATACATCTAAAAATAGGGATAGTCAATTGAGGAATTTGTAGTCAAATGGAACGCTCGAAACGATTCGCTCTAACGAGTGAATTATACACTGAGTCATGCCTCATTGTCCTGCTGCAACACACACATGTTGTATTTGGTCTTAGATGTACCTACCTACATTTTAAGGTTGATATTTTAGTTTTTTGTGCAACTATGTGTTTCTAATTTTAGAACAAATAAACTTTTTTCTATTCTATTCAATTCTAATGGTAGTTCCAGGAAAAAAACTATTACTATGATAGGTTTCGAATTCTGTGTATCAGAATCAGTGGTATATGTGTCCACTGTTTAAGAAGTTTCTTTTCATTGAATGTAACCATGAATAATGATGTTTACAGTTGGAGACATCTGAGACGACGGTCCGGCTGACTGGGCTGTTCCCGGGCGGCGTGTACGAAGTGCGCCTGGCGGCGGTGTCCCACGGGCTGGCCAGTGAGGAGCTGGTGGTGACGCAGCCGGCGCGGCCGCTGCCGCCGCGCGCGCTGCGCCTCGACCGCGCCTCCAGTACGGGCGCCGTGGCCAGCTGGACGCCGCCGCCGCGGGACCAGGCCGCGCACAGCGGGTACCGGGTTAGGTACCGCCCGGAGGGGGCGCCCACAGACGCAGGTATGGCACACACTTTATTGAGTTCGGTCGGTCGGACCCGGCACGAGACATCGTCTCCGTATCATTTATTGTTTTAAAATAGTTTACATGTTATTACCGCTCCAAAAACCGGATCAATCGATAAATAGTGGTTAAAATCGTGTGTGAAACTGTTATCTAAGCATATTTTTTAATAATAACGAAATAGTGATAAAAATACAATCTAAAAATAAAAACTATATAAACCCTACTCAGTGCCGGAATACCAGAGTAAATAAAAAATAATAATTAAAATACGCAAAATATAACATAACTACTAAAATAAATTGATAATAAATTTAATTTAATACATATCTGTGATTTTTTTTTTAATAGACCGGATCGGAAACTATTGTGCTCAATTCAAATAACTTCTAACGTCTCGTCTATATGGATGATGTCATAATCTTTATACGGTGCTGTATTTTCGATACTTGCTCGTATCGTAGCGTGGCTTAGTGGTGTCGGACGTTGCATGTTGCGAATTGAAACAATTTGACCCTGGTTCGAGACCCACTAAACCTTTCTCTTTTTGTTGACAAAAATTTTATTTGATAACTTGTAAAAATGGAACACAGCATGTCAGAAAATGTAACAATAAGGAAGCTGCCAAATACAAGAAGGAACTCAGTTATAGAACAGTTTTTGGGAAATGATTCATCAAGTAATAATTCAAATTGGTCCGATGATGTAGCGAATATATCGACGAGTAGTGCTCCTATGGAAGGAGTGAAGTATAATGAAATCTCAGAATTGCGTGAGCAAATAGCGTTATTAAAAAACGAGAACAAAATTGCCAACGAAGAGATAACGAACCTAAACTACGAATGTCATCAACTAAAGAAAGATCTCTCAGAGAAAGATAAACAGATATATGTTCTAAAAGGAATATTGAGTAACACATTTTCCTGCACACCGAAGTCTCCTTCGGGAATGCAGAAGCAACCATATTTTCGGACACCAGTACTAAAGAAAATAACATCTATTAGAATGGCAACCTCCCGCTGTTCCCCACTTAATAATTCCAAAAACCTGACAATTGATGAAACCCCGAAAATGAAATTAAAGCAAATTAAAACTAGACGAATAACAGTACCGCATTTGAAAAACAAGGACGATGAAAATATAAACATGCACGTGTCATCTAGGTATAATTTACCAACTGTACACCTTGATAACTCGATACAATTCGACACTCCAACGGATGATTCTATTAGAAAGCGCAGTATTTTCATATTGGGTGATGAACAAGCTCGAGGATTGGCATTACAGATGACCAATGATCGAAAAAGAAAAGGTGATGACACCTATAAGATTTTTGGTATGGTCAAGCCGTCAGCTGAAAGTGGAGTACTATTGAAATCTTGCGAAAATTTAACTAAATTAATTAATAAAGACGATGTCGTTGTGCTCTTGGTTGGCTCCAATGACAAAAACCCATATAAACTTTTATCAAATTTAAGTAACGCTTTATTGCTTTTAAAACAATGTAACGTAATAGTAGTAAATGTTCAATCAAATCCCTACTTGAATGAATACATGCTTAATAATAACATTGAGTTGTTAGTAAACAATTATAGTAATTGTAAGTTTGTAAAGTTGTATTCTGCCATTTTCCAAAGGACCCCTGGTAAGTTTGTAAGAAACCTTAGTTTCAGGCTGCATGTTGAAATAGATTTCTTAGTGGCGAATAAAAGAGTTTTTCGTAGATCGGTCCAGCGTTTAACCTTTACGGAAGTAGAGAACAGCATACCCACCGACACCCCCAAAAGGGTACCGAAGGGGATGAAGTGGTAACAGCCCAAAGCCTTAAGCCAGGTACTATTCCATATTATTTTAATAAAATTAATACAAAATTAAATTCCAGTCGACACAAAAATCTACAATTTTTTCGTTCCCAACAAGTCAAATAAATTAACCATTTTGCATCAAAATATTGCAGGTGCTGTTACTAAGAGTGAGTACGTATCTTTTGTAGTTTCAGAATTTGCCCAAAATAACAAAGAAATTGATGTAATCTGTTTAACTGAATCTAATATAAAACAAGGGGCAGAACACCTACTGAAAATTCCAGGTTACAAACTCTCGGCATCCTACTGCCGTAATAAAAGCAAGGGTGGTTCTTGTATACTAGTCAGGGATGGCATACAGTGTACGGTTCTGGATAGTATCAAAGATTTAGGTCGTAATTTTATTTTTGAATGTTGTGGTATTGAGATAAAATCAGAGAAACTTCATATAGTATGTATCTACCGCAACACAATTAGTACAAATGAAAAAGCGTTTTTAAGAAAATTGGAACAACTTCTGTCGGTGATATCAGTAAAAGCTAAAAAAATTATTTTATGCGGTGACTGGAACCTAAACACACTAACATTCAGTAAACGCAGCAAAGAACTAATTAGTATACTTAAGAATTTTGACATTGAACTACATATAACCTTACCGACCAGATTAAAGACTTGCCTAGATCAGATTGCCAGTAACTATAGGAACGTTAAGGCTGAGATTCACCAGTTGGGTCTCTCAGACCATTCTTGTCAGACACTGACTATAGAAACAAAAAACATACGTAGAACAGTAAGCTGGACTGAAAGAGTCCGCGACTATCACGGAGATAACATAAAGAAATTTGTGTACTATATTTCATCTCTTGCTTTTACAGAAGTTTACAAACAACATAATGCAAACCAGGCCTTCAATGAATTTTACGACTTGTTTTGTTTACTGTATAAGTTATGTTTCCCCTTTATTATCATTAAAAAATCGAATAACAAAATCAATAATAAGTGGCTTACCAAAGGCATTAAAAGGTCTTGTGTTACGAAGAGATGTCTATATTTTAAGTACAGGCTCTCAGGTAGTGACAAAAAGCGAACATACCAAAGATATAACACCTATACATTTCTATTAAAGAAATGTATTTTTAAATCGAAGCAACTACAGCACAAAAAATATATTGATAATACCAAAAACAAGTGTAAAGCTACATGGGACATAATAAATAATACTATCAATAACCTTCACACTAACTTTGACATTGACAAAATTATAATTAATAATGAAATATTGACTGATTCCACTGACATTAGTAATGCTTTTAATAATTTTTTTATAAATTTGACAAAGGATAGTAATTTTAAATATAAAAATGACAATATCAATGAGACTATGTGTTTGTCAATTCCTAACTCGATTTTCTTAAAACCCACTGATCCATCTGAAATATTAAAAATAATAAACAGTCTCAATAATACCCAGTCTGTTGGCATTGATGATATTAAAACAAAAATAATAAAAATCTGTGCCCAATACATTTGCAAGCCGCTTAGTCACGTAATTAATTTAACATTTGAGCAGGGGACTTTTCCAAAGCATCTAAAATTATCAATTGTCAAGCCCTTGTTTAAAAAAGGAGACACGTGTAATATGAACAATTATCGGCCAGTCACACTAATTCCCGTGTTCTCTAAAGTTTTCGAGAAGGTAATGCTTAAGAGATTAGAAGAATATGTAGCAAGAGAACATATTTTGACCAAGAAACAATTTGGTTTTAGAAAAGATAGTTCTACATCGTTGGCCTGTTTTGACCTTATGAAAATTATAACTGAGGCAGTAGATGTAGGTACTCCAGTGCCCGCGATTTTCTTAGACATGAGTAAAGCTTTTGATTTTGTTGATCATAATTTATTACTTTACAAGCTTAATAAATATGGCGAACATACTAAGGGGACCAGTGAATGAGTGGATCAAAGATTATTTGTCAGACCGATTTCAATGTGTTGAAATATTTAAAACACATAATGGTAGGAAAACTTCAATGAGATCGGAGTTTTTAACTAATAATTGTGGAGTTCCCCAGGGGAGTGTTTTGGGGCCTTTTTTATTTTTATTATATATAAATGACCTTCCAAATGTGACTGACCATAATACCATTCTTTTTGCGGACGACACAACACTTGTAATAAAAAGTAATGACATTAATACATATGAAAATGATATAAATTTGACTTTAAGTAAGATTATTAACTGGCTGACATACAATAATTTACAGATTAACATAGGAAAGACTAAATTGATACAATTTCAAACGTGTAGAAGAAAGCGTATGACATTAAATATAAATTACAAAGGAGCTCCAATCGAGGAAGTAAGCAGTGCTAAATTTTTGGGTGTATTGGTAGATAGTTTATGTGACTGGAAACCTCATATTGAATACGTATGTAATAAGTTGGATAGATTCGTCTACGCAATACGACGACTGCGATTAACGGTATCTCCGGAAGCAGCACTTAGTGCTTACCATGGCTACGTATCATCTGTTCTTTCATATGGACTCTTGCTATGGGGAAACTCGACGGAATTTGAACGTGCATTTCTAGTGCAGAAAAAATGTGTACGCGCCATTTGTGGTGCATGGCAAACAGACAGTTGCGTACCACTGTTTCAGAAATTTAATATATTACCGCTTGCATGTATGTATATTAGAGCGCTATGCGTTTTCGTAAGGCAGCACCCGCAATATTTCAGACTTCAACATGAGGTAGTAGTTAATAAGAAAGCCGACTCTAGAGATTTGTTTCTACTTCACTATCCGAAATACAAAATAAAATTACATCAGAAAAACTCGTTTATAAATGCCATTGCTGTCTATAACAAACTTCCTAATAGATTTAAAGACTTGCCGCTAAACCTTTTCAAAAGCAGACTTACCAAATGGTTGTTGGAAAAGTGTTTTTATTATTTAAACGAATATATGACTTTTAGAGAGAAACTTTAAAAGTAAATTCCTAACAAAAATTTAATAAATCTCTTGTTTTCAATTTATAATTTTTGACGATGTATCTATTTAACAGAAATTAACTTTAGAAACGGAAAAATGCTCTTATTGTATTTGAAGTAAACAATAGTAATAATATGAAAATAAATGACATAATATTATCCTAATTGTAATTTGCACACCTAATGGGTAGAATAGAGAGAACACTCATTATTTTATAACATCTTTGTAACCTTTATTCGCAAATAAATGATTGATTGATTGATTGATTGACACATATGGCGTAAAGAAGAATTTGTGGGGCCTTTGTACGCACGTGAAGCTAAAACCTGGCGTTGAGGAGATGTGGTGCTAAATTTTCATTTTTGTGAAACCTAGTTCAAATGCGTGCAAATTGTTTAATTTCGCGGGTATGTTAATCAATTTAGTTTCGTGATGGTGTACAAGTGTAATAAAAGTGAAAATATGAAAATCAATGCAAAACATGGACTTTAGCGTTGTCGCCAAAGCTCCGTGAACAATAATTGTTAATGGTCGTTTTACAATGAATCCCTAGACTTGAGTTAAACTATGACGACTTGACTGTTTCGATACAAATAACTTGCATCATATATTAATAATACTTGACACTGGCAAATTTCCTAATGGCCATAATCGGTTCACAATCGATAATAAATAAAATAATATGGACGGAAATAAAACATCGGGTGACGTCATGGTATGTCTCCAGGGACATGTGTCGCGGGATATTTGTCGCCTAGCGAGTATGTGGCTCTATGATGTTATATCAACACAGGTAGAGAGATGTGTCCAGGCAAACTACTTCTTTTTACACAACACGAAACATTTTTTAAAATTACTTCAAATTTCCAAAAGTCTTAGAACAAGAGTTGTTCGTATTGACGTAGAAAACTGCCTACTGCATGTTTTTTGATTGAAATCTTATAACCCTACGTACCCAAATGGACCATGCAAGTATTTGACACACTATATATCCACAGGCGGCTGGCGAGCGCTACCGACACTCGGCCCAGAAGTAACCCGCGCAGAACTACCAGACCTAGCACCGGGCGAGCGATACCTCGTCGAAGTGGACACGCTAAGCGCCGCCACCGGACACGAGGCGGTGGGCAGTGGGACCCCCTTGACCGCAGAACACACAGTGCGACCATCCCCTGTCTCAAACGTCGCCCAGCTGGTCGACACGAGGAACTTGACGCTCGAGTGGCCGCGCCCGGCCGGCCGGCAGGACCGCTACCTCGTGACGGCCACACCTCGCGATGGAACCGGCGAGGTTCCCCCGGTGACGGCCGCCGCGCCTCCCCATCCCGCGCCGACCGTGCGTCTCTTGGTGCCCGGTCTAGAGCCCGGTGCGGCGTATCGTCTCGCTATTACTGCAGTGTCGTATAATCTGACCAGTGATGTCTTCACGCTGGATACGCGTACACGTACGTATATCTCAAGGTTATGTTAAATTAACCAAAATGTTATTAGTCTAATGTCTTTTGTTAGAGTTTTCAGGTCGCCTTAAGCGCTTAAACTTAACCTAACGCCTGCTATCAGAAATAAGAACCGAAACCGACTGCTCAACGTGCTCCACAAAGCACATGCTTGAGAAAATTATTTTTGTTTTGCATAATTTCGATTACCCATCCAAGTAATAACCGCTTTCGACTATTCAAGAATGAGAGCTAGGTCAAGAGCTCCTCAAGTATTATTGTAGTCGATGATTATTTATTTATTTATTTCATCATTTTGATATGACTACACCAAATTTATGCTTGAGGAGCTGTGAGCCAAATATAATGTATTTTCGGTCTGCGACTTTTAACAACCCATATAGGCCTAGACCTGTGCTAGGGTATGTTAATATGCTAATATCGACCTCGTTTTATAATAATAGTGTTTGACGCGAAAAAGTTCACCGCATGCACATGCTTGTTAGTATATTATATGGTATATATTATATAATATAAATGTATAAAAATGAAAACACATACCTACCTACTTTATAAACTAATAAAAATAAGTATTACATTATATAAACATAATTAAATATTATATATAATTAAAATTTAGAATAACATATAAAATATAATCTGATGCTAATTAATATTACTGAGCTATCCTTCCGTATACCTCCACGCTCTCCATAACTTATCAAAAGTATGTAAATCTACATTGATAAGCTTGCTAGTGGCCCTTCCCTTTATGTTACTGCAAGTACTGTCTCGTATCAAATCTTCATAGTAACTATTAAAAATTCTTGGCGCGATTGCTGAATAGTGCCTACGAGTAAAATCAAGAGCTGATATTGGAATGTCAGTTATGTCTTGTCTTACTCTTCGCCGAGGTCTATTGGCATTGACATTGAGATAATTTGCCTCATTCCTTTTTATATGGATTACAATTTGTTTGATTATGCAATAACAAAACAAATGTAAAACATTCCGTAACTTGGTTACAGGTCCATTGATCCAGTCCGAAATGACGATAGTGATAGAGACTGAAGACGAGGAGGTCCCGAGCGAGGCGGACTCTCCCGGTATCCTGGTGACGTTCACTCCGACGCCGCGACAGGCGACGGCCTTCGACTCGTACAGGTTCCGGCTGGAGCGCGGCGCCCCGGGCGAGGGCGGGGGCGAGGGCGAGGCGCGCGACGCGACGCTGCCCGCCGGCGCGCCCGCCCGCCGCGTCCGCTTCGCACCGCTCATCCCCGGCGCCCTCTACAACTGCACCATGTGGACCATATCCGGCAACGTGAGCTCGCACCCGGTGCAGCGCCAAGCCCGGCTGTACCCCCGGCCGGTGCGCTACGTGAACGCGACGGCGACGGGCGCCCGCAGCGTGCACCTCGCCTGGCCGCCGCCGCCCGGCGTGCACGCCGACTTCGAGGTGCAGTACCTCGCGGCGGCGGACACGCTGCGCACGCACCTCGCGCCGCGGCCGCACCTCGCGCTCGCTTCCCTGCGCCCGCACACGCTGTACACGTTCACCGTGGTGACGCGCGCCGGCGGGGAAGGCACGCTGCGCACCGTGTCGCGCGGAGTGTCCTCGCAGGTCGCCACGTTAGAGGCGCCCCCGCCCGCGCCGAGGGACTTCCGCCCGCAAGATGCGACCCCGAGCCGCTTATCCTTCGTGTGGACGCTGCCCGAAGAGGAAGCGAACGGCGTGCTCTCGAGGTTCCTGCTCGACTACTACCCGCAGAACGAACCCGAGCGCGTGCGCACGGTGGAGTTCGGAGCGAGCGCGCGCGCGGGGAGCGTCGAGGGGCTTTCCCCGGGGGCGACGTACGAGTTCGTTCTGTCGGCGGAGACGGGGGGCGGGCGCGGTGCCGGCGCGCGCTGGGCGCAGCACATGGGCATCGCGCCGCCGCCGCGCCCGCCGCCGCACGCGCTGCCGGCGCGCGCCGCCGCCACCTCCACCACGGTGTCGGTCCGGTTCCGCGCGGACTACTTCTCGGCCGCGAACGGGAACGTGACGGCGTACACGCTAGTGGTGGGCGAGGACCCGCTGCCGGCGGGCGCCCGCCTGCCGTCGTGGCGCGACGTGCAGCGCCTGCCGCGCTGGCCGCCGTACCAGGCGACGGAGCCCTACTACCCGTTCCGCGGCTCCTCCCTGGAGGAGTTCACGCTGGGCGCGGAGCGGTGCGCGGCGGCGGGTCGTGCCTACTGCAACGGTCCGCTCAAGCCCGGCACCACCTACTACGTCAAGCTGCGTGCTTTCACCGCGCCGGACAAGTTCACGGACACCGACTATGCCGAGGTGCATACCGGTACGTACACCACACCTTCACATTCTACTCTAGGTGGTCATTTCATTCATGTAATTAAATAGTAAGTTGTTTGCCAAGGACGGCGCCAAGGAATCCTGAAGTAACAACACCTACAAATGTTTGTATATAGTTTTGTAAGCTGTCATGTATAACTGTATGTTTTCCTGTTAAATAAAAATAAAATAAAAAATAGTTTTTTATGAGAAATTAAATTATTTAATAATGACGTCGCGCGCGATACAAATAAGTTGATATGAAGACTACTATAAATGTAAATCTGCCGGGCGGCGGTGAGCGCTCGCGCAGCCTTTCCTTCTGCCTCCTCATTTCGCACCTTACTCCGAAGCCATCTGACGCGCGAGCGTAGACAATGTATTTCCTTCCCACCAGATGTGTATTGATGTGTATCTGTTGTACAGAGAGCGACAACACAGCGGCGTGGGTGGGCGCGGGCTGTGCAGTGGTGGTGGTGATAGTGGGCGGGCTGGGCGCGCTGGCGGGCGTGCGGCGGCGCCGCGCGCGGCCCGCGTCCCGCGCCGCGCCGCCGCCGCCGCGCGCCGCGCGCCCCGTGCGCGTCGCCGACTTCCTCGACCACTACCGCCTCATGGCCGCCGACTCCGACTTCCGCTTCAGCGAGGAGTTCGAGGAGCTCAAGCACGTGGGCCGCGACCAGCCCTGCACCGCCGCCGACCTGCCCGTCAACAGACCAAAGAACAGGTACTGAAAGTTCACAACGTAGCTATAGAGAATTACTGACTCACATACGACATCGCAGTGTTCTCGATTACCTCAGAAGCAGACATATTACAGACCCCGAGGTTTAACATAGTTATTGGTGATCGAGTGATTCCGGGTCAAACATTTTTTTAATTCCATCTATTCGAAAAGGACGACTTTGTTTGCCTTTAAAAGGCGAACAAAGTTGACTTTAGAGTAGTAGAGAAAAAATCACTGGAGCGCAAAATATATTTTTGGCTCTGGCGACGTTGCTACGTTCAGAATTCTATAAAAGAATCCCTCGCTGAGCTCGGGTTTCCACTCTAGAATCCCTCACTTCGCCCTGGAATAAGCGCCCTCTCCGTAAAAATATTATTCTGCTCCCTTGTAATACAATCTACTATTTGTCATTTACTTGTCATTTACTTGTTGAAGAAAAAATCGAACCGGTCGTCAATTTACCTCATCTCATTCACATGCGCGATATAAGCATGTGATTGATTGCCCTAGTTGGTTGGTTTTTCTATGTCTAGTTTCCCATGACCGAATCTTTATAAAATACTGGGTCGACTATTTTCCGAGGTAGTTGAAAAAGATTTCAATAATTTGAAACTTGTCGTGATATCGGCTACAGGTTCACGAACATTCTTCCGTACGATCACTCGCGCTACAAACTCCGCCCAGTCGACGACGAGGAAGGCTCCGACTACATCAACGCAAACTACGTGCCCGGGTTCAGTAGCCCGAGGGAGTTCATCGTGACGCAGGGCCCGCTGCACTGCACACGCGACGACTTCTGGCGCATGTGCTGGGAAAGCGGCGCCCGATCTATCGTCATGCTGACGCGATGCGTAGAAAAAGGTCGAGAGAAATGCGATCGATACTGGCCTTACGACACCAGACCGGTCTACTACGGAGATATAGCCGTCACAGCGCTGAATGAGAGCCGATATCCGGACTGGACGGTGACAGAGTTGGGTGTAGCGCGCGGCGCTGAGCAACGCGTCTTGCTCCATTTCCACTTTACGACGTGGCCGGACTTCGGCGTGCCAGAACCGCCCACGACGTTGGCACGGTTCGTGCGTGCATTCCGCGAGCGCGTGCCCGCGGTAGACGGAGGTCGTACGGCGCCCGTCGTGGTACACTGCTCCGCCGGCGTGGGCCGCTCCGGTACCTTCATTACCCTAGACACGGCGCTCCAGCAGCTGGCGCGCGGCGCCGATACGCTCGACGTGTTCGGCATGGTGCACGCGATGCGCCGCGAGCGCGTGTGGATGGTGCAGACGGAGCAGCAGTACATCTGCATCCACCAGTGTCTGGTGGCCGTGCTGGAGGGACAGGACCTGGCGCCGCCGCCGCCGCATCATCATCATCACAACGCGGCCTTCGAAGGTGAGTGCCACACCGCATCTAACATCTCACACGAACTCACCCAGCCGTACTCGACTTGAACGCCTAAGACCATATTTCCATTCAAATACTTGAAAAACAAAATTCGTCTTCAGGAATTCATATTTAAAAATTGTAAGTTAGCTTAGAAAGGAGTCATTATTATCCGGTTTATTGAAAAATATATTTTTTTATTTTTTATAACCAAAAACACAATCAATGTTGTTGTATAAATCGACAGCCTTGCTGATCATAATCAAATCTTTAATAACATAGTACAACAATTCAAAAGAAAAGCCATTTTTTTTTCAATACTGATTTTTTTAAAAAATACCTTATTAGCTTATCATCAAGTACTACGTACAACAGAAAGGTTTACTGCAAAAACTTTGTCATACAAAATTGAACTATATTCAATGGGTGTTAGTATTAAATATAAGATAACTTGTTCCAAATTTAAAGACGGTCTCGACAGAGGACTTTATGTTCAGTTGTCCCTTTCGCACGCTTGCCAAGTCACCCTATTCAGACAAGGACGTGTAAAGTTTTATGTCCTCTCCCTATGCTCGTATTTACTGCCGCAGTGGACCTTCCAGTTGTAGTACATCTTAATTCCATGCTTATCTTAATGACCACAGATTCTGTCAATTGAGTCGTACAAAAAGGTTTCGGTGCGTTGAGTATGGCAACCTTAAAACCTAACCTCTCGCGTCATCCATCTCTCACCGTGTGCGTGTGTGTGTGTTACAGACGACGAGGGCATAGCGGAGTCGGGCATGTGACCGGCGCGGGCGCAGTCTCCGCGCTTCCGTCCCGCCCCCGCCCCGCCTCCGCCCCGCCCCCGCCCCGCCTCGCGCTCTCTGCATGCTACATCGTCTAACCCCGACTGTTTTAATGACTCGATTCACGCACAATAAAAACAAACCGAATTTATTTGATAGACGGCCATCGTTCGTATACGACTTAGAACGCATTAGTCCGTACGTACCTATATTGGACAGGTATCTAAATTGGTCCACCTTAGTGTCTTTAACTTAACCAATAACACATGTTTTTAATTTGGCCCTGCTTAGAAAATCAATCTGTCCGAATTGATTTTTCTTCGCGTTAGATATTTCTTCAGTTTTCGCGATGTTGAAACTTGAAACGTCGTTGTCGGACGTTGAAAAGTAATAAAAAAATTAAAGTTGCAAGATTCCGACCGGACCGACAAACAAACAAACAATAATTGTGAGTGTATAAAAACGTGGGAATAAAAGCAACGCTATTAAAATAGAAAAAAAATTGAGTTGAATTCAATGTTTTTTAATAATGTAATGTATTCATATTATTCTGTTAATAATCACCTAACTTCTTTATTTATTACAATCTCATTGCACTTAAAGTACTACTACAAAATCTCTTCGTCTATTTAAGTTATTAAACAAAATAAAATCAATAAAAAAGGTCATCCTCCAAGGCACTTCGACCCAAAGTCCCAAGCAAACACCTGCAGGCCTAGACAAGTGGCAAACGCTTCCAAGCGTTTCGTTTTCTAAAAACGATAACGCTTTAGCGTTAACGATATTCAATTCGTAGCCAAATGTACAATTACCTGGCGAACGCTCATTCTATTTATTCATTCGATAAAATCTACAGTTTTGTCTATGGTTTCTATCGCAAACGTCAAATTCAATGACAACTGAAAGCAGGCGCGTAGAGTCCATACAACTCGATTCCCATCGACTTACCTTTGAAATTGGGCACATACGTACATAGTTAAAAACCTACTACCAACCTAGTGCCTAACCTTTTCAGTGCGTTTTGTTGTTTTGTGTTTTGTGTTTTTCTGTGTTGGATTGATAGAACACGTGTACATAAGGTGAAGTTTGACTATAAAGGTAGGTGAATTATGAATTACTGATTTCCTCCTTTTGGCTGAAGGAAATTTTCATAACCTGAGTTATGAAAATAAAAAAAACACATAACATAATTAATTGATTTAGGCCATGCTCGTCCTGAAATGACGATTGATTACAAAAGAAAGGACAGAACGGATTAACGACGAATTTATCGTATGTGAAGGTGGGGCCTATCACCGCGACAAGTTTCTCAAATGTTCAGCTAAGGAAGGGAAGTACTGATAATGCCAGGCGCAGTAGTGCCTGGCTTCAACAGTACTTCAATGGCAGACCGTTTAAGTGTGGAATTGCATTGCGGTAGGTAGTTGTAAGAACAACGCGGGATCGCGACTTGCGCGAGTGAAACCGCGGGGCGCAGCTAGTAGCTCTATAAACAACGAACCCAGCATTTTTGCTATTTGGTCCAAACACCGGCGAGCAACATGGTTTCTACGTCTAAGCCACACTTCTTCACCACAACCAAGTCTTAGGATGTGTATTTTCACAAACAAAACGTCAATAATCTATTTAACAAAAACTCGACACGACGAAGCTTTCCCAGCTGATTAAAAAATCCCCTTGTTTTTTAGTTTTCTACAAGGTGCTGGCGTTCGCTTTGTAAGCGTACGATAGAAACGCTCACGGAGCGTTTTCGTTTGTCAAATATGCCACTTGGCTACACTATACATGGCGCTAAACGCACGGCTAACGTTTCGTTAGATGGAATAGAAAATGAATAAACGGTTGGCTACCAATTTTAAAGTTCGTTACGCTAGACCACGTGATATTTCGATAGCTAATGTCAACCACATACATTTACCATTCTATTCTACTAGCGTTAACGATAATAGAAAGCCACTTGTCTAGGCCAGCTGTTCTGTTAATTGAAAACACCTGAAGTGGGCCAATATAGGCGACATGGTCCAATTTAAGTACGACATAATCGAGAAACTGTCTATCGCATCGAGTGCATGAAACACATCGATGTACTTACTTCTTTCACTGTCTTTGCATAGTGTGCGCCTTCAAAAGCATCTTTCACAAAATAATAGGTATAACAACATTATTTTTGTAATTTTGCTTTGTTTATTAATAAATGTTACTTAATTATGTACTTAAGCGTAGTATTTTTTACGGTAATATTGTGACAATTAAATTTGCTCGATTATGAATCTCAAGTGTATATAATTTTATATGTATATTGTATATTTGTGTATTAAACGCGTCGTCACGCATTCCGACGCACTGTACTTAAGTACATGAACAATAAAATTGTTATGTTAGATAATTATATTGTTACAAAATATTATTATTTAAAAACTGGGTGCTTACCATGAGTAAAAATATTTAACTAAAAAAAGAAAACAAACATCCCGTTTTTAAATAATATTTGTGGTGAAAACAACCATGTTAGCTTAGGATCGTATTATATTGTTATTAGTTAAATTTAAGATCAACCATTTTTGTACAGGCAACATTAATATAGCGACGGCATTTCTGAGAGACTCTATGGGTAGACTATCGCTAAACGATACATTCTTAGATCGTCTGTAAGGCTGAAATCTATAGTAGGTACGTACTTTGACTTTGCTCAGACTGAGCTTAGCAAAACCTAAGCATAAACTTTGAATTGGAATTTATAGCCGAAATTAATTTTGTAATATACGAAAAAATAAACAAAACTTCGTAGTCACAACAGAGAAGCAAAGTTTAGGTCATTATTTTTGATTGGTATACACTTTAAATTTGAAAAACTTCGACTTTATTAAACAAAAACTTTGGATAGTTGCGAAGATCCGAATAAATAAATACCGAAAATTGTCTTTTAGCAAAGTCAGAGTACGGACTGTAGGTTTCAGCTTAACTTCTGTTGTTAGTGACTTGGTAAAGTTGAAACGAATTATAGGAAGCGTCTGACAGCCGCGATTTAGAAGTCTACTTGTTTTTCTACGAACGAAAGATCGAAAAATATTCAAAAAAGTTTTACAATTTTGACTAATCTTAATTCACTTTATTTAATTCTGTGTTCAGAATTCACGTTAAGAAATTAGTCCTGATTGTTTTTCTGATAGCAGTCGTTAGGTCTAGATAAAACTTTAACACTAGGTGGGCCACACCACTATACGGAAATACACCACTTATTCGTTCGTTCGTAAGAACGTTAAGGTTTTCGCGATTTTGAATATTTATGGATTTCACTCGCGTTTTCAATAACGGCAGTTTCAAGGTTGACTCAATGTCAACTGTAAAGCTGGCGAAAGCTCGGTCGTTAAAAATAATGACATTATTGAATAAAACGCGAGTAAAACCCAGTAAATATCGTGTTTTATTAAGCTAATAGGCTCCGTGTGCGAACTATCGTACGTTACCATGTGCGTTTGTGCCCACAAAGACCTCAGAAACGCACTTTGATCATTATCCGCTGTTGAGAAGGTCGTGTAGTGTATAATTAGCCTACTCTCAATCATAATTTAAAAAAAAAACAGACTTATTATACGTCATGAATTTGTTCTAAAGTGTATTAAAAAAAAACAATACCAACCGGAAAAAGAAAGTGTGATTTTTTCAAGAGAAAACCTATAATCTAGTTATAAAAAGTCGCACATTCATGTACGGATTACTTTTCTTTCTGTTCAAATACGGATACGTAAAAGCTCGCCCTGTAACGTTAACAGTTTAATCTTGTGCACGACGCGACCGTTCCCGTCTCCTACCTGTTGTAGCGATCGCGACATGAGCGGATGTTTTGTCGACATGTCCAAACTGTTAACGTTACAGTGCACGTATTTTTACATATGGTGGGGATACTGTTCCTATCTCCGCGCCATCTCTTCGCAAATAGATCGGACGGGAAACCGTCCTCATCGCAGAGGGCAGCTGATGTTGACATAATTGTTTTAGATATTATATACCTAGTAATATGTAATGTACAGAATGACTAACACTAGACGAAAGAGACACGTAGCTACGTAGGTAATTTAATATTGTGTGCAGCATAGTCCATCACTCGCGGCAGTTATTATAACAATACTCGTACCTTGATCACAGTACTTTTCACGAAAGCAGTCTGTGAAACATCCCTGTGCTTCAAGCACAGGCTGCATGTTTTTTTCTCTCTATGATCATGGTCCTCACATTTACAGTCAGGGATGATGTCACTCAATCAACCACAGTAATCTGTGGTCACGATAATTTTAAATGCCTTTTTTTTGTTTTATTTTTTTGACGGCTTCGACCTGCTTTTTTTCTAAATAAAATGAGAAGTAGTTATCGGTTTCTTTAATGCATTATACTAATGTCGTAGAATAAATAATAGTAAGTACTACCTATGGCAGAAATCATTATTTTTTTAAGAAATATGTTACTTTATAAATATCTTCTTTGACTCGCGAGACTCCTTTCGTGAAAAGTACTCTAGCAGTCTTTTGTGCTAAATTGTATTAAAAGAAATCGTTCTACCAACAATACTATATTTAATAAGGAAATAAGTACCTAAATCTAACGGATCCACCGTTAGATGTTGATGAACTACATCACAAAAAAAAATTCAGCGTAACTTTTCACCATTCCCTACTATGTCAATTAGTCCGGCAAAAAACATTTATTATTTTAAGATTCTCTCTCGCTCTCACAAAAAATCGTTTTGTATTTTATTTTATAAAATTGTAAATTGTTTAAAACTACGTTACGGGCGCAAGACCACAGGAATTAAGAAAAAAAAATAGGTGTTGAGTTTACTAACTTAAAAAAAAATTAAAATTAAATAATAATAATTCTATTATTAGCGTTCATCCCTCGAGCTATAGGTACTTATGTTTCCTTGTGTTTTGATCAAATTACGAGTAGTGGAAGCTTGACACAGAGTTACACTATACAACAATATAAATAAAGTGCCTTAACATGTACCTACATGGGTTTTATTTTTTACTGTAAGTTATACCTATTAGATTTATTATGTATACCATATTGGTAGCATTGTAACACCTTTCATTGCAATATAGTTGATATAATTTCTTCTATGGTTTTCGCGATTTTGCATAATAAATTATTTATTACTTTATTTATCCGGTTGAATCGCGTTTTTATTCATTGTTTTAAACGAACCGAGCTTTCGCCAACTTTACAGTTGGCTTTTTCAAAGTTGACTGAGATGATATAATCAAACAAGCGAAGATACGTTACTGTCTAGCATTTCCTATTCGATAGATAAATAAGCTAGAAACACTTACATACAAGTGGTCAGAGTCGGCACTAATCACTGTATTAGATAAATTGTGCCTGATGTTAGGCAGTGGTGCCCCCGGTGCACCTTTATGTAGCACGCACGGTGACAATACCATGCGACAGAGATAGTGGGACGCTCCAGACTGCAGCGCGAACGAGATAGCAACGATATACCTTTCCACAACCAACCTAAGCCAGTGTGCCGGCTCGTCACAGTTTCGTCGTCTCATTTATAGTAACTATTGACGTAACTTCACTTGCTTGATTATATCAATGCTTACTAGGGTATCTTCTCATCTGATCGATGTTCCCGGTAGCTTCCCTTTGGGGAGCTCAGGGTTCGCTATAACCCAAATTATTTAGAGTAGGGGTTTGAAAATATATTTACGGTCGGCAACCTGCCTGACACCAACTTTCCTAGGGACCGAGATGTTTATCCGCCCCCGCGCGGAGAGAATCCGAGGTTTGCTAGTCTCCCATAAAACCCTTAGTCGCCTTTTACGACACCCATGGAAAGAGATATAAATATTGCACAACATTGCACAAATACACACATCACAATTTAGCCCCAAACTAAGCACAAGGCTTGTACTACACAACGGATATAAGTAGGTACTAGGTACATATTATATACTTTTTTTTGTAAATACATACGTATAATATACAATTCAACTGTACCTACCAGAGATATGTAAAATAACTTTAATAGACTCATTGGTACCTACAGTTAAAACTGATGCTCTGTAGCCTCCTAGGCAGGCGATTAATATCGCAGCAGTCAATGAGTCTTACATATCTCTGGCAGCAGTGGCAGTGCGTAACTTCGTAGCCGTGTACAAAGTACTGTACACCTAGGTACTTAGGTAAAACAGATATTATATATATAGCAAAGTAAAGTCTATAATATAACCTATACACACACACAGTGTACAGTGTACTGTGTACAGCCCAAAGATCTCTGATTTTTTGCCACAAAGGTCTTTGGGTACCGTGAAGATACTTTAGTAACTTCTTACTAGTCTGTGCCGTGAAGTACCGTCGACATTTATAATTATTTCGAAGTGCAGTGCTTGAGCGCGAAAATTGTTTTTTTTTCTCAAATGACCAAACAACAACATGTTACTTATTGTTGTAATACGCCACGCATGAATTTTCTTTTAACTGCTCGTTAGCTCAAACTAAAAAACATGGATGGTCTATTTAGTAAAGGTTTCCGTAGGAGTTTTCTGTTTTCGTACGGAGTCTCAATACAATAATTAGGCCAGTGTGAGTTTTCATAGCGATAAGCAATTGTGGCTGTATACACCAAAACATTTTTTCTGCCCCTTTGTAGTTCTTTAAAACAAACGCCTACAGGAGTTTTCGCGGGAACGCGGTTAGGAGATGTGGTGCTAAATTTTCATTTTTGTTAAACCTTGTTCAAATGCGTGTAAATTGTTTAATTTTGGGGGCATATTAATCAGTTTAGTTTCGTGAAAGTGTACAAGTTTAAATGAAAGTGAAAATCGGTGCAAAACATGGACTTTAGCGTTGTCTCGAAGGCTCCATGAACAAACGTTGTAAAACATGGCCCCCGTTTTACAATGATTCCCTCGACTTGACTTTAACTATGACGACTTGACTGTTTCGATGCAATGCAAATAAAAACTTCCATAAATTAATAATACTTGACACTGGCAAATGTCCAAATGGAATAAGCCATATATAAACGAAGAAGAAGAAACGCCTACAGCGTGTCGCTGTCGTTCATTCATTGTGTCTGTGTGGGTGTAAAGAACTCGCTTGCCGTGTTGCCTTGCGAGTCCTGTGCTTTCTTCAAATTGACTTTATCGCCTCGTAAGTTTGTGAATTTTAATAATTACCGTGTTATAGTGCTATTATCATCAAGGGGACAACCAGTGAGTGCTTATTCTGCGCCCAGGAAAGGACAGCGTAGCCCCAGATCGACAAAGATCATTCGATCGGATCGTGTCGATGCGTCACCTTTGTGAGCCATTTTAAACGAGTTCCGTATGATTATTTGTTCATAATTTTGCTAAAGAATGTCGGACGACTGCCACCAGAAGTAAATATGGTGTGATTTGATAGGAGTAATCTATAAACCCAAGTAGCACTAACCTTGTGACATCAAGTTTTGAAGGAGACACCTCAGTTGACCGTACCTACCTACTAATGCGCTAAACCTAGATTTTATTACATTTGTGCAACTAGAATCCATCTATGCTTCAATACGATGTACTAATTAAAAATCTTCTGCAACTTCTTTCTATACATTTTTGAGCATCTATAATCTATAGATTTTATCTAGAGCATCATTGAATAAATTAGCATTGAGGCATTGCAAAAAAGAGACCACTGATTTGTTTGTTTGCTTAAAATGGCTGTAGATGTGGTATCAGCATTAGGTATGTGATTTTGATTATTTATAAATCTTTATCCAAGCCATAGGCAACAAAACATTCAATGGACTAAAAAACTGTGAGATTCAACCTAGGTCTCTAAATGTAAAGACTCAACTAAGTTTACATACAAAGTTTCATCAATATTATGGAGTCCCTTATGATGTCCCTACTCTTTGTTTCGCAAATTTATTTTGATTTTGCCTAATTTCACAATTTAGATCAACTACAAATTATCTAAAAGCATGTACATTTTTTGGCCTAGAACTAAAAACGTTAACACTTGCCTAGTCACTAGTCCAATGAGGGTATCACCTGAAGATCTATTGTTCTACTGTCAGAGGGTGTTCAATAAGCATTTATTAAAAAGTAGACAACGAACTAGTCATCGTTTTGATACTATTGAAAGCTATAATAAACAAGCGGTACAAAACTTAACTTACATTTGTGGTTTGCATTCAGCACTTGTAAATTGTCACATTTAATCAAATACTAGATGCACCCTGCGGTTTCATCCACCCGTACTGATCCTGCAGGGATATCAGGATCAAAAGTCGCCTTTGTGTTATTTCATTTCATCATGATATTGTTTTGTGAAAATTTTATTATTGTACCAGTATTTTCATAGCCATACGATACATAAATCATGATTAAGTAACAAAGTCACATACATACAAACATTCACATTTATTATATTAGTAAAAAGTAAGATTATATGTACTCGAAAATATGTGTTGATGTAGTTTAGTCTTTCATGCAAAAACTCAACTGATTTGCAGTTAATACAGATAGTTAATAATCAGTGAATACACCTATCTTTAACATTTTATTATTAATCCAATACTTACCTGAATAAAATATTATTCAGATATTGAGTTCTTTGTGATTGTTTCCATTTCAGGGTACAAAAGATTTTTTATATATTTTCTTTTTATTATACAAATAGTAGCAACTTGGATTTATTTGTAGGTTTATTTGTGTTTGACCTACTAATATCAAATGTCTCATCTTAGTTTAATATTTTTTTCTTTTTTTCTTCTGTGTATCATTTGCGATCAGCCTCATGGCTATAAGCAAATCTGCTGCATGTTTCAATGGTATGTTGCGCTAGTCCCCAGTGGGCATAGCACTATGATCTCTCTTGTATATTTCGATCCAGTATATGTTGACGTTTAAGTCGCTTTAGTGCACTTGGAATCAGCAGATCCATGGCCAACTGATTAGGGTGGTATACAAGTCGATTTTTGTATGACTGTTCTGCTTAGTTTAATTGACTGCCAAAAAAGGGAATCCATTTTTTAAAGATTAATCTTGCACAAAATATTTTATTGTACCTATTAATTAACCTAGGTGCAGCAATTGGACTCTCCAACATTACAGCTACTATAGTCGTTGCAGTCATGTGTAGTGGCATGAACTTGATACTGGAGAAACTTGTTAATTAAGAATGCAACAGTTTGTGAGGCTATCTGACAGTGTTTGTTGCTTCTTTATCCAAAAACTGCAGAAAATATTGCATCGAAATTTGAAATATAAACAGCTGGCTAATGCATAGGATTATCTGTGAGAGTTTTTGTTGCTTCTACATGCAAAAACTGCTGAAGCCATATATTGAAATTTTAAATGCAGACAGTTAGAGAATGCTTAGGATACTCAATAATACTCATTTTTCTATTACACTCTAAAGCAGAATAATGCATCTAATGTCAATTATTTTTTTACAATGTACCTTCAACTTAAATACAGAATAAATAGAGTTAAGGAATAAATTATTTGCCAAAGTTCTCGAAGATCTTAGAAACGGTTTTATTACACAAGATCCAATAGACTAATGGTAGTTATTACATCTGGATAGCATTGTATTTGAGTGATGAAGGCAGAGACCGCAAGTTGCGCCTCTTTCTAGGTCAATGGTAGCGGAGCGCGGCCGCGGCGACCCGCCCGCAACTAGGTCACACCGCCCTCGCCTCGCGCCGCGCCGCCCTCATCACCTTCAGTTTAGGGAATAGGTACTAATCCTGCCCAAGTTTTATACGGCTTATTATCGTTACAATTCATAGAGAAGAGCATACCTCTGACTCGGCGCACTCCGTAGCGCCATAATCGGTCAAATAGTAAAATGCTTGACACTGGCATAAGGCAAAATGTTTTTTCTTTAAGTAAAAATGGATAATCTAGTATTTCCAGTATTTAGAGTAAAATGTTTCCAAGGGGTGTTCAAATATTTCACATTCAATATTTCTTTATTTAATTGGATGTATTGTGCACCTAGTTATGTGATAAAAAAATTTAACTAGACGCAGGCGTGTGTGAATTTCACGTATTTATGCGGCGCGGGCGTTACACTACCTACATTATTTAATATTTATATTACAAGAAAAAGGCTATATTAAGTATTTATATTACAAGAAAAAGGCTATATTAAGTATTTATATAATACAGGTTTATTCCATTAACTATCTTACTTCTTACTTATATTATAAACGCGAAAGTTTGTATGTATGTATGTATGTGAGGTTGTTACTCTTTCATACAAAAACTACTGAACCGATTGCGATGAAACTAGGAATATAGGTAGCTGGGGACCTGGATTAACACATAGGCTACTTTTTATCCCGATATTCCCGCGGGAACGGGACTTACGCAAGTGAAACCGCGGGGCGCAGCTAGTCTACTTCATAAAAGTCTTACTTCGCTATATGTAAGTAGAACAGTTTTTTTAACATCGTGTTTTATTAAACGGTGTAAAATAGGTGGGTTCGTTACAATCGCCTCCGATGTCAATTTCCCCCCGATAAATTAAATTGAAAGAAAAACTCTGCCAAATAGTAAATGTACTGTTAAAAAATTGAGAGTGGGTATTAAGTGAAACAGTTGTTTACACTACAAATATTAGATGTTATTTGTTAATATTTTCCCATTTTTATATATTTTAGGTAGTATTTGTTATAAAAAAGGTACATACCTAATTGATATCATGTAGCATGTAGGTGTTATTGTTTTAAGGAATGCGCAATATTTATTACGAATTTTGGATTGATTTGTTTGAGAAAACGGAGAGTTAGTGACGGGCACGGGTCGGCGACCGCCCGGGCGGGGGTTGGCGCGCGCCGTCCTCGCCCGGCGAGGTCGTCGACCTGCCGCATCACCTTGATTATCCTCCGCTAGTTCGAACACACACATACGCACTTACATTAATGCTTTCTGAAACTGCGCGCGGGATTTACCTACGCTTCTCATTAAACAAGCCGCGGACTGACACACGGGCATGACGAAAGTATAAGGAGATCATGTTGACTACGCTATGAAAATAATAAAACACTTTATTTATCCGGTTTTATCGCGTTTTTATGGCTTTTTCAAGGTTGACAGTCAACCTTGAAAAAACCAACTGTAAAGTTGGCGAAAGCTCGGTTCAAATAATGAATAAATAACGCGATAAAACCGGATAAATAAAGTGTTTTATTATGCAAAATCGCGAAAACCATAGAAGAAATTACGCTACGAAAGCCTAAAAAAGACAACATGCTTATTTGAAACTATAATTTAAAGCTAAATATTTCGCAAAGAAGGGTTCTCAAAACCGAAAATATTTTTAAAAGACCCATTTCTCCATACGAAGGGGTAGACGAGAGATCATCCCAATTTTACTAGTGAAGATGCAAAGTTACAATACCTTCTAAGAAAGCTGCGGACTGCGAGAGATATATCGAAACTTCAACCATTGATAAGGCTATTTTCTTCTATGGTTTTCGCGTTTTTGCATAATAAAACACTTTATTTATCCGGTTGAACAGCCTTCAGCGGTCACTGTAAAGTTGACGAAAGCTCGTTTCGTTTGGAATAATGAATAAAAACGCGATTCAACCGGATAAATAAAGTGTTTTATTAATGCTATTTTATTTTTAAAAAGTATGTAATTAAATTGTATGTACACGGAACCGTATAAAGTTTAAAAACAGTTCACGTTATATTTTATTTTATTATTTGATATAAAACCAATCTGGTAGTTGTTTTTTGTAACCACTGCGTGTAAATAGGTAGTTGGTAGTTTGTGGCTTTGACATCGTTATTTGGTTCACCCTATACACAATAGAGTGAGTCTGCATAATTGCTATGTTTTCGGATAAGTGAAATATAATAAATAACGAAACACAAAGCTATCAGATAAATGTCCCAGATAAAGTAATAAATCTATGGATAATTTACGCGCTATCTATACATAATAAAATTCAAAGTTCTGACTGATTTCACTGACTGAATATAACAACGCAGCTTAAGGACGTGACTGATGTGAATCAAGCTGAAATTCTTTCCGTTGAATATTTTTCTTCATAACCGGTATCAAATACATCTTTAAACAATATATTATGTTACTGTACATGTTACAAGACGTGCCCCATTCATTTCAAAAACAAAAAAAAATAACGTTAAATACATCTATTATATATGTTTTACAAAATAAAACAATTTTTCTTCTTAATCCTTAACCGCTTTATTTTCTTATAGGCATCATAATATTAGAAAAAACAATACTTACCAAAAGCTCCACATCACATTTAAAAAAATATTATTTTATTCATCGTTAATGATTGATTTTACAAGAAATTATAGATTTTTTAATGCAATTCCATCTCACTCATTTTTTATGCAATCGGACAAGGACTGATAATTATCATCTGTCGCCGTCTTAAACCGCTGGCCCTAGAGCATCGACAAACAAACGGTTAAAAGATCGGTGCCCTAGAGACATGAAATGTGGAGGTGTGTGTAGGTATCCAATAGCCTTCACAAAGTACACACCAGAAAGGGTGCTTTCAATAGACATATTAAAGGTGAACGCAGATTCATTCGAGCCGAACGAATCGAATTTTTACCGTCCACGGGAAACGGTACCTTATTTATATAATTAGAGATAAAGTACATTTATATTTTCGATGACGTCATCAGAGTCAGCCGACGCTGGCGAAGTGTAAATGTAATGGACTTTATCTCTAATTTAATTATATAAGGTACCATTTCCATTTCATATAAGGTACCAGTACCAACATTCGATTCGTTCGGCTCGGATCAATCTGCGGTCACCCTAAATTGGTAGTTGTAAGACTATTAAAAAGAATAATCTTATTAATATTTTGATGTGAAACCAGTTTTTCACTAAATTCCTGCGAGATTAACGCGGGTGAATCCGCAGGACACTGCTAAAATTAGTATGAAATTCTTGGGACATGGTGAAATTATGAAAACACCTCTTGGATAAAAAGTTACAATCCCCAAAGCAACCCCCTAATGCAATGAGGATTTTGTGATAAAAAGGTGGTGCCAGATGTGCTGTCATCCATCAATGTAGCTTGTTGAAATTAAAGAATTGAAATTTAAAATATTATGCAATTTACTGCATTTTAGTGAATTTCTTGTGAATTTATTTAGTTCATCACCCTAATTTTTTTATGAGATCTACTTGAAGCTTTGTCTTAAATAAAAAAGAATTATCGATATGACTTATATCGAATATGTATCAGTATTGTGGGAGAAATACAATAAAAAATCCAAAAAGAAAACTATATTATTATGCTCAAAGAAATTCTCTTGAAGATTAGTTGTTTGGGAATAATTATTTTGAGTAAAATTAGCAATCTCCAGTATTTAGACTACTATAGTATGTCGTGTTGTGTTATAGTATCCATTGAGGCGGTGGAGTCTGTGAGTGGTGTGTCGCGACTGAGTGCGGCGGACAGCGGAGACGGTTGCGCGGGCGAGCAGCACCGGCAACAAGACGGAGAGCGCGCGAGCCTCGGGGCCCGCGCCGCGCGCCTCGGCCCGGACGCCGCTCCCGCCGAGGCGGCGCTGGGTGCCGCCCTCCTCGCTCAGGCACGAGCTCTCTGCGACCTCGACCGACGCGGCCGACGCCAAGTACGACGTCATCTTCCGCAAGGTCCGCGGGATACTCAACAAGCTCACGCCCGAGAAGTTCCACAAGCTCAGCGATGACCTGCTCGCGCTCGAACTCGACTCGGACCGCGTCCTCAAGGGGGTCATCCTCCTCATATTCGAGAAGGCTCTCGACGAGCCCAAGTACTCGTCGATGTACGCCCAGCTCTGCAAGCGTCTCAGCGAGGAGGCGCCTAACCTCGAGCCGCCCGGCCAGCCCTGTACCTTTAAACTGCTCCTGCTGAACAAATGTCGCACCGAGTTCGAGAACCGCGCGCAGGCGTTCGCCGCGCTCGAGGAACGAGCGCCGCTATCGCCGGACGACGAGGAGCGGCGCCATCTCGCCAAGTGCAAGATGCTCGGCAACATCAAGTTCATCGGCGAGCTCGGCAAGTTGGAGATCCTCGCGGAGTCGATCCTGCATCGGTGCATCCAGAACCTGCTGGCGCGGCGCGCGGCCGCCGAACACCACGAGGACCTCGAGTGCCTGGCGCAGCTGGTGCGCACCTGCGGCCGCGTGCTGGACTCGGAACGCGGCCGCGGCCTCATGGACCAATACTTCGCGCGCATCGAAACCCTGTCGGCGTCGCGCGACCTCGCGCCGCGCATCCGGTTCATGCTGCGCGACGTGGTGGAGCTGCGGCGCGGCGGGTGGGTCCCGCGGCCCGCCGCCGCCGCCTCGCTCGAGGGCCCCGTGCCCATCCACCAGCTGCGCGACGACGACGAGGCGCCGAGCGCGCGCCGCGATCAGCACCGCGATCGCGACCGGGACCGCGACCGCGACTCGCTGTTCCGCGGCGGGCTGCGGTCGCGGCCGCTCGACGACGTGCTGGCCGGGCTGAGCCTGCAGCCGGCCGCCTCGCTCGGCCCGCCGCCCGACAAGCTGTTCGGGAATGGGTTCGGCGGCGGGCGCGACGGGTTCCGGCAGCGCTCGGCGCCGGCGTATTTCCCGCGCGGCGCGGGCGGCGGGCCCAAGCCGGCGCCGCCACACAAGGACGCGGCCCGCAGCAAACCGCGCGTGCCGCCGGCCGGCGCGCTGCACGACGTCCAGATGCGTCCCGCCGCCAACTCGCTCATGTTCACCGCCAACCGGCTGTCCAAGCCGCAGCCGCAGCCGCAGCTGCAGCCCGTCCAGCAGAGTGAGTATATCACCGGCTCCACCCACATCGACCACGTATACGATACTTAGCACGTACTACAGCTTACACCTCTCTCTGCGTACAGACGTGCTGCCGGCATCGTTCGCGAGCGCGCCGCCGCTCATCAAGGAGCCAGCCATCACTATCAAACCGGCACCGGACAAGAAGGACAAACCGAAGAAAGATAAGGTGAGAATACTGGATTTTTTTTCAAACAACCAGTACCTCTTAAAACTCTTACAACTACTGTAGCTACGAGAAAACGTCCGTCCTTAAACAATCTACTATAAACTGGAGTTAGTTTAATACTTATGTATCAAGTGTAGGGTGTATTGAATATATAAGCCTTTAAACTACTGGACCTATACCAGATAAACAACCTACATTTGTGTGTGAAGAAAATACATTTGTCCGTACCACCTCATTTAGAAATATGCAACTGAGAAATACTATATACTAATAATATAAGTAACTAATGCTCAAGAAACTGGTATATATTCAATAAATAGAATTAGTAAGTCGTTTTCTGGCGGTTTAAAAAATATCAGTGATGTACACAAATGAGTATTTTTATCTTAAGTTTTTTTATAGTTATTGTTCTTGCAAATGTTCAGGGAGTGGACAAGGAGGAGGCGTGCCGGCTGGCGCTGGCGGCGGTCGAGGCGGTGGCCGCCGCGTGGAGCCCGGCCGCAGCCGGCGACGACGGCGAGCCCGGCGACGACGAGGAACCCGCGCTGCGCATCGAGCCACTGCGACGTCTCGTCGACCTGCAGCTGCCGGAGAAGGCGCTGCGGCGCGCGCTGCACCAGGTGCTCGAGTGGGCGCTCACCGCCGAGGGCGAGGGCGAGGCCTCGCCCTGGGCGGCCGCCCGCGTGGTGCGGGCTGCGCGCCGCGCACCGCTGCACGACGCGGCGCGCGCGCTGCTGGCCCGCGCGCCTCACCCGCGCCTGCCGGCCCTGCTGGCGCACCTGGTCCGCGCACGCGCGCTGCCGCTCGCAGAGCTCGGCGCCGCCTGCGAGGGCGGCCAGCACCACCCGCTGCTACTCGAGGTGCTGCAGGCGCTGGTCGCGGCGCTCGGCGCGGAGCCGGTGCGCCGCCTCGCCGCCGACGCCAAGCTGGACGTGGGCGCGTACGCGAGCGCCGCGGCCGGGCCCGAGGGCGACGCGGCCCTGGCGGCGCTCGAGGCGCGCGGGCTGGCCGCGCTGGCGCCGCAGCTGGCGGTGCGCGCGGCGCTGGCCCGCCAGCTGGCCGCCGAGCCGGCGCCGGCCGCGCTCTACCGCTGGATCAAAGGCAACGTGGAGGCGGGCGTGCGCGGCTCGCCGGCGTTCGTGGCCGCGCTGGTTGGGTTGGTGGCGGCGCACGTATCCCGCGCCGCCAACACGCTGGCGCCGGCGCCGCCCAAGGCCGCGCTGGAGCGCGAGAAGGCGCTGCTCGAGGCGTACGCGCCGCTGCTGACGGCGCTCCTGGCGCGACGCGCGGAGCTGCAGCTGGCGGCGGTGTACGCGGCGCAGCTGCACGCGCACGCTCTGCGCTACCCCAAGGGCATGCTGCTGCGCTGGTTCATGCACCTCTACAACCTGGAGGTGTGCGAGGAGGAAGCGTTCCTGCGCTGGCGCGAGGACGTGACCGACGCCTACCCCGGCAAGGGTGAGGCGCTGTTCCAGGTGAACACCTGGCTCACCTGGCTGCAGCAGCAGGAGTCGGAGGAGGAGGAGGGCGACGATTAGACAACCTCCACCTCCCCCGCCTTGAGCTACTAGCGACCGACCTGGCCGTCTACGCTATTATTTCGCGCTCATCTCATAATAAATATATATTAATTAAGCCAAATAGTTAAAACAAAATAGCTATGTTCGTTACCGTTGAACCCTCGACTGCTCTCCGGTCTTGAATAGGATCAATTTTTAGGTTACTATGTGAACGAATATTAGTATCTCGAGATGATTTTTTGTAGGCCTTTTACTCGATTTTGATACTTTTACAAATGTATACAATGTATAGTGTTTGTTTGGACGTATGATTGCACCCCGACCTGCCCACTCTTCTGCAGCGAGCATGTTTTAGTTGAAATTGTAAAATATATATATATATAAATATAAATGAAAACATAAATCAATTTTTTAATTACTTATTTAATAATGTAATCATTTTATTTTCAATACATACTAAATGGAATTAGAGTAAGATTGCTTAAATTTCACTGTATCAAATTTTAGAATTTTATAACTAAGTACATAAAGAAAATGTTAAAAAAAAAACTCGGGCATAAGTAATGTATGTTGAATGAGTCGTTCTAAGAGTTGTGAAATGATGCAAGCAAACTAGATGCAGGATATTGATCAATAATGTATTCACATTGAAAAATAAACTTCAGTGTAATTTATTAAAAACAATATGTTGTTTTCTTCACACCTTTAACAAAACATAATATTAATTAACTAGATATTAATTCACATATTACTAAGAATTTATTAGAACTACAGTGCTGGTGCTACATGGTGATGATAGCTGGAGCTGGTGGTAGCCTGTTGTTACAGCCCGCTGTGTTCCAGG
Source organism: Idaea dimidiata (assembly GCA_949358125.1). Classification (NCBI taxonomy): domain Eukaryota; kingdom Metazoa; phylum Arthropoda; class Insecta; order Lepidoptera; family Geometridae; genus Idaea; species Idaea dimidiata. Next base: position 13,725,370 of record OX442339.1, on the reverse strand, counting down.
ACAAGGGGAGCTGCAATACCAAAAATATATTAGGTAGGTACATTAAAGGTTTATATGATTTGATATAGACTGAACAATGTAATAAGTAGACTTGACTAACCAGCTAATTTTCTATAATCGAAAAGCTTGTTCATCGGTACAAACTTTTGCTTGGGCGTTAAAGATAGTTGATTGGTTAAAAACTGTTTTCAGCATATCGACACTCAGACTCACTGGGAGGGAAAACTTTAGTTATAGTCACGTTTCCATTACCCAAGTAGGTAGATAGCTTGTATACCAATTGCACGTGTTGGGCGCTTCCTGAGTAATGGAAACGTAGACATACATGCAAGAAACCGAAACAAGATAATTCTAAATTCATAGGTACGTACCAGCTCGAATAACAAGACAAAGAACACAAAATGTAACAACGTTATTTATGGTGCTCTTTCTTGCTTGACGCTTTTCTTCCATAGGATCGACACGTTCTCCAAAGGGTAGGCGAAACATATTTAATTATTATATGGAAAGCAGGAATCTAAAATCCAACAAACGTCAATTCTAAAAATGTGTTCTCTCCTGTCCACAGAACACTATTCTTCTTCTTTAAAAATGGCTTTTCCTTTTGGACATTTGCCAGTGTCAAGTATTATCAATATTTGCAAGTTATTTGCATTGAACAAAACAGTCAAGTCGTCATAGTAAAGTCAAGTCGAGGGAATCATTGTAAAAAGGGGGCCATTTTTTACAATGTTTGTTCACGGAGCTTTGGAGAAAACACTAAGCTAAAGTATATGTTTTGCACCGGTTTTCACTTTTATTTACACTTGTACACCTTCACGATACTAAATTGATTAATATGCCCCCGAAATTAAACATTTTACACGCATTTGAACTAAGTTTCACAAAAATGAAAATTTAGCAACACATCTACATAACGCATTCCCGCCAAAACTCCTGAACACTATTATCCTAGCGGAGCTCCTGTCCTCTGCACAGACCACAGACTGGTAAGAACCACAGACTAGTAAGAAGATACTAAGCAGAATAGACTCATTGATACTAAGTATTAATCGAACTAGAACACAAACTTTAGAGATACCACAAAGATACTAGTTAAACGGTAAGAAGGAAGATACTAAAGGGAGTTTTGGCGGGAATGCGTTAAGGAGATGTGTTGCTAAATTTTCATTTTTGTGAAACTTAGTTCAAATGCGTGTAAAATGTTTAATTTCGGGGGCATATTAATCAATTTAGTTTCGTGAAGGTGTACAAGTGTAAATAAAAGTGAAAACCGGTGCAAAACATGTACTTTAGCTTATTGTTGTCTCCAAAGCTCCGTGAACAAACATTGTAAAAAATGGCCCCCTTTTTACAATGATTCCCTCGACTTGACTTTTACTGTGACGACGCTACGACTTGACTGTTTTTGATGCAAATTGCAATTAACTAGCAAGGAAGTCATTGTAAATGGTGGCTCTTTACAATGACGGTTCACGCGAGCTTTAGAGACAACGCTATAGGCCATGTTTGGTACCGATTTTCACTTTAATTATACTCGTACACCTTCACAAAACTTAATTGGTTAATATTTCCCCGAAATATAGCTATCACGCATTTGAACTAGGTTTTAGCAACACATCTTTATCATCGTGTTCTCGCAAAAACTCAGAGACAATTTTAAGATTACAAGATGGTGTTGCCTACAAGGAAACAAAGAATCAAGAATTTTTTATGTGATCTGATCACTGATCGATCAGTTAACATGGGTCCATTTTTGGATACAATCACTTACCTACTACTACAGGCATACAATTATTTAATTAGGTACATAAATCTACAGTAATTTATAAACTGATACAATTTATTATATACTACTTAATGAATAATCGTATCTGTTTCTTTGGACAACTCTTTAAGTGCTATATGCCATTTTTTTCGATATAGATTTTTCACGGAGCTTTGGAGCCAACACAAAAGTCCATGTTTTGCACCGATTTTTACTTTCATTCCACTTTTACACCTTCACGAAACTAAATTGATTAATATGCCCCCTAAAATTAAACAATTTGCACGCATTTGAACTAGGTTTCACAAAAATGAAAATTTAGCAACACATCTCCTCTAAACGTTCCCGCCAAAACTCCTTAAACTAGTATTTTTTTTTTTTTTTATTTCTTATCGGTTGTGAACCGATTATGGCCATTAGGAAATTAGCCAGTGTCATGTATTCAAATTTATTATGCAAGTTATTTGCATCGAAACAGTCAAGTCGTCATAGTTAAAGTCAAGTCTAGGGAATCATTTGTAAACGCGGCGGCCATTTACAAACAATCTTCACGGAGCCTTGGAGACAGCACTAAGTCAATGTTTTGCACCGATTTTCACTTTCATTCCACTTGTACACCTTCACGAAACTAAATTGATTAATATGCCCCCGAAATTAAACAATTTGCACGCATATGAACTAGGTTTCACAAAAATGAATTTAGCACCACATCTCCTCAAGGAGTTCCCGCCAAGACTCCAAAAACTAGTATTGGCAGCACCGCACATTACAATGAATGACATTGGGTAAAAAAATAATTATTCGAAAAAAAAATGTCTGACTGACTTGACAGTCAGCTGACAGTTTATTTTCCAGGCAGGCCGTAAAACTGTAACAAAAACTGTATCTCACTATTTTTAAACATAAACCTAGACAAATTATTAATAATTGAAAATCTTACAATGAAGATTACTTAGTGCGTGGCAATTCGTCAATAAAGAACTAATTCTTTCAAAACTATAGGCCACACAGGCTAAAAATATTTTCTAAGTTGCGCAACATGGCGAATCTGGCTCAGCTGCTTGGATTCAGTGAATAACTTAAACGATAGTATTTTGTGACTACGTTACGGTCTAGTTAGCATTGTGATTTGTTTGAACTACCATAAAGCAGTTAGAATAAACTTGTGGAGTCGATTGTAAGAGCAGTGCATTGCAGTAATGCTGATGGCTGACACCAGCTAAGTGTGTCAGAGTCGTGAAGACGGTTGTTGGAGACATTAATTCAGATATTTTTTGTTGTGAGCCGAGGCGAAGGAAATCCATCAAACTGGAGCGATTACCGGAGTACCTTCGGGATACCGTCGATTGGTTTATGGGGTAAGTGTCTTGTCCAATCAAATGCATGTTGTTAGACTTTTATTCTGCTACAACCACCGTTTCTTCGAATATTTTGTAGAATTAAGCCTGTCTACTGGGCTAAACCATTACCAACTACCTTACCTGACACATATTATAACTAAATTACTTAACAGGCACTTAAATTAGTTACTTTAGTTACTTAGTACATAATTTAAAATAAAAATTGGGCCTTGTCGGGCCACACGCAGTCTAGGCTTTCATAGTTTCCAAAAATAACAGGAATTGCAATCTGTAAAAGTCGTTGCAACTAAAACTTACCTAGTACGAGTATGTAATATGCAAAGGAATTTGTTCGAAATTTAACTTCTTATTTCTTTCAATTACACATAAATTTGAAAAGACAGCTCAGCTGTTATAATTTTCCTTTTAACTTAATTATATGTACCACTATTTTGAATACATATAAGGTGTCTAAGTACAACCACTTGGTTTTTAGAGAGGGGTGACTATAAAAATTAGCACTTCAAAGAAAAATATTTTGAAAACAGAACCCTAAAATGTAAAACAGTAATTGAAAACCCATAATGATTTTAAAAGAGCTATGTAATGATACCCCACACAACTAGGTAAACCAGAAAAAAATCACCCCCCATTTTACATGTAGGGGAGGTACCCTAAAAATGTTTTTATATTGTAGCACTTTCTTGGCCTGTACAATATGTATACTCATGCAAAGTTACAGCTTCTACATACCAAATGTCTCTGAGATAAGCCGTGGACTTGACGACTGGACAGGACGGATGGACATGATGAAACTATAATGGTTTCTTGTTGAATACAAAACCCTAAAAATGAAACTAAAAATATAAAAAGTAAAGTATAAACACACTTAAACAGTAAAGTAATAATACTATTCAGATAGCTTTCTGAATATTGAATAGTAAATTGAACAATATTATCAATCTGTGCAGTCAATTAAACTTATTGTTTCTCGAACTGTAAACTCATTTTGCCTATAGTTAGTAGACAACAAATTGCTGGATCATAAATAATAATTGTGTCCAGTAGCCCTCAAACACAGCAAATGAAGTAGCCTTGGATAGTCAATTTGACTGGTGGCAATTGTAGACAGATACACTTGATTGACAATTTGTGCCTATTAACTGAAGAAAGCAAATGATGCATCCTACCTAAGGATGCTTTTCCACCAGAGATGTGCTATGCAGCTATGCTGCGAGGATGTGGAAATCTACGCTACGAAAATACGCTAAGCTATGTGTACCAAATAATTTGTATCAAATAATGTGTTTGGTGGGTATCAAACACATCCATAGCATCGTAGCATAGCACATCTCTGGTGGAAAAGCAACCTAAATGAACCAAATCACTTTCATTCTTCCAACTGAAATGATGCTGAAATGAAATTTTGCTTAACTGCATTACGAGAATCGAGCCACAGGTTTTATACTTAACTCAACAACATAGGTGCCCCCCCCCCTAAAAAGGTCACCGCGCCCCCCACTTCTGGAAACGCTGGTCTAAGTAATATTATGTCTGTAACACTATTCATGATGTGTCTGTTCCCTATAGTAGGCTCCGGAAAATAAGCAGGTTGTTCTGTAGCATCAGTGATTTTTATTGTAATAAACTACCTAAAGACGTGTGTGATGTGACATGCCATTACGAGATTAAAAAATAAATGAAACATAAATTGTGTAAAAAGGCATACTATGATACGTCGTCATATCCTAATGAAATGAATCCATAATCATGATTATTCCTCGCTCCTGTTCAAATTATAGATATCTGTATTATGTATGACGATTGTAATTTACCACATGATCACAAAAAAACCCCATGAGTTTCTTGTGGCTTCTTCTCATCGGAGGGTGCGTTCCGAAACCACACTAAAATCTTTAGATTAAAGACTTATCCAAGTGATCATGTACATTTGATTGTACAAGCATCCCATGGAAATAAATAATTTTTAATTTGGTTTTTTTTAATCGTAATGTGTTAGTGATGAAACTAATGTCACTTTTTTACATTCGCGAACGCGAATGCGAAAATCTGCCGGATTTTCAGTTTTCGTTCAAATTTGGCGCCAATTGTCTTGTCTATGGCTTGGTAGAAGTCTCACGGTTACGGCTGTTTGGAAAAAATGGAAAATGGAAAGTAGCAGGGTCAAGTATTACTAATACGAGGAATAGTGAAGACGAGGGAGTCATTGTAAATAAATGGTGGCTCTTTACAATGACTGTTCACGCGAGCTTTGACTTTAATACCTATTTAAAAAAAATAAAGACTACTTAATTAAAGTGTCGTAGAAGATTTTCTATTATTGAATATTATTTTTTTTTAGATATTTTTATTTATTGACCACCTTATATTGTGTTTTAATTCTGACTAGCTTCCACCCGCGTAAGTCCTGTTCCCGCGGAATTATCGGAATAAAAACCTCCAGCTACCTATATTTCAAGTTTCATCGCAATCGGTTCAGTAGAGAGAGTAACAAACAAACGGACATACACAATTTTAGCGTCATAATACCTATAACAAAACATTCGCACAAATCTTGCGAATGCGAACATTCGTTTCATCACTAATGTATACAACAAGGAATATGTACGTACAAATAATGCCTCCAGAAATGTACTTACAATTTTGACAGGAAAATAACAAATAGGTACTTAGTTATTACGTTTAAAAAAAAGTTTAGCATGTTATTTGAGGACTATGTAACTAAAATACTAACTATAATAATATTCAATTGACCTATACTGGCATATCAGAGCCTTTACATAAATACCTACGTACTGTATTTAGCTGACTATCAGCCATAAGGATATAAATAAATGCTGTAGGTATGTTTCCATCGGTATATGCCATAATATACTGACATGGTTTTCTAGAACCCTCCTAGTTAGTTGGTCTTAGTATAATAGTAATATAATAGTATTGGTCAGAGATATGTAAAAACTTCTAGATACGTAATAGGGCAAATTTCTTGGCAACACAAATCTAAGCTAACTAGCCAAAGAAGTCTTAGTTCCATCCCAGCTCACGTCACGATCGCTTTAGTAATAAAATTATGACATCTTTCTTACGTAATGCAAGTAGCATTGATTCTTATGTTTTAGAAAGAGATAACAATAGTTTCGTTGTATAGCATAGTTTGTGCCGCTTTTCAATGATGATTTGTTCTGCAATGGCGTCTCTATAACTTTAATAGACTCATTGGTATTGGTACCTTATTTGGGCTCCCGATAAGAATGGAATTAGGAATTTTGCCCAGATTAGGTGAAGTTTCCTGGCACCTATTGACCTTACCTAGGCATTAAAGAATATAATGGGTTCTAGTTTATTTTAATTACAAATTAAAGCCAGATTGCATAATAATGATTATTCTTAATTAAACCTCATTAAGTAATTACATTTAAAAGCAATTAAAGACAAATCAAAGATTGAACTTTGTTCATAATAATACTACAATAACTTTGACATTATTTCGCCACAGGTACCTAATTGGTTTTGACTCATCAATACTGGTTAATCATGCATGTTGAATTGTTACACAAACAATACTTAAGTGAAAATATTAAGAAATAGCGATATAAGACCAAACAAGTGTGAGTAATTGTATGGGTATCACTTAAATATTTATTTTATTCTGTTTTTATTAATTACTTATTCTTTATAACGTACAAAATTTATGAAAACTATTAACTGTCTAGCCATCATTAATCGGTTAATGAGATACAGCCTGCTGACAGACAGACAGTGGAGTCTTGATGAAGGGTCCCGTTTTTACCCCTTGAGTACGGAACCCTATAAATTAGCGCCTTTGGGTAAAATAGGGTTCATAAACCAAGGATATATTACATACATCATCCATCACACTTACATTCAAATTTATCTTAATATTGTTAATTTGTTAATGAAATGAAATTAAAACTGTGAAACATTATACATGGTACGTGGTGTGGTAGCGTGCTATTTATATAAGAAGTACTGCAAATAAAACAGAGATGCCCCTGTAGTTGCTAGCTAGGGAGTGTCCTCAAATGCCATTTTATATATGTATTTATCAATCTGTAACAAAAGAATACATGAAAATAAACTAATTTTTCAGTTTCAATCGCGGTGTATTTATGACTTTGGGAAATTTCAACGCCAGACGACGTTTCGGAACCTTACAGTATCTTCTGATCACAGCAAAGGTAGATTGAAATGTAATTTGTCAGAATACTCATTGTTCAAATCACGACGTGTTGTGACAAATGTTTTGTGGCTTCGGAAATTAGTGCCCTCTCATGACAAGAAGCCACAAAAAACTCAAGGGAAATTATTGTTTTTATTGTTTTATTACTCCCTTACATAAAAAAATATTATTTAACACATGACTAAGTTATGTGACGTTTGTCTCTGTCTGTCAACTTTGAAACTTCATATGACAGAAAAAGACAAACGATGCATAGTCATGCAGCGCATTAATTAGCGTTTATAAGTAAGGGGGTTAATGTTTATAAACAAAATTCTGAAGTGTGGGAAATACTTTTACATTAGATCTAGGAATAGTAAATATCTTTGAATGTAGATCCTTTAACAAAATGATGTTTTCTTTGAGTAAAATGTGCCATGGACCGTATTTATAGTAAGTATTAAAAAGTTTCTAAAGAAATTTTTAAACACTCCCACTCTGCCACCCACATTTTTCTCTTAAAGGTCGGGAGTTATATTCCTCGCGTTCGTCCGTGGGTTTTTGCTGCATTTGGCACTCTACTGCGTGACCGCTGGGTCATCCGCAATCGGTATTATCCAGTGGACCTGCCCGTTTTACGATACGTCGGCCGGTGCAGCAACTTATGAAAGCACGATGAAACTCGCTTTATGGCAACGCGCCCGTTGTCTTCCTATCACTCATCCGGAATAACCCCACTACGCTGTAAGTCACTAATAATAACCATTCTGAGTGATATAGTGGGCAAACGGTTCAGGAGGATCGTAATCAGAATGAGCATTTAAATTGTGACCAAAATCCGGTAGGCATCGCAGATTCCATTCAACAACAGTGGTGTCTATACCGTACGAGATGATGGGGCAACTTTCCAGGCAATTCAGGAATTGCAATACATTTACACCAGGTATCCAATTGAAATCAGATATATCCATAATATCCAATCCAATCCTAAGGGGAAGTAAATCGTTTGGTGGAAAATTATAACAGTCAGAAGACTTTTGTCAAATTAGCCAAGTTAGAAATGTAGCCGGTATATAACAGTAGAATATAATTCAAAACCTTTTAAACTCGCCCATAAAGACAAAGCTCTGTTTAAAAGCAGGTTCCTAGGTGCTTAAATACATTTTGCTGAAGAAATAACTAGGTACTTACCTTATAGGTAGTCGTTAGGTACCTAACTAAGTAAAGAAAGAGAAAGGTATGAGAGAAGATTGCTCATGGCTCATGGGTAGGTGGGGAGGAGGCGAGCGAGGCCACAACACGTGACGTGGAGAGCGCGCTGTGCTGGCGGCGCGGGCGCCTTCAGTCGCAGCACCGCGCGCCCGCGCCGCGTCTACACTGCCTCCAGTCGACCGCGCACCGCAAACGTGACTGCCTGCGAGATTAGCGCTCGACTCTCGTAACTACTGTGTGGTTGTCGGTATTTGTTTACGACGTCGCGGACGGTGCCGGTGTTAGTGCGGTGTGTATGGAGGAGGAAGAGAGCGCGGAAGGCGGCAGCCGGCGCTGGCCCGTCGGCATCCTCCGGCGCAGCGGTGCACGGGCGGCGCGTCGCGTCTTGCACGTCAAGTACCGCAGCGTGCCGCCCTCACCCTCACCGGACCTCGACGATACAGTCTCCTGTTTCTGCAGGTGTGATATACCGCAATACCTCGACAACATACTATTCCGGTGAACTATTATTATACCCTAAATATTTTAAATGTTATTAACTCGTTATCGCACCTACTGCGACCGCATTTGCTGCTATACCATCATAACACGTACACCCATTCGTCATCGATCACATCATCTAAGTTATCGCTAATGCTGTCAAAATCTCGTACCCGTTCATGTCATCACAACACAAGATAGGAAGGATGCCATAATGTATAATTATAGCTTGTAAAGTTGTCCGGTTGTGTTGTTTGGTTAATGCTGTAATGATCGAGTGTATTGGGTACCGTCCACCTCGCTTACAGTATACAGGTAACTTGTCAATAAAAACCCAAGGCTCTTATCAGCTACAATGATAATTAAATGATGACATCGTCGTCTATATGTGCTGGTAATATTCCGGAGTGCCGGTGCTGAGCGGGGCGGGGGAGCGGCTGTAGGTGACGTAGTCGCTCACACAAGTAAACACGGTGCGGGTTGGCGCGTTGCGGACGGCACAGTTACTCAGAACTGCTTATCGCATATCGCGTCTTATCAAGTGCCGGCACACCTGTGTGCCTGTATACCTGTCGTCTCTTTTGCAACATCTACACGATGTAATGCGTGCGTTACCACCATCCCTCCACTTGTTTTACACCTGACTAACCTAACCTAACCACCCAAAGCGAACACGACAATATCGCTTTGGGTGGTTGGCCAGATATATCAGACTTGAAGACGCTTAAACGTCAGCTTTCTCTAAGACATGCTTAAATCTGAATTTAAACTGTAAACTGGTGTATCTATATCTCCTTCTTTTTTTCGGATAACCACAGGTTATTCGAGATGGTGTAAGTTGTAGAGATTTGGTAGGTACCAGATATTCAGTTTGGTACCGAAGGCGAAGTTATCGAAACATGTTTGTAATTAAACGTAATTAAAAACAGATTTGATTCTATTTAATGCATTGGATGGCCCAATTGAACCACATTAAATTAACTCGGATTTAAGGGTCTACAAATTTGATAATACATAGTAATGTTAGAGTTCTATAAACATATTAAAACACTCTCTTTGGGTGCAGGTGTTGGCTGCTGGCTACTGGCTACAGGATGTACCTATTCGGTACAAATTTACATTTTAAACAAATAAACGTAAAATATGAAACATTGTGGCAGTTTTATCTCAAATTATTGGCCCAAAAGGCTATTTTTATATTTTCCTCTAAGGTAGGTAGGTACGTTAAAACAACTTCCTCAAAGGACGCAGGCGAGCGGTCGGTACCAATAACCTAAGTACAAATATCACAGGTTAATAAATAGTTAGTGCGCCTCGGCGTTAATAGTTGGCTAGCTTCCATACAAATACGTGTTCTGGAATTTTGGTATCTTTTTTTTCTTTTTTGTCAGTCAGCACAGTGACCGAATTACTTCAATCTGCTAATTTCTTCTTGATAACTTATTTACTACCGAAGTTGTAAGGCAGGTAATGACGCGGCGGGTGCAAAGACTGATGATGATGACGCACCATTTATAATTATATTTTAAAAGTCAAAACCATAAATGTTGACTTTGTTTGGACTAGCTAGTAGATAAAAATACCACAAAAATGAAAGTTGATAGAATCCTCTATCACTTTGTAAGTCGCAGGTTTATTCAGCCATTTAGTTTAAAGCTTAGGCCATTAATTTACCGCCCGGCGTTAAACTGCTAACAGTTTAACTGATTTATGTTGTTTGTGTCCAGTTTAACTGGACATTAATACATATTTACTAAATCCTAACCATTGTTTAATTATGTGCTCTCAAACACTGTCGATTTTTAAGAACGTGCTAATCAAAAACTTTCATTTAATACCCAGACGACTTGTCTAAAGTTTTTGGAATCGTATAATATATTTTTTAAATAATTTTGCCGTAGTGCAGAGCTAGCATACAATCGTAATAGGTAGGTATATTTCCATATATTTTAATTTCCTCGTAGAGTTAGTAGGTGAAGGTTAGACAAGGCCCAAGGCTCTCTACTGATTATAAAATGGATAAGTTGCCAAAACTATGCAATGTAGACAAATAAATCGAATAACCCTATACATAGGTTTAAAGGAAAGGAAGTCAGATATACTACCTAACTAACCTAACCACTCTCATTATTATGATTGTATACCAAGCGGCTTTTATTCAGCGAGGGATTCAGATTGGAATCCTGAGCTAATCGAGGGATTCAAAGATCATGTCATGGGCCAAAGTTACTTAAGTACCTACACTAAACTTTTTTTTAAATTTTGTTCGCGCTCTGGTAATTTCAAGGAGTGATTAGATGATAACATTAGAGCTCTTTGGTTAGGCAACCTGTTTGTTGCGATCGATCGGGCTCTGCTTGCCTCTTCCTCTTGCAGTGCAGTGTTGTTTCGTATCATTATTTGTTAGAGTGCAGTCATATGTGTTGTAATGACTGATCTTCATAGCTCTGGTGTTTAGTGAGAGTCACTCCCACGGTCACGCGCACAACCACACAATGCATATACCTACACCAGCGATCGCGCCGGCGCGGACGTATACTCCGCCCATTGTCGTCGATTCGACCTCGATACCATTATTTGCGTTCATTGTTTGTGATTCTTTACAAAACAAAAGAACGCCGGAACCCTAAAACTGCTACTCTAGCTAAACAAACGAGTTTTGTTGTCTGGTTTTAAGTGGCTATTGGCATGAGTCCGTGACGCCTGCGCCGGTCCACCGCCTTCTCTGCGTGGCTGCGGACTTGATTAAAAATAAAGACGTTAGTCCAATCTCTGTAAAGATACCACTTTCCTACCCTGTTTTGAAAATACGAAGGCAAAAGTAACAAAGGAATACGTTTATGGTATCAATTAATTGAAATAAGCCATAAAAGTTACTATCACCAAAGAGTTCTAATCATCGAAACCACTCCTTGAAATAACCCGAGCTCTGAAATAACTTCAGGCTTTCTGCCTTCACTTGTGAACGCCAAAGTAAGTAGCACTCAGTTTCTCATGGAAGGCGATGAAATGTAGGATGTCCACCTCTGGAACAAACATTATTTTTCGATCGAGTGAGGTCTTACTATAAATAAAGTAGCTACCTCACTTGATCGATCATCTCGATTCGCTTAAAATTCCTCCGCTTGGTATACAATCTACTCACAATCTGGTGATGGTTACATGTAAAAATAGTCAGTACTTAGCTATTTATTGAAACGTAACGTGTCGTGTATCGTTTGTTGCAGGTGAGTAGCCAAAACGAGTGTCGATGTCGGTCGCCTGGTAGCGATAGGTAGCGATGCTGGACTGCCTTTGGTGAGTTGATGCATCTATTACTTGCGATCTTCATACATGGATAGGTTTAGGATTAGGTTCTAAAAATCGAATTTCGGTCATCCCAATTGTACGAAAACAAATCGTTGCATGCTTCGATCAATTAGAGCCAAGCAAGAGACTCCTCCGTCTCTAGCTAGACTGTAGGTCGGAAGATCTATGCAACGGTTTTTGGTTGAACAACCAAATGTTAAATTAGCGCCAGTGCGTGTGGTTTTGTTATTGTATGCCTCCGCAATACGTCCGCGCGGGTCCCCGCTACTCGCTATGCGCCGTTTTCGATCTAAGTGTACCACTTTGGCTCCGGTCGAACTTAGTTGGCGGACGGCGCGGCGCGACGCTAGCAACTCTACTCAAATGTCAAGGGCACATCCAAACATAGACGACTGTAACTTGACAAAACTACATGTATTTACATAAAACTTGTTTGTAAGTATTTGAAAAGTCAATTCAATTTACCATATTATGAGTTTAGTTAGGTCATTTAATGTATGCGGACAGGTAACAGACTCGACATCTAGTGCTTAGGTAAACTTTCTATTCCTATGTTTTATTAAGCTTTAGTTACTTAAGAGGAAGATAAAGCTTATTTTTAGGTGTAGAAAGAAACAAGCAATATAATATAAATAAATAGATCGATACCTAACACAGTAACATAAAGTACATATCTATCACAATAAATAAAATGACATTAAACTCAATCTAATCACAATAAAACGAAGGTTGACGTTTTGTACACCTCTGGCTCCTCTCCCCGGCGCGTCCTCGAGTGACGCGCAGGCGGGTGTCGCTCGGTCAGCTGATCTTGGCCTACAAACAAACTTCTGACCTGACCACATCTACCTTAATATTTTATTTTACGCTGGCTATTGCCATTCGCAATAATATTCGCGATCGGATCAATACATAAAATATCAGCAGAGTCAGAGTGTTGAATTTGTTTGCTAATTTAATAATTGACTCTTGAGCTACTTAGGTTACTATGAGTTCAAGAGTTGACCCTAACGTCACATGAACACATTACCAAGACATCATCCAATTACTATACCCACCTAGAATAATACCTAGTATTGATCTGGGGCATCCGACAGACACCATAATTTACATAGTTATGCAAGTAGGCTAAAATAACAGTTGGGAGTAGTAAATAACGCTGACCTACGCTACGCTGACGACTCTACCGGTAGAGAGTCCCGGTGAGGGGAGTGAGGGAAGGGAGGGGAGGATGCGGTGCGGTGTTGTGAGTGAGTCAATCAGTGGTTGCGGAGCGAGCCAGTCGCGATGCCGGCAGCCGGAGCGCGGCATGTCCACCTCGCACCACCATCACCGACCCTCGGCCTCGCTCTTTCACTCCTGTCATCGTAAGATTCGCCTCATCGGCGGCGGACCGGTTGCCTTCCTCGGTGGACTCGTCGCGTGAGTACTGTGCTTGCTACGTACAATGTAAACAAGTGGCGCACCGTGCATACCGAACCGAGTGGCCGCGTCGCGTCGCTGTTGTGCCGTTACTTCCGTGAGTTTCGGTTGAGATGTGCGTGCACTACTTCGGTCGGTCTCGCTCGGTAGACGTGATGTACGGCTTGTCGGTTGGTTGAGTCGGACTAGATCTATGAAACTCTTAAGTCCATGATAGTTTCGATCGAATTCCGCGTGATCATGCTAAGTAATTTGTCAGTGAATGTAAGTGCCGGGCGATAACATAATAGAAATCGAGGCAGTGAAGCGCAGAAGAGCACTGGGCCACACTGGGTAAAAGACTTTTACGTGCAAAGAAGGAATAATATATCTATCTTCTATCTATAGTACCTATAGGAGATGTCAATCAGTCAAGTCTTTAAATTTTAAAGTTCTGAGTGATTGACTGACTGAACTAACGAACAACCTTAACCGCTGACCCTATTAGAGAAATAAAATTTGGAGGTTGTTTTTTTGTGATGTGTATATCGATTACACTCTTTTGTGTCTCTTTTGGGTCTTTGAAAATTATCTGAGGATTAGGACTTACGTGACGCTTATGAAACTGAGCCCTTAGTATAAGTTTTGATAGTTTATCGTCTCGATGAAACTGGCAGTTTACTTCATACATTTTCATCAGCGCCCCTAGCGGTAACTATTATGAACTAAAATAATGTATGGAAGTAAACTGCCAGTTTCATCGAGACGATAAACTATCAAAACTCATACTAAGGGCTCTGCGTGACAATGCTATAGTACTTATTACAGTTTGTTGTCGCACGGAAGGTTCACTATCTAGGTAGGTACGTGTGTTACTACTGCGTACCTACGCGTCTTTACGAAATGCTGTTCAATCTCGAAATCGACAGGTTTTTCGGAGCTAAATAAAATGAAATACCTACCTATTTCGAAATATCAAAGTTATACATAAGTTTTCTCTCTTGTGTACAATTTTAAATTACAAAACGAATAACTACCTACTTACCTAAGTAAAGTTTTTATTGCTTAATTTATATTAAGATACGTTGAGACTGGTATATTGTATTCTATTGTTGGTAACAGTATTGTATGGCTCGGTTTTGTGCAGATTGCAATATTGTGACTGAATTCTTGTGACGCTCATAGACTTACGTGAAGCCGGCGCTCGTGCCGGTCTAATATAAATCATCCCTAAAACGTTAAATTTTGCGTCGCCGTTGTTCACTGACATCTAGCGCCAGCGCCGCCACATCTGAATTTTATCTTACACGCCAAGAAAAAAATCACTGTCTTCCAGGGTTGTTTATCATCATTTGAAAATTGAACGTAGTGTCCTGAGTTCATGCCACGCGCGACATACATACATACATTCTGCGTACAGAACACAGTAGCCATAGCTATCAACAAAAACCCATAGAAAAAAATACGTTTCATTTTCTTGTTTTTTTCTCTCTCATAAAACGTGAAAAATTAAATGATGCAAAAATAAGTTGTAGGATGCAGGCCAGACAGTAACTCGGTAGTGTAGTGCCTAGGCAGGTACCTACTACCTACCTACTGTAACGGTGCGGCCTCGATGTACCTACTCCGTGAATACAGTCTGCCTCGCTCGTGTCATGCCCTCGCTGTCTATACTATATGTCGCTGCGCCGCCGCCGTCAACTAGCTTAATTTTGAAACAGCCTAAGGTAGCTTTTTAGTAATGCCATCAAACAGCTAAGCATATGGAACAACAACATCTAAGTTGCTGTAGATCCGACTCCAGGGGTCAGTACACTGTGCAAGTAGAATCAGTCGACCAAAGAGCTTAGGTCCCTGGGTAATTCATGATATTATTGTACTACTTAATGGACCAGTCGCTAGTGGTGAAACAAATTGTACCTGACCGAATGCGAATGTCAAATCTACTAATTCGACAAATACGAATCACTTACTCAAAAATATGAAGTTTAGAGATTCGCAAGCGTAACTCGCGTCCTCTAGATGTGTTGAATATAAAGTATAAATATGTAAACAAATATATGATAATTGGAAAAAATTTAAAAACTAGGATTGCAGTAATTATTAGTCTTTAATCCAGGCCAGGGATTCCTGGAGCAGTAGATCGTTATAAATGTATTTTTTAAATTCAATATTCTTATCATATCGCTGAATACGGGTATTCGTTAAAACCCTAATATTCCGCGAATACGAATTCGTGTTCATTGCATGCATCACTATCATTTACTTATATAAATGCAAGCAATGCAAAATAGCTAAAGTCATTTATGTAACTTAAGGGCCTGTTGCAGTAGGTACCGAGCAATATTCCTTTGCCTCAGAAGACGCCAGACAGCAGAATGCGAGAAGATTTAATATATTATCAAATAGTTAAACATATTTTATATTTTAGTATTGTTAACCAAACTAACCAAACCAAAATTGTTATAAATGTTAAAACTTACGATTATAATTTATTTTATAAATAAAACTTTGAATATACAGACGAAAATAATACTAAAAAAATTGACAGTTTTCTAAGTTGCTTTTGTAGAGCGAAATTGCTTATATCGTGTTTTTAACCAAAAGCGGTTTTTTCAACTACGACATATTTTTATTCCACCAAAAAAATGAGTTCACGATTAAGTACCCACCATTAAATCAAACAAAAGTCGATTTTGAAAATTACAACGAGAACCTCGCCTTAAACAAAAATATTTATTCTAGTTTGGAATTATGTCGTTACTTACCGACCAAACCTGACCCGTAATATTCTATGTCAATGTTATTGCATTTTTTGTTAACCTTTGGAGAATCAATAAATTTTAGGTAAAATCATAGCATACGTCACAGCTACGTCATGTGATTGATAAGATATGAAATGGTAATAGATAATTACGACGTACTTTACATAAATACGTATAAAAACTAAACTAGACCACCTACCTTCTTTTTGTAAAAAATATCGTAATTATGAATGTTTTTTCTGTTACTTGGTAATATATTTGAGATTTAGTAAGCAGTAAATAATTATTTATTTACTTTGAAGTAAAAAAATTCTCCCAACTTCCGACTTTCTCTACTTCCGACTTTCTTTACGAAGCTTGTTTCACAATGACTGTAATCTAGTCCTAGGTCAATTATTGTAAAAAGTGTCCATTACAGTCTACCGATCACCATAAAATAACTTTTACATATAGCTACCATAGGAAAATAATAAATAATTCAAGTTGAAATAAAAGTACCGGAAGTATACTTCCGGTATTCCTACCAAACTACATTCCATTGTGACCCTTATGTTCATGACGCTAGAGCTCAACCAAACACGAATTTTACGTATTTTATCGAGCGGTTTTCTGACTCGTAAAAAAGTGTTTCTACAAAGAAAATCGATATATTGATACAATACATACCAAAAGACTGAACCAAATAAACTTATTAACACTAGTTGTCCACTAAAATCACCCACTTATCACTATTTGAAACAATTAATTATCACTTTCACCCGCACGGCATAAAAAAATGGCGAAACTGAAAAAATCTGACAGCAAAGATTTGCAAATCCAATTATTTATTTTTTTTCAACTGGCGGTTATTTTACTGTCAATGCCAAATGACGTAAAATATATCAGAGTTGCCAATGAACAAAACTTGTTCTAACAAAAATCCACTCTATTTCGATATGTTAGAGTTTCAAGTGGTCTGGGTAGGATGTGCCACCGGGGGGACATCGACGCTCGAGTGCGGTTTTGAGTTTTTATGAGCGTGTCACCCCGGTGGGACATCGACGCCGGACGAGTTAAACAATCCGTAACCTAATGCCTAACTTCACCGCATCGTACACTGGGTAGTCAACCGCGTCGCGTGTCAGCCAGCTGACACGACCTATTCAGCTTATTTATATAAGGTACTTCAAGCATCGATTTAAAATATATTTGGACAAAGGCACGAAACAGAAGACTTGTGGGCGGGAGGTATTTTATCTTGTAGGAAGTTATTGCCTCAGTAATATAGTCAAGTGGACTCGTCCGTGTTCCAATAGATTTGCCGGTGAAGCAGGACTTCGGGACTATTAGAAAACACGACTGAACCCGTTTATCTTCTAGCTAGCTGCTTTAGGTGAACATCTTAAGTCGAAAGTAATTTTTTTATTTATCTAATTGGATGTATTGGTCACTTTAAATACGTCGAGTGTTCTTACAACTATGACTCTAGTGTGGCTTCTTAGACTGCATCCTAATTTCATTACCACTTGAGTCTCAGCGACCCCGACGGGCGGACTTCCCCGTACTCCATTTATTACCACTGTGCTTGCGTTTTTATCGGCTAAGTCTCGATCACATGGAAATACTGGAATAAAAAGCGGGAATTACTTGGGAATATCAGTTTCTAGACATACTAAACTGATGTCGATTGTCGATAGCAATGGATTTAGAAGGAATACCTTTCCCTTCTAAATCCGTTGCTATCGACAATAGTACCTAGGGATGTTAAAAATATTATCCTTCCTTTTGGCTTCGCCGTTGTCGGGTAACAAGAGTTAACAATAAATGAGCCATTGTTGATGGTCGGTGTGTGTCGCAGCTCGCAGGTATCACGCGTGCCACAACTTTCACTCGCTTTTATGACAAGTTACAGTTACCTAGGGTAGGTACACTTCACACGCACGCATACACCCCGGTGTACCCATAAATATACGGAGAGCGGGCAAGTGCTATCGACCTCGCTCACGCTCTGCTCAGCTCTCAAGCTTTACATACTCCGGACCAAATCTAGCATTTAACAGGTACCATACAAAACACAACAATCATCTCTAAAGGAGTTAATTTCATTTCAGACCATAAAACAAATAGGTATAACTTACTACAGGTGCGCCTAATAATGCGCAAATTTATTTATTACCGAACCGCGTATTTAGCAAACTACAAGGCTTGGCAATCTACAGTTTGGCGTCCAATCGGCACATCATATTTTTTTACCCTTGTACACCTCCTTATCTTATCATAAATCTATCTATATATTTTCTTTATACACTTATCTTTATTTATACTTATAAAAATTCAAACCATCAAAAGAAAACTCATTATTTACTGGCTTTATGTAATTCACCAAGCGATAAGATAGATTTTAGGCATGGACAAAAACTTGAATAAATTAATCGAATATATTCGGCACTAACTAAAATCGATTATTATTTATAAATGCCGTATATATACTAATAGAATAAAAAGGAAAGATTTGTTTGTTTGTAACGAATAGGCTCCAAACCGACTGAACCGATTTCGAAAATGCTTCAATAGAAGGCTACATTACTTTTTTCCCGATATTTCCGCGGAATCGGGACTTACGCTGGTGAAACGGGGGTAACCGTTGTTGCTAGTGACCGAATATTTGTCGCATCCCTAATAGGCTACTTAAATTTTAGTTAGACTAACTTAATAAAACTATGCCATGTGCATTTTAAGGTAGCTACTACATTATATTATATAATATACTTAAGTGAAATTATTATATAATATACTTAAGTGAAATTATTATATAATTATAATTAATAAAATACAAATTAATTAAATTTTTAAATTTTGACTACTTTTGTTTCGTAATGTAAAAATCCCACTGAACACGTCGCATGTTTTCAATATAAATAGCATGCACGAAATAGGTTGCTTCGATTTCCTTTAGCAAAAATAGTAAAATACGATTCGACGTGCACCGTTTAGTATGAATCTTCATTACAATTCCCTCACAAAGCTCTGGGAAAGTACAGAAACGGTCGCGCTCGCTGAACTGTGACCTCCTTGTTTATGACATGACAATCTAAATCAATGTACCTACCTTTAACTGTTAGGTTAGCTTAACTTTGATCCACTTATTTAACTAATCACCGATTACTACTTATTAGGCTACGAGGCTTTTACCGCATATTCTTGCCTCAAATAACAGACTTGGTCAGTAATTTCTTGCTAAAATACCAACAAATGATTTACCGTTTTCAAAAAAAGTTCAACAATGAAGAGGCAAACGATTTATGTGCGTTCAACGAGGATAAACTCCAAATTATTATATTGAAAACAACAAATAAATATGAATACATTTACACAATAGCATAACGGTAGCATATATTAAATCTATTGGCGTTTGCTGGTTGAAGTAAATCATCACATCAATCGCCAGTAATTCTCACCGAACACATTTTTATTAAAGTTATTCTATTTTATGACTATTACTAGCTTTTTGCTCGCTATGAACTTTTTTCATGCAGCTTCTTTGTGGTTATGATAGATTTCATCTAAATCTTTGTATAGTTCTATGTTGGATTTAATATTATGGCGCATGGCCTCCAAGAAAATAAGTACCAAGTAGGAACGGAACCTAAAATAAAACATAGATGCGAAAATCGATTTTCTTATTTACAAAAACTGTTATCTCTCATGGAGTATGTACGTATGTCGAAAGACGGGGGCGGGGTGTAGTGGGCGGGGCATTCGCGGGCACAGCGCGCGCGCAGTTAGTCGTCATGTGTCACGCGCTTGTGCTGGGTGTGCTGTTCTCATTGCCCTCGTACATCTACGCCGCAGTGCCCTTCAGGTAACTCGCCTCTCGCTCGCCCACACAACCCAACCGTGCATCATAATAATACCATAACGCGTACCTACCTACTGGTTATCTAACATATTGTAACAAAAACTTGTGCTATTTACAAGTGGGTTATATTCTATATGTGGTTATACGCCATGCGATAGTAGCGACGCGGTGACGTTCCGCCGAATAGATAAGTTGGCCCTGCTGAACTGCTTTAGACTTACCTACCTAGTTTTTTTTTTAAATTGGAGTTCCGTATTTGTTATCTTTTTTAGGTACTTTGTACTTTCGCTTGATAGACATCATAAATATCTATCTATACCTACATATATTATGTTTTATTTTGACGTTATCGGGTGACGTCATTGTATTTATGAAGTGTTTCTTTAACTTTAATGAGCCATACACCGCACCGTGCTTATTTCCGAGCAATTACAGTAAGCCAATTTAAAATTGGCGCAACTTACTTTGTCAAGCCTGTGTAATATCCCCACGTACATTGTTTACGATGCTTTTTTAACTGGGTCAATAGAGCGGCTAAGTATATGGATCGCATGGAAATCAGCACCATGTGAATGGTCCCAAAGGTAACATACAAACCAACCAACGGTTAAGTAACGCTTGTACCTAGTAGTTTGTTATTTTTATATCTAACCTTGGATGGGAATAAAACCAAGTAGGTATACAAGCAACGACAAACGTACGTAAATCCGAATTGGAATAATTATTTTCCTAGAGCACTCCTTATTAGAATAACTTTTGTTGACATAGTTCTCAGGTTGTCGTTCACGTGATGATGTGTCGTCAATGTAAGTAAAGTGTATGTGTCTATTGTGTTACAGGAAGGCGCGTCGCAAGGAGCGCGAGGGTGAGGCGGGGGCGGCGGGCGGCGACCCCAAGCTGTACCTACAAGAGGCACTACTGGAACGCAAGCTGCCCGAGCTGGACATGCGGCAGCTGGTAGAACTCCCCCACGGACTCGACTACAACGAGTGGCTCGCGTCGCACACACTGGCGCTCTTTGACCACGTGAACCTCGTCTACGGGACCGTTTCAGAGTTCTGCACGCCGGCCTCCTGCCCGGACATGGCCGGCCCGGGCGGCCGCCAGTACGCGTGGCTCGACGACCGCGGCAAGAAGTGCCGCCTCGCCGCGCCGCACTACGTCGACTACGTCATGACCTACACGCAGAAGACGATCAACGACGAGACCGTGTTCCCGACTAAGTACGCGAACGAGTTCCCCGCGGGGTTCGAGAGTGTGGTGCGGCGCGTGCTGCGGTTGCTGTTCCACGTCGTCGCGCACATGTACGCGGCTCACTTCCGCCAACTCGCCTTGTTGAGGCTGCACGCACATTTACACCTCACGTTTGCGCACCTCACTGCGCTCGACGCGCGCTTTCGTCTCCTCGACCACAAGGAAACTGAGGTAACTATCTATACCTGCCACTGCCACCTCGACCATAACCTACGTGAACGCAACCGACCATAACATTCGCAGTCGGACTGGTTTATCGAAGGTTTCGTAAAAATCCCTCAGGCTGAGAACGACAACTTCCTAAAAGGACTACTTCCGAAAAAGACAACTAGGACTTATTTTTCGTAAAAAAATTACTTAGAAAATTTCAAGTAAAAATTTACTGTGATTGGCACAAAACATGACAGACAGACTGTCAGCAAAATAGTTTCTTTGCAAAAGTGATAGAGTAAATTCTCCGTAAAAATCTTTCCTATATTTCTAGTATCACTGTTACAAGATTAAGAATCGGCTGATGTTAATTTGTTCATCGAACCTTTTTGGCCGGCTTCTCGACTCCCTTGAGTCATGATAGTAGAGTACCCAAGTGTAAGGCATGGATCTGGACGACATAAAGTTTCAGCAATACAGCGCCACCTGCTACACTATATAATAAACTTTAGGCTTTGTTTTTGGATTGGGCTGTGGCAAAACGTGCACTTTTATTTTTGGTAGACCTCAAATTGTGATCGTCACTTCAAAAAATACTCTCACTCAAAGTAGAAAAGTAAGTTATATGATGTCATTTGGTGTTTCAGGTGCTGCGTGATCTCGAGGTGGCGTTGCGGCTAACGGAAGCTGGCGGTGGCGCGGCGGAGACAGACGCGGAATCACCGCGTCGCGCGCCCGCTGCAGCCTCCGCTCCCTCGTCCGCTGCCGCTACCGCGCCCGCGCCTTCTCCCGCTCCCGTCGTCACGCAACCTCTCGCCACAGGCACCACTGCGTGACACATGGGCCTTGTTGACTCGCCTCCTTGTTGATACTATTGTAAATACATATTTCGATCTGTTAAGTAGTTTTAGGTGATTGATTACTATTAGTTTTACTGGATTATAATTTGTGATCGCTTCGGTTGTAAATAAAAGTGATATTTGTTTAACTAATAAACTGAAAAAGCTTTATCGATCGGTATGCCTTTCATTTTTTCTTTCTGAACCGACGTAGGTTTAACGGATCCACTCTGAACTTGGACAAAGACTGCTGCTGACTGCAAAACTAAAACATCGCTGAATCAAGGTCTTGCTCTTTTACCTAGAAGGTACCTATTTACTCTAGGTCTGAAGTCTCCAAGGTTGTAGTTAAAGGGGATTGGCGATATGGGCAGTGAGTTCCACTTCGCAGAATCTGGTTCGGTTAGTGTTAAAGTTATAAGCTCAATATAGTAAGACTATATAGCTACAAAATGTTCAAACAGCACAGTATCTTCAACATTTTCCTTTATCAGGACCCGTAGTCTACATTTAGTAGAGAAAGGCCGACTATGGTTTTTGGCGACCATGAAACTAGTCGGTTTTAAAATTGACGAGTGACGACAAGTCGACTGACTAGTTAGCAATGCCAATAGATATATAATTTGGATATACTCGAGTTAGCCGTCATCTAATCTTACAAAGAATGGTTGAACCGTTTACGAAAAAAGTAAAATAGAGCTGATACAACTACTTACCTTATTTTTATTTTTTTAACGTTAGGAAAATGTATTGAATTGCATCCCCTCCACCCCCGGGGGGAGGCGGAGGAGTATGTGGGGCTCTCCGGGCGTGAAGCGCCACGGCCTACCCACTAAAACCTAACGAGTTCCTCTCCCGTGCTTTACGTTGGGGACACAGGCGCATGTGAGTATTCTTCTGTGTCTCCCATGTAACGTTGTACATGATTGTTGTAATTAAAACTTAATAAAATAAATAAAACAACACTGTTTAGGCTTAACGAATAATAAAAATATTTAATTTAACAGTAGAAGAACAAGTAAAATAAGTAAACATATAACAACGCCCTCTAATGCAGGTTAAGCATAACCTTTTATCAATATTACACATCAGAATTCACTAGATGGAGTTACGAGTATTTCAGATCGAAATCAATGTTAACTATTTTCGAAAATAAACACTCAGCGGTAAATTTATTTTGACTACGAATACATATCATTGTTCACAATTATTTAAGCAATATTAAAATCAAATAAATTTAAAATAAAAGAATAAAAAATAATATTTTGCAAAATAAAAATTATAACTTGACACCGGCTACTATGTAAAGTCCAGAATTTTGACGTTACGAGAAAACGAAAAGATCTGTCATTACCACAGAACACTATTACTCCTAGCGGAGAAGAATTATAGGTTCATACTTTCGATATGCGAACACAGCGCCCCCTAGCGCTGCAGTTCCCGCCCACATGAACTACGATCGCGCGGGAAACGCTAGGGAAATTTAAATGCTAGTATTACTTCCGCACTCAGAGACGTTTATTGGTTAAACTATCATTACCGTAAAGATTTTCGAATTCTTTATTTATGATAGTTGTAAGTAACCATAAAACGTATCTGAGTGCGGCAATTAGTGATTGAACATTTGAATCATAGCACAGTATGAATGGGTTGGATAACACAATCAATATTACTTGTGGACTCTATGCGTCAAATGTTCGATGACTGAGTTTTCAAGTTTGATTGCACCACGAGTTTGGTATAAGTATAATATTATAATTACTTATAAACCAAACTAATGCTGGAAATAAATAAAATATAGTCTCGATGATGAAATTATTTATTTAGATCGAAGCATGTTCCATGTAGGCTTGTTGTGGTACGTTTGTAAGTAAGGGTTAGCTTCGTTTTCGGTCAACTAACGAGTCTTATGTATAGAAACCACAGCCGCAGTGGCAATAGCCTCTTGCTGTAATTCGTCTGAAATAGATTAATACTATATAATCTCTACAAAAATATCCCGTAGTTCAAGCCTAGTCTCTATCACTTACGCTAAGAAAGGGTCTATTGTCAATAACCAAACTCATTTGGAGTTACAGGTCAGTCTTTTTACTAGAAAATTTCTAAGTCATTTTAACACAACAAAAATGTTTGAAAATCGGCATTTTTGTACCAAAGCATTTGACAAAAACGGCATTAGTATGCCAACTCCTATAAATTAGACATTGTTGTCATTTTCGGAAGATGTCGTTTTCAGAAGTTGTCGTTTTGGGAAGTTGTCTGTGCTATTTTCATACAAAAGTCGGCCCGTCTCGGCTCGGTGACAATGTAATATAAATCATCCCTGAATTGTTGTGGCCAACAATCTTTTTATGAATATTCTACTAATATCATAAATAGGATAAACAAAATAAAACACTTTATTTATCCTGTTTTATCGCGTTTTTATTCATTATTTAAACCGAGCTTTCGCTTTTTTTGAGCTAGTTAGGGATAAAAATAATTATAATTTAAATTGAAAACTATTACAATAACTCTATAGTCTGCGTACACTGGAAAGTTTTTATTGCAATAATTATGAGGCGGTAGTTTACTGTAACTTTTAAGAATGTTAAAAATAGACAAATTACATCTCAGTCAACCTTGAAAAAGCCAACTGTAAAGTTGGCGAAAGCTCGGTTCAAATAATGAATAAAAACGTGATAAAACCGGATAAATAAAGTGTTTTATTAGGCAAAATCGCGAAAACCATAGAAGAAATTAGGATAAACAAATAAATAAATTCCAAATACCTTGATTTGGGTTACTGGGATATTTTTATTGGGCTGTTCTAATGACATTAAACCTTGTGAAGTGCTAGCAACAGGAACGATCTGAAACACATAGGCACATTTTGTATGAGTTGTTGTGGCCGACCATCTTTTTATGAATATTCCACTAATATCATAAATGTGAAAGTAATTTTGTGTGTTGTTTTTTTATGCCTAAACTGCTGAACCGATTTTGGTGAATTTTGGTATTGAGATAGATGGACCTTAAAGAAGGACATACCTACTTTTGATTCCAATTCTGAGTAATACCGAGGGGCACAGCTAGTTTGATATATTTATCTATATATATAAAAGAATGTCGTGTTAGTTACACCATTTATAACTCAAGAACGGCTGAATCGATTTGTCTGAAAATTGGTGGGGAGATAGCTTAGAACCAGGAGAAGGACATAGAATACTTTTAATCTCGCGGGAACTGAAACGGGACTTACGCGGGTGAAACCGCGGGGCGCATCTAGTATCCATATAGAATTAGATCAAATTTACTATACTTAGTAAAGAAATAGGACCATGAAGTAAGTAGGTAGTTATATTATGTACGTAGTTACAACTCACTTGTATTTTTGGTGTTGGTGGTGCTGTTGACGAATGAAGCTCCTTACTTCGTAACTCGACTAATATGTGTCGAGCCTCAGTAGGTATGGCAAACTTATCAATCTCTTCCTATCATCACTGGTGTAAGATGAATTATCAAAATGTCCACCACGCAGAATTTTGTGTTGTTTGTGTAACCTGATCCATGATGGAACAGAAGACCAATGTTCATCAGGGTAACAAAATGTAGACCATACTTTAGCCTTAAAATAAAAACACATGTTTTAAAACTTGAAATTTTTATAGAGGTATTCTTCTGTGTACAGGGAGCAAAGGATACTTACTACAAAGAGTTATTTACAGAAGGCTCGGGAAATCGGTGAAAAGTCACCGAAGAGTCTTCTTTCTGCACGAATACCACACTTATAACAAAAATCGACAATTTCGCAACGGAGTCTCTTTCTCACAATATAAACATCGAAAATATTATCTTAATTGAGTCTCTTTTTCATAGTACCACTACTCTGCAATATTAAATTCTAGCAAAACTCAAAACAAAACAACACAATGAAAAGTTTCTGAAAATTCAAAAAACGCCATTTTGTTTGAAAATGTTTCAGTTCCAACCATAGACGAAATATTAAATGAAGTAAGTTGAAGCATAATCTTTGCTGTCTTGCTCTTTTGTAGAGCTTTATCTCAGTTCAAAATATCCCACCCTCATTTGATGCTCGTGTTGGCATGCGTCTGTTAAAGAGCTGGCCTCCCCTGGTCATTACTTTCTTATTTCGCTGACGAAGGTGAAGGGATATTTTCAGATTAGATGAACCTAATATTATATTGATTTAATCAAAGAGAATAATCGACGGAATCTATGAAAAATAACTAATTGATAATTAAAAGCCCTTCAAGGTGAGTGATCCATATTTATTTCTGTAAAATCTTAAAAGTTCGACTTTAGTTTTTCAAAGATCAAAAAAAAAACGTGATGAAAAAGCTTTCTACGTTCAGCCCTCAGCATCTTGGAGCGTTTGATGTTCTTCACTGTGAATCTTGTGACCACAGAACTGATTCACTGTAAGATTTCTACTGTAAATTGAAATATTAATCCACATTTATGACATGAGGTTGTAAAATATTGTAATCTGTAGGTACTTTCCTGCAATATCTTTAGTCTGTAATTCTGTTCTGGGAATCAACTATGTTAGACGAACGTAACTCAGCCAATGCATTAGGAAATATTGTAAAACCAAGGCATTTTGATGGTAGCGTCTAACATGGGTGTTCCGAACCTTGTTCTGAAAATGTACTGTGATTCGCAGGGTTCCCTTGTCGGGTATAAAAAAGATCCTTGTCTGGGATAAAAAGACCTTGGTTGAGGACACACAAGCGTGTACCTTTTTTTTACTCGGCATTTTAATTGGAACAACGCCCAAAAAAACCATTATGAAGACACGCAAAGCCGCAGAAAGGTGTTCGATGAGAATTTATGGAGGATGAGGCCCCGGACCGTTAGCTAACCACACCTACATTGCGTATAATGCCACTCAGCTAAGTTCACTTAACTTCCTGTATGAAATCAAACATGATTAAACTCTGCTCGGACCTAAAACACCCTTATCTCATGTTCTCTTCTGAAACTACTGAATCTATTTAGATTCCTTTTCCTATTATACCGTATTGAATCCACAATTACTACTGAATGAATTTGATTGTCTTACGGATTCTCAATAATTAACTTCCCCCTAAATCTACAATACTTATCCTATAAAACTTATCTTTACTGTTCTAGTAAACTAATATTACAGTCCTATACTTAATCTAATCTTAAACTAGGAACTACTGTAATAAACTAGACAATATGTACTAGAGATATGACTACTTATCTTGTTATTAAATTTAAGTCCATACTTTGACTTTCATTTTAATTTAACATATCTCAGTAAGTACATAAAATAGCAATTCAACTAGTGTTGCTACTCAAGTCGCGCACCTCGCGACATAAAATTGTCCTCAATCAAGCTTTTGTCCTCAACGAGGGACCCTTGAAGGGCTTTTACCCTTCGCCACGTTTTCCGTCGATTATTCTCTTTGATTAAATCAATATAATATTAGGTTCATCTAATCTGAAAATATCCCTTCACCTTCGTCAGCGAAATAAGAAAGTAATGACAGATCTTTTCGTTTTCTCGTAACGTCAAAATTCTGGACTTTACATAGTAGCCGGTGTCAAGTTATAATTTTTATTTTGCAAATTATTATTTTTTATTCTTTTATTTTAAATTTATTTGATTTTAATATTGCTTAAATAATTGTGAACAATGATATGTATTCCTAGTCAAAATAAATTTACCGCTGAGTGTTTATTTTCGAAAATAGTTAACATTGATTTCGATCTGAAATACTCGTAACTCCATCTAGTGAATTCTGATGTGTAATATTGATAAAAGGTTATGCTTAACCTGCATTAGAGGGCGTTGTTATATGTTTACTTATTTTACTTGTTCTTCTACTGTTAAATTAAATATTTTTATTATTCGTTAAGCCTAAACAGTGTTGTTTTATTTATTTTATTAAGTTTTAATTAACACAATCATGTACAACGTTACACCCAACAGGACCGGCTCTGCAGACCTCCGCCTCTCAAAGTTTAAGCTCTGATTCTTCTGAGTTGGCAGTTGGCACACCGACACCACAGTGCGCCCCACTCGGGCCCTTTACGACGACAGACCCCCCCGAGTCTGCCGTCTGTAGACCCTGTTAGGAAGGCATTATACTTAATACCTATTATGTACCTACTACTATCGTAAATATACAATTTGTAACGGGTATGCGCTTATAATCCGAAAGGGGGTTGTTCTAGACGACTAGGCGAACACCTTTTGTTCTACGACCTTTGAAAATTCAAACTTATTTTTTAAAATATTGAGATTATGTTTCACTGAAAAAAGAGCTGCTTTTGAAAATAAACTTAGATAATTGAAGTTTTGACTGTAAACCATCAAACTAAATAAAAGGACAACATAAGGTCAATGACCTCGAACTAAATTTTTCGAAAAGTACTTTGAATTTCTAAAAGTCGTAGAACAAAAGTTGTTCGCCTTGACGTCTAGAACAACCCCCTTTAGGATTAAAAGGGCTTACCCGTTACACCTTGTATAATATAATAATAATGTGATGTAGCCTTAGAGTATAATTACTACCAGTACCTATAATATATCCTCCAAGGACGTAGCACATAGAAATATTTCGGAAACGGAACCCTAAAATTAGTATGATGGTTTTTACAAGGCCTATCTAACGCGATAGTAGGTACCCTACACGATGAGGAAGGTAAACCAGAAATCAAACATTCCCCATTTTACATGTGAGGGAGGTACTTCCCATATACTATAACTACTCTTTGGGAGGTACTCTGCCCTAGTATAGCACTTTTTTGGCGTGAACAATATGTATTTACCTACTCATGTAAAGTTACCAAACATGGTCTTTTTCGTTGCTTCCAAGCCTCGTACATGATGTTCTATTATACTACTCTTTGATGGATGATGTTACAAAATATTCGCCATTGCATAGACATGACTTATTTTACATTACGAACGACTTGAGTTTTTTTAATTTTATTCTAAGTTATTATTATTATTTTAAGTTTAATGGCTTTATGTGATTACATATTCTGCCAATGACACGTAGTTATTTATGTTATATCACTATTATACATTATACTGTAATCGTTTGAAATAATTTTCAATGTGTGAAGGCTGCAGAAAAAATGGCGACGATTTTTCTCCAACCCCAAGGAACATTTGTTTGTAACGTGCTCATTTCGTGTTTGGCACTGGTACTTTTATTTTCACTTCACTCGTTGAACTTCGCGTAACTAAATTGATAACATGCCGCCGAAATTAAACAACTTACACGCAATAAAACTAGGTTATGAAAAAATAAAAGTTCAGGACAACGTTCCACAAACAATATGTATTTACCTACTCATGTAAAGTTACCAAACATGGTCTTTTTCGTTGCTTCCAAGCCTCGTACATGATGTTCTATTATACTACTCTTTGATGGATGATGTTACAAAATATTCGCCATTGCATAGACATGACTTATTTTACATTACGAACGACTTGAGTTTTTTTAATTTTATTCTAAGTTCTTAGTCTAATTCTAAATGATTTTAAATAATTGTCACTGGCTAATTACCAAATGACCGTAGTCGGTTCAAGATAGAGAAAAAATAAATAAGTCTAGTGACATTGACATTTAGCAGTCAATGTCAAGCATGATTGTGACAGTGACAGATTCGCCTCAGTGTTTCCGAATGGTTTTGGGTTTTTTCGCAGTCCGTAACAAAAGTACAAAAAATCAATCAACAAAATAGATTATTTTATCAATGAATCAGTAGTGATATGAATCAAATAATCTTGAAGTTATTTCATTGTGACCTCCGTTTGTAGTTTTTTAGATTATTCCTTAGGGCCGAAAAACAGTAAATAAAGGACGGGTGTGAGGCGTAGGTATTGACTTTTGTTCGAGTGTCGTGATGCTAATATCGGGAGGACGGCGCGGGCGGGTCTGGTGAGCATCGCGATGTACGATCACACGTGCGGCGCGGCCGCGAGCGGGCAGTGCGGCCCACAGCAGAAGGACGTGGCCTGCGACGCCACCGGGCCGCCTCCACCGCCGCCGCCCGACCGCGACTACAGCGGCTTCGACATCGTGAAAGCAACACAGTATGGTGCGTTCGCGAGGGTCAAGGAGCTCGTCGAGGCCGGATGGGACGTGAACCAGCCCGACCTCGAGACGGTGACGTTGTTGCACTGGGCGGCGATCAACAACCGGCGCGAGATCATGGAGTACCTGTTAGAGCGGGGCGCGCGCGTGGACGCGGTCGGCGGTGAGCTGCACTCGACGCCGCTGCACTGGGCGGCACGGCAGGGGCACCTAGAGGCATGCGTGGTGCTAGTGCGGGCGGGCGCGGACCCGACGATACGCGACGCGGAGGGCTGCGCCACGCTGCACCTCGCCGCGCAGTTCGGGCACACAGCGGTAGTGGCGTACTTGGTGGCGCGCGGCGCGGCGCCGGACGCCCCTGACGCGGCCGGCATGACGCCGCTCATGTGGAGCTGCTGGAAGGTGTCCGCCGTAGACCCCACTCGGCTGCTACTCACACTCGGAGCCAGCCCCCACCCAGTCGACACACACCACGGGAACACGGCCCTACACTGGGCCATACTCGCACGGAACGCCACTGCCATCTCCACGCTTGTACTCTATGTGCGTATCCTTCACAAGATGTGATAGTTATGTAGTAAACATAGTTTATGAGTGTCATGTTTAGAGTTTATTTCATGAAATAAACTTGATCGATATAAAAACTCATGTTACAAATGAGCAGAAATTGTGTGAGAAAAGTGTGAAATGAACAGGATAGCGCTTGTAAAGTGTAGGGATTTGCTGTAGTTTGTTTATATATGCAAACCCTGTATTGTGTTCATTATGCAATAAGCTATAATTTGGCGGTCTTGGTCATATCATTGAGCAGACTGATGATAATGATTAATACATGATTATTTTGTACTTTCTAATAAGATAGTGGAAAAATCTACACCAATTAAATTAATAAAATGATTAGGTACATGTTTCATCACACTAGCACAGTTGGTCAATATCATAATTCCCATTTATGACCCAAGTAAACTCAGATACAGTGACAGGACTATGCCATTATACACATGAAGCATGTAAATAGCAGTTGTGTCTTTCCCCTTGCTTACACCATACCAAGTCTGCAGCCTCAGTCTTAGTTGTAACAGCACACCTAATTTGTGTATGTTCTTTGTGTTTATAGGGCGAGGCGAACCTGGACGTACCGAACCTGCGCGGCGTGACGCCGCTGGCCATGCTGCAGAACAGCGCCGACTCTCTGTGGGTGAGCGCCAAGATAGCAGACCGCGTGCGAGAGCGGACGTTGGCGCAGGGCGGCGGGCGCAGGCACTGTCTACGGCGGCTGGCGTACGACAAGCAGACGCGGTGGTGGACCGTCGTCGTGATGCCCTTCCTAGGGTTCTACCTCACGGGGCTCATCTTCGAGATGGAGGCGGGCTGGGTGGCCAAGGTGGCGCTACTGGCGGCGCTGTACGGCGCGCTGCACGGCGCCGGCTCCGCGCTGCTGGACGAGGAGCTGCGCAACCTGCTGCCGCTGTCCGTGTACCTCGCGACCAAGGCCTGGTTCTACGTCACGTGGGTCGCGTTCATCGCGGGCGTGGTCCCGATCGCCGCGACGCTCGGGTACGCGCTGGCGTCGGGGGCGCTGTGGTGGGGCTTCCTGGGCTCGTGGCGCGCCGACCCCGGCGTGGTGCGCGCCTCCCGAGCCGACCGCCTGCGCACGATCGTAGCGCTGGCCGAGGCCGACACGTCCGGCGCCGCCGCCGGCTTCGATCCGCAGCGGTTCTGCTCCGCATGCCTAGTGCGCCGCCCGCTGCGCTCCAAGCACTGCTCGGTCTGCAACCGCTGCGTCGCGCGCTTCGACCACCACTGTCCCTGGGTCGGGAACTGTATCGGGGAGAAGAACCACCGGCACTTCGTCGCCTTCCTGATCAGTCTGCTCGTGATGTGCGCGTACACGTTGTGGGGCTGCTGGCGGTACTGGATGGAGGCGTGCAGCGCGGGCGCGGGGGCCGGCCCGGAGCGGCTCGTGGCGTGGGCGCGTTGCTCGCCGTGGGTCGCGTGGGTAGCGATCAACGCCGCCTTCCATTTGTTCTGGGTGCTAGTACTGACGTGCTGCCAGCTGTACCTGGTGGTGTGCCTCGGCATGACGACCAATGAGCAGCTAAACCGCGGCCGCTACCGCCACTTCCAGACGCGCGGCGGCCGCTCGCCGTTCACGCGCGGCCCGCTGCTCAACTGCGCGGACTTCTTCCAGCTGCGCGCATGTGGCCTGACACCGCGCACACGTGACTGGGCCCGCGCCGGCCTCGACGACGACGACGACGACATAGAGCCCATGCTGAGCGCGCGCGCCGTCTGAACACCGCCCTCGCAGCGCACGCTATATCCATCTACCTATACGTCTTATTACTTTCATAAACTTAAATGCATTTTAACTACACTTTACATAATAGTATTTAAAATTATACATAGCTTATTGAATTAAATTAGTGCTTTATTTTGTCTAAGAACTTTATTGACCTACCTATAATAATAAATAAATAAATAAATCCTGTGACGAACACACAGCGCCATCTAGCCCCGTGGTAAGCTGCTAAGCTTGTGTTACGGTGGCTAGACAACGGATATACTACTTACATTTATTTTTCTTTTGTAAATACATACATATTATACATAGAAATACGCCCAGACCAGATACAAATATTTATTTTTTAAGCTTAAATATTTCCACCCAGCGGGAATCGAACCCGCAACCTTCTGCATTGCAGCCAAGCGTTCGCCCGACGCGCCACAGAGGTCGTCCTTCCTTACACACATCTATTATAGAAGCAAAGACATGCATGCTTTTAGGTAGGAATGATTATGCTATTACGGAATGGTTTGGTAAACTAACACTTAATATATGTGGTGGGTAGGTGTATGAACATAAACTAAGCGCAGAAGGGTTTATAGTAAAGGATATTTAAACGATTTGTTAATCCAGACGGTAGCTCAGTCCTAAGTCGAACCTTGATTATTCTTTGAAATACAAAGTCTGTTTCTTACATAGCCGGCGAAACTCACTAAACTCTTTCGTATTAAAACATGTTTTACACTGATACGAAGCTCGATTTTAAATTATTGATTTCGAGACGATTATTTCCGCCGTACTTACAGTAAAGTCAATGACAATTTATCTATTCTACCCTCACTCAAAAAAAAGATAATACGGCACAGGTTGAGATCAATGTACGGCACAACATTTATTAGTAGGTAAATTAGACTGACTATAGTCCTAACTAGTGTGTCTGGCAAGAGCTTTTAGGCTCTTTATAGTAGTCACGAGGTAGATAGATAGATAACACTTTTATTTGATCAATCACAAAAATATTACAAAAACAACACATTTAAAACTAAATAAATGTTGAACAAATAGGCGGCCTTATCGCTTAAAGCGATTTCTTCCAGGCAACCGTTAGGTCGAGGTCTTTGCCGTTAAACTAAATACCTAGATTAAAAAACTCGAAGATTTCAAATCTACCTGGAAATGTTACCAGGCTGTGTGTGGTATTGCGTGAAAAAGTTTTTCAATATCGGGATAAAAAGTAGGTAGAGATACCCATACGTTATTGGAGAACTTCAACATTCCTAATTTCAGTTATTTTTGGTACCATTACCATGGTAGGGCGGAATATGTTAAGGAATAAAATATTTAGACTGTAGACTTAGCCAGACTAGCTAGTAGTAAACGGTAGAAAAATAGGGGATGTTCCTTTCAATCAAAACAACTATATAATTTCGTCGTGTCATTTATTTAATAGTAATAATTTATACATAATATATAGGTAACGATTTAGGTTTGTACAACGTAGGTACTATAGACGTGTGAGGTCGAGCGGGCTGTAGTCGGGGTCGCCCTGCCGCCGCACGGCGAGCGTGAGGCGTCCGGCGCGCGCCTCGAGCCGCACGGCCGCGCCGCGCCCCAGCAGCCCGCGCTCGGCGGCCAGCGCCAGCTGGTTCACCACGCGGCGCTCCACCTCGTGCTTGATGCTCCGCGCGCCGTAGTGCACGTCGTACCCGTCGGCCAGCGCTCCCAGCACGCCCCCTTCCCACCGCAGCTCCACGGCGTGCCGTCGCCGAGCCTGCTCCGCCCATAGGGCCAGCTCGCGACCCACCAGCGTCAGCAACTCGCTGCGGGAGAACGGCAGGAAGTACACGATCTCGTTGATGCGACCGAGGAACTCGTCGCGACCGAAGTGGCGTTTTAGTATCGGACGGACGACGTTGTCCTTGAAGTGGCGGGACACCTCGAGCGTCTCTTCGACTGGCGGCGTCTCGTCGGGGCCCCCTACCGGGGGTCCGTCTTCGTCGGCCGGTCGATCGCCTTGCGCGGTGCCCCGCCTCGCCCGCTGCGCCGCGCGTGCCTCCGTCTCGCGCCGCAACTTCAGTCCGTACTGCGCGATCTCGTCCGCTGCCAGGTTTGACGTCATCACGAAGATCGCGTTCTTACACTCGATCAGCTTGCCCTTGCCGTCGGTAAGCCGACCCTGCACATAAATGATAAACGAGTATAGTACACGTACCAACGTAATGTACTTATAAATTATACACCATCATCATCCTCATCTCAGTCCTTATCCGTCCAATGCTGAACGTAGGCCTCCCCCTTAACGACGCCACAAATAGCGATCGATCCGATATCTCCCCGCGACCGCTACAATGTCGTCGGTCCACCGAGTAGGTGGTCTTCCAGCACTCCGTTTCGAATTACATAATTTTTAGTCCCCAATGGTTATTTATTCTTCAAGCTTGCCCTTTGTTACTTAAGTCTACTAAATAATACTGCTTAGTGACTAGTGAATAATAATTATACTGTATCATAGTAATATCTGAATGAAGGTACCTCGTCAAAGAGCTGCAGCAGCACAGTGAGCACGTCAGGATGCGCCTTGTCCACCTCATCAAACAGCACGACAGCGTCCTGCCTTCGCGCCAGCGCACGCGTCAGCTGCCCGCCCTCCTCATGCCCCACGTACCCGGGCGGCGCACCGATCAGCTTCGCGACCTCGTGCTTCTCCTGGTATTCGGACATGTCCAGTCGGATGAAGGCGGACGGCTCGTCGCGGTGCATGTACCGCGCCAGCTGCTTCGCCAGCTCCGTCTTGCCGATACCGGAGCTGCCGAGGAAGAGGAAGACCAGCGGGTGCTCCTCGTCCGCCCAGCCGTTCTCCTTGCGGCGCACGGCCGCCGCGACCGTTTCTATGGCCGCTTGCTGCCCGACGATGTATCGTTTGAGGCGCTGTTCGAGCGGGAACCGGCGGCGCTCCTCGGCGGCAGCGGCCTCCGCTTCAGCCTCCCAGCGGCGCGTGTGCTGCAGCAGCAGGTCGCGCACGGTGGACGGGTCGCGGGCGTAGTGCGCGGCGCGGCGGCCGGCGTGGTCGCGGCGCGTGGGGTCGGCGCCGCCCTCCAGCAGCGCCCGTGCGGCGCCGGCACTGTCGGCCAGCGCGGCGTAGTGCAGCGCCGTCCGTCCCAGAAAGGAAGCGCGCGCGTTCATCCCCCCGCAGAACTCGTCTTCGCGCCGCTGCAGCGCTTCCAGCGGGTGCAAGCCGGCGCCGTGCGCGGCGGGTGCAGCGCCGGCGTACCGCTCGGCCAGGTCGGGCGCCGCCCCCAGCCGCAGCAGCTCGCGCACCGCCTCGCCCTGGTCATTGGCCGCCGCCGCCATCAGCGCCGTCCACCCCAGTTGGTGACGACGGTCCACCGCTCTACCCTCATTTGAGTCTCCGATTTTACCACCTGCTTGTTTTGTCAATGCTTCTATTTGTCTGAAAACAAAAACACAATAATTTTTTTAGTGTAATAATAATTAACTATGATGTTACTATTTATCTATACTAATATCATAAAGCTAGAGTTTGTTTGTTTGGTTGAATTCAGTCTAATAATCTCAGGAACTCCTGGTCCGAATTGAAAAATTATTTTTGTGTTTTATAGTCCATTTTTCGAAGAAAGGTTATCCTACTATCTCCTACTATAAATGTGAAAGTGTGTGTTTGGATGTTTGTTACTCAATCACGAAAAAACTACTGAACCAATTGTGATGCAACTTGGAATATACACATAGGCTACTTTTTATCCCGAAATTCCCGTAGGAACGGGACTTACGCGGGTGGAACCGCGAGGCGCAGCTAGTATAGGCTATATAACACCGTGCTACAACCAATAGGAGCAGAGCACCCATAAAAATGTCGCAAAAACGGGAAAACATGCCCCTTCACAGAGTTTCTGTTGCATGCACTGAAGAATGACACAAACATGTGATATATTCTCATTGTACTATGCGTCCACTGTGACGGGAAAGGGACTTACAAGTGAAAACAATAGGATAAAGCCAGAGGAGGATATCTGAATCAGTAGAACTATTAAAACTTACATTTTCAATTCTTGAATATTGCCTACTTGGGCAGCTTTGAAGAATTGTTTTTCTGAAGAAGAAAAGACCACACAATGTTAATAATTTAGACAATATTAGGTTAAGCAAATTATTAGTTTTGCCAATTAAGAGGGGTGTAGGTGACCTTCAGTCTTTTCTACACCATTATTTATAAAGTGTGGTCACTTCAGCAATTTTATTTTCAAAATACAAGCTTATTGAGTGATAGGCTGGGTAAATACCCATATGTTTGTTAGACAATAACTTGAGCTTCATCTCATCATCAGAATATGATAAAACTGCTTGGTTGGTTTGAGAGTTAACACTTGACTTCTAAACGTATGAACTTATTTCTAACCCAGAGCTCCAAATACTCACAGTATTTTGTAGTCTAGGTGTTCCTTTTCGTAGCAACTACAGTGTTAAGCGTAGCATAGTGATATATGTTCGAGCGATAACGTAAACGCCATTCACCACACTGACGCTTTCGATGCGACTTTAGAGGAAAATAAGTTAATAGGTACCATTGAATGCATCTGCGGCGAGCAACGCAAGCCCCAAAGAGGCAGCTCCTAAGAGCAGGTGACGCGACGGACGAGGCGGTGGCGGTGGTGGCGGGCCTGTGCCACGCCAGCCGGTGTCCCGCCAGCCGTTGCCTTGCTCCCATGTTCCAGCTCCGGCGGCGGGCACCAGCCTCCGCACCACAACTCCAAGTGTCGACCTCCCCAATGTCGACAACAACGAACCATACTGAACTCGAGACATTATTTCTTGTATTGTAATTACTTATTTTTGAATATTGGAAAGAACGACGATATTTCTGCGTTTTTTGAACATGATTTCTAGGACAACATAATTTTTTTTTTTTTTTTTTTTTTTTTTCTTCTTGGCCCCGGATTCACGAGATGCCATTTGTCGAGTAATTTGTTTCTTGTTTTTTCAATTTTCTTTTCCGTAGCCAATTTTGGGCCGAGCAGTTATTAATATTTATTATTATGTAAAATTAGGGAAGCAAATTATTTACAAATATGTACAAAAGAACACGGAATTTGGAAAGGAAAGGGTCAGGACAGCAGATTAGTCTGGATAGGATTAGAAAAATAATATGTACATATTAAATATATATATATAAATAAATGTAAATACGGAATAAGTATATATATATACAATCGATCAGAGTTTGATATTATTTTCATTAATATACCTAGATAAGATTTTAAATATGGATGGATCTAAGGAAGTTAGCAGGCAGGAAACATTAATTGGAAATTCTACACCAATGGAAGCTAGATCATTGTGAAGTTGACTTATGGTATTTAAGTGACATCCAAGGAATATATGATTGATGTCAGCATCATCGTGACCACATTCACAAGCTGGACTATCTCCGACACCAATCCTGGTCAAGAAGGCTGGGCTACAAGTGTGGCCGAGCCGAGCTCTGATCAGGATCGACGTCGAAGTCTTATCCAACTTGATTATATTGAACCAAGGTTTTCTACATGTTTTACCTTGAATAGAAAAGTAATATTTCCCCTTAGTCAGAGCACTCTCAATCCACGCCCTATCCCAGGTATTTTTAAGACTAATAATGGGCAAACTTTGTAAATCATGCGGGAAATTATGATAAGGGATTATATCACCACAATTAATGGCATCTTTTGCCAATAAGTCAGCTTTTTCGTTTCCTTTAATTCCCGCATGGCCAGGAATCCACGCGAGTGTAACCGAATACCCCTTTTCAAAACATTTTAATAATTTACACCGGATATTAAAAATAATTGGAAAGTGATTACGAGATTTAAAAGGATATCTTTGTAAGGCAGCTAATGAACTTTTCGAATCAGTAAAGATGACAGTCTTATATAGTTTGAATAGCAGTATATATTCAACAGATTTAAGGATTCCTAAACATTCCCCTGTAAATACGGACGATTCAGGAGGCATTTTAATCTTTTGGACAACATTATATTGCTGGTGGTAAACTCCTATACCAACGCATCCATCCACGGAGACCTTTGAAGCATCACAAAAAATATAATGTGCATTTGTCCATTTAGAATTTATAGAAATTTTAAATTCCTCATTGGCATTTAAAGTTTGTTTATCAACGTCTATGTTATCAATTACGTCTAGAGTTAGTGTCAGCGCTTCATACGGAGCATTAAATAATGGCAGGCGGTGAGGGGATCGGAAGGTTGGTGATTGAATAGATAAATAATTTTGCATACTTATTACTAAACAAGGTAATGTCTTATGAGTCCAATACTGGAGAGGAATAAATTTCAGCAGTTTATCAATTTTTTCAAGTAATGGATGACTAGAAACTTGAAGGGCACGATAGAAAAATCTATCACACAAATACTGTCTTCTAAGATTTAGAGGAGGATCAGCACATTCCACGAGTAGGGCATTAATTGGACTTGATTTCATGGCTCCAGTGACTACCCTCAAAGCCTTTGACTGAATGACATCCATACTCCGCATGGCAGCTTTACTACAAGGCTCCAACACGAAGGTTCCGTAATCCAGAACACTTCGTATTAGAGCATTATAGATCAGTTTCAAGGAATATGGATGAGCACCCCACCAAACACCCGTAAGACATCTCAGCAGGTTTATATTACGCTCACATTTGCCACTGATATATTCAATATGAGGTATCCCAGTTAATTTTTGATCCAAAATGATACCTAAAAACTTGGCATGTGATTCTACAGGCAATGCTACATTATCGTATGTAACTGTAATTGGAGGAGGAAGTCTTTTTCTAGTGAATAGAACCACCGTACATTTAGGCACCGAAAGTTCCAATCCACTAGAATCCATCCAATGCTTTAGATGGCATAATGCAATGGATAAATTGTTACATGCTGTGTGTATGTCCTTGTTAGATGTATAAAGCACCAGGTCATCGGCGTACTGTAAGATACTAGCAGATCCATTAAGAGATGTCTCCAAGTCACTCGTATAAATATTATACAATATTGGGCTTAATACTGACCCTTGTGGAAGTCCTTTCCATAATGCTCTAGATGTTGATCCTATCTTAATTACCCTTCCCGATAAGATGTTTATTATAAAATTAATAAGCAAAATGGGGACCTGTAAGGCAAATAATTTATTTCTGAGAATGGGTATATTTACATTATCATAGGCTGACTTAATATCTAAAAATGCAGCAGATAAGGAATCATTTTGTGACATAGCGATTCTTATATCAGTCATAAGGATTCCGATGCTATCAATCGTTCCTTTTCCCCTGCGAAACCCAAATTGAGAGTCAGAAAAGAGATTATTATGTTCGGCAAACCATTCTAATCGATTTTTAACTAAGTATTCTGCTATTTTGGATAAGACCGAGGACAATGCGATAGGACGGTACGATGTAATGTCCGATGGATCCTTATTGGGTTTCAAGATTGGCAACACTATTTGCGATTTCCACGAATTCGGAACATTACCTGTCAACATGACATTATTGACTAATTGTAAATAATATTTTAGACTATTTTCACTAAGATGGGAAAAGAAAATATATGGAATGTTATCTTCTCCAGGGGCTGAATCCCGAAGATTAGACAACACACCTTTGAGTTCTTCGATGGAAAAAGGGGCATTAAGACCGGACTGGATTGTATTAGGTGGGAAACTATGTGGGATCACAAGTTCCTTTTCAGGGACAAAAGGTGGTGCCAAACGGTCAAGGAATTCGGTACCACGTGAAGATGGAATTGTAATGAAGTTGGAATTAGACATAGCACATCTGTACCTCTTGAGATTATTCCACACTACAGTAGATGGTGTACTGGGAGAGATAGTTGAACAAAAGGTTCTCCAACCTGAGATACGTTTTTCTTTATAAAGCTTTCGTGTATTGTGCATTACTTCTATTAGATGGTTAAAATTCTCAGTGGTCATCTCACAATTGTATTTTTTTTCTGCCTCTTTCCTGGCCCTAGCTGCCTGGGTACAATCATCGTCCCACCATGGAGGAGAACGAAGGGTTTGTGAACGTTTTCTGACTGGAAAAACTAAGTCTGCAGAATTCGTTAACAAATCAACTAATGCATTAGAACAAGTCTCCTCGGTTGAGGACTCTAATGATGGTAGGTTAGTTACATTTTTATCAACACTTTCTGCAAACAAGTTCCAGTTACTAGTGTTTGAATATTTGTACTTTCTAGTGCTTGTAAATGTATGCTGAGGTGGTTGTTGACTGATTGTAGGGAAACTGATGAAAATTGGATAGTGATCACTGCCATGAGTTGAGGAAAGTCTGTGCCAAGAAAGTTTGGATGCTAAGTCTGGAGTTGTTATTGCTAAATCAATAACACTTTTTCCCTCAGTGGGACTTGTACGTCTAGTGGCTATACCTGTGTTAAGTACACACAGACTTTGCTCGTCTAAAATATCTAGTAGTAATCTACCATAGGAGTAAGTTCGAGAACTACCCCACGCAACATGCTGTGCATTGAAGTCACCAACAACAATAAAAGGCTTAGGAAGTACTAATAAAATATTATGTAATTCTTGAAATATAGAGGCAGAAGGGTCAGGTATATAAATAGATACTATACATATATTATTTATAATAACAGCTATCATA
This sequence comes from Idaea dimidiata, assembly GCA_949358125.1. Lineage (NCBI taxonomy): Eukaryota > Metazoa > Arthropoda > Insecta > Lepidoptera > Geometridae > Idaea > Idaea dimidiata. Next base: position 13,683,777 of record OX442339.1, on the reverse strand, counting down.
GAAAAAGTATCACTATGAAGAGGAAGAGGAAAGGAAGTGTAAGAGATAGAGTTGTGAATGAGTAGGGCATTTCCAGCATATCTATCTTGTCTGTCAATGCGGAGACAAGAGTACCCATTCACTTTGAATGTGGAACCTGGTGCAAGCCAGGTTTCACATAATGCAATAAATGCGGGATTATGCTTGTTTAGTAAATAAGTAAGCTCATTTTTCTTATTGCGAACACTGTGACAGTTCCACTGCAGGAGCCTGTTTGTTGGACTTGGATCCATGAGCAATAGTGTTTGTTATAGTTTCAATAATAGAGGCAGCGTGGTCCGGTTTTATAAGATTGGATTGACAAAGAGAATTAATAAGATTAGTTATAATTTGAATTACATTAAGAGGATCAGATTCATTGCTGCTGGATGAGTTCAAAGCACAGCCATTATCCTGAGTGGGCATATCGTATTCCCGAATCAGGGCTTGGTGTGCAGCACGATCATACTGGTGAGTATTTGAAGGTTTGTATGAAGAACGAGGTTTTAAAGTTACTGTTTTCCTATACGAAGTGGAAGGACTCAAAACTGTGCGGCTAGTGGAAGGTGTATTGTCGTGTTGAAATTTTGGGACTGCTCCACTTTTGAGGACATCCACATAAGACTTATGGACTGCAGGATGTAATTTATTAGCTTCAAAATATGATATACAGCTATCTGCCATTGTTTGTTTTATAGATTTTTGCCTAGACAATTCAGGGCAGGATTTACTTGTTGCGAAATGTGAACCAGAGCAAAGGCAACATGATGCATTTTCCTCTACAGTTTCACAATTCGTTCCATCATGTGCTTGGCCACATTTGTAACAGCGAGGTTGAGACCTGCACTGTGATTTGGTATGGCCAAACCGGCAGCAACTGTAACATTGAATAGTTGGGAAAGTGTAAAGCTCAACCGGTACAGCATTATAGCAAATGTAAATTCTCTTAGGTAGAGCTTGTCCATCAAATGTCAACACAACAGACTGGGAAGGTTTCCACGTCGGAGTATTATCTACAATGACTTTATAATTTAACCGCCTAGCCTTTAATATCTTACCACAACCGATAGGCAAACTGATATTATCCAAAATTTCATCTACTGACCAATCTGATGGTATGCCCTTCACTATTCCTATACGAGTTACGTTAAATGATGGAATGAAAGCTTTGAATTTATTTTCTGCTAAATAAGGATGGTTCAAAAAGTTATTAGCATCGCTGTAATTTGTAAAGGAAAGGGTCATTCGGTTGCGTCCAACCCTTTTGACACTACCATTAACAATATTATTGAAATTATATTTCTTTAGTAATTGGCCGAAGACCATAGGGTGCAGTACATAGTTACTATTGATTTCTACCTCTTTTTGAACATGTATTGAATAGGGACTGATATCTGATGACTCGTAATGTGTACGTCCTACGATAGCTCGTGTCTGAGTGTCGACTGACATAGGGGCAGGTGCGGCTTTGGATTCGACTGAGGAGACAACTGCTAAAGGAGCAGGAGCCGCCATCTTTAATTCACTATTTAGGGGCACGGATACTGTATCAGTATTCCTGGATGTCTTTTCTGGAATAGTATCGCTGTCGCTATTACAATTGCAAATGAATTCACTATTATTTTCAATTTCTTTAGCTTTGCAGAACTTCCTTTTACGTTTATGGCATGTTTTACAATTTTTTTTGTGAGGTTTTGTATACTGTCGTTTTTGTGCTTTTTTAAGGTATAGTGATCCCGTGGAGATGTCTGAATCCATACCAGATTCATTTGTAGACGACACAGTAACATTATAACCGACAGCCGGAGGACTATGGCCAGGGCCAGGGTCCTCCGAACCACCGCCGCCGCCGGGATCCGGCGGCCTCATCATATTTACAACTTTACTATAATATATACAAGAATATAAGAGAAAACTTACCTACTCGATGATATATACAAAAATACACAAAAGTTAAATACAAAAAATACTGTTCTGACCACTTTTTAAGTAAAAATTTAAATTTAAAATTATTTACGAAAAAATACCGCCTTTTCGAACCGATGTCTTCCCGCCTTTTTTCCAACATAATTTTTGTTTGTTTTTGTTTTGATTCGACTTTTTTTTTTGTTTTGATTTGACACTTAGAAAAGCAAAAGTTCATTTTTTTATTCCGGATTTTCATTCGAATGAAAAGTTATACAATTCTATTCGAAAGTAGGGCCACCCACGCTCAGGCTCTTATCTTATTCCTGATTTTACGAATTTCACTAAACAGTCATTCATTACTTGTAAAGCTATTTTAATCTTTATATTTATAAAGGACATTTTTTTTCAGCCAAACTGTACGTTAATAATGGCTGTATGTACTCGCCGTGTGAAACCCTATTCTCTTATTTTAGCCTGTGGTGTTTGCTAGTGCTTGCTTCGACTTCGTCTTCATTGTATCTCATTTCGTATCGTAAATCGTTTTTCATGTTTTGAGAAATTAGTTTCGTATGAATCAAAATAAAAATATTCTTGGATTAAATATGCCGTGTAGCGCGTGGACATGTGTTCCATTGATAGTAAACTAAGTGTAAAATATAATACTCCCTTGTGTGTATCAGCTTGTGTTTATGATCGCGAGTGTTTGTTTGGGTAATAATCCGGAATACCATGGCTCTGAGCGGGTCCACGTTCCTGAGGAGTGCTACGATGCTGGAGCAGTTGTTAGAAGAGATCAACTTTCAAAGAACCAAGGAAATGAGACAGTTGCTGAAAGATGGTAAGTGGTTTTATTTACTACCTACTAGGGTCTCGCCCCGGCCTTGTACTAGTATTATAAACATTCGAAACTTAAAATTAAAATTATCGCATTGCATTGATTGCTAGCGCATAATACATTGTGTGGTTAATGAGAAATTAACAAATATATTCATAGATGCAGAAAGCAATTTTTATAGATTATTTTGTAAATTATTGCTTACTAGTTGTACCCCGCGGTTTCACCCGCGTATGTCCCTTTCCCTAGGGAATATCGGGTAGCCTATGTGTTATTCCCGGTATCCAGCTACCTATATTCCTTCGTTGCAATCGGTTCAGCGGTTTTTATGTGATTGAGTAACAAACACACATACTCACAAACTTTCAGCTTTATAATATTAGTAGGATATTCTATTATAGACGTTCATTGAAAAATAAGTAAATCGACAAAAATAAAAACAATGCTCGGACATTTTGAAACTAATTATCAATGCCAGTGACTCACACCCTGAATTTTAGTTTATATTAACATTGAATTTACATTAAACCGTCTATCTATTCTTTTAAAATATTTCTATTACTGCTTATTTAAATTAAAATGTCCAGCCACATGGCCAGTGTGTGGGATGTCTATTGTCTACACTGTGACCAACACACAGTGCCATCTAGCCCCATGGTAAGCTGCTAAGCTTGTGTTACGGTGACTAAACAATGCATATTATGCTACTTATATTTATTTTTCGTTTGTCAATACATATATATTATAGGTACATAGAAATACACCCGACCAGATACAAATATTTATTAGCACTCAGCGGGAATCAAACCCACAACCTTCTGCATTGCAAAGCATTCGCTCGACGTGCTACAGAGGTCGTCTATAGTCTTATACATCTACTGTCTGTTTAACAGACTTTATTTAACTAATGGACCATCCATCACTTATCATCAGATGGGGTAATGGTCAAACGTTCATCTATTGAGTGTAAAAAAAAAAGTAGTTGCTGAGAAATTTTATTCTTCAAATCCTTTTCTCCAATCACCTAAAATAAATACTTACTTAGGCATTTTTGGCGGATTTTTGGCTGTGTATTCTGTTATACCATATTTTGTTTTCTTGACTACTCACCCTTTCATGTTCACTGCATGAATTAATTCATCATTAACCATCCCTGTGGTTTGTCAGGTGATGGCCCGACTGCAATGGCAGGTTGAGATTCCCACCGGGTGCTAATATTTATGATTAAAAATAAATGTTTGTTTCTGGTCTGGGTGTTTCCTATTTATCATATGTATGTATTTACATAAAAAGTAAAATATGTAGTATATATTTTGTCTAGTACCTATATTATAAGCATAGTGTTTGGTTTGGGCAAGATTGCACTGTTTGTAACATAAATCGATTTTACACATTGTTTGTTGTGTTTTAATTTGTCTTTATTAGGAACACTATCGATCAGTACAGTAATATAGGATGTTTATTTATTTTTTAAATGACGAAGGTTTGATTCCTGGCTAGAGTAATCAATTTGTCAAAAATGTAATAGTGCTGTTTAAGTTTGTGTCAAAATCAGGGACGTAACTCCTTTTAACATTTTTGCTATCTTTTATAGTTTAGGATCCCCTGAAAGCTCATCAAAGTGTTTCACCCTGTACATAGATATAGAAACCTTTTATTTATGGACTAGCTGCGCCCCGCGGTTTCACCCGCAGAAGTGAAAACGCGTTATCACGGCGCGGGCGGCCGTGCGGTTCTCGAGCGGTTGCACTTTTTCGTTCATTACTCGGTTCTACTAATTGGATTTCAATGCAAAGTATACCACGTCCTTCCTCGAAAATAGAACTATCCAATATTGAAAACCAGATTTCAATTGGATATAAGTAGTTTTTAATTGTATAAGGAACCAACCGATAAACAGAGAAACAGACAGACATGAATTTCAAAATTATATTATTTTGTTCTACTACCTTTTCTAAGTCCTATAGACAACTATTTTGTAAATTTAATTCCAAGTACAGACTTTTTGTCCTCTCTTCCTTTATTTGTATATAGATTTCCAAAAAAATCTACAGCCAACTTGATTCTCAATAGACAGGTTAGTGATATGACAATTTGGGTTAGATCACCAACGGAAGCTGAAACCACAAGCAGTATTATTGCTGCTAGGGGCTGTGAGACTGCTCAGACCACTGCGATCAGAATCACAATCTGTAGAGTTTGTATGACTCATCATAAGTATTGATTCACATTAAAAGGGGCTGTGGTTTTTTTTTTAGTTTTAATAGTTTATTAGGAATTATTTTTCACTGTTTTTGATAGTTGGATATAGGTACGTTTCGACTTAATTATTATATTTGTAAATTGGTAGGTAAAAATACAATTTTCATATACTCTAAGGCGAACCATGGATGTAAGTACTATTTATTATTATTTATTAAGATGTAAACTTGTATGGTGGGATAAATAAATGTATAGTTATATTAAACTAGCTGCGCCTCGCGGTTTCACCCGCGTAAGTCCTGTTCCCGCGGGAATATCGGGATAAAAAGTCCAGCTACTTATATTCCAAGTTTAAACGCAACCGGTTCAGTTGTTTTTGCATGATTGAGTAAGAAACAGACATACTCACAAACTTTCAGCTTTATAATAATGTTACCCATGAGTATGAAATAAATAAATTAATAATTATGGATAGGCTGAGGCAGGGTCAGATATTTTGTATAAAGAATGCCTCAGCTTAGACACTGCCCATTTAAATGAAAATGCTGCAACATGCCATATCCATGCTATCTTCATTCTTCATATAAAAAATCTCACCCACTGCCCATTCTAATCTGAATCATCTCTAAGGTTTATAATACAAGTACTGCTACACTGCCATTTCAGTGTAAGTTTTACTGCCAAAGACTGAAAAATAAAGAATTCTAGTTCTTTGCAATTGTTACTTTGAAATGCATGATCTAACTGAGAGAGGGAAAGGAAAAATGAAAGATAAAATTAATGAAAAAACATATAATTTGTGTTTACAACAGTATCAGTATAAATAACTAGTTAGTTACAAGATGTACTGCATTATACACTAGTATCGGAATGTGGCAACATAGAACATCCACACCATACCCACTCCACTGCCATGTAGTTAGTCTATCTAGTCCATGTAACATACAAACATGTTTACATTTTATAGGATATATTTTCTAACCTCGACGTTTCGATTATGTTATAATGATCTTGGTCTTGAGGGGACAAGATCATTGTAACATGAACGAAATACGATTTGTTAACAATGTAAATATGTTAACAAATCATGTAAATTCAAAAAGTTTGTTATACAAACCTGTTTTGCTATAGTATATTTGTATGTTAGCTGGATACATACAATATATCAGGTAGGTTTACAAAATCTCACAAGAATAGAAAGTACAATTTTGTAATAGTTAATTAGAAATTATATATTTAAAAACCCTTTGAAAAATCTTTTATTATCATGTTTATCTATGTACACTAACTTATTCTTTAAACAATGTAATGGGACATTTGCTAATTAAGGTGATGATCATAAACATATAAAACCCCTTGTTTAGTTAAAACGAGTTTTGCATGATACAGGATGTCTGTCATTTTCAAAAGTGCAAAAGAGACATAAGCTTTTTAACTAAAATGTTTGAAAGCTTGGAATAAGTGAGTAAGTCTTCTTTCTTTCACAACGTTTTTATTACAGTGAGTAGGTAATGGTAGTGGTCTCAACACAACAACCATACTCTCATATTTGTTTAATCACTAATAAATTATTATCTAATATAGGTATTTACATACATAATTTATACTCAATAAGAACACTGCTACACGATTTTGAACAGATTTGATTTCATACATGATTTGAATGGGAAATTCCCCATGGGCGTCTGTTGTGTGATTGTAGAACACATTTACGCACTACACGTTTGGTACAATAAAACAGTCAGGTATGACATTCCGGAGTCAACGGAAGACGTCATTCTGTAACATTTCGATGGATGACGTCATCTGTTGACACAGCAACGACAGAACCGTTTTGTTAGATCATAATATATACCTACGTATATATTGGAACGGGAAACGGTCCAGCGGCGGACTTGTGAAGGCTGCCGCAACCAGTCTATATGTGACTGCGTGCATAAAAACTCGAAAATTACAAAAAATATCCGCCACCAGAACTTACCCGTTCACGATATTTGTTCTATGTTTTTTGTGGATTGAAATTCAGACATGGGGCAAGATTTAACCTTTGGTATGAGCATGTATCACATCAGATTGTATTTTTATCTGCACAAAAATTCACACTATTGATGTGATTTCGCTCCGAGGACAATTTAGTTGTGACATACAATATCTTACATTCATGAAAGTAGGTACCTATTTAAAACATTTTGTTCGTCGTATTTTTTTACAAAATATGAAATTTGAAGGCACTTAGTGTAGTGTGGTGAACGATCGTATAATATGTACCTATGTCTAGACGACACGGACGGTCGTGGGTTGTTATGTACTTATTTCATTTACATAATTTGTTAGGTTTTTAATTTCAAAATAGGGAGTAAGATGTTAATTTTACTTAGCAAAGATAGTATCCGATTTGGGGATGATTAATGCTAGACCGTGCCGAAAAAAAACGCAAAGGACGTGCCGCGTCCGTGCTTTCTTCATATTGAGATGCCAAGGTACGGATACGGCGCGGTCTAGCATAATAAATCACCTTTCTTCAAGCCGACCTATTGGCCTTCCTAAAGCGCAAAAATCACATACTTCGCCGCGGCATGATTGCAACCGCTCGAGTCATGTTTTACATTGTGCATAGCATACAAAAAAACACTACGCCAGGTATGACATTCCGGTGTCAACAGATGACGTCACTTTCCAACATTTCGATGGATAACATAATCTGTTAATACCGAAATGACGGAACGGATGGCGGATGTATATAGCAACACGAACATTACAATTTGCCGCGGCACACCGGCACTTAAATTATTATATTTCCGATTTAGAGTCCCTACAAATTATGTATTGTAATAAGTACTATAGACGAGAGTCGAGCGCGAGCGGTGCAGTACCACAGTTACACTGGTGGTTGCAGCGTGTTGCAGACGTTCATTCGGTTGCAGATTGCGGGTTCGTGGTGTTGCAAGGCACGACCTACTGGACGGACCTGTTCGTGCGGCACTTCCTCTTTCAAGAGGAGAAAGAACAGGCTATCGACTGCGACGACCTACTCTTCTTCGTTCGCAAACGGCACGTCAAGGGTTCCTCGCGGTACCTGCCCAAGTACGAGGTAATGAACCACTCACACTCTTTCTTCTACACGAACTCTAATTACGTACAGAATGTCCAAGATTTTTTTGGGATTTACTTGTATTGTAAGTACGAAGGTGTGCTGTCGAAACCCTGGTTTTTTCTACTTTAAAATGGTGGGGAAAATTCGATATAGTTACATTATTAGTGGGGCGTACATTTTTAATAAAGTTAGGCGTTATTAATATGAGTATACATCGGTAAGTAATAGGTAAGTACCTTTAAATTTAATTATCCATGTTTTGCGAATGACATTGAAATTCTGGGATTCGACAAGTCTTTCCCTCCTATAACATTACAGATTATGTAAACTTAATCTTGGACATCCTGTATTAAGCTACATCTACGGAGATCTAAGCTTTTTTCTTTACACATACCTATTCTTTACAGTCTGAAATTCATTATTATAATATACATAAGTACTATAATACAATAACATCCATAAATTATTAACTTACTCTTAACAGGATTTTACAAAAGCTTTGTATTAAAATTTAAATAGTTTCTTTACATGCAGTGATCTGTAGCCGTAGTGCAAGTTTTTCGTATAGTAGTAAACAGTAGACGCTATAAAGCCTTGTTTTCATTACGAAAATAGTGTCGCAAAAGTCATCTTTGAAAAAAAAATGCGTAGCACCAGCGATATTTTGATAAAACTAGTGTCGAGCAACTTTTTTGTGAAGTTGACTGTAACTTTCGCGACACTACTTTCGTGGTAAAACATGGCTTAAGTATTTACATTACGAGACTAGTGGTATGCAATTTATAGTCATTTTCACAAAAAAAAAATGTGAAGACACAGCGGTACTATTTATCTAAGTACACGTATTTGATCAAATTGCTTCCAGTAACTGCCGCGAGACTGCTTTTATGAAATTGACTCTACAATGCATGAGACTAATTTCGTAATGTAAATTAGTCTTGACTATCAGAGAAAATTAAAAAAAAAATGTTTATTGGGGCCGAGGATCGAACTCGCATCTGTTAACCATCCTATTTGCCTGAATTTATTAGGAGTTTTTAGTTTACGTTTGATAATACGAAAAAAGTCGCACTATGAAAACTTACTGATCGTTAATATCGAGTTATTTATACATAGATATTTTAGTTAAAATAAATAACAATTCATTGTGTATGGTATATCTATCACGAATGGCAAAATTGTTTGGTGAGCGTTACCTACTTGCATTTATCACAGTACAGAACTTTCTATATGGGGTCTGTACTAATAAAATATTTAGTATAATTTGCAGGTATATATTTACAATAATAAGTAAGGTAAAATCTTTCAGCTCAATGTAGGTGTACTATCGGAGTCAAAAGACATCCATCGAAGTTTTCAAATTTTCAATAAAGGTATGAGATTGATGCAACCATGACTTTAAAGTTAAATAAGTTGTTAAAAACTCTACAAATCATAAGTAGTTCATTACAGTGAAATTTTGACACAAAATATTATAATATTTTAGAATGTTTTGTTATTTATGAAATTAATAAATTGTGTAACTCTACGATGGATATCTTCTTTTGAACCTTATTAATTAGTACATGTACCTACCTATTAAATTTACGTTTTCTGCATTTGTTCATATTCACTTCATCTACGTAAATAAAAATATGAAGTTATCTTATTTAAGTATTAATTTTATGATGCAAGAATTTCTCGAACTTATTTGTTTAATTTAATAATTGTCTTAATAGGTGGTTTAGTTGCATTTTAATGAAGGCGAACGGTATGAAGTTTGTCGTGTGTTTTTGTGCGCTGTATACATGACATACAGGGTGTCGCGACGGGCGACGTGTGACGCACGACGTTACCGCCGCGCGCCCGCTTTAGCCCCGTCTCTCTACATGATGTACTTCTAATTTAGCACCATTTGGATAAAAGTAACTAAACTCGATCAGACCCATCTTTGGAAATATAAACATTACATCAACAACAGTTAGCTGTGTACTTTATTTTGAACAATATATAAAAATATGATATCTTTGAGTAGGCAGGTATTGTAATACAACAAGTATAACGTACTTTAAGTTAGACAGACTCGTCTCACTCGGCACTCGTTCCTCTCGCACGCAACGCAACACACACATATTATGTATAATCACAGTTCAATGTACTAATAAATATCGCGCTCTAGGTACACAAGAAATCGATCATTCAATATTAATAACTCATTATAAAATATACAATTTACAAAAAAAAATTAAAACAATTTTCTTATCGATTTGTCCATGAATTGTTCACGATTTTTTCGGTTATTGTTCTTCGTCAAATCTGTCTTGCACTAAATATAGTTCAACAATAAAAGCGTAGGATACGAGGTTGTCAACGCACGACGACGATATTATCGTTCGGTACAGTTACCGCAGCGATAGCGGCTAGAAAGAGCCGCAACGCGACGCGGGCACCACAAACTAACGGAGTGCTGCGGCTATTTGTCCGCAGACCGACGTCGAGGTGTTCCGCAAGGACTCGAAGAAGCTGCCGATCGGCGATCCGGAGATCGACTGGGAGGAGACCGTCTACCTCAACTTGATCGTGCACCAGTTCGATTACACGCTCACGCTGGCCATCTGCACGCGTACCAGCCCCAAGGAGCTGCAGGTGCTGAAGCGGCACTCGCAGAAGGTGAGCGTCAGACGCGGTGGGGCGGTGGTGCGCGCTCGCGTCACTAGCTCAGCCGGCTGAAGAGCTTAGTGCGCGGCCAGGGCAGCGGCCAGTCGTACCGGCGCGGTACAGGGCCGCGCACGTTGCGCTCCAGGTACGTGAATGCCCAGTACCACCACTCGCGCTGTATCATGTACGGGTTGTGGCCGGTGGCCGCGCGGTGCGGCGTCACCAGCAGCGAGTGGAACGTCCAGAACAGCCGCGTCGTGATGTAGTACGCGATGACGACGTCGACAGTGTAGTGTCCGTGCGCGAGCAGCACGAACCCGACGCCGAGCAGCGCCGAGCCCCACATCGCCCAGTGCACCGGCCACAGCTTGCGCGGGGAGTACTCCGACACGATCAGGTAGGACAGCACGAGCACCATCGTGTGCCCGGAGTATATGTAGTCGCCGCAGTACGTGTGCTTGCCGTTGATCGACAGACCGAACCCGGAGATCAGGTAGAACATCCGTCGGATCACGAGGAGCGGTGTCGTCCCGTTGCTCTTCGGACTACAGTAGTAAGTAGTGCTCGAGACGGGAACGACCGTCACGAACATCGTAATTGACCGGTACAGGTACAGCAGGCCGATGATGAAGAACAACCGCCGCGATACGATGAACCGATGCTTATGGAAGACGACGACGAGCATCGCGACCGTCGTCGATACCATGATCAGGTATTCGGAGACAGAGAGGCCCCAGTCGCGGGCCGTGACGTTGTCGAGCACAATGTCGGTGAGCGGCGGCGTCGTGTTTCGGTCGGGCAGCCGCTCGTGCACCAACGACAATGACATCATGTTGATGCACACGCAACAGAACAGGAAGAAGAAGGAAATGATCGTCTTCCATACTTCCTTTGGGTATCGTTCGTCGCGGGGCGCCCCTGGCGGTATCTCGACGACGAAGTCCTGTCGCGCTGGCGAATGTTCCTGGTCAGGGTCGGAGTCGTCGTGGGGCGCAAGCGACGCATCCGGCTTGGCGGCACGCGCCAGCAGCGGTTGCCGCTGCATTAGCTCGGCTTGGCTCGGCATCACCGCGACACCACCGCTCGATGTTTCTCGTCCTTCGCCTGCGTTGTTGTTTAGGTCATTCCGCTTGAGTCGTGCCTCGAAGTTGATTCCCCTGATGTCCTCACGCGCTCGTGTCGTCTGCTCTGCTAGATCGACATCAGTGCGCGGCGGGGCGTTAGGCAGCGCGGGTGGCGTGTGCGATGACGGTGTCGCTAGCTGCTTGTTCGGCACCTCATTGGCGAGGTAGACCCTCACAGACTCCACCAATGGTTCCGCGAAGTTGATCTGTTTCGGCGGCGTCGACTCCTTATCTGGGGAGCGAGCCGAGATCGTCATCCAATCACCATTCGGCTGGATCGAACCTGAAATTTAGAAAATATACAAATTAATATGACTTTGTTTATTTGTTTGGGGTGTTATTCGTAATAACGGTACACGGCACGATTGTTCAATGTTCTATTTTATATATTTCTCGTATATTATCTATATTAATTGATTTTCTGTTTATCTCTGTTAGAAATCGGTTCATGAATAATAAGGAGATTACCCCCAATATACATACACACAAACATGTTACCAACGTTACCTCTTTATAATATTAGTATAGATTTAATGTGTATTCAAAATGAATTATTTACCATTTTTAACTCTTTGTTCGTTTACCTTTTGGTTGAGTCAGATGTTATCTATCTTGGTTTCCTATCAATTTTTTTTAGTTTTTATTATCTTATCTTTAAATAAATGTTGAAAGATTTCATCGTTGGAAGATCGTAGACGTTATAATAATATTATTTCGTATACCATACAACATTAATTTAATTGAAGTAGACGATGGCCGCTTATTAATTAGTGAGTCTTGTTTGTGCAGTCCGTCGAGTTTCCATTAGTAACTTAGTTCATTATAATAAACTATTTAGGTACTTAATTAATGTTCTATATTTTCTATTTACACGCAGCAAATTGTTTGTTGTTAGTGGTACTTATCTGAGAGAATGGGACAAAGAGATAAGTACTTATTTTATACAAATAAGCGATCGCGCAATAAGACGCGAGCGAAGCTACACCTACTATACGTAAATCATGATTGTTTCGATGAACGGGTCGGGCCTCGTGTACGCGCAATAACTGGTTTTCTCAAGTCGTTATGTTCGGAACGTGGCTGGTCGTGCCGAGTGTCGGTCTACACCGTGGAGGTGAGACGGTTTTGAAGATCGTAATGAATGACAATAGCGGAGACGAGTCTCAGAGGAACTAAGGACACTGGACATGAAATTGGCAGTCGATGTGTTGTTTTGTTGTGTGTGCGAGCGAGCGCGGCCAACTGAATCGCTCGCCTCAACAATAAATAGATCGGGTCGACCGCCGGCACCGCGCCGCCAGACGCGTCGCGCGCCCGTCACCAGCGACACACCACAAAAACAAATTTCTCTTCCGTCGTCCATCAGTTACTATGATTACACATTGACGAGACCGCGTCCTATACGAGTCCGAAACTCACCCGATCAATGTACGAGTTGTCATTCGGAGGAACACATCGATTGTAGGACGGTGGCGGCAGGCGTCTCGCCGTTGTCCCGGGCGGTATGCAGCCCGAGTGTCGATCACCTCGCGGAAACGAGGTCGAAATGGAAAACAGTATGCACTAGGGACACACTTCACTGCACTGCACACGTTCGATAGACACGGCTCGAACCTTCCTCCGTCGGTGTCACTTCGTTACGTACACTTCGCTCTCCGCCCACGCGATTATTGCGATGTAATTATAAATATGTCGGAGCTCGGCCAGAGCGGGCTTACATGCGAACTGGCGACCGCGTACTAGAAAAGATGTAGCACCAGTTGGTTGCGGGCGGCTGGTTCTCGGCTGTCGTCGGCTGCGTTCGGCGTCGCTCGGCTCAATGGAAACCAATTACGTGCGCGTGACGTCACGCGCGGCCCCCCGCTCCCCGCCCGCTTCCCGCCGGCGCCTCGCGCCCAGTGCACTCGCACTCGGTACTGTTTCCGTCCCGTCACAACTCATAACGCTAAAGGCCCTGACTCCTGACTGTGAATGGCTTCGTAGGAGCCGCTAAGAACGCGTTTTGATACCGAACTGTTGTTAGGTTAACTTTATGTGCTTTTGTTTAGATTATCGATATTCGGTTGTCTGTTTACATTGAAATATGAAATAGTAGATACCGTTCATTAATAAGTATAGGACACTACGTAATAAACGGAGAGCGCGTGCTATTGTATGAAAAAACGATGTAAAAATTCGTTAAGTGGCTAATTAGGTATGTTCCGGACGCGCTTTAATGTAAACCTAGGTTCCTAGGTACATAAAATGGTTCTTACTTCTATATAAGTTTTAAATAATATATTAAATAAGGTAGGTATAGATATTTCTCTTAAATACTGAAGATAGTGAATTAGATTGAATGAAAGGTAAAATTTTCTAGATATCTCCCATTTCTCCAGGTGGTGTTAAAACATCCCGCTGTATATTATAGTGTTAAGGCGGGCCCTAGGTAGAGGTACCCCGTACATTACTACCGGACCCCTCTCTTTCACTCGACCTCGCATCGCCCCGTCCGGTGTCCGTTTGTCACCGTAGTAAGTCGAAATATGAAATTGTTAGCTCTGTATGTACCTTGTAGGGTACATCTTTGAACGTCGAGTGTTTTGCTCGACGTCTCAAGTCTCTTTATAGTGATGAATACCTACCTTACCCCTTTTATATTTCCTTTTAATTTTTATTAATCTTGATCGAGTTCACCTTATGCACGGCTTATTTAATGTTAATAGGTATAAGTAGATATATTATGTATTCTTATTGTGGTATTTATTATTATAACATAATATTTGTTTATTAGTATATTTATATAAATATATATATATATATTTAAGGTAGATTATTTATGGTGTATTTTAATTATTTATTATATTTATCACAACGTGACCTACCAGTACAACTAAATAGTCCCTTTTCCATACCAAATAAGGTTGCCTGGAAGAAATCGCTTTAAGCGATAAGGACGCCTATTTGTTCAACATTTATTTAGTTTTAAATGTGTTGTTTTTGTAATATTTTTGTGATTGATCAAATAAAAGTGTTATCTATCTATCTATCTATCTATTTTCAAATCCCAGCCGCGCACCAATGTGTTTTTCTTTAAGAAAAATATATGTGCGTTACTAACATAGCTCTTACGATTAAGGAAAACCGTCAACCCACGGCTTAAAGTTTTACTGGTTGGTTCCATATTGTACTTAGTTTGGCTGCCCGACTTCAGATGATAAAACAGTCGGTGGCACTGTACCTATGTAGGGGTTATTTTGGTCATTTTTATCAATTCTTTTTGTTTTTTGGTTGTTTTATAAATTATTTTTTGTTTTTTTTTGTAAGTCGGTTTTTTAATTTTTAAATTATTTTTTTATTTTACGCTTTTTAGTATACCTACCTACCTAAATATCAACAATATTGTTACCATAGTTTTAATTATTGAGGAGTTTGCTGATGAGAAGGTGGTTTCAGGTGCCCCATCAATCTGTACTTAGTTCTTTAGTGGTCTATTCTTTTTGGTACAAGTCCAAAAATGAGTAATTTATTGAATTCTGAGATGCTATCCTGTCCATCATTCCGAAGATACTCATCAGATCCTTACCAAACTTTTATGGGACCACCACGCAGCTTCCACCTTTCCATTAAAAAAAGAACTATATCAATCGGTCAAGCCATCTTCGTGTAATCGATGAACAATTGAATTGAATACAGCGTTTTGATGAGCATTCCCGGTCCTCACTTCGAAGATCCTCATCAGATCCTCATCAAATTTTTATGGGACCATCTCGGAGCTCCCACCTTTCCATTAAAAAAAGAATCAATTCAATCGGTCAAGCCATCTTCGAGTAATCGATAAACAACTGGATTGAATAATGCGTTTTGAGGAGCATTTCCGTTCATCACTCCGAAGACCCTCATCAGATCCTCATCAAATTTTTATGGGACCATCTTGGAGCTCCCACCTATCCATTAAAAAAAGAATCATCTTAATCGATCAAGCCGTCTTCGAGTAATCGGTGAACATACAAAAAAAATATTATACATACAGATGAATTGATAACCTCCTCCTTTTTTTTGAAGTCGGTTAAAAATGAAAATTTTGCAACACATCTCCTCAACGCGTTCCCGCCAAAATTCGTGTCCCATTATGTCGACCTCGTTATTTTTTGGCAACAATGGGCCATACCATGATGTCTTATAAGTCGTCACGTTGTCGTTCAGCAAAAATAATAATAATTAAAAAAACATATTAAAAAAAAACAAAAAGATTTTTTTAAATTGTCTGTGGTTTTTAAAAGTAGTCGGGGTATTTTTATTTAAAAACTAGCTGCGCCCCGCGGTTTCACCCGCGTAACTTCCTATCCCGTAACGTTAATGATCCCTCACGTATGTCATACCAAGTATTGCTTAACGATCATTCAAAGTACTATATAATATTTCTACCTCTAAACCAACCCTGTACCAAGTTTTATGAATATCGGGTCACCCGCTCTTTTTCACCCATCACGTATGTTGTACCAAGTGTTGCTTAACCCGTACGATCATTCAAAGTACCCTATATGTATATCATTTCTACCTCTAAGCCAACCCTGTACAAATTTCACTCATATCGGTTCACGGGTTGTTGAGTTAGAAATACACGACTTTATTTTTCATAGCTGCCGTCCCGCAGTTTCACTCGCGTAAGTCCCGATCCCGAGGGAATATCGGGATCAAAAGTAGCCTATGTCATATCTGGATAATGTAGCTTTCTATTAGTAAAAGAATTTTTGAAATAGGTCTAGATGTTTCTGAGATGACCCCCAAAATACATACATACATACATACATGTTACCAACGTAACCTCTTTATAATATTAATTATACCAACATAAAACAAAATATTAGGAATCAAAAGTACAATGAGATATTGCAAAAGAATTTTTAAAAAGCACTGCAGTTTGGTGACACAACCGTCTCGCATGGAGCCGACCGATTGAGCCGCGCGGCATGATGCCTCACAGAGTTGGCTGGCCACCCTCATCATCGTCGCCCGCTACGTGTATATATGCACGCTTGGTACTTACTTAGTAATTATTTATTGTGGAGTTATTTTAAAACTGTAATATCTCGTAAGATATTCATTGAAATCAAGTGATGTTAAGGACAATTATGTTTAAAATTAAATACTTTTAATGAATAACGTATTTATTTGGATAAGGATTAATATCATATTTACAAAATTACCTTCGGAAACAATGCATTGTTCTACAATAAATTTCATTACTCTAAAAGATGTTATATTTAGTCAACCTTAAGAGTTAGACATATGCTGTCGCGGACTATTTATTAGATCCTTTTTAGAGGAAGAATTCTCTCATAAATGGTTTTTATGTAACTCTGACCGTTTACTCAGCGCACGCGACAGAATCTCGGAACAGGGTGATTTTTTTACCGTTTTTGCAACATTTTTCATGGGTGCTCCGCTCTTATTAGTCGTAGCGTAATGTAATATAGCCTATAACCTTCCTCGATAAATGGACTATCAAACACAAAAAGAATTTTTCAAATCGGACCAGCAGTTCCTGAGATTAGCGCGTTCAAACAAACAAACAAACAAACAATCAAACAAACAATCAAACAAACTCTTTAGCTTTATAATATTATATAATATATAATATATAATATAATATAATATAATAGTATAGATTAGTATAGATTACTGTATTCTTTTGAACGAAAAAAGGACGACATAGCAACGATAAACGAGCATCTCTGTTTTTTGATGTTCACTAAATCATCATAGCCCTACAAAATTCAGAGAACGATTCATAACAACGGACGTCGTATTTATTCTGTGACATCGCCTATAATCGAACGTGAAGCTTATTTCTGGAATGTTCCCACGGTATAATCCAACAAAAACGGCAGAGTGATCCTTTGTAATTGGAGGAGTCAAAACGTGCGTCTGCAGTTCCACATGTATTTTGTAGTAATTGCCGTAAAGTTAGGGCTTCCTTCAAAAGTGGTGCCGCTTCATAGAACTTCGCAAAACAGCGGTGGAGTGGTTTTGAATCGCTTTTTCGAGTATGCCAAATGCTTTTTTATAGAATTCTTAGCATTATAAATCCCAAATAATCTGATGCTACTGAGAGCTGAGAGCCGATGTGCCTTCTCATATTATGGGACTTTTCTGTATTTCATTTTCAAATTAGTTTTTGCAAAAAACTGTAATTGGCAGTATTACTTGTTTAACTTGCGGTAGCAATATTCCTAAGTGCTGTTGATTTTGTAAAAATAAATAAATAATTTAAAAAAAAGAGGTCGGTATACAATGATGAGCAGATTTATTTATTTCTTATCGGTTGTGAACCGATTATGGCCATTAGGAAATTAGCCAGTGTCAAGTATTATTAATAATATTATATTAAGCAAGTTATTTGCATCCAAACAATCAAGTCGTCATAGGTCAAGTCTAGGGAATCAATTGTAAACCCGGCGGCCATTTACAAAGATTGTTCACGGAGCTTTGGAGACAACACTAAGTCCATGTTTTGCACAGATTTTCACTTTCATTCCACCTGTACCCTTTCACGAAACTAAACTGATTAATATGCCCCCGAAATTAAACAATTTGCACGCACCCGAACTAAGTTTCACAAAAATGAAAATTTAGCACCACATCTCCACGACGTGCTCCCGCCAAAACTGCTGATGAGCAGATAAACTGAAATGTCACAATGGTGGGTATGTTACCTACCCACCAGTTACATTAGAAATCACGGGATTAGGTACCTACAGGTACTATAGGTAGTTTTGGATGTTTACAAATAATTAATTTTAAGGTTAATATGAGAAGTAACTGACCAGTTTTATCATTCACTTTGAATGCCTTTGTACTTAATGTTGTTGTTGCACTAGTAAAACGTAGTGATTATATTCTCTTTGGCACTAGTAGTAGAGGTTAATGTTACAAATATTTTTGAATTACCTATCTAGTAATGAAATGTTGTTTTTTCTTTCGAGTATTTTGTGTTCTTTTGTTTATATTTATATGTGTGTTTCATTTCATTTATTTATTTCGTCACAACATTATATTAAATAACATTGGCATGTCATATAACAACGCAAAAATTAAAAACATAACTATTAAAAATCAAAAATTAAAACTAAATTATAACATTTCTATCCATGGTCAGGTAAAACGATGTCACAGTATGATTGAATGTTTTCAATCATACTGTGACATCAATAAATGTTTACTACTCTATACTTAGTAAGTAAGTACTTACAAAAGTAGTATAAATTGGTATTTACACAGGCTTTTAGTACTAACCTACTAAAGTTATATAAACGAGATAAGTTTTTATCTACCACCATCCAATTTTACCACAAAATCACGGCCCTATTTTGATACGCCTAGACAAACACCTAAACCAACCTCCTTGTATTACCCTCTCCGAACACATTGTACAGGTAGGTACTTAAATATAATATACATGTGCTATACATATAGCTGGTTTCCGCGGTTAAAAAAAAATAAACAAGTAATAGATTTAATAAATCTAATAAAAACCCACGTTTGAAATATCCTAAAAAGTAAAAAGAGTAAAAACACCCGGCGGGGCCAAACGAGGGGCCACTCAAAACGTTGGGGCGCATCTTGACGATTTACACTCAGAACCTATGTATGCTATGCATGCCGATAAAATCACATAAGTAAGCTGCGCCCCTTTTGATGCGCCCCTCGTTCGGGCCCGCAGGGTTATTTTACTCGTTTTATGACATTTTAAAACTTGGGTTTTTAATGAATGCAATGCAATTAGGTATTACATACGTACAGGAAACATTATTTTATTGCGGCAGATTATGTTTTCAATCGTATCTACCTAACTACCTACAAGTACGTAATAGTTATTCTTTTGTCTCTGCTCTTTGGTTTAGCTTTGTGGTTTTCAATAAAAACAAGGTCAGAGTTTTTTAATGAATTGAATTGAGGAACATGGGACGAACAATGACTCTCTGATTGATGAAGAATGAGCTCAATTCATGAGCATGCCTACATATACATTGACGTCTATGTAAGTACGATTTGACGAGAGTTTATCTACTTTATCAGTCGTCAAGACGTAGTTATCTCGGAGATAAGACGTTTAAAGAAAAACCACAATATTTTTACCTACTCTTGCAACGCAGCTGCTAACAATATACCCCCTTATTTATAAACGCTAATTAATACGCTGCAAAACTATGCATCGTTTTTTCTTTTACTGTCACATGAAGTTTCAAAGACAATTAAGGGATATAATGTCTTACTTATAAACGATGATTAACAGATGACCAAGTTATGTGACGTTTGTCTCTATCTTTCAATTTTGTAACTTCATCTCACAGTAAAAGACAAACGATACTTAGTTATGCAGCTGCTAACCAGCATTTATCCTTGCTCATAAACGGATGGACGAGTGCAAACTATTGATTAGGTGTATGCAGAGAAGGTCGTAATTTCAGGTCGCGTAATTTGGTTCCATAACAAATAGACATGTCATTCTGCGTCACCTTCGACCTAAAGAACGCGACTCACAACTCGAAATTTCACGCTCGTCTTGTCCCACCCCTAATATGTATTTCACCCAAGACGGAGGGTGATACCACCACGAAGGGGCATTGTGCAATTTGTAGTGCACCTGGCTCTCGACGAATTTTTTGAATGTCATTCATCATCGTATGCTACTTCCTGCTAATAATATAAAGGTGAAAGTTTTGTATGCCGTGTCTGTTTGTTGTTTTGCTTAAAAACCGCTGAACCAATTGCGATGAAACGCAGTAGGTACGTAGATAACCGAAGACTTGAAATAACTATGTACTAACGATGTCTACTGTTTATTCCGATATTCCCACGATAATTTTTATTTATTTAAGGGTGAAACCGCTAGTATGTTGCTTCTCCTCTACAGGTCGTATTTCTCAATCAAATTTAACTTCACGTAACTTTAAATAAGGGTTTCTGGTTGACTACGAAACCCTAAAAAACTATATTACTGAAAAAATAATTTTGATTGGTGGGGTATTTAGGATATAACAGCCACATTAGAGCATCATCAAAATCAAAATAATTTATTACCTTTAGATTCTTGTACAACAATAAATGCACATGATCATTTGGCTACGTCTTAGGTGTAATGATTTTAGTGTGGCTTCGGAAATTCATGGGGGTTTTTTTCCCTCATCATCTCAGCCCTTATCCGTCCACTGCTGAACATAGGCCTCCCCCATACGACGTCACAAATAGCGA
Source organism: Idaea dimidiata (assembly GCA_949358125.1). Lineage (NCBI taxonomy): Eukaryota > Metazoa > Arthropoda > Insecta > Lepidoptera > Geometridae > Idaea > Idaea dimidiata. The sequence continues at coordinate 13,662,722 of OX442339.1, read as the reverse complement.
TCGCGAGCTACCTTCATCCAACTACTCATCGCGACCGCTACTACGTCGTATGTCCACCGAGTAGGTGGTCGCCACAACACTCGCGATTCGCATTAAATCGTGGTCGCCACTCGAGGACTTTAACGGTTAACTGTCCACATTCGAGCTCGGCATTCCATTTAAGCCAGGTCCCCGTAACTGAAAACGGTTAGGAATAAATGTTGACGATAAGTTTTATAAATTTCACTGTAATTGTGTATGTCCGCCAGGTGTACGCGTCTCCAAGCCGACGCAAGATGGACACGAAAGGCGAGGGAGAAGAGATGACCTACCCCCACATTTGTTTCATGGTCGACAACTTCGACGAGGTACGATAAGATAAATAATAAATATTGCACGACATTATACACGGAGAAATAAACTAAGCTTGTACTTAATGGGTACTATAGACAACGGATATACTTACTACATATTATTTATTTTAAGCATAAAAAACTACTATCTCTCTACTCTCTCTCTGGTCTGGGTGTATTTCTATGTATTTCAAAATAAAAATAAATAGTATATCCGTTGTCTAGTCACTGTAACACAAGCTTAGCAGCTTACCATTGGGCTAGAATTTATTTTATTTTTTATTTATAAATATTTGCGCCCGGCGGGAATCGAACCCTCGAGATTCTGCATTGCAATTGGGCCTTCGCCCACCGCGCTATAGAGGATGATAACACACACTGCCTACGTACTGAGACAATGCGTGTGAAATCACAGACAAAGGCGATTCCCCATGGCCATCTCAACTTGTCATTGTTATGTTTACTTACCTACGATTTTTTTCTAGGGTTCTGTTTTACTAAGACTCCACTAACCGTCTGTAAGTCAGTCTGTCACCAGGCTGTATCTCATGAACCGTGATAGCTAGACAGTAGAAATTTTCGCACATGACATATTTATTTCTGTGTCAACATTGTCAAAACATATTTAGATAAATAATTCATAAATAAATATTGCACGACATTATACACAGCGCAATCTTGCCCCAAACTAAGCACTAGGCTTGTACTATGGGTACTAGACAACGGATATACTTACTACACATTATACCTTTTTTTGTTGTAAATACATACATATGATGCATAGAAAGACACCCAGACACTCAGATTAAAATAATATTTAACCTTTGGAGAATCAATAAATTTTAGGTAAAATTATAGCATACGTCACAGCTACGTCATGTGATTGATAAGATATGAAATGGTAATAGATAATTACGACGTACTTTACATAAATACGTATAAAAACTAAACTAGACCACCTACCTTCTTTTTGTAAAAAATATCGTAATTATGAATGTTTTTTCTGTTACTTGGTAATATATTTGAGATTTAGTAAGCAGTAAATAATTATTTATTTACTTTGAAGTAAAAAATTTCTCCCAACTTCCGACTTTCTCTACTTCCGACTTTCTTTACGAAACTTGTTTCACAATGACTGTAATCTAGTCCTAGGTCAATTATTGTAAAAAGTGTCCATTACAGTCTACCGATCACCATAAAATAACTTTTACATATAGCTACCATAGGAAAATAATAAATAATTCAAGTTGAAATAAAAGTACCGGAAGTATACTTCCGGTATTCCTACCAAACTACATTCCATTGTGACCCTTATGTTCATGACGCTAGAGCTCAACCAAACACGAATTTTACGTATTTTATCGAGCGGTTTTCTGACTCGTAAAAAAGTGTTTCTACAAAGAAAATCGATATATTGATACAATACATACCAAAAGACTGAACCAAATAAACTTATTAACACTAGCTGTCCACTAAAATCACCCACTTATCACTATTTGAAACAATTAATTATCACTTTCACCCGCACGGCATAAAAAAATGGCGAAACTGAAAAAATCTGACAGCAAAAATTTGCAAATCCAATTATTTTTTTTTTTTCAACTGGCGGTTATTTTACTGTCAATGCCAAATGACGTAAAATATATCAGAGTTGCCAATGAACAAAACTTGTTCTAACAAAAATCCACTCTATTTCGATATGTTAGAGTTTCAAGTGGTCTGGGTAGGATGTGCCACCGGGGGGACATCGACGCTCGAGTGCGGTTTTGAGTTTTTATGAGCGTGTCACCCCGGTGGGACATCGACGCCGGACGAGTAAGTCCTCCAAAGTCGTTTCATTGACATTTCAAATGAACTTTCGTCGGCGTACGGGTACAAAAACGAAATTTATTATGGGAACGGGAGTTATTTGGGTGAAACCGCAGGGCTCAGCTAGTCATTCAGAATTCAAAACATAATTATTGGTATGTGATTAACTACTTGTAGTAATATATACTCTAAGGCCGGCTTGCATAACGGTTCCTAAACATGTTTAAGCTGCTAAACGTGTTTAAAATCTGTCAGGATATCAAGAACTGTCAATGTGTGGCAACATATTATCAATCGTCCACTTAATGAAATAGAGTCCAATGTTCGATTTCCCATAAATTATATTAAAATTGATTTAGTTAAATATGTTTTTAAATGGTGTTATGCAAGCCGCCCTAAGTATGTGATGGATGATTGGTGGCAGCACCATGTCGCGACTATCGCGCCCGCTTGCTTCCTATTAGAGAGAATATTCATAGAGCTTCGGTCTGATACCAAAGATCGGAAACAGCTCCGTCTCGCTCAGCGCCCTTCGATGTGACAGTGACAGGCATATATTTCTGTCATCAGTGTCGAATCTGAGGCTGTGAAAACTGGATACAGCTGGCCGTGTTCGCAAATTGATTGAAAACTGGACGATTGAATGACTCGCAAATTGTTTTGTTGACGCATTCCGCATATAAACAAATTGATGGAATAACACATTTAAGCTTTTTATCCCGCTAGTCCCGCAGGATCGGGATCTAAGCAGGTGAAACTGCGGGGCGCAGCTAGTATAGATATAAAATACTAGCTTCTAAATACTAAGTGTTAACTATTGAAAACAAAAACAAGCCGAGTGTCGAATTCGGATCGACCTTGCGATGAATGCGCAATGCGCGGGCGTCCCACGAGCGCGTTTCGTATTTAAATAAATGTTTATTTTGTATTTAAAGTGCTAACTATAGATTGATATCCAAATATGCTAAGTGAGAGTGTAGCACAGGAATTATAATGTCAATTGGCTCAATTTGGCTCCTCTTCTAACACATTCCAATGATTATTCTTCTGGTTGTAATCGCGTTGCACGGGTGGACTCTTGAGCAGTTTTGAGGTCTGGAAGGACCTCGAAACGTTAGGCGTTGAAAATAAATAAATAAAATAAATAAATAAATCCTGTGACGAACACACAGCGCCATCTAGCCCCGTGGTAAGCTGCTAAGCTTGTGTTACGGTGACTAGACAACGGATATACTACTTACATTTATTTTTCTTTTGTAAATACATACATTGTGAATGTATTGCTTTCTGAGCCCAGACCTGTTTTACGAGGCGTTCCTCAGGGATCCATACTTGGTCCCTTATTATTCATAGTTTACAGTGCTGACATAGTCAAGAATATTCAATATTGTAAATATCATCTATACGCTGATGATGTGCAGCTGTACATTTCCGGTCGTCCTTCTGAGATAGGTGATATGGTGGATAGGCTAAACGATGACCTCAACCGAATATCAGGATGGGCAGGGCGTAACTCTCTGGTGCTTAATCCTACCAAATCGAAATTCATGGTGTTTGGTTCAAAGATGCAGATATATAAAACTCTCACATATAATCCAAGTGTTCGCATTGATGGCAAAGATATTGAGCGAGTCGAAGAGGCTAAAAATTTAGGGGTTCTGTTTGATGGTGAGCTGCGTTTTGAGAAGCATGTTCAGAAATTGGTAGCAACGTGTTTTTACAGACTTAAAGTATTATACCGGATTCGGAATCTACTTTCAGTAAATGTTCGTATTACACTAAGCGAACCATTAATTCTCTCGAGACTCAACTACGCGGATCTGGTATATGGTCCTCGTATGCTAGCAAGAACTCGGCGACTTATTCAGCGTGTCCAAAATGCTTGTTGCCGTTTTTGCTATAATATACCACCAAGGAGCCATATTACACCATATCTAAATAATGCTTCCACGTTGAATATGGAGTCGCGTAGGCAGTTGCATCTGGCTTGTTTGCTTTTCGATGTCGTCAACAAAGGTAAACCCGATTACCTCTACGCTAAGCTTAACTTTTCTTCCTTTGGAAACAGGTATGAAGTACGTGAGGTGCGGGATACCATGTTTGCCTATCATCACAGAACTGCGGCATTCGCTGGCGGTTTCCGCTATCTGTCAACCAAATGTTGGAATAATATTCCTCCACCTCTTAAGCGTCTTAAGTCCAAATATTCCTTCAGAATTAAATACAAGAAAATTTTACTTGAAAGACAAAATTTAGGGATACCACGTGGTTGGCTGTTAGCGGACTTTGCTGTTTGAGTCGTCGAAATTTCTATTTATCTTTTATATTTATTTTACTTATTGTGATGATTTTGTATTGTATTTTATATACGTTAATTACCTAATTAGAATGCCATATATATTCGTCTCTATTATTGTATTAATTTATAACCTTAAATTATCCTAAGTATGATTATTTGATATTATTATTTATTTTTTCTCTTACACTATCTTTTATATATCTAGGTTGGATCATGCTAAATTTTGTTGTGATCAATGGTCTACAATCCCTTGGGTGATGACAGAAAATCAGTGTTCGCTCTAACGAGTGAATCATACACTGAGTCATGGCCCATTGTCCTGCTGCAACACACACATGTTGTATTTGGTCTTAGACGTTACCTACCTACATTTTAAGATTGATATTTTATGTTTTTGTACGACTATGTGTGTGTAACTTTAGAACAAATAAACTTTTTTTCTATTCTATTCTATTCTATTCTATACATATTATACATAGAAATACGCCCAGACCAGATACAAATATTTATTGAAAAAAATGATTAATAAGCTAAAAGCAGAGCAATTAAAACCGGAAAGTTTAACTTCAATAGACCAATGATCTTACGACCCAGTAGGTTACCCTTACATACAAGGTATGTGACTCAACATTATGTTTTGTCTTTTACAGGTACATTAACCCCCCCTTACTTATTATAATAAACGATGAAAAACAAATGACCAGTTATGTGACGTTTGTCTCTGTCTGTCAACTTTGAAACTTCAAGTCACAGTAAAAGACAAACGATACATAGTAATGCAGCTGTTAACCAGCGTTTATAAGTAAGGGGGTAAATAAATTAGAGTTACCGCTCGTGACGTACACATTAGATTACCAATCAAAATGTTTTAAATGAGTAGGTAACAAGGCTTTGTTAGTTCTTTATCTAAATCGATAAAAAATATGACGATTCTTGTTTATAGAAACAAGAATCGTCATATTCTTTCTAGTAAGAAATAATTCTTACTAGCTGCGCCCTGCGGTTTTACTCGCGTGAGTCCCGTTCCCGCGGGAATATCGGGATAAATAGTATCCAACTACCTATATTCCAAGTTTCATCGTAATCGGTTCAGTAGTTTTTGCGTGATTGAGTAACAAACATCTAAACACACACACTTTCACATTTATAATATTAGTCGAACTAGCTGCGCCCTGCGGTTTCAACCGCGTAAGTCCCGATCCCGCGGGAATATTTAGCATTTTTCTGTCATAAGAACCTTCATAACGAACACAACAAAAAAAGAATTAGCAAAATAGGTCCAGCCGTTTCACCTGCCTGCTGTTTATGGTATTTATTTACACTAAGCATTACATAGTATAAAACAAAATGGCTTCCAACCGCAACGGATTTGATTGAGCTATGCAGACGATATGGTGCTTCTCAGTCCCTCAATTAACGGACTGAACAAATTAATAGCTATCTGTGAACGTTATGCAGAAGATCATGGCTTGCTATACAATGCACTGAAATCACAGCTAATGGTCTTTAGGGCAGGGAAGGGTCCGGAAAGGGTCCCGCAGGTGTATCTGGATGGGGCTGTCATTGAGAGAGTGGAGCAGTTCAGGTACTTGGGTCATATATTGACGAGTGACCTGAATGACGACCACGATATAGAAAGAGAGCGGCGGGCCATGGCGGTGCGTGGCAACATGATTGCACGCAGATTTGCTGGGTGTACACATGATGTTAAGTTGACATTGTTTAGAGCATACTGTTTATGCTTCTACACATGTCAGCTCTGGGTTCGGTACACCCGGAGAGCAATGAGTATCATCAGGGTACAGTATAATGATACATATCGTATTCTCATGAAACTGTCACGCTATGGAAGTGCGTCTCTCATGTTTGCTGAGGCTGGGATCGATGACTTCTTCGGGATTATCCGATCGCGTGTTGCGAGTTTCTGGTGTCGGTTAAGAACGTCTAAGAATACCATCCTGTCATGCTTGTCCGAGCGCATGGACTGCTCTATCTTTAATCACTGGGTCCACGTGCACCTCGCCAGCAATAAAAAATAGCTATGGGACGTAGGACGATGACTTATGTCTGATAGTTTGTTATTTAATACGACATAATTTTACTTGTATTTGTAACCTATGTTTTGTATTTATTTTATATAAAATCCTATATTTTTGTATAAGTACGTATTTTGTGATATGGGTAAATTTTAATGCCTGCAATAAACATTTATTATTATTATTTATTCTTACGTAAATCGTATCTCCTTTTAGGGAATTTTCAGAAAGCACGGGCCAAAGCCAAGTGCGTTTTAATTTTAGTCATATAGAATTGTCATTATTGAGAAATTTACGGGTGAGATGACAGGTATTTAGGATGGCTGCTTTTTGTAGTTGTATATATACTAAAGGGTTAATATTTAAAATGCTAAGGCTAGTGTGAAGAGTTTTGGGTATAACACCAGTGGAAGATATAACAATCGGAATAGTGCGTGTGTGATTTACTTGCCATTGTGTTCTTAATTCTACTGAAAGATCGGTATATTTGGCTATTTTTTCTGAATAGGTAGTGACCAAGTTGTGGGTATTGCATACGGCGATGTCTATAAGGTAAACGGATTTATTTTGCTTATCAAGTAATGTCAAATCAGGCCTATTGTTATAAATGGTTTTGTCAGTTATGATGGTCCTGTCCCAGTAGAGTTTATAGTTTGAATTTTCTAGGATGACTTCTGGGTTATATTTGTAATATGCAACTTTGTCTTTTATTAATTTACATTGAAAAGCGAGGTGTTGGTGGATTATAGAAGCAACTTGGTCATTATTATTATGTTTTTTTTAGCTTTATGCTTCACGGTTATAAAAACCGGTATCATCTAACAGCCACGGGCCTAGGCCAAGTGATTGTCAGTGACGTCGGTTGGCATATTTTGTGTTGATGGTGGTGCTGTTGGGTTTGGGTTTTCTGTCTGTAGGAACTTTCTTACTATTCTGCAAGTATTTAAAATTACGGCCTTTTGAAGTTGAATGAATGTGAATTTAGGTAGATCAAGCAGAGCAAGAGATTGAAACAGATGTTTGGGTATTACTCCTGTGGTTGACAAAACTATGGGGACAATAGATACTTTTTGTAAACGCCACATGCGTGTAATCTCTTCCTTTAAATCTATATATTTTGTGAGTTTTTCTGATATTGTACTTTGTAGGTTGTGAGTATTAGGTATTGCTATGTCTATGATGATGGCAGATTTATTTAACTTATTAACAACAGTGATATCAGGTCTATTGTAATGAGTAGTTTTGTCGGTAAGAATAGCTCTATCAAAGTACATTTTGTATGCTGAGTTCTCTAAAACTATTTCAGGGCTATATTTGTAATATGGGATAGGTGTTGTTGTATCGGGTAATAATTTGTATTTATATGCAAGTTTTTGGTGGATAATATTAGCTACTTGATCATGTCTAAATTTATAATCAGTCTGGGCTATTGATTTGCAGGCTCCTGTAATATGTTGGATGGTTTCTGAGTTACTATTGCATTTACGGCACATATCTGTTGGTAGGTTGTTAACTTTAATTATGTACTTCTTATAGTTCCGGGTTTCGACTACTTGATCCTGTATGGCGATCATGAACCCTTCAGTCTCCGGGAAGAGTTCACCTCGACTAAGCCATTCGTTCGACGCCTGTTTGTCGACATTTGGTTGGCATAAGTCATGATAATGTCTTCCGTGTAGAGACTTCTGGGCCCACTGAGTAAGAAGAGTTCGATTGTCAACTTGTTCTTCGTTAATTTGTTTTCTACGATCGGCCATGTTTAACGGAGTATATCGGCGGTCGCTGTCTATTATTTTTTTGTGGAGAATTGATGTTTCAGCTTTGGTGTAGAAATATGTTCTGAGTGTTGTTACTTGTCTATTGTGTAGGTTCCTAATGTCTATTAGACCTCTGCCGCCAGTAGTTCTTGGAAGTACCTGCCTCTGTACGCAAGCTCTTGGATGGTGTTTCCTATACTTCGTCATAGTTACATTGATGGTACGTTGTAAATTCTTAAGCTCGCTTTTGGTCCAATTTACTACGCCGAACGAGTATGTTAGAATTGGGATAGCAAATGAATTAATTGCTTTGACTGTGTTACGTGAATTAAGTTGTGTCTTTAAAACGGAATTTAATCTATGCTTAAACTTCTGCCTTAAATTGTTTTTGGTTTCTTTGTAGTGGATTAGTTTTGACTGTTGGTATCCTAAATATTTGTATGTGTCATTATTGTTCAGTGAATCTATGGTCTCTCCAGTTTGTAATGAGTAGTCATGTCTATAGTTTTGTCCAGATCTTACAGAGTTAATTTTACACTTATCTATACCAAATTGCATGCATATATCATTAGAAAATGATTCAGTTATTGTAGCTAGTTCTTCTAGTTGGTTTTGAGTTGATGCATAAAGTTTGATGTCGTCCATATACAACAGATGGTTTAACTTAAAAGGGGTGTCAGTTGGTGGGCTTAGGTCTCTACAACTATTGTCTTCAAATGTATAACCGTTATTGTTTGCTTTTAATCTATTAGAGAGGGGGTTTAGGGCTAGACAAAACCATAAGGGGCTAAGAGAATCGCCTTGGAAGATTCCCCTTTGTATTTTAATAGGATCTGTTTCTACAGAGTGTAGGGAGCTATTTATCGGTGCTTTTAAACATAAACGAGTCATCCAATTATTCATAGAACTGCTTAGAAAAGAGATTATTTGTGGATTAATTTTGTAAATATGTAAAACATCTAAAAGCCAAGAGTGAGGGATGGAGTCATAAGCTTTTCTATAGTCAATATACATTGTGTATAAATCCTTTTTTTGTTGTTGTACCTGTTTCAAAACTACGGAATCTATTAAAAGTTGCTCTTTACAACCCTGGCTAAACTTTCTGCATCCTTTCTGTTCCTCGGCAACTATTTGATTATTATTAATATGTTGGTATATAAGATGTGATATACAAGCTGTAATTATTTTGTAAATGGTTTGCAAACAAGTTATAGGCCTGTACTGAGCCGGGTTGGATAGGTTATTGTAATCTTTTGGTATCATAAATGTGACTCCGGTTGTAATATATTTGGGCAATAACTCTGGGTTATTTATAAAGTTATTGATGTGATGGTAAAGTAAAGGTTGTATATTTGTAAATTTTTTATACCAATAATTGTGTATATTATCAGAGCCTGGCGTTTTCCAATTATGTAATGATCGAATGACTTTATGAAATACATCTACGGGGATATGTTGATAGTCCATGGACGGTAACTCAGAGTTAGCTATTGTTTCATATTTAATCCAGTCAGTTTCTTGCTTGTGCGTCACAGGGTTTTCCCAAATGTTGGCCCAGAACTGTCTTAATTCTTCTGCTTCTGGTATACTGTTAGTGTTATTGTCTGTTGTGGGTTGTTTTTGGTTATTTGTTAAATTACTTAAGTTTTGATAAAATTTCTTTTCATTATTAGCAAATTGATTATTTTGTTTCTTTCGTTGTGTACACTCCATGTATCTCTTTAATCGACTACTTTTTACGGAGAGTTTCTGTTTGAGAGTATCCAAAAAGTGACTTAGATCTGTCTTTAGTTGTTCATGTGTCGTATGTGTCCTATATTTATTTATTTATTTATTTATATAACAAACACTTTCAGACTTACAGCATTTAAACACCAAAACGTCTGAAAGCCATTTTACCATAATTACAAATAATTATTAAAAATATTTTTTTAATCACATAAATTACATTTAACTAAAACTAGGTAGGCATCAAAATCAATCAGCTAATACTAGAATAGAGAAAGATCTCAAACAATATTTGTGCCTTGGCTCAACCAATCCATGGACAAATCAACAAATAATGGCTGAGCCATGCAAAAAAGGTCAACCTCAGACCTGTCTGTAATCAGTCGATTTATCAGTGTGAGTGCATGCGAGGTGGGAGCGTACCGCGTCGTCAATGTGCGTGCAGCTACCCGCGCAAACAAATTATGCATCCGATTCGGTCGTATGTTACGCAGATAGTTATTTGGAACGTATAGTGAACATTGACATAATGCGCTAGGGTTATCTATCTTCCCGTTGAATATGAGGTAGTAGTGCAATAGGAGTGCAAGTTTTCGTCTTAATGCTAACGTATCCAAACCTATCATACCTGAGACAAAAAGTGAGGGGTATAAGTATGGATAGTAACCGTACATTTTTTTGTATAAATAACGACCAAATTTCTTTTGTACCCGCTCAATCATAGTTCTGTACTTGTCTTCGTGCGGATCCCAAACTAAGGAATTAAATTCAAGTTTGCTGCGAACGAAAGCGTAATATAGCAGAAGAATGGCGTTTTTATTATGAAATCTGCCTGATTGCCACATCACAAAACCCAATGCTTTAAATGATTTTTTACACATTTCTGTAATGTGGTGGTTAAAAGTTAATTTGGTGTCCAAATACAGTCCAAGATCTCTAATTTCATAAACACGCTCAATTGGTGCGCCAGATATTTGATATGTATATTCAATAGGAGTATACGACCGTGTGAAGGACATAGTTTTGCATTTCGAGGTGTTAAATTCGAGACGATTCTGCTGGCTCCATTGTGCGACACTATCAATATCGCGCTGAAGCGCTACACAGTCCGAAATTGCATTCACACCTAAGAATATTTTCAAGTCGTCGGCAAACAAGAGACACCCAGCCGTAGCAACAGCATTTGGAAGGTCGTTGATCATTATAATGAATTGCGTCGGACCAAGAGTACTACCCTGAGTTACCCCGGAAGTCGTCAGATATGGTTCAGATTGATATTCTCCGAACTGAACATACTGCAGACGATTCGAGAAATAGCTTTTGAATAATTTTACCAATTTAGGGGAAAAACCTATGGCTGAAAATTTACCAAGAAGGACATTTATATCCACACGATCAAAAGCTTTTTTGTAATCAAAGTATGCAACATCTACTTGCTTGCAACGGTCCAGTTTAGCGGTTGCATAGTCGACAAATTGTACAAGATTAGTCGTTGTAGACTTTCCTGCCCTGAATCCGTGCTGACAATCACTCAATAGTGGTTTAATCCGACTACAAATAAATCTATTTAAGATTGATTCAAGAACCTTGCCAAATCCTGATAACACAGCGATTGGTCTGTAGTTTTCAACCTGCGACTTGGAATCATCTTTGGGTATAGGTGTTACTCTTGAGATCTTCCACATATCGGGGTACGTATTCTTTTTAAGCACTAAATTAAATATATGTAAAAGCGGAGCTACAAATATTTTAACGCAATCTTTAATTATAAACGACGGAATCCCATCTGGGCCCACCGAAGAGGTGGTCTTTAGTCTTTTAACTGCCTTATTTAAATCGGTTTCACTAATGTTATCAAGCATAATAGTAGGCGGGCTCAATGGATTTTCACTAGAACTAACGTTTACCTGCGACTCTTTTAAAAATACTGATTTAAAATGTTGAGCAAAGGCATCTGCTACTTCTGCAAGTGGTACCTCAGAGCCTTGATATTGAAACTGCTCACAAGACTGTAACGACGCCCGCTGCTCTCTGATAAACGTCCAGAAACTTTTTGGATCAGTACATATGTTATTTTCGGTCCTACTTATATAATCCTTATAACATAAATCGATAAGTTGTTTGGCTCGACTCCTATAAAATTTAAACATCTCCCAATTATAAGGTTTACCTAATTCTCTGTATTTTTTTAAGTTAAAATACTTCTGCTTTAGCAAGTTAATTATTTCGGAGGTATACCAAACGGGATATTGATTTTTTAGGTACGGACTACGTTTTTTAGGGGGAACATAGGAGTCAAGACAATTGTACAGTTTTTTATAAAATAGACGAGTCGCGTCATTTACATCACTGCACTCAAACACCTCGACCCAGTCAATTTCTGCGAAAGAAGCATATAATGACAAAAAGTCAGCTTTACGAAAGTTCCATGCGGGGTACGCCGATGGAGGGGGGAGTGGAGGCCTGCGCTCGAGTACTCTGCTACGCTGCGGCGGCCGCGGTACCCTCACACACACGCTTAATGGTGGATGATAAGCGTCCACGGGGACTACAGGGTCGATGTCTCCGAACACATTCACACACTCACCACCTAATGTACTCAACACTAAATCTAATATATTACCTTGTCCATTCTGATTCCTAACTGTGTTGAACTGGGTCAACTTACAATAGGTTAACAAATAATTAAATTGCAATAGTACATTATCGCTGCAAGAGTTCAAATTAAAGTCTCCGACCATAACTACATCCAATTTACGGTGCTTAGCAACAACATTCTCAAGTAATTGAAACGTGTCCAAGTATTTATAGTCCTTCGAATTAGGTGTCACATAAACAACGCAAAAAAGTATTTTCTTATATTTTAAAGTAATAATAGCCATAACTACCTCAACATGCGGATAATCACCTTCCATATCAGTTATCTGCTGTACTTTGAAGTGGTCGCGAGCAGCCAACAAAACACCCCCGTGTCCCGCGTCACCAAACCGGTCCTTGCGCAAAACTACGTAGCCGGGGGGAAATACTGCGCTGTCGCTCACACCTCCAAGTAGAAAGGTCTCGGTAAACGCAAACAGATCAGCTGATTCATTCAAAATACCTTTTTTGCAAGTATCTAGTTTTGTACGTAATCCCCTAACATTTTGGTACATGAGATTAAATGTTTTAAATTTTGGCTTATTCCTCTTTGTTATTTTTTGATTTTCGAAATCCACTGCGCCATGGTTTTATGTGAACATCGCGCGCCCAGTGTTCAGCAGATAGATAGATATCTCTGTTTTTAGCAGGCACAGTTAGTTTGAAGGAAGCATAGTCACCGCGCGGGTTTAATGCTTCCACACGGCAGAGGTCATCGGGGCTGATACTTTGGAGATGTTTTGTAACTTGATCAACTGTAGTACCAATCTTGACAAAATACAAATGCAGATAGGACTTCCGTTCGGCTGCACATAGTGAAGTTGGCTCCGGTTTAGCCGTACCGCGAATTATATTCACAGTTGGACGCCGGCTACGTGGATTCCTATCATTAATCGTATCCTCGCCAGAGTCCGGGTTTTTGTCATCAGCTGGAACCTCCGATTGTTGCAATATCATCGGTACAGAGGGGGTAGGCGGTGCACTCCGCGATTGCCCAGCCGCACCGGCGCCTCCAGCAGATACCGTTAGAGGTGTGAGAACGTTCGGCCTCTCACTCGCTCTCGCCTTAGCTTTCGCGATCTTTGCCGAAGAAGTTATCGCGGTCCTTGCCGATTCCGCCCGCTCTCGAGCTGCGCGCATTGGTCGCTCAGATGTCGTCTTGAGCGGTTTACCCTCCGTAATACTAATATTGCTACTAGACTCTCGTTTCTTACCGTTGTCCAGAAGTATTTTAATCATGTTATTTTGCTCCAAAACAAGCTTTTCTAATGATGTAATCTTGTTCTGTAGTACTATCACAGTGTCGGTAAGTTCACGAACAGCACTTTCCACATTTTTGGCAGACATTTCTAATATTTATGATTAAAAACTCGTAGCGGATCGATCGGAAGTGTTGAGTCGGTAACGAACGGTAATATTGTAGCAGTATCTTCTCAACTTCATTATTAAGTTTTCTGCTTCTATTACCTGCTATATAATGTGTTAATCTACCTATTTTAATTCTTAATTCTTCTACTTTACGCTCTAGACGGTTTTGCCATCTCGGTTTAGGAATATTTTGATTTCGGGATTCAGTAGTTATTGAAGGTATAGTTAGTTTAGCACCATTTAGCTTAGCTGCAGTCCAAGCTGCACTATATATACTGGTTTGTAGGGTTTCAAAGTTTGCATCCATATTAGGCGTTTCTGCTAGACATATTCTATTTATGTAATCTACAGTTTTACTGAATTTTTTGGAAGTCTTTTGCTTAGGTATATAGGGTCGTTTGTCTGGGTCTATAGTTGAAAAATATCTAACAGCTTCTGCAAAAGTTTCGTCAATTTCTATTTCTCTGGCTTCTATTTCTGTGTAATTTACATGAACTTCATCTACATCTTGGTTTATATTTAAGATATTGTTTTGGTCATTGTTCATAAAGTTAAGCGCTTCAGTAGTTTCTGTGTCATTAATGTCATTAATACCTACTATTTCTAATTCAGCTGCTACTTCCTGTCTTATACTTTCCAATCTATTATTATTTATGTATTTATTTGCTATGATAAGTCTTCTCTGGTCTGCAACTCTTTGTTCACTTATGTGAGATAAATCTGGATAAAGGGCAATAAAATGTTCGTATAAGGGTTTCCTGTAATTAGTCTTGTTTGTTTCTAACTGTGTAATTCTAAAGTAGAGTCTAATAATTGTTTCATTATGTTGGGCTGACCATCTCATTCTACTGCCTAATGATTGAATACTGCAACTGGTAAATGATGTAGTAGTGTGTTGATTATTTGTTGGTGTGGGGGACAGATTGTGTTGATTTATTTGTAGTTCTACTTCCTGTTTAATTTCTGTTATTGTATTATGTGACAATAGATTTCTATGGACTATGGCTCTGCGTTGATCACCGATTCTTTGTCTGGTGACTTGCATTTCAGGGAATTTATCTATAAATGTTTTATGCAATTCTGTTAAGTGGAACTAGTATCTGTTTCTAGGTTAGTTAAAATCAAATATGTGCGCAGGATAAAGGTGTTCATCTCTTTAGTCCATTTTTTTCGCGTCTTTTGTACATTTTCAACGGGTGCAGTGGTCTCAACGTTAGTCGAATGCACAACGTTTTCAGCTATTGATGATAGAGGTGATGTATGAGTCGAATTAGAAAGAGATCTATTAGAGTTATAGTTTAGATACGAAGGAGGAGAAGAAGGAAGTGAGGGAAATAAAGATTGAGAAGATGATAAGGATGAAGTTGGTCGGCTGTCGTGTTCTTCGGGTAACCCGGCAGGGGCCCGCCTGCTCAACCCACTGCCACTGACGGTCCGTCCACTGTGGCACTCAGCGTCAGCTCCAAGTGCGCCCCGGCGATCGCCCCCGGGAAGCGATCCTAAACGTATTTTCTTCCTTGCTCGTGTCTCCATTTTTAATGGGGTTACCATTGCCACGTTTGCCATTCAGTAAGTTATGTTGCCCGCCCCCCACGATGATCAGGTGTTCGATCAGGGCGTGTGGTTGGGTTTTAGGGGGCTTATTATTATTATTATTATTATGTCTGTTATACGTCCAGTATCACGGGGCTATGGAGTCCCGGGCCTTTGGAAGGCGTGCGTGGAGCCGAAGCCAACACGTAGAGGCCCTTTTCAATAACAATTTTACTCGCAAACAATGAAGTGGACACCAAGCCGACGATTATCCCAGTCTGCACTATAAAATGTAGCAAAGGACAACCACCGGATCGGATAGAACTATTGACAAATCTACGGATGAAAACAAAATGGGCTATAGTGACGTGATGGTAGTGGATTGGCTACTGGGGGAACTATGGTGATTATGGCGCCTGCCGTAACAATGTTTAATAAACACGTAAAAATGGCAGACGGAGACTCGCCAACTCACAAACTGGGCTACCCTAATCAGCTGAGCAAATTACAGCAAGGGAGCAACAGGGACGTGAGTGGCTGAAGGATGGATATACCTCCCTGGATTTTAAGTCATCACTGGTATGCCAGTGAGCGGGCCAACTCATCACTGACGTGAGGTGTCCATCCTCCGAGCATTTCTGCTCTCGCGACTCCACTCTGACCGGCCGGTGAAGGCAAGCCAAAGGCGGGGGACCGCTTCCTCGTCAGTGTTCACTCCGACCAGCCAACTAAGGCAAGCCGGAGGTGAGGAACGGTGACTTCCCCCTGGAGCACTCGGGAACCCGCGGGGTCGCTACTCCCCGGCACCTCGCCTCAAGGTGCCCTGCGGGCTTATTATTATTATTATTATTATTACTGCGAGACAATAAAAAGGCTACAAAAATAAGCATTGAACTAACAACAAAAAATAGATTAATGCAACGTACCTATATGAAATATATTGACAGCTCTATATTAATTAAATTTAACAATGTTACATCAAAATGACGAAACCACACATCGGCCTTAGCTGATGAAAAAAAAAAGTTGGGGCTTTATACTAACCAAAACTTTTTGCTTTACCCTTCCGTCCATGAAAATAGAAAAAATTTGCCCAGTTTTTATTTTTTTTATGTGTTATGTCTAGGTGGCCAGTTCGAAATGGCCGTATGCTACCAGAACCTTAGTTCCAAATTTAAATTACTTTATGCCCTAGGTGCATAATGTGCACTTTATGCACCTAGGGAATAAAGAGTCGCTTTACGTTGACCTTTTTGGTCAAATAAAGTAACTTTGTAGAGCAGTAGGTGTGTAAAATGTATTATTGACCGCCATTACACAAGGGCTACATGAATTCCTTTAAATAATAATTAGTCTTGGTTTAGTTATTCTAAGTTATTTGTGAGGTCATTCAAAGTAACGGATCAAGAACTTGAGTTTTATTGTATTTTGGATGTGACTTTAGTAAAGGTTATAGTCGTAGCATTCTACGATGACTCGTTGATGGAACCTTTTCAAAGTACATAAAAAATAACAAATGCATAATGGGTCTTGTTTATTACGCATTTTATGTGCTTTTAAGCATTTGCCATTTTTTATTCAGTAGGTATTAGAAACTCAATAGATTTTGAAATAAAAACCGATTTACGGTTTTAATCGCGTTGTTCTTTTGTCATTATCAGCTTTGTTGCAATTTCGATCCGACCGGGGTCTAAAATAGGCTTTTTTCAAGGTAGACTGGTTTATTAGATTAATTAAACAAGTTTTTTTTCGATTCACACGATTTGTTATTTGTTAACATAGTTGGTTGAAACGTCAAGGTTAGAGAATAAATAATAATACGCGATTAACGGCCCACTTCGAGCTAAATTCAAAATCCCTGTCGATGTCGGGTTCATCGGAAATTGTTGATTATTTCTTTACTGAATGTTGTTGAATATATTTCTTTGTGTATGGATTATAGTTGACATTGTTTTCTACATTTTAGTACAGTTTCCAGACCAATATGACGAGGGTGTTGATGCCTATCTACATTTTAACCATAACATTACTAAAATTACGAAGTATTTACCATGTTAAATAATTTATCCGCTGAGCTCGATTTTTGCTGGTAATTTTAACCAGCTTGTTCACGGGACAAGTAGTAATTTTAGTAATTAGGTAATAGTAAATGTTTAGTAGTTAATTAAGTTATAGTTAAGTAATTTGAGTAGTGAAAACAACCATGTAAGTTTAAAATCGTATATTAACCAAAACAGTCAATGTTGTACTTAAATGTGGATGGGCTT
Source organism: Idaea dimidiata (assembly GCA_949358125.1). Taxonomy (NCBI): domain Eukaryota; kingdom Metazoa; phylum Arthropoda; class Insecta; order Lepidoptera; family Geometridae; genus Idaea; species Idaea dimidiata. The sequence goes on along the minus strand of OX442339.1, from coordinate 13,644,956 downwards.
TAAAATAATAAGTTTTTGTCTTGAAACCAACATTTTGGGAAAAATGTCATTTACAAAACGAAAATATTCTCAAAACATTGCGTCAGAAAATAATCAACAATTTTCGATAAATCCGACAGGGATTTTCAGTTTCGCTCGTATAGCTCGACCCGGTATAGTTACTAGATATAAATTAGCGTAAGTATCTATCTGTTTTGAGTAAGACATGATAAAATGAATCACAAATTACTTGTGTATGATTCATCATCTGTTATATTTCAATGATTAACTAAAAGTTCTGCTTCGTTTGTGGTTATTTTGGTTCGTTATCGTTGGTAGTTGCGGATGACACATGCTTTGATGACGCCTCTGTGATGTGATCTGTTCATCAATGACGTTCTAGTCCTGAACGGACGCCTGTGACGAATACCTGCCACTTGTGAACTGGACTTTGCGTTCTGATAGTTAGTGAAGTTCCTCTCACTTGTTTAATCGTCTGCAAAAAGGGTCACCTTTTCATAAAGGGTAAAAACGGAACCTAAGACTCCACTGTTCACCTGTCTGGCTGTACCTTGTGAACCACGATAGCATAGATAAAATAGCGCCGATGATGTATTTCTGTTGGTTCTATTAATATTATATGGGTCTTGTTTATTTGTAACTCGATTATGGTTGTTTAATTGGAGAGTTCCCCATCTTTACCAGTGATTTGCCCAAAGTGGGACACTAATGCTACTAATATTATAAAGCTGAAAGTTTGTATGTATGTATGTTTGTTACCCAATCACGGAAAAACCGCTGAACCGATTGCGATGAAACTTGGAATATAGTTAGTTGGAAAACTGGAATAACATATAGGCATTTAACCCGATATTTCCACGGAAACGGGATTAACGCGGGCGAAACTGCGGGGTGCAGCTAGTATAAAAAACCCCACATAATTATATCAATTGTTATCATTTCAGCCCGCATACTCCTGTGACTGAAGCTAAACGAATTCAATATTAATAAGTAACTAATTCGTGAACTAAATTATGAGGGCTAACTGGGGCTAACATAATCGTATTATGTATTTGGGGTGGTCATTCTTCATCAACTATGTATGAACCTATACAAGATGTAACGGGTAAGCCCTTTTAATCCGAAAGAGGGTTGTTCTAGACGTTTAGGCGAACAACTTTTGTTCTACGACTTTTGAAAATTCGAAGTACTTTTCGAAAAATTTTGGTGTAAAGTTTAGTTGAAAATCAGCTGTTTCTTAGAGTTCGAGGTCATTGACCTTATGTTGTTCTTTCATTTAGTTTGGTCTACTACAATCAAACCTTCAATTACCTTTATTTTCAAAAACAGCTGTTTTTCCAGTGAAACATAATCTCAAAATTTTCAAAAAAAAAAAGTTCGAATTTTCAATAGTCGTAGAACAAAAGGTGTTCGCCTAGACGTCTAGAACAACCCCCTTTCGGATTAAAAGGGCTTACCTGTTACATCTTGTATACATACATATACGTAGTTATTTCAATCGCTCCTTACTCCATGATACAATCTTTCAAGTTACTGCTGAATAATAAAAATGTTGATTGTGTCGATTCGTAACTAGAATTTTTGCGTACTAATTTATTTATTTATCACATTTGAAGTGTGTAATTCTTCACTTCAAAGGTGATAAAAAAATAAATTAGTACGCAAAAATTCTGTAATTTACTGTGACAATTATAAAAATTGTTAAATTTTATTTTAACTATACATCATCTTTATCCATCCATATACTCATGCATACATACATAGAATAATAACCTACAAGTACTTCGTACAAACAAAACAACAACACTTTTTGCTAAATTCTCCAACGGATTTTATAGTAGTTTTAAAAAAAATATATTTAAAATCTTACTTCTTACTAATATTATAAACGCGAAAGTTTGTATGTATGTATGTGAGGTTGTTACTCTTCCACGCAAAAACTACTAAACCGATTGCGATGAAACTTGGAATATAGGTAGCTGGGGACCTGGATTAACACATTTTATCCCGTTATTCCCGCGGGAACGGGTCTTACGCGGGTTAAACCGCGAGACGAAGCTAGTTTATAATATGTAAAAAACGTACCGCTTTACTCAAATGGGATCTTTATTTCCTCATCTGTAAATGAGTGGTTCGAGAATGTAGTTAGTCGTCGCTTTTACCTACCTAATATTAAAACTAGTTCCTAGATTTTTTTTGACGATGTTGATTGAAATTAAACTCATTGTTCCGGTTTTAATTGAATTGCTTTTATTAAATTGATACTTTTCCATGCCCTACGTTCTCGCAGAACTTAGGAGTAGACTTTAAATGTGAGAAATGGTTTTTTATATAAAAGTATAACTACTAGGTTGATCTAGTTCGTTTCCTGAGCCCTGAGTAATGTTATGTATGAGTCAGTTACGGTTAGGTCACAGGTTATCGACGTCGGCGACTCAACTGTTGCGTGCGAAGTAGGTAACTTGCGGATATTTGTTCAAATATATACCTATAGCTGTGTTATGTTTGGTAATAGTTATTTTCCATTATGAAATTGTAATTACGATAACGTGTTTAGTGGTTCAATCGAATATTTCGTGTTAGGTGTTAGTCTGTAGACGAATTCAGGTTAGAGGTAGGTACATTTATGATTTACTAGTTTGTCCCGCGATTTCGCTATTTAAGTCCCAATCCCGCGGGAATACCGGCTATGTCCTGTAATAAAACACAATATTACACTTGACACCTTCTAACCAGGTAGAGACCCTGAAGAAACGTCTGTAAAGACGGTAACGTCAGAGCCCTTAGTATGAGTTTTGATAGTTTATTGTCTTGATGAAACTGCTTCATACATTTTCCATCAGTGCCCCTGATAAATGAAGTGTAATGAACGGTAACTATTATGAACTAAAATAATGTATGGAAGTAAACTGCCAGTTTCATCGAGACGATAAACTATCAATGATTTGAATTCCAAGATTAACGTTTAGTTATCTTGAAACTAGCAATTGTTTGATTTCACGCTCTAAAATGTTGCATAGTCACATCTTACGTCCTTCACTTACACATCTGAAATTGGCTAGCTTTATCCCTGTCACGCTATTAGGCTTATATAATGTAGGTCTTTAATAAGATTTGTGTAGAGTTTAGCTAATATGAAGAGAAACTGTCAAGAAAGCAGAATATTTGCAGCTACATAGGTGTGAATGTTGAGTGTGGCTGGCGATTTCTATATTTAGCTTTCAAATTAACGCGATGTCTTGCGTCTGTCACTAACCTGCTCTTTTAAATCCTAACATTATAACAATGGATTTCCCTAGTGAAATACTCTTCTATCATGTAATACCTACATCGTATTAACTCTTTCTGATGAATCTGAGTGTGAATGAAACAGAGAATGTTTATTGGAATGTATAATATACATACATTGCATACCTATATAATAACTAGTTTTCGTTTTTGCCGAAATATCGGCGTAAAAAGCAGCCTATGTGTTATTCCCGGTATCCAGCTACCTATATTCCAAGTTTCATCGCAATCGGTTCAGTAGGTTTTGCGTGATATGAGTAACAAACACACAGACACACCCTCACTAACTTTCAGCTTTCTTTATAATATTAGTAAGATTAAATTGGACTGCCATTTTAACCGTGCAAAACCACCTTTCTATTTCCTACTAAAAAGTATATATTTTTTTCTAACCTGCCAACAACAAATCGTATGAAATAGGTATGCTGAACTGAAAGTTACCTACGTACCTACCTCGATAATTGTTGGAATACAAAAACTATGAATTTTACCTTATAATAATAATAAAGCAAGTGAGACGAACCGTTAAAAGAGGAAACAACACGAGTGCGAGCGAGTTAGTGTAGTACCAGTAGTATCATATTCACATGAGTAACATGAACCGGTTGCAGGAAGCCTTGACTAGGGCGACCGCACCGACAACTACCGACGAAGATGCCGGTGTTCGGTTACTTAACCCTATAGTACTTCGAACCTTATGCAAATCGGTTTAAGGGCGTTCAACTCCATTCTTACGACGATGTAATCAGACAGGTTTTTCCTATAGATTTTTCTAAAATTTCATTTCAACATCATGGTATTGCAAATAAAACACTCAATTGAAACTAGTAACTTGTAACTGGAATGCAATCGAAACTTTTTTGATTCAAAGTTATTAATATCGAAAATGGTATTCTCTAAAGAAAATTTTAGCGGAAAATGTTAAATGTTATGTGAGAAACGTCAGATTTGAAGTTAAAGGTTGGCTGCAGTTATATTGAATAGGGTATCGGACTGTTGTAATACCATGTATTTTTATATATTATATATACTCTGTATACAATTTGTAACGGGTAAGTCCTTTTATTCCGAAAGGGGGTTGTTCTAGACGTCTAGGCGAACAACTTTTGTTGTACGACTTTTGAAAATTAAAACTTTTTTTTTTAAATTTTGAGATAATGTTTCACTGAAAAAACAGCTGCTTTTGAAAATAAAGGTAATTGAAGTTTTGATTGTAAACCATCAAACTAAATAAAAGGACAACATAAGGTCAATGACCTCACACTCTCAGAAACAGCTGATTTTCAAGTAAACTTTACACCTAAATTTTTCGAAAAGTTCTTCGAATTTCCAAAAGTCGTAGAACAAAAGTTGTTCGCCTAGACGTCTAGAACAACCCCCTTTCGGATTAAAAGGACTTACCCGTTACACCTTGTGTACATACGCCTAAAAAGACATTTCTCACATATGGATGTTCTGTTCTGTTATCTACATAATACATATTATAAATAATCAATATACGTATTTGAACGAATTCCGCATTCCTATAGAAAGTGAGCTCTAGCTATAAAATAATTAAAACTCAACTGTTATCGGTTAATAGATAATATAACAATTAAGTACATTAAGTATTGTGTACGATAAGTTATCTTAATTGATAAACAGATTATCGCTAATGAAATTACAAAATGTTCAAAAGTGGTTTTACCGATTGGGAATAGGTAAAAATAGACTTTTCAAAATTAAATAATTTAAATATAGATTATGCAGGTAAAATATATGTATATATGTACCTACTCATATATCGCTCGTTTAAAAATAAAGAGAAATAAATGAAAATTTTGGATTTTCGGGATTTCATCGTAAAGTAAAATAACTTTACGGGGTCAATAATCCTAGTACAACTCCCATATCAATACTGACGTCGACAAGTCGATAGTAATTATGCAGCTTATTTTATGTATATCTTTGTTTGAAATTTGACAAATAGTTACAACTTAATGCAGTTTATTTTTAGAACATTTCCAAAAAACGTAATCGAAATAATAATAAAAAACCGAGACAACCCTTTTTTCGGTTATTCATTATTACAAAAGTGAAATAAGCACGAACTATTTTATAAAATCGGGAATATAATAATTGACGAACTCAAGTGCCAAGTTCGTATCTTAATCCTACGTAAATTAAAAAAAATATTATTTGTGAGTTTTACCGTCAGGTAAATCCATGATGTAAAATTACACGGAAAACATTTTTTTAGACAAAGCTTGTATTTTCCTTTATTGTTTCAACAACACTAACGAATGTGCTAGAAACATCTGATACAATGTATCTGAAGGTAATAATCAGATAGTGTACGAGGTCGGTCTCACAGTCACCGACTGGATAGATAACATTTAGTTTTGGGCCTCCCATTATCGGAAATTTATCGTGATTGATCGATATTACTCTTTGTTATTAATAATAGTCTGCATGCAAGCCAAACGTTTTCCTAAAGTGGGAGGATCATAATATAATAATAGGACGGTTTTAGCGGTGTATGATATAATATCTTCTATGGGTTTCGCGATTTTGCATAATAAAACACTTTATTTATCCGGTTGAATCGCGTTTTTATTCATTGTTTTAAACGAACTGAGCTTTCGCCAACTACCCTCAGTCAACCTTGAATAAGCCAACTGTAAAGTTGGCGAAAGCTCGGTTCGTTTAAAACAATGAATAAAAACGCGATTCAACCGGATAAATAAAGTGTTTTATGGTGTATGATATTTTTAGGACAATGGTCATTCAGGTAGACTAGGTATTTTGAGACAATAGACTTTTTAGGACTGGTCACATTAAAACACTAGACATTTTGACACACTGGTTATTTTAGTACACTAGACATTATGGAACAGAACGATAATATTAATGAATTTGATCAAATTTGAATGACACAAACGGAATCTGCGTCTTAGTGATGGCTATAGATAAATTAACGCCTTTTGTACCAAAACACAGTTACATCCTTATCGCCCATGGACGATTCCTTCTAGACTACGAATGTGTTAATAAAGTCGAAAGAATTTTTTTGACTCAGACTTAAGCAACATAATATAATATTATTAAATAACTGAACCTACATCATAATTCCGAAACTATGCGAATTATTTACCTTAGTAAAACGTGTGACTTCGTTAGACTTAAAACCAGACATAATTTTATTTGCGCGAGATTTTGGCGGTTGATCAAGTGTGATTACTAAATAGATAGGCAAGTTTGGTATCGTGCGGAGCGAGGCCTCTCAATGATAATTGCCGGTTCTGTTGTGACGAGTCACGTGGGTGGATGTGTGCTCGCACAAAAATCGGCACGTGGGTATTTATTTAACTTAAGGCAAATAGTAATTTTATCATTCTACCTACGTACGACCTCCGACCTTGATGACCTCTGTGGCGCGTCGTGCGATTAGATTCCCGCCGGGTGCAAATATTTATGCCTAAAAATAAGTATTTGTATCTGCCCCCCCCTACCGCGAAAGTCCCGTCGAATTCAACTCGACGTCGATTTGGGAATACGATGCTTTTGATCAGAAATTGTCGACTAGCCATAGACAATTTCTGCTCGCTTCTTGCGCGATAGCTTTTTCCAACCCCGTTATCAAAAGCATCGTATTCCCAAATCGACGTCGAGTTAAATTCAACAGGAGTTAGGCGGTAGGGGGGCTGGTCTAGGTGTTGTTCTAGTTACCCTAACACAAGCTTAGCTTACCATGGGGCTAGATGACGCTGTGTGTTGTTTTTTTTATTTAATTTTAATTTATTTATTATTGATACGTGCAGGCGTTCTGCATCTAAACACTGTCGTGAGGGAATTAGCGTGTCAAGAGGCCAGAGACGCCTTGTGGCCTTGCGCAGGCAGGTCTATTACTAGGTGGTTAATTTTAAGCAACTAAGTAACAGCGGTTCTAGGTCCTGCCCTTACTGATTGATTCCTTCAAATTAATTATTTTGTATAGCGCCAGTTTGGCGCAATAGCTAGCGTGAAAAGCATAGCTTAGCTGCATCAAATCATTGGATAAAAAGTAAAATTATAAAAGATTAACTGCGCCCCGCGGTATTACCCGCATAGGTCCCGATCCCGCCACAATATCGGGATAAAAAGTAGCACATATATTCAAAGTTTCATCGCAATCGTTTCAGTAGTTTTTGCGTGAAAGTGTAACAAAGTCACATACGTACAAACTTTCGCGTTTATAATATTAGTAAGGAGGAAAGGGGAGAGGTGAGAGGTGAGAAACTAAAAATGGAAGTGATCAGAAAAGGAGTGTTTTTCTAAAATTCATATTTTCCTTATGTGTTTACAATAATAGTTACAAGAAATAACTGTATACTGTATCTTAGGTTTTCTTCTGTTTTCGCACGATGTTGGATTGTAATAAACTCGGTTTTCGGCTTTAATCGCGTTACTTCTATCATACTAAGTATTTTAGACACACTGGTTATTCTAGTACGCTAGACATTAGACAGAACGTTATCGCCCTACGTTTTTGTATCTCACCCAGAGACAGCATCTAAAATTTCAATTTCAATCATGTTCTCTAAGGTTAGGGCTAAATCAAAACGGTCCTGTTTAACCCGGTTGGACCCAGTCTGTCCTTATCTAACCAACCGCCGAACACTAAAGTGAAAAAAGAACTTACTGGGAACACTCTAACATCAAGAGGACTGTTTTTTTTGATCAAGTAAGCTTTCGAGTTACGAAGTAGTATTATTTCTATGATCTCATCTTCGAAAGCATGTCAAACTAATTCATGCAACATAATAACCGAGATGATATTTCGTGTATTATGCAGGTATTCTGCGACATCGTGGTCCGTGACGGGGAGATGGTGTGCGTGGAGCTAGTGGCTCGTGGGAGGGGGTGTGCCGCGCAGGCGGTATGCTTCCTCGGCTCCATTCGGTACGACACGCTCACCAAGGTCTACGACTCCAGGGTTAGTATAACATCACTGTGTATCCCACATAGTCTCGGGAATTATGTGAGCTAAAAAAAAACACGGAATCAGTTCCGTTAAAGTTTCCAGATGCATCATTGTATGGAACATTCTCCAAGTCCTACTCTTCTGTCTGTACTATCAGCGACTACGAAATACCAAAATTAGAACAAAAACAATTTTCCATAAAAAATCTTTTGAGGTTCCTTTTAAAGATATTAATATCCGCAATGATTTTCAAACTATACAAGGTGTAACGGGAATGATAAAAGTTATTCGCCTAGACGCCTAACTAGAATAACCCCCTTTCGGCTTAAAAGGGCATTAACACCTTGTATATAACATATCATGCTTCGAGGAACTCTGCTTTATGACCCTTGATTGGTTCACTAAAGTCTTTCAAATCAAGAAACCTTCACTTTCATTTACCTTATATGTTCTTTGTTATAATGAAACAAAAAAACACAAAATGCCCTTGATGTTCCTGATAGTGTTTTGGGTTTCCTAAGTTTAAAAGATTTCTTTGAACCGAAGTAAGTTACTTGGAGTTGCTTTGATTGCAAACAATATGATAAATTAGCAATTTAAATCTACTATTATAGGTGTCAACTTGAAACCCACCTGACCTACTTAAGTTTTTGATACTTGCTGCGCCCGCGGTTTTACCCGCGCAAGTCCCTTTCCTGCGGGAATATCGGGATAAAATGTAGGCTATGTGTTATTCCAAGTCTCCATCTACCTATATTCCAAGTTCCATCTCAACCAGCTCAGTAAATTTTGTGTAATTGAGTAGCAAACATACATACTGAGAAACTTTCAGCTTTTTAATATTAGTAGGATCATTCATTACTATTGTCGACCGCACGTATACACTGCAATTATCCTGCTGTGACGTGATTTTTGTATGAGAAATATCTGGCAGTTTTCCTTGTTAAACTTTTAATAAAAATATATTACGCTAAATTTATCATAGTGTCTCCTACTAAGTCGTCCTTACGTCGTCCTAAGTAATGCCTGTGTTATCGTGATCAGGTACTGAAAATAGATTTTTATTGGAATTGCTATTTGTTATCTATCATATTGCAAAAACACAGACCAAAAACAATTTAATTAACTTTATAAAAACAAAAAAAAATCTTAGTTGGTTGTAATTCATTAAAGTTCCATTATTTTTTTATTCCGTCGGGCTGATAACCCGAAAGTCGGGAGTTTATAAACCCAAGAGAATCACTGTTTTTGGAGAAAAAAAAGCAAGGGGCTTAGGATCTTTGATAGTTACAAGATGTAAGCTTATTTATTTAGTTGTACGCACAAACGCATAAATTTACTTGTGAAATCATTATAGTTTTTCCTTTGCATTTGCCAGTGTCAAGTATTATTAATATTTGCATCGAAACAAGACAAGTCTTCATAGTCAAAGTCAAGTCAATGGAATCATTGTAAAACGGTGGCCATTTTTTACAAAGATTGTTCACCACGGAGTTTAGGAGACAACGCTAAAGTCCATGTTTTTACCGACTTTCACTTTAATTACACCACCACCACACCTTCACGAAACTAAATTGAATAATATGCCACCGAAATTAAACAATTTACACGCATTTGAACTAGGTTTCACAAAAATGAAAATTTAGCAACACATCTTCTTAACGCGTTTCCGCCAAAACTTCGAATGGACCTCTATTACGTCCGGTGTTTGATGAATATTCGTAGGAGACCAGCTGTAGTGCGTATCTGCGGTCTCCACCTGAGATATCGTTACATTCGGTATGCGGAAGTTATTTGCCTTTCGATACTCTGTTTTAAATTGCAAATTGTTTTAGACGGTTTTATTTTATTTGTGTCCTCGATAGGTCTTCACCATTATCCTTTTTCCGACGTTTCTATTCTGTTCAAGACAAAGGTCTTGAAGCGTGAAAGTGTCCTCGCGACCAAGATTATTCTAACATAATCGAAAAGTCGAGGTAGGAAAAATATGTAAATAGTGATAAGCAGTAAGCACCCGTAGAATGTAAGTACGGCTGTGGTAACAAATAGTGTGAATTTTTAAAAGCTATTAGTAAAATGACTCTATTGGTTGCCCATAAAAAAAGGTGTTAAAGGCGTCGCGAATCTCGTCGCGAGTGAATTTTAGAAGATGAATTTTTCCTTTATAATATTTCTATTAGAAATACCTTGAGCAATAAAAACAAATTACGAATTGGTTACTGACATGTTAAAAGTTTCCTTGTACCTATGCCGTAGATCGTATCGTCATGCCAACACGTTTGCCTGCACTGCACTAGTCAAGTCAGCGGTCCAGTTCGAACTGTACCCATATCGCCTATCCAGTGGATTTTTGACAACAGTCGAAATTGACGGGCACTATGCAGTACATTGCTGCTTTGACGTAACGTGGTTATTACCGGTGAACACCTCAAAGCAGCAATGTACTGCATAGTGCCTGTCATTTTCCACTGTTGTCAGACGTCCACAGATAGATAATGTGGGTACTGTTTGTTTATAGACAACAATAAAACCGCTCAATACGGTCGTTGTACGTGCCTATTACTCTAATAATTAGTACAACGTCAAAAGGCTAGTGGCCAACATTTGCCTTCAAAAGTTGCTAATTCAGGACATTGCGTAACAGCCGGTTCCAGGTCACCAGTGTCAAACGTAAATCTAAATATAGAAGATTTCATTACGGAAATGGCGGGTTGCCGCCCGCGCGGACTCTATAGCAGGTAGCTACGGTCTTTCAGTCCGGAATATTGTGCCGTTTGTTGCGAGGTATACACAAGGCATTCGTTTTGTTTTGTAAACTGCTCCGTAGATACACTTTTAGCCAAAGTCCAAAGAATTTGAGGAATAGACCTAGGAAGACAGGATTTTTTAACTGACTTCAAAGAATTACGACGTTCTCAATTCTGTTGTGGCTATAAGTGTTTTTAATTTGGTTTTGGAATTGAAAACGGCAAACGAGTCGGCGGATTTTGATGATTCTTTTTTTGCTGGAAAAAGGATAGCGTAAGTGTGATCCCACAAAAATTTAATGATGGTCTGACCAGAATCTTCGGGAGGGATGAGCAGAATAATTCCTCAATTTAGTCGCAATTTATGACCAAGCACGATTAACGGGTTACAATACTGACTAATATGTTGGTTCTGTGAAATAAAAGTACTTCATATGGAATATATTACTTGTAGTACACCTATTAGTAGATACTCGTGTTATACGAAAGTATCAGTAGTATCTGAAACTCGTACGTTCAACTCGTGAAGCGGCACGTTTCATGAATCCCTAATGCCTGCTCGTTCCTTTCATTGTGCTGATATCTCGCTGCTGTTTACAATATTTATTCACCTAAAAATAGAGAATGCTTTTGCTCTTAGAAAGGCGCCGCGACAGGCGATCGAAGCGTCGGTGAAAAGAATCAACGCCAAAAGCCACTTTACCATATTCAAAAGAAACAAAGATTGAAGACGGATGGTCTGGTGTAGGTGGGTGACCGGTCCGTATACCCTTAACCATACCATAGTACATAGAGGGAGAAGTATGGAAACTGCACCCACACACGTGCACACTCGTCGTGACGCGGCACTCAGTACTGACATTCTACGCGAAACGCCCTTAGGGGCTCGTCGATGCGCATGTTTGTGTGATTGAGCCGTTTTCGAGCATTTGTGGGTAGTTTTCATACTGCTGTGCCCCAGGTAGGCCGCAGCCTTTCTATGGACTGTGACCATAGCCATAGTCATATTCTTTTATTCATTTAGAATGTTTGAATACACATTCTAAATGAACAAAAGAATATTACATGATTTTTTTGTATAACAAGGTTATTTTTGATCCCAATTTTCTCACGGGGTCGGAACTTACGCGTGTCGAACCGCGTTGCACAGTACTTTTATAAGTTGATTTGGTACGTAAATACGTGCACTGTAACGTTAACAGTTGGGCATGTCCACGCAAAATGTCGGATACAGAACGTTAGCCACGTCCGTCCTGTTACCGCCCGTTAGTCGCGGAACCTCGGACCGGAATCTCAATAACTATGTGACGTCAGTTCTGACGTCACACTTTAACTCCACACCACCGTTTCAGATAGCTACCGACATCACACATTTGAATACGAAATTACTATACCCTTTTACAGAAACATAGATTATACATAAATGTAAATGTAAACACAGAACTGTCAATTATCTAAGGAAAAAGTAAACAAAGAGCTGTCATTTTCAATCAAATATGAGTTTTGTTTACCTTTTTGATCTGTTTCTGTAAAAGTATAGGATCTAAGTAAGTTATGTTTTATTTCGCGAATAACAAGTCTAATCAGCTTGAGGACTTGATTAGCGACCTCTGTAGCGCATTCGGCGAATACCCGACTGCAATGCAGAAGGTTGCGGGTTCAATTACCGCCGGGAACAATTAAACAAACAATGTTAGAGTCGAATTGAGAACCTCTTCCTTTTTTTGGAGTCGGGTAAAAAATATATTTGTTTCTGATCTGGGGTTCTAATGTATAAGTAATATGTATGTATTTAAAAAAGAAAAATAATAAATATAAGTATTATATCTGTTTTCTAGTCACCGTAACAATGCTTAGTGGGGTTAGATGACGCTATGTTCACGGAGTTCATTTTTTTATATAAATTTCTTGTCCATTATTGTGTTGTACTTTTACCCGGCTGCAAGGAAAGGGTTGTTTTTCGCGCTTATCTTGTTTGTTTGGATGTATGTATGTTTGTAATATTCTTCCTCAGCACGTATTTTCCAAACAACTCGATGGATTTCTTTAATTAGGGATCGTTAGATTCGTCTCATTGCTCCAATGGTCCTTCTTAGACAGGTGACATAAAAATAGAAACAAAATAGCGACCACCGGGCGCCATATTGTTTAAAAGAAATAAATGAAAGTGGACTAAGTATGTCGAGTGTGGTATCGTTGAATAGGTATTTAAAAATCATTTCTAATTAAACGATTTCATGTTTTATTGTAAACAGTTGTACCTATCTATATCAAGCCACGTATTTTATTATCGGTAATTCAATCCTTACCATTCCGAACGACGCGAGATAATTTGGTGGCCATTTAGTATGCATTATGCGATTGCAAACAATGAAACAGCTCGTCTGCGTTTGAATTGATTCGACCCATTTTCTTAACGGGATCAATCTATATGTTTCATTCGTCCAGTTCACAGTGAAGCTAGATGCAACATTTCTAGACTATTCGAATGGCTTTGCGAAGACACGAACGCTGCTTATTAACGGAGAGAATCTAATTTCGTTAGTGTAATTAAATTAGCAAGTAGTACTGAAACAGTCTAATGTCGAAGATACCCCTCGTTTTTTATTTTTCCCATGTTTCGAGGACGGTGATTTAAGACGATAGGGGTTGTACCGTCTTCGCGGTAACTTTAAATATCGCGCCATATCCGGCGTCACCAATCAAATCTCTCAGACACTAAGGCGCCTGGTCAACTCGAGGCTGGGCCAATCAGAATTCGTCTATTTTGACGTAAAGCGCTCGCATTGGTTAAAACCGAGAGCCTGCCGTCACTGTGAGTGACACCTACCTACAACAAAAATATATATTTTTCTACGTTTTTATAATGGTGGACGTTGCGTCCGAACAAATCAAAATTTTCCTCGTAATAAGTTTGTCTGCGATAGTGTGATCATAAAACCAAAGTGAAAACGTCATCCTCTACGTTTAACATCGTATGCGGCGCCGCTCGTGAGTGCATCCAAAACTTTAGTGTATCACGAACCAACGACGTGTACCTACCTACTCGAGGAGTGAAATCCAGGACATTACAAGGAGGCAACTCAGGTGCGTAGCGCTTTATATTCAATTTGCCCAGTTCAGGAAGACCGGGAACCTTAGACCGTGCTGAGAGAAAGAAATTTCCTTAGAACCAATGTATTTCACATACATTAAAATGGTGCCGAAACCCGGGACAATATTCCCTGAGACTGATTGATCATTCATTACGTTATCATATTTTCTTATTCTGCAATTAGTCTCATCGAAACTTATACGAAACCTATCTAAAGTCTGGTTCAAAGTTCATTTCGGATAGCCTAACCAGTTTGAGTAGGTGTACTACGCACTTAGCGAAACGCACTATCGTGAGACATTTTTAATTCGCTTGGTTAATATTTCTGGAAGTTGCAATCATTTTCGTTGCAGGTAAGTACCTACAATCTATTCAAAATCATCTATCTTTTACGTGTATGTACTTACGTAGCAAATCTAATTCTTTATCGGTGCAATTTCGGGAATATTAAATCGGATCTTGTTTGTTCAATTGTGTACTTAGCTGGTACAATCGATCTAACAACTCGTGTAGGTATAATCACCTTTTAATACTCGTATACCTATACATTTTTAACTTCATTTCCTAACAATAACATCAACTTATTCTAACGTTATCGTTACAAATCGTTCATTCTTAATTCAAATTACGTAAGTAAGCACTATGGCTTATTCTGTAAGTAAACGAAAACATTCTATAAAGAAAATTAGTAGTGGTAATTCGGTCGTCGAACTACCTACTATCGAAGACCTACCTGTTTTACGTCGTAAACGCACACTTGCGTTAAACCGACTGAAAAAGGCATTGGATATAGGTCGTTTGTCTAAAATCGACCAAGACCAGGCCAACACTTTTCTTGCCTATTTTCCAGAAGTGAAAAAACTTGTTTCTAATTTTGAGGCGGCTCATGGCGATATCATTTCTTTGTTGGATAACGACGCGGAAGATGTACTCAGGGTAGAATTCGACCAAATTCACCTTGAGATTTTATCTTTACATAGACAATTAACTGTTACATCTAGTGGCCAGTTGAATACGTCGTATGAGTTAGCTAATAATAATAATGTGAACTCAAAAAATATTAAACTACCCAAAATAAATATACGTACTTTTAACGGTGATATTAAGGCATGGCCACATTTTTATAGTGTTTTTAACTCGCTTATTCATAAGAATGATTCACTTTGCGACTCAGAACGCATTCATTATTTGATGTCTTGTCTATCGGGGGATGCATTAACACTCGTTCGTGCATATCCGTGTGAGGGTGTTTATTATAGTACGGCTTATCAATCATTAATCAATAGGTACAAAAACAAGCGCGATTTAGCCTTTACTTGTTGGAAGGAGATATTGAATATTAATTTAAAAACGACTTCTCCTATGGAATTTCGCCGTTCACTCGACTTATTTAAAGAAAATTTAGATATTTTGAATCGTTTAGACCTACCGACGGGAAACTGGAGTTTTGTACTATGTTATTTAATACTTTCGAAACTCGACTCGCATACTCGCCGATCATTCGAGCAGGAGTACCCTCATTCTGAAATACCTGTTTATGACGAACTTTTGGGTTTTTTGTATTCGAAGTGTGAGTCGATAGTGCGTGACAGCCACTTCACACAACATGATCGTACAGTGGCCGATCGAGGTCGCGCTAGCAATGGTCAGTCGAGTACTTACAACTCATCAAGAAGGTTTGCTTCTACGCTTCTGTCCGGCCCTGAAGAATCCGTTCAATCTTATCAATCTCAAACTATTAACAATAATGATGAGGTTTTAAATACTCTTGCTGCTTCTAATCTAATCATCAAATGTTCATTTTGTCAACAAAATCATGCAATAAAATCGTGTGAATCTTTTATTAAAAAATCGATCGATGAGCGATATAAAATAGCAAAGCTGAACCGCTGGTGCCTGAACTGCCTGAAAGTCTCTCACCAACTGAAGGATTGCTCATCTCCCTTCAGATGTCAGAGGTGTCGCTTAAATCATCACACACTTTTATGTAGAAAAGAACACGACTCCGGTGTAGCAACAGATCGTTCGGAGCCGAGTCCAACAGCACCGCTTACTCAAGCTTTGACAAATATGTCTAGTTCCACTGGCTCGGTCGTACTATTGGCCACTGCAAACGTGGAGGTACGTAATTCGTATGGTCGATTTCTCTCTTTGCGTGCGCTTATCGATACAGGTAGCCAATCTCACTTCATTACCGAGCGTGCGTTACAACTGTTGCGTATAAAGGCTCAACCCATCTCACGAGACATACATGGCTTAGGTCAATCCGCGACCGCCGTGTCAGGTGTTGTCAACCTCGAGCTCGGAGTAAAAGGTAAGGTTTTATTCCAGATCAACGCACTGACTTTACCAGCTATCTGCGGTAAGATGCCTACAACTCGTGTCAACCTTTCTTCATGCGAACATTTGCGCAATTTAGTTCTTTCTGACCCCGATTGTGACAAACCGGGCTCAATTGACATGTTAATAGGAGCAGAGCTCTTTTCAGCAATTCTAGTTCCGGGAAGCATCCCTGGCGGTCCAGGTCATCCTTCTGCGTTGAACACGGTTTTCGGGTACGTAATATTAGGTAACGTTCAATGTGAAGAATCATCGTTCAATTCAGATTCATTTCTCGTTAGCAAGACCGATCCTCTTATAGAAGAAGTCAAGAAAATGTGGGAGCTAGATTCATTTCCCCAATCGTCGTCACTAGCTCCATCTGATCAACAGTGCGAGGACCTTTTCAGCAAGACTCATACTAGAGAAGCATCAGGAAAGTATGTCGTATCATTACCTTTCAAAGAAGATAAAAATAATCTCTATTTTCCCGGTTCGCGTGAAAACGCTTTACGTAGATTTTATTCTATGGAACGTAGACTTCTTTTAAATCCAGAACTTTATAAACAATACTCTGAATTCATGCTTGATTATTTTCAAAGCGGTCACATGACTCTTGTTTCAGCAAAAGATCTTCACAATGGGAAGTTCTATATCCCGCATCATTGCGTAGTGCGTCCTACCAGTTTAAGTACGCGTTTACGAGTAGTTTTTGACGCTAGTGCTAAGGATACTCGTGGTCGTTCGCTGAACGACACTGTTCATATTGGTCCCAAATTACAAACTAACATTGCCAAGTTACTTTTAAAATTTCGTATTTATCCAATCGTTTTTACCGCTGACATCAGGCAAATGTTTCGTAACATCACTCAAAACAAAGATGATCGTGTGTTCCAAAGAATTTTCTGGCGTTTTAACAAATCTGAGCCTATTCAAGAATACGAATTAAATACCGTCACCTATGGCATCGCATCCTCCCCTTATTTAGCGTGTCGCACCATCAAACAGCTTGTAGAAGACGAGGGCTCTCAATTCCCTCATGCAGTTGATGCACTCACTTCTTCGATCTACGTCGACGACATAGCGTATGGAAGTTTTACGTTAGAATCAGCTCAATCAATCAAATCTGACGTCATTAATCTTCTCAGCCGAGGTTCTTTTGAATTGAGAAAATGGGCTAGCAACAGGAAGCAGTTGCTTGCGGATCTACCCACCGAACATTGTATAACCGGACCTGTATCGATGGATATAGAAGATGCACCAACTTTGAAGATTTTAGGTCTGAAGTGGGAACCGGATAACGACATTTTTTCTTTCGAAACCTCTCCGATCGATAGGAAGTGTACTAAACGAACAATTCTTAGCGAAGTAGCACGCATTTATGACCCGCTGGGTTTTTTGTGTCCTATAACGTTCATCCCCAAATCTTTGGTACAACGGTTGTGGCTATTAAATATAGGATGGGACGACGTCCCGCCAATCGAAGTTGTTGATCAGTGGAATCAATATATAGCTGAAATTCCTTCAATTAAGCAAATTCGTATTCCTCGTTGTATTACAATCGATTCTATGGAATCCTGTGAGATTCACGGCTTTGCGGACAGTTCAGAGGCTGGGTTCGGAGCCGTAGTCTATCTACGAAAACTGGATGCTCAAGGGCATATCCACGTATCCTTTCTTTGTGCAAAGTCTCGTGTAGCACCTACAAAGAAAACATCATTACCACGTCTCGAACTTTGTAGTGCTGTACTCTTAGCAGATTTGCTGAAATTCGTTAAGCAAACTTACGAACCATTTTTATCGTTTTCTGACATATACGCGTGGTCAGATTCAATGATCACTCTGGCATGGATTCGCAGCCACTCTTCACGGTGGAAAACGTTCGTGGCAAACCGTGTTAGCCACATTCATGACACTGTCCCCGAAGCTCGCTGGAACCACGTGCGCTCGGGTGATAACCCTTCGGACATCGCGTCCCGAGGTATGTCCCCGCGCGATCTCATCCAGTCCGAGTTATGGTGGGCGGGACCAATTTGGCTTCGGCAACCCTCGTCTTCGTGGGATCTCTCCTCGTCTATCGTTACCAGCGAAATCGAAGTACGTGCCGAGGAACGTATCGTATCTTTAATCGTAGATGAAAACACTAATCTAATTGATAATTTATTAGAAAGGTTTTCTTCAATTCGTAAAATTCAACGTATCGTAGGCTTTTGTCAACGTTTTATTCATAAT
Organism: Idaea dimidiata; assembly: GCA_949358125.1. Classification (NCBI taxonomy): domain Eukaryota; kingdom Metazoa; phylum Arthropoda; class Insecta; order Lepidoptera; family Geometridae; genus Idaea; species Idaea dimidiata. The sequence continues at coordinate 13,626,334 of OX442339.1, read as the reverse complement.
GCGAAACGCAAACCGACTTGTAATTATAATCCTTTTCTCAGTATTAGTGAACTTCATTCATCGTTGATGGCAATCGTCAAAAGAACCCAATCTATCCATTTCTTTGACGAGATCCAGAAACTTAGAGATGGCAAGCTGTTACCTAAAACGTGGAGAAAACTCAATCCGTTTATCGATCAATCTGGAGTCCTTAGGGTGGGCGGAAGATTGTCTCGATCCGGTCTAGAGTATAATCACAAGCACCCGGCTCTCATACCGAGAGACTCTAAGTTCACGTACATGATTATCGAAGCAGTTCATAGAGATTATTGCCACCCCGGGTTGAATACAACACAATATCTCTTGTCACAACAATTCTGGGTCTTCTCATTCAAACGTGCTATTCGCCATTGTCTATCAAAATGTATACATTGTTACAAAACTAAGCCCAGTAATTTGGCACCTTTCATGAGCGATTTGCCTGCTTCTCGTGTGAATCAGGTAAAACCGTTTTCAGTGGTTGGCGTGGATTACGGAGGTCCATTCCAAATCAAATTAGGTAAACATCGCGGTGCTAAGCTTGGCAAAGCATATCTTTGCCTGTTTATTTGCTTCAGCACAAAAGCAGTTCATCTTGAAGTCGTCAGTGACTTATCATCTGATGGTTTTATCGCAGCTCTCCGCCGTTTCGTTGGTAGACGTGGGAGAGTAAATATCATACATTCAGATTGCGGTACAAATTTTATCGGTGCTAGGAAGATCCTAGACTCATATGCTTGTGCTGCTTCCCAATCTCAAAATATTGAATTTAAATTTAATCCTCCGGCAGCTAGTCATTTCGGAGGTGTATGGGAAATCCAAATTCGTGCCGCAAAAACTCATTTACATCGTATCGTAGGTAGTCAGACTCTTACGTTCGAAGAGCTGACAACTTTATTTATTCAGATTGAAGCCATGCTAAACTCACGACCGCTTTATTCTCTTAGTTCTGATCCGAATGATATGAATGTTTTAACACCCGGACATTTTCTGGTGTTGGAACCGCTTACAGCCGTTCCAGACTCTAATTATTTAGATATTAATATCACTCGATTAAATCGTTGGCAAATGATTCAACGTTTTCAACAAGATTTCTGGAATCGCTGGAAGAACGAGTATCTTAATTCTTTGACATTAAGGGCAAAATGGAACAAGCATGATGCGATTTTGTCTGAAGGTGATCTTGTACTGATAAAGAACGAAAATACTATACCGTTACACTGGCCTTTAGCTCGCGTCTCTGAATTGCATGTTAGCCCCGATGGTGTCGTTCGTATAGCTACAGTTCGCACTGCCAATGGTAACACGTACACGAGACCATTGGTTAAATTGTGTCCTTTACCTATTCAATCTGATTAGATTATACCTGACTTTGAACTAGATGTAGGATAGATTTAGTTAGTTATTATGATCAATCTTGATCAACGTTATCATACTTTGAATCTTATATATTTAACTTCTTAAAACGATATCAACTATCAAATCAGCATCAAATAGCATATCATTTATCCGCAACCTCTGTTTGAATATACATTGAAAATTCAATTTCATTGTATTTTGGTGGGCGGTATGTACCGTCTTCGCGGTAACTTTAAATATCGCGCCATATCCGGCGTCACCAATCAAATCTCTCAGACACTAAGGCGCCTGGTCAACTCGAGGCTGGGCCAATCAGAATTCGTCTATTTTGACGTAAAGCGCTCGCATTGGTTAAAACCGAGAGCCTGCCGTCACTGTGAGTGACACCTACCTACAACAAAAATATATATTTTTCTACGTTTTTATAATGGTGGACGTTGCGTCCGAACAAATCAAAATTTTCCTCGTAATAAGTTTGTCTGCGATAGTGTGATCATAAAACCAAAGTGAAAACGTCATCCTCTACGTTTAACATCGTATGCGGCGCCGCTCGTGAGTGCATCCAAAACTTTAGTGTATCACGAACCAACGACGTGTACCTACCTACTCGAGGAGTGAAATCCAGGACATTACAAGGAGGCAACTCAGGTGCGTAGCGCTTTATATTCAATTTGCCCAGTTCAGGAAGACCGGGAACCTTAGACCGTGCTGAGAGAAAGAAATTTCCTTAGAACCAATGTATTTCACATACAGGGGTCAAAGGGGGATAGGAGGTTCTCAAAGTTTATGCGAACAATTTTTGTTTTACGACTTTTGAAAATTCGAAGTACTTACCTACAAAAATATAAAATGGTTTATTTCTCAAAACTACTTAGCACTATTTTAATACAATATAATGATAAGTCTTACTATAATATTATGAACGCGAAGTTTGTATGTATGTAAGTATGTATGTATGTGAGGTTGTTACTCTTTCACGCAAAAACTACTAAACCGATTGCGATGAAACTTGGAATATAGGTAGCCGGGGACCTGGATTAACACATATTCTACTTTTTATTACGATATTCCCGCGGGAACGGGACTTATGCGGGTGAAACTGCGGGGCGCAGCTAGTAAGCCATAACGTAGGTAGTGTATGAAAATTAAAGTTTAAAGTGTTGGTAACTTGAAAATCAGTTGTTCCTTAGAGTAAGAGGCCATAAACCTTAAGTTGTTCTTTTTATTAGTTTGGACTATTTACAATCTAAACAATAACCTACACATTGCCTCTGTATTCAAAAACAGCTGTTTTTTTGTCATGATATTATAACAATTGATATATCAAAATGAAACACTGTTATGTACAGTTGAAACAAAATGAATGTTAAGTAGGTACCTATTAACCATAATAATGTTTTCATTTAGTAAAATACCTATCCATAAATTGGATGAAGCCGTATCCAACGATCAATTCGCGACTGCGACCGACCTTGTCCGCTCGATTGATTCATGTGAACTCTTGCACAATGGCAGATCCTTTTTACAATTCTCTTTCAACCATAGCATAAGTACAATAAGTAAGGTACCTGTGGTAGGTACGTACAAAGTGCCTACCTACTTTAAATCATAAAGCCTTATGAACATGGTTTAAATATTTCATTTTAATAACTAGTTACGAATCAGTGAAGAAAAAATCTTCTTTCATAGCTAGTTGCAAAAAACAGTTACGAAAATGGACCAAAGGGACAATGTAAGGACAATGTGACCATCTGTATTCGCGATGTTTAAATTGAAATGAAACTCATTTTCCAGTTTTAGTCGCGTTGTTTTTAGTATTGTCATTATTGTTGCAATGTCGTTTTGACGTTTTGGACCTCTTCCTCGATGTAGACTGAGATGTGATTTGCAACAATGCTGAATATAATAAAAACCACTCGATTTAAACCGGAAAATGAGTTTGTTTCAATGTGACATTCGCCATTTTTGTTCTTCTCACTAATATTATCCGTAGTTGCAGTAATAATGATTGCATTTTTAATTTGAAACAAGATACCCTACATATTTCTTATTTTTATTACTTATATGGCATTCTACTAAAATATTTTACTTGCCCCTGCCCTGTTAACAAGAAAGGTTGTGGAGTAATGGTTAGCGCACTCGCCCGGAAAGCGAGAGACATGCGTTCAAACTCCATGAGACAGATGGATTTTAGGCTGAGCACAAGAGTCAACACGGTTTAAAGTTGGTGTATGTTTTTTCAGCCGTTCAGCAGTTTGATCCTGCATAAATGACGATAACATAAATTGTTATTACGAGGGTGACACTGAAAGTTTTAAAAAATCAAAAACTGAGCAAACTGATAAGTTGTTATTTTTATAATATATCTATTAGAATAACTCCCTTACTTATAAAATATTATTTACATATGACTTAGTTATGTGACATTTGTCTCTGTCTGTCAACTTTGAAACTTCATGTGACAGTAAAAGACAAACGATGCATAGTTATGCAGCGCATTATTTAGCATTTTTAGATAAGGGAGTAAGAGTCCAATTACATCTATACATCGCTGCATCCCATGGAACCACTGAGAAAAGCACTATGCCCACTCGACCTTAGAGGAGTTTTTGGGCCTCGGTCAAATTTTGAAATAAAATTCGGGCAAAAAGCTTCCTAACCGCTATTTATTGCGCCGCATTTATTGATAAAACGACCTCGTTACTAAAATAATGAAGTTTGTTCGAATAAGTATTGCCTATAGTTAATGTTCCATTCATGGGTATAAAGTGGTATTATTTGACTTTTAATGAATAAGTCGTAAATTGTTATCTGTACATAAGCTGCGGCATTGCAACTCAACAACGATGGATATCTTACTAATATTATAAACGCGAAAGTCTGTATGTGTGTATGTATGTATGTGACTTTGTTATTCTTTCACGCAAAAACTACTGAACCGATTGCGACGAAACTTGGAATATAGGATAACACAGGCTATTGATATCCCGATATTCCCGCGGAACGGGATTACGCGGGCGTAATCGCGGTAAGTTACATTATATAGATCACTGACTGCGCCCCGCGGTTTGACCCGCGTAAGTCCTTTTCCCGCGGGAATTTTGGGATAAAGAGTATCCTATGTTTTATTCCCGGTATCCAGCTACCTATATTCCAAGTTTAATCGCAATCGGTTAAGAAGTTATTGCGTGATTGAGTAACAAACATTCAAATATATTATAAACATCCAAACACACACACTTTCAGTTAGTAGGATAGTAGGATTAACGACATCAGTAAATTTGAGCGTTGGTTTAATTACCACATGAATTAATAGGTATTCTTAATGAGTTGTTTCTCAGCGAATCATTTTTTTGACATTAGGTTGATTTACACAACAATTTACGCCATTTGGCACTCATTTGAATATTACATTATTAGGTTGTTGATACAAATTTTAATAAACATTAAACAGTATGATATGTGCTATGATTGAATGACCGCAACTGACGGCTTGCTGTCTACCTAGTGTACCTAGATATTAATATGCTAGTGAATAAAGCGACTAGCTGCGTCCCGCAGTTTCTCGCGTGAGTCCCGATCCATTGGGAATGTAGGGATCAAAATTAGCCTATGTTACTTCTCGATAGTGTAGCTTTCTATTAGTAAAAGTATTTTTGAAATAGGCCTAATAGTTTCGAAGATTACCTCCTATACATACATGTTACCAACGTAACTGCTTTGTAATATTGGTATAGAATTGACGAATTTACTTATAAATCTTCCTGAGAAACAACTCCGTGTGAATATTATGTTTAATTCATGTTACCGAGTTCCCGGTTGCATCCCTCTCGGGAACCCAGGCTTCACTTTATTGTATAGCTGCAAATGCAAGTATCTAACGCAATCGTAGAGGGTACGGAGTTCGATAATCCGACGCTACTGCCTGATAACTTCATCTTATCTTTGTTATCTGAGTAACACCTGCATTTGGTTTTAGATATTGTTACTAACGAGCGATTGGCTTATAAATGATTAGTTGAGTCACGCGGTTCTACTCGCGTAAGTTCTAAACCCGCGGGAATATCGGGATCAAAACTAGCCAATTTATCATAAGGGTTGAGGCGTGGAAACGTAACAGACAGAGACAGCCAAAGTTACTTGGTAGGGATAATGGAAACAGCATCATCATAGCGTAAGACTGCTTTTCCACTAGAGATGTGCTATGAAGATGTGAAATGTGATATGATGTGAAAAGATGTGAAATCTACGCTACGAAAATACGCTAAGCTATGTGCACCAATGAATGATTGGTGGATATCAAACGCATCCATAGCATCGTAGCATAGCACATCTCTGGTGGAAAAGCAGCCTTAGGTGTTTGTGCTTTAATAGCTAATCCGCTGAATGTCGTATCGCAATAGGTAATTTTGGAAAAACATAATGGCACGACTTCTGAATGTAGGTACTCATTTTCCTTAAGGAATAGTAGCGATCGCAGTAACTCGTTCTAGTCTGAGATGACGTCAGCCGCCAGGCGCCGCGCCGACCTTGAGTGAGATCCGTCATCTCCCTCACCCTCACCCTCACTTACCGGTTGCCCGACCTACTAACTACTGGCTACTCTGTGTCCAAAATACGGACACCCCTATCTCTGCCCATTCTAAGTTATATGACATAATTCACCCTCTTAAAATGTTGGTGTCCTCGATTGGCGACCACGATGTAGGTAATGCGAAACGGAGTGTTGGAACATGACGACATTGTGGCGGTTGGGAAGTCGTAGGAGGTGGCTCGCGATCGCTATTTGTGGCGTTGTATGCGTGAGGCCTATGTGCAACAGTGGGCGGTTAAAGGCTGAGATGATGATGATGAAATGTTGGTATTGTTCTTATTCTCTTAGTGACTAAATAGTACTCCGAAGATCGGCTTCTACCGGTAGACCGGTGCAGTCAGTCAGGTTGGAGTAAGTTTTGTTAATTGAATTCCCGGTTCAATTGCAGGGCCTCGCGGTTTCACCCGCGTAAGTCCCGGTCCCGCGGGATTATCAGGATAAAAAGTAGCCTACCTATGTGTTATTCTCGGTATCGAGACCAATTTCATCGCAATCGGGTCAGTTCAGTAGTTTTTTGCGCGAAAGAGTAACAAAGTCACAAACAGACATTACAAACTTTCGCGTTTTTAATATTAGTAAGAAGTAAAAATTTTGTTTTTCATTGGATTTTAGTCAATATGCACATTTCCTATGACTTCTATATAATGACAGATAACATACAATGCCGATAACATAAAATACCAAAAAAATTCCACTTATAAATTAAATAGTTAATCTAAAGTTAAAGTTTTAACTGTGTGTTTCTGCAATTAGCCATACAACTGGGCCTTTGTGCGTGACTTTAAGCCGTGGGTTTCCTCACGATGTTTTCCTTCACCGTAAGAGCGATGTTAATAGTGCACATATTTTTTTCTTAGAGTAAAAGACATTGATGCGCGGCCGGGATTCGAAACCACGACCTTCGGAATGAAAGTCGGTATCTAACACTAAGCCAACATCGCAATATAGTTATTATCTATTTCAGCATATCAATCGATTGAACATCGCAACTATATTTCAACATTCGCATCTCTCGACTACTAATCATAAAGTTTCGAGCACTTTGCGGTTGCGGTGCGAATCTGGGTTTACGTATGTACTTTGTACTATATTGTTTCTAAATCTGTTAGTCATGGATTACCTAGATGGTGGGTAATAGATCAGCGACGTTCGAATTTTAAGTCAACTATTTTAAAGGTGCGAGTGAGTCTAAAGGTGTATGAGTAAATTTCCGAACAGTTTAGGATGATTTATACTAGACCGTGCCGGCTCCGAGCTTCGTTGTCTGATGCTCGGCCGCCACTCGGTTGCAACAAACCGATTGACTGCTCGTCGGGCAAATGGCCAACGAAGCTCGGACCCGGCAAGCATAAATCATTCGTTTATCTCAGGCACGTATAAGACTCGGCCGTCTGGACCGACCTAAAAAAGCTTCACATCAGAAGGCCTTTCTTCTTCTAGTCTCTAATAGAGACCAGGGAACCTAAAAAGGTTCCTTATAGCAATTCTGCCCGCAATATTGCATTTTGACACTTTCACAATAACCGTGTACCTGTCGTAGAACAAAGCCGTGAGAACCAGGTGCACATTTATCGGGTAGAATTGCTATAAGGAACATTTTTAGGTCTACAGTCCAGTAGACCTAAAAATGCCGCTTTAGCAATTCTGCTAGCAATATTGCATTTTGACACATTCCCGATAAATGTGCACCTGGTTCTCACCGCTTTGTTCGTTCTATGACAGGTGCACGGTTATTGTGAATCTGTCAAAAAGCAATATTGCTATCAGAATTGCTATAAGGACCTTTTTAGGTCTACAGTTCTATGCTGTTAGTTCTTAGAAATATTTTTTAGAAGGAGAAGTGCATCATCATAATTCTCTCGCGACAGGATTGTCCTTGTAAAATATGTGTCGTAGAATGTATTCAGCAATAAACATAAGAAACATTGAACTGTTAGTTCTTGTCAATGTTAAATCTTTACGACTATGTACCTAAACTATTAAATCTGTATTGTTATCGTTTTATCTTAGGAAAACCGACTAAGTGCAAGTCGGTCTCGCGTACGAAGAGTTCCGTACTAATATCACAAAAAAAAAACACATTTGTTGTATGGGAGCCCCACTTAGCTTTCTATATTCTTTTTTACCGGGCTGCAAGGAACGGGCTATGTTATGCAGAGTCTTCCCTGAGTATTTTTGTAATTTCTGAACATACTTAATTGATATCAAAACTGTTTTTGGGTCTCCCGCGATTCAGGATTTTCCTTGTGCTGGGACCATAGTTTAAGATAGTCTTTGTAAAGATCTTAGTAAATAAACTTTTTATTTGAAATATTTTAAAGGAAAAATTCATCTTCAAAAATTCACTTGGGGCGAGATTTGAACTCGCGTCCCTGGAGTTCAAATCTCGCCGCAAGTAAATTTTTGAAGATGAATTTTTTCTTTAACATATTTCTAGTAAATATTACTAAATATGCCTTGAGCAATAAAAACAAATTTGCGGAACTTTTTATTTATTTATTTTATGTTTTTCGCGTCTATCTTTATTATTATATTTTGTTGCAGCGCCATCTGAAATAAGTACATCATCTGTGAACATTTCAACTGAGTCTACTTGTCACAGTTTATGAAATACAGTCTAGTTATACAGACAGACACACATACAGTGGTAAAATACTTAGTAAAAGGGGTCCCGTTTTTACCCTTTACCGACGGAACCATAAAACCCAGTCGCGCAGCTCAGTTAACATCTTAAACACGTATTTGGCAAAGTTTACGTCATTCAGTTGTAATATTTTCGTGTCGCCAAGGACGAGATCGACCTCGTGTTTGGGAATTAATTTACATTCAAATCGCTTTATCTCTCTGTCGAGACTCGAGACAAAGACACGAGGCGCGTTGTGGGCACCGATTTATGAAATAAATTCTAAGCTACGATAACTAAAGGTGGCCGGAAACGGAAGCTTTCGTCTGTAATGTAACGTTGCTTTACAGGCAGCGTCGACGATTCAAACAACGAAATGTACTCTGAAAAATTGAGTTTTTTATACATTACTAACTGCGCCCCGCGGTTTCACCCGCGTAAGTCCCGTTCCCGCGGGAATATCGGGATAAAATGTAGCCTATGTTATTCCCAGTATCCAACTACTTATATTCCAAGTTTCATTGCAATCGGTACAGTAGTTTTTAAGTAACAAACACACATACACACATACTCACAAACTTTCAGCTTTATAATATTTGTTGGAAGTAGGATATATCAGACATCGTTTCTTCACTTAGCACAAGCTTATAATAATCACTGTAACTGAGATTCCAAAAAATACCTTTTACTTTGATATTTACTTTGATTCAAATAGTTACTTTGAATTTACAACCAATGGCTGACAGCATTGTCGGGGGGCCGGTATTGTACGTAATGGTATGCTCACACCCCGAATTTGTATCGTTACATTACAAGCGAATGTTCCCTATGAGGGAGCACCTTAAAGTTGGGCTCCCTTTCACTTAGAGACAGAAAGGGGAATAGCGCGGTGATGTCACCAACTGTCTGTATACGATCCGACAATAGTCAGTGTGCCGCGTCTTTAGTGTTATTACTTTAGTGACTTCATACTGATGCACTGAAGTAACAGTACCCTTATACGCACAATACACTAATTACCAGAGTTCACTTTACTAGCTACCCTACGCCTTTGTTCATCAGAGGGTACGCGCTTATTCAACACGAACTTGCTTTGTCATCTTTCAGGATTGAGTAACAAAAGCAGTCAACGAGGAAACATCAACTGAGGGCTGTAATTACGGGTATGAGAATAAATGACTCTCAAATTAACTAACCGAGGTGTTGGTGGTGATTGCCCTTGTCTAACGATAGTATAAAGTGGTGTAAATATAACGAAATGTTGGTGCATGCCCTTGGTGATTCACTTACATCGATGACTAACTAATAGATAAACATTTTCATGTTCACTTGCAATTAATAATTCTTAGAAGTGTCGGTTAACCTTTGCACTGAGTTCTAGTACTAACTTTCCAGTTAGTCAGTTCTATTGAACTTGGAAGTCAATCCATTTGCTTACTTTGTCCTCTTTAATTCTTGCAACAGCCTTGTGGAATAACAATGACGCATAGTATAAAACAAATCGATCACTAATAATCATTAATTATGAATGTTTGTGAACTGGGGTTTTACTCAGAATACAGAACAATTTTGTAACTTTACGGAATTATGGGATGACTACAATTTATTTGGAACTTTTTATCTGTATTGTTAAGTTATTATGACTATCTAGTTGTATTTTTATCATTTGTGCTGTAAACATAATTACCATAGATAAGGTAGAATACTCGTTGAGAAGCGGCATTTATAATGGTACATATCTACTTATGTGTCATACTTATTTTGTATATACCTATCTACTGTTTCTATCTATAGTATTCTATTCTATCTTTCCGCACTTTGCGAAACCTTGGACCGAAGACGCGACGTGACTACGAATGTACATCGACAAGCGGCTTGAATTACAATCTGTTCTTTAATATTAACCTATAAACGTATCTAGGGTTTAAAATGACAATATTGCGAAGGTATCGGTCTCAAATCAATAAGGATTTATGATCGTGTACCGGGTAGCCGGCCGTAAACTTAGTGTTGTGTTATGTTATGATGATTGTTGCCGCCGTGACGGGGAGGTTGTAGGGTGGTGTCGGTGACACGGCGGCAATCGTGGCGACACGGCGCCGGGGGTACTTGTTGATACTCCAACCACCCTATTCGGAGGGAGGCGCACCCGATCCGTTTTACTCTCGCTTTATGTCGTGACTAGCTGTGTGCCGGTTTTACCCGCGAAAGTCCCGATCCGTGAGGATATCAGAGCCCTTAGTATGAGTTTTGATAGTTTATCGTCTCGATGAAACTGGCAGTTTACTTCCATACATTATTTTAGTTCATAAAAGTTACCGCTAGGGGCGCTGATGGAAAATGTATGAAGTAAACTGCCAGTTTCATCGAGACGACAAACTATCAAAACTCATACTAAGGGCTCGGGACTAGAAGTAGCTTCGATAATGTAGCTTTCTATTGCGAAAGAATTTTTGATATCGGTCCAGTTGTTTGAATCGTATTCTTTAGAAACAAACAAAGAAATAAATATTTTTGCTCTTAATATTAGTATCGTGATGTAGGTACGGTAGGTACTCGTCAGTTACGTACGAAATTATGAAAATATCGAAAAAACCAATGACTTTCATTTGACCTTATGTGACGTCATGGGGTTTCTGCGTTTTTATTTGTGGATGTCATTATTATTTTTATACTGTGGTTGGTCTGTTGTGAAAGAAGTGTTGCCAACACAAGCAATTTTTGACCATTTTTATTAAAATATAGGATGGGTTGGGTTACCGTTACCGATTGATACTTTTCGAAATTAAAAAACCATGTACATGTGGTCATATATGATTAAAAAAATTGCGTGTTCATAATAAATTATCTATAACTTGGATACCTACAAAATTATTACATAAACCATACCGCTAAAATCCGGGCATATCAAAACTGTCAATAATTAATAAAGGCTAAAGGATTTTCCTGTAATGAAACGATTTCCTTTTTCCTCAATGTACTAATGCTATCGACACGCGACGCGACACTCGAGATAATCGGTCAGGCACCTGCGTCGAGCACGTTTCCTGCATACATAGCTAGGTATGTATGCCCTTTGCATAGTGTTAAAAGGATTACGCGACCGATCTGACCTGAACAGAGGACATGTCGATGAACCTACCGTACCTACATAATACCTATACTTGATTAAATCTCTTCCACAAATGTTAAAGCCTTTCGAGTCCTACGTTTAGCTAGGTCATACTTTGATAGGTCACTGAGAATGTTAAGGTATCTTACTAACTTATTCATCAAAGCCACAATAAAAATTTAAACGAATTATTCGATTACTGGTTATTTAATTCAAATGTGTAAAATGTATTGTCTCGCGCGTTACAAATGTTTACTACGAGAGTGTACGCGTCGCGTTTCGCGTCCTCGCTTTGTATACATATAAATATTGCGTACAATGGCGGCGCGCGCGCGTGCGATGCGGCCAGATGGCGCATGCTTCCATTAAACATTGTTTATGAAATACTAGCTAGCTACTAGCCCCAGCTTCGCAACTTATCTAAAGCGGAAAAACCGCATAAAAATCCGTTGCGTAGTTTTCGAGTAGTTAGCGGACAAACATACAGAAGACGCAAAGGAATTTGTTAATATACTTTGTATATTTTTTACCATGATAAAATATTATGTAAGTACTTATGTCAATTGACAACCATATACATGAAATTACAGATAATTCAACGAATGCTGATAATAGTACAAATTAGCATTCATTACTGCATCCGCATGTTTCGGTTTAGGTAAAGAAGTTTGTGTAAAACAAACAGTTGTTACTCTCGTGTGAATGTATGTGTTGTCAAAAAGATACCTACCTACTCAAGTAATTGACAACCATTTACATAAAATTATAGATACCAAATAGCTGCGCCCCGCAATTCCACCCCGGTAAGTCCCATTCCCGAGAATATCGGTATAAAAAAGTTGCCTATGTGTTATTCCCGGTATACAGCTACCTATATTCCAAGTTTCATCGCAATCGGTTGTGTGGTTTTTGCGTGAATGAGTAAGAAAGTCACATACATACGTACAAACAAACTTCTGCGTTTATAATATTAGTAAGATTCTGTCATTCATGAATAAATGCTAATAACATAGCTAGTACAAATTAGTAGTCATTACTGCATCCATGTTTAGGTTTAGGTAACTATATGTTTCGGTAATGAAGTTTTAGTTCCTGTTTTCTAGGTCTTAATCGTTTATTATAATTTATTTTCTTACCTTGATATTTCTACTATGTTAAATGGTCATGGTCGCGAGGGATAATATTACGCGATTAAGACTCGGAAAACTGTAACTATAAAAACAAACAGTTGTTATTGTGGTATAAATAATAATAAATAAATAAATTCTGTGACGAACACACAGCGCCATCTAGCCCCATGGTAAGCTGCTAAGCTTGTGTTACGGTGACTAGACAACGGATATACTACTTATATTTATTTTTCTTTTGTGAATACATACATATTATTCATAGATATACACACCCAGACCAGATACAAATATTTATTTTTATACATAAATATTTGCACTCAGCGGGAATCGAATCCGCAACCTTCTGCATTGCAGCCAAGCGACGCGTCACAGAGGTCGTCAAACTGTATGAATGTAATGTATGTGTTGTTTCGTTCCAGCAAACGTCCCTATCGACGAAGGTAGCGCAGCGCATGTCGTTCGGTCTACTGGGCGGCGGCGCGGGCGCAGCGCGGTGCGAGTTCGTCCGCATGAAGGGTCCCGGCGGGAAGGGACACGCGGAGATGGCGGTGTCTCGGCCACGCGGGTCCGGTTTGGACACGCCCGCCTCGGAGCCCGCGCACGACATGTGGGACGACTGGCCCGATGATGATCTAGACGACCTCTTCATGTACAAACACCAGGTTAGCGACTCACATCAAGGGATGCAAGGAGATTGTAGTCAAGCCTTGACTGTCTACTGATCATTACTGTAATTTTTTTATCTAATCAAAGAAATACTAGTTGTACAGTAATTACTAGAAAGCACAACCCTCTCATCACATCAGTCAGCCACACACATCTTTGGTGACATCCATATTTCGAGCAAATAAATGACATTAATTCAAGCTTACGCTTTAAAAAACGTTCCCGCTTGATGTTAGAGAGACCCCAGTCTGTCCTATTTTCACTTTAGTGTTCGTCGGTTAGTTAGATAAGGACTGACTGGGACCAACTGGGTTCAACAGGACAATATCAAATTATATATGAAAGCAAAAACTACCTTGACCTTAAAGAACATGATTGAAATTGATATTAGCAAAGTTGTCAAGTGCTCTTCTAAGAGCGAAGACGACGATGTAACATGTCTCTAAACTTTATACGAGGCGGAAACGATGCATCTAATTTGACGTTTAATGTCAAGATTTGTACAGTTAACGAGGGACTAATGACTTAGTTAGTCTGGAACTAGCAAGTTCTGAAAATGAGCCTAATTTAGGCACGCCTTGCCTATAGTAGACGTATATGCGCTCAACGTGGCGCTCTTGCGACTATAAGGCAATAGGTACTAACCTACTAATAAAAGGTTTTATTAGTAGGTTCCGACCCGGTTGGTTATTATTAAAAAAAACCGATACCTATTAATCTAATGCTATCCCTAAAAGCAGTGCAACGTCAGTTTTCCACTTTAATAACCTAAAACACTTTAACTGTATTCCAGCGTCGTCTAAGCGACCCGAGCGCGAATCTCCAGAACTTCGTACGCGGCGCGGGCGCGTGGCGGAGCAGGACGGCAGGCGGCGCGGGCGGCGGGAAGGAGGGAGACAGAGCACGCTCGGAGGACGAGGGACTCGACTCCATGTCCTCCGCGCTGGCTGAGGTCGAGGCCGGGGACTTACGGGACGGTCAGTATTGACCTCACCTCAACTCACTACACCTCACCTCAACTACAAACACGATCTGTCACTCAGAACACTATCTTTGGTGACACAATTCATTTTATAACTGATCCAAAGACGATAAAACTAGTTGACTGCTCATAAATATGCTTCACGAAAATAGTTCGTTTTATTAGTAGCATTCTCGTGCAAAAATGGCTAATCAGAAAGAGTGTGTATAGATAACTTACGCTTCGGCCAATTACAGAGAGTTTTAGTTCAGATAAGTAACGCAATGGCCAATAACAAAGTTTGATTATTACCTCACCCCCTGCCCGCAATGGTAAGTTGTGGCTTGTAAAACAAACGCGGTATTAGCAGTCAATTGACTTTATTGTCTTTGGCTCACCTACACCCAAGATCCGACTAAAGACACGATCTGTCTACAACTGATCCCAGATGTCGTTTTGCTAACACCTGACGGTACAGCGACTTCTGTCTCTGATACCGGAAGGTGTTTAAGCATGGACGACGCAAAAGCATGCTAAATCAGTTTTGACGGAGAGGGTCTCACTTAGAAACGTTACTATGGGTTACCTTGACTACAGAACTTTCAATGGCCGATTCTCCTATAGTGCTAACTTTATACAAGGTAACCGAACGCCCCTTAGTAAATTAGTCTCTCTTTAGTAATTTATTCCAACGACAAAAAAAAAACAAAAACGAAAAAAAGTTTTGATTGCTTATGGTTTCCTTTAAGAACGTTTTTGGGTACAGCTCATAAAACTACAGATACTTCCATACTTTTATTTCAAAAAATGTTATAACTATCTATAAATCAGTTGTTAATAGCTTTCGCGAGCACCCTTTCTACCACGATTTATCGTAAAGAATGTTTGTACTACCGATGCCGCATGCCTGCCGGTTCAATGGACGTCTAATATCAACAAAGATACAAGTGACGCCATCTAGCGGTATTCTATAGAATTTTTAGGACCGGTTTTCTTTTTAGAACCGAATAGTTCAAACGATATCCCCTGGTAAGAAGAGGCGCTGGTGTTGCTGTGCTGTTCATACAATACACAAAACTTATAGGTCGTTTACACTGTGGGAGCTACCGAATTTAACTGACTCGACCGTGCGAGCAAGATCTGTTCGGTAGATAACTGAGACGATTTATTTCCGTCAACCGGCTCGGTAGCAACTCGCATTATGTACCTAAACGACCTATTAGTTATTATGTTCAGATGTTTTATAATGTTTTGTGTCACGCATGTTTCATGAAACTGATTAGTTTTTATTTTTAATATGTTATCGCCCGTCGTCGTTCGTTGTAAGCTTTAGACAAGCGTTTTATCGAAGTTTGTACGCAATTTTCTCGATGCGCTTTTATATTTGAAAACGCTAGTTTGAAATCGCTTTCACCGTTGTCGTGTCGTGCAGAGCCCTTATTATGAGTTTTGATAGTTTATCGCCTCGATGAAACTGGCGGTTTACTTCATACGTTTTCTATCAGCGCCCCTAGCGGTAACTATTTGGAACTAAAATAATGTATGGAAGTTTATAAAACTTATACTAAGGGCTCAGTTTATATGTCGAGTAGAATAGCTGGCACGCGTAGAGTAGCGTAGACCGGCTAAGTATCGGGTAGGCGGGGCGTGGCGGCGGCGGGCGATGACACGTGCGTGTTGCGGGCGCAGGCGCGGGCGGCGGGCGCGGGCGCGGGCGGGACGCGTGCTGCATGCGGGCGCTGTGCGGGCGACGCGCCACGGACGTGTCGTCTCCCGCGTGTCTACACGCCGCGCGCCCGCCCGACCTCGCGGCGGAGGCGCTGCCGGGCGCGGGCGGCGGCGTGGCGCGGGCGCGGGCGCGGGCGCCGGCGCGGGACACGCGGCCGGCCAGCGCGGGCGCACGCGCGTACGCGACGCTCCCGCGGCGGGCGGGCGCGGCGGCCGCGCTCTACGCCGCCGCCACGCCGCCGCCGCGTCGCCTCGCCAGCGACGGCACCGAGATCTACTACTGGTGCGACCGGCCCCGCCACGGTACGCCCCGCGCCCGCCACGCGCCCTAAACGACACCACAGATTCTTAATTCTTTTAACTGGGACATAGGTAGATGATATAAAAAAACTGTTTTAGAAACCAACTATTTATTGGATAACTGACATCTCAAAATCTTTACGTATTGTAAATCTGTATCATCTATCCCCTCAATGTCCCAGTTAAACCAGCACTCTGTAGCCGCCCGCTGAATGCTAACTTCCCCTCTCCCCAGAGTTGGACGACGGAGCATACAACCCGCTGTGGGCAATGCGCGGGTTCTCTCAGACCTTCCACCTGTGGAAGGAAGGCCGTCGAGCGCAGAGCACTCCGCTCAATGCCTTCCTTACCTACGTCACGCTACCGTGGTGGGCCATCGCCAAGGGTAAGTCACCTTCTTAGCGACACTAGCTTTAGGGACACGATCCGTTTAGAACTGCAAAGTTAACCGCGCAATTTCCGTCGTAATCAGCTTCGAAATCCCACTGCACAAAGGAACTACCTGCACGATGAAAACGATAGCGTTAGCGATAGCGGCACGCGATAGCGAAACAGGTCTCTTGACCTGTTCAATGACAGTTGAACTCGACGGGGTCGCCTTCAAATGCATGCAAATTAAAGCTATGGTTTGACCCGCGCAAGTTATTCTTTTGCGTAGTGGGATTTCGATGCCGATTACGACGGAAGATGCGCGGTAGCCTTGCTGATCTTGGACGGCGCTGTGTGGAGCACCTGACCATACAGCGGCCTCTGTCTCTGATACCGAAAGATAAGTAAGCAGGGTCGCTATATCACGAGCCTGATTAGTTATTGAGGGGTTGCCCCCTCCTAGTCCCCCCAGCGGCCGTTCTCACCGGGTCTATGGTTGCAGATATCCTGGACCATCGCGAGGAACCGATTCTCACGTTCTAGCCCCGAAGACACGAGCCTCACACGACATCTACCACGATTGGCGATACATTATAAGGGTCGACAACACACTACTCGCACAAATAAAAATTTTTAATATCAAGTGACTGGCGGTATAGTACGTCTTTGTGGCCATGCCGTGTGTACTTGGCAGGCCTATTACATATTTTTTGTAATGTTCATCGAGACCTCCAGCTCATGTTTCCTCAATTATTTTCAAATTCGTTTATACAGGAAGCTCCGACAACGACCATTTAAGCCGAATGTTGTTCTAGACGTTTATGCGAACAAATTTTGTTTTCTAATTTTACACGAATGCCAAAGGAAGTGTTTTTGTAAATCGTTTCGAAAGTTTTAAGTTCAAAATTTACTTGAAAATCAGCTGTTTGAGTTGTCCTCTCAGTTAGTTTGGTCTACTGCAATCAAAACTTAAATTGCCTTTATTTTCAAAAAGAGCCGATTTTAGTGCATCATAAAATTAAAATAAAATCGAGCTCCGCAGATAAATAATAAAACATAGTAAATACCCCGTTACCCGTTATTAAGTAATTTTAGTAGACTTTGAAAGTCGTAGAACAAAAGTTGTTCGCCTAGACGTCTAGAACAAATCTCTTTCGGCTTTAATGCTCATCCAAAAACAGCCTGTATAGGACCAATCATCAATGACTACTACCAACTGCCTACTAGATATCGTCCGTCCCCGTAAAGATCGTGCCCCCTATATCCGCGTGAACGCGACGAATGCTAATGCCTTATAATTGTAGTTTATTTGACGTAAGTGGTATGTGACGCTTAACATCCTAGTGAATCTGAAGGCCGCTTAAATAATAATCTTTCCAAAGGCGCGTAAAACGCATGAATATCGATTTTATTCGAGAAGTAGATTATCTTACGAAAATGGCTTAGTATTCGATGTTGTGGTATAATTTTCAATTACAAAATACCCTTTTTCTTTTCTAATGAATTTCGCGACCCTGAGGAACTTTAGATTGTATCCCTTATGAAGTTATGACTTCTACAGAGTTTACAAACATAATGCATTTTGCAGACACAAAGGGCATACCAGCAAATATACCCTTAGAAGTTGTTATAGGTTTTTTTTTAAAGTGACCTAACGTTTTTCTTTTGCTTTTGGAGCCGAATTTATGGCGCGCTAGTTAATGCACAACTTATGTTAAGTTAGGTGGGTAATATAATCTTACCTAGTTAGGATAACAAATTCAATCATGTACTTTATGTAATATGTATAAATGTGTGTGCACGCTCTTGCCGCGCATCGTCTTAACGTATAGGACTATAATTACGTGTACAAAATATTTTATTTGACGAATCAATTTCCCTATTTATTTATGACTTAACCAATAATTCCTCGTACTTCAAAGAATGAATAATCGTTCATTCTTTTTTAACGTTTATAACAAAATCTATATCACTAGGCAAAACGTATTTTAAACCCACGAAGTGGTTAAGATTATTTTTCTTTAGAGTTTTTAATGTTTTAATTTTGGTAGTTGTCAAAGGTTACAAAAAATTGGACATGTAACGAGAATCGACCTATTTGATCTTTGACCTATTTGGGCAATTTTCTACAAAATATATCACAAAGACTATTTTTCTGGTCAGTAAAAGTATTTTAAATTATAGTAGTTATCGTATAAGGTTTTGTAAACGTGAACTTCTGGATTTAACTAAGTATTGACGGCCAATAGACTTATGTTCGACTTATTTGGGCTAAACTTGCTATTATTGCTAGTTATAAGTTATATTTCTTAGTGAAACAGTCGACGATGTTCCATAACGAATTATTATAGTGTTATTAATATACAATGTGGTATAATCTTCAAAGGTTTTTTTTATTTATCTATTAAGGTTTTATTTTAAGATGTATTTAAAACAAATGAAAGTTAGAGGGAGGCCGTGCTGTAGTTTTTAACCGCTTAATTTCGGAAACTAATACAAGCGGCGGCATCTTGAGGTTTTTGCTTAATTTGTACCTACGCATCGAGTTCTCCAAAAGCTCACAGTGCGGCCTTGTCTTGAAGTATCAGAATAATATAATTATAATTACAGTGAAATTATGTGTGTGCAATAGAAGCTTTATTTTATCCCTCGATGCAGATGAATGAGAGATGTTTATAGTCTAAGTTTTATACCCGTATGTGTGTTTGCTTAAAAAAATATGGCTACGGTGTACAACTACCAAGGTTAGCATTTTTTTTAATACAGACTATAATCCTGACGTGTTGGTTCCTTGGATTTGACATTTTTTTAAAGAAAGAAGTGTCAAATCGTATTCTTCAATTAAAAAATGAAGTTTACATAGATCGAATAAATGAATTTAGTTGTCATTTTTTAACTGTACTGATTGATTTAATGAATTATGTGTGTTTGAAGTAATTTTCTTTATTGAAAATGGTTTGATTCTTTTATTATCCTACATTTTAAATATTGAATCTCCGGATACATGATGTCCGAGAATTGGTGGATAATCCTGCCCGTGCGTGGTCGGGGCGAGGCAGGGTTTGCAAAATATGACCTAGAGCTCGAACCGGTTGTAATAGAAAAGTGAAAATAGGGAAAATTAATAGCCATACATTTTCGGACACCCTGTATAAATTAAATTCTGAGGTTATTAAGACAGTAACACAAACAGTATAATTTTAAAAGAAATTATGTAAAATATACATTGTATTTAGTATGTAGGTATATGATTAATGATTATGTATATTATTATGTATAATTTATTAGTCTAGTCTTATCGACACTTGAATTGTAATAACTGTATGATACATCGGCCTGTATTATTATTATGTCTGTAATTTGTAATTAATTAAATAAAAAGTCCTTGCGTCCTAGGGTAGAATTACTCTACTATTTATATTCTATCATTTCCTCGAGCTCCTCCGTGCTTTGGAAGGCACGTGGAGCAGTTGTTTTTAGCACTGATCGCAGTCGTTAGATCAAGTTATAAGGTTTTACGGCAATCTAAACAACAGTAACTCTTAAAGTCTGTGAGATACGAAAAGAAGAAGAAGCCTTTCATTCTTCTGTAATTATTTTTTCTTGAGGAGTATATTCATATAGGTTCTTGACGAGTATATAAATAATATTTCACTACATTGCACAGTGCACACAGCGCAATCTAGCCCCAAACTAAGCCCTAGGCTTGTACTATCAACGGATATACTACATATTATATAAAAAAAATTGTAAATATATTTTATACATATACACCCAGACCAGATACAAATATTTATTTTTAATTATAAATATTTGCACCCGACTGGAATCGAACCCGCAGCCTTCTGCATTGCAGTCGAGCGTCCGCCCGACGCGTCACAGAGGCATATTCATAACAAAAGTTCTGGAAATTCTCCGATAGGGTAAATTAATTTGGTCACCCTATAAAACGTGTATCTAACCTAGCCGGCTAGCATACACGATAGAAGGTAATGTAACACGACGTATAACACAGTTATTACAATACAGGGCCGAAAGGGAACGATATTGGAATATAAAGACGCGATTCCATGAGACAAGAGTTGTTTTAATGTCACATCTATTCTTTTATACTTAAGAGTTATTACAAGTTTTGTCAAATGGAAACGCGCTTTAAATGTACAGTTTATCCTGAATTGATATTGTATATTGACTGAATAAACTATCGCAAGCAGATATTGTCTTATTATTTACCCGTTTCTTGATATTTCGCTTCATAACGTGTGCGAGTACCTGAAAACAAAATAATATACTGTCAATTTTAAATGAAATAAGTACCTGTACTTATACTGCAATTAAAATATCTTAACTATGTGTCAGCTCTGTCCTTTTGTTTCGAAAAAGCAATTAATTGTTAGTAATCTTGCAAGAAATCCCTAGTCCATTATAAGCTTTAGCGTTTTCGAGAAAAACTGAACTGACCTGAGATATATTTTGCTGTGGCCTATATAGGTAAAATCAGGACCGTGAAGTGTTTTGTAGTTGTTGCCAACAAACAGTGAAACGCGATTTACATTACGAAACTAGAGGCCTACTACCTAATTATGTACCTAATATTATGTCTTGTGTTAGTGGCAATCTTAATAACATCTTATGACGATTGAACTAAGCAAGTAATTAGCAGAATCTAATCCAAGCGAGTGGGTGGTAGTCTGGTAGTGGTAGGTACGGTCAGCATTAAAAAACCGCAGACCACATTAAGATTTTCAAAATCGGTATACGTCTTAAAACAAGCAACGCCTGGGCGGTCATTGTAATCGGCTTCGATGGGTGACCGATGATAACCTATGTGTGAAAAAAAAAATATTTTCTCGAGCATGGAGGACCAAGCTTCGAAAGGCAAGTTAAGCATTTGGTACCGGTTGACAATACAGGTTGTAATACACAATAAGTACAATATAATACGAGTATTGCAGACACTGGTTATCTCCAAAAGCTAGCAGTCGTTTGTTAGACCTTAGGACGGCCTGAAAACTCTAGCACAAAGTAGATTTCTTACCGAACGAAGCTTACTTACACGAAGAGAAGAATAATTTGTTACTTAGCAAATTAGGACTGTCATTCTGAAATAACTCTGTATCTTCTCTTTTATTTGCACAAAATATCAGTACTGTTTTGAGTGGCTGTTTCGATTGCTCGGCCACATTAGTGATGAACAAATGAAAATGATACCCCTCAATTTTGATGAACCTATAGCGAAATTGAATGTGGCCACCGAGGTTTGACGCTGACGGTACATGGTATATGTATGCGTAGTTAGTAGGCATTTACTAACACCAACAATAATGTATTCGGAAGGGCACGACATGTAATTACGTCTCGTTCGGAAGTATCTCGTTACCGGGATGATGTGGTACCTACAAGGAGCGCGTGGGCAGGCGCACGCGCCGCGCGACTCCTGCGCAGTCGTATAGGTGAGTCGGGCTGTCAACATCGCGTCGAAACGCTTACCTACTAGTAAGTGCAGTTTTGTTATTTTAATTGACGTATTTTTCACTTCTTTTCCTTGTTCTTCTTCTCTTCTTCTCAGGGTGTCAGTCAACATATTTAATTCGATCTCTCGTGAGGAATAGTTTGGCGGCACTGCTATTTCTATCCACTCTCTAATGTTTCGTAGCCACGACTTCTTCCTGCGACCAACATTTCTTTTCCTCGCAACTTTTTCCATACCTAATAATTAGTTTTCATTCTTATAAAGTCTATAATTTAAAGTTTTTAATGACGTGTAAGTAAAGTTACAATAAGTATTTGCATTTTGAAGTACTTAGTATTATTTTTGTACCTAATTTATGTATGGCTTCTGAAAACTGGGGTTTCTAGTATACAAAAATCTTCGTTGTTTTGCCAAGGATAATGTAATTGGGGGGTAGTGGCCTAGCGGCGCGGTGCAGCGCTTGCTGGCAGTTGTGTGAGGTAAGCAATGCTTTGCGCTGTCATTACTTTGATAGGTGACCGATTCACAAGTGTGGCAAAAAGATAAGCAGGTGGTTCCGGTCGTTCGTTAGGTTAAATTGGTCAAGCCTGGATGGTATCTGAAAATTTTATAGAGCCAACATTCATTACTCGGATTTAATAGGTACCTATTTAGATAAATGTTCAATAGCTATGAGTACTGTGCGGACGCGAACAATATTCACACTCGCGTTATACATTATAGTGCGAGTAGGTAGGAGAAGTATGCAGGATGCGGTGATGAGCTGGTGAGATGTAATTGACGAGCGAGTGGGCGCCAGGAATCCGTCTAATTCTAAAGGAATTGCTCAAATTGGATGTGTAAGTACCTATATTAATATGGCGCATCCCAACTAAGATTCAGATTCGTTTATTGCTTTCATGAGTACCTATTACAGATGACATAATTAGATCAAGTACATTCATGATACCCGAGGGATTTAGCAAACAATATTGTTGTCGTAATTAGTATTTTAGATAATGAGCTTAGTCGGAATTTTCAATAGTAGCGGCAGATGCTTCAGTTGAATTTGAGCATATAAAGTTTAGTTAGATAGGAAATTAAAAAGAAAAACAATTCACTAATAAGGACGAAGGAAGCTTTAAATAAATGGTGTGCGAGGTTCTGTAAATAAGGCGCGACGACGCACACTCGAGAGGCTCGCGGGCGGACAGAGGCGAGAATTCTTTGTAACTCTTTGTGACTTGACTTTGTCTTTATCGTTCAATTTGTAATTCTGTTCCTTGGGTTTATACGTACAACAAAAATAACCAGTGGTAAAAATTGAATTTCTTGAACACGCTTCGCTTGAGATATGTTTTACTATATAATATTTCCTATCTTCTATTTATTAGTGACCGTCGAATAATTCCTCACTGTCCACTGTTGAGATGTGGTAAACGCTTATCAATCAATAGTTAAAGTTATAGATGAATTTAATAGTCGGAGGTAATCTGTGGAACTACATAAATGCCTACTCCTGACCAATCAGAGGAACGAACTAACCTAAACCAGCGACCGCTACATTCCCAGACGTAACCCGAATAATTTGGAACAGCTATAGTAACTTAGGCTAAATTTCATCCCGATATGATAAGATCCAGATTTATGCAGTTAAAACCGAATAGCACTGTTGTAAAAAAATATGCTGACTATAGGACATTCTTTGCCACCCACGGTCACCCACCTGCAAACTTTTAACGAAAAATTTCTCATACTCAGAGTCAAGATTATAATGTTCTCAAGACAAGTCGTTTCGGTTAGTTCATAAATGCATGTTAAAACTAAGATGATCTAAGAACCAATTAAAATTTCAGAAGCATCGCTCGTGTAACATTGTTTTACTGATCGAGTCTCCAGATGTATGTAGTGCGCGCGGCACGACATTTGACCTGTTATCTGCGTCCGAGCACTCGATAGCTCCATTCCGCGACACACTCGCATACTGTAAGTACTTTAATTATAATACGCTAATAACTTTATTTAAATATGTATATTGTTTGCTAATTCCAGAGATTTCGAAGCATTCATTTGCTTGCATTTATACAACCTTAAGGTGAAATTTATCTTCTAAGAATCCTTGTGGTTTTAGACGATTGACCGCCACTGTGGCGCTTTGAGCAAAAACCCGCCTACGACGCAAAAGGTTGGGGGTTCCATTCTCGCCTCAAACAAACACTATACCTACCTATAGGTAAACTTGTATTACCATAATACAAGTTTAGTACCTATAGTTCGGTTCAGGTCATTTATAAAATTAACAAATAGCAGGTACTCAAAAATCAAATGTGTCCGCTAAGTGTGGGTAACACTTAGAAATAATGTTAAACAAAAGAGTTCGATGGTCTACCTCCGCCTGACTGTGTTCGCCGATCTTGCACTTGGATGCGCGACCCATAATGTGTGTAGCAAAAATCATTTTCCCGAGCTCCTCTAGTCTGTGCTTTGGATCTATCATTTGATCAGTTAGTTCCGGTCGTTATCTTTGACAGCAGTCTTTGGGTCAAGTTAGAGGCTAAGGCGATTTGAAAACTCTAACGCTAGGTGAGCCACACCACTAATCGAAAGGAAGAACCAAAGAATCGAAATTAATCGAT
Organism: Idaea dimidiata; assembly: GCA_949358125.1. Lineage (NCBI taxonomy): Eukaryota > Metazoa > Arthropoda > Insecta > Lepidoptera > Geometridae > Idaea > Idaea dimidiata. The sequence continues at coordinate 13,601,386 of OX442339.1, read as the reverse complement.
AAACATGACCTGTATGTAGACCATCAATAACTTAAAATGTTTAGTCTGATATCTACCAGCTACTGCTTACATTATTATGCAGGAGCTTTTCATTGCTATTTTTTAAGGCATGTACAGTACACCGTTCTTCCCTCAAACTACAGCAATCAACCAATAATTACCTTAAAACTTTCCAGCTGGCAAAAATGCGCGTGTTATGTGCGTTCGTGGCACTGTGCCTGTCAGCGGCGCAGTCGTGCGAGCTGCACCCGGGAACGGGGGCGGGGAGCAAGTCTCCCGGGGACAATTTCTACCGGGTGCTCGTCAACGGGGAGGTCGAGCGATACGCGCCCGGTCAGAGATATGTCGGTCAGTATCAATTTAACCTAAATACGTTACTTTTTAGTATTTCACTATATAGGTACCTAACGTAAACTACATTGAAAGAAACATAACATAATCAGCCTGTTAAATTGTCCCACTGCGGGACGAGGTCCTCCTCTTAGTGGGGGTAGGCAATAAGACGCCACGGGAGCCTAACCCCGATTGGTGAATGTCCCATGTCTTCGGACCGTGGTGAGTCCTAGGACATGTCGGTTTCCTCACGGTGTTTTCCTTTACCGTAAGAGTGATGTTTTCAGCGCTTTGGGTTACTATTATGAAGCTGCGAACCTTATTATAACTATTTCAACCTTATCTCTACTATGTTCCGTAGCTAGTGATGAGAGGCAACGAAATGTAGGTAGTCGGCTACCAACTCGAACATACTTTACATTGACATTGTTTACAATAAATGCTTTTATATATGCCGAGCTTCCGTTTTATCTAAATAATGTACCTACCATGAACTATTTCGATAAAAAGGTAGGTTTACATTGTTCATTTTCTTCGAATTGATAGCTAGGTCGTCACAATGTTGGTTAGGTTAAATTGATACTAAACATAGTTGAACTTCCAATTTTCAAATGGCGCAAGTTAGCGTTCGCTTAAATAGCCGTCCAAACAGGAACCACGAAAGCCTTGGGCTGTCTATGACCCCACTTTATTGAGGTCATAGCCCAATCGTGAAGTGCCAAACTAACCCTTGAGAGATACAAGATTTATAAAATCATAGTATGCGGCCATACAATCATCTTTTTCCGAAATAACTGCTGAAAAACGGCAATGTGCACTAGAGAATAATGTTTGAAGGTTTTACATTTTCTTTAGCCTACAGTAAGAAAGCCGATGACCATTCTGATTTTCAATATCGCTATGCATCATAATTTTGAAGTATCAAATCAGGATAGCCATTCCGAAAAACAATATTCTTACTCTTCTCTTTTATTTTTAAAATAAGTAATAATCTGATTGATATTTTCTATCCTGTTAAAAAACTCAACAATCAACAATTATAATGTATGTAGGTACAGCGACTTTGAAGATCTGAATGTGGTCATCGATTTCTAATATTGACCTTATGTTTTTTAAACTTCCTTGCATTAAGCAAAACAGACACTGCTCGAGGCTGTCAACTAACTCCATCGTACTCTGGCCTCCGCAGTAACCCTGGTCGGCTCCCGCACTGCGGACGTAGTCCAGCAGTTCACGCGGTTCAAGCTGACGCTGGAACCCCTCGACCCTGGTGCCCTCAGGTCCCCGGCCCGCCAGGGCCAGTTCCAGCTGTTCGCAGACACGCTCTCCAAGTTCGACGAGGAGTGCACCAACTCGGTCGTCGAAGCTGATGACCTGCCTAAGACTGAGGTTCAGGTCATGTGGAAAGCACCGCCGCCCGGATCTGGATGTGTGCTGATTAAGTGAGGGTCTTCTATTAATTATGAGGGGAGTTTTATTATATTACGGATGGCTTCTTGGCTACTGTATGCATATGATTATGGATTCCAGTCGATTTTTTGATAACTGATACTAAAAATCAAGCCTTATTTCTAAAAATCCTGTGAATTCTAGTGATATGAATCTACAACGGCAAGTATAAGGCTCACTTTGCATACTAATTTTGGCGAATTTTTAATTATGAATATGAACAATCCCAACTTTTCTAGCTCTAAAAGCTCTAAAAGCCCGAAAGCTCTAGCTTTCCAATTAACATATTGCACATCTTCTTATTCCAATATTTTGTGGTCAGGCCAAGCTATACATTACTGCAAATAGATTTGGCAATATTTTTACCGCCAGGTGCCTGATATCCAGCTGGCGGGCGGTCTTAAGCTCGCTGAATTTCTAACACTTTATAAATTCAGCTGTTAAAAAAAACCTTTAAAATCTGCCAAGTTACCCAGCTGAGGACATCATTAACTCTTACTTTTCCCGGGTACCTACAGGGGCATGGTTCACGAGAACGGGTCGCGCTGGTTCGCGGAGGACGGTCAACTGACCCGGCGCGTGTGCGAGGACACCGCGCTGGCAGCGCCCGACTGCTGCGCCTGCGACGACGCAACCTACAAGGTACAGTGTACACGAGAACTAACAATTACCCAGGGTGACACTAATTGTAATTGTTTACGGGGTCGTTTTCCGCAGATAAAACTCCTCAAATTGGGCTCTTGTTGCGTGATGGTTGACACTAACGCGAAGTCAACAATCCAAGTGGTTAAACTTCAAAGTAAACAGATGATTTAGCCTGTTGGAAGGGGCATAGATGAATATGACACGAAATCCATGATGAGTCCATGAATAGCTATTGATTATATAGATTGCTTTACAATCCTAAACTTATTCATATTGCTTCTGTGACATACAAGCACTCCGGTACTTACTTCTAGCAGGGGCGATAGACACAATGTTGTCTCTTTTTATCTACCAAATTCTACATATCTCAATAACCGCATGCTATAGATTGTAGTGATAATTTCTTGACTTTTTACGTATGGCGTTGAGTAAGATGGCAAATTTTAAAATAAGTTTATATAATAAGTAAGCAGGAATGAATATTACCTCTTAGTAAACCTTCGTATTAGTTAATTGGCTAGACCAGTGATGGGAAAACTACGGCCTGCGGGCCATCTTCGGCCCGCGAATGGCTTGAATCCCGCCCGCGACTATCAAATTAAAAATCAAGTGCTGACTTTCTTGAGTAGAAATCTCGCTGTTGTTCCGCGCCCCGTAATAAACAATAACATAGGCAGAAGTGGGAACATGGAGATAAATAGTAGCCTTAATAGTAAACTTAGAAACTATCTATATTCTAAATTTCAGCGCAAAAGTAGTTTTTGCGTAAAAGAGTAACAAAATCACATACAGACACTTGAAAATTTTCGCGTTTATAATATTAGAAAAAATAAGATCAGATAGGATTCAAATACTTGACCCGCCCCAGATTTTTAGCGTAATTATGAGCACGCGAAGGAAAAAGTTTGCCCATCCCTGGGCTAGACTGAGCTTGCTGGCTACAACGTGTCTAGTGAATTCTACTGTCAAATATACCTTCCATGCGACTTCTACTCACTATTGACCCCTTGTTGTATCGTTCCATAGATGGTGTTCGAAGGTCTGTGGTCTCCGGAGACTCACCCGAAAGACTTCCCGACGCAAGCGCTCTGGTTGACTCACTTCTCTGACGTCATCGGAGCCACTCACCCCAAGAACTTTACCTTCTGGGGCGAAGGGGAGATCGCTACTGATGGATTTAGGTAATCGCTAAATCCTATCTTACTAGGATTATAAAGATGAATGTAAGCGTGATTGTGCGTGTCTATATTTTTTGCTCTTTTTTGCGATACCAATTGATCCGATTGCTATTTTTATAAGGATACGTAGCATTTCTGGTTTATGCAGAGAAGATTTCTGCCCTTAGGGTGCTCAGATAAACAAACAGTTATCCGGTACTGACAAATCTGTGCGGGTCGGTACCTATCGACCCAGAGTTAATGTGCTTATGAAACAGGTATTTTTTTTTGTAAAGGTAAAGTTTATATAAGCACCCTTAAAACTGAACCCGTTTTCAATGACTTTGAGCAACATTTATGTAGACTTTCATCTGTAATTGGTATTTTAGGGTGAACGGCAAAAGCTTATTAATGCCTAGCAAAAAATAAATATCGTGAAAATATCACTCATATTTTGTTTTATACGGTATCAAAATCATAATTCTCTTACTGAAATATCCTCTAAAGACAATGTCCATGTTATACACAGGTCACTAGCAGAATGGGGCTCCGTAGGCCTGCTGGAACGCGAGCTGCGTCAGCGAGGCAGACTCCTGCGCTCCATCGTGAAGGCGGCGGGACTGTGGCATCCGCGTGTCAACTCTAACACTTCGGCCGTGTTCACCGTCGACCGCGTCCGACATCGCCTCTCCCTCGCCTCCATGTTCGGTGAGATTATTTATTTATTACAACACAAATAGTTGCTTACAGTATTAATACACCAACAAGCACACTATTTTAAATTAGTTCTAAGGTATAATTTACCGTTTAAAATACAATTGATCGTAAATTGGAATTCTTGCAAAAATACATTAATCCAGATCAATGGTCTATTCGTCGGGGCATTGCTTTGCTGGAACGCCAGGTACGTCTTACACGATTGGCGAACAACCGACGTCTTCTTCTATCCACTGTCCGGATAAAAATGTCTGGAACGTACAGTTTCATCCTATCTAACAGTTGTTAAATTGTTTTGATTTTGTTCCATTATATCCTCAATATTCTGTCTCATTCCGGTTTTCAGCCCGACGGCTGCGCCACAGCCGATTGAGGCATCGGCAAGTAATTCTAATGCTGCCTAAAAAATGTTTCTGGTTCTGTGATCTATAATTGCACGTAAGCCGTAAGTATTTACCGAAAGTGGTTTTGTTTGGGGGCTAGGTGACGCTACCTGTGCGCCAAGTCGTGCTTGACCAAGCGAGCGAAGCGCTCCTCTGCTTCAAGTCTGGCAAAATTTTCGTTTTTCTGTCAGTATGTTCGTTCTCCTCTGCAGGTCGTATGTCTGCTTCGATGCCACTAGTACTATTAACAGTTTCATGATGGAACTACTGATGTTTTTTGTAATCACTTGTTCCATTTTCAAAGAATCTAAAAATAAGTGGAACCCAACAGATTTTGACAAAACTTGGTATACAAGTTCTATGAACATTGGGAATTTCTATTTATGGTTTAACAGGTCCGTCACCGGACTGGGTAGTGGGTGTGAGCGGACTGGAGCTGTGCCGTGCGGACTGCAGCTGGGTGGAGGAGCAGCTCGTGGACTTGTTCCCGTACGACGCTGGCACCGATGCGGGCATCTCCTACATGGTACGTGACACACGCTCGTACCGGGTGATGTCTTCTCTTGTCCTTTAATATGGCTTTTCCATTTGGACATTTGCCAGTGTCAAGTATTATTAATATTTGCAATAATTAGCATATTTGCAAGTTATGTCACAGAGTTTTGGAGACAACGCTAAAGTCCATGTTTTTCACCGACTTTCCCTTCATTACACTTGTACACCTTCACGAAACTATATTGATAATTATGCCCCGGAAATTCAACAACTTACACGCATTTGAACTAGGTTTCACAAAAATGAAAATTCAGCAACACATCTCCTCAACGCGTTCTTACCAAAACTCTCCTGGTGATGTCTGAGCTTCCTGGAGATATGTGTTCTTAAACATACAACATAATATGCTTAAGTGTGCTGTTAAAAAAAGTACGTGTGGCACTCGAGGACTGCCGCGGTAAAGCTATTGCATAGCTTTCTTGTATAGCCGGCGCCGCTCTGTGCCGGTCGGGGTGGGGGGTGTTAGGTTTATTTTCGTTACGGAATTTATTGATACGGTCGCCGCGCTCAAAGCCCGCGATAAAAGCTATGCAATAGCTTAAAAAGATAAATAGTCTGCAAGGTCGACATCTCCCTAATCTCTAAGCAGTCCGATTCGTATCTACCCAACTTATTTACATTTTAGTCCCCGAACGCGGAAACTGTGCCCCGAGAGAAGATGTACAAGATAACTCCGATGTACCCCGAAGATCCCCGGGCACCATTCTACAAGCCTGGCGGAACCATCGCACCCATGGCTAGGCTCTACCTCAAAAGAGAGAAACTTATTTCCAGGTATACCCCTAACGATTTTTCATAAATTGTCTCAGTAGGAAAGCTATTCGGCGGTTAATTGGCAATAATATCTAACTCAAAAAACACTAATTTTCAGAACAGGAAAAAAAATGTTTAATTTAATTTTACGTAAACTTTTATGTCGTAATTTTATAACAAAGGGATAAGAAATAAGATTATATACTTAAAAATAGTGAAATATTCCTTGTTCCCGAGAAATGACTACATAAGAGGAATTGTTACAATTTATTTTGATTTTGATTAAAATCTTAAAAGATAGAAGGTATTGTAACCAAAAATAAAACACTGTCTTTTCTACAATTACAACAACGACAATATTCGAACTTGCACATCTCTCTTACCGGTCCTAACCAGTGGACCTACGTGGTCTACTCTTCACTGCCATGGCGAATATATGAATCAGTATTTACTTAAGTTTCATTCAACCAAACTAGAATATGCCATGAATGACAAATCTCCGCTTTTTCTCTAAAATGAAAGATGATTTATGCGTAATATTGCTAATCGGTACTTGTTCAAGTTTGATCGAATTGAACCTTAACTACTGCCCAAAGCCTGCGACTAGGTCCCGTTTGACAGTTACACGTTACATAACTATGGTGTTCGCAGGTCGTGTGACGAGTCAGTTCTCCAAGCGCAAGTGACCGAGGAAAAAGAGAACACGCAGTCTGTCGACAGACGTAAGCTTCACGATATTACTCCTTTAATTCCCTTACCTAAACTTGACGGCCTCTGTGGTGCGTCGGGCGGACGCTCCACTGCAATGCAGAAGGCTGCGCGGTCGATTCCCGTCGTGTGCAAATATTTATGCTTAAAAATAAATATTTGTATCTGGTCTGGGTGTCTTTCTATGTATAAAATGTATGTATTTACAAAAAAAAAGGTATAATATGTAGTATATCCGTTGTTTAGTACCCATAGTACAAGCCTAGTGCTTAGTTATTTTAATTTCTTTGTCCCGTCTCTCTGTCACCACTGTGTCACAATCTCATGAATAGCTAGACAATTGAAATTTTTATAGATGATATAATATTACTGTTGCTAAAACAACAGAAAAAATAATATAAGTATTGAGGTAGTGTTAGAAATGTGACAGGTTTGGCGTGATTTATTATTGGCGTAACTGGCTCCATCTAGTGATAACTGTCGCCAGTGGAAAAAGTTGGTAAATGCCAGCGTTGCGTTCACGAATTTGTAGGGTTCCTTACTCAATTGTTATAATAGCATGAAAACATGCGCGAGTCCGACTCGCACTTGACCGGTTTTCGTACTTTTCTTTTAAATTGTAACCTTGATCGTTTGTTATCGTTCGTCAGCGGAGTGCGCAGTGACCGAATGGAGCGCTTGGTCCGCGTGTTCGGTGTCGTGCGGCAAGGGGCTGCGCATGCGCACGCGGGAGTACGCGCGCGCGCACCACGCCGACTGCGACCGGCAGCTCGTCTCTAAGGAGATGTGCGTCGCGCCCGTGCCGGAGTGCCGGTCAGTACCATCTCTAAATACCTTATTTTCCATATACCTAAATGACAAAGACTTTTACCAGAATGCCTAAAAACCATTACGGCTGAATCCTATGATGTCTGAAAAGAATAGTGACGGATCGATGCTGTGGTCTAATGGTTTCACCCGCATATGTCTTGACCCGTGGAAATAAAAAAAAACCTTTATTATCGAATGCCTACACACAGGTCGCCAATGTATTGAACGTCGTCACAATTTTACAAGCTGTAGGGAAAGGCTAGGAGTTTTCAAAAAGTTTTTTTTCACCATACGCTTCATTCGCTCGGCTTTATGCATAAGGGTACTCATGATGGAGGAAAGTCAACATTGTACTCAGGAACTTCACACTGTACTCATATTTCCCTAGGGAAGAGAACACGGGGTCAGGCACGAGCGATCAAGACCCGCCCCCACTGACGGAGAACGACGAAATCTGTCGCACGTCCGCCTGGTCCCAGTGGAGCGAGTGTAGCGTCACGTGTGGGGTGGGCGTCGCCACGCGCCGCCGGTACTTCCTGCACAGGATGGGGCCCAAGAAGTGCCCGCTCGTGCAGATAGGTGAGCTCATACCCTAGATAAACCACGGCGTAAACATCGGCGGGACGCTGCCCTCTAGTTGACTATATATATAGAAAGACTGTCTACTTGGTGAACATTTTAAATGTCCTTCTTTTCCTCACCGTTTCCTGCTGAGGTCGACAACGCATGTCTAATTCTTCTTCTAATCTCTTATCGTGGCCCTATCAAACCCTCGTCTTTTGACCCCGATATCTTCTCCAACACAGTCTATTAACTTCTTTATATTTTGTTATCTATGATAGTCAAATAGAGCGATCGAATATGGTATATGTGTTACAGAGGAGTCCCGCAAATGCATGGAGCCACCCTGCCCGGACCAGGCGAGCGAGATGCAAGAGACGAGCGACCCTCTCTGTCCCACCACGCCCTGGTCCGGCTGGTCGCCGTGCTCCGCGTCGTGCGGTCGCGGCGTGCAGTTCCGCACGCGACTGCTGCTGGTGCCTGCAGACCGGCAGCAGGACTGCAGCGCTACCACCGAGATGATGCAACACCGACCCTGCCAGGACACGCCCGACTGCACGCTCGACATGCGAACCGCTAAGCGTGAGTACAGTACATTTGGTGCCGTGACCAGGATTGACCTTGAATATACTAATTCGAGAATCTAGACTCTTACCCCCTTACTTATAAAAGATGATAAACAGATGACTAAGTTATGTGACGTTTGTCGCTGTCCTTCAACTTTGAAAATTCACGTCACAGTTAAAGACAAACGATACACAAATATGCAGCTGTTAACCAGCGTTTATAAGTAAGGGGGTTAATCTAAGCCGTTAGTTGGGTCTTTTACTTGTTCTGTCTGAACCTACTCTAATAATTTTCCTAATGAAAATCCACCTATACGTAGCATATATCTAAGTCCAGTGGATAGTACTGAAATAAGGACAATTATAATGAACCTAAAGAATAAGCATAGCTTTGGTTTTGACGAACTCCCCTGTACAGTGCTAAAGAAATGCGCTGATGAGTTAGCGCAACCTCTCACCTTGCTTATAAACCAATCGTTTATAGAAGGTACCTTTCCAGACCTCCTAAAAATATCATTAATAAAACCTATTCATAAAAAAGGCGAGAAAACAAAATCATCGAATTACCGACCAATAGCTCTTTTACCATCAATCGCTAAAGTCTTTGAACGAGCAATGTCAAACCGCTTGTATATTAACTGGAAAAATATGACTTTTTGAATCAAAACCAATACGGATTTCGGAAAAACAAATCTACAAGTCTAGCGGTATATAATTACATCCAACAAGCTTATACGTACATAAATAAAAAGAATTACGCTGTAGGTATATTGCTAGACATGACAAAAGCATATGATAGAGTTCAATTCCATATCCTCCTGTCTAAAATATATGAAATGGGAATCCGAGGCGTTGCATACGAATGGCTAAAATCCTATCTCCAAAATCGAGTACAATATGTTCAGGTTGACTATTATGATAAACATACAAGTAAAATAGAAAGCTATCGATCTGACCCAAAAATCTTAAATAATTCTATTCCTTAAGGTAGCGTCCTGGGATGTATCATATTCTTGATTTATATTAATCAGCTTCCAAAAATTATACCCACTTACTGCGTGTTGTTTGCTGACGATGTGTCTCTCCTATTTGAGTATGAGAACACAACGGAATTTAAAAATAAGATTATAGCAACGTTTGATACAGTCGTACAATGGTTGGAAGCGCATAATCTTAAAGTTAATTATTCTAAGACTTTCCTAATAGAATTCATACCGTATCAAAAGTCTAGTTTGGATATAAATTTGCAGTTTGGAAATGTACAACTAGAGAAAGTAAAAACATGTACTTTACTAGGCATAAAAATCGACTCGAATCTTACCTGGAAAGCGCATATTGAGAACTTAAAATCTAAATTGTCAAGATTTTCATACGCCCTTTATGAACTTAAAATTAGCACAAACAAACAGACTGCCTTAACAGCTTATTACGCGTACGCACATTCCTGGCTTTGTTACGGTGTTATTTTGTGGGGAAATACCACAGATATAGAGGATGTGTTGATATTGCAAAAATCTAATATTTATCATTGTACCTCTGGCCCTATTACCTGTCATGTCAAAAATATTTGAAAAAGTTTTATATGAAAGGCTATATAATTACTTTGAAACTTTTAACATATTTACACCAAAACAATATGGCTTCAGAAAAAGTAAATCAATCAACATGGCAATTTATGACTTTCTATATAAAGTAATGCAAAATGTTGACAAAACTAAACCAGCTATTGCTCTATACATGGACATGAGTAAAGCCTTTGACCATGTCAATCATGAGATTCTTTTAAAGAAATTAGAGAAGTATGGTGTTAGGGGAAATGCGTACAATCTTTTACAGTCATACTTGAATAATAGACGGCAGGTCACACATATAACTAAGATATGTCCACAAACACAATCAAAGATGAGGATACTAAAGAATGGTGTACCCCAAGGTAGTGTGTTAGGCCCACTCTTATTTAATATATATATTAATGACTTTGCTGATATCACTTCATGTATGACTCTGTTTGCAGATGATAGCACAGTACTATTTATCAATGAAAATAAATTAAATATCTCTAATGTAATTAATATGACGTTGAAATCTCTAATTAATTGGCTGAATTCGAATAAATTAAAGGTTAATATTGATAAAACTAATTTAATGAATTTTAGACAGCGAAAAAATAACCTGACTCTTAATGTACAATATAATGACAATAAAATAAAAGAAGTTGACCATACACGATTTTTAGGATTGACTATCGATAACAAATTGACATGGAAAAACCACATAGACATTGTATGTAAACGAATCTATCAATTCTCATATGCATTATTTAAACTAAAAAACATAGTAAATTTAAAAGCTCTTCTAACGGCATATCACGGCCATGTAGCGTCGATATTGAGATTTGGTGTGATATTTTGGGGCAATTCTACTGACAAATTAAAACCTTTGATTGCACAAAAGCGGTGTATACGTTCAATATGTCAGCTGGGTAGAATGGAATCATGTAGAGTCTTTCAAAAAGTTGAGAATTCTCACTTTCCCATCAATATATATAAGCGAAATCGTTCAATTTGTTAAAGAAAATTTACATCTTTTTAATGAATTCGATGAAAATAGAAGGCATAGGGGAGATCTTCGCGCTATTACACGCAAGACACGTTTGATGAGCATTAGTGTGTTCTGTATGGCTCCTACAATATACAATAAGATTCCAATTTCATTACGGATGATAGAATCTCCCTGGGAATTTAAGCGGGCTGTCAACAATTACCTTATGGACAAAGTGTATTATTCGATTGAGGAATTTCTTAATGACAAGCATGATATTAAATAATATGTAATTTCCAATTTGAATCTGAATTTGACATTCCTTTTCTTTTTGTTTTAATATTAAGTTAGTAATTTATTCACACAACATTATTTTAATTAAATTATTCCGAATATGACTTATATGAATTTGACATGGTATTTATATTATTATTTTTTATTTGACATTGTATTACATTTGAAATTTCACATTTTTAATTTAAAATTTAATTATTATTATCCTATTGTTGACGTTATGTTTATTTAGATTAATATTAATAATTCTCAATATCTATGTACTTAATTTTGTAATTAGATTCAAAATATATAATTTTGTAATTAAATTCAAAATCTTAAAAACGACATTTGCATACCAAGTTTAGTGCTGGTGAAATATGTTGGAATATTATTTAAGTGACATCTCTGTAACCATATTTCGAGCAAATAAATGACATTCATTCATTCATTCATTCATGTAAATATTAAAAATACTGACTCATGTAGACCTTACTTCACTGACTTAAGAATTTTAACAGTGACATGTTTGTATATATTAGAGCTTTGTAAATTCATTAAAATGCACCCTGACATCTTTGATGAGGCAAGACCTAAAAGAATATTTACCCCTAGGAGAAACCAAAAAAACCAATTTCGAAATCCTCCTAGTCGCCTGCAAATGTACGGAAATAGTCCCTATGCCACCGCAATACGAGTCTATAATAAACTGCCAAATGGCTTAAGAATGGAACAAAATACAAATAAATTCATAAATAAGCTAAAATGCTTGCTATGTGAAAAATGCTACTACAACCTTAACGAATTTTATAATGATAAACAGCTATGACAAGCAAACTATTAATTTAATGTAAATTCAATCCTAATTTATTAATAATCGACAGCTAAATAGCTCAACCAATCAATATATCTTTGACATTTGTGATATCCTCGAACCTACATAATTTATCTCGAATTGAGTTGAAATAATATTAGTAATACCACAATGTTCTGACTATAGGGCCGCTACACGTTCAAAACCAGACTTAGTTAATATATTATTTGTACTTTATATTAAATTGCTATGCCCAAACGGGTATCATGATGAAGCTTATCATTTATGTATCAACTTATTGTACTCATGATTATGCAATAAAAACTTGAAACTTGAAACTCGGAATGAGAGAAAAACCGATAAATACAAAATTGCCTCCAATACAATTATTCGCGAATCCAAACTCTAAATCTAATTAAGCCTCTTGTTGGATCTTATAGGTAATTTAGCTGTCTCAATAATAAAAACTTTTACTCTACCACTACCAAAATCGACATCGTTAAACTAGGGTCTAGGTAGGTAGTTACGCTCCATCAAGGTCGTAAGTCAAAAGGTACCAAGAATAAGTTATTTTAATGGTCGATTTATCATAATACGGTTTACGAACTTTAAAGTTTAAAATCCCTTAATTAGTTAACTTGAACATTTTTATTTTGGGGGGAGTCTTAACTTTGTCATTGGACGTAAAGAATAATTTGTGAGGCCATAGTAAGTATGAAGGCCTAAATTCAGTCGTTGCTGGGTGAGTAGCGATCGTAAGCCCCGTGTTTCGGCCAAAAACCTCGTGCCAATTAGGCGATAAATGTCGAGTGACACTTATCTCTGAAGATTTCGCCCGACGTTGCCAGATATTTCCCGAATACTGATGAAAAATAATGTGGACGAAGACAAAACATCGGGCGACGTCGTGCGATGTGTTGCGGTGTCTCAGGGGACAAGTGTCGCAGGACTTTTGTCGCTTAGTGAGTACTGGGGAGTATATGCTTTTTCTGTCGATAATAAAGTGAGTACTGGGGAGTATATGCTTTTTCTGTCGATAATAAAGTGAGTACTGGGGAGTATATGCTTTTTCTGTCGATAATAAAGTGAGTACTGGGGAGTATATGCTTTTTCTGTCGATAATAAAGTGAGTACTGGGGAGTATATGCTTTGTCTGTCGATAATAATAACCAAGAGATAGGGGTGGGTAAGAGCTTTTCATTTAACTTAAAAAAAAAACTCCGCTGTCTATCCATTCAACTTTGACCCCAATAGTATTAACGAATTATGTATACGCTTTTGCTTGTTGGTACACTTACGCAAATATTGTTTTCATGAGCGTGTGGTTAGTAGGTGTAGAGTAATCCGAAATAATGCAATGTTTTGTTAGGTTTCGAAACCGTACAGTTTTGCTTCAAGGTTACCTTCGAAACACTCTTCGTTAGGTCCGAATATAAACATAACAAAGACCGGGTTCAGATCTCTCTGTAACATTATTTGAACAGCAGGGTTAAAACATTTTTTTTTATTTTATGTCTATCCTACTAATCCTACTAATATTATAAATGTGAAAGTGTGTGTGTTTGGATGTTTGTTACTCAATCACGCAAAAACGGCTGAACGGATTTGGATGAAATTTTGAATTTAGGTAACCTGGGGACCTGGAATAATATAATACATAGGCTACTTTTTATCCCGAAAGACTTACCCTGGTGAAACCGCGGAGCGCAGCTAGTTAGTATATAAAATAAAGTTCTTTTAGTTCAAAATACACTCACTCGAGAACGAGTGAACCGATTTTTTTGATGTTTGATTTGTTAAGTTCATACCCGGTAAAATAAAATCCATTCAAAGTTGAGAAAAAAGGCAGCTAAGAAATTTGGTTCTATTTTCGAATATACGACGAATACGCACAAAGAATTTTGTGTGTTTTTTATGTGCTTTTTATCGTCATCTATTTTTTATTTGTACCTAATTTGATGTGAGGATGAATTAAACCCTAAGTATTAAATTTGGGTTCGTTTATTCTAATATTTAACGGGGTCAAAACTACCAATGAAAAAATATATCAGACGAAGCTGTAGGTAAACACCTATTTATTTTTCTCCTTATTCATAGGAAATCTGTTTAAATTCAAAATGTTCTTTCATTGGAAAAGTTTTAGTTCTTGAAATCAAAGCAATAATTTCATGTTAATGTTTAGTTTGCGTTTACTACTTTAGGTGTAGGTGTATTACCTGTGTATGTACATATAACTACTCGGGCGTATGTAATGTAATGACTAATGAATTACTGTATCGTTCATGTAATAGACTTGGTTAACGGCATTTCGATTCAAACTGTAACTAAATTTATTAGTTTTTGATTGACGAGTTGACTGACGACTTACGAGTCTATTCTATTAATATCCTATCCTCTAGAAATATTTTAAATGAAAAATTTATCTTCAAAAATTCACTCGCGACGAGGTTTGAACTTGCGTCGCTCGTACTGTGGCCTAGTTGGTTAAAGCGCTACGGTACTGACGCAGAGACGCGAGTTCAAATCTCGTCGCGAATGAATTTTTGAAGATGAATTTTTCCTTTAAAATATTTCTAGTAGATATGCCTTGAAAAATAAAAACAAATTACGAAATATCCTATCCTACTAATATTAGTTTGTGTGTGTGTATGTCTTTTTTTTTTGCTTACCCCACCGTGTGGGGGATCGGTAGATAACTCTTTTCAAACAATTCTGGGTCTTCTAAAACTAATTTTGCCATTAAAAAAGGATTATAAACGAATAAAAAGTATGGCCCTACTTGTGCGCACTGAAAAGTAAGACATAAATTTGATGCAGAGATGTCAAAATCATATACAAATTTGTATAATATTGAGTTACCAAACCCAGGGAACACACTCGGTGTCAAATTTTTAATCCAGAGCCAGGCTGGATTAAACAAGCCAGAACCAATACTTACCAATATGTTTATTTTGTTTTAAATTGGCTAAGTATCAATAATTAAAACTTTTAATTTAAATAAAAATGAATAGAGAGAAATGCATCATCAAAAATCCTCGCATGTCAGGATTCGAACCTGTGACCCTCGCTTGAAGGGCGAGCGCGCTAAGTGTCCACACTTAAACCTATGTCTTTTTTTACCTTGAGAGTGGGACCACTTCACCCCTAACGAAAATTAAACGTAGTCAACTCGTCCCAATGTCTAAACTACCTTTGGGCCCAGTTGACTATCAAATTCGAAAGGGGTCAAGTGGTCCCCGGTCCCAGTTTCGAGGGGGACGACTTCACCCTTAACCCGTTAAACACGTTCAATTAATGATTATGCATTCTCTATCTTTGTTTATATCGACCAAGGCTCGATTTGAACGTCATCTATCAGAACAGTTCGCTTAATGTTTAGAAATCTGCATGGAGACTGCAGAGGTGGGCCCTTGCCGTGGCTTGTACCGCCGATGGACATTCGTGGCAGCCAAGGGCATGTGCGTGCCGTTCAACTACGGCGGGTGTCGCGGTTCCAGAAACAACTTCCTCACGCAGCAGGACTGTCTCGACACCTGCGGCCTTCTGCTCGGTGAGTATACAGTAACAGGAAGTCTGAGTATAGTCGTACATTTCATTTCATTTGCTTTCATAATGTTTAGAATAGAAGTTACAGCTGTGTCTTGAGCTCTGCTAAGAGTAATAATAATATCGACGACCTTTGTGGCGTGCGTGTGGTGCAATGCAGAAGGTTCAGGTTTGATTCTCGCCGGGTGCAAATAAATAAATATTTGTATCTGGTCTGCGTGTCTTTATATATATTGTGTATGTATTTAGAAAAGAAAAATAAATCTAAGTATTATATCCACTGTCTAGACACCGTAACATAAGCTTAGTAGCTTACCGTGGGACTAGATGGCGCTGTGTATTGTACACAGAATTTATTTATTTATTTTAATACATTTATCTCCAATCTCCAATTTATGTCGTCTTTTCTAACAAGATAAAAGTGGCTATAATCTTTAACTCCACCGCTGACTAAACTAACTAAACGCACTAGTTTGGCTTAGCTTTGCAAAATGAAACTCATGTGCGTCCACCGCTAACTATGCCGGCTATGCTTGCGAATTATGTTCAACTAACCAAATTTAGTCGGCAATGACCGGTCAGTTTTATTCAAATGAAACTTTTTTTTATTGTCTAAAACAAACAAGACTGACTTGACTTCTACAATACTTATGACAATACACTGTCTACAATTCAGGGTCATATAGTTCTGCGTTCACTGATCGTTCGAATCGTAGCCAACTTTCGATTTCGGGTGTCAATTGTTAAATACCACCACCGATTACCTCGTCACGTAACCTACATACGAACCGTTTACTGCATAGACTTCTTACAAATATTATAAACGCAATAGTTTGTATGTATGTATGTGACTTTGTTACTCTTTCACGCAAAAACTACAGAAGGGGCGCTTCAAATCGACACCATAATTAAATGCCATTTTATAAGAAAAATCATTTCCAGTGGAATATTTGATTTTAGTGGTTTACTGAGAATTGTAACCACCTATTAAGCGCTTTTTAACTGGTTAATTACACCCTACATCAAACTTTTTCAGTACCAACATTAAAAGTACAATACATTACGTGTGGTGCTTACTTTTTAAGGTTCTACCTTAAAAAGTTTATTTTTTAAGGTTACTTTTTAAGGTTCTACCTTAAAAAGTAAAACCGGTCAACTGCGAGTCAAATTCGAGCGCGTAAGGTTCCGTCCTAACTCTAAAATAAACACTGGACCAAGCGAAATCCCTGAACGCAACTTAAGCTAATTTATCACTAGATGGCGCCAGTGGTCAAAATACATCGCATATTTAAAAAAAACTCAATAAGTATAGGAGCCTCTCTTAAATATTTGTTTAATTTTGTTTTTAGTATTTGTTGTTATAGCGGCAACATCAAAAAAAAGCTGTTGTTTTTTTTTCACAGATCATAAAGATATTTATTCGCATAAAGTATAGTACAAATTGGTCTTAAATTACTTGATAAATTACATAAAAGTTTCATATACTTTGTCGTCACATGGCATGCCAATTTTTCTTATAAAAACTAATATTAAAAAAAATGATGAATAAGTTTCTTTGGTGCAAATTATATACATTATATCGGTCATTTCTATAAAAATGGTAAATGGTATTTCTGTTGATGATAACAACAAATATTATTCTAAAACAGACAAGTAAAATAAATGTTATTCCTCAGACGGTGATGGAAAACATCGTGAGAAAATTCACGGCTTAGTTAGGACCAGACATATTGCCCTGTTCTTTTCTCTGAGCATAATAATTAATAACAAATTAACTTGACATAATAATGTCCTTGGCACTACATCGCCATAAATAGCATAAAATAAAGTTGCTAGCACTATATAAATCATCCAAATTATCTGAAAAGGCCTCATTCGAATTATGGAAAACAAAACGAATACCAAACATCACAACAATCATAAATGTGACCGCGATATGTCGTGCCATTTCCGTGCGCTGCGATGCGTGGTTCCCGCCCCGCCTCTAATGTCATTAGGGCAGTGTGACACGCGTGCGGTGACGTGCCCGGACCGTGACGTCACACACCCGGACACAGCCTATGTGACGTAACCGCTTGTCACCTCTATTTCGGACTCTCGTGTTAACGAGCTAGCTTTTATTGAAGCTTTTATGGGTTATCATGTCGGTTCGGACAGAGGTAACTCTTGGCATGTTTCTAAGCACGTTTCTATGCGCGGGTACCTTCTCAGTAACGAGTTCGGTTTGTTTTCGTGTCAGTAAGTACCTGTTCGACTCGTTTAAATAATATATAACTAACTTTAACACCAATTGTATTGACGGCCCCTGTTGCGCGGACTGCGACGCAGAAGGTTGCAGGTTCGATTCCCGCCGGGGACAAATATTTCTGCTAACTATAAATGTTTGTTTCTGGTTCTGGGTGTTTTCTATTTATCATATTGTATGTGTTTACTAAAAAAAAGTATAATTAGTGTATCAGCTGTCTTGTACCCATAGTACATACAAGCCTAGTGCTTAGTTTGGGGCAAGATAGCGCTGTATGTAATGTTGTGCAATATTTATTAAATTACCCTTATAAAATAAATGAATTATGAAATTTTCTATGCCAAAAATTTTGTTATGCCTTCCATTCTGGAAGTTTTCCGAAAGGCATTCACAGCCTTTCGGTCCGATACAGATATCTGAAAGGTTATCTGTCTCGCTCAGCACGATCCAATAAGACAGTAACAGATAATAATATGGCAAGTCGATTATTGTTGTGGACCGAAACTCTCTGAATAGCCCTTCAGTTCCTCTAAAGTTCAGGTAGGTGTTAGGCATAGGTATGGAGTAAAAGTGTCTGACTATCACGATTCATGAGATACAGCCTGGTGTAGATGCCAGACTGGCAGACAAACTCCTTTGGGTCTAAAAAAGGAAAGTAAAGTTCTCATCGATCTAATTCCCAACATTCGTACCAATTATCAGCTTTCGGCGGATCAATGCAAGCTTACCCTTATTTTGTGTAATTTGACTATCGGACCATGATTGTCCACATCCAGATTGACAGTTCTATAAAATGTATAGTGAACAAACATGGATAGTGTTTGTTTAGTGAGCGATGGTGACGTCAAACGCCGACGTCTTCACTTGTGTGTTGACACGAGGCGTGTACGGATGTAGGTCGCATGGCAATATGAACATGATCACAATACTTGTTTATCTACCTAGGCAATAGATAGGCGGTTTCTGTGTAGCTCCGACATGGACAAGGGCTACCCTTTTTTTGTCCGTAGCTGTCGTAAAAGGCGGTTAAAGGATTTGTATAGATTAGCGTACCTAGAGTTCTCCTCGCGCGGTAGCGCGTTATTGTTGTAAACTGCTAGGTTCTAAGGATGCCAAATCTATTTGCGGTATCTATGGTCAATGATGACTTACCTACTGTGTGTTACCCCAAATAAAGTGAGGTTGTAGCTAATCCAGAACTCCTGGGAAGGATGCAACTTGGAACATCGCTCAGATGATAAGGTTTTTGCAGTTTTTGCTGCCCTCTCTCACCAACAAAGCGACGCTAAGAAAATAATACCTACTTACAGAGGCTGCCTTCGAGAGCTGTATATTTTTTGGTATCTTCTTGATTATCACCAATGTTTTGATTAGTTTTTTACATACATGAACAGTGAACACATAATTTATTCTTCTTCAAACTTCGATTGAAGATGAAAGTAGCCACATAAATTTTATTTATAATATAATTTACGCTCTAACGACCTTGTGTTCGTAGTACATTGTATGTACAAGGTAATAAACATCTCTCGTACAGGCATCGATAAACTTTCTAAATTAATCTTAATACATCAAATCTGGACAGAAACAATAGCTCGCTCCCGTGCTTCTGTCTGTTTATTTATATACCTACATATACCATATCGGTACCAGCGATCCCAGATCCTATAGCTTCTCATGTATACGTCATCTTCGCCGTAGAGCGTAGGGCTGATAAAGGAGAATGGAATGGGAACCGATCCCAAATAGATTAGGATCGGTGCAGCATGTCTTTTTCCATTCTCGTCTATCAGCCGTCATCTCATTACACTAACACAGTCCATCCATCTTCACACATAATAAAACTTCCGGATGGAATTCTATGAATGGCGGTGAAAATCGCATCAAATTTGTTGCGTGGTTCAGGATGAGTTGGCGGATAAACAAACAGGCAGACTGTGCGAAAAGCGTTAAAGTTGCTAAAGTGTGATACAGACTATTAGTTTTAACTGTATCTTGGCAAGTACAGAACATCTGAACATCAGTTGTCAGCTAGCTGATTATGTAATTACGTTGCTAACAAATCTCGATAAAAATAATGAAGTTTTTGCATTTACGTCATTTTTGCGATAACAAATATATACTTACATATTGACAGCTGACAGCTAGTTTCAATTGCAATTTATTTGACATTTTAACTAGGCTAAACAGTCCTCAGTTTTGCCTACATACTTGCCTGCGTATTTAACTGTTGTGTAACCTCTTACTCATAAACGATGATTAACAGCTGCATAAATAATGTAACTATTGTCTTTTACTGTGACATGAAGTTTCAAAGTTGATAGATAGAAACCAATATTAAATAACTTAGTCATCACTTCATCAGTTAATTATTATTATTATAAGCAAGGGGCATAATTGACAGTTAAAACCGATAGTTTGTAACTCGCTTAATGTTTGAATCTCATTTGTTTACTTTAGGAGGCGGAGCCGGCCCTGCTCCGACCGGCGACTCAACAGGGATAGTGCCACCAGCAGCTGTTGCAAACACCGTTGATGGTAAGGAATCCATATATTAATTACATAACATATTCTCTTCCAAACAACCATAAAGTTCCAAACACTGAGAAACGTACCACCATCATTTTAGGATACCTACATTGAATCAAATGCCCAAAAGGGTTTCATGCCCAAAAGAGTTTAATGATGAGCCTACTATGTATCTTATGACCACCTGTAGTACTCGTGATATGCAATAAAAAAATTGAATTGAATTGAATTGAATCAGCAACATGGGCTGGGCGTTCCCGATAACCTGATATTTCGACGGGATCGGGACTTGCGCTGGTGATACCGCGAGGATCACCTAGTGACTAATATAAATAAATTTGTATATATCGAAATACCGAGTTATTCGATTTCATTGATTGCATTGCGTCACTAGTAACCATATAAATAGTATACCTACTTACACATACCTCTATGAGTTGAAAATGAAAAGTTATTTTACCTTGGTTTGAGCAGAATTGGTTATACGAACAGCTGGTTTTTTCAATAACCCTCAAGGTTAATTCTACATGTTATATCAACTTTTCGCGTGCAAATTAGTGTATTGAGGGCATTGTGATGTCAAGTAATACAGTTTGCGATGTAGTTGTCAAGGTAATTAGGTCGAAGCCGGTGTATCTAGGTCTTGCGCCGGCACCGCCCGCGTGGCGACCGTGACACGGCCGGTCAACGCCGACTCGTTTAGGCGTAGCTATGACGTCATAGGTACACAACTAAAAGATGTAATACCTAGACTAGTATCCTACAATTAGCACCTGTTCAATACATATAGCTTTGCTTGGATATCGGCCTTTTATCGCATTATATGCACATGGTTTTGGCCATGGCGATGGAAATAGCATTATCCGTTGTCGATCTATTCAGGTCGCCTAAAAAGGTAGTAGATTCTGCAAGTAATTCTGGTTTTTTACACAATCACAATAGTCATGCACCTCGCCTGCACGAGTCTGGTCGAAAACCGTGGATACGGGTGCAACTATATAACAGGTGCCTGGTACACAGTTATTCTGACCGTGTCAGAAACTATGATCCAGGATCAATATCAAGGAGGTCAGGGGAAGACAAAGGAGTGGATACATCACGATTCAAGTTTACGCAAAAAGTTCTTATGAATAAAGAAGATTTAAGTAGGTTTCCTACATTTCTATAGTTCATGTTTATACTATGACGTGAATCAGTACCAAGTTTACAGTTTGTGTTAATAAGATGTTTTGAACGGTTTTATGGCCGGAACTTTGCGTTGCTTTATGAGTGAGATGTTTTTAGTTCTAGATGAGTTCGTAAAAACGTCCGTGTTGTTTATTATTCCCGAGTTACTGAAGATAAACATACTAGAAAACCGAGTTCGAGGGATAGCAATGACTGATCCTTCGAGTCGGATCATATAATGTAATTTTAGTTTCGCACGCGGCTACCTCGATGGCGTCGGTAGGTCGTTTCTGCATCGCGCTATCGTTGTTTCGTGGTTAAACAATAATGCTGGCTTGCGCTATATCGAACTAACTCGGATTAACTAGTACGGATTAGTAAGTTCGATGTAGCTACACCTTTGTGCCTACGTTTTTGTTCTATTGAGTGTAAACTCTCTATTTCCCCCGGATTGTTTGTATGTCGTATGCGTGTTTCCCGGCAGGTCCGACCCTGGGCGCTCACACGGAGTGTGAATACAGCGCTTGGGGCGAGTGGAGCCGATGCTCCGTGTCCTGCGGCACCGGGTACCAGGCACGGACTAGGACACTGCTGGTGAGTACATTCCAGCTACAGAAACACAATTAAGCCAATTGACCGCGATTTTTCTACAAAACACAACTCGCCGTTGCGGGCAGGTGGTGAGGTAATATTCAAAATCTTTGTGATTGGCCATTGCGTTACCTATCTATACTTAGGCCGAAATCTATAGTCAGTACTTTGTCTTAGCTCAGACTTACCTGAGCTTGAGCTAAGCAAAAAATTTGACTTAAGACAATTTTGGTACTTTTATAAGTAATCTGTGATTGCGCAATCTTCGCAACTTGCTTAGCTCAAGCTTAGCATAGTCTCAGAAAATATTAAACTAAGTAGTGATATTTCTCATTTCTACCACACTTAAAATTTGGGAGCTACTTAATTATTTAAGTAGCCCTCTAGTTTTATGTGGCCTCAAATTTTAAATCGCCACTTCATGTTTGAGGCCACTTTAAACTTGAGAGCTACTTAAGTATTTATATTATTTATGATTTCAGCCATTGACTCTTTGTGATTAGCCGATGTGTTACCTAATCTAAAGCTAGACTTTTTCTGAATGGCCGTTCTTGTACGATAGTGCAACTAGAGAGCAGTCAATTGGTTTATCGTCTTTTTACCTACTTACCCCCATATCCACACTACACTTCTTATCATATATAATTTGACATTTCTCTTACTTTACCATACCATGTTTGTTTCCAAGATTTGATCTCTATCAGCAACACTATCGATCGATATATTAACATAGGGTTTTTTTTTTGCAAAAAGATAGGGTTCGACTATTGGGTAGTTTTTTTTTAAAACAAAATATTACACTTTAGTTTTTGTCGAATACGGGGACGCAACTTCCTTCAGATTTTTTTGCTATCTTTTATAGTGAAATTCCCCTGAAATCCCGTTTAAATATGGTTCACAACCTGTATATTGATTAAAATTAAATGATAACAAAACATAAAATATTAGAGCCTGCTGTAGTTGCAAACGGTTGGAAAACTACTGAACACTTGCATTTTCCGCACAGTTTGGTGTGACGTAAACAATCGCTTGTTCTATGTAGCAGGCGGCCGTTAACATTCCTTCATTCCACTACACTACAGCTGTATGTATACGAGTATGTTGTTATAGTTTCAGTCTATTAGTATAGTTTCAGTAGGCACCTATAGGCCGATTATTTCCTTTGCCGACCAACCGATCAGTCGGTTTTTTAATTGTCGACTAGTCGGCAATGTCGTACCTTTTAATTCTGGGATATTCTGGTTCTAACTTTGCGTATCATTAAAACATATAAAGGCATATAAAGTAAACACAAAGTAGTGTACATTTTTCATACTATAATAGGTACCTACTATGGTTATCGAATAAATTATATCCTTGAATTGTACGAATTTGTGCTACTAATTTAATCAGTGCATTATTTCTCTTGTTTTATTGCGTCACTGTAAGTAACCGACTACTCGGCGACTGATCGGCCCATCTCTCATTTTCAGTGAACAAATCATTATTTTGTTATCGGTTTCATTCAGCAAATTATTTAACTTGCTTTGTATCAATTGCTTCCGGTCAAAATATATCGTCAATAAATACGTGGTCGTTGCCAAATTCAAGGTTAATTCATTTTTTAAATGACACACGGACCTTATGTGTGTTTGGAACATGTTTGGAATTCAGCTAAATATGCTCTATTATGTCATCGTCACAATTGCCAAATCAAATTAAATTACAATCGTAGCATAAAGCAGATATTTGACAGAACACAACCTACCCACGTACTGACCTAGACCTTTGATAAATATGCGAAACCTTACATGTGTAAGTATATTATGCTGAATTCGGTACGTGTGTTCCTGTGTCTAATTGTGGGTCAGATTGCGGGCGGGGTCACGGGCAGAGAATTAATAGTCTCACATAGTAATTCATTTACACATTAAATCTATTTTTAGGGTTCTGCTCATTCATTAACATCTGTATCTGAAGGAAGGATTGCCTTAATTTTCCTAAGTACCTTGCTATGTCTGTTCATTATATAAACGCGAAAGCAATGAGTCTATTAAAGTAGAGTAAAAGTAAATAGAGACGCCATTGCAGAACAAATCATTATTGAAAAGCGGCACAAAGTATGCTAGATACAACCTCATTATTTATAATTATTCATTTACATAATTTAAAGAAGAAATAGACGAAACTATTGTAATCTCTTTTGCATGACGTAAGAAAGAGATGTCATAATAATAGGGGTTAAAGTATGAAATTGCCGTTTTATTGCAATAGGTTCTTTGAATTGACATAG
Organism: Idaea dimidiata; assembly: GCA_949358125.1. NCBI lineage: Eukaryota > Metazoa > Arthropoda > Insecta > Lepidoptera > Geometridae > Idaea > Idaea dimidiata. The sequence goes on along the minus strand of OX442339.1, from coordinate 13,576,771 downwards.
AATCTTCATGGTTTGAGGTTTTCGAATGAAACTTTTTTCAAATGGTTTCTGTGATGTTCTTTTTTTAAAAAATGTGAAACATTTGAATATCTACTTTCAATTGTTTTTGTTATTCAATTTAGACAAGAAAGATGGATACTGCGAAAATTCGAGTGATTTTTGAATACGAGTTCCGACGCGGAACTAACGCGGCAGAAACAGCCCGCAATATCAATGCTGCGTTTGGAGAGGGGTCTACTAATGAACGCACCGTGCGATTTTGGTTTAAACGCTTTCGTGATGGAAATTTCGACTTAAAGAACGAGCCACGAGGAAGACCGCCCACACACCTGTGTGGGCGGTCTTCCGGTCTTCTTCCTGTGTGGCCGGTCTTATCTCTCTTAATTCATCGTTATTCACCTGAATAACGATGAATTAAGAGAGATAGTGGAAGCCGATCCTAGTCAAACTACCCAGGAATTAGCGGCATGGTTTAACGTTACCTTACCCACTTTATTGACTCACTTGCGTCAAATCAACAAAATAAAAAAATACGAAAAATGGGTGCCTCATGATTTGACTGATCTGCAGAAAGAAACGCGTGTTGAAACTTGTGTTGCCTTGTTGAACCGGTACAGAAATGAAGGAATATTGGATCGAATTGTAACATGTGATGAAAAGTGGATTCTTTATGATAACCGGAAAAGAAAAATGCAATGGCTGACCCCAGGTCAAATGCCACAACAGTGTTCTAAAGCAAAACTTACCAATAAAAAGGTAATGGTAACTGTTTGGTGGTCTCAGCATGGTGTTATTCACCATAGTTTTCTTCGATCTGGTCAAGCAATTACGGCAGATGTCTATTGTGCCGAACTCCGAACCATGTTGACAAAACTAGCAGTAAAACAGCCCCGACTCATGAATCGATCTTCACCATTATTGCTCAACGACAACGCGAGACCTCACACAGCACGAGAAACCATTTTGACCCTTCAGGAACTGCACTTAGAAACCATTCGTCATCCTCCGTATTCACCAGACCTTGCTCCAACGGACTACCATTTTTTTCGTGATTTGGACAATTATCTACGTGACAAGAAGTTTTCTTCCCAGGAGGCAGTACAAAATGCTTTCACACAGTTTGTGCAGTCTAGATCGTCGGAGTTCTATCGCAAAGGCATTAATAACCTTCCCATTAGATGGCAGCAATGTATAGATATTAATAGCAACTATTTCGATTAAATAAATTTGTTAAAAATTTAAAAAATAAACAATTAAGATTTTCAGTACAAATCGGCAATTTCATACTTTAACCCCTAATATTATTATTAAAGCGGATAGCAGAAAATGATAAAACGTCAAAGTCAAAAACTTCGTTGAGTTTTTGGAAAAAAAAACTTTAAAAAAATAAACTAAAATAAATAAATACAGCTTTACCTAAGTATAAAATGAAATATTTTTGCCAGTTTTTGGAGTATAATTCGTGCATCGCCTAAATACGCACGAAGGCATTGTTGTCTGTGAATAATGTTGTGAAAGCGAACTAAATGTACTGTGTGTTAACAAGCGGGTGATCGTGACGTGAGCTGGGATGGAACTAAGTCTTCTTTGGCTAGCTGGCTTAGATTTGTGTTGCCAAGAAATTCGCTCTATTACGTATCTAGAAGTTTGTACATATCTCGTATGCGCGAAAGTTTATATATATGATGTATGTATGTGACTTTGTTACTCTTTCACGAAAAAACTGCTGAACCGATTGCAATGAAACTTAGAATATAGGTAGCAGGATACCGGGAATACTGCCGACAAACTGCTGTACAGTTTGGCAGAGCTATGTATGTGTAATTTTAAGTGTCTTTCAGTAAAAATAAAAAAATAACAAAAATAACACATAGGCCTTTTTTATCCCGATATTCCCGCGGGAACGGAAATTACGCTGGTGACTATAAATGAATGTTATTTTAACACAGAGTGAAGCCGCGGCTGGCAGTCCGCCGTGCGACAAGCCGCTCGCACGCCGCAGGAGGTGCTACCGCCGGTGTTAGATGCGTCAGCATAAACTCTCAACGGGCGACGACGATGCATTTGTCTGCATTTAATACTGTTCTACTTATTTACACTTGAGGAATTTATCAAACAGTGCCAAGTTATGTCATTGTAGTATAATTTTAGATGATTCTAATATAAAAATACAACGTTTTTTACTTACTTCAATACTTGTTTGCTTGTTCCATTTACCATTAGATGGCCTTCGTTAGATTTCTACATACCTACCTATATACGAGGTACTACAGGCATTTGTATAGTCTGATCAAGAGATATGTATCATTCATGTGATATACATAGGTATATCACATGAATGTACTACATGTACATGAGTGTACTAGCTGTGTCTAGCGGTTTAACCGGCATAAGTCTTGATTCAGTTGCAATTTACAAAAAGCCTCGAAAACAAAAATAGTAATTTATGTATTGACGGCTATTGTGCCGCGGCGTCGGGTAGTTGTATAATTTGGGGCTTGATTGCGCTTTTACCTTATTTGACCAAAAAGTTTAACGTAAAGCGAGTCTGTAATCTCTAGGTGCATAAAGTGCGCATTATAGACCTAGGGCTTAAAGTAATTTAAATTTGAAACTAAGGTTCTGGTAGCTCTAGACAAAAGTTTTTATTTTATGCCCTAGGTTTATAATGAGCACTTTCATGCACCTAGGGAATAAAGACTCGCTTTACGTTGACCTTTTTGGTCAAATAAAGTAACTTTGTAGAGCCGTAGATGTGTAAAGTATAATGTGTTCTTGTTCACGTGGCGGAGAAGCGCACACCTGTTCAAATAGGAGCATTCGTTAAGAATTAAAATGTGTGTTTACATGATTGTGATTCCGGTCGGAGACGAGGTCGTGTCGCCGTGACTGGCATATGACTGCTTACTACCTAGTACGGTCACCATCTTAACTCGATGACCACAGTTTTTAAAATACGAACCTACACGATAATTGTGGGGTGTTAAAAAAGGAAAGACATTCTAAAAATAACTCACTATCTTCCATTGATCTCAACCTGAAGCTATCTTCTTTTTTATTTTCAGAATGTCTGTTCTGTTTTTACAACCTCAAATTATGATTTAAAAAATCTAAATGTGTTCATCGACTTTTTATGATGACTATACTTACCTCTACAGTGTAGCTGCCATAATGACAAAAGTTTTTATTTGGCTGCTAAGTAAGTAAACTTTTTACAATAATTTAACGACCTTTGTGACGCTACGAGGCTACGAACGAAGACTCACCTACGATGCAAACAGTTGTGAGTTCGACCCTCCTCGAACTCAACAACTAGGCTTATAATATGGAGACTAGATATAGAATGCCTGCAATGGGTACTTTTTTGTAACTTCATAAGTTCTTTAAAAACTGATTCAAAAACTAAAACAAACATTTGTTTGTGGCGGGAATCAAATTCGTCACCTTCTTCATCGTGGACAGGTTTTTATCCGTCGCACCACAGACCTAGAGAGAGGTTTTGTATGGTAGACAAAGATTTATGAAGAAGACGTAGATTTATAAATTATATAGATAGTATCTATACAATTTATAGCAGCGCATTTACTACCTATCTAACATTAAACTTGAAAGGAGGCATGCTTGGATAAACTCCAAGAGCTTTGTTGATACAATCTCGTCCAACTCCCGTAAACTGCTACAAACTGTGTCAAAACGATTACTATGTGTAGGTAGGTATACATATAACACAGCGTCGTCGCTGTAATATCAAAATGACTTATGTAAAAAATAGTTTTTTTATCGGCTTATTGGGTAGATAAATAGCGAGTTATTCTCAAATCTAACGGAGCAAATTGACTACATGGTTTAATAGTGCACTGTTGAAACGCATTTTATCATGTGTCAAAATATGGTAGGGTGTTGTGTTTTACGAAATTAAACTTTATTACAAAGGTCAAAAGGTCTTCTACCAAAATTTTCTTGGCGAGCGCAATATTATCAGCATACATAAGCATCCACTGGAGCTGCTCATGTGCGTTCCGGATGCTTGCGGACAGTGCATCCAGTATTACGCTAAACAGGAACAGGGACTTAGTACGGATCCTTGGTGGACTCCGACTGTAATGGTTAAATATTTAGTGTCACCAACAGCAGCAGTTCGCACCACAGAATTTTTGTTTAGGTACATGTCTCTGATGGTTTTAATATAGTTGTATTTCTGGCACCCCTTTGGATCGCAGCGCCCAGCAGATCATCACGCGAGGGACACAGTCGAAGGCCTTTTGCAAGTCCAGGAACAGGAAGTGAAAAGGCTTATTCCTCGTTCTGTATTTCTCCATAACGATCCTTAGGGTGAAAACAGGATCCATGGTACCATAACCGGGGCGAAAACCATCGGCGCTGACTGCTTTCCGATTCTTCATGTGGAGAAGAGTCTCACATACATCAGGCGTAATTAGTTGCACAAGTCCTTGATTCCGAGGGAGTACCGGTGGCTGTATCTCTTTATACTGCTTATTAAGCAGCTCGTGGAAATAAGAGAACCATCTCTCCTTAACCGCGAGGTCCTCAAATAGGCCACCCTCAGGATCTTTTACACAGCACCATTTGGATATATCCTGAGTCGCTTTGATCTTAGAAGGCGCCAACTTATAAATAAGCTTCTGCCCCTCAGACGTTTCTAATTATCAACAATGGCTGTAATTGGTCCCGTCTGCCTCTGGATACTGCTCTTTTACTAGTACGTTTGACGGTCCTGCACGCATCGCGATCTTTAGAAGAGTTCGCTTGCCACTTTTTAAAGAGGTCTTTCTAGTTCTTCTCACGAAAGTCATGACTTTCGCGAATTGACATGACTTTTCGCGAACTTATATGTCAATTTCATACAATAAAATCTGTCGATTGGCGATTTTGTCATTCGATAAGAGGAGGAGAAACACTATATTCCGCTAGGAGTAATAGTGTTCCGTGATAAGAATGTTGTCTAGGGCTGCTGGTCAGTTAAGGTCTTGTTTAAAAAACTATTTTGGTCCTGCTTTATATTAGTTTGATACCTCTGTTCTTTGCCGGAAACAAGGTAGATTAGATACATTATTTAGGTACAAATCAATGTAATTATTCAAAGCTACACCATACTTCCGTTTAGGTATTTTAATTGTAACACAACAATACAAATTATTATAAATATTATTATAATGTCAGTACAAAATAGGCAGGTAGGTAATCAAAAAGCAATCAGGGTAGAGATTGCAAATAATATAATTTTAATAGGTAAGTGTAGATACTATCATGATACTGTGGTTCAATTTCACGGACGGATGGTAGACCAGCTGGTGGGTATCAGTGATGTGATGACCTTCGGCAGATAGTGCCCGGAGACCGTGAACACATCCACTGCGCCGGCGCAGTCGGGCATATTAAGTTAGGTATATTATTGGTAACTAAGTGCTGGGTGGGTATTATACTACTATTATACAAATAACAGTTTTTTTTTTGGTAAATATAGGCAATTTTCTACATCCGTTATGGTAGGTAGGTACCTAATCTTAATCTAACTTAATGTTATAAACGCGAAAGTTTGTATGTACATGTATGTGACTTTGTTACTCTTTCACGCAAAAACTACTAAACTGATTGCAATGAAACTTGGAAATCTTGGAATAACTTGGAAAAATGAGTATCAAACATTTTTTATCATTTTCCATAACGAACCTTGTTTATGATTGGATCAAGTCTTTGTTTTATAATTTTCCTACGTCATATGCAAGTTATGATTTTGTTTTTAATACTATGTAAATGATAATGAAGTTTTACTTACACTTGGTAAGTTAGTTTTTGAGAAAAAAGCTTTCCAATATTCTACACCCGACTGGATTTGATCTGTGGTCTGTGGAGTTGTTAGTTTTAGGTACCTACACACTATCAGAGTTAATTGGTGCGTGTCAGCTCGGATGGCATCTTGAATGATAGAATCTTGAATGATTGAACCTAGATGATGTCACTGCAATTAGAGACAATGGATAGACAGTGCTGTAAAGCATTGAATTAGAAAATAAATTTGTAATATAAATATGTACAGACTTTGTCCATTGTTTTGACCTAGCTCGGATGGAACTTGTTAAGTATAGTAAGTAGGTGCTTTTTTGTTACTAATTACTTTAAAATGTTAATTTAACTTGGTGGCTATTTAGCTAATAACGAAAGCATGTATCACATAAAAATATACTTCGTAACCTAATTTGTATGACAATGTGCCGGCCGGCGTGGCGGGGCGCGGGGCGGGGCGGTCGCTACAACCGACAGCCCCACCATCAAATTAGCTAACACAGGTACCTAATAAATTCACGCAACTTTTGGATTAGTATAGACATCATGATAACGCAGGTTTCATAACAATAAACACGCAACTTCAAATTGTAACGAGTAAATTAAAAAAAAAACTAAAATAGGTCACCTGCCGGCTGCCTACTATAAGGCGTGTCCAGAAATATGTCATTTGCACAATTCGATCACTGGATCCGTATCAGCGTATCATGTATCAATCCCCGCATCAAGTTGTGGACGCCTCGATTTGCTCAGTATCCATATCTTTACAATTGTAGGTTAGGTATCTGTATCACCTTTGCCTTTGATGATCGAACAAAAACGGACGGGCCGTATCATAACGTCGGCGTATTGAGATCGGGTATCATCATCTGTCCACGTACGTGATCATGATACGCGGCGATACGATACGGATACGGTGATCGGATCGGGCAAATGATACAAATCTGGACCCGTTTTTCTGTGTTTAAACACTCTTAAGTCCGTGGGTTAAATCTACGCCATCGCCAGTTAGAAATAATAAATTGCTAGAAATACTCGATTCTAATTACCAAGTTTACAAGTTGTCAGCTCGGAAGTTGTAAGCTTGTGAGTTGTATAAATTAGCAGCTCGGAAGCCTATTATCTAGAAGCGGAAATTTCTCCAACGACCAAATTGAAACAGAAGAGCCCTGTAATATAGCTCGTTTGACAACTGGACAATCTAACTAGATATAGAACCTATTCGGTAGTACTCAGCTGAGGAGACAAATGGTAGTGTAGCAGACAGACGAGCCACGGTCCGCCGCGTCCACAAGGACGATACTGGTACGGAAATGTTAACTCTTTGTTAAAGCTTAGTAGATATATCTACCTACCTACTTATCGCAACCGTCGCTGACAAACTCTTAGATTCGGTATCGTAAGTTAATAGTAAGTATGGCCTAGCATCGATTTAGATCATTCTCTATGTAAAGTTAATGAGATACCGTAGTACCTAATTCAGTGCGTGATCACCGCTCGTTATTTATTCCGTGTATACATGTTAAATTGTGTTCAACATTTATGAACATTTTCATGGGGTATCTATATAATGGTTGTCTAATCAAAAGCATAATCTATCGACCTGCCTAAGATTTAATTTTATTTTTATGATGAATTGTTTTGTAACAAAAAGAAAAAATAAGTACGTAAAAGATAATAATATTGCAGTCGCCCACGCTTGTCGATTAATCTGTCTAATGAATCGACTTCTCGAAAATCGAAGAAGCAATCAGCCTACGAAATAATTTTGTTGAAGTAGGTACCAACTACCAATCAGTACACATTATCTCAATCGTTGAATTACAGTAATAACACTCGGAGGAGGAAATGCACGTGTACCAACTAGCAGCAGAAAACGTAGTGGTGGTAAGTGACGCGATTGCTGGTGTGTTCCGGAGAGTGCACGCTGCGACCGTGACCACACCGGTGACCGCGAGGAGAAAGTATAGGAACGTGCGCGGGCGGCGAGACTGGACGCACGCGCCGGTTCTCGTAGATATACGACGCGGACGGTCGGAGTTGCATCTCCAGCAAACCCACACCCGCACTGACTTGCGCATGTATTCCGTTCTACCAAAAACATTTGGGTATTCCTAATGCTCAAGAGTAGCCAAATTAATTTGACAAAATAATAAGAAAAACAACAATGTAAGTACAGAATCTCTCGTAACTGAAAATCCGTGTGGTTTTTACCAAGAGGTTGGCTTTGTAGAGTAAGTTCTTATAGAACAATTATTACAATAGGAGTGCAGTTAGTCCATGCTTGCTGATCAACTAGCGCTCCCTTGTCCTACTTCTGCAAATAACCCTCACTCGGCGCCGAAATGAAAGGAATTCTATTATTCTTGTTTGTCCTTTACGCTAGGTTTCATTATTCAAAAAACGAATCGTTTAAGTCGTGTCGATTCATTTAAGGATTTCATTTGCCAAATATTGATCTTTCAAATATTACTATTTTCAGAGTCATGTGTCGTTATTATGTGATTGAGTAATAGGAAGCTGTAACTTCGCATAAATAAACGTATTAACTACGCATACAAAGTTAAAAACTAAAATTTTGAATAATAGTCTCTTTAGGGTTGCTCCCTTACATGTGAAAAGCAGATATTTTTTAAATTCTCGTCTAGCCTGTCGTGTGAGGTATCGTTAGAAAGTTCTTTTAAAAATATTGTTGGTTTTGTTAAACTATATTTTATGTTATTTTATTACTCATATTTATGCGAAGTTTCAGCTTTTCAGTTACCAAGCGTCTAAGTTTTAGATACCAACATAAAAATGGTCTGACTAAGGACGGGCCCGGGCCTCGGACAGCCTCGAGTCATCGATGCTGTCCGAGTTTTTTAAACATAACTTTTACTCCTTCGACCATATTAGTCTCAATTTGGTACTAGATGAGCGTAGTTAGCTTAGCTTACCAACGGTCCCAGCTCAGTTTTTCTTATTCTCAGTTTATCTTAGTTTTTCAGTGTTTTCTCAGCTGTTTTTATTAAAAAAGCTGTTTTTATTGCTCAAGGCAATAAAAAAGCTGTTGTTTCTACTGGATTAAAGGAAAAGGTTTTATTTGGAGGCGCGATTTAAAACCTCGCCGCGAGTCGATTTTTGAAGAGATATTTTTCCTTCAAAATATTTCAAGAAGAAATTGCCTCTACCTAACAGATTACAAACTTCCGGTTTCGTAATCAGGCCGAATGGAATTTTGGTTGGTACCTAAAGTAAGTTGGAATTAAAAAGTTACAAGGTATGTAGTTACAAGGTCTTTGTCAAGTTGTTAACCAACTCATGAAAGCTCAGAAGCTAACAGCTTTTGTATTTAATTGGTATACTTCTACTACAACTTCAAAGTTCTTTCAGTAGGTACTTATATATTTGTTATGGCTTTATTTGATACTATAACTTATTCAGGTCTTTAGCTTTCTACCTTTTTGATTTTTTGGACACAAACATACTTAAAATACTTGGAGGTCTTCAAGTCGCGAGTGAACAGGTTTATTCCAGGTAAGCGTGCTACGTGTTAGACCACATCGTCGCTCTCCATCAGGTGAGATAGTGGTCAAGTGTTTACCTATCAATCAACTATTTAAAAAAAATTTTGAAAAAAAAAAAAAACTTTTTACCTAAATTGAAACGACATACCTAAATCAAATTAAAACTAACTATATCTACGAGTAAATCAGCTAAACGTTGCAAGAATGCTGGCTGCATTGTCCCGTTCTATGCAAATACTTATTTTCTGGGCAAAATACAGAGATATGTAAAAACTTCTAGATACGTAATAGGGCAAATTTCTTGGCAACACAAATCTAAGCTAACTAGCCAAAGAAGTCTTAGTTCCATCCCAGCTCACGTCACGATCGCTTTAGTAATAAAATTATGACATCTCTTTCTTACGCAATGCAAGTAGCATTGAGTCTTATGTTTTAGAAAGAGATAACAATAGTTTCGTTGTATAGCATAGTTTGTGCCGCTTTTCAATGATGATTTGTTCTGCAATGGCGTCTCTATAACTTTAATAGACTCATTGGCAAAATACAAGCTTTTCCGTTTATATTGTATATTATATATAGAGTAAGAAGCATATCAAAGTGGTTTTAACTGTGTTTCCGCAATTAGCCCTACAACTGGACCTTTGAGCGTGATTTTAAGCCGTGGATTTCCTCTCGATGTTTTCCTTTACCGTAAGAGCGATGTTAATAGCGCACATAATTTTTTCTTAACGAAAAAGACATTGGTGCGCGACTGGTATTCTAAACCACGACCTTCGGAATTAAAGTCGGGGTATCTACCACTAGCTATACATTTGTAACGGGTAAGCCCTTTTAATCCGAAAGGGGGTTGTTTTAGACGTCTAGGCGAACACCTTTTGTTCAACGACTTTTCAAAATTCGAACTTTTTTTTGAAAATTTTGAAATTATGTTTCACTGAAAAAACAGCTGCTTTTGAAAATAAAGGTTATTGAAGTTTTGATTGTAAACTTCAAACTAAATAAAAGAACAACATAAGGTCAATGACCTCAAACTCTCAGAAACAGCTGATTTTCAAGTAAACTTTACACTTAAAATTTGGAAAAGTATTTCGAATTTCTAAAAGTCGTAAAACAAAAGTTGTTCGCCTAGACGTCTAGAACAACCCCCTTTCGGCTTAAAAGGGCATACCCGTTACACCTTGTATAGGTCAATACCAACTAAGTAATATGGAGTATGATTACTATACGATTTCATTTGCTTTTTTAAAGTGTTCGTTTCTCACAGACGTCTGACTGACACAAAATATACCTACTCCCCATTCGTACACAATTCAATAGGACAATAATTGGGAAGTAAAAATTTTATTCCATCGTCCCACTAATGGGAAAAAATGGGATAAATTCCATATCTTACTAATATTATAAACGCGAAAGTTTGTATGTATGTATGTGAGGTTGTTATTCTTTCACACAAAAACTACTGAACCGATTGCGATGAAACTTGGAATATAGGTAGCTGGGGACCTGGATTAACTCATAGGCTACTTATTATCCCGATATTCCCGCGGGAACGGGACTTACGCGGGTGAAACCGCGGGGCGCCGCTAGTTCTAAATAAATTAAACTCAATAATAAACGTTTATAAATTAACAAGTTTTTAGAGTTAACAAATACTACCGTAATAAGTAGGTATAGATATAATTAGGAAAGTCATCATTATTAATTAATTAATTAATGTGAGTACATACCTAAGTACACCTGTCTTATTCTTCATATAACTAAATATTTATTTATTTATTTATTTCAAAAACAACTACAGCTATTTTACAGGATCCCCCAATGCAATAGAGTAGGTAAAAAGCATTATTAATTTTTAATGTTATAGCAGATTAAAAAACCAACATCCAACATTTTAATATAACCAACTAAATATAAATAAATAAATATAATAACTACAGGTGGATAACTATTGGTGACGGAATATCTCCATAGATATTCCGCCCTACCATGATGTCTTTGTTGTAAATATAATACTCTTCAAGTGTACGTGTACACAGGGCGTAATGCGATACTATAATCTGTGATTATTGGTTATTCTGTGCAGGCAACATTGTGTTTGACACGTCCTATTTTAAGTGTTGTATTCTCTCTCTTACGCCGGCTGTTACTTACCTCAAAACACTTACATTAAAACCATTGTTAAATTGTTCTCATAAATTAAGACATCGTATTTCATCGACTAAGTATACAATTATAGAGTGTAACATTATCGAAGAGTAAATTTGGAGCAAGTTGTTAGATCAAAAGATTGTTTGATTTTGCTTCGACCACAATTACAACCAATTCCACTGTCAGCACATTGTACTCTTCTAACAGTCTTATAAGTCGTCGCGAAGTCGGCGCGTTGTCATTCAGCTAAAAAATAAACATCAAACAATAATAAAAAAATTAAAAACCAAATTAAAGAAAAACAAAAACAAGAAAAACAAATTCTATCACAACAAAATCTATGGTTTTAAAAGTAGTCGGGTTACATCTCAGATCTCATCCAAATAGACGAATTACATCTCAGTCAACTTTGAAAAGTCTACTGTGAAGTTGGCGAAAGCTCGGTCGTTTTAAATTCATGAATAAAACGCGAGTAAACCCGGTAAATAAAGTGTTTTATTATGCAAGAACCATAGAAGAAAAAATTAAGTCGGTTTATTTTTTATTTAAAATTTACTTTTTTTTTAGCGACAAAAGGACGACAAAGCAACGACAAATCATGACGATCATGGTAGCGCGGAATATGTTAATTTATTTAGGTACTGAATAACTTTATATTTACTACTTAAATGATGTTCCTTACAATTATTACAATTCACCACTATTGTTTACCGACCTCTACTGCGCGGGAATTCAACCAAATGTTTCGACTTTGTTTGTCACCTGACGATTCTATGAACACTCACTAGTATTTCACATTATTTTTCTAAAATTTCTAGTAAATACAATATGTAAAAGGGTATATAAGTTGCGTGTGGCTTCGTTCAAGGCCGAAGTTCTGATGGCATGAGTTTAAGGTAGAAGTACCTACTACCTATATATGTATGTATATTGATTTCAACATTTTTTGGGCAAACAGAGGTTTCGTGGAGGTTGTAGTGATGCAGCCACAAAACGACATATTAGGAATTATTAACTGTAGGTCGGCTCCAGTGTAATATGTATTTACTTACATAGATTATGTATTATTAACTAACGATCTAAAGTTGACATATTTTTACAGCCCTATTTAAATAAATTTAACAATAAAAAAAGAGCACATTAAACACAAATTTAATAAAATTTAAACTAAAATAACTTATCTCCAAGCGCTCCCGCTGCACAACGGCCCAAAATGCTAGCAGCATTCCCGCGCTGAACCGCAATGGACAAACAATCTAAAGTTTAGATGGTTTAGATTCTAAACGATTATACCTAAGTATGAATAAATATACATTAGGTATGTACCTACTAAAGACGAACATAAGGGGTTACCTACGCCCCAGATCGAAACACGCTTCACCTAATTACATTTAGGTTTAAACACAATTTTTGGCGGAAAGTAATGAATAGATCTTACTAATATTATAAATACGAAAGTTTGTATATTTGTTTACACACCTACTGCTCTACAAAGTTACTTTATTTGACCAAAAAGGTCAACGTAAAGCGACTCTTTATTCCCTAGGTGCATAAAGTGCACATTATGCACCTATGGCATAAAGTAATTTAAATTTGGAACTAAGGTTCTGGTAGCATACGGCCATTTCGAACTGGCCACATAGACATAACACATAAAAAAAATAAAAACTGGGCAAATTTTTTCTATTTTCATGGACGGAAGGGTAAATCAAAAAGTTTTGGTTAGTATAAAGCCCCAACTTTTTTTTTTCATCAGCTAAGGCCGATGTGTGGTTTCGTCATTTTGATGTAACATTGTTAAATTTAATTAATATAAAGCTGTCAATATATTTCATATACGTTGCGTTATTCTATTTTTTTGTTGTTAGTTAAATACTTATTTTTGTAGCCCTTTTATTGTCTCGCAGTAGATGTGTAAAGTAGAGTATTCACCTCGGTACTAAAGTCTGTCTTTATCTTGGGCGCTTGAATCCCACGCTTCACTCAGGACTCTAGGTACATAACTCCTTCGCTTCGCTCAGGAGTTAAGTTTTTAACACCCTCGCTGCGCTCGGGAGTTAACCCTCTAGAGTCCTTCGTACGCTTTGGATTCAATATGACGCCCGCTATATAAGATAGGACTTTAGTACCTCGGTGCATAAACTACTATTGTTCCCTCTTCACAGTATATTTGTTGTTCCCTCAGGACACAGAATTAGATGAAAATTTGCATAGGGATAGTTTAAGTGATTGATAGTTTAACATAGGACATAACTTTTGATCCCGATAATCCCGCGAAATCGGGACTTACGCGGGTGATAATTATTTAACAAATCGAGTCAGATCTGAATGAAAATCGACACAGGGGTAGTGGTAAGTGATGTAGAGTGGAATCATCAACGTCTTCATCGTCATCCATCGTCATCGCCACCCTCGTTATAAATAACGTAATTACAGCTGTAATTAATTAGCCAGTCAGTAATTCTTCTTCTTCTTCTTCTTTAAAATGGCTTTTCCTTTCGGATATTTACCAGTGTCAAGTATTATCAATATTTGCAGGTTATTTGCATCGATAGAAACAGTCAAGTCGTCACAGTTAAAGTCAAGTCGAGGGAATCATTGTAAAAAGGGGGCCATTTTTTACAATGTTTGATCACGGAGCTTTGGAGAGAACACTAAGCTAAAGTCCATGTTTTGCACCGATTTTCACTTTTATTTTCACTTGTACACCTTTACGAAACTAAATTGATTAATATGCCCCCGAAATTAAACAATTTACACGCACTTGAACTAAGTTTCACAAAAATGAAAATTTAGCAACACATCTCCTCAACGCATTCCCGCCAAAAACCCAGTCAGTAATTGAACAAGCCAGTTGAAATTATTGGCGAAATATCGAGCTCTGTAAATAACAAAACATTGTAAATAAATATCCCGTTGTTTAATGTTTGTAAGTCGTTTGTGATTGATTATGGAGTATTCATTGATATTATTTAAAGCCAATCAATTATATAAGTAACAATAATAATTGCTGATTGTGATTTTGAGTGCCTATTAGTAGGTAGTAAATCAACAGCACGGCTGCGGCGGCGTGGCGGCGTGGCGTGGCGTGGCCCGCTTCATTTGCGTGGCAGATCGCTGTAATTCCGGTGATGTACGGCCATAACCGATGGCTCAAGGCGAGGCTGCTTGACGCACTTCAAAGGCAATACTGCACCATTAAAAATACACCCTGGGAGTGCCTTTTATTGAATATTTACAGCTTTGTCGTGATTTGCGATGTTGATTGCTATATGGTTACGGTATCATAGCAAGCATCAAAGCAGCGGTTAAAAATGTAAAAATAGGTTCATTTTTTAATTTCAATTACAAACACTCGTGCTTCACAGAAGATTTAAAAATGCTTTTTGTTCCAAAATTCAATTGTTCGCTTGGAAAACTTTTCTTTATGCACTATTTCACGTGTTCTAGGTAGGGTTATTGCACATTTTGCCTGAATAAGGCAATAAAAAAGTAATTTTAATTTACACCAAAATTCAGGAAACAATTATGTCAACTACAAACGCTTTGAACAAAAATATTCAAAAACTTTAGGTACGTCAGCAAACAATCGACAATTTTTGATGAACCCGACAGGAATTATGAATTTAGGTCTTATATATCCCTTAAGAACGAAGAGAGTTAGTGTTTAAGAATATTGTGGGTGTGTCAGATTTTTCTCCGGGTTTTCGCGATACTCAATCTAAAGTCACTTTTACCAGAAAATCCTCGTAAAGTCGAGCGTTAGAAAATACAAAAAAATAGAAAATGCTTAGTTAATGTATTAGAATGGAATAGATCATAAAAGCAAACCGAAAATTGAGTTTTATTTTTTTAATTATTTCTCATTCGCGTACATTCATATCAATTACTACTGAGTTCGGATCACAGGTTGTCCTATTATGTATTCTAGTGACCTGGGTTAGTTCAGCCATAAAATTATTATAACTAAGTAATAATTAAATGGGTCTCCAGCGATTTATCGAGGTAAGTATCGAAGGATGGTGTCAGGCTTGCGTGCTGGACAGAGCGAGGTCAACCATGTCGTGTAGCGGTTAACGCCGATACCAAAAACTGCCACAAATACAGTCCCAGCTTTCATACCAAAAGCTAGTACCTATGTTGTTACCTAGTTGCTATGTAGTCTGGGTACTAATAATATGTATAGGTACACAGTGAATTAAATAACCTTCGTTTAAACAACCTCTATAATTAATATGGTTCGGCATCATAGATCAAAAATGTAAACAAGGCATTCTCAGAAAGATTCTTGTTCTTTTTCCTTTGAAATTTAAAATTCCTTGTTTACTTTTTTTTAATTATTGAGCTATAGCAGCGCCCCGTGGTTTTACCCGCGTCAGTCCCTTTACCGCGGAAATATCGGGATAAAAATTAGCCTATGTGTTATTATTCCAGGTCGCCAGTTACGGACATTCCAAGTTTCATCGCAATCAGTTCAGTAGTTTTTGCGAGAAAGATTAACAAAGTCACATAAATTTAAACTTTCGCATTTATAATATTAGTAAGATTGAGTTCGAGTGTCACGAGGCCTACCTGATAAAGGCGGTTCCTGATACCTATATATGGTCAGGGCAAATAAAGACCCAGTAAATAGAGCTATATATTTGATATAAACCAATTGCTTTTGGGTGCATGCTTAATGGCTTATGCTTACATTACCTACAATATTAGTTGAAAATCGGTCCAGTAGTTTCGGAGATTACCCCCAAAATAAATACTCTCATACATGTTACCAACGTCACCTCTTTATAATATTTGTATAGATTTTGCGCACATGCGCCAGCGCCGCGTTGTACTTCTGGAACTAATTTTATACAGTGGTTAATTAACCGTATTATGTCCCGTGAAGGTCCCTCCCGCCCAGTATGCTCGTATTAGTAAACATTTGTTCAAAACTTGACCGATTTTCAATATTGCGTAATACCTACCCGCTACATACCTAGTAAAGTAACAAAGTTAGTATAGTAGGTTATAGCATTACTTAGATTTTACTTCTGTTTTCGCGGTGTTAGATTGAAAAAGCTCTTGTAAAACCGCGAAAATTTAAGGAAACAACTAAGTAATTCCAAAAAAACCCAATGTCAGGAATTGCTTTTCATCAGGACTGCTCTTAACCACGTCACGTCACGTCAAATCACGTGTCATGTTCAATTTTCTGCCTATACTTCTCCCTGCCAAAATAGAAAATTTTTAATATTTGGAAATTATATTTCCTTGCTAAAAATATTTCTAAGTTTAAAATGCCTTGAGCAAAAAAAAAAAAAAGAAACAAAAGAAATATTAAGTAAGTACTTACTTACATAATTATTAAGCATTTTTATCAACGCCCTACGTTAAGATCTTTCCAGACTCTTGCTCACGAGTAGTAGGTATAAAGCATTAACGATCTAGCTAACGAAGAACACAAACTAAGTATAATTCGTTTCCTAATGTAGACTACGATTTGACATACCATTTCAGATTAAATGTCAAATATAAGGACCAAAACGGAGTCTTGGCGGGAACTCCTTGAGGAGATGTGGTGCTAAATTTTCATTTTTGTGAAACCTAGTTCATATGCGTGCAAATTGTTTAATTTCGGGGGCATATTAATCAATTTAGTTTCGTGAAGGTGTACAAGTGGAATGAAAGTGAAAATCGGTGCAAAACATTGACTTAGTGTTGTCTCCAAGGCTCCGTGAAGATTGTTTGTAAATGGCCGCCGCGTTTACAAATGATTCCCTAGACTTGACTTTAACTATGACGACTTGACTGTTTCGATGCAAATAACTTACATAATATATTAATAATACTTGACACTGGCTAATTTCCTAATGGCCATAATCGGTTCACAACCGATAAGAAATAAAAAAAAAAAATAAGGACCAAAACGTCAGATTATGATCTGAAATTTAAAAAAACCTACTATAAGTATAGTGCGCGTCACGTAAAAAAAAACGCTGAATTTCAAGGCGCGCCTTGACCACCAGCGTTCTTTTTACATGACGCCATGCAACATTGTGTGTGGTGTGATTCAGTAATATCAACAAGTGATAGGTAATAGAGTGGTCATTGCGAGGATATCCCTTCAATTTCCTCCCAGGTACGTACTCCAGGGTGCGGTATGACGGGGTCCAGCAGGCCCCATGCCTCACACTCCGGCCGACGCCCGCGTCGCCGCCGCCGTCGCTCGGGTCAAGGACGAGCCGACCCGGTTACACCGCGCCAGATCACAACATCGGAAGATCTCAAGTTCAAGTTCACATAAAAGATCTCTACTTCTCAACAATGTGACAAAATATAGATGTAACTTCCACGATTTCATGACTCAAACAAAGGAGGGTAAATGTATTTATCTGTTACTAGCTGCGCCCCGCGGTTACACCCGCGTAAGTCCTACAGGAAAATCAGGATAAATATAGCCTCTGTGTTATTCTAGGTCCCTAACTATCTATTTTCCAAATTTCATCGCAATCGGTTTTGTAGTTTTTGCGTGAAAGAGTACCTACCTAACAAAGTCAATACAAACTTTCACGTTTCGTAATATTAGTAAGATGTATATGTACGTTATGTACTTACTGTAAGCGAAAGTAAGCGCAGTAATTTTTATAAATTCAGTTTTTTCCACAAGTTTTGTTATGTAATAAATAAATAAATAACTGTTGGTTAAATTGAAAGAAATGTGGAATTCTATAGAGGCGTTCTAGGGAACGAACGTGTGGGTCGATTTTATTAAAATGTAGGTGTACAGTACAATGTAAATATTTTGTAAAAAGAACGTAAAATGTGTGTTATAAAGTTATAGGTAAGTATAAAAGTTAGCTAATACCTATAGGGGTTCGTTTCGTTTCCCCCCAATGTCGATTCCCCCTGTGTCGATTCCCTTTGTTTCGTTTCCCCCCGATAAATATACTTGAAAGATAAAACTACCTAACAGTAAATGTACTGTTAACATAAAAAGATTTGGTCTTGATTTATTATATTGTTTTTATATTTAAAATAAAAATATATTATACGCAAAATTCAATTGGAAATATAAATACAGCACAACTGGATATTTTTATAAGTACCTACATTGTATCTAAATAACCACTCATTACAGTATATTTTTTGCATATTGTTAAAAAATCCTTTGTTTCGGCCGGCATCAAAGAAACAAATAATTTCATCTATTTCACACTTAAGTAAAGCAATAGAACAAAACTAGACAACAATCAACTATCTCTTTCACTCTAGACGAGTTACTGTTAATTGCAGTAAGAATGCAGTTAGTCTTCTGAAATGTGAATGTCAGGTGAAGGTCCAAGGATAATTTTGTTACATAACCATCAAATTATTGATAATTAAAGAGGAAAAACTTTATTACCTACATGTCGGACACTCATATCATTTCAAAGGAAAAAATTAAAATTCCGAAGTGGGGGTTTGTGCTAAAAAAAGAAACAAAAAGTGCAGTGGTGCTGTGAAACTAAAAAATAACATTAACAGTGTGCAAATACCCTGACTAAAGAAGTTTGCAAAGACATACGTAGGTACATCGGTGCAAAAAGTGTATGAAAGATGCTTCACAAAGTTAGTGCCGGGAAAATGATATTCCAGCTTCCATGATATTCCATTTCAACAGCATGAAAAACGCATTATATCGAAAGCGCAACAAAGATTAGGGAGTTCCGAAGACAAAATTTAAAGAACCACTTCATGTAATAATCAATGGGAAGTTTAAACCCCTTGTTGTAGTTTATTACATCGAAGATACAAAAGGATCATCGTGTGTCTGAAGGTTTAATTTAGTTTATTTTTTACAATTAAAACTAATTTTAGGTTGAATTTTTAGAGTAAAATTATGTCATTTTATCTAGGTAGTTATGTAAGTCTTGTGTTTATTTGTACTTACCGACTAGTAAGTGACTGATGTAAACCTAATACTTAACATCAATTCGAACCTCCGTGGTTTTTTAGATGTTGTTTTGTTTGTTTTTTTATACACAATATTTTTTTCTGTTTAATAAATAAAAAAAATAAATGTTTGGTATACTAATTGATAATATAGAAAATAGTAGCTTAAGTAATATTAAGAGTTCCTAGTCTAACTCCAATTGTTGATTTTTTCATTGTTTAATCGTTTTTTATCCCTTTATACTAATTTTAAGTTATTATTTTGGATTTTGCTTGCCTGAATGTTAAAAATTGTTTTTTTTAATACCGTTATTTTAAATGTAAATTGTAATTATTTATGTTTTAATTGTGTTTAATTAATTTGAAGGTTTTATCATTGTTGATCTTGCCCGCCATAATGATCAAAATTGTTTATTTTATACCGTTAAAACTAATTATAAATATAAATTGTAAGTTACTAAACCACAATTATAACAGGGTACTAAATAGTAAAGCTACTAATTTCAAATGAGTCATATTAAGTAATATATAATCGTTGATTTTACCACTTTTGCTATGAATCCTTCAAATTATTAAATATTTGTAGAATCATTACTATTGTCTTTTTTCAACATTTTTACAATAAGTTGTTATTAGTTATATGATTGTAGTTAAAATAAGTGAGCAAATAAAGCGTTAATTTGTCGATTTAAGTTTATCTCTAAAATAAATATTTTCTAATCTACCTAATTAGGTAGTTAAATTAAAATGTTATTTAAAATTAATAATTTTCCACAATAACTTAAAATACGCTTTTACCGTTGACTGTACAAATAAAAAAAGTACATTAATTAAATATTTATCGGGGGGAAACGAAACAAGGGGAAACGATACAGGGGGAATCGACATTGGGGGGAAAAGCAACGAACCCACCTATAGTACGTTTTTTAGATTCAGAATTTAATCTGACGTTATGACAATTTTTCGTTCCGTATATTTGACAATTTTTCGATAGAAAGAAGTGTCAAATGGTTGCATTCAATTAAAGAATGAAGTACCTACCTAGTTGTAAATAAAATAATGTACCTAGTTGTAAGTAAAGAAGCTGGTACCTAGTTGGGTAAATTTAGTTAATTCCCGTCAGCAACATATAAACTGTGACATATAAAAGTTAAAATTACTACCTACTTAATGTTATACCTAAGATTAATTTTCTTTTTGATAAAATTGTAGGTACCTTCCTATTTCGAAAATATATTGTTTGTCACCTCCTTATCTCCTCCTTCAATAAAGAATTTGGGTATTTTGATAGTAATTTGGTTAATTTAAGTGTACATATAACAATGTTATCGGATAACATAATGTTGTATGTTGTCATCCCGCATACTTACTTGACCGTGTAGTGTAGTCCAGTCATACCAAAGACATGTACCGCGACATCGTCGTCTTCGCTCCTAAGACTTGTGCACTTGACAACTTTTGAAATATCAATTTCAATCGTGTTCTCTAAAGTTAAGGTATTTTTTGCTTTGATATATCAAAACGGTCCTGTTAAACCCAGTAAGATCCAAGTCTGTCCTTATCTAACTAATCGAAGAACACTCAAATGAAAAAGGACAGACTGGGGTCTCTCTAACATCAAGCAGGATGGTTTTTTGACGTAGTAAGTTACTAATTAGTACTATTTCTATGAGTCATACCTACTACATGTTACTGTGCGGGCTCGAGTGACAGGTTTCTATGTCGACTATCTTGCTGAACAAGCCCGTACGACAACAAGCTATTTGTCGCAAAAACTCCTCGATTGGCGGTTAAACGACCTCTTTATAAACTAGAAAAGATCCGCCTTAAGTGAGCTTACAAGTAAAAATAATTATGATAAACAACTGGACTCTAGTCTAGGCGTCCAAAAGTCGTTGAACAAAATTGTATTAATGTATACATTGTCAAATTTTAATTACTTCTATTTGATTAAGTACTTATTATTTTATTTCGTATAAATTAATGTGATACTAATGTATATATTGTACTATATAATCTATATATATTCTAATGTATATATACTTATAATAATGTTTTATTATGCAAAATCGCGAAAACCATAGAAGAAATTTTGTATATATACTTACCAAGTTTTGACACAATTTGTTTGTATGTAAGGTAATTTAGAACATATTGTGGTACTTATACCTTATTTTTCGAATGGCGGATGCTAAGATATTTTTAGTAAATTTGACAATGTAGGTACGTACATTACTTATAGGTACATATTATTGTTAATTAATGACTGAATGTACATGTTTCGAATTTCTGGTTCTTAAACTGTAATAAGAGTAGGCAAATAAAAGAAGTTGATTTTTAGTTTTAACCAACTGTATGTAGCCAATTCATTTTTAACGAACAACAAATCGATTAATTAACTGTTACCAATTCAATGTTCGATTTGTTTTACTATCCTGCTACAGATAGTAAATCAAATCGAACAACGTTTATAGTTGAGAAACTTCCTATTTTACTCTTTACGAGTATCAGTATCTACCTGTCTACTGGAAAAGTAAGCGTTATTTTATTATGGAATATTCTGTTCGTTAATTGCTTTTTCCCCGTCTTTTTTCCATTCATATTACTGTTTGACAGAGGCGGCAAGAGGGCTGCGAAACGTATTTTAATATTATATTGTTGAGATGCGGGCGAGGCGTAGCGGAATCGCGACGCCAATTTCCTTTAATTTTACTTACTAGCTGCGCCCCGCAGACTGGCCCGCGTATCCCGATCCCGTGGGAGAACTCTATGAGAATACGTGGAATGTTTTAATCCAGATTTCCAAAATCCAGATACCAAGTTTCATCGCAATCGGTTTTGTAGTTTTTGCGTAAAACACAAACAAACATCTAAACTTTCGCATGTTGTGGGATCTCAATGTCGGTCATACTAAAAGGTTAATTAATATTACTTTATAGTAACATCAGTAGGTAAGCTTTTACTGTACCTTCATAATATTCTTCACCCCAAACCAGAATCCGACACTGCTAATTGAGCAGTATCTATGGTAACAAATACAATATACCTATCTACCTACCCAAAGCTCAGGGCAATCTGATTCGATCCAGGTGAAGGCCATCCCTGGATATTCTCGGTCAAGTAACTCGTCAATTTTACGAACAACCCACAGAATAATGACAATCGTCCCAGTCGAAACAGTTACAAAGAAATAACTGACTTATTTTAAACTTTTGAATGACGGAAAAAGATTTACGAGAGCTTTTTTATCTACTTGCGTAATTTTAGAATGATAAATTACCAAACGAACTATGCAATAGTGTGAAATGTATAAATAAACGGAAAAGCTAGAAGAGGTCAAGCGAGTTCAACCTATTTGTCTACCTAACTAGCTTTTGTCCTCTGATTTGGATGTCAGATGTTAAACCCACAGTTTAGTTCCAATCGGCTAGTAGCTTCATTTGTCTCACCTTAGTAAGCTGATGTATTTTTTAAATATTATAGATCCAAAACAAATATTTATTTTAAAGCATACACAAACAAATACTTGATTCCGGCAGGAATCGAACGTGCAACCTGCTGAATTTCAGTCGGGTATTCGCCCAACGCGGCACAGAGGTCGACGAATTCCACGTACCTAACCTACATTAAAAGTTAAGCCACAGAATAAATATTAGTGCTACGTAGTTAAGCTCAAAGAGATTGATGTTCAAAGATACGATTAATGAAGTTTATCGCAACAACTGTTAGCACTGCATATGAGTAGGAGTTTCTTAATCAAAGCCAATGTAAACAAACACGCCCACTCCTCAGTGTCCACTCTTTATGATTCACTAGTTGCTCCCCGCGGTTTCACCCGCGTTAGTCCCGATAAAAAGTAAGCTATGTGTTACTTTGAATATCAGCATACTACGTTTTATCGCAATCAGGCCAGCAGTTTTTGTGTGAAAGATTAAAAAACGTAGGTAACTCGTTTACTTACATTTAAACTATTGATCTCCTTTATAATATTAGTAGCATGTTTTATGGATAAATAATAATAAATAAATTCTGTGAACAACACACAGCGCTATAAGCTGCTAAGCTTGTGTTACAGTGACTATATAGACAACGAATATACCTACTACTTATATCAAATACTGTAGTTCCGCGATATTATTCACAAATAGGTAGGCCGATTGCTATTTATTTCCATGCGTATGTAGATAAATGTATGGGTTCAGTAGGTAAGGTAGGTAAACCTCCACGAAAGTACCTACGGGATAATTTCAAGATTGACTTTATGGAAATACTAGCTGCGCTCCGCGGTTTCACCGGCGTAAGTCCCTTTCCCGCGGGAATATCGGGGAAAAAAGTAGCCTATGTGTTAATCCAGGTCCCTAGCTACCTATATTCCAAGTTTAATTGCAATCAGTTCAGTAGTTTTTGCGTGAAAGAGTAACAACCTCACATACATACATACAAACTTTCGCGTTTATAATATTAGTAAGATCTACTCCTTTTCTAATATGTTTATGTGTGTAATTATAAGTTTAATAAGTAATATTAAAGATAATTCCTAAAGTTGGGTAAAGAGTGGTGTTGGTCTTGTGGTAGATACCCCAACTTACATTCCGAAGGTCGTGGTTACGAATCCCGTCCGCGCCCCAATGTATTTTTAATAAAAATGATGTGCGCTATTAACATCGCATCTTACGGTAAAGGAAAACATCGTGAAGAAACCCACGGCTTAAAGTCACGCCCAAGGCCCAGTTGTGGACTAATTGCGGAAACACACAGTTAAAACCTTAAGGTGTAATGTAACATGTTACACAGCGAGCATTTATGCAGTCAGTACCTACGTAGTGTTACGGGTATTCCAGCGATGAGCCACTATAGATACGTACTGACTAAATGAATGCTCGCCGTGTAACATGTTACATTACAAACACCTCGTAACTTTGTCGCTTAGTATTTCAAATTTTCCCAAAATTTACTAAAAGCTAAAACACTTTATTAATCGGATTTTATCGCGTTTTATTCATGATGCAAAATCATGAATAGTTATGCAAAATCGCGAAAACCATAGAAGAAATTATACTAGAAGCAGTAAAACAAGGTAAATGGAAAGATGTCACTACATACGCCCACTAGATTGAATCATTGACTTAGATATCGTCTGATATATTTATCTATCAGAGTTGCATCAGAGACGTGCCTGTCAAACAACTTGCGATAACATCATTTGTTGAAATCATTGATACCTATAGTCTTATCAATTAGAGATGAAACTCCTTCAGGGAAATACACTGATGAAATACATGTTATCGACTGATTGCATCTCAAATAAATGCCTTACGCTCAAGGTACTTATTCTATAACCACAATTATTGGTTGCCTGGAAGAGATCGCCCATAGGCGATAAGGCCGCTCATTGTGCCACTTTAGTTTTTAAGTTTTTCTATGTCTAATTTGTTGTTATTTGTGTTTTGGTACAATAAAGTGTTAATCATTCAATCAATTAACTAGTACCCTCCTTAAATCCCCGTGTTAAATCCTATTAAGTACCTACCTACATTGTTCAATACTTGCGAAATAATTATAAGAAGTATAAAGTCATTTTAATATTAAACATAAAATTACAAAATCAAATTAAAATACAACTAACACACAACAATAACTTAAAATTAAAAACTAAAACTAAACTTAAAAAACTAAACACACAGAAGTTAGTAGAAAAGCCAAAAAAGTTGAGAAAAGTAAAGGAATAAGTCGCGACTTAACGTTTAAAATACCCAACATGTATTGTAGGTACCTACTATTATATTATGCATAGACGTAGACAACATAATTAAACTCAATTTTCACATTGATTTTAATTTATTGAATATTTTATTAATGGGATTCCATTAATAAAATATTCAACAGCGATAGGTACGATATAATGGGTAAATATCGTAATGTACCTAATCAGTGCTATGGATGTATATGGTTTTAGTCGTTTTGATAAAGTCACGAATTCAATAATTATTTTAGTAGTCATATTTTAAACTATCTAAAAGTATGTACACTACATAAACAATAATTTGCATTTTTTTTCTTTAAAAATTTCGTGCTCCTTGCTTTATAATAAACTAGCTGCGCCCCGCGGTTTCACCCGCGCAAGTCGCGATCTCGCGTTGTTCGAACACCTACCTACCGCAATGCAATAATCCACACTTAAACGGTCGCCCATTGAAGTACTGTTGAAGCCAGGCGCTACCGCGCCTGGCATCATCAGTACTTCCCTGGTCGTCCGTTTAAGTGTGGATTTTTGCACTGCGGTAGGTAGGTGAAGTAAGTTAAAGTTTGTATTTCGTCAGTAAGTGACGATGACGATGACGAAGGATGACGATGACGATGGATGACGATGATGATGATGCCACTCTACATCACTTATCCTACCCCTGTGTCGATTTTCATTCTTGAATGGTTATCACCCGCGTAAGTCCCGATCCTGCGGGATTTTCGGGATCAAAAGTATCCTATGTTACTCTCCATCATTAAAACTATCCCTATGCAAATTTTCATCCAATAAATATGATCACCCGCGTAAGTCCCGATCCCGCGGGATTTTCGGGGTCAAAAGTATCCTATGTTACTCTCTATCACTTAAACTATCACTATGCAAATTTTCATCTAATAAATAGTTATCACCTGCGTAAGTCCCGATCCCGCGGGATCTTCGGGATCAAAAGTATCCTATGATACTCTCCATCATTACTATCCCTATGCAAATTTTCATCCATTAATATTATCACCCGCGTAAGTCCCGATCCCGCGGGATTTTCGGGATCAAAAGTATCCTATGTTACTCTCCATCATTTAAACTATCCCTATGCAAATTTTCATCTAATAAATATTATCACCCGCGTAAGTCCCGATCCCGCGGGATTTTCGGGATCAAAAGTATCCTATGTTACTCTCCATCATTTAAACTATCCCTATGCAAATTTTCATCTAATAAATATTATCACTCGCGTAAGTCCCGATCCCGCGGGATTTTCGGGATCAAAAGTATCCTATGTTACTCTCCATCATTTAAACTATCCCTATGCAAATTTTCATCCAAATCGGTCGAGCCGTTTGACCGTGAAGAGGGAACAAACAAACAAACAAACAAACAAACAAACAAACAGATTTTCGGATTTATAATATTAGTAGGATTGAAGAGTATAAATTTAATAGTAGATTAGATTAGCATTAGATTTTTTCAAACAAATTTAAAACTTATTAGTTTTATTTCAGCTTCGTGTGACAAAAGGGCTGGCAGCTATTTTGGCCAACGAATTGGTATAGCAATTCAAAGAGGCAATGCAGCCAGCCTTTTGGGTACCATACGTTGGGACCCATTTTTGGATTTTGAATTTTGATTAATTTAATCTAAATGTACTACTATAAGGGACTATTAAATGCTTCTTGCTTGACTTGAACCTGCGACTTTCTCTAGCGTGACGCGTTAGCGCTAACCACGGGCGTTAACCATCAGCGTCACGTAAGCTGAACCCTTAGTGTGAATTTTTTCGTAAAAAAAACGCGAACGTGATGGTTAAGTTAACGCGTATTTT
The DNA here is from genome assembly GCA_949358125.1 of Idaea dimidiata. Lineage (NCBI taxonomy): Eukaryota > Metazoa > Arthropoda > Insecta > Lepidoptera > Geometridae > Idaea > Idaea dimidiata. Next base: position 13,549,833 of record OX442339.1, on the reverse strand, counting down.
GTATGGAAACTCAAAAAGCGCCCCTAGCGAACGATACCAGTTTCCATACAAAATACGCGTTAACTTAACCATCACGTTCGCGTTTTTTTACGAAAATACTCACACTAAGGGTATATACTGAAGCGACATGGATGAATATAAGGAACTCATTTATAAAAAAAGTCATTTTTCGGTTTTAATCCGTTATTTGTATTATCAGTATTGTTGCAATGTCGTTCCGACGTTTCGCAGCCTATTCGGACTACTTTTTCAAGGTAAGAGGGGGAGTGGGAGGGTTTGAATTTCATTTCAATACAAAGTCGAGAAAACAGAAGAATAATCTATGAAATCATTATTGTTATTTCTGGAGTTGAGCTAGTGGTGGCGTTACGACCGTTTTGGTGCCAAAATGTTAAATTCCCAAAATGTTTAAATTCCTAACAACACGGCCGCGGCGTTCGTGGTGTATAGTGTGTCAAAAAATAACTAACATACACAACTAAGTGATTCTTTTTAGGCCGTTGGTACAATTTGCTTTAATCTTGACGAGATGATAGATACATGTCCGCTGGCAGAGCGAGGGTTCTCGGTGAAAGCCTCGGGTTCGACCACCTCTTGCGTAATATTTTATATAACTCATTACTTTGTTATGTTACCGACTTATGCTTATATTTTAGTGATGTAGTAGTGATATGAGTAGGTAATAATGACCCAAGTCGCGAGCTCTACTCAGCCCCCTCGGCGGTAAAGGATTTTGAACGTTCTTTTTCTGACAATTTTAATGCAATTTGTAGGTCTAGAAGACAGCGCTCGTGGAGCTATTATTTCGTACATATTCAAATAAATGTCTTAAGAATTGTTCCTTTCAATAATGGGTAAGTTTTAGAATTGATCTTTAAAACAATTGGTTGATTATAGAATTGTTCATTTAAAGAGTTGGTTATTTATGGAATTCTGCATTTTAAGTTTTGATCTGGATGCGCCGAAAATAGATCTAGGTGGCGTGCAATTGGAGAGGCCTATGTCCAACAGTGGACTGCAACAGGCTGATGATGATGATGATGATGAAGATTTGATCAATCATAGGCTACCCCAGAATTTAGCGACTTAGCACTACTGGCGCCTCTGGAGACTGGAACATTGACAAAACAATATATAGGTATTGCAAGACGTAAAGTTTCTCGAGAGTTGGCGATTCACTCTAGCAACACTATTTGAAATTCCATGACCCATCGATTAGTTGGTATTCATAATTGATTGCTTACAGTTTACTAGCGTACTAATGGCCGAATCACGGTCTAGGTAGTAGGTAGGTAAGGAAACGAATGTTTTACCACAGAAGGCGGATTCTCGTTAAACTTCTACGTAATAACATAGGTAGAAATATTTTAGAGGAAAAATACATCTGCCAAAACACTATGCATGGCGGACGCTGGACGGGCATTCGAACCACGCATTAGTCTCCAATTAGTCTAACGTCAGCGTCTGCCGGTGACACACACCTTGAATCTCTCCATCTGTATCTATCAACTACAACTTAGGCTTGTTTACGGCATCCCGACGGAAGCACCAAGTTCAGTCGCCTAGTGCAGGCTTAAGCACTTAAAATAGAATAGCATTATAAAAGGTATATCTGCAATTAATATAAGGTGAGAAATAAATCAGGTAGGTATGTCGTATAGGTTTGAATGATGAGCAAGGTTTCGCGTGAGACCGACCGCTTTTTAATATCGCCAGACAAGGAGCGGCCAGCTCGCCTTGACCTGAGTCCCGAAGCGCGTCGCTCCACGCACTGCTGGTAACTATACGACGGTATAAATATACGAAGAAAGAGCAGAATATCCTATTTCTCTATAACTAGGCTTTTCAACAAAACAAAACACAAATATAAGTTTATGCCAAAATTAGAGATATTTCTGAATTATGTGAATCGGCCTACGGGCTACGACGAAAAAATAGTTCTTTGTTATTTACATTTTCGATAGAACACACCTTAAAGGGAGTTATAAGAGCTTTCAGATCTTCCTAAGGCCTCGTATACCTATTGACCTAATGACTGCTATCGGAGATAGTAAACCTGGACCAACTGCTTAATGTGCCTACCGTGGCACGGAGAAGCTCGAGAAAATGATTTCTTTCCCCATTACATTATCGTCAGACATCCAGGCAGGTAGCTAATGAGCTCGACAGGCGATGCTTTACTTGTACGATTTTACAAGAATGACAGACACAGCTAAACCTATAAGCTCCTCCAATGACCAATGGACCAAAAATGTACCTGCTTTTTGTGAATAATGGACGAAAAACGGAAAGAATTCCGAGTTTATACTTACCTCAGACACGTATCTATAGGTAGTTTATTGTAGTAAAAACTGGCAGCGATGTCGGTTTATTATCAATGCACTTCATTTTACATAATAACAAGCAAGATCCCTGGTAACGCTTATCACTACAATGCAACGATTAGATACTCTATACTATAGGGATCCTTTATAAATTCCAGTGCCTTATGTATATAGTGTATGGAAATGTTCGTATCCAGTCACTGGGGTTTAAATTATGGCACAGCGACTGTCATGGCGTTGGGCAAACCTATTTAGACAGCGAATAGCTTGGTTGGAGATAGGTAGATGCGTATGCAGTTCAACTGACTGCACTTCTTTGACATCAGACTTGAGCAACGTAATTCATCACACATAACATAAGTTTAAATGGTGATTGAACACAGGTAATAAGCGGTTGAAAATAAACACGTTTTATTTCATAATAATTGAAAGATCTACTACTTATATGATGAGAATGAGTACCTACCTAACTTTTGGCAAAGGCTTGGAGCTGGATTGTCTAGCTGCGTCTTCTGGGCCCTAATTCTCTAAAAACATAGAATGCGACAAACAAGTGGGATGCATGAGCATTGCAGAAGTCGATTTGTTGCAGGAGTAAAAATAATAGCTATTTTATAACTTCTTTTAATACCTACTGATTGGCTAAGGAACAAGGGAAGCTATTTTAATTATTAAGTAGCCCTTAATTTGGAAGGCTACTTAACTAATTAAGTAAAATAACACTTACAGAATATGAATTAACGTACATCTCCTGCACGTCGCCTGCATTCTGCCGGCATTCCGCATGCTATGTCCTTACCGAATCGAGACCCTGGTCTGTAAGTGGTAGGTAAGGGAGCCACATCACTTCGCCAATTATACTTTAAAATACCTCAACGCTAAAACCTTGACTTCCTTGGTAACATTGTTTGGGTCTTAGGTACCTAGTAGAAAGTGATTGTTTCCAATAACTCATAAAATTGAACGGCTAGGTTTTGTCTCTAAGTTTGATTAGGTATACTCGGTAGGTAAGTATGTAAGTGAAATATACCCTAGGAAAACACATTCGGCCCTACCATTATATTTTATATTATAAGTCGTCACTAAGTCGCCCGCGCCGCTATGTTCGTATACATGTATAGAGCTAAAAAAAACATCATATTTAAAAACTAATTTAATTATTATTTGTGGTTATATACCTAGGAACAATGAGTCTATTAAAGTTATAGAGACGCCATTGCAAAACAAATCATTATTGAAAAGCGCCACAATTGTATGCTATACAACCTCATTATTTATATTCATTCACATAATTTAAAGAAGAAATAGACGAAACTATTGTTATCTCTTTCTAAAACATAAAGACTCAATGCTACTTGCATGACGTAAGAATGAGATGTCATAATATTATTATGACATCTCATAGCGGTTAGGAGAGAATGATAAAACGTCAAAGTCAAAAACTTCGTTGAGTTTTTGGAAAAAAAACTTTTTCAAAAAATAAATTAAAATAAATAAATACAGCTTTACTTACGTATGAAATGAAATATTTTTGCCAGTTTTTGGAGTTTAATTCGTGCATCGCCTAAATACGCACGAAGGCATTGTTGTCTGTGAATAATGTTGTGAAAGTGAACTAAATGTACTGTGTGTCAACAAGCGGGTGATCGTGACGTGAGCTGAGATGGAACTAAGACTTCTCTGGCTAGATAGCTTGCATTTGTCTAGCCAAGAAATTTGCCCTATTACGTATCTAGAAGTTTTTACTTATCTCTGCCTAGGAAGGTGGATACCGGGAATAACACATAGGCTACTTTTTATCCCGATTTTTCGCGGGAACGGGAATTACTCGGGTGAAACAGCGGGGTGCAGCTAGTAATATAATAATGTAAGGTGGTAGTACCTTCATTATGTAGGTAAGTATTTTATCAGTAAGAGAATATTATTTTATATTCAATAAAACACGACACGGGAAATTCATTTATTTGTATTGTTGTGATGTTAGATGATGATAAGTGACGATAACACGAGGTTTTTCACGAGGACAGACTACCCATAAAATAAATAAACACTGCTTGAGTGAATATAAATACATAGTGTATATGTATACCTAAGTATAAACATCGAGGCGTCAACTACTAGGTAAAGTAAACTATGATATAAATGTCAATAAGATTTCAAGAACAATTTCAATTGTTTTTATTAAGGTTGGACTTAAACAATGAAGAACTTCATATCTAACAATCAATGTAAAAAGTAGGTACATTTATTGAAATACCACAGATGGATGAGGGAAACTGTATATAATACATACCAACATCCTTCTAACCTGGAGTGAAACAATATTGAGTAAATAAAATTTACGTAATAAGTATCTATAATTATAGTTACAGCGAACATTTACCTATCTAAAGTAAAGAGGGTAATACCCTATTCAAATTGCAAAATACATAGGTACTTTAGTTCCACGATAAGGATTCACAATAGCTGATATGGCAGCATTAGTACGGCAGGTATTCAATAAAATTAATAAGGTGAAAACGTTACTTAGGAAATTCCTTCAAGATTTTGCCAATAATATAGGTTACGTCAATATCAATAATATTAAAAAATGCCTTTCGCAATCATAAGTATAGTACCTACCTATCTAATGAAAACTTTGATTACAACATTCATAACTGATTGGTAGTGGAAAGTAGAGGTAAGTAGAATAAAGGTAGAGTTGATAGAGAAAGCAACCTACCTTTGGCGGTTAATTGAGCCTTGATCCTGACGAGCTCCCGGGATCGACTCCTGGAGCGGCGGTGCGCAGAGATCCTCCGAGGAGAGCGCGCCATCGCGCCCGCACCAGCAGCGCCCGCGCCCGCGCCGGGCCCGCTCACCATCCGCGCAAACACCGCATGCTTGCACTAACCCACTGCACCACTAACACACAAACATTACGTAAACAAACCGTTCTAAACAACCGGCAGGTAACTTCCAAACTTTTTACTAAGTTTGAACAGTACAGAGAGAAAGAATTTCGAAAGTAGAGTTAGGTATGCGAACGTAAAACGATTCGTAATCGCGAAGTTAAATTACGAGAGTTTTAAGGCACGAGTGACGGAGTGAAGGCACGGCGGAGTACTGCCGGTCTGTAGCGAGCGTGGTGTCGGCTGTACGTACCGCACCACGACTCACCTGCCGCGGCAGCAATGCGCGTCAAACCTGGTTACGAGTAAGTACATCACTAGTGATAAGCGCGCGTCGACTGGCGGGACTTGCCCGCTCAAATTGCACTGATAGCAATGCCATTAGTTAGATTAGTACACTATGTTGGGACCGATTCCTTTGGGAAATTCCTTATTGCAGCAGTCGAGGAATAGCCACTGATTGTTTACGCTCATTTGAACGTTTGAGGGAGGAATATTAAAACACATTTAGATAGACTAGGTTCTTTAAATAGGTTATACGGTATATATATACCGTGCTTTTACCTATAGATAGCCCGTTTATTTTTGAAAATAAACGGAAAGGAATCGTTTTATGATTTAAGTACGCAGTTTCTGGTATTTCAATTTAATCAACCTAAGTAGGTTAAGTACTTTCTGTAGTGTGTATTATTAGGAACCTACCTACTTCAAAATAATAGATGCTAAGAACGTTTTCTCGTAGCTACAGCTGGTTTTAGGACCTGGACCAGTACCTATCTATCTGTTGGACGTCTGACAACAGTGAAAAATGACAGGCACTATGTAGTACATTGCTGCTTCGTAACGTGGTTTTTACCGGTGATCACTGGTAAAAACCACGTTACGTCAAAGCAGCAATGTACTGCATAAATAAAATAAATAAAAAAAGCCTTTATTTCTCATACCCTTAAATAACATTGTATCAATGTGGTTAGTTATGTAAGTTAATTACTATGTTACGTATCTATATGTATTTATTGTTCATTTGTTAGTTTAAATATATCTCTATTTCGTATAATCTAGGTTGGTATAACGTTGTTTAGGGTCTGAGCCACTCCGCGGGTGAAGGCCTCCTCTAGTTCCCTCCATTTGTCTCTGTCTTTTGCAATATTCTGCCAATCATTTCCTTCTATATCTTTTATGTCGTCAGCCCATCTTCTCTTTGGTCTACCAACTTTTCGTTTTCCTCCTGGCCCTTTCCATTCTCTAGTTTTTGCTGTCCACCTTGTACTGCATAGCCTGTCAATTTCTACTGTTGTCAGACATCCACTAGATAAATGATATACTTAGGTGTTGAAACTGTGATAGCCAGTGTACGCACACTGTACGTCGATTTAATAAAGCGTCGCAGTACAGAGGTATCGATGAAACAAAATTCGATTGAACGTTTGTCGCAGAGAAGTAGGTATCCCTGTCTGTGCAATTCAATTCTTTAGTTTTGAAATTACTTCTACTCATTAAGCACGGTTAACGAGATTAAAACAGAAAAAAATGAGTTTATTATTTTTTCAACATACTTGCTCGTGTACCTAGGTCTAAATTTAGATTTAGAAAGTTACCGCGCAACTTCCGTCGAAATCGGCATCGAAATCCCACTGCACAAAAAAATAATCTGCGCGGTGACAACAAAAGCGTTGATTAGCATGCACATGACGGCCTCTGTGGCGCGACGACGCCCTGACTGCAACGCAGAAGGTTGAGGATTCGATGCCTGCCGGGTGCAAATATTTATGTTTAAAAATAAATATTTATGTATCTGGTATGGGTGTCTTTCTATGTATAATATCGATACTGGAAATTTCAATTGTCGTAAAGGACAAAACACGATTGTTCAGGAGAGCTAAAAAACAAAAATTAAAAATTTTGATGTCTTATATTTTTGTCATATGCACTGCTACAATAATAACGTTAAGGGCAACCCTAGTTTATTTCTTGCTCTATCCTTAAAAAATAATAAAATAAGCTTAAGTTAATTATTGAAGAAAATAGGAGTCCTTTACAGCCTACAAAAAATAAACTTAAGTACTTTACAGCCACAAAGAATTGGTTATAATAGCGTCATATGTGTCGTAAAGGACCAAATATGATCAACAATGGGATGTACAGGGCAATTAAATTTGAATTTAAGGGGGTAAAGAGCCTAAAAAACTAAAGTATCTAGTTAAAATACCTGCATTAGGCAGTAAAACGACCCGAAGTAAAGTGTTTTTTATTAATTTTTTTATCATTCATCAGAAGTCTATTCGTTACAAACAAACAAATTTTGCCCTTTTATTATTTTAAAAGAAATGGATGAATCGAATATTTGTTTATTTATAACATTTTAATAGTATTAAATCATTGCAACAGTAAAAAAAACTAAATTTTTAGAATTATCAGCCAAAAATATCATCTATTTTAAAAGAAATTATAAATGAAACTTATACAATAAGTATTATAATCATAACTGTAATAATTAAACAAACAAAATCTTTGTCCAAATCAAAACCCAAAACTCTTGTTTAAGTTTTGGGGGAACAAGAAATCGGTTGTTTAAATGTCTTAATTTTTTTAGTTAATTTATTGTATAGACATTTACTGCCTGTGGCTTTATTATTTTTACACCTATTTCATAGTATCTAGAATAAAATTACCTCGTAAAGATGATTTCGTTAAGTCCAAATGCAATAAAACTGTCCTATCTAGGTAATGAATTTCTAAAGGTGCCATGTCTGGCATCTTAAAAATCACCTGAATCTTTAGTATACCTATTAAGAATATTTCTACTCATATAGGATTTCGTTGAATCTAAATGTGATATGACTGTCTTATGTCGATATTGCATTCCTGTAGTCTCCTTCTGTCAGATGCCAGTAAAGTTAGCAGTGCAAAACTAGGTTATCGTTGAGGTTAGCTGTCATAAAATATTTTCTCGTCAAGATGATTTCGTTGAGGTCGAATGTGAAAAGACTGTCTTACCTAGACAATTCTAAATTTCAATTATAAAAACAAACAAAAACTCATTCCTCGTTTTCTAGAATATGATATTCTTCATATTTTGGTTAGTATTCTGAATATCTTCTCAACATAGATATGATTTCATTAGAGCTAAATGCAATTTAACTGCTAAAAACTAATCTACCAAATAGACTTTAATAACTATTTCTGTGACTTAAGAATATTAGTCAATAGTTTTGGGTTTAATATTAAATTGTCCATATAAAGCATTAATAAAAGTAATAAGTAGCTGCATCATTTACTGATAACTGTGTTACTAAAATAATAAATTGTGTCCAAAAGTAAGACACCATTGGCCAAATATACCGAAAATAATATATTAACCTCATAATGCCTTATTATTATAATATTTATAATTGTAGCAAAAGCATAGTTAGCGGATAATCAAGAATGCTTTGAACAATAAAAATAAGAAAAAAATCATTTTATGTTTTAGAAATGTATTGTTAATGGTTTGATTTTAATAATAAGAAACTTGGCGAAATTTAAACTAAAATAAAATAAAAAAATATATTAATTAACCATTTTTTTTAGTTTAAATTACTTACCCCAAAGTAAATTAAGCTTAAACAATAGGTCGTAAATCCTACAACTGAAAGCCTGAACAAGCTTATTATTGACAAGAGTGGTCTTTACGACCATTAAATTTATTGTAATAATATTAATGACAATGGCGTAAATAACAATTTGTTGGAAAAGTAGATTTACGTCATCATACATGACAAAAATTTGTCTTTACACTCGCTTTTAAAAAATATTTATTCTATACACCCCAAATCGTGAAATAATTAGGCAAAATGTCTATAAAATTCAGGTCGTAAACGGCCTCTAAAATCTTCATTTTTAAAGATACGACTACTTTGAATATACCAATCGATAGAGCTCGCGATCCTGTTTCCAAATATATAAATAACTCATTTTGGCCAAAATGTCCTTTACGACAATTGAAATTTCCAGTATCGATATGTATGTATTTACAAAAAAAAAAGTATAATAATGTAGTATATCCGTTGTCTAGTACCCATAATACAAGCCTAGTGCTTAGTTTGTGGTTAGGTTGCGCTGTGTGTAATGTCGTGCAATATTTATATAAAAAAAAATTTTGTTACTTGAAGCCGGCACCGTCGTTTTGAGCTATCATTAAATGCGCGGTCTCTGGAGCCACGTTTCAATGACAGTTGAACTCGATGGCGCGTTGCCCTTTAAATGCATGCAAATTAACCTCACATCACTCAAACATGAGTGATCTGAGAAATTAACGTTATGGTTTGAACCGCGCAGGTTATTCCTTTGCGCAGTGGGATTTCGATGCCGATTACGACGGAAGATGCGTGGTAGCATTACAGCTCATAGAACACGCGTGCGTTATAAACGCAAATAGTGAAGTTATGTTCCATACAAATTCCTCCCTATATAACGTATCTAAGTAACTATGACATCAACGGAACAGTATAGGTAATTATTACTCTAAGAACGGAACGATATTATAATTAGCAGATTGGTATTCGGAGCGAGTCTAATTCATTTATCGGAGAATTATTCGTGGAAACAAACTCATTCTTTATGTGTTGTTTCTGACCATAATTTAGTTAGTGTAAAATTCCACGTTTTACTCATAAAACCAAGCTGAAGGTTGAACTGATTGGATGGATTGACACGAGTCAAAGGTACCGACATGTTGGTCGTGGGCATAAGGCCTGTTGCAGTCCCTACCGAGTAAAATTCCTTTGCCTTTGACGACGCCAGAATGCGAGAATATTTTACTAATATTATAAACGCGAATGTTTGTATGTATGTGAGTTTGTTACTCTTTCACGCAAAAACTACTGAACCGATTGCGATGAAACTTAGAATATAGGTAGCTGGATACCGGAAATAACACATAGGCAACTTTTTATTCCGATATTCCCGCGGGAACGGGACTTACGCGGGTGAAACCGCGGGGCTCAGCTAGTTTGATATACATCATCAATAAATTGTTAAACACATTTTATACTTTGGAATTGTTAACCAAACACATCGTTTATAAATGTTGATACCTAAGATTTTACTTTTTTTATAAATAAAAGTCCAATTTTCTCTGAACACAGACGAAAAATATACTAAAAAAATTGACAGTTTTCTGAGATCTTTTTATCGAGCGAAGTTGCACATCGTTTTGTTAACCAAATGTTTCCTTATATTATAGGGTTTTTTAAACTACGACATACATTTTTATCCGACCAAAAAAATGATTTTATGATTACTTACCATTGAATTAAACAGAGGTCGATTTCCGAAATTCCAACGAGAACCTTGCAAGAAATATTGTTCTATGTTTTGAGGTTAATCTGGGGCTTATAACTTCAGCTCTAAATTTCCTTGATTTAAAACTCCTTAGTGATTCGGAAGGTACGTTAAGCAGTTAGTCCCGGTTGTTATCTCTTAAAGCAATCGTTAGGTCAAGTTAGAGACTTTTGGGGGCCCGACAGAAACCGGGCGCCACAGTTGCTGATCAGTCTTACTTATTGTTTTTCATTAATTAACTCTTAATCACTTTATTAAACATTTTACTCTCTTTCGGCAGCCGTCTAATCAAAAAGGAAATCATCGTAATCGGACTTCATATGCCGGAAGCGGAAACCTTTGGGCCCAGTTGACTACAACCAAATTCTAAAGGGGTCAAGTGGGCCCCGGTCCCAGTTTCGAGGGGGACGACTTCACCCCTAACCCAAAATGAGATTACATTTGCCTTACCAATACAAGCGAATCTCAAAAAATAAGGTAACGTATAGACTCAAAGTAAATAATCAAATAAAACACAACATAAAGAACGAGATTAACAAATAATATATTTTCTGTTAGGTACATCAACATTTTCACTTATGTAGGTATGTTATAAAAAGGGCGACAGACGGAATACGATTTAAGTTTCAACTTTACAAGATTGTTGTAGAGAGCAAAATTGATTGTGATAAGCGGCATTGGTCCCCGTATTTCGAGCTAGGAAAGTTTAGGGCCAGAAGAGAATATAGGTAGCACTTGGGTACTTACCTACAAAATTAATATAAATTACACCATACCTATTGTCATTAATTGTTTAACTTTGTTGGGTTTTTGGACTTTAAAATATGACATTACAGAAAACAGTTAAGTGTTCGGACGGTTACAAGCTTCGAACATAAAAATATTCAAGTGCTTAGTACAAGAACGAAGGCTAAAGAGCTTAAGTCAATACAGCCATAACGTCAAATAAAAAGTCAGTAAATGCACCGTCCGTCGCCCAAATTAAATTTATCAGACACAGCCGAATTCAATACAACTGAGTTAAACACTTTATTTTATGATTTGAAAATAATGACCGATTAGTGACAGTAAGGGAAAGGTGTACAAAACGATCCGCCTAAGGGAAAACTACTGTAAAATCGTGTTGATAAAGATTTTCATAGAATTAGTGTTCCATATTATGGTTAGCTTATTTACCGCCTTACCTATGTACCTATACCAATATTATTGGTATAGGTACTTATAATTTAATTATCTCATTTGTAATGGTTTCGCTAATTCGATTTTAGTAATGGTCTAGTAAGGGATTGTTTTTGTATATGTTCGTCAAAAAATGGTTAAAAATACATAACCATGACAGATGGCACAGTGGCGCGCTAATGTTTACGAAATCAAGTGGTCTAATCAAAACTATTAAATGACGTTGCTCAATTCGGGGATCGATTGACTTCCATGAATCGTTTCGTATACGTTTCCCCTATAACCTGGTTTAACCTCTGGTAATAGATCGTGGCCATATTCCGTTAATTACATGCAGTTCAATAATCTCAGATAAGTTTTTTGAACATTAATTGCTTGTAATTAATAACAGATTTAAGAGACCCTATTTTAGAGTCCCAGCTATTGATTGCGGTTGGTCTGTTACAATGAATGTAAAGAAATATCACGTTGTAAAGAATCGGAAAATCGGCTTCAATTGAAATATACAATACGTTCCTTAATTATTTACTATATGTTAGTTACAGTTTCACATGTTTTTTTTATTTATTTATCACAATAGAAAGCGTTCAGTTTCACCATTATCGATAAAATACCTAGGTACCTATACATTTTTATTATTTTACTTATACTAATCGGAAAATATAAAGTGACATTTATATTTTCCGATTAGTGTAAAATAATGATTTTGCAATTGCAACTGTTTCTTATAAAAAAAAATTAAGTATGTTTAATATGAAGTGAAATAATAGGTAATAAATACAGATAATGGTAAAACACAACGCAGATTGTATATTATTATAATAATATACCTAATATCTAATTTCATCGTGGCTCGTCGTAGCGTGGTACCTAGTACGTCGTGCAATACGTTTTTCTACTCGTAGATATTAACTAGAGACTTGGCATCGATTTAGTACTGGCCTACCTGATTATTGTGTAGTTTCCGTATACCATCAACAGCTCCGTTTTATTAAAGAAAATATGAGTGGAAACAAGATAAACTAATATGGCATTATTCGATTTTTGAAAAATTTACTACCCTACCCAGGAATCCAACCTTGTCTTTTTGCAAAAAAAAAAAAAAAACACTATTATTGTACCGATCGATATAGTGTTACTGATAGAGATCCAATTAGATCGAAATGGGTTACCCTGTATATCATAACAGTGGTCATTATTGGGCTGTTTGTTACGAAAATATTTTATTGGTTCGCCCATCGTACGATAGTAGGTAGCACTTTGTATACGCATTGAATTTGCTCTGAATAGATTTGTTTATAAAACTGATAACGTAGCATAGGTAGGGGTCTACTTTTAGTCTTCCAACTAGAATTAGAAGTAGATTTGGGATTGTGTGTGACATCCCTTATGAAATCCATATAGTTAGACAATCCACGCTGCTAATGTATTTTGGTTTTTGCATTACATTTTTTAAATGCGAAAAGGATTGGAGAAAATAATCTGGACTGGCTCTCGGGGACAGACTAGCCTGCTTTTGTCGTCAATAATAAAAGGAACATAGAGACAAAAACCTTAAAATACAGTGTAGCGTAGGTACCTAAGTATATCCGATCCTTGTCAAATTATTCAAGATGTGGGTTGGATTGAAAAAAAAGTCAATATTTAAATCCTTAAGTATAACGCATTGCACAGCATACTTAATAACTAAATGGTCCAAGATTTCATGGGCGCCAGATGTTACTAATTTTCCATACGCAAATGTATTGTTCCTATCTGCCTAAAGGTATACAGTACCTATGTTTTTTTAATTGGGACAGTATGGGGAAATCCAAACCCATAGAAGATACAGGGAAACGGCCTTAGGAATCATTTATTCTTTTTTTGTGAAAAAAAAATTTTTGGTCAAGCGTGATAGTTGGTTAAAATTAGTATTAAGTACAAAAACTGTATGAAAAACATTTTATTAAATTTGACTAACTTCTGCTGCTCAGATTTTTTTCTTACGATCCAATGAAATATTTCCTATATGAAACCGAGTAGGGTTTTAATCGCGAAAAAACAAAATAGTGAAGGATTTAACGCAAACGCTGATGCGCTAAATTTACTGGACGAGGTACAAAAAGAAACAATGTTACTTCTATACGTTTGGTTCGTTTCAGTAATTTACATATATCTATCAGTAACATCACAGTTTAGGAAATTAGTAAGGTCTAGCCCCCACTTGTTCTTGTTCAAAAGTAACATTTTCAACTATAGATAAAAAAAGATCTTTGGGTTTAAAATTTAGCTAAATATTCGTGCCCATAGGTAAGTTTAGGTGCAGGATAGAACCTCCCGGTCTGAACTAGTTAGTAGTGCACAATTTTGGTTACAATGTAAAAAAGATGTTTACAATTTTTTTTCGCTGGTCGAAATATTAACAACTATACCTTACTTCCTAGTATAAATATGTATTTCACAAGCAACATCACAGAATGCACAATAAGACGTCGATAATATATTTATTTATAAGATAATCTTATAATCAGAAATTATTTCTGGTATTTCAGTTTTTTTATAACACAAAATGGTCGACAATCGATTCTAATTTATTTTAAGTTTAAGCCTACACTGGGCTTTTTATAACACAAATGGTCGAATTCGACAATCGATTCTAATTTATTCTATTTTTAAGTTTAAGCCTACACTAGGCTTTCGTAGAAATATTTTAAAGGAAAAACATGTCTTAGTTGAGTAGATGGTAAGTAAAAACAGTTGCAAAAATTCACTAAGACGCGACGACGGTAGACGGATTGGATTTCAAGTCGTTGCTGTCGGATTGAGAAAAGATATATGGTACGAATCCAGTCGTATTTTTTCCCTTAAAATATTTCGATTTTCTTTTATTGAAAGATATTTTTAATGTTTCGATGTTTCATTTATGCCATGTATGTTAAGGCACGAATGTTCCAAGACCTATGGGTCCAAATCATGAAATCTTGTCGAATCAAATATATTTATTTTACGCTATCAGAAGTATTTATGAAACTTTACATACATCCGAAAGACTCAGCTATTATAAACAATATTTATTCTAAGTATAACTACAACTATAGGCCGTGTTAAGCAGATGTTAGTTCAGAATAAAATTATTAGTAGAAATAGTCAAATTAAACGACTGTTCGCCAAAGTAAAGGTATACAGCGGCTTTCGAATATGGTGATTTAGGCCGAAAGAGGGTTGTTCTAGACATCTAGATCAACAACTTTAGCTCTACGACTTTGGAAATTGGTCTAGACCTCTACAAAACCCCCTTTCAGGTTGAAACACCATTCCCTGAACACAGTGTACCTATATACGATAGTTGCATTTTTAGAGATTCATTTTAAACAAACTCTTTTTAGTTACTCGTAAATAATAATAATTAAAATAATGCCTTCGAGACTTAAATAAATTAAATAATTAATTAAAAATACTGTTAAACTGTAAATATTAAATAACTCTATGAGACAATAAAAATGTTTTAACAAATCCAACAATATTACTCAGCAAAATGTTTGCGATAACTTTAATTGTACTGAATTGTATTGCGAAGCTTTTGAACGTAGACTTACTAAGGTCCAGCGGGTAATCTCTACTTCGGGAAATTTCGACTATTCTTAATAACTCCTAGTTATGAAGAATAGAGATATATAAAACAGTGCCATCTAGGTTGAAATTTATGAATTGCGTTTGCGCTATCTGGTCATAGATGGCACTTTTAAAATAATGTAAAATGCAGAAGTTATTATGAATAGTCGCAATTCCCCAAAGTCGAGATGGCCACGCTGGACCTCATATTATTACTAGCTGCCCTCTGTGGTTTTACCCACGTAAGTCCCTACTCCGCGAGAATATCGGGATAAAAAGTAGCTTATGGGTAATCCAGATCTCAGTAATCTACACACCAAGTTTCATCTCAATCGTTTCTGTAGTTTTTGTTTCAAGAAGTAAGAAACATACGTTTACTTACTTACATATTTACAAACAACTTTCATCCTTATAATTACAAGACAAGCCGTTTGTTGGTTAGGGAATCATGTCTTAGATCATGGAAAAATCTTAGTAGGTATTCCAAAATATGGAAAAAACATGATTGGTGCAGAAAAAACTGTGGGAATCAAGCAATTGATGAAATATAGTAAGTCTACGCTCCCAATTTTCAAATAATGAAAAAAAAAATCCATTTTAACAATGTAAAAAATACCTAGATGTACAATTTGTATAATTATCCCTGTGACCGACCGACCTTAATAAGTAGTTTTGTTAAACAATAATAATATAGTAAGTATAATAATTGATACACAATAATATATTCAAGTTACTCGTAACATTTACGTACATAACACGTTGAACGTTCACATTTTAATATTACCTAAGGATTAATCTATGTCATGTTAAATAAAATAAATAGGTGTCTAACGATGAACCGGGAAAGGTCGATTTGTACGCATGTAAGACGAGAGTAGGCGCTAGATGCCGTGCCCGATGCCTGTGTCGACGGGGTCAGCTCAGGAGCGGCGCGGCTGCCGCGTGTCGTACGCTCGGATGACATCCGCTTGCGACACCGTCCCGCCCTCCTCTTGCGAGAACGCGAACCCATCTAGCCACCAACATAACAACTTCAACTAAAACCCTTCAACGTACAAAAATGATCATAACAAAGCGTGATTTAATAAACTGATAATGAACGATCGAACTCGTGAACAGCGAGTCGATAATAAAGTGTGTGAATGGACTCTAATTTAATTATGTCGATATTAATTGAATTTGCGTCGCTAGGCCGTTTAACGTGTGTGTTGTGTACTAGGGTGCGCGTGCGCAGTCGACGCGTGTGTGCGAGGTGTGGATGTGTGGGTGGTTACTCACGCGAGAGCTCGAGCTCGGTGTTGTGCCTTGTGGAGCGGCGCGAGAACACGCTGCGCACGTTCTGAAGAAGCCGCGCCGTCTCCGTGAGGCTGCCACACACGTCACTACACTACCGGCCCTCGGCGCGCACGCACGTGTCATGCGCTGCGCTCCAGTCGAGGCAGGAGTCCAGTAAACCGACTCCCAACTCGACTGGCGAGGTACATACACAGAATCCCTCCACATGCCGTAGTCATGTTAATACTACAGTAAACGAACCAATCACGCAATAAACAGAGGTATAGTAAGAGGTTCGTTGTGACATGTTGGACGTAGAAGCAGTTGTGGCTGGTTGTACGTCACGTGTGAGTGTAAGCAGTAAGCGAGAGGCATGCGAAGCGCAAGCCATGCAAGCGGAGGTACTTACACGTGGCCAGCCGGACGAGCGCATGCGCGGCTTCCGCAACCCTGCACGCCACCACCAGTTAGTTAACGGTTACACATCCTACACAGACACATAGCCCCCCCTTCCCCCCACTCCCAAATAAAGATAGAACTACATTAGATCCACGTGTATCCGATCAGAGTATTCAAAGAGCCTCGGTCAGAATCCGATATCGGATAGGTTATCCGATATCGGAAAGGTTATCCGATATCGGACGTCCATGTGACATCGCTCCGTAAATGTTGTACTGTTACAAGGTGCGTTTTAGCCTAATGTAGTTCTAACTTAACCCCAAACCACAGAGCGCATAACCACCGATTATAGTACCAATTAGGAATGAGCTTTTCTTCTCCACTGAAACTGCTAGTACATAAGATTAGAACGAGAACTTGCCTCATAGACTCTAGCGGAGCTGCAGAAGATTGACTATTAACGTGAATAAGTATGATGATGTTTTTATGTCATATTTATTCAGTTGTAATACAACTCGGCGATAATTTTGTAATCATGAAACAAGTTATTTATTTATCCATAGTATTACTTAGAGATGTAACGAATATTGAGTGTGTATTCGGCATCATTTATAATTCCTATCGTTTAGAGCTTTATGTGTTATTCGGCCGATGACAAAAAAATTAAATGTTATTTTTTTGTTTCCATAACTAAATTTTAAGGAAAATTAAGTATTAGAAATATTTTTTTAAGGAACAATTCATCTTCATCTTCATCCAGGGACGCGAGTTCAAATCTCGCCGCAAGTGAACTTTTGAAGATGAATTTTTTCCTTGAAAAAATATTTCTAGTAAATATGCCTTGAGCAATAAAAACAAATTTACGAAATGAAAATTAAGTATGTTTCTTAAATTAGAAATCATACTGAAACCATCTAATTACAACATAATTTCTGAAATATTAATCAAAAATGTGAATATTTACCATTTAAAAATTAAACAGTTAAATTAGCTTACACTTGGAGAACAAACAACATATCTCTGATTTGGAATGAGAAAAGTATGACCGAATAATTTTCGCTCTAATTTTTGCCGTGTTTGCTTTTGGCCGAATATACGGTCACTGGCCGGATATCCTATTCGTTACCTCACTAGTGTCAATTAAGATTACCTACACACAGGTACTTTTATTGTGACAATGATTTATAGTATAATATTGTAGGCAAAGACTGGTTTTGTTATTTAGAAAATAAATTATAAACAAACACAAGTTTTCCTTGCAGTAGGGTAAAATAATAAAAATACAACAAAGAAAAAAAATAGGACTGTTCTTTGCATACAATTGGCATATTTATACAAAAAAAAGACAAATTTCATGAATACTGTTTTTTGAATAATGTTTGTAAGTTATATTGTTTTATTATATATGTTATATTATTTTGTAAATGTATGCAGGGAAATATTTACAAAAAAACGAATAAAATTTACAAGTGAAATAAACAGACTGAAACACGAAATAATGATATTTCACGAAATAATAAATTAAAAACAGAAACCTAGTAAGTAACTGTTTTGATTAAATACGAAAAAAAAACTTCTAATATTTTGTAAAATAACCATCATTTGGGTGTAGAATATCGGTTAAGATACCTGAGAATTCTAATTTCATATTATTTGATTTTATATTGATGGGTAGGTAAAAACAGCATTTCTTGCAAATCAAATAAAAGTACCAAAATATATAACAGAAAAAAAGAACAAACTTTATCTATCTGTAACGTAACAGATAAAAAAAGTGAAATACCTAATGGCCTTATTAATAAACGTGAAATAATGTCGGAGTAGTGAGAAAATGCTTTGTCCTTTTCCGTGACGTACGTTCAAAGTTGACAGACAGAAACAAGACGTGGTAAAATTATTCCAACCGTTTATTAATAAGGCAATAATTGTTTATGTAACGTATAGTACATACATGTGTTATACATGGATAATGTTAAATGTACACTGTTAGACAACAACAGCAACCGTATTATCCATCTAATTGATAACTGAGTTTGAAAGGCACTGTGAGGTACATTGCTGCATAGCAGTAATTACTGGTTGCTTCAAAGCAGCAGTGTACTGTACAGTGCTTATCAAACTGAGTTGTCAATTAGATAGATAATACGCTTGTGAGATCGCCCTAACGCCATATTGTGAGTCTTTTTATGACTACTGATACTGAACTAGTAGTGAAAAAAGTGTGATAAAAGTGTGTAATTTCTGTATTTAGTTCCAAACAACAGGCGAGCATTTTCAAAAGAGAATGATCTCAAACAGTAATGTATGTACCATTACTCCACACTAAATAATATAAATGTAATACAATATGTTACAAGAAAAAAGTGTATTTTTAACCGACTTCTAAAAAAGAGAAGGGTCTTAATGCGTTGTAGTTATTTTCTACCTGTAACTCCCCAAAATGGCGCTAGATTATGACATCGACATATTGTGATAATATCAAAGAAGTTATATTGCTAGAACTAGAATGCTGACGTAGAACTAAAAAGTGTTCTGCTACATTGAGCATGCTGTCCCTTTCTAATGACACTATTAGAAAGGGACAGAACGCTACATTGAAGCGGAACACTTTTTAGTTCTACGTTAGCATTAAATAGTAATACAACTTCTTTGGATAATATTATAGACTTGGTGACATGTTTCAAATACAGTCGGGTTCACAAGTGTTACAGTGTGTTAGTTAATGCACAGTTAGGGTCAAATATGCTTCGGCATCTCTAGATTCTAAAGTTGTTATAACTGAAAATATTTACAAATAATAAAGTTAAAATTCTTGACAGTAAGTGCTTTAAAACAAAAAAAATACAAAGTCTGCACCTGTATTGTCTATCTAGTAAGTACGAGTTTAATAGGGACTATGCAGTACACTGCTGCTTTGAAGCAACCAGTGATACCGCAAAGCAGCAATGTACCTCACAGTGCTTTTCAAACTCAGTTATCAACGACATAGATAATACTAAAGCACCAATTTAGTTAAACTACTCTCCAGTAATAGCAACTTTAGCAAGTAGAGGTAATAATGGCCTTTCTGTTCTTGACTTAAATGTACAAAATGAGTGTTGCTACTGAGTGAATGTGGGTGTGTAGTGAACGCTGTGTTTCTATGTATATGTTTCTATGTAAAGCAAAGTAAATGAGCTCAGGTAAGACGCCAGACAATATACAACAAGTCAATTGTACAAAGTATTTATTTATGTTATATATTTACAATTCACATTAACATGTTTAGTTGGAAGATTGGAACGTGGCCTATGCTGTGCTTATTGAACTATTTCGAAAGATTTCTAGATAAAATACACTTTAAATTCTTTGATTGAAAGAGATTTTTAAACGATTTATAACATTTTTAAATCTTATGTGTATATTTCCAAGGCATTATGCTGGAAGTACTTTACAAAGAAAAATGCATCATCAAACATTCTCCTTATCAAATATTTCTAGTCAAATGCCTTAAGAAATAAACAAAAGAAATACATATTTCTTTTGTTTATTTACTAACTTTTAATTTGTTGTAAGTTGACGACCACTAGACATCCATAGTATGTCTTGTTTTAATTTCTGTATTGTTACCAACGAATAAGAAAAATCTATAGAGGTAAGTATGTAAACACAGCATATCCGGAATTCGAATATAAGGAAGAACACAATACACGTGCAATCTATTATAGTTAATTTGGGAAGAAGTCCGGCTCAGCGACATTTTGTGATGCTGATGACGTAATTCTTAATTATCCAGGGACAATTTTGATATTATTTAAAAATCTATTTTATTTAATTGTTATTTTAATGGTTATTTGTTGATTTAAAGACTTCTGTACCCCGTGAAATGTAAGTGTTATAGTAACCACTACCACTGCAGTACTGCAATAAGCAATCTAAGAAGCTAACTTCTAATTGATTTTCAATCATCACAAAATGGTTCTGAATCAGTCATATTGGGAAATAGACAGTATTGAAAACAACAACTAACTTAAACAACAATCGTATAAAAATATTATTATAATTTAACTTTTTACCTCTTGTAAAAAATGTACTAAAGGTTGATTTTTCATATCTCTAGACCTGTCTTATAAAATGTAACACCACCGAATAATAAAGTCAACCTTATTTAAAAGAAATCTAACTAGAAGCATGGTTTCTATGGGTGATGAAATTCCACAAGATGAAACAAAACAGTCGCCTATTATCACCTGGGTGAAACAATTCCTAGGTGATATGAAGACTCCGCTTCAGTCGACTTATTTCACCTGGGTGAAATGATTCCAAGGGGATATGAAGACACTAACGTGTCGAATTCTATCACCTAGGTGATATCACTTGGGTGATAGATAGGGGGAATAAACCTTTCATTTTGGTTGGGTTCGATTTTATTCGACAGGCATATTTTATCTGAAGAATGAAAAATCAGTCTTAAGTAGAGTATACAATTTGTAACGGGTAAGTCCTTTTAATCCGAAAGGGGGTTGTTCTAGACGTCTAGGCGAACAACTTTTGTTCTACGACTTTTGAAAATTCTAACTTTTTTTTTGAAAATTTTGAGATTATGTTTCACTGAAAAAACAGCTGCTTTTGAAAAAAAAGATAATTGAAGTTTTGATTGTAAACCATCAAACTAAATAAAAGGACAACATAAGATCAATGACCTCGAACTCTTAGAAACAGCTGATTTTCAAGTAAACTTTACACCTACATTTTTCGAAAAGTACTTCGAATTTCTAAAAGTCGTAGAACAAAAGTTGTTCGCCTAGACGTCTAGAACAACCCCCTTTCGGATTAAAAGGGCTTACCCGTTACACCTTGTATAGAATTCTATTCATTCCACTAATATCATAGAAAAACTTTAATATTATATCAAGAATTTGGATGAACAATTTTTATTGGGGCAAAGATAGCAAGTTAATTGAATTTGATTTTTAATTATTATCAATAACTGATTACACTACGTATTTTTTGTTTCATTGTTTTTAACATCAAGTCGATATGTAATCAAATTTATAATTTCATGATCAGCACATTCTTGCAATTGCACTTTTAAGTTTTTAAATTATAAAGTATTCAAGAGGAAAAATTCAATATTATAAAACGTATGACTTAAAACGAGATTGGAAAACGCAGCGTTCAGTACCCATATTATCTATCTGTTGACGTCTCACAACAGTGGATAATTGACGTAACGTGTTTATTACCGGTCACCTCAAAGCAGCAATATGCTGCATAGTGCCTGTCAATTTCCACTGTTGTCAGACATCCACTGGATAGATAATATGGGTGCTGGACAGCCTTAGGATTTTAATTCAAGAAAATTTTGTTTTGTTACGCGAGTCAAGATGCATCTAATACTTTAGATTTTATTGCATTGTCTTTGTTTAACACAAGACAAACTGCTTGTGCGAGTTAAAAGAAACTGAAGGAGAATGTTCTCAATTCCTATACTTTCCTACAATTCCGTACATATATGTTTTCTTTTGGATAAACCATCTAGCTTTTCCCGGAATAACACTAACTCCCTTACTTATAAAATATTATTTACACATGACTAAGTTATATGACGTTTGCCTCTGTCTGTCAACTTTGAAACTTCGTGTGACAGTAAAAGACAAACGATGTATAGTGATGCAGCGCATTAATTACCTCTGTGGCGCGTCGCGAACGCTTGGCTGCAATACAGAAGGTTGCGGGTTCGATTCCCGCCAGGTGCAAATATTTATGCTCAAAAATAAATATTTGTATCTGGTCTGGGCGTATTTCTATGTATAATATGTATATATTTACAAAAGAAAAATAAATATAAGTAGTATATCCGTTGTCTAGCCACCGTAACACAAGTCACAGGATTTATTTATTTATTTATAATTAGCGTTTAAAGTAAGGAGTTAGGAGTTAGTTAGGAGTTTGACTAGCGACCTAGTAGGCTACTAATACAAAATCTAACAAACATTACAATTAGATAAGACAATAGATCTACCTACTGATAGCCTTCAACAACATTTCTCTGGTATTATAAAGAATTGAAGAGAAACATATTATAACAACGAGATTTCTACAACTTTCGGACAATATTGTAACGAACTAACTCGATATGTTTTCTTTTTAAATATAAATGCATTGTAATTGTTACAATAGTAACCGAAATAATACTTTTAATAATACATTTTTTCATAAAAAAATCGAAACACTTTACCATTCATTTTTGTGATAATCCTACTAATCTTATAAAGCTGAAAGTTTGTGAGTATGTTTTTTTACTTAATCACGTAAAAACCGCTGAACCGATTGCGATGAAACTTAGAATACAGATAGGTGGAGACCTGGAATAACACATAGGCTACTTTTTATTCCGATGTTCCCGCGGGAACGGGACTTAAGCGGATGAAACTGCGGGCGCAGCCAGTTTCATTATAAAAAGAAAATTAATTCCATCAGCAATTGAAAAGCTGGCAGTTTTACCTTTAGAATGATACAATTAATATTTTTTCTAATAACACTTCCTTCGGCAATCGTGTTACAGAGGTAACATTTCTTTAACCCTTAAGAAACAAAAGAGGTGTTTCGATTTTTTCTTTTCTAGACGTTATTTAAGTCGTGGAATATCTAGATTAGATTGTGGACCTACTGAAAATGGAAGTCACACCAGTGCTAGGCAATATTTGAAATAGAACAATATTTGATGAACAACATTTGTAGTAGATTGAGAGAAGATACAGTAAAACGACTATACAGGGCAGCCCTAATAGACCAAGAGCCTGTGAACACTAGACCTACGTTCTTTTAGAATAGCTGAAAGTTAGTCAGCGCATGATCCCGACATAGATAAGAATGATAAACTATTATGAAGTTTGGGTTCAAGTGGATTTGGCAGATAAACAGTAACAAAGGTGTGTAAAAACACATCAAATTATAAACTGTGATTTTTAAGTAATTAGCTTCAGAATATTATAAGAAATCACATCATTCATTGCCAGTCACTTTACATCGTGGCAAATTCTTGACAGACCTTCAATGTGAGTACATTGGATAATTAAATTATAGTTGATTTTCAATAAATAATGTGTTCATCAAACATTTGTCCACAAACCTATCCTAAGTAGCCACACGTTTAGCGCATGTTTGCTAATAAACGCTTATATTTACCGTCTGACTGCCGCCTTGCCTCTCAATAAATAGTTCACGCAACTCCAGCCTCTGTAGGTACAACGTTACAATCACGTAAATATCTACAAAAATATATCAACAATATCTCGATACATATTATCGTATCACATCAACTAGCGTTAAGTAACATATTCAACGATTTATAAATACAATAACTTAGGGACCTCTCCACGAGCGTTAGAATCGCAGCGATATTATTGTCGAGCCACTTATTTCTATACAATCTCTATGAACGTGTCTCCACACGGCGATGTTAACGCGGCGGCGCGTTATATAGAAATAACATAATATCGCCGCGATTCTAACGCTCGTGGAGACGGTCCCTTTGGATGGCTTATTTGTCGTGAGTTTCGGATTCTTTATCACGATCTTCGTCTATTTTCAAAATAATTTATCTACACAGACTTGAATAACAAAGGAACTGCACCAGATTTATTTTATTAAATAATACAAGCAAACGGTATATAAAATGGTTTTCTTTAACTAAAGTGCACTCGAAACCTCACGACAAATACCAGCTATAAGAGAAATATTAACAAAAACAACTTTAACAATCAAACAGTCGAGAGTCACAATCAAATCCATCGGAGCAACTCGACCAAATCTATTAACACAAGCTCAATATCACAATGAGAACGATCGGAATGTATTTATCACAAATTGCGTAGTAAAAGTTCAGTAGGAAACTTCAGTATCTGCGCCTGGGCCGGTCCTGTGGGTCGGCAGGCGCGGGATGTCATATGACGTGCGCGGGCGCGACGCGGCGCCGCCACCGCAGCCCGACCGGCGACCCGACTGGATGGCTGCTCCCAACCAACATCACGGTCTCAGCCCGACATGCACTCGTGCTACCGATACCGTACCACCGCGACCTACCCAGTGCCCGTTGACTTCCCATCAGAGACGCATGCTCGCTTTCTTTATTGCAGGGTAACTTTTGTTTACGAAAATAACATTTTATTGACGGATGGTGCCTTGATAATGGTCAGAAAAATGAGAAGATTTTCATTCCGGATGACAGTTTCTTTGTTCGTTTTTTTCCCCGTAGAATTAGAGGTTCTGACGCGGAAAATAGATAGCAGTGAGTCTATAATGTCTTTTGCACTATATTATCATTATCTATACTTGATGAAATCGGAACGAGACTGGGAGTTTCTGAAACTGAGACGGATGCGATCCACCGCCGGCTAGTCATAGCGTTGGCAAATTCACATTGAAGCTTGCTTAAGCTTTTGTGTCAATGTCAAGCTTCAATGTGTCAATGTGCGTAAAAAAAATTAATTTACTTTGTCAAGGTTCCATCCTATTTTCATTGCGTACGGAATGTAAGGGTTCGTCGAAGGAAACGGAACCGGAAAATCAAACGATCTAGTAAAATAAACAAAAATATGTCCCAAGAAACCGAACATGCCTCTCCGGAAACGAATTGCAATAGTGACGAATGCTGCCGGCGAACATTGCTGTGCTGCCTCGTCTTACTCTACCCGAACGATGGTCTTTACATTACATACAACGAGATATATACGATATACGGCAACAGTGATCGTACTATACATGGAGTCAAGCACTAGAGGACGCCGCTGGACAACAGACGTACTACCACACTCGTGAATATGTTACGGGGTAGCAACTACGTACGTTGATACAACTTAGTTAAAACCAGACCTTAGGGCATACATTAGAGCTATGTAGTGTGTTTCGAAGGCAGTAATTTAAGACGAAAGAGGGTCGTTCTTGATGCTCAACAACTTTTGCTCTACGATTTGACTGGTTTTTGATTTTTTAAAGTTTAAATTGTACTTGATTGAAAATCAGCTGTTTTTTGCGTTAGAGATCATTGTAAAAGTTAAGGTAACCTTAGCTTTGGCTTTAATTTTAAAACAGATGGTTTTCTAATATTTTTTAACTAAAAGTTATATTTTCCAAAAATCGTAGAACAAGTTAGATACGACTAAAACAACTCCCTTTCGACTTACATTACCGTCCCAGAAAGCCACTGTATAAGGTATAATGTATAAGGTAGAAAGCTGGTGCTAAAAGCTGGCTAGTTAGAACGCCACTTAGGCATAAACTAAAGTGCACAGTTCCAAAACACAACTTTCAGTTCCAACTTTCTTCTGTATATACCTTAAGGTTTGGCTACTTGGCTCTTGGACCTACGTACGTAATTACGCCCCCTCTAGAAGGGAATATTGACTCGTGTGGTAGTGGGCATGCGATTGCGACAGTCGCGTCGAGTACACCATACATTGCCGGTAACATATAGCACGGGTGTATGTCAGTGCGGGGAAAGGGGTGATGCAAAGCAAACTAAACGATAACACTAGACTTAACCTACGACTACATTTAATCCACGTACGTCCAAATTTAAGGCGTTGCTCTTAAGGCATTCTATTAGAAATATTTTAAAATGAGAAATGCAACTGAACCCACGGGTTTATAGTGGCGCAGTGGTTAGCGTGCTCGCCCGGCAAGCGAGCGGGACCAGTTCGAATCCTGGTACTTAGACATTTTTTAGATGGGACATGTTTCTTGTTAAATATTTCTAATAAAACGTCTTTTCAAATAGGTATATTGGACTTTCAGACGTGAATCGAATGTAAATCTAATATTAAGTTTTATTGTGTTCGTGATACTAAAACTAAGAATGGAAATATAGTGCTTTCTACTCATGACACGTGAATGAAAAGTTGATTTTAAATATCTATCATTTAGTGATGATATGTTTTTGGAATATCATATTTTAAAATGATAGTGATATAAATTATTTTTTGAACTACCACAGTATCGTCGCAGTTTAATGTAGATAGGTATTTGAAAAGTGCGTATAAAGATATCATTATATTTACATAAGTATATTTTATACAAATTGAGCTATGAATGTCGATGCAGTGAGTTTAAACATATTATAAATATCTAATAAAAAGTAAATAAAATAAAAAAGCCGAGTATCGAATTAATAGATCGAAAAATCAAATTTACTAATTTCAGTGATTATATTTATTTTGTTTTTACTAATCATTGCCAACTATGCCAGTTTATATATTTTAATATTGTCTTTAAAAGCATAAATGCCATCAAAAGGGGTGTAAATAAGAAAAAACATACATAAATAATATAAGTACATACATATGCTACGTCTAAATAAAATGGTTAAATATCACAGTTCAGACAACACACTCAGATGCACAAACCAGTCACACACACATAACTGAAAGGATTCAGATCAGAATTTATATCATATTTCAGACAATTTGATTGAAACAACACAATTTATTTATCTATCATCTTTTCTCTACTAATACTTTAAACGTAAAAGTTAATAAGAAGTATGTTTGTAACGTCATCACGTAAAAACTTCACTTGCAATGAAACTTACAAAAAAGATCGGTGGACTCTTAGTTAAAAAAACAATAACAATTAGAAAAAAGGAAAATTTACAAACTGTATTGTTTCTGTTTTAATTTTAAAAGTCACTGAAATAGTACTCTTAGAGTAACGTATACGTTAGAAGATTCGTACGCGTACGCATTTTCAAAGTATAATAATTTCTCAATATTATAAGTTTTAAAAGGTTTACAATTTATAAACCAAAAACTGATAATAAGATTTAAATCTACCCTCTTTGTATAACATTATTATTAGTTATTAGGACCATAAACCCGTGCTCTTTGTATTATGTTAAGAATGAGATAGCAGTTCCAATTGTATACCTTTTATTATATCATTGGTGATACAGTTTGCAAAAAGTACGTATTATAAAATGTCATTCATTCTAAACTTGTACGTATAACTGTATCACCATACGATAATTATTGTTAGAATGTAGTTGTGATTTTTGTTTTCTCATTTGCAAACGAAAACCAATCGAGAAACTGAAACTAATTGAGGGTTAGTTTCAAATGTAATTTTTGATTGATTGAGGATTGAAGATTGAGCCGAAAAACGAGCGTGAATACTCGATTGTGTGTTACAATCAATCAATCATTCATTTATTTCGGATAATTAATTACAAATCCATATTTAAAATTTACTAAATGTCCTATTACAAAATTAAATTCATTACATTACATTACCGTTTCGTCTCATTTTCTTCTCATCGTTTGAGAGTAAGAAACAAAACTTTTAAGTCCGTTTGACAAAAAAAAAATCCCTTGCACTAACTACTACAGTTGGGGTCTGTTTAATAAACGCAACAGTGATAGGCGCATAGCTCCACCTAGCCCAAAACTAATTTTGGGTACTAAACTTGTATCTTGGTGGTTAGACATCGGATTTAATAATTATTTTGTACATTTAGGAGTTTTCGTTTGCAAATGAATAGAAGACGCTGACTCTGTGTTACGGGCTAAGGGTGCTTACACAAAGTAAAACAGGTTTTCAGTTCTGACGAATCTGTGCGGGTCGGTACCTATCGTTCCAGAGTTAAAGTGTTTATGAAACAGGTAAATTTGTTCTAAAAACAAGAAAGACTAGCTCAGTATAGGTAGTCGGTACCGCCAAGTTTAAACTTGTTTTTTATATGTGATCGCATAAATAAGATAACATAGAAATATTACACCTGCACTGATCGGTACCGACCCGTATAGATTTGTCAGTACCGGAAACCTGGTTCTTTATGTAACCACCCGAAGGAGAAGTATGGGATGATTTATATTAGACAGTCACCGGGCCGTACCGTGTCCGAGCTTCGTTACCTATTGCTCGGCCGCCACTCGGTTGCAACAGACCGATCGGCATCTCGCCGAGCAATGGACAATAAAGCTCGGATCTAATATAAATCATCCCTAAATCTGCTTGACCGCCTGAACAGATGAGTCGGTAGTGGTATGTATGTGTGTATATATGTGTTTGTGTAAGTATATATACAATATACTCACGAGTGTCGTGGCTGCGTCAGCAAGTCTGCGGGGTCGCGCTGTTTGATCTCACTCTCGCGTACCGCCTCCGTCATCGTCTTAAACGCGGAGTTGTGGACGCTGAAACACCACGTCAAAATAGCTTAAATTCATTTTTTTAAATATTTGGACTTATTTTCCGGTTTAATCGCGTAGTGTTTATTATTTCTAGCATTGTTTCAATGCTCAAAGTTTCAAGAAGAGATTTTAACAGGTCTCCTCTTCTTTTGGTCTCTTTCTTCCTGAATAAGAGACATGTAAAGTATCTGAACGTTGAGAATTGAAACCATGCTAAACGTTGTAATCACCACGCTATTTAAACTGAAAAATGAGTTTGAGAAAAATCTAATAGTTTAATTCGCGGCAATGGCTATTTTTAACCGACTTCAAAAAAAGGAGGAGGTTATCAATTCGTCTGTATGTATAATATTTTTTTTTTGTATGTTCACCGATTACTCGAAGACGGCTTGACCGATTGAGATGATCCTTTTTTTAATGGAAAGGTGGGAGCTCCGAGATGGTCCCATAAAAATTTGATGAGGATCTGATGAGGATCTTCGAAGTGAGGATCGGGAATGCTCGTCAAAACGCTGTATTCAATTCAATTGTTCATCGATTACACGAAGATGGCTTGACCGATTGATATAGTTCTTTTTTTAATGGAAAGGCTGCGAGGTGGTCCCATGAAAGTTTGGTAAGGATCTGATGAGTATCTTCGGAATTATGGATAGGATAGCATACCAGAATTCAATAAATTACTCATTTTTGGACTTCTACCTAAAAGAATAGACCCCTAAAGAATTAAGTACAGATTGATGGGGCACCTGAAACCACCTTCTCATCAGCAAACTCCGTAATAATTAAAATTACGGTAACAATATTGTCGATTTTTAGGTAGGTAGGTATACTAAAAAGGGTAAAATAAAAAAATAATTTAAAAATAAAAAAACCGACTTCAAAAAGATACAAAAAATAATTTAAAAAACAACAAAAAAAATATTAATAAAAATAACCAAAAAAGCCTCTACATGTACAGTGCCACCAACTAATTAATCTGTTTTATCATCTGAAGTCGGGCAGTTTTACTGGTTGGATCCATATTGTACTTATTATTTTTACTACTCAATCAAAATCAATTCAAAATGTACAATACATCAGAAGTCTGAAACTTAATAAACGGTGTACAGTGATCAAGTCTAACATTTTACACTAAAATAGTTTACACAACACTAAAAACATTTTCCAACGCGACTAGATCCGAGAAGTCTATAGATTTCGAAAAATACTTTTCAAAATACATCTAATGTACCATAGTAAATAGCTCACTTACTTATAAACGATGATAAATATGATTAAGTTACCGTTCCTTCTGTCTATTAACTTTAAAAAGACAAAACATAGTAAAAACTAAAGGAAACATAGGCCTGTATTCACAAACGACCCTATGCATGGCTTCGGCTTTGTCATATTTTCACTAACATTGATTGTCACTCATAAGATCTTAGTCGAGCGATGACCGCGGTGGAAACACACTCTTGCGGTGGTCGCTCAATTGATTTGTCGGTCAGGTACACAAAATTTTAAGTATAGTTTTCTACATAACATAGTCTTAAGTTGTTGTGTATTATTAATATTAAATGGATTTTGTTGTCCGAAATAAAAACTTGGAATTTGAATAGGAGCAACACAAAGCATTATTCATTAACTTACGTAAAGGGTCGTTTGTGAATACGGGCCTTAGTTAATGCACCTGTCCCCTACCGCTTAACTCCCGTCGAGTTCAACTCGACGTCGATTTGGGAATACTATACTGTCGATAACGGGGATGGAAAAAGCTACCGCGCAAGTAGCGACCAGAAATTGTCGGCGTTAAACCCATAGACAATTTCTGCTCGCTCCTTGCGCGGTAGCTTTTTCCAACCCCGTTATCGACAGCATCGTATTACCAAATCGACGCCGAGTTGAACTCGACGGGAGTTACGCGGTACAGAGAACCCAGTTGTTTATCGTTTATAAGTAAGAAGGTAGTTATTAAGGGGTATGTAGGTACGTGTAAATCGACCGGTATCATCAAGTGTTCTGTGGGAGGGAGGGTGCGCAGGCGCAGTAGACGGGGTCGATCTCTGCGGCGAGTCGCGTGTGCGAGCGCACGCGGTGGTACGGGTCCTTCCGCAGCGAGCATAACGCACTACAACCCGAGGTAACTCTATGTTAACGGAAGGAATATATAACCGATCTATATACGAAACTCATGACCATAAGTTGCTTGTGGCTTCTTCGCATCGGAGGACGCGTTTCGAAGACACACTAAAATCACTACACCTAAGACGTAGCCAAATGATCATGTGCATTTATTTTTGTACAAGAATCTAAATGTTTTTTTTAAAACCCAGTAAACTTCATTACTATTTTTATAAAAACTCGGGTCTCGATCGCGTTTATGCACTTTTTATAAATTTATAATTACCCCGACGCGTGACGTTTCGGCAAACGGGATACACCGGCCGTGGTTGTAACCCGTTCGAGTCCCGAGTTTTTATTAAAATAGTAATGAGCAGAAATCGTGTGAGTTTAAAAAGTGCCCAGTAAACTTGTCAAATGCGTAAAATATCATAAAAATATTGTAAGGAAAAATACATCTAAAGTCGATGCAAGAGTCACCGACGTCGGTAGACGAACTTTAGGGTGGTTACATAAAGAAACAGGTTACCCGTACCGACAAACCTATGCGGATCGGTACTAGGTTTAATGAAACAGGTAAATTTCTTCTAATAATCAGGTAAAACCGGCCCGTACGACTCGGTACCGACACGTTTAAACCTGTTTCTTTGTATGTGACCGCATAAGATAACAGAGATATTTTATCTACACTGATCGGTACCAACCCGCAGATTTGTCCTGACCGGAAACCTGTTTCTTTATGTAACCACCCTAATGATCTCGGTCAAGAAAATTGAGAGATGTGGGGCCAAAAAGGAAAAAAATCTACATCCCTAATTTTAACCCGCTACCCTGAGCTCCTGAAGACGTTAAACGACAATCCACATCCACAGGTTACATGGTGTTTTCTGTTTACAATTGAGCGTTTGACGTTTTAGAAGTACCTAGCATGCTTCTTTAAGGTTCAAGTTTTCAAGTTTCAAGTTTTTAATAATCATGTCAATAAGTTGATACATAAATTAATAATCAGAAGATATGTAGACGAAAATTAAACAAGTTCTATCAGTTTTCTTTATTGGTAAACAATAGTCCGGTATACTTACCCAAAAGTAGTTATCTAAATATCCTCTGCATATAATTGGGCTACCCTAACTTTTGCCGTGGTTGTCGTACTCGTAAAAGGCGACTAAGTGATTTGGGGGAGAGTAGCGAGCCTGGAGTTCTTCCAGCGCAGTGGCGGGTGAACTGATTGGTCCTAAGGAGGGTTGGTATGTCGAGTAGGCGGCTGACCGTAAAAAAACATTACCAAAACTATCTAGTAGTACAACTAGATGTTGTAGGTATGGTCAATAATGTAATGACCTTTTGTGCCTACCTCAAATAATTTTTGTGGTTTCATTAAGCGAACCCTGGGCTCCCGAGAAAGATCCAACTGGGATAGAGATAGATAATAACTTTTTCTCAAACATGCTTGGAAATATGAGCATTATTTTTACAACCTTCTTCGAGATAAATCGAACATGCTGTACTAGTCGAGCAGCGGCCGGTAATAGTTGTATGGAAATCCATATCTCTCGTGTTTAGCGGCCAAATAAATTAATATGTGGATGGAATATATTTCTTTTAGCTTGAATGGCAGGTTGTGAGTAATGATAATAATAACACGACCAGACATAACACGTAGAGACTCAGAGTTAGAGTGGTGTGCACTCACACAGTGACGAGGAGATCGGGCAGCAGCGTGGCGAGCGGTATGAGCACGAGCCCCGCCCAGAACACCACGCTCGTGAACACCATGCGGTCCATGCCCAGCATCACGCCGCCGATCGGGATCGTGGGGTAGATGTTGCTGGAAATTACACATTCAGACACTTTTAGCTACACATCATTAGCATTACATAGTCTGTGGCGCGTCGGGCGAACGCTCGGCTGCAATGCAGAAGGTTGCGGGTTCGATTCCCGCTGGGTGCAAATATTTATGCTTAAAAATAAGTGTTTGTATCTGGTCTGGGTGTATTTCTATGCATAATATGTATGTATTTACAAAAGATAAATAAAGATAAGTAGTATATCCGTTGGCTAGTCACCGTAACATAAGCTTAGCAGCTTACCAGGGCTAGATGGCGCTGTGTGTTGGTCACAGAATTTATTTATTTATTATAGTATAAAACAAAGTCTGTCTGTCTATCTGTCTAAGGATGACTTGCACTGCTATACTTAGCCAAGGCTAACAACTTGTGATTATATGTGATAAATCACAATAGTTAGCACGTTAATTATTTAGTTTGCCCTGGCTAAGTATAGCAGCATAAATCAACCTAAATGTTTGTGTACAGGGTGAAGCATTTCAATGGACTTTCAATGGGGGGAGACATTTCTTTCGATTTACCATAATAAGTTTGTTTTCAGAATTTGATCTTCATTAGCAATACTATATCGATCGGTACAATAATATAGGATGTTTATTTTTTTACAAAAAGACAAGGTTCGATTGCTGTCTAGGATAATCAATTTTTAAAAAATCTAATAATGCAATTTTAGTTAATTAGAATAGAATAGAATAGAATTTATTTATTAATATGAAATCTTACCAAACAATTGCCAGTAGATGGCGCTATGTGCCTCAAACGTAAGAAAACCAAGAAATGCAATGAATCATTTCGACTCCTATGGATAAATCAGAAGGCGGAACCGGATCCCCAAAAACGCAGGTTCAAGTTCGAATGTTGTTTGCAATTTTTTGGAAAAACATGTCTTTAAAAAATAGTAAGTATCTTGTTTGTTAATCAAAATTAAATAGAATCGGTTCTTTGAGCCGGATCAATTTTATCCCATTTATATTTCTATGAAGCAATATGCATTTATTTTATGTGATATATGTAATACTAGCTGCGCCTCGCGGTTTCACCTGCGTAAGTCCCATTTATTCCCTTGGAGTGGAATTTATTCAAATTCTTTCTTAGCGAATGCCTACGTCATAATCTCTACCTGCACCTGCCTGATTTTGCATAACAAAACACTTTATTTATCCGGTGTTATCGCGATTTCATTCATGGCTTTAAACGAAACGAGCTTTCGCCAACTTTACAGTTGGCTCTTTCAAGGTTGACTGAGATGTAATTTGTCTATTTTAACATTCTAAAAAGTTACAGTAAACTACCGCCTCATAATTATTTGTAACAAAACATTCCAGTGTACGCAGACTGTAGAGTTATTGTAATAGTTTTCAATTTAAATTATAATTATTTTTATGTTATCCCTAGCTAGCCTAAAAAAAGTACCATGGCTTCGGAACGCGCCCTCACATGAGAAGAAGCCACGAAGAAACTCATGGGAGTTCTCATTTTACTCGGAAATTTAAACCAATTTTTACATCAAACCAAGAATTAACAAATCTAAATAACAAAAAATACTAAGTCCTACAAAAATGGCTAACGGTATCTTGTGGTCTTGCAGCTGTTGTTGGCTGGGCCTGGGACTTAATCAAATAAAGTACAGGGTCCCAGACAGGTGTCACTTTTCAGCCATCATCCCTATTGAAATTATTAGATGTTTCTGAATTTCAATAGCTTCCCGAAGTATCCTGAGTAAATACCGCTTCTCAGTAGCCAGTACCTGTGCTTTATCGAAGCGAAGGAAATGGTTAGACTTGTCCAGCGTGTGTTCACAAACTGCAGACTTCTGATACCGCCTGTGCTTCACATCAGCCATGTGCTCTCTTAGACGAGTGGCAACACTTCGTGGGGTTTGCCCTATGTAACAAGCGCCACACTCACAATTGATCTTGTAAATGCCTGCCTCCTCCAGGGGTATCTTACACTACTGGTCTTAAGCTCGGTTCGTTTAAAACCATGAATAAAAACGCGATTATACCGGATAAATAAAGTGTTTTATTATCTACCTACATGCCAAATTTCAGCCCGATCCGTCCAGTGGTTTGGGCTGTTCGTTGATAGATCACTGTGTCAGTCAGTATGTCACTTTTGAGTTATATATATTTAGATTTACCTGTAAACCGCCATAAAGAGCAGCCAGGCGACGACGGAGCCCCAGATGGACATGTGCGAGACCCACGTCCACGAGTGTGTCGCCAGACCGGACTTCAGGCACACCGTCAGCACTACGTACTGCAACATCATACATTATGATTTTATTCCCTCACTCATAAAGTTATATGTGACGTTTGTCTCTGTCTGTCACCTTTGAAACTTCATGTCACAGTAAAAGACAAACGGTGCATTAGATCTTTAGATTGACTTTAGATCTATGTGTGGCACATTTGACAAGAAATCGGCATCGCCCCCCCCCCCTGTCCTACCAATGCATATTATGTATATTCTTTTGGTAGGACAAAAGAATATACAAGGTGTAACGGGTATGCCCTTTTAAGCTGAAAGGGGATTGTTCTAAACGTCTAGGCGAATAACTTTTGTTCTACGACTTTTGAAAATTCGAACTTTGTGTTGACAATAACCTCAAAATTATTTTGAGGTATGGTTTCACTGAAAAAAAAAACAGCTGCTTTTGCAAATAAAGGTAATTGAAGTTTTGATTATAGTAGACCAAACTAAATGAAAGGACAACATAACGTCAATGCCCTCTAAACTCTAACTCTAAAAACAGCTGATTTTCATTAAACTTTAAACTTAACATTTTCGAAAACTACTTCGAATTTTCAAAAGTCGTAGAACAAAAGTTGTTCGCCTAGACGTCTAGAACCACCCCCTTTCGGCTTAAAAGGGCATACCTGTTACACCTCGTAAACACTGACCGTGAAGACATATATTAACCGTGTACTCGTAGACATATACTGACCGTGTAGACAAAGTTCCCGAGCACGAGATACCCGCCATCCTTCCCGTTGGGCCACAGCACGTGATGGTGAGCGAGAGCGACGGGCAACCAGAACAGCAGCGCGGAGTGCAGCAACGCGTTCACCGCCCACACCCAGAACACGCGCACGTTGAATAGCAGCCCTTGCTGCGAGGGGATGTACAGCGCCGGGTGCTGGAACCATTACCGACTATGTTTTTTTTCTATTTTTTTTTCCTCTTTTTTGGCTCTCAGAGGATCAAGCAAATGTAGATGAAATGTGCAAAGACTTGTTAATGGAGTTAATTAATTTATTGTTACTTGGTTTTTATTCACTGCATGTTTTCCAAATAAAATAAAATAAATAAATAAAATGTTAACGATAAAATATATTATGCCGATTCAGGGATCCTAACCTAACCGCGCATCTTCCGTCGGCATCGACGTCGAAATCCGCCCTGCGCAAAATAGTAACGTGTGTCTCTTTAGCTGCCGGTTTCAATGACCGTTTAAATCGACGGCATCGGTTTCAAATGCTTGCATGCATTTAAAGCGACGTCATTCTTTTGCGCGTGCATATATCGATGCCGATGCCGTCGGGAGACGCGCGGTAGGGTCTCAGGCCCTCGTTGGCAGTAGACACACGGCGCCTTGCTCTTTTTTAACCTACCCATCGGGGAAAAATGGAACCCTAATACTAAGACTCAGTTTGTCAGTCTCTCGCCAAGCTGTATGTTAACCGCGATAGCTAGGCTGATAAAATTTTCACAGATGATAGATTTCTGTATCCGGTAGATGTGCTGCGTAAAATGTTGTTTTGTAAATCCACAGATCTAAATTTTAGGCCTCGTTTTACTCCTAATAGTAAATAGGATACCCAAAAATTTCCTAAAATACAACAGGATGCACAAATAAATAATTATGAACAAACTTAGTTGAACTATTTTTAATGAAAAGATATATTCACAAAAACACAGCGCACGGGCGCAATAGTTCTATGAACGCCCAGTGCGGGCTTAAGCACTTAAAAAATAAAAATATAAACTTAGTTGATACATAAATACGGATACTGTAACGTTAACAGTTTGGATTTATCCGTAACATAAAAAATAGGCACGTGCGTCCGACATGTCGTGACCGGTGCAGCAGGGAACAGTAGGCGAGTTGTGCACGGGGTCAAACTGTTAACGTTACAGTGCACGTCTTTACGTATCAATTTGAAACAAAAAATGAATGTGTATAAAGTAAAATGAACTAACTCTCAGCATTATATCAGCAGAGCAGATCTTGTCGAAGAGTCCCATGGCTACTGGCGGTAGCGCAGTGAAGATTACGTTGTAAAAACCTATCGTCCATCGCTCGAACAAGATCTGACCGGACCTGTAGACAAACGCTCACTTTAATAAATAGTATCATCAAATGAAAAATGATTGAAGAAACCTAATAATGATTTTAAATACCTATTCAACGATACCCCACTCGACATAGCCAGTCCACTTTATTTTTTTTCTTTTAAACAATATGGCGCCTGGTGGTCGCCATTTTGTTTTCATTTTTATGTCACCTATCTAAGAACAGAGTCTAACAATACCTTAATTAAAGAAATCCATCGCTTGGTTTGAAAGTTATGAGAAAGAATATTACAAACATACAAGATGGGCGCGAAAAACAACCTTTCCTAGCAGCCAGGTAAAAAACACCTTTTTTACTTGATATAGGACAGCATTTGACCTCATCTCACCTGATGGGACGCAATGATGAGGCCAAAAGTGTAAATGCTTGCCTAGAAGAAACCAATTCACTATAGATATAAAGACAACTCGATTCGTATAAGGCGTTTAACGCGCGATTCGTGAAGTACGTCGAATGGGACACATGTTTTCAAAAGCTACAATGCCCAACTTCCCTACAAGAGACTCAGTTTAAAAATTTAGTACTGTATTTCATTCTAAGTCAGCGTGCTTCATCTTAGACTGCATCTATACTTACCATCAGGTGTGATAGTGGTCAAACACTGGCCTATACGAAATAAAATAGATAAGTAGAATTTTTAAGTTCTATGTTCTTTTTGAAGCGAAGGCCGAAGTAATTAGTTACAAGAAATATTACTCACCAAGCTGAATATATAGCGAACCAGAGTTCGATGACGTACAGACAGATGTTCTTGTAGAAGGAGTACAGTATCAGTTTGCTTATTCGAGAGTAATTCCACGCGCCGTGCACTAGTAGCAGTCGGAGAAGGAAACGGAACTGAAAACAAACGGAACTTTGCTGTATTAGAAACGGTGTAGGTAAGTACGTATGATGACCTCTCTGTTACGTCAGGAGAATCATCATTATCATCATAAGAGCGATGACCCCGACTGCATCCGTCTCAGGAACCCGGGGTCCGCTTTCCTACATTAACGTGTGTTGAGGCCATTTGCACCCAAATCAGCCTTTAATCTGGCACAATAGCAACGAACTTGAATATATATGGAAGTAGCAATCCTTTGAAAAAATGTTCCACGCAAACGGTGGTTGCGGGGCCTAGAACGATGATTCGACCGCCTGTCTGTCACTAAAGATCGTCCGTCCGCCATTGGTCGATCATACGTAATACTGTACGGAACATGTCAGTGTGTGCATCTGCTGCTGTGTGACCGTGGAACATGTTTTTTTCGAATTTAATAGGGAAGTTAGATCTCGATTTTATGTATTACTCGTAGGCCATAGCCAGACATTTATTTCCTACGTGACTAGTCGGTGCGTTGGGCGGATTTCTGACTGCAATGTAGAAGGTTGCGGGTTCTATTCGTATAGTTAAGGCTAGATTACCTGCGCGATGCTGTAGTCCGAGGCACAGACAGCCTGCAGCCCCTCCACCCCCGAGATGCCGACCCCGACGGACGCACGTTGTATCATGGCCACGTCGTTGGCCCCGTCGCCGATGGCGAGGGTCACCGCGCCCGTCGCTTGTGACACCATCTCTACTACCTAAATATATATTGCACGTCGTTACAATAATATTGTGTTTAGTAAGGAAGTGCTACTAACTTAGGGCGACTTGCATAAAAAATTTAAAAACATATTTAACTAAATCAATTTTAAAATAATTTATGGGAAATTGAACATTGGACTCTATTACATTATGTTGACGATTGATAATATGTTGCCACACATTGACAGTTCTTGCAATTCTGACGGATTTTAAACACGTTTAACAGTTAAACATGTTTAAAAACATAACGGTTCCTAAACATAAAATTGATTTAGTTAAATATGTTTTTAAATAGTGTTATGCAAGCCGCCCTTAGTCTTACGCTATTATAAACACATTAAATTATTATAAATCATGTATGTGAGTCTATAAGGTATCTATGGGCCTTGTTGCCCGCAATAAATGATTTTATTATTATTTATTATTACACACAGCGCCATCTAGCCCCAAACTAAGCACTAAGCTTGTACTATGGGTACTAGAAAACGGATATACTACTTATCTTACTAATATTATAAACGCAAAAGTTTGTATGTAGTAGCAAAATAGCTATCAGCGGGAGAATAGTAGATTGTATTACAAGGGGGCAAAATAATATATTTTCGGCTAGGGCGCTTTTTTGAATCCAGAGCGCAGCGAGGGATTCTTTAGTAGAATCCTGAAAGTAGCGAGGGATTCAAAGTACGTCGCCAGAGCTAAAAATATATTTTGCTCCCGCTGAATAGCTATTTTGCTTACGCTTAAAGAGGAACAATGCGATACTTTTCGAATAGATGGGATGAAAAATACGTTTATTACCTCGGCCTTCTGTATGGGCGAGACCCTACAGCAGATGACGACCTTGCAGGAGATGCAGAGGTCGATGAAGTCCTTCTTGAGGTCGCAGCCCATGGCGTACTTGAGCGTCTTGCCGTCGATGATGAGCGCCACCTCGTTCTGTTGCCGCAGCGAGGTGCCGAACTCCGCCGCGTGCCGAGAGATGCTCTCTCGGGTACCCTGACAGATTACTGAGATTAGCTTCCGCAAGTACACCTCTTCGATTGGGTCTTAAACTTTTTTTAGTTCACTTTTGGGGTATCTGACCTTTGGTATTCCAGATTAGGTCTGAAAACTTATCTTCTGTACTCCTAGAAACTGTTACCTTCTGTCTTCCCAGAAGGTAACAGATTCCAGGCCAAACTTCAATAAAGCTTTGTTAGTATGCATTTTTACAGGTATAAAATTGAAATTTGTATGCACAAATACACAACTTACGTCTAAAGAGTCTTCATTAAGCAGCAGCAGTGGCATGGAAGGATGTACGAGCGCGGCGGAATGCGCGATGTTGATGGCGGTCTCTTGTTTGTCGCCGGTCAGCACCCACACGTTGATGTTGGCTGCGAGAAGCGAAGCTATCGTCTCCGGTACACCGTCCTTGGGATATTTAAGATAAGATAAGATAAAACTTTATTACCTACTAAAATTACTTATTAACGGGGTGTTTCCCATGTTTAATAATATATTCGCGGCGATCGATAATTCGCTAGTAATTTCAACCAGCTTGTTCACGACACTGATTAAATTATTAAACATGGTAAACACCCCGTTAATAAGTAAATTTAGTAGTGAAAATAACTATGTTAGTTTAAAATTGTATATAAAACTTTATTGTACCAATAGAAATATTTACAATAAAAAAATTAACATTAAGAGAAAAAAATAACAAAATCCTACTAATATTATAAATGTGAAAGTGTGTGTTTCGATGTTTGTTACTCAATCACACAAAAACTACTGAACCGATTGCGATGAAACTTGGAATATAGGTAGCTGGATACCGGGAATAACACATAGGCTACTTTTTATCCCGGTATTCCCGCGGGAACCGGTCTTACGCGGATGAAACCGCGGAGCGCAGCTAGTCTTAGATAATATCATCACTACCACCCACCAGCAGGGTGATTGCGTAACTTTGTAGTGTAATTTGTTGCAAATGTCAAACTCCGAAATTTGAATTTGACAATTGAAATTCATACCAGAGGTAGAATACCTAATAGCAAGTAAACATTAGCTATGCTACAGAGGACATTATTTACACAATATTTGAAGTTGCAACCTTATTGTGGCCCTGTATTTTGGGTCTGTGTAAGCAACTTTAGTCTGTAGTGTTATTGCCACGGATTTGGATTTTAATATTTACTGTGCTACGAGGTATTCTACCTCTGTGATGAATTTCAATAGTCAAACTCAATTTTTTGAGTATGTCATTTGCAATAAATAACATTAAAAGTTACGCAATCACCTCCCAGGTAAAATAGTGGTCAGAAGCTTATTTATCGTGTTTTAAAAAAGTGAAATAGGTAGTCATTTAACTGATATACATTTGAATACTGACCTGCAGTTTGTCTTCGATAGCAGTAGCGCCAAGCAATTTGAGGTTATTCTCGATCAACAAGGCGGCCTCTTCCAACTTCTGTTCGCGGTCATGGATCGCTATCGACGCTTTGTGGTAAGTATTTGCCCATTCCTATACAAAAGACATACATTTCGTCTGAAATTTCTCTTTGACAACCATAGTTTAGGTAGAATTCAAGACATAGAATAGGAGCTTTATCTTTGAATCGCTCGATGCACTTAAGGCGATTTAAATAATTCGATATCTGCTGATTTTGTTTCATGTCGGAGGCCTGCGGCGAGTGGTTGGTTGGTATCACTCGTTGCGATTCACATAAAAAAAAATATAGAAATCCCGAACGTCCAATTAATATATCGTAGTAGTGTAATGCAATAACCAAAAATGTATTAAGAAAACACATAATAATCACTTTCAATTGGGCAATTGGGAGGAGCTCATTGGCCTAGCTGCACCAGCCGATCTTGATTGGTCGTGTGGATTAAGCAACGCTTGGCGCGGTCCTTACTTGGATGGGTGACCGAAAATTTGTGTGACAAAAAATCATATTCTCGAGCTCCTCCGTGCTTCGGAAGGCACGTTAAGCAGTTGGTGCCGGTTGTTATCTATGATAGCAGTCGTTAGGTCAAGTTAGAGGCCTTAGGGCGACCTGAAAACTCTAACACTAGGTGTGTCACACCACTACACGAAAAGAAGAAGAAGAAGGGCAATTCGATTTTCGATTCCCTTACTTAGTGATCATCTCTATTGCATAGACCAAAGAGTTGGACAATTGAGGAGCTGAAGCGCAGAAACTGCCTGGGATTTTCGCCTCCAACCACTAATCTCATGATGGTGTATTCCAGGCCATTTCGGTCACGACAAGGTGCTGTACTCAGGGTTCTAATAATGTGACCTTCTTTTTCTTGCGGCGAGATTTGAACTCGCGTCCCTTTTGCAATCCAGGGACGCGAGTTCAAACCTCGCCGCGAGTGAATTTTTGAAGATGAATTTTTCTAGTAAGCAATAAAAACAAATTACGAAATATCTTCATCTTCTTATTTTCGTGTCAATGGCATAAAAATAACATTATGTCAAATTTTGGTGGACCAGTATTTAACGACATCGACAGCGACCCCTGTGGCTTCCATTAGGTCTTAGTAATTTATTATGTTGTGTATATATTTAATGTGTTTATTGTACCTACCTTGTTCTATAGCACCAGTGTAATTTATTATAATAAACTACCTAAAGACGTATGTGACATGTCCATCACAAGATTAAAAAAATATATATTAAACATAAATTGTGTAAAAAGGCGTACTATGATACGTCGTCATATCTAAATGAAAAAAATCCATGGACATAATTTATTGATTGCTCCTGTTCGAATTATAGATAATATCTGTATTATGACGATTGTAATTTAACACATGATCACAAAAAAAACCCCATGAGTTTCTTGTGGCTTCTTCTCATCGGAGGGCGCGAATAAACGTGTTTTATTTCTTTCTTTCTTATGCCATGTGAAGTCACAAGTGTGAAGTCATATGGCATAAATGCCCCGAGCCGGGCGGTACCTACTGACCTCGTACTCATGCGGCGGTATAGTGGCGGCGGCGAACACCAAGGTCCGCAACCCGTCGACGGCGAAGTGCTCGAGATGTGCGAGCGTGGCGGACGCGGCCGCCGCCTCGCCGCCGCCCGCCAGACGCGGGTAGATCACGCTGTCCGCGCCCTTGCAGAACAACTTGATCTCACCTGGGAATCATTATTTTTATTTCTTATCGGTTATTTATTTCTTATCGGTTATTTATTTCTTATCGGTTGTGAACCGATCAAGGCCATTTGGAAATTAGCCAGTGTCAAGTATTTTATTATATTATTATGCAAGTTATTTGCATCAAAACATCCGAGTCGTCATGGTTAAAGTCAAGCCTAAGGAATCATTTGTAAAACGGCGGCCATTTACAAAGATTGTTCACGGAGCTTAAAGTCCATGTTTTGCACCAATTTTCACTTTCATTGCACTTGTACACCTTCACGAAACTAAATTGATTAATATGCCCCTGAAATTAAACAATTTACACGCATTTGAATAAGGTTTCACAAAAATGAAGATTTAGCAACACATCTCCTCGACGCGTTGCCGCCAAAACTCACTTAAATAATCAAGTAGCTTCTAAATTTAAAATGAGTACTTATGAAATTTTTCTGGTTAAGAGCTGCTTAATTGTTTAGGTCGCCTTCAAACGTTGGGCAGCGTTTCTTAAATTTAAATTACAGACAACTCAGAACCTAACTCTGAACTCCTAGCGCAAGATGATAGGGAAACCCGACCCCCAAACAGTTGGAAGACGGAAGAAAGAAAAATAAAACAATTCTATAACTATAAGATAAAACTTATGATACACAAACTCAATCATTCATTTCATTTTCTTAGTTATGGCTTTCTGTCAGCAATATAGGACAATTTAGCCAGTTTCTCGTACTAATAGTAAACTACCACTATTATACTGTAATCGTTTGAAATAATTTTCAATGCGTGAAGGCTGCAGAAAAAAATGCGACGATTTTTCTCCAACACCATGGAACATTTGTTTGTAACTTGCTAATTTCGTGTTTGGCACTGGTATTTTCATTTTCACTTCACTCGTTGAACTTCGCGTAACTAAATTGATAACATGCCGCCGAAATTAAACATTATACACGCAATAAAACTAGGTTTTGTAAAAATAAAAATTCAAGACGACGTTCCACTAACGCGTCAAAAACAAAAGTCCCAAATTCAATCGAAGACTTGTTCGGTCGGAGTTTTGGCGGGAATGCGTTGAGGAGATGTGTTGCTAAATTTTCATTTTTGTGAAACTTAGTTCAAATGCGTGTAAATTGTTTAATTTCGGGGGCATATTAATCAATTTAGTTTCTTGATGGTGTACAAGTGAAAATAAAAGTGAAAATCGGTGTAAAACATGGACTTTAGCTTAGTGTTCTCTCCAAAGCTCCGTAAACAAACATTGTAAAAAATGGCCCCCTTTTTACAATGATTCCCTCGACTTGACTTTAACTATGACGACTTGACTGTATCGTTCGATGCAAA
This sequence comes from Idaea dimidiata, assembly GCA_949358125.1. NCBI lineage: Eukaryota > Metazoa > Arthropoda > Insecta > Lepidoptera > Geometridae > Idaea > Idaea dimidiata. Next base: position 13,505,340 of record OX442339.1, on the reverse strand, counting down.
TAACCTGCAAATATTGATAATACTTGACACTGGCAAATGTCCGAAAGGAAAAGCCATTTTAAAGAAGAAGAAGAAGAAGACTTGTTCGATCAGCAACTCACCAGACGGTGTCTTGACAATGACGGACATCCGTTTCCTGTGCGACGTGAAGTCGATGACGTTGAGTATGGTGTAAACCTCCTTCACTCCGAGCGCCATGATCTCGACGGATTGTGGCGTGCGAGTGCAGAATACGAACCCGTACGCCGCTGCGCCCATCACGAGCGCGCGCTCGTCTGGGGAAGATAATTTTATAAACTTACACGATTTCTGTTCATTTCTTATTAAGTATAAGATTTTCAGATTAACGGATTACACCGGCCGTGGTCCCGGGAAGTCTTCCGTGGACAGTATGTCCGTGTAATGCGTTTGCCAAAACGTCGCTCGGGGTAACTTTAAATTTATTTATTTAACTTAAAATAATTTTGTGTACTAACGCGATCTAGACCAGAAAATGTAATACTTAATAATAAGGGAAGTATTGATTTATTTCAAGGACTTCAGGACTATTTTGCTTTTTATTTGTATTTGCTTTGGGATGTCACTTTAGTTGCTAATTTGACATAACTATGCAGAAATCAATCACCGATTCAAATTGACCGCAAAAAATTGGGGTTTACAGAGTTCCTGAACCATTACCTACTGCGATCTTCACTGTGCCATAAAAGTTCACGCTTCGTACAGTTACTTTAACATGTTAATGACACTGCAATAGCTGTGGCAAAGTGGTAAGGATAATGTAAGAAAATAATATAAAATTTAAAATGTATTTATTCCAAAAGTTTTCACATAATCGTTATCAATTGTCAGCAAGTGTCTTTGGAACGCGACATCCAATGAGAAGAACGCACAAGAATCTCATGAGTTTTTTTTGATGTGATTATGTGATTCCCATTTGTTTCTATTCCGTATAGGTCAGCATTCGATCACTATCACACCTGATGATGGACTACCTTTTACCTGATGTAAAAGGTGGTGGTGTGTGGTGTGTGTGTAAATGTAGTCTAAAGATGAAGGAGCTTATCTCAGATAGACAGTTGATAGTATACCTAAAAAATTGTACCATGAAAAGGCAAAGAACTTCAATAAATTATGCCATTAATTTATGCCAAAAGACTATTAGACTAAAAGAAATTATGCTCGAAACGACTATTCTAAAGACTATTATGCCTAAACAAATTAGTCCGAATGACCGAAAACGAATTATGCCGAATGTGTTCTGCTAAGAGATTTTAGGACAAAAAAGTTTACGCGAAAAGTAGGAGACCATAGTCGATGGTGCGTTTCAGCACCCATATTATCTATCAGTGGATGTCGGGTAACAGTGGAAATTCACAAGCACTATGCAGCACATTGCTGTTTTAAGCTAACACGTTTTCTTTTATTTATTTTTTATTTTGTTAATCAATGATCAGAAACTTATAAAAAACATTCATAACACTATAAATCACTAAAATGTGTCTGGTGTTTAAGTAAGTACGAAATTTCATGACCATGACTGCATGCGTAAGTCCGAAGCCACACTAAAATCAATACATCTAAGACGTAGCCAAATGATCATGTGCCTTTAATGTTGTACAAGAATCTAAAGGAAATAAACTATTCTGATTTTTGACTCGAAGTCTACAGTAATTATATTAATAACTTATTATTATTATTACAGGTGATAACCTCAAATCATTTTCCACTGTTGTCAGACGTCCACTGGATAGATAATATGGGTACAGGACTTCAATACTAAGTAACACCATCAAGTAGGTTCTGTTAACGGCCGCAGACGTAAAGAATAATGAAGAAAGTGTTCGTAAGTGTCTGATGCAGTGAGTGTACCTGGCGAGGCGGCCTGGTAGGTGATGTCGCCGGCGCCGTGCTCCGGTATGACGGTGTGGCACACGGCCAGCATCGTGAGGAACTCCCGGATGATGCCCGCGCTGGGGTGGCCGCGCGACAAGTGCTGGTGCAGCAGAGTGTCTTCTAAACTCTCGTTGATGCCGCGGCAGTTGTAGATCACCTTATTATATAAAACACAAGGTGTAACGGGTATGCCCTTTTAAGCCGAAAGGGGGTTGTTCTAGACGTCTAGGCAAACAACTTTTGTTCTACGACTTTTGAAAATTCAAAAGACTTTACGAAAATTTTGAGTGTAAAGTTTACTTGAAAATCAGCTGTTTCTTAGAGTTCGAGGTCATTGACCTTATGTTGTCCTTTCATTTAGTTTGGTCTACTACAATCAAAACTTCAATTACCTTTATCTTCAAAAGCAGCTGTTTTTTCAGTGAAGCAAAACCTCAAAATTTTCAAAAAAAAAGTTCGAAATTTCAAAAGTCGTATAACAAAAGTTGTTTGCCTAGACGTCTAGAACTACCCCCTTTCGGGATAAAAGGGCATACCCGTTACACTTTGTATATTTATGCATATTTATATGTATCGCATATTTAATGCGAAAAAAATTTTGTTAACGGTTTAGTTATTTGGATTCTACTTCTTCTTTCTTTTATATAGGCTACTAGCTGCGCCCCGCGGTATCACCCGCGTAAGTCCCGTTCCCGCGGGAATATCGGGATTAAAAGTAGCCTATGTGTTATTCCCGGTAACCAGCTATTCCCGGTATACAGCGGAAGACCAGTGCTGTGATTGAGTATGTTTACCGGCTACAGCTTTTTGCTGAGGCCGCCCCATTCAGGGTTCGCACATGGCTTCCTAACATAATTGATAGTATTATGGATAAATTATTTTTTATTTATTTAAGTAGGTACCTACTACTTTTACTATAAATATATTTCTATTCTATTCTTATATTCGAACTTTCATCTCAATCGGTTCAGTAGTATTTGCGTGATTGAGTAACAATTAAACACACATACATAAACACATACTCAAAAACTTTCAGCTTTATAATATTAGTAAGATATTCCATTTGGACATTAGCCAGTATCAAGTATTATTAATATTTGCAAGTTATTTGCATCGTAACAGTCAAGTCGTCATAGTTAAAGTCGAGTCTAAAAAATCATTGTAATGCGGCGGCCATTTAAAATGATTATTCAGGGAGTTTTGGAGACAACGCTAACGTCCGTGGTTCTCTGTTGATGATATTGTTACCTCGGCAATAGTACACTTGCGGAACTCCATGACGTTGCAGGTGAGGGTCCCGGTCTTATCGCTGAAGATATACTGCACCATCCCGAGTTCCTCGTTCAGGTTGGAGGTGCGAGCCTGCGCAGGAGTGTCAGTTGCTGCGTGGTACATGTCGCTGTCCATCGCTATGAACTTGGCCTAGACAAAATTAAGAAATCGTGTTCCTTAATCGAAATAGTAGATTGTTAGACAAGGGCTGAATGTCAAGCATTTCACCGTTTACCTCAGATATTTCGGCGCTAACAAAGTGACAGCGCCAATAGTTCGAGGGTGAAAAGCTTGATAATCACCCGAGCTAACTAATTTTTATTTTGACTGTGAGGAAACTAACATACTACTCACACAGGTATATATTGAGAATCAGTTAATATGTCAAGTAAATTTAGAACAATTTGTAAAAGCCAAATTCAATTGTTTCTAATAGATTTAAAAAAATCTATTAGCTACAGTAGAATCGAGTTTTAAAATTAATGGAATAAGATAATGCAATATAATGCAAATCAATTAAAGGACGATACAGTTAAATAAGGAACTAAATTGGCACTTGTTATTTGTGATGACACCAGAAGTCCTTCAAGCAAACTCGAACCTCAAAATATTTTTGAATGAGATGAAGACATAAGAAACTCATGGGTTTAGAATTCAGTAGTAGGTGTAGAATTTAGTTTATATTGAGATGCGTTATGTTAAAATGGAATGAAAGCGCATCTCCTGTTGGGAGTGTTTCCTGTAAAGTGAACCACATAAGCCAGTCAATAAAGCTGCAAAGCTTGACCGGTAGATGGCGCTGAAACCAAGCCTTAGTTGGTAAAACAATTAGCAAGGAGAGATGTGGCCGAAGAATTATAACATAACACGTGATTCCTGTGTAGCTCAGTGGTTAGAGCAGTCGCCTGGTTAGCGAAAGGACGCAGGGTCGCATCCTATCATGGGGTTTTTTTTGTTAGTAATATATTTCCTTGCCAAAACTATTTCTAAGTTTAAAATGCCTTGAGCAATAAAAACAAAAAGAAATATTAACTCATGGGTTTTTTGTAATGATCATGTAATTCAAATTGTCGTATATTTAAAACCATAGTGGAACTGAAGCAATAATCTACACTACAATCCTTACTTTACATAAACAGTGCTAAAGTAAATACGTTGGTAGCTGAATTAATAATACAGACCTGGAAAAACCGTACGAGTTCAGCGGTGACTTGTAACGATATTGGTATCAGATTGTTGTATAGAATGAGGAACGTCAGGAAATTGAAGCCGAAGTTTGAGTTTTGCGCTTCTGTAAGTAAAGAGATACATTTTGTAAATTATCTGGCAACGACGAAGACATTAGGCGGCAAATTCGCTTTCACAAAACTTGGTATTTAGATACTTGGAATTTATAGATCTTAATTTGGTCTTTAGCGATTTTGCATAACAAAACACAATAATTGCCGGGTTTTACTCGCGTTTTATTTATTAACGGCAATATTTCTAAAAACCGAGCTTTCGCTAACCTTACTTTTCAAGATCGACTGAGATGTAATTTGTATATTTTCACATTTCTAAAAGTTACTGTTTCAGTAACTTTAAATACGTATATTTTAACATGTTACACTTTCAGAATGTTAAAATAGACGAATATCATCTCAGTCAACCTTGAAAAAACTAACTGTAAAGTTAGCGAAAGCTCGGTCTTTAGAAATAATGGCGTTCTTAAATAAAACGCCGGTAAATATTGTTTTATTTATAGATCATTTTAGTCGTGAGATTTTTGATTGATGGGGTATTTTACCCACTAAGGGGACCCAACTGCTTGCGAGGTCGGAGAATTACTGGTCTTATCTTTAGTTTGATTGGCCAAGCAAGTCTACTCGTGACCAGGGGGTACTGTAAAGACCTTGAAACGTTCGTGTAAAGCTGACCTGTAAGTCCGATGTACCAGTCGTCATGGTTCCGGATCCAAAGCTCGTTGAAGCCGGCGGAGAGCAGCGCCAGAACAAGGAGGATCACGAACAGCATTATGATCTGGGTGTTAGTCTGACGGTCGATCGACGAACGTTTCAATGGAGCTAGGAAAGAAAAAAAATGTTTAGAAATATAAAAACAAATAAATAAATAAATATTTCACTACATTGCACACAGCGCAATCTAGCCCCAAACTAAGCACTAGGCTTGTACTATGGGTACTAGACAACGGATGTACTACATATTTTACTTTTTTTTTGTAAATACATACATATTATACATAAAAAGACACCCAGACCAGATACAAATATTTATTTTTAAGCATAAGTAAACTGGCACTAGCGTAAATAACTGGAAAGTTAAGAACGTTTGACCACTGTCTCACGAGAGTGAGACACGCCAAACGCTCATCTGTCTAAAGTGGATTTGTGTATCCCATCAATCCAAATCAATGCTTTATTTTTGGTAAGCATGCTACATTTAGAAGAAGAAATACGGCAGTGAAACTAGATTCGTCTAGAATTCCTTAGTGGTTGAACTGGTCTACGTATCGAAACACAAACTTTTAGATCCAGGGTATGAAGGGGATAGGAAATGGATGTTGGAATATGAGTTGGGTTTGCATTTGACCTCGGCTTGCATTTGAAAAGCAATGACTAGATCAATGAAGCCTGTTTGTTTTTTGAGAAACTTTTTACTTTAGAAGTTGAAGACTCCAAGGTTGCAGTTTTAAGGAACAACGCGAGCAAATGCCACTTAACAACAGTTCGTAAGAGAAATGTGGATATGTGGCGCTTAGTATGTAAATGTGGAACATACGCCATTAATAAAACTGCTAGTAACCGTTGACCTGTGGAAGAGTAGGAAGGAATAATTCGTTGAAGACCCAGAGAAGTGCCTCTTCAAAAGGCAAGTAGCTGGGACTTCTTGCTTTTCCATGCTACATGTGTGGATGAGGGTAAATGTCAGAATGCGTTGTGTATTAAATATTTCACCAAGTATAAATCTGTATTGGTGTATTATAGTTCTATTGTAAAAAGCAGCATTGTTCTTGTTAATGAATTTCTAAAAATATTTTACTATATTAATACCAAAATTTAAGGGCTTAGGCCAGGAGTTTTAGGACTCTTAGTTCCTTACGTTATTTATTTGAGACCCTCGTGTTTATGGGAAAAATCCTGTCCATCTAGTGTTGAATGTATGTAATTATTGTGTCAGTGTTGAAGAGGTTACCTTTAGTAGAGTTCTTCATGAGCTTGGTCTCGTGTCCTGTGTAAATAACAATCGCGTGGATCCACGCCGTGTTACGCAACATCGCGCCGCGCAGCAACATCTGCTCCAGGCCTAGCGGCATGGCTCTGCGACAATGGAACATTATACATTATATTGGCAATTGGGCATTAATATGGATCTTTAGACACCTATTTTACGTAGATGATTGATGCAGCGCCATTTTATTTCATGAAATGCGGTGCAGGGCGCTGTCTGTATTGCCTGAGAAATGTAAAAACAAGGCTCAGCCATAGGAAGATGGATCATTTTAGAACGTTTTGTCGTAGCTTTAACGATTCTTGGCCTTAACCAACATACATACTGAGCCGTGAGCGTATGACTCTTTCAACAGTCCATTAAACTAAGGGCGGGCTTGTTGTAGGTAGCGCCTACGGATCTTCATATTAAAGTGCTATTTTTCAACTCTTAGAAAACCCAATTGAAGGTTGGCGGTCTCGCTCACCCACATGCACGATTAGCGAGAGCAAGCATGTGTCACTCGAATTTCCATGTACAAATTTGACTCCAGTGATCAAAGAAATTAGGCTTTTGGCTTTAAGTTTCACTGTTCAAGTTGAACGTCTGAAAGAACATAACGGTACTCACTTAGCGTACGACTCCTTGAATATTCCATTGAACTCATACAGGTGCCGGTTGGGCGGTTCGCACTGTACGGTGGCGTGTAACTCGTGCAATGCAGCGGGCGTTAGCAGCCCGCTGGTAGACGGCAGCGCTTGACGGATCTTCATATTGGTCTCCCCGTCCAGGTTTGAGGTCTCGATGAACGATATGCCTTGTGGTTCACTGGACACAGACATTGGCAGAAATGTACTCACTGCTTACAATTTCTACTATAGTAATGCTAATGATATAATTAAAAACTTTAAATTGACTTTATATTATTAAAAAACATAACCATTTCCTTCCAGCCGGTTAATAAATTATGAAGACATCGTGGATCGATAATCGCTAATGAGAGTTACCCAAAAGGTTAGGATTTAAATTCGCAATGGCCCCCGAACTATACAACAAGCTTCCAAATAATATTAGAATGGGTAATCTAAACGGATTTAGGACAAAACTCCACAAACTGTTGGTGGACAGGGTTTACTATTTGGTCAAAGCGTTCCTTGATGACCGGACATTGTACCTAATGCCAACCTAATTATTATAAAAGTACTTGTACTCTTGACATTCTACCAATTCGTTTTCTTGATTTTTTTATTTTGTTATTATTTCTTATTTTTAATCATTATTATTAATTTAGTATATATATCGACATCATACCAATTTTAACATAACTTTATTATTCCAACACATGACATGTATTTTTTTTTTTAATTTTAATTATCAATTTTTGAAATGTTAGTTGTTTTTTAATCTATGCTTTGATTAACCATTGAATTGACTACATAGTTTGTTTTTTGTTCGTGGATACATTGGTGTTGTGTTTTGTAGTGTAATTTGTTTGTTCGACTATATGTTACTAATTATTAATTTGGATGCTTATAATTAGACGAGGTAAGACAGTAAACATCAAACTTAGGATAAGATAACTCAGACACCTTCTAGGTAGAATATAGCCGGAGAACTATACACCTAACATCTAATGTAAATTTGTAAACAACCTATATTCCTGAATAAATGATTATGATTATGATTAAACACTGTTAAAAATACTTTGCTTACAATATTGCCATATAATCTTACTGATATTATAAACGTGAAAGTTAATATGTATGTGTGTGACTAATATTATAAACGCGAAAGTTTGTAAGTATTTATGTATGTATATGACTTTGTTACTCTTTCACGCAACCGATTGCGATAAAACTTGGAATATAGGTAGCTGGATATCGAGAATAACACATATGCTACATTTTATCCCGATATTCCTGCGGGAACGGGACATAATACATATGAACTGCTCCAGCTGATAAATTTTCATATAGTAATAATTCAGGCAACTTTTTTATTTGCCTTGTTGATCAACATAACATAGTTGTAATAAACAGATTCCACTGGAGTAGATCTAGTTATTCACCTAGAAGAGAGCAAGACGAGGTCCGCCGGGAAGAAGTTGTTGTTCTTGATCCGAAGGATGTCCCCCACCTCTAACTTCTTCCACCGCACGGGCACCCACTGCCCATCCTTCATCACGTCCACCTCGCGGTTGTTCGTTTCATCGTCCGCTCGGTGACGTTTCTATAACATTATTACGTGGACATTCAGGAACATAAGTTACAAATAACATTTTAATTTATTTATTTTTTCACAAAAACTAAATACAAATTAAAAATAAAACAAAAACGATACAACCCTTAATACAACTTAAACTAAAACAAAAGGAAACTGTCAGCACCTCTCTCCCGCGGCATAGTACCCAAGATACTGGCGGCGTTCCCACGCTAGATGGCCAAACTGATACGTTGGGACAAGAAACCGCCAGCCATGGGGTCATCCGACGCCACAACAAGACGTGCTGACAATTCCCGTACATTTTAATAAACATTTAATTATCTCTTATTATCTTCTCTCGTGTCGAAAAGTCAAGATAATATACATCTAAATTTATCTGCAACTTGATCCAGACCCGTAGTTCTAGAAATAATAATTGACTCTCGATTATCCAGGCATTATTTCAAAATAAATCTCATTTTTCGAAAATAAATTAAATTGTGAATTAACTTTTTAAACGAACATCAGTCTCCTTACGACCAAGACTACTAGTATGTCAACTTAAAGGCTTTAGGGCAACCTGAAACTCTAACACTAGGTGGGCCTCATTACTATACGAAAAGTTTTTTTTTTTATAAATAATCTTAAAAAGCAAAAATCGCGATTAAGGAGTTTTTAAGAACTAACTAAATTCAAAATCACTGTCGGATCCATCAAAATTTATTGATTATCTGGCTTCAAAACAAGACAAACTTTTTAGAGTTTTGGCGGGAATGCGCTGAGGAGATGTGTTGCTAAATTTTCATTTTTGTGAAACTTAGTTCAAATGCGTGTAAATTGTTTAATTTCGGGGGCATATTAATCAATTTAGTTTCGTGAAGGTGTACAAGTGAAAATTAAAGTGAAAATCGGTGCAAATCATGGACTTTAGCTTAGTGTTCTCTCCAAAGCTCCGTGAACAAACATTGTAAAAAATGGCCTCCTTTTTACAATGATTCCCTTGACTTGACTTTAACTATGACGACTTGACTGTTTCGTTCGATGCAAATAACCTGCAATTATTGATAATACTTGACACTGGCAAATGTCCGAAAGGAAAAGCCATTTTAAAGAAGAAGACAAACTTTTTATCTTGAATTTACGCCAAAATATAGGAAACAATGTCACCTACAACCGCTTTAAGCAATATGCAAAAATATACTTAAATATTGCGTCAGGTAAAAATCAACAATTTTTGATGAATCTGACAAGGATTTTTAGTCAAGTCCTTTTAAGACCTGGATAAATACGTAACTATTTAAATGAGAATTCGAGATTAGTCTCACGGATATCTATGGAACATGCAACGTACAAAGTCCTCGACGATCTCCTTTATAGCGCTGACGGTGAGTATGAGGATGAGCGGCGTGAGGGTGGTCCATCGTCCCGTCGGGGACACGTCCGGGATCTGTTGCAGCAGCGCGATCAGCAGGAAGAAACAGTTCGAGTACCGGCGGAACTGCTCGAACAGGAATAGCGGGATGAATGATCCCAAACTGCAACAATGAATAGTTTCTTGAATCAACTGTCCTACTACAATAGTACATTTTTACATTTTAAACATATTATTACACATAGAAAGACACTCGGACCAGATACAAATATTTATTTTAAGCATAAATATTTGCACCCGGCGGGAATCAAACCCACAACCTTCTGAGTTGCATATTGAAAAACGTTGTAAATATGTGAATTTAAAAAGTTTACAATAGTACATTGTTAGACATGGGCTGAATGATAGGCACTACACCTGAGATATTTCTGGGGCTCAAACGACGTGGGAGCGCCAATAGTTCGAAGGTGAAATGGATGACATTCACCCGAGCTAAACACTATACTTTTCATTTTGACTGTGACGAAATTAAAATACTGCTCGCACATTTAATAAAAGGTATGCACGACATTACACATAGCGCAATCTAGGCCCAAACTAAGCACTAGGCTAGTACAAAGGGTACCTAGACAACGGATATAACACATAATATACTATTATTATGTAAATACATACAAATCATAGCATATCAAACATAGAAAGACACCCAGACCAGATACAAATATTTATTTTTAAGCATAAATATTTGCACCCAGCGGGAATCGAACCCGCAACCTTCTGCATTGCAGTCAAGCGTTCGCCCGACGCGCCACAGAAGTCGTCAAATCAAAGAAACAATTTTAAAACTGAAATAATCAGACTTTTGAAAAGCAATGGAATGAAACCAGTATTTTAAATCACGTACGTACGCTCTGAGCTGAAGCTGACTCATTTTTAATTAATATTCATTAACTAATGCATTGTTACCCCAACTTGGTACAAGAGTAGGTAGCTACCTATCTACTCTTGTACCAAGTACATACCCTTGTACATTGTTTGTTATTGTATAGAACATAGGTGTATAAATCTTACTAACATTATAAACGCGAAAGTATGTATGTATGTTTATATGTAATGTGACCTTGTTACTCTTTCATGCAAAAACTACTGAATCGATTGCAATGAAACGCTGTAGAAAACGAATATAGGTAGCTGGATACCGGGAATAACACATAGGCTACTTTTTATTCCGGTATTCCCGCGGGAACGGGGCTTACGAGGGTGAAAGTGCAGCTAGTTATCGCACATAGCCTCTCTATTAAACTTACAACACTTTTACCATGATAGTGTCATTTCACTATAATACGAGTAAACAGTCCAAAATACCATATCGCTTCCATCTGGCAATTAGAGTTTACATTAAACGCGCACATGACATCAGATTAGCGCTGGGCATCGAGCCAAATGTCGCCAGTAAACCAGCCTGTATTACAACCGGATATAGTTGAAATTCCCATAGTTAAATTAAGGTAAGTGTAGGCTAATAGTAGGCTGTGATCGGCCTTCCTATACTCCTTATGTGCTGTGAGGAGTGGACGGGTATGGAGTACTTACCTAGTTTGATATAGTTACGGATCGTCAGGGTCGCAGTCGCTGTTTTACATAGATTCCATTTTAAGAAGTCAAGTACAAGTTAGTAGGTAAGGTATAGATTTTTGTACATTACTGTTGTTAAGTATTTTTCATCACTATCTTATAAGGGAGTCAATACTATACAATTTAAATCTTACTAATATTATAAACGCGAAAGTTTGTATTTATGTGTGTGACTTTGTTACTCTTTCACGCAAAAACTACTGAAGCGATTAAAAATAAATAAATCCTGTGACACACAGCGCCATCTAGCCCCATGGTAAGCTGCTAAGCTTGTGTTACGGTGACTATAGACAACCGATTGTACATTATACTTGCAAATTTCAACATTTATAATACTAGCTGCGCCCCTCGGTTTTGCCCGCGTAAGTCCCGTTCCTGCTGAAATATCGAGATAAAAAGTAGCCTATGTGTTATTCCAGGTCTCCAGCTACCTATATTCCAAGTGTCATCGCAATCGATTCAGTAGTTTTTGCGTGAAAGAGTAACAAACTTACATACATACATACATACATACATACAAACTTTCGCGTTTATAATGTTAGTAAGAGTGAGATTAGCGGGATAGTTTATTATGTAGAGTGCAGGGATGGTAAACTGTTTAGTTAATTGGCTGTAAAAGCCAAACGTACTATGGGACAATATCGCTATCTTACACTGCATTACTTTGCTGATTTGTTTACTACAGACTAAATAGTACTATTATGATCCATCTATACTATCCGGCTTGAATGAACCACGATCAATCAAACCATAGATAGGTTACGACGTCGTACGTCGTAATCGAATTCAGTACTTATTCATTGTGTCCATTATTACGCGATATTACTTCAAAAAAAGTTTACGGCAAAGATAAGGGCCCGATCATGCAACACGACAATAACATGGTAGTAATAACTAGAGATGGGCCGACTACCAGATTAGCCGACAAGTCGGTTTTAAAATTGACGACAAGTCGGGCGACCAGTCAACAATGCAAATCTTACTAATATTATAAACGCGAAAGTTTGTATGTAAGTATGTATGTATGTATGTATGTATGTGAGGCTGTTACTCTTTCACACAAAAACTACTGAACCGATTGCGATGAAACTTGGAATATAGGTAGCTGGGGACCTGGATTAACACATACATAGGCTACTTTTTATCCCGACATTCTCGCGGGAACGGGACTTACGCGGGTGAATCCGCAAGGCGCGGCTAGTCGTAATATAATTCGGAGATATTCGGGTTATCCGTCATCAAATCTTACAAAAATTAGTTGAACCGTTTTGAAAAAGAAATAAATAGAATAAAGCTGACACATGTGGAGACATTTTCCCCCTTACTTATAAACGCTAATTAATGCGCTGCATAACTATGCATCGTTTGTCTTTTACTGTCACATGAAGTTCAAAGTCAAAGTTGACAGATACAAACGTCACATAACTTAGTCATGTGTAAATACTATTTTATAAGGGAGTTAGAGTGCACCCTGGTTGTGAGGTATTTATTTACGTTTCTCTGACTACCTTGACCTACCTTCAAATTGTAATACTAATTCAATAAATATTGGTTGCACAATTGTTAGTTGACGGCTATTCGGCACAATTTGCGGACTAGTTAGCGACAAATGGGCCCAATCACTAGTAGCAATAACGTATAAATACCGACAGACAAGACGGGCCGATATCATCGCGGTGCCGACTGATATCAAAACCCATCGGCGTTTATCGATCTTGTAGTCCTTACCAAAGTTCAAGGTGTTGTCATTAATATAGATTGATTCACACGCTTACTAAGAACTTCACCACCACTGTGATTGATAATAAGGGCCCATTTAGAAAATTATGAAGATAAACTAACTTTTATGTTAAAATACTTAGCTGTTTCGCGGTGGACCGCGAAAGTTCCGATCGCGATTTTCTACCTAAACCTTTTTTAGTAAACACCTACACACCAAAGAGAAAACACTCCCCGAATTTCATGTATATAGGACTAGCGGATTGGGCTTTGCGTTGATATATGTATCGTATCGTATAGTTTAGTTAGTTATCAATCAGTTTATGTAAAGGTATAGATTAAGTGCGACTTATATAAAACCATTTAAAAATATATTTAACTAAATCAATATTAAAATAATTTATGGGAAATCGAACATTGGACTCTATTTCATTAAGAGGACGATTGATAATATGTTGCCACACATGGACAGTTCTTGATATTCTGACAGATTTTAAACACGTTTAACAGCTTAAACATATTTAGGAACCGTTATGCAAGCCGGCCTAAGTCAGTATGTGTCTGCAAATCTCGTCGCGAGTAAATTTTTGAAGATGATTTTTTCCTTTAAAATATTTCTAGTAGATATGCCTTGACCTATAAAAACAAATTACGAAATATACTATATTTTATTAAAAAATAGATAACTCTCAATTTAACACACTATGTTGTTTCCAGGATTTGATCTCTATCAGCAACACTATCGCTCGCTACAGTAATATAGGCTGTTTATATCTTTTGCAAAAAGACAAGGTTCGATTCCTGGTAATATTTTTTTGAAATCGAATAACGCCATTATAGTTTTTCTGCTCCGTTCAGCATTTTTCGCTATCTCTTATTTATAGTTTAACTAGCTGCGCCCCGCGGTTTCACCCGCTAAGTCCCGTTCCCGCGGGAATATCGGGATAAAAAGTAGCCTATGTGTTAATCCAGGTCCTCAGCTACCTATAGGTATTCCAAGTTTCATCGCAACCGGTTCAGTAGTTTTTGCGTGAAAGAGTAACAACCTCACATACATACATACATACATACAAACTTTCGCGTTTATAATATTAGTAAGAAGTAGGATTTAGGATATCCGCCTGAAAGCCAATCGAAATTCATTACTCGGTTGCGGTAAAAAATACGATGAATTGTTTCCATAACGTGTCTGATTAAATCTCAATGAAAAAATATGTAGGTATGGAGGCCCACAATTCCTGTTGCTCAGTTGATTTATATTATACCCATTTTAATAAATCTAAGTTAGCGGGAATTTATTCAAGGTTTCAGCCGACAAACGAATACCTAACAATACAAAAACAAAGTTTTAGTGGCTGTAAAGATGACAAACTGGCTGTAAAAACTTGATACGGGCGGCACGTCATCTTGTAAATAATCGTAGCGCCCGCCGCTGTTGATGCGATATTCTTGTCGCCTTGGTTTACTACACGTAGGTATCTACAGAGTACCTTCAAAATCTTCTTTTCCCTTATATTTATTTACTATCTGCGCCCCGCAGTTTCACCCGCAGAAGTGAAAACGCGTTATCAAGGGCGCGGGCGGCCGAGAGGTTCTCGAGCGGTTGCAGTTTTTCGTTCATTACTCGAGTTCTACTGATTGGATTTCGATGCAAAGTATACCACGACGTTTTTAGAAAATAAAACTATCCAATATTGAAAACCAGTAGTTTTTAATTGTATAAGGAACCGACAGATAAACAGAGAAGCAGACAGACAGACATGAATTTTAAAAATTATATAATTTTGTTCTACTACTTATCCTAAGTGACCACTTGTTTTTAAATTTACTTCCAAGTACAGACGTTTTGTCCTTCCTTCATTTATTATAAGTCTAGATTTCTCATAATAGCATAGATGTCACTTAGAGCTATATATAATACTAAGACTAATTATACCACGTCTAAGAAATCCCTATTTGACATACGCCTCGTTCAGACGTTGCATAGGTAGTCTAAGGGATGATTTAAATTAGACCTTCACCGGGTCGTGCCGTACCCGAGCTTCGTTGTCCATTGCTCGGCGAGAAGTCGACCGGTCTGTTGCAACCGAGTGGCGGCCGAGCAATAGGCAACGAAGCTCGGAAACGGTACGGCCCGGTGACGGTCTAATATAAATCATCCCTAAAGCTAAACGTTAATTACGAATATTAAGTTATAGGTAGGTTATAGGTATGGCTTTACACATATGCACGTTGCATATTCCCAGTTAATCAATTAACTACCATCGCCCTTCAGTTGCAACATCATAAGAGCCGATCCTGTAGGGATATCAAGATGTGTTATACATTTAATCCTTTCTATTGAATCACTCTATCTACTAAAATCAGTTGCGTAGTTTAAAGATTTAAGCATACATACAAACAGGTATGTTATGCTTAAAATGTGATTAAAACGAATCTAAGTATTCAATGTATCAACAACATATCAAGTATCATCAAAGTCGATTAATTAGTTCCGCAGTTGAAGATTACCTCCAACAAATATTCATCCCAACTTTTCCTCTTTTTTAGAGTTTTACTCTTGTCGCTTGTGAGGATCAGAAAACTTGGATCTAAGCCAAAGTACCACGCCTTTTGCTTCAATCATATAAAGCTTCGCTGCGAAATGTTCTAAAGAAAGAGTTTTGATAATTTATTTTACACTAGCTGTCTCCAAATTTTCACCAGCTAAAGGCTGCTTTTTCACCAGGGATGTGCTATGCCAGCTATGCTGGCAACATGTTAAATCTATGTTACGAAAATACGCTAAGCTTTGTGCACCAATGAATATGATTGGTGGATATCAATCGCATCCATAGCATCGTAACATAGCACATCTCTGGTGGCAAAGAAGCCTAAGTCCCGCCATTGCGGAAATATCAGGATGTATACATATATATACATAAAACCTTTTAAAATTGCCTATAAACCTAAAAATTGAATCACTCTGTCTACTAAGAAAAACCGCAAAAAAAAATGAGTGATAGTTCTTAGTTTCTATTTTTTCCTTTTTTTAATTGTAGACTATGATTTGACGCATCTTCCTGAAGAAAAAATGTCAAATGCTTAGAAAAAAGTAAAATAGATCTTAGCCTAGAATTAATAGTGAGCTAGCCCAGTGCTAACTCTTGTGCTTGGTCTTTGAACGTTGCACAACCAATCATAAGAGTTTGCACGTTAGTTATTTAGTTAGCCCTGGCAAGTATAGCAGTGCAAGGTAACCTAAGAAACATAGTGTTAACAGTATAAGTAGTACTCCAGAAACAGTGGGTATTATATTTCTTATCTCACCTGTACTTTGCTGTGGATATCCTATTTGTCATGAACTTCTGTGGCTGCGGCCGGTTGATGAAAATAACCCGGTTCTGGTGGTCGGCTGCCGTGTCGCCGTCCGTGACTCCTGACGTCGTAGCCTCATCCTCGTCTGGAATATAGAAAAATGTCTTTAAGCATTCATAATTATTAGATACTAGCTAAAAAAATCTGGCATAAGATCTTTCTCCTGATGATAACAAACACAACGCAAAAAGAATTATCGAAATCGGTCCAGTGATGCTGTGACCACCCGAAATAGGGATTTATTTTTAAATATTTTCGGGAACGGGACTTACGCGGTTTCAGCCGCGTAAGTCCCGTTCCCGTGGAAATATCGGGATAAAAAATAGCCTATGTGTTATCCCGATATCCAGCTACCTACATTCCAAGTTTCATCGCAATCGGTTCAGTAGTTTTTGCGTGAAAGAGTAACAAACTCACATATACATACAAACTTTCGCGTTAATAATATTAGTAAGATTAATAGAAATAACTCTTCACTCTTCAGGCAATCAAAGAACATACATATTCCTTGTCCTATATCCTCTGTCCGTTAATTATTATACTTAAGTAAATAAGTAGTGACCGACTACTAAAATCAAACGCTACCAAAATTAATTTAAAAACAATATTTTTCGAGGAAAAATTTGATAAATTTGACAACCTTATAGATGTTGCTTTGCACGCCTAGTTAACGAGGAAGACGAGTTAGCGGGATAATGGTAGGTACCTACCTAGTTATCCTAACTAAGGCGGCGATAGATGATAATTATCGGTCCTTGTCCGATTGCATATAAATGAGCGAGATGGAATTGCGTGAAAAAATCTAGTTTCTCGTAAAATCAATCATTAACGAAGATTAAAATAATATGTTTATAAAATGCGATGAAGAGGTTCTAGGTATTGTATTTTCTAATATTATGATGCCTATAAGAAAATATAGCGGTTAAGGATTTAGAAGAAAAATTGATTTATTTTGTAAAACAGGGGTTACTTTGCCTGTACAATAGTGGTATTTAAAGTTATTTTTTATTGTTTTTGAAATGAAGGGGACACTTCTTGTATTATGTACAATAACATAATACATTGTTTAAAGATCTATTTGATACCGGTTATGAAGAAAACTATTTAATCGGAAGGGATTTCACATGAGTCGCGTCCTTAAGTAATTTCAAACTCACATTTTATACAGTCCAGTGCATATTTATTGTACATCTAAATTTCGGCCATTTTAAGAAAGTTATGGGCTTATGGCTTACTGTCAGCGCCCCGCGGTTTAACCTGCATAAATCCTGATCCCGTTAGAGTTGAATTTCTCACGGGCAGTCTATACGTGAGCGTGAGGTCTGGAAAGACCTAGAAACGTAGGTCGTTTACGAAATGCTTAATATAAAAAACAACGCAATTAACTAAGTAAAACAGAACCATGAGTTATATTTCAATCCGTTACATTAATAGCACAGTGGATACACTTAGCTACCCCGACGAACAACATTGAAAATTGAATCAACAACCCTACGTTTACCCGAAAACCGAATTATTTATTCAACGAGGACCTGTGTACGTACACCACACAGACGATATATTTACCTACCAACGCTCGTTTTATCTGTCACATAATATCTACATCGTAACTCCAAACCTAATCATTACTTTAGAAAAGGAAAATTACAGGTTTAGGACGCGACTTTTGGTTGGAAAAATACTTATAGAGAATTATAATACTAGAAATACTCCGTGGTTTTGCTTTCAATGTAGCTCATATATATACTAACGGAAAGGAGAAATGCGATTTGGATCTTCGGTAGCTGAATGTCCCATCAAAACGGTCCTGCTGTGGTATCATCTAATTAGCATCCACCGCTACAGTTGCTATTTAATTTACTGTCAAAAAACATGTTTCGTATTCTAATTGCTGCGTTGAAGTAATCACCGGTAACAACCACGTTACGTCAAAGCAACAATGTACTGCAATTTAGCAACTACTAGCGGTGGATGCTAATTAGATGATACCACAGCTGGACCCATGTCATAGCAATGTACTGCATAGTGCCTGTCATTTTCCACTATTGTCAGACGTCAACAGATGGATAATATGGGTACTGATTTACAAACTACGAACTGGTTACGAACCTCCGGTTACGTACGCGGACGAAGGGTTTCCGCTGGTACCTAGTTATGTAATAAAAATGCTTTTGTACACGGATGTGTTTAACATCAATTATGTTCTGCGCTTACTTATTATAATATTCCTATAGGATGGCGCTTGCATAGCTATAACGAACTAACTAAACCGGATTAGTTAGCACGGATTAGGGATGATTTATTTATATTAGACCGTCACGAGCGCCGGCTGCGTCCGAGCTTCGTTGTCCATTGCTCGGCCGCCACTCGGTTGCAACAGACCGATCGACTGCTCGCCGAGCAATGTACAACGAAGCTCGGACCCGTGACGGTCTAATATAAATCACCCTTAAATAGATCTCGACATTTTGTATTGACATTTGCTAATCCGTGCTACCTTGTTAATAAGGTTTAGTTTGACCGATGTAACAGCGCAAGCCAGCAGATACGAAAGGGCTATATTATTCGCCGACCTTTCAATATCCCGGTCCACATCTTGGAATATTTTCGTCTCGATCTCCGGAGATGATTCTCCTTCATCGCCTTCTAAAGACCTACGTTTTCCAAAAATATCAGAGCCAACTGTAAGGTCATTTGCCTGTGTCATACGAAAATTGGTTGGCAAGTTCTTTGCTAGGTATTTTTACCTATATTTTAGTACAAATGGTATAATACAATGATCCACCTCTTTGAAGGTTCTATTGCCAACTTGAAGGTACCTAGGTCACAATTTTTCTATGAACCTTAATCATCATCATCCATCAGATCATTATTGACTTTGTATATGTGACTCTTTTTTTAGATGACATCAGTAGGTAAATCATTAGATTTATTAATAGCCTTGTATTATTCACTTTCAGAGAAATGTATTCAGAATTGGCACGACATTGCACACAGCACAATCTAGCCCCAAACTAAGCACTAACTACTATGGGTACAATAATAATCATCTTGTACAACAAGAATAGACTGCCGCGACAAACAGGAAAAGTCAAGGTGCCTAACCTTCCTAGACAGAGTACACTTATAGTGGCACTAGCCTCAGTCTATCAACTTTAAATCCTGTTTTAGGTTTTCACGATTTTGCATAATAAAACACAATATTTACCGGGTTTTACTCGCGTTTTATTTAATAACGGCATTATTACAAATGTACCGAGCTTTCGCTAACTTTACAGTTACCCTTTTCAAGGTTGACATAGCGAGTTAGCGGTTGAATTAGCGAAAGCTTGGTACTTTAGTAATAATGCAGTTATTTGATAAAACGCAAGTAAAACCCGGTAAATATTGAGTATTATTAAGTTGAAATCCTATAACATATCTAACCAGTAACACAGAGTACATCATAGTATGACAAGCTGTCAGCGAGAAATACATGTAGGTACATTAGGTAGGTTAGGTAACTACCTACATTGCGCATCAGTATAATGTATGAACATATGAAGTAGGTATGTATTTTTACCATTATTTATAAAATATTACTTACACATGACTAAGTTATGTGACGTTTGTCTCTGTCTGTTAACTTTGAAACTTCATGTGACGGTAAAAGACAAACGATGCATAGTTATGCAGCGCATTAATTAGCGTTTCCAATAAGGGAGTTAGTACCTACCTAAATCAGTAGTAACATTAGATTTAGTAAATCTAATGTAACTACTGAATTAGGTAAATGTAGGTGAAGTTAGCGCAGACGCAAAGTTAGCGGGACTAGATATTATTTAGTCACACATAGGAAGGAAGGCAGGTAGATACTTCCTAGGGGGTGACATTGTACTTAATATAGACTTCAGTAGCCTAACTAGGTACCTACCTGTCTAGTGAAGCGTTATAGACGGACAAGGCCATTGAAATATATCAACTACTAGCTGCGCCCCGCGGTTTCAAACGTGTGAAGAAAGTGAAGAACGCGTTATCCCGGGCGCGGGCGGCCGAGTGGTTCTCGAGCGGTTGCACTTTTTCGTTCATTACTCGGGTGGTTCTACTTATTGGATTTCGATGCAAAGTGGAAACCAGATTTCAATCGGATTGCCAAGTAGTTTTTAATTGTATAAGGAACAGACAGAGAAACAGACAGACAGACAAACATGAATTTTAAAAATTATATAGGTAATTTTGTTAGACAACTTTTATTTTTAATTTACTTCTACGTAACATGTTCCTCAATTACTACATGGAAGTCCCGAGATAATGTCACGGAACATTTTGTTGGCTACTCTAGTCAGTGATTATAGAAATGTCACAAAAATAAATTAAGCGACACTGGCGCGAGACACGTGCGCCCGCTCTCGAGTCAGGTACAGTGTTGTGGGACACTATGCAACGTTTCAGCGTTACGTAGATTCAATGTTCCGCATCATATTTTGGAACAAAATGTTTCCTAGTATACCCGTGGCTTTACGTGAGTTTAAGTAAAATTATTGCCTAGCTAGATAAGAGTGTAAGGGGGGACAGTTCAAGGTGAATTCCATGAAAGGCCGTGAGGCGTGAAGGCGCCGCAGTCACGGTCGTTGAAAACATCCTCAAACTGAAACTAGCCTATCTAACTGTAACCAGTGATGTGTCATAGAAAGGAAGTAGTTTAGATGCGCTTTCTTTAATGGGATTCTAAGGCGCTGGGTGTTTTTGTGTATGCGATTTTACTATCAACAACTAACTATGCTATATAAAAAAAAATGAATCCTTATTTCGCGTGGTCACGGCATCACGCTTGTACGGCTGGACCGATATCGCTATTTTTTTTGTCGAGTTTGCTTAAGTAGGTAATTAGGTATATCACGAGAAGGTTCTTATGAAAGAAAAAAATCTGGACCGATTATGCCTTACTTGTGTGAAATAGCGGGGCGCAGCGAGTGCCAATATTGTGTATGTATGTCACATAGGTAAAATGTACTTACTTGAATATTGATTTCTAATGGTGAACGCAGATTGATCCAAGCCAAAGGAATCGCATTTTTGTGGTCCACGTGAAACATACCTTATAATATTAGAGATAAAGTTAATTTACCCACGGATAAACATATTTAGTCGCGTACAGTAAGACCGATTCGCAAGCACATAGTTGCGTACGAGAACAACATAGAACTTGGTTGTTCAACAACTGCAGCTGAGTAAGATGGTAGAATCTTTTGATGCGATCGAATCGATACGTTCGACTCGGATGACCTACACACACATGCACCCCTACACACACACTGCCACAACAATTTCATATAAATATACATATAAAATTCGATTCCTTTAGCCCCTTCGGTGTGGATCAAATCTGAGTTCACCTTAAATTATAATGTAATTTCAAAAATATTAATTAAGTTCCAAAATTTCCCAAACTACTTTAACCTTTTTAAAATTCGAAACACCCAGAACCAAAAACAAGCATTTTATTGTCAGCATGCTCCTGGAGGGAACCTAACCTAGAAGCCATCCAACGATAAATTAACCGTAGAAATTAGTACAGTAATTACAAGAAAGCTTACTTCGTTAAAAAAACAGTCCTGCTTGATGTTAGTGAGACCCCAGTCTGTTCTTTTTTTTCCCACTTTAGTGTTCGTCGGTTAGATAATAAATAAATCCTATGACGAACACACAGCGCCATCTAGCCCCGTGGTAAGCTGCTAAGCTTGTGTTACGGTGACTAGACAACGGATATACTACTTATATTTATTTTTCTTTTGTAAATACATACATATCTATATGTATATATAAAAGAAAGTCGTGTTAGTTACACCATTTATAACTCAAGAACGGCTGAACCGATTTGGCTGAAAATTGGTAGGGAGGTAGCTTAGAACCAGGAGAAGGACATAGGATACTTTTAATCCCCGCGGGAACGGGAACGGGAACGGGACTTACGCGGGTGATAACTATTTATTAGATGAAAATTTGCATAGGGATGGTTTAAATGATGGAGAGTAATATAGGATACTTTTGATCCCGAAAATCCCGTGGAATCAGGACTTACGCGGGTGATAACTATTTATTACATGAAAATTTGAATAGGGATAGTTTAAATGATGGAGAGTAACATAGGATACTTATGATCCCGTAAATCCCGCGGGATTTGATCCCGAAAATTCCGCGGGATCGGGACTTATGCAAGTGATAACTATTTATTAGATGAAAATTTGCATAGGGATAGTTTAAATGATGGAGAGTAATATAGGAACTTTTGATCCCGAAAATCCCGCGGGATCGGGATTTACGCGGGTGATAACTATTCACTGGATGAAAATTTGCATAGGGATAGTTTAAATGATGGAGAGTAACATAGGATACTTTTGATCCCGAAAATCCCGCGGGATCGGGACTTACGCGGGTAATAACAATTCAATGAATGATAATCGACACAGGAGTAGGGTAAGTGATGTAGAGTGGCATCATCATCATCATCGTCATCGTCATCCATCGTCATTGATTGTCATCCATCGTCATTGATCGTCATCCATCGTCATCGTCATCCTTCGTCATCGTTATCGTCACCTACTGATGAAATACAAACTTTACCTTACTTCACCTACCGCAGTGCAAAACTCTACACTTAAACGGACGACTAGGGAAGTTCAATGGGCGACCGTTTAAGGGTGGCTTATTGCATTGCGGTAGGTAGGTGTTCGAACAACGCGGGTTCGCAACTTGCGCGGGTGAAACCGCGGGGCGCAGCTAGTTATAGATAGAAATACGCCCAGACCAGATACAAATATTATTTTTAAGCTTAAATATTTGCACCCAGCGGGAATCGAACCCGCAACCTTCTGTATTGCAGCTAAGCGTTCGCCCGACGCGCCACAGAGGTCGTCAGATAGAGACAGACTGGGACCAACTGGGTCAAACAGGACCATTTTGATATATCAAAGCAAAAACTACCTTAATCTTAACCTCAACCTTAGAGAACAATATTGTAATTGATATTTCAAAAGTTGTCAAGTGCACATTATTAAATTAAATAGGTAAACAAACTACAAACCGGGATTCCCTTTGGTTTGTTTTTAGATAAGCTAAGTTTAACATAAAATGTAGGGTTTCCTTATCATAAATGGTTGGTCAATCAGGTTGGTAAGTACTGTCAGCTTTAAAAGTCAATGACTACATTCAGATTTGTGTCAACACAAGGATGACTAGATACATTCAGATTGTGTGGTGTCAACACAAGACAGAAGTATAATATGTAGTATAATATCCGTTGTCTAGTACCCATAGTTAAGCCTAGTGCTTAGTTTAGGGCTAGATTGCGCTGTGTGCAATGTAGTGCAATATTTAGATTTATTTATTTTATTTTTAGAACAACTACCAAGAAAAGTTATTGTATTCCTAACAATGTTATATAATGCTATCTTAAGAATACAGTACTATCACAGACTTTGGAAGATATCACAAATCTGCATGGTATTGAAACCAGGGAAACCACCAACTGATCCCAGCTCATTTAGACCCATAAGTCTCCTTCCTGTACTGTCCAAGGTATTTGAGAAGATATTTCTACAGAGATTGAAACCTATACTAGAAGAGTACAAAATTATACCTGATCACCAGTTTGGGTTCAGGGAAAATCACGCGACTGTAGAATAGGTGCACCGAGTGGTACAATCCATCAGACATGTCCTGGAGATGAGAGAATATTGCTCAGCAGTCTTCCTAGACATCCAGCAGGCATTCGACAGGGTATGGCATAAAGGCCTCCTATATAAGTTGAAGACATCACTGCCAAATACATTCTTCATGATACTGAAATCTTACCTGGATTGCAAACAATTCCAAGTAAAGTATGGAGATGAGTGCTCTAACTTATACGACATCAATGCCTCAGTACCACAAGGATCGGTCCTTGGCCCAGTGCTGTATTCTATATACACGGCGGACCTCCCTAAAACAGATGGCGTCATAACAGCAACATATGCTGACGACACTGCATGTCTCGCAAGTCACAAAGATTGTACAGTTGCAT
Source organism: Idaea dimidiata (assembly GCA_949358125.1). Taxonomy (NCBI): domain Eukaryota; kingdom Metazoa; phylum Arthropoda; class Insecta; order Lepidoptera; family Geometridae; genus Idaea; species Idaea dimidiata. The sequence continues at coordinate 13,480,642 of OX442339.1, read as the reverse complement.
CTACAAAACTACAAGTACAACTGTATAAGTTAGATGACTGGCTGGCTAAGTGGCGGATCAAGCCCAGTGTAACAAAATCAGTGCAGATTACATTTACACTCCGGAAAGGTGACTGTCCAAACGTATACATGGAGAATAAACAACTACCAACCAATAACACTGTAAAATATCTCGGTATGCACCTTGATAGAAGACTTACCTGGGCCAACCACATTAAAACCAAGAGAAAGGAGGCGAACTTACATTTTCAGTCCTGGAACTGGCTCCTTGGGCGTACATCGAAACTGTCACTTCAAAACAAAGTACTTGTCTACAAGGCTATTATAAAACCTATATGGACTTACGGCATTGAACTCTGGGGCTCTGCAAGCAATTCTAACATTGAAATACTCCAGAGGTTCAAAAATATTGCTCTCAGAACAGTCTCAAGTGCACATTGGTTCTTAAGAAACAACGAGATTCATGAACACCTTGATTTACCAATAGTAAAGGAAGAAGTAAGGAAATACTGCAAAAAATACAAGGAAAGATTGAACAGTCACACAAACCAATTGGCAAAAAACTTACTGGATGACAGTAAGAATGTGAGCCGATTAAAGAGATGGCAAATCTTAAACTTAGACAATAGAAACTAAGAACATGCATCATGGGGACATCTAATGGGATGATACCCCGACAACCAGAAGACAAGGAAAATATCTGATTATGGCTAAGGAGCCGATGGCAGATTAAGAGAAAAAAAAAAAATCGTTTTAGAATGTCTGTTCTTGTTTGACACGGATTAACACCCCATAATATTATAATGTACTAACTGCATTCTGTGGATTCACCCACACAAGCCGCATAGCGCGGGAATATTGGGATCAAATGATCCTTGATAAAGTAGCCGTCAATTGGTGGAAGAATTTTTCACAGGCTTTTGATGCTAACTGTACCAAGCATGAGTTACACATTTATGTTTTGTATAACTATTTGTTTATAAAATACCTACCTACTGCTAACATTGTTAGTCTACAATCTTTTATCAGTAACTATCACAAATATTTTAATAGCAAGCAAGACTGCAATGGCTTAAATTTTTTTACTACCTAGCTCACAAATTCACCTGTTTAGTCAGAGTTTGAGGTTAAAAGTAGTCTATAAGTCTTCTATAGTTTGTCTTCTATATAGATTCTTCCAGGCAACCTTTGGATGGAGAAGGTCAGTAAAGATTGTGTGGTAGGCAGAGAAATTTAGAATATGCTTGATAAGGGATACAAATATATAGTTTCTGTAGTTATTGCATGATGGAGTAAAATATTATTCCATGATAGCCTTATTAATAAAAAGGAAGTGAGGTCAGAGTAGTTACCACTTTTTGTTTCTCTCTGTCCAATTTCAAAGTCCTAGTCATGGGTAGTTGTGTTATCGCATAAAGCAATAAAGGTTGCCCATTTTTTCTTCTGATGGTGTTTTACATAGATAGGCTCATAATTAAGCCATTGTGTGATCTAACTAAAATACTATGAGATAAGTACTACTAATCCGTTTAATAGTTGGTTTGAATTATTTATTGAAAAAATGGTATCAAGGCAGCTTCTGAGTAACCATAGTGTGGAAAAGGTAAAGTCCACCTAGAAAAAGCTATTGTGAAACAACTGTGAGCAGTCTCCATATTGTAATAATTATCATTTTTGTACTTTGATATACACAGAAAATTACTGTCTAGACCTACCTAGTCTAGAATAGGAAGACGAGGAAGATGTGGCTAATAAATATGTGTACCATGACAAGTGAACTGATTATTTGTGTATTGTGTATGAGGGGATCTACAAAATAGCCAGTTTTACTGAAAATGTTGACTTAAACTAAAGACAGACTAATGGTGGGGTTAGGAATCAGGAAAGTTGAATATTTCCTGATTAGTCATCGGGTTTGAAAGCAAGTTTCTATAGACTTACGTTGGTTCATTTTGAGCACCATGGCCCTGTAGAACCTGGAGAAGGGAGCCATCACGTTGTTTGGAGTCAGCACACCTGTTACATACTGCCAGGCACTTTGTGCATACTCCCTCAACGACATATTGGCGACTCTCACTCGCAACCACTACAGTAACTACATCAACACGATTATATTTACACTATATTTGACCATTTGACACATATTATCACCGCAAAATATTTAAAAAAATCACTATAAAATCTAGATGCCGATTCGCCACAACATTTCACGTTTCTTCGTGCACTTTTCGTATTTATTCCTCTATTTATGGTAAGTTAATTATCACACCGTTCGCAATGTTCGCATCGTTTAAAAAACTAGCAAATTCGGATCAAAATACATGTTGACATCACAAACCACCGCTACGCGTTTTCACGATCGATTTTTCTCCGTGCCTGCCTTGTCAACCTGCAACTAGTGATGGGAAGGGGACACAAGTCTCGATATCGATATCAAATGAAATCAAAACATGGAATAGTTCCTTCGCTGTCGGAAATGGGTGCAGGTAACATATTAGCGGAACTACATAGTTCCATCTTCTCAAATTTAGTTTTCACAAAAAAGTAGTAAGTATGTACAAGTAATGAAACGATCAGAGATAGAACGAGATCGGTCCGGAACGGCATGACTCGTTGTCGGTCGGTGGTAGGTGCGAATCACTGAAATGATGAAAAAGAAAAAATATATTTTCGTTGTATAGTGTTTAGATGAAATGTAGCACCGACCAATTCGTACTAATATGTTAAAAACGTCATATGAAATAAACTGAGGGTTTATTGGATTGACGATGATTCATCTTTGTTGGAATATAATTAGGTGAAGCGTGTTTCCCCTTTAATTCATCATCCATGTAACGGCCTACAGCATTCGCGTAACCTTCAATTCGTGGACGAAGTTTTCGTTTTTGTCGCTCCCGTAAAGCTGCTTCCCATTCTTCATCAGAGCTCAAACAGCTTTCAGAACTAAAATAATTTCTTCGTCGCAACAACAATGACAGCCGCCATGTCCATTATTATTTTTAATTATACCAACTTTTAAAATTACGTGCACTGTTCGACCGTGCGATGGACCGTAGGATGTTCTGCAACACTTTATCTAACAGCGCGCCCACAACGCTAATTGTCTAGTGGACCATGACTTCACGATCGCGATCGCCAGTGGCGTTCTCCGTGGTCGATAAGTGGAACTTACTCTAAAACAACTATATCACAATATTTGACGCTTTTCAAACACATACATGACCAATCAAAGCCCTTTTTCAGAAAACAGGCAAGCTTTCAAACAATAATAATTCTTCTACAATGCGCGGACTACCTACTAGCGGACTACCTGCCAGCGGACTTCTATTGCAAATAAAGAATTCGGTTGCTTAATTATGATTGTAGATTATGCAATTTTTCTATACTGGACCTGTAAGTTTACATATTTTATGCAGCTGATTGTCAAGCTATCTTAGATATTTTTGTAGACTACGATTTGACACATCATTCTGAAGAAAAAATGAAAAAGAACAGAGAAGAAGAATCGCGATTAATCTTGCTGAAAATATCGATAGTTATCAACAAAAAGGAAGATGCGCAACACTAGATGAATGTGACGTACAAACATATGGGCAGTTCTCATCTAGTAACGCCATCTCTGCGCAATTATTGAGATGCTTGAGAAAACAGAAATCTCTGTCTCGAAATCTGTTGGTATTTTGATTTTTTCTTAAAAATAAAAATAGTTCTCAGTGCGATCGACTAGATGGCGCACATGTATACGCAATCGGTAAGCAAAATTGAAAAATCACGAAATTATACACCGTAAAATAGTACTTATGCAATACTATTCCAATTTGATTCGAACACGTACCTACCTAGGAACCTATTTAGTGAATTTGTACTCTACAAACAAAGACTTTCGTTTGTCTTATGATTATCACCAATCAACGAACTACCAATCAAAGGTCGATAGGTCGTTGCTGGCGTGTGCTAGGCCTAGCCAGCCTAGCGTGTGCCTAGCCGTCCTCTCCGCTATGAGTACGTGTTCTAAGGCAAACGAAGGCCTAAACGCTGGTCTATCTAGCTAGTTTGTACATATACAAGTGAACCATTTCGATGGACTTTCAGGGACACTATATCGATCATTTTAAAAAATAAGATTTTTTTTTACAAAAGAGCTTATTGGAAACAATTGTGCCATGGTTGCTGCGTACGGTTGTGTCTAAAGCTAATCTTCTTATTCTTGCTTTTTGATGACCATAAATCAAGCCAAGGCTAAGGCTATACCCGCACTGATAAGTTGTGGTAAAGACATGTCGTTTTCACATCTCAAATTCCGTCGACATTACCATAGAACGGGTGATAATCACAAAGGAATCCGCGACGCTACGATGAGCGCTTCTGTCACCACTTAAACGTAACAGTGCTCAAATGCTCGAATAGCCCAACATACGCCAGCATGAGGATGCATCCATACTGTGCATAAAGCAGCATTTCGTGGTACTGCCATCAAGATAATATAAGTCTTTAGCAAGGTGCATTCGGACATGCGATGAAGCTAACGCAAAATTTGAAGAATTAAGAATAAAGGTTATCTTATAATAAAACCAATTTAAAGTAAATTTGGTGTACCTACCTACAATCAACCCCAAACACTGGCACAACCGCCCTTGGGGTAGGGTCGGTTGTGCTTATTCTCTTTTTAAACTTGTGAGCTAACCATTGGACTTAGGGACATAATCATAGTATTCAGAGGTAGGCCAATGTTTATATTTGTATACAAGATGTAACGGGCATGCCCTTTTAAGCCGAAAGGGATTTTCCAAAAGTTTAGAACAAAAGTTGTTCGCCTAGACGTCTAGAACAACCCCCTTTCGGCTTAAAAGGGCTTACCTGTTACACCTTGTATAAACATCACTTCTTTTAGCTATCTTATTTTTAGAATTATGAACGATCAAATGTAAATTGGCACGACCGTACCCAGTCTATCCTACATCATGCTGCATGATGTTGATGACTGAAATAATTATAAAACATAGTGATTTCATTATCTACATTGTCTTTATTAGAAAAAACTTTATTTTTACCAATAAAATAGCGAGTGTCTAGTTATGTGTGGTATATATATTACAAAGGTGATTGTCCAAAAACTAATCACTGATGTTTTATGATCTAGATTTTATTTGATGGAGGGTAATAAATGTTCTATGTAGGTTACCTTGAAAAGGTGATATAAGAATGTAGGTACTTTGAAGAAATCTAAGTATTCTAAAGTTAGAAAACATTTCCAGCAGCTCAGACAGACACGGTATTTGTTTACTGTCTCTACCTACCATCATCATCTATCAAGTTGCTGCATGCAAGTCTTCAAACTCACCGAGTCTCTTAAACCTGTTCAAAACCGCTGTAACCACTCGTAGCATCTCAGAACCTCACACCACTTCACTCCTAATCCTCGATATTCTCAAATAGCCGTCAGGTAGTAGTCTATCACATGGGCTACATAGAACAATACGCACGTCGCTATGTACATGAAAATAAGGATCTGCACGAGCATATTGGTTTGACACTGGCTGTGTTTAATTAAAAAAAAACTCGATTCTTCCTGCCTGAGGCGATCGTTCCGTTATACTGGGGTAGGCAAGGTAGGAGATAGAAGAAGCCATACAGCCACATCGGCAAGGTGAATGTTGAGGTTGGCGTAATATAAACGGGTAGGTAAGCAGGGCCGGCCTTAACCACTTAGATATAGACACCCCGATACAAAAGGGCGTCAAATTATAAAATAGTTGTTAAATCTACCTACAATGAACTGTAACTTGTTTTTACAGTTCATCTACAATGAACTGTAAACTGAGACAAACATCTCTAAACGAATTAGGTATTTATTTAATAAAACACTTTATTTATCCGGTTTTATCGCGTTTTTATTCATTGTTCTAAACGAACCGAGCTTTCGCCAACTTTACAGTTGGCTTTTTCAAGGTTGACTGAGATGTAATTTGTCTAATTTTAACATTCTATAATACATCCTTCATTCTTTAGGGCGACTTGCATAAGACCATTTAAAAACATATTTAACTAAATCAATTTTAAAATAATTTATGGGAAATCGAAAATTGGACTCTATTACATTAAGTGGACGATTGATAACATGTTTCCACACATGGACAGTTCTTGAAATTCTGACAGATTTTAAATACGTTTAACAGCTTAAACATGTTCAGGAACCGTTATGCAAGCCGGCCTTAGTATGTTAAAATTAGACAAATTACATCTCAGTCAACCTTGAAAAAGCCAACTGTAAAGTTGGCGAAAGCTCGGTTCGTTTAGAACAATGAATAAAAACGCGATAAAACCGGATAAATAAAGTGTTTTATTATGCAAAATCGCGAAACCCATAGAAGAAATTAGGTATTTATTTATTTAAATCCTAGTTGAATAGTTTGGTTCGTTTTGCATTGTATGTAAATTTTAAATGAATGAAAGAAATAAACATTAATTTAGACAAGCACACTGTAAAACCAGATTATCTATATCTACTCAAATTTCATAGACACAGAAAAGGGAAAAAAACTATGCTAATAATACAAACGAAAAACTAAATAAAATACAACAACAAAATTTATCAATTTAATATAATAAACCAAGGATGCCGTGTGCATCGAAAAAGGACCAGCCTCAGCAACAAAGTTACTGCAGCGCATCTTCGACAGTCGGAACACTTAGTGTGATTTTTTTCGTAAAAAAAAAACGCGAACGTGATGGTTAAGTTAACGCGCATTTTGTATGGAAACTCAAAAAGAGCCCTTGGCGAACGATATCGAAGTTACCAGTTTCCATAGAAAATACGCGTTAACTTAACCACCACGTTCGCGTTTTTTTTCCGAAAAAACTCACACTAAGGGTACGGGATCTTCGATGGTAGGAGAACAATTAGTGTGAATTTTTTCGTAAAAAAAAAACGCGAACGTGATGGTTAAGTTAACGCGTATTTTGTATGGAAAATCAAAAAGAGGATTGTTTTATCCCCTATTGGACGACATCGAAGTTACCAGTTTCCATACAAAATACGCGTTAACTTAAGAATAACGTTCGCGTTTTTTTTTTACGAAAAAACTAAGACTAAGGGTACGGGTCCCACATGTTTTACGCCCTAAAACCGTCCCTGTAAGGAAGAGTTACCTAATGCGATCGAGAAGCGTCAGCCACTTAAATAAGGAAGGCTTCTAAAAACTGATTTGTCTTTTGTCGATGTTTGAACTAGTAGACCGTAACCTTGTTAGAACTTGATTGAACTAATTTTGTCTAAGGTTTTCGCGATTTTGCATAATAAAACACACAATATTTACCGGGTTTTACTCGCATTTTATTTATAAAGGCATTATTATTAAAGACCGCGAGCTTTCGCTTACTTTACAGTTGGCTTTTTCAAGATTGACTGAGATGTAATTCGTCCATTTTAACATTCTAAAAAGTTACGTGTTGAATTGTCGAATACGTGTGTGGTCGACACAGAAGGTAATACATACTAGGTAAGTCATCACATCACATCATTGACTATACCTAGGTACTGCAAATAGATTTGGCAATATTTTTCCGGTCGGCCGCCTGCCTGACACCACCCTTCCTAGGGACTGGTCCCTAGGAAGGGTGGTTAGTGTTGTCTCCAAGGCTCCGTGAAGATTATTTGTAAATGGCCGCCGTGTTTACAAATGATTCCCTAGACTTGACTTTAACTATGACGACTTGACTGTTTCGATGCAAATAACTTGCATAATATATTAGAATACATGACACTGGCTAATTTCCTAATGGCCATAATCGGTTCACAACCGATAAGAAATAGAATTGAATGACTTATGTGATTGCTTTTTTTCCCTCTCTCTCTCTTTTGACAATTTTGATGTTTGCATACCACATGTTGGCAAGTATGTAGAACTATATTTCTAGATTTAAGATCTGCAGTACCATACTTTATGCAATAAAATATCTTTATCTTTATCTCTTTGGGGGTACTTACTATTGGTCCCTTGTCCATTGACGACGGTGACTGGAGGTACGGGCAGTTGGCCATCCTCTCTGTGCTGTAACTCTACCGCCTCCAAACCTCCCGGCCACGCCATTTCATCACTTGCACTTGCACTGATCACTTAGCTACACATGATAACTATGAGTCTTGTATTTCTAACTAATTGAACACAATTTTCTTTACGCACCACAGTTTAGTCTTTTGTTTTACATTTAAGTAACTATTCTGTATTTTATTAGGGGTTATTGGAATCGGTAAATTGTAGGAAATAGAAGAATGTATTTAACAGTCTCAAATTGAATTTTGATTACTTAGCTGCTTTAATTTACTAGGCAAATTCAAGACTTAGGTAGGTATAAATCTTCAGTAGCTCATTGTCAATTTAGATACAAGAAGCAAATTTAAATCTTGTATTCGTCCTACCTTAAAATACAGCTACGGGCTACAGAAGCAATATTTTTGAATCGTATGTCGCACTTCCAGCTATTTCAATAATTCACTATCACTCAGACTCCTGCGGCGAGTGGTTGATACCACTCGTTGCGGTGAGGTGCGATTTACATAGAAAAATACAGAAGTGCCGCTAGTGATTTAAAAATAGAGACCCGTAAGCCCGCTACGGGCATATATACTAACACAGCGCGAGCGGATAATTGTCTATAAGGTGCAGCGAGGCAATATCGACTCCGTGAAATTTCGACTATTCTTAATAACTTCGGCATTTTACTTTATTTAAAAAAAAAAACATAAATTTCTACATAGATGGCACGGTTTTATAAATTTCTACACAAGTTATTAAGAATAGTCGAAAAGTCGAAAAGTTGAGATTGCCTCGCTGGACCTTATCAGAAATGTTATTAAAAAGTCGTTATAAAAACCATTTTCCGATAAGTAATAGAAGACCTAGAAGACTCGCTTATAATTGAGGTAAGTAAGTACCTAAATTACAAACGAATCATTGTGTTAATAAGATAGATATTATTATTTAAAACATTATTAGGCCCTACCACGATGTCTAATAAGTTATCGCGAAGTCATCGCGTAGTCGTTCAGCTAAAAAAAAATTAATAACACATCAAACAATAAAATAAAGAGACTTAAAAAAAAGTTTTTTTTTTTTTAATTGTCTGTGGTTTTTAAAAGTAGTCGGGATATTTTTTATTTTAAACTAGCTGCGCCCCGCGGTTTCACCCGCGTAAGTCCCGTTCCCGTTTCAGTTCCCGCGGGATTAAAAGTATTCTATGTCCTTTTCCTGGTTCTAAGCTACCTCCCCACCAATTTTCAGACAAATCGATTTAGCCGTTCTTGAGTTATAAATGGTGTAACTAACACGACTTTCTTTTATATACATATATATAGATATAAGATTTACTTTATTTTTTTTGGACGACAAAAGGACGACATAGCAACGAGAAACGATCATGATAGCGCGGAGAATTGTAAATTGTAAATGAATTATAATGTTATACCGGCCGAACCCAAAACAAGAGGTAGTAGAGTGGCAATAATGTAGGTGCCTACGGAACTGGATACAAGCAGTTTCCCGATAATCTACTACCCATCCACAACACATAATAATATGTGAAGCTCGGATTTAATACAGTCAAATTGTAGTGAACATGATAATATTAAATGTTCGTGTTGGATTACATACAGAGAAGACTTTTAAAGGCTTAAACGGTAATTAAATATATTCCCATGTTTAGACTCTGAGTACTTTGGCTTTATTTCACAGGCTTCCAGAATCTGGAACTAATTATGCCAAGAACATTCCGCGCTCCCATGCTCGTTTGTCGTTGCTATGTCGTCCTTTTGTCGTTCAAAAAAATAAAGTAAATTATAAATAAAAATACTTAAAAAAACACAGACAATTAAAAAAAATCTTTTTTATATTTTGATGTTTGTTTTTCTTTTCTTTTTTTAATTATTTGATGTGTTTTTAATTTTGTTTTTTTTTTATCTGAACGACCACGCGACGACTTCGCGACGACTTATAAGACATCATGGTGGGGCCCATTATTTCTCTTGTTGTGAGAAATCTTTTTTTTTCTGTGTACCAATAAACAACGAATGGAGTATGACCACCATTAACAATATAGGCAACGGATTCTGATGCGGGTTTATCATCATCTAGGGACGTCTTCCAGAAGGTTTACGTATTATTAGTAAGATATTCAATACACGTGTGAAGCCGGGCGGGTAGCAGAGCTACGCTACTTATAAATTTATGAAAGGAGCAGCATGTGATGTGAGTGTTATTGAAGTCAATTAGGAAGACACGAGGTTCTAATTACATCGCGTCTGGTTTTTGCTATGAAGTAAAAAGTATAAAGTAAGATATTGCAAAATAATATGATCAATTGGAATATTTTTTGGATATTGTATAAGTGCATAACGTATTATGTGAGTTTTATGTTTACCTTCATAATTATGTTTTGCCTATATCAAACACAAATAAACGAGCAGACATTTAAATAGGTATTTTTAACTAGCATTTTGGAAAACCACGTGTGCCCTCCCTTGTTCCCGTTACTTCTGATGCTGTCGCTATATTTATTCAGTGACCAAACAGTACCAATTGAACTTGGTTCTAAATAATTAAATATCAAAATTTAAGATTTTTAGTACCTAGTTGGTACTATGACCTAGTTTAGGGTACCTAAGGGTAACTTCCGGGTTAGCAAAGAACAACTACAGATATGCCACATAATTAACCTACGATAGAAGAAAATTATACAGAGTAAGTACCTATATTACAGAGATATCAATGAGTAGCTGACCTACGTAAGAAATAGTTATTGTCATAACATACGTCTTAAAGACTGAAGTGATCTATAAGAACTGTCTACATTTTATACATTTATAATATTATGCCTCAACGGTTCACATTTGAATTTAAAATTCGAAAACATATTCATTTTAAATATGCACAGAGAACGCGGCGCCAGCGCAACGGTAGGCGCGGCTGATAACTAAACACTGTGAAATCATGTTATCATTTGAGAAGTTCCCATACCTTATGTAGTTAGATACTCGTTGATAAACCTATGATAATGATAAGATATTCACTTTCCAAACAGATCGCAAGTCGGTCACAATAAACACACGTAGCCTATATACTTCGATAATTAATTATTTAAAAAAAATATGAAATACAGTGCAGTTATTTATATTATTAACATATTAAGTAAAGTACTAAAGTAGTTATTTATAAAATACAGTCAAATATCTTGATTTTGTGTTTCAAAGTGTTAAACTTTTTAAATTCAAACGATTTGTTCACATTCGAAAGATTCATTTATCAAGAAAATAAATCACAATACGCGATTAAGATCCGGTAAAATGTACTTAACTATTTTAAAGTGTTACTTAAACTTGGTTAATTAGTTTTTAGTGAAACGCTTTCCAGAATTAGTTAAATTTTATGGATTGAAATTGACACTTTACATCGTTGATACACAATTTTGATTGTTGTTTGTTTAAAAGCACGTCTACATTCACGAATTTTAATTTAAAACTATATAGTTTTATGTTCAAATTGAGTACCAATTATCACTACAACCTGTTAGGTGACATCACCGTTACAGAATCTGTTATTTTTATGTTTATGATTTTAGTAGGTAAATATTCTAGGCCACATTGTGATAGGTACACAATACGGAAGGTTCGTGTGGGTAGTTGGTGCCTACCTGGGCACGTATTCTATAATTAAACTACTAGTCTTATAATCGCTTCTTCATCGTTATTGTTGTCGTAAACGGTTAAACAATCTTTGAAAATAAATTGTCTTAGGTTTTCGCGATTTTGCATAATTAATAAAACACAATATTGACCGGGTTTTACTCGCGTTTTATTTAATAACGGCATGATTAAAAAGCTTTCGCTAACTTCACAGTTAGCTTATTCAAGGTTGACGGAGAATGTAGTTCATCTATTATAAATACATACTCTAAAAAGTTACTGCAGTAACACATGCATTAAAATAGACGAATTACATATTGCAAAACTGCACTAAAGCATTTCAAGTGATTGTAATTTTACCAATCCCTAAACTGTTTTCGAGAAAAAAACGTTTTAATTATAGAATGTGCCCTGCGCCCTGATTCGGTAAGGACAAAGCATGCGGAATGCCGGCGGAATGCAGGCGAAGTGCAGGAGATGTACGTTAATTCGTATTCTGCAAATGTTATTTAATTATTTAAGTAGTCTTCAAATTTAAGGGCTACTTAATTATTTAAATAGCTCCCCTTATTTCTCAGCCAATCAGTATTAAAGGAAGTTATAGAATAGCTTTTATTTTTACTCATGCAACAAATCGACTTCTGCAATGCTTCTGCATCCCGCCTGCTTGTCGCATGCTATGTTTTTACAGAATCGGGCCACTGGACGTAGGTTGTGTTATTGTGTTAATAATAAATAGTAAGTACTAAGTAATCCTTGTGTAAACAACATCTACCGAGTTACTCCAAGAACGAACGCAGACGCTGCAATGTAGAAATGGATTAGATACATTGTTGAAGAATGTCAAGAGAACATTGTAGAGTTATTAACAATGTTGTGATGATGACAAATGCTTTCTCTAATTTTACGAAGGATATTTAATCTATCTAGCTAGTAAGTAAGTAGACATAGTATAGTAGATGTCTTAGCTGTTGGAAAACATAATAAAGACGGTGACTTTTATCGGTTGTCTGCAAGAGATCGCCCATAGGCGATAAGGCCGCCCATTGTGCCAATTTAATTTTTAAGTTTTTCTATGTCTAATTTGTTGTTATTTATGTTTTTGGTACAATAAAGTGTTAATCTCAACCAATCAAATCATTGCATTCGCTGCACTGTCTAACGTAGTATAGGCTAACCTCCGCACTTTTTATTTGTTCTTCGTACCTACTATGTTTGCCGTTGACACGCCTTCGCCGGGACTTATCCGTGCGCGTATAGAATTACGGAAAAGGAAAACATCGCTCGCGTCTTAAAATCACATACAATGGACTAACTATAAGGCTACGTACTGAAAACGCGAAAACTTTAAATAAATAAATTCTGTGAACAACACACAGCGTCACCAAGCCTCTTGGTAAACTATGATTCTGTTACAGTGACTTTACAACGGATATATATATACTCGTAATACTTAAAAATATTTTGTAAATACATAATACATCCTATCCTTTTTTTTTTTTTTTTTTACGAGGGGAATCTCCTTAAGACCATCAGGCCGCTCCCGGGGGAGAGCGGCCCGGTGTGTGGGGGTCCCTCTGGCCTGAGATGGTGGGCGGCCAGGGTTTACCCACTAAACCCCTCGGTGTCCAGCGCTCCGCGGTTGCTGGAGCTCGTCGGAATTCCTTTCGGAGGATCATCGACGAGCTCCAGCGGCGGGTGGTCCCGTAGACCCCAACTCCAAAAAACCCACTGGTGAGCGGGAAAAACCAGCGTCGAGAGGCGGCGTGGACACGCCGCCGCCGTCTCGGGCTCATGTTCCGGCGACGAACTCCCCCGAGTCCGCCGCCATGAGCCGTTTAAGGTGGCATCAGGTCGTTTGCGCGACCACGACGCCGGGTGCGCCTTTGGCGCTGCGTACCTCGGAGAAGCTCTCGAGCTCTCTCCGCTTCTTCCTTCTGGGACATTACGTCCTCGGCAAACGCTCGAACCGCCTGCCAGGCCTCGTCGGTGTTGACCATAGAGCGAACTATAGCCGGTAGCGACAAGTCATGGCCGACGACGGTTTCCAGCTCTTGGCGCTGTAAGGACCAAGCTGGGCACGCGACGAGGGTGTGCTCGGCACTGTCACAGCCGGACGAGCAGTGGTGACAGCTCTCGTCCGCCTCTCTGCGTATACGGCACAGGAATTTGCCGAAACATCCATGTGCCGTCAGCAGTTGAGTGAGGCGGAACGAGAGCGCTCCGTGGCTGCGACTCAACCACTCCTCCAGTACGGGCTCGATAGCTCCAATGGTCCACAGACCGGCGCTCGGACGTAGTAGCCGTATCCGCCACATATCCACCTGGATCTGCCGAAGTTCCTTCCGGCACTCCTCCACTTCCCTGAGCGCCGGTCGGACGCCCCGACTTCGGGCCTCCTCACGCCACTCGTAGAGTGACGCAAGGGATTTGGCTTCCAGATCCCAGGGGATTGTTCCGGCTAGGACGGCGGCCGCCTCTCCCGACACTGTGCGGTATCCCCGCGTCACTCGGATGGCCATCAGTCTCTGCACGCGGCGGAGTGTGCCGATGACGCCATCCGAGAGATTGGCGGCCCACACCGGTGCGCCATATAGCGCCATGGACCGCAAGACCCCCATGTATAAAAGTCTGGTGTAAACTCTTGGCCCACCGATATTGGGCAGGAGACGGGCAAGTGCCCCCGCCGCCCCCACCAACTTCAGCTCCAGACGGGCAAAGTGTGCTCGAAAACTCCATGTGCTGTCGAGGACTAACCCGAGGTATTTCAACGTCGACTCGACAGCGATGCGAGTTCCTCCTACGATGAGATGGTAGTCTGGAGGTGGCTTGTTACGTGGACCATGGAAGCATACGCATTCAGTTTTGTTGAGGGCCACCTCGAGCCCCAAGCGCCGAATGCGTTGCACCACTTGCGCTACCCCAGCCGTCGCCAAAATGGCTGCATCGCGGTGCGTGCTCCCCCTTGCCGTAACCAATGTGTCGTCTGCGTAGCAAGTCAGAGCCAGGTTTGGGAGCAGGGTACTACGGAGCACCCAATCATAACCGATGCTCCACAGGAGCGGTCCGAGAACTGACCCCTGCGGAACACCGCAAGTCATCTGCCACGTACGAGACCCATCTCTAGTGTCATAGGAAATCGTCCTATCAGATAGGTACGCCTCTATAATTCGGCGTAGGTACACTGGCACCTCGTGGAACCGAAGGGCCTCCTTGATGCATGCCCAGGGGATGGTATTGAAGGCGTTGGCGATATCAAGTGATACCGCCAACAACACACCTCCCCCAGACACTGCCGCCTCCGCCATGGCTTTAACACGGAGAATAGCCCCCACAGTTGAGCGCTCCCTTCGAAACCCAAACTGATGTGGCGACAGGTCCGGTCCAGCTCGTGTGAGGTGGCTCGTGAGACGCGCAGCTATCACCCTCTCTAACAACTTGCAGCCCTCGTCTAGGAGAACAATGGGTCTGTACGCCGATGGCGAATCCACGGGACGCCCCTCCTTCTGCAGGAGCACGAGGCCGCCCACCTTCCACCTAGCAGGGAACTCCCCTCGCTCAAGGCAGAAAGTGAACAGCCTACGAAGACGGTCCCCCAAGTGCCTGCAGGCCAGAGCCAGCGCGCGCCCTGGTATGCCATCAGGCCCAGGGGCGGTGCTCTTGGCGCAGAGGCGACGGAGGACCATCTTCAACTCCTCTGCAGTCACTTCCACTGAGGTCTCCTCCTCGGTCGTTGGTCCTGAGGGTCTTGGTGGTGCCATTTGTGGCGCTGGGTGATCTTCCCTATTTGGAAAGAGCGCCGCGACGACATTCGATAAGAACTCTGGCTCAAGCGTCGTAGTGAGCGGAGGGGTCCATGGTTTGAGCTTTTCCCTCGCTAGGCGATAGGGACGCCCCCATGGGTCTTCGCTCAAGGACGCGAGTAGTTCTTTACGGGCCCTGTCTTTCGCAGCGGCTATAGCTGCCTTGAGTGCCTTTTTGGCCGCCTTATAAGTGGCGTGGAGTTCCTCCTCAATCTCGTCCACCTCGCCCGTCGCAAGCCGGCGACCGCGACGACGACTCCGGTGTCGGGTATACGGGCGGCGCGCAGCCACGCAAGCAGCACGCAGAGAGGCCACCTCCGCACACCACCAATATACACGACGCGCGGGACCCCGCGGCTTCACTCGGGGCATTGCCGCGTCGCATACACTAGACATGGCTCGAGTGAGCCACTTGGCTTCAGCGTGCACATCCTCTAGGTTATCTGGCACGGGCACCCATGACTGGACGATGGCAGCTTCTTCGAGCAGCTCCCTATCGAGCTGTTTTACAGCCCAGCGGGGTCGGTCCGTCCGCGAGGATTGTACCGGAAGGTTGGAGGTCTGGGACGAAATTCCGAACCGTATGTATCGGTGGTCGGAATAGGACTCCACCTCTTCGAGAACTCTCCAGTTTTGCACTTTTTGAGCAAGGCCGGGAGAAGCAAAAGTGATGTCCACTATGGATTCACCTCGTGCCGCCACACAGGTACTAGTTCTTCCCCGATTTAGTACCACAAGGTCGTGCTCGTCGACCCAAGGCACCAGAATCAGACCCCTGGAGTTGGCCCGTCTGCTGCCCCACCTCGCTGACCATGAGTTTAAGTCTCCCAGGAGGAGTACAGGGCGAGGTTGTATGCGGTCCAAAAGGGCCCCAACCTCGCCCAGGAAAGACTCAAACTCGTCGTCGCCTCGGTTTGGTGAGAAATACACCCCGAGAACAACGACATCCCTCCACTGCACCGCAACGTAACCTACGCCACGGGCAATGGGTTTAAGAGGCTGAACACACAAGGCCCTAGATGGGACGATTGCAACCAACGCCGGTGTTGCCGCGTCTACCACCCAATTACTATTACGGGGAATAAAGAGTGGCTCTGCTAGTACGGCCATCTCAACCTTTTCCTCTGCAATTGTTTGCATGAGTAAGTCATGCGCCGCACCACAGTGATTTAGGTTCACCTGCAGGAATTGATGGATGAGGTTGTAATCCATTATGGACACTCGATATCGACGTCAACCCCATCCATCGCTTCCTGGGAAACCACGGGGGTTTCGGAAGCTGTCGGATGTACCGAAGCAGCCGGAATGGAACCGGTTGCGACAGTCCTCCTCTTGTTGGGTTTTGGGGCCTTGCAAGCCCTACTCCCAACTTGATGAGCCGCGGGTAGTTTGGCCGCCGTGCACAGAGGGCAAAACGGAGCGACCGAACACTCACTCGCCTTATGGCCAGGTTTGGCGCACCTATAACATAGGTCGCTCCTGTCTACTTCTGACTTGCAGTTTGCACGCACATGTCCGGATTGAAGGCAGCGGAAGCACCGTCGCTCTCTGGGTGTCAGCAGTTTAACACTGGCTGACACCCAGCCGACGAGGAGCCGGCCGCTTTCCGCTATCTTCTTGGCCGCAGTCACCGGGCAGCGTACCCACGCGGCTCCCATGCCTCCTGAGGATTGGCGGATTTCACCTACCTTGACTGCTTCAACAGAGCAATCACCGGCACTTAATACATCCTATCCTATCCTATCCTATCCTACTTATCCTACTTCTTACTAATATTATATACGCGAAAGTTTGTATGTATGTGAGGTTGTTACTCTTTCACGTAAAAACTACTGAACTGATTGCGATGAAACTTGGAATATAGGTAGCTGGGGACCTGGATAAACACATAGGCTACTTTTTATCCCGATATTCCCGCGGGAACGAGCCTTAGCGGGTGAAACCGCAGGGCGCAGCTAGTATATTATAAAGCTGAAAGTTTGTGAGATATGTGTGTATGTATGTGTGTTTGTTACTAAATCACGCAAAAACTACAGAACCGATTGCGATGAAACTTAGAATATAGGTAGCTGGGGACCTGGATTAACACATAGGCTGCTTTTTATCCTGATATTCCGCGGGAACGGGCCTTACGCGGGTGAAACCACGGGGCGCAGCTAGTATTATTATACATATAAAGACACAAAGACCAAATACAATACAAGTATTTATTGTTAAGGCGGGAATCGAACCTGCAACCTTCTGCATTGCAGTGGGGCATTCGCTCGACGCGCCACAGAGGTCATCAAAAAGGTGAGTATAAGGAGGTGGTTAGGTATTATATTTTGTTAGTCTTTTCAGTGGGTGGGTGTCGCCATGGATAGACAGCCGTTGTTCCGCTATAGGATGTTTCTTGCTCTAGCGGTAAGGTATTTAATAAACGTTAATTAAATATTTTTAATTACACTTTCAGGCCTCGAAATTCGATTCACGTAGAACATTTATCTTCACTGCATAATTTTAATAAAGGTTTGTGAATAAACAAACGGGTAAAATTTATAATTTTTTATTATTTATAAACCACCAGCCAGACTATAGTTTTGTTTCTTTATGTCAAATCTGTTTAAGTTCGCCCAACACTGGGCTGAATATAATAATCAGAATAAGGGATTTGTAACGTCCCGCCTTTGGCTGATCATGATCATGATCAAAACTTTTCACATGTCAAAATATCCACCACGAAAGTGTTCTAGCCTTTCCTAAATTTCGATACGACAACAATTGTATTTTTCGACTTTAAATACCTTTAATAGTATACTCTGCTGGCATTCGAAAATAAACGGTCTTAATATAATAATAAATAAATAAATATTGCACGCACGACATAACAAACAGCGCAATCTGGAAGGAAGGAAGAGACTAGTCGCCCGCAACACAGGGTTTTTTTCTTTTCTTTATTGACATGGAATCAACAGCTCTTACAAAACATTAGAAGCAACAAATAAATATAACTTATAGCCAATAACAGATTCCTAATTTTAATTTAATACAGTTAATATGGTTGTCGGAAGCAAGTGCTATGTTATCCGTGTATATTTTAAGAAAAGGTCTTGCAAATAACATTTTAGGGTAGGTGTTCTTAGTTTCTGCTAAGCATGTTAGAATAAGTTTTGTTTGTACCTACTTTCAATGAATAAACGTATTTGTATTCATTGTATCTAGCCCCAAACTAAGCACTAGGCTTGTGCCTAGTGCTTAAGCACTATAGGTACTAGACAACGGATGTACACCATGTTATACTTTTTTTTTTGAAAATACATACATATTATTATACATAGAAAGACAAGATTAGATACACATATTTATTTTTAAGCTTAAATATTTGCAACCGGCGGGAATCGAACCAGCAGCCTTCTGCTGGTTCACAGAGGTTGTCAAGGCTATTAGCAAATAATAAAAATCTGGATCACACAGCACTATTTAGTTATTTACCTTCTAAGGTGCTACTAAGCTTGTGTTACGGTTGACTATTGGGGATATTCTGCTTAGATTTATTTTTCTTTTGTAAATACTTAGGTAAGTACCTAAACATATTATTGTACGTACACAGAGTGACACCTAGACCAGACACAAAATATTAGTTTATTTGAACCTGGAGGAAACTGAACACGCAACCTTCTGCAACACAGTCGGTTATTCGACAGAAACAAAACATAACCCAGAAAACGACCTTAGTAGTTAAATTAAAATTAATAGCCCTATAAAAGTTCTATTACTACAATGTAGACTGTATAACCAACCCTGTAGGTAGATGGTATCCAGCTGAACTTTCAGCGGAAGCCCAATGGTCAATTCTTGACCAATCAAATAGGTTTTCGATTTTCCGACCTTGCGACCGGGTTGATAGATGATAACGGAAGCTAGCGAAGGCTTTCACGGAAATACCTACGCGTTATTTCCGGCGAAAAGCGCATGGAGGTGCGGACCGGTTACGTCACCCTTTACACTGATTAACGAAACGTATGGTGACCATCATTTTGGTAGAGAATTTGTTAAGATGCCTCCACATGGCGAGGCATGTGCCACGATTGGTTCGTCACGCATGCCTCGGTTTGTATGTGTGCTAACTATGAGTTTTCGCCGTATATTTACAGCGACTACCTACGTGTCGTTCGTTTGGGACGCATGCATAAATGTACCGTCGTCGAATGTCTCCTGTTCACGCCTCGCGATCTATGGGCGCACCTCTAATCCTACTAATTAATATTATAATGCGAAAGTATAGATGTTTGTTTGTGTTTCAATCACGCAAAAACTACTAAACCGATTGCGATTAAACTTGGTATGCAGACAGTTGATGATTTGGATTAAAAACAGACTACTTTTTATCCCGATAATCCCGCGGGATCGAGACTTACGCGGGTCAACCGCAGGGCGCAGCTAGTAAATCATAAAAACCGCTGAACCGATTTTGATCGACGCAGTGTTACACTAGAATGTTTGTATGTCGCATTCCATAATTAATAAATATCGTGAATTACGGAATAAAATGAGCGTGGTTGAGAACCTCAGTTGTCTCCATTCACTATATAGTTCAGTAGTTTTTCCTTAAACGAGAAACGAACATTATCACATTCCCATAAACGACGGTTTATCTCTGATCGTTTGGTACTTTTTGAAGTTCCGTACTTTTACCTCTAAAATGCAGAAAAGAAAAGAGTAAACTATGAGCAAGATGTGAACGCGGGGTGCGTGTTTACTACGTACGGGGCGGGTCACGGCAGTGGATTATTACAGCTGTATTTCACAGTATTTGAAGAAGCCATAGACGGTTTATCTTTGATAGTTGGGTACGGTGAGTATCGAAAGTCGATTGACCACATTCGGATTTGAACAAGTACTGAACAAACTAGAAATATTTTAAAGGAAAAATTCATCGAGCCTTAGTCGAGTCGAAAATAGTAGACAAGGAAAACATTAATATTCTTAAATTCGCTGCTCGAGAAGGGGAACTCGTGTGTGGACGCGAGTTCAAATTTCGTCGCGAGTGAATTTTTGAAGATTAATAAAATTTACCTTAAAATATTTCTAGTAGATATGTCTTGAGGAATAAAAAAAAAATACGAAGTATTGAACATTCTAACATTATCACATCTTCTGTATTTGTTCACGCCTCTAAAAACAGGTGAATAGAAAACAGTAACTAAGAAACTATAAGTAAGATGTGAAATGGTGGTCACCATAGCCGGCGCTCGTCAAGGTCCATGGTCGACGTGTGTTTATGCGACAACGACAAGTGACAAGACGCGGGGTGCGTGTTTACTGCGTACGGGGCGGGTCATGGCGGCGGCGGCGGCGGGTGTGATTACAGCCGTATTTCACGGTAATGAGGTAAACGTCGCTGATTGAAGCCATAGACAAACGGGTTATCTCTGGTGGTTAGGTACGATCAGTATCAAAGGTGATACCATAGAAGCGAATCATAGTTAGAGCACTCGGCCGGATAGCGAGGGGTACAGGTTAGAATCCTGTCATGAGAATTTTTTGAAAATGTATCTACTTGTGAAAATATTTGTTTGTACTAAAATTACTTATGCACGGGGTATTTACCATGTTTAATAATTTATTCTGCATTCTGCATTGCATTGTCCTGCATTCGACAGACCACACTGTGGTCTGCACACAGCAGAACCGAGTAAATAATGAAATTAGTGACAATAGTAGGCGACCGATAACCAGACGTTCAACTCGTGTCAGGAAGCAGGTAGGCCGATATGGACGCCTCTAACTGTCATCACCTACCCGCATTCTCCAGTCTCGTGAACAAGCTGGTTGAAATTACCAGCGAAATATCGAGCTCCGCATATAAATTATTATTAAACATGGTAAATACCCCGTTAATAAGTAATTTTAGTAGTGAAAATAACCATGTAAGTTAAAAAATCGTATATATCTTTCTAGTTGAAAAAGAAAAGCCCTAAAAGCTTAAAAAATGGGTCGAAAAGAAGACTGCCCGCTTGTATGTAACTGTCATGATCTCCCGCAATCAGTCTCGTAATATAATATTTGCCTATCGATAAAAATAATAATTAGAAAACATGTAAACGTATTATAATCCCTTACTTGGCCAGTATAATACTATAGCATTGTAGCAGCCAGCGTAGAGGTTCTACGTCGTAGCGATTTCGTAGTCTGTATCGTAGCAGGATAACTTCAGTTTTTTTGGCTATATGAAAGCAAATCGGTCGGGCGTTCAAAGCATATTTAAAAATAAAACATTTTTATAAGGAACCGTGTTTACGATTGTATAGGAGAGCGTGAGATCGTCTAAGCTCTTAGACTTAGCGGATCAGTAAATATAATCAGAACTGTTTGAAAGTTGCTTACAACAGTCTGTCTTCAGGGAATTCTCTGCTCGATTGTAACGCTGTTTGTTTTTACTTCCAACCTTACTTAACTTGTGTTTGCTGTAAGTACTGTTTTATTCATTTATTTCACAGTCTAAATTACAGCAGAGAGAAATAATACTGAAAGTCTTTTACGATCATATGTTAATGATGGTAGGTAAGTGTTTTCAAAAATGATAAAGGCAATGGAGTAAGCATAAAAGGCTATTATGGAACTATTTCTTAATAACCAAAAAACAGATTTCAGATAGATTAATAAATTTTCATGATTTTTGATTCTTGATTCTTTTCTTCTTCTTCTTTTCTTGTTTATTTTAATTAATTTACAACTAATAACTAAAGAGATGAAATTTCAAATGTAATAGTTAAATCTACTCGTCTGATGTGCACAAAATGTGGTTGTTTAAAAATTTGTGGGAGGTCATAAATAGTTTCAAGTCTAATTTCCGCCAATGCAGGACATTCCAGAAGAACGTGCGCCTATTTTCTGTTAAAAATTTAAAATGGTTAGAATAAATCGACTTTGCCGACCGTATTTTTTTTAATCTGCGTAGAACACGTACCGTGTCCGTGGCAGTACGTGATCGAGCATTTGTTCAGAGTTTTAACTAAAAAAACCTTTAACTATCGTTCGTTTAAAAATGATTTGCTGAAAAAAATGGAAACTGAAAAACACTTCGAAATTACTAGGTGAACCGATTCCTATGATTTGATTGCAATGTATGAGCGGCTAAGTTTATTTTTATTCTTATACTAGCTGTGCCCCGCGGTTTCACCCGCTAAGTCCCGTTCCCGCGGGAATATCGGAATAAAAAGTAGCCTATGTGTTAATTATTTTAGGTAACGCAGCTACCTATATTCCAAGTTTCATCGCAATCGGTTCAGTAGTTTTTGCGTGAAGGAGTAACAACCTCACATACATACATACAAACTTTCGCGTTTATAATATTAGTAAGATAGCAAGATGAAACCGTGTTGTAGCAAAATTTTATACCTACCTATTGTCAGAAGAATTGCAACTTCCAGACAAACCGTCGCAGGTTTGAGGGAGTGACGCTAAATGTACCTAAATGTAAGTTTTATTTGTAATAAACAATAATCCTATAATCCTACTAATATTATAAATGTGAAAGTGTGTGTGTTTGGATGTTTGTAACTCAATCACGCAAAAACTACTGAACAGATTGCGTTGGAACTTGGAATATAAGTAGTGCCGGGAATAACACACAGGCTACATTTTATCCCGCGGGAACGGGACTTAAGCGGGTGAAACCGCGAGGTGCAGCTAGTATTCAAATAATTTATTTTCAGTTATTTTGATTGATTTGTGTAAAAACGATGAAATCATATACAGCAAGTGCCAGCGGCCACCTCGGTTTTAAAATTGGGTGAGGTGGATGAAAATGACGGGTTTGAACTTTAAACATAATTGAAAGTCGGCACATTATATAGTGTATAGTTACTTTCTACCACATGACCGCAATGTTATGCTTGTATTCCCCAAGTAGGAGAAACCCAGGAAATTAGGCGAAACATGCGTTGTTAGTCACGGTGGTATGGTATCCCTTTGTGACTTTCGCTGATTTTATGGTTATGTCAAAGAAACTACGCGTCACACTGGGAAAAGAAAATACGCGGGAGCCAAAATGTAGCCTATTGTAAATTTATATTAAAAGAAAACGGCTTTTATTGAATTTGTTTTTGAAGAAATGCTTTCCAAAAATTGCACCCGACAGGATTTGAACCTACAACCCCGAAATTCCGTTTCGTGCGCTCGCCGCCGAGCATTTCTTCAAAAACAAATTAATCTTCCAAGTGTAGGCACAACTTTTTTTTAATTAATTTGTAATTTAATTATAAATTAACACTCAAAAATATAATTACAATACATAGGACAATACTTATTGAAACAACAAATCTACGTAACCTATTATATTATTAACCTATTCGGTTTTTGTCTGAACGCCTGGTTCTTGGCGTTAACTTGGCACAAAGAATAAGCATTGCCATTCAGCGTGGCAATGCGGCCAGCATATTGGGCTCGCTGCCAGGAAACCTTTAAAATAAAAAAACATGGCTTTTATTGTTCAAGTAACGTACGTGCCCGCCATTATTGTTTCCTTCTAATAAAACGGGAACGTTTGTACCTATTGTTTCATGACAATGAATTGAGACATCAATGAGAATTCGTTTGTAAGGTTTTGGGGGGTTTTAACTGAAATTTTATGGTTCAGTGGACAGCCTTCGCTGCGGCATCATAACAATTAAGTCCCGTTCCCACTGAAGTTTGTAAATACAAATTAATAAATTGTACTAATATAAGAGATGAAGCATCTAACCTCACATTTATTACCCGTGAAGGTCCCGTTCCCGCGGGAATATCGGGATAAAAAGTTATTTATTTATTCCCATACAGGTTCAGTAGTTTTTGCGTGATTGAGAAACAAACCTCCAAACATTTAAATATCCAAACACAGACACTATCACATTTAGATATATTAATAGGATTGATAATATACTATACTCGAAATTTTGAACGAACTGGTAACAAATTACTAATTGTACAAATTCAGAATTTGAACGGGTGATGCTACATTGCGAGTGAAGCGAAGGCATTAATGTGTTAGTTTAATATCTAACGAAAGGGAGAAGTAATAGGGGTTAAAGTATGAAATTGCCGTTTTATTGCAATAGGTTCTTTGAATTGACATAGAATCTTCATAGTTTGAGGTTTTCGAATGAAACATTTTTCAAATGGTTTCTGTGATGTTCTTTTTTTAAAAAATGTGAAACATTTGAATATCGACTTTCAATTGTTTTTGTTATTCAATTTAGACAAGAAAGATGGATACTGCGAAAATTCGAGTGATTTTTGAATACGAGTTCCGACGCGGAACTAACGCGGCAGAAACAGCCCGCAATATCAATGCTGCGTTTGGAGAGGGGTCTACTAATGAACGCACCGTGCGATTTTGGTTTAAACGCTTTCATGATGGAAATTTCGACTTAAAGAACGAGCCACGAGGAAGACCGCCCACACAGGTGAATAACGATGAATTAAGAGAGATAGTGGAAGCCGATCCTAGTCAAACTACCCAGGAATTAGCGGCATGGTTTAACGTTACCTTACCCACTTTATTGACTCACTTGCGTCAAATCAATAAAATAAAAAAATACGAAAAATGGGTGCCTCATGATTTGACTGATCTGCAGAAAGAAACGCGTGTTGAAACTTGTGTTGCCTTGTTGAACCGGTACAGAAATGAAGGAATATTGGATCGAATTGTAACATGTGATGAAAAGTGGATTCTTTATGATAACCGGAAAAGAAAAATGCAATGGCTGACCCCAGGTCAAATGCCACAACAGTGTCCTAAAGCAAAACTTACCAATAAAAAGGTAATGGTAACTGTTTGGTGGTCTCAGCATGGTGTTATTCACAATAGTTTTCTTCGATCTGGTCAAGCAATTACGGCAGATGTCTATTGTGCCGAACTCCGAACCATGTTGACAAAACTAGCAGTAAAACAGCCCCGACTCATGAATCGATCTTCACCATTATTGCTCCACGACAACGCGAGACCTCACACAGCACGAGAAACCATTTTGACCCTTCAGGAACTGCACTTAGAAACCATTTGTCATCCTCCGTATTCACCAGACCTTGCTCCAACGGACTACCATTTTTTTCGTGATTTGGACAATTATCTACGTGACAAGAAGTTTTCTTCCCAGGAGGCAGTACAAAATGCTTTCACACAGTTTGTGCAGTCTAGATCGTCGGAGTTCTATCGCAAAGGCATTAATAACCTTCCCATTAGATGGCAGCAATGTATAGATAATAATGGCAACTATTTTGATTAAATAAATTTGTTAAAAATTTAAAAAATAAACAATTAAGATTTTCAGTACAAATCGGCAATTTCATACTTTAACCCCTAATATTAACCCGGCTTTAAATGGATTGTAAAATGGAGTAAATTGTGGAACACTTCTAGGAGTTAAGCCACTAAGGAAGACTGGTCGGATCTTTTTCCACTACTGTCTTCCTTCTTCTAGATGAGCGTGCTACATCTTAAACCATATTGTCATGTAGCAGTAGGTGAGATAGTCGTCAAAAACTGTAAGTGTTTTAAAACAAGGATGGAGTTAAATTTGAGTGTCGATAAGTTATAAAATTTCTAGTAGACATGTGTGTGAGACCCATATCCATTGCACTTGTGATTATTAATTCAGTGTTTCAGCCTGTAAAGTTAGCCGCTAGCCGCTAGTTGGTGGAAGGCGTCCTCTATATACTTCGAACCGATTATGCTTAATTGCAAATAACTAGGTAAGTACATAATTGTTGCATTTACAAGTCAGGTATTATTATTTCAATTAGTTAATTTTAATTTATTAGCAATAGGTAAGTAATTAATACTTATTATTCCATTTTAAAATAGTCTTTAGTCTCCTTACGACTAACTGCCTTATTTATAAAATATTTTTTACAGATGACTAAGTTATGTGACGTTTGTCTCTGTCTGTCAACTTTGAAACTTCATGTGACAGTAAAAGACAAACGATGCATAGTTATGAAGCGCATTAATTAGCGTTTATAAATAAGGGGGTAAGACGCTAAAATAAAAAATAATGCGCGGTTAAGAACTGATCAAATGTATGTGTACTATGTAAACAAATCGCGTGAGTCAAAAAGTTTATAAAGTAATGAATAAATATACCAAAATCCCGGTATACCCAATACAAATTCCCTCCTAATAATAATTAATGCCAAACTGTCTAACCTAAAACCTAAGTGAAAACATAAAACAACTCATAAACTTAACTTGCTAATATCAAGTTGTCTATAAAATGTATGGAGAACATTTCAACTGACATAAAGATAATTGTATACTTTCGTAAAGTTGGGGTTTCTCGGCTTTATTTAAATAACCTTACCAATTAGATATGTTATTTATACTAATATAATCGACACTGGCAACACAGGTGTAGCTGACTACTGCCTATTATGAAGGTAAACAATTGTTTGTTGATATGTCCGGGGATATGTAGTGGGCGGTACCGGCCACACGGGCGAGAACGTGCGTTCGCCTCACGCCGCGCACCCTCACTGAGCTTTCGCCGCGAGCTTTTCCGCAACTTCTGAACTAGGAACTTTGAGTTTAGGTCGTATCTTGTCTGTTAGGGGTGACTAACTAACCGCAAACATTCTGTGTCTCTCAGTAGACTTTACTCTAACTACAGTGGATTTATCTCTATATGTTAGTAGCCGCGTCTTAAACGCCTAAGTAATTTAAGTAAATACATATATACATACACTCACGGCAAAAACATAACACTTCCTTTGGCAGTCGTGTAAAAAGTATTCTATTTTGTTACAATAAATAGCTATTAAAATTTATGTTTATTATTGTAATGCATTGTATTTTTCTATTTAAGTATACGTATCCCCTAATATTTACGCTATGTTAATATTCTGTATCTCTTTACCTACCACACAAACTTTGCTGACTCTCTTCATCCAAAGGTTGCCTGGAAGCAATCGCTTTTAGCGATAAGGTTGCCGATTTGTTTAACCTTTTTACTTTTAAGCTTTCTGTGTATTTGTCGTACTTTAAATGTAAACTGATTATAATTGTTGTTGTTGTGCAAATAATGTATTAATTATCTATCTATTCTAAGTATCAGATCCCCAGTTATCCAAGTACCAAGTTCTATCCTAATCGGTTCAGTGGTTTTTACGTAAATGAGAAGATTGACAATGTCACTTTAATATAATTATGACTATTAATTAATGACATAGCAATAGTACCTACAGTAATTACTAGAAAGCTTATCTCGTCATTTAAAAAAACGAACCCGCTTGATGTTAGAGAGACCCCAGTCTGTCCTGTTCTTACTTTAGTGTTCGTCGGTTAGTTAGATAAGGACAGATTGGGACCAACTAACCTTAGAGAACAGATTGAAATTGATATTTCAATTTCAATCATTTGTAGTTGTTGGTTTAGTTTGCTAACTTAGTCTGGTGCGGTCGTCGATCTTGTATGTATTAAACAACACCTCGCGCGGTCGTTTGTTTGGGTGGGTGACCGATAATGTGTGTGAAATAATATTTTTACAAGCTCCTCCGTATTTCGGAAGGACCGTTGAGCTGTTGATCCCGGTTGTTACCTCTGATAGCAGGCGTTAGGTCAAGTTAGAGGCCTTAGGGCGACAACACTCTAACTCGACTCTAAGCGAGTCGCACCACTATAAGGGAAAAACTGTTAATCCCTAGGGCCAGCAGCTGTTTGGCTTTTGAGTTGAAACATAAGGCATTAATTCAGTCAGTCAGGATATTTTTTTCTAATATTTTTATAAAATAAAAAAAAAACATAATTTCTTCTATGGTTTTCGCGAATTTGCATAATAAAACACTTTATTTGGTTGAACCGGTTGAATCGCGTTTTTATTTATGGTTTTAAACAAACCGAGCTTTCGCCAACTTTACAGTTGGCTTTTTCAAGGTCAACCTTGAAAAACCACTTTAAAAAAGGTATAGTGATAAGGGACAGTGCCACCGACTCATCTGTTTTGTCATCTGAAGTCGGGCAGCCAAACTACAAGATGAAGCCAGCCAGTAAAACTGCCTGATTTTAGATGACAAAACAGATAAGTCGGTGGCACTGTATGTAGAGGTTATTATTGTTCATTTTTTTCAAGTCGGTTTTTAAATAATTTAATTTTCAATTTTATTCTACCCTTTTTAGTGTACCTACCTACCTACTTTCGACTGCCACTAAAAATCAACAAAATTGTAACTGTAATTTAAATTATTGAGGAGATTGCTAATGAGAAGGTGGTATCAAGTGCTACATCAACCTAGTTCTTTAGGTGCCGATTATTTATGGTAGAAGTCCAAAAATTTAATGTCTATTTCAATTTATATGTATTTATTAGTTTACTAGTACATGTAGGCTTGCCCAGCACCTATACCACCCTCCCAGCCTAGTTAGCCATGCCCAGAGGAAAGAACTGGTCAATACGTCTGGAGCTAACTAAGCCGTGGGTTAACAACGGCCATCCAACAACGTCCCGGGCACTACAGCGCCATAAAATAGCATGGATTAAAAGTTGCTTGCTCTGTATAAATCATCTAAAATTGGATGAAAAGGGCCAATTATTTATTATTATTAGTACATGTAGTATACGATATAGATATTATTCAATATTCATGTCAGTGGTAGTTGTATAGGTAGCTAATAAAGTCAGTAACGCAACGCAAATGCCAGGAAGTACTTAGATTTAACATCAATAGTTGAACTTTAGTTCAAGGCTACAGTTTCATTGTGCAATCGATATTGAATGTCAATTTTTATGTCTACAATTGCACATTGTCATATACCTACCTACCTACCTTGTTATAAGAGTTAGTATAGAGCGTTGTGCTACTAACCTGCAGTCTTAGACAACATTCTTATCGATTAACGAAATCGCAATCTTCTTCTTCTTCTTCTTTAAAATGGCTTTTCCATTTTTCATTTTCATTTTTCATTTTCATTTCATTTCATTTTCATTTTCATTTTCATTTTCATTTTCATTTTCATTTTCATTTTCATTTTCATTTTCATTTTCATTTTCATTTTCATTTTCATTTTCATTTTCATTTTCATTTTCATTTTCATTTTCATTTTCATTTTCATTTTCATTTTCATTTTCATTTTCATTTTCATTTTCATTTTCATTTTCATTTTCATTTTCATTTTCATTTTCATTTTCATTTTCATTTTCATTTTCATTTTCATTTTCATTTTCATTTTCATTTTCATTTTCATTTTCATTTTCATTTTCATTTTCATTTTCATTTTCATTTTCATTTTCATTTTCATTTTCATTTTCATTTTCATTTTCATTTTCATTTTCATTTTCATTTTCATTTTCATTTTCATTTTCATTTTCATTTTCATTTTCATTTTCATTTTCATTTTCATTTTCATTTTCATTTTCATTTTCATTTTCATTCGGACATTTGCCAGTGTCAAGTATTATCAATATTTACAAGTTATTTGCATTGAACAAATTATTGTAAAAAGGGGGCCATTTTTTACAAAGAAAGAAAGAAGAAAGAAAGAAAAACATTTATTGACAACTAACACTCACATAAGAACAATGGGACACAATTTTACATAGATACAATGTTTGTTCACGGAGCTTTGGCGACAACACTAAGCTAAAGTCCACGTTTTGCACCGATTTTCACTTTTATTTACACTTGTACACCTTCACGAAACTAAATTGATTAATATGCCCCCGAAATTAAACAATTTACACGCATTTGAACTAAGTTTCAAAAAAATGAAAATTTAGCAACACATCTCCTTAACGCATTCCCGCCAAAACTCCGATATCGCAATCGACAGATTTTTTTTGTATGAAATTGACATAAGTTAGCGATAAATCACGGACTCTTAACTTATGTCAAATTCATACAAAAAAATCTGTAGATTGGCGATTTCGTTATTCGATAAGAATGTTGTAAGAAAGAAAGAAATTAGACGTTACTCATATTATGATGGAATGTGTTCGAAACGAAGATCAGCGATTTTCTATGTTACATAATTTTAATTACAATATGTATTTGGTTGGAGGGGTAACAGGCGCTCTGGCGTGTCCTCTTTCAGAGGAAGCTATAGCGCTTTATAAACTTGTTTTCGTAGGGTTGAATAGAAGATAAGGTGAAGTGATGTCCTAACAGAGCGACATTACCGTTTGTTCGGTAAAGCTCTTTATTAAATAGATTAAAAAAAAAAAAAAAAAAAGAAAGAAATCATTTATTGCATAACTGTGTACATGAGCTGATAATAGTGCTAAAAAGTAGTCACAACAGTTCACCACACTGGGCGTACAATATGTCGATAGAGATAGAATGCTATATTATAAATTCATACTGAAGAATCAACCGTTAGAATAATATTAAAAACACAGATAACAATAACAAAAACAATTAAAAAAGTCCCATAAAATTAAAATTACATTATCATTCTTACATTATTACAATATCATTGAGTCAACATTTAAAATTCAAATATTCATTGAGATTATAAAATAATTTGTCCATTAACCAATTCTTTAGTTTATTCTTAAATTTCGGTCCGTTTAAGTCTAGTCAAGTCTTTTTGTCTAGGGCTACTGTTTGGTTACAGATAAATAAATAAAATAATAAATAAATATTGCACGACATTACACACAGCGCTATCTATAGCACCAAACTAAGCACTAGCCTGTACTATGGGTACTAGACAACGGATATAGGTACTACTTAATACACTTTTTGTTTTAAATACATACATATGACACATAGAATACACCCAGAACCAGAAATAAACATTTATGGTCCGCAGAAATATTTGTTACCGGCGGGAATCGAACCCACAACCTTCTGCGTCATGCGTATAGATAGAAAGGTATATATACGCCTTAAATAGGTTTAAGTTCTTATAAGTAACGCTTTAATAAAACACTATATTTACGGGTTTGTTTTTACTTGCGTTTTATACAAGATGTAACGTGTAAGCCCTTTTAAGCCGAAAGGCGGTTGTTCTAGACGTCTAGGCGAACAACTTTTGTTCTACAACTTTTAAAAATCAAACCTTTTTTTTTTTAATTTTGAGGTTATGTTTCGCAGAAAAAACTGCTGCTTTTGAAAATAAAGGTAATTGAAGGTTTGATTGTAGTAGACCAAACTAAATGAAAGGACAACATAAGGTCAACGACCTCGAATTCTAAGAAACAGCTGATCTTCAAGTAAACTTTACACTTAAAATTTTCGAAAAGTACTTCGATTTTTCGAAAGTCGTAGAACAAAAGTTGTTCGCCTAGACGTCTAGAACAACCCCCTTTCGGCTTAAAAGGGCTTACCCGTTACATCTTGTATAACAACGGTATGACCACAAAGTACCTAGCTTTCGCTAAATTTACAGTTAGCTTTGTGTTTTATTATGCAAAATCGCGTAAACCTAAGATAAAATTAAGTAATGTTTTTTTGCGAAAGGAATAACATCTAATTATAAACAAAGGAAAACTTAAAACCAAACAGGCCCAAGGTCGTTCATAATATTGATGGGATAAAAACAAAATATTTTTCCGTGAAATTAAGAAAACAATTTAATTTAGACTATTATCCGTGATTAAGGGATATTCTTAGAATTCTCGCGAAATGTTGTTTATCAAACCTTTCTACGAAATATACCTACCTACAGGTATATTAAATGCCACGTAGATATATCTAAATACTAGCTGCGCCCCGCGGTTTCAACCGCGTAAGTCCTGTTCCCGCGGGAATATCGGGATAAAAAGCAGCCTATGTGCTAATCCAGGTCCCCAGCTACCTATATTCCAAGTTTCATCGCAATCGGTTCAGTAGTTTTTGCGTGAAAGAGTAACAACCTCACATAAATACAAACTTTCGCGTTTATAATATTAGTAAGAAGTAAGATATTGAACTCAAAGGTGACTGTCAGTCGTAGACTGACATAGTGATCTATCAACGCACAGCCCAAACCACTGGACGGATCGGGCTGAATTTTGGCATGCAGGTAGATGTTATGACGTAGCCATCCGCTAAGAAAGGATTTATATTAATTCTACCTCCAAGGGGATAAAATAGGGGATGAAAGATAATACTTAACGCAAGCGAAGCCGCGGGCAAAAGCTAGTTAATCATAATAGTCAAACAAGTAACATTGCGTTTGTATCTACCAAAATTCTGTCTCAAAAGAAATCGTAACAAAATATTAACGAAAAAGATTTACTTTTCACCTTTTGCTGTCACGAATTCAGAAAGGAAATCTTAAACATGAGCAGGATAAATTTGTAAAAACGTAGATGATCATTGAGATTGCAGATACGACCGTGCCCTGAACCGATTTCGGTAATAACACTAAAGAGAGTGAGTGACGACGTCGTTGGGCGGGCGGAAGAGGGAGCGGCAGTAGTCGCTCCTTCCGGTTACTGCCGCCCGCCCAGAGTTACCTGTTTCATGGGGTTTACACCTCGATATAATAACTGACTTTGAACGGAAGCGATCGTATGAAACAAATCACTAACATACTCGTATAACTAAAATATAATGTGGTATTTCTTAAATACTGACTAAGGTTAACACATAATTTCTTCTATGGTTTTCGCGATTTTGCATAATAAAACACTTTATTTATCCGGTTTTATCGCGTTTTTATTCATTATTTGACCCGAGCTTTCGCCAACTTTACAGTTGGCTTTTTCAAGGTTGACTGAGATGTAATTTGTCTATTTTTAACATTCTAAAAAGTTACAGTAAACTACCTGAATAAAAACGCGATAAAACCGGATAAATAAAGTGTTTTATTAAGGTTAACACATATTATATTCGTCAGCACTAAGCACGTAATTACTTATCTTAAACTATATCTATGTATGTCCCTTTAGTTACAAAAAAAAATATAATAATTTAGTGATGCGGTACCTAGGTAGATTAGGTAACACTTAAAAATATTAGGTACTTAACTTAAATATATAATATATAATATACCTGTAAAAAAATTCGCAACTACTACAGAGGAAATCTATATATTTACAATTTGTAACGGATAAGTCCTTTTAATTCGAAAGGGGGTTGTTCTAGACGTCTAGGCGAACAACTTTTGTTCTACGACTTATGAAAATTTAAACTTTTTTTTTGATTATGTTTCACTGAAAAAACAGTTGCTTTTGATAATAAAGATAATTGACGTTTTGATTGTAAACCATCAAACTAAATAAAAGGACAACATAAGGTCAATGACCTCGAACTCTCAGAAACAGCTGTTTTTCAAGTAAACTGAATTTTTCGAAAAGTACTTCGAATTTCCAAAAGTCGTAGAACAAAAGTCGTTCGCCTAGACGTCTAGAACAACCCGCTTTCGGATTAAAAGGACTTACCCGTTACACCTTGTATAATCGTATGACAAAACAAATATAAATCATAATTTCTTCTATGGTTTTCGCAATTTTGCATAATAAAACACTTTTTCGTAAAATAGCTTTTTTGGCAACTGTAAAGTTGGCGAAAGCTCGGTTCGTTTAACCCGATAAGTAAAGTGTTTTATTAAATATAAATCATCCCTAACAAGCACTACAAGTTCAATGGTAGATTCTCAACCCAGTTCATGGCATTTAGAGTGAGATCGAAGATGTCGTCCGATGGCCCAGGATATGCGTAAATTGGTCAGCGGCTGATGATGTGCTCCATGGTCTGGTCCTCCTTGCCGCATTCACAGAAGACTTCTACTCATACTACATTGACGCATGTATTCTGCTCATCCTAACCTACGGTGCCCAGACTTGGTCTTACAAAGCACAAAAATCCCAGCTCAAAATCTGCTAAGAGCAATGAAGCGCAGTATTTAGGCTTGAGTTGAGACGAATAGATAGAGTTCCCAACACAACTGGGGCGTAGAACGGGAGCCGCAGAAGTGGGCCGTAAGACCGCCTGGCTTAAATTTGAGTGGGCTGGCCATGCTTGCCGAATGCATCCAGATAGATAGGCGAAAAGGTTAACCGATTGAGTCCCTCTAGACGGCAAACGTCGTAGAAACCCAAAAAAAGATGGCGCGATGATCTGGATGTATTCGACTTGAAGTGGAATGGAATTGGGTGAAGCCATTGCCCAAAAGTGAGATACTATAGGCTAAAAATAACAATTACTACAGAAGATCACCTACCACAGAAGGGCAAGTTATGGGTTCTAGTCTCGCAGGGAGCATTGAATTTTGGAACAATAAAACCTTCTTCTAAATACAAATAGGTAGGTAAAAATATTTTACAAGCAGAAATACCTTGTCAGATTTTATTTTTAAAAGGAGTTTGAAACCACGATTCGAACCCGTGCCCCTCGACAAATAGTCTTTAAATAATAAAACAAACCTCGACGGTCGGTGGTTGAGGTTCAATAGACCAGATAAATATACTTACAATGTAAACGATAGCCAACCGGCACTCCTTTCGACCACATTGTACTGAAACTATCATGCTAATTAACGAACTCGTGCGAACTGTTTGTTAATTACAAACGACATTTAATTTATTTCCAAGTAATGGGAGAATCACGCAACCATTTTCCATCCTAAAATTAACATTAACTTAAGGGCTGGTCTACAAGGGGTCAGTGATAAAATTTTACAGCTATTCAGTGGTTCATGATCACGTTTTGCAATTCAAAAAGTCCAGTCACTGACGTTCGTATGAATCCGGCTTTAGATTTATTAATAGTAGTAGAGCCCCGTGGTTTTTTAAATTTTATCGCTTAGTCTCAGCCCTGCTCATTTTTAGAGTTTCGTAGTCTACAGGAAACCCTTATACAAGATGTAACAGGTAAGCCCTTTTAATCCGAAAGGGGGTTGTTCTAGACGTTTAGGCGAACAACTTTTGTTCTACGACTTTTGAAAATTCGAAGTACTTTTCGAAAAATTTAGGTGTAAAGTTTACTTGAAAATCAGCTGTTTCTTAGAGTTCGAGGTCATTGACCTTATGTTGTTCTTTCATTTAGTTTGGTCTACTACAATCAAACCTTCAATTACCTTTATTTTCAAAAACAGCTGTTTTTCCAGTAAAACATAATCTCAAAATTTTCAAAAAAAAAGTTCGAATTTTCAAAAGTCGTAGAACAAAAGGTGTTCGCCTAGACGTCTAGAACAACCCCCTTTCGGATTAAAAGGGCTTACCTGTTACATCTTGTATATGTGCACAACACAAATGTTCATTATCCATTCTTTGTACCTACAGTTTTATTTGTATCTTATCTTACTAATATTATAAACGCGAAAGTTTGTATGTAAGTATGTATGTATGTATGTATGTGAGATTGTTACTCTTTCACACAAAAACTACTGAACCGATTGAGATGAAACTTGGAATATAGGTAGCTGGGGACCTGGATTAACACATAGACTTTTTATCCCGATATTCCCGCGGGAACAGGACTTACGCGGGTGAGACCGCGCAGCTAGTATTATATATATTGTATAATTATATATATAATATATATAAGTATATTTATTGGTGTCTTAGGTACGTAGATACTATTTATGTCTTACGTTTATATTTACTTGCTATTCATAGTTTTGTTTTATTTTATTGATATTGATTAATATTTCCTTTACTTTGTATTTAATATATTGAAAACCCCACCCATCACCTCCATCAATTCTTGCCCATCCTAAGGTTGCCTGGAAGAGATCGCTTTTGGCGATAAGGCCGCCCATTGTACCATAGTTATAAAAATTAGTTAAAGTATATGTTTTAACTATAATTGTAAGCTATAATTGTAGTTTAATGACTACAATTATAGCTATTTATGTTTATTATTGTATGATATGTATCTATTTAGGTATTTGTATCCCCTATTTATACTATGTCAAGGATATTCTAAATTTCTCTGCCTACCACACAATCTTTACTGACCTTCTCCATCCAAAGGTTGCCTGGAAGAATATCGCTTTTAGCGATAAGGTTGCCCATTTGTACAACTTTTTACTTTTAAGCTTTCCGTGTAATTTGTCTCACTTATTAATTTTAATGTAAACTGATTTTAATTGTTGTTGGTTGTGCAAATAAAGTGTTAATCTATCTATCTATCGACGTTTTTTTTTATGTTTAATTTTTTGTTGTAAATGTTTCCATTGGTACAATAAAGTTTTATCTTATCTTATTTTTTTTGCTTCGTCATGTTCGTCCGTCCGCTAGTCCGTCCGCGCGCGGCTTTCCTCAGAGACGGTTAGTACTAAGAAGCTAAAATTTTGCATGAGTATACATATTATTCACGCCAAAAAAAGTGCTATAAAAAAAAACACCTCCCCACTAGTAACATGGGGGAAGATGTTTTTTTTCTTACTCCATCGTGTGGGGTATTGTTAGATAGCTCTTTTAAAATCATTGTCCTATTCACTGACACATAAACTTTTGAATTATGATGAGTTATGTGTTGATATTTTGTAGCAATGGAACTTTTGCCTGGTTATGTGTTCACTGCGTTATATTTACACCTATCATAATAAATTTATGGTAAGTTTGCTTCATATTTTATTAAGTATACTATAGCTGTTGCCCGCGACTTCGTCTGCGAAGAAATAGTGCATAGCCGACTATTTCGTTCATTACTCGGATTCTACTAATTGGATTTCGATGTAAAGTTAACCACGAGGTTGCTCGAAAATAAAACTATTCAATATTGAATCGGATGAGTAGTTTTTAATTGTATACGGAACAAATAGACAGACAGACTTGAATTGTAAAAATTATATAATTTTGTTCTACTACTTTTCCTAAGTCCCCTAGACAACTTTTTTAATTTACTTCCAAGTGTAGACTTTTTGTCCTCTCTTCCTTTATTATAGGTAGGTATACTAGATTAATAAATAAAATATAAAGCAAGCTTTTACTTAACAAGGTCAGTTTTAACTACGGTTACCTTTATTACTTATTTTGTCAGGTACTTGCTGTTTTTCTGTGTGATGTATTTTTATTATTAATGAGTACCTTTCAATTTAATTGAATTTTGTAATAAAAACAATTACATATTTTCATTTTAAAATAAAAATCGGTAACTGTTTTTATTACAAAATAGATGCCTCGCTTTTCGATTATTTTTGACTATTATAAAAAAAAGCAACAATTACTAAACCATTATTTAAAACAACGTTACACATCTACGGCTCAACAATAGTAGTTTATGCACCGAGGTACTAAAGCCCTGTCTTATATAGCGGGCGTCATATTGAATCCAAAGCGTATGAAGGACACTAGAGAGAGAGTTAACTCCCGAGCGCAGGGAGGGCGCTTAAAACTTAACTCCTGAGCGAAGCGAAGGAGTTATGTACCTTGAGTCCTGAGTGAAGCGCGGGATTCAAGCACCCAAGACAAAGACAGACTTTATAACCGAGGTGAATACTCTACGTTACACATCTACTACGAGACAATAAAAAAGGCTACAAAAATAAACAATATTAATAGATTAATGCTTATTACTTTTTTTTAGGTAATCAAATTTATCAACATTGTATCAAAATGAAGTAATCAGGCATCGGATTATGTCGATGAAAAAATAAAGTTGAGGCTTTATATGAAGAAACACTTTTTACTTAACCCTTTCGTCAAAATAAAAATAGAAGAAAAAGAACCCTATTTTTCTTTTTTTTGTGTTTTGTCTAGATAACCATGCCGAACTGGCCGTATGCTACCTGAGCCGTACTTAACTAAGTTTTCAATAACCTCGCTACGCTCGGGAGTTAACTCTAAAGTCCTTCGTCATTCCTTAGATTCAATAT
Source organism: Idaea dimidiata (assembly GCA_949358125.1). NCBI lineage: Eukaryota > Metazoa > Arthropoda > Insecta > Lepidoptera > Geometridae > Idaea > Idaea dimidiata. Next base: position 13,442,458 of record OX442339.1, on the reverse strand, counting down.
GACCCCCTCTTGGTACATAAGACAGGGCTTTATAACTTGGTGAATAAACTACTATTAAATTATGGGCTGACTGAATGTACGGTCAGTAGATACCTATCTACTACAATGAGGAAAAATGACTAATTTTAAAAATCAGGTCTCCATATTATATGTCAAAAATAAAAAATACAAGTGAAAGAATTACTTCGATATGTTAATTCGTTTCCGATTTATAGAAGTAAACGTGCGATGCGGACTCGTACTCGGGTGTGACGTCACCTCACACACGCCCAGTCAACTCGCGCTCTATGTGTCGATGTCACAGTACATGTCGTCTAACGTTATTAGGGGAGCGTTGTAAATTACGTGACGACACTAAATACTTATCGTAAGTTTGAATGCCTGTAAAATCAAAACTAATAGGTATTTTTGACTAAAACAAAAACTAACTAACACAACCTATTGAAAGTTGTTAGTGAAAAGCTAACTAGAAATGAAGTTAAGAATGTTAATACATTCTTCATTATCTTTATCTATAAACAATCAGTTATAGCGGTTTATTCCAAATAATATAATTAAACGTATGTAGATACTTAAACACACAAATAAACCTACCAATCTAAAACTACCTATTTACATATTGTTTCCCTACCGACTATCTATTCCTGTCTCGGACTATAATTTGAAGTTGATTAGTTAAACTTGATTATTTAAAACCTCATTACTTTAATTACTTAACAACAATTGAACGACAATTAACTTATTTTTGGCTTTTAATTGATATACAACACTTGACGCAACTTATTACCAAAACACATATTGATTTCATAGTTATTTTCAGCCGGAAAGAAGTTGTCGACCTTTAGATTATCATAGATAGCGGGTATTCTAACAAGAACGTTCGAATTTTGTTCCGATTTTTGTGAAGGTGAGAGAGCAATTTCCCGAACGATTTGACTTTGGAATTGATAAAGCTCGGCCGTCAGACCCGAGTTTGAAATGCTGCACTGTCAAGCGACCACTAACTTTCTAGTTCTTTATATGAGACTTGTCTAAATTCTTTGTTGACGACCTATAATTGACGAGTTTTTTGACAATATTTTTTAATGTTTTGTTTTCCCATAGGCATTAAAAAAACATTTTTTGAAAAAGTTTCTTAAAATTCGTAGGTACTCAGCGACAACAGGAAATCTTAACCAGTAGATCGCTTCGCCACGAGCTCCTACTCGCTAAGTCGAAATTAAAAGATTTAAATGAATGACAAATAAACTATTGTGCTAGTCATTTCTAGCAAAATTTCCATGATTTTTTCCCGTTTCCGAAAAAAAAAACTGGTGTGGGATATTGTCAAGCTTGCGCTACTATACAAGGTGTAACGGGTAAGCCCTTTTAAGCCGAGATGTGGTTGTTCTAGGCGTCTAGGCGAAAAAACTTTTGTTTTAAACTTTTGAAAATTCAATTTTTTTTTTTTTGAAAATTTGAGGTTATGTGTTACTGAAAAAACAGCTGCTTTTGAAAATAAAGGTAATTGAAGTTTTGATTGTAGTACACCAAACTAATTGAAAGGACAACATAAGGTCAATGACCTCGAACTCTAAGAAACAGCTGTTCTTCAAGTAAACTTACACTTAAAATTTTCAAAAAGTACTTCGAATTTCCAAAAGTCGTGCAACTAAAGTTGTTCGTCTAGACGTGTAGAACAACCCTCTTTCGGCTTAAAAGGGCTTACCCGTTAGATCTTGTATATTTTTGTGCTAATGATTTCTAGCAGAATTTCCAACAATTCTCTCTATTTAAAAAAAAATAACAGCTGTGGCATACTGCCAAGCTTGCGCCACTACGTCAACTTGTAGACATAGGAATAGCGTGTGAAACAACGGGGCGCACCTAGTTCATGTTACCTACATCTACTACTAAGGATAGGATACATGTAGCTTGGACCAAGCCTATACCACATTTGATAATAGAATATACAGGTAGTTGATTAAACTCTCGCCCGAAAGGTTGCGTGACTGTCATAGTGGGTTACTGTAACAACCTAGTAACAGGCACCTAGTGAATATTACAATATCTACTGTGATAGAAGTTGATATACATACAGCGTGGTTCAATAACGATTATAAAGATTTTAATAGTGAGTTTTTGCCACAGCTTATTACAACAACTGGCCGAAGTAGTACTATAGCCAGTGCACCAATAAGTGAGCAGATGCAGTCACTGAGGATCACGGGTTGCAGAGCGCGAGCGTTCCATGTCGGTTTCGCTATATCATAAGTATCTATGATTATTAGTCATGGCGTGGTTGTCGGTTTCCTAAATTCCTGATTTTATCTTCTTGGTAAGCGTGTAACATAATGTCTTAAACTAAAACGGAAATTAAACTTATCATAAGTGAGCGAGATACTCGTCATATGTATGCCTACCTATGAATGACAAAAATACTAAGCTTAAAACCATACTCATTCCGCAGTCAGAAACAGACGAAATGTAACTTCCGAATGTTCGGATCAGACCGAACGTCAGTAGGTAGTTAGTATAAGTTCAAAACCAATAATTCTCAATAATCGTTGACCAAAAAACAAAGAATAAATTGAGGATTAGGGTACACCGAGGCGAATCGGATCACAGGGCGAATCGGATCAAAATAAGGAATTTAAAAATATTTCAAATTACGCGCGTTGCCGAACGCAACCTTAGCTGCACATCTTTTCCTCCCTCCCCCCCGCACCTATTGCTAACGGAAATACTCCATTCGCTTTAGTAGTTTAGTGCCGGCGACACTCGCTAAGGGTGTGTACGTGAGGTGATAACGGGTTTGGCGCCAAAATCTAAGGTACGAAATTTTGTTTCCTAGTAATTTTGTTTCAAGTTTTAGTTGAATTGTTTTGGTTTTTGTTTTTTATATTGGGTATGAATGTAATAATCTAAATTCAATTGATTATTAATGATTATGTAACAGATATTTTGACAAAACGTAATTTTTAACGGCTAGTGATATGGGGCGAATCGGATCGTATCTTTCGGGGTGATTCGGATCAGTACCTAAAATAGTAATAATTTGAATTAAGTTATTTTTTGATTGTTTTAGATGGTTCGAACCTATGTTAGAAAAACTGACCAAGGTCAGTGGTCTCAGGAAGATATGAAAAAAGCTGCAGAAAAAGTTCTGACTAAACCAATAACTATACGAAAGGCAGCTGAGGAGTATAATGTGCCATATACCAGTTTGCAGAGAAGAGTTACTTTCTCCCGGGGTACTATAAAGAATCGGGGCGGTCAACAAACAGTGAATCAGGGCATTGAAGATACATTTTCTGATCGGTTATTGCATTTAGCTGGTTGTGGCTTCGGCATAACTCCAAAACGCGTTCGTAAGTACGCGTTTTGGGAATGCGGGCAAAGGTTTTGAGAAAACATCCTCTAAATCCTAATGTAATCTCAGAACATAAGTTCATTGGGGAGCATCTTGACTCAGTTGAAGGTAATAACCTGGTTCCTTCCACGAGTACTCAACAAGATACCATTCTACAATAGCAAAACCAGATCGAGAACGCCAATAAAGAAATAATTCCTTCTCCACTGAAAAGCCCTGTAGTAACCAAAAAACCTCGTCAGGTTACTAAACCAATTTTACATTTAACATCGCCACAAAGCATGGACATTCTTCGTATGAAAGACTCTAAGAAACAAGCTGAATCAGAAAAGGAAAAGAGAATACGATGGTTAAAAAGAAGAACAAAGCTACACCTGGACTAATAGTAAAGAGCAGGAGTCAGTCACGAGACTGGCACTGTATTTTTTGCTCAAATAAAATTGTACACCCGCCAACAGAAGATTGGGTTCAGTGCAGTGCATGTGAAGAATGGTGCCACAAGAACTGTGCTGATAAAGGAGGTGCCAAAGGACCATACATTTGTGATTTATGGGCCAATAATGATAAATCATCTCAGAATTAAGATGCTCATTGTTTTATGTTGATTATTTTGTAATTGTTTTCGTTTTTATTTGATTTTATGGTACATATTTGTTTGATCCGATTAGCCCCGGAATTTGGGGCGAATGGGATATTTCTCAAGTTAAGATTTTTTTGGTGTGAAAGGAAAGATTTAAGTTTTTTTATAAAAGATTATTACTTGTAGGTATCTATGATAAAGACTGATTGTAGTTTTATTAATAAATGTAACGAACACTAAACAGAAGTTGCTTTTTTTAACCTTAAAGTCAAAATGATCCGATTCGTCCCGGTGGACCCTATTGGTTTTGAACGTATAATAATTAAATCCCTACTGACGTTCGGTCGGATCCGAACATTCGGAAGTTACGTTTAGTAAAATACCTCCTGGCCCTTTCAACGCAATTTCAAAACAATGCCAGTAACTTCAGAAATCATCATAATTAAGCTAAGATTTAACAACATCAATTGTCTTTCTTTTAATCACTTTTTTTTTATTAACAGAGAGATACATCCTGTAATGTTTTATATAACCTTATGAAATCATGACCACACACGGCACAGTGCGTGCTGGTATTAGGTAGCGTTAAACACAGACATTAGATACTGACTTACTAAGTTCAATGTCGATACAATATATCTACTCGTATTATATTAACATGAAATTGTTAGAAGGGCATTAATCTTACTAATATTATAAATGTGAAACTGTGTATGTTTGGATGTTTATTACTCAATCACGCAAAAACTACTAAACCGATTGCGATGAAACTTGGAATATAAGTAGTTGGATACCGGGAATAACACATAGGCATTTAATCCCGATATTCCCGCGGAAACGGGACTTACGCGGGTGAAACCCCGGGGCGCAGCTATTGTTCAATAAGTCTGGTACCTACGTAGGTAATTTGTATAGGTGAACTAGAAGTGTGGAAGGTATTACTTCGGAGCTGATGGCAATGGACACTGCAAACTCTATCTATGATTGATCGAAGAACCCGATACTGACAGCGGTGTAGTCTATTCTCCCCTGTACGAGAAACAATCCTCCGGGATAACCAGCAGCTGCACCAGCAGCAGGTGCAGCAAGTCTTTAAAGAGTTCGTATAAGACCCCGGCCTGCCTGTCCAGTCGAACTCGACGGGAGTTATGCGGTAGGAGGGGGGGGGGGGCTGCAATAAAGCTGGCCACGGGTAGGTAAGGCTTTTTTATAACTCATAGTTACATTTTACCGGGTCTTAATCACGTATTATTATCTAATGCTCTTCCCTCGACGTTTAAACTATGTTACAATTTACAACTCGTCGTCATTATAATAATTCCGTAGTTAAAACAGTAGGTATTAAATTAGCGAATGGGTGCAGAAACGTTACGATTGTGTTATCCGTCTATGAAATGTCACCGCATAGGTCGGAGCGCCCACCGGGACCGGCATTTTTATTGTATCTAAAGGGCAAGTCTATCTATACAAGTTTTTATCTACCACTTTGGTATAGGTAGCGTGGTTTACGGATAAATTTACTACCTGAGACGTGGGCCGTTCCTAAGTATGAGTAGGCACTACCTACGGTCCTATTTTCCGCACTTTTGCCGATTTAGTGGAAATTACGAGATTATTTTTAATAATAGGAAAAGAAAAGCTCAAATAGTTTTCAGGTCGAATTTGCCTTTGACTTGATCTAACGATTGCTTTTGGCGTTTGAAACAAACAAGCGGCCCTAGCCAACGCTAATCGACAGATTTTTTTGTATGAAATTGACATAAGGTCACGCTTGATTTGTCAATATCATACAAAAAAATCTGTCGATTGGCGTTTTCGTTATTCGATAAGAATGTTGGCTAGGGCTGCAGGACCCATTGCCCTACCAGCGTTTTATTCTCGACTGGTCGCCCATCCAAGCAATGACCTGGCCAAGCGTTTTTGTAACCGGCACGACGCGCGACGATACAAGGTCGACGCGGCGGGCGTGGCTAGGCCAACATGAAGTTATAGGTGTTAGATACTTAGGTCCACGTACTGCCACGGAATAAATAATAGCACTAGCACTGCCTACACGGGGCAAGCACCTCCACACGGGTGGGCTCGCCCCTCCCTCAAAATTTTGAGAAAGGCCAAACTGAAAACCAGCGCTGTGTAAATGCACAGAGTTGCGTTTACAGCATACGCTGAGCTTGCCCCATTTGCCGTTCGTGTTTGTTTTGTTTTTACCCGACTGCGCGACGCAAAGGAGGGTAATGTGTTTATCAGTCTATGCATGTATGTATGTAAGTATGTATGTATGTATGTAAGTATGTATGTATGTATGTATGTATGGATGTTTCTATGTGGCGTTCTAGAGGCCAAACGCGTGGACCGATTTTGATGATTCTTACGTCAATCGATTCGTCTTAATCTGGCGAGTGTGACTAAAGACATGACAGTAATCCAAAGTAACATATGTCACCACCAGACGCCATATTGTCAAAATTAAAAAATCCAAAATCGTCAAAGTATGTCAAGATGGGTATCGTTGAATAGGTTTTTAAAAATAAATATTAGGTTTCTTTCACCATTTTTCATTTTAAAGAACCGTTTAGGAAATATAACGGTTTAAAGTTAATTTACAATTAGGTATTCTTGCTTTTTATTACTAACGAACAAGTTTTTATTTTTGTTACGTAGTTACGCTTGGAACTATCAAAGTATAAGCCGTGATGGAACAGGTGACAGGAATTTATTGATATATACTAAAACAATATTTACATAAATAATTGTACCTACCTACTGAATAAAAGCCTAATAACACTTAGGTACCTAAAAACGTTAAAAGAATAATAATAAATTTAAACAATAAATAACTAAACCCTAACAGAATCTTACTAATATTATAAACGCGAAAGTTTGTATGTATGTATGTATGTGAGGTTGTTACTCTTTCACGCAAAAAATACTGAACCGATTGCGATGAAACTTGGAATATAGGTAGCTGGGGGACCTGGATTAACACATAGGCTACTTTTTATTCCCGCGGGAACGGAACTTACGCGGGTGAAACCGCGGGGCGCAGCTAGTACATTATAACCCCCTACCTAATTAAATGAATAGATTACGAGACTTACCTACAAGCTTGTGCTTAGTGTAGAATCGATGTCTGATATATGTAATTTGAGAAATGTGTAATAAGTGTCATAGTTAATAAATAAATATTTGATTTGATTTTGATTTGACCTACCATCAATAAATGAAAATAGCTAAAAAGCGTAAAATAAAAAAAATAATTTATAAAAAAACAAAAAACCCGACTGCGTAAAAAACTCGATTAAAAAATACGCATAGAAACAACAAAAAAACCAAAAAGAAAAAAACAAGCCCAGTAATTTGAAATTACGCTAAGTAATAATAGTTTTGTAATCGATACACACAGAACACATAATAAATGAGTAAAAAATTACTCACAGTCGGGACCCATTCATTTTACCAATCTAATTTTTCCAATGGGTCCCGACTGTGAGTAATTTTTTACTCATTTATTATGTGTTCTGTGTGTATCGATTACAAAACTATTATTACTTAGCGTAATTTCAAATTACTGGGCTTGTTTTTTTCTTTTTGGTTTTTTTGTTGTTTCTATGCGTATTTTTTAATCGAGTTTTTTACGCAGTCGGGTTTTTTGTTTTTTTATAAATTATTTTTTTTAGATTTAGTTTTAAAATGGAAATTTATAATTTCTTCGATGGTTTTCGCGATTTTGCTTAATAAAACACTTTATTTCAACCTCGAAAAAGCCAACTGTAAAGTTGACGAAAGCTCGGGTCAAAAATAAAAGGCGATTAAACCCGGAAAATAAAGTGTTTTTATGGCAATTAATGTTTTTTTTACACTTCTTTCTCTTTCACACACTTTTGTATGACTGCTAATACTGTGTGCTACGGGCTACGAAATTGCTCGTAACGCACTTGAATCATAGACGAATAACATCTAAGCTTTAAGCAAAAGTACGGGTTTAGTAGGCAAAGGCATCCACAGAGGTCGTGGTAATTATTATCAGGCTAATATTACAACCCACACTGTCTACGGAAGGTACACTTTAGGGCACGCCTCGCAATATGACAAATGAACCGACCTGATTGCCCATTCCTGTTATTACGCTGTCACCGTTTCGTATAAACCATTGTTATTGAAACAAACAGCGCAAGGGACGCCCCGATTGTATGTATACGCAATGTTTCTACAATAGGGGTGCTATAACAGCCGGTTTCCCGGTCTGCGTTGTAATTGAAATGCCGGGTCATTTTGTAAATTTACCGGGTCGGGACAGAAGTTTCAGGCCAGTGACTTGTCCCGGTTTGTCAGGACGAATAAGAACCTTATCTTACTTCTTACTAATATTATAAACGAGAAAGTTTGTATGTACCTATGCATGTGACTTTGTTACTCTTTCACGCAAAAACTATTGAACCAATTGCGAAAGATAGATAGCTAGAGACCTGGACTACTACTTAGGCTACTTTTTATCCCGATTTTCCCGCGGGAAAGGGAATAACGCGGGTGAATCCACGGGCGTAGCTAGTATATAATATACGCGACGAATTGAGACCTCCTCCTTTTTTGAAGCATGTTAAAAATGAATATACTTAGATAACCAAAAATATTCAAAATTATTCACCCGCTGCTAATTTTTTTCAACGATGACTTTCAGTTTTTATGTAAACTTAAGTACCTATTATGGCAGGTATTTCCCCTGCTGCATCATAGATAAGTTACCTAATACCTACCTATTACATTAAAAATTCTGAGATAAAAAAGAAAATCATCTTCTCATATCTTATAAGGATAATTGTTACTAACAAAAGGATCAAAACATCTGAGAATAAATGAATTTAATGTCATTTATAGGCGTAGGTTTTTTTTAATATTGAGATTTTTTAACGTAATTTTAATTTAAGAATTTAATTGTGTTTTTTATTGGGTATTAGTTTAAGTTTGCTTTGATATCATTGCTGTTGTAATGTTAGGCGTAGGTCCTAATTATCTCTCAGTTAGTTATACTGTTTCGGAAATAATTCTTTAGACTTACACAATGTCTCCCAAGGATGTATCCTGCGCTGGATGTAGAGCCAGAAGTCCTGCACTCTCTGGATGACTGTTTGTACTGTAACAGCTGCATCTTGGCTGTGCTGAGTAGACTCTACAATTATGAAGATGTTTGTTATTTTCTAATGAATTTTGAATGTCAGAACCATATGACGGCCTCTGTGACGTGTGCCTGACTGCAATGCGGAAGGTCGCCGGTTCGATTCCCGCCGGGTGCAAATATTTCTGCTTAAAAATAAATATTTGTATCTGATCTGGGTGTCTTTCCATGTATATGAAGTATGTATTTACAAAAAAAAGTATAAGTAATATGTAGTATATCCGTTGTCTAGTACCCATAGTACGAGCCTAGTGCTTAGTTTAGGGCTAGATTGCGCAGTGTGTAATGTCGTGCAATATTTATATGCGTAACATCTACCTATAATGTCACACTTTTGTCGTTATCGCTGTACTAAGTTAGAAGGTAGTTTAAATGTGTAATTATGTTCTGTTGTAGGTGACCTAACTATGATAAATGCCCATATAACTTCTAGTACTTTTCTCTCTTTTATTAATTTTATCCGCTTTCAGTTTATTTAGACCTACGCTACGACATTCCTGTGGGATTAATTTAAGACCCTCGAATATCCATTAATATAATAATATGATATATATTGTTTGTATTTGTTACACAGTACCAGTTAAGGGACGTATACCTACATTTAGTTAGCAAGTTTTAACACAATCGTCTCAGTACATTTTGCCTAAAGGAGCATATACCTAACAAACATACCAATGTACGTACCTACCTACTAGCTGCGCCTGGGCTGCTACGGTTTCATCAGCGTAAAGTCTCGTTCTAGCAATAATTTTGGGATAACAAGTAGCCTATGCGTTATTTCAGGTTTAAGCTCTCTACATACAAAATTTCAACGCCAACGGTTCAGCGGTTTTTGCGTGAAGCAACAAACATCTGACTATTACCTATAAAATATTATAATTACTTAGTAGGATAAGATGTAAGTGATAACATTTATCTTCTAGTTTTCCTTTTCATTTAGGGATTATGGATTATGAAATAAATATTATACTTCTACTCATTAAAAATAATATAAGTAAAGTAGGAAGGTACATGCGACTATACACTACAGTATAATGCAACGAAGTAAGTAAATTGAATGATACCTGCCGTTATCTATCATGCAATCACAAAACATTCCAATTATAACATTACCTTGCTCAATGTCCTCGTATTCGAGTCGTCTCCAGGGAACCATATCTAACGCGTCTACCTACTCGACGAACGTATAAAACACAAGGAACACTTAAACACTGACATTTCACTAATGTTTACAACGCGAAATAAATTATTCAAGGCAAGTGGACTCGGCGACTGAATGCCCGTTTTTATCTCTCTGATATGACACATTTATGTATTTGTGTAGTAGGTACGTAGGTACGTTTGTTTGTATTTCTTGTTGGTTATCTTTTTTTAAAGTTTAGTGTAGGTATGTCTTTATAAGTCCCAGGATAAAAGTTGCTCTATGTGTTAATCCAGAACTCCAGTTTTATCGCAACGGCTTCAGTAGTTTTTGCTGGAAAGAGTAAAAAACATTCACAAACAAACATGTTCATGTTTATATTATTACTAGTTGCGCCCGCGGTTTTATTCCCGCGGGAATATCGTGATAAAAAGTAGCCCGTAAAAGTAGTAGTGTTATTCTAAGTTTCCAGCTAAAGGAGAACCTTATCCATGTATGGGCCTTGGCATAATCTACGGCATCCATGTTGTTTTGTTTCGATATGTAGTCGCCTGATGAAACCTTATTTGGATAGAGTAGACCAAATAAATAGAAAACATTCAATCATAATTATGATGTCCTAGTGACTCCTTTCGGAAATATAGGCCTATAAGGTTTAACAGGAAACAGTTTCCTTTTAAATTTCATAGGCCCATACTCTATCCCGATTTCATCGCACAACAACGCATCGAAAAAAATCTTTTTTTTTTTTGGATTTTTTGCTTAGGAGCTTAAGGATATTTTTAGAAAAGAAAACTTTCTTACTGTACCTTCTATATATATTTTCGAAATCTGTCACTTTGTAAAAAATAATGAGACTTATTTCTTTAATAAATCATCATACAGATCTAATAGCTTGCGTCACAAGTTTAAGTACAACATTTGTTACCATCAAATAAATAATGCTATGTATGAAAAAGGTACCTTCGTTTCTGCTATTAGAATTTTTAATAATCTACCGCTGGAAATAAAAATGCTAGATGGCAAATTGTTCTGCAACAAATTAAGAAAATGGTTAATCTCTAAAGCTTTCTATATATCAAAGAATATTTAGATTTGGATGTTTACTTTACAGAAGTGTAGAGTAAGCATCTAAATAATTTATATTTATATTTAGATGTTTACTTTACTATAACTTGCTTTGTTACTTTTAATTTTAAAGAAGTGCTTAAATTAAGTACCTAAGTACCTCTACTCTATATTGTATGTCCGGGATGGACAAACTGTTGATACCTTTAGGTAATATTTAATGTCACCTTAATGTACACAGTTATTCAATAAATTTTCTTGATTCTTTATCTTCTTGATTCTTGTAACCGTTGACTAAGCCAGATACTTATAGGTCCTTTGATTATCTCACGCGAAACCTCTATCTCACCCCATGATAAGTGAAATTTGGTCTAAGATGTAGCATATATTACTCACATAGAAGTTGCTTAAGTGTATATAATAAGTGAAGGTAGGTAGGAAGACAGTACAAGTAGATCTTGCACTACGTATTAAAAAGATAAGTGATTTTAATCGCCTGTCTGTATGTACCTATCTATCAATCGATGTCGATAAGATAAACTAATTAATAACAACTTAGAATATCCACTTGTTATTTGCAATGTTTGTTGTCTCGTTAAAGCGTACTACGGACTATCGGTTTTAACTGTCAAGTATTATAGTATAACTGAGTAGTCTAACTGTAAATACAGTTAAAAAGTACCTATGGGCATAACAGAGAACAGTACCCCTACTATGAGTTGATACATAAATACGTGCACTGTAACTTTAACAGTTGGCGGTGACAGTTGACTTTAACAGAGCGGTGTTGGTCTAGTGGTAGATACCCCGACTTTCATTCCGAAGGTCGTGGTTTCAAATCCCGGCCGCGCACCAATGTCTTTTTCTTTAAGAAAAATATTATGTGCGCTATTAACATCGCTCTTACGATAAAGGAAAACATCGTGAGAAAACCCACGGCTTAAAATCACGCACAAAGGCCCAATAGTAGGGCTAATAGCGGAAACACACAGTTGAACATTTTAATTTTTTTTTAACTTTAACAGTTTCATCTTGTGCACAGCACGCTCGCTCCGTCTGTTCCCTGCCGCACCTTGTACATTTGCGTTGAGGACATGTTCAATAAGTTAACGTCAAAGTGCATGTATTTAGTCGGAATGAAGAGATGGCTCACGAACTGAGAACTCAGATCCATAAATCTGGTTTTTATAAAAAAACAAACAAAATATGTAGGTATCCAGAAATCGATTTTATTATTTATTTTAAAATATTAATTAATTACAACCAACTTAAAACATAAAATGCAAACGAAATAAAGAACCTTTGATACAAAAATACTTAATAGGTGCCTACCTAATCTACTTGTAACATTTTCATGAAAATTCAAACAAAAAATAATCTCGTAACTCAATCCTACTAATATTAGAGGGGTCATAGTTTATGAGTGTGTGTGTGTGTTTGGTAATCCTTCAAGCAAAAACTGCTAAACCGATTGCGATAAAACTGTATTGGAATAACATAGGCTACACTTTATCCCGATATTCCCACGGGATCGGGATTTACGTGAGTAATCCGCGGGATGTATCTAGTTATAATATAAAACAACATACCTAAACAAAAGACAAACGAATGACCTTAAAATGATGATTTTCCTTAAAAAATCCTAAAACATTAAGAGATATTTTATTAACATAACACATATCTGGGTCGGGGCTAATATAAAACCTAAAACACGTTATTAAAAGGTAGTCTTAAACGTAAAACCTAGTAATCAGGTTTAAATTATCTTTAAACGGCTTCTGACAAACAAGAAATATTTACATTATCCAAATGTGGTAACATTTTCGTCGGTAGTAACTATTATAAAGAAAACAGTCGATAAACTAGGATTTACGTTAGGATTTCTCTTTGTTATGAGGGTAATCATTTATAAATATCTACTCTACATAATATTTATTACAATTAGGTACATCAGAATCATAGACCAAAAACAAATATTTTTTTACGAACCCGCCCACAGTATTAAAAAAGTCTACCTAAAATGCAGTTCGATTGTTAAATTAATCGAATTCAAGCGATTTTTAACTCAATTCATTTAAGATTAGACCGAACTTACATTTAAGATTTAGTTAGCAAATAAACTGAATTAGAATAGATTAATATAGATTGATTACCTACAATAAATTATAATATTCTATATATCACTACTACTACTGTAATTCCTTAATAATGGAGCCACATCTTCAACGTCTGATTTTTCACTTTCACTGGACACTGCAATGGAAAAAAAAATGACAAACACAAACGAAATCACGGGTATGAAGCACCCTCCCGAGAAACAAAACAAAATCTCGAATATGCTAGTTTAGCAAAAAAAAACCCATAGACTAATTTTAAAATATGATTATAAGTAATAAAAACACTAACACGATTTTGGCAAAACAAAGACTAAGAGCAAACCATGGATTATGTATATATAGATTTTATCCATTACTAAAACCAAAAATACGAAATAAAAAAACAGATTAATAAATAAACTAAACTGTGTTCAAATTCTATAGTTAATATACCTTAGCTCTACCTCTATACCTGGAGGCCCCGAGGGTTTACCATAATTTAAAAAATCTCATCTACGTAAGCCTTTCCAAGGTTTACACTTAAGACATCGTTCTGTCCAGTAGTAAGCGCCTAAATACAAAAATCATGAAAATAAAGCGGGGTATGTGCAGACTACGTTTTATCCCAATTTTGACTCTATTACAAGCAAGGCAATAATAAGTCTATATTTTATTTTGCAAAACCAAGTTATATTACAGAATCAATTTACAAACTAGGTCTAAAACGTTCGGCTAATGGCTCAAAATAGACGAAAATAGGATGTCTATGATTAAGTGGGTGGTTAAAAAAGTGCAATGATCCAGAGAATTATTTATATTGAAAACCTACTTGGACAATAATAATAATACGCAAAAATATAGTGTTATCATGAGTTGATTTGTAAATATGTACACTCTGTAACGTCAACAGTTCGGGCATGTCTGCAACCAAAAATTTTAGTCTCGTGAGGCAAAGTAGTGGTCAACTATGCGGCAGCGTACATGCGGTTTTCGCGCCTCTGCACAAGGTGTAACTGTTAACGTGACAGTGCACATATTTATGTATTAACTTATGCTAGGGATATTGTTAGTAACAATGAAACGGAAAACAGTAAGCAAAATAAAGCGCACACAAGACAACCCAATAAGTAGATATAAAGCTTAAAAATAATAATAGCTGTTACTTATCTTGGGTAGAACTGTTAAATCCAGACACTATAATATCACAGATACTTTGTTATAATAAATAATATGTGAAATAAATTAGCATTTTGAGATTTGTGTAACAATATGCTATAGACGTGTGCTATAAACTGAACCTATTCTAAAATGAAAGTGTCTAAAGCAAACCTCAGCCAGGTTATTTTTTTTAATTGAAAACGGAATTTATAACAATTTTATAAAATTTTACTAAACTTTTGAGGTACTTATATTGTTTTTATTGGGCAGGGCTGAGGCGTATTTCAGACATTTATGTCGTAGAACAGGCGCCCAGTTTTGTTCACTGTGGGGATGTGTACAGTACAATAAAACAAGTAGTGAAAATGTACATTAGCTTATATTTCACATACAAAACCGATGGTGGGACATACAACTACATTCACTGATGGTTATGGAATCTATAAATAATAATATATTGGCCATACATAAAGTTAGGACATACAAAAAGAAATAATACCTTAATTCAACAAACAAGATCACGTTTGCGTAAAAGTAAAAATTGTGTATAAAGTTAAAAGGTACTCTAGCTTCGCTTTTTCAAATTATTTTTGTACGAAAATCATTGCACTATAGAACTCATTGTTGGTAATTCAGGTTTAATCTACTTCCATTAAATAAGTAACTCATCAAATAACTGTATGTATTATTTAAGGCTATAGATTCCAAAATCAACAGCGAACAGATACAATAAGTCTGCTCTGGTCGTAATACTATTGTCACATTACGTACATCGCATAAAGATTTGAGCTGACAGTCATCTAGCGATCGTAATTTGCCATATAATACTAAGAAGCGAAGTATTTACAAAGAAGGTTCAGTATACGTAGCGCGGGTTTACGCACACATCACATTTGAGTGCAAAAATTGTATAAAAAGTTACAATGCGCCTCTTGTGGACGTAATGCCACAAGAGGCGCGTTGCAACTTTTTAATGCAATTTTTGCACTAACGAACATGTGAAAGTAATGATTGATATACGAAACATCGCATTAGGGGTACAGTATAACCTTAATGACCTTTTTGAAACGCCAAAGCAATAAATAGTATAAAAGCGTTAGTCTCAGGCCGCAGCCGACACCGATGTAAGCGTTGTCATTTACACTGGCGGTTCTTTAGACTTTACTTTCCCGTTCTCTAGGGTGGTATTAGTTCCAACACCAATTGGTCGCCACAATGACGTCATCCATTATAATATCTAACATGACAATTCAGGTTAAATTTTCTTTTTACATAAGTATATAAGATATCTGTCGAATTAAATGAAGCGCTACCTAATTTAATTAAACCTTCGATTTCTAACTTCTCAAAACAGACTAAATTTAAATTTAATGAAGTCCCTTACCCACCGACACCTGTCTCCCGCCAAGAATTGATACGTAAATACGTGCATTGTAACGTTAACAGTTTGACCTTGTGCACAGCGTGTCCGCTCAGACTGTTCTTAGCCGCACCGGGTCGTGAACTCGAGGCCACGCGAGCCGGTATTTCGTGTTGCGGACGTGCCCAAACTGTTAACGTTACAATGCACGTATTTACGTGTCAACTCATGGTAGGGGTACTGACGAGACAAAGCAAGCCAAGGTAAGTAAATCAAATCATTACTTATACATCAATTGTGTTCCTATACACGTGGCCAGGCGCGCTACTGTTCTCGCTATCTGAATCTGAAATGTTACATTTCGATTTTTCTACTCTTTTCGCGACGTTGGATTGAAATAAAACTCTTTTTCGGTTTAATTGCGTTGTTTTCATTATTTTAAGCATTTTTATAAATGTTTGGAGTACTGTCACGTTTAAAATACTAAAAGCAATGCGATAAAACGGAAAAAATAGTTTAATTTCAGTGTTACATTTAACTATACATTCAGACGGATTAGTATTTTAATGCAGATATATTAAAATATACTATAGTGCATGTATACCTATACATCTCTGATAGATACCTAACTGAAATAAATAGGATATTCAGGGGACGTATGTATTCAAAGTACAACTTAAATGTCTTAACTACAGGTCCCTTAGCTTTGTTTGTATTTCGAAACCGAATAAACGTTATTGGGATATTTTGCAGATTCGCTAAAGCTTTTTAAGCGGTACCTACTAATTTCTTGTTAAGTAAATTAAATAACTAATAATTCTAGAACCGTTTTCGAATACAATCGAACAGAGCTTAGAGACATGGTTGAAACATTTCCTGGTAAAATAATACGTGCCTAGCGAAATCACAACCGAAGTTCTGCTTGGTTGTAAATCTGCCAATTTTTGTGTTCGCCGAGGAACTGCGGCCGCGGATTTCCAGTATGTAACACTATAGTTCATTAAAAAATATCAAAAAGGTACCCTCCTTCGTGATAATCTAGCTAAAATCTCGCAAACTCTTGCCTATGAAAGTTCAGTTACACTGAATAATATACAACGATACTAGGTAGTACTAAATACCTAAACCTAATTAGTACTAAATACTTTGGGTACCTATTTAAATTTCGAAAATTATAATACCTACGTTTAAAATACCAATGTTCAAAACATCGAAAATGAAAATATCTAAAATCATTACAGAGTGTCTAAGATTGAAATTCCGAATAATTAAAAAATCGAATGTTTAAAAATTTCGATAGTTATCGAGACCCTAAATGTTAATATTGATTGCATCGAAATTCATTACATCAACGTAAGAAATAAAGAAAATTGAAATCTTAGCAACTTACGAGTAGCTTGTGAGTGAAAAAAAAAATGAAATTACGGTTAGTTTAAAATTGTCAAAACAACATTAAAATTGAATTACATTCTAGCGGAGAAAACGGAAACACGCGTTTTACTAAAAGTATGTGTAGGTAGGAGAAAAATTATACAAAACAACCCGACTAGGTTAGGTTTATGTTAGAACATGATAAAACAGAGAGTAGCAGCGGCAGAGGGCGCTGAAGCGCCTAATATTACATAGAAAAAACTTTTTTGTATTTACAATATTAGGCGCCATGACGAGCGAGCGAAGCGAGCGTGCCGCGGCAGCGAGCGAATTCTGTGTTTCGAAATTTTAATTTTCGATGTGTTGACATTTTAACTGTTTTAATTTTAGAGATTTAAAAAGGTACCCAAATAAATCAAATAACGAGACTTACTTCTAGGACAAATATACAAACTTACAAATTGCGCTCAGAAAGGTTCCAAATGAGCATTTAACAATACAGTTGCAATTTTAAAACAAACCTTTTAAAAACAGATTTTTTTGTTTTAAATATTGCTACTTTAACTAGAGTGCCATTGAGGACACATTGCCGTTCAAGGCGAAGTGTCTCGATGTAATCTTTGAACGATTCTATAAAACTAATTACGTCCACAATTGACACCCTTATTTATAAAATATTATTTACACATGACTAAGTTATGCGACGTTTGTCTCTGTCTGTCAACTTTAAAACTTCATGTGACAGTAAAAGGCAAACGATGCATTGTTATGCAGCGCATAAATTAGCGTTTATAAATAAGGGTGTTAACTAATCTAATCCGTACCAAAAAAACTTGACTATTTGACTAAAACTCCCTTAACTAAAGTCACACTTAGGAACAGTTCTGAGTACAATACAAAGTAGGTGTTATTTAGTAATTGTCATTTCATAATATTAGAATTGAATGGAGCATGCATACCTACACCTCTGTTATTTAACACTATTGCTACGCCCAGCGGTGTCACCCGCGTTAGTCTTGATCTAGTAGAAAACTCAGAAGCTTTCTAGGCGGATGCCTGACTCGGTCTCTTGTTGATTTTGATATAAGGTTTACCATAAACTTTCTTTAAAACAAAGCTATTCAATAGTGGAAACCAAATTTCAATCAACAGACAGACAATAACTTAAATACTGTAAATTTTAGTTCTACTGCCTTTTTTAATGACTTACTATTTGTTGTAGGTAATTTATGTCCATGTTCATAATTTTTGCCCTCTCTTCCTTTAATATAAGTATATAGAGTATAAAGATATCTAAGATTTGACACTTTTGATACTATTCTATATGTATTTTAATAGCTACATACATACTTAGGACTTTTCTTGGCAATACCGTACGTAAGCGGCTTCAATACTGGAATCGCACCAAATTAAACGTTTCGGTATTATAACTAGTGATGAAATGACTTAGCTTTCGGTATTCTATCCAGTTAAATCGCTTTAGCCATCCGACGCTCAGGTGCACCTCACTACTTACCAACTTATTACAGAACGAAATCTAATTGAAGAGTCAAATTTTAACAAAGAAGCAGTTCAAGTATTACGTAAGCATGCAATGGGGTCTTTGTATTGGGTTAGGTGGGAAGTCGTCCACCTCAAAACGGGGACTTGGGACCAATTATACCCTTTCGAATTTGATAATAGTCAACTGGGCCCAACTGTGCCTTTCTACTGTGCTATTTTCTACAACATTGGAGTTAGAAATATTTTCGTAAGGAGATACATTTAAAAAAACCCATGACAGGATTCGATTCTGTGCCTCTCGCTATCCAGACGAGCGCGCTATTATATAGATCGTTAAAGCAAATAAAAATAAATTAATATAAATTTAAATCAACGAAAGTTAAAACCAAACAATGTAAATAAAAAATTAACTTAATTAAGTAGTACGTAATAAAATAATAACGTAGGTGTTTACTTACTTTGACGTTGACAACGACGGGAAGGTAAGAAGACACACAAAATTACAAAAAAATCTGCTTACGTTAAACTTGAACAGCCCCATATTTCTCGTCCACCGAAGTACTTCCGTGAAATAATCTTAAAATTAAGTTTACAATTAGACTTCGTTTTATAATAACTCCGTTCATGGTGCCTATTTACCTATTTAATTTATCGTATCTCTAATATCACTGAAATATTTTCTTGATTTGTTGTACGTCTTGTGGGTATTTGACTTTAAGAGTTGAGCGTAGAGTTTATAATCTGAGTTGGGACGTTTCGCCGCTGTTCAAACTGACTATAGAAAGAGGGAGGTTTGATTTTGTGCAGTTTTTGTCAAATGTCGTGAGCATAATTTTCACTAGTAGATTTTAATTTACTATTTAATCGTTGTAAAGTTATGTCTCACAGTTTTTAAGAAATTTGTTTTATGTAACTTTAGGTTTACATATCTGCATCTTATTGTGTGATTTTGAGACATGAACCTATTAACACATAAATATTATATAACAGTTTCAAACAGATATTCTCTTTAAAAATGTTTTTATAAATGTTTTAAAACACTTCTGTGTATTTATTTGTATAAAATGAATACATTGTAAATACATGAACTGTAAAACATTTATAATTTATAAATGAGAGAAAAGTGAACATTGACGCCAACGACAAGTGACAATAACGTACTATATTTTAAAGGACGCAGTTATAATCGCCCATGTGGAATTAAAACATGGATCGGTGTTTTCAAAGCAAATAAAACAACTGTACTAACATCAACTTATGTATTACAACACTTAATTACATAATACACAACATATAACGTTTGAACAGTGCGAGACGCATTATAATATGGTTTCAAAACAAACCATAGAGAAATAGTGTATTGCTTACGAAAACATCTATTTATTAAAATCTTTACAATTTTATTTTTGTATTTCATTGTATTTTGTAATTTTCCGTTTGCCGAAACATCAAGGTAATTTTAATTATAAATAAAAAAAAATATGTACAAACGCGATATAGACTAATGAGCGGAAATCGTGTAAGTTTAAAAAGTGAATAATGTATTGCTTACGAAAACATTTTTATCTAATTAACATTGTAATATTTTTTACTAGACAACGGATTTACTGGATTTGAAAACGCGACCCTTAGAATGAACGTCAGGGTATCTACCACTTGACCAACATCCAACTAGTCATAAACAGACTGGGCAATAAAAAAGTAAGATGATAATGTTAATATTTTTTATTTATTTGAGGTACAAACCCCAAAAAAACCACAGAATAGAAAACAATGTCTGCATGATTATTTAAATTTTGACGATTTATGTGGCACCTCGGGTGAATCCCCGTGTAGGAAGGTGACGGGTTCGATTCCCGATAGGTACAATTATTTATAATAAAAAAATAACCCTTCTGGTCCTGGTGTTTCTATGTATATTTACGAAATAAATGTAAATATCAGTATTATATCCGTTGTCTAGTCACCGTAACACAAGCTTAATAGCTTAACATGGGGCTAGATGGCGCTGTGTGTTGGTCACAGGATTTATTTATTAATTAATAATTACACTATTTCTCCATAGTTACACATCCGATTATAATTTGAGCTTCATTGAACATCGGACAAAGATGACTGAAACGGGCGGAATTCTTAGGTACTAATTTTGTTATATGATTTTGTAGCGATTCGCATAGACACTAGCGCTACCACAGACTGTAACGGGAAGTTGGTCGCGTTTAAATAGAAGATAATCCGCCCTACCATGATCGTTGCTTTGTCGACCTTATGTCGGTAAAAAATAAAGTAAATTTTGAATAAAGAATAGCCATACTACTTTTAAAAACCACAGATATAATATTTCTTTTTGCTTTTTGCTCATGGCATGTAAAGCTTAGAAATATTTTAAGCAAGGAAATATATTTCTAAAAAATCCCTATAAGTACCAGGATTCTAACCTGCGTCCGTTTGTTAAAATATTACTAAACCACAGATAATTTAGATAAAATCTTTTTTTTAATATTTGAAGTTTTTTTAATATTTTTATTTGAGCGATATAGCGACGACTTATAAGAGATCGTGGTAGAGCAGAATGTGGCTAGCAAGTGGTTACCAGACATAGGTGAAACAATAGCAATACAATAGATATAAAATACCCATTACTAATTTATTAAGCGGTGTGTCGGCTTCGTTTAATCTAAAGCTAAGTTAAGCTGCAGAAGGATTTGTTAGAACATTGTCTTTGGTTCCAATCGCTTGATTCTAAAATTAAGCGATGCTTAATTGATATCTTACGTTTTCGCGATTTAGCATAATAAAACACAATATTTACCGGGTTTTATTCGCGTTCTCTTTAATAACAATAATTTATCACAAAGTACCGAGCTTTCGCTAACTTTACAGTTAGCTTTTTCGAGGTTGACTGTAAAGTTAGCGAAAGCTCGGTACTTTTGTAATAATTTCGTTATTAAATAAAACGAGAGTAAAACCCGGTAAATAATGTGTTTTATGATTCTAATTTTATCCTTAGGAACGCATACTCGCTTAGCTCTAGTAGAAACGCAGCCATATAGAATTATTTGAAATAATATACATTCTAACTCTCGTGTCATAAAGGACAATATATTCAAATAAACACATCTATTTTCACGGCTTTTAGTTTTTTTAAATTCAATTACGATAATTAGATACGGATTTAACGAAAACTAAATAAAAAAAAATGGATTTGAAAATGGCATTATCTCTATTATATAGTAGTAGGTATTTTATCTCTTCAATGAAATAGAAATAAATAGACGCTGTTAAGAGAAAATACAGTAGATTATTAGATAGTTAAGTCATATTGATGCTATTATTTGATCAGAGTCGAGAGTTGCTTCAAGGGAACGTATACAATGTGTAACGAGCATACCCTTTTAAGCCGAAAGGCCGTTGTTTTAGACGTGTAGGCGAACAACTTTTGTTCCACGACTTTTAGAAAAACGTTTTTTTTTTTAATATTTGAAGTTGTTTTTAAAAAAAGTTTTTTTTTTAAATAAACGCAATTAAATTTGGTCTAAGGTTTTCACGATTTTGTATAATAAAGCACAATATTTACCGCGTTTTATTCAATTATTATTATCAACGACCGAGCTTTCGCCGACTTTACAGTTGGCCCAGTCAACCTTAAACAAGCCAACAGTAAAGTTGGCGAAAGCTTGATCGTTGATAATAATTACGTTATTGAATAAAACGGAAGTAAAACCCGGTAAATATTGTGTTTTATTAACACAATTAAAGTTTTGATTTTAACAGACCAAACTAAATTAAAGGACAACGTAAGATCAATGACCTCTAACTCTAAGAAACAGCTGATTTGCTAGTAAACTTTAAAATTTTCGAAAACTTCTTCGAATTTCCAAAAGTTGTAGAACAAATGTTGTTCGCCTAGACGTCTAGAACAACCCCCTTTCGGCTTAAAAGGGTATCGTTGTTACACCTTGTATAAAGGTGATCGTACGCAACGGAACGTAAGGGATTTTACTTTTACCTTCTACTATCCGTTAATATCTAGTTTTGACGGCCTCTGTGACGCGGTGGGTAAACGACTGATTGCAATGCAGAAGGTTGCGGGTTCGATTCCCGTCGGGCGCAAATATTTATACTCAAAAATAAGTATTTGTTTCTGGTCTGGGTGTTTTGTTTGTATCATTAGTATTTACCAAAAAAAAAACGTATAATATGTAGTATATCCGTTGTCTAGTGCGCATAGTACAAGCCTAGTGCTTAGTTTGGGGCTAGATTGCGCTGTGTGTAATGTTGTGCAATATTTATTTATTTAACTTATTCTTCATTTTTAAGGTTTCATGTTACTGTATCACTTTTAAACTTCCCAATGTTGTAAAAAACGTTGTCAAACAAGTTATAAAATGTTTAACAATGTTTTGTTTTGTTTCTGTTTTGAGTTTTGAGGGTTGTCTCGTAGAAATACTACTATCGGTAATTAAAACGAATCGTAGTTTGAAGAAGCCGTTCAGTATGTTAACGGATAGTATAGTTGGCCGCTCTTATTTGATGAGTACATTCACATGCATATTGTGCACACACAGAAATTGTGTAAGATGTGAATGTACTCACCCAAGCAAGAATAGCGGCACTCCTGAAGTAAAACGATTGTAGAAGCAGCAGTAGCACATACGAGAAAGAAAAACATTTGGTCGACTGACAAAAAATGTTCTGTTTATTTTTTCAATTTGAAGAAGAGACGGAAGATCCTTCTCGCACTATGCCACTGCAGTTAAACTGGTGATGGGACTCGAGTGGTAGTTTACTCGAGTGACTCAAGTCAGTTTTGCTCAACTCGTACTCGAGTGAAAAAAAAACTTGACTCGATTTGTGAGGGACTCTGAGTCGACTCGTTAAAAATGGTTATCTGAACTGACTTGACACATTCAATTGAACTAAGTTTACTCGAATTAGTTCTAATGGAATAAAGATTATCTTTAAGATTTGTATTTTTACCCGGCTGCAAGGAAAAGGTTATGTTTTTAGTACTTATATTTTAGAAAAGAGTGACTCTAGTTGCAAAAACTTCTTCGAGTTCAAAGTGATATTTGTTTAACTCGAGTCGGTAAAAGTCACTCGAGTCCCATCACTAAGGTAAATGTTTGCCAATATGAACCACCACCAGTGGTAATGATAGTAGTACATACGACCACGTGTTTCTTCTGCCTCTATTTTTTCCAAATTGAAGAAAAGGGACAGAAGATCTTTCTCGTACGGCACCACTCCAAGTTATATTATCGTCAAAGTGAAATTGATAGTGTTAATGTGGCGCGTTCCGCTTAGGTCTGGCGGGGTTGCGTCTCGTACCGTTGCGGTCGACGAGCTTCCCGCCCCCGCCACCGCCACCGCCCGCGCCGCCGCCGCCTGTGATGCGGAACAGCTGTATGCTGAGATGCGAACAGATTTCCGAGCAGATTTGGCCGCAGTACCGCGTCAGGTCGACCACCACCCATATCTGAAATGTTAAACGGTTACTGTTAATACGACTTCGCTTCATATTTAGGTGAAGTATTCACGAAGTTCAGTCAGGCATTTATTATTTCTAGTAGGGGACGCCAGCGGGTGATCGGTCCTCTCATGTTGCGATTTCTCTCCCATTTCACCCAGTTCCCTAAGATCTTATTTCCTCTTCTTCCAGACAGCTAGGACAGACGGGTCATCCCTTTACCTTATCTTTGTTTGTCAGTCACCATGAAGCGGTTGTTCAAGGCGTTAGACGAACAAATTTTGTTTTGGATATTTACATTTTATTTTAGAAATTTTTGAGGTTAAGTTTGCTTGAAAATCAGGGCGGGTCTCTTCTTCAGGGTAGACAACTGTAAGGGTTTCGAAACGTCGAGTATTGAATCCATGCTTATAATAATACACCACATGGGATTAAAACCGAAGATGAATTTAATTTAAATAACTATTTACTCATAGAAATGTTAAAGAAGAGATATATCCACAAAAACGAGCGGCATCGAGCGGGATTCGAACCAACAACGCATCTCAACCAAATCCGGGGGCTATACAATACATACCAATTAGTCTACCGACGCTGGTGACTCATACACCGAATTATTGCTTCTACATCTTCACCATCTACTACAATAGGCATGTTAGCGCCCAGTGCAGGCTTAAGCACTTAAAAAATAAAAATATAATTTATATACTCACAGTACATAACCAGAGTACATAGTACTCAGGTATCGCGTTGTTGAAGTATTGGTTGAGGAACAACATCGCGGGTCCGAGCAGCGACCAGTCGTAGTAGTCCATCTCGCTCTTGGTCATGTGAGCCACCTGAGGATGATTATATTCAAACATATTGAAGAGGGATGAAGGGAGGGGTGTATTGTATCATAGAGGGTATTTCGTGAACTACGGTTTAAGTCGAAAGGCGATTGTTCTAGACGAATTTTGCTTAATAAGATTAAGTCGTTTGGCCAAGCGGACTCCTCCGTGTTTAACGACAGAGTCGTGTGTGCTAAACTTGTTGCAAATTCGGCATGTATGCGATTAAAAGATTTGCAGTCAATTAACTATTGACTTTTGCAAGAAAATGCCGAAGTGACTCTGCCTTTGAACACTGTACACTGTTCACCCTATTAATCGATATCTATAATAGGTGTTGACTGCATAGTTTGCGAGTAAAATTGTCATTGACAAGAGCGTCTACGTGTTGAGACTCGGCTCCACGCACGCATTCCAAAGGTCCGGGGCTCCATAGCCCTGTGATACTGGACGTATAATAATAATTCCCATACAGTATCAAAATGTGAAGTGTTGTTTTATTTTTGTTCCAGTACCAACCTATTTTGTGGTCGTATACTTGTGTATTATAAATAATGTGCGACATTTATTTATCTCTGTTTAACTGACATTTATTTAGATTCACTTCTGAAATTTGATTATTTTTATTTCCTTCTTATATATTTATTTTGACATTCAATCACTTAATTTAAATTGGTAATCTAAAAAAAAGTCAAAGTAAATTTGAATATTTTTAACCTATTTATTTTATTTTATTTAGAAAATTGTATAAAGGGGGACAATTATATGGGTTTTTATGCCTGGAATAAATGATTTGATTTGATTTATACACATGGTTTTTTTCTATGTTTCTAGTAGAAACAGTACACTTACCACAAGTCGATTGGTGACTTTAGCTGCGACCATTCCGAACGCAATGATGTACAACGCTGGATGATTCTCATAGACGTGCGACTCGCTCTTCTGGAAGATTATGAACGCCGGAACCACGACGAAAGAGAACGGGATCACCGGCGATAGAATACTCGTTCCCTGAGGGGAGACAGGGCGGAGATGTACCAGTCGCCTTAATGGGTTAGTCGACTTGTATTATTATAAAACATTGGACGGGATTTAAGGATGTATCGTTTGATAGGTGTAGTCTATTGAATTTAGCGTTTTATATGGAGCGTCCAACGTTTTAAATAATACGATTCAGACATGCTTTTTTTAACGGTATCACCACGATTTTAACACAGGTTTACGTTTGATGCACGGCGGACAAAAATTTGATAGCAAAAAATACTTAGAAATGTATGCTGACCGTAAATGTTAGATTCTGGTTATTTGTGTTTTTTATATGTTGTATTTACAAAAATTAGTTTTATCGCAGCATATAGTAAAAGTTTAGCTGCGTAGTCTAGGGCTAGATCTTCATGTCAGTAATTCAAGGACTAGTGACACGTACTTTCGTGGTAATAACGTAACAAAATCAATGCGTTGAAGTGAGTAACTGTAGATTAGTCCAGCAATATTTCAAACAAACCCGAGACCCGTAAATCTAACATGCGACAAGCGACGACTAACAAAAGGCGAAACGACTACGACACAAGCGTAAGCTAAATGATAAATGAAATGTACTGTTAGGTATTGTACGAAACATGCAATCACAGTCGGACAGTCTGACACAGCACAGCACTACAGACGATGTAAGACGAACCGAGTCGCGATATCGTGCGAGCTTTGAGCGTTGTTTTCGAGCGTAGCGTTAGCGTGCCTACATTCGTCCCGCGGTTAGTCACAGTACTGTGCATCTGTTACATCGTGTTAGTGTTAACGGCACATTGAACATCCTTACTGCGACCGTGGAGCCGTTTTTCCCCACTCCGCCCTTCATAATGACAGTAACGTAGCCGAGTATAAGGTAGAGCGTGAACACGACGACCGCGTAGTTGGACATTACGTTCAGACCGATGTTTAACGTCGGCAGCTGTTGTGTTAGACCGTGAGGTGATGGCGATGGTGATCGTGACGTCATGCGGTTAGTTCGCCGTACCGCCATATCGCCCGCCATATCCGCGCAGACACCGACCGATCACAGAGAAAAGAAACACATAACATGCCATTAATATACGATACGAATACGTAACGACACTATTCAGGAACATGGCACTCGGAACAGAATTATTGCTAATGTTTGTCTTCACTCATCGGTTACGTGAAGGTTTAGTTTAACAGAAACAAAAGGCTTATGAATATTAAAAGACTAATTATTGTGAATGATTAGCGGTATGTGGATATAACACCTAGAAAGACTGCCACCTGCTTGCATCTGTAGAATTATTGTAGTGATATTGCGAACGACGATTTAATTACAAAAGACTTCACTCGCTTCATGCTGCTAGAAAATTAGTGTTTATGACATTTATTTATAGTTGAACGAATCAGCCATGAAATTTAAACATCGACTAGAATTATTACGAACTAGTAACATGTAAACTAAGTCATGACTGACCCGCGTTACACCATTACCCTGTGAATGCAGGTTCAACTATACAGGGTGCTATGTGGGGTATATCTTACTGCGACAGTCGATCCATTTTTGCCGCATCCCTTATCGCGGAAGGTTGTTGCGAAGTTGAGGATAAAGATACATTGTGCAGTACCCATGGAGAGGACGATGGAGCGCCAGGGCGCGCCCACCAGTGGGATCTGCGACCATCCGACCTCGTTACACCGGTTAGTACCACACGTTATAACTACTCTACAAACTGAATTTAATTCCCAATGTTGCAATTGGCCGTTCAATGGCCACCATGAGTGAAGACCCACAAGACAACGAAAGAAACAAAACAGTGACGCAACAGCCACATCGACTGAACTTAAACATAACTCTAACAACACATGACGATACCAGTAACCTACAGTGACAATTACTTTAAAATAAATCTCTATAGACCATGCTCGTTGTTAAATAAAATCATTAAAAAATTATAAAGAAATAAAACAGTGAGCATAATCCAATGAGCCGAAGTACTTAATTACATGCTATTAAAAAAACCCACATGGTAATAAGCGATGGAACCGATGTCATCAACGATCAAAGTAAAGCTAATACAATACAAGTAAAGCATTTACACACGATTAAATAAGTCGTATTAATCGATTGAGACGTGTGTAAATGCGTAATGAAATAATTTACGTCAAAACTAACACTAGGTTAAATTAACAGATGATGATTCAAGTTGATAAATAAACCCAGAATATAACGCAAGATCTCAAGTGAAGGCAAAGGATAGATTGTGTTACGTATTTACTTCATTAAGGTAGACCTAGGTAAAGCTTACTATCAAATCACTTAGTACAGTAAATCAATTAAAATATATTCGAATGCCACAAAGTTTTCGTCATATGAAGTTAAGGTTAGTGTATTCGGAATGAGAACCCGTTTTAAAGTCTTCCAAGACTGAAATCAGAAACGGTTTAAAAAAGTATGATTATAAATTTTGTTTTGTATACTTGGATGATTTACTTGTTATGTAGGCAAGTGTTAAAAAGTGTATATATTTTAAAATTTATTAGGACATGAAAATTCGACATTTAAAATAACGTATTGAGTAAAAATAACATCAGTGAGTGCTAGTGTATGATGTAAGTAGATACGTAACAGATCCTCCAAGACCGACAGCACGAGAATCGAGCCGAGGCGATATCTCAAGTAAAGAGTCTCACAGCGACGGTGGATCCGTTCTTGCCGACGCCGCCGCAGATGATGGCGGCGCCGAGCGTGCCTAGCGTGAGCACCGCGCCGCCGACAGCGGCCAGCGCCAGCGAGTATCTCACCTCCACCCCGCCGCCCACCTACGCGAGTCATAGATCGTCGACGGTTTATTGTCATAGAACTGCATTAGACCGAAGACAACGCACGGCCGACGCATCCATATCAGACAACACTTAGTCGATGTAGACATAATATTTATCTAGGTCTAGCTAATTTTGACAATCCTTTGATGAACGAATTCTAATAATAATTGAATTCTTGTAAGAAAAGATATTTTTTCAGATTAGTAATTTGATGAATTTTCATTCATTGTAAGTTATTAACACGATGAAATCATAACAAAAATAAATAAATATCATATAATTAGAATTTGCATCGTCAAAGTATCGTTGCAACTTAGGTGTAGGACCCTATCAATTTAATGCATTTATAACAAATTCAATGAACATTTCATGTGGGTATTTTTAAACATTTTGTTGTGTTGTGTTGTGCACCACACATTAGCGGACTATACGTAAATCGTGATTACAATACAAACTGTGGTACACAAATAGTACAAGTAAAGACTTACAAATCGTGAATCAAAATTAATGCCACTTCATATCCTAATTGAAAGGCAATTTTAAAAGAGCACAAGAAAGAGACCAGATAGCAGTTACTCGTTTAGTGTAATTAAATGACAATTTATTTTATAACCTGCAGTGTCAGCATACGATCACGAGATACATTTTGTCAATCAACAAAAATATTCTGTCTCTTTTTCTTAAACAACGAGATCATTTCTGTCGATCGACAAAATGTTTCTCGTGCTTGCACATTATCACTGATGTGCAGTCGATGTGCTCGATGGTTCCTAGTCCATCAATCTGAGGTAATAACATATTCACTGCTATATAGCCCAAATAACAAGAGCTATTTCTGCAAAATAGATAATCTAATCACAGGTTTTCAGAAGGCATTCCATGTTACATCCCAGCCAACTAGCTTATTCAGTCGTAACATCCGTGTAGTTCTTCATATCTCTAGTAGACACGTCAGTTAATAAATCGGCTGATCGAGGAAAGCTTGTGGGATGCGATATAGAATCGATACAAAATTAAGACAAAAAATATAACTATGACAATTTATTTTGCAAAAATGCTCTTGGATCATCAAAGGAAACGTTAACGTAATAAGTTAAGGTTCTAGTCTGATATCATTACCTGAGTGGCCCAGAAGTCAGCCCCCAACGTTGCCGACAGAAGATGTATCAAAATTATGGAATACTGAGCCTCCGTGACATCGATGCGACCCATTTTGAGGGTCCCTGTCACGTAGGCTTGCCAATGCGCGCAGTAGAACAGTGTCATTGCGCAGAAACACTGAAAATAATGAGAAAATGTTTGTTTGAACAGCTATTTAGCAAATATAAACGTAGGTACACTAAGTCAGTGGCCTTTTACGGGTTTTATATTTTCTATCCGTTGGCTGGATTGTGGATTTATAATATAAATAAATCAATAAAAATTGCACGACATGTACCTCTGTTAAAGTTTCCAGATGAAAATGAAACCGTATTCTACGATAAGTCGATTTACATATTTTGGTTTTACCATCACTTGGTTGCAAAAACATTTTACATACAACACATAAGTATGTAGCTGCGAATGCAGAAAAAAGCGCTTGATGTGCGAATGGAAAAAGGAAATTTATCTAAGCTGCCTTAACATAAATCTTGACTAGAAAATCGAACCCCTAGAGGTTCTCGTGCCACAATTTGAGTAACCATGGTATAAGTAATTATAAAACCAATTATAAATTTAAACACATATGTGATAATTAATACTATTCATAAGTAGACAACAATGATTAGGTAAGTAGGTATCTATTATTAGAAAAACGCATGATCTTATTGTCTTGAAAACAATTCGGACTTTGGTGTAATGAACGAATGGGTTTTCTAAAGGAAATAATTATTTATGAAATAATAAATATAGTAATTTCAATAAATAATAAATATTGCACGACATTATACACAGCTCAATCTAGCCCCAAACTAATCACTAAGCTTGTACTATGGGTGCTAGGCAACGGATATACTATATAATATACATTTTTTGTAAATACATTAGCCATGTCCATACATATTATATCAGATACAAATATCTATTTTTAGAATAAATATTTGCAACCGACGGGAATCGAACCCGCAGCCTTTGCATTGCAGCCGAGCGTTCACCCGACGCGCCACAGGGCCGTCAATGCGTTAGTTTAATTGAAAAGATTCAAACTTTAAGCAATTAGGCTTATACTATGAGTACTAGATAACGGATAAAAACAGGTTAACGATTATAAATTATTATACATATTATAGAAAACACCCAGAAGTTAAAACAAACATTCATGTTCAGCTGTGGTATCATCTAATTAGCATCCACCATTAGTAGTTGCTAAGTTGCAGTACATTGCTGCTTTGACGTAACGTGGTTGTTACCGGTGATTACTTCAAAGCAGCAATGTAGAATACGAAATATGTTTTTTTGACAGTAAATAGCAACTAGTAGCGGTGGATGCAAATTAGATGATACCACAGCTGACTTGTCCCCGGCGGAATCGCCCTCAACTTTCTTCGTCGCAGTCATGGGTTCGCCTGATGTGCCACAGAGGTCGTTTGTGGTGCGACTGTATCTATTGATAAGGTAAGTACCTAACCGCCTTTATAAACATCTACATAATAAGTAAATAGTTGAAAGTTTGCCAGAGAAAGTTCTCCAAAGATAACATACTTAATCAAAAAAGTTACACAATTTATGATGATTCATCTAGGAAACGCATGAAAGAAAGAATAAAGCAACGTATCAGACGGATTTTTTTGGCATGGCAATGTTTAGGTAACTCTTGGAATCTGGCTTGCCTCCACGCCGGGTTACCTAACCCGGCGTACCTACGTACGCGACCAAATATTGGCACAGTTTCTATAAAAATTATGTACTATGTACAAATACATGTCAATTCAAAGAAAACCCCCAGATCATAAAGAATACAGCTACGAAATTCCCCGCCCGTCTTAAAAGGTGACCAAAAGGGATTTCTTTGGCTTAAGTCGTAACAGACAGCGGACTGGTCCGTATTCCGATAGATAGACTAAGACCGAAGATAAGCGTGCAACTTCTTGACCAAACGACCCGTTGCTCTAATAATGTAGAAGCTAGGAGATATACACGAAAGCATCGACTTTACTATGTACTATCTAGATATTTTATTATACAGGAGAGACAGCTGCCAATTTACTATTACCTTCATACGCAGTTAGGTAATGAATAGATTTTTTTCTCTAGTCACGCTTTCGCAGCCAAAAATTCACACAACTTTTAGCGAATCAAGGTCAGGATTTATTAAAAAAATATCGATAACGTTATCTCGTCCTGGAAAAACTCATCGTGTAATATTACTAGCTGCGCCCCGCAGTTTCGCCCACGTAAGTCCCGATCCTACGGAATTTTGGGATATGAGCTATCTGCATATCAGGTTTCATCACAGTCGGTTTAGTAGTTTTTGTTTTGCGTGAAGAAGTAACAAACATGCTTTTTTACACTTTAAAAAAAATATAGTGTTGGATGGTTCGGTGCATATACATTTTAAAGGTGTATATGTATGTAGGCTGGTAGGTACTAAGCAAAACATGAATAGGTTCCGATTCCGGTTCGTGATTCCTGTGTAGCTCAGTGGTTAGAGCATTCGCCTGGTTAGTGAAAGGACGCAGGTTCGAATCCTGTCATGGGGATTTTTTAGAAATATATTTCCTTGCTAAAAATATTTCTATGTTTAAAATGCCTTGAGCAATAAAAACAAAAAGAAATATGAATAGGTTTTCATCCATATATACGTAAACAAGTATAGAATGGAAAAAATGGTCTAATTTCCGAATAATTTCAAGGATGTGCGCATGCCAGCTTACTAAATTTGCCGCCTGTCTTAGCTCCTAATTGGAATAAGACTCAATATCGAAGTCCTATAAGTCTATGACACTGGTATGTCTATGACAGTGCATGGTATCAAGAAGTGTAGTGACGACAGAATCGCGTAGTGGTAATCACGCCTGATGAAGCGTACATAGCTACCCTACTACACTACACCGACAACTTGAGGTAGCTAAGATGAAATAGACTAGATAAGGTAATGATCATGTTGTAACTTACACGAATTCTGTTCGTTATTATAATACTATGTAAGTATTTGATTTGATTAAATTTGAAATACAAATTTAAATTCTTACAATTAATTTTTAAAATGTATACTTACCTACAAACGGTCTAGACCCGAATTTCAAATAATAATATAATAAGGTAATTAATGATGCATTGAAATTGAACTCATTGTGCAGTTTTAATCGCGTGGTGTTTATTATTTTTAGCATTGTTTCAATGCTCGATGCTTTGGGACATTTACAGGTCTCTTGCTCAGGATAGTCTATCCTGAAGAACCTATCAATTCTTTTTCTCCTTTCTCAGCTTTCGAGCTCACCTTTACGTCGAGCATTGAAACAATGCTAAAAATAATATACACCACGCGATTATATTAAAACCGGAAAGTAAGTTTAATTTCAATCAAACATCTTATCTTAATCTTACTAATATCTTACTAATATTATAAATCCGAAAGTCTGTTTGTTTGTTTGTTTATTTGTTCCCTCTTCACGGTCAAACGGCTTGACCGATTTGGATGAAAATTTGCAGAGGGATAGTTTAAATGATGGAGAGTAACATAGGATACTTTTGATCCCGAAAACCCCGCAGGATCGGGACTTACGCGGGTGATAACTATTTATTGAATAAAAATTTGCAAACGGATAGTTTAAATGATGGAGAGTAACATAGGATACTTTTGATCCCGAAAATCCCGCGGGATCGGAACTTACGCGGGTGATAACTATTTATTGGATGAAAATTTGCATAGAGATACTTTAAATGATGGAGAGTAACATACCTTACTTTACCTTACTTCGCCTGGCTTCATCAACAGTACTTCAATGGGCGACGGTTTAAGTGTGGATTTTTGCATTGCGGTAGGTAGGTGTTTGAACAACGCGGGATCGCGACTTGCGCGGGTGAAACCGCGGGGCGCAGCTAGTAATATTATAAACGCGAAAGTTTGTATGGATGTAAGTATGTATGTATACATATAAACTTACATACGCAAAAAATACTGAATCGATTCCGATGAAACTTGGAATATAGGTAGCTGGAGACTTGGAATAACACAAAGGCTACTTGTTATTCCGATATTCACGCGGGAACGGGACTTACGCGGGTGAAACCGCGGGGCGCAGCTAGTTAATAATATCATTAATATTTATGTATATCTATCTAACAGAGATTGTTATTATTACTTCTGACAGTAAGTACTGTGATTAGAGATAACCGGTGAACGCACCACACTTGACCGGTTTTTTATTTATATATTTATGTGTCCTTACCATTTTTCATGTCAGTGACATTAAATAATAATAATTTGCAACCATTATGACGGTACGGTGCAGGTTCGCTCGTCTGTTACGGATGATTGGAATTAACCTACTAAAAAAATACATCCGAATAAATAACCACCTTTTTTTAACAGATGTTGGTTACAAAAAAAATAGCATCCCACATCGCAATAAAAGGAAACAAATTTTGGACTATCTACTGAGTAACTACTAACTAGTCAACATTACATTGTCGTGGGTTCCGCGAAATACAGATGTTAATGACATTGACCTAGATATCGCGTCATTGCATGTGGCTCACAACGGCAGTTCAATTATTAGGGCTGATTGAAGACTTCACGGATTCCTAATTATGTAGGAAGTAGGTAGAATTCGAAGTAAGTGTACAACATACTTAAATAGTTCATTTGTGGAGGGAGATCTCTGTAGAGCGTCTTCGTCGGGCGAATACCCAACTGCTATACAGATGGTTACAGATTCGATTCCCAATTGGGGAAATATTTATCTATACTAATATTATAAAGCTGAAGAGTTTGTTTGATTGTTTGTTTGTTTGTTTGTTTGAACGCGCTAATCTCAGGAACTGCTGGTCCGATTTGAAAAATTCTTTTTGTGTTTGATAGTCCATTTATCGAGGAAGGTTATAGGCTATATTACATCACGCTTCGACTGATAGGAGCAGAGCATCCATGAAATATGTTGCAAAAACGGGAAAAAAATCCCCCTTTTCCGAGATTCTGTCGCGTGCGCTGAGTAAACGGTCAAAGTTACATAAAAACCATTTATGAGAGAATTCTTCCTCTAAATAGGATCTAATAAATAGTCCGCGACAGTATATGTCTAACTCTTAAGGTTGACTTAATATAACATCTTTTAGAGTAATGAAATTTATTGTAGAACAATGCATTGTTTCCGAAGGTAATTTTGTAAATATGATTTAATCCTTATCCAAATAAATACGTTATTCATTAAAAGTATTTAATTTTAAACATAATTGTCCTTAACATCACTTGATTTCAATGAATATCTCACGAGATATTTCAGTTTTAAAATAACTCCACAATAAATAATTAATAAGTACCAAGCGTACATATTATACACGTAGCGGGCGACGATGATGAGGGTGGCCAGCCAGCTCTGTGAGGCATCATGCCGCGCGGCTCAATCGGTCGGCTCCATCCGAGACGGTAGTGTCACCAAACTGCAGTGCTTTTTAATAATTATTTTGCAATATCTCATTGTATTTTTGATTCTTAATATTTTGTTTTATGTTGGTAATTAATATTTTGAAGAGGTTACGTTGGTAACATGTATGTATGTATTTTGGGGGTCATCTCAGAAACTTCTAGACCTATTTCAAAAATTCTTTCACTAATAGAAAACTACATTATCCAGATGTGACATAGGCTACTTTTGATCCCGATATTCCCTCGGGATCGGGACTTACGCAAGTGAAACCGCGGGACGGCAGCTCTGAAAAATAAAGTCGTGTATTTCTATTTCTAACTCAACAACCCGTAAACCGATATGAATAAAATTTGGTACAGGGTAGAAATAATATATAGGGTACTTTGAATGATCGTACGGGTTAAGCAACACTTGGTACAACATACGTGATGGGTGAAAAAGAGCAGGTGACCCGATATTCATAAACTTGGTACAGGGTTGGTTTAAAGGTAGAAATATTATATAGTACTTTGAATGATCGTTAAGCAACACCTGGTATGACATACGTGAGGGATCATTAACGTTACGGGATAGAAAGTTACGCGGGTGAAACCGCGGGGCGCAGCTAGTAATTGAATATAATTATTTGTTGAATATGGGTAACTCCGCCTGTGTTATTTACGTAGCGCAGCCAGTCCCAAGCCTGGATAAAGGAGGAGGGTTCGTCGTGAGGCTAACCACCTAACACGGTAAAAAAAACCATGGTTGTGAAGTCCAATACAAGAAAAAACACCGGATCGCTCAACACTCGACAACCTAAGCATGATTTAAAGGACAAATGATTTCGCCTGCGATATGGTACCTGGAATGTGCAAACGATGCTCCAGTGTGGTAAAACGGAACAAATTGGGAATGTACTCAAAGAGTACAAATTGGATGTAGTGGCGCTTCAGGAAACTAGATGGAAGGGAAACGGCTTCATCAGAAAACAAGATTACACCATCTATTACAGTGGAGCAGAAAAACAGGGTCTTTACGGTACTGGCTTCATTGTAAGTAATGAGTTGAATTCCTGCGTCCTGGCCTTTGAGCATTACGATGAGCGTCTGTGCAAGCTGAGAGTTAAAGGTCGCCTTTACGACACAACGTTCGTTTGTGCCTACGCCCCTACTGAAGACGCTGAAGATGACATTAAAGGGGAATTCTATGAACACCTGCAAAATATTTGCGACAGAATTCCCAAGCACGACGAGCTAGTTGTCCTGGGCGACTTTAACGCCAAGGTTGGCACAGAGGAGAGCTTTGCGGCAGTCGCTGGGAAGTACTCGCTTCACGAAGAGTCTAATGATAACGGGGAAAGACTGTGTTACTTTGCCGCTGCACACGATCTATTCATCTGCGGGACTAAATTTCCCCATAAAGACATTCACAAATATACATGGCGAGTCCCAGGATCTCAAAAGTTCAACCAAATTGATCATGTGCTCGTCTCCAACAGAAGGCTGTCTAATGTTCAGGATGTAAGAACCTACAGGGGTGCCAACTGTGACTCAGATCATTTTCTCGTTATTGTGTCAGCAAAGCAGAAGTCCAGCAGAATACAAAACAGGGGCGAGAGAAGAATCAAATGGGACGCAGATAAACTTAAGAACGATGATGCTGTTCTTGTAAACTACAGGCAGGCGGTTGCAGCGGGGTTGGCGAAATCGAGCCCTGCGGTGGATGTCAACTGCGAGTGGCAGGTCATCAAGAACAGTGTCACAGAGGCTACCCGGGAAACTCTAGGTGAAAAACCGAGGGCTAGGGCGGAGGAGTGGCTTGACGATGAATACCAACAGGTTCTCGAAAGAAAAAACGAAGCAAGGGTCAAGTTTCTCCAAACCAAGACAGATCACTATGAGAATCTATATAAGGAGATGAGGAACATCAGTAGAAAGCTAGCTCGGAAAAAAAAACGCCAATTGGAAAACAAGAAAGTCAAGGAGCTAGATGATTTTCGGCAAAAACATCATACTCGTGCCTTCTATAAGAGAGTAAATGATCTTCGCCGAGGATATCAGCCAAGAACCTGCTCATGCCGTGATCGATCGGGACTCGTGATCGTTGATAAGAATGAGGTTGTAAACAGATGGCAGGAGCACTTCTCTGAATTACTCAATGTCAGTGCCTCCGACAACCCGGACCAACCGAGCCCCGCCGTTTACTACGACGTCGAGGAGGAGCTCAGGCCACCGTCCAAGCAGGAAGTGCAAAGGTGCATCAGACGCCTTAGCAACAACAAAGCACCAGGAATTGATACCCTTACGCCGGAACTGCTTAAATACGGAGGACCAGCTCTTGAAGAAAGACTATTCCATCTTGTCACCTTGATATGGCAACAGGAGAAAATGCCTGATGAGTGGCACATGGGCATCATTGTGCAAATTTTTAAGAAGGGGGATAAGGATGTCTGTGCCAACTACAGGGGAATTACCATCCTCCCCGCGGCATATAAAGTGTTCTCAAGCGTGCTGTACCACCGCCTATTACAGTACGCGGAAGGCATACTGGGCGAGTATCAATGTGGATTTCGACCTGATCGCTCAACTGTTGACCAAATTCACCTGGTCAGACAAACTCTCGAGAAAGCCTTTGAATATGACATAGACTTACATCACATCTTTGTGGACTTCAAGCAAGCTTTCGATAGCGTCCATCGCAAGAATGTGCTCCAGAGTATGTTGGTTTTGGGTGTACCCAGCAAACTCGTTCGACTTATCGAAACCACTATGAAGGAATCTAAATCCGTGGTAGCGGTACAGAACGAGCTATCAGAGCCGTTCGGTGTGCGCTCAGGAGTCAAGCAAGGTGACGCTCTCTCAGCCATTGTGTTCAACTTGGCACTGGAAGCCGTAACACAGCAGCTAAATCTCACGGGACTGATAGACTACAACACATCGCAAATATATCGCAAATATATCGTCAGCGTACGCAAATAGCTGCGTACGCTGACGATATAGTCATTACTAGCAGATCAAAAACCAGCATGATCCGGCATTGTGGGAATTTGGAGGCTGAATCAAGGAAGTTTGGTCTTCAGATCAATGCCTCTAAAACGAAGTACCTAATGACTAGCAGGAAGCCAACCCCGCCGGGAGATGTACTTGTTGGAGACCTATCGATTGAAGGAGTGAACAGCTTCAAATACCTAGGAGTTAACATCAACGCCCTGAACGCGATGGAAGCGGAAATAAAGACCAGGCTTGCAGCAGGAAATAGATGCTTTTTTGCCTGTAGGAAGATGCTCAGCTCTAAGCTACTGTACACCCAGTCTAAACTTTCCATATATAAAAGCATAATCCGACCTGTGGTGACTTACGCATGCGAAACCTGGACGCGGACTAGTAAGGATGAGCTGAAGCTGGCAGACGATGATGGCTTCTATCGACTTAGAATGAACCATGAACTGGATGCTCTCATCGGCGCCGAAACCATTATCAGATACTGCAGGTCACAGCGGATGAGATGGGCAGGGCACTTAGAGAGAATGGATGAAGGCAGAGCGGTGAAAACTATCTCTAGCTGGACTCCTCAACAAAAACGTCCAAGAGGCCGACCTAGGAAGCGCTGGAGAGACTGTGTAGAGGAAGACCTCAGGCAAATGGGGAAGCTAACATCTTGGAGGAAGACGGCGAGTGATCGGGCGAAATGGAGAAGGATTGTGGAGGAGGCCAAGACCCACAAAGGGTTGTAGCGCCACAGGAAGAAGAAGGGTATCTGTCTATGTATAATAGATAGATAGATAATACTTTATTTGATCAACCACAAAAACATTACAAAAACAACACATTTAAAAGTAAAATTTAAATCTAAATAAGGCGGGTGGGTTTTAATACCTAAAATGTAACTATGTGTAAGAAATATAAGTACCTACTTACTTATTATTCATGAGATGAGTAAGCTGTGTAGTTTACCATGGGGCTAGATGGCGCTGTGTAATGTTAACAGAATTTATTACCATTATTTGTGATGCTGTTAAGTAAAGCAACAGTGCGTAATACATAGTCATTTTAGTTAGACAGACAATTTACTAACTACTTTCCATAAAAGGTTTCACAGCCCTACCTGAATGGTTTAATTGATTTGATTTGAGTTCAATAACTAGTAGCGGGTAAGTAATTATGTAGGTTTCTTATAATAATGTGGCTTGTGTGTAGTTATGGTGAATATTGATGAAAGGCTTATTAATAGGGCCAACACAGTATCTGGTAACAATCTCGCTAAGTCCAATCATTCCTGAGAACATTCACCGGTTGTATTTGTTTACACATGGACAGCCTAACAGACTGATTGATTCTATAAGGCTTTGTTTTTTCTCTTTCGATGTAGGTGTGGTGAATAACTTTAAGTAAATAAACTAACCTGGAAAAACATCCATGTAGGAAACTCTCCAAGCTTCACAGCTGTGCAGGCCCCGAGGGCAATGAATACTGTTGATATGCTGTCACATCCGTGATCAAAAAGTTCTCCTAAAGGCGACTGCGAGCCGGTTCGACGTGCCTGTTTGCCGTCGATGGCGTCCAGGCTTTGATATATGAAGACGCCGAGCGCACATAAGGCACACGCCCATCTTGGCGGGTCTTGCCGCGCATCTGGACTGTACCTGCAAGAACAAATACATGCACACTCACGATCTTGCACTTTCATAATATTTGTAGGACAACTACTTAGGCAAAATGAAATAAAATGAATAAATCATTTTAGTAATAAGGTAGAATAGAAATCAAAGCCTTTTAAAACAGAGCTGATGAAAACCAATTTTTAATCAATTCAGTAGTTTTTGTGGAATTTTGTAACAGAGAAACTGACAGACAGACATCTTGCTAATATTAAAGTTTGTAGTTATGTATGTGACTTTGTTACTCTTTCACTCAAAAACTACTGAACCCATTGCGATGAAACTTGGAATATAAGTAACTGGATATCAGGAATAACACATAGGCTACTTTTATCTCAATATTCCCGTGGGAACGGGCCTTACGCGGGTGAAAGCGCGTGAACTATAATTGTCTATTATTCATGTTCAATGTTCATGCTACTACTAAGAGACCTAGACCTGCTTCAAGTCTGGCAAAATTTGCTTTTTAGTATTTTAGTCAATTTTGTCAGTATGTTGTACACATGACTATGAACTGTATAGCAATAAAGTTTTTAACCGATTTTTATGAAAAGTATGTGCCTACTAGGTACATAATATGCAAATAATGTAGATACTGTATGTGATTCATCAAGTTATTACACAAAATAGTACTTGACAATTACATACTAAAAACAATTAATTGAGAGGAAAATATAAACAGCATAATTTACTGAGATAACCTCTATCTGTACACAAGAAGGTAGGTAGTTAGACATATCATAAATAATTAAGTTACATGTCACAAGATTAGTAGATAATTTTATTGGCAAATCTGTTAAATCAAAGTTGATATTGTATTTGTATTGTAGACACTACAAGGATTAGGTAAATAATCTTATCAGAACTAGAAAGGCGCGTAGTGGCGTGATGTCTCGGCCAATGAGAACTTTTGTAACTAGTCACCGCGAAGCGCCGGTCGAACCAGCTGAGCAATCACTCACATGGGTCTCTAGTAGGTTAAGTTTACGAAGCACGTAAAAACGATAGTTTCATAAAACTAGGAACAAAATGAAAGTCGTTACGGTCGGCGAACCACTTGACACAATTTACGCACATAGCAATAACTGTTATGTACCTACTGTACTCACCATACTAGAATAAGTGTTGTTACTATATTAACTATTAAACCTAATATTGTGATGAGATTCGGCGCGAGCCAAAGAGGTGTCTTCGAGACCAGCCAACACCACCAAGGTTGGAGCCATGCATCCAAGATACTGGCACTGGTGCACGAATATTTGTGTTCACTTAGTCTTTTTAACTGTGCAGCGTTGAGTATTCTCTCTTTATAAAACTGCATTTTATTCACTGTCACGTCATCACCATTACAATAACACACAAGTCTTTACGTTATTTTTATTGAATAATTTTGCGAAATCCACTTCATCACATCACACCACCATTCATCATAACCATAGACTATTTTTTTATTCCAACTCAACTGACGTTGACAGCTTTTTGACATTTCATTCAATAGGCCGTAGACAACTTTTCCATTATAAGAAATGTTGCCAACTGTATAAGTAGAGTTTTGGCGGGAACGCTTTGAGATCTTCTTATTTGCATTGAACGAAACAGTCAAGTCGTCATAGTTAAAGTCAAGTCAAGGGAATCATTGTAAAAAGGAGGCCATTTTTTACAATGTTTGTTCACGGAGCTTTGGAGAGAACACTAAGCTAAAGTCCATGATTTGCACCGATTTTCACTTTAATTTCACTTGTACACCTTCACGAAACTAAATTGATTAATATGCCCCCGAAATTAAACAATTTACACGCATTTGGACTAAGCGTGGAGTTTTGGCGGGAATGCGTTGAGGAGATGTGTTGCTAAATTTTCATTTTTGTGAAACCTAGTTCAAATGCGTGAAAATTGTTTAATTTCGAGGGCATATTAATCAATTTAGTTTCGTGAACAAACTAAATTGTACAAGTGGAATGAAAGTGAAAATCGGTGCAAAACATTGACTTAGTGTTGTCTCCAAAGCCCCGTGAAGAATGTTTGTAAATGGCCGCCGTGTTTACAAATGATTCCCTAGACTTGACTTAATCTATGATGACTTGACTGTTTCGATGAAAATAACTTGCATAATATATTAATAATACTTGACACTAGCTAATTTCCTAATGGCCATAATCGGTTCACAACCGATAAGAAATAAATAATAATCTACAAAAGAACGTGGAGTTTTGGCGGGAACGCATTGAGGAGATGTGGTGCTAAATTTTCATTTTTGTGAAACCTAGTTCAAATGCGTGCAAATTGTTTAATTTCGGGGGTATATTAATCAATTTAGTTTCGTGAAGGTGTACAAGTGGAATGAAAGTGAAAATCGGTGCAAAACATGGACTTAGTGTTGTCTCCAAGCTGAACAATCTTTGTAAACGGCCGCCGTGTTTACAAATGATTCCCTCGACTTGACTTTAACTATGACGACTTGACTGTTTCGATGCAAATAACTTGCAAATATTGATAATACTTGACACTGGTAAATGTCCGAATGGAAAAGCCATTTTAAAGAAGAAGAAGAAGAACAAAGGGGCTATCAGTGATTGATAACAGTGAAATAGTATGTGACTAATAGTTTTAGTTTCAGTCAATTTTCAGTGGTATCAGTTAAGTTTCAGTGATCGAACTTACATAGTACCTATTACATTACAGTCCGCTTTTATAGAACCAATAATTTGAACAGAACAGTTGTGCATTTACCGTACTTTTATTTAATATAAATAGTTAGCGAACATTAGTAGTCATTGTTTCAAAGTTCCCGACCAACCAGTACCCGTAAAAACACCTTGACCCAAGAATAGGATATCATGTTTTTATTTGAACCTCATAGTTCGTTTTAACTGCGAACAAGTGCGATCTCTGTGACCGAGATACCGTGTTATTCATTGAACCATCGTACGGGTCATAGTGTTTTTCACTAATGATAATGTTGCAGCTTTTGATGGACACTATGAAGTGAGTCTCAGTTACTCCGTCGGGCGATGACCCGGTGTTTCAAATGCTCGAGCTCTATTTTTTAATCACTCGCGCCATTTCGTGTGACTTGTTTCTGCAGATTATCAATCTATTTCTGTTTTTTTTTTTGTAAATCGTACGACCGCAACGAATGGTATCAACCACTCCCCGCAAGATTCCGTCATCGAACGAAAATCAGCAGATATCGAATTATTTAATCGCCTGACGAGCAACGAGCGATTCAAAAATAAAGCTCCTGCTAAATGCTACGTATTATTATTATAATATAAGTTTTAATAGACATGTCATGTCCGAACTTTTATTTGTTTTCTAGGCAGTCGAAAACACAACTTTGTTCGAAAAATCCATTGGGGACGAAAAACTACGAAAAATACCTAAATATTTATAGAATATTTTGTTGATCTAAGTTAAAGATTGTGTTTATAAATAATAAAGCTTTAGTATATATCGAAAAATCCTTGGTATCAATGAAAATAACACATAAAATATCCATTAGAAAATTAGTTTTATAGCACTAAAAGGCGCATCAAAAGAATGACCGAAATAACCAATGAGTCTATTAAGTTTTTACATATCTCTGGAAATAACCAAATTTTTTTACGGGGCGATATGAGTGAATGGTGTCTCTGTCTATGGATAGACAATTTTTATTGGAAAGCGTTCCTAATTAACAGAAACAATAAGAAACCTTCAAATTTAGTGTAAGTACAAAGTATATTTGTAATTTGCGAAATAATTTTCAGGATCCTATCTTTGGTTCTATTTGGGGTTAAGACACAAGGATGATGTGTCTATGGCCTATAGTAGGCTCCGGAAAATAAGCAGGACGTTCTATAGCACCAGTGTTTTTTATTATAATAAATTACTTAAAAGTTATTTTGCATCTCGTATTATAATAATAATAATTGGCCTTTTTCATCTTATTTTAGATGATTCATACAGCGCAAGCAACTTTTAATCCATGCTATTTCATCGTATTATAACAACCTTGAAAAATAGTCATGCCCTGACATTGAATAGCCTCTTTTTATTGTGGTACAAAAATCATTGAATAATTGTATTTTGTACCACTCTATCTGTAATATGCACAGCATAACCTTTGGCGTAGTTTTTATTTTAATTAGGTGCACTTTTTGAAGCTATTTTCCGAACTAATTATAGTAAAAAATGGAACAAAAAATCAAACAAAGTAATTAATTCAACAATAATTACATACATT
The DNA here is from genome assembly GCA_949358125.1 of Idaea dimidiata. NCBI lineage: Eukaryota > Metazoa > Arthropoda > Insecta > Lepidoptera > Geometridae > Idaea > Idaea dimidiata. Next base: position 13,398,104 of record OX442339.1, on the reverse strand, counting down.
TATTACAGAATCAAAATAATACTTCAGAATAATAATTATTGTTTTGCTAATATAAAAATCATAAGAGTTACATTAATCCAAAATGCACCCATCGATTTGTCGACAATCTAACAGTAAAGATAGTGTTGATTTCAATAAGTTTCTATTAATAATATTTTAATATTATCTACATAGTTTTAATAAATGGTTTTATAAAACTTAACAAACTGATACACCTACGTACAATATTAAATCTGTAGCTTGAAATTTTATTAATGAATTCTAAATAAAAGTTGCTACATACAAGTTGTTTATATAGTGGAAAAATAGGTATTTTATTAAGAATAGGATAGTAGATACAAATATTATCTCAAAATCTTATTGTTATAACCTAATAAATTTAAATATTTGAAATACACAACATTTTAAAATTTCGAGTAAGAGTTGCCAAACAATACAGAAATTTTCCGATACTGAAAATATTTCAATATAATATTTACAGCACACAACGACAAAATAAATATTCGGAAACACATCGACATTTTCCTTCAAAGATTGAGCTGCACATGTAGAAAATACCGAATCGGAAAGTTCCTGCAGTGTGTGGCTGCCCTAAAAGTCAATACAATTTCAGTCTTACAAGACAAATAGGCACATTCCGCGCTACCATGCTCGTTTGTCGTTGCTATGTCGTCCTTTTGTCGTTCAAAAAAAAGACAATTTTGAAAAAATAATACCCCCAACTTACTTTTAAAAACCACAGACAATTTTTTTTTTTAAGTTTGATATTATGTTCTATTTTTTTTTAATTATTTGATGTTGTTTTAATTTTATTTTTTTTAGCTGAACGACAACGCGATGACTTCGCGACGACTCATGAGTCATCATGGTAGGGCCCAATATCAATAACTTTAGGTAGGTAAGTATTTTTCTAATTTTTGATTTGGCAGAAAGGAAGGATGAAAGCCATGATAAGTCGGTACGATCTTGGATTCTATGTATTAAACTCAGATATACCTACTTGAATCTATGGGATTACATTACGATATATTGCAATGTTATGCGTTAGCTTCAGTACCCACCTACATATTTAATTGGGCCATTAGAATCTTTTGTAAATTAAATTTACCCGAATTTCAGTTTTGTACTTTATAAATTATCTTACGAAGCGGTTTAAACATTGATTTACGTGCTATCTCGACTTAGCCTGACTTTTTCTTGTTTCGATTCGTTTCTGCAAAGTGGTGAGAAGAGCACCTAACACATTGTGACCGGGCAACCGTTTGCCAAACAGAAGGCGTTTGACACTATCGTCGTAAGTTAGCAGGGCTACCATGTTCTGGAGGAGGAATCCTTGACAGTACTCCAGCAATTGAGTCGCTCCGTACACCTGCAATTATAAAAAAGTTACTTCCTAAGTTAAAGATCCTAGTGAACCTGGCTTTAATTTTTAAAATTTAACCACTCATTTAAGTTTTAGATCGGTCACTAAGTAGACTGAGTCAAAGCTGTAATTTGTGGCAACGTTGCTAAACATAAAGTACCTAATTGATGCTAACCATACTGTTTTTTTTACGTAGTTGGTTTGGCAGCAAAGTATCATTATCAGCAGTGCCATCTACACTCGGACCATCAAGTTTGTCTGTTTGTTACTCTTTCACGCAAAAACCGAACCGATTGCGTGAAACTCGGAATATAGGCAGCTGGACACCGGGAATAACACATAGGCTACTTTTTATCCCGCTATTCCAGCCGGAACGGGATTTACGCGGGTGAAACCGTGGGGCGCAGCTAGTGTGTTATGTAATGCTAATTATAGCTCATTGACGTCATCTATCGGTAACTAAATAAATAACTTAATATTCAAAACTCAAAAGCGAAAGTAATAATAATTACTCGAAATAATTATAGCGAAAGTAAGCGAAGGCAAACAAACGAGTGTGAATTACCAATCCGTTCCGTTTCTTTCATTTTAGCTGAAGATAACAGAACATGAAGATTTCCTAACCTTAGCATGTATATAAACGGAGACGAGGTTATGCAGGTCTACGGTGTTAGCGGCGCGCGCCTCGCAGTGTCGCTGCAGCGGTAACAGCTGGAAGAAGGAGGCAGCTGCCAGCACTTCCAGCACGTCGCTCTCGGGGATCTCCAGCCCCGTGCAGCCGCCGGAGTAGAGGTACTTCATTACTTGCTGCGGGAGGACAGGTGGAATGTTCGTTAAATTAATGTATTATGGGTAAAGGTAGGTAAATTAACTGAGAGATTTTTTCTAATAATTTGTAGTGAAATAGTAAACACTCGAAAAAAAAATGGTTCCTTTAACATAAGATAACATTCAAATTTGCATTATATTGGTAGGTACTTCGTTTTAAGCTATTGCATAGCTTTTATCGGGGGCTTTGAGCGCGGTGACCGAACCAAGAAATTCCGTAACGAAAAAAAACCTAAGACCCCCACTGTCCGACCGGCACAGCGAAAGGTTGCCTGGAAGAGATCGCTTTCAGTGTGCCTCCTAAATTTAAGCAGTATTTGTTTCTATCTATATAACATGTGATTTTATATGGTGTGTACAATAAAGAATTCATTCATTCATTCATTCACAGCGCGCTGCTGCGCGCAGTCGGTGCGCCGTTCGGACAGTCAGTCAGTCAGTCATTAAAAATATGAATGAAGTAAATCTGTCGTTTGGCAGAAGTTAAGGTATGGGTGTGGTAACACCAAGTTTAAAACGAAGTTTGAAAGGGTTTCTCAAATTTTATCTAGAATACCAAACATCCTACCTAGATAAAATAAAAAACTCAGCAACTTGAAAAAGTTATTGTACTTATTGTCTTTGTTGAAAAATACCAGAACCAAACCATAACAGACGGGATGTTAGTCGTGTAATGGGAGCCTATGATCCCCACCATAGTTCCCCACTATCTCAATTAAAAAACTTAAAACAGAGTATTTATTATAATTTATTTATTTATATATCAGACACTTTCAGACTTACAGCATTTAAACACCAGATTTTTTTAATCACATAAATTAGATTTAACTAAAACTAGGTATTTCGTAAATTTGTTTTTATTGCTCAAGGCATATTTACTAGAAATATTTTTAAAGGAAAAATTCATCTTCAAAAATTCACTTGCGGCGAGATTTGAACTCGCGTCCCTGGATCAATATTCCAGGGCCTATACCGCTCGGACACGCAAGTTCGGGAACCTTTAAAAATATTTCTAAAACTAGGTAGGCATCAAAATGAAAGAGGAAGAGTTACCTCAAAGATATGGTATCTGATATCGTTGATCTGCACGAGTGGCGGCGCGGAGTGCGGCGCGGCGTCGGCCGACGGCGGCACGGCGGCGCCGCGCGCGCCCGCCGCCGCCGGGGCGAGCATCCCGCGCAGGCGCGCCGACTCCGAAACCAGCACTATCTTGTGCCCGTAGAACAGTCGACCCTCCACTCTGGACATCGAAATAATTGGATTATTCCCAACGTCCCCCACCCCACGTTGACAGATGTTTTTGTTTTAGTCGCAACGTTCCCCAGTTTGGGATGTTGGGAATGAAAAAATAATTAAATGATGAATAAAGTTGGCACTTTTTTCACAATGGATTTAGTTCCTAAAACTGTTGTAAATCAGTTCAATAACTCTTCGATTATACATAAAAAAATAATAGTTTATTTCCTTTAGATTCTTGTAGGTTCATCATTAATGCACATGATCATTTGGGTACGTCTTTTTTGTTCATTTGGGGTGTATTGATTTTAGTGTGGCTTCGGAACGCGCCCTCCGATGAGAAGAAGCCACAAGAAAATGTTAAGGGGTTTTTTTTGGTGATCATGTCTTAAATTACAACCGTCATAATACATATCGAACAGGAGCAATCAATAAATAATGTCCATGGATTTAATTAAGATCTGACGACGGATTATAGCATGCCTTTTTACACAATTTATGTTTAATATATTTTAATGGTATTATGTATATAGTTAGTTCCTGCGGTTTTGTAAATCACATTGATGGGATGGATCTTCTTAAATCGCGATTTCGGATCACGATAATATTCGTGTAAGTAAAGGACGTCTTGATCTTACACGATCTTGATATTAGAGTGACTCAATAGAACAGGGATCAACCCGTGGGTCAAGTCGTGGGTAACAGCTAGTGTCGTATAAAGTTACCTAAAAGTGACGTCAGCGAGCGAGGGATTGTTGACGTATGTGGGGTCGACGCGGGCCGGCGGCGGCGCGGGCGGCGGCGGCGGCTGCGACACGCGCGGCACCGCCTCGCGACCGTACACCGCGCACAGGATGTCCGCCAGCAGCAGCACCGTGCCCTCCTTCTGTACACACGACTTTACTGTACTACCACGCGGGACCCAATAGATGGCGCTAGTAGTAGGAACCTGAATCGCGCTATACGTTTGTCTCGGCGTCAAGACAACAAATTTGTTTCAGTTTTGAAAATCTTTATGTACCATTGTTTTTATTATTATAATTATATTGCTGCCTTATTAAATGATAAATGATTAAATGTGTTTTTTTTGTTGTTGTTGAATATCACCATCTGCAAATACGGTGACCGATGATAACAAATGAATGGGGCAAGAAAGATTAATAGGAAAATTTTAGGCCATCCGGCCGCCGTTGGAAATATACGCCATATTAAAATTTTATTTCATGATTAAAATTTCTACTTTCTACCTATTAGTACACAACTTTCGATGACTATCAAACTATCAACTAGGTATATCATTTAAAAGTTAGTATCGTACATTACCTTGCTGTATCGTAGAATGTTGAACAGCAGAGGAAGACATTCGTAAATGAATTGTTTACTGTAGTGGCTGTCGTCTGAGGGACACACCTGGATAACAAACATTGAAATTTTGACAAGAACAATATTTATTCAATAACTCAAAGAGGGCTCCCGAGGGTGATACAACCAGGAACAGGAAAAGGTATTTCGCATACGAAAGAGATTTCTGACGGTTCAATAATAGAACCGTCAGAAATCTCATTCGTATGCGAAAGGCTAATGAATAAATTATGAGCGAGAGCAAGCATGCGGAACTGGGGCTAGATTCGGTAAGGACATAGCATGCGGAATGCAGGCTACGTGCAGGAGATGTACGTTAATTCGTATTCTGTAAATGTTATTTTACTTAATTACTACTTAATTAGTTAAATAGCTTTCAAAATTAAGGGCTACTTAATTATTTAAATAGATCCCCTTGTTCCTCAGCCAATCAGTATTAAAATTAGTTATAGAATAGCCATTATTTTTACTCCTGCAACAAATCGACTTCTGCAATACTCATGCATCCCGCCTGTTCGTCGCATGCTATGTTTTTAGAGAATCAGGGCCCTGGAACTTTGCAATTTAATTCCAGTGGTTCAGAAGATCCATATTTTTACGTTCAAAACATTTAGTGAAACGATCATAAGCTTTAGGCTTTACCTGTAAGAAATCTTGTAATAATTGGTCAATGACATGGTCTAAAGCCGCGTCGGCTGCAGCCGCTAGTGACAGAGTCCACGCGTGGAGTGACCACGGCACTCCTAAACCTCGTAGCTCTAAAGTTATATCTGAAAAATGAAATGAAATTCCATATCAATCACCCGACTCAACTCAATAGTGCAGTGCAAATAACTGCAGTAGACTTTAATAATCGCTTTCGTCTTACAATCCGCTCACGATTTAAAACGACTTTGGATTCTTCCTTTAGTATAAAACTTTACACAAGCTACCGTAAATTTAAAGAACACCATTTTGAAAATTCGCAGCGAAATGCGCCGCGGAGTGATTGTAAGTTCTGTACCTACAGAATTGACAAGCTGGTTAGTGAAGGTGGAATACAGTTCCAGCAGATCCGAATTAATTTTAAGCAAAACCTTCATTGGTTGCCTGAAAAAGATCGCCCATAGACTATAAGACCGCCCAATGTCTCACTTTTTCTTTGTATAGTTTGAATTTGTGTTTTTCGTACAATAAAGCGTTAATATATCTATTAAGTATCATCCGACTTTTGTTTTTGATGCGTTAGTGGAACGTCGTCCTGAACGTGTAAATTGTTTAATTTCGGCGGCATATTATCAATTTAGTTACGCGAAGTTCAACGAGTGAAGTGAAAATAAAAATACCAGGGCCAAATACGAAATTAGCACGTTAATAACAAACGTTCCATGGGGTTGGAGAAAAATCGTCGCCATTTTTTCTGCAGCCTTCACGCATTGAAAATTATTTCAAACGATTACAGTATAATAGTGGTAGTTAGCACTATTAGTACGAGAAACTGGCTAAATTGTCCTACATTGGTGACAGAAAGCCATAATTAAAAAAATGAAATGAAACTATTATCATCCCAACGTCATTTATTAAGTAGAGCAATGGACTTACCCAAGTGATCGGTCTCAGCAGCGCAATACATGGCATCTTGCAACGCTCTTTGCTGCTGCTTCGTGAACGTGGGAGGTCTCCCCGCGGTCCCGGCAGGCCCGGAGGCTCCTTCAGCGAGCACTTCCTCTAAGGACAAGACCGCGCCCGCACTCGAGCCCCGCGCTCCGCCCCGCACCGCGGCGCGGAGGCAGGAGCGGCGTCCGTGGGAACAGCATACTGCTACCGCGCTAAATACAATACAACACAGCCTTACTATAAACGTGTTCTAAAGTCGGATTAACTTGACGAGGCATTATTTATTTTATTTTATTTTTATTTATTTATTTATTTCATCATTATTGATATGACTAAGTTAAGTATACCAAATTTATGCTTGAGGAGCTGTGAGCCAAATATAATGTATTTTCGGTCTGCGACTTTTAACAACCCATATAGGCCTATACCTGTGCTAGGGTATGTTAATATGCTAATATTGACCTCGTTTTATAATAATAGTGTTTGACGCGAAAAAGTTCACCGCATGCACATGCTTGTCAGTATATTATGGTATATATTATATAATATAAATGTATAAAAATGAAAACATCTTTATCTTATCCAGCTGCTAATCTTAGAACTTCAGTTTATTTATTAAATCCTGAGAAATAGACCGGGTGCTTGTGCAATTGTGCATCAATTTAATGCAAAAGATATTGAGTATAAGAAAGTTGGAGATTTCTAAAGCTGATGTTTGCAAACACTAGCCCATATAAAACTCGATCGCCTGGGTGTTATTTTATGCCTTGAGAAGCTAAGTGTAAAAACACATTGCTGGCATTGCTGTTTTATTATGCGAAATCACGAAAACCATAGAAGAAATTAAGCTAAATGTTGCTTATAATCTGCCTGCCAGCAAACCTTAATTTATTATTTATTTATTGATTTACTTTAATTATAACGGTTACATACCAATTACTATAACTAAAGACTACCAAGCATACATTAATATCTCTCACAAAATCTCAAACATGTTAACATCAAATTCTTCCATTCGTCAGCAAATAAATCACACTCGTTATCAGTGACCAAAAGAGAGTTGAGGGATCTGATGACACGCAAGACCGAAGACTTGCCGTGCGATACCGCGCGATTCGGGGGAAGTGCAAGTAGATATTTCCTAAGTGCACTTAGATATTCCCTTACCTATAACACCCATACTGAGCAGCAGCGGAGTAACAAAGTGCGTCGTTGAGTTGCGTCGAAAGGAACGGATCCGCTCCGTGAGACAACAGCAGTTGTACCAGCTCTAGGTTACCTACGCCACATGCCACCTGAGATATAAACATTATCAATAGTGGGTTAGCGCCATCGCTGTCTGTTGCAATCCTTTAGGCTTTAGACACAGACTAATAATTGCAATTTGCAGTTGAAACTGCAAAACTGCAGTTTCTTCGTCTGGACCCTAGTCCCACTAAGTAAACTGCAGTTTAGGCTCTAGAGAGTTTAACATCCTTATTTATAAAATATTATTTACACATGACTAAGTTATGTGACGTTTGTCTCTGTCTGTCAACATTGAAACTTTATGTAACAGTAAAAGACAAACGATGCATGTTAATGCAGCGCATTAATTAGCGTTTATAAATACCTAAGGGGGTAAGAGTATATAGATAAACGAATCACATATGAACCTTGCGGTTTTAGGATCACATTTCTGACATCGCCTCTTGATGTTCGAGAACTTCAGTGACAGGAACAGTCATTTCCATCATCGGTTTTGAATGGAAGGCTATTAATAACCCCCTACGATGTCTTCCACCTCTTTGGGGAGATTTGGTCCCTTTCGGCCAAAGGTTCGAAACCAGTGGCCCTAGCCAACATTCTTATCGAAAACATAAGCTCGCGAAAAATTAAGCGTGACCTTATGTCAATTTCATACAAAAAATCTGTCGATTGGCGATTTCGTTATTCGATAAGAATGTTGGCTAGGGCCGCAGTTTCGAAAAGAGAGTCTTAGCCCTCTCGAGCCGGTATTAGAACATATAAGTGGACAAAAGTGCAGAGCCCTTAGTATGAGTTTTGATAGTTTATCGTCTCGATGAAACTGGCAGTTTACTTCCATACAATATTTTAGTTCATAATAGTTGCCGCTAGGGGCGCTGATGGAAAATGTATGAAGTAAACTGGCAGTTTCATCGAGACGATAAACTATCATAACTGATACTAAGGCTTCAGGATAGTGACCTGTAGCGGTGTAAGCGTGCAGACGTCGTCGCCCCGCGCCGGCGCGCCGTCGACGCGCGCGCCGGCCGCCAGCAGCCGCCGCGCGCACTCCGCGCTGCCGCCGCCCGCACCGCATGCGTACACTAGGGCCGTCCAACCTGGGTGTACCACGACTATATTACTATACTTTACATCAGCCTGTTGCAGTCCACTGCTGGACATAGACCTCTCCAATTGCACGCCACCTAGATCTATTTTCGGCTTCTCGCATCCAGTTTGTGCCAGCCGTCTTGCGCATATCGTCGCTCCAACGCGCCTGAGGACGTCCTACACTACGTTTGCCGTGACGTGGTCTCCACCCTAGAACTACCTCGACGGTTGTCGGTTCTACTGCTAATATGGCCAGCCCACTCCCACTATACTTTATTGGTTAAGATTTCCGGGAAACGGAAAGTTAAGGGTCCAAATCCCGCTGGTAGCATTAAATTCTGGAATACACGCAATTATTTGAGACAATTTGCTGTTGGAGGCCCAGTACTAAGGTAGTCGTCGGTGCGTCTTGTCGAGGCGGCTGGTGGCCCAAGAGTTGGTGGTTTCTTGTCCCAGCGGAGAAGAATTGGCCTTGGGTGGGCGTTGCCGACAACGCTTTTCAGTTGTTATTTGTTCCGAAGTGAATTAGTTTAATATTCTACTGCCTGTCTCCACGTTACGTTACCTGCAGTGGGCGGTGTGTACGCTACGGCCGCGTGCGGCGCATGCGCGGCCGCCGGCGCGCGCGGCGACAGCGGCGTCGCGCAGTGCGCCGCGCTCGCACCGCCGGTCTCCACGTTCGGATCGGCGCCAGCTTCCAGCAACATCTGATTTAAACGCGTGGATAATGTAAGCGGAAGTATTGTAGGTACCTATCTAGGTAAGGTAGGGATGGGGCTGCGGTTTATAGCTCGGCAGCGCACAGGGTGCGGCGTGTCAACTTCCTGTGCTCTACTATAGTTGTTGTTATAGCATTAGCACCAATGACAAATGGGAATGAGAAACGTGGAAGACAGATTTTGTTTCGGTCAGTCTTTCCAATCGCAAGTTTAGTAGGATCAGCTGTGGTATCATCAAATTAGCATCCACCGCTACTAGTTGCTATTTACTGTCAAAAATCATATTTCGTATTCTACATTGCTGCTTTGAAGTAATCACCGGTAACAACCACGTTACGTCAAAGCAGCAATGTACTGCAACTTAGCAACTAAAAGCGGTGGATGTTCATTAGATGATACCACAGCAGGATCATGGATAGCAACCTACACATTAGAACTTTTCTTACTCCTACCCCAGTTCTTTTGCAGAACATTCATTTAAAACCCAATGACTCTGGAGACAGAAAAAGACCAAGACAACTACTTAAAAGATGCGACACGATACTCACAGAAACAACATGTTCGTCTCCAAGAGCAGCAGCCTTCATCAACGCAGTCAGACCATTCTGATCCGGTGCATCGAGCCCGGGGGGTGGCAACAAGTGTCGGACTGAGGAGAGGAGTTCCCCCCGGCCCGCTAGCAGCGCGCGGTGTGCCACCCCGAGGGACAGGCGGGCCACGGCTTCAGTTGCCACCCCTGCGCCCGGCCAGCCTGGCTCGATTGTCTCTTCCAAGCTACGGTTGGAAATAAACGAATGGTTAAGGAAATCCGAACGTCGTGTATCCATATTGAGGGATACAGTGCAAACATATCTATTATATCACAGGGTATAAGAGTAGTACCAGTATGACCTGCACCTACGGACCTAAAATAAACGCTCGGGTTAAGCAACTTTATTAAGGTTATTTTATTTATTACCAGGATGGGTGACTACTATCTTGTGGTAAAAAAACACTTTTTTGAGCTCTTCCGTGATTTGGAAGGCACGTAAAGCAGTTAGTCCCGGTTGTTATCTCTAATAGCAAACTTTAGGTCAAGTAAGAAGCCCATAAGTCACGAGGGGACTGTCCCCGCGCGACTAAGATCATTGTAACATGATCGAAACGTCGAGGTAAGAGAATTAAAAAATATTTATACGCGAATAAGACCCGGAAAAAATAATTATGAGTTCAAATCGTGTGAGTTTAAAATGTTTATAAGTTAGAAGCCCAACTTAGATTCAACGAGACGTACTATCCTGTAGCTATTATTCAGGAGTGTCCGCGTCCTTATAAATAACAGTATATGGCTGTGTCTGGAGGTGATCTAAAACTCTAACAATCACTACACAAAACAAGATAAGGAAGGAAGCTAACTAGGAGTCATACCGCAAAAGAAAACAAAACACAAATCAGAAAACAAGTCTCAGTCTCTCATGCTCCCTATCCTCGACTATGCCGATATCTGCTACCTCGATTTAACTGAAGAGCAACTAGATAAACTTGAGCGTCTCCAAAATGTTTGCATACGGTTCATATTTGGATTGCGTAGGTATGACCATGTCTCTGAATTCCGCCATAAGCTCAAGTGGTTGCCAATCCGCCTTCGCCGGAATGCTCATATTCTTTGTTTCCTTTATAAAATCCTATTTGCTCCTTCCTCTCCTCCCTAAGAAATTGTTTTAGGTTTTTGAGTGATTCTCATGAAAGAATTCTCCGCTCTTCTGAATCCCTTCTCCTTCAGGTTCCAGATACCAATTCCACCTTCTACAATAAATCCTTCGCTGTTCATTCTGTAATCCTTTGGAATTCTCTTCCACAACCTATCCGATCTGTTAAGTCCCTTCCCATTTTCAAGGCTATGGTTACTAATCATTATCTCAGTACTATCTGATTTATATGTGTATTGCTATATTTATATGTGTAATTATGTGTTTGTATATATTTATATAAATTTATGGATATTTATGTGTATGTATTTATGTGTATATTTATTTGTATCTAGTTTATGTAGGTTATATGTATACTTGAATTATAATACATAGATATTTTATGGGTTTGTGTATAGGTATTTATTTATGATAATATTTTCACATTTCTACCTACCACTCAAGCTGTCACAGTTCTAATCCAGCCAAAGGTTGCCTGGAAGAAATCGCTCTTAGCGATAAGGCCGCCCATTTTTACAACTTAATTTTTAAGCTTTTATTTTAGTATTTACTGTTGTATATGTGTGTGTTGTTTTCTATGTATATGTTGTGCAAATAAAGATATAAAATAAATAAATAAACAAGATGAATAAGCTAACTCACGGGAGTTTTGGCGAAAACTCGTTGAGGAGATGTGGTGCTAAATTTCCATTTTTGTGAAACCTAGTTCAAATGCGTGCAAATTGTTTAAGTTCAGGGGCATATTAATCAATTTAGTGTCGTGAAGGTGTACAATTGGAATGAAAGTGAAAATCAGTGCAAAACATGGACTTAGTGTTGTCTCCAAAGCTCCGTGAAAAATCTTTGTAAATAAATGGCCGTCGTGTTTACAAATGATTCCCTAGACTTTAACTACGACGACTTGACTGTTTCGATGAAAATAACTTGCATAATATATTAATAATACTTGACACTGGCTAATTTCCTAATGGCCATAATCGGTTCACAGCCGATAAGAAATAAAAAAAAGTTAACTCACGTGATAGGTCTAGGCGGACAGTCTGCATGCGGCAGCAGCAGCCTGGCAGCCTGCATGACGTCATCGGCGTCGGGCGCGTGCGGCGGCGCGCGGAGCGAGGCGTGCGCCCGCGCCGCGCGCACCCACTCGCCCAGTGGGGGCAGCGCGCCCGCGCCGCGAGACCCCCACAGGCCCGCGCCGCACGACCCGCCTGTGCCCGCTCCGTTGCTGCCGGGACCGTTGCCGTGCTCCAACTTGGAACCGAATGATTAGTGCTTTTTTATTATTTAGTGCATTTTTATTATTTACGTTAGTACATTACATGCCCCTAAAAATAGTTTTTTCAAAATATCTTTCAAAAACAAACACCGCGAAGTTCCTATTTTATTATTTATTTATTTATTCGGAGATCCAACAGCTATTATATACTTAAAAAACACTGCATAGCAACAGAAAGCCAATAACAGAATCTCACGGATAGAAAATGATGTAAATAATCAAAAATTTAGACGTGAGCGTAAACCAACTATCACTGTAAACTCTTAAGTGGAATAAAATATGTTATAAGAAATAACAATAAAATATTAAAGATACAATCGAAATTGAAACTGAGCATACTATCGTCATTCGCCAGCAAAAAAGTAATAGCTTAAACGCCGTCTTGCAGTTGCAACACTCATACAGAACAAGTCCAGATTAGCATCAGTGTTTATAACCAAGCTGTTAAAGTTGCTGCAAGCTATCCACAGGTAAGTATTCTGCCTGTAATTTGTGCCTACTTTAGGAAGATAAATGGGCTGAGTTGATCTTGTGGACATTAATGAAGGTATAGATAATTTATAAGTATAGATTTATTATAAGATTATAAGTATAGATAATTAGTGCTTTTTATTATTTATTTTTTTATATAGATTATTATTATTACTTAGTGGCCATAGTAAGGGACGGGGTGGACGTAGTTAGGGTGGGTTATGTTCAAGTTTTGTTGTGTGTAAATAAATAATAGTATACCTACCTCACATATCTCGATATTCTCGCGGGAAAACGGGACTTACGGGAACTTTGAAACCGCGGGGCACAGATAGTGAGAGATATGTGACGTAGGTAGAGTTATTAGAAATATTTTTAAATGAAAAAATCATCTTCAAAAATTCACTTGCGGCGAGATTTGAACTCGCGTCCCTGCATCAGTATGCAGCGAATTTAAGAATATGAATGTCTCCCTGTCTACTATTTTTTCGTAGAGTTAGTTACCTGCGAACACCTCATGAAGTAGTACAGGGTGCGCTCGGCGGCGGGCGCGAGCGGTGCGAGGCGCAGCTAGTGAGAGATATGTGAGGTAGGTAGAGTTACCTGCGAACACCTCATGAAGTAGTACAGGGCGCGCTCGGCGGCGGGCGCGAGCGGTGCGAGGCGCAGCTAGTGAGAGATATGTGAGGTAGGTAGAGTTACCTGCGAACACCTCATGAAGTAGTACAGGGCGCGCTCGGCGGCGGGCGCGAGCGGTGCGAGGCGCAGCTAGTGAGAGATATGTGAGGTAGGTAGAGTTACCTGCGAACACCTCATGAAGTAGTACAGGGCGCGCTCGGCGGCGGGCGCGAGCGGTGCGAGGCGCAGCTAGTGAGAGATATGTGAGGTAGGTAGAGTTACCTGCGAACACCTCATGAAGTAGTACAGGGCGCGCTCGGCGGCGGGCGCGAGCGGTGCGAGGCGCAGCTAGTGAGAGATATGTGAGGTAGGTAGAGTTACCTGCGAACACCTCATGAAGTAGTACAGGGCGCGCTCGGCGGCGGGCGCGAGCGGTGCGAGGCGCAGCTAGTGAGAGATATGTGAGGTAGGTAGAGTTACCTGCGAACACCTCATGAAGTAGTACAGGGCGCGCTCGGCGGCGGGCGCGAGCGGTGCGAGGCGCAGCTAGTGAGAGATATGTGAGGTAGGTAGAGTTACCTGCGAACACCTCATGAAGTAGTACAGGGCGCGCTCGGCGGCGGGCGCGAGCGGCGCGAGGCGCAGCTAGTGAGAGATATGTGAGGTAGGTAGAGTTACCTGCGAACACCTCATGAAGTAGTACAGGGCGCGCTCGGCGGCGGGCGCGAGCGGTGCGAGGCGCAGCTAGTGAGAGATATGTGAGGTAGGTAGAGTTACCTGCGAACACCTCATGAAGTAGTACAGGGTGCGCTCGGCGGCGGGCGCGAGCGGTGCGAGGCGCAGCTAGTGAGAGATATGTGAGGTAGGTAGAGTTACCTGCGAACACCTCATGAAGTAGTACAGGGTGCGCTCGGCGGCGGGCGCGAGCGGTGCGAGGCGCAGCTAGTGAGAGATATGTGAGGTAGGTAGAGTTACCTGCGAACACCTCATGAAGTAGTACAGGGTGCGCTCGGCGGCGGGCGCGAGCGGTGCGAGGCGCAGCTAGTGAGAGATATGTGAGGTAGGTAGAGTTACCTGCGAACACCTCATGAAGTAGTACAGGGTGCGCTCGGCGGCGGGCGCGAGCGGTGCGAGGCGCAGCTAGTGAGAGATATGTGAGGTAGGTAGAGTTACCTGCGAACACCTCATGAAGTAGTACAGGGTGCGCTCGGCGGCGGGCGCGAGCGGCGCGAGGCGCGGGTGCGCGCGGCGCAGCACGGCGCGCAGCTCGCCGCTCGACCCCGCGCACGTCGTCAGCAGCACTGACGTACACGACCCGGACTCGCCGGACGTGCCCGAACCACCTGCATGACCGTTACTACCTGTTAGCTTATAGTGACATATTCGCGATAAGGGCGGCAGGGATCTTAATATTTCTCAGTAATACAAACAATTTGGAAATACTAGGAGTTCGCCCCGAACTGAGACTGAACTTTCATGTAGAATATCCAAAAATTAATAAACCGCTATAGATAAAATTAAAACTTCAAAATATGCATCTGGTACCCTATCACATTAAGGATTATGATACCAGCCGTTCCATTGTCGTGTTATTCTACCTACCTAAAAACCTATTTAAGAAAAAAAATATCTTCGAATATTACCTGAACCGTTTGTCGTGATACCAGAATCATGGCTCAGCCCCAGTTGTCTGTGTTCAGGTCTAGACACGCCTGATGATGAACCGGATCCCAGAGAACTCATCGATTCCCAGCGAGATAGCGATAACGCTCCTAAAACATTGGAAAATTTAGTATCCTGCCCTCAATAAACGCGCGCGCTTCGCGCCTTCATATTAATAAATAAATTCAAATTCAAATTCAATTCAATTCACTAATAGAGGGCTTTGCCAAGAAATTAAAAAGCATTAGAGAAGTACAAAACCCTGCAACCTTTGACCCCTTTGATTTGATCTCCACCTTTGACCCCCCCCCTTTGACCCCTAAATAAGGGCGTGACTTTACTTTAAAACCATTACTTGGCTCCCCAATCCTTACGGACATGCTAATCTGCCGAACTCATAATCGCTTGCGGTGTTCACAAAGACATGCCGCATCTTCTATTGTGACCATCACGCTACACTACTAGCAAAACGATATCCTAATGGATCTACAGAGGTTTCCGTCCATCAACGTCTGGCGTTCTAAGTGGGATTTGATAACTGCGGATATTGACAATTTGGCATTAACCCTGGACATTTAAACATTAGGACCAATACACACCCAGTTCTCAATATATATCTTGACTAACCTGAAGCAACTCTTCCCGCGTTCAAGTGGCTATACGGCTGCAACAGGCCCCACAAATCGGCGCAGTTGGCAACGGCGTGGTCGACAGACGCCGGTGTGATGGCCCCCGAACCACCGCCCGATATCAGCGCTATTTCTTCGAGGAGTGTCTCCATACCCGCACATAGGTAGATCGCTGCGTATCTGACGACGAATATGTCGGAACGGTTCTCAAATATGCCGAGGCAGATCCTCGTTGGCAGCAGACACACTGCTCACATTCAACAATTAATTGGACCTTGTATTTCTTTTGTGTTATATTTCTTTCTTTTAATGATCTTTGTTTTGTCTTATATAAATATCTATGTAAAAATTGTGTCCCATTGTTTGTATGTACTTATGTGTGTGTTTGTTTTCAATAAATGTTTTTTATTCTATTCTATTCAATTAGATTTTTTGTCGACTTGATTAGTGATGAGAAAGGTATATAGGTACGGTGAACAATTCAATGGTGTGCCTACATTCAGCGGGACCTCCTATCCTAAAATGATATGAGTATGTCTAAGATCTAGGAGGTAGAATTAAAACCAACGCTCTTCTTTCATTTTGACGGAACAAATTATAATTCTGGCTGTATTTGATAGAACAAATTTACAACTACATCCTAGACATACTTTTATCTTTTTAGGATAGGGGGTCCCCGTGAGTATAAGCACACAATTTAATGGGCTTTCAGAAAATTCTGATAGAATTTAGATCCCCGAATTTGACAATAAAACTTATTATTTTATTTTATGGTACCTACCTATTTTAAGATTTTTGATTTTGCAAAAAAATTAACACGCTATATTATTGCACCGATTGATGGTATTGCTGATAAAGATCAAATCCTGGAAACAAACAGTCAAAATCGAGGTCGCAACTCCTTTCAGCATTTATCACGATATCTTTAAAACTGTCTCCCTGAAAGCCTATTGGAATTTTTCACCCTTTAGATAAGTGTTCGCAACTTACTCGTGCACGAATCCTGCGACGCGAACGTCGAGCATCCACCGCTGGAACCTGCCCGGCGCTAGGGCTGTGCGCGCCCGCGCCGCCGACGCCAGTCGCCGCGCAGACGTCGCGTACATCGTGGCTGCGCGTTGACAACCCTGACACATTACACACGAATCAGCCTGCTGATGTTTACAGCGATAGCATCTTGGGATGGGTGTTCACGGTGAGTGTAATACCCAGGGTAATAAGCCAAGTGCGGTGATGATGACAGATGGAGAGGGTGAATCACGGAATGGTTACCTAGATTGGAGGGAAGGAAGAGGGGAAGGGGTCAAAAGTCCAGTGGCGTAGCAGATTATATCGTTAAAATTGAAAAATATCAGTGAAGACACAAAAGAAGCGTGGGTTATGTCCAAGTTCGAATCGAACGCTTCTCTAGGCGAACCCACTAAAGTTTCCTCCTACCATCAAATAGTCTAAACACCATTTATGTCAAGAAAACAAACAGTTGAAATACCTTTATGCAAGCGTCAGCCAATGAGGTAGTGAGCACGATCCGGAACGCACCAGCGACTTCGTGCTTGGAACAGAACCCGAAGTTGTGGGACAACCGTTGCGCTTCGCGAGATATCCTCACTAACGCCCTAAAACATAGGCAATAATTAATAAGGTATAAACTGATATCTGCAGAGTCATATCCAGTCCCCATATTATCTATCCAGTAGACGTTTGACAACAGGGAAAATGACAGGGACTTAACAGCACATTGCTGCTTTGAGGTAATCACTGGTAATAACCACGTTACGTCAAAGCAGCAATGTACTGCATAGTCCTGTCAATTACTACTGTTTTCCGACGTCCGCTGGATAGATAATACGGGTGCAGCTCAAAGGATCAAAAAACTCTTACGGATAAACGCTATATAGCAATAAAAGCCAGCGTAAGTTAAGTGCAGGTGAAATATGTTGAACTATACCTACTAATTGATAACATCTGTTGTATTGTAACCATATTTCGTGCATTTTTTTTTTAAATACGTAATAGGCTAGCATTTGACCTCATCTCACCTGATGGGAAGCGAGGATGAGGTCGACGAAATAAATGACATTCATTCTTTCATTTTTTTTCATTCATTCAAAATATATTTAGGCAGCAAATCTTAATCATCATCATCATCTTCGTTGGGGACCGTAGATATCGGTGAAAAGACGCTCATCTGCGGTAGGAAAGCAGCAGTGTCGCAGTATATGTCGGCACTTACCGCTGCAACAAGTACGCGAGACGGGGCGGCGTGCTGCGGTAGGAGATGGGAGTTTCGTTCAGCAAGTAGTGTCGCAGTATGCAGCAGTGTCGCAGTATAAAACCCTATTACTAACTGTGGAGAGAGCCCAGAGGGCAGTCTTAAAAGTTGCTACTTTCCGACACTTTCAATACCCTACAGATCTCCTCTACATGTCTTAAGTCCTAACAGTGAGACAATTATTCATAATGAATATTGTCCTCAAACAACACTCCTTTCTTCCATACTGCACTGAAAATACTAATAAAAGACGAAAAGATAAAGTTTGCCCTCAAAATACGACAACAAATCATGCCTTCTCTCACAGCTTCTTCCTGTTTCTTGGACCACTGCTGTACAATAGATTAAATGCAAAATTAAATATTTACCCCCTAAATTATAACTTAACTAAAAAAGTAGTCCAAGAAGCACTACAATGTATGACTTACGATGATAGAGAAAATTTACTTATTGTTCTAAAATAATTATAAATTATAGAAATACCTACCTCTTATATCTAATGTTTAGATAAAGAAATGTTTTGTTATATACCTCCTCGTTTAATGTTTATACCTACCCGTTTGTTGTACCTACTCTTTTATGCACTATCATTTATTGTAGTATAATCAATTTCGTATTATGTTTGTAAGTGATTTAATTATAAAAATTAATTTATAAATGACTTACTTCACCTGAAACACAGGTTTCACCTAGTTCAGGTATATGTATTATTTATAGTCTTCCGAGTAATGTTTAAGTTCTATAGTCTATTATGTAATAAAAGTTTTTTGAATAAATATTTATTATTATTATTATATGTCGGCACTTACCGCTGCAACAAGTACGCGAGACGTGGCGGCGTGTCTGGCTGCAGGCGCGGCGCGAGGTCGCGGCACCGGCCCGCGTGGAGCGCGCGGGACACCTCGCTGCCGGTCCACGGCACGTAGCGCAGCTCCACCAGCCTGCAGTACAGCGGAGAATATACGCGGATCGGTGACGGAAACAGCCTTCCACAACCACAACATCATACCTTTTAGCTAAGCTTATGGGAGACCTATATACAAGATGTAAGGGGCAAGTCCTTTTAATCCGAAAGGGGGTTGTTCTAGACGTCTAGGCGAACACCTTTTGTTCTACGACTTTTGAAAATTCGCACTTTTTTTTTTAAATTTTGAGATTATGTTTCACTGAAAAAACAGCTGTTTTTGAAAATAAAGGTCATTGAAGGTTTGACTGTAGTAGACCAAACTAAATAAAAGGACAACATAAGGTCAATGACCTCGAACTCTAAGAAACAGCTGATCTTTAAGTAAACTTTACACTTAAAATTTTCGAAAAGTACTTCGAATTTCCAAAAGTCATAGAACAAAAGTTGTTCGCCTAGACGTCTAGAACAACCTCCTTTCGGCTTAAAAGGACTTACCCGTTACATCTTGTATACAACTAACAGGTATGGCCTTTTTAGAAATATTTTGAAGAAAAAATTCATCTTCAAAAATTCACTTGAGGCGAGATTTGAACTCGCGTCCCAGGATCAGTACCCCAGTGCCTACAACCGCTCGGCCACGCAAGTTCCCATCTCGACCAGCGAATTTAAGAATATGAATGTTTCCCTGTCTACTATTTTTTTCGATTTAGGCTCGATTGAGCAAAAAAAACAAATTACGAAATAGGTATGCCCTTTTAAGCCGAAAAGGGGTTGTTCTAGATGTTTAGGCGAACAACTTTTGTTCTACGACTTTTGGAAATTCGAAGTAGTTTTTGGAAAATTTTAAGTGTAAAGTTTACTTGAAAATCAGCTGTTTCTCAGAGTTCGAGGTCATTGACCTTATGTTGTCCTTTCATTTAGTTTGTTCTACTAAAATCAAAACTTTAATTATCTTTATTTTCAAAAGCAGCTGGTTTTTCAGTGAAACATAACCTCAATATTAAAAAAAAAAGTTCGGATTTTCAAAGTCGTAGAACAAAAGTTGTTCGCCTAGACGTCTAGAACTAACCGCTTTCGGCTTAAAAGGGCTTACCCGTTCCACCTTGTAGACGCTATAGAGCGGTGTTGGTATAGTGGTAGATACCACGACTTTCATTCCGAAGGTCGTGGTTTGGATCCCGGCTTAATGCGCACCAATGTCTTTTTCCTTGCGGAAAAGTTATGTGCATAAATAACATCGCTCATACGGCGAAGGAAAACATCGTGAGGAAACCCACGACTTGGTTAACTTCAGACGTATAGACCAGTTCTTTTCTCTGAACATGGCTGACTAGGCGGGAGGGTGGTATAGGTATTGGGCAAGCCTACTCCACCTAACAACGTCCCGGGCACTACAGCGCCATAAATAGCATGGATTAAAAGTTGTTTGCGCTGTATAAATAATCTAAAATAAGATGAAAAGGCTAATTAATTATTATGGGAGACCTGTACCCATATTATCTATCTGTTGATGTCTGACAACAGTGGAAAATTACAAGCAATATGCAGTTCATTGCTGTTTTGAGGTAATTATCGGTAATAACCACGTTACGTCAAACCAGCAATGCACTGCATAGTGCCTGTTATGTTCCATTGTTTTCAGACATCCACTGGATAGATAATCTGGGACAGGACTTGATCTCCCTTTGACTATAAGAACTTTTGCGTAAAAAGGACATAATTAAGAAGTCTTTAGTTTTTGACAATAACTTCCAAAGTAAATTCCGTGGAATTCCCCAAAAAACCTTCAGCAATACCCGCTCCTAAGCTTTCTTGTCTGTAAAACTAGCGGTGTAGTCTGATTATTGACCGCAATCTCGAGTTCAGTATGAGATAGGCTGAAATATACAGTCAGCATCAAAAGTCGATGATCATAGTTTAGTCTTGCAAAATCATTAAATAATAATATATTAATTGGGGGTGTCAAAATAGGACAAACATTCAGAAAATAAAATAGGAGATAGAGAGTTATTTCCAGAATATCTCTCCTAGCTACCTAGCTAGATACCTGTTATGTGAATCGACCCAGACGAATTCATCAGCGCTGGTGACATTTGTACAGACGGTGTCTAAGGAAGGTTGGCGCACCAGCGGTGCTCGGCGACGTCGAGCCTCGGCTGCACTACCGCTTTCTAAACAAAGAAAGATATGTAACGGAGCTTTATAAAATTTCGAAAGGGACTAATTAATAATCCCAACGAAAGGTTGGACATCATAATTCAGCAATAAAGGAGCTCGCTTCTTAGAAGAGTTGTAGCAGTGAATTTTTCGTCGTCGAGATATTGTTGTTTAAGATTTGGCTAATTATTTTCGAGTCTCCCTCTTTAAAATATTTACCACCCAAAACATAGTTTGTAGGATTTGTACTCCAGTGTGCAGATGTCAGGGCACAATGGACAATTGAGTTACTGCTCCATAGACTATGCAAGGTTTGGGTAGGTCCTAAAGTTAGTCTCACCTAAGCACCATTATTACACCCAGTAGTTTGTCACTGCATAATGCCGCAGGATTGGTTTCAAAGTCCTCGAGTGTGTAGCTATTGAGGACACTGGACAAGAGTTATACAGAATTTTGTATGTGATGTAAGTCTAACCTGGTGCACCATTATTGCTGCCGCCTCCAGCGCTAGAAGCACCGCTAGTGGCCGTGCTGCTACTGTCCCGAGACCGCAGCGTCAGCTGCTTGATAGCCGACCTGATGTCTTCCAACCCGCCTCCTCCAGGCCATGGGGATTGTAACTGTGAAAAACAATAAATAGCAAGTTGGTAATCGACAGCACACGACACCGCACCGGTAAGTAGACATAAATAGCACGTTAAAGTTTCCTCTTTTCCTATACTGGTGTGGTGTGGCTCACCTATTCTTAGGGTTTTTAGGTTGCCCAAATGCATCTTACTTTACGTAACAACTGCTATCAGAGATAACAACTGGAAAAATAATAGTTTGACGTGCTTTCCGAAACACAGTAGCTTAAGAAAATGTTTTAGTGATACACGTTATTGGTCACCCATCAAATTACAGACCGCGCCAGAAGTTGCCTCACGCACAATGCTATCGTTGACCAACGACTATCTATAACTTGCGATTGTGATTGTCAAAAACCAAAACAAGAGGAGGACGTGGCATAATTTAAACAAATATCGCGGCAATACATACACTTCTCTACAAATATTACCTAATTACCTAGTTTTTGTTAAGAAATAATCTAGATTGAGAGATTTTTTCCTCATTGTCAGATTATTCCATTATGTTTAGAATATTATATTGCTAAATTTATTTGCGGTATATATGGTCAATAAGATTTACAGTGCAGTGGGTCACTGCATTAAGCGATGGCTGCGAGGAATACAACCGGAAACATCGCTAGAAAGATGTGAGATCATTGTCATTATAATTGAACGATTTTGCATCGCCAAGTTAGAGGTACAGAGACTATTGAATAGAATAGAATATAATAACTGTTTATTCGCAACAACAAATACAAAAACAATACAAAAATAATAATATACACAAACATTAAACATAACAAATTGTTGCGAAACGGCCCTCAACTCAGCATAAGTGCTAGTCATTCGACAAGCGCTGGTCTTCCGTTGGAACCGTGTCGGTAAGACGTCCGTAGGTACAACCGTCAGCACATGAGCTTATATTGCGTGTTAAAGTAGAAGGAAACAAAGTTGTATACCTCAAGAAGTACCTTGTTATGCGGCCTGTGTTTGTTCCTGGGTGGTTGCTGGCGAGGCCGACGCGGTTCATCGCGCGTCGCCTCGCCTCCGCCTCCGCTGTCCGACATCGACGCGTGTCCCGACGATCTGTTCTCGTCCGAACTACTGTTGCATTCTCGAACCCCATTCTGAGATGAACAAAGAACAAGATAGGTTTAGGAAAATTGACCAAAAGCTTCCGGCTGATACGACACAGGGTTTTTCAAGACTTCCTTATTGCACAATTATTATGCACAACTATAGCGCTATGAAAATATACTATGCTGTGCTATATATGGATCTTAATCTTAAGACGGGACATGGACGTTGCAATTACATGCGACACAAGTGGGGTTGGTGTGACTTTGCTCTTTGTGAGTGTGGTGTGGAGGACCAAACTATGGAGCATATCATCTGCCGCTACCCGATCCATTCCTCCACCCTGGCCCCCCGGAGGACATTTTTGAACTGACCCAGGATGTTATTGGCTGGATCGAAAAACTTGACATAGCTTCATAATTTGAATTTATTTGACATTATTTTTATTGAATTTCTAATTAAATGTAATCGCTATGTTTGTAATATTATTGTAATACGATTAAATCATAATCTTATGATTTTTGTAACCTATATTCTGTGCAAGAAATAACTTAAATGAATGAAAACGATCGATGTAAGTGCTATTTAAAATGTATTTCGAAAGTCTGATATTTTTGTTTCGATAAAAGTTGGTTTGGCCCATAGGTTTTCGTCTTGCTAGTGTGTAATTGAAAGTCATGGCAGCATCACGTTTCAAAAGCAAAGATCCACTTCCGGTCACTGAACTGCTCGGAGTAAGTGGTAAGTGTAAGGTACTCATAGTTAGAAAGACCGCCTGACGAATAATTTTGGTGTAACTTGCATAACCTGAATAATTAAAACACGATAACAATAAAAAAGATGACAGAAACTTACGAAATATCCATCACCGTTCCACTAGTCCCCGCGCTATAGCCATCATTGTCGACACATTTCGCTTTCAACTTCCCACAGATTACGCTTTTCCCTATCACAAGATCGTGGGATTCGCTTAAAACAATGCTTATTTAGTTGTTTTTTACGACAACACTTTCGCTTCGTGACGCTCGAGCAATTAAGCGACTAATTAGAAGTGGGTTTGTCGGATGCGTACGCGCAGGCACAGACAGGTAAAAATTACGACTGCGGTAGAGATGCTACTGTTGCCAAGACTCGAGTTACATAAAGATGTACCATATGTGGTTTTACATCCATCATACAGCTAAGTATTGATAACAATCGATCACTTTGTATGCAAAATCTATGCACAGTTATCTTCAAGTTATAGCTATGTAAACTGAGCTGTTTGGTATCTTTACCTATTTAGATTACATTAAATAAAAACTTAATTGTACCAAAAATTAACAAAACACCTTGTACCTACAGCTTATTTTAAGAAAGTTACAATGGCTGGCCTTATCGCTAAAAGCGATCTCTTCCAGGCAACCTTAGATGGTAGATGAACAGCTCTATTCTCTGGACAAACAGAAATCTGAACTAGAAATAGCCGCCTGTTAAAGTTACAAGATAGTAAAAGTAAAATTATTACAATGCGGAGTTAATTAGGCTGTGACAACAACACAGCGAGAGAAGCGTTGTCAAAAATGTATGTAAAATATTTTGTATCTAGTTAAAAGAATATATGTTTTTATTTAAAAACATATCCACAGGAAGTGTCCATTTAGGGAATTAGATAATATTATGTACTCTATGAATATCTACTTTTTCGCAAAATATAACCAAAATGTAATTCTTGCAATATCATGCACCTAATGATATTGTTTTCCAGCTCCTTATTCAGGCTTTGATACTACTAAAATTTGAAAAGTCAATTCTACAAAATAATATTTGGAATTTACAGCTAAGGTAATTACGAAATTATCCAAATATCGAAATATTACCACTCTGACTAAAGGTCTACTCCGCATTTACCCGACTTTCAGAATTACTCTAGTTCACCTTAAATTGAAATACGTCAAATCAATCAAATTACGTTTTTTATGTCTGAAGGTTTTATAAGCAACTGAAAAACGATGGACGATTATGTTTATGAAAAGTTACAATCCGGTAACATACACATAAAAACATACATTCGAATTCATAACCTCCTCCTTTTTGGAAGTCGGTTAAAAACCTAAAAGTCGGGCCTATTTGAATAGGGATAAACAATTATAATGATGTCACAACCTTGAAGATTTTAGTATGACGTCTTTGTCTATCAATATGCTATCAATATAACTCTCGATTAAGACGTGATTCTGACATTAGAGCATGAAGCCGATCGTCCACTGTTAATAAACTAAGTTATTTTAGATAATCCCCCTATTTTTTAAAACAAGTAGGGTATCGTTGTAATTATTTATGCAACTAAAGCTGATTTGCCAAGAAAACGTGTGCTCAAAATATAAACGAAACGAAATATGCGGTAATGATTTCTAACTGCCGAATACAACATTTTGCATATATATTTAGAATTTAAAACTGCTCTATTATTTAAGTAGCTTTTAAATATTCGCTCGCTTTTAATGCTCTTATATACCTACTAGCTGCGACCTGCGGTATCACCCCCAGAAGTGAAAACGCGTTATCACGGGCGCGGGCGGCCGAGCGGTTACACTTTTTCGTTCATTACTCGGGTTCTACTAATTGGATTTCGAAGCAAAGTATACCACCACCTTCCTTGAAAATAGAACTATCTAATATTGATAACTACATTTCAATCGGATTAGTAGTTTTTAATTGTATAAGGAACCAATAGATAAACAGAGAAACAGACTGACAGACATAAATTTTAAAAATTATATAATTTTGTTCTAAGTCCCCCTAGACCACTTTTTTTTTAATTTACTTCCAAGTACGTCTGTACCTGTCCTCTCTTCCTTTATATAAGTAAGGAGTATAGATATAGATTCATCTGCTATTTATGGCCGAATAATGAAACACCGCTAATAATAGCGATTACTTAAATAATTACTAATTACTTAAATAAATACTCAGCACGCCAGACAAATCTTTGTGATTTTTGGCCAGCATTATGTTTTTTATTTAAGTACCTATTTAATCATCAATTTAAAAAAATAAAAAAATTGAGCAGCTTCTAAATTCAAAATTAGATGTGATTTTTGAGTTTATGAGCTGCTTAATTCTTGCACTCAAGTTTTGAGCAGCGTTTTAGTATTCGGTCGTCAAATTTATAATCGCGCGAGGAAGTTATAAATAAAGGAAGTCTGTCTTAAATCTTTAAAAACCTTTTTTTTTAAAGATTGCAAACGGTATTTTGCTGGTCTAAATATTTCCTAGAAGTCAAGTCGAGCCTCAATTCTACAGCTACCTAATCGGAACCTTCGTGTAACTAGCGGTATGTCTAAATGGCCGTAACAACGTTAACATCGCGTGCGCAGACGCAATCAGAGACCCGCCTCGACCCGATGACATCGATATAAACAGAGATATTGATATTTGTTAGCTGTTGTAACTATATTGGTCCTTTTTATTATGTTCTTCATAGGGGATTAATTATATAAACATTTTAAACTCACACGATTTGAACTCATAATTATTTTTCCCGGGTCTTATTCGCGTATTATTATTTTTAAATTATCTTACCTCAACGCTTCGATCATGTTACAATGCTCTTGGTATAATAATACGGGATTAATTATACCTACATACCTAATTAAATTATACTCAAAATTTGAGTAAGTTGGTACATGTACTTAAAGAAATGCTTTCCAAAAATTTCGCACCCGACAGGACTTGAACCTGCATCTCTGGGGATCCGTCCCAACGCCTTTTCCAATTTGGCACAGTCAGTAAGTTGGTACAGTCAGTAAATGACTTAGGTTACAGGTACCTACCAAAGTGAGGTTTTCTTTTTAATAACTGTTCAGCAATTGTTAGTAGGAAACTATGGAAGCTTTAGTGATTTGATGGAACTTGGATGGAACAATTAGTTAAGTACCTACTGAACTGTAATTGGAAATATTAACACCCTTATTTATAAAATATTATTTACACACCATGCGCCACGCGGTTTCACCCGCGCAAGTCGCGGTACCGCGTTGTTCTTACACCTACCTACCGCAATGCAAAAATCCACACTTAAACGGACGACCGATTAAGTGTGGATTTTTGCACTGTAGTAGGTAGGTGAAGTTAGGAAAAATTTTTATATCAGTAAGTGATGATTACGATCGATGACGATGAATGACGATAGATGCCGATTATTCAAAAACCACGAAATTAAGCAATTTTTATGTTTTATCCGGATATCCGGACCTGATATCCGGATACAAAGTAGCCTATATGTTTATCGAAGTCTTAAGCTATCTGCATATCAAATTTCATTAAAATCAGTTCAGCTGTTTCCGAGATTAGCGCGCACAAACGCACAGATAAACAGACAAACGGACAAACACCCAAACGGACAAACAGACAAAAAGTTAAACACGGAAATGGGGTCTGTTACGTTAGTACATACCCCTAAAAAAAGTTTTTTAAAATATCTTTCAAAAACAGACACCGCTAAGTTACGATTTTATTATAAGTTTAGATATGCATAACTTTGCTTCGTTGGTCTTTATGCAGCGCATAAATTAGTGTTTGTAGATAAGGGGGTTAATGTTTTTCCTCTTGCAGCCTAGGTCTAAGGCTAACTGTACCTAATTTCTGGCTGTCATTTTGTTGAATCCTTGATTTGGCTTGCAGAAGGTGACAAACCAATCGAATTGGAATTTGTTCCTTCTTCTTCTTTTCGTAAATGTGGTTCGTCGTATGGTGGTTTACGTAGTGGCAGGTCCTCTAACTTGATCCAACGACTGCTATCAAAGATAACCTTTGCGTTTTTTTAAGCTTTGGTCCTTTAATCATCTATTACCACCGAGTGATTTGACAACTGGAGTAGCGAGTAGTGAATTTTATACTCTCACTTAGGTAAACCCGTAAAGATATTTAGTGAAATAAATGATGCCTAAATATAGTTAATCGTGTTGTTGATAAATTTACCTGAGGAGGTTCCTGCGGTCGATGATGATGATCATGTTTAGGTGGGCGTCGCTCGAGCGCGTAGCTGCTCTGCGCAGGCGCAGCTCGTACCGGCGAACTTGCTACCGTCAGTTGTGACACTGCACTCACTGCCTTCAACTGCGCAGTACTGGCAACTTCGGGGGGACTAGCTGCCTCTTCTGTATGAGCTACAATTATAGGAGGCAACGTTGGGATTTTTGACTAGGCATGAATAGATACCCAAACCCTTAAATTTAAGCCGTAAGGAGGTTGTTCTCGATTACTTTTGTTCTACGAGTTTTGGAAATCGAAGCAATCTTCGAAAATTTGTGTTTAAAAGTACATTTGAAAATCAGCTGTTTCTTAGAGTTATAGTCAAGAATTATCTATAAATACCTTTGCCTTTACCTACTTTAAAATGTTCGATAAAAAGTCGGGAGACGGGTCGGATCTGGTTCCATTGCCGTCTCCCTTCTTCTAGATGAGTGTGTTACATCGTAGACCATATTATCATCACTTAGGTACCATCAGGTGAGACTAATTCTAACACCAGAGGCATCTGGAGAGATTCTAAGTAAGGCATCATCAGGCATTAATAGTCAAAGCATGTACTATTCCAGTGGTTGCTGCAAGACACTGTTCAAAAGCTTAAGGTAGCTCAACCTTACAAACCTCGCACATTTTTTTGTTGTCCAATCAAGGCTCAGACAAAGAAGTTATATTACTAGAGCTAGTTAGTTAGTTAATTAAGTTAACTAGTTCTAGTAATATAACTCCTTTGGGCTCAGGACCCTTTTTATTTGACTAACCCTGCCGTCACTGGCGCTACACTGCACTGCTACCCTGCCGTACCAACGATATTTATAGGAACACCCCACAAATGAGGTATCTGTCAGTCAATGAACCTCCGCGAGGTACAAACAAACGTAATCGAAAACCATTAATTAAAATGAAACTGTTTAAGTGGCGTCTGCTAATTGTATCTTTGAAGTGCTTTCGAGTGCACCGTAATTGCATCTCATAAACCCACATTGCGGTTTATGAGTTTGTAGTGCGGATTCTTAGGTATATACTTAATAAGTATGTTTTGTATAACACGCGGTATTTGCGAGCGATGCAAATTGTGAGTCAAGTAGGTTATAAATAGGGGTATTTTAATAAAATGCAATTGAGGTTATCAAATATGCAGACTCTACACGGGTTATGCCAGATAACGGAACTTGAGATCAATTTGCCACAAGTTTGATGCTTAAAAGCAGAGCTGTGTCACGGAAAGAACTACAAGCGATATGACTAAGCTGGTGTACCTAGGTAAAGTCGCGACTGAAGCCTCGCTCGTAACATAGAAGGTGTATGTAGATAGATAAGTACAACATAAAAGGTTTAGAATTAGTAATGATTATGCAAGTAAAATGTATAAAAGTAGTGGCTGATAAAAACAACTTTAAAAACGTGTTCAACTACGTCATGCGGAGAGAGCCAAGCGACTCGGGTACTTGGCAAAACTTAGTATCTCGTCCTCGTCTTAGAGTGAGAAAGAAAGAGGGGCTGTCTTAAGGGGTATATACGAGCTAAACTGAAAATCTCTGATGGATTCATCGAAAATTGTTGATAATTTTCTGACGCATTATTTTAGAATTAATTAACGTTTAAAGCGTTTGCAGAGCGTACAAAAATGACATTGTTTCCGACATTTTGATGTAGAATTTAAATAAAAATGTCGAAAAGTGTCGAAGCCACTAAAAATATTTTTGTCTAAAATGTCCTATGGCTTCGAAGCAAAAAGAAGTTTTCGTCTTCAAAATATACCAAAATGTGGGGAACAATGTCCTTTACAAACGCTTTAAAAACGAAGTTCTTCTAAAATAATCAACAATTTTCGATGAATCCAACAAGGATTTTCAGTTTAGCTCGGATAGGTATACCCCTTAAAGAGACTATGGGAAAGTTGTAAGTGACATTGTGTTGGCAACAGATTTCAGTGGAGAAAAAAGACCTATATTCAAATTCACTTACGCTTAGAGTTGGGAGATAGAGGCGGAGGTGGTGTAGTAGCGCGATGCGCGTGCGGCGGCGGCGACAGCCTGCGCGCATGCGCGGGTGGCGGCGCTGCCGGGACGCGCACACGAAGCGCGCGCGCACCCGAGACCGTGCTGCCGCCGCACCACGCTTCTTGGTCTACTGCGGACGGCCGACAACCGCTCGACGGCCTATAACAAAAACAGGTCGATCTTAAATATCTCGCGAGCTGTATCCTAAATTTAAGAATACACATTTATTGCCAGGCCTACTGAAAGCCTACTGAAATCCAGGCAACCTTTTCCTGAAAGCCAGGAAAAGGTTGCCTGGAAGAGATCGCTTTCAGCGATAAGGCCGCCCATTGTGCTTCCTAAATTTCAGCTGTATTTGTTTCTATCTGTTTATCTTGGAATTTTATATGGTGTGTACAATAAAGAATTTATTCATTCATTCATTCAAAGTCTTTCGTAACCTGAAGGTGAGTGTGAGGCATCAAGGGTACCCAGCCAAAGAAATACGATAACCCTACTTACAATCATACATACAAGATTACCCTTTCCTTGCAGCCGAGTAAAAAATTCGGAGTTGTATCTACAACTCCTTCTTTTTAACAAAAAAAAACAGAAACCGCATGAGCAATTATCACAGTAAGGTAGGTCGCAATCATTGCATCGATCAAACAATCGATTCATAGTCAGTTGATAAAGTTCAAGCGATCTTTATCAAAGCATGCGCATTGACAGAAAATAGTGTCAAATATTTCTCATCTAATCAAGATAAACATAGAGTACCTACAAGAAGTACAGCGTATAACAATCTTACACAGCCCATTTCCATCGACCTGTAACCCGGGTGCTAACGGGGTCTAAGCTCGTTTAACTGCATCGCTGCCTGTCCATGCAACTGTCCGGCTTACTTTACCCGCTCTTAATCTAAGCTAACTTTATTGGAAAATAATAGTTATAGAGACCGTTCTGTGCCCGATTCCGATGAGATGGTAACTACTTTGTATTGTTTTATGATGAGACAATTGGCCTTACCATGATGGTTTCTCGTTATTTTATCGTCCTTTTGTCGGATATTCCTTTAATCCCTATTTGTCGTTTGGTCGATATTTTGCCACTCAAACATATAACTTTTTTTTTAAATAAAAGAAACCCGACTTCTTTAAAAAGCTACAAATTATTAAAAAAAAAGCTCCGTGAACAATCATTGTAAATGGCCGCCGCTTTACAATGATTCCCTCGACTTGACTTAAACTATGACGACTTGACTGTCTCGATGCAAATATTAATAATACTTGACACTGGCTAATATTCAAATGGAGTTATAGCCTTATAAAAGAAGAAGAAGATGTTAATTAAATTGATTTCTTTATTTTGTTTAGCCTATATAGGTTCTGCAATAAGAAGATCATGGTCAGAGCCGTCTGTAATTTCGCAATTTGAATTATCGCGTTTTGATAAACTAGCTTAGTAAATCTGCATATGTATCTAGATCTATTTACGGTAGTTAAGGAATTCTTATCATTTACCAAAGGAGTTTAATTAACTTATTTTATTACAGACGTAAATACGTTTATGGTCATCATTAAATCTTGTGCGGATTCATATTATCTCATAAAACTGGGTTGGGGTATCTTTTATCCGGTACCATGTATTCAGAAAAAGTTAATGTAAATGATCGAGTAGTTAATAAAGTAAGTATATTAATCCTATTTTAGACGAATCTGCTCGTCTATAGAACTAAACACTTCACTTTAATTTCTGTACCTAATATGTTATTAGTGTAGATCATAAAACTGAAAGGCTCAAGTTAATTTAATATCCTTGTGGTGTACCTCAGAAGATTTAACATCTTTAGGACGTACCTATAAAAAAATCCCGTAAACTATCTTACATTAAAGTTGACACATTGATTAGCAGACCCATTTAACTACTGGGTAAGCATCGCTTGGCGCGGTCATTACTTGGATGGGAGACCGGTAATTTGTGTGACAAAAAATCTGTATCGAGCTCTTCCGTGCTTCGAAAGGCACGATAAGCCTTTAGTCCTGGTTGCTATCTCTGATAGCAGAGATTAGTTAGGTTAGGTCAAATTAGAGACTTCAGGGCGACCTGAAAACTCTGACACTAGGTGAGCCACACGACTGCACGAAAAGAAGAAGAATAACCTTTACTTTAGTAGATCAGCAACATTCTCCAGTTTATGATTATTCATATATTGATTTACCTACGTACAAAGGTAGGTTTTGTAATTACAAAAATTGTTATGGGCTTGATTGTTGTTGGTATTCTCTACATAATAACAAGGGAAATGGTGACGCAACAAATGTTCATAAAAGCATAGCGACGGCGGAGAAAGCATTGATCTAATCGGGTTCAACGGATTATAATATTTATTATTAAAACAATAAGATAATAAATGGCTTAGCAATTATAACAACTGTGGGAATAATCGTAGGTAGTGTTTATATTATTAAAATGAAAATTATGGGAAAACTATGGTAAATAAATTACCTAGATACAAATAATTATTCAATACAAAAGAAGATGTTTAAATAAGATCCAGGTTTATATGTGTAAACTTAGGTACGGACAGAGAAATTTGGAAAGTCAATTACGCGAATTCAAAATGCAGAGGTGTAGATTACACTGTAAAAACATCAATTCAAAATTATTGTTAAAAAGTAGATAGATTCTACGTTTGTCCATGTTTTTAATCATTTTGCCTAGGAAACCTTATTTCTTGCTTATACGCAACTGTCATTTTAATGCTCTCTTGAAACAATATGTTAGGTACACGCAGTTTGTTATTAACCTGTGGGTGGGTATAACACCTTCTTTTACGGTAAGAGCGATGTTATTAGCGCACATAACTTTTCCTAAAGAAAAAGACATTGGTGCGCGGTCGGCCTGGATTCAAACCCACGACCCTCAGTATGAAAGTCGAGGTATCTACCACTAGACTAACGTTGCTCCCTAGGTATAACAACGTGAATTAACTCAATCGAAATACCTCTGCAAAACTTCACACTTGCTTGCACACAATGCAGGGGCATCAGTTCCCTGCATTGTGTGCAAGCCTTAAACTTAAACATTATCGCTTTATTCCTGAACTACCTAATAGTTACAGGGTTATCATTTCTACGGTTTCGATTTAAGGTTCAAGTTTGCTCAACACCAACACATTAACTATATCCTATGGCGACCTTCAAAATTCATAGGTTGTGTTTTGATGAGCCATTACATTACTTGCGCTACATAACCGGCGTAATTCGAATACTAACAAATAAGTACATATAGTTATTGTTGTTTACAATTTTCGAAATAACAAAAAGAGCAGTAGATTAAGGCGGCGATAGATGATAATTATCGGTCCTTGTCCGATTGCATAGAAATGAACGAGATGGAATTGCATCAAAAAATCTATAATTAACTAAGATTACTAAAAAAAATTTTTTACATGCGATGAGGTTGTTCTAGGTATTGTATTTTCTAGTATTATGATGCCTATAAGAAAATTTAGCGGTTAAGGATTTCGAAGAAAAATTGTTTAATTTTTTAAAACAGGGGTAACTTTGCCTGTATACCTAGTGGTATTTATAGTTATTTTTTATTGTTTTTTAAATGAAGGGGCACTTTTTGTATCATGTACATGTATATAACATAATATATTGTTTAAAGATGTATTTGATACCGGTTATGAATAAAAATATTTAATCTGAAGGAATTTCAGCTCGATTCACATCAGTCGCGTTCTACACCTATCTACAGATAACAGTACTTAATTTAATTGACGCCCTTCTTCATCTTTCAGTGGCTTTATGTAGGTATCTCACCTAGTGTTGTAATCAGTGTAATTGTTTTTAAAAATAAAATTGTATCAATGCATCTTGAAATAACTAAACTGAATAAGGCTATCTTAGTTTTTAAGAACTATGTACTATGTAACACCACACTGTACCCTTATTCGCAATAAATGAATTGAATGAGTGTTAAACTTTTCAGGGCTACCAGAAACCCTCTAACTTGACCTAGCAACTGCTATCAGAGATAACAACCAGGACCAACATTTCGAAGCACGGAAGTACGCCATAATTTACGCAATCAGCCATACCGAGTTTTTGGTAAATGAAGGTTACCTGAGTAAATACATAATCATCTACAGCAATAAATAATGGTTTTATGGTTTAAGTTACTTTAACGGTAACAACAGAGGGCAACAGCCGACCTTAGCTGCATGGCATTTTAGTTCCAAATCAGTTCCAATTAGAAATGGGAAGAAAACAAAATTGGATGTTGCTGCGGTTATAATATCGATGCAAATAAGTTTTGCAGCAAGATTTTAACAATATTAGCAGAATGATAATGATCTACATGTTCTCAAGGAAAGCAATCAGATATCAACCCAAAAACACTGACAGGCAAGAACAAAAGATTGCAATAGATATAATACCAAAACTAATAGCATCTTCCCAAGAGTGTGGAAATCCGCAGTTATGCAAGTAAGGTCGACAATGGTTCGGAAGTAACTTGGAGCAAAGTGACGAGCGATAGGAATCGGCGCGCAGAAGCTCGCACGAGTTCAACAACCATCAGCTCCGATTGTTATCAAGGGAACTACTCTGCAATTAGTGACGACGCCTTCCCGGATGCCATTGATACGGAGAATCAGCCGCTTCAATTTTATGCAAATTTTTGCGATTAATTTTTGTTTTCGGAAACAAACTACAATCCAGTTTTACTTATGTAAATTAACCCTGTCTTTAAGCTTTTGTTATTTTGCTCTATTATCGTTCAATAAACTGGGAATACTCCTGAATCAACTTTACGGTTACTTCTAACATGTCTCAAACAAACATCGGAATTATTATTGCTTGTTCTCAATAATATAGTTGCGAAATAACGTTATTGCATCGTGTTATTTCCGCTAAAAACAATTAACTATAAAAGTTCTATGCTCACACAGAAACTGTTATGAATATTGCTATTATAAAACAGCGTGTAATCCAGGTCAGGTTGTCTGGAGTCATATAACAGCATACATACCGTTTCCTCCAGCCTTGGATAAAGCTCCAGTCGCACTGGTCGTCCTCATCCAGCACTGTAGCTTCGTGGTGGTCAGTACCTCCCGTACCGTGCACTAACTCTACCAGTTGACGAGCCCTTTCGAAGTTTCCTTCAAATTCCACCACCAGGAATCCATCAGGGCTCATCGTCCCAAAAACATCTTTTTTGTACGTGGTATCGTTAATAGTTACTATTTCTGCAGGCTCCATGCCGTCATCACCTTTGATCTCAGAGTAGATAGCTTCAGGGATTAGAACTTCTGTTTGTTCCGTACCTCTTCCTTTGTCGATCTCAGGTCCTACACCCAAGTTCAGAGTTTCATCCAAAAGTCTGTTTGCATAAATAGCTTCCTCCTTTTGAGGTTGTTCCTCATTTTTTCGCTTTTCTTCCTTCTTTTGTTCATTATGTCTTCGAATTATTGAATCACCAAAATATATTACCACTTTATTGTTGTTCTGGGTAATTTTATTAGCTAAACCGCCTTCATTAAGCGGTAAGTTTGCTTTCTTATTATTTTCCTGTGAAAGCCTTTGAGTCAATTCCTCATAACACGGAAATCTATTGTTGCTAAAGAGTTTTTTGTCACCCGCGCATTTGTCTTCCTTCTTTTTTTCCACGCTTTGATATACGGGAGGGCGACAGCAGTCGTCGTACTGGGCGCTCCAGGGTCTTGGCTCGCTGTAGATGTGTTCCGACGGTGACGACTGCGGCAAAGGGATGTATTTTTCATGAACGTTTTTCGAACCCGATGATTCGTTTTTCCTAAAATTTAGCACACTCCGACGAACTTTCGATTCAGTAGCATCACCAATTTTTTTGTTTTTAGAATTCCCTAAAAGTTTATTAAAAAGAGGCTTGCTCTCGGAGGTGGGTTTCATCCTGTCAGTGCTGGGCGCACGGCGCATGCCGTAGGGTCCCGCGTCCTCTTCGCCGGGCGTAGATGCAGCGTGTGGGTACAGCTGCTCGCAACTGGTCGACTTATGCGGCGCAGCACGAGTCTTGGCGGAGGAGAGTGGCTCCCGATTCTGCCAGTGTCGAACCGAGAGCCTCGCCGCGCCCCGGATGAACTTCATCGGTTCCCAGGCGTCGGCCTTCTTGAGTATGAAGTTGTCGCACATGTTGTGTTTGTTGGGTGGTTTCCTGGCATCGGCGGCGCGGCAGGACTGCAGCTCGCGGCAGAGGAAGCACGAGCAACGCGCCGGGCACAGCATGTCTGGTCGGAGGCGCCGGCCGCACTGAGCGCCGCCGTCGTCGCCGTCGACCGATGACGCCCCGCTACGAGCGCGCGATACGCGTGTTATACGCGAATTACGTTACCGTTCAAGAAAGCTCTTGCATTCGGGAAGGTCACGAGATGTATCTGCTACAGATTTGTTTGTCGGGCGCGGCGCGGCCGGCCGGTGTGATAACTGTAACAGCTACCCGTAAGTTGTTATTGACGATACACTCGTCTATATTCAATGCGAGGTGAATGAAACCATAATATGTGGAAGTTAAATATAGAGCAATGTACTGCACGTCAGGAGGCTATTAGTGCCACGTTCTACAGGCTTGCAAGGATCCGCACCGGTTGCAATGCTTTAATAGGTAGGTATTATTGAACATTAAAAACTTGAGTCTGATATTGATATTCAGACTCAAGTATTTACCAACAAATAAACGTATTGTTCGAGACACCTTAATTGTTTATGATTAAAATCCTGTTTAATGTTTGAAAATGATTTAATGTTTAGTTACTACAAGATAATGTTTGTTGCTTATTGCTACGAGTACGAAATAATACTAAAATTAATAAAGTCCATTCAAAGTAAGTATTGCGAAATAAGGTCGCACGCGCACGGTGTCAAATGGACGGATGTAGGTACGTACGAGTACCGTACATACTCCCGGGGGAAAGATGTAGGATAGTGTTTGTTAATCGTCCTGGTGGTAAATGGGAAATACGCGCGACGGAATTGAAGGGACGGTAGCCTTGTCTTTTTTATATAGTACCGACACGATTTTTGGTTTTACACACACACTTGATTCACTAGGTACACTATCAACTTGATTGTCATCGACACACGCACGAGATATGTCCGATATAGAGTTTCGAGGAGCCGGCGTCGGCGTCGGCGTCGGTAGTGGCGGCGGTGCCGGTACTCCCGTAGTAGCGGCGGTGGCGGGTTCGGCGGCGACGCACCGCTCCTGGCTGCGGCTGCCGCGCCCCCGCGCCCTCCGCACTCGCTTGATCAGGAACGCGAAGATTGCTCCGAGGCATACCGCAACTAATGTATATGTAACCACGTAATGATGTAAATCATGTTTGGACATTTGATCGATCTCTGCTTTTTCTGTTTTCATCTGTTCGATTTGCTTCTGTATTGCGTTTAGCGACTTCTGTTGATCTTCGACTTCGACGTCTGTTTTTATCTCATCGTTGTTGAATGGTACAGTCAAATTGATTATGTGGTTCACTTGAGGAATGTCGATAGTTATGACATCGGCTTTTACATGTAGGTTGTTGACATGATGATTGTGAGAGTAAATTGTAAATTTGTCTCCCTTTAATACACAGTCGCTGCTGATTGATAGTAGACCGGCTTTGATGACGCGGACTAATGTAACTTGACCGCTACACATTATTCTTATTGCACATTCCTCACAGCAATAGAACATGTATTCGTTTATGTTGTTTAGTGCATTCCAATTGTTTTCGCATTGTTTTGTTATTGTTTGACGCGTTACAAACTTTTGCCATAACATTTGACCGCTTGGCAAGTGATAAATAGGACTCTGCAGTTCACAAAGTTTCGTTGTTTGATCTAGGTGCGAACATGTTTGTAAATCGCTATCAGTCATAGGTAAATATGAGTCGTGTTGAATGTTTATGGCCATGAACTCGGCGACTGGAACAATGTTTACCATCTTGGCTTCTACCATTTGAGGAATAGGTATAACCTTAAAGATGTCGTAGTTTTCTCTGGTTACGAGTGGAATTTTAATTTCAAATAATAGGTATTGATCTGTGACTCTTACCTTAACCCTTAGCAACTGATAAAGTTTTGATAACCCAGCTCCACTATGAATATCGTCTATAGGTAATGCTACCTCCTTAGATAGCTGACACGAAATCGTGCTCAACTCGTCTCTCAACTGATCAGGTGATAATATATGTATATTGAATTTCCCGTGATAAATATCGGTTACAGTATCTAGAAGTGTATCTTGAATCTGCTTTAAATTGTTTAAAATGTTGTTAGCGATAACTGACGATAAAGTAAATTCTGTTGTTTCCATTGTGTTCTCTATCTCATGCTTCAAAATATTGTTTTGGTTTTCAAGAGTCTTCAAATGTTGATTGAATAGTTTACGCTGTGTTTCTACCGTAATTTCCATTCGTTTCAAAAAGTTAAACTGTGCTTCGATAACAGATGTTTGGTTCTTCCATAGATTGGCGAGATGTTGCTGATTCTTTCTAACGAGTTCAATGTCTTCCTGATATTGTTGTGCGAAATCATCATCTAAAACTCCAAACAGTGCATGCGCGACGTTTCCTACTCCGTTGATAAGACCTCTACGTACTCGCCGTGTAATACTTGAGCTCGAGTGCTGACTAAGTAACAGCTGAGCGTAGTATTGCAACTCGGTGTACCCGTGACGTAATTGTAATAAGACCACGTCACATTGAGCACGTTGTTTTTGTTTTGAACATGAGCCGTCTAGGTGGTTAATGTATTGAAGCAATAACTTAGATCCAATCCAATAAGGTTTCATATCATAATACACGATTACTTTCCATTGATCTCTAATGAGACGCATGTTTGACAGCTGATCAAAATAAAGGGCTTGGTTTTCTTGGAAGTATGTTACGTTATATGCACAATGTATAGACTGCGAGCACATAGTGAACATTAGTAGTAGTGTAAATATAAAGTTGGTTAGTTTATAGGTTGATTGTTTTCTTTTATTTGTGACCTTGGGAACTTGTTCATTGATATCGTTTTGATCTACATCTTCATGTTTCTGAGTTTCTATTGTTTCGGTGTAGACTGGTAGTATTGATAACTTCGTTATGGGTCGCTTAATTGTTCCATTTTTTGTTTTCACCGTGACAACTCGTACATAGCCGTCGGTGCCAGGGTGTAGCTCGATGACTCTGCCAAGGGCCCACCTCCCAGGGGGCAGATTAGCGTCGTGGATTACGACGACATCATCGACCTTCATGTTTGGTTTTGGTTGCAGCCACTTGCTTCGAGATGATAATTGTGTTAGATATTCTGCTTTCCAACGTTTCCAGATGTCTCCGAATATTTTTTGAGTTAGCTGCCATCTGGTTCTTTGATCTCTTTCAGTCTCTATAATGCTTAACACTGGACCGCTTGATAAAAAGTGAGAAGGAGTGAGATAATCAACATCGTCTGGGTCTTCTGTAAGCGGGCAGAGCGGTCTAGAATTTAGACAGGCTTCTAGCTGGGCGAGAAGGGTAGTGTACTCTTCAAAGGTGAGTTTTTGCTCGCCTATAACGCGCCGAAGATGGTGTTTTAGACTACGAACGGCTCGTTCCCATAACCCGTTTGCGCTTGGATTTAGAGGTGTTCCAAAGTGCCAGGTTATCTCCATCTCATTGATTTTTGATAGGAACTCTTCATTGATCATGTTTTTTAAATTGACTGCTTCTTGTTTCAGGACTCGGTTTGCACCTACAAAATTCGTTCCATTGTCGCTGTAGATATGTGCCGGAGCCCCGCGTCTCGCGGCCATTCGTCTTAATGCTGCTAAAAATGCGGACGCGGTTAAATCTGAAACCAACTCGAGATGTACGGCCTTTGTAGCCATACATATAAAGACTGAAATATATCCCTTGTATGTTTTCATGCCTCTTCCTTTGCTTGCTTTTACAAAGACGTGGCCTGTGAAATCCACGCCAGTATGGTGGAATGGTCTAGAAGGATTTATTCTTGCTTCTGGCAAATTGCCCATGATCTGACTATGTTTCGAAGGGTTGTTTCGTCTGCAAATAATACATCGGCGTAGACGAAATTTCACAGCTTGATTACCACCAAGTATCCAATATTGTTGGCGCAGTCTCGCTAGTGTAACGCGAGGTCCACCATGATATGTTAAATGATGTGCGTGATCAATCAGTAGGGTTGTCATTCGATGTTTGTGTGGCAAGATCAATGGATGCATCATGTCTTTGCTTATAAAGGCATTCCTGATTCTACCTCCCACTCTAAGGAGGCCTTCCTGATCTAAGAATGGAGTCAAACATAAAATTTTGCTTTTCGAGTCGATTTGTTTATTTTGAAGTAAAGACGTTATCTCTCTATCAAATTCGATGCTTTGTACATGTTTAATGATTTTTAACCGTGCTGTTTTAAGTTCCGTAACTGTTAGGAACGTTTGTTTATTGTTTTGTTTAAAACGTAACACATAAGCTATAATACGTGTCACCCGAGACCAACAGCTGTTTTTATCGAGCAATGACAGGATGACGTCATCCTCAGGAGCATAAGTAATTGTAACGTTGCTTTGTTTTGTTTTCTTGATTTCTTCGTCTGTGATAAAGTGTTGATTGGGTTGATCTGGATTAAACGTAGACAATGATTTTGGTCCCCTCCACCAAAGGGGATGTTTTGAGAGCTGCTCCATGGTTATTCCTCTGCTGGCACAGTCAGCTGGATTCTCGCTTGATTTCACATAGCGCCATGTTTCTGGTGGTAAAACTTTTGTTACCTGAACTACTCTGTTAGCTACAAAGGTTTTCCAGCGTCCCGGGTCGCCCTGCAACCAACCTAGTACGGCTGTCGAGTCACACCAACCAAAGATCTTAATTTTGTACTCCGATAAACATGATTGTACTTTACGCATAAGTTGTGATAGCAGTAAGGTCGCGCTGAGTTCTAGTCTCGGTAATGTGATACCTTTGTTTGGTGGTACTAATCTTGACTTTGCGGCAACTAGAACTACTGAGTTGTTTTGATTTTCTTTCATTACTTTACAATATATCACACAGGCATAACAATGGATCGATGAGTCACAATATCCATGCAACTCTATGACGTCATTTTTACATGTTTGTAACCATCTTGGTATACGAATCTCATTGATGTTTTTTAAATCACCCCTGATTTTTAACCACTCGTTATATAATTTAGATGGAAGTTCATCATCCCATCCCACATTATGTAACCAAACCAGCTGAAATAGTAGCTTGAACTTTGTTGTTACTGGAGTAAGCCAGCCGAGCGGGTCGAAAAGCTTCGATATATCAGATAGTAGATTGCGTTTTGTGTACCTTTTATGATCTGACATGTTGATTTTTTGATCGAATGTAAATTCATCTGAGTGTGGGTGCCAGCGGAGCCCAAAAGTCTTCGTTGACACATCATGACTAAAGTCGTATGATTGTTCAGTCATGCTTGCCGTACTAACATTTTGGAGAAGTTCAGTTGTGTTTGATGTCCATTTTCTTAAATTTAAACCTCCTGCTTGCAGTAATTGTATTAAATCGTTTTGTAGTTGTTTAGCACTTTGTATGTCGTGGTTTCCACTTAAAAGATCGTCCATGTAAAAGGAGTCTTTCAGGGTTTTTGCGGCAGTGCTCTTCTGAAATTTGTGACCTTCATCGTCAGCTAACTGTTTTAAAACCATCATGGCAAGAAATGGTGCAGCTTTTGTACCGTAAGTAACTGTGGAAAGTTGATATTGTTTTAGGTAATCCGACGGAGAGTCGCGCCACAAGACTGTTTGTAGGTGTTGATCAGCTGGATGCACAGCTACAAATCTAAACATTTTCTCGATATCTGCTGTGTAGGCGAATCGATACTGTCTCCACTTGATTATTAGCGACATTATATCTTGTTGAAGGTTAGGCCCGCGGAGCATGACGTCATTTAAACTGCGGCCGCTTGATGTTTTAGAGGACGCATTAAAAACAACGCGTAGAGCTGTAGTCGTGGACTCTTTGATTACACAGTGATGCGGAAGATACACAGGTTTCATGTTGTTTGATACACTGAGGGGAAGCATATGTTTTAGATCCATATATTCGTGGATAAATGATTTGTAATCCTTTTCAATGTCCTGATTTTTTGCAAATTTATTTTCTAACTGTTTGAACTGCGCAACCGCCTTTGATTTTGATTCACCAAGGTATTCTTTTGCTTTAGGTATCAAAGGTAGTCTGACGACATATTTTCCATCAGGCTGCCGAGTCGTGGTGTTTTTGAAGTATTCCAGGCAGTAGGCATCTTCTTGAGACAATGAATTGTCACTAGGGATGTCCTCGATTTCCCAGAAACGTTGAATTTCCTCCACATTGTTGACAATCACATTACATTGGTACGATTTTACATTACCGCATAAAATCCAACCAAGTTTTGTCTGTTGGGCGACTGGCATTGATTGATCCGACGGAATGAATCCACTCAACATGATACGAGAGTAGACGTCAGCTCCTAGTAGTAAATCGACTGGTCGGTTGACGTTGTATTCAGGGTCGGCTAATTGAATCCCTTTCAAAGATGACCAGGCTGGTTTACTGAAAGTACGGCTAGGTAGATTGTTTATCAACTGTTTCATAACACAAACATCGGTGTCAAATTGATATTCATTGTAGATCGATGCGCAGGTTATATGGAGAACGCCTTTACAGTTGTTTTCTTTAGCTCCTACTCCAAAAATAACTCCTTTGCACCACTGTCTTGGTAATTTGAGCATCTGTGCAGCATTTTCGGAAATAAGAGAGATTTGCGAGCCCTGATCGATCAAGGCACGTAATTTGATTATAGTCCCGTCAGCGGAGGTCACATTTACCATAGCTGTCGCTAACAGGATCTCAGAAAAATCATCCTGAATCACATGCGTAACATTCCTGTTTCTATCGTTTTCCGTAGGTAGCTTATTGACAAAGGCATCATGTAACAAAGTATTGTGTCGAGCTTGGCACGTGCGGCAACATTTGTCTTGTAAGCATCTTTTACCGAAGTGGTCATTTAGACAATTAAAACATAATTTTAATTTCGCAATTATGTCTTTCCGTTCTGTAGGCAGTAATTTGAGAAATTCACTGCAATGGTAAATTCCATGTTCTTTTTTGCATATTTTGCATCCTGTTTGAGTTTGTTTTTGTATAATATTATTCATTTGTCTTTGATTGTAGTTAAAATGATTTGATTTGGAAATGGTTGGTTTTTGATAATTGTTAGATTTTTGGAAAGATTGACCTGTTTGTGGGCCTGACCTAGTTGCATTGTTTTGTTTCATGTTTGTTCGTTCGGTCGACTCCAATGATATGAACTTGCTAGCCAAAAAATCGATGAAATCTCGAACGGAAGGCAGATCCTTTGGATTTTTCAATGACGCACAGTACTCTTTTTTTGTTTCATGATCCAGCTTCTCTTCTAATAGATACATTACTATAGGATCCCATGATTTGATATCTATCCCCATGTTTTTAATTGAGCTTAGAGCTTCGACGACACAGTCGTGCATCCTTTTCAGTTGCGCGATTGATTGTTGTTGCATGACCGGAAGGTTCGTAATAATACCTATGTACGAGCCAAAAATTAGTTTGTTGTTTTGGAACCGGTTGTTTAATATTTCCCAACAAATCTTGTAGTTGTCCGATGTGATATGTAGGTGGGAAACAATCTGCTCTGCTTCTCCTCTGAGTTTGCTTTTCAAAAACTGCATCTTTTGACAGTCAGACATTGAACCGTTGTTATGAATTGCTTCGGTATATAAGTCCTTGAAAGTGACCCATTTGTGAAAATCGTTGCTGAAAATAGGTATTTCTGTTTGTGGTGTTGCTCTTTCTCTATGACTCGCAGAAGACATCTTGAGAATAACTTGTTTCTTGATTTCACGGTACTTCTTTTCA
Source organism: Idaea dimidiata (assembly GCA_949358125.1). Taxonomy (NCBI): domain Eukaryota; kingdom Metazoa; phylum Arthropoda; class Insecta; order Lepidoptera; family Geometridae; genus Idaea; species Idaea dimidiata. Next base: position 13,354,379 of record OX442339.1, on the reverse strand, counting down.
TACTGATTATATGCGTTTTCGTATTCAAGATTTTCTTCTTGCATTTCGCTGTCTATTTTCCAGTGTAGAGAGTCAATAGCAGACCAGCGCGAGTTGATACTCTTAAGAAACTCTTCTAATTCGTAGCGTTCGGTCATGGAACCGTAGTCGATGTTTGAGATGGTATGAGAAAACGCTTTGAAATTACTTTTTTGATAGCGTAACATTTCGTCTAGTTTGCTGTTAGTGCCTGTAGATGTAAAATGAGTAGCTTCAGATTTACCTGATACTGATGGCAAATCAAATGTTACTGTTTGATATTGCAACGGGGATTTCGGTCCAGCAGGGTTTGCTGGTGAGGTCGGAGCTGATGGGTTATCTACATGTTTAGGTATCGCTAGAGTTGCGGGTTTAATGAGAGGACTGCTCTCTTTCCTAGACTCATAATAGTTCACCAGATAGGTGCGAGCGTCCTTGTAAAATGCTACAGTACGGTCATAACAATTTTCTATAAAATAAGCATGATTTTGATCTTCATATTCTAGCAGCCGGTTATGATTATATTGGAAATCCTTCCAATAACTATCAAGTGTTTCTATTCTATTCTTGATACGAGACGGAGTTTTCCTGTCAGCACCGTCCTTTTTGAAGTTAGTCAGAAGATCATTGATTGCGCTCATAAGCTGATTCTGATGTTTGAGAATGTCTTCCATGTTTGAAGGTGTTTATTGAGATGTTCAAGCAGTAATATATAAAGAGACCTTACTTGAAAGTTGACCTCCTTTAATGCACTGCAATCCAATTTGAACCACTTACACACAAACACTAAGTTCACTGTAACTGGTCCACTGGTTACGACGAAGGACCAAAGATGTTCGAGACACCTTAATTGTTTATGATTAAAATCCTGTTTAATGTTTGAAAATGATTTAATGTTTAGTTACTACAAGATAATGTTTGTTGCTTATTGCTACGAGTACGAAATAATACTAAAATTAATAAAGTCCATTCAAAGTAAGTATTGCGAAATAAGGTCGCACGCGCACGGTGTCAAATGGACGGATGTAGGTACGTACGAGTACCGTACACGTATTTATGACTTTTGTCACGTGAAACTACTGAGCTATTATATTTTTTTGTATTAGGTATGTGAAACGCCTGCGATCTTTTATGGTCATGCGGTTCAAGCAACGCCTAGTCCGGTCATTATTTGGATGGGTGATCGATAAAGTGTGTGGCAAAAAACATTTTCTCAAGATCCTCCGGTCTTCCTTACGAAGCATGGAGGTTATTAATGTGGTCCAGGTTGTTATCTCCTAATATTAGTCGTTTGAGACAAGTTAGAGGCCTTAGCGCGACTTGAAATCTCCAACACTAGGTAAGACTTATTTCTAATTCATGTATTTGAGTTGTTTAGATCCGTTGTAATTCAGTAATCGACAATATTAAAACACGGTCGACTTGCGCCATGCCAGGTTAAAAAAAAGTTGCAAAATTTAGGATTAGAACTAAATCGAGCCTATTGTTTTTAGCTACCTGTATTCCAAGTACAATTGCAATCGGTTCAGTAGTTTTTGCGTGAAAGAAACAAAGTCACATACATCCATAATTATGTACATACAAACTTTCGCGTTAATATAATATTAGTAAGATTTTGACTTAAGTACAGTTTCTTACTCGCTGCACAATCTAACCATCTGGAGCAGCGCAAGAAGTATTTTGGTGCAGGGGCGCAGTACTGCGCATTATTGTTATCGATTAGCGGTATTGATTTTGCAAGATGCTCACAGTTTTATCCTTACTGTGATTTATGACGACTGGTGTGTAGCGAGTAAAAATTGTAGGTACTGTGAAATGCGATAATTATAAAATGCGAACACCGAATACATTAATTTATTTAAAATTAACTGCGCCCCGCGGTTTAACCCGCGGAAATGCGGTTCCCGCGGGTATATCGGGATAAAAAGTAGTCTATGTGTTATTCCCGGTATCCAGCTATATTCCAAGTTTCATCGAAATCGGTTCAGTAGTTTTTGCGTGATTGAGTAACAAACATCTAAACATCCAAACACACACACTTTCACATTTATAATATAAGTAGGATTCCCGGCATCCAGCTACCTATATTCCAAGTTTCATCGCAATCGGTTCAGTAGTTTTTGCGTGATTGAGTAACAAACATCATCATCATCTGGTGCCATCTTCTGAAGAAAGTCGGCGGTCAATTGGTGAAAGTATTCACGATCTTTAGCTGCCGCTTTTAATTGTTGGTAGTTGAGGCCAGTCCAGTCTTTTAAGTCGTCGAACCACGTCCGCCTCTGCCTACTCTGGGCCCTCTTGCCCTGTATCTTTCCCTCCAGTAATTTTCTCGGGAAATCAGAAAATGTAACAAACATCCAAACATACAAACACACAGACTTTCACATTTATAATATTAGTAGGATTAGTAGGACTAGTAGAATTACAACTACTTATAAAGTTCCTACCCACCTACAGATATAATTGTTTTCTTCTGGACCTGCCTTAAGTAGTACTTACTTACTTACTCGAAGAATGAACAAATCTTACCTAACTTTGAAATTACGTGAAATTACAAGCAAATAGCGGTTACTTTCATTATTTAAACAATATGGTAACAAATGTATTGTTGAGTCGGTGTTCCCATCAGTGGGCGTGGGAGTGGGGAAAGTAATGGCCGATTCAAGTTTACAACATCGTTGCAGGTTTTCACATTGTTTTAAACATAACTTGTTTTATGGATTTTTGATAACGTCAGACCTTCTGTAGCACTTTGTGAAGAGCAGTCGCTTTTATTTAAAAAGTAGTTATGTCCCGCAGTTTCATCCGCATAAGTCTCGATCCCGTGAGATTATTATTTTGTTACTAGCTTCGCCCCGCCTAGGGCTTACACCCGCGTGAGTCCCATGTCCGCGGGAATATCAAAATAAAATGTAGCCTATGTGTTATTCCCGGTATCCAACTACTTATATTCCAAGCTGTTGGATTTCATAAATAATAAATAAAAAAAAAAATAAGTTTCATCGCAATCGGTTTAGTAGTTTTTGCGTGATTGAGTAACAAACATCCAAACATCTAAACACACACACTTTCACGTTTATAATATTAGTATGGAAGTAGGATTCCTTATCGGTTGTGAATCGATTTTGGCCATTTGGAAAGTAGCCGGTAAGACGCGACGGGAGCCTACTCCGGATTGGCGAATATCCCATATTATGTCTTCGGATCGACCGTGGTGAGTTTACATGGAGATTTTCTCACGATGTTTTCCTTCAACATAAACACTTTAACTTAAAGAAAAAAATATTGGTGCGCGGTCGCTCTGGTTTCGAGCCCATGACCCTCGGAATGAAGACCGGGGTATCTACCACTAGAAGAACACCGCTCGCGAGTATACGAGTGTCTATAGATGGTAATTTAAATTTATATAATTTTATCTTAACGTCTCTCACTTTAAAGAACACAAGGCAAAATCAAAGTTATTGGTTACTCGCTTAGCCTACGGTTCATTGTATTGTCAAATAAATTCTGATATATTAAACAACACGCGGATTTTAAATATAGGCAGAATTATAATAGGTCGGTACGTTAAATACACCGATTACATTGTAGGTCAAACTTAGAATAATCCTACTAATATTATAAATGTGAAAGTGTGTGTGTTTGGATATTTGGATGTTTGTTACTCAACCACGAAAACCTACTAAAACCGATTGCGATGAAACTTGGAATACGATTACAAAGGATTCAAGTAGGTAAGTGTATACTTCGACATATGTAATTTGCCTAGCTGTTTGATTGAATGCCTGCAAACCTACTCCCTTACCTACTTATAAAATATTATTTACACCATGACCAAGTTATGTGACGTTTGTGTCTCTGTCAATTTTGAAACTTCGTGTGACAGTAAAAGACAAACGATGCATAGTTATGCAGCGAATTAATTAGCGTTTATGCCTAAGGAAAGTGTTAATTATGTATGTTATGTAGGTACCTACCTAAACGTACAGTCGATAATTTTTTATGGTATGATTAAATTTATCGATATACTGAATAGCTTTATCTTATGAAGTTGCGTCCTGCAGTTTCACCCGCGTAAGTCCCGATCCCGCGGGTACATCGGGATAAAAAGTATGTCAATCTAGATCTGAATCTATAAGTAATACTAAGTTTCATCGCAATTCTTTCTTTCAAATATCAAAATGACAGTAAAATCGTATCAAAATCTGTATCGTAGTTTAGGAGTTAATGTATAAACAGACGGATACCGAAAGCGACTCTGTTTTTCACATATAAAGGTACATAAAGATGTACAAATTGAATGCTCCTAGATACCCACAAATCATATTCACATCTCCCCTCCAAAATTATGTGCATACGTTGTTGAATGGAAGAGTTGATCGTCCGAACCGGGCGTGTCGATCTAAATTGTAAATAGCTCCATTATACAATTGTAAGTCAATTCTACGGCCGAACAGCATAGGGGATGTCAACTGAGAGGTTTATAGACCTTATTTATTACGTTGAGGAATGCGACCGAGATATAACATTACTACAAAGTTGCTGATGAGAAAATATTGATAATGTTTCAAGAGTGTCAGTATGAACATCCATTAGGTTTTATTGGATATATTTATATTTGCTAGCTTTCTGATACCTAGCCCTGACGGCCCCGACTTCAAGAACAACATCATTGGGTGATGCAAACCAATCAATCACGATTTTGAGGGACATATAAGAATTACACGCAAGAGAGATGGTGTACCTTGATTCAGCCTACTGCAAAGGCAGTAACCATCTCCATCCAACTGCGCCGCCCATTTGTGCTACCTTTTAGTTTTAATATTTCTGGGTATTTGTCTTACTTATGTATGTTATTCCGTTTTTTGATTTCATTGTTGTATCAATCATCAATACTAATAATGTAAAAATGAAGAGTTGGATTGAGAATCATCAAGTAAGGTTGTAGGCTACTTTTGATCCCCTTGTTCCCACGGGATCTGGACTTCAGCGTGTGAAACCGCGGGCACTGCTATTAATATTATAAAGCTGAAAAGTTTGTTTGTTTGGTTGAACGCTTCGGACCCGTACTTCCTGAGATTAGGAAGTACGGGTCCGAATTGTTTTTTTTGCGTTTGATAGTCCAATCATCAAGAAAGGTAACAGGATAGTTTTGATCTCCATATTCTCATGAGATCAGGATTTACTCGGGTGAAACCGCGGGAAGTAGATAGTAAAACGTCTATCTATATATCTAGGTACCTTCTCGGTTTAGGTCTGAGTATCTCATGTGGTTGAGGCCTGGCGGTGCGCGGCGTGAACGCGGCGCACGCGCAACCACGCTCGGCGCCGCGCGCGTCGTCGCCGCCCGCGCCTGTCACGCCCGCCGCCGCCGCCGGACTGAGCGGCGCGGGCGCCGTCTCCGCGCGCGCCCCACAAACATCCTCACTGTAAATTAGATAAATAAATATAGGTAATTAAGATCTATTCCCCATAATAAATGATTTTGTTTGATCTTATTATTGACGTAAATTCTTACTAATATTGCTAGCTGAAAGTTTGTGAGTAGGTACCGATTACCATGAAACTCGGTATGTAGATACTGGGACCTGGAATGACACATAGGAAACTTTTAATCCCGATATTCCTGCGGGATCTGAACTTCCGCGGTCGAAACCGCGGGGCGTAGCCATGCTATTATATTTTACAGAGGTGAAAATTGCTGAAGTAGGTAATTTCTATGAAACTGGTTGTCATGATCACTGTTCACACTTTCTTTCATTCACCCCAGCACAGAGTAACCGCCACTAAATGCTAACCGCATCTATACTTATAAAATGTCTTCTAAATCTTCCATCTATATACTTATAATTCGACGACCTCTGTGGCGCGTCGGGCGAACGCTTGGCTGCAATGCAGAAGGTTGCGGGTTCGATTCCCGCTGGATGCAAAAATTTATGCTTAAAAATAAATATTTGTATCTGGTCTGGGCGTATTTCTATGTATAATATGTATGTATTTACAAAAGAAAAATAAATATAAGTAGTATATCCGTTGTCTAGTCACCGTAACACAAGCTTAGTAGCTTACCACGGGGCTAGAAGCCGCTGTGTGTTCGTCACATGATTTTAAAAAATAAAATAAAAAAAAAAAAAAAAAAGGAAGAGAGGACGAAAAGTTCGTACCTGGAAGTAATTTTAAAAAAAAGTTGTCTAAATAGGAAAAGTAAGTAGAAAAAAATTATATAATTTTTAAAATTCTGGTCAGTCTGTCTGTTTCTCTGTTTGTTACTTATACAATTAAAACTGCTCATCCGATTGAAATCTGGTTTTCAATATTGAATAGGTTTAGTTGAATATATTTTCGAGGAACCTAACGTTATACTTTACATCGAAATCCAATTAGTAGAACTCGAGTAATTACCGAAAAAGTCGGCTACGCACTATTTCTACGCAGAGGTAGTCGCGGGTAACAGCTAGTTATCATAATAAATCCTATACTCGTATCAAAGACTATTAATCATATAAATATTCAATCACGAACACATTAATTGTTATTATTTCGTAATTTTTTACCCAATAAACAACAAGGCGCCCGCCATCTAGAAACATACAGTTTACGCCTGTACGCTACACTGTAAGAAAGAACATTGACAATCTATTCCTAATATAATAATCTATGCTAGTATTAAGTAAAGTCAATACACAGCTATGAACGGGCTCGGTTGTCCGCAATCCGCAGATATGCAGCACGTGTCTGTGGACACAATGCGTCCCTTGTGCCGGCCGAGGGACGCTGCCAGACATTATGGATTAGATTAACTGGCACATCACCATGTGTGGATAAATAGGTAGGTACGAGTACGAATATGAAAGTTTATTTAGAGGCTAGCTGTTACCCGCGATTTCGTCAGCGTAGAAATAGCGCATAGCCGACTTTTTCGTTAATTACTCGGGTTCTACTAATTGGATTTCGATGTAAAGTATACCACGAGGTTCCTCAAAAAGAGAACTATCCAATAGTGAAAACCATTCAATTCTAAGCTTACTTTTAATGAGCATTAAAACCAGAAAACATAGAAAAAAATATAAAAACATAACACTTCCTTTGGCAGTCGTGTAAAAATAGCGGACATTAACCCCTTAAAAAATGGAAAACAGTAACTCCCTTACAGAGGTATAAACGCTAACTATAATGTAACGTTTGTCTTTTACTGTTACATGAAGTTTGAAGGTTGACAGACAGAGACAAACGTCACATAACTTGTTCATCGTCAATCGACCTTTTTAAGTAAGGGGGTAAAAGTATATTTAGGCGCAACAAAGTTTATGGTGTCTCGTCGCAAGATAGCTGCTTTATAACAGTTAAATTTTAGTTATTTATCTTGTATTTTAATAGACTTTTGTAATAACGAATAACTACCATAGTTTTACTCGCGATCCTACAAAGATATCATCATGTCTTGTCCTCGTTAGTAGGGTATTAGATCTACCTTTCACGATTACTAGATACATCATGTTGTAATGATTCTATAAACTGCTTTGTATTAGGGTAGTCTAGTAGGTATCTACTTCATTCATAAAACTACATACATTAAATACCCTACCTAAATTAAAACTGTTAAATGTGGTAATTCCAAGTGATGCTTTTTACGGCTCACTATACTACGTTTTAAAAGGACCGAGGCGCACAACTAACAGGTAAACTGTGGTTTTATTTCTTCCAAAGTCTGTCGTCTAGTGTCTAAAACCTAAAGTTTTCACTGTGTGTTTCCGCAATTAGCCCTATAACTGTGCTTTTTTGCGTGACTATAAAGCCGTGGGTTTACTCACGATGTTTTCCTTCACAGTAAAAGCGATGTTAAAAGCGCCCATACACTATCTATATCTACTTGTGATGTCAATATTTCTACACGACATCATCGAACCACGTCATACACTGCACATTTCAATTTCTCTTCTTAATGGCCACTAAACCCATATCTCTCTTCACCCTCGTTCCTAGTGTAACCCTTGTGACATCGCACATAGTATATCTCCATATTCATTTCGCTTCATACCAACAATTAAACAGATGAAAGGAAAGGCGTTTTTCGCAAAAAAAATCTTGGTTATTATTTATTAATTTACATAAATAAACATTCATATAAAAGACATCAACGAGATCCCAAATTGCAAACAATTTTTTGCTAATCTAAACACATCCATCACACACAGCCGATTTCGCGTCGAGTCATTTTTTGTGCTCCACATCCCAAACCCTTTTCGAAAAAGTTGAAAGTAGCTTTAGGTTGCATTGTCATCCGGTTTTAAACTATTGCCAACATTTCAGCCCGTTAGCTAGTCGCGAAGTGCCTCAAATTGAGGTTGGAAGATTCCGCCCGGACCGACAAACAAACAAACAAGAAAAGTGAGAGTATAAAAATGAAAACTTATAAAAAAAACGTGGGAAACAATTAAGAAATCTGGATGAAATCTACCGAAAACCACCGAGTTTTAAAGTTTTGTGATGCAAAGTAGGATATCACAATCACAACAGTAAGAAATAAACTCGAAAACAATTGATGCCTATCGCTTGGGGTCCAACTCCTTATTGTCTTGACCACGGACCATTGAGTAAGTGGGTGCAGCTTCCTCTCCACTCCCAATTTCTAACTGTTGCCGGCAAATTGGTAACGCAAACTTGTTAGTAGGTTATGTTATGTATGAATGAATTACCAGAGGGGAATGTATCGGAACTTTCGGAATCGATTTTGGTTATTGCTAGGTAGGTACGTTAAACACGGTGTTTAACGACGTCTGTGGCGCGTCGTACGAATACCCGACTGCAATGCAGAAGGTTGCGGGTTGGTTTCCGGCCGGGTGCAAAAATAAATATTTGTATCTAGTTTGGGTGTCTTTCTATGTACCTATAATATATAATTCCCGTTTCCGTCGGAATATCGGGATAAAAGAGGCTCATGTGTTATTCCCGGTATCCAGCTACCTATTTTCCAAGTTTCAAAGCAAATCGTTTAGTAGTTTTTACGTGAAAGAGTAACAAAGTCACATACAAATTTTCGCGTTTATAATATTAGTAAGAAATAATATGTACTCGTAGGTATGTATTTACAAAAGAAAAACAAATATAGGTAAGTATATAATGTCTATGAAACACGACTGTATAGTATTATACTATACAATCAAAGATTCCAAATTATGTTAATTTCAAAAGAACAGGCTAAAAACGGTTTCATTCTTACGTAAAATAGCTAGTAAGAATACCCCGATTAGTTATGATTGCTCTACCATGACCAGTTTACTGAGAACATAAAATAACTTCAACTTGACTGTTGTCAGAGGTCAAGTGTTGTAAGCTGGCCTCAGGGTTCGAGGGTTTGGTTGTTTGTCATCAATCAAGTGGCAGACATTGCAGCTACCAAAAAGTTAGTAATTTTATTTCAATATAACAACGCGAGCAGTTAATCAGGCTTTATTTTCATAAAACTTTGCTTCTTTTTTTATAATTGATAGGTAAGCGTTTGACCACTATCTCACCTGATGGAAAGCGACTTGTGGTCTAAGATGTTACACGCTTACCTAGGAGATACCTGTTCACTCGAGACTTGAAGACCCCCAAGTTGTAGATATCCGGGAAGACATACTCAGGCAACTGATTCCATTCACTCGCAGTACGAATTAAGAATGACGTTGCGAAACGCTTGGTTAGGGTGACTGGTATTTCTACCATGAACCGGTGCCGCTTAGGTTCTTGTAGGTTTTGTATGATGCCTCATATCCTCCTTAAGTAGGATATCCTAGATTACTAAAATTACTTAATAACGGGGTATTTACCATGTTTAATAATTTATTCGCGGAGCTCGATATTTCGCTGGTAATTTTAACCGACGTTTTAGTAGTCAAAATAACCAGTGTCATGTATTTAGGTGGGCGTATGTAATAAATGATGTATGTAAATATAACTGAGAGTTTTATTATGTACTGTAATTGAATCGTACAATATGGCGTAATCCATGATCTACAAGAGAGAGTGTTTGCATTTCCCCAGTAGCGGCGCCACTGTCGTAAGAATGCGTTCGGAAGCTAATTGTCTAATGCGCGTTCGGAAACTATCTCTAACAACCAGTAAGTTTAAAATCGTATATCCTAAACAAAGATCCTAAATTAAACATTAAAACCAAAGACCATATTATACTCGACTGCATTGACTGCTAAAAACACAAACGTGTGTTTGCGATTTGCGATTTCAGCACTGCTGATGCTGAATTATTTTTTTTAATTTAAAATGTAAATAATGCCGTTAAAAAACGCGAGTAAAACCCGGTAAATATTGTGTTTTATTAAAATGTAAGGTTTAACATTGTTAAAATATATCAATATGATGTCCGCAAGGTTGTATCAAAAAAGAAAACAGAAAATCCAATCTCAAATTATTGTGTGTGGTTACCCGTTTTACCTGACACTGTGGAATTCAAAAAAATACAAAACTGCATCTGATTTACGCATCCCGCAGCGTGCTTGCGTTTTGTATCCGCATAACTTTAGCGGGGAAATAAAGATTTTGTACCTACTCTGGTATGTCCAAGTTCTAAACTCAAGTAAATACGAGGATGATTCAGTAGTCGATGCGGTAAGATGTAGGTACCTATGTAACAAAATACCTACCTAGGTAGGTATGTGAAACATAAACTTATCTCTTAGGATTTCAAAAAACCCTAATCAAACATATCCCACTTAGGTAGGATATCTTACATTAAACCTTTAAAAAAATACACACATAGGTGTTAGTTAGAGCCGATTTCTAATGTAATTTGATAAATGTTTGGTAAGATTCATATTAATAAATAAATTCAATTCAATTCAGGTACTCGACTGCATTGACTGCTGAAAATACAAACGTAAATGTGTTTATGATTTAGATTTGGCGATTTGCGATTTTATGAGTTCAACATGTTCTTCTAATTTCTAGCTTTCTACTATCGATGGTTTAGTCTATGCATTGGTCGTTCAGTCAGTCAATCTGTCAAAACAAATCTTACTATCTTATCTTACTAATATTATAAACGCGAAAGTTTGTATGTATGTATGTGGGGTTGTTACTCTTTCACGCAAAAACTACCGAACCGATTGCGATGAAACTTGGAATATAGGTAGCTGGGGACCTGGATTAACACATAGGCTACTTTTTATCCCGATATTCCCGCGGGAACGGGACTTAGCTGGTGAAACCGCGGGGCGCAGCTAGTAATTTATATATACCTAAAGTTTATTTTTATTATAGCTTTTTATAATTTTCGCCCGCACAGTCACTGCTAGTAAGTACCTACGTACTTATGTACGTAGGTACTTACTAGCAGTGACTAGTAAGTACCTACGTACATAATTTCTACGACAATAACAATTGTCGTAGAAACTCTTACTTTCTACATCTTTGATAGAATTTCCCATGTTTTTACCGAGGTAAACCGTTCACACAGGAGTGTCCCAGCAAATGATATCGCTAATCATTATCGCCTGTGAGCATTTAACGAGACGCCACTTTCCCATACAAAAAGGCGTTAAAATAGATGGGTGTATTGATGAGGCTTTTTTTAATTTACTTTAGTTTTTGTAGCTGATGAGGATTTGCTAACTTATAAATAGATAAATGTTTTATATATTCGAATAATGCTTTCAAATTAGTATAATATACTTACTTACATTAAAAGTAAGGGAAATACACACACACATTGCACAAAATATGAGCGACCGTATCACCCAATTGATAGCGTTGTGTGAATTTCTGGCAAATAATTATCGAAAAATAAAAACTTTATATAACTAAAACACAATATTTACCGGGTTTTACTCCTGATTTATTTAATAACGGCATTATTACAAAAGTACCGAGCTTTTGCTAACTTTACAGTTAGACTTTTCAAGGTTGACAGGTTGATTGAGTCAACCTTGTAAAAGCTAACTAATAAATAAACTGTAATAATGCCGTTATTGAGTAAAACGCAGTAAATATTGTGTTTTAGATAAAAAGTTTTCGCGTAAAAAGGCTTGAAACCACTCACATTCCCATTTAGGACAGGGATTCATAGGACCAGTTTACGCTTTACCGCTAAATCTCAAGGTAGCAAAGCTATTTAACAGGAATGCCGTCCCTTTTAAAGGTAAATACTTATTTAAAAGATAACCAATTACACCGCTTGGCATCATACATACAAAGTGCTTACTTAGTCGAACATTAAGTAGGTACTAAGTGGCAGCCCTAACTTGGCTCGCGCCAAAATCGTGACCATTTGACATATGCCATTAAAAAGTAACTGTCAAGTCAAATGTCAAGTCGAGTGCCACCGGGCCAGTAAGCGCAAGCGCAAGGCACAAGCTTTTAAAGATTTTATTTTTAGCGAAAAAGCTTCATTTAGAAACAGGAAAGGCGTTTTTATTACATAACTAACTGCCCTTTTTATTAGATAGGGCACTAGCTATGTTTCGCGATTGTAAACTCCGCTTAACTGCCTGCCGGTCCCGAATACCCGTTCGGGACATCCGCGAGGTGAACCGCAGGGCGCAGCTAGTATTTAATAATATATCTCAACATATCTATCTGACCTACACATTCTAACAAGTGGACATCTCGCCCGCAGGCCAGTTTTTGCGTGGGCCAGATGTCCCTTAACCCAAATTTCAATCCCAATAGGATCAGCTTGGATTTGGATTTAGGCACCTACCTGCTTCGGATAACATCACTTTTTTATTTACGTACCTAAGTATTCAAATTTTCCTACATAACAGTCTTGCTTAATTCAAACTGCTCGTCAGTCTGTAGGCGGAGTGATCCCGCGGCAGTTAAAAATCCATTAGCATACGAAATACGGGTAGTTAGATTAAAATCCAGTAGTAATTTGAGGGCCCCGTATCTCAACCGTCTTGTTTTTTGTCAATTAGGATCTTTAAATAAGCGGAGAGATAAAAAATGGTTGAAAGACTTAATTTGCATCGCAGTAATATCCTGGGAAGCAACAGAAACTGACGACATTTTAATTCTCTATTGTACAAAAGGAATTAAGTAAGGCGTCTAAAAATATCAAAGAAAGTCGCAGAGACCTCGTAAAAATCATTAATATAGGTAGATTGGGAAGAAACAAAATATGGCTTTTTGTGTTTTTTTTAGGAGTTTTTTTAACAAATAAAAGTGATACAAGTGATATAATATCTTAAAATAACGAAGAAAGTTGCTAAAACTAACTATATTCCAGAAACAGAAATTGACGACATTTCAATGTCTTTTTAAAGCAACAGAAATTGACGACATTTTAATTTTCTTTTGTACAAAGATTATAAGTTAGGATGTTTAAAAATGACGAGTAAAGTCAAAGAAACGAACTAATAATACGATGAGTAAAGTAACTGTGAATAAAGGTCGATGTTCGTTCCACTTTAAGTGGAATCACATTTCATTATATGTCTACTTAATTTAATATTATTTGACCTCAGCGTGAACTCTACACTTAAAAATATTATGGTAATATAATAACATTATTTATTCTTTTTTTTCTTACTTCAATAAAATATGTCGTAACTTTACAAAGAGAATAAGTATAGGTTGGTTGTAACTTACCTAATATTATTTTTATTGTCGATCGTTATTAATATTTTAACAGTTCAGAGTAGGTACCCTGGGCTGGGTAGGTACACGCTGAGCGGTACTTACTTCTGAGTCCGTGTGATATATGCAGTACATTACCACAAAAAAACTTGAAAGGCTCTGCATTCGTATTATCTATCCAGTGGACGTCGGGCAACAATGAAAATTGACAGGCACTATGCAGTGCATTGCTGCTTTGACGTAACGTGGTAATTACCGGTAAATACCTCAAAGCAGCAATGTACTGCATAGTGGCTGTCATTTTCCACTGTTGTCAGACGTCCACTCGCACTGGATAGATAATATGGGGGCTGAACTGATTATTTTAGTTTGATAAATAAAGTGTTTTATTATGCAAAATCGCGAAAACCATAGAAGAAATTATATTTTAGTTTGTTTGGTATTTCGGGATTCGTAGAGAGGACCATTTTTTATGGAAACGCTATGGGGCAAATGTGTTGGGTACATATAGGAAACTTTTGCATTGGGACGGTTTTAAAGATTACTTTCACATCTCTGAGTTAACCCGATTATAGTCTTGATATTCTACATCGAACACATTTGAAATATACGAATTCAAAAGCTCCAGCTGTAGGCATCTACGTAACACCTACAAACTACAACAGAATTCAACATCATTCATCTTAGAAGCCACAGAGCAGATATGAGGTAGAAGCTGTCAAAAGTAAGTCCCTTTACTTGCAACTGCAAGGAATTCCGCAACAATCGACTCGTAATGATCTAGGCTGTAAATTGAACCGAGCGACCCGTGCTTTGAGCTTACGCGAGTCGTAAGGTAGCTTAGCTTTAACTAGATATTGAAAGTATAACAGGTAGACGATTTATGACATAATGCTTAGGTTTGTTAGTTGCGGTTGTGATTGTAGGCTTGTAGGTAGATATTTCTTGTTTTGTTTTTAAGTTAAGTTTTAACACACGAGAGAATATCAGGGTAAAGCCGTATAGTCCTGGAATAGGGTCGAGATACCCCCTAATATATTCCCGTGGGTGTCGTAAAGGCGACTAAGGAATCTGGAAGAGACTAGCGAACCTAGAGTGTTCTCTACGTGGTGGCGGGAAAACTTCATGGTCCCAAGGAACCCTCCTTGGGACCATGAAGTTCCTGACCCAGGCATCAGGAAGATAATAATGCATTTTTTTGTTGTTAGTATGATCTATAGTGAATACATGCCTACTGTCGACCCCAAATACTTTGGGATTTAACAAACACTGGGTTTCTGAGAAGGATGCTGGTCTCATCAACACCATCACTCTAATGGGGAGAATATAAAAAAGCTTATATTAGCCTGTGTTTTAATGCCGAGTTTAGTTAGATATGTATTTAAAATTGTGGCGAAAACATTCCTTTCTCCCTACCAATCCTAACTATTTGACTAACTTGCAAATATGAAAATGTTATTGATGTCTTGAGCCTCACTTGCGCCAGTTAGAGTTTGTTAATTAAGTTAATTATACATAGACCATTTACCTTGAAAAAGCCAACTGTAAAGTTGGCTAAAGCTCGGTCGTTTAAAAATCATGAATAAAACGCGATTAAACCCGGTAAATAAAGTTTTTATTATACATAGTTTTAACACAATAATGTCCAAGATGTTGAGCAAGCCAACTAATTTTTTTAAACATTTTTTTCAAAACATTTTTTTGTACTTTAAGTAATTATAATTATCTAATGTAGTTTTGTGAATATGACACGAATCCTACAAATGTCTTTAAATGTTAACACAACATTTTCATAGTCATAGAGGAGCTGTGGCATTTAGCAGAAATGAATTTTGTCTACATGAGTAGGTACATTGTAAACACATTCAAACCTGCGACGAAATATAACGATAACTAATTGTCCGTAAGTCTCGATAACCGAACAAGCCGAAGCTAAAAGCCACGACGAATTCTAATTAGAATCGACAAACTTGTTGCGCGCGAAACTACACAAAAACAAGAAATCGTTGATAAAAACAATAATTGCGCGAGTGGCTGTCATAAACGATAGTACAATAGCGGTATGAAGACTTTCGCCTTAACAATAGCCCGTGGGAATTACCTAGCCATCCATTCCAATGATGAAGTCTCGTAAATGTATCACTGCACTTCACTGTACGCACTGTGTCGCTAGTCGGTCGTGGAAGGCACGCGTGCGCGGCGGACGGGCTGGAGCCACTAACATGCGCCCGCGCAAAGCCACCCGCCCGCCTCTCCTATAAATTCTTTACCAAACTCGTGCTCAGAACTTGGCCCTGTACACTCGTCAACTCAAATCGCAGCCCTTTACATTTACACAATTTTAAACACACCAGCTATTTTGATGTTGATATGAACTTCTAAGCTTACATTTATGATGACGTTCGAATTAAGAGCCATACATAATCCTGATTACAGAGTTTGAAAGGTTTAAGTTTGTAAGTACCGTAATAGGTATAGGTTTAATTTCTTCTATGGTTTTCGCGATTTTGCATAATAAAACACTTTATTTATCCGGTTTTATCGCGTTTTTATTCATTATTTGACCCGAGCTTTCGCCAACTTTACAGTTGGCTTTTTCAAGGTTGACTGAGATGTAATTTGTCTATTTTTAACATTCTAAAAAGTTACAGTAAACTACCGCCTCATAATTATTTGCAATAAAAACGTTCCAGTGTACGCAGACTATAGAGTTATTGTAATAGTTTTCAATTTAAATTATAATTATTTTTATCCCTAACTAGCTCTAAAAACTACCATGGCTTCGGAACGCGCCCTCACATGAGAAGAAGCCACGAAGAAACTCATGGGGGTTCTCTTTTGCTCAGAAATTTAAAAAACAATTTTTACATCGAACTAAGAATTAAAAAATCTAAATAACAAATAATACTAAGTCCTACAAGCTCCAAGCTCCGGGAAGCTATTGAAATTCAGAAACACCCTAATAATTTCAATAGGGAAGATGGCTGGAAAGTGCCACCTGTCTGGGACCCTGTACTTCATTTGATCAAGTCCCAGGCCCAGCCAACAACAGCTGCAAGACCACAAGATACCGTTAGCCATTTTTGTAGGACTTAGTATTATTTGTTATTTAGATTTTTTAATTCTTAGTTCGATGTAAAAATTGTTTTTTAAATTTCTGAGCAAAAGAGAACCCCCATGAGTTTCTTCGTGGCTTCTTCTCATGTGAGGGCGCGTTCCGAAGCCATGGTAGTTTTTAGAGCTAGTTAGGGATAAAAATAATTATAATTTAAATTGAAAACTATTACAATAACTCTATAGTCTGCGTACACTGGAACGTTTTTATTGCAAATAATTATGAGGCGGTAGTTTACTGTAACTTTTTAGAATGTTAAAAATAGACAAATTACATCTCAGTCAACCTTGAAAAAGCCAACTGTAAAGTTGGCGAAAGCTCGGGTCAAATAATGAATAAAAACGCGATAAAACCGGATAAATAAAGTGTTTTTTTAGGTATAGGTTTCATAAGAATTACTATACACGTGCCTATGTAAACCTGAATTCAATAAAACAGGTACTATGCATATAATACACATGTTTTTACTAAAAAATATTCACCTTTAAGCACTCAATATTCACCTTTAACCATTTAAAATTCACCTGCTCTACAGAAATTAAGATAAAAGATTAGAGTGGAAAAGTGAATTCCTTTTAATCAGATAGCGATGACCACGTGGTTTTTAATTAGGGAATTGAGCGCAGGAGTGTACCTCGGAGGTGCCTCCGGTCGTCGCTCGGGACAACCAGTCGGACCGCATGCTGCACCCCGCCCGCTCTCCCGCGCTACCAAACTTTACCACGACGCACACAAAAAACACACTAACCAATCCGGCTTAGAGCTCAAAGTTCCACAATCAAGTTTCCAACTTACGATGTTCCGACATTCATACGAGTCACATCAGCTATTTCGTACAAGACATGCCTTGCAGGGTTCTCTACATTTTTGTCGAAATTCGGCGGAATTTGTACCGTACTTGGTGGAAATAAGGACCGATTCAAGACCGGTACCTTGTGCACCTGCCCTCACAATCATTGCAATTGCTCGCAGCATTTAGTAAGATCCAACAAATGACAGTAGTTTTGAAACTATCGAAGGTTTATTATTATTACACGCTCGGTCTGGCTACTGGTTTTACTTCTGACCGGAGCCGTAGATACTAAAATTTAAATAGGTACTACGTTTATTGAACAATATTATCGGTTTAATATTATTTTATAGTATTGCACTTAGGTTATTAGAATGCACGGAGGAAATATTGCTAAATACATATAAATGCTACGGAAATATTGAATTAAATGAAAAATAAGGCTGGTAATTTTACTACATCCAAGTTCAATGTAGAAATATTAGTTTAATTACCTATATCACAATTTCTTTTTCGATATTTTGCAGGTTAAAATTTTGAAACATGTCCACATAAGTTCTATGTCTGTTATTGTGGTTTCATAACTTTTAAGTTAGTAAGTATTTGTTATCTTTGTTTAGTAGAAGCTTCGTCAGTTTTGGCTTTGGGACAGGGCCACCTGTTTTTGCGTCTATCGGCGTGGATATGGGCACAAAGCTCATCATCATTCCTTAAAAACATTTTGTAAATTAGAGCAAGAAATCAGACTTCTACTATTGCACCTCCTGAAAGACATCAAACTTATTAGGTGTGTGTTTTTGTGATCCTTCTATTTATTAATTTATTTAACTTAGAATATACAGTCAATTCAATTCAATTTATAAGTAGCTGAGCCCCGCGGTTTCACCGTGTGTTATACACATAAACCTCCCTCTTGAATAATTCTTATCTACTAAAAAAACGCATCTAAGTCCGTTGCGTAGTTTTAAAGATCTAAGCATTGTATATTGTATGCATGTATATTGAGGGTTATCTCCGGAACTACTGGACTACAACTTCCGGAGCTACATTATCGAGGAGTGACATAGGCTAGTTTTGATCACGATCACGAACGGGATCGGGTGAAACCGCGGTACAATGTAAAGAAGATGTACACCTAATTTAGACCAAATTGAACCTACATTTTGTAGGTTGCTTTCCTTATAGATTAACATTTCCGATGGTCTGGTCATTACCGAAAGTCAAATTCTTAAGCCGCAATCATCCAAGTCGGGTAGTTCCTCGCACACCCATTCGTGCTTTCGTTTATCGGGTAAGATGTAACGGCATCGGATCCACACCTTTTCCGGCGGCGGCGGCGGGGGCTTATAAAGGAACATCTTGTAGATGAGGGCGAGAAGACCCACACCCACCACTGTACCGCCTGAAACAAGTTTTTGGACTCGTCAGATGATGAGAAGATCCAGCGCTTCTGGTCGGAGCTAGGTTGGTTGGAATAACATTACAGCCAACAATTCCGTACGATGGGACCACTGGAGGGCCTAACGAGAATCTGTCCAGTTGCAAAACTGTCCAGCTGAGGATCTGTCCAGTTCGACGGAAGGAGTGAGAGCCCAAGAAGACTGACTGAAGAAGACTGGACTTACTAAATATTGCCGGCAGGCAGTGAATCTAGCAGTCGTCGTCAGGGTCGGGGAACAAACTTGAAGAGAAACCCATAGTTTCAACAAAATGTCGAGTGAGGAACAGGTGGAATTTTAGTGGAAAAACCATGCGGCCACCTCAGGCTAGCAGGGAGCTCCACTCATCCTTTTTTGGCAATACCTAATATACTCACTGAATATATATTAGGTATATACTACGCCCGGTTCCACACATACTATAATATTTGATAATTTGATGAACAAACAGACTTTTGTAGTTAAATACGATTATTTATGGTTGCAATTTTATCAGACAGTCACCAGAGTTGTAATAACATAAAAGGCTGACATGCAATTGCAAGACGTTATAAGTATGGAACAAAAAGAGGTAGCAATAATGATAATTGGTGTGCAGATGGTGGCAGACTGGACACCTGAGCGTGCAACTCGCCCTGAGGCCTGCGATGTCGACCGGTCGACACGTCACCCAGGAATGTATGGTATGACAGACTAATGATGCTCTCTCAGCGAGTAGGTACGCTACGGTATCTGATCAAAAATTGTGATATTCGTAAGGTAGGTACCTACTTTGACTACCAAATTATTATTAAGAAGGGATTATACCTACAGCTTGACCTCATGATGAATTATTGATATTCTAAAATTTTGGGATCTATGGCTACTTGATTTTGATTCTAGGTCAGCTAGTCTGTAATATATTATATAATGAACTCCTGAAAGATTTAATAAGTGCCAAACGAAGAGTGATTTGTAAAATTTAAAGGTGTTAGTCAAATAAATAGCTTTGTGGGAGAGACAGATTCGAAATAAGATTAGGGCGTATCGTAACAGTTTTGGAACATATATGTATAATGCATCCCTGCACTATATCTTCGAGCTCTCGTTCTTCATGGCCTTCCCAATATCGTCAACTTACCAATAATTGGTAGGTAGGTGGACATACGGTCATCATCACTCATGGTGATTTGCCGTGAACTACAACCGGCTCCTAACAAATTTTACTTGTACAGTGATGAAATGTGCCAGATTTAAAGACATGGTGTTGTTATTTGAGGCTTATATTGGTATTTTTAAGGCAATAAGTACTTTCATTTTTTCATTGATAACCTAACATGGCTATTATTTATTCCCACAGACTAGTAAGAAGATACTAAAGTATCAGACGAACATTGCAACACTTTACTCCTAGCGATTAATAAAAATGCAATGTAACAGCTTGGCAACAGCAGCAGATAACAGCATATAATAGACAAAGAGATTATTATAATCACTACGTTTTATAATAAACCATTAAACAGCGTCAAAGACAGACGTCATCCATCATAGACCCTTAGACCAATTTCAGTTTTCAATTCCAATCCGTTCGGTCCTCGTTCAGTCTCTAGGCCGTTTTTTGGCTTTATTATAAACCTTATTTATTTATCTACTGAAAACTTGTTCTTCTTCCTTACTTGCTTTGCTTTCTAACTACATATTTTCTTTACTGGCAAAACCACTCAAGTGTCATTCAAACACATTTCAAATGTCGACAAGAAGTCGACAAAATCAACAAAATCAACCGCAAACATGTCGACAGGGTTTCGATGGAATTATTTTCGAAAGGAATATTAAAAGACCGAGAAAATGTTCCCTTTGACGCCTAAACGCAACACATAGCAAAACCTGCCCAGAAGACATGAATCACTAGAGCCAATCCACAAAATAAAAAATCCTTTCTCCACACAACAATAAAATAATTTCGAAATGAGTTCTTCAGGCCGTGGAAGAGGTAAGCATAAATTACTGAATTCTTTACATAGGTATTTTAATAAGAATAACCTAGAACTGATTATTCTAAATAGGCAATGAAGAAGCCATATGTATAGTTTGGGAGAAACATAACATCCAAAATTCTATACGGATTCGGAAAAAGCGCAAAGATTGAAGGTGTAGGTGGGTAATATGGACATAAACCTAATTAAACCATTTAGGTAAACAGATTCATAATTTCAAATCTTGGGATTTACTCTTACGAGAATATCAGGATGTAATTGCATGAAATTAAGGCTAAAATCTATAGTGTGCTTAGACTTAGCGGAGACCAAACTTTGACTAAATTTTGGTATAATTTATAAAGCGATCTTCGCAACTATCCAAAGTATTTGCTTAGCAAAATCTAAGATTAATTAATCTGTAACTTAGTGTCGCCGCACATAAGCCACTCGCGACGGCCACATACGCCGCCACGAGAAGCGAGAAATAGCGAATTAAATAGAAGAACGAACGTCGGCCACCCACCGGCGTTTACCGTGTGCGGCGAGTTCATATAAAATGTATGAAAACTACAGGAAATATGCCGGTGGCGGCGTTTTGTGGTAGTGGCCCGTGTGCCCTTAGAAAAATTAGAATGTAAACCAATCAAAAATAATGACCTAAACTATGCTTCTCTGCTTGTTCTTTGCTTTCTGATGCGTAAAAACAAACAAATATTTGTAGTTTAACAATATTGGTCTTAGCATAAGCTTAGCAAAATCTCAGACAATTTCGACTATAAATTCCCAAAATTATGCTTAGCCTATCCGCTTGAACAAAGTCTAAGTACGCTCTATATTTTGGCCTAAGAGTTTACTGAGTTTTGTGCTTCTGGAACAGCCTAAAATAGGGGAGCCCACTCAAGAGAACGCACTCCCTTGAACAGCTTGGTAAACATGCGGTAACCAAAACGTCAACTATTGAGGTACAATGGCGCTAAGGTTGACTTGCGCTACTTTTACTTAACCCCGAGCTAGTGAGCTAGCCCAGTGCTAACCCTTGTGATTGGTCTTGCACTGATGCAAATGTCAGTGCACAACCAATCACAATAGTTAGCACGTTAGTTAGTTAGTCAGGGCTAAGTATAGCAGCGCAAGTCAACCTAAGCTTGCTCACAGGAAACAGTTCGGCTAATTTCTATTGTCATTGTAAAGTATGTCTATAGAGGGCGCTTTAAAGCTCAGATTTCAATAACCATCCCTTATAAAAGTGTTTTTTACTCAAAATGAATAGACATCTCTCCCATCTGAGCGATGTGTCAGTCCGGTACCATCTCGTAGCATCATCGGTATGACTAATTAATAACCAATGATGCCGTTGGTAAGTTATCTTCAACAATGATGTGATGACTTACCAACTGCATCATCAATGGTGTCATGCAGTGATGATGATCATCAACCCATCATCTATGATGTTATGACTTACCAACTGCATTATAAAAGATGCAGTGATGATGATCATCAACTCATCTTCAATGATGTTATGGCTTACCAACTGTATCATCAAAGTAGCAGTGATGATGATCATCAACTCATCAAAGACTCATCATCATTGATATGATGACTTCACTTACTCGAGATCCCCTTCAGAATTCACTTTGAATTATTTATGTCTTGTCCGCAGGGTCCGACAATGAAGATGCAGTATGGTACCTCCAGGTCGTCGGTGGTATATGCGTGGCCTTCAGCATCCTGGCCTTTATATTCAAAATGCTTTTCACCAACAAACCAGACCCTAACTGCCCAAAAATCAACCCCGCCAGGCTAAAATGGCCCCCAGAAAAAAAGGGCTTTTGTAATATTTTATAGCCAAGTTCTTCTAGTCTAGATTATTAAACAATAGGCATTTATACAATAAAAACAATTAAGTATTATAATATCTGATTGGTATAGCCTCCTCCTTTTTGAAAGTCGATTTAAAATCAATTTTATTAGCAGGGCAATATTTTGCTTTGATTTTTTAACTTATAAATTGCAAGAAAGATAAGTATATTCATAATGTATCTCTATTTATATATGTTATCAATACTTTTAGCCGCCATAATAGTTAGAATGCTACAGGATATTTTAAAAGATCGCCATAAAAACGCCGTCGTGTTAATTATATTATTAAATATCTTTGTAAAATGAAAATACGTTCTAAAATGAATACATGATATTTGTATTTGAAACAATTTATCACTTACCACAATAATAATTACAAACAATAGCTTGGTGAATTCATTTTTTATACATAATACTCGTAGTAAAATTTTAATATATTAAATTTTAAAATTAATCGTAACCTATGTAATACAGTCGGGTATAAAAGTGGTTATCTACCGTAGAGTTTAAAAATTGAAAATTTATAAATAGGCGAATTCGTATTTCGATTCAAGCAGGACCTTAGTCTTTTCTTCAACATAATTATTCTTATAAAGGCAATTATATAACTTTACGGTAGATTGTTACTTTTATTGGTAACTGTACTGTACGTACAATCATCGCTCGCTAACTCCACTACTGAACCGTTTTTTTTTAATCAATTACTGTGCTGATTGCACCCGCGTTTGTCCGAAAATTATCGGGAGTAACGTATCTATGTTACACAGTATTTCCTTCGTACTAAGTTTTATCAAAATCGGTACCTATAGTATTTTTAGACAAATACCAAACATAATTTTTTTTTTCACAATATTAGTAACAAAAAAATGTCGTCATCGGAAATATCATACCTACTGCACTTAATAATTAATAAGTAAATGTAGATATCGTACTAAGTAATATAATAAGGTCCAGCGGGGCAATCTCGACTTTCGGAAATTTCGACTGTTCTTAATAACTTCTGCATTTTACTTTATTTTAAAAAGTGCCATCTATGACCGGACAGCGTAGAAGCAATTTCATAAATTTCTAAAGAAGTTATAAAGAATAGTCGAAATTCCCCGAAGTCGAGATTGCTGTCCGCTGAACCTTACAGAATACAAAACTAAGTTTCTTTGTTTGAGTCATTAAAGCCGCGTTTCCGTTGTGAATATCTTGCATGCAACTTCCACTTATAATCATCATAATCGGTTCAGTAATCTGTACGTCTTCTTTTCCTTTGCGTCTAGTGGTGTGGCTCATAGTGCAGTTTTTCACTTGCTGTACAGCAGTTATAAGACCTATGAGTGAAAGAGACAGCAATACTGTCTGCACTGCTCCCAGGTTTTACAGCCCGTTTGTGCAGGGAGTGAAAAACTGTACTATAGTGTCAGTTTTCAAGTCACTCAAGTCTCTAACTTGACCTAACGACTGCTAAATGAGATAACAACTGGGATCGAGCGGTTAACGTGTCTTCCAAAGCCCAGAGGGGCTGGAGAAAATATTTTCCACGTGCATTATCGGTCACCCATCCAAGTAATGACCGCGCTAGGCGTCGCTTAACTCGCATGACTACAAAATCGGCGGGCACAGCTGGGTCATTCAGATTTTCAATCTTCACGTGAATAATCTACTAATTCTACTAATATTATAAAGGTGCAAGGTTGTGTGTGTGTTAGTTGTTCTTTTACTCAAAAACCGCTGAACCAATTACGATCAAACTCAATCAGGGTATGAGGCATGTAGAGAGCTAAATCTTGGAATAATAGACTACAGGCCCCGGGGCAAAAATTGATGGGTCATATGAACCACCAGAAGACTTATTTAGAAAGATATAGAAGGCTACGTTCACAGTCCTCTATACTAATGGTTTAAATTACCCGTACGTTCAATAAATACATTTCATACCTATGTTTATTTTGTTGAATATTAAATTACACATACATAACTTGGCATAAAAGTAAATCAGTGTACAATATGGAGTACACGGACTTGCCAGTACCCATCCGCGTGTACACTGGACTGTGAACGCGTTAAATAACAAGTTTCAGCATTATGCCGTCACTTGTAAGCTGTACGACTGAGTGCAGGTGATATTTCAAAAGTCAAGAAAGATGGAGTACATTTTGGTCATATATTTCGTATTATTTAATGTCCTTTTATCCTTCTAAATAGGTGGTTTGTATGACCCATCAATTTTTGCCTCAAGCCTGTAGTCTGTAACACAATATGGGCTACTTTTTACCCGACTGCAAGGAAAGGGTTATTTTCCCTCTTTATCAACATAATAAACTACATTTATAATATTAGAAATATATTTCAAGAGAGTAAATAATAATAACGTAGAAATGCACAATACAGTAGATTAATTTATCCAGAATATCATTCCAATATCATTGCAGTAAATTTTTTTGATATAATTTTCTTTGGTGAATACCGTTTTCGATACACTTTTTAGTCAATATAGTTTCGATTGCAATCCAGTTGCAAGTCTTAGTTTTATTTTAAGTGTATTGTTTACAATTGCATTGATGTTGAAATGAAATTTTGGTCAATTTTATAACAGGAATTACTCCTCAGGTTAAAACTAACCCCTCATTCACAAATAATGTTTAATTTCTAATATTTTTTCTTTGTTGCTGCCGCTGAACCGGTAGAGATGAAACTCGATATATAGGTAGCTGGAGCCTGGAGGCTTGGAATAACATTATGGGATACTTTTTATCCAGATATTCCTGAGAGATCGGGACCTACGCGGGTGAAACCGCAAGGCACAGCTAGTTAAAAAATACAACATTGGTAGGTAGGAAAGCCATCATTATTTTAAATGTCATTTTAATATGAGTTTATAAAACAAATTGGCTGACCAGCTGTGGTATCATCTAATTAGCATCCACCGCTACTGGTGGCTAAGTTGCAGTACATTGCTGCTTTGACGTAACGTTGTTGTTACCGGTGAATACTTCAAAGCAGCAATGTAGAGTACGAAATATGTTTTTGACAGAAAATAGCAACTAGTAGCTGGTGATGCTAATTAGATGATACCACAGCTGAAGCTTAATAAGCTGCAACTTTTGGGTCGGTTCATAAAATTTTGTACAAAGTACGGTTATTAATGAATTTGTTTCGTATCATAATAATAGTTTTATGGCTTATTTCCGACGACGACTGACGGCTGTTTATGCACTACAATATAAACTAAGAACGTATTTACTTTAGTGTTGCCATTCGATAGTCCACTATCGATAGACTATCAATAGTTGTGACAAAGCAATATTATCGATAGGTACATTGATAGTATCGATATTATAATTGATTTTCAATGTCAGCAATCGATAGACAAACTTTCGATAGTTCGGCAACACTACTACTTCCCATATCTAGCTTGGAAGTTTTTATCGTGGACTATTTCTCTAATGAAGAATGTTAGTAGGTATGCGAAAAATACTTATAAGTTTTGAATTTACAGGCATTTAAACTTGCGATAAATATTGAGTTTCGCTAACAGTCACGTGACGTCATTTAGAACGCTCCACTAATCAAGACATGTACTGTGGACTCGACTGGGCGTGTGTTACGTGACGTCACACCCGAGTACGAGTCAGCATCGCACGTTTACTTCTATAAATTGAAAACGAATTAACGTACCTATTGAAGTAATTCTTTCACTTGTATTTTTTATTTTTGACAGAACATACGAGGATCTAATATTCCAAATTGGTTATTTTTCCTCTTATATCCGTAAAAAACAAATTTAAACATGATAAATATCCCATTTTTATTAAATTAATCTTTGTATGTATGCTTAGATCTTTTAAACTACGCAACGAATTTTGATGTTATTTTTTTTGTAGATAGTGATTTATAGCATATCCTGATATTCTCGCGATATTGGAAATTACGCGGGAAAAACCGCGAGGCTCATTTATAATAAAGTAGGTAAATGAAAGAATGCGAGATCTCCCATCACGTATACTGCGTGATACTGCGTGAGCATTGAACGCAAGCATTCAATGCTCACGCACGCAGTATAGAAATAAATAAGGTTTTTGGTTGGTAAGTTTTAAAGGGTACTTACGGTTATAATGAACAGAAAAACTGAATGAATAAGTTCAAGCGAATATTTAGACTTCTAACTTGGGGTTCAAAGGATCTTGGGTGGCGTTTGCGTTGGGAATATCTTGGTTCAATGGTAGTGCATAATCAGCTGATGAATTTAACCTAATGGCGTTACTTGGTGTCTATGTATCGTTGCCGGAGCACGGACACTCTTCCTCCATTAATATATCCTGGAAATTAAATAATCATAATTAGAGTATGTTTCATCAATTAACACATTCACAGTGCCCTAAACTAATGGTTTAAATCACCCATACCCAATTTTAACGCTGTATACCTAAAATACCTAACTAATTTTAATGTTTTTTTTTAACTTGTTATTGCAATAATTGAAGTTATTTATTGTAATGATACATTGCACTGTGGCCTGTTTTTTGTTTTTGTTGTTTTTTTCTTAATGTTTTCGTGTTTTTAATAATCTTATAAATTTACTTATTATTACGTTAGTTCATTTAAAAAATTTTATGTTTATAACTACCCTTTAATTAAGTCAAAATATGAGAAAGGGGCAAGCTGAAAACCTGCGCTGTGTAGATGCACATAGCTGCGTCTTGCAGCATTTGCTGAGCTTGCTCCTTTTGCCGTTAGCGTTTACCTAGTTCTAAATAGTTTAAGTTGTTTATTTTTTCTTTGGCAATAGATACTTTTATTATTATTATTATACGTTGAAAACATTTAATACCTATGTTTATTTTGTTGAATATTAATATGTTTGTATGGCATGTTCATTCTTTTTATAGTAGTTCTATATCTCAATGTCTAGTTTCGTTGTTTATTGGAAACAATATACACAACAATAATACTCAATACTAATATTATATAAATTACATATACAAAACTTGGCATAAAAGTAAATCAGTGTACAATATAGAGTACACATGGACTTGCCAGAACCCATCCGCGTATATAGGATAGCGTACATTGGACTGTGAACGTCTTAACTAGAATAAGCAATGAATAACAATTCTATGCATAAATGCTCATTTCAACAGCTACCATCCTATAAATAAGTTTCTTCAAAAAAAATAATCTAAAATAAAATAAATATGCAAAAACACAACTCATGACGAAAACCGGACGGGATTCGAACCACGCATCTTTTCTCAATCCGGTAGAAACAACTTGACAATTAGTCTACCGGCGTCGGTATTCTTTGCATCTGTATAAACTATCTACTACAACTTGTACGGGAAATAAGGTAGATTTCTTCAGGATGGTTATTAAATACACTAGCTGTGTCCCGCGTTTTTACACGGTTAATTCCCCGATCCCGTGGGCATATCGGGATCAAGATGAGTCTTAGTTACTCCTCAAGAATGTAGCTTTCTATTGATGTAAGTTTTTTGAAATTGGTCCAGTACTTTTGGAACCTATTTGTTATAAATAAATAAACAAATCTTTCCTGTTTATAAGTATAAATAGACATGTGAAGGTTGTTAGTATCACTAACATATTTGAAAGATAGTTTTTCACCAAAATGAATTTTATCAAATACGAATCAGTGAGTAAAGTTTATCATATAAATATTTTATCTCTTAACAGAACAACAGTATTCCATTATGTTAAAGTTAGTTTAATGTTAGTTAATTGTTATTTTATCAGCTTTTCGCTGAAAAAGAGTTAAATTACACCATATTTAAATACCGGAGTATTTGTATAAAATTTCTAAGTTTAATCTTTGAGCACGCTCAACAGCTGTTACTCATTTGATACAAGCTGCGCCCCGAGGTTTTACCCGCATAAGTCCTGATTCCGCAGGAATATCGGGTTCAAAGTACTCTTTGTCATTCTCCAAGATCCCATTGATCTCAAAACCACAATTTAAGTCCCCTCCTGCGGGAATACCAGGATAAAAAGTAGCCTATGTGTTATTCCAGGTCTCCAGGTACATTCCAAGTTTCATTGCATTTTGTTCAGTAGTTTTTGGGTGAAAGAGTAACAAAGTCACATACATACATTCAAGCTTTTGTGTTTATAGCATTAGCAAAATAAATAAATTCTGTAAACAACACACAATACCAGCTAGCCCCGTGGTAAGCTATTAAGCTTGTGTTACGGTGACTACACAACGAAAATAATATATGAATTTTCTTTCTTTTGTAAAAACATTTATATTATACAGAGAAAGACACCCAGGCCAGATACAAATATTTATTTTTAAGCATAAATATTGCACCTGGCGGGAACCGAACCCGCAACCTTCTGCATTGCAGTTGGGTAATCACACGACGCGTCACATGGGTCGTCAATTAGTAAGATATTAGTATTAGACAGTATAGATGTACAATAATACCTTAGGTTCACCTATTTCCTAGCCTGCAGTGCGTTAGACAGCCAGTCCATGGCTTGGTCAAGACCTTCCCCCCTCACTGCTGAAGTCTTGAATATCTGGAAGGTTCTATCACGCAGGGCATCCAACCCCAATGCCTGGTGGACCTCTGCCACCGTGAGACATCCGGCCATGTCTTGTTTATTTGCTAGTACTACAAGAATTGCATTTGCTAATTCTTCTTCCTGGAATATTTGATATTGATGACATTAGACACTGTGTACTAAGTAACTTTGATAAGTAATAGAAATGATCAATTTTGGAAACTTTTTCGTTAAATTGCCAGTTGTAGGAAGAGACTAGTCGACCTGATGTTCTCTCAGTGTGGTGGTGAGTAAACTTCTTGGTCTCGAAGAGGAAAGTTAGGCAAGAGGCCAGTCGTAAAAATATTCACAAATTTATAAGACATACCTTTTGTGCCAACTCCAAAATTATTGGGTGAAGGGAAGCTCCTTAAGAGGGATGTCAACAATAAAGCCAGTATAAATAGTATGCATGCATACTGATGTCCTACTTTTTGTTTAAAGTAAAAGTTACAGCTAAAGTTATGTCTTATAGAAAATTATACTCCAACTTTATGTATAACTTTAACTTACAATAAGTTGAATCATTCATTAAACTAAACATTTAGAACAGAAAAAAACATTTAAGATTTAGTCAAACACTCACCCTTAACATGTGAACAAGTTCATCTTTCGATATGCCTATTCGATCTCTATCCGCAGAATCAACTACGTATATAATTGCATCTGTATTACCATAGTAACATCGCCAATATGGCCTGAAACATATGAAGAACAACATAAAGCCATACATAAAGAACTTTTTCTAAACAATTAATTGACAAACTCATAATATCACAACTCTTTGAAATCAATTTTAAATAACAGAAATCCAAGCAGTGAACTGAAAACATAGCATCATGAAAACTAGGTACTAAAAGACTATGCTAATAAAACCTGTTAAGCATTACTTTAAAACAGAACTGCCTTTACCTTGTAACTTCCAAGAGAAAAAAACAATAGTTAGCAAGCAAATAACCTAACTAAACAATGCCCACCTTATACTGGTCTGGCCTCCAAGATCCCACACTTGGAACTTTAGATTCTTGTAAGTGACTTGTTCTACGTTGAACCCTATCGTGGGAATAGTGGTCACGACTTCTCCCACCTGCAGTTTGTACAAAATTGTGGTCTTTCCGGCACCGTCCAAGCCGAGGATCAAAATCCTCATTTCACGCGCTCCTAGTAGCCCTCTGAAGTAACTGAATAAACCACCTTAAAGAGAACGTTTTACTCGTAAAAACAACACATAACTATGCAATAAGACCCGTTTAACGATAGATGATAGTGAAACCACTCACCCATTTTTCTGATAAGCTTACACCTATTTTAACACATTAATTGCTAATTGTAGGGAATGTTTTAGACACCTTTGATACATCCAATACTAGCAATAGTTTCTGTACTTATTATTTAGACTTATCTTACAAGTGAAAAGCTTTTTGCCGAATAATTACGAACATTTTATTGAAAATCACAGGAAAACCATTTGACGTGTAAGCAATTCCATCATTTGAAATAAAACTATTGCCAGTTACAAAAAATAATTTCGATTTTCTGGCTGATATACCTACATTGATTCAGTTCCAATCCAGTACAGGCGCCCCATGCCGCGCCGAGTACTGGATTGACACAGTTTACACTCATCAAGAATCAATTTTTTTAACCGACTTCAAAAAAGGAGGAGGATATTTTTTTTTTTTTTTTTTTTTTTTATGTTTGTTCACCGATTACTCGAAGGTGGCTTGACCGATTAAGATGGTTGTTTTTTTAATGGAAAGGTGGAAGCCCCGAGGTGGTCCCATAAAAATTTGGTGAGGATCTGATGAGGATCTTCGAAGTGAGGACCGGGAATGCTTCTCAAAAACCTGGATTCAATTCACTTGTTCACCGATTACTCGAAGGTGGCTTGACCGATTAAGATGGTTTTTTCTGTTTATTTAAGTGATTTAATAATATCTTGATCTTATGATAATATATGATCATAAGTTTTAACATAGATATTTTGGAAACAATCATTTACCCACCACAGGCATACAATAATTTGAATGGACAGAGTTGTGGTAATTTCTTCTAGGTGTGATGGCACGTTTTTGAATCCAGCGGGGAAAAATGAATTCACGGTTATTACGTCAAAGATTACAGCATTTTGAATGATTGGTTTTAGAAATGTTCTAATTTGCTTTTAAGAATGTAGACGAAGATGATAAAAGAGATATCTAAATATAAACGGCTTTGGATATTATAAGATTTACATTGAATTAAATTGGCTTCAAATCACTTATAAAATAGTAGTTCTGTGAACAGTAGACCTCGCGAACACCATGCGAACACAGACTTTTTTGAAACAATTGGTATGTTTTGAAACACAAGTATTCAAATACCCTCTTTGTGGAAGAAATAACCCACCAATCAAAAATCACTCACAGCAAAAAAAAAACATAAATGCTCATACAAGTTCCATGAGCATATGGATTTTTTATGAATACTAAGTTTCATCAAAATCGAACAAAGAAAATTTGGCTAACCTGAAGCTTAGGCGCTTCACTCGCTAACGCTCGCTCGGTCAACTATTCCAGTATCATTCCAGAGCTGGATTCCCTCGTCACAGGATCCAGTGACTCGATTAATGTAAATCAGCCTTTACTTTATTGCTAAAAATATATTCTTTATACATAGTGTGGGAGATATATTTTAAAGCAATGGTAATAATAATACAAGGATATTTTTTTGTAATTAATTTGAATTCGATGTCGAAGTACAATTATTTTATTTTTATGTAGCCGCATTTTTTCAAAAATTATGCAGAGCGCTTGATGAAAATAAAATTATTCGTGATAATCGTCTACTATTTTTACCCGACTGCGCGACGCAAAGGAGGGTAATGTGTTTATCAGTCTATGTATGTATGTATGTAAGTATGTATGTATGTATGTATGTTTCTATGTGGCGTTCTAGAGGCCAAACGCGTGGACCGATTTTGATGATTCTTACGTCAATCGATTCGTCTGAATCTGGCGAGTGTGACTAAAGACATGACAGTAATCCAAAGTAACATGTGTCACCACCAGACGCCATATTGTCAAAATTAAAAAATCCAAAATCGTCAAAGTATGTCAAGATGGGTATCGTTGAATAGGTTTTTAAAAATAAATATTAGGTTTCTTTCACCATTTTGCATTTTAAAGAACCGTTTAGGAAATATAACGGTTTAAAGTTAATTTACAATTAGGTATTCTTGCTTTTTATTACTAACGAACAAGTTTTTATTTTTGTTACGTAGTTACGCTTGGAACTATCAAAGTATAAGCCGTGATGGTACAGGTGACAGGAATTTATTGATATATACTAAAACAATATTTACATAAATTGTACCTACCTACTGAATAAAAGCCTAATAACACTTAGGTACCTAAAAACGTTAAAAGAATAATAATAAATTTAAACAATAAATAACTAAACCCTAACAGAATCTTACTAATATTATAAACGCGAAAGTTTGTATGTATGTATGTATGTGAGGTTGTTACTCTTTCACGCAAAAAATACTGAACCGATTGCGATGAAACTTGGAATATAGGTAGCTGGGGGACCTGGATTAACACATAGGCTACTTTTTATTCCCGCGGGAACGGAACTTACGCGGGTGAAACCGCGGGGCGCAGCTAGTACATTATAACCCCCTACCTAATGAAATGAATAGATTACGAGACTTACCTACAAGCTTGTGCTTAGTGTAGAATCGATGTCTGATATATGTAATTTGAGAAATGTGTAATAAGTGTCATAGTTAATAAATAAATATTTGATTTGATTTTGATTTGACCTACCATCAATAAATGAAAATAGCTAAAAAGCGTAAAATAAAAAAAATAATTTATAAAAAAACAAAAAACCCGACTGCGTAAAAACTCGATTAAAAAATACGCATAGAAACAACAAAAAAACCAAAAAGAAAAAAACAAGCCCAGTAATTTGAAATTATGCTAAGTAATAATAGTTTTGTAATCGATACACACAGAACACATAATAAATGAGTAAAAAATTACTCACAGTCGGGACCCATTGGAAAAATTAGATTGGTAAAATGAATGGGTCCCGACTGTGAGTAATTTTTTAGCCCAGTCTACTATTTTTCCTTTT
The DNA here is from genome assembly GCA_949358125.1 of Idaea dimidiata. Lineage (NCBI taxonomy): Eukaryota > Metazoa > Arthropoda > Insecta > Lepidoptera > Geometridae > Idaea > Idaea dimidiata. The sequence continues at coordinate 13,320,953 of OX442339.1, read as the reverse complement.
TACACTTATGTTTATTTGTCTATTAATATATCAAGTATTATTACTTTATTGGCCTTATTTTGTTTTTTTTTTTGGCTTCCTTGGCTGGCAGTGCCAAGTCCCGTCTTCACTGTGACATTGACATTTTTATTGAAAGAACGAATGGCAAACTCGCCAAAATTCGGCGAATTGGTGGTTGTGTTTTTGTTTCGCTCTAGAATTTGTAAATAAAAAATACTTTACTAAAATACAATAAAGGTAACAGTCGTAACTTGAATAAATAAATATCAGTTGTATTGTGAGCCAAATGATTAATTGTTATAAAATATTTGTATTCAATAATACTGTGTAAGTAAAACACATTAAATAAGGTGCACGATAAAGTAGTAAGTATTTACCTAGTTACTGTTGTGTCGTATTATTTCTTTCAAAATATGTAGTTAATAGTTTTCTACACTGGAACACTATTTACATCGACATAGACATTTAAATTTTGCCTTTTGCTGCATTTCTGTGCTAATATTCAACCTGGTTATACCTGTACAACCTGTAAAACTGTACCAACTATGATAATAGGGTTCGTAAAAAGAAATATTTACTGTTTCTGTAATCACAGTGCTTAGAGCTATATTTATTGTTGATAAAAGGCTAGCAAAATCTGGCAGTCAAAAGTTAAGTGCCTTTTTATTATATTTTTGCAAGTAGTATCTCAAGGAACTTTGATGTACCTACGTTTAACTAATAAATGTTGTTACTCAATAAAATTGCAGTGAATTTAAATTTCTTTGGGGAGAGAAATTTAAATTACCACTGCACTAATATCCTATGCCATTAATTAAACCTTAGTAATTTACATGTACACTCAAGACCTACTTTACTCATACTGTGGTTGAAAAATAATGTGGTAGCTACAATACAATCCCGCATAGGTAGTTGATTTTTCATCACCACTGCCTGTAACAAAGATCACTGCCAATATTTTATTTACTACTATTCACTGTTATGCTTTAAAAGTGCTGGAAGTTTATTTATTTAATACTGCACCTTGCAGTTTCACCCAAATAAATCCTGATGCCGTGGGAATATGGGGATGATAAGTAGTCCATATGTTATTCTAGAATTTCAGTAGCAAATTTCAAGTTTCATAATTGGGTAGTTTTTACATAAAAGAGTAACAAACATATTTACAAATTTTGATGTTTTATTAATGATTAGCTGCGCCCCGTGGTTTCACCCGCGTAAGTCCCGTTCCCGCGGGAATATCGGGATAAAAAGTAGCCTATGTGTTAATCCAAGTCCCCAGCTACCTTTATTCCCAGTTTCATCGCAATCGGTTCAGTAGTTTTTGCATGATTGAGTAACAAACACACAAACACATACAAACTTTCAACTTTATAATATTAGTAGGATACCTGACCTACACTTATTAACTTACCTACACACAAACCTCCATATTTATGGAATTAGCTGTGCAAAGAATGCTTGCACACAGCAGCTACTACATCTTAAGCTTTCTTAGCTTAGCCCACAAAAGGAGTTATGTAATAAATTAATATGTCTACATTGTATTACATCAAAACATTATTAATTAGTGAACTTTCAATATGACATATTAACAGATACCATCCAACCCGCACAATGCGTCGCTACTTCTTCCGTTTCCTCCGTCTCCGGAACCTTCTCATGCTGACCATCATAGTCATACTGCTGTATCTAGTCAGGATGCTCGCTAACCTGCAAGATGCCGGGGAGCATGTTCAAGCTGTTAGGAATGCCTTCCAAGGGAGTTTCATGAGGAATAAGAATGAGTATTTTGTACCTTCCAGTTTAAAGGTGAGTTGACTTAATAATTAGATAAAAATAAGACAACATGAGTCCTTAGAAACCCAGTTTATAAAATTAGTCTGCTATTTCCCACCGTGTGGGAAATCGTCTCCATCATGTCATTCTAAGTGTTGCGATCTACCGATATAACAATAATATTTTTATGTAAGCAAATATATATTAACCTACTAATTTCAAGCATCGTCGGAATTAGCTCTAATTTGGCCTGTACTCTCTTTTCGGTGAAACAAGTAAGCATTGTAAAAAGCTTCACCCACATTTGCCACTGAGCAGCCTATGTCGTAGCGCCAATACACGTAATACCGGACAAAGTAATTTTTCTATTTATTATTATAATTGAATGTTTTATCCACTATCTCACCTGACGGTAAGTGATAATATGGTCTTAGACGTAGGACGCTCATCTAGAAGATAGGAAGACAATCCGACCCTTCTTCCATAGTGCCTGCATTGGTAGTATCGGAACTCGGACGAGTCCGCTTAGCGCTACGACTTGGCTGGTGGGCAACAAGCCAAAGTCTTCACTAAGATTCTTGTTTTATAACTAAAATCTGATTTTTCTATCTGGCTTATCCATTTCACATGCCATAGCAATGAATAAACCATTCCTATCTCTAATTTTATTTAACAGGAAACAAATAAAATATTAATCATCACAATGACATTTCCCATCTTAGAAATTTCCACATTTCTAATTCTTAATCAAATATTTTTACATTAGACCATAAAGTATTTAGCGCAGCGCAGTGAAGTGAAAAGATAAGAGGTTTATTTAACCAGTTTTCTATGTTTTACAGAAAATTGACTGGCACAATTATACACAGATAGAGTATGAGCGGAAGCGCGTGGGTTAGTATTATCTTTTATTGTTTCTGTTTGCATTATTTAGGTAAATAGTTATCACTAGTTGCGGTCTTAAGGACGCGACTCATGTGAAATCCCTTCCGATTGAATAGTTTTCTTCATAGCCGGTATCAAATAGATCTTTAAACAATGTTTAATGTTATTGTACATGATACAAGAAGTGTCCCCTTCATTTCAAAAACAATGAAAAATAACTTTAAATACCACTATTATACAAGCAAAGTTACCCCTGTTTTACAAAATAAATCAGTTTTTCTTCTAAATCTAAATCTTAACCGCTAAATTTTCTTATAGGCATCATAATATTAGAAAATACAATACCTAGAACCCCTTCATCGTATTTTATAAAAATATTATTTTAATCTTCGTTAATTATTGATATTACGAGAAATTGTAGATTTTTCACGCAATTCCATCTCGCTCATTTATATGCAATCGGACAAGGACCGTTGATTATCATCTATCGCCGTCTTAAAGGGTCGTTTTAAACTAGAAATTTCGTATATTCAGTCTATAATTCTGATGATCCTTCGTAATATATTTAGAACGTCAGATAGAGAGAAAGGGAGAGAGATTATTTCGTCATTGTACGAAAAATCTACTTTTTGCCCAGGATCTGGATAAAAATTTCACATTTTTCTTTTTTAAATATTAGTGGAATGTCGTTAATAGTAACTCATTGTATATTACATTTTTTAGCTCCCATCTATGTACAAAACAAGTTTTAACGAACTCGTAATTTATAGGGCCAAGGGTTAATGAGTAGAGTTGGGCCGAATAATCGTCTATTTGCCTCACTTTTCGACTATTCGGCGCCTTTCCCTAATATTCAACAATTAACCTACGTGTATTTCGTCTCTAGCCGCTAAAAGCACCTGGGGTCAATTATTAACCAATTTTAAAAAAGTGCTAAATGCCATGTCGGCCCACCTCTAGTAATAAACTAAAATACAAACTAAAAACACAAAGTTTAACATTTATTTAGTAGAAAAACATACCTAAACTACTTTGGTGTGAAAGGCACTGTTTACAATTATTTACTTTAATATTATAAATCAGGAAATTGACAAGTTGATTAATTAATACGATTAAAACTAAAATTATGAACTTCTTAAACAATCGGTAGGCAGTTTAGATAATCTACTACTTTTTATCATCGGGTACTTTAATTGTTATCAGGTCCCGAAATTGTTGCAGTATATTATCTAATTATTAGGCGCTTTATCTTTTAACGCCCGCTGTTTTACCCGCGTAAGTCTTTATTCAATATTTAAAAATTTCTGGCGTAAGATCCTTGTCCTGATCATAACAAATACAACACAAAAATAGTTATCGAAATCGGTCCAGCCTGATGCCGTGACCACACAAAATAGGCATTCATTTTTAAAAATAAGACTAGCAGCGCCCCGCGGTTTCACCTACGTAATTCCCAAATTTTTTTCATAAGAACCTTCTCCTGATCATGACAAACATAACAAAAAAAAGAATTAGCGAAATCGATCCAGCCTTTCAGGCGTGATGTGATGACGTTACCACGCGAAATAGGAATTCATTTTTTAATTCATAAAATTTGGTTGTTTATTATTCTCAGCGAACTCCGTGGCGTGTCGTGTGAACACGTGGTTGCGACGCAGAAAGTTGCGGGTGTTCGATTTATGCCTTGAATTAATAATCTATCTATCTTTATAATCTACAGCTATTTGTTTATAGTTCTGGGTGTGTCTGCATATATAGAATATAATAAGTATACCTACTTGTGGATTTGAAAAAAAAACTATATCATCATTTATTTATTTATTTATTTATTTCATCATTATTGATATGACTAAGTTACACCAAATTAATGCTTGAGGAGCTGTGAGCCAAATATAATTTATTTTCGGGCTGCGACTTTTAACAACCCATATAGGCCTAGACCTGTGCTAGGGTATGTTAATATGCTAATATCGACCTCGTTTTATAATAATAGTGTTTGACGCGAAAAAGTTCACCGCATGCACATGCTTGTGCATGCGGTGAACTTTATTATGTAGAATTTATCTAATTCATCGCTGCAGCAGCTTGACTTATTCACAAGGGTGCGAAATTCTTCATTATATTGGACTCGTAATTGAAAAAATGATTCTTTCTATTAATTCACACAGTCGCTTAGATCTTCCATGTTTGTAATGAATAGTGCACTGGGCTAGTGATCGGGGGGTTGTAGGTAACATTATATTTTAGAAAAATAAAGTGTTTTCGTAAGCATGCACACCAACAACAAAACAATACTTACCCCCACCCAATATAACAAAGTGTGGTAAACAGTTTTAGAAATTCCTTATTTCAATATCCTAAACATATTAACAAACAAACTTAACTTTTAGGCATAGGCGAACAAGGCATCCCAGCCCACTTACCAAAGGAAGAAAAAGATGTAGAAGATCAATTGTACTCTGTGAACGGCTTCAACGGGGCATTGAGCGACAAAATACCTCTAAACCGCTCCTTGCCGGATATCCGGCATAAGGGATGCAAGGATATACAGTACATTGAATCTCTGCCAACTGTCAGTGTGGTGGTCCCATTCCACAATGAACATTGGAGTACTTTATTAAGGACGGCTTTTTCTGTACTGTATAGATCACCGCCACATCTAATTAAGGAAATATTTCTAGTCGATGATGCTAGTACCAAAGGTAAGCTTCTTAAATTTACACGATTTGTATAAATAGGTACATATTTCTTGAGTATTTTTACTATAAGTATTACTGGCTGCGCCCCGCGGTTTCACCCGCGTAAGTCCCGTTCCCGTGAGACTATAGGGATAAAAAGTAGCCTATGTGTTATTCCCGGTATCCAGCTACCTAAATTCCAAGTTTTATTGCAATCGGTTCCGTAGTTTTTGCGTGAAAGAGTAACAAAGTCACACACTGACATACATACATATAAACATGTTTATAATATTAGTAAGATAAATAGCTATTTATTATTGTAATGTATTATATTTTTCTATTCAAGTATTTGTATCCCCTATTTATGCTAATATTCTGTATCTCTCTGCCTACCACATAAACTTTACTGACCCTCCATCCAAAGGCTGCCTGGAAGAAATCGCTTTTAGCGATAAAATGGCCCATGTACAACGTTTTATTTTTCAGCTTTCTGTGTATTTTTCTTCATTACTGTTTTGTAATTGTTGTTGGTTGTACAAATAAAGTATTGATCTTATCTATCTATGAAGACCCTCGAAATGAATGGTTACCTTTAGACCACTAGACTAACACCGCTCCTATTTTTAAATTATGGAGATTACATCCACTGTAAAATGAATATCTTAATATTAGGGGTTAAAGTATGAAATTGCCGATTTGTACTGAAAATCTTAATTGTTTATTTTTTAAATTTTTAACAAATTTATTTAATCAAAATAGTTGCCATTATTATCTATACATTGCTGCCATCTAATGGGAAGGTTATTAATGCCTTTGCGATAGAACTCCGACGATCTAGACTGCACAAACTGTGTGAAAGCATTTTGTACTGCCTCCTGGGAAGAAAACTTCTTGTCACGTAGATAATTGTCCAAATCACGAAAAAAATGGTAGTCCGTTGGAGCAAGGTCTGGTGAATACGGAGGATGACAAATGGTTTCTAAGTGCAGTTCCTGAAGGGTCAAAATGGTTTCTCGTGCTGTGTGAGGTCTCGCGTTGTCGTGGAGCAATAATGGTGAAGATCGATTCATGAGTCGGGGCTGTTTTACTGCTAGTTTTGTCAACATGGTTCGGAGTTCGGCACAATAGACATCTGCCGTAATTGCTTGACCAGATCGAAGAAAACTATTGTGAATAACACCATGCTGAGACCACCAAACAGTTACCATTACCTTTTTATTGGTAAGTTTTGCTTTAGGACACTGTTGTGGCATTTGACCTGGGGTCAGCCATTGCATTTTTCTTTTCCGGTTATCATAAAGAATCCACTTTTCATCACATGTTACAATTCGATCCAATATTCCTTCATTTCTGTACCGGTTCAACAAGGCAACACAAGTTTCAACACGCGTTTCTTTCTGCAGATCAGTCAAATCATGAGGCACCCATTTTGCGTATTTTTTTATTTTATTGATTTGACGCAAGTGAGTCAATAAAGTGGGTAAGGTAACGTTAAACCATGCCGCTAATTCCTGGGTAGTTTGACTAGGATCGGCTTCCACTATCTCTCTTAATTCATCGTTATTCACCTGTGTGGGCGGTCTTCCTCGTGGCTCGTTCTTTAAGTCGAAATTTCCATCACGAAAGCGTTTAAACCAAAATCGCACGGTGCGTTCATTAGTAGACCCCTCTCCAAACGCAGCATTGATATTGCGGGCTGTTTCTGCCGCGTTAGTTCCGCGTCGGAACTCGTATTCAAAAATCACTCGAATTTTCTCAGTATCCATCTTTCTTGTCTAAATTGAATAACAAAAACAATTGAAAGTCGATATTCAAATGTTTCACATTTTTTTAAAAAAGAACATCACAGAAACCATTTGAAAAAAGTTTCATTCGAAAACCTCAAACCATGAAGATTCTATGTCAATTCAAAGAACCTATTGCAATAAAACGGCAATTTCATACTTTAACCCCTATTATTTCATTCTACAGTTGTTTAAATTTGTTTGAAAAGCGCATTCTATGAAGCTATCTGCGTAACCCAGTTTCAGTACTGCATAGAAAATGTTTGTTTGTTTACATCTACAATACAAGGCGATTGGCATAACATAGAAGATAAATCTGCTAGCTGATTACGTAACGCCGTTGCTAACAAAACTCGATTGAAACAATTGAAATTATTGTATTCACATCTTTTAGTAGCAAACAAATTGCCATTGCATTTATAACCAGCGCCTGCCAAATTATAGGTAAAATAAATAAATAAATATTGCACTACTGCGCACAGAGCAATCTAGCCCCAAACTAAGCACTAGGCTTGTACTATGGGTACTAGACAACGGATATACTACATATTATACTTTTTTTTTGTAAATACATACATGTTATACATAGAGACACCCAGACCAGATACAAATTAGTATATCCGTTATCGCAAAAATCAACAATTTTATTGTTTCAATCAAGATTTGTTTGCACCAGAGTTACATAATCAGTTCCCTGAATATATCATATATATACTACAGGTAGATTATAATATGTAAATTATACCTCAGTATTCTTATATTAACACTAGTTGCGCCCCGCTATTTCACCCGCGTAAGTCTAATGGAATATGTGTTAATCTCTGTTTGCAGCTACCTAGTATTTCAAGTTTTATCGCAACCGGTTCAGTGGTTTTTATGTGAAAGAGTAACAAAGTCACATACATACATACAAACTTTCGCGTTCATAATATTAGTAAAATAAGTAAGATAATATTAGTTAGATTACAACAATAGTCTAACAATAGTTAGATTACTAAGAATCTTAAAATCGGTCCATCAGTTTGACATCAGAAGCGCCAGTCATACATACATAATATACAGACTGATAAACACACAACCCTTCTTTGAGTAACGCAGTCGGGTAAAAAAGATTCTGGTCTTGTTTTACAAATTTATGTTACATTAATTTATTACCTACCTACGAAGGTGACTACGTAATATCTATTGAACATTTCTCGACACGCATCTCACGATGCGTTATTGTTGCAATAATTACTTACGGTGAAGGAAACAGTTGTAAGAACACAATGTGCTCTCGAAGGAAAACATGCATTGTTAGGACGTGTCCTGAATACAGAGAAATAGTAGTTAAATGAACACTGCTAATAAAGAATACGCAAGTCGACTTGTGCAAGCGACTTCTTGTGCGATAAAGATCGCTCAAGTCAATTTCAGTACCCCAGTATTACCATGTAGATAGTTGGAAAAGTTATAAACTTTTTAAAATAACACGATTTGAACTCATAACTTCGCCCATAACGTAAAATAACTAGCTAATCATTTTCATATTAGGAGTATAGGAAGGTTAAGTGATTGGCCAAGCCATTGTTGCGTTATTGACACTGATCATCTAGTGGCAGGGTGGTGATATCTATACTTATAATAAAGGAAGAGAGGACAAAAAGTCTGTACTTGGAAGTAAATTTAATGGCAGGGTGGTATACTTATAATAAAGGAAGAGAGGACAAAAAGTCTGTACTTGGAAGTAAATTAAAAAAAAGCTGTCTAAGGGACTTAGGGAAAGTAGTAGAACAAAATTATATAATGTTTAAAATTCATGTCTATCTGTCTATTTCTCTGTATGTTCCTTTTACAATTAAAACTAGTAATCCGATTGAAATCTGGCTTTCAATATTGCATAGTTCTATTTTCGAGGAACGTCGTGGTATACTACATCGAAATTCAATTAGTTAAGTAGAACCCGAGTAATCAACGAAAAAGTCTGCTATGTACTATTTCTACGCAGACGAGTAACAGTTATAAATATTTTGCATATTATATAATATTAGTAAATAAATAAATAATAAATAAATAAATCCTGTGACGAACACACAGCGCCATCTAGCCCCGTGGTAAGCTGCTAAGCTTGTGTTACGGTGACTAGACAACGGATATACTACTTATATTTATTTTTCTTTTGTAAATACATACATATTATACATAGAAATATTATTATTAGTATAATTAGTATGATTGCAATTTCATATTGGCTCCATAATATGTTGTGTTTGTACAAGTGTTAAGAGTTAAGAGATTTATGAACATATGTATGTTTCTTATTATTGTTTACAACATAGCTATTTAGTGGAGGTTACATTAACATTAATAAAATGATAAGCATTTATTGATAGGGCCAATTTGCACACAGTTATAGTTTTGATTACTTACATTAAACTTATTACGAATATAATAGAATATATTAAACAGGGAATCTGTAGTACATGTGCTATTTCAGGTTTTCAGCTATCTAGGTACGTACCGAGTTTTATCGCAATCGATTCACCGGGTTTGCGTTAAGGACGCGACTCATGTGAAATCCCTTCCGATGGAATGGTTTTATTCATAACCGGTATCAAATAGATCTTTAAACAATGTATTATGTTATTGTACATGATACAAGAAGTGTCCCCTTCATTTCAAAAACAATAAAAAATGACTTTAAATACCACTATTATACAGGCAAAGTTATCCCTGTTTTACAAAATAAATCAATTTTTCTTCTAAATCCTTAACCGCTATATTTTCTTATAGGCATCATAATATTAGAAAATACAATACCTAGAACCCCTTCATCGCATTTTTTCAAAATATTATTTTAATCTTCGTTAATTATTGATTTTACGAGAAATTGTAGATTTTTCACGCAATTCCATCTCGCTCATTTATATGCAATAGGACAAGGACCGTTGCTTATCATCTATCGCCGCCTTAAGGAGCTACAAACTTTCACCTTTATAATATTAGTATGATTATTGCTACAAGATTCTTTTGTCTTATCATTGGTTTGTTTATAGCTCGAAGTTTTTTTTTTAAATATGTCACATGGATGTATTTCCAAAAAGGAATAATGTATGTAGATATTCGTTGTCTAGTACCCATAGTACATACAAGCCTAGTAGCTTGGGTCTAGATTGCGATGTGTGTAATGTCGTGCAATATTTTTATTTTATTGTTTGTTTCAGAGTTTTTAAAAGACAAATTAGACCAATACCTGGCTAAACACATGCCCAAAGTGAAGACAGTTCGTCTGGAACGTCGCAGCGGGCTCATAACCGCGCGACTGGCGGGTGCCAAGCTGGCCACGGGCGATGTATTGTTGTTCCTCGACTCCCATACTGAAGCTAATGTCAACTGGCTACCGCCTTTATTAGGTAAATCTAGATTAGATTACCATTTATTTTGGTAGTTTTCTTTACTCGATTGGTTAACTTTTTAACAGATTTTTATCTAGAACAACTCGTTTAAAACCGAAATTTCCATTTTACAGCTAAACGTGACGTAATTAAACCTCTATTTTTTCTGTATTAGATGCTTAATAACATACACTTGAAATTGGTAGAACGGTTTTACTAAATTAGCAATAGTTATCTTGTTATTAGGAATTGTTTGATTTTACTCACTAAAATATTGCATAGTCGCATCTTACGTCCTTTTTTACACATTTGAAATTTGTTAGCCCTATTCCTGTCACGTCATTAGGTGAGTATGGGGCCTTAAAAAAAGCATAGAAACGGTTTGGCTGTCTGCTTCTGTTTACTATAATGTCTATCATATTGAACAGTGGCATCACCACTTTACAATAACATTCACCCCATTCCACAGAACCGATAGCCCTAGATTACCGCACGGCAGTCTGCCCGTTCATAGACGTCGTAGCGTTCGATACTTTCGAATATCGGGCGCAGGACGAAGGGGCTCGCGGGGCCTTCGACTGGGAGTTCTTCTACAAGAGGCTGCCAGTCTTGCCGCAGGATCAGGAGAATATGCCACGACCTTTCAAGTGAGTAGGTATTTTACACATCTAAAATGTCTTTCTGAAATATATACAGGTTAACCATTTCGATGGGCTTTCGAGGGGTTAATGCCATTTTAATTTTTGTCTATATCTGGATGCTATATCTGGATCCTGTCCTGGTCCTATGCCGATTGCCGATCATATGCTGATCCCATGCCGATCCTATGCTGAACTTATGCCGATCCTATGTTGAACCTATGCTGATCCTATGCAGATCATATGCCGATCGATGTTGAACCTATGCTGGTCCTATGTTGAACCTATGCAACTACTATTTAACTACTTTAACTAACAATTGAAAATATTAGATGGGAAAGTAAATAAACTGATTGAATAGTTTTACGTCGCTTTAAATACTTACCTAATTTCATTCGTTGTAAATTCACACACTGTAATATTATATTATGGACTAGCTGCGCCTGAGAAAAATGCGTTATCACGGGCGCGGGCGTCCGAGCGTCCGAGCTTTTTTCGAGTGGTTGCACTTTTTCGTTATTACTCGGATTCTACTAATTAGACTTCGCAAGTATACCACGACGTTCCTCGAAAATACAACTATCCAATATTGAAAATAAGATTTTAATCGGATTAGTATTTTATTATTGTATACTAGAACAGACAGAGAAAAAGACAGACGGACATACATTTTAAAAATTATATAAGACTTTTTTAAATTTACTTCCAAGTCCAGACTTATTTATTTATTTATTAACACAGTTACTTATTACATTAACAGTATCACACCAATACATGTCATTCTAAAGTCAAAAGTCATTCTATTGAACTTACTTTTTGTCCTCTCTCCCTTTATTACTAGTAGTTCGCCCCTAACTGAGACCTCACGACCCCCTATCTCCCCAACCCCCCTATCTCCCCAACCCCCCTACCGATCCGGCTCATCTTCGAACTCATAAATTCTATTGACCTAAACTACGCGCATACCATAATTCATAAAGATCGGAGCAACGATACTCAAGTTATCGTCGAACAAACATACAAAGTTACAAAGATACAAGCGCCAGGCCTGTCTACACTGGTCAATATTTTTTTAATGTTACTGACATATTTCAGGAGTCCAGTAATGGCGGGCGGTCTGTTCGCTATATCGCGCGCCTTCTTCTGGGAGCTGGGAGGGTACGACCCCGGCCTTGATATATGGGGCGGGGAGCAGTACGAGCTTAGTTTTAAGGTAAACTATTTTACTACGAAACAACGATTTTTGAGTGTGTTCCACACTAACCAACTGCGGCAAGTGAGATTGATCAGATCCGAAAAACACTTACATAGATTTAGCAATGTTTTTACAACAGGTTGCAGCCTTTTACCAACCATTTTAGAACCAAATTTACTCGCCACCGGTGCGGAGGAACTCTAAGGCTGAAATCTATTGTGCGTACTTTAACTTTGCTCAGACTGAGTTTAGCAAAACTAAGCATAAACTTTGAATTGGAATTTATAGTCGAAATCTTATATATCTTATATATAAAAATGAATGCCTATTGAAATGAAATGAAATGAAATGATGAAATGATTTATTGTTTGTGGATCTAGATAAAATTAGATAGTATACACAATTAAGGAATCTCTAGTCCTACCACGTGGGCATACAAACATGGTTCTTAGAAATAATAGTCAATTTTAAAACACATTCTTATAGTGAGGGTAGGCTACTAACATGTCCCGTTCACTTTTACAATTGCAACTGTTTTCATATTAATCACAATACACAATTAAATACATTAATATAGAATAAACATACATTGTCAAAGGATAATTATATTAATAATTCGTCAATTGTATTTTATATTTAATACAGCGATAATTCTATTCAAATTGTCAAGTACTGCTTCGATTATTTTTATTATCTAAAAATTGTTTGATTTTATAATATGCTTTTTTCACCAAGAACTTATTTAGGGTATGCTTGAATTCATTTAAATTTTCGATGGCACGGATTTCTTTGGGAATTGCGTTATATATAACTGGTGCCATACCAAAAACACTTACCTGTAAAAGATGAGTTTTACTTAACCTGTATCTTAAAGAGACACCTCGCCTTGCACTAAATTCAGTCTCAAAATAATTGCTGTTGTTTCTGACAAAAAGAGCCACACCACACACTATTTTGCGTTGTCACGGCATCATGCCTGAACGGCTGGACCGATTTCGATAATTCTTTTTGTGTTGTGTTTGTTATGATCAGGAGAAGGATCTTATGCCAGAAATTTTGGATAAAGATTTACGCGGGTGAAACCGCGGGGCGAAGCTAGTTCATAAAATAAACACGAATAGAATAAAAATAATTTCATAGTCATTACAGAGCAGCAAAGTTTAGGTCATTATTTTTGATCGGTTAACATTTTAAATTTGAAAAACTTACTAAGCAAAAACTTTGGATAGTTTCGAAGATCGCTTTATAAATACCAAAATTTGTCAAAATTTTTGCATAGCAAAGCCAAAGTACCCGACCGACTATAGATTCCAGTCTAAGTTCGTTGAGATGGGGTACACGTAGTGATTATATTCTCTTTGATGGGGTAGCCCTATTTGATGTCGGAGTGTGAACAAAATCCGATTAGACTTCACCAAGTGTTTTTGTGGAGGTTATCGAACTTTTGTAACAATTAGAAACTAATACTTATTTCTTATTTTATATTCTGATAGCTATGTAAATGAAAGATTATCCAATTTACAGAGAATTTAAATAACATTTTTTAGTATTCAAGTGTTTAGAAGCGAGCGTTGAAAAATGCTTACAATTATGAAAGCAACGCGATTAGGACCGTACAAAATGAGTTTTATTTCAGACCAACAACACCGCGAAAATTCAAAAAAAATCCAAGAATTTTCTTTACATTTCCATTTTACTTTGCATTTACAATTGAAATGAAATAAAAGCATTTTGTAATGCCCTGCCCAGACTCCTTTTTCTAGATAGACTGTGATGTAATTCGTTATTATTTTGTTCTAAAAATTTAATGTAAACTCATGTCATGTCTCTGGGTTTTTCTGTAGGATTAAATACTTAGTGCTACCGTCTTGACTAACGACCTCTGTGGCGCGGCGGGCGAACGCTCGGCTGCAATGCAGAAGGTTGCGGGGGCGATTCCCGCTGGCTGCAAATATTCATGCTTAAAATTAAAATAAAATAAATATTTGTACCTGGTCTTGGTGTATTTCTATGTATAATATAAATGTATTTATAAATAAAATATATTATATAAGTAGTATATCCGTTGTCTAGTCACCGTAACACAAGTTTAGCAGCTTACATGGGGCTAGATGGCGCTGTGTGTTGGTCACAGAATTTATTTATTGTCTAATATTTGTATTAGAACGTTCCTGTGTACGCAAACTATAATTGTGTAAAATTTCAGATATGGCAATGCGGCGGTAAGATGTATGACGCACCGTGTTCCCGCGTCGGACATATTTATAGAAAATTCGCACCGTTTCCTAACCCAGGTCACGGAGATTTCGTTGGAAAGGTAATTAAAGTTTACACACGCTTTCAAAGGTATAGAAATTATGGAAAGCATTTCTTTTAAAATTAGTCATACAAGTATAGGAAAACTTACATAAAATACCCTCACTCTCAATTTTTTCGCGGAGCTTGATATTATTTCGCTGGTAATTTCAACCAGCTCGTTCACTAGACTCGATAATGCAGGTAGGTGATGATAGTTAAAGGCGTCCATATCGTTCAACTCGTGTCAGGAAGTAGGTAGTTCTACTCTAGAATCCTTCGCTTCACTCTGGATTCAAAAAACACTCTCGCCGTAAAAATAGTCTTTTCTCCCTTGGTATACAATCTACTATTCTGTATTCGGGTGTAAATGTCCTATATCAGAACTACCGTCGCGTGGCGGAGGTGTGGATGGACGGCTACGCGCAGTACCTGTACAACCGGCGGCCACACTACCGCGACATCGCCACGGGGGACATCTCCGAACAGAAGGCGCTGAGGCAGAAACTGCACTGCAAGAGCTTCAAGTGGTTCATGACGCAGGTATGAATGGATTTGACGGCCTCTGTGGCGCAGCGGGCGAAGCTCGGACTGCAACGCAGAAGGTTGCGGGTTCGATTCCCGCTGGAAACTAAGGTTGGAAACTGAACTTTGGTTCTGAATGTATCAAGTATGTATTTACAAAAAAAAATACAATACTTAGTATATCCGTTGTCTAGTATCCATAGTACAAGCCTAGTGCTTAGTTTGGCGCTAGATAGCGCTGTCGTGCATTTTTTAAAATTATTTATTCATATTGCACCTTATTTTGTCCGGAGCAGACGTGCGTGACGTGACCAAGTACTGGTCGCCATAACGCGAAACAAAAATTAAGACAAAGAACATTAGACATACACACTGATACATTTATTACATTACACACTTGATGGCACAAAGTATTGCAGAAGTTATTGCACACAGTGTAATCTATCCAAATTAAGCAAGTTGACTTCTAATATAGGATACATATAAAAAAACTCCCAGTAAAAACAATTATGATAATTATATTGACTTGTTCACGGCGGGAACCTAACTGGCTATCAAGGCACTGACTTTTACATTATATAAAAGTTAATTAACATGACTAAAATCAGTGTCATACAATTTCGAAAAAGTCTAAATTCCAAGGCACTAACTTCTACATAAGGGCGGATTAAAATGTCTGAATCAGTGTCATACGATTCCGAAAAAGTCTAAATTCCAAAGCATTGACTTCTACATTAATATAAGAGCTGATTTACATGACTAAAATCAGTGTTATACAATTTCGAAAAAGTCAAAATTCCAAGGCACTGACTTCTACATTAATATAAGACCTGATTAACATGACTGAAATCAGTGTCATACAATTTCGGAGAAGTATAAATTCCAAGTCCCTGACTTCTACATCAAATAAGGCGGATTAACATTACTGAATTCAGTTCAATTTCGAAAAAGTCTAAATTCCAAGGCACTGACTTCTACATTAATATAAGAGTTGAAAATTACATTAAATTATTAATTGGACATTACTGAAATCAGTGTTATACAATTTCGAAAAAGTATGACTGACCACGAAAATTCTAAGGCACTGACTTCTATTACTAACTACTTCTGATTACCTATTACTTCATGTAAATGAGCTTTACTGTGTGTCTTTACAGATAGCGTTTGATTTGATAGCAAAGTACCCGCCAGTTGATCCGAAATCGTTTGCTAAGGGTCATGTGAGTATTTCTTATTATTTTACTAATCTATACTTTACTATAATATTATAAAGAGGTAACGTTTGTAACATGTATGTAAGTATGTTTGTAAGTATTTATTTTGGGGGTAATCTCAGAAATTACTGGACCGATTTCAGAAATTCTTTCACTAATAAAAAGCTACATTATCCAGGAATGACATAGGCTACTTTTGATCCCGATATTCCCTCGGGATCGGGACTTACGTGAGTGAAACTGCGGGACGGCGCTATGAAAAATAAAGTCGTGTATTTCTATTTATAACCCAACAACCCGTAAACTGATATGAATGAAATTTGGTACAGGATTGGTTTAGAAGTAGAAATAAGATATAGGGAACTTTAAATGATCATACGGGTTAAGCAACGCTTGATACGCTTTACAAAATGGGTGGAAAAGAGTGGCTGAACCGATATGAATGAAATATGAATGCCAGTTCCTGCCTGGCACCTGCATAACGATTCGAATAATAATAATAAATGTAATAAGAATAAGAATAATCGCTTGTTCGTGAAGACGACATGGCGATAGTAGCGCGACTACGCTGCGATTCTACCGCTTGTGGAGACGGTCCCTAAGAATCTGATCCACCACGAAATCAAGAATTACACGAGTGAAACCGCGGGACGCTGCTGATTATATTGGAAAACAAACAGTAAAATATGTATATATTTTTGTTACATGTGTTGAACACGTAATATAACTTGGCTCTAATATTACAGGTACGTTCAGAATCGCAGCCGCAATTCTGTATCGACTCAGTGAACGGTGGAGAGTTAGGGTCGTTGGAGTTGAGGCCTTGCGAAGATTATAACGACGAGCAGAAGTTTGTCTTCACATGGCATAAGGATGTCAAGTAAGTTATATTTAATGATGTTGCTGAGGGATATCTTTGATAACTCTTTTGGAGGTACAAAGTAGTGTATACCTCCAAAGGGAAGATCTTCCTTCCACCGGGCAGGTGGTTTTGCCCGGTAGGCCGCGCCCTGGCGATGTCTCGTCGGTAGTTGTATATTAGCTTATCTCAGAAAGGATTTCATACTAGTAACGCCATCTAGGTACTATGGGCGTCTGCAAATGCAAACACTCACTAGCATCCAGGAACACCGCGTTTAATAAGGTTTTCACTTTCATTACCCTTGTACACCTTCACGAAACTAAAAATGATTAAAATGCCCCGGAAATTTAACAATGAACACGCATTTGAACTAGGTTTTAAAAAAATAATTAAGTACTTCAAACCTTTACAATGCTATTACAGTACCCCAAGGCGACACAGTAAAGAACTAAAACTAAACTTAAATTAAATGAATTTATAATATATTTTAAGAAAACTAATTACCATATCTTACTTCTTACTAATAATAGGGGTTAAAGTATGAAATTGCCGTTTTATTGCAATAGGTTCTTTGAATTGACATAGAATCTTCATGGTTTGAGGTTTTCGAATGAAACTTTTTTCAAATGGTTTCTGTGATGTTCTTTTTTTAAAAAATGTGAAACATTTGAATATCGACTTTCAATTGTTTTTGTTATTCAATTTAGACAAGAAAGATGGATACTGCGAAAATTCGAGTGATTTTTGAATACGAGTTCCGACGCGGAACTAACGCGGCAGAAACAGCCCGCAATATCAATGCTGCGTTTGGAGAGGGGTCTACTAATGAACGCACCGTGCGATTTTGGTTTAAACGCTTTCGTGATGGAAATTTCGACTTAAAGAACGAGCCACGAGGAAGACCGCCCACACAGGTGAATAACGATGAATTAAGAGAGATAGTGGAAGCCGATCCTAGTCAAACTACCCAGGAATTAGCGGCATGGTTTAACGTTACCTTACCCACTTTATTGACTCACTTGCGTCAATCAATAAAATAAAAAATACGAAAAATGGGTGCCTCAGGATTTGACTGATCTGCAGAAAGAAACGCGTGTTGAAACTTGTGTTGCCTTGTTGAACCGGTACAGAAATGAAGGAATATTGGATCGAATTGTAACATGTGATGAAAAGTGGAGTCTTTATGATAACCGGAAAAGAAAAATGCAATGGCTGACCCCAGGTCAAATGCCACAACAGTGTCCTAAAGCAAAACTTACCAATAAAAAGGTAATGGTAACTGTTTGGTGGTCTTAGCATGGTGGTATTCACTATAGTTTTCTTCGATCTGGTCAAGCAATTACGGCAGATGTCTATTGTGCCGAATTCCGAACCATGTTGACAAAACTAGCAGTAAAACAGCCCCGACTCATGAATCGATCTTCACCATTATTGCTCCACGACAACGCGAGACCTCACACAGCACGAGAAACCATTTTGACCCTTCAGGAACTGCACTTAGAAACCATTCGTCATCCTCCGTATTCACCAGACCTTGCTCCAACGGACTACCATTTTTTTCGTGATTTGGACAATTATCTACGTGACAAGAAGTTTTCTTCCCAGGAGGCAGTACAAAATGCTTTCACACAGTTTGTGCAGTCTAGATCGTCGGAGTTCTATCGCAAAGGCATTAATAACCTTCCCATTAGATGGCAGCAATGTATAGATAATAATGGCAACTATTTTGATTAAATAAAATTGTTAAAAATTTAAAAAATAAACAATTTAGATTTTCAGTACAAATCGGCAATTTCATACTTTAACCCCTAATATTATAAACGCGAAAGTTTGTATGCTTGTAAATATGTATGTATGTAAGTATGGGAGTGTGTTACTCTTTCACGCAAAAACTACTGAACCGATTGCGACGAAACTTGGAATACACGTAGCTGGATACCGAGAATAACACATAGGCTACTTTTTATCCCAATTATCCCGCGGGATCGGGACTTACGCGGGTGAAACCGCGGGGCGCAGCTAATGTTATATATTTCTGAAATGAAAATTTAGCAACACATCTCCTCAACGCGTTCCTGCCAAAACTTACTGTTCTTATTAGTTGCCTGAAGAACAAACCCTGTTTAGTATAAATGTTGCATGAACATTCCAGATGTCAGACACGCAACATGTGCTGGGATCTCCCCGACTCGACCCCTCGCAGCACCATCAAGCTGTACTCCTGTCACCTGGGTGGGGGGAACCAGCTGTGGAGGTATCATACGGTAAGATTCCTCTATATGTTCCTCATGTTTATTGCTTTAGTGTTATTTACCATTGTCTAACATCACCTGCCGAGTGCCGATCTAGAACGGTCGTGCGGATTAAGCAATTCTTAGCGCGGTCGTTACTTGGATGGGTGACAAAAAGTGCCCCAATTTTTATTCCGAAGGTCGTAGTTTCAAATCTTTATGTGCGCTATTAACATCGCTCTTACGATGAAGGAAAACATCGTGAGGAAACCCACGGCTTAAAATCACGCTTAAAGGCCCAATAGTAGGGCTAATTGAGTAAACACACAGTTATAATTGTAACCAATCGTGTAAAGAAAACTACCAAATTGTAGATAAGAGAATGAAAAATTAAAATACCATATTGTAGTATTTTATTTTTAATTCTATTGAATTTCCGAATGTTGTGTAGTTATAATTACTGAGAAATATTGAGATCCCTGCCGCCAATATCGTGAGTATGTCACCTTAAGGTGACCGACAATTCTAGTGAAGGAAAACATCTTGAGGAAGCCCACGGCTTAAAATTACGCGCAAAGAGGCCCAATTGTAGGGCTAATTTGCGGAAATAGTGTAAATAATTATGTCTAATTGTTGGTAACTTATTTCGTAATTTGTTATTATTGCTCAAGGCATTATCACTAGAAATATTTTAAAGGAAAAATTCACTCGCGACGAGATTCGAACTCGCGTCACGTGATTTAGTGACAAATCACTGGAAAGTGATACTGTAGATGGCGTCTCATTCGAGCCTTAGTCGAAAAAATGGTAGACAGGGGAATATTCATATTATGAAATTCGCTGCTCGAAATGTGAACTCGTGTAGCCTAGTTGATTAGGGCGCTGCGGTACTGACGCAGAGACGCGAATTCGAATTTCGTCGCCAGTGAATTTTTTAACATTAATTTTTCCTTTAAACTAGGGTTCGCTGCGAACTAAGACCGCACGACCCCCTATCTACCCAACCCCCCTACCGATCCGGCTCATCTTCGAACTCATGAATTCTATTGACCTAAACTACGCGCATACCAAAATTCATGAAGATCGGAGCTACGATACTCAAGTTATCGTCGAACAAACATACAAAGATACAAGCGCCAGGCCCGTCTACACTGGACCTCACTCGCTTCGCTCGTTCGGTCAACTAGGAGTTCGCCCCGAACTGAGATCTCACGACCCCCTATCTCCCCAAACCCCCTACCGATCCGGCTCATCTTCGAACTCATAAATTCTATTGACCTAAACTACGCGCATACCAAATTTCATGAAGATCGGAGCTACGATACTTAAGTTATCGTCGAACAAACATACAAAGATACAAGCGCCAGGCCCGTCTACACTGGACCTCACTCACGCTTCGCTCGTTCGGTCAATTATTTCTGTTCGTAACTTGTTATTCCAGGACACGAAGCAACTGAAACACGGCACCAGCAACAGTTGTATAGACTACGACCCAGTGACCACGGCTCTGTTCGTCAGCAAGTGTTCATCGTCTAAGACCCAGCGGTGGACGGTGGACAGTATAGACGATGAAATGATGGCCAAGTGGGATGAGATGCGGTCGCGGATCACCGCGCCTGTTGAAGATGATGGGTGGTAAGCAATGAGTCTATTAAAGTTATAGAGACGCCATTGCAAAACAAATCATCATTGAAAAGCGGCGCAAACTATGCTATACAACCTCATTATTTATATTGGATGGAACTAAGACTTCTTTGGCTAGTTAGCTTAGATTTGTGTTGCCAAGAAATTTGCCCTATTACGTATCTAGAAGTTTTTACATATCTCTGGTGGTAAGTCAGTTTTAAACCGGTTTCGACTGCGTCAGTCCCGATTTCGCGGGTTTTTCGGGATTAAAAGTTTATCCCGCATGTGGTGTTATAAGTCTTCAGCTAACTACATATTGAATAGAAATTTAAACTCATTTTTCGGTTTTGAACGTGTTTTTATTTTATTTGTTTGCATTTTATCAACATGTTTTGAGATCTTTACAGATCTCTTTCCCAGGAATGGAAAATGAGTTTGTTCTCAATCCAAGCAAATATAAAAATTTAAGCGTTTTATAAAGCAGTTGATAATTCTTAGTATTTTTTGTAAGTACTAGTGGTTTTACCCGCTCTTGCTTGTTATTCGGGATAAAATGTAGCTTTAATCACGCTTTTCAATCACGCAAAAACCACTAAACTGATTGCGATGAAACTTGGTATGCATATAGCTATATAGGAGATTTGGATTAACGTATAGGTTCTTTTTTATCCCGATGTACTTTAATTCTACGAACGAACGAAAAATCTGTCATAATTCATTCATTCATTCACTCAAAATGTAACTCCTCAAAATTTCAGCCTTGCTAAAATGACGTAGGTCTGCCGGCTCTGTGATCTCACTGTACTAGTAAATTAAATTGACAGATTTTCTTTCTGGAAGACAGTTTTGTTTTGTTCGTTAGTTCGTAGATTTAAAGTAGACCCCCGCAGGTAAAACCGCAAAGTGCCACTAATTTATTATAGAACACACTAATTTATTTCGAAAACACTATTTGTGGCTGGTAAAGTGTTGCTAGTCGTTAAAATAAGATGACATTTATTCGCTTCGATCATTGTATTGCCAGTCTAATAAATGACAATCGTACGTTACTTAGTAGTGCGTATAGGCCAGTGTTGCCAGTCGACAGTTAAAAATAATTAAGTATTTATTACATTTGTATTTAGGTAAAGGTATGTGTATGTATTGAACTTCCGTCCTTTGAATATATAAAAGAAAATACCTAACTTAAATAGGTTTTTCATACCCTTAATATCTATTTCGAACGTTATGGAGATGGTTTTAGAGACTATTTTGCTACGAAGAGACGTTAAAAAACAGAAGTCGTCTTCCTCTCGCTCGCTCGCTAGGTGCGTGAGCGGGACACCGAATCCAATTACTAGCCTTTCGCAGTTTAAAAATACTACTTTTTCACCCGTATTATCTATCTAGTGTACGAATGACAATACTGGTAATTGACAGGAACTTTGCAGCACATTGCGGTTTTGTAGTAATCACTAGTAATAACGACGTTACGTCAAAGCAGCAATGTACTACAAATTCCTGTCAATTTCCACTGTTGTCAGTCGCCCACTGGATAGATAAGACGGGTGAAGGTCCGATTTGCATTTGTACTTAGAGATATAGTTAGAATGCATTTATTATTGTAGTTATGCATAGGTATTTGTAGTTATTTATTAAATATACTGATAGATAATTCTATATTTAAAGCTGGGTTATCATCGCGAGCGGAGCGAAGTCGTTAAAGTTTCATTTTAAGATCTAATGATCGTTTAAGAATGATACGATTAAATCGCTACTATACGACTCTTACGAATCTTTTTTCATACGACTCTCGGACTTTTTCGCGCTACGAAAATGTCCGTATAACTGTAAAGAGTTGTATAACTGAAAAACATGGTTGGATGTTAAATTGCCTTATTAATGACTCCGCTTCAGTGAACGGATATAAGCATGGAAGAAGCCTGTCCATATTAACTCACCTTAATTAATATCGCCAAAACTTACCCAAATACGAAGTATGCATACACAAACTAATGACCCGATCCGAGTACAACCGAAGTGACAGATTCGTGTAGCGGCACACTTTTTAATCATCGCGGCCTATTTTACGTGGTGTCATTTTGAAGCGTAAGGAATACTTCCATGCTTATATATCCGTTCACTGCTTCGCTTTGTTTGCTGTGGAAACACGGTTTAATGGTTATTACAAAAAGTTCAGTTATTTTCACCAAAATCATCTCTTAAGAGGGAAGGATACTTACTCTTTCTCCATAGAAACGTGATCGACTGTTTCTTCCCACAATGAAGACATTAAAGAAAATATGTTTATACCATAAAACCGGCTAATATCGGCTTTGACCAATGACCATGTCCCTATTTTCTTATTCATTTTCTAATTAGAATAGTTAAAAAAAACAAATTGCAAATGCAAATTTACCAAACTATTGGAATGCATTTCTTCCTAAATCAGTAGGTATAATGAAAAGATAAAACAAGACTAGGAATGTTTTAGATATTTTATGTTATTTTATTGAATAAGTTTTTTATTTAAATTTATTTAATCAATGATCCAAAACTTATAAAATGTAATTTACATAACACTTACATAGAAAGGCGCCATATAAACTCAATGAAGTTTTACTAGACGTTAGTGCCGTCGACTTAAAATAATATGCCCCCTTATTTATAAACGCTAATTAATGCGCTGCATAACAATGCATCGTTTGTCTTTTACTGTCACATGAAGTTTCAAAGTTGACAGACAGAGACAAACGTCACATAACTTAGTCATGTGTAAATAATTTTTTATAAATAAGGGTGATAATCATTGAACTATAATGTTTCGTTTCGCAACTATAACTCAATCTGTTAGGGAGTAATTGGTACTTAGGTTTTATGCTCTAGTGTCTTTATCCAGGGAGGAAACAGTCGACTTGGAGTAGGTATCCATCTCGCTTTATGTGACGATTTGGTAGTCAAATTACCTTTTGTTGTATTTTTATTAATAAGTCGCCTTTCACTATTGCAAATAATTAGAACTTGCACTGATATATTTGTTCCGTTTATAAATGTTGTACTTTTTTGGTAGAAATTCGTATTAAATAACTATTTTATTTACTTAAGTATACACTTATTTAAATTGTAAGTATACTTTAATTTATTTACACTAATATTTATAAGAGTTTATTTATATGTAACATAAGTTTAATAGTTTTATTTATTTAGTTAGTTAATAACTTTGTATAAAATTATGATACGACTTATTTAAAAAAAAACGTACTTTTGATGTATATTTAGGTAAGAAGTAAATTTTAGATACTTTGTAAACATTTATCTTGGGACAAATTATTTAATTTCGTTCGAAAATTATTTAGGAATGTTTCAACTAAGTGTTGTAATTGTTATTATCAAAAGCCCTTTATCTGTTCTTGTATTATCTATGTACTGGATAACTTAGTTTTATAAGCACTATGCAGTACATGTATATCGGCTTTGCTGTGATCCCTTTGTATTATCTATCATGTTACGTCAAAGCAACAATATACTGCATAGTGCACTGAGCTATCTACTAACTAGATAATACGCGTCCTGTTCACAAAAACATTTTAGTTCGATATCGCTATAACTGTAGACCTTCCCCGCAAGTTCAAGCCGACGCGACGTCGACTTGAGATGTCAAGAAACCGGCACCGCGCAAAGGAATGATCTGTGCGTCATATTTCTAACAACTTACAGCCTTAGATTGAAGCCGACGCCGTCGATTGGAACTGTAATTGAAACCGGCATGCAGCACTTAAGCTTGAGACAGCTTGAGGCCTCGATATCAATGACAGTTGAAATCGACGGCGTCGGCTTCAAATGCATGCAAATCTAATTAGGCCGACGCCTGCAGTGGATTGCACCCCGCACGTTATTCCTTTGCGCAGTGCTGATTTCGATGACGAAGTCGACGCTAGATCCGCGGTAGCCCTTCTGGTTCGATTGTAATTTCAAAGTTCCTTCATATTTTACAAGCTGTAGGTTCTAGTGTGCCTTTTTTCGAATAAAAATGTTACTATTAAATTTGCGTAAACGCATGTATGGAAAGTTGAAAAGCGCCTCTAGCGGAGTTAATGTGGAGCTTCAATCAACTAGATCATTTTTCGTAATATCACACTCCAGTCGTCTTAGCATACGAGCACGAGAAGCATTTCGTTGATTGTCCTTTTTTAAGCGCTTGTTTTTTTTTCACTAGGTATGTGACAGTGGCATATTTGCGATCACGCAGAGCCGTACATTAAAAAAAAAGAAATAAGTGTTTTTTTTCTTAAATGAAATTTTGTCTTTTTTTTTCTCGTGGCGTGTGCTACTACTGCAGTGACCGATATGAAATGAAAACATTTGAGTTGATGCGCAAAATAGATATAAGAGTTGTATCTTGACGAGAAATCTAAAAATTGTTATCGTTGCCATAATGTATAAGAAATAAGGAATTACATGATAAAATGACATATCACTATTTCTTATCGATCTATGTATATTATTCGGTAGTACTTATTCGGTATATACATTTTTAAGAGTGTTTTTTTTTTGTACTAAGTAGTAGCAATAAATTATTTTTCTAGTTTGATTTTTTTTTTCATTTAAGCAACCATAGTTACGGTGCTAATTCCCGAGCCATTTCATTGAACTTCTTGTTTCATGTGGCTATTTTCCATTTGGACATTATCATGTTCAAATGGAATATATATGGGGGCATATTAATCAATTTAGTTTCGTGAAGGTGTACAAGTGGAATGAAAGTGAAAATCGGTGCAAAACATGGACTTAGTGTTGTCTCCAAAGCTCCGTTCACAATCTTTGTAAATTGCGGCCGTGTTTACAAATGATAACCTAGACTTGACTTCAACTATAACGACTTGACTGTTTCGATGCAAGTAACTTGCTTAATATAATAGGGGTTAAAGAATGAAATTGCCGTTTTATTGCAATAGGTTCTTTGAATTGACATAGAATCTTTATGGTTTGAGGTTTTCGAATGAAACTTTTTTCAAATGGTTTCTGTGATGTTCTTTTTTTAAAAAATGTGAAACATTTGAATATCGACTTTCAATTGTTTTTGTTATTTAATTTAGAAAAGAAAGATGGATACTGCGAAATTTCGAGTGATTTTTGAATACGAGTTCCGACGCGGAACTAACGCGGCAGAAACAGCCCGCAATATCAATGCTGCGTTTGGAGAGGGGTCTACTAATGAACGCACCGTGCGATTTTGGTTTAAACGCTTTCGTGATGGAAATTTCGACTTAAAGAACGAGCCACGAGGAAGACCGCCCACACAGGTGAATAACGATGAATTAAGAGAGATAGTGGAAGCCGATCCTAGTCAAACTACCCAGGAATTAGCGGCATGGTTTAACGTTACCTTACCCACTTTATTGACTCACTTGCGTCAAATCAATAAAATAAAAAAATACGAAAAATGGGTGCCTCATGATTTGACTGATCTGCAGAAAGAAACGCGTGTTGAAACATGTGTTGCCTTGTTGAACCGGTACAGAAATGAAGGAATATTGGATCGAATTGTAACATGTGATGAAAAGTGGATTCTTTATGATAACCGGAAAAGAAAAATGCAATGGCTGACCCCAGGTCAAATGCCACAACAGTGTCCTAAAGCAAAACTTACCAATAAAAAGGTAATGGTAACTGTTTGGTGGTCTCAGCATGGTGTTATTCACTATAGTTTTCTTCGATCTGGTCAAGCAATTACGGCAGATGTCTATTGTGCCGAACTCCGAACCATGTTGACAAAACTAGCAGTAAAACAGCCCCGACTCATGAATCGATCTTCACCATTATTGCTCCACGACAACGCGAGACCTCACACAGCACGAGAAACCATTTTGACCCTTCAGGAACTGCACTTAGAAACCATTCGTCATCCTCCGTATTCACCAGACCTTGCTCCAACGGACTACCATTTTTTTCGTGATTTGGACAATTATCTACGTGACAAGAAGTTTTCTTCCCAGGAGGCAGTACAAAATGCTTTCACACAGTTTGTGCAGTCTAGATCGTCGGAGTTCTATCGCAAAGGCATTAATAACCTTCCCATTAGATGGCAGCAATGTATAGATAATAATGGCAACTATTTTGATTAAATAAATTTGTTAAAAATTTAAAAAATAAACAATTAAGATTTTCAGTACAAATCGGCAATTTCATACTTTAACCCCTAATATTAATAATACTTGACACTGGCTAATTTCCTAATGGCCATAATCGGTTCACAACCGATAAGAAATAAAAAAATAAGGGTCATGAGATACAGCATGGTGACAGACGGACTGTACTGCAGTCTTAGTTAAAGGCCCTGGTTTTTATCCATTAGGTACCGGACCCTAAAAAGCATTGTAAGAAGGTCGTTTAAGGGTAAATAAATCAAAAACATAGCTGATTTTAATATTTTATTACATATTCCAATAGAATACTTTCTATATTTCATTATTGTACATGCTTACATCGTCTCGTAGCGCACTCATCCCAAACTATAGAATATGGTTTTGACTATACACCAGCTATTCTGCATCCGTATTGCCTATCTAGTTGACAACTGAGTTTGTTAGGCACTTTGCATGACATTGCTGCTTTGACGTAATTTGGTAATCACCGGTGATTACTTTAAAGCAGCAATGTACTGAAACAGCCTACGAAACGAAATGTCTCTTAGGTATTGTACATTACATTGCTGCTTTGACGTAATTTGGTACTCACCAGTGATTACTTTAAAGCAGCAATGTGCTGAATCAGCCTATGAAACTAAGTTATCAACTAGATAGAGAATACAGGTGCTGTGAAGCTTTTCTATAATTAAATTGTCTAAAGTATGTCTTGATCTTTGTTCAATTTTATTCAAAAACGTTATTTATATTTTTCAATATGTCGCTTTCGCCGTATTAGGTACGGCAATATAGCTTAGTAGTTAGTTAGTAGTTTAAGCAATATTACTTACAATAATTGTGGAACAGTTTTCGAATAAAACTGATCAGATTTGAGACGTACTTGAGGCATTTGAGTTGTAGAATACTTGCACTGTTCTGGGTCATTCGTATCTACAAAATAAATGCATTACACAGGAAATCAGTTACTACGGTAAATGCATTGTGAAGATCTCGCCTTGAAAGCTCTCTAAAGTCTAGAAGCTGAAGTCTATGGATAAGTTTGCCGAAGGTTGTCCATTTTTATCCACCCTAGGATCCTTTTTAAACAGTTTATATTCGATATCGCGCCCACTTTAAATTCACACTGGATTATGTCACTTAACACTATTAAAATAAAGTCTTTCGCGTCATCTGTCTGCTCGCGATAAACCCAAAAATTACTAATAATATGATAAATAACTTACAGTAGATAGAGTGGTTTATAAGGTTTATTTGCGCTGCTATACTTAGCCTCTCGCTAGTGAGCTAGCCTAGTGCTAACCCTTATATTGGTCTTGCACTGATGCAAATGTCAGTGCACAACCAATCACAAGAGTAAGCACGTTAGCTAGGGCTAAGTACATTGCAGCGGAAGTCAACCTAAGTATAGTTATTGCCGATATTCCCTCGTGTGAACCCCCGGTTTCACACGAGGGAATATCGGCAGCTAGTTTTTGATAATATGAGAAACTAAAAGATATTTTTTATGAAATCAAACCAGAAATTATTTATATCAACCGCGATGTCACTGCTTTAGTTTTCTTTAAATATACACGGATAACATAACACTTGCTTCCGACAACCATATTAACTGTATTAAATTAAAATTAGGAATCTGTTATTGGCTATAAGTTATATTTATTTGTTGCTTCTAATGTTTTGTAAGAGCTGTTGTTTCCATGTCAATAAAGAAAATAAATAATAATAATAATTTCAACGAAAAACACATTACCCATCCAGTTCCTTAAGTTTTTTCCATTTATTGGTTGCCTGGAAGAGATCGCCCATAGGCGATAAGGCCGCCCTTTGTACCACTTTAGTTTTTAAGATCTAAAATGTAAGCTTATAATAATTTGTGTTTTTGGTACAAGTTAATCAATCAATCAATAATTAACTCGCTTTGTTCTCATTTCTATCTTTTAGGTCAGTTAGCTAAATTTTATAAACCAAATCATTTAAATAATAGTTCGGAATCGATTGGCGTTATTAAATGTGTAGATTTCGAATATAAACTGTCCAAAAATTAAAAACAAAGGTGAACTGTTCCGATCCAAGGCGGAAGTAACAAAACTCATCACCTACGCTCTTTACATTACAGTATCCTACCGACTTACCAGATTACATTATAAATAATTCAAGCGTAAAGATATGTACAGTATTTTTTACAGATTACATAATTAAGTACCTAATTATTTACAAATTAGAAAATTCTTTATACATCATAAAAAAGATAACTATACCGCTCTAAATATCACCGCAAAATCATATATACTACATACACAATAGATATTATAATACATATATTAGTTATTAATTTTTAAATTAAAAGTACATCTTAAGACACTAAATAAAAGGTAAGACGTATTAAATTACAATGTATTGCTTCAATTTAGTCACATTTTCCAAAAATATCACCGAGTTGGCGTAGAGTGAGCCGTCTTGACTTGCCACTCTGATTAACTCTTCATACAATTTTCCTTCACTATACTTTTTCTTTTAGTATAAAATTTCGACATTATCACCACCGGTCTCTCAGTCAACTATTATTAAATTAGTAATTCTAACACAGAATAGACACCACAATTTAAATGATACACATTGATGGACATATACTATAAAAAACATATCTACTTTTTTTATTAATACAATATGCTTCTCGCTGGTTTATCATTTTGAAAATTAAATTTGATTCACATAGTAACTGCGGACAACTTTTGTGCTTTCGTGTTTTTATTCGGTTTTCTTTTAGAGTAAAGAAAGGATTAACTCGTTTTTTTTGCGCTAGATTTAGAAGATTACTCAACGCTTCCTAAAATAATACAGAATCGTTTTTAACACCACGTGGAGAAAGTTTAGGTTTCTAGTTGGTTTTATACTTGCGTAGTCCCTGTTTCCATGGGGGTACCTGGATATACTAATGTATTATTCAGGTAACTTCACGTAAAATTAACTACCTGTGTAGTATTAATATTTTTTAAAAGAAAAACAATTTTTTAAAAATTTACTCTCGGCGAGGTTTGAACTCGCGCCTCTGGCTAAAATATTTAAAGTAGATATACCTTGAGCAATAAAAAAATAACTAAGCCTATTGTGTCAAATTTCTGCCTAATCCGTTCAACCGATTTTGAGTAGATAATTGAGACACTAACATCAAAACTTTCGAATTTATAATATTAGTGGGAAGTTAGTTAGAGAGATTTAATTGTTAAGATCGACGCGCCTATTGTTTTTTTATGCGATTTTTAGGGTTTCGTAGACAACAAGAAACGCTTATTGAACTTCCTTCAGTATTAAGAAAACTTTCCCTCCAGATGGTGTTAATATTTCCCCCTGTATAGGTAATGTTGATGGTAATTTATCACTTGCGAACCAAGTGCTTCGATTGCAGAAGTCTGAAGTCTCTTAAATTAAGGATTTTTCAATGTTGTACGCAGTTAAAGATAAAACCTAAGTCAGTCTCTAGGAAAGATTTGATAACACAGCGAAAAGTGCGATCCTAATCGATTATTGCACAACACACGCCGATGTACGTATAAACGTTTCTGTTATAATACTTTATTTATTTGTTACTATTTTAACGAGGCCGTGCTAGTTACGGGGTTATTACATTTCTAAATAGAACTCTTTCGCTTAAAACAAACCAAACAGACTATTGCAGTTGTTAAACGTCTCTTTAAAGAGAAAAGGTTCTAAAACTAACATAGCCAGCAAACATATAATATGGTAATGTATAACAATTGAGAGGAATCTAGGGATATTATTGAAAACAATATAAAATTATTGCCTAAAAGTAGTAGTATTGCGAAGTAAAGACCTTAGGTCTAACGATAAAAAAGGAACGACTACTATAGAAATAAAATATTATTACTTTCATTATTTACAAATACTTAAAGTATGGATAGAACAAAATATTTGGCTAAAATGTGAAAGGAATACAAGATATAAAATGGCTTGTGATCGTTCATTTCATAAATCATAAATCAAATATTCTACATGATCTAAAGGTTACAAGGTAAAATTAGTAAAAAAAGTTCATTAAAATTATATAAAATTGAGATTATAAATTGTGATCGTATTTGAGTATTATTTGTTGAGTTTGTTCATTATTATGCGGGCGTTTATTATGTTTGTTCAATTATAATTTCATAAACGACTCGGTACCCTGTAGATTGTCGAGTATTATAAAGAGATTTGCTTCAGTCCAACGTAAAATAGGAGCAACTCAATACGAGCTGGGGAAGGAAACGGATCACCTAAGTACGAAAAAGCGACGTAATAGTCTATACGGTTCACAACTTCTGTCGAATTCTTAGGGTCTAACCTTTCGCGATTACTTTCCGCTCAGTCCTTAAAGATACCGATCACAGGAGCTCGACCGTCGAATTTTCAGTCCTACAAAAATAAAAATTTCGATAGTACTTTGAGTACTCAAGATTGGGAGCGATGTCTGGCGCGGCCGGACTTTCTTCGTTTACGTCGGGCGTCACGGACGAAGATGACGTTCGCGGGGTCATCGGCTAGATGTGGGTAGCGTTGTACTGAGTGAACGTCTCGTGCCGCCCACCCGTCGACGACGCCATGCGAAATGAGCTCTTCTTTCTCCTCTTCTGTCCAGGGTACGCGGCCCTCCCAACCGGCGGCGACAAGCGCTTTTTCTCTTTCCCAGGCGCGTGCCGCCGCTCGCTTGTGCGCGTGCTTCAACAGCTTCACGCGCTCTGCCGCTGGTTCCACACCGTACCGTAGCACGATCACCGCTGGAGCCGCACCACCGCCCACTGCGTGGACGCGCACCTAAACACAAACGGTTAACGATTATATCTTAGGTTCAAAATATGGGAGAAATCACCTATCCATATCAATATTCATAAGTGATTGTTATTCTACCTCAGATCCTTGATCATTCGTCTCATCTTGTGACACGTTGAACTTCCCAGACAGCCGTCTCAGCTCTTCCATATCGTCCCGTATCTTCAGTGTATTATCCTTCACGAAGTAGAATACGTCTTGATCGTGAATGCTGAAGTGGACGTCGAGGAAGTAAGAGTTGTTGAAGACTGTAGTTATGACGTCTTCAACGACGCTGTTGGCGCCGTCCGCAACGCTGATGAATGCTTTGCCGTCCACTCGAGAGATCAACACACCTTCGCCGAACACACCACGTTTGTACGACACACGTGGCAACAGATTCCGCGTTATAGGTTCCATTTTCAACAAAGGTGTCGGGACAAAGTCGATGTCGGATAATTTGTCGTTCACCTAAAACAAAAAGGGTAGAAAGCTATTGAAGGGTCCTACAAGTAATACTAATATTTTTTTAAACGCAGATAATATTTTACCTTTTCGATAATGCATTGTAGACCCGACATGACACCGAAGTCAGGTGCTAACTGAGTGGCAGTCACCGAGGTTTTCGGTTGGAAGATCATATCCTGAATATACTTCGATCCCATCATCTTATCCAGATCGTATCCATACAGGTCCAACCAACTTTCTAAGCTAGTCATGTATGAAACGTATTGGATCTTATTTACTGGATCGTTGTTCTTGAATCTGTAGATGAATATGTCTGTTGGCAAGCTCAATTTCGTCGCTAAGTGTTCCCAACTGGGGGTCATCCACTGTCCTACTACTGGATCGTACAATCTATTTTCCAAGTAGATTAAATTGGTACTGTAATCTAATATTCCTCCTTGGAAATCGACTGGGACATAAAATCCTGGATTAGTGTCTTTCACAATTTTACCAAACGGACTTCGCTTAATTTCTTTCACGATTTCTCCATTGACATCAAATACTACCAAAGGCGAACCGTTATGATCACATGCTACGTAGAACCTCTGTTCTTCAGTTTCAATACAGGTCAAGAAATCTCTCTGATCATACAGGAAACGCACAGTCTTCTCTGTTTTCGGATGGTGCATGTGTGTGATCAGATTAGGTGTTTGCGGGTTGGCATAGAAGAATTGCGTAACGTTGCCTTTGTCATCTTTCCAAGCGACTAGTCTGCTTCGGTCGTCATAGAAGTACCACATTTGGAACTTGTCCCTTTCGAAAGCGTGGACAAACTGGCCTCTGGAGTTGTATCTATACTTTTGCTCTCCGCGTCTGATTACGAAGCCTCTTCCGTCGTAGCTACTGAACTCTAGTTCGCCATATTGCACAACTCTATCGCCAATGTCGTAGCCAAGGTATCGTTTGTCACCCTGTTCAATCACCCCGATAACGTTACCGTTTTCGTCGTAGTTATACTTCCAATCGTCTTCGGAACCGATCACCTCCATCAGATGCCCGTCGTAATTGTAACTGATTCTGGCGACTGATGACGTATCACCAATCATCATTCTCTTTGATTTGATTCTGTTTCTTACATCATATTCGAGTTCTAGTCTGAAGACATCAAACGCTTTAATATTGATGAGGACCGTTTTAATTCTACCGTGATCGTCGTAGTCGGTGATCGTGAAGTATTGTTTACTCGTGTCTTGCATAACGGAACGATTAAACGTATTTCGATAGATTCTCAAGTCGCTAACCGCTTCTAATATTCCAAGGTTTTGATTGTATTTTAGTCGAAGTTGTGGCATCTCCTTGCTATTAATGTTAACGTCGATTGTGGAAAGTCTTGCGTTACCGTCATATTGGTATTTAAAGTGTGCGTTGTTCAAACCACTCTTCGAGTTGAATTTCATTTTCTCGTCTTTCAATATGCCAGCGTGATACTTGTAGTCTTGTTTTAGTTCGTAATCAGGATCTGTGATTTCAACATTCTTTACTAAATGAGTATTTTCGTGATATACGTAACGGATTGCCGAAGCACCTGCTAGAATTGTTTCCAATTTGCCAGTTGTGTCGTAAACGTACAAAATTTTACCAGATTGATGAGGGAAGACTTTCGCTAAAATGTGCCCATCATCATTATACAAAATCTCGTATGGATGTCTATTCATTGGCGAGAAATATTGATATTTGAAATATCCAAGCGATGTCATAAGAGCAAATGTGTGAATATGACCTCTGGGAGTTGTCAAGTTCTGTAGAGCTCCGGAGTCATCATAATCAAGAAGATAATCACTTCCTCTAGGTGTGGTTACTTTCAGGGGCAAACTTGTGAACATATCTCTGAAGGAGTAAGCCAAAGAGGAACCATCTCCGTATCTGATCTCGTGCAATCTTCCGGCTCTATCAAATCCATAAGTTTCGTTTAGATCGCCCCAACTCCATCTAGTGAGCCTGTTAAACCTGTCATACTCTAGCTCGACTTCAGCAAAGATGCCACTTCTTGGGCCCCATTTCACTGGCCGTGCTGTTCTGTCATATGTGACGTTTAGAAGTTCGACTTTATCATCCATGAACACGGCGACACTCGACGAATCACGGTCATATTCCAAAGTGAGAAGATTTTCTCCATTTACTCTTAATTTGCGACCGATTTGTGCAACGGCCTTACCGCTCTTGCCTTTGTTTGACAGAAGTCTGCGTAAGAAATATCTCCATTCAAATCTATTCGCTAAATCACCGCCAACTTCAGTCCTTTGTTTTGCAGGTACCGGATAACTCTCTCCGAGAATGGGATCTATTTCAGAAAGAATTGTGTATGGGACAGTGTCGGTTGAGATAATGTGTCCCCAAGGCATACTTGTTGAAATGCTTCCATCCATTGAAATTATCGTTTTCTTCTCGGCTTCTCCAACTCTGGTGTTCACTGAAGATCCCTTGATTAAAATCGAGATCGGTTTTCT
This sequence comes from Idaea dimidiata, assembly GCA_949358125.1. NCBI lineage: Eukaryota > Metazoa > Arthropoda > Insecta > Lepidoptera > Geometridae > Idaea > Idaea dimidiata. The sequence goes on along the minus strand of OX442339.1, from coordinate 13,285,985 downwards.
ATTATTTTCGCTCACTTTTACCGTTGCTCCCTTGACGCTCAAATCGAATGTCAAAGTTATAATTCGACCTGTAGGTGTTACGGCTGACGTCAATCTACCAAATTCGTCGTATTTGTAAATGTAACTTCTACCTGTACTGTCGTACTTAGCTTTCAGTAGACCCGTTGTACCGTGGTAGTCGAATGTCATGTTGAAGTTATCGGGTGTTCTTAACTCTTGAAGCATTTTCATTCTAGACATTTTCAGTCTACATTTTTGACCTTTAGTATTTTCAATAGAGTTGACAAGGCTCGAGTAATCGCGCAGTAAGAATACTTTATTACCAGCAGCGTCAGTAACTGTGCTGAGTTTTCCGTTACTCGTATTGACAGTGTAAGTGAAGACGTAGTTATTTTCTCCTGTTAGAATGTTCTTAGTCATGACGTGCTGACCGAATCTATTGAAAATGTAGATCTCTTGAGTATCAGGAGAGTAGAGAGTGTATTCTCTAGTTCCACTGGCATCTGGGATACTCGCCATTACCGACCGAATTCTGTAGTTAGCTTGATCGGCGATATGGACGATTCCATCGGGGCTCACGATGACAGCAGAAATTGTATTGAATTTGGAGTTCGAAGCTAAGAAATGATCGGCCTCAAAACAATCACAACCTCGTTCTAAACAGTTACACTTAGATTCTGCGCCGGCGTACAGGGAGATTTTACCATCGGTGGTGATTAGACGTACTCTGTTTATTCTTTGAGAATCACTTTCGGCCACGTAGAGGTCACCGGCAGCTCCAAATGCGATACTTTGCGGCATGACGAGAGTGGCGTACGTTGCTAACTCCATATCGAACCCTGTTAGTGGAGACGGACAATGTAGAGGACGTCCAGCGATAACTTTGACTCGACCGTCAGGAGCCATTTGAAGAATCATGTGATCATCAATGATGTGAAGGCTGTTGTCTAGAGGATTTATCGCAAGTTCGGTTGGCCAACGAAGATGTACTTCTTCCACACTAAGTGTTCCCTCGCAAGGTATAGGCTTCCAATGGGCACGGTGCATATGATTGCCGATAACAGTAGTGATGATCCCGTCACGGTCTACCATGCGAATATTAGTTCCATCGGCGAAGTATACTACATTGTCAGTCGATACAGCTACACCTTTAGGATATGCAAGTTTGGCGTCCCTAGCTAGAGCACCATCTCCACAGTGAGCTTCGTCTCCAGGAAGACACCTCTCTCCGGATCCAACGACAGTTTCCCAGTTATGTTCAGGATCGCTATAGTCTTCTGTGTTTCTAACTTTAATGATCTGATGTGACTCAGGGTCTGAGATGTACAGCGTGCCGTCTAACGGAGATAAGGCCATGTGGTAGCGGTATGAAACTCTAGTGGCACTGGAAAAATACAAGGTTTAGCGTAAGTATCTAAGAAAAGTTTTATGACATATTATTTTGTTTCGTCGTCGGTTCATTGATTATATTACTTACTTCAATTTAACCACAGTACGAACAGTGCCATCAGTACTGATCTTCCGCACCAAATTGAAATCTCCAACAAAGATCGAACCATCAGGAGCAGCTGCTAGTGCCACTGGAGCCAAAAGTCTTTGTTTTGTTGCTGTCCCTGTGAGAAAAAATATAGTGTTATTGTTATACAAAACGTAATTGGATGGTCACTTCCTTAAACGAGTACGTTATAATAAGTAATTAATAACGTTAGGTACCTGAACATTCAGTCCCACATTCCAACTCGCGTTGTCTACCGTCACCCATCGTCGTGATAATGAGACGTGGTTTATGTTTCAAGTAAATATTCGCACCATCACCCTTTTGTAAAATTCCTGTAATCAGCAAATTAGTATTTAGTATGGTTTCTATGAAACAATATTTTGGCTAACACATCGAGCTAAAGGACGTTAGATTGAACTTACCCTCGTGGAAGTTATATCTGTGATGAATGTCCAGATTCCAGCCTCCGACATCAGAAATACTCATATCATGACCGCTCAATTTGGTTGTCTGAACGTTCCATATAATATCCTTACAATCAGTGTATTGGTACCCTACTTTCACCAACGCTGTAGTCACTCCATACACTCTCTGCCTGTAAACGTTGAGCCTGTTCCACGGGTAGGTAAACTTTATCACGGGGTCAGCTTCAAAGATCTTTTCAAACAATATGCCTTCGATCGTGATTCTCAAATGAATCAGAGCAAGAGACGGAGGAACCTTTTCAGGTGTCAATTGAAGTTGAATAGTGGAAAGGTAACCGGCTGCTCTAGAGCTGTGGTAGACTAGGTTTAGACCAGTTCCAGGAATCTGGAGACTTTCTTGCACCACCTGGAGTGAACAAAAATATGTGTTAAGAACGAAAATTTACTATTTTTACCAACCATCATCATCAACATTTTATACCTATTGGTTATCTTTACCTGTGACTCTGCCAATATGGCGCTTTTGTCAGGACATGCTCCCTGGAAGCCATGCTTCCACGTTGCGAGTACTACTGGTTTCATTACGTCGTAGTTGTGCGCAAGGCAGGCCTGAGGAGGACCCATACCCATCTTTTCATCAGCTGTTGTCATTACCACTTCATCGATGATTACAACCTGGAAATCAAAACGACGTAATGAAGCACTCACTGAACTGAGATGATAACTATAAATTTTAATAGTTGTCCTAAAGCCTACGTAATCACAAGAACTTACGCACCTTAAAAATAAGGAAGTCTCTAATTTATGATGTAAAGGCAAAAGCCCAGTGTAGTAAATGTAAGTAAATCTTTTATAAAATTATTACTGGCGTACGTGTTAAATTAAGTGTTTTAAATAATATAGACTTCAACTTAACCAGTTAAATGTTAACGTGATTCCTATATAGAACTAACAATCCACTCAGGAATCTAAATCAGTGGGAAATTAACAAAATAATTGAGTCGTAAAAAGTGTTATGCCACTTTAATCGTCAGTTCGCATGTTTAGAGGGTAAAAAACAACAACTTTAAATTGCTTTATATGAAGTTTTGAAGCCGTTCAATTTTTAAAGACGTCGAGTAAGCAGAGTGACTAGGTTCTAGGTAAATGTTATTACCATCATGTATTCATGTACAAACATAAAGTGGAGTTAGGCACAGAAGGTTTTTTTTAACTTAAATTTGTAGTGGCTAGTATCCTATATGGTATTAGGACATTAGGTACCGTTATTGTAGTTATAATAATAATAATAATAATAATAATAATAGTTCTTTATTTCGGATCCATAGCATAATACAGAAAATATTAACACTTAATCCATATCAAAACGAACACAATAGTAAATAATAAAATAGTGAAAAGTAATTTAAAAAATAAATAAGTACTTACACTTAGGTAACCAGTATCAACCATTTTTCATAGGTTTTTGTCAAGTACAATCTGTCGGCTAGACTTCTAATAATGCTGTTTTTACACCTGTGAATTCTGGCCATAAACGAAGCTATTCGGTGCCTCTGGATCGCATTGAATGTATTCGTGCGAGCGTCCAGAAACATACCAGTAGCACTGCAGTATCTAGTTAGGCCCATGAGTTGCCTAAAGATATTGTTATAGGCAACTCTAATGGCATCATGCGCTTTTTTTGTGTAGTTTGTCCAAAGTTCACAGGTGTAAAACGTCTGACAGTATGACTTAAAAAGGGTTAATTTTACGTCAGGTGAGGCTTTACTGAATTTTCTTATAATCATATTACCGACCGTATATAGCGCTCGCCTCTGCCGTTCTATATCTGCATCGTCGTTCTTAGTGGAATTCACAATGTGGCCAAGGTACTTAAAGCTCTCAACTACCTTAACCGGCGTACCGTCAACATAAACATCAGGCACATTATCTGGTCCCTTTCCCGATCTGAATATCAACATTTCTGTCTTCCTAGCGTTATATTTGAGCGCATGATCTTTCGCGTAACGTTCACAGATATTAATTAACCTTCTAAGACCCTTGATTGTTGGACTGAGCAGCACCATATCATCTGCGTAACTCAGGTTGTTGACGTATCTACCATCCAACCCGAGGCCGACAGGAGTGCTGCTCAGTTCGACGATCAAACCGTCAACATATGCATTAAACAGATCAGGAGAGGTGAGACCGCCCTGTCTTACACCACATGACAGCCGAAAACTGTCAGACTGTTCCTGGCCCCATCTAACCGTGTTCGTCTGGTTTTTGTACCAAAAAGTAAGCAATTCTACAAGCTTAGGGTCTACTGCCATGTTTCTAAGTTTTTGCCATAGTAAATTGTGATTTATGGTATCAAAAGCACGACTTAGATCCAGGAAACAAGCGTAAACACTCGTTTTGTTGTCATTATAGTATTTTACGACTTGTTTTAACGAAAATATGGCCATATCCGTCGACACATTCGATTTGAACCCAAATTGGCCGTCGTCGTTCTTTATTATCATTTTTGCGTGAATGACGCGTTCAAGTACCTTGGCGACAATGGTAGCCAACGATATGGGTCTGTAATTGGCCACGCTCGAGATGTCACCGTTTTTCTTCTTTGGTATCGGAACAACTAGGGTTCTTATCATAGCAGCGGGTAAGTAGGAGTGCCTCACACACAGATTAAAAAGCCGCGCCAAAAGCTCATGGACACACTGGCCAGCATTCACTAGATGCTCTATACTAAGCCCATCGTGTCCCGGAGACTTGCCCCGCTTCATATATTTTAACACTGAGGCTATATTTTGACTAGATGTAAAGTTTTCGGGATGAGTCTCCTTGACCCGACATGGACTTTCCGGTTTAATCTCAAAAGATGTATCTACTGCCGTGCTATTATCTACATTAAAAAACCTCATAAATATATTTGCTATTTTCTTTCTATTGTCTTCGCCTTCAACATTAATTGGCAAGGAATTGTTGTCATTTAATTTCTTTGTTTCTTTCCAAAACTGTACAAAATTACCTGCTGAGTGATTGCGAGCCAGTATGTCCATTTTGATCTTTTCTTGATTATTTTGTATGTATTTTAGCGCCGCTTTGAACTCCCTGCGCGAAGCACACATACTGTCATAGTAAACACCAGAGCGCGGCCTACCGCAGACCATCCATTGCAGCATATGATGTCTAGCTACCTGATGTGCCTCCCTGACGTGATAATTCCAACCTGTCAATTTTCTATACCTACGTTGTCTACAGTTAAAACTTTTCTCTGCCGCCGATCTAAAAACATTTACAACATCGTAATATAATTGGTCAATTTGCTTAAAATGGTGAAAATTTGTACAATTTAAATTTAAACATGCGGAATATTTCGTATTAAAATCTTTCAAAATATTAAAAAAATTGTAATTACATTCTGTATTATATAAGGAAATTTGTTCCCTATCTCTTACGCCCCATACATATTTTAATTGTAAATTAATATCTGATTGAATTATTATCTTTGGTACAATTGCATTAAAACTAAAACTAATGACTAGTGGTATGTGGTCAGACCAGTATGAGCCGTATCTAATACCTACACCTGTTACGAGCGCGGCTGCCGCGTCAGTCGCAATACAGTGATCGAGCCATCGACACGTACCGTGTGCATCGCTAATGTATGTATATGAGTCGCCGCCCAGACGCTCTCGGTCTATACACCTTAATGACTCATCGGTACAATAATCTACCAGCTCTTTTCCAAAAAGAGTACCTGGGTGCGCATTGAAGTCCCCTAAAGCAAATACGCATTCCACGTCCGTGCTCTCAATAATAGCGTTCAATTGCGCCAAACACTGGGTAAATTCTGGTAGATTGTCCTCGTCATTGGTAGGCATATAAACACAACAGACAAGTAGGCATCGGTCACCGCGCACGAACCGAGCGGCAACTATCCTATCGTTATCACATTGCACTATTTCAACACTACTAAACAGACTAGATCTCCACATTAACGCAGTCCCTCCATAGGGTCTTCCCTGTAAAACGCCCTGAGATGTATCTACTGATGACTTGGCGCTACAGCTAAACTCCCTATTGATACTATTTATGAAGTTTAGGTTATGTGGCAGGAGCCAGGTTTCCTGTAGTGCTATTATATCGGCACAATTACAAAGATTTCTAACATCTTCGACGGATCTCTTCACCGATCTGCAGTTAAAAGAAGCCAGTCGCAACATTGGGTCATTATTATGTGTAATATTTTGTAAATTCATCTTAATTGTTGTTAGAAACGTTCTTATTATCCTTAGTAGATGTACGCTGTTGTTTATACCGTCTGAACACCAAACCTTCAGGCCAAAAATCTTTTTGCAGATATTTATTTAATTTGGACATCTGAACAGTTATTTTAAAGGAGTTAAAATTCGTATCACGGTTCTGTTTCAGCATTTCTACCTCAGAACATTCTTCCTGCATACTCTTTATATATTCCTTTATATCCTCTGCGGTTATGTGTTTTTTTGTTCGGGATAAATAAATGAAGCCCATAGAATCGGCAGCTTGTAACTTGCTATCAGATTGCAACGTACCCCTTGTGTTTCTGTATCTATAAGATTGCTTCTTTTTTGTTACTAGCGTATAGCCATCGGCATTCGTGGAACGGCGCGCGCCATCAGCTCTCGTTATAATTATATCTCTGTAGGAAGGTACGGTCATACTGTTATCATTTTGCGTCAGCTGTAGTCTATTATCCGGCTGTGATACCGTCGTCAGGTGAGTCATCGTTCCAGTGCAATCGAGCGCAGGCGCAGGTTCCCTCTCTCCGCTCGCACTTGCCCCCACTTCTCTCTGTCCTCCGACTCGCTTCGTTTTAGGCGACGAGCGCTGCGTATTCGCATGCGCTGTCGGCGCATGAGGCGCGGGAGGCGCGGTCCCCGTCCTAACAGGTTCCTTAGCGGGCTTGCTACCTACCTCCGTTCTACCCTTATTTACGGGCGATTGATGATCGCCAGCGCTATTTCTAGTATTCTTATCATTATGATAAGACCTAAGAAATACGTCGGTATTACGGCAACTCCATGTTGTCTTGTCCAAGCAGCTTTCCCGCAGTTCAAATAGCAATGTCTTCATGCCCTCGATTTCTTTCCGTACCTCTTCGAAATCAGGTAGTACATTACTGCAGGTGTCGGATTCACTAGTCTTAGCCTTTACGTAGGCTACGTCCGATTTCAATAGAGTCATTTCCTTAAGAAAGCTTGTCACATCTATGTAATCAAACGACACAGCAGGTAGTTTGTTCAGATTTCTCGCAACAAAAATAGGTAAACTCTCTGGTTCAAACTCTTTTATTATCTTAATAATTTCTTTTAAACTCTTCTCTTCCGCTCCTTCTTTTCTTCTGAGTATTTTCTTAGCCGGTGCCATTAATTGAAATGCTATGGAACGAGCATTTTCAATTTCAGTTGACGAATAGGCATTTAAACATATTTGAATAATTCCTGTCTCAGGAAGAGTGTCGACTTTATTGCAAACAAACGCCAGGAGTTCATTTATCACAACATGACAGTCTTTACACTTCTTTACAACACTATCGTCGGAACTCACGATCATACCGGGCCGAGGAGAAGTAGTAATCGACATCGTACGAGTGCGCGTACGTCCCGCACGACGACACACAGCTGACTGTTATACTCAGCTGACAGTTATACTCTTTTGCATAGACTTTAAGGTCGTTAATAATAATCATGTGACTATGCAAGGTGTAATGAGTATGACCATTTAAGCCGAAAGAGGGTTGTTCTAGACGTCTAAGTGAACCACTTTTGTTCCATGACTTTTAGAAATTCTAAGTAGGTAGTTTTTAGAAATATTAAGTTACATTTTTTCTAAAAAGTCAGCTGTTTCTTAGAGGTCGACCTATTACAATCAAAACTTGTGCAAGCAGTGTACTGTATAGCGCTAAGTTACAACAAGTTCCAATTAATAAACTCTAAAAATTGTTCATGCACCTTCTATATATTTACATTGAAAACTAACCTCATTCCAAGGCACGAAGACAACTTGCGAAGATCTCTTGAAAGGCGATCTTCCGAAGTGCAAGGTAACTGCACCACCACCGTTCACCAGCAAGTCAAACCATCCATCATCTCTGGTTAAGGTAAAGCCTTCCAGAGGCGTGGAAGTCGATACTCTTACACCAACCAAACCAGAACCAAGGGTAGTAATGACACGACCTCTGATCACCGCCGAACGACTGAAAAATCAATCATAATGTTATAAAGACCAAAACAAATATTAGAAAGTGTAATGAAATAATCCTGATAGATTTAAAACTGACGTGCCAGATGTCCGTTACCATATTAATTATTTACTAAATATTATTAGATAATTTGACAATAACAACAAATTACAATTCTCAGGAGTCAATATTTAACACTACAAGATTCTATGTCGGAGTATAATAATTCTAAATGATATTACTCTTGTTAACGTCAACTATGTAACTTAACTTATTCTAATCAAGTAGGTATGTATGTTAAAATACAGGTGATAGTATTAATACCTCAATGTTATTTACAAGTCTACGCGAATGATATATTTCTAATGTATCTAAACAAAAATCAGATCCACATGCCTTTTGAATTTTGGTTCCTACTTTATCTAAATGTGAACTATAATCTACTACGGTATTAAGTGATTGTGTTTTGTTAAATAGGTAAATGGTATGTAAAAGTATAATTTATTAAATAGATAGTTTTAATAATATGATAATTTGTGTAATTTGTACTTAATAATAGGTATGATATATAAATAAAAAGCGTAACACAAAGTCACAGGACACAATGTTCGGTAAACAAAACTACGATTTCACAAACAACATGCACTTAAAACAAATACAGGCTACTTGTATAAATTGCCAATTAGTTGACTGAATAATTACATGTAACTACAGAAAGAAAAGGAACACACACTAGATGGGACCAGAAGACCCCCGTCTGAAATCTTACCTCGTGTTGAAGTGGTTCCAAAACATACTGCGCAGCGTTAGAAAACCGAGAGAAATGACATTAATATTGTTAATTTAGAAGAAAGAGACTTCAGCCACGTTAATGAAATACATGCAAGTGCCGATCGCTTCGTTCCTGACCACGAAACATCTCGTAACGTGTAAGAAAAAAAGAAAAAGCGCCGTGTTAACTCTCATTAAATAAAACATTAGGATCGACTGGGGCACAACATTGCGTATTAATATAACAGATAATCTTATTTTGACATTGATTTAAATGTATTTAACTTTGGTCACGATCTAGGAACAGCTTTCTTTAATTTAGTTCTCCAGTATTGCGATTCATACATCGTGATAAAATATTAGACAGAGCTTAACTAACATCGAACATCAAGACTAACCTCTCATTGAAGGTCTCCTGCTTGGCATAGTTCTGCAAACTACCTTCGTCGATAAGGAACTTCATTCTTTCGAAGAACGATGCGGTGATGGCAGGTGGTTGTTTGCGAAGGAGGATGTCGATCGGTTTCGGAGATGAGACGCAGAGCTGGCTACCTTTACAGGCCGGACTTTGACAACATTCAGGATCCTCGCAGTCTACTAGGCCATCTAGATGATCAAAATGATAGATAGAAAACAAACTGTAGCAATTATTACATTTTAACAAAGTCAGATAATATAAATCAAAATGTTAGTTACATTAGGTAAATGTTTGTGACGAACCTTTATCATTGTCCTTGGCGTCATCGCAGATCTGTTCTTTGAGCGTAGTGCAGTCGGGTCCATCCCAGCCGTCAAAGCACTTGCACTCCCAGTTGCCGTCATTTGCGACGCGACAGTTGCCATGTCCTGCGCAAGCGCGTGGGCAACCCTCCAGGGTACAATGACGACCGTTCCATCCAGACACGCACAAGCATGTGCCGTTTTTGCATTGGCCGTGGTCACCGCACCGCGAATCGCATAGTCGCGCACCGCATGCTGTACCGCTCCAGCCCGGCGAACAGACACAAGCATCACCCACGCAACGCCCGTGCGGTCCGCAGTCCAAATCGCACACCTCTGCGTGACGTATAAATAATAGTTAAAACAATGCTAACGAAGTCTGATAAAAAAAAAGAAAATAAGTTTCAGATCACTAACCTTTAGAACAATCTTCTCCGGACCACCGAGTATGACAAGTACAAGTTTGGGTATCAACATCGAAAGTTCCATGTCCAGAGCAATCCGGCAAACACTGCAGGGCATCCTTGTCCATTGTCGCACAATCGGTTCCCTTCCACCCTTTCTTACAAACGCACGTCCCTTCAATGCAGAACCCATGGCCCGAGCAAGTGGGATGAGGGCAATCGACGTCTCCGCAGAATTTCCCTTTGTACCCTCTTACACAGGAACATTTTCCATTCACACAATGGCCGTGTCCGTTGCAATCAGGAATTTCACACTCATCGTGTCTTAATGAACATTCTTTGCCTTTCCATCCCGGGTTGCATTGGCATTCTCCGTTTATGTACTCTCCTCTTTGGCTGCACAGTACTGGGCATACACCTGAAAACAATTTGGGTTATAGTTGTATACAGATATATAATTAAAAACAGTTCAAAATAAGTGATCCCGTTCAAACACTTACTTTTGCTACAATCGTCGCCTCCAAAACCAGGTTGGCACTGACAATGCCCCATCAAACATTCGCCTTTGCCAGAACATCCGTTTGGACAATTATGCGTCATCTCCTCAGCAACAGTGGCAATGAAGCTAATCTCCTGTGGGTCACCATCGTCATTGTATACAGAAAGGAACCAGTGACCTTGCTCCATGTAATGAGTTACCTCTTTCTTCACAGAAGGCTGTAAATCCAAACAGTTTTATTAACGAATCGGATAATTGGTTTACCAAGTCTGCTTTCATCCTCGATTTGTAGGTTAGAGATACCTTTCCTCAATATTCAGTGAACTTACAATTCGGGATTAGGAAAGCTATTCAAGTAATCTAATTAAGTAAGAATGCTCACATGTGAGGCCCGCGTAGTCCTCGCCTTGAAACCGCTCAATACTTCCAGGAAATGGTATTGAGTATGGGTCGGCAACGCGTTCCGTCTTGCGTAAACCCCTATTGAGGCTCCTCGGGGAATCATGTAGTCAAATTTTACGTACGACGCTTGAGATTGATAAAACTGCATGTTCCAGTAACTATATGGAGGGATTTCTTTTGATAATTTTTCACCTAAAGTAATTTGCTTAAACGTCGTCCCGTCTGGTGGGAACGATTGGGCGGGGAATGTTCGCGCACCTACAAAATAGATTACATTTTAATGGTCTATTAAAATGGAAAAATAACTCAAAAGCGTGTATTTACGCGCCATGCCATAATGTGGTGAACTAAATACAAATATCAAAACTACTTAAAACTAAGTGAAGTCATGCTAAAAGAAACATAATATTATGGTGTCAACGTCTATTTAAAACTAAACCCTTATGTTTAGGTAAATCTTAATCTAACACCTCCATTTCCCATCAAAAGCACATGCAGTAGAAATCCTATTAAAAGTAAGTAAATGTAAAATACGTTGTTAAGTATGCAGTTTAACCATGCAGTTAGCAAATTAGGATATAGAATGAAGATATTTTTCAGAAGACCTAATGATTGATGGTTTGTCGCCAGTGTTAGTAGGTTATCCAGATTCAATTCAATTTCAATAACCTCACCTTCTAAGATGAGAATAGGTGGAGGTTCGACCTTTGGACACACACATAGTAATTCCGTGTTAGAAGGTATTTCACTGGTTGTTACAGTGGAAATATCTTCTGTTGATGATATAATGGTTTCGGTAGTTGAACTGGATTCAGTTTGTGTTGACACTTCAGTATTTTCTTCTGACGACAAATTTGTGTTGGTTTCCGTAGTTGACAGTTCCTCTGTGACTGAAGTTTTAGTGTTATCGTCATATATTTTAGTTGTTGTATCTGCATAGTCATCGTAAAAATCGTCACTTGAATTGTTGTTACAAACTGGACAGGAACACTCACAGGTTCCGCCCCACTCTTCTGTGTTTGTAGCTTTGGCTTTCGTTGTTCCTTCTATAGTTACAGGTTTATTAAAATTGGTCGGTTGTGTCGGCAAAGCTTCAATTGGGGTTATCTTTACTGTAGGACTTGCATTTGCATCTCCTAATGTTGGTACTGTTAAAGTTAACGAATAAATAGGTTTGTATGCTGAGTCTTCAGCGCCATCAGCGGCAATGGTAAGATTAATTAACACGTGTTTAGGGTTAGTCACTTCAGGTGTTTTTGTTTCAGCGGTGTTAAAGGTTACTCCGTCTGCCATTACGGTATTTTTTTCAGTAATTGGTAGTTTAGTGGTTTTCGTTAAATCCTCATTAGTGAATGTTGGTGCAGGTATTGTAGTGGTGACATGCTCACTATGTGCAATGAATTTATTCGTGGTTACAAAAAATATCTCCTCTGGAGTGTCAGTTGTTGTAATAACATTCGTTGTTGTCATTATCGGCAAATGAGTAGATTGATGAGGTTTATCGACTTTAGGTATTGTTTTTTCACTATCGTAATGAAATTTTTTGAGATTATTACTCAGATCAACAGATTCATCAAGATTAATATGCAGGTCTTCGTTAACTTCTTTCAACTTAGTTAATAATTTTAAATATTGAAGCTTTTGTACACCGTATGAGTAAATTGATGGAAAAGCATCACCTTGCATATCTTCAGGATCGTAAGCAATTTTATCCTCATCAGTTTCAATTGATGTTTTATCTTTTACTGGGATATCAATCGGTTGTTCTACTTGTGATTGAGTATTAGTCACGTTTTCTTCTAATTTGCTGTTAGCCACAATATGATCTACAGTCGTTGTCATATCGTCAATATTGTCTGTAGTGAAAACAGGAATTTCTTCTGAGTTAGTTACTGTAGTTGAATCTACACTGGTTTCTCCAAGGGTAATATCTTCAACGTTAGTCACACTGTTTTGGTTAGTCACAGAAGCACTCACACTTTCCTGCTCTGCTTCCGAAGTATCTGAAGCCGTCTCTACACCCTGCGCTAAACTATCACCAATAGGAGTAGTGATACCATGCATTCTATCTACAGCGGAAGAACCCAGTGAAAAGACAGAAGATACAGAAGTGACAGAAGCATGCTCCTCTACATCTACGCTTCTACGGTGACGTAAATGGGAGCTATCGTTACCTGTTGCGGTGGAAAGCGAGCTTTGCTGAGGTCTCGCTAGTGATTTGTTTGATTCTAGTGTTGTTGCTTTTGATGCTGAAAATATTTCCGTTGATTCGCCAACTAATACCGTACAGGCTTTTGAGTTTTGATATGACCAGTTGACGAAATATGACGCTGTGAACAAGATAAAAGAGAATTAGTGAATTATATTTGCGTATTATTATTGGGAGTAATGCCAATTATTAAAAAAAAACTCACCTGACATATAAGACGCGATAGCTAAGAGTAAAACAAAGAGTAATATGAAGACTATCGCGGTACACTTCCAAGAACATCTTGAAGAGAGGCCTTTTCTGAAGTGAAACCTGGAGGCGGCGGGTGGGAAGTGCGAAGCGCGTAGATTATTTCGAACAGGCAGGACGGGCACTGGAACGCCGAACGCGGGGTGAGACCGTTCGCCTCGATCCATTCTCTCTAGAGTGCTTTTTTCCTTCCCTGGACTGCTGCACGACGAATTTGATTTGTAATCCATTGATGGATTTTTTTGGATGTCCCCTGAAATTTTGAATTGTTAATGTTATATTTCACCTATTTTTAATTGAGTGGAAAACAGATTTTTTAATAGTACCGGGTAACTATATAGCAACGAGTACCTATTTTAAAAGTTATGAGTATTTGCTAGCAGATTTATGTTTGTCAAAATACCTACTTATTTGCGTACATTCAATCGCTTGAGGATGTTTTGTTTACCTGAAGGCACGTAGAAATTTCCTGAAGGAGTCCTAACGAGGCAAGAGGGCTCGAAGTCAGACAAGTCTGCGGGGTTCCCCGTAATGCGGCCGTTTAGCCGAGACATTGTGGGATTCCGGGGTGGTACATCAGGTGGCGGCCGGGTACCTTCTAGCAGACAACCTAGAACAAAAGATAAATACATATAGTTAGAATGAGGAGTATCAATCCCACCGGGTTTTGATTAAAGACATTTTAAATACCAGAGCATTAAGTCAAAGGCCGCCCATTGTGCCACCATATTTTAAGACATTTTCTGTATTATTTTGTTGTTTGTGTGTGTACAATAAAGAGTTAATCAATCAATCAATCAATCAAAGGAACGTAGAGACTGACTTCCGACATAAGTAGATTCAGTTTAAAAGAAAATCAGCGTCACCAGCAAACATTTGGCGTAAAACCAAAGTTACTTTTTTTTGTTTTTTTTTTCTTCATTTTTTTAATAACTATTAAAACTTATAAAACATTAGTAACACACCAAAAATCACAAAGTTAACCTAGCCTTTAGTTACACATTAACCTAATTTACTAATTCCTAAAGATAATTTTATTCTAAACAATGGTTAAGTTAGTAGGAATAGTAACTAGGCGCTCCCAACAGTAATTAACAAATTACTTTATTATCTGCTCTAGTTTGTAGCTGTGTTTTTGTGGTAACCTAACGTTAGAGTTAATACATGTTGATCTCTATTGTAAGTGTTGCTGGAATTCGTTTAATGTGTAGGCAATATGCTACACTTTATTTCTCTGTTCTCCTAGGTACTCTTCTCGTACTAATTACTTGCTATATAAATTCGAAGAACCACAATAGCTTCTAGTACTTACAGTCTAATCATTCCTAATACATTATAACAGTTTCACAATAAACTAAGTTAAATGTGCATTTCAACACGCTCAACTCAGTTTATATGCCGCGTAATTTCATTCGCGAAAGCTTTTAAGCCAAAATTAACTAAGTCCAGTCCGATAGCGGCAGTCTATAAACTGTTATCAAAAGCATTATTTGCGAAGTTAAAGGCTTTTATGAAATTAATCAGGCCGCGAGCGCGGTCTTGTTCAGCATTAGAACAGGGAAAAATTTAATTAATTCTATCCACGAAAATTTACAAGTTGAAATTCAATTAGGCCCGAATATTGCTACCGTAATAGGCCGTAAACAAATAGCCGAGTGGATCAGCCCATGCAAATGGATCAAAGATCGCGTGTTTAGGTCGTTTCTTTATAAAGAAAATATATTAGACGATAGGCCATTGCTCAAACCGCGGGGCGCGGCTCTCCCGTCACTAATATAAGCTAATGGAAAATCGAAGTATTATCTTCAATCCCCCCCTCCTCTTGCTCCGTGCGCTGTTTTATATAACAACTTTTGATCCTCGACAAATTTTAAGGATTCTTCCGAGCGTTAATTAATTTATTGTACAAGCCGATGTAGCCACAAGAAAACTCAATTAATTTTAAAAGGGTTTTTGTGTTTTTTTTTCACGATTGAATCTTCCCCCATGCGTTGGAGAGTAAAGAAAATGGCGAATTTCTTCCGATAATATCGTGAGACCCTTTGTGGCGGTGCCCTTTGAAAAGCATCCCACTCACAGTAATTAGAGATTAATTAATTTATTTGTTCTTCCTGTCTCACCTTTTATATTTAAACATCCAATAAGGACCAATATTATAGCTGTACAAGATAGTTTCTTAACTGTTTCCGAAACTATAATTGGCTTAATTAATTTCAAGTTAGAATAAGTCAATAGAACAGGCAACTTTTAAGTAAAAAACCATCAACTAGAACTGAACATTACTCGTACCTAAGGAAACAATATCATAGCATAAAATGTTCCGAGAATATAACGTAGAGGCAGGTCGTTTCTCGCGTCTCCGGCCGCCAATGAAAAACTGAATCACCAAATCCCTCGCCT
The DNA here is from genome assembly GCA_949358125.1 of Idaea dimidiata. NCBI lineage: Eukaryota > Metazoa > Arthropoda > Insecta > Lepidoptera > Geometridae > Idaea > Idaea dimidiata. The sequence goes on along the minus strand of OX442339.1, from coordinate 13,270,200 downwards.
AATTTAAGAGGACAAGCGTAGTCATTAATACACACGTCAGTCGTCGTGCTACTACAAAATGTGGCCCATTTATATCCCGCGCTCGGCACTGGGAATTATGGTAATCGGACCAGTCGTCCTTTGTCTGTAATGGTGGGTAATTACGCCACCTCCTCCGGGGGCATTCCGTCTCCTGCGAGGCCCACGGGGTCACGAAATTCGACACTCGTTACACCAATCGTCTCAACTTTAAAAAGGGAACGCGATTTTGAATGCTATCAGGGGATTTGTGCCTGCCTACCGGAACAAACTTACTTTAGAAGGAAAAAGTACTAGGAACATTTTAGCTTTGCTTATGCGCGTTTACAACTTTTCGCTTTCTGTTTCAAATATTATTTATTAGGATTATGCATGCACGACGACAGGGTTGAATAACAATAAGATAGTAACTAGATATATTCTGGTTCGTTTATTTTTATGTTTTTCGAGCCGTCTGGTTTCCGATCTTCCGATTTTCGTTTACTGGTTGCATTTTTCTTCGGATAACCAAAGCTCGCTTACCTTTTGGAAGATAAAGAGAGTGTGTTTCGGCTCATTTGCGGCCGAGTCCGGACCGATCAAACGTAATTTGTTATTACTAAGGAAAAAGAAAAACGGATGGAAATAAAGTAACAGTAATTCCGGAAGCCGAGGTTAATTCCACGCATAATGGAATAGATTTTTGTAAAACAACTGCGTAGTTTACAGTCGCAAATAAACTTTTCTACTTAACTATAAGGAAAGCTAGGAAGCCTTCGGTATAAGTAAGAAAGAGGCATTTACGGCACGGCACACAGGTGTGGAAGTCAAGAGCGAGCTGTCAGGCGGTATATCTGTTTCCAGGTAGTTTCATAAGTGGAGACGTTGATGTACGAGTGTTGGAGCAGATCCGTGTCGACGCACGGCGTACGCCCGACGTCGCGACAGCGGAGATACATTTGGCCAATTTCGGAGCGGTAGACGCGGTGGCGACACGTGCCCACAATCTTAAACTCGTTACGTGAACATTCCCGAAGCAATTTAGAATTTACCCCTTAATCTTGATTCGAACTAGAATTCAGGACGCCCGCGCGGGAAACCTTATTTATGCTGATTAATATCAGTGTGTTGTATATCATCAAAGTGATATACTTAGTCGTAGTTATGCGTGAAACACTTGCATGGATACGATTTGTAATACACTCCGCCAAGCGCTTGCCGATTCCCCAATTTGATTTTAAATTTAGCACCGAAGTTTGTCGGGAACGGAACCCCGTACAATATTTATATGAGAGAGCACTGCTGCGATTTATAGTTGGGAAACAATCGGGAACTTGGTCCGGCATCGTCGTGACTTCGTTTTAATTAGTACCCATTCATCGTAGAACAATTGAGTCCTCGAACAAATCCATTATCGAACTTTTCGATAGTCGAAAGAGGTGTATTCAAAGTTTTGCGATTGCGAAGGGATCGGAGCGGGGGCCTTTGTAAACCTTACGTTCCGATGCTCGGAGCTGTCTCCTGTCCTTTATGAGCTACATCTACATAATATAAAACTACTAACTGATGTTCAATGGAGTTACTCGACCTTCTCTATAGAAGAGAGTTTTCTTATAATTTCCTTTAAATTTTATGTAACGGAAGGTTTCGGAGGCATTATCAAAAAATTCAAAAGGCATTAACGAAATTCAAAGCTCGAGAGAAAGCCGCTATCACTCGCCTACAAGTGGAATGGGCTTGCGTAATGACATTATGCGTAGGTACATTTTAATCGATGCCTCACGGTTGGACGACTCCCAAAGCGATATATATTCTGGCTTATCTGCCGTACATAGACGAATCCATTCTATTAACATTGATTGATTAACTTCCTGTGTTCCAATTGGCATAATGTTTGAAAATTTATGATGTACGAGTTCAGTACCAACGGCCCGATGCGACACGACGCGATGTAACATACGGTATACCTCAGAGACCCGCCGTGTTACTATTCGCTACAATGTTACTCCGTTCTTGCGTTTCGTATAAGCGGATACGTATATGTAAACGGACAACTTGAGCCATGTATCATGTCAAGACTCGGCCGACTGATAAGATTACCAGACAAAGGAAGTCCACCCATATCAGTACTACCACGACCGCTAAATGTGAACCTTCATTTACTACCCCTTTGTTTTCCACCGACAATTCCCGATTCTACGACTCGAGGTTTAGAGTCTAAAGCGTCTCGTGCGGTCTTTATTAGTGTCTCGACGTCGACGTCTGCTTCGTTAAAGGACACTCAGCTTTATTTATGTTGACATACTGGCAATGTTACCTTATTTGTTGTCGGCTATTGCCGGCGTACAAATCCCGATTCGAACTTTCTATTCATATGAATAGGGTCGAGATTGTACACTGACTCGGCTGTCTCTAGCGGCAGCGTTAGGGGATTATAGACTTTTTTGCGAAAGGCTTTTGGATGTCTTTTTTGTTTGCGCAGTACGTTCGGGTTTCCTGACCGCGATAAGGAGACGTAAGTCAGTACGTCACGCGAGCTGTCCACTAATTTATATTGCGCTGATTCCGAGATATAAACGGTAGACGAAACCCTCGGCTTCACCGCCTAAATGAAAGACTTCTGTTATGGGCCGTTATGTTAATGCATAGTCTACGTAAATGTCCCTTTAAACAACGCATGGCTCATTGTATCTATTCTTACTAAATGGTATTCGCAAAACGATCGACCAATTAAATATAATTGCTTTAGAATCGAGACGACGTAGTTGGTCCTACCAGCGACCGACTTGTTAAGGATGTTAGATTACAGAGTGGATAATAAATGGAAAGTGCAACGTTAGAGCTCGTTAGGGGCGGCCGCCTTCATTAGTGTTTACAAGTAAATAAAGAGAAAAATAGTACAGACGGCCAAGGAACGGCGCGGTAGGAGTCGCGCACTGTTCGTCAAGACTTGTGACCGACGACGCCACGCTACCCCGTCTGCAATTCTCCGACACACGATATCTTCACTATTATTAAACTATATTGCTATTGCTATTTTTCCTTCTATCGAAATCGACCATTCCAAGAGTCGTTTTATAAAATAATGACTATTAAAACGAAACAGATTTTTTTTCTTTCGCATCAAAGTTATTGCCATTGCAAATAGTGCTTGCATTTATTTCTGTGTTTAGTTAGGTATGCGTGGATTATGTCGATTACAGGTATCGTTAACGTCCAATTAAACAATGGTTTAGGCAGTGGTCAAAACAACAGTGCTTTCATCAATCTCACTATCTCGATGTACATAATTCTTTGTCTAAATCCATTAAATTAATTACAGCCATTTGGTGAGCCGACTCCGTATTTATTAGGCTCGTTATCATTCATTGAATCTTCAGATAGACGGTCGCTTGGTAAATTGGAAGAAATGCCGAAACGTCGTGATAGATGCTCTACTTACACGTAAATGGGGGTCCAAATTAGCTGTCGACTGAAGAATGCAGTTACCGAGGTGACGGATTCCTGTCTCATGGATTTAGAGGGTTACACAGTGCGACTTTGATTCATAGGTGTCATCGAATAGGGGTGTTAAAATTGAGAAATTCCTACAGTTATTACTTGAGGTGGGATGAAAAAGAGCGGACGCAATCGCGTGAGGTGTAACGAATCGAAACTGGGGTTGGTTACTGAAGCGGGGGATGATGCGACGGTAGCCGCAAACGCAAAAAAACAATAGTTAGCTATTTTACCTAAACGCTGCCGTATTCAAATACGTACGCAGAACCTACTCTTTGTTCTATTGAACGCGGCATATATCGGGTTAGTAATAATACAAATAAGGAGTGAAGTTGGTGGGCCGAGACATCGGTCGCTTAGTTAGTTACAAAGAGTCGGGGCCGATAGCGGCTAGTTTTGCGATATGCATTGTGCACGACTATCTGAGAAAACATGCAAAGAATGTCTATTAGTCGTCGAGCAGAGGACAAGCGTCCGACCGACGGACTCTTCAGATGTCTGATAGCGGACTTCATTAACCTTCGCCCTATTCCAGATGCATTAATTACTCCTTAATAGAAACAAACACGACGAAACATCTTCAGATAAATGGGCCGAGATAGTTATTTAATTGTCTTTATCTATCGAAGCGAGGAGGAGAATAATGCAGATTCATTTGGCATTTACGTCTTAACTTTTGTCAAAAGTTTCATTTCTCCCCTTTTTGCTAATGAACGATTCGTAAATGAGATTCGGCGTCGAGAAATTGATGTTTTGTGTAATTGCTCCACGAGACTGTGTCGCTCGTTCCTAATGAAAGGCGGACAAATCACGGCAATTATAATTTGTTCCGGAATTAATATTGTAGTTATATCTCAACGATGTTGTTTGCAAATTGTGGCTAATAATTTTTGGTCTTTTGGATCTTACATAAAAAAGATCCCCGAAAATAAGACGTCGGTAGGTACATATGTATCTACAGTGGGGGATTGCGGCGTTAGCTGCGACAACGCTGTCACTCGTCCGCATGAAAGCGGTCATATTTTTCGTCGCCAGTTTTTTTTAGCGGAAACGCTGTGAACCGCCGTCGGCGATGCCCTGAACCCTGATAGAGATTGATGATTCAGTGCACCCCCTCGCCCCGGCGTTCCCCGCGCGGGTCATTGAGCTCACCCGATTACACCAGCCCGGCGGGGATTCGCATATATCCAAATTACGCTAGTGATGGACGTTTCTTACCTAGATAACTACACTGTAATAATCCCCCCCGCCCATATTGATGGGAAAATCACGTTTTCACACTGCGGTTAAACGCTACGCTGAGCTACGAAGAGAATATGAACGCACGATACGGTTTAACAATACGGTTCGATTAATCACACTGATGTATAGATGATGCGTACTGATGCACTGATGATTCACGGTATTTTAAATCATGAGTAAACTTAAATAAAATGCACTTACTTAACTTATGAATTTTTTGACATAGGAATTCAGGGATATGGGTAAAGCAGGGTGTTTTGTGTTACAATAATTCAAGTCTTACGCAGTGTGCGATGTGCATTTGTCAACGCACGTTGCAACGCCCGCCATCTTGAATCCTGAGTGGCATTCGACACCGACTGAGTGGCCCATCCACGCGCCTACAGACAAGTACTGCTATTATACTGTCGCGTGTAAAAAACGTGCATTTTCTTTGCGTAATTGGGCGCGAACCCTTCACCACAAAAAAGTGAAATATTGCTAGTGTCACGCGTTGCAACCGATATCTTGGAGTGTATCAGAGTATGAGAGAGGGCCTTTGATTGCGGTAAAACCATATCGCGTATGAAATAAATCAGCTGTTCCGGAGTGCCCCGGGACGGATCGCGTTACACCCCCGATTTGTGAGGTTATTTGCATTCCGATATAAAATGGAAGCCGCTGTGGGATTTGATGTGACGTTGACAGGTGCGCGCGCTGTCATATCGAGTTTTTGTTTTTATACGCATCGCTGCTTTTAGGGGTTTGATTAATTGCTGCGATACGCAATACGCTTGCCGAGTATATGCAAATAATTTATGTTTATTCAGCACAAATACCTTCTGGTAGTTAAGTAGAATATCTACTTGCGAATAGGTAGGTGCCGAAGGTTGTAATAACACAAATGTTTTTTTTTAGAAAGGGTTCAAACATCATTTTTGGTAAGTATGTAGCGAAAAATATCCTAATAGGTACTTCGTCAGCATTACCCGATGGATTTTTCCAAAACATACAAACTTATACCTACGGAGGTCAAGCATACTCAGCCCTTTGTACCCAAATAGATATAGGCTGTGCATTAGGGAGGGTCGCTTTTCTTACCGGTTTTTCCTTAACAAAGAGGCGCGGAACCCTACCGGCCGGATACAGACCGAGGGTTCCGCGGCCTCCCACGATTAAACGCATGTCATTTTGATTTATACATACAATTATTACACATCACCCACTGGTACTAGCGTTATACGAGTCTCATTTGTATAATTTCGAAATGCATTAATTTCATTAAATACGATTTAACCAACAAGAGTCGGTAAAGTAAATACGTATGTAGTTTAAAACAAACATTTACAGTGTTTCTAATTAATTGGCATTTATACGGGATTGAGTGGGGTGCAAATAAGCACATTATACGAACAGCTATCGAATAAAAAAGCTTAAGACGGCCATCATTTGAGAGGAGTTTAAAATCCATTTACAAATGTTTACTGTGGCGGTGCGTGCCCCGAGATGGCAAGACGACCCTTTTCGAGGCCATCCATCTTATCCCTAACGGATCCAACGCTACAGTGACGAACGATGCCCTTTCGATATGTGAGATGACACAAAACGATGACCCCGAATCTATTCCTTTTAGACTCCCAATAATAGTTTTCTCCCACCACCGTTCGTTACTTTCCATATGACTACGAATATTATCGACGCTTTTATGAGGGTTTTATGTAGTACCTAAGCTATTCGCTCGGTGGCCAGTACTGTACCTACATATTTGATGTAAACGCGTAAAGGATTGATGACACTTGTCCCACTTGTCCAACGATCGAGGACTCGCGTGTGATTTGTGTGGGATAGCTAGGTTTATGTACTTTATGACGGCTGATGTCCTCTGAACGTAAGATTTATTTAGACCTTAGAGATGTCTCGTTGCTGCACTAATGGGGTCGTTTTGTTCCGATCACGGGGCATTAATGACGTCATCCATCAAGTCAAGTTGACAGGCAGGCGCAGTTGCAACCGACGCAGATTTAGTGTTGCAATGAACAATACAGATTTTTATCTGCAGAATTGAAATTGCTTTTCAGAAACGGTTATTTAATTGTCACATACTTAAACGTTTTATAACCAACTTATCTTCATTAAATCTGCGTTATTTATTATCTTCTTATGTATCTAAGCGTACAGATTTACTACTAAGTTTAATACGGCAAATTTAGCCTAACAAGGCTTTTGCGCTAATCCCAGATAGTAATCACACGGTAAACCTATCACGCTCTGAGTGTGAAATGTTAAATTGCTCATATCCGAAGCCGGCGGGCGGGCTGCCAGCAACAATCGACTGCATTACGTATTTTTGCTGAATACATTTAATTAAAAGTCGAACTTCGAACGAAAAGCAACAAAAACTTAAACGTAATCTAGTAACTAAATAAAATGGCGAGTTACCGCGACCGCTGCTGGATTAAAATAGACTTTTTTATATAAAAAATGGGCAATAACAGGGTGTAGAGAGGGTATTCCCCGCGGACAAGATCCCTCGCTCTCGGAATTTCATTTGCAAAATTTTCTCTGACCGAAACGCCATTATGAACTGCTCGTATGATATAAACGTACACCGAATTGAATTTCTCTACATAAATACGTCTCAAATCGAGATTCCCAAATTACTAGGCATAAATTTTTGCGTACGAAAAGTGCCAACTCGTGCGAGATTAAACCCTTAGAAAAGTAGATGAGAACCTTGAAGACAGCGGTGAGTGTCTACAAGAGTATTCCATCAGGGGAACCTCCGCACCTCCGCGTTTTTATGTTTTCATAAATTTCCGTAGAGATCAATATTTTATATTCGCGCCCGGTACCGCACTGTAAATGGTTTTTTTTTGCAAGTTTGCGCCGCACCCCAGGCTTTATTTATTTGGATGTGGCCCTCTCGAGATTCACCACTTGTACCTTTCGATACATTTTTCACCAGGATAATGTTATCACGTAGCGTTCACGAGCCTTTGTGCTGTATAAATAGTATTTTTAAGAGTAAACCTCGTACGTTATGGAGGCTACGTTGCGAAGCGTGTGACGCTTATGGTGTAAGGAGATTCCATTCGTTTGCGTGGCGTGGCGTGGCGTGGCGTTTTAGTTCACCTTGCTGGTCAAATCCAATCGGGACTCGGGTCGCTCGCGCTGATTGGTCACGACACTTTATTACCTCTGCTCTAGTCACTTTACGAGCTCCCGTCCAGGGTGGTTTTACGTGATAAGTATTTTTATTTCCACGGGAGCCAGATAAACTCGACGCGGATTACTTTACCGTAACACAATATCCACATTCTTATTGACATCTGTCACGTTTGTTATACGCTTAGCAAATAAAACGTGTTAAACTAAAACTTTGGTTGCAGAACCAGTAAAAATTGAAACGGAATTCTTGCAGCAACACAATGAAAATTGTGCAGGGGCATAATTTATCGTTTGTAGTGTGATAGGGAATATAAATCGATATCGCGGAGGTTACGCGTGGAATATTGTAAAAGTTCGCGCGGTGTGGGCAGGCTGCCCGTGGCGCTTTGTTTGCGCCGCAAAAAATGACCCACTGTGCGGTGCTCTTGCTGCTCCGCTAATCCTATTTACGCTTGCAAATAAATTATTGCCGGCCACCACCGCTAATGTGTACGGACGGGGCCCACTGTGCGTTAACTAGTTACTCCGATACGCCATACATTTATACTGGGATTTGTCACTTGTTCGGAATTTGCGGTAGGTAATGACTACGATTTGTTAAGAAATGTAGCCGTAAACAGAGCCGATTTCTCTTTATGGGTAAATATTTCTTTCATATAAAAGAATATAAAAATTCTAGGGAATGTATTTTATGATCATCTATCATTTACTTACTAGCATATTATTTTTGTCGCTGACAACAAATATGCCTACACTATTTAAATGCAGCGGATACGTTTGCAGCTAGGATTAGTATAGGTTATTCATTTTATTTCCTGGTTTGCTAACTAACATAGTGTTATTTGCATTCTGTCACTGTTGCGTCAACAATATGTCAAATCTAAAGTTAAAACGAGTCTTGGCGGGAACTCGTTGAGGAGATGTGGTGCTAAATTTTCATTTTTGTGAAACCTAGTTCATATGCATGCAAATTGATTAAATTTCGGGGGCATATTAATCAATTTAGTTTCGTGAAGGTGTACAAGTGGAATGAAAGTGAAAATCGGTGTAAAACATTGACTTAGTGTTGTCTCCAAGGCTCCGTGAAGATTGTTTGTGAATGGCCGCCGTGTTTACAAATGATTCCCTAGACTTGACGTTAACTATGACGACTTGACTGTTTCGATGCAAATAACATGCATAATATATTAGAATACATGACACTGGCTAATTTCCTAATGGCCATAATCGGTTTACAACCGATAAGAAATAGAAATAAAGTTAAAACCTAACTCCGGCCCATGCAAATGGGGTTCCTGATATAAATACAGATTAAAAGCGTCGAATACCTTATCAATAAAATAACTATCTATTATCGATCTTCCTCATCAAAGAGCACCCTTTACTCATCCCAAACTACGTCTCAAACGTATCGTATTAGTTAATTTGACGCGAAACGTCAAAGCCAAGTCAACGAGAACGATAGCAATCTATGTCAAATTTTGGGAAACGTCAATTATCTTCATCGTGATGAATTTGGTAGTTTGGTATTATTTTGATCAATGGAAATCTAATGTACCTACGTAAATGTCGTGATTATAGGTGAGGTCCTAATTTGTCCATTACTAGCTGCGCGGTTTCACCCGCGTGAGTCTCAATCCCGCTGGTATATCGGGATAAAAAGTAGCCTATGTGATATTCCAGGTTTCCAGCTATCTACATACCGAGTTTAATGGAAATTGGTTCAGCAGTTTTTACGTGATTGAGTAAAAAAAACGTACTAATAAAACACTTTATTTATCCGGTTTTATAGCGTTTTTATTCATTATTTGAACCGAGCTTAAATAACCGAGGATAAATAAAGTGTTTTATTATGCAAAATCGCGAAAACTATAGAAGAAAAACGTACTCACAAACTTTCAGTTTTATATTAGTTGGATCTAGGTAGGTTAAACGTATTAATTAAGGAAGGTCTAACTATATCAGGGGGCTATTTAACCCCTGGGGCCTTATTTTTAAATCGTTTGTTGCACTTAAGGCGATTTAAATAATTCGATATCCGCTGATTTTCGTTCGATGTCGGACTTCTTCGGAGAGTGGTTGATACCACTCGTTGCAGTCGTGCGATTTATATAGAAAACTCCAATAAATTAAACGAAAATCAGTTGAAATCCAGGTATTTAAAGCGCTCGAAGTGGCGCATTTGATTCAAAAATAGAGTTCCAGACCAGTTAAATAACAATTTTTATAGTAAAGTATGATGTGGATTTAAGCCGAGCCGGTAATTATCCCTATTTGCACTATAAAATGCAGCCAAGGACAACCACCGGATTAGAACTGGTAGAAAACTACGGCTGAAAACTACTTCGGCTGTGGGGATTGAATGGTAGTGCATGGATGGTAGGGAACTGGGAGAAGTATGCCACCTGCGGTAACGATATCCAAGAAACAGTTTTAGGTACTCAATATATTTATATTTTTCACAAATTAAAATAGGTCAAGTACTAATAAGCTTGCTTAGGGAATAGGTAAACCTAACTAAAATACTGTATATATCTACATATGTAGATAAGAAGACACTATATAAGATGTAACAGGTAAGCCCTTTTAATCCGAAAGGGGGTTGTTCTAGACGTTTAGGCGACCAACTTTTGTTCTACGACTTTTGAAAATTCGAAGTACTTTTCGAAAAATTTAGGTGTAAAGTTTACTTGAAAATCAGCTGTTTCTTAGAGTTCGAGGTTATTGACCTTATGTTGTTTTTTCATTTAGTTTGGTCTACTACAATCAAACCTTCAATTACCTTTATTTTCAAAAACAGCTGTTTTTCCAGTGAAACATAATCACAAAATTTTCAAAAAAAAAGTTCGAATTTTCAAAAGTCGTAGAACAAAAGGTGTTCGCCTAGACGTCTAGAACAACACCCTTTCGGATTAAAAGGGCTTACCTGTTACATCTTGTATATATAGTGTCTTCTCTTTATAATAGAGTGAACATTTTATTACAAAAGTTGAGATTTATTTATTTTTACTGGCTACCTACATAAGTACGATACATACGTAACTAAAAACCTTGGAATCTGAGGAAAAATCAGGAGATTAAGGTACCGTCCGTGCAGACCAAACTGGGGATCCGATAAAGTACTACATATCCTTTTTTATGGAGGCACAGCGCTTTCGCAACCGATAGATAGGATATATTCTTTTTTTTACTTTGTGTACAAAAATACACGAACGTTAACACTTTATTCACATACTAGATGTGCCCAGAGGTTTCACCTGCGTAAGTCCTGATCTCGAAGGCATATCGGAATAAAAATGGCCAATCTGTTTATCTAGATATCCTCCTATCTACATACCAAGTTTCAACACAATCCGTACAGTCGTTTTTGCGTGAAGGAGTAACAATCATAGTCGTATATTTACTTACACGTTTATAATATCAGTAGGGTTTACTATTAGTTGCTTCATAGACTGATTGAACGTGATTAGGTGATTAATATGCTTCTCCTGTGTAAACAATGACAACTGCAATGTATTTAACACCCTGAATTCGGTTCAACCCCCTCAGGCCTTGAGTTCGGTGCTGCTATTAAACAGATAGATGAGATAAATTATTAACTATAATTCGATCCTCAAAGTACCCCCACACGTACCGTACGAACATAAAAAGATAAATAATTTGAAGCAATTTCAATAAAGCCACAATTTCACGGGCGCGTTGGCGCGAACTCGCGAGTGTTACAATTTAATAGAACTTCAAAAGGCCTGCTGATTCCACCACAATTCTATCAGCTTAGCACGAGATCCCGAGCATTATGCGTATAAAAAGTGGTTATCGCGAGCCACCCTGCTTCGCTTGCGAGCCACCACACCGCCCTTCGTCGTAGGGGTCCGGATAGCTGCGCGGCGCGGTGCGGTGCGGGGGACCGGATACCTAACCCCTCCCTTACCACCTACCGATTTCTAGTGGAACATAACTTTTACTAACTTTAAAGGTTGTTTTAAGTACACTGCTGTGCTATTCCAGAAACTGTACTGGAGAACAAACTTAAGCCGCGCCGTGTATCTCGAACAACCGCTTCCGATCAGTTATCCTATACGCGTCTTCATCTCGCGACTTGTATTCTGAATAAGCGATAAGTACTAAAGCGAAGCAATAAAATGCTGCCTTAGAGTACTTCCAGCCAAACTTGAAAAATATTTTCTTACATAGCTCGCATATTTAGCAGGCAAAAACAATGAAATAAAAATAGAGTCGAGGAAAACGGTCGAGGTTTTATATTTATAGTTTCAATTAGTGACTCGGCATGCGCTACCCGTTCACCCCTGCCCGCTTCTGTAACTCTTTATTAGAATAATAAAAATTCAGTTTTCTAAGTAAAAATTTGTTTCGCGAACAAAAAAATCAGAAAACAAATCCTGTTGTAAATTAACGTCCGTATAAAATTCATCGCTTGAAAATTATGAGAGTATAAAGCGATCGTCAACGTAATTTAATTCGACATTCGCAACGGAACGCGTCATTTGAGCGACAATAATCAAAGTGTAAAAACATTTAATGTGTCCACTTAAAAACAGCGATTTGCTGAACGCAAACTCGGCTCTGGAGCAATTAAAATAGTGTGATTCGAGCTCTGGTGATTAAACATACTGACTATTTAGCAACAATTATAGCGCATCACCGGCCATTGTCCGCCACCGATTAAGGTCCTACTACAATAGCCCCAATCCGACCTCTAACGAAGCGACTTCGCCAGTTTCCGCCGCACTTCAGCAGCGTTCAAAGACGCGTAATTTGCGGTTACTAAATTTGTACCTAGAACGAATTCTGACGACGAACGCTCATTGGAAGTTGGGCAAAGTGCAGTCGTTTGTAAGTTAACCTTTAGCGTCATTCGAGGGTTAACTAGCTCTCCAAGTTGGTAGTGTTCGGGTTAGGTAATTCCGCCGGTCACTTCTAGCCCCATTGCCCCGAATATATATGACAATACACTCACTAACTACTTTCCAACTCTAATATTGGACCCTTTTGTTTAGATAGACCGTAACTAAACTAATTTATTGATATCGAATTCCACATTCAATCGCAAAATATCTAAGTTGGTAAATTTTCTTATACCAATTATTTGTGAGAAATGAGGCGAGAAAGTCGAAATTATCGTTTCATATCGAACGAAGTTGAGTAGTAAGAGTTACCGCAAAGTGGTAAGCGCAATTATACGTTGACAAAGGCTTGGGAAAGCGGCCTTTGTCAGGGAACGCCAATAATGACGTAAACTTTACTAATTTCAGAGTATACCGCGAGTTGCTGCAGTAAGGGGCGGGGCACATTGCTCGCTAAAAACGCTGTACTAACAAAATGGCTAACTAAACATTGCGGTTATGAACTTTCAGTAAATTGGCTATGTCTTTTTTTCAAGGCAATGCAAGTGTTGCAGAGCCAGCTCTTTTTAAACGTTTAACTTTTAGTGTTATTTTCATAAAGATATTACATACCTATTAACTTCGAAATAGAGTCGGTCAAAAACAAAATAAATCTGATTTACAGAAGGACTCTGAAATTGTATCTACATCCAAAGATACATAAAAATGTCAATATCAATTAGACATTGACAAAAAAATTTACTGTTTTGTGTGAGAACAAGACGCTTCCATGGTTATTACTAAACACTCGACAAAAAGATATCTTGAAATCTTCGTATAAATAAATTTTACTTAAGTAATTAACAGTGCAGGTAACTGCTAAGTTATTTTCGCTTTACAGTGTTTAATAGCTCAGGTAAACGGTTTAATGTTTTCCATTGCAGCGGAAAGTATAAAACGAGGGCTGCTAAAAGACTTCTGAGATAGAACCCTCACCACAGACGTAAAAAGACTTTCTTAAATAGGCACTAACTGCAAATAGATAAAACATCAGGTGTATTTTCTTAGCATTACTTTTGCAAGTGATTTTGGTTAGGTTTTTTCACAAGGTATAAACGGTTCTAATGAAATTTAACCCACTTTTGTTCATATTATCGCGCCGAAGAAAAATCTAGTACCTATATCTTCTTTATCTTATATATTCTTATATATAAAAATGAATCCCTATTTTGCGTTGTCACGTCATAACGCTTGAACGGCTAAACCGATTTCGTTGATTCTTTTTGTGTTGTCTTCGTTATGATCAGGAGAGGTTCTTATGAAAGAAAAATATGGGACTTACGCGTGTGAAACCGCGTAGCTAGTTATACTATAAAAATCGCCTGTATAGCAATATGTTCATTCTGAACCTACACATTATATTGTCCCTAATAAACCCAATTTGGTTTGTTGTTGCGGCGTTATCTAAATAAATATATATAACTCAAAGGTGGCTGACTGACTGACATAGTGATCTATCAACGCACAGCCCAAACCACTGGACGGATCGGGCTGAAATTTGGCATGCAAGTAGATGTTATGACGTAGGCATCCGCTAAGAAAGGATTTTGATAAATTCTACCCCCAAGGGGATAAACCACTGAGCGCAGCTAGTATGGCCATATAGCGCAAAGGACAGATAACCGTTGAGGAGTAAAACTACGTGGTGACTACGATACAATGCGAAACGGAATTGCGTATTGGAAGACCTCCTACTTGGTGGACGTAGTCGTTGGGTGGAGGTAGATCGCGATCGCTATTTGTGGCGTCGCATAGGGAAAGCCTATGTTCAGTAGTGGACGGATAAAGGCTCAGATGATAATGATGTTGCACCGTCGGTTTGGTTAGGTTATGCACGCCTGCACGGTATGCACTATAAGGACGTTTTTTTAATGATTTTTTTTCTAGATAGGGCATGGGGAGGCTTCGTTTGATGAGTTTATTCATATAAGAGTCAAGTTTAAAGTACAGTAACATTTTGTTATATTAGTAGCTGCGCCCCACGGTTTCACCCGCGGAAGTGAAAACCGCGTTACCACGAGCGTTTCTTGAGCGGTTGCGCGTTCATTACTCGGGTTCTACTAATTGGATTTCGATGCAAAGTATACCACGACGTTCGTCGAAAATAAAACTATCTAATGTTGAAAACCAGATTTTAATCGGATTAGTAGTTTTTAATTGTATAAGGAACAGACAAACAGACAGACCGACATGGATTTTAAAAATTATATAATTTTGTTCTACTACTTTTCCTAAGTCCACCACTCTAGACAAGTTTTTTAAATTTTCTTCCAAGTACAGACTTTTTGCCCTCTCTTCCTTTATTATAAGTATACAAATTAAAAAAAGGATTTAATTGTCTTGATATTGAGTCATTCACAAATAAGTAGGTACTAAGTGTGTATTTTTAACTCTATACCGCTCACCATTTACGAAGAGATTTAAATTACCCTCAAAGGTTCTGAAAATGTACGTAGCTTTCAATGTTTCAATCAGATTGTAAAATCAGCTTAACTAGAATCAAGTAAACATTAGTCTGGCAAAGTAAGAATAACAAAGATTAAATAAAAAGTTACGTATGTAGGTATGTGTATTTAATAAATTGGGCTCAAAGTAGGTGAAGGTAAGTTTCGGTAGGCGTAGGTTAGGTAGCGTAGGTATTTGAGTATATTATTCATGAAACTTTTGTTGAAAAACATAAATTGAAGTAAAGTTAGTTATAAAATTTGTCTTAGTCGCATCGCGATCGGTTCATCAGTTTCTTAAGAGTATGTTGCAGTGGGTAGAGTTCTGAAACGGCTCTCATAGGCGCTGCACCAGTCATGGTTTTAAAGCCTGAATAAGGATTAAGGACGCGACTGATGTGAAATCTCTTTCGAATAAATATTTTTCTTCATAACCGGTATCAAATAGATCTTTAAACAATGTATTATGTAATTGTACATGATACAATAAGTGTCCCCTTTATTTCAAAAACAATAATAAATAACTTTAAATACCACTATTATACAGGCAAAGTTACCCCTGTTTCACAAAATAAATTAATTTTTCTTCTAAATCCTTAACCGCTATATTTTCTTATAGGCATCATAATATTAGAAAATACAATACTTAGAACCTCTTTATCGCATTTTATAAAAATTGTTTTAATCTTCGTTATTTTACGAGAAATTGTAGATTTTTTCATGCAATTTCATCTCGCTCATTTATATGCAATAGGACAAGGACCGATAATTATCATCTATCGCCGTCTTAAGCTGCTGGATATGGAGGAAAAGCAGGTGGCATATTAAATTGCAAAATTTAGGTATGATTTATATTAGACCGTCACGGGTCCGAGCTTCGTTGTCCATTGCTCGGCGAGCAGTCGATCGGTCTGTTGCAACCGAGTGGCGGCCGAGCAATGTACAACGAAGCTCGGACCCGGCCGGCGCTCGTGACAGTCTAATATAAATCATCGCTCAATCATATTTCATTCTTTAACTTAGAAAGAAAGAAAGAAAATACCTTTATTCAGACAGACACACAACTTACACAGTAGGTACAATAAACACAACACAATAAATTAATAACATACAAAATTAAATTAATGCCAAACAAATAATAAAAAAACAAACTCGACAAAAACAAATTACAGATAATTGTTTAAATAACAGCATAGCAATAACTTGGTCATGTTTACAGAAACCTATAAATTCGCGGGTCGGAAGTATCTGTTTCCTTTAAGTACACACTACACACTCAATAACTTTATTAATGCAAAGGTACAAGGTAGAGCCAGTTCAACGAGCAACAGTAACGCCAACGAACATCCCACATCAATTTTAAGTATTTATTTATTATCGGTTGTGAACCGATTTTGGCCATTAGGAAATTGGCCAGTATCAAGTATTATACAAGTTATTATGCAAGTTATTTTCATCGAAACAGTCAAGTCGTGATAGTAACAGTCAAGTCTAGAAATCATTTGTAAACACGGCGGCCATTTACAAAGATTGTTCACGGAGCTTATTGGAGACAACACTAAGTCCATGTTTTGCACCGATTTTCACTTTCATTCCACTTGTACACCTTCACGAAACTAAATTGATTAATATACCCTCGAAATTAAACAATTTGCACGCATTTGAACTAAGTTTCACAAAAATGAAAATTTTGCACCACATCTCCTCAATGCGTTCCCGCCAAAACCCCCCATTTCAATTGCCTAAAGTCTGATAAAATGACAACCCTTTGACAATCGAGCTATACTGTCGAAACTTGCGCTATCTCCCTCGTTAACGTGTAATGAGCCTTAATATGCGAATGCTATTGTAGTATTGTTTCGACTCACACGATCAACATAATCTATAGGACTGGATAAGCAAATCGTGTGTGATAATGATAGCGGTTATCACAAACTTAATGATGTTTTTGTGTGTTATAAACTCTACCTTATTACCGTTGTTACAAAGTTTATTATAGTTTTGCATGGCGGTAGGCTCAATGGTTGACATAATAATTGTGTGACATTTTGACGGAGATAAAGGTACTGGGATGTACAAACTGACGAGCCAATATAACTTTGTATTAGTATATCCTTTGTAAAACTTTCTTCCTTATGAACCCTTCAATGTCCTTCATGTAAGTTTGATTAAGGGTCTTTGATAAGTAGCCTGTTATTCCAGGTCCCAGCTACCTATATTCCGCTATATAAGTTTCTTCGCAATCAGTTCAGTAGTTTCTGCGTGAAATAGTAACAAAGTCAAATACAATAATCCGCGTGCGAAATTGCTCGATTGGAAAAGTGTTAACACAATTTTAAATAGAATAAAAAATAGACACAAAAGTTCAAAAATAGTATTTAAAAAAAGACAACCGCATTTTTAAAGTTGATTAAAACTTGAAATTTACCAAAACGTAATATTATGTTGAATCTATAGAGAGAGTTAAACTAATCGCAGCGTTCGCGTTCTATAGATAACATTTCTTTACCATTAGTGCCATTTTACAGTTAAAAATACGAATACGATACGGCTTTTTCCGAGAGGCTGCGAAATTAACGCCTCTAAATATAGCTCGGTTTGGCGTTAAAAATCGCGATTATCGCAAACGCAAACGCGGGAAGCGTTCCTAGCAAAGCCACCCACCCTGCAGACTTTGTAATAACGCTTATGAGTAATTCACGATGAAAGAGATTTTTTTCAAAGCGATCGTTAAAATATGAACATTTTTAAATTCCCGTGTAGCTCAGTGGTTAGAGCACTGGCCTGCATAGCGAGGGGCACAGGTTCGAATACTGTCATGGGGAATTTTCGAAAAAAATCTGTTTGCGAAAATATGTCTAAGTATAAATATGCCTTGAGAAATAAAAAACAAGAAATATTAACATTTTTTTCTCATTTATTAGCTGATATTATTATTAACATTTTTCCCGGATCTTATTCGCGCCGCATTTGCGTTCGTGTGACCCAAATAAGATCAGAGAAAAATGTTTATATACCAGAAATCGGGTAAGTTATAAAAGTTTAAAACATAGTCCAAGTCAAAATAGTTTATTTCCTTTAGATTCTTGTACAACATTAAATGCACATGATCATTTGGCTACGGTATTAGGTCATCGGTACGGCATTGGCTAGTACTTAAATATATTTGTAAAATTATTTAGAAATAAATGTATAGAATAAATAGTATACCTGTACACACTAGGGTAATTCAGAGAGAGTAGTAAATATGAAATAGACCTTTAGTCACAGTGATATTAATTCGAAATTACCCCACTTTTAAAATTTTTAGCCTAGTGTACCTTACTAGGGGATCGTCTCCACGAGCGTTAGAATCGCGGCAATATTATCGTCGAGTCACTTATTTCTATACAATCTCTATGAAGGAGTCTTCACACGGCGATGTTAACGCGGCGCGGCGGTGCGTTGTATAGAAATAAGATAATATCGATGCGATTCTAACGCTCGTGGAGACGGTCCCTTAGACTCAATCAGTAAAAACATTAAAAACTTAAAATCCATTTTTCTATTGTAAAAAGTGCCTACAATCTGTAACAACTTTTAGCTTAAAGTATTTTGAATAAAACATGAACTAAGTTAATTGGAATTCAAGGCTCGGTAGCGCCTAAAAATTATTTCAGGAGCAATAACACCCAGTTGCGTCGTGAACGCACTTAGCGTAACTTAGGTTCAAGGTAATATTCAGCTTAAGGGTGCTTACATAAAGAAACAGGTTTCCGGTACTGTTAAATCTGTGCTGGTCGGTACTGACCAGTGCAGGTACAATATATTTCGATGTTGGTTATCCTAAACTAAAGGTTTAAGCTTTAAGACCTAGACCGCGCCGTTTGTGCTGGTTTTACCTGTTTCTTAGAACAAATTTATTTACCTGTTTCATAAACAATTATTTATAAACGCTGGTTAACAGGTGCATAGCTTTGTATCGATTGTCTTTTACTGTGACATAAAGTTTCAACAGACAGAGACAAACGTCACTTAACTTGGTCATCTGTTAATCATCGTTTATAATAAGTAAGGGGCTTAACTCTGAATCGATAGGTACCGACCCGCACAGATTTGTCAGTACCGGAAACCTGTTTCTTTATGTAAGCACCCTAATGGTGGACCGACGAGAGCGTACTAAAAAGAGGTAAAATATGTCCTTTATTTCGGCGTTGTACGGTCACCGACGCAAGTCGTCCACTCTTCGTAGATAGGGACGTAGGTACACTTTTGAACTTTCCCAAAAACGAATAGAAAAAGTTACCGTAGGCTTTTAACAAAACTTTTTCGTTTCTCTCATTCTTTTACACTTCGACTATTTTACATTTAGTTTCGTACGAAAATCTGTTTACATTCAGCAATTAAAATCACGTCAGTGCGAAATACTTGCCGAATGAATGTAGCGCGATTGTAATAAACACACACACATATTTAAATAAAATTTGAATATTAGGTTTTTACCCTTAGTAGTTTTTAAATAGTAAACAAATTGTCAATGTCAAGTACTTGTAAACGTCACTGTCTACCTAGATTGTAAGAGCTGCTTCCGTCATTTTTCTTTCTGTGCTACGCTGAATGTGTTCGTTAAACAATAGTCTTTCATCCTCGTCCTTTTTATTTATTCCGCTCATAACCCTACATTGCAAACATTGAAAATACAACCGAAAGCGAAAGTACCATGAAAGGATTCCTGCTAGTAAATCTCATATATATCGAAGTACCTATAAAAGAAAATTCAAAAACGACGACATAAGCAACTTTGTCGAATGCAAGCGTTATACTTATATTTAAGGGGGATCTTCGAAACACCACCTTAAACTTATTTATCAGGTACTCGACGACCGGAATTTGTTTACGAAACGTTATTTAACGCGTTTGTTAACTTTATATCGGCTAAAAGTTTTCCAGTTTGTTGACATTAATGGTGAACAATCGTTAAACTATGTTTCGAACTCGAGTTTGAACTTTGAGGGACGTCCATTGGTGTCAAACAAACCGTTTTAAGATACGGTAATTTGAAACTCAAAAGACGAGCTCGCAATCTATGGGATAACTTCGAGCAGGTACCGGTGTGATTAAGGAAATGTCACATCTATTTCGCTTTGTTTTCTATTGTTATGAGGATATTTTTTGCCCAATTTTTCACTGGATCTTATATATATGGTGAAACCCCTGAGTCAATATTAAACCTGTAGAAGTACTCCAAGTACAAACCTGTCGTCGAGGCGTCTTTTACAGGAGATTCTAATGCTTATCCGAGAGAGATAGGTACTCCCTGTTGCATTCCTCTCGGAAGGTTCGCACTTAGGTTAAATCTATAGTCCATACTTTGACTTTGCTAAGTAAAAACTTGGTATATTTATAAAGCGATCGCCGCAACTATCCAAAGTTTTTGCTTAGTAAAGTCGAAGTTTTATAAATGTAGAATGTAAGTAAACTAAACAAAAATAATGGCCTAAACTTTGCTTCTCTGTTATGACTATGAAGTTCTTTTTATTTTATTCGTTTATTACAAAATGAATTTCGACTTTTAATTTCAATCCAAAGTTTATGCTAAGGTTTTTGCTAAGCTCAGTCTGAGCAAAGTCTAAGTACGTACTATAGATTTCAGCTTTAAACACAGTAGCTAAGTCTTAATGATCTTTCCTACTGCAAATAGATTTGGCAATATTTTTACATCCATCCCTTCTTGGAATCGAGCAGTTTACCCATCACCGTGCGGAACGAATCCAGATTCGCTATTCTCCCCCAGATCCCTTAGTCGCCTTTTATTACCCAACTAACAAATCAACCTCAAATGTAGCTATATATCGAGAACAGGGCAGTCGCATATCCGTGGTAGACACGTTTCTGCAATGCGAAAATGGCCCCACTTTTAGCACTTTTAAGTAATACAATGTATCTACAGTAGCTCCACTAAGGACTAATCGGATACATGTTAGTGATAGATCTGTGTTATTTTTATCTTGTTGGTGTTATATCAGTGGCCTTAAATCAGTAACACAATAAAGAAGCAATAGGGTCACAGCGACACCGATGTATCAAGTAATTTGATGATATATTGGTGATTGTGATTCTATAATAACTACATTGTTGGCTAGTATTTTGGCAAAAAAATATCAATAATAACTTTGGTTAAGGTTTTTATATAATGTTAGAAGTTACATTTGAATGTCCATTTTGTTTTAAAATTTGTGCGTGTAATTAAAAAATCATAAATAGTGTAAAATCACATGCGCTTGGAATTCTGTTGATACATTTATGGTACAATATTTGTGTTTTTTCAGTGGGCCTCTCTAATTTATACTTTTTAATAAAATATAGATGATTTAAATTATGAATTGATTTTGTAAGCAGCATTATACAATTCATTAGTGTTATCATTGCTACTAAACAAAGGATTTACAACATCTTGCAGCCATTACAATATTTAGGGTTATCTTAAAGCAAGAAGATAACTAAGTCCGTCCTAAAAAAACTTATAAATTTCTCAGTCTTCTTAATCTGCACTCAATCAGGAAAAAATGGTACCCGAGAAAATGGAAAAAGCGATTAAAAACATAAAACTTAATATAAAGTAGTTGTCTGATTAATATTTTGTTAATTTGGCGACAAAAACTATGCAATAACGCAGAAAGGTCCAGTAAATGAATTTCTGTGAATATATATGTGTCTATTTAGGTTTAAATTAGAAATAAAAACGTTTTTATGTCAATAAAGATATATGAGCGCACACAGATCTTCTTTGTAACTTATTAACCTTATTAAAGATCCCTTATCAAATATTTAGCACTAGTGTTAATAGATGCTTATATAAATCATATCTGAGATATAAGAGCTACAATGACATCCATTATATCACGTGTTAGCTACAGTGGTGATCAATATATAATTAGCTCGATTTTAGTGATCTTAAAGCCATATTAGTTTACTATTGCGTTTTAATGGCATCATAGAACCCATTGTGCAACATAATTGTTCTTTATTCAAGTTAAAAGTTTCAATTTACTGCTGTGTTATATAAGTTGTATAAAGTAGCTGACAAAACGTTTATGTCGTTAAGTATAAAGGCAATTGAGCTGTTTAACCTTATACAGCTTTTAAGCGTTTTATAACACAGATATACAAAAAGCCGTTATAGAGTTACGTATATACAAGTTAAATATCATTACTTAGTAATAAAAAATTGCCTGTTAACTCAATTTTGCTAGTTGGGTACCCACGGAAAGACATGTGGTATCCCCAGAGCTACACGGCATAGACAGGAGACAATCTTTACTACTAAGCTGTGTTTTCATTACAGAACTAGTGTCGCGACAATTTTAGTAATCTTTGCAAAAAGAAAATGCGTAGCACCAGCGATTTTTGATAAAACTAGTGTCGAGCAACTTCTTTGTGAAGTTGACTATAACTTTCGCGACACTACGTTCGTAGTGATAACACGGCTTTGAGTACATTGGCTTACTTTACTTTATTTTTATATTTAAGTAAATTTATTTACTTCTCGTGGGATAGCCAACGCAGCTCGAACATTTTCCTTGTAATTAAGGACATGAATGGCTTTGATATCATCAATAGGCCGTTATTTGCGACACAAAACCTGCCCCTGACCCCTCGACGATAAGTTTCCTTTCATAATTGTTCCAAAAACACAATAACGCTTTTGTCTTTGGCCAACTATAGAGGTCGGTGTTGACCTTTCCTATAGGACTCATAAAAACTAGTTAGTTTTTTTTTCTAATTACTTATGACACAATGAGAATTCCCGCTTTTTGCATTATTTTTTACTTAATTAAGTAGAAAACCTAAACGTTTTAAAGTATGGTCAAGTCAAGGCAATTGGTGTGCGGTGTGTGTGGTCGATGGCACAGTGTCTTTTGATTAAGTTGATTCGTAGAGGAGAATACATTATATGTAATGAGTTCAGTAAATAGCTGAAATAGCAATATTTAAACTGAAGTTTCACCTAGTTAAGCAATTTTGAATTTTACTATTGACGCAGATAAAGACAGAAATTAATTACGTGAAACTGGCTGAAATTGTCCTTCATTGTTGACAGAAACCAAGAAAATGAATGAATGAATGACTTTACTTCGTCTTACTCCCCCAGGTTATTTTTTTTCCACCACCTTATTTACCCATTCCCATCTTAAAGTTAGTATTATATTTGAATCTATGGGTCAGTTCCAGTGCATTGTTATGACATTAAGTCAGTCGGCGTAGATTGTACCTACATATTATGTAAGACGAGTATTGAAGCCAGCTTTTGAGAACACAATTATTTGATACGTATGGTATGGATTTGAGACAAGTGGTTGCACTGCAGAGAGTTCTAGGTAACCACTTCAGTGATATGGCTATTTTGTTGTTCTAATTGCTTTGTGTTTTAGTTAGTTAGTAGGTTTACTTTTTATGCTGTGTAATAATTATTGTTTGCAATAATAAGACTAGCATAGTGACAAAACCCGTAAGCCTTTTTTCATCCATACTAATATTATGCATTACATTAGTAATATATATGTAAGTATGTATATGGGGCGGGGGTATAACGAGGATTGCCTTTCTTTTAAAGCTGTGGTCAAAAAATTCATGTGTAGCAAAGTTATTGTAGACAAGTTTTAAAATATAGAGGTATAATTTTATAACAAAATGTTTCACAGTAATTACACTTCAAACTGCTTCCAATTTGAACGACACCTGTCAAACTTTCCCGCCGTATCGATCGATAGGCTAGTTACAAAAATATACCTTTATATTTTTAGAGGCATCAAAAATAGATACAATTATCTACCTTCAGGATTAACAATTTGCCTCGAAAGCTAATCTTGATTTGAATCTCTTCATCTAATAACGTTTCACAGCATCACATTCTTATAATGTTCTGATAAAATGGAATATTAGTAATTTTTTCCAATGAAATTCTACAATAATTTAATTTCACATTTGACATTAAGCTAGATGTAACTTAGACAAATGGTCTAATCTAGTGCATAGAAATAGTACTTCTTAGTAACTAGAAAGCTTACTTCGTCAAAAAAAACGGTCCTGCTTGATTTTAGAGAGATCCCAGTAAGTCCTTTTTTAACTTTAGTGTTTGTCGGTTAGTTAGATCATCATCATCATCATCATCAGCCCGTTGCAGTCCACTGCTGGACATAGGCCTCTCCAATTCCACGCTACCTAGATCTATTTTCGGCTTCTCGCATCCAGTTTGTGCCAGCCGTCTTGCGCAAATCGTCGCTCCAACGTGCCTGAGGACGTCCTACACTACGTTTGCCGAGCCGAGGTTAGTTAGATAAGGATCCATATTCTGTTGGGTCCACATACTGGATCCAACTGGGTTCAATAGGACCGTTTTGATATTGCAAAGCAAAAACTACCATAAATCTTAGTGAACATGATTGAAATTGGTATTTCAAAAGTTGACAAGTGCGGATTCTTTTAGGAGCGAAGGCGACGTTGTGACATGTCTTTGGTCTAGTGTCTATATAGACATATTATGATTTTAACATACCTTTGTATGTGAAGTCAGAACAAAAATACTAAACATTTTTTCTTTAGTAGTATTTTAGAAGACTGAGGAGTCTTTTTAAATGGGAAAGGAATTTGTTTTCAATACACTAATACCTAACCATTAGATGGATCTACAGTTACCTGTTTTTACAAAACAGTAAATAGATAAAAAAACTGGTTTTAAAACTAGTACTAAAATTAGACAAACGACTAGTGAGTTCACTAAAACAAACAATAAACAATACCTACTAAATATAAATTTAAGCTGAAATACTGAAATTTAATTCCATCTTGATAGTGGTGGCTTAATTTATCGCGTCGCGAGGTTGCTTCGTTGCAATTAAGGAGCTCGGGCTTCGCCCCAAAAGTCCCGCAAGTCTCTAAAGACCTTCTGACAATAATTGGGTGGATACCGACCACACACTTTTCATCGGGCGATGATTCACTATAAATTTGAGAATACAAGGCGACCATCTCTGCTTAAGATTTAATTTACATGTCAGTCGATTAGGATAATTAACAGGAGTAACTGTCCACTTTCCAAGAAGAAGAACTTTGAAAGGATTCATTTAATTATGTACAATAATGTAGCCTACTCAATTATTTTAATCTTTAAGAATATGTACATGTCACCTTAAAGTAATAAGAAACGTAAATTTATAAATTTCCTAGGAATTTATAAACTTACTGTTCTTGTTATTTTCCGGTGACATATACAAATACCTACATAATTTTTTTCACACTGAGTCGCTTGGTTATGAGAACTGAGAGATTCATTTTCGAGTACCGCCTTACGTTGTTTTTGCTCCTGCATTTTTGCTTTAAAATATTTATTTAATAGCTAAGCACTTAAATTTAAACTAATTAAATATGTAGAATATTATGTACGAGTATCCTACTACTGAAAATCTTTTTAGAATGAAATGGTCAACATCTCTTGAATCTGTAGATTTGTAGTCTGTATCACCCTTATTGGGATGCAACAGAATTGATTGCAATTCCAAGTGTTGTTAATTATTGTCAGCCCATTGTTGAAGAGAAAGGAGATTTTACTTGTTTAAATGGCGTTAATATTGACATTTTTGAGAAAAATAGAGGCAAATTACACTTTCACTTCTCCCTTTGTGAGCTGACAAATGTAATTTGTTTTTTTTTTTTTTAGAATGTTTCATAGTAGTAATTAAAGTACAATTAGCATTTCAGAAAAGGCTCTCGTTCTTTTACGTGTTTATCATAAGAATAATAATCAGTTTTTATCACTTATCACGCAACAAAAGATATGATTATTAACAAAAAATATTTGGCAAAGTTCGGTCAAATACCACTTGGCTTAGCACTGCGTAGTGCTAAGCCAAGTGCTCTTCTATAAACAGCACTTGGATAATTCAATGAGATACTAATAGCCGATTACAGAACGACACTTAAAATTTGAGTAGCACTAAAATAATTAAGCACCTTCTAAATTTAATCTTTAAATAGCAATTTTTGAGTTTGAGAGCTGCTCAATTATTTACGTAGAACTTAAATATTTGAAATAGAGTTTCTGAGTCGGCCATAAAATCAACAACTTTTATGTCGGTTGATGATATTTAAAAATAATGGAAGGTTTAATTTGTCTAAACTAAAACTACTAAGAAAGACAACTGTCGTATTGCTTTTACTTCCATTGTCCGTGACTTATAAGTCACGACTTCTAGCTGACAGTGCTAAATATGAGACCACATTATCTAGTTATAGTTCCCAAAATGTCTCAAAACGTATTAAAATGCTTACAGAAGTAAACAACACAGTGTCTGCAATCATGAACGCTTGGAAATGTTTAGTTTCTATAAAAATAGTAGAAAGCTGGTATTTAAGGCGGTCTTAAAAGCTAAATAAGCGTCGGGATCCCTTATTCACGAGTTGGTACTGGAGACTCCTACTTATTGCCCTAAAATCTTTTCTGAAATAGCGTAGGAAGCACCGGCTTAAGTCTCTAGGAAAGCGGTTAGGTTTAGTCTGAGAAATTCATTTTTTATTTTATTCGTTACCTGCCTATTTATGCCTATTATCGATTAATGCCTAGTGTGAAGTTTACCGTTGATAAAATGTTATATTTGACTTTTGGTGAATAAATCATTTTAATTTCTATTGATTACATATTTTGGAGAATTTAGCTATGTATGAGTCTTCTGGTGATAAAGATATACCTACGGGATAAGGGAGGTTTTGTGCCATACTGGTTCAACACATAACTCCTAAGGTTTACTAACAACATGCTATATTTTGACCTCATTCTGAATTATTGGGGTATTTCGCATTTCACCCCGAATTCAATAATGTCGATTAAAAATCAATATTGTGGCCCTTAATTCGTTGTATAGAGTCAGAAACTAACTCTGGCTTGTGATATTGAGTTGAGCAGCTTCTAAATTAAAAATTCGAATTTAGAAGTTGCTCAATTATTAATATAGCAGTTAAATGAAAGACATTTCAGTATTTGATCGTTAGCACAAGCCAGAGTGAGTTTAAGAGCTGCTTATTTAAGTACAACTCAAATGTTGAGTAGCGTGTCAGTATTTGGTTGTAACTTTGCTAACACAGTATTATATTTGTCTAATACAGAAACCAATATAAAACCAATCGATATGGGAGGTTACTTGTAAGTGTAGTTGCCGCCGTCTAAAATACACTGTTATTGGAATTAAATTTGTATTTTAATGCATAGTGTTATTACGAACGACGACAACAGCGGGAGTTATGAATGATTTATTGAGTGAATGTTGACTGCAGACGAGTTGACCGATTGATAATAATATTAGGCAGCTGTGTGTTTGATAAATAAAACTTTTGAAAAAGTTATTTTACAAGTTGCAAAAGGCAAAAGATAGATTTTTTTATCTAACCATTACAGTAACAATTATACTCGTACTAAGTTAAAACTTTTAAATCGATTTCCAAAAGCGAGGAGGTTTTTTATTCGGATGTATGTCTAAACGTGATGGTTTTTTTTTATTAGGAATTATAGCACCCATAATTGGATTTGTGGTCGATATGTATTCGGTATGAAATTTTGGATTACAAATTAGCTGTTCAGTCAGGGCCGT
Organism: Idaea dimidiata; assembly: GCA_949358125.1. Classification (NCBI taxonomy): domain Eukaryota; kingdom Metazoa; phylum Arthropoda; class Insecta; order Lepidoptera; family Geometridae; genus Idaea; species Idaea dimidiata. The sequence goes on along the minus strand of OX442339.1, from coordinate 13,242,348 downwards.
TTAAAAGAACATCTTTCGATTCGTTATCGATCCCCTGTGCATATTTGGATTAATTTGGTGAAACTTCCATCTCTGGTTTATGAACAGGAATATTCGCCCTTATTACAGAAATAGGATTTAAGGAGTGTACCTATATCTTCCGAAGTCAAACAGAACTAATTTGAAACCAAACTGAAATGTTATTAATTATAACTATACGACTCCTAGAGCCGTGTAAGAGATTTGGCGTCAAATATTTGCTCCAAAGTTGGACAATAGAAGCTCCGCCTCGACGGACCTTAATACTAAATAATTAATGGCGGAGCTAGAAAATGCCCCTGTTATTATTAAAGGGAAAATAGTTCGCGGCTTTTGTGAGGAAACTGAGTAGGATGGTAAGGAAAACGCTGAATTATTTTTGTAAGGCATTGCACACAGGGTCAGGGATATGCTATAAAACTTGGTGTATGGTTTCGTTTCAGAGCATTGCGTTGTTGAGACTAGTGCAATTTGTGAAAAACAAATAGCTAACCTCATCATCTTTAAAAAATATAAAGTCGAAGAACGATATAAGTAGGTTAAAGACTGCTCAATAAACTTTATAAATTCACACAATTTGTAAACATAGTTACATTTTACCGGGTCTAAGTAGGTACACTTTACTGGGTTTAAATATATTTACATCACACTCGAATCAGAAACACAACATTAAAAAATCATAGGTACTCAAATAATTGAGCAGCTTCTAAATATTTTATAAAATTAGTAAGTATGAGAATTTTTGTGTTGTGAGTTTCTTGATTGTTGGAGTAGAACTGAAATTTAAGTAACGGTTTAGTATTCATAAACTTTTACATTTCACACGATTTGTTAACATACTTACATTTTACCGGGTCTTAATTGCGTATTATTATATATTTTCGTACCTCGACGTTTTGATCATGTTACAATGATCTTGGTCGCGAGTTGACTGACGAAACGTCGAGGTAATAAAATCAATAATAATACGCGATAGAGACTCGGGAAAATGTAAATATGTTCTTGTAATCGTTTGTGAGTCTGGAAGAAAATAAATGTTATTTAAATCTCAACCACGTAGGCTTGCTCAGTGCTCACGTCACCGTCTCGTAAGTAGGTATACTTGCAATTCCTTCAACTTCAAACATTAAAACTCTGAAGTCTCAAAAAGTCTTTAGCATTGCTAGGCAGCCAGTGCATTAACGTAGCATGTCTGATACCCGGGTTCGGAGGAAATAGCCAGCCTATGCCGTAAGGCTGTACTTCCGTTGGGCGAGGGTGGTAAGCTACCCCCTCGCCTCATAGTTTGAAGTAAAACGCCGTATCTGATCCCTAGTATTTTCATAAAGTAGTTACTATTATTATATCCGAAAGAAGTTGGATAAATCTTCATAAACTCATTTTTGTAATAAAGTAATCTTACTTTAATGTAATAGTTAAACCCTGTGAAAATACAAGTTGTCGTTTTATTTTTATGTATTCGACATGAAATTAAAAAGGTAAGATGAGGTAAATCCTAAAGACATAGATAATGAAATGTAAACTCAACGTGGGTGTGTAGTGTAGATAGGTATCGACTTTTGAACTTTTTACTGTCGGTATATTTATCATATATAAAATGAGTTGAAAAAGATAAAGACTACCAGAGACCGAAAAATAATAAAAAATAATGAAAAATCAAAATAGTTTATTTCCTTTATATTCTTGTACAACATTAAGGCCGGCTTGCATAACGGTTCCTAAACATGTTTAAGCTGCTAAACGTGTTTAAAATCTGCCAGAACTTCAAGAACTGTCAACGTGTGCAACATATTATCAATCGTCCACTTAATGGAATACAGTCCAGTGTTCGATTTCCCATAAATTATTTTAAAATTGATTTAGTTAAATATGTTGTTAAATGGTGTTATGCAAGTCGCCCTAAATGCAGATGATCATTTGGCAACGTCTTAGGTGTACTGATTTTAGTGTCTATGATTTTATAAAGACAAGAGGATTAGAATAATAAGTAGGTACGTTTTGTAGAATCTAAAAACCATTTTGTACACTGACCTTGCGGTAAAAAAGATAAGTAACGCCTAATCCATTTAAACCCGGGTTTTAAACGTATTTATTTGCAATTGTGAAATAGTTGATTGTAGTAGGTATTTCACGGCAAAAGTGGTGTAATCGCGCCGCGCCACAATGAAGGCATCAATCAAATAGCGTGAACTGAAGAAAGCTACCGACCAGGCCACCACTTATCAGATGTGGCCCTATTTGCTCGTACACTTATAAGTAATTTCCGTCTATCGATTTCTTTTCTTGAATATCTACCTAGCTGGGTACTATATCTACTTACCTACCGAAACATTTTTTTTGTAGACAGCCAGATTAATAATTGTAGCAGAAAGATTATAAACGATTTTCGAGAAACCTCGGTCGGGTTAGTAGTTCTTGGAACGTGAATGAAAAAATGCGAATAAAGAAAGGCATTTTAGGAAATAATTTTGACGGCCTCTGTGGCGCGTCGGTCGGGGCAACGTCCGATTGCAATGGAGAAGGCTGCGAGTTCAATTCCCGCTGGGTTAAAATATTTATGTTTAAAAATAAAAGTAAAATTTGTATCTGGCCTGGGTCCTATCTACGTATAATATGTATCTGTACAAAAAAAAAGTATAAAATATGTAGTATACGTTGTACCCATAGTACAAGCCTAGTGCTTTGTTTGGGGCTAGATTTAGCTGGTGTGTAATATAATGCAATATTTATTTATTTTGCATCGTTTTTTGAAAAATTACGTTTAATAACAATTGAGTAGGTAGAGTATTTAGGTATTTGTATTCAGTAGGTACGTAAGAGATTTTTTTTATAAATTATGTAACTTAGGCCGGCTTAACATTAACAGCTTAAACATCTCGCCGCAAGTGAATTTTTGAAGATGATTTTTTCCTTTAAAAATATTTCTAGCTTAAACATGTTTAGGAACCGTTATGCAGGTTCCTAAACATGTTTAAGCTGTTAATCGTATTTAAAATCTGTCAAACTGTCGATGTGTGGCAACATATTATCAATCGTCCACTTAATGAAATAGAGTCCAATGTTCGATTTCCCATAAATTATTTTAAAATTGATTTAGTTAAATATGTTTTTAAATTTTGTTATGCAAGTCGCCCTTAATTAATCGTAATATTTAAAAAAAGTTAAAAAAAAAAATAAGTTAAAGGTCTTATAGTATAGACATTTTGGAATGAAGACAGTATCTGGTATAAGTTTCAGTACACTAGGTCTTCTTCTTCTTTTCGTATAGTGGTGTGGCTCACCTGGTGTAAGAGTTTTCAGATCGCCCTAAGGCCTCTAACGACTGTTATCAGAGATAACAACCGGGACCAACTGCTTAAAGTGCTTTCGGAAGCACGGAGGAGCTCGAGAAAATGATTTTTTGCAATACAAATTTTCGGTCACCCATCCAAGTAATGACCGCGCCAAGCGTTGCTTAATCTGCACCACCATTCAAGATCGGATGGTACAGCTAGGCCAATGAGCTCCTCTACACTAGGTACACTAGGTCCACCCGTTCCTAAGAAGATCGTTGGCAACATACAAGCGAGTGATCTCATACCTTAGGGTTTTTTGTTTTTCTTTTAAAGTACGGAACCTTAAAAATCTATTAACTTTGTGAAAACTCCGCACTTTCAAACAAAAATAGCAATACTGAGTTTATCCTGGTTTAATATTTACTTCTTAATGCTGAAGTACTTTACAAGGGTTGTACCAAATCCGTGCTCATTAAAAACTTTTCAACGTTTAATGAAAATCTTATTGAACTCAATACGAGTGCATCTGGGGGTGGGACCCGCTTTAGAGGGTTGATAAGGGGGGCTGAAATGGCCCGGCTAAGTGTATTACAGTTGGATCGCTGCCTTTCATTCGACACATCAAAGAAGATCCCGTTCGTTCGTAACTAAATCGAATCAGCACAGCTTTGTTTCTAGGTTGCCAGTAGATAAAATTTGCAAAGGGAACGGTCCTAGACTCGAGAAGCGAGATCTCGTTTCGAGTGGTCTGTGCGATATCTCAATTTGTACTGCGTCGCAATAATACATAGGCACTTACTATTTCAATTCCTTCTCGTAAACGTAAATATTTTCAGGCGATTACGAAACGCCTTTCAAAGTTAGGTAGGTACGTAAGTTACGTAAAAGCATTAACGTTTTTATTGGAGTTATATAAAACTGGGAGATTGTCTATTAGAGGCTGTTGGGGTGGAATTAAATTGAAAAAAGTGGCGATATAAGTGTAAGTTGGCACGGGTTTGGTTCCGCATGTTTCCGCAGGATTCTTTCTGTCCGGCTGGGCGGAGGCGGCGCGGAGGCGAGCGCTGGCGATCTGTAAGCGGTCCACGTATACCGCGGGAACGGTGCCAGCCGAGCTCGCCGCGCAACCTTGCGAAAACAATTTTAGATCGAATTCGATTCGCATTTTAAGAGTTAAACGCGTTCGACTGGACGGTGGCTTCAGGCTTTTTAATTATGTTACTGTTACCTAATCTTGTTTATTTATAGTTCCATGTAAGTATGTTTTACTCCGTGGAAACTGTGGGTTCTAAAATTATTAAGATATTTTTGACATGCGCAAATTCGGATCCCGTGGGAATTTTAAAAAGCAGGACATCACAAAGAATCCGCACTCTTCTAATTTCATGTTTCTAGGTTTAGGAGTTCCAGTGGTTTAGGATATGCGTTGATATAGCTTAGTCAGTCAAGATCTTCTTTTCGTGTAGTGGTATGGTCAACCTAGTGTTAGACTTTTCAGGTCGTCCTAAGGTATCTGAGGTTATCTAACGATTGCTATACTAGACTATATAGAAATAAAAAAGGTACCTACTGAACCAAATCAATAGGGAAATGTAATCACGTTCCAATTTTCCAAGATGAAATCCGTCTTAAAGCTTCGAATCAAGAAGTGGCGTCAACCATCTTATCCGGGCCGTGTCCGGGGCTGTTTGCCAAAAAATGTCCCAGTCACGTCCGGTTACATAACTACGGACAGTTTTAACAACTATATTGGTTTAGTTTTTAACGTCACTGCGGATGCCAAACTGGTGAAATGGTGATATTAACCAGTGGATGTCAGTTTATTGCTAAAGAGCTTTAAATTAATTCTGAAATAGAATGAACGTAGATTCTACGTTACAAAATACAACAATCATAGATTTAATTTAGCTCTTAATATTTGTTATGTTTTATAAGTAATGTTAGGTTCCAATAAAATACTTTCTTTGTTAGTCTTAAAAAATACAAAGACTTTTTTTCCAGACTGCCGAGAAACAGTTATTTAAACCTTTTTTCTTTACTTCGAAAAGGTAACGAGCGACGTGTGGATAATGTCTTTATAACTTATTATTTATTATCTCTTGTGAACCGATTATGGCCATTCGGAAAGTACTCAGTGTCAAGTATTATTAATTTTTGTAAGTTATTTGCAATTTACATCAAAACAGTCAAGTCGTCTTGTAGTAAAAGTCAAGTCAAGGAAGTCATTGGTAAATGGTGGTTTTTTACAATGACGGTTCACGCTAGCTTTTGAGACAACGCTAAAGTCCATGTTTTGCACCGATTTTCACTATCATTACACATCTCCTAAACGCGTTCCCGCTAGGTAGTTAGTTACTATTAATTTGAAAAAAAACGGATGTTCTTTTTAATGTTAAGACATTTAAATGTCTTTGTTTACTGTCAAAGCGCGAATAAAACTGTGATAATCCAATCCCTGTTTCTAGTTTTAGAACTTTGAAAGTGCCATCTGACACGTTCGTAGGCACTTCGTAGGTATCATATAAATACTGTGTTACGGCAAGTTTGACCGACTTCTTATGACAAATATATGCGAATTGGAAGGAAAGTTGTGAAATGATACATGGATACGTTCTTAGGAATAGTAAATCGGATTCCAATACTGAATTGTGGAATTTACTACTTTTGAAGGCAGATTAAAACTAAATACATGCTAGAAATGCGTGTAAATGACATTCTTGTCGTATTTAAGTTTTGTTCTGAAAACCAATACGAGTGCATCTGGGTTCCTGCACCCGGCAGGAATCGAATCCGCAATCTTCTGCATTGCAGTCGGGCATACGCCCGCCGCACCACAGAGGCCGTCAAATGTTGTTTATTTCGATGCTCTATTTTGAAGTCGGTTATAAATGTTCGATAAATGACTCAACCAACTAAAATATCAACATTTGATAGACATAAAGTCAATTATTTCATTCGTAACTGGAATATTTCGATCAACAACTTCGTCACTTAACGTTTATTTCTGGGTATTTGCTACAGAGCTTTATAATTGTATAGATTTGATACTAATTGAATTATCAAAAAGTTTTTAATCGAAATTAGAATATTATTTTATTAGTTTAAAATTAAATTGGAACACGAAACTGACCGGTGCAGACTAGGAATCTTGTTTCACTACCGTTTTTTTTCTTGTAGATAAGCGTGCTACAGTCTTAGGCCATATATAACTTATACCGTCATTGACCATAAGTTGTCTTTTCATTTAGTTTCGTCTACTATACTCAAAACTTTAACAATTGAACTGAAACAGCTGTTTTTTTAGCGTTTTACTCAAGGTGACACTTCAAGGTGGCAAACCATTAGGATTTTTTCCCATTGTTTGTTCTCGAGTGAGAACTTTTGGGGCATAGCTGGCGCTTTTAATGACAGATGAAAATAACCCGTTTTACAATGTCGTCGATACAACGCCCACTTGATGTTTTGACATCCCGAACGAAGTAAAACTTTAAATTATATTGACTTCGTAAACCCGTCAACTATTCTGTAAGTTGATCAATAACTTCCAAATGAAACCGCTATAAGGCATCAAGTCTGTGTACGTTATCTTCCAACTATTCCGAACCTTTGATATCCTGGCGGACCTGAACAGAATAATATCCGAGAAATTTATATAAGTTTAGAATTTTCAGTTCTAGTTCCGTTTGAAATCTAAAACTTTTGTAAGTAGTTTGGTTTGTTGTGTAATGAATAAATCGATGCCCTCGATTCTGGTGTGCCAGTTTAAAATGTTGCCTTGGATTTTTATGGATTTTGACATCTCATTCCGGAGGTTGTTGGCTAAGTTTTGTTGTTCTAGACCGCCAGGAGCCGCCATGCATGGTTGACATGGGTTTTTGATTTCACAATATACAATTGCAATTTAAAAAAAGTAAATAATACAATTGATATCATGAGGTTTTAACATTTTTTTTACGAAAACACAATGTTTCCGGTTTTAAGAATTTATTGATTAAGAAAACTCGCGTATTTTTATGCACAAACTTTATATTTACAGTACTGGTAGAACAAATATTATAATAAGTATGGAATTTTTATGATCGCCAATAACTTACTGAGAACAGCGAATTAGCTAAAATATTGAGCTAATAACATGTTAGTCTTTAAAAGATAACTAATAATAAGCATAATAAACACAACTTCTAAATGTAAGTTAAATATTAATAATATTTAAAGCAACAAACGTATCAAAATTCATTTAACGAGCGACTTGTTGTAAATCCGGCCAAAAGACATCCATTAAATATTGAAATAAACCCATTAGGTTGGTCTTGTCACGAAATAATTACAATTAAACGTACTCACGAACAATTATTTCATATTTTAAAGCCGATACCGGAGTCCTATTAAAATAATTAGAACACACTGAATAAATACGGGTATGTTTTAAGGCAACGAGTGAACTGAATTATTGGAAATTAATTGGGAGTCTAATGCTACATTAGAGAGATATGTTACGGGTTTTGTAAACAACTTTTGTTCAACGATCAACGACAAAGATCTTGCTAATATTATAAATGTGAAAGTTTGTGTAGGTATGTAAGTAAAGTATACGAAAATGTTTAACTCCATCAAGCAAATACTTTTTCAGAAAAGGTAAAGGAAAATAGTTACATGTTGCCGGAACTTAATCGTTTAGTTACTTTTTTAACGCGACGTTTTTACGCGATGAAGACCCGGTAAAATGTATCTATTTACCTATCATGTAAAGAAATCGTGTGAATTTGACAAGTTTATAGGTAAAGAAAATGACATTTACCTACATCTAAACAATAGACCAAATTCCAATCAAAGAAAAAAAACCTAAATAAAATACAAAAAGTCATAAATCTAAACCGACCATAAAAGTGTAACGAATTAAAGCGAACCTTTAAATTTAGTAAAAAAAACTCCAAACAACACAATTAAAATGTAACCAAAGGAAGGCAAAAGTAGGGAAATGGCCATCAGTCGTTGTTGTCGGAAAATGAATTTTGCGAAGTAACAATTAAGGGGCAAAAGAGAGAGAACCGATCGCAATTATTTGTTACTTTTAGAAGAAAACATGATGCTCGCGTTAATTGTCCCTCTGGCACAATTACAACTAGCTGCTTTTGTATTTTGATTCGAAAAAGGAAGTATCATTTTCAGTTGATAATAAAAGGGTATTGGTTTAAGATTTTATCAAAAATAGATTTATTTTTTTATTTAACTTTTTTTTCCGATATTTTGTAGTTTTCGTCTCAATAGTTTTGTTCTCGAGATGGTTTGTAACAATTTGAGATATTGGCCCATTGTTAAAACATCGAGGTCTGTGTTTGAGAGACAACCAAGAGGTTAAATATTTGTATTTTTTGTGTAAAACTTGTAAATATACAAGCTTACTCAAATGGGGGAAAGTTTTTAAAAGTACCTTTTTGAGTATCACAAGTAAATAAAACGTCTAAAACTAACGATTTATTTGTCAAACGTTCAAAAATTAATTTACGAAATTAGTTTTAATGGAATGTAATCAATTTTGTTCATACGTTTTTTATAAGTCAAAGGTTAAAATCGACGCTATACTTTTTAAAATCAAGCCGACGCATTAACCTAACACCTAGGAGCTGTGCTAAAGGCAAATTGGAGCAATTACCTACACTTTGTTTATGTCCGTCAGAGCTCCCTTGCTGACAGGCGACCCCTTAATTCGACAACAGTTTATTATAAAGGGTTCGAAATCGACAATTGAAATTATTTAGTGCCGTCAATTAGTGTACAATGATGACAGTAAATGCTTACAAAAGTTGTTTTAATTTGAAATTGTTTATAAATGATTGGATTTTGTTCTCCTTTGAACTTTTGCTTTGTGTTAATTGAGGCAATCGGAGCTCTTTTATAGAAAGTAAGCATTTTTTTTTCCTGAGATTTAATTTACTTATTATACCAACAGACACATGACTTACTCTTAATAAAAAGTATCCAAATAAAAAATTCAGACAAAAAGAATAGAACTACATAAAAATAAAGACATTAAAATATGTCTTAGATTTTTTTTTATTCGGTTAATATTTGTTAGGATATTTTTCTCGTAATAGTTTTTAGGATGTCTTTTATGTATTTTTAATTCTACAAGTGTATAAAAATTGTCACAATTTAAATAGGTTTTGAAATTGTCATAAAGTCAGTACCTAATTCAAATAATGTATTTTTGTTGGCAAACATTTGGCTTAGAAGGCAATAGTAAATTTCACACGTTCCATTACGCCCGTACTTCGTTCTCGAGTGCGTTCATTTTTTAAATCTTATTGGCGCCACCTGGCACGATAGAGGTTTTATACCTCCACTGTTTATACTGACGTTCCATTTTACGTTTATCCGTTCGATTTGGTTGAATGCGTGCGCGCAAAAGTTTTATTAAGATTGGATAAAGTTACGAAGCGGTGTGAAAGAAAAAGTTAAAGTTATCTTTTAAAATTATTGAGTTATCTGCCTACTATCTGCGCCCTCCGGGTTTACTGGAGTTTGTCGTGATAACTTCAGAAAATCAAAATAAGATTTTTTACACTTTTTAATCTAGATCGGGTTAGTACACAAAATTATTATAAATTTAAGTTTTTTTATTTAGTTACTTGTGGCACAGAATTTATTGTTTTAATTAGCTTCTAAGTACAAAGTTTTTATCCCTCGTTTCTGTATAAACAGTCCCGTTTGACCTCTTAAAAGATTAATACCGCCTTTAATAACAAGAACGCGGTTACTCCATCATCGTAAAGGAATATCTCGTCAACGTAAAATAAAGTTAAAAATGCACTCGTGAAATTGTAACTATAATAACTTGTAAAGTAGCTACGATGCTACGGTGCTACGTCGTAGCGTAGCAGATATTAAAAAAAATCGTAATAAGATTCGGTAGGTAAGGCGTGACTAGACATGGCGAGGCGTACGTCGCGTACATCGTTTTTTACTCAATCACGCAAAAACTAGATTAAAAGTTGACGGTATTTTTACAGTATCGTGCTACCTATATTCCAAGTTTTATCGCAATCGGTTCAGTAGTTCATGCGTGATTGAGTAACAAAGTCACAGACATAGATACATACTTGTCCACTTTCGCTTTTTGCTCGCAATGTGTCACACCGACCAGACAAACATTTCGAGGCATGCGTGGCGAACCACGATGCTTCGAACCACAATCCACCACCAACCATGCTTCGCGATGTCTTATAATAATAAATCTTTGACCTTTGTATTCATAACATAAAACACATTAATTATTAATCCTTTGTAAAGTAAATGACAGATTTTCAAAGGAAAATAAATGTTCAAAAATTCAATCGCGGCAAGGTTCGAACTTCACGTCTCAGCGTTTCCGTCTTAGCATCTTATATCACAAAGCAAAACTTTTAATAAAATCCAAAGACGTTTCACTTTCAAAACTTATATTTAACAAGCGAATAACAAAACAAGAGTCGACTTTATCTAATTGTGGCACTCGTAAAATAATAACATCAAACCAAACCTAAAATTGTGGCACTTCGCAAAATTGTACCGAGATAAAATTATCTTACCTACCAACTTGCTTACCATTTGTAATTTGAACTCTAAACTGTTGTAACAAAGCTTCTTTCTGGTTGAATTAAGCGTTGTCTAGATAGGAGGATGTTAGTAGAGCTAGAATGGAGTTTTAGCGACCACAGATTTTTCGTCTGTCGCATATGTATGTATGTAACTTTGTTACTCAATTACGCAAAACTTATAGAACCGATTGCGATAAAACTTGGAATATAGGTAGCTACCCGGAATATAGGGGACCTGGAATAACAAATAGCCTGGTAGTAATCTATATTTTCAGCAATCTGCATACCAAGTTACATAGCAATCGGTTTTGTAGTTTTGCGTGATTGAAACACAAACACCTAATGTTTCGCATTTATAAGCGCCGATTATTCGAAGTAATTGGGGAACATGGTTCGGATAATCGAACCGAATCTACGAATATACCAAAATAAATAAGTTTAAAGTACAAATCTCATATAAAATACACTAATCATACTTATTGATAAATGAATTGTAATAGATGCGTTGTACCCACACTAATATGTACGGATATCCCATAAAATAACATTTATATACGATTTTTTTTTACAAAAATGACCGATAAGCGAGTTCGCGCGGAGTTCGGTTAATCGACGTTCGGATAATCGACCTCCTACTCTATTATAAGTGGGATTTTATTATCTAGCTGTATGAAAATTAGTATAGTATTTGACTGAACCGTCAAATTTAATGCATTGTAACAACCGGATAAAGTTAAAGATTGTTTTTAAAAGTACAGTAAGTAAGTAAGAATAGTATGCACTGTAGTACGACTCTCGCCCGATATAAAGTATGTTGTGCACCGATTCTCTCAGAACTTACGTGAGTCGTCAACATGGATATAGCTAGTGGGTATAAAATGAACAGAATTACGTAATGCAGGTACTATAAAGGAAATTGTACAGGTGAAATAGAGTCGAGTAATCAGGTGAAATGTTACAATAACTTTGCATCCATCACTCTAAGATAGTTTGTATGTTTGTGTGCTGAGGCTGGACGGATTTGGTTGAAATTTTTCACACAGGTAGCTTGGATTCTTCTTCTTCTTTTCAGGTAGTGTAGCTCAGCTCACCTAGTCTTACGCTGAAATCTATAGTGCGTACTTTGACTTTGCTCAGACTGAGCTTAGCAAAAGCTAAGCACAAACTTTGAATGGGAATTTATAATCAGATGTCAGGGATGCAAGTTTAAGTACTGTCGGGCGCAAATATAATATTTGGAAAGCATTAAAAAAAATCAGCGTTCAAAAAATTATCATCCAAGTGTAGAAAACAAAATAAATGAAAGACTATAATTGTTATAATTATAAGATTATTGTAATTATCCCATAATTATTATATCTCTACAAAGTTATCTAATTAACCATTTTGTTACGATAAAAAACTAGGGCCGTCACTTAGTTAATTGAAACAATTAACGGAGAGCACGGAATCCGGAAGTGACGTCGTAAAAATGGCGGCAAATCTCCGGAACAGTGACGTTTCCGAGTTTCTTGTTGCTTAGTTGCAATTTCTTGCTCTTTGGAAGACTGGAGTGTATGTTAAGTTAAAGTTATCCTACTTTGTAAGAGGAAACATAAGTACCTACCTATAATTACTTGATGGGTAGATATGTATATATATAATATTCTATGTTTCAAGAACAGTCATTTAAGTCGAAAGGGGGTTGTTATAGATCTAGGCCTAGAACAAACACCTCTCGTTATTACAGTTTGTAACCCCAATATTTCTAAATACTAATCGATATACCAATTTATAGTTTTTTGGGTGAAATATTGGTGAAATAGATTTATGGAGGGTGGCCGGTTTCGATCTTATGTTTTCAATTCATTTTTGAGAAATTGAATTCCCTACTATCGTAGCATAACAATAATATTGTATAATAACTACTTTATTTACCGGGTTTAATCGCGATTTATTCATGATTTTTAAAAACAAATCGAACTCCGTAAATAAAGTGTTTTATTATGCATATCGCGAAATTAATAGAAGAAATTATATTTCAAACTTACTTAAAATCACAAAGTATTTACCTATTATTACCTATTCAGTATTTTTTAAATTTAGGTATCTAATATTGGCATACTGCTTCACTCATGAATTAGTATAAACTTTATTAAGTGCTGTTGATTCTGTGAGATAAATAAATGAAAATATGTTTATGCGCCGAACTGTAAAACTATTGATTGGTTTTGGAAATCCTCCAATTTAACGAATATAATAATATGTAAGAAAAATCGTAACAAAAGATTAACCAACTCTTAAAATACGCAACCATAATTCCACAATTCCCAAGCTTTTTTAAGCGCAGTAAAAACTTTACACAATTTAACCGTTTAGTGCGGACTTATTCAGTGAAAGAAAGGAACAAAATGTCCTAAAGTTAAGCGAGTAAAAGAGAAGGATGTTGCTATAAAAGTAAAATGCAGACTTCTTAGTGTTTCATCATACAATGTTAGCTTAATCTTGCAACTGAACGGTCTACTTGTACTAAGTAGCATTTTGTTAATTATGTTGAAGTCTATCAAGTTTTGTTATTTATTTGTGCTTGGAATTTACAAGGTTGTGCAACTGAAAGGTCCAGTGAACTAAAAATTGGAATTGTCAAACTATTCAAAATATAAATTAGGTACTGTTCTGACTGGTTGCCTGACTAAACCACTGACCCTAGGTTCCACTATCTTTGAAAACTTTGTTATCAGAATAAAAAGACTTAACTAAGTTCATCAAATAAAATCAAATCAAAAGTTAGAAACAAAATCGCCGAGTTGTTTCTATAGGAAAGATACTTGTCCAATTTTAGTTACTGCTTGTAATTATATTTATAGAACGTCGAAGTATTTACGACAATACAGAATGAATGATAATATTGTTTCATCCAAGTTGCGGACGAGGAGCTCGTCCGGGCCCCGCTCAAGATAAACTGAAACTCATTCCCTACAATAAAGTTTTGCGAACATTTTTTCAACTCCCGATGTATATATTTTAAAAATACTTCTCTATTTGTTGCTATTGGAATTTCGCCGGAGTTCCTCCAAATTGTTTCGAGATGCTACTGTATCTGAATTACGAGACATTCCGACGACGAAATGAAATGCTGATGAGTTTGATGATTGGGAACATGAATATAAATCAATTTTTCGACTTGGACTCGAACCCCAAAAAGGTCTTGAATTCTCGATATTTTCAATATAAATAGAGCGCGAGTTTCCTGCAGACTACAGCATTATTTACGGGGCCTCGTTTATTTGCTTGCGATATATGAAATATGAAATCATAATGGGTGATATTGGGAATCCTAAAAAAATATCAATAATCTTGGAAAAAGGTCGGTTGTAAAATAAGTTTAACGTGATCGAGGAGGCAATATCGAGTATTCCACGGAGGATAACAGATACCAAACACCCGCAAATTATAAGTAGGCTACGGGAAACGGCTCCTCCGGCGGTCATAATAATATCTCGAGGCGAGAAATTGCGCGAATGCGTGGAGACCGAAACCGGATGCGGCTCAAATCACGAGCGATGGTAAAATGAAATGAAATGAAAAAACATTTATTTGGAACCACAAAAACAAACACATCTACATGTACAACGTACAAGTTAATACTTGTACGTTGTACATGTAGATTAGCTAGTGTGGCTACAAAAAGGAAATCGTCTCAGCATTAAGCGTTACACATCAAGACGTGCAGCGCACTGATTTTCATGGTGTTCATGGTGTGCTTTGGCTTTTTTCTATCATTCAAACATCCTTAGAATATCTATGTGTTCTTCTTTAAACCTATAAAATAACTTGTTCTCAATTAAAACAAAAAAAAAACTAAAATATTGCCAATACTTATCTATATTTTTATGCAGGTAAAATGCATAGAATTTAATTTAGAATACTCGTGCACATTTTTTTTGTTCATTTACCCCTTACCTATAATAAAATTCTTAGTTCTTAGTTCCGAGATATATCCACGAAATATGTGACACTATATTTTCCGCTTCGGGTTTAAAATTGCTTTAGGCTAAGCTATGAGCGTAAAATTGTATTGAAAAATAAGATGAAAATTGTAACATTTTTCAATATAATATCAAGTTATTTGAATAGAATTTCAAATCAAAGCAAATATATTTTTAACCGACTACTCGAAATTCGAGTCAAATAAAAATCCGATTCGCTCTAATAGTATAATAATTAATACATTCTATGTCTGTACCTAAAAAGGTAGTAGTACTTTTTAAAACTGTATAATATGTATGTATTTACAAAAAAAAGTATGATATGTAGTATATCCGTTGTCTAGTACTCATAGCACAAGCCTAGTGCTTAGTTTGGGGCTAGATTGCGCTGTGTGTAATGTTGTGCAAAAAAAAAAACTAAAAGAAATTGTTAATAAACTTAGAAAATATTTTCGCATAGCGATACATTTTCAAAAATTTCCCATGACAAGATTCGAACCTTTGCCCCTCGCTATTCAGGCGAGTGCTCTAACCACTGAGCTACACGGGAATCACGTGTCATCGTGTAATTAATAAACATGTTCTCCCTGCTAATTGTTTTATCAACTGAGGCTTGGTATATACCAATATTTCTTGTTTATTTCGTGTTTGTAATATATAATATTTCTTGTTTTTTCGAAGAAATATTAGTTGTTCATATTTTAAAATTGTTGTGGTCGCATTTTTTGTTATTTTTAACTCCCGGAGGACTAAGAGGGTGTTATAAGTTTGAGGCGTGTGTGCGTTTTATTTTATCTTTCTTTGACATCATAACTCACAAACGGAAGAAGCGATTTTAATACAGTTTTTTAACCAAATGAATTGAAACAGCGCACTCGTAAAATTTAGTAATTACATGTTAATCTCACTAAAACGCGAGTAAAACCCAGTGAATATTGTGTGAAAGATCGCGAAAACCTAAGAGAAAATCACACTTAAAACATTAAACGTTAAAGTAAGTAGGTACCTACTCCCACACCTTGAGCGGAGATATATCAAAAATACAGGTAATGAGTTCAAGAGACTATTAAGGCCGCGTCACTATCAGAAAGGCTCATTTTCATGTCACCAAAGACTATAATTAGAACTTATTTCCGCTCCGGTAAGAAGCTGTAATCGATTACAATTTGCATACGAAACGCGGAATCTTAAATTTTTACTCTTTTTTCTCTCGCTGATAGGGTAATAGCTACGGTGATGGTAACAATCAGAAATCTAAAGAAACTGTCTTGTTTGGGAATTGAAGAAGTTAAATTGTCTTTAGGAATGGTAATGCGAGTGAAAACAGAGATTTTAGACGTTAAAAAGATCGGATTGATTTTTCACAAACGCAGGTTTCTATCTATTTCAACATCTAATTAAATGTTTGATTATGTGTAGTAAAATGGTCTCAAAAGAATTTATCTTACTTCTTACTAATATTATAAACGCGAAAGTTTGTATGTATGTATGTATGTGAGGATGTTACTCTTTCACGCAAAAACTATTGAACCGATTGCGATGAAACTTGGAATATAGGTAGCTGGAGACCTGGATTAACACATAGGCTTCTTTTTATCCCGGTATTCCCGCGGAAACGGGACTTATGCGGGTGAAACCGCGGGACGCAGGTAGTATTAAATAAAGATTGGGCTTATTTAGACTGTATTAGACGTCAAAGTCTAGTAGTAAAAACATTATAACATAACTTTTACCGCTTCGATAAACTTGAATACGAAAATATATTCTGAGGAACCATCATGACCCAGGTAAAACGCGACAAAACGGCTAGAAAACTTGCAACTCATGATTTTTCCTAAATCCCTCATACCCTATCTTTACAATAACATCGTAATTTTTCACAGCTTCGAATTATTACTGGATAGACTACAAACTTTTCTGTTGGCCGATCGTTAGTTGATTATTAGAGTTTCGTACCTCAAAGGTAAAAAAAAGGAAACCTTTATAAGATCAGTCGCTTTTCCATCTGTTAGCCTACCTGTCTAGGTTTTGATTTACCTTCAAATTTTAACTGCGGTTTTTGGTAGTCAAGTAAGATTTTCCAAAAACACAAAAAGAAGGCGATGTATTGCCCGACACAGCACAATCTAGTCCCAAACTAAGGACTAGGCTTGTATTATGGGTACTAACAACGGATATTTTACATATAATTTAATAATAAGTCGTATCATTTGTTAAAGATGAGTCTATTAAATCATTTTAAGAAAACTAGAAATAAACAGTTGCACTGTCTGTCGGTCGTCAAGAATCGTTCGATACAAAAGTCAGCAGTGTCTATCCTAAAGACGCCTAAGTTCAAACCGTTGATTCACCGGTCTTTGTACCGGCAACAATGGCACAGGGCGGTGCGAGCGTGTCAACTGACAAGTGTTTAAAAAAAAGCGATAAAAATTATGTCAACTCATCATGTTAAGGCTAAAGTGGATTTAGGAATATATTTCTTAGAGACAATGATTATACTAGCTAAGTTCGGCGATTCCACCCGCGTTAGTCCCAATCAGTGAAAATTTGAAAAAAAATATTTCTGGGACCCTACCGCGTAATTCCGTCGGGTTCAACTCAACGTCGTTTTGGGAATACGATGCTAGGTATTCCCAAACAGGGTTGAAAAAAAACTACCGCGCAAAGAGCAAGCGGAAATTGTGTATGGCTTAACTTCGACTTTCTGAGCCCTTAGTATGAGTTTTGATAGTTTATCGTCTCGATGAAACTGGCAGTTCACTTCATATATTTTCCATCAGCGCCCCTAGCGGTAACTATTATGAACTAAAATAATTTATGGAAGTTATCTGCCGTGCGCGAGTTCTAGAGTGGAGACCGCGTCTCGGCAAACGTAGTGTACGTCCTCAGGCACGTTGGGGTGACGATTTGCGCAAGACGGCTGGCACAAACTGGATGCGAGAAGCCGAAAATAGATCTAGGTGGCATGCAATTGGAGAGGCCTATGTCCAGCAGTGGACTGCAACGGGCTG
The DNA here is from genome assembly GCA_949358125.1 of Idaea dimidiata. Lineage (NCBI taxonomy): Eukaryota > Metazoa > Arthropoda > Insecta > Lepidoptera > Geometridae > Idaea > Idaea dimidiata. The sequence continues at coordinate 13,224,499 of OX442339.1, read as the reverse complement.
ATGATGATGATGATGATGATGAAACTGCCAGTTTCATCGAGACGATAAACTATCAAAACTCATACTAAGGGCTCTGCTCGCTTCTTGCGCGGTAGCTTTTTTAACCCCGTTATCGAAAGCGTTGTATTTCCAAAACGACGTCGCGTTGAACTCGACGGGAGTTACGCGGTAGGGCCCCTGATCGGATGTCTATACCATATACAGAAGACGCTCTCCAAAACACAGCTCTCTACTAACAGCGGTATAAGCTATGCGTTTATAAATCAGTCTGTCAGTGAGGCCGAAGCATTTTATAAATATAGATTATCACTAAACGCACCATTTTAAATCAGTAAGCGTAAAGTTAAATATGAAAGAATGAATTTATAAACTTAATTTCACATTGTTACGATAGGCAGAGACTAATGAACTAAAAAAAGTGGTACTCATAAAAGAACATAGTCTATTATTTTTGTAACTTAATTACAAAAAATAACTGTTTTGTGTTAAAATAAAAGTAACTTGAACTTTTAATGAAAGGAGTTTTTCATAATAAGTAAATGAAAGTAATGAAATTCAATCACCTTAGTCAATAAGTAATTACAGTGAAATACGAAGAAATTAAGCTAAAAAGAGAATGTTGTGAAGCCTTATTACATTGTTGTTGTCTTATTTTACCGCTATAATTCTAAGTTAAACTGTTAACTCTTTTAATAAGATGCGTAAAGTGAAATCTTAATATTTTCACAGCTCATTACGCAGACACAAATGCTCCCCAGTTTCATTCCGTCGAGCGTCGAATGTTTTGAAACTACGCCTCTTCTTTTACGGAATAACTGCCTAAAATAGAGATAAAATGCCAATTGAACAAAAGAGAATACCTATTACCTGAAAATAAAATACACATTTTTTAATTTTTTTAAAAATATTTACCTACCTTTATTATAATTTTATTTGAAGTGCTAACTCCCTTTTAAAACTTTAGGTATAAACCAAAAAATGAATTACATAATTACACGTCGATCGGTTTTCCTGATGTTTATATGAAACAAAACTCATTTCCTTATGATCTTTAATTTTCTCTCGCCGTTAAAAACGAAAAAAAGTTTTCATTAAAAAATGAAGCGTGTTTCATTCGCGGTTATAAATACAAAGAAGCAGTTTCCCGGTTTCGAACATATCTACATGATTTTTGACGTTTAAAGTTGTAGGTGCCTAAAATACAGCGGTATTTTATTTCTTTCCTCAATTGTATCGTAGATAACGGTCTTTTTTTTCCGTTATATTCAGTTAAATCGCTCGCTTAACAGCACTGTCCTTCGTTAAACTTGGAAGTGTCTCAGGTAGTCGTTTGAGTCGAGTGCTCTTTTTCATTTGTAAAAAGGTAGGTAAGTACCTATTTAAAAAAAAATGTCTTGCGAAATGAGCTTTTTGTATCCTTATTACCTTCCTTCAGGTTGAATGATAATGTTGCGAAATTAATCTAATTCTACAACAACTTATTTTCAACAACGAATCATGTGTTAAAGCCGCGATTCCTGTTTGCAAGTTTCGTATGCAAATAGTAAGGAAATGTGATGAGGATCGTATTTCAATTTCAACCTTATTGGTTTCACTAGCCAATTTACCAAGTTTTACCAGGATTAATACTCGAAAATTTAAAGAGTACAGAAAGGTTCATATTTGGTACTGATTTTCATTTTTATTACACTTTGCGCCCTTACTTAATTACTTAATAAACGGTGATTAACAGATGACTAAGTTATGTGACGTTTGTCTCTGTCTGTCAACTTTGAAACTTCATGTCACAGTAAAAGACAAAAGATGCATAGCTATGCACCTGTTACTAGTGTTTATAAGTAAGGGGTTAGGTACTAAGTAAATAAGTATTATTTAGTATTATCGACATTTTATTATATTATTGTAGCTTTTTCCCTACGATATAATACCTATATAACACTTGTAGTACTTTTGACATATTTCATAGACAATTAAAGGTAAGTAAGTAGCCACAAGTTTAGTGTAACAATTGTATTATCGGATAAAACAACTTATTGCAATCAAACGAATCTACCAATTAAGTTACGTTCGATCATATAAACTTCACTTAATTGGTAATTTCGTTTGATTATTTAAGTATAATTATTTAAAGATACAATTAAATGTGAAGAAGAACTAAAACCTCATTTCTGCCAAAAACTCGTTCAGAACTCACACAAGTAAAACCGCAGATTACACTCAGTATTAAATACAGCAAGTGAATGAAAACGAAAGCAAACGCCGACCTTTTTAAGTGTTCATTCACTCTCGCCCTTTAAAATATTCTATAGAATTCGCACTTTCCAGCCCCAATATTAAGCAAAATTTATTTACAGCATTAAGAATGCAAATTGATTTATAGAGTTCTTTATACCGCCCCGAGTCGTATAGAAGCTGTCTAGAGAGTATTTGTAGAGCGTTCTATACGATATTGATATCGTTTATCAAAGTCGGTAAATAGGTAGGTGTTGTGTTGTACCTATATACCTACAGACATCTATTGTAAGGTTGCTCTAAGAATCTTCATTGTATTCAAAATTTTCTTGTTTGCATGTTTTTTTTACAAGTAGGTTTTGTAAAACCGTTTTCTTATTGATTGTACAAGCTGTATTACAGTGTAGGTACATGATATTTTGATGTATTATTAGCATAATGCGCAACAAGTCTTTTTCTTAAAGAAAAAGTTATGTGCGCTAATAACACCGCTCGCTCTTACGGTGAAGGAAAACATCGTGAGGAAACCGACGTGTCCTATCCTAGGACTCACCAGCGACAGCATACTGGCTAAACCACTCCAAGAGGAGGCCCTTGCCCTGCAGTGCGACAAATTAACGGGCTGATTTTGTTATGTCTTTTATTAGCATAACAGCCAATTTTGGATTGGCAAAAATCAATACTGAAGATGATTTTATGATTGAAAATACATGTGATTTAAACATTTAAAATACAAAATATCGTAGATATTGAGATATATCGTAGATATTGTATTTTATTGTAATTTCATTTTTGGATTTTTGCTTTTGATTATTTGTTTTACTGTGTTATTTTATTACAATTAATTTTTTAAATTATAATAAATTAAATACTATTTAACCAAATTAGTATATCGTAGATAGTTTTTAGGATTTATTTTTAAATTAATGTTGTGTACTATCATCGAGGCATGAATCTAGTTATTCCCACGTTTTTATACGCTCACTATTTTAATAATAAGTGTACTGCTTTTTGCATGAATGTTTCGATTTGTGTTCTGTTGTTATGCCTTTCAATAAATGTACGTAAATCTTGCCGTAGTGAAATATAAATATCTAATATCGTAACGCTAACTTAGATATATCTATAAAATTATGTAAATCTGGCTTTACCTATTTACTTGTAACTGAATGTTTTAGAAATTTTATCTTAGAAATCTATTAAGTTGAATTTTAACATAGCTTTGGCTAAACTGAATATCTAACTATTACAGAATTAGACGGTAGAAGTTTGTCAAGCACTAAACAAGAACAGACAGAACTAGCAGTACCTACCTAGAATGTAGTACTTGTATCTAGTTACGATTGCGAGCAATTTAATTCGATCGGCATTTAATTATATGTACTTTTTTTTTGTTGCGCCTCACAGTTTTAAATTTAGATTTCTTTATAACCTAATAACTATTAATTATTGTATTTAGTTAATAACACCACTAATTACTATAAAAACATGTAACAATTGTTACATATTTCAAACGAGTAATGCCATAGTAGTATTGTCTTGAAAAACTGTTATATAAAATTTAATCAATAGCTCACAAACATTACTTTAATCACGTCCTAGCCTTTTTAATAAGATTTTTTAATGAAATTTAACTGTAATTATTAAGTAATCAAGGGAACTTGTTTCACTGCCACTTTCCTGTACATCTAAGTTTGACGTTTACCCATCAAATGATAGGTCACTTGGTGGAATGTATGGACTTGTGGTCAAACGTTCTCTTAGCGATAAACTTTTTAAACTTACACGATTTGGACTCATATCAATATTGAGTCCCTCGCGACCGAGATCATTGTGACATGATGGAAACGTCGAGGTAAAAGATTTAACATAACAATACAAAGAGAGAAACTAACAATACATGGATAACGGAAAAATATGAATATCATGTTCTCATTTCGATTTTGTTATATCAAACAGAAATTAAATTTGTCGTCATTTAAAATGGCATGTGTTGTTGAGGGGCAACACCTTACATTTTAATTATGCGATCCAAATTCATTGTCTCGCAAGTACACAACGCTATAGTCAGACCGTAAGCACGAATCGATGGTAGCACCCACCACGGCTAAACTTACCCCACTGTTTGCCAATTAATTTCAGCGGGAGAATTAACTTTCTATTGAAATCTAGTTGGATAGAAATTGTCTAGATGCGATGAAGTATGTCGGCGTGTATGTGGATACAGGTAGCTTCAATGGTATTTTTGTATGTTGATATAGGTACATGCAAGTGTTGTAATTTTGAATGGATTTTAAAAATATTTGTAAAGTTAAAAAAAGATACTCATAACTCGTTTACCGTAGCTCGTATACTATTTTTATTATCATTTTTTTAAAGTCATTATAGATACCTATGTCATTTTTTTTTTGACGAACACACAGCGCCATCTGCGTGATAAGCTGCTAAGCTTGTATTACGGTGGCTAGACAACGGATAAACTACTACTACTATAATTACTTTAACTTCCTTGCCTCTTCCCCCTTTTTTAAATATTTCCAAAGTTTTATACTATATCTTTTTCTATTTATAAACTTCATTACGGTAATTAATTGCAAAATGTGAGAGTGTCGTCATCAATCGCCTTGAGGCTCTATTTTTGAATCAGTTCGATTGATTTAGATACCTCGATGTCTACTGATTTTCGTTCGTTTTCTGTAGTTTTTCTATGTGATTCGCACGACCGCAACGACTTAAATCAACCACTTGTTGTAGGAGTCCGACATCGAACAAAAATCAGCAGATATTGAATTATTGAAATCCCCTAAAGTGCAACGAGCGCAAAATAACAAAAATTACGCTGAACTGTATACGGCTTCCGATACGAAGGTCAGTTCAACTATTAAGAAGGCGGAAGGCGGGCCCTTAAACTTCCGAAGACACAGTCTACACGTGTAAATTTGCCTAACATTTATGTACACCTACATTGGATATAAACTGTGCATCGAACGTATATTCAATTACATACATAACTGCTGAATTAGGATAATAATATTCAATTGAGTAATTCAAACTGACCGCTCAGTTAGTTGGTGTAGTAATAGTTATATTAACAGCTGCTTTGCAGCTGATTATTAAATTTTGAATATAGTTAGCTGGAGACCGGGAAAGGGATTTACGCGGGTAAAATCCCGCGGGGCGCAGCTTGTTTTAGATAAAAGTTATTTACACTAAAAAACGAAAAAAATGCGTCACTGTTACAGTATTTTTAATAAAGAGAAAATTTTAAAATATGTATAATAACAAAACGACCCAGCTTTATATTCGTGTGTAATATTTAAACCTATAATATCTACCAGTAATATTGGAACGCGTTTAATTTCGAAATAAAACAGGGGTTTTCAACAAATGGGCACGACACAAAATGCAAATACACTTGATTTATTTGACGAATAGTGGTGTGCAGTATTCGGAGAGCGTGCAATTATTTATTAGCTCCTAATATTGGTTTTCGATTGGTCCACGAAATATAAAAATAAATAAGCGCCGTAGTCAAATTCTGCCATTTCCTTTTAATTATGTCATTATGTTGTAGTGAAGAAATTATTTTAATAAGGGCCGATTTTAAAATCCCTAGATAGAGATATCTGGCAAATAAAATGTAACACCACCGAATAAAAACCTAATTACGATATTAAAGACACAAAATTTAAGGGATTTTAAAATTAGTTGGGTTCGAACTTATTCGACAAATATCTTTTATCTGAGGAATGAAAAATCGGCTCTAAATATTATGAAGTATAATGCATACTAAATGTATTTTTTTCTGTCATTTTTTGTCATGTCATTTTTTTCTTGTAGGTAACCGACTCATTTTTCAATTTCTAGACTCAACTCCAGTTCGATACCTTATAACTCAATTCTGTTCTGTTGTCGATAATTTAATGTTTGTATCAATTACTCGATTATGATATTCCATTCATTTTAATACCACTAAACCAATTTCTAATAACTTCTTATTTTGAAAAGTTGATTGATCGATTAATTAATTAAAAAATATATATATATAATTGAAAAAATAAAGTTAATTAATTAATTTAATTGAAATTAATGATTTTTTTATTGCAACACACCACAATTAAATAATTACCATAAGAGGAAATAATTTAAGCAACTTAAAAATTAGGTGGCACAATGGGCGGCTTTATCGCTTAAAGCGATATCTTCCAGGCAACCGAGAGCAGGCGGGCAAGCTTCGAGATAATGGGCTACATTATTGTCTATATCCCTACGAGATGAAAAATTACAACGCGAGTGAGACTACTGAGGTCAACTAGTCTACCATTTTCGACACTATCTTATCTTAAAACTCTCCGATAAGGAAAAAAAACTCCGAAAGTACTTTGTCTTCGACGTATTTTATCTTAATCAAAGTATCTTGAGGAAAGTTTAAACTTAAGCTGTTATCTAACATCTATCAGCCGATTACACTTGATGGATGACTCATATCGCACGTGTTTGTTAAGTTAGCTTGCATAAGTTAAGGCATGAGTTTAGTGGCGTTATAATTTAATTATTTTTCCCGGGTCTTATTTGCGTATTTTGTTTTAAACTCTTTTACTTCGACGTTTCGATCATGTTACAATGATCTTGGTCGCAAGGCGACTGGAGCTGCGGCGGGCGTCGGCCTCTATTTATACCAGATGTTACTAATCTGTTAATGCTCAAAAATGTGTCGGTAACCACATTTTATTTGTTTATTAGTTAACCTGTGCGTTAAATATGTCCAAAAAATCACTAAAAGGGATGAATAATTTGTCTAAAATATATACTTACCTCACTATACACTTACACTTTACACTTTACTTACACCTATTAGTGCATACAAATACAAAAATGGCTAAATATTGGCTATTTAAGGAGTTAAGTTAAACGCTAAAGCGCGATTTACATAATGAAACTAGTGGCATACAATTTAATAGTCATAAAAAGAATGTGTTCGATAAAGTTGCTTAAATCAGGTGACTTGTTACTATAAATTGTGAGTTTGTAAAACTGCTTTTGTGAAATTTACTCTGTAATGCACGACACTAGTTTCGTAACGTAAATAAAACCTAATTTACAGTACGAATAGTACCACTTGGTCAACGTAATTTTTTGTACAAATGATTATAAATCGCATGCCACTAGTTTTGTAATGTAAATTAGGCTTTAAATACATGTTTGTAGAAATGTAGGAATAAGGATTTCTTGCTGACTCCTAAAATGACAAAACAAAGTCATGAGTGTTATTTTCCACAATTTAGTTTGTTTAAAAAATATGACACTAAACTAGCCCCTTAAGTTAACTTACTATCTTTATTTTAAGAGTAATCTATCAAAAACTTTGGCTTTATTTTAGAGTCGATAGCGCAGTTTACATACTGACTGACTGTAGATTGTAAACATTTAGGACAGTGCAAATTCGTCGAACCATTTTTTTTCTAGAAGAAATTTAAAGAAAATATAGTAAAAGTAATATATATCCTTAGGTTCGTAACCTGGGGCAAAGGCTGGCCAATGCCAAACAACGCGGCAATGTTTCCAGCGTTATGGATACCTGCGCCGAGTACAATTCGGGGTGGGTTGTTTTACTAGGTTTAAATTAATTTTAAGTTTGACTTTTTCCTTGTTATTTGGACATTGTATTAAATTGACTGTAGAATCTAAATAAATAAATAAATTGCTTAGGTATTACATCTAAATCTGAATCTTTAGAATCACCTAAGAATTTGGTAGAATGAATTTAATTTAATAAGCTGTTTTTGTTATTTAAAACTCGAGAATCCATAACTTTATGTATTTTTGTTTTCAAAAACTATTTATTTATTTTCAAGCATTCCGGTTGTTTTGTACATATTTGTTTTGTATAATAGTACCAAAATATTCAGTAACGAAATACTAATAGGTACGAATATTTCAATGAAAAACTGACATTTTAATAACTAAATTGGATTTACTATAAAATAAAACGTGTATTGTTTACCTACATAAAATATTTCCAACATTTACAATGCATTTCACATTTCAAATATTTATGTTATATATTCATATAGATATTGTTGAAATCTAGTATCGATCAAGTCATCTACTCGGAATGTTGCAATCGAGTACCGTTGGTAATTTCGATTCATTTCCCCGTAAAAGAGTGATAGATTTACTCAATACGGAGTTTGTACAATGGAAAAAATTGATGGCTATTATGTCTGAACGAGCCTTTACAGTTGGATTTGTTTTGTTTCCACAGTTTTGTGTGATATCGATATTCTAGAGCCATACCATGCTTTGTAACGGTAGAATAGTTTATCATGTAGGTAAAGTTCTTAGAAAACAAACCGCCCTACCATAATATCTTATAAGACGCCACGAAGTCGCCGCGTTATCGTTCAGCTAAAAAAATTAAATTAAATTAGAAACGCATCAAAAAAAAAAAAAAATTATTAAAAAAAAAAAAAAAAATTAAAAAAAATTAATAAAATTTATTTTTATTTTTTTTGATTAGGTATCTGTAGTTTTTAAAATTAGTTTTTTGTTTAAAATTTAGGTACTTTTATTTTTTTGAGCTACAAAAGGACGACAAAGCAACGACAAACGATCATTGTAGCGTAGGTTAACTCAAAAAGTATTGACACAACGATCAATGTTATAGTGAGGTAAGTATAGACATTAGGAAACATTATAAAATTGCACTTACTCCTAATCTTATAACTTCTTAATGCTGGTGACGATGACGCTTTAATTTAACGCATGGATAGACATTGAATGTAAATAAATTAATATATTAGGTATTTAGGTACTCATGTCATGTAGTAGGAACCGAATAAGCCCAGCGCATAAAAAGCGCGGCGCGGGCGCGGCGTATGTAATAATTAAGATTTAACAATTTAAATTAAACCTTAACTATTATAACATTCGGTTGAAAATAGCGTGCTTACGTGAGGGCGCGCCGTGCCTTGCGTCGACAAGCTGTCATAGCGAGCGTACACTATTTTCATTGGAGTATTAAAGAGTTTAAGATTTAGTTTAAATTGTTTTATTTTTAGTGTGTTCGCCGCGCCGCGCTCCTTGTGCGCAACGCTAGACTGCTATTAGAACCTATTAAACTTAGAGCTTAAAAGGATTGACATAAAATATAAGTAGGTACTCACGTTCGTGGTCTGGCCGGTCGTATGTAGATCTCAACATGCCTAAAACAAACAAAACATAAAATTAATATCAAATATTGTGGCAGTATTAGCTCTAGGTGATAAAATGGCCCGCAGAATAACTTGTTCATTAACGGTTAAACAAAAATACAGTCACGTAACCTTGACTATATTTTTTAATGAAGAAACTGACTGTCAGAAAATATTTTTAAATACAAATATATCTATGATATGTCTGCACTTTGGGCAACTTACCTAACCTATTATTTTTATTAACGGGATACAATAGATTGTTATTAAAAGATTACAACTATCAATTTCGTATTAAAACGTAATTAATATTTAACTACACACGTATAACACGATTGATTGATAATTAAAGCTTGTTATCAAAGTAACTATAGTTATTAAACAACGATTTTCGCATTAAAACTTCGCTATTAAATATTCATTCGTCAATTACGTTCAATTTGGCATTTCATCGTTTTACATTCGGGAGTAGGTACAGTCGCCTACAAAAGCGATAGCCAATTAGTTTGTTTAACGTTGTGTGTCGAACACCGTTGCTGTGGCAACCGGGGCGCGCTGGACACGTGCTAATTGGACGGCAACTGTCTGAGAGCTTGACATTTTGTTTTAGTTAGCACCTAAGTTATTTGTTCTCTTACAAGTTGGTATATGTCAGTCAAGCTCTACAAGTGCATGCATACATAGGTACTCTGTTTTTAGATATATTTGATTTAATCTTTTGTAGACTTCCGTTCTTTTTAAGGTTCCGTACCCAAAAGGTTAAAAGGGACCCTATTACTAAGCCTGTCCGTCCGTCCGTCTGTCACCAGGCTGTATCTCGAGAACTGTGAAATTTTTACAGATGGAGCATATTTGTTGCTATTAAAAACAAAAAAAACAAGTATTTAAAGCGGGCTCCCATGCAACAAACGTGATTTTTTTGTCGTTCTTGTGCAATAATGACACGGAACTCTTCGTGCGCGAGTCCCTCTCGCACTTCGCCGATTTTTTTATTGACATTTCATACAAAACACATTCGTACATTTACGAAATGTACGAGACTAAGGTTAGTAAGTAGGTAAAAATATGAAAGGCCAATAATAAAATATAATTTACTAAAATTGTATCTAACTTCCTTACTAAGTTTCTAAAAGGATAAAATAACTTGATATTAGTCACTTATAACAAATCCTACGTGCTTCACAAAATATGGCTATTAACACGTTATTTCTTTTAAAATATTACGTAAAAGAATATTCTAATAACGAGAAAAGTTAGATGCTTTCATATTTTCTCGGGCGAATAATACTTAATAGCACCTACCTATGTTGCTCGCAATATTTGAGTAAACCGAATGAAATATGTTGACAATTTCGTGCGCGAGTGTACCGTCAATAGTTCCCATGGCAACTCTATTGTTCGTAACTTTTTGAACAAATATTTATTCGAAATAAACATGCCAGGTTAAAATTTAAAAGGACATTAAAAAGTAATATTTGCCATACAGAGGCAATACAGGGGAAAATTTTATATGTTTTACAAATAAGCTACATACTAAAAAAAACTGTCGTCTTTAAGGTTCTGACACATATACGTACAGTAAACCGCAAGCACGACAAAGCGTTTGTAACCGACTTTTCCCTTATGGAGGAGGTTATGTATGCGAATGTATGTTTTTTTATTTTTAGTACATAAGTGATGTATAGAGACCGCTTGAATAGTATACTCGAATATAGCCGGTCTTACTTAATACTGATTTTCTAACTAGGCAGAAGGTCCTGTTTATTTCGTAGGACGTTTGACTTTTCCTTAAAATTTAAATACCGATTATATACACTTAACTGCAGTAAAATCTCAAACAATTTTAACACAAATCCAACATTATCTCCCTACATTGTGACTTAAAAAAACTATACAACTAAATATAATAAAAAGCCGTCTCACCCTTTGTAAGTACTTATACGTACTAGGTACGTATGTAGGTTTATCGTATACAGCCGGAAAATTTACTTTGCAAATAATAAGGCGAAATATTTTCCAATACCCACGCATGGGGTGAAGTGTTTATTATATCATTGTGCCAGAAAAGACCCATATTGTAAGGGAGAGGGACGTCTTTAACAAAAAAAAATGTCGTCACATTATTTTCATAGTGTTTGGAGTGGATTTCGTACGATTTGTTGGAAATATATTTGTTTATTCGTTGAAAATTCTAGGGTCAACGTTTAATTTTCCTTTTCCTGTTCTTAGCTCAATTGATTTTTGATCAGACCTTATCTCTTCTTTTTCGCTTTAATGATTTACGATTATTTTACAGTAGGTTGCCAGACACCAACACTCCTTGTTAATAAGAATTGGGTGTGGTTACTTATTACTTACTTGAGTACTTGAAATATTCAATAATGTTTTTGACTAAAATATACCACAATACATTTTTACACAAAGCGGGTAATATGGAATCGATACTACACAATTTTCGTTCAAATTTGGCCTATATCCAATGCAAGCATAGTTTTTATGCTTTAATCCTGCTATAACAGCTATGTTTTATAACTCTGAATATGGGCGTACGTCGGTAAAACAAGGGCCAAATGTGTAGAATCAAGCTTCAATGGTCGTGCATTTTTTAAAATACTGTGTTTTATGTGGATTGGTTTTTACGACATTAACTGTATTGGTTGGTTTTGAATCAGTTATTTGTTAATTTAAAATGTTTATTAACTATAGATTCTCGACAGAAAGTCTGCTCTGTAATAGCTTAAGCAATTAGTTGCATGCAATTTAAAGTCATTTTCACAAAAAAATTGCGTAGATACAGCGATTCTATTTATCTATTTAGTAACTGCTGCGAGACTGCTTTTTTGAAATAGACTGTATAATGCCCGACACTTGTGATGTAAATTGGGCTTTGTATGGCTCAAAATAATTTCTAAATCCGATCGAGACGGAAAACGAAGCAAAATTCAAAATTCTACTTAGAAAAAAACCAGCTACTTCGTACTTTTAGCAACTGATGTATAACTTAGCCTAGTTCAGAAACGGGTCTTTCACTTCTAACACCATATTGGCCCAACGAGAAAATAAGGCTGTATATAGCTCAAAATAATTTCTAAATCAGATCACAATGAAGCAATATTCAAAATTCTACTTACTTAGAAAAAAACCAGCTACCTCTTACTTAGCAACTGATGTATAACTTAGCGTAGTTCAGAAAGCAGTCAAACGGGTCTCTCACTTACAACACCATATTGGCCCAACGAGAAAAGGGAGCTCCTTATTGAGATGACCACATGTAATTAATTGATCCTCGCAGCAATCACGATCCGAATTGACACGATTACGCAAACAAAAATTAATCGAGATATCCGTAAATGTGTTTTTTACATTATTTTTTTTAAATCTTGATATGTAAATGCCAATTATAATGGATTCTGATGATTTAATTGTTGGTTTAATAGCAGAAAAACGAAATTTTGAAGTAAGAGCGTTGGTAAATTGTAATCTTTGTATTTAAAGAACATCAGCGTATATTGTAATTCGACCTATTCGTCTTTCATTAAACATATTTCATTAAGACCTCTTTTTTTTAATCAGATAAAGGCATATAAATAGTACAAGTAACTAGAAAGCTTGCTTTGTCAAAAAAACGGTCCCGCTTGATGTTAGAGAGACCCTAGTCTGTATTTTTTTCACTTTAGTGTTCGTCGGTTAGTTGACCGAACGAGCGAAGCGAGTGAGGTCCAGTGTAGACTGGCCTGGCGCTTGTATCTTTGTAACTTTGTATGTTTGTTCGACGATAACTTGAGTATCGTAGCTCCGATCTTCATGAATTTTGGTATGCGCGTAGTTTAGGTCAATAGAATTTATGAGTTCGAAGATGAGCCGGATCGGTAGGGGGGTTGGGGCAATAGGGGGTCGTGAGGTTTCAGTTCGGGGCGAACTCCTAGTTAGATAAGAACAGACTGGGACCAATGGTTTCAACAGGACCGCTTTGATATATCAAAGCAAAAACTACCTTAACCTTAGAGAACATGATTGAAATTGATATTTTAAAAGTTGTCAAGTGCACAGTCTTCTAGGAGCGAAGAGGACGAAGTAACATGTCTCTGGATAAAAGTTCTAAATTCGATTGGCCTATGTTTATTTTTTATTATTTTTTAATTCAATATACAAACAGGACCTTCCATTGAATTTCTCCTGACAGCAACAATCTTTAGAGAAGATTCAAGAAACGATGCATCCTTGACAATGAAAATGCATTTGCGTTAGAGTGATAGAGAAAACAGCTGTTTTTTCAGTGAAATATAGTAACACTAGCTGCGCCCCGCGGTTTCACCCGCGCAAGTCTCGATCCCGCGTTGTTCGAACACCTACCTACCGCAATGCAAAAATCCACACATAAACGGTCGTCCATTGAAGTACTGTTGAAGCCAGGCGCTACCGCGCCTGGCATCATCAGTACTTCCCTGGTCGTCCGTTTAAGTGTGGATTTTTGCACTGCGGTAGGTAGGTGAAGTAAGTTAAAGTTTGTATTTCATCAGTAAGTGACGATGACGATGACGAAGGATGACGAAGACGATGGATGACGATGATGATGATGTAACTCTACATCACTTATCCTACCCCTGTGTCGATTTTCGTTCATTGAATAGTTATCACCCGCGTAAGTCCAGATCCTGCGGGATTTTCGGGATCAAAAGTATCCTATGTTACTCTTCATCCCTATGCAAATTTTCATCTAATAAATAGTTATTACCCGCGCAAGTCCCAATCCCGCGGGATTTTCGGGATCAAAAGTATCCTATGTTACTCTCCATTATTTAAACTATCCCTATGCAAATTTTCATCTAATAAATAGTTATCACCCGCGTAAGTCCCGATCCCGCGGGATTTTCGGGATCAAAAGTATCCTATGTTACTCTCCATCATTTAAACTATCCCTATGCAAATTTTCATCTAATAAATAGTTATCACCCGCGTAAGTCCCGATCCCGCGGGATTTTCGGGATCAAAAGTATCCTATGTTACTCTCCATCATTTAAACTATCCCTATGCAAATTTTCATCGAATAAATAGTTATCACCCGCGTAAGTCCCGATCCCGCGGGATTTTCGGGATCAAAAGTATTCTATGTTACTCTCCATCATTTAAACTATCCCTATGCAAATTTTCATCCAAATCGGTCGAGCCGTTTGACCGTGAAGAGGGAACAAAAAAACAAACAAACAAACAAATAAACAAACAAACAAACAAACAAACAGACTTTCGGATTTATAATATTAGTAGGATTAGTAGGATGACCTCAATATTTTCAAAAAAAAGGTTCAAATTTCCAAAAGTTGTCACCTAAACGTCTAGAAAAATCCGCTTTCCGCATAAATGGATGTCTTCGTTAAGAACATCTTGTATATTGCAGTATTTGAAAGTCGGTCAAGTAGTAAAAGTTTAATAGGGCATGTCCAATGAAATAGACGCAGACGCAGGCGCAGTTCGTATTCAATCAGAAATCGTGATCATATCATGCGCGTGCGGCTTCCGTTCGGACGACACGTGCGGAGCTCACGATACCACAGACCACGACACGATTGTCGCCGGTTTTTGTCGCATATTGTTTAATTTATTGACGTCGCGATTGGTCGTGATCATGTCGACTGTCTACTTCTGTTCAATATTTTGATTTATAGTTCATGTCCCAGTTTGTATATCGTTGTAGATTTGATATTGACTGGATCGAATAACTCTTGAGTGTAAATAATTGGCAAAAGTGAGACACTTGTGTGACAAAAGTTAGTCAAAACTATATATTAATATTATATAGTTTTAAAAACCACATTTTATAATAATTATAATGTATTTAGGAATTAGACGATGCTACAGACAGCCATGTCAAACTGACAACTTCCCTGTGTTTCGTTGAGTTAGCATTATAATGTCGATTTCAAAAAAAGAACAGGTATAAAAATGACGACTTAAAAAAAATAAAATTGTCAAGTAACATTAATAGAAATATAAAAATGATGAAGTATTCGATTTGGGTTTGCGAAAGGTGTAAAATAAAATAATACTAATATTATAATACGCAATACAAGTATAGGTTTACTCGAATGTTTTAATATGATAATTATGCGGAAGGTTAGTATGAATTAGTTAGTATAACTGTGAATCTAACTGATCTTTCGCATAAAATTAGTAGTATCAGTACCTACAAAAGCGCAGGTAGTCTAAGTAACTCTATTTATTAACATTACATTGGAATTGCTACTTTATTTCTTTGCGGTGTAACCCGCGGTGTAACGCGGTGTTTGCGGTGT
Source organism: Idaea dimidiata (assembly GCA_949358125.1). Lineage (NCBI taxonomy): Eukaryota > Metazoa > Arthropoda > Insecta > Lepidoptera > Geometridae > Idaea > Idaea dimidiata. The sequence continues at coordinate 13,208,784 of OX442339.1, read as the reverse complement.
TCTTCTTCTCACCAGACCCCATATTACCTAGCCAGTGGACGTTGGACAACAGTGGAAATGCAGTACATTGCTGCTTTGACATAACGTGGTTATTACCGTTGATTACTTCAAAGCAGCTATGTATTGCGTAGTGCCTGTCATTTTCCACTGTTGTCAGACGTCCACTGGATAGATAATGTAGGGTCTGGTGAGAAGAAGAAGACGTTAATTCCGGTTAAGATATTATTTATCCACACCAAATATCTCTACTATTAAAGAATTAGGAGGTACCTATTAGGATCAATCTACTACAGAGTCTTTACTTATACCTATCTACATTTGGTCCAATATCAAGGATAACGATATTATCCGATAGCGTAATATATAATACTTACCTAAACCTACATCTCGTTTTCTTCAATATATCTTTACACAAATCTAATACGATAACCTAAGAATGGAGACCTCTTTTGGGCGTATTCAGAAACATTCCTCAGTGAAATCTTTTCTTTACTTTCTATATTCTAATCGTTGAAGAAGAAACAGAAACATTTTAGAAAAATGTTTCCAAGCATTGTAAAATGCACTATTTTCAAATGAACTGATGATGATCTAATAGTCGACTTTTGATGTCTCAGACAAAGGGTAATTGATTCAATAAAAACAATACAACATCCATGGTAAATTTGTTAAAACTATCAAACCAAATAGCGTTCAGAAAAAGTAAAACTATTGAAAAAAAAACACATCAAAAACCGGCGGTAAGTGAGCAAAAGTTATGTCATGATCATTGAACCAGAAACTATTGTGTTAACACCACTAATGCGTACCTACCTTCATGACTTGTAGTTTTTCCAAACAATCTCACATGTCCAACAAAACTGTTCAACCAACGCCACAGTGACTGGGTCACTAACAAATCCCCCAATATAATATCGAGTAGGTACATATTCCTTGTCCGATATCAACAGTAGGTACGTATCAAAATGATTTATGAACGAAAACCAACTGTCAAACTCAATAGGTTATTCCTTACCAATGAAGTTTTCTCTTGAAAAATATAGAAAGGATATTACTTTTCAAGATTAAGATCTTCGAAACCCTTTCGGTAATATTAGTTCGGTCGTCGGTGGAACCATTGATGACCGTTTTTCCATTGATTTACACTACTATGTAAATGAATCAAATAAGGCCCAGAAGGTTTAGTAAAAGCTACTTGTAGAGAACAAAATAGTCGTGCATTATAATTTATGTCGAACTTAAACTAAATACTAAACGGTTGGCCGATCAGCAGAAGTCCAGAAGTCACATTCATATTTTTGATGTGAAACATCTATTGTAAACCTGATTATTGGCGAGGTGATACAGGCCGTGGCGACGCATCGCCACTCTATATGGAACACATCTGTCATTGTCAAAATGTTTTACATCTGTCAGGCGTCCCATAACGGCTCACTTTTTTATTAATGTGGGAAGAAACTAGGGGAATAAAGGCTTACTTACATAAGTATATGTTTTGTGCTAGCCACACCATATTAATATCAGCTGATATTAAGTTATACTTTAACGTTTGCCCTTATCGTCGACTTCATATGTCATTTTCCAAAACAGGCTTCTATTCAAGCCCCCACAATCGGCCAGACTGCAGAATGCAACTCTTGCGCCGTATAAGGGCCGCCGAGTAGCCATATTTGACGGGACACAAATGGCCAGTTACCAAACAGGTCGCAGCGAACGGGTTAACTTCAACACGATTTTGCAATAAAAGCATTATAGGCGGATTTATAGGACTTATTAATTGTTAAGTTTAATGTTAGATTTAAATATGGAACGTAGGTATGTAAAGGCTGCCGGCACAACCGTTTGATATTCAAAAGGAAGGTCATCATCTCAGCCCTTATCTGTCCATTGCTGAACATAGGCCTCCCCCATACGAGGCCACAAATAGCGATCGCGAGCTACCTCCATTAAACGCCTCCCCGAATTTCGACGCTCTACCGAGTAGTTGGTCTTCCAACACAAAATAAAGGTGCTGTACTTAAATTAACAGACCAGGGTACCTGGACGTCAATCAAAACCGCCAGTTTAGGTGCGCATTTCCTGTTTACTTTTCGGAAAAAAAACAATCTATTTGTGTTTTTGTTTCTGTACCTTCCTATATTGTTGCTGGGTGCTTGTCTTAACAAACACATTCCTATTCATATTATATACCTAACGAAAACTCTTTTAATTAGGGCTGATTTTTCAAATCCCTGGATAGAGATATCTGACAAATAAAATGTAAGACCATCGAATGATAAACGTCACTATGATATTTAAAAAGAAAATAAATCTAAATTTAGAAGATCAAAATTTGAAGGCTTTTAAATTTGGTTGGGTTTGAACTTATTCGACAGATCTTTTATCCGTGGAATGGAAAATATAAACTTAATTGCGATTTTTTGTCAAAAATACAAAACAAATATTCCCATTCTCATTATACATTTTAAATTTAGGTAGTATGCAATTGAGTTTTATTATTTACCTTATTTTAATTAGTAGTTATTATTAGATAAAATAGTCTAAAATGACGTCTAAAACTTATTTAGAAATAGTTGCTTATATTCAGAGAGAGAAAATAGGGAATATTTGAGGTAAAATAGACGGGCAAAATCAGCTGCTTTTCTTTTTACTATTTTTATTTTATTTTTCTTTCATGTTCTATAGAATTTTTGTGAAGGTAGTATTTTAGAACAAATAAAATTGTTTTATCTATCAACCTACCAATCTCTTTTATGTCTTGGGAATAAGGCGAAGTAACTAAGGGCTGAGTTAAATTGGAAAAAGTTGAAAGATTTGCGGAAGCCAAGTGGTGAAGTGAGTATTAGCATATTAATTGCGTAAGAATATATACAGACTGCTTACTTTCTATCTGCCGATAGTTTTGAAAACGAAACGTTGTTGCAGTTTATACATGTGGTAGATTAAGCAGGACTTACACTACGAAACTAGTAACATGCAATTTAGGTAGGTATAGTCATTTACACAAAAAAAAACTATATTTAAAAAAAATCGCTTACAGTGACTGCTGCGAGGCTGTTTTGGTAAAATTGAATCAATAATGCATGATACAGTACTTTTATGATGTAAATTTGGCTATAGACGTAACGAAATCTTACTTGTGACTAATATTATGAACATGAAAGTTTATATGTTTGTGTGTATGTATGTGACTTTGTTACTCTTTCACACAAAAACAACTGGACCGATGGCGATGAAACTTGGAATATATAGGTACCGGTAACAACACATAGGCTACTTTTTATTCCGATATTCCCTCGGGACCGAGACTTACGCGGATGAAACCGCGGGGCGCAGCTAGTATTAAATAATTTAAAGGTTCCCGAACACTCACTTGTATTTATAAACTTGGTAGAGAAAAAATGAGAAAAGACTGACGAAAATAGCTTTTTTTATTTGGTTATCGCTTCCCAATCGAGAGGGCTAAGGGAGGTCGTAGGCTCAAATCCCTCAGGGTTGCATTGAATTTTGGAACAAAAGTATTTTTCTTTTAACACAAAAATATTTAATCGGTCGATTTCTTTTTGTTGTCTGTTTCTCCCTTAAGGGAGACTTCGGTCGATTCATTATGATTCTTTTGAATTTATGCGGTATTTTAAGTGGCTTTTTTTTCGGATCGAGGTCATTTTTTATATATTAAACGGTAGAGTTTTTAAAATTGACAAGAGGTTAGAGAGTTTGCGTTATAAATTATAATATGATATTAGAATGAAATTATTATTAAATATTAAATAGGTATTACCTTTAAAACCACACTTTGTATGATATGGAACCGCAAACATAAAATCGAGACTGAAGAAAATTCCCCGAACTTGAATTATACTATCATAAAAATCTTTGTGTCAGATTCACACACGCCCTTCATCAAAGTTCTGAGGTTCCATAGCCATGACAATCTCATAAGGTACATCCCAACTACAAAAAATATTAACTTTAACATAGATAAACTAAATTCACACAATTTGTTAACATGGCACATTGTCAACCGCGGGGCGCAGCTAGTCCTACTAATATTATAAAGCTGAAACTTTGTGAGTATGTGTGTTTGTTACTCAATCACGTAAAAACTACTGAACCGATTGCGATGAAACTTGAAATATAGGTAGCTGGATACCGGAAATACGGGAATCGGGATACTTTTTATCCCGATATTCCCTCGGGAACGGGACTTACGCCGCTGAAACCGCGGGGCACAGCTACTAATCTATAATCAAATCAATTAGCAAATTACTATGTAACCAAACGGGATAAGAAAATCGTTCATTTCCGAAGTAGGTTACTACACCAAAACACCTAATTATTTAGCCCTCAAACCGTGGCGCTGCAATGTGGCAGAGTCATTTGTCTCTGTCGGTGCGGTGTGGCACAAGCTTTACATTACGAGTACGATAGGAACCGGGGTAACTGACATGTCAAGAAATCTCGACGTCGAAAACATTGCTGAATATGTGGATGTCAAGTTTTTTTTGCGGTTTCCGCGGGGTCACAATGGGTTAGGGGAAGTCGGCCACCTCAAAACTGGGCCTAGGGACGAATAATTATACCCTTTCGAATTTGATAACAGTCAACTGGGCCATGTTTTCGGTGGTCTTTATTCACTTTTTTTTTAATATACAGTATTTGATTTTAGTTTTAAGTTATGGTGACTAGAAGACAGATAAAATATTAGCTAAATACTTACAAAATTTAAAGCTAAATACGAAAGTTAATTTAGTTAGATAAAGTGTCCTGTGACGCTAAATTAAATCGAAATGGGGTTGTTTTACGACTTTTGGGAATCAGAACTTTAAAGAACGTTAAAATAGACGAAGAATTCAGTTTCTTTTTTTCGAATTAAGTATCAGAATGTTAAAATAGACGAATCACATCTCAGTCAACCTTGAAAAAGCCAACAGTAAAGTTGACGAGAGCTCGGTCGTTTTAAAAATCATGAATAAATCGCGATAAATAAAGTGTTAATTAGAATTAGAACTTTTTTTTAGTGAAATTACAGATGTTTGTCTGTATCTATCAATGAATAGTAGTCCAAACTAAATAAAACAATACATCGTTTTTGTAAATGTTGAAATATTCAAACAAATAAATAAATGTTGTACGACATTTACGCATAGCGCTATCTAGCCTCAAACTAAGCACTAGACTTGCTATGAGTACTAGACAACGAATATACTACATAATTATTATTATTATACTTTTTTTGTTGTAAATAATACATACGATACATAGAATACAACCAGAACCAGAAACAAACATTTATGGTTAGCAGAAATATTTGTTAACGGCGGAAATCGAACCAAAGAAACCCCTGACTTTTGAGGACACATAAATAAGCTCAATGTGTTTGAAGTTCGTATTTCCAAAAATCGTAGAACAAACGTTGTTCGCCTAGATTCGATGTCCTTTCGTCTGTATTACCGTCAAAAACACAATTCTAAAACACTTTATTTATCGGGTTTAATTGCGTTTTATTCATGGTTTTAAACGAACCGAGACTACGCCAACTTTACAGTTGGCTTTTTCAAAATTGACTCCAATTGAACACAATTCTACCTATAATTTTACGTAAAATATAAAGTTATGTAAGTGAAGTTAAATACCGACATCTAATTACAGCGACTTAGTTAAGGAAATATAACGTTAAAAATCTCTTGAATTTACCTCTTTTATGTAACAAGTAGGTATTTTGTTCTAAAAATACTTGATATTCGTTTTGAAACTTAGTAATTTGGCGAACGAAATGTGTAGAGTTTTGTCATAACACCGAGATTGGTAGTTAATTTTAATGTTGGTTGTAATTAACGAATCTTGAGACCCTCGTAGGAGGAGAGTTGGAGCCTTAATCACAGCTATGTCGGTCGCGGAGTATGTCATAAAATGTAGCGGAATATAACTGACGACCTTTGTGGCGAGTCGGGCGAACGCTTGGCTGCAATGCATGTATAATATGTATGTATTCACAAAAGAAAAATAAATATGAGTCGGGCGAACGCTTGGCTGCAATGCAATCTATGTATAATATGTATGTACCTATTCACAAAAGAAAAATAAATATGAGTAGTATATCCGTTGTCTAGTCACCGTTACACAAGCTTAGCAGCTTACCATGGGGCTAGATGGCGCTGTGTGTTGGTCACATAATTTATTTATTTATTTAATTTATTTATAACTTGATTTTTTTGAAGTTAAGTTAGTTAGTTTTTTCATAGAACCGAGTGGAAGAAAAGTTAGATACCTACCTATTTTCCCTTATCTTAATGAGGACTTATCAGGAAACCCTCTTATTCAATGGGTATAGCACAATTTTATTTTTCATGCAATCAATGTTTTTCAATTTTTTTTTTCTTTTTTCTTTTTCTTTTTTTAAATTTTGATTTTGTTTTTTTTTTGCCTAATGACCCTTAAAGTTAGGTTTGTGTGTTGTTTATTTGTATTATTGTTTTTGTCTGTTATTATTATTATTTGTTTTTTAGGTTAAGTATTTTTGACAGTGTAATTCTGGCTGAATTTAATTTTGTATATGATTTTGATTGAATAAATATTAGTGAGTTTAGTTAGTTTGTTGTTGTTTTATTCACTACTTATAAATTTTGTTTTTGAGAACATGCTTTTGAAATTTGTTCGAGCCTGTAATGAATGACCTTGCAAAATAAGTAGGTAATGACGATTCACTGGACACCATTTTGTCGACCTTATATAATTTAATTATTACTATGTACGCTTCATTGTTATTAGACCTCGCGTTGTAGTTATGTAATTCTACATTTAAATTAACTCGACGTTTTGGAAAAAATGATGGACGGAAATAGTGTACCTAAGCGTAAAAAATGTGATGTGTACGCATTGTTAGTAATATTATGTGAAAATATGAAATTACATTGCAAACGACGGATTTCAGCATACTTTTATTTAACGATCGCTTATAACATGGACCAAACATTATTGCTTCAAACTGAAGAGTCGTTTCTCTTGAATTTTTTCATAGAACCGAGTGGAAGTAAAATTAGATACCTACCTATTTTCCCTTTTCTTAATGAGGACTTATCAGGGTACCCTCTTATTCAATGGGTATAGCACAATTATTCTTTATGTTTCTCCTAATGACCCTTAAGTAGCTAAAATGTTTAATTTATAACTAGGTGACCCGACATCACTTCGAATCGCCATAAAAAATGATACTGGATAAAAAAAAACTTCTTAGTGCAGGTTTCATATGTTTGAAAATAGAAACCAATTCGTTTTTTATTAAAAAAATATTTTATAATTTAAAAACCGACTTAAAAAAAAGAACAGTAATAACCTCTACGTACAGTGCCACCGACTTATCTGTTTCGTCAGCTGAAATCGGACAGCCAAACTACGATATGGATCTAGCCTGTAAAACTGTAAAATTTCACCCTTTTTAGGTACTAGGTACTTTCAACTGCCACTAAAAATTGACAAATTGTAACCGTAATTTTAATTATTGAGAAATTTGCTGACGAAAAGGTTGTTTCAAGTGCTCCATTAATTTGTACCTAATTCTTTAGAAGCGGTTTTTTTTAAGTCCGAAAATGAGCAATTTACTGCACTCTGGGATTATATTCTGTCCATCATTCCGAAGATACTCATCAGATCCTCACCAAATTTTTATGGAACCATCCCTTTCTAAGAACCATCTCAATCGGGCAAGCCATCTTTGAAAAATCGTACAATTTAAAAAAATATCGTCTGATTATAAAACCTTGACAAATTGTATATTTAAACTTTCCTCTTGATTCATGTATGTCTTTCTATCTGTTTCTTTGTTTGGTCCTTATACAATTAAAAACTACTAATCCGATCGATCAGGTTTTCAATATTGAATAGTTTATTTTCGAGGAACCTCGTGGTATACTTTACATCGAAATCCAATAAGTAGAACCCGAGTAATGAAAGAAAAAAGTCAACAATGCACTATTTCAATGCAGACGAAGTCCTGGGTAACAGCTAGTCATTAAATCAAACGCAAGTAAAACCCGGTAAATATTGTGTTTTATCTTTTTTATTGAAAAAAAGGTTTAGGTTGCATTGTCATCTGATTCTGAACTATTCCCAAAGTTTCAGCCCGCTAGCTAGTCGGGAAAAATTGAAGTTGCAAGATTCCACCCGAACCGACAAACAAACATACAAGAAAAGTGAGAGTAGGTACGAGATAATAACGTGGAAAAAAATATAATTTTACAAACATATCTACCTATAAACTGGTAAATGATTAAATTGGTAAATTACCTGTAGAAAATAATTCCAATAGAAAATAATTTGAAAATGTTTATAGGTATTATTTACTTACAGTACAAACTGTCTGTTAAAACGAAAAGTAATTTATATTGTAATAGCTACACATTTAAGTTATCACATTCAATTTTATTGATTGCTAAAATATTAAGAATCAAACACATTTTAGTCATCAACTTATCACATTAAATTCTATTGATTGCTTAAATATTTAGAAACAATTATATTACACTATGATGAAAATGACGAAATCATTTTAACCATTATCCATCATCAGAACAATAAAATCCGATATTTCTTAGGAAGGTAGGTAGGTATTTCAGCTGTTGTATGTTAGAGGTATCAATGTAATTAAAGAAATGGTAAGGTATTTTCTCTTACTAATAATTAATTGGGTACTTTTTAAATGTAGTATTTTCAAAGCAAAACAGAAATAATGTCTTTTTTGTCATGTAGGTATGTACATAAGCAATTTTTATCTACCTAAATAGTTTCCCTTTTCTCAAAAATAAATATAACGCAATCTCAATTGAAGCGGAAGACTTAGGAACCGAATCACCTGCGTAACGTACCCCTGTTCCGTGGTATTAACCAAAGATACAATTTAAATTTAATCTATCGGAATGCTATCCCGCTCGCAATATTAAAATATGATTGCGGTGCCAGAGGGTCGATAGAACGCAATCACCATAGAATCACGTGTTCCTTTTGAAATCGGCTTATCCCTGAGACTTATCTAAGCAATCCCAAGAAGTAATCGAAAATGGTCCGTAATTCAATGGAATGAGGTCGAGATACGAATGAGAAATGGAGACCTGTAAAATGTTCAGCGTTATAGATCTGTAGAAATGCGTCTTCAGCGTTACCTTTGAACGAGTAATTATACTGGAATTTTGGAATTAATTCTGAGATAAGCCGCTTGTGAGATCCCCTTTCTCCTTTTTTAAATGAGGTGGAGAAGACATTATCGACGGGTTTTCCGATATTCGGCTCCATTTGATGAATCCTTAATCAAAAGTATTGTTTTGAAATACGAATGAACAATTCCAAGACTGGCTAAATTAAGATGATGAGACAGAATGAGATTATGGCATTAAAGCTATAGTTGGTTGGTTGTAGACTTAAAATGTAATCTAGATTAAGAACAAAATAAGAATCTAAGGACCCTTTCGAATACAAAAAAGGATATGTTAATAAAACAGAATATTTACACCGGGTTTTGCTCGCGTTCTATTTAATAACGGCATTATTACCATATATTATTAAATATATAATATTAGGGGTTAAAGTATGAAATTGCCGATTTGTACTGAAAATCTTAATTGTTTATTTTTTAAATTTTTAACAAATTTATTTAATCAAATTAGTTGCCATTATTATCTATACATTGCTGCTATCTAATGGGAAGGTTATTAATGCCTTTGCGATAGAACTCCGACGATCTAGACTGCACAAACTGTGTGAAAGCATTTTGTACTGCCTCCTGGGAAGAAAACTTCTTGTCACGTAGATAATTGTCCAAATCACGAAAAAAATGGTAGTCCGTTGGAGCAAGGTCTGGTGAATACGGAGGATGACGAATGGTTTCTAAGTGCAGTTCCTGAAGGGTCAAAATGGTTTCTCGTGCTGTGTGAGGTCTCGCGTTGTCGTGGAGCAATAATGGTGAAGATCGATTCATGAGTCGTGGCTGTTTTACTGCTAGTTTTGTCAACATGGTTCGGAGTTCGGCACAATAGACATCTGCCGTAATTGCTTGACCAGATCGAAGAAAACTATAGTGAATAACACCATGCTGAGACCACCAAACAGTTACCATTACCTTTTTATTGGTAAGTTTTGCTTTAGGACACTGTTGTGGCATTTGACCTGGGGTCAGCCATTGCATTTTTCTTTTCCGGTTATCATAAATAATCCACTTTTCATCACATGTTACAATTCGATCCAATATTCCTTCATTTCTGTACCGGTTCAACAAGGCAACACAAGTTTCAACACGCGTTTCTTTCTGCAGATCAGTCAAATCATGAGGCACCCATTTTTCGTATTTTTTTATTTTATTGATTTGACGCAAGTGAGTCAATAAAGTGGGTAAGGTAACGTTAAACCATGCCGCTAATTCCTGGGTAGTTTGACTAGGATCGGCTTCCACTATCTCTCTTAATTCATCGTTATTCACCTGTGTGGGCGGTCTTCCTCGTGGCTCGTTCTTTAAGTCGAAATTTCCATCACGAAAGCGTTTAAACCAAAATCGCACGGTGCGTTCATTAGTAGACCCCTCTCCAAACGCAGCATTGATATTGCGGGCTATTTCTGCCGCGTTAGTTCCGCGTCGGAACTCGTATTCAAAAATCACTCGAATTTTCGCAGTATCCATCTTTCTTGTCTAAATTGAATAACAAAAACAATTGAAAGTCGATATTCAAATATTTCACATTTTTTAAAAAAAGAACATCACAGAAACCATTTGAAAAAAGTTTCATTCGAAAACCTCAAACCATGAAGATTCTATGTCTATTCAAAAAACCTATTGCAATAAAACGGCAATTTCATACTTTAACCCCTATTACAACGACTCCCCACTCTAGGCATTTTTAACAAAAATATTTTAAAGAATAATAACATCTTAGTTCCCAAGTTTTCTCACGAAATAGTGTGGTCTAATTCGTTTGGCTATCAGTGGGTTGCCCACTGACCCAGAGAGACGAGTTTAAACCTCACCTCGCAAGTGAATTTTTTAAGATGAAATACCTTTAAAACATTCCTAAGAAAATGTTAACTAATAATATGTTGTTTCAGGTTACCACTGAAAAAAAAAACCCACTGGTTACGTAACACAACACCAGCCTCTGCGAACCGTTTGACATGGTAATGCAGACATCGTTGCGAGTTCCCGCGTGGAATTTATTCAAACGTCGAACGTCCACGCACCTGGGTGCTATTGGTATGCACATTTGATTGGCAACACCCGACCGAAGCGGACGTGTCCGCACGGATTAAGAGATCGATTTACAACTACTACAGCGAAACTATTTTTTATCGTTGTTCTAGTTGAAATTGATGATATTGAAGGTACGAAATTGTTTTTCGATGCAGCAATAAGTCGGGTCGGATCTTGTTCAATTGCAGTCTTCCTTCCTAGATAAGCGTGCTATATCTTAGACGTTTACTTACCATTCGGTGCGAAAGTGGTCAAACACTCTACATAAAATTGATATTGCTTGATCGCATTATTTCGAATATGCGGTGTAAAAACTTCGAAAAAAGTGACTTAAATTCGTGCTTTTATGTCTATTGTAATATTGTAACTATTTTGTCAACTAAATTTTTGAATAAATCTTCCTTCAAAACTCAGTAAACTGTACTCAATCTGTAGCTAACCCCAAAACACACGAACACAACCGTATAAAGGACGTTCTCGAAGTAAAATCTTCAAGATATTAACTTGTCATTCGGAGATGTATCAAATACCGCGGTGACTTGCATCGACGCTTCAAGTTAAATTAAGGGGGTGTAAGATAAATGGGAAAAATACTGTCAATATCGGCTTTTCATTAATGGTTTGAAATTGTGTTTTCGTTTGTAACGATGGTGATTTTCGTACAGTCACTCTCTAATGTTGTATTGAAAAGTTTTATTTGGTTTCTTTATGATTTCACCCCACTTGGGGGTCACGCGATTGTCTTGTCTATGATGTTGTTCTTCCGCTTTTGTATTGAGTTTATGGTAGATGAAGTGAAACCGAACGTAATAATTCATTTATTGCAAGCAACGAGCAATTTCTATAATAAAACTTGACATTTGTCCAATAAACATTTGAAATTTCTTGATAAAAATTCTAGAGATTACCATTTTCTATACATTTATGAGTCAATGAAGTTTGCATTGCAGTTTAATTAGTTGTTGTAGTTTCATTTTGAGTGTACCTATTGTTTTCAATTGCAATGTTATTATAAAAATTGGACAATTATAATACAGAAATAAACCCTCAGGTGGTTTAGATACTAGGTTTCTTATAAAAAATACTATATAAGTACTGGAAGGTATATAATAGTACATAGCCCCGACCCGCTTGAGGGCAGGTTTTACTGCAAATTCGTGGGCAGCCGTAATTATTTACACTAGGTAGGTATTAACTTTAACTTAAATAAAATAAATAAATATTGCACAGCATTACACACAGCGCAATCTAGCCCCAAACTAAGCACTAGGTTTGAACTATGGGTACTAGACAACGGATATACTACATATCATACTTTTTTTTTGTAAATACATACATACAAGATGTAACACTCAACGAACATTCAACAAGCAACGTATTAAAATTTAACTTAATGTTTTCAATGAATAACTACGAAGTAGTTTCTTAAAAAATAGAAGATGAATTATGAGTTAATTAACTTGAATTAATTGTTGAATAAAGTGATTGTTCAAATAACGTTGCTTTTGAATATTCGTCGCTTGCGTGACGTATGAACAAATCAATACTAAAACTTATTATTTGGATTCCTAATCAAACTGTTATCAAATAATCTCTAATCAAATGAGGAAACTATTTCATATTAACAAATCAAATAAAACTTAATTAATTAATTTAAAATAAACCTATTTATCGCTCTTGCGTCGACATATATAATTTGTAACAGGTATGCCCTTTTAATCCGAAAGGGGGTAGTTCTAGACGTCTAGGCGAACACCTTTTGTTCTACGACTTTTGAAAAATCGAACTTTTTTTTGAAAATTTTGAGATTTTGTTTCACCGAAAAAACAGCTGTTTTTGAAAATATAGGTAATTGAAGGTTTGATTGTAGTAGACCAAGCTAAATGAAAGGACAACATAAGGTCAATGACCTCGAACTGTAAGAAACAGCTGATCTTCAAGTACACTTTACACTTAAAATTTTTGAAAAGTACTTCGAATTTCCAAAAGTCATAAAACAAAAGTTGTTCGCTTAGACGTCTACATCAACCCCCTTTCGGCTTAAAAGGGCTTACCCGTTACATCTTGTATATAGACATCCAGACTCTGGTCTGGTCAAATATTTATGCTTAAAATTAAATATTTGTATCTGTACAAACATTTATTTTTAAGCATAAATATTTTCACCCGACGGGAATTGAACCCGCAGTCTTTTAAATTGCAGTCAGGCGTTTGCCCGACGCGCCACAGAGGCCGTCATTCTGCCACAAATATAGGTGGCAAACTGAACGACCTTAATGCGTAACACGATAGACAGCTCAGTATCTATTTTTTATTGATCTTTAAGTAGGTCTACTTATACTTAAATCCGCTACATAAATCTATTTAAATTTGTTTCTGGCAAGAATCTTAAATTCTTATTTGTGCAATTTTATATTTAGTTAAGCAAAACTAATAGCGTGTACAAAAGCCATATAGTGGAACTATATCCATTGCCTATTAGAAGTATAAATGATTCTTAATTTCTCGTTTTAAATAACGAAAGGCTATTACAAGCCGGTTTCAGTACAAGGCACAGCCTAACACAACCAACTCGCACCCTCTTCGATTAAGCACCATTTTTAATATGTACACTTAGCTTTAAAAGTGTTCGGGTTTCATAAGATTTTTCTTCTTAAAAAAAACTACTCTAACTGACTAGAAATTAGTTTTTTTTAAAAGAGCTTATTGGACGACCCCTGTGGCGCGTCGGGCGAACGCTTGGCTGCAATGCAGAAGGTTGCGGGTTCGATTCCCGCTGGGTGCAAATATTTATGCTTAAAATAAATATTTGTATCTGGTCTGGGCGTATTTCTATGTATAATATGTATGTATTTACAAAAGAAAAATAAATATAAGTAGTATATCCGTTGTCTAGTCGCCGTAACACAAGCTTAGCAGCTTACCACGGGGCTAGATGGCGGTGTGTGTTCGTCACATGATTTATTTATTTATTTATTAAAAAAATGCTTTCTGAAAATTCCGCACCTAACAGGGCTTTGCATCTTTAGGGATATCTACCAGCGCCTTTACCAATTTGACCATGGTCTCGTCGAGTCATTAAGAAATTATGGATTGCATCTGTCTTTGTTTTTTACGCCTGGGGCAAGTAGCCGATAGGACTTCAACTTGTAACAATTTGGGAAAGTTTTTTTTAAACGAATTTTGAATGTTTGAAAGTGTTTGAAACATTATAAAATAAAAAGAATGAAAAGTTTTTAATACGAACAGCCGAATACTGAAATGCTACTTTTAATTAATTGAGCAGCTTCTAAATTACTAAGCTAATTTTTTAGTTCATAAGCACCTTCATTCTTTATGTAGCCTTCAAATTTTGAGTAGCGTTTAAGTATTTGACCGTAAACTATCAAAACCCTAACACTTGCAAAAGTGACACTACGGATAGGTATGATATTCGTGGTGGCGTTCATTCGTTGTCGTGATTTTCGGTGTAACACTTTACGAAGTCACGTATCGCATCGTACAAATGAGAGTTTTGGATGCAGGTACAGTAAGGGTTTAAAAGTCAATATTCACGGTCTTTTTCTCATTTAGGAGCGTAGCTCTTGTCGGGTGTATCGATGCAATGCTCTCCACATCTCTCTTTGTGTTGCTATCTCCTTTACCTTCTTATACGACATGACGGCAGTTTTCACTTTTATCTGGCCCATATAACTGATTTTAGGTCTCCCTCTATTCTCAATATTCACGTAGACTTTTTAAATTACCATTGTTTTCAACTTAGGCAAAACTTTATAATATAATTACTTAAAATTGTGTAACTCATGCAAGATCTTAAACTCCATTTATGAACAGAATATGTATTAGGTACTTACCTATTTGATTTTAAGCAACTTCTGTGGCTGAGTATACTTGCTCTAGATCGATATGCCTATAAGGGTTCGAAATTGCCATCTTAAAACTTTTTTATGGACAAAGATACGATTGGTAGTTCAGATTTAGGTGGGATATTGAATTTAAATGAACATTTTATATACTTACTTAGGTTGGATACTGACTTGTTACTACTACTGGCAGATTTAATACTATAATACAATTTTTCACTCGTTGCGCACACGGGGTCGTAAAACGTGGGAGTGGTGCAGAGAATATAACGTTCTCTCTCTTATTCTTATGGATCACTATCTCACTCGATATCATGGATGGTGAATAGTCACAAATGAATAGTCTAAGAAGCATTAAGCTCATATAAATATTGCACGAAATTACACAAAGCGCTATCTAGTCCCTAACTAAGTACTAGGCTTGTACTATGGGTACTAGACAACGGATATGCTGCTTATTGTAAATACCTACATATTATGATACATAGAGAACACCCAGAACCAGAAACAAACATTTATGGTCAACAAAAATATTTGTTCCTGGCTGGAATCGCACCCGCAACCTTCTGCATTGATTGATTAATTCTTTATTGCAACACACCGCAATTAAATAATCACAATAATCTCATTGCAGTCCACAAAGGCCGTCAAACGTCAAATTTAAGAAGAGAGACATCAGTAGACCAAGAACTGACCCGTCTTCCTCAGTGGCCGCCCGGTCTATGTATCAGAACATGGACGACTTCAAAAGCCTTAGCGAATCCATGCAAAATATCCAAAAATATGTTAAACCGTTTTCAGAAAAATTTAACAATGCTAAAGCGATATTGAGGCGATTTAGTTAAAGAATAGAATTCAGTTTATGGATTAGTTTTAAAGTTTTTTTTTTATTAAAAAAAAACCTATAGGATACTTGAAACTCCCGTTGACCAACGAAAGCGGTTTAAAGCTAAGCAAGACAATTTCAAGATTACACTGATGTGATTACAATGCGTGCATTGTCCTGCCTACCGATGTGGCCAGAGCCAATAATTCCAATTACTGTGCCACAGGCCGCTCTAATAAGTCAAATTGAACAATGGAATGACCACTAATTGCTCCACCATATCGCCCAGGTAGATATAAGTACCTACCTACACACTGTATAGTTAGAACTAAACTAGTTTGCGTCAAAGTACCACGTTTCTAGGAGGTAGATTAACGGTTTAAGGTGCTGCATAGAATTTGACTAGAGAAAGCTCTTAGGTGCATTACGGTATAGGTAGGTGCCTTAAGTTAGTGTGTGGATGTAGGTACTCTCATAAATAATTTTGCTATTGACAACCTCTGAGCGCATCCGGTGAACGCGAGTTCGGTTCCCGCTGCGGAACATTTTGTGTGATCTACAGATGTTGGTTTCCGGGTCGGAGGTTCTTGATGTAAGAAATGAGTGATTATTTACGACGGTTTCAGTTGAGTAAGTTTCGATCACGCAGAATTATGGGAATATGATCTCCAAAGGCATTCATAAGGAATATTGATCCAGATCTCCAGCTCTCAGCATACCAAGTTTCATTGCAATCGGTGCGATACTTTTTGCAGGAAGAAGTAACAAACGTATTTACAAACAAACTATCATAATATTGGTAAAATTGTGAATGGGTTTGTTACTTAAACCCAAGTGCAATATAAGGCATAAAGATTGCTATATTTTTTATTTAAAAAACACTGCTTTTTGCAAACCCGTGTGTAATTGGAGGCATGTCTTGTCAAACCTTGTAATTTATACTGTAAAGACAGCTTATATAAGGCAACAAACTCGTACCCGTTTCGAGGCAATATTGCCTCCTATTGAACACGGAAACGGAAAAGCGCAGCCGGGTGACCGACATTCCTACTATCTTTAAAATTCTGATAGACAAACTTATCGGCAATATTTAAAGAACCAAGATTTAATTAAACCTTGATGAAATTCTATACAGTAATTTATTTGAACGAAAGAAAACTTAATAAATAGGTAAGTACCATTTTTCTCAGCGAACGAGACTCTTATTAAACAGAGAAATGTCAACAATTCATGGAAAAAATATGTTTCATAAAAAAATCTCAACAAAATGACATCTTCACGCAAACAATATTGAATTGTATAGTGTTGTGCCGCAACACCGTTCAGTTATCGATCTGCCGATGCATTATTGAGGAGACAACCGGGAACTCGAGTCGATACTCGATACTACGTTACCGAACAACTTCTATTTACCTGGATCCATTCTATTTCTGTTCAGAAACATTGTTTATGGAATCCATAATGTAAAGTAACGGAGGCTAGTGACAGTTTATAGCTATCGCTCGATTTTTATTGATAGACTTTTTGGCGTCTACATTTGTTTTACTGACTATGCAATTCTGTATAGATCTTTCCTGAATTTTTCAAAGTTCTTTTATGTAGTCGTTGACGAAGTTTGAATTCTGTTTGCATAAGAATTCGATAGTTATTCTCAGCTCTCTAGTTCTTTTAGTGTCTCATATGATATGAAAGAACAACCCTGCTGTAGTCTTAGTTCTTAGAAAGTTTAGCTACGTTATAATCTTAAAACGGCTAGGTAATTATATACTTTAATCATTTAAATTATATATAAACTTTAAATACTACATTACCTCCGCTCAGCTACATTACCTCATTACTTGCGTGGCCGAGCGGTATAGGCACTGGAATATTGATCCAGGGACGCGAGTTCAAATCTCGCCGCAAGTGAATTTTTGAAGATGAATTTTTCCTTTAAAAAATATTTCTACTACATTACCTATTTAAATACCGCATTAAAACTTAACGTGAAATATCTAGAATCAATTTATAAGTAGATCAAATAATTAAAATTCGTTTAATACCAACTATTCATAACAATAATTATTTAAAAACTACATATTTAGTTATTTTACACAAAAATACTAAATTCACTGTAACCACTACAAAACAGTTGCACGATTGAGAAAGTACAATAGTTTACAATGAAATTCGAAGTTGAAGCGTGCATGCATGAAAAACTTTTGCACCCGCTTGACCATCGGCGGATTGCATACGTTGCTATCATACCGTAAGTCATTATGGCAACTTTAACGTACGTTAGTGATGCAAACAACACTGCTTATCGATAAATAAAAATTAAAATAAAAAAGATGTCTTATTGAATTATTTAAACATACTTATGTAACAAATAGAAATCAGCCGTAACAAATTGACAATAAAGAATCCAAGAATAAAATTACCTACTACAAAAAGGTTACCAATTCAACTCTATTTTACCTTCAGCTAAAGAAACGAGGAGCAAAATTGCAAAGAATGGCAGAGGCGAACAAAACTAGCAAAGCCTGGGAGCTGTCAACATCAATAAACAAAATTGAGAATTCTTGAGGGTCACGGGTAAATTCTATCGATAAGTATTCGAATCGTGAAGCCATCACTATCGATACTGAATCGTGTCTGAATTTCGCGAATGCATTACAGCCTTTTGTGGAACTGGGCCAGTCGGTGGCCGCGCTTGCAATTACCGAATGTGCTCGCCTGTACTCTTTGTGATTTTGTGCACGACTGTACCTCCAACGCTAGCTTTCATTATTATCTTTTATTCTCTGTACGACTGGTACCACGTTCGGTTTAAGAGATTTTGTTACCCGCTTCATTTCGGACGGTTGAAAATTATCATAATATTTGTTTTGTTTATGAAATAAATGAAAATCACCAAAACTACTGTTATATTTATTTCTATATGTATTAGTAGTTGTAATAGTCGTAGATATTCCCAATTTCATTCTGATATTCGTTGTTTCGAATCCCGGTCGTTCGCATACCAATATTTTTTATTTAAAGAAAAGTTTTTGTACGCTATTAACATCTCTTACGGTGACGCAAAGCATCGCGAGACAGCCCGCGCCTTGAAAATCATGTGAAATTTCCCAATTATGAGACTACGTAAGGAAACCAGCGTATTTTTTAAAATTTATTAATGCTATAGTCAGAGTTACACACTTTACCGTATACGTACCGCTTGTTTTCCACAATTTATGACATCGAATTACCGTCTAAATTTCCAGACCGCCGCTGCGGGAACTATTGCCTACCGCCACATCCCAAATTGATTGACATTGTCAAATTATGGCTATAAATCGTATCTACAAATTAGGATTTGCTTTAATTATCACTATCATAATCCAGAAGCAGTTAGTGTCAGTAAACGACACGATTCTGTGAACTTTTGTTTTGGGTAATGCCGTATTTATTCATCCTATGACGTCTCATCCTATGTATAACTTTTCTTCACTCATCCTATTTATATTCCTCACTCATCCTACAACTTTTACTTGTTTGAATACACTTTAATCGTCCTTTTGGTTTCCTTACTCTACCTAATGTGAAAAATTAAAAACATAGCCCTTATTCGATGTTCAGTCTGCAAAAAATACGAACTCATAATACCTACTGTCAAAGGTTTAATAATATTTTTTTTATTTAGAATGAATAAGGAATAAGAAAACAATTTAAAATAATCCAATGGGTCGAGTTAGGAATACAGATTAGGATGAGCGAAGAAAATTAAATGCGTAGGACGAGACTTCCTTTCTTTTTGATACAAAATAGTACAATAAAGCATAAATCTAGTAATTTTCGTTCGGTATCTAAATAAGTACGAACTAATACACAAATCAATATTAACCGGTGAGTATAAAACGACAATGTAAAAAGAAAATTAAAATAAAAATGTAAAAAAAATATTACGATCTCTGATTAAATTGTCATAAAAAATAACTAAATTTTCAGAAAAAAAAGCAGTCCGAATTCCAAGTAGGTACCTTTGTAACCAGGATCAAGTTCCGGTTGATTTCACCAGGTGGGTACCTAACTACGTATCACGCCCGCATCCCGGGAACACTTTCCATTTTATTTCGAAAGTTCCCGGTAGCTCGTTAGCCACCTTTGTGCCCGGGTAAATAGGTACCCATGCTTGAATCCAACACGATTGCCCTTCATTATCTATATTGTAAATTAGAAGCGAAAGGACAATTTTGTTGGTGATTTTTTTTCTCTGCTAAATTAATTTAGTCTTTGGTACACAAATTTGAAAATTTACTGTGAAAAATAAAATAGTAAAAATAAGTAAAGCTATCATCAAAATATCGATCGTTGAAACTTATGTGGGTATGTATTAAAAATAAGTAAAATAATCATTAACAAAAGAATACAAAACTAACATTTAAATTAGTAAAAATCAAATATAACTCAAAATAAAATAATAATCAATGCAAAAAACAATGAATATAGATCGTAAGTTTTATGTAGACACCTATATAGATTTAGTTTTTTTGTAGTCGAGTAGCAGTGTTTATTTAAAATAGTAAGACTGCCATTTTATAATACTGAAAGTATTTTCTTGTACACTAACATAAAGAAACTTAGACTGAAAAGATCTGCCAATGTTGTTTCAACTTTTAAAGTAAATATGTACTAGTAAGGATGGGAACCTACTATAAGTTGTTTGTCACAGTTTTGTCGATAATCATTGGAATATAAGCTTATTTATCTTATATTTCAATGATTATCAATGATTTGTATCATATATCAATGATTATTCAATGATTTCAATGGTTTAGTGTAAATTAGTTTGTTTGTATTTATTTTTGTTTTTATTGCTCAAGGCATTTTAAACATAGAAATATTTTTAACAAGAAAATATATTTCCAAAAAATCCCCATTTTTTGGAATGCTCTAACCAGTGATTAAAGCATTCGCCTGGTTAGCGAAAGGACGCAGGTTCGAATCCTGTCATGGGGATTTTTTGGAAATATATTTCCTTGCTAAAAATATTTCTAGTTTGTTTGTTCCGTAACAGTTATCTATTCTAATATTAACATAATATTATGTATATTTAAAGTACCTACTTGAAAAAAAAGTGAATCTATGTTCATTTATAAACATAACATACTTACTTTTAATAAATTTGAAAAATCACAATTAAATCGATCTGTGGGGTCGGCACAGCACGTACCTAAAAGCTGTACCCAATAGATAAAAACAACTGATCCAATTGCAATTGTAGTATTTTGGTATATGTAGTACATTACTAATATAACAGTAGGTAGCTATAATAAGCTGTGAAGATCGTTTTAACAAAAGTGGTTCCATAGATACTACCACACGGGGCGATAGAGAATACGTAAGTACGTACGCACATTCGACGAAAATAATGTTAAAGATGAAAGCCGGCTGACGGCGGTGATTTTATCGATATCGATAATTTAATACATACGACAGTTTCCCAGCACAAATACCATCTCAGCAGTCACATAGGATTGCTACGTCATTTCTCAGCAAAACTCCGATTAGTTGGTACGCTTTCTTATAGAGATTTAATTTATATTGTCGACCACTTCATTAGATAAATTGTATTTGTGTTATTGTTAAACAATCCTTTGTTTGATATTAATACGATGTTTGTTCTTCAATCTTCATTGAGGGCAAGTTGTTTTCTAGTATCATTTTATGACATTTTTACGGCAAATAAAACGTGTTTCTTTTCATATTGCGTCGCATGACTATTGTATTGATTGTTTCAGAACTTGAGGTTTTCTGTACTTTTTGATTTAATGAATGTTTTTATGCAAAAAACATGTTTAATTTTTATGAAACACTAGCTACGCGCCACGGTTTCACCTGCACCAGTCCCGATTCTACGGTACCTAATATCTGGATAAAAAGTCATGTTGTAATTCTAGGTCTCTAGCTATACTACTAGCATACTAAATTCAGTAGTTTTTACGTGATTGAGTAATAAACATACATATTATAGAAACTTTCAGTTTTGTATTATTAGTAGGATTGCTTTTCCCGATTCAGTCAAAACTACTAAGTAATTTTCCTAAAGAATTTAGAAATTTTTGCTATTTGGCAGTGTTTTTTTAAAGCAATTAAATTAATTTGATTAAAACGTATCATAAGTAAGATAACGCTATACATTCTCACTTCATAGTTAGCGCGAGTGAATGACTAAATAGGGTGTCCATATTTGATGCCGCGGTTCTATCGCTGTAATGTGTGGCTGTATGCATAATTCAGGCATTTCGAATGCGAGCCTTCGGCTGTGACACATGCCGTTGTAACCGGAATAATGGTTTCATCGATATCGGCCATACTTTGTTAGAGTCACTGAGGTAGGTATCCCAGTATCTTTCGAGAAACGCAGACAGCCTAGTCGACCATGCCCAGAGATATTAATTAGGCAATACAAACCATAAACCTTACTATAAACTTTGATTAACAGATGACTAAGTTATGTAACGTTTGACTCTGTCTGTCAACTTTGAAACGTCAGGCACAGTAAAAGAGGAATTATTCATAGTTTTTGCATCTGTTAATCATCATTCATAAGTAAGGGGTTAAGTCGCTGCGCGCTGGTTTTATCACGAAGTTTTCCTTCACCGTTGTAAAAGTATCGGATAGGTTAGATCTTAACCTATCCGATACTGTTACCAAATGAAGCAAGTGAATCGTATAAATTTTGCGTATCATAAATTATTCGATTCATCAGCACCGGTACACCTTCCGAATTCGGAAACAGATTCCGCATCGCTGCTCCCAACTTGCCGAAAACAAGAAACAATCAGGTTTTACTCGTACAAATAGCTCAGATATTTAGGATTGTTCGAAACGTTCGGAACTCAGCGATTCCTTAAGCGTACGCTATTCACATCACGTTACTTTTTATAATTCAGGGCACAGTGTTTGTAAGTAACAATACAAACAGGTTTCCCGATGATAAACCGTCATTTTGCTCTGCCAAATATTCGGGGCTCGACGCAAGTTACGTTCTCTCACAATTCCTTTTTGCCCATTGAAAATCGTGGTGCGCATAAAAGTAAAAAAATGAGATAAAGAAGTAAGAAGGAAGTTTGCAAATATAGAGAATCAGGCATGTCGACAACTTTATTGCAATGGGAAAGATTGTTCTATTGTTTTAGACCGTACGGCAAACAAGTTTTGTTAAAGTCTTCTGGAAACACGATTAAAATAAGTAAATTTTAAGCAAATCCTCGTACATTCCAAGTAGTTTGGAGGATCCGAGCCAAGGAAAAATATTACAAACAAACATACATCCTACTTCCTACTAATATTATAAATCCGAAAATCTGTTTGTTTGTTTGTTTGTTTGTTCCCTCTTCACGGTCAAACGGCTCGACCGATTTGGATGAAAATTTGCATAGGGATAGTTTAAATGATGGAGAGTAACATAGGATACTTTTGATCCCGAAAATCCCGCGGGATCGGGACTTACCCAGGTGATAACTATTTCTTAGATGAAAATTTGCATAGGGATAGTTTAAGTGATAGAGAGTAACATAGGATACTTTTGTTCCCGAAAATCCCGCGGGATCGGGACTTAAGCGGGTGATAATATTAATGGATGAAAATTTGCATAGGGATAGTTTAAATGATGGAGAGTATCATAGGATACTTTTGATCCCGAAAATCCCGCGGGATCGGGACTTACGCAGGTGATAACTATTTATTAGATGAAAATTTGCATAGTGATAGTTTAAGTGGTAGAGAGTAACATAGGATACTTTTGATCCCGAAAATCTCGCGGGATCGGGACTTACGCGGGTGATAATATTTATTGGATGAAAATTTGCATAGGGATAGTTTAAATGATGGAGAGTAACATAGGATACTTTTGATCCCGAAAATCCCACAGGATCGGGACTTACGCGGGTGATAACCATTCAATGAATGAAAATCGACACAGGGGTAGGATAAGTGATGTAGAGTGGCATCATCATCATCGTCATCCATCGTCATCGTCATCGTCACTTACTGACGAAATACAAACTTTAACTTACTTCACCTACCTACCGCAGTGCAAAAATCCACACTTAAACGGACGACCAGGGAAGTACTGATGATGCCAGGCGCGGTAGCGCCTGGCTTCAACAGTACTTCAATGGGCGAGTATTCAACAGTACTTCAATGTAGGTGTTCGAACAACGCGGGATCGCGACTTGCGCGGGTGAAACCGCGGGGCGCAGCTAGTACAACACAAGCGCGAAAAACATAGCCCTTTCCTTTCAGCCGGGTAAAAATGGGTTATGTAAATACGCGTATAAAAATGAAAATAAACAAATATTTTACAGTTTTTATAACGTGAATTAAAATAAAATCAATAAGTACTTTCATTGGCAATGCAAATATGAAAAGGGAGTGAAGAAATTTCATGAAAACCATTACAATAATTGTCTCGCACCCCACCGCCTGTCTCGGCTTGATATTTGCGTTTAATTCTGTACACATTAGCAAAATGAACAAGGTTGTTCACTGTACGTACACTAACTTAATTTATATAATGAATGCCATATATTACAGTGTTTCTGTTAACAATTTGGAGTAAGGTCCCGTCGAGCGAGCGTCTGGTGTCTGGCGTAGTCGGTGGTGCAAGCTCGTCTCCGCCGCCGTGTGTCAACAGAGAACAGTCGGAGGAATGGAGGAATGAGCAGGTATCTTAAGCAGCGCGGACGTCTCATATTTATTTTATTAATAAATATGTTAATAAGATAGATAAGTGGCGGCATGTTGCATTATTCATCGGGAACGGTGGCTCAGTTGACACAGCAACGGATAGCCATGCAAATTCAATCCGTGAGATGCGACCGAAATTATCATAATTGTGACGTTTTTGTTTCTGGTACCTGAACGTTCCCGTTGGAAGTTTAATCCGAAGTTTGGCCGGCACTTTTAGTTTTGTATAACGTTGTCATCACACCCCCATTTGCAATTCAGATAGTGGGAAAAGGCGGGCGGTTCGCGGATCCGTTTCGCTCAAACTTCTGCCTCCACGACGGGGGATTTGTTTGAAAAATACACAGGTTCCTAACTCTTTTTCGTCTTTGTGCGCCGCTTTTTAGCGTAACGACAAATTGAATAATGTTGTAAATGTACGACCGGAGTTGGCAACTTCCCCGTGCTGATATGAAAGGCAAATTTGTTGCGTAGCCCGTAATCCGTTGAGTGGTCGCGAATCGCGTGTATTGTTCGATGAGGGAACCGATCGCGATGGGTTCGTTATCGACTGATTGATTCGTTTTACTCGTTTGTTTAAATATGATATTTGGTTTAAAAAAATGCTTTGCGAAATGGGCTCCTGTGACGGAAGTGGGTAGACGTACGAATTTGTAGGGATCATCATCATCATCATCATCTCAGCTCTTATCCGTCCACTGCTGAACATAGGCCTCCCTCATACGACGCCCCAAACAGCGATCGCAAGCTTCCTCCATCCAACGACCCCTCGCGACCGCTACAATGGCGTCGATCTCCGACTTTCCATTTGTAGGCATTACAGGTTAAAATACTGTCGATTGCTGAATTTTGGGAAGCATGTTTATAATCAAAGTTTGGAAAACACTTTGTAACACAATTTTAAAAATCGCAGACTAAATCGGAAACTCAATTGTATTATTTATTCTTAAAAAGCTTACACTAAATCAACTAATTGTTTAAAAAACATGATCAAATCATTTACCTTAATTAACCCATCACCGTACTTTAAACAACTTCGCTCCAAGAAATTGAAGTACCTAATTATTTTTGATCATCCCGAGGAATTGACAAATGAAATTGGATCAGATAAAAATAGAGTTTTAATTGAAAACTTTAGTTTCAAGGCGAGAGCTATCTCTAATCTTTAACATGAGTAACCCACTTAAAACTCGACGAGCGATTCCGAATGTAATAATCCTGGTTTCAGAGTGAAATAACTCGCTTAACAGCGAGTGGATTTTGAGTTAAACGCTTGTAGATATTACACGAGTTTTTATAGTGCCATCACTCTCTTAATAGGCACCTCTGCCTACCTACGGGGTGTTAAAGTTGGCCCCTGAGTCATAAAGTAGGCCGTCCGATACTTTAACTCCAAACCGATTTTTATGTACAATGAATTGTCAGTAGTAGATTTAGGAGTAAGCGCGATGTAGACTGCTTGTAAAAGCGGAATGTGAGACGTTTGCACGACAAGTGGTCGTTAAAGTGTAACAGGTCAATCTTGCTAGAGGGCAGTTGACGATCCTATTCTGCAAAAAAAAAACTATAAATGAAACTTGTATAGTAAGATAGACTCCGGAAGTCTCGTTGTTGTTTCAATACGTAGTTCGTCACAGCCAGCTAAGGTTCCGGTAAGTGGCGTAAGTCCTGCACCATTTAACTTTGCCTAGAATATGTACTCGCTAGACTAAATCTTAGCTAGACTTACCCTGAACTATAAAAAATAAATATTGTTCTCTTTTTAAAAAGGTTTTATGAATGATGAGGTACCCTTACCTCACACTATTGCGAACAGTAAATGGCCGGGAGTCGGGAAAGACAGGCCAAACTGGGAAATCTGCGTCAGTTAGGACAGATCTGGTGGATATAGTAATAAAGGACGTCGCAATTCGTTCAATTCGCAATTCGTCACACGTTTGCAACTTGTTATTGTTACATTCGCAAATCATTTGTAGGCACAGACGATAAGACCAGTTAACTGCTGTATTATCCCCCACACGAAAATAGTACTTCTTATTAGTAGTATTCTCGGACAAGAACAGCCAATCACAAAAAGTCTTGGTATGGATAGATAACGCATCGGCCAATCGCGGTATGTGCAACCAATCACAAAGAATCAAAGTGTAAATAGATACAGCAATGGCTATCACAAAGTTTGATTTATTACTTGAGTTGAGTTATGGACATAATTTCGCGGTACAAGCAGTCAATAAATAGGCTTTATTGTCTTTGTTCGTACAAAAACAAAAACGAGTAAGTGCTCGGCTTAAGACTGCCATTAGATAAAAAAATTCTGAGCAATTACATTTTATACCACAGGTTACCTAATAGTTAGTACACCTCGCGGCATACCTTGCAATAAGTATAATAAGTAATGTAGTTACCGTAAAATATTTTTTAAAAAAAGAACCAGTTTGCTATCTCATAAAATATGCGACGTATTTTCCAATCATGCTCTATGATCTAGTGATGTGCTCCCGATATTTTACGGTATCGATATTTTAAACTACAAACTATCGACGTCGCTTTTACATCAAGCTCTTGCTTGATGGGTAAAAATATCTGTTTATTACTATCATGAAATATTCTGATAAACGGCACAGCTTTCAGATGTAATTTAATTTTAGTTTTTTAAAGCAATAATTTACGGTAACCAAGCGAATATAATAAGAAAATTTCAGTTGGAATTATTATATAAATTGGATTTTTGTAAGTATTTTTCAACTTATGATTAACATTTTTGTATTTCAAAGTTATTATTTCAATAATATTTTGATTGAAAATGTGTTTTATCTGCGAGAATTAAACTTGAACCTA
Organism: Idaea dimidiata; assembly: GCA_949358125.1. NCBI lineage: Eukaryota > Metazoa > Arthropoda > Insecta > Lepidoptera > Geometridae > Idaea > Idaea dimidiata. The sequence continues at coordinate 13,181,312 of OX442339.1, read as the reverse complement.
GGTATCTCTTAAAAATACAACGTTTGTACCTACTTTTACAGCCTATTTTTTTAAAGAGATTTACTGGAAATTGCTTCGCATCAGACGGACAATTTTTTAATATATTTAAATGCTTTTGTAGTTCTTACAAGTTCTTTTTAAAATCTAAGAAGGGAAGGTGCGATTCGGATAAACCTAAGAGGCGATAAAAATAAGACAAGGTGGTTGGTAGGTATATTTACATTTTACCGGGTCTTAACCGCGTACTATTTTTTATTTTCTTACCTCGACGTTTCGATCATGTTACAATGATCTTGCTCGAGCGGTCTCAATGTTAACAAATCGTATGAATTTAAAAAGTTTATTGGTTGGTAGGTATTCCAACAACGACGTTCGAATTATGATCGCATTTCATTTCGACTTCTTTAGTGTGTACTAGTAATCTCCCGAGCAATTTGACTATAAAACTGGTGGAGCTTGTCTGTCAGAGCCGAATTTGAAATGCATCACTATCAGGCTACCATTCATATTCTAGTCCCAAATCAGTCCAGTCCAGTTCAATAAAGACGACATTCTTTATTTCATTCGAAAATCGTTCAAAAAACGAAAACAAAACATGCCTAAAGATATTTCTACCTGTGCAGGTAAACGTCTTGGAAATCACAAATACATTTGCAAGTACGTGTTGAATTCTCCGAGAATTTATCACATCATTCCATTTACAGGCTCCAATTGTAAGGCGGAAAAGCCTCATTATTTGAAACATGAGTGACGTGCTATTTCAGAAAGCCGCATTCGATCGCGTCCCTACGGCTGCCAATCAGAGTGAGGGCGCGCGCGCCCGCTTATTTCCGTTACCGGTAGGTACCCGATTTTTTCCCCGTAGAGGCTTGACACGAACAAACTTGGTGCATTCATCACCGACACCGTCTATAGAGTTAACAATTTTTTGGAAATTATCGATTTATTACTTATCGACGTTTTCATCAAATAATGAATGATTTGAGTTTTCGCGGGAACGCGGTTAGGAGATGTGTTGCTAAATTTTCATTTTTGTTAAACCTTGTTCAAATGCGTGTAAATTGTTTAATTTTGGGGGCATATTAATCAGTTTAGTTTCGTGAAAGTGTACAAGTTTAAATGAAAGTGAAAATCGGTGCAAAACATGGACTTTAGCGTTGTCTCGAAGGCTCCATGAACAAACGTTGTAAAACATGGCTCCCGTTTTACAATGATTCCCTCGACTTGACTTTATCTATGACGACTTGACTGTTTCGATGCAATGCAAATAAAAACTTCCATAAATTAATAATACTTGACACTGGCAAATGTCCAAATGGAATAAGCCATATATAAACGAAGAATGATTTAACTTCAATAACGTTAATATCATAGAATTATTAGTTGTACCGTTTTTTTTTTTCAAATTTTTGGTTCGTATTTTTTCCATTTGGACCGTTTTTTGAAGATATACTTTGGGCTATCTACATTATATTACATACACATTCACATTAGTATTGTCCTTTTAAAAGGTGAGATAGGTACCGACTCAATAATATTATGGAGTTATGTTTCAAATGCAATACAGTTTTTACTTTTTGGTTTTACTTTTTTAAATTAAAACGACAGATCTAGTCCCGCACATTTTTATTAGACTCAAATAATTTTAATTTATTCTCTTATCGAATTTTCGTATGTTTACTAACCACCGGCCGTTCTGTATCGATTTACGATCAGCCTTGGTATGACATTCACAAGCATTTCCAAAATCGTAATGTGATAAGTTGTCTACAACTTTCTAAGTCTACGTACAATGTTTACAGGAGATATTTTAGCAAATGAGAGTCGCAAAGTCGAAGAGGCGCCGCGCTGACTGAAAAATTCTAACACACACACTGATATCCGCACCACAGCTTATTTGTTGTAGTGTGTTGTGTTGAAATATTGAGTACGTATCCACCCAGCGAGCGCCCTTTAGTGTATTTACTTTACAAGGTTTTATTTGAAAATAAAGTGGTTTGATGAAAGAAACACTACTTATTGTAACACCCATACCTACTTATAAGCGATGATAAACAGATGAGTAAAGTTTGACTAAGACGATTTTTGCTTAAGTTTCTTTTTTAGTTCGGTTGAATCAAGCCTAGGTTATGTAACGTTTGTTTTTGTCTGTCAATTATGTAGCTTCGTGTCACAGTAAAAGTTAAACGATACTTAGTGGATGCATCTGGTGATCATCTTTTATAAGTAAGGGACCGTCTTCATGAGCGTTGGAATCGCGGCGCTATTATCTTATTTCTATACAACGCACCGTCGCGTTAAGATCGCCGTGTGAAGACACCTTCATAGAGATTGTATAGAAATAAGTGGCTCGACGATAATATCGCCGCGATTCTAACGCTCGTGGAGACGATCCCTTAGCGTTAAAAATATTAAAACGTGTTAAACGTAAAACAGTAGCTTATGCAATTGTATATGATCTACAAAGACTGTTTCTTCAAGACTTTGTTTTTTTTTACACACGTAATGTTGTTATCAGTTACTGGACTGATAACTGTGAAACAAGATAGCTTGCATTTATAAGCCGCAAATTATACCGACAACGCTAGGTAAGTTATACTTACTAAGTCTATAACTTACAAAATTTTCTAAATAAATATGTCGCCTTAAAAGATACAAGACAGCTTACTCCTGTCGTTTATCCTCAATCACAAATACAGTACCTATTTCTCTAACAAATTATTAACTTAGAAAACTTTATAAGCCAACGTTATACAATTTGTTTCATTAAAACAAGGTTGCAATATTTATCCAATTAACGAACAATGTCGGGGAAAATCTTTAATAATATCTGTATTTAACGAAAAAGTAAAGTTTATTCCTTTAATCTAAGTTTTAATTGGTAGAATAACACGCGGATTAGACGATCGATTCTTTAAAACGTTTATATACACAGTTATAATTCTTTACTTAGCTTCAACATACGGGTCGAGGTCGAGTACTGAAACGTCACTACTTTAAGAAATAAACTCTCCTCATTATCATTACATCTTACTAATATTATAAACGTGAAAGTTTGTATGTAAGTATGTGACTTTGTTACTCAATCACGCAAAAACTACTGAACCGATTGCAATAAAACTTGAAACATGGGTAGCTGAGGACCTGGAATAACACATAGGCTTCTTTTTAACACATAGGATCGGGACCTACGCTGGTAAAACTACGGAGCGCAGCTAATAGTGTAAAACAAAGTCGCTTTCTTCTGTCTATCTGGATGTTTGTATGTATGCTTTAATATTAAAAACTACGCAACGGATTTGATGCAGTTTTTAGTAGATACAGTGATTCAATAGGAAGGTTTATATGTATAACACATCCTGATATTTCCATAGGATTGGAACTTACGCGGGTGAAATCGCGGGGTTAGTTAATTAGCCCATTATATTATAATATACGAATAAAATAAAAATAACTTTATAAGTCATAACAGAGGAGCAAAGCTTAGGTTACATTATTTTTACACGACTTCCAAAGGAAGTGTTATTGATTGGTTTACATTCTATAAAAACTTCGACTTTACTAAACAAAAACATTGGATAGTTGGGAAGATCGTTTTATATTTATAAAAACATTGGATAGTTGCAAAGATCGCTTTACATTTATAAAAACATTGGATAGTTGCGAAGATCGCTTTATAAATATAAAAACATTGGATAGTTGCGAAGATCGTTTTATAAATATAAAAACATTGGATAGTTGCGAAGATCGTTTTATACATATAAAGCGATCTTCGCAACTATCCAATGTTTTTATTTTGTATTTACTAAAAATGTCTTAAGTCAAAGTTTTTGCTTCGCAAAGACAAAGTACGGATTTATAGACATAGTAGATTTTAGCCTCAGACTGCTTTTGTGTGTGTTTTTTTTTCTATCTCTATTTTATAATTGTGTTATTTTTTCAATATAATTTTTTATAATGTTCTTATTGCACTTTGTGATTCGAGTTATTGTCTTCTAAATTTAAAATTAGTATGGAAAAAAAAATGTTTGAAAGCTGCTTAATTGTTTTAAGTAGCATTTCTATATTCAACGGAAGACAACAGAAACGTACAAATAACTCTCCCGTGTGTTTCAACATTCATACGACGACCGAACTTTACCGAGACCGTTTAACGAGATTACTTTCGTTTTGAGCAAATATTAAAGGACTGATTGAGTTGAAAACTCGTTAATTACCTACAACGACTTGTTGTTACCACTGTTACCAGTTACCACCCACGATACGATGTTTGTCGGATTGCCACAGTTTAACGTGTTTGTTTAGGTAGGTGGAATTTCTACAATTGGAAAATGTTGTTAATTATGTTTCGTTCGATGAAGAGGTCTTGGAATCTTGGGTGCAAACTCGAGAAAGTCTAAATAGTGAATTTACCAGTTTCGTGCTCCTGTATAATGGACAGAATCCTTAATTTCCGTAAACTTTACGTACGCTTGTAACTCTATCATTTATTCTTAACTTTTTCGGGTCTTAGCTAACAACAGAGCCCTTTTTACCCCAATAATACACTGAAAATTACGAGAAAACAAAAATAAAAATAACAAACAATTGCACCCAACAAATTAACTAAATTACAGTAAAAGGTCGGTATGTCCAAATGTTCGAGTACCTACGACACGTCAAATAACTTAGGTGTACCTTGTTCCTTAAACTGTTGTACCTTGTGCCTGTTCTGGGTGAACGTTATCCGGATATTTCCGGATAACATCGACTCTAGAAAATTATTTCGTAATGTTTTAGATGTCAAATTTTGTGAGAGTAATTCTTGGAAATGTACTATTTCTGCGAGTTAATTAATTTAGTACGATTGCGTACTTATTATTTTATATTTTATTGATTTATTTTTAGATTTTAAGAAAAAAAAAATGACTATTGTTGTTCTGGGTGAACGTTATCCGGATATTTCCGGATAACATCGTCCCTGGGGAATTATTTCTTAATGTTTTTTGAAAGTCAAATTTTGTGAGAACATTTCTTGGAAATGTATATTTTATTTTCTATTTTAGTCTGCGTGTTAATTTAGTACGATTGCGTACCTATTATATTATATTTCGTTGATTTGTTTTTAGGTTTAAAAAAGATTTATATTGTCTATCGTTGTCTAGACACCGTAACACAAGCTTAGTTACTAAGCATGTGTTACGGTGTCTTCTGTAGCTCACCATGGGGCTAGATGGCACTGTGTTTGTTGTTCATATAATTTATTTATATGTCCCTATATTTTTGGCCTTGTAGCCCAGTTTAAAAGAATATAACTACGGTATCACCTGCCACTCCTCAAAGGTGACTTAAAAGGGTTTCTTGGTGGGAAATTTATCGAGACCAACCTGATACGAGGGCCTTGCCCTATGAAGAGACATATTCATTAATTGGCTGACTTCACTTAATTTCGTAAACAGCAATCAGTAGCGAAACTAACGTTTTTTACCTGAAACAAATAAGAAAAATAATTAATTAGTTTATTGAAAGACATATCAGCATGCAACAATCGCAGGCACATAGATTAATTGACCTATGGAAATGGCAATTAAAAACCCCGTTTTAAATTATAATTAACTTTTATTACTATATAAACAAAAAAAAATCTTAAACTAAATAAAAACGAATACGTTTCAAAACCGGAAGTTATACACTAACTACACTAAATAGCTAATAAAAATTGATTAAAATTATTATAAATCGTTGAAATTCAGTCCATTATGCACAGTAAAATAAATTATATAAAAACCATAAACAGCACGCGAAAAATAAACAACCAAGAAAAGGCAGCAAATTGGACTTTACACAGGAATAACTTAAAATTTCCATAACGTTCTCTAAGGTCCAATGCGGACAAAGCGATTTGACGTCGGCCGATAGATGAATGTTGTTAGAAAGAGCTGGAACCGAGCTATGCTCTGCGTTTCTCTGAGGGATCGCATCAGAAATGAGGTGTTCCGTCAGAAAACCAAAGTCTTCGACATAGTTCACCGGATTAGCAAGCTGAAGTGGCAGCGGGCCTATTGTGGCAACCTAGTATTTTCTAATTATAACAAAATTGAAATAATAAAACACAGTATATACCGGGTTTTACTCGCGTTTTATTTAATAACAGCATTATATTGTTATTTATTATGCAAAATCGCGAAAACCTAATACAAAATAAATATTGAAACGTTTCTATTTCGGATATTAAAATAGACGAATTAAATCTCAGTCAACCTTGAAAAAGCTATCTGTAAAGTTAGCGAAAGCTCGGTCTTTGGTAATAATGCCGTTTTAGAATAAAACCTGAGTAAAACCCGGTAAATATTGTGTTTTATTTTCCATTATTATTGGTTAAATATACAATGGGGTTAAATATATGCCATGCACGTTTACTGTGCGCGCCGAATTACAAACATTTTCGAAAACCTTTAGTATTACATTAAATAGTCGGCAGAAAAACAATCGGCCGACTATTCAATCTGCAGTTTGTATTCTCCGTAAAGAAAAGCAAAGAAAATAATTTCGTTCCCCATTATGGCAGACCTTTATGTGAATTTAATGTTATTAAATCCAGTCCGAGAATTAATAAGGAGAAAAAGGGATTATGTACCTAAATTCATTTGTAAGCTTTGAATGAAAACAGTTTTTTGCGCGATCGGTTGATGAAAATATGGTTCGGTAACAATGTGAATACACAATGAGTATAATATTTTCTCTACGGTTCATTGTTTTAATGAAAACCAACAGCATAGAAATTATTAAAACTTGGAAAATGAATAATGATGGCGAGGTTTATATTACAGAGGTTTATCCTACCTATTAAATATTCATACATTACCTATAATAATGTTTTTACAGGAAATAATTAAGTATATTGGTACCTATATTTGATACTCATGAAAGCAGACGATATCCCATTACTGGATTCCGGGACTTACAGTGCAAACCTATACATTAAAAAATAAATAGATGCATTGATTTCAATTTTAACAATATTTTAATAACATCAGAATGAGTTCAGTGTACAATTTAAACACTGAAAAAATTTATAAATGAACGATTAAGTACTTGGTTTTTGCTACCTTATTTTTGTCATAGTAGGTCCTTTTTTCATAAATGACAATCTCTGATTTTTTTTATATTTACTGTTATAGACCTAATTCAAGGCCAAAGTGTTGGCTCGGGAACTCTTTCTGAGTCTCAGTTTTAGAGTTGGTCTCGGTTTTTATCTCTATTAGCAGTCGTTAAGACAAGTTTTATTTATTTCTTATAGGTTGTGAACCGATTATGGCCATTAGGAAATTAGCCAGTGTCAAGTATTATTAATATATTATGCAAGTTATTTGCATCGAAACAGTCAAGTCGTCATAGTTAAAGTCAAGTCTAGGGAATCTTTTGTAAACACGGCGGCCATTTACAAAGATTGTTGAGCTTTGGAGACAACACTAAGTCCATGTTTTGCACCGATTTTCACTTTCATTCCAAGTGGAATGAAAGTGAAAATTTTTCACCCTTACACCTTTACGCTTAAAAACAAATATTTATATCTGGTCTGGGTGTCTTTCAATGTATCATAATAATGTAATGTATTTATAACAAAAAAAGTATAATCTGTAGTTATAACCGTTGTCTAGTGTCCCCATAGTACAAGCCCCTAGGCTTGTACTATGCCCCTAGGCTTGTACTATGGGTACTAAACAACGGAATCTAGCCTCAAATTAAACACTACCTATAGTGTTTAATTTGGGGCTAAATTGCGCTGTGTGTCGTGCAATATCGTGCAATATCAAAATATATTTATTACCAGGAAAGGATCGCCGAATATTCCGGAAATATTGTATGATTATTTTATAAAGTAAGTATATATACGTAGTTATGTACCTATATATTACTTTGAATGGACCAACAAGGGCCGAAGTAAATTAAATAACCTCTCCATAACATTGTACACATCAATATAAGCCCGAAATAATTTAATCCGGGACATGACAAGGATTTATATGGAAAATAAGTTGAAAGAAAAATGGTTGTAATATTTTCGAAGATTAAATAAGGGATTCCACGCTGTCTAGATTGCATGTAAATGTATAAGCGGGGTAATTACAATGTCTGACTTCGAAAACGGTTTAACTAGCTGCCAGTTTGAGGGTAAGAAAAAATATATTTTATACCGCCCTACCAACCATTATGTCTTATAAGTCGTCGCGAAGTCGCCGCGTTGTCGTATAGCTAAAAGAAATAATAAATAAAAACCTAAAAAATAACAAAATAAATAAATCTGTGGTTTTTAAAAGCACTTGGAGTATTTTTTATCAAAAATTTACTTTTATTATTAGGATGAAAAAGCAACAACAAACAAACAATCATGGTAGCGCGGATTATTTGTAAATTATTGTCTTTGTTTCATCAGACTGCCACTAAAAAAATGTAACCATAATTTAATTATTCCAAAGTGTTTTGATGACAAGGTGGTTCTATTCTAGTATCATCAACCTGTACCTAGTTCTTATTTAAGGAGTCGATTATTTTGGTATAAGTCCAAAAATCAGTTTTTTTTTGTATTGTACCGCTTTCTGGGTTGTTTTTCTGCTTATAATTTCGAAGGTTCTCATCAGACATTCTACAACTTTTGAAGGGACCGGGACTAAAATCTATTAGAAGAAAAAATATTGTAATCGAACATCAGATGGCAGAAATATCAGGTAACACACACACAATAAATTTATCATAATCGATAACCATCTTCTATTTTGGAAGTCGGTTAAAAATCCTTACAAACAAACAAACCAACTGTACATAACAGTTCTTCATTATTTCAATAACCAACTGTCTAAAGCTTAGGGTCTAGAAAGTTTAAATTCTAGTAGGTACCTACATACTTCTAGGTATTGATGAGTTGTCGATTGAAAAATCATTGCAAACTAAATAGGTTAATATCAGTTACAATTTCAAACACCCTATCTTAAAATACAAAATGAAGTCATAAATTTGACTTACTTGTAGTGTAGATACTAAAATCTACGACCATAAAATTTACACACTATACGTTGATCGTTTTGTTCGAAAGCAAATATTTTTTGAGCCGTTAACGCTTCAATGTTTTCTTTGCTTATGTCGTTAAAAGTGCAGTATGGTGCCACTTCGGTCGAATACAGACGAATGACAAAATGATCAGCCGATTGTGAAAGTTAGTGTTATGCCACACTTTTCATTTTGATGATTTTTTTAACAAAACAAAATTTTCGAAAACAATTAACGAGGGTTTTTTGACTCAAATATTATTACACGACTGCCAAAGAAGTGTTATGTTTTTGCCGTGAGTGTATGTATGTATGTGACCTATTTTTGTGTAGTACAGTAAATATTTTTATTATAATCTTACTTTCTTACTAATATTAAAAACGCGAAAGTTTGTATGTATGTATGTGAGGTTGTTACTCTTTCACGCAAAAACTACTGAACCGATTGCGATGAAACTTGGAATATAGGTAGCTGGGGACCTGGATTAACACATAGGCTACTTTTTATCCCGTTATTCCCGCGGGAGCGGGACTTACGCGGGTGAAACCGCGGAGCGCAGCTAGTTATATTATAATACTATCCGTTGATTAAAAATATGCAGTCTACGTTCACTATTCGACGATGTTTTTGTAAAGTGCGACGCACACTGACTTGTTTGCGTTCGATCTATCGAAGTTACACGAGTATATCGGGATGGTAAGTATACTTTAACTTTGGAAAATAGATAGAACTTAACAACTTTAGAAAGCAAACTTTGTGATAGTTTTAATAAAAACATGCTTTCGTAAGTTTAAGTGAGATTACTTAAGTTTTATATATTGCTGTAATACGGATTGACAGGTTTTAAAAAAAGTTAAAGTAGTCTTCGTTATCGGACATCATATACCGGAGAATGGCTGTGTGTGCATTATGCTAATAAAAAAGGTAAGTTAGAAATAGTAAAATTCGTTTATTATTATGACTCTTTTTAACCTAACCAACTGCTATATATAACGTAATTCATAGCTATATTTGGTTTTAAATTAAAATACTTTACAAAAAAAAACGATGTATTTTATGTGGTCATGTCGCTTATTATGACCTATCGAAGAAAATATTACGCATTTTTTAGTATTTGTAAAACATGACATAATGCTTTTACCTATTTTGCATCGATTATGACGTGTTCTTCGACGTCGTTATTAAAGGATTCTACTGAATCTAAATAATTCAGATGATTTCAGATTCTGCATAACTGTAATCTAATACTAGACAGATAGCATTGCTTCCGTAATTTATAGTATCAGTCTGAATTTTAGACAGGAATGTTTTTAGAATGAACATAATTTACCATATTAAATTCTCCGCTCAATAACTCAATGTGCAGTTACAGATATGTTTACCGGTACCATCGATGCAGAAGCAATAATTTACACCCCATTATTACAATACTGCGCGTTCTTAATTAAAATATTTTAGTACATTATAACCGTCCAATGAATACTAATTAAGTAGAAATTATGCAATAAATTAATTTATTAAGAATTCATTAATGAAACAGTGATGAGGGCCATATATTGTACCAACGACCCATTCCCTTGTAAATGGTTTTCGAGTGCCAGTTAATTTCGTTAATTGTAGTATTCTCGTATGCGAGATTAAGCTATTACGATACGATCGGCGTAGTGTGCGGTGACTTTTAAATTAAGAAAATTAGCATAATTGTGCATACATTGTTAATTAACGAAATAATACAAAACTAAAGTATCTAGGGAGTATTTTTTCTTTCCAAATTAAAAGGTAAAAATAAACATTTTTTTCTAAAAAAATCCAGAGGTATAGGTATTTAATTCGGGTATACTTATTTTAGGGCACTAATATAAAAAAAATGATTACTAAAAAAGGTAACATTAATGAAAAGGTAATTCAAACCGTATTTTAAACAGGTTTTCATTGTAACATAAAAGATATATCTCTAATAATATTATTGTTTTGAGTGCCATTTGATTTCATTTATTTATCCTTGTAAGTATATTACATTATGCAGTTTCAATATGACTGTTTGACTGAATATGATTCAATATGACTGAAAATGATTCAATTTCAATACACAGTGTCTGTTGACCTTTAAATTAGATATCTATACCTATTATCATAATTGTGCATACGGTACCCGTTCGGGTTGACCCACTTATGAAATGGAAGCAGTTAGGTAATTTACATTGATCAACTAAAATTATACAAGTATAATGTTATGGGTAGTAGGTAGGTACTAGGTACGTATGCAGTTGATGTCAACCATAAGTCATGTAAACGATTGTTATACTATTAAACGTCTTCAAAAATTCACTCGCGGCGATGTATGAACTCGCTTCTCTTGGTCAGTACCCAAGCGTCTTTACGAACTATACCACACCACGCGAGTTTGGGAATTCACTACGTGAGTGCGGCGAATTTATGAATATGTATGTTTCCTTGTCTACTATTTTCGACTTAGGCTCGATTGAACGCCATCTACAGGATGTATTTTACCTTTAAAATGTTTCTAGCATAAACGCCTTGAGCAATAAAAACAAATTACGTAAAACTGTTATATTTGTTAGAAGTAGTAGGTACTAACTACTTACTACTATTTAGGGACGATTTATATTAGACCGCCACGGGTCCGAGTTTCGTTGTCCATTGCTCGGCTAGCAGTCGTTTGGTCTGTTGCAACCGAGTGGCGGCCGAGCTATGGACAACGAAGCCGGGACTCGGCCGGCGCTCGTGACGGTCTAATATAAATCATCACTTAGAAGTAGTAACAGATGCTTCTTAAAGTAGTATCAGTAAAGTAGTAAATGACATATTAATATTCTAATTGTAATTTGCACACCTAATGGGTAGAATAGAGAGAACACTTATTATTTTCTAACATCTTTGTAACCTTTATTCGCAAATGATTGATTGATTGATAAATCAGTTTTTTTGAAAATATCGCAAAGTAGTAATTAAACGGATCCATTAAAACCTAGAATCACCAGTTTAATACTATTTTACCAACTACTTAAGTGACTAAGACTACTTAAGTCTTCTTCTGAAGCCTAGAACATTTCGTGGAAGCTCGCTTCATTGAGTCGCGACCCAATGAACCGAGTTTCCATTCGTCTGCTTTGGTGGTAATGGCCTTAATATTAAGAAATAGCATGACAACTCTTACCGATAAGATTTAAGTGCTATTTGTACCTATGCGACACGTATTAAAATTAATCGATTGCAAATATATTTTTATATGATTTTTTTTTTCAACCGTTTTGAATAAGGAACTTTTCGGACAGTGACAAGTTTAAAACTTAAAAAAATACTTGATTCAGGGTATCAAGTTTTTTTAAAGTTTTATACTTATACAATATGTAACAGGTAAGCCCTTTTAATCCGAAAGGGGGTTGTTCTAGACGTTTAGGCGAACGACTTTTGTTCTACGACTTTTGAAAATTCGAAGTACTTTTCGAAAAATTTAGGTGTAAAGTTTACTTGAAAATCAGCTGTTTCTTAGAGTTCGAGGTTATTGACCTTATGTTGTTCTTTTATTTAGTTTGGTCTACTACAATCAAACCTTCAATTACCTTTATTTTCAAAAACAGCTGTTTTTCCAGTGAAACATAATCTCAAAATTTTCAAAAAAAAAGTTCGAATTTTCAAAAGTCGTAGAACAAAAGATGTTCGCCTAGACGTCTAGATCAACCCCCTTTCGGATTAAAAGGGCTTACCTGTTACATCTTGTATAATACTCTAAGTACGTATATCTAATCTACTCACATAAATAAATATCCAAATAAAGAAATAAAAAGGTTCTACCATAAACGTTAACACATATAAAAAAAAACAAAGGCGAAATGACGCGGCATCGGAAAAGGGGAAGCTCGACCGAAATGGATAAACACGTTAAAGGGCTCTGCTATCCACAAAGAAAACACTTATACATCGCATCGCTGAGGGTTACACAGAAAGGGGATGAAAGTCAATCGAAATTTTTGCAAACACTTTTCAAGCAAGAAGATATTGGGATAAAGGCCAATATCCTTTCTACAATATTAGGAATGGAAGAGTGTGTTAGTGTGTATAAAATAATGATATCTTAAAGGATGATTTATATTAGACCGTCACCCGGTCGAGCTTTGTTGTCCATTGCTCGAGCAGTCTATCGGTCTGTTGCATGCAACCGAGTGGCGGCCGAGCAATGGACAACGAAGCTAGACCCGGCACGGCCAGGGACGGTCTATCTACGTTCAGCGCCATCTAGTCCCACGGTAAACTAGGAGTTCGCCCCGAACTGAGACCTCACGCCCCCTCTCCCCAACCCCCTTACCGATCCGGCTCTTCTTCGAACTCATAAATTCTGTTGACCTAAACTACGCGCATACCAAAATTCATGAAGATCGGAGCGATACGATACAAAGATACAAGCGCCAGGCCCGTCTACACTGGACCTCACTCGCTTCGCTCGTTCGGTCAATAAGCTTGTGTGACGGTGACTTGACAACGGATATAATACTTACATTTATTTTGTTAAAACATAAATGTTATACCTACCTACATAGATAATATAAGAGTAAATAAAGAGAAGAAAACTCAATTCTTCCACAAAGTTAAAACGAAATGAATCAAGTATCAAATTAGGCGTAACATTTGCAAGTGGTCAAGGCAAGTGAAGGAAAGATATTCACTAATTTTGTAATAGAATTTCAGCTTGTTAACTTAACACGCGTTCCGAATACATTCTTTGTACGTGGCTGAAAAGGGTATGGTCGGATACGTAGCGGTTGTGTAATAAATCTACTTTTTTATTTTTCTTGTCAATGGCGCAAGGTCATTTGTACTAAATGTTTGAATTGACATATTGAAATTATTAATTTATGAAAGACGAATGCAGAAACGCCACTTAAAATTTGAAAGATACTTAAATATTGAAGCTCCTTCTAAATTCAACTGTACATACATAGCGTGCCTTAGCTGAGGCCACGTTGCCTTTCAAGGCAAAATTAAATGATAAAAAAAATGCATCAAAAAACGATGCATCTCGATGTATCCTTTGACAGTTACAAAAACAAATTTTAAGATTCCACTACAGGTACGGGTGTACCTGTAGTGGACTTACTTACTTAATCAATTCCAACGAAAAAACGTGAGAACTCCTTTTTTTCCTCTGAATGTTTTTTTTAAACTCGCTGTTACTATGGCGTTATGTAAACGCTCATGCACGTTCCGCGCCCCAGGCGTCGCAGATTAAATGGATTATCAGCACGGATACCAACGTTTTTCCTCTTAATAATTATAAATATTCTCTAATATATTGTGAGGCTTCTACTTACATATTACTTACATATACACTTATATAAATCATATAAATATAGAGGAAAATTGCTATTTTTCGTTGACAACATTATATTTTATTATGTTACTAGCGATATTTAGCAAATTTACTCGCGTTACTTTATATGAGAAAAATTACGCATTTTTTCAGTGCAGATATCATTTTTTTTATTCGTTTTCTAACTATTCAAAAACGAGTTCATTTTAATGTACTTACGACGACTGTTATTGCCAATTGCAATTTAAAAAACGGTCATAGACTCCAAAACAAAAATAACATTAAATGACTCCGCTCCGCTCGCGGTGGAAACGCAGCTTAAGATAAGCTGAAATTATAAATAGCTCCTTAGAAATTCTAGTAATTTAAATAGTTCTTTACATTTTATAGCTTTTAAAAGTTGAAACAATTTGTATTTTCATTAAGTGAGATATTATTATAGTCTGCGTGTTCAATAATAAATGGCCTTTTTTCAATATTTATGCAAATAATACTATAGAAAAAACCTAAAACCATTTAAATATTTTACTATTTCGTAAAACAAAATAGATTTGCATGAATTTCACAAAACATTAACCCCCTTACTTATAAACGATGATAATCAGATGACCAAGGTTATGTGACGTTTGTCTTTCTCTATCAACTTTGAAACTTCATCTCACAGTAAAAGACAAACGATACACAGCTATGCAGCTGTTAACCAGCGTTTATAAGTAAGGGGGTTCATCAGCTTTTTTTCTTTACATATTGTGCCACCGACTTATCTGTCTTATATTATGTAGTTTGGCTGCTCGACTTCAGATAAGTCGGTGGCACTGTATGTATGGTTAGGTTATTTTATATCGGTTTTCAAATATCTTAGAAAAAACTGGAGTATAACAAAGTGTTTTAAAACTCCTGCGATGGCGCACCATTTTAGTCACGTCTGTGATGGCTTTAATGGTAAAATCAATTTAATTTCATTGAAATATGGAATCGTCAAGTCCACGCTAACGGCAACATTTGTCTCTCGAAGAACAATGAAATTATTAATGAAACTTGAAACAAGATTTTAGTCCCCTTTAGAAATTTACTTCACGTACTAAAATTAAGTGTTCAAGTTTTCAACTTAATTAGTCTCGAAATTGAGGTCAAGCTGTTTTATTAATCGGTTGTTAATCTCGAAAACGATTCGATAAATCATTTTTATTTGTTTAGAGTACAGTACTACTACCTGCGTAAATTATAGGTTGTTTTGTGAAAGGGCAAACGTAGATTTAACACTTTTTTATCGGCGGACAAGTCAAAGGTAAAAAAAACAATAAATTTAGTGTCACATTGGAGTTTTCCTCAAAAGCGATTTACATACCTACTTACTACGAAATCATTTGAGATTTGATCAAAAGAGTCACGGAATACATAGTGCTTAAAATCATTGACAACTTTGAGGTGATCCTACTGCAGGACAAGGGTCTCTTAGAGTGGTCAGGCAGTAAGAAGCAACGAGAACCTACTCCTAATGGGCAAATGTCCCATGCTTTCCGTCTGTGATAAGTCTTAGGGCACGTCGCTTTCCTCACGATGTTTCTCTTCACCAGACCCAAGAAGTGCTGGGTTGACGTCGTAAGCGCTCACGAGGTTCTCACTACGCGGATGCCGAAGATCGTGCGAAGTGGAGACGCAAAAGTAGGAAGCGGATTCCGGGCTCCCGATAGGGATGCGACCGGACACATGATGATGTTTTTCTTTACAGAGCGGTGGTGATGAGCGGTGGTGATGATGAACTATTGATATAAAATGGTCGGTTAGTCTGTAGTCTTCGTTATAAGGGTCGAAAATATGTATATCAGTGTGCAGTTTATCAAGTCGGGTCACGGCAACTTTGTTACGTCGATGTTATAAATTTAACGACTCTATATAAAGTTATTATAAGCTTCTTTGTTATGCCGGCGGTTGATATGGATCTGTTCGACCGTGCATTTATGTTGAAATTAACTATTTAGCCCTTTACATTCGAATATTTGAGAGTATGTATGGTTTGTTTTCACGTAAGTTGAGGCTAGTTGTTTCGTGATTTAGGTTCTTTAGGAGCTGCTGTAGTATTTAAAAATATTTTCTTATTATTAAATTGCTATATTTTATGTCTGCAAAAATATGTTAAAACCCTACTTACTTTAGTTTCTTTACGTATAGGACGTACGTCCGCAGACTGATATGCTGCATCATAAGCTACCAGTATGATTATTAAAATATTAAAATTATTTTAAAATTAGCATAGTTATTTTATTTACCATCCTTTTGTGAGTACTCGAAATAGATCCTATCCTTTTGTAGATCTCTTGCTTAAAAACATAGCGCGTTACTGTTACCCTATACTTCATTTTTTAATTGAATCTAACTATTTGACACTTCTATCTATAGTAAAATCATAGTAAAATTGTCAAATACAAGAAACAAAAACGTCAGGTTAAAGCCTGAAATATTAAGCTGAGTATAGTAACTTATTTCAGTATTTACCTACATGTCATACATTTCTAAACTCATATAACCGTACGAGTACAACAAAAAAGTAAAGCAGCTGAATTAAACGTCTCGTTTGAAAAGTTTGCCTTGCGGCATCAACGTTTGCCAAGTTGTCACTGTTGGAGAGTAATGCAGATCATTATACATTCATAGACGGGTGCCTCTGAAAGATTCTTCGGCTGGCAGACATCCTCGAATAATTCTCAAAAGCGTTCGCGCCTTCAGCGGTTAACGCACCGTAATAATATAATGGTCTTGCCTTGCCTTCCCTAACATTTGCGGACTTGCCTTTTGTTTTGAAACGTTTTACAACTACAAAGAAAATAATATAGTTTAGAGATGCATTGTTGGTCATTTAATAACAGCTTTTAACGTCTATTTCTTGTTCATGTTGCGTCATTATTTATTTAAAGTCGGAAACCTTGTGAATACGAAGTGCAGAGGTACTTTTCATGTGCTTTGTTAATAATGATATAGGGGGTTACATGGTCTTCATATTGCAAAATCTAAATCGTCTCGCATATAAAAAAAAATAAAGGTAAAAGAAGAACCTTTTTTAAAACTTTTTTAAAGGAGTTTTTAAAGTAGTTGACATTATTTTATTAGCAGGGCGATTTGGGTCCTGTAATAGGATGATCGTGGAACTAAACCCCCATAGAGAGGTTAGATGCATCTGAGCCAGAGACATGTCCCATCGCCATCTTCGCTCCTAGAAGACTGTGCACTTAAGGTTAAGGTAGTTTTTGCTTTGATATATCAAAACGGTCCTGTTGAACCCATTGGTCCCAGTCTGTCCTTATCTAACTAACCGACGAACACTATAGTGAAAAAAGGACAGACTGGGGTCTCTCTAACACCAAGGGAGACCGTTTTTTTTTGACAAAGTAAGCTTTCTACTTAATACTGTACTATTTCTATGCTCTGAGCAAAGTGAGTAAAAGAAAAAAAGCATGTCACTAAACTTGTGCACAGAGAATTTATGTAACAAAAATAAACCTCAAAATGCGGCTGAACTATTGATACTGTTCGGAGCACCAGAGTAACGTTAAAAATGTTGCTCGAAGCGTTTCCACCAGTTTAAAACTAACCGAAACAAAACAGTGTACGGTTCGAGTGAATAGAGCGGCTGTGTACCGTAACTTAATGCGGTAGTTCTTTCGTATTTACACAAAATGATAAGTCACGAGAATAGCCAAGATTAAAGCTTTACTGACGAATAATAATAGTCTAAAACTCTACCCCCCGGTAACATTACCGAGCGTTTTACTTCGCGCGGATAAATTACACAGTTATGAATAAATTTCGCATAAAACTTGGTACTGCACCTTTACACGATGAAGGAGATGGTGATATAGAACAGT
Organism: Idaea dimidiata; assembly: GCA_949358125.1. Taxonomy (NCBI): domain Eukaryota; kingdom Metazoa; phylum Arthropoda; class Insecta; order Lepidoptera; family Geometridae; genus Idaea; species Idaea dimidiata. The sequence goes on along the minus strand of OX442339.1, from coordinate 13,163,093 downwards.
CGGGTGGTCGGATAGAGACAAATGAGCTGGCAAGTCGTAATCCGAAAATTTCATTAAGAAGTCAGGCTATCTGCACAGTTTTGCTGATATCTAGAATATTTGGGGGGACGCCGGGTGGAAGCGAATGAAAATTTCTTCTGATCTCTTGGTTCATTTAAATATTAGTGATTGTAGGTATTTAAGCGAAAATATCGACGAGTTTTAGAATAATTTCCGGTTTTCCGATGTTTCTTGATCAACTTATTTTTGTTTGTTTTGTTTAAAGTTGGTGCGAGTTTGTTCGCCCCGATTTGATTTGAAAGTTGATTGCTGTTTCATTTACATTTTATTTAAATGTAAAGTCTGTTAATGGATAAATTTGACTGCTTTTAGGTAAATGTTACGATTTGAAAACTTTTATCTTTAAAAAATAAATAAGTTTGATACATAAATAGACCTACGTATGTATATTCAAAATAGAACAAAATTAAAAGCGTAGCGTCACGAAATACCTTTATGACTATCGACAACTAGCAGCGCCCGTGGTTTCACTCGCGTAAGTCCCGTTCCCGTCGCTGCGTACATGTAATTAAGCGCACGCGACAGAAGCTCTGTAAATGGTCATATTTTCCGGATTTTACAATATTTTTCATAGATGTTCCGCTTCTATTGGTTGTAGAGTGGTGTTTTATAGCCTATGACCTTGCTCGATAAATGGACTATCAAACACAAGAAGAATTCGGGCCAGTAGTTCCTGAGATCAGACTAGCCAACATTCTTATCGAATAACGAAATCGCCAATCGACAGTTTTTTTTGTATGAAATTGACATAAACTCGCGAAAAATCAAGCGTGACCTTATGTCAATTTCATACAAAAAAAACCGTCGATTGGCGATTTCGTTATTCGATAAGAATGTTGGCTAGGGCCGCAGAGCGTTCAAACAAACAAACAATCGAACAAACTCTTCAGCTTTATAATATTAGTGTAGGTTGATTTGCATGCTATGCGCACACGAGTAGGTATTCATCTCAAAAGCCTTAACGACCAAAAACATTTGGTGTATATAGGTTTGTGTTAAACAATCTATCGACTTCGGATTGAAAGATAACAATTTCAAAATACCAAATATTACTTCCTTATTAAATCATCCCTATTCCTAATTAGGGTAAGACCATCGTTGCGAACGAAAGCGATGCTACATCATCAACCTTTTTTGTTTTTCAAATTCTAACCTTCATCATTTCTCCGGTGAAAAACCATCGAATCACTCCGAAGACTCCCGGAAAAATTACGTCACGTAGCACGGGCTCCATTAATTACGGTTATATCGTAAATTTTGGGTTAATCAAAAAAATTCTGGCCAACTTTCGAGGGCATCCCCTTCCGAGGTCATTAGCAACCGCCAAATTTCGAGCACCTAAGTTGATTTTCGAAGGAATTTAATTAAATTAACAATTAAAAGCTACTGTTTATTTTTACGGTTGGCCAAGTAACTGCGGATTTTGTATGTTTGTCGTTTACTCTTTTGTGTGAGTGAGTGTTTTATGTAATGAAATTATGTGAGCGTTAGGGTACGTTGCGTTTGAAAGTTGGTAAATAGTACAATCAAATTGACTGTTTCCTGTTTAGGGTGGAGGGTTTTCTATGTAGCAGTAAAATAAATAACTAGGCTCGTACTGTAAGTTTGTACTTTCTAGGGTACGTTCGAATGGGTGCGATACGTGACTTCGAAAAGTGACACCACGAATATCACGACAACGAATGAACGCCACCACGAACATCACGACAACGAATGAACGCCACAACGAATATCACGTCAACGAATGAACACCACCACGAATATCACGTCAATGAATGAACACCACCACGAATATCACGTCAATGAATGAACACCACCACGAATATCACGTCAATGAATGAATAAACTTGAGTTCGACGATTTACCTATTTTATCCATTATACTCGACTAATCTATCGAAGTCGTTTATTTAAGACACATTGAAATACCCGAAACTAATAATATTTAAATAAACATTTTGTACATGAATTTAAAGTTCAAAATGCATTCACTTCAAAACGTCTTGACTGGTAGATTTGATATAGGTACCTAATTGTGTTTGTTTAAAACAACGTAAAAAATATAAAAACAATTAAATTAAGGTACTTACATATTACACTATAATACAGCCTTTTATCGTTTTTTTTTCTTTTTATACACGGAAAATCAATTATTAATAGAATAGGTAGATTCAAAGTAAACCTTACAAATTATATGGACAAAAAGCTTCAGTTTGCGTATGACTTAGGTTTAATAGTCCATAGAATTTACTCATAGTTATCATTCACTCGTTATCATTCACTCACATGCAAAAAGCAGACGCGTCCACCGCTCCCCCGAAACCCATTGTGGATTTCAATCTAGATTTATTTAAATAGGGCGAACCTTTGATTGCAACGCGACATAAGCTTGTTATCAAACACCAATCTAAAACTACTAACCACAAAACTCTTATTACAAGGCATTAAAGTTTATATTCAATTGATTTGACAGCAAAGTTGACTTGTAGTCAGGGTAACCCTTTTCTCTAATAAGAGGATGAAAGGTTTGAATCACTGTTTTTTTTATATTTCAGTAGGTAGGTACTTTGGCTCGCGTTTGATATGATAATTCTGGTAATAGGAAGAGATGGGATCGTGTTTGTGCATTTTTGTGGTCGATTTTATGGGACTAAATTGAATTAAATTATGTGGTAACAGCGAGCAGTTCGAAATTCAAACCAAGGCTGTTATAGAACAAAATTAGCCAATAGGTTGTTCTATCTATGAGATTTATAAGCAACTAGCTGCGCCCCGCGTAAATCCCGATTCTGTGGGATTATCGGAATAATAAGTTATTCCAGGTCTCCAGCTATCTGCATGCCGAGTTTCATGATAATCGGTTCAGCGGTTTTTATGTGATTGAGAAATAAACACACATAACTGACAAACTTTCAGCTTTATAATATTAGTAGGATAGGATTAGGTTAAGATTTAAAACGCTGTTAAACTCTTTAATTATTTTTAATATTTGACAATTTAAGGTTGGATTTTTATAATTCTAATTCCCATTTACTATGCAATTTGACGGAAGTTATAGTTTTAATTAAACGTTTCAAATAACTTATCTTTGTTCTCAAAACATGAGAGTGAGAATTAAATTACAGGTTTTTTATTTCTTTTACTTTTACTTGTAACTTACATCGGAAATTTATAAACCTATTCCAAGACCACTACAGTCTAAATAATTCGCTTTTATTCGTATAGGCTTTATTCTCTCATTGAAAGTCAGGGTGACTAAGTCAATAAATAAACAAACATAAATAAGGGAATGAGCGTAACCTCCCCCAGTTAGGTAGGGGCACTTAGTCCGGCCCTGTCCGAGGCGACAAAAATTATGAGCCCCACGAAATCTCCTAACCGATGGACTATAATGAAGTACTGAACTTTCAGGTCATGTATGGACTGAATGGTGGGGTGTGGGTTAATTACCCTGTTTATAGGGTTGGCAATTCGACCCTGGTTTTTCTGGCTAAAAATATTATCTACTAGCTGCGCTCCACGGTTTCACCCGCGTAAGTCCCGTTCTCGCGGGATAAAAAGTAGCCTATGTGTTATTCCCGGTATCCAGCTACCTATATTCCAAGTTTCATTGCAATCGGTTCAGCGGTTTTACGTTATTGAGTAACAAACACACATACACACATACTCACAAACTTTCAGCTTTTTATTATTAGTAGAATACTTATAGTAAACGAAAGTTTTTTTTTATAGGTAATTTAGATTTTGTGTGATTATTTGAATATTTTGATATTTATTATTGTTCAGTAGTGGAACAGGTTGTTTTCGTTTCAATATTTTTATGATTAGAATTGAAGGTACCTTTGGTAAGAAAACACAGCTTGTGGGTAGATTCCATACAACCTATCAAGTTTGAATATCGAACGAACCACTGACACATTGACTCGCCGCCTTTAGGCGTTGACACACGGTTGAGCATCATAAACTATCGTCCGCGCCGCGTATTACGCGTGGACCTCATCATCATCCTCTCGACACACCGTCTGCAGTAGGAGATTGAAGACTAGCAGCCTATGGATATGCTCCAGGATCGTAGATCAAATGCCAATATCGACTCGATAACATACATGTGAGTGGTTTACTCCTAGACTTTCATTATCTTTGTTTTATTTTTTGTCAGATCGCCGATTTTCCACTTACAGACAGCAGCTAGGTTGATTTCTGTCATTATTCTTAAGCTGTGGTAACTTTACAAAGTCCACATTTTGACTCATATTGGTCAAATAAAACATTTTTTGATTCATAAGGTGTAAATTAGGTGAGACAGTTGTCAAAAGGCGAAGCGGGTTATTTCACCATGAAATTACCTATTAAATTTCGTACAGGTACTTTGGCAGCCCTACGCACCGTCCAACCTATCCCGGTGGCCTTTATGTATGCCTCTGATATAGTGCGCTTCCGAAACCATCGGCAGTCGTATAATGGCCGCCCGCTATAGTTTTAATCTTCTTTATTACACCCTTTGAAGCAAGGAACTTCGGCCCCATTAAATTGTGCTCGAATGTGTTTTAGATGACGATTCTGTTTTTAGTTTTAATTTTAGTTCGAATTGTTTGTTCTAGATTATCCTACTAATATTATAAACTAGCTGCGCCCCGCGGTTTCATTCGCGTAAGTCCTGTTTCCGCGGGAATATCGGGAATAACACATAGGCTAAATTTTATCCCGATATTTCCGCGGGAACGGCACTTACGCGGGTGACACTGCGGGGCGCAGCTAGTTTTGAAATAAAACTTATTTTTCGGTTTAGGTCGCCTTGTTTTAATTATTCTCAGCATTGTTCCAATGAAGTTCTAACATTTTGGAGCCTTTACAGACTCCTTCTGGAAAATGAGTATCATTTCAATTGAACATCACGAAAACAGAAGAAAAAAAGATTTCTGTATTTAAAAATGCGGTCGAAGTGACTAGTGGAAATCGTCACGTAATGAAACGCTGCATGTATATTGTAGATGTTTTAAACAAATTACAGCCTGTGTGTCTGCGTCGGTTTATTGATTTCCTTTACTTCTGCTGAGCTTTAGAACGTTTGCTCTGTCGTTTAAGTAGGCCCTTCTCTGTCGTTCCCTCGTTGGCGAGGATTGTAAGTCAGGGGTATGCAATCTAGCAAGAATCTTCTCTCGCAATCTCTGACGCTTGCCTTATGTGGAGCGAAGAGGTTTTCTTAGTTGTTTGAATACCTGGACTGACAATCGTTTAGGGCTTGGCCCTTGTGACCATTTCCCTTCAGCTTTTCTAAGCGTAAGATAATTCCTAAAAGAAGGTACATAAAAGTCACAAAATACACAGAAAAATACATCAACAACACAAAAAAACTACACATACAGTCAATCAAATAAACCGCCCTGATTGTACGCGGCGGAAAGGACCCCAGGACACTGGCACCATTGCCACTCTGTATGGCCATGACTATCCTTTGGACCAAGTAAGATCCGGAGCGGTAGTCAAGTCCTCGACCTCTAAGACGGTGGCCCAATTCCTTCGTAAAGGCAATTGCCTCCACTCCCCAACTACCCACTATCTCGACTGCGAAAGGTACGAAAAGGTACCATATTTTTTTTAAAAGAAGGTCATCACCATTGCTGAGGTGACGAGGTGATGACCTGCTTTTTACAGATAATGATCTGTGCTGAACATAGGCTTCCCCATACGACGCCACAAATAGCGATCTCGAGCCGCCAATGACTCCCCGTCAATCTAACAGTAGCGGTCGCGGAGAGTCGTTGAATTAGCGACTTCCCACGACCTCTACACTGTAGTAGGTGAACTAGGTAGTTTTCTAACACTGCAGTTCGCAATGCATGATGGTCTCCACTCGGAAGCCTTTACTCCTTAGCGGTTATTAATCCATCATATTGACAGTCTCTGTGACGTGTCGGGCGGACGCTCGACTGCAATGCAGAAGGCTGCGGGTTCGATTCCCGTCGGGTACAATTATTTATGCTTAAAAATAAATAATTGTATCAGGTCTGGGTGTCTTTCTTTGTATAATATGTATGCATTTACAAAAGTATAATATGTAGAATATCCGTGGTCTAGTACCCATAGTACAAGCCTAGTGCTTAGTGTGGGGCTAGATTGCGCTGTGTGTAATGTAGTGCTTTTGTATATTATAGTATTTATTGATAAGGTAATTAAATGAAAACAGAAACGATTAGGAATAAAAAGTGGTTGTAATCCAGATCCATTATCACAAATACAAAACGACTGAATCAATCAACACCTTCCAAAAAATTAGGGGTGTGTCACGTGCAGACACTCTTTTAAAACATAACATGTAATTTTTGATTGATCACACGCAACCCTAAATATGTGCGCAGTCGACAGACTTTCTATCTGCCGATACGACACCAATTGCAGATCGTTTAATTATGTTTACTAAACGTAAAAACTTATTTAAACGTACACGTTTTTAATTAATTAATAAATTAAAATTCCTTTTTTTTATCGCTCAGGGCATTTTAAACTTTTTGGAAATATATTTCCTTGCAAAAAATATTTCTAAAATAATAAATTATTGTTATAAAACAAAAAATTCAAAAGCACACACAGGTCCTACAATACCTACAAACTGCCTAGAAATCGACAAATATCATAATTGTAAGTAATCCAAATTTTTGCAAAGTTATAAATAACAATAAACTTGCCCAAAAATTATAAATCTAACTAATATATGACTTAAAGTACCTCTATGTATTACTTATGCACAGTGATCGTCAGCCAGCTATCGACCGATAATAAATCTTTAGTCTGCTTTTACTCTGACGTTTAAATACTACAAAATAGGATGATTTTCCGAACAGATCCGTGGGTGGGGTGGTAGTGGTAGTGACATAAGTAGGTACATCAATTAATTTCAAAGTGTTCTTCCTTCATGGGTTCATCAAGAGAAAAGATTAAAGCGTTTAATGAACTACAGGGTTAACAATAGCTAAAACACTTTACGGGTTTTATTCATGATTTTTAAACGACTAAGCTTTCGCCAACTTTATAGTTGGCCTTTTCAAGGTTGAGTGTTTTATTATGCAAAATCGCAAAAATCATAAAAGAAATTGACATTTTTTTTTAATTAATTCATTTTGGAACATTAACAACACGATATACAATAAATATTTACAAATATATATACTTAAATAAAAGACTTAAAGGCTATGATGATATGGGTTTTCAAACATAATAATTATTAATTGTATATTTTTTCTTTATTTATAACATTATCGTTATTTACCCTAATTTTTGCACTGTATATTTAGTTAGCAAAAAATCAAGACCGTTTTTTGAAAAGTAGAAGTTAAATTCTTTTATGTCAAATGTTTTAAAATATTGAAAAAAAATAAAATCATCGTAAATAATATCACTTGAGAATCAAAATGACGACAACGCAGAGATCTAATGTTGACCTTGACTGGATTTGCTAGTCAAGCTCATAACACGCTAACTTTTTTTTTAAACCGGTAGTACTCCTTTAATTTATATAAGTTAATTATGACGACAATAAAATTTTAAAAAATGATGTAATCTGGTGTTTTTCGGTTAATTGAATTCCTGTTCCCGCTATTTCCGATGCTTTATACCACAATCAAAGTAAGCGAGAGCAAAATGTGAGACATTAATCTTTAGGTGAAGCGAAAAGTATTGTATAGATTAGGTAGGGATCGGCTTCCGTACCCGACTTTACTCGCTAATCAGGGTGAAGTATATTCAGCGAGATTCTAGTTAGGTTAGAGATATACTAGTATTCTGTTCATCAAACTAACAAGTTTGATTTACTGAAATCGAACAAAAGCGTAAAGTACAGTACGATCTTCTTTTCGTTTAGTGTTATGGCTCACCTAGTGTTAAGAGTTCTCAAGTCGCCTTAAGACCTCTAACTAGACCAAATGATTACTATCAGGGATAACAACCAGGACCGATTGCTTAACGTGCCTTTCTAAGTACGCGGAGGCGCTACAGAAAGTGATTTTTTGCCACACAAATTTTCGGTCACCTTTCCAAGTAATGACCGCGCAGAGACGTTGCTTTAGGTCAAGCTAGAGACCGACCTGAAAATTCTAACACTAGGTGAGCCACACCACTACACGAAAAAAAGAAGAATATGTATTATGGCCTAATTATTATTTGTGGATAAAATGTTACCACACCAAAATAAAAAAATATGTTAGATTATTAAATTCTTCTTGTTTTTTGCGACTATGATTTCAAAAAAATCTCCGGTTTTTTTATTAGTTTCGGCATTGTTCCAATGCCGTTTCTCCATTTCGGAGCTTTTACAGTCTTCCTCAGGGTAGACACCCTCTCTTCCTTAGAAAATAAGTTCTATTTCAATAATTAAATAATGACTGACAAGATTACCCCGTTATCTACCACAGGTCCATCACATTACTCGTTGTGGCACCAGCTTTACCCCTAGCAAGGACCCAAGAAGCGGGCAAAAGATTAATAGCAATGCGTGTGTGTACATTAAAGTAAATTTCTAAACAGCACGTGAATATAAATCGTGTTTAACGACTTTTGTTTCAGCTAAAGTGCTACTGTGGTACAATGATGAAGTACTTCGAGGTTTTAGAGATTTCTTATCGGCCGAATAATGTTGGATGGAGAACGTTGCGGTTTCCCTTTCAGTACTTGTATAGAATTTATTTGGTAGTAACAAATGTTTGGTTCACAAAATTATATATTTATTTATCCGGGTCTTAATGGCGTGATTTTTAATTTTCTATGTTACAATCGTCTTCGTCACGAGGAGATTGCGGGTAATTACTTACACGCCTGTAATATAATATAAATCACATCATTAAGACCCGGCGGATAAATAACAGAGAATGGCAACACATCCACAAACTACAACCCTGCGAAGAAACGAGATGTTATTTTACAATTTCTCATTTGGTGGGCGCGGATGCGTCTGACACTGGCTTCGTAATATCCTGTCACTGCATTGACCCATTTTCTGTAGTATTCACAAAAGCGCAGTGTTTGTTTGTTTGTCCCTTTTAAATAGGGTTGCTACGAAGCAAAATTTATCCGGTATCCGAATGTCGGATGGGTTTTTTTTTGTCGAATGACGAAATGATGATGATTATATAAAGTAGGTTTATGACAACGAACCTGTCAATTTTAAGTGTTTTTTAATTTACCAGGTACCTATATATTTCTCATTTATATTTGGCAGCTACATAAAATTTAACCACTAAACGAATCCGCGAAAAAATAACAAAAATGAGAAATACCTATAGTAAACATGTTTTATGTTTGAGTGTAAGTCGTGACACCTCGGCTGGTCTAGAAAGTTGATAAGTAAATTAAGTTTGTTAGATGTTTTAACAAATTGAAACCAAACTTACAAAGTTTTCAGTAAGTCCATCGTAGTTTCAAGCCTGAATTGCGCTTATAAATTAAAGATTGAATCTTTCGCACAATTATTAGTTGTTTCAAGTGTATTTACTTTGTGGTACGACTTAACTAAGGACTTATCAATAAATTTGGTTTCTTAAAAAGTTTGATATACTTACTAAAAAGTAACTAATATTTATCAGCTATTGTTTTACTAACAAGTTTTTTTTAAAGAAACTTACTACATCCATGTTTCAGACTGTTTGGAACTATAAACTATGTTTTTAAAGTAAATGATTTAGAACTAGGGCGTACCCATTTTTTAAAAACCAGAAACGACTTAACTGAAAACGGAGTTATTCAGCATTAAACCGGATAGACGACTATTCTATTACTGCCAACCCTAAAAAAGCGGTAGCAGCGTATACCAACATTGAGGATTAACGCCCCCAGTTTGAAAACCTATTTCGTAACGTCTCTTAAATCGTTATTACGAAAGCAATAAAGCCTATATTTAGCGACGTCAAAGGTTTCGTTGAAATTAAACCGTCGAAATGAAAGTTTACTCGTCTCCTTTTTTGGTTTCATTGTCGCCACTTGCTGGTTACATGATCTTTGTAAGACCCAGTTTGAAGAAAGGTTGGCTAAAAATGTATTTTTGTGGAATACAAAATTATACTCCATTAAAACAAAAAACTATTTTTTATTGAAATAGAAAGGTACATATTTACATACAACTTTAGTTAAAAATCATCATTATATGATTATAATCTTAATCTGTTTAATATACCCATGTATAATCAATTGCATTTATCAAATACCAGTACTAATTACATACAAGTTACAAAAAGTTTCATGCCTTATAACCAAGGTGGAATGACCATTGAGTCCAAAAGTGCCCATCACACTGGCGGCATTACCTCGATTATAATCTTGATCATGATGTGATGATCTTTATAATAAACAAGCTGTGTCCGGCGGTTATACCCGCGTAAGTCCCGCGTGAATTTTTAAAAATCCTTTCTTATGGGATGCTGACATAACATAAAGACCATATCCTCCAAAATTCAGCTCTCAACTAGCAGTTTAGGCTGTGCGTTGATTAATCAGCAAGTCACAGCATTTTATAAACACATAGAATTTATCTAAGTCATTAAAAGAAAATCAATCTCACATGATTTTATCAGGAATTAAAATCAAAACGGTTTTCCTACAAACATGGTTCTATACACAGTATATAGGTACCTTACTATACCATACATTCTTATCTTGTTGACCCAAATAGAGTGGTATTAACCTAAGACTAAAGGGACAAAGGCAGCACACTACCAGATTTACTTATACAATAGTTGTTTTGTTTCGATACGTGACGATAATAAAATTAAGGATCAAATATTTTACCGGATTAGCCCAAACTGTTATAATATTTAGGCCGTTGCAGCTTTAGTTTCATAGGTGGTCGAACTTTTGATACAGCATCCACATAAATGTCGCACCAGGATTGTGGTCCATGAAGTACGACATTTTATCAGCAGTACTAATACGGTCACTGAGTAAACAGAGCACACTATTAGGTAAGATAGTTGTTCATCGTTCACCTATTAATTATTTAAAAGTTTAATTTTTTAGAGCGGTGTTGGTCTAGTAGTAGATACCCCGACTTTTATTCCGAAGGTCGTGGTTTCAAATCCCGGCCGCACACCAATGCCTTTTTCTTTAAGGAAAAAATATGTGCTGTATTCACATCGCTCTTACGGTGAAGGAATACATCGTGAGGAAACCCACGGCTTTATATCACGCACAACGGCCCAATAGTAGGGCTAATTGCGGAAACACAGTTAAAACTTTAACTTTATTTAAAAGTTTTAAAGTAGGTAGGTAAGTATATAAATTAATAAATTATCAATAGAATGTTTTTATTAAATCTGACACTGACGTTTTGATTCCTTGTATTTGACAGAAAGAAGTGTCAAATCGTAGTCCACAATTAAAAAACGAAGTACTATAAGACAAGTATTCTTTTAACTTTCTAATGTTGTCAATGTAAACGACGATTGCCATTTTTAAACGAAATACACCGGAAGGTAATCAGCATGGATTAAATAGAACTTCGATTACTTTCCCTGTATTGGAAAAGAATAAAACCGATGAGAGGTATTAAGTACATTGAAGGGCACGACCCATAAAATGGAAGAGGTCAAGACGTCGCGTTCAAATCCAATTCCACGGAAGAAACCTTTGGGAAAATAGGTTTACTAAAACATACACGAGCGTCTAAAACACGCGCCCGATTTACTTATGCAAAGAAACTACGCGTACACCTACATATAGTATTGATTCTTGCTGAGAAGGAGTTGTTAGGAAATGGTAAAGCCAAGTGCGTTTTAATTTTAATCATACAGAATTTATTATTATAATAAATTAGTAAATTAAATAAAACCAAAAATTTAGAAGAAACAGGGAACAAAAACAAAGTATAGAATACTACAATAGGTAAATACTTACTAAATATAACAAAAATAATAAATATAATATCGATACACAGTTATGCGGCTGTTAACTGGCGTTTATAAGTAAGAGGGTTAATATGGGGTTAATACATAATATTGAATGTTTGGGATAATAATAATAAATATTGCACGACATTACATACAATCAAGGCCCAAACCAAGCACTAGGCTTTTAGTATAGGTACTAGACAACGGATGTACTACATATTATACTTTTTTTTGTAAATACATACATAGAAAGACACATTAACTACCTATATACTTACATATTTACGTAATTATTAATTTCTTCTATGGTTTTCGCGATTTTGCATAATAAAACACTATATTTATCCGGTTTTATCGCGTTTTTATTCATTATTTGACCCGAGCTTTCGCCAAATTAGCCTTTAGTGTCAAATATAGTGTTTTATTAATTATTAATTAATGCATTTCCTTAATAAAGCAAAACAAAGCTGTATCTTCACACAAAATTAGCTCGGCTTGGACACAGCCTGGTCCCAGCCCAGTCTAAAACCCCGATTCTATGATTTTGCTTCTACTAAAACCCGCCCGTGTATTCCGCCGTACTACCTATTGCCGAGGTACGCCAATACCGCCAAATCCTTCGGGCGCGCGCTCCGAATTTTTTCGGTCACTCGTCGCGTGACCAAATCGCATTAATGCAATGAATCAAATTGAATAAGGCACCAGTCACATCCGCGGTTTGAGGAAACGTGAGTCCCGCTAATAAATAGTCTTTAACTAGTCGTCAGCTGGTCGTCAGTTTAATGGACGGGCCCTGATTTGTTTAGATTTAGGATTGATTAGAAAATGGGCCGCGACTGACGATTGATTGTCCCTCAATCGGCAGTTGTTTATGTAGGTGCGGCTTTAGAAATGGATTTTTAATTTTTACAACAGATAAAAATAACGTTATTCGTTGGGTGGTGTAAGAAATATTATAACGTGAAATATTTTTATGATATACTTATACCTTTTGCAAGTGGTGTTTCACTTTATTCCGAGGGTCGTGCGTTCGAATTCCGGTTTGATAATATGTTTATTGTATTAACAAACAATGAACATATTATCACGGGAAAGAAAAACAACGCTCGGAAACCGACATGTCCTAGGCCTCATCACGTTCCGACGATATAGGAAATTCGTCAATCCGGAGTAGGCTCCAGTGCCCTCTTACTGCCTAATCCTGACTTAACAATTTGATATAAAAAATACAATTTAAAACAAAACGTGAAAATTAAGTTAATAACAATTTATAACAATTTTTTATGTTAATAACAATTTATTTTTTTCAATGTGAGGGCGCGTTCCGAAGCCATGGTAGTTTTTTGAGCTAGTTAGGGATAAAAATAATTATAATTTAAATTGAAAACTATTGCAATAACTCTATAGTCTGCGTACACTGGAACGTTTTTATTGCGAATAATTATGAGGCGGTAGTTTACTGTAACTTTTTAGAATGTTAAAAATAGACAAATTACATCTCAGTCAATCTTGAAAAAGCCAACTGTAAAGTTGGCGAAAGCTCGGGTTAAATAATGAATAAAAACGCGATAAAACCGGATAAATAAAGTGTTTTATTAATAACAATTTGCTAGAAAAACCAATGTCACCCGAGCGAGGACAAAACACTATTATTTTACAACACGATATTTCTAACTACAGTACCTTCAATTAAATCCTCACGCTGACGACCGAGTTAACTTTTATCGTGTGTCCACTATCCAGGGATGAGTCCTGGGAGTGTTGTATTACTAGGCAAGGTCTAGTTCTATAAAACACCTAACCCTCCACCGCTGTATCATTATGAGGGGCTATAAACGACCCCGACGTTGGATTAGACCCCGCGCGAGTTCAAATTCTCTCTCTGAATTAATAGGGTTATTGTGGCAATAAATACGACAGTCTCGGGTTTGTGGCTACCGTAGCCTGATAATATAAATCAAGTGGGCGTCCACCACAAGGCAGGACGTCTCCTGAATTATCCCGCTGTTTCGTCCCGCTCGGGTACGTGCGAAGAATCACTAGTGTAACAAGGATAGGTGTGTTTAGGTCACTGTCGGAGCGTTCAGTAGTTCTCGTAAAACCTTAGTAAAACTGCTTAGATACGATCAGTAGGTGATTGCTCGGAGCTCCGGTTTATAGTTCATGGCTAGATTCGAACTTGATATGTAAATTCCAATCGCAGTTTTTCCTGAATACGCTATTTATATTGAACGATGTTTCGACGGAGATGTAGGGCTAAAATATAAACTGATATACATAAATGGGTACTCACTTCAGGTGGCGCATTACCTAGAATCAAAGCGATGCTATTCCAACGGTGTTTATAGCGTCTAGCTTGGCTTTATCCAGATTTGTAAATCAAACTTTAAACCCATCGGTTACCTATTTTACATATTGGTTAGTATTTAAACTCAAAGGAAAACTACGGTTTTCAAATATTGATTAAGCAAACATACCTACTCCTAGAAACAACAATTGTTTAAATGTTATCCAAACACCCGTAACTTTTCTAAAATTTGATATAACAGAAACTAATTTTCAATTTCTGGAATCACAAATCGTTGGTTTGTTAGTTTTCGAAGTAACCTAAAGGCGATCGCATGAGGAAGACTAAACAGTCGGCTGACAGATATTTTGATAGCAAGCTAATAAAACAAAACAACTTTCTTTGATCGAGATTTGCAATCAACGAGAAAAGTTTATGTTCGATGCGGAATTTCATAACTGGATCACACATTAAACTACATAGAAATGTTTCAATTCAATTATTTAAAACGAAATTCAATTTCCAGTTTGAATCGTGTTGTTTTTATTATTTTTCATTTCTTATTTGTGTACATATCAATTAGGTACTTAAGCCGTTTAGTCATACGTTTCGGAGCCTTTATAGACCCCTTACTCTGGCTGAACAAATTGACTAGTTGAATAATTCATAATTTGATTTTTTGTCTTTCACATTAAATGCTGTCTGTACTAAAAGTGTGCGAACGATCGACCGACCATTACGCCTTTAGTTGGCAACAGATTGTATGACATTGAATGGTAGCTGGTAGGTACCTAAAAGTTAAATAAAACAATAGGTAAATAACATCGCAGGTGCAAGTAACGGCGAAACTACAAAGTTTTTCAAGTCATTAAATGGATTTATTGCTCTAACAAATTTTAACTGTAAAAGGTATGAAATAGTATCTTTAAAGTTGCGATAAACGGTTTAAACCATTTGTGTTGGTAACTTTTGTTCACCGGTTTCTCTTGAACCTAACATCAGTAGGTAAAGTTTGTGTTGTTGACAAAATACTGTAGCAAACGATCCATACTGTTAGAACCTTTAACTTTGTAATAAGGATTATAGTAAAACTAGCTGCGCCCTGCGGTTTCACCCGCGTAAGTCCCGTTCCCGCGGGAATATCGGGATAAAAAGTAGCCTACATGTTATTCCCTGTATCCAGCTACCTATATTCCAAGTTTCATCGCAATCGATTTAGTGGTTTTTGCGTGAAAGAGTAACAAACTCACATACATAATTACATACATACAAACTTTCGCGTTTATAATATTAGTAAAATTATATTGCATGGAGTACTATTTGTATGAGAAAAAATATATTCGTAGGAGTTTCTTTTACAGTTACAAAGGATTTCTCCGGATCACGAGTAAGAAAAAGAGAGAGGGACAAGAGTATGTATAACAACATGGTCTGACGAGAAGTCTTGGCAAAACTTCTCGCCTTGAGTCAAAAATTAGCAAAATGTGAAAAACAAACTTTAAGTATTGCATAGCGAAATTACCAGATGTTCGCTCACAGCATGACGATGTATAAAAAAACATTTTAAGAATGCAAATCTTATAAAACAATGTGTATCTCCATTTGGCAAGCAAACATTCAGAGGTAACATGCCCTGCACAGGATCATAGACGAATAGTTAACTTTAAGAAGGGGCAGCGGTATTTCGGCTAAACTGTAAAACTCCAACGGCAAATTTAAATGTGTGCCCTCGTACCTTTCGTTTAAGCACAACCTACTCGTATAATATATCTTTCCGTGTAATTAACATTAACTCCAAGTGCGTTGGTAGGTATATATAACAAAGCTACAAGTAACAAGTGTATATACATATATATACCTATACTACACTCAGAGGTCACAATTTATGCGACGTCCGTCCACCTGGGGCAGTAAAAGCTAGGGGCCACTAATTTATTACCGGTTAATTTACTCTGTTTTACGGCCCTTAAGGGTCAGAAAGAATTGTTGTATTGTGATTTGCATGTTCGAGCGTAAGTGGCCTTAAGGGTGCTGTGACGTCACCGCAGACGATGACGTTGATTAACATGTCGCCTGCGGTTTCTGGACCCTGATTGGTTTATTTTAGGCTTTAATTGTGTGGAACGTTATTGGTTAATTGTATTAGGTAATTTTAATTAATGAACTTCTATTTGTAGTTTGAAATACACTAAAAGGTAGGTATTATAAACATTCCATTTGTTTTGATGCTCCATTGTGTCTAATTATGGAAATGTTCTTAGGTGTTCTATTGTATTGTAGAAACCTACCTAGATTATTGGTATAAAAGCTTAATATTGAATAAAAACATTTATTAACTGTCTTCGAATACGAGTAGACGTTCATATTTTTTTAAATCTACAATAAAGACGTTCTAAAACGCAACTTTGCAATTCGTCGGTAGTTTTAAAACTTAAAATCGGCAAATAGTCAGTTAGTATCAGAATTATTTATATAAAATAGTTTAAGGTTCATGTTGGCGTGGGTACATTTTAGCCACCAGATTTGAAATGACAAAAAATCGGTCGATGGTTCAGTTTCAAATCCGCTTTTATGCTTAGGTTATGCGATTTAAACTCATTTCGCTTGTTGTGTGCTAGAGTTGTTTAATCTGGCCACGACATGCTTACATTAAGTTTCTGACGTTTCTATTTACATACGTCCGTTTATTTTTGTTGTTATTATAATTTCGGCTAAATTGTTGACCTCTACTGTAATTTTTAATTATTTCAGTTGGATTATGTCTCTACTTAAAGTAATTTTGTATTTTAAGTGTAGTTTGCGGTATCTATGTAGATATTATATATTTTGTTGATAAACCTCGTATGTTTCTACTTTACATAACGGTATAAAATAACCCATTTTTCTAATTAAAAAACGCAGTTTAAGAACACTATACACATTACTTATAAACAAACAAACACCTTACTTTGATATAGTAAATAGGTGTCTAACGAAAATTTGTTTACCAATATGAAAATAAATTTTTAAAGCAACAACAGATAACACCTTCTTTTTTCTTGCATTCAGATAATTAATAACACGGACATATTATCTGAACCGGACGTTGCGTTTTCAAGAACAATTTTCCTGGGGTCCTGTCAAACCTTAAATTATCCCGAGGCCCTAAATTGGACGGCCGTTAATTATAACTTTCTCGCTGACGTGTCCAGCAAAACTGTGCACTTCAATTAAAAGTCTTCAGTATTAGATAGCTGCTGTGTAATTATGGAACGTGGGACATTCGGGGTCCCGTTTTAACAGGTGATTTATTTTGTTAACCGCGGTGGGGGTGTTAATAAAATGTTCGCTTGGATATTAACGTTTTTGAAAGATTAAACGTTTTTTGTGTGGTTATTACTTTTCGCAATTATTTTGCGGTATTTTAGTAAGGTGTAGTAGGGTAAATCTGTTTCACTTATTAAATGAGGTTTATCCGAATTTATCCAATAATCACTGCGACTACAGGTATATTCCGTAATTACCCCACTTTCAGAATTATCCTAGTGTACCTTAGTTTATGTTTTTTTTTGTACCTCAGTATTTCATGTTGGTTTTTATTTGCGTCTGTGGGATTAAGCCTTAGTAGTTAGTTGTACATGATAGCTACCAATCTGCAAGTTGCAACACTTTAATCCGTTTTCTTCCAAATGTCCCAATTTTTGTCGGAATATGTGAATTTACAACTGAATCGGGACGTGTCGAATACGGCCACTCTGTGTCTATCGCGTCATGTAGATACCGTTTAATAATAATTCTGCTAATATTATTATTCAGGTATTAAAGTTAATTGAGTAAGTTTGATAATTATTTCTGAACTATCCCTTTATGTAGTTCTAAACATATTGCTCAGTTCAATTAATCTATAAATAGAACTTAATTAAGTTAATCTATCGGCCGTGATTGACCTCCATCATTGTAAAGAGCATCGGCCAATCCGCTTCGATTTCAAGGTACCCCACCGACCTCAGTGCTGACAAATGGGTACCCTAATTGTACATTCACAGTTAGCACAAACGACTGAGCCCAAAGGACTGACACAGTAATCAATCTCCTAATGAAAAGATTAACGTCCAAAAAGAACTAATTCATTCCACTCCATTGAATAGTATCGAAAATTAAGCAGCATTTTAATGGCTCTTACATTTCACAATCACAAAAATAATTACGAATTCGAGAATTCGATAACGATTTCGGCTTTAAATGAAGACTTCGATAATATTAAGCAAGTGCGTAGGTTCGTTGACTTTTAAAATTGAAAGAAAACAGTTTTACGAATTTGAATTATATTTTTAATTGAATGTAAATGTTAGTATTGGTGATGGTTTATTTAGGTGTAGGTATTTGAAATACATTTAAAAGCTAGAGAAAGAAAAGACATAATTTTAGGAAATAAAATAAAATACGAAGCTCGGAAACTAGGGATCAAAGTTGGTGCTAATGAAAAAATGCTCTTAGCGAAGTTACCAGCATTGACGGTTGAAGTTGTACGACTGTATTTTTATGAGAACGGAGAAATCTCGATTAAATCGAAGGATTTTAGAGCAAAAGTTCCTTAAAGGAATGTGACACACGCGCCAAATAAAACCAATAAGAAACTTGAGGCGCGGGCATTGTTTACTGGAACCAATTCGATCAGTTGTCCTTTTTTAATGGGAAATTCTTTTACCTCCGACGTGGTATCGGAAAAGTTTGTCTGCAAACAAAACTGGACGCTCGAAACTTTTAAGAATTAAAACAAAAGAACAACCAGCACACCGCTGTGTGACGTCATCTTTTTTGGAAATGTTTATGTTAGCTTTGGATGTAATGGAGACTTCTGGGAAAACATTTTCCCAAAGCCATTTGCCAATACAGTGTCCAATAAGAAGTAGGTGAACTGAACATTGTGTTTCGAATATTTGTTTATTTTTTTGTTCATGAGTTAGGCTAGCATTTGACCTTATCTAACCTGCAGCCCCAGACAACATTCCTATCGAGTAACGAAATCGCCAATCGTCTTGTATGTCAATTTCATACAAAAAATCTGTCGATTGCGATTTCGTTAATCGATAGGAATGTTGTCTAGGGCTGCTGGTGGTAAGGGACGATGAGGTCAAACGTGCAACATAGGTTGTCTAGAAGAAACCTATTTACTCTTCTTTCACAAAACTACGCCAGGTGTAGTAGTCCGCCTGGTTAGATTCTAAAAGAAAGCTGGAAATGTTCTTCAACATTGATTCTTTCACATTCCACATTGAAAAAAAATAAGGTTCTTCACATTGTTGCGATCGCACTACATGGCCTGCCCCAAAAATTGTCGACGTTAAAGTCTTAGACGATTTCTGCTCGCTCCTTGCGCTGTAGCTTTATCCGACCCCGTTATCGACAGCATCGTACCTATTCCCAAATCGACGTCAAGTTGAACTCGACGGGAGTTGCGCGGTATGGTCCCAAATCCATTTTCAAGCTTATTTCGAAGTCAACCCACTAAACCAGTCCAGTTAGCTTAATGCTAAGTAACTAACGTCAAATGGACGTAAGCAAAGATGTCACAAATTCAAGTAAATGATTCCATTTCTGTGAAGTATTGAATAAGAAATGATTAAGCTAACTTAACGCTGCGTGATTGCATTTTTAATTTTAGGTACATTTTACATAGTTGTTGAACAAAAATTACCTTTAAAAACGTTAATTTTTACCTACAACGACGACACGTAAAGAAGCCATTAATTTTATTCTTAAACTGATTATTTTCTGTTACATTTTCAAGTATACTTTTAAAATTCCTTTCACGTTATCATTAAAGGTCTGCTTTTAGAGAAATGGTGTTTCTTTCTTAGATATTTACTAGGTGACTTTGCAAACTGACAAGTTTTAGTTGTCCGACAGTCCAAGTTCGAAACAGTATGTGTTTTATTTTTATTTTAAGTGTTTAAACCCGCACTGGGCGTTCAAAGAACTATTTTAAAGAAAAGATATATCTACTTGCCTAAGTTGTAGTGAATGGAATAGATATTGAAGCGATAATTCGGCGTATGAGTCACCGCGTCGGTAGACTAAGAGGCCTAAGTCGCATTCCCCAGATTGGATTGAGATGCATTGGTTCGAATCCTTGCGCTGACGTAGACCTTGCGCTGTTTTTTTGTGAATATTATATCTTTTCTTTAAAAATAGTTCTAATGTATTTTTTCTTTCTAATAGCTAAATATCCTTATTTTGCAAAAAACAATCACTTGAACCGTCTTATTTTAGAATCGTCTTATTTTGTAATCTGTAGTGTGTGCCTTTGAAACGTATCCTCAAAGGTGAATAAAACACAAGTAATTCATGTATTTTTTGCTATTTTTAATTTATTTAAAATTGAATAAACTATCCGTCGACAAAAAGTTTATAGTCTCCGGCGCCTTTTACTAAGTTCACGCGACTGAGGTTTGCATGTGAAAGTCAAAAGGGTGAATTTGAAATTTTGAAGACAGGTCAAACAACAACCCTTGTTATGTGAACACTCAAAATAAAGCCCAGTTTAAATATTTGACGGCTAAAGTAGGTAGCTTCTTTCGGGCTAAGTAAAAAATTAAATGAAGGTTCAATATGTGTGCAGACACTGGGAAAACTTTTGCTATTGAAAATAAATAAATAAATATTGCACGACATTAGACATAGCGAAATCTGGCCCCAAACCAAGCACTAGGCTTGTGCTATGGGTACTAGACAACGGATATACTACATATTATACTTTTTCTTTGTAAATACATACATAGAAAGACATCCAGACCAATTACAAATATTTATTTTTAAGCAATTCAAAGTTTTATTTTTATGCAAGTGACCAAATTTCGCTCCCGACGGGAATCGAACCCGCAGCCTTCTGCATTGCAGTCAGGTGTTCGCCCGACGCGCCCCTTATTTTTTTACTTTAGAAAAATTAAATCAACTTGGGAACTGGTTCTCTCAATGAGCAATGCAAAGTTCTAAGAGTCGCCATAACACAAACGAAACCCATTTCGAAATTTGAAAACGGATTGCGTTCAAAATTCGAACTAAAAACTTCCGTTTCAAAACTGTAACAAAAACCCGTAATTTTACTAAACATTTAATTTGTTTTTTGTAAAAGATCGAGCTGAAAAAGCTTTCATGTACTTACAGTAAAGTTCGCTCGTCGTCCATGATTACTTTCTTCACATAGGCGCAACTAGGATTGTGTTAAAAGATTTCTCTTGTCTCAAAATATCTCTCTCTAGCTGGTACGAGTACAAAAGTTCCCCTAGATGTGTTTTGTCTCATTGTTGTCACGAAACTTTTTCTCGAAATTTCTTTTCCTTTAATTTTATTTCTCTGTTACCTAACTGAACTTATCTGTCCTCGGTTTCATGCACCATTTATACTTCCGAAGTTCTGTTTAAATGTCTTTTTTGTGTTAAGTGCGAATTCTTTGATAATTGATTTTTATTGTCAAGCATAAAATTACCTATAGATGTTTGGTAAAAAACTTTGGGTTACTTTCGTTATGTTCTTTCCACGCTATGCTCGGGTTTTAAACTAGGTACTTAAAAATTTTAACCGCTGTGTCAGTTCTAATAAAGGAATATAAAGTAAACTGAATCATTTTTTTTAATTAACTGAAGAAATAAAATAGCTCTATAATTATTAATCGTAATAAAGACTGTTTTTATTGATGTTGGGAGGATCGGTTTAACAGAATTTATGTAATTAAAATGTCTGTTTGAACGTTGGTAATATCTACTTAAGTCAACAACAACAAACTGACAATTCTTACAGCTTTATTTATATAGAAAGACGACTTCGTATTTAAAATAAATAAATAAACAAAACTAAGTACAATTTCTGTATCTACACGAAATAGCCCAGTAAGTATTTGTAAGATTTCATATTCGCACTTATTTAAGTAGGTAAGTACTTTATTAGTCGTATTAATAAGGTCGGAGTGGTGAGAATACGCGTTGTCTATTTCCATGAGAAGAACTTACGAAGTTGGCAAACAGAAGCAAAAAGCGGAATAACTACTCCGATCTCACTTCCTTTTTATTAATATGGCTATATGAGTATACCGTTAAAAGTAACGCAGTCCGCAATTACAAATTACTTATAGGTATCTAGCTACCTATCTATCCGAGAAATTCTCATTACGTCCAAACTAAATTAAAAAGTTTGCAAACAAATCTTTTATTGTTTTCTTCATCTTCCAGAATTTAGCCATGGCTTTTTTGTTTGTTCATTTAATTTAACCGTGAAGATAATGTTGAACAAACTGGCCACCTTTTTATTATCTGATCTCTATCTGCCGAGATTCATTTGAATACTTTCTCCCTTGTTACACGGTAAATGTTGTTTGTTTTTAACTGTGCCTAGAAATAAGTTTCTTTGCACTTTATTAGTATTTTTATTATCTACGGCGTCGTTTTTATCTTTTACAAACATTGTTTTTTTCTTTCGTATTTAATTTCTGTTCTGCTGCAGATAAGGTGCTGATGGATTGTTCTTTTTATTTGTGATTTTCTTTCTTTTTGATGTTAGATACGAAAGCGACGAAATTAGATTTCGGCTTATCTATCCTTACACGTATTTTGGTGAAGGACATTTTTTGGTATGGAAAGTAGACGTCAAAAATAAAATACTTTTAGGAACGTAGTCCTGATGAGATACCGCTCGAAGCTCTTATTAACATAAATAATGAAGTACCAAAAATATTCAAATTCACGGTATCCATTTCGGAAGGCTTGTTGTTCCCACCGAGGCTTCTTAGATCCTATCGCAGATGTCATTACGTTCACTAAAACCCTTTCCGAGGATCGTGACGAGTCTTAAAAGCGTGCTTATCTAACGTTTCAAATAATATAACTGCTAAAAAAGGCTCCGAATGGCCCGTAACAGAGGGAGTTAGACAAAAATAAATCGTAGATAGACGAGTTTAAAAATGTAGTTTAAACCAGTTTTTCTCGGCAAGTGACTCGTTAGACGAATGGTCCGGACCCGTGTGTCGGACAGGATTTCAGAACACCCCCTTTTTCCGTACTCTTCCTCCTTTGACCCCCCTTCTGGACTGTCGAACACAGCCGATACTATCGCTAAATTGCTCTAACTTGCTTTGGGAAGAAGGTGATACGTGTGATATAGTTTAGCCGGAACATGTTAGTTTTAAAGCCTTTATTATGTTTTTTTACATTTACATTTATTAAATTCGTGTCTGATAGCTTGTCTATACAATTTATTAATAATAAAGTTGAAATATTTATTTGTTTTCTTTTAAATTGGCTCCAAAAGTACTGGACCGATTTCAAAACTTCTTTTAAGTTTTGAAATCGGTCTTTTAACATAGGATACTTTTGATCTTGATATTCCCACGGAATCGGGACTTACGCGGTGAAACTGCGGGACGCTGTTAGTACTAAATACGATTAATAAGTTACAACACCACTTGATGATGTAATACCTTATTCTTTAACTTTTTAAGTTCTGTACGAATAGTACAGAGCAAGCACTTTAACAAGGTAGCTAGCGCTATTTCATAAAGGTATTTATGAAAGACTATCCAAGTTTGCTCGTACCATTTTGAATTTAAAGGAAATCCTGTAATCTGGCCTTTTGTGCTTGTATTCCGTATTGCCTACGAATTTTCAAGAAATAAGATACAAAACGCCACTTATGAATTTTTTCGAAAATCAATATGGGCTCTACTATTTGGAATACGTTTTAGTTCAGTGATTGATTTGGAAAGGTATATACATTTATATAATTGAATATGTTTTTGAGTGTTTATAAAAATAAATAACTTGTAATTGAAGGGTTTTTATTTCTACTGTGTGTATGTAGCTGTGAATGCCCTTTATAAATAAATATATCTTAAGAAAAATAAATAGTAAATGCTGTTGATATTAGAAATATACACTAAACAAAATCATACACTTTGAAATAAAATCATGCGGCTTAGCACCATTTGGAATTGATCACTTCAACGACACAGGCACACAGGTCAAATGACCTAGTGCGTATCTAAAATATGCAAATAGGCTCAATTTTTTTTGTTCTTATTTTTTTTTGTTTTTACTTGTTTAGCGTCTAAGAGCCGTATGTATACTTACTATATATTTGTTTTTGCAAGTATAATTTTGTCAAAAATAAAGTTATTATTAAGTTAAGTTATTACTTTTTTGTTAAACTGGCACATCGATGTCGGTTCCGACTTTGATTTCGAAGATGTCCTCTTCTTAAATAAAAAGCATTGTGCGCTAGGAACATCGCTCGTACGGTGAAGGAAAACATCGTGAGGAAACCGGCATGTCCTAGGACTCACCACGGTCTGAAGACATGGGACATTCGCCCTTCCGGAGTAGGCTCCCGTGGCGTCTTACTGCCTAACCCCTCCAAGAGGAGGCCCCAGCACTGCAATGGGACAAATTAATAGGCTGATTTTAATTTCTTCTATAGTTTTCGCGATTTTGTATAATAAAACACTTTATTTACCGGGTTTAATCGCGTTTTATTCATGATTTTTAAACGAACCGAGCTTTACAGTTGGCTTTTTCAACGTTAACTGAGATGTAATTTGTCTATTTTAACATTCTTAAAAGTTACTATAAACTACCGCCTCATAATTATTTGTTACAAAACGATAATTTTGTCATGTTACCTATATGTTTGTTGTGTTTCCTATGTATACGTTGTGCAAATAAAGATATCTATCTATTTATTATCTACTAGCTACTGCTCCCCGCGGTTTCACCCTCGTTAAGTCCTGTTCCTGCAGGAACATCGGGACAAAAAGAAGTTTTTGTGTTATTTCTGGTATCGAGCTAAATGTATTCCAAGTTTCAATGCGAACGGTTCAGTAGTTTAGTGCGTGAAAGAGTAACAAAGTCAGATACAGACATACATACATACACACTTTCACGTTTATAATATAAGTAAATTGTTGTAATTGTTGTTGTGTTGTTGTTAGTTGCCCATTGCACTAAACTAGTTTTAAGTTTTTTTGTGTTTGTAATATTTGTTAATTTATGTTTCTGGTGCAATAAAGTATATATTCATTCATTCATTTATTACTAAGATCTATCTTACCTAAGTACTAACTTATTAAACCAACTTCACATGGAATATTTCTAAAAACACCCGATCCTGGAAACGAATTGACGAACTGAGTGTATTTTCAATGTATTTTCCTACAATTCCCTTACTTATTTGCTCATACAATCCTTTTAATGCCTTAAAATAGCTATACGTATTCAAATTCGGCACGAAACCGTTCCCGCATTCATGTAGGGTTATCACCTAATACAGAATGGAATACGATATTATAATGAGTAGAGCATCTTGAATACGCTTTAGAATTGAATTTAGGCCTTCTTTTGATAGATACTTCTTATGTAATGCCTAAATTATTATTGTACTAGTTGCGCCTCGCAATTTCATTTGCGTTAATCCGCTGAGCAGGATGGCGATATCATTTATGACATCGGATTCGGACCGAACCTCTTTAAGTACCTGGAGGGCTATTGCGAAACGTAACTTCCGAAACCTCAGACCCGACCGAACGTCAGTAGGTAGCTATTGTACGTTCTGAACCAATAATTCTCTATAATCTTCTCTACCTACTGAAGTTTGGCCGGGTCCGAAATTTCGGAAGTTACGTTTCGTAATAGCCCTCCAGGTACTTAGAGAGGTTCAAATCCGATGTTGGTAATGATATTTCTATCCTGCTCAGCGCGATTCCATAAGACAGTGACAGGCATATACAGTCGATCTTCGGTTTGGACCGAAGCTCTCTGAATAATAAATCCTGTAGGAAAATCGGGATAAAAGTAGCCTATTCAGATCTCAGAGCTATCTGCATATTAGTTTCATCGCAATCGGTTCAGTAGTTTTTGCGTGTAACAGTAACAAACATACTTGTTTGCTTTCATTTTCATAAAAACTTTCAAGTTTATAAATGAGTAGGATAACTTTCCTAACATTTGATAAGGAAAGGTTGACACCGAATTTTATGTTTTTTTTTATTTGCAATGTAACGTCATAGAGTGAAGATTGTCAAAAATGCCTACAGCGTGTAATGCGCCCTGTAGCTAGGGTTGCCATACTTTTATTGAATCAATAGAGGACAATATACGGAACCTTCTATCCCGTGTCGCAAAGAAGCACATAAAAATATACTTAAAAAGTTAAAACTTAAGCCAGGTTTAGGAATAATACTCTTAATTTTTTTGCAATAATGACAATATACAATTAAATCAACTGCTTTTGTCGTTATGATTATTATATTACAATATAATTAGATTGTGTTTAATTAATATAATTACTGTCCACCTAATTTTAGAGGACCGTTCTGTTACAATCAATTTGCCTTAAAACTTGTATTACTAATAGGTTATTTATTTATTTAACGTTAGTTTAACTTTAGTATGACACCAAAAATACAATTATAAAAAGTAGTAAAAAAGTAAAGAAACTTAAATCTAGAGCGACACAATAGGCGGCCTTACCGCTGAGAGCGGTTTCTTCCAGGCAACCTTGGTATGGAGAGGATCACACGAATGATTAAGGGGTGAGGTGCGTAACACAAAATACTAACACAATCAAACTAGGTAATCCATTTTTGGGATTGAATTGCGTATTTAGCATTTCTTATTAAAGGCATTGCTTATTAAGCAATGCCTTTAATCGCGTAATAAGTAATCTCAATGCCTTTTGTTTCAGCTAACATAGCGAAAATAAATAAAAAAAAGTAGATGCCTAAGGAACTTAAAAAATAAGTTGAGAACTTGACAACCCTGAAGTTCCGTATAGAGACGTCCTACATTTATTTCAGTCAATAATCAAGGGACCGAGCGCAATAATAGCCCTAGGGCTGTCACTCGCATACGAGTCAATAGAAATCCTCATATCCCGGCAACTTTCGATTCTCCCAAGAAGAAACAAAATGAACCAAGTTGTAGCGTAAAAGAAATTGGATTTTCGTATTGAATTGACAGAGGGGGTGGGAAGGGGGAGGGATAGGAGCAAACACAGGTGAAGGCAAACATGATCTGTCAAGGAATCCGACGCAATGCAGGACTGGCTCGATGATTGGACATTTGTTGCCGTCTATTATGATTGAACTTATGGAATAAAGTTGTTTTATTCCTCTTTACAGTTTCCGCAATCTATGTATTGCACTTTGAAGTAAGAAGTAGGACGAGGTTTAGTCATTTAACATTGAACCAGTCTTTGATTTTTACATAAGATAAGGTTTGCATTTGAAGTCGTTCTCCTGATGGGAAGCATAAATTAGCACAAGGAAGCACAAGATTACTAAACAATTTGTAAGTGGACTTTTTACGGTTTTATCTTTAGTTACCCATCTTATATTTTTCTTCGGATTTTGCGATGATGATATTAAATTGAACTCATTTATCAAAATGAGCTTGAAAAGTCGGACGTTTTTTTAGAGTCTCGCAGTCAACAAGAAATTTCGTCATGTTCGTCCGTTCGCGGCTTAGTTTTAATTTAATAAGCATCGCGATTAAAACCGAAAAATATAGTCACATATACACACAGTATACATAGTATATATTTATGATTGCAAAAAGGTGAACAATTCCAAATTCTATATGAGGTAAGTATTTATTTAATAAACAAAGTTGCGTAAATCTTTATAAATTCGTAACGTTATCTATCACCAAACGCTATAATTAACACAAAATCAACAACCAAATAATCATAAAACATACTGCAAAAACAACTCTTCTCAACAATTTTCTTTCAATTAAAGTGTAACAAACAATCCAGCAAACCAAGAAGGCATTTACATATAAATTTGAAGCTTCCGAATCGAACTGGTTATCCAAGAAATGAGTTCTTGAAACTTTGTGGGTAGCCAACATTTAATGATCAATTAAGTAGACGTCGAGTTTTAATTAAAGGTTCAACGGCATGATCAAAACGTCAAGTTGGAAGCTTCAAGTACGCATTGATTTTTCAAGATACCAGAAGATTGTGGTATCAGAAGGTCGATAGTTGTAAACAGTCAAAGCAGTGACACTACCTCAAACTCAATGATACTTTTGTTAGTTATTCATCTTGTTCGTCTTAGCACCTGCATGCGATTTGTACGCAGCCTGCGTGCATCTTAATTTGATTTATTGTCGATGAATAGGAACTCTTTTGTTGTTTAGTATTAAAACGAAAAATATGGAAGTTAACGTGGTAGTGGTAAAAGCATTTAATGATTGGGATTTTCAGGACAGGAAAGTCTAATTTTATCCAGATTATTTCTACACAGGCAACAGTATTAATACAAGTCACTTTTTGTGCCATTCTAGTTTAACGTATTTCTATTATTTTATTATTATGCTTGAGTACAGTAAAGCGTTCCAACGTATCCATTCCTTATATAGTTTTATAAAACTAGAAGGCTCAGCTAGTTCTTTATATTAGAGTTGAAACATGAAAGTAGATTTACGCGTGAGATCGTTGTCTATTCAATAAGGTTGAAAGTCGTTGAGGATCCATTTTCTACCCCGAAATCTGTCAGACAAAGGCACTTCCTGTCGTGCCGAGACGGTGCGCCGGAAGTCGACACTATCGCCATCTATACATATGCCTTCTTATCGGAAACTATATATCTGTTTTCGGATATTTTACGGACTTTATGTATGTAATGCTGATACTTTTAACGTTTACTGTGATACGTACGTTAAATGTAGTTTAAAAGATCATAACAATGGCTATTTAGTACAACTAAATAGTCCCTTTTCCATGCCAATAAGGTTGCCTGGACGAAATCGCTTTAAGCGATAAGGCCTATTTGTTCAACATTTATTTAGTTTTAAATGTGTTGTTTTTTGTAATACTTTTGTGATTGATCAAATAAAGTATTATCTATCTATCTATTTAGAACAATTGACTGCAAAGAGTAAAGTGAAGTAAAAGACGCTTCATAATGCTTGTAGATAAAAAAATGTAACTAAAAGGTTAATATTTAGTTGATGTTGATAGTGAAGCATTTTAAACTCGGCTTAGACGACTAAAGTCAAATTGTTATGGGACAAGTGTTTAAAAAGTCGGAAAAAAACTAACGTTGTTATTGAATACCCGCTCTATCGAAGATAATCTAAGACTCGTAGATTTATCTTAAAACTATGATCACGTCAGAATAAAAAAAAATGTAAAGACCTCGAAACGTTTGGCGTTTAAAAAATATAATGAATACACCGCGATTAAAACCGATTTATATAAATTTAATTAAATGTCGCTTTAGATTACTGGAAAACTGAAACAATATGTATAAAAAGATAAATAGAACAACAAAGATTTGATAATAAAACATAGATGTGTTTAACCGAACCCAGTCGAGACCAACTCGGGAAACAAACATAATAATTTGTTTTTTCCTCCTTCTCAGAATTTAAGAACATTATTTATATATTCATCGAGGCGATGGAGAGATCGCGTGGTCTAACAGATAGCGCACACGTGGCTTTACGAATAGGCAGTAAGGAATACGCAGTATATTTCTTTAAAATTAAATTGTATCTATAAACTATTTGAAATTAAAGTCGAATCATGACATGGCCATAATTTCAAACGAAACAAGTCTGTTCAACCCCTATTTTAAGGCAGGTACGGAAGTGGTCGGTCTGTTACGTGAAATTTATAACCCCTGGCGAGATCTGGGGTGTAAATTGGTTAATGCAAGGGGTAGTTCCTAGGGATGTTTGTAAGAGTGCGGTTTTGAGTTATTTTAGGTGTGTTTAGGTACTTTAAATATTTCAAAATGTTTCGACTTGTAAATTTGTAGAAAGTTTTTTACAACAAATATAATAATAAAGTGTTTGTTTTTGAAAACATAATATGAGCACGGTAGTCAATCAAGAGTATATCCTGCAGTGTTATTCTCTAATATAACAGCCTAGAGTTCGACGCTGTTTCAGCGTCGAATCAGAGTGAGCGTCCAATCAGAGCGTCGTATTGCTCAGATTCGACGATAAGACAGCGTCGAGCTCTAGGCTGTTACATTAGAGAATACCACTGCATTACTCCGCGACTAGTTAGATAAAAGAACATACAAATAATTCCATTATTTAATGACTCCCGTTCAGTCTAAAACATTAGTACCTACTATAGGGCTTACCAATTACTTAGTTAGATCTCTTTCATTTGATGTGTGGAGCAAACATACCTGAAACAATAAAAGCAAATAAGTTAATTTTATAATAATTAGGCTGGTTCGTAAACAACACTAAATAAGCCCTTTCTTGACAAAACATTGTGAACCTAGAAAAGTCAGAAAAGCCTACCTACCTAGGTTAAAAGAGGGGACACCAGGGACTTATTAAACTTACATTTCAAGGGGTCTAAACATTTTGATCAAACACGTCTAAGCGTAGAAATCTCTACAATTGATGGTATAAAGATGACTAAAATAGCTATAGCTTATACTACACTGAATTTTCCGACGTATACAGCGTCAGACACAGCAAAAACAGACATTACCTCAAGCAAAATACAAGGTAGAAAATTTGTATGTATCAAATAAATATGCGTTTGGTAGCGGTAGCTACTCGTACGCCAGTAGATAATACGGCGTGCGAGTAGCTAACACTGTCTACACAATACGTAGTCCATACCGTGCGAGTTACTGCAGTGCAGTTACTGGATAGGCTCGCACGCTAACTCGAACTATGTGAACGAGCTATAAGATTTCGCAATTTGGACTTTACCAATAATAACGTACCAATGTACACATAATACCTTGATACACATACAATCCGAACGTTGAACCTTTAGTAATTGTACTAGCCCCTAATACTACCCCATTAAAATTAATGATACGGTTGATTGAAAAAAATAATCCCCGATTATTTATTGAAATTGATTTCCCGCTACAAGGGTGGAGGATGAATGAATATGTAATCTTTACCTCACGCAATATGTTTCTTTTCTTTAACATTTTCATAACAATAAAGGGATGGGAAATAAGCGTAAGTATCCTTTATATTCTTCTACAAGCACGTATTTGGACACTGCTTAGGTATGCATAATATGCTTCTCCATTCGTCTGCCACAAATATCTACAGGGACCATACTGAACTCGCGCGGGATTTTAGATCTTCGGAAAATCTGCCTAGACTCCTCCTTCTAACTCTTGGATCATTCGATTACAGTTTTGGTCCAACTTTCATCTCCCCTATGGCATACATGTTCCGTCCACGCCCATTTTAGTTTTTGTGTTAAACCAAGCCAGGACTTTAAGAAGTAGAATTTTTTATAAGGCATATAACACATTTTTAAAAATAACTCATTTTTAAAATCCAAAAGTATCTAATTCGTAGACGACCAAAGTAAATAAAAACTAAACAGTACGATCCCCTCGCAATTTGTAATTTGTGCGAAAACTGTAAATACAACGGTTCAGTAGTCAAAAAAGCCATAGACATTTGTCATTCCGGGTAGTCAATGTATTATGCCACGTATACTCTGGTCGTAACTGAGAGGGGTTTGAAAGATGCAGCTAGAATTTGTAATTTTATTTGATTTCCGATTTAAATATTGAGGTAGGCCACCCTCTGGTCGATATACATCGACCGATGGATGGATTTGTTGACAATGTAAAAACATTAATCTGCCTAAACACGTTAGGGTTTTTAAAAGTGCTCACTCACTGCGAGCATCGCTTGTGATGTAACATTAGAGGTTCGAATTTGAGCATTACAATACTACTTGGCTGACTGACGAGCATTCTGTTACATTACGCAAATGCTTACAGTGAGGGAATACCTTAATAATTCATGATAATCCTTAATTTACTCTCTGTTGTTAATATTACTTTTGTTTATTGCTGAAGGCAAAGCCCGACAAGAGCTTTGGCCTTTAGCAATTTCAAATCCTGTCACAGAAGATTTTATAATGATGCAATTATCCTTATAAAACGTTTCTGCTCCGATTCTAGTTTGGTCTATTTCTAAAGAATATCTGTTGGATTTTCAAATAAATAAATGCTTGAATAATTGCGGCGTATGGATATTTCGCACCGTCAATTTTCTTGGAGCCGTCTAAATTGAAAGCTTTTTAGTGTACCGCTGTGAAAAGTTGACATAAAGCCTCTAACTAACTTCTAAGTAGATTACCATCCATTTGCGAACACAAAGTAGATTTGTTAGGATCCACATTACTTATTAGAGAAAGCTATATTACCTACTAAATAAACAATTAGGTATACCTACTGGTTTGTTCGAAAATGTTATGAACGAGAAATTAACTGCTGTAAACTTTTTTGAGACCGTTTTTTTTAATCAAATCCATATTAATAAATAAATATTGATATTTACACGACACTTTAGCTATCATAGTTTTTGCTTCTGCTTTCATTATTTTGCATTGTTATAAAACACAATATTATCCGGCTTTTAACTCGTCATCATTGTTGTCTACC
Organism: Idaea dimidiata; assembly: GCA_949358125.1. Classification (NCBI taxonomy): domain Eukaryota; kingdom Metazoa; phylum Arthropoda; class Insecta; order Lepidoptera; family Geometridae; genus Idaea; species Idaea dimidiata. Next base: position 13,130,453 of record OX442339.1, on the reverse strand, counting down.
CTGAGGGAACTGTCTGAGAAGACAGTAAAACGTCAGTGCGGCATTTTATCAATGCTTCTAATAAATTTAACCCGAGTTAAACCGGAAAAAAACAGTGATTTATTACTAAATAATATATAAAAATAATGCAGATCCTAAACCTAAAAAAAATATGTTATAATAAGTTATTTTTCTCCTCAGGAATGGTACGAACATTTCAAACAACTAAAATGGTTCTGTAATCGACTAATAGATAGTACTAACAGAAAATCAACCAAAAACCGTAGGACATTAACTTAAAACCCTTACCAGAACAATAATCCAGAAAACCGTACTTTAGCATGCATTAAAGGTAAAACGAAATGTAAACAGTTATAGTTACTCCCCTAATTCGCGGATATACACTGCAAACTATGCGATCGGGCGATAGCTCGCAGCAACTAAAAAGTCCACCTCAAAAAATCCTTAAATGCTTTGCCTCACAAGGATGCCGTGGCCACGTCACCGGCTACGTATCCAATAACTTAATATAAAAATATGCTACTGCCAAACCGTCGCCAAGTGAGTTAGGTGCCATACATCTTAATATTAACTGCTTGGATATGTAGCCGGCGACGTCGCTATGGCATCCTATAGTCAGGCAGAGCTTTTATAAAAGTCAAATTACGCATATAAGTCTTTCGGTTTGTACAATGTACACGTATAAACAATTATATTTTACTTTTGTATGATTTCTCGTGACTTTTTTTGCATTTGTAGTGTTAATAATTTATTAATCTGTATCTATTAAATACTGTCCTTATTGGCTGATAGATCAAAACTTTGGTGTTGATTTATCAGTCTAGTTTGGTTAGATTAGCCTTAGCATTCCATCATTCACTTAGGTTTGCCTAAGCAGTACATATTTTTTTGAGAATTAAAAATTGTTACTGTATCAAATATGCCATCGGCCAATGATTTCTTATTTAGTTTGCTCTTCGTCCAAGGGTAGATATTAACAATACTCCCCTATTCGATTATAAGGAAGGAAATAAAAACGGTACCCCATCTCTATTTCATAATTTGCATCGTAGACGCAAATAAATTTAAAAGATTGCCTTGTGGAGCCTTAATTTTCCATATCTAACGTTTGGTTTGTTGAAGGGAGACTTCACTTGTTGTTTTTACGTCCCTTCTTAAGTTGACGACTGGCACGAGTATTTACTATATGATATATAATGTATAATAGTAATAATATATAGTATATCCTACTTCCTACTTTTAATATTATAAATCCGAAAATCTGTTTGTTTGTTTGTTTGTTTGTTCCCTCTTCACGGTCAAACGGCTCGACCGATTTGGATGAAAATTTGCATAGGGATAGTTTAAATGATGGAGAGTAACATAGGATACTTTTGATCCCGAAAATCCCGCGGGATCGGGACTTACGCGGGTGATAACTATTTATTAGATGAAAATTTGAATAGGGATAGTTTAAATGATGGAGAGTAACATAGGATACTTATGATCCCGTAAATCCCGCGGGATTTGATCCCGAAAATCCTGCGGGATCGGGACTTTCGCGGGTGATAACTATTTATGAAATGAAAATTTGCATAGGGATAGTTTAAATGATGGAGAGTAACATAGGATACTTTTGATCCCGAAAATCCCGCCGGATCGGGACTTACGCGGGTGATAACTATTTATTAGAAAAAAATTTGAATAGGGATAGTTTAAATGATGGAGAGTAACATAGGATACTTATAATCCCGTAAATCCCGCGGGATTTGATCCCGAAAATCCTGCAGGATCGGGACTTTCGCGGGTGATAACTATTTATAAAATAAAAATTTGCATAGGGATAGTTTAAATGATGGAGAGTAATATAGGATACTTTTGATCCCGAAAATACCGCGGGATCGGGACTTACGCGGGCGATAACTATTTATTGGATGAAAATTTGCATAGGGATAGTTTAAATGATGGAGAGTAACATAGGATACTTTTGATCCCGAAAATCCCGGAGGATCGGGACTTATGCGGGTGATAACTATTCAATGAATGAAAATCGACACAAAGGTAGGGTAAGTGATGTAGAGTGGCATCATCATCATCCATCGGCATCGTCGTCCTTCGTCATCGTTATCGTCACTTACTGATGAAAAACAAACTTTACCTTACTTCACCTACCTACCGCAGTGCAAAACTCCACACTTAAACGGACGACCAGGGAAGCACTGATGATGCCAGGCGCGGTAGCGCCTGGCTTCAACAGTACTTCAATGGGCGACCGTTTAAGTGTGGATTATTGCATTGCGGTAGGTAGGTGTTCGAACAACGCGGGTTCGCAACTTGCGCGGGTGAAACCGCGGGGCGCAGCTAGTATAATATATAATATGCCGCTGGTACTGGTAAGCGGCATATTTGACATTTCCGAATAAGCAGAATTCTAAAAGGCAACAAACATTGGATGTTACCATGGTTTCCTTATTGCAGGAAAGCCCTGCTAATAAAATATAAAAACTCCCCGACTTCCTAAATAAAACCGTTTTTGATATATAACGTAAACAATGTGAAACGCAATCCTTAATTTCGACTCGATTGAACATGCATCCGTGGCCAAATTGGAAAAAGGCGTTGGGACGGATCCCCAGAGATGCAGGTTCAAGTCCTGTCGGGTGCGGAATTTTTGGAAAGCATTTCTTTAAGTATAAAAATATATATTGTTTATTTAATAATTAACTTATTCATTGTTTTTTTATTTTTTATTTAAAGTACTTTTAATTTTCGTTTATGTTTTTTTTTATTAGCAGACTTAGGTCCAGTAAGTAAACCTCCATTGAAACGCCTGGTTTTAATCCAAAAAGAAATTTATTGTGCCTCAATGAAAAAGAAACAAAGTTAAAAAAAAATATAGGTTTCTATGTAAAACATTGACGCTTCCACTCAGCGCTAATACAAATCGACTCTTAGGCTTCCAAAAATGGTTTGAATTCGGGGAAGAATTTTACAGAAGAACATTCAAACATATTTCATATGAAGAGTTTCCTGAATTCACGCATGAAAGCTCTTTTGTAATATTAATTACTGTGGAAGTAATAAAATATTATATTCTGATCCATTGTTTTGTGGAAAATTGCCAAATGTATTGTATAACAAGCCAACTACCTATTACAATAATTGACGTAATGCTCCTGTTACATAAATTAGTTATTTAGGGTAATAGACTATAAGCTGTTCATATTAAAAAAACTATCATTTAGATTAAAATTTTTAAAAAAATAAGAAAATATACAATTTGTACAGGGTAAGCCATTTTAATTCGAAAGGGGGTTGTTCTAGACGTCTAGGCGAACACCTTTTGTTCTACGACTTTTGAAAATTCGAACTTTTTTTTAAATTTTGAGTTTATGTTTCACTGAAAAAACATCTGCTTTTGAAAATAACGGTAATTGCAGTTTTGATTGTAAAACATCAAACTAAATGAAAGAACAACATAAGTTCAATGACCTCGAACTCTCAGAAACAGCTGATTTTCAAGTAAACTTTACACTTAAAATTTTCGAAAAGTAATTTGAATTTCCAAAAGTCGTAAAACAAAAGTGGTTCGCCTAGACGTCTAGAACAACCCCCTTTCGGCTTAAAAGGGCATACCCGTTACACCTTGTATTTTACTTGCGACTTTTTAATATTATAAACGCGAAAGTCTGTATGCATTGTTTGGATGTGATTTTGTTACTCTTTCATGCAAAAACTACTAAACCGATTGCGATATACACGTGCGTGTGTGCAGATTTCATGTTGTGTGCAGTTTTCCTACTGCTCCCTTTATGTACTGTGCCTCAGTGCTGTCAATGACAGCTATTAGTACTAGTCAATAAAATTCCAGACTTATCTAATTTCAGAGATGAAACTATATAAATTGACTAGAAATATTTTAAAGGAAAAATTCATCTTCAAAAATTCACTTGCGGCGAGATTTGAACTCGCGTCCCTGGATTAATACTCCAGTGCCTAAACCGCTCGGCCACGCAAGTTCCCATCTCGAGCAGCGAATTTAAGAATACGATATTTCTAGTAAATATGCCTTGAGCAATAAAAAAAAACAAATCTACGAAATATTTTATATAAATTTAGTTCACAAACTAGGTACCTAGGTATTTTCTTAAGCCAATGTTAATAAAACTATATAAAATGCGCTGATTACAGAGTTCTCGTTCCCTCCAATAGGTACCAATATTCTTGATAATAAACGAACAGAAACTAATCTAACTGCAACAATACAAGATAACATAGGGCCGTCCCGCGGGAACGGCTACCGTTCAGTTTATGGACATACAGACTAACGATTCCTCTCTCTATAGTTGGCCGACAATACTTTGTAGACTAAACAAATCTTACTAATATTATAAACGCGAAAATTGTACGTATTAGTTACTAGCTGGGCCCCGCAGTTTCACTTGCGTAAGTCCCGTTCCCGCGGGAGTATCGGGATAAAAAGTAGCCTATGTGTTATTCCCGGTATCCAACTACTCCAATAGTCAAAGTTTCATCGAAATCGGTTCAGTAGTTTTTGCGTGAAAGAGTAACAACCTCACATACATACATACATACAAACTTTCGAGTTTATAAAATTAGTAAGATAAGATATAGCGTAATTGAAAAAGTTTTAAAAATCATAAATTTATTTATTTGACTATTCACTTGTGTGTACCTTTGTTAAATAAAAATGTTATTATACAAACAAACAATTCTTCTAGAAATTAGAAAATGAGTAATTCAAAAGAAACATTCGTAAAACTTACTAATATTATAAACCTGAAAGTTTATACGTATGTTTGTATGTGTGTATGTGACTTTGTTACTCTTTCACGCAAAACTTACTGAACCGATTGCGATGAAACTAATATAGGTAAATGGAGACCTGAAATAACATAATATAGATTACTTTTTATGCCGATATTCTCGCGAGAACGGGACTTACGCGAGTAAAACAGTGGGGCACTGCTAGTGTTTTAATAAAACACAATATTTATCGAGATTTAATCGCGTTTTATTTCCTAACGGCATTGTTTCAATGCCATACTAACGTTTTGCTAACTTTACATCGAGGTCGGCTGAGATGTGATTCGTCAATTTTAATTTTCTAAAAAGTTATTGTTAAATGCTTCGATATTTTGTAGTAGTTAAAATATATTTGAACAAGCTCATTTTTAGGGTTTCGCAGTCAACAGTAAAAAACCTTTATTCAATACTTATTAATCCAATATTGAAACTTGGAAAATAGGTAGCTGAGAACCTGGAATAATACATAGGCTTTTTTAACCACATATTCCCTTGGGATTTAAACTTACGCAAGTGAAACCGCGGGGCGGAGCTAGTACAATACTACTCTTAGGTATTTATCTCACCTAAAATGAAAGATACAGAGAGAAAATATTACAGGCAATTATTGGGTATTAATAAGTTATTATTTTAAATACTTTGGACTTACAGTAAATAATCGGCTGATAATAGGTTTACAATCTACGGAGTACTTTATACCCTGTCGAAATTACTGGCACTAAATCTCTCTCTTGGAAAATATAAAAGTATAGAGTTAGGTAAACTAAAGGTTACTTTTGTTTGGGCCAGATATACAAAATGTAACGGGCAAGCCCTTTTAAGCCGAAAGGTGGTTGTTCTAGACGTCTAGGCGAACAACTTTTGTTCTACGACTTTTCAAAATTCGAACTTTTTTTTTGAAAATTTTGAGGTTATGTTTCACTGAAAAAACAGCTGCTTTTGAAAATAAAGGTAGTTGAAGGTTTGATTGTAGTAGACCACACTAAATTAAAGGACAACATAAGGTCAATGACCTAGAACTCTAAGAAACAGCTGATCTTCAAGTAAACTTTACACTTAAAATTTTCGAAAAGTACTTCGAATTTTCAAAAGTGGTAGAACAAAAGTTGTTCGCCTAGACATATAGAACAACCCCTTTTCGGCTTAAAAGGGCTTGCCCGTTACATCTTGTATATCCATGTTTGCAAAATCCCAAATTAGGTACTTGTGAAATTTCTTTTTGTTTTTTGCTCATGGGATTTTTGCCATGAACAAAAAACATTTAAGTAATAAAACACTTTTTTGACTATTTCAAGTACTTTACTTAAATGTTTTAAAAAAAAGTACTTAAAAGTACTTTACTTAAATGTTTTTTGCTTTTACTTACTTAAAATTTAAGCTAAGGAAAATTGGGAGATTTGGAATTGGAGATTTGGGCTTTGGAAATTCAGTTTAAAAAAACTAAGAAATATTTCACAAGTTCGAATTCTGTCACATGGGGATTTTTTTAAAAATATATTTACTTACTTAAATATTTACACTTGTAAAATGTGAAATTTAAATAATAATAGCCCAAAACAGCCCAGGGCTAAAGGAAAAAAATGTTTTACCATTTTGCTCTTTTACCGTTCCGCGTCTAAAGGACTCATCTCCATAGTCCAAGTAGTTTTGATTCATATATTTCTCAGTAGGGTGGTTGTTATTTAAAACATAACCCTTTCCTTGCAGGCGGGTAAAAATGCTTCTTTATGTGTTAGGTTAAATTTCAGGCACGCCTTTTAAAGGTCCGGGGCTCCATAGCCCCGTGATACTGGACATGTAACAATAATATTTAACTATTCTAAACTTAATATTTCTTTTTTGTTTTTATTGCTCAAGGCATTATAAACATAGAAATATTTTTAGCAAGGAAATATATTTCCAAAAAATCCCCATCACATCTCATGTTGGGTATGTTTACTGTAAAGTAAACCACCTGAACCAGTCAATAAAAGCTGCAAAGCTTGACCGGTAGATGGCGCAGAAACCAAGCCTTAGTTGGTAAAACAATTAGCGAGGAAAGATATGGCCGAAAAATTATACCGTGTCACGTGATTCCTGTGTAGCTCAGTGGTTAGAGCAGTCGCCTGGTTAGCGAAAGGACGCAGGTTCGAATCCTGTCATGGGGATTTTTTGGAAATATATTTCCTTGCTAAAAATATTTCTATATTCTAAACTTTTCTGTAACTAAATATATTAAGTTGGGATAAAGAGAGTTAATTGTCTAAGGTTTTCGGGATTTGGCACAATGAAACACAATATTTACCGGGTTTTACTCGCGTTTTATTAATTAACGGCATTATTACTAAACGCTAACTTTTCAGTTATCTTTTTCAAGGTTGACTTCTCAGTCACCTGTAATTCGTCTATTTTAATATTCTAAAAAGTAACTGTAAACTACAGCTTACAATTATTTGTATTAAAACGTGAGCGTCGCATACGCGAGTATAAAACCCGGTAAATATTGTGTTTTATTATAAAGAGAGTTTATTGGAATAACTGCTATACCGGCTATTCCGGTGGCGTAGATAAGATTGCTTTGCTAAGTGGATTCTCAGTCGTCGTCTAAAGTCAATAGAAATTCATGAAACTAAGTGTTACACTGAATCATTAATGGGCAGTTTCACGGGTGATTCGGAAAATGGTATTTGTTTCTAACTTTAGCGTTTCTTTATTCATTTTACAACATCTTTTAGAATACCGAACTGTATTTAAATTTAATGTACTTATTCGTTGTTTCGGTCATACAAGATTAGTTGCTTAGTTTGAGCCTAGGTTTCGCTATGTGAATTTAAAGCAAATTTTCAAACTAGCAGCTGTCTGGTAGTTTTTTTCGCACCGTATCGGATCTTTTAGGATTTTTAGTTAAAAATTTGCCTCTTTCAGTACCTAATTTTGTTTTGTATTTCAATTTATAAAAATATTTTTAGTGGATACGTACTGAATGTGAATCAGCGGTTTAGAGATGATTTATATTAGACCTTCACCGGGTCGTGCCGTACCCGAGCTTCGTTGTCCATTGCTCGGCGAGAAGTCGATCGGTCTGTTGCAACCGAGTGGTGGCCGAGCAATAGGTAACGAAGCTCGGACACGGTACGGCCCGGTAACGGTCTAATATAAACTAGTAGTTCGCCCCGAACTGAGACCTCACGAGAATCCATTTCCAGAGATTTTGTTTTTGTAGGATTTTAACACCAACAGCTTTATTTTTTAACTAAATAAGAATTATTATTAAACGAATAATATAACGAAAGACAAGAATAACGATAACACAACAAGAATTATTTCTCATTTACGACAATTGACCTCAATTTGTAACATAAACATGATTACTTTATTTACATTGAACACTAATAGACGTTTACATTCCCTTCAAAAATGTCAGATCTTGATCAGATATCGCAAGCAAACGCAACGATACCGCGATCTAGGAGGGATGCCAAGATGTCGAGCGCCATCTTCCTCTTCCCCCCTGACCGCTGAGGTGATCAGACGTAATATTTAAACTCCGTGTTTATCATTATCTAACATTAAAATCAATTTTACGTGCTAATAAATTCAGTGTAATAATAGGAGTGCATAGATTGTGAGGAGTTCGCCGACTTGCATCTAAACAGTGAACCGGTTGCTGTGCCGGCTGCGGTAACAGTGAGTCATACCTACTACTCAAGTGCATACATTATAGTGTGCGTGAGCACGCACTGCGTCATACCCCGAGCGTGTGTAGATACCTACGGCAAACTACACTTCTTGCGATTTATTAGCGCCTAGTACTCGGCGGCCCGCTATCATAGGTAGAATGGAAACATTGGTGAACAAATCGATGTCGGATACCGAGATAAGCCTCACTTCAGGAGAAAACCCACCAAGTAAATTACTTGTGAAACGAAACAAAAGAAAGAGAGGTGATGATTTTGCATCGGAAATGGATTCTTTTAGGGAAGAGTTAAAGGGTTTATTTTTTAAACAAGAGTTAGAATTTAAAAATATTTTGAAAGACATAAAACAAAGTAATAGTAACATAGAATCTTCGATCAAATTGCTTGCGACTCAAAACGAGGAACTCAAGAAAAAAATAATTACGCTTGAAACTAAGACGAATGAAGATGAAAAACGGATAATTTTTTTGGAGAATAAGATTGAGGACCTAGAAATGTCCTGTTGCAAAGCTAGTTTTGAGTTAAAAAATGTACCGCGTAAACTGTCTGAAACTAAAGATGACCTCTTGAAAATAGTGGAGTGTTTAGCAGGCAAAGTGGGAAGTAACTTAAAGAAAACTGACATCAAGGATGTATATCGGGTACGATCTAGGAAGAACGGCTCGCAGGATACGCCAATTGTTGTGGAGACTTCTTCAACTATTGTTAAAACTGAAATTTTGAAATTGGGTAAATCCTATAACATTCGTCAAAAGGTGAAACTTAGAGCTTCTGACCTTGGACTTCGATTCTCGGAGGATACACCTATTTATATATCGGAACACTTGACAGCCAAAGGGTCGCGATTGCACTTCTTGGCACGAGACCTCTCCCGAACTAAGAAATATAAATATTGCTGGACAGCTTATGGGAAAGTATATGTAAGGAAGGAAGACTCTTCGGCGGTCATTACTATTAAGTCTGAAGCTCAAGTGCAACAGCTGTTGTTGCAGAATAATATGTGACTAGCTTTGGCTCTTTTGCTTATTTTCTGTCCATTTTCTGTGATGTGCGACCTTTTCGATTGTGTCTACTCTAGTTTTATTAGAATAATCATTGAAACCCTATACGTACAGGTACCTTACTCCAAACTCAAGATAGAGATTGCCTTTTTTTTGGCTGTCACTACCATCCTTTCGTATTCCTTTTTGATTACTTTCAGTTCTCTATATATAAACAATATCAAGCGCTTAGTAATTATTGTACTTTATCGCAATTGTATTGCTAAAACTTCTTGTTCTTCTATACTTCTAAATGGATAATACAATGGATAATTTGCATGAGATAGACGGACTGGAAATTGCACGGATAGCTCAATGTGATATTGATGAAATATCACGCAATCTAAGTATAAAATCGCATGATCTTAAAATATTTACTCAAAATATTAGATCAGTTATTGGAAATTTTGATAACTTACAAGTAACCCTTGGTATTTGTGACATCAGTCCAGACATACTTATTTTAACGGAATGTAGACTAAGCTCAGGTGCACCAATTCCTTCACTAGCTAATTATACCTTTTGTTCTTCTACTCACCATTTGAACCAAAATGACGGGGTCGTATTTTATGCGCGCGATAATCTTGATGTCATAAGTTTTAAGGAAATTAAACTTACGCATGCATCATGTGTACAAATGGAAACCTATAGTTGCATTATCTTAGGTATCTATCGCTCTCCGTCAAATAGAAAGGCGGATTCTTTCATTGACTCTCTGGACCGCCACTTAACTACTTTACGTAATTATAAAAATATTATATTGGCAGGTGACATAAACATCAATCTAATTCCTAAAGACAACGAGAATTACTATGATAGGGAAAATAGGTTAAATTATTCTAACATGATGGCTGCACATTCGATGTTACCTGGGCACTTTTATCCAACTCGTGAACAGAACTGTTTAGACCATTTTATTTTAAAGTTAGATAAAACTAAAATTAACGCACAAATTGCAGTCTTGAATACAAGTATAACAGATCATAAATTGATATTTCTTAATTTATCCACTGAAATCCCCAAAAAGTCTGAAGTTAAAACCAAATGTGTTACCGATTTTAGCAAGGCCTTAGTTAGTTTATCACAAAAACATATTTCAGATCTTATGATTAGCGATGACCCTAACTTCATCGTAGATGAATTATTTACCAAAATTATCGAAGCAATACAAGAAAATCGCCAGATAATAAAAATTCCTAGAAATCAACGTAACAAAAAACCTTGGATTACAACTGGTATAATAAGATGTATAAAAAATAGAAATAATTTACAAAGAAAACTACGCGCTGATCCTTACAATGACATTTTAAAACTGACTTATAAACGATATAGAAATTTTTGTAATAATATAATTAAACGATCAAAACGACAATATGAAAAAAATTTATTGCAAAATTCAACTAAAAACTCTAGAACCCTTTGGAAGGCCATTAATTCTATTACCTACTCTAAGACGAAGCAGGACAATACTAAACTTTTAAACATAAAACCAACCCCTCAAGAATCCGTAAATTCTATCAATCTTTTCTTCACAGAAATAGGAAAATCTATTGCTGAAGAGCTACTTCTGAAAACAGACTTTGTTACTAACTCTTTTTATGAGGATGGGTTAACTCATCTGAATTCCTTTGCTCTAATAGAAACAGATTGTTCTGAGGTATATAGTGTTCTTATGAGTCTCAAGTCGGATAGTGCTCCTGGATGGGATAATATTCCAACCAGTTTCTTAAAAACAGCTAGTACAATGATTGTTCCTATCATTACACACTTAATAAATATATGTTTTGAGAAGGGTTTGTTTCCCTTAGCATTGAAGAAATCTTTGGTTGTTCCAGTACATAAAAATGGGGATATGGGTGATATAAACAATTATAGACCTATATCGCTCCTTCCGGCAATATCTAAATTATTTGAGAAAATTCTTAATAACAGACTCTTGGACTATCTACAGAAATTCAATTTGCTCTCTGATGCGCAATACGGATTCAGATGTGGTAGATCTACGGAGGACGCAGTTTCTGATCTGAGCTCTTTTATAGTTAATGAACTGGATAGTGGTAAAAAGTGTCTAGCTGTGTATCTTGATCTCACAAAAGCGTTTGACACCGTTCATGTGCCTCGTCTTATAGAGAAACTAGAAAAAATGGGTATAAGAGACAAAGCATTAGCCTTATTTACAGATTATCTTTCAAATAGAAAGCAGAGGGTTAGAGTTGGCCAACATATAAGTGAAGAACGGGACATTGAGTATGGGGTCCCACAAGGCAGTGTATTGGGTCCAACCCTGTTCCTGGTGTACATAAATGGTATTTGCAACTTAAAAATAAAAAACGCTAAAATTATTTGTTATGCTGATGATACAGCTGTAATTTTTTCAAACACCACTTGGGATAGGGTTCGAGTAGATGCCGAGGCTGGTCTTGCTGCTATATCAAAGTGGCTTAATGCCAATTTGCTAACATTGAATACATCAAAAACTAAATTTATGTGTTACTCCATTTACATACACACTCAGCCCAATTCAGATTATAGTATTAAAATACATAATTCTCTGGGTGACCATAATAATTGCACTTGTCCTGAAATCACCAGAGAATCGTCTTTTAAATATTTGGGAGTCATAATTGACCAACGATTGTCCTGGTTTTCTCAGATCGATCTGGTTAGCACTAGAATTAGAAAATTATCTTGGATTTTTAAATACTTGAGACATGTGGCCCCTGAGACTCTTTTGAAAAGGATTTATATTGCATTAGCACAATCTGTTATGATCTATTGTATAACTGTATGGGGATGTGCCGCTAAAACCAAGATGATTGAACTAGAAAGGGCTCAGCGAGCATTGATAAAAGTTATGTACTTTAAGTCCTACTCTTATTCCACTGTGCTATTGTACACATGTTGTAAGCTTTTATCTATTAGAAAATTGTATGTGTTGCACGTAGTTCTGAGAGTCCACAAGGGCTTACAGTTTGACCCTCACTTATTTGAAAACAGGAGAAGAGGTGACAGAGTTGTCAGAATTATCCAAAGCAGAACTGTGTTTGCAAGGAATCAGTACTTGAAAAGATCGGCCCTACTGTATAATCAAGTAAATAAGTATCTTAATATATATCCAAAAAACTATTGTGAAATTAAAAATATTGTAACTGACTGGATCTTAGAATATTCTTATGATGATACGGAATTGTTATTCACTATATCAAAATAGATTTATAAGTTGAATTATGTTCTTATTGCTAAATTTTTAAAATAGCTTATCCACATTAGTCTAATTCCTTTAATTTTGTCTGTAACTATATAAATTTAAGTATAAAATAATGGATATGGAAGAGCGGAGCCTTCTGACACAAGTATTATATACTTAAAAGAAGGTTCCCACAACAGCATTTTGTAATTTTTGTATGGTTATTGAATAAAGCATTATTATTATTATTATTATTATTATCTATTGACAAATTTTTAGAACTTGGTTTTTTGTCTTTTTGAAAAAAACCAAGTCCCCCTATCCCCCAACCCCCCTACCGATCCGGCTCATCTTCGAACTCATAAATTCTACTGACCTGAACTACGCGCATACCAAAATTTATGAAGATCGGAGCTACGATACTCAAGTTATCGTCGAACAAACATACAAAGATACAAGCGCCAGGCCCGTCTACACTGGACCTCACTCGCTTCGCTCGTTCGGTCAATCATCACTTAGGCTTTCCGTCAGTCAAAATTCTAAGTACAATTTTTTTGGTTTTAAATTTGGATGCATTTAACTTTACGAACATTTAATAGCTATCTAAAGAAACTCACATTTCTACGCCTTACTGGATATAACTTTCTTACCAACCAATGTATAGCAAATAATGTATTTTGTCGTAGCATAACCTACATACATAGATGCGCGCTTATAATAATAGCCGAGTACAATGCAAGAGCATACTATTATAATATACAAGTGAATAAATCAACAACGGATTCCAACACCAAGTTGTTCAAGTAGATGGTACCTACCTACTACCTACCCAGTGAACGTCGAACACGGTGCAAATACAGGGCTGTCACAAACGGCACGTCTCATGCAATTATTTAATTACCCATCACCGTGTCTCGAAGGTGCTTGTTTGAACGCGAATTAGTTTCTTGATTGCGATTAACAAGGAGTATCTGCTAAAATGTTCGAGATAAAGGGTTTCATTGTACATTCGAATACAAAAGGCTATTTCTAAGGTAGATATGGTATAGAGATAACTCATGCTCTCCGCATCACTGTTTCGGTACTAGGTAACGGATTTAAGTAGTATATATAGTGTTTTGTATTTCGATTAACATAATATACAGGCTACTTTTTATCTGGACATCAAGTCTGATATCCCGAAAATCTTACTAATATTATAAACGCGAAAGTTTGTATGTATGTTAGTATGTATGTATGTATGTGAGTTTGTTACTCTTTCACGCAAAAACTACTGAACTGATTGCGATGAAACTTGGAATATAGGTAGCTGGATACCGGGAATAACATAAAGGCTACTTTTTATCCCGATTTTTCCCCGGGATCGGGACTTACGCGGATGAAACCGCGGGGCGCACGGGGCGGGGACCTGATATATATTATTATAAAAATACCCAGAACCAGTATCATAAAATATGGTCAGCATAAATACTTATGTCCCCGTCGAGAATCGAAACTGTAACCTGGGGGTTGACCCAACGCTTCGTAAAAGTCGTCAAAATGTTATTAAAATTAAACCTAGTCAGAATAAGATGTGTGTTCGGCCAAAATGGCACCAACGCCAGTTATCAAACTTCGTTGTTTGCGTAATTTGAGTTATAAGATCGGAACGTTTGCTTACATGCATAAGTGGACGAAACAACAGAATTATCATGCAAATTCCCTTTCTTGTAGACAAAACGAGGGGAACCAGAGAATGTAGGTAACTAATTCTTGATTGTCACGTCTTCGTCGTGTCTTACTATGACAAGGTACAAGAATTCGTATTGTTTAGAAATTAAAAATAAATAACTTGAGGTAATGTTTTTTGTTAATTAATTCATGTTCACATAAATCAATACCAAAAACCTCGAAATATTTATAACTAAAAATTGTTTGTGGCTTTCCAATCAACAAATGTTTTTACGTACAAACTCCTTGTACTAACCGACTTAAAAAAAAGGAGGAGCGTTCTCAATTCGTCGCGTAGGTATAATATAACATATTTTTAATGATTTAATTATTTTTATTGACATTGTCAAAAATTCAAATTCTATCCTGTTAAAAAATAAATGATTGCTGTATGTCTGTGTTTACATACATATTTTTATTAAATTAGTTGTTAGAAGCAGCGCTCAATCATCCAGCTTGGCAACAAATGTCATTGCAGAAAATCATCAATATACTTTAAATAATACCAGAAGATCTTAGAATATTATTAAAGAATTATAAACGGGAATAAACATTCCTTATTTAATTATCACAAGCAAGACAAGAAATCGTCGAATGATGACACAGAATAAGGGCTTGGAAACGTGCCGAAACCTAAATATCTCGAGAACAAAGTCTAGTTTTCCTGTCCGTTTTAAATGTCAAGTGGTAGAAACACGTCAAGTATCACTGTCAAACTTGGTCGAGTGACTTGACTGAATTAGTACCCAGACGTTTTAATGAAGTCCCTAATGATGTTGCTGCCGTTTGAATTTCGAATTAGTCGTTTTTAATCGACTTTCAAAAAAGGAAGCGGTTAGAAATTCGGATGTTTTTTTTCTTCTTTTGTGTGTACATTTTCGTCCATACTTTGGTATCTTCTTACTAGTCTGTGGTTCGTCGTCTAAAGTCTGCTTTGCAATGAATAGTTATAATAATATGTTTCTATTAGAAAAATCTTAGTTGGTAAGCTTCTTATTGGTTATCATTTCAAGACCTTTTCTTACATAGCTTTTGTGTTATTAATATAAAGAGTAACAAAGAGTGTGTTTGCGCCGAATAGTACATAATTTTAATATTCTATATTTGAATCTTCCGCTATCTTATTTATTTGATATTATTTATTCAAATCTACCGCTATTTAGTAATTGATATTTAGTCTTACCCGCGTAGTTGACACATCTCCCATCTCTTTCCTTTACCCGCAACCTTCACTGGCGAGACGGAGATGACAACATACGCGAAATGAGGACTATTCGCCGCTGGCGCTGAGTTCGCGCTCGGTTGGCGTACCTACCCGAAAGTTCGAAAAATATAAAATTTGGTGTGTGAGAAAAAAGATGGCGAATGATTAACATCGTTTCGCGCCTTTAGTTATTGTAACTTCTTATAAACTCGAGTTGGATAGTGAAACCGGTTTCTTTGTGTTGTTATTTTGTGTTTCGCGAACCTAAGATAAAATAGCAAACACCTCAAACAGTGACCTCAAGCGACGGTATCAAGTAGCCAACCAGTCTGGGATCATTCACAAGGTACCTTTTTTTCCTATCCAGTTTGAGTCAACCCGCGTATTTATCTATTTAGATATATATTAAATTGGTAATCCTTAGTTAACAACCTATACCCATTTCCTTTAAAGTCCACTATTATATATATTCAAAATTTCTCCAGCGCCTATCTACCCCGCAGAGGTGACTCTTCGCACCACCAGAGTGTAAGGAGATCTTTTAAGGATGATTTATATTAGACCGTCATCAGCACGAGCTTCGTTGTCCATTGCTCGGCGAGCAGTCGATCGGTCTGTTGCAACCACAGAGCAGATATAGAGTAGAGTAGAGGTGTTGTTATTTGCTTTAAGGTTTAAGATCCACCCACTTTTTACTTCCATTCAAAAATAAAGCCCTGGACCTAATCGGGTAATGGCGCCGCGTCTCAATGTTACAAACGCCATCTATCGACCACTGTCAGTTGATTGACAAAGCTGCTATGGCCACGCCCATTTGATGGCGTAAAAAAGCCTACTTATAAGTGTCACGAAGCTTACCTGTTATGGGCAGGTCCTCTTAGTATATGGTCCGTGGTTGCAATTGCAACCGAGTGGCGGCCGAGCCAACGGACAACGAAGCTCGGACCCGGCCGGCGCTCGTCACGGTCTAATGTAAATCATCCCTTATTCGACCTATCTCGACAAATTTTTGCATCGAAATGTTGCCTAGTTAGAAAGTTATTTCTAACCGAAGAGCTAAGCGAGTTGTCGTGACGTAAACTCGTCTAACACATCTTAAACATAGCATCTGATATGAAAGTGAGATCATCTTTGTTATTGTGCGTTTAACGGCCTCTATGGCGCGACGGGCGAAGGTCCTAGTACAATGCAGAAGGCGCAGGTTCGATTCCCGCAGGATGCAAGCATTTATGCTTAAAAATTAATATTTGTTTCTGGTCTGGGAGTTTTCTACATATCATATGTATGTGTTTACAAAAAAAAAGTATAATATCTAGTATATCCGTTGTCTAATACCCATTTTACAAGAATAGTACTTGTGGATCTGGTGGTTTTACCCGAAAAAAGTAGCCTATGTTATAACTCGATAGTGTAGCTATCTTTGGTCAAAGAATTTTTGAAATCGACTTTGAGTCAGAGTCTATTCATTAAAAAGAAACAATTTATTTTTTCATAATACAGTTATATTTTTTCAAGTTATGTTTTTTACATTGACTTGATCGTATAGGTAGATGTAATTATTTTGCACAAAAATTATGTTAATATTAACATAATTATGCCAATGCTATTCGCAAATAACGTAGCTATTCGAAGAGAGTTTTTCATAACTGTTTTTTATAAATAAATATTGCACGACATTACACACAGCGCAATCTAGCCCCAAACTAAGCACTAGGCTTGTACTATGGGTACTAGACAACGAATATACTACATATTACGAATACATATACGTATTATACATAGAAAGACACCCAGACCAGATACAAATATTTATTTTTAAGCATAAATATTTGCACCCGACGGGAATCGAACCCGCAGCCTTCTGCATTGCAGTCGAGCGTTCGCCCGACGCGCTACAGGGGCCGCCGTGTTTGTTTATTAATTTCGGAGTTTCTTACCTCCAACAAACATAGCATAATATAGTGGGTATTACGTTTCACCTGCCTAAGGTTAATAATAATTTACAAGGTTAATTTTATTTTTCATAGGTTACGTTTAAATGTATGTTGATCACGAGATCATGGCTTTAAAGTAGAATAAAGAAATATTTACGGCTTAATGTCGCGACGATATGAATGGCTATTTTTAACCGACTTCCAAAAAAAGCAGAAGGTTATCATTTTGGATTTATGTATGTTATATAGAAATATCTACATAAACATATAGGTAGTAAAGATAATATTTAATTGCCTATTCTGTATTATAATTGGCCTATTCATCTAATTTTAAGATAAATTATAGAGGCCCAAGAAAATTCAGATAGAAATCAATAAATGCTTAAGTACCTACAAAAATGGACAAGGCAGAGCCGTGGTTGCACCCACTGTATAGGTACTTACTATGTATGTCTCTAATGGCTGCTACCTGCTTTAATAATCAGTTTTTTTTTTCGAGGATAGAATATTATGACGTTAAAATTCCTTTTTATAATTTTGTTTCATTAGCATCGGATCAGTAGTTTAAGCACCACGGTGGAACATACAAACATACGACTGCCAAAACCATTTCATTCCCTTTGGCTTCACCGTACTCCGATAAAAATGCAAATGCAAGAAACAATTCATAGTGCACACAGTCATTATCATTGAACATCATTTTACATTTCCCGTATATCTTTCCACGAGTTATGCGAGCTTATTTCTTTACTCGACGGAGTACAATTCTGAACCTAAACAAGACGTATT
The DNA here is from genome assembly GCA_949358125.1 of Idaea dimidiata. Lineage (NCBI taxonomy): Eukaryota > Metazoa > Arthropoda > Insecta > Lepidoptera > Geometridae > Idaea > Idaea dimidiata. Next base: position 13,112,106 of record OX442339.1, on the reverse strand, counting down.
AAAGTACGTTTCACTCTGAACGAGACGGTAAAACGATAAATATTTGAACTATCCTCTGCCTGAATGTGAATTACATAATTATAATCCTCCCCTATTCTTCGTAATTTAATTTCGCGAAGGTGCAGTGTTAGCGGATAAGCAACGTTTTATACTAAATGTTAATATTATACAATTAAGTGACGCCCACACGACCGTTAAATTGTCTTGAGGATTGACGGTGAGGTTGTGTTATGGAGTTATTTTATTCATATCAACGTAAAATCTTGGTGAAACGGAACGACGTAGAACATTACAGTAAAGGTAAGTATATGTAAGTACCTTCTTAGTATCAAATGTACTTAGTTTAACTGTTTATATATCTCAACATCAACACTGGATTTGTAGTAAATTGCGCAAAACTCCCATGTCGAGTAAACTATGCTTTTAAACAGTGTATAAGTGAAAGCGAATAAATTTTGTGAACAACACACATCGCCATCTTGCCCCACGGTAAGCTACTAAGCTTGTGTTACGGTGACTAAATAGCGGATATATTACTTATGTTTTTTTTTGTAAATACATTCATATTATTCACAGAAAGACACTCAGACTAGACACTGAGATAGTTACTCAAGTAGTTGTTTGTGTTTCAACTTTGAAAATACATGTTATGGGAAATGACCCAGCGTTGCTAAACGTTTCATCTTATCATCATTACCAGCCTATTTTATTTAATTTCTTACAACGTTCATAAAGCCTTTTATCTCAGTGGCTGCACAGGCCTACGTATTCGCTTGGCGCTTCGATTTACGCAAGTGTGTGATAAGACTGATAAGCCCTAAGCCATTGCTACCTGTTGTAAGCTCTTTCCGTTCATACCTTTCACACCTCGTGACCCAAGGGACCCGAGTGACCTGCGGAGTTCTTCCCCAGTGACGGGTCACGGGTCACTAAGAAAGAGCTAAATAGCACGGATACAAGCAAACGAAGGTTCACAAAAGTACCCCCGTAGATTGAGTTGTAAAGAAATCCCAACTTTAGTTTAAAAACTCTTCACATACTTACCATTTGTAATACAAAAGCCTACAAATTCAAGACACCCTCTTCCACAGTTTTGAGCGATTTAATAAATCGCGTGAAACGTTCACACCTGCGCTACGTTTCGTTTGAAATTCCCCTTGTATCTTGTATCAGTTAATTTGTACTACGAATATTGTATAGATACCCTCGCAGAAACATCTTAATGTAGTTGATTAAGTGAGTTGAAATGTGGGAGCACCTCAGGTATGAAATTGTATTGCTATTTTAGGGATTCGTTTGATGTAAACATTTTTTACTTTTACAAATACGTTACCTAATAAAAACGTCGAAATCACAAATAAATTAAAATGGAAATTTTCCGGTTTTTTTTCCTTTAAATATTGATTTCAAGATATAGCTTTATTCACAAAAATGAATAATTTCACCTCATGAAAAACCAATAGAAAATAATTAAAAAATATTTCATTATTTTTGGCTGTCATTTCGTTTTTACTTATTGATTTGTTTTAGCTGTCAAATAAAAGTTTTTTAACATCCTTATCCTTATATAGGTATGTTTATAGTATAAAAAACAAAGTCACATTTCGCGTCTGTCTGTCGGTTTTTTAATCCATAAACTATTCCTAAACCAAAAAAGGAATTTTAATGCAGCCTAACCATCTTTCATAAAACATGTTCTGGAATAAAATTACAAATACATGTTAAATGTATGATAGTTATACATGCAGAGCCGGGACGTCTTCCTAGTCTTTACATAAATACTAGCAGATGTTGCGAGTGATGAATGATGATTCATTGTAAAACACTTTATTTATCCGGTTTTATCGCGTTTTTATTCATTATTTGACCCGAGCTTTCGCCAACTTTACAGTTGGCTTTTTCAAGGTTGACCGAGATGTAATTTGTCTATTTTTAACATTCTAAAAAGTTACAGTAAACTACCGCCTCATAATTATTTGCAATAAAAACGTTCCAGTGTACGCAGACTATAGAGTTATTGTAATAGTTTTCAATTTAAATTATAATTATTTTTATCCCTAACTAGCTCAAAAAACTACCATGGCTTCGGAACGCGCCCTCACATGAGAAGAAGCCACGAAGAAACTCATGGGGGTTCTCATTGCTCAGAAATTTAAAAAACAATTTTTACATCAAACTAAGAATTAACAAATCTAAATAACAAAAAATACTAAGTCCTACAAAAATGGCTAACGGTATCTTGTGGTCTTGCAGCCGTTGTTGGCTGGGCCTGGGACTTGATCAAATGAAGTACAGGGTCCCAGACAGGTGGCACTTTCCAGCCATCTTCCCTATTGAAATTATTAGGGTGTTTCTGAATTTCAATAGCTTCCCGAAGCATCCTGGGTACATACCGCTTCTCTGTAGCCAATACCTGTGCTTTATCGAAGCGAAGGAAATGGTTAGACTTGTCCAGCGTGTGTTCACAAACTGCAGACTTCTGATACCGCCTGTGCTTCACATCAGCCATGTGCTCTCTTAGACGAGTGGCAACACTTCGTTGGGTTTGCCCTATGTAACAGGCGCCACACTCACAATCGATCTTGTAAATGCCTGCTTCCTCCAGGGGTATCTTACACTTGACTGGTCTTAACAATTGTTGGATCTTTCTGTGTGGCTTATAGTAAGTTTTAATCGAAGCTCGTTTCAAGATTCCTCCAATTTTGTCTGTGACTCCCTTGATGTATGGAAGGATAGCCGGGACTCGATCAACTGTAGGTGGTTTGGGGCGGCTCCTGTGAACGTGGCGCGGCACTTGGAGGTTGTTGCGACGTAGGACTTGTTTGACGTGCCTGACCTCCTCCGCCAGGTGGGCCCCGTCACAGATACCATATGCTCTCTGCAACAAAGTTTTACCAACAGTAGCTAACTGTGAAGGATGGTGGTGCGACCGACCGCACCACCACCATCGGATAGGTATCTCAACGGTCGGTATTGGCTACAGAGAAGCGGTATGTACCCAGGATGCTTCGGGAAGCTATTGAAATTCAGAAACACCCTAATAATTTCAATAGGGAAGATGGCTGGAAAGTGCCACCTGTCTGGGACCCTGTACTTCATTTGATCAAGTCCCAGGCCCAGCCAACAACGGCTGCAAGACCACAAGATACCGTTAGCCATTTTTGTAGGACTTAGTATTTTTTGTTATTTAGATTTGTTAATTCTTAGTTTGATGTAAAAATTGTTTTTTAAATTTCTGAGCAATGAGAACCCCCATGAGTTTCTTCGTGGCTTCTTCTCATGTGAGGGCGCGTTCCGAAGCCATGGTAGTTTTTTGAGCTAGTTAGGGATAAAAATAATTATAATTTAAATTGAAAACTATTACAATAACTCTATAGTCTGCGTACACTGGAACGTTTTTATTGCAAATAATTATGAGGCGGTAGTTTACTGTAACTTTTTAGAATGTTAAAAATAGACAAATTACATCTCGGTCAACCTTAAAAAAGCCAACTGTAAAGTTGGCGAAAGCTCGGGTCAAATAATGAATAAAAACGCGATAAAACCGGATAAATAAAGTGTTTTATTATGCAAAATCGCGAAAACCATAGAAGAAATGATGATTCATTGTTTGTATTATCTTGTTCATCTTTTATTAAAGATCGTGTTATTAGTTTTATAAACAGACTATTGCGTTTCGCGGTCCTGAATCCGTTTGGGGAATGTCAGAACGAAAATAATCTCATAAAATACCAAGTTAATACGGTAATATGCTAATTTGCCTTATCTTTCAAAACTTGACAGAACTATTAAGTTTCTAGTTATTATTAAGTTTGTAATATTGTTTTAAATATATATTGGTAATTTATATTAGAACTAATATGTATTAAATTTCAGTATTTTTTACTTTAGAAATGATAAATAAAAACTTTTGAATTTAAATTGGTTAAAGGTATTAAAGGGTTCTTTTCTTTCTTTAAAGAAAGCTGATGTTCATTCTAAAGTGTAAAAACATAATACATCCTTAGGCAATCGTGTAAAAAACAGCTGGTAATTATCGTACCTACCTATATTTAACTCTAACTAGGCATCGAGAACGGTCACCAAACTCAATCAAAAATATAACAAAAACTGTTAAGGTAGGTGAACCCTATCTACAACATATTAAAAAACGGACCCGGTTTGCCCCCTCTCAGCTTCCCATTATAAATCTGATTAAAAACAAACATATTACTGAAAGTGGTAAAAAACGGAACTAACGTGCTACTTTTGCACAAGGTCTAAATTCGGTGAAATTGGTAGATTAAAAAGGAAGTCAGCGCCCTCTTTTAAATGCAAAGAGATCATTGTTAGTTTAATGTACCTACGATTTTGCTGACTCGAATGATTTACCTTTGCAATGTGAAAAATTAATAGATAACGTCTTTTAATTTTGAACGGTATTAGGGGAGATTGGGTATTTGTGGGTTCGGTAATGGTAGATGGGTCTTTTTTTCATATTTTTCGGTAGATCATTTGCAAACTCTCCCTTTTTTAGAAGGCTGTTTAAATGATAAGTTATTTGGTTGGGTTTTTAATACTATAACGTTTTATCAATGAATAGGTAAGCGTATGATTACTATTTCAGCGAAAACGATAAGACAAAGTCTAAGATGTAGCAAGCTCACATGGAAAGAGGCTTCGTATTGGCTGCATATCAAGTTTTATCGTCGTTGCTTTAGAAGCTTTACTTGCAAAGTATGGCATTTATAGATTTTTGACTAGCTGTTAAAAATGTCTTAATAAATATAAAGGTGGGTCCTGACCGGTGTTATAGCGCGTAATGTACCATTCGCAGCAAGCATGGTACATGTTTTAGGCTCCGCTGCGAGCGCTTTATTTCCCCGTACGTCTGTGCGGACGCTCGTTTTGTGACACGTTACATTATGCGCCGCAACCGACCCGTACCCACCTTTAGATGCCCAAGTAAGTAAAGAAATATATGGTTTAATAATATTATAATTGAAGATAGTAGAAGCGTGGCGTACACGATAATATCTGAGGAGCGAGCGCTACTGACGGACGAACTAAACGCCTACCGCGTTTTACAGAACAGAACTATAGTGGAGACGATGAAGGCTTTACAAAATCAAAATTATTTTAGACTTTTATAAACGATAATAAGAAAATATTGATATTTAATTACCCTTGTCATCTTTCTGTATAATGCTACTTTACCCTAAAGCGGAGTTTCGTAATTTAAATACGAAACTTGTGGCATCCAATTTATAGTCATTATCACAAAAAATTGCGTAAACTACAGTACTATTTATCTATTACTGCCTGTAACTGCGACTGCTTTTGTGAAATTTCACAATTCATGCGTAACACTAGTTTCGAGATGTAAATTAGGCTTTAAGGTTAATTAGAAATATTGTAAGTGTAGATTACCGACATTACCGGTTAAGCAACGCTTAGCGCGGTCATTACTAGGATGGGTGACCGAAAATTTGTGTAGCAAAAAATCTTTTTCTCGAGCTCCTCCGTGCTTCGGAAGGCACGTAAAACAGTTGGTCCCGGTTCGTTATCTCTGATAACAGTAGTTAGGTCAAGTTAGAGGTCTTAGGGCGACCTGAAAACTCTACCTAACACCAGGTGAGCCACACCACTATACGAAATTTAAAATCCACGAATGAGAATAGATAGCAGACTCCGAATACTTAAAAGTGCATTTACCAAACAGCACAAGAGAGAGAGACAGAGAGAGAGAGAGAGTGTGATAAAAGAATGTACCATAATTATTCTCTTTAGTAAACTGCTCCGATCCCATGTTCCATGCAAGCGAGCCAATCAATATTAGGTACAATTATGTTAATGCCCGCCTAAGGCCGCGCGAGACTGGCCGCAATTGAAAATGTAAACTGCAACGCTCTGTAGAGAAAATAAAGTGTTAAGAGGCTTTAGAGGGCCAGTAAAGGCTGAGAGGCTATGTTTTGTATCAAGAATTGGTTTTAGGTTGGACTAAGAGGCCCTTATTTCAAGACGGAGACCAAGGCTGAATTCTATAGTCCGTACTTTGACTTTGCTAAGCAAAAACTTTGACTTAAGACAATTTTTGTTATTTATTAAGCGATCTTCGCAACTATCCAAAGTTTTTACCTAGTAAAGTCGAAGTTTTTCAAATTTAGAATGTAAACTAATCAAATATAATGAACTAAACTTTGCTTCTCTGTTATGACTATGAAGTTCTTTTTTATTTTATTCGTATATTACAAAATTAATTTCGACTATAAATTCCAATTTAAAGTTTATGCTTGGTTTTTGCTAAGCTCAGTTTGGGCAAAGTGGTACGCCCTATAGATTTCCGCCTAAGTGTAAACCTAGTTTAAGGTCAAACAACGTAAGGTTTCCAGAAGAAAGTTTATTACATTTTTTTTTTTTTTACTTTTTGAAAAAAAACCACATTTTTTTCCGTAAATGGAAACATAACTGACGATAAACCATGGTTTAAGCTTAGACTCAGTTTTGTAATAAAGGGTTTTGTCTTATTTTCGAACATCGGAAGTAAATTGTGGTAAATGTATCGTGCCGTGTTTTGGAGAACTATCGCCATGTACTATAATATTACCTAATATAAGTTATTTTTTATTTTAAGTTGTCTAACAAAAGTTGTTCGCCTAGGCGTCTAGAACAGCCCCTTTTCGGCTTAAATTACGGTCCTTCACGTTCTACATGAAGTAGTTTTCCGGCCAACTTACTTTTCCAAGGCATCTAAAGCTTTCATTTCCTTTTGCCAACTTTTGAAAGACGTTTTGAAATCGTAAACAAACTTAAAACAGTTTAAAGGAAATTAGATTCTGCCGATGAATGCGATCATTTCTGACTTGACATTCTGAGGTTTAAAGAAAAATCTAATTAGAGTATAAATTAAAAGCCGAGTTTCTCGACCGACGGTGTCCGACAGGGGAGCAATTAAACCAACTGAGGACTTTTTTTGAGCTAGAAACATGTTGGAAGCTAATACCGACAGCTACCTACATAGATTTTTTGTGAAAAATTAAATAAAACTGTACTTTGCAACGTTGATTTTCCGAAAAATGTGTAATTTCAGTTTGATATGTATGAATGAATGAATGTCATTTATTTGCTCGAAATATGGTTACAGAAATGTCATATAAATATAATTCCAACATATTTCACCAGCACTAAACTTATTGGTATGCAAATGTTACATATAAAATATTAAATAGAAAAAAACATAACACTTCCTTTGGCCGTCGTGTAAAAATAACTTAATTTTAAATCTAACTTGTCGCGGACAGTTTTCTAATAAATACTTGGTTCTGGGATGGTTCTGGGCTATAGGTCTCATGTATGTGAAAGTTTTTGAGTACGTTTGTTACTCAATTACGTAAAAACCGCTAAACCGATTACTATGAAACTCGGTATGTAGACAGCTTGAGACATGGAATAATATATAGGCTTAGTTTTATCCCGATATTCCCGGAACATCGGGACTTACGCGGGTGAAACTGCGGGCGCAGCTTGTAGTATACATTTAGAGATACCACCTATACCTATGTATTAATGCATTTAAAAAATAAATCTTAATTTACGTCATTGCATGAGTAGATAAATGATAAACCGATTTTTCATAATGAAACACAATATTTGCCCGGTTTTACTAGCGTTTTATTTAAAAACGGCATTATTACAAAGTACCGAGCTTTCGCTAACTTCAAAGTTAACTTCAGTCAGCCTTGAAAATAATAACTGTAAAGTTAGCGAAAGGTCGGTATTTTGTAAAAATGCCGTTATTAAATAAACTAATTATTAAAAGAAAAGTATTAATCTAAAGCAACATGATACAATAAAATTCTTAATAGTCTAATTAAAAGGTCCAAAGGTTGCCTGGAAGAGATCGCTTTCAGCGATAAGGCCGCCCATTGTGCTTCCTAAATTTAAGCTGTATTTGTTTCTATTTATTTATCTTGTAATTTATATGGTGTGTACAATAAAGAATTTATTCATTCATTCATTCATTAATGAAGCACCAGCAAAATGCAAAATAAATATTAGGATAGATTGGTTTCCCCTATCCCTCTATCGTAGAAACAAACTCCTAACTGCAAGTGAATAGAAGTTTGTCTAATTAATGCTCATAAAGCTGCACTATTTATGTTTCAGTATCATATTTAGATATTAATTAAACTTTGTTATGCACTCGGTTACGCTCTACTTCTAGTGGTTTCTGCTGTTAAGAGGCCTATTTGAAGATCTAATCGAAGCTTAGTTTTTCATACGGCGAGGGTAACAAAAATATCCCCAAAGTAAAACAAAATAGTACTATATTTACCGGGTTTTTCTCGCGTATTATTGGATAACGCCAGTTTAGTCGAGTCTAGTTCATTAAGACGCTTGGAAACTTACCAAGAGACGCGCGAGTGAATTTTTGAAGATGTATTGTATTCCTTAAAAATATTTTTAGTAGGAAATGCCTTGAGCAATTAAAAACAAATAACAAAATAACTTCTTTTCCAACCCTTAACATGTTTCTATGTATGTTTTTTTATCATAATTTGCATCCAAGTACAGATTTTCTGTCCTCTCTGCCTTTATTATAAGTATATAGATTTCAAAATCCTTCATAAGGCACCCGAATTTTCACAGATAACAGAATCCTTACAAATACATTCGCATAAAATGAAATCCAAATTTTAATCAGGAAGCGGGTCCTTAACTCCTGTTTCGATAACGCGTATTCACGTCAGCTTCTGAAGGGAGTGGAAGATAGAGAAGTATTCAGACTACACATATGTTTATGTAAGTATATTGGCACATGTGCTATGTAGATTTGTATAGATAGAGGTTGACATTTGGAGGTTTTACCCAATATATTCTCATCCAAAAAGGCGTGTTTTGTAGCAATAGGTTTTAATATTCTGTAGATTTGGTGAATGATGCTAAAGTCTTCAGAATTCAATTTTCTCTCAGCACTCATGGGCCTAGAGGGGCCCTGGGTCTGTTTTGCTCCGGAAAATCCCCTCAATTGGAGTTAAAGCAGCAATTGTGGGCTTCGGGATGCTTTGTTTTAAGACCTTCGAGAAATTCTGTCTTTTAAAGAGTGTTTGAAATTCTCAACAAAATATACACGACTGCAACTTACGAGTATTTGGTTTCAAGCTCGACTACTTAAGCGCTACTTAAGGTTGAAGATCTACTTAAACAAACAATTTAGCTAATAATACAATACTAAATTTTGAATTGAGAATCTGCTTCAGACTTCAACATTGAACAAGACCTTAAATTTTAAATGTACTTTCAATTGGGTTTAGACTTTTACTAATAACTCCATTTACTACTTAAACTTAATAAGTTTAGTACTACCTAACGTAATGGAAATAGAGTTAAACGTACGTTAACACTAACATTACTTAGAGCACAATAAAACCCACGACCTCAAATTACTTTTAATAGTTCACTTATTATGGTAACAAGGCTAGTGACATTTAGAACAAAAATTGTTTGCCCATACTCCATACACCGAGTCCACACGCACCGAATGGAATCGAACAAAATTACATTCAGAATCGGTTTTGATTCTCTGTAATTGCACATGTACGAGTTTCCAAACACAAAGGTTCAATTCCGATTTATCCCGAAATCCTTGCAAATCGACGTTCGGATGTCCCCTTTCCGGAAAAATAGATAGAATTTGGATTAGTCTGTTAATAATGAGTCTTTTATGTTGAATCCGTTTGCGAGTGTGTTCTCAATGTATTTGAAAGGTCTAGGTAGGTAGGTTACCTATCTTTGCACTTATTTAATATTACTGCTCAGTTAATTACAGACGTATTCACCAGTAAGCAACCTAGAAAGTGTCGTCAGCTTCTAGCCGACGTCGACTTGCGATGAAATGCGTACTATGTAAACGCGCGTGGTACAAACCGAGTTTTAGAAAACTGTTAGCCGCCACGCCTAAGGGATGATTTAATTAGACCGTCACCAGGCCGTACCGTGTACGAGCTTTATTCCCTATTGCTTGGGCACCACTCAGTTGCAACAGACCGATCGAATTCTCGCCCAGCAATGGACAACGAAGCTCAGGTACGACACGGCCCGGTGATGGTCTAATATAAATCATCCCTTAACTTGTATGCGACGCGACGTGCCGATGTGATGACATGCGGTCAACTGTCATTAAACCTGCAGCTTAAGAGACGTCGATATAAATAACAGTTCAAACCGACGGCGTCGACTTGAATTTTATGCCAGGTAGTTTGTGCAAAAGAAACTCAATTCAATTCAATTCAATTCAATTTCTTTATTGCATAATCATGACATGAGTACAGATGGTGACAAAATACAATATTGTGTGATCATGAAACCCTTTTGGGCGTAGCAATGAGTCTATATAAATTAAATTCAGGCAAATGTTATTATTAATAAGGGTAAATTATAATTTTTCGATTTTATTGAATTTATTGAACGTGAAGCAGGTCAATTTATTAGTTCTCATTTTTTGTTATGGTATGTCAACAGAGGTAAGTATTATTAGTGAATGTCAGTAAGTAGTTTTAAATCTAAAAGAATAATTAGATTACAAACATAGACAAACACAAACTAAATTTGTATTAATTAAGAATGTCAAGATGTCATAGATAAAATTGGTAAAAATGTCAACAATATTGAGTTATAACTGTTTATCATTAAAAAATTCATTAATATTATAATAGCATTTGTTATAGAGTAAGTTTCTCAATTTATTTATAAATGTTTTTGTATTAGATTCATTTCGTAGTTCATTAGGTAATTTATTGTATACTTTTATTGCAATGGCATAGGGACTATTACCATACATTTTTAAACGGCTATTGGGGATTTTTAATTTGTTTACATGGTTTTTTCTGGCGGCAAATAGTCTGGTTGGTTTTGCATCGTCAAAAATATTGGGGTTATTTCTAATAAATTTACATAATTCTAGTATATATATACATGGGACAGATAGTATTCTTAATTCGGTAAAGTGTGGTCGGCATGAGTCTGTGTTGTCAATATTAACGATAATACGTATCAGTTTTTTCTGCTTTATTAGTACATCTTCCACGTCTGTACCATTTCCCCACAAAATAATACCATAACTAAGCCATGAATGTGCATAAGCATAATATGCAGCTAAAGCAGTTCTCTTATCAGTGCTTACTTTGAGTTCATATAGAGCATATGAGAATCTAGAGAGTTTGCATTTTAGATTCTCTATATGTGCTTTCCAATTTAGGTGTGTATCTATGTGAATGCCCAATAGATTACAGGTATGTACCTTTTCCAAATGAGTATTGCCCATTTGTAGTTGAATATTTAAGCTATTCTTTTGATGAGGTCGAAATTCGATAAGTTTAGTCTTTGAAAAGTTTATTTTAAGATTATGGGTTTCTAACCAGTTTACTACCGTTTTAAATGTTTCCCGTAGTTTAATTAAGAATTCTTTAGAATTTTCGTATTCGAATAAAAGCGAGACATCATCCGCAAACAACACACAATGAGTATTTAAGATTTCTGGAAGTTGATTTATGTAGATCAGAAATAGCACACATCCCAAAACGCTTCCCTGGGGAATGGAGCAGTTTAAATTTTTTTTTTCTGATAAATAGCTTTCTACCTTGCTCGTTCTTTTATCATAAAAGTCAATTTGAACATATTGTGTTCGGTTATTTAAGTAGGAATTTAACCATTCGTATGCAATGCCTCTGATTCCTACATCTATTAATTTAGACAGCAGGATTTTGAATTGTACTCTATCATATGCTTTAGTCATGTCGAGTAGGATACCTACTGCATACTTTTTATTATTTATATAAGAATAAGCTTTTTGAATATAATTATATACTGCAAGGGTTGTTGATCTATTTTTACGAAATCCGTATTGGTTTTCATTCAAGATGTTGTGTTTTTCTAGGTAGTCATATAACCGGTTAGACATTGCTCGCTCAAAAACTTTAGAAATCGATGGAAGTAGAGCTATAGGTCGATAATTTGAGGGCTTCGTTTTATCACTTTTCTTATGTACAGGTTTTACTATAGATATTTTTAAGAGGTCTGGAAAAACGCCCTCTGAAAATGATTGATTTATTAGTATAGTTAGTGGTTGGGCTAGTTCGGGTGCGCATTTTTTAAGAACAATAGATGGAATTTCGTCAAAACCGAAACTTTGTTTATTTTTTAATTTACTTAGTATTGTTTTTATTTCGACTTCATCTACAGGACGCAAATATATACTATTCGTAGGCGGACCTCTATAGGTATATTTAATGCTTTGCGTCTTAGGGCTAGATTGACCTATTGTGGCAAAGTAATTGTTAAAACCATTTGCCACTTTAGTAGGTGAGTCTATTGTCTTTCCATCAATATTTAGCTTTATATTTTTACATTTTCTGTCACATTTTTTACCTGATTTTGTTTTTATTATATTCCACATTGTTCTAATTTTATTATCCGAGTTTGCCATTTCTCTTATATATTCAATTTTTCTAGACGTATTTATACACTTCTTTAATATTTTCCTATACGATTTAAAGTATTTTTTGATAATTTTATTATTTGTTTGGTTTAATAGAATACGAAGCAAACGTTTGTGCTTACATGCCTTTTTAATTCCAGCAGTGAGCCAGTTTACTCTCTTAGGTTTGATATAAATCTTGAATTGCTTTAGAGGGAAGCATAATTTTATAAGATTTTGTATTAAATTGTGGAAAATATTGTAATTCTTATTTATTGAGTTATTGTTATGTAATAATAGGTCAGTCCAATTAATAGCGTTTAGCTCTTTTTTAAAATATGGTATTTGTTGGTCCGTGAATGTCCTTTTTTTAAATGTTTGTGAGTCATGTTTTGTAACTGGTTCAATGTCAATCTCTACCAAAACACCATGGTGGTCAGATAATCCCAAATCACGTACCTTTGTATGAGCCTGTGTGAAGTTCGTGTAAACAAGATCTATGCAAGTAGAGGTGGTAGTACATACCCTTGTTGTAGTCTTCACCTGACGGATGAAGTTGTTAGCTAGTAATAAGTTGTCAAAATCAGTTGAAAATTTGTTTTGTGTATGCATATCTATATTAAAATCACCCCCCAATATAATATTTTTCTTTTTTTCCTTTTTTAGTTTAGTCAACAATAAATTAATTGAATTTAAGAAAAGGCCTGCTTCACGTTCGTTCCAATAAGCACATATTATTAGTAAATCAAGAGCTTCAATTTCAATAGCGCAATATTCTATTACGAACTCGATTGTCATTTCACAAATATCTATCCGCTCTACATAGTTTAAATTTTCCCTAATAAATATTGCAACTCCTCCTCTGGTATGTGTTTTCCGGCAGTAGTAGGCTCCAATAGAGTATCCATCGATTTTTGTGGTTGGTATTTTAGAATCAGTTAGGAATGTTTCCGAAAGGCATAAGATTTCTATTTTGTTCTCTGCCATTAGTTCGCACAAAAGGTGTTTCTTATTATTTAGGCTTTGCATGTTTTGGTACAAAATAGTCAGGTTATCCACGAAAAAACGTCTCTGGATCTGTGATGCTGTTTTCCTTATCCTGGTTGTCGTTGTTGTTTAATCTAATAACACTATTATTACTCAATCTGTATGCTATCTCTCTGTATCTAGTCATTAGTTTAAGTCGATATTCGAGACGTGTTATCTCTTGTAGGACATTTTGGCATAGATGCTTTATATTATTATGAGGTATTCCAAGGTATGAATAGCGCATGTCAATATATTGTACGTGGGAGAGTTTTGTATTTATAGATTTAAACGTGTTATTTATTTGGTTTATATTTATGTATTCATTATGTTGACATTCACATATAATTATGTTTGTGGTTTTTAACTGGTTACAGTAAAAGTAGAGGTAAGAACTTTGTTTTAATGTGTCTCTGTCATTTTGTCCTGTCAATATAAGTATGTAATCCTCCTTTCCGTAGTTTGAGCATACCGTTGTCATTTGTTGGAGAACATTATCAGTTGACGCTCCTGGTTTTGTATCACTATAAACCTTATATTTGGGGCCTAGTGTATTTTGGAGATTTTTACATAATCCCCGTCCCTGTTCATCTCCAAATATGTGAAGGCGTTTTATTTTATCGTTTCCTTCAAGTTTTGCTTTAGAATTATTTTTATAATCTTGTTTCTTGATGTATTTTATGTTCCTACTATTCGTGCCAACTAGTGATGGTTGGGGTTCTACGTTTGACTTATATGGTTGCAAAGATGGTTCATTATTATTGATTGTTTTAGTGTTCTCGACGATAGATGTCGCAGGGGGTATGTTGTTGTAAATGGTATGCGCGCCATCTCGTAATGGTTGGCTCCGGACGTTTCCTTCCATTGGTTCCAGTGGTTCTGCGTTAATCGATAAATTGTTTCTCTGCTCACCGTGAGGTGTCTCCGGTTGTATGTCGCTATTATTTGGATTAAAATTTGATGAGTCTTGTAAGCTATTGTTTAGAGTAAAATCTAGCCTTGTTTTATTTAGACTTTTTTTTTGTTTTTTTTTTAAACTAGGTGTGCAGATGTGTTCTAATTTTTCTATCTTTTTTTCATATTGCGATAGTTTGCATTGTAGGATATAGTTTTCAGATAATAAATTCTCTATTTCTTGTTCGGCTGATTCCAATTTGTTTTCTAATGTCTTTATTTTCTTTTGATATATTTCATTATCTTCGTTATTTTTCAAAGTTAATACATCCGGGCAACTTCTATTTAGTGTGTCTCCGAAAGTCTCAGTATCACTATCAAGTGTCGTTTCCGAAAGACCTTCAAATGAGTTTTCTGTAGATACATTAACCACAATTTTATTCCGTTGTGTCACGTAGTTTGGGGATGCCCGTGATTTATTAGCTTGTGTTGACCAGCAGTTAGAGCATTTCCATGTTTGTTTGTTTTCAGGTGTCATTAGATGGAAGCGTTTTTCAGCAGTTGTACATTCTAGGTGAAAGGTTTCTGTACAAATATGACAGGTCAGGCGTTGACGATTATGTATCTGCTGTTTGCATTTTTTGCACCGTGGCGCCATCTTTGGTTGAGTAGCTGGATAGTTTATCAACACAACAATCTCAGGGTCAAAGTCCAACTTCGAATTTATTATTGATAAACGGACGGTTAATTAAATTTAAAAACCACAAATAGTTCACTTTTCATAATTATATAAAATCACTGACACATCAATTTTAGTGTAAAATTTACTATTTTTATTTGATTAAATGTTATTTTTGGTTGGTTATTTCTTATAGTTATCTTAATAAGCTTTAGATTTGTTTCATCACTTTGTGTTAACACTATTCATTGCAAACGTTTTCACTTGTAATTTATATCAAATAGTTAAAATTTAAACTGTTCAACACTGATTTTATTAATTGTTTGTATTTTTTTAAATATTTTTCCGCGGGAGTTGATATAGCTAGAACGCGCGCCACCTAGCGATAATATAATATTTTATCTTCTGTTTACTATTTCCAAGTTTCCATTGAAAATGAATTTGATATATAGTTTTAAATTGAAATGGTTTGAGTGATTTGTAAATTAAAATATAAGATTCTCAAAAAATTCGTGTTAAATTTTTATTTTGACCATGTTTATAGACTTATAGTTTTAAAAAGTTATATAGGTAACTGGTATGTTATACGCACCGTAGGTGTGCTTACACTGGCTTACACAGATGTTCCTCAGGCGCCGGGCCTCGAGGATACTGTATGATATTCGCCCGAGATGTTATTACAGTGTGATCGCCTGAGGCGGTACAAAAAATAGCTGATAGTGGGCGCGTGACCCGTTCGATCTTTTGAAACGAGCTAGTGGAAATCATGAGAAACATTCTAGAAATTCTACTAGGTAATATAAATAACGTCAATGTTTGTGGGCACTGTTTCTTCGAGTTAAAACTACGAAACCAATTCCAACAAAAATAGGAATATAGCTGGAGAACAGAAATAACACATCAGTTTTTTATTCTAATACTATCCCATTCGTAGATGAATGCAGGTTTTTATAAAGACTGACACACTATGCGTCGCTCTTGCAGTCAAAGTAAGAATAACGCTGGATTTTAATGTTACAGAACTGTGCCTTAACTTAATGCCTTATGTGGCCTTCCCTTTAGTCTATTTTTAGGAGACTGAGGGGAGAGGGGGGGGAGGAGGGAAATTATACAACTAAAAATGATTTACAGAACACGGACAAGTCTGCTTAGCGATACGACTTAGTTCGGTAGGTCTCTATATCTATACAGAAAATGTCGTAACTCAATGCTCAAACTCAAAAAGAAAACACCGAGAGATTTCAGTGGGTAAACCTCTGGCCGTCTACCACTTCAAGCCAGAAGGAGTCCCATAGATTTCCGTGGCTCTTGATATATTATTCCTACTAATATTATAAAGCTGAAAGTTTGTATGTACGTTACTAGATCACGTAAAAAACGCTGAACCTAGTGGTATAGTAGTTGAAAAGAAAAATGGTTTCTATGCCTACTAAAGGTACAGTTTGCTAACAGTGTGTGATAGTACGAACGTTGTTTCGAACCGCAAGTTTGTCCCTAACTGGATGGTTGCGGTGCACTCATTTATTCAGGCTACTCTGACACAGTTACATAGTCCGAGAGTTGCTCGTTTTGGGTACAACTTAATTGAATATGTTATGACGTTTACGTCTAATTTGAGTAAGTTGTGGCCTCTATTTATGGGTTGTGAATTATTTATATTGTTCTGTAATTGAAATTGTTTTGGTGTTCGTGTTGTTTTAGTCCAATTTTTATAAGATCAAAAACGTTTATAGCCTTATTATAATAAGTGTGGAATAAGGTGGGAGTAGTTTTAAAATAGCAGAAACAACTATTTGCTGAAGGAAACTTCTTTATAACTATTGTGAAAATAGCAGAAACAACTATTTCCTAAAGAAAACTTCTTTAAAACACTTTATTTATCCGGGTTTATCGCGTTTTTATTCATTATTTGATGTCATCTCAGTCAACCTTGAGAAAGCCAACTGTAAAGTTGGCGAAAGCTCGGTTCAAATAATGAATAAAAACGCGATAAAACCGGATAAATAAAGTGTTTTGTTATGCAAAACCATAGAAAAAACTTCTTTATATTTAGTAAAATAGCAGGAACAACTTTTTCCTAAAGAAAACTTCTTTATATTTAGTAAAATAGCAGAAACAACTATTTCCTAAGGAAAACTTCTTTATATTTGGTAAAAAAGTAGGAACAACTATTTACTAAAGGTAGTCGGTATCCATAGATAGAACAAACAACTGTTGTTATAGTAACTTTGCTAATATTTTCACTAAACATTGTATTACCATAACACTACCAAACGACGCTGTTAATGCACGGTTAATATAAAATTTCAATAGTTACTGTGCCCATAAAAGGAACCGTGCCCGCGGCTATTACTGTAACAAGCTCAAACTAAACTTAAGGGGAACTCGAGACTGCATAAAAAACAAGCACGCAATGCACTATATAAACCTCATTGACATTCATAAACAAACTTTACTGAAACGTTTAAATACACCGCAGATAATTCCTAAACGTTTGAATAAAACATTACTGCAAGACACAATCCTACGGCGAAAGTACCTGACTACCGCGATTACACTATAAAAACAAAAACATAACCCCACGTTATATGCCGACGCAAATTACACTCTAACCTCTCTAAGGATAAAGTTTATTTTACGGTGAACACTTAAGCTAATAGAGGTAGGTACACAGGTGATCCGAGCATCTGTTTGGTTATGTTGTGAAAATGTTAAAGTTTTTCCCAATAAATAATGCAATGGCTTCGGTAAAAGGGAAAAATATGATAATGTAATATTATTGGAGAAGACCAAACATACATCTATAACAGTTCTTAGGTACTGATACATGATACAGGTTATTTTTTAATAATTGATGAAAAAAAAAAGACAAATACACCGAGACAAAATATTTTACTTGAATACTAATATTATAGTAACTAAATAAAATAGGACGTTTTTACCACACAAGAGAGAAATAGTCAACAAGAATGAGTAATGAATGTGTTAAAGGAAACTAGTGAATAGGAACTTAAAAATGTATGTAGGTAACTTTGGATCAGTCTTTTTTTTGGAACTCGATATTCGCAATACATCCCTTGGGTATCGCTGAAACGTATACCAGCACAACCCACCTATGAAAAAAAAAAACGTCGGTAATAAACCAAACATTTTTACAGCACCGGCAATATTTTAAACCATTGTCTCTTTAATAGGTACCTACTATCTACACTTAAGACATAGCTTTAAAAATATCCACACTTTGTGAAAGTGATGAGAACTTTTATGAGCAATAAGAAAAGTTTTCAATTTACTATTTTTAGCGTAGTCTGTATGGATGGAGTCAGTATGAGTTATAGCCTACGTGATCGAATTTGAACCGTCAACGCGAAGGACAAAGTGTTTTATTGCGTCGATGAGAGAGTTTTAAAACAAAGCTCAGCACTGGTGTGAACACAAAGAAGTTATGAAACGTTTTAAAACATTTTTGAACACAAAAATATCTATAGAAAACTGTTATAAGCCTTCTGTGAGGAAGAAACATATAAGTGAATATTATTTATTCAGTTAAAAAATTCTGCTTATTGTCTTATTGATGGCCATACGAGTCTGGATTACTAGATCTAGAATTGAAGGATTTCTATTCAATCCTCACTCAGATAAAGTAAATTGTCAAGTAACACACGACATTTACAAGAAAACGTCACCCATGATGCAAACAAAGTAATATCACGACGTAAGATACTTACCGTCGGCTCCGGGGATTATCTCCAACTTGACTTAGATATTTTGATGTTTTAGCAACGAAATTGCTTTTTCCTTTAGCAAAGAAAACCCATTATCGTGGCTCAGGAAGCCTCCTCGTTACCGCGTATCTAATTTAGGATGATCCAGATTCTTCGTTCTTTGCCTCGAGGTGTGAGATTGACAGCACAGTAAGTAAGGATTTGTGCAATATAATGGTTAGCTCGTGTGCTCGGTGATCCTTGCAATAATGGTTTATTATTGTGTAGTTAGGAGATTTTGGGGATTTCATTCGAGCTCGTATCGATTACAAAGGATTTAAGCGTTTACAAGTTCATCGACATAATCCTGACTGACTACGAAATCAAACAGAACACTCTGTTTCCGTCAACGAGTAACCCATTAAAATAAATTGCAAACTAAAAACATATCTTAATTAAAAAGAGGTGTTGCAATGTTTGCAATTGATATTTCAACGCCAAATGTCACATAAATAATGAATTAAAATGTTGAAAATTTCAATAACAAGCGTCATTCTCGACATCCGCGCAACAAATGTATTGTCAGAAACACGCACGCCGACGCTATGTCATAGGGGCGCATTGTGTGTGGCAGGCGTAATGATGCATTTTGGCTATGCATCCGCAATGGAGGGGCGAAGGGAGGTCTTTTGTGACGTTAGGTGTTGAGCTTAGCATTTTAGGGAGAAAGCGATATTTGGAGGAGCAAAATGGCTTAGGTGACGAGAAGAATTTTTGAGACGTTGGCACCACAACGCCCGACTCGACGCGGCCGAATGCGATTACAATTCATTGTAAAATATTTCTAGAATATTTTATTCAAACATCTCGCTTTTGACGACTTTATTTTGATTAGAATTTTCAGAATAATATTTAAGTTGGTGTAGTTATATACCTACTGCTAGGTATAGTTGAAACAATGGCAAGACTAGAATCTAAACTTTACAATATTTTAACAACAGAATTTTACCAAACTTTCACAACAAACAGTTGTAATTTAATTTTCTTTATTTTCTTTTGTCTTTCTCGTTGTACTTTTTACACAAAGTTATAAGATTAACTCAATTTTTGGGGCAACGAATGTTCTTTTGTGTTAATAAAAAAAAAAGAATGCTTTGCCGAGTTTTAATGGAATTCAAAAAGAGCAAAGTGGAATGACAAGATTTGGTTCCGAAATAAAATCAATGCAGAAACTAAGCAAATTGTGTTTTCCGCTTCGTAAAAATTCTCAGTAAAGCATTACTTTATAAAGGAAACCATCTCTCTGAAAAAGTACTTATTATTATTTCTCGTCAAAATTAATTGTAAACCCATGGTATTAAATTTAACAATGAAAATTAAGGTAATTTTATAATAACAATAATTTAATTACGTAACCATTCATTCTAATACTGAATACCTAAAAGTTATTCATTCAGATTGTTGTAAATGTGAAATACTAGATACATCTACAAACCTCCAATTAATGAACTCATTAAATAACATATAAAATGTGTCTTGTAGAGCTACCCAATTATAATATTGTTTTTGTACCTTTAGTTAGTCAAAAAATATTGGATAAGTAATTGAATTTAGATAACCTAAAAGTATTTGGACTTGTTTAAGAACATGACACTAATAAGACGAATTCAATATTAAATTGGAGCGCATTGGATCAAATTAGTAGTATGGCCTTCTTTTGTTGTTGAAAGTTGAAATAGAATTGTTGTAACGTGAAAAATTACCAATAAATCTGTAGGAAAGACTGTCTAAGCTAGATAAAAGACATTTAACTAAGTATTTTCAATTTAACCCCCAATCGGATCTTAGAAATCTATTTTGTTTTTTTTTTGCGCATCCCACAATAAAAAGTAAATTATGTTATTCTGCCTTTCGAAGTGTTCGAAATACCGACAAGAGCTTAGAGTATGTATTTAACACCCTCAGCCCCCAATCCTTCTCTGTTATCAGGCGGCCGCAGGCGTCTGTAGCCTTCGTATTTTTGTTAACAAGTTCTTTTCAGAAATTTTCACTTGTACCTTTACATTGTGATGCCTTTCTATCGATGTTTGCGAGTTTAACACGATAATAGAAAAGTTTGGTTGTTGCCGAATACAAAGCCTGTAGGTACTCTCATTTACGTTGAATACTCAATATAATATTGCTGATTTTATTCCTTGAGAGGTATTTGCTTTGTTAACAATGTACGCGGACTGATTAAATATTCTGGGCGACTTGCATATTTAAAAATAAAATGCGTGTACTTGCGTAGTCGAGCCGCACGCAGTGAGTGGTCTCGTAGTTTACTTTAAATAATACGGATTGCAATTTGGACAAATTTGTCACAGCTAACAACTTAACTAGCCTGGTTACATGTTATACATGGTTATGGGAACCCTTAAATATTTGTTAATTTTTGTTGTTATAGCGGCAAAATAAAAACATAATCTGTGAAAATTTCAACTGTTTAGCAATCACGGTTATTGAGATACAGCCTGGTGACATATATACAGACAGACGGACAGCGAAGTCTTAGTGATAGTTTCCCGTTTTTACCCTTTTTGTACGGAACCTTAAAAACTACAAATAGTAAAAAAAATGTTTTTAAAGTACGCAGGACGATTTGCTTACTGCAAGAAAGAGACCGTGGTAAGGGTCAAATTTTTCTTTCACTGTGTGGTAATTTATATAAGTTATATTACCACGTAATGGCTAATGTACTAATTATTATTAAAGAAAATCGAATATACCTATACATCAAACAAATATGTAAAATAGCTATTTCGTTCAGAAACGTTTTCTAAGTGAATCCGTTGTAAAAGAGTGGAATCTTCACCTATGGGAAGGAAAATTGCCACTTTCCCTTAAATCTTCTCCCTTTGTTGCAACTCATGTCGTCATATATTTTAAAGCGTTTTATCAATAGGGAGCTCTCGGATAAAATATGCGCTGCGAACGTGTTTTATTTTTCAATTTTCTCTTAAAATGTATTAAGGGTCCTGGACAGATATACGTCGACTGTTATTATGTGGGTAAGTAAATATTATACTTGACTACGTTTAGTTATTTATTTACTTTGTAATATTCTTATTGTTTAATCTATCACACAAGTACTGGACAAATTTGGATTTAACATAACCTTACTCGATACATGAAGCCTTATTTTGAATCGCTCGTTGCACTTCAGGCGATTTAAATAATTCGATATCTGCTGATTATCGTTTGATGCCGGACGCCTGCAGTGAGTGGTTGATACCACTTGTTGTGGACGTGCGATTCACGTAGATAAATCACAGAAATTGAACGAAAATCAGTAGAAATCGAAGTATTAATCGCTCGAAATGCCTCATTTGGTTCAAAAATAGAGCCCATGGTCTATCAATAACAAAAAGATGTTTTTAATTCGGACCTGTAGTTCCTGAGATAACCGCGTTCAACCAACCTCTTCAACTTCACAAACAAAACAAACAAACTCTTCAACTTTATAATAGGTATTAGTATAAATGTGGATATTGTTACTCAACCACTAGACAGATTTCGATTTGACTTAGTGTTTAAAACAGCGTTTTTTTGCCAATTCATCAAAAAAAATAGATTAAACAAGTACCTGTTTGCATTTTATATATCAAAGCTCACTTTTACATTCTGGTTTCAAACAACGTATTCCGTAGAATTTAGGGTACAATGGAAATCTAACGATGTAAACAGCTCTCGAAAAATGTGCCTTTGAACGTCCACAGTTTGTGAAGAAAATTTTACTGCAGCGGTCACTAATTGTATTACACCTGAATATTATAATACACGTGAAAGGCTTCTAAAATTAAAACGGATTTTTTTATTAGAACAGCGTTTGATCTTACCCTCCTCTATGAGTGGCTTACATATTTTATGCGAGTCCCAGTATATAAAGGATTATTCGATAAATAAGAATATTTACTTTAAATACATACCTAGAGCTTAGGAAGGCGCGTTAAGCAGAGGACTCGGTTGTTATCTCTAATTCCCAGTTAGGTCAAGTAAAGTGTTGTGTTAGAGTTTCCAGGTAGCCCTAAAGCCTCTATTAGTGCTTCCCTCGAAACTCTAACACTTGGTGAGCTATATACCACTATAAAAATGTACTAACGTTTCTAAATAAAAACACAATCACGAATGAAATTTTGGAAGGACAGAGGCCAAAGGAGAATTTCCTAAAAGTAAAATTTGTGTCGCAAAAAACTTTGTTCGAACAAACACAAACAGGAGACAAAAGACGTTTTAGCGTCGACTGTCTGTTATCGACACGAACGCGAACAAGTCCAAGACGGTAGCTCCCCGTAGTCTTCCTACCCTCGACGATATTTTCATTTAACTTTGAAAATTGCTAGCGCTCGCCCGCGCTACTCACAAATTGCACTGAAATAGGGATCGATAATGGGATTGTAGGTGCGATTTTCTTTCGGGATGACTGTAAGTCTGTGTAATAGAAAAATTTACAGCTATTCGTTGGAAGAAAACTTTCTGAGGTCGCCCTTTCCTATCTTATTGTTCCTGGTGGTCTGGCCAAATGTCCAAAAGGATTTAGTGAACCTTGGCTTCGTGACTGCATGGCACCGTTTGATAGGGAACAGACATCGTGTAAACAGGACAATGGCGCACCAGAAGCAGAAGGTTGTGGAACAGTTTTTAGAATGTATTTGTCTCTCATCTTAGAATATTTAACCTATCATAAATCTATTTTAGCAATATCAATCGTCTAATCGGTTTATTCATAAAACACAGTAACTTTGTTTGAAAAAAAAGTTAGGTAGCTGAATATTCAAAAGAAATAATTTGTCCAGATTAAGGGAACTCTTCGCTAGACGTTTGAAACTCAAGATTATTACGGACCCATTTCTCGGGCCTTTGAGTTCTCAGCGGGCAAAAGATTTACATAAAAAGAAACTTTCAGTCGTCCAAATTATGATTCAATTAGTATTAAAGGATTGGTCTCTCAAAGGGATCGTATTTTTGGGGTCTGGCGAAAGCGGTCGCGGCCGAGCCATCCGATGCGGATATCCTTTGTGCCTTCGACCAAACTAAGGAGTCTGTATCTTTGTATTACGGTTTGCTACATAAAGTACAAATTACAAGAGGATTTACTCGTAAAGCAATTACAAAGGCCACAAAGGAAACAGCGAAAATAATATGTCTTACAGATCTATCTGGCATTTTTATTTGGAAACAGCAAGGTTCGACTCTGAGCTTGTCGTCTTTATAAATGAGTCTGGGAGCTTTTCTCGGCGACCAGCTAAGGTCACACGAAAGTCCAGCAAAATATCTCAGTTCATTACACATTAAGGTTTTTCTCCTTCGTACTGAGTTTAGTACTTCTTCTCTATTGAAATTGAAATTGAAATTGAAATCATTTATTATCAGACATTTACATCCATAGTGTTAGTAGTATAGATAAATAAACTTAGTAACTAGTGTTAGTGAAAAATAAAAAGATTATCTGGCATGAAGTCCCACCCAATGCCTTAGCAGGGGAGAGTCCCACCGATCCATAAAAACACCCAGAAGACTGTTGGAGGTGGCGCGGAGCCGAGCGAGAGCGGAGGCAGCTCGCTTTCTTACTACGGCATAAAAGTCACCCGTGAGTGCCTCCGCAAACATCCCGGAAGCGCTACACCGCCGCGACAGCCCCATCAGCATCCTGAACGCATTATTGTATTGTACGCGCAGGTCACTGTACGCCCGACGAGTGTAGCACGTCCACAGGCTGCAGGTGTAGAATGACTGACAGAAAGCCTTAAAAAGAGTCACTTTAACCGAATTCGTACAACGTGCAAACCTTCGGATTATCATGTTACACCGGACAGCCAGCGACCTACGCTCCCTCTCTACATCCATATTATCTTTGAGATCCTCAGTGACCCAATGACCCAAGTACTTAAAAGACCTAACCCAGCCCATAGGGGAACCACAAAGCGAGACCTCGGGGACATTGGTATATCCAAATGTACCCGATTTGAACATAAGAAGTTCACTCTTTCTCCCATTGTATCTGAGCCCCCAGGCCACTGCATAGGCCTCACATATGGCGACGAGCCTCCTTAGACCACCGATCGATGGACTCAGCAGCGCCATATCATCAGCGTAGCTCACGTTATTCATACATACATCATCAATATGGCATCCAACACGAGCGCTACTGAGCTCACCGATCAATTGTTGGTCTTTTGCTGAGGCGGTTCTTTGTAATATCGTTTTAATCGTTTATTTTTGTTAGACGAGCGACATCAACAGAAAATTTTATTTTATAAAAGATTCAATGCAATAGCTTTGCGGTTTTATAGACACTTATTTTGTAGAAATATAGTCAGTAAAATTCTTCTTATTGTTTTGAATTATTGTTTAAAAAGTTAATTCTAACAAACGTTTAATTCATTAAAAAAAATTTAAACATATGATCATTTAGAATCATCATAAAATTAAGTTTTAATTTGTGATTTCGGAACGCAGGGTGCGTTTCAATGAGAAGTAACCACTATTAACTCATGGGGATTTATTATTACATTAATAGCATAATAAAACGGCATTTTTTCTAAAGACCGAGCTTTCGCTAACTTTACAGTTAGCTTTTTCAATGTTGACAGTAATAAAGTTTCAAGTAATAGCATAGCTACATCACCTATTTACATATTAAAGATGTAAACTAAACATACCTATTTTATACTTATTTCTAAGATCTCAAAGAAAAAATAATTCGCCACAAAAATGAGAAAACGAGTCATAGTTGAGTGACTTAGTTGAAGCCGTTGAATTTTCACAAAGAATTAGGTATGCTTTTTGTGTTCAACTCGATTATCCTCCACATTCTTAAGTTTCAGTTATTCGTCATAAGGATTTAGCTCGAGCCTTGAGCGAACGAAATTTCACGCTGTTCCCCTTGATGGATGAATATGAGGACTTTACTTTCATCTTTGACCGTTCGGTTGACCGAGTAACTTGTTTGCGTTGTGCGTCTGTGATTTATTTCCTTATATCGACAAAAGAACTCAATTGTTTTAAAATTATGTGTTACTATGATCATTAGTATATTAGAGTGTTAATAAAAAACAGTTTTGCAACTAAGGAAACGCAGTACTGTATGAGATATCACCAAAATAAAATTAATTACGTGGCGAACCGGCTCCAGTACGACTGCAAGTAAGTGCAAGCGACTATAACGGTTGCGTTAAGTACAGACGGGTCACAATAGCTTATCGGCTCGCTGTATGACGTCGCACTTGCATCGAGCGCTTTTAGTCAAAGATCAGTTAACAGACACGCCATCTCACTTTGCCTACAATCTAAGTGCATCACGGAGGAAATTTTATTTTTTTATTTTCCAAAGATGAAGTGTGAAGGCTGTAATTTTGAAAGCTCCCGTGACATTTACACATGCAGTGAAGATGAGTGTGGTAAATCATTTTGTAAACTCTGTGCAAATATAGGTGCGGGAATTGTTGATAACAGCACCTGGAAGTGCCCAGAATGTCGTACCTTCGAGCGGAGACCTGGTGGTGATAATAGCCAAACCCCTGTACGCTCCGTTGATGAATCGCATAACGTGACCATGAGAAAGAAGAACAGCAACTCTGCAGTATCAGGGACATCAATGAACTCAAAAACATTGAAACCTGACGTAAAATCGGCACCTTCCGGTAAAATAGCAGTCAATACTGCCAAAGCGATCGCTTCAGCGGAGGTGAAATCGGCACCAGCTGGTAAAGGAACGGTTAACACTGCGAAAATGGTGGCACCTACGGAGGTAAAATCAGCACCTGCGAGTAAAACACCGGTCAACACTTCCAAACCAGTCCCATCATCTGAGGTTAGTGAGCTTACCACTGAAATCAGGCTCCTCACCCAAGAAATCATGTCACTAAAAGAAAGACTGGAAACGGCCACTTTATCGTTAACCAGGTGCCATGAACGGCTTGACGGATTGGCCTCGACTGCAGCGATTACTGAGAATCGTGTCAAGAAGCTAGAGGATAGTGAAAGAGAGGTCAAATCTCTAAAGGTTGCAGTTGTTCAACTGCAGCTTCAACTAAGATCCCAAGCTCAAGATCATGTGCGAAATGAGGTGGAGATAGTGGGCGTTCCTGAACGAACAAATGAAAGCCTAGTACATATAGTTCTAACGACAGCCAATAAGTTGGGAGTTGAGGTTAAAGAATATGACATAGATTGGGTTGCCCGTTTCGGTCCAAAGCCGTCAAGGAAAACAAATGATAGCACATCTAATTTGTCCCGCCCTATTGTGTTCAGACTACTACGCAGGGCGAAACGTGATGAACTCATAAAGGCAGCTAAAGTCAGGAAGAATTTAAAATCATCTGACTTATTAGAAACCGGGCCAGAATTTTCTTTCTACGTCAACGAGAGATTAACTTGGGAAAATCGGCAATTATTTCGCGAAGCCAGGACGAAAGCAAAGCAGCACAACTTTAAATACTGCTGGATCAGCCAAGGAGGTGTTTATGTTAGATTGCAGGATGGGAAACCTGCAATGGCAATTAAATCTCAAGACGATATTTTTCGAATTTTTCCTGCTTAAAGATTTTGAACTGATTTTTCAGACAGGGCAAATGTTGAGATATTTTAATGTAAAAATATTAATGTTAAAAACTTTACTTCCATTGTATTTAATTTATCGTAAGCTCGTTTTTACTTCCTTATATTGTGCTCTTGCTTATTGTTATGTTTGTAGGCTAGAAGCAAGTATAATGGTATGTATTTTTTACTCATTCTATATGGTATATCACATTTTATTATTTTATTATATTGTTAGTATTATATATATCTCATCTAACTTAGTATCTACAACAACTACTCTTTATGTTACAAATCTGACTATATATTCAAAACTATCTCTTAAAATCTTGAATTCTTTGTGTAATCTATCAAATTTCGAGTCTAAGGCATTTGGCTTTTATCGCACTAGTTTTTCTAAAATTGATAAAATGATTCTGTTTTCCAATGGTTGATGTTAATTTAACTAACCTTGATTCAATCGACATAGAGTGCATAGACTTCAAGCAAATAGAAGACTGTTATTCAAGTCTAACTTCATATAACTTCAAAATTATTAGCCATAACATCCGAAGTATCGCTGCAAATTTTAGCAAATTGCAGGTCGCACTACATCGATCCAAGACTCTTTTTGATGTAATTATCTTGTCGGAGTGCCGTATAAATGAATTGTCTATAATACCAATAATATCAGGCTACAACGTTTACAGAACTAATAAAGTTATTAATCAAAACAGTGGAGTAGTGGTCTATGTTAAAGATAAATGGAATGCAACTGTTAGCGAGGCTAACTTCCAAGAGGCAGACTGCCTCGTCGTTGAAATTTTGAATGTTGTCACTATATTAGCCACCTATCGATCTCCGTCATTTAAGAGATTGGACTCATTTTTAAGTGATTTGGAACGTTACCTCAAAAGTCAGAGCAATAAACAAAATTTGATTGTGGCAGGTGATATTAACATTAATATTCTCCCTGAACTCACTAAAGATCATAATATAAGCTCCGAATATCAATGTATCCATGCCGAATATGGTCTCCTTCCCGCGATCTCAATACCAACTAGAGGTAAATCTTGCCTGGATCATATTTTCGTTAAATCTAGGAGGAGAGTCATAGGAATGGTAAGTGTATCTGATGTCACTGATCACTATCTCACATTGGCCGGTCTGTCGCTCGATGATTCTACAAAACGCTCAACATCTCGTATCGTTGATAAAATTAATTATGAATGCATCAAAAATGAACTTTCAGTTTTGGATTGGACAGAGGTAATTTCTGCGACTAACGTTAACGTGGCTGTTGAAGTATTTGCTGAAATGTTGTCTGTGGTCATAGCTAAACACACTAAGAAAGTTCGTATAAGTGGATCAAAATATAACCTAAAACCATGGATTACTCCTGGTTTAATAAAATGCATGAGAAATAGGGATCGATTGCATAGTAAGGCCAGAAAACACCCACTTAACGACATTTTACAAATAACATACAAGAGATACCGTAACTTCTGCAACAAAATTTTGCACGATTTAAAGATAAAGTTCGAAGCCGAAGAACTCGAAAAAAGTTTTGGCAACCCGAAACGCTTGTGGCGGACTATTAAAGATATTTGTCATATTCCTCAAAATAAAAGTCATTGTGCCGAACTTCTTTGCATACCACAAGCAACTGATCCGGTACATTCCCTGGACGTATGTAATGACCACTTTTCTACTGTAGGTAAGAGGCTTGCAGACAAAATCCTTGACGACCTGAATACCACAGAACACCATTTAGCTTCGCAGACAACATTGGAATCTTCATGTAATACATTCTTTGCCCAGCCCACGGATCCAATTGAGATAAATAAATTCATTATGCAGCTCCAGGAAAACAAGGCGCCCGGTATGGATGGTTTTTCCAATAAATTGATTAAAGAGATTCGTGCTTACTTGCTAGAACCTCTCACAGCAATACTCAATTTGTCACTCCACAGTGGTGAATTTCCTAAGAGCTGGAAAACGGCATGTCTCTGTCCAATTTACAAGAATGGAAGCAAATACTCTCCAGATAATTATCGCCCAATATCTTTGTTAGGTGTTTTCTCCAAATTACTGGAGAAAATTATGAATAAAAGACTTATGAATTATCTGGAGTCACATCAAATTCTGTCGGATCATCAGTTCGGATTTAGGAAAAATAAATCCACAAATGACGCCACATCCTTGCTGACGGAAAGAATAGCTTCATATCTTGATAATAATCAACGTTGTCTGGGTGTATTCTTGGATCTAGCGAAGGCATTCGACACTGTATCAGTCCCCGTGCTTCTTTCCAAATTGGAAAAGTCGGGGGTCAGGGGCGTGTCGTATCTCTGGTTCAAGAGCTACCTGACGGTTAGATCACAGTGCGTCAAAGTCGGAACTCATCAGAGCTCTTTAAAAACCACCAGTTTTGGAGTCCCTCAGGGTAGCATACTTGGCCCAACCTTGTTTTTATTATATATAAACGACATCCATCTACTGAAAATACCCAACGCTGATATTATCTGCTACGCAGATGATACAGCAATTGTATTTCGGGGACCAACCTGGTGCGATGTCTTTAAAACGGCTGAGAATGGGATGGGGATGGTGGCTGCCTGGTTGCGTTCCAATCTGTTGACACTGAATTCTACAAAGACCAAATTCATTTGTTTTCACATTACAAAGGCTACTGCACCGCCTGAAACTCCGAGTACGATCAAAATTCATAAATGTGGGAGTTCTAGCAGTGCCCTTTGTAATTGTGAAAGCATTTGTAAAACGGACGATATAAAATATCTTGGTGTGTATATTGATAGTAACCTGAACTTTAAAAAACACCTTAACTATATCTCAAATAGAGTTAGATCCACAGCAAACATCCTAAGGCAACTCCGTCACTCTGCTCCACCAGTCTTACTTAAGACAGTATATTATGCACTATGTCAGTCCCTAATAACATATTGTATTGACTGCTGGGGTAGTGCATCAAAGACCTACCTACTTGAAGTCGAAAGAGCACAACGTTCGGTGCTAAAAGTTATGCTCAAAAAACCCTATCAGTATTCTACGGAATCTGTGTATAAAGAAAGCAAAGTACTGAACGTAAGGCAACTTTTTATACTAAAGCAAGCGTCTAGAATGCACAAAAGGTTGTTGGGTACTAATGAACAATATCAGATGCTAAAACGGCGTAGATACATCTTAACTTTGCCTAGAACCAAAACAAAGTTCGCAAAACGCTTTAATCCCTACAATGAGATGATGATTTATAATATCATAGCAGAAAAATGTGACATAATGAAATCTAGTATGGCTGATTCAAAACAAAAAATCAAAACCTGGTTAGCAACACTTACATACGACGAGACGGAGTTGCTGCTAAAACATGTTGAGTAGATATTTTATTTTATTTTTTTTTATTTTTTTTATGTTTAATGATATTTAAGTCTTATTTATTTATCACATGTATTGTATGTATTTTTTATGTTCACATTTATTTATAATTAAAGAATTAATGTTTATATTATTATATTTTGTATTTATATATATATTATTATATTATATTTTTAATTACTTATTAAATTGCACTAATGTTATTAGAGTAACTACCTACTGATATTGATCATTCAATTACTGTGTTAAATTATTATGTTATCTAGTATTTATGCAAGAAATCAAGCATCCGAACGGCTTTATTAATTTACCTGTATAAATC
Source organism: Idaea dimidiata (assembly GCA_949358125.1). Taxonomy (NCBI): domain Eukaryota; kingdom Metazoa; phylum Arthropoda; class Insecta; order Lepidoptera; family Geometridae; genus Idaea; species Idaea dimidiata. The sequence continues at coordinate 13,081,075 of OX442339.1, read as the reverse complement.
TTTTTTGTTCCTGACACTTCACAATACAGACAATAGTCTAGTGTGAGGGTCACAGACAAATGTGTAATAGGATAGTTTTGATTGGTAAATAAATATTTTTCATTTTCATTTCATTTCATTTTTACTTCCGCGTTTCTGAACGTAAAACAGTGAAAATATGACGAAGCCTCACGTTAATGACGTCATATTATTATTCAACAACAGTTTTTTTGTTCATCACAACAATATCCTCTTGACATTGTTTGTTTAAGTGTCTTGCCTCGTCGCGACTATTAAAGCGCAGCACGGCACCATATGTTAATTTAAAAAGGCATTCATTCATTAAACAAACATACATAAAATTTAACGAAGCGCTGCCATATACGTTAACGAATTTCCGGCTTTTATTGTGATTATCCCACGAATGCGCTTTGTCTCTTTCTCTACAATGGGAAGGGCAGGAACGCCGGAGAGGGACGGGTATGGGTTTCCGATTCGGGAATGTGGAACCATCTATCGTTCGGCGATCCGCGGCAAGCGCGCGGTTAATGGCCACAATTAAAGACGACACTCTTGGGCCTACCGAAATATCGCGACATAAAAATGTCGTTGTTACCGCGTATCAAATTGTTTAACACATTCCCTTTTACGACTTGTCGTCTGTTTATGACGGCGATCCGAGCGATTTGTGATACCAGATATAGGTACTCCCAGATGTGGAAACGTTCGTTGATCGGAATCTCCTATCGTTGTTACTGAAGGAATGGTAAATAATAATAAAGTTAAAACCATTACGAAAACATCACATAACATTATAGGAATACGACCAAAATGCTGAGAACCAACACGAATAATGTTAATGAAATAAATGTTTAGTAATAGGAAACATCGCTTACATTAATCAACCAGACGAAATGAAGTCCAGTGACAGAAGGCGACCCAAATTAAAGATAAAACGTTACTTCCATTACACGAGGATAAATTATACGGGAATTTCGTTGTAAGCGAAACATATGCATAGGTACCGAATAAATTCGCAGCCGCAAACAAAGGGGTTCTATCTGAACAGACCGCGGGACGACAAATGTCGACTAAACGACAAATAAAAGCAGCGATAGTTTAAATTGGGATCCCAAAAACTGTCTATAAACAAACACTGGAACTAAATTTCGGTCAGAAAGTTTAAGGTCCGAAGCATGCGGCGAGGTATCAAAACCTTTGGCAATTTGTTAAACAAGTTATAAACTAACAGTTAGTGAGAACAACACGATGGGATAGCGGAGAACAAGGGATAAATATGGGTGTGTTGGAGCGGTCACTGTAACAACGCTTGTAATAACAGAAAGTTGGACTGTAAAACAGCAGTAAACAAAGAGGCGACTAGAAATTTGACTATGTGTGAACGTTGTTTTACCAGCCCTAAATGCCGACGTGTAACACGAAAGTCTAAATACTACCTCATCACCATTAGGGTAAATTACACGAATTTGTAGTCCAAAGTTCTTAAAAACAAAACGCTCGACGAAACAACAAACCATCAACAATATTTCACTTTGAACAAATGAAAAATGTCGAACAATTAAATTGTTCAATCAAATTTTGATTGACACTATCATAATTGATCGTAATGAAGCCATTAAGCAAATCGTACTCAAAGATCTAAAAGCAGTATGATAAGTTCATGAAATAAGATAAGTCCGACGCTATCCATTCAAATCACGCGAGAGAATTCCAATTAAATTGCATTTCAATGAAAATCTAGACCGATTATAGAATACGATGGTGGACAAATTAAAACCGGTGCTCCGTGAGATTTCTTGTTCCGCTGAATTTTCATGGAGTAGGGCACGATAAAAATCCATTAGCATAGCGTTGCGCCGCGAGAGGCCTCTGTGACACGGTGTCTCGCTACTCGAGGACTATCTAGATGAGATAATAATAAACCGACTTTCTTCTTGTTTTCCACGTCTTTGAACTTGTTTTTCACTACATCTTCTGTTGAAGAAGACTCCGCAATATTGTTAGTAAGAACGGAGTTGGATTTCGTTAATTATGAATTACTATATGCGCCCCGCGGTTTCACCCGCGTAAGTGCCGATACCGCGTAAATATTAAGATGTGTTATACATAAAAACCTTCCTATTGAATCACTTTATCTACTCAAAAACCGCATTAAAATCCGCTGCGTAGTTTTAAAGATCTAAGCATACAAACACAGACAGCGGGAAATGACTTTGTTTTATACTGTGTAATGATTTATTACGCTTAACTGTTACGTAGTATTTTATTAAGTAACATCACCTGTTTGTCAACTACGATATCATTATTAATTTATGAAAATTCTGTACCAATCTAGTTCATATCTAGGTGTGTAATATCTCTGTAGCTGGCATGCGCTCTAATGCGATTCCCTAGCAATCACATGCTTCATTTTGCATTCCCGCAAACACTTTTACCCGGTATATCCTAGAGCCCCTGAAACGATCGCAAAAGTCGACGTATTCCAGCCTTTTCAGCAAATCTCATATATTTTTCAAGCAGCTATAAATGAACCATCGATACCTATATGTATAGCATTAATTTATCTTACTTACTTTTACGTTACGGCTTTTTGCCCAAGTAAAATGTTACATTTAAATGTGTCGTTTGATGTTTCAATATCTGAGCACTTTTTCCTGTTTCAATATTCAGTTTTCAAATAAAATATGTAGTATATATAGTAAGTAAGTCAAATAGTACTATTTGAGCAATTTAATATTCGGGTCGTATTTTTATTATAATCATATTCGTACGTATGTATTTGATTGAAGTTTATGACCTTTTTGTGGTTGTCATATATAATATTTTTATCACAAATGCGATAACCACTATCCCATTTCGTTATTAAAAAAATGACGATGCGGTCTATCTATAATTTCGGACGTAAATCATCAGTACATCATCCGATCTGCGTCTACGCGTATGTGTCTAATCAGACTAATTACGGATCGTAGGAAGTCACTTTATAACGGACAAGTCCGCCAAGCGACCTAACTATTAACCTAGTCAAATATGTATACTGTAATTAATACTATAAAGAACTGACCGTTATGGACGAGCAATGTAGAATCCCTCGCGAGCGGCAACTCAGAATCTGTAAGCGTTGCGTCGGACGCGTTATCGGACGCCGAAGTGGGAGTAGTTGGAGCGGTCGGCGAATCGGAGAGGCCGCGGGTGCGCGCGCGCCGCCGCCCGCTCTCGCTGCTCGAGCCGCTGCCGCTCCCACCACCGTATGGCTGGAGACGGCCCAGGCCTGAAACAACATACATCTGTTAGTAACACACTTTTAAAACTTACACGATTTCTGTCCATCATTATTATTAAACTGCGGGTTTAGGTAACATGTTACGGCGCAATATAGCCGCAAACTAAGCGCTAGGCTTGTGCTATAGGTACTAGACAACGAATATACTACCAAAGTCGCGTTGAAGAACATGATTTTTAATTACAAGTCAGGTGGGTTAAGTCGGATAATACTGCCATCTATCGATCAGATTTTAACACAAAAACTAAACATACTTAATACAGGTATTTGCTTCCACCTGACCACGGCGAAGCTAAAAGGAATAGATATTGCCCGACATTACACACAGCGCAATCTAGCCCCAAACTAAGCACTAGGCTTGTACTATGAGTACTAGACAACGGATCTCCGTTAGTATAAACTAGATACACATAAGCAGCTAGTAGATATAATACAACACACAAATACACTATTTACAATAACAATATGACTTATGTAATATTACCTACAAAATAACATTATCAAACCTCAATATTTTATCACCATCAAAGGAATTGTGACCAATCTTAGCAGACAATAAAAAGGCATATTCAGGTGCCTTTCCCCTGTACATCATATTCATTAATTATTTACCTACAACAGAGAGATTTCATCGGAAATAAATAACAAAGGGAAAGAAGCCACATACAGAAGAAGATGGGAAGGGGGAAAATAATTAGAAATAATAAGGATTCTTAGGTAGGCAATGAAAAGGTAGGCTTATTTTATTTATTTATTCCTTAATATACGTATGAAATGTCACTAATAAATAATCTAAAAAAAAACTGTTAGGCACTGAACATTATTTTATTTTTCAAACGATACAAAATGATAAAATAAATATTATGTCTTACTTTTTCTGTATGTATCGACTGTTTCCAAACATACACTTAGGTTTCCAAACAATTTCGTATTTATAAAAAATACCGGTCAAGTTCGAATCGATTTCTCACACGAAGTGTTTCGTATATTATTATCATAATTTGGTACCGAATCCTAACCAAGTGGACCAAGTGGACCCTGGACCAAGTGAAATCCCTGAACGCAACTTGCGCTAATTTATGGTGGTAATCTAGATGGTGCCAGTGGCAAAAATACGTCATTAAATTGTGTTTATATTTGAAAAATCACGTTTGTTGTATGAGATCCCGATGCGATGTCTGGATGCGAGAAGCCGAAATTAGATCTAGGCGTGCAATTGGAGAGGCCTATGTCCAGCAGTGGACTGCAACAGGCTGATGATGATGATGATGATGTGAGTCCCCCCTTTTTTTTAGTATTTGTTGTTATAGCGGTAATAGAAATACGTAATCTAGGAAAAATTCAACTGTCTAGCTATCACGGTTCATGAGATACAGCCTGGTGACAGACGAACGGACAGACAGCGAAATCTCAGTAATAGGATTCCGTTTTTTCCCTTTAAGTACGTAACCCTAATAAATATATAAATTGAATAAAAATGTATTTAGGTGAAATCAAACGGCGTAACAAAAATATTAAATTTAATCAATCGTTTTTTTTCCTCGAATTCAGTCGCTAGGATAATAAAAAGTTTACTTATAAAACCGTTAATGGTATTTTTATTGTTCCTATTGAAAGTATTTAATAACTTTCAGAAATATTTGTTCAATTTCTTTGATCCTTCGGGTCTAATCGCTCGGGGTCATTAGGAAAGTATCGAAAGAAATAAACCGGAGTATAGAAGCTCTTGAGACGCGTAGACGGTCGGCAGAAACTTTTTAATTTAAGGCAAACATCCCAAGAGGGCCAGCTCAAAGGACGAAAAAAATAAAATTAGTTTCGAGTTTACCTCATTACTGGACTCGCAGATTCAGCATGCACTCTGCACGTGGAACACTTCACTGTTGCTTTGGATGAGATATAAATTTTATTGAAAAATATTATATTGCGCTAGGTAGATACATTCTGGTACATCTGTTTCGATACAGTTTAGTGGATTTCATTGCTGTCTGAGCGTTTGTACCGTTAATGTTTATCGTATCTAAGATTCATTTCGGGTAATAGGTAAGTAGTCATAAAATGGGTAATAAATAAAATTAAATAAATCCTGTGACCAACACACAGCGCCATCTAGCCCTGTGGTAAGCTGCTATAAGCTTGTGTTACGGTGACAACGGATATACTACTTATATTTCTTTTTCTTTTGTAAATACATAATATACTTATCATACATAGAAATACACCCAGACCAGATACAAATATTTAATTAATTAAGCATAAATATTTGCACTCAGCGGGAATCGAACCCGCAAACTTCTGCATTTCAGCCAAGCGTTCGCCTGACGCGCCACAGAGGTCGTCAATACATGGTAAAAGACAAACCTTCAGTACGTGGTTTATAAGATCACGAACTTACTCGGCTTCAAGCCGGTGACACACAGGCGGAATAGGTCATCGAGCCACAAATCCGCGTACTTACTCTCACGTCTATTACCCCCTTAAGACAAGTAATATGTTTATTTATTTTTATATTGATTTTGTCTAAGGTTTTCGCAATTTTCCGTAATAAAATACAATATTTACCGGGTTTTACTCGCGTTTTAGTTTAATAACTGCATTATTACATTAACAGTACATTTAACTTTACAGTTAGCTTTTCAAGGTTGACTAAATCTATTGTCAACCTTGGAAAAACTAACTGTAAAGTTAGCGTAAGCTCGGTACTTTTGTAATAATGTCGTATTATAAATAAAAAGCGAGTTAAGCCCGGTAAATATTGTGTTTAGATATTTTTATATGGTCAATATTTAATTTCAGTGTTAATTACCTGTTCCGTGTTATGAAATTAATTGCTTTTACTTAGTACCTAATTAGGTACACACTACCCTAGTAAACCTAAAAAATATCAATCATTTTTGGCAGAGTAGGTAAGTGATAACTTTTTATTGTAACAGATAAAAAATCGCCTAACTAAAATCTCACCAAAACGATATTATCAGATGTAGCACGCTCAGCCCCGAGGGACACGTTAGTTCACTACGAGACCTTATAAAAATAGATGCGACTTAATACAAAAACGGTATCATCCAAAGACTCTTGAGATATCGTCTAATCAAATAGCCAGGAAGTTGTGCCAATGCCATAATTAACGAACGCCGGACCCCTTGACAAAAGAGATCCAAACAAAAAAGGACAATGTCCTCGTTAAGAACGAATTTTTGCCAACTCCGGTTCTCTCCCCTTTTATCGCAGCTAGGTGCAGAACAGGAAAAAAATCTAATTGAAAGCGCGATTCGGATTGCCAAAGTCTGAGGCATTTTTAAGTAACTTCAATTATTTGTTTGAGTTTTGGCGGGAACGCGTTCAGAAGATGTATTGCTAAATTTTCATTTTTGTGAAACCTAGTTCAAATGTTTGTAAATTGTTTAATTTCGGGGGCTTATTAATCAATGTAGTTTCGTGAAGGTGTATGTTCAAGTGTAATGAAAGTGAAAATCGGTGCAAAACATAGACTTTAGCGTTGTCTTCAATGCTCGCGTGAACGAGACAAATAACCATAATCGGTTCACAAACAATAAGAAATAAATAATAAATTAGTTGTTTCGAAAAAAAAGTGTACTATTATAATAAGAGTTATGTTATTTAAATGGAAGTAGTAAATTGCGACCCGTAACGCTATACATTGAGGAGTGTTATGATGAGAAGGTGGTTTTAGGTGCTCGTTCAATCCTCACCTATTAATTGTTATTTTTTTTTATCCTAAAGAGCTAAAACTGCCCTTCATTTTGGTTTTGATTTTCATCCGGTTATTACTGAAGGAAAAAGCTACTTTCCGAATAAAAAAAAAATAGCAAAAAATTTAGAACTATCTTGAGCTTTTTATTTAAAAAAAAAACAAAGTAAAAAGTTACTACAGAATTTCTTCTAAAATAACTTACCAACGGAAAAGCAGTATTAAAACAATCCAATTAAAACGCAACGATAACACAAAAATAAAACTGCTGAACACAAATTCCTTAATAGTTAAATAAATGTTTCACAAAATTTAGTAACTTTTTCTAAGAATAGAAAATATATTCACACAATATAATTAAAATAATAAAAACGTGCGTCCTTCACGTGGTTCTGAATAAAATTCACGAAATCAGGATATTCTAGACTTCAGAGTGGCGTGGGCGAATTGGACTAACGTAAATAAAAATAATATTGTCTGTTTCCTCTAAATACGATAAGGTCCCGCGATAAAGTAGACGCAGGATATCCTTTACGATAAATTGTGACCGGTCACTCAGAGTTCGACATTGTTTTTACATAAATTCAGTTCTACATTCTACTAGTCATCGCTGATTTGGGGGAATACCATAAAGTGGTTTAGATTTATTTATCCAAACATATAAAATTCTAAGTTTTCATTCTTTATTTATAACAAAATATAATTTCGTTTAAACTAATTTCATTCAAGAATGCCAATGAAGTCCCGATGGAATCAAGTTTTACAACAAAAAGAATTGCAATAAGATTCAATTCAAAGTAGTGAACTCATAAATATACAATTGGCGAGTTTGCTTGCATTGCGAAATCACGTCTGTCATCGGCCTACCAGCCCCAATTGTAACCAAGAAAAAAATGTGGCGAATAAACATAAAATCCGCTTTCCGCACGTATTGTTACACATTCGTTACCAAGAAAGAAAAACTACTACGGTAAAAACTGGCATAAATGAACCGACAAACCAGTACCCTAGGGGTGACAACTGTTGTGATTGCCGACACAAAAACGTAAAATATATTCAATCAACATTGAGTATTCCACACGGAGCAGACAACGGCCTCTCTGCATTTTGTTATAGCTACCTATTTACTACTACAGAGATACAGAATAAGTAACATTTCTTGCACTCTTCCTCAACTTCATTCACAAAATAAATTATTGTACTGTATTTTTCCATTATCATTGGCTTTTATTGTGTTCTATTGTTCTCATATGTAAATCAATATGTCTTCGCAGAGTCCCTTTATCAAATATACTATTCAAAACACGATGCCCCGCGTTAAGGCAAACGTAGAAATTTGTCACATGAGCGATGGTTCACCTACGTGTTCCGCCGTCCAAATCCCAAATATAATCCTTCATCTTTCAAATAAAATACACCTTTATTACTTTAGAGAGAAAAGCTTTAATCCAGCGCAACCTCCTTCGGGAATTTCATATTTCATGCGTATGAGAATTCGGATTATCGCGCGAATTTATATCTTACAGGAGTAATCAAAAAGTGCGATTTCGAAAGACACGAGCTCTGTTCCCGCGATGCGAGCTAGTTGCGCCGACTGAGACTGTATGATTTTATGCCAGCAAAAGTAAAGAAGGTTGACAAATAGGTCGGGCGTGCCGATGATGTTCAGTTTTATTAAAATTAAAACATTATATCTGACGTTAATAAAACTCAGTAAGGTCGAGAATCGCTCGTGTGCCCTGTTTAAATTTACAACGGGAACACGGGGGATAAGCTGAACATTTTTATTATCATCGCTCTAGTTTATTGCGTCTCGAGCTAAAGCATTAGAAATAATCTTCAATGTAGGGTGTATTTTTTAGAGCTCCGCAAGTGCTGACAATTCTAGTAACTGAGAAAGAATCCTTCGAGATAATGTTGAACAATTTAAGTTACCCGGTTTATTTAAGAAGTAAACCCGATTTTGTTAATAGGAATAAGTACCAAAAAGAAACAAAGTGTTCAATAAATCTGTCAAATTGAAGCGTTACCGTGGTGAAGGGCTGGTCCACGGTCGTAACTCACTCTACCTACAATTTTATGGACAATTTATTTGACATGAACTGTACTTGTCAAATGCTGACGTCTGTCGTATCAGAGGAATAAATGATAGACGTAAAATAGTCTGGAGAGACAACAGAAGCCTTAAATATTGCGGTCACGTAGCAGTCGCGCAGCACTGGAGGCGCAATCTCCGCACAAAAAATACATTTGTCTAAAGCATAGGAAAATCTCTCGTAATTCAATGCATCGACGATGAAATTTAGTTCAGTTTTATTGAAATAGTTGTATGTGTTGACAGCCACTGAGCAGAGTTCAGACAACAAATTGGGTGACATCTATATAAAATTTTAACACAACATTTTTTATTCCGAAGAAAAAAGTTGTGAATTGATTTATGAACAGGATAGCGTTTATCGCAAATTAAATGTCACAAATTCTAATAATTATAATCATATATTTTGTTTTGAGATATAATGAAATTTAAATTATTGTTATACGTAAATTAAGCTGTACATTAAGGTTTGTGATGAAAGTAGCACATGGTGAAATTATAAAAATAGTGTATTCGATGACAGACAATTAGATTGTAATCCCATCGGTACAATCGACCACATGCAATGAACACAATCATCCCGAATCATCCGCAACTTTGATCCGAAAATCCCAAGTAGTGAGTGTTTGTTTTTGATTTTTGTCTAACGAGACAATGGGGAAATGATGAGCACTGTGCCGTACGTCGCCTCTGGGACTTCACCCCATACCGACACACCACCCCTGTAACACCTCTCCAATCGAATATTTACTTTACAAAGAACACAATACGATTCAATTTAATTCAAACCTGTACGGCTGAGAGGATGTTTTGTATTTGTGTCGGTCACATATGGCGTCAAACGGGCTACGGCGAGTGACGGCATGCCACTCGAGGGATGCGTATTGGCCTCCAGTACTCCACACGGGACATTCACTATGTCACTGGACATCGACCATTTTTGAGATTTAATACACATACATTGTACAGGATTTTTTCCGTACCTATAACAGGATTTTGTTATATTCTTGGAGAATAAAATAATAATATCTAGTTCTAGATAAATAGATAAATAATTTATTTGCATAACCGACAATTATGTACAATTAGTAAACATCAAAAATTAGACAAATACACAGAAAGCTCAAAAGTAAAACGTTGTACAAATGGGTGACCTTATCGCTAAAAGCGATTTCCTTCAGGCAAACTTGATAGAAAGAGCTAGAAATTCCCTGTAGTTCATGAGGGTCATAGAGGTCTGTAGGTACCTTTTATTCGTATTAATTATTATGTACGTATTTACTTTATATGTCATAGTGTTATTTGTATAAATCGCCGTATTACCGCAGAAGTATTCGATTCTCACAGTTTTAATATGCGACAAATATGTGCAGAAATACAGCTAATGTAAATTAAAAGTACCAAAAGTACATCACGTTATCACACCGCAGTTAGTGCGATGTGGTTACGACATATTTATAGTAACATGAATTATGGCGACTCATTTTTATTATACCTAGGTATATGCAGTAAATAACATTTTGCAGAACTACAAGAGTTTATACCTATTTTTTGCTATACACTTCAATTACAACCGCTCGGGTTCAGTAGTCACGCAAAATTCAAATCCGAAAGCTCTCAATTTGGATAACACGCCATCCATTTACACTAACTTATTAGGTGTACGACATCAAGGCTCGTTCATTAACGCTTTTGATAAAATAATTTAGTACAAGTTAACAGTTCTAAATAATAGCGAAGATTATTATATTATCGATAAATTTACTATCAATCAACGCGTTCGTTAAATACTCTATTAATAGAGAATCGTTTGCAAAATTAGCAGATTAGCCAGTGCTTACCGAAAACCGATGGGATCCGATTATGTACCGCTAATTAGACGTCAGTTGTTTACCTTTGTAATGATCTGACATCAAAGTGGAATTTGGCAGTATTCTGCGGGTAGATCGAAGTCTGTAATACCGAGAGAGAACTCAAACTTAGTGATTTATTTACGCTGTCGAGTATTGATCGAACTTGTATTACGCTAGCACCGTTTGGGGAAATCTGAGGATCGAGGTCAAGTGGGTATATCTAATTCTCTCGTGTTTTTGTTTGATTTACAAGACATAATCCCGCCAGTACGAATATTCATATTTACTTTCACTTCTCCCGATGTCGTCGACATGTTTACGATCGAACATCAAAGAGAGTAACTGCCTAGGTTTTCAAATTACTTTCGGTTTTCTGTCGTCAAATCAATTACAAATAAGCCAGCCTTGGGAGAAAGTGGTGGATAATGACAGTTAAATAATTTACACGTGTTGGTTTACTTTAACAAATGCTAGTTAAGTGATTGCCTTTAGCTGAGAGGATTTAAAGTGATTTATTGTCTTTAACTCGAGTTTACTTTGATAATTAAACGCTTAAGTAACTGAAATTCCGAAAGTTTCTTGTTTTGTGTGGTAGATAGGTACTTACTAGTTCATTTTGAAATGTTAACTCACGTTCAAATATAAGATTCTACAGAAATATCCGCTTAAAACCGACATATTGGCCTTTCGATATCAGAAACAACGATATATCACGCGATCTTAATTTATGGATGTGAATGAATTTATGATCTTCCAAATTTTTGGCATAGACCCTGTTAAAATTCCTGACCTAGTTTTTCTGTCAACCAGAAAAGCGAAAGGGATAATATAGAAAAATTATTTGCAGGCTTAGACTTGTCGAAGCTCCAGAATTTAAACCAAATATATTTTTTTGTATTAGTGAATACAAAAAAATAAAATTAACGAGTCGAAGTCGTCAAGTAAGCTTAGGTTTGCTCGAACCACATAATCTTGTTTTGATAGCTGAGACGATTTAGACCACATCGTTGCTTTCCATCAGGTGAAATAGTGGTCCAACGCTTACCTATCAGTTTAAAAGAAAAATTAAAGTTTGTGATGAATGCAAAAATATTGCATGATTATTGTGGTACCGACCAATCAACAGAATTTTTGGAACTAAAACAGTAGTGTTCAAAACACTGTTTTCTTAATTAAATTGGGAAGTACATTAGCGATTTAAAAAAATAACCTATTGATCTGTAATTCGGAATCCTGCTCTCAAGGATTTTAATTTTAAGGAAAACTTAAAGAGTAATAATAATAATAACTCTTTGCACATGTCTGAACAAGGCAATCCTCGCTTATTTGTAGGAAGGTACGAGTACCTACATTAACTATTAAATGAAAACTATTAAAGTTAATAGTAGGTAGGTAGCCTTAATTCAGCTGAAGCTATAACACGCTGCCCACATCGATGACGATTAAAATTAAAGAATTGCAGTAGGTAACTCTACACCGGAGGTAAATAATTGAAGTAATTGTTGGGTCGGATCGGGTCAATTAATCATTGGATGTGGTCCGGTGGCGTATTCATTATCAATTAATACGCCACCCAAACTACGTACGTAACATGCTTCAAACGGGTTTAGAATAATCGGGACGTTAGAATTTAGGAACATTATCCACAATAGAGTACAATTCAATTGGATTTCAATTCAATGCAATTTGTATAAATATAAACGTGCTTCACTGTTTGTAAATTTATGAAATACTTACTGCGTCCCGCGGTTTCCCTCGTAAGTCCCAATCCCGTGGTAATATCGGGATAAATAGTAGTCTATATATTATTTCGGGTCCCCAGTTACCTATATTCCAAGTTTCTTTGAACTCAGTTTGGTAGTTTTTGCTTGAAAGAGTCATAAATATACAAACTTTCGCCTTTATAATATTATTAAATAACTAGCTGGGCTCAGCGGTTTCACCCGCGTTACTTGGATGGGTGACCGAAAATTTATGTACTAAAAAATCATTTTCTCGAGCTTCTCCGTGCTTCGGAATGCACGTTAAGCAATTGGTCCCGGTTATAATTTTTGATCAAGTAGTAGTCAAGTTAGAGGCCTTGGAACGACCTCAGAATTCTAACATTAGGTGAGCCACACCACTACACGAAAAGAAAACGATAATTATCTTAATGCTGATTGAAGTAGGTTTAAATAATAATAACGATACTTATTCTAGCATTGTATGAAATAACAATTACTGTTAAAATCTTTTTAATTTTTTATTGAAATTTACATCGTTATAGCTACAAATTTTAAATATAATTTCAACGATTACAGAATTTATCAACGAAAACTATTTTTAAACGAAATGGATGCACAATAATTAGATTTAAAAATATCTGAAAAGACTGAAATTCCCCGAAAACCTCGTAAATATTAAATAAAGCGAGAGTGCACCACGCCACTAAAAGCACTCCAAAAAAGTTTTTTCTTGTCTCTAAAACAATAAACCAGAATATATCAGGGCTGGGTGGACATTTTGAGCGTAGTAAACTCAAGAGTTATCTTTGTGTCTTAATTTCGTCACTTTAAAAATAGGATCCCATATGTTCGTGGCATTGACTTCTACCACAAAAGAGCCGTTGTATTACGATTATTAAGAACATATGCAAGTAAATATCGACTTTACTTTTTGTTGATGCTTAACATTTCCAAGATATTTTTGCAGCTTTCATATCATCATTCGAACAAAAATAAAAGTTAACCGTAAAAGAAAAGGCAATTGAGCTCGCAAAACAACGCCAATGTTTAAAATTACAATAAAACAACAAAAAAATTCACAGAAAACGTCAGCCGTTTTCACGTAATAACGTCTATAATATTCAAGTGCAACGTGCCTAAGTAATAAAACTGTAAGGTAAAGAAACTCCTTATCAAAATGCCACGGAAAATGCGATGGCATCGCTCTGCCTCGCTCAGTAACTGTCGGCTGGGGACCTATTCTCTCTATATTACCTTCTTATTCCGACGCGTCATGTTCGAAATTCAAAATTACGAGCCGCCATCTTTATTCCGGCGATGACGGATTCAGATTAGCTAAATGATTTATGTGATGGTTCTTTATTGGATGACGATTACCATAGTATTTTAGTTTATTGGATTTAATTGAAGCTTCTAGATGCAGATACGTAATGTAAAACAACATTTATTCAATATTTTTATTTTTAGGTACAATTAAACTATAGATCTTTTTTTTTTTTGGTTTGTGTATCTTAAGAAATAGGTACTAAATATTCTAATTGTTTTGAAGCAAAGCTTTTACTTACACTTTCACTTACAGGCTCAATTCGCGAGAAAGGCGGAATGAATAAAAATAACAATATTTAACAAAAATAAAAATTACAAACGTGGGGATACAGATAAAACATAATTAATATAATTTTATCCAATTAATGTATTCTGTTTGGAGTAAAAGGGTGGTACACAACAGTATTTTCGATAGGTAAATAGCTCGCAGATTATTTTGAGGTGTAAATTTGTTTTTTATTTTGTTTACCCTGAAGACGGGTTATCAATCAACTTGCATGTTATTTTCTTGGTATTTAATGTTGATACGAACTTTATCAAAAGTAATAAAATTAGCAATATAACTTACTTAGGGTGCTCCCTCACCGCGAGCATTCACTTGTAATGTAACGTTACAGATTCGAGCATAACAATCAGCGCGCACCTTGTAACGATACAATGTGTAATCGTACTAATATTATAAATGTGAAAGTGTGTGTGTTTGAATGTTTAGATGTTTGTTACTCAATCACGCAAAAACTACTGAACCGATTGCGATGAAACTTCAAATATAGCTGGATACATAGGGTACTTTTAACCCGATATTCCCGCGGGTACGGGACTTACGCGGGTGCAACCGCGGGGCGCAGTTAGTATCTTAATACAACTTAAAACATCAATGCGCTTTACTAATAAAATGTACCATTACAAATGAATGCTCCCGGTGAGGGAAAACTTAACAAACAGTGACATGTTTTAAAAATAAACTTAAAGATATTGACGGCCTCTGTGCGGCGGGCGAAGTCCGGACTGCTACGCAGAAGGTTGCGGGTTCAATTCCCGCCGGGGACAAATATTTGTGATTTTTTGGAAATATATTTCCTATCTAAAAATATTTCTAAGCTAAATCTACAGAACCCTAAAATATAATGATTGCTTTTCGTTCACAAGATTGAAAAAATGATTTCAATTTTAGTTACAGATATGAAACATTTTTCAACAAAACCAAAAAGTCTTTCCCTTTGTATACAAAGCACGTGACTTTCCACATAAACAAAAGCTAAGACTTCATAAAATAATTTTCAATACACGAGGAAATTGGTCAAAAATGACTGGCCAATATGATTATGCATGCTGTACGAGCGTTATACGAAATTGTATTTTAAACAGTTCAGGTACAAAGGCTAGTTTCCGCTGAAGTAGTTTTCTGAAGACAATTTGGATTCCCATTACGGTAACCGAGGTTTGCAAGTTCAAATCGTCGAGTAAAAGGTTAGGTAAAAGGGTTAGAAACATTATGTAATCGAATGAGGAGTCTACCTGGATCCTTTGTTACTAAAGTAATCTTGCCAAATAAGAAAACTTTCTTCGCCATCAACAACGAGATAAAACTGTAATATTTACGCAAAGTTGGACGTAAACAAATAGCTTTTAATCAGAGAACAGTCAATCTAAACAAAGTCGTTCGGCCACGTGTATTAGGTATTGAGTAAGGCCTTATTAGGGCACAGTGAGTCCATAGCAGCCTGACTTACGCTTAAGAATTAATTCTTGGTTCCTTTATTACAGAGCTTTCTGTTGTTTAGAATCAGAAGTTGAACAGAAGTTAATACAGGGCTGTAACGTAAGACTTTACTTAGTCATACGTTTGTTTGTGTAATTAAAGTTATTTATTTAAAAATATATTATTGGAAATTCTAAGTAGTTTTCGAAGATTTTTATATTTAAAGTTGAAAATCAGCTGTTTCTTAGTTAAAGGTAATTGATCTAAAGTTGTCATTTTATTTAGTTTAATCTACTACGATCAAAACTTTAGTTGCCTATTTTTTTCAAAATAGCTGTTTTTTTCAATGAAGAATAACTTATTAAAAGAAATTACCAAAAAAAAACCGAATATCCAAAAGTCGCATAACAAAAGTTGTTTGCCCAGACGTCTAGAACAACCCCCTTTCGGCTCAAAAGGGTATCCTCGTTACATATACTATAATATAAGCAACGTTAAAGTAACGTATGTTTGACGGTTACGAGCTCTCGGTATCAAATATCGGTAAGACCTCCAGCAGATAGTGTACCAGAAAAATCTCTAGTCCAATGGGATGCCCTTAGGATTACCAACTTTTTCCATCTAAAACTTCTGCTATAAATCGTCATAGAGCAACGAAACTATCGTAAATTTCCCTCCGAATTCACCGAAACTGTTTTATTGACAATTTATGGCAGATTTGCATTACGACTCAGTAAATTACGGAACGACGAAATTCGGAAGTTTTGCCGAATCGGGGATGTAAGACAAACGTTTATATTGTAAGTAATGAATTTGGTATATACCTACATATGTTGTCACCTGAATTGTTATTGGAAAAATAAATATAAGCATTATATCCGTTTTCTAGTCACCGTAACACAAACTCATTAGCTTAATATTGGGGCTATAATATTAGATGGCGCTGTGTGTTGTTCAAAGTTATTTATCTAATGCTAAGTAATAATTCTTAGAAGTAGGTAGAATTTTAATACTTAGAAGTAGGCAATTTTTAAGACAGCGTTTGGACCAAATCAGAAAAATGAGCGACATTTTTTTTCCATCTACCTGACCAACCACCATGAGCTCTTCGATTGGGGCTATTGGGGTTTCTACGAGCGACGTGTCCGAAATAGCGCGAGAATTCGTTAAAAGCAGAAAGTCAAATCAAGTTTGTAGCCTAGATTCGGACGGGTGGGTGTAAAAAGGGCTAAATAAACATTTCACTACATTACACACAGCGCAATCCAGCCCCAAACTAAGCATCAGGCTTGTATTATGGGTACTATAGACAACGGATATACTACATTTTTTTTTTTTTTTTGTAAATTCATACATATTATACATAGAATGACACCTAGACCAGATACAAATATTTTTTTAATTTTTAAGCATAAATATTTGCACCCAACGGGAATCGAACCCACAGCGAAATCGGCGTCACAGAAGCCGTCGATATGACGGTATAATGGTATAATAATGGCCAAATATTATGGTAGTCATTTTGAGACAGTCCTTTTTTAGATAATTTTCATACATTAATACATAATTATATTCAACAACATCTATCATGAAACATTAAACAATTTTCGATGAACCCGGCAGAAATTTTGACTTTAGTTCAATTTTTACTCAGAGGTATAAATATTGCTTCATAATGGGTGATGATAATTGAGCTGATAATACACATTAAACAAAAATGTAAAAAAAAACTCTTGTCACTGTGTTGTGAACAAAATGATAACCTTTCATATTTTACTAAAGAGTTATGCAGTTTAAAAACTAAAGTTTGTGTGAATGTTTGATATTTCTTCACGCAAAAAAATTAAAAACTGACATTAAAAACTGACACAAAATAACATACAGTGCTACCCATTTATTTGTTAAGCAATCTGAAATCGAACAGTTTTACAGAGTAGATACAAATTCATTTGTAAAGGTAAAAAAATTTGATCACTTATCGGACAAAGCAATTGCATATACGAGTAAAACATTAGGGCAAAGCTTGTTTAATAGAAATATTTGGTGGCCATCAATTTCGTGTGTTTTTTGTTTTTTAATACATTTTTATCGAAAAATACTTAATTATCAAAATACTTCATTAATGCAACAACGGTCAGTTTTATAATTATAATCATTCGTGTTCTGGTGTGCAAGCAGTAGGTACCTAATATGTTGTCACAAGGCTGCGTTTCCACTGTGAAAGTGGTGCAAGCAGCGCTCAAAGTGCTCGCTGTCCTGCAGCTTACAGCCTATCTCTGGCCACGCAACGCTGTTGTAAACGGTATGTGAATTTATTATAATGTTCTCTATTTGTGTACTTACTATCCTAGAAATGCAGTTGGCACTGTGTCTGTTACGTAATTCACTATCCTGTAAAAGGGTAGTCAGGCTCCTGTTAATGCTAGCTTTGCCCAATTTTGGCATTTGCTTTTATGTGAATTCAAAGACAAACAGTGACATTTCCTATTCGTTTTATGTGAATCCTACAACAAATTGTGAATTTTGATTCAAAAGAAGAAATTTGAAATTTGATTAGAGTCAATACAGTTGTGTACCTTTGACAAAAACATGTAAGGGAAATCGAAATAAATACATATTTTTTTAATACAATTATATTAGGTACATCAAACACTATCTGTACTAGACTCCTAATGGCAGATATTGGCTTAGCAGACAAGGCAATGGGCAAGTCCTAGAGCTTGAAGAACTGATAACCGTTGGGGAGTAGAAGCCCTCGAGTGGCGACCATGATGAAATGCGAAACGGAGTGTTTTAAGACCACCTACTCGGTGGACCGATATAGCGGTCGCGGGGAGTCGTTGGATAGGAGGCATGATGAGGTGGCATCGTGTGGAAGAGGCCTATGCTATGTACGAAGGCGATGATGATGTTGGATTTTTGATTGACACTTTAGAAATTAAAATCTTGTAGAAAACTAACCCGAATAATACAGCAGAGTTATCTTTTTTTTAGATAATGCATCCTTTGACATTATTATCGTCGGAGCTGGAACCGCCGGATCTGTTATAGCTAACAGATTAACAGAAAATGAAAACTTTAATGTACTTCTGATTGAGGCTGGTGGTGATCCTCCTTTTGAATCTACGGTGAGTTCGGTATAAGTTATCTAATCTAGACACGATAAGATTCAGTTAGTTCTTACATAACAACAGTTTCAGTTGGCTATAAAAGGCGATGATTTAATTGCGTTCGACGCAAAGTGGTCAGCTATAGCTGCAGATTGAAATTATGGCCACCAATATTTTGTATGTTTAGCCAATCAAATTCCACTTCTGGATAATGTTCTGTTTTTTTTTTTAATTTTATCGCCCTACCAAATTATTAAGATTTTTCAATAGAGCCTATCAATTTTACTATTTAAAGATATTTTTAATGTGAAATATTTTTTTATTTCCAGATTCCAGGGTACCCCTTGTATGTAATGAACTCGGTATATGATTGGAACTACGAATCGATAGACGATAAGTACAGCAATCAATGTCATCAAAATAATATATTCGATATTGTTTTGGGCAAAATGCTCGGTGGGACTGATTCGCTCAATTACATGATGTATGCACGAGGTGACAAAAAGGATTTCAGCTATTGGGCTCTTAAAGCCAATGACTCTTCATGGCAGTGGGATAATGTAGAACCTTTTTATAAAAAGATCGAAAAAATGTTAGCTACTGATGTCATCAATTCGGCATATAAAAACCGTTATGGAACCGATGGAATGCTTCCGATTACAGAACCAAACGGAAAAAGCATCGATCACATTTTAAATGCTTATAAAGAATTAGGTCAAGACATAGTTCCTGATTTGAACGAAGATACACCAATTGGACAAACTAAACTCAAAATAACTTCTTCTGAGGGAAAACGACAAGGAGTGGCATTGAACTATTTAAGTCCTATTAAAAAACGAGCTAATTTACATGTTTTAAAACACGCAACAGTCACTAAAATATTGTTTGACGATAACAAAACTGCTATCGGTGTTAAAGTTAAAGTAAATGAAAATGAGATTACTGTGAATTCAAACAAAGAAGTAATTATTTCTGCTGGCACATTCAACTCTGCTAAACTTCTGATGTTGTCAGGAATAGGACCTAAGGAACACTTAGATGGATTAAGCATTCCTGTTTTGTCAGATTTGCCTGTTGGCAAAAACTTACACGATCATGTAGCTGTTGTAGTACTTCACAATTTAGAAGAATCAGTGCAACCAGAAGAGCCATACAATCCATATGAATATCCTTCTCCTGGTGCTTCAATGGGACGTATATCTATTAATAACACTGATGAAGTTGACTACGAAACAATGAGTTTCATTGTAGAACCAGAATTGATAAGCTGTTATAATGTATTATCTTTCAAGTTTAATTATGATATTTGTGATAACATATTCACAGAGGCTGGGAAGAAAAGGATTTTATTTACACAAGTTACAAATTTGAATCCTAAATCGAGAGGAGAAGTGACATTACAAAGTTCTGATCCCCTGTCTAATCCTTTAATCAAAATAAATACATTTTCGGACAAGTCTGACCTTGAAAAATTAGCTAAAAGCGCTAAACATTTCAATAGTATAAAAGATACTCAGTATTTCACAGACATCCATGCCAAATTTATTGATCCTTCAACAAAATGTGAAAAGTACGGGTATGATACTACAGCTTATTGGGAATGTTATTCTCTTTGTATGTCGACTAATTTGAGTGGATTCGTTGGTACTAATGCTTTAGGGTCGGTGGTGGACGGAAAACTCAAAGTTATAGGAGTGAATAATCTTAGAGTGGCTGATGGCAGCATCATGCCGACTATCACAAGTGCACGACCAGGTGCATCTATAATGATGATTGGGGAAAAGGCAGCTGCATTTGTAAAAGCCGATTATGCTATGTAAAATATATAAATAGATTGTACATAGTTAAATATCAAGTTGTTGTTTTTTGTAAAGCACTTTATTTAATGGAAAATACATTAATTTAACACATGAATGAATATTTAAATGAATACGTCACACTTCATAAGTAGCTATACGGTCGACAATTGCATAAAACCACTATAGAGGCGAGGAACCACATCGACCACGAATGTAACACGATCTATTCGAATCAACGGGATACGAGATATAAAATCGATTTTGTGATGCAAAACATTTCACTTTTACACCAGTTTTGGCTCAAATATTGCTGTATCATTATTAAGTGTAGTTCTAATGTATTAAACACCAATAACATAGAACAACAACAATAATAGCTTAAATTTGATCACTCAATTAAATTATATTGGAGTATGTTTGTGTTATCTGTGTTTATGAAATAATTATATTATTGTCTTATATATAAAATTACCATGGCACAGTGTTAGTTCTCATACTTCTCCAAAACGGCTGGACCGATTTTTATGAATTTTGAATTATGTATATTTAGTTGGTCTGAGAATAAGCTACTATCTATTTTTTATCCCCCACCATTTTAATTTTATTTCCTGGATCTATTTCGACGAAAATTAGCATAGGGACAGTTTAAGTGAGTAGGAGAGTAACATAGAATCCTTTTGATCCTGATAAAATTGCGGGGTTGGGACTTACGCAGGTTAAACCGTGGGGCGCAGCAAGTCGTTATATAATATTTAAACCTTATATGGATTAACATTTCAATGATTATTTTATGAATGAGTCTTCCTACTAATATCATAAACGTAAAAGTTGGTACACTTTCAATAAATGTTAAGGATTCAATAAGGATTATTTATTACATTATAATGTCAATAAGATATCAAAAATATCGGTTTTTTGGTAGCACATCAAAATGCACTATAAGAGATTCGACTCGCTTTCCAATCTCCATGGTTAAAATTTGAAAAAGAAAAAAGGGCTAAAAATGTTAAGCCAACTCAAAAATAATCAGTAAAATCAGAAAAAAATCTTCCGTCTTTTGTTTAATTGATTGTTTATAGTCATTAATGCTAATTTTCAGATCTACTGTTCTCAGAACGTCTAGATTCATTCGTGCCTTGTCCGTTAGTCAGCAAAGAGAAAATGTCATAAATCCGATCTTAATCTGCCTTGTCCCCCGCAAATTAATCCAGCAAGCAAAATTAAACGAAACGCGAAGCCCTAATCAAACCCACTTACTGTGAATAGTTCAGATACTCAGGACTCTTGTTGCCAACTATTCAAGTTTTACTTTGATTAAGCAAACGACAGGGATTTTGCGCTTGATTAAAATATCTCATAGCTAGAAGACGGTGGTTTTGTGCTTCATAAAGTAGAGTTTCTGTCTCTTTGTAATTGGAATCGTTTGGTTCATATATCAAAACATTATTTTGTTCATTGCGTATAATTAACTTTTACGTATAGTAGATTTTACAGAGGTATGTAATTGGTTTAAATTAATATTCTAAAGAAGACAAGCCATATTAACCTTAAATAATAACCTTAACCGTAAAATCATATAGGGACCCTGAATAAATTAGTGTCTTCTATTTCTTAACGATCGCGATATAAGAATACTTTTATTGCAATAATAAGTCAAGAAAATTGGTATTGTTTATGAAATATTCTGTACAGCACCGCATAAATTCAAGGTAAGTACCAACCAGATCCATATTTCTTGGCCCACTGATTAGATATGGGGAATAATATTTTTCGGCAAAATAATATCCTGATTTATTCCGAAAGGGCAGATAACGGCTCGAAAGATGTGGCAGTAATGGCCAAAACCGGCCTGAATTGGCCGGAATGGGTCGAAAAAGGCCGAAAGTGGCATCCTACGGTAGTATTTTTACATATTATTTTCAGGGGAAGCATTAAATTACAGAGGATTTTTCGGGAGTTATGAAAGACCATATTTTGCGGAGGTGCGCCGAATGCCAACGACTCTTGCTTTCAGTAGGCGTGAAAAAATGGAATAATTATATGTTTTATAGGGCTTTCTTTTTTATTGGGGTACGTTTTATCCGTGCTCTTGAAAAGGTTTTAAATTGAAGCCCAAAGGATATGTAGGACATTTTATGGATCATTTACGAGAAGAATATAAACATTTACTTTATGAATTACTATAGGTATGAGTGAACCTGAATACGAGAGTGATTTTGCTATATACTATATCCTAATATTATAAAGAGGTAGGTACGTTGGTAACATGTATAAACGTATGTATGTGAGTATATGTTTTGGGGGTAATCTTCGAAACTACTGAACCTATTTCAAATTTTTTTTCACTAATACAAAGCTACATTATCAAGGAGTAATTTTTAATTCTGATATTATTATGGGATCGGGACTTACGCGAGTAAATTATAAATACACAGCTTTTAACTACGAGTACGTCATGCAATTCTACGCCTTGGAATATTCTATATTAATAATATAATATATAATATAATAATATATAATAGGGTGTGTGTGTGGTTGTCGACATGTAACCACCGTAGTGAAGGACCTCTGCGTGATTTACCTACAGAAAGGGTGTGAAGCCTTGAATTGAACCCTGGAACCGTGGGGAATAGACGGATACGCCTTGGCCCCATCTTCCCAGGTATTTGCATACACAACCACATTAGTTCCGACGAGATTCTGAAGATTCTTTTGTTGATTACTGGTCGTTACGGATTTCGCAGCCGCACTCACACACTCAACACTATTTAAAACGACCAATTAATGCAGATTACAATTCTTTTGTTTCCTGTTTACCCTACATAATTAATTAACAAAAATAATCAACATTGCACCATCAATCAAGAAGACATCAGCAATCAGCTGATGACAGTAGTCGTTACGACATTGACAGTGACATATGCTTGGACTACGTTTTTTCTTACTTCATCGGGAAGGAGCAGCCGTTTCGTCGCTATTTTGCGGGTGTATTTTGTCGCGGCAAAATTCAAAGTTTCCCTTTGGCTTTAGTGTTAAAAATTTATTTGTATTGATTTGTCACTTTCTTGTTGTGTTTTTTTTTTTGTAATTTAGTAATTATTCTGCTATTTACAATTTTGTATTTATTTCTTTGCGACCTTAGACATTACCATGAATTTATTGTTTTTATTATTTTTAATTATTGTCGATATTGTTTATCATTTGACATTAAGAGTACTTACTCTGTAATAGAGTATTTTTATAAATTATTTTTCTCTTATTTTAAGTACTGTATACCATGTGTTCCACCATAAGTCCTGTGACCTGCCCCTACTGCCCGGGATCTTCTCGTACCTTTTCCGAACATGGCCTCAAAATACACATTGGCCGTAAGCATAAGAGGGGAGGTTCGACTGTACCCAACCCACTGACCTCACCTGTGGGGACGTCTTCTCAGCCACCCACCTCGGGGCTCCGGGCGTCGTCGTCGTCTGGCGGTAACCTGGATGGGCTTGCGGCGTTGAAGGGGAGTATTCCGGTTTTACGGCACGTTCCTAAGGGTGCACGAAACCAAGCGGCGGGTAAGCTCTGCGAGATCATGGAGCGATGCATCAGCAGCAATGGCGTGGATGACTGGTACGTGCTCCTTACTTTCGCTTACAGTGCACTCAGAGTTCCGTCAAGGGATGCTCCGGGTAACATGACTGCGAAGGTGAGGGGTAATATCCAGTCATCCGGGTCAGAGCACTTAGATGTATCGGGCAGAGTGGGTGGAGGCAGATCGCTTACTGCGGAGAAGGCAATCGAAACAAAAGTGTTTGAGGGGGATTTACGGGGTGCGGTCCGGTTGCTTCTTTCAGACGATTCTTTCTCCCAGAATGATTCCAAGACGTTAGCGGCTTTGGTGCAGAAGCACCCAAGCCCTTCCCGCCCACTCGTTTTCCCGCCAGCGCCAGACGGGTCATGCTTGCCGGTTTCTGCCTCAGTGGATGATGTTGCAGCGGCTCTTGGCTCTTTTTATCCGGGTTCTTCTGCTGGAGTGGACGGTATCCGTCCAGGCCATTTGAGGGAATTGTCGTCACCGTCGGCTGGCGAGAACGGCCCACGCCTGCTAGAAGGTCTCACCAGGCTAGTTAATTTCCTTCTCAGCGGCCAACTGAATGTGGAGGTTTGTCCATACTTGTATGGAGCCTCTCTCTTCGCTCTGGACAAGAAGGATGGAGGGGTGAGACCAATAGCGGTGGGGAGTGTGTTTCGGCGGCTGGCGGCCAAATTGGCCTGCCGGGCGGTGAGAGGGCCCATGTCGGAATATCTTCGGCCGCATCAACTAGGGTTTGGGACGCAGCGAGGTTGCGAGGCTGCTATTCACGCAACGCGAGCATTCGTGATGAACCCGACGAACTCTGGTAGTGTAGTTGTCAAGCTGGATGTTCGAAATGCCTTCAACACACTTGAGCGTGACGTCCTTTTGAGTGAGGCTAGAGACAAAATTCCGGCCGTCTATCCTTTTCTTCATCAATTATACTCTACTTCTTCAAATCTCTTCTTTGGCACTGCCCACATTTCTTCTCAAGTCGGAGCGCAGCAGGGGGATCCGCTAGGGCCACTCGCTTTTAGCTTAGCTATCCACAAAGCCGTTACGGATATAAAAGCGCCTCTGAACCTGTGGTACCTTGACGATGGCACTATTGGGGGTAAACCGGAGATCGTCTACCAGGATTTGGCTGCTCTTATACCTCGCCTTAAAAAACTGGGTCTGGATGTGAATCCCTCTAAGTGCGAGTTGTTTCCTTGCGGCGCTTCGGCTTCTTCCCACTTCACACGTTTCAACGCTCTGTTGCCAGGCTTGAAGCAGATCTCTCCTTCCACCTTCAATCTTTTGGGTTCTCCAATTTTTCTGGACGGGGTCCCTGGAGCCGTAGCCGAGCGGAGGAATTTTCTCCGGACTGCTCAGGGACGTCTCAAACATCTGTCCGCGCATGTAGCTCTGGTGTTGTTGCGTATGTGTTTCGCGGTTCCAAGAATCACATACCTTCTGCGATCTACTCCAGCTTGGATGTGCCACGAAGAGGTGGTTTCTTTCGACAACTGCTTGAGGTCTGCTGTGGAAGATATTGTCAATGTATCTCTTAGCGAGGAGCAGTGGTCTCAGGCCGCTCTCCCAATCCGCTACGGGGGCCTTGGGATACGGCGTGCTGGGGATTTGAGCTTGCCGGCCTTTCTTGCCTCTGCGCATGGGGTTGCGGACCTTGTCGCTGTAATTTTTAATTCCAATGGCGGCGAGGCGAGCATCCCTTTTGTGCCCGAGGCGGTTGCGGCCTGGCGTGCTCTTTACCCTGGTGAGTCCATCCCGGAGTCTCCTCAAATACAGCGGTCGTGGGATGACATTGGAGCCAGACAAGTTCATAAGCGGAATTTGGACGGTGCGGTGGGGTCAGACTTGGCCAGACTCCGTGCGGTGGCACAACCAGAGTCCGGAGCGTGGTTGCATGCATTACCTTCGCCTCATCTGGGCACTTTGCTCGACGACGACTCTTTGCGTGTGGCAGTGGCCCTCCGCCTGGGCTGCAAGGTGTGTGAACCCCACAGATGCACCTGCGGCTCGATGGTGGGAAGCGACGGTCTCCATGCACTTAGTTGTCGTCGCAGCGCGGGAAGGTTTTCGCGTCACCACGCCTTAAACGACGTTGTCCGGAGAGCCTTAGTGTCGGCTAATGTCCCCTGTGTGCTCGAGCCACCAGGTTTATCAAGGACGGACGGTAAGAGGCCGGACGGGTTGACCTTGGTACCCTGGAAGAATGGCAGGTGCCTCGTATGGGATGCCACGTGCGTCTGCACTTTGGCGGCCTGCCACCTGGGTCGCACCGTCCTCTTGGCGGGGGCGGCGGCGGAGGGCGCTGCCAGCTTGAAGCGTCAGAAATACGCAGCGATGGAGCCGCAGTATTTATTCCAAACTCTGGCGGTGGAGACCATGGGCTGTTGGGGGTCAGAGGCGAAGGACCTGGTGGGGGAGATAGGGCGTAGACTGCGGGAGAGAACAGGTGACCCCCGCTCCGGTTCGTACCTGGAGCAAAGGCTGGCGATTGCCATACAGCGCGGCAATGCTGCCAGCGTTATGGGTACCTTTGGTACGCTTTGAAAAATAAAAAAAAAAAAAAAAATATATAATATTTAATTTTAAATATAGTTGTTTAGATAGCTGACGTCACAAAGCATCAGGATCTGGGACACATACAAGGTGCATTTATCGTTTTAAACATGAAGGAACAAAGCAGTAAGAGGTGAGTGGGTAACCAACGTTTGTACCTTATAATGTCAGATCATCTCCGCTGAGTAACTGTAATGAAAAATTTAACATTAGACAAGTTGCCTGTTGTTTATTTGAAGGAAGTTTACTATGAATTGTTACTTGTCTTCATTATCATTTCATAGTATAACACAAAGTAGCTTCCCGCTCTCGTAATTGTTTGTAGTCAGATATTCCCGCGGGATCGGGATTTAAGCAGTTGAAACCGCGGGCGCTGCTAGATATATATAATGCCGTTGGTGAATATGCCGTTGGGTTATTCCTGTATTAGAATTATCCAAAATTGCATTTCATTATCAACGCAGGTCAATCTTTAATTTTATATTTGACGTTTATCAAATACCTTTTGACATTTTTCGCTAAGCATTTTTTGGAGAATTTCATTTTCCATCAATTTTTGATAAAGTTTCGATTGTAGTCAAGTTGCATGATTTAGTTTCATTTTGAGTGTCTTGTTTGCAATTGCAATGATGTCGAGATAAAATTTTGGACAATTCTAATACGGGAATAATCCCACTGAATGCAAAAGGATTCGATTCAGACGGTCGAATAGAATATCAGTCTATCTATCAATATCGGATCTATCAATCCGATTCGCGCTAAACAAAACGCGACACCCCTGAAAATCGGCTTCCTGCATGCATCTAAAGAGAGACAGAATCATGTAATTTCAGCAGCTAGAGAGGGACGAGAGCAATGCGGACAGCGAAACACGTTCAGAATTGTAAATGCAAAGTAACGTAGTCTGTGACGCAGTTTTAAATCTCGTTTGCATTACAGGTTACTTTTCTACATATTACCTGGAGAGAAAATATCCTCGTTTAAGTTGATCATAATTCTATTTGGACAGTTATGAAATGTTTGAGCGTAGAGCGGTGTTGGCCTAGTGACCAGGATATTTCAATATTAATTCCCAAGATCTTGAGTTAGAACTCAGGTCGACCATTAAGCACCTATGTTTTTTTGGCAGGTATGCTTGAATGTGTTGTTAGGTTTTTCGTTCCGTATTAATTTCGCTCTTAAGATGAAAGAAAACGTTGTAAGGAAAACCATGGCTTAGTTAGCTCCACACATATTGTCGAAAGACTGGGAAGTTGGAATAGGTGCTGGACAAGCCCACTGTAACCTAATTATGTGTTGAGAACAACAGCGCCATTAAAAGCATAGATTGAAGTTGCTTTGGCTGTACAAATCATCAGAAATTAAACGAATTCGGAAAAATATGATTACCTAAGCTTTGCACAAACGATAACGCAACACAATCAACGGGCATTATATTTTAATTAACGAAGGACCTTATAGGAGACTTCTGAGAAGATGGCTGCTTCGGTTAGTACCTAGTGCAAAGGGTAGCCTTGTCATAGCCAGTGCGGCAATGCCTCAAATAGTTGCGAGTACCATTAGACCCAGTATGGAACTTGTTGGTCCGTTTTAACGTATTGCGTTTTGTATTGCGTATATCAAATATACCTATTGCACTATACCTTCACTTTGTAAGTAACAAATGAGGAGCTCATTGGCCTAGCTCAATGATCGTGCGGGTTAAGCAACGCATGGCGCGGTCATTACACGGATGAGTGACCTAAAAGTGTGGCAAAAATCATTTTCTCGAGCTCATCCGTGCTTCGGAAGGTATCTACGCTAAGCAATTGGTCCTGGTTGTTATCTCTGATAGAAGTCGTTAAGTCAAGTTAGCAGCCTTAGACCTTAGGGCGAACTGAAAGCTCTAATATTAAGGTGAGCCACAACCACTATACGAAAAAAAAGAAGAAATAACAAATTACTAGTTAGGTAATGAAGAATTATCTTGCCGTTGCACTCGGTGTTAAATTCTACACAAAGACACCTTCATTTTAAAACCGTAATAAAACTTTAATTAAGTCACTAGCAATCACTTCACGATTCTGCGCGCTATTTTAGACAGCAATACATAAAATTTCGTCGCGGTCTTGGTTGAATACATAATGGTAAATCGAACACATGACCTCATGTACGACGGCCGTGGTCAGTCGACCGTAGATACATGTCTATTGTTGTTAAAACCAATAGCCAAAATGTCGAGGTGATTTAGCAGGGTACTGAAATATGACGTTCTGATAGACAAACGTTATTAGTCTGCTGTTATTACCTACTTATTAAAACTACTATGACGAATCTTACTAGAATTTTACATTTCCCTTAGTCATATGTAGATTGAAATGATATATGGCTAAAGGTAGAAGTGAGAATCCGAGCGTATGTGACAACTGCAGGTAAAAACATAGTATAAAAGCGCCGCGTTGCACCAACTACTTGGTAATCTTTGATAATAGTTACAGACATTAAGTACATAGCAAATTTAACCTCATCTCCCCTT
The DNA here is from genome assembly GCA_949358125.1 of Idaea dimidiata. Lineage (NCBI taxonomy): Eukaryota > Metazoa > Arthropoda > Insecta > Lepidoptera > Geometridae > Idaea > Idaea dimidiata. The sequence goes on along the minus strand of OX442339.1, from coordinate 13,051,829 downwards.
ACATGGTTAGCTAGAATTTATAATTGTATTGAAACAGATTCTTTCTATACCAATTATTATGTACACTATAAAAATAAGCATTAACATTAATAATTAAATGTCCGATCGTGATATTAATTATAATTAATTTAGTGATTTATGTATGAGCATACATTAGGGACCACACAACTAGACATAAGTCACTCGGACAAATGATTATACATATAGACTATAATACTTGTCAATCTGTACGTATATTACGCCCAAAGCGCTGAACAAATTTTAGTGTAGGTAGAGGTAGGTGAGACCTGCGAAGAGTAAACATAATGGCAAGGAAGTTTCCATTTCGATAATGATTCCGAATATACGCGATTTCCGGATTTTCTTGGGATGCGATCGTAATACAGGCAAATTATCCCAAAATCGAAATCTATATTTGGAGTTTGTACTTAACGATTTTTATATTACAATATTTGATACATCATTAAAGAGCTCAATTTAATGCACGGATTTCACGGAGTCAGCTAATGTCATGACATGGCATCTTCAGAGGTATATTTTTGGAAATTTCATCGGAACCGGGACGCGCAATTCCATTTACAAACATGTTCAGGAGGCTATACTGCCTTGACACGCGCACGGAATTGTTAGGTACCTAAAAAGCAGTTTGGTTAACAAACCCGTGTGCGTATCGAGGCAGTATTGTCACCTATTGAACACGAATACAAAAACACGTGACAGAAACGTGTTTGAAAATGCAGGACATAGTTAATGAGAAGGTATGTAACAAAAATCTTACTTGAAAAGTAATCCAATTGAAATACGAAGAAAAAGGAAGACAAACTAATGTTATTAATTAAGTTATCCGACGGACGAAGTTGTTGAAATTCAAAGTAGATTGTTTTTACTCTAGTCTGTAATCAAACTGAAGTATGTTCTCAAAGGTACAGACTTCACAGCGAGGCGCGGGCGTCTTGAAATTTTATAATCATTGAATCGGAGTTTTATTCAAGTGCCTTACAGTCTCAAGTCTTGAGGAAATCTTTTAAAGCATGCTACGTTGTCGATCTCAACATCTCTTCCTATTTGATGCAAGGTTGTCTTATATGTAAAAATGCCTAGGTACTATTCAAAACATTCCGCGGTTCATAACGTAATCAGAATTAATAAAGAATGAGATAGAAAATACATATTCGCGTAAGGTTAATCTATTTCTAATCTCCACATCTCAGGTTTAATAATTTTTTACAAATTTTAAGTTTAAAGTTTACTTTGGAAAAAATTATAATATTAAAACTAAAATAAAACTACTTACTTAAATCAAAATTAAACTAATTAAAAACTAAACTATATCTAAATCAGCTAAACCCTTGGTGGAGGGAAAAGTGGCCAGAATGCTGGCTGAATTGCCCCGTTGTATGCAAATACTTATTTTTTGGGCAAACTACAAGCCAGCATTCCGGTCACCTGAAGCCTCCACCAAACGTTTAGCTAGCTCTCTGTACAGCTCCAGAGCGGCCGACCCCCACGGACCTAAAGTCTCCACCCCAAACGGCACAAATACGTAACCCGTATCTAGATTACTTTATTTGTGCCGCTTGAGGTTTTCAGCCTTATCAGAGGCAGCTCTTGCCCGCGTCGTGGTCACTGGAAGATGGAAAGGAGTCAGCGTATCCACACATGTGGCATCCCAAACTAAAGGCCTACCCATCTTCCAAGGAACGAGAGTCATTCCGTCAGGTCTCTTGCCGTCGTCCCGCAAAAGACCGTTGGGTTCCAACATTGATGAAACGCCTGTACTATCAAAGGCCCGACGGATGACATCGTTCAGGCTGGAGTGCCGCGGTATCCTGCCCGCACTCATTTTTTACTGTTTTAAGATTGAAATCGTTGAAATAGACTTTAAATGTTATCTATCTTAAAGAATAATTTAAATATGCTAACTGTAGCTAAAAATCAATTTCATTATCCATGACAGTTCCATTTCAATCGTTTAATCTACTTTTAGTTAAAAGATATCTACTTACAGATATTTATTTTTTTTACTATAAAACCGATCGTTCACCACTTCTAAACTAAGTTAGTTTATCTTTGTTTTTGAGAGCAAGTGAGCATAGCTGGCATAGTTTCCAGTGGTCGCACTGGCTCGACTTTGCAGAGTTAAGCTAAACTAATTTAGTTTAGTTCAGTGGACGATTGAATTTGTAGAAGCATTTGAATCGTTTACGTAAATATCCGTTCGATTTAAATGCATACCGCTGTTGCAGGTCACAAACTGGAATATCGTATAATTGAAATGTTCCATGTCCTATGAATCGATAATGACCGAATGTAGGCATTCGAAGAGATTTAATCCGAAATATCGATACAAGTAAATTGTTAATAATCTTTGCATATGATTAAAATTTTAAGGCCATTAAAGATTCTGGAATTCGTGTATGCTCAAGCAAAATAATATTTGGACGGTAGGCACACATTTTCGGATGTTTAAATATGAAATTCGAAAGATATTAATGCGAATTTCATTGCTGGGATTTGATGGGATTGGGATCATAAACATTGTTTATGATTTTGTCATTTTTTTATGCGTATTTTGTTGCAGTAAAATTCAGTATTACTCACTTATATAGCTATAACTGCAGTCATCCCCATTTTGTTGCGACTCACCTGAAACAAGAATAATTTATTTAGAAACAGAAACCACTATGTACTTTAATACTTTGACAATTAAGCTTAATTACAATTAAGTAAAATAGAATTATCGTTTTTAACATTTTAAACTGAATGACGTATTAGAATAGCTATTATCTTGGAAATTAGTGACTATTCTACTGTATTCTTGTTCGTAAAACTACTATTCGTCACATTGTCAGTGGATAAGCATGATCACTGTTAACAATAGTCATAGCCGCCAAGTGTCGCAAGCGATAGAAGAGAGTACCAACTTCCTCAATTTAAAAAATGAGCACCAAAACGGTTCCACGACCTTATCACATTAAGTAATCAAACAAAAGGGCCACGAAGCGTGACACTAATAGAAAAAAATAACGTAGTAGACTCCATTCATAGTCAGAAAAGTACCTGATCGTGACGTCACGGGCATAGAGAAGACGTATTTAGAAAATACCCATTTCAAAAGAAACAGATGTTAAAAGTAAACAAGCACGCTTCACGGTTTGAAAGAAACATAAAATATCTTTGTCATTGAACAAAGCCTCGATTCAGAGATGTACTTACTTACAGTAATGAGTTGAAATATGGACTTTGTTCGTGTTTTGATATAGTTGAAATTTGTTTGTGGAAGTGTAATGTCAAAATTGTCGAACATGTCACGGAGTGAGGCGCGTGATCGTCACACGACAATAGATTTGTATCTGTGGAACTCCTTAAAATGTCGTAATGTGTTAAGCCCATACTTGCCCCAGTCAGAGTTTGTTTTTGGAGTTCCGTACCCAATGAGTAAAAATAGGACCATATCCAGCCTAGTGACAGACGAACAGACAGCGACATCTTAGTAATATGGTGAACCGTGATAGAACGTTACGGCGATCTATTTTTACCGCTGGTGCCATCTAGCAATCAATAGGAGTAAGTTGCGTTCAGAGATTTTGCTTGGTCCAGTGTTTATTTTAGGATTCAGTACCCAATTGTGAGAATGGTACGGAACTCTCCGTGCGCGAATCCAACTTGCACTTGACCGGTTTTTAACTGTGTAAATGGCCTCGTCAGACTCGCCCATCACGCCACAGTGGGCTCATTGTAAGTCGATAGACTGGCTTACTTCAATATTACAATCATACCTCAAACATAATTCATGATCGACAGCATAAGAGAGGCTATTCAAAACTACCCTCTTTTGATAGTTAATTAAACGTCAGGGTGGGAAATATTCGCGTCATTAGGAAAAGTCGGGTGAGCCCGTCGCGGCCGGAAGCTACGACGCCGTCTCCCCCTACCAGTCCCCCCTTAACCTAGGTAGCCGTACTATAGGTTCACGAAATACCGAATGGCCGTCTTACCAACACAGTAAACGGACAGCTGCATTCAGTAGTAATACAGCAGCCCTAGACAACATTCTTATCGATTAACGAAGTCGCCAATCGACAGATTAATTGTATGAAATTGACATATAAGTTCGCGAAAAGTCACGTGACTTATCGTGAACTTATAATATGTCAATTTCATACAAAAAAAATCTGTCGATTGCGATTTCGTTAATCGATAAGAATGTTGTCTAGGGCTGCAGGTGAACTTAGATTACCTAGATGGTGGGTATTATTATAACGACGTTTGAATTTTAATTCATCTTTTTTATATTTCTCAAAATTTATCTTTGAAACTGGTGAAACTCGCCTGTCAGAGAAGAGTTTGAAATAGATCATTATCAGGCTTGATGTCCATTCCGGAGCGTTCCTGCTGCAAAGATTGTCCATCGCGGTTCAGCGCGGGAATGCTGCTAGCATTTTGGGCAGTTTTGCAGCGGGAGCGCTTAAGAATGGGTTATTTTAGTTTTTATTTATTTTTTGTTTAATGTGTTCTTTTTTAAAGTTAGGGTTGTGTGTTGTTTGTTTGTATTTTTCTAATTAAATCAATATGCTTATCTGGCTATGTTTCTATTCAATTCTAATACCTGGCCTAATTCTATGAGATGTTTTTTTTGGTTTGATTTGATTTTGTTATGCTCAAAATTCGTTTGGTGATTGATCAATCACTCACACAACTACAAACTTTAATCAGGTAGATAAAATATGGACTTTGTAATAGACATTTTAATACTTTACTTTCCACTTAGTAGGAAATGGATGAATTAAACATAATATCTGTGTTGCTCGTTCCTACCTACATAATTGTAGAGGAGTGGGATAAGGTAACTTGAAACTGCAACGCTTGAAAAAGAAAACTCGTGAATCAAATACAAAACTGCACATTGCACAGTTCCAGAATTTTAAAACTTTCAAAGGGCTTGTTTGTGTTAAACTTATGAATTTAAATAAGTTTTCGATTTAATCGAGTTACTATAGTAGTAGAAAAGGGAGCTTTCATCGCGTGCTAAGCAATATTTCATTAGAATTCGAGTTCAGTGCTTGTAGAAATTCGTGATGCTTCGAGCATTTACCAATTGGCAAATATGCTACGAGCATTAGAAATGAAATAAGAAATTGGGCGGAATTTACATGGAACTTAATTAGTACCTACGTTCTTGTACGCAGAAATTTGTAAAAGGGGTTTTCGTGAACTTTCCAACCACCTCAAGGACACCCGGGATATTCATTATTATTTTTAGAAGTTTGGGCCTAGATCGCGTTTGAAGACTTATTTTAACCCTTTTTCAAGTCTAATAATAATAAGAATGGACAGAAATTATTTGAGTTTAAAAGAACTTGGGATATAGCCATGTTATCTAATTTTAGTTTATATACATCGCAAGCAACTTTTAATCCATAATATTTTATGGCGATATAGTGCCCAGGACGTTGTTAGGTAGAGTAGGCTTGTCCAGCAGCTATACCACCCTCCCAGTCTAGTCAGCCATGCCCAGAAGAAAGAATTGATCGATACGTCTAGAGCTAACTTAGCCGTGGGTTTCCTCATGATGTTTTCCTTCAACGTATGAGCTATGGTGACATTGGTGCGCGGTTAGCCAGGATTCAAGACTACGACCTTCGGAATAAAAGTCGGGGAATCTACCACTACACCAACACCGCTCTTAACTTGAGATATTGTTTTCTGAATTACTCCGTTATATACTTGCCACTCTAGTTGCCTGAAACAGGCCACTCCGTAATGCCACCTATTTTAACACATTAGATTTATGTTCTTCTTGAAAATGTTATTCTTAGTGTGCATAATAAATTGTTCTATCTGAAATAGTATTAAAAATATATAGATTGTTTCCACTACTCACGTATTCACTATACTCTATACTCATGTATAGATGTTAGTTACAGTAAGTACACAACCCTTTAAATATGCCATAACGATGTCTAATAAAGAACCAAACAAAAATCAACAATTCAATAGAGACACTTAAAGCATCAATGAACCCGTATAAAGCCCATCTTCCCATGCTCACCTTGGGAAAAACAATAGGTTTTTTACGACAGAAGTGAATCATCCATATTTGTTCAAAAACCATATCAATTTAATTAGTACGCTGGCATTTGTAAAGGTCGCTTTATTGAATAGGTATAGGTAATTGCAATTTATCGGTTTTTGTATTTTCTTTTATTTTTTCAGTATGTACCTAACGCGGTTTATGAAATGATTGCCTAGCTCTTTTAAGAAGCGATGTTTTCTTGAAGAGGTACAGAGAAAAATGTCGTTAGCTTTATGTAGCGCTTTAATCTATACGGCTACTATGCTAAAGGGTTTGCTTATTAGGTCTTATAATATTTTTTTAAATGGTTAAAGAATTTTGTTGTGACTTCGAAATCTTTAAGTCTTGAAATATATTAATTACGTATAACATAACGGAGGAAAGCCACATGTTGTTTACTCTTTTTGTATAGTAATGTGGCTCATTTAGGGTCTTACCCTAAATGATGTTTTCAGGTCGCTCTAAGACCTCTAACTTGACCTACTTGTAATAAACTTTAAGTAGAAAAGCAGAAAACCACAACACTTCGTGTAATAATTGATACCTAAACTCCGCTGCTTGCGCATCTACTAAAACCTTTGGGATGGTATAGCGCTTAAAATAATAAAATTAATGCTTACATATAAATAACATAAACGAGCGTCATTAAAAAAAGAGTCAAAAAATCTTGAAGACATAAACAATTGGGTAGGCAATTTTTAAGTAAGTAGTTAGGTAAATGAAATTTTACCATGGTCAATAATATGTACAACTACAATCTAAAAATAAATACATAGGAAGAAAAAAAACATAGCTCTTATTTCCTACAAGGGCCATAGGTAGGTAAATATGAAACGAACATATATACGAAATATCCAATTCCATAACAGAAAATAAAATGGACATCAATAGGAGGAAATAAAAGGACATCAAAGCATTACCTACTGACCTCTGGACCTCTTTGGAGTTTTAAGAGGCACTCGTTTCTAATATGCGTACGTGAGACAACCCACGATTGGTACCATACCTACCTATAATCGTGATGAACAGCCTCCCATCTCCCTCGAACCTACGACATTGTGGTCCAAAATATAAAGGTCAAAATTAAATTCCCTGCAAACCGTAAAGTATAGAGTTACGTCATTATTAACCTGGAAACTTGGTATCATTATGTTCGCAGAAAAATGAAGCGTTTGATACACAATACTGTTTTAATTTTTCAAGATTTATGTTTTAACCCCCTAACGAAAGAGGAGGCAAGTATGTTGTAAATGTAAGGTGTCTGTATGTTTGCGTATACAGACAGATACGCAAACATACAGACACCTTACATTTGCTTTGTTCACGAAGTAATGAAGCTATTTAGTTTTTTTTATATGCTAGACCGTAACGGGCGCAAAATGTGCAAGCTACTAAGTTTTTAGGTTTAGGTTGAATTTTTTGAGTGTAATGATAATGAATGAACCTAGATACTTCACGGTCATTTCCTTAGATATTTATTTGGACGTTTTTATTCAACTTCAAGATGGTTTCTCAGCTGAGCTTTTCCAAAATTGAATACAGTACCGACATTGCCGAAGTAACGAATCAAAACGAACGGCCGGCCCAGCAATCCAGTGTACGCTAACATAAAGCCAACTATTCACACAACGACAAAATGCACGACTGACGCGTCACTCCGTATCATCCAACTATTTTTTTGCGCCCATGGAATACGGACTAAAATACTTTGAAATATTGCCTCGACGCGTGCAAATCTCACTCTGCTTACCCGTAGAAAGCGAGCAGAGTAGCCAGACAATTCACAATTTTTTCACCAAGGATATAAGCCCTATTTTTGAGTGTGCGTTAGTCAAATGAGAGCTGGCGCCGAATATAAGTTACATACGGTTGCCTACACAAAAATAACGAACGTTCGTCGAGACGGTAGTAATCACGCTCAGTGAATGGAGGTCCATAGACTACGATCTTTTGAGCTTTTTCAAAGAGTTCTTGAAGCGTTTCTGGGCGGTTAATTATACGTTACAGAGGCTGTTAGTCCAGAGTTTGTCTTCTGAACAGAAATTCGTATTGGATCTCAGTGGTTTTACGCTTATTCGCCCAAGAGACTTTACTTCACTTTCGTAGCGATACCGGTTTGTTTTTTGATGGTCTTTGAAATTACTTCGTCTTGTCTCTGTTTAATGTTTCCACCTTTATTTACTTAAGCTGTAAACTTCGAATAAGACGAACCCTTCTAATATGAGAGAGACACTGTATTTATTTGAATATGCTAATCTAAAGCGGCTTAAGATGAATGGTCAACAATCGACATGGTTCAGTTACTTACTTCAAATAATTCGATCCAAGTGAAGCTCGTCTTATTAGAATTTTGAAATTAGAGCGTTTGAAACAACGTAAAACATTTTGACCCGTGGTTTCACTCGAAGAAGTCCAGTTCCCGTAGCAAAACGGCTGGAATTATCTACCTTGCAGACGGCAAGCCGCTGGTTTTGAGTTTTCACAGCAGATATATCGTCATTGACGCCTGATCTCCAGTTATCTACATACAAAGTTTCATCGCAGTCAGCGCATTAGTTTTTGCGTAAAGAAGTAATAAACAACGTTTACTTACTTACTTAGTAAGGATTAACCGCCCTAGTGTGCGAACGCTTGCCTCGTTTCGACCATTACAGCTCAACAACTGCAATGCAGTTTCTACGTTCGAACAAACGTATTGCCAGCATCGTAATGAGGCCATGAAATGTGCGGTTTTAACCCTAAGTACGTAACAAATAACTATTGATGGAGAATTGGGTAATAATAAAATAAAAGTCAGTTTTCAGCCTAGTCTCAGCATAGTTAAATGACGCTTGTGTCTTGTAATATTAAATATCTAAGTAGGATAAGTATGATTAGTGTTGGTCTAAGGGCATTGAAAATACGCTCGTATCTATCTTTTATTATGATATTTTCACACAATAAGGGTAAAAGTTATTCTTCTACTGAATTATAAGCTCATAAAAAAGCAGGTGCATTCGTCAGCTTAATTTTTATGCCAAAATAGAAGAAGCTTGTCAAGAACACCTTAGACTACCCAGATGGTGGGCAGTAGGTAAGTAAATTTCTTTGGAACGTTTTAAACACAGGCGGTCAGGGTCGAGATTAAAAAGCTTTTCAATCAGGTGGTAGGTACTTCTCCTTCTAGCCTCTAATAGAGACCAGTTCTATGAAGGCAACCTTAAATTACTAAAAGTCTTCAGGTTGATTAATTTTACAGTCATCCCAAATTAATTGTAACACTTCTATAGCCAAATCGGTAGTAATGGACGTTGGCATCAAATTTTAATACTCCCAAAGCCCCATATTCAAACTGACTGAAAGAGCAGCTGTAAATTCTGTAAGTCTAGAATCACCTGTACATTATTAGTGAACGAGGAGCCGCCTCCCAACTTTTATAACAGCTATAAATTAAGTTACTTTCTGCCCGCGGTCGGTTAAAACCGGTTATTTCTAGTTGAAACCGGTTAAAACGAGTCCAGGTTGATTAATTTTACAGTAGGTAGTAAATTGAGTATTGATTCTTTAAAAGAACAGACGTGTTTTAGTATAAATTCTTTAAAAGATGGTAAAGACTATAAAAAACATCGTTACGTGGTTTGGGAGAAGTTAGCTGATAACTGACAGACAGCAGAAAGCTACTTTGTTTTATACTTTGTAAGAATAGTTTTTAGTTTTTTTCCAGTCTTCTTTTGTTTCCATATTAAAGACTAGCTGCGCCCCGCGGTTTCACCCGCGAAAGTGAAAAAGGCATTATCACAGGCGTGGGCGGCCGAGCGGTTCTCGAGCGGTTGAACTTATTCGTTCATTACTCGGGTTCTACTAATTGGATTTCGATGCAAAGTATACCACGACCTTCCTCGAAAATAGAACTATCCAATATTGAAAACCAGATTTCAATCGGATTAGTAGTTTATAATTGTATAAGGAAGAGACAGAGAAATAGACAAACAGACAGACAGACATAAATTTTAAAAATTATATAATTTTGTTCTACTACTTATTCTAAGTCCCCTAGACCACTTTTTTTATTCACTTCCAAGTACAGACTTTTTGTCCTCTCTTCCTTTATTATAAATATAGAAGATATATAGATAATTTATAATTACTTTACAGTTGGCGAAAGCTCGGTTAGTTTAGAACAATGAATAAAAACGCGATTCAACCGGATAAATAAAGTGTTTTATTATGCAAAATCGCGAAAACCATAGAAGAAATTAGATGATTTATACTAGACAGTCACCCGGCCGTGCAGAGTCTGAGCTTTGTTGTCCATTGTCAATATCAATTTAACAATAAAATATCATAGAAATCAATATATTAAAGGAGTCCCTCTAATATATTTATTTCTGTGTGTCCTGTATCAAATGATACAACTCAAAATTATCAACTTATCAGGAGCGCAAAGATAAGGTTACTTTCCAGAAATCAAAAGAAAACAATCATTTCTAATAAGTGCATCCTAATATATTTATTTCTTTCTAGATATTGTATGTTCTATCCGGCTATAAGATTATCCGGAATTTTGAAAAATGCATTGAGTTACACCTAACATAATTTATTCGTTTGAATTTTATTACGTGTTTTATGTTACAAAACTATATTTGTGTCATAAAATCTTACTTTACTAAATATTATAAACGCGAAAGTTTGTATGTATGTATGTATGTGAGGTTTTTACTCTTTCACACAAAAACTACTAAACCGGTTGCGATGAAACTTGGAATATAGCTAGCTGGGGGCCTGGATTAACACATAGGCTACTTTTCATCCCGATATTCCCGCGGGAACGGGACTTACGCGGATGAAACCGCGGGGCGCAGCTAGCACGTAATAAAATTCAGTAAGTACTTACATCACTTTTCACAAATAAAACTTTAGGCGAAAAATTTTACTTACTTGTCTATTTACCCCGATTTTCGTATTTGTTAAATGAGACTTAATGAGACTTCTGTAATATATTTGCTAAATCTTGTTAAACAATAAAAACCGCACCTTAACCGGAAATTGGAAATACCGAGAAATCCCAATAAGACAAGCAAAACAGAACAAAGCCAGGGCAAATAGCAGTCAGGCTTCGAACATCGTTGGGGAAGGCTGTTAATTTGCGCCACTGCGAACGTAGATTACGCACTGTTTGTCTGTTTGTTTGCGAGATATCAGTGTTTGTGTGCCACTTAGTGTTGACTTACTATCGAATAATTTGAAATATTGGTTTCAAATTAGTTGGTACCGTTTGTTGCTACTGGCACTATGATGAATTTCCATGTACCTACTTTAGAATTTGACCCTAAACTAAGTAACTAGGCTTGAAATGTGGATGCTAGAAAACGCATAAGTACTACACCAATGAAGTATTTTATGAAAATACAATTATTACTACTTTTACATACATTTTAAATGTAATTCAAATTCAAAATAGTTCATTTGCTTTAGGCTCTTGTACAACAATAAAATTTATTGTTGTACAATAACATTTAATGAATACCTATACATTTAATGTAAGTCTAGGTATTTGTAATAAATGATTATAATTATTGGATACGTCTGAAATCTAATGATTATAGTGTGGCTTCGGAACGCGCCTTCGATGAGAAGAAGCCACAAGAAACTCATGGGTTTCTTTGTATGCCCACACAGAACCAGAAACAAACACTTATGGTCAGCATAAATACCGGTACTTAAAATTGTCCCTAGCAGGTTCACCTGACTCTCCACAGAATAAAATTAAGCGAATGTGAGTTACTAGGGACTTATGATTGTGAGAAATGCATGCATGGGCACCTTAATTTTCAAAGTAAGTTGTGCGTTTGATTACTATTAGATTGGGCAGTGGAAGGTGTTGTTACAAAAAACTCAGTTTCGTAGTTATGCCAGACTTCTGCTACGAATGTTACAGTTTGCTACGACAACCATCTACGGCAATTAAAATGTAATATAACAATATTTTTTAAATAAACGACAGCTCGATGGCAGTTCAAATTGAAGGCAGAAGTTGATTTTTTATGTTTGCCTTAATATTTAATGGGCTTCCCGATTCCGGAGTAGAATCTGTTATGCAAACGTAATGCCAATATTTATTACAAATTGTGATCTTCCATCTTTGTTTTCAAGTTCTAAGTTCTAAAATATAGTTTTTAATGCTTTCCAAAAATTTGCAACCAACAGGACTTGAAACTGCCGAATTGGTTAAGGCGTTGGTTGGCATGGATTCCCCAAAGATGCAGGTTCAAGTCCTGTCAGGTGCGAAGTTTTGGAAAGCATTTCTTTAAAATTTGGTCATCCAAGTGTAGGAAACACTTTAAAATATATTAAAAATAATATAGATTTTGTATTAGTATATAAAATGTATCTTTTTCCTGAAATAACTCCAAAGTAGAGGAGGACCAAACATATTTACAAAAATTAACCGTTTGCACGTCAATAAAAAAAACTTTCTCATAAAAAAATTAATAATTGTGATCGGATCTCAGACGACTGAAATTTCGGATACAAAAACTTATACAGCCGAATTTTAAAATTCTTTTTTTTGGATGTCGAATAAAACTAACTTCGACGATCTTTCTATCAAGAATTGGGTTGGCAATTTGGTGAAGATTTGTTATTATTTCATATTCAAAAGCAAACATGTATTATCAGTTACACAGATTACAATTTCACTACAGTATTTTAAACTGCCAAATAAATTGTTAGATAACCCTTTGGTGCCCGCTGAAAATATGACCTTAGGGCTGACCGCGACCCCTGGATTATAGAAACCCCGTATGAGGAAAATCTTCCAAAACAAAGCGTTTGTAATCTATTAGACGTACAATGGGTGACCGTAATTAAATTTTAGGTTTTTTAAAAACGTTTTAAAGGATTTTTAAGGGACATTGTGATGTTAAAACGTTTTAATTTCAGGTTGTTTTATTACATGAGAGATGAGCAGTTAACTGTTGAATCCATAGGTATGTCATTTTGACAGTTATTATTGTCAGCATCATTATAATCAGCCACAGCTTGCCTACCCAGTTCCAGTTGACTTACCATTGTGATTTTTAATTAGGTAGTTGTTTTCTGATAATAAAAATTGACACTATAAAGCCGATGTAATATTTTTAGACGAGCTCAAATTCATCATTAGTTTTAAAGGGATAACCAAATTAATGGAAGGTGAAGGGCAGAGTGACCGCAAAGGTGACTTTAATTATAAATTGTTTTAAAATGTTGTTTGAAGGATTATGATACTTTGATTTTGATTGTATTGGTCAATGACTGGCCGTAAAACTGGTTACATTACAATCCATGGTGTCTTTGGATCAGTATCAAAAATAACACGAAGCCCAACCTATCTAGGTATCAGAATACAGGATACAAATTTGGACAAACTCATACTTTAGCTAAGCGTCCACCTTTAGGCATCGTGCGCATCGGACGCATCGCAATAAACGAATTATAGTATTCTTCGTATACAAGGTGTAACAAGTATGCCTTTTTAAACCGAAAGGGGGTTGTTCTAACATCTAGGCGAACAACATTTGTTCTGCCAATTTTAAAATTAAAGGTAATTGAAGTTTTGATTGTAGTAGACGAAACTAAATAAAAAGGACAACATAAGGTCAATGAGCTCGAACTCTGAGAAACAGCTGATTTTCAAGTAAACTTTACACTAAAAAATTTCGAAAAGTACTTCGAATTTCCAAAAGTCGTAGAACAAAAGTTGTTCGCCTAGACGTCTAGGCAACCCCCTTTTGGCTTAAAAGGGCATACACGTTACACCTTGTATACAGGCATTTCTAAAGAAAAACAAAGCTTTTATTTATGGAAATGTCTGAAACTTACAATAACGGTCTCTAGTTTTGTCTTGAATGTAGACATTTACTATTATTTGACGTCTGATAAAGAGGATGGTAGTAATAGGCAATTATATCAACAGAAACATCGTTTCGCCTGCAATCTCTTGCTATTACGAAATTGATAGTTCCCAGGATATTGTTGAAGACAATTCAAGATAAAATATTACCACTACAAACGTCTATGTTTTGTTTGTCACTCGACTTTTAACCTTAAGTACGAGGGTGCAGGTTGCAATTTCGTATCGTTATGTTGTAACCTGTTTGCAGACGATGGCTTTCAGATTCGAATTATACCGTCATACATAAGTGATATTTAAATACAGTTCTGAATTGCGATGTGTTTTCTTTTTTGAAAATCGTGGAGTGTTGTCAAAGATGGACCTGCTGTGGTATCATCTAATTAGCATCCACCACTAGTAGTCGCTAAGATGCAGTACATTACTGATTTGACGTAACGTGGTTGTTAGCGGTGATTACTTCAAAGCAGCAATGTAGAATATGAAATATGTTTTTTGACAGTAAATAGCAACTAGTAGTGGTGGATGCTTATTAGATGATACCACATCAGGGCTCTTATTAAGCACATAAACAATGTATGCAAACTGTGGAAAGTGGAGAATAAGGGCCAACCAGAGCAAATCCGCTCATGTGACATACACATTGAGGAAACACACATGTCCACTAGTTAATCTCTATGGCGGAGACATCCCCTATGCAAAGTATCTGGGAATGCATCTTGATCAAAGACTGACATAGCAAAAGCATATTTGGACAATTTATACTTTCTATGATTTTTTTTTCTTTCTTTCTATCTCAAAACGTTCATACATTCATTCACTCATTGAGGAAACACACATGTCCACCAGTTAAACTCTATGGCAGAGACATTCCCCAAGCAGAGGATGCAAAGTATCTGGGAAGGCATCTTGACCGAAGACTGACATGGCAAAAGCATATTTGGACCAAACGCAACTGGATACGATACTGGGTAACATGTACTGGCTTGTAAATTGAAAATCTCAGCTCTCATTCACAAGCAAAATGACCATCTACAAATCCGTTTTAAAACCAATCTGGACAATGGCATACAGCTCTGGGGCACGGCCAGCAATAGTAATATCGAAATTCTACAGAGGTTCCAAAACAAAACATTAACCATGTTTGGTATTCCCTTACATTCACGCGGATCCAAATATAAACACAGTAAGCCAAGAAATTACAACTCATAGCAAAAATACCAAGTCAGATTGTCAAGCCATGTGAATGAATTGGCGGCTCAGCTGTGTGGTTCAGGATGCACGGAATATAGACGACTAAAGAGACACAGCATTTCTACACTCATGGAGAGATTTTTGTCTGATCAGCAGGAGGATGAAGAGTCAATGGACTCTTCACCTGTAATGACCACGTAAAATCCAAGAAAAGTCACAGGAAGGGCTTATTGTCGTAAATACAGATTGCCGTGATTCGTATTAAACAAAGGCGAAAAAAAAAACAATTTAAACTTTCTATGATTGTTTTTTTCTTTCTTTCTATTTCAAAACGTTCATTAATTTTGCTACCAAAATTATCATTTACGCATACCTTTATTTATCTATATAATGTGTAATATATTGTTTCCCATTATTATACAGATATTTTATAAAATTTTGGGGTGAATCTTTCGGCACCCCATTTTAATGGATCTCTTTTGATTAATGATTTCGAAATAGGGGTTGAATTGAAACATGTATGGATCGTACAACGCCTGGTATAACGAAGATCGTGAATGTCTCTTCAATTTCCCTCCCTTAAGTTTGTTAAATGGTTTTATGATGGGTTTTGATTGATTTTGAAAAAATACAGATGCATTTAAAATTAACATATTCTGCTTCTAAGTTTAGGCGGGTGTCCGACTGACGCAGTTTCAGTCCGTTTCTGGAGAGGTTTGGCGACTGTTTTGAAGTCCAAGAAACTATATCACGTTTACTAATATTAGGAGATATTTCCACTGTGTAAACAAAGGAGATGCACAGACGTGCAAGAACTTGTGCCATTCACGCAAGTAAAGTTTGCAGTCGAGCGGGAAAGATGTTCCCGCCAGGTGTGTTCTATATTCAAACTATTCTATTAAAATCTTTAAAATTTTACAACCCGGTGACAAAGCTATCGCTCCCTTACCGTTCTTGCTCGCTAACTAATTTCTGGTTCTACCCGCTACTCGCTTCACGCTGACTGTGGGACACTTGCCTGCTTGTGGGACATCTTCTAATGATCTGTTTAAAGAATGATTGTTTTTGCACTAAGGCTGAAATCTATGGTGCGTACTTTGACTTTGCTCAGACTGAGCTTAGCGAAAACTAAGCATAAACTTTGAATTGGAATTTATGGGCGAAATTCATTTTGTAATATACTTACGAATAAAATAAATAACTCTTCATAGAGTCATGACTCATGAATGAGAAGCAAAGTTTAGGTCATCATTTTTGATTGATTTCCATTCTAAATTGAAAAACTTTGGAAAGTAAATAGATATCAAATTAGTAATAAATATCAAAAATTGTCTTGAGTCAAAGTTTTTGCTTAGCAAAGTCAAAGTACGGACTATAGATTTCAGTCTTAGTTGTCATTATTAAATATTTTTTTAATTACATGTACATGTAAATAAATAATTTGTTTTTATTTTTAACCGACTTCAAAAAAGGAGGAGTTTTTATTGTAATACAATCATTGGATGCGTTTAAATTTATGAAAAGTACGTCATGTTGATTGTCAAAAAGTGGGGTTGTCACAAAGTTAGCATACCGTCACACATTACCTCCATTTTACTTGATATCATTTTTGACGACAAATTATAAAGATATTATAAGAAGGATCTATTACACTGTATAATAGTTGATTGTTGTGAATAATGAACGAGTAAATACGATGGTAAATAATATTTACTTTCGCCCAAGGATAAGGAAATACGGTTTGGTAGTCGTAGTTCGTATTAATATCTACTGCCATTTTGTCTGAGAAATAAAATAACACTAAAATAAACTAAAATACATAATACTTACAGAATATATTATTAATTAATATTGGTTTGTTTTACGTTAATTTAGTTTTTATTACGTTAGATTTAACAATATATCATATATACAATATAATCTACCCGAGTAGATATATACAACTCAAGCTGTCATCAAATAAGAAGTGGAAATCCATAAACATAAGGATATATCGCTTAAGCATGAGAATCCGAAGACGCTCACTAAATCTCAGGTCAGCCTATGTATAATTCAGGAGACGGAAAGCGAATGCTAGCCCGAAGTATCCCGAAACACCATGTGACCGTGGTCCAATTTCACAGTCTACTGGATCCGGTCGGCCGATTCAATTTTCGGTGAAATTTTATTCGATAGAAGCGAAGCGTGCAAGTGAATTCTATCGGTGGTCAGTACGCTACGCAGTCCCTCGGCGATACCTAGTTGGTAAAGGAACCGATAATTTTACGGTCAAGTGTGGTACTTCGAAAATGTTGGAGTACCTTAAAAGTATTTTGAGTATACGTACTTTGAAATTCAGGATTATTTTCGATCCACATTCATGTTGAGGATTTTTTTTGCAAAAGAGAAATGGCATTGATTTTAATCCTACAATTATTTAAAACGTGAAAGCTTGTACTAGTAAGTACCAATCTATCCAATTATTTAGCTAGTTAGTAATTTTATTACTTTAAAAATAATCATCGCATGTAAGTATGCTAGGATGTCTATCATTCATTTCATATCATTCATTTGTCTATAATTTTTAGGGTTTCGTATAGTAAACAAAATAGTTATACTTTCAACATATCCGTATTTTCGTCAGTGGCTTAGCTCATTTTGCATGTCGGATTTAAATTTGGTGTTGCTAGTGTGGTTGTTAGTGTTGTCTACAACCGACCCTTTCTTTGTGGTTTTGATGACACATCACAGTTATCAAACGACTTGACTCGTTTGATTTTAGGTCTATGATATATCATTTAGCTTATTCCTTCAAGAATCTTATAAACAAACAAAATGCCAATACGAAAATTTTAACACAAACGATTAAACGAAGGCGTTCGTATGTCTCCCACAATTTCTGCACAATAAACCTAAGGGCAAAAGTCCTTTCAAGCAAAAACCAAAGTTCTAAGACCCCGTATAGGTACTGCATTCACAACTCCCCTAACGTTAAATTAACTGATGTTATACCATTTTCTACCCTCAAACTCCAACTATTCAATGGTGGCCATTATTTCTTAGGTTTTCATGGGATAGGAAGTGACTATTTACGAATCTAAATGTAGTTGATGAGCAATCAGGAGGGTTTTCTTTTGTACTTTCCCGATTTATTTATGGCTTTTGTACATTTTTG
Source organism: Idaea dimidiata (assembly GCA_949358125.1). NCBI lineage: Eukaryota > Metazoa > Arthropoda > Insecta > Lepidoptera > Geometridae > Idaea > Idaea dimidiata. The sequence continues at coordinate 13,033,532 of OX442339.1, read as the reverse complement.
TGTCCATTTTCTTGGGGATGCTTTAGTTTTTGTAATGGTAACATTGGACCGGATCATAATTTATTCTTTCCTATTTACTTCTCATGTGGTAATAAAAATATATTATCAACAGAGTACCGATACAAAAGACTTAACAAACAGTCTGGGGATAATATGTGTAACTACCTTGACAAATCAAAGAATTATACTTTCGTACTAAGCCAACTGAAATGCAAACAAAAGTCTATTTTGATAACTCGCTTATCAAATCCTAAAAACACATACTCCGAACACGAAATGTTTGAAAGATCACGTATTTTGTAGATTTATCTTCTTAAATCTATTTTTTTTAAACTTCGCATTCTTAACCCGGATGCTGTAAAAACTATCTCATATCTTTTTTTCGATCGGTTCTACCTGAGACATAAATACTTTGTTGACAGATTGATAACAATTAAGGCTCTTGAGGATCGAGTATCTATTATATTTGCTTTAGATTATTATTTTTTATTGCAAAACCCCTCACCCTTCAAGCTAATAAGATAAGATGTTTCTACCTACTATTCAATTGAAGATTACTAACCATTTGATATGTGTGTTTGTTTGTATTTTGCTTCTGCTATCCTTTACAGTCGATTCCGATTTCCAAGCGAAGTTATTATACCAAGACTGACTTATTTGAATTGAAAGGCGTCGTGTGGACTAACATTCCTTTTTATTACTGGCTTAATGGCATGTCCAAATTGTGGTCATTTTGTAATGTCTTACTCGTCACAGTTTGGTGAATTCAACAAATATTATTAATCCGAAAGTTTAGATGTTCGTTTGGATGTTTGCATGTCAATTATCAAAATATACTGAAATTTGAATGAATGTCATTTATATCCTCGAAATATGGTTACAGAGATGTCACATAGATATAATTTCAACAAATTTCACCAGCACTAAACTCGGTATGCAAATGTTATTTTGAAGCTTATTGAATTTAATTACAAAATTATAAAATGACACATTGAGAATTATTAATATTAATCTGAGTAAATAAAATGTCAACGGAGGAAATATAATAGGATAAAATAATTTAATTTTAAATAGTAAATGTAATACGATGTCAAATTAAAAATAAAGTCAGGTAATATAAAAAAAACTTGTCAAATTCATAAGTAGTCAGATTAGGAATAATTTGATAGCAAGCTGATGTACTGCCAACAGCTTCCTGCGTTGCTCTGGCACAGCGGCGTAAAAGGCACCAAATGGTTTTAGTGGGTATACCTCTGGCCGACTACCATCCCAGGCCAGAGGGGACCCCCACTCAACGGGCTGCCCACCCCCGAGAGTAGCCCGACGGTCTTAGTAAGATTTCCCCTTGTAAAAAAAAAGGAATAATTTGATTAAAATTTTGCACACAGCTAGTTTAAATAACCTGAATTCATATGAGCACCTAATATGAGCACGACACATGGATTACCGGGACATTTTTATACCTATATTCCCATGGAAACAGTAAATCCGCGGATAAACGCTCAGGGCACAGTTAGTAGTTCATAAAGATCATACGTATTTTCAATGACGACCTCTGTGGCGCGTCGGGAAAAGCCCGACTGCAATGCGGAAGGTTGCGGGCTCGATTACCGCCGGGTTTTAATATTTACCCTTGAAAATAAATATTTGTATCTGGTCTGAGTGTCTTTCTATGTATCATCCGTATGACAAAATAATACTATGTAGTATACTCATAGTACAAGAATAGCGCTCAGTTTGGCGCTAGTTTGCACTGGGTGTAATTTCGTGCAAATACATTGACCTATTTTACTTTCTACGTAATTCTTACTAAAATTTAAAACTCTTCTCTTAAATTGTATTTAACTAAGAACCCGGAGAGCCGTTACCAAAAATTAGCTTAAAAACCAAGTGAAGCGAAGTTTCTAAGCCTTACCCGTGACAGCGATAGCAGGAGAGCTTTTAAGCTAAAATTATTAAGCTGAACTTGCACCGACGTGTTACCAGCTTAATATAAGCTCTTAACGAAACTATAACACCTTTATGGATTGCAAATGATAGCGTGGCATAAATAATACTGAGTTTGAAATGTGGGGCTATTGTTTAGGATTAATGTATGGCTTTTAACAATGTTATTTTTAGTAGACCGTTAAATTTAAGGCTCCGTAAAATGAAGTACAAGATAAGGGGTTCTAGAAGACTTTCTCAATCAAATGTTCAGTTGTCTTACAGTTGTCGTTCAGGTACCTTACCTACATGTTAAAGCAGCTTCTTCGGTAAATTTGTTTTTATTGCTCAAGGCATATTTACTACAAATATTTTTAAAGGAACGGCCACGGCCACGTAACTTGCGTGGCCGAGCGGTATAGGCACTGGAGTATTGATCCAGGGACGCGAGTTCAAATCTCGCCGCAAGTGAATTTTTGAAGATGAATTTTTCCTTTAAAAATATTTCTAGCTTCTTCGGTATGATATTTTTGCACTTTATGGATGCATAGTTTACCTGCTTTATCAACGCTACACTCGTTCCCTTTTGAATACTAGAAAGATATCATATGTATTATTACATACGTACCTGTGTACCTAAATCAGTGAAGCAGTTTTTTCGTAATTGACTTACAAACATCTAAGCTTTCGCATTCATAAAATTAGTATATTTGTCTAAAGTGTACAGCAAAATAATAGGACAAAATGATATAATTTTTAAAATTCATGTCTTTCAGTCTGTTTGTTCCTTATGTACAATTAAAAACAACAAATCCGATTGAAACATAGTTTTCATTTGTTCAGTATTAGATAGTTCTATTTTCGAGGAACCTTGTGGTATACTTTACATCGAAATCCAATTAGTAGAACGAGTAATGAACGAAAAAGTTGGCTATGCAGTATTTCTACGCAGACGAAGTCGCGGGGAACAGCTCGTTAAGTATATATGTATATATATAAGATTTCCATTTCTCGTATTAACAGGATGCTTTCTGATAAATGAGTGGTAGTACGGCGCGGCGCGACGCGGTTCGGCGCGGTGCGGGCAGTGAGTAGGAAATTGATATTTCACTCGAATCGGTCTGCCCGATGGAAACCCATCCGTCTGATAGATCCCCGGACCGTTTTCATTCCGCTTTCTGTATTTATTAATCTAAAAGCCGTCTAGGTGATAGTTTTATTTAGTTAAGGTCTTATTTGGAATAAACGGTTAACGTTTCTGTTGGTTTTTGCTATTTGGAATGGTTTATATAATTAATTTGTTTTGTGAACCATAGTTATTGTAAAGGTGTTCCCTCAACGCGAGCATTCATTTGTAATGTAAAGATAGATTCGACGTTGAGCTAAGCTGTACTCGAATCTGTAACGTTAAATTACACGCAAATGCTTGTTGTGATGAAACACTATTTGTAAAGCACTACATTGTATAATACTAGCTGCGTCCAGTGGTTGCATCCGCGTAAGTCTCTATCCCGCGGGGATATCGAGATCAAAAGTCTTTGTTACTCCTGGATAATGTGGCTATCTATTGGTGAAAGAATTTTTGAAATCGGTCCAGTAGTTTCGCAGTCTATTCATTACAAACTAACATAGAAATAAATGTTTCCCCTTTATAATATTGCTATAGTTGTACCTTGTATTGAATTTTAAGCAATGAGCTCTTCAATACTCACATCACGTAGTACTTAAGTACGTTGTACATTAATTTCACAGAAATCAACAAATTAAGTCTATTAGTTATATAACAATTTAATTAAGTTGACATACCAAGTCAGGTAGACTTGGTATGTAAGGTAGAGCGAACGAAGAAGTTGAAAATTTAATAAACACTAAAAGCTTATTCTTTGGCATTGTTTAAAAGCATCTAGTATTTATAAGTATGAAAGAATTAACATAATGAAAGTGCTGGTTAAAATCTGGAGTCGTAGACAAAGCTGTGTGTTTCATTTATTCCGCACGACAGAATGCCCGGACAATCAAAATGTTATCATTTTGTGAAACGCACCGTCGGTCGCGTCGCGTTTTACCCCGGATTCGTACCACGGGATATAGGTCAGAATACAGTCGCGGCCCATATTCGCTTAATTGAAAAAGTTAAATTGTCCCATTTTCGCGAAATCGTTTCGAATATATTCTTTTTTCTTTTTTTTGAACGAACGTTCGGTCGTCGATCCACACACCGTCTCGGAATACGACATTGTTAATTTTTCATATTCGACACGCCACGTCGGCTTGGGACTTTTTTCGATTGTTGCGTCCAGTTTTGTTGGCTTAGATTTGATTTGTTTCTCTTTACATATTTTATGGGATTCGAACGTTCGGAATATTTACTATTTACGGTGTTTTCACACTGTTCGTTTAGGACAAAGATAAAGTAAAAACAAAAGAAAATATGAAAATACATAAATGCTATATTATACAGATACGTAGATCAATGCAGACAATTAAGAAAAGTGGGTCGGATTTTGTTCCAATGCCGTCTTCTTTTTTCTAGATGAGCGTCTTGAGCGTGCTATATTTTAGAGCTTATTATGACTTATCATCAGGTGAGATAATGGTCAAATAAATACCTACTCATTATCTATTATTATAAGTTGTAGCTTACTCTTTACAAAATAAGTCACAACTTACTTACTTAACTTAAAGTAAATACAATAAGCAAATGTTGGGTTTAATGTAAATACAAAACCACCAAACATTTATAAGCTTGTTTTTTTTTCAGGTCAGACATAGAGATAAATGAATACGTACAATATTACCTAAAGTACATTACTATTAAAACTTTATCTCAGTAAGTAAAAGTGACTCGTAAACGCTCTTATTTTGATCAGAGCTTCTAGTTCTAAGTTCTCGCATATTACTACAAGTACAATAATAAAACTGAACAAGTTTACGTGTGCCAAGTAAACAAGACATAAATTAACTCACAAAATTAGGTATAGCACGACTACGTCAATAAGGTGCGCAATTCTGTGATTTTGGTGGTGTAGGTGCTGGGCAAACCTACTTCACCGTACAATGTCCCGGGCACTACGGCGCCATAAATTCTATGGATTAAAAAAGCTTCTTGTGCTGCATAAATCATCTAAAATTGGATAAAAAGGCCAATTATTATAATAAACGAATATTGAATAAGCAGGTTTCGATAGTATGGTACTAAGTTAATCAATAATGCACCAACCTAATATATTTTGTATAGTATCTACTTTAATATTTTTATTATTACCAAAATTATTGATTTTTGATTTTGGTCCTATGATCATATTATACAAGGTGTAACGGGTAAGCCCTTTTAATCCGAATAGGGGTTGTTCTAGACGTCTAGGCGAACTACTTTTGTTCTACGACTTTTGGAAATTCGAAGTACTTTTCGAAAAATTTAGGTGTAAAGTTTACTTGAAAAATCAGCTGTTTCTGAGAGTTCGAGGTCATTAGACCTTATGTTGTCCTTTTAATTAGTTTGATGGTTTACAATCAAAACTTCAATTACCTTTATTTTTAAAAGCAGCTGTTTTTTCAGTGAAATTTAATCTCAAAATTTTCAATAAAAAGTTTGTATTTTCAAAAGTTGTAGAACAAAAGGTGTTCGCCTAGACGTCTAGAACACCTCCTGTCAAATTAAAAGGGCTTACCCGTTACAAATTGTATAAGCACATTATATCTCAAAAGCTTATGTCGACTTTAAAGTCATTAGATAAATTTTTTTCTAAGACTTTTCGACTTCAAATTTGACAAATTTTGGAATCCATCGAAAACGATTCCCAAAAGGGAATTCAAGTTTTGGCGAATTCAATTTTGTTTTTTAATACTTTAGTATTAAAAATTATACCTGAAACATTACACCCACCTACGCACAAACTGAACGTAGTGACACTACCCACCGCTTCATTGATTCATTGACAAACTAACCCAATGTTGGCAACGTATACAAACAACTTTGTCATATAATGAACGTGATATACGTTGGGTTTCTAAAATATATACAGTTTAGGCTCGTTTCTAGTAAATATGTCGTTGGCTAAATTATATTACTATGTTCGGGATAATGTTGTGTTTGGTTATGAGTATGGTTAGAGCGGTGGTGGTCTAGTGGTAAGTTACCCAGAGTTTCAGTACGAAGAACGTGGTTCGTGTTTTTCTTCTTCGCGACAGGCAGTACATCAATGTCTTTCATTAAGATATTGTAATAGGTTCAGTTTAGTTAAGCACTACAGTGGATCATACAAATATTCAAACATACATATACGCTATGGACATCGCTCTTACGATGAGGGAAAACATCGCGAGGAATTGTCTAAAATTTCATTTTGTCACTTCGAACTGAACTGCATTCGAAACTGCGTCTTTGGTACATTTTAGAGTCAATGAAGTTAGATTTCATTTCAGTTGCAAATCAAAATGCAATCGAAACCTTAAAAATTTCAAAATGTTTATGAAAAAAATTATAATATTGTATTCTTCGATAGCAGTTAAGTTGCAAATTGTTGCAATTGAAGAGCAATTGCACGAATGTTGAAATGATTTTGAAATTACATTTTAGACAATTCTTTCACGTAAATAAGTTTTCGATGACAGTCACTGAATTGATCTTTTTCAATAGCACTGGGTACAGCCACTGGAACTGTATAAACCAAGCCTTAAAGCCTTAAAATAAACAGTTACACACTTTAATAGCTAACTAACTTACGTATAAATTCCATAATTAGATTTAATTGCTTTTGAAATACAGCTTAAGTCATAAGGCCAACTTTAATAATGTAGCTAGTAGGTATTAATAACTATAATATATGTATTTGTATGTATGTATGTACATGTATGACTAGAGATTATAGCATGCCACGGTATCCGCAAGGTGGCTTTATTGTAACTATTGTTGGCAAGGGACAGAGTCAATAGTTGTTTAGGATCTATCTGCCTACTGCTCTCGTAGGCTTCCCTTAGCTGCAGGATTATAAATGAATGAAAACCATAAAATAGTCGGCTGTACATTGTTTCTTGGTAAATAGACACACTTATTTGAATGTTGCGATTTACGATATTTTTTTATTGCAAGTTTAATTAGACTTTTAATGACACTATCCTGATGCTGATTCCAAAATACTCTTTATTTTCAGTTTCGACCGCTTTATTTTTATTTATTTAGCATTTGCAATGTCCGTTTTAAGAAATTTATAGTGCCTGCTGGTTACGGGTAGATTTAGGTGTAATTTAAATGTAATCTAGAAAGACAAATACACAGCTGAAAAATATTAATTTACAAAACTTTATCGACCGTATCAATTTATTTTTACCATACATAAAAAAACTATTTCCATAAAATTCTGTGTATATGGACTTTACCGTAAGATCCAATTCCATTGCTTATTTAAACTTATTAAACTTTTTAATTAAAACCAGTCAGCTGACTATCTTCTATTGAAAACAATCTGATTTCACCCGTTACGTGTCCCACGTTACCTGATGAAAATACAAACTAACTAGCGAAAGGAAATAGCTGTTCAAAGTTGTGACCGAAGTCAAGAAACTAACTTATTAATGCGAACATGAAACGGTAGTGAAAACTGAATAACGGCCACGTCGTCGGTAACCTTGTCCCAATTAAAGTTCCAATCAACTCCTTCCAGTAAAGTTGACACGCCGACTGACCAGACGCCTGTGGTTGCTTGACGGCTCTCAAGCAGCGCCGAAGTTTGTCGAACCGAGCCGACGGGGCCCGAAGCAGGGCCGAGGATTCGCGATCAATACCCCACCCCGGTGGTGCCTACGCCTCGCGTCAATTCCGGGGCCAAAAGTCACGGTTTCGGGATAGTCGTCGATTTCGGACGGTCACAGCCCCGATTGTGTACGTGTCCTCACTGACTCGAACGGGGTAACGAGTGCTCTGCTAATGCACAGTTTTGAATTTAGAACGACGCGACGCGACGCTAAGTTCGAACCGTACGCGTTTTGAATTTAAAATTGGAATTTTAATATGGACGAACGTTGTACTTATATGGTTCGATTACGTATCCAATTTCAAGTTAGTTTAAATCTATTTAAAGATGTACATAACTACTTACTTTACAGTAAGTAATAAGTCTAGGTACTTAAGTTAAGTTTGGAATTCATAAATACTAAATGAAGACATTTCCCAGAAATCAACAAATATAAGATTTCCAATAAATCTTTGTAAATAATGGCGAACTGTATTTACTTACAAGAGATCGAACACATTAGGAAATTGCGTTGAAATATCTTTATACAAGCAATAGTTTGTAATGTATCGTGTAAACATGACTTAGGATAGACGCCAGATATTCTGAGATAAAATTGTTGGTCCTTTTCAAAAAGTAGGTCACGAAAGCCATGTCAAGTTTCATAAGAAACGGATAGACGGTTTATATACATAGGTATGGTATAAGCTAAAATATTACTTAACAGATTAACCGGTACCGTGTCGTTACGCGGAAATAACAAGCATTAGTGCGTTTAAAAACTTTATTAAACTCTTAATAATTTAATTAGTTATGATAACTAGATCGGTTTAAAAAATACCTACGTTATAAATCTTACTTCGAATATGTATGTGACTTTGTTAGTCTTTCACGCAAAAACTTCTAAACCGATTGCGTTGAAACTTGGAATATATGAAGCTGGATACTGGGAATAACACAGGCTATTTTTTAATAATAATTATAAATAAATCCTGTAACGAACACACAGCGCCATCTAGCCCAGTGGTAAGCTGCTAAGCTTGTGTTACGGTGACTAGACAACGGATATACTACTTATATTTATTTTTCTTTTGTAAATACATACACATTATACATAGAAATACGCCCAGACCAGATACATATTTGTTTTTAAGCATAAATATTTGCACCCAGCGGGAATCGAACCCGCAACCTTCTGCATTGCAGCCACGCGTTCGCCAGACGCGCCACAGAGGTCGTCAAAGAGTCACAGAGATCGTTTTATCCCGATATTCCCGCGGGAACGGGTACGAGCTTTGAATAAATGGATTTGTACAAGCTTTTAAGCAAATAAACGCTTGTTTCATTAACTACTAAACCCTGTGAAACACGAAGTTCGAATAAAAAAATATAAAAATAAAATTTCAACTATCTAACTATCACGGTTCTCGAAATAGACAGATGGACGGACAGACGGATAGCAAAGTCTTAGTAATAGGGTCCCGTTTTTACCCAGTGGGTATGGAACCCTAAAACACGTTTTCCACATCTAGGTCACGGTCGATCCGAATACCAGGAAAAAGAATCATCCCCCGGAACATCGCGTTGTCATGAAATTAAAATGTCGCTGTAGGCAAAACTAGAGCTTTCACGACAATTCGCGGTATAAAGATGTTTTGAAACATGATAAAGGTTGATAATAAAGATGTGGTGGAAGACGCGGAAGTGGCGTAGGACTACACATATAATTTGTTACACTTATTTATACTTATACTTAGAAATATTTTTAGCAAGGAAATATATTTCCAAAAATTCCGAACCTGCGTCCTTTCGCTAACCGGGCGACTGCTCTAACCACTGAGCTACAATTTCCAAAAAATCCCCATGACAGGATTCGAACCTGCGTACTTTCGCTAATCAATCGACTGCTCTAACCACTGAGCTACACAGTCATGTTCAATTTTCTGGCCGTACTTCTCCCTGTCAAATTGTTTCTAAGTAGATATTCTAAGTTTTTAACGCTATGAGCAAAAAAACAAAAAGAAATATTGTACTTATTTATATTTTGACTAACTGCCTCCGAGGTTTCACCCGCGTAAGTCCCGTACCCGCAGGATTATCGGAATAAAAAGTAGCCTATGTGTTATTCCCGGTTTCCAGCTACCTATGTTCCAAGTTTTATCGCAATCGGTTTAATAGTTTTTGCGTGAAAGAGTAACAAAGTCATACAATACAAACTTTCGCGTTTATAATATTAGTAAGAAGTAAGAGTGACTATACGTATTCATAGTTTAGGTGAAGCTTTTTCTTTTATTTCGACGACTTTGTATCGAAATAAAACTATTTTTTCGGTTTTTATCGTGTCATTTTAATATCAGCATTGTTACAATGCCGACCCAACGGTTCGAAGCCTCTTTCAGGCTTCTTCTAACGTGTTTTAAAACCGTAAAATGAGTTTTATTTAGAGGTTTCGTAAAATTATCACATTCAAATATAATATTATTTGAGGCTGTAATTTGCAAATAATTTATTATAATTTGCTATAATTTTCGGTTCGTACCTGGTGCAAAGACTGGCCATAGCCATACAACACGGCAATGCTGCCAGTGTTAGGGGTTCCTTTGCGCCGGGTACGATTCGGGGTGAGTCGTTCATTTAGTTTTAAATTTTTTACTTTGTTTGTATTATGTTATATAAGGCGGATTATATGTATTTATAGGTTATGTTTAGTTTTATAATTAGTTTTAATTTTTACCTTTCAGTTATTTATTCAATTATATTTACTAACATAATTGGCTAATAAAAATAAAACTCGCTAAGGCATATATAACATCGGAAGAGGAAGATATTTGCAAACAATTTTGGACGAATATGTGAATTATAGGAAAAGTCTTGAATGCGTATTTAAGTCATTGTGAAGCGAACTTGACCGTATTCCAATACTTTATGGTCTAAGTCTTCCCGGATGTCTACAACTTGGGGGTTTTCAAGTCATCAGTAAACAGGCATCTTCTAGGTAAGCTTGCAACATCTTAGACCACATCGTCGCTTTCCATCAGGTGAGATAGTGGTCAAACGCTTATCAATTATTAAAAACAACGTCGAAAGCTCTTTCACTCTTGTTTTCTTAATAATAGTTAAGCGTGCTACATTTCAGAACACAGAATACTTCGCTACACTATCATGGATCCTGTTAGTTTTTAAAAGGTTGCCTATTAATGATATAAATATAAATTAGATTTAGAGCCGATTTTTCATACTACGGATAAAAGATATCTATCAAATAAGTTCGAACCCAACTAAATTTAACAGGCTTCAAATTTTAATTATTTTTAATATCATAGTGACGTTTTTTATTCGGTGGTATTACATTTTATTTGTCAGATATTTCCATCTAGGGTTTTCAAAAATCGGCCCAACCGATGAAATTAGGCATTTGCAAGTCCGCGCCACGCCAGCGCTTCTTGTGAATATCGCAATTGAAATTCAATCCAACCAAAGAAATCCAGAAAAATGAAGTATTTCATTTTATCCGACGACAAAGTTAATCAAGCTTTGATTGAAATGTTATTTTATTTGTACTGTCATTGTTGTTTTGGTGACGTCCTTTGTTTGTATGGACCGTAGATTTAATTTTTGTTTTAAATATAGGTACATAAGGCGAAGGAGTTTAACTAAAGTTAAACCTTGGTTTTTAGGTAGTTTCGTTTAGAATCCCTATTTATGTATTACACTAGTAGTAGTATCACTATTTGGGAATATTTAATATTTGTTATAAAATATGTATATAATAATTATCCTTGGTTTTAGTAAACGCACCTAACCCCTTTATCATTCGTGTGATCCTCTCCATCCCAAGGTTGCCTGGAAGAAACCGCTCTCAGCGGTAAGGCCGCCTATTGTGTCACTCTAGATTTAAGTTTCGTAACTTTTATTTACTTATTATAATTGTATTTTTGGTGTCATAATAAAGCGTTAAATAAATAAATAAATAAATAATACACTAGACTTGCTGCACTCTACGGTTTCACCCGCGTAAGTCTCGATCTTGCGGGAATATCGGGATAACAAGCCTATGTGTTTTTCTAGGTCTTCAGCTATCTACATACCGAATTTCATGATAATCGGTTCAGCGGTTTATAAGTGATTGAGTTACAAAGATACTTACAAACTTTCAGCTTTATAATATTAGTAGGATTAGATTAGATACATAGGTACTATATTGCTCTAAATTTCATAAAAACATTACATATACAAAAACTTACAGCTTGCTCGTAATGAGAAGGTACAATGGGTGGCCTTATAGCTAAAAGTGATCTCTTCCTGGTAACCTATCCAATTTGTGCATTCTGGTTAATTTAAATTCCTATTCAGAATTCCAGCTAACTCAAAACTATAAAATCTAACTTAGTAAGTTGTGTTAAGTCAGTTTGGAAACAGTATCGTTTCAGAAACGTGCCTAACTTAAATCCTAGACTAATTTTCAGCTAAGCCTTAAATAAGTTAATTGAGATACTCGTATTTAACTTAGTGCCTCTAATTAATTAAGTTATGTTGAAATCTGTTGATAAAAATGAGGGTACATTGCTAAAGCCCGCGGTTTCACCTACTTACGTCCCAAATCCCGTGAGAATATTAGGATAAAACAAGCCAGATATTCTTGGTTGGTTGGTTGCCTGCAAGAGTTCACCCATAGGCGACAAGGCCGCACATTGTACCACTCTAGTTTCAAGATTTAATTTGGTATAATTTGTGTGCAATAAAGTAATAAATAAATCAATAAATGAATCAAACTCCAACTATGTATTATGTGCTACATTTTATTTTGACTTTTATAAAAATGAATGTTTGTTATTGTTAATAATAATAAGCATTAAATTAACTAATAAGTAATAACAGAAGTATTGCAAAAGGCCTATTGTATAAGGAAATATACAGTGTAAATTTATCTAATAAGAGCTTGTTTTCATTTTAGCTTATTTCATTGAACATCAATGATAGTACCTAAAAAGGCGTAGCGTATTAGTTTAGGAAGCGAGGCGACAGAAAATAATCATCATCAGCCCGTTAATTTGTCCCACTGCAGGGCAAGGGCCTCCTCTTAGAGGGGTTAGTCTTTGGACCGTGGTGAAAGTCCAGTCCAGAAAATAATTATGAACGGAAATCTTGTAAGTGTGAAAATACACAAACAAAGGTAGGTATGTGTTATGTTTTTCCCCTTCCATCTTATTCCTTCTTTTCTGTTTGCTGTTTGGGTTGCTGTTTGCGTAGGTATTTTTGTTTTTTATTTTGTCCTTTGTTGCATTTAGCTTCTCTAGAGTGTCAAATCATAAATTTTATTTTATTGTTTAAAAAGTATGAGTCTATTATTGGCAGTCTGTTTTACCTAAGTGTTATTTTCAACTATTTCTAAGTGCTGTTGATTCTGTGCAAAATTAAAAAAAAAACGCGGGAAGTTACTTTGTTTTCCTTATAGGTACCATGTTAAGGTATCCATATTTCCAGAGTTAGAGATAAAAGTTCTAAAAATCGTTGCGTCAAATCTGCAGCCGGTTAAGGCTAACATAACAAAATTCTCGTGGCGCAGGCATCGTAAATTTACAACACACGCGAGAGCAACTTGTGTACTTTACTGCGGTAAGCTTTTATGATACAGCCCAAGTAATAAGCTTAAACCGGTTAAAAGTTTACTACCGGAATATAGCTGAATACCGGCACTACCGGCTACAAGTTACGGGATACGGATTTTGTTTTTCTTGGACATAGTAACATTTATTTTTTTGGTGTTCAACTGTGTTCCGTAGCGGAACAGGTTGTTTTCGTTTGAATATTTTTATCATTAGAATTGAGGGTACCTTTGGTAAGAAAACACAACTTGTGGGTAGTTTTCATACAATCTATCAAGTTTGAATATCGAACGAACCACTGACACATTGACTCGCCGCCTTTAGGCGAGAACACCCGTTTGCGCATCATAAACTATCGTCCGCGCCGCGTATCACGCGTGGACTTCATCATCATCCTCTCGACACACCGTCTGCAGTAGAAGGTTGAAGACTAGCAGCCTATGGATATATGCTCCAGGATCGTGAATTTAATGCCAGTATCGACTCGATAACGTCGATAGTACAGGTCAGTGGTTGACTCCTAGACGAACTGTTTATTTAGTACAATGAAAAGTGATAATAGGTATGCCAAATCGGTTGTAAGTTTGTTACAGTAAAGCTTGTATGTATACAAAACACTAGTTTTCGTTGTAGTCAAAAATACCTATTAGTTTTGATTTTATTGGTATTTAAACTTACGATATATTGACAATCGTGTCTTCGTATCTACAATCGTATCTACTAATGACTATAATGGAGGAAATTGTGCGAGTTTCAAAAGTGTAAATAGTTTCCTATTTAACGAAAAAATAGACTAATTAAATATACCTAATATAAAAATAAAAGAGTGTTTATATTTCCCGCTAATTCTTATAAACTAAACTAACAACATCCATCCTGTTTCGGTTCAATATACCTATTTACTGACAATATCGCGATTGGCTCAGCATTTTTAATAGTGTGCCAAATGTGTAGGAGGCAAAGTTCAAAGCCCATAGAACTGGACTGGTCTCTATCAGAAACTAGAAGGAGAATGGTCGCCTGATAGTGACGCATTTCAAACTCGTCTCTGATCCAGTTCCAAATTCAAACTGTTCGGGAGATTACATCTTAAAAATCGCGCGATTAAGACCCCAAAAATATTTTAATACGAGGTCCAATCGCGTAGTTTAAAAGTTAATTATTATTATTAGAAATTCGGCTCTAGATCGATTTAGACCCGAAATTCTAATAATCTTACTAATATTATAAACGTGAAAGTTTGTATGTATGTATGTTTGTAAGTATGTGAGTTTGTTACTTTTTCACGCAAAACTAAAAAACCAATTGCGATGAAACTTGGTATATATAGATAGCTGGATACCGGGAATAACACAGGCTACTTTTTATCCCGATTTTTATCCCCTTTTAGTAATAAATATAAGCTTAGTTGCAGTAATTAGGTCGAATTTACGCAATATGCAACGTCCTGCATTTTTTGTAAATAAATTGGAACCGTTAGTTAACCCTTAGTATTTAACTCTTTATTGGACAATCCCAATCGATTTACTAACAAGACATTTGAAGCAGTAACAACTCTCTCAATTAAAATAGACACTTAGGGACAGTTGGTCGTACAAGTATGCACCAGTAACGGTCATTGCCTTTACTGTACATGAATACTGTTCAATTAAAAGTGCTTCGTGGTTCAAGTTGTAACTGGAGAATGTAGACAACATTTATATACATAGTCAAAATCGTCTTACGCGGCAATTATTCTAGTAAACTACATATCCATTGGAACATTATTTATTAAAATCGGTTAATTACTCAAGCACTACGGTGGAAAATAAAAGGTACGTTATACTGCCATAAATAAACTTTTTAAATTCACATGATTTGTTATATTATCAGTATACTTGATTACGATTAAGAAATTTGACTTTGCTAAGCAAAAACTTTGACTTATATGACAAAATTTGGTATTTATAAAGCGATCTTCGCAACTATCCAACGTTTTTGCTTAGTAAAGTCGAAGTTTTTCAAATTTAGAATGTCAACCAATCAAAAATAATGACCTAAACTTTGCTTCTCTGTTATGACTATGAAGTTCTTTTTATTTTATTCGTTTTATAAAAGGAATTTCGACTATAGATTCCATTTCAAAATGTATGCTTAGTTTTAGCTAAGCTCAGTCTAAGCAAAGTCACAGTACTATAGATTCAGCGTTAATGGCGTATTATTACGGATCTTCCTCACCTAATACGTGTGACTTGCGTCTAAACCGTCGAACTTAGTGGCTGTACCGATTTACGTCACGGATAAGGACAAATTCATCATCATCATCATCAGCCGTTGCAGTTCACTGCTGGACATAGGCCTCTCCAATTGCACGCCACCTAGATCTATTTTCGGTTTCCTAGATCTATTCAGGTTCACCCTATAGGTTCCAACAAACCTATCCGAAGCAACGCGAACGCAGATTCGTTTAGCTCTAGTAGAAAAGCAGCCTTACGCCTGTGGGTGACAGTGACAAGCTACAGCCGAAGCCTATCTACAATCAAGAAAAATATAAATAAAAGGTCCCAAAGTAAAGAAAAATCTATATAGGTATTTGTTCAACGTCGAAAGTAATTTTCGTGAGAAAGTTTTCGAAATTTTCGAGTAAAACGAGATTTCTCAGCGTGTCACCCAACGTGGCAAAATGCCCTCTGGGTAGTTGTGGACAATTTCATGCTTGCGCACCTATTTCGAATCGTTTGAAGCGAAATCATAGCTTGTTAGTTTTATATCTCTTTTAGTAGTGGGGCGATTTAAGTGACTTTGTAGACTCTTTATTTGCCTATTTTAGACCAAGTTTTTCTTGATGAGGATTTTAACTAATCCTATGTTTTACATAATTGCTTAGAAGTGAATAATAATGATGCGTATGGCTCAACTGTGACTTTTTAATTGTAATACATAGTAGTAAAATTGCTGTCTGCCTATGCTGTCTATGGCCACCATTTTTTTATATGCACTCGTATAAGAGAAAATATTTTTTTTTTTACTATTTCTACTACAATAATAATTTGCCGCACTGTAGTGCCCGGGACATTGTTAGGTAGAGTAGGGTTGACCAGCATCTATACCCAAAGGTTGTAGAGGTGTTACCGAAATGTAGACAGACGTAAGTTTAGAAACTTAGGTCAAGTCATAGTCATTGCATGGCATAACATTATGAAACATATTTACAATATTATGTTCCAAGAACAACACCGCGAAGTTTATGTAAACAGGTTACAGTAAATTTCATGTATGTTTGGTTACCAACTAGAACTGAATAAAATTGTTTTTGTTTGACTTTTGATTTACAACTTCATTGTTATTTTGTTGTTCGTAACACTTTTGTTATTAATCGATGTTTGTTCAAACGTTTTTGTCATGGAACGTGGTTTGGTTTATTAAGTGAGTCTGTTTAACGGTAACTTTAGCAGTTATTAATTCAGATTGAATGCAATAAGTTACTAGTTGTCCTCATTGTATGTTTTTTCTTACTCAAATAGGTACTTATATTTTGAGCTGCACATAGATTTTTGTATTTTAATCTTTGGTCGTTTTATTTTATACCGTATATTTGATTTAATTTATTTAGGTAGATACTGTTTTATAAGCTCGCAGCTTACCGTCGTGTGAAATGCCGTTTAATAAAATGCGATCACAGAACTACTTTTTAGACCGACAACCAAACCACCATGGTCCGTGGTCCACCTTGATTTCTCGCGATTACGGTCGATGTAACCCGTTGCCAAACTTCGAGACAATTTTTAATCTAGATTTATCTACAACACGATCTAGAAGCGTAGTTTGCAATAATGATGAACATAGATACTTTTATCAATATAGAGAACTTGAAATACAGAAGTACCTAAGTTGGTATGTAGATTGTAGGTATTTCTATCTACTTATACTTATAACATTTTGAAACAGATTTGTTTGTAACTTTGTCGTTGAGTGACTGCACAGCTGCGTCTCGGAAACTGACTAATCTCTTTGGAATAACACGAACTCATGATTTAAAGGGATCTTAATCATTAGAGATACAGACGTTTTGATAAAACTAAAATAATATGGAATTATTTTTAGGTGGGAAAGGGTTTAGTAGGTATGTATAGCTACTTAGTAAGAAAGTTGTTACGCTAAGCAAACTAATATCATAATGCTTGTGTTATGTATGTCTTACTGGATATTGGTAAGTTCCTAATTAGTCCAACAATTGTCAGGAGCATGTTTTACTTAAATTATGCTACGACAATGTTTAAAGCCACATTCATATTATTCTAGTAGTTTCGTAATAACATTTGTATACCAAAGCGCCTCCTAGCGGTCCGAGACGTTAACTTGCTTAGTACATAATTCAAATTCTTTTTTAAATATTTTTTGACATATCGATCCTTAAAACAACAAAGGCTGTAAAAGCCAAATAGCCACTTTTCAGGAGAGCCAAAAAACTAAAATGGGTAACTTTGTTTTCGCAATATCTTCTAAAGTATTAAAGCTATAATAACAAATTAAAGTTCTATTTTATTATAATTGCCATGTGTACAATATTACAAGCCTAAAATTGCGGGGTCTACGCTAGTTTCCGAGATAGCATGGCTTTTACTACAAAAATATTTGGTCTTCACTGGCCTTTACGCCCTAAATTTCGTACCAGGTTAAGGTTTGCAGGTTAAGCAGGTAACGCCAACTTGGAGTAAAAGACTTTAAGAATATTTATATTAAGGTTTTTTTGAAATAAAGGACAAAGATAATTAACGAAAGTTAAAATTATTGTAATAAATGTGACACATTTTTTTTTAATTTACCTGTAAATTTAACATTTAGCATGAATTAACTCATCTAAAGTATGGTAAGAACTATAATTTTTAAGAACTTAAAAACAACTACAAATTACAACTACAAAAATAGCATCAACTAAATCAACATCAAAAATTTTTTAAAATATTCATCGAAAGTATAAATTTTTGCAAGAAAAGAAGTTAAATTTAAGAAAATTAAGTTTTAATTGACCGAACGAGCGAAGCGAGTGAGGTCCAGTGCAGACGGGCCTGGCGCTTGTATCTTTGTATCTTTGTTCGACGATAACTTGAGTATCGTAGCTCCGATCTTCATGAATTTTATCATGCACGTAGTTTAGGTCAATAGAATTTATGAGTTCGAAGATGAGCCGGATCAGTAGGAAGTTGGGGAGATAGGGGGTCGTAAGGTCTCAGTTCGAGGCGAACGACTAGTTAGAAAATTATGCAATAATTGACCGAACGAGCGAAGCGAGTGAGATCCAGTGTAGACGGGACTGGCGCTTGTATCTTTGTATGTTTGTTCGACGATAACTTGAGTATCGTACCTCCGATCTTCGTGAATTTTGGTATGCGCTTGATTTAGGTCAATAGAATTTATGAGTTCGTTCGAGTGAGAACTAAGACCTCACAACCCCCTATCTCCCTAATCCCCCGACCGATCCGGCTCATCTTCGAACTCATAAATTCTATTGATCTAAACTACGCGCATACCAAAATTCATGAAGATCGGAGTAACGATACTCAAGTTATCGTCGAACAAACAAACAAAGATACAAGCGCCAGGCTCGTCTACACTGGACCTCACTCGCTTCTCTCGTTCGGTCAATCAATTTTGTTAAGGTGCTTTTTCTTGAAAGAAGCTACCCTAACTAGAAGTTCGCTTCGAACTGAAACCTCACGACCCCCTACCTTCCCAACCCCCCTACCGATCCGGCTCATCTTCAATCTCATAAATTCTATTGATCTAAATTAGGGGTTCGCCCCGAACTGAGACCTCACGACCCCCTATCTCCCCAACCTTCTACCGATCCGGCTTATCTTCGAACTCATTGACCGAACGAGCGAAGCGAGTGAGGTCCAGTGTAGACAGGCCTGGCGCTTGTATCTTTGTAACTTTGTATGTTTGTATCATTGTAACTTAGTATCTTTGTAACCTTGTATGTTTGTTCGACGATAGTTTGAGTATCGTAGCTCCGATCTTCATGAATTTTGGTATGCACGTAGTTTACGTCAATAGAATTTATGAGTTCGAAGATGAGCTAGATCGGTAGGGGGGTTGGGGAGATAGGGGTCGTGAAGTCTCAGTTCGGGGCGAACTTCTAGTAAATTCTATTGACCTGAACTACGCGCACACCAAAATTGAAGAAGATCGAAGCAACGATACTCAAGTTATCGTCGAACAAACATACAAAGATACAAGCGCCAGGCCCGTCTATACTGGACCTCACTCGCTTCGCTCGTTCGGTCAACTACGCGCATACCAAAATTCATGAAGATCGGAGCTACGATACTCAAGTTATCGTCGAACAAACATACAAAGATACAAGCGCCAGGCTCGTCTACACTGGACCTCACTCGCTTCTCTCGTTCGGTCAATCTATGTTGTTTAGGTGCTTTTTCTTGAAAGTAGCTACCCTAACTAGGAGTTCACCCAAAACTAAGACCTAACGACCCCCTATTTCCCCACCCCCCTACCGATCCGGTTCATCTTCAAACTCATAAATTCTATTGACTTGAACTACGCGCACACCAAAATTCATGAAGATCGGAGCTACAATACTCAAGTTATCGTCGAACAAACATAGAAAGATACAAAGTTACAAATATACAACTCACTCGCTTCGCTCGTTCGGTCAAAAATCTGTGTGCTCTAAAACATTAACATAATACGGTTTAATGAAATATTGTCCTTTACGACATTATAAACGTTTTTGATTTGTAAAACCAATTCTATAAAATTGTAGTAAAAGCCTTTTTTTAAAAAGTCTTGGATATTGAGACAAGTTGTCTTAGACATTACTTACTTCGATATAATCGTAAAATGTAGTATTAACCACATTACTAACAATTTGTGTCTTTTACGCCCTTAATTTGCAGGTTTCGATTTCGATATTGGTTTTAACGTCATAAATTATAAAAATATTTGAACAAAAACTAAAAAAATATTCGACGTAAACGCCATTTTTTTGCGAATTTGCCCATTTCAATTATACAGATCGATAGAGCTTCAAAAACTGAACAAAACTGCATTTAAAAGTCATTTTGACCAAAATGGCTTTTACGACATTTGTTGTTTTAAGGATCGATATGTTTAGAAAAGTCATTATATATTTTATTACATATATTTTTAGAAACGTCAAGTAAACTATAGTATCTTCGGAACGCGACCTCCAATGAGAAGAAGACACAAGAAACTCACGGGGTAGTTTTTTAAATTTTTTGTTGCAATGACCATGTGATTCACATTGTCGCAAATTTAGGACTATAGTGGAAAAGGAGCAATATTTTACCATAAATTTTACCAAAACAAAAAGTTCGAAAGTAATTCTGTCTATCGGTTAAAACATTGTAAAAGAAAAAAAAATGTGCTGAAAATGTAAGTCTTAATACAACGCAAGAAACTGTTCCAGTATCGGCTCAGCAGTTTCTAAGAAAAATAGTTCAAATTTCAGTAACTCTAAAAAGTACGACACCAAAAACTCGAAATTCTAGTTTTATTTTAAGTGCACTGGGCTTACATAGAACTATTTAAAAGAAATAAAATATTCGCGAAAACACAACGCTGCAACGCACGGTCGACGTCGAGTGGGATTCGAACCAACGCATATCAACTCAATGCCGGAGTAGCAACTCAACTCATATGTTGAATTCTTGCGTCTGTATTTTACTATCTAATTTAACTTAGGCATGTTTGCAGCAAAAAAATCAGTACAAGGAAAACTCGATTGCAGTGAATTGCAATTGAAATACGGGAACTGCCTACCAGAGCCTCTAACACACTACACGTTCCATGTTACCTAATTAAAATTTCGAGCAAAGATCGGAAACATAATAATTCACATTGGAACGTGGAAACGAAACCACAGTTCCAAGTTTTTGTCACGCCACAACGAGTTAATATTCACAAATTCAACGTAAAGTTGTTCAAGTCGCAGGTGTGATAAAGTGACAGACTTCTTAATATGTGCGTCTCATTATGACAGCTTAAGCTATTTCAAGTTATTAAATACTTAGCATTGCTGTGTTTATAATTGTTCTGTAAAGAAACGTTTTAAAAAGTAATAACTTACTTAATTTTGAAAGAAATGCCCTCCAAAATTTCGCACCCAACATGACTTGAACCTGCATCTTTGGAGAATTTACCCCAACGCCTTAGGCGCAAAATCACCATCATGTGAAATATAACATATTATTGTCCCCTCGCGACCAGGATCATTGGAACATAATCAAAACGTCGAGGTGAAAAAGTAAATAACAATACGCGATGAAGACCCAGTAAAATGAAACTATGATAACATAGTTCATTCAATATTTACGTAACTATAAGTACTTACGAGTACATTTCCTTAGTTATAAGGAGACACCTCTTTACATAACCACCAAATTATTCCAAATAACTCTATCAAACAAAATAGCCCGAGTACCACCTAATAAAACCATTTCCCTCCAAAGTAAATTGAAATGAAATAGTGAAGGCCCGTAAACTGATTGATCAATGGATCCAATGTGGTTTCAATCTCGCGACAAAGGGTACCTGATTGATGTGAAACATTTGCGTCACTTTATCTGCAAATAGATTTAAACTGTCCAATGGATCCTTTCTTCTATTATTTTTGTTTATTTGTTTCACTAGCACCGTCTTGCGGTTTGACTTACGTAAATCGTGATTCCGGCAACTTAATTTTTCATAGCTTCTCTTCTTCTTTAATGCTTTTATTTTAACTAGCTGCACGCCGCGGTCCGCGTTCACCTACTTATGTTCCGATGCCGCGGAAATATCAGGATGTGTTAAACATATATTTTTATTGAATCACTCTTTCTATTCAAAAACCGTATTAAGGCCTCTATACAAGCTACAGTGAAAATCCCTGTCAGATTCATCGAAAATAGTTGATTATTTTATGATGCAATGTTTTAGAACATAGTTAATACCCGGCCTTAATACCCGTTCCATAGTCTTTAAGATATAAGCATACATACAAACACAGAGACATAAAGACTGCGGAAAACGACTTTAATTAATAATATGTAATTAAATATGTATAAGTATGTGTTATGTGTGTTGTTTAATACATAATATACATACCTCCCTACGTAATAGGTAGTGAGCAACGTATTTGTTGATTACATGATTGAAAACAAATAACGTTAGTTCCATTGTTCTTAAGGATTTTGATTGATGGTAATTTGAATAAACAACGAGATAATAATGACGTAATCCATTAATTACGTAAGTATTCAATAATTTCGTAACTGATTAACAAACAAAACCCATACAGTGCTCAGAGTATTTAGCCTCTTTTGTCTTGTCAGGTAATTAGTACCTAAGATAGTTTATCTTACTAATATTATAGACGCTAACGTTTTTATATAAGTACTAGCTGCGCCCCGCGGTTTCACCCGCGTAAGTCCCGTTCGGAATATCGGAATAAAAAGTAGCCTATGTGTTAATCCAGTCCCCAGCTACCTAAATTCCAAGTTTCATCGCAATCGGTTTAGTAGTTTTTGTGTGAAAGAGTAACAACCTCACATACATACATACATACATACAAACTTCGCGTTTATAATATTAGTAAGATGCATGTGACTTTGTTACTCAATCACGCAAAAACTACTAAACCGATTGCCAAGACACTTGGAATATAGGTAGCTGGAAATCTGGAATAACACATAGGCTACTTTTTATCCCGATAATCCCGCGGGAACGGGACTTACTACGGGACGCAGCTATTTAAAGATATATAAAGATAAGAAATTTAATATCTCTTAGATTGTTATTGCATAAATTAAACAGTTGAACAGCTTATTTAACAACTTAGTTTATTAAATTATAAACAGACATTTCTGACAAGCAAAATTTAGAATTTTATACAAAAAAATGGCAGCATAATGAGCGCCAAAGTTGACGTTCAAGGCAAGACCTACAGTTAGTTAAATATAAAAAGCAACTACCCATCATGTTTGCGTGAAACTTGTATTGGAAAGTTGAAACCTCCCTTTACGTCCGCTAGAGGCGCTGGTGAACTATTCATTCAATTTTAACGTTTACGCAAGCGTGATGGTTCCTATTTTTAAACACAACTCAAGTAGACTCATCACCTACATTTAAGGGATTTTTTACTTTGCACACCAAACTCGATTCAGGTCAAATTGAAGATATTATGCAAACTTACAATAATTCTTTTACAATCCTCCGCCTTGTATGGGCATGAATTATGTAAACCCAGCCGTGTAAGGGTGTGGACGAAAGTGATAACCAATTCGGATGACAGTTGGTTATGTAGATACCCTTCCGTAGGTATAATGTACCTAAATCGGTATTAAGCACTTGGGTTGGTGAAAACTACTTACAGTGTGCCTTAAGGATTTTGAATGTGGTAATAATGAATGTGTGTGATCAATGTTCATGGTTATGTGACTCGAAATGCCTATCGGTCTTTATTATATAGAAAAGTAGCTGCGCCCCGCGGTTCCACCTTCGTAAGTCTCGTTCCCGTGGGAATATCGGGGTAAGATAAAAATAGTGGTGTACTTTGAGTGTCGGTAGGTACTACTATCGATCGATCATCAGCCGACTTTAATTTCATAGTCTGCTATATCATCTAACTAACCCGATACAGACGAGATAATACTCCTAATCTTGAAATGTAAGTAGGTACTTAAGATTTTTTAAACACAAATAAACTGACCAAGTCCATGACAAACGTTCCAAAAACGTAACACAGTCACGTAACCTCTCATATTTCTAATGTCAAACCAACACACGACAAGGGATTACACATTGACAGTTCTATTGAAGCGAGTTAACAAAATAAATGTGACATTCCTTAAGAGGTCTAAATCTGGACCATTGTCGGGCAGTGATCAAGACTAATGGAGTACAGACGAGTTGAATAGTGAATACGCAAGCCTGAACCGATAGATCGAAAATAAATGTTCAGTACATACTTACCTAAACGTTTGAAAATGTTAGGTATTTTGTGTCGATTTATTCTTTATAGCGTTAGACGCGTTTTTATTTACAAAAATATCACAAAGAACCAGCTGCAGTCAGTGCTAGAGAACAGCTGACGAAATATACAAAATAAACGACGGAAAACCAGCACCGAGAGCGCCACAACTTAGTTTGAATATCGTCCAACAGATGACGCTACCAGTATCAAAACATTGCAAGCTGAGCGCATCTCCGCACGCGTGACCAATTCACCCATTCATTTTTATAATGCTCTTTTTTGTTCCCTCAACCCAATTCCATTCTTATGGCCGAATATAATCGTCAAAGAAGCCGTTTGGCTCAAACTAAAGACTTTATTTCCGTGTGTAGGCCAAAAAAATTCGTTTACAGCTACTTTATCAGACCTTAAACCATTATTATGATGGGTGTTTGTGGGAATTGTATCGTCATAAAACTTTTTATGGGGCTAGTGAAAATCTTCAACGTATCTTGCAATGTTATAAACACCGACAGAGCTTTTTAATTGCCCTTAATTGATTTAAATGCTAAAAAGGGATTACAAATTAATAATTCACCGTGTAATTATCATTTGAATGGCCGTATGTCAATTAATGAATATTATATTAACGACATTAAAGCCGATGTTATTGTATTGGTGATTACATACTGTTGGTTGATTGTTGTAGTTTTTTTTGTAACAGATTTATTGTAACGTACGTTGTTTACTAATTTCTCAATCAAAAATTAAGTAAAGTTAGAAGTCAGTCAGGTCAGGTAGTGTGGACAGGTGGGGGTAATACAAGGAAGGTTAATTAGTGTAAAGGCGTGCTAAACAGTAGATAACCTAATTGTTAGCTGCAGCAGCTATTGGTTCAAAAGTAAATTACTTCTTGAATCAGTCCTTTACCACAGGCAAGTAAAATTATATTTTCAGAGTTCAGATATAATTTTTGTTTATTTGACATTGAAGGGATAAGTGAAACAGTCTTCAAGTATTTTACTTATACCTCATCTGACATAGTCTCAATTCTAAATTCCTCGAACCTATAAAAGGTTCAAAAGCCTTTAATCTAAATAATGTGATACCATTCTGTGCCTTACTTAATATTAAATACCCTACTAGAAGATCTATCAAATAAATAAGAATAAAATCTAAATCTCCACCCACGTCCCCGTAAGTTTTATCTTCACAAATCATCAGGTATTATTAAGCAATCACACATTTAAGCTTCTTACGATCTTACAAGCCAGCGGGTCATCAATCAATTTTACTCCATATTATGTTAAATACTTACCAAGTCTATTGTAAACTTATTGAAGTAGAAAATTGAAATATACTATGGTAATACAAAATTCATATATTCATAGGACATGTGTTTGCGTGGATTCCATTATGTTTTGAGGATGTGAAGGCAGGACAATGACTTTGAGAACAATGGAAAGTGAAGGCTTTTTTTCTGACTTAGAAATGTGTGATCTTGGGGTCGAAACACAAATTGTATGCATAATGTGGAAGGATGTAAACGACAGTCGTGCAAGAGAAAAAAAGATAACTCGTACAATAATAATCATGAGTTTTATAAAGATTGTGTTTGGTAGAATTCATTAACTTTTTATTTACGGCATTACGTCATTAAATATGGTGGACTTATAAATGCTTGTTTCTTATTCTGGGTGTTCTCAATTATTAATATCGTAATTATACAAATATTACAAAAAAAAGTATTATACGCCTAGTGTCTATAGTAGAAGCCTATTAAAATTTGCATAAGTCGAGGCTAGATCACACTATATGCGTACTGCGTCGTCGTGCGCTATTTATTGATATATTGTTATTAAGACATAAGAACTATACTATTTTTACTGTTGAATGAAATAAGCTGATTTTGGTGACATGATTTGCTGTTAGAGTACTCCCAGTGTTAATTACTTACTCGCAAATCTATGCTAACTCTGCGGATGTTAAAGCTCGGTACTCGGTACCTATCACAGTATTACAGTGATTGATGCGTAACCCAATTTCAGGTCAACATGCGTTAGCTCTAGTAACTACGTATAGCTAATTACAACGTATGTATATATATATGTATGTTATATAAGTATTACTTGTATGTCGTATGTTTTCTTACGCCAAGGAATGTAAACCAGTGTTAAATAAATTTTGGGATTGAATATCGTATCAAATCGTCTACATCATACTTTTTTATAATCTACATTTTCGTTGTTATTTTGCTAAAGCTGATATTATACACCTAATTTAAACTTAGTTAACGAAACTGTGCCATATTTTTTTGTTTTCTATTTAATAAAAACAAAAAGTTTATGTAGTATTGAATATCGTTAAATATTTTTTAATATACAGGGTTATGGGTTTCGAATCCAAAACCGTTCAGGGGGTGATTTTCCACATCAAAACGAATAACTTTTGTTCTACGATTTTTGGAAATTCGTTTTTTTTTGCAAATTTTAAGGTTATATCTCACTGAAAAAAGACGACTTGTTTTGAAAATAAATTCAATTTAAGTTTTTATTGTAGTAGACCAAACTAAAAGAAAGGACATCTTAAGGTCAATGACCTCTAACTCTATGAAACAGCTGATTTTCAAGTAAACTTTACACTTAAAATTTTCGAAAACTGCTTTGAATTTCAAAAAGTCGTGGAACAAAACTTATTCGTTTTGATGTGAAGAATCACCCCCTGAACGGTTTTGGATTCGAAACCCATAACCCTGTATAGTAGGTCAACTGTAATACTTTTTGTTGTTTTTTTGTCAACTGTAACACACGGTTTTGTTGCATTATTAGAACATAGACTTGTAAACTTGTAATTACGTGAGCAAATTGAGCATAGAGTAATTACCTACCTACTGTAAATTTAACCACGAAGACATCTCTCTAGTAAATTGATGGAAATAATGTATGTACGAGTGAGTATCTAGACGTAATAGGTATTGCTACGATCTACATAATACATAACTAATATTTTCATATAGAATTTCGAACCATAAAAATATATAAGCTACGTTACCTATAGTAATTTAGTGTCGGGTAAGTTACCAAAACATTTTGAAATCATAGTAACATGGAAATATATTTAGTTTGAAAAGAGAAGAGTAGGTACGCTCAAGCAAGTGACCAGCTCATTCATAATTTATGAATGGACATCGGTAGAACCGCTTGCTAATAATAAATTTAACACAACCCATATAACATGAATCAAAGGCGTTATATGTATTATATCAATTTTGCGGATGTAGGAGAATTTAGGATCGAATGCTGGACATGAAAAATTTATACCGAACATTCGTTTAAGTGCATTGCAATAAACTTCACGAAAAAAGCCATAATCAATCCCTTGGCCCTTTAAAGCCAATTTGTCGAATCTTTACGACCGCGTACGTTACAAACAATGAGAGAACTGTAATGCTCTTTTAAGTTTTATCGGTTGCCTAACCATAAGTATTTTATTGACCATTAACTTAATACATTTTTTCTGTATCGAATCAAACGATTCATTCTCTCTTCTCTTAATATTCTTAGCGTTGTTCAGTTCAACTTTATAAACCCTCCTCGAATTAGAAATTTGGTGCAAAACTGGTGTTCTAAAATTAAATAATCGATATCCAACATCATGCAAGACATGGCTACATCCACACGACACAGCTATAAACAGAATTCTTGATACGTGTTCCAAACGAAACCCTTAATTATTTTTGTTTGGAATAACAGTTGGAGCGTAACGTACAATTTGTGTTTTGACGACATTGTTCCGGAGTTTGTTCCACGTGGGAGTTTTGTCTTTCTTGCTGCATGTATGCGGCCTTGGGTTAAATTAGTCGGAAAGTTTGGGGGAATAGTTAAGATTCAGTGTTGGTATGTTGCAGTCACTCAGTAAGTTAAACACAACTGTTTGTACCATGTGTCGTTTGAAATAAGACTGACGTTTCCGAAACTGCGACCGGAATTTTAAACTTATTAGTTTAACTGCTCTAGTTTCTGCATGCGAATTACAAACGTTAACTAAGTTCAAAGTTTACGTTTGATTTTGCTATGAAATTCTTGATTTAATTTCTGAAAAGATGGTTTAATTATTAACTTTGTTGTTTGTCGTAGGTATTGATTTATTGTAGTCATGTCATATCGTGTTGTGTCATCTTTAGATAGCTTCTTTTCTTAATAATACAGGTTTTAATGCAATCGCTGTAGTAATTGATGTCCACTGTTTGACGACCTCTGTGGCGCGTCGGGCGAACGCTTGGCTGCAATGCAGAAGGTTGCGGGTTCGATTCCCGCTGGGTGCAAATATTTATGCTTAAAAAATAAATATTTGTATCTGGTCTGGGCGTATTTCTATGTATAATATGTATGTATTTACAAAAGAAAAATAAATATAAGTAGTATATCCGTTATCTAGTCACCGTAACACAAGCTTAGCAGCTTACCATGGGGCTAGATGGCGCTGTGTGTTCGTCACAGGATTTATTTATTTACTGTCCATCTTCGTAAAATTTCATTAGTCGAAACATTGCAATCGTAAAAAATATGATTCAACGATTGCATAAAACACATAACATTAAATAACCGATTCCATACCGGTCCGGTTTCATAAATCAATCGGGAGACGGTATACCTGTTTAAAAAATAATGAATTTTGAATTAATGCATAAAACAGGTTTAATATTGTAATGAGACGGTGAAAATTGACCCCTTTTTGATAATACCTTTACTTATTGTAAAAGTTTAAATAACTCCATTATTATCATAATACTGTAAGAGTAATAACAAAAACATACGTAACTCCATATACTTGTACGACATCTGTATCTTGTTTTCAAACATAAGATTTACGAGTACCAGCATACTGCTATACGTATACAAACGAGTATGTTAATATAAAAAGTGGGTCACGAAACCTACTCCGAAGAAACCCTAAATTCATATTAATACGTTCTGTACGATGACTTCCTTTTACCACAGTGCGACTGTCAAAAATATTATATTATTCTTTTAGGATAAACTTAAAAAATATGATTCTATATTCTGAAATTCTAAACAAAAAAACGATTGAAATGTTGATAGCTTGTTTGTTGCAACAACGCATATAGAATTAAAAAAATCGTAAACCTAATATGAAAATTATAGAAAACAGAGATCTCTTTTTTTATAAGTACTATGTTTTATCTTACCTTATTGTGACATTGTGTATTGTACATTTTAGAACTCGTCGCTTATAAATTTGGTAATTTCTTTTTATTACTTAGGTAGGTATATCATCAAGGTAGTATAGAGACATAGAGTCACCGTTTAAATATAGGAGAAAAAATCTTATTAGGTCTTTTTACAATATAACGCCGGGTAAAAAATTTAAATTTAAAAAGCACTACAAACGCTCGGGCATCATGACATTTTTCATTTTGGTATTCTACAAAACAATACGGACGTATGGAGCACATAGTTGAGAATGTAAATTATGTAAAAACTCCACACAACAAACCAGTGGGTCTTTTGATAGTATAATGTACGTCATACGTGCTTCGGGCCTGACCAGCGGGATAGCTTGGGTGGTCCACGCTGGACTATTTCAATATTTTTTTTTATTATTTGCTATCAATGTTTGTTGATTTATGTTTGTTTAACACGAAGGTGTTGGGACAACAGTGGTCTGATTTGTTGGATCTTTATTGCCTATCAGTTTCAATGGTTAAAAAGCTATCAAAATTGGTCTCGTTTTTTATTAGTTTAGATTCTTAGTTCTTGCTTTTTTATTCGACTTCTAAATAATCCGTTAATTCCTGTTTCCTCTTTAGTTATTATAACTTCACAATTTAAATTAACATTATAAAATACGTAGATTTTTTTACATTTGATAGAGATTATTTTACATCCATTCATAAACTTAATTCCATCATTCAATTTTCATAAACAGTGTGTTAAATATCAATAAATTAAGTAACAGCAAACATTTCAGCTGATATTTCCTTAAAACTCAAGTGAATAAGTAGGTAACATTTATAATTTCCTGAAGAATAAGAAAATCCTTAAATTGTTAAATATTAATGTAGGTATAACCTCTTACGTTGTATGAAAATCTTTGCTTTCATTTTCCTGTACTTAAATTGAAAATACAATTTAAGTGTAATAAGTAAGAGATTTTAATGTTTGTTTTTTTAACAACCATTATTAAGTTTAGTATTTTAATACCATAAAATACAGGGTTATTGTACTTTAAACCCTGAGAATTTTATGATCTCATTAGATTCCTAGTTGAAAAATCATTAATCTTGTAACTATCGCACACCACAATGTTGGTACAGTACCAAATTTTTTACACAATATTCAAACTTTATGTCACATTCACAAAACTTAAAAAAATATGACATCATTATTACCTACCTACGTTGCGGTTAAAACTTAATTTTCCATTATGAATCGAATGTTTGTTTTCCTAAACAGACTAACAATTGTTATATTTCCAGCAAATTGTTAATGATTGTCAACTTGTCCTTTACTCTTGTTAGTTGTCGTTAACCGCACTTATCGGAACAAAATAAAATGAAGCTGTTGACTCATGATCATTAGTGTCCTTATCTAGGGAACATGCTCCCAACATGTTGGATTTACTCGTACGTTGTTGACAATTGCCTCAATCATGTCAAACGAGTTACAATTTAAGTCTCACCATTGATTTCTTATTTAGTAAAACTTACCTTTTAGTAAGTAAATATTATTAGTACCTAGTTTTTTTAATTTTGAAATTCTTTTTATATTTATAGATGGTCAAGTTTTCACTTGACTATTGAAATTCTTAAATTATAATTTTAAAATAACTTTTGCAACGTTAACAAAATATGATAATAAGTCACTAACTCCGTAAAGATTCAATCAAAATTTGATTATAAAATTATCATAAATTCTTAATGGAAACATTCTCATTTTACTCAAGTCGGTAACGGGATAAACATTTAGACAGATTACGATATCAATAGACACTTTAATTAGAATGAGATAAGTGATGTTCGTCTGTGCTTGTACGTTATCTAATTCCTCTATTAAGTTGTGTAAGAGACGACTGTTTGTGAGTTTATTCGAAACATTGTCAGGTTCAGTGACTCGGCTAGTTCTACAACATATTGTAGGTATTAGAAACGATACAGTTTTCATCGACGAGTATGTCTGATGTTTATGGTTTGTTAGTTTTGCTTTTACGATTGCTACGTTATGTTCAATGTATTTTTCTGTTTTAGTGCCATTTTCATCTCTTCCAATATCGTCGATGTAGCTTGACGCTATCGGTGTTCGGCTTTTATATCAGTCATTACTTACATTACACAAATTGTGTATTGTGCTACAATTAGTGTCCATAATGAACGTGATGATAAATTTAACGTTTCCATCGCTACAGATTTTAAACGACCGATAAATTATTAAAATGTAATGCAAAACATTTTATCAACCGAAAATATATTACCGTCGCTCGGCTTCATGTTTCCGCAACACTGAAAATACTGAAACAGGCGTCATTTACTGTCAGCCGATACGAGCTACCGAGACAAGTAAATTTTGCATATTCACAACACAAATAGGTAGTTACCCTAAAAACTTACGTTGATCGAAGAAACAGCGATCCAGACCATTCATAACTTGACATACAACCTCATAGTGCACTCAACACACTTATTAAATTGGTTCACGTTACGTTCACAGCTCACAAGGGACGTCACACTCAAAACAAATCACAGCGTTTGGATCGACACTAGGGAAACACAGAACGTCAGGGCGGGTGGAGGCGACACGGGCGCACGGAATTTTTGACGTGTTGCGCGGTCGGTGGTCGGCGCGCGACTGAAGTGCGCGGCGCAAAGAGAGCGGGTGGGTGACAGGGTGGGCAGGGGGTGCGTGCGGTTGGAATTCGCTTCCCACGTGCTGCGACGGTCCTCTCTTTCTTGCAGGACGGGTTAGCTTTTTGAAAGCACGAAAGCACAGTCCGTCCACGCATCGATATGCCGCGCCGAGGGCGACACGACGCGTTTAGCTGTAACCTTGTTTATATGCACTGCAACTAATAATACCGCGCGAATAACACTCCGAGTGCGCGTTTGTTGTTGTTGTTTTTTATGCTAAGTGGCGTTCTCTAAGTGGCCGGTGTTCGGAGTTTCCGATACATTTGTATCGTTTCGCCGTTTCCTGTTTCGATGACTTCGTGATTTATACAGATTTATATTAAGATGTTAATGTGAATCACTTGCAAAATTAACTGTATTTAATGGGTTGAATGGAATCTCTGATTGATCGCTGTCATGTTGCTTTTAGCAGTATAATATGATATCATCAAAGAGTAACTTGAGAGAGAAAGAGCGATGGCTGATCAAAATTCAGTACCTGCTTGCATTTTATAACCGATAAATTCAAATAAATTTCTGCGTAAAGTTCGCCAGACTAGCTTTCAAAGGTCGTAGACACTGGAATCAATCGCTTTTGTAAAACCAGCACTTTATGTTATGAAGAATAAAACTTAATATTCTTCAAAGAAAGCTGACCAGAATACCTATTATGAAGATATTTTTCCCTTTAAAATGTCTTCGCACTAGCTCTTGCTCGCGGATTTTCTTTATTAATAATATTGGTTGCCTGGAAGAGATCGCCCATAGGCGATAAGGCCGCCCTTTGTACCACTTTAGTTTTTAAGTTCTAAAATGTAACTTGTTATAATTTGTGTTTTTTTTTGGTACAATAAAGTGTTAATCAATCAATCAATCAATCAAATTAATTCTACATCGAAGTAACTAATGTTCTATCTCACATTAGTTTTTTAAAACATAGGTACCAGCTTCAATTTGGTTAGTTTTTCTACTATAGTTTTCGCGATTTTGCATAATAAAACAAGGTTCAACCTTGACAATCCAACTGTAAAGTTGACCAAAGCTCAGTCGGTTAAAAATTATGAATAAAACACAATTAAACCCGATAAATAAAGTGTTTTATTAGTTTTTCTAATTATTACTTAAATTATTTATTAAAATTAGATACAAAAACTTATGTTACGGTCAGGATGATAACATCGAAAAAAGTAAAGTCCACAAAAAAGTAAAGAAAACAGTAAAGTCGAATTACCTAGTTTATTAGATACAGACATTTTAAAAACTGCACAGAATACCTACCTATAATTTGTATTCTGTGCAATTTTATTACAGATTATTGAGTTTACGACTCATTATACGTATTACAAAGAATATTAGAACTATTAGTATGGTTTAGCATCTCAATTGTATCAGTAGCTTTTTGAACATAGTACAATTTTCTTACAACAAACAAACGAATAAACACATTTTTGCCTAAAATAATGACGTAGTAGGGGCTTAGCTTTTATCAATAATTCAGGATTTAGCAGAATTTTTTAAACAAAAAAGTTAATGTATTTTCTCTGTTCTATTTCGGTGGTCGCTCGAATCTTATCTCCATGAATGACTCCATGTCACTCATTTGAGCGGTTATTTTTTTGTTTTTACGGCTTAGTAACTGTTAGTTATTGAAAACCCGATGATTGGTGCATAGTGACGGGTTAAATGGGTATATGAGTGATATTTTAAGATATTAGTGGAGCAAAAACTTCTTTGGAATTACTTCTGGATACGTGTTAGAGCTGTGAGTAATGGTTAAGTTGAGAGATAAAAATATATTTTATGGTTTTGTCTTTAAGTCACAAAAACTTTAGTATAAGACTATACTTATATTAAATATGATTTGACAGATTTTCCTGTTAAAAAATGTGATATACAAAGAACTAAAACGTCAAATCGTAATTTACAAGTAACTACAAAGTCAGCTACCACGAACAAGAATAAATACCTAAGTACAGTCGTTTAAAAACTAAATTACAATTACTTTATGCCGGAACGTACGGTCTCACGATTTTCAAACCATTTTAGTTTGTGTACTACAGTCAAAGACAATAAAGCCAATTGATTGCTCATGCGGGAAATTTTTCTACAAAACGGAACTCAATGACCTTTGTGAGCAGGGGATGAGCTAATTGTGTTAGGCCACTGCGTTATCTATATTCATTCTGAAATCTAAACTCCGTATGTACTTTGACTTTGCTAAGCAAAAACTTTGACATAAGAAGATTTTTGGTATTTATAAAGCGATCTTCGCTTAGTTTTTGCTTAGTTAAGTCAAAGTTTTTCAAATTTATAATGTAAACTAATCGAAAATAATGACCTAAACTTTGCTTCTCTGTTATGACTTTGAAGTTCTTTTTATTTTATTCGTATATATATTTTTTTTTTTTTTTTTTTTTTTTATTTAAATAAGAAAAATACATTAAATTGTTACATAAATTACATCCATAAAACCACTTTTGGTTTGTCTTGGACGTAAGAGGATTCCTCTTTCCTTACAGTACTTAGACCCTTATCAATTTCATATCAGAAAGTATTCACTATAGGTACCTACTGTTGCTACCTTCATAAAATAGCATCAAAAATACAATATATTACAAAATGAACTTCGATTATAAATTCCAATTTAAAGTTTATTACTTAGTTTTTGCTAAGCTCGATCTGCATGACCAAAGTCAAAGTACGCATACTATAGATTTCAGTCTTAGACTCTTTGTTATTGGCCGGTCTTCCACGAGAGTGTTACTAAAAAGACGTACTATTTTCAAGAAGGCGGAATGCTTATGAGCCGTAAACTAGTTTTATCGTCTTTGACTACACTACATCGAGTAACTTTCGAGTGTAAAATGCATTAGAGCACTAAATAATCTAATAAATAAACAGTAGGGGATCGTTTCAACGATTACTATAGGGACTTATAGTGACGTGCATAGTGCATACGTAGTGAAATAGATTCGTAGACGAAGTATCAAAGGGTTAGGGCCGGTTTTTGAACGTTTAAGTTTTTTCCTCTTATGAATACGTAGGAATAATTTTAGTAGTCATTTTGATTAAAAACAAATATCACTAGCTGCTTCCCGCGGTTTCACCCGCGTAAGTCCCAATCCCGTGGGAATATCGGGGTCAAAAGTATATAAGTTACTACCATGTGAAAGAATTTTTAAAATCGGTCCAGTGGTTTCGAAAATTATATACAAACTTATGTAACCAACGGTTCTTCTTTATAATAATAATTATAATATACCTAGGTAGTATAAATTTTTTTTAATAACTAACTATGTTTATGTCACTGAAATTATTTATTAAATATATGACTCTTCAAAACTAAAATGCGCACATCATAAGTGGCTACCTTTCTGCAAATGATATAATTTGATAGTTCACCCTTGTCCATTTTCCATCACTCGCGTTCCAAAGTTACTTATAATGAGTATCTGTACTTTGTAATTCTGACCTTCCTACTTCTTACTAATATTATAAACGCGAAAGTATGTATCTGTATGTGACTTTATTACTCTTTCACGCCAAAACTACTGAACCGATTGCGATTAAACTTGAAATATAGATACCTGGAATACCACATAGGCTACTTTTTAGGCGGAAACAGGACTGCGTGCGGGTAAAATATTATAAAGCTAAAAGTTTAGAGTGTATACATATATATGTGTGTGTTACTCAATCACGTAAAAAGCGCAGAACCGTTTGCGGTAAAGCTTGGAATATACATAGTTGGAGATTTCTACTTTTTATCCCGATACTCCCGCGGGAACAGGACTTACGCGTTTGAACCGAAGTGTGCAGCTATTTACTAGAGATACTGTCTCAATCGACTCCATCCGCACATTTCTCAACCATTTATCAGTTATCTAAAATATGAGCACACATTCAAAATCACCCCAGTAAAACTACCGCGACATCAACATAAAATGTAGATGTATCAACACAAATGTAGATATTTATCACAATTTGTTGAGTAATCTACCGTGACGATTCGAGGTAATGTACAAAGGAACAGCCCGTCGATCGAACGTTGTATGGGTAAATTGGATCGAACTATTGTGAGCGTTTTGTTATGTTTGCCTACCCCTTTTTAGCCGACTAGCTGCGCCTAGCGGTTCCACCCGCATCTGTTCCAATTACGTGGGAAAATCAAGATAAAAATGTAGTCTTTGTTTACTGCTAGGATGGAACGGACTTTGGTTCCAGATAAACTCTCGGCCTATAGAAAAGGTTGAAATCGTAGCTATGATCAATGCTGTGTGCCAATCACAACGTACCGGAAGCACTAAATTTGAAAAAGTCACTTTAAATTCAATGCTGTCACTGTACTCTAAAGTGTTTAGTTTGTTTGTATTTCGGCTAAAATCATCATTATAGTTACAAAAATCAAAGACGATTTTTAGCCAAACTAAAAATCATTACTAATTTTTAGCGTGGCTACGAAAAATAATCTAAATAAGCATCGTTGTAGCCTAACTACTTTGACACAAAACAGCTTTATTCCATTCATTTAAATACCGACTTCCGAGTTTGTTCCTCGTACGTTCTGAGTTTGTTTGCAGCTGTCATAAGTTAACTAAAAACCT
Source organism: Idaea dimidiata (assembly GCA_949358125.1). NCBI lineage: Eukaryota > Metazoa > Arthropoda > Insecta > Lepidoptera > Geometridae > Idaea > Idaea dimidiata. Next base: position 12,996,810 of record OX442339.1, on the reverse strand, counting down.
ATTTAAATTTACTAAGACGATTTACTCACTCAAGGAATGATAATAATCACTCAAGGATCGATAATAATCACTCAATAAATGAAGTACATTAGTTAACATTAACACAAAAGTAGTTTTTGTCATTCAGTAAAATAATTTGTCGTTTTAAACTAACTTAGTTTTAACTCCCAAAATCAAATCCACCAAGGCGTCTTCAAGTAAAATACTTTGACACGCGTGACACCGTCGAATCTAGTGTAGCTTTACCAAAGTCAACCCCACACATTAGATGCAATAAACTCGACAATAACTTAATTCGCAGCAGTCATCCCCCGTGGCTCCTTATGGGGATGACAATAGTTGAACGTAATCAGAACTATCGATCGGGGGTGAAGTAAACTAACAACGGCTCATGTCTTGCGAAAGGGGATGATCAATTTTGTGATGGTTAAAACTAGGGGTCTTTCTTGAGGTAAACATTCTCTCTTCTCTTCCTACATTAGATTAGGGTTTCGCGATTTTTATCGATAGTTGTCTTTTAAGTACTCATGTTACATCGTCGACCTCATCGTGGCTTCCCATCAGGTGAGATGAGGTCAAATTCTAGCCTCTTAAGTAACAATATATACGTTTAATATAAGAAGAGAAGACAACAATGTTTGACTATATCTTCTGAAGTTAAAAATTCTGTTTACTCACGGAAGTCCTACAAAATAATAAAAAAAAGAATGAAATTTTTGCGATTTTTCAGGACGCGACTCATGTGAAATCCCTTCCGATTGAATATTTTTCTTCATAACCGGTATCAAATAGATCTATAACAATGTATTATGTTATTGTACATGATACAAGAAGTTTCCCCTTCATTTCAAAAACAATAAAAAATAACTTTAAATACCACTATTATACAGGCAAAGTTACTCCTGTTTTACAAAATAAATAAATTTTTCTTCTAAATCCTTAACCGCTATATTTTCTTAAAGGCATCATAATTTTAGAAAATACAATACCTAGAACCTCTTCATCATTTTATAAAAATGTTATTTTAATCTTTGGTATTAATTGATTTTACTAGAAATTGTATATTTTTTCATGCAATTCCATCTCGCTCATTTATATGCAATAGGACAAGGACCGATAATTATCATCTATCGCCGCCTTAAATAACGTAGTAGCGAGTCTCCATTTTTTTTCGTATCAATTACTACAATATGGAGCCACAGAACTCTGGCCCAAAACTTGGTCACGGCAACCGTGTCATATCTTGCCCTCTTGCCCTGATCGTCTGCGACACAACTAACAGGTAAGAATAAACGACAAAATGTTCAGTGTTGCTTGCTGTTAATGAAACCGCGGAGTCCGATAGTATATGTATAAACTGACATTGTAAAGTTTCATAAAGAATTATTAAAATATTTTTCTGCACAGTTGTAGGTAGGTACCTTATTTCGTCGCGACACGACGTCGTGTCGCATGCAAATGTCGTCAGCTTCGGCGCAAACGAGAAAAATGAAACATCAAATTTTATATCCTTCGCTAAATTTTATACGTTTTATATCGAACGTGGTTCTGACATCGCATTGATTGTATTGCACCTTCTAAAACGGATATTATATATTACGTTTTAACATTGAAAATGTTTATGTTTTCTTGATCGAGTGTAGTGCCTCGATTTATGAAATTGTGACACTTTGGCTGCATTAGTTTCGCAGACCTGAGATAAGAGAATTACGCAGATGGGTCGTATGTCAAAATTTGCGTCTGCTGGAGGGGCTTCAAAATGTACTTAATTTAAATTATCAAAATCGGTTATTAATATTAAGAAATAGAAACTCTAAGAATTTAGATACTCTTTGAAGAAATGAAAAGTTACCCCTTAATAGTTACAGTTAAAAACGTTCACTTATAAAGTTTTAACTACTCAATGTATCTATTATTCGCATTCGATATTATAATTAGAAAGATTTATTATAAATACCTATTCAAATACGAAATGTATTAAAATTGAATACTAAAATACTAACATCATGATGTTCCTAGGTAGAGTTTTCAAAAGGCTGACTGCATTACCTCTAAGCTAAGCCATAGATACTTACTTTTGGAAAAATGCACGCTCGATCGTTTGCGATTTTCGTTGGTCTTACCTGTAACAAAAATGAAGTATTATGTAGCGAGTGGCAGGCGAGTGAACTGTAGTAGTAAAAATGTGTTGACTTTTATTCTGAAGGTCAGGCGTAACGGGTATGCCCTTTTAATCCGAAAGGGGGTTGTTCTAGACGTCTAGGCGAACACCTTTTGTTCTATGACTTTTGAAAATTCAAACATTTTTTTTTTAATTTTGAGATTATGTTTCAATGAAAAAACAGCTGCTTTTGAAAATAAAGGTAATTGAAGTTTTGATTGTAAACCATTAAACTAAATAAAAGGAAAAAACCAAACATGAGGTCAATGACCTCAAACTCTCAGAAACAGCTGATTTTCAAGTAAACTTTACATCTAAATTTTTCGAAAAGTACTACGAATTTCCAAAAGTCGTAGAACAAAAGTTGTCCGCCTAGACGTCTAGAACACCCCCTTTTCAGATTAAAAGGGCTTACCCGTTACATCTTGTATATTAACATCGATCTTACGCTGATAGAAAACATCACGGCGAAACATCCGGCTTGGATAGTTCCAGACGTATTGACCAGGTTTTTCGTCTAGGTATGGCTGACTAGGCTAGAGGAGTGGCGGGGTGCTGTGATGAGCAAGCTAAGTCTATGGCCCAGGCCTAAAGTGCCATTAATGGCTTAGATTTAAAGTTGCATGCGCTGTATAAATAATTTAAAATTAGATGACAAAACCAATTATTATTGTCAAAATATTTGTGAAGTTTATTTGGGAAACATTTTTGTAAAGCTGTAGGTATGTTAGATTTTTGAAACAACGGAAAGTAAAATACGAAATCGTGTTCCTATTTTTCCGACAAAATATAAATGAAAACGAACAACGTACATATAGTTAACTTGGCTCTAGTTACCTAGAGTAAAAAAAAGGTTAAATAAAAAATAAAAAAATATTTAGAAGCCAAAAAATAGATTAAAACATTGAAAGTTTAACGTTACAATATACTTTTTGACGTTTAATACACCTACATTAATATTTAATTCCCAGCATGATTTTTTTAAACAAAAACTGAAACTATTGGTATCAGAAAACTTTCCAACTACAAATCAATAGTAAAATTCAATTAAAAAATGCAATTTGCAAACTTTTTCCGCATCTGTTCCCCATCGGAATAATATATTAACGGTGTTACGATAAATAATGGATCAGAATGATCGGTATGATCAATTGTTATGCGTGACCATTTGTTATTTTCATGGTGGATCATATAACAAACATAGAGGGAAGTTTTCGAAATTAATTGCACTACGATTGGGATTGAGTAAGTCATTAGTGGTCTTCGCAAATTTGTGTTTAAGAAAGGTCGATGGGCACATCGAACCGCGTCGCTATAGACGGCAACATGTAATTCTGGGTACAGTTTCATAAACCAAAAACCATAATTGCTGTGCCGACAAACTATGTTTCGAATTGATTTATTCGAACCGAAATGATTTATTATTATAATGATTAGGTGCCAAGAAGCATGTCTTTTGAGACGCTTCTATAAGCGACCTTTAGGACACATTTCTTACTAATTTATTATGAATGCGAAAGTTTGTATGCATGTTTGTATGTGACTTTGTTACTCTTCCACACAAAAACTACTGAACCGATTGCGATGAAGTTTGGAATATAGGTAGCTGGAGATCTGTATCAACACATAGGCTACTTGTTTCCTGATATTCCCGCGGGAACGGGACTTAATATTGTGTTGGTGAAACCGCAGGGCGCAGTTAGTATTTTATATGTGTGAAATTAAATACAGGTGTCTTATAAATATAAGTATTTATACACGATAAAATTGTAAGAAATAAATAGGTACTTAGTATTTTTTTTAATTTGCTCAAGGCATATTATGTGCTATAAATATTTTTAAGGGAAAATACATCTCCAGAAAGGGTAATTGACCTAGAGGCGTAAGTGACATTTTGAAGATGAATTTTTCTCTTAAAATATTTATAGTAAATAGGTACTTATTACAAAAATAATCAAGTATGTAGGTACTTACTAAAGTATTAATTTATGAACTTATATTAATTATGTTATATTAATTTATGCCTTTACTAAAACCGTTTCGTCCAGTTCGAAACTGCACAATTCACTGTGCTATCCAGAGAGAGCCACGATGTGCTTTGAAAATCTCTACGTTTGAAGTTGCCGAGTGGTCAGAGAGCGCTCCAACAGACCCATGTTACACCGACGCGTAATTGGTACTCACAATTTTACATAAATAAATAAATAAAATATTTTTTTTTGACTCCAACACACAGCGCCATCTAGCCCTATGGTAAGCTGCGAAGCTTGTGTTACGGTGGCTAGACAACGGATATACTACTTATGATATTTATTTTTCTTTTGTAAATTACATAAATATTATACATAAACTCAGACCAGGTACAAACATTTATTATTTATTATAAGCATAAATATTTGCACCCAGCGGGAATCGAACCCGCAACCTTCTGCATTGCAGCCAAGCGTTCGTCCGACGCGCCACAGAGGTGGTCCCTACATAGGCCCTAAAAAGGGATTATAGGGTAGGTATTGTAATAACTATTTCAATTATAACTTAGTAACTAACTCCTTTACTTATAAAATATTACTTACACATGACTAAGTTATGTGACGTTTGTCTCTGTCTGTCAACTTAGAAACTTCATGTGACAGTAAAAAACAAACGATGAATAGTTATGCAGCGCATTAATTAGCGTTTATAAGTAAGGCGGTAAGTTACTAGATTATGAATGTATTAGAATATGATGCCCTGATTCTGTAGCTCGGGTCTAAATAATTATAATACTACAGTACTAAACTTGGTAAACTTAGACCTTCTGTTCAAACAATTGTCTTTAGTAGGATGCCTGGGTCCTACAAGTGAAGATAAATGTATTTTGCATATTTGTTATGTCCACGCTGTTTAATGCAATAGTCAGTCACGCTACAAAAGTCTCAGTCCATCTGACGCGTCGGTCGAGTGACGCATGACGAACGCATGAGAAGTGGCTGACGCGACGTTGCCGCTTCGTTTCTAATGCAAAATGCATGTATTCGTCTTGCAATCGTCAATTGACGAAAACGTGCGTATGACGTGAGTGGACGTTACGTGGACAATGGGCCTTACACGATTTGTACTTTGTTTAAAAAAACCGGTCTCATTTGCGTATTGTTATGTTTATAATTATCTTACCTCAACGGTTTGAGTATGTTACAATTGTGTTGGTCGCGAGAGAACCCAAAAACTACAGTACTCTGTGTCCATTGTAAAAAGCAGCTAAAAGGGTGTTCTTGGTGAAAATGATTTTTTCCACACAAATTTGCGGTCACCCATCGAGTACTGACCGCGCTAAACGTTGCTTAACCTTTACCATTTAAGATCGGCAGTTGCAGTTAGGCCAATGAGCTTCTTCCAGATGAGCGTACTACATCTTAGACTCAGACCAAAAACTAAGTTTAATTTCAAATTACTTTGTATTTTCTGAGTTGTCTGTGTAATAGTCAGTCGATGCTGAATTTGCCTTCTATTTTTACACTAACAATCTGAATGGGGCTCTAGGTGCATAGGTCTCGCAATACAAAGCTCTTTTACAATTAACCGATGATATTTCTGTTTGATTTTTGATATATTGTTAGGATTAGTCTAATTAAGATAAGAGGGCAAAGGTTAGCCATCGCCATACAGCGCGACAATGCTGCAAGTGTGATGGGAACCTTTGCACCAGAAACAATGAGGGGCGGGTTATTTCATTAATTAGTTTTTTGTTCTATGGTTTTCGCGATTTTGCATAATAAAACACTTTATTTATCCGGTTGAATCGCGCCTTTATTCATTGTTTTAAACGAACCGAGCTTTTGCCAACTTTACAGTTGGCTTTAAAAAGCCAACTGTAAAGTTGGCGGAAGCTCGGATAAGTAAAGTGTTTTATTAGTTTTTTGTTTTTATTATTTTGTTTAAAATTAAACTAATTTTCCGATTATTAAGATAACAAAGAAGTTTACTACTCTTCTTAAGGTGCTCTTTCATTGTGAGCGTTCTTGTTTAATATAACGTATTACCGAGAAAGTTGTATTACAGGAATGCGCATGTGGAACTAAAAAGCACAGAAAAATCGGTCCGATCCGATGAGTAATTCTGTCCCTTTCTAATCCCTTTCCAATAACGTAATTAGAAAGAAACAGCTTGATTAAGCTGGGGAGCTGTCTCATTTTAATTCTTTCTAATGCAGGTAGCTCTGTCCCTTTCCCGCGGACCACTTTTTAGCTATTCGTTCACATCCTAGTTCTAGTAATATAAATTCTTTGCGTATTACATACAGCGCGCACCTTGTGAGCCAAATCTATAGGTCTGTTCCGACTAGTTAAATTGTAGTTACATTAATGTAACTATATGGACATTTTTATTCCTAGTAGTAACATTATGTTAGAAATTTCATTTTAATGTATTTAATGAGACTTTTTTATCGATTTAGTTACAGTACCTACTCGTCTGTTCCGCCAGTTCAGTATCAGTGTTGCAAAGAAGGTAGTGGGCCTAGAATCGATAGTTTCCGAGATATAGACGTTTCAAATTTTTGATGACAGTTGCCATCCAATACGAAGATCCTAAAAAGCATCATTATTGCGAATACTCTAGTGGCTTAGGGTCAATAGTTTCCGGGATATTGACGTTTTAAGTATGATAGCTGTCATCCAAAATAAAGATCTTACAAATAATGTAATTAATTGGAATGAAAATGTCCGTGTTACATTGTATAGTTACATTAATGTAACTGGTCGGAACATACCAATATAATTATAATGTTACATTACTAGTGAATGCATTGCTCGCGGTGAAGAGCACCTTTAAGTATGACTATTTTCATAAAAAAAAATCGTTTTAGTCTTGTAGGTTCAAATTTTAGGATAACATTTCTTTAAAAAAAAATACTATCAACTACATTTGTGGTATTAATTGTGAAAGTTTTGGCTAGGTATTTGGAATAAAAAAAAATGAGGCAAGTAAAAAATAGTAAGTTTTGTAATTCCCATAAAATCACATGGATTTCAATTTAGAAAAATTCGTTCTATCTTAACTACCTAGCATACCAAGGTACAAAAAATAGCAAAATAAGCAATAGACAAAAATTCCTTTCCAAAGTTATTTTATCTTAAAGTTTACAAGTGTTATCTAAAGAATGTTACGGTAAGCTCTTCGACCATTATCTTTAGTTTAATAATGAGCAGGAGCACTTAAACTTAATGTTGGGAACGCCCTATCTTTAAACGCTAAGTTTATTTTGTTTAATTCACTTCACTGCATATTAGTTAGACTAGCGACCCGCCCCAGTATCATAGTACGAACTGTACTATGTATGGTATTGTTATTACAAATACCTAGACTTTTCAAGAAGTTTTCGAGATTATAAAGAGGACATGTATGTATATTATGTACATGTATGTATGTATATTTGGGGGTAATTTCCGGAACTATAGGATCGATTTCAAAAATTCTTTCATCAATTAAAAGCTGCATTATCTAGGAACAGGGACTGCATATTGGTAGGTACCTTTTAAATATATTATAAATAGTAGAAATATCCCCAAGTTCGGGAACTTGCGTGGCCGAGCGGTATAGGCACTGGAATATTGATCCAGGGACGCGAGTTCAAATCTCGCCTCAAGTGAATTTTTGAACATGAATTTTTCTTTAAAAAATATTGCTAGTAAATATGCCTTGAGCAATAAAAACAAATTTACGAAATATAAATAGTATTTCAAAAATATCAGTACTCAAAATTTATACCAGTCCCAGGAATTGCTCATCGATAAAAATATTTTAATAGGACTAGTAAAATATCAGTACTCAAAAATGTATAGTGTTATAATTTCTGTACTTATATTTTCCAGTACAGTTCTTTAAGCCGTATTCAATTTCATATTGTTTAAACACATAAATTCATTTTGAGATATTTGAATAGATTTTCAAAAAAATAATTGTTCATAGTTTTCTCAATGACATGACAATGAAAACATAAAATTAACAATCAGAAGTTTGATTTAAGTAACAAAAATACTAGAGAATCAGTCACATGAAAACCGAATATATATCATTATATCTACAATAAATAGGTGGGTTTATCAACATGCATGTACCGAAAGATGAAGGTACAGTTAGAATAAAAAATGTAGGTACCCAAAACAACTAGTAAACTTATCGATCAATTCGAAACAAAAGACTCACAGGATAACGGTTCATAAGAAAAAGGAAATGCTATTAATAACTTATACGTCCATACTAACAAACTTAAATCAGTCACTAACATTGTCTCACTAGTCCTTATTTTAAAGGTGCTGAGGCCATTTTCGGTTGCCAAAACGATTGTCTGATAGTAAATGAGGATATGGTATTTAATAATGAAAAGAATCCGTAGCCTATTACTTCATTTAGGGACAAACAACACAATATGTAAGCCCTGGTATATATTAAATTACTTAAGAAGTAGATACTTAATGATCTTATAATAGATATGGATTATGTAACACTGGATGGATAGGTATAAACTTAATTAATCATAGAATAACGTATAATATTTATTACATTCCGTATATTATATTATGGCAACATTAGATAGAAAAGGTATTTATTCCTTATTATTTAATTGTGTTGATAACAAATAACATAACATAAGATAATGGTATTATCACTGAAAGCGATTACTTTTAGGCCACCATAGAATAGAAATGGATGGTTCTGTCAATTCTAAGTTACGTAGGTAATTAATATTCTCGCGTTAAAAATAAACATTTACAAAATAGAAAAGAATTAAAAAAAAAACTCAAATCAACAAAAAGAATAGCCTTATCACAAAAAAAGGTTATTTTTTTTTAATAAGATACTAACCCCCTTACTTATAAACGATGATTAACAGACCAAGTTATGTGACGTTTGTCTCTGTCTGTCAACTTTGAAACTCCATGTCACAGTAAACGAAAACCGACACATAATGATGCAGCTGTTAACCAGCGTTTATAAGTAAGGGGGTACGAGAATAGGAGATAATCTCAAAAAGAAATCGAAATGTCTAACCACATTCTGTTATATTCCAGTGTTTAATTAGGATAGGTACTAAAACGAAAGAAGAATATATAAAAAAAAACTTAAAACTTAAATTAACAGAAATGATACATAATATAATTTATATTATTAAGGTTAAATTAGGTCAAGTATTAAAGGTTCAACTGTCACTAATTGAAGGTTTTACATAGAAAATCTTTACTTGGTAATGGTTTAATCAACCATTAAATGTCTCTAAGTAGACGGTAGTTAGAGTGACCTGATAACTCTAGCTTAATGTGATGTGTATAAAATTAATTGTGTAATTCATGTATTAATTTTAATGGGTTACTGGCCTATCAGATTTAATAAACCAATCATCTAGAAAGCCTTAACTAAATAAATTGTGCCAAATAAAACAAAACTTTACTGAGAAATTTCATTTGTTCCAAGACCTCTTTCTATTTTACAACATATAGTTGAACGTTGAACTTTCTAATTACATTGAATGCGGTGCGTTATTTGATTAGCAATATGCAAATTGCTGATTCAAATTCTATTTTGTTACTATTTAAAAGTAGGTCGAATTAGCGCTCTGCGGTAAACGGTCGCAATTTGTGTGTCTTTGTTAAGGAACATAATGGTCTTGAGTTCTTGTTTCGAAATTCATGGAATCGCAGCTTCCATTGTTGTGTTTAGCGAGTTTCTGACAATCACGTTCTGTTTGCTTAAGGTTTTTTTTAATATTCTCTTCTATTCTCTTAATATTTTATTTAAACAGTAGCTTCCTTACTTGATAAATATTATTTACACATCACTAAGTTATGTGACGTTTGTCTCTGTCTGTCAACTTTGAAACTTCATGTGACAGTAAAAGACAAACGATGCATGGTTATGCAGCGCATTAATTAGCGTTTATAAGTAAGGGGGTAGAATATAATATATTAATATTTATAATATATAATATTATAAAAATAATATTTCACAAGCTTAGCGGTTACTTTATGAAATAAGTAGAGATTGTTGCATGTTTTTTTTTCTCAGATAAGATTCTAATTCAAATAAGATAAAACCTGACAAAAAAACGTCTCATTAAATTAGGAAGATAACATCTGTATCAATTAAAATTTCTATTTCGAACCACAATTACTTCAAGTTACGTTTACTTGTTACTCCCACACTGAATCGATATCAGTAAATTACTATAAGGTTTTCAATTCTGTGGGACTTTTCATAGACAAAATTTAAAACTATGTCGAATACATTGTCTTTTTTACATACTTGAAATTCTTTTTAACACACAAATTTTCAAAAAAATATTTTTATCATTTTGAGAATTTTACATTTTGGCATGAACAATTATTTTGACTTTTTATATGTTTTCCGATTAATCTTCTTCTTCTTCTTTTCGTGAGTGTTAGAGTTTACAGCAGTGATAACATAAGAACACGAGACAATTATCTCAAACGATAAAAATCGCAAAGCAATTACAATAACACTTTTTGCGACTATACAATGCTTCTCGTGCTCGTATGCTACCACTGCAAGTTAAATTCTAATTTGGATACCTATTCAAGTAATGACCGCGCCATTCGTTGCTTAACAACTACACTAGATTGGCGAATGCAGCTAGACCAACAAACTCCTTATTAATAAACCAATCCAGCATTGGGGACTAGATCAATCTATAACTCATCCCCAACTGGCCGATGGAACTCTTCGGAGTGTCCTGCTGGAAAAGCGCACCCCACATGGTAAGCCTGCGGGATGGCCATCAGTGCTGGGAACGCTATAACATAAAAAATTGGTAGTGTATCAGTTGTGGGTTGTGTGTTCAGTGTATCAGTTGTGGGTTGTGTGTTCTTAAACGATAGTCAAACCTACAACTCAAGTATGCCCAGTAGCAATAATATACTACTAATGAATGTGTACTTACTAAAATGACTTTCTGTATGTACCTACCTAAGTACGCAATATCATTATAACTTCCTTGTATTGAACAAGTAAACCACTAAAAATTCCGGTTAAGATGATAACATCACACAGAATCTCAGCCTGACCCGTCAATGATGGCTGCATTTACACCGTTACTTAACATTTCGTTTTTGACGAACATTAAACCCCAAGGAGGTTAATTACATTTTTTTTTTCAAAAATTCGTACCCAACAAGTCAAGTTTGGGGATCTGGCCCAGCGGTTTTTTTTCCAATTTGGTCATAGGTGCCATTTCATCGATTCGAAATTATGAATTGCATTTCTTCGTTTATCTTACGCGTGTGGTACGTAGAAAACACTTTAAAATAAATAAATTAAAACCGAGGAGGTTCTCAACTCACCATCGCTTTTAATAATATTATTATGTTTTTTTAATGTATGATTCGATCGACTGAGAAGGTTCTTTTTTTTATAATTGTTAACCTATGGCGTCGGATGAACTTGTCATTTTTTCACGAAATTAAAACGATTTGTTTTCTAATGAGTATTTTTTATTTTTCACAAATTATAATAATGTAACATTACACTACAGTGTAAACGAATCCACGTGCACCTCAAAACAGTACGGTACCTATCCGTCTAATGTTCTCTAATTGTTTACCGCGGTATCGGTCGATCTACGAACCGAACCGGTATCAGAACGAGATTCAATCGCATAAGATAACCTACGGTCTGACATTCGGTTAAGGTTAGCGTTTTGTGAACTAAGATAAACGAATAGATAGTATTAGATGTTTTCTGTTGGTATTTGGAACTTTAATACATGTATAATTGGGTACTTAAACTTTTTTTCAAATCTAGAGCGTTGCGCACTTTGACTTGTCTCGAAGTAAGCAACTAGGCTTGTGCGATTGATAGACAACGCATTTACTACGAATATGTATGTGTTTTTTTTTAATTTGTTTTGTCCTGACTGACGGTTGGACGGATAGATTAAGGCTTAGTCTAAATCTCTGATATTATTAGAGCTGAAATTTTGAAAATGTGTTCTTTATAAAGATGAAGGTAAGAAAGAGTTTTTTTTTTTAATTTACAGTCTTGTAACTTACGAACTTACAATAGTGGAGGAAACCACGGGACATAGCCAGTATAATTTTATACATCTACCTAATATACGTATGTACTCATTTATTTCGCGTACCCACCTATGGAAATAATGCTAAAAAATAATATTATTATAAAATTGATTCCCACTGAAATTAAACAACACAAGTCGCAACTTAACGATACATTATTTAATATTGTAAATGATCATAGCTATGATGGCGGACGGTGGGCGTGTGGTTTGTTAAACTACAAGTTTCATTGTTAAATATCGTAAACAATGTATTTTAAGGGAAAAGCCGCGATATCGGCCTGATGATGAACCAAATTTATAGTTAAAAATTTAACTAAAAAAACGATTGTAGTAAACCAAATCAAATAAAAGGACAACCAACTCAGACAATACCATCTTACCCTAACGCTGAAATCTATAGTGCGTACTTTGACTTTGCTCAGACTGAGCTTAGGAAAAACTAAGCATAAACATTCATTCAATTTATTGTCGAAATTATTTTTGTGATATACGAACAAAAAAGGACTTCAGATTTATAATAGAGAAGCAAAATTTAGGTCATTATTTTGGATTGGTTTACATTCTTAATTTATAAAACTTCGACTTTACTAAGCAAACACTTTGGACAGTTGCGAAGATCCCTTTATAAATAGAAAAATTGTCTTAAGTCAAAGTTTTTTGCTTAACAAAGTCAAAGTACGGACTAAAGATGTCACAGTAAGAAATAGCTGGTTTTCAAGAAACTTAAATTATTCGAAAATGATTTCGGATTTCCAAAAGTCGTGCCTAGATGAAAAATTGTTCATCTACATTCTTTAAAATACCCTATTTCGGCTTATTTATCGTGTTCGAAACACACAATTTGAAGTCGGATTAGTAGAACTTAATACTTTAGTACAACTTGTTACTGTAAAAGTGTAAGTATTAAATATTTCAGTCGCATACACTTCAAAGAAACTAAATTGCAGTTTATAATGGTAAATGCGTACTGGCCGCTTTCGTAATACCATTGTTAAGTGTGATATGCCCATTCTATGTTAAACGTACCGGTTTTGGGTCACTGCTCATATACTAGCCACACGTATGTTAGGTACGGTTATAGTTAGAAGTGTAGTTTCAGCCTCACAAAGCATAGGATATTTTTTTACATTCCATGTGATGTGACACATCGATTGACCGCGGCTTTCACATTCCTACTTTAATATTTCGTAATTTGTTTTTTGTTGCTCAAGGCGTATCTACTAGAAATATTTTAAAGGAAAAATTAATCTTCAAACGAATGATGAGTTTTTCCTTTAAAATATTTCTAGTACCTACCTTCTTTAAGTTACATTTTTTTCTTGTCTTTACATTTTACTAAATAATTGAATTCGATGTCATTTTGATATTCGCATTTCAAATATCTCGGAAAAACTAACTATGAATGCCTGTAATCTCTTGTTGTTTTCATTTAATTTTGTGTTAATAAAGCAGTGAAAGTTCTTAATTTTCATGAACTCAAATACAATTTTTTTAAACTAATATGGTTATTTTCACTACTAAAATTACTTATTAACGGGGTGTTTACCATGTTTAATAATTTATTCGCGGAGCTCAATATTTAGCTTGTAATTTCAACCAGCTTGTTCACGAGACTGCTGTCTGAATGCTGAATGTCTCGTGAACAAGCTGGTTGAAATTACTAGCGAAATATCGAGCTTCGCGAATAAATTATAATAAAACATGGTAAACACCCCGTTAATAAGTAATTTTAGTAACTCTTATACAATCACTTGAACTACTACTAATAATCAATTTATTCTATACTAGCTGCGCCCCGCGGTTTCACCCGCGCAAGTCGCGATCCCGCGTTTTTCGAACACCTACCTACCGCAATGCAAAAATCCACACTTAAGCGGTCGCCCATTGAAGTACTGTTGAAGCCAGGCGCTCCCGCGCCTGGCATCATCAGTACTTTCCTGGTCGTCCGTTTAAGTGTGGATTTTTGCACTGCTTTAGTTAGATAAAGTAGGTAAAGTTTGTATGTCAGTAAGTGACGATGACGATGACGATGGATGACGATGATGATGATGCCACTCTATATCAACCTACCCTACCCCTGTGTCGATTTTCATTCATGAATAGTTATCAACCGCGAAGTCCCGATTCCGCCGGATTTTCGGGACTAAAAGTATCCTATGTTACTTTCCATCATTTAAACTATCCCTATGCAAATTTTCATCCAAATCGGTCAAGCCGTTTGACCGTGAACAGGGAACAAACTAACAAACAAACAAACAAACAGACTTTCGGATTTATAATATTAGTAGGATTATTGATAGCTATGCAAATTGTATTCCTGGAGTAGCACTGGATTTATGGCTCAAAACTGTACATAGATACAAGTGTTTTGTATGCCCATTGTGTTTATAATACACATTGATAAATTGATATTGACATGTATATCTTTTTATTAGTAGTGATCGTAATATTAATCATGTAAGTAAGTTTAATTTTCTTACAGATTTCCACCTTATTTAAATTTCATGTCATATTTTGCCGGTTTTTAATCTTGGTTGTTAGAAGTGTCCCGTCGCGACCAAGATCATCGTAACTTAATTGAAACCTCGAGGTAAGAAAATTATAAAGTAAGAACAGAAACGATTAATAACTGGAAAAATATGAAATTATTTTATTTTACCTCAATTACCCCAATAATGGCTTGCAATTTATATTTACAAGTGAAGTCTCATGTATCTTAAGATTTCTATTCTATGATTTCAGGTTAAAACCTTGTTTTCTAAATATACTTAATTAAAACGATACGACCAAATGCCAAACAATAAACACCATAACAACTGAACTGTATTTAAAAATCCTGTAAAAACATTCGCTTTCGAAATTGACAATTAAAAATTTAAATACGTCAAATGGGGTGACAATAAAATCGAATTAGCAGAACGGAGCTCGTTGGCTCGTGTGGACACTCGCTGTAATTCTGCCCATTACACAGGGTCGATTCTGTAGACAGGACAAAAAAAGGGACATAAAAATATGAGCCAAATGTCGAGAGTTAATGCTAATAAACACCACGCGATTAAAACTGAAAAATGATTTTAATTTCAATCAAATATCGCCAAAGCAGAAGATTATTTTTTGTTTTTCAGTTCACACAAAATGGCCTTTCACAGCTATCTCGTGCGTTTTCCGTTTCATCCGTGTAAGTTCCGATTGAATATCGGATAAAATATCATTTGTAGATTGATAAGTCATAGGTATTTATAAAATACATTTAAGTTTTAGTTTGTGTATGTATAATTTATGGTTTTTATATAATTATACATTTTAACCCTACCTCTCACCTTTCTTAGTTTCCTTTCTATCCAAAGGTTGCCTGGAAGAGATCGCTTTCAGCGATAAGGCCGCACATTGACCCCTAAATTTAAGCTGTATATGTTCCAACCTATTTATGTTGTAATTTTATTTGCAATCGGTTCAGTGGTATTAACGTGAAGGAGCAACAAACACACAGGAGGTCAGGTTCCTCGCGTCTTATAACATAGTTTTTATGTCGAGGTACATAACACAATTTTAAAATAACAATTTGCGGTAAAGAACAGAGAAAAATATAAATATTATGAGTTAAAATCGCGTAAGTTTAAGAAGTTTATTAATAGAACAGGCTTACTTCACCTATCTGACATCACTAGCTTTACAGTTAGGTATATACAACTAAAAACTTCACCTTAACTTTTTTCCTGACTGTACTTAACTTTTCAATTACGCTCTTAGAATCGTGCCATGTCTACGAGTCACTAAACTATGGTCACCCTATAATTACTGTCTGTCCATTTTTATTGCACCAAAGTGGTGGGAAGTAGTAATTATAAGGTAAACTATTGACAAGCATGTTTAGTAAAACAAAAAAAAACGATATTTTATTAAACTTTCAACGGCTAGTGATTATAGCCTGTGATATCAATTTAGTAAACGTTTTGTAACACTAATTAGGTATTCGAAGTTTGAATTAACGATCTGATTAATATTATAAATTCGAAACTTTTGATGTTTGTTTGTCGGTCCATAGCGCAACAACGGCTGAACGAATTTGGCTGAAATTGGGACATAGAGTGCTTACTCTAGTATTAAAAGTACCTATCCTATAAAAACTTACCCATAAAAATTCATCTCAATACCCTCACAGCCAATCTTTAATCAAACAGTGACCTTTTTCTTAGGTACTTAATATTATAAACGCGAAGGTTTGTAGGTATGTATTTGTGTATGTAAATATATGACTTTGTTACTCTTTCACGCAAAAACTACTAAACCGATTTCAATGAAACTTGGATTGTAGGTAGCTGGAAACTTTAAATAACGCTTAGGCTACTTTTTATCTCGATAATCCCACGGGAACGGGACTAGTTAACTTTTTATTTGACAGTTTCGATACAATGTTCTTCGGAGAATTAATTTCCAAGTCTATTTGTATAATTTCGATTGCAGTCTAGTAACCTATCCTTTAAGAGTTCCTTTTTTACCTACCCTAAATGTCAAGAATCCTAAAAAATCCGTTAGCTTGTAGTAAGTAGGTACAAACAACGATGACTTGATAAACATTTAATAAAACCAAACATCATAAACAAACCCATTAAAGATTTAAATCAGATATTCAGCTGTGTCATTTGCTTTTATTAAACTGTGAGCTATTAATATTATTACAGTTGATTGTGTGGACATTTAATGTTAAATTAAATATGGCACGACATTACACATAGACATTACACACCTCTAACTAAGCACTAGGTTTGTATGGCTATGGGCTATGGCTACTAGACAACGGTTATACTACATATACATAATAAACTTTTTTTTGTTTTGTAAATACATATATAATTATGATACAAAGAAAGACACCCAGACCAAGACACAAAAATTTAGTTCTAAGCATAAATATTTGCATATTAATAAATATTTTTTAACGTTTCATATTTCTTCTAAGTTTTCTCAGAAAACAAATAACCAGTTTAAAATTTGTTCTTATCTTATAAAAACAAAACATATTATTAAAAATATCGAACCGCGTACCGATTTGGATGAAGTTTATACTCACTTTGTTTCGGCTTGTTTTATCTCTAACAAAGTTTGATAACGTTTAAAACAAGTATTATTTTAGGGCCAACGCAGACTAAGAATTGAAACACAATCAACACAGTATCTATACCTACTTACTACTGCGTGGTCTTCATACATAGTGATTCGTTCTAGCCCATAGAAATAGTACTACAGTTATAACTAGAAAGCTTACTTCGTCAAAAAAAACAGTACCGCTCTTGTGCCGCTTGATGTTTCAGTGTTAGTTGGTTAATTAGATAAGGAGAGTCTGGGACCAACTGGCCTAGACAGGACCGTTTTGATATATCAAAGCAAAAACTACCTTTACCTTAGAGAACATGATTGAAATTGATATGTCAAAAGTTGTCAAGTGCACAGTTTTCTAGAGGCGAAGAAGACGATGTAACGTGTCTCTGTTCAGACAATGCAATTGCATGCATTTCGCGGGTCCTAATCCCGACCAATCGTCGACTAGCTGCTACTGACAGTCCGGGAGGCGTCTTTTGTTCCGACCGGAATAAAAAAATATTATTATTTATATATATATAAATACATATATACCTGTGGAGGCCACAAACACGTAAAGTACTATGTGAACACATCATACTTTAAGTAAATGCCTAATAATGAATTATATCTTGGTTTAAAATAAAAAGTAATTTTTGCTTTAAGACATATTTAATAGAGTTAGTAAGTACCAGTTACTGTTGATCAGATCACACTTCTATATACCTATCTGCCATGAAATATGCACGATAAAAGTCTTGCTCTGCATCGGCCGATCGTTTTGTTTGTAGTCTGTGTTCCCCATAAGTATTTATCTGTTTTTAGAATCTTTCAAGTACTTACAAACAACTTGTTTGTATGACTTTGTTTTTATTTCGTTACGCACTCGTACCTAAGTTCGGTGGTGTTAAATTTAAAGTCTATAAAGTTGAAGTAAAGAAGAATGACTAAACTCAAAAGAGCTCAAGGGGAGGAGGAGGAGTCTTGTCGGGACCACGGCCGGTGTAACCCGTTTGCCAAAAACTCGAGGTAAGTAATTAAAAGCCATGGTTATTTACAACTCCATTCAGTACCTTAGTTTAATAATATTAATGGAAGGAAATCGTGTAAGTTTAAAAAGTGTGAGTAAAAGGTCCAGCGGCACTTGAACATAAACCTAAAAAGAAATTTGATTAAAGACACTTAGTCGAAATCGAAAAATAACATGGAACAAAAATATACCTACGCCAGAGAAAATACCATTAAATACCATTAACAATTCACTCGCGTGAAACCAAAACAAAAATAGTGGGTATTTGGAAAAGGGGCCATTTTGCAGCGAACATCATTTAATTTACTCCTAATTACCGAACGCTGTGCGTTGGTCCACTACCGATAATGTGGGATGGAACGATAAAAGATTGGATATGGTATTTATAACTTATCACGTTAGTATTTGTATTTATAAAAAAATCCCGTCTTTCCCGCACATCTACGAAATACTGGCTCAACTTCGCTGAGCTAAGCTGGCTAGTTTAGTTAGCAGTGGACATTCAGCTAAGTAAAATGGGTACATAATTTCTTCTATGGTTTTCGCGATTTTGCATAATAAAACACTTTATTTATTGTTTATATGTTATTATTTACGGTTGACAACCTTGAAAAAACTGTAAAATTAGCGAAAGCTCGGTTCGTTTAGAACAATAAATAAAAACGCGATTCAACCGGATAAATAAAGTGTTTTAAATTGGGTACACTATTTTAAGACATGAATTTGATAAAGTGTGGAATCAGGATTGTCACTCGTACACGAGGTATCTCTCCTTAAGAGAATCAAATACTAGCATTGGGGACACTATGTCTTTATGTAACTGATCCTTGCCGAAATATGCTGAGCACCTGACGGTACAGCAACCCCCGCTGTGATACCGAAAGGTAGGTACGCGGGGACCATATATATATATATCTATACTTATACTTATAATAAAGGAAGAGAGGACAAAAAGTCTGTACTTGAAAGTAAATTTAAAAAAAAATTGTCTATTGGGCTTAGAAAAAGTAGTTGAACATAATTATGTAATTTTTAAAATTCATGTCTGTCTGTCTGTTTCTCTATTTATCTGTCAGTTACTTATACAATTAAAAACAACTTATCCGATTGAAATCTCGTTTTTAATATTGGATAGTTCCATTTTCGAGGAAGGTCTTGGTATACTTTGCATCGAAATCCAATTAGTAGAAACAGAGTAATGAACGAAAAAGTGCAACCGCTCGAGAACCGCTCGGCCGCCCGCGCCCGTGATAACGCGTTTTCACTTCTGCGGGTAAAACCGCGGGGCACAGCTAGTATATAATATGCTTGATACATTACTTTTGACAGAGGGTTGTTTCGGACCTCTACATGCCCTAATCACGAATGTTATACTTTGATGGTAAAGTATTTATGCCACATCCATAACATATTTTAACACCTGTAAATGCAAACTACCCACTGCCCAATATCGGTTTAACTGAGTTAATTACTGGACGGATTGATACATCCTTTAGGCTTATTCTATCTATTGGATGCTAAGCTTGAAGGTAAAATAAAGCATATTTGCAGAAGGTAAAGTCAATGAGGACTTGCCTACTATGCAGACCCCAAACAATTTGGGATTTAAACGGAGTTCGGGCTCTCATCCCTCTCATCGTGATGGATGCAACCGGAGTCATGGTTCTCTAGACTTCTAGAGGGTTGCAACTATGGGAACATCGCTCTTATGAGAATAATCCTGTTATTAGAACCAAAGGTCTAGATCGCGTTTGTAGATTATGTTAAATTTAAATTATGTCGATGATTTCAGTTTGCTTTTTCAAGGTTGACTGATATAACAACCTTGAAAAGCTAACTGTAAAGTTAGCGAAACGTAGGTACACTGTAACAATGCCGTTAATAAATAAAACGTGAGTAAAACCCGGAAAATATTGTGTTTCATTAGATGGATGCTAACAAAAAAAAGATAAAATGCACGTCAAATAAAACTATTAATATCATCAAATATGTCAAACATTGTATGTTATCATTTTGATAACTTTTCAGTAATTACACGAATTTCTCTTAAACTTACAGTAGAAATATGTTTTGAAAATACAATTATCTTCTTAAATTCAATAGAAAATAATTCTTAAACCACTATTTAATTACTGTTAAGCTGCCTAATCTAATCACCGATCAAGATATACATATAACACAATTGAACACTAAATTAAAACGTTTTACTTAAGTGTAGGTAACTATTTTATTAAATTGGAAGATAAATAGACGTTTGAGAGAATAGAGGTTTGACGACCTCTGTGGCGCGTCGGGCGAACGCTTGGCTGCAATACAGAAGGTTGCGGGTTCGATTCCCGCTGGGTGCAAATATTTATGCTTAAAAATAAATATTTGTATCTGGTCTGGGCGTATTTCTATGTATAATATGTATGTATTTACAAAAGAAAAATAAATATAAGTAGTATATCCGTTGTCTAGTCACCGTAACACAAGCTTAGCAGCTTACCACGGGGCTAGATGGCGCTGTGTGTTCGTCACAGGATAAATAATAAATAAATAAATAAATAATAAATTATACCTAATTTTGTTGAAGACACTAAAATGTAGTTGAAATTTCTGACAGAGTTTCACGGTTCGTAACTTCAAAGATGTTCTGGAGAAGAACTAAGAGTTAAATATTGTTAATACTATAAATCCATTAGGTCCTATTTTTTAAAGGAATATTTTTCCAAACAATCAGGCGTAAGAAGATCCATAATTTTGCAATTTAGCACCTTGGCCAAATTAGAAAAAGGTCGTATCCCCGGAGATGCAGGGATGCAGATATGTTCAAGTCTGTTTGGGAGTGAATTTTTGGATAAACATTTCTTTAAAAAAAAATAGTTATCCCAGTGCAGAAAACACTTTAAAATGAATCATAACCCATTCGGTCCTTTTCAGATTTTACTGTTTAAGGGGTATATCAACTAAACTCAAAATCATAATTATTTTTCCCGGGTCTTATTCGCGTATAATTATTTTTAAATTCTCTTACCTCGACGTTTCGATCATGTTACAATGATCTTGGTCGAGATCATCCCCTCGCGACGAGTTCAAATCATGTGAGTTTAAAATGTTTAAACTCAAAATCCCTGTAGATAATTGTTGATTATTTCATGACGAAAAGTTATTGACATTTCTTGTATGGATTTTAGGTGACATTGTTTACA
This sequence comes from Idaea dimidiata, assembly GCA_949358125.1. Taxonomy (NCBI): domain Eukaryota; kingdom Metazoa; phylum Arthropoda; class Insecta; order Lepidoptera; family Geometridae; genus Idaea; species Idaea dimidiata. The sequence goes on along the minus strand of OX442339.1, from coordinate 12,975,280 downwards.
TAGTTAGATTTTACCGGGTCTTAATTTATTTTCTTAACTCGACGTTTGCTTAGATGTCCCCTCGCGACCAAGATCATTGTAACATGATCGAAACGTCGAGGTAAGAAAATAAATATTAAATATGCGATTAGGACCCGGTAGAATGTAACTTTTTTTTACAAATATCTCCTATATACTCCTAAACTGACCTAGAATAAAAATTAATACAAGCTGAGCTGACAAATACAACCATTAATAATTTAATTCCGATTTTATGTAGCCTAAAATTGAATAATTTTATTTATTATAACCAAAATTCTAACACAAAATGGAATTTTTTGGACGAATAATTTTACGCCATAATAACCTCAGAGAGATTAATTCTAGATTACCTACTCATTTATTTCAATTCGTAATGAATGACATCAAAGCAAGATTTCTTAGATTTTTTTTGGTGGCAAAAACAGATAACTAGCATTTATTATTCTAAAAACATAAAGAAATACTGGAATTTACTCGTAAAAATATAAAAAAATTAGGTCGACTATAATTTTGGTAATTAGTTATGCCAGACAGAAAAGCTAGGTAAGATTGAGTAGACGAAAAACTTTGCTGCTGTAATTCTATTTGCGGTCCTAACTTGATGTTTCGTTAAGCGTTTAAAATTCAGAAACATAATATGTTATTTTTTAGTAAATTCCACTTATTGTAAATACTCCTAAATAAAAAGTTAAAATCACACGATTAATAGGTACCCGAGAAAATGTGTAAATATAGATTTACTTTCTTTATCGTAGATTTAAAATAACCCTGCGGGACTATCGAGAAGCAGTGCACTTTAAGGTTAATTTTTTTTAAATAGCTGCTATTTAAAAAAAAATAAACCTTAAAGTAAACCTTTTCTTTTTCAATGACGGTTAAAGAAAAAAAAACTAAGAGACCACTGCAGTAAAACAAGAGATGCAATCTCAACGAACCTACATTACACTTTTATAAAAATGACGCTATCACGCGGCCTTCCCCAAGACAAGGTGTTGGGGTCCACGAATAATTTATCACCACAAACAGACAGCGTAAGCCACGAGAAAAATAACCACCCCCTTAAAACAAAGATCTATATTAAATCGATACTGGAAAAGCGAATGAACATCGTATCCTAACCTACTAATATAATAAAAATGAAAGAGTGTGTGTTTGGGTGTTTTAATATTTGGATGTTTGTGACTCAATCACGTAAAAGCTACTGAACCGATTGCGATTAAACTTGGAATATAGGTAGCTTGATACCGGGAATAACACATAAGCTACTTTTTATTCCGATATTTCCGCGGGAACGGGACTTACGCGGGTGAAACTGAGGGGCGCAGCTAGTAAATAAATATAAATAAGTGGTTTACTAAGTCAACCGCAGTACAGTGAACTCGCAACGCGACTAGTCGCCAGAAATGGAGAGATGTAGCGTGACGTGCAGCAGCTCGGGGAGTCAGTGATGACGGCGAGGTGCAATCCTGTTCATCGACAGCCTAGACCACTCTGCCAAGAGTGCCCGACTAAGAAGAGAATAAAAGTGGTTTTGTTTTATATTTTTCTCGGCATTGTATGCCAATAATAATTGTGTCAGTGTCTCTACATGGACTGGTTTTTATTAAAGGCTAGAAGGAGAAAGACCGCCTGATGTTAAAGTTTTTTTTATCTCGACAGTGACGGCCGAGTTTTATACGTTCTAAAAGTTAACTGATCTGACATTTACTTCAAAGAGTTGTATAATAGTATGGATTTACTCACACGCCTTTAGAAAAGATAACTTAAAATTTGAATGTCCGTCGTCTTCACATTGGCTTCTTTTTATCCCGATATTCTCGCGGGAACATTACTTACGCGGCTGAAGCTGCGGGGCGCATCTAGTTATACATATAGCGCATCCAGTTTTCCTAGTCCAGCTTGTGAATATGGAAAAAATCCAATATTTAATCAAAGATAATAATCTAATCGGTTCTGTAATCGGTTTTGATTGCAATTATAATTAATAATAGTGTTATCTAATGCGGTTACATATAAAGAAACAGATTTAAATTTGCAGGTACCGACTACCTGAACAACCTGTTTCTTTATATGTGATCCCATAAGATAACATGGAAATATAATACCTGTACTGGTCGGTACCGACCCGCACAGATTTGTCAATACTAGAACCTGTTTCTAGAACCAGCCGCTTTGACCACAGAATAGGCAATAGTCACAAAGGGATCCGGACCGCTACGTACGACGAACGAGACGTATCTCTGAGCGTATAACCTAAAACGGTATATATTCCGCTAGGGCGAGGGGATTGCTCCAACCTTATTTAATTTCATAATAAATTGCAATAATTGCATTAGGCGGGCGGAGAGATATAAATCAAGCGAAACAGTCTTAGCGAGACAAAGTTTTCTGTCAAGTGGTAAAAATGACAGGCTATTCTTAACAAATTCTTAGCAGTTTTGCTGTTTGTTAGGGGATGGAAACGAAATTATAAAAATTAGTTTGGTGCTTTTTTTTGTTTATTCCTTGCTGAGTGTACAACACAAGTATAGGGATGTTGTAGCATTTATGCAGGGGCTCTGTCTCTGAAACCTCTGTTTCTACTGGTTTTCATTCGTTTTCTGTAATTTTTTGGGAATCAAAGTGTCAGTGGTTCAACCACTCGCCGCAGGAGTTCGACATCGAAAATCAAAATCAACAGATATCGAATCGCCCGAAGTGCAACGAGCGATTCAAAAACATCTGCCGCTGACTAAACTAAGTTAGTTTAGTTTTTCACCGTTCCATTTTATATTTGTTTTTTTGATAGTCGCCTTTCTTGGGAGCAACACATTAATTTAATTAGCCAGCGAGTGTTTGCCACCTATCACTCTCTTAAACACCTACAGAATGTCTTGCCTTTGGACACCAGGATTACTTTAGCCCAATCTCTTCTTCTTCCTCACTTAGACTATGCCGATGTATGTTTCCTGGATGCCACTGAAGTTCTTCTGGACAAACTCGAGAGACTGCAGAACGTCTGCATACGCTTCATTTTCGGGTTGCGTAAGTTTGATCACGTCTCCGAGTTTCGTTCTAGGCTGAAGTGGCTTCCAATTCGTCGTCGGCGTGATCTTCATGTTCTCTCTTTTCTCTTTTCTGTTCTTTTCAATCCCTCCTATCCTTCTTACCTTCGTGAGCGCTTCTGTTTCTATGCCCGTGGTGAGTCTAATAGATCTTCTCAACAACTCATACTTAAATGTCCTTCTCACACTTCTTCTAAATATAATGGATCTTTCACCATCCATGCAGTGCGGCTTTGGAACAACCTTCCACACGATGTCCGTGCGAGTCAGTCTCTCAACGTTTTCAAGAAACGAGTAAAAGAGCACTACTTATCTTCTCTGTAGGAATAATATAATATTATTATGTATGTATTATTATAGTGTATGTATTTGTTTTATTTATTTTGTATTTGTTATTTATTTAAGTATGTTTATGTTATATTTGTATCTATGTATTTGTTTTTATTATTTATAAATTGAATAGAATATAGATCATAAATTGTACTGATTTTACTTTCTCTTCTCTTCTCTTTGTACACTTTACTACCTTAAACTATATTCTTTCCTTTTAATTAAGGTCTGTCGGGAGAAAACTCTTGCAGGGTTAGACTCACCTTAGTATAAATTTGTTAAACATCTGTTTTGTATTGTATTTCTCTTGTGTACTGAATAAATTAAATAAATAAATAAATAAATAAATAAATATTTGTTTCAAAAACTTGCGAGCTAAAATAAACTAACTTAGTTTAGTGGGCGGTAGTTAGTAGCATTGAAAGTTGTATTTTTTTACCAAATGTGCTCTATATAATATGGTCTGACTACATAAAGCTGAGCATGTTTATTTATCTTCTCCTTTTTCCTTCTTATTTCAACCCTTTTTTAATAGTCTTTGAATAAATTCCTAGCAACCAGGCAAGTAGGTATAAACACGAGTCCCTATTAAAATTTAATATGGCTTTAAATAAAGAATAACCCAAGCAGAAACACGAAAACATTTTATTTATAAAGTTAAATTTATTTAGAGCTTATAATAAATCCTTATTTCAGCTTATTCTGTTGATAATGAAATCCATATATTAGGTAGACGAACAACAGAGCTTAGGGTCCAACCCTGGACTTATGAAGATTCGATTAAACAAACTGTAGATTAGCAGACCCCGATTAGAAGTCAACATGGAAAAACAATTAAGGGTAAATACAGTACTGATGACGTTATATAAACTCAGCTTTTGTCTCTTGTATCTTTATGTTGGCTTGTGGTAGAAGGGTCGAAAAAGACCCACGGGGTGGTGAGATATGTGAATACTGTTTGAGGGTTAGGTCGGATTGAAATTTATCGTTTTTAGATAAAGTTGAATCGGATTAGTGAAGCTCGCCTTTTACGGCTTAAATGACTTTATTTGAGAATGATGAGTAAAGTGTAAATAAATGAACTGAAAGGAATGGATTGACGGTGAATCGAGTTTCGCCTCTTGATGCAAAGCGAAACGGAGTGTTAGAAGACCAACTACTCGGTGAATCGACTACATTGTAGTGTTTGCAAGGAGTCGTTGGATGAAAGTGGCTCAGGATCACTATTCATGGTGTCGTATGGGTGAGGCCTATGTTTAGCAGTGGACGGATAAGGGTATATATATGTTCCTAAAATATTAACACTAATCTACGTATTGAAACCACTTTGGCTGATGGGTTAGAGGGGCGCCAGAGCCAGGAAATGTTGGTTTTAACTAAAAATAGTGTTCAAGTGTCAAAATGCCCATGATAGACTTGCCCAATGCATAGTTTTCTCGGTAGTTCTGCAGTTGCACTGGTATTACCACTGGTATTACCAGTGCAACATGGACAATCAGACCCCACCTTCTCAGATTAGACATTTAAAGTTTTGAAGACCATTTACAAACCTGTAATCAGTTTTAAATTTATTTTTCTAATGAAATAGTTTCAGGATGATTAGAAAGTGTGCATAGTTTTCTCGGTAGTTCTGCAGTTGCACTGGTATTACCACTGGTATTACCAGTGCAACATGGACAATCAGACCCCACCTTCTCAGATTAGACATTTAAAGTTTTGAAGACCATTTACAAACCTGTAATCAGTTTTAAATTTATTTTTCTAATGAAATAGTTTCAGGATGATTAGAAAGTGTCTAAAGGTCATTAAACATTATCGAGAAATGAAGGTTAAGTCTGTAATTTTTTAAAGTGTATTTGTTGTGTTAAATTATTTCGAAGAGTCGATATACCCTTCACCTACGTAGGACAAACTAACAAATTCTAAATAGAAAGTCGAGGATAATGAACTCGAAACAAATGCTTAGGGGCTCGTGGTTATTACTAAATATGTTATATCACCTCTATTGTTTATTTCATTCATTTGTTTCAGCCCTGAGCTAGTTCAAATTTAGAATAGAACACTGTTTAAATCAACGTGAGTTATTGGTTTAAAATATTAGATTTGCCTGCGGGTGCGGAGAAGTGAGCTTACTGCCTGTCATTGGATGGGAGTTTATACCTACTACTAGTATCTATTACAATGAGTCATTTTATTACTTAGATATGTATAATGTGAAGATATTCAGTCTACTTAGAGATTAATAAGCCGAAAATATAGAGCTACTAATGAAGATGGTTGAAAGTTCCTTCAGTTTTGAACGGTTTATCTACAAAGCATCGAAAGTAGCGACATTTATTATCATGAAACAAAAATTATACGTTCGATGCATTGTTTTCTTCAAAATCATAGTATTTCACCTCATTGTCGGCCAATATTGTAATACATAAATCTAGGCAATAGCTATATTATTAAATTACTCTTCAAAGGACTGTTTTACATATATATGGAGAACGTTAACTTAAGCAGTTTCAGTCATGCCTTGTATTGCGTATGGGTTTGGAAAGGCTGTTTGGGGAACAAATCCTCGTGCATGTAGAGGCAGTATTGCCTGCGACTTAACACGGAATTGGAAACACGCGTCCAGGAACAGGTTCCGTGAAGTCCTAATGTATGACAGAAGCATAGAAATTGGAAAATAACAAAAAATCTAATCACTCAACTTGGGACCAAAAGGAAATTCATGTGGCAAAATAAACAGATTCTCGGATTTCTCAACAAAACCAATATTATTTTAAATGTCCGTAGGGTCCACCGGGGCGAATCGGATCATTTTGACTTTAAGGTTAAAAAAAAGCAACTTCTGTTTAGTGTTCGTTACAGTTATTAATAGAACTACAATCAGTCTTTATCATAGATACCTACAAGTAATAATCTTTTATAAAAAAACTTAAATCTTTCCTTTCACACCAAAAAAATCTTAACTTGAGAAATATCCGATTCGCCCCAAATTCCGGGGCTAATCGGATCAAACAAATATGTACCATAAAATTAAATAAAAACGAAAACAATTACAAAATAATCAACATAAAACAATGAGTATCTTAATTCTGAGATGATTTATCATTATTGGCCCATAAATCACAAATGTATGGTCCTTTGGCACCTCCTTTATCAGCACAGTTCTCGTGGCACCATTCTTCACATGCACTGCACTGAACCCAATCTTCTGTTGGCGGGTGTACAATTTTATTTGAGCAAAAAATACAGTGCCAGTCTCGTGACTGACTCCTGCTCTTTACTATTAGTCCAGGTGTAGCTTTGTTCTTCTTTTTAACCGTCGTATTCTCTTTTCCTTTTCTGATTCAGCTTGTTTCTTAGAGTCTTTCATACGAAGAATGTCCATGCTTTGTGGTGATGTTAAATGTAAAATTGGTTTAGTAACCTGACGAGGTTTTTGGTTACTACAGGGCTTTTCAGTGGAGAAGAAATTATTTCTTTATTGGCTTTCTCGATCTGGTTTTGCTATTGTGGAATGGTATCTTGTTGAGTACTCGTGGAAGGAACCAGGTTATTACCTTCAACTGAGTCAAGATGCTCCCCAATGAACTTATATTCTGAGATTACATTAGGATTTAGAGGATGTTTTCTCAAAACCTTTGCCCGCATTCCCAAAACGCGTACTTACGAACGCGTTTTGGAGTTATGCCGAAGCCACAACCAGCTAAATGCAATAACCGATCAGAAAATGTATCTTCAATGCCCTGATCCACTGTTTGTTAACCGCCCCGATTCTTTATAGTACCCCGGGAGAAAGTAACTCTTCTCTGCAAACTGGTATATGGCACATTATACTTCTCAGCTGCCTTTCGTAAAGTTATTGGTTTAGTCAGAACTTTTTCTGCAGCTTTTTTCATATCTTCCTGAGACCACTGACCTTGGTCAGTTTTTCTTACATAGGTTCGAACCATCTAAAACAATCAAAAAATAACTTAATTCAAATTTTTACTATTTTAGGTACTGATCCGAATCACCCCGAAAGACATGATCCGATTCGCCCCATATCACTAGCCGTTAAAAATTACGTTTTGTCAAAATATCTGTTACATAATCATTAATAATCAATTGAATTTAGATTATTACATTCATACCCAATATAAAAAACAAAAACCAAAACAATTCAACTAAAACTTGAAACAAAATTACTAGGAAACAAAATTTCGTACCTTAGATTTTGGCGCCAAACCCGTTATCACCTCACGTACACACCCTTAGCGAGTGTCGCCGGCACTAAACTACTAAAGCGAATGGAGTATTTCCGTTAGCAATAGGTGCGGGGGGGAGGGAGGAAAAGATGTGCAGCTAAGGTTGCGTTCGGCAACGCGCGTAATTTGAAATATTTTTAAATTCCTTATTTTGATCCGATTCGCCCTGTGATCCGATTCGCCTCGGTGTACCCTATACCGTTATATTTCCGATTAGGAATCTGAATAAGTGATTCGTTTACAGACAGTGTCATCGAAACTTCAACAATAGAAAGTTGGAGTCGATAAAAATATTAATAAATACATATTTGGTGTAAACTCGATATCTGGTTTCCTGTTATCGTATACGCTTCTTGCATCAAACGATAATGCTCCGCATACTAATCGGAACGTAGATTTACTTTGACTAGAAGCGATGTCAAAATTCATGAACGTTGTTGTTGTTGAACTACTTTTCGACGTATATAATAATATGGTGACTTATTTCATCTGGATGATATCACCTGAGTGAGTCGTCAATTTTTTCTTCACTGTCACTAGAAAAAGTGGAATAAACTCCAAACTTCTCTATCGACCGAAGGCGCAACGCACATACTGAAGGTGTTCCCTACGCTACTTCGAAACACCTTTCGCACAAGACGATTGACCGATAAATTACTATACTGAATAGATACTGAAAATAAAAGAAGTTTAGTTTCACTAAACCTTAAGTTCTGTGACATGCAGTTGAAAATAGTGTTCGGTCGCGAAAGACACGCACAGCGCGGCGCGCCCCTCACCGAAGCACGGTGTTTTCAACCGAATGTCATAGAACTTAAGGTTTCATTTTAACTGTTTTATTTTTAGTATGCGTCGTGTAGGTACATGCCTTGCCTTATTCTGTTTGCGTTGCTGCTTAGACTATCTGTATTAGAGTAGAGAGATTGTATCATAGTATGCTTTGTGTAATGTCACAGTGATATTTTGCGGTTTTCGTAGTGTTCGTAACGTTCGTTTATCTATCAAATCAAATCAAAATATTTTTATTCTTTTAAATACTATTACATATACTTTAGAAACGTCAAGTAAACTAAACTACCGACCGTGTCTTTAGAACACGAACTCCAATGAGAAGAAGATACAAGAATGAGTTTCTTGTATCTTATTGGAGTTATTTTTTTTTTCTTTTTTGTTGCAATGATCATATGATTCACATTCTCGCATATTTAGTGTTATAGTGGAACTGGAGCTATATTCTACCATATTTTTTACCAACACAAAATATTCGTAAGTAATTATGTCTATCGGTTAAAATAAATTTTGTAAAAGAGAAAAAAAAATACTGCCAAAATAAAACCGCATCCGCAAACACACAGCCCGCTCAACAGCATCCGACCCACCCCGGGACCCGCCTCTGGAGCTCCATCAAGCCATGATTCCTCTCCCTTCCTACAATAGAATTTTATTATAAAATTCGAGGACCATTATATATACTCCTTTCCATAACTTTCCAGCTGCTTTTCCACAGAACTCCAGGTAGGGGGTATCTAGTAATCTTAATTCAACAAACTTTTAAACACACAGAAATCTCTCCGGCCAGTGTTTCTCGAACCATTGTTCTTGTAACTTGATAATCTATCGAATACAATATCTTTGTGGGTGTTCATACTTAGTTCTCGATACGCGAGCGATCGAATAAGTTGTAAAATCGATATTCGTTGAAGAATCGATACTATTCGATTGTCTGTGGGTTGTGTGTTTTAAATTAACTTGTTTGAATTTTTTATTTATTTTTATTTTATTTGTGATCGTTGAGAAATGAGAAAAGGTCAAAGTTCGGTAATGTGGTTTTTATTCGGTCAATATTTTTATCAAACTTTGTTTTATTTTTTAAATAAATTCATGTTTATTTAAAAGACATTGACATAATTGTATTTATGTTTTTTTCGCGTTAACGGTACGTAATGTTGCTCACATTTTGTATATCTTTTACTAATATTGTAAACGCGAAAGTTTGCAAGTATGAATGTCTGTATGTATGTTACTCAATTACGCAAAAACTACTAAACCGATTTCGATGAAACTAGAAATATAGATACATGGAGACCTGAAATAAAAAATGGGCTATTTTTATCCCGATAATCCTGCGGGAGAGGGACTTACGCGGCGTAAGTCCGGCGGGGAAACTGCGGGGCGCAGCAGCAGCTATGTTTGATACAGAAGTTAGCATTTCATAAGTGCCTATCTCAATTTGTATTCTACCATTTGTAGGTAGTTTACTTACTGCTGTGCCCCAGCCTCAGCCGTTCTATGTACTGTGCTATAAATTTTACTTTATATTTTGTTTAATGCAAATGACTCAAAACATGAAACTGGGAGAAACGCTAACCCAATTTGAAGAAAGAAGGAAAACCACGCGAAGTTCTCTCTCAGTTTTAAATTAGTTATAAATTAATTGAAATACTAGCCGTTCGTACAGAAACTTCTGTACGAACGGCTAGTATTAATATTGTTCTGAATTACTAGATATGACACGAGATATTTCATAGTTCACACCATTTCGGTCAAGTGCGACTTTGGCAATAGAAAGTACTCTATAGGTTTTGGATCAAAAATATACTCGGTAGGGAAATACTTTCGATTCGTTGCAAGACAGACCTACTTACAAATTTATTTGGAGAATAAAAAAACAATATTTTTAGTCAATAAAGTATGCAATTGCAATGATGTTGAAATAAAATTTTGGACAATTCTCAAATAGCCCACTGCATCGTTAGCTGGCATCGTTTTTCTACTATAGTACCTATGCCATTAAAAAAACAAATATTCGATTAACTCCATAACAAAATAAATCTTAATAATATTACAAACGAAAAGTTTGTATGATCTACTGAAAAACTACTGAACCGATTGCGATGAAACTGGGAATATAGGTAGCAGGATACCAGGAATTACAAATAGGCCATTTTTTTCCCGATGTATTCGCGGGGACGGGACTTATGCGCGTGAAACCGCGGGACGCAGCTAGTCATATTATTAAGAAAAAAGAAAGAAAACAAGCGCATCAATATGAACATTTCGCAATGACATTTCATCCATTGAATGCAAATATGACACAAATTCTTGACATCTCATTCTCGTCGAGTTATTTCGCCATAAGTATTACGTTTACCGAGAAACATTTCAATTTGTAATAACCCCTACCATGATCGTTTCTGTCGCTTTGTCGTCCTTTTGTCGCTCAAAAATATGAAGTAAATCTATAGATTTACTTTAACATATAAATGTTTTATAAAATTTTAAATACCCCGACTACTTTAAAAAGCCACAGATAAAAATATATCAAACAAAGAAAATCATGTTCAAAAATTCACTCGCGTCTATGCCTTGAGAAATAAACACAAATTACGAAATAGCTGCAGATAATTTTTTTATTCGATTTTTTTTTATTGCTGTGTTTTTATTTTACCGAAAAACATTTCAATTTGTAATAAGGTCGACCATGATCGTTTCTGTCGCTTTGTCTGCTTTGTCGTCCTTTTGTCGCTCAAAAATATGAAATAAATCTATAAGTTATATAAAATTTTAAACAAAAAATACCCCGACTACTTTAAAAAGCCACAGATAAAAATATTTTAATTGAAAAATTTATAATTTCGTCTTTGATTTTCGACATTTTGCATTTCACTCGCGACGATATTTGAATTCGCGTCTATGTCTTGAGCAATAAACACAAATTACGACATAGCCACAGATAATTTTTTTATTCGATTTTTTTTTATTGATGTGTTTTTATTTTACCGAGAAACATTTCAATTTGTAATAAGTCCTACCATGATCGTTTCTGTCGTTTTGTCTGCTTTGTCACTTTTTGTTATCTGTATATTCTATAAAATTTTAACTGAAAAATACCGCGACTACGCGACGCGAATCACGAAATAGTCACAGATAAATTTAAAAAATATTTTGTTTGTAGTTGTTTTTTTAATTATTTGATGTGTTTTTATTTCTTTTTTTGCTGAACGATAACGCGGCGACTTTGCGACGACTTATAAGACATCATGGTAGGGCGGATTGTGTCGCAATGTTCCAAGAATCGATAATGAAGACTTTTTAAGTCTTTCTTATGATTGTAATATAAAAAAAAATGTTTACCCGGTTGTAAAGAGTAAAAAAGATGCGTGTCATTTCATTATTGAATAAGTAGTATTTAAACTTTTTCAAATTACGCGCGGTTTGTTAACATATTTACATTTTACCGGGTCTTAATCGCGTTCCATTATTTATTTTCTTACTTTGACGTTTCGATCATGTGACAATGATCTCGATCTCGAGGGGACTGATCAACTGACCCAGTGCCCTCGAGTACAAGATCATTGTAATATGATCGAAACGTAGAAGTAAGAAAATAAATAATAGAACGCGATTAAGACCCGGTAAAATGTAAATAAGTAGTTTTTGTTGTTATATCGGCAAAAGAAACAAATCGTCTGTTAAATTTCAACTGTCTCACTATCACGGTTCATGAGAACAGGCAGATATAGGGAGAGTGGAGTCTTAGTAAAAGGTTTCAGCTTAAAATCATTTTTAAGTCTAAATTTTTACAATTTGTCAATAAGTACGTTTTTTTATTTATATTTGTTTATTTTTATCAATGAAGATACCTTTTTACTGGGTATTTATATTATTGGTTTAGTTTACTTTTTACTTTTATTTATGATATATTTACCAAGTTAACTATTGAATGAAACACAATATTGTTCGGGTTTAACTCGCGTTTATTTTTGTGTTTTACAACACATAATCGCAAAAATAGAAGTAAAAACTAAGTTTACTGTTTGTTATTAAAATACCAAATATTTTGTATCAAAATTGTAATAAAAGAGTTAAAACCAAAATGTAAGACGATCTATTCGATAAGCACAATATATAGAGTTAATTTTAATCAATTACACCCAAGACACACAGACAGACATAAACATTGACAAATTACCCTCCTTCTGAATTACAGTAAATATAAAACAAAGTGCAAGGTCAATGTATCTATTGCCAGCATAATCCCGATATTGGGATAAAAAAATAGCCCATGTTACTCCCAAGGATATATTTATTAATATTTCCTTTACTTTCTATTTAATATATTGAAGAACCCACCCATCACCTCCATCAATTCTTGTCCATCCAAAGGTTGCCTGGAAGAGATCGCTTTTAGCGATAAGGCCGGCCAATGTACCACAGTTATAAAAATTTTTCTTAACGTCATGTTTATTTATTATTGTAAATTTTTCTTTTGGTACAATAAATTTTTATCTTATCTTATCTTAAGGATTTAATATATTAATTTTAAACAAAAATAGTTCATTAGATTCGGAAAACTACCAACAACATTCATTCAAACCAACGAACTTGAATAAATTCTAAACATACATTCATACAGCTCAAATCCAAAAGTTTGGGTCCTTACATACAGTGGCCGACCATCTTTTGTTTTAATTTCGTAAAAAAAAACAACGGAAATTCCCACAGGGTTGAAATTTATGCTGATGGAACCGCAGGACACAGTTAGTCCAAAATATAAATAAGTTCGAACTATTGTAAGAACTTAACGTTATCCATTACAAAACTGTCAACTATGACGAATGATCATATTAACTATGAACAATACTAACATATCCTAAAACAAAATAACATATACAGTCCAGATTTTAATAGCTATTCTTGTATCTTAGTCAATAAAGTTCAAAGTGAATCGAAAATTGTTTTCGTTAAGTTTGTTTTCGATAACAGAAATGAACAATGAAGATGTTAAGTACAAAAACGGCGTCCGGCTGAGATGTTACAGAATACATTTAGATATAGAACATTTACATGCATTTATGTGGGACGGACTGACAGACGTTTTTTCTGATACTTATCGGGTTTTTTTAATAAGGTCAAGATTGAAGAATGGGTAGGTATGCGTGTAGATGTAACTCGTCATTGCTGCCTTCACACTCTTATAATTAAGCGTGCTACATTTTAGACCAAGCGAGATGGTAAGCATGCAACCTAAGATAAAGGTGGCACCTAAAACTATAGGTAATCTATCAATTCACTTGCAACTTGAAACTGCGCCGGCGGATTCACTCCTTCCCGATTCCGCTGGAATTTCAAAATATTATAATAAAGTAGCATAAAACAAACCAGATTTTCAGCTATTTACATACTAAGTTTCATCTCAATCGGTTCTGTGGACTTTGCATGACTGAAACACAAGCAAACAAACATCTAAACTTTCGCATTTATAATCATCATCATCATTAGCCTGTTGCAGTCCACTTTTGGACATAAGTCTCTCCAATTGCATGCCATCTAGATCTATTTTCTGCTTTTATAATATTAGTGGGATACTATACGCAAAGAAATACAATTATTTATTCCCTCTCAACGCAAAGAAAAAATGACAAAACGGAAACAAACTTAGCCAAATGTAAATAAAATAATATTTTCAAAGTCAGATCTTTTTCTATCGTTAAAACAACCAATAAAAAGTACTAAGCAGATATCTTTACGACTAAACTAATGAGTACCAAGAATCCTTTATCAGTGGAATATAAAAAATTAACAGCCCTCTGATAAAAGTTCTGATTGGAGTTTCTACCCACGACACGAATCGGTTATAGAATGTGTTGCGTGGGGCAAACTGACCAGATATGAAGAACTTTTGTTCGTTTGTTTGTCCGTAGGTTGGGAATGATTTTATGGTCCAAGTGAGAAGAAAGAGCGGTGGGAAGTGACAGTAGCATCATTGAAATAAAATTGTATCCATTCAGGTACCTATATGAAAAAAGAACACCCACAAATTTAAATAACGGTTATAAGACGTTTCATTCAGAACAATCATGTAAATATCTTCCAAAACAACAAAAAAAAAAAAAAAACAGCCTTGAGCAAAGAATCAGAAATTTACATTTAACTGAGTTTTGAGTTACAAGATGATAAGTTTAAAATGGAGTAAAAAAAATCAGTACAGTATAAAATTGTTGAAAACGATAAATGTATTCAATAAAAATAACAGTTAGTACCTATCATTGCTACCAAACTTAGCTCTTACATGCACAGTCACATAGAAATTGGGTAAAACACCGATTATTTCAGTGATAGAGTCAAAATTTCATTCAGTTTACATTTTATAGAGAAAATTGTTACCTATAAAATGATTCCAGTGTTATATTTCTAATGTATCTTTAGTTTGTAAAGAGTTAAGATTGTCATCATCATAATCAGCCTGTTGCAGTCCACTGCTGGACATAGGCCTCTCCAATTGCACGCCACCTAGATCTATTTTCGGCTTCTCGCATCCAGTTTGTTAAGATTGTATCAGGTAGCAGTTCATAACTTAAACCAAAGGCTAAACCCATCGATAGAGAATTGATCACCGAATTAAGAATTTTAATAGCACAGGGTTCCTGCCGGAGGACACGGGAAGCGGAGGCGAAACTTGTTTTGTTAATCCATAAACGATTTTATTTTAAGTTTCGCAAACTACTTCGTAAAGGGGCTCTTAAGTTGTGCTCCTATAATAATAATTTATTTATCATGAAGTAGGTATATTTGAGAAAATAAATTTAAAAAAAACCTTTTTTTTAGTGGTAATCTATAGCCTGCTATCGTGGTGTTTGCTTATATTTTTCTTCAGTTTTTGCGATACTGAATAGGAAATAATCTTATAAATAAGAGAAAAAAAAACCCGGCTTTAATAGCGTTGCTTTTATTGTTTTTTATTTTCAAATTTTGCACGCTCGACGTTTGGGAGACCTTACATTGCATCCTGGTCGTGAATTATTTGTTACGATGGACTACGCAAGAATAAAACAACATAAAATCGACTATGTTTGTTATATCTGTAACTATTAAGCGAGTTTTATTCGCAATAAAATTCATTCCAATATTTACGAATTCCTGAGGCTTTATCATAGCAACTTTATCTATCTAGTAAAATAAAATGAAGCTTATACCCAAATCGGTTTACATTTTCAATATTTCGATTTTACATCTTCATATATATAAAAATAAATCCCTTTTTCGCGTGGTCACGGCGGCATCACGCGTGAACGGCTATACCGATTTCGCTAATTCTTTCTTTGTTGTGTTTGTCATTGTCAGGAGACGGTTTTTGTGAAAGAAAAATATTAATATTCCCGCCGGATCGGGACTTACGCGGGTAAAATCGCGGGGTGTAGCTTGTCTTATATTTAAAAATGAATCCCTATTTCGCGTGGTCATGGCATCACGTCTACACGGCTGGACCGATTTTGATAATTCTTTCTGCGTTGTGTTTTTTACGATCAGGAAAATAATTTTAAGCCAGATTTTTTTAAATTTTGAAATAATACGCAGCTAGTAAGCTTATAAATACTTTCTTATCTATTTTTATATTATGTTGATTTGTAAATATGGTGTATTCTAAAAGCCGCAGCTGATGATTCCCTTCCCAATAATGTAGGTATAGTTTTCTAAAAGTTTTTAATTTAATTTATTGTTTTCATCTTCTTCTTCTTCTGTCGTGTCAAAGACTCAAATTACATGTGCCCAGAACTTGGCGATGGACACAGCAGCGTCCGACGCTATCATCAAGTCCCCCGCTGAACAGGTCGTAGGGCATTTGGAGCAGATCGTAAGGTGCTCCATCGTCTGTTCGGCCTCACCACAAATGCATTGCATATTGTCCTGCACCGCGAAACCCCACTTTGCCATATTGGTCTTGCAGCGACCAACCTGGGCACGAAGACGGTTCAGTGACTTCCAGACCGGCCCTGCAATTCGGCGCCAGCTGGGAGGTTTTCGGAAGGGGAGATAAAGTCCGGTGGCGAAGGGTATTTGGTTGCCCATTGGTGGAGTTTAAATTCTTGGGGGGAGTTAGCCAAGGAAGGTGTGGATAGTAAAAAACTTTTCCGACTACGTAGACGCGAGGGCAAAGCTTCATGGCCGTGCAGTGGGTGGCGTGGGTCCAACTCTTGTATTTGTTTCTCCGCTGCAGAAGCCAGATCGCGGCGGACTTCAGGTGGAGCTATGCCCGCAAGAGGGTAAAGTTTATTGAGTTTAGTCGGTTTGTTTTCATCGAAATCAACATTCTTCATTTTACAAAATTCACGAACCATTTCTCTTGTCGTTTGACAGCTATGTCAATTATCTGTATTCTCTTAAAAATACCATGGAAGCTGATACGTACGCGTAAATCTAAAAGCAAAAACTGGTGAGATATTGAGAAAGACTTTGGCTTTCAAACTGGAGAATGATATTCTAATTTTAATTACATGACCCTATTCAGAAACAACACTATGCTTTGTCTTATTCTTATGATTGACTATCAACGTCAGTACGAAGTAAAAGTGAACGCAGATTTGATCCGCGCCGAAGCAGCCAAAGGAATCAAATTTTATATATTTACTAGCTGCGCCCCGCGGTTTCACGACCGCTTCGCAGGATTTGGCCAAATCTGATGACGTCATCGGAAATATTATATAAGTATGTTAATCCATGGGTAATGTACTTTATCTCTAATATTAAAAGGTACTGTTTCTCGTGGACGACATAAAATCGATTTCTTTGGCTCCTTCGGCTTAGATCAATCTGCGTTCACCTTAAAAGTCAAGTTCACGCATAGGGTCGTTTCTGAATTCGGGCCTTATTTTTCTAGCTATGGCCTTCAATGGGGTCGTCGTCGTCGAGGTCTGTCGGATGCTTTGTTCTGTGAATAAGTTATCTATGTAAAGTTTATTTTACACGTACTTTTTACGATTGAATATTCAAGATCGATTACTGTTCAAGTTCTACTATCGCTTCAGGTCGACTTGACATTGGTTGTAATGTGTTGATATTTGATATGTATCAACACAGTGTAGTATCTAGTGGGTAGCCTACTTTTAGAATATTAATTTACTCAAATGCTAACATTGAGACATGTGACATTTGCATGAGTAACGTAGCAACTGACCAATGAGTCACATACGTGAACGTAGGTATAACAAAAAAATACTTTTATAGGGTTTTTATCCTGATATTCCCGCAGTATCAGAACCTACGCGGGTGAAACCGTGGGGCGCAGCTAATTCATCAATAAATATTTTAAGTCGTAAAACTCCAAACACATAAGGCAACATAACAATTATTATTATAATTTTTTCATTCATTTCTTTTGAAATACAAATACATTTAAGGAAAGGAAGATTTAGAAATTATGACGTTAAATTAAATATACTATTAAATCCAAAAACTTTAACAAAGAATAGGTAGTTACTTCCAATGTTTATTATAGTTATTGTCTCATGTTTTCGCTATTCGACATTACAACAAACACAATATTTACCAGGTTTTACTCGCGTTTCATTTATTAACGGCATTGTTACAATGTAACTCAGTTTTGCTAACTTTAACAGTAGGTTTTCTCAAGGTTGACTGAGATGTAACATCTTTTTATACAGAAAAAAACTAATATTGCAACTGTCTTTTAATTTGCTCTTATTAAATTTAAGAGAGTTGCAACAACCCTCAGATTAGAGGGGAGGTTTTATTAGGGGCGACTAACGAGTGCCGATAAGGATATGTAGTGGGTACTGCTCGAGAAACTGTGGTACAAGTTGTAGGATGTTTGCGTTTCCCTGACAATCCACGCAACCAAGATCGTTTGACGTTGCTTGTCGTCTTTTCGCGTACGCCGCGCACGCGTGCTTCTTATTATAATCACTACATTTGCATCGTACTTCATTGCACGCGACAGAAGCTCTGTAAAAGGGCCTTTTTTTAATGGGTACTCCGCTTCTATTGGTCGTAGCGTCATGTTATTTAACCTTCCCAGATAAATCCTACTTATATTATAAAGCTAAAAGTTTGTGAGTTTGTGTGTATGTATGTATGTGTGTATGTATGTATGTGTGTTTGTTACTCAATCACGTAAAAACTATTGAACCGATTGCGATGAAATTTAGAATATAGGTAGCTGGAGACCTTGATTAACACATAGGCTACTTTTTATCCCGATAATCCCGCGGGATAGGGACTTACGCGGGTAAAACCGCAGGGCGTATCTAGTTGACTATAAAACACAAAAAGAAAATTTTAATTCGAGCCAGTATTTCCTGAGATAAGCGCGTTCAAACAAACAAATAAACTCTTCAGCCTTGTAATATTAGTATAGATTTTAATAACTAAACACAAACTACGCAACGTATTACGTGTTACGATGCGGCTGCAACGGACGAGGGGATTGGTTTAGTATCTTTATCTAAGTAAAAAGAGTACCTGAACTCTTTTGACTTAGACCGCACAATAGTAAAGCCAACCATCCACTGTATAATCTGCAGTTCAATCTTGACTTAAATGAACACCTAGACGGGATCGATCGTTAGATAGTGTTAAGCCCCGACTTTGTTAATGAATTGATTCGCCACACCGCGCACCGTGTTTTCGTCAATTAATGTTATTTTAGTTAAGGTTAGAGGGATCTTTTCAGTCTGTTAGTAGGTATTTCTTATTGATTTGATTCCTTCTTAGACTTAAAATTTTAATTTAAATCCTTTTTGGCTTATTTTCATAGTTAAATATATATTGGCAGTTTGTATTGCTTTCTCATACAAATAATAATTGATTTGGTAAAGAACGTTTCTTTCAATATTCGAAAGTTTCTAGACCATTTTATCTGAACAAGATACAAAGTAACCTGTTTACCGCCGTATTCACAAAACATCATATACGAGGCCTCAGCTTTTGTTATATTTTCATTGACGTGTATTTGACAATAACCGTCAATTTAATGTTTTTGTGAACGTAGAAATTTGCATTTGCTTATCAACATAGTTTACGATCCTTCTTCGATTTCGTTTCGATAGTCTTTTGTTTCCGTTGAAATTTTAATTACTTTAATTACATTGTACTTTTTCTTCACAAAATTGAGTTGTTCTTGACTGCATTTATTGAAATCAAATGATTTATTAATGGATCTAAGTATAAACAGATGATTTACCTACAATCAAAGAATTTCTAGTCCAACCACGTGGGCTAACAAACATGATTCTTAAATATAATAGTCAATAGCAATGTTTTAGTATTGGTTTGGAATACATTATATTTGCATCTACATCAGTAGATTCACACCATTTTTCCGTGTCTAACCTTCAGCCAACCTTTCCAAAGTCGGTTACAAACAAAAATAAATAAAAGAGAGCTAAGGCTTACCACAAACGGAGCACACTAAGTAGACAGGTGACATCGTTGTAAATCTAGCCTTATCGGAATAATGATACCGATGCCACGATTTATTTTTTACCAGAGGGTGAGGTTGTATACGAAAAATTTGTTTACAGTATGTCTTTTGGAAAAAAAACAGTTTTGTATTTTTATTCTGGGATTTCTTTCTTATTTATTTATGGTACTTACGATACCGGTTTCTGAGTGTATGGCTTTTTTTCCAATACTACATACCGCCATCTAGCCCAATGGTAAGCCACTTAGCTTGTACTATGGTGACTAGACAATGGATATTATACATACTTAAGTGTAACATCATTTAGAGTATATTTTAACATTACACTATTGGCTCTTTACTGCTTTACAAGCTTTACTGTAACATACTTTCAACCGATTTGGCATACTTATATTAACATTCTACATTCAATTCGTATCTATACTGTTTGTTTATTTTTATTCGCCCTAGACTTAGGAACTGTAATCACAGCATAAAAAAAGTACAGTTTTACTAATACCAAATACGGTTCTAAGCACCAGGATTTTGTACAAAAATATCGATAAAACAAACTTATCACTCAAAATCTCGGTAAACTGACTTCCGGTACACAAACCACCCTCACTTAGTAAATAAAAATGATAAAACGGCATTAAAGATAGCAAGTGATGTACTATAAGTTCTTTTACCGGCCCTAGAGACGGGGTAGGATTCAATCGAAGATAACGGTACCGATAGTCTAAGTAATTGGGTATAAGAAAACAATGGGTAAACACAACGCCCTTATGTCGTAAATGCTGATAAGTACAAAACAATTTTGACTGAACAATATATTGATATTTTTATAATAATAATAATAAGACCCGGGGTTGTCCTTGGCTACATTTTATAACGAAGACAGGGATAATTGCCGGTTTGGTGTACATCACATATTTTGAAATTAAAATGTTACTAAACCGAGCCTCTACGTGTTGGCTTCGGCCCCACGCACGCCTTCCAAAGGTCCGGGTGCTCCATAGCCCCGAGAATCCAAAATGGTAACAACGAATAATAATATGTGCTTTATTTCCTCCACAATAAAAAAAATATAGGTACAGAGTATTTAGCTTTAAATTTGGGTTCCAGCTAGTTAATTACATTTTTTTATTTTGAAGACTGGAGCCTGAACTAAGGTTTTATAAAAAACCTGTTTAACAGGTCTCCAGGCTTCCACCTTTCAGATCCGATTTTATCTCTTTAATTTTTCCAAGGGTTTCGCGATTTCCCATAATAAAACGCCATATTTACCGGGTTTTACTTTATGTCAACCTTAAAAAATCCAACTGTAAAATTGGCGAAAGCTCGCGGTCGGTAAAAATAATGACGTTATCGAACAAAACGCTAGTATAACCCGGTAAATAGTTTTATTATTATTATCTCTTTTAGTTTTTGTCATGCTTAAAGTGAAATGAATAAACCTTATGGATTAACATTTTATTTATAATTAAAAATAAACTAAATCTTCTTTATTCTCATGTTTTTTTCACTTTCCTTGTTTGTTTGTTTGTCGGTCCGGGCGAAATCTTGCAACTTCAATTTGAGGCACTTCCCGACTAGCTAGCGGGCTGAAAGTTTGGAAATAGTTCAGAACCAGATGACAATGTAACCTTAAGCTAAAAAAAGATTTTAAAAAATCCACAAACCCACTTTTGTAAATGTCGTAAAAATATAGGTTTTTAGATTTTTAAATCTAATAAATTCAAAAAACACTGACAAATACAGTTGGTAGTTTTTAGCATTTATAGTGGTCATGTGTTAGACATGTGCCAATTCCACGAATCCGAACAAATATGTAATATAAATCCCAAACTAATCTAAACGAATGCTTTGAGATTTGTAAACTATAGAGGATTAAAAAATAAAATACATTATTTACCGGATTTTACTATTAACGGAATTATCACAAAAGTACTGAGATTTCGCTAACTTTACTGCGAAAATCGCGAGTATAACCCGGTAAATATTGCGTTTTATTATGCAAAATCCCGAAAACCTTATTCAAAATTATATTAAGGATTGTCTCAAAAATTCTAAATTCAAATTCTTTTTTTTTTAATTTAATTGGATGCATTAGATCGCTTTTAAATACGTCAAGCTATTCTTATTCTCAGTTCTGCTTTAAAATTGTCCTTGCTTACATATTAGGTATGTCATAATACACACAAAAATAATCTCCGAATTGGTGTTTACATCTTCCTTGCAATTAAAATTGTTATTAAAACGCGTTCGGCTCTACGGAGGGCTTCTTAAGGCCCATGCAGGTCTCTGATACTTGGGAAATAACAGACCATAATTCTAGAACAGACATTAAATGAGAAACGTTTCTAAAATACGCGTTGCATTTATCACTGGGTACTCTCTCTCAAGTAAATTCGTTTGGGCGAGCGAGTCTACAGCACTAAAACTCCGGTTGCTCATAAAATAAAAAGTGTTTACTTCTAAGAGATAACTGGGAACAAAGTTTGCTGATAAGTTTTTATTTCCTTCGGGTATGACCGGCGTAAGTTCTAGTTTAGCTATTATTTGTGTATACAGTACGGTCGAATATTTAACCTACCGTTTAAAAGTCGTTACTTAAAAAAGTTTTTATACTTTCCTGCTAACTTTTTTTTGCACAAATGTAATATAGTTTTCTTGACATGATTGTTGCAATCGCAAAAAAAGAAAAGAAATACAATACATTACTTCACATTGTATGTATTGCATACGACTGATATTATAATGCAGATAAAATGGGTGTTTCAGATAAAATGTATGTTATTACTTAATATGCGGCAGGCTACATAACTTATATTATAAATACGATGTGTTGACAGAATGTCCCTTCTTTTCCTTAAAGACGTTATATTTCAACTACAACGGATAAATAATACGGAGAACCCCGACTAGGATAGGTTAGGTTAAAACATGATTACACGCAGCGATTTGCTAAGCGAGCGAAACAGACGTGCCGCGACACCTATACCATCCTTCTAGCTTGATCGGTCACACCTAGAGAGCATAGAATGGGTCAATACGTCTGATACTTCCTAACGATGTTTTTTCTCCGCTGCCGCCGTAAGCGCAATGTTATTATAGTCACATAATTATTTAGCAAGGCAAAAGATATTGAGGCGCGGTCGGCCGGAGTTTGAACGCATGATCAAACACTAGACCGACACCGCTCTATTTATTTTAAGTCCATTATTATTTAACACGAAAACAAAACAGGCCGTCTAGTTTAACGACACTCTGCGATTGAGACTCTTTCTACTCCATTTAAACTCTTCCCCATTACCAGTATATAGTGAAACTATTCAATATGTCATACCTGCAGTGATGAATCATTTTAACTGTGCCATATTCTGGCAAAGTGCCCGAGAAATCTTCAAATGGTCAATAAACACACTATAAAAATATGAAGACCCTCACTGAAACGGTCATTTATGTCCATATTGTCCGTCTGTTGTCAAATGAAGCCATCAAATATATTTAATAGTGTCAAAAGGTCTGCAGTTTACATTTTATTTACCGATAGACATTGAATAATAGCTTTATTGGAACAACTTTATTTGGTGGACGACATACATTCAATAAACATGCAGATAAACAAATCTTACTAATATTATAAACGCGAAAGTTTGTATGTAATATGTAAGTGTGTATGTATCACATAAAAACTACTGAACCGATTGCGATGAAACTTGGAATATGGGTAGCTGGGGATCTGGATTAACACATAGGCTACTTTTTATCCCGATATTCCCGCGGGAACGGGACTGACGCGGGTGAAACCGCGGGGCGCAGTTAGTAAATAATATGTATATATTAACAATATGCGTTTTATTTTACCCTATTTCAATAGATCAGATTGCCAAAGCATAAAACGTCATATAAAATCTAATAAGTTATAACTAAGGCAAGGCGAGGCTCATGAGGCGGTAGTTTACAGTAACTTTTTAGAATATTATAATAAACGAATTACATATCAGTCAACTTTGAAAAGCTAACTGTAAAGTTAGCTAAAGCTCAGTACTTTAATGGTGCCGTTGTTAAATAAAACGCGTGTACAACCCGGTAAATAATGTGTTATTTTTCATTGTAACTAAGTATATTTTGGAGGTTCTTACTATGAAAATTCATTCTCCACGGCGGTGGTGCAAAATTATAAGTACCTAAGTAACTTATCGAATTTCGTGACAATTAATTACAAAATTCACCAGGTACCGATACGTCGTCGCCACCCAAATAATTTATTCCTGTCGGTAAAAGCATAATTTTCTTGAATTAATCGCAATATCGGGCTTGGCCAACCGTTATTAGTACCTACTATAGTTGCCAAGGTGTTCCACCCCTCTATAAATCTTGTCTAATTTGTGTGTAATTACAGGACCGTTGAGTTTTCGGAGTAACAACGAGTGCGTACCAGCGGGGAGTAAACGGCACGCGTAAGCACGTGCTCCAACTACAGACATCCCAAAACGACCCAAATCACATACGCCCCTGCCAATAAATTACGACTTTAAACAAAGGCTATCAAAGTCGAGATCTAAATGACGCAAAACACAAGGAGCAACTTGAAGATGATTCAAAAACCCCATCACTAAATTCTGTGCTAATACAATTGAACAAGGTAGAAATTACAGGGACAACGGTAACCAATAATGGAAGCTCAAATTTTGATCACTTTTAAGTAAGGCAAAGTAACGCGCTGAAAGGTTTGTATTAAAATGTAGTAATGTGTTCTTTGACCCCCTCGAGATCATAATTTTAATGTGAAACTTAGGGGTGCACTATTTCAAGTCAAATTAAAGTTTCTTTATTGTTTTCGTAGCCCTTGAATTTCGCAGCAGGATGGTGCAAGTTTTTAGAGGGTAAAATTATTATTCGAATAGTTATTTCTTTATTAAAGTCTGCAAGTTTGAACAGAATGGAGTCTCCGCCAGATGGTTTTAGTCTTTTCGATCTAATCCGTTTCATCCCCACATAATTAGTTCGGACTCTATGTATGTTAATAAATTCGAGCTACGATTGCCATGCGAATGGCACAGATAAATCTCCGTCATACAGTATGCATTCGTCGTTTAAATGTATGTGCTTTACTTGGACAGTTTCGAAGCATTCGAATGTGTACTTTAAAACATTATCCAATAGTGTCGTGTTTCACAATTGTATTCAGAGTCCAACCCCAAAAAATCCGTTTCGAGTGTCGATTCGAAAACTGTATACCATTTACGAGCTTGATTGAAATTTTGCAATCAACAAGGGGTGTGCAATGATCAAATTATTCGTGTATATTTTTCCCGAAGTTATACCATTATAATGGGTCTCTAGGATAGAAAATTTACGGGGGATTAAAGATTGTAATCGCGGGCCACTCGGTTGTTCAAAGTGATTATAGTTGAGATAAGACCCCGAAGCGGTACCGGTCGGTCCTCCCACGCAATTTCTCCCCATACTATACACCTATCCAGGAATTATGTTCAGATCGCTACCTACTTATATTATATCCTTGTTTCTTGTCTTTGTCTTTCGAATAGCCATTAGCGAATTCTTCGCTCAGTCGATCTTAACGACGTATTTTACTTTGAAAAGCACTTGACTCATAAAAGTTGATTTGGAAAGTTCTCGAAAGCTCTCAGATTTTATCTTTGCTATTAACTTTGTTTTATTCAACAATCTGTTGGTATTATTTTGAGGTTTTATTATTATGTTACTAAATATTGTAATTCGTATTATGAATTCGTTTGTCCTGACATACATAACATACAGTCAAGAAACCTAAAACTACTAGTCATAGTGCCATATGTAATGGTTCATTAAATTAAAGTAAGGATAGGTGTTGGTCTAGTGTAGATACCCTGACTTTTATTCCAAAGGTCGTGGTTTCGAATGCCAATGTGTTTGTCTTTAAGAAAAAGTGAAGTGCGCTTTTAACATCGCACTTACAGTGAAGGAAAACATCGTGATAAAAACCCACGGCTTAAAGTCATGCACAAAGACTCACTTGTAGGGCTAATTGTGGAAATACACAGTTAAAACTTTAACTTTTAACTATCACTAAATACTTAATCAACCATTAAACGTCTCGGAGTACGGCGTATAGAAAGACAAAACAAAGATATAATTGTTTAAAGATAAAGTGGAATTAGAATAACCGGATTTTTAGTTAATTCTCAAAGAAACTGACGCTGATGATGCAGCGGTATTAAAATAGTTTCACATATTAATGTTTAGTTGCATTTAAACCTACGAAATTGACTTTTCTAACCTCAAAATAGTTTTTACTGCAGAAAGCAATAAATTTCAGAAGAATTTTAAAACACAAAACTTTTGTAATACATTAAAATAGGTCACACTTCCTTAATATAGGAAAATAAGTCTAATAATCATAGATCTAACTACTATTTTACCATGACGGTGAATGTAATTTGTTTGTTCGCGACAAGATTCCTTTCATTATGCGTTCGTGCTCCATAAAATATGCAACTGAAATGAGAAAAATGTGTCGCAGTGTAGCAACTCCATCCACTGCCTACACATCTTAAGTACCACTCACAGTACATTAGAAAATTGACCCTACTACCTTTAGATAAAGCTGAAAGTTCAATGACTTTATCCAGTTCATAAGACATGGGTAGAGATGGAAAAAAGAATCATAATCTCAGCTTCCACTATGAGTTATACACACGCCCGTCTATTTACATTAGTATGAAAATAAACAGTAAATAATACCTGTTTCTTAAGAAATATAGGTTCATCTTGGATGTCAAAGGTAGTCAACGGTTTACGAACTAGCGATTTTATATTTTTATACATTAGGGCTTCTTTATTTTTGTCTGCAACTGAAATGATATGTCTTATCAGTATCACAGAGTACAATAATTCTCTAGGCAGAGTGTGAAGGCAGATTAAGGTCCCATACTCACCTAATGACGTGACAGGGATAGGGCTAGCAAATTTTACATGTGTAAAAGAAAGACTTAAGATGCAACTGCAATATATTAGTGAGTAAAATCACTAAATTGAATATAACTACCAAAATGAGTATAAGAAAATGTAAAATAAATTACTTACCAAAATATTATTTCCGGATATTTTGTAATTACTGAAAAATATTGAGATCCCTGCCGCCAATATTGTAAATACGTCACCTTAGGGTCCGCAATCACAATTGACCGTTTAATTAATCACTCATTTTTGTCATATTTTCACTGACATTGATTGTCACTCACAAGGGCAAGATGAAGCATCAAGTCGCAACAAATATTTATGCGTAAAAATAAATATTTGTATCTGCTCTGGGTGTGTTTCTATGTTTTTTTTTTTTTTTGTTTTTTTTTTTTTTTTTGACGAACACACAGCGCCATCTAGCCCCGTGGTAAGCTGCTAAGCTTGTGTTACGGTGGCTAGACAACGGATATACTACTTATATTTATTTTTCTTTTGTAAATACATACCTACATATTATACATAGAAAGCGTAACACAAGGTTAGCAGCGTACCATGGGGTTAGATGGCGCTGTGTGTTCATCACAAAAAAAAAACTAGGTTGAACAGGACCTTTTTGATATTTCAAAACAAAAACTACCTTATCTTTAGGGAACATGATTGAAATTGATATTTCAAAAGTTGTCAAGTGCACAGTCTTCTAGGACCGAAGACGATGATGTAACATATCTCTGTCTTTGTCACTGGACAATGTCAGTAGAAGTCACATCTACATATTTTGCTTTGGTATTATAAGTAAAACTTGGTATCTACATTGAGTTATATTGCACAACAATATTGCACAACATTACACACAGCGCAATTTAGCCCCAAATTAAGCACTGGGCTTGTACTATGGGTACTAGACAACAGATATACTACATATTATACTTTTTTTCGAGAATATAGGTATACATATTATAATAATAATAATAATAATGCAAGTTAGCCGACAAAGAATAGGTGACCAGCGCAGAGCAATTCTTAGACGCAAATTATTGACAATAGATGACATAAACCAAATCCGTGAGGAAGCAGCAGCATATCTTGATAATATATCTTGCCAGAACCTTAATACTAACTCAATGCCACCGAATACAACCATACTACCTGATAATCCTCTCATTCATTCACAACAAACAACCAGTTTACAACCACTACCTAGCCAAAGAATGCGGTGGAGCCGTGAACTAAATGAAGAAATAATTAGGGCATATCATAAAATAACGTTATTAGATACAAATAGAACAGGCTATAGACAATTATTACATAAGCATTTTATAATTATACTAGTCGCTTCATTCTCGACATAAAGATCATTTACGACGTAGTCCTTTTAACCTGCAGGTAGCTAATCGCACGTTATTTCAAAGTTAAATCGATTTTACCCTCAAAAAAAAAAGAAAATCGAAAGTTCTAGCTCAATACCCTAGTTGGCAGCTTAGTGTCTCATTCTTTTTTCGTGCGTGGTAGCGAACGGACGTTGTTATTTAAAAATAGTCTTCCATAAAAAATAGTCGTTACTTTTTAAAATGCCAAAACGTAAATCCAATAAGTTAGAATAATTATCGCGAAAAAATACGTAGAATAGAGGAGAGCGAAAATAGAAGATTTCGTCGGATACGTGTAATATCGTCAGATTCGTCAGATTCTGAAGAAAACGCAAGTAAGTGTTAATTATTATACGTGTAATTTCATGGTGATACAGTGTATTTTTTCAATGAAATGGTTAATGATACTTATCCTTATACACCTGGGAGTTGATCGAGAATCAACACGAAGGTAAAAAATTACATATTTTTTTCGATGTGCCTGGGGGTTGATCGAGAATCAACACGAAGGTAAAAAATTACATATTTTTTTCGATGTGCCTGGGGGTTGATCGAGAATCAACACGATGGTATTTTATTTTAACATATTTTTCGATATGCCTGGGGGTTGATCGAGAATCAACACGATGGTAATTATTTTTATTACATATTTTTCAATATGCCTGGGGGTTGATCGAGAATCAACACAAAGGTACGAAATTAACGCTTTTGTACGTTAATCGAGTGTCATTTCACCAATTTACCTACTTATCATGTAGTAATACTTCACAAATTATGAGATTTATGCCTGTGGGGTTGATCGTGAATCAATACGAAGGCTAAAAATGTTATAACAACGCCAAAGAGCTAGTCGAGAACTCCCTCAAAGGCAGACATACGAATACAATACATGTCGATCGAGTATAGACGAAGTATGATATTTTTAGGGTACCTAGACATAATGTCGTAATTAATCATTTGTCTTAAAATATTTTTTCTTTGTATTTACACCATAACGGTTAGATACATTTAAAAATATATAGTTTTGTTATATAAGACGCTTTACACATAGGGAGTATATGGTAATGATGGCATGAAAGATGACAATAGTTAATAGCAATAAATTTTGCTTTTAGGTAACGGATTCCAACCTCATGTCGAAGATATGACTAGTGAGTAGGCTCAGGTCACTGAGCAACCACCATTATCCGAAACTCAAAATTTCCCGGAGACTTCTGTAGTGCAACTTAACGACCTACTAACAGAAGTTGATCTGACGACAGATTCCCAACTTGAACTCGAGTTAGATTCCGAGATTTTACAGGCTCTAGGGGCTAAAACTAACGACGAACCTGTGTTTGGAGACAAAATTCACGATAATTTATCGCAATTGTGGACACCGCTATTAAAAAAGGGTATGTCGAAACAAGACAAGGATACTACCCTAAAACAGTATCTGATACCTCAGAATTGTACCCTACTTCAGGCTCCAAAATTAAATTTGGAAATCGCGGCGGCACTCGCCGAAAGCGCCCGCAACAAAGATAAAAAACTTGTGGCGCATCAGCAGCAACTAGGCCATGGCATAACTGCCGTAAACAGGGCAATAGATTTACTGCTTATAAAAGAAAGCGACGAAAAACTTAACGCTATTAAGCATCTCAGCAATGCGTGTCGTATTCTTTGCGATCTCCATCACATTGATTTCCAAGTCAGAGTTAAATTAATCAATCCTACCTTAGATAAAAGCTTTCTGAATGTGATCCACGATAATCATCGAGATGAGACATTATTTGGGACAAACTTGTCTGAAAAAATAAAGTCTTCTAAGACAATAGAGAAGCAAGGGCTTCAAATAAAAAAGGTTATGCCCAACAACCCCACTTCCACTGCATCCACATCTCATTCAACTCAGGGCCGGGGAAACTGGACAGCACCTCCTCGGTACTCGAGCAACAAGGGTACACGGGGAGGGTACAAGAAATCTCCCCCGACGCGCAAGTCTCAACCACATCAGGCACCCCATTACCAGCCGCAGACTCGCCAAGCTACCAAGCAGCAGAAAACTCGTACTCATCCGCAACGCTAGCACAGGTACGACATGCGGGACGTGTCCAGTTGTTTTATGACTTTTTTAAAAATATTACTAGAAACACATTAGTTTTGAAGTGGATTCGTGAAGGTCTAGATAGCCCATTTGATAAAGAAGTTGTGCAACCATATGTTGCACACTCTACATTTCCACCCGATGAAACAGGCGATGTGCATTCGACAATACAAAAGCTCATAGATTTGGGCGCTGTGGAAAAAAGTTTAGACATACCAGATCAATTTTTATCCAAAATTTTCTTGGTACCCAAGCCTAATGGCGAAAAAAGATTCATCCTGAATCTTAAAGGTCTTAACAAATTTATACCCATCACTCATTTTAAAATGGAAGATCACAGAACCGCTTCAAAACTAATCCCTAAGGACGGATTTCTAGCCACAATTGATTTAAAAGAGGCATATTTATCTATATCTATACATCCTAGGTATAGAAAGTACCTGAGGTTCAAATTTGAGGGCATAACTTATGAATTTACAGCCATGCCCTATGGCTTATCAATAGCCCCTAGAATTTTTAGTAAAATAATGAAGGAAATCATCACCTTCCTGCGGTCACGTGGTTTGCAGTCTGTTGTTTATTTAGACGACATTTTGTGCTTAGGAAATAATTATTTTGAGTGCAATAGTAATGTCCAGGAAACCCTGAAATTGTTAGAGTGTCTTGGATTTACTGTAAATTACAATAAAAGTAACTTGTACCCACAGAAAGTCTGCAAGTTTTTGGGTTTTCTGTTCAATACTGAAAACTTGACACTGTCTTTACCTGCTGATAAACGAGACAATATTGCACAATTAGTCACAAGATTTTCGTGTTTACCTCGCTGTACTATTAGACAATTGTCCAGCAGTAAAATACGGCTGGGTTTATACAAAGATTCTCGAACGACAGAAGTATCTTGTTTTACTGAAGCATAATAACAATTACGAATCAAAAATTCATCTTCCTGAAACTATTTTACTTGACTTAGTTTGGTGGTCTCAAAACATTTATTGTATACTACTAGCCCCATGAGAAATATAAGATATAATAAAGTAATATATACTGATGCTTCTTTGACGGGTTGGGGAGCGTTTTGTGAAGGAAAACGCGCTAACGGTAGTTGGAAAGATGTCGAACGTAATTGTCACATAAATTTTTTGGAGTTACTAGCCATCTTATTCGGTTTAAAAAGCTTTGCCCGCGATGAACACAACTGTTCAATATTGTTGAGAGTTGACAACACCACGGCCATCAGTTATGTAAATCGTCAGGGAGGTATACAATATCCACACCTGAATGATGTGGCAAGACAGATCTGGCAGTGGTGCGAGGTCCGGAATATTTGGATATTTGCCTCTTATATTAACTCAGCTGATAATAAAGAAGCTGACGAAGAGTCAAGGAGAGTTAACCCCGATATTGAGTGGGAGCTCTCTCCGTTAGTTTACCAGCAAATTTTAGAAAACTTTGGTATTCCGGAGGTTGACCTATTTGCCTCACGCACCAATGCCAAATCTCAATGCTATATCTCCTGGAAACCGGATCCTGAAGCGATGGCTGTGGATGCGTTTACTGTAAATTGGAGAGAATACTATTTTTACGCATTCCCTCCATTTTCATACATTTTCATTTACTTAAATGTTTTAGAAAGATAGTCGACGATGAGGCAACTGGAATAGTAGTGTTTCCATATTGGCCCTCCCAGCCTTGGTTTCCAATCATGAAAAAGGTACTGAAATCAAAAATATTATACTTTTCTCCGAATAAGAACCTTTTGCGTTCTTCTTTCAGGGATTATCATCACCCACTTCACCGCCAGCTTACTCTGGGTGTCGCGAAGTTCTGCGGGCAGCCTTTATAAAACATGGCGTCCCAAAAGAAGCCCTAGATGTAATGCTCGCGTCGTTTTCTAATTACACAGTTGCGCAGTATGGTTCTTTATTAAAGGCATGGTGGCATTTCTGTGTATTAAATGAAATAGACCCATACAAGGGTTCTAACAAAGACGTATTGAGGTTTTTACTGGACCAATTCAATAATAAGAAAGTTTCATATGGAACACTAAATTGTCACCGTTCTGCCCTTTCTTTACTGTTAAGTACTAATAATATTGGTTCAGATGATTTTATTAGGAGACTACTAAAAGGTGCTTATAAAATAAAACCAACTAAGCCTAGATATAGTTCCACGTGGGATCCTCAATTGGTTTTGAATCACGTTTCCTCATGGATTCCTAATCATGATATTTCTTTGGATAAATTAACTAAAAAACTGGTTATTTTAACAGCATTATGCACAGCGCATAGAGTACAAACCCTATCATTAATTAAAATTGAAAATATAAGTTTCGGTCCCAGTGGTGTTAAAATTATAATTACTGATAAAGTAAAAACCTCCGGGCCAGGTCGAGAGCAGCCCGTCCTATTTTTGCCCCTTTTTTAAAGAGAATATTAATATCTGTCCTGTAACAGCTCTTCAGGTGTACCTTCTTAGAACCCAAGACATCAGAAATGTGATCCCTAATCTTTTTTTGACGTTAAAGCGTCCACACAGAAATGCCTCGCCACAAACCATCAGCAAATGGATTAAAGCTGTGTTATTGGATAGTGGAATTGACGTGTCGATATTTAAAGCGCACAGCACTCGACACGCTTCAACGTCAATGGCCAGTCTTGCTGGGGTTAGCATAGACACC
Source organism: Idaea dimidiata (assembly GCA_949358125.1). Taxonomy (NCBI): domain Eukaryota; kingdom Metazoa; phylum Arthropoda; class Insecta; order Lepidoptera; family Geometridae; genus Idaea; species Idaea dimidiata. The sequence continues at coordinate 12,942,340 of OX442339.1, read as the reverse complement.
ATTCGTAAAACAGCAGGATGGTCTGCTTCGTCGTATACTTTTGCTAAATTTTATAACAGGCCGATAATTGATGAAGGCCTATTTGCAAGATCAGTTTGTTCTACAATCATAACATAGAAAGTATTATAAGGATTGATGATTTTTTGTTATGTTAGTTTGAAATTTATTTTTGTTAAAAAATATATTCTTCTAATATAATTTTCCAAAAATGTCTTTCATTTATCAGCAAACCATTTTACTCTGAACATCTACGTCGTAAATGATCTTTATGTCGAGAATGAAGCGACTAGTATAATATAAGATCAAACGAACTTCCCAAGTGAAGTTCGATCGATATTATACGAGTCGCTTCATTCGAAGACATAAAGACCCACCCACCCATCAGCCCTTAAAAATGGTTTGCCATAGGTGCACTTTGCTACACAGACTCTGAAAAATGAGACACTAAGCTGCCAACTAGGGTATTGAGCTAGAACTTTCGATTTTCTTTTTTTTTTGAGGGTAAAATCGATTTAACTTTGAAATAACGTGCGATTAGCTACCTGCAGGTTAAAAGGACTACGTCGTAAATGATCTTTATGTCGAGAATGAAGCGACTCGTATAATATCGATCGAACTTCACTTGGGAAGTTCGTTTGATCTTATAATAAATTTCCACATCTAAGCCACTTAACGGAGCAAAGAGTAGCTGATCAGAGAAGAATAATTTTGAATAATAACTTTTTTAATTCAGCCGAACTAGAACGAATAAAACAAGAAGCTGAAGACGAGTTTAGAATTAATAGCCAGAATAGTTTAGCCAACATCAACACTACGGTACAGAACAACGAAAATAATATAGCTGATTTACACTTGATAGACCCAACAATACTGACAGACAGAGATAACGAAGAAATTAGTTTAGAAATACAACAAGACGAAAATAATATTGAAATTGAAACCACGTTCCAAACTGCACTAGAATACTTTAAAACTACTGATCCAATTGAACGACCTTTTATACCGAAACAGAAAACGTCCAAAAGACTAGCTAAAATCGTTAATTATTTAGACAAAAGAGTATTTAGAAATTACATAAATATGGACACACCTTTTGAAATTTTACAGACAACCATTTATTCAGCAGCGTGGACAGCTGCTAAACTTAACGGTTCTAAATTAACCATCCCACTATCATTAGACAATAGACAACAAAATAAACACTACAAACCAAATTGGCAAAAAAGATTAGAACTAAAAGTTAGTAAATTACGCAAACATATTGGTATTTTGACGCATTTCATTAACGGTAATAGAAGTACAGCTATGCAAAAACGGGTAGACAATATTTTACAGAAGTTTAGTATACATACATTACACGAAGATCCAAATACTCAGTTGCCACAATTTTTAGACACACTAAAGCAAAAACTCTCGGTCTATAGCAGTCGTCTAAAACGCTACTTAGCCTGCACCCTTAGAAAATCACAAAACACGCAGTTCCGACATAATGAAAAGTCCTTTTATAGAAATATTCGCCAGCAAACTTCTAACCATACCAATAACCACCCAGATAATGCAGTAGACCCACAAATCCCCCTATCTAGTGAGTTAAGAGAATTCTGGTCAGACATATGGGAGAATTCAGTTGACCATAACACAGAAGCTTATTGGATAGAAGAAGAAAGAAACAGACATCAAACCACTGAATCGATGGAGTTCGAACATATACCCCTAGAAACTTTTAGTACAGTATTGAAAAACCTACACAACTGGAAAGCACCCGGATCTGACAATATACAAAACTACTGGTATAAAAAGTTCACGTTTCTTCAACCCTATTTTTACAAGTATATAAATAAATTTATTCAAGATCCTTACACAATGCCCTCCTATGTAAGCAGTGGAACTACCTATATGTTGTCAAAAGATCCCAGCGACACTAAAAACCCTGCTAAGTATAGGCCCATAACTTGCTTACAAACTATTTATAAGATAATTACAGCCTGCTTAACACACTCTATATATAGACATGTAGAAAATAATAATATATTAAATAAACAACAAAAAGGAGCTAAAAAATGTAGTCAGGGGTGTAAAGAACAACTAACTATAGACTCAGTTATATTAAAGCAGGTACAGCGGCACAAAAAGGATCTTTATACAGCTTATATAGATTATAAAAAAGCTTATGACTCTGTCCCACATTCATGGCTCATTCAGATACTTGAAATTTATAAATTAAACCCACAGATAGTATCATTTCTCAATCACACAATGAATACATGGTCGACAAAGCTCATTTTACGTTTGAATTCAAAAACATTAGAAACCGAAGAAATCAAAATTAAACGAGGCATTTTCCAAGGGGATTCCTTAAGTCCCCTGTGGTTTTGCCTTGCCTTGAATCCCCTTTCAAACCTGCTAAATTCCACAAACAGAGGTTATCCGTTAAACCATAGGACAGATAACACAGCTGCTATTAGCAAGTTTAATTTAAGTCATCTTTTATATATGGATGACATAAAACTATTTGGAACCAATGATAATGATTTGCAAAGACTTTTACATATTACAGATATTTTTTCTCGAGACATACACATGAATTTTGGAATTGATAAATGCAAACTTAATGTAGTCAAGGCAGGGCAAAATCACTTAATGTCATACCAAATACAATCAGGAGAGACAATAGATCCACTTGAAGAAAACGATACTTATAAATATTTAGGCTTTAATCAAAATAAACAAATATTAGAGAAAGAAACTAAAGTTAACCTCCGTCAAAAATTTAGGCACAGATTAAATAGTATAATGAAAACAGAGTTATATAGCAAAAATTTAGTAAAGGCAATCAATACATTTGCAATCCCTATTTTAACATACTCCTTCGGAATTATAAAATGGACTAAAACAGAACTGAAGCAATTACAACGAAACATTAATACCACCATGACTAAACACAGAAAACACCACCCAAGGGCATGCGTACAAAGGCAGACATTACCGAGAATAGAAGGGGGTAGGGGGATAATAGATATTACAAATTTACATAACAAACAAATAACTAACCTAAGGACATATTTTCATAAAAAAGCTTTAACATCTGATCTACACGCCGCAGTAGTTAAAAATGACAAATTTACTCCACTCAACCTTACAGACAGCAATTTACAGAAAACCGAAGAACAGACAGACAGACTGACAAAAATAGAACAATGGACCCGGAAGTCCCTTCATGTGAGACATCGCAAAGATTTGAGCCAAACTCACGTCGATAAAGATGCATCGAACGCCTGGCTCACTCGTGGCGAACTCTTTCCAGAGACAGAAGGGTTTATGCTGGCGATACAGGACCAAGTAATAGAAACTAGGAACTATCAAAAATACATTATTAAAATACCGAATCTCCCAACAGACTTGTGTAGACGTTGTAATAGCTCATCTGAGACCATCCAACACATCACCGGAGCATGCAGAGCAATAGTTCAAACAGATTATAAGCACAGACACGACCAGGTAGCCAACATAATTCATCAAAACTTAGCTCTAAAACACAACCTCTTACCATTACCTTCAAAAGTTCCGTATTATAAATATACTGCAGAAACCATATTAGAGAACAATAATTACAAACTATATTTCGATAGAGGAATTCTAACCGATAGAACTGTGCATTTCAATAGACCTGACATAACTTTAGTTGATAAAATTAGAAAAACTGCTCTCATTATTGACATTGCCATACCTAACACACACAACCTGCAAAGCACAATTACGGAGAAATTAACAAAATATGTTGAACTAAAGGAGGAAATAATGCGTATGTGGCATCTCAAAACTGTATCAATAGTCCCTATAGTTCTTTCCACAACTGGAATTATTCCCAAACAGCTTCATCAGTCGATTAAGACTTTAGATTTGCCTGAGTTCACATTTATTGATTTACAAAAAGCGGTAATTTTGAATTCATGTAGAATAGTACGAAAATGTTTACAAACCGAATTAGAACGGGAATCGCTACCCAATACTTTAAGTTCTATAGTAGCAACATCAAATACTTTAGACCACTTGGCTTAGGCCCGTGGCTGAGGTAATAACACCGGTGTCAAAACCGAGCAGACAAAAAACATAAAAATAATAATAATAATAAAAATCAATAACCCTAGCAGACAGACGCATTACTCCATTAAATTTACAAAACCATAACACACAACGTAACGAGCGCATTAAAGATCAAAAAACAAAAATCGAGGAATGGAAACAGAAGAGCCTTCACGGGAGACATTTAAACGACCTCCAACAGACACATGTCGACAAAAGTGCGTCGAACGCTTGGCTGCAAAGGGAGGAGTTGTTTCCAGAAACGGAAGATTTTATGTTGGCCATCCAAGACCAGGTTATAGAGACTCGTAATTACCAAAAATACATTATGAGAATACCTAACTTACCATCAGACTCTTGTCGCCGCTGTCATAGTAGCTCTGAAACAATTCAACACATAACGGGTGCCTGTCGGTCAATAGCGCAGACAGATTACAAACACAGACATGACCAAGTAGCTGCAATAATCCATCAATACCTAGCCTACAAATACAAATTCATCTCCGAAAAAAATCCATATTATAAATACTTACCTAACAGCGTTCACGAAAATAACGAATATAGATTGTACTGGGACCGAACCATAATTACTGATAAAACCATTCATTACAATAGACCAGACATTACAATTTTTCACAAACCTACTAAAACTGCCTACTTAATTGACATAGCCGTCTGCAACACACACAATATCCTCACAACCCATAATGAAAAAATAGCTAAATATACAGATCTTGCAATAGAACTCAAGACCCAATGGAATGCTATATCCGTCAAGACAGTCCCTATAATCATTTCATCTACTGGAGTCATACCAAAATCACTTTACAATAGCCTAAGCATCCTCAATATACCCAAAACTACCTACATACTTCTACAAAAAGCAGTTATTTTGAATACATGCCGATTAGTCAGAAAGTTTTTATCAATGCCATTATCTCCAAACGCACTTGGCTAAGGCCCGTGCAAGTTATATACCTCCAAATTGGAGAGACAAAAAACGGATAAACAGAAATAATAATAATAATAATAATAATAATAATAATAAGCCCGCAGGGCACCTTGAGGCGAGGTGCCGGGGAGTAGCGACCCCGCGGGTTCCCGAGTGCTCCAGGGGGAAGTCACCGTTCCTCACCTCCGGCTTGCCTTAGTTGGCTGGTCGGAGTGAACACTGACGAGGAAGCGGTCCCTCGCCTTTGGCTTGCCTTCACCGGCCGGTCAGAGTGGAGTCGCGAGAGCAGAAATGCTCGGAGGATGGATACCTCACGTCAGTGATGAGTTGGCCCGCTCACTGGCATACCAGTGATGACTTAAAATCCAGGGAGGTATATCCATCCTTCAGCCACTCACGTCCCTGTTGCTCCCTTGCTGTAATTTGCTCAGCTGATTAGGGTAGCCCAGTTTGTGAGATGGCGAGTCTCCGTCTGCCATTTTTACGTGTTTATTAAACATTGTTACGGCAGGCGCCATAATCACCATAGTTCCCCCAGTAGCCAATCCACTACCATCACGTCACTATAGCCCATTTTGTTTTCATCCGTAGATTTGTCAATAGTTCTATCCGATCCGGTGGTTGTCCTTTGCTACATTTTATAGTGCAGACTGGGATAATCGTCGGCTTGGTGTCCACTTCATTGTTTGCGAGTAAAATTGTTATTGAAAAGGGCCTCTACGTGTTGGCTTCGGCTCCACGCACGCCTTCCAAAGGTCCGGGACTCCATAGCCCCGTGATACTGGACGTATAACAGACATAATAATAATAATCCTGTGACGAACACACAGCGCCATCTAGCCCCGTGGTAAGCTGCTAAGCTTGTGTTACGGTGGCTAAACAACGGATATACTACTTATATTTATTTTTCTTTTGTAAATACATACATATTATACATAGAAATACGCCCAGACCAGATACAAATATTTATTTTTAAGCATAAATATTTGCACCCAGCGGGAATCGAACCCGCAACCTTCTGTATTGCAGCCAAGCGTTCGTCGTCATATTATACATAGATAGTCACCCAGACCAGATACAAATACTTATTTTTAAGCATAAATATTTGCACCTGACGGGAATCGAACCCGCAGCCTTCTGCAGTGCACCCAAGCGTTGACAGAGTTGGTATGGTTTGCAGTTTAATTTTAAAAATATCTTATGCGAGCCAATCTCAGCTTACTTAGGTACCTAAGGTTTTAGTTTACAACCAGCGTTAATTTGTACCTACATCTATCTAGCATTAAATAATTTAAATCAAGTCGGATTATCTATTCATAACATCACTTGATTATAGCCCTTGTTCTGTCCCCGAAGGTGTTAGAATAATCACGATCCTATTACCATCTGGGACCTTACCGCGCAACTTCCGTCGACATCGGCATCGAAATCCCACTGCGCAAAGAAATAACCTGCGCGGTGAAAATGACAGCGTTTATTTACATGTATTTGAAGCCGGTACCGTCGAAGTAAACTGTCATTGAATGCGAGGCTTCTTGGGCTGCCTGTTTCAATGACAGCTGAACGTTGCCTTCAAATGCATGCAAATCAACGCTATGGTTCGAACCGCGCACGTTGTTCCTTTTGCGCAGGGGGATTTCGATGCCGATTACGACGAAAAGTGCGCGGTAAGGTCCCGGTCTGTTGTCTTATATTAGAGGTAAATGCAACAGTTACACAAATTTAAATGCAGACTTTCTTCGGGTCGAATTTTCAATAACCACCACACTACCGCTCTAATTCGACACACTGTTTGCGATCTACACGCGATCTGATTCCGGTGTTTTTGGGTTCCTAAGGCAAATGCAAAACCGGTAACCCTATAGTCTCAGATTTATCAATTATCATAGATGGTGGATAATCTACCAACAAAGTTCAAATTTGAATCCGATATTTTTAAAGGTATGTTCTTACGTATTTTCCCGAACTATTTGACTTCGGAACTGATGAAGCTCGGCCGTCTAAACCGCGTTTAAAATGCTTCATTGTCAAGCGAATTTTAGTCTCTTTTAAAAAGAGACCTGTCTGAATTCTTTACCCTATAGTATTACTTTGTTGTCCATCCGTCTAGACAGACGTCAAAGCCCTTAATTTTTCTGCGATCTTACCAAAATGTAGCCTTAACTTTTTTGTTATAGCCTAAGGGATGATTTATATTAGACCGTCACCCGCCCGAGCTTCGTTGTCCATTGATCGGCGAGCAGTCTATCGGTCTGTTGCAACCGAGTGGTGGCCGAGCAACAGATAACGAAGCTCGGACCCGGCACGGCCGGGAATTGGTCCTCTATAAAAATTAACCCTAAAACTGAAATTATTCAAAAAAAAGCAAATACCTATGACATTAAATAACCTGTGTGGGTGTTACCGAATTCAATAATAAACACATTAAACCCTGCGAATAGCTCAAGGCCGATCCTAAGTGTTACATTAAATTCCCTTTCTTATTCATAAATCACATGATAAGACGAACGTAGCTTTATTTTTAATAGCTTTACGATAGGGCGCTTGTTCACTCTTGTTCTTTAAACTTTGAAATGACATACATTTTAAATTATTGGGGTATTAGAACGTTCCCTTTTTAACCGACTTCCCAAAGAACGAAGGAGGAGGTTTAGAAATATTCTTCGCAAGGAAATATATTTTCAAAAAATCCCCATGACAGGATTCGAACCTCGCTAACCAGGCGAGTGCTCTAACCACTGAGCTACACAGAAATCACGTGTTATGTTATTTTTATGCTATAAAATAAATAATTGTATGTGCCCTGGGTGCCTCTTTATGTATAATATGTATGTATTAAAAAAAGTAAAATATTTAGTATATCCGTTGTCTAATACCCATAGTACAAGCCTAGTTCTTAGTTTGGGGATAGACTGCGCGGTGTGTAATGTCGTGTAAATAAATATTTATTATTTATTTATTTAGATTTGAAGGGCGTTTGTCCACTTTTTTACTACAATTAATATTTAATAGGTATGTGGTAAATTACGTTCACCTAAATAGTCCAGTTTTTATTTGTTAGTTAACAGAGTTACAGGTAAAAATGTTAACAAATATAAAAAAAAAGTTTAAAAGTTATAGTTCCATTGGAAAACGTGTAAGTGGACAATATACCAACAGCTTCAATCGGATTTGCGTCGATAAATAATAAGTTTATCCTAAGAAGGTGCAGTAATGAGGTAGGAGTTTAAAAGTGGTCCAGATGATTTGTTAGAGCAGTAATGCAGTTGGAAGGAGCTTTAAGATAACTATAAAATGTACTATTTAGAGATTATTCGGGAGAGCAGTGGTGGGTTAGTGGTAAATATTAGGGGTTAAAGTATGAAATTGCCGATTTGTACTGAAAATCTTAATTATTTATTTTTTAAATTTTTAACAAATTTATTTAATCTGAATAGTTGCCATTATTATCTATACATTGCTGCCATCTAATGGGAAGGTTATTAATGCCTTTGCGATAGAACTCCGACGATCTAGACTGCACAAACTGTGTGAAAGCATTTTGTACTGCCTCCTGGGAAGAAAACTTCTTGTCACGTAGATAATTGTCCAAATCACGAAAAAAATGGTAGTCCGTTGGAGCAAGGTCTGGTGAATACGGAGGATGACGAATGGTTTCTAAGTGCAGTTCCTGAAGGGTCAAAATGGTTTCTCGTGCTGTGTGAGGTCTCGCGTTGTCGTGGAGCAATAATGGTGAAGATAGATTCATGAGTCGGGGCTGTTTTACTGCTAGTTTTGTCAACATGGTTCGGAGTTCGGCACAATAGACATCTGCCGTAATTGCTTGACCAGATCGAAGAAAACTATAGTGAATAACACCATGCTGAGACCACCAAACAGTTACCATTACCTTTTTATTGGTAAGTTTTGCTTTAGGACACTGTTGTGGCATTTGATCTGGGGTCAGCCATTGCATTTTTCTTTTCCGGTTATCATAAAGAATCCACTTTTCATCACATGTTACAATTCGATCCAATATTCCTTCATTTCTGTACCGGTTCAACAAGGCAACACAAGTTTCAACACGCGTTTCTTTCTGCAGATCAGTCAAATCATGAGGCACCCATTTTTCGTATTTTTTTATTTTATTGATTTGACGCAAGTGAGTCAATAAAGTGGGTAAGGTAACGTTAAACCATGCCGCTAATTCCTGGGTAGTTTGACTAGGATCGGCTTCCACTATCTCTCTTAATTCATCGTTATTCACCTGTGTGGGCGGTCTTCCTCGTGGCTCGTTCTTTAAGTCGAAATTTCCATCACGAAAGCGTTTAAACCAAAATCGCACGGTGCGTTTATTAGTAGACCCCTCTCCAAACGCAGCATTGATATTGCGGGCTGTTTCTGCCGCGTTAGTTCCGCGTCGGAACTCGTATTCAAAAATCACTCGAATTTTCGCAGTATCCATCTTTCTTGTCTAAATTGAATAACAAAAACAATTCAAAGTCGATATTCAAATGTTTTACATTTTTTAAAAAAAGAACATCACCGAAACCATTTGAAAAAAGTTTCATTCGAAAACCTCAAACCATGAAGATTCTATGTCAATTCAAAGAACCTACTGCAATAAAACGGCAATTTCATACTTTAACCCCTATTACTTTCATTCCGTAGTTAGGTTATAAGCAATGCCGTAGGTGTCATTTTCTTTTAGTTTTTCTAAAAGAATTAATGTCGCTATTTACATCGCTCTTACGGTGAAGTAAAATACAAGGTATAACGGGTATGCCCTTTTAATCTACAACTTTTGGAAATACAAAGTAGTTTTCGAAAATTTGAAGTGTAAAGTTGACTTGAAAATCAGCTGTTTCTCAGAGTTTGAGGTCATTGACCTTACGTTGTCCTTTTATTTAATTTAGTCTACTACAATCAAAACTTCCATTACATTTTGGTAAGAAAAAAGAATTCAGCCAATCTACATTATAGACTTCAATTTGAACTTAGAAACTTACCTACTACCGTACTCAAAGTGATGGTTGATTAATTAAACTATCGCTTAAAGAATTTCATACAAAATCTTTACTAAGTGATAGTTTACTCAACCATTAAATTTAACTGAGTTCGGCAGTTACACTTGAAAAACTTTTAAATAAAAAATATTATTATGATTAGGAGCCGATTTTTCATTCCATCGAAAAATGATATCTGTCGTTTAAGTTCGAACTCAACCAAATTTAAAAGCCCTCAATTTTGTTCCTTTTTAATATCATAGTGACGTGCTTTATTCGATGGTGTTACAATTTGTTTGTCAGATATCTCTATCTTGGATTTGAAAAATCAGCCCTTAGTTTGATTGTTATTAAGTAGGTAAGTATACCTATTAGGGAAACGTCAACGTCAAATCTCTACATAACTTGTTACAATAAAGTTGAACAATTTAATTAAATTAGGTAAAGTCAAATTCGTACAATGTATCGCTACCCCTTTCAAATGAGTAACGGTCACTTTTCAGTTAGAAATCGCGAAAAATTTCTTCAACTTCATACCGACCTTAAGTAACATGCGAATTGAGTTCAGAATCCTTTGATTTTAAAAAGGAAACGATTTGATTGATAATGGAATTTAGGTCTTGGAGATAGGGTGTATTTCAGGTTGTTGTTACGAATTAGTACGTTAAGGTTTTTGTTTCGTAAAGGAATGGACATGACAGCGAGTAGAATAGGTTTTAGCAAGTGATTTTATAAGGGAACGAGGAAAATGATATCAAATGCCAGATTAGGAGCCCTTTTGTTTGTATTAATATCGTTTAGAGTTAAAATGTCGAAGGTTTCTGACCGGAAATGAGGGTTCGCCAATTTTGTGATGAATTGAATTGACTTGCGTATTTAATGTCATGAGTCCGAGATAAAAAGTACTCTATACTCTTCTGCGAGGCTATTTTTACAATTTATTCAAACTTACTAAATTACTTAATCTTATTTATTTATCTTACTTCACAAACAAGTGCATACATACAATTAAACGCGAAAAATTGTATGTATGCACTTGTGTGTGACTTTGCTACTCTTTCACGCAAAAACTTCTGAACCGATTTCGATTAAACTTGGAATATAGGTAGCTGGAAACCTGGAATAACCAATAGGGTTCTTTGCATCCCGATATTCTCGCGAAAACGGGACTTTGGGAGCTGCACGGGGTGCAGCTAGTAATTATATAAAGTAAAGCCCAGTGTTTTTCGATCCTACCCGCGAAACAACTCAAAAAGAACACACTCTCAACAGCTCTGTATTAGTATGCAAAGGTTTAGGCTGAGCTGATTCATCATTAACTCACCAGCAGATAAAGCATTTCATAAATTGCATACAAATTTTAATAGTCTTCATCCAAAATTAAAAGAACATAACCAAAGTTTACGTACTGAGTGCTTATATCTGAAAATTTAAAGTCTACTAAAGCCATAACTGAAAATTTAAAGTCTACTAAACCATATCTGTCGTTAGACTATTCCATTTCAGATATTGAATGTAATAAGATTATCTTACTGAGTGCTTAAGTTTGAAAATCTAAAGTGTACTTAAGTCCAAACCATAACTGTCGTTACCTACACATTCAAATTTCAGATATTAAATGTAAGAACACATCCTAAGTCTTCTTACTGAGTGCTAAGGTCAGAAAATTTAAATTTTACTAAACCCCAAACCATAACGGTAATTAGACAATTAAATTTCAGATATTGAATGTTGTTAAGTCTACGTACTAAGTGCTTAGGTCTGAAAATCTAAAGTCTAATAAAGTCCAAAACTTAACTGTTAGACAATTAAAACTTAACTGTCGTTAGACATTTAAATTTCAGATATTGAATGTAAGAAGACAAACTTAAGTCTACGTACTGAGTGCTTAGGTTTGAAAATTTAAAGTCTACTAAAGTCCAAAACTTAACTGTCATTAGACAATTAAATTTCAGATTTTGAACATTCAAATTCAAAAACTTTACATTTTCGAACTAAGCACTCAGCGCATACGCTGAGTGCTTAGTTCGACAACGTAAAGTTTACTAAAGCTTAAACCATAACTGTTTAGACAGTTAAATTTCAGATATTTAATGTTAGAAGACAAACTTAAGTCTACGTACTGAGTGCTTAGGTCTGAAAATCTAAAGTCTACTAAAGTCCAAACCATAACTGTAACGACATTCAATATCTGTAATTTAATTGTCTCGTTAGACAATTAAATTTCAGATATTGAATGAAAGAAGACAACCTTAAGTGTACGTACTGAGTACTTAGGTCTGAAAATCTAAGTCTACTAAAACCCAAACCATAACGGTCGTTACACAATTAAATTTCAGATATTGAATGTATAAATTGGCACGAACAATTTACTAGTTGTAAATTCAAAATGCGTCGGGCCGTATAATTGTGGGACCCGGATAACCGGCCGAGTTCGAAAGCACCTACTTTGTCTTAGCTTAAGTAGATTTAGGAAACTGAGTTGCCCCGACACTTGAATTTGGCCGTGTTTTCAGGAATAAATTCGGCTTATGTCCGAAACAGTAGGTAAGGGTTAGACGATCTTATTCGATTCATTAATCTGGTTAGAGTGATATTTAATAAGAAATCACGATTCTTACCTGAAATATTAAAAATGTAAATGTGTCCCGCTGCTGGGCAAAGGCCATTCCATTTTCTTCTAAGAGCCGCAATCTCAAGATGTCAAGATATTGCTGGACGTTCTTGACTCGTTACTTAATATTATAAATCCGAAAGTATGTTTGTTTGTTCCCTCTTCACGGTCAAACGGCTCAACCGATTTGGATGAAAATTTGCATAGGGATAGTTTAAGGGATGGAGAGTAACATAGGATACTTTCGATCCGACTTACGCGGGTTATAATTCGAATGAAAATCGACACAGGGGTAGGGTGAGTGACGTCAAGTGGCATCATTAATCGTCATTCATCGTCATCATCATTTACTTACAATACAAACATTATCTTGCTGCACCTGCTGCGCAAAAATCAAAAATAAGTATTGGTAACTTTACTCACTCCAAAAGTTTTAAAATCCATTTAACTACAATTTGAATAGGTTTAATCAAAGTACATGTATAATAACAATTTTCCGCATAAATCGTTACTTACTAGAAATACTTTTATAGGAAAAAATTAAAACTCGCTACGAGTGAATTTTTGGAAATTATTTTTTTCTCTAAAAATATTTCTAGTAAATATAATGCTTTGAGCAATAAAACAAATTACGAAATCGTCACTTTTTTACAGAACTGCCAAAGGAAGTGTTATGTTTATGCCGTGAGTGTTTGTATGTATGTGACCTATTTTTGTTCCGTCGTAGGGCCTAAACGGCTGGGCCGATTTTTGATAAACAGCTCGAATGGGTATTTACAGTTAACATTACTTTTTAAAACTTAATTCCCTTAAAAAGAAACACAACTTTTCACAAAGCGATCTCTTGTTTTCTACCCAAAACAAACGAAAGTTATGCGAAACATTTGAACAAAGTTATACCTACACATCCAGTAAAATTAACTCTCACATAAGCGTTAAGATCGTCTCACACGTATTCCGTTAGGACACCGAAATGTTTAATTTTGTACCCCCCTCGCGCTCCTGAAGAACCCCTCTTAAGGGGGGTAGATTATGTAGATGCTCAAGGGGTGAACAAGTCACCCCGACCACTTTAAATGTAATATATGATAGGTGTAGTGGTACCTTTATCACTTATTTAATTACAACATTTATTTTCTTGATTAAAATACTTGTTTTGCAGTAAGGTTAGAGAAAAGTTAGTTAATACATGATAGATATTTTTCATAAGAACCCTCCCTCAAATTAATCTGTCGTGCTTATGTTTTAGCGTCCCTACTTACACCCTTATTTATAAAATATTATTTACACATGTCTAAGTTATGTGACGTTTGTCTCTGTCTGTCAACTTTAAAACATCATGTGACAGTAAAAGACAAACGATGCAAAGTTATGCAGCACATTAATTAGCGTTTAGAAATAAGGGAGTTATAGTTGCTCACCTTTCGGTATAACAGAGGGGGGCCCTATGCCGATCCAATGCTCGGGATTAATTATAGACAGATCGTGTCCCCAAAACACTAAAATTCGGTTTTTAAAAGAGAATTGTCTCATGCCCAAATGGCACCATCTGATTGTCTAGACACCAGTTTTTTCTGCGTCAGATTCAAGTATTTGTCCACCAAGTTAGAAGGTCATTAAATCATAATTTCTTCACATATCGTATGTGCGCAAGTGTCGTGCTTCTTTCATGTAATGTCGGACGCTACTAATTAACTTTATTATGGATGGAATAGGCCAATGATGATAAAGTAGAAAAACCTCGGTCTGCCATTACGAATCCCTGCAAGGCGCATTGTTATTAAAAATGCTCCATAATTATACCAGAAAGCTAATAAATAAATAAAACTAAATTTATTTCCTGCGATCAGTACAATCGAACAATGTACGGTTAGCATCGCAAACTGTCGACAATTTAAACGGTTCCTGCTCGAACTCCTCGTGTTTCTAGTCATCCAGTAACACCTGACCTTCACTTCCTAACGAAATTACAGCAAACGTTAATGTACGTTTAGGGGCTCTAATGAGACTGGTGGGTGGAGGAATGCTGCACTCAGTATTGTCACAGTTTACCTAGTAGTTTGCTCATCGGCGCTTCGTTATTGGTATAGTAGAGTCACTTGGTGGCGCACCTTCTTTTTAACAGAACCAACATCACGTTGGTTTTTCGAATTCGAATTTCTTTAGGTATGCAGTAAGAAAATACGGCAACGATAATATGTGAAAGCGATGAAAAGCATCGCAATGGAACCTATATATTTCTTAGTAGGTATTATTAATCTAACTGATTGAATTAGGCGTTACTTTTCGGTACTCCATATCAACTATGTTGAAAATTAATATTTAATTTTTAATCCCGATACCGGTCTTGTATCACAAGAGGTACTCTTGTTCCAGCTGTCGGCGAGTGAACAGCGTCAGGTGAACGGCGTCGTTAAGTACAAATTTTTGTCGCCCACACAGTTCAGTCGGAGTCTACGTTCCTGATGATGGCTTTTTATCCTGATGATGGCTTTTTTAAGCCGAAACGGGTAGATTGCACGTTTCATAATTGGTGTCACTAATACTAACATGCTATCTAATTTTAACATTATATATCTATCTGCCGTATGCAAAGGGCGGTCGGAGGGAGGTGTTCTTTGCGCGCTGCACACAGCACGATACATAGTGATACTAGTCTGGTGTCGGGACTAAAAACTAGATATTAATTTTTCAAATAGTGGGTATTTATTGTTAAGCATAGTTAGTTCATAGTTTTTATAATCAATTATGTAAGTATGTCACTTATATTTTTATGTACAATAAATTATAAGTAATTATGAGTAAATAAACACAATATTTACCGGGTTTTACTCGCATTTTATTTAATAACAGTATTTTTACAAAGTACCGAGCTTTCGCTAATTTTACCCGAGAGACAGTACCTACTTAATTTTAACTCGAACGTAAAACGCGAGTAAAACCCAGTAAATATTGTATTTTGTTGTGTAAATTTGCAAAAACCTAAAACAAATTTAATTATGAGTTTAATAATATATTTATTAAGTATTTTCAAGTTTATAATAACTAAGGTCGAATAAGTTGTATATTAAGTTTCAAGTTAATCAAAATAAAACTTATCAGGGTGCGTATAACGTAAGCCATCGATGAATTAAATACAACTAATAACAATCTAATAATAAACCGATAACTGCCGTTCATAATTGAAACGACTCATTATAATAATTAAATACTAACTGCGAAACAATATTGATGGATTAATTTCAATTTAACAGGTAGTATAATTGACGCGTTCTATTGCCATTTTATTAATAAATTTAAAAGCTTCTGTATTGTACTAATAAATAAATAAATAAATAAATAAATATTGCACGACATTACACACAGCGCAATCTAGCCCCAAACTAAGCACTAGGCTTGTACTATGGGTACTAGACAACGGATAAACTACATATTATACTTTTTTTTTTGTAAATACATACATATTATACATAGAAAGAATAATACAATTATAATTTCAGTTTACTACTTAATATCTAATTTGTAATTAACAATTTAAATGTGAAAGAAACCCTGTCTATCTGTCTGTTACATTTTCACGCCTAAGCCGATTTTGATTACTTTGAGTGTAAAGATAAATAGGACCCTGGGGAAGGAATTAAACTACTTTTGAATCCAATATTCCCGCGAAATCGGGACTAAAGATGGTGCATTGGTCTAGTGCTAGATACCCAAACTTTTATTCCGAAGGCCGTGGTTTCGAATCCCGACCGCGCACCATGTCATTTTCTTTAAGAAAATATGTGTCAAATGAAATCAAAATATTTTTATTCATTGAAAATATTTTATTGAAACGACAAGTGAACTATCGTGTCTTCGGAACGCGACCTCCAATAAGAAGAAGACACAAGAAACTCATGGGGTTATTTTTTTTTGTTTCATTTTTATTGCAATGATCATGTGATTCACATTGTCGCATTTACATCGTCTTACGGTGAAGAAAAACATCGCGAGGAAACCCATGGATTAAAATCACACAAAAAACCAAATAACAGGGCTAATGCGAAAACATATAATTAAAACTTTTAAAAATTTAAAGAACTTGAAACTCGAATTAACTACTGTGTTTGCTACTATTGTGTATGCAAATAACTGCTCATGTAGATAGATATAACCTTAATGACTATGTAGCCATTTAGCGGCCACTAATTATTGTACGTAGGTCATTATATCTGATTTAGATACACGCATCACGTGATTGATGTGATGTTCATTTAGTTAAGATGATTTCAGTTGCTGGAAAGTTATAGAGTATAATAGAATAGATAACATTTATTGACAACAAACACAGATATAAGTACTAACAAAAGAACTCAAAAAACTCAAAAGAAAAAAAAGAAAAATTTACATACCATTTTGTAAAATAATAAATAAAAATAAGAGTTGAGGATGTCTTAAATTTTCATTTTCAGAAACCTAGTTCAAATGCGTGTAAATTGTTTTATTTCGGGGGCATATTAATAAATTTAGTTTCGTGAAGGTGTACAAGTGTAATTAAAGTAAAAATCGGTGCAAAACATTTACGGACGGACAAACAGAGATAACGGATAAGGGATCCGTTTTTTTCCATTTGGCTACGGAACCCTAAAGCCGCGTTTTATGATCACATTGCCCTTAAAAATTTATTATTTAAACGACAAACTTCTTACAAAAAATCCACCTTTTCACCTTTTGAACAACGCCGCGCCTTCGGCGTTTATTTAAAAAAAATGTTTAATAAATGAATGATCCAAAATCGTTTGAATTATCAAGCGTAGTCGACGCTGTTTACCCTCTTACTGTATGATTGCGACCTAGAGTACACGGGCACTTAGGTCCTATATTTATAGTCAAGCCCTTTTGAAATTAACTTGTAAGAGCTGCAGTGGATTTCTAAAGTACAGGGCATCTCTAAATTGATCACGTTGCATACGAGCTACGAAGAACTTTCCAAGAACTAGTTTCTTTACATTACATCTCATTATTAATTCTATACTTCTAAGTGAAATATTGAATATCGAACAGATTGATTGCTGGTTGTTTTGCCATAAGTTTGTCATCTAATTATATCGAATTATATTTTGGGCAGATACATCGATATTGTATCTGCCCAAAACCATGCCACAACGATGGCAGCATTCGTTATAAGCCTTGTTATGTTCATCCACTTTTCTCAGTTTCAGCACCTGTAGATATTGAAGTAGATGTAAAATAAAAGCTAAAATTATAACAATCAGTTCTTAAATATCTATACAGAAGTATGTAGTCTTGTATTTATCACACCGCGACCTACCAGTACAACTAAACAGTCCCTTTTCAATGCTGATAAGGTTGCCTGGAATAAATCGCTTTAAGCGATAAGGCCGCCTGCTTGTTCAACATTTTTGTTTAGCTTAAAATTTATTTTTAAATGTGTTGTATATCAAATAACGGAAACGCCAATCGAAAGATTTTTTTGTATGAAATTAGGTCGAATGTAGGTCACGCTTGATTTTTCGCGAGCTTATGTCAATATCATACAAAAAAATCTGTCAATTGGCGTTTCCGTTATTCGCTAAGAATTTTGGCTAGGGCCGTAGGTATATAAAAAACAATAGAAAACCGGCACTGTTCAATCAAATATATTTTTTTATCCTATATGTAGGTATGTTCGTTTTATACCATATCCGATCTTTTAAACATGGATCCTTGTTGAGAAACCTAGCGGGGCCCGTGAGAAATTCGAGGTAATGTCGAGCAGCAAATCAGAGATCCATCACACAATAATTTGTAAATCTACACTCGATGTTGTAGTTCAGATAGACAAATCGGGTTATTACCGGTGTTGTGGCTTCTTCTGGAGTCACAACGTATGCCGAGGCAGATCCTCGTTGGCAGCAGGCACATTATTACAATTAATTGGACCTTGTATTTCTTTTAAATTATTTTTCTTACCTTTTCAACGATCTTTGTTTTGTTTATATTAATTATCTATGTAAAAGTTGTGTCCCATTGTTCGTATGTACCTACTTATGTGTGTGTTTGTTGTCAATACATGTTTTTCTTTGTTATCTATCTTTCAAAGTATCTTGTTCTCCGAACTTAAAATTCTCCGAAAATTCTATCCAAAATCGCTATTTCAGTATGTTAGCTCAAATAATTTTTGTTCCTCCACCTTTGTACATAGATAAATAAAATAGCAATAGAATATAATTCCCATAGTTCTTAACACAACAATCAAATGATAATCAGAATTGTATAAAATTAAGATTTTATTTTGTCTGAAAGCGAGTTCGAAATTACTTTAGTTAGATTGTTCTGGAAACTTTAGTCTCATTCCCAAGAGATCAACATACTTATTCTATAACTAAAATGTCTCAACAATGACAATGTTGCTGACAATGTTGGGGATTGTCAGATTTATCTCGAAATCAACAATAGTCGATAACTTTGCAAAAAATTAGCAACATTTAAAAAGAAATAATTTCTTCTATGGTTTACGCGATTTTGCAAAATAAAACACTTTATTTACCGGGTTTAATGGCGTTTATTCACTTCATTTTTAAACCGAACCGAGCTTTCGCTAACTTTACAGTTAGCTTTTTCAAGGTTGACTGAGATATGTAATTTGTCTATTTTAACATTCTAAAAAGTTACTGTAAACTACCGCCTCATAGTTATTTGTAACAAAACGTTCCAGTTTACGCAGACTATAGAGTTATTGTAATAGTTTTGAATTTAAATTCTAATTTATATTATAGCTAGATCAAAACACCAAGAACGCTATTCTAAAGGCCGTTTATGATGATATGACCAGTCCTATTTTTGCCCACTGGCTTGCTGTGCAGCGAAACGCCAATCGCAAGTAGACAAACATACATGATGTATGCAATATAATATCTATATTGAATCCTATTTTTTAATTAGTATTATGTAATAATTTGGATAGGTACTTATTGTTTTTATTTATTACTATTTTTTGTATGTATGATGTATATGTATGTTGATATGGGTGAACTGCCTGAAATAAATGACTATTATTATTATTTTGTTGTTACCATTTTGGATTCTCGGGGCTATGGAGCACCCGGACCTTTGGAAGGCGTGCGTGGGGCCGAAGCCAACACGTAGAGGCCCGTTTTAGTAACATTTTAATTTTAAAATATGTGATGGACACCATACCGGCAATTATCCCTGTCTGCACTATAAAATGCAGCCAAGGACAACCCCCGGGTCGGATAGAACTATGAATAAACTACGGGTGAAAACTACTTGGGCTATGGAAATGGGTTGGTAGTGGATCGGGTACTGGGGGGAACTATGGGGAATATGGCGCCTGCCGTAACAATGTTAAAAACACGTAAAAATGGCAGACGGAGACTCGCCAACTCACAAACTGGGCCACCCTAAATAAGCCGAGCAAATTACAGCCAGGGGGCAACAGGGGCGTGAGAGGCTGAAGGATGGAGGGACCTCACTGGATTTTAAACCATCCTAGGTCGAGATCCTGTGGAGCGGGCCAACTCATCACTGACGTGAGGCGTCCATCCTTCGAGCATTTCTGCTCTCGCGACTTCACTCTGACCGGCCGGTGAAGGCAAGCCAGAGGCGGGGGACCGCTTCCTCGTCAGTGTTCACTCCGACCAGCCAACTAAGGCAAGCCGGAGGTGAGGAACGGTGACTTCCCCCTGGAGCACTCGGGAAGCCGCGGGGTCGCTACTCCCCGACACCTCGCCTCAAGGTGCCCTGCGGGCTTATTATTATTATTATTAAAAATTTTTTTTTTGAAAATTTGTAGAATTTCCGAAAATTGTTGAACTGTTTTCAGAAAACCTAACAATTCTGAGACATTGTTAAGACGTTTTAGCTATAGAATACATGCCCAGGACTTCCGCTTGTAAAACCAAGGAACAATGTTAATCTAGTAAAGTTAAATAAGTAGATAAAACTAAGCAATATCAAAACAAGGCTTTCCTATAACTAAGTGAATGGACTATATCGTCCTGTACAGGACGAAGTAATAATGGTGTCGTTTGAAAACTGTAATGATGGCAATTTATAAAGTTTCGCTGCAGGCGCCCTCTGTACTAGACAGGTGAAACTACTTTGAGTACCCACCTGTCCCTATAGTTAGCAACACGGTTCGATTACCTACGTACAGGCAGGCTCAATCAATTCAAACACAATTTTTAGAAACATGTGATTGTATCTTAGAGTATTGTAGTAATATATACTCTAAGGATTGTATCGTTTAGACTAACGACCTTCTTCTATTGACATTTTTCATAATAAAAACACATTATTAGTTTGCAAAGTGCAAGAATTGAACATCCGAATATGGACTTTAAGTTAATATGCAGTTATGTGGCTGACCGTACCTATTAAGAATACTTGGCTTATGAGTGCATCCTACTTTTCAAAGGGTGAAAAGTATACTTTACAGTTGATTCTTTACGTATGAACCGCTCTAGCAATTGCATTAAACTCAATGTAAAGATAGCTGAAGAACTGGAATAATCTATAGAGTATTTTTAATCCAATGATCCCACGGGATTGGAAACTACGCGAGCAAAACCTTGCGGGCTAGTACTTAGTATAAAAACAGTCACAGCTCTGATGACATTGATTTTGTTACCCGTAGATAAGTTTTATCCGGGGCGCTTGCAGAAACGCAACTTAAAATTTCGGAGGTACTTAAAACCTTCTTAATTTAAAATTTATATGTGAATTTTTGAGTTTGACAGCTGCTTAATTGGTAAAGTAGAACTCAAGCTTTAGTATCTTTCTGTCAAAGATAAAGAAAAATCTGTATACGGACGTTAAGTTATCAATAAGTACTTCAAGCTAACAAGTACTTCATGGTGCTTTCAAGTACTTCATAGGCGTCAGGTACAGAGCAAACTGTCGAAGAGCTAACGGAAGGTAATGATTTTTTCGTAGGATAGAAGATACGTATTACGTACGTAGGTACTAATAACTATTGAAGGCAGATCTTAACGAGTTCTAAGAAAAGTCGGGACTCTCCTTGTGTTTACCTTTAAGAACATTGTTTTTCATAGGTTCTTCTAGAAATGAAAATAAGTAATTAACCGTATAAGTGATAAACGGGCGACTGATAATTAGGTAGATATTTTAATAGTAAAACAAAGTAGCGTTAAATTATGTTTGCGAAAAATATACTCGACTCACGGTGAAAACTTTGTGATAAGTACATAAAATGGAGTAAAGTATACCTACTGGGTAGCAAGCAGTATACCCCGAATGGATAGATTGTGAACGTAGAACATCCCATCCCATCAATGCTCTATTTTACTTCAACTTTTATCATTCAAAAGTTGGAACAGATCGCTTTAAATGATAAGGCCACCCATTGTGTTACCTTGTTTTATGTTTTATTTTAATTTGTTTTGTTATTTCATCATCATGATCATCATTAGCCTGTTGCAGTCCACTGCTGGACATAGGCCCCTCCAATCGCACGCCACTTAGATCTATTTATCAATTTTATTTGTATTGTAATTTATTTAGTATGTACAGTAATAAAATATTTGTTTATTCGTTCAATTATCTTAACATAAGAACTATTGTATAACAATCTTTACATAAGGATTTTAAAAAGTCGACATCGAAATTACACCGCGGAGCCGCTGCATCGCTGACAAATTACGCTTTAATAATAAATCAGTTGGATGATTGTGTACTGTTTGTTTTTAATTAGTGACTGCAGCGCTCAAATGCTGGATTGTGCACCTGCCATATCACTTAGGTACTGCCTTTTAATACGTTTTAACTTTTACTGAAGGTGAGGAATAACTATTGAATTAATGATTATGACTTGATTCAATCTAGCTGGAATAAACAAAACAACACACAACAATTACACGCATAGATCACATGAGACCCATTTTCCCACGTTTTTATACGCTCGCTATTCTTGTTTGTTTGTTTGATTGTTTGTCGGTCCGGGCGGAATTATTGTCAAAATTAAGTTCCGGCTCTTATGCAAAAGTCATACGAAGCCACATAGTGATTGAGGTAGTTCCGACTAGGTATGCAAACGTCATACGAAGCTTCATAGTGATTGCAGTTTATTGGCTTTTTTATACCCTCTAAGACCACGGAGTCGTTATTTGCGTTTGGGGTGTGTGTGTGTGTGTGTGTGTCAATCGCAACATTTCTTTACAGATGCGCCTGAACTAATTTCGAAACGACTTTTTGCGTCGGAAATATCTCCTTCCTTCCTTTCGACGGCCTCTGTGGCGCGTCGGGCGGATGCTCGAATGCAATGCAGAAGGCTGCGGGATCGATTTCCGTCGGGTTCAAATGTTTATGCTTAAAAATAAATGTTTGTATCTGGTCTGGGTGTCTTTCTATGTATAATATGTATGAATTTACAAAAAAAAACGTATAATATGTACTGTATTCGTTGTCTGGTACCCATAGTACAAACCTAGTGCTT
Source organism: Idaea dimidiata (assembly GCA_949358125.1). Taxonomy (NCBI): domain Eukaryota; kingdom Metazoa; phylum Arthropoda; class Insecta; order Lepidoptera; family Geometridae; genus Idaea; species Idaea dimidiata. The sequence goes on along the minus strand of OX442339.1, from coordinate 12,919,250 downwards.
AGTTTGGGGCTAGATTGCGCTGAGTGCGATGTAGTGCAATATCATAACTTATTTGAAAAACGCATAAAAATATGAATTTTAGTTTAATAAGATGTAATACTTGAACTCTAGAAGGTATTTGGTTTGGAAGCATCGCCATCTCAGCTATTATCCGTCCACTGCTGAACATATTTGCCTCCCCCTAAACGACGCCACAAATAGGGATCGCGAGCTACCTCCATCCAACGACTCCCTGCGACCGCTACAATGTCGTCGGTCCACTAAGTAGGTGGACGCCACAACATTCCGTTTTAAAAATGGTATGGAAGGCCAAATGCAATTCAGCGTTCCAGTGTTACAATAGCTACACTAAACGGTAATCTTACTAATACCTATTATAAATGTGAAAGTGTGTGTGTTTGGATGTTTGTTAAAAAAAGCTACTATACCGATTGCGATGAAACTTAGAAGATAGGTAGCTGGATACCGGGAATAACACATAGGCTACTTTTTATCCCGATATTCCCGCGGAAACGGAACTTACGAGGGTGAAACCGCGAAGTGCAGCTAGTATAAAATACATTTATTTCCATTTCTCTATTTTCGCAAGATGTCGCTAAAATTTTTATCTCAAAATATACAACTTTCAAACACAACTCAAAGTTTCCTGGAAACGTAACTTCAAAACACATGTCAATCCAGACCACCCCGGTGTTTACGTAATTTTTTACTAAACCACATTTTTTTACTAATCGCTAGTAGAACACGTGTTTCTAGATAACAGTGACTTTTAGAGGGCACGACACGATTTTTAAATTCGTGTTACGACATTTTATAAATCGGTATATATTTTCGCAAGGTCTTAAGTCTTTCTTCAAGGTCTTTCAAAATTGACTTCCAGACTTTAATTTTAGTTTCTCATTCATTGTACCTGCTGACGCTGACCGAAACAAAGACAAAAAATCGCGATCTAGGCCTCTACTATAATTTACAATGGAACGAAAAAAAAACTGTCATCCAGAAATGAAAATTTTGTCATTATATTTGGCATTTTGACAGACTTTTCGGTCGTTCGTAGAATGAAATTTCTTTAAACGATTTCAAACTAACACGATTCTTTTCACAAAACATAGTAAATATCTAATCATACATTGTTTTTTATGTAGGTAGTACTTAATATCTCACATTTGGCTATTTTTAAAAATTATCGTCAGACTTTAACACATCTACAAAAATCGTAACATATAAAAATATTTACAAAAAACTAACTTAGTTTTAAGTAGCTTTGATTTATCGCATTGCAGTGACGTCTCGTGAGACAAGTGTTCCCTCTGCGTCCCGTACGTGACAACTGAATGCACCAGAACACTTGTCTGTGATATACTGCGAAATATGGCCTCGACGGTTTAATGTACGATCTTTCTTCAACTTCAAATCCTACTAATATTATCAACGTGAAGATTGCAAGGATTAATGTTAGCAAGTACCTGCGTTTCTTACGCGAGGTAAGCTTAAACTTCATCTCATTTGGATGGAAATGACGATACGGTGATGACGTAGCAAAATTGCCTTTGTTTATCGAGAAAATGGACGTATAGACTGTCCCGCCGCTCCTGGGGAAGCAGTGGGGATGTGTGGGCCTAAGTTGGTTGGCAGCTAGAGGATTACCCATAGAATCAGACCTATTTGTAAGCTTTTGTAATAGACTCGACGTAAAGGGAATTTATCAATTGTCTTTATCTGAGGATGTTTGTTACTGCATGAAATCCAAAACTAATGAACCAATTACGATGATATTTGAGATTTCTATACATCGAGTTCTGGAGGATTGATAGAGACTTCTTTATTATCTTGAAATTACCGCGGTACCTACAAAAAACGCTTAATGGTTTGTAGACAAACAATCGGCTGGTACCCACAATGATCATAATTTAATTTGAAGGTAAAATCATAAACACAACTACATGAATCTTAACTGAAATAAATTGACTTTATGTTTTTTGTAATATTAAAAAAAAAGAAACAAAAAAAAACGAATGTTTTTGTAAATATTTGGTATTTCAACGGATGGTGCGACCATGTTTTTAATTTATCTTTGTATTATATTCAAGTCAACCGATCAAAGTTTTCCTTCTGAATTTCCGTCACTCTCACTGTTACCCAACTTTCATAGAAAATAACTAAATAAAGAAACAAACATAAAAACAAGTGATATCACTATCTATATTAAATCACAAAATTAGCCCATTACCGAGCGAAGGAGTACGCAAATAAGATGTGAACAACAATAATAGACAGGAAGGTAATGACTGTCTGACTTACATCACGATGCAAAAAATGTATCTCAAAATCAAATCAGATTTAAAAATCAATAATAAGTCTGTTTTTGTTATTATTTTATGTAATACTCTTTATATTTGTTAAGTGATGATTTACCCCTTACAATATGTCAAATATTATTATGCACATAACTTTTTATTTTTTGAAAAATCATACAACAAGATTGAAATCTGAATTTGGTAGGTGTAAAAAAATAAACGTATTGCGTTTAAACATCTGTTGATCATCAAAATTAAACGTATCATCATCACCCGAGCGATGTTCCCGGTTATACCCTCTTGTTATATTCCTTTCCTACTTTTGCGTGTCCAATTTGCACGTTCTTCGGCATCCCGAATAATGACTTACGGCCGAATACAGAAACTATACTTAAAATGTAAGATCTACTTAAACAAGCAAGCGGTTCTCAAACTCTAATACCAAATTTAAAATTTAGAAGTTGCTCAATTATTTAAGGAACCCTCAAATTTTAGGTGGCGTTTCTGTATTTGGCTGTTAGTGAGGCCAAAATCAAACGTATGCTTGGTTGATATAAGCTCACGGTCTGAAGGAAGTATCCAATGACCATATCTCACTGTAACTGCCATGACGTCGGCTATTTGGGTCACATCGGAATTTATCGGCGGCATTTGGGTCAAAAATTATACGACATTAACAAAATTATTGTAAATATTCGAATTCCAAAATGCTATAAAAGCTGTTATTTTAAAAGATTTGTGACTTTGAGAGCGCCTTAGAAATATTGTCAAGGAAAAACTGACGAAATTTTAGACGTCTTTACGATATAAATCTTACTTCTTATTAATATGATAAACGTGAAATATATAGTTTGTATTTATGTATATGACTTTGTAACTCTTTCACGCTTAAACCACTAAAACGATTGCGATGAAACTTGGAATATAAGTAGCTGGGGACCAGGAATAACACATAGGCTACTTTTTATTTCGAAATTCCCGCGGGAACGAGACTTACCCGGGTGAAACCACGGGGTACAGCTAGTTATAAATAATTTCGAAATTAGCTTACTGTATATATTAATAGTCCCGCAAAAGAGTTCACCATGATCTTATTTCATAGTATTTTACTTTTGCTTCCTATTTTTTTAAATAAATAACTTTGTCTAAATAAATCTGACCTGGACTTCTCCCTCACACGATACTTTTTTTAATATAGAGTCATTTTATATAGAGTCACATCTACAGTCTAGATCTATCATGGATCAAGCAAAAATTTTGCTCTCGATAGATCCAATATGAGTCTTTTGTGATCCAATGTGAATCTGTGAGCATTTCTCGGTCTCGTGATGAAACGTCCCCGCCCCTCGAATCTTTTTATTGCATCTTAGGGACCGTCTCCACGAGCATTAGAATCGCGGCGATACTATCGTCGAGCCACTTATTTCAATACAATCTCTATGAAAGTGTCTCCACACGGCGATGTTAACGCGGCGGTGCGTTGTATAGAAATAAGATAATCCGCGCTACCATAATCGTTTGTCGTTGCTATGTCGAACGTCCTTTTGTCGTTCAAAATAATAAAGTAAATTTTAAATAAAAAATACCCCGACTACTTTTAAAAACAACAGACAATTTAAAAGAAATCGCTTTTTTCTTTTTGTGTTTTAATTTTATATTTTTTGGCTGAACAATAACGCGACGACTTCGCGACGACTCATAAGACATAAAGGTAGGGCCCAATATCGCCACGATTCTAACGCTCGTGGAGACGGTCCCTTAGGAAAGAACGTTATTATAATCTAACGTATAATAGAAGCAGACAAGTAGGTGGACACTAGCACGAGTACCTACATCTGATGACCCACTTTCAGACAATTGGTCCACAAGATTTATTACAAGAAGTCTACCTACTTATATTGTTCTGTTTATTGTTTGTTTGTTTGTCAAAGGACAATGATGGAAGAAAAATATTATATGCTTTACAGTAATAGAATGGAAAATAAAAGCACAACATGTTCTACAACCAATGAAATACAAATGTTTTATTCTTTATTGATTTTATTTATCTAATTCAAAATTATTTAAAATTTATTAGATTTCTTTATAAGAAAACTTACTTGGTATAGTACCTAATCTCGGATTTTATCAAATTCCAGCTCGAGAGGAGTCGTTGTTATTTAACTCCTTCTTGACATCAAAATCATATTGCTTTCTAAATCAAACAAAAAACTATTCAACCTACAATCAACCTTGAAAAAGCCAACTGTAAAGTTGGCGAAAGCTCGGTCGTTTAAATCATGAATAAAACGCGAATTAACCCGGTAAATAAAGTGTTTTATTTAAAAAAAACTATTTTTTTAGTTTGCCCGCCACTGCGATGAGAGAACACAAAGTTTGTTATTCCTCCCTCTCGACACCCATTGGAAGAGATTGAGTAATCCAGAAAAAAATAGAACATGACAAATGCAGATTTCTTTTATTCTTCCACCCAACCTACAGTTGTCTACCCCCGCTTTTACTCACTGCTTTTGTAGTTAGTAAAAGCTAGTCATTGTTTACTATGTAATTTCTAGATAAAATTTACAGATTAATCGGGCCAAAACATAGTTATTTATACGCTTGTTGTGGTCCAAAAACATGAGATGTCCAATCTAACCAGGTCGGGAGTTATGACGGCTATGAAGTTCTGTTTGCTACTGTATTGCGTATGGTCTAAGTTGTAAACGTTATGTTTAAAGGGAACTAGTTAAATATTTATTGTTACAACTGCAATGTTAGCTAACACCTAGTTTGTATCATTAACTAGCTGCGCCCCGCGGTTTCACCCGCGTATTCCCGATCTCGCGGGAATATAAACATGTGTTATAAATATAAATTTTCCTATTGAATCACTTATATAGTAAAAAGAAACCGCACCAAAATCCGTTGTTTAGTTATAAAAATCTAAGCATACATAAAAAACTCTTTGCGACTTTGTTTTATAGATACTATGTAAAAACTGTCATTTACGGGCCAATTAAATTTCCTGGTGACTACATATACGAGTTAGTTCGTTAGTAGCATGATTGATTACATAGTTAACAATGCATATTCATTATAGTAAGGGCAGCATTAAAACGCGATGACCACACTCTCATTTTCAAAATCGATATCCCTACATCATAAATGGAATGTCAAAATATGACAGACGTTCTAAAAAAAGAAAAACTAAATGCCAAAAGATCTATTGAGAGCTTTTAACTTTTTTTAAATTAGATATCACTTCTAAAATAGCAAAATGTTGTCTCATTCCAGTTATGCAAAAATATAAAGAAAAAGTAAACCCTCTAGAAGTGCAGAAGTAAATATTAAATAATTATACTATACGGTACCTTCACTTGTCTCTAGTCTTAGATATTATTACGCAGAACAAATCTAGGGTTTACTTATTCTTAAATAAAGCAGTAGATACTGTCATCTAAAACCTCTATAATCTTACAATTTGTGTCACAACTAAGAGTAATTCAGGGTCCACCTCGAACCCATTTCATTGGGCATTAGTTTGATGGGCAGGATTTCTTGTCTTGAAAATTTCCCGTTGGACACAATTAATAGCACCGTCCTATTAGTATGCCCCATTTGGTCCTGGCACTGTGACAAGGCATTTCCCTCGATATGGATTTAACATCTGTCAAGTTTGCCCTTTTGGACCTTATGCTGTTTTGAGGATTTCAGTTTTTGGCGGATTGCGGGGGCAATCTACTAAACCTGTGAACACCCTACCCGTGAATGGAAAGACCTCGATACGTTGGCAGTTAAAAATGCAATCCTGCTAATATTATAAAGCTGAAAGTTTGTAAGTATGTGTATATGTGAGTTTGTCTATAATAAAGTAATACGATTATAACCGAAACATGAGATTAAATTAAAATCATTTTCGCTGAAAAAAATGCAATCCACTGAAGTTAACATTTTGGTTTTAATTTCAAGGACTTCTTTTTATTTACTTACTTCTTATTAACAAAACGCAAAAGTTTGCAAGTATGTAAGTATGTTTGTGAGTTTGTTACTCAATCACGCAAAAACTACGGAACCGATTGCGATGAAACTTAGAATATTATGTAGCTGGAGCCCTGGAAACCGCGATTACGCCGATGAAACCGCGAGGCGCAGCTAGTAGGGAAATAATAAGGAAAACGAACTTAACACGACGATCAAGACTTAACAGTTTAAAGCAAGCCATTTTTAGTTTGTCTAACTTGATGTTCACCAATGAACTCAGTGCGACGCTAAAATCAATCAAAAGGTACAGGAAAGAATTTCAAATTAAATTGTGTAACAGTGCCATCTTGTAGAATAATGCGGTAACTTTTGAGAACTACGACCAAAACGCATTTAAATGAATTACAAAGAAGCATGACAGACTTTAGAAAAAATACCAAAGTACAAGCCAATTAAATCTTTCCAATTGCGTGTTTTAAAATTATAACTCCGATTTGTAATTGTTCATATCCTGTAGATACCCTTAAACATATACCCCCTTACTTATAAACGGTGGTTAACAGTTGCATAACTATGTATCGTTTGTCTATTACTGTGATATGAAGTTTTAAAATTAACAGACAGATTGGTTAATCATCGTTTATAAGTAAGGGCGTTAGAGTACGTGTCAGAAAAGTCTACACATGGTCAAAATCGGAACTAATCGCTGTCCACCAACGAGGGGTACTAACTATTATGTAAACTGTGTTTAATCGTGGCCTAATGTTAGGCAGTGGCGTCCCCGGTCGGGTGCAGACTTATATTGCACGCACTCTAGTTTATCAACCGCACCTAAACTGGAGATATAATCAATTGACCGCTTACCTTAAAGCCTTAATGATCTAAAATAATTCCCGAAATCACCATGAAAACCCGTAACAAATTCAGGTAAAAACGGCTCACAAATCGGGGGTAAAATTGCACGTACTTTTTTCTTATCGCCCTGTTATTTCGGGAATCCTAGCAAGATCCCTGAAACGGTAATACAGATCGTACGTGAGATGGTTCCGTATAATGTGCCTCCTAAATTACGAGTGAATTTTTAAGTCCCTCTTTTTTGATTATTGACCAAAAGTATGGATGCTGTAAAAATGGAGTTTTACTTCGAGGATGGATAGATAAAATTCAACGTTATTGCTTACTCCGATACGCTTTTACAGTAACAGGAATGTTTATTTTTAATAAAAAATAAGGTGTAAGTATAATACATGGACTGTGGTTAGGAGTATTGGTATCTGAAATTAATGCAGTTAACTTTCTATTTAGATGAAGTCGTAAGTAGTTCTGCTGGACTGGAAAGATTTTTGGATAAAATAAGGCTTTATCGATGACAAAAAGCGTCCTCTACTTTCTCTACTGCCCGATCTCGCAATAAAATGTATCATATCTGTGTATACCAATTGCTGATGCGGGCGAGGTGGCTTAGTTTTACTTGGGTACCTTTTTCTCTGATTTATTTTTCACTAACTGCGTCCCGCGGTATTACCTGCGTTAGACCCGAATATCGGAATCTAAATTAGCCTATATATTAAGGTCTACAGAAATCTGCGTATTAAGAATTTTGCATGAATAATTAACAAAACATACACGTTTACTTATCTTTATACATGCAATGCACACTGCGCATCGCGGTTTCATCCACGAAAGTCCCATTCGCGCGGGAATATCGGGATAAAAAGTACTATACCAAAGTTTATTAAGATCGGTTCAGCGGTTTAGACGTGATAGCGTACCAGACAGACAGACAGAGTTACTTTCGCATTTATAATATTAGTAAGGATTACTGGATTAGGATTTTTCCAACGTTACATATCCTTCAATTTTGTTCCATTCTATTCCCTTCAGCTTAATAAGACAGGTCTACTTACATTAACATTAAACTTGTAGGACAGAATTAACCCGTTCAATCTCCGCAGAAAATCCGAAAGGTGTTCCATGTGAGGATTTAGGTCATTCCAACTTATGTAATATAATCATTGCCTCATCCGCCCGCGTCTCGGCACTTTAATTAAACTTTGCTCGCATTCGGATATTCAATTAGGGCATAATATTGACATTAGACTTAGCGGGGACCCGTTCAAACCGTTGAATCAACACCTAACATTAGCATAGCTGATTAAAAGGCCTCCCCACAACGGTTGTTAACTCGTAAATGTCAAACGTACTACATATCATAAATCATCTTAAGATTACGGTTGGCTTCGTGCAATTTATACAGCGTGGCGGCACTAGAACACTTCTTACGTGCTTCCCAATTTACAACCCTATAGGGGTTCCAATAAAAGCCATTATAAGACTGTTATGGGAACTGTGTTTACGACGTTTTCGTTACGAGATTGAAATTGCAAACGTAGTGAAGCTACCAAGTAGGTATTAAACTTACTGATTCAGCATTTAGGTGGTACCCCGTATACCTAAAATTGAATACGGTTACTCTGCTGTATATGATTTATGGTTCAATTAAGAACCACATTTATTTGTATGAGATTGTTTATAATTAATAAACATATTTCTTTAATACATCGATTAGGTACTTAAATATTTGAAATGAAGCTTTGGTATATTTTTGACGAGTTTATTTCATATCTTTTGAATTAGTTTTAAAACGTTTGAATTATCAATGAGCACCATAAAACAGAAGAAGAATCTATTTAAAATTTACCAAAATGACCAACTATGACATGTTTATTTGTTTGAAACCCGGTCATTATCTCCCATAGCAGCTCTAAGTCAAGTAAGAGTCCTTAAAGTGGTCTGAAAATTTTAACACTAAGTGAGACACATCACTATTAGAAAATAAGTAGAAGAAATGAATAATCTCATTCGCTAAGCTTTACAAACAATTTCAGCAAAATGTCCAATGCTTTTGAGGGAATTGTCGTCTGATCCAGGCGACCGGTGAACCCAGAGCTGGCGGGTTCCTATCTCAGCGAGTCAGTCCCGCTTTACAGAGAGGGAATGCTGTCAGCATCCTGGAGACGATGTCTCGTGAAGGCGTCGACGAATGGCTTCGTCTCTTTTTATTTTAAGTGTATGTAATGTATTTTAATTGTATTTAATTTTGTGTTTTTAATGAATAAATGCGCAATTGTAATTCAAGTAAGGCCTATAGTTCATATGGCAAAATACAGTAATAAAAATTTAATTTTAAATTTCATTCTCAAATAGATTTATAGCTCTATTATCAACATTTATTTCAGTTTATTATGTTCTTGAGACTAACAGAATTTATTATTTAAGAAAATGTCTAGACAATAAACTACGTACAAGTATAAAAACATATTTTGTATCTTATAAAGATCTTTAAAGTCCCTTTTTTAATTGTACTTAAGGTAATAAAACACTATTTTAACAAAAGTACCGAGCTTTCGTTAACTTCACAGCTAGCTTTTTCAATGTTGACAACCTTACCAACTTTTTGTAATAATGCTGTTTTAAATAAAAAGCGAGGAAACCCTGTAAATATTGTGTTTTAATAGTCCGATTTTTGTAAAAATAAACTTGTCTTGACCGTTATGAAATAGGCATCTAATAATGTAATTTAAAACGTCTTATTATGAAAATCCCTGTATTTATGATTCGCGTTTCAAAATGTAGGAAGAATCCTTGAGTATAATACCTTGATAATTTTAATGAGGTTTTTATTTGGTAGAAGTAGGATTTTAGAAGAATTTGTTTTCATTGTAAACTGTATTTAAAGATATTTAATTTGGTTATGGCGTATAGGTCTTGGATACAAGAAAAATACATTTTTAACTTAAGTTTTATTTAGTAAAATGGTTTTGACATATAAACTTTTTAAATTCACACGATTTGTTAACATATTTATTACATTTTAATTTCTTCTATGGTTTTCGCGATTTTGCAAAATAAAACACTTTTTATTTCATTTATCAACTTTTTGAGTGAACCTTGAAAAAGCCAACTGTAAAGTTCGCGAAAGCTCGGTTCGTTTTAAAACCATGAATAAAAAGCGCGATGAAACCGGATAAATAAAGTGTTTTATTATATTTACATTTTACCGGGTCTTAGTCGCGTATTATTTATTTTCTTACCTCGACGTTTCGATCATGTTACAATGATCTTGGTCTCTAGGGAGCTAATACGCGATTAAGACCCGGCAAAATATGAATGTGATTAGTTTATATCGTAAAAAGCACTTTTGAAGTGAATCTTTCGTAAAGAGATGCCTCTGTGGCGCAGCGGGCGAAGCTCGGATTGCAACGCAGAACGTTGCGAGTTCGATTCCTGCCGGGAACAAACATTTCTGCTAACCATAAATGTTTGTTTTTTGTTCTGGGTGCTTTCTAGATGTCTAATATGCATGTATTTACAAAAATATTAAACTATAACAAGTAGTATATCCGTTGTCCAGTACCCATAGTACAAGCCTAGTGCTTAGTTTGGGGCTAGATAGCGCTGTGTGTAATGTCGTGCAATATTTTATTATTTATTAGGTAACGTTGTAAGGTACATAGATCAATTCTACGCAGAATACGAAGCAGTTTCAACAGTTTTTGCTAACAGAATGGGCAATGATTGTACCAAGCACTGGAACTTGTAGGACAAATTTGGTGCAAATTACACTTGCTATCGGTAGATGTGTAAAATAGCTTAAAGCAACTATTTATAAGTCTTAGTTTTTCTTTCTCATAATTTTAATTTTGATTGTATGGATTTTGGTCTGATAATATTACTATTTATTAATTGATTATTAATAGTAATAATAATCAATTAATATTGATTATTATTACTATTCAATAATTTATCTATGCCATTATTTTGATGTTGCTGTTTCCGATACTCGGGGCTATGATGCACCTGACCTTTGGAAGGTGTGCGTGGGGCCGAAGCCAACACGTAGAGGCCCGTTTTAGTAACTTATTAATATTATAATTGGGGGTAGTAATATCTGGAACCACTAGACCGATTTTGTTGAAATTTTATGATTAAGATACGCTAACTGCGCCCCGCGGTTTCACCCGCGTAACTCCCGTTCCCGCGGGAATAACGGGATAGCCTATGTGTTAATCCAGGTCCCCAGCTACCTATATTCCAAGTTACATCGCAATCGGTTCAGTAGTTTTTGCGTGAAAGAGTAACAACCTCACAAACATACATACATACATACAAACTTTCGCGATAATATTAGTAAGATTGAAGACCTTTGCGGCGCATCGGGTCAATGCCCGCCTGTAATGCGCAAGGTTGCGGATTCGACTCCCGCCGGGTGCAAATATTTATCATCATTATCATCAGCCTATTGCAGTCCACTGCTGGACATAGGCCTCTCCAATTGCACGCCACCTAGATCTATTTTCGGCTTCTCGCATCCAGTTTGTGCCAGCCGTCTTGCGCAAATCGTCGCTCCAACGCGCCTGAAGACGTCCTACACTACGTTTGCCGAGACGCGGTCTCCACTCTAGAACTCGTTTACTCCAACGGTTGACGGTTCTATACGGCAAATATGTATGCTTAATAATAAATATTAATTAAAATAACAGCTTTTTGTAAATTATTTATTGTAAAGGAATAACACCGGTTGTGGAGAGAACAATTAAGACTATTGTAACATTTCCAAGGTTCCACATATTATTATTATTGAATCTTAAGAAGTAGGTCTCATTTTATGCCGATACTTTTACGGGATCGGGACTTACACCCATATGCAGAGTCGTTTCCTCCACTCGACTCGACCTCGACTCGACTTGAAGGATACTCGTAGAATCGGTATGATATCGGTATCGATAGATTCGAGGATACCTTAAGGTAGATCGCGACGTAGGTACCTTGAGTTTGACAATTAATTTCTCGACTCGACTGAGTTTCCTCAAGGATGCTATACTTCAAGTTGAGTCGAGGTCGAGTCGAGTAGAGGAAACGACTCTGCATATGGGTGTTACTCTTTAACAGCACATGGGGGGCGAACCTTGAGATATCAAAAGATAAATACTCGTAAATATTCATACTACTTTGCTATATTAATACTAACTTATTTTCGCTTAATTTTAAGCACAAAACAATCACGCAATAATAAATTGCTTCGGACAGAACGGGGTCGTCACAAAGGGTACAACAATGTATGTAGATGAATCAGCGGGCATAGCTGTTGTGAAGGTATATTCCGATACAGAGAGATAAATTACTTACGAAGTAAAATAGAGTTGTGATCAGCTGTGGTATCATCTAATTAGCATCCACCGCTACTAGTTGCTATTTACTGTCAAAAAACATATTTCGTATTCGACATTGCTGCTTTGAAGTAATCACCGGTAACAACCACGTTATGTCAAAGCAGCAATGTACTGCAACTTAGCAACTACTAGCGGTGGATGCTAATTAGATGATACCATAGCTGGAATTATTATAGTGTATTTTAGTGAGGGTAATCTAACACGAAAGGGGATTGTCTAAGACGTTTAGACGATCAACATTTGGAAATTTGAACGTGTTTCAATACCTACAATCGAAAATTAAGCTGTCTCTTAGAGTAAGAGTAATGCTGAATCTTGGATGAATTATCTTTTTATTTAGTTTAGACTACGAGTCTCTAAACACAAATTGCTTTAACTTCCAAAAACAGCTATCTTTTTAGTTAACATTACATAAAAAAATCTGCATTTCCAAAAGCTACAGAACAAAAGTTGGTCGCCTAAACCTCCTAGCGGTTCAGGTTAATTCACGGAAACACACTGAATATTGTAATATTGATTACTTAGTTTTTGTAATCTTGTTGTTATCCAATATATATTTTTATATCAATTTCCTATTTCTCTATATGGTAGTAGAATACCTCTTTATCTCTATGTTCGTGCATCATACATTAGAACATCTGTTCTGTAACCTACTTGGCAGAGCGTTCTAGATCTCTGAAATTTTAATAACACTACTGTGTGATGTGGTTTGATATTCCGATTGTGGTTTTATAGACGACTTATAGTAAGCGCCAAGGGTTGCGTTTCCACTAGAGCTAAGCGAGGATGCATTGCAACGCATAGCTCGATTCTAAAATCGAAGTTTTGCTTAGTTATATTAAATTCATTTAAAAATACTTAATTACCCAAGGATATTTAATAAAAATTGCAGAAAATATCACATCGATTGAAACAGTTATTTAATTATTCTCGTTAAATATACAGTAGTTTAAAATGCAATTCGTTATAATTTCAAAGAGTACTCTGTAACCATAATGAGATGTACCTGCCTATTTCTGATTAGAAACCGGGCCTAAATCAATCATGCACATAGGTGTTTGTTTAACAAAAACAAATAATTCGACTACTTCAATATCATCAACAGGAATTAATGAATTATTAATATGCAAGTGGTAGTGTTTGATCCCTCAAACACTTGCACTTGTGAAGTACCTAAACATTTAGATGGGACATTTAATTGCTCTTTTCAAACCTCCCTTCTAACCCTTTCAATTGCAGCAATAAAAACACATAACCCTTCGTTGTGTTGCGCAGTCGGGTAAAAAGACAGACTCTATTCTTCATAAATAAACTGTTGAACCAATAAATAATTGGACTCTAGATGTAGAGATAAAATAGTATCTAATAATTAATAAATACTTCAAGACGTATCGCGCAGCGTAATCTAGTCCCAAAATAAACAAATATACTTGTACAACACCACATTAGAGAATCAGAAACAAGAATTTATGCAAAAATACTTGACAGCTGAACAGTTTTTACTGGCTACATGGCCAGTAATTTTTGACTTGACTTTGACGTATGCATGCAAGTAAAAAGTCAGCTATCTGTTAGCAAATATGACTTAATATAACACATTATCTATTTACTGTGTTTTACTCGTGTTTCATTATGCAAAATCGCGAAAACCTTAAACAAAATTAAGTTAAAATTGATAAGAAATTGAAAAAAGACAATTTATGCCCTTAAAAATTTTGTTTAGAAACTTAATACTTCAAATACAAGTGTTTCTTTTTTAATTTCATGTAGGCTACTGCTTTACCAAAATGATGCTTGATGGTAAATGTAGATGTCTATAAGATGAAGCACGCTACTTATTACAATTAACCTGAACCTAATTGTATACGATCGAAGTTCAAAACTGTCATAAATTCAATTTTTTTTTATTGCTCTGGCTTAGTTTAATGTTTTGAGAATAAGCCGCGTATGATTGGTCTATTAAACACATTATAGGTACAGAAATCTCTAACGCTCTACTTTCGTGATACGTATTTGGTCTCTATGCGCATAGGGGCTGCTTTTGTTTTAACCCTATACGATATCTCCCCCTTTAGTGGATGTGGATGACTCTTCTATGGAAAGGTTAACTGAGCGTTAGTTCTCTTCATTTTATTTGTAGCTGGCAATGCCTTGCCGTTTTACCTGAGTTAGTTCCGATCCCATGGAAATTGACGTTGACTTTGATAATCACATAAGAGTTTCCAATTTGAAGTATGCAATCAAATCTTGATTATATGTGTCGCAGTCTAAGATGTTGCACGCTAGGAAGATTCACATTTTTTTCACTCGTGACGCACAAAGCCATAAAAATCATAATAAGGTTACAGTGAGCATTTTGCGAAGACCCATTGTAGTTTTTGTTCTATCGATTGAGACCCACGAAAGAGATAGAATTATAATATATCCTTTGTATGGTACAAGCCTAGTGCTCAGCTTAGGGCTAGATTGCACTGTGTGTAACGTCGTTCAGTATTAATTAATTTATTTTAATAAAAACGCGAATGTTTGTTTAATTACAAACAAGAACTACCTTTGCAATGACTGCACTGGCCTGTCATCATAACATAGGCGTTCAAATTGTCGTAAAATCCTAAACGCCTTAAATATTGTTTTAATTTTGCATGCTTTAATTTTAAGTCATAAAATTTAACCACTTACGTCGTAAAAGTCATCTCGCAAAAATACAATCATAGGGTTCTTTAGGAAGAAATGTCAAAACGTCAGCAAAGTTTACGAGACAGTACGTCGCATAAACATGTAATTTTTATTAGATAAAGTTCGTTACTGGCGAACCGAAAAAGGTATGAAACGTTTTTTAAGTTCTTTCCTGGAACTATGACGCATAGAGTAGTTTAGTGTGCAGACTTTAGACTCGTCGCATACCAATAATAGGTACTTTGTTTATTAATTGCAAACTTCGATTTGACACTTCTTTCCTTAAAAAAAATTACAAATACAAAGAACCAAAACATCAGATAAAACCAAACTAATATTTCTCTATTTCTCTATTTTTAAAATTAATGTCTGTCTGTCTGTTTCTCTGTATGTTCCTTATACAATTAAAAACTACGAAACATCAGATTATATCTGAAATTACCATAAAAATTTTCGCTATAGTCGGCCGGATAGTTTGATCAGTATAAACATGAATTAGTATGCAAACTTAGTTAACTATGCCCTACGGTTTCATTCGCGAAAATCCTAATCCCGTGGGAATATTGAGATAAAAAGTAGACTATGTGGTAATTAAGAACTGCAATTATCATCATATCAAGTTTCATTGGTTAGGTAGTTTTTGCGTGAAAGACTAATAAACATACTTGTTTACTTACTTATAGACATTAACTTTCACATTTAAAACATCTAAACGAGATATTCCGATTTCGTGGGTATGTTAGATATCCCACGAAATCGGAACTCACACGGGTTCAACTGTGGGGCCCAACCATTAAAAGCCATTAAAAATAAATTAAAAGCTTGTAAAATACAAAGTCTTATCTGTTTTAGTAACCAATTTATTCATTGACCAAATAACTTAGAATTTGAGATTAAACCCCAAGTCTTAGTTTCTAATAGGTATAATACCTTTAGTTTAGCCTACTCACAGCATTAAGCTGATTCAGGCTTGAAATATGAGATTTAATTTTATCTCGACATTGCAAATTATAGAGAAAAGGCCAGACCTCAGGGTTTTATGTAAATTATTAGTTAAAAAGGAACGTTATTATTGCTTTTTTGGTTGTAAAATTTTAGTTTACGACTTTGTTTCTACAAAAGTAGATAATAATTTAACTTTTCGTAATTAAGACTTGTTATTTATGGTTATTCAATTGACGTTTTTAAATTATTTTTTGGTATAATGCCGGTTGATTCTGAATCGCATTGTTTGTAGCACTTGTGAAATTATCATCTCTATTCAAATCTGAATATAATTAAAATCAATGTAGTTAGAAATCGCTACGCTTTACTATACTATTTACTATACTAATATACTATTTGCTATTTACTATACTTTAAAATTCTTATTTCTGATTACTTAGTGATTTATTAATAATTATTAATTAGTTGGTTAAATATACTTTTCGGTTAGAGCCCTTAACCGAAAAGTATATTTAACTAACTAATTCAACTATATTTTTATTAATTTCACCTGTCCTATAAATTATAACACGGTATAGTGAGCGTAGACCACTACAAACAATGTCATTAACAGAAAAAAAAGAAAAAAAACCTTCCGTTCAACTCCATTTCAGTACAAAAGTTACTAGAGCCTTCGAAAGAGTAAGACGGTTTCATTGTTGGGATAAATGAGTGTTATTCTTTTATTGGCGAGACAAAGGCGGCACTTAGCCTCAAAGCGAGGCGCCAATATTTATACAACCTTCACTCGTGCCCTCCTTGCGAGCCGGTGAGGGTATGGTGACATAGGCTGATTATAAAGCGGGTTTAAGATACCAGTTTAGGTAGACTACATCAGAAAGTCAATGCTAATTTTGTTTATTAAATTGATTCAGAACTGTATTAGGTGTTTTATTTGTAAGATGAGTGTACTTAATAAAAATATTTTTAGGTATAGTATGCCCTTGCCCCTTTTTCTATAAGATACGAAGGGTACGGTTGATCGCCATCCACATACCTAATATGGTAAACGTTCCAGATTTAGGTAAAAGCGTCACGCCTTCTTGTGCGCACGGTCAAAAAGTGGAATTCGCTGCCCGATCAGGAATTTCCCCTAAACTAGTACAACCTTGGAGTATTCAAGTCTAGAGTGTATATATAGGTATCTTTTAGGTATGCATGCTACACCTTCGACCTCATTGTCACTTCCCATCAGGTGAGATGAGGCCAAATGCTAGCTAATTAAGTATAAAAAAAAATAATGTATAAGTAGTATATTATAGTATAGGTAGGTACTAAAATGTGAAGAATTTAAGGAACAATTATAGGTACTAATACGACATTAACAAACTTTTACATCGTGTGAATTCAAGTTTATTATTTAAAACTAATATTTCGTTCGTACTGCACAAATAAAATAGTATATAGTATAAAAAATGAGAAGTCTTAGATTAGCATTCACATTGTTATAGATATCTAGATCTCGGAAACCTTACGATTTTATGCTAATGATTTTTAGGGTAGTTGCAGAGTAGATGGGCGTTAGGAATTAAAATCGCTTCTCTTATACAATAGAAGAGGGGCCGAATCCAAACATCGGAGGAGCGGCTCTTGATTATATAAGAAAACGTTCGATGCTCCATTGTTGAGAGGGTAGTTGCAAGTTGTTTCAAGTAGCGTTATACTCGGCTTGTTTATACACAAAATATGGAGGGATGTAAGACGCAGAATACAACATAATGCTATATATATGTACATACATGTATTATATTCTATTAATATGTAGAGGTGGCGAAAAGCGCTGTCGTGTGTACAAAAACGACAAAAGAATAGTTATATTTTTTACTCGTCGTCTTCTTCTGGCGTATGGGTCTGACCTATCAACTGCTATTAGAATCGAAATAACAATTGAGACCAAATTGCTAAACGTGCCTTCAGGACGCACGGAAGAGCTGGAGATAATGATTTGACGATTTTTTTAACTCGTGATTTGCTCACACTCACATGTGATGTTTATATTATAACTAGCTGCGTCCAAGTAAGTCCTGTTGCCGCGAGAATATCGGGATAAAAAGTAGCCTCTGTGTCAATCCAGATCCCCAGCTACCTAAATTCCAAGTTTCATCGCAATCGGTTCAGTAGTTTTTGCGTGAAAGAGTAACAACCTCACATACATACAAACATACTTACATACAAACTTTCGCGTTTATAATGTTAGTAAGAAAGATAATAATAGGTACATACATTTTGTAAAACTTATAGAAAAACGTTGATCCTATTTTACTGGATTTAACCGACCGACTTCTATAGTGGTTGCAGCGGTCTACATTCGGAACACGACCTGCAGCCCGCTTAACACTACAAATTCAACTGGTAGGTGGTACAAGCAGCGGCCAAAGTCTCCTATTCAGAAACCTGTTTTGGTCGAGTTTTACGACGGAGATCCGCAAGCCATATTCTGCAATTGATTGATTGATTAATTCTTAATCAATCAATCAATTGCAGAATTTTTTTTGTATGGAATAACACACCATACAAAAAAAAATGAAAAAAATATATGATTAGGTGGTACAATGGCCGGCTTATCGCTTAAAGTTATCTCTTCCAGGCAACCTTTGGATGGACCAGAACCATAGATTATTATTATTCAAAATATTAAACCATTTAAATTCTATTGTCGCCATGTCCACGTCCGCGCCTCTTGCCTTTTCGTCACATTTCGCTCTTAGAAAATGTAACCATGAGTTTTCTTAGGAAAAGCCTTTCAGGGGCGTGAAGAAAGGGTGCCAAGTTTGGCAGTAATGGGTCATCTTTCAGGGATTTTTAGAAGAAAATACGGACTTACATATTATGTATACCTACCAAATATTTTTTCAAGAAAAGATAAGTGCAAGAAGGAACCAACGGCGGTAGATGGGTTAAATCCAGTTTAGCACACAAAAAAGAAAAATGTAACTTATTTTGTATTAAGAAGTTCGCTTTTTGTATTTTTTTCTTAGATTCGTCTTAGATGTATGTCCATGGATGTATGTATTAGAATAAAAATTAATAAACTTTAACCGTGTGTTTCCGCAATTGGCCCTACAACTGGGCCTTTTTGCGTGACTTTAATTAAGCCGGGACTTTCACGATATTTTCCTTCACCGTAAGAGCGATGTTAATAGTGCACATGTATAACTGTACCCTGCACACTGTTCTTAAATTATTGTAAGCTTATTAGCAATAATGCACAGCACTAAACCTGCCTTATTTGACTCATGAGTAAGAGATAGTGCAAAATACTCTTTGCATCGCAACCAAGCTTTAAAACCCGTTGTGTGCAATGAGTGAAAAACTGTACAACACTCCGTTACATCCACAGCGGAGTAAAATACATTTCCTTTCACGTATGCCATTTTTAGACCTTTCAAAACGTTTCACCTACATCCAAAATGACATTTAACATAAAAAATCATGATTTTACCTCTGTTATCTTTACCCGTAACCTTTACAATAATAAACTAATTATTTTAATAGCCTACCATTTGTCGTGGCATTTTATTTAACAAGGGGAAGTAGCTACAATTAATAGCTTCAGGTAGGTATTTATGTATGTGTGTGGTGGGTATTTTGGAAGTCAGCCCTCGTACCCATCTGACTGATAAGAAAAAATTGACTGCGAGGGAGAGATTTTATAGGATTTTTAGGGTTTTTTGATTTGACATAATATGTAAGTAGGTAACTTCTACTGATGATGAGTTATTTTAAACTACAGTGTCCATTGTACTAAATTTGTTTAGTTGAAACTATCCTTACTTTGATTTCAGCATATTATGATTTACTAGCTGCGCCCCGCGGTTTCACTCGCATAAGTCCCGTTCTCGCGGGATTATCTGAATGAAAAGTAGCCTATGTGTTATTCCCGGTATCCAGCTACCTAAATTCCGAGTTTCAACGCAATCGGTTTAGCGGTGTTTACGTGATTGAGTAACAAACACACATACTCACAAATTTTCAGCTTTATAATATTAATAGGATAGAAATTGTTCAAACTGGTCAGTAGGCGTTATTTTTTCTCTTATTTAAAAACACATTAACTTCTTATCCTACTATTTAATATTATAAACGCGAAAGTTTGTATGTCTGTATGTGACTTTGTTACTTTTTTACGTAAAAACTACTGAATCGATTGCGATGGAATATAGGTAGCTGGATACCGGGAATAACACATAGGCTACTTTTAGGCTACCGATATTCCCGCGGGGCGCAGCTAGTTTCTGGTTTCTGGTGGTTTTTTGGTAGGTACATCAGTTCTAAAGCCTGCCTTTACTGGTTGACTCGAATTTAAAGTACAGCTGTGTAAACCACATTATTTGATATTAATCAAATGTTGTTTGATATCGAGGGATCAGATCTCTTAGATAAGACACATTTTTATGTTAAGTACTTAATTTTACATTTAAAAAAATCTCATAATTACACCTAATAAAAATCATCATTCACCCTCATCAGTAAATTTATGCCTAATCAGGTGTTAACGAAAAATTGAGGGTGTAAAAGTCAGTAAGGGTTGCCGAAAGGGCTACCGGGTTCGTTGACCTTTACTGGGGTGGAATTGGTCAACTGGACAACATAGATAGAAGTGTTTTCTTAAAGGATTTATTGAGGTAAAGGTTTCGAAGGTGTCCGCTGAATATTATCGGGCTAATTATCTTTACAGTGCTTGGTTTTGAATAGTTTGAGAGAGTTGGATAATATCTTATTCGGGGAAGATCAAATGCAGATGACAGATTTGATGTCGGCCGATCCATCATTAGTATCATCATCAGCACAGGCTGATGATGATACTAATGATGGATCGGCAACAGTGCAACAGCAACTACAACAGTGCAGTCCACTGCTGGACATAGGCCTCTCCAATTGCACGCCACCAGGATCTATTTTAGGCTTCTCGCATCCAGTTTGTGCTAGCCGTCTTGCGCATATCGTCGATCCAACGTGCCTGAGGACGTCCTACACTACGTTTGCCGAGACGCAGTCTTCACTCCGATCCAACTTCCTACAAATATATCAGAAAAAGCGAAGATAATTCAGAGGGAGACAGAGACTTGATCAGAACTTAAATCAGATGGATATGACAAAACTATATGGATTGTTATTGTTGACTATAGAACCTTAAAAGGAAATATCTCCTAAGAATGACTTATCGTAAAGTACCTACCAACTTTATAATTTCAAACTTAAATAAATTAAATTTAAGTACTTACCTTTATACGATCCAAGGTTGTTAATCAATCGATTTGGTACATTCTGATACATACCTGGAAAAGATATTTATTTTCGTTACTATTTGTAAACTAGATTTTCTAAGTTTGTATATCTATCAAGTACATTTATTATTATCAAACATATTACAATAAACACGTTAATATGTTCTGTTTTTCAATTAAAATTAAAACGTAATTTCGTTTACATAGTACTTGCTATGCCCCGCGGTTTCACCCACGTTAGTTCCGATCTCGAAGGATTATCGAGATCGTCCATATGCAAATTTTCGGCCAAATCAGTCTAATCGTTTGACCGTGAAAAAGAACAAACAAGCAAACTTTCGGATTTATAATATTATATTAATTAATAGTAATATAGTAAAAAGTAGATATATTATAGTATTCAAAACTATGTTTTATTAACAAAGTTTTTAACAGATTTCGGCGCAAGCACCGTTTCGCTGTAAAGGTTGTGAAACTAACCATACGACATAAAATTCGGACTTCAACATTTTAGCCCCATAACGAAAGCAAAATTAAAAATATGAAATGTAAAAGCAAAAGCACTCGCAGTTTGAGCAAAAATATCAGGTTTTGGGTTAGTGGAACATACGGGGTAATTTGCTATTCCCGCCTGGCAGCTGGCTCGATTGTACGAAATTTTCACTTTTACCTTTTGGGAGCCGGAAAAAAGATTTTTCGAATTGGGTCGGAAATTTTATTTTATTGGTCTACCTGAAGCTTTGTTTATTTTCTGCAGAGTGCCTAATGTTTTCATAGAAAACGTCGATTCTGAACTACCAAATTTATATAAAACAATAGTATAAGTATAATATGTTTTTTTTGTAATTAATTAAATTAAATGTTAAATATCAACAGAAAATAAAAATAAAACTAGATGTCATTTAAAGTTATAAGTAGATTAACAGTTCAAAAAACACTTACAAAAAATTCAATTTATAAAATAAAAATATACTAATCGATCGAAATTGATTGATGAAATGATAAGGGCAGTTACCTCATATAGAGATGATTGTAACTTTATATATTCCTTCAAATATCTAACCCTACAAACCAATAATTCAGTCGTCGAACAGGGGCAATTTACGAAAAGAATTTATTCCCACCACAGACTCGGATAAGTAAAGATAGCAAGATAACGTAAATAACATAAACAAATACCAAAAAAGAGAAATATAGAGATGTACCTACAAACGATTGGATGGCGAATAGAGTTGTTAACATTTGCATTGTTATAAACAGAACAATCAAAGTAAACAAACTTTTGTTTTGACATGAATTTCTACAAATTTATTTCGTTGCTTTCCGGGTAAGGGGGCGCGCGCTGCATTCGATCTGAATTAGACTATTCTACCTCAGTTTCAAGTCGGTAGTTGTGAAATATACTGTACGCTAGTTACACATTATACAAGGTTTAACAGGGATGCCAATTTAAGCCGAAAGGGGGTTGTTTTAGACATCTTCTTCGTTTATATGGGTTATTCCATTTGGACATTAGCCAGTGTCAAGTATTATTAATATATGAAAGTTATTTGCATTGCATCGAAACAGTCAAGTCGTCATAGTTAAAGTCAAGTCGAGGGAATCATTGTAAAACGGGGGCCATTTTTTACAACGTTTGTTCACGGAGCTTTCGAGACAACGCTAAAGTCCATGATTTGCACCGATTTTCACTTTCATTTAAACTTGTACACTTTCACGCAACTAAACTGATTATTAATATGCCCCCTAAATTAAGCAATTTACACGCATTTGAACTAGGTTTATTAAAAATGAAAATTTAGCAACACTTCTCCTAACCGCGTTCCAAAAGCCCAAACTCTGTTCTAGACATCTAGGTGAACAACTTTGCTGTTCACCTAGAGCTGCGCCCGCGATTTTACCCGCGTAAGTCCCGTTCCCGCTGGAATATCAAGATAAAAGTAGCCTAGGTGTTATTCCCGGTATCCCGCTACCTATATTCCAAGTTTCATCGCAATCGGTTTAGTAATTTTTGCGTGGAAGAGTAACAAATTCACATACAGACATTAAATACATACAAACTTTCGTTTATAATATTACTAGTTTCACCCCGCGGTTTCACCCGCGTAAGATACGTTCCCGCAGGAATATTGGGATTAAAAGTAGCCTATGTAGTTTCCGGTATCCAGCTAACTATCTATATCCCAAGTTTCATGGCAAACGGTTCAGTAGTTTTAGCAGGAAAGTGTAACAAAGTCACACACATACATACATACACGCATACTTTCGCGTTTCTAAATTTATAATATAAGTAAGAAAGAAGAAAGATAATCCACTCCCTCACACTCTTCGCCTCGAAGGAGTAACGCTTTGCATAAAGTAAAACACGTTGATTGAAATTTTACGCTCGTATGAAATTTTTTACGTATATTTTAGAACTGTTTCACAATTTCACACCCGTTCTAACAAAATTGTTGAGAATGTGCTCCTGCTGAATATTAGAAAAGAGAATGTTGAAATAAGAATGAAAATAATAATATTATTATATGAATAGGGACAGTTCAGGTTAATTTCATTAATTAATTCAATTTACTACATTAAGTATTAAATTGATCCGCTCCCTTTAAAAAGAGTAACATTTTGAATAGGTACGTTTTTGATATATTTTTAAGAAAAGCATAGGTGCTTACCTATGGCCGAATTAGTTAGGGGATTGAGATGCATTCCCCAAAGATGCAGGTTCAAGTCCTGTTGGGAGAAAATTTTTGGAAAGCAGTTCTTTAAAATTTAATATTTTGAACGTTCAAACTAGCATTTTTAAAATTAGCAACCAAACAACTACTAGTTTCGTTGCTAATTTCAAAAATGTACAGGAATATAAGCACTACTACCAATTTGCCTGTATTTGTCTATGAGTTATTTTCGCAACTAAACCCCCAGGTTGGATTATTTTGGCGTGACGGTTCTCTTTTGCAAGAGGTAAAACCATCCCAGTTAAGTTTAAACAGGATTAGTAAACAGCTTTCCAAGATGGCAACTCTCTCACACTAAAAACTACCACCCAACAAAATTTTAAATCTAATTTTCCGGTATACCTACCTTTATATTTAAATAACGTCAACATTTCTAACTTTCTCATTATTATTCATCGAAAATCCGACGATGCATTCAAAAAACGCTGCCTAAGACGCTCGTTAAGTAAATTAATATGAGTATAAAACATGATTAAAAAATTACATTGACATTTGTGAGGGGAAAACAAAGTAGGGTGCATCCCTGTATCAATGGACTTTTCTTTGCACCACTACAAACTTACCGACGCACTTTGTTTTGACTAATTTCGTCCTTATTTTTGAAGTGTTAAAAGTGAGTTTATTTCTCTCTAGGTTGGTGTGAAATATTGTAATTGCACACGCCGAGTTTACCTTCAAGTGTTATAAGTCGTAATGTCTCTCAACTGTTTAATATAACTTTTGCTGGGGGCGAAACAATGAAAATGTTAATGATACAGTTAGATATTTTTGGACTGCAGTTATATTTATGAGAATAACGCTAGAAAAAAACCAGGAAATTTTTTGATCTTATTTTTTTAAGGTAAAGTTATTTTTACACCCCCAACTCGTGGGAATAGAATAGCATAATTAATAATGCTTTTTAATTCTATTTATAAGTAAAATAAAGTCCAAACTGTTTATGTAATTTACAAGCTGCGCCTCGCCACCCGCGTAAGTCCCGTTCCCACGAAAATATCGGGATAAAAAGTAGCCTATGTGTTATTTCTAGTATCCAGCTACCAATATTTCAAGTTTGTTCGCAATGGGTTCAATAGTTTTTGCGTGACAGAGTTACAAAGTCATATACAGATATACAAACAAACTTTCGCGTTTATAATATTAGGTAAAACTATAGCTGCGCCCCGCGGTTTCACCCGCGTAAGTCCCGTTCCCGTGCGCATATTAGGATAAAATGTAGCCTATGTGTTATTCCAGGTTGCCAGCTACATATATTTCAAGTTTCATCGCAATCGGTTCAGTAGTTTTGACGTGAAAGAGTAACAAAGCCACGTACAGACAAACTTTCGCGTTCATAATATTAGTAAGAAGTAAGATAATTTGTTTTTAAGCGAAGTAATTTTAACTCCTGTATAAGCTAAATCCATAATATTAAAAAATGCATAATGTAGGTAATGCTATTTCATAACTCCAATTGATAACATTTACAATTTAACGTTACCGGGTCAGTAGTGCGTCAGAACTTTAACTTTAGGTTTTTTTTTTTTGCTTAATTGATTCTTTTGCGATAGATAAGCTTCTTTTAATTACAAATTAGTGAGGCGAAGTCGCAGTCAAACCTATTTCCTTTTAAAGTACCTATCTCTAAATAAAATAAATTTAAATAAAAAACAATTCAAAACTTCTACCCTATCTCATTGCATTGAACAAAGTATAAACCATTCCACTTCCGAATCGGAGATGTTGCAATAAAATTTACAAATTTTAACCATAAAACAAAAATACATTCACAAACTTTACCCGTGAAATATAATGACTGAAAGAAATACGTTTTTCTGACAATACAACAAAATGTTTCTTGATTCGTTATTAAAAGAAGGGGTTGAAATGTATTTATTCAAATAAGTTGTTGTCTTAATGCCTTCGCCTTTTGTTTGTGTAATTGGTTCTCGAATTAATATTTATCTTTAATATTTTAAGTAAAATTTTAAGTAAATGCAATGTTGCCAATTTCAAACAATAAAATTGGTGGTGGTGGTCATGGGGTGGCCTACTTTTATATGTATTTAATTTACTAGTATGATAATGGTATTTATAGTGAATAATGTTAGATAACGAGGTATTTACCATGTTTAGTTTTATTTACAAGGAGCTCCATATTTCACCAGTAACTTCGACTAGCTTGTTCACGAGACTCAACGTTATCGACTCGTTATCTAGAAATATTCATAGTGAAAATAACCATGTAAGTTTAAAATTAAATATTTATAATGTTCTTCTTTAAATCTTAGTTGTCGGAAAACCAAAGGAACCGCCATAGCGTTCAAATTAGTAGAATTTTAAGTGGCAATGGGCAGGCCATATAGCTGAAGGACAAATAACCGATGGGGAGTAAAATTCTTCGAGTGGCGACCATCATGCAATGCCAAACGGAGTGTTGAAAGACGACCTGCTTGGTGGACCGAAGACATAGTAGCGGTCGCGAGTAGTCGTTGGATGAAGGTGGCTCGCGATCGCTGTTTGTGGCGGCGTATGCGGGAGGCCTATGTTCAGCAGTGGACGGATAAGGACTGTGATGATGATGATCACCTAATTATTAATTAGTGGAACTAGACAATAATTACAATTATTGTTATGTTTAATTAACCTTAGGATTATTTTATTTTATTTTACGTAGGTACCTACTACTACTACTGTTTTACCTTATTGCATGCTCTAAATGTGTAAACTGTTGAAACGTTATACTATTGTAAGACCTTTAATGTACACAGTTATGGCAATAAAAATATTCTTATTCTTAAGAAAAAAAATGGTTATTTATCATTGTTAGAGCCGATTTTTCATTCCACGGATAAAAGTCGAATTTCTGTCTAATAAGTTCGAACCCAACCAAATTTAAAAGCCTTCAAATTTTGATCTTCTATTTTCTTTTCAAAATATCAATAGTGACGTTTTTTATTCGGTAATATTAAATTTTATCATGATTTGAAAAATCAGCCCTTAGTATTTAATACAGAGCTCTTGACATTTGTTTTCTATAACTCAATACTTACCTAGTATCTGACTAGAAAAAAAAATTACTAAACTTTTTTAAAGGAACAAGTTTATTTAAATTTTCCTACGTTGAAAGGAACGAGAATTCCTGAGGTGGTGTTTATCCTTAAGGCGATTTACGCGAAGTGTCTGTTAAGACGATAATTAGAAAAGTTTTTCAATTAATTTAATTTTGTTGTAAGTCGAACATTTTTGAAGCTTCACTAGAAAACGTTGAACATTGTTTTTGTGTGTCGTTTTTGTGTTCTTTTTGGGATTCTGTACCTCAAAAGGTAAAAAAACCCTTGTAGGATCCTTTTGCTGTCTGTCCTTCCGTCTGTCTGTCAAGACCCTTTAATTAATCAACGTTTAGGTCTCTAGGTATTTTCTTAAATTTATAACGATGTGGTTCTGAATTAAAGGTAAATTTAGCAACATTTTTAAATTGAACCTAAAAAAATTCTGATACTTTTCGTAGTTTGTTTTTTTATTGCTCAAGGCATATCTGTCTTTGTTATGTCTATGCTAGTTTTAGCAGTAAGCGCTACAGTATTCTAAAATTCTAATATAATGCCCGCAAAAATATTTTTCATCTATTTCATAGTTTAGATTCGGAGAAAATTGAGGATATTAAAGATGTAAAGAAAATTCTAATCAACGTGTTGTCTTTAATATAGTCTTGTTTACTTTTATAAAAACAAAAATTGTTTTTTTTTTTCCATAAAATTCAAAGCACGATCTAAGATTTCCTTTCGGAAAAAGTGAAACAAATTACTTTTATAAAATGGAATTTCTTACTTGGAAATAAGTTGGTTCTACAAACCGGAAGTTAAGTTTTACGCTGGAATTGATACAATGTGACGTCACGAGCAAGTTTTCAATTTAATTAAAGAAAAGTTTTAGGGACACGCGTCCTACGGTAAACAGATTGTGGGTTCTGTAGACGAACTACTTCTGACTCGTATAATATTATTATACTAGACCTCGCGAGCACCATGCAAACACAGACTTGTTTAAGCAATTAGGATGTATTTAAAACACAAGTATTCAAATACCCTTTTTGTGGGAGAAATATCTCAGTAATCAAAAATCCCCCACGACAAAAAAAACCATAACATCATAGAACTTGTATCAAAGTTTTATCAAAATCGGATCTCATGGTGCGGAGATATCTAGTACCCCTCTTTTTGAAAGAAATACCCCACCAATCAAAATTCCCCACGACAAAAAAATATGCTCATAGAACTTGTATACCAAATTTCATAAAAATCGGATAAGAAATACGACCTAAGGAGAACCAACATACAGAAACAAGAAAAACTGGATGTTTTTTTATGGAAGGTGAGATAAATACCCAACCAATCCAACCAACTACAAAAGGGTAGGAATAAGATGTAGACGATGTTGTTAATATTAATGAAACTATATAATTGGGTGATACTTTTTAAGCCTGTCAATATGATACCATTTTGAATCTGGTGTTAATATATGAATTAAAAAAGAACCATTTCAATTGGTCAAGCCATATTCGAATAATCGATGATCAATCGAATTGAATACAGCGTTTTGAGGAGCATCCCTGTTTATCATCGAAGATCCACATCAGATTCTGACAAAATTTTGAGTAATCGGGGAACAAATATAATATACGGCGAATTGAGAACCTCCTCCTTTTTTGAAAACGGGAAAATAGCCGAGAAATATCAAACTCATTCGCGTGTTTAAAACGCCCGTCTACTAAAACCAGTGGTAATGCCATGTGACGCAAACAGCAGATGCAAAGAATTTATACGTCGCACTGTAGTTTTGCATAATTATATTTATCTGGGGACAGTAGTAAGAGTATTAGATATAAGCAAGTAGTAGTTTTAAAGAGCCTTATTGTAAAAACATATTTTTCTCTCTAATTTTATTTTTATTTTTGAAACAGAGAGTTTCAAAATTACTTCATTCTAGGTTAAAATAAATTTTAATACGATTTGATAACATGACTTTATTTTTATTCTAGGTCTTTTTATATATGTTTGACAATGGCACTTCTCATAAACATTTATTAGGAGAATTCTCAACTTTACTATGGAGTCACTAAACAATTTGCCTGGTACTTAACTAAGTATTGACGAGTGCAGCCACGTCAGTGGTGTACCTTTCTTTGCCTATTTGAGCAATACATATCACCTCTATACTTACCTGATTTATTGATGTAGAATAAAGTGTTAGTTTTACCGATGTTGTGATAGAATTTATTTTATAACTATGTGTTATTGAATTTGTAATTCGAATGCACATGATTTTAATTGCCCTATTTAGCTAAAGTATATTAATAAATTGATCCAGTGTAATTGACAAGACGATTTGATTTGTTTATTAAACACGAAATGTATTGAAACATGCCGTAAACGTTTGTTAAACTTCTAAAACAAAGTCACAATGTCGAAGGTGACACTTTGCCAGATGTATCACAGAAGTTCAAGTGAATTACGCAAACACATAAAATTCACGGACCAATTATCCAAAGAAAAGAAACTTCAAATTACCTATTCAAAAACGAGGCACGTGCACTGAAAGCTCTTTAGGCAAAACTTTGACCATAGGCACGTAAGCTTAACGACATAAAGCGAAATGCCTATGCCTTAACGCCTTTAAGACGGTAAGCCTGCATTAGTCGGGCTTACGTTATCTAGAACTTGTTCTATAGTACAATTTTTCACTCGTTGCACATGAGTTTTAAATCAAAGTAATGATAGAGCGGTGAGCATGTTGTGATATCAACTGAGTTGGTCATATTCTTATAGTAAGGAAGGTAGTGTCCATTTTTTTAATGTCAATTAATGGCACTTATGGGTATTTAAATAGCCCTCTTATTTATAGGAGATAATTCATTACTTATCCGTGGTTTAAAGTAACTGGCATAAAAATGATGAAACTACAAAAAACGGACAAGTGGCACCTGAGCAAACATATTTAACAAATCTGATAACTTACTTTGGATTAGTAGCAAGCAAGTCGCCTAAACGCAATAAGAACTATAAACCACTAATCTAGGTTAATAATTTTAT
Organism: Idaea dimidiata; assembly: GCA_949358125.1. Taxonomy (NCBI): domain Eukaryota; kingdom Metazoa; phylum Arthropoda; class Insecta; order Lepidoptera; family Geometridae; genus Idaea; species Idaea dimidiata. The sequence continues at coordinate 12,889,066 of OX442339.1, read as the reverse complement.
GTAAAATAAATTTCAATTTAATTATTTACTCCAAGATGACTACCATTCTGACGTAAGTGCAGTTGTCAAGAGCTTATAGAATATAAGAATTATTGGAACATAACAAAACATGACCGCTAGGCTCACCTCTATAAATCGTTTTACATCTGCTATAAAGTTATGAGATCCAACCCCCGGTTTAGCTTTTACGATCCGATTTGATCGAACGCATCAAAATATATATTTGTTGTAGATTTGATTGGAAATATACAGGGCGAAATTGCGTGCGGTGCTGCGGCGTTTATTTGAAAATATAAAAGTAATGTTTGCATCGATGATGAGATATTTTATTTGCATTATTTTATTATAATCAACCGTAATAATATTTAAAGGATTTATTTGTTTTTCAAATAACATTTGTGCAGCTATTGTTTCCAGATTTGTCTTGTAGATATCTGCTTTTATATTTAAATAAAAACTGATAAACAAAACGCATTTTTCCATTTTAATTCAGCATTTTCTTATTTCCTTGACCTTATTCTTGAGGTAAGAGTCTGCAAAGACCATAAAAGACTGGGACATGGGATTGTTGATAATGAAAACGACATAAAAGAAAGCACTATCAAATCGGAAATTAAAATAAAAAAATAAGACCCACGCGATTAAAAGTATTTCATTGCAAACCACATGTAAGTTGGCAAAACTGTTGCAAATTTAAATGGGAACATTTATTGCGCACAAACAAACAAACAATCAAACAACCTCTCACCCTAAACGCATGTAACTTTTTTTCAGCATCGTAGGTAAATCATCGATCGACCCTTCCAAATACAAACTCGTAAGTAAACATTTTTAGCCAGAGCCCCAAAGCAGTTGATTGACATCTTTCAAAAGGAATCCCATTCTTTAGATTTTGTTTAGATGAAGCAGGATGGAGTCCGAAAATGAGGAACGCTATTCATGGTGAATTTTTATTGATGCCATAGCATTCATTCCTGTATAGATGACAATATTAGTAAAGGGACGATTGATCAATAATCTTTTATTTGGCATCTAATACCATTAACGTAATTTGTTCTCGTAGTCATTTCGTTTATTAAAATGTATTTTACTCGAATACGAAATAAATATACCTAACGTAATTCTCTCTACATGTGAACCCCGATTTTTTATTTGACTTTCAGTATTATTTTGGGTATTCTTTCAATCTATCTATGTAACCAAAGAGATATAAACAGAAGTATGTATGGATGTCTCTATGTAACCACAGATAATTTAAACAGAGTATGTAACATAGGTGGGTTGATCTACAGGTCTAGGTCAAGGCGTCTAGATCTAGGCGTCTAGCTCACTAAACGATGCTGCGCCTAGTGCCCTCTGACTTCGGTACTTATCTGACTTCCAAATGTGACATATATTTGGATGTATTTTTTTGTGAAAATGTTATCGAATTCTTCCGATTTTTGTTAAAATGACGTTGTAATAAATAATTTACTATATCTTTTTAGGATGTTATCTATTCGGATGTATTTTTGTGTGTATGTTGTCGTATTCTTCCGCTGTCTTGTTAAAATGGCGTTGTAATCAATAATTTACTGTAGCTTTTTAAACAAAGCATACATAAATGTAGGTAGGTACTCTTTAATTTTCGGACAAAAGTAGATGATCCCAAATAAAAAATCTAAAAAAGGTTTTCTTAAAATTAATACAAAAAGTTTCTAAGAGAATGATTGATCGCCTAGTTGATGATAATACGGTCTTATTGTAACTTTGATCAGGCTTATCAGGAGTCATTACTTAAGACTGACTTTATCTTCGAAGTGTGGGACGATGGTCATGATCTAAGTTTTAAGATTAAGATAGTAAATAAAAGATTATTATATAACATCAATGTATTATTAAAGTAAGACGTAAACTTGTAGGAGAAGGTTTTTTGAAGATTCCTATGAGGTTTTATTATTTACCTACCTATGTGAGTATGTAAAGAGGAAATACGAAGATGTATTTTATGGTTTTTTGTTGGATGACCAATATAATGACAATAGGTAAAGGCGCGAGAACACTACGTATGGGTTACACACTAATTTCAACAAAATGTTTGAAATTATAACCTTGTACAACTTTGAAATTGGCTTTCTGTTTTTACACTGTTTATTATTTTTTTGTTTCTTAGTTGTTAGGTTTCCAAAGAAATAAATTATGCAAAAAAAAAGAACAAATTGCGCCACACGAAATCAAAACTCCTAAATTGCTATACTTCCTTGCAATTGCGTCTCATATAGAAGTAGATATAAAAGTTTATAGAGTCTTTTACTTTATTAAGAAACCTATTTCTCAAATGAGACAAATATATACCTTGTGTACTACTTCTAACAAGAAGAAGAAAAAACAATAAATCCAATGCAGTCGTTCACGGCTCAATAGCCTACGTTTGTTTCCTACCCCTATTTACAGATAAAAAAAGAATCCCTTAAAAGTTTCACCAAAACGTAGAATATTTAAGGTACCGACGAGTACCTATAGGGGATTGATCGATCGTGCGTTACTGCAGTACATACTGCATCTTCGAGGGGCTCTCACCTGACTGGAATACGATAGCAGCTTTCCAAGCGAGTTATCACATAGACTTGGACATTTATTGCATTTTAAGAAATTAGTAATTTATTTCTCTTTTTGTTTTCTTGTCTGCTAATTTATCTCACTGTACTTACAATTACAATTACTGTAGGCAATGGCTTCGCCTAAGAGGGGGCAATAAGTCACCTAGGTAGCCTACTCCGGATTGGTGAATGCCTCATGACTTTGGACTATGGTGAGGCCTAGAAAATCTCGAAATACGTACAATTATCGTAAGAAAGCTGTAAATAGCAAGTTAGAGGTATCAGTGCGACCTGAAAACTCTTACACTAGATGAGACATTCCACTATACAATAGAAAGTATGATTGCTAGACAATAAAAGCAAAATTACGTACATTTTAATTTTCAAACATCCATACGAAAACACTCAGACGCGCGGGCCAGAAGCTCTGTAAATTATTTACGCATAACAAACATCTTTATCAAACTACATTAATTTGATTTGTTTGTTTCATAGTTAAGAAACATTTCTTTACATAAAACAAACAAACATCTAAATCAAACCAACGAACGGTAAGTATATAAAACTAATTCCAACCTTTCAACAAACTCAACAAATTTCACAAAAATCATTTCGATTTTTCTAATAAATGAAACATTAATTGTTCACGCCAAAACGTATTTCGAGAGTAGTGCGCCGGCGCCGCGACATTATTTCTATATCTCAATCTTCTTTATAGCGTCGTAAATAAACTTAGTGACAGTTTTTATTGCAGTAACTGAGTTCCGGAGTAGAGATTAACATCAGACCACGAGTGGGGAATAACAATAAGATGACCGACTGATTTAGGAAAAACTAGTAAGTACCTACTAGTTATTCCGAGCACTTCAAATCTACATTTTTGGGGGGAAATAATAGAAGCCTATACTCATAGTTTTATTTTATACGCGACGCAGAAAGTTGCTGGTGCGATTATGCTGTGAACAAGTCTTAGTATTTATGCTGCTTGTGGTATTTTTTAATAAACATTAAAATTAAATGAGCGTGTTACAACATTTTCACTCGTAGTTTAGGTTAGGTTAAACTCATATATCATTTTATTCACGTTGCAACTCGTGAACAGGAGGTCTAGAAATACCTCAAAACGTTAAATGGAGCATTTTTAACGCACGAGATGAAAACCGAAAACAAAGTTTCATTTTAAATTATTGGTAAACAATTACAATTGTATTAACAAACTAAAACTAGATAATTTAATGTAGGTATTATCTTAAATCAGCCAACTGTAATCTCATTTAAGCGGTAAATGCACAAGATCTGTATTAAATAGAGCAATTTGCTAAACCCTAATCGTTTAATACCGAAATGCTAAAATGTGATGGTAATTTCTACCAGTTAGCAGCGCAAATAACGTTTGCTTTTTGCTTTAATTTTGTTTAAATATTTTACTTAAGTATAAAATTGGTAAAACGTTTATTTAAACGGTCTGTATCATACTCGTATTTATAAATGAGAAATCTGTAGATACTGGAAGAGTGTATTATATACTCTTACTGAAGTTTGAACACAGAGAAGTAATATTTCTTGTTTTTTATTGGTCAAGGCGTATTTAATTTAAACTTAATAATATTTTCGCAAAAAATATATTTTCAAATATGTACCATGACTGGATTCGAACATGTGCCTCCTCGCAATCCAGGCGAGTGCTTTAACCACTGAGCTACATAGGAATCATGTGTCATGTTGTAATTCTTGAACATAATCTCCATGCTAATTGCTTACCAACTCATGCTTGGTTTAGGCGCTATCTACCAGTTAAGTTTTACAACTATTGACTGGCTCGGGTGATCAACTTTACAGTAGACACTCCCAACGTATGCGCTTTCACTCCAATATAATATTTGCGAACATATTTCAAAGATAAATATTTTGTTTTCTTTTGTTAATGTTCTTCGTTTTACAGTAGTAGTTCGTAGTCAACAAGAATATATTATAAAGAAGAAAAAGAAGATAGACCAGGATTATTTTTATGGTAATCCTATCTCATCTGATAGATGATAGAACCAACTTGAGTTTATTATGATGAGAAAATTAGCTAAAAGTTATGCTTATAAACTCGGTCAGTCGCGAACCAGCCATTCTGCCAGTTTTTTAATAAACCGCCGCCAGATCGAGTTTCATAAGCATAAGTTATAGTCTTTTTCCTCAACTTTAAGGCCCCTATTAATAAACGTGGAGTAAAGTTGAAGTAGTGTGAACATACTTTGTCTTTTTAAATGACAAGAACTTTCAAAGTTGACCGATAGGAACAAAAATCTGAATAACTATTCCGCACTTACTATCCTTTTATTAATAAGGGACTATAGCAGTGTCAATTAGGTACCACACGAGATAAGGTTACCGGCCAGCGCATCCCAATCAATAAAAGCCATTTGAATGTTGAAATTACCATGTAATTCCGTTTACAATGACTAACGACACTTTTAACAATGTTTTCCTTGTCACTTTACAACTAAGGCTCCTAATAATATCCCGTTAAAACAATAAATTGAAGACACCATTTAGTCACAAAGTAATTATTATAAATACCAAGCTTAAGCCTGGTTTACGCTATGTCAGTCGACTTGTACGAGTTCAATTTTACGTGGCCAAATTAACATTAAAATACTTCTAATGAGTTAATAAGTCAATTTATGAAATAAATGTTAAATTTAACTCGAATAGTTATATTTTTTTAACGAATAATGTTTTGATACCCATTTTCTTGCAGTATTTACTTATCATCTATCGAAAATACGATGTTAAGTAAGTTATATATTTTAAAACGTATTTTACAAAGCTAAAAAAGACGACAAAACCATATTGATCAAATAATCAGTATATTTATCTGTAATAGTGTTTCCAGTTACATTATCCAAGTGGAGTTTTTTATTTAGCAGCCAGCCAAGCTGACTTGTACAGCTCAACTTGAATAGTCAAAACCCGGTCTTAAACCGTGTCGGTGTTTTGAAAACAAAGTAGATACAATTCTTAAGTTTTCGGTATATTAGGTTACAATAATGTCAAAAACATTAAGTAGAAGTTTAAAGTTTGTGTCAGTAATTAATTGACTTAGAATAAGTACCTATCTGTGAAAGGTAAATTAAGTTAGAGGCTTTTTAGATTTATTACTTTTACACCATTCAGTTAAATCAAAAAAGGTATATTTATATACAAGTATCTTACATAGGATTAAACTGATCTTTAATTCTATTCATCGCTCTTTTAGTATTACCAAGACATGGTATTTTAACACACCTTAAGGTAAACTTGCGCTGCTTTTACTTAGCCCCGGGCTAGTGAACTAACCCAGTACTAACTCTTGTGTTAGTCAGCCCTGGCTAAGTATAGCTGTGCAACTTAACCTAAGAAACATACCTAACCTACTTATCTGTCTTTTGTTTCATGTTTGATGCTCCGCAGAAGAACTCTACAAAGCCACCAGACAACACAGCAACCATTGCCGAATTTTATTCCAAGTTACTATAAAATAGTCTAACTTAAGCTATTGGTATAAGAAGGGACGTAAGAAACATCATTACAAAGAGCAGTATACGTATTAGTTAGTACTTGTGGTTTTCCATTGGTTTGTTACGAGAAGATTCGTGTATCAGATAATATTACAAAGTCATTGTTTCTATCACTCAAGTTCAACGTTTCATTTTTTAGAAAGCCGATGTAAGGTGATATCTGCTTGTCTTGGGGTCGTACTTTGTAGAGGTACCTCAACATAGTACCACCATAGTTAGAGACATAGTAATGTTTAGAATCAAATTAGTTCAACCACTATTGACAAAAACAGGACCCATTAGGTCAAAGCTGCGTCTAAAGAACATCTCAGACTACAAACTTGGATTACTTACCATTTGGTAAAATATCTGGTAGGTAGTCAAATGCTGAACTATTCACCAGTGGTTGCTTTTAGCGTTAAGGATGCCAAATTATGTGCCTGGACTTTGTGTTGTGCTAAAAATATTTTTAGTTCATGTGTGTATTTATCTATTCATTCAATTAAATGTTGGTATGAATACCATACCATTAGATTTCATTTCATCATCAAAATCTCAGACCTTAACCGTCCACTGCTGAACATGGGCCTCCCCAAACGACGCCACTAATAGCGACCGCGAGCCACCTCTATCCCCGCGACCGCCACAATGTCGTCGGTCCACCGAGTAGGTGGTCTTCCAACACTCCGTTTTGCATTACAACGTGTTCGCCACTCGATGACTTAGATATCAGTTTGTGTTTTTAAAAGCTTCTTGAATCATCTACATATTCCATCAATGCGTATCTAATCAGTCTTCAACAATAAAGTCCAGTAAATTTGGTAACTTAATATTTTTCAGTAGGTATTCATTGTGCTTATAACAAAACGAATTTCAAACACAAATGTAATAGCAAAACCTACATGTACTTAGGGTAAGCGTCCCAGCATCCGACAGTCACACAAATCATGTCCACCGTCCACACAATGGCAGGCACTGTCAATAATCGTGTAGTTCACCCTACTGCGCTATGTTTGATCATTGTCATGTCATCCATACCAATAAACTGCGAACTGCGATAGACGGGTTTCAATATGGCATTGCGTATTTCTGCTTGATAACAGCATTCGCAACACTCTTCTCGGACATTTGAGTTTGACGGATTTAAAATCTTTTACCATCATATTATGTTTTCTTAATGTGACGAACGGGACGCACGTAATAATCTTGGTTGACAAAGACCAAGGAGGAATCGCGAGATAGATCGTCTGATTCTGGTGTCTCAGTCAAACTATCTAAAGCTTATCTATATCTATACTTATAATAAAATCTTAACTTATAACTTATAAGTCCGGATATCTGGATATAAATTAAAAATTGCGTAATTTAGTTTTTTTTTAACGATCGGCATCCATCGTCATCTGTCGTCATCCATCGTTATTCATCGTCATCGATCGTCATCATCACTTACTGACATACAAATTTTGCTTTAATTCACCTACGGTGTAAGAACAACGCAAGGTCGCGACTTGCGCGGGTGAAACCGCGGGATGCAACTAGGTAGTTGTTTAATAAAATGACGAATTAACGAATTGTTATGTGGAAGTCGAATTTCGTCACAGGGCACGAAAAATGCATCGTATTGTTTTTAAATAGTTCGTTAGTTAGTTAGTTATTTAGTAGTTCGTTAGTTATTTACTAGTTCGAAATTCTGTATAACTCAAACGATTTTTTTCTCCGACTACAAAATTTTTTAACTGAATGCAACTTCGATTTCAAAACAATTTCATTAAAATAAAATAAGTTACTCGTCATATAAAACAGCCTACCACATTTAAATTCAATCGCCCGAACTAACTCAAACAAAATAGTCATTTAAACTTCTTATAACTGTATCAAAAACATACCGTGTGGTCCCAACTTGTCATTTAACTGACAACTACAAAAGGTGTCATTATATTAATAGTTAACAAAAAACATGTTCTATTTTCAAATGTCAACTCATTCATAACGCGATACCGATACGTCCCACTTACAAGGGTATTGTTAGTCGTATAGTAGTATCTTATAAGAGATATGGTCTTGTTATAGTTGTATATCAGTATTGTGAAGCATTATGACAGTGACAGTGCTCGAACAGGTTTACAATGGCTTATTGGTGCAGGTGAATTTTAATAACTGTGGTACAAGTTTTGTATGTTTATTTATATTAAAAGCTACCTAGATTTATTTTGTGATTTCATAGACATCCGATTTAGATTATAATAAGGTTTTTTTAAAAGTTGTTTATCTCTAGGAAGACTAAACTTCTTACTAGCATCTTCACGATGTTCCCGATTGCAATTATCTCGGGAGTCAGGGATCTATTTACTTACTTAAATAAATAAATGAATGATTAATTCTATCTGGAAGACTAAGTATTTACTGTAAGTCATCTAAATTAAATAGCAAAATATAGGCGCTTATTCATATATTTTTTGTCTTTCAAAAACTGAACTGACAAACTTAATTACGAATAGAAGCCTCCAAAAAGAAACAGTAGCCCGACACTATAAATAAAGGAGGCAAACACATGAGAAATTGCAGGGATACCCTTAGGAGCTCTCATTATTTTAATAGTATAAATCACCACTTACCAAGCTAAACTTAACTTAATCCCCATGGAATAAAGTATTAATTTCTTCGACACGGTCATAAGGAATTCAGGGAACATAAACTTGGGAACGGTTACTCGAAATTGGAATTTAATTAATGGTGATAGAGTTTGGTTTTGGTCGGTGAGGTCGGAAAATGGCCAGTACTGAGACCGCACACGGCGTCTTGACGCCTACGCTCTCTTATTATGCGACTTCTTGAATCAAAATACGCCGGTCACACTTTGGTTCTCAAACTGTTGTAAAAAAAGATTTATCTTGCGAAATTACAGATTCAGGCCGTCACTTACCATCACACACCTAAGTTAATTGCTAAACAGACTACGTCGATGTTTCGAAAACTGAAATCATAATTGTATGAGTTTGACGAAAAATTTAAATCAGTATATTGGCATAACTTTTCTTGTAACGTGTTGGACATGAATCGAACCATAATCGAATTTCTTTAATAAACTTTATATTCTTTATAAAGTACATTGTCTTGAAAAAAAAGTCACAACTTTGAACCTTATGGCGGGCTTAAGAAAGTGTTTCTATGTTTCTTGATGATTGAAAATGTTATGACACATAACAACTAAATTTAAATTCGATATAATATGTAAGAAAAATAGTTCCCATGTTATATCTAGTCTTACTAAAATAAATAAAAAAAACATATTTCCTTCATATTATTAGCAACCGAATCCTAAGATTCGGTTGCTAATAATATGAAGCGTGCATGGTCTGATGTAAAGATTAAATAGAAGCATCCAGCCTCATGACCTCAGAAAACTTTGACAGCCTCAGACCAAGATAGAAAGGACGAATAATTAACGACGTATCAAAGTTTCCAAGCTTTCGCTTCCTTATCGAGGGATGTTAATAAAACATGCGCACTCGAATACAATTCGACTATAGAATGTTACAATTTCCAAAGTTTCACTTTACGTCGATTTTTAAAAGCGTATAATTTAAATAACGAATAAACGTACAAACCAGAAATATAAGTCACTTCGACGGCCTCTGTGGCGCGGTGGTCGACGCGCGGACTGCAACGCAGAAGGTTGCGGGGTAGATTCCCGCCGGATGCAAATATTTCTGCTGACCATATATATATTTGTTACGGGTTCTAGGTGTATTCTATGTATCATAATGAAAGTTGTATTTACAACAAAAAAGTATAAATATTATGTTATATATTCCTTGTCTAGTACTCATAATACAAGCCTATTGCTTAGTTTGGGCCAAGATAGCGCTGTGTGTAATGTTGTGCAATATTTATTATCACCTATTCTTATTACTCCATAAGAACAGCTGTTGCTCTACTTAAGAGTCTAGTTGAAAAAACATTAATAAGGGCAAATTGAGCTAACTTATGATACCTAACAATCAGCTGTTTAATGAATATACCTACATTGGTAAATTAATAAGAAAGTCGATCACTCACACAGCGAAACAAGCTCATACAAAGTTATCTATCTATAAAAATAAGACATTTGACTACCCCAATTAAATCCAAGGTAATTACCAAAAACGACCATTAAACTGACAAAATCATTAATACCTACATATTTTACTATCGTTATTCGGTGACCATTGCGTTCGACCACCCAAACGATTGGTTTATTTTAAACACAATTAAACGTGACCACCCGTTATCGATATACATATCGGATTCGTCGTAAACGCGTGTGTTAAGCTGTCAAAACAGGTGGTAGGTGGTGCTATCGGAAGTTTGGATAATTAGGAAGTAATCACAGTCTTGGCTGTATTTGGAATAGTTACGTACGAGTATTTGTAATTATTTTTCCCGGGTCTTATTCGCGTATTTTTTTTTAATTCTCTTACCTCGACGTTCAGTCCCCTCGCGACCAAGATCTTTGTAACATGATCGAAACGTCGAGGTAAGAAAATATAAAAATAATATTACGCGAATAAGACCCGGAAATAATAATTTTGAGTTCAAATCGTGTAAGTTTATTATGTTTATTAGTATTTGGTATATTATACAGGGTACTACGACATCGACCGTTTAAGCCGAAAGAGGATTGTTCTAGACGTCTATGAGAACAACTTTTGTTCTACAACTTTTAAAAATTCGAAGTTGTTTTCGAAATTTTTTAATTTCAAAGTTTACTTGAAAATCAGCTGTAACTTAGAGTTAGAGGTCATTGACCTTAAGTTGTCCTTTAAATTAGTTTGGTCTACTACAATCAAAACTTTATTTGCTTTTATTTTCAAACATCGTTGTTTTTAGTGAATAATAATCTCAAATTTTCGATAAAAAAGGTCGATTTTCAAAACGTTGTAGAACACAAGTTGTTCGCCTTGGCGTCTAGAACAACCCCCTTTCTGCTTAAACGGTCTTTGCCGGAACACCCTGTATTATAGTCGCTTAGAGACTGATTATAGTAGGTACCTAAAAAGTAAGTTTAAAAAAAAAGGATTGAAGGATGCTCTTGCGTGGTTATTATTGCTACTTGGCAACATATCGAGCGTGAATGACTATAAATAACTACGTGAAATATACCTAATACTTATATTTTATAATTTAGATATATATAGATGTAGTATATAAATTACTATACTACATCTATATATATAAAAATGAATCCCTTTTTGCGTTGTCACGGCATCACGCCTGAACGGCTGGACCGATTTCGATAATTCTTTTTGCGTTGTCTTCGTTATGATCAGGAGAAGGTTCTTATGAAAGAAAAAATGCTGGACCGATTTTGATAAATCTTACGCGGGTGAAACCGCGGGGCGCAGCTAGTACTTTATAATAAAGGAAGAGAGGACAAAAAGTCTGTACTTGGAAGTAAGTTTCAAAAAAAGTTCTCTACTGGACTTAGGCAAAGTAGTAGAAAAAAAATGTATGATATTTAAAATTCACATCTGTCTGTCTGTCTGTTTGTTTCTTATACAACTAAAAACTTCTAATCCGATTAAAATCTGGTTTTCAATATTGGATAGTTCAATTTTTGAGGAACGTCGTGGTATACGAGTAATTTACATCGAAATCCAATTAGTATACCCAAATAATGAACGAAAAAGTCGGCTATGCACTATTTCTACGCAGACGAAGTCGCGGGTAACAGCTAGTCTAAATTATAAAATATTAGCTGAGTTGATTACTTTTTAATAAGCTGTTGCATGTGAGCACGAATATAGAAGAAGTAGAAGAGTGCGCGCGGTAAGGGACCACTATGAAAAGATCATTTTTGATTAAATCATTTTAGAAGTATATAACATTGTACTTACTAATTCTTGACAAGCTCCTTAATTTAGGTTACCTGTAAACAAAGAAATGAAATCAAAGTGTGAAATCATGTCACTGTATTTGAACTGTAGTTTTCGAACGGGAAAAATGATTATTTTATTGCTATTGAACTATCGAATTTAATTGAATATAGTCAAGTATTAAAAAATAATTTAGTTTTGAAAAAGGCTTTAGGCGACCAAAGGGCTTCAATTCAATTGCATTGCAGTCTAAAAAGGTAGATACAGTTTAAGCTGGAGTATATCGTAGTCTGGTATGTCATCAGAGTCATCGTTGTTTTTTTTCTTTTTCTATTGACTTTTTCTTTGGCAATCGTAAAATAAAGTATGTTTGCTGTCAAATAAATATTTTATATATATTTCTCTTCACATGTCTCTTTCTTCTATTCTTTGCTATAGGTACGTTTTTCTTCTTTTTGTCATGTTTCCCTACAGTATGCACAAACAACTATTAAGGTACTTACTCACGATATTGGCGGTAGGAATCTCAATATTTCTCAGTAATTACAAAACATTCGGAAATACTATTTTGGTGTTTTATTTTTCATTCTTTTATCTTTATTTTGGTAGTTTCCTTTACACGATTGGTTCATTAATATAAAAGAAAAAATATAAATCTAAAGCAACTCGTTTAAAACCGAAGATTTCGTTTTACACTAACCGTGACGTATTAAACCTCTATTTTTCTGTATTAAAGCATAATAACATACACTTGAAATTGGTAGAACAGTTTTACTAAATAAGCAATAGCTATCTTGTTATTAGGAATTGTTTGCTTTTACTTACTAAAATATTGCATGTCACATCTTACGTCCTTCTTTTACACATTTGAAATATTGCTATCCCTGTTACGCCATTAGGTGAGTATGGGGCCTTAAGCGAAGGCTAAGGCGAACTTATTGACTTAGCACCTTGACCCTAGCCTCTAGGTCCTAGAGGCTAGCGAGTCACCTAACTAAAACGAACAGTCTAGCAAGATCGCGAGCGGTCGCCTATCCGGACTTAACCTAAGCTACAAAGAAGTCTCCAAAGACATGATGATTAACCACAATAAGTTCACAAAAGAAACGTCATTAATCAACTTTACGCATTAATAGCATTAACAGTCGCGTGGACTATGACGAAGCAAATAAGATAATCGATGTTTAGTAGTTCTGGTCAGTTGGACCGAGACAAAAACATTACAAATGACTAACCTTTATTCTCAGAGGCACAAGATTCGATTTAGCGTGTTGTTATTATGCTTAATTGTACTTCCTGAGAAATAATTGATATAGGGCCTTTATAAAACGTTTATTAGCCGTCGTACTTTATTATGATGAGTCGGCTAGTTCTTTTGTGGAAGAAGGGATTTAAGTAAATAGTCTAGTCAGTAGGATAAACTTCGGAGTGAATGCAGCAACTAATTTTCGATTTCTAGTTAATTAGATCAAAGAAGAAAAACGACATTTCGACAACTCTGAAAAATATGAGACGTGATACGAACTTCTGGACTTTAATCTATTTAAAGAGACTAAGTAATCTGTTCCATTCCACAATTCGGAGGTTAAATTCTTCGGAACTAGAGAGATAAATACTAGCCGCAAGGCGCAGCTAATAAAGTGTATAAGCAATCATTTAGCAATAGCAGTTTACTTTGTTAGTCATCGTGTCAAATAGATAGTGTTCGTGTCAATAGCCCATTCATTTAACCGCCTGACTCTTAACAAGAAAAGGATCTCGTAATTTAAAAGGAGTTTTTTTAACAGAATTTCCATGAATTGACGATAAATCTAAGAGAATCACCCTACTTGGACAACAAACTAAAAATACTATTGCGTAGGCGCTTTTATTTATTCAGCAAACGATTTTGATCTAAGTAATCAAATCTTTAAAGTTCAATTTTGTTTCTAGATGTAAGCACAATTGAGTCACAATATTACCATGGTGTTAAGTGTCTGGTCGTGTGTTAAATACATGGATAGGCATATAACGAAAATATGATTCGTTTTTAAAAACATGTTTTTTAAATGACGATATGTTTACATCTTTTTTATAGGTACCTAACGTCTGTATTTTTGATAGTATTGTCTAAGCCATTCTACTTTTGTCCACTTCATCTATACGAGCATACATTTGTGTTTTGTCATTAAGGTGTTTTGAGAGTGTTTTGTCATTAAGGCAAAACCACTAAACCGGTAGCTTGGTATGAAAAAAGCTAAAAACCCGGACACAGGCTAATTTTATCCTATCCTATGCTTCCCGGAGGATAAAAACTTACGCGATTGAAACCGCGCAGTTTTTACTTTATAGAAATAAAAGAAAGTAATAAAAATAATAAAACCATAACTACAAAGTAGTAATTGACTATTAGGTGTAAGATATTCGATCATCTTGAAATCTTGATTATACTCAAAATATTTGAGATTCCAATTTATATAATGCATCATTAATATCATTTTAAACGTATTTAATTCATCATCAATATTATTTTAAACATATTTGTGTAAAAATAAATAATAAACAAATTCTGTGAACAATTCTTATGTAACGGCGATTGGACAACGGATATATTTAATTCTGATATTTATTTTTCTTTTATAAATACAACCATTTAAACTTGGAAAGACACTCTGTCAGATATAAATATTTATTTTTTAGCATAATTATTTGGGAATCGAACCTTCTGTATTGCAGTCGAGCATTCGCACGATGCACCACAGAGGTCGTCGAAATAAGAACTATACTTATAAACATACTTTTAGCTCCACAACATTAGTAGGATGTATTCTTATCTTATCGACATAAAAGCAAACCCTTTTAACTTTTTCCCCGCCGCACCGCTATCACAATGAGAAGTAAGTGCGGTGGCTGTACCGGAAATTGTACACTATCTCCGTACGCTAATCCTAGACAATCGGCGCTCCGCGAAATATGATACTAAATAAGAAGGAAGCTGCGTCATAGATTAAAAAGAGGGTTAGATGCGACAAGTTTAATTGGTAGGTACGTTTATTTTGTCGAGGTTGGTTTGAATAAAAAAAGTTTCTTCACTCACTGTCGCAGTTTACTGTTTCACTAGTCTATTTTGTAAATTACTAGCTGCGCTCCACGGTGTCACCAGCGTAAGTCCCGTTCCCGCGGGAATATCGGGATAATATGTAGCCTATGTGTTATTTCCGGTAACCAACCTTATATTCCAAGTATCATCGCAATCAATTCAGTAGTTTTTGCGTGATAGAGTAACAAACACCCAAACGCACACACTTTAACGTTTATAATATTAGTAGGATTGGTGTTAATTGAAACGCTTGTTAGTATTTTGAATGTAGAGTGATACAGTTGATGTTCATTTGTACACATAGAAGCGATTGTCGGTCAGAAAATGTAAAGACGAGCCCTTTTGGTGAACCAGTGAAGCCAGTTGAAATTACTGGCAAAATAAAGCTCCGTAGATACAATTTGAGACATAAACGGTTTTAAACTTACATGTTTGTTTTTACTACAAATATTATTATATAAAGGGGTATTTATCATATTTTATTTTATTTTTTCACGGAGCTCAATATTTTGCCAGTAATTTCAACTGTTTTTATTGAAATTGAAACATGACAAATACCGTTCGTTTCATATACTAATATTATAAAGGGGAAACGATTGGTAAGAATGTACGTAATGTTTGTATGTAACTATATTGGGGTATATGATTATTCATCGAAATTCCTGGACCGATTTCAAAAATTCTTTCACCGATAGAAAGCTACATTATTTAGAAGTGACATAGTCTATTAATAAATTAACCAACCTTTAGTATGTCCAACTGAAAGTCATGATTTCATGTCAGCATTGTGTTACGTAACGGACTAAAATTTTAGCCATAAAAACACAATGGTGTCTGTAAACCTATAGGAGATCAAACTTTATATATCGAATATTTTATTACATTTTCTTTCACATTGGATATTTACTAATATTTACTTGTAGTTTATTCTCAGTAGATCCAATTTGTGATTTTTTTAAATAGATTTAATGAGAAAAAAGATTCTCAATGGAACCAAAATGGATCTAGTCATTTTCTAAGTAGATGCAATAGATCAAATTTGTGACGTAGTTTTTTAAAATAGATTTATTGGGAATAAAAGTTCTCAATAGAACCAATTGGATCTTAATCACTAGATCTACAGAGAGTAAAGGGCAATGTGAATGTCGCTATCCACCTAATAGTGATTTTGTAAAGAGTATTTTTCGATACCGCATAAATTCCGACCTACTTTTCTCAACTATCAGTGACACATCTATTCGTACCTCACTCTTTGCCACATAAAGCTGTCCGCTACGCTATCTTGGCATATTGCAGAGCGTGCGGACGCATATGATAACTGCATAACCCGACCTGTTTGTATGAAAAACGAGCTTTGGAGACACTCTACAGCTGCTCTATTTATCTACTACAATGTTGTTTTAGGTAGATTTAAACAGATGTAAGTTTTGTATGTGTTTTTGTAAGGTTTGAAATTGGTTATGGATTGTTTTTGTTGGAATTAGGTGGTGTTTGTAACTGAATATGTATTAGACACTGATACTGGTGTCTTTAAATATTTACCGATGGTTAATTTTGTGTTGTTAGATCGGTTAAATCCGTTTGATTTTCTTTTGGTTAGACCGTACGTAAACGGTCTAAATATTTTTTAAGCTAATGTTAAGTATAGACTTTTGTAGTGGTCCCGGGGAGTCGTTGAATGGAGGTAGCTCAGCATTGAATGTTTAGCAGTAGACGAATAAAGGCTGAGAAGATAATGATGGAATGTTAGGTCTATTTTTTTTACAAAGTTTTTCCGATTACAGCGGTCAAACGCAGAGGCAATAAATTCTACTATTCGCGTTTTCAAATCTAAACAAGATCGGATAGATATTAAGTGTAGTTTTTATAAATTATTTTTTAAATAGATTATATTTTGTTCAGAGAGTTTACTAGCAGAGCAAAAACCGTAAACAAAAATTTAATTTGAGCATCAAATAACTTCATCATTGATTTTTTGTTTTCGAGTTTCTACTATTTGAATCTTATAACAATAATTTGAATTATTGTTTAATGGCTTCATAACCTTTTTTATCTACTTAGATTTTACTTACTGAAGTATAATAATGCGTTATTTGTTTAAAACCATCTGCGTCTTGTCAAACGCGAGCCGTAAAAACTTCGAGGGGGTTGGACAAGGAACATTTGTTTTTATACTTGAAATCGGGTTGATGACTTTGGTATTTGGATCGCTTTAAACATCTGACTATTAAGCTGTTATGATCCTACTAATATTATAAAACTGAAAGTTTGTGAGTATTTGTATGTGTGTTTGTTACTCAATCACGTAAAAACCGCTGAAACGATTGCGATGAAACTTGGAATATAGCTAGCTGGAGACCTGGAATACCACAAAGGCAACTTTTTATCCCCATACTCTCGCAGGAACGGGACTTACGCGTGTAAAACCGCGGGGCACAGATAGTATTTTTAAATTTTTAATAATTAAAAAAAAAAGATATTCGATCACTTAAGCTATTACTGTAGCTGATTAATTCTCTTTAGCAGTGTGTAGGTACTTCAAATTCTAAATACTAAAAAGATTCGGTTAAAAATAATTTCCCTATTATTATCATTGCTTCTGACAGACATACAAATTCCATCGGAAGTTAACTTAGTGGAAACCGGAAATCCACACAGGAAGCAGTGTAAATCATACGGTGAGCTCGAAATATGCCTGACCTGACTATACTAACAAATGGACCATTTAGAAGAGGCCAAATCACTACGGCTATAAAATAAAAGCAGAGTTAGAATTTTTTTTTAGCAAGGAAATATATTTCAAACCAAGCCTTAGTTGGTAAACAATTAGCAGGGAGAGATATGGCCGAAAAATTATAACTTGACACGTGATTCCTGTGTAGCTCAGTGGTTAGAGCAGTCGCCTGGTTAGCGAAATGACGCAGGTTCGAATCCTGTCATGGGATTTTTTTGGAAACATATTTCCTTGCTAAAAATATTTCTAAGTTTAAAATGCCTTGAGCAATAAAACAAAAAGAAATATGAATAGCAGAGTGTAAATAGAGAAATTTCATTACATTGGATTGTCTACAAGACATTGATAAAAGCATTTTAGATTGTAACCGAAATCTATACTACTTATAATAAAGGAAGAGAGGACAAAAAGTCTGTACTTGGAAGTTAAAAAAAGTTGTCTAGGGGACTAAGAAAAAGTAGTGGAACAAAATTATATAATTTTTAAAATTCATGTCTGTCTGTTTCTCTGGTTGCTTCTTATACAATTAAAAACTACTCATCCAATTAAAATCTGGTTTTCAATATTGGATAATTCTATTTTCGAGGAAACTAAACGACGTATACTTTACGTCAAAGTCCAATTAGTAGAAACTGAGTAATAAACGCAAAAGTCGGCTATGCACTATTTCTACGCAGACGAAGTCGCGGGCAACCGCTAGTTTTAAAATAAAATGACTGTAATGCAAAACTTGATTACACAAAAGTAAAGCCCTTACCCTTTATTACAAAACAAATTCTAAGCGTAACCCATGGTTTATGACGATAAACCATGGGTTACGCTTAGAATTGAACAGAACAGAACTGACGAGTTAGGTACGTTTCTATTTATGAAGAAAGCCAGTGAAAAATGTAGTGTTTAACTAAAAAGTTAAAAGTGGAGTTATTATTACATTTTACATGTAGGTATCTCATCTACCGGAAACCTTCCGTTGTATTACCTTAATTCAGGTTTACACTTTATTTTCGTTTTGAAATTAGTTCTCATGAATTTCATATTGTTTCACCACATAGAACTAATGGGGTTTCAAACCACACATCTGTGTAACTTGAGTAACATGTAACTTTGTTACTCAATCACGTAACAACTACTGAACAGATTGCAATAAAACTTGGAATTTACGTAGTCGAATACCTGGAATAACACATTGGCTTTTTATCCCGACTTACGCAGGTTAAACCGCGGGGTGCAGCTAATCAATTATAAATTGTTTTAAAATCATTAGATAGATATTTAGATTAACACTTTATTTGCACAACCTACAACAATTAAAATCAGTTTACATTATAATTAATAAGGAAAACAAATTACACAGAAAGCTCATGTATTTGCATAAAAATTCTTACTGGATAAATGAATTATATATCTCATGCATGACCCAGGAACTAATTAAAAAGGACAACTGCATTAAACAGAACAAGACAAAGAAGAAGTCTCTTCTACATTTTAATACCTCTAACACAAAACTCTAAGAAATTGTTAAAAGTTTTCAAATAAGCGAAAACATACGCCCCTAAACACTTATTTCCAGGAAGCCAAACAAGAAAAGAAAACTCTTAAATAACAGTACAATCTTCATTCCCATCGTATAAAATAAAAATAGCAACAAGATATTCAACACCAATTTCTTAAGAAAATACCGTATTATCTATGAGAAGAAAACGAGAAAACCGGCCGTGTGATAAATAAGAAAATAAAAATGTATATAGTTAAACCTATTTATATGTTATATAAACATTTTCGGGCTTGTTAAATTTGCATTTTAATGGAGATACGAGCCAACGTAACAAGTTTAACTAATGACCGTGAAATAAGGGGCGGGTGGCGTTGGTGAGACCAGATAACAACAAAAAAACGTTGTATTGTGCGTCACTGTTTTGAGCTAGACAGATATCCTATTTTAATTTGGTCATTTGATGTTGAGACATTATTTGGCCCGTGGGAATATGAATGTCTTACAGTCAGTCGTAGAGTACCTATATTCACCTAATGCATGACTTAATGTTATGTCTTGAGATTCACCTTATGCACGGCTTTGTTTTGATTTGTGAGTGATTGTAGTATTCGACGTCAACGAAAATGTGACAAAAGATAAATCCACGCTTAGGATCATTCAAGAATACGGCTGATTCTGTTTATTAGAGATGCCACTACTTGGTGAACTCCTAAGAAGTCTTATAAGCAAAGGCGTTTTCATTTATCGGAACGCACTACCCACTGACTTTTGTAAGTTCAACAAGTGAACTCGCCTGAAGTCGTCTTTTAAAAGACGATTTACAACTACCACCTTGTTTTCATTCCTTTAGATGTCGTCTTCTAGGTGAGCTTGTTTTATCTATCACTAGCTGCGCCCCGCGGTTTCACCCGGGATAAAAAGTAGCCTATGTGTTAATCCAGGTCCCCAGCTACCTATATTCCAATTTTCATCCCTATCGGTTCTGTAGTTTTTGCGTGAAAGAGTAACAACCTCACATACATACAAACTTTCGCGTTTATAATATTGGTAAGAAGTAAGATACAAACTTTCGCGTTTATAATATTAGTAAGAAGTAAGATAAATGGAATTTACAACGCCATCTGATAAGGTAGTGGTTGTCTACGTTAAATGCATTTGTTCGGTCACTTCTAACAATTACTAGAAAGGAAATAGGTAATAATAACTATCTACATGTATTAGTCACAAAGTAATGGAGTTAAAAACCGAGTAGATTCATCGGGATTGTTCCCAAATGAGTCAGTGGACCGCAAGGTCGTGTGGTTGATTGAAGATAACCAGCGCTCTGTTCTGAATAACAAACAAACTCGAATTCTTTGAACTACGAGTAGAGTATTACTGCAATGGAAAAATAAAACTAGGTAAATAGAGTGCGATCTATCTAATTTATGGGCTTAATTGCGCCATAGATAGTATTTAAAAGTTGGTATCCCAATAGAATTGCAACGAACTATTATAATAATAAAAAGTATGCGGGGGGCAAATTGAGATTTCACTTCAGATTCGGGAATTCCAAATTTCTTAGTCGCCTTTTATGATAACTATACGAAAAGAAATGATACCGTGACGAGTTGTGATTGTGGGACCCCAACACAGTCCATTTGCCCAATTTGCCCCAACACCTGTACGGTGGACGACCTTAACGAGTCTAATGACGCTGCCATCGCTGTGGCACAATTTTGGGAATTTAGGGTGTCTATTCGTTGACGTGATATTCGTGGTGGCGTTCATTCGTTGACGTGATATTCGGTGTAACACTGTTCGAAGTCACGTATTGCACCCCTATAAGTTATGTGACGTTTGTCTCTGTCGAGTTATGCTATTAATTAGCGTTTATAAGTAAAGGGGTAAATGTAAATAAAATAAGAATAAAATAATAAATATTTATTCAACTTTTTTACATAAAAAACTATAGGACTTAAACAATACTGAGAAGACTATAAATAATACATATACCTGAACTAGGTGAAAGCTGTGTTTCAGGTGAAGTAGGTCACTAATTGTTTTTAAAAAAATAATTAAAATATTATTGTAACCTTCTATACTCAACTGTACTTCCACTCACCCAAGAGTATCGGTTACAAAATCGGTCATAATTTAGACAAAAAATTTGGGTCGCACATGCATCAGTGAGTCACAATAGCCGAGTATCAGATGTTAATCAAAATATTCGGCTTGTTTGTTTGAGTTAACAGTTATTAAATTTAAGTTTTCGACTTTTGAATAATGAAATCGACAAGCGCTAATAAAACTTCTAGGTTAAAAATGTATTGTTGGTTTTATGTGGATCACATGATCATTCTTAACCCTCCATTTTGTGTAAAAAAATATAGTACAGATGACTGCTCTAGTTTCACTAAGGTCTTAATATGCGACAATGTGAATCACAGTCATGATTATTGCAACTAAAAACCCCATTAATTTCTTGTGTCTCGGAGGTCGCGTTCCGAAGACACGATAGTTTGCTTAAAGTTCGTAATTTGTTTTTATTGCTCAGGCATATTTACTAGAAATATTTTAAAAGGAAAAATTCATCTTCCAAAAATTCACTTGCGGCGAGATTTGAACTCGCGTCCCTGGATCAGTACCCCAGTGCCTTAAACCGCTCGGCCACGCAAATTCCCAAGCAAGTGAATTTTTGAAGATAAATTTTTCCTTTAAAAATATTTCTAGTTGCTTAAAGTTTCTAAAAATATGTCGTTCAATTCAATTAAATTCAATTCAATTCATTTATTCATTTCATAATGTTTACGACTACTACTACTATTTATACTATTTATACTATAATGGTACTATTTATAAGAATATTTATTTTTATTTTGACTCTAAAAGACTCTAAAAACATCCATGAGTTTCTTGTGACTCTTCTCATTGGAGGTCGCGCTTTCTGAAGACACACTAACTGCCTTACTTATAAAATATTATTTACACATGACTAAGTTATGTGACGTTTGTCTCTGTCTGTCAACTTTGAAACTTCATGTGATAGTAAAAGTCAAACGATGCATAGTTATGCAGCGCATTAATTAGCGTTTATAAGTAAGGAGGTATATTGTTAGTTAGACATGAAGAAAACCTTTTTTAATTCAGACTTTTTGTTTTTACATAAGTAGATATTTCTTAAATTTTTTTTCCCAAATTACACACTTAAAACTTTAGTTTCAAAACTCAGCTAATACTAATTTCCAAAAAAATAACTTCCCTAAAAAATTAAACTAAAGATGCTAAGGCGATTTTGAAACGAGTTCGCTATCGTATAAAACATTATGTATTTATGTCCTGTATCTTGGTTTGAAAAAAAAAGAAAAGTCTTTATAGGCCAATTTTTTGTTTGTACGATTTTGTTTATGATAATATGTGTTTTGATAAAATAAAGTGTTTACGAAATCTATTTCTACAAGAATGGAAAACCCGCCTAATTAAAAGGCAAATAAATAGGTTAGTTACCTACTTACCAGAAATTGTACCTACAAACTGCTATCTTGACAGCAGTTAAAAACAGCTGAACCAGTTATTTTGAACTAAAAATCAAGAATATCTTTCAATAACAGTAAAAAACATAACTTCAAGGAATTCAATAAAACGAAGGCTCAATAAAATATTCCTTCAGGCGTCCTATAAATTATACCTACCGACAGGTATAAGATTTTAAGGCCACTTTCATATAGAAAACTCAGGAGCTCATTGGCCTAGCTGCACCAGCCGATTTTGAAAGGTCGTGCGGGTTAAGCAACGCTTGGCGCGGTCATTACTTGGGTTGGTGACCGAAAATTTGTGTGGCAGTCGTTACGTCAAGTTACTAAGAGGCCTTAGAGCGACCTGAAAACTCTATCACTAGGTGAGGTATAACAGTATACAAAAACATAAAACTTCCTTGGGCAGTCGTGGAAAAAGAGGAAGAAGAAGATGTAATATAAAACGTAAACGATTTCTTACCCTGCCTACGCCGCGACTTATCAATGCTCATTACGGCGGTGGGCAGTAAGTGTGGGTACTAGTCACAACCGAAATATTTGGTCGAGTTCTCAACGCGGAGCGGAATCATTAAAGTGTCAGTTTAACATCAAATTATCGAGGGAGAAGACATTAAAGAGTTCATCTATGAAATTTTGGGGGAAGGAATGAATGAATGAATGAATGAATGAATAAATTCTTTATTGTACACACCATATAAATTACAAGATAAATAAATAGAAACAAATACAGCTTAAATTTAGGAAGCACAATGGGCGGCCTTATCGCCGGGGACTGGAGTTTTTATCAGTCTGACTTCACCGACACGATTAGACACCAACCTTACTTGAAAGCAAGCAGTTTACCTGCCACCGCACGCGGGAGAACAGCTGGTTCGCTAGTCTTACCTAAATCCGTTTGTCTGAAGAGATGTGATAGCTATACTATGTCGGTCTTCACGGGCGGCCCTTATCGCTATCGACTGTCAAGCTATATTTGGTAGGTATAGCCTACGTATTAACTGTAAGCTTGAAGAAACCTTTCTCTTCAGCCTTTCAAAGTAAAACGTTCCTTATCCTACATTCGAAAATTAGCTATCGATATCCGACGATACGATTCCGACGCTCGTAAAACTCGTCCGACATAAAAATCGTTCCGATTTATGAAGATGTAAAATTTTATACTTTCTCCGTCGTCTCTTAGGTAGGTATATTTATAAATCGGATGTTGTTCTCGAGATCATTTTTATTGAAAAAGAAAAAAAAATGGTGCAAATCTTTAGTCATTGTAAGTAAAGTTCAAAGATTTTATTTTTAGTGGTTATTTCAGGGAAATTTTTTATTTCTAAAAATGCTTTTTTTTTTCCAAAATTAAGTGTTACTGGCTGAGTAGCCTTCGTTCTTGCTTCCTTGCTTTATTTCGGAAGGCAATATCTGTCGATGCAGCACCAAAAGTAGTAGCGTACAAGCACGAGAAACATTTTGTCGATTAAGACTCCATGTGCCGTCTCTTTTTCTTAAACGACGAGGAAATGAGAAGGAATATTTTTTCTTTCTGAATAGGATTTCTGTACTTAAATAAATCCCGGTGGCGGAATTGTCTTCCTTCTGCCAGTATGTTGCTTCACCTCTACAGGGGGTTTTTCTCAGTTGATATTCACTAATTTTGGTACCATGAGTCTACTTGAGTTTGTATGTTTTTTCTTGTCGATAATTTTTGATTGGTGTATTTAGCCCACTATATGGGGGCCAAAAGATGTGTCTACGAAATTCGTGTGTATTTGTTTCACATGATGCTCGGGAGGTAACTGTTCGCAAAACTACGAAGTATATAGCTTCTCTACACAACCAGGAGGCTAGCTTAGCGGATAGAGTCTTCAACGGTCTAAATAGTTCAGGACCGGCCGCACTAATCGCTTGGCACCGAGCTGTGTATATCTAGTTAGAATGCAAGCCACTAGGCACTAAGCAAGCCTGCCTATGCGGACGTAGCCTCAGTGGAATTGTTACATATCCATACATATGATCATGTAGTAAAAAGTAGGTAGGTAGGTATACTAAAAGTTAAATTCGCTTAACATATTTATCACATGACTTTACAATAGAAACTCGAAGTTTAACCAGCTTGTAAAACTGTGATAAAGCTTAAACAACGTTATACAAACTTTTATAGCTACCTAGAGTTTCTCTGGAACGAACTTACCCGGCGCACTGCGTATCGCTATCGGTCCAATCGAGAGAAAAAAAGGTGCATTAAAACTTATGAATATAACAAAGTTGATGAACAACATTCAGATTTTCAAAATCGCTATACAAGATGTGACAGGTAAGCCCTTATAATCCGAAAGGGGGTTGTTCTAGACGTCTAGGCGAACACCTTTTGTTCTACGACTTTTGAAAATTCGAAGTACTTTTCGAAAAATTTCGGTGTAAAGTTTACTTGAAAATCAGCTGTTTCTTAGAGTTCGAGGTTATTGACCTTATGTTGTTCTTTCATTTAGTTTGGTCTACTACAATCAAACCTTCAATTACCTTTATTTTCAAAAACAGCTGTTTTTCCAGTAAACATAATCTCAAAATTTTCAAAAAAAAAAGTTCGAATTTTCAAAAGTCGTAGAACAAAAGGTGTTCGCCTAGACGTCTAGAACAATCCCCTTTCGGATTATAAGGGCTTACCTGTCACATCTTGTATAGCGATTTTGAAAATCTGAATGTTGTTCATCAACTTTGTTATATTCATAAGTTTTAATGCACCTTTTTTTCTCTCGATTGGACCGATAGCGATACGCAGTGCGCCGGGTAAGTTCGTTCCAGAGAAACTCTAGGTAGCTATAAAAGTTTGTATAACGTTGTTTAAGCTTTATCACAGTTTTACAAGCTGGTTAAACTTCGAGTTTCTATTGTAAAGTCATGTGATAAATATGTTAAGCGAATTTAACTTTTAGTATACCTACCTACCTACTTTTTACTACATGATCATATGTATGGATATGTAACAATTCCACTGAGGCTACGTCCGCATAGGCAGGCTTGCTTAGTGCCTAGTGGCTTGCATTCTAACTAGATATACACAGCTCGGTGCCAAGCGATTAGTGCGGCCGGTCCTGAACTATTTAGACCGTTGAAGACTCTATCCGCTAAGCTAGCCTCCTGGTTGTGTAGAGAGGCTATATACTTCGTAGTTTTGCGAACAGTTACCTCCCGAGCATCATGTGAAACAAATACACACGAATTTCGTAGACACATCTTTTGGCCCCCATATAGTGGGCTAAATACACCAATCAAAAATTATCGACAAGAAAAAACATACAAACTCAAGTAGACTCATGGTACCAAAATTAGTGAATATCAACTGAGAAAAACCCCCTGTAGAGGTGAAGCAACATACTGGCAGAAGGAAGAAAATTCCGCCACCGGGATTTATTTAAGTACAGAAATCCTATTCAGAAAGAAAAAAATATTCCTTTTCATTTCCTCGTCGTTTAAGAAAAAGAGACGGCACATTTGTATACGTCATAATTGTAGAGAGTCAAAAAAAGACAGATATTCTGAGAAAATAGAGAGTTACTATTTTAGAGATTTTTACCCGAGTAAGTCCGGAATATCGGAATAAAAAGTAGCATATAGGTTAATCCAGTAATTCAGCTATATGCATCGCAATCGGTTTAGTAGTGTTTGCGTAAAAGAGTAATTAAGTCACATTCATACAAACTTTTGCGTTCATAATATAAGTAAGATTTACAAAACGTTTGTCCTAATTTGACGCATCATAATTATATTTTTGAGAATGTATTTATCGTAATTTGCTTTAGACAATATCTCTTTGTAATGAAACACATATTATTCCGGTTTAACTTGCGTTTTATTTAAAAACCGCATGTTACGGTGTTGTACCAACCTTTCAACAACTTTACAGTTAGTTTTATCATGGCATACTCTTAGGCCGGCTTGCATAACGGTTCCTAAACATGTTTAAGCTAAGCGATAAATTATACCGTGTCACGTGATTCCTGTGTAGCTCAGTGGTTAGAGCAGTCGCCTGGTTAGCGAAAGGACGCAGGTTCGAATCCTGTCATGGGGATTTTTTGGAAATATATTTCCTTGCTAAAAATATTTCTCAGCACGTGTTTAAAATCTGTCAGAACTTCAAGAACTGTCAATGTGTGGCAACATATTATCAATCGTCCACTTAATGAAATAGAGTCCAATGTTCGATTTACCATAAATTATTTTAAAATTGATTTAGTTAAATATGTTTTAAATGGTTTTATGCAAGCCGGTCTTAGGTTTGGGAAGAATGTTTTTGTTTATGTTTTAAAGCGTTTTCTAAAAGGAAGCTCCCGAGCTTATTAACATCCTGAAATTCACACGGGATTGGGACTCAAGCGGATGAAACACTGATGAATCCCTACTTATAATACATAAAACTCCTGTCAAAATAATCACGTTTGACTGAAAGCGTAAACAAAATCATTAAAATAATACATTTATCGTTTCATCTTCGTTTCCTCAAGCGATTTTGATCTTTATTAAGGGGGCATAAAGCGTTTGATAAATTGCTTGACACCACAGCAAGCAAAAAATTAAAGGAAACTATCTATTTAATGAGATTGCTGTCTCTGTCGTTCTCGCGTGTAAGAAAGAGAGAACGATGCTTGTAACTGATTCGATGTCATAGATAATTAACGTCAAGAATGAGTTAAGGGGAGGATGTTGCGAACAGTTTGTCAGTTAAAATAAAATCGTACTCTCATATCATATAAGTAAAAGTTGTGTGTAAGTATACGAGTATACTTCTTCACGGCAACCGGCTGCTGAACCGATAATGGTAAAATTTGGTATAGGTACACGTAGCTGGATATCTGAATTAACACGCAGAGGCACGCACATTCTTTTTACCCTAATATTTTTAGGGTAAACTTAAAAGATCTTAGGATACTAGTAGAAGAAGGTCGATAGGAACAATAAGTTAATTTACGGTGATGTAATTTCTTTGTAATCTTTTTCTGTTATTTTTAAATTAGATACCAATTTATGAAATTAAGCTTAATATCGATAAATAGGATTTATATAGGCATTGTATATTTTTGAACAAAATCCAATACTTACCTTATTAAAATCTAAAGAACAAACCGTTAGAATAGCATAGACAGGCTAAAGGTACTTAACAAAAATTGAAGGCTAGAATAGCCCTCAATTTTTAATAACTACCAACTGAACAACGTCCTCTTAACTTAAGGGCCTCTTCACACGAACGAACATTTAAACAAGGGCATCATTAAGGAGGTTTTTTTTCGTAAAATGGTTATAATTGAACCCACATGTTTTTTTAATATCTTTAATCTGAGATTTCTGATTGCGCACACGCTGCTTCTTTTATAGCTACTATTATTTCGTTTTTTTAGGGTTCCGTACTTATAAGGTAAAAACGGAAACCTTTTACTAAGACTCCACTGTCTGTCTTTCGGTATTTCATAAACCGTGATAATTATTATTTCATAACAAGTGACATTTTCACAGATGACATGGGTACATCTGATGCCAAAGAACAATCAATACTTTTCTGAATAAAGTGGGTAATTATAGTACCTAATAAAGTTCTTAAATATTATGTAAGTGGATTGTGGGGCTTTTATACAACAAGCGTGATTGTTTTTTGGTCAATTAAAGTAATAAATATTACAATGCATCATACACAGCGCAATCTAGCCCCAAACTAAGCAATAGGCTTGTTCTATGGGTACTAGGCAACGGATATACTACATATAATACTTTTTTTGTAAACACATACATATTAGATATTCATAGAAAGATACCTAACCTACGCAGACTTGCAATAGTAATGGTACGAAACTTTTCATCTGGCTCGCACTTGGTCACTTCTTTTTAATATTATACGGTATTTTACACCATTTAAATAGGTATTAGCTAAATAACCGAACGATCTTAAAAGTCGCTTTATACCTTTTGCCTTTCCGAGAAAATTGGTCATTTGAGTCAAGTCGCGATTCCATTAGACAATATTCGTACAAATTAAGAATAAAGACTCGCTTTATGTTGACCTTTTTGGTCAAATAAATAAAATACTTTGTAGAGCAGAAGGTGTGTAATAGTCGTTTATGCACTGAGGTAGGTACTAAAGCCCTGTCTTATATAGCGGGCGTCATATTGAATACAAAGCGTACGAATGACTCTAGATAGTTAACTCCCGAGCGCAGCGAGGGTGTTAAAAACTTAACTCCAAAACGAAGCGAAGGAGTTATGTGTCTAGAGTCCTGAGTGAAGCGTGGGATTCAAGCGCCCAAGATAAAGACAGGCTTTATTACCGAAGTGAATACTCTACTTCTACTTTACATATTTACTGCGAGACTGCGTAAACTTGTAGAGCAGTAGGTGTGTAAAGTTATTTTTTATTGTTTTTGAAATGAAGGGGGCACTTCTTGTATCATGTACAATAACAAAATATATTGTTTAAAGATGTATTTGATGAAATGAAATAAAATTTATTGTTTGTGATACCGGTTATGAAGAAAAATATTCAATCAGAATGGATTTCAGCTCGATTCACATCAGTCGCGTCCTTCAGTGTGTGTTATGTATTATAATTGTATCTTAATTTTTGTGCGTTTTTAATGAATAAATGGGTAATTTAGCTTAAAAAAAAGTCTAAATAATTTCAACTTGTACGAAAATATGAAATACTTGTACATACAAGTCTTGCCTAATGGAATCGCGGCTTAAATTAAGTATAAATAAATATAGCGACCGCATTAAATAAAGCTACTGACCAAAAGTTGTTAATGGTTGATATTGCTATCTACAAGCTATAGGCAAGTAGCGATTATGGATTTCATTTGGGTAGTATTAATATTTTTTGTTTTCATTAGGGAATTGTTAGTGCGTTTTGTCGAGGCTGGTGACTTCTTGTCCAAGCGAAATTTGGCTATCCAATGTGGAAATTAACGCCGCCAGGATCTTGGGCACTATGCCGCGGGAGGGAGGTGCTGACAATTTCCTTTGTTTTAGTTCTAGGTTTATTTTTGTATCTTAATTGTTTTTGGTTTTTATTATGTTATTGATTAATAAGCGCATTTCCTTTCGGCTTAAAGGGATATGCCCTTTTAAGCCGAAAGCGAGTTGTCCTAGACGTCAAGGCAAACCACTTTTGTTCTACTTTTGTAAATTCGCCAAGACTTATAAGTGCGCGTATAGCAACAGTAGTTAATAGTTATTTATCTTTTTTTTCTCCAGCGGAAAAATAAGAGATTTTATAAGTTTGTGGTATAGTAGCATAAAGGATTGAAGTTATTTTAATTAAGTTTTTCTTGCTTCATGTCATGAGTGATTCAAAGCTGCTATAATCTGCTGGCTTGCACAAAGACCTCATAAGGGAATTACTGCAGGCTGATAGCCACCACAATATTTAAACGCACAGGATTAAAAATTGACGGTCTGGTTAATAATTTAACTCCAATTTGCGAGAATTGGTTCGCCATACCCGTAGCTACATTGATCGGATGATAATATTAATCGAGTTCGAATTTTAAACCATAATTAGTTTGATGGTAATTCATTGGTAATGTACCTATTGTTTACATTCCAAAAAAAAACAGTATATAATCTATCAAACTAAACTCCACCTTTACCGGACTAAAATATGGCAATAAAATTAAAATTTAAAGCCACATTAACATGTTTTATGTCCAGAGAACAAATTGTTACTACGGTTCTAATCAAACGTAACACTGTTATTAACGTTTATGTTGTAAAATATCGAATAAAACACTCGAATAAAACTCATATACGAGTATTTTTTTAACAATATACTCGTAAAAGTTTTAATTTGGGAGATGCTAATACGTTGATTTTAGATAGGTACAAAAAATGATTTAATTTTTTTCTGTTGAAAGCTTTATGGTACAGTTAGAGACGTAAGTGTGTAATTGTAAATTATCTTTTTATGTATTTTTTAGTAAAGTTGGTAGCCAATATGACGGTAAGTACGCGACAAATGCAGGTAAACATGCATAGCAAATTTAAATGGTCTAATGGAAGCCACAGAGGTTGCTAAGGATGTAGCTGAATACTGTAGACCTAAAAAGGCCGCTTTAGCTTCTGCTAGCAATATTGCATTTTGACACATTCACGATAAATGTGCACCTGGTTCTCAGCGCTTTGTTCTATGATAGGTGCACGGTAATTGTGAATCTGTCAAAAAGCAATATTGCTATAAGGACCTTTTTAGGTCTACTGATTCACGCAAGTTTAACTTACTGCCTCCTATTTTTATACTATTGACACAAAAACAAGAAAAACGGTCTCTTTCGGAATTGGTACCAGAGCCCAAACGCCCCCTTCTCTAAATTATTTATAGTGGGCAACTGGGTCTATGATTGTTTGGGTATAGAGACCAAATGCACCTTTTTAAATTTGTTAGTGGTCAACTGGGCCCGGGATCGAAACAAAACAAAAGATGTTCGAAAAATAAACTATCGATTACCACTACGTTAATTTAATCTCTGTTTCTCTCGTCGTCGTCTTAAAGGGCCGTAGTAGGCCAGAACTGATGTTTCTAGGGAAAATCACTACAAATTTTTTTTGAAATAAAAGTTTTAAAACCATATTTATTAAAGTCGAGGATATTTACTAACACATGAGTGTCGTGAAAACACGATTCCTGAAAATTTTCTTGATGGAAATAAACCAAACTTCCCTCTAAATTGTACAAATAAGTGATATTACTCAGTCAATATTGTACGAAAACTTATAAAACTTTGTATAAGAACCGAACTTAGCTAAATACAGGCAGTGAATGTTTTGAATTTCAAGATGAACGTTTAGTTATCTTGAAACTAGCAATTGTTTGATTTTACGCAATAAAATTTTGCATAGTCGCATCTTACGTCCTTCACTTACACATCGGAAATTCTAAAATAAATAAAGCTAGCTATCCCCGTCACGCTATTAGGGTTATATAGGCCCTTAACATTGTAAAAATGGACCTAATAAAATACCTAGTTGACTTATTTTAAGTCATAAACCGAATTCAAAGAAACATTTGTATCGCTAACTGTACTGCAGTTCAAAAATTTACAACACCGCATACAATGTTTTGTAAGTTCTCTCGAACAGAGTCGCCCATTAAAACATGTTTTTATCGTCAACGTTAACTAATTGATGTATTAGAATCTTCAAACCATTCTGTCGTTTATATTATGACCACTGAATTGAATTATGTAAAATATAAACCACTGGGCATTCAACGACTAAACTAGTCTCAAGCTCAACTATGCCTCAGCTCTTGTTAGCTCTGTTTGTTTCGCAAACGGTTCAGCATTTGTGGACATTTTTGCAAGAATTTACTAACACTGTGTTAGGTATGACAACTACCCAATTTTTTAGCCAAAGCCTAAAGTTGAGAAACAATTAGGCTGATCTCTAGTCCGTATTTTGACTTTGCTAAGCAAAAATTTTGACCTAAGACAATTTTTGGTATTTATTCGCAACTTTCCAAAGTTTTTGCTTAGTAAAGTCGAAGTTTTTCAAATTAAGAATGTTAACCAATTCAAAAGTTGACCTAAACATTGCTTTTTAGCTTTGCTTTGCTGTTATGACCATGAAGTTCGTTTTATTTTATTTGTATACTATCTGCGCCTGCGGTTTTACACGCGGAAGAGAAAAACGCCGTATCACGGGCGCGGGCTGCCTAGCGTTTCACAAGCGGTTGCACTTTTTCGTTCATAACTCGGATTCTACTAATTGGATTTCGATGCAAACTATACCACGACGTTCCTCAAAAATAGAACTATCTAATATTGAAAACCAGATTTCAATCGGATTAGTAGTTTTCAATTGTATAAGGAACAGACTGAGAAACAGAGAAACAGACAGACAGATATGACTTTTCCTGAGTCCTCTAGAATCGCTCGAGAACAGCTCGGCCGCCCGCGCCCTTGATAACGCGTTTTTCACTTCCGCAAGTGAAATCGCGGGGCGCAGCTAGTTATAAGTATATAGATATAGATTACAAAATGAATTTCGACTATAAATTCCAAATCAAAGTTTATGCTTAGTTTGTCTTATACTCAGTCTGAGCAAAGTCAAAGTACGCACTATAGATTTCAGCGTTAGAGTCAAAAATTCGTAAAAAATCTCCGTGCAAA
Organism: Idaea dimidiata; assembly: GCA_949358125.1. NCBI lineage: Eukaryota > Metazoa > Arthropoda > Insecta > Lepidoptera > Geometridae > Idaea > Idaea dimidiata. Next base: position 12,856,143 of record OX442339.1, on the reverse strand, counting down.
TATTATACTTTGGAAAGAATATTATTATAATTTAGAAGTGTTTGCATTTCCGTATTTTACCTTTTTGTTTCGACTTTGCATAAAGATTTGAACTAATCCAAATATTTTAATCTACAGGAAACATTTAAAACAACAAATTAGAAAAACTGTCTCTACTACTCTCTTGAGGACTTTCTTTTTAATTTGTCGCTTTATAAAATAGCGAAAAAAAAAACAGCAAATTGGTTGAGATTTAATGAAAACGTCATAAAAAGCAACGGACCGCTTCTAATGAGGGTTCCTATTAAAAACATAATCAATTTGATGAAGTAATTTAGTTGATAATCATTTGGTGTTTTGAAAAGGAAAAATAACTAAGCCGAAATAAAAAATAGTAAGTTTTTCAGGAGCTGTGAAACTTGGGCCCGTTTTCGCTATGCGTGACTTAATGCTTTTTCTTACTATTATGTATGACTGACGATCAACGCCAGTGGAAATTTGATAAAATTCATGATGAAGATCGATTCATGAGTCGGGGCTGTTTTACTGCTAGTTTTGTCAACATGGTTCGGAGTTCGGCACAGTAGACATCTGCCGTAATTGCTTGACCAGATCGAAGAAAACTATAGTGAATAACACCATGCTGAGACCACCAAACAGTTACCATTACCTTTTTATTGGTAAGTTTTGCTTTAGGACACTGTTGTGGCATTTGACCTGGGGTCAGCCATTGCATTTTTCTTTTCCGGTTATCATAAAGAATCCACTTTTCATCACATGTTACAATTCGATCCAATATTCCTTCATTTCTGTACCGGTTCAACAAGGCAACACAAGTTTCAACACGCGTTTCTTTCTGCAGATCAGTCAAATCATGAGGCACCCATTTTTCGTATTTTTTTATTTTATTGATTTGACGCAAGTGAGTCAATAAAGTGGGTAAGGTAACGTTAAACCATGCCGCTAATTCCTGGGTAGTTTGACCTGGATCGGCTTCCACTATCTCTCTTAATTCATCGTTAATCACCTGTGTGGGCGGTCTTCCTCGTGGCTCGTTCTTTAAGTCGAAATTTCCATCACGAAAGCGTTTAAACCAAAATCGCACGGTGCGTTCATTAGTAGACCCCTCTCCAAACGCAGCATTGATATTGCGGGCTGTTTCTGCCGCGTTAGTTCCGCGTCGGAACTCGTATTCAAAAATCACTCGAATTTTCGCAGTATCCATCTTTCTTGTCTAAATTGAATAACAAAAACAATTGAAAGTCGATATTCAAATGTTTCACATTTTTTAAAAAAAGAACATCACAGAAACCATTTGAAAAAAGTTTCATTCGAAAACCTCAAACCATGAAGATTCTATGTCAATTCAAAGAACCTATTGCAATAAAACGGCAATTTCATACTTTAACCCCTATTATTTAGTAAGAAGGTTTAACATTTCATTAGTACAGGTACATATTGGTAACTTATCGATTATTATTATATGTAAAGAGCTTACAATGTTGTATCGGAATACCCTTTGCCGATAGAAAGTTTCACCGAAATAATTCTTAGTCAAAAGTTGGTTTTATGGAAAACTGCTTTAAACAATTTCTACAGTATTTTGTGCTTTTATAATTTAATTTTTTAACACTCAATATCAATATACAACCAAACAAATCTTTAATATTAGTCGCATTACCAACTCAAATTCTGAATATTGATACTTGAATCCATACTGCCTTAACGACCGAAGCGATGCCTACTCTATTTATTCAGAAATAAGGTTTATTTTTGAAGTAAACCCAAGAAGTTGGTGACCGTTGGGCCCGAGCATTGTTTGGTGGGAACAATGAAGGTACGACAAGGAATCTGCCTTTTGGATCTCTCGACTATATTGTGTTAGAGAACGGAGAGTCAGGCTATGAAATTTGCGGGAATTACATACGTTAAAAATTAACATCATTACTGACTATTGTAATAAAATACATAATTATTGGTGTCCTCTTTATGCTTTGTGAGTAAAATTGTTGTTGAAAAGGGCCTTTACTTGTGGCTACGGCTTCACGCAAGCCTTCCAAAGTCACTGGGCTCCATAGTCCCGTGATAACATATAACTGACATAATCTTTTTGTCTAAAGTTTTCGCGATTTTGCATAATAAAACACAATATGAACCGGGTTTAATAATAATGTCATTAAACAATAAAACACAAGTGAAATCCGGTAATGTCTGATTATTATTACTATTATTGACATTCGAATACTAGTTAACTGGAATATTAACATTTTGACATCAATAAATGATTTGTATTTGGTATATAATTATTGTGTTTTATTAGACATAATTTTGATGTTTTTATTTCAAACAAAGCTACGATTATGAACTTTGATAGGCTACTTAAAAAAATATACAGCTACTTATTTCAAAACAAATATGACATTGTTTGATTTAGAAGCGCCGAGGCACGAAATACTAGGAACTAAGATTTGAGTTTAGGAGCGACTTCATTGTTAAAGTGCCTTCATTGTCATTGTCAATTTTTTTTGGGTAACAGTTAATGCGTTTTAGGCGTTCAGTTCAATTACGTCTAAAGATAAAAGATTACATTGAGAGATGCTAAAGTTTAAATATTTCGATACTTTCCGATTTTCGGTATCATGGCCCAACAACTACTCGATGAGAATGTCTGAGAACATCCTCTTATTCAGATCTGAATAAAAGATTTTTCTAGAGTTCAAAAATTAGTCTGGATATTTCGAATTTCTACGAAACTATAGAACAGTTCATTTGCCCAAAGAACTTCGATTCAAGTAAAGTTTTCCAAAGATAAAGTTGTAGATTGGGTACTTACAGTTTTTTTAGTTAAAGAACTGTGCAGTATATTACGAAATGGGTATCCGGTCATGAAGGGGCTTGCTTTAGATGTCTCGACGAACAAATTTTGTTCTACGCCGTATACAAATGTCATTTTTTATTTATTTAAACAATTTATCTACCTCTCTACTTTGCAAAAGTAGTCTGTAAAAGTTTCGTAACATAAGAAGACCATTGCAACAATGCTGAAAGTAATTAAAACAACGCGATTTAAACCGGAAAACGAGATTTAATACTAGCTGCGCACCGCGGTTTCATCCGCAAAAGTGAAAAACGCGTTGTCAGTTGTCACGGGCGCGGGCGGCCGAGCGGTTCTCGAACGGTTACACTTTTTTGTTCATTACTCTGGTTCTACTAATTGGATTTCGATGCAATTATACCACGACCTTCCTCGAAAATAGAACTATCCAATATTGAAAACCAGATTCCAATCGGATTAGTAGTATTTAATTGTATAAGGTACAGACAGAGAAACAGAAACAGACAGACAGACATGAATTTTAAAAAATATATAATTTTGTTCTACTACGAGTACTTATCCTAAGCCCCCTAAACCAGTTTTTTTTTATTTACTGATTTTTTGACCTCTCTTACTTTATTATAAGTATAGATATAGATTTAGACTAAGTCGCGAAAACAGAAGAAAAATCTATATAACACATATTTCACTTTAGACGCGGACAATATTTCTAGTCTATTCTTCCCCACGGATGGGTAGCTCCAGTATGGTACAGACGTAGGGCCTTGAAAGGACGTACTTGTCATTCGTCTGACTTTGAGGAGAATTGAAATAAAAATGCGAGTTGGCATTTTACTCTGACGGTCGTTAAAATTCTGCCTTGTAATCAACTTTCAGAAAAATCAGCTCAAACAATAGGTATTTAAGAAGCACTAGAACACGGTTAAAAAGGTCGGGCAATACCAAACGGCTTGCCTATTTCTCGAGAAGGAGTAATCTTATTAATATCTTATCTTATCTTTCTTTTTACCAATATTATAAACGCGAAAGTTTGTATGTATGTAAGTATGTATGTATGTGAGTTTGTTACTCTTTCACGCAAAAACTACTGAACCAATTACGACGAAACTTGGAACATAGGTAGCTGGATACCGGGAATAACACAAAGGCTACTTTTTATTCCGATATTCCCGCGGAAACAGGACTTACTAGGGTGAAACCGCGGGGCGCAGCTAGCTATTGTAAATGTGGAAGTTTGTGCGTACGTAAGTAAACGAGTATATTCGTTCTCCTTTTCGCAAAAACTACTGAGCCGATTGTGGTGAAACTGCAAACGCAGCTTGTGTATCATTGTAATTTATATGTATGTTAGTCTATAAGGTATAAGGTTATTTTTAATACTGTGTTGCGTTATGATGTTTTTATTGATGTTCATAGGAACTTAACTTATACGAAGCATTCCGGACAAATCTCTGTGATTTTTGGTTTGCTTTTATTATATAAAAACTGTAAATGATGAAAAATAAAATAAATAAATAAATAAAATAAATATTTTTATGGATTTATTAGGCGTCTATCTATATTGCATTATATTGGTACCTCGGTTACTACGATACAAGCTTGTGCTTAATGTAGAATCGATGTCTGATATATATTAATTTGAGAAATGTCTTATAAGTCTCATAGTGATAATAAATAAATATTTAAAAATAAAAAATATAAAATATTTTTTTTGTCTGTATATGTGCATTTTCCAATGTTGAGGCGCGTCAACATTTTATTTTGCAGTCAAGTATACGTCTGACTTCTAACCTGTTGGTTGGGGGCTCGATTCCCACGCGAAAATAATCATTATGATAATAATTTGTTTCTGGCCTAGGTACCAATCTCTTGACAGTACATGGATATTCATAAGAAAGAAGAAATAAATATAAGCACTATATAAGTTATGCGGTCTGTATTACAATAACAATGAATCATAAAATCGTTTAAAAAGATTTCACATTAAATAATAAACAGTAACATTTGAATCTTAATATTTTTTACGTTGGCTGGCACTTTCTCAAGTAAAACCGCACCGCACAGTTAGTCTAGAAGTAAAACTAACGATTATAATTGTTGAAAACGTCCAAAGCCGACCGCAATGGTTATTTTTATGGACCACAAGATCCCTTTACTGCCGAGACGAAAAGATAAAAGTTTCTACTTAAAATTTGTATTTACTGCCTTGATCTTCTACGATTTATGTATCTAATCATACGTAATTGGGGTTTTAGTTGGGTAATGAGGTAGGTACCAACTTATTTTATAATGATATAATTATGAATTTGACCCTTGCTGTTGATGTTTCCGGTTATATCTCACTCGGGAGTCCATACCTACTACAAAGCCAGAAGGCCACCTGCCTGAAATAGTACATAAAACATCATCAATCATCATCAGCCAGTTGCAGTCCACTGCTGGACATAGGCCTCTCCAGTTGCACGCCACCTAGATCTATTTTCGGCTTCTCACATCCAGTTTACATAAAACATACATACCCCCAACACTCACTTCTATAATATTAGTAGGATTTAAAATAATGATGTAATACAACGCATCGCCTAAGAAAAGTAGTTCATAGACTCTACCAACAGATGGCGCTTTTTAAGATATGAACTTAAAGCTAGATCGCGCTATCGTTGCGTCTCCTCGATGTATAGACCTCGGACGTGAACTTTGTCCCAGCCTGATCCTCAATCCTCAGTTAACCTAAAGGCTACTTAGGTACGCATCGGGTCTCTGCATCCTACTGGAACGGAGCACCTGGACGTCCTCGGTCTATACGCTGAAACCGTGACAGCCTGAAGTTCCCCCACCCCTCGCACTACACCGCGCGCCGAATCTCTGTAACAGAGCATCCGCCTGTGCATCCTACTAGGAACACAGTGTGGGACCTGTCCGCGTTAAGGCTCTTCTCCTGAAACTGTAACCAACGACCTGAAAACTCCTGAAATACACTCGTATAGACTTGAACCTCGCTGCATTCTCATTTCCTCCGACTCCGCTCACCTACAATGATCAATATTGATCGGAAAAAAAAAATATTGAGTTACAATTAGATAAGTATATCATTTGATAGTTTTATGTATCACCGACCAATATAGACTACAGCGATTGATTTCCGAATTGATGAGCTCATTAGAATTCTTTTTTACAAAGAGACAAATTTTTAAAAATTCATTAAGCAATAAAAAACAATAAAATATCGAATGACATTGATTGAATAATTTATTATTAGGTAACGTATATAATGTAAGTTTTTCGTGACAATTGATTCCGAAAATGTCCAATAGACAAAAAATACTCGTAATTTTTTCGTTCTCAACAAAAGGGTAAAAATACCTCAATTAGTCATAATTTATTGGAGCTTTACACTTTGGGGCTGTATTTATAATGTCGTACTGGAGGCCGTATTCTGTATCTTTGACAAACCCATTGTGACTTTTTTTTATTCAATCGCTTTACAATAGTCATGATGAAATCATCTTTTCGTATAGTGGTGTGGCTCTAGTGATAGATGAACAACGACGAAACGATTTTCACGGATTTATAGCATTTGTTTTGTAGTTAAAGTAAAATAAACGCGCCCAATCCATGCTTTGCTGCCGCTTCCGCTTCCGTCCCGCGTCCGTTGTTTTCATGAGGATAATTTTCAAACTGGCAAATCGATGCGTAATTCACGAAGGGTGAAAGACAAACTTTTTCAAACCCCTTTTTAACATTATCCGATTCCCGTATTTTTTTTGTATAATTATGTATTTTTTTTTTATTGTACAGAGGGTACATGAATTATATGCCATATTTTTGATGGAAATCTTTTTAGTGTTTACATAGGTAGACATATTATATTCTACCCTTTGAAAACGACTTCAGTGTAGGTTTTGTTTAAACGAAATTAGTGTACAATGTAGCTGCAAATTGCATACTACAAATTCTAAACCATAAACGCTTCTGGCCCTTGTCGACGCTATAACAACTGGAATCTTTCGCAAAACTTGTTTATGATTTTTGAAATCTGTGCTCATAAACGTTATGATGTCAAGTTTTTGACGTCTTTCGTGATCAGGACGTTTATAACAAAAGCAACGGGTTTAAAACAGAAAAAAAAAATGAGCTTCTGTAAGTAGTTGAGAACTGAAGTAACTGAAGTTGAGAAAAATTAGGTACAGTGAGTACATAAGTAATACTGCCAACAAACTACTTATTTGCATTGGAATTACTGCAGTTTGTCAGAATTACCTATATTATAAAATATTATATTAAATGGTATGGTTAAAAAAGCAAGTTTCTAGCTTCCTTATACCGTGACCTAATAATTGTAGAACTATTGATGCCTACCTACTGGTTTGTTAAGTATAATAAAATAAGCGATTGTATAACTTAAAAGAACATGAAACAATAATGGAAGTAGCGAGAACTACTCCCGACAAATTGCTGTACAGTTTGGCAGAGCTATGTATGTGTTATTTTATGTGTCGTTAGTTAATAAATGAATAAAAAAGAAAAGGCTGTGGAAACTTCAGTGAAATGATGTACAGAATAGTAGAGTGGCTTAGTCTCGTTGACATTTTGAGGAATAGCTTCAATGTTTGCGGGAGTTTTCGAAACGCCTGTCGAATTGATGGGGATTCTCGAATTTGTATTTTTTTAATTATTAAGTAAATGGTGACATTTTATTTCTTTTCTTTTAAGTTGGCAAGTAACAAATTTTAATGCAATGATTAAAAATAGTCAATAGTCAATATACTTTAAATACAAATACCTGATTGTTTAGGTACGTCAACTTATAATTAACTTTAGTGTGATTTTGGAACGCGTCCTCCGATGAGAAGAAGCTACAAGTTTGTTTCTTTTGTGATCATGTGTTAAAATTCAATCGGGGATTTAGGGGTTTTCCTCATTTTGTTAATATAATAAGAACTGGATCAAAATATATAACAATCATATCCATGGACTATTTTAAAGGAGAGAGAGATAAAAGTATTATTAGCCATTACGGCAGGCATATATGATTACGTATGCAGACACCAAAGAGTTCACTAACATAATGTTAGTTTTGTAGCGGCTCAACTCATCATGATCATCACACAAGCACGTCTATAAGAAACAGAGATTGTTCGCACTGAAATGTGCACCTTCCTTCAGTTTACAAGAAACAAGAAGCGTCTCCAAACAACCAAGAATAGAATACTACTATTTCTCAAACATGCTTAGAAATTTGAGCAATATTTTGACAACCTTCTTCGAGATAAATCGAACTTGCTGTACTAGTCGAGCAGCGGCCGGCAATAGTTGTATGAAAATCCATATCTGTCGTGTTTAGCGGCCAAATAAATTACTATGTAAAAAATCATATTTGTCGTGTAATTTAAAAATGGAACGATCTTCCACTCCGCAACATGGCGACCAAAGAGGCAACTTATCAAAGGTTTAATTTAAATTTCGAACTAGTGAAAGCTGTTTAGTGAAAAAAAATACTTAGGCGCGTAAAAAACCTATTGTTATTAGTTGTTCGTCAAGTTCGTCAACTTCGTCATTGGTTTATATGTTCTGAATTGTACTACTTAGTTTAGTTTCCGCGTATTATTTGAGAAAAGTACTATACAAGCTTTGGCCGCAACTAGGCATTGATGGACGCTGTAGTAATGTACTATACAAAATATGTCAATGTAGGGCGATACCCCGACTGCGACGCAAAAAGTTGCAGGATCGATTCCCACCAAAAACTCTTGAAGTATGCTGATCATCTGGGTATAATATGTATGAAATTTTATAAAAGTATTTTTAGCATTTTCTAACTAGGCTTGTACACAGGCAACTACACGTACAAGATAGAGGAGTAACTAATAGGTGTATACTTACTTGCTGGAACGTTAAAGTAGATAACATTTACTGTAAATACCTGAAAAAGTACAAATAAAATCGTTAATATGGTTCGATGGTATCCTTCGATCCTACCATACCAATATTAAATAGGTGAAAGTTTGTATGCCAGTAAAACAAAGTATGTTTCTTATATTCTTCTTCACGAAAAAATACTAAACCGATTGCAATGAAACTTACAATACAGATAGCTGAAGATTTGGATGAACTCAAACAAGCATAGGTTGATTTTAATGGCCGATCTAGACATCGGCTAACATCCGAAAATATCCCATTTGACATTAATTTACAAGGTTGTATAATATAATAATAGATACTTTACATAACAATTTCTTGTTATGTCTATTATTAAATTACCTCTAGGTATCGGTCAAAGAACTCCTACGTGAATATCAGATCGTAAAACTGACCTACCTCACTACGAAACGTTGTGCGTCATTAAATGTAAATAAACTTGGCTGCGTAACAATAATACACATTTAATTTAATTTATGTCAGTCTTTGCTTTTAATATTTTTTATTTTGCGTTAGCTTATAGCTATACCTACTCGCACTGACATACAGCGTGTTTCGACGATGACCATTTAAGCCGAGAGTGTGTTGTTCTAGACGTCTAGCCGATCAACTTTTGTTCTACAATTTCGGAAAATTCGAAGTAGTTTTCGAAAATTTCAAGTTTAAAGTTTACTTGAAAATCAGCTGTTTCTTAGAGTTAGAGGTCATTGACCTTATTTTGTTCTTTCATTTAGTTTGGACAACTACAATCAAAATTTAAATTACATTTATTTTCAAAAACAGCTTTTTTTTACACGCTGTATATTGTGCGGAGGTGCGTCCTTCAAATTGGGATTCCTTTGGAATTACCACAGATTAGGTGATAGTCACAAAGGAATTCGCGACGTTACGACGATGCGGTGCTTGTTCCACTACTTTCCATTATAAGTAGCTTAAGTGTTGCCACAGTTTACCTAGTAGTCAGCACCTGGGTTTAGCTTGGCTCGGTGTCGATACGCTAACGATTAACCAAAGTTTACCTTGGTTTCACTACCAAGTTAAACCATGGTTAATAGGCTAATGTATTTGCAAATATTAATAATATTTGCATGGGGATAGTTTTTTGTGATTTGCGTAGTTTCTCGTATTTCGATCTACTTATGTTAGTGTGTAAGAGAGTATTCAAAAGCACATCGACATATTTTTACAAAAAAGTATTTCGAAAAAAATGAAACGATGTTTGTCTTTAACTATGGGCCTTTAACCTACAACAAAAAAACAAATCTTAATAATAAAGGAAAGGTCTCTAAAAATATGTTCTCGTATTTACAGCGGTTCTAGGACCTCCACTAACTATTTTGCCTGAAAAGAAAAAAAAACCTAAATAGATTTTAGTTCTGCTCTACGCCAATAAAACCGAAAATGAGTTTAATTTCAAACAATTGTATTAGATGGATCTTAGTAAACATACTAGTAAATTCATTCTAGTCTTAGTTCTCATGTAACATTAAATATGTAAGTATTATTCGAACAGTTCCAGTCGTATCTATCAAGTGAAGCGACGGAGTGACGCAGCCCACGCGGCTTGCGGCCCATAGGTCAAGGTGTGAGTTCGCTGGACTGGCCACGCGTTTATATCGCAACCAGCATTGTCTGTGTGGTACCATTTGCAAAACAAACCTTAAAACCAAACAAAATTTACATATTTTAGTCCAAGTAAATTTATAGATCATCGTTTGCGTTAACGCAAATCTAAATCCGGTTGATCTGATTTTTTGCTGACTTGTTTGTGATTAATAATTCAAGTTTATGACCTCGAGCGGCGAACGAAACCTTGTTAAAAATCGAAAAAACTATTTTTTTTGTGGTAAATTAAATTAAATTTCTATACATTTATTTCTATTAAATAGAGCGCGCTTATTAAATAGACTTAATTTGCTATAATATGAGACTAAAACTGTCGACTTAATAGTTTTTGAGATTAATGGCCGAATACAGAAAGGTTACTCAACATTTAAGAACTACTTAAACAAAGAAGCAGCTCTCAAACTCAAAAATTGCCATACTAATTTTGAATTTAGAAGCTGCTCAATAATTTAAGTACCTCGCAAATGTTAAATGACGTTTCAGTATTCGGCTGTAAGCCTTCTAAAATTTGACAGTTTTTTGAACTTTGTAATTTTTTGTAGTATTTTAGACATCACTCGAATAACTAGCGGTGGGATGAAGTTCCATTAAGTTTGTTACCATAAACATAAATTGAAGTTATTTGAGGGGGGTTAAATTCGGAATCCCAATATGATACATTAAATTAGCAGGTATACGTATGTTCTGTCAAATAGAGAATGTTTATTGTGTGTGCTTAAACTAACATATAACAATTAAATTATTTTGCTATCGCTACATTACAAATCGGCGCTTTTGAGTGCATTGTACTGGCAGTCATAGCCAGCTAATTTATGCCCTGAATATAGATTTCTTCGACTCCGAGCCCTCAGTATTTGTTGTACTTACCTATTAAAAGCATTTTAAATAAACCAAAAAATATCAATAAAAACACCCACGTTGTACTTCGTAGTAAGTACCGATTATACGATATCAATGCAATAAAATTGTCAGGAATTTTATATCAATGTCTGTACAAAGAAGCTGCTAGATTGTAACCACCAGTAGGTAATCACTTCTTTTCTGGTGGTGTGGCTCAACAAGTGTTAGAGTTTTCATGTCGCTCTAAACTCTAAGGCTTCTAATTTGACCTAACTAACGTTTTTTTAGAAACCGGGTTGGTCAGTTTATTCCTTGAATGCCTCATGTTAGTCAATAGTGTATGCTTTATTATGTAACAATAGCATTAAAATAAAACACGCGGTAATTGATCATTTAGTAAGTCTGTATTCAATATTATCACACCTCTTCCCGTCTCTTCCCATTCAGCGAGACTCCGAAAAGCTAGTTTTACAAGCTGACTTAAAATGTGTTTGCCACAAGCAAAACCTCATGTTAGTCCAAGTCAATGCTTTATTGGGTAGCATTAAAATAAAACACGCGGTAATTGATCATTTAGTAAGGCGTTCCCTCATCGATGAGGATTTTAATCCATCTTCCACCAATTATAAATATATTGGTTGCCTAATGAAAAGTACCTACCTAGTGCTAAAAGGTATTTCTATTTGTTTCGATTTGGACCATCGTTTAGGATTCCACGGGTTCCACCATTAACTTGTTCAACCTAAGACACCGGTGAACCGATTTTAATGAATTTTGATGTAAAGATACATGGGACCTTATAAGATCGCCTTTTAATTATCTTGTTAATTTTACGCAATCAGGCCTTTAGCGTGTAAAGCCACGGGCGTAGTTTAGTTTAAAATAAATATAACACCCCCCCTTTACTACACTGTCCATCAGTCTGTCTGTCTAACAACAAAAAGTAATTTATTTATTAAATTTATTAATAATCCTTTGCACCAGGAACATTAAGGGGCGGGTTATTTAATTAATTTGTTTTTTTGTTTTTATTATTTAAAATGAAATTTACCTATTAAACTGTACTTATTTTCAACTGTAAAATAAATCTGCACTAACAAATGAATGATTCCCAAAAGAAATGAGTCGAGCATCACAATAATGTCCGATTTATCACTTGTACACGTACAACAGTGAGTTATCATGTCGAGATCTATACACATTGCAGTTGCAACGTTGGAAGAATTTCTATAAGATTTAGATCCCACGGGGTGTGGGCTGTTACTTTTACTGTGTTCTTTGTTGAATGAAGTTTACACCTGACCACAGACTTAAAGATCGACCGATTTATTTTCAATGCAATTAATTTGATTGCAATTTTATTTTGAAACGAAAACTTTCCAGTTTTAAGCTGGATTTTTGGAATGAAAATCGAGGTATTTCCCAATACATCAATACTGCAGTGCTCTTGTAAATTAGTGCCGAAGTAATTAATCCTAATTCTAATAATATTATAAATGTGAAAGTGTTTGTGTTTGGATGTTTAGATGTTTGGATGTTTGGATGTTTGTTATTCAATCACGCAAAAACTACGAAACCGATTGCGATGAAACTTGGAATATAAGCAGTTGGATACCGGGAATAACACATAGGCTATCACACATTTATCCCGACATTCTCGCGGGAACGGGACTTACGCGGGTCAAACCGCAAGGCGCAGCTAGTAAGAAATAATTTGAACACTCTTATTATTCCTAGTAAATTAGAAAAAGTCTTTCGCTCTCTCCTTCTACTTCCCTTCTTGCATTCTTCAAAACAAAAAGAAAAAATATATATATTAGTCTCATACATTAAGTGAACTGCAGCTATTCCAAATAAAAGTTCCTCAGAATAAGAAGAAACGACAGGAAAAATTTCACACCGGGTACTTATAAAAATGATATTACAATAATGAAACTTACCCTCCAATCCCTTGGGTGTGCTGAGACCATCCAGCTTCTACGTGATGTCGGGTATGTCTGTCTGTATGTAGTTACTGTTGGTACTTGATTTTCTACATCAAGCAGTTTAAACTTTCATTTATTCAAGGTTAGAAAGTTTCATTTTGCTGTAATTTCTTTCCATGATGAAACAGTGATCATATAAAAATAAAAATAAGTTTATTTCAGAAAAAGTCTATTTATGTTAGTACTTTATAAACGTAATAATAGGGTTAGTAGTTACAAATAATTATTTATGGCATATTGTAATTATGAAACCTTTATCTAAAATGTATTCTAACAACAACGTTCGAATTTTGAAAAAAGGTGTGTGAATAATGGAACTGGTGCCATTGGAACTGGTGAAGTTCAAATGGCAATTATTCAGTTCCAGTTTGACACTGGAACTGGTGAAGCTCGTCCGTCAGAGGCAAGTTAAAATGCATCGCTAATAGGCGACCTTTTTCCTTCAAGTCTATAATGAAGACCAATCCAGTTCTATGGATGAAACCCATGCAAGACAAGGTTGATGCCTAAACTATGTTTATTTTGGGTTTTACTGTGACATGAAGTTTAAAAATTGACACTCAGAAACCAATTTTGCTATTTATGCATATAAAATCGTGGTCCTGACCAAGGACCTTACATTTACTAGCCCTGGAATGTTCACGTAGAACTAAGTGTTCCGCTACATTGAGCATGCTGTCCCTTCCCATTGACTAATATTGTAATATAATACTTCTTCATAGTGTTATTAGAAAGGGATAGCAGGCGCAATGTAGCGATATACTTTTTAGTTCTACGTGTTCATTCCAGTTTTAGTAAATATAAGTTCCTTAGTCCTTGACTGCCTGACTGAACGCATAGCCTGGACTGCTGCTCCTAGAGACATGAAGTTTGGGGAGTGTGTTTATTGCCCAGAGCAGATACACAGAGGTTCATTGTCATCCACTAGGAAATTCTTTACAATTCTACGGGATTGACAGGCCTCTGTGGCGCGTCGGGCGGACGCTCGACTGCAATGCAGAAGACTGCGGGTTCGATTGCCGTCAGGTGCAAATATTTATGCTTAAAAATAAATATGTGTATCTGGTCTGTTGTCTTCCTATGTATAATATTATGTAAAAAAAAGTATAATATGTAGTATATCCGTTGTCTAGTACCCATAGTACAAGCCGAGTGCTTAGTTTCGGGCTGTGTGTAATGTAGTGAAATATTTATTTATTGGGACTTAAGTGGATGAAACTCTGGCGGCTAGTTTCTTGTATATCAGTCATGGTTTAAGTAAAGGATAGATACTTTAAATTATAGTATTATCTAAGAATTTGTGAAATGAAATTTCGCCAGCTGCATGGTTTGCGAAATCGAAGTACCTACGCGTAAGTACTACATACCTTGCGTTTTGTTATTACCTCCCGCCCAATAACAGCTAGGGCGGGGGTAAGTGGGTAGTAATTGCTAGGTATAAGTTAGATTGGCTTTTTAATTCCGATTTTCTTAGGGGTTGGTCTTGTGAGGGGTGATAAGTAAGTATTAATATACGTTAGGTAGGGCTGTTGGCTTGTAAGACGCTTGATTAGAAGATTGTAGGCCTTGTCGATGTTAATTGGCTATATTAAAACTTACAAAGTCTCTAAAAACGGTTGTTTTAAGGTTTAATACGGATCTCCAGATACAATTTTGAAACAAAGTAATAATGTTTGCATCTATTTAATAATATTTCGAACATTCTTCTATGGTGGTTAGATATTTTTTCACAACTATGGTATACTACATATTTTTAATATAATAAATACTAATTATTTCAAGTTACGACCTCTTGGCAATAGCGTTTTAACCAGTTCTTTCCTCTGGACATGGCTGACTAGGCTGGGAGGGTGGTATAGGTGCTGGGCAAGCCTACTACACCTAACAACGTCCCGGGCAAACAGCGCCATAATATAGCATGGATTAAAAAGTTGCTTGCGCTGTATAAATCATCTAAATTTAGATGAAAAGGCCTTATTATTATTATTATAAATACATCTAAATGTGCTCGCCAAGACTTTTCTTTTGATGCTAAACACGATGATTATCTCATTTTATGATTTTTCGATGTTATACTCTACGTTTATATACCTACCAATTTTTTTTTAAAATATTGATAGAATTTATAGCCAATTACACCCGGCCCATTATTACGAATCTATTGACACCTCATTTATTAAAAACGGTTCAGCAGTTTAGATGCTACAAACCCTTCCCACTAAGCCCCCTGCCCTTTATTTTGGCTTCGCCGTAGTTGGATAAAAGTATATTATTTTCAATCTCGATACACCCATTGGATTGGGATTTATGGTGGTGAAATATAAGGGCGTAGCTAACTGGTACTTTAAATACGAAACCTTACACTAGTCATGACTAACAAGCCACGCGCTTGGTCTACATATTAATTGTGCTAGGCTATAAAGTATATTCAGATGAGTACTATAAAACAGCAAAACGCTGAAAAACGAAACATTCCCTACCATCTAATTAAAATTCAACCCTCTCACGATGCAAACCAAAACGCGCTAAACTACGATGCTAAAAATTTTACAAGTTATAAACCTCCGCCATAATAACACCTCAAAGTTGATGTGTAAATTTTCAAAGCCCATAAACAAGGTGTCCATTCTTCAGGCAAAAACCTGGATAAAGGATAAAACGGGGCGGGGTGGCCATAAATTTAGGACGAACGAGAATCTTGTACACGTCACTCTGATATAAAGTTGTTGCTGTTTTGAATAAAGCCTACGATCGTTGCGAAAATTTAGACGAAGAGGCGGCGAATTGTTACCCTATGTCATATTAATACTCAAATACATATTATTATTATTACTCTTATATGACATATTTTTTACAATCTGTATCCAACAATGTTGCGTAAATTAATCGTAATTATTATATATCTCTGTAATAAATATCTTATATCTAATAAATATAAATAACTGGTGTATTTGTATCCATGCAAGGTTTACTGTAACAAACTTTCAACCGATTTGGCATGCCTAATAACATTCTTCATTATCAGAGTTCTTTAATACCTCAATAAGAATTAATTATGCCATTGAATCCAAGCAATAATAAACAGTATTAGGGTTTTCTATGGTGACATGGAAATTAAAACCATTTTTTCGGTTATATCTGCGTGCCTTTTATTATCCCTTCGAGGCCTTTAAGACCTCTTGCTCACGGGTAAACTGAGAAAAATGTGCGATTTAGAGGATCTACTAACGTAAATGGCAACGATTTTATTTTTGAAGTAGGTAACCTCTAAGTCGTTTTTGTTTTAAAATAAACAGTGTCCACTCAGACTAACACTTGAGATTTATATTGTTTGACGTAAGTTTATAACTCAGCATATTTTACATCTAAGACATTCGCTCGGTGAGAAAAACAGTTGAGTTCTGTAATAAAATATCACTTTTTCGTGCTTTTAGATTCAATCAAAATGAATGGAGAAGGATATTGTACTAGTAAAATTGAAGTGCTTTGTGGGAAGAATTTTATTTACTTAGAAACACTTCCTAACTTAGTGAAGTGTCGTATAAAACAAATAGTTTTAGATACGCTCTATTAAATTTTTTAAAAAGGGAGAGTAAAATTACCTACAATTTACTACAAACTAAGAGCGATATATAGGTACTTATGTATTTTTAAGTAAGAGCGAAGAAGATTTCGACTTTCAATATCAAATTTGTTCACTATTTTGTTAGAACAAAGCATTTCAATGGGTATATTTCTCTTTACCCTGCTGTCTTTTGCAATAGATTTTGAACTCATCGCTACGTACAAAGATACCTATGTTTTATCTAATAGAAAAAAAAACTTAAAACAATTTTTAGCTGCTGCTGTCTTTTGCAATAGATTTTGAACTCATCGCTACGTACAAAGATACCTATGTTTTATCTAATAGAAAAAAAAACTTAAAACAATTTTTAGAAAACTGTATAATTTCTAGCGGCTTCTTGACGGTATTAATGGTCTCGTAACTATGTTTTTGTATCTCGTGAATTTACGACTACAAATGTGCTGTCTATCCGCCAAACTCCGCCGCCGCTTTGTACGCCGTTCAACTTTTTTTTAAATAAGTACATCTTTTTAAATACGCAGTAAGCTAAAGAATGACATGCATGATGCATGTGAATAACATTTTGTGTTTTTTCTTATTTTTTAATCTTCTAAATGTTGATCACCTTAAACTGTCATTGTTAAATAAAAAAAGTTCTTAAGTTTTTTTCTTATTTTACGCATGATTAAACTTAAAATAAACTGTATTGTCCATTGTGATTCTAGATACAATGTGTATCCTTAGGGCCATTGCAGATTGAACGACTAAATGATGACCAATACAGTCACAATTATTGGTAACTTCTTACTACCTTGATTTTTATTATTAAGTATTTCCTACACTTGGATGACTAGTTTTTTGGAAACTACCGGTCCGGTCCTTTTTTGGTATCATTATCATTACATAGTATAAAACAAAGTCGCTTCCCACTCTGTCTGTGTGTGTGTATGTTTAGATCTTCTAGATACTACGCAACGGATTTTGATGCGGTTTTTTTAATAGATAGAGTTTTTCTTCGGCTTGGCAGTTCAATGCGTGATCAGGAGGAGCTGCCGGAAGACTGGGGTTGTGGTTTCTCCTGTGTATGTCTGTGTGTATGCTGAGGCAGATCCTCGTTTGCAGCAGACACGCGGCTCCTTGGGCATTTTTAATTGGACTGTGTTTATGTTTTTGTTATTGTTCTTATTTTTATATGTAAAATGTTGTTTTTTATTTTGTGTCTTTGGTGTTCTTCAGTGTGTTTGTTGCCAATAAATGTTTTCTATTCTATTCAATAGAAAAGTTTATATGTGTAACACATCCTAATATTCCCGCAGGAACGGGATTTACGAAGGTAAAACCGTTGGTCTCAAATCCAATCGGCCAATTTCCAGTCTATACACTATATTCCACCTTAAATGAGTATAACGGTGTGAGTGCCTACTTGACGACAGCTGAACCGAGTCTTAACATAAAGTTTAAGGCAGGTAATCAAAAAGTTAGGCAATTTTTTATAAGTGTTTCCTTTAGTCAAGTTATTCGAGTTTAGAGTTCATGGTCTTGAAGTAGGCACAAAGGAAAGTAGATTAAAGTAATTGTGCTTAAAAAGTGTCGTGTCTTAAAGGACTTTGTAATACTTTGTTTAAGGTTTAAATGCAATAAGTAACAATACCGGAGGCGTTTTGTTCAGATATGTAAGCTGATTCCTATTTATTTTTTTATATTAACTTATATAGCCTAATAAATAAACGTGGATTAAGTGTAAACATGCTTTTCTTTTTCCTTGACAAGAACTTTCAAAATTGACAGACAGAAACAAAATGTGCTCCACCCATCCAACAAACTTACTCCATGTTAATAATAATGCTAATAGTGATCGATTTTGAGTTTATATTAATTAAATGTAATAATTTATCGCCCCACTGCTGGGCAAAGCCGGTTAGTAATGTTTTTTCGATTCGTGACATTTCAGCGTGACATCCAACGCCGTTGCAGAGAAACTATACGCGAGTAGAAAAACACCGAAACAAGCGTTATTACTGGTAAAAAGGATGTGTAGATTTATAAAATAAATTCTTTTAACGTAGGTCGAACAGGCCGTTTCGTGTAATACAGCGCAAGCAAATTTTAATCCATGCTATATAGGTGCCCGCGCCTATATAGCATGGAATTGCTTGCAGCAATTGTTTGGTGGAGTAGGCCTGTCCAGCACCTATTCGGGATTTGAAACCAAGACCTTCAAAATTAAAGGCGTGGTATCTACCACTATAGTCCAAGACCGCTTCTGTTATAACGTAGATGCGCTTAAATAAAATTTTCACTCTTTATATTTTATTTTCTTGTAGAAAATATAAAGATCAACAGTGTTTAATTAAGTCCATTTTTTTTACATTTATATCTAATGTAAAAGTAGCAAAAGAAGTAGGAAAAAACACTTATCTAGCTTTCCCGTAATTGGCAAGGATCGCGTATTGCAAAAACTGACATCGCACAGATAAAATTGTAGATCGAATGCGCTGACGTTACGTACGGATAGCAAATTCGTTTCTTTTTAACGGTGTCCATTATTATTATTTATATTTTGTCATTTCTTTTCTATTGCTCAAGGCATTTCTACTACAAACATTTTAAAGCTCGCGTAGCCTAGTTGGAAGGGTGCCGGAGTACTGGTTCGGAGCCGTGAATTCAAATCTCGCCGCTAGTGAATCTTTGAAGATGTATTTTTCCTTTAAAATATTTCTAGTAATAATTATTTTTTACAAAAAATCAAATAGTTATAATATTCACACCACTACAGGAAAAAGAAGAAGAATTTGACTTTGACTTTGTTTAGCAAAAACTAAGCATAATCTTTGAATTGGAATTTATAGTCGAACTTAATTTTGTAACATACAAATAAAATAAAAAAAACTTTATAGTCATAACAGAGAAGCAAAGTTTAGGTCATTATGTTAGATTGGTTTACATTCTAAATTTGAAAAACTTCGACTTTACTAAGCAAAAACTTTGGATAGTTGCGAAGATCGCTTTATAAATACCAAAAATTGTCTCAAGTCAAAGTTTTTGCTAAGCAAAGTTAAGTTACTATAGATTTTAGACTAACACTAGGTGACCTAGACCACTACTCAAAAAGAAAAAGACGCCTTTTAGGCTTAGGCTGTGCGTCATACACCAGCCAGTCAAGACTCAGGACAAAGCATTTGATAGGTAAAGATTTTAAGTATTTCTTATCATCATCATCCTCAGCCTGTTGCAGTCCACTGCTGGACATAGGCCTCTCCAATTGCACGCCACCTAGAATATATTTTCGGCATCTCGCATTCAGTAGAAAAAGTCGGAGTCGGAAGTATTTCTAGTCCGAGCCAAAAATAAAGGTAAACTTATCAGATTACTAATGAAGTAACTCAGGTGCAATATTTAAAATTATTTTACTTACTTTCATTGACTTATATATTTTATTTGACCATATATTTTGCGAACGGTACCCTGGATGTTTTCATTTAAAATATCATTAGTGTATCCCACTAATACGAGGTTAATTGGACGCGCCACTCACGGAACGTGAAAAACTCTCTCACATCTATCTATCGATCGACACGTGGTGCATCTACCTACCCAAAATAGGGAAACTTTTTTAGTGGCGTAAATTCACTTTTATGTGCCTATATTAATCTAACACTTATAATAAAGGAAGAGAGGACAAAAAGTCTGTACTTGGAAGTAAATTAAAAAAAAGTTGTCTAGAGGACTTAGAAAAAGTAGTAGAACAAAATTATATAATTTTTGTTATTCATGTCTGTCTGTCTATTTGTCTGTGTCTCTGTCTGTTCCTTATATACAATTAAAATTCAAAAAGAATGAAAAATATCTAGGTAATGATAATATCCCCTGCTTAATGGCCAAGGGACGTTCTACGCCATTAAATATTAAATATTCGCCAGCCCGCAAGCTCAAGGTAAAAAAAACCGGGCCAAGTGCGAGTAAGACTCGCGTACGAAGGGTCCGCACCATTATGGTAAAAAAAACGACATAAAAAACACGGTTGTTGTATGAGAGCCCCCCTTAAATATTTGTTAAGAAAACAAAATTTTTAGATGAGCAGAAAAACATCATGTGTGAAAATTTTAACTGACTAGCTATCACGGTTCTTTAGATACAGCCTTGTGTCAGACAGACGGATGGACGGACAGCAAAGTCTCAGTAATAGGGTCTCGTTTTTATCCTTTGAGTACGGAACCCTAAAAACATGCTGTGAACTCACATCACACAGCTCAATCTAGCGCGATGGAATAAGCTTGTGCTAAGGTAACTAAACAACGAACTTGGTAAGCAGTATTCATCTTTTATTGATAGGCATAAAAAAGTATGTAGGTATTTTAATATCCAGGTCATCATAAATTGGTGTGATTCAACAAAAAAAAACATGCAACATTTGAGTAAATTCGAGCATTTGCTCAAATTAGAGCTATATTTTTGTGAGAATTTATTGCAACTGCAAACAATAATTTAGCGAAGCGATAACACCATTTTATGTAAATTGCTGCACGTACAAATTATAACTTTGCCACTAATATTATAAAGCTGAAGAGTTTTTTTGTTTGAACGCGCTAATCTTAGGAACAACTGGTCCAAATTAAAAAAAAAGTGTTTAATAGCCTGTACCGTCTTCGCGGTAATTTTAAATATCGCGCCAATGGACTTAGAAAATAAACAGGACTGATTAGTTGAACATTTTGCCTTACAAAAGACAGAGGCTAATCCGAGCCGAATGAGATAGCAATCGACGATGTAGTGTGTCTCGTTCTTTCATCTTGCCAGCCTACAAAAATTATCATATTTAAAAAAAACATTAAAAGAGGTTGCAGTTATTGTACGGCCAGATGAAGCACGACCCGATAATGTCAGTTAATTGGACGCCAGGGTCTCGTTTTAACACTTCGTACAAATTGTATGGGATGTAAACAAGACGAATATCCTGGCTTCCATTTAACAGGTCGTATATTATCGGGTCGTGTAATAAGTGGTTGTCAAGTACATTATTGGCTCCTATTTCCTTTTTATTATTTTAATGGTAACCCAAGCGTCAGTGTCATGGTGGCATCATGGCGGTAAAATATTAATTATTTAATTTATAGAATTTCTGCGTTAAATTGCATAAAATGGTGAAAACGTGTTGTGTTTTTACTTGTACAAGTGAATCATATGGTGGTTGCAATATATCATTTCATAGGTAAGCTAAAATATGTTTATTATTGTATTCTACAAATGTTTTGTTCTATTACAAGAATTTATGGTGACTATGATTTTTGGATTTTTGTATTGAGTTCGGGTAAGTTTTTTTTTACTGTAATTTTATTATTTCAGCTTTCCGAAAAATGAACAAATACGACAAAAATGACTCAGCAGTATGGATGAAGTAGAAAATTACAAAAAAATCAGTCGTATGCAGTCGTCACTTCGATCTTTCCTGCTTTTACTCCCGTCGATTATTGAAAGCCGATGTAATACCAACAACTCCGCTGGTGGTACGAATACTGTTAGATATTTTACTACTTACCTGCTGAACATAAGTGATAATAAGTAATTAGTCAAAAAGTTTTATTTTTGAAATTTCCTCTAGCTTTACATTTGATGAATTTTGAGGGAAGTACTATATTAAATTTAACGCAATTGACCGTCATGTCTGTTTAAATTTGATTTCGTCAGTCAGTATGTAGTATGTGTCTTTGTGTATTTTCCTTCTTCTTCTTCTGCTGCTGCTTCACACCAAAGAAAATTAATTTAATTTCTTCTTCTTTCTTTGAACCTGTGCCTCTTGCATGACGGGCGAGAGCGCTAATCTTTGCCTCACGGGAACCCGTCGTGATACGGTGATTTTTGATGATACATTTCTTTTTGTAAAATATTTATACTTATTAATCAAAGTGTTCAAAAATTAATAAGCATACTATAACAATTAATAAAACTGTTTTATACCGTGTCCTTTTGTATTATTTCATTAATCCTTAAAGAGCGTCTATTGCTAATGGAAATCTTCAATTTGCCAACGGAGACTGAGACGTAAGTCTCAGTAATATTATAAACGCAAAAGTTTGTATGTATGTCTGTGACTTTGTTACTTAATCACGCAAAAACTACTAAACCAATTGCAATGAAACTTGAATATAGGTAGCTGAAAACCTATAATAACACATAGGCTATCCCGATAATCTCGCGGTAACGGTACTTACGTGGGGGAAACCGCAGAGCGCAGCTAGTAAATAATACAATTGCACTTGCATTATTAAATCTAACATCTGTCACATAAAAAAAATCTTATTGTCACCCTATTAGAAAATGACACAAGTCCTTTGCTACAACCATCTTGCTCAGCTCGTTTTTATTCTGACAGTGTTTTCTCCTGTTATTTATCTTACCTCCATGATCGCGCCATATCCGGCGTCACCAATGAAATCTCTCAGACACTAAGGCGCCTGGTCAACTCGAGGCTGGGCCAATCAGAATTTGTCTATTTTGACGTAGAGCGCTCGCATTGGTTAAAACCGAGAGCCTACCGTCACTGTGAGTGACACCTACCTACTACCAAAAAAAAATTCCTACGTTTTTCTAATGGTGGACGTTGCGTTCGAACTAATCTAAATTTTCCTCGTAATAAGTTTGTCGGCGATAGTGTAATCATAAACCAAAGTGAAAACGTCATCCTCTACGTTTAACATCGTATACGGCGCCGCTCGTGAGTGCATCCAAAACTTGAGTGTATCACGAACCAACGACGTGTACCTACCTACCTACTCGAAGAGCGAAATCCAGGACATTACAAGGAGGCAACTCAGGTGCGTAGCGCTTTATATTTTACTAGCTACGCCCCGCGGTTTCACCCGCGAAGTCCCTATCCGTTTCCGCGGGAATATCGGGATAAAATGTATCCTATGTCCTTTTCCTGGTTCTAAGCTACCTCCCCACCAATTTTCAGCCAAAAGAGTTCAGCCGATCTTGAGTTATAAATAGTGTAACTAACACGACTTTCTTTTATATAGATAGATTTGCTCAGTTCGGGAAGAATGGGAACCTTAGACCGTGCTGAGAGAAAGAAATTTCCTTAGAACCAATGTATTTCACATACATAGCCCATTTATCAAAGAAGGTTATAGGCTATATAACATCACGCTACGACCAATAGGAGCGGAGCATCCATGAAAAATGTTGCGAAAACAGGAAAAAAAATGCCCCTTTAATTTTATTATAGAGCTTAAGTCGCATGCGCTAAAACGCATGCGGGCGACGGGAACGGGACTTACGCGAGGGAAACTATAGGCGCTGCTTATTTTATAAAATAGTAGACTTCAGTCCAAGGCCTACTGGGTTAGGGTTGAAGTCGTCCCCCTCAAAACTAGGATCAGGGACCATGTTAATAATTAAAAACAAACTTAGAAGCCACCGTTTATTTCGTTGTTACAAGAAAAAGTGAATATGGCGCGAGCGTCGGCTCGCACGGGCGCGCGCGTCTCCTTCTTTCTCCTTCCGACCACAGGAACGCAGTATGTCCGTCCTTGTTACGCGCGCGCGGCGGCATCGGTCGGTGTCGGGTGGCATCGGCTCCGCTCGGCATACCCGTCACAAACATCATAAAATTTCAATGATGAACTTAATAAATAACTAATACAATTTTTAATATATCGACGCTTAAAAGGTAATAGGGGCTAAGCGACAAAAACCAAATTGTTCAGGAGAGCAGTTTAAAGTTTTAAATTTCAGAAAAATGGCCATAACTTTTAAATTAATTGTCATATCTGTAAGATGGAAACAGTTTTGAAATCTAGAGAAAGACAAGCATTAATTGGCATTTTCTTTTATTTGATTAACCATTGTATTACCTGGTTTGATGGCGCTTAAATCAAATGGTCTTGATTTTCATTTGAGGTAATACGGCATAAGTTACATCTACCCAGAAAAAATCAAAGAGTACAGAAGCCTTAGTATCATTTGATATCCACATACGATAAGGTAACAGGGCATAAGTCACATGACTGTAGAGTAGCTTAAATGGGTAAAGAAGGATACGAGACTATTCGCATTATTTTGCCACAGGGTAATAAAGGACAAACTACAGTGCTTAGCAAAAACATTTTAAGGAAGTTAGACATTAACGACACTGTAAGTGGCTTAATTAATAAGGTAATGTGGTACATCCGCTCATCAAAATTTCTATACCAAGAGGAAAAGAAGGATATCTTACATACGACATTATCAGGGCATATGGTAATGTGGGTTAAACGTTAAGTCTTAAAAACACTAGACTCACAAGCAACATTATTCTTCCTTAAAATTACACCTAACCCAGATACACCTACTGTCCTATATAGCGCCGCCGACACTCCATCCGTACTTGGAAAAATCCAAGGATGGAGAAGCAGGTGTTACAGGTGTTACCTAATTATTAAAGTTAGTTAATAAAAACAAAAGTACGTTTTTACTAACATTTAAAAAATAAAGTACCTAAAGACACGGATACCGGCTTAAGAAATGCCGCGGGTACCGGCTTTAGAATGCCGTGGGAGACGTAGGACTCGTCTGAGGGACAAACACTAGAAGATTGGCAGCAGTGTCTTCCGGCGTATTATATCGCATCATTTCCTGCACTCGCCAACCCGCCTGCCAAGCGTGGCGAGTACTGGCAACTCCCTTCATAAGTATGCAGACAAAAAACAGGCTCTGAGTCCCCGGCGGACTCGCTATTCCTGACTACGGTAGTGGCCACGGTAAAGGCTGGACTAGGGGTGCTAACAATCTCCGGCAGACGCCGCGCTATCACCCCCAACCGAGACCACTAGCCCTGGCAACACACAACATCCGCACTTTGAGGGAAGGCGAAAAGATAGATGAGCTGGAAAAAGAAATGAGTAGGTTAAAATGAAACATTTTAGGTTTATCGAAAGTCCGGCGAGAGGGAGGGGATACGATAATCTTAAAGTCTGGCAACCTACTCTTCTACCGGGAAGGAGACCTAAAATCCCAAAATGGGATAGGGTTTCTCGTTGACAAATCCCTCGTTGGCAACATTATTACCATCGAAAGTGTGTCGAGCAGGGTCGCATACCTAACACTTCGAATATCCAAAAGATATTCCCTTAAAGTTGTTCAGGTATATGCACCGACCTCGACACACTCAGATGAGGAAGTTGAGACCATGTATGAGGACATGATGATAGGGTTACCATATCGTTAAAACTCACTACACTGTTGTTATGGGGGATTTCAAACTCAAACCTTGGTAAGAGAAGCGATGATGAGTTGACAGTAGGGCAATTTGGTTATGAGCAGCGCAACCATACGGACACAGGCTGGCCCATTTTCTGGAGAAGGTGGGACTCTTTATGATGAACTCGTTCTTCCAGAAGCCGCCTCACAGGAAATGGACCTGGATGAGTCCCGATGGTTCCACGAAAAATGAGATTGACTTCATCATGACCAACAAGAAACGGATAATTATTCAATGATTTATCTGTGATCCACAGAGTGAAAACCAGCAGCACATTGAATATGAACGTTAGACTTGAACGGTCTCGGTTGATGAAGTCCACGCTCCGTCCTACTTGTGCCCATATCCAAAAGCTTTCAACTTGAGCTTTCCAACCGCTTCGACTGCCTAGCTGATGTTGCATTGGTGAACGATATAAATAGCAAGTTTGTAGAAACTGTCCCTACGGCGGGGTCTAAGTACTTTAAGACCCGCCGTACAAATAGGCCTCAGAAACTCTCTGATCACACCCTTAACCTCATGGCTGAGCGGAGATCACTGCGACTGCAGTCTCCCGATGATGTGGACTCACATAGGCGGCTCAATAGACGAATTTGGAAATCCTTGCGTCACGATATCGGTTTCTTAATGCCTTGCGTATTAAGGATACGATCGAGTGGAACAAGGGCTCCAAAGTGTTCGCAAGGGATATGTCTATTGGGCTAAGCCAGATGACGAAGCTGAAGAAAGATGACGGCAGCGTAGCCTCCACTAAAGCCGAAGTGTTGAGGGAAAATGTCGTTTTACGGTGGTTCACCCAAGCACAGATCTTTTGATCTATATGGGTGGCTACAGTCTAAAACACCTAAATAATTGAAAATTATACAAAGGTTCGACTCTCAATTAGGGTGTGTTATGTTCAATTTTTGTTGTGTGTAAATAAATAAACAAAATAAATAAAAAAATCGAAAGGTTCTATGGATAGCTATACGATTCGTTCGCTAAACCTGCTAGCAGTTTAGCTAGAGACCCGCGAGTCAAAATGACCCGACACTACACCGAGGATATCCCGGACATTAGTCTGTACGAGATTAAAATAAAAACAGATAAAAACAGAGCTTCTGAATGGAGCGCGTGGATCACAGGTACATAAAGTCCTTCAGAAACTCTTCAATGCCGTCTTGCTTGATGGTACAACGCCAGAAGAATGGAACAAAAGCGTGGTGGTTTTGTTATTTAAGAAAGGTGACAACACCTTATTAAAGAACTAAAGACCCATCTGGCTTTTGAGCCATGTTTATAAGTTGTTTTCAAGGGTCATCGCGAATCGTCTCGAACGCAGGCTTGATGACGTCCAGCCGCCCGAACAAGCCGGGTTCCGAAAAGGCTACAGTGTCATAGACCATATCCATACGCTTCGGTAAGTTATACAGAGGACCGAAGAGTATAACTTGCCACTTTGCTTAGCGTTTGTGGACTATGAAAAGCCTTTAATTCGATCGAGACATGGGCTGTGCTCGAATCTCTCCAGCGATGCCTAATTGACTATTGACACATCGAAGTATTGAAGTGCTTGTATAAAAACGCCATCATGCCAATCCGAGTACAGGAACAGACTTCGAAACTATTCCCGTAAAGAGACGCGTCAGACAAGGAGATGTCATATCTCCGAAACTGTTTACGGCCGCTCTGGAAGACGCCTTCAAGTTCATAGACTGGAAAGGACTTGGCATCAACATTAACGGCGAATACATCACTTGTCTTCGGTTTGCCGACGATATCGTAGTCATGGCAAAGACGATGGAAGAGCTCGGCAATATGCTAGAAGGCCTTAATCGAGTCTCCTAAAGGGTAGACCTTAGGATGAACATGGACAAGACGAAAGTCATGTGAAATGACCATGTTGCTGGACCTATCTAGCTGGACAAGAAAGAGGAAGACGAGAAAGAGGTCAATCGTCGAATCTAACTCGGATGGGCAGCGTTCGGGAAACTTCCAACATCTTTTCGTCCAAAATAATTCAGTGCCCGAAGACAAAGGTCTTCAACTTGTGTGTGTTACCAGTGATGACATACGGATCTGAGACGTGGTGTTTCACCATAGATAGGCCTTATGTACAGGCTCAAAGTCGTTCAACGTGCAATGGAGAGGGCTATGCTTGGTATTTCTCTACGGGATCGAATCAGAATTGAGGAGATACGTGGAGAAACAAGGGTCACCGACATAGTCCAACAGATTAGCTGGCTGAAGTGGCAATGGGTAAGTAAAATAGCGCGGAGAACGGGTGGCCGATGGTGCTGAAAAGTTCTCGAGTGGAGACCACGGACCGGAACACGAAGCGTAGGACGTCCACCGACGCGATGGACGAATGACCTGGTTAAGACCGCGAGCCAGTGATGGATGCAGGTTGCATTCAACCGCCTTGGTTGAAAAACGATAGGGGAGGCCTATGTTCAACATTGGATGTCCTACAGGTGATATGATGATGATGATGACCTAAAGACTATTATAAAAAGTAGTTACAGAGTTACAAAAATAAAGTTTTAGAAATAACATAATGTACCTACTCAGGCGTATCTTCTTAAAAGGTACTTCAGAAAAGGAGTGGACACGCATGCATGTTTGCGTAATTACCAATTAGCGAATGATCATTTCGAGGTAGTATAGCAATAGCGACAGTGTTGTATTATAATAGTAATTGGTAGTAGGATATAACCGACACTTCAATATTAAATTATATTTTAGTAATAGTGGATAAACGTCGACGGTGTTGTAACGTTGCAAGTGGTAGTAAGGTATAAGTGACAGGTCATACTAAATTCGATTTTGGTAGTTATGTATAAGCGGCAACTATATTGTAAACTTATGAATAGTAGTAAGGTATAACCGATGCTTAATACTTTTGATGACAAAGGTAAAGAGGTATAAGTTCTAACTTTTCAAACACGTGTTTATGGTAGCGAAACATAAGCACCCCGAATCTCTACATCGGTAAAAAGTAAAGAGACATTACCGACTACAAGTCAAAAATAGTGCTATTTTTACGATGGTACAAGCACCTTTATAGTAGAAAAGGCCTAAAATACGGTCGGTAATACCAAAATGACATTTAAAAGTGCTTGGATTCAAGCGACAAAAAGATCAACGTAGAGCCACGGGAGTGAGCGCATTCGATAGAGCGGAAAATTTCAAGTAAGACTGCATTTAAAAGTCGTTTTGGACCAAAGTGTCGCTTATCCCCTATTACCTTTTAAGCGTCGATATGTACTTGTATTTTACGGCCAGCCGCTGGCCTGACACCAATCCCCCTTAAGACCAAGCCGTTTACC
Source organism: Idaea dimidiata (assembly GCA_949358125.1). Classification (NCBI taxonomy): domain Eukaryota; kingdom Metazoa; phylum Arthropoda; class Insecta; order Lepidoptera; family Geometridae; genus Idaea; species Idaea dimidiata. Next base: position 12,826,847 of record OX442339.1, on the reverse strand, counting down.
CACCACCGCAGGAGAACTCCGCAGGCTTACTAGTCTTTCTCAAATCCCTTAGTCGCCATTTTTCGTCACCCACGGAAAGTGATGGGGTTGCACTATTCCACGCCGATGTCTCTGTACCTAGCAATTGACTATGCTCTGCGTTTTGACAAATACTTACATTAAATAATAACACCTATATTTTTTCTATCGAAATGTGTGTAGGTAATACGCTATTTAAAAATAACTTCTTCTATAGCAGTTAGCCAGCGATGTACCTACTTTTAAATTACGTAGGTACTTCAAAAGAACAAAATCTAATTTATTTTATGGTTTTCGCGATTTTGCATAATAATACACTTTACTTAAAAAGCCAACTGCAAAGTTGGCGAAAGCTCGGTCGTTTTATAAATCATGATTAAAACGAGATTCAACCCGGTAAATAAAGTGTTTTATTAAACAAAATCTAGATAGGCGATTAGTTCTACATTAACTCTAATTACTTACTTACTTTTTACTTATACAAGGTGTAACATGTAAGCCCTTTTAAGCCGAAAGGGGGTTGTTCTAGACGTCTAGGCGAACAACTTTTGTTCTACATCTTTTGGAAATTCGACGTAGTTTTCGAAAATTTTAAGAAATTTTTTTACTTGAAAATCAGCTGTTTCTCAGAGTTCGAGGTCATTGAACTTATCTTGTCCTTTCATTTAGTTTAGTCGACAACAATCGAAACTACAATTACCTTTATTTTCAAAAACAGCTGTTTTTTCAGTGAACTATAACTTCAAAATTTTCAAAAAAAAGTTCGAATTTTCAAAAGTAGTAGAACAAAAGTTGTTCGCCTAGATGTCTGGAACAACCCCCTTTCGGCTTAAAAGGGCATGCCCGTAACATCTTGTATAAAATCGCTGGGGTTCCACGGTAGAACATTAATCTAAAAAACTGCAATTATATTTAAGAAGATCTTGTTCTCGAAATTAGATGAATTAATACGTAGTAGGGCTTCGTGTTCTCATCACTTTTCACACCAGGCTTGAGGTTGTATATGAGAAAGGAAGAAATCACGGTGTTCTCTCGTTATTTGCCTTCTTTTGTTTGCATGTCATTCGGTTTTGTGAAATTGTCACCGTCACACAATTTTTATTATTTTCCGTAATTATTTTCAGTTTTCAGGTTTTTTCAGGATATAAAATGATATATCTATAAACAATTATGCCAAAAAGGAAATCATAATTGGAGGAATTTAAAAAACTGGAACAGAAACTCCAAAGTTATACAGATGACACGAGTTCATCTGAACCAGAAGGTACCAGATTTCTTCACTACTCAGTATACCTATTCACCGTGCTGCAAAAACTCCTGAGAAGACATTATGTAATAGTTGCTGAGATTTTGTGCACTACTAACTCTTATTGGACGCAGATGCGAGTACATACCACAGGGTTTGCGTGTTTCTTTTTGGAGTTACACTACCCGTTAATAGTTTTGCGAACAGTACTTTGGGCTGTTTCTTAACTATTGGTATTCCCGCTACCTTAACGTAAAAGGGTTTTATTATTGGACGCGGATGCGAGTACACACCTCAGGGTTTGCGTGTTTCTTTTTGGAGTTACACTACCCGTTAATAGTTTTGCGAACAGTACTTTGGGCTGTTTCTTAACTGTTGGTATTCCTGTTACCTTACCGTAAAAGGGTTTTATATCCCTTCTGTGGTTTTACCACACATTATGCAGTTTTGCGAACAGCTCTAACCAACCTCCTGAAATCTATCGATTCCAGATGCGCTCAATAACAAGGTAACTGATAAGGACTTACATAACATCTTTAATGAGAAATCTGACACTGAACCTAAAGCCTACGCCACCAGCGATACGGCTCAGACCTCAGATACATTAACAACAAATACCGCTTCCCTGAACATCAGTTCAGATCAACGTTCAGACCAAATTTAGCAACTCGAAGCTCCTATCGACCCGTACTGTCTAGTGATGAAATTCTAGATTGTTTAGGAGAAGATCCTATCTCGGCTACCATATTTGCACCCGAGATACATAAAGACCTGGCGCTCAGGTTAGAACACACGATCCTAAAGGGTCTCTCCAGGGAGAATCGTAAGGATTTTATGGAAAAATACCCCATTCCCTCTAACTGTAATCTTATCAATGCAGTTTCGTTATCAATATCGCTTTGATTGCTGAAATAAAAGCGGCCACTACAGATTTGACATTGAAACGAGATAAAGGCTTTGAATCATGCCAAAAAGAAGTGGCGTCTGTAATTTCATGTCTTAGTCAAGCCATCAATAAACTTCTTTCATATAAGAATTCAGACTCGTGCTTAGTCAAACTTTTTATAGACTCCGAACGCATCCTCTGCAACTCTGTCAACATTCTGACACTGAAATGAGGAGAAACTTTATTCTAACCTCCTTGATAAAAAGAGATGAAGAAACAACTTCACACTACTGTACCAGACGACCTCAAAATCTATCTGATACAATAAAGATATCCTCCGGTGTCGAACTAAAAACTTCAACCACCAAAACATTTGAGCCGTCTTTCAATAACAAGCCCAAAACTAAACAACCATCTACGAGTTCGAGGGATTTGAATTGGACGTCGTCGAAGGACCCTCCGAACAGGAATCGGCAGTCGAACTCATCGAAACACTCACAACAACAGCGGAGGCGCAGTCGCCTTTAACTATGGTAAAATATGTTGGTAGACTATCTTCTTTCTACAAACAATGGACGCTGATAGATAAACAAAAAAGCCTTAATCCTATCTTACATTGGTTTCAAAATTGAATTTGACTCTCCTGTCATTCAGCCCTTTCCCCCTGCTACAAAGCAATATTCAAACACAGATCTATCTTCCGTGAATCCATTAATAACTTGTTATCTATGGATGCGATAGTTCAATGTGAACACCGAAGATCGATTCTTATCCAAAATCTTCAGGAAATCTATTTATTTATTGATTGCTTTCATGACTATTACAGATCATATTTATAAATAATATAGCACATACATGCTAAACCAAATGGTGAATTTCGTTTTATCCTAAACTTAAAAGAATTAAACAAATTCATCAAAACTCGCCATTTCCAAGTCAAAAATCTTCGAACTATCTTAAAACTCATGACTAGAAACTGCTTTCTAAGCGTCAAAAATAAATAGCCATACAGATACTCGCAACTACTTAAGATTTAAATTCGACAAATTATATGAATTTACGGTTTTACCCTTAAGGTAAAGCACTGCACCATTTATTTTCACTAAAGTTATGAATACCTTATATGATTACTTTGCCAAGCTGGTTTAGTATCAACAAACTACTTAGACGACTACTGTCTCCTTGGAAATTCATACGATGAATGTTTGCGCAACTCCATCCTAACTAAAAATTTGCTCACTTCTCTTGGTTTCCTCATGAATGAAGGCGCTTTTCAAGGTTTAATTCTAGACTCGAATGATTTTTAGATAAAATTACACAAAGAAAAGATTGACCACATTTCCACAGAAGTTAAGTTTTCCTTACTTAAGAGTTGTAAAATAAGAGATTTTGCTAAACTAATTGGCACTAGTTTCAATTTACCCCGTAATCAAATACGGGTGGTTATACACGAAACTTTTTCAACGTACAAAATATACTATTTCCTGATGACAACTACGACAAATCACTGATTTTACCCACCACTCTGCAATCCGATTTCACGTGGTGGCTCAAGGCCTTCCAAAATCCTTTTAGCTTGACTAGAGAGGACACGCATGACGTGGAAATCTTTTCAGACGCTTCTAGCTCGGGATAGGATGCGGCTTGCCGCGGTAAAAAGGCCAGTGGTCTGTGGACCGATAATGAAAAACTTCAACACATTATTTTCTTAGAAATCAAAGTCTCTTTTTGGTTTAAAAGTCTTTGCTAAACATCGTACAGACAGCCAAATCTTACTTCGTATTGATAACACAACAGCCATTATCTACATAAAGCGTATGGAGGAAATTCAGTTTCCTCACCTCACAGACATAACCAAACGTCTATGACAATGTTGCGAGTGTCGTAGATTATACGTCTTGACTTCCTTCATGTTCATCCGAAAGTTTTACGGCTGATGCGGAATCTATACGCGTACATTCCGATATTAAATGGGAACTAGCCAATTGGGCGTTCCAACTCATTGTTTCTACTTTAGGGAATCCAGACATTGACCTATTCGCAAGTCGTATTAATAACAAATATTCTTTATATGTTTCGTGGCATCGCGAGCCAGGCGCATCTTTTATCAATGCCTTTACAATCTCTTGAACCAATTATTTTTTGCTACGCTTTCCCCCCTTTCTCTATGATCCTAAAAACGCTGAGAAAACTTATCTCCGATAAGTCAAGGGGCATAGTAGTTGTTCCTTTATGGCCTACATACGTGTAATCAGTCCATCCACACAACACTCACCCTAGTGACAGGAATCTTATGCGGACGGCGTGGTTTAAAAGATGCGTCAACCCATTATCAATCACTATTCCTACTGATTGCCTTACTATTTGATAATTCCATCAAACAATACGATATCTACATTAAAAAATGGTTTTATTGGTGCATTCAAATTAATTATGATAATATATTGAGTGCCTTAATCCTATTAAAAATAACAAACTATTTGAAGAATGATTTCAATATGAGTCTTTAAATAGCTGTAGGTCGACACTAATGCTGCTTTTAGGAAATAATTCCGTAAAATAAATGACGATAGACTCACGAAATTCTTTAAGGGCGTATTTCGACTACGACCTTCTTTACAAAAATACACCGTTACTTGGGACCCTTCCCTAGAACTAAACTCTCTAAGTACGCTTTACCCCAATGAAAGTTTAACAATAGACCTAATATCTAAGAAACTGATAACACTTATTACATTATTAGCTGCTCATAGAGTACAAACATTATCAAAAATAAACATAAACGATATTGAAATATTTGACTCTAAAATTACAATAAAATACCGGACTTCCTAAAAATAACAACACAAAGGTTGCTACCTAATGGTAGGATACCTACCCGTATCCTACCATTCTTTGAAACGAGACCGAAATTTGCCCAAGCAAGGTTTTACTAGCTTACTTAAATATCAACAGTTCCATCAGTGCCATAGCCAATCCTCTTTTCCTAGGTCTTAAAAAACCATTCAGACCTGTAGGACCACAAACTTTAAGTCGATGGATCAAAGACACTTTAAACAGAAGTGGAATCGACGTAAATATATTTTCAGCTCATAGTACTAGGCATGCTGCTACCTCCGCTGCTTATAAATTTGGCGTTAGCCTAGACCAAATAAGTTAGACCGCTCGCTGACTGGACTGGGTCGTCAAACACATTCTACCGATTCTATAATAGAACTACAAATGACATTAACACCGACAATATTAGTTTTGCCAGAACTATAGTCAATCAAAATTTTTATAGACTGATAATTTTTTCTATTTATGTTTAACAAAAGGAGAGTTTTGTTTAGTTAGCTCTCTTTTAAGCTTTACTTTTATAGTTTAAAAGACTAATTATTTTAAGCGGTGAAGCTTCCTTTTAAGTTTAACAGAATACTTACATTATATAACTACTACTAAAATATTTCACTCTCTAAAAGTCTACGTATTAATTCATCTAATTTCGAGAACAAGATCTTCTTAAATATAATTTATGATTAAACGAACTTACCTGTACGTGAAGTTCTATCAAAATTATATTATGAAGATCTTGTTCGAAGAAATTAACTACCCTCCCTCCCTATACAACATCTTACAGGATCTCTAATACTACTAGTGGAACCAACGATATAATACCTAACACTAATTGACCACTAACACTTCAAACTCCGAAAAAGGGTTGATAATTACATTTTCTGAGCTTCTAGTTTCAGGAACAGTACCGAGAGATCCCAGTTCACCCAACTTTGTGAAATATTTTACTATTCTCTGAACTAAATGACATGCAAACAAAAGAAGGCAAATAACGAGAGAACACCGTGATTTCTTCCTTTCTCATATACAACCTCAAGCCTGGTGTGAAAAGTGATGAGAACACGAAGCCCTACTACGTATTAATTCATCTAATTTCTTCGAACAAGATCTTCATAATATAATTTTGATAGAACTTCACGTACAGGTAAGTTCGTTTAATCATAAAATATAAAACCAAAAGTGACGTGTTGTTTTTGTGTTACGTATCTAAGCCAGCCCTTTACTTAACCTACATGCAGAGAGGTGTAATTACTGTCATCTCACATATACCTACCTTTCATTCAAGGCTTTAGAAGGGAATTAAAAAAACCTACTTCAGCAAGTCACGATGTGAAACGCTTTAATAAGGACGCCATGTTTTTGACTAAGCAAAAATGAGTAATACTATTAATAATATTTCCATAGCCCAAGTAGTTTTCACCCGTAGTTTATACATAGTTCTATCTGACCCGGGGGTTGTCCTTGGCTGCATTTTATAGCGAAGACAGGGATAATTGCCGGTTTGGTGTCCATTACATAATTATTTGAAATTAAAATGTTACTTAAACGGGCCTCTACGTGTTGGCTTCAGCCCCACGCAAGCCTTCTAAAGGTCCGGGTGCTCCATAGCCCTGAGAATTCAAAATGGTAACAACAAATTATAATTATTGGCCTTTTCATCTAATTTTAGATGATTTATACAACGCAAGCAACTTTTAATCCATGACGACCTCTGTGGCGCGTCAGGCGAACGCTTGGCTGCAATACAGAAGGTTGCGGGTTCGATTCCCGCTGGGTGCAAATATTTATGCTTAAAAATAAATATTTGTATCTAGTCTGGGCGTATTTCTATGTATAATATGTATGTATTTACAAAAGAAAAATAAATATAAGTAGTATATCCGTTGTCTAGCCACCGTAACACAAGCTTAGAAGCTTACCACGGGGCTAGATGGCGCTGTGTGTTCGTCACAGGATTTATTATTATTATTATTATTATAATCCATGCTATTTATGACGCTATAGTGCCCGGGACGTTGTTAGGTGGAGTAGGCTTGCCCAGCACCGAATCCCCCCTCCCAGCCTAGTCAGCCATGCCCAGAGGAAAGAACTGGTCAATACGTCTGGAGCTAACTAAGCCGTGGGTTTCCTCACGATGTTTTCCTTCACCGTATAAGCAAAAATGAGTAGGTATGTAATAATTTACCAAGTGTTTACAACCTCATAGGTAGACTCGCGTAAATTCCAATACAGTGTGAATTTCACTTTTTTTTAAATTTTGGATGCACAATCTGCAAATTTCGCGGCTTAGGCTGTGCTGTCATTCATAATTCAGTTAGACATTTGGAATACACATATATACATATAGGATATACGATAGGCCTATTAAAGATACACTATATAGCTGCGCCCCGCGGTTTCACGAGCGTAAGTCCCGATTCCGCGAAAGTATCGGGATAAAAAGTAGCCTATGTATTATTTCAGGTCTCCAGCTACACATCTACATACCGAGTTTCATGGTAATCGGTTCAGCGGTTTTTACGTGATTGAGTAACAAATACACATACACACAAACTTTCAGCTTTTTAATATTAGTAGGATATACCCATAAATAAATATTTCTAAATATCCTTTACATTGCATTCTAGTCATAAACTAAATGGGTAAGGCTTGATTTTGAGTGTTTTTTTTTGAGTTGAGTGAAATTTGTGGAGGATCGAGAATAAACACACAAAGCAATAAATAAAAGCGTAGAGTACAAAATATCCGAAGATTATATCCACCAATATTGATTTCACGGCAAAACTCGGATTTAAAACAATCTGCGTCTATCATAATTATAATTAATCATCAAAATTAAACATTAAATCACCATTAAAAAATTAACTCAAATCTTATACAGGGTAAAAGGCACAAAATGAATCTCTAGTGATTTCCTAACCGGGCTCTCGTTGGAAATTAAAATATTTTATAGCAGTGATTATGATTGATTCGAAGTCCACTTCACTCACACTTTGCTCGCCACGGAGTATTAATTAAGAAACTAATGGGTAAAAGAGTAAAAAGATAGCGAGTGTTGACCTTTGGTAGGGGCAGCAAAAAGAGCTGATTTTATAAAATGGTTCATTTTCAGCTTGGTTTTGCTGCTTGTATTTCTTTTATTTAGTTTAAAGCTTTATGTTTAGGTACATGATGTTTGTAATAATTATAGAGAAGGTACTCGTATTAAAATGGCAAAATACCGAATTAATGGTATGATTTTTATCACACTTTGTCTCTCTCTAGGTAAGTAGGTATACAAAATAATTTTATAAATTTGCTTTACCGATTTCGATCTGAAAACAAGGTAGACTAGACAAGGCACTAAAAATACCTTGCTAATTATATTATAGGTGGTAAGTGTTTTCAAATAAAACTCATTGCAAGAAATTGAATAAGTTTTATTTTATGCAGTTTCTGTTTGAAATGATACATTTTTGTGGTAGATGACGCAAGCTGAAGCTTGAATAGAAAAAAAATGTGTTTCTTATATTCAATCTCAGCTCAAGCAATAGCTTGAGGCTTATTTGGCACAGTTGGTTGTAGTGCCCAGCGTGTCGTGAGTTCAAATCCCGCTAAAAATATTGAATTTTAAAAACAAAAACATTGCTTACTAAATACTTACATACGTTTTTTATGTTAACCGTACTTAAACCATAAAGCAGTGTGCACATCATACGGTTATGACATGGGCGTTATCTCATTAACTATCTGGACGTGTCAAACATAACGCCATTGTACAAGGTACCCTGTATACATGCCTACGGGGTAAAAACAACGTGTGGAGTTTTTGTCAAATTGATTCGTCTAACGGCCTGTTTCTTGATAGTAAAGTAAAAGTAACAGCTAAAGTGACGTCCTGAAGCTAAATTTACTGTGTGACGTCACATTTTAGTAAGAGGGGGTCAGCTAATGCCTATTAAAAGATGTTTACCGATTACTCGGAGATGGCTTTACCAATTGTGAGGTTTTTTTAATGGAAAGTTGGGAGCTCCGAGATATACCCATAAACATTTGGTGAAGATCTGATGAGTATCTTTGGAATGATAGACAGAATAGCATCCCACAATGCAGGAAATTACTTATTTTTGGACTTCTACCAAAAAGAATCGGCCCTTAAAGAACTAGGTACAAATCTCTCATTAGGAAAGTCCGCAATATTTAAAAAACGGTTAAAATTCTGTTGTTTTTAGTGGTAAGTAGGTAGGTGCACTAAAAAGGTTTAAAAAATATAAAACCGACTTAAAAAAGAAAACAAATAACCTCTACATACAGCGCCACCGACTTATCTGTTTTGTCAATTGTTTTACTGGCTGGATTCATATAGTAGTTTGGCTTTTTTATTATTTTAATAAAAGCCGTATTGACGGCCAAAGGCCCGAAATTGCGTATTGAAATCGTGTAAAGCGCTTACGGTTAACCACATTATTGCAATATAGTCGCTTGTACGCGTCTTGCACTTTCTACCTTTGCAATATGATTATAGTGTGTTTTGTATAATACTAGTTTTGTCCCGCGGTTTCACTCGTTTGAGTCCCAATCCCATGAGATTTTCCAAAAAAAATCCTTTCTTAGTAAAAAATATATCAAAAAATCGGGTATGTAATTATGAAGTCTAACTGTGTTATGTATGTGTCTGATGTTTATCAGCATGAAATGAAATTGTTAAAAGTACAGAAATTTGATTTCCACGTACAGGCTCTGCTTATTGTGGTATCAACTGGTCCATAAAATGTATTTTTCTATTTTTATTAGTCAATAAATTTTTATTAAGCTTTATTAAGCTTAATTCTTTTTACTCTGTAAAGTTGCCATACAAAAGTGCATCGCACACAGGATGTTGTATGGAAGCACGCGAGTCTGCGCTTCAAGCAGTTTCATGCCTAAATAAAGTTAATTCAAGCGTGAAGTATTGATTTTAAGGCTATTAAATTGTAATAAAACAACAATTTTGAACAATTTTAATTTCTTAAAGACATGTCCGTTTTGTTATTTTACGTGTTACGGTCGTTAGAGTAATTTTAGTAAATGCCGTGATTGTGAAATGCATTTTCCTATCTTATATTTTTATTACGACTAGCAGTTTATATCCTGATAATTGTCTGTTACTCCTCAATAAATTGTATGTCGTCGCTTTCTCGTCCTTTTGTCGCTCAAATAATAGAGTAAATTTTAAATAAAAAATACCCCGAATACTTCGTAAATTTGTTTTTATTGCTCAAGGCATATTTACTAGAAATATTTTAAAGGAAAAATTCATTTTCAAAAACTCACTTGAGGCGAGATTTGAACTCGCGTCCCTGGATCAATACTCCAGTGCCTAAGCCGCTCGGCCACGCAAGTTCCCATCTCGAGCACCGAATTTAAGAATATGAATCCCTGTCTACTATTTTTCGACTACGGCTCGATTGAGACGCCATCTACAGGATCACTTTCCAGCGATTTACCTGCGCCAATGAGGGGTACTGATCCAGGGACGCGAGTTCAAATCTCGCCGCAAGTGAGTTTTTGAAGATGAATTTTTCCTTTAAAAAAATTCTACGTTGAATACTTCTAAACACCACGGATAATCAAAAATAAATTTTATTTTAAAGTTGGTTTTTATGATTTTTTTATTATTTGATGTGTATTTTTAGCTGAACGAAAACGCGGCGTCTTCGCGACGACTTATAAGACATCATGGTAGGGCCAAATGTATTTTCTATTGAAAAACATTTTTTAAAGTCTAAAAGAATAACTAATAAGATTTTCTCTGTATAATTTGTTGTTATTAGAGTTTCCGGTACAAGAAGTTGTTAATCTATCTATTACTTGCTTATGTACTTGACTTGGCAACGTCCTAGTGATTCGGAGAGCACGTTAAGTAGTTGATCCTGGTTGTTATCTTAATATTAATTAATATATTAATATATATAATATATATATTAACATATTACCTATCTTACTAATATTATAAACGCGAAAGTTTGTATGTATGTATGTATGTGAGGTTGTTACTCTTTCACACAAAAACTACTGAACCGATTGCGATGAAACTTGGAAAATAGGTAGCTGATGGAGGACCTGGATTAACACATAGGCTACTTTTTATCCCAATATTCCCGCGGGAACGGGACTTACGCGGGTGAAACTGCTGGGTGCAGCTAGTAATATTATAAACGCGAAAGTTTGTATGTATGTATGTATGTATGTATGTGACTTTGTTACTCTTTCACGCAAAAATTATTTAACCGATTGCGATGAAACTTGGAATATAGGTAGCTGCGTTACCTAAAATAATTAACACATAGGCTACTTTTTATCCCGCTAATGCTGCGGGATCGCAGCTAGTCTCTGATAAAAGTGGTTTGGCCTTACTTGACTCAACACTCAAGACTAGGTAGGTATGATGTGAGATATACCAGTCCAAAGTAGAAGTATTAACACAATAACTCCATAAATGAATAACACCTAAAAATTGCTTTTAAATCTTTACAATTAAGTCGGCAACTTAAAAAAACAAAGTTTGAAACTGACTCATAGGTTTATCAAAAATATTTAATTCTCTATTCCAAGAATATAAGTAAATGGTAATCAGAGTTAATTATGCGTAGATGTTGAATCTGTCCGTCTGTCTATCAAGTTGATGAATGATTTCACATCGCCATCGCTGACCCTAAGTGATTCGTGACATGGATTGCAATGTTGTAAGTAGGTTTTAGAATATTCAATATGTTGGTAGGTTAGTTTTATTAGTAGGTATACAATGTTGTATTTTCGTACTAATATTTTAGTGTAGTATAAGAGCATCCCGGAGTTTCACCCGCGTAAGTGAGGACTGTACGTTACTGCGAATAATGTAATTGCGAAACACGTTACTGCAAAAACCAAATACCGCGAACGAACATTACTGCCATACTGTGAAAGTGCTAATCATTGTAACTCCGATATTACACCAATATTACAATATCAAATGTTTCAAAAACACTAATAATTTGAACACTTGAATTAGGTCAACCAGCTATTAGATATTATTGTAATTTCAGACCATTGGGGTTTTAACTGTTGGGATTTTAATTCGAATACGTACTCAAAAGTTAAATTTACTCTAGCTTACGCAAGATTCTCTTTCTTCCTTCTTTTCATGTAGTGGTATGGCTCACCAGCTAGTGTACTTAGAGTTTTAAAGTTTCCCTTAAGGTCTCTAAGTACCGGTTGCGGACTGTAACTTGAATAGTATAGGTGCTTCAAAGAAGTAGAACGTTTGCTACTTGACTTCAATATTGTTTTATTATTCAAATTAAATGAATTATATATTTTTGTGGCCATTGGTGCCGATGAGAGAATTTAAGGCGGCGATAGATGATAATTATCGGTCCTTGTCCGATTGCATTTAGATGAGCGAGATGGAATTGCGTGAAAAAATCTACAATTTCTCGTAAAATCAATCATTAACGAAGATTAAAATAATATTTTTATAAAATGTGATGAAGAGGTTCTAGGTATTGTATTTTCTAATATTATGATGCCTATAAGAAAATATAGCGGTTAAGGATTTAGAAGAAAAATTGATTTATTTTGTAAAACAGGGGTAACTTTGCCTGTATGATAGTGGTATATAAAGTTATTTTTTAATGTTTTTGAAATGAAGGGGACACTTGTATCATGTGTATCAACTTATTTTACATTTAGTTGACATTTTTATCTTGTTAACAGTACCACTACTAAATATGACAACCAGCACAAACTTCTTAACGTGCTTTCCGAAGCACGGAGGAGCTCGAGAAAATGAATTTTTGCCACAATAATTATTAGTAAGGTGCTAAAATCAAACTATGTAACTTACAGCTCCATACTGATGTATAAGTTTATTATAACCTTACATCAGTATAGAACTATTCATTAGTTAATCTGTCCAATAAGTAAGGCAGTAAATGATTGATGAATCTCGTCCCAAGTCCGTACCCAAGATCGGTCAAATTGGCCGGAAATATATCAATACTTGGGTTGCCTAATCTACTTGATGAAAGGGTTAATAATGTGTGACCTTACTATACAATCTACTAATATAATGAATGGGAAAGTTAGTCTGAACTCTGAACATGGACAATATTCACTCTTCAACGCGTTTATAAATTTGGATGAAGCTTTTTAATTCTTCATACAGCGTTTCTTTTATTATCGTTTGTGTTTTAATGAAAGTTTGGATCTTTGTTAAAAATTAGCTGCGTGCTAGTGCTTTTTTATTTCATAAAGATATTTTGAAATCGGTCGAGTATAGTTTTAGAGCCTATCCGTTACAAAAAAACAAATAACCAAATATGAATTTAGATACGATACGTTGTAATTTACTATAACTTTTGTCAAGTTTTTTAGGTCTTGTTTTCGTCTTGTGACTGAGTAATAAAAAACACATAATACATTTAAACATACATTTACGGCCTCTGTGGTGCGGCGGGCGAAGCCCGAACTGCGACGCAAGAGGTTGCGGGTTTGATTCCCGCCGAAAACAAATATTTCTGCTGACTGTACATGTTTGTTTCTGGTTATGGGCGTAAGACAAGACAAGATTATTCGAAGTACTTTTCGAAAAATTTAAGTGTAAAGTTTACTTGAATATAAATAAGTAGTTTATTCGTTGCTTAGTAAGTAAGTAAGTAAGTAATTTATTTAAAAACAGATTATACAAGGTACAGAAATCTGAGCTATATTACAGAACTGAATTAGACCTCTGATTCCTAAACTAGGGGTAACCCTGTATCATAGGAATCAGCGCTCTTCACAAAATGACATAAGGCTCCAAGATCTGAAAGTACTTATAATGATAAAAAGAATCTATCTTATAAGATTAAATAGATTTAATTATTTAAAAATTATTTTTACATTATCACATTATATTAATTTTAATTTGAATCATATTAATTTTATTCAGTTTTTTATTTTCCAAAAAAATATTATTATTATTATCCTTATTTCATTTATGAGAAGTACCTTTAATAGTATACATGAGGCAACTTTATCTTTACGCGTGTGTGAGTGTGTGTGTGAGGGTGTAAGGGTGTGTGTGTATCTGTGTGTGCGTGTGTGTGTATATCTTTAAAGCTGGAGTACACCATCCTCAAGAGAGTTGGGATCCAGCCACAAATCGACAGACGTCCCCTACCCACCCTGATTACCCATTACTTACTACGATATGATAGTTAGTAGGTTCTCAGTTTCATCATATGATAGAGAAAGCAACCAATCTTTAATTTTATTTTTGGATTCAAATAGATTTAAAGTATATATATTATGAATCTTATTTATTTTATTATATAGTATAGAGCCCATGATGAAGAATTGTTTCCTAGCATGTACAGTACGATGTCGTTCAATTTTACATATCTGGTTAGATCTACCACTATATTTAGAGAGGTTGTCTTTGTCGAATGGTATGTGTTTGTGTTTCCTTAATATGGTTCTTAATACATAGGTTTGTCTGACGGTTAGCACTTTATTTTCAGAGTACAGCGTAGTTGTCGGGTACCTAATAGGTTTGGAATTCATTACCTTCAAGACAGCGCGCTGCGCCCTTTCCAATTTTAAAATATCTGTCTTATTAGTGGCACCCCAGACAGGAATACAGTATTCGATAAGGGATTGGCAGAGGGCAGTATAAGTCATCCTTAACGTATCCTTATCAGCTACGCGTCTAAGAGTTTTAAAAATAAAGATGAGCTTCCTTATGCGACCCTTAAGGTGAATTAGGTGGTCCTTCCAGTCAAGAGTGCCATCAATAGTCACACCAAGATATTTTATTTTTTCAGCTCTTTTTAAAGGTTTACACGTACTTGAAGATCAACGGTTTCTTAGAGTTTGAGGTCATTGACCTTGACCTCATTGACCTTTCATTTAGTTTGGTCTACTACAATCAAACCTTCAATTACCTTTATTTTTAAAAACAGCTGTGTTTTCAGTGAAACATAACCTCAAAATTTTCAAAAAAAAGTTTGAATTTTCAAAAGTTGTAGAACAAAAATTGTTCGCCTAGACGTCTAGAACAACCGCCTTTTGGCTTAAAAGGGCTTACCCGTTACATCTTGTATGTATCATTTGTATGTATTTACAAAAAAAAGGTATAATAAAGGTAAAAAAAAGTATATCCGGTAAAAGTATATCCGTTGCATCGTCTAGTACCCATAGTATAAGCCTAGTGCTTAGTTTGGGGCTAGATAACGCTGTATGTAATGTCGTGCAATATTTATTTATTTATTATTTATAAATACATCTATTAAATACATACATCTATTATACTTCTAAGGATTCAAAAGGTACTGGGTTTCGATTCGACTTACTGACACGTCGAGCCAATTGGATAGGACTCTCGTTGCAATGGCTTTTCAGTGTAACAGACGCTAGATGTTAATGGTTAATCAAAATTGTGGCTTTTCGGTGATCTGGATGCTCGGACGAATGACTTCGGTGAATCAGTCTGACATTCTAAATAAAGCAGTAAACCCCACCGTGAATTGACGGGCCCAGTAGTTACCTCCGAATTTTCAATGCCATTAGTCAGTTACTGAGCGTAGGACATCAGGCTAGATGTGTCCGGTCCTTACCAGGATGTAGGTCACTTTTGGTAGGCACATGGATGTGTGCTGGGAAGTGAGCGTGCCTCAACAGCTCCGGTACCACACTGGAGATGTGGGAGGTGGCTTCTCTGCCGGCCCCAGCGAGGTTGTCGTTAGCTCCTCATTGAGGCACGGGTGGTGAGCAGCCTTATTGCTCCGGTACCTGTCTGGACAACCAGGTAGTGTCCTAGGACACGAGGCTACTCTCCTTTATGAGAACCAGTCTAGCATTGGGGACTAGATCCGTCTTAAACTCGATCCCTGACGTCCCCCTTAGGAGTGTACGCTCGGGTATAGCGGCCCCTGCTGATATACTGAAAGGTGGGACGGTGGGGACGCTATAACATATTTAAATAGATTCGAGAAGGACGGGTAGTCAGTTACTGAATATGATCGACATTCTATAGAGCTGAGTAACCTCTATCCATTGCATCATTATCATTAGCTTAGCTTTTATCCGTCCACTGCTGAATATAGGCCTCCCCCATGACGTCACAAATAGCGATCGCGAGACCTCCATCCAACGACTCCCCGCAACCGCTACAATATCGTTGATCCACCAAAAAAGTGGTCTTCTAACACTGCGTTTCACATTGCATCATGGTCATTGCCAACCATTGCATTGAATATGTTACACAAAGAGCTATGAGTACCTAACGTCCCTGTTTGTTTGAGTACTAGGAAGATTGGTCATTCTCCTGCAATTTGGGTGTGAGCTTAAATTACTAATCAATCGACTGTGTTTATTGCAATCATGGGGGTAAGCTTATATTACTAATCAACGACCAACGTGTTTAGTGTAATCAATGGTTGCTTAATGCTTACCTATGTGGAGATCGAATGAGGTTAATTAATTTCAACTATTTAATCTTCACTTCATCCCATCTCATCCTCACCTTCATCTTTACTTTACCTTTTACTTCTTACTAATATTATAAACTAAAAAGTTTATAATATAATTATTAAACAAGAAACAAAACAATAAAAAAAGTTAAAAGCTAAAATAAAAACTAAATATGACCTATAAATAAAAAAATGTCCTCGAGGGCGTTTGTTTGTATATCTGCGTGTGCGGACGCGTGTATACTCTTTCACGCAAAAACAACTGAATCGATTATGATAAAACTTGAAATGTAGGTAGTTGGAGATCTGGAATGACATTATAGTCTATTTATTTCCGCGGAAACGGGACTAACGCGGGTAAAACCACGGGGCGCAGCTAGTAATTAATAAATGCCCTGTGTAGTAGCCATTCAGACTAACTTAGCACTATTTGCTCCCGATGTGAGTACATAGTTCTGAACAATAAATTTCTATTTTCAGATCAAGTATACAGGAATAATAATGCACGTGAATGTATGTATGTTGTGTACCAAGACATTGAAGAGAAACAGCAATTGTAATAAAAATCTAATCGAATAAAGATATGGATATAAATAGGTATCCATCAAAAACAGAAAAAAAATCATTATGCGGGACCTTTTCCGCTCTTGGTGTACAATTACCTCTTCAAACCCGTATTACGTATTCTGATGACAGATGACGTTTATGACCAGACGAAAGACTAAAAATCGGCCGATAGCGAGTCGACCCACTGGCGTATAAGTTGGGTTATTGTGATAAAAATCTTCTTCTTCTTCTTAGCCTTTTTCAACCGCGCGGGTGTAGGCCTCCTTCAAACCATGCCATCTTTGTCGGTCTTGGACAACTTCGATCCACTTTACGTGATAAAAATATTAGTATGTAAAACACTTGTTTCATACGTAATTTAAAGAACTATCTGAAATGAATGAATTTTTGTTTTATTTCATTCAAACACCAGAATTTCTATTTGAACTTGGAATGTTTTTTACGGAGTTCTGATTTTGTAAATAGTAGATAATATTATAAACACCAAACTTATAAAAAATATCATGAAATCGACATAATAATAACCGAAATTACTAAGTTTTCCGACGTTGCAATTATTGTGTAATTTACAACCTACTTATAAAACTGTCTCTTAGCTTAAAAAATAAGCTCAACTAACCTACTCAACGTAAATTAGAATGTGTGATTTTTAAATGCAAAATAGTTAAAGGAGTAGGTACCTTCTTACTGGATAATCTTTGTTGCTTCAAATCAAAAACTATCGAATATCGGTAGATTACCAGTTTCCTGTCCACGTCTACTCAATCGTTACGGTGGCTACACCTGTCAAAACGTATTATTGCCGTCCATTTGACGTTGAGCTGGTATCATTTGATGACATTCGATGAATTGACGAAATCGCTTCAAATTACAGATTGCGTTTGGCTGTTAAGGTAATTTAGTTTACAAGGAATTTTGAAATAAAAGGACTTCTGTTATGTACAGTTTAATAGTCCCTTAATGTGGGACACTCTTTGAGGATATTCATGTTTGGTAAAAGTTGAAGCGAAATCGGTAAAGGTATGTTATATAATAAAATACTTATGTATGAATCCAAAAGTACTGCAATAATTTATTTTTCTTTAATTTACGTGCATTACTTGAGTACCCATAAATATGTATGTTTGTGTTCTAAGTGCACACATCTAAACATTATTTCTTATAGTGTTTACTTTGCGGCAGGGATCTCAATATTTCTCAGTGATTACAAAACATTCGGAAATACTATTTTGGTATTTTATTTTTAATTCTCAAATCTTCATTTTGGTAGTTTTTTTTACACGATTGGTTACCTTTAATAACAGAAGTTTAAAACCGAAAATTTTATTTTACAGCTAAATGTGACGTATTTAAACCTCTATTTTTTCTATATTAAAGCATAATAACATACACTTGAAATTGGTGGAATAGTGTTACTAAATTAACAATCGTTATCTTATTATTAGAAATTGTTTGATTTTACTTACTAAAATATTGCCTAGTCGCATCTTACATCCTTCTTTTACCCATCTGAAATTTGCTAGCCTTGTCCCTGTCATCGATATTTAATCGATATTTTAATTTTACAGCTAAATGTGACGTATTTAAAACTCTGTTTTCTTCTGTATTAATCAACGAGTTCAATTTCAGTAGACGTTTAAAAAATTAAATTCTAGTTTGTCATTTCATCTTAGCCTCTGTGATCCCACTTTTAGAAGTAATCGCTCGAAAGACACGTAAACATCGACAATAAATTGTTTTATAGATCGTGATTGTGCGTTCGCGCATAATTTAGTACATTTAAATTTTATAGCGTTTTAAGAGCCTATTTTGGTTTTATTCGCTTTTTGTGGACGTGACAGTTTTTTAGCCGATTTCGGGTGCAATAAAAGGTGCACTTTTATGAGTTTCTGTTGAGTTGTCGATGCGATCAGCCTTTATTAAGTAGATATAAAAAAAGTTTTATTTTTATATTAAGATACATAAAAATAACTAAGATTGAGCACAAAGTGCAGGAGATGCAGGCCGAATACCTATACAACAACATTTTTTTTATGCATGCTGTAGGTAGGTATAATTCCGTTTTAATTTTATCCGCGTAAGTTTCGATCAATGGGATTTTCGGTATCAAAAGTAGCCGTTATAGTAGTATAATGGTAAAATAACGGTAAAATAAGCTTTGAAAGATTTCCACGCCTCATTACAAATAAGCAAATCTTTCATCTTTATAATAAATAGATAGTTTTTAGGAGAAAGAAAGATATAAAGATTGTTTAACAATTCTAAACAACAACAAAATGCAAAGTATCAAAACTATCCCGCGTGGAACTGCAAAGCGCTGCTAGTTGCAAGACTTAAACATTTTTTCAATCTTACTCTCCCGTACTTCATATCACTTAGCCACATGTTCAAACATACTCATATAAAGTACCATAAAACGCCACAAGTACGAAGTACAAGTATAATCTAAATATAAAGCAAGTCACATTGACTTGCGTCTGCGATATAGGTTAAGGGGATCCAAGCTGTATCACAGACGATATGGTAACGCATAAAAGCTTCGGTAGGCCGTCACGCAAGTGAAACACGCGATCTGTTTCGATACTCTCCTATAGTGAATTCTTGCGATCATTTTAAAAATATTAAGTTTTTAAAATTCCAAATTATATAGCCCCAGCATAAAGTACGGCTACCCTATCTTATTCCGCATACACAAGTATGGTAAATGAGGAATTTGAGAGACACTAGCCAACCTGAAGTTCTCCCGCGCGGTGACGGGTAAACTACTTGGTCCCGAAAAGAGTTGATATCAGACAAGTGGTCGGTTTCAAAAATATTGCCAAAACAAATTGCAGTAGTTGTGTACGCACCGGAAATTATGTCAGCAATTTTACAAATGTATAATTAGTTTACTGGTTTAATTTAACTATGAATTAAAGTGAATTTAAGTCAGATATTTTAGTAAAATAAATTTAAATTGAGCCATTTAAATTCAATATAGTCAATTACACTAAGCTAAGTGTAATTGACTACATATACCCACTTATCGAAAGGTCATAATATTTTTTTCCGGGTCGGGTAAATAATAATACGCGAATAAGACCCGAGAAAAATAATAATGAGTTCAAATTGCGTGAGTTAAAGATGTTTATATAAAGCTCTTTATTAATTCGTTGCAGGAAGCCCCTACGAACATACGTTCCCAGACATAACGAAAGCTTTGAGAGCATATATTTTCCATACAATAATAGCTGACTGTGTATACTTGTAATATTAAATAATTTCAATTAGTGTAACAAAAGTATTATCTAGGTTAAGTTAAGTATTTAGTTGGTCAGGCTTGCATCAAGCTGCGTTAAACCACAGTAACATACAGGGAGCAGTATGGAAAAGTTTCCAAGTTTCATTGCAATCGATGCAGTCGCTTTTGCGTGAACAAACGTACTCGTTTACTTCCTTATTTAGATACTTCCCTACTTAAGGATGAATCATTTAGAACGTCAGGCCGTCACCCAGCCGAGCCGGGTCCGAGCTTCATTGTCCATTGCTCAGCGAGCAATCGATCTGTCTGTTGCAACCGAGTGGCGGGCGAGCAATGGACAACGAAGCTCGGACCCGGCCGTGCCGGGTAATTATAAAAGTGTATAATTTTATAATTTTTATAAATTTAGTAAAATAAAGTACCTAGTCAAACAATCAGCTATTAAATAAAAAACGTACCTTCAGAATTCAGATTTTGTAGTTTTAAATAGTTATAGTAAAAAATAGTTTAAATAACCCCTAATGGATAAGGTTAAAGAAATCTTTATTTACTCAAAAAGAACAGAGTTCGCTTACATTGAGCTTAAATCTATTTTGCTTAAATTTAAACAAAGTAATACAATTGATTCTGGTAGCCTAGCGGACTTCAGGTAGCCTGGCGGACTTCAGGTAGCCTGGCGGACTTCAGGTATCCTGGCGGACTTCAGGTAGCCTGGCGGACTTCAGGTAGCCTGGCGGACTTCAAATATGATACGTTTAAATTTCAAAAAACAAACAATAATAATTCGTTTCAAATACCTTCGAATAGGCATCAAACACTTGCCAGTTTCATAGTGACGTGAATCGAACCATTCAAATCGATTACTCGAATGAACGAACTGTCTATCTGATTGTTGCCGATCTTGTGAATGAGAGCGTCTCATTCGATCCGAATGCTGAAAGCTATTCAATGATCTGTTGTCAATAGTACAAAGAATTTTAACTGGTCTCGTATATGAGACTAGAATCAAAAAATAAACTAGTGCGGAAAGGGTTCCGTTATTAGGAATCACAATTTGGTACCGAACCCCAAACTATTATTATTTCTCATGACAAGACAAGAAACCATATTCAACCGACTTCAAAAGGTTAGGAAGTGTTTAATTCGTTAGTGGCTATTTTTATTTAAAATAACTTATCATTTTTTCTGTTTTCATTATCCGAATACATTAATTAGATTTCGACATTATTATACTTCGTCATTTGTCTATTTTCTAGACATTTTTAGTTTTGAAAATCGTCTTTTTCATACCTTTCGTCATTCAATAAATTCACCTTCTGTAGCTGTACAATAAAAACACCTGCAGATTTACATAATCTCAACCTCAAACCAAACAACAGAAAATTGAGATAACCGGAAACCCACGCGGCTATTTAAAAATATACTACCGATTTAATAAAAACAAAAAATCAGGAAAAAAACGCGGAGAATTAGCACAAAGAGTTTTGAAAAGTGTATTGGCTGTGATACACCATCAAACGGGCGAGCGGTTAGATCCCATTAGGATAATGGTCGGCCCACGTTACACAGATAAATTATTAACAGAAGGTAAACAACGTTCTATTTAACAGTACTTGTCTTTCTGTAACAGTTTTATTTCGAATTAGTTTGGTTGCTTTTAATGGCTATTCCATTTGACTTTCATCAATTATTTTAAACTAGCTGCGTCCGCGGTATCACCCGCGTAAGTCCCGTTCCCGCGTGAATATCGGGATAAAAAGTAGCCTATGTGTTATTCCCGGTATCCAGCTACCTATATTCCAAGTTTCATGGTAATCAGATCAGCGGTTTTTACGTGATTGAGTAACATATACATACTCACAAACTTTCAGCTTTATAATATTAGTAGAATAGGATAGGATTCGTTTGGTTGCTTTTAAAGGGTATTCTATTTGACTTTCATCAATTTTAACTGCAAGCAGTATTAGGCATTTCTAATTTCATTTCGGTTCCAAATTTCAAAATGTTTTGAGCTGCGTCCCGTAGTTTCACCCGCGTTAGTCTCGATCCCGTGGGAAAATCGGGATCAAAAGTAGCCTATGTTACTCCTAGTTTATGTAGATTTCTTTTGGTGAAAGAATTTTTAAAATTAGATGGATTGTAGATAGATAGATTAGTAAACATTTAAAACTCACACGATTTGAACTCATAATTATTTTAAAAATATTTAAAAATAATTATACGCGAATAAAACCCGGGAAAAATAATTAAATAAATAAATAAATATTTCACTACATTACACACAGCGCAATCTAGCCCCAAACTAAGCACTAGGCTTGTACTATGGGTACTAGAGAACGGATAAACTACATATTATACTTTTTTTTTTTTTTTTGTAAATACATACATATTATACATAGAAAGACACCCAGACCAGATACAAATATTTATTTTTAAGCATAAATATTTGCACCCGACGGGAATCGAACCCGCAGCCTTCTGCATTGCAGTCGAGCGTCCGCCCGACGCGCCACATTATGAGATAGATTAGTATAGAATAGATAAATTTACTCCACTTTTATTTTTTGATTTTTGTATTTTGCAACCCAGGTCTAAAAGATTATAGCTACGATATCATCTGGCCATAGACCAGTGACGCTATTAAGGTGGACTGGAGTTGTTCCACTGCCGTCATGTTCCGGATGACTGTGCAGTGTGCAAATCATCACTTACCATCATGTGATGATGGTCAAATGCTCATCCATAGTTTATAACAGAATACCAGTAGCTGAAGCATTAAAGTTAAAAATCGAGTTAATTGATTTGTATTTTTTTTTATTCGGGAAAGCCCTATTTTATTTTTGGTCTTCGTGAGTTCTACACTGTGGCATTAGTTGACTAATGACTACGTACCCGTAGGCTCTTTCATTCACTCATTCACATTCCATTCACTCGTCCAACCCGCTATTTACGACTGAATCGCAGCTAAAATAGATGTGTTGCCATACTGCATCGGAAATGTGCCAGATGAAGACTTTGATCGTAGGAAAATAAAGAATTTAATTTATTACCAGTTACAACACTGAAGGAGATCATTTAATTATAATTTTATGAATCTCAGTTATGGGCAAGCAGTTTGACGGTGTCGCTAGCACTTGCATCAAGCAAATCTCGGTCAAGTTTGATAAGTTGCCGTTATGTAGGTAAAACTTTTCACAAATAGGTGGCTTTCTTGTAAAAAGGTAGATATTTCTTCTCAATCTTTTAATGCAGATTTCTGCTGATGACTATCTGTTGGTGAATAAACTACTACTACCCATATTACATGCTTAGTGCTTAGTTTGGGCCTAGATTGCGCTTTTATTAATTCATTTTTATTTACTTTAAAAGTACTTTAAAAAAAAGTTTTCTAAATACATTATATGGTTGTATGAAACATACTTGTGACAGCTGTTTAGAAACAAGAAGACGCTTGACGCCTAAACTGCGAAATGCTTGAAGTCAGTACTTGACCATGACTGAAGCTTTTATTAATCTATCTATAGCATATTCATAGTTGTTTTATTATCTGTAATATCAGTGTTTTGACTTGTGTGTTAAAACTTTTAAAGGAGGAATTAACGTCTTAATTTCGTTACCCTTATCTAATTTTACTCCACTGTAATCTTTAATAACGACTCCCGTAGAAACTATCAAGACCCAAACTATCACAGTTCATAATGCTAGTGAAGGTTTAGACCTTATAGGCTAGGTTTAATAATTTTTCAAACAATAAAATATAAAGTAGAATGAAACCAATTGAAAAAGGAAGAGAATATAACAAAAATGAAAAAAAATTCATTCTAACATAAATTTGTTTCACTTTTTACCATTTGGTCGAATGGTTCTAGCCTGGTCTACTAAGCGCACATATCGTCCATCGATCATCGATCATCACTGATACAATAAGTAAGACCTGTACCTATTTTTAAAAAGCAAGCATCTTTTAGTTGACCTTGCTACTTATTTGACCGTATGAGAACAAAACGTTTCTGAATGAATGAATGAATGAATAAATTCTTTATTATACACACCATATAAATTACAAGATAAATAGATAGAAACAAATACAGCTTAAATCAGCTTCTGCAGCTGCAAGCTTCTACAGTTTTAACAGGCTCTTCTTCACGAAGAAAAAGACTTCTCCGTGCCAAGTTATTTGGAGTCAACACACCAAGTCTTCATTGACTAAAATCAAAGCAAATAGATTTTCGGCTTTATTTTTACGACCAGCTGTTTGTCAGTCTCCAACCCTCCAAAGGATAAACTACTTGCTTCCAACCATGTAGCCGTTACCAAGGAAAATGAAGAGTCGCTAGTCTTCCGTGTTAGGGACCGTCACGAGCGTGGGCCAGGCCCGGGCTTTGTTGTCCATTGCTCGGCGAGCAGTCGATTGGTCTGGTGCAACCGAGTGGGGGCCGAGGAATGGACAACAAAGCTAAGACCCGGCCGGCGCTCGTGACGGTCTAATATAAATCATCCCTTACAAAACCAACGGGAAAAGATTAGGTGACCTATTTTGATGCAGGAGCGACACGGTAGGTAATTTTATATTTTAACAAGTTCTGATTAAAGAAAATCAAAGTTACACTATTGATTTTAAGTTACCACGGTATCTGACTTCCTATAATATGGCATAATACACTGAAGTGAATTGATACTGTTTCGTACTGACCCACTGTTTGATCCGATAGGTACTCCAACCTTGCCTTTTCGCTTCAGTTTTTCGAAGTTAAAAGCGCTTGAGTTTCCGAGCTAATATTTGAATTGAAAGCTACTTGACTTTTGGTATATTTTTGCTTTTATCTTTAATAAAGATTTCATTGTAGGTCAGTGAGAAGTTGCCAAAATGTGCGATTTTGCTCCCGACGATCGAGTTCAGAAAGTTGTCATTGATCGTGACTTGTTGGTCACGAGTGAAGGTCACATTTCCATATCTATTGCTTTAGCATACGAACAAGTCCACTCTTTTGGACTTCGAATGGTTTATATTATAAAACTTACAGTGTATTTTTTTACTTAAAAACTTGGTGTAATACCTACTTGGCTGTACATGGTGTTTTATTGCTTGGTATTGAATGTGTTTAATAAATGGCTTGAATCATTAGGTGGTGAGAAGCTGCAGTCTTCGCAGTTTACGCATGTAAAATGTAACCACGTCACGCCACGCAAACGCACTCCACGCGTTCGGTGTTTATAATTCCCTACCATAACGCTAAAAAAGGCGTTATTTTCGCAAAAATATTCCGTAAAACCCGCTAATACTACCTTTCTTCACAATAACTTTATTTCTCTTAAATAAATGATTACTGTCATAAGTTGAACACGACTGCGTTCATATTTTATTACAGCTTTATTAAGTCTGTAGCATTCGTCTCGTGATATGTACGTAAGGGTGTGATTTAGAGTAAGCGGAGCGATACGCGATTTAAAAATATTATATTTTAATTTAAAAAAATCTTCTCTACGAACCGTGTTAACAACATCTTATCTTACCAATATTATAGACGCGAAAGTTTGCAAGTATGTTTTGTGAATCTTTGACTTTGTTACTCAATGACGCAAAAACTACTGAACTGATTGCGATGAAACTTGAAATATAGGTAGCGAAAACCTGGAGAAACAGTTAGGTTTTTATCCTGATAATCCCGCTGGAACGGGACTTACGCGGGTGAAACGGGACTTATGCGGGGTGCAGCTAGTCAAGTCTAAATTGAACTATCAACTATAGTACGTATCTTAATGTTAGCCTATATTGACACTATTTGGTTAAGAAAGATGTAACAAATCGTAATCTACAATTAATATACTCATGCCAAGTCACAGCTTCTTAGTACCAAGCGTCTCTGAGCAGCAGACGGACGGACAGACATGACAAAACTATGAGGGTTTTTTATTGACTACGAAACCCTAAAAATGAAGTACCTAGTATGTACTTCATTTTTATATTCATATTTCAAAATTAAATATCAATCTTTTTATTATCAATTTTATGAGAACATCAAAATAGATGGTTATAATTTCAAAGAAGAAAGCTATCGCTATTTTCTACAAAAAAAGTGCTTTTACTGGTCGAAGTAATGTTTCTCTGGTCAATCTTTCATGCCTAAATATCGCGACTACCACTCTTTTTATTTACCTTACGGTTCGTAAGTAGGTACTAAAATATTTAGGTACACATTTTCCCGGGTCTTAATCGCGTGAACTTTTACTTTGTAACATGACTAAAACGGCGAGGTAAGGAAAATTAAAAATGTTAAAGTTCACGCGACTAAAACCCGGGAAAATGTGTAAATATGAGTTCCAATCGTGTAAATTTAAAAAGTTTATTAGGTACATAAATATTATACTCAAGTAAGACTTAGCCAATTTGCTAGAGATAACAGCTACCGCTAAACGCTTCGCTTATACGATACTCTACCCCTTTGTTTACCCAATGCGGTAATATCTTAATCCCGTGATCATAACGCTGTGTTTGCTGTACATTACTTTTTTCTTTATACTTTCCTCAAACGAAATGGTAGACACTTTGAAATGGGTAAGTCCTTTGTATCTATCTACCTTTCTATAAACTTTACATTATTTCAAGTCGTCTCTCACGAGGAATCGAGAAGTTTCTAGAACCTTCGATGTAACAGCTCTTAAATCACGCGTACAGCTACAGATGTGATAGATACGTTGCATAAATCTAACGCCTCTCACCTAAGGGCAAATGCAGGCTATATCTATACCTAAGTACATGTTGATCGCCCGATAACTTCGAACAGAAATAAACAAACGAGCATGTGGATAGTATATATTGATAAGAAGACTTTTGGTTCGGGTTGTCACCGGTTTAGTCGGCCGATTAAAAAGTTGATAGTTTACTCTCGCCCTTAACCTCGGGTTACGTGTTTCATATCGTGATGGACTCGAAGTGCTAATGTCAAAGGTCAAGACGAACCGCTGAAGAAATAAAAGGAAATGACGTTATTGAATCAGTAAAGTTAGGTTATAATTTTGTCGAAACTTGTATGGAGGTACGAACGATTTGGTATTTAAGTCTAAGTGCCCCTGATAGGAATATACCGTATAATATTCACGGTGACCCGCTTCCAAATATTTATGATATCTTGTAGGAATGTTAAAATTTTAGCTAAACTTCGGAAAAACTCGATAGCGCGATTTAGATTTTTTGTCAGGGACTAGAATAAATTCAAAGACTACTTTTATTCACATAACACGGTACAATAACCGCGGAGCCGCGGAGCGTAGCTACATATCCAACTCATAAAAGTCGTATTTACTCAGATAAAGAAACAAACGAATTAAAAAAAATAATCCCTAAGACACTCTCATAACCCCAACACTTGGTACAAATAAGCTGTCGTCGGGATTAAAACTTGTATAAATATTTATACAGCCCTGTGAAATAGATTAAAATATCACAATGTCGTCGCTTGCTGTTTGTTGTCGACTTTCTACTGAGATGCTGAAATAAAATATAGCATTGTTAAACATCGCATGCAGCCTCATTTACATGACAGATCTACCAACATAGATAGTCTTAAACTACGACCGCATAGGCAAAGGGGTTGCTTAGCGTCTTAGCCTTATTTAGCAAAGCATCTAGGCCCTAGATTCTAGCAAGTCACGTGACATATAACCAACCTTTCTGTTTACTTTGACGCCAAGCGACTAGCTAGGCGCCAAACGCTCAGTGCGACACCGTTTGTTTTAGCCATTGATATAAGCCAAAAAGGGAACATACCTACATCAATAACCACTACAAATGAGACGATTTTGACCACTTGCAGTATACATTATGTCAAATATTGGAGCTCATTTATCAAATAGGAAATGTTAGTGTAACGTATCTTCCCTTATTAGCTTATATCAATGGTTTTAGCATGTTTTATTTAGGTGGCTCGTTAACCTCCAGGCGCGAATCAAGCTTCATGCCTATGCATACGTAGCCATTCACAATTTCGTGTTTTTATTAAAGCTATATAAATATTTACCAAACCAAAAAGCAGGTACTTAACATGACATAAGTTTTTCTTCGGTTTTTACGATACATGCGATGAATTTCAAGTCATTTTGCGTGACAATAGCACGTTTTACGCTTAATTTACGCAAAATTACCCATAATGTAGTCTTTAATAATTATTAGAGTTTAAAATAAAAATAAAACACAGGAACGTTTTGACGGTAATTTTCAGTAACGTTTTGGAACATGGCAAATTAAGGTAAGTCCTTATTTGATCATATTTTATTTGCGATCGTCTTTTTTTATTGTCTTTTATTTATACTGAAAAAAAAAAAACTTTTGAGTTGGAACACATAATTATGTTGTGGGGAACTGTACCTTTAGTCTTTTTGAGAATCTGTCATTTTGAGAATCCGTCTTTATGAGAACAATCCAAAACTACATTTCCATTTAACAGAGTATTGTAAAGTCTTCGAAGGTGTTTAAAATTTCATATAAATTAGAGGGGGGATTTATTTGATTGTTTGCAATGAAGAGCCACCGAATTTCTGAAATTGGCTTGAACAATTTTAAAAATTCTTTTACCAATAGAAAGCTACATTATTGATGAGTTACCTAGGCTACTTTTTATCCCGATATTCTTACGGGATCGAGTAAACCGAAGCTAGTGTTTATTCTAAAAGTTATTAATTTAATTTTAAAAAATCTAGAGTAATTTCTTCTATGGTTTTTGCGATTTTGCA
Organism: Idaea dimidiata; assembly: GCA_949358125.1. NCBI lineage: Eukaryota > Metazoa > Arthropoda > Insecta > Lepidoptera > Geometridae > Idaea > Idaea dimidiata. The sequence continues at coordinate 12,797,874 of OX442339.1, read as the reverse complement.
TAATAAAACACTTTATTTATCCGGTCAACCGGCCAACCTTCAACCTTAAAAAAGCAAACTGTAAAGTTGGCGAAAGCTCGGTACGTTTAAAACAATGAATAAAAACGCGATAAAACCGGATAAAAAAAGTGTTTTAAAATCTAGAGTTTAAAATATTAACATAGTATTATATTAAAACATTTAAAACGAAATAAAAACATAGGTACGTATGCTCCTCGGTACCTAATAAAATACCAATTGGAAATGCCTCTTTGGCTCCCCTACAGCCGCAAAGCACATTTTAATTCACGTTCCACTAACTTTTTTACGATACCTGCTTTCTCTTGACCATTACACCCCTAAATTTAAACCTCCAAGTAACCCTTGGATTTAAGGGTAAAAGCAGACTATAACAACGTTTTTTTATCGGGCGATTAAGTCTTTAAAACCTTATGACTTGGAACCTAAGCAGTGGCCCCGGCTGTTACCTATCAGGCCATCACTAATAGCAGTAGTTGTGTTGTAAAGCCTGAAAACTATAACACTAGATGAGCCGAACTACAATATGAAAAACAAAGAAAAAACTAATCGGAAATAGACCATTCCATTAAGATAAATAAAATAAATAAATATTGCATGACATTATACACAGCACAAGCTAGCCCTAAGCACTTGTACTATGGGTACTAGGCTTGTACTATGGGTATTAGACAACGGATATACTACATATTATACTTTTTTTTGTAAATACATACATTTATTACTATATGTATAAGACACCCAGAACAGATACAAATATTTATTTTTAAGTATAAATATTAGCACCCGACGGTAATCGAACCCGCAGCCTTCTGCATTGCAGCCGAGCGTTCGCCCAAAATAGATAAAGATTAATATTTCTTATGTTTCTTGCTCACGGCATTTTACCCTTGTGGCCAGCTAGCTAGAGGCGCAGGTGTCATGGATTTTTTTTGATAATGCATTTTTCCTTGTAAAATATTTCTATAATATTTAATTGTATTTTTGTTGTTGACGGTCTGCTCTATCAGCCGATTGAAAAATCCGTTGCCTGATTTCGCTAGGGGCAACCCCTAGACCGCGACGGGCCCCCAAGGGCCCTATTTGGCGCATTTTAAAAATGTATCAAGTGCACCAAAAGGAAATATTGCTACCTATTGGCTTCATTTTGTATTTACAGGGATTTCTGTGCGGTTTGTGCAAGACTTTATTTCAGGTGTGTAGTTGTTTCATGCTTATTTATTTTGTTTTGGTTTAGTAAAATGTTATTGCTAGATATTTTACAAGTATAGGTATATTTTTTCCTTCGGTTTTCTTTTTCGATACTAAGGTAAAGTATTTTGTTTTAGAGATATTATAGAGATATTTAACTGTATGTTTATTAAACCTATATTGGTACTTACCGTTTTAGAAGAACTCGGGAGGAAGTTAAATATGTTATATTATGATATACTTACTGTTAAAGTAGTTGGAAGATTTAGGTCCTGCAATAAAAAGACCATTATACCAATGACCATGGTGCGGTTTCCCATTATGACGGAAAAGTATCATTTCTGATGTCAGTTATACAAGGTGTAACGGGTAAGCCCTTTTAAGAGGGGGTTGTTCTAGACGTCTAGGCGAACAACTTTTGTTCTACGACTTTTGGAAATTCGAAGTACTTTTCGAAAAAATTAGGTGTAAAGTTTACTTGAAAATCAGCTGTTTCTGAGAGTTCGAGGTCATTGACCATATTTAGTCCTTTCATTTAAGTTAGTCGACAACAATCGAAACTACAATTACGTTTATTTTCAAAAGCAGTTGTTTTTCCAGTGAACCATAACCTCAAAATTTAAAAAAAAAAAGTTCGAATTTTCAAAAGTTGTAGAACAAAAGTTGTTCGCCTAGATGTCTAGAACAACCCCCTTTTGGCTTAAAAGGGCATGGCCGTTACATCTTGTATAAGCCAGTTTGAATGGAAAAAGAACTGAACTGACGCCATAGAGATATCAAGTAACTGACACAGTAAAGATGAGGTGAAAGACCAAGGGCCTTGTACGGTCAGCTACCAATTATAGGTTACCATTCAAAATAACCATATAACCCGAAAAATAATTTAATTTTTCAGTGGACTGGTCGCTTGGCTCGGTCAATTTCGCTCTCAATTATGTGATGTTTTAAAACTCTGGAATAGACTTAAAATTAGTATTCCACTAGGTAATATTATGAAGGCAAAAATTTGTGCTTGTATGTTTGTATTGCTCCTACACGCAAAAACAGTTAAAGCGATTGCGATGAATCTCAGTATTTAGATAGTTGGAGACCTGAAAAAAAGTATACCTTTTTCCCAATGTTCATACTCGTACGCAGGTTTCGCCACGGGACTCAGCTAGTACCTATTTCATAAAAATATCAAAGAGTTACAGAAATAAAACTAGCGAGCCGGAAAACAAAAAAGTGACTTTAAAAAAAAATGGCGCCGTCCGCGTTGTAAGACCTCTTTTTTACCTGACTGCGCGACGCATAGGGTTTATTCCATTTTTTCTGACTAAACTAAACATTGGAATTTAAAGCGAAAGTTCACGTTGAGATATAACGTGTAAACTTCAGTTTCGATTTTTTTTTAAATAAATAACTAGCGTATCTAGTGGTCGTTTTAATTCTGCGACATTTTCGTACGAGTTTCATTCGATTTCATTCAATTGGTGATTGTAATAATTTGCCATTTTGCGAGGGAGCCACCACGAACGGTTTTTTATCCTGATAACGAAGTAAACTAAGTGGAGTTCGGATTTTGCTGAATAATGAACTTTAAAATTAGATTTTGATATCTGAAACGAAGCGTTGTAATTTAGTTAATCTGACGTAGAATTTCACACAAATTCTTATTGTCGAACTCTAAATTATGTATATCTTGTTCTTCCTCGTGTCGATGGCACATAAATTGTCGTCAGGGCATGGGGTTAAACCCTATAAGTTGTAAGTAATAATTCTAACTGTAAATATATACCTTAGAGACAAATAACATATACATATAAAATATATAGATTAAAAATTAGGTTTTAGGGTTTTCTATCTAAATTGGCTTGCTACAGCGAGTATTTTCATGTTGCAATTGTTTTTGTGCGAATCTGTTTTAGTCGGATTTTCCGTACCTATAGTAAATACTGTCTTATTAGAAATGTATAAAGCATACATTGGGTTATAATAATAATAATAATTCCCCATAGTTCCCCCCAATACCCGATCCACTACCAACCCATTTCCATAGACCAAGTAATTTTCACCCGTAGTTTATACATAGTTCTATCCGACCCGGGGGTTGTCCTTGGGCAGCCAATTTTATAGTGCAGACAGGGATAATTGCCGGTTTGGTGTCCATCACATATTTTGAAATTAAAATGTTACTAAAACGGGCCTCTACGTGTTGGCTTCGGCCCCACGCACGCCTTCCAAAGGTCCGGGTGATCCATAGCCCCGAGAATCGAAAACGGTAACAACAAATAATAATAATAATAAATGTCTTTATTTCAGGTCATATGCCTAACAAAATAAAAGGCAACCCATATTATACATTACAAAAAAAAAAAATATTAAATACCTAAGTTAAAACTAAGTCGAAACGGCGGGAACTTTCGAAGCGGATAGGCGGGAATTTTCTTTGGCAAATTTTAAAATTTAATTTAATTATCATTTAGAGGTCAGGGGAGTTATTTGTATATTTATTTTATAGTATTTAGTGTAAATATTCTACTATATAGTTGGTAAGTGTTAATTATAAGTAATATATAGGTGTAAATAAGATGAGGCCGCCGGATCCCGGCGGTGGTGGTGCTTGGGAGGATGCGGAGGACCATGGCGACAGCCAGGGTACTCCTGTAGTAGGATACAACGTCACGGAATCCTCTACAAATGAGTCAGGCATGGAATCCGATGCACAGCAGTATTATAAGCAAGGGAATTCAAATGACACCAATAATTCTAAAGCGTTAAAACGCAAAAAACACTGTAAAGACTGCCATAAACGCAAAAGGAAATTCTTCAAGGCCAAAGATATTGAGGCTAACCGCGCGTTCATATGTAACTGTAACTCAGACAGTGACACTGTTGTGGAGAAAGCAAGTAGGGATAGTCACAGGGATAGGTCACCATTGTTGCGCTCTGCTCCTCCAGCAGACACTGGCTTAGCAGCCACAGACACGCCGGCTCCAACACCTGCACAGTCTACCGCGATGGAAGTAACCAATGTAAATACTCACAGATTTATTGGCCGAACTGAATATCAACTCTCTGATAGTAGCCCTTACATTGTGCACGTATCAAAAGATGCGTCACATGATGGCCCTACCTTACACCCTATAACATTCGGAAAATTCCTCCAACATAACCAATTTAGGAATATTATACTTGGTAGTGTAAAAAGAATAGGTCGTAACCGAATGTGTTTATCCTTTTCATCACACACTGATGCAAACAACTTTATAAAACATAATAGTTTATCTGAACAAAAACTAAAAGCATTTATACCTACCTTTAACATCACACGGATAGGTGTGGTCAAAGGCATACCGTCCGATTGGTCTGAAGAAGAAATTTTTGCTAATGTAACTTTGCCTATAGGATGTGGAAAAATTTTAAAAATGAGAAGGCTTAATTATAAAGTAATCGTTGATAACACTCCTACTTGGAAGCCATCTCAATCGGTGGTCTTCACGTTTGATGGTCAAGTTCTGCCAAAACGGATATTCATATGTTATAACGCGCTACCTGTAGAACTTTATTCATACCCTACAATCCAGTGCTACAGCTGCTGTCGATTCGGCCATACTAAAACCCAGTGTAGGTCTAAACCTCGCTGTTATAGATGTGGCCAAGAACATGATGGAGCGAACTGCAACATTGAGGAGAATAGTGCATCTTGTTGCCAATGCTCCGGTTTACACTTCGCAACAAGTAAATCTTGTCCAGAACTATCTAGACAAAGAGCAATAAAAAAAACAATGGCAGAGAGTTGTATCTCATATGCAGAGGCTAGTAAATGTCATCCAACTGTTACTAAGTCATATGCTGATATCCTTAATGGCAGAACAGCCACTCGGTTTGAGGACAATCACAATCAAAATAAAAATAGTCAACAATTCACTTCTAGTCCTTCCACATCATACAAGAGAAATATAACTTTAAAATCTCGATCACTTTATAAGCCATCTAACACACATCAATATGACCGCGCTGCTCATCAATCCCTTATAAGGGAATATGATATGCCTGCCCCAGCTAATGGTTGTGCATTGAAGTCATCTAACAATAATGGATCTCTTGATGTTATTCAGATTATTACTAACCTTATAAATTCACTCTGTCAATCAAATTTAATAGAACCGAACCACGCTGCCTCAATAATCGAATCAATCAACCAAACTCTGATCAATAATGGACCAAAGTCCAATCAAACTTCTTCTACAGTGGAACTGTCGTAGTGTTCGCTCTAGAAGAAGTGAGCTAACTCACTTACTTAATAAATATGAGCCATCTATAATAGCTCTATGTGAGACCTGGCTCGCACCAGGCTCCACATTCAAAGTGAATGGGTACTCTTGTCTCCGCATCGACAGACAAGACAAGTATGCTGGAAATGTCCTACTCATTCACAATTCTATCTCTTATACTCCCTTTCCTCTTCCTTCTCATAGTAATACTTTTTCTATGTTAGCTATAACTATAAATAATATATGTATAATATATATTTATATACCTCATCCTTCTGTCTCTATCTTTCAAGAACTTAGTAATATTTTACTATTTATCCCAAAACCTTTCCTTATTGTCGGTGACTTCAATGCACAACATGTTTCATGGGGAAGTTCCACTACATCATCTTACGGAAATGCACTCATGAACATTATAGATGAGCAAAATCTTTGTACTCTCAACTCTGGTGTAGCCACCCGGCGCACAAATCCTACAGAGGGCAGGAGTGCAGTTGATTTAGCAATATCAACTCCTAACTTAGCATCCACATTGTCATGGTACAGGCTTTCTTCTACACATGGTAGTGACCATTTTCCAATAATAATTAGATTTCCTTCCTCTAGAAATAATAGTGTCCCAGTGACATACAAGAGTACTAGGAAATATAAATATTGTGATAAAAGTAACTGGAAAATGTTTAGGGAACACGTAGAGAGTAACATTGACTACTTACCATCATTGCTCAATACAGACGAACATGTATGTTCTGATGCATTTACTCAGTTACTTACTAACTCAGCTGATAGAATATTCCCAGTAACAAGGAAGTTATCCAAAATTCCTTCTCCTCCTTGGTGGGATAATGAATGTACTCAGGCGGTTAGGGTTAGAAAAATGGCAGAGTTCACTTATAATGCAAATATGACTAGTGAAAACTTTAATAACCTAGTAGAGATAATGAAAAATACAAAGAAACTATTTAAAGAAAAACGTTTTAACGGTTGGAGAAGTTTCTGTAGTAGCATTTCTCCTGACACTCCACCCAGCATAGTATGGCAAAACATGAAGCGGTACAAATGTGCAATGTCAGAGTCTGGCTTTTCCACACTTCCACCTTCACGTAACTCCGAGTTTTTAGACCATCTTGCTCCTCCTTTTGTTCCAGAAGAAGTTATCTCCATTCCTCAATTTTTAGCAGCCAACATCCCACAATGTGATCTCAATGGTCCCTTTTCCCTTGTAGAATTAAAGGGTGTGCTATCTAATGTTCGCGACTCAGCTCCGGGAGAAGATGGCATTCCATATATCTTTATTTCTAACTTAAGTGACAATAGTTTGCAATATTATTTACAAATATTGAATGCCGTTATTTTGACAGGTAACGTTCCGACGTCATGGAAATCACAGATAATATTACCCATTTTAAAACCAAATTATAACCCGTCTGATGTCACTTCTTACCGCCCTATTGCCATGTCTTCCGTAATAGCCAAAATAGCTGAACATTTAGTTAAAAATAGATTAGAATGGTACATCGAACACAACAACTTATTGTCTGACTCTCAGTATGGTTTCCGCAAGGGAAGAGGTACCATTGACAGTATTAGCATACTTGTAACCGATATCCGTCTATCTTTTTCCCAAGATAAGTCTCTCGTCGCATCTTTTCTTGATATCAAATCTGCTTATGACAATGTCCTTTTGACAATTTTAAAATCCAAACTTCAAGACTTAAATGTTCCTCCCATACTCATTAATTTTATCATCAACATAATGTCAGGTAGAGTAATTAAACTTGGCAATACATCTCGGATGCTATGGAAGGGTCTACCGCAGGGCTCTGTATTAAGTCCATTGCTTTATAGCATTTATACTTATGACCTGGAAAGATCTTTAGGACGAGAATGTACTTTGCTTCAGTATGCCGATGATTTAGCCTTATATTGCTCAGATAACCATGTAAATAGTGCCAGTAATAAATTGACGGATGCATTAAAGCAGTTGGGTCGGTGGATGGACACCAATGGACTACAGCTGTCAGTACCCAAATGTACTGTAGTGCTTTTTACAAGAAAAAGATTACCACCTCCTGTAACTGTAATATATAATGATGAAACTTTACCTGTCAAACACCAGGCAAAATTTTTAGGCGTCATACTGGACGCAAAACTTACAGGTTTACCTCATGTCGAGTATATAAGTGGAAAATGTGAACGCAGTATAAACTTACTCCGATGCCTTACGGGTGTTTGGTGGGGTGCTCATCCCTATTCCCTGAAGCTGGTCTACAATGCTCTAATTCGAAGTCTTCTAGATTATGGAACCTTCTTATTGGAGCCATGTAGTCAGGCAGCTTTGGGGAAGTTGGATGATATCCAGTCGAGGGCCTTGAGGGTAGTCACCGGAGCAATGAAATCTAGCCCTATAAATGCCTTACAGGTAGAATGCGCTGATCCACCTTTAAAGCTGAGGCGTCAGTATCTTTGTGATAGGTTTTTGTATCGCGCTCTACGATTTTCTAATCACACAGTTATTAGGAAAATAAATAAATTATTAGAATATATCCATCTTAGTTATTGGACTCATAAGCAAATACCATGCTTAGTTAAAAGTATGCAAAAGTTATTAAATATAGAGGCACCTACATATCGCTCTCCTTGCCTTCCATTATTTAGTTGTCCCTATGAAGCTGTGATTTTATCTCCGAGTGTGCACGATAATGTGGATGTCGATAAAAATAGTAGTTGCGCTCAAGAAGAATTTAAAATCTCTGCTAATTCCCGATGGGCAAATTGGCATTTTATATTTTGTGATGCGTCTAAATTTTCTCCAGATGGTTGCGTTGGTGTGGGAGTCTATCACCACCAATATAATATTGTCCAAAAAACAAAATTACCTCCCCAATCATCAGTGTTTACTGGAGAGTGTGTTGGTGTACTGAAATCAATTGAATATATATTGCTGTATAAACTTCGTAAAACAGTCATATTCACTGATTCGAAAAGCTGCTTATCAGCTCTTCAACGGTTTCCATTTAAAACCCAAAATCACTTTCCTGTTATTTTTGAAATCAGGAATAAATTGCATAAATGTGTGATTAAAGGATATTCTGTTGAGCTGGCTTGGGTTCCTGGTCACACAGGTATTCTAGGAAACCAAAAAGCTGACGAATTGGCAAAAGACGCTGTAGTTAGAGGAGATGTGGACCGGTATATTAATTATCCTCATGACTTAATGAGTCAGTCTCGACTTTCTCTCCAGGAAGCCTGGGACAAGATTTGGGCAGACAGTGCTAAAACCAAGGCTAAATACTATTTTAAAATCAATCCGACAACCAGCAGAAAACCTTGGTTCTATCGCATTAGACTTTGCAAAACAACCACGTCCATCATAATCAGGGCACGTCTTGGTCATGTTTGCAGTCCTGCACACCTGGCTAAGATCGGTATTGCACAGGATGCCTCATGTGATTGTGGTTGTGAAGAGGCTGATATCAATCATGTGATTCTTGGTTGCTCTCTCAACAACAGTGTTGGACTGTATGAAAGCCTTTTGAACCTACATGTTGAATTTCCAACCAATGTCCCTTGTTTGTTGGCATCGAATGATCCATGTATATATAAGACTCTATCCATGTATATAAATGATAATAATATTAAACTATAAGTAATTTATTTTTATTTATTTATTTGTTACATTTTTTATCTATTTTTATTATGTAATAACTTTTCTGACTCTAATCTTTTTTTCCAAATTTTGATTCTATTTTTGTAAATATTTTCATGTACATATAGGTAGCTCGGTTATTAATATTTGTTCCCTAAGTTTAAAAAAAAAAAAAAAAAAAAAACAAGAAGAAATAATATTACACGAAGACGTGACACTGGCAGATGGGAAACGGGCCAGTTACTCGATCACTGTGCTGATCGACAAAGAAAAAAAAAAAAAACTAAGTCAACAATCTTCTAACTACCTAAAGTAGTTTAGTACGTCCTATTTTCTGTTGGAGTCATGGTGCACAAACATCCAATATCTGAATATGGGGCTATCTATTCAGATATTGGATATCACTTTTGAGAATACATAGGATTTGCAGAATGCTTAGCTATTAAATTAAACATTGAAATCGTTACATACTTTACGCAGCTACGAACGTGGACATGCCCCTCCCATTTCGTTCCACGATTAATTAATAAATGTATAAACATAAACATGTCTTGTGATTCTAATTAACCCTTCTAATTTTCGTTCAAATTCATTCAGTTGCCACGACATTTTACTAAAGTTTCATTCCCAATTTAGTCTGTTAAAAAACGAATAAAAACCCGTCAAATTTTATGCATGAGGACACGTCTTGTAAGACATACAGTCTCATTAATTTAGAACATGAGACGTTTTGTCACAGTGTGGTTACATGCAGTGGGGTGTTGAACACAGCTTTAGATTTCATATAAGGATCGGTAATTCCATATGGTTTAAAAACTACACAGAATGCAAGAATTTTGGAATACATTTTGTCCGTTTGCATAATGTGAGTCCGCAAAAAAATGACGAACAAGATAAACATACATTTCAATTTTCATTACGGAGATTAAAAATATGTAAAAGTGATATCAAAAAATATTTTTGTGACGATAACTGTGACAACCCTTAGGGGGTTTTGAAACGAACCAACGATCGATAATTTAATATTATGATGTCATATAAAATTTAAATTCCATACGTCGTAATTTTGAGACATCTTTAAAAACTATCTATCGTTTCCGATAAAACAGTTACTTATTTGTAAATAATAATATACTACTACCTACTCTCAATGGTTCTATGAAAGTATATCTATAGTAAAACTATGGATTAGTAAATTTTGACGTTGGGATATTATAAAAGTCAAACAGGTTTAACATATTCTTTTTTATTTCATATTTTATTTCAATTTGTTCTACTGTTAACCCTCAACTGTAACACGGTACAGTTAAAAATTGAACCGTACCGTGATATATATTTTCCTTTTAAAACAAAACGATGTTTTGATGTATGTGTGCGCGCATCTCGGCAGACGGACCCGGAATAGTTCAGCTAATTATGATTGTCGGCTTACTTCCATACTCAGGTTATTTTAGAATTTATTTTTAGTATGTTATACGTAGGTACGTTAAGTAACATAGAATGTGATTTAAATGCACACTAAAATGTATCCAAAATATACCAAAATGTGCTTTAAAAAGATCTTACTAATATTATAATCGCGAAAGTTTGTATGTATGTATGTGAGGTTATTACTCTTTCACGCAAAAACTACTGACCTAATTGCAATGAAACTTGGAATATAGGTAGCTGGGGACCTGGATTAACACATAGGCTACTTTTTATCCCGGTATTCCCGCAGGAACGGGACTTAGCGGGTAAAACCGCGGGGCTCAGCTAGTCTGTGATAAAGAGCACTCGTCACGTTTTTCCCTTCGTAAAAAGTAAGTGAGGAAATTAAGAAAGTTAGCCTAAATAAAATTATAATACTTATTGGTTAAAAATTGTGTGTGAATAATTAGATAAATAAGTATTAAAACGATTGTTACAATTTGCGGCTTTAGAAAATATCAAATCTTAGACATTTTATTAAATCTCATAGGCACCCTTTTAATACCAAATTTGTTTTATTTTCCATAATTTTTTGTTTAACTCAAATTATTGTCTACATTATTTTTATTGGTTTACAATTCCTTGATTTTAACGAAAAAATAACTAAATAAATTCTTTATTTAACCAAACTTGTTTACCATTACAAAATGAGACCACCAACATTCGACTAGTCGGTGACTGTATAACGAATAATTGTTACATAACCCAGTGTAACAATTGTACTTATTATCAAACAAGCTGAAAAAATTAGAAGGATTCGAATAAATACGAAAACTTTGGCGTATTTACTAAGCCGAGTTCCGTAGTTTAAGACTATTGTAGATGCAATATCGTACAAGTTGTTTAAGAATATTTACTTATCGGTTAGTACCTACCTACATACTACTTTCCTCATTATATTGAGTCATACATTTAACGTACATTGGGCCCTACCATGATGTCTTATAAGTCGTCGCGAAGTCGTTGCGTTGTCGTTCAGCTAAAAAAAATAAAATTGATAACACATCAAATAGTTAAAAAAAGAAGAAAAACAAACTTGAAAAAAATAAAAAGATTTTTTTAAATTGTCTGTGGTCTTTAAAAGTAGTCGGGGTATATTTTATTTAAAGTTTACTTTATTTTTTTGAACGATAAAAGGACGACATAGCAACGACAAACGAGCATGGTAGGGCCCATTATCTGCCAATAGACAAAGACAATAGGTACCTATTATTGTCAAACAGTTGACCGCAATAAGACTATTGGAAACCAAGACTTATTGGTTACACATTGCCTCATTGCGGAATGATTCATTTGTGTATCCTGTATCAGTATATCGTCATCAATCATCCTTCAGTCAGCTGTTAGCATCATTAATCAATTATTAGGAATTTTATAAGAATCACATAGTCAATCTAAAAAAGTAAGTACATGCATTAAATACTGTTTTATTTCTTTGTTTTAGAGCCAATAGGTACAATTTATGTAATGATACCTGATTGTATTTTTTAATCAAATTAAATGATTACAGACTGACTAGTATAAGAACTAAAAAATTCTTACACTAAATACCTAAGTTAAAAATATAGTGGTAGCCATTCTGTCGTTCACTTACCTAAACTAAACCTAAAATTGTTTTGTTTTAGTTTAGAAATTCCAAAAAAGCTATTCTATTGTTATGCTGCGTTAAGTTTAGTACCACAAAATGAATAGTTTAGAAATGTCAGTTTAAGTTTAGGATGGCACCAAGAGGATAGGAATATCGTCTAGACTTAATTTTAGGAATATTTAGGTAAAATTTAAGGATTTAGTGACAGCGGAATTACCAACATTGTCTAATATCCAAAACCATAAAAGGGTTTATCTTAACTAACTGAATGACAACGCACAGCCTAAACCGCTGATAGTAGCGAGCTCAAGATGAAGATCATGTTCTTCATATGATCCAGGCATCCGATAATAAGATGTTTTTTGAAATTCTCACGTGATTGGGACACATGCGGGTGAAACTGCAGGTAATAAATATTACCTAATTTACTTTCAAAATAATTGTACCTATACATATAATTTATCTGCTGGCGTATTCCATTGCGGCCATAAGCGGCTTTAGAGTGTAAAATAAATTTATTTAAATTGGCAAATATTATTAAAATAATAAATATTAATAAAAATCTAATTTCGTTCACATTCTGACATGATAAAATTTTAAGTACACAAAAACTGACTAGTTTTTCTTGTTTAATCATTTGTCTGATTGCCGACTATTTTTCGTATAAGTAGGTAATTATGGTCAATAGGTAAGACTTATTTACCAGACAATGTTGTAGTTTAAGCAGACCATGTTAGAGAATACCTATACGGCCTATATACGAAAGTGTTGTAAACTCAATAACATTCTCTATGTCTCAGTCATCTTTATGACAGACGTAATTTGTTTTTGTTACTTGTCTTTGAACCGTTTTTCTGTACGCATTGTTTATTTTTCCTGACAAAATAAATCTATAACTATCTTTGAATATAGTGTTTGTTTTATGCCCATAACTCTTCAGGTTATGGGCCCAGGTATCGACTTCAATACCTGTTATAGTATTTAACTCGTAAAATCGTAAAAACAAAAATTTGAATTTGCACCGGCATAAAACATCGCACGAACAATGGCGGAAAAGATTCAGTCGGGTCAAATTGATAAACTTCGAGGAATAGAAAACTACACCTCTTGGAAGTTTATGATGCGGATGACTCTCATCCACGAGGATCTTTGGGATTGTGTGGATGGAGACGTGGCAGAAAAAGGTGTGGCAGTAAGTGCTGTAGACATCAAGAAAGACGGAAAGGCACTTGCAAAAATTGCGTTAGCAGTGCAACCAGAGGCTATTCCTCATATCCGTGGAGCAAAAACAGCAAAAGAAGCTTGGAATAATCTTCAAAAAGCGTATGAAGATAAAGGGCTTTGTAGGAGATTAACATTATTAAGAGAAATGTTCGGCACAAAGCTTACTAAACACCAAAACATGGAGACGTATGTAAACTACATTACCGAACATGCTCAACAACTTTCTGAAGTAGGCTCTGAGCTGGAGGATGACTTTATAGCTGTGATTATGCTGAGCGGACTCACATCAGATTATGATCCGTTTATTATGGCAATAGAAAATACGCACACTAAGTTATCAAGCGAGCTAGTGAAAGCAAAACTCCTGCAAGAATTTGCTCGAAAAGATGGAAGATCTGAAGAAAACAGCATAGCTTTGGTATCGAGATGGCAACCGAAATGCTTCAAATGCAAGAAGATAGGACACTACATCAGAAATTGTCCTATGAATGCAAAGAAGGCTGAACGAGGAAATGCGGCTTTAGAGACGGGCGACGTGTTGCTATCAGCTCTTTCAGTCAAATTTGAGAACGACCAGTGGCTGATTGATAGTGGTGCCACGGGACACATGTGTTGTGATAGAAGTGTAATGAGCAATTTTATGAATGACAATAATAGTGTTGTAGTAAAAATTGCGAATGGGGAAAAATTGTTTACTGCTGGTAAAGGTGAAGTGATGGTTCAAATGAAGAACAATTCCATATTGACAATAAGTGAGGTTTATTATGTACCTAATCTGCCAGCCAACTTATTATCTGTAAGTGCTATGACAGAAAAGAAATATAAGGTTGTGTTTGGTCCTGATAAATGCCATATATACTCAAAAAATAAGATGTTGGCTTCAGCCACCCTCAAAAATGGTGTATATCGATTAGATACTAAACGTATTTTGCAAAGCAGCCTTGTGGAGGTATCCTCTATAATTTCAGATTCTATCTCTTCCCAAAAAACTTCGGATGAGAATGCTTTACAGGTTGAAAATATTGATGCTGTTCCAGAGGAGTCGTGTGCGATGCCTACTATAGAACAAGACATGCAGGAAGTCTGGCATCGCAGGCTTGGACATCTGAATCACCGTAGTATGCAATTACTGAAAAAAGGTATGGCTTTAGGAATTAATTTTAATAATGGTGACTTTAAAAGTTGTGTTTCATGTATAGAAGGTAAACAGTGTCGGTTGCCATTTCCTAAAAGGTCTGAAACAAGGGCCAGTAATGTGCTGGAATTGATTCATTCAGATGTGTGCGGACCATTACCAGTGGCATCCCTGAGTGGGAAAAAGTATTTCCTTACCTTCATAGACGATTACACGAGGAAAACATTTATTTACTTCCTAAAATATAAAAGTGAAGTGTATGAAAAATTTAGGGAGTTTAAAATGTTTGTTGAGAACCAAACAAACAAGAAAATTAAATTTATTCGTTCCGATAATGGTGGTGAATATGTTTCTTGTGAATTTCAGAATTTCTTGCGTGAAAACGGTATTGGTCATCAGACAACAGTACCTCACTCACCTCAACAGAATGGTGTTGCGGAGCGAGCCAACAGGAGTATCCTAGACAAAGCTAGGTGTATGCTCCATGAAGCTGGCCTGGATAAGAAGTATTGGGCGGAGGCGGTCAACACTGCAGTCTATCTGAAGAATCGGTCCCCGACAGTTGCAATAAAAGGATGTACTCCCGAAGAAAAATGGACACATAAAAAGGTGAATCTATCCCATTTAAGAATTTTTGGATGTATAGCCTATGTTCACAAGAAAAATCGATCAAAATTAGATTCAAAAGCCGAGAAATTTACACTAGTGGGCTATTGTGAACAAACAAAGGCTTATAGGCTTGTAGACATTGATAATCCAACTGTGTGTATCAAAGCACGTGATGTTACTTTTTTAGAGGATAAATTCATGATAGATCTAAAAAATGTGTCACATGATGATAATTTAAAGGGTAGTACTCAATTTAGTTTAGAACTAGTTGAGCAACGTCCATTTGAATCAGAACCATCCACTGATGAACCCTCAGAGTCTGATGACACATCAGTTAGAGAAATAGATCAAGAGAAAAGAAGGTCAGTCATATCAGTGGATGACTCTGAAGAGAGTTTAGGAACAAATTCTTCGGATGCAACCTATATTCCAGGTGAAGAATCGGAAACAAGTGATTCATATGAGGATGGTGACTCCATGATGTCTTGTACTGCAGTTGAAACGATGTCCAGCATCGATGAACCTCAGACAGTAAAGGAAGCATTGACAGGACCAGAAGCCAGCAGCTGGAAACAAGCTATGCAAGATGAGTATAATTCATTTATTGTTAATGAATGCTTCGAACTCTGTGAACGGCCTACAACTCAGAAGCCAGTCAAATGCAAGTGGGTGTTTAAAAAGAAGTATGGAGCTGATGGACAGTTCATTAAGTATAAAGCTAGGCTGGTAGCAAAAGGGTATACTCAAAAATTTGGCATTGATTATACAGAGATTTTTTCTCCAGTAGTGAGGTATTCTAGTATTCGTACTTTATTAGCGATAGCTGCCGAGTATGACATGGACATTGATCATCTTGATGTGAAAACGGCTTTCCTCAATGGTGATCTCTCGGAAACAGTTTATATGGAGCAACCTGAGCTATTTATACTAGGTAATGAAAATAAAGTATATAAACTGCGGAAAGCCATATATGGATTAAAACAGGCGTCAAAAGCTTGGAATGATAAAATAAATAAGACTTTGTGTGAGAAACTTCAATTTAAGAAATCTTTTTCAGAACCATGTGTGTATGTAAGGTTGAAGGAAAATGATTTAATAATCATTGCTTTGTATGTTGACGATATAATTTTGCTTTCCAGTCCAAATTCAAAAGAAAAACACGTTGTGAAAGAAAAATTAGGCATTGAATTCGATATTGTAGATTTGGGACCAGCTCATAGTGTGCTAGGCATGAGATTACAAAAAGCAAACGGTGTCATACAGCTTGATCAAAGTACTTACATAGAAAAGATGTTGCTAAAGTATAAGATGACAGATTGCAAACACAGTCACACTCCTTTGCAGACGGGGATTGTACTTGAAAAGTCGCAAGATAATAATAATGTGTGTAATTATGATTACAGAGGTTTGATCGGCTCCCTGATGTATATTGCAGTTTGTTCTCGTCCAGACATTGCTCATGCAGTAAGCTATTTAAGTCAGTTCAATAATTGTTACACAGATATACATTGGACAACGGCAAAGAGAGTTCTACGTTATCTCAAAGGTACTGTAAACTATCATCTTAATTTCAAAAAAGGTGGACTGACTATCTCTGCATATGCTGATGCAGATTGGGGCAAAGATTCTGGAGACAGAAGGTCATATACTGGATTCGTTTTTATGGTAGGTGCCTCTGTAGTGTCTTGGGAGAGCAGAAAGCAACGCACGGTTGCTCTTTCTAGTACTGAAGCCGAATACATGGCTTTATCAGATACATGTAAAGAGGCTTTATTTCTCTATAGGTTCTTGCAAGAGATTCTTTGTGTATCTGCTAAGATTGATGTATTCAATGATAATCAATCTGCTCTGAAACTAACTAAAAATTCTATGTTTCACTCCAGGACCAAACACATAGATATAAGACATCATTTCATTAGGGAAAATGTATGTAAAGGAATAATTAATGTTCATTATCTATGTACGGATGAAATGATAGCAGATTTATTGACGAAACCGTTAACAAAAGAAAAACATTGTGATTTTACATTTAAAATGTTACATAAATAACTATTTTAATTGCTGTAGGGTAAACCGGGGTAGATTGCCTTAGGGGTAGGAAGGATTATTTATTATTGGTTTATTTTCTTTTTATTCGTAGGGTAAGCCGGGGTAGGTTGTCCATAGGGGTAAAAATAATTACTTGTTTTATTTTTCTAAATATGTAACATGTTGGATACTTACGTTATCTAGTGTTACTTAAATACAGCGAATATTATTGGGTTATTGTTAGAAGCCTCATTTCTTAAGAAGATATTTAGTTTATACCTAATGTTATTGGTTTAAGGGCCAGTGTTAGAGAATACCTATACGGCCTATATACGAAAGTGTTGTAAACTCAATAACATTCTCTATGTCTCAGTCATCTTTATGACAGACGTAATTTGTTTTTGTTACTTGTCTTTGAACCGTTTTTCTGTACGCATTGTTTATTTTTCCTGACAAAATAAATCTATAACTATCTTTGAATATAGTGTTTGTTTTATGCCCATAACTCTTCAGACCACGGGCTCCCAATAGGAATGCAACCGAAAACATTGCAGGAGGTATTAGGTACCTACTTTGTACAAAAACTTACTAACAGTTAACAAACAAATCTTTAAAAAAATGCTGGACGTTGCTCAGAGTTAAATCTTGCTCCTGAATTGAGCAACTAAACTAAATTAAGTGTCCCGCCGTTTTACCCGTGAAAGTCCATATCCCGTGGGAATATCGAAATCTAAAGCATATAAATAATAGAAAACTGCGTTAGCTTTCTATTAGTGAAAGATTTTTTGAAATCGGTCCAGCAGTTTCGGAAATAACCCTCAATATACAAACTTACATAAATTTTTACCAACGTTCCCTCTTTACAATGTATATAAGTATATATACATGATATACAAAGAAGACGCTCAGAACGTGGTCAGCATAAATTTTATTATGTACTAGTCTCCGACGGAAATCAAACCCGTTACTTTTTTGTTTGCAGCCGAGTATTCGCCCTATTCGCCTTAAAAAACCAGAGACCATATAGAAACGCATTACCAAAATCCGATATTAAACCGTTAATCCACAATGAACCGCCAAAATAACAATAAACCGTTGGAATAATAGGATATCATCGTTAAATCGAGATACTAATTCCTGGTTCTCCTGGCCAGGGTATTCTGACCTATCAGCATTTCTGTAACTAAACATGTAATAACATAATTTGAAGGTACAAAAGGGTCAGGTTAGATTGGGTGTCCGCATCCATGGCTCCCGATAGGATTGAATATTGATGCGGCAGATGGCAGCACATTCGACACATTATTAATTTCTCAATCGGTTCATATCGTAGTGGACGGACGTCGGACGAACCGACCGACTGACCCATTGTCCATTTACATATCTGCCAATTTGTAATATTTACATTGATATATGTACAATCAGCAGCAAAAGTGAATCAAAGTAGGGGTTACATATACAAAAAATAAACTCAGTGATAATCTAATCAGTAATCACACAAGCGGTCATTTAAAATTTGAGAGCTAGTAAAATAATTGAGCACCACCTAAATTTTTTTTAAATTATTGTGGTAGCCCTAAAATTTTAAGTTGTGTTTTAGTATTGGTCTGGTATGTCAACGAAAAATAAATTTCTATTTCAAATGCGAAAATCAAGCAAAATTTGTAAACGTCACACTGACTCATTAGGTTGGGAGTGGTGCCGCAAAACTGATGGATATTTAGAGCCCAACCCAATAGTTAGAGCTAATTTATACACCATAGATTTGTGGCTTTCAACTTATTTAGGAAAATTACTAAGGTTTTGCTTTTGTAAGTAGAGGAGAATTTCGTACAATGCCCTGGTTCGTCAATTGTCCCACTTTAATTTCTACCAATTTTTTTAGTTCACCACACTCAAGGTCAGCACCAAATTAATATATCCACTAATTTTCTCTCTATTTTAATCAGAGAATAAAAAACCATAATATAGGGTCATGGTTGTCTGGTAATGGTTTTATGGCATAAACATATTTGATCTTATATATTTATCCAGAGAAAGGAAAGAGAATACGTTTGTATAAATAAAAATAAATAAATAAAGAAAGAAAGAGTAGGTATTAATTCTTCCTAATTTTATTGACATACACTTGAATTATAATTTACCTACACAGTTTGAAAGATACATATACGTATTTGTTCTAATGTCAGGAACAGTCAGTCAGTTCTGCATACAAACGTAATTGCGTTTGTTCCTTACGTTTGTATGCAGGTTAGGTTAAAATTTGGTTTCCATTCTTCTTAATAAGTATTATTGAGATCGACTTGCATATAAACACAGTTTCAAAGATAAAGAAAACTGTTAAACCAATCAATCGTCGAAACAGAAGTGAGACCAAATGAATAGTGTCAATGACGGATGCGCCACCATCGCGGAGTCGATGGAGGTGAACGATGGCGCCAATTAGTTGAGAACACAACATCGTTACAGCACAAGATTGATAGGTGTACATGTACAAGCTAACATGAGAGGGGGTTGCTTTGCTTCTCTCAAGAAATCTTGAGGAGATTTTTGGCTTAGCTGCACCTACCGATCTTGAATGAATCATTGAATGAAACGCTTGGTCATTACCTGGATGGGTGACCGATAATTTGTATGCCAAAAAAATCTTTGTTTTTATATAATCGATAGGTAAACCACTATCTCACCTGATGGAAAGCGACGATGTGGCCTAAGATGTTACACGGTTACCTAGGAGATACCTGTTCACTCGTGACTTGAAGACCTCCAAGTTGTAGACCTCCTGGAAGATATACTCAGGCAACTGTTTGAACTGACTGGCTTTCTCGAGCTCTTTCGTGCTTCGGAAGGTAAGCTAATCAGTTACTGTTGGTTCCGGTTGTTATCTCTGATAGCATTCGTTAGGTCTAGTTAGAGGCTTAAAGGCGGTCTGACAACTCGAACAGTGAATGAGCCACACCATTACACTTAAAAAAGAAGACAAAATCCATTGGCTCTATAAAAAAAGTCCTCATTTACTCACACATAATCAATGCAAAGGCTTAACAGTTGCGAAGTCACGGGTCGCATCTGGTTTTTTTAAATATATTTTGTGCAAAAACACCTAAAAGTGTAAAAAATGACATTTCGCTAAAATATCCTAAGTATTTGACACTCCGTATTTGTAGGAATTCTTATTTAAATTCTGGCTACGTAGGAGTTCACTTACAACTGCTTTGTTCCCTTCTTGAATGCTAAGCGAAAAAAATGTACCATAAATCCTATTCGCAGTTTGACTTACTCAATTTTCAAGGTCCATGAGTTGGTGGATTAGAATTTAAAAAACTTAGTGTTCTGAATGTGAATTCCCAATCACTGTTCTAAGACAATGATGATGGGTACCGATTTAGACGGTCGGTCAAAAATATTAATACCTATGACCCTTCCTAATTTTATGATATTCAAGAAATAATCAAAAGTAATGACTCGTGTTTAAGTTAAATTTTAGTTTTGTTTATCCATGTGCCTATTTTATATATCTTTTAATATTTTTGTAACTTCTTATTACAATCTGGTGCAATGGAGATTTAGCTTATCTTATAAAATTTATTGGGTTTACATTGAATTTGGTATGTAAGATTTAGATCTATGAAAGAACTTAATACTGACGTGTAATTTGTACGTATAAAAACAACACAAATCACACAATCACACGTAGACACATTTTAACAATGTTTATTTACAAACACAAAATAAATCGCATCAATTGATTGTGCGACAAAACCCGACAGATTTTTCCAAGTTGTTTTCTCCCTTTTTCCTTGTTGGCATTGTTTTTTGTCGCCCTATTAAGCTATTGGATTACATATACACAAAATCAATTACATAACACAAGCGTAAATAGCACGCAGTCTGAATACAAACGTTTAGCATTTCGTATTCGCTGACAACGAGCAAACTGCGCGGTACGCGACCCGCATCCCTGATTACCACCCTCTATATTATTTGATACATTTTTTGTTTTATATTTGTGTTGCATTTATCATGGCTTGTTACGGTTATATATAGTCTACTAGCTGGTTTTACCAGTGCAAGTCCCGTTACCGCGGAAATATCTGGATAAAAAGTAGCCTATGTCTTCTTCAATGTCTCCAGCTACACATATTCTAAGTTTCATCGCAATCGGGTCAGTAGATTTTGCGGTATTGAGTAACAAACACACATACTCACATACATACAAACTTTTGGCTTTATAATATTAGTGGAATAGAATAATTACTAATATTAAAAATGAGTAAAGATTTCTTCATCATTGTTTTGTTAAGACACGGTAAATGAGCGTTTTAGCTAATGAGGGCATCGAAAGGCACGTTAAGAGATGATTTATATTAGGCTGTCACGAGCGCCGGCCGGGTCCGAGTTTCGTTGTACATTGCTCAGCCGCCACTCGGTTGCAATAGACCGATCGACTGCTCGCCGAGCAGTGGACATCGAAGTTCAGCCGGGTGACGGTCTAATAATAAATCACCACTAAGAAGTTGGTCCCTGTTGTTATCTTTGATAGCGGTCGTTAGGTCAAGTTAGAGCGACCTAAAAACTCTAACACTAGGTAAGTCACGCCTGGTAAGATTGGCTAAAAATATTTGTGTGGAACTCTATAAATATCAATCCTAACAACTACATACACATTTACGATCACATTGTTAGCAGCCACGTACAGAACGCCACTACATGAGTTCAAATTTGTAGGTTCACGTACAGAATCGGTACAATACTTCAATAATAATTAATTACTACACCAGGGTTCAACGCATCCGATAACTTATGTCTAAACTCACCACGTTAGTTTGTACAGTTTGCAAAAATGTCACTAAGATTTTGTCATGTCTAGATATATTGAAATAAAAATGTTGATGATGAAGATCACTCACATGGTGCAAATGTAGATGATAAAGAATCTAGTTCTGATCCGTTTTTTATGGCTGCACCGGCTTACGCATCACAACACGGATAAGTCCTCAGACTCAGGTGTCACAGTGGTAGAACTACAGCATTACAACCTTAAAGCAAAATGAACCGCAATGAACTGCTACTAGATAAATTAGACTTTCTCTATGAAACACTCTCTTTGTCTCTTTGTCATGTCTACAAGCTTTTTGCAGATTGTCAATACCAGTAGCTAAATAACAAATGATATCTTTGACGATAATAATAACATCATCCAAATAATTTATGCATTTTATTTTATTAAAACCGTTGAAGCATTTATTTTCAATCGGTACTTACCCCTGCACAGCACATTCTAAGCAATCTCTATCAAACTAGGTAGGTATATATATTAGGGTTTAAACGTCCATTCGTACACCCTTCCCATACATTATTACTTGCGCTTAACCGCCGGATAACTCAATATGGGGCCCTTCTGAACGGTTTAAGATCACTCTAAGTTCGCCTTAAGGGCTCTTTTGATTAATTTTAAGTATCAGTCCCGATATTGAATTTGAAGTTTGATGTCGGTTTTAATTGGTGATAGCCGCGGTTGTTTGAACAGCGAATGGTGGGTTTTATATTGCTCTTGAGATTTTATCGATTTTGCTTCAGGTTAGTAGGAATTATATTTATTAACAATATAAACTGGACCCAGTGGTTTTCCAATCGATACCGGGTGAATATTGAAAAAATCAAAGAAATAAAAGTTTTGGAAACAAACAACATTGACCCAAAGACGATCCAGAACTGTGAGTTCTGGACAGAAATGGTTGGGAGCGCCGACCCTAAGTAAAATGGGAACAATGCCAGACAAAGAGTACCGTATGAATATCTAGAAAGTATCTGAGGTTCCATCTATCTAAACACCAAGTTATTCAGAATCGAATCAGTAAATATAGCGTGAAACAGTTACAACATTTTGAAGATGTAATAATCTTGACGAGCAAAATGTTCCATTATTTTTCGTATTGTAAAATGCCCAATATTCTTTACCTCCATTTCCATCTCCCAAAATCAGAATGACAAAAACAATGAAGGTGTTTATGAAAATGATGATAAACAAAAGAATTTG
The DNA here is from genome assembly GCA_949358125.1 of Idaea dimidiata. NCBI lineage: Eukaryota > Metazoa > Arthropoda > Insecta > Lepidoptera > Geometridae > Idaea > Idaea dimidiata. The sequence continues at coordinate 12,774,666 of OX442339.1, read as the reverse complement.
AACAGATTATAGCACGAAATCATCCAAACAATCGACGGTTTGGTGCTTCGTCCTCGTCCAATGTGTTGAATGAATACAAAACTTTCATCATCTGACAGTGACTAAGGATAAAAGGCGATTACAATTAAAGAAAAATCATGACCGAAATTACAGAAGCCGAGGAGCAGATAAAAGAAAATAACCTCATTACTATTAGACAAGAAAACAATCAAGTTATGCATTGAATTGCGAACCTGCTACTTTTATTTCCAAAACAAAATAACATCAATGGTTCAACGAACCCGTGCTTTTATGTTAGGCAGAGAAAAATCTTACCATAAATATGCTTGCTATCGTCCACTGTCCCTATAAAACGGCCATAGCCACGGACCCCATAAAGGGTGGTCAGTGTGGTCACTGCATACGTTTCGTCCCCTAAAAATCGGTACATTCAAAGAAAGGATTTCTCAAATCGCTCTATGAATATGAAGCGCAATAAATTTAATGTCGGTCGAAATATGACCGGATGCGTTAAGACATTGCGTCGCATGCTAGCCGTAGAGACGTTTTCACATAAGTTAACATTTGAAATGTGTTAGGATATTTTTTACGGAGTAAATGATATAATATTTGGGTGACTTTTGTTGGTATGTATCGTTATATTATGTGGTTTATTATTATTGATTAAAACTGACAATTAATTGAGTATAAATCGAAGCATCGCGAAAATTTAAATAAAATCTACGTTTTTGATTGTTGAAAATTGTATCACTGAATATATTTCTATATTCGCTATTTTCATTTTTAATTATTCTTAGAGCATCTAACTTACTTATAACATAAGCAGACGAAATAAGTGATTCACAGTGTCACAGTAGTCTGAGGTTTTAAAAATCGAGCTAATTTGATTAAGACATTGATAACTTATCATTCGTTATACTCGCTTACTTCTGCAGCAAAAGCATAGTAAGTAAAACTGCTTTAAGCTAAGCGCTAAGCTACACCTTTCGGCATCGTCCCCATCGCATAAACCGGATTATTTGTATAGAAAATTACTCAAGTGCGTCTAACAATACATACAAATAATATTACGATACGTTTGACACGATACGTCCAATGCATACGTTTATTTAACTTCTAGCTGCGCCCGCGGTTTTACCCGCGTAAGTCCCGTTCCTGTAAGAAAATCGAGATAAAAAGTAGCCAATGTGTTATTCCTCGTATCCAGCTACCTATATTCCAAGTTTCATTGCCGTCAGTTCAGTAGTTTTTGTTTGATTGAGTAACAAACACACAAACTCACAAACCTTTAGCTTTATATTATAAGTAAGATAGGGACAGGACAAAAACAAAGTATTTACTTCTATAGCCCAGCCCAGCGTTATCTTATTTCGTGTCAGTAAACACTTATTTAAACCAAGTCCCTACAATTAAAATCTATTCAACTACAACCAAAAATATAAAAGATAAATTGTGACGGGAAACTGGAGCGACAAAATAATAATAAAATACGTACATCCGTTTCCGGTTTCCTATTGTACAGCCTCCTTAACACAAAACATTCACGCGTTCATCCCCTATGCATTATACATGAGCCTGCATACGCGCTTATATGACTGTTCTATATTTTCTGTCGTGTACTGTCTTATTGGTAAGTACCAAGTACCTTAATGGTACATTTTGATGTGAATTTTCAACTTTTGTTTGTTCTGTTTAAACCCTTACAGAAAAACAGATTCGAAGTGTTATAAGTTTATCTATCCAGTGGATGTCTGACAACAGTGGAAAATGAGAGGCACTAATGCACTATTGCTGTTTTGAGGTAATCACCGGTAATAACCACGTTACGTCAAAGCAGCAATCTACTGCATAGTGCCTGTCAATTTCCACTGTAGTCCGACGTCCCCTGGATAGATGATATGGGTGCAGATATGTCAAATTCATAACATGTTTGTACTCTGTTTCTATAAATAAACGAAATGTGACAGATGGTCTTCATGAATGACAGTTTTATTAAGCGACTTAAAAAAAAGGAGGAGGCTCATCAATTCATCGCGTATATATTTTTTTATATTTGTTCACCGATTATTCGAAGATGGCTTCACGTATTTACTTTCAAAACAAGCACTTCACATAAGAATTATTGATTATAATTTTCTGGTATGCTACTGCAGTTTTGTTTCCTAACAACATTCGTTAAAACATGTAAAATCTTCATGTTAAGCGAATGCCTACTGAAAATCAAATAACTAACTTCAATAAGGAAAACTAAAATCTTTTGTTTGAACACCGCATCACGTTTTATGACGAATTTGTACCAAGAACTTTGGTGTCTAACCAGAGAAATCATTTACGCATACAAATATGAACCTAGTTGTTTTATTTCATTTTTTTACACGACTGCCAAAGGAAGTGTTATGTTTTTGCCGTGAGTGTATGTATGTATGTATGTATGTATGTATGTATGTATGTATGTATGTGACCTATTTTTGTGCCGTCGTAGAGCCTAAACGGCTGGGCCGATTTAAATAAACGATACGTCGTTAGATTCGTCATGACCGTGAGAGTGACATAGGGTACATTAAAATAATAAATAAATAAAAATAATGATGTAAAACGCTAACCTAACCAAGATTTGTAAAAACCATAAAAAACAGAGAAAACGCGTAACATTGTTCACTCAAACGATATGTTTTAGTCTTTCGTAAATTTACATTTGAAAAGTATTGCTTGTAAAGTTTTACAATTAAATTTTAAAATAATTAATTATAAAATTATCGGAAGTCGTTTAAGTAGGTTGTCTTCATTAATATGTCACTTGCCTTCGGCTCGGTTGTCTTGTCTTTAATGACGTTTATATATTCTTTTTACTTACTTCAATTTATGGCTTAGCACTACCTCTGGATTTCAATATTCGCATGCAAAAACAATCCGCGTGTGAATAATGTATTGTAATAGTAATTCTACTGGTTAACTTCGAAAGTTATGTTGCTACTACATGACATTATGATTACGCAGGTAATTTTCGCAAGAACAACGGAACGTTAATTAAAAACTTTTCGATTTGACTCGTTTAAATATTTATCTCATCTATGGATTTGACTTTGACGCCGAGTTTGAAGGAATTGGCAGAAATTGGCAGAGATAACATGACATAAAATACTTAAGCAAAGAGAATATAATCACTACGTTTTATACTTGAGTATCTACTAGGAGTTTTGGCGGGAATGCGTTGAGGAGATGTGTTGCTAAATTTTCATTTTTGTGAAACTTAGTTCAAATGCGTGTAAATTGTTTAATTTCGGGGGAATATTAATCAATTTAGTTTCGTAAAGGTGTACAAGTGAAAATAAAACTGAAAATCGGTGCAAAACATGGACTTTAGCTTAGTGTTCTCTCCAAAGCTCCGTGAACAAACATTGTAAAAAATGGCCCCCTTTTTACAATGATTCCCTCGACTTGACTTTAACTATGACGACTTGACTGTTTTGTTCGATGCAAATAACTTGCAAATATTGATAATACTTGACACTGGCAAATGTCCGAATGGAAAAGCCAATATAAAGAAGAAGAAGTATCTTCTTACTAGTTTGTGGACTTAAATAACCACTTTATTTTTCAAAGAAAACAATACCTACGTAATAATCTAAAAGAAGTTGTCAGCAAAAACAACCCGAGGCATTGCGCCCAAGATGCTGGCGGCGTTCCCGCGCTGGATAGGAAACCGCCAGTTCTTGTACTTATCACCCTGAGTAAGCAAAAAAAAGCAATGCACGTCCGCGCTACTGGAGTACATACATCTAGAATTAATAAATTTCTTCTGGTGTAATTAAATCTGATCTCTAAAAACTAAAAAGCGATAAATAAAAAAATATTTTAAAAAATAAAAAACCCGACTGCTGTTTTAACAGAAAAGTGAAAAACAAGATGCTTCTAGTAGCTTTAGGAATGGTGGATGCAGTCGGGTGGGACTCCAAATAAAAGATGAATAAGTTTAATAACACCAAATACTTAGTGTTATATAATTAGGTACTTATACTATCTTTATGTTATTTGGAGTCCCACCCGACTGCATCCACCATTCCTAAAGCTACTAGAAGCATCTTGTTTTTCACTTTTCTGTTAAAACAGCAGTCGGGTTTTTTATTTTTTAAAATATTTTTGTAGGTATATATTTATCGAAGCAGTTGACATTCACTTTGAGTTCCAAGATGATGATTCAGACAATGTACAGTTTTCTATTTCACTTTTGATTTTGAAGATAAATTTAATAAAGTTTTGTAAACCTCAGGGAGATTGATGTTGGGGTACTAATTACTATCATTCTGCCCGCCCTACCATTATCGTTTCTAGTTTGTTTATCGTCCCTTTGTCACTCAAAAAAAATAATTAAATAAAAAATACCCGATTAAGAAATCACATAATATTTTTTTAAGTTGATTTTTATTTTATTTATTAGGTACTAGGGCTGGGCCCTGCGGTTTCACCCGAGTAAGTCCCGATCCTGCGGGAATATCGATGTTTTTCTTGCATAAGAACTTTCTCCTGACGATAACAAACGAAACAAAAAAAGGATGAGCAAAATCAGTCCAGCCGTTTACGGTTGACGCCGTGACCAAGGGAAATAGGGATTCATTTATATATAAGGCTAACTGCGCCCCGTGGTTTCACCCGCGTCTTTATCCAAAATTTAAAATTTTCTGGCTAAGATCCTTCTCATGACCATAACAAACACAACGCAAAAATAAGTATCGAAATCGGTTTAGACGTTCAGGCGTGATGCCGTAACCCCGCAAAATAGGGATTCATTTTTTTATTTAAGATATAAGGTTTTTTTTTTAATTTTAAGCTGAACGATTTAGGTCCTTTTAGGTCTTACAAGAAGGAGATTATGGTAAGGGCCATTATTTGTGATTATGATACAATACCAATAATATTGTCATTTCTTGGGTCCTTTCCAGCAGGTTATAAATTTTAAGCGTTTGTCAGTGGCGTATAGTTTTATCGATATTAAAGCTTAATAAAATCAAAATTTTATAAATATTAAAATACTTAATTTCAGATCTATTCAGACTACTTTCTCAGGGTTATCAATTCAACATCGCGAAAAAAGAAGAAAAACATTAATGAACTAATATTAATACCTACCAACAATACTTTTATATACGTTTTTGATATATTTTAAAGTTTTTCCTACACTTGGATGACTATACTAAAAGAAATGACGGATCCCTAGAGATGCAGGTTAAAGACCTGTCGGGTGCGAAATTTTTGGAAAGCATTTCTTTAAGCATAATACTTTTATAGTTAGGTTAAACAATTTGAGCTAATTACATAAGAGTAACGAGTTAAAGATAACAGAGGTTGCAGTTTATTGGCCGCCCGGAGTGGCCGGAGTGGCCGGACAAAGGTCAAAGACAGTAAGTTGTTACAACAAACAACGTTGCTCGCTCACTCGATGTTGACTGCAGAGCCACTTAGATCCGATTGGTCGGTATAGTCAGCAACAGTAAGACAATATTGTTTATTAGAATAAATGGTATTATTAAATGAAACTTGATTGAAAAAACCTAACAATTATTCAACGATACTCGATATAGTCATTCCATTTTATATATTTTTTTCTTTTAAACAATATGGCGCTTGGTGGTCGCCATTTTGTTTTTATTTTCATGTCACCAATCTAAAAACTCGGAGTTTTGGCGGGAATGCGTTGGGGAGATGTGTTGCTAAATTTCATTTTTGTGAAACTTAGTTCAAATGCGTGTAAATTGTGTAATTTCGGGGGCAAATTAACTGCATTAATCTAAATTTTTATTACATTTTCGTTTCTTCTATAAGTCAGCAATTATGAAATTTGATTGATTTTTCATTTACTTTTTAAACTCACACGATTTGTACTCATAGTAATATTTTAACCGGGTCTTACTCGCCTATTGTTACTTTTAAATTTTCTTACCTCGACGTTTCGATCATGTTACAATGATCTTGGTCGAGGGGACCAAGATCACGTCTTCGTCTTCGTCGATCGCGTCTTGTTAAAACCCGGTTAAAAACTCGCGACCCGGTTAAAATTTTACTATGATTTTTAATTTATTTGTTTATTTCATTACTTTTTAGTCATTTTACTATTGTCTTCTAAAATCCACTAGATCGAACGAAAGGACTTCCTATCCTTTACTTGCATTTCGGTGCTTATTGTTACCATATTCTTCTAACTGCAAACCATGTCATTACTCCTGGAAGAGTTTTGTGATGAGAAGGTGGTTTTAGTGGCTCCATCGATCCCAGCCAGTCAAACTCAAAATCTAAAATAACTAGCCTACTTAGGTATCTATTAATAAAAATCAAATCTACCTTGTAAATACATTTATGAAAAAATAAACATTCAATTGAAATAAAACAAACACAAACACTATAAAACTACAATAAACTACATGATTAAATACAACAAAATATCAAATAACAAAAAAATAATAGGGGTTAAAGTATGAAATTGCCGTTTTATTGCAATAGGTTCTTTGAATTGACATAGAATCTTCATGGTTTGAGGTTTTCGAATGAAACTTTTTTCAAATGGTTTCGGTGATGTTCTTTTTTTAAAAAATGTGAAACATTTGAATATCGACTTTCAATTGTTTTTGTTATTCAATTTAGATAAGAAAGATGGATACTGCGAAAATTTGAGTGATTTTTGAATACGAGTTCCGACGCGGAACTAACGCGGCAGAAACAGCCCGCAATATCAATGCTGCGTTTGGAGAGGGGTCTACTAATGAACGCACCGTGCGATTTTGGTTTAAACGCTTTCGTGATGGAAATTTCGACTTAAAGAACGAGCCACGAGGAAGACCGCCCACACAGGTGAATAACGATGAATTAAGAGAGATAGTGGAAGCCGATCCTAGTCAAACTACCCAGGAATTAGCGGCATGGTTTAACGTTACCTTACCCACTTTATTGACTCACTTGCGTCAAATCAATAAAATAAAAAAATACGAAAAATGGGTGCCTCATGATTTGACTGATCTGCAGAAAGAAACGCGTGTTGAAACTTGTGTTGCCTTGTTGAACCGTTACAGAAATGAAGGAATATTGGATCGAATTGTAACATGTGATGAAAAGTGGATTCTTTATGATAACCGGAAAAGAAAAATGCAATGGCTGACCCCAGGTCAAATGCCACAACAGTGTCCTAAAGCAAAACTTACCAATAAAAGGTAATGGTAACTGTTTGGTGGTCTCAGCATGGTGTTATTCACTATAGTTTTCTTCGATCTGGTCAAGCAATTACGGCAGATATCTATTGTGCCGAACTCCGAACCATGTTGACAAAACTAGCAGTAAAACAGCCCCGACTCATGAATCGATCTTCACCATTATTGCTCCACGACAACGCGAGACCTCACACAGCACGAGAAACCATTTTGACCCTTCAGGAACTGCACATAGAAACAATTCGTCATCCTCCGTATTCACCAGACCTTGCTCCAACGGACTACCATTTTTTTCGTGATTTGGACAATTATCTACGTGACAAGAAGTTTTCTTCCCAGAAGGCAGTACAAAATGCTTTCACACAGTTTGTGCAGTCTAGATCGTCGGAGTTCTATCGCAAAGGCATTAATAACTTTCCCATTAGATGGCAGCAATGTATAGATAATAATGGCAACTATTTTGATTAAATAAATTTGTTAAAAATTTAAAAAATAAACAATTAAGATTTTCAGTACAAATCGGCAATTTCATACTTTAACCCCTAATACTAAAATAAACAATTATTTATGATTATTCATTAAATTTGAATCCACAGTGACACCGTGTACAAAATATAACGTACATAAAAAAATATAATTTAACTATGTTATTTTTTGTCAATATACCGAGAACAAGTTCAGTGCATACCTGTCAAACGCAAACCACTTCGAATTTCCGAATCCTCGAAGGCAATTAACGTGCTTTATTTTCTATCAGTACCCGCAATGCCGGCCGGACATCCGGGCACGTCGTGTCCGCTCTCCCAAACTTATTAATTGCTTCTGAGACCGCTCCGGACACTTTCACGCGTCTCGCCTCCCCGCCTTTATATGCTAACGGTATTAATTCTAATCGTTTAACTAGTAAATTATTCAGAATGATTTTTTCACTATGTAAAATACAGATTATAGTTTAATAGGTAAATTACATTTTAAATAATAAAATACAAAAAACGAATTAAGTTATCAAATAACCCGCCCCTTATTGTTCCTGGTGCAAAGGTTATGGCTAACCTTAAAAAAATACTAATAAATACAATATTCAATGTCTATTCTTAAAAAAAAGAATAAAATAACATTCTAAATTGACATACAAACATAAAACAGAATACATACATAATATTTAAATTATAGTACATATTCCGCGCTATCATGATCGTTTGTCATTGCTATGTCGTCCTTTTTGTCGGTCAAAAAAATAAAGTAAAATTAAATAAAAAATACTCCGACTACTTTCAAAAAACCACAGACAATTAAAAAAAAAACAATTTTTTTTCAAGATGTTTTTTTTAAATTATTTGATATGTTTTAAATTTTATTTTTTTTAGCTGAACGACAACGCTACGACTTCGTGACCACTTATAAGACATCATGGAAGGGCGAGGTTTGGCATCTTGATTTTTATACACCTAATAGGGACTATATAGACTCAGTATCTGGTATAAACATCTTGCTATAATTCCTGAGAAAATCGGTGGTGACACGCAGCAGACATACGGAAAATAAAATAAGCTTTAATGGGTTGCTTTTTTAAATTTTGAACGGAATCCTAAAACATATTTGTTAATTCAATTTTGGTCCGATGTTGGCCATTTCTAATAATGGCTTGGAAAAAATAATTTGCATGGGATGTAAACCCCGACCTCCTTAGCATTTCACGTTATTGCTAAATAGGTTTTTTAACATTCTTAACTTGCTTATTCTTTATAAACTAACGGTTAATTCTAAAAGTTACTATTATGGAAACAATGCGTGACAAAGACGATTAAAAACTTAGCCAATAAAGCAAGTTCACCCATGTTAATTGTCCAGCCGTCCAGGGTCAACTTTGTTTGAACAACCATTAAATAAGCCATCCAACAGATTTCTATCATAAACACAGTGTTAAACTGACAATTGAACTAAAATAAAAACTAAAAACCGTTCAAAATTAGCACCTATTCCTTTAAAAATAAAAACCTCGTCAACTGCATGAGATAATGTTGTTAATAATAGATAATAATCCGTTCCAACACCTCAATTACTTACCATCGATAAACTTTACTAGCAACATTTAATTAGTGATGTGACACTACATAGTTGTATGATGTCGATATTCAAACATTCCAGGATGAATAAAGGTAAAGCTACTAAATAATGACTACTTAGAGACTGATACAACATTTTTTCAGCCAAATAAAATTATAAATGAAATGACATTGTCATGGATCATAATAGTTTTCAACACTAACATTAATGTTGTCGAATTGTTACTAGATTGCCAAAAAACCTCTACAAAATAGTTTCTCTATCACTTATCGTAGATACAATCTTCATTGAACATTTTAAATACTGGAAAAATTACCTATATTTATAAAATATAGTCATTAATATAAAATAGCATTATGTAACCATTACATATTTACCTTAAATGCATAAAAAGAAAAAAAAAGAGTAAAGTATAATCTGTTAAAGTATATTTAGTTTTTTTTTTATTAAATAGTGCATCAGTGACGTAAAGAAACAAAAAACAGCCTCTCTTTTGGCTTCGCTGTAATCGGGTTATAAAATAGTTGACGACATCGAGACCCACCGGCTTTACCACTTATCGATATCTTATTCTATCGATCACAAATCTATCGACATCTTCCCTTTACAAATCACTTGCAAATCAACGTTTAAAACAGTCATTATCTAGTTAACGCCCGTTTAACTCTGGTTACGTAAATGTCCCGTAATTGGCCAGTGCCCAGTGCCCTTTCATTGGCGCATGTCACGCGAGCCATGAACTGTTTCCATTTTTAATACGGTTAATAATGATTATTACTGTCATTATGTTCTGCCTGTGTGTCCGTTGTAAAACAAAATATCGGCTTTAGTTAATGAAGGTATTTAAATGTAACTAAATGAAGTTGTTATGTGTATTTATGTGCCCTGCTATATAGGAATCGATGTGGTGAACTATCAAGCTCACTCGTCATTTGAAGTTCGATCAAACATCATTCGATTTGACTGAGGGAAACCATAATAATAACGTGGGTAAACCGAAAAACCACTTTTCTATCCCCTATTATAATAATATTCCCATGAAGTTTAGGTGATTCCCTCATAGAGAACTTTTTATTTTCAGTTCCTTTTTAATTAGGCACATACAACAAAAAATAGCTAAATCGGAAAATAATAAAGAGTAGAAAAAAGGTTTTTCTATTCACATGGAGAGTCACGAATCAATTATTAGTCCTCACTAATTAGGTAGAAATCTAATTCGAAAATAATACAAAACCCCTGTAGTAAAACATACGAACTAAATAAATAAACTCGTTTATCACTTCCAATGAAAAATCTCAAAGTGAATCTCAGTACATATTTTATGCTATCGGCAATCGGTACGGTAGCCAGCCATTTCTTTACAATAGCCGCGGGGCCAGATACCTAGAAATAATAGGCAAACTTTTATCAGTTCGACTTGTAAGCCAAATGGCTCCTTATCGGAATACTCTTTCAAATTACTGTAGTATGGTAAGAGTAAGTTTTATCTGGTGGCTCCGGGGTTTGGACTTGGTAATCAATGTTGCGGCTATCTCAATGATAGTAGGTTAGTTATGAAATATTGTTATGGTTTTAGTTAGTTTTGTAACGTTTGTTTTAATAATCCTTATAATTGTTGGAATAATAATTATTAAATATTCAGTCTCAAACAGGAAGTATTTTTGAAATAGATTCATCTGAAATGTCATTTCAACATCATTGCAATTGCAAACAATACACTCGAATGAAACTATAACTTCCAACTGAACTGCAACCAAAAGTAAATAAACTCGAACTAAATAACTTCGGTTAACTCCAAACGAATTTTTGTCGAAAAATGTCAAGTGTTATTTGTAAGATTCATATTTGAAATTAAAAATTGACTGCAATTGACTAGAAATTAAATAAATAATAAATAAATTCTGTGACCAACGCACAGCCCCAGCCATCTAGCCCCATGGTAAGCTGCTAAGCTTGTGTTACGGTGACTAGACAACGGATACTTGACAATTGAAAGATTGACATTAAAATTATATTTAATTGAAATATTATTTGGATATTTTCACTTACGAGAGCCATCAGGTGGATTTGGCTCCCGCAAGGTGGCAGTAGGTGGCGCAAAGTCGCCTTCTCCGGACATATTATGCAAAGAGGATCAATATTTGAATTTTCACGTCTGATCCATGAAAGTCGTATTCAGGCATAAGGATTGAAGGTCAAAGGATTGAGGAAATGGCTGTGTAGAAAAATTGAACATACTCGCAGCTAAAAAAATACTAAAATGGGATCGCAGTATTTTTTTTACAGACCTCAAAACTTCAAAATGGCAGTGAACTCGTGTGCAGGGTTTGAATTCCTCTGGAAACATAGATTTTCCAAAAAAAAACCCATTCACTTAGTACTTTTTTTCAATGCCCATCTTTTTTATAGCTACTTACAACGTAGAAAAGTCTGTCAGTATTTAGTTAGGCAGTAATTTATTTTAATTGCATTTTATATCGAAGAAACAAAAATTGTCCGATTTTTTGTTAAAGACACAATAAAATACTTCCCTTTTTATTTAAGGGTAACGTTTATGTATTATATTAAACATGATTCCTGAAATTTTCTCGATAGAAAAAAATCCAAACTTCCCTCTAAATTGTACAAATAAGTGATATTACTCAGTCAATTTTGTACGAAAACTAATAAAACTTTGTATAAGAACTGAAATTAGCTCAACACAGGCAGTAAATGTTTTGAATTTCAAGATTAAAAGATTAATTTATCTTGAAACTAGCGATTGTTTGATTGTACGCAATAAAATTTTGCATAGTTGCATCTTACGTCCCTCACTTACACATCTGAAATTCGCTAGCTTTATCCCTGTCACACTATTAGGGTTATAGGCCCTTAACTATGAGACCCTAAAAATTGATAGAATCGTGAATGAATGTTTGAGATGAATTTTTAATTTAAAATATTTCTAACACAGATAGACTTAAAATGAATTGCTTCACATGCGGCTATCCGGCTAGATGTCATGCACACAAAACATTCCGTACCAAAAGTGGGTTATCGTGACAACGGACAAAGATCTGATAGGCTCGTTGCCAGTGGTTTCGGAGTTGGCTCAGAAGCAAATGTTACTGGGTGACCAGTTCTTGCTTGTATTTAGTTTACAGTCTCTGTTAATACTGTAAACTGGGCCGTAGGTTACAAAAGTTTGGTTAAAACTTAGAGCCACTAGGGAAGATGTGTTGGATATAGTTCTACTGCTGCTTCTTCTAGATGAGCGTGTTACATCTTAGACTATAATTATCATCACTAAACATCAGGTGAGATAATAATGAAACGCTTATCTATCGCGAGTAAAATAAAAGTTCAAATAAAACGTCAAACCTAAGGCTTATAAACCTTTATTTAAGCAGAGTCCTTTTTACCCGCGTAAGTCCCAATTACAGTCGCAAGCAAATTAATTAGTTTCAATCAGATCTGTATTCAACCGAATTACAGAATCATCTATCTGGCCTCCATTGAATTATCACCACTGGATGCCCAATAGCCCACTACTGGACAAAAAAACACCCTCAAAGATCTCCACAATCCGACCTTGCGTTACCCGCATTCAAAATGCTTGGTTGCCACACTCCATTCCTACAAACTTAGGAAAAACACCGTCAAATGATCACTCTATAGTCTCTATAGAAATTCGTCAGGTTACAGAGTGAAGTTTTTGCCATGTATCTACCGTATCATAGCACCACCACCGGATCGTAGGCTCGGTTCAGTCTGCGCATGCATTATTGAGAGCCACTGAGTGACGAGATGCGGATAGTGGAGCGTTTGAATGAGCGAGTTTGGTGGTGGATAAGTTAGGTGGTTTGTTTAGTTTGTGCCAGTGGGTGAAGTCATTTATTTGTATTGCACATAATATTATGCATAGGTATAGGTTACCAGTAGATAGTGGAAATTGTGTTAGTTTTAATAATAGTCTAGTTCAAGTTTTGGTGATTATAACCCCAAAGGACCAGTTTTTGATAGTATCTTTTCAGGTCGTTTAAAAATCGGACTAAATTTTCCATAATATGAGACTAAAGTTGTCTCTATAGTTTTTGAAATATACTCTTTCAAAGTTCATCTTTTTTTTAACTTTGCATTTTTAATAGTACTTTGAACATCACTCGAACAACTCCAGCGACGGTATGAAGTTTCAATCTCGGTTGCTGCTGTGCTTAGCAAACATTTGCTTGTAAGTAAATCAAATTAGTAAAATCTTTGAAAGTGGCTTATACATACATATCTACGATGAGTTATAATCACCTATAAGTTGGTGCAATTTATGTCTGTTTTAAACTTATAGTTTAAAAATAGGGATATTTAGAACCCGGGTTCACATCGATTGTCGCTCCAGCACCGCCCGGACGTTTGAGTGGCATTTAGGTTCGAGTAAGTAAATGCAGAACTAAATGCTTTCACGACTTGGCTATAATTTAAGTAGGTGCACTAAACGAGGCACAGTTGCAAGCACTCGGCGCCCCATAACGCGCCAGACGCTCCTAGACCAGTCTACGTACACTCACCGACTATCTGTAAATCTACGGATTCAGTTTCAGCGTAGGTACAGTTGAGTGCAAAATGCGAATGCGGTGATGAATAATCTGTTTACGGAGTTTTTTTTCGTCTGATTGACGGTTTTATATTGCTCGTTTCGGTTTGTTAAAGCAATTTTAATTTGGCTGACTGTAATAGGTTGTCATATTTTGATCGTGCGATAGTACTAAGTATCTATGATCAATTTTCTACAAGGTAGCAAGTAGATCTACTGTTCTTACACATGAAGTATTTACTACACTAGTTATATAATGGATAAACTTGGACTTCGAGCTAAGTTTCTAACTGAAGTTGCAAATTAATATAAATTTGTGCAAACAAATTTGATCCTCTAATGCAGTGATGGGCTAACTACGGCCCGCGGGCCATTTACAAAAGAAAAATAAATACAAGTAGTATATCCGTTGTCTAGTCACCGTAACACAAGCTTAGCAGCTTACCACGGGGCTAGATGGCGCTGTGTAATGGTTACAGGATTTATTTATTTATTTATTTATTATTATTTATATTCTAAGTTTTAACGCAAAAGTAATTTTTGCGTGGAGGAAGTAACAAAATCACATACAGACACACGAAAACTTCCGCATCTATAATATTACCAAAAAAAACATTGTATATTCAAATACTTGGCCCGCCATAGATTTTTGCGTAAATATTAGCACGCGAAGGAAAAAGTTTGCCCATCCCTGGTCTAATGTTATGATGTTTTGAAATCGATCTAGTGTTTCCAAAGCCTATAGGTACATTACAAACAAACTAACAAACAATTAATAAATATTTCCTCTTTAGTACCATACGACGAGTTAGTCATTTTCTCCTAATTGAAAATAATTTATCGCCAAGTTTCGTGCACAAAGCATATCTAATAAGATAGATTTAGTACTGCTAATAAACAGTGTCATACAAGAAACAATCGTTGAAAAGAAAACAATGAATTAAAAAGCTTTGAAAGTCCCATACACCATGATATTAACACACACATCCTTGAAACGTATTCTACTAATTAACATTATAAATGTGCACGTTTGTTTGTAAGCTTTATTACTCCTTCACGCTAAACTACTGAATCGATTACGATATAACTTGGTATACAAATAACTGTAGACCTAAATTAACTCATCTTTTTCATCACATTCCCACGGGATCAAGGTCTCTACTCTAATTCTACGAACGAAAACAAAAAAAAGAAAAATAAACCTGTCATTCAGAAAGAAAAACTGTCACATATGGGCAGTTTTTTTGGTTCGTTCGTAGAAACAGAGCACTAGAGCCTTAGGTTTAATTAGCTCGTTGCACTTCAGGCGATTTAAATAATTCGATATCTGCTGATTTTCGTTCAAGATCAGATTCCTGCGGCGAATGATTGAGGCCACTCGTTGCGGTCGTGCGATTCACGTATAAAAAATTCAGAAATAGAACGAAAATCATCAGAAATCGTTCTATTTAAATCGTCCAAAGTGGCGCGAGAGATTAAAAAATAGGGCTCCTAACCCAGGACGTACGCGAGTGAAGCTAAGAAGCGCAACTAGTAACCTTTAATAACACATAATGCGAAGCTCTATTGTCCGAGGAACAATGGTTTAATGAAGTATACTCACATAACATTTACAATCATGGCCTGCGATTATTCAATTGAACACATGATAAGTGTGATTTTCATTTAGCCCTACTAATAAATGCAAAAGTAACTCTGTAAGTCTGTCTGCCAGGTACGTTTTAACAGGAACTGCATATCGGGATAAAATATTTAAATCGTATTTCAAAAATATCAGTAAGTACTCAAGTTTTTATACCAGCCCAGAAAGTATAAATTGGTATAAAGTACTTGAATAGGACTAGTAAATTATCAGTACTCAAATACGTACACTGTGAGAATTTCTGTACTTTTATTTTCCAGTACAGTTATTTAACCCTTATTTAATTTATGTACCAATAAATAATTCATTGGTAATTTAAACATAAAGACAATCAATCCCAAATGATAAAAATACATTAATAATAGGAGTATCAATAATATCAGTGTCAATAATATCGCATTTTTCTTGATGATTAGGTTCTCTGTGTTATGTGTATTATGTTTTTTATTTTGTGATGAGTCGTAAATTATATATTAGTGTTACGCAGTATATTAGTTTATTTTTCTTGTCTTCTGTTATGAGTATTTATATTATATTTGGTTTTTTTTTCTGTTATTTTATTGGCTTTCTGTTTTATTTTATTTTTAATTTCTGTTACGTATGTCTTTTAATTATAAATAATTAATGTTAAAAAAAATTATACAAGCAACAATTTTAAAAGTTCATTATTTTAAATTTTAGGACTTCATTTAAACATCCTACGTAGCCCTAAAAACCTTTATACATATAGATAACTACTGGGATTCAATTAAAAAGGTACCCATGTACCTTGGTAAGCTTCGTACGCCAAAAATAAACCCACAAAAACAAATGATTCTTTTGTTTCGCGTAATTAAGTCCGATTTCAAACAACAGTCCAAACTTTTCCAAATCCTACATGATTTTCTGGATCCTTCATTGTATTTTGTACTTTAAATCGAAGATTTTAAGGTTTATTATTGAAATAACTTTTTGTTGCTTCAACGGTGTGAAATGACAAATCGCAGAGTAATTAGAAAATGTGTAACGAGTATTAAAATTAAATATGCAAGCGGTTACGCAGTTACAGAAATTTTAAAGTGTTGCCAGGTATAAAAGGACAAATTGCTGGTTTCGAGGGCAGACAAATTAAATTAAATATTGCACGATATTACACACAACGCAATCTAGCCCATAACTGAGCAATAGACTTGTACTATGGGTACTAGACAATACATACAAGATGTAACGGGTAAGCCCTTTTAATCCGAAAAGGGGTTGTTCTAGACGTTTAGGCGAACAACTTTTGTTCTACGACTTTTGAAAATTCGAAGTACTTTTCGAAAAATTTAGGTGTAAAGTTTACTTGAAAATCAGCTGTTTCTTAGAGTTCGAGGTCATTGACCTTATGTTGTTCTTTCATTTAGTTTGGTCTACTACAATCAAACCTACCTTCAAATCAATTACCTTTATTTTCAAAAACAGCTGTTTTTCCAGTGAAACATAATCAAAAAATTTCAAAAATAAGTTCGAATTTCCAAAAGTCGTAGAACTAAAGGTGTTCGCCTAGACGTCTAGAACAACCCCCTTTCGGATTAAAAGGGCTTACCTGTTACATCTTGTATACCACATCTTATACTTTTTTTTAGTAAGTGCATTTGATACTCATAATAAGTGGTGCAACGATAATGTAGTGGAAATGATTTCAAATTTAAAATTTTACTATTTTTAAATAAATTAGAACAACTAATTAGTGTGACAAAAAACCAGTAGGATGCCGGTTGGTTATAAAAAGTTTTAAAAAATTTACAGTAAGTAATGTTTATTAATAATAAATAATGAAAATAACATAGGTACATAACATAAAAATATAAATCACAATAAATTTCAGAAATAAAATAGTTATATAACTTTATAATGTGGATCACTTGGAGTAGTTGGTTTTCAATCACGAACCGCTTTAGAAGAGAAACCATTGGACAGAGAGGATTGAAATTGACACAAAATAAGCATTTTTTTCTCATATCATGCGTAATTTTCCACAAATTAGCGTTAAATGAAACGCCCAGTAAATGCAGATATTGAATCAATAACTTCCGTATCAAGATGCCCTGAACAAAGGGTGTGAGCGAGGGCTGATCGCAGACTGATTGCAACACCCTGTGCCATCCCCTACCTGCACCCCCTAAATATCCAGTTTGCAGTTTCCATTCATGATTGGAATGTCGTGCTGTACTGCAAGATATAATATGAATTACATCAGGGATTTAAAAGAAATGGAAAACACACTTAGACTTTAGGGAAAGTAGTAGAAAAAAATTATATATTTTTTTTAAATTCATGTCCGTTTGTCTGTTTGTTCCTTATACGATCAAAAACTATTAATCCGACTAAAATCTTCGATTGAAATGGATGGTTCTATTTTCGAGGAATCTTGTGGTGTACTTTACATCGAAATCCAATTAGTTGAACCCGAGTAATAAACATAAAAGTCTGCTATGCACTATTTCTTCGCAGACGAAGTCGCGGATAACAGCTAGCATTAAATTAATGATTACAACAAACATCCAAATACTGTGTTTCTATTTCATGTGAAGAAAAGTGCACCAAATTCCAGTATTCAATAGAATTTCCACGTGAGTTACGGTTTCAGTTTCGGCCGAAAAACCAGTTTCGGTCGGACACTAACCAGTTTCGGTCGAACACTAATCAGTTTCGGTCGGACACTAAGCTGTTTCAACGAAGTACACATACACAACATACATAATCAGCCTGTTAATCCCAACGCAGGGCAATGGTCTCTTGTTAGAGAGGTTAAGCAGTAAGACGCCACAGGTGCCTACTCCGTGGTGAGTCCTAGGACATGTCGGCTTTTTCACGATTTCCTTCTCGCGATGTTATGAGCCCAAATATTTTTATCTTAAAGAAAAAGACATAAGTGCGCGGTCGGCCAGAATTCGAATCCACGACCCTCGAAATCAAATTCACCCTCGAAATCAAACCACAAGACCTACACCACAACGATGAGTTTGTAATTTTGTTAGGAAGAGTTGTAAATTTGAATTTTTCAGTAATGAAAGCATGGTGGGGCAAGATGAAAAAAAGATCACGCTAAAACCAACAGAAACGTATCAGCCATCTTAGGGACATCCAAGAAAACAAACGCCGATGTGTCATACATAATGTTATAGAAAGGTAGCAAACGATAGCTCTAGATAGCGTATCTTGTAGTGGTCACAGAGCGCCCGTACCCTCTAATTGCGACAATATATCGCCCCTGAATTGTGTGAAATCAACCAAAACGCCTGCGTCGGAGCCGAGAACCGAAGCGTGATCCTGTCTGTTATTTCGACCGTACAACCGTTGCTATCTTCTGAAGATACCTTCGTTTTAACTTACGCGATTTTTATTAATATTTAAAGTTTATTTCATATTCATATTTTTTTTCGGGTAGGTTTAAAAAACAAGACAGTTGCACCTTAAAAGAATTTTTGATTTAATAATTATTTACAAGTCGAATTTAGCTATTTTTAATGCAAATTTGGAATTAGTAGCCTGATTTACCTACCAGCTAGTATTTTCAAAAATATCCAGAAGACACTTTTCATAATAACATCACATCATTGAAACATGAATGCTGCACAGTCACTCTCACAACTGGAGATGGAGTTCAACCGAAGAATGAGTGCCTTCGAGGAGGATCTTCAAAAGAATATCACTGGGGCTCCTGGTATGGCCAGCTTGGCAGCTGAGTTTGCCTCTTATAAGACATTCGTCACTCGGGCACTGAAGATGTTGCAGGAGCAGATCGCAGTGGTAGCGCAGACGGTCGACACTATGGAGCAACGCAGTAGAAGTAAGATATTGCTTTTGCATGGCGTCGGTGAGTCGAAGGAGGAGGTGCTTCCTACTGTTGTCCTTGGAGTCCTAGGAGAACGGCTGCAGACTGCTCTCTCTGAATCCAGTATTTGTCGCTGTCAAAGAATGGGTCAGTCTGCTGCTGGCAAACCGCGACCTATTCTCGTCAGGTTCACCTCGGAGAGTATTCGAGAGAACATCTGGCAGGTAAAAAGCAGACTTAAAGGCACGGGCTACACACTGTCGGAATTCCTGACCAAAGCTAGGCACCAGTTATTTATGAGTGCCAGGCAGAAGTTTGGTGTTTCAAAATGCTGGACCCGTCAGGGCTCCGTATATGTGGCTGATGCTGGGGGTCTGCGTCACTGCATTCGGCGGCCGGAAGATTTGTCAGCGATATCGATAGCGACCACGAAAAAGCCGAAACCTAAGCCGCCAGTGCCGTCTTCCTCCAGATCCAGAAGAGGAGCTGCACCTGGGGCGGTAGATATTAAGTAAAAGTGTTTCCATAATGTTAGTTTATTCATTGTTTACTTGTGCGAAACAATTTTTCTAAAAGGGTATTCTCAAAAACAACTAAGTCGATTCGAAATGTCAAGAGCGATAATAACTAATTATCAGTCAAAATGACGTTGACAGCTAGGAATACATCACTTTTTTTTTTTTTTGTAGAACGGCTTTTGCATATTTCCAAACTTTTTTCTTTGTTAGCCTGTTTTGTAAATATTTCGCACTTTTCTTTTCTTGTAATTGTTTTGTACTTGTTACTTTAATATTGTTTGTGTGTGTAATCGTGTTATTCTGTTTTAATATTTTCTGTATTACAAGTCAGCTGGTGGGTGGATTAGGTCTATTGTGTGACTACTTGGGTGGTAGTTGTATATATTATTATAAAACTTGTACCATCATTTATTCAAGTAGATTCTTATTTATATATACCTATTTATTTTGTGTATATAATATTTATTATGTCAGAGTCAATCGATGATGATGAGTTTGTTGCCCCTTTCATATCTTGTTCCTCGTCGTCCGAGGATAACATTAGTGATGATAGTTACCATAGTCTTCCTTCCCTTTCTGAAAACCTTTATGCTCAGTTCTCCGATCTCCCTAAGAACTTTAATCTGGTTCACATTAATGCACAGAGCATCCCGTCTTGCTATCCTGAGATGTTGGCGTCTTTTGATGACAAAAATCTTCACGCAGTTATCGTTTCTGAGACTTGGTTCAAGCCTTGTCACTCTTCAGCTTCATACTCGTTGCCAGGTTTTAAACTAATCCGAAATGACCGCGAGAGTCGGCGCGGGGCAGGTGTTGCTATATATTTACGTACTCACATTCCGCATAAGATACTAAGTTTGTCCCCTCAACCATGCCCGACCAACGCTGGTGAGCACCTGCTTATAGAAGTACTGATGAATAAGAACAAGGTCCTGTTGGGAGTTTATTATAATCCAGATAAAGATAATAATTATTTTTCCTCTTTTGAAAAATTATTGGAGGATTGGGTCCCTCAGTTTAATCATGTCATAATCATGGGTGATTTTAACACATGCCTTCATAAAGCTGAGACCCTGTACCTCAATAAGGCGAACAAGCTTAGGTCCGTGGTAGCTGCGTGTAACCTTACTATACTTCCACTTGATGTGACTCATCACTCTCCTAATTGTGCCCCGTCTCTTCTGGATCTCATCTTAGTATCTTCTCCCCCTCACGCTGCTAAGCATGGTCAACTTTCAGCGGATTCTTTTTCCTATCACGATCTTATTTATCTTTCATACAAGGTTCGCCCACCGAAAGCCAAGCCTAAACACATTTTTCAGCGCAACTTTGGTGGCATGAACTTAGAGGAACTCCGGCGAGATGCCGAAGATATTGACTGGAGTGAGGTATGTGGTAGTGATTGTATTGATGACAAAGTTCAACGTTTTAATAATGCTGTAATTGGACTATTCGACAAACATGCTCCTCTGAAAGCTGTCAAGTTAAAACACCACCCTGCTCCCTGGCTGAACAATGACATAAAAGAGCTTATCCATAAAAAAGCGGTTGCTAAGTCTAAGGTGCGACGAAATCCTACTGAAGAAAATAAACTTAAATTTATAGAAGTCAGGAATCGCTGCAATAGAGTGTGTAGGGATGCTCAACGCCGACATATTCACAGCTCAGTTGAGAATGGAGATCCAGCCAAAGTATGGAAATTTCTTAAGTCTTTAGGGGTTGGGAAACAGACAGTAAACATTATTCCAGTAGATTTAAACCTTGACTTATTGAATCAACATTTTTCTTTATCTTCATGTCCTAATAACTTTTCTAAAGCTGAAACTCTAAGTCGCCTTTCTCTTGTACCAACTCCTGACTTTCCACCATTTCATTTCAGACAATTCACCGCTCGTGATGTTAAAGAGAGTGTAAAATGTATAACTTCGAAGGCCGTTGGTAGTGACTGTGTAAGTCGCAACATGCTTATGCCTATTTTTGACGAAATCCATTCCGTTATCCTGCACATTTTAAACTTTTCCCTCTCGCGAAGTGCTTTTCCTAGTGCTTGGAAAGAGGCACAAATTATACCCCTTCCTAAAAAATCAAATCCCAAAACTTTTTCCGAGTATCGTCCTATTTCTATCTTACCATTCTTATCCAAAATCCTCGAACGCCTTGTCCAACATCAATTATCTGCGTTCCTTAGCAGTAATATGCTATACAATCCTCTCCAATCCGGTTTTCGTCCGGGGCATAGCACAACATCTGCGCTTGTCAAAATTGCCGATGATATTCGAATAGGCATGGATGAGCGCAAGTTGACAGTATTGTCACTGCTTGACTTTAGCAATGCATTCGGCAATGTTGACCATGACATACTTCTCGGGATTTTGGGCTCTCTTAACATATCTCCGACGGTAATTGATTGGTTTCGTAGTTACCTGTGTGGACGCCGGCAACGTGTTCGTGTCGATGACACTTATTCATCCTGGTGTGATGTGTCTGTCGGTGTTCCCCAGGGCGGCGTTCTATCTCCCCTTCTTTTTTCTATTTTTATTGATTCTATATCTTCTAACCTCACTTCTTCCTACCACCTCTATGCAGATGATCTCCAAATTTACACCCAAGTTCCACTAGATAATTTGAATGACGGAATCGCTGCAATTAATTCTGATCTATCTAAAATCTCAGAATGGAGTAGATCTTTTGGCTTAACAGTAAACCCTTTGAAAACGCAGGTCATTGTGCTGGGTAGCTCCAGATTGCTCCCTAAGATAGTTTGGACTAATGTGAGCCCAATTATGTTTGATGGAATCCGCATACCTTTCTCCAAAACAGTCAAGAATCTTGGTGTCTTGATGGATGCGGAGATGAGTTGGCAGCCCCAACTAACTGAGTTTAGTCGTAAAATTTTTGCTGCTGCCGGCTCACTTCGTAGACTCCGGAACTTTCTACCGACTGCCACTAAGGTTAGTTTAGCTCAATCCCTTATGCTTCCCATTCTTGATTACGCCGACATCTGTTATCTTGATTTGACTGAAGAGCAGCTTGATAAACTTGAGAGACTCCAAAACGTCTGTATTCGGTTCATATTTGGTTTGCGCAAATAATAATAAATAAATAAATCCTGTGACGAACACACAGCGCCATCTAGCCCCGTGGTAAGCTGCTAAGCTTGTGTTACGGTGGCTAGACAACGGATATACTACTTATATTTATTTTTCTTTTGTAAATACATACATATATACATAGAAATACGCCCAGACCAGATACAAATATTTATTTTTTTTAAGCATAAATATTTGCACCCAGCGGGAATCGAACCCGCAACCTTCTGTATTGCAGCCAAGCGTTCGCCCGACGCGCCACAGAGGTCGTCACAGAGGCAAATATGACCATGTGTCCGAATTTCGATTGAAACTCAAGTGGCTGCCAATCCGCTTTCGTCGGGATGTTCATACTCTGTGTTTCCTTTATAAAGTTCTTTTCATGCCATCCTCTCCTCTGTACCTTAGAGATTCCTTTAGGTTCCTCAGTGAGACCCATGCACGGCAATTACGCTCAGCTGATACTCTTCTCCTACGTGCTACTGGTCACAACTCCTCTTTCTGCAACAAATCTTTTTCCTGTCGATCTGTATTTCTATGGAATTCTCTGCCACAGTCTATCCGCTCTGCCCAATCTTTGTCCATTTTCAAGACTATGGTAACTGAACACTTCCTCCACTCCAATCTTACCTAGTTTTTATTTATTTATTTTTTTCTTATATCCATATTTACAACACTTATATTCCTTTTAATTTTTATTAATCTTGATTGAGTTCACCTTATGCACGGCTTATTTAATGTTAGTAGGTATAAGTAGATATATTATGTATTCTTATTGTGGTATTTATTATTATAACATAATATTTGTTTATTAGTATATTTATATGGATGTTTAAGGTAGATTATTTATGGTGTATTTTAATTATTTATTATATTTATCACAACGTGACCTACCAGTACAACTAAATAGTCCCTTTTCCATACCAAATAAGGTTGCCTGGAAGAAATCGCTTTAAGCGATAAGGCCGCCTATTTGTTCAACATTTATTTAGTTTTAAATGTGTTGTTTTTGTGTTGCATGATAGTAAAACCAGGAAAACCTCCAACAGATCCCAGCTCATATAGACCAATAAGTTTGCTCCCAGTTCTATCTAAGGTGTTCGAAAAAGCATTCTTATTCAGACTAAAACCAGTTTTGGAAGAGGCCAAGGTCATCCCAGACCACCAGTTCGGTTTTCGTGAAAAACACGCAACAGTAGAGCAAGTCCACCGGGTAGTTCATACAATCAGACAATCCCTTGAAAAGAAGGAGTACTGCTCAGCTGTGTTTATAGACATACAACAAGCATTTGACAAAGTCTGGCATAAAGGACTGCTGTACAAACTCAAAACCCTTTTGCCAAATTCATTCTACATGACTCTTAAATCCTATCTAGACCAAAGAAGATTCCAAGTGAAATTCGGAGAAGCCTATTCTAAACTCTACTTCACCAAAGCTTCAGTTCCACAAGGATCAGTCCTGGGACCAGTACTATACTCCATATATACGGCGGACTTGCCTGAGACACCTGATGTGATAACAGCAACCTATGCAGACGACACGGCATGCCTTTCAAGTGATGCGGATCCTGGAATAGCCTCCATAAAATTACAGACCCAACTGGATAAAATAGATAAGTGGCTACAAAAATGGAGAATCAAACCTAGTGTAAGCAAGTCGACTCAAATAACATTCACTCTCCGAAGAGGAGACTGCGGTCCTGTCTGCATGGAAGGGAAAACTCTACCAACTAATAACACCGTCAAATACCTGGGCTTACACTTAGATAGAAGGTTAACTTGGGCAAACCATATCAAGGCCAAGAGAACACAAGCTAATTTGGAACTAAAAAATCTTTCATGGCACTTGGGGCGTCAATCCCGACTTTCACTTAGCAACAAACTGCTTATATACAAAGCAATTATAAAACCGATTTGGACATATGGAATAGAACTGTGGGGATCCGCCAGCAACTCGAACTTGGAGATACTTCAAAGGTTTCAAAACATTGCACTAAGAACAGTCTCCAGCGCACACTGGTTTGTCAGAAACTCAGAAATACACGAGTACCTTGAGATGCCGACAGTAAAGGAGGAAGTAAACAATTTTTGCAAAAAGTATAAGGAAAGACTACGCAAGCATAGCAACACGCTAGCAAAAGATCTACTTGAAACCCAAGAGAGCATAAGACGCCTAAAAAGATGGCACATACTAGAATTAGACCAGAGAGACTGACAGTGTCGACTTAAGTAAATGGTGCCACTTAATGTAGTAACACCAAAAATAATCCCACTCAAGATCGCATCTGATTATGGCTGACAGCCGATCGCAGATAAAAAAAAGGGGAAAAAAAAAAAAAAAAATACATACATACATACTTACATACAAACTTTCGTGTTTATAATATTAGTAAGAAGTAAGATGTCATCCAAAATTGCTGGGTCTTATTCGCGTATTGTTTTTTTAAATTGTCTTATATCGACGTTTCGGCTAAGTATATTACACTAGTCGTGGTCTCGAGGGGTCTTGGTCGAGGTAAGAGGATTTGAAAGTATTAATACACGAATAAGACCCAGGATAAAATGTAAATATCCCTATATAAGTTTCGTTTAACATTATCTTTTTACAACTATCTGAATTTTAATTCCTATTAGGTTCCATTGCCTTAATTTATGCTATCAATTATTTTCCACAGAATTCTGCTTTTTATTTAAAAATGATCTAAATTTCACTTCAATAGCACTTAAAATAATACCTACTTCAAAATTGAGTTCAAAGATTTCACCCGATCAAACATACATACATTACAAGTTAAATAAAAGCTTTTAAAATTAACTTGCAACTGAACTGCAATCATATTTCAACAAATTAGCTATTGTTTATTACCCAAAATGCATATAAAACGGTAATATCCTAAAGAAAAATCACAAGCGCATTGTTTAAAAGAGGTGATTTAAGACATAATTTTTACACGACTGCCCCAGGTAGCTATGTATTTGATAATTCTAATAACGTAAGTTGCTTATCTGCTGGTGTAGCCATTGCCAATAATACTTACCTTGGGTGTAGTACATTTGAAAGGAGACTTGTAGATTATTTCATTCAGTCAGCACTTCCTTTTAGTTCGGACTCACCTGTGAACAAAGGATTCAATAGTAACAAAAATATTGTCTCAAATATCTATCTACCCAAAAACTGCTGACTCCATTGTCAACTTAACTTATCAACTGTTATATTTTATCAGATTTAGAGTCGAATACAAAAACGGACTCTTAAAATTTGAGAGGTACCTTCTTAAATAAGCAGCTTCTAAAATAGAAACTAGTTACGTCCAAAGCTAATTGGCAAATGTGATGTTTTCTAGAGACTTAAATGTTCAGGTTGTAGGTGATCACTTGATCAGTATAAAAAACAAAAAGAAAGACGGGCCATTATTTAGTTACAAAATATAGACTAAGGAAACCGTATATCATCTAAGTCCAAGTTGACACTAATACTGTGGAAAGAAAAGTTATGCTTTATAAACTGTTAGTCTCTATTCATCATGAACAAGCCCAAGCAAGGACCATAAAATTCAGTCAGCCCATTTTTATGGTCTCATTCGAGGGGTCAACCCTAAAGTCATCGAGTACCAATTTTTAACCGACTTCAAAAAAGGAGGAGGTTCTCAATTCGTCGCGTATATATTTTTTTATTCTAAATAATTATAATATAGTTGAAGGTATTCATTTGTTTATAATTAAAGGAAACTATTGCATACACACGTGTCTTTCAAAACAAAAAACCACTTTATACTAAGAAATTTTTTAGCAAGGAAATATATTACTAGAAATATTTTTAAAGGAAAAATTCATTTTCAAAAATTCACATGCGGCGAGATTTGAACTCGCGTCCCTGAATCAATATTCCAGTGCCTATACCGCTCGGCCACGCAAGTTCCCGCCGCAAGTGAATTTTTGAAGATGAATTTTTCCTTTAAAAATATTTCTAGTAAATATGCCTTGAGCAATAAAAACAAATTTACGAAATATTAATAAGGAAATATATTTCCAAAAAATCCCCATGACCGGATTCGAGCCTGCGTCCTTTCGCTAACCAGGTGAATGCTCTATCGGTCGGCTTGAGTGGCAAAAATCGTTCACGATTTCTGACCCTGGGGTCAAGACCCTGTAGGATTCTAGGAATGAAATAGTGATAGTCATAATTAACTTATCACTTTATCGATATTTCTTCAATTATTGTTTATAGCAGCACCCGCGGTTTCAGGTACTCACATAAGTAAATTATAAATTAATTGGTTTGGGCATAAATTGGTTTTAAGTGTTAAGTCTAAATATTATATGTTTTTTAAGTTGTTTAATTGGTAATAAATGGAAAAAAAAGTCCCGTTCCCGTCGCCACGCACGCGTAATACTTCAGCGCACGCGACAGAAGTTCTATTAAGAGTCAATTTTTTCCCGTTTTTGCAACAGCTTCTCTTGGTCGAAACGTGATGTTATACAGCATATAACCTTTCTCGATAAATGGGCTATACAACACAAACATAATTTTTCAGTTCGGACCTGTATTTCCTGACATTAGAGCGCTCAAACAAACAATCAAACAAACAAGCTCGATCACTTCAGCTTGGGATTCAAGCGCCCAAGATAAAGACAGACTTTAGTACCGAGGTGAATACTCTACTTTACACATCTACTGCGAGACAATAAAAGGGCTACAAAAATAAACATTTAACTAACAACAAAAAAATAGATGAATACAACGTATATGAAATATATTGACAGCTCTATATTAATTAAATTTTACAATGTTATACATCAAAATGATGAAACCACACATCGGCCTTAGCTGATGAAAAAAAAAAAGTTGAGGCTTTATACTAACCAAAACTTTTTGCTTAACCCTTCCGTCCGTGAAAATAGAAAAAATTAGCCCAGTTTTTATTTTTTTTATGTGTTTTGTCTAGGTAGCCAGTTCGGAATGGCCGTATGCTACCAGAACCTTAGTTCCAAATTTAAATTACTTTATGCCCTAGGTGCATAATGAGCACTTTATGCACCTAGGGAATAAAGAGTCGCTTTACGTTGACCTTTTTGGTCAAATAAAGTAACTTTGTAGAGCAGTAGGTGTGTAAATACTTTTGTAATAGGTAATGTGTTTTTTTTTTCAATATTTTAGTACATATTTAATTTTATATACATATTCTATTTAAATAGAAAATTATGATGTAGTTTTACAGCCGTATTCATAAACAACTGACCTTAAGTGTGACTAAAAATGCTGTGTCTTGCCTTGTTTTACTTGTGAGTGATAAGCGATAATATAACTAAAGCTGTGTCCACGAATACTTTGTGCATACGGTAGGTCCTTAAAATGTTTACGAAACTCCTATTCTAATACCAAACTAGTACAATTTACACAGACATAAATGTAAACGGCAGTCTCACAAATAGGCGTCTAAATATTGTCGCTTTTTACATTCAAATACAAACGTCCGTACCGAAGCGAAATACAACAGAATGGTCGCAAAATTCAAAGTTATCTACCACTAAGCCACCTTTATTGACTACTGCAACAACGCAGTTACTTCGACAACCGATATTAGGCTTTGAATTCAGCTTACTAAGGCTCGAAATCGAAAAGTAAATCGTTACTAAATGTTTCGTTAAGCCTGGAATAACCAAGGCATTGTAATAATGATGCACCAAAGGCCGTATCGTGTACAAACTACGTTTTATATAGTTAATCGATGAGGATCAATTTAAATACAAGCCTTATACAATGAAAGGTCGTTTTCATATTAGAACGGGACGGCACCGTCACCATAATAATAATAGGTACGACGAAGATAATTAAGACGCTATATCACGATCAGATGATGTAGTATGTTTTAATGTTAAATCTCTAAAGGTCTAATTAATCTCTAATTCTGATGAGGATTGGACTAACAAAACAACAATTGAACAATCCTGAACAATTGTGCGGGTTAAGCAATGCTTGGCGCGGTCATTACTTGGATGGGTGCCGAAAATTTGTGTGGAAAAAATATTTTCTCGAACTCCTCCGTGCTTCGGAAGGAACGTTAAGCAGTTATGGGCCCGGTTGTTATCTCTGATAACAGTCGTTGGGTCAAGTTAGAGGCCTTAGGGCAATCTGAAAACTCTAACACCAGGTGAGCCCTACCACTATACGAAAATCTGATAATCATCATCATCATCTTAGTCCTTATTCGTCCTGAATAGGATAGAATAATACATCGGAACTTTATTAAATGAACTAAATTAAATACAATTTAGATTTGTATTAAAAAGTTGTACGTTTCTTTTGTAGGTAAATATTTATTTGACAATAAAACTATGTAACAACAGTCACGTCTTTGATACACTGCAGGAATTGAACTCACTACCAGCTGAGTCGCCAAAACAGCTCATCATTGTCGTTTAAATCTAATACGAAAACACTAAATGATACTTTGGGGAGGTGGAGGCTGATTCGTTACGTACACAATACCTATAAAATTCTATTACATTATCTGAATGTTAATAAATATTTACGAGGTTTATTTATGAGATATAGGATACAGATGGTATCTGTAATCTGTACGCAAAGGATGATAATATTAAGCCAAATTATTCAATGGATATGAAAAATAATGTTGCTTGGAACCCCAATTGACGGAATTTCGTATCCTAATATGGTTGGTTATAAAAAAACGTGACGGGGAAACCGTTTTACAATATTTGGAACGCAAATCTTGTAATTATAGATTTAACAATTAGGTAACCAAGTGGACAATGATTTTATGTAATTCTATTTTGCAATTCGCAACCCACATTATTTTCCATCTACTTAATCCTTATGCAAGCTTTCACACCATCTTTCAATTGGAATGAATCTGTTCTACGAAATAATTTTGGATTTTGCAGCTGCATTGCTACATTTAAATTTAGAATGGTTCAAATCCTGACTCATCATCATCATCTGCCTGTTGCAGTCCACTGCTGGACATAGGCCTTTTCAATTGCAGGCCACCTAGATCTATTTTCGGCTTCTCGAATCCAGTTTATGCCCGCCGTCTTGCGCAAATCGTCACTCCAACGTGCCCAAATGTCCTGAATAGCCCGAAATCCTGACTAAGGAACTTAATGCAAAAAAATATATAAATTTCATTGTTCTAATCAGTAGTTTTAGTAAAAAATACTGTAGATACCTACGGCGTCCAAGTATGAGATCTAGTACTCCATACCTACCTACTAACCTATCTGCTAAAATAGCTTCGAGTATTCTTTAACATTTTTGGTTGAATAAATTAGGTACATATTTGAATTTACTACATCCACAGTGTTGCTACAGTCGGAGTAAACCATCGATCATACGAATGAACCCGTGTGGAATTACCTAAATCTCCTTTATTAAGTTAAATAAACTAATTTGTTATAATTATTTTGCTTAAAACTACAGTATTTTTCATGTATGTATAACTAAATAAATGTAAGCTTTATTTTTATATATTCAAGCTTTACACTTGAATACCCTGATTTACTCTACCTATTTGGGTAATTTTAATAAATAAGATCAACTGATTTACCTATTAGGAACTTTTAATAAATAGATCATGGGGTAACGCAAGAATTTTAATTTTTAGCGCAAATGCAGATAACGATGAAAATATTGCAAAGAGATGTAAGTAGTTATTATTGGAAGGTATACGTCACTTTAAAAAAAGCTACTTGTAAACAATAGATGAGTGTTTGACTATCTCACCTTATGGTAGTAATGATGGTCAAGGATATAACAAGTTCATCTAGAAGAAGGAAGACGGCCGTTGATCAAGATCCGACCCAACCTCCTTAGTCTGCTTGGACTTAGTCACAGCCGAAAACTCCCACTAAATTCAAACCTATCTTAATAATATTCATTTTTAATTCAGACTTAGTCCATATAAAACATAAATAAAGGAATAAAAATAAAAGTATATAATGAATAAAAATACATAATACT
Source organism: Idaea dimidiata (assembly GCA_949358125.1). Classification (NCBI taxonomy): domain Eukaryota; kingdom Metazoa; phylum Arthropoda; class Insecta; order Lepidoptera; family Geometridae; genus Idaea; species Idaea dimidiata. Next base: position 12,743,807 of record OX442339.1, on the reverse strand, counting down.
TAATAAAATTTAAAAAAAATGATTAAAATAACCTAGGCGGCAATAGCCAACCATTTTTGGTAGGTAATGGTTAGGTAAGTAATAATAATAATTGGGCTTTTCATCTAATTTTAGATGATTTATACAGCGCAAACAACTTTTAATCCATGCTATTTCATGGCACTGTTTGCCCGAGACGTTGTTAGACAAATAAATAAATAATAAATAAATTATGTGACCAACACACAGCGCCATCTCGCCCCATGGACTAGATAACGGATATACTACTTTTTTTCGTTTTCTTTTGTAAATACATACATATTATACATATAAATACACCCAGACCAGATACAAATATTCATTTTTAAGCATAAATATTTGCACCCAACGAGAATCGAACCCGCAACTCGGGTCAACGCGTCGGGCAAAGCCTGGCTGCAATGCAAACCAGGCGTTTGCCCGACGCGCCTCAGAGATCGTCAAATCAGTCAGAGATGGAGTAGGCTTGTAGGTAGGTAAATGTTAAAGTTAATAAGTACTGTTAAATAAATACCTAAATCTAAATCCAATTTCAAAACGAATCGATTAACAGTCCACTCGTTTAATTGACGACAGAACCAGTACATAGTCAGACAGACGTAAGTACTCATCAAATATCACAATAGTAAGTAAGTACAGACAAATTAGTAGTGCTCGAGCCGCGCCGGGCGCGCCGAAGCCTTTCAAAGTTAAGCCGGAGACAGACACCTCTAACTCTGCCGCCACTTTTATTTCGTCTCTGTTTACGTGCTTAGATGTACTGGATACGTCTTATCAGCTTGTCTAGCACACTCGCATCGTCAATTTTTTTTCACTCTTTACTTGCCAAAATCGACTCAATCATTCTATACGTAAGTGGTGCACATGCTACCACTACAATAAATCTATACTTATAATAAAATCGTAACTTAGCGGTGTCCGTTTTTGAAAGCTGTTTTGAAAAAACTATTTTTAGGGGTACTAACGTAACAGACCCCATTTCCGTGTTTAACTTTTTGTCTGTTTGTCCGTTTATCTGTTTGTCTATGCGTTTGTGCGCTAATCTCGGAAACGGCGTTTTTTTTGAAAAAAATTATACCTGTAATATAATAACTTCAATCGGTTAAGAATATGTTAATAATATTTAATTGCCAGTCATTTTACTCCTATTTAAATACCAAAAAAGGCGTAAAATGACTTGCGAGCCGTGTAGAAACTACACGGTTTTTTCTACTAGAAGTAGTCTAGTTTTTTTTTTATGGAATCGGAAATCTGGACAGTTGTTTGTCCAAGATTTGGTTGTTACACATTTAAAATGTAAGATCTTCTTTCAGTAACTCCAAATTTATAAGTTAACAAAAAATAATTGTTTTTGTAGTCTATGCCAGTTAACTTTAGGTCCATGTACACGCTATAGAAATGTATGAATTCTTGTCATTACCCGAGTCAGCACTTGTAAGGCATTGTCCATGCGTATTTCGAGGCTTTTATATTCATTCGATTTTTGTTGCAGTCGTTAATTTGTTTACGAATAGGTACTGCTATTTTTGTCTTTTTTAATTTAGACGTTTTTGTTAGGTTATTTAAAAAAATATTAGACGCCTGCAACGGCGAAACGAAGGAGAATTGAACGAACGAAAATAATCTCAAAAAATAATCAACAACTTTCGATGAATCCGATAGGGATTTTAGGTTTAGCTCGTATAGTGGCCTATATAACCCTAATAGCGTGACAGGGATAAAGCTAGCGAATTTCAGGTGTGTAAGTGAAGGACGTAAGATGCAACTATGAACATTTTAGTGCGTTAAAACAAACAATTGTTAGTCAAGATAACTAAACGTTAATCTTGAAATTCAAATCATTCAGGACCTGTATTGAGCTAAGTTCAGTTCTTATTACAAAGTTTTATTATTTTACGGACAATATTGACTGAGTAATCACTTATTTGTACAATTAAGAGGGAAGTTTGGGATATTTTCCATCGAGAAAATTTTTAGGAATCGTATTTTCACGTCAATCATGAATTAGTAAATATCCTTGACTTTAATAAATGTGGTTTCAAAAACTTTTGTTTCAAATAATTTTTGTAGTAATTCATCCTATGAACATCACTTCTGGCCTACTATAGCCGCTTAAGTGAAGGAAGTATAGAGTAACCCCTACTACAACATGTGTACTTGACGCTAGACTAAACCATGTCTGAGCGTGTTTGTATTGATAGATAGCTCTAAGATAGGGTTCTTTATGAACTTTGATGATTGTGTAACAGCGATGGGGAGACTATGATAGCGCATTGTACCTTTTAGGTACTGTTTGATGAAAGAGAATGAATGATGTTTGAACTGCACTTTTTAAACTTTGTTCAGCATCCCGTGGGTTTACTTGTTAAAGTCCTGATTTCGTGGGATTATCGGTATAAAAAGTATTTATTCTGAAAAGTTGCCTGAAAGAGCGCTTTCAGCGATAAGGCCGCCCATTGTGCCTCCTAAATTTAAGCTGTATTTGTTTCTATCTATTTATCTTGTAATTTTATATGGTGTGTACAATAAAGAATTTATTATTCATTCATTCAAAGCCTTTAGCTGTCTACAAATTAAGTATCATCGCATTCGGATTAGCGATTTTTGTGTGAAGGACCAACAACGCACTCTTTCAGTAAGAGGTTTTCAAATTAGTTGCATAGGAAGAAATGGTTTTGGGTTGCCCGCATCGTTCCCATTTTTGTGGGAACACCGGGAAAACAAACATTTTCGTGTGATTACCGAGAATAAGTAGGTACTTACTAGAAAGTACATAAACTAGGTACTTTCTATGTATAGACAGCGAAGAAGGCAGGGGTTTCGAAGCAGCTTTCTCCTATTTATTAATATAGATATATATTTTTATGAATAATGGTAAGAAGTGACAATGTGAAAAACTACAGTAAAATACTTTTAACGGAAATGTTTTAGAGCGTTCAGTAAATATATGAAAATATATTCTCTGTGTGAAGTTTACAAAGCTTGCGCATCCGAAACGGCGGCGAAACAAATGTCGTCAGCGATTCTTTCTCACGGCATCCAGTGGAACATCACTGGCGTCTTATGCATGACTGTGGTACAAATTGTAAGATCGTAGCGATTTTAGTCTTTTAAGTGTTATATGTATGTGAAAGTTTGTGTGGATGTTTGTAACCAGTAACAAACATAGGTAAAACCAAGCTTTTCCGAAGCCAAAACTTTTTTGTTATTTTAATCTTAAGTATGAAGCATGGTATAAGTCATTTATTAAACACTTTAAAAAAGTTTTAAAAAAATACATATTTTTTTTAAACATTAAAAAAAATATGTATTTTACATATTTTTTTTAAACATTTTATAATTTTACACATAAGATTAAAATAACAAAAAAGTTTTGGCGATTTTGCAAAATCAATTTTTACAATTTTTACCGAGATTTACTCGCGGTTTAACAGCTAACTTTACAGTTAGATTTTTCAAGATTGAGCGAGAGCTCGGTAGTTTTGTAATAATGCCGTTATTGAATAAAACGTGGATAAAAACCGGTAAATTATGTTTTAAAAAAACACTTCAAAATAGACCTATTACTAGGTCTAGGTACTAGGTCACTAGGTCTTTAGTCAACAATTACAGAGAAAATTATTACAGAAATTGAATAATGTTAATAAAATTTATGTTTTACTCTCGTTGTATGGACAAGTATGTATTAAGCGTCAATGAAATAGTCTTCTGTGACACATATTTGGGTAGAATATAGTATAATCCTAAAGAATAAGGTTAATAATACTATTTGATAAGTACCATTTGAGAGATACTTAATTAATCGCTGCATTTTATAACTTAGACCCTTCAGAAAGTACCTCAAGTAAAAGTTGCTATTTTTCCCATCTTAAAGGCTTCTAATATCGTCTCTCCCCGCCCCGGGCCGGTTGTCATTTGTCTGCTCTGTAGGCAAACTTCGCTCCAATGTTTGAAAGCACTACATTATATCCGTCTACTTGAAGTGATGTCCTTTATCGATAATACCATATCGATATTATTGATAGGAGGGTACGATAAGTGATGGTGATAGGGAACCTTTTTCAGGGGGCGATGGGCTATATATTAGTTGAAATACTTTTTCTTAGCTTTTTTCTTCAATTTTTTCGTTGGCTGAGTTTAAGTAAAAATATTTAGTATTATATTCATCAATCGTTTTCGTGATACCAATTTGTTAAGAAATTGTTATTACGAGCTCTCAAAACTCCTAATTATTTAGAAGAGATTGCCATAACATATTGCAAATGATTTTACGCAAAATTTACGTAATACCAACTTACATATTTGTACGAAAGTTTCAAGCTTTAGAAGTCGGAAATAGTTTTTAGAAATTGATATTTGTATAAATTAGATCTCTCCTCGGAAGAAATCTTTAAATATCGCTCGACGCGATTAAAATTCATGTTCTTCTTAAAACACGTCGTCTCACTTTGAGGTGATTTGTATAATAATTACCGAGCTACCCATAGGTATAAATGTACAAAGATTTAATATGATAATTTTCCTACAAGTGCTTCAAAGGTATCTCACGTTAATTAATTTTATCACAATAATGAGAATCATTTCGGCAAAGCGCCACTTAATTAAAAGTAGAAGTTTTTAAATTATGTACATAATTATATCATCTTATTGAAACAACCTTCGGAAACTTTTCCTGCTGGTTTTATTTCTGGACATTTTAATGTGGGCCAAATTAAATAAAATTCGTATTTATTTGAATTTCATCGTTGTAACATACTACTTATCAGGAATTTGGGAATAAGAAAATTGTAATTCTAGCGTGGTGGACTCAGGATAGAGATCAATAGCGAGCAGTGGAACAAAATAATTTATTTAAAAAATCGAATATCGATAACTATTCTGTTTAGTAAGGAACCCCCCAACACTAAAATGTAACGAAACTCTGCACTTCCTTACCCAGTTTGGATTTCTTTTTAATACCGCACATTTAAACTGGTTGCCTCTACCAAAGCATATGTCGTCTGTAAACTTAATAATGTAAGTTACTTACTTGCAATAAAAGTAATATATCAGTAGTTATAGCAGACGATCACAATGTTAGTTAGGGTCATTTATTTATACTTCATCCGTTTTCAGGGTACATATTTTACTTACAGGATCATTTAACAGGGCTTGCAAAAATGCTGAATGTCAAGGGTGCAGGTTCAACACCTGTCGTTTGCAAATAATTGGAAAGCATTTCTTCAAAAATCTGTCTTCCACGTGTGGGAACACTTTACCAAATAAATCAAGGCAATGCTATGTTATGAACATCTTTGCACCCCAAAGCAGTAAATATATCAAACACGACGTAGAAGGACTCGATGTAAAGGTACTCGACGTAAAGGGAAGATATCGTCTAATTGAATATGTTTTTTTAATCGGCTGCAAGGAAAGGGTTATTAGTTATAATTGTTTATTTGTAACTTTTAAGATTCAATTTTTTTAATTTTTATGGCATTCCTTTTATTAGTAGTTATTTACAGCATCGGTGTATAACTTAAATCAAGTATTAACCGGAAACCTGTCTGATGTGACGTCACATTTAAAATCGGAAAAAATAGAAAATTACACCGATTTAAAATCGGCAGCATAGCCGAAATGCCTCGTACTTCTTTCAGTGTAGATGAGTTCATAGGCATAGCTAGCACTTACCGATCTTAAATGGTCGTACGGGTTAAGCAACACTTAGCGCGGTCAATACTTGGATGGGTGGCTAAAAATTGTGTGGCAAATAATCATTTTCTTGAACGGTGTTCGTCCAGTGGTAGATACCCCGACTTTCATTTCGAAGATCGTGGTTTCGAATTCCGGCCGCGCACCAATTTTTTTTTCTTTAATAAAAAAATAACATCGCTCTTACGGTGAAGAAAAACATCGTGAGGAAACCCACGGTCACAGTCACGCACAAAGGCGTACAACCCAGTTGTAAGGCTTATTTCGGACACTCAGTTAAAACTTTAGCTTTTAACTCTAATCATTTTTCTCGAGCTCCTTCGTACTTCGGAAGGCACGCTAAAGTCAAAGTCAAAATAGTTTATCTCCTTTAGATTCTTGTACAACATTAAATGCACATGATCATTTGGCTACATCTTAGGTGTATTGATTTTAGTGTGGCTTCGGAACGCGCAGTTAAGCATTTGGTCCTGAATGTTATCTCTGATTGCAGTCGTTAGGTCAAGTTAGAGGCCTTAGGGCGACCTGAAACTGAATAACCCTAGATGAGCCAAACCACTACACAAAAAGAAGAAGACTTTAGTGTATTAAGTTACTTTGAAGATATTCTGGTCGTCGCTTGGCTGAAAGTAAGTAAGTGGGAAAACTTGGATCACTTGTCCTAATGTGATTTTGGTAGACATAGTGAACATTTGATCATTTGATTTGAATTGAGATTATAAAGGTTAAGGGTTAGATCTTTTACTAACTCATTTTGTTCTTTATTTTTCTTTTACATTATTATTATTATTCTTTTGTTTTGTTCTAAGATATGGGTTTCTGGCCTGAAAAAAAAATATTCATTCATTCATTCATTCATAGATCGATATAATACATTCTTTACTCAAATTTTATAACTCAAAAAGTGAATTTTGGAATCCCTTAAAAACATTCGCTTTTTTTCTTTTGGGTAGGTGTGGCAATTTATAGTCTTTTGTACAAAAACTTATGTCGGTACAGTCAGCATCAGAAGTCTATGCCACTATTTGATATTGTTATTAAACCTCATATCTTATTAGATATTTTCGGAATATAAAGTCCTGTTCTGACAACGCACAATAGCGATTTTAACAAATCTCAATGTAGTTGGTTATCGACTTTAGATTCTGACCGTACCTAATTGCAAAAGTACCCCCTTGTAACAATAATAGTTGTTTATGTACCGAGGTACTAAAGCTCTGTCTTATATAGCGGGCGTCATATTTAATCCAAAGCGTACGATAGACTCTAGAGAGTTAACTCCCGAGCGCAGCGAGGGTGTTAGAAACTTAACTCCTGAGCGAAGCGAAGGAGTTATGTACCTATAGTCCGGAGTGAAGCGTGGGATTCAAGCGTCCAAGATAAAGACAGGCTTTATTACCGAGGTGAATACTTTACTTTACACATCTACTGCGAGACAATAAAAAAGCCACAAAAATAAGCATTTATAACTAAGAACAAAACAATAGATTAATGCAACGTGTTTGAATATATAAACAGCTCTGCATTAATTTGATTTCACAATCTTACATCAAAATGATGAATCCAAACATCGTCCTTAGCCGATGAAAAAAAGTTGGGCTTCATATTAACTAAAACTTTTTGCCTTACCCTTGCGTCGAAATAAAAAATGTACTAGCAAAATAGCCCAGTTTTTATTTTTTTTATGTTTTATGTCTAGGTGGCCAGGTCGAAAAGGCCGTATGCTACCAGAACCTTAGTTCCAAATTTAAATTATTTTATGCCCTAGAGTTATAATGAGCACTTTATGCACCTAGGGAATAAAGACTCGCTTTACGTTGACCTTTTTGGTCAAATATAGTAACTTTGTAGAGCAGTAGGTGTGTAAAGGTGTTTTACTTCTTTTCACGTATCTTTTACGTCCATTATTATTTATTATGCAACAACTACTCGCACCGTTCTATAACAAATCCAAACTTCTCAAAGCAGTAAGTAAACTCGGAAAGAGGAGAACATTTTTAAGGAAACGAATAAAAAACTGTCGTCAGTCCTCAGAGTGTTGCCACCAGCAAAAACAATAAACTGCCATAAATCAGAGCAAAAGTTAATAAACCCTGAGATGCCTGAGAGTTCTGCTTAGGGGCACTTGCCCCTAAGACTAGTGACTTCACTTAGAAGCGGTAAGAGGCGCGGACGTGGCAGAGACATTGGGCCCTACCATGATGTCTTATAAGTCGTCGAGAAGTCGTCGCGTTGTCGTTCAGATAAAAAAAATATAATTAAAAACACATTAAATAATAAAAAAAAAGAAAAACAAACTTCAAAAAAAAGAAAAAAAAAATTGTCTTTAAAAGTAGTCGGTGTATTATATTTTTTTTAATTTACTTTATTTTTTTAAACGACAAAAGGACGACATAGCATGGTAGCGCGGGTTGTTTGCCTAAAAGAACATCACCTCGCGTGATGGAAAGCCACGACGAGGTCCACTATTCAAAATCATATTCATTTATTCAATTAATCAGAAAACAAGAGTCACATAAAAACAATTAATATACATAAATAAGTCATGTTCATCAGTGCTATCAACATACTCAAGTCCAAAAACCAGCCGTAATACCTATTCAATTTTAATGTCAAGTTACAATACAAATAAAGTGTCAATTGTCAACTATGGACTGTTCTAGTCTTATATTTATTTAAGAGGTTTGTGAAAACCTCTTCTTAATTTACAATTTAACCTTATCGTGCAATTGAGAGTGTTAAATGTCGACAAACCATAAATTCGTTAAACGTCTTGTGTCATTATAATAATCAGCTTAACAATAATTGTACCAAATGAACCGTTGTCATACAAAAATTTGACAATCGTTAGTTGTCAAAGTACAGAATGCCACATCTGCGCCTCTTGCCACGTCCATCTCTGATGCCTTATTAGCTGTACCACATTTTCTCAACTTGCGAGTGCATTTCCCTTTAATATTTTTTTACATTGGGTTTCTAAGAAAGTTTACTTTATTGTGCCATTTTAATGAAAAAAAAAACTTTCTACAGTTATCAAGGGAAATAAATAGATTCTAAAAACTGTCATCGAACAATGATTTTATCAATACTATAAACTGACGAGTAGAACATAGGTAGATAACAAAATGTTGTTTCGTAGCGGGAATTGAACCCGATTTGCCTATCAATTATATCCATTTGCGTTACAAAATATTGAACAGAAGTTCAAAATTGACTAAAAAATAGTATAACAATTATTTCAAAATTAATCCACCAAGAAAAATTCTAAAAGCAAAGCAAAAGTTTCGTAAAAGTAATTCTTAAGCGAAATCCAGATGAAATAGTGAAAATGTTCGTAAGAAAAATGCAAGAAACATTTTGTGAGAAGGCAAGTAGGTTTCCTGACTCAACGCCACCTCCTTAGGGACGAAAGAGGACTTTTAACCTCTGAGCTTCATGATTTAATAAAGTAGTTTATACTGTTAATACTTTTTTACTTTTATGAATTTTAGCGACGAGTTGAGTTGAGATGGTGATTCTTTATTCTTTATTTGAAAACACTGTAGCTACTCAAGAATCTGTGAATAATAATTATTGTTAATTTTAACCACAGGGAGATAGGGGGTCCTGAGGTCTTAGTTCGGGGCGAACTAATAGTAAATGTTGTATTGTTCATTTTAACCATTATAAATGGCTTTTTAGGGTTTCGTAGTCAACAAGAAACCCTAAGGCTACTTCCGCATAGGTAGCAGGTTTGCTTAGCGCCTGGAAGCTAGCGAGTCAAGCAACAAATGAAATTGCAAGTTCCGCCCGGACCGACAAACAAATAAACAAAGAAGAATAGTGAGAATATAAAAACATGGGAAAAAGAACGGCCTCGCACCGAGCGCTTGGCGCCTAGCTAGTCGCTTAGCTTGCATCGAAGTAAACAAACAGGTTGGTTTTATGTCACGTTACGCGCTAGGCGACTCTCTAGCCTCCAGGCGCTAAGCAAGTTCCCCATGATTATGCGGCCGCAGCCAGTCTCGTCATGTACGACTGACCGTCTCGATCGCTCACGTAGCTAAAATAAAAAAGCTTAACCCTTTTTCAGAATCTTAGATCATAAATGTAAACATAGTCAATTAGGTATTAAAAGAAAAAGTAAACTGAACTTTTCGAATAAATGTGGGAGTTTTTTGTATACAATTTTGATCTAAGATTCTGTAACAGAAAATATGGCTCCTCGAAACTGGGACCGGGGACCACTTGACCCCTTTCGAATTTGATAGTAGTCAACTGGGCCCAAAGGTAGTTTAGACATTGGGACGAGTTGACTACATTTAATTTTCGCTAGGGGTGAAGTGGTCCCAAGTTAAAAAAAGACTTGGTAAATACCTATTAAACTTTTTTATTTATAGTTGTAAAAATGTTTTGTAGTTGTCGATTTCTAATGTAATGAAAAACGCGAATAGTTCCAGTAAGGTAAAAATATGTTTTTTATAAAGAAGGTAACCCCCTGTGTGAACAGTTGTTTAAGCATTTATGGTATTGGTGGTAAACTTGTGGAGTTAGGAGGTATTTTATTGATTTTGTTTTACAGGGTGCGCGCATGTACCTATATTTTTTTGGAAAGTCTTGACGCTGATAGTCACTTTCGCAAAAACGTCACGGAGAAAATTTCGTCTCTTACGCGTTATGTCACTTTCGCGAAAAGTCATTTTCGAAAAATTAAATCTTATGTTTTGTTTTTATAAGAGACTAGCTGCGCCCCGCGGTTTCACCCGCGTAATTCCTGTTCCAACGGAAATTTTGGGATAAAACAGAGCCTATGTGGTATTTCAGGTTACCTACATTACAAATTACATCCAAATCCGTTCAGCAGTTTTTGCGTGATTGAGTAACAAACACACATACCTACATAGTAGGATAACTATTATGAGATGATAGGTACACATGAGAAACTTGCGTTCGACCTCACCTTAAGGGAAGTAATGATGAGGTCGACGATGTAGCATCGACCTAATCATACCTAGAAATAACCTATTTACCATAGATTTGAAGACTCGAAGACTGTAATTCTCTGTTATATACGTCATTTACTTCAAAGTAACCCTTATAAGATCACTCACTTGTCAATCAGTCAGGCCGGCTTGCATAACGGTTCCTAAACATGTTTAAGCTGTTAATCGTATTTAAAATCTGTCAGAATTTCAGGAACTGTCAATGTGTGGCAACATATTATCGCCACTTAATGAAATAGACTCCAATGTTGGATTTCCCATAAATTATTTTAAAATTGATTTAGTTAAATATGTTTTTAAATAGTGTTTTTTATGTGTGGTTGTGCTACATCGCACAATTCACCACTGTAAAAGCAAACGTCTCATTTTTTCACAAGCTTAAAACGTTTAAAAGTTTTGAGTAGTATTAATCATTATTTATCTTACTTATATTATAAACGCGAAAGTTTGTATGTATGTATGTATGTATGTGAGTTTGTTATTCTTTCACGCAAAAACTACTGAACCGATTGCAATGAATCTTGAAAAATAGGTAGCTGGATACCGGGAATAACACATAGGCTACTTTTTATCCCGATATTCCCGCGGGAACGGGACTTACGCGGGTGAAACCGCGGGGGGCAGCTATTACCTTATAAAGTAAACTTTAATCGCTACATATTCTAAAGAATTTACCTTTTTTAATTATTCCTATTTATGTAAACAACAAAAAAGTCCAGTCACCAAATAAAGCTATTAAATCCTATACGAGATTTCTGAACTAGTTCGCACACAAATCGTAGGTAGTCCATTAAAATCAAAAAGCAAAGAACACTAGAAAAAAGCTGGAAAATCGCAAACAATTCGCGATAGGTAGTTTCCAAAAATATTTTCCCCGACGTGAATTACAAAAACTTGGAACTCTGCCCCGTGGGGCTCCGTTGAACACAGTTGAAACAAAACAGTGGAATAACTCTGCTAATTTATGAAACAACTGATTCCGAAGTTTTTCTATTTGTTGTTGAAACTATGTCATAGCCATTTAATATGTCGTCTTTTATTTGTTGTGTCATTTCTCTCCAACTCGATGTTGAAATTCTTTTTTTCGATTACTTATCCTATCCTACTAATCTTAAAAACGTGAGAGTTTGTGAATGTGAGTGTTTGTTGCTTTTTACGCAAAAATCGTTGAACTGGTTGCGGTGTACCTCGGTTTGTAGATAGCTAGATAGTTAGAATACAACATAGGCATTCTACACATCCTATATTCTTACGGGGTTGGGACTTTGCTAGTTAAGTGTGTGATATAAAAATCAAAATTATCGTCAGATGTTTTGTTTTTTGGCCTTGCAATTAGTTAGATATATGTTTTTTGACAGATTCGTCTTTCGTCAGACCTGTAGACCTAAAAAAGCCGCTTTAGAAATTCATTTTAGCGCAACATTCACAATAAATGTGCACCTCGTTCTCACTGCTTTGTTCCATGACAGGTGCACGGTTATCGTGAATTTGTCAAAAAGCAATATTGCTAGCAGAATTGCTATAAGGGCCTTTTAGGTCTACTGTTATTTGTCAGTCTGCCACGAGTATACGAGTACCAAAGTAGTTATATTACTAATATAACTAGAATGATCACGTAGAACTAAAAAGTGGTCCGCTTCAATGTCATGTTCCGTCCCATTCTAATAGAGTATTTAGAAAGGGACAGCATTCTCAATGTAGCGTTCTGTCCCTTTCAAAAAGTGTTATAAGAAAGGGACAGCATGCACAACGTACCGTAACACTTTTTAGTTCTACGTCAGCATTCTAGTTCTAATATAACTTCTTTTGACGACATAGACATAAACGCAAAGAAGTTGTTCGTATATTTTACTAAGATTACAAGATAGAAGCTCTTTCATTCTTGTCCTCTCTTTTCTTACGATAATCTTTTAATCTTTTGTTTCCATCGGCCGTTGAGTAATGAAGTCTCAAGAGATTTTTTCTTGTACCAGTACGATTGTCAATCTAGCGATATCTCTTTATGTTAAGATTTTATTATTAACGCTAATTAATTAATGGCATAATACTTCTATGGAACGTCTCAAACAAGTTCAGGGTTATACATAAGTTTATTTTTAAACAGCTGATAGGTAAACGCTTGACCACTGTCTCACCTGATGAAAAGCAACGACGTGGTCTTAGATGGAGCATGTTTTAGTTTAGTAGAGTTTTTTTATCACGTTTAGTTTTCTATCAGAAAACGGAAATTAAATTATCCATTTCCCTTTTTTTAGCTTATGGAACTAATGTTTCTTTTCTTTATGTTGTCTGTTGAGCTGATGGGAGCCAGTGTAGACTTTGGCACCTGTTAAGCTAGTGTGCGTGCGTAGTAAACGTCGTCGTTTGTATTTATAACGTAACCGCTGTGGGCCTGCGTCTGAATGTGTGCGCACATTACGATTTCTCTAAACCTTGAGTTCAAAATAATATTGGTTTTTTGACTAGTTCCACATCTAATTCAACTCTACCTTTTTATAAAATTATTAAATAAATCTGAAATTAATCAAAGAAATGAATTAAATTACTTTATTTAGAAGACTCTTTGCCCAATGAATTTGAAATGCCATAGGGATCTAGCTTCTAAACTTCTTTAAAAATATACTTCATAACACTCATCTTAGTAGCTATACCAGAATACCAGATCCTTGTTTGCAGCATTCACTTACCTAAATATGATTTACTTTAAAATTAAATGCAAATAAATCAAACAAACTCTAAATACATACAAAACTGAAATTAAAAGAATATATAATAATAATCAAAAAACTAACATCAGGATGGCAGGTTGTGTATGTAAGTGTGTTGTACTAAAACAACACACTTACATACAAAAGAAAACTGAGCCAAACAAGCCGCCCAAGCTCATCCCCAAAACAAATGAGCCTAAAATGCTTGCAGCAATACCTTGCTGGATAGTAATGGCTAACCTCTAAGCTTATAATTATTATCTTAGATAAATAACTGGCACTCTTACCCTCTTTCTTATAAATGCAAATTTTTGTTTTTAAATGAGATAGGCTAGTATTTGCAAAAAAGCCCGTTCCACTTATATACTTACACCTATCGTTTAATCAATCGTTGATTTTGTTATCTAGGTATACTGTGTATTTCGTATTGAGATTGTTAACTATCAATTTAATTCTTCTTCTTTTCATTTAGTGGTAATTGCTCATCTATATAATATTTCTTTTTTGTTTTTATTGCTCAAGGACTTTTAAACATAGAAATATTTTTAGCAAGGAAATATATTTCCAAAAAATCCCCATGACAGGATTCGAACCTGCGTCCTTTCGCTATTATATATTTCCTTGCTAAAAATATTTCTATGCTCATTTATTGTTAGAGTTTTCAGGTCATCCTAAGCTAAGGTCTCTTGACCTAACGACTCCTATCAGATAAAACAACCGAGAAAACGTGCCTTCCGAAACATGGAGGAGCTCCATAAAATATTTTATTTGCCATCAAATTTTCGGTCATCCATTCAAGTGAAGACCGCGCCAATCATTGACCGAACGAGCGAAGCGAGTGAGGTCCAGTGTAGACGGGCTTGGCGCTTGTATCTTTGTAACTTTGTATCTTTGTATGTTTGTTCGACGATAACTTGAGTATCGTGGCTCCGATCTTCATGAATTTTGATATGCGCGTAGTTTAGGTCAATAGAATTAATGAGTTCGAAGATGAGCCGGATTGGTAGGGGCGTTGGAGAGATAGGGGGTCGTGAGGTCTCAGTTCGGGGCGAACTCCTAGTTTTAGTTATGCTAAAAAACCAAAATTAAAAAACCCTTCTACAACCTTTGAACTGTAATACACAGCACGTGACTCTGCATTACCGATCGACGGACGTCCCGATCTGATCTCACGGACGTGAAGCCATAAATTTCCGTCATAGGCCCAGACGGTGAGTGAAGCCACTGATTTCCCAGGTGGATTTGGGTTTACTAGTCTTTGAATTAGCTCGTTTATGCTCGACATGACCTTGACACGGCGGTCAAGTTCAGTAAGGTTTTATTGATTTAACCTATTTTATTTGGGACAGCTGGTGTTTTGTGACTTATGGTATCTTGCTGCGTCCCACGGTTTCACTCGGGTAAGTTCTGATTTCCAGAGTTTTGGAATGTAGTTACTGGGTTGAGCAGAATTTGACACTGAGTCTAATATTTTTGGGGTAATCCACACCGACTGTATCTGTAGAGACCACGTGGTCGGCATTTAGATCTGAAAATATGTCGTAATCAACTTCGGTTGCTAGGGCATTTCACAGAATTATGGAACTTAAAGTCTTATGGGACCATTGATCCAATAATCTGTTGCGGCATCAATCTTACGATAGTCAGAAGTCAGGCTTTACTGAAAACAAAACTAAGAAAAGGTGTACAGAACCTGAAGACAGACATCTTAAAAAACAATAAAACACAATATTTACCGGGTTTTACTCGAGTTTTATTTAATAACGGCTTTGTTACTTAAGACCGAGCTCTCGTTAACGATACAGAAAAGAAAGTCAGAAGTCAGTCTTTACAAAAAGTCATCTTATTGAAAATTATCTTATATAAGATGACTTTCTGTGAAGACTGACTTCTGACTTTCTGTTCTCTAAAGTTAGCGAAAGCTCGGTCTTAAGTATTGTTTTTAAGATGTTTTTCTTCAGGTTCTGTACACCTTTTCTTACTGTAAACCAAACATTATAGTCAACGATTCGACAATAAGCTTGCCAAAACAGTGCCACTTTAAATAGTAAATGTTATCAAAATAGTTGCAATAAAATACTTATACAGTACATCCACTGGTAGTTAATCAGCGTCTCTAAATGTTAGCTCAAGAGTTTCCAACTTAATTAGAAAGTTAGTAAAGTCGACGCGAGAACAACTTTTGGTAACTCAAACGTTGAAGCCTCGTTTTCTGCATACGATACGATACGTCAAATTGCGTAAACGTCACTATTTAGACAACTTTTTACCCGACTTTAAAAAGATGGAGGAGATTCTCAATTTATCATCAGCTTGTTGCAGTCCACTGCTGGCCTCTCCAATTGCACACCACCTGGATCTATTTTCGGCTTCTCGCATCCAGTTCCAGCAGCGTCGTGTATTTTTTGTTTGTTGACCGATTACTCGAAGATGCCTTAGCCGATTGAGATGGTACTTTTTTTTATTTGTACTGTTGTCCTTTGGACTGTATTATACTTACGGTCAGTTACTCTTTTTTACATAACCGCGATGGATTTGACCTATCGATACACGATTAAGGTTTGGACTTTTAACGTTTAACGCAAAAACTACATAGCCGAGTGCGATCAAACTTGGTAAGGAGATAGCTGAAGCTCTCGATTGAGATCTCCGATCCCGATACTATAACCCACTTGACCATTATTATGTTTTTTTTTAATTAACTATTATAAATCCGAACTTTGGATGGGGATGTTCATGCAAAAACTACTGAACCGGTCGCGCTGAAACTCGGTATGAAGATAGCTGGAGATCTGGATACCGGCTCTCACAGAGTCGGTATCCAGTATCAAATGAGTCAAGTACCGGTCCCGCGGACCCATTTGTAATAACAATCTAAAAATGTATTGTGATATATCTCATATTGGGAGCTTAATTTATCAGTCGTCCTAGAAAATTTATTTTCGTTTTGTTTTAGTAATTCATGTTTTCATTTCTCTACAAAGTTTGTTCGTAATGAATTGCAATTTTGCAGACGTGACTCAAAAACTTTTGCTTTAGATTGCCATCGATTTGCGATTAAAGATAACTTACGACTTCATTTTGTAGAAAATGATTACTTTTTCATTGAAAATCAATGTTCGATATACTAAACAGATGCCATTCTCCCATCATATTTATTTAATTTATAGTTTATTTAGACGCTTTTAACTGAAGGTATTTAATTATTGGGTTGAATTATACGTTACCAGAAAGAAATAAATTTTTCATGAATTTTTAAGTCATAGTCTATTGAATTCTGTTACAGGGTCAACTAATTCAGCCCGCGATTGATACACGCTATCTGAGTTCGATGCACGGTCTCCGAGTTATGCGAAAAATTAACTCACCAAAACATTAAGGTCAAACTTAGACAACATTTTATAGATAACTAGCTGCGCCCCGCGTAGGTCCCGTTCCCGCAGAAATATCGGGATAAAAAGTAGCCTATGTGTTATTTCCGGTATCCAGCTACTTATATTCCAAGTTTCATTGCAATCGGTTTACTAGTTTTTGCGTGAAAGTCACATACATACATACAAACTTTTGCGTTTATAATATTAGTAAGATCTTTATCATTTATAATTTATAAGATGTAAGAGTCCTATACTTCACATTGTTTTGAGTGGATGAATAATTGTAAGTAGATTCGTATTAATTTTAAGAGAAATTTATAATGTGACTTTGTTTAATACTGTACTGATTTAAACTCATACTTAGCATCGGTATAACCTCCGAGGCTTTTAGATATTAAGTTTAACTTTTGTTGTATTTCTTTTTTATATATTCTGGTTAATAAATAAATAAAAAAACATAAAACCGACTTTGTCTAAGTCAGTCATATAGTTACGAAAAAATTGTAGCCTGTGTTTGAAACATAATATACCGTTGTCGTAAAGTAAGTCATACATGGAGGTCTATATAGGTACTATACATAGGGTCGCCATACAATAATTATGTTATTTATTTCACTGCGCGACTGTTTATCTCCTTAAAATAAGAGTAACTTAACTATCAGGTAAGTAAGCGTGCTTTATAATAAACCACCTACTATTATTTCGAAAATTATCATTTATCATTCTTTCTCTTACCTCGACATTTAAACCATATTACAATGGTCGCGAAAGGATCATAGTAGCATGGTTGAACCGTCAAAGTAAGAAATGAATAACAATACGCGATTAAGATCCGGTAAAATGTAACTTAACAAATCTTGTGAATTTAAAAAGTTTTTGATATAGTTTTGTTTTAAGTGTTTCCTACACTTTGATGACTATACTTAAAGAAATGCTTTCCAAAAATTTCGCACCCGACAGGATTTGAACCTTCATCTCTGGGGATCCGTCCCAACGCTTTTTCCAATTTGGCCACGGATGTTCAATCGAGTAAAAAAGTTTGTTCCTAAAATTGTGGTTAGTGTATCGAGCGATTTCAAGTATTCAGTCTGCGTCAACCTTAACTCGAACAGATTAAACAAATGAAACGTTACAAAACATTGCTTTTCCCCACAATCGAGTGCGGCATGAGGCTGCGTCACGTTTTATAAGCGTACATTAGGCACACGACACACGTGCGATGTATTAACGTACAGCGGTATGGACGTGATCGTTGTCGGGATACTGACAGGGAACTTTTTGAACGTGGCTTTAAAAGGAACTAATTTTGTATACCTACCTACTCGCTTTCATTTTTTTTTCCCAAATGAAATTTCTCTAAAGTAGAAAGTAAAGTAGTAGTACAGAGGAAGTAGGTGAATATAATTTCAAGATAATTCTTTTAACTAAAATAATAGAAAAAACCTGCTTAACATATCTGGCGGGGTTCAGAAGGAGTTATCAGATTTTGCGATATACTTTTAAAAAGGAAAAAAACCGTATATACCTATTTTTTACTGTGTCAAGGCAAAATGACTCCAAACCTTAAAAATCTGTGTAATAAGGGATATTCCGTCTCAATGATGTTTCACGGACTTTCTGGATTAAATTTGACTGGCTTAAAATTCAATACCATCAAGATAGAGTATGGGCGGAGCTGATGAAGAAAACATTTCGAGAATAGTTAGAGAAAGAAAGGTATTTCACGCCATGTTTTGATTACGCTAATCAAAATATGTCCTTGGATATCTACTAAAGTTGTGGATTTTTGCACAACGGTGTTTGCATAAATTATTCATATAATATTTCGAAGGGTCGTTAAATCGTCTGCAATTTAGATTGTCTTCGGAAAGCGATGAGAATGAAGTCCCCAATGAAAAAAGACATAGAAACTCATGGATTTTTTTGGTCCTGTGATATACCTAATATAAGTCTAAAATAGGAAATGCTAAAAGCTTATGAAAGGATATAATTTGTTGTCAGGTCAGCAAAAGTCGGTCTGAAATAGTATGACTGTGAACACTAGCGCTTACCTAACTTTCACTAAGGCTCCTTGTCAGTTTTCGCTCGCAGCGTTTCAATAATCCTGAAACGGTGATTCGCTTTTTCTAAGTTTTTTAAGTCTGTTCACCGAATACACAGGTAAGTAAAAGTTTATATCGTAACACGTAATTTTTCTTATTAGAATTTTCAGTATTTATAGTCACTGCTAATGTTGCTGTTGTTTACCACTTTAAACAAATTGGAAATTAATACACAACGCATTAATATTCAGTAGTTTCAGTCATCAATAGAATTAATAACAAACAGACAAATCAAATACGTAAACAAACACACATTTACTAGTCTAACAAACAAGATACTCATAACTAAGTCAGTATGTAACCCGACGGAAAACAGTTGGCCAAAACGCAAAGTGAGTTAATTCACAAATTATTCAATCAACACGCACTAATTCATCAGAAGCACAACATATTCGTACATACATACAGACAGATGTGGATGGTAATTAATTTATATTAATCGAATGCCAAACCGACGTATTACGCGCGTCACTAATGAATTCATTAATAATGTCATGTCTAACTGCTTACCAGTCTATAACTACAGGTGTAAGGTTCTATGGTTAGGTAGAATCAGTAAAAGCAACGACTTGGGTTAAAGTTTTTTTTTTTATTTCGGTCCTAAAGCCGACTTATTTAATTTTAACTTTTTTTTTCACGTTTTTCTTCTTCCATCTTTCCTTGTATATCTGGGTTTTGCACAATTTAACCTAGGTAGATCCTGGGTCGTCGGATATGGTCTAAGTTCTGCAATTTCACTAGAGTGTGAACATTCTTGTCTATCTTGACGATTTAAGGTAGACCAGAATGCTTACACTAATCCAACGAAGGGATATAGGCAGACTATTCGATAATAGTCTACCCCTCTTTGTTTAAAAGGGACATTCGTTCGGTGCATATGGTTAGTAAACCATGATACTACACATAGTATACCGAAGGAGTATTCCATCAAACGAGAGTTCCTCGTATGCTGGCTGATGTTAATGAAGTCTTAACCTTCTTGATTTTCTACTAGAATAACAATATTAAAATGACCTTCAAAATTACTTCCTAAACAATATAATCGGTCTACAAATAGCAGCTTGCGGTAGGTACATCTTGTGCGGCGACCGGAACAGGACGTGGCGTCTTTTATCGCCCATAAGCGCACGCGCATAGACTTGACGCGCTGTCTCAGTGACGTTGACAAATTTGTACGTGTTATTGATGCTTGGACTTGATTAGAGTGTTAAAAACGGGCAATTGACTGGCTGAGCTTCTAAGGATAACAGAAGAAATGTCGTTGTTTGGTCTCAGTCTACTCGTGAACAAGAGACCTGGAAACATCGGGCGTTATAATTAATGCTTAATCCTAGTAATTTTATAAAGCTGAAAGTTTGTGACTATACCTATATGTTTGTTACTTAATCACGTAAAACCTTTTTACCATGAAACTGAGGCTACTAGTTGTATCCCAAAATTTACATCGGAGTTTCAAAACCCTTATATATTCGTATGGTGAAACGTCATTATCAGGATATGTAATAAATTTATTGCATGTAAATTTTATGTTTTTATTTTGTAAAAGTAAGTCAACGGGTCAGTATAAATATCTAAAAGGCTCTATTAAATTTAACTAGCAAATGAAACCAAGGTGTTTTCTGCATTGAATAAGGAGCTTACCCTATCAAATAATTTACATTGTTGGTCCCATAAAGATATTAAAGGGATTGATCTTAATTTAACATCGCAATAAACAAATCCGAGCGTTCGTCACGTCAGAAATTACCACACAATTACAAAGCCAACTCCCCTTTATTTTGCAGGGAAAATTAAATAAAGTCTTCTCAAATTCTTTGACTAAATCCTCACTTTCTTCTCGTTTGAACTGATCTTTATTGAGTTTGGAAGGGGACCCTTCAAGTACTGTCGATCACAATGAACATTAGACTAAATTTTGTTTAAAAAGAAAGAAAGAAATAAACCATTTATCTGAACAAGCACAAGTTGACAATTTTTTTAGAATAAAACAAAAAACAAATTGTATTAATTAAAGCAACACATCTACATCTAATTAGATCCCAGAATTCGGTTCAATGGTTGAAGACTGATATACCATACGCGGCGAGTAAAAAAATCAATCATCAATTACATGCGTGATTGCTCCAGTTTAAAAACAACAACAAACTATTATGTTTTATTATGCCGATTGTACGAAAACTACTCTGAGGTATCGATGTTGTAAATTTGGAGATGGTCGCCCCTATTTGAAATTTCCCATACATTGCAAAATCAAGATGGACGCACTGTTTAGAGTAGGTAATTCTTTTAGTGGTACTTTGTCAAAAGGGCTTATAGCACAAGTAAGGGAATAAATAATCCGATGTACATATAAAGTTGAAAATAAAGGTAAGGGTAAGGTAACTAAAGGTTTTGCGAAAATCTAAATTTGCCCATAACTCTTTATCTAGTAAACTTGGAATCTTGATGTTTTTACGCAAGGGAACATAATAGACATAAAGATATCAGTATATGAAATATTTTAAATTTCTAGATTCACCCGTTACTAAGAAAAGCATAGACAAAGATGGACAGATGGACAAGATAAGGGTTTCTTTTTTACCTTTAGAGGTACGAAACTTTCAAAAAATAAAAAATAATTTCTATGGGTTTTCTTTACTTTTATAAGATTGTTCTTACAATTCACATTTACAACAATTGAGAAAAAAAACTAAAATAATAAGTTTCGTCTAAGGTTTTCGCGATTTTGTATATAAAGAATAGTAGGCAAAATGTCAAACAAAACCATATTATACCTAAAAGTCACGTTAAAGATAAGGATAGCCTTTATTAACAATTATTAATTATTTATATATACATAAGTTTATTTAATTGTCTTGCTTTTCAGCATAGGCCTCCCCAAGTATTCGTCTTGTGACTCTATCCCTTTACGTGACGGGTCACGTCACGTTACCTGTCATTAATAGTAGAGCTAGGTCTGGTAATATCTATCAAATATTGCTTGCAGCATGAAGTAACTTAAACCTGAGGTAACCTATACCCCTTACTTATAAACGCTTGTTAACAGCTGCATAACTATGTACTTACCGTTTGTCTTTTTCTATGACATGAAGTTTCAAAGTTGACAAACAGAGACAAACGTCACATACCTTGGTCATCTGTTAAACATCGTTTACAAGTAAGGGGATACCCCCTTACTTGTAAACGATGCGTTGCAAGACACTGGACATATACATGTCCAGTGTCTTGCAACGCATCGAACAAATGTAGCCAGGCCTTAATAATATTATGTGACCCATTCAAAGTTACCCCAATTGTCGCGGTTGCCATGACAACGCGTGATTTATCTCCATCACGCCATCTTTCCTATTGTTCTGATAACAATTTCATGTTTCCAGATTGTGCGCGATGATGTGGGTTGGTTACGTAAATCTGCATATAACGGTACGGTCGAGTCATTGTCAGGGCTTCGTCTGGATATTGCAAGCTTTTAAACGTATTAAAATTAGAGATGGGCCGACTACGGATTTTACCGACTAGCAGACGGCAATGCAAATCATTACATTTCGAAGATATTCGAGTTAATCGTCATCAGAACTTCCGAAAAATGAAAACAGTTTTCGAAAAAATGGAGCAGAGCTTGCTGGTTGTGCGGTATTTGTTTACGTTATTCTGACTACTCACTTCTAATTAGACAACTCATTCAATAAATATTGTTTTCATTGATTTTAAATCTTACTAATATAATAATCGCGAAAGTTTGTATGTATGTATGTGAGGTTGTTACTTTTTCACGCAAAAACTTCTAAACCGATTGTGATGAAACTTGGAATATAGGTAGCTGGGGACCTGGAATAACACATAAGCTACTTTTTATCCCGATATTCCCGCGGGAACGGGACTTAACGGGAGAAACCGCCGGGCGCAGTAAGTAATAAATTAATAAATAAATTCTGTGACCAACACACAGCGCCATCTAGCCCCATGGTAAGCTGCTAAGCTTGTGTTACGATGACTAGACGACGGATATATATACTACTTATTTCATTTTCTTTGTTAGATGACAACTATTCGGCACAATTTGCGGACTTGTCGGCATTTACCGACTAGTCGGCCCATCACTAATTAAAATCATTATAAAAGATACAAGCTTTAATCTGAACCTAAAGGTTTTGTGAGGTACTTGCAATGGATACAAAGAGTTGACAAATTCTGTAATATTTGACAGTGTTTTGCATTTTTAACCGACTTCCAAAAAAGTGTATGTTAGTGTATATTATGTTATTGGAAATCTTCGCCCTCTAAGATCTGATTGGTTATCTTTTTTTATACAAGGTGTAACGGGTAAGCCCTTTTAATCCGAAAGGGGGTTGTTCTAGACGTCTAGGCAAACAACTTTTGTCCTACTACTTTTGGAAATTCGAAGTACATTTCGAAAAATTTAGGTGTAAAGTTTACTTGAAAATCAGCTGTTTCTGAGAGTTTGAGGTCATTGACCTCATATTGTCCTTTTATTTAGTTTGATGGTTTACAATCAAGACTTCAATTATTTTTATTTTCAAAAGCAGCTGTTTTTTCAGTGAAAAAAATCTCAAAGGTTGAAAAAAAAGTTTGAATTTTCAAAAGTCGTAGAACTAAAGTTGTTCGCCTAGACGTCTAGAACAACCCCCTTTCGGATTAAAAGGATTTACTCGTTACAAATTTTATACAACTTTATCCGCTAGTATATAGTAGTTTTCGATGCGCCTTCTTTGATTTATATGGCTATAAAAAGTGAGAGTAAATTGTCTTGAGTTTGAAGTAAAAGCAATGTAGGTACTTACCTATATCATTTAAAGTGATAGCAAAAAAATCAGCTGTCACAATGTTCACCATTTTGTTAGAACAAGGCGATTCTATGGTCATATTTCTCTTGCTAGTATATAAATAAATAAAATAAATTAATCCTGTGATATAGATAAGTGTTATTCGTATCCGATCTGAATGCATTTCGTGACATGCGGTGCGAAAACAAATGCTTTGTCACATTTTCGCTAATTTTGAATATCACTTATAAGAGCAAGACAAAGAATCCTAATTCTTTTCAGTGAGATTGCAAAAGAACTGTAATACTATTTAAAAAAAATATTTTCTGAATTGTTTTTAAAACACTGTCCGAACAGAAAACTCGAAATTTAAAAGTATTTTTTAACAGACAACCGAAAAAAAAGCTTACAAAAATACTGTTCGAAAATGTCAGTGTAGAAGAGATAAAGACAATGCGAGCGAGCGTGTCGGATGTCAGCCCGCGGCAAAATGTCGCACGGTGGGACGTATGCGACAAACGCTACGAGCGACAACGAGTTTTTCGGTAAAATTAGCACGAATTTAGTTAAACTTTAGTTAAAAATGTTTTATGTTAAAGCTTAATAAACACATACCTACTTGCCTGCAACGTCCTGTAATATTTACTACCAGCTGCGGTTTAACCCACGTAACTCCCGAAGTCGTGGGAAAATTGGGATCAAAAGTAGCTTATGTTACTCCTCGATAATGCGGCTTTCTATTGGTGAAAGATTTTTTTAATTGCGAAAACCTTAGGCAAAATTATCAAATCATAGGTTAAATTATTATAGATATTGGGTATAGTCCTCTAGCTATATTGCACATATTTACAGCAAGTTACCTGTTATATTATTATTAAGAAGCATATTTATCGAAGTTTTGTCTTAGATTTTTGTGATTTTGCATAATAAAACACAATATTTATGAGGTTTTACTCGCGTTTTATTTATTATTGGCATTGTTACACATTAACACCACTAACAGATTTTGATTTGCTTTCTCATTGGTAAACAATAGATGAGTTACAATGCACCGAGCTCTCGCTAACTGTACCGTTAGAAAAATCTAACTGAGCTCGCTAAGCTCAGGCATTAATAAATGAAACGCGAGTAAAACCCGGTAGATATTGTGTTTTATATTTATCCAATTATATTTTTCATCAACCGTTTACATTTTTTATCTATATTCTATAATATGTTACGTCTTTACTGTACGACAGTAAAATTGATGAAATTCTAAAAAATATATAATTTTGTCATGCATTTTACAACAAACGATCTTAATTTTATTCTCTAAAACATGCTCTGGTAACCAGGCACCAAGAAGTATTAATGTTGCCAGTGTCAAGTATTTCATTACGATACGAAGTGCCACCGGATCAGATCAACCCGGTGGCACTTCGTCACAAAAAAAAAAACGAACATGCCGAACGTTCCCCAATCTAAAATCATGGTACATTAAATCCAACACTTACATATTTATTCTGACAAAAGAATACACACATTAACACCATCGATCAAAGTTACTCAATAACCGGGTTCCGCATAATTCACAATTTGCTGTCACCGTTCGCGCTCCCGCGCACGGTACCCTAAAACTATAAATTACACTGCGCAATCAATCAAGGACGTCAATGTTTTATGAAAATGCAGTGACATAATTTTAACTGCATATTTTGTTATTTATACTGGAAGTTTAGACAATTTAGGAGTGTTATAGACGAATACTTAAACGCCATTTAATATTTAAGGGATTCTGAAATAATTGAGCAGCTTATATTTTTTCCGGGTCTTATTCAATTATTTATGAGTAAAAACTACGGATCCGATTGCAATGAAATCCAGCTACTTGCCGGAGTCTCCAGCTACTTGCTGGAGACTTGGAATTACACGTAGGCTACTTTTATCTCGATGTTCCTTTGGGAACGGGACTTAATAATTATAATAATAACAAAGCCTATTTAATAAAACACTTTATTTATCAGGTTTTATCGCGGTTTTATTCCATGTTCTCTTTTTAGATTGTTAAAATTAGACAAATTAAATCTCAGTAAACCTTGAATAAGCCAACTGTAAAGTTGGCGAAAGCTCGGTTCATTTAGAACAATGAATAAAAACGCGATAAAACCGGATAAATAAAGTGTTTTATTATGCAAAATTGCGAAAACCATAGAAAAAATTATAAAGCCTATTTATTCCATTTTCTTAAATAACATTTAAAATGTTGTTAGTTTTTTTAGTATTTGTTCATTAATCTAAGTTATTAGTAATGTTAGTTTGTAGTAGAAAATGGACCCCAGTTTGGGTAAAGGCCTCCTCCAACTCCTTCCATACGTCTCAATCTGTTCCTCGGGAACGAGACTTACGCGGGTGAAACCGCGGGCGGAACTAGTAAACAACACGTGTAAAAGAACTTACGCTTAATAGTAACCCGGCAGTAGTTATTAGAAACATACCTGAAACAAAAAACAATGATTAAGCAAGGGCGGCAACAAACGTTTTCAAATCAAATCAAATCAAATATTTATTAATTAATATGAATCTTACCAAACATTAATCAAATTACATTAGAAAACGGTTCTACACTAAGCACAAGCTTGTATCGCTTTGAAACTAGACTATTCTTGTTTTGTATTGTGGAGAAAGAAAGGAGACAGTTTAGTATTTTTAACTATATTTCTGTCCATTAGTACCTAGAATAGACAATATTCAGTATATTAAAAAAGTATGTACCTAACTAACACTCGTAGTAAGGAAAAAGAAAAACAATAAATTTCGTTAAAAGGCCAACAAAAACGGCAGTACTCGTGGAAAAAAGATGGCTATTCAGGTACCGACAAAATTGACAGTCATTGTTTTTATATCTAAAACTAATAAGTAGGTATTCTCAATTACCTATTATTGACATGTATGTATATTAAGTGAAAATATACGACTAGGTACCGCTTAAGGTACCGCCTTGTGAAAATCAAAAAAACTTTAACGGAATATGGTTGTAACTCTCCGGCGGCCCTAGCCAACATTCTTATCGAATAACGAAATCGCCAATTGCAATCGCAAATTGTCAATTTCATAAAAAAACGAATTTTTTTTATGAAATTGACATAAGCTGGCAAAAAATCAAGCGTGACCAATCTACAGATTTTTTCATACAAAAAATCTGTCCATTGGCGATTTCGTTATTTACTAAGAATGTTGGCTAGGGCCGCAGGTGAGCCACAATACTATACGAAAAAGAAGAACTCTTAAGTCTTTCTTTAAAAAGTATTAATTTACCTGGCAGTGCCCTGCGGTTTTGTTCTTGATAATAATCTAAAACTATAATTTATTGAATTATTTGAACTGAAGAAATAAGCAATGTAAAACGTGTCACGGAGAAACTTGAAAAATATCCTATTATATATATGTTATTATACGATTTAAAAGCAACAAGGTTGTTTCTACTACAAAATATTATTTAAAAACGAAAAAATAACAAGTTTTTTCTATACAGTACTATGTTTTTGGGCCCTACCATGATGTCTTATAAGTCGTCGCTTTGTCGTTCAACTAAAAAAAAAAAAAAAGCACATCAAATCATTGAAAAAAAAAGATAAACCAACGTAAAAAAAATAAAAAGATTATTTTAAATTGTCTGTGGTTTTTAAAAGTGGTAAAAACTTAATTTTTTTTAAAGATTAAAGGACGACAAAAGAGCATGGTACCGCGGATTATTCCAGTATAAAGTCTGACAGTGAATAGATCGTCGCACACTAATTAACCTCCGTGCCTGAACGCATAAATCGAGAACGTAACATTCTTCTTCGTTACTTGTACTTACACGATTTTTTACAAATACCTACCTACACCCAAGATTAATAGCAGTGTGTTTTCGGATACCTAAAATAGCCCAAGGGTATGGGGCTATTATTTTTCTTTTAAAAGATTTACAATGGGGATATAACTATGTGAAAAAGCCAGTTTTTTAAACCCCATTTAATAATCATTAAAAACGAGTTTTTGGGCATGTTTTTACGTAGCTTAATATTGGTAGTCGAAACAACCACGTTAGTTCAAAAACGTATTTTAGGTACAATTCAATAATGTTTGGTATCTCAAACTCTCTATGTCTACCATCTCTCATCGACGCTTTGGCATCCTAAACAAGGATAAAATGTAACCATGGATAATGTTATCGCGTCTAGCCATTGCATTTGTGCAACGTTTTGGTATTTTTCTTACTTACGTAATATTTTGCGTTCCGTTACTCTGACTTATAAATTTATAAATAACTTATAAAATATCAGTTCGTATCGAAATGAGACGTAAATTGAGTTTCGAAGTGAAGGCTTAAATAGCATGTCTGAATACCAAATCATAGGTCATATCTCGATCAAACGGGTACCGCTAGTGTTCTTTCGATTTATTTAGTGAATTATCAGAATGCCAATTCAACAATTCACGTCGGCATCCGCGATGAGATGACCGTATGTTCTCTTTAGAATTGACATACTGTATACCTTTAGTCTGTTGTACAAAACAAGCTTTTTCAATTTATTCACCAAACTGGTTTTTTTAATAAATTTTATGTTTTATTTGTTGATTATTTTTATTATTGTTTAAAAAATATTGAAGCACAAAGTTACATTTTCAGAAAACTTAGGACATTGTTAAATATTCTTAAATAAACTGATTTCTATGTAGAAATATAAGTGAGCAGGAAAAACCCATTTTTTTCAATAAAAACATCCCACATCCCATTGATTGACTTATATGGATTATTAAATTTCGTCGAATCCAGAAGTAAACTGTAAAACGTTCCTTGGAATGCATATTACTGCAAAGAAACGTGCATAAGGTTTTTAATTTCTTAGAAAAACAGCCAAAGAGCCAGGAACTATGTAACATAGTCAGACCTTCATGGTGCAATCAAAAGGCGGTATTTGCGCATCAGCCGAGCAACGACCAATTAGCCTCAGTATCACGCCACATAAATTGTATCAAACAGCTCGGTGCGGTGTAGTATTGCTGAAGACGTAGGGTTACTGGATACTGTTGTGGTCGGACGACACTGGGAAAGTTCCACCTAGTCCTGTAGAGCATTTATACGTGATGCTGATGCGAGATATTCTATTAAGGCCATGACAGTATAAGAAACTAATGATAATTCACTGCAGTTCGACTGGCTTGTAAGTTTTGATGATTTGTCCCCCATGAGTTTCTTGAGGCTTCTTCTCATCGGAGGGCGCGTTCCGAAGCCACACTAAAATCAATACACCTAAGACGTAGCCAAATGATCATGTGCATTTAATGTTGTACAAGAATCTAAAGGAAATAAACTATTTTGACTTTGTCTTTGACTTTGAAACTTTTGTCAATCGAATCTAATAAAAATCTAAATAACTATTCGAAATATAAAATAATTTAAAAATATTAGAATAAAACTCATTTTATAGTTACGAAAAAATCTTCAGAGAAAGTATATTTTTTCAAATTCCAAGCTC
This sequence comes from Idaea dimidiata, assembly GCA_949358125.1. Classification (NCBI taxonomy): domain Eukaryota; kingdom Metazoa; phylum Arthropoda; class Insecta; order Lepidoptera; family Geometridae; genus Idaea; species Idaea dimidiata. The sequence goes on along the minus strand of OX442339.1, from coordinate 12,714,644 downwards.
TAGCGATTAGTGTTTTCTTTTTTCAAGCCTATGTATTGTCTAGCTAGATGCACTAGCAAAAAATATTTTCGTAGTCAATCTTATTCGGTAACTAGCTGCGCCCCGCGGGTCGGGGGTATCGGGATATCGGGAATTATAGTAGCCTATGTGTTAATCCAGTCTCCAGCTACCTATATCGCAAGTTTTATCGCAATCTGTTCAGTAGTTTTTGCGTGAAAGAGTAACAAAGTCACATACATTTTTTTTTTTAAATTATTTATTATTATGTGCTCAAACCTGGTCAATAACCGAGGTTCAGAAGCTTAGGCTCAGGGTTTGTCAGAGAGCGATGGAACGCAGTATTTTAGGTGTAAAACGGAGAGATCGTATTCGTAATGCCATACTACGAGAAAAAACTGGCATCACAGATGTGGGCGACAAAGCTGCAAAGCTAAAGTGGGATTGGGCGGGTCATGTCTGCAGGATGCCTCCTGAAAAATGGACACATACATCTACATTCTGGACTCCGGACGCTCGACGGTGCCGGGGTCGGCCGCGAAAGCGTTGGCGAGACGATCTCAACCGCTTTGAGCCGACTTGGCCGGAGGTTGCAGAAAATCGAGAAAGGTGGAAAGAGATGGGGGAGGCCTTTGCCCAGCAGTGGGACAGTGCAGGCTAAATAAAAAAAAAAAATGAAAGAAAGTCTTAAAAAACATAGATACATACTTTCGCGTTTATACTTACTAGTGAAATTTGATTATTTCTACAACTGTCTAATGAAATAAAAAAAATCAGAATAAAAGGTTTTTAATAGGAATGTTTTTTAATACGAATTTATTACAAGTCAGTTATTGATTTTATTTCAAATTGCATCGTTGATTTGCCACAATCTGTTTTTTTAATTTTCTTGTAAAGGTTATTCAACAAACTCTACATCTGCGTAGGTCTTCTCTAGCCAGCAAGCAAGAGTTCATTATCACAAATAAACTGAAGAGCCTTACTGTTTTTATTGTTGTCGGAGTTCGCAGTCTCCTAGACTATTACAGAGGAATTGTGTCAAGTGTTAGTGCAATCGAATGGATGCTATGATCATTGTATCTATTTCTTTAATGCAGAAAATTTCAGTACATTTTTTTACTTTATAAAATGGGATAGGTAGTTTGTTTTTAACTGTAGCAATTTTCACGTGCACTGATAATAGATAATTGATTACAAATCAGATAATTCCTTACCAATATTTTATATGCTAAACTAGCACTCTCTTTTATTTACGCTTTCACATCTAAACCGCTGAACCGATTTTGATGAATTTTGGTATAAAAATAGATGGGACCGGTAAACGGTGTTGGTCTAATAGTAGATACCCCGGCTTTCATTCCGAGGGTCGTGGATTCGAATCCACTCTTTTTCTTTAAGAAAAAGTTATGTGCGCTAATAACATCGCTCTTACTGTAAAGGAAAACATCGTGAGGAAACCGACATGTCCTAGGTCACACCACGGTCAAGGGTCAGAACATCCTCTTAACCGGCGGTTGAAAAATAACTAAGTCTGTAAGTCTATAAGGTTAAACGTGTTTAACCTAATAGACTTACAGACTTAGTGACTTACAGACTTGTCGGCTACGGCATCAGTGTCGTGACACTGATGCCGTAGCCGACAAGAATACCTTTGAAAAAGACATGGAATAGGCGATAGTCACAAAAGGATTTCGCGACGCTACGGCAACACGTTTCCGCTGGGTTAACATGTTATTTACTCTAATCCGACATGTCCAACGTTATTAATGTCTGAATTCCTCATCTTTAATCAAAGAAAAATTTAATACTTGGCTGGAGGTACCTATACCCCATGACCTCGCCATCAATCTTACCCAAGTCCTTGTACTACGAAATCCCATAATCCGAATGGCGCAACTCCGTCACAAAACGTCTAAATCTAATTAAACAAACACGGATTAATGGGGTGACAATAATGTTATGGCGTACTAAGATAATCCTGAATTTAATCAAGGAATCCACCGCAACCCTTATAAAACCTTATCGATTGTGGTTAAACTAACTAAACTAGAATGAATTTTAAATGGATGAATTATTATCACACAAATTATGTTTGTGGTGTTCTAATTTAGTTTAGGTACCTATTCTGGGTTTAATTTGTAGTAATATATTAATACATTCAAGTCACTGATAAATAGTAATACATATTAGAACTAGGTTCTGTTTGCTTTTTAAGAAAAAAACTTCACGATTTAAGTACGTAAGTAACAGAAGAATAACTATTAATATTAAAAAGTACGATCGAAATTTCCAACTTGGTTTAAATCAAATTCTTAATGTCAAACGTCGAATTTATAAAACTTTAACAAATTAATAAAACACTTTATTTATCCGGGTGAATCGCGTTTTTATTCATTGTTTTAAACGAACCGAGCTTTCGCCAACTTTACAGTTGGTTGTCCAAATTATTTAACAAATTATCCAACGTTAGTTCAATTATTGAAAAAGCTAGTGACATCTCTTTTCAATACCCCTTTCCAGTTTTTATAAAAATAAAATAAAATATAGTTAAAAAAATACGACCATCGTATGACGGTTTTAAACTCTAATCCTTTTAGAGTAAGTTTAAATTCGAGCACCTACAATTCGATATTAGCGCTATCGAAATCTGATGACGCAGCGACAAACAAGCGAATTTATATATCATTAAAATTGTAACTTAATAATAAAATAGGGTATTTTATAATAGAGGTCGAATGAATGGGGTCCTTTTGTAACATTAGTCGGCGGGTAATTTACAGAACGGGGGGTACAAATGTTACATTATATTGTCGAAATTACTGTTATTCTTTGTACGTTTTACAATGGCCCGTTGACGTAAATGATGTATATCGGGTATAATCTCGATAGGGAACACTTTCCTAGGTACCGACTATAAAACAAGAGGTATAAGTACTAATAATTTCAATAAATGTTTATAAATATAGCTCTAGCTGCATCCCGCAGTTAAACCCGCGTAGGTCTCGATTCCGCTGGAATATCGGGACCAAAAGTAGCCTATGTGTTATTTCAGGTCCTCACCTATATTCTAAGTTTCATCGCAATCGGTTCAGTAGTTTTTGCGTAATTGAGTAACAAAGTCAAATACATATTTACAAACTGTCGCGTTATAATATAAGTAAGATTTATTCAGTGGAGTTAGGTATTATTGCTACAATATCTTTACTTAAACACAATCGTCCTTGTAACCCACGAACTCATCAACTATACGCTCGCTGACCTGGCTTTTTGCCCTGTTTCTAATGCCGCGTCTAATGTCTAAAACTACAAACTAGCTACTGTATGAAAAATATATTTTTTTATGAATAAAAAAAACAACAATAATTTGATCCTACTATAAAATAAATAAATAAATAAATCCTGTGACGAACACACAGCGCCATCTAGCCCCGTGGTAAGCTGCTAAGCTTGTGTTACGGTGGCTAGACAACGGATATACTACTTATATTTATTTTTCTTTTGTAAATACATACATATTATACATAGAAATACGCCCAGACCAGATACAAATATTTATTTTTTAAGCTTAAATATTTGCACCCAGCGGGAATCGAACCCGCAACCTTCTGTATTGCAGCCAAGCGTTCGCCCGACGCGCGACAGAGTTTTGACGACAGAGGTCGTCAAAAATAAAATTATAAATCCGAAAGTCTGTTTGTTTGTTTGTTAATTTGTTTGTTCCCTCTTCACGGTTAAACGGCTGGCTCGACCGATTTAGATGAAAATTTGCGCAGGGATAGTTTAAATGATGGATACTTCATAGGATACTTTTGATTCCGAAAATCCCGCGGAATCGGGACTTACGCAGGTGATAACTATTTATTAGATGAAAATTTGCATAGGGATAGTTTAAATGATGGAGAGTAACATAGGATACTTTTTATCCCTAAAATCCTGCGGTATCGGAACTTACGCGGGTGATAACTATTTATTAGATGAAAATTGCATAGGGATAGTTTAAATGATGGCGAGTGAAACCGCGGGGCGCAGCTAGTTTATTATATTTGACAAATATCCCGTACAACAAAGGTGGTTTTTACTGTTTTTTTACAGACAGACATCGGGACAGTGAATGCTGTTGGATAGATCATTGTGCGCGAGTCCCATTCACACATAGCCAGTTTTTGACATTATGTTTTGAATAATTACAGTAAACGGTTAAACCATTTGGCTTATAATACCAAGTAGGTATAGATTTTTATTATTATTGACCGACACATATAAATAAGTAAATAAATGACCAATTACTTATTGTAACTATTTTGTATAAAATAAGTTACTACTTCTTTCAATAAAAGTAAAATATGTACAGATAACACAAACTTCCCCTAAATGAAGTTGAGTTCAATATTGCCTAACAAAAATTGCTTCCAAAATATTATCTCACAAATTGAATTCCTTTCATAGTTGTATATTATGAAACGTCAATACGATATTAGAGAGGAGGTATATGTATACTAAAAAGTATACAATATATAATATAGGGTTCTTACAGTTCAATATTTCTATTGAATTATTTGACATAATATGTCAAACAAAATCATCATATTATATTATATGATAATAAGACATGAAATATTAATAAAGACTTAAAAAGAGTAGGCAATCACAATGGAAACATTCGAAATTAAGTAAGTACTCATAGATGGAAAGTCATTAAATGTAATTTTCATGCCACCTGAGTACAGAATTTGTATGTATGTGGGTCCTTAAATGACCATAGAGTATGAAACAGAAATAGAATTGTCTAAGAGCATTCTAATGTTGCATACGTATAAAAGTCTTACAAATATGATTATTGTTTCTATTAGGTAAAATAAGAGGTAGATTTTCGTGTACCTACATCATACAGTAAAGAAATTACAGGAAAAGACTAATTAATAATATTACTTTAGGTACTAATAAACTTTTTAAATTAACACGATTTGTACTCAAAGCGAACATACTGTGATAACGGACATTAAAAATAAAATGTGGGTAGTTCGTGTATCGACACATTTTTTGGACAATAAGTAGCAATAAGACTTTTTATCGTACATTTCAGCGGGAAATGAGACCGCGGGGCACAGCTAGTACCTAATAAATATAAATTATATAATAACTTTCCCCACATTATTTACTGTCTGTCAATCAAAATTTGAGAAGGTTTATTTTGTGAGTTTGTCTACAAACTCTTCAGCAAGTGTTAGTATACCAGTGTAAGAAGTCGCGTAACATCTTAGGTATTAAATTAACTAGTCTTTCAATGAAGTAGCATCACTAATAATTATGTCATACTTTTTTATTTGTTTTTTGTTTCTGTTTTTATTTTAAACTGTTTATGTAGGTACCTACTTAGATAAGTTCTGCTTGGCGTGTTGTTTAGTTACTTATTCTAAAATTATGGCTTTTTATAGTACTAGCTGCGATCCGCGGTTTCACCCGCGTAAGTCCTGTTCCCGTGGAAATATCGGGATAAAAAGTAGCCTATGTGTTAATCCAGATCCCCAGCTACCAACATTCCAAGTTTCATCGCAATCGGTTCAGTGGTTTTCCGTGAAAGAGTAACAACCTCACATACATACTCGTACATACAAACTTTCGCGTTTATAATATTAGTAAGAAGTAAGATTAACGGCTCGCTGGTGCACGGTAAAATTCGTAAAAGTTTTTGTTGCACCTTTTCAAAATTAAAATTTTATGTATATTTTTTCTTTTATGTCAATAAATAATAATAATCAATTTTTATTAGAAAAGGTCGGTTTTGCGAGTTCTTCTACAAGCTTTTCGGGAAGTATCTAAGTGTTTGTATACAGTCCGACCTAAATTAACGCATGACATCTGCCCGTACCTCTGTTTAGCCCATGTAAGTCCCACAGACCGGTGACATTGTGTCCTATACAGTACACAGCCCCACAGTCAGAATGATAGATCGGTCGGCGTGTCATCGCAGATACAAATAAGGGTCGCCATTCAGCCGCCCGTTATTGTGTTCAAATCAATTTAGATCATCCCTAACTTTGTATAGTGAAGGTACAGAGTTATCGATAGATTTTGAATAGATAATCTAAATGTAAGAAATATACGGAGTATTTTCTTTAAATCCTCTAAACATTTCTACTAGAAATATTTACAAAGAAAAATACATCTGCTAAAATTCTCATAGGCTCCAACTCGCGGTTCCGCGTGTTCCCATCCTGAGGTATGACTTAAAGAATATACCTGTGTTTTCTTGTTTTCGACTTAGGCTCTTTTTAAGATGTATTTTTCGTCACGTGCAATAAAACAAACTTAAAGTTTGGCTCATTGTCCACATAAACTGCACGTCTTATGCACATTATTGTCAATTGACGATTGCTTGCATCTTGCATTGTACAATCATTGCTTTGTCGACGGAGAAGTGTGCACCGCCAGACGAATGTCAATTTTAGGACGTTTGTAAATGCTACCTGCCTAGCGACATAAAGACTTCTGGCCGAATGGTGTAATATTTTGTCTCTTTCGTGGACAAATACCACAAAAATGTAGTAGGATTAAATGTAGCATTAAGTATTTTATTATGTTTTTCAATAATGTTTAATTATTTATTTATGGGCCTTCGTTGCCCGAAATAAATGGTGTTATTATCAATAATAGTCCCTATTAATATGATATAATAAATATACAGTATAATACTTTGGTATGGAAAGCGCGCATCCGTAAATAATAATCCATAAGCCTTGTTAATTTTTGCTTATTTTCCGACATTAATACTGTTGTTTAAATTATCAACATCGATTTTGTAACAAAAAAACAGGAGAACAAGTTTCAATGGAAAGCGCGAATCCGTCCGCCTCTTGCCGATATTCATATTTATCTGTTTTTCAAATTATCGATATCGATTTTGTATACGCCCCATCTCTACTTATCATATTCGTTCGAAGAGTCCAGAAAAAATAGTTTTAGGGCTTTCCACCCCACATAAAGTCAAAGCCAATTCGACACTGCTACAAGTTATGGTACCCATTCCCGCTAATTTATTCGAGGCCATTTTTAGCACTATATTTTTACACAATATCGAATGGTTTCTGGTTTCTTTTTAAATGGGAATCGGATACAGTAGTAAAAGATAATTTAGGTATAAAGAATCATACGATAGTCTTATTAATATTATAAACGCGAAAGTTTGTTAGTATGTACGTGAATTTGTTACTGTTTCACGCAAAAACTACTTAACCGATAGCGATCGAACCTAGAGTATGGGTAGCAGGAGACTTGGAATAACTCATAGGCTACTTTTTATATCAATATTCTTTCTGGAACAGAACTTACGCGGATGCAACTGCGGGCTGCAGCCTAAATAAAAAAGAAAGTTGCGATTTATCAATTAAAGTTGATGATCATTATGATACTCGAAATATAGATAGCTCGAAACTTGGATTAAAACAGGATACATTTTATTTCTCTATCCCCACTAGATCGCTGCTAGTTCTTTTTTTTAAACTGATCCCAAAAAAACTACCTCCAATAAAAACGACTTTTCACACTACCTCAATCCTATCCTATCCTACTAATGTTATAAAGCTGATAGTTTGTGAGTATGTGTGTATGCATGTGTGTTTGTTACTCAATCACGCAAAAACTACTGAACCGATTGCGATGAAACTTGGAATATATGTAGCCTGGATACCGGGAATAAAACATAGGGTACTTTTAATACCGATATTCCCGCCGGAACGGACTTACGCGGGTGAAACCTCGTGGCGCAGCTGGTTACTTTATAAAATCAAAATCATATAAACCAACTAGATGCATCCCGCGGCTTCACCCTCGTAAGTCCCAAACCCGTGGGAATATGGAGATCAAGGGTTTATAACCTTCCTTGATAATTGTACTATCAAACACATAATATTTCAAGTTTCGCCCGCGTAAGTCCCGTTCCTGCGAGAATATCGGACTTAAAAGTAGCATATGTGTTATTCCAAGTCGCCAGCTGCGTATATTCTAAGTTTCATCGCAATCGGTTCGGTAGTTATTGCGTGCAAGACTAATAAAATCTAATACATACGTACAAACTTTCGCATTTATAATATTAGTAAGGTAGTATAGGTTGTTTTTTTTTGGCAAATGACAAGAGATAAAAAAATACGTTAAAGTACCTCTCAAGCATTCCATCTTTGTGTTTTAACTGCATTTTTTACCAAATTGGTTTTGTATTAACATTTTCGAAATGGGTTTTTGTATACTTAAGACGTCACTCGGGGCATTAGGGAATAGAACGCTTCTAACTGTATTTAAATAAGCTACAGTTTGTTTATGAAAGTAGGTAGGTAGGTAGTAACAATATTTGAAATTGCTTTTTGTTTAAAGTTGTCATTAATGTATTTAGGATTCCATAATTATCTCAAAAGGAGATTTAACGGGAACGCGTTGAGGAGATGTGTTGCTAAATTTTCATTTTTGTGAAACCTAGTTCAAATGCGTGCAAATTGTTCAATTTCAAGGGGCATATTAATCGATTTACTTTCGTGAAGATGTAAAAGTGTAATTTAAGTGAAAATCGGTACTTTAGCGTTGTCTTCAAAGCTCGCGTGAACCGTCATTGTAAAGAGCCATCATTCACAATGACTTCCTTGACTTGACTTTTACTACGACGACTTGACTATTTGGATGCAAATTGCAAATAACTTGCAAAAATCAATAGTGCTTGACACTGGCTATTTTTCAAATAGCCATATAATCCGTCACAACCAATAAGAAATAAAATATCTCGAAAGGTAAAGAGCAATTCTTAGAAAAAACTAGTTTGTCACAGTGTTGTCTATCACCGAATTTTTAGAATTTTTAAGAATATTACTCTACTAACACCAATATTATGAACTCTATAATTCATTCAAGAACCGCAAATTGATCCAGGTGGCGTGCAATTGGAGAGGCCTATGTCCATCAGTGGACTGCAACTGGCTAATGATGATGATGTTGATGACCGAATTTGAATTGAAACTTGTTGAAGTTAAGACCTGCATTAAAGTAAACAGTAATACGAAACAACTTCGGCCGAAATTTGTAACGTTCGTAGGTGGTTATCGTTCGTTCTGGACCAATAATTAATATACCTAAAAGACCAAAACAAAAAGAATATATTGAGATTGACTTTTGATCAGCTCCGAAGTTTCGGCCGGAACCCTAATTACGAACAACATATAATTAATTAATTTAATTAACAACATTTATTTCGTGATTCGTACCGCCATTTCTTTGTTAGCCCATACTGTCCCAGGGCAAATGTCTAAAATCCTTTTAAGCAGTCCGGTCCTGAGCTAGATTTAGTTAATCTTGTTCATAAATATTCCCGTTGTCTTTTTCATTTTATTTTGTATAAATCAATAGCCCTTACAACAAAAAACAAGTATTACCAAATGTATGCGCGTATATACATTTTACCGATTCGTTTTTATTTAAGTAATAGATTAGTCGTATATAACTTTCGTTTTTATAATAAAACTAGATGTAAGCTTTTGACATTTTGGTAAATTTCAGGCATTAGGGGATAAAATAAATGTACCTGCAAAAATACCAGCGTAAGCTCAAGTAATAGCACATTACTTAAGAAAGGGGATCTCCGAAATTTGTTGATTGTTCTAACAAAATGGTGAAAAGTGCGCGGGTCCATTGTATTTTCTTCTAACTGGAATAAAATTAAAATAAATTATAAAATTTTAATAAAACAATCAAAATGAAATAAAACAAAAATCCGGTTTTTAATTAGGTAGGTAGGTTTGGTATTATCTCAGTCGGCCCGTGAGCTAGTGGTATGTAAAGACGAAGTTTTTACAAACATCGGACGTTTCAAAATGCTTAATTTAATAAAAACTAAAAAGAGAGTTTAATATTTCTTATATTTTTATTGCTTAATGCATATTTAAACTTAGAAATAGAGAGATGCACAGGTTTCAATCCTGTCATGAGAAATTTTGGAAAATGTATACCCTTGCGAAAAAATTTCTAAGAGAGTTTAATTTTATTTCTAATCACTCAAATTACACAATGAATGGCAAACCAACACCTTACAAACCAACATTTGTGCATTAGAGAGTTAAAAATAATATCTATTCTATAACAATGGAACCGCATCCTCTAAACGAGCAGAGTACAAATATTTGCGAAGTAGAATCATCCGCGGGCTTCCTTCCATGTTATACGGAGATGACGTCAGCAGGTTATCTTGACTTGTGTTTACGATAAAAATAATATCCTGATTAGATTTTTATTAAAAATTGAATTAAAAGCAATAAAAAGAATCTGACAAATAATAATGGAGTTCATTATCTTATTAAACAAACTGATAGAGTTCTCCAACATAATATACGTTTCAAAATGAGAAACAGGCAACGCTGACGTGGACTATAAAATTCAACTGGGGAGTCATTCCTGTATTACAATTGTTCAAAATTTCATTCAACATCAATTAATTTACAAGCAATACAACCTTAGTGCTTAGTTTGGGGCTAGATTGCGCTGTGTGTAACGTCGTGCAATATTTTCTTTTATATTCTATACACTTTAATATAAAAAATTGTAACTGAATTGCAATCGATACACAATTTCATTGAACAATAATGTTGCGCCCCGCGGCCTCTCGTTGCCACGAGGAGTTCGAAATAATAAGTAGCCAATGTGTTCCTGGTCTCCAGCTACCTATATTCCAAGTTTCATCGCAATTTCGTAGTATTTGCGTGAAATAGTAACAAAATCACAAACATACATACAAACTTTCGCGCTTCAAGTAAGATAGGATTCTGCATACAAACATGCAAGCTTAAGTTTCAGAAGCAGGTACTAATTCATTCCTAAATTGGAATCCCAACGGCAACGGTCATGTCTTGGACAGTAACATCTTGTTTCACTTTACTGTTACTCACGCCTTGTCAGACACAAAGTAATGTGCAAATAAGATAGTTGAAACTGGAGCTGTATGTGATTATATTTTTGGTGTATTAATCATTGTATTACAAGATTAAAAAATCTGCTAGGTACTAAACGTCTGGCGATACAGAGCTCAAGCAGTTTATCGGTTAAGGGCTGATTTATCAAATCTCTAGATAGAGATAAAATGTAACACCACCGAATAAAAAACCTCACTAAATAATATTTAAAAAGAAATTAAATCAATTTAGAAGATCAAAATTTGAAGGCTTTTAAATTTGGGTTGGTTCGAACTTAATCGACAGATATCTTTTATCCGTGGAATAAAAAATCGGCTCTAAATTGTCAGAATATAATAAAGTTTTTAATAGGTGCAGATATCAGAGAATAAATATAAATAAATCTAAAAATACAGCGATTTTTCTTCGATTTTCGCGATGTTGGATTGAAATTTTTTTTTTTTTGTTTTAATCACGTTGCTTTTGTTAGATATTAAGCATTTCATTAATGCTCTATATTTCGAGATCTTTCCAGACCATGAGGTCTGAATAAACAAGAAAGACAAGAATGATCTTGTGGGTAGAAAAACGACTCGATTAAAACGAGGGAATGACTAATCACAGCGCCATCTAGCGATGTGGTAAGCGACTAAGCTTGTGCTCCGGTGACTGTAGACAACGGATATTTAAATCTGAGAGACTTGTCAAATAAGTACAAACCTTCGTACTTCGTACAAGCACAGGTACAAGTTACAATAGTTCATAGAGTTTGTCTTAATATTAGTTTAGAACATTTCCAATAAGATGGTCTGTCTAAATATGTATGGCTCTGTGGTATCCATGTAGTTTGTGTTGTTTAGCAGATCTTTAGTTTGATATTGAACTAGGTAAAGTAATAGTACAAATGATACTATATAAAAAAATGGCTAAGAACGTGTCGGACTCACTAACCAATGGTTCCGTGCTGTTATCACAAAAAAATCCCGTTCGTTGCCCATTTTTACACGACTGCCAAAGGAAGGGTTATGTTTTTACACGACAGCCTAAGAAAGTGTTTTTTTATAGCATTTGTTGTCATAGCGGCAAATCAACTGTCTTTGGTTGACTTGCGCTTTTACTTAGCCCCGGGCTAGTGAGCTAGCCCACTACTAACTTTTGTGTTCGGCATTGCATTGACACAAATGTCAGTTCACTCAGAAAAGTTAGCTAGTTATTTATTTAGTTAGCCCTGGCTAAGTATAGTATAATATGTAGTTTTTCCGTTGTCTAGTGTCTATAGTACAAGCTTGTACTAAGTTTGGGGCTAGATAGCGTTGTGTGTAATGTCGTGCATTTTTTTTATTTATAGCCGTGCAAGTCAACCTTATGCTATCACGGGAAATGATTTACTTACAGACAGACAGGCAGATAGATGGACAGTCATGGAGTCTTAGTAAAATAATCATGTTTTTATCTTCTGGTTACGAATATCGGGATAATAGTAGCCTATGTGTTATTCCCCTGCTACCTATATCTTTATTTCGATAATGTTTGTATCGTCTAGTTAGATCAGTGGCCTGAGCTGCGCTTTTCAATCAGCTGCACGGGGGTTCGAACCTGGAACGATCCACGTAATATAGCCTACTGCCTTTTTGTTGGGAACATTTGTTTTAAAATAATTTATAATGGATGAACAGCAATGTTATGTTACTTTACGCAACAAAACACGTAAAAACTTATCGAATATCGAAACCCTAGATAGAGATAGAACGAGTTCAAGTAATTCAGAGTACAGTACAGAAAGCTTACCGAATGCTTCAAGAGTTGATAATAACTGTTTGGTCACAGAATTAAAAGAACAAATTATAGATTTACAGACAGAGCTTTTAGCAGCACACGAAGAAATTGAAAATTTGAATAGTACGAATACTAAGTTACAATCGACAATTAGAAAATACGAAAAACAGTTATCAATATTCAAAACAGTATGCATGGATGATATACAGGGTTCCAGATTGTTAAATAGCAGAACATCGACTCCGAAAATGGACACAGGTTATTTTTCCCCAACAGTTCAGAACACTATGAAGAAAATAAAAGGGCCTGTTAGGACAATACCACGGTATCAGCTGTCTACTAAATTCTCCAATATTGTTTCGCATGTTACCCATATTGACGACACCACAAAGGACACATCAGCAAGGTCCAATAACAGCGAAGCTTCCCCGAGGACAAACCACTACGATGAAATGATGACGACCGATCCTATTAAAGAAAACGCAAATTTACAAACATTTATTGAAAAAGAAGACATGAATGAGATAAGTAGACGAACGAAGTCATCTGGACAAAAATTAGTTAGTGACGTAAAATATTCGACAGATGGCGCCACTAGTATCGTCAAGAAAAACATTTTTGTATTGGGGTCTGAAAGTTTGGCCGGATTGTCGGTACGGTTGCTTAACTCAAGAATTAGTAACTGGAATAATAGTTACATTCCATTTGCATTTATTAAACCTCAAGCAAACACGTCGCAGATCTTGTCTTTTTGCGACTATATATGTAGTACTGGATTAAAGAGCGACAAAATTGTATTAGGGGTAGGGTGTAATGACTGTAATCCAAATAAAGTGATGTTGGATCTGTCTATAGCATTATATAAATTGCGATTTTTTACCGTTTATTTGGTTCCTGTAAAATATAATCGTTACTTAAATGTAGGTATGTTGAACAGTCAGTTAATGTTGCTAGCTAAAAATCATACAAACTGCACATTTCTGAATTTACAAAAACCACAATATGAGTCCCTAACCTTTGCCACTAAATTAACAATGGAGATAAACTATTTAATTGATTGTTACGATTATGAATCGACGTATTACACAAGGGTAAGGGGTAAAAGGTTTTATTTGGGAGGTTCTTTGGCGGATAAACCGGAGTATAAAACTAAATCTAAGGAGACGCTGATAATGTCACCAGATAGGGGTTCAATCCCTTTTTATTTCAAAAAGCTAGATTCGAGGAACAAAAGTACAGATAGTCAGCCTGTTTTGATGAAAGGTAGTGAATCAATTAACTACAATAATTACTCAACACCACCGAAAAGGGGAACCATACCTTTCTATTTTAAAAAATCCGTAGTGAAACAGAAATCTATTGATCCCACAACAGCGGAGCCTCAAAAAATCAATGAAAAACTGTTTTTTCGTTCCCAAAAATAGAGAAATAAATTTTAGAATACTGTCCCAAAATATCGCAGGGGCTATAAATAAAAGAGATAAATTGTACATGGCCTTAACGGAACTAAATGAAATAGGGTTATATGTAGACGTCATTTGTATGTCTGAAACAAATATAATATCAGGTGAAGAGCAGAATCTTAAGCTAGACGGCTACAACCTAGCCTCGTATTATTCACGGACATATCAAAGGAAGGGAGGCGTTTGTGTCTTGGTTAGGAAAAATATTCACTGCATCTGTATCAATAATGTAATTAAAGAATTTGCTGTACCAAGACACTTCGAGTGTTGCGGAATTGAGATACCTAGCAATGATTTTGTGATATTATGTATATATAGAACCCCGAAATCCGACTTGGAACTGTTTATGACTAAGTTAAAGACCCTGTTAAGTAGGTTGCTGACAAAAAAGTCTAAGCGTAAGATAGTTATAGCTGGTGACTTCAATATTAATACCTTAAAGGTGGACAAGTATTCTAGAGATCTAATCGCACTGTTGCATCTGCACAATATTATTTTGCATATAAAAACTCCTACTAGAATCAAGTCGTGCATTGATCATATAGCTAGCAATTTCCCAAGGGCACAAGGGTCGGTTCACAACTTAGGCCTCAGTGACCACACAGGGCAGATCTTGGGTCTGCACTTGCGTCTGAGGAGGCTTAGGGAGATTTGGTTTCAGAGGGTTAGAGATTTCAGTGAGGAGAATACTGAGAAGTTCCTAAGCTATCTGGCATCACTTACCTTCTCTGAGGTATACTCTGAAGGGGATGCTAATAGGGCTTTTGATCTTTTTTATGACATGTATAAATTATTATTCGATTTGTGTTTTCCGGAAATTACAGTTAAAAGCTCAACTAGGACGAATAAAGCACGTTGGATGACCAAAGGATTACGAAGATCTGCTTTGGTTAAGAGACGACTTTATCTCGTATCGCAAATCACAGCTGAAAACAGGGCTTATCACTCTGAGAAGTATAAATCTTATGCAAGGATTTTGAAACGATGTATTTTGAAGTCTCAATCGATTGGAAATCTAAGGTTAATTAATAAGGCTTCAAATAAGTGTAAGGCGGCTTGGAATTTGATAGGGACATTGGGTGATGATTTGGATCGGGGTAATGTTATTGATGAAATAGAATCTGATAATTGTAAAATTACGGATCCTTTGTGTATTGCGACAACTTTTAACAACCATTTTATAGACATAACAATGGGGTCTACACCAGAATTCAATAAAACGGTGCTATCTCCTAGTGTTCCTTCAAGTATTTTTTTAAAACCATCTTCTCCACTTGAGGTTCACCGAACAATTATGTCACTTAAGAATTCGAAATCATGCGGATATGATGAGCTTACAACTGAAATAATTAAAAAGAGTTCCAACCATATATGCCATGTACTTTGCCATCTCATAAATATGTCGTTTGTGCAAGGTTTATTTCCCGAGAAACTAAAATATTCTGTAGTCAAACCGCTTTTTAAAAAAGGAGACAAAGCAAATGTCAATAATTATAGACCAGTGGCACTAATACCGGTCCTATCTAAAGTAATAGTCTAAACGGATTTAGAAAAAATAAGTCCACTACTTTAGCTATATTTAAATTAATTAATTCTGTAATTGAATGCATCGACAAACAGACTCCAATAGCTGTACTATTTTTCGACTTAAGTAAAGCATTTGACTTTGTTAACCACGATAAACTTTTAAGTATTATGTTTAAGTGTGGTATCAGAGGCACGGCGAATGATTGGTTTGGTAGCTACTTACGCAATAGATATCAATGTACTGAAATAGTAAAGATTCAAAATAACTCCGTCAAATCCAAAATTAAATCAGATTATAGGAAGGTGGAAAGTGGAGTGCCACAGGGCAGTGTTTTGGGTCCGGTGCTATTCTTGCTCTACATAAACGATTTGCCGAACAGTACACTGCATGAATCAATCTTATTTGCTGATGACACTACGCTAATTATCAAGGGAAAAGCAGGTGTTGATTTAGAAACAGACGTTAATAGGGCTGTGACTGAAATTGTCTCTTGGTTGAATAGGAGTAACATGAAAGTAAACGTGGATAAAACGAAGTTAATGCAATTTCGAACGATGCAAGCCAAACCACGACACCTTTGTATTGAATATAATGGCGCACCAATACAAGAAGTCCACTCTGTTAGGTTTTTAGGCGTTTACTTGGATCGATTTTGTAGTTGGAAAACTCATTGTGAGGAAGTGCGCAAGAAACTGAATAGATTTGTGTACGTATTGCGTCGTCTTAGAGATATTTCTTCAATAAGTGTGGCATTAAAAGCGTACCACGGCTATGTATCATCGGTATTGCAATACGGACTAATAATATGGGGTAATAGTGTTGAGGCTCCTAAAGTGTCAGTAATTCAAAGGAAATGTGTTAGAGCTTTGTGCGGAGCTAAGCGTCTAGATTCATGCAAGCCATTGTTCAGAAAGCATAAAATTTTGACTCTAACGTCTCTTTACATTAAACAACTGGTGATATTTGTAAAGCAAAATCCAGAATTCTTTGTAAAATATAAAGATAAGTACATTCGAGATCAAAGAACGATGTTAGCTGATAAAATGTTTTATCCACGAGCCAGGTTGATGCTGACTCAACGTAATGTCTTTCACATGGCCATAAAAATCTATAACAATATTCCGGGAGACATTGCAGATCTCCCTTTACAACAAATGAAACGCAAGCTCCATAACTGGTTGTGTGAAAAGTGCTGGTATTCGGTTAATGAGTTTTTAAATATTGATTGACTGTTTTCTCATTACTTAATAATTAGAAACTAGAACTAAATTTTGAAAATGAAATAATTACTCCAATATTATTATATAATTTTTATTTTATTTTTTTATTGAATTGACATGTTATTTTAAATTGAAATAGACATTGTGATTTAAGTATGTAATTAAATGTATTAATCCTTAGACATGTTACATTTTATGGCATTTAACATTTAACATTTGCATGCCTTTGTAAGGTAGAACATAT
This sequence comes from Idaea dimidiata, assembly GCA_949358125.1. Lineage (NCBI taxonomy): Eukaryota > Metazoa > Arthropoda > Insecta > Lepidoptera > Geometridae > Idaea > Idaea dimidiata. The sequence goes on along the minus strand of OX442339.1, from coordinate 12,697,494 downwards.
TGGAACTTAATATTGTAACCATCTTATTTATTCACCTGTGTTTTTGGCAAATAAAGATACTGACTGACTATGTTCCAAGTTTCATCGCATCGGTTCAGTAGTTTTTGCGTGAAAGAGTAACAAACTCACATACATACAAACTGTCGCGTTTATAATATTAGTAAGATTTATTCAGTAGAGTTAGGTATTATTGCTACAATACCTTAACTTAAACACAATCGTCCTTGTAACCCACAAACTCATCAACTATACGCTCGCTGACCTGGCTTTTTGCCCTGTTATGCGCAATGCATAAATGCGGGCACATTCAATGGAGAACTTGCCTTACTCTCCATTTGTGCATACACTATCGGGACCTATTTCAGCTAAGCTGTGTGACGTAAGCTGTTATTGTATTCTGAGTTGAATGTTGCTTAATAATTTCATGTTAGGTATTCTTAAACGTAAAATCTTTTGGTTATCCTAATATACTGAATCCTACTCTTACTAATATTATAAATGTAAAAGTTTGTATGTATATATTATGTGACTTTGTTACTCTTTCACGCATAAATACTGAACCGATTGCGATGAAACTTGGAATAATAATAATGTATAACAAATCAATAATAAAAATATTAATATTCATATAAATATATTATTTTTATATTAATATTTCTTTTTGTTCTCATTGCAAGGCATTTTAAACTTAGAAATCCAAAAAATCCTGCCATGGGGATTTTTGGAAATACATTTCCTAATAAAAATACTTTGAATATAGGTAGCTGGATACCGGAAAATTAAATAACACATATACTACTTTTTATCCCGATACTCCCGCGGAAACCGGACTTATGCAGGTGAAACCGCAGGACGCAATTAGTCTTACTAATTTATTATAGACGCGAAAGATTGCAAAAAAATACTAAAAATGTGATATTATAAAATGAAGATTTTAATTTCCCGACTTAAAAAGACCCTTTTGTTTCTTTAAATATTTACCCCGTTACTTATAAAAGCTAGTTAACAGCTGCATAACTATGTATCGTTTGTCTTTTACTGTGATATGAAGTTTCAAAGTTGACAGACAGAGACGTCACATAACTTGGTCATCTGTTAGGGGGCAAACCTAGAAGATTAACAAAAAAAACAATTACATGTATATCCACGAAGAAACTCCAAAAGTGAAATAAATAAGCCTTTTAAAAAGGAATATAGGTAAATATATTTAAACAAGATCCCGACTTTTGGCGAGCCCTTTGAAAATTTTCATTTTTCGATTCTCTTAAAATTCGATTCAGAATCGACAGCCTTCAGTAGTTTTCTGTCTCAATTCATCTTAGAATGCATCTTTATTTGGTCAAGTTGATATAAATCTAAATTTTAACTCAAAAGCCAATTTATCATCAGATTTATCTCCTGCCACCGTTTCAGGAGATCGTAAATTTTTATCTTAAACTTAATGAAAACGAATCGTAGTTGTAGGTTTTAAAACTCGCTGTTTTGATATTTCTCTTTCGGGTTTTATTTTTAAAGAAAGTTCTGGTTAGGTTACTTTGGTTGTTAAAAATAGAATTATAATTCTTATTTTTAGAGTTCTATTTTGGTGTTGAATGCTTGGTTATGTTCCTTCACCGCGAGCATTCACTTGTAATGTAACATTGTAGATTTGATGCTCAAGGTGGGCGATGTATGTAATATTCGAATTTAAAACGTTACATTACTCGCGAATAGTTACGGTGAGGGGACACTTTTTGCTAAGCTATTAATTTCAAACACCACTGTCATCTATAACACCGTCTCCTAAATGTTTATTTTACTTAATGAAGTTTTTACATTCGATGGTGACTGTGGTACATGGTGCACAGGGAAAATAGTCATGATCACATCAGTAATTTAAAAAAAAACTTTTTAAATTTCTTATTATTTCTTATCATATTTACATTATACCATGTCTTAACCATGACCAAGATCATAATATAACACAATATAATTTAACATACGCGATTAAGACCCCCTAAAATGTAAATGCTGATTTTAAAAAGTTGACTTCCAAACAAGACAAATTAACTTTAACAACATGCCACCGACTTATATATGTTATATAAGTATTATTATTATTCATGTTATATTATGATCTTGGTTGCGGTTAAGATTTAATTATTTGTTATGTAATCTGACGTCGGGCAATCAAATTACAATCGGAATCAACCATGTAAAAGCCACTTCAGATTGTAATGATATCATAGATAGACTCCCAGCACTGCACTTCCAGTTCTATGGGGTCGGCGAAAAATCGTCGCCATTTTTTCTGCAGCCTTCACGCATTGAAAATATTTCAAACGATTACAGTATAATAATGGTATTACACTATTAGTACGTGAAACTGGCTAAATTGTCCTATATTGCTGACAGAAAGCCATAACTAAGAAAATGAATGAATATGATATACTCAATAGATCTATTACAATAATTCTACCTTTTGCTAGCTATAAACGACAACTTCAATGTAAAAATTTCTTCAATTTTTTTTATATTAGTATATAGTTTTCTAGTATCAATACTTACAATCAAGTAATGGTTTTAGCCTTTCAACGTTGCTGGCATTCATTCACTACATGCCAATATTCAAAACTGAACTTTTCATGATTTCGTAGGTTTTACATTCGAATAAACGAAACGCAGGGTTGGTTTTGAATAGTTTGATAGGTTAGTATAAAATATTTGGGTCTACGCGAACCATAGTAGGTACATAGGTTAACTTTGGATTTCGTTATTTCCTCTTTTTTTTTTCATTCAAAGATTATTATCGTTATACGTTATTATTTATTTAGATCGTTAACTAAAAGTTAGAACCTGTCTAAAAAAGTAGTATGACCATATAGACGGCGGAAATATCCGGTAAGGTAAACTCAAAATACCGATTATGTATCCACTGTAGATATCCATAACTACAGCTAACGTCTACTTACAACGAAAGGGCTTATCAACAGTTAGTTATTTTAGACCGTATTTCAAATGTTCCGGTGGTCTAATGGTATGTTATGTGAATTTGCGTGACAGACACTATCGAGTTAAGTTAAGCCATAAAAAAATACACCTATGTACAAACAATGTATATATCCAAATGGAAAATATAAGACAACTCTAACCTCTTATTTTATTACCTGGCTGCAAGGAAAGGATGAAACCTAATCGCGACATGACGTTTTATTGAAGTTTTGAAAAGTATATTCTTTTAAATTTCAGAGGCCTATATCTCTGAATCGAGTCAATTTAAAACATCATGTGTTAGAATGTTTTCTGTTTATTTAGGTATTCTCTATCTAAATTTATAGGTTACATCGTGCGACAAAAGATTGAAAAAAAATCAAGATGTCGGCCGTCAATTATGCCAAGGCCCATACATGGATTTAATTTATGTTATTCCCTAAACGTTTCTACACACTAACGAGTGGTAAATCCCATTGATTAGCACCGATAGTGACAGACAATGTTTGAATTGTTGAACGTTCATCCAACATTGCTTGGAGCGTAACATTTGTGAACACCAACACGAGGCGAGACACGTAGATTGAATAAAGACGCCGCTCATTTGTGTGTAACTCTGTAAATTATACTTACAGGATGTTAGAAAAAAATAATAACCTTTTTAAACCTCATTTAAAATAATTTTTGTTTGTTTTTTTAATATAATCCCGTGAAATTTAACTGCTAAACCTCTCTGCCCCCCTCTGTGTAGTGGGACAAATTCACGGGATAATTATTAATTATTTCGAGACGCTGGAGAGAAATGAAACTCTTTTTTTTTATAATTGATAGGTAAGCGTTTGGCCACTATGTCACCTGATACAATGATATGATCTAAGATGTTACACGCTTACCTTGGAGATACCTGTTAACTCGTGACTTGAAGACCCCGAAGTTGAAATACATAATCTGTGAAATTTAAATTATCTAGCTTTCACGGTTCATGAGATACAGCCTGATGACAGACAGACAGAAAATGGGTGTGAAACCTCTAAAACGAATAAATACTTAGAATGGTTAATATTTCAGTATATTCAATATTAGTTCCGTGGACGGTCACCATCACCTTCCAATAGACAACAGCGCCAAGATGGCGAAAATCAAACCGGCACAACAACAAAAAGTCATATTACAAGGAATTCCATTTCCAGTGGTATATTTTGAGTCCAGTTTATATTTTAACTAGCTGCGCCCGCGGTTTCACCCGCGTAAGTCCCGTTCCCGCGGAATTATCGGGATAAGAAGTATGTGTTATTGCCTATGTGTTATTCTAGATTTCCAGCTATCTATATTCCAAGTTTCATCGCAATCGATTTAGAAGTTTTTACGTGAAAGAGTAACAAAGTCACATACATTTTCCAGTACCTAAATAAAACATTCACGCGAATATTTGTGATTGGACACCACTTATTGTCATCCTTTTCCCTTAGTTCGTACCATTTCATCCATTCGTGTGTATATGCATACCAAGTATATATCTATGTATATGCATATGAATCTATTCCTATGTACGTGTATTTTACACAATGAACAACATTATTACTCATAATGTACCACACTTATTTTATATCGTCGAAATCAAATTATTAAATTTGGTTTAACGATCAAATTATCGGTTGTTAGTGACAATTTGACCGCTTATAATAATGTTATACATGATTAGAAAATAGCAAAATACACAACACACTGTATCACGAAACAAACAGTTAAAGCAAAAGCTACCATAAGTAAAACAGGTTATTGTCTGAATTCGTTTGAAAAATATTAGCTTACAAAAGACTACATGCGTGGGATTGGTCCGGTTGTCACTCAAAACACATTATAATCAATTACCCTTAGCTTTCCGCCACGATTTGCGAGTTAAAAGCTATACTAACAGTGTTATTTTTGTAAATTGCCCATGTATCTAAATAAATTTAAAAAATAACACTGATCTGCGCTTGTAACACTTTCGAATCTCTATGTTCTCTATCTCTAAGTAGGTGAAATAAAAATCCGACCAAGTGCGAACAGGACACCGTACCATTATCGTGTTTGTTGTTTAAGTGCCCAACTTAATTATGTATTTACTTCGATCTGTTTTAGGGCGACACATGCAAAAAAAAATTAAAAACATATTTAACTAAATCAATTTTAAAATAATTTATGGAAAATCGAAGTATGGACTCTATTTCATTATGACACACATTGTCAGTTCTTGCAATTCTGGCAGATTTTAAACACGTTTAACAGCTTAAACATGTTTAGGAACCGTTATGCAAGCCGGCTTTAGTGTTGGTATTTCAGTGTCAACCGAAATGCAATTATTGAAATTTTTAACTGTGTAACTTTCACGGCTCCTGAAATTACAGACTGACACACCGACAGACAGGATTGGAGTCTTAGTAAAAAAGCTCGACTTTTCCTTTTGAGTACCTAAGCCTAAAATAAAGCTGATTTGCTCTTATCCCACTTAATATTATACATCCTAAACCGTTTGCTAGAATCAAGAATAAAAATTTATTTATTCAATTGGATGTATTTGATCAATTTAAATACGTCGAGTGTTCTTACAACTATGACTCTAGTGTTGCTTCGGAACGCGCCCTCCGATGAAAAGTAGCCACAAGAAACTCATGGGGTTTTTTGTGATCATGTTTTATTTACAATCGTCAAAATAAATATTTTTTTAAAATGATCACAATATTCACATTGTCGCATATTTAGGGCTATTTGTGGAACCGGAGCAATATTCTACTATAATATTTAATAACACAAAAGGTTCCAAAGTAATTTTATCTATCGGTTAGAATAAATTGTAAAAAATAAAAAAAGAAGCAAAGAATAGATACGGAAAGAAAAATTAAAATTAAAATAAGAAGATGATGATGAAGTTATGAAACTTGGTATGCAAATAGCTGAAGATATGGATTAAAACATAGGCTACTTTTTATCCCGATATTCGCGCGGAATCAGGACTTACGCGGGTAAAACCGCGGGGCGCAGCTAGTAATATAATAAATAACACCTTCAACGCTCTAATTTCTAAGTAGGTGAAACTTAAAATAGCATTTCGTCCCAGATACATGGATGCTGTCGGTTGTCAGTTGATGTCACTTCGAAACAGAAATAGAACTTGTTATTAGTGTTTCCGGTGATTGCTAAATCTTGTTCGGTGTGTTGAACGAATTAATTCAATTTTCGATTCAATGTTTTATATGATTTCAAGAAACGTGACTAAAGGGTAAAAACGCGGATGGTCATGCTAAAGTAGATATTGGTAGCAATTCTGTTCTTCATTTACCTAAATTAAACTAAACCTAAATTTACTTAATTTTAGTCAAGAAATTCCATAAAGCTATTCCATTGTTACGCTGAATTTAGTACCACAAAATGAATAGTTTAGAACTGTCAGTCTAAATTTAAGTTCAGGATGGCACCAAGAGAATAGGAATACTGTCTAACCTTAATTTCAGAAAGTTTAGATACATTTTTAGGATTTGATGACATTGCCACCATTTACAAAAGAAAAATAAATATAAGAAGTATATCCGTTGTCTAGTCACCGTAACACAAGCTTAGCAGCTTACCATGAGGCTAGATGGCGCTGTGTGTTGGTCACAGAATGTATTTATTATTATTATTTATTTATTATTTATTGAGAAGGTTGCGCTCACTTTGAATACGAATTTACATCGTACGAAAACGTATGATCGTGGTAGTTCGAATTGAAAGCGTACACTTGATACGTTTTCTCCATCAAGTATGTTGAGCTCAGGTAATAATGGTTAGGTAAGTAGTTTTTGGTTAAACGCTTGAAATTTATTTAAAAATTGTATCCCGCAGTTTCACCCGCGTAAGTCCCGATACCATAAGAATATCGGAATCAAAGTAGCCTGTATTTTCCTTGGTATTGTAGCTTTCTTTTGGTGCAAGAATTTTTAAAATCGGTTCAGTATAGTTTCGGAGATTACCCCTAATATACATACTTACATACATATTATGTTACCAACGGCACTTCTTTTTAATATTAGTATAGTATATAGGTAGTAAAGATAAATACGTGAATATGGTGGACTCGCTGCGCTCAGCGGTTTCACCCACGCAAGTCCCGTTTCTGTGGGAATATCGGGATAAAAAGTAGTCTGTGTGTTATTCCAGGTCTTCAGCTACTTATATTCCAAGTTTCATTGCAATCGGTTTAGCGGATTTTACGTGATTGAGTAACAAAGTCATATACAAACATACAAACGTTCGTGCTTATAATATTAGTCAGATTAGTATACATTAGTAAGAAGAATAAATAATGGAAGACATACAATAATGAAACATTTGAAACCGAATTTGTTGGGAACTAGTTGGTACAAATTGACTGTCATTTGTTTAGAATGATTCAATTAAACTACGGTAATTGAAATAGTCTGTAGTGTCTACTTGCATTATTCTACGTTCTCCACTACAAACAAAGGACGTGATTTTATACTTAAGAAATTCCTGAACATAATAAACAGCTACAATATAATTATAAGCAATCTAATCTAATTCGTTAACAAGTCGGCATAATTCGCACGTGTCCTCAGAGACCTCATTAAAACTTCACTCATTCCCCTCCACTAATTCGGACCACATTATTCCACATTTGTATTCCTTTTTTCTTGTGATCTCGTAAATTATGGTCGTATATTACGAAGGACATGAATCGTGAATACGGATAACGTACTGTTTTGCTAGGTTAATTAAACCTACAGTTTAAACGCGGGACACAAATACCTACCAGAAACTGGAAACTTTTATTAAATAAATAAAGTTTGACTTAAGTGAATATGAAATTGTAGACCAAGAGATGTTATAGAGATACCAAGTTCCAGTTATAGATAATATTTAGGAAATCAGTGTCATCAATTTCTATATAAAAAGTCAGTAAATACAACTACTATTAATTTACTTTTGCCCTCAGTCCAGATAATTATTTTTAAAAGTGTTACACCTATCTCAGTTAAATAATTTTTACTAATACATAAACGCAAAATTAAGAAAACAAATGAAATAAATAAATATTGCACGACGTTAGATATAGTGCAATCTAGCCTCAAATTTAGCTTATACTATGGGTAATGGACAACGAATATAATTATGTACTAAATATTATACATTTTTTTTAAACGTTTGATACCTACATAGAAAACACAAGGACAGCGACAAATATTAAAATTTATTTTAAAGCATCATTACTTGCACCTGGCGGGAATCGAGTCCGCAACATTCTGCATTGCAGTCGAGCCTTCGTCGGACGTGCTACAAAGGACTTTAAAAATAACCGTAAAGTCCTATTTAAACATCCGGCTTTTAAAAATGGTGTACATGATCTATCAACAAAAATTAAACGTGAAAAAAAAAAAACAAACTCCATGACAGCATCGCGAAACCGTAGAAAAATATACCAAAATAAAATGTCATAAAATGTGACGTCTTTTCATTCACATTTGAATTGGCATTCAGTCAAGGACATTTTATGCGTATTTAAAAGTATACAAGCTGCGCCCCGCGGTTTCACCCGCGTAAGTCCCGTTCCCGGGGGAATGAAAACAACAAACGCCTTTAACACGACAAAGAAGAAGAAGATTTAATATCAATTGTATTGCAATTTTCTGTACACTCTACATTACGCATCAATTGTGTGAGTTCCTTTTGTATTTTTTTTCTTATTAATTGTGAATCGATTATGGCCAGTATCAAATATTATTAATATATGTGCAAGTTATTTGCATTGAAACAGTCCAGTCGTCGTAGTAAAAGTTAAGTAAAGGAAGTCATTGTAAATGGTGGCTCTTCACAATGACGGTTCACGCAAGCTTTGGAGACAACGCTAAAGTCCATGTTTTTCGCCGACTTTCACTTTCATTACACTTGTACATCTTCACGTAACTAAATTGATTAATATGTCACCGAAATTAAACAATTTACACGCATTTTGAACTATGTTACACAAAAATGAAAATTTAGCAACATCGATCGTCTTCTGTTTTTCACCAATCGCCTCTATTTTTTTCCCTTTAACATTTTGGTACTAAAAGGCTGTTGTAGTTGACTAGTCATTTTGGCAGACTAGGTCATTTAGGTAGATTAGTCATTTTAAGAAACGAGACTTTTTAGGACTGGTAATTATCGTACAATAGACATTTTGACACACTGGTTATTATAGTACACTAGACATTATCGAACTGAACGATCTCCTCAACGCGTTCCCTCCAAAACTCTACTTTCCCATAAGTAAACTAGGAAAACGAATGACAAGTCAGGTGACATAAGGGTATTATAGCAACATTTGTCATCCACACGTGGCATGGACGTGATGGATGCATGCAAACGTTCGCCTGTTTGTCTTTACTGAACGACTCTATTCAATAACTCCCTTTCATATTTCATTTCGAAATCAAATTGTTGAATTTTATTACCATTTTTATAAACAAGTGCGAGTGGAACTCGTGCATGAATAGTTTCGTACCATTATCTATCCAACATTCACTTGCTTGGGAAAAACACGGCAAAAAATCACGTTTGTTGTATGGGAGCCCCTGTTAAATATTTGCTTAATTTTGTTTTTAGTATTCATTGTTATAGCGGCAACAGAAATACATCATCTGTAAAATTTTCAACTGTCTAGCTGTAACGGTTTATGAGATTTATTTATTTATTCGTATGGCATATTACAATTCGTTCACTAATAAATAAGAGACAAACAAACATGATTAAGACTACAATAAAACTAATTGCTGGATCCAATGGATGGCGTCATTTTTAAGGGAGAACAGATCTGCAGGGTCGCCATGAAATTTAGTGAGTGGACAGGTTTATGATATACAGACTGGTAATTGACAGACGGACAGCGAAGTCTTAGTAATATGATTCTATTTTTATCATTTAGGTACGGAACTCTAAAAACGGAGTAAAAGTCAAAATTGACTTTTTTTTTTGTTGACTCTCTTTTTTTCTTATCTAAGACCTAACAAACACTAGGTGAGCATCTAGTGCTAAAGATTTTAGATCGCCCAAAGGTCTCTCAGCTGCCCAAGCCAACATTCTTATCGAATAACGAAATCGCCAATCGACAGTTTTTTTTTGTATGAAATTGACATAAGTCCGCGGAAAGTCACGCTTGATTTTTCGCGAGCTTATGTCAATTTCCTACGATAAGAATATTGACTAGGGCCGCAGGTAACTTAACATTTCGGGAAAAAAACATTTTAGGACTACTAATTTTGAGACACTAGACTTTTAAGGACTAGTCACTTTAAAACACTAGACATTTTGACACACTGGTAGTACACTAGACACTATGGAATAGAATGTCTAAGTGAATTGACCGTTAAAACATCTTAGGGATGATTTATATTAGACCGTCACCCGGCCGATCTTCGTTGGCCATTGCTCGGCGATTGATCTGTTGCAACCAAGTAGCGGCCGAACAACAGACAACGAAGTCTGTCTGTCAACTTTGACGAAAAAGACAAAACATGTTACCTCTAAGGACTCCGACCTTACTCCACGTTTATTATTAATGTTAAAGCAAATTCTAATTCAACCAAAACCAATTAGACCAAAGATCGTTATCAATAAACACAAGTATTAATAGCACGACTACACTTTCACATTAAAATCTAAATTGAAGATTTTTAATCGGTCGATGTTTGGTCTTTGAATGACTTCATAATGCGTATAAATATGCCATTGAAATCATATCAATGCATAAAGTTATAGCTCGATTTAAGAAAATCGCCATATGATGTCAAATTACTCGTAGTAAGAATTCGTGTCAGACCTGTAATAAATTAGTGGCGTGCAATTTATAGTAATTTCAACAATAAAATGTGTATTTCGTATATATTTAATAAATTTGTTTACTTCCAGTAACTGCTTCGAGATTGCTTTTGTGAAATTGACTCTATAATGTATGACACTAGTTTCGTAAAGTAAATTAATCTTTATTGGATATACTGACCTAGTGTCGGTGGCAGTGCTATGAAATAGCTTTTTTTATGTCTTGCTCTTCACTGTGACGGTTGGCCTGAACGCCGACTCTTTAGTCTAAAGTCTGCTTCTACTTCAAAAGAAAATAAAAACAAACAAACACACGTGCAAATGTACGCAGTTAAAATCGTTCCATCGGATAAATCAAACTCAGTTTCAATATGAATCATAGACGAAGTATTTGATAGACTTTAAACCTTAAATTAAAGGATTTAGGTATCAAATTGTATGGTGGAGTCGTCAGTTATTTTCTGTTTACTTGAGTGCTTATTAAGATCACTTTGGTTGCATACATGCAGTGTGATGGAGGGTGATAATGTTTTGCATTTCATTTTATTGACGTCATTTGGTAAACTAAAATCGTATTTCAAACTAACAGGGCCATCGGTTTGACCCACGGTCCTAATCCTGTGGTGACATTGGGATAAAAATGTAGCCTATGTGGTATTCCAGGCCGCCAGCTAGCTATTTACAGAGTTTCATATAGCAATTGATCCATCGGTTTTCGCGTGGCCAACAAACACACATTAATTTTCACCTTCATAATTTATAATATTCGATCATTATTTAACAAATAATAAGTTACAATGTGGTCTTAACAAGTATACATATCTATTCTCGCATATCCTGTAAGCTATTTAAAGACCTGAAATAACGATACTTAAAAAAACTTCAGTATCTACAAAACCATATACCTATATAACCGTAGGTACATCAAAGTGAGAACATGATGTAAACTTTATAGTTACTTTACTTTTTTATATTTCACCTATACTGTCCCACTGCTGGGCAATAGGGATTCTTTGCCCAGTGATTTTGGACTACCTCCTGCCAATCCGGCTCGTCATTTAATTATTAAGCTCTAGACGTCTAGCTGAATTTTTTTTGCCCTACGACTTTTGTAAATTCGAACTTTTTTTGAAAATGTTGAGGTTATGTTCCACTAAAAAACAGCTGCTTGTAGTTTCCTGCATTCGTGCTAAAACCACTTCATGTTTCTAACAATATTTAGCTACGTATCTAAACCAATAAAGTGTAAAATTATAGCGGAAAATCAACCGTAACTGTTAATCAATATTTAATTTAATTTAACAACATATTGATGTAAACAAACTTACCTATTTACAACTAATCACAAACACAACAGAGGTCACTACACTAACGTGAAAACAGTCAGCCAAAGGTCAAACTACACTATTATAGTCTATTTACTAACTACGGATTGTTTATCTCTAACGAAAGTCCACTAAAACTTTATCACGAGAGAACGAAATAGAGCCTCCGCCCTACGCCCGCCTTCGGTCGCGTCTAAGCCTCGACTGCCGCTGAAATACTCTGAAAATTTTATTCAGGCTTTCACGTTATCTCAACTTCTGAAGTTTTGATTCGGGCGAGCTTTCGTGAGGCTTACGGTGAATGTTTTGTATAAGAAACGTTATATAATGAATGATTCAAAGGCTATATTTTACATCGAGTTTTTTTAAAGTAAAATGCCTCTGTTCCTGGAATAATAATAATAATAATAATAATTTTATTTATTTCTCCAGAATAACATTTAGTGCTTAACTTAGCTTAGGTTTAGGTTTAAACATTAATGGTTCTTCATAAAATATAATCAAAATGAAACAGGGTAGGTGGTTTTTTATTTGTTATTATGGAGTCTGGAGCCTGAACTGAGATATTTTTTATAAAAACACCTGTATTACAGGTCTCCAGGCATCCACCTTTCTGATCCAGGACCGTAGTATGATGAAAGTGGAGGTGGATAACTAAACCAATATACCTACTAAAGTATTATATACTTAGTTAATATAACATACTAGATGAGAGGAGCAAAATATATAATAGGTATAGAATACATAAATATACATAACATATATGATGGATGACTTTTATAACAGAACATAACATAATAAAATTAATATTTGTGAGAGAATATTGAAGTTTGTACATGATCGTCTGCATAAATTAATAATGAAGGTATAGATTCATGTATACTCATATACATGCATCACACATTAATGAAAACAAGAATAAGATATAGGAGTCCATGCATGTTAGTATTTTATTTTTTGGTGTTTGTTTGAAGGATGAATAGGTGTTGAATAGATTATGTGTATGAGTGAATGAGTGATTTCGTTATTTGATTATGAATGTATAATAAAAGTAAATAGATATAAGTAAATTAAAGGTTGTGTAACATGTCTGTCCAGGTGGAAAAATAAGTGTATTTAGTTCAACAAGGGTTTTGTTGTTATAATTATTTACTGCAGATTTGATTTGATGGGAATCATGCTTATGACATTACGAAAAGCAACTTTTCTGTGTCATCATAGTTACGCTGTTGAATCCAATCACCAACTTTACGCTTGCATTCCAACCTGGTTAGATATAAATATTTAGATTTTTATTAATTTCATTATACAGATATCCCCCCAAGAACGGAAAGAATTTGTGACTGAATTTAGAGTTGAATTGTTTAGTTTTACAAACAGCGTAACTACGTCTGCCATTGTGTTGCCTTTCGGTGTTGTATTCCAGCTGAGTGTGTTGTTGGATAACTGTGTGTAAAATGAATAGCTGTCGCACTGTCAAGATCTTGGTGAGTTTATACAGTTCTTCGGTGGGAAATAGAAACGGAAGATGACGGCTTACCTTCAGTACCGCTCTTTGAGCTCTTTCGAGTTTTAAGAGAGTGGTTTTAGGGACACCTCCCCAACTGGTTATGCAGTATGTTAAAAGACTTTGCACCAATGCCAAGTACACTGAGTTTACTATTTTTTTAGTTGCAATGTTTCTTAGGTTTTTAAAGATACATATCATTTTACGAATTCTTGTTGTAAGTATATCTATATGTAATTTGAAATTCAGTGTATTATCAATTTGTATTCCTAGATATTTTATGTTATCTGATTTGTCCAGAACAGGACAACAGCATGGAAAATTTTTGGGACAGGTTGGAATGTGAGATTTTATAAAAAGGTGGTGATGCTCAGACAGTCTATAGTTTTTTATTGAAAACGGAATGTATTTTGTTTTGGTCACATTGAGAGTTAGCTCGTTATGTAATAACCATGTTGAGACTACGTTAAAACCTGTCTGAGCATAAGAAAAAACACGTTCCCATGTGTCGGCATAGAACAATAAGGCAGTATCGTCTGCAAAAGTAACAACTTTGCCATTTTGAAGTTTGAGCTCACAGAGGTCATTAATGTAGGTCAAAAAGAGGGTAGGACCCAAATTACTGCCCTGTGGCACTCCATGTTGAACAAGAAGGTCGGAGCTATATTTGTCACCTATCCTGACTCTTTGATGACGATTTGTCAGGTAGTCTCTGAAGAGGCTCAGTTGCAGATCTCGTATTCCGAGTCTTTCCAACTTCTCCAGAAGAAGAGGAGCCGAGACAGTGTCAAAAGCTTTAGCAAGATCTAGAAAAATTACTACAACTTTCTGTTTGTTGTCCAACTTTTGTGCTACAAAATTCGTTAATTCACCAACAGCATCATTGCAAGAAATTCCTTTCCTAAAACCAAATTGTGCATTCGAGAGTAGCTTGTGTTGTTCCAGGTAATTATATAATCGCGTATTAATTAGTTTCTCAAGAATTTTTGATACTGTTGGTAAAATAGATATTGGTCTGTAGTTATTGACACTGTCCCTGCTGCCTCCCTTGTGAATCGGTATTACCTCCGCTAACTTCAAAACATCGGGAAACATGCCAGTTGAAAAAGAGGTATTAAAGATATGTACAAACATTGGAGTTAGTATATCTCTATATCGTTTTAGTACGCTCGCTGATATACTGTCACGCCCTATGGTACAATTACTTTTTAAGCCACGTATTATTTGATCAACCTCCCAACAGTCAGTATCGAAAAGAACAAAAGAGTGCGGACTATGAGTGCTCCGTTGTGACTTTTGATTACTTTTATGCAATCTAATCTTCTCCGCTAACTCCTTGCCAATATTTGAAAAATATGAGTTTATGTCGTCTATATCCTGTTGTGTATTGTCATTTGATAAGAGTTGATAGGGTGGTTCTTTTATTTTATTTGTGAAGGTAGTTCTTTTTATTACTTCCCATAGTTTTTTATTGCTTGTACTAGAAGCTATTTGAAGTGCATTCCTATTATAATTATATTTCTGTTTTTTTATTTGGTTTTTACAATAATTCCTAAAACGTTTGTATGTAGTATTTAGTATTTCGTTGGCGGGTTCTTTTTTTAGTTTTAAGTGCATTTTGTCACGTAATTGCATACATTTAAGCAGCCCAGGTGTAAGCCACGGTACTTTAGTATTTTTTCTACAAGAACTTTTAATTATCTTAGTGTTAGTCTGCATTATGTTTTTTATGTAATCTATTAAATATTGCATGGCAGCGTTTGGGTCATACATATTGTAAATTGTAGAAAAATCAAATGTTTTAATGTCCTCGTCAACCTGATCATAGTTGGTGATTTTTACAAGTTTTGGTACTACCTTCTTATGCGTTAACTTTAGTTCAAGAGTAAAGAGCACAGTGTAGTGGTCAGTTAAAGAGGTTTCGGCTACGAAACACTGTGCAGGGCATGCTGTTTTTAACATTACGTGGTCAAGGCATGTTTTATTGTGTGTGACCAGAGTATGCCCTGGCAAAATACCATGGGATGCTAAAAGGTTCAGGTAAGCGGAAGAATTTGTATCAATATTGTGTAGTGTGATATCAATATTGATGTCACCTATTACTGCGATATTTTGATAAGATGAATACTGACTTAACATTAGTGATAGCGATTCGGTAAAACGTTTAGTGTTTTTAAATCCGTCAGGCCTATAAATTGCAAATATGACTGTGTTGTGATTGATTTTTAAAACCAAGCAATTTGCGTCCAATAGCAAATACTCTTCCGTCTGTATATTTAGAGAGGATTTACAATATACTACGACTCCCTCATTTTGTGTATTATTGTTATTAGTCATCGAGCAATTGTAACCTTCTATGATAGGTGTATTTTTTACAAAACGTAGCCAGCACTCAGACAACACTATTACGTCCCATTTCGTACAAGTTCTACTCAAAAGTACTTGCAAATCGGCGAAATTACAACCAATACTGCGTATATTTTGACTTAATACTTTCAAATTGGTTTTGTTCTTATTAATTAAACTGTCACAACGTTCAATTGTTGCTTTTAGGGAGGTAGAAATAGAATACTGATCTAGGTCGTTGTTAATATTTATCAAAGTATCGAATTTTGTTTAATTTATCATCGACAAAGTGTACCAAGCAGGTTTTTACAGAAGTATTAAAACATTTATGATTGAAAGACTCGACAGGGGCTTTCAGCTTGTATGGATCGGCAGAAATAGTTTCAAAGAAGGGTACAAGGCACAATAAGTGATAACGGCAAATTGTCATGTAGGTACTTGAAACAGCTGTTTTATTCGATCTTGTTATTTTCCGTAGTAGTGAGTCAGCGGTGCATACGTATAATGCATGTAATAGATATAGTAACTTAATTTTATTACTATAGGAATTATTATAAATATTTGCATAATTAGTTAATAAACTATATTGTTTAATTGTAGTTTTTAGTAGGTTTTTACACATAATTGAATACATAATATAATATGGGGAAGGATAGATATGAATAAATATGATATTTTTAAACAATAGGTACAAATAACATACTGTAGTATAATATAAGTTGTTTTTGGGAGTTGACTGGGGACGGGATAACATTTTTCTTAATAGTACTAGTCATTTTGTGTTTGTGCGAAGTTTGTTTACATCGTCCTCTGTATCTATGCGAATGGGTGTTGAATCTTCTTTTAACTTTGTATAAATTTTCCCGTAGTTCGTCCAGCAGCTGTGGGTGATTTTGTCTGTAACTAGTTGTCGTGCTCGGTAGTGCAGTGTTTTAGCTTTTGTAGTAAGGTATTCTCCAATGAAAATAGGTCTCGGCGCTTCAGATATATTTAAGTGAGAAGTGTTCAATCTGTTGTTTCTATTTTTCTTGTTGTAAATTCTGCTCCTTCTTATAAAGGCATCTTTAAGCGATGTGGTAGTGAATTCGGCCAAAATAGCACCTTCCTTGTTCAGTCTAGTCTTAATGCGGGTCACATCTTTTAAGTCAGACTCCGTCACCGGTAGATCCAGCGATTTTCCTAGGTTAGTCACATAAGTGCGTAGGGTATCCTTGCGTTCTAATTTAATAACAGGGACATTTCGTAATTCGATTGTCGATGAGCGGGAGTTCCTCTCTAAGGTATCATATTTTGTTTCGAGGATTTCGATTTTGTTTCTAAGATCGTCATTTTCACGTTCAAGTTCCGACATACGCTCAAGGACTTGGTCGTATTTGGTTGACAAGAACTCGATACTTGCGCGTATTTCGCAATTTTGTTCCTTAATAGTTTTTACTGTGTCAACCAATTCGTTCATTCTTCTGCCTTGTTTCAGCTCAAATCGTTCGAACATTTCGTGAAACTTTGCCATTGCACAATGAATGTCGGTGGATGTTCCTCTCTCCGAGGAAGAGATAAGTCTCGTGAGCCTTCGTGTAGATGAATCAGACATTTCCAAGGTTCTCTTAGCATTTCGCTTTCCTTTCTTATCAGGTGAGTTTTCTTCTTTACTCAAACGCTGAGGGTCTGATTCGTAGCCCATTCTATTACGCGAAGGTGTCTCGGTAATAGTATTTGAATCCTTGTTCGGCATTTGCGTATTGACGTTGGATGATTTCACGAAACAAACGTAACTAGGCCTAAATGATTCGCCGGTAAATTGCGATAGGTAAAAGGGGCGCGTACCTGTGTCTATGTAGTTGTGTGCGTCCGTGTGAGTAGGCGGAAATAGAACTGCCAAGGGTTTCGCCTACTTTACGTTGGTGTGCATCGATGTAAGCGCATACGCACGACGTTTTATTATAGGTATCTTACTCACACAATAGTTGGTGCTCTTCTGATGTTATGATCTCCTAGTAGGTCGTCAGACGAATAATTCCAATAAAATCATTAAAATAATAAATTTTGCGTGGATTTTAAAGACAACTGCTCAGGTCCGAGATCCGAAAGGAAGAGGATATTTATTTTACGTTTCTTGGCACGTGTTTATTTTTTAAATTATGATTTTGTTTCGTACATTAAGTTTTACTTGTTCTACCAAGAGCTGAGGGGATTAGGTCACCATAGTCACGCGGGTTGGCAAATGTCCCATTTGTATGTGTGTATTTGTACCATAGTGGGTAAACTAGAACAAGTAAGTTTGCACGTATAGGTTTTCTTTGACATATTTTTATGAAAGAACGTAGGTTAAAATAGCAAAAAAATAACATCACAAATAAACAAGGAAAAGTTGCAGTTAGTATTTATAGATGCTTACTTCTGCCACTTACACCTCCATATGCTTTACCTCGTTTATCTCCTCAAAATTAAGGTCGCTAACATCGCTTTTAGGGTGAAGAAATACATCGTGATTAAACCGACTTGTCTTAGGACTCATCACGGATAAAATGTATGGGATATTCGCAAATCTGAGGTAGTTTCTTGTGGGATCTTTTTGCTTAACCCCCATAAGAGGAGGCCCTTGCCCTTGCCCTGCTCTACAGTGGGATAAATTACTGGGCTGTATCTGGATCACAACTAACTCCCAGTAGCACCAGTTGAAGAATCCGTACACTGTAGACGTAGGCAGCATTAAAACATAGAAAGAAACATCGCGTGACAATGGTTGACGCTATTTATCAAGTAGATAAACCAACCTGGTTGCATTAGCATAGTTCTAACTATAGGGTTGCATAGAATAACAATTAGACCCACTTCTGTATACCTAATGAGGGTTGCATAACGACATTAGGTTACCTAGCTTATATTTGAATACGGTCAGGCACGATGGAGTTCCCAATCTAATCTTCTAGGTTTTTTTTTTAAATTGCAGTTACTAGACTTATTTTAAATGAATAAAAATGCTTTATAGTATTATTTAGTAGTCTACAATCTCCTAGCAAGAGTAACTTGACGATGCCTGCTGGATTCGCCCTCTGGAATACCAGAAATTAAACATAATATTTCAAATGTTGAGCTTGACAGTTCTTGTTCCATAACTTATCCCACTTTAAGTAGACCCCACTCTCCTTGAACATCACCAAGTTATAGGAGGACATGGTCTTCTGCTTTTTTCATTTCTTGGCTAACACAAAGCTATTTTGGCAATTTAGCATTCTACTTTTCATCCTGCGAAATTACTATTTATTACAAAATTTTCACAATGCACTCACTCAATCTACATTTAAGGAAGGTTATTAGGAATCGGGCTGATTCCATTTACTTCTAATCTACACAGGATACATCGAGTAATAGTAGTTTTATAAAACGCTTATAAATTGTATGACTTGTTACAGTATGTTAATGATATTGAAGCAAAAGCGAGAGCAGTCGTTCGGTCAGTAGATGGTCAGTTTATTGATGTAGAAAAAGAGAGCAGAGACGTGGATGTGGCATGACTTAAACGGCCATAGAACAGAATCAACCGAAGAATCCTTCTAGTTTTAATCCGTATTTTCCTTTTGCGCAAAATGTTTTAATGTTTTTTGACATCATAGAAGAGGTCTTATTATTGCAAAAGTCGTGGACGAGTCTTGTTACCGGCACGTCGACTACTTTTCAAAATTGGGTATGACCTAAAGTGCAATGTCAAACGAGTAGAGTATACAAACTTTTGCATTGCAGTGCAGAATCTCGAGTTTGTATATCTGCAACATTGCGTTGGATCATTTAATAACTGTGGGCCAGATGTACTTCATGAGTAGGTACTCGGGCTTCCACTGAGCGAGTGAGCTTACTCATGCACATGAACATTCATAAAAACATTGTTAGGATTTATCGTCCCTTTGTCATAAATGACATTGGATTTAATTTATGATTGTAATTTCATAGCGTTTTCTAACATTTTCAACTTCACAACATTGCCATCAAATGCGAATGCACCAATCCCACAAAAATTAATATAGGTAAAAAGTTATTAAAGTTTTTGAAAGTACCGTATCCACTAACTACCACATCAATAAAGAGAACCATAACAACATCAGTTTTTGCCGCATCTACGCCAGCTGTTGCATTGTTTATGGTACGGGCAGTGGGTTTTTAGTTTTTTGTTGCATTTTGCATTGTTATTATTTATACACAGATTGTTTCTATGCATAGATGGTATTAGATAGTACTTGTAAGTACCAACGAGTACATAGACGAGAATAACTGCCGATTCTGTGGAAAACTCACGTCTAGTTCACGGCGGATACAATAAAAGTCTTACTAATATTATAAACGCTGAAGTTTATAATATGTATGTAAGTATGTATGTAGGTATGTGAGGTTGTTACTCTTTCACGCAAAAGCTATACTGAACCGATTGCGATGAAACTTGGAATATAGGTAGCTGGATACCGGGAATAACAAATCGGCTACTTTTTATCCCGATTCCGGCGGGAACGGGACTTACGCGGGTAAAACCGCGGGGCGCAACTAGTTATAAATAAATAAAAAAAAACAATAATAATAATGCCTTAAAACTTTCTTAGGGATTTTTTTACTCAAGAAACATCGTTCTCAGAAGGCTGGCAACGTTTCCCCTCTGGATGGCCAAACAGATCCTTTGAGCGACAAAGCTACCAGCCTCCCAGTCGTCAGAAACTTCATCAAAAATCTTATAATTCAATAAATATAAAATTTACAGTCATGACTAATTTGATTGTCTGTTATAAATATCAACGCAGAGCCCAAACTAGGAACATAAAATTTGAAGAGTGTTTTCTTTGTCATGTGTTGTCATCCACTAAGAAAGTAGAAATCTTCATGATTTGATTTTCTAGCAATTAATGCTTCAATGTCAACCTCGTTTGTCCCAGTTGGATATTAATTGGTATTTGTTTTATTAATCGACATCCATGCAGATTTCGAAGCGTTTAATTTGTTACTACTTCATAAAATAAAATAAGAAAGGAGGTCTAAAAAGGATGAGACAAGTAAAAAATCAGATAGAAATCCAGCAATGCATAGCTAAAAAGTCAAGATAGAGTCATGGTTGAACCCACTGTAGGTGTACCTACTTTTTATGTTTAACGGAAGTGCTTCTGGCACCCACATA
Organism: Idaea dimidiata; assembly: GCA_949358125.1. NCBI lineage: Eukaryota > Metazoa > Arthropoda > Insecta > Lepidoptera > Geometridae > Idaea > Idaea dimidiata. The sequence goes on along the minus strand of OX442339.1, from coordinate 12,676,355 downwards.
CACAAAAAGAAAGAAAGAAAGAAACATATTTATTGACAACAAACACACACATAAGAAGGTACATACGAACAATGGGACACAATTTTAACATAGATAATAATTATAAGACAAAACAAAGATCGAATAATATAAACATAAGTGTCATATTATGACAGCCAAAAACATTACCCTTCTTTTTGGCTTCGCCATAGTTGGGTAAAAAGAGAGAACAAAAAGTTTTTACTTGTAATTTAAAAAAAAATATCTGTCTGTTTGTATGTTTCAAGGTTTGTCTGTTTTGCCATTAAAAGATTTTATGGAAAACTCTAGAGGTTCTGGAAATTCCCGAGTTTTCCACAAAATCAAGACCAACGCGGGTGTGACCGCGAGGTGCAGTTAGTCTATATTAAAATAATGTCATTAATTTTAGAGTGTTTGAAGTCAAATCCTTCAAGTTTAATAGTTTAATAAATTCTCTTGAATTTTTGCAAATTGGTTTTTTACTTGCTTTAGTTTTTAATTTCCATTTGACTACCTTATTAACTTTGTTAAATGATTCAGCAGCTTAGGAATTAAAATATCAAAGAACCTAAATTTACTATTTTTTTCATCGAAATATCATGTAAGGATTTACATTCGCTTATGATTTTATTTCTCCTAACCACGGACATCATAAATAAAAAAGAAGACGTGTCATGTAGGTCGGCTTTGTTCACTACTTACCTATACCACAGTGCATAGAAAAGCCATGGGGTCTAGGGCACAGCAGTATGGAAGCTGCCTACAAATGCTCGAAAACGGTTCACTCACACAAACATGCTCGTAAACGAGTCTATCGAGGGGGTTTCGCATAGATCTCAGTACTAAGTACCGCGTCACGACGAGTATACACGTATGAGTGTGCAGTTACCATACTGCTCCCTCTACGTACTGTGCCTATACGCTCGAAAAGGCTGGTGTTTTCCAAGACTATAATATATTTGTAGATGACACATTGATTGTTATTCTACCAAAATACCAGATAATCGTATTAGAATAATTGTCCTGTTTATACCGTCTGGGTACGGAAACCTAAAAAATATTTTCCCTTACGACCAGTGGCGTAGCTACCTAGGGGCTAGGTGGGGCAGTGCTTCAGAGCCCCCAAGCTCATGAGATAAAGCCTGGTAACAGACGGATGGACAGACGGACAGTCGGACGGACTTACAGCGTAGTCTCAATATTAGAGTTTTTACCCTTCACCCGTTTTTACCCTTTGGATACGGAACTGTAAAAATCACCAGTAGTAGGTGCATTAATTCAGGTCCGCGCGTGGGGAGATCATTCTTGGTCTTCACTGTTTAATGTGGTAACACTAGCCGCTTGTAGCCGCTTTATAGCAGTGGATAGATAAAACCAAACCGGTTAAGATTGCAGTGGGGCCCCATTTTTTGATTTGCCCCTGGGCCCTTGGGTACCTGGATACGCCACTGCTTACGAAAATGTACTACTGAATGCTGCGCGTAATTCTTAAGCAATATTATAAACCTACACACGGTGCCAGAACCGTGCCGTAAGTATAGACCAACAAAAACGAATACCATTGATCAAAGGAATAGAATTCGAAACACGAAATTCCCGGTCGCATCGATACGATAAATCGATAACAACTGTGCGTGGGCGCAGGCTGCGCGGGGTCACTCGCACGACCCTGCAATTGTTCGACCATCTGTCTTAACCGGTGATTATTGTAATGTTTGTATTGTTATAATGTACAACGAAATAATTACGGTAAAATTTTATACGGAGCTTTGTGTTGAATATTTTTTATTAGCTAGATCAGGATTCTTAGCGGGTGGGCGCTTTAAGGTTTTGTTCCCAAAGGATTTTTTTTTTCTTATTATATTCTATACTAGCTGTTTCCCGCGACTTCATCTCGTAGAAATAGTACATAGCCGATTTTTTCGTTCATTACTAGTGTTCTACTAACTGGATTTCGATGTAAAGTACTACGAGGTTCCTCGAAATAGAAATATCCAATATTGAAAACCAGATTTCAATCGGATTAGTAGTTTTTAATTGTATAAGGAACAAACATAGAAACAGACAGACAGACATGAATTTTAAAAATTATATAATTATGTTCTACTACTTTTCCTAAGTCCCCTAGAAAACTTTTTTTATTTACTTCCAAGTACAGAATTCTTGTCCTCTCTTCCTTTATTATAATCTATACTTAGAGATAGATACAAGAAGATGAGACAAGCTTGCATTTATTGAGTTTTCTTTACCAGACGGCGCCGGCGCTTTGTTGAGCACTTGTCGCTACAGCGGCCTTCGCGATACCGAAAGGTGGGTACGAGGAAACGCTATATCATAAGTATGATTGATTAAATTTAAAGAAATGCTTTTCAAAAATTTGCACCCGACAGGACTGGAACCTGCATCTTTGGGGAGTCCGGCCCCAACGCCTTATCCATTTTGACCACAGGTGCTCGGTTAAATAATTAAGGATCGCATCTCTTTTTATTTTACGTTTAAGGCATGCAGCGCCATCTACCAGCCTCCATTGCAGACTGCCAAGTCCAGACGGATACAATTTTTTGGACAGCATTTCATTAAATTAACCCATCTAAGTGTACGAAACACTTTAAAAAATATATTAAAATGCTTATGATAGATTAATTTTGATAAAGGGTTGAACCTCACCTCACCTGAATGTTGTCTGGAAAAAATCTACTTATTCACTCTAAACTTGAAGCCATCATAGGTTTTCTACCTGTAGCGTATATCAGGAACAGTAGACTAAACCGAAGGGAGTTGTTCTAGACGTCTAATGCCCGGTTTCTGAACATCTGACATAAACTCTCCCTACCTATTGATTCAATAAAGATACCCTTAAGATAAACTCCAGTTATCTGTCTCCGTTTTTCTATGCATGTGACAAGCTGTCACTGTCACTCCGCTGTTCGGAAACGCACTGACGCTAGTTATCGAACCAATAACGATATCGAATAGATAAACCACCGACAAACAGACTTCAGAAACCGGGCATAAGTAAGCATAATTTTGTTTTCGTGCAATGAAACTCGGCAAGGCCATTAAACTCTTTTATCATTATTACTAAACGTACAGTAAAGTCTGAGTAGCGAGAACATGTTTTATCTTTTTCCGTGACAAAAACTTTCAAAGTTGACAGACAGAAACAAAAAAGGTACAATTCCTATGACCTCTACGTTTATTAATAAGGCTATTTGAGGAAATCCACACAACATAATATTATACACATAACAAAAAACACAAAATAAAAAAATCTTTACAAAATCCTAAGTACAGTACAGACACGGCAAAAATTCAATTAGTAAAGTCATGTTCTCACACCTGCGTTGTGCTGGTGTTTCACAAAGACTAGACTATAGAAGTGCAGCCGGCTTTACTCGTCTCGCACTACAATGGACTCAGACAATAGTGCCGAGACAGAAGCTAAGGCTGCGTTCAGAAAGGTGACATTTTTAGATACATCCGCAGATTTTTATTAATGACTAAGTATAAGTTACAAGTTAAATAAATACATAAACCAATAGAATCATTAGAAAAATTAACACAGGCAGCGTAATAATTATAATTTTGAGTTTTTTTGTAATATGTCATTTGGTTGTCAAGTTATCAATTCATGAGTTTTTATTTCAACTTTTTTATTGTTCGGAATATTAAAATAAAAAAAAACAATAGAATGACGAAGTAATTTATCGTAGGTATAGTGGTTCGTTAAATACTATTTTATGAGTTTTTTAGGGACTGTATTTATGTCAGTTCTTAATTTAAAAAATACATAGAATTTAGCAGTGCCATCTATTAAAACGTCATGAAACTATTGCTTTAATTGAATTTTAATTTTAATCGTGGTTCACTGTGTACGTTCACATACAAATTTAAAAAAAATCTGCTCTAAGATAAATAAGTTCGGCTGTCGCTGTAAATACATCCTAACGATTTATTATTGAAATGGGATTAAAAATTCATATTGTAATTATTTTTAGTTATATTTGAAGAAATTAAAATGCATGTTAGTAACAAAAATTATTTAGGTAAATGCAAAATATGGAATCGTTGGCAAATAAGAACATAAAATCAATAAAACACGAAATTTACCATGTTTTACTCGCTTTTTATTTAATAACGGCATTATTACAAGGTACCGAGCTTTCGCTAACTTTACAGTTAGCTATTTAAAGGTTGACTGAGATGTAATTCATCTATTAAAATATTTTAAAAAGTTACTGGAAACTACCGCCTCGTAAATCCCGGTAAATATTGTGTTTTATTATACAAAATCCCGAAAATCTAAGACAAAATTAACATGAAATCATTGAAAATTCTTGAATTTTAATAAACTATTTCACCGATATTAAATAGGCCTCATATGTTCCCTTGGATGTGGTAAAAGGTGACTAAAGAATGTGAATGAGACTGGCGACGCTGGAGATCTTCATGTGCGATAGTAATTTGCTTAGTCCTAAGAAAAACGGTCCAGCAGGCTTGCCGTTTATATATTTCCAAATCTACTTGCAGTAAGTGTAGCTATTGATGACTTACGTATTGTGCGGAGCCCAAATAGAGTTTTAGCAGATCTTGGGCTCCCGAGAACGATGCAGTCGGGAACTCTTGACTGACTGATGGATTAACGCATACCCTAAACTTAATCTGATAGTAGAGGCACAGCTTACCTACTTATACTTTCTATTTAATTATATTGAAAAACCCAACAATTTTTGTCCATCCAAAGGTTGACTGGAAGAGATCGCTTTAAGCGATAAGGCCTCTCATTGTACCATAGTCATAAATATTAGTTTAAGTATATTATGTTTCTTAATGTCATGTTTTTTATTTATGTCGTTTTTTTTTTCTAAATGTTTATTTGTTATTGTAAATATTTTTTTGGTACAATAAAGTTTTAACTTATCTTATCTTATCTTATAATTGTGGTAATATACTGAATTTTGAATTTTGAAGCTACCTTGTTTTGATCTATTAGAAATATTTTTTAATTACCAAGATTGGTATCTATGCAGGAGAATCCACGGGACACAAGCTGTTACTAAAATAAAACAATCTTAAATTTCATTGCACCTATATAAGGAGGATGTAGTTAATAGAGTAGAGTAGAGAGGCGAACATAGTAGTGTATAATGAAACTTACAGGAGTGTCGTTAGGGGAATCGCAAGTGTCGTATACTGCTGCAATAACAGTTCTGAACTCAGCTTTATAATTATGATGCAATAAAACAATATTTAACAAGAGAGCAAAGAATTGTGCCACTGTTTAAGCGAGTAGTTAATGTTGCCACTGTGTACCGCTTTTTGCTTGTATTGTCCAGTGTTTCTCTAGTTTATTTTTCTGTGGAATAAATAGGTAGGACTCGCCGTAGGTTCAGTTTTGCACCCGTCTTGCTAAGAATGACCAGCTATGATTGTGTTTGTTACCGATTTTGTGACTTTTGCTAACAAATTTCGATTTAAGCGTTTAGTTCTCGGTTTGATTTATCACCAGTATTGTTACAATGCTGTACCATGTTTCACTTTTACAGTTAATTTCCTAGCAAATCACATTGGATAATATTGTGTTTAATTACAATGCAAAATCGCGAAACAGAGAAAACAACTAGTTTCAAAATTGTTTCAATCGAGATTTGTAAGCAACTCAGTTATATATTAGGCTAACTGTTCTGTACGTACCAAGACGGGTGCAAAACTGAATTTAAATTTACAAAATAAAACAAGAACAAAAACAAACAAAAAAATGTTTACAAAATAAAACCGGGTTGTTTGATGGGTGTCATGTTCGATTAGAGTCATAATTTGCTTTAGTCATGTTCTACTCTAGTCATGTTCTACCCTAGTCGTGTTCTACCCTAGTCATGTTCTACCCTAGTCATGTTCTACTCTAGTCATGTTCTACTCTATTCATGTTCTACTCTAGTCATGTTCTACCCTAGTCGTGTTCTACCCTAGTCATGTTCTACCCTAGTCATGTTCTACTCTAGTCATGTTCTACTCTATTCATGTTCTACTCTAGTCATGTTCTACCCTAGTCGTGTTCTACCCTAGTCATGTTCTACCCTAGTCATGTTCTACTCTAGTCATGTTCTACTCTATTCATGTTCTACTCTAGTCATGTTCTACCCTAGTCGTGTTCTACCCTAGTCGTGTTCTACCCTAGTCATGTTCTGCGTGGGCCATGTTCTATCCTAGTCATGTTCTGCGTTTGTCATGTTCTGCTTGGGTCATGTTCTAAATACTCTATCTTCTATAGTGTAATATATAAAAAAAAGTAACGATAGTTGATCGCAAATAAAAAAACAAATAATAGCTGTCAAACTTAAAATGCTTTATTCCATAGTTCTAAGAGTACTACTAAGTATAGTCTACCGAAATCCTTCCATAACCTAACGTTTAAACCTTTAAAAACTAGGTTTTTATAATTTACTAAACGGGCAGTTTTAGCTCATTGACTTAGCTTAGTGAAATGACTTGAATATCGGCACCTTATTAATAGTCCATTAAGCTATGGCCTTTTATACATTTATTTTATTACCAAGATAGCTTGAGAATCCCGCTCCAATTTCATAGCCACGCACTATTCTTTAGTTGCTGATAAGAGATACTATTTGAGCTATCGTAAAAGATAAGCATAGTTGTACCACTCGGAATTGCTTGTTCTGAGATATATTTTATTACAACAACTCTATTAAAACTGTTTTGAATATCTGTATTTGTACGGGAATCAGAGTGCATGTTAATTTTGGATTTTATTGGTCTGAGTCGGGAAATAATACCTTTTTGATAGACAGTAGGTATATTATACGTTTGAAGTCGTTTGACTTTTGTATCCATAGTGCGAGTTTACATACTCATTGCGTTTCATCCAGATATTCCAGCGGGAAAAGTAGGTAGCCTGTGTTATTCCCGATCTTTAGGTATCTATATTTCAAGTTTCATTGCAATCGGTTTAGTAGTTTTTTTGCTTGAAAGAGTAACAAAATCACATACAAAGATACATCTTTGCAAATTGGCTTTTATAACATTAGTAAGAAGTAAGATTTCCAAAATGCGTATACGCAGCGGAAAACGGTACTGTTTATCCTTTGACGGCCTCTGTGGCGCGTCGGGCGAACGCCTGACTGCAATGCAGAAGGCTGCGGGTTTGATTCCCGCCGGGTGCAAATATTTATGCTTAAAAATAAATATTTGTATCTGGTCTGGGTGTCTTTCTATGTATAATATGTATGTATTTACAAAAAAAAAGTATAATATGTAGTAGATCCGTTGTCTAGTACCCATAGTACAAGCCTAGAGCTTAATTTGGGGCTAGATTGCGCTGTGTGTAATGTCGTGCAATATTTACTATTTACTACTATTTACTAATATTATAAATGTGAAAGTGTGTGTTTGGATGTTTGTTACTCTATCACGCAAAAACTCCTGAATAGATTGCGATGAAACTTGGAATATAAGTAGTTGGATACCGGGAATAACACATAGGTCATACATTTTATCCCGATATTACCGCGGAAACGGGACTTACGCGGGTGCAACTGCGGGGTGCAGCTATAGTCCTAAAATATGTTTAAAAGAAATGAAATCGACGTCCGGCTCGTACTTGACCGGTTTTTAATATAAAATTAATATTATTATGGTTCTCTGGAGGTTATATGGTTCTCTGGACGACATATATAAATATATATGTCGTATTCGGGAGACGTAGATGGACTCTGATTAACTTTTCCAATAAATTTAATAGCAACGTGACAAACAAACAAAATGATCAACACGCACGCGCTGTATGCGCGATAATTGAAATTTCAAAAAAAGGAATAAGAACGTTTATTAATCGCGACAGATGACGCCACAAAAGAGACGCGCAAAAATTTGTCAATGCAAAATTTACTTTAAATACATGTAACGGAAAGTTAAAATTCTTATTAAGTTGTTTTCAAACTGTCGTTTCTAAAATGTGTCATTTTAAGTTACTTCTTACCATTTCTTACACGTTTAAGATGGATGTTCTGTTTAAGATATGAAAAATAACACAATGAAGTATTTATTAAATTTAATTTCTAAAGTTGGGTTTACTAGGTCAAGGTTACTTAAAAATCTGTCACCTTTAAAATAACCAATTATTAGATAAAAAAACTTAAAGGAAAAATACATTAAAGGGTTTTAAAAATAATTAAATGGTAAAATGGTTTTAATAAAAAATAAAAATACATTTAAAGGTCTCGCATCTCTGGGCGACGCGAGTTCAAACCTCGAAGCTAGCGAATTTTTGAAAATGTATTTTGCCTTTAAATTTTTTTTAGTAGAATTGCCAAATTACGAAATATCAATATTATTTTCTAGGCTTTCGGTCCAGCTTTGAAAACAACAAGTGAACCGATTCTAAAGGAATAACGATAAAACCCTTTAATGTAGTTTAACCCCATTTTCTTCGCTGTTAAGTACCATTAAAAGTTTAAGTCTCTGCTCTTGGACCAAGACTCTCATTCTCTATCATCGAATCATTTTTATCAAACATACTTGTACAATCGTAATTTTGATGTGAAACATAGGCACGGGTAAACCTGATTGTTGGCGTGGCAAAACAGGCCATGTCGATGCTTTGCCACGCTATATGAAAACACGTTAGTGTCAAATGTTTCACATCTGGCAGGCGTCCCGTGGCGGGTCACATACAGAGCTCATATTTCTGTTGACGGTAGGTTTATATTAACAAATTATATGAAAAGTACTTATTTTATTTTATACATTATGCAATAGGTATAATCGAAAAATAATTTAAAATCTTAACAATCTTAAAAGAAACGCTATGAAATACTGGGAATGATACCAGCATAGCATTTCGAGGACAATGCATCTGAAGGGTATTTATGGTGACTGCTTATTCCTTTATCATGTAGGCACCTTTTTGTGGTTGATCAAATAAAGTATTATCTATCTATCTATCTATCTTTCATTATGTTTATACATATAATGTAGTTTAATAAGAAAAAGAAATCGTTTCAGTAATGAATAGAAGAATAATACAAAATTAATGCCATTATGTTATTTTAATGATAAATAAGTAACTTTAATTACTAAAACACAATATTTTCCGTGTGAACTTGCGTTTTATAAAAAAAATATAAAACAGGGTGTTATGTTTTATATCTTTTGCAACGCAAATTACCGAAAACAGAAGAAAAAACTACGATAAATAACTTCCAAAGTAACTATGTCATAGTTTTGTATATTTTCCGATATGTACCAACACCTTGCACTCAAAACAAAGTAAGTCGTATGTGAAATCAATACAGAATCTAGCTACAGAATACAGCTCTTCCATGGTCGGCTACTCTTTTACGTCCAGATTTATGGGGTAAATAAAGTAACGATTATTACCTAGATTGTTAAGGGCATTTAAATTTAGTGTAGGTTACTTCATTAAGGTTTCATTGTTCAACTAATTAACGTCCTTTAAACCTATCTTAGGGTATCCTAGATACATATCACGAGTCAGAAGCCATGACCGTAATTTTCTCAATATTTATTGCATTATTGACGTATAATGGAAGGTATTAAGGAATATTAACCGTTTCACATAACGTTTCATTACATTACTGATCATAAAAACATTAAATCTATAAAATTCTTTGTCTTGACTGACTAATTAGATAACATGGTGGAACCAAACGGAATAGTAATAGTCTATAAGTAGTATAAACTTAGAGCTAAAGCCAGAAAAGCTTTTTGCATATCACTCAGGCTTTTGCATGCAGAGAAAAGCATCGTTAGGTGGAAAATGAAGTACCCCGCTCAGTTCTATTTTGTGCCCTTAACGAAAAGCTTCCAACAGGTCACGACCTGGAGTGGCCCACGTGGAAGTCACTTAACTGACTCAAAATCCAAGTGGGCCGCTATAAGCAGAACATGAGCCGGTGGGGTCAAACAACGGTCTACAAAGTTACTTAAGTAACTTATTTGACCAAAAAGGTCAACGTAAAGCGAGTCTTTATTCTCTAGGGCATAAAGTTATTTAAATTTGGAACTAAGGTTCTAGTAGCATACGGCCATTTCGATCTGTACCCATATCATCTATTAAGTGGATGTCTGAAAACAGTAGAAATTGACAGGCACTATGCTATACATTGCTGCTTTGACGTAACGTGGTTATCACCGGTGATCACCTCAAAACAGCAATGTACTGCTTAGTGCCTGTCATTTTCCACTGTTGTCAGACGTCAACAGATAGATAATATGGGTACTGGTCACATCTAGACATAGATCTAAAAAAACTGGGTTTTTTTCTACAATTTAATTTCGAAGGAAAGCTAAGGCAAAAGGTTAATTCAACACCCTCACTGCGCTCGGGGTTTAACTCTATAGTCCTTCGTACACTTTGAATTCAATATAACGCCCGCTAAATAAGACAGGACTTTAGTACCTTGGTGCATAAACCACTTTTATATTCAAATTTTATGGTCAATTATGTTAAAGATAAAGATAATGTTTTAGGTAGGTACCTAAAACGTACTAAAAAAAATCTACTCCAAGTACACATTAGGTATAAAAACACCTGTAAGATTCACAATAATTAAAAGGTTAGAAGATGTTATAATGATGTGAATAAAAAATAATGATGTGAACCATAATTACAATACATATTTTTTGTATCAAATACTTAATCATTGGTTAATAACCAGTAAGTATTTAATGTAATTACGAGTATAACACAAAAATAAGAAGCATTTTTCATGGGTTTGCTTACCGATATACTCGTCTGCGACGATGTATATTAACTACAGTATTTAGACTATACCGCGTTCATTCGTTACAAAGAAAGCAAATCTTACAAAATGTTCAGGATTACATGTGTTTGTGCTGTACTATGTCTAAGTTCTGTCGTTGGTGTTTTACATCGAATAAGTGGTGAGTCAACTTCAAGAATGTGATTGTAATTAATAACCCCCTTACTTATAAACGCTAATTATTGCTCTGCATAACTATGCATCGTTTGTCTTTTAATGTCATATGAAGTTTCAAAGTTGACAGTCAGAGACAAACGTCACATAACTTAGACATGTATAAATAATATTTATTAAGTAAGAGAGTAAGTATTTAAATCAAACAAGGTGCCGATTTTCAAGCCAGACCAGTACCCATATTATCTGTCTGTTCACGTCTGACAACGGTGGAAAATGACAGGCACTATGCAGTACATTGCTGCTTTGAGGTATTCACCGGTAATAACCACGTAACGTCGAAGCAGCACTGTACTGCATAGTGCTTGTCATTTTCCACTGTTGTCAGACATCCACTGAATAGATAATATGGGTTCATCGTTGTCTAATTGTCTACACAAGTCAATTAGCTGCGCCCCGCGGTTTCAACCGTGGTAGGCTAAAACCAATATCGAGATAAAAGTGACCTATTTGTAAATCTAGATCTCTAGCTATCTGCATTATGGAGAATCACCGCAATCAGTTCACTTGTTTTTATATGAATTAAAAACAAACTTGTCTACTTGCTTACTCAGTAAGTAGAAAAAGGCGTCAAAAAAGGATGTATGAATGGTCTATAAAAGAATAAAGTAGGTATGTAACGTTGTAGCGACAGAATACAGCCGCATGCCGGCATTATATGAGCTGGACGATTACGAAATCTGCATGGAGCAGCCACAAGCCGTCTACTGCCTCGTCAAGCTGGATCTGTATTCGAAAGAAGATAACCCTCTCCTGAATATAATACACGTAAGCAAATAGTTTTAACAAGAACGTTTCGCAGAACTACCAACAGAACCATGGACTGGCAAACCAATGGATTGACCATCACGTATTCTCCATCTTATATGACTGTAGTATGTCTCTTTCGACGGACTTTTGTGAAATTTTACCCCATTGCAAAAATTGATCGTATTGTTCAAAATATAGTAGGCAAAGTATAGGTTCGAAAAACTTGACCAAATCCCAAAAAAAATTGACACAGTTTGCCTTTAATTATTTTCCTCATCCTACTGATCATAGGTTGGACAAACATAGGTTTATGCTTTCTTCTATTTTACGTACAGGAATATTCAATGGACGTCAACCGACACTACAACCACACAAATGTAGACCGGGGCATTTGTTTGAACACGAGCTGCCGCCATTTTCTAAAAAACAGAGACCTCACTAACGACCTCCAAGTGGACGAGGTGTTACAGCAGTGTATGGATGACACATTTCAGAAAAAGCACGGACTTAATACGCGACTTGCTTTTATGTATAACTGTGACCATTCAGGCGAAACTGATGATCTTACATTAGCTGACTGGAGTTTTCTGGTAGTAGCAGTAATGTTAGTGCTTGCAGTGATTGGGGCGACTATTTACGATATATATTTAAAAGAATTCAATATTAAAGATAAAGGTACGATTAACGGTTTATTAGTTTTTTTTATGTGAATACCAAAATGTATTGTCTTACTTGTATTTTCAGGTAATGAAATTATATTCAGTTTTTCAGCTGAACGAAATATGAATGAGCTTTTGCAATTCCGTGTAGATGAGAAAATGAAAAATCTAAATGCATTCCATGCAATAAGGTAACATTTCAATTATTGTTAAGATTTTAATCTTGAATTTATCTAATCTATTTTTATAAATTTAGAATGGTATCATACTTTTTTTTCTGATAAGTATTATGAATACTGATCTTTGTTACAGATCATTAGTAAATATTTTGACATTAACTCTGCACGTGGCTTTCTTTTACGGAACTGGGTTTCAAACACAACCTCGAAACGTAGAGAAGGTGAGTCAAAAACATACTAATAGTACTTCATTGTGCATGATTGATTGTTATTGATCGATTGATTATTGACTGATGCATGATTATTAACATCAAGTTATTTTTATTTAAAAAAATATTCTCCCCAGGATTGTTACTAATCATAAAGAAAAAAAGCTTTTCATCTCTCCTGTTCGGAAAATTTAGTTTTCATGGGTAGACAGCCGGGTGGTAAATAGCTCATTTCATCCATAGGGGTGGAAAGGTTCATTTTTTAATTATTGCAACCATTTGACACTTCTTCCCATAAATAAAAAATCAAATACAAAGTACCAAAACGTCTTATTGTAGTCTGCGATTAAAAAACGGCTTATTTGATTTTGCTTTTTGCCTTTTGCCGCAAAAAATGCCTTTTTTGTCTGAATTGTGCTAAGGATTTTAAACAAGAACAAGTTTTGTCTTTAATTTACACCAAAATGTAGAAACCAATGTCAACTACTAACGGTTTGAACAAAAATGTTCAAAAACTTTACGCCAGGAAATAATCGTCAATATTTTGATGAACCTGACAGGGATTATGAGTTTAAGTCTTACATACCACTGTACTTATTTCCTTATTGTGATGCTAACTATTGGTAACAGACTTATGACCACTCCATCGGATACATCTTCTACAGCGGAACGCTGCTGGTGCAGATCTTCTTCTTTATTTCGGGTTTCCTCCTGACATATCATATAAAAATATATACTGAGACTCAGAATCTTACATGGAAGAAGATGGCTTCTTTTATGGTCAAGAGATTTTTAAGGTAAGACAGCATACAAACTTTCAATAGATATCTGCATTTGACGCCGGCTATAATTGTTATGTTCATTCTCAGGTTGACTCCAGCTTTGGGAATAGTAATCTGGTTTAACGCAACATGGCTGCGACATCTCGGCTCAGGCCCGTTGTGGAAACGGTTCGTCACTAATGGGGTGGTCGCAGACTGCCAAAAGTATTGGTGGTCACATCTTTTATTTGTCAATAATTATGTGCCAGACAACAAAATATGTGCTATTCAAACTTGGTCAGTATATATTTACCAAATATTTGATGTACGTCCTTGACTTTGTAGTCTTCAAGTCAAGGGTGTATAGGTTTCTTCTAGGCAAGCATGTTACACCATTGACCTGATCGTTGCATCCCATTATTTGAGATGAGGTGAAATGCTAGCTTATTCCATGTAAAAAAAATACCAGGGTATTAACTGACTGAGTAGTATCTTGTTCTCTGGCTAACTGCCTCTTGCGTTCTATGCTGCTCGACTAATTACTAAAAAATCTCCAGAAGATGTTTTACATGATATAGGCCTGCTTTTAACTTCACCTTACCTACATCCTTATCTACCTTACTTACAGTCGTAAGTGACGATTAGGTAAACGGTGTAACATGCTTGCCTTGTAGAAAACTATTTACTCCAGACTTGTTGATTCCAAAGTCACAGTTGAGGGCGAATATCTGCTATTATCTTGTTATTTTATTTAACGTTAATATCTAGGCATATCGCTGCTGATACTCAACTGCACTTGCTGGCTCTAGTGCTATTAACAGCGACTGTTAAAAGAGGCAGGGTGGCTGCTGCTATGATAGCTTTGCTGCTTCTGGGAACACTGGTGCCAGCTGTACAAGTCTGGCTTACTGATCTCGAACCTATGGCTATCGTTACCCCAGAGTAAGTAGATTTTTTTATTTTTTTTAAATGTCTCATCTCCCTATAAAAGAAAACGTCGGTCGGATATTTTATCGGAACATTTCCGAATATTAAGTAGTTTGAGATAAGTAGATAAACTAGAAAATAAGTTTCATTTCCAAGTTTAACCTTCCAGATTATTCAGGAAGCTGAATAGCGAGTCTTTATCCGTCATTCATATCCCTGGACACAATAACGTGCAAAACTATGTGATCGGTATGGCTGCTGGAATGTTCTATTATAACTACCAACGCACGGGAAAACACATTTTACTAACCAAACACTTCACTGATTACAAGGTATGTATATAATTATACTTTCAGGATATGAACTCTTTTTTAAAAGCCCTAACTTAGTTTCTACCTAGACAACACCTTTCAACTACCTTTGTACAGATAGAGTTACTTTTGCACTTGGAATGTTATTAAGAACTATAGTAAACATTATTGCTACAATTCCACTATATTTCTTAATTTTTGACAATGTAATTTACAAATATTTTAGTAAAAAATAACTCTTGAGTTTATTGCGTTTTTTTTTCATTGGAGATCGCGTTTCGAAGACGCGGAAGTTTGCTAACGTTTCAGACGACAATACAAATGTCTTTTTTATAAAATAATTTTAATTTTGAGTTTGTGACAAGTTACTACTGTCTCTACCACGGTTCATTAGTTTCATACCTTGGCTGGAGTAGAAGACCACAATCAATATGTTTTTGTTGATATGTCGCAGTGGTTTTACGCAACCTGCCATTGTCTAACGCTTCCGGCGTACGTATACTTCTGCTACTTGCTCCACGTGCTTTACGAAGCGAAGACTCCTCTTCTGATGCGGACGGCGTTTGCAGCCACCCAGCGACTCGTCTTAGCAGCCATCACCATTTGTAACGTATTTGGATACGCGTTCCAAGTCCCCGGTACGAGTATGAGATAATGACCAACTACAAAGACTACATTTTTCTTCTGGTTTAACGATGTTTAATTGAAATGAATTTAAAAAGTTTTTACTGTGTGTTTCCGCAACTAGTCCTACAGCTGGGCCTTTTTACACGACTGCCCAAGGAAGTGTTATGTTTTTGCCGTGAGTGTATTTATGTATGTTGTGTATGAATGTATGTGACCTATTTTATTGCCATCGTGGGGCATAAACGGCTGGGCCGATTTAGATTAACGATTCGTCGTTAGATTTGTCATGACTGCGCGAGTGCCTTTATATTAAAATAAAAAATACCTGGATAAATCCAGGTATGTCGGGAGTATAAATTGTGTCCTTTTCAGTTACAACCGCAGTCGGGTCTAAATTTTTTTAACACACAGGTGTACTAACCAGGATAGCAGAGTCTCACTTCTGGCAGGTTTCGAGTCGTCTCACGTACAGCGTTTACCTTATACACATGAGCTTTATAATCATCCTCATCGGTTCTAGACAATATACCTCTGACATCGGCGGTTTTTTGCTGGTAAGCACCATCCCATTTTTTATTGTATTAAGTCTAATTTACATTACGAAACTTTTGTCATGCATTAGAGTCGGAGCAGTTACTGAAAGCAATTTTATCAATTAGATAAAGTTTACCACAGTGTCTAAGCATATTTTTTTTTGTGTAATTGACTATAAATTGCATGCCATTAATTTCGTCATGTAAATCCCATTTTATGTTATAGCAAATAACAAACTATAAATTATGTCGTTGCGACATACGATTTCTGTTTCTGAACTCTTCTTTGTTGTCTGACTTTACCTCGTATAAAGGTGCTCCCTCACCTCGAACTTTCACGTGACGTAATATAACATCATAGATTCGACATAACATTAAAAAACTACTTGCCTGACTGACAAGCATTCACATGTAATTTAACATAAATAAATAAATAAATTACACATTGTACCATCACAAAGTTTGCGGTGCATGTCATGCTCGAATCCTTAACGTTACATAACATGCGAATGCTTCTGGTAACGGACCACCTTCTAGTATCTTGGGCGGATGCATCCTCTGTTTTATTGATTATTTTATTATAGGTAATTTTATACTTCGGCGTATTGTTCCTGTCGTATGCGCTGGCACTGGTTTTCTACTTGGTGGTAGAAGCTCCATTGAAAAACTTGCTGTCACATCTCCTTCAAAAGGAGCAAGAGAAAACGACAAAATCAATCAACGAACATAGTTTGAAAGACAAATAAATATGAGTTTTATGAATTTTACGGGAGTTTTCATACAAGTTGACTATTTAGGTACCTGTGTAAGAGGACTACTGCTGTTCACGTTACTGTTACAGAATACATAATCGTACGTAAAAGGGGTGCTAAACGTTCGAACTTTAAGTATGCGGTTTATAAGATCGCATACTCACTTGGCTCCACGTCTGTGACACACAGCCGAAAAAGGTCGTCGTGCCACAAATTCACGTTCTTACTCGCACGTCTATCGCCCCTTTAAGAGTAATGACACAGTCTGCAATTGCGCAACATGTCGCATCGCAGCTACTCGTGTGTAGATACCCTTACAAAGATTGTGTAAATAATATGTAGTAAAAAATATATATTTTTAGACACTTCCGTTTTATGCCTAAATTAATGATTGTATTTTGTAGCAAACCATAAAAACGTGAACGTTACGTACTAATTGATCAGCTAAACAAATTTTAATTACTTATATCAAAAAAATATTTAAATTTGATTTCCGTATCGGATTTCCATACTAACAAACACAACCCATTAATGGTAAAAACGTAACCAATTTACTAAGACTCCACTACCTGGTCTTGGTCTACGTATCATAATGTATTATTTACAAAAAAAAAGTAGTATATCCGTTGTCTACATATAGTAGGTATAAGCTTAGTGCTTAGTTTGGGGCTAGATAGCGCAGTGTGTAAAGTCGTGCAATTTTTATTTATTTTTTATCTGTCAAGACAAAGGTTGCCTGGAAGAGATCGCTTTAAGCGATAAGACCGCCCATTGTGCCACTTTATTTTTAAGTTGTTTAAGTATTTCCCCTTATAGTAATTATTAAATTGTGGTGTGTTGCAATAAAGAATTAACCAATCAATCAATCAGACTGTATCTCATGAACCGAAATATCTGGACAGTTAGAACTTTTACAAATTATGTGTTGCCGCAAAAAAAAAACTAGAGAAATTTCAATCTAAATTACAGAGAATATTCGTTCCAAACTTCCCTTTAAAGGTGCTCCCTCATCAGGAGCATTCGCGTGTAATGTACCGTTACAAGTTCAAGCATTACATCATCATGGTCTGATTCCCATGTCAGGGTGGTAATATTGTAGTAGTATAATATTATGTATGTATTTACACAAGACAAATAAATATAAGTAGTATATCCGTTGTCTAGTCACAAGCTTAGCAGCTTACCATGGGGCTAGATGGTGCTGTGAAATAGAAATAGATGGTATAGAATTTATTTATTACTAGCTGCGCCCGCGTAAGATTTATCAAAATCGGTTCAGCATATTTTCTTTAATAAGAACCTTCTCCTGATCAACACAAATACAACAAAAAAGAATTAGCAAAATCGGTCCAGCCGTTTAAGCGTGATGCCGTGACCAAGCGAAATAGGGATTCATTTTTATTTAAAAGATCTGTGGTAATGTAATGCTCAAAGTCGACTCTATAATGACACGTGAATGCCCGCTTTAAGAGAGTACCTTTTAATCGTACCAACTTAATTAATAATTCTTCAAAATATTTAATACACCTGCCAATAAATCTCCAGACCTCAACGTGGTAAAAGTGAGGTTTCTTCATAACGTTCAGTTCATTTGTCCCGAGTCTTGGTGCCAACTGCTCCCGTTAATATCCTGGCTTTGGCACCTTGCCAACCTTTGGTACAGTCTAAATAAACTGTTTTCTTATTGTTGTACTGTAAATTCTTGCTTTAGAAGGCTTAGCGGGCTTTGAATTTGGAAGGAAGGAATTATCGATCTTTAAATGAATTATATTTTAATGATTAAAGGGTTTACTGACTGGTAACTCAGCTACCGTCACGGCGTACTACCTACTAATTACCTATGTTACTACGTATATATATAATGTATTTATTAATCACAACGGATTTTTGAGGAGCTCGTTGGCTTAGCTGTACGACGTACGTGCCAATTTTGAACGATCGTGTGGGTTAAGCAACGCTTGCCGCAGTCAATACTTGGATGGGTGGCTGAAAATTTGTATGGCAAAAATTTCCTCGAGCTCCTCCGTGCTTCAGAAAGCATGGTAAGTGGTTGGTCCCAGTTGTTATCTTTGATAACAGTTGTTAGGTCAAGTTAGGGGGACGTGAAAACTTTAACACTAGTTGAGCCACTACCACACCGCTAATACACAAATGAAGAACGGATCGGTGAAAGGAAGAATCTTGTGCTGTCTGTCTAATTTAAGTAGAACATACGTTATGATATGACGGATGGACATTGAGTATATTACGGAATCGTGATTTTTCACGTTTTGAATTCTAATAAAACATTGTCGTGTTTTATTATCAATAACGAATCTTGATGTTTAAAACACCAATCGGTATCCGTAATTTTTCACGATTCGTGGAGCGTGGGAACGTATTTAAAAAACATTGCTTCCGTAAAAAAAATAACTATTTGTCTTCGTTTGGACAAGCTCTGAGAGTGTTTTTTGTCAAATATTTCTCATGTTTTATTGCTCAAGGCATATTTAAACTAAGATATATTTCCGCAAGCAGACACATTTTCAAAATTTGCCCATGACGGGGTTCGAACCCGTGCCTCTCGGTATCCAGGCGAGAGAGAAAAAAACAAGAGGCACAGGTTCAAAAAAGAGAATAAAATTAAAACTAAAAAAAAGTCACTTATTTGTTTTATCCGCTTTTAAAACGTTTAATTTTTTGGGTACAATGCTACAAAATACATATTACACATCAAACTTTATAACACCCCTCTTTTTCCATTGGGGGTTACCAACAACATAAAACACCTTTA
This sequence comes from Idaea dimidiata, assembly GCA_949358125.1. Classification (NCBI taxonomy): domain Eukaryota; kingdom Metazoa; phylum Arthropoda; class Insecta; order Lepidoptera; family Geometridae; genus Idaea; species Idaea dimidiata. The sequence continues at coordinate 12,656,898 of OX442339.1, read as the reverse complement.
AATACTATAAGATATTATTATATTCTCGCATTAATAAACGAAGTTAACCCTAAGAAGTTACAATCGTTATAACATCACGGCTCCCAGCTGAATTAGAGTGGCGTAACAACTATCATTTTGGAAGCCGCCGAGCAATGAAACCGGCATAAAATTTGTTGGATTATCCGGCAAAACTCTCTTTATGATACGATGTTATAGAGTAAGCTGGATATGGTTAAACTATATAGCTGTGTTTTCACTATGAAAGTAGAGTCGCAAAAGTTATTCAACTTCACAAAATTAGTTGCTCGACACTAGTTTTATCAAAAAAACGCTGGTGCTACGCATTTGTTTTGCAAAGATGACTATAACTTTCGCCAAACTGGCTCCGTAATGAAAACAAGGCAAGAATAGGCGCGACATTTCAGCTCGTGTTTAACCTGAAAAACACGAGCTGAAATGTCGCGCCTATTCTTTGTTTATGACCAAAACAATTAATTTTTTAAAATAGATACTTTATTTGTTTAAATTTTATTACTCCTCAAAAACCCCAATATTAATTTGACTGATTAAAAATTTCACACCACAATTAATTGTACGAAATGTGTACCTAATTTTAATAGCTAATTCCAGACGCGAAAACGACCTCTGCTGTGAGTTATCATTGTTCAATATAAGCCCAAAGGTGAATCAGGTCCCGATTCCGTGAGGATATCGGGATAAAAAAATGCCTAGCTACATAATATGTGTGAATCCAGTTCTTCAGCCATCTGTGTAAAAACTGTCATCGTTATTGGGTAAAAAGTTTTTGCGTGAATAAGTATCTAACATACTCGATTACTTACTCAGACACAAACCTTCACCTTTACAATATTGGTAGGATTCACATCCAGTATAACCTATTATCTAATTATCACAATAATCCCACAACATAGCGCAGTCAGAAGTGGACTTCTTCCCACTTAGTGGCCTTGTTTATGGGCCATTACGGACAAAACTAGCAGTTATGATAATGAAAACCGAGTGGACGAAAACTCATTATGATCCGTCTTGAATACGCTGGATTAGTTCGCCTGTTTCATGTTTTATTGTTAGGGTGAAGGATCTGCTTTGGTTTTGCTGTTATTATAGCGTATTTGAAATGATTTTCAGGTAAGTACAGTTTTATCTTTCTGGATTTCTACCTACTTACTTATAAACGCTAATCAATGCGCTTCATAACTATGCATCGTTTGTCTTTTACTATCACATGAAGTTTCGGAGTTGAAGTTATGTTTTTTTTTGTACTTTTCTTGGTTTTTGCTTGTCTGAATAAATTTTGTTAGCTTATTTTTTCACATTACATAGGAAGAGATTTTTTGGATTCTCCATGTCAGCATGTGACCGGAGAAAATCTGCGAATAACTGGACTTTATTAGTTAATAGTTATATAAATTACTAGCTGTGCCCCGTGGTTTCTTTCGTATAAATCCTGATCCCGCGGGATTATAGGGATTAGACAAAATTATTCTACGTCATACTTCAACTTTTACTTAGCAAAATTTCAAATAAATTGGTCGAATCGTTTGACAAGATTTCTGACTGACAAATAACTTTTTTTATAATTTTAGCTCGGATTTGGTCATAATTTTTTTTTATATTAACCCTTTAAAACCAGCGGTCAATGACTGATACCTATCCGATTTTCAAACACGATCCCGTGTTGGTTCACGCCTTTCTTTGGTCCGAGAGCAAGACGTCTTGCATTAATAATATCCATTGTTCAATTCACATTGTTACATTGTGCGAAGGTTGGGAATAAATTAAGTATATTATATTATGTTTGTAACTTGAAGAAATACTTTTATTTTCTTTTAAGTAACGTATGAGTCGACCTATACTGCCATCATAAGATAAAAAGGCGCATCGACTGATATTTTTCTTCGAAATATACCAGAACTCTGTTATTTTCACTGTTAAATTGGGCACATCTGCAAAATGACTGAATGTGTACAAAATATGAAAAACGTTATTGTCATAGACTAAGTAAAAATGTACCTTTTTGAGCAGAATCGTGATATTCATTGTCCTAGTTAAATATAATTTTGAAGATTAAGAATTGAATTATTTAGGAGATATGATACTTAATTGAAAGGCAGTATGTGGATAAAAACGCAGTAGAAGTATGTGATTTGTTTGTAAAACCATTTGTATTTCCTTAAATTAATTTAACTACTTCGATCAAAAAATTGGTAACAAAAAACTGGCTATCATCCACAGAACTCAAAACTAAATAAATAAATTCTGTGAGCAACACATAGCGCCATCTAGCTCCATGGGAAGCTGCTAAGCTTGTGTTACGGTGACTAGACAACGGATATACTACTTAAACCTAGTTTTTTTTTGTTGTAAATACATACATAGAAACTTACTCAACCATTTTGATTATTTTGTATAAAGAATAGTCTTTATACAATTTATTGTCCAATCACAAAATCACCTAACCGTATAAATAAAACCTTAAAATAACAAAAGCAGCAGTTATAAACGTGCCCTATCACAAAACGATAACAAACTTCACATCAGCGAATAAAACTTATTAAACCTCCTATATTTTATACAAGCCTCTAAGGGTCCAAAACTTTGTAAGGACGAATCTGAGAGTTTTGCGAGGGCGATAAATCAATGTGTCGAATAATTGCTCCTCATCGCTGCGACTCGAACTCGGAATCAAAGTTACTAATCACCCGATCTTTATTAATAAGGCGTGGAGGAAATATTCTTGGAAAGTTTTCAAAAGTGGGGTTTTGAAAGACCCCTGGCAAGTGAGGGTTAAATGATGGACAACCGACTGACGAGTGACGAGACGGTTTGTTTGAGTTTCAAATTTTAATAGCTGAACTTGTTTTTAGAATGAGTTAAGAATTATTTGACTTAAGTACCTACTGAATTTAAAAGTCGTAACATAAATTGCAACAAACGAACATCAATGAACACAGAAGAATTCTAGGGAGATTCGGATGCATTTTCAAGCAAGGAAAAAAATCGCTTTGTCAGTGTAGCCAAGTGAATAAGGATTCTTATTTACACAAAAATATATAACCTCAATTTTAAAAAATTTCCTTCTTGAAGATGCATTATTATTACTGACAGACTGACTTTTGGATCAACCATAGAAATAGTTACTACAGAGTAACTAGAAATCTAACTTTGTCAGAAAAACGGTCCGGCTTGTTGTTAGAGAGATCTAACATCATCTGTCCTTTTTTCACTTTAGTATTCGTCAGTTAGTTAGATAAGGACAGATTGGATCCAACTGGGTTTAATAGGACCGTTTTGATATATCAAAGCAAAAAAACTATCTGAACCTTAGAGAACATGGTTGAAATTGATATTTCAAAAGTTGTCAAGTGCACAGTCTTCTAGGAGCGAAGATGACGATGTGACATGTTTCTGGGATCAACACAGACACAGCCTAAACCGCTGATAGTAGAGACACAGAATAAATAATAGTACTACATGTAGTGACCCTTTATTTGAAGAGTGTGTTCATTATTACGATGATTTCTGAAAATTCCTACATAATCGAGACTTATGCGGGTAAAACCGTGGGACACGGTTAATCCTTTACAACAATTTCAGTAAATGTGCACGGATTAATAAAAAATACTAAATATCCCAAAAAGTCTAACTAACTAGAGTTTACTAAAAACATTTCAATTGAGAAAAGTCATATTTTAAAATTCATTCATTTTTGAAGTTTTTTTTTCTCTTTTATATATTTCAAGTAGATATGCCTTGAGCAGTAAAAACATATAACGAAACATTGAACTTGAGTTTGGATGTATATTTGTTGCTTTTTCCAGCAATTAGCGCTTAACCGACTGCAATGAAACTCATTAAACTCGGCAGATACTTAAAGACTTGAAATAACACTCATGCTACTTTCATCCCGATGAATTCCCGTGAAATCGGGACTTACGCGGGCGTAAACGCGGGGTACTGTCAGTATATAATACAAATTCAATTCCAAGCAGTAAAATACAACTTGTGCTTAATATAAAATGAAAGCACGGATACCTAACGTAGTTATTCAATAACTGTTACACGAATAGCAATAGTTTGAGATGCCCCGGGCCGTTCTGTATTCGAAACTAGGACGAAGTTGGTCGAGTTCTTACCGACCAGTTACACAGTATAGAAACTAATTTGTCGTTATTGATTGTTCGGAGGCATTTTAAAAGGTTTACCTTTTTTTTAACGAGGTAATGCCGCCAGTGTCATGGGCACTTTTGGACTCAAATTTTTGTTTCTCTAACGTGAACCGATCAACTGAACACGTAAAGCCACTATTTATAATGACTTGCTTGACTTTACTTTTACCACAACGATTTGACTGTTATGATGCAAATTGCAAATAACTTGTAAAAAAATATTAATAATTACTTGACTTGCTACACAACCGATAAGAAATAAAAAATGAATAGATCTAAAATGGTAATTTGTTTACTGCTGAATGACGTCAAAAATGACGTGAAGAATACATCATTTTAATTGTTTCAATCGAGATTTGTTACCAGTGTGTCCTTTGCACAACCCCTAGATGGCGTCAATGGCCTTTAGCCCATAGTTACTAAATGTTAACCATTAAAACATAGCTTGTTTACTTAAAACAGAAAACACCCACACACTGAGACAGGTTAATTTAATTTGAATAAATATTGTTGAAACTATTAATATGGCGATGTTTTCTTATTTTTCTTAACAAATACATCTAACATATTATTTCAAAGCACTATTTTCTGATTTAAAGTAACATCTTAAAATTTTACTACCAATGTTTTTACAGTCAAAAATAAATAAATTGTTTCTAAAAAGTAATAATGTTGATATTTTTATGCAATGTTGTTTTTATGGGACTTTATTAAGACGTTTTATTACAAGAGGTTTAATTATGGTGTTATTTAATTTTAGAATTTTGTTATGAAAACAACTTTGTGAGTTATGTTGTCGTTTTATAACTGTTAATATATAAAAACGAATGATTTAAACTAACTATAATAATTATACCATAACGTTTCATTTATGACTTAAATAATAATCTATATCTATAAAATAATTTTTCGTGCTCGACTGACAGATTGACCCATGCATGTTTCAGTTAGTCAAGAGCTGAATTTCACAAAAAAACATCTTTATAAAGAACACACTCTGCAACATTCCGCTAAGAAGGTTGTTATAATTTGTAATCTTACTAATAATCAAACGCGAAAGTTTGTATGTATGTATGTATGTATGTGACTTTGTTACTCTTTCACGCAAAAACCACTGAACTGATTACGACGAAACTTAGAATATACGTAGCTGGCGACCTGGAATGACACATTTTTATTTATCTCGATATTTCCGCGGAAACGGGACTTACGCGGGTGAAAACGCGGGGTGCAGCTTGTTTTATTTTAAACTAGCTGCGCCCCGCGATTTCTAGGCAATAGACAGGTAATTATGAATGCATCCAATATGAAAAAAAAATGAATATCCCACAAGATAAGGTCAATATGGAAAAGGGAACATGCCGATCTCCGTTCCAAATTTCATACATAATTCCTACCACAAAGAGCTAAATAAAAAAATAAAAGTAAACAAACAGGTGGGTAGGTACTACGCCAATTCGTCCCATTTAGAACCGATGGAAAATCGACGCAATGGATGCACTAATTACGATGTGTCGTTTGGACCCGCCTCGCGCCGTGCGCCGCGTGAAGGGTTAATTCCGGACATTTTTTATCCGGGTTTCGGTACACTCGGACTACAGACTTTTTAATCGGGCAATAGTCGGGCAACTTGAATCAGTAAAATTGGTGATGTGTAGACCCGTGCATAGAATATGGGCATGTCATTTCTTTAATAAATGCCAGCACGGTGGCGTGTAAAATGCTTTCCAAGGAGGAGTTTTTCAATATGGACTACCAGTAAAACAGAATTTATTTTCTAAAAAATCATAGCAGTTGTTGTTATAGTGGCAACCGAAATAGAAATATAAATAAATAAATAACCAACATATATTTGTTTTTCTTTTGTAAATATACACATATCTATATATATAAAAGAAAGTCGTGTTAGTTACACCATTTATAACTCAAGAACGGCTGAACCGATTTGGTTGAAAATTGGTAGGGAGGTAGCTTAGAACTAGGAAAAGGACATAGGATACTTTTAATCCCCGCGGGAACGGGAACGGGACTTACACGGGTGAAACCGCGGGGCGCAGCTAGTTATACATAGCAGTAGGTATACCCAGACTAGATACAAATATTTATTTTAAACATAAAAATTTGCTCCCGGCTGGAATTGAATCCGTAACCTTCTCATTGCAGTCGCCCGCCGCGCAACAGAGGCCGTCAAATATAATAATATTACCTGTGAAAATTACTACCCTACTATGGTTCATAAGATAAGTTCAAGCATAATGACAGACAGACAGACAGTAAAGTTTTGGTGAAAGGGATCGGTTTTTACGTTGTGGGTACGGGACTAAAAACTATCGTCCAATTTTAAGTTTTCGGTTCGCATAATTTGCCTTCATCCAGATTTATTTCAGCCCAAAAAACGTTATTTATTTTACGTATTTACGTTATTAACGGTTATACTTATGTATGCTTATTTTCAGATGCTCAATTTGTAAATTGATTTAATACCTACCATGAATATCACTTGTAGATATAATTCTGTTGTAATCGTAAAATATATGCGCAAGTGCGAGTCGAACTTGTGTAAGAACGGTTCCCTAACATTATCACAATAAAATCACGTTTGTTGTATGAAAGCCTCATTTAAATATTTATTTTATAATATCATATTTTTATGTGATTTTTACGACGAGACGACGTTGACGGGAGCCTATAACCACTTTCCCGGTTGAAAGTGTTATGTTTTTTGATTTTGACTGCTTTTTGAACTATCCTTGGATAGTAATGTCGTTCTGTGGAAAAATTATAGGCGCGTGCAGTTCAATTCAGTGGTTTGATCCCGATAATAAAAGATACTCAACTATCGCCGATATCTCCACTTGACTGTTGACTGTTGACACTCTTGACTGCAGCTATGCACGCCGCCAAACTTGGCAAAGTTTATGCTAAGCGTAAAGCATAATGGATTGGAAATTGTCTAAGATTTTGTTAAGCTTATGCTGAGACCAGTATTGTCAAAAAACAAATATTTGTTAGTTTTTACGCAGCACGTTCTCGGTCATACTTTATAAAAATTTAAGATTTTTTCAATATTAACGAGTATGCATGATAAAGGCTTAGACTTGACTTAGACTTTGCTAATCAAAAACTTGGGATAGTTGCGAAGCTCGCTTTATAAATATCAAAATTGTTTTAAGTAAAAGTTTAGTCTTTGCAAAATCTAAGCACGCTTTATTGATTTCAGCCTAAAACTATAGCAGAGCGCCGATAAGGTAAACTATAATAATAAGTAGTTTATACATAGTTCTATCTGACCCGGGGGTTGTCCTTGGCTGCATTTTATAGTGCAGACAGGGATAATTGCCGGTTTGGTGTCCATTACGTATTTTAAAATTAAAATGTTACTAAAACGGGCCTCTACGTGTTGGCTTCGGCCCCACGCACGCCTTCCAAAGTGTGCTCCATCCGGGTGTTCCATAACCCCGAGAATCCAAAATGGTAACAACAAATATTAATGATAAAAAGTTTATTTACTAAGATCTTTACAAAGATGCTATGCTATCGTGTTTTATATATTTTTTTGTTTGTATATTCCTATAAAATCTATACAAAAGTTTAATAATCTCGTATACTGCGCATGAACTATCCACCAGGCTAACTAGAGGAAGAATGAATAAAACTTCTAAATTCAATTGTCCGGGGTCTTCTTCTACAAATTAAATTTTTACTCGTACTATCCCGGTTGTTAATTAAATCACGACCAAGTAACTGGTTCTAGTCACTTGACTGGTTAAACAGTTACTGTAGCGAAACGATACTTTGGTTTTTCTTCGAGATTTAATCAAGTAAATGTGAATTTTGTGATTTGATACATTTAAGTAGTTGCCTAAGTAGGTACCTAGTACTTCGTTTGTCAAATTTACATAATGATTTTGAAAAAAAAAGTTAAAACGTGAATGTTTGTTGTTGGTTAAGTGAAACCTTATTGCATTATGGTTATTCCTGTAATTAACTTGTTTGAAATTTCATTAAATACTTCATTGCGATAGCAACCAATCTTATTCTTTTACTTACTAATATTATAAACGCGAAAGTTTGTATGTATGTATGTGAGGTTGTTACTCTTTCACACAAAAACTACTGAACCGATTGCGATTAAACTTGGAATATAGGTAGCTGGGGATCTTTTTATCCCGATATTCCTGCGAGAACGGGACTTACGCGCGTGAAACCGCGGGGCGCAGCTAGTATAAAATAAACTGTAAAAAAATTTTTTTTTTTTTTTTTTTTTTCTTACGACGAACACACAGCGCCATCTAGCCCGTAGTAAGCTGCTAAGCTTGTGTTACGATGGCTAGACAACGGATATACTACTTATATTTATTTTTCTTTTGTAAATACATACATAATATACATAGAAATACGCCCAGACCTGATACAAATATTTATTTTTAAGCATAAATATTTGCACCCAGCGGGAATCGAACCCGCAACCTTCTGTATTGCAGCCAAGCGTTCGCCCGACGCGCCACAGAGGTTGTCACCGCAAAATGAAACTACAACTTGCAATACAAACTGTAATCAAAACTTTATTGACTTAAAATGTGAACAAAACTGTTTTCTCTAATAGCAAAGAAAAAATCCAAATTATTTTAAATACGTTATATTGTGGGTCTAGTGATTTCAGCCACGTAAGTCGCAAGCCTGTGGGAATTTCGAAAACCCTTTTTATCTAATGCCTACACACATCTTAGAAATAACACATTCTTCAAATTAAAGCTCTTTACCTGACTAATGGATCAGTGAACTTCAAGCATTTTATAAATATATAGCATTATCTTTATCTAAAATCTAATTAGAGGAGTTTTTAAAGTCATTTAAACGAGTGTTTCATGAGTATATTATTATTATTTTATTTAAAAGCTGTGTTTGTCTAGTGGTAGATACCCCGGTTTTCATTCCGAAGGTAGAGGTTCCAAATTTTTTTCTTTTAGAAAAAAATAATTTCGCTTTTACGGTGAAATAAAACATCGTGAGAAGACTCACAGCTTAAGTCACGCAAAAAGACCCAGTTATAGGGCTAATTGCAAGCACACAGTAAAAACTTTAACTTTTAAGTATTTTATAGACATATGCGTACCACTGTCACACCAATAATCAAAAGTTAACTTAATCATATTACCTATAGTAAAATACAAAGTACCTACTTAAAAAAAACACTTTATTTACCGGGTTTCATCGCGCTTTATTCATGACTTTAAACGACCAATTCAACCTTGAAAAAGGCAACTGCAAAGTTGGCGAAAGCTCGGTTGTTTTAAAAATCATGAATAAATCGCGATTAAACCCGGTAAATAAAGTGTTTTATTATGCAAAATCAATAAAATAGACCATATAACCATAGAAGATATTATACTTACTTAAATCAAACTCTTTCATGCCTACCAATGTGGGTACGGGTGTTCCGAAAGAGACAACAATTTATGAAAACGTAAAAGTTTGTTCACACTAAATAATACGGCTACAGGCTGCGTCGTTTCGGCCTGTCTAAATTATAAAGTCGGCACAGGGACCGAACTTGAAGGAAGTGCACCGCCGCAGATGGCGCTCGGGTGAATTAAAACAATTTGGAACTAGTGATGGGACAGCGTTTTTAAACTCTGGCTTTCAACAAGACTCAAACCTAATTTTATTTAAGCCTAACCTACTGATATTAAAATGTCTAAAGTTCGTGTTTGATTGTTGTACCATCACGCAAAAACTCTTGAACCGATGGCGATGTAACTCGGTAGGTATAAATATCACCGGAAAATAACAAGAACCGCAAATTTCCTAGGAAATTTATAAGCTTTCGTAGGATTCTAAACGAGAGATATATTGTATTATTTACTAGACTTTTGATGTATTTACGGGATCGGAATGCTGGAATATTAACAATATTTTTTAACGTGGACCAGTTTTTTATTTAATCTTCGTCCAATTCCGCTACTAAGTAGAAATCGACCGAAGCTGATTGGCGGTTGAAGAGGTCCTCATTGTCAGTTTGTTGGAAAAGAACGTTTGTTTGGTCGTTTATATGATTTTCCTTGTATCACAAAAAGCTGATTACGCAAGGCCCTGATCTATGGTTTCGTCAATTCTGCGCCGCGCCTCTACCGTGGCTTATTAATATGCGCTAGGCTTTCGCTAGGCTGCAAGACCTAGGAGAATAACAAAAGAATATCCGCGCCTATATGATTTCGATTACAAATAAATGTAATTTCAAGCTTCTTAGATGGACTACTAAGGAGTCTAAGCTCTTCTTCTTTAATTTCTTCTATGGTTTTCGCGGTTTTGCATAATAAAACACTTTATTTATCCAGTTTTATCCGGTTTTCTCTTCTTCTTTATAATTTTGTATTAGGTTTTTGCTATTTAGCATAATAAAATACAATATTTATCGGGTTTTTATCGCGTTTAATTTAAAACGGCATTACTACAAAGTACCGCGTTTTGTAAACTTTACAGTTGGATTTTTTAAGGTTCTTCTTTCTCATATTTTTAATTTTACTATGTGTATGTAGTTGTGGAAGTCCTTTATAAATAGACAAATAAATAAAATATATTATTTTTTGCGAACATCGTGTCGCGCCCATCACTAACCAGTTTGCGACACACCCTGTGAAGAAACAAACACGCAAAGTTGCCGCTTGTTCAGATTATTAAATTTCAACGACTTTGAATAAACTGAATTACAAATTTTTGGGCAATGTTACTTAGATATTTTTGTATTGATATTTTGATACTTATTGGTTGTTCTTTTGTGTTTCATTCACGTTTTTTGTTTGAAAACTCTTTTCAATTAAAATATATCGCAAGTATCTACGCTCTGTTAAATAATGTTTGCAAATGGTTCAACAATAATGTTGATAATTATGGAGAAATTAGCTAAAGTTTCTGAAGTAAGTATTAGAGAACACGGCTTTGAGGCAAAATATTTGTTTGATTTAAAGGATATGTCACCTAGCCTTTTGACTTGCAAACGACAAGCAAGATCAGCATTCCAAATCTCCTATCGATAGCGAAAATACGCCTAAAATAGATTTTGCATAACCGTAAAGTAAAACGTACTTACAAAATAATATTTCATTCTTATCAACGTACCATACGATCTTATTAAGTCGCAAGATAGAAAAGTTAACGACAATACGACCAATATAAATTGACCTAAAGAAAACTTCGCTATTCACTAAAAGCGAGCTCTTATAAAATGGTTGAAATAGCCAGTGTAAGCTGAAGTTCCCGTAGAAATAAAATGGTAAACGAAAGAGGTTAAGTTACTTTGGTTTTGCAAACCCTTTCATCGTTCTGTAGTTAGCCCAGCACTAATTAAGTTAAAAAAACAACACTTTAACAACACTTAAAGCTTAAAGTTGGGCTGAAACTTGACCTAGATTATGTATTGACGAAGCTTTGACATACATCGTAGAACCTATAATGTTTTTATGTTGGTAAAAAGCTGAAATTTGAATTAAAATCTAGCACACCTACTTAAACTAGGTTTTATTTATTTTAAAACTTTTTTAAAAGATTTAAGGCAACGCCGGCCAGCACAAAATTGCAATATTATGATTCATGTGACAAGTAACCATTTAGCAATATGGCTACTTAATTAAGCAGATCTTAAACTCGAATACCAATGTTGAATTTAGAGGCCGCTCAATTATTTAAATAGCCCTCAAATTAAAAGGCGTTTCAGTGTTTGGGCTTAAGTTCTGTACCTGATACTGTATGGATCAGTCATTATTTTTATTAAAAATTCGGAAATTACCACCAATTTTTCAAAACAAAACTTTTTCCTTAGTCATTCCAATTACTCGGCTACGTTTTAACGGGGATTTTCTTTTTAATCAATCGTACTGTCAAAGACATCTCTACCTAGTGCAATTAAAAATCACTTTGTCCCGTGTGTCTCAGACTTTACGAGATTAACGCACGGTTTCGCCTTAATTAAATTTTCGTATTTCTATACTGAATACGTCCTGGGGTTGTACTCGTTTTGATTTGAATCCAGAGGAGATGTGTGGATGAAAAATTTAATGACGGATCGATACTCGATTTTCAACCGAAATCAAACCCTTGGCATCGGTCTCAGTTTTGGGCGAAACCGAAACTTATTTATAGATTTACTTGCGTGATTTAAAATTAACATTTTTTTTTACTGATTCAGAACTGTAACTAACAGTTCATAAGTTAACTAAATCAGATTTTATCTCGATATTATAGGGAGATTGGGACTTACATCGATAAAATCTAGGGCTAGTTTAAGTATAATTAGACATTGTTTAGTCAAGGTTTTAATTTCGAAGCCCTGATTTGGAATTTACTTGCGTTTTTTTTTTAATTCTATTAGATAGGAACATTCAAAAAATAAAATCCAATGTTAACATTCATGTTTAAAAAAACCTTCACATTCGAGTTTTGAATAGTAAAAAGACTTGCAACGTCGCGCCTACGTTGCCGTTCTGAAAACGTCCTCGTCGAGTGAAAAGGCTTGTACTTATAACCAGACGCATATGAAACTCGTATTTTTACCTGAAACCAGAAGTGTGTGGGTAAGTTTTTAAAAATAAAAGAAATTTTCTTTAAATTTGTTCACATCAACAAAATGTAAAATATTTTTATAGTACAGATCCTTTACTTTACTAGGTAAGAACACACTCGCTCTCCTTTTGTTTATACTGTGCCTCTGGAGCACATTATGCAGCTATAACCTAATGACGCAGGTCATTGAACGATTTGGAGCAAAATGGACGACTTAGTTAACACCAAATTTCATCAATTGGCATTCTCTTCTTACTTACTTATATAGGTAGTAGGTATTTGGATGAATAAATATTTTGTGACTTAAGACAAAGGAAAACATTGTGAGAAATCTGACATTTCCTAAGACGATGTGGAAGCATGAAACTTTTGCAACTCCAAAGTGAACTAACATCGATCTAATCCTGAAATAATATGCCTGTTTTATTTAATCTTACGATTAAATCAAAAGATGATTAATAATTGGCCTTTTCAAATAACTTTAAGTGATTTACACAGCGCCTATAACCCTGATATTTGTCACCAATGAGAAGTAAAGCCATGCCAGTAGTTAAGTAATTTCTAACAATGTTTTGTGCCAAACTAACATTCACATTATCATCTTGCACTCCCACAATTCCCCGAAAGGATATTTTCCCTATCGAACAAACACAAAACTGACTTCAAACTCATAAATTTAGAATAATTGCAGTTCATTTCACCTCAAATAAAACTGTCCTCAGAATCAAAAGCTTGCTAACAAAAGTGAACCCAAATGATGTCCCTAGTGCATTCACCGGAGTCTAGACCATACCAATTCCTTGAAATAGGTGTCTAGGACATTTATAAGTCTGCCCGTACAATAATAAGCTGCGGAATTGTCAATTCGAGTTGGTTGAGGTTTTAGAAAATTCTTGCAATGTTTCAAATATTGTTTTCGTGCGATTTCAATACATTTCGCTAGTTACTTTGGCATTTATTAGATCTTACTTGATACGCAGTTGTAAATGAGTTACATTGGAGAACCGTCGGCGTCGTCGTCGTGTTGCATTTCTGTTTGTCAATTTTTCTTCTCATTGAAGAACATGTTTTGCAATATAAATTTTGTACGATCATTTTTTAACAACCATTTTTTTAAATAATTTTTCATAACCGCAGTATAGGTGATAGTTGCGAGTTAAACTGCAGGAGACAGTAAGTATCTTTTACATTTCTGTTCCCTATTATTTAGTTTGGTAGGCTAGAATATAATAGTTTTACGATATGACAGTTATACAATACTAGCTGCGCCCTGCGATTTCACCCGCGAAGTCCCGTTCCCGCGGAAATATCGGGATAAAAAGTATAGCCTATGTGTTAATCCAGGTCCCCAGCTACCTATATTCCAAGATTCATCGCAATTGGTTCAGTAGTTTTTCCGTGAAAGAGTAACAACCTCACATACATACATACAAACTTTCGCGTTTATAATATTAGTAAGTAAAGATTTAATTGTAGAGATACGTATGTGCTATCTATCTAAAAATATTATTAAGTCCCGGATAGGCGTGTAAAAAGTCGGGTCGCAATGCATGCCAATTCGGTCCGAGCCGCTTGGATCGGCCCGGGTTGCTTGTCAGATATAAGTAAATCGTATAAGTAGTGTTAGCAAAAAAATACTTCTTCATAACCTTTATAATATGTTGTTAAACTATATAATCATAAGGTTTGACGTTGGCTTAGTACAAGTTCAGAAATCAACCGTAGCGTATCCGTAGTTTTGAAAAATATGAACAGATAAATGCATTTTTTTTATTCTTCTAGCTCAAACGTCAGTCCAAAATCTCTATGATCACTATAAGTGCTAAAATTAATTTCTGAGAATTAACTTTAACGAAAAGTAACTCCATAGAAATAATGGTACAGTTACCCAACTATGGTACATAAAAAAATAATCCTTCTATCCGCAAGTACCTACTAATATTTTCAAGATTCATGTCTATTTATTTCACGATCTCTCTCTCTGTCTCTCTCTCCCTCTCTCTCTCTAGTCGGCCCAGAAATCTGAAAATCGTGGTCATCATTCAAATTTATATTATGGATATGGTGTAATAATTATTATTAGGTACCAGCCTACTTGTGGTAAAAGAACATTTTGCTGTGATATATAGTAAGTAAGTATTATTATTTCTTTAAATACAGATCTAAAATTCTGATATTCCTCATTTCGCAATTGAACTTTGTATTTTTAAAATAATTTTAGTAAAACCTTCGTTTCTGCTGACCGTACAGCGCCGTGACCGGAGTGCGAATCAGGCGCCAGTATCAATTTGCCCCGAGCGCCTGCCTGCCCCCTGTCCAAGCACACTTTGTCACTTCTCTACCGGACTGTACCGTTTACAATGACTGCACTTGTCTACCGAACTGTAAAGTAAGTATATACCTTGTTTTGCGTGAACTTAATATACAGATGGATATACCTCGGTCGATTTGGTCAACATTTTAATCTTACTAATATTATAAATGCGAAAGTTTATATTTAGGTTTATATTTAGGTGACTTTGTTTCTTTTTCACGCAAAAACTACTAAACCGTTTGCGAATAAACTTAGAATATACGTAGCTGGCAACCTGGAATAACATATAAGCTACTTTTTATCGCGATATTCCCACGGGGATGGGACTTACGCGGGTTAACCGCGGTGCGCTGCTAGTATGAATATAATGGTATGAAAGTTATCTTCTACTCGGTCAGTACCAGATAACTCTCTTTGCCTTACGTTACCAAAAGCCAACGTAACTAAAGGTGTTGGTTGATTCCCTTCCAGTTTATTTTGTACGTCTACCTTGACGTAATGGGAAGGTTCTATAGCTGCCGACGTAAAACCAAAAGCATAAGTGGGGGAGCCTGGCTTTCCAGACTTCGCCTTGAAAGACAGTCGTCAGTAGTTTATACCGACGCATCAGCGAATGTGATGATGCGATCAATGAATCAAACAATAGAATGTTATCTACCACGGCAATTAAAGAAATTCGTTTGAATTCAATCAAAAACTCTGTCTTCAAATCAAAGGGTACCTACTCCCAATACCATTTCTAACTGAGACTTTTCTAAATGGTTCGGAAAATTGAATATATTTTTGAACTTTAGATCGGACCTCTGATAGCTGAAGGTCAGTCGACCGAATGCACTTAGGTTTCACTATACTTTTAGGCTGAAATCTATAGTGTGTACTTTCTCTTTGCTCAGAGCTTAGCAAAAACTAAGCATAAACTTTGAATTGGTATTTATTGTCGAAATTCATTTTGTAATATACGAATAAAATAAAAGGAACTTCATAACTGAGAAACCAAATTTAGGTCATTATTTTTGATTAGTTTACATTCTAAATTTGAAAACCTTCGACTTTACTAAGCGAAACCTTGGGATAGTTGCAAAGATCGTTTTTTAAATACCAAAAAATTATTTAAGTCAAAGTTCTTGCTTAGCAAAGTACGGACTATAGATTTCAACCTTAGTACCACTTTCTTATCGTGCCTAGAATTTCAGAGTTTTACGAAAAATAAGGTTCGAATGAACTATTTATCGTAGAGCGTCGGAACATAAAAATTAAATTTTAAAGTTGGTGTAGCCAATAATATGAGGCTAGTCAAAATTAACTTTCGTTTTTTTAAAGTAATTATTAGCATTACATAGTATATAATAAAGTCGCTTTCAGCTGTCTTGTTGTCTGTCTGTTTGAATGTATGCTTAGATTAAAAACTACGCAACGGATTTTGAGGCTGTGTTTTTAGTAGATATAGTTATTCAATAGTAAGACCGGGGGTTAGATGTCCGCTCTGGGTCGTTCTTGGTCCTAATTAAGGCTTGCCATAGCCATTCAGCGGGGCAACGCGGCTTGCATTTTGGCTTCTTTCGGACCGGGGGCGTCTAGGAGTGGAACTTTTGTTTAGTGTTGTTTTATATATTATTTTTATTTATTAATTTTTATTTGTTTCCAATGTTTTATTTGTTTTGTATTTTGATTTAAATTTTTATTTGTTTTGTTGTTTTATTTTATGTGTATTTAGATTTAATTAGTTTGTTTTTAAATTTAATTTGTTTGTATTTTTCATTTGATGTGTATAATAAATGATGATGAATATTAAGATTTATTTGATTTATGTATCACAAATCCTAAAATTCCCGCGAGTTCGGGAATTACTTACGCGTTTAAACTCGCGGGACTCAGCTAGTACTGTATAATTTGATGTGAAGCTCGGTAAAGAGTTACTCCAAGTCTGGAGTCTCCGTGGGTGTCGACTAAGAGTTTAGAGGGAGAGTAATGAACCTGGAGGTCTTCTCCTGTAGTTGCGGGCAAACTGCTTGCAGCGTCATCAAGCGTCAGGCAGGCTGACCAACCCTTCTTAGGTCAGCCAGGCCAGTGTAAAAATTTAGCTAAATCTGTATGTAAGTAGGTAAGTATGGTCAATGAAGATTTACTTGTCTAAACTCTGCCGATTTTAAATAATTTGGGATGAAGGCAGAATAAGATGTGTTTATAATTGTAAGATTACATTATTTTTAAGCAATGATCAGGTTCAAAAAACTCAAGTGTGTAAGTACTCTAGGTTAAATTAAATATTAAAAAGAAATAAGGTTTTTATTTCGAAAAACACTTTTTATAAAGGAATACTTATAAGTATTATTTTTTACAACAGCAATTATATCATAGCAAACTTAAAACTAATACAAAATAAAAAACATAATAAAGTAATTAAAATAAAGGAATTTATTTTATATTTTTCCAAAAGTTTAGTACGTGGATATTATTATTATTGTGTTTAGTTTTACTAAAACCTGAATAGGTTTTGTTATGTTAATAATTATTATGTCCTTCCTGCTTTAAAAACATATTGAGAACATAAATTTTCAATTGATCGAGTTGATACGAAATTTCCATGTTTGAATATAAATTTCCAACATTGAACCACCGTTCTCAAGTCGACGTAAATTGTCGTACATTCGACGATATTTTAAAATATGCTCTGGTGTAAGGGACGTAAGGTAAACAGCATATTTTGAGGAAAATCGAGTATTCTTAGTTGTTACATTCTGGTAGGTATGCTGTGAATTCTGGTATTACATTTTACCGGGTCTTAATCGCGTATCATTTCTTATTTTCTTACCCCGACGTTTCCCCCCCTCGTGTCCAAGATCATTGTAGCATGATGGAAACGTCGAGGCAAGAGGTTGTTATTTGTGTTTTTGGTACAATAAAGTGTTAATCAATCAATCAATCAATCAAGAAAATAAAAAATAATACGCGACTAAGACCCGCTTAAATGTAATTATATTAACAAATCGTGTAAATTTAAAAAGTTTATAATCAAAGATTATTTCTAAGCCCATACGTCCTAGTTTAGGCGGGACAACAGAGTGTTAAGGTTGTAGTGGAAAAACCACTGGCCACTCTTCCCCTTAGGCCAGAGGGAGCCTTAAACTCTATGAGTGACTTAATGCTTCGTCTTGGCTATTGTGAGTGATATTAAACGAATAAGCGGAAATATGATAAATACTAAGTCCATCCATAAGAGTTTATGAATATGGCTGCTATAATCGATCTAAGTAGGTATCGGCGTCCAGGGTAAAAAATACGGATGTACCTAACGGGCTTTTATTAGGTATATAAACTACATAATGAATTTAAAACCTTATTAAAAAACAATTACTTTAATGGTTCAACTTTAATTTTTATTTCTTTATTTTCTTTTGTTTTATTTAACAATTTTTTTTTCTTTCTACCTTTATTATATTTTGCTGTAAGTTTTTGTTTATGTCATTTAATTTGTTTGTAATTTTTTGGTGCAATAAAATTTTATAATATAATCTAATCTAATTTTATCATTTCATGCTAACTGAAGTTGCACACGTCCCATTTAATATCTACTTAGTTATATTCCATCTATTTACCACTGAAACTGTAGTAACCACGAAAACCGGTTAAAACCGACAATTACCGGTACACGATCACCGCAATAAATTATGCAAATGACTGAACAATTATTCACCCAAACAATTTCCCGAATGATATCTGACTGTTGCATAGAGATAAATAAATTAACATATAGAGGTAACACCATCATTACGTCACGTTCAAGTATAAAGGTTCCGTTTTTCCTGTTGGGATACAGAACCCAAAAACATGTCTATTTAGGAAAAAAGAAAAATGTGATCCGATCTGTAACTTACAATCAAAATAATTCTAAAAAAGTGCCCAAGAATTTAGGCTTGTAATGAATTTGACATTCATTCAAAAAACAGAAAGTGCCCAAGAATTGCCCAAGGCTTGTAATGAATTTGACATTCTTGCAAAAAAATAAAATATTTGGATAGATCACACGAATTTGCCTACGTGAAATTACCTCTAACCTAATTTAATGGGATACATAGGTATTTTTTTATAATCAAAACACTATGAAAATTGTATTGTGCTTTCTATCATGTATTTTTTTGTATTAGTGTTTATGTCAGATAACGAATCGAAAGGATATATTAAAGATTAAATAAATTATATGCTTTCGATAGTGACATGACAAACCGTTGTATCTAACCATAATATTTTGTTACTAGTTTCACAAAGCAGATGTTTCTTCTAACAGATACATGTTGATACAAATATGTTGTATCTCTATTACACCGTGTTGCAGTACGGAGGTGTTGCGATCGATCTACGTCAGCGTTGGAGATTTACGATCGACATCACGTACATTGCTTGCCTTCGTTCACGTTGACGGCTGACGATCGGTAGTTAACGTCCGATGTACGTGTACGTATCTATGTCCAAGATTTTCTGGGAAATTAACTCGTGTCGCAGATATTCAAATACAAAAGGTAAATGCTATGTGCAACTTAACAGCAGACGAGAAGATATTTTCCCACGGTTTTATACACTTACAATTCTTGTTTGTTTGTTTCTCGGTCCGGGCGAAATCTTTTACTAGTTAGTTCTGCAAACAGTAGACCTCGCGAGCATTTTCTGAACACAAATGCATTTGATAGAAGTAACTTTATTCATCATCATCATCATCATCAGCCTGTTGCAGTCCACTGCTAGACATAGGCCTCTCCAATTGCACGCCACCTAGACCTATTTTCGGCTTCTCGCATCCAGTTTGTGCCAGCCGTCTTGCGCAAATCGTCGCTTCAACGACCTAACCTTATTCTATTATTAAATTCAAGTTAAATAGTTACTTTTTTAAGAGATTTATTAAATCTCTACTAAATTTTTATGTCTACTTTATTTATAAGCAGCTGGCTGCGGCCGTGATTTCACCCGCGTAAATTTATCAACATCGGTTCAGCATTTTTTCTATCATAAGAATCTTCTCGTGATATAAGCAAACTCAATAAAAAATAGTTAAGGAAATCGGCTAAGCCGTTCTCGCGTCACACTCCCTTGGCCCTTATGTATAAAGATGGATCAACGCCCAGCCAAAACCGTTCATAGCAAAGAGCTGTTTGGAGAATATGTACCTATAAAGGCATTCGAGAATAAAGGTTTGTTTCAAATTCTCACGAGGTCAGAATGTGCGTAGGTAAAACCGCCGTCCCAGCTAGTCATTTCTAAAAATGGGAAGCTGGGCAGTTGTGTACTTCCTGTGGCCGATATGAAGAAAACGATGATAACTCGTATTTATTTAAAACACTTTATTTATCCGGTTTTATCGCGTTTTTATTCATTATTTGACCCGAGCTTTCGCCAACTTTACAGTTGGCTTTTTCAAGGTTGACTGAGATGTAATTTGTCTATTTTTAACATTCTAAAAGTTTCAGTAAACTACCGCCTCATAATTATTTGCAATAAAAACGTTCCAGTGTACGCAGACTATAGAGTTATTGTAATAGTTTTCAATTTAAATTATAATTATTTTTATCCCTAACTAGCTCAAAAAACTACCATGGCTTCGAACGCGCCCTCACATGAGAAGAAGCCACGAAGAAACTCATGGGGGTTCTCTTTTGCTCAGAAATTTAAAAAACAATTTATTATTTTCGTATTTATTTAGATTAAAAAAAACGATTATCCTGATATTGTTTTTCATACCAAATACGGTCTACTTAATTGTACACAGTCAAAATACGACTAAGGTACGAGGTGCATATTTTAAAGTTTTATTTGTTACAATAACGGTTTCGATGTTTTTTCTATGTATAATATTATGTATGTATTTACAAAAAAACAAAAAGTATAATATGTAGTATATCCGTTGTCTAGTACCCATAGTACAAGCCTAGTGCTTAATTTGGGGCTAGATTGCGCTGTGTGCAATGTCGTGGAATATTTTTTATTTTTTTATTTATTAACTTTTGGTTATTCTGCATCTAATAACTATCACTTCGAAAATTTAAGTGTTAATCAACAAGCGGAATATTTAACAATTGCAGAACCGTTTTTGAAAAAAAAAACGAACTGTACCTAAATTTGGTCCAAATTCAAGTTCTCTTGGCAAAGCAGTTCATCTTGACAATTTATGTTAAAAAGTTTTATTGGTACTTACAACAATAAAGCGAGGTGATTCAGTGTTCTCACAAACACTACTTTGTGCCTAGATTTTTAATTAATCTTTTGAGTTAGTACAATTGTTGGCGGAACCGTTAAAAGTTATTGTTTATTATTATATTTTATTTCATTCTTATGCTATTGTTGTTGGTACAGAAAATATTTTAGAACTACTGGATCAATAAAATTTCTTCTATGGTTTTCGCGATTTTGCACAATAAAACACTTTATATATCGGGTTAAATCGAGTTAAATGTTACAAATAATTATAAGGCGGTAGTTTACTGTAACTTTTTAGAATATTAAAATAGACAAATTACATCTCATAACTTTGAAAAAGCCAACTGTAAAGTTGGCAAAATTTCGGTTCGTTTAAAACTAGAATAGAAACACGATTTAACCCGATAAATAAAGTGTTATATTACTGGATCAATGTTAATTGAATTTGATACGAGGATATATTGCAACTTTGCAAGTTGCACTTAGTTTATATTTTACAGGTAGGTATAAAACCACGATTTTAGTATTAGTACAGCAAAATCCTGATAAATTATAACAATCTGCTAAATTTTAAAAGTCTGTAAGTGAAGTTTTGTGAACTCCTTTACAAAAAAACACTAAACCGATTACGATGAAAATTATTATGCCAACAGCAGGACACCTGAATTTTTATCCAGCGAAATCAGGACGTACGTGAACGAAACACCAGTGTGCAACTAGTAAAAAAACTAACCTTAAGTGGTAAAATAATACACAATATTTTCCGGTTTAAATCGCGTTGCGCTCGTGGCGTCGATCTTGATAAAATCAACTTTAAAGTTAGTGAAACGATGGTACAGCATCCTTAACAATGCTGTTAATATATAGAACGTAGGTTAAACCGGAAAATTTTGTGTCAATATCGCGAAAGCATAAGAAAGAACTAAACCTTAAGTTACCTACATTAAACGAAACTCTCGTTCTATTAAATTAAAATGGTTGTCGAAATAAACTCTAATTAAGCCGTGAAATGGTTCGCGAAGTTCATAACTCGTAGTTAAGCGATTCCGGATTAACTTTCATTATGATTAATAACCTAACGGTAATCAACGACTGGATAATCCATCATGCAATTTATCGTGTTTTTAAAGTTCGTCCTTTTTCTTGATCGCGCTGGGAAATTTGACTATTATTTTTCGGGATCTATCGACGTCAAGTACTGTTAGGCTACGGCCGCATTAACAGGAGGCTTTCTTAGCGCCTGGAGGCTAGTTAGTCGCCTAGAGACTCACCAAGCGGTTTGTTTACTTCGATGCATGCCAAGCGTTTAGCTAGGTGCATCGAAGTAAACAAACGGTTTGTTTATATCACGTGTCTCGCTAGGTGCCTGGGGCCCTAATACGAAATAACTTCGGCCAAACTTCGGAGCATATCAAACGTCCGTAGGTCGTTATCGTTCGTTCTGTTACTAAGACAAAAAAACTAAGAATGTATTGAGAATTATGGGTCCAGACTGAAGAAGAACTACCTACAAACGTTTCATTGGCTTCGAAGTTTTGGCCGATAACGTTACGGAATAGGGTCCCTGACTCACTTGACGACTCACTAGCCTCCAGGTGTGAAGCAAGCCACGTGCCTATGCGGTCGTAGCCTAAATATACTGTAGGAGTCAAATATAATATGAAGGTACATATAGCTATATAGCGAAGCTCTAGGTTCAATAACTGCCACTGCAACTGTAATTCTTTTTATTTGCATACCTAATTCCTAGTCTACAAGAACTAGATACCGCCTTTTACCTATACAAAACTAAATCTCTTTTTCACCCCTTAATATTGTCCGATTTGATGATTTAGTGGCCATGTTTTTACTTATCTGCAATTTATAAATTTTCCTAATAATATAAAAAAAAATTGCAATGAAATTACTCCATAATTAAACTTAAAAATCACAAATCTCAATCCAAACAACACTAAAGTAAGTAAGACATCATCACCCGAGATAAAAAGCTTCAATTTTAGAAGAAATCTTTTCACCCGTCAATTTAAAATTAAAAGCGTCAACCATTCTAATTTTTAATTTCACACAATTAGATTAAAGCGTAAAATTTTCGACTTTCCGACTTGCTTGTCCGTTTTGGGCGACTCTCCCCATTGCATTTGTTACGATTCTTTAAACAACTTATCATCATAATTTACTGTTTGTTGTGAACAAACTTTGAAATAAATCTTGATTAAGTTAAAGAATGATGCGATTTGTTTATTGGAAAATTACAGAAAAAGGCCTTTGTGGCGCGTCCGGCAAATGCAGAAGATTGCGGACTCGATTTCCACCAAGTGCAAGCATTTATGCTTAAAAATAAATCTTTTATTTCGTGTCTTTACTTTGGTATTTTATATGTACCTAAATATTTATTAGAATATGTACATGAAAGCATTACATGTAGTACTCGGGTATCTACTACCTATAGTACAAGCCCAGTGCTTAGTTTAAGGCCAGATTACAATGTGTATAGACACAAATTTTATAGAGGACATAAGTCCTCTATAAAATTTGGTGATGTTCTTTTCAAGCGAATATGTATTGTTTTGCGAGAGTAATTTTTTTTTGTACATAATCGTCATCATTATCATCTTAGCCTATAACCGTCCAACTAGGTCGATTGTAGGTTCCTGACAAAATTACTTTTTGTTCTTTATAATAATGCTCACACTAGAATCGCTCAAGCCTCTAACTTGATGAAACCCTTGTCATTCATATCCCCTCGCCAATTGTGGAGTTTCGCTAAGACATCATTGTTAAGAAGAAATTTTAATTAAGCTTACGATTTTGAATTTCGTGACTATTACAGTAAGAGTTGTTTATAAAAGTAAATTCAGGTAGGTATATTTTAATCTTAAATATAAAAATGAATACCTATTTTGCGTTGTCACGGGCATCACGCCTGAACGGCTGGACCGATTTCGATAATTCTTTTTTGTTTTTCTTACTAATAACAGGAGAAAGATCATATGAAAGAAAATATGCTGAACGAATTTTGATAAATCTTACGCGGGTGAAACCGCGGGGCGCAGCTAGTTTTAAATAAAAAATGGATACTTACCGTTTTTAGTGAAACTTAAATATTCTGTAGCATGGATACTATAGTATTTCACCGTTCATTATTTGAATCCGCTCGATCAAATAAAGACTACTGAACCGGTTGTAATGAATTTTGGTACGAAGATAACTATTGTTATAGTTACTAGTTAGAGGTTTAAAAACTTCATCCCTACCACTACTCTTAAATAGAGGATCTAGTAGAGTAGTACTGAGATGCAGTTACTATAAGTAGCATAAGTTTCAATCCCGTGATAATTTCTAAAATTCCTTTTTGTTGGATGCCTTCAACAAAATAAAGCTTCGTGTTTCGGAAGGCACGGCAGTCGTAAGGTCAAGTTATAGGCCGAAAAACACTCTCAGTCTTATTAATGAACGTGGAGTTAGGTCGGAATATTGAGAACATGCCAAGTCTTTTCCGTGACAAGAACATTCAAAGTTGACATACAGAAATAAAAAGCGGAATAACTATTCCGACCTTACTCCCTTTTATTATTATTAACGCTATCTATAACTAGGCTAGTCACACTACTACACAAAACGAAGACAAAAATACCTAATAAAGAATACACTAGCTGAATTTGAACTCTCTACTGTCTATAATTTAAGTTGTGCGTTGATTTCTATGTATAATATGTATGTATTTACATAAGAAAAATAAATATAAGTAGTATATCCGTTGTCTAGTCACCGTAACACAAGCTTAGCAGCTTACCACGAGGCTAGATGGCGACGTGTGTTCGTCACAGGATTTATTTATTTTATTTATCAGTCAGCAAGTCAATTAGTCAGTCAGTCAGTCGGGACAAAGCATTTTATAAATATATTAGGCTCTTCTATCCTCGGATTAGGAGGTGCGTTGATCTTTCAGTCAGTCATTCAATCAAAACAAATCCTTTTATACTATATATATATTATATATATAGAGATATAGATAGATAAGGCACTTGCTAATAAACCAGCCAACTCTTACATTTTATAATACACTTTAAGCAGATTAACAGCAAAATTAACGCGTTCCAAGACAAAACATTAATTCTAAAATAATTAAAGAAACGATTAGAGCGTCAGGGTTGGCAGGCGAGGCCGAAAATTGTTAGCGAAACAGGGCTGTCTCAAGCAATAAACTTTGCTCAGGAATTTCATTAGTTTCGTTCAATAAATTAAGAGGTTATGCTTGCGTGTGTCGACCCTGCAATTACCTTGTCTGAGAGGTGTAATGAAGAAACGCTACGAAAGCGATTACACTGATGTATACCGCTGGATACGACCTGGGAATTACTAACAAGTGGGCACTACAGCTGATACTACTGCAACGTCTTAACTCAAGCTTACGATGTTGTGTGGAAATTTTCAGTGCAAAAAAGCTTAGAGTAGTATTTTCTGATTTAAGTTGACTTTTTAACCGGGCCGGTTAAAACTTTCTTTCATTTTAGTTTTTGCTGTAAATACTTAATATTTTTTGTGCTTAGTAGATTTTGTAAAGTATAAGTAGGTAATGTTTTTTTATTCTAGTGTCAAATATACAATAGGGATTTAGAATTCCCAACGACGCGTAAATCATTCCGCCTGCGCAACAGTTTTGGTCGCAACAGTTTTGCCGCCTAACACTGTCTATGGCTTGAAGGAAATTCCTAACTAGATTTAACTTCACAAGAGAGACCAAAGTCACCATCACCTTATTACTAACTGGGTTTATCATTAGGTGAGATAGTCGTCAAACGCTCATCAATCATGTGTAAAAAAAGTCGTTTCCAGGAAAATCAACTCTTCAACAATAATTATAAAATACCTAATATATTACGGTGGTTACATTTTTAAATAAGTTGTCATGTTTGAAACTAAATCTTAATATTAGATACTTAATATGCTTTTGATTAACAAAAAATAATAGAAAGTAGAGTTTAGGGGACTTTTGGTCAAGTGATTCCACAATGCATTCATTTTTTGTTCCACAATTTATACAACAAAAACCTTATTGTGCATCCGAATCCAGTAATATTGTTTTTTAATTGTCACAGAGTTTTACACATAGATTTATTTTGTAAAGTGTTTCCTATACTTTGAAAACCGATTTAGCTTTGACTGAATTTTGGAAAGTATAATTCAAATATTCTACCAATTAAACCGGCTTCTAAAGATTTAGGTAGCTACCTACAGATTATTTGTAATTAAGTAACCAGTTCAGTTGTTTTAATAATTCTAGTTTGCAACTGTAGCGAACTAGGTGTTTGCCGATTTTTCAGTATACAAGTCTGAGTTCTCCCTAAGAAGTAATATACTGATTTCATCATGATTTATTGCCTACAGTTATCATGAAATTTTATGCTTTCGCTTCAAATTCCCGAGTTTATGACTTAGTTTTTTTTTTTATCTGGTGAATATTCAAAGATTTCTGGCGCCCAGACCGCTGTAATTTGCTATTTCGCTGACACACATAAAGATTAGTTTTGTGATAGTTGCCAGAATGTTTTTGCATTTGAAATTGGATGGATAGTGTTAGTTTTCGGGATATTTTTGGACCCCGTCAACTTAAACGATGATTAAACCACGCGAAAACGTTTCACTTTCTTAAGAAACAGTTAAAGTTGACTGTGTTATCTATTAGTCCAGAAACTATTTCAAAATAAAGTCACAAAGAGACAAAACCCACTAACCTCCTCCTTTGTGAAAGTCGGTCAAATTGGAAAACTAAAGGAAATGATTTCACTCTCTTAAAAGCGACATTATAAGTTACTGTAAATGTGACAAGCATTCCTTAACTTACAAATCGGTCAATTTATTTTTGGTATAGACTATGCGAATTTCATAGTCTATTTCATTTTCACCTAAAAAAGAAGAAAATTATTTCGAACAAAGTAGGTAGATAAGTAGAAAGAGCCTCAGGGTAAGAGAAAATTACTTGTACAACGCTTTTTGATAGCGTTTATTTGACACTGGCTTCGTCCTACGGATTCGACCGGGTCGAAAAAGTTTAGATATATAAATGTTTAGATATACTCATATATATACGATATGTGGTTAAGTCTTCAGATATCACTTGATATACATAGGTAGAGATTACGAATATCAGCTTAAGATAATAATAAATTGGTTCCCTCATGTTAATTGGACCACTGAAAATGCTCCAAAACGATATTTTTCTTAGCGCGAAAGGGCCACATTACTATGAAAACTATTGTTAAATATAACCACACCATCATTATCATCAAAATCTGCCATAGGACATCTACCGCTGGACTTAGGCCTCCCTCATTGAATAGCCCATAGATTTTATCGTGGTATGACATTATATCCGAAAACAACAACAGGTTCGAGTATCCGAACGAAATAGCATTGGTTAAACGACCTGAACCACTTCAAGCCACCTTGGTCATAGACGGAGATACATACTAGTCCGATATTGCGGCAGTAACTATTGTGTTTTTGCAAAAAGTGGGGCAGTCACTACTTCTGTCCCATTTTTTATTAGCCCTGTTTCATCCTAATGCATGAAGGAAGGACTCCTAAGGAAGAGTCCGAACGATATTGTTTGAGTTTGGATATGTGTATGGACTTGTAGATATGGCATAAAAGGTGACCCAAATTAAAACAAATGAGTTTCGTAAATATTATTAACAATAAATAACTAAAAGGACTACAGACGTATTTGAACTACAGACGTATTTTCTTCTATGGTTTTTGCGATTTTGCATAATAAAACACTTTATTTACCGGGTTCAATCATGAATTTTAAACGACATGATTGTTCATAATTTACAGTTGGTTTTTTCAAGGTTGACTAAAAATAATGAATAAAACGCGATTAAACCCGGTAAATAAAGTGTTTCATAACTACAGACGTATTTACAATCAGTTTTAAACGAATCAGTAACACGCCGAAAGTTTGTTGGTGGATCGCAATTCACAAATATAGTAATAAACTATAGCGTTGACAGTCACACATGTTGGTATTGAAACTTCGTGGGACAGAATATTGTGCTGAATTTATGGACGTCGCGGTCAGCCATCGAGACAGATATATGGGGCGCGAGTGAAAGCGGTGTAACAAAGTCAATGTACAGTAGACCATATAGGAAAAATTCATTTACATTTTTTCCAGAATTTATTCGTGTATTTTTTTTAAATATCTGTCTTGATGTTTCAACTGTATTATAATAGTCTTGATCACGAGGAGACAGACTGACAAATAAAAATCAGGCAAAATGAAAACCCCTTTCTTAGGCCGGCTTGCAAAACGGTTCCTAAACATGTTTAAGTTGTTAAACGTGTTTAAAATCTGTCAGAATTTCAAGAACTGTCAATGTGTGGCAATATTTTATCAATCGTCCACGTAATGAAATAGAGTCCAATGTTCGATTTCCCATAAATTATTTTAAAATTGATTTAGTTAAATATGTTTTTAAATGGTTTTATGCAAGTCGCCCTTAGTATCGCACTTAGTACTTACGCACCAAAAGAAACATATTCTACATTTTTTGCGGGATGAGCGGTTTGGGATCTGCGTT
Organism: Idaea dimidiata; assembly: GCA_949358125.1. Classification (NCBI taxonomy): domain Eukaryota; kingdom Metazoa; phylum Arthropoda; class Insecta; order Lepidoptera; family Geometridae; genus Idaea; species Idaea dimidiata. The sequence continues at coordinate 12,628,081 of OX442339.1, read as the reverse complement.
GATGTTATACAGTTCAAGTTCATTTAGTGATTCTTTCAATCAGTCATGACGGCAAAATGATGTCAATAGAAAACAAATTTTTACGCAATGATTTTTCGACATATTATCTGTAATATGACATATGCTGCATATGCTGGTGCTTAATGGTTATGCTTAGTGCAGAACCGATTTCTAATGTAATGTAATGTCTAATATTTAATAATAATGAACGGAAATCGTGTAAGTTTAAAAAATGTAATGAGAGAAATGTTTGGTAAAATTCATATTAATAAATAAATATTTGATTTGATCTTACGGTATTGGACCTGAAATGTTATATTTATTCATGTTTGAATGTAAAAAATTTATTTAAAACTCTTTTAAAATAAAATTATCATAAATTTATTACTAGCCAGGTTGTTATCTCTGATAGCAGTCATTAGATCAAGTAAGAAGCCTTAGTGCAGCCTCAGAACTCTTACACTAGGTGAGCCACACCCCTGCACGAAAAGAAGATTATATTATTACTAGCTGCGCCCCGCGGTTTCAACCGCGTAAGTCCCGTTCTCGCTGGAATATCGAGATAAAAAGTAGCCTATGTGTTATTCCTGGGTTTCAGCTATCTATATTCCAAGTTTCATCGCAATTGGTTCTGTAGTTTTTGCGTTAAAGAGTAACAACCTCACAAAAATACATACTTACATAAGTACAAACTTTCGCGTTTATAATATTAGTAAGATATTAGGTTTAAATACGTTTATTCTCTTATGAGAACTCTCTCTCTCTCTCTTTCTCTCTTTCTCTTCTCTTCGTTTATTGTCTTATGACAACAATGCCACTTAAAATGAGATACAAAATTAAATATAAATTATTGTGGGTAGTTCAAACATCTCCGGTTCCTGGTACATAATTGTTTATGAATAAGTTGTGCAAAGATGGGTAGATAATCATATTCCTCTTCTATCTATCAGTCGAACCCCACCCTACCGGTGTAGTACGATGGTGGAACAAGTCTACAACTTGTTCATAACTGAGACCTATTAACAGCTGCGCCGGCACCCACCGTTCCAATCAGACACTGCTCACAAATTTGGGCTTAGATTAATACCAAATTTTGCATTTGTTGACTGCGGTTCTGTTGTTTCCAGCACTTGTCATAGTGCTTGTATCGGGATCTGTTAATATTTCGATACTTTATGTTTCCTTATTATATTTAGAGGTCAATGTGGATTTGTGGATTTTTGTTACCTCTTTACGGAATATTCTAGGTATTTTTCTACCGCAGGCAGTAGGAAATACACAAACAATTATTGTACCTACGACATTACGTCGTACAATAATTGTTCAGTAATAAAGCACTAGGCTCGTACATACTATGGGTACTAGACAACTGATATAACAATATAATATACTTTTTTTGTAAGTACATAGATGTGATACATAGAAAAGCATCCAGACCAGATACAAATATTTATTTTTAAGCATACATATTTGCACGCGACGGGAATCGAACACGTAACCTTCCGCATTGCAGTCGAGGTTTCGCCCGACGCACCACAGAGGTCGTCAAATGAATTTCAGGTCTGAATATGTTTTAAAAATACGCCTATTCGTTATATTTATGTGGTCATCATCATCATCATCATTCAGCCTATATTCGTCCACTGCTTAACATAGGCCTCCCCCATACGACGACACCCTAAATAGCGATCGCGAGCTAACTCCATCCAGGGACTCCCGTCTACAATGTGGTCGGTCCACCAACAACACTCCGTTTTACATAGCATCGTCCATTAATCATTATTAAACAAGTTTTTTTTACAAAGAGTAGTGCCAGGGGGGCCAAAAAGAGTTAAGAGAAAAGATAGAAGAGTAGGAGAAAAAGAGACAGAGTAGAGTAAGTATGTATTTTTCAATACTAATGTCTTTCTTTCTAATTAAAATGTTAAATTGTAATAACAGCTTCAGTAAGTACTAAGACGTTTATTAAAGGATACCGGCTGCCAGTGTGCACTGACCCTAAGACAAAGTTATAAAGGTGCCTCTATACTATTTAGTACTGGGCTCGAAACTAAGCCCCTAAAACATTTGTACCTATTTCTCGCCGCATAATCATTGGCCGCACGTGTGCGTCTTACGAAAATTTACTGTGTCTAATACAATAAGTTGGCACCCCCAGCCTTCCTAGGAAGCCACAGTGTAAGGAAAACAGAAGGTAGGAATAGTAAGCTGCCTTTACAAATGTTTTTAAGAGAACTAACGGGATTTCGCTTTTAATTCATCTTGTTTGTAATAATCAATGTCCTATTAGTAATTAAATTGATTTTTTAATATGAAATAGCAAGATATTCCGCCACATCATGATGTCTTATAAGTCGTCGCAAAGTCGCCGCGTTGTCGTTCAGTTATAAAAAAATTAAAAGCACATTTTTTAATAATTATCTGGTTGTTTTTAAAAGTAGCCGGGATATTTTTTTAATTAAAAATCAACTTTTTTTTTGAACGAAAAAAGGACAACAAAGCAATGACAAACGATCATGGTAACACGGATTGATTATTGTCACAATACAACTTGCAAACAGCACAGTGGGGGTATTCAGAAAGGTTCGGTCCGAATCAGATGTCGGAAATGATATCTGCATCTCGTTCAGCGCGATTCAATAAGACAGTGAAGCACACTGAGTGAGACTGTAAATAAGGCATGTCAAGTAAATCTACGGTATCGGACCGAACATCTCTGAATACCCCCGCTGGTCTTCTTCCCTTCTTTGTATGCGGTAATAAAACGTCTTTCGTTTGACACGTGTTTACATTATGAATTTTGTAAATATAGAATTTAAGAATTCAATAAAATCATATTAAGCTTTAACTCCTTACTTATAAAATATTATTTTACACGTGACTTGACTAAGTTATGTGACGTTTGTCTCTGTCTGTCAACTTTGAAACTTCATGTGACAAAAGACAAACGATGCTTAGTTATGCAGCGCATTAATTAGTTATTATAAGTATGGGGATAAATCAGTTTCTTCGTAAAAACGTCTTACAAAACAATTTAATAATGTATTAAATCTAAAATAATTAGTTAGTAAGTACGTTGGTTACATAGTTGAATATCATAATTAAAATTCTATTGATATCTATTTTATAGTAGTGTATATAGTGCACGCCACATGTTATACAACGTTTGTAGTCTGTCATTGAGTATACTGTGTCCATTACACCACAGGGTTGAACGTAGCGGGGGCGCGTGGCTAAATTATGTATTTTATTGTCGCCCAAACCAATTTCATAACCCGAGGAGCAACGGGATGAGTCCGCAAACGCCTTATATCCAATCCCATTGAATTTTGCAATACATACAAATGTGTTGATAGTGTTTTTGTGTTCGATAAATAATGTTTTTCTTCAGAAATGTATTGGATAAAAGATTTCTGTGGCGAATCGTTTACGATTGAAAAAATAGTCCTGGCCCGCGATGATAAATAGTATTTTATTTGGAAGCGACATCTACGGCCGGCATTGTCGGTGTTAATAAATACGTATTGGGCAAAACTTTCCAATATTTCATCCTTGATACTTTATTTCCAAGAAAAAAATCTAGTAGGTACCGATTATTATTATTATTTGTTGTTACTATTTTTAAAACTCGGAGCTATGGAGCACCCGGACGTTTGAAAGAAGTCAATACGTAGAAGCCCGTTTTAATAACATTTTAACGAACACTTAAGTTAAGCGTCAACCTTTCGGCATCGCACGCATCAAACGCATAAAAATTACATAAGTGCGATCCGTACCTAAGATGCGGATTGGTGGACGCACTATGATAGAAAGTCACAGAGACTTTCTAACATAGAAATAGTACTAAAGAGTAACTAGAAAGCTTACATCGTCAAAAAAACGGTCCGGCTTGATGTTAGAGAGATCCCAGTCTGTCCTTTTTTCACTTTAGTGCTCGTCGGTTAGTTAGATAAGGATAGACTGGATCCAACTGGGTTCACAGGATCGTTTTGATAGGTATATCAAAGCAAACCACCTTAACCTTAGAGAACATGATTGAATTTGATATTTCAAAAGTTAGAAATATTTTTTAAAGGAAAAATTCATCTTCAAAAATTCACTTGCGGCGAGATTTGAACTCGCGTCCCTGGATACGCGCGTTTCTAGTAAATATGCCTTGAGCAAAATTTATAAATAAAAACAAATTTACGAAATATTTCAAAAGTTGTTAAGTATACAGTCTTGTAGGAGCGAAGACGACGATGTGACATGTCTCTGCGTTTTATATAATGAATATTACGATCCGTTTGATGCGATGCGTCCGATGCGTGCGATGCCGAAAGATGGAAGCTATTAACCATGTTTGTACTATCAATGCAGCGGTACAGAATTTCATTATTATCATTATTTGTTAGCCTGATAATTTACTCCACTTCATAAGGTCTCTTATTGCTTTTTAATTTTTACCATCACTAACTTTTTTTACTTCGGATGGAATAAGCGGAGGTTATCAAGTGAAAAATTAGTTCAACGGAAGTCATCCCCGATAGTTTTTCAAACACTTTGAAGACAGAAGAGCATAAAACAAGAAAGTAAGAAAGTATTCTTGTAAAATTAAGTCCATTTTCTTTTCACAGCCGTAGGTTTTCAATCTTCAAAACCTACTGACGTAATTGATTGATAAGAAATAATGTTTTCGTTTGCGTACATAAAAGTTGGTAGGTATAGTGCAGCGTAATGTTCATTTATTTCTGGTTATAAGCACTTGTGTTTTACCAGAGAGACGATGCACAAAATTACGTTGAAGCATTTAAAGCAATCGGTTGACACAATTTCGTCTTAAAACCTTAAACATGGACATTAAAGCCTGCCCATCTATCTCACTGCAATTCCTCCAGCAAACTACCAAAAAAGAAAAACAGGGGAAAATACAATTTATTTCTACGGCATGAAAGCCTTGACTGATGGCATTCGAAGCGCACCAGTTTCGTCATTACGCTTTCAGCAGAAAAAGCGCTTGAAAGCGCTGCCTCCGCTGTTTGCTGTACTAATTAATCTTTTCCCTACGGACTGTAGTCTAAACCAATTACGTTGCTAGCCGAAAACTCAGTGTTTTTCAGCGACTGAGCCAAATTGTTTTACACGCAGGCTTTGAAGTGTTAAACGCTTATTAAATTTCAAAGCTCAAAGGGAAATATTGGGTGCGTGCTGCGAACGAGTAGATACGAAAATGTGAACGAATTAAGACCTTATATTTGAATGATTAGAATTTGAATTTCTGTCTTAGAATTGAATGGTGCGCGACGTTATTACATATAATGTCATAGTACCTATATCCTATGTGTGGAGTAAAAAACTGTTTTGTTAATTTATTTTAATAATAATCTATTTATTTCAGGCTGCAAAGACCCATAGATACTCAGGTACTTTGTTTTATAATATAACAAGATAACAAGATACATATTTTATAATAAATGAATGTGAACAGCTTAGAACTATTTTAGTTGCACTTCCATGACGCTAGTCTAGGCTGAAATCTATAGATCATACCTTGACTTGATTTAACACAACTTTTGGTATTTATAAAGCGACCTTCGAAACTATTTAAAGTACTCATACACTCATACATTCATTCAAACACATACACACACTCACGAACTTTCATATAATACAATTAGAATTAAAAAAAAACTTTTGTTTTGGGAAGTTGTTTTTCAATTTTTTTTAGCTGAACGATTTAGGTCCTGCATTAAAGACATCATGGTAAGAGCCAATTACTCATACAATTTAAAATTGAAAGTAAAAGTTATAGGCGATGCATATTTTTTTGTAGGTTAATTGTGAAATATAGCGACGGGTCTCTGAAACTAGAAGCAGGTCATCCCAGTTACAAATGTTCATTGGGGTTTAATACCTACGTCTTGATTAAAATCTGATTATAACTTGTAAATCTAAGCTGCGTTTCCACCTCAAGCGAAGCGGAGTCATTATTATGTCAGTTTAACATCCAACGATCGTGTGACAATGCGAAAGAGGCTGAAAAAATCACTCCTAAATATATCTATGAAAATAATGTTTGCTGAAAAAACGCCGCCAGTTTGCTTGGGACTTTGGGTCGAAGTGCCTTGGAGGATGACCTTTTTTATTGATTTTATTTTGTTTGTTTATTTGCTGCTTAAACGACTTCCTATAATTTTAACATAATACCTATTCATTCTAGAAAAATGAATAACTTACAAGACTTATTAAATGAAAGTATATAGACATCTATTCACTCTAGAGGTTGAATAAATTTCTTCAGACAAGCGAGTAAGCAAGCATGTCACATAATAGACCTCATTGTCGCTTCCCATCAGGAACCTTACAGCGCAACTTCCGGCATCGGCATCGAAATCCCACTGCCAAAAGGAATAATCTGAGCGGTGAAAACGACAGCGTTGATTTGCACGCACCGTCGCGACTGCAAACTGCAACTGTCATTGAAAGCGAATCACCAGTCTAGCTTTGGGGACTAGATCAGTCTTCAAATCGGTCCTCGACGTCGCCCTTCGGGGTGGTCGCTCGGATACAGTGGCCCCTGCCGGAATACTTAAATATTGTCGTCGGTGGGGACGCCATAACATATATAAATAGTTCGACTAAAGAAAGACATGTCATTGAAAGCGAGGTCTCTTCAGCTGCCGCATTCAATGACCGTTCAACTCGACGGCGGCGTCGCGTTGTCGCCTTCAAATGCATGCAAATCAACGCTATAGTTCTCACGGCGCAGGTTACTACTTTGCGCAGTGGGATTTTGATGCCGATTACGACGGAAGACGCGCGGTTGGGCCTCTGGTGTAGTTAGGCGAAATGCAAGAAAAAAAAAAACTAACCGAATGATTATTTTAATATCAAATGACCTTACAGTAGATAACCGTTATCTATAGGAGAATTGTAAATTGATTGTACCTAATTTACTTAGACTTACCTTTTGTTTTCAGCAAAATTTTATCACCTGAAACAATAAATAATAATTGACTTTATTATCTTCTCTGTTTCGCGATGTTGGATTGAAATTAAACTTATTTTCGAAGAACCGGTAAGAACCTCTGAAAAATAAGTCTTTAAAGATATCAAAACTCATTTTTTCACAAATTATCGAAAGTTAGTGCAAAAATCTTTAGACTTCGTAGTCCCATGACCTTCTGTCGCATTCAAAATTACTTTATTTCATTAACCCTTTTCTGTAACGTATCTTTTGATACAATTTTCATTTCTCTATCATAATAATTGAGGGCGATCGGCTCCGATCTCACTTTTATTAAAAACCCTACTGAACCGATCCAAAAAGTATGTTCTGAATTTTTATCATATTTGGTAGTCACAGAATTATCGCTTTTTCACTTTTAGCGAAGTTTTAAGTTAAGTCAATTTTTTTACACGATTACCAAGGAAGGGTTATGTTTTTTATTGCCGAAGTGTATGTATGTATGTGACCTATTTTTATGCCGTTGTGGGGCCTAAAGGGCTGGGCCGATTTAGATAATCAATACGTCGTTAGATTCGCCGTGACCGCGCGAATGACATAGGGTACATTAAAAGAAAATAAAAATTAAGATTTTAAACGCTGTAAAGCAAGATCTGACCATAAAAACCGGGGAAACGTGCAACATTGTTAATTCATACGATATGTTTTATTTTTTGCAAATTTACGTTTCAATCTCTGGAAGGTAAAGGTTTGTAATGTTTTAAATATAATAAATAATTAAACTATAGGAAGTCGTCCAAGTAGGTTGTCTTTAGATAACATGTCACTAACCATATCTTAGGCTCCCAGATAAGTCAAACGATTTTTAAGGTTTCTTTACCTTTAGGTATTTCTAAGCCATGTGATCAGAGGTTTCTTTACCTTTAGATATTTTTAAGCGAGATCAAATAATTAGCCAAAAAAATTAGACCAGCGTGACTACAACTGATTCACTCCGAGGCGAGTGTTGTTCATCTTGTATTTTTACATTTCAGTTACCCGCAGTCGGTTTTTTTTTGTACATTACCTATGTATTTTTGATGCGAAATATAGGCGCTAGTAAACCTGATTGTTGACGTGAAAGCCACGCTATATGAAATCTATTTTGATGTTTCTCATCAGGCGTCCCGTGACGGCTCACATATTATTATGATTACTTTGGTTTTAGATTTTTAATGAGCTTGGTTTATAAAATAAGTAAGTACAGTGGTACTTACTTATTTTATAAACCAACCATGTAATGTAAGTACCTACCTACATACGTAGTGACGTATGTAGGTAGGTACTTACATTACATAGGTTGTAAATGTAAATTGTCTTAAGTATTTGTCTATAACTTCTGGGTGTATGTACTATATATGTAGAGAGGTAGGTACTTACATAAATAAGTTGTACGAAATTCAAACGCATACTTTCCATTCGAAATTCGAATACTTAAGTAAAGTTCAAACCACATTCACACTTAAGACCGACCCGATTCATTTACCGTCGTCGTCGCCGCGTCTCAGAGCGTTTCAAAAAGAATTTTCCAGAAAACGTACACGTGTGCATTCACCCTCATTATGGTTTCCTTGAATACAGGCTGGTTCATTAAAGAGACTGCATTCGCAAGGAATTTTTCATTAGAACGCGAATTGAGTCAAGTATTGAAAGTTGAATTGAATTCGGCTGAGTCGCTGGTTAATTTTGTTTCAGTGAAATTGAATTCTTTGACTTTGGTATAGGTGCACTAAGGTGAGATTGCAGTTGGAGATTATTAATAGGATTAGACTGGATTTGAGAATGTAAGGTTTTGTGCTTAGTTTTGAAAAAAAATAGCCTGGTGTGATACCTTAAATTTAGGTACGAGGCGACACGACTTCAGGTCCTCCGCGGCCTATCAATGCGCGCAGCGCCTAATAGCCTTATTAATAAAAGGAGAGTAAAGTCGTCGTAGTTATTCCGCTTTATATTTCTGTCAGCCAACTTTGAAAGTTATCACGGAACAAATTTGTATGGGATCAACTTCGAGGTATATACTACAGGGTTATTGGTAATGCATTATGAAAGCGGATCAGGGCTACCTCGTGACATTCCAAGAAACAATTTTTTTTCTACGACTTTTTTATTCGAATTGTTTTGCAATTCTCTAATTACAAAAATCACTGTTATCCGGGCGCAGAGGTCAATAACCCTAAAAGTCTAGTAGTTTCGTCATTATTGAACTAGACATTTTAAAAATTTCGAAAAAAGAAAGATAGTGTAAAGAAAGATATTACTATCCATCGAAACACTGTAACGAAAAGTTAATGAAAAAGGGTTGCGTCTTTGGAAATGACATACTTTGTTACGTAAAACGAGCTTTTGGTACTGCGAGCTTCGGGCAAACAATTTTCGGTGAAAGGAAAATGAACAATCGGGGAAACAACTATTCGGTAATGTAATCTATCGGTGAATCGTCTTCGGCGAAAGGTGTTTCGATGGATAGTGTTTAGAGTAGCATAGTAATTCTACCCCTCAGTTCAATTAAAATCCACTAAATAAAAAAACAAACAGCAGAATATTCAAATACATTTAAAATCGACAGATAATCTCCCGATAAAATAAAAGAAAAAATGTTAAACAAATTTCAAAAGGAAACGGAAGGTAAGAAAACTAAATAAGGCTGTACGGTTCACGGGTGCCTTACGAACCACCTCATTGTTACCTTCGGCAGACACCAGCTTTTTTACAGACGTTCCATGCCTCGGGCCTTGGAAATGTGGTACAAGACTTAAACTGATTACGACTACAATTTGTTACAAAACAAATAATTGGTGAGTAATTAATAAATATAAAACAAATAGTTGGAGTGTTGTTTATAAATAGGTAGGTATATAACACTTTACAGTTTTAGACTAGGTTTCGGATCGGTTTGGAATCACAATATTAATTAAATGAATAGACAGAAATATCGATTCCTCTGGGCTCAAAGATCGTAAACGGCGAAAAGGCGACTTTTTCTCCTAAAAAAACTTTTGTTTCCTTGAGCTATTTAAAAAAAAACCTAGAGGAAGAAAGTGCTAACAATTAATATTATTTTCATATAATGTTGAAAAATTACTAGGTATACCATGCTTTTTTGCCGAAATTAACATCTTTTACGACCATAGATCTAAAAAAATATCTGTGTAATTACATTCCAGTAGAATTTAATGTACCTACTAAAATCTACCTACCTAAATCTACCAAACATTTGTTTTGAGAAAGAAGACAAACCAAAATACGCTTTATCTCCCAATTTAAGCCATGCTCGAAGTAGGAACGTGATCTCTGAATAGTATGATCGCTTTGAATACCCGCCCGGGTGCAATTGACGATGGAATCGCTAAGGCAATGTGAACACGCTTCAATTTCTACCTACCTTTACTCTTTGGTTCGGTTACCTTCTTTTCTGAAATCTGAAAAATCTATTGTAACTGCAGAGCTACCGATTAATGTCAATTTTCAGAACGTTCACAAGATGAGTTTTCAAAGCTTTTAAATTATAATGTCACTTGGGGTAAGTGTGGCTTTGGGGAAAGGGCGGCACGTACCAATTTACATGAAATTACCAATTAAATTGATGTAAACCGACAAGCAAACATACTCGCATAGAAAACACTGAAAATACATTACCTACTTCTTGGCCAGTCGGACATTTAAAATGGTAATTTACCGCACTTATTCCAAAGCCATACTTTCCCCAGATGACATACTTTTACTGTTTTCTTTTGTAAATGTTTTTTTTTACGAAATACAATATCTTAAGTCTGCCAAAATACTTCCTACACTTTTTGTATTATAAATTGAAATCTTCCGGGAGAACGTAACCTAGCCCTGTTGGCTTAGCTCTATTAGCTTACCTCTAGGCCGAAGCTAAGTGGAGGCAGATACATTATCCCTTTTACTTATAAACGCTGGTTAACAGCTGCATAACACATACCTAACTATATTATTTACATTATTTACACATAACTAAGTTATGTTACGTTTGTCTCTGTCTGTCAACTTTAAAACTTCATGTGACATTAAAAGACAAACGATGCATAGTTATGCAGCGCATTAATTGGCGTTTATAAGTGAAAAATTTTTTTACATGTTAACAAATACAATGTTAAAAAACATTTAAAAAAATTAAATGGAAGTCTAGATAAGTACCCCCTTATCTTTTTTTTTTTTTTTTTTTTTTTATTTATTACCAAATATAAAATTACTTATAAAACATTGATTCACTTAGCATAATTAAACCACTAAGGTTTGTAGAAATACGCTAAGAATTAAGTCTACGCCGATCAACATAAAAAAGGTAGGTAGGTAAGTATTTAAAAAAAAATAATAAAATTCGATAGGTACATACACAATTTAAGTCTAACAGGTGGGTACATAAAGATAACACTGCGAGGCGCTGGGTAGATACATAGGCACATAGGATTTACACCAAAAATGCATCAATATTATAAACGTTGCGTAAATTGTTTAGATAGTGCGATTTAAGTTTATATTTAATATTATTGGGGGTTATCTAGACTTCCATTTAATTTTTTTTGTAATGTAATGAAATTTTCGACTAAAAAAACAAAATAGCAAATCTGCATTCCACTCACACATCCAACTTCATATAAAACCTCAGTACATTGGTAATAAAGAGGGGCGTACAATACGCTAGCACGTCGACAGTGCACATATTAACGGTAGGCGGACACCTGCGACTCATCGCTGCGGTGTCTACGATCGCTGACTCAGCCAGTCCGAGACGTGTGTCAGTGTATGCGGCTCTTTATGAAAGTAACGTTGGCAGATTAAAATGTCTGCTTCGAAATTTTCAGTTTTGTGCATGAAATATTTTGGCGGTTTACTTTATTTGGTTTTGTTTGAAGTGGTTTTGGTTTTGAAAAGTTTTTGAATTTAGAAGTTCATATTATTGCACATAGATAATTTATTCGCTGAGTTATGCAATGACAGACTAAAATGCTGGTGTTTATTTGACGCAAAGACTAAGTGTAGCCATTTAGTGTAGCAATGCTGCCAGCATTGTGGGCTTGATGACAAGTCACGAAGAATTACATTTATTTTGATAAAATCTACTTTTGTAAGTTGACATTTTAAATTATGGGTACGAATGATCATTTTCCTGTGGTTCATTTAATGTTAGAGTATTCATATCAGGCTATGACCATTTAGGACACAATTTAATGGTCTCAATAGAACTGCAAATCAAATATAATAAAACAAGCATTGCTAAAATGGTTCCCACCACAATAGGAATTCTTCACCGACATTGCATTTTGGATAAGTAGGTACTTAAATAACATGACAAGCATTTAAAAAAAATGATTTACGACAAAATGGATACTCATGCAAAGTTACAGCTTCTTAATTCCAAGCGAACCTTACAAACCAAACCTTAAAAATAGAAGATAACACTTATTAATTCATTACCTACATTATATTCTCTTAAAAACCTCCTTGAAAATTAAACGACTTTTTTGCCAACTTTACAAATATCCGTGCATTGTCTCTGAGCGACGAGGAGCGCAATGTCTAATTGATTCCGAGCTTTCAAGTACTTTACCCGCGCGGTTCAATGACTAACTATTATTGCCAATGTTCCATTGTGCGCTCTGCTTTATCAAACTCGACTATTACTTAGTGTGGTAGTAAAAAAGAACGGTGAGATTAATTCATAATCGACCTGCATGTGAATTCATGTGAATTCTCTTTATTGTAAAACTACATTTTACACTCTACAAATATCCTATCTTTTTAATATTATAAGGCTGAAAGTTTGTATGTGTGTATATGTGTTTATTAGTCAATCACGTAAAAACTGCTGAACCGATTACCATGAAACTCGGTATGTAGATAGCTGGAATAACACATAAGCTAATTTTTCTCCCGATATTCCTGCGGGATCGGGATTCTTGGAACTTTTATATGGTATTTTTTGGTGTTCGGACTAAGATTATTACCTACTAATAATGAGGTTGAGGTTATTTTTATGTCGGTGGATTTTTTAGGTGAAATAGTTAATGAAACTATTTTCACAAAATCAAATTACCTATTTTTTCCTTGGAAAGTAAGTTTAGAGGATTTGCCAGTTTCCATTCTCGTTGACACACTGACCAACTGTTAGGGACCGTCTTCAGGTGCGTTAGAATCGTGGCGATATTATCATATTACTACACAACGCACCGCCACATTAACATCGCCGTCGCAGAGATTTTGCAATTTTGCTGAATCTGACATTTCTAGACAATTTACGTTTTTGACTTTAAGCCTGTGATCCGAAACTTTTTTAAGCTATTCCTCCAAAAGTCTATGTTTTAGCTGAATTTACTACTTCAAATTGTGAACGAAATAATCTCGGGCACTAAGATATATGGTTCGCCCGCCTTTCGCCCCCTACTCGTAGGAAACTCGGCCACGGATGAGATTTTTTGTGTCCGAGTAGCCCGTCCCTTAGCCCTTGAGCGGCTAGAGGCTAGCGAATCATCCAAATAAAATGACCAGTTCAGAAAGTTCGCAACTGGCCGCACTAGGCGCTTTGCACCTCCAGCCGTCTACCTTGTCAAAATCCAAGCTGCTAGGCGCTAGGCGCGAAGCAAGCTGCCTGCTTATGCGGCCGTAGCCTTATAGTTTCTTTTAATATTCTATAGAAAAATTACTAGCCTCAATTCAACACGTCTTACCTACCCAAATTATCATTAAATATCTCCCCAGAAATATTTCCCCATAGTGAGTAGATTCTCCCAGCGGGTGGGGTAATTACCCGCCGTTTACGCTGGCCACCCAGGGTTATTGCAAATTGGAAACGTAATGCACATGGTGCTGACACTCGAGGATTTTCTATAATTTGTGAAGATGTGGGTTGGGTGTAATGGAACGAGGTATAGAATAGTTAGGTAATTAGCTCAGGTTAAGATTGAAGACCAGCCAGTGCTCTCATCATACCGAAACTTGGCTGTAGACGACAGACGGACTTGAAGAAAAAATATAATACCACTATCAATAATCGTCTCTACGTAAGGTTGAAGTAATTTTATCACTTTTTGTTCAAGTCTGTCAATTTTGAAAGTTCTTATCACAGAAAAAGATAAAGCAAGCATATTTTCACTACTCCGACCTTACTTCACGTTTATTAATGAAATTAAAAATATTTGTAGCAAGGAAATATATTTCCAAATAATCCCCATGACAGGCGTCCTTTCGCTAACCAGGCGACTGCCCTAACCACTGAGCTTCACAGGAATCACGTGTCATGTTATAATTTTTCGGCCATATCTCTCCCTGCTAATTGTTTACCAACTAAGGCTTGGTTTCAGCGCCATCTACCAGCCAAGCTTTGCAGCTTCATTGACTGGCTCAGGTGGTTCACTTTACAGTATAATTTTTTATATAATAAGTATAAGTAGTAAATATTTCTAAGTTTAAAATGCCTTGAGCAATTAAAACAAAAAGAAATATTAAGGCTATACAAGATGTAACGGGTAAACCCTTTTAAGCCGAAAGGGGGCTGTTCTAGACGTCTAGGCGAACAACTTTTGTTCTACGACTTTTGGAAATTCGAAGTACTTTTCGAAAATTTTAAGTGTAAAGTTTACTTGAAGATTAACTGTTTCTTAGAGTTCGAGGTCATTGACCTTACGTTGTCCTTTCATTTAGTTTGGTCTACTACAATCAAACCTTCAATTACCTTTATTTTCAAAAACAGCTGTTTTTCCAGTGAAACATAATCTCAAATTTTTCAAAAAAAAAGTTCGAATTTTCAAAAGTCGTAGAACAAAAGGTGTTCGCCTAGACGTCTAGAACAACCCTCTTTCGGATTAAAAGGGCTTACCTGTTACATCTTGTATTACGTTATCTTGTCCTACTTCCGTCTTCCTTCTTCCAGATGTGCGTGTTACATCTTAAACCATTATATCCTTACTTACCATCAGGTGAGGTAGTGGTCAAACGCCCATGTCTTCAAGTCAAGAGTGAATAGGTTTCTTCTGGGCCGTCGTTATTAATGTTACACCGTCGACCTCATCGTCGCTTTCTATAAGATGAGATGGTGAGATGGGGTCAAATGCTAGCCTTTCCCATGGAAAGAAGTTACATTACTAGAACTAGAATGCTGTGACGTATTAAAAAAAACTCGTAGATCTCGTCCAAACCAATTTTCGGTGGAAGTTTGCATGATAATGTATATCATACCTGTGGGATACGTGTGTCAATATTAATTGAAGGTAGTTCAATAAATCAGTTGTGTCGCAAATTGATCTTTGATTGTTGGTGCTCCTCAAATTCCTTCGATATCTTACTGGCGACGAGGATTAAAAACCTATAAATATCTTATTTAGTGAGTTACATAAGTGATAAATACGTGTGTATAAAATGCCCATCGGAAAAATTGAAGAATTTGACCTATCAAGCAAAAAATGGGCGGCTTATGTCCGACGCGTGGAACAATACATGATTTCCAATGAAATCAAATCGGAGTTAAAAGTAGCTACTTTAGTTACTTTAGTCGGCGGAGTAACATATGATTTGATGTGTGATTTGTGTGCACCAGACAATCCGGAGACGAAAACATTCGTGGAATTAGTGAAGATAGTCGGCGACCATCTTGAACCAAAGCGCTCGGAGATAGCCGAGCGACACGCATTCCGGTTGAGGCGTCAAATAGTCGGAGAAAATATTAGTGATTATTTACAAGCTCTCAAACATTTGGCAAGTACGTGCAACTTCAAGACTAACCTTGAAGAAAATTTAAGAGACCAGTTTGTTTCTGGTTTGGTGAGCGACGATATGAGGTCCCGGCTTTTTGCCGAGTCAACGCTCACCTACAAAAAAGCGGTCGAGTTGGCACTCTCACTGGAAGCGGCGACTAGGAATTCGGCGGTAGCGGCGAGCGGCGTTTGTGGGACTTCGGCGGCGTCGGGCCCCGAGCCAGTACATCGCATAGCGATAGCAGGTCGGAGGGCGATGACGGCCGCAGGCGGCCAAGGAGCGCGCTCATCGGCTGCGCCGGCAACGCGTGAACAAATTGAATGCTGGCGATGCGGAAAACCGCATAGGCCTAATATGTGTCGTTTTAAAAATTATTCTTGCGACGTCTGTAAGGTCAAAGGTCACCTTAAAGTGATGTGTAGGCGAAATAATGTGCGGCAGGACGATGTGCGTTCGTCGAAAAAAGGCCAAAATTATATAAATAGTGATGTTGATTCCGATTGTGACTTATTTAATTTAAAGGTGTGTAATAATAGTGATCGGCCGTATTACGTGGAAGCGAAGGTAAATAATAAGCTGACTGTACGTTTCGAATTGGATACGGGCAGTAAGTTATCGGCCATAAGTATGCAATATTACTGTGATCATTTTAAAAATAACCCACCGCTTATCTCTAACGTTGTTTGTTTACGTTCCTATAACGGTACCTTAATCGAAGCGGTTGGTTACATTTTTGTTGACGTGACGATCGGTGCGCATTCGGCGGGAAATCTAAAATTATTTATTATTAAAAACGGCGGACCACCGCTACTCGGGAGGTCGTGGCTAAAGGAACTTCATATAGACAGTATTCAAATTCATGAAATGATGAATAATATCATAGATGACCAGCTGGCTAATAGTTTACGTACCCAGTTTCCCACCGTGTTCGCACCCGGACTCGGCACTTGTACCAAAACTTTTTCATTACGACTAAATGATTCGACACCAGTGTATGTTAAAGCTAGAACGTTACCTTTAGCACTACGTAAGCCCGTTGAATTGGAACTAGCGAGACTCGAGGCAGAGGGTACTATATATAAAGTAGATTATTCTGATTACGGCACACCCATTGTGCCGGTAATAAAGAAATCGGGTGACATGCGCATATGCGGTGATTACAAGGTTACGATTAATCCTAAGCTGATACGCGATCAGTACCCAATGCCACGAATCGAAGAGTTATTCGCAGCGCTTAGTGGCGGTCAATTATTTTCGAAAATTGACCTCACGAACGCTTACCAACAATTATATTTGGAAGAAGCCTCACAACCGTGTACGGCTATTACGACACATGTAGGTACGTTCATATATCGCCGCACTCCCTTCGGGTTAACATGCATACCGGAAAAATTCCAAAAATTCATGGAAGAGACACTCAGAGGGTTAAAAGGTACGGCGGTATTCTTGGACGATATAGCTGTGACGGGAATTAGTCGATCAGACCATGTAGCTAATTTAAAAAAGGTTTTAAGTCGTTTACGTGAGGTTGGTTTGAGAATTAAAATAGAAAAATGTACTTTTATGCAAACTAGTATCACTTACCTAGGATTCATTATTGATGAACACGGTTTGCATCCAGATCCAAACAAAATTAAAGCTATCGTGGACGCCCCATCACCTAAAGATGTAACTCAATTACGATCATTTTTGGGCTTAGTCAATTATTACGCAAAATTTATTCCACGACTAAGTACCATTTTACACCCGTTACATAATCTGCTGCGCAAAAATTGTGATTGGACCTGGACGAAAGAGTGTCAACTGGCGTTTGATAGTATTAAGAACGCGATAGTAAGTAGTAACGTACTAGTACATTATAGTCCGGAGTTACCCTTAGTTTTATCTGTAGACAGCAGCTCGTACGGTATCGGCAGTGTGTTATCGCATCGTTTCCCTAACGGCGATGAACTTCCTATTTGTTTTGCATCACGTACCTTAAATGCGGCTGAAAGATCTTATAGTCAGTTGGATAAAGAGGCTCTCGCTATTATTAATGGCATTATTAAACATCACCAATACTTATACGGCCGTCATTTTATAATTAAAACTGACCATAAGCCATTAACATTTATTTTTGGCCCTAAATTCGGTTTACCGCAAACAGCGGCCAGCAGACTTCAACGTTATGCAACCAGACTAGCCGCGTACGATTACGATATTGAGTTTGTAAAGTCTAATGAAAATTGCAACGTTGACGCTCTGTCGCGGATGCCGTTACCGTGTGAGCGTAAACTTACGAATGAGTTGAATTCAGTATCATACGTGAACTATGTAGAAGATGTGTTCCCTATTAGTGCTAATGAGATCGCTCAGTGGACCGATAAAGATACAGTTCTAAAACAAATTAAGAAATATTTAATAGATGGTTGGCCAAGTAACATTGACGTAGAGTTAGAAAAACCCTATTTTTATCGCCGTGATAAATTAGCCATTGATAGGGGTTGTATTTTATACAACCACCGGGTTGTTATACCAAATAGATTTCGTAAACAAGTACTCAGTGAATTGCACGAGGGCCATTTAGGAGTAGTAAAGATGAAGAATATAGCAAGAAGTTATGTTTACTGGCCTTCGTTAGATATGGAAATTGAAACGTTAGCTAGGGAATGTGGAGCGTGCCGAAATCAACGTGACGCACCCCCAAAGTCGTTGTTGCATCCGTGGGCATTCCCCGCGCGCCCTTGGCAACGAATACACATTGATTTCGCTGCATTACAAGGCAAACATTATTTAGTTACTGTCGATGCTCATAGTAAATGGATCGAAGTACAGAAAATGACTAGCACAGGGGCTACTGCCACAACAAGTAGGTTGCGAGAACTTTTTGCTCGATTTGGGTTACCCTCTCAGGTAGTCAGCGACGGCGGTCCGCCATTCGGTTCAAATGAATTTAGCATTTTCATGAAACACAACGGTATAACACATACGATTACAAGCCCGTATAGGCCGGCGGGTAACGGTGCCGCGGAAAATGCCGTGAAATCGGTTAAACGTGCGATGAAAAAAGCCATTCACGAGAGAGTCGATATCGATACTGCAGTTTCCAAATTTTTATTTCAGTATCGCAATTGTAACCACGCCACTACCGGAGTGGCCCCGGCAGAAGCAATGCTAGGTAGGCGATTGCGCGGACGGCTCGATTTAATACGGCCGAGCTCGGAACGCGCCAGCGAGGTAGCAGCAACGAACGCGGCACGGGTGCGCCCAGGCGCGGAACGATACGCGGAGCTAGGTGATAAGGTGCTCGCACGGGATTTCGGCGTAAGTGCGGATAAGTGGACACCCGCGGTCGTAACCGCGAGAGAAGCTCCACTCACTTACCGAGTACAGTGTCCGGATGGACGGGAGCTAAAAAGACACATAGATCAGCTCCTACCCATGCAACAACCTCGTTATAGTATACGGAATTCGACTGTTGAGTTAGGCGATGTCGAAGTAGAAAAAAAGGACGAACAGCTGGAAAACGCCGTGGGCAAATTTGGGAGCAATGAACCCGAATCCAGGTCCCCTGAGCCCATAAAAGAAACTTCATTAGTATCTCAGACTATTGCGCCTACGATTACGACCGATGTACTGAATTCAGCTCAAACTAAAACGGCTAGACCCGTACGTGCATGCACTATAAAACAAAAGATTTATAAGGAATGAATTTGTTTTTATTATTGTCTATATTTTGGTTCATAAAAATATAAACGAGCTAGTGCATTGTTTGTTTATGTAGGTTAAGTGAGTGCCAATTCTGAGCAATTCTGTGTTGGTTTGATTGACATATCTCTGGTTAAAACAAAGTTTATGAACTTCAAACTTTTTTTTTTTCTACATTGAATTGTTGAAAATAGATTATACTTATTGCTTTGTTACATTTAGTAGTGAGACATTATGAGTTATACTCGTATGTATACTAAGATATGTTTTGTTTATGATATGTTTCCTATGTTTTGCTAACTTTATCAATAGGTACTGCACGGTAGGTACCTACGAGGCTATGAACAGCTGTGTGCGATAACGCGATATCAGATTACTTATGTATATGTACTTAGTTAACAGTCATCAACAAGTTTAGTGAATTTCATTTGTCATTGTGGGTATCGTCGTTTATTTTGGCAGTCCATTGTAATATTATTATATATACCAGACGATTGCCATTGTACTGTTATCTAGAATCAATCTAATTGTCTAAGATACTTTGCAAAAAGGTAGGTTAGTAGTTATAAAAAGCAAAACACTTTCCTTTTAAAAACATCTGTTTTATTTTTTTTTATATTGTTATGCTAAATGTTACCTAGTTAAGTGTCTACCTTTTTTTTTTTTACTTTTAGTTCATTTAAGAGGGGACGTGTGGGATACGTGTGTCAATATTAATTGAAGGTAGTTCAATAAATCAGTTGTGTCGCAAATTGATCTTTGATTGTTGGTGCTCCTCAAATTCCTTCGATATCTTACTATACCTATATATTTTCATTATTTTATCATTCTCATAGTTTATAAGTTATTTTTACCACTTTAGATGTGTCTCTCGCGCAGCCTATTCAGTTTAGAAAAAAAAATGAGATTAGAAACCACATTGTCATTTTTGAAGAACTATCCCATACATACTCTACAAGTATGAGTTTGCTGAAAAAAACAAATTAGTTTCAGTAGAACTGAAACTTTCTTTTTAGTACGATTTACCCCCAAAATTTATTGTTTTTTTTTTCATTTTTGTGTGAAAAACTTTGCGGTTCACAGAATACATGTACTTACCAAGTTTCAACAGTAAGTATAGTTCATATGGTTTAAAAAAAATATGGCTGTGACAAACGGACAGAAAGACAGACATGACAAATCCATACGGGTTCCATTTTATGCCATTTAGCTACGGAACCCTAAATAAATAAATAAATATTGCATATTACACACAGCAAAAACTAGCCCTAAAATAAGCACTAAGCTTGTACTATGGGTACTAGACACCGGATATACTATATGTTAAACTTTTTTATTAAAAAAATGGGTCCCTAAAAAGGGTCTACTGCGGAAATGAACCGAACTAAAACCTAGCTAACAAAATAGGCGACTCAATCAGCGATAAATCAGAGGCAAATGTAGATAATTTCATCGCTAAGCCCGCATTTCACACTCCAGTCGGCAATTACCTCTGATCCGTCTGATTAACATGCGTTGCCGGGAACGGGACGGGCGGAAAAGGTGGGGTTATACTGATAGCTTTACGATTATTTATTGTTTAGATTATTTTTATTATTTACCGCGGCTTCACCCGTATAAGTCCCTTTTTTTTCATAAGAGCCTTCTCCTGATCATAACGATCACAACAAAAACAAATTAGGTATTGAAATCGGTTCAGCTGTTCGGGTGTGATACCGTGACCATGCGATATAGGAATTTATTTTTATGATTTATTATTAAAAAAATTTACTTAATCGCTATTACAAAAGTATTTTACGTGTATCACCAGGAAGCAGTGATACACATAAAATAAGTGTTTGGCATGGAGCTTAAATACGTTTTTTGGACATGTTTTATACCAAAATATAACCTACCTAGATAAGTCTAATACACTTTAAAATGCTTATTAGCGTGCAGACTAACACCTAAATGCAATGCAGAAGTTTGCGGCTAAGGCTAAGTTTAGACAACTTTTTATTTATTTATTTCCAAATTCAGACTTTTTGTCCTCTCTTCCTTTATTATAAGTATAGAGTATTTAGATTACCTATGTACCTAGGTAAATGTAAAAATAACGCTTTTTCAAATGTGTTGTTTTTGTAATGTTTTTGTGGTTGTATTATCTATCTATTTCATTCGTTAAGTACTATCGTAACAATCAAACATTTAATCCTCCTTATTATTTACTAAGAGTGATTGGCGTATTTCATGTTCGGTAATCGCTATCACAACGACCATACGATCTGCTTAGGAGCAACCAGCAACTAACTGTCGGTTCTCTCGACAGTGACACGTGATCTTTCAGGTAACTCTGATTAATGACGAGATGCGTTCAACTATTATGATGTCAATGCACAAATATTACTGTCTTCTTCTTCTTCTTTTCGTGTAGTGGTGTGACACACCTAGTGTTAGAGTTTTCAGGTCGCCCTAAGGCCTCTAACTTGACCTAACGACTGCTTTCATAGATAACAACCGGGACCAACTGCTTAACGTGCCTTCCGAAGCACGGAGGAGCTCGAGAATATGATTTTTTGTCACACAAATTTTCGGTCACCCATCCAAGTAAGGACCGCGCCAAACGTTGCTTAACATTACTTAATATTACTGTAAACGATTGTCACATATCTGGAAGAGTATAAGGGCATATATAACCCTAATAGCGTGACAGGGATAAAGCTAGCTAATTTCAGATGTGCAGATGTTCAGATGAAGGACGTAAGATGCGACTATGCAAAATTTTATTGCGTAAAATCAAACAATTGCTAGTTTGAAGATAACTAAACGTTAATCTTGAAATTTAAAACATTCACTGCCTGTATTGAGGTAAGTTCAGTTCTTATACAAAGTTTTATTAGTTTAAGGACGATATTGATTGAGTAATATAACTTATTTTTACAATTTAGAGGGAAATTTGGATTTTTTTTCTATCGAGAAAATTGTCAGGAGTCGTGTTTTCACGACATTCACGTGTTAGTAAATATCCTCGACTTTAATAAATATGGTTTCAAAAACTTTATTTCAAATAACTCAAAGTGCAACAATTTTCTTGATCGGCCGATAACTGGGGTGAAGCCTCAAAGCTCTAAGGGCTATTGGCCGAGCCATAATTATGTCTAAAAAACAAATGGTATTTATTACAGGTAGTACAACTAGATACATGTCCAATTGTGACTTGTGGGTAATATCAGTGAATCTAATCTAAATACCACCTTGTTTCGTACGACCTAAACTGGTAGACACAGCAGCAGTAAGCCTAGGCTTCCACCATTTTATTGTTTATTATATTTTGTATTAGTATATTTTGTAGAGTGTAAGTACCTTTTATAGGTAACCTATGAAACAAAATTAAACTGTTTTAAAAGTGCTTCATCTGTTTGGAAACTGTGACAAATACATAGACACCTGAAACTCACCCCCCTCTTTTTTGAGTTTTTAAAGTAGAATTGAAAGTAGAGTCAACACTCTATAAAATATAATAAACAATAAAATGGTGGGTGGCTTACTGCTGCAGTGTCTACCAATTGCAACAGTGTTTTTATAAAATAATAATTTCAATTCCAAAGTAAATATTTGTTCGGACACTAAATAAAAATTCTATGAATTCACATTGCCGTTTAATTTGTAAAGTGAAGTCCTCAGAGATTCCTCCATCTTTGATCTATTTGCACAAATCTTACCGCAGACTCTTCATCTCTTTAAGACATTAAACTTATTGTTCCGATCGAGGTTTTTACTAGTATTTTAATAACTGTTACTTTAAAACTTCGAATTCGATTTTTTTTTTGAGAACATTATGGTAGCTAGCTATATTTTTAATTCTCGTGACTTTGGTGTTTGTTGGCTACCATAACTTTATTATTATTTCTTATCTGTTGTGAACCGATTATGGCCATTTGAAAATTAAATTAAAACTATTATTAATATTTGCAAGTTATTTCCATCTAAACAGTCAAATCGTCTTAGTTAAGTCAAGTCGATAGTTGATCGTTTTTTGACTTAATTCTAAAAAAAATCAACATAATTATCTTTACGTCAAGAGTAGTCAGTGTTGTTGTAATTTTATGACATGAAATTTTAATTAAATCTGAAAATAAAGCCGAAGAGGTATGAAAAGATAACGTTCTAACATGTATGTTGGGGGTAATCTCCGAAACCAGTGGACTGATTTCGATGAAATTTTATATGAAGATACATTACATCTTTAGGAGTAAAATGAGACGTTTTATCCCGATACTTTCACATGATTGGGACTTGGGCGAGAATAATCGCAACTATTATTCAATAAAACCAATAAAGCAATTACAATACAACAACAAAAAGACATCGAAAATGCACACCAAACGGGTCTTACAAAAGCGGGTAGTTCATAATTTACCAGAGGGCTGGCCGGTTCGATACGCGGCTTACTTTGACATTTGACAGATTTATGACCGCTCAAACGAAATGCGCTCGGCCATTCGTGTCGCGTTTAAACCGACCCATGCTCAGACAACTTGCCTGCTAGCTCTTGGACTATGATGTTTGTTACGTTTTACAGATGCGCGTAAACACTGTGTAGTGTTTCTTACAGCTTGCTATTTTAAATGTGTTTCAGCATATTAGCATAGCACCTGCAATGAAACTTGTATTTGTATAGAGTTGGATGAAAAGGACCATTTCCCCTGTTATCCAGAATAACGCACCAATATTAAGTGCGTGAAAACGCGAAACGCACAGTAAAAACTAAAAAAAAGGTCCGAACTACTTGATGACGAAAAAGACAAGTATTAAAGTTTTGTATCCCTGGTATCGTTTGATAACAATATCTTAATTTATAAATAAAAATAAATAACGGGGTATTTACCATATTCGAATTTGTCACACGATGTTAAAGTTTAACAAATTGAAACATGGTAAATATTCGGTTAATAAATGAAAACAACCACATATATTTAAAATCGTATATCTTAATTTGTTTCTAAAATAATAAAGATAATCCAAAGAATAACCCCTATTTTATATAACTATCACGAAGTACAGATACATCAGAAAGCACTAAATTAAAGGTAAAACGTTTACCAAGACGCTCGTCTTCCATCCAGAGGCTTTCAACAAATCAAACAGGAAAACTATCAGTTCAAATAAAGAAAATAGAGCTAAGTACTAGACCTATTCGAGTACGGTCACGTGGCAGCGGCGCGTGACCACAATTAATGGGATGAAGGTAAGGAAATTGCGGTCGGCTCTTAGACTATACTGTCTAACTATTTAATTTTAATTGGTCTGGTATTTTATAATTACACTAGCTGCGCCCTGTTTTTACCGCGTAAATCCCCTTCCCGAGGGAATATTGGGATAAAAAGAAGCCTATGTGTTATTCTAGGTCTCCAGCTACCTATATTCCAAGTTTCCTGGCAATCGGTTCAGCGGTTTTTACGGTTTTTCAAACATACGTACATACACACATTCATACATACTCACAAATTTTGAGCTTTATATTATTGAGGTTCAATCTCGCAAGTTTCGTGAAATTCTGGGTAAGTCAATACTTTATAGATTCACTTTTTAACCACCGTTTATTCCAATATGTTTTGCATGCACGAACATTTTTTGAATATTATTATGGAAACTACAATTTTGAAAGCTTAGTTTACGATAACACGACCGTGTTTATGATGCGAAAAAGTTCTACAGCAACGAAAAAATTTTGTTGGATATCCGGATATTCGTTGTTGACTTCGCTGCGCTCGTGGCGAGAACCCAGCTTTAGCCATAAAATATGACTTCGATATTCTCTAACAAAGTTATCAACATCAGCGTAGAACTGTCACAGTATGATTTCAGATGAAAATCTCATTAATCAACAAAACAATAAGAAGCAACTAAGTCACGATCCTAGAATGTCGAAAATAGTCAAAATTGTGCGAACAGTTTAAAAACTGCTGACGCAAGGAGCCTCGTTAGAGTCAATTAACTTGGAGAACAAACGTAAAGCGCTTTTCAATTTAAATGGTACTCGATGAGGGTCTTCGTAAATCATTAGGGGATTCTAGTAAATCATTAAGAAAATGCTTCTATTATTGCACCTAGCCGCTGTGTCTCCCGGTTTTACCCGCACAAGTCCTGATCCCGAGATAAAAAGCCTATTTGTATTGATGCTAGTCTCCACAATTTGTATACCAAGTTTCATTACATCGGTTAAGTTGTTCTTTGTGGGATGGAACAATAACAAACATATATTTACACAAAATTTCACTTTTATGATATTTGTCCGATTTTATTCTTTTTTATTCTTTTTTACATGAGATAAGCTTATACATTTAACTTCACCACTTCACCCGATGAGAAGCATGATGAGGTTGATGAAACATGCTTGCCAAGATGAAACCTATTTATTATAGAATTGAAAACTGCAAACTTATGACGAGGCGCGGGTGGTAAATTCGTGGCAGTACTTACTTCCGTGAAAGATAATTGCGGAGGTGGTCGTGGATTAAAATCAAATCTGAATTGATATTACAACGCTTTGGATGAAAATTTGTATGTATGTTGGTTGGAGATAATATCCGGAACTAACAAACTGATTTTAGTAACAGATCAAGGTCTTTCCTGCCCACCTACTAAAACCGAAGAAAAAACCAATTTTATTTAATTCATTCAACTTCATTCGTTCATAACTACTTGCACTAGGTAAATTACAATCCGCGCTACCATGATCGCTTGTCGTTGCTATGTCGTCTTTTTGCCACCCAAAAAAAAAAAGTGTATATTAAATAAAAAATACCCCGACTACTTTTAAAATCCACAGATAATTAAAAAGATTTTTTTTTTTTGATGTTTGTTTTTTTTTAATTATTTGATGTATTTTTGAATTAATATTTTTAGCTGAACGACAACACGGCGAGTTCGCGACGACTTATAAGACATAATAGTAGGGCCCAATATGTGTTATAAAAATAAATAATATATGTCGTCAACACATTGTCCACGAACAATGAAAAAGATATCAATCCTTTCTCAAAATACTTACCTATAAGTAAATTTTAATAGATCTTCATTGAAGGTTAAAAAGTCCAAGTCTAAAGTGAAAACCCTCTCATTACAATGAACTGGCTAGGCTTTCGAGCAGCAAGTGCGTTGGACAGGTGTCAGACAATTATGGCTCGTCGTTTGTCGACTGGTAATGAGCTCGACACTATGCCTATTGCAGATAAAGGTCTTGATGACCGATGCCACAGTGTATTGAAATTGAAACATAGAAGAGAAAAATCAACCCCCTTACTTAAAAACACTGTTTTTTTTTAAATTTCTTATCGGTGTGAACCGATTATGGCCATTTGGAATTTAGCCAGTGTCAAGTATTGTTTATATGCAAATTATTTGCATCAAAACAGTCAAGTCGTCATAGTTTAAGTAATGTCTAGGAAATCATTTGTAGGTAAGCATGGCGGCCATTTACAAAGTTGTTCACGGAGCTTTGGAGATAACACTAAGTCCATGTTTTGCAAAGATTTTCACTTTCATTCCACTTGTACATATTAATGAAACTAAATTGATTAATATGCCCCCGAAATTAAACAATTTGCACGCATTTGAACTATGTTTCACAAAAATAAAATTTTAGCAACACATCACCTCAACGCGTTCCCGCCAAAACTCCAAACACTGGTTAACATTTGCATAACTATGTATCGTTGTCGTGCTATGGCATGAAGTTTCAAAGTTGACAGACAGAGACAAATGTCACAAAAATTGGTCATCTGCTAATCATCGTTTTTATGTAAGGGGGTAAGGATTTAGAACACAAAAGGATTTACATTTTACCGGGTCTTAATCGCGTCCCCTCGAGGCAAGATCAGTGTAACATAATCGAAACGTCGAGTTAAGAAAATAAAATAATAGTACGCGAAGACCCGGTAAAATGTAAAAATGTTAACAAATCATGTGAATTTAAAAAGTTTACAGAAGGATTTTAACTTTTTGAGGTTTAGACCTAGGGGCAACTTAAAACTTGGGGGCGCATCTTACTTAGGTGATTTTATTGGCATGCATCATAGCATACATAGGTTTTGAGTGTGAATTGTAAAGATGCGCCCCCACGTTTGAATGGCCCTCATTTAACCCCGCAGGGTTATTTTACTCTTTTTAGGACATTTAAAAATGTGGCTATCAGATTTTTTAAATCAATTCATATATTTCTCTTTCTTAAAGTTACCGAAATTTGACCCTAAAGTGTTTGTGGTAAGTTCAAAGTAGCTTTTGGTTGCATTGTCAGGTTCTGAATTATTCTCAAAGTTTCAGTTTCAGCTAGTTAGTCGCGAAGTGCCTCAAATTGAAGTTGCTAGATTC
Organism: Idaea dimidiata; assembly: GCA_949358125.1. Lineage (NCBI taxonomy): Eukaryota > Metazoa > Arthropoda > Insecta > Lepidoptera > Geometridae > Idaea > Idaea dimidiata. The sequence goes on along the minus strand of OX442339.1, from coordinate 12,600,345 downwards.
CGACGGGACAGACAAACAAACAAACAAAAAAAGCGAGAGTATAAAAACGTGCGAAAAAAGGTTTTACTGTTGATATGGAGACCTACTGCGCTACCTACGCTTCCTTAAATCAGATTTCTATCTGCAATAATAACTTCACTGTGGCCAAGAGGGACGAATAAACTGAAATATTTTCAATAAAGTTCTGAATCAGCTTTTAGGTCTAAGCATCTTGAAGAATTGCTATCTCTTTTTATTAACTCTCCCCTTGGGAGTGTACGTGTGTGTGACGTTTAGATTTTCACAATTTCACAAACATTTTTATTGCCTTCTTGTTAAATAAATTAGATGAAGGTGTACCATTAACGTTTCTAGAGCCACAGTGTAGGTTTCGTTCTACTTTGCGTGTAATGGTTGAGGATTACCAAGTTTTAGTCTACGTCCGCTTAGGCAGGGGGCTTGCTAGCCTGGAGGCTAGCGAGTCACCTAGCGAGTTACGTGATATAAAACTAACCTAATGATTGTTTACTTCGATGCACTAGCTAGGCGCCAAGCGCTCGGTGCAAGACCGTTCATTTTATGTTAGGTAGATGACTCGGTAAGCAACTCGCTAGCTTCTGGAGGCGCTAAACAAGCCTCCTGGCTATACGGACGTAGCCTAAAAGTTTTCAGGTCTACCTAAGACCTCTAACGTAAGGGGGCTCGAAATATAATGAGTTTTTGCTAGGTATACACTAAGTTATCCTAGGTGACCGACGTGGCATAGTGCGGCCAAACTTCTGATTAAAAAGATAGCAACCGTTTGGTCATATTTTATACCTCAGGTCAGGAAAACTATTATAAGATGAGCCACACGACCTACTCGACCTACGAAAAGATGAAGCAGAAACAACTTCTGATTGACAAGTTGACAGATAGATTTAGTGAGACCGGATAGGTGCATTTGATGTCTATCTTGTTTCACTAGATATTAGGCCCCTTATTTATTAACGCTAATTAATGCGCTGCATAAGCATCGTTTGTCTTTTACTGTCATATGTAGTTTCAAAGTTGACAGACAGAGACAAACGTCACATAACTTAGTCATGTGTAAATAATATTTTATAAATAAGGGAGTAAGTGTTTTGCTAATAAGGAAGATCTATTGAATTTGTGTTCATTGTACCTACAGATTATTGGTGTCACGTCTTACGATTCGCTTCATAGATTACTTAGAAGATTTGATAAAACATGGAAATGAAAAAAAAAACGGAAAAAGGCTAGATTGTAACAATAAATTTCGAATATCTCAATATTCTTTCAACATTTGTAATTCAATTAAACGATCCCGAACTTCAAACAAAGTCAATCCCTTCCCAACTAAGTCTACATCTAAAAACTACGTAAAAATACTTTTATTTTCCTAAGCTTTAGCTTAGGAAAATAAAAGCAGCTTTAGCTGTCCCGAATTCGAAGTGTAGAAAAACACTCGTCATTCATATATACAATCCGTAATCTTTAAAGTCTGTCGAATGTGTAAATAAACACTCCTTGAATTAAATTAATTGATACAATTTAAGGATTTTATAACAAAATTATAGATTTATGTGTATTGATATTTAACTAAGCATTTTTGACTTTCTGCGTGTTTGACTATATGCGATTTTGATTTAATTCGTATTTGATTTCATGCGTTTTTGACTTTATGCGTGTGATTCAAATTATGAGGCGTACGGTCATAGTACGTTATCCCACTTTATGGGTTCTTGTCATTAAAGTGGGAGTGTGTCTATGATAGTACAATACTAATTGCTCGAGTTCGAATTATAATAAAATGCAATTTGTACCGATATTATAAAAACAGACAATTATAACGTATACATAATCTTTAATCACAAAAAGAGTGAGATTTCTTATCATCAGAGCGCAAATCCTTTGCGCATTGGAAAAATTTGTTTGAAAAACATTTTAACTACAACAATATTTTTTATGTATGGTTTAAACAAAAGCACCTTGAGAATGTTAAAAGCAAAAATGCTGCTTGGGTTGTAAAATGTGTTTTAGTTAAATTTTCCGCAGACGGAACAAATAAGTATTACTAAATAAAATAACCCGTAAAAAACTGCTTCGCCGTTGTTAAAAACTGATTATTTTATTAATAATCAGTAATCAGTTTTTACACTGCAAATTATTTATGTACTCGTACCAACACTAGTCTAGAACTTACGTCTCTTATTCAGAAACGTTACTTTACAAATCCTAGACAAAATTATTCTACAAAAATAAATGTACAAAGTTAGACAATACCTTACATTCGAAGTAAACTCTCCCGACCGACTCAAAGGTCTACTTTGAATAATTTTGTTAGTTGAACTGTCCATCAACGGCCGCCTATGTAAATGTGCAAGATTGAGTTCTGCGAAGCCTCCAAGCGGCAAGAAACAAAATGTTATTTAAACAAGCAACAACTCCACGAACCGATCATGATTTCGGGTGATTTTTTCTGAATTATGCAAAGTGAAGGACGCCAGCGTATAGTGTTGGAAACGTCGTAACATTTTACTGTATCGTAATATTTAAATTCATTTGAGCGTAAATATCGATGAGATTTCAATGAAAAAGAAATAAGAAAGACTAAGATTTCTGCGCAGAAAGTTTAAGTAACATTATCATCAGATACAAAAACGTCGTGAATATTTTCTAAAACCAAAGTTTACGAACTTCAGTTACTCGAAATCAGCTTGAAACAAACAGACTGAAAAGTACGCTGAAAACTCTTTAAAGTGGAAGTAGGTAAGTCCACGATCCGTAAGTACGCCCGCGCCGACCCATCTCAAAGATATATCGGTTTTGTTTCAAAGTCGCTCCGATCGGGCCTTCATTTTCGGGATAATGAAACTTCCAACTTCGAAGGAAAATCGGGAGGAACTCAGTTTTCTGTGAAGTCAGCAGGGAAGGATTAAGCGACATGTAAATTATCGGAGTCGCTTCATAAGATTTTATATTGTTCGCTGACGCAGTTGTGTGCCAGAGTTTAATAATTTTAGCTTTTATGAGCGGTAGGAATTTTCGATTTATGAAAGGATTTGAGAAAAATCATTCGTTATTTGTATTCGAAGACTTATTGGATGAAATTGGTACATAGTAAGTAGGCAATTCAGTGTTCGAGAATATTCGCTACCAATATAATTGTTAAATTAAATTTGAGGATATATTTCATTTTTGGGGGCACACACAATGGGCCACAATTTTCTCGATATTTACAAGGGATGGGTTTAGTGCCGGGATGCATCTTTTTTTTTAATAACAATTTCTTTTAGGAACCTAACGTTATTATTATTTTCAACCAAAAACAGTATTTTGATGCTTATTTACATACATTAATTAATAGATTTGTGTAGCTGAAAAAAAGCTAAATTTATTAACGTCTTCAAATATTATTTATATAATTTGGAGTTCGTATTGGACCGAGTATTTAATTGCTTCTGAGTTTGTATTTTTACTTTAGAGTAGACTAGTATACTTTTTAGTTATTTTACTGCAAACTTTAGTAATTTGTGATAAATTTTTTATTCGATTTAAAAACATGTTCGCATAGTTTACTAATTTAATTTTTCAATCTAAACCTCAAAATTATTCATGGATTTTCATTGAAATCCATGTGAAGTTTAAGTAAAACATTAACATTTCATTGGATATCAAACGTTAAGTGAAACGAGACACGTATGTGTACACATTAAGTTAGTTCGAACACATGTGTGTCCGCCTGTTACACCTAGTTAATTTTTATTTGATTTGCTTGATTGCGACGCGATACCTTCTGTCACTTCCGGCTAATTTTGTTAGTACACACCGACCTGTTTATTTCATTTTATTTATTAATCTGTAGTCTGTATTTTAAGTTAAAAAAAAACAGACTGTATAACATTTCGTAAATTTGTTTTTATTGCTCAAGGCATATGACATCGGACTTGCGTGGCCGAGCGGTATAGGCACTAGAATATTGATCCAGGGACGCAAGTTCAAATCTCGCCGCAAGTGAATTTTTGAAGATGAATTTTTCCTTTAAAAATATTTCTAGAAACTGTATAACCTCAATTTTAAAGTGTTTCCTACACTTGGATGACTATTTAAAGAAATGTTTTCCAAAAATTTGCACCCTGCAGGACTTGAACTGGATCTGACATTCCGTGTCAACGCATTCACCAATTCGTATCGGTGGTTTAAAATTTAGGACTGCATCCTACATCTATTCGTTTCTTTGTTTCTCTATACAGACTATCGTAGCTAATCTGTGGGATTAGGTAACTTACCATCGAATGTGACATCCGGCGGTGTGAAACAAAATATTGTTCGTGACACAACATTGTGCATTGAATTTCGAACATTATAGGGATATAGAAATAAGGTAGGTATTGCATTGATTAAAAACCCCTTAGCAATTTAATTCGTAAAATTTTACAAACCATTCTACGATTTTACAAATTGAATTGATTATTGATACAGACCGACATATATGTATACATAAAACATATTTTGACGACCTCTGTGCGCGTTGGGCGAGCGCCTGACTGCAGAGGGCTGCGGGTTCGATTCCCGTCGGGTGCAAACATTTATGCTTAAAAACAAATAAATAAATATTTGTATATGGTCTGGGTGTCTTTCTGTGTATAGTATGTATTTATTTACAAAAAAAAAAGTATAATGTTAGTAATAATATCTAGTACCCATACAACAAGCGTCGTGCTCAATTAGGAGCTTGATTGCGCTGTGTGTAATGTCGTGCAATATTAATTTATTATTATTTATATTTTTAACCGACTTCAAAAAAAAAGGAGGAGGTTATCAATTCGTCTGTATGTATAATTATTTTTTTTTTGTATGTTTACCGATTACTCGAAGACGGCTCGACCAATTAAGATGATTCTTTTTTTAATGGATAGATGGGAGCTCCAAGATGGTCCCATAAAAATTTGATGTGGATCTGATGAGGGTCTTCGGAGTGATGAACGGAAATGCTCCTCAAAACGCATTTATCAATCCAGTTGTTTATCGATTACTCGAAGATGGCTTGACCGATTGAAATGATTCTTTTTTTAATGGAAAGGTGGGAGCTCCGAGATGGTCCCATAAAAATTTGATGAGGATCTGATGAGGATCTTCGAAGTGAGGACCGGGAATGCTCCTCAAAACGCTGTATTCAATTCAATTGTTCATCGATTACACGAAGATGGCTTGACCGATTGATATAGTTCTTTTTTTAATGGAAAGGTGGAAGCTGCGAGGTGGTCCCATGAAAGTTTGGTAAGGATCTGATGAGTATCTTCGGAATGATGGACAGGATAGCATCCCAGAATTCAATAAAATACTCATTTTGGACTTCTACCAAAAAGAATAGACCCCTAAAGAACTAAGTACAGATTGATGGGGCATCTGAAACCACCTTCTCATCAGCAAACTCCTCAATTATTAAAATTACGGTAACAATATTGTTGATTTTTAGGTAGGTAGGTATACTAAAAAGGGTAAAATAAAAAAAAAATTAAAAATTAAAAAACCGACTTCAAAAAGAAACAAAAAATAATTTAAAAAACAACCAAAAAATAAAAAGAATTGATAAAAATGACCAAAATAACCTCTACATAGGTACAGTGTACCGACTAATTAATCTGTTTTATCATCTGAAGTCGGGCAGTTTTACTGGTTGGTTCCATATTGTACCTAGTTTGGCTGCCCGACTTCAGATGATAAAACAGATTAATTAGTCGGTGGCACTGTACCTATGTAGAGGTTATTTTGGTCATTTTTATCAATTCTTTTTATTTTTTGGTTGTTTTTTAATGTATTGTGACGTTGTAATATTCTTCTGTCACATTATACAAAACATTTAGGCCGGCTTGCATAACGGTTCCTAAATAATGTTTAAGCTGCTAAACGTATTTAAAATCTGTCAGAATATCAAGAACTGTCAATGTGTGGCAACATATTATCAATTGTCCACTTAATGAAATAGAGTCCAATGTTCGATTTCCCATAAATTATTTTAAAATTAATTTAGTTAAATATGTTTTTAAATGGTGTTATGCAAGTCGCCCTTAAAGTTTTAACATTTTCCCTGACATTACAGTCCAAGTCTGTAGTGCTTTAAACCTTCTTTTCTCTTCCTTATCGAAAACTAATTACATACCTACTGCAAAATCCCCAACGTTTCCGAAACTATCGATAAACGTATAGCAAACTATCACATCCCTAGATCTCTGGTAATACGCTAAAGATTTCCCGAGCCAAGTTCCTCCGTTGATGGTGTTTCTATGTAATCTACACTATTTAGCCGGCTCACGGCTTAACCAGGCTCGTGTCATATGGGATTTGAATAAGTTACAACGCGCACTGTGTCGGATAACACTGTATTATTAACACTTCGATAAATTCGATATACTGACAGCCTCTGTGCGTCGGGCGAACGCCCGAATGCAATGCAGAAGGCTGCGGATTCGATCCCGCTGGGTGCAAATATGTATGTTAAATATTTGTATCTGGTCTGCAGCCTTAGAAAACATTGTTTTCGATTAACGAAATCGCAATCGACAGACTTTTTTGTATGAAATTGACATAAGTTCACAAAAAGTCACGTCAATTTCATACAAAAAAAAACTGTCGATTTGCGATTTCGTTATTCGATAAGAATGTTGTCTAGGGCTGCTGGTTGTCTATCTGTGTACTCCTTCGCTTAGCTCAGGAGTTATGTACCTAAAGTGCTGAGTCAAGCGTGGGATTCAAGCGCCCAAGGTAAAGACTGGATTTATTACTTTGGACTTTACACACCTACTGCGAGACAATAAATGGGGTACAAAAAGTAGCATTTAATTAACAACAAAACAATAAATTAATGCCTACGTGTATGAAATATATTTATATCTCATTTTTAATTAAATTTATCAATTTTATATAAAAATGACGAAACTAAACATTAAAACGACGAAAAACAAAATAAGGGCTTTATATTTAGTAAAACTTTTTGCCTTACCCTATCGTCAAAATAAAAATAGAAGAACAAAGCCCAGTTTTTATTTTTTATGTGTTATGTTTAAAAATGGCCAGTTCAAAATGGCCTGAAGCTACCAGAACCTTAGTTCCATATTTAAATTATTTTATGCCCTAGGTTTATAATGAGCATATGCACCTAGGGAATAAAGACTCGTTACGTTGACCTTTTTGGTCAAATAAAGTAACTTTGTAACCCCGTAGTTGTGTAAAATAATTTAAAATGTCTAGTCCAAATCTAGTCCTTTATAATAGATGTATTTCCGCGCAGTCGGCGTGACAATGTAGAAAAATGAGCTGTCGCAACGTTAGATTAATCTAAGGTCGCAGTTAGATGCACTTTTCGATTGTTACGACCAACCCTTGCTTTTGGACCGTGACGGCAGATTGGTGAACTCGAGCACTAAAGTTTTAAAATTGAAAATAGAGCAGTTATAATAGGAAAGTATATTTTTAATTGTTTGTTTGAATATTTAGCGTGGTAGTGTTGTGTTCTTAGTGGTCGTAGTTTTAAAATGAGTTTAAGAAACTTATCCAATAACTAAAAATAAGCTTAGTGCTTAGAGATGATAAAGAAAATATCTAGTATGTATAAATTCCAGGTGGAATAAAATCCGACTCGCCTTTCATACTCACCTGCACAAGTATCCATCCAGTGAACATTTTTTGATAAAATTTGACTCTAAAACTATATTATACGCATGGAGTTTCATCGTTTCCAGGTTTAGTTATTTTTGCGTAAGCAACACAAATATGCCCGCAAAATTTATTAATTTGTTAATTATAGTTAGGATAAAGTTACGTCTGGATCTAACTAACCAGCTAACGTTTTATAAGTGTTTTGGTAAAAAAAAAATATCATTATAGTACTTTCCACAGGGCATGACTGACTAGGCTTGGAGGGTGGTATAGGTGCTGGGCAAGTCTACTTGTCACTTAACAAATGTTCCGGGCACTACAGCGCTATTATTAGAATGCATTAAAAGCGCTTGCGCTGTATAAATCATCTAAAATGAAATGGAAACATCATATTACTATTATAGTTAGGATGCTTCTCGAATCTCAGAGCATTTGTATCGTAAAAAAATATGTCTGAAACACTTTTGTGTGTAACTCTACTATGTTATCGCATAAGACACTTGCTGAGTGTTACAAAAAATATTATAAACGATGTCTGTTCCGAAATCTGAATGCCATCAATAATGGTCCAGCCCACCCTCTTACGCTTTGTACTCAGAAAGTTTGGTTAAAGTTCTTGCAGAGGGTGTTATGATGATGTTTTCATTACATTTGTCTCTTCAAATCGGAATAAATGGTTAGTTTTATCGAAGTTAGTGGTAAGGGATGAAATATTTTTATTTGTATTTAATAGTAACGAGTGCTTTTATTTTTTTAAGTCCCGAAAATACAAAGGGTGTTGATATCAGTATCTATTTGTATCTCATAACATCCCACATAACATCTTTTATTATTTCCATTTTTTAAATTTTATCTATTTTATTTTCTATATATAAAATAAAGTCGTGTTAGTTACACCATTTATAACTCAAGAACGACTGAACTGATTTGGCTGAAAATCGGTGGGGAGGTAGCTTAGAACTAGGAGAAGGACATAGGATACTTATTGATTCCGATATTCCCGCGGGAAAACGCGGGGAGCATAGGTTATAGATACATAATCTGTAATTAAAATAAATTTCGACAATCGCTTTTTCTGTGGTATTTTCAAAAAAATTCGCAACACTTTGACAATGCTACTCACTTATCAATGAACCTTTGTAAATTATGCTGAAAGTACTTACTTTGTTTAATGTAATTTTCGAATTATTGAGTAGTATGAGAAAATTTCATAGCTCATTGATATTTTAAAAATAGTTCGAATTTTTAGGGTTCCGTAACCAAAGGGTAAAAACGGGACACTATTCCTGAGATTTCGCTGTCCGTCCGTCCGTCTGTCTATTACCAGGCTGTATCTCATGAGCCGTGATAGCTAGCTAGACAGTTGAAATTTTCATAGATGATGGACTTCTGTTGCCACTATAACAAGAAAAACAAATCGATTCAAATATTTAAGACGGCGATAAATGATAATTATTGGTCCTTGTCCGATTACATATAGAAATGAGCGAGATGGAATTGCATGAAAACTCTATAATTTGTCGTAAAATCAAACATAACAATGATTCAAATAACATTTTTTTAAATGCGATAAGGAGGTTCTAGGTATTGTATCTTCTAATATTATAATCCTATAAGAAAAGATAGCAGCTTAAGATGTAGAAGAAAAATTGTTTTATTTTGTAAAGCGGGTAACTTTACCTGTATAATAGTGGTATTTATTTTTTAATGTTTTTGGAATGAAGGGGACACTTCTTGTGTTATGTACAACAACATAATATATTGTTTAAACATGTAATTTGATACCGGTTATGAATAAAACTATTCAATCGAAAGGGATTCAGCTTCAGCTCGATTGACATCAGTCGCATCCTTAAAAAAAGATCATTGTTTTATATTCAAATATTTAATGGAGGCTCCCATATTTTTGATTTGATTTTCCTGATTTTTAAAATTAAAACGTTTAATAAACCAGCACGCGTCATTTGCGTTCTGGAATTTCGCTTGGTTCAGTTTTTATTTTAGGATTCAGTAATTGCGATAATGTTACGGAACTCTTCGTGCGTGAATCTGACTTGGACTTGACCCGTATTTCTTTTATTTTTTAATTTATTCAGTACACAAGCGAAATACATTACAAAACAGATGTTATACAAATGTATACTAAGGTGAGTCTAACCCTCTAAGAATTTTCTCCCGACAGACTTTTTCCGAAATACAACGGTGCATTTCAAACTAACTTCTCAGAGCAACTTCTCGTCGCAACAACATTCAAAGTAAAAAAATAAAAATTAAAAAATAATCCACCCTTTGTATCGACAGAACAATATCATCAGAAACACCATCAACGTGTTTTCTGTTTCATAAAAATCATTTCTCACCCATTGTGGGGAGAGAAAGCGTACTATTGTGCCGAATGATCTACGGCATTGTCCACTATCCATTAGTTTGGATTGCATCTAGATTTGGTCCTCGATGTCTTTTGAACTCGATCGTGTGCGACGAATTGGATCAACCGCGTAGAGCCGGGCCGAACTGGATTATCGATATGTATGTCGCATCACTAGTTCGGATTTTTATGGCGTATAGTTTTTAAATTGACTTATTTTATTTAAAAGTTTGCTTGTCTATTTAATAGGTTTACTTGCAGAAGTAGTAGTATTCTCACAGCTTATTAAGTATTTTGTTGTTTTTTTTATTAACTACTAGCTGCGCTCCGCGGTTTTACCCGCGTGAGTCCCGTTCCCGCGGGAATATCGAGATAAAAAGTAGCCTATGGTATTCCCGTTCCAACTTCTTATATTCCAAATTTCATTGCAATCGGTTCAGTAATTTTAGCGTGATTGAGTAACAAACATCTAAACATCCAAACACACACACTTTCACATTTATAATATTAGTAGGATTTATATTGTTGATTGATTGAGATCAGTGTCATTATTTAGGTTATTCTTTACCTTTTTCTAACATGGGTAAATTGTCACAATTTTATTTGTTGTTCGTCTGATCCTGTAGTATTTGGACTTACATGTTCTCCGTGAAATTATTAACTACTTAATTTAGAATTTAAACTATAGATTTTATAATAAGAAATCTGTTTTTTTTTTTGGTGTCATATCTACTGTTTAGGTTGAGGTCAGTGGTTCATTGTTTTTTTTTTTATTTATTTAAATGTTTACAAAAAAGAAATTACGACATAAACTTACCAAAAATCACAAAGATTTGTCCGGTATGTAGTTTATAGTTGAGTCAAATAATTAAGTGGGTTAAGTACACAAACAAGACATAGGTACATCAATCGCGTTCAAAGTTCACATAAAATTATGAATAACCTAGTTCAGTATTTAAACCCTGGATTATCGAATATAGCTATTTTAGCAGTAGCTTTTTTGGCATTTAAGGGTTCCACCTAAAGGCTAAACACGGGACCCTAATTACTGAGACTTCGCTATATGTCCGCCAGACTGTATCTCTCATGAAGCGTGATAGCTAGACAGTTAAAATGTTCACAAATGATGTATTTCTGTTGCCGCTGTAAATAACAACAAATACTTAAAACAACATAAATATTTAAGGGGGCCTCCCATACAACAAACATGATTTTCAAATATAAACGGAAAGATACTGCGATATTTTTTTATTTTGTAACATCGTTGTAACGTCGAGGTGACAATTAATAAATATAAACATTTTTTTGTCAATGAAATATTTCTATTTATAAATAAACTACATTGCACACAGCGCAATCTAGCCCCAAACTAAGCACTAAGCTTGTACTATGGGCACTAGACAACGACATACTACATGTTATACTTTTTTTTTGTAAATACATACATATTATACATAGAATGACGATTTAATAGTGAGATGCCTACTATCACCCAGACCAGATACAAATATTTATTTTTAAGCATAAATATTTGCACCCGACGGGAATCGAACCCGCAGCCTTCTGCATTGAAGTCAGGCGTTTACCCGACGCGCCACATGGGCTGTCAGTGATTAAATTAGTAAGACTTCAATTTAACTAACTAATTTAACTAGAGCTAATTTTATTCTAATACTCTGACAATGGCCCCACGCTAGTAAAACCGCTAGGTGCAGCATAAATCGTGTCACTCACCTGAACAAACAATAGATATTGGATTAAACTGTATCTATCTCTCATCTTGAAGTGGTACATTAACGTGACCTATTCATCTGCTAATGACTGTTTGCGATGATTCTGTCCGATCAAACATGACGAACAATTGGCCCAAGCTTCAATATTTGCTGTCCCCTCACCGTCTAATGACCAGATATTGCTGGCTGTTAATTCGATTGGTTTGATATGTTAACCTGGTTTGGTAGCAGATTGCAGACTAGATGATCTCGATTTTGATATTTGCAAATTGAACGAATTAAAATGATTTCACTAAAACGTTTTGAAACATGTTTAATTGAATGACGTTAAATTTAGCGATTACTAGTTAGTACGTATAATTTAGTTAAAGGAAAATTATAATAGCTGAGCTGTCTTTTTAAATTAACGTGTAATTGAAAGAAATCTAAATTTATATAACTCAAAGGTGACTGACTGACATAGTGATCTATCAACGCACAGCCCAAACCACTGGACGGTTCGGGCTAAAATTTGCCATGCAGGTACATGTTATGACGTATGCACCCATTCTATCTTTGGTTTGTTCAATGACATATTTTAGAATTAATATTCCAGCTGGCTGATGGACATATTTTGACTACGGTTAACACCTGATGGTAAGTGATGATATAGTCAAAGATGTCATCTAGAAGTCGTAGTCTTCCTGATGACCGTGTTACCTAAATGGCCTTTTCATCTAATTTTCGATAAACGGCGCAAGCAACTTTTAATCCATGTTATTTAATGGCGCTGTAGTGCCCGGGACGTTGTTAGGTAGAATAGGCTTACCCAGCACCTTCACCACCCTCCCAGCCTAGTCAGCCATGCCCAGAGGAAAGAAGTGGTCAACACGTCTAGAGCTAACTAAGCCATGGGTTTCCTCACAATGTTTTCCTTCACCGTATGAGCGATGTTATTAACGCACATAACTTTTCCGCAAGGAAAAAGACATTAGTGCGCGGTCAGCCGGGATTTGAAACCACGACCTTCGGAATGAAAGTCGGGGTATGTACCACTAGACCAACACCGTGTTACCACTATGAAACCAAATTCGACCCGTCTTCCTTAGTGACTGCATCGACCCGTTAGCCGATACGTTTATCGAACCACTAAAGGATCGTCGTATCTTATTTCTATGCACTGCAGCGCCGCGTTAACATCGCCGTGTGGAGACACGATAATAGAGATTGTATAATGGCTCGACGATAATATCGCCGCAATTCTAACGCTCGTGGAGACGATCCCTAAAATAAATGAAACATATTTTCTTTCTTTCTAAGAGGCAGTTTGTAAGTGGTTGCTAATGCAAGTATAAACAAGTAATATTCCCTTGAATGTTGGTGCGCCGTATCTCCCGATCAGCGCGAATGAAGACACATGATACCAAGATATAATGACCCCATCGTCTACCAGACGTTATTTCATATTAGACGCCGTATCCTGGACGAGCATTACGCAGACAAATGGCTTTCATTACAGCTGTAATAGTTAACTGGCCGGGACGTTACATTTATATCATTGTAAGTATTTATTGAGCGGTCTTGGTTTTACTTCGTAACTATCAGAGACTTTCAAACAGCTTTTTTAGTATGGACAAATCAAGGACTGGAGTTAGTGCAAAAATATGCGATGCTTGATGGCAATATGCAGTTCGACCGTCAGCTTGAATGCGACATTGATGTTCTGAGGAATCTATATAATATTATCTATCTTCGATATTCGTGGGGGCGTTCATTCGTTGACTTGATATTCGGTGTAACACTTTTCATAGTCACGTATCGTACCTACCCCTACCTTCGTACCTTATCTTTGACTGTAAAGTGCCAATCGTGTGGTTAAAGGATTTTCCCTTTCGGCGGTCATTTTTCCATCTATTTTGTGTACGTTGGTAAAAAAATGCAGTCTATTTTATAATAATTCATAACTATTTAGATATGAAACACAGAAGTAAGACTTCAACATATTAATATGATACGTAGACTGGTACAGAAATTGATCATAACGTCAGACCCTACTTGAAATTGCCGCTTTTTGAAATAACCACTCGGAAACTTCACTAATTCCTAATACAAACCTAATGCACAACACATAACTCATCATCTAATCAAAACATCCTTCCTATCGGCAATCGCAACAGTATTACATCAAGCTAATCATACAATAAGTGAAGACAAACACGGCAAGTTGTCAATAGGCCGCCACTAGCCGGCCGGTGGAATCGGCAATCACTCAGCAGGCTATCGGCGTCCGTCAGCTCGCACGGCCTTTGTTTGCGATGCTCTTATCAAGGCTTGCTCAAACACGTGCTGCTGACCGGTCGACGTGGAGTTATTAAAAATGGATATGGTTAGTTTTCGTGTTTAATATTTTAAATAAGTATGAGATTAAAGATAAGTAGAACGCTTCATTTAAAAATTACATTTACAATTAAAATCAAATAAATAAAAATGCTTGGCAGCTTTGTATCGGGAACGTTGGGAGCCGTATCGTTTGGCTGAGTTTTTATTATTGTTTTTGTACGATTATTTGGATTTGATTTAAATTACATTTTGATTTTATTTAATGATTTAATTTCAATGATTATTTGCAGTTTTGATAGTTTGTTAAACATAATTGTAAAACGGCATATTAGGATTAAATATAATATTTATTTAATTTGTATTTAGTTCGCAATACATAATAAACAAAAAATAAATTTAAGTTTGTTAGACTGACGTTGGTTCAAAACTTGCGTGATGATACTACAATACCAATAAAGTCAAAACAACAGCTGAAAAACAATCTACAGCTGAATTTTCCAAATCTCCTTCGTGATGTCACTTTTATTTACTTTAAGTTTTACAATCGGAAGAAGGAATTCAAGTTTAATACAAAATTGACATGTTTTCTGTACGTAAAAGTGAACTGAAAATAAAACCAGCGCCTAGGTGTACTAACTATTAGTAAGTTCTATTAAAAGACAAAGTACATTGTACCTAAATGCGGGTATCTCAGCATTAGCGAATGTCCCATACCAACCTTCGACGTCATCAACCATGAAGAAATGATAGTATTTTTATTGGCTTATCTTAGATTTTTCGTCGTCAGAATATTTATTTTAATTATACAGAAGTAAAATAAAAGAAATTCTGCATAAGTAATATTTGAAAAATAGTAGGAGCCTTTTATAAGAAATTCTAATTATTCGTAATTTATTAAAAATTTCTTTTTTAAAATTTCAATATCTATTTATTTATATTTTTTTAGATGAATTTTTCCTTCTAAATATTTCTAGTAGAAGTCCTTATTCTAACCACTTGTTTCTATACTAATTCTAAAACTTTAATAATTGCCTTATCCAGATGTTAGTAGACTCGAAGTCAAAACAGAAGCCTGACTCCTGACTTCTGATTAATAGTATCACGCACGTCCAAATGAATGCTGTTTAGAATCTAGATGTTACAAATGCACTAGGTTGATACGATAGCCTTCCACGGGGTCTATTACTTGTGAAAACTAATAATCTTAAAAAAATGTAATAAAAGATTATTTAAGATGAATTTGTGTAAGTATCTTTAAATTGAATTTTTGCTTTCTTTTATATCGTATTAAAGTCTGATTTAAATTTTATGTCTTTCTATAATATAACAAGTCCCAACACGTGGGAATAACGGGATAAAAAGTAGCCTATGTGTTATTCCAGGTAAAACATTGATAACTTACCTAATGTGTAGGACTCTAAATAATTTAAGGTTTTAGCAGACCCTGCTCTTCCGAGAGGTAACCAAGTACATCGCTTAGATGCAAGAGAGTATAAACATTTCTCTTTGTTTAATTATTTATTTATAACACAATCACAGATTTTAACCTTAGTCATATTTAAGCAGCGAGCTCAAAATACTGGCAGCATTGCCACGTTGAATGGCAATGCTGATCTTCTGCGCCAAATAGAGCATACCGGTCTCGCGTTATCTCACACAAACACTTTGAAAGAAACTTAAAAAATAGCTCCTGGACCAGGCCCCCACGGTCCCAGAGTTTCAACACAATATTTTTTTTTTGCGGCGGGAGAGTGGTGCTCTTTGCACGCTGCACACTGCTCGCTCTGTAGTGATACTAGTCAGTTGTCGGCAGTAAAAGTAAATATTATTCTTTAACAGAGTAAATATTTCTATATAAAAAACAGACTATCAAAATCAAAAACGATCTTGGAAACGGACCCGGCGTGATAAATCGCAGTAAAACGTGCAAGCAAAACGACCGAAGGCTATCTCTGAATTTAGTTATCTTGTGAACTTAAGAATGGAGATTGATGGTTTGTTTAAACTGTTACTTTATTTTAACACAGCTCAGATGTATTTTACAACATCAGTATTTCAAGTGCAACTAAAAGTTGAATTTAAGAAATAAATAAATCCGGCTACGTAGGAGTCGGACTCGTGCACGAAGATTTCCGCATCATTATCACAAAAAAATACGGTTGTGTTATTGAGCCCCACTTCAAAATTTATTTTTTTGGATACAAGATGTAACGGGTAAGCCCTTTTAATCCGAAAGGGGGTTGTTCTAGACGTCTAGGCGAACAACTTTTGTTCTGACTTTTGGAAATTCGAAGTACTTTTCGAAATTTTTAAGTGTAAAGTTTACTTGAAGATCAGCTGTTTCTTAGAGTTCGACGTCATTGACCTTATGTTGTCCTTTCATTTAGTTTGGCCTACTACAAACAAAACTTCAATTACCTTTATTTTCAAAAACAGCTGTTTTTTCAGTGAAACATAATCTCAAAATTTTCAAAAAAAGTTCGAATTTTCAAAAGTCGTAGAACAAAAGGTGTTCGCCTAGACGTCTAGAACAACCCCCTTTCGGATTAAAAGGACTTGCCCGTTACATCTTGTATAGTACTAGCTGCGCCCCGCGGTTTCACCCGCATAAGTCCAGTACCCGCTGGAATATCGGGATAAAATGTGCCAGCCTATGTGTTGTTCCCGGTATCTAACTACTTATATTCCAAGTTTCATCGCAATCGGTTCAGTAGTTTTTGCGTGATTGAGTAACAAACATCCAAATATCCAGACGTCTAAACACACACACTTTCACATTTATAATATTAGTAGGATTTGTTGTTGTTTGTTTAAGTACCTATATTGTTTATGCCAGTAACCAATGTTATTCAAAATTTAATAAAATCCAATTAACAACCGATTATCATCATCGTCATCAACAATATCTCTCTATTAAAATTTAATATAAACGCCATGTGATTGCACTTAATTTCCACTTAAAATTCGGATATGTAATTTTTGGGTAGGTACCAAATTATCACGAAATTATCTAACTAAACTAGTTTTCGATTCCAACGTTGGTAAAATAGCTGCCATTACAAAAATACGTAACTTCATTAAGTACATAACAGAGACAATTTTCAACGTAAAAAATATTTAAAAAACATAACACTTCCTTTGGCAGTCGTGTAAAAAATAAAAACCCGACTGCCGTTAAAAGTTTTTATTTTTTTAAATATTTTTTTTATTTAACGCTTTTTAGTTATTTGAGATTAGATACAATTGCACCAGAGAAACTCATTAACACTGGTTGTGTATACTCCAGTAGCGAGGACTCGAAATCGGTTAAAGATAGGCTATCTAAAAGTCTTCAATATTATAATAGCTATTCCTTTTGAGTTTTGCTGAGATGACTATGAAGTAGGCAGGTCCTAGTATTCATCAAAATAATTACCAAATCCGAAAACGTCGTCGCGTCTGGTGATACAAGGGCTGGCGGTTTCTTGTCCTAGCGGATTAGCCTTGCTATTCATTAGCCATATCGCGGCATTTCAAATTTTTAGTTAATTACTTATTGTAAACATAGTAATTGTTATTTATGTTATCTCCCATTGTTATCTCTGACAAATCAAACATTCAAATTCCTTCAAAAGTCAAACTCGGCGTCAAAGTCAAATCGAAAAGTTTTTAATTAACGTTCCGTTTTCTTTGCAAAAATTACCTTCGTTACACAAAAATGCAGCGACAATATAACTTTAGAATAATTACAAAATCCGCAAAAAAGTGACTATTAGAAAACACTTTTCATACGCGGATTGTTTTCGCATGCGTACCTATATTTAATTATTGTGCGAAAATTCAGAAATACCAAACCAGTGTTCGTGCTAAGCCATAAATTGAAGTAAGTAAAAAAAACATTATTAAGACAAGACAACCTAGCCGAAGCCCATTGACATATCTCTGCATGAAGACCTACTTTAACTACTTCATGTAGTTTTAATAATTATTATATTTAAAATATCATCGCAAACTTTATCAGTTAAAATTAATAGTCGTTAATTAACAAAAGAATAAAACATATCAATGTTGCGCGTTTTCCCGGTTTTTATGGTCAAGACAAATCTTGCTTTATAGCGTTTTAAATCTTTATTTTTATTTATTTATTATTTTAATGTACCCTATGTCACTCCCACTGTCATGACAAATCTAACGACGTATTGTTTATCTAAATCGGCCCAGCCGTTTAGGCCCTACGACGGCACAAAAATAGGTCACGTACATACATACACTCACGGCAAAAACATAACACTTCCTTAGGCAGTCGTGTAAAAACCAATTCTAAACAAAATAAAACTTTAAACTGAAAACGTCTCGAACAAAAAAATATCAAAGGCGTTCTTTTCCGTTTATCTCTTCAATTGCATGCCTATAGTCTGAATAGGCAACGCATTCGTAATACAACGTAGCTTGCACACTGCACTCGCCACAAATTGAGTTACAAAACGTTTCTTTTCAACTAGCAAGAGGCTCTCAAACTTTCAAAAGGGAATGGAAAAGAATCTTTAGTTTTTGCAAACAACGAAATAATGAAAGTTGTGAAGAGTGCTATTGTGGCATCCGTTTTGTTAGTTGAATTTATGGGACTATATATTCAACTGCACATATCAAATTCAATGTCCTGACTGACTGACTGATTGAATTAAAGGTATATAAATACAAACTACTTGTCAACAATAAACACAAAGAAAGTTATTTTGGAAATGTTCACGGTATCGGACTTGTGCGGGTGAAACCGCCGGACCAAACTTTAAAGTATTATTATAATTTTAAAAATGCTTTTTTGTTATTAGTGCATCTGTCACCATCGCCATTAGTCATCCTATAGACTTTAGCTGTGTCTGAGTTAACTTCTACTAGAGACACCATTTCAGTTTAGAAATCTAAGCAGCTCTCGAGCTTCTAAAATTAAGGAAACAAAAAAGGAAATTTACAGTCAGAATAGTTTTCCATTTAGAGGTTCACAAGATGAAAGTTTGAGCACTTGTGAACATTGGAAGCAGGTGACGTCAGCTCGTGTTCGTTACGTCGCTTCATTACGAGACGTCCTTAAGGGAAGGGGCGGGAACAAGAGATTTAAACCATAGAATAATAGAGAAAACAATATGATCTGAAAATATGAACTGTTACCCTAGGTAGGCTAAATTCATTTTGGTATTGTTAGTTCGTGAATTAGACTTCTGCCCACCGGGTCCACAATAGGTAAACTATTGACTTAAGTTTGATACCAAAGAAATGTTTTAAGGTACCTAAATTTTTAAAGTACCTAAACTATAATAAAAATGTACAAAAGTTGACTAGAAGATATTTGGCAGAAGGACGTAATAATTATGTTGAATTTCCCGAAATTCAAACACCAATACGGACTATTCTATAATTAACTGTCTTAACCATGCCACAGCTTAATCCTATTTTTTTTAAAGCGGTTCCACAATAATTTATTTTTATATATTTATGCTTAAAGATTTAAATCTCTTTGACGAGGTACAAATCTATGTTCCTATGTGACACGTAGTTGTTGTACATAAAGTTTCTAACTTATAGTCGTTTCTGCTGATTGAGGATTTACAGGTTGTTTTATGCTGATTAGTCGATTAGTTCCTTTAGAACCTTATGAAACCCACTGAGATATTCTATTTACTTCTTTATTGAGTTGCTTTAAATAATCATCATTTCAAACATCACTTGACTGACCCAACGTAAGTCAGTTCTAAGGTAAACTAATTGACTCCCTGATCTTTTGCGGCTTATCATAAGTCATAACTATTAAAACTTATTTATAGACGGCACAATTTAAATGCCATATTTCAGTACTTCTTGAAACCTAATTTTGTCTAAGGTTTTCGCGATTTTGCATATTAAAACACAATATATACCGGGTTTTACTCGCATTTTATTGTTTACTTACATTATTTATTTCGCCAACTTTACATTTGGCTTTTCAAGGTTGACTTAGATGTGACGCGTCTCCTTGACCTAAGTCAACCTTGAAAAAGCCAACTGTAAAGTTGGCGAAAGCTCGGTCGTTTAAAAATATTGTCAGTAAACCCCGTAAGACAGTTAAACCCGGTATATATTGTGTTTTATTCTTGAAACTTAATCAAAATAAATTGTTTCAAAATGTAGTTGAATTCTCTAGAACTTACGCATAAGCCTCTAGAGTCAGTTTAGTCCTCCACAAATTTTAGCGTTCTTGATATCTCGCAGAGGTTAAAAATATATGCAAGACTGAAAGTAATAATATTTTGTTTCTTGATAGTAGACGAAATACATGTAGCCCATATATGCCGGTATTCCTTAGTCGTCTACATAGTGGAACAAATAAATGCAATTAATTCAAGAGTCGATTTCGCTTAAATAAATACCTAATATTAACGTAGCACTCAAGCCAAGCTGATAAATGTAAATTCTATAGCGGAGTGGTCTAATTGCTCCCTCCGATGAAAGTCACTACAAATATTTACACAACGGCATACTTAGCTTAAAATTCTCATTTTATTGAAATCCCTGAATGAATGAAATGTTTGAGAAGCTTCTATATTTTTAGTTACTTTATTTTACGAGTATTAGTTTAATGTAAGTAGGTATAAGGTTTTTTTAGCTTACCTTTCAACTTTCCGCACTTTGACGTAGATAGTTTTTTAGTAATGCAGGAATAAATCTGAAACAAATAGCAAATTCCGATTTAAAATGTTTTATTTCTGTGAGCATAAATCGGTATTAAAAAACGTCTTTTTAGATTCTGTACCCTAACTAGTCAGTCCATCCGTAAACAGGATAAGTATTTAATAACTAAATAGCCCTAACATTGCATTGGCATAGTTTAATTGTTTTTCAACAAGAGTTTTACATATTTTTTGGAAAATTTCAGTTTCTCAAAAGCTTTTAAAGTGTTAATGTTTGCTTGCAAAAATAACTAAATTAAGTTTAATTTATTTTAACATAAATCTACAGGAACACAAAACTGTATTTCTTTTTACTATGAAATCCTTAAAACTGATTCCAGAAGTCCAATAACTTTTCAATTGATAAAGTTAAAAAAAAATTACGTTGTATTGGTACTTTCAAATCAATTTAATAAGGTAATTTAAAATTAAAGTTCGAAGAATCACAAAGCAGACACAAATTACCGATGCAAGATTTAAAGTTATATGAACCATTTTACATGCATTGTAGGTCTTCCCGTAGGAATGCTGAATTGTCAAAGCTTTGTTGCACACCGCATACCGTATCGCCATTTGTTTTTCAACTTTTAGTTACTTGAAGGAAATTCAAATACGTGAAACTCGTTGTGAAGTTGGCTCGTAGATTCTAAGAGTCAAAGACGGATTTTGATTTACAATCAGTATATTTGGGGCTGTATTGTTGTTGATAGGGAATTTTGAAATTATGGTAATATAATAACAAACATCCACAGTACACGAAGACGTACATATATTGCATTTGTGAATTTCTTAAATCATTGAAGTGTGTAGATAGTTAATTTAAAATGTTTGTTGTTGTTTATGTCAAACTTAGGCGTAAACTCTCAATCACCCATCAAATGTACGAATAATGTATGAACTGACATAGTTAAATCAGAAAACATTTTAATTAATTTTCAACAAAAGGACAGTTGGAAGCAATGCTTTTGACACTGTCAATATCAAGTTGTTCAAGTCTTTGAACCATCAAAAGATGTAAGAACATTCACCTTTTTGTACCTACATCTACGATACTTACAATAGAACTCGCAAGTTCCCGTTCAAATAGTAACTTAGACAAAAGAGGGGCGGTATAAGGCAGGAGTTTCGCAGGGAGGTACCTTGGGCCCACCACTATTCGAATTGTTCAAACTTTCCCACTTTCGCGTTTCCTTTTATCCGTTCGATAGTGTTTCTCTGTTAAATTATTTTTTTTCTCTAAGCATTCCTTGCTTTATGACGCGAATGCGCCATCGAGAAGTTACAACAAAGTTCAAAATACTTCTCGTTGAAATAAAACTATTTCGATGAAGTTTTGTTCAAGTTTGTGAAGGAATTTTGTAATCTACGACCTTCGAAAAGCAAAATTTAATACAATTGTTTCTGTTTGATTTCTCAATGTCAATTTGTAATCTACCTAACCAACTTATTTTAAATCACTTACCTAATTAGATACCTGAACAATAAACCACATTATACATACACGAGGTGATAAATATACATTTAAAACGTTATATCTAAGTACAGGTAGTACTTATTTAGACACCTAGATATAAAATATATTAATTTTGATAAATCTCATACTAAACTTTAAGTTGCATCTAATCCCATAAATATGAGTAAATTAAATCAGGCATTAACAGCCTTACAACCTTAAGGAGACGGTACTGTGAAAACAGACGCTGTTATAATAAGGTAGAGATAACATCTGGGGCTGCCGCATCAATATTAATTTTGCTCTTGACTTGAACGCCTGAAGTGTTCAATTGTCGAGCACGAAGTACCCCTGATATTGCTAGGGAAGGAGTAATTAATGAAAAATACAGGTGAGTTTAGGTAGACGGAGTTCGAATTAGTTTTAGAGCGTCGTTTAAGGCTTTATGTTTACAAAAGTTTTATTTTTTTTTATTTTCAAGTTACTCCTCCTAGTTTTTACACGACTGCCAAAGGAAGTGTTATTTGTAGATATAACTTGCTAATAATATGTTTTATTTGCGACTGCAACAGAGACGGAATACACGCGTTTTGAGTTTTTAGATATATGTGAGTGTGTTTCTATTTTTCTCAAAAGCAACTGACTCGATTTTGAAACGGTTGTTTGCGTTTAATATGTCTCTTTCCGGGACATGTTCCAAGTTTTTTTAATATTTTATTCTAAGAATTGAATAATTAAATTATTATTATACATAGAGAAATGATAAATTTATACATTTTGGCATTCCGAACTACCTCCTTGAACTAAGCAAATGTTTTAATTCAAAGAAAACAACTATATTCAAATCATTGTATTCATATATGTAAATATTGCTTCCAAAACAGTGTTATATGAAATTTCAATAGAAATTGGCACCGGAATGGCGTACCCTTTGTAAGAGAATTAATACTACACGCTTGGTTGGTCCCATTTTACTCTGAAACTGAGATGAGAGGCACAAAAGTGAACGAACCGACACAATTGTCGTAGTTTTGAAGTGTAATAAGGTCTGAAAATTTGAGGTTTTCACCTATTCCGTTTCGCCTGGTTGGTATTTTAATTACTTTGTGTTTTATTTGTAAGGGAGACGATTTCTTTGGGAGAACTATGTGGGGATGCTATCTAAAAGAAATATAAAGTTTTATTGAGTACTTAGCGGGTAATGTTTGTGGTGTTTTAATCATATTATATTATGTAACAGGAAAATGTTTGTGCAATTATGTCTAAAAGGGCACGTAGGTAACTACATCTTTATTTATACTTAAATTTAATTGTACTTGAATGTACTTGTTCTTAATTTTAATACTTAATATTACCTACACAAAATGTATCATAATTAATTAAAGTTATAGGCATGTATACGTTTATTGTAAACTTAACATATGTTAAGTATTTATAAATAAGTTTATTTGGCACAAGTAAAATGGATAATTTCCATTTTAAAACCATGACTTTGCACATGTTTTGCTATTTCCTGTACTTCTTTTATGATCACCAAATCACCCGAAGCTAGTTTTCAATAGCAATCCGTCACCCTTTAACCTAAGCCTAATTTCCCGCGCTTTTCAAGACGTTTTCATACGCACCCCTGAATTTCACTGTCTCTCATGCGATCACTAAGTCGGTTTAATCCCGACACAGTTGGATTCATCGTGTCGCTCCACGCTTCAATGGTAGGGGCAGGGGCGGTATTCTGTTCTTTATTATTTTTTATTATATTTTTTGTCTTTTCTTTATTTCCTGACATATTGTCTGCTGTATGAAGATTAATGTTTGATTTGTGGGATTACTTCTCCGCGTTGTTTGGATTGTTTGGAAGCTGATGGCAATTGAAAGCATTTTATTGTTTGGGGCGTATATGGAGGGAGCAACTTCAGTTTCGAGTTTAGCGAATAAGTAGATAATTTTGTATAACAGAATTTTATGATCAAATTGTTAATCTATCAACGTACCTACACTATACCTGTCCTAAATTTTAATAACTAAATAAGAATAAAATGTAAAATGTCTACCAATGGAAGTTAACATGTTTACGCACCACAAAACACTTTAAAGTATAAAAATATAGATATTCATACTAACAAATTAAATTCTTAATAAAATTATCTTCTTCATTATTATATAAGTAAAAAATGCTATATATAAAATTTCAAAACATAGGTAGACGTTCAATAAACGCAATATAAAAGTACCAACATTTCCATCCCCAATACCTTATCCCCTATAAAAGATAGTAACATTTCTATTGACTCTGGACGCAACAAAACCCTAATTTTTCAGTTCATTTAACAGTCTTATAGTGGGAAGAAGCCGGCGATAGATTCACCATTAGGTTCCTTCAAACAGGATTGTACCTCGCTATAAATTTGCCCTACGTCAAGTAGATTTGTGTCTGACTGAGGTCCGGTTGGTCCGATTCTGATTTTATTGGTTGGTTTTGATAGGGAGGGAGGGTCAGTTTGGATTTGAACTGAGTAAAATGAACTGTATTTATACACAGAGTTCAGTCGGCGGTGTGTCTTATAAAACAGGTTTAGTTCTAGAAACGCTTTTTTATTATTTACGCCTTTTTTACTTTGTGAGAGAAAATACCTTCAGTTTGAGGCTAAAATGGTATTTCAGACAGAGCGTAAGGTTGCTTTTTCACCAGAAATGTGCTATGCAGCTACGTTGCGAAGATGTGAAATCTACGCTAAGCTATGTGCACCAATATTTATTGGAGACCAATAAATATTATAGTGCACATAGCATAACATAAAATTTGGTGGATATCAAACGCATCCATAGCATCGTAGCATAGCATATCTCTGGAGGAAAAGCAACCTAAAGGACAGTTGTCAAATTTTCATGTTATATTATTAAAGTACCATTTTGGTAGAACAAGGAGTTTTCATTAGAACATTTCAGCTGACATCAAATTCTTGTCGCTGAGTCTAGTAGATCCTACATAACCAATGCGTCATTTTACGACATTTAACGTCGATGTATCAAGCCGAGCGATTCATAGGCTATCAGTCAATCAAGAGGCAAACCCCAGTGCCCTGTTTCCATGCTTACCAAGACTTAGCAAACGTTTTCAAGCCCCAAGCGTCCACAAATCTTGCTTTGAATTTGAATTCATTTTCACTAGACCGAAATGGAGACAAGCATCCACAAGCTCACGCAAGCCAAGCCAAACGCCCTCTTTACACGCTTCTACCGGTCAACGCTTGCTGAGCCTTGGCCAGCATGGAAAGCCGACAATAAAATCCGAGCAGTGTAAGCAAATCGTAAAAATTAAATATAACAATTTCGAGCATTTTTTTTTAATAGCAGCCTAGTATAATATGTATGTATTAGTATGTAGTATATCCGTAGTCTAGTACCTTTACCTATAGTACAAGCCTATTGCTTAATTTGGGCTGTGCGTAATGTCCTGCAATTTTTTTAGTTTTTATATTTACTGTTAAGGTTGAGATCAATGTTCTCTGGTAACAAAAATAACAATCCACAAAAGTACAGAGAAAATGGCATCCACCAATAAGTTGCCGCAAATAAACCCGAGATTCACCCAATCAATTTGGGATTAGTTTAAGTCGCACCTACTGCCAATTATCGATAACATAGCGAGTGAGATTCAAAGCACCTTATCTAAACGACCATATGGTGTAGGAGTACAAGATGATGTAGCATTCTAGGAGCCGACAGTGATGCCATACGTCTCTGGAGGTAACTTGGTCATGATTCTAGTGGAACTAGTGGACCCTGATGACTTGTCTAACGAATTGGACTGAAATCCGCCTACATTTCAGAAGGCAGTGTTTAATTACAAACGTATTTACAACAAGACCTAATACCACTCAATGTGAAAGTTTCTGTGCGAGTGTGTGTATGTTTGATGCTTCTTCAAGCAAAACAACGCTGAACCGATTGCGTTGAAACTCGGTTTACAGATAGTTGGCGACCTGGAATAACACTTAGACTACATTTTATCCCGATATTCCCACGGAATTAGGAATAAAGCGGGAAGGTGATGGTGAGCGTACACTTAACTAATATTGATGTACTGAAATATTCGTTTCGTAGACGCTCACCATTATCTTCAAATAGACAACAGCGCCAAGATGGCGCAAGCTAACCGGCACCGCAAATAAAATGCCTCTTAAAAAGAAAATCATTTCCAGTGGTATATTTGAGTTCAGTGATATTTTATAATATATCTCTATACCAATAGGTAGATTGTATGTAGATTTAACAAGTCCGTATGATATTTACGACTATTGATTTTAAAGCAACAACCCACCCCTCGCTTTTAAATTCTTGCCTATAGATAAAACAACTTTAATTAAATATTTAAAATTAATTATCTGTACAATTTATTCTATTAATTTTATAATGAAACAATAACACAGTATCGAAATGCTACTCATTAGTGGCTCGAAAATGAAGGTGTAACGCAATCTCGTAGCAGACTCAGGTCGTCTAGGTCACAGCCTTCGGGCTATATAACCTAGGACCTAAACTCTAATCACAGCATCTAGCTAGTTCGAAACGTAAAGGCTCAGACTTACTTGCAACTTTTCAATCTGACGATGTTATTTGAACTTAATTTTTCACTACGTTACTACTAAATTTAATTAAATTCTAGATGGATACGTAAAAAAACAAGTTCAGCATCATAAAAATCAGCCTTGCAGTTCTCGACTGATTACATATTGAATAAACACAGCTGCTCGTAGACTTTTTAACATAGTTTTAATTGAACAGTAAGTGTTTATTTAAAAAGAAATAGAATATTATTCTTTAATTTATTTTGTAATATCATACAATATAAGTATTCTTGCCTATGTACAATAAGTAGAATTTAATGGAAAGTTATATAGAAAAAAATGTAAGTGTTTGTTTCTTATTTTCTCACTCTAGTGGCGCTGTATGCAATGTAGCATAAAAGTTAAAGTTTAAAAAAGTTTAACTTTTAACTGTTTGTTTCCGCAATTAGCCCTACTATTGTGCCTTTGTGCGTGATTTTAAGCCATGGTTTTCCCACGATGTTTTCCTTCATTGTAAGAGCGATGTTAATAGCGCACATATTTTTTTCTTAAAGAAATTGATATAGGTGCGCGGCCTGCATTTGAAACCACGGCCTTCAGAATAAGGGTTATAATTTTTTTCTGTTATGTTAGTTTTGCTTGTAAAATTATCTGACGGGTTTGTTTACCTAGTGTATGGCCGCCCTAATAAGGATTGGTTGCGATTAGAATCACCCTGTGCTTTGTATTATAATAAGTACCTAACTTTAGCGATAACGGTTTGTAGTTTTCTAATTAAACTTTATTATTTAGTTAAATTAGTATGAAATTATTATTTTAAAATCGAGGTTTTTAGATGACATGTTATGTGAAAATTAAGTCTAAGATATACCACGAATACCTAGAAAACGGCAAATTATAATATCATACTGGCTGTGTCACGCAGTTTCACCCGCATAAATTCTGAGCCCGTAGAGATTTCAAAAAACTCTTTAATATCGGATGAAACTGTGCGTTGAGTCAGTCATAACAAAGTATTTTAAAGAAATATAGTTACTAATCTTTAAGAAATGTAATTAAAAAATATCACATTAAAATTATATTGAAGAGACTCCGCACTCTACGAATAAATAAGGATATTTTCATTCAACACGCATTTCACTAAAGAATTCCAATCTACCCATCGAAATTCAAATCAATTACAAATAAAAATCGCACGTCACCGAGACCTGCATGGGAATAGACCAAAGATCATTAAATCACTTCGGCCCACAAAATCTATTAAAAAGGCGATTTTTTATACCGTCTCCGCCCTTCATTCGCACCGTAAAAATGCGCATTTACTCCCTTTAATAGGGTGGCTTAGATTAGGGATTTAAATCGGATTTTCACAACTTGCAGAATAAAGTAAAAACGTGAATAAAATATATTGACTTACCTATATTTTTTATTAAATCATTGGTTATATAATTATTGCTTTTGATAACTTCCAAAGCTAATGGACGCCAATATTAAAAGGCGTATAATAGAGAGAAATAAATATATTTATAAATATACTTACCTGCCTAACTTTTTATCCCGATTTTCCCGCGTGAACGAGAACGGGACTTACGCGGGTGAAACAGCGGAGCGCAGCTAATATTATAATAAAAACAAAGAGATCAAATCAAAAATATGGGTTCATTTTCATAAAACATCGTCATAGCGAAAACCGTAAAAAATAACTGAAGCTATCCACAATTCGTCAAAAAATGTTTAAATGGTCTTCCTCAAAACATCCTGTAGGTATAAATAAACATACATCGATTATACACTTACGGCATAAACATAACACTTCCTTTGGTAGTCGTGTAAAAACTTAAATAGGTATCATATTCATATTCATTTATTCACTATAGTCATGGTACAAATCAGTATGGTATCGGATTCAGACTTGCACCTCCATATGCACCCCCTTCAACATAAATACCTACGCCCCAAAATATTAAATGAGATCAGAACATTTGTAGCTTCTTTCAACCAGGAGTCGTCCAATTACTACCGGAGGGATAGTAAGGGTTTCTAAATTAAATACCAAAATACACTTAAATCACCAGACTCATTGTCACCCTATCAACTCTTAAGGTGCTTACCTACCTACATAGTTACGGTGTTTCGTTTAATTTATTTGTAAGAGAATGTTAATTCGGGCCTTATTTGAGGCCCACCTCTGTTCCATGTAACGATAATGGTTATGTGGGCCTGAATATATTATGGGTTTATCTCGAACTGTTTTGGGTACTTAAGTAAAGTAAAAAATTCAGCTTGGGTAAGGCCGAAATAGAACTATAAATATCGATATACTTATTTTTTAAACTAATACGATTGGATCTCATAATTTCATACTTTCCCAGGTCTTAATCGCGTATGATTATTAATTTTCTTATCTCGACGTTTCGATCATGTTACAATGATCTTGGTCGCATTGGGGACCAATGTGACCAAGATCATTGTAACATTACGAGGTTAGAAAATTAAAAATCACGCGATTAAGATCCGGGAAAGTCATCTTACTGGACGCTTTTATTTGTGACTGCGCCCCGAGGTGTCACCCGCGTAAGTTCCGTTCCCGCTGGATAAAAAGTAGCCTATGTGTTATTCCCGGTATCCAGCTATTTCAATTCTAAGTTTCATCTCTATCAGTTCAGAAGTTAATGCGTGAAAGAGTAACAAAGTCACATACAGACAAATTTACCAACAAACTTTCACGTTTATAATATTGGTAAGATATAGCGTCCCCGCTGCTTACTAGGCAAATTCCGCTGTTCCCAGCAGGCCACTGCAAAGAGCTCCATCTGGGAGCAGTTAAAGACTGATAATACTTAGTCTCCAATGCTAGATTGGTTCTCATAAAGCAGAGTAGCCTACCCAAGCGACACTACCTGGTTATCCAAACAGACGGAGCAATAAGGCTGAGCACCACCCACACCTTAATAAGGTGCTAACGACCAACCTCGCTAGCTGCTAAGACCCGAGAATAAATATATTTTAAAATAAGATGATTCACGGACATATCAACCCTCTTTGACTAAGGGCTGTTTTATTTTATTTCTAAGCTTTATGTGAATGTTTTACTTTTGATGTAAACTGTAATTATTTGTTGTGCAAGTAACCTTCTATCTTTATATCTATCTTACTTACAGCTTTATATAAGTTGTGCAGTTCTAAAATAAGATTGAGTCTTGCGTTTTGATGGATTAGCTTGTTAAAAATATTCTTAATATATTATAATGATTATAACATTAAAAATATTTATTAGTTCTTACTAGCTGCGCCCCGTGGTTTCACCCGCGTAAGTCTTTATCCAAAATTCAAAAATTTCTGGCATAAGATCCTTCTCCAGATCATAACGAACTAAACAAAAAAAGAATTATCGAAATCGGTCCAGCCGTTAAGCGTGATGCAGTGACAACGCAAAATAGGCATTCATTTTTATATATAAGACTAGCTGCGCCCCGCGGTTTCACCCGCGTAAGTCCCGATGTTTTTTTCATAAGAACCCTCTCCTGATAATAACAAATACAACAAAAAAGGAATTAGCGAAATCGGTCCAGCCGTTTAGCATCGGTTTAGGCGTGATGCCGTGACAACGCGAAATAGGGATTCCTTTTTATATATAAAGATTATATATTTCTATTCAATTAGCAAATAGAAACAGATTACAATAGTAAACGAGAACTTTAAAATTCACTTCTAAAAAGTTTTTTTAACTTTTATTGTTTAAAAGTTTAGTTTAAAAAATAATAGGTAACTTTTTTTCTCAACTAAACTTTATTTCTAGACGTGTTTATTTCTAACTTTGGGACTATTGATTTTGATATAGGTAATGCTTCGAAAAATTAAGACTCGGGATCTTTTTGGTCTGAATTACGGTCTGAGTCGAGGGCTCGAATCCCGCCAAGCACACATTTTAAAAAGCATTTTTTAAATTCTGTTAATCAATTGCAAAATTAACGCCTTATAATTAACCGATGACTAAATTATGTGACGTTTCTCTCTGTCTTTCTATCTGACTTCATGTCATAGTAAAAGATAAACGGTACATAGTTATAGTATACAGCTGTTTATCATCGTAAAGGGGTTACAGTTTAAAAATAGTTTTCCATTTTATTGCATGTATTCAATAAATTCTGGCATAAATATACTAGTAATTCTCCAAGGTAAAGCGGAGGTGTTAAGATCCCAACCACTGAGTATTTATTATTCAGGCTAAGTAAATTTATTGCACGGTGTAGCGGGGAAGGAAGCAGAGGAACCGGCTCGTAGTATCGTACTTAGGTACGACCGTACGACCGCAGACTGTAGACTAATGATCATACTAAACTAGACCAAAATATATAAATTAATATTGCAACGCTTTTTTAGCCTTAAACTAAATCACTACCCTTACTTATAAACGCTCATTAATGCGCTGCATTACTATGCATCGCTTGTCATTTACTGTCACATGAAGTTTCAAAGTTAACAGACAGAGACAAATGTAAAATAACTTAGTCATGTGTAAATAATAGGTACGACCGTACGACCGCAGACTGCAGACTAATAATCAGGCTAAACTAGACCAAAATATATAAATAAATATCGCAAGGCTTATCTAGTCTTAAAAACTAACCCCCTTAATTATAAACGCTAATTATTGCACTGCATAACTATGCATCGTTTGTCATTTACTGTCACATGAATTTTCAAAGTTGACAGACAGAGACATATAACTTAGTCATGTGTAAATAATGTTTTATAAGTAAGGGAGTAGGTGTATATTGGTTATCAGATAATTACCACCATAAAATAAAAATGAAACATACATGATAGCACATTTACAGATATATGTAAGGGGGTTGTTCAATGTTTGTGGTTTTACTCAATCACGCAAAACATAGACTGCGCTCCGCAGTTTCACCTGCGCAAGTCCAGTACCGTGTTTTTTTATACGTAATAGGCTATCATTTGATCTTATCTCCCCTGTACCCATATTATCTATCTGTTGACGTGTGACAACAGTGGAAAATGACAAGGACTATGCAGTATATTGCTGCTTTGAGGTGATCACCGGTAATAACCACGTTACGTCAAACCAGCAATGTACTACATAGTGCCTATCAATTTCTACTGTTGTCAGACATCCAGTGGATAGATGACATGGGTACCTACTGATTGGGATAAAAACTAGCCTACGAGTTGTTCCAGGTCTCCAGCTACCTATACAGGGTTATGGGATTCCAATCTAAAACTGTACAGGGGTGATTCTTCATATCAAAACGAACTTTTTTTGTGAAAATTTTGAGGTTATGTTTCACTGAAAAGATAGTAAGTAAGTTTAAGCTGTTTTTAAAAATAAAAGCTTTCTAAAATGTATTGTAGTAGACCAAACTAAATGAAAGGACAGCATAAGGTCAATGACCTCGAACTCTAAGAAAACATGTGTTTTCAAGTAAACTTAACACTTAAATTTTTCGAACACTGCTTCGAATTTCTAAAAGTCGTAGAACAAAAGTTTTTCGTTTTGATGTGGAGAACCACCTACGCCGTACAGTTTTAGATTGCAATCTCAAAACCCTGTATACCAAGTTAGTTTCATCGCAATCGGTTCGGTAGTTGTTGCGTAGTGTTTGTTACTCACAAACATACATATTCACATACTCACAAACTTTCAGCTTTATCAATATCAGTAGGATTCTGATTAAGAGTTGTTACTTGTATAAAAACTGTCAATAGATTGCGCATTTTTAAAAGGTTTGACATTGGTCAAACCTTTTAAAAATGGCATTAGCCAGATCTGTCATGTACTAAATTTTAAATCAAAATCTAAGTAAAAACTGATTAACTAAAACATATTAAAATAAAATACTCTTGCCATCTCTTTTTTGCACATAAAAGAGATAGATTCGATTTACCAATCGAATTCGACGTGCAAAATAAAGTCCTCGATAAACAATACCGCAGTGTGGAAGGGCCTTAACAAGCAATTAACCTGTGTTATACCACTCATGTAGAGAGACTAATTATTGCATACTTATTGCTTGATTGCTCATAAAATCACCGTTGTCACCATAATTGAAGTATTAATTTGGGAAATATTTTATTAAATTTTTCATAGATTTTTATTTTGTTGTCGTGTCTACCCTGAAGAAGGAAACGAAGTGAAGGCTTCGAAACGTAGAAACGGCATTGCAACAATGCTGAAAATAATAAAATTAAAATCTCATGTAAAAAAAACCTCTAGAACTTTCATCCTTCCGACTTCTTAGAGATGATTTATATTAAACCGTTTTCCGGCCGTGCTGGGTCCGAGCTTCGTTGTCTGTTGCTTGGCCGCCACTCGGCTGCAACAGACCGATCGACTGCTCGTCGACCAATGGACAACGAAGCTCGGCCGGGTGACGGTCTAATATTAATCATCCCTAATCTTACTTCTTACTAATATTATAAACGCAAAAGTGTGTATGTAAAACTACTAAACCGATTGCGATGAAACTTGGAATATAGATAGCTGGAGACTTTGAATAAAACATAGCTACTTATCCCGATATTCCCGCGGGATCGGGACTTGCGCAAGTCAAACCACGGAGCGCAGCTAGTTCTTTATAATGGATTATCTCGGGTTTTTTTCAAACGCTCTAGGCTATTGACATCCACAACTTGTATCAAGCAACAAGTGGTGAATGTCGCTTTACCAACATTGGACCTTGTTACAAACCTTTTCAAATATCGGCACAATATTTCCCCAATGAAATAACATCAATTTTTAAGCCCAATATGTTTTAGTGCCGCCCGAGGCTTCGATACGAGATACAACTTGTCAACTTTTAATACTACTAATGGATTTAGGACTTCAAGAATCTCTCTTATTGATACGAGTATGGTTAAAACTTTGTTGTAGGTAATTTCCGAATTGAAAACCACACAGACAGCACACATCTAAAGAAAATATGTGTAGGTATGGGATGTAAAAACTAATGTTGGAAATTTCCAAATTTCGCTGGGAAAAAATCCAGCGTATTATAATAAAACTAAAATATAAGAATTATTGCTGGAAGAGATGAAAGAGATGGAAGAGATGCTGCTTAGCCTGGCCCTGGTCTGCTCCTGTTAGAATTTTAAAATCTGTATATAACGATGGTAAATTATCTCATGATCACAAAAAAAACTGATGAGTTTTTGTGGTTTCTTCTCATCGGAGAGAGCGTTCCGAAGTCACATTAAAATCATAGTTATTAGACGATTTAAAGTGGTCAATTGCATTATTGCACATTTATAAAATATCCTACTGAATTATTGTTTTACTTTTTACTTTATCCAGCCAATTTTTGTTAAATTATTATTCTTTTAAAGTAGTTACTATTATTTTTAGTTCAGGATATCCTGCACCTGAAGTGTGAGAAATCGAAACTAAACATCGGTGTTGGCATTGCTGCTGCATTCGTCATTATTAACAAAGAACTAAAACATTAATACAATTTGAAATTATTGCGTTTTGTATTTATTTATTTGTATTTTGATTTAATTTTTTTTTTGTTGTTTTAATTTTATGTGTACCTATTTAGATTTAATTAGTTTGTATTTTTCATTTGATGTGTGTAATAAATGATTAAAACTTTTCTAATTATTGCGTATTTTAAACAACATCTCCCGTAGAGGGTTCGAACATGTGTCTCTCACTTGCCAAACGAGCGCGTTAACCACTCCGCATGCTGTGCTGCGTGTCACTGTGCTGCTGTGATATTGCTTTTATTGTTGTAAAATATTTGTAGTAAAATCCTTTGATAGATATTAACTAACACGTTAACAAGCAAGTAAATACGTATAAATGAAGAATGCTCTGCATAATAAATAGTACACTTACGAGCTATGTTCTTTTCGATTCGATCGCGACACGATAAAACACTTAGCTATTAAGGAGGTTTGAGGTTATGAATTAAAATTAATGCGATTCCAAAATGGAGTGTCTGGGAATTGTGGTCGGTGAATGGGTGCATTGCTATAGGTACGTAGGTAGTGTTCATTTACAGTGAACTAGAATAGGTTAAGAATATTATTTACTAAAATAATATAAAGTAATAGGATTAGATTTTTTTTCCTAGTATCTTAAATATATTAGATTAAGTGCAATTACAATGTGTTACATGAAAGAAAGTAATTGGGTGTTTAAATTACCTAAGTAATTAAAATTAACATTTAGAATAACAATAACTTTCATTTATTTTATTATAAAAGTTAGGTCTATTACTAAACTTCGGCTCGACGGGCAGGGGGCTCCTAATCGGCACTGTTAATTAAATTCTAGAAAAATAGTAGAGTGTAGACATACGCTAAATTAATAAGGAAACAAAATATTTAATAAGAGTATATCAATTTAAATATTGATTCTATTTTTAATATAATAACTTTAGTTTAATTACTTTAAAATATATTTTTTTAGTTTAAATTTAATTTAAATCAGTTAATTATCTGATAATCTTTGTATTTTTGAGTTTTATCATAATAATAAGTTAACCATAAATTACAAACGAAACCGCACCTCATTCACAGAGCCTAATAACTGAGAATTTTCCATTTTCCCCCTTTTCCACTATCATGAAAGATGCATCGTCGGAACAGGAAAATTAATTTCAAACAATGCAGCCCGCGGAGCACGAAACAGTCTTTAATGGTGCAATGGGTTTTAATATATTTACATCTAGCACAGACTACCACTGGCTGGAATAGTGCTCGGTTAAATTCCTTTTTTAAAAATGCTGACCCGTTTTATGGCGGGAAAATGGAACGGTTAAAATTACGTCTAAAGTTATTGCATTTGAAATGAAATGGTACTTTAAAAGTATTTATATTGTACAAAACATATGATCATTTAACACATTTCTTAAAAGAAAACCTTTCCAAAAATTTGGAACAGGATTTTGCTGTAAAGATAGCCGGTAGATGGCGCTGCGTGCCTTAGGCGTAAACAAAAAAGAGATGCAATCCATAATTTCGACTCGCCGAGACGAGCATCTATGGCCAAATTAGATAAAGCGTTGGGACGGATTCGCAGAGATGCAAGTCCTGTAGGGTGCGAATTTTTAGAAAGCATCTCTTTAAAAACTATGCATCCAAATGTAAGATACCCTTTAAAAATAATAGAAAAACCATTTTAACACTTCTAAAAGGAAACTTAGCAGTTAAATTAATGCAATTACTTAACATGTGTCTCCTCCCTTCTCTATGCGAGAGTTTACATTATTACGAGTATATTATATACAAGAACAGTAACTACAGGCAACTTATAACCTCTTAAAGAGCTACATTTAACGACCGAGCCCGAACAGGCGTATATTGTGGTGCTTTAATAGCACCTCCCGTCTTACAACTCGTTAACGTACCATATGAGCAATTCCCCTTGATGGAAAAGGTAAGGGAAAGCAATCAGATTTGGCGCATAGTGTTATGTTTTTTTTGTGTAAAAATACAATGTTTTTTTTATATCAGAAAGGCTTGCACTTGACCTTACCTCTCTTGATGGGAAGTGAAGTAAAAGTCGACGATGTATCATACTTGTCTAGATTAAAACAATTCTCTCTAGACTTGAAGACTCCAGGGTTGTAGTTGAGCGGGTATATAAGAGGGCAGAGAGTTCCACCTTGTAGCAGTACGTACGAGAAAGTTGGATGTATGGCGCTCGTTGTCTTGTGGGCACATGGCATGGGTAGAAAAATCAACAAGCACTTGGTGTTCCTGGGAGCATTCTCCAAAATGGATACAATTGAAGTCCGACATGCAAGCTGGCGACCACACGACGACGCGCGTTATTCCAGGCCCAGTAGGCGTAACGCAGAAATCTCATCATCACCCATCAACCTCATTTCATAAATATGTTTTACTAGCTGTGCCCTGCGGTTTCACGTGCGTTTCCCGTTTCCGCGAAATTATCTTGATAAAAAGTGGCTATACAAGATGTAACGGGTAAGCTCTTTTAAGCCGAAAGGCGGTTGTTCTAGACGTCTAGGCGAACAACTTTTGATCTACAAATTTTGAAAATTCGAACTTTTTTTTTGAAAAATTTTGAGGTTATGTTTCACTGAAAAAACAGCTGCTTTTGAAATTAAAAGTAATTAAAAGTTTGATTGTAGACCAAATTAAATGAAGGGAAACATAAGGTCAATGACCTCGAACTCTAAGAAACAGCTGATCTTCAAGTAAACTTAACACTGAAAATTTTTGAAAAGTACTTCGTATTTCCAAAAATCGTAGAACAAAAGTTGTTCGCCTAGACGTCTAGAACAACCCCCTTTCGGCTTAAAAGGACTTACCCGTTACATCTTGTATATCATTCTAGGTTTCATGCTACCTATGTGCCAAGTTTTATCTCAATCAGTTCAGTACTTTTTTCGTAATTGAGTAACAAAGTCACATCGATACATGCAAACTTTTGCGTTTATAATATGTATTAGTAAGTTTTCTAATTTTTAGGATGGCATAGTCAACAAGGATAGTTTTTAAAAAAACCTTTCTGATTTCTCTGTTTTGTTTCTATTGATTTGAAAATTGTTTTATTTTCAGAGAAGATTAATCTGCTTTCCCCTTTCTTCTTATTTCGCCCAAGAGAGGCATACTTAAAACGGCCACAATTTCGTACAAATTAATTTACTCGAATTTTCGCAAGAATCTTAGGTTATCGTAGAGAAGAAATATCGTAGGGACATAATTGGTAGGGGTTATAAAATTTTCATTAGACCCTTTAAGTTTAGGGTACAGGTAAATGAGGGACATAAAATGAGATTTTTACGTACCTAAATAGTCTGCAGAGAACCCTAAAAGGGATAAATGATTATGTTTTAACTTTGATGAACATTTAAGTCTAGAGTAAGTATCTACCTACTTACAAAAGTTAGATTTACAAATCTATATATATAAAAGAAAGTCGTGTTAGTTACACCATTTATAACTCAAGAACGGCTGAACCGATTTGGCTGAAAATTAGTGGGTAGGTAGCTTAGAACCAGGAGAAGGACAAAGAATACTTTTAATCCCGCGGGAACTGAAACGGGAACGGGACTTACGCGGGTGAAACCGCGGGGCGTAGCTAGTCTATAATAAAATATGTTCTAAATTAAGATATTTTATTTTTTCAAAGTAGATTTTCTTCATTCGAGTTATGAAGGTTTTGGGTTTAAGCTAATATTACGGTTTATTTAGTTATTACTAAATATTTATCAAATACTAGTACTAATTACATACAAGTTAAGTTTCACGCCACATAACTTAGGTGATTGACCATTGCGTTCAAAAGTGCCCATCACTAAATAAAAATATATAAAATTCTTAGGGCACCCTCACAACAATCGGAGGGCAGGTAGAACTGACTGGTACCAAACTTTATACATATACAAAGTGTAACGGGTAAGCCCTTTTAAGCCGAAAGGTGGTTGTTCTAGACGTCTAGGCGAACAACTTTACACTTTAAATTTTCGAAAAGTACTTCGAAATTCCAAAAGTTGTTCGCCTAGACGTACGACTTATTTGTTTATTACTGGCGTTTACTCCACAATGAAATCAACAACTCCTCAGTGTTAGATAGGATAAAGCTATACGTTCCAGATAATTTTATCCGGTCAGGAGATAGGAGAAAACATCGGTTGTTTGCCAATCGTTCAAGTCGTACCTGGCATTCAAGCAATGCCCCGACGAACAGAGCATTGGCCTTGATTAATGCGTTTTTGAAAGACTTCCAACAGATCGACATATTTTATGATAATCTGTTTTTAGTTAATAGAAATCTAAGGTTATATATACCTTAGTTGTAATTTAAAATAGTGTGCGTGTTGGTGTATACTGTAAGCTACTATTTGTATTAAATAAATAAATAAATTTCACATGCGAATTTTAGTATGATAAAGAATAATAATTTAGTTTTTAGTCCCGAAAAATAAAACGAAATATTATTCGTTAACGTAGTTGTTATGGAGTTCCGAAAAGTAACGCCTAATTCAATCAATGATATACTTTATTATAAACACTCAAAAACATATTCAAAAAAGTCCAAGTTTTCGTGACTTGGCAGCGAGCCCAAAATGCTGGCCGCATTGCCACGCTGAATGGCAACGCTTATTTTTTGTGCCAAGTAAATACCAGCATTCTGGTCTCGCTAATCAATGATCAATGATGTAAGAATACTCAAAATTCAACTTCACCATCATGAAAACTAAAAATGGTTAAACTTAACTAAAACTAAACCCCCCGCTCCCCTACAAGTACAAGTGTTGTAATGAATTCGCGTCAGCTACCTACCTAATTGACACGTCTTTGTCAGTTTAATCTCGGAACCGGAGAAATCCTCCTAGTTCTGATATTTCACATTCGAATTTTGGTAACGTTAGTGTTGGGTGAGATTGTTTTGGTGATTCGTGAATATTCATTATGGTATGAGAACTGTACCTAGACTAAAGTAGTAGTAATAACTGGCCTTATTCATCTAATTTTAGATGATTTAAATAAATAAATAAATTCTGTGACCGACACACAGCGCCATCTAGCCCCATGGTAAGCTGCTAAGCTTGTGTTACGTTGACTAGATAACGGATATACTTCTTATATTTATCTTTTGTAAATACATACATATTATACATAAAAATACACCCAGAAAAGATACAAATATTTATTTTTAAGCATACATATTAGCACCCAGCGGGAAGCGAACCCGCAATCTTCTGCATTGCACAGAGGTCGTCGCATTTACACAGTGAAGCAACTATAAAATGCATGATATTTGTTGCGCGCGCTATAGTGCTCTTGGTATTATTATTTAATTGCAAATCAAGAAAGTTTCTTATTTGTTGTATATATAACTACTAAGAAAAACGAGAAGTGGACATTATTTCTATTTTTATTGCGTTACCAAAATCTTGACCGATTGAACCATTTTCTTCATATAAACGTTAAATTTCAACCATCCAAATATTAAGCTTTAATAGTAGAAAACGTAATTAACTCAGGTAAATCGGATTGGGCGAAAGTTTTCGCACGATAACTGGGGCGGAAAGCTTCCTTCCCTCCCGCTCTTCACACCCCACGATGGAGAACGTAGACTTATTGTTAAACTATCGGCCAACTATTTAAACAATAAGTGTGAAGCTGAAGTGATGTTCTAATCTTATCTTACTAATATTATAAACGCGAATTGCAAAGTATGAATGTATGTCTGTGACTTTGTTACTTAATAACGCAAAAACCATTGAACTGATTGGAATGAAACTTGGAATATAGTAGTAATTACGGTAGTGTATTTTAACTATTTCCAATTCATGTTCTACTGCTTCTCTCATGTAGCGTAGAATAAATACATTTTATGAACATTACACAGCCTAATCCACCCGATTGCTGTAAGCGACTATGCTAAAAACTAGACTAAATTTGGCATAAAATTGACTATATGACGTAGCCTAAATCACACCAGAGAAAGTGAAACACACTCATCATCATCATTATCAGCCGTATGACGTGCACTGTTGAACATAGGCCTCCCTCAACGTTTTCCAGCCAAGGCGGTTATAAGTAACCTGCATCTATCGCTGGCCCGCAATCTTAACCAGACACTATTTAATTTTAAACTATTAACGTTTAAATTGGTTAGGTACTGTAGACTAATCTAATCAATAAAAAACATGAAAAATAAATATTCGGTTTTAAACAATAAACGTTTTTGCAACTGATTGTAGTACGTTTTTACGCACAAGTAAGTACTTATAACGTACATATACTATCTGCCGATTATAAGTTTGCCGTCTACTTTAGTACTAAGCCTAGGGGCTGTTTTACGACGCTCATTAAAATTTGAAATGTTTAATAATTTCGGTTTTTGATGCAACTTGTAGGGTTACTTTGAATACAACTGGCTAATTGGTTTGTTATTAGCTTTTGGTTGTAATCAAAATATAGCTCTACTAACACTAAAACCCACGTAGAGTTGAAATAACTGGCGGGCGCCGAACGGCGCTGCTATCCCATGTTATGACGATGCATAGCTGTTTTAAATTTACTAGCTGTGTCCTACGGTTTCACCTGCAAATGTCAATATTGCGTGGCAATTTTCAAAAATTATTTTTTACTACAGTGCTGCGCGCTG
This sequence comes from Idaea dimidiata, assembly GCA_949358125.1. Lineage (NCBI taxonomy): Eukaryota > Metazoa > Arthropoda > Insecta > Lepidoptera > Geometridae > Idaea > Idaea dimidiata. The sequence goes on along the minus strand of OX442339.1, from coordinate 12,559,464 downwards.
TTACTCAATCACGTAAAAACCGCTGAACCGTTTCTGATGAAACTTGAAGTATAGGTAGCTCGATACCAAGAATAACACATAGGCTACTTTTTATCCCGATAACCCCGCGGGAACGGGACTTACGCGGATGAAACCGCGGGGCGCAGCTAGTCGGATCATAATGTAGGCGGATGTCTAATGCGAGCATACCTACTCTTCAAATTTTAACCCTCACTATCAGCGGTTTAGGCTAAGTGTTTATCCATCAATCATTCAGTCAGTCAGGTCAGCACAAAGCCTTTTATACATATAGATAGTCGCTGTTTTACATACCTGGTAAAACTGATCTAAGTTAATCAAACGTTTAAAATTATATTTAGAAACACTTAGACACTCATTGATTACGTATGTACCTATGTTAGTCTTTATGGTATGTATCTATGGGCCTTGTGGCCTCCAAAAAACATTTTTCTTAATAATTTATTTATTTTCACTCATTTATTTTCATTCTTAAATTTAAGTTTTTAGAAAAATAAACTAAATACAAAATATATACATTACCACAAAACCTACAAACAAAATTCTTTACATAAAAATAAATTTATAGGCCCTATAAATAATAATTATTTATTATTATTACACACATACATATCTTTTTATCACACAAATACATATTTTGCAACGGTAATTGAACCTTATTCGGTTGTTTGCCGTCTGTGGTTCTGAATGCCAGGCCGACTCGTCAAACTTCCTCTCAATACTTCCTAGGACAATATTATTCATCTAAATACTAACCAAGTTCTAAATAACATCCACTAACTTCAGCGGGAACGGAAACACAAAAAAGCCATTAGTAAAAAATATAACAGCAAACTAACAATGAAACTCCTTACATATGAAAAGCGGAATTTCTTATTAAATTTCAAAAAAATAATCTCAATACAATAACATGACAATAAAAAGGAAAAATTTCATTTACACGATTGCGTCAGAAAATGGCGGCATGAATCCGTGCCTTTTTAGCCGGGGATAGAAATATCCAGCCCTCGTAGTTGTCGCCGTAATAATGTAAAAAGTACGAGATAAAAAAAGAAGGAAAATTGTTATCATAAGACGCTGCGAAGGTGAGTTGGGATGGTGTTATGCGAGGTGCATGCAGGACGTTTTGGAGTAGATTAGAATTTATATTTTAGAGTTTTACCTCTTCATTTCACACAGGATTTCAGGGATAAAAATATATCATTTATTATTCTAAATCTTTAAAACTTCTAAAACGGATATTATTTTTGTAACATCGATGTTTGTTTTCTGCTTTGTTTGTTTGAGTATTTACAATAATAGGTAGGTCGATGTATTTATAAATATATAACGGTTTCTAAGAATAAAAAATTACGCATAATACAAGGCGAGTTGCTTAAGTTTACGCTGCAGCCATGTGTATGTTGCCGTTTAATACCTACATTACTGAAATAAAATTTTAGACAACTTATAAAATCAGCAAATAAAACTAGTGGTTTAACTTAGATCATATTGGTCAGGTTGGTAATCTAAAAAAAAATTTTATTAGACTATAAATTGTTTTTGTTATATTTTAAAATGTTTCCTACATTTGGAAAACTATACTTAAAGAAATGCTTTCCAAAAAATTTCGCACCCGACAGGACTTGAACCTGCATCTCTGGGGATCCGTTCCAACGCCTTTCCAATTTGGCCACGGATGCATGTTCAATCGAATCTTTAAGTATAGTTATCCAAGTATAGGAAACACTTTAAAATATAACAAAAACGGTTAATCGGAAGCAACATCTCAACGTTGAATTTAATTCTATGGAAAATAGAATAGTTCAAGCTGGCAGTCTGCAAATATTAACAGTAGATGGCGCTACGTGCCTCCAAAAACGTAAAACAAGAAATGCAATCCTTAATTTCGACTCAATGGAACATGCATCCGTGGCCAAATTGGAAAGGCGTTGGGACGGATCCCCAAAGATGCAGGTTCAAGTCCTGTCGGGTGCGAAATTTTTAGAAAGCATTTCTTTAAGTATAGACTATAAATTCTCAATTTTTGTAATACAAAAATCTATTTCAATGTCAAGAAGCAAGAAGCAGTATAAAATTAATATCTTTTCGAGACAATCAATACCTTTAAGCGAGTCACCTTGCGATAATAAATCATACAAGTTACAAAAACTTGCTGGCTCTATCTAGACTGTGACCGTCCAAAGTAAGTTGTGCTCTTGCCCTGATAAAATGCAAATTCACGAAGATTCTACCAAGTTTTCTTATTACTTGAGCTAATAAACGATTCGGATCGTTTTACCGACAGCGTTTGTATGTACGTTAAATATTGCAAGGAACCGCTGAATAAGACGTAGGTACCTACGGTGGAAAAATGTAAGATTTCTTTATAATTTATTACAGGGAATTAATTGTGGTAAGAAAATTTAATTTTCGCTTTTTGTTTCTCTAAATTAGTTTAGAACGGTTTGCGCAAAAATTATAGCTAGTTTCGATTTAACTTTTATGTTTCAACAAGTCCATCAAGTTAAAACAGATTTTAGGAAGACGGTTTGGGCAAATGATCACTCGTGTCAATGCCGCAGTATGAGAAAACCGATCCTATTTTTTGATAGAACGATAGACTAGGTATATTGCGATTAAATCTAATTCAAAATGTTATCACATACCTATTTTCAAAATGTTATCACATATTTTTCCTTAGGTTTTTAAGTTAATAGTGAATTTCATTGCTCAACCTCGACTATGATAAGCTAAGTCCAGTTTAAAACAGACTTTCAAACATTTTTTTTTTTCATTTTTTTAGACATCACACACCAATTGTACCTAGCTTGCCAAAACCGAGGACACGTTGTCGTTCAAGACAAAGCTTCGAAATGTATTCTGTGATCATTCCCAAAAATAAATTTGCAAAGTCCGCTAAAAACTAAACCAAAACAAAAAACGAAACACGGACGAGTACCAAATGGAGAAAGCAACTAATAATTTTATGCTGGATGCGAATATTTAAATCGAGCAAATGCTCCTGTCGGACGCTGCCTGAGTTTGATGTACATCTTGTGTAGAGAGTAGAAGTGATAAAATTCCCCAAACAGTTACTCAGTAAGAGCAGACAATAAAATAAAGGTTAATGACAGTACAACATTCACAGAGAAAATTTTACGTGAAGTTCTAAATGTTAGTGGTTAGTAGCATGTACCTAGTTGTGTTAAGTTTACAGTTTATGTTTTATGGAAAGTATTATCTGGTGATGAGGTAAATGTTGTTTGAAGAACATATGAAAAAAAATTGTTCCAAAAAGTTCCACTTAGATACTTATTTTATTCTGTTTTTTTTTGTGTTTGTTAATTTATCGGCAACAAAAATACATCATTTGTGAAATTTCAACTGTCTTGCAATCACAGTTCACAAATTATAGACAGATGCACAACCCAGTCTTAGTAAAGGAATCCTGTTTTTAACAGGCGAAACAACTGAGGAAGGTTTTCAAGTCGATCCGTATATTTATTTTTTATGTACCACACACATAACTTTTGACAGAGTTGTTTGATTTTGATAATTCTTCATTTTACTCCTTCACAAGATGGCCAAAGTAACCTACTAACAAAAAGCAATGGGGTTTCAAAAAGTGGTCATATCTTTATAATTTGTTAGGACAGAACATGGTAAGCGTTTGACCACTACCTCACCTGATGGAAAGCGACGATATGATCTAAGATGTTACACGCTTACCTAGGACATACTAGTTCACTCGTGACATGAAGACCCCCCAAGTTGTAAACATCTAGGAAGACATACTCAGGCAACGAATAAAGAACACAATTTATGGCAACTCCGGAGGTCTTATAATCTGTTCCATTAAAAACACATACCTACCCAACCTACTTCATTACTAGTACTGAAAACTGATTCCAGGCCGCGCCGAGGTCGCGTTCAGACGAACGTGTATTCAAGTCTTAATGAAGGTGCATTGACGGAGGAACAGGAAAATTAACTCTCAAGTGTTCTACGGACGGTTTTTTTCGCCTTCGAGACTGTAAAATGTAGGTTAATTGTAGGTGTGAACGAAGCTTTTGAAGGTACAGGTAGGCGGATAAGAAGCGATGGGAACTGAGGAAAATTGTGCGTAACAACTTTTCTCTTTAGAAAATTTTTGAAGGACGTACCTACGTACTACGTGGAATACAGAGTTATAATTCGAGTACTTATAGTACTTTTAAAATGACAAACGACACATTAATTGCTGTACAGTATAAAAAAATCAAAAATATTATGAAGTATACTTACCTAACTAAAATAAAAATACGATTTTAAACTTACGTACATGGTTGCTTCCGATGCATTTGTTATTTAGACACAATAAATTATAATAATTCTTAAAAACTGATTAACCGATTTAACAAGAATTTTTTTGCTTTTTTATCTCGAGAACATGACAAGATAAGATGGCGCTAAACCCGTGATTCAGTCCTAAAAACAGTAAACAAAGTGAACATGATCGAATATTATACCATGTCACGTGGGTCTTCGTGTGGCGCTGTGGATAAGCGCGGTCTTCGTGTGGCGCAGTGGATAAACTGTTAAGCCGGACAGCGAGAGGCAATGTTTGAATCCTGTCATGGGTTTTTTTTAAACCCATGACAGGATTAAATCTCCTTGTAAAAATATTTCTAAGATTAGATCGGATATACGTTTGTTGTAGCAACTAAAACTACTTAACTGAAATCCTGGGCTCTAAAAACCTTTTGTTATTTTGATATATTTCGTCCGCAAGGCTGTTTTTAAAACTGCCACGTTATTATAAGGCTGCGTCCTTGATAGCCTCCGAAGATCTCTCGCGAATTAAAAAAAACTGCGAAACTTTGAAAATATCCCTAAATATAACAATTTGTTTAGCTCATAACATAAATAACAGTACGAAATTTGTGTAAATAGCCAAGAAAATAACTCTAAGAAATATGAAGCTTGCAAGATTTGTACTGTAACATAAACTGCATTACTGCGACAAAACATATTGTCAACTGAATAAATACCATTAGAATTTCGACTTTAACTTTCAAAGAATAAAGTTTACAGTTGAATCTCATATTTATCGTAATATCTTGGTAAATGTTTAGAATTGCGTATGAAATACCGGCATCTAGGTGTGAAACTCTTGCTTTTTATTGACAATTTGTATCTTTGTTTAGTTTTGGGCTGAATTGTGTTGCCATAAGCATAAGTTAAACGTACTATATTATACCGTGTTAAATGTGGCTTGAAAGTTTTTATTTTTAGCGTCCATGCTAAAAAATACAATAGCTAAGTCGTATGCAAGTCAGTCATTCATGTCAAGTCATATATCTTACTTAGCCATGCTTCCAATGAACAATATAGCCTTTCAGATCAATTAAATAGCTAGATCAACTACTTGAATTGAAAAGTCTAATTGAATGATCAATAAGTATAATTATGGTACCCAGAATTCATATCACTAAGTTTTATCTGTTTAGAAAGTATATGTGTAACCAGAGTTTAATATTAGATAATCTAAACGCTATCACTATCATATGATTCAAGTGATTGACGTTATTGCTAATGAAATTTGATTGAATGACTGAAAGGCTTTAAATAAAATGGATATGCCTAATTGAACTAGTGGACAACGACACGAATATTACTTATTATATGAATATTGGTTGTGTGTGTATTGCCACCAAGCAATACACACACAACAACCATAATATAATGACAACCATAATATAATGACTCTTTCGCTGTACCTGGGTAAACTAGGTAGGTAGCTATAGTGATAGCGTCAGTTTTCTAATACTTAATAATATAGTCTGCTCAATAATATCTCTTCCTGTATTTGGGTACACATATCATAATATATTATGTTCCCATATGTGTATATATATATCTGGGAGCACATACCCATAGGTAATGCAACTGTAACACCCACCAACATATGCAACTTAATAAAATAAAATGCTCTTTTAAAAATATTTTATAAAACTAGCGTTTTTCAAGTCGGTTGGAAAAGTGTAAAGTTTATAATTGCGTTAGTAGGTACGGGAGCGAAGTGCAACGAAATTAGTCAGGACTCGAACCGAAACCCTTCTGGTTAAAACTTTCACTGCCAGAACGAAGTTTGTTTATTGCTGCTTTTTACTAGGCTTGTACGAGTATTTTGCAGTTCAAAAAGATTGAGTAAATTTTAAAACAAATAGGTATAGCAATTTTGTCTTAAATTGCTCAGGGCTGGCCTATTCTAATTCGAAACCAACACAGAAATAATACATAGAAGACAAAAACATAAACCTCTCAGAATATGGTAAAAAAACAAAACAAGTATATATATTCCATGAAATATCTTCCGTTATCTCTACATAAAATTACTATTCCCGAAAACCTCATCCCGAAAATATATCAGAGACGCAGTCGATATAGGGGAAACAGTCGGTATCAAAATAAGATCTTCCTCGGTACATTTCAGTATTTTCTAGAAAATTTAACATTTGACCGAGCGCGGGACGTCGGGAGACGGTGACGGGTGCGGACGATTCTGTCGCTCCACTAGTTACGAGATCGTCCGGAGATAGCAGTGGATCAAATGATATACAATCTATTGACTTCATTCGTCTAAACTAATATTTTTGACAGGAAAGTATAGTTGAAAGTTTTGATGTAGATATATCTATGTATGTTTAGATGGGTGTTCGTTGGAGGAAATCTTCGAAATCGATTTTATTTCAACTACAATCATCAATCTTTGGGAATCTTTTTTATATCAAGTGAATGCCCGCAATGAGCAGCACCTTTACAATAACTTCTTGAACGGATAACACAAAAACCGTTATTATTATAAAGTGTTGCTTATAACACCTACATAAATCTTTAGATGGCACCCCAATGCATAAATAACAACATAATTGCAGTGTTGTTTGACAAACGACTGTCGTTAGCAGTACAGTAGAGGCATACGACACCTATGGTACTTAGTGGGAAGAACTGAGTTTATAGCGGCTTCTAAGGGGTTAATCCGGGAATTTCGTGAGTAGTTACTGATCTTACGGGAGATATACAGGCGGTTTATACCAAATAGCAAAACGATAGTTTCTGCTTTTTAAAACAGCAGTTGAGATGTTTAAAACTGTTAATTTTGGATTTGAAAAGACCTTCAAAAAACTTAGTTAAAATACTTTCAAAATACAGAGCAAAACCATTATATTTTAAATATTTTGCACGGAGAAATGCATCATCTTACTTGCTTGATGCATAATTAATAGGTAAGTACTTTTAATAATGCCTTTTTCTTTTACAGCATTCTATTAGAAATATCTAATAGAATGGCCTATTTTTCTTCTTCATGTCGATGGCACATTTTGACCACTTCACCCCTAATTTTAATATGTAGTTAAATCGTCCCAGGTCCCAGTTGACTACTATCAAATTTGAAACGGTACAAGTGGTCGCTGGTCCCAGTTTCGAGATGGACGACTTCACCCCTAACCCCAACTTTTGACCATGTTAGATCCACCCAGCTCTACTTCACTCCAGCATATTGTCAAGGCTCCTGGCTGATAATGATGATGACCCATGATTAATTATTAGTTACATACCTATAAATCTCAAATGCAAAAGTGTAATCATACTCTCACATCGAGGTCGTCATCATCATCATCTCAGCCCTTAACCGTCCACTGCCGAACATAGGCCTCCTACATACGCCACAAACAGCGATCGCAAGCCACCTCCATCTAATGACTCCCTGCGACCGCCACAATGTCGTCGGACGTCCGAGTAGGTGGTCTTTCAACACTCCATTTCGCATTACAACATGGCCACCACTCGAGGACTTTTACTCCCCAGCGGTTATCTGTCTTTCGAGCTATATGGCCTGCCTATGCATTGCCACTTAAGTCTACTAATTTTGAGAGCAATGTCGGTGACGTAAATTTTTTTACGGATTTCGGAGTCTATCACGCAGCCATCGCACTTACATAGACCCTTACATTGAAGTCAAAACATTTAAAAAAATCACCTTACTTTATTCTTATATCAAGATATTCGTTTCCACAACGTTTTATACCTCTTATAAGTATATTCATATCCGAAACTGATGGCAAGGGTCGCAGTTGTCATAGGTTTTTATGACCTTAGCGTTAATTTCAGTTGGAGGAGAGCACAGGATACGAGGATGTTTTACTAATAAATTTAATTTCAGTTGGAGGGGAAGACAGATACGACGATGTTGTACTAATAAACAAATACAAACTACAAAAATAAAAATGAGACATAAAAAAATAAAAGCAAATTGAAGTTAATTTCGAAACATCGCTGCCTATCCAAAGCGAAATCCATAAGAACGAAAATACGCAAACACCCAATAATCCCCAATAAAAAAAACTCCGTAACAATTCAGCAATCTTATCGGAACTATCTTTGGAAAATGTTTTTTCTATCCGCATATATCTCTGGAGCCGTTCAATCGAGCTGTTTTCTTCCACTGAATTTATAGAGGTGCCTCGGAGTCGAAATATTGCCGGCAGGTGTAGGGTATGCTCGCGATTTCCTATTACATACAGTTTTTTTTCCTTTGTTTGCTGTGATAACAGTTTTGTTGTATTTTTAAGCTGTCTAAAGGTGTTTTTTTTCTACAGTTTTATTGGTTATTTTACTCTTCTTATTCGGTCAACGGCGAAAAATTTTATTTTTCGTAGGGCAGTAAGTTTTTTTTGGACAAATGACTAGACACGGCGACCTCGTTAGACGCTATTAGGTCTTTCCTTTATTCATAAAGGGAATTCTTTAGTTTGATGGATAGGTAATTGAGAAAATATTCAAAAAACTAGGATGCGTTTACTCGGGATTTTAAATACTTGAAGACTACAAAGCCTCAAAGCAAAGAAATACTTTCGAGGAACAAGATGAGGAAACACTTTATTTATCTGGTTTTATCGCGTTTTTATTAATTATTTGACCCGAGCTCAGTCAACCTTGAAAAAGCCAACTGTAAAGTTGGCGAAAGCTCGGGTCAAATAATGAATAAAAACGCGATAAAACCGGATAAATAAAGTGTTTTATTATGCAAAATCGCGAAAACCATAGAGGAAATTAAGATGAGGAAATGTTTTCTAAACAGTTGAAGTAATGACAAAGGAAAAACCGTGATGAACAGACTTGATAGTACTACTATCAATATTTTAAAGGAAAAATTCATCTTCAACAATTTACTCGCGACGAGATTTGAACTCGGGTCTTTGCGTACGCAGAGACTTGGTACTCCTCAGTAACGGGTTCAATCTCAGCCAAAAAAGTGCTCTATCTGGAAACAGCAGCTTTACATTTAACAATAAATGTCACGATTTGTTGTATCTGCTTATGAGTATGGCATCATGGCCTTATATCTTAATATATATAACTGTGTAACAGGTGACTGACTGACTGAAATAGTGATCTATCAACGCACAGCCCAAACCACTGGACGGATCGGGCTGAAATTTATCATGCAGGTAGATGTTATAACGTAGGCATCCGCTAAGAAAGGATTTTGAAAAATTCTACCCCCAAAGGGATAAACGGGATTATTTGTGTATACATCCAGCCATCCTTTCTTAAACTTCTATAGTCTTATTAATAAAAGAGGAATATGAGGTCGGAGTAGTGAGAACGTGCTTTGTCTATTTCCGTGACGAGAACTTTCAAAGTTGACAGACAAAAAAACAAAATGGCTTCTATTCGAATTAAGATCTCGTAATAATAAGGGCGTAAATGTTTATCAAAAGTACTGTTCACACGACACTCGTCAAAAATACGAACTGCATATTGATAAACAGTTCACACGAACAACAACTCAAAACGTCCATCCTCACAAACAATTGCTCAAAAATACGTCATAAGCACTCGCTATATTGCTAAACCGAGCGTCCCGGTCGTGGATGTTAATTAAAACAATAAATTTCCCGGCGTAGCCAAATGTTGGCGAGCTATGAATATGTCAGCCGGTCGGGCAGAGGTCGACAACTATTCACGGATACTAAACTATTGTGAATTTTGTCGTTTACTTGGAGCCATGAAATTGGATTATATGGATTACTAGCTTTTACCCGCGACTTCGTCTGCGTAGAAATAGTGCAAAGCCGAATTTTTCGTTCATTACTCGCTGCTAATTGGATTTCGATGTAAGATTTCAATCGGATTAGTAGTTTTTAATTGTATAAGGAACCGACAGATAAACAGAGAAGCAAACAGACAGACATGAATTCTAAAAAATATATAATTTTCTTCTACTACTTTTCCTAAGACCCCTAGACAACTTTTTTTGTAATTTACTTCCATGTACAGACTTTTTGTCCTTTCTTCCTTTATTATAAGTATAGATAGAAAAAGATAAAGGGACGTGGATGCTAATGCAGGCCGTATACCTGATTTGTAGTGTCAAATACTGGTATAATTCGTATTTGTTTAAAGACAGTAAGGCATTTTGTATAAGACAAATCTTAAACCTCGTAAATTTTATCATTTTAGGGCCAAATATTGAAACGCCTTGAGACGATGGAAAAGATTGTAGCAAAAGCAAGCCTCAATTTAGAATGACAATGTCTTTAGGATTGCAAGAAGCAGTTGGATACGAATAGCGTAAGGCCGGTATAAAGTATAGATAATCGATTTATTTGCACAACATACAATAAACTGTTTAACAAATATTAGGTAAGACACATCACAAAAGCAGCCTTTTCATTGAAATTTAAAAGACCTCTGGGGGAAACATCTGGCAGTAAATGTCCACCAATTGAAAATGATAGTGTCACTATATGAGATGCAGAATATCATGAGATGTGGAGACGCATAAGTAAGAAAGCGGAGCCAGGGCTTCCAAAAAAGATGCATCACCCAGATAAATAAATAAATCCTGTGACTAACACACAGCGCCATCTAGCCCCATCGTAAGCTGCTAAGCTTGTTTCACGGTGACTAGACAACGGATATACTACATATTATCCTTTTTTTTGTAAATACATACATTATACATCTTTCTATGTATAACATAGAAAGACACCCAGACCAGATACAAATATTATTTTCTAAACATAAATATGTGAACCTGACGGGAATCCGAAGCCTTCTGCATTGCAGCCGAACGTTCGCCACAGAGGCCGTCAAAAGAATGAACCTCCAGGGTGAAATTGATAAAGTCTATTTAATTAAACTCGAAATTTATTAAAATTATTGACTCTAAACTACATAAAATTAGTTTTTGCTGCGCTCGGGAGTTAACTCTAGAGTCCTTCGTACACTTTGGATTCAATATGACGCCCGCTATATAAGACAGGGCTTTAGTAACTTATGGTGCATAAAGTACTATTTAAAAACGACTTATGTTATGTTTTATACACGACCGAAATTTACCACGTAACCTACACAGTGTAATTACTAAGTCCCGTATCATAGGTCTGTTTAACCCTCTAAATTCATGGCCTCGTGTATCTGTGGTTGCTCCGGAAGACAGTCCCATAGAGCCGTACGTACAGCGAGCGCAAAAACTAATTGCAACCGAAGGGTCGCGTCCCAATAAATTGTAAAAGGTCTTAGTTATTTAACAACTGTTTATTGTACGGTTGTAACGCACGGGTATTGTCGGGCATGGGCTGATATATTGGTGTATTGTTTTTGTTAGTTCGGTATTAAGTTAGTAAATTATACGGTGACGTTTTTGTTCTGTTGGTTAAGTTAATTTTACCTTTGTTATATATATACCTACTTAAATTAATTTGGTGTATTTTTTACACAACATTATTGAGCGAATGACCACTATCTTGTTACATATGGTAAGTTAAATGTAAATTTTGTTTTTAGCTGACTAAAGAAGCGCAACGCAAAGAAGTGTTGTGTATTTATCGGTCTTATAATGTACGTTTCTGTATGTATGTAGCGCTCTGGTAAAAAGAGTTAACCGATTTTGATGAATTTTGGTATAGAGATATATGGGACTTTGGTGAAGGCTACATTTTATCCCGATATTTCCACGGGAACAGTTCTTGCGCAGGTATTGTGTAAGGAAAAAAAGGAGTGAAATTTTGAAAGCTCTCATTTTATAAATTTGACTATAACAGATTATTCCAAACTCCAAACTTTTCCAAATTTCTCCAAGCATCTTGGCCATTCATGGTCTATGGTCGCACGTCTAACAAAATTTATGGAATATCTAGTAAGTTCTTCTAATTCCGCCCTCAACAACTTAAGTAACTAACACTAATAACCCCTTGCAAAGACACTACGTCGTGTTTTCTTACAACCATGAATAAAATTAACTGTTAGTAATTTGAATATAATCAGCATATTACGACATATTTGCATACCGTAAGATTAATATACGACGATAAGCGAGTGCGTGGGACTGGGGAATTCTTGATAGAATTTTCAAGAGGTGATAAATTACTTGGCGGATACTGAAGTTTCACTGGGAAAGTATGTTAAACATGAATTAGGTCTAAGGGAGTTAACAACAGTATATTACTAACGTATGTATATAACTGCTGAGACGCGTTTTTACGACTTTTAAGGTCAATATCACTCTTGTAATGTAACGTTATAGATTTCACTATGAGCAATACATTACAGTACTGCCTGCTTGACTGACAAAAATTCACGTATAATGTAAAGTTTTATTACTTACAAGCGTAGTGCGTTGACAAGACGCCAACCCTGACTATGGTGAGAAATCCAGTCTCGCTGAACCTCATCTGCCCCTTGATTATCTATCCAGTGGACGTCTGACCACAGTGGAAAATAACAGGCACTATACAGTACCTTGCGGTTTTGACGTAACGTGGTTATTACCGGTAATTACGTCAAAGCAGAAATGTACCATATAATGCTTATCATTTTCCACTGTTGTCAGACATCCACTAGATAGATAATCTGTGGGCTGAGCGATGTTCCCAGTTGCATCCCTTTCGGGAGTCCTCAGTTTACTAAAACCCGGTTCTTCTACAATTCTTGTCCACCCAAAGGTTGCCTGGAAGAGATCGCTTTTAGCAATAAGGCCGTTCATTGTACCTTTATTATTATTAGCTGTCAGTTTTTGTTTATGTCATTTGTTTTGTAATATTTTGGTACAATAAAGTTTTATCTAATCTTGTCTAAACCCCAAATTGTTTGGAGTTGGCTCGGTAGATAGGTAAGTTATTATTGATTATGCCTACTGCAAAAAGATCTAGCAAAACATTTACGGCGTGCCCCCTGCCTGATACCAACCTTCCCAGGAACCAAGAAGTTTAGGACTAAGGAATCTAGTCCTCCCCTAGATTCCTTAGTCGCCTTTTATGACACCCACGGAATGAAATGGGGTAGGTAACCCTATTTTATGCTGGGGCTATACTGCAAAGTTCAGTTTTGCTAGACTTATTCAATCACTTCTTCCTCATCGGATGGACTGAACAGTTTTGCCTGTTCAGTTTAGTTTTCCATAAACGGAAGTCCCCATTTGCATTTAGTTAGCCGGAAATGACGTCTTGACCAAGTACCTCTATCTAAAGCATGACGACACAAAAACTGATTTCCTAACTAGAAAATTATACGAATAATGGCGCTGAAGAAAATTAAACTTTACGACAGGAAAAAAGTGTCTTATGTTTAATAACTTGGCCAGATTTATTTAAGTTGAAATTTAGATTTTGAATAAGTAAGTCTTGAGAGGGTAATGTTCAGTTTAAAAAGTTGGACTTGTTTGATACAGTGAGTTCCGGTCGCGGACAATTATTAGGGATCCGTACTCAAAGTGTAAAAACGGGCCGTTGTACTAAGACTCCATATTGTCTATCCATCTGTCTGTCACCAGACTGTATCTCATGAACCGTTAGAGAGTTGAACTATTTGTGAGACACAAAAACAAATTGTGTTTACCCAAAGATGTGAAATAAATAAAATAAATAATTAAAATTTGCACGACCTTACACACAGCGCTATCTAGTCCCAAGCTAAGCACTAGGCTTGTACTATGGGTACTATACAACGGATAAAAGTATACATTTTATTTATAAATTATACATACAATACGACGGCCCCTGTGGCGGGGCGGGCGAACGCTCGGCTGCAATGCAGAAGGCTGCGGGTTCGATTCCCGTCGGATACAAAAATGCAAATATTTATGCTTCAAAATAAATATTTGTATCTAGTCTGGGTGTCTTTCTATGTATAGTATGTATGTAGTTACAAACAAAAAAGTATAATAATTATGGAGGTATATATATCCGTTGTCTAGTACTCATAGTACAAGCCTAATGCTTACTTTGGGGCTAGATTGCGCTGTGTGTAATGTCGTGTAATGTTTATTAATTTTATTTTATTTATTTAACATCTTTGAAAAGTTTAACTGTCTAACGGTTCAAGACATGCAGTCTGCAATGCTATGTCGTGCAATATTTATTTATTTATAATACACTCAGAACCAGAAACAAACATTTATGGTCGGCAGAAATATTTGTTCCCGGCGGGAATCGAACCCGTAACCTTCTGTGTCGCAGTCCGGCGGATGATGTCAGGGATGCTGTAATTCAGTTGCTGCTACAACAAAAAATATTAACAAAATATAGTTACTTGAATATTCAAGTACTTGTTGAGAATATTATTGTTTATTTCTTTTATACAATTACCTATTCTAGTATAATTTACAATATATATATAATATAAATTATCTAATGAGAATGACCATTGAGTCCAAAAGTGCCCATCACACTGGCGGCATTACCCCGTTGAATCGCCAAATCGCCAATCCTTGTTTATTGTGACAAAGTACCGTAATTTTCACTTGACCGGGTTTTTTTGGAGTTTTTCGATTCGGATATTTCATGTTTTTTGTGAGGAACTCAGTAGCCCAGCTGCACCTGCCGATCTTGAATTGTCGTGCAGGTTAAGCACTGCTTTTCGAGGTCATTAATGGATGAGTGATCGAAAATTTGTATGGAAAAAACCCACTTTTTTTCGAGATTCTCTGTGCTTAAGAAGGCACGTTAAGCAGTTGGCCCCCTGTTGGTATCTGTGATAGCAGTCTTTAGGTCAAGTTGAGGCCTTAGGGCGACCTGAAAATTCTAACATTAGGTGAGCCACACCACTAAACGGAAAGAAAAGGAAGATGTGTTTGTGTGTATGTTTTCGGATATTTCCGACGTCTGAGGTCCGATCGCAATGATTATTTTTATGTTAGAAAAGTTTTAATTTCTTATCGGTCCCATAAAAACCTAATAAAAAAAACTCTTCAATAATTAAAGGTATGGTTAAAAATAATTTTGAATAAATTTTAGTGGACGGAGAGATCCACTAAAAATTATAAAAAAAAACTTTTAACAAAATATAAAATCTCAGCCATACAAGATGTAACGGGGATGCCCTTTTAAGCCGAAAGGGGGTTGTTCTAGACGTCTAGGCGAACAACTTTTGTTCTACGACTTTTGGAAATTCGAAGTACTTTTAAAAAATTTTAAGTGTAAAGTTCACTTGAAGATCAGCTGTTTCTTAGAGTTCGAGGCCATTGACCTTATGTTGTCCATTCATTTAGTTAGGTCTACTACAATCAAACCTTTAATTACCTTTTTTTTCAAAAGCAGCTGTTTTTTCAGTGAAACAAAACCTCAAAATTTTCAAAAAAGAGTTCGAATTTTCAAATGTCGTAGAACAAGAGTTGGTCGTCTAGACGTCAAGAACAACCGCCTTTCGGCTTAAAAGGGCTTACCCGTTACACCTTGTATACAGAGCCACCGAACGATCTGTCGAAAAATCTGAAGTGAAATCAGTAGTTCAGTATGAAGTTTTATGCATAGGTATGCCTTGGCGCGTCATGCATTAGAATGCTGTAAATTGGTTGCCTAGAAGAGATCGTCCTTAGGTAATAAGGCCGTCCATAGTAACACACTATGTATGTGAATTTGTTACATTTTCATGCACCGATTGCGATGAAATTTGAAACAAATATAGCTGGATACCGGGAATAACACATAGGATACTTTTTATCCTAATATATCCCGGGAACGGAACATAGGTGGGTAAAACCGCGGGGCACAGCTAGTCTTATCTTACTTATATTATAAACGCGAAATTTGTATGTATGTGACTTTGTTACTCTTTCACGCACAAACTACCAAACCGATTGCGATGAAACTTGAAATGTAGGTAGCTCGTTACCGGGAATAACACATAGGCTACTTTTTATCGTGATATTTTCTCGGGAACAGTACTTACGCGGGTGAAAGAATATATGCTTTATAATATTGTTGTGAAAATGAATTCACAAGAATTTGCTTCCACAGGGGCCCCAGTGTATTTTTGTAGAAGCCGTAGCATCACAACCGTAGCTATTACTACGAAATGCTACGAACGTGGGTAGCCGTAGTAGGTATAAAACATTATTAGAGATTGTTCTAAACCAGTCAGTCAGTCCTGCTGTGGTATCATCTAATTAGTATCCACCGTTAGTAGTTGGTAAGTTGCAGTACATTGCTGCTTTAACGTAACATGGTTGTTACCGGTGATTACTTCAAAGCAGCAATGTAGAACACGAAATATGTTTTTTGACAGTAAATAGCAATTAGTAGCGGTGGAGGCTAATTACATGATACCACAGATGATTCCGAGAAAATCGGGACAAAAAAGTGGCCCATAGGTTAATCTACATTTCCAGAAATCAGCTTACTAGTTTCATCGCAATTGGTTTTGTAGTTTTTATCTTAAGAAGTAACAAACTAGTTTACTTTTTTACGGACAATATATCAATGTTTAATATTAGTAGGATATTGTTATTTGTTTAGATGTTTTAATTTATATTTTTAGAACCACTAAAACACTTTTTATAAAACTTAACTTATTTTATAGCATCATTTGCAACTTTTGCTAATAAAATTCAAAAACATGGCTAGTTGTAGTAAAAAAGAACTTAATCTAACTTAAGTTACGGTTACTTACCAATAAATAGCCTTCAAACGAAGCACTTACATACACTTAGTTCATACTACTTAACGTCTATCGAGTAAAACCACGCTAAACTACTAGCATCTAATATTCACAACCGACTGAGTTAGCGCCTAAAATACTAAACACCTACAAAAGTTTAAGAAACTAATTTTACTTATTATTATTTAGAGACTGGCCATCTACGAAAAAACGTCTAACATCAAAAATTTATTTAAAAATACGTTCGATTTATGAAAAGTTTAGTTTAAAGTTCGAAATTTGAATCGTCTTCAAATTACAAGATCGATATTCTTGATCGAATTCGAAAATGGAATGTGGGAAAGTTTTTTCTTTTTGAAGTTTTATCGGGAAGGTTTTATATCGGGCGAACGTGCACCGAGCGTCGGAGACTGGCTGGCACTGAGGTTGGTATCAAGGCTCCAGTGATACCGTAGGTCTAGAATATGTGTAGATATTTGGAATAGGTACTAAAGGTGTCCACAGATTAAGGATTTGAAATCGATTGAAGGAATAGTTAGTATGGAACTGGATTTTCTTTCAAACTGTCTAATTACGCGACTTTGTGAAGTCTGGGATGTAATTCAGGATAGAATTACGAGAAAAATTACTGTAAATATGTCTTTAATATGTAGATATTTGGGATTTAGGACCACATTTCAAACTTTTAACACACATAATTTCTTCTATGGTTTTCGCGATTTTGCATAATAAAACACTTCAACCTTGAAAAAGCCAACTGTAAAGTTGGCGAAAGCTCGGTTTGTTTAAAATCATGAATAAAACGCGATTAAACCCGATAAATAAAGTGTTTTATTTTAACACACACATAGGAAGGTGTCAGTTTTGTAAATATGCCTTATTTCTGAAGTGCAATCCACTTTATTACATTTAAACCTGTTAACATAAACTAAATACCTACCTTTATTATAGTAATTATAAAAAATAAATTAAACTTTTTCAAGGTGTTATATCTTTGTTTTTATTGAATTTAGCATTAATTTCTTCTATGGTTTTCGCGATTTTGCATAATAAAACACTTTATTTATCCGGTTTTATCGCGATTTTATTCATTATTTGAACCGAGCTTTCGCCAACTTTACATATGGTTTTTTTTTCAGTTGGTTTTTTTTTGTTAGTTGAAAAAGCCAACTGTAAAGTTGGCGAAAGCTCGGTTCAAATAATGAATAAAAACGCGATAAAACTGGATAAATAAAGTGTTTTATTGTGAATTTAGCATTATTCGTCAACATCCGAAGTTTCGATGACTTTACAGTGCCTCCTGGGCATTCTTAAGTCCCTCGTGGTAACCGATAAACTGCTTGGTCCCATGGGGGGTTAGTGTCAGGCAGGTGGCTGGCCATAAATATATTGGTAAACCTTTTGAAATAGGTGTGGTCACTGAATTACCTATTTTGACCTAAATATACGACTATGTGAATCACATGATCATTGCATCAAAAATGAAATTAAAAATAACCCCATGAGTTTCTTGTGTCTTCTTCTCATTGGATGTCGCGTTCCGAAGACACGATACGTGACAATTGACGTTTCTAAAATATCCTATCCTACTTTTAATATAAATGTGAAAGTCAATCACGCAAAAACTACTGAACCGTTTACGATGAAACTTAGAATATAGGTACTGGGGACCTGGATTAACAAAGGCTACTTTTTATCCCGATATTCCCGCGGGAATGGGACTGTTTGCCCATCGGTCGGCTTAGTAGTTTTTGCAGTTTAGTTTCATCGCCATCGCGCTTAGTAGTTTTTGCAGTTCAGTTTCATCGCAATCGGCTTAGTAGTTTTTGCATGATTGAACGTAACAAACATCTAAACATCCAAACACACACACTTTCACATTTATAATATTAGTAGGATTATTTACACATGACTAAGTTATGTGACGTTTGTCTCTGTCTTTCAACTTTCTTGTGACAGTAAAACTTCTTGTGACAGTAAAAGACAAACGATGTATAGTTATGCAGCGCATTAATTAGCGTTTATAAATAAGGGGGTTTATAAATATGGGGGGGGGGGGGTAAGAGTCTAAGTATAGATAGGTAACGCAGTGGCCAATCACAAAGTTTGATTATTACCTCACCCCCTGCCCACAACGCTGAGTTGTGTTTTATAGAAAAAACACAGTATGAGCTGTCAATTGGCTTTATTGTCTTTGCTCATAACGCATTATTAGTTTTTCCCATAGTTAAAATAGACCTTATCCTAGACGTAGCCTAAAGTTTTTTCATTTATCCACAACAAGCAATAAAAAATCACATGAGACTGTTTCAAAGAAATTCCGTCACTTTCCGGATAAAAAAACCGCAATAAAGACAATTTAATTCCATTCTCTTTGATGAGAAACCATTGAATTCCGACAAGTATCGAACTATTTTGGGATGCGATAGGCTTTGGGGTCAAGAATCAAAGTGTTCGGTATAATGGGCTGTGAGTCGCTTAGGAAATTCACGAGAAGGATCTAAGGGGCACACCTCTTTTCGAGTTTGTAGTTCTTTGCAAGGAAGGTAAAGGTAGATAGATAATTTGACTTATTGTACATACCAAATAAACAAATAACAGCCAATTTTACAAAGAAATACTTACGGGCCTTTCACATGTCCTAATTGGGTTGGGTGAAGGGTGTTTGAAAGGTGTTGGTTAGAAAGGAGTTCTTCTTATTTAAAATGGCTTTTCCATTCGGTCATTTGCCAGTGTCAAGCATTATCAATATTTGCAAGTTATTTGCATTGAACGAATCAGTCAAGTCGTCATAGTTAAAGTCAAGTCGAGGGAATCATTGTAAAAAGGGGGCCATTTTTTACAATGTTTGTTCACGGAGCTTTGGAGACAACACTAAGCTAAAGTCCATGTTTTGCATCGATTTTCACTTTTATTTACACTTGTACACCTTCACGAAACTAAATTGATTAATATGTCCCCGAAATTAAACAATTTACACGCATTTGAACTAAGTTTCACAAAAATGAAAATTTAGCAACACATCTCTTCAACACATTCCCGCCAAAACTCCTAGAAAGGAGTTATGAAACCAATGTTTTTTGTTCTCGGAGGTTATAAGGATGGAAACCTACTAATTTTATGAAAAACTAGGACATGTTGTAAATGTCTGCAACATGAACTCTGTAATTTGATGAACTTGATCTATTATTTTATCTATAACCCAGTTATTTATTATTTCTTGATTGTTATTATTTTTTTGTTCATACGCAGGTAATTGATAACACCATCCCACTTTTACACGAATGTAACATAGGAAGCTATCCCTGTCGCTCAAAGGAAATAGTTCATTTTACACTTTTCTCTTTGTTGTCCTTTAAAATACAGTATATTGGTACCTACCGTTGTTGTACGAAGATAGATAATAAAAATAGAAGCCGGAACAACGCTCCATCCTTTCGTTACAGATGACAAAGGTATTGGTAACAACGCCATCTATGTACGGAAATGGGAACCGCTTAGTTCGACCCTTGATTGCAGCAGGAGCGATGCTGGATGCAATTTTCGTTGTGACCAATTTTGCCGCTTTGGTCAAAATTGCGCTGCACTGAGCGTTTCCGATGTTGATTTGATTGATTCGAAACGTTTATAGATTTAACTAGACATAAGCTTTGTACCATGGGTTTAGTTTCGATCCCGTAGGAAATTAAAAAGTGGTGGATACCTACTTTATAATAGCGAATCTGTACGCAAATTTGAATTCTATTTGTCCATTTTATTCCGTTTTGATCGGAAATGTAATAATTAACAAGTGTATCTTCTTTACTGGTTATTTCCATGAATCGCTTTTAGAGTAAAAAAAAAAAAATAGTATTTTTGGTTTATGCGCTAGCAACTCTAACTGTCACTTTTTTTCTGCGATTTTCCATGTTCGCGCGCACCTTTACTTTCTGCGCTGTTTCTCAGTTTTTTACCTGTTTTCTACGCCACTCAGTAAATGTCTTAGTGTTTAACAACGACTACAATGATAAACGAAAAGAAACTTCTGAAAACAAACGAGAAATATACGAAGAAACTTAGAAAAATCAAAAGACGCCATCGCGTCACACGCCTTGTCAATGATGCCGACACTCTGGATACGACCACGGAGGGTTCAAACGGTGAAACCCCACCCTCAAAAAATCAAGGTAAGGTTAAATATTCGATATTTTCACAGGCTCACAAGTTTTTCCCCCGGTTTTACCGGCAAACATAACCTCAAACACCGTCTCAGACACGGCACGCATCACCGCACCGTCAGAACGGCGGGTTGCCTGCAACTGTAACGTATATACCCAAGCTCTGCTAAGGCCCGAACGTGATTCTAGCCCGACGCAGCACAAGACTTTAACCAGCACACTTGAAGCGGGTTTTTCTTTTCTCTGTGCGTGACACATTTGAATAAAGATCAAAAACAGGAACGCGATTCTATTAGTTTTTGATGCGGCACATACAACATGCCTCAACAGAAATCGCCCTAGAGTGCTCTCTGCCTTTTCTTCCTCTGTGTATGTAGGTACGTGATACCTCTGCACAAAGTACAAGACAGGAACGCGATTCCTTAGTCTTGATACCATAATACGCACGAGATGCGTCTTACCATCATCGTAAGCTTAGATAAATACCATATCTATAGCAGAAGATAAACACTATACTATCCCCGCAGAACCGGAACCTGAAGAGGACATCGTCGAAGCCCTTAATATGGACTACCATGAAGAAAGTGACAAATTTTATGGCAGAATCCACACAAAATTAGCAACAATATCCTGTTAAACAGAATAAAAAAGGAAGAGAAGGAAAATATTCTAAAAACTTTAAAATACAACTAGGCTTGGCTATGGCTATCACGCGGGTGAAGTAATGACTGAAATTATTAAACATGACGAAGTGGATTCTGCAGTCCTAGTTAGAAAGCTAAGCGGTGCCACAAAATAACTTCATAAATTACAACAACACTAAAACAAGAAAGTTACTCATCATTCTGCTCCTAGACAAAAATTTCAACTCATTTGCACTGAAGAGAAACGAATTTCTGTATGGTAAAAATTTAAGCAGCATTATTAAATGAAACCAAGAGGTGAGAAAACCCTCACAAGGAATAAAAAAACCCGTGGCTAGGCCCGCAACAGTCAGACCGGCCAGCAGCTCTAAACCATTGGGAAACTGCTACGGTCCATCGTTAACACAGTTTTGCCTGCAATCCAGACCTGCAGTACTACGAGGTAGACCGAGGACCCGCGGGACTCAAGGTCACCCACCAGCACGTCGACTGAGCACCAACCCGTCACGCTCCGCGAGAGCTCCGACACTAGGCGCTAGGCCACCAGGTACAGGTACAACAGTACTATTTTTTTTCCTTGCTGGGAAAAGGTCACCAGTCATATTACTATGGGTGAGGTTACTACATACCTTTTATTCATCTACCATTACAAAATTGTATACCTAACAACAAAACACCTATCCAAGATATCAATAACACCCGAAAGGCCATCAATAACTTGGTAGAGCTAGGAGCTGTAAAAATCTGCAATCATAGTCATGATCAGTACATTTCTAGCATCTTTATTAGACAAAAATCTAATCGTAAATTTAGATTTATACTAACTTAATTTAAAGAACTTGAATAAATTCTTTGCTATAGACCATTTTAGAAGGAAGACATCAGAACTGCCATTAAAATAATAAACAAAAACTTCTACATGTGTGTTATAGACCTAAAAGAATTGTATTTCTTAATACCTGTAGCTCTAAGCCACAGAAAATACCTACAGTTCATGTTCGAAGGTATCCTTTATGAATTTACGGCACTGCCTGACAGTCCCTGTACAGCTCCCAGTTTTTTTCGCAAAGTTATTGAAACCAATGGTTGGCCACCTACGCAGCCAAGGTCACCTATCAACCATGTACCTCGACGACTACCTCTGCACAGGAAGAATATAATTATGACGAGTGCATTGCTAACCGCAATGCCACACTCAACATTTGTCAATGCCTAGAGCTAATAATCAACTGGGAAAAAAGTTCTCTTAAACCACCACATATTGCAAGTTTCTGAACTTCAATATAAACACTCACAACATGACCCTTGAACTACCACAAGAGAAATGCAATCACATATCCTCTATGCTCAAAAAGTTTTGTTCCACTAAAACTTGTAAAATCAGAGACTTTGCCAAATTAGTAGGCACCTTGGTACCCAGCCACATCATATGTCGGGGCACACATAAAAAACTTTGAAAGAGAAAAGTACCTGTCTTTGTCACATAGTAATGATGATTATGAAGGCACTATGACTATCCCTAAGAAAATCTTACCAGACATCGGTGGCTAGGTAACATAGAAAAAAGAGTATATGCCTTAGACAATTCACCCTTGAAATCTTTTCAGGCTCCTCACTGTCGGGCTGGGGCATACACTGCAATGGCGAGAGTGCTGGCGGGTTTTGGTCCATTAAAGAACAAACACTACACATCAATCAACTCGAGCTCACGCCTGCCTTTTTTGGCCTTAAATGCTTTGCTAAATTGCTAAGCCACTGTGATATACTTTTGCGCATCGATAACACTACCGCTATTGCATGTATCAACAAAATGGGCATCGTTCAACTTCCACACCTTAATAAAATAGCAAAAGCCATCTGGGAATGGTGTGAGGAAAGAGACATAAAACTCTATGCCTCATACATCAAATCAAACGCAAACGTGTTAGCAGATGAGGAATCTCGAAACACAAATATAGACACAGAGTGTGAATTGAACGACGCCGCTTTGTCGCCCATAAACGTTTGTTTGGGCAGCCCTGAAATAGATCTAATTGCATCTAGAATTAACAAAAAATGTGACGTCTATATCTCTTGGAAAAGAGACCCGCATGCGGCCAATATAGATGCTTGCACTGTTATATAGCCATATTTTTTTTCCGCCTTCCCACCTTTTTCGCTCCTACTAAAATGCCTACAGAAAATCAAAAATGACCAAGAGAAAGGCATATTAGTATACCCAATCTGGCCATCTCAGCCATGGTACCCACTAGCTATGAAATTGTCGGCAACAAGACTTATAATCTTCAAGCATAATACTAACCTCCTAATATCCCCTTTTAGGACAGAACACCCACTACGAGACTACCTTACCCTGGCAGCGAGCACATTCTGCGGTCTGCATTCAAACGCCGAGGTTTGCCAGAGAGCTCGCTAGATATTATGTTGTCCTCTGTATCAGCAGGTACCATGAAACAGTATAATTCTACTTGCAAAGGCTGGTGGAAGTTCTGCCACTCACACTGTCAAGGATCGTTACTAGCATCTATCCCCTTTGTCATACAATTTCTAACACTAAAGTTCGAAAAGGGGAATGGATATAGTATCTGTCATAAACCAGCCCTGCGGGACGCGTTTAGACTTAAGTCAGCTTTTGCAAAGTACGTAGACATATGGAACCCGTCAGTGGTACTGAACTACCTAGCCACCATGCCCAACAATTCACCTCTCAGCCTGGAGATGCTGACTAAAAAGACAGTAACCCTACTGGCACTGGCAACTGCACAAAGGGTTCAAACCCTTCGCTGATTAAAATTCTGTACAAAACCCAAAAAACAAACCGTATTAGAAATTCCTTTCTACAGTCAAGAACTCATATGCTCATATGTTCATATGGATTGCCAGGGCGCCCCAGTCATATTTAAAACATACAGCCCCTCAGAGGCTCAGAAAAGTACATCTTCACAACTTTCAAAAAACCCTACCTCCGGGTTACAAAACAATCGATAAGCAAATGGATAAATAAAGAACGTGTCGCAAATACATGTCGCACAGTACACGCCACCGTGCAACGTCATTAGCAAACAAAGCAGGCGTTTCTCTAGACGTTATCAGTAAAACCGCCAGCATAATTCCTTGACCTTCGCTAAGTTTTATAACCTACTCATTTAGAGGTCCACCTTCAGCACCACGCAATTTGCGCAGGCTGTTCTTAGCTCATCGTTATCCACGACCTAAGTCATGATGATTAATAATAGGTACATGATTATTACATAGCCACTCAAGCTAACTATCCCAGAGTAATATGACTAGGTACCGAACCTAATCTAAATAACCTAAATAAGATTATTTAAGATACTTCTTGAGACTGATTTTACTTGTCATGATTAAAACTAAAATAAAGTTGATTTAAGTATACTTATACTTAATACTAAGTCTAGTTGTGACTATTGCTAAGTTACATAGTAAGCCATCTCAGTACTTATAATTAATGTACGGTCTAATTAATAGACCTCCACTGAAACACTCATATTATTAACTATAATAAATCCATATTTTTTTCTCTCCCTTTGTTCTTCAAAGTGTTTCTAATTTTCCACCCATTATGCAACTAAGTAACTCTGAACAGATACACTTGTTAATTATTACATTTCCGATCAAAACGGAATAAAATTGGAAATTGGACGAACTTACCTTAAGTGAAGTCCAATTGTAATTTTATGAAGGTTTGATCGGAAATGTAATCACCCACCCAACCCTATAGAGCCCAAGCATAATGGGTTGAGGCTAGACATCAGCTCTAAACCTAGTGACAGTTAGAGTTGCTAGCGCATAAACCAAAAATACTATTTTTTTTTTTTACTCTAAAAGCGATTCATGGAAATAACCAGTAAAGAAGATACACTTGTTAATTATTACATTTCCGATCAAACTTTCATAAAATTACAATTGGACTTCACTTAAGGTAAGTTCGTCCAATTTCCAATTGGTTTGCGTCGATATACCTACCACTCAGTCAGTCAGGACTTTGAATAATTAAAAAAAAAAAAAAAAACATTTCACTATACATTACACACTGCGCAATCTAGCCCTAAACTAAGCACTAGGCTTGTATTATGGGTACTAGACAACGGATATATTACATATTATACTTTAATGATATTTAGGTACAGATGTCTCCGTCATTTTTTCGTGTAGCGTACCCAGTGTTACAGATTTCGAGCTTCCCTATAGCTTCTAACTTTGGCGTAAGGACCGCATCAGAGTTTACAATCGAGAAAACCCGCAACCTGATTCCCGAAAACAAAAGAAGGCGCTCCAAAATTTCTTGCAAAGAACTTAAGCAACCAACTACTACGTTGGGCATCTTAGCAGAACACATTTGAGCATTCTTGTGGCTACCTAAGAGTTAACGTGTCTTTCGAAGAACTTTCACCAATTGCAATAATGACCGCGTCAGACGTTGTCTAACCCTATATTTTTATAAAAACTGTGTACTGTAATGAATACTGTACTGTACGAGTAATTAGTAAAGATAGTTACAAAAAAAACAAAGTTTTAGTTTACTTTCTAAGCAGTTTGTAGAGTAAACATAAGCGTTGTTGTGTTGTATAGAGCATCCCGAGCAAGCAGTATTTACATAACAAATTGTATGAGACCGCCGCGCCGGTTCGGGGCTGTCTTCATACTGTATTTTGTACAATGCTGGACATGACCTTGCTATGGTTTTTTATTGAGAATACTATCCGAATCTATTTAATCGGGTGGCGACTAATAGCATTTAATTTTGTTCGCTGTAGATAATGTAAATACGAGACATTAAAAAAACTAAAATAAAGTTGCTATAACATTTGCATCATTGATAATAATTGTATTTATCTGCCGGCTCTGTGGCGTTAGTTCGATTTTTCGGCGGGTGCAAATATTTATGAAAAAAAAATTTTTGTATCTGGTCTGGATGTCTTTCTTTGTATAATATGTATGTACTTACAAAAAAATATAATATGTAGTAAATCCATTGTATAGTACTCATAGTACAAGGCTAGTGCTTAGTTTGGGGCTAGATTGCGCTGTGCGCAATGTCGTAAAATATTTATTTATCTGAATCCTCTGCGCTATTAAAGACGAGGATAAGTGATTTTTCGTGGAAGGCTTCAACAGCGGCTTGATACGACTCACCGCTCCGGTCTGAGTCATAGCGCCAAGCGGTCTGCAGCTCGTGTTTTGATACATAGTGCAGCCACTTATTCCACTACCGCCTGACGATGCCGCCAAACGCAAATTAAATGTCCGACGATATGTCAGCACAGTACGCAGAGTGGTACAGAATAGACTAACAATAAATGAAATACTAGATTTTTCCGATTCCAGGGTTACTATATACCAACACTGGCTGGCACAATTGCAGCATTGAGTACGATTTAAAAAATCTGTTAAATGATTATCACGATTTCGTTAAAAAAACTCTTATTTAATTCTCGGGAATGGACGACGCGGCGCGGTACACCTGTGTAGGAAGTTCGTCCACAATTTAATTAGTTATGGAAATGTAGTCGCATCGTTTCCGGTCTAGCCGAGGCAGCCATGTAAATTGTTTTCCAAGTTAGTTTGTTGGCCCTTCTTGGACTCCGCAGGTGACATTACTTTGGTTCCTGTTCTACTTGTTTACGTACTGTACTTTCATTTGCTCATTTGAATAAATCGACTGAAAATATTAGTTCAAGTTATATTAGATATAACTTGTTTATTCGCTATATATAATACGTATTATATAATACGTACTTATTATACGGCATCCTGTACAAAACTTAATTTGTAATAGACATGTCACACACGTCCTTGAGTAACTTATTAATACGCACAAACGTATATAGAAACTTATTATACTCATACACGTAAAACTATGCGAAGCTAAGCTAAACTAACTTAGTTTAGTTGGCAATAGACGTTAGGCTTTAACATAATTTGTATCTGTCTTCCAATCGTTATTGCTTTTATCAGATAAAATAAAAAACTGTCATTAAGAAAGGTTCCGCTGGAAATAAAAAAAACTGTTTTAACCCCGTTAAAAAGGTTTCGCTGGGCGTTTTTCGTATGTAGTCTCATTATTTTGCCATTGTACGTTTATTCGCTATATTTTCTGTTCGAGATAAGAACATCATCATCTGAGCACTTATCCGTTAACTGCTAAATATAGGCCGTCCTCACTTCTAACACTCCGTTTCGCATTGAATTGTGATCGCCACTCGAGAACTTTAACTCCCCATCGGTTATCAGAAAAATAATATGATCGCATTCATTTCATAGGTAAGAAGTTATTCATCTAAACAAATTGACATTGAAATGTAGCACCCCTCATATAAGGAAATCGTATCCGTATATTTTAATGGAAAAACTTGATGTCATTTATAATCGGGATTGCTCAAACAAATGTTAGTTTTGTATTTTTGAGACGTTTATAGCTTTCAACGTTTATTTATTAAGATATATATATATATTTTTCTTGAACTTAATGGCTTTGTATGAATTTGAAATTACCTAGTATGAGTATTAAACTAATATTATAAAGGTAAAAGTTTGCGTGTTAGAAGATATGTATATTTCTTCTTTGCGTAATTTTTTTTACTGTTTTATTTACTGCAATTAAGGGGCCGTAGTAGGCCAGAACTGATGTTTCTAAGATGAATTACTACAAAAGTTAATTGAAATAAAAGTTTTTGAAAGCATATTTATTTAAGTCGAGGATATTTACTAACAATTGAATGTCGTGAAAACACGATTCCTGAAAATTTTCTCGATAGAAAAAAAATCTAAACTTCCCTCTAAATTGTACATATCTTCTTATATATAAAAATGAATGCCTATTTTGCGTTGTCACGGCATCACGCCTGAAAGGCTGGACCGATTTCGATAATTCTTTTTGTGTTGTGTTTGTTATGATCAGGAGAAGGATCTTATGCCAGATTTTTTTGAATTTTGGATAAAGACTTATGCGGGTGAAACCGCGGGGCGCAGCTAGTAAGTGATATTACTCAGTCAATATAAGTTTTTATTAAAGGCAAAGAAACCCACACAAAATACATATTCATATAAATAAATAATAGTTACATATTTAATTACGTACCAGAACAAATAGTTACAAAAATAATATTAAAACTAAAATAAAACTACTTACTTAAATTGAAATTAAACTAATTAAAAACTAAACTATAAACTATTAATAAACATTTTAAACTCACACGATTTGAACACGACTGGGACTGACCCCTCGCGAGGGGTCAGTCCCCTCGCGACCAAGATCATTGTAACATGATCGAAACGTCGAGGTAAGAGAATTTAAAAATAATTATACGCGAATAAGACCCGGGAAAAATAATAATGGGTATAAACTATTAACTCAGTCAATATTGTACGAAAACTTATTAAACTTTGTATAAGAACCGAACTTAGTTCAATACAGACAGTGAATGTTTTGAATTTCAAGAACAACATTTAGTTATCTTAAAACTAGCAATTGTTTGATTTTACGCACAAAAATTTTGCAAGGTCGCATCTTACGTCCTTCACTTACACACACATCTGAAATTCGCTGGCTTTATCCCTGTCACGCTAAGGGCTTGTATAGGCCCTTAAACTTGATATGCAAGCCTAGGTGTTAGTACAGTTAGCTGTACTAACACCTAGGCTTTTAATCCCGATACTTATACGGGATTGTGACTTTCACGGGTGATACCTACGGCACTGATGGTTAAATGCAATTCATTTCTTGATAAAATAAGTAGGTACTCTAAACTACATACTCATCTACTTCTTTTCGTATCAGTCTGTTCGATCTGTCTAAATTGTGCCTGTCCAGAGTGACGCCACAGCAACCACCATGAGGTCTTCCATTGTGCAGGTGATCGGACACAATGGACGTTGGAGCAGGTGCACCATGGACTGCGATGGAGCTCCTCAATCACGTTGCTCCTCCGTTGGTGGGATGTTCATGTTTTGTCTGCAGCGTCCCACTTGAGTACGGAGTTGGGTAAGCGACTGCCACGTGGGCCACTGCAGATCAGATCCAGAAACGAGCCTCTCCTGAATACTAGAGGGTACAGGGTATTTCATTTTCCATCGCATCACCCTCCCCTCCTCTCCATATAAATATATTATGATTATATTTTAAATAACTAACCGGAAAATGAGTTTGATTTCAAACCAACATCGCCAAATCAGAAGAAACAACTAAGTCCTCTAAGTTAAAAATAACCTCGACGACCCAGCTTAAGTTTATGACCAACACACTTGTGCAAAACATCTCAATACACGCTCTAAAATTGGGATACGAGTATAAAACGCATGACAACACCGAGTGGCAACTCAATGAATATTCGCTATCATAAAAATAAAATTCTATTGAGCGGAAATAGTGTTGCCATTCGACTAATGAAACTGTCCTGCGTTAATGCGTAGGTACTAACTGACTGGCTGGATTTACTGTAACTACCTATATTGTACGTTTCGACAAATCTTGATAATAGGCACTCATTTTCATTAACACGTAGTTTGGAATCTTGGCTCTTAAAGTTCTACTCTGAGATGTATTATAAATATCTCATGGAGTAAATGAGTCGCTTCTTAATCCTAAATAATAATTATAATTTTAAATAATATTATATCAATCGTCTTTTTTTTTGTGTAACGTTGAAAACAAAAACCTATCTATACTAATATTATAAAGCTGAAGAGTTTGTTTGTTTGTTTGAACGCGCTAATCTCAGGAACTGCCGGTCCGATTTCAAAAATATTTTTGTGTTTGATAGTCCATTTATCGAGGAAGGTTATAGGCTATATTACATCCCGCTACGACTGAAAGGAGCGGAGCATCCATGAAAAATGTTGCAAAAACGGGAAAAAAATCACCCTGTTCCGAGATTCTGTCGCGTGCGCTGAGTAAACGGTCAGAGTTACATAAAAACCATATATGACAGAATTCTTCCTCTAAAAAGGATCTAATAAATAGTCCGCGACAGCATATGTCTATCTCTTAAGGTTGACTCAATATAACATTTTTTAGAGTAATCAAATTTGTTGTAGAACAATGCATTATTTCCGAAGGTAATTTTTGTAAATATTATTTTGTTAATATTATAATATTAAATATTTGGATAAGGATTAATCCTTATCCAAATAAATACGTTATGCATTAAAAGTATTTAATTTTAAACATAATTATCCTTAACATCACTTGATTTCAATGAATATCTCACGAGATATTACAGTTTTAAAATAACTCCACAATAAATAATTAATAAGTACCAAGCGTGCATATACATATACACGTAGCGGACGACGATGATGAGGGTGGCCAGCCAGCTCTGTGAGGCATCATGCCGCGCGGCTCAATCGGTCGGCTCCATGCGAGACGGTAGTGTCACCAAACTGCAGTGCTTTTTAAAAATTCTTTTGCAATATCTCATTGTACTTTTGATTCTTAATATTTTGTTTTATGTTGGTAATTAATATTTTATAGAGGTTACGTTGGTAACATGTATGTATGTATGTATTTTGGAGGTAATCTCAGAAACTTCTAGAACGATTTCAAAAATTCTTTCACTAATAGAAAGCTACATTATCCAGAAATGACATAGGCTACTTTTGATCCCGATATTCCCTCGGGATCGGGACTTACGCGAGTGAAACTGCAGGACGGCAGCTCTGAAAAATAAAGTCGTGTATTTCTATTTCTAACTCAACAACCCGTAAACCGATATGAATGAAATTTGGTACAGGGTTGGTTTAGAGGTAGAAATAATATATAGGGTACTTTGAATGATCGTACGGGTTAAGCAACACTTGGTACAACTTACGTGATGGGTGAAAAAGAGCGGGTGACCAGATATTCATAAAACTTGGTACAGGGTTGGTTTAGAGGTAGAAATATTATATAGTACTTTGAATGATCGTTAAGCAACACTTGGTATGACATACGTGAGGGATCTTTAACGTTACTGGATAGGAAGTTACGCGGGTGAAACCGCGGGGCGCAGCTAGTTAAAATATAAAAAAGACGATGTTTTACCATTGAAATCAGAAAGTTGAACATCGTGTTAAAAAACGGTTAAGTAGATTTTCTGAAATAGTTAAAAAAAAACCCTGATTCAAACCATCACAACACACTCGTGGTGCTGTAAATGAAAAGTTCAATATTTGTGTAAAAATCAGTACAAGGACAGAAAAAATATATTACCTTAGTTCTATAAGCGCCATCATTCTTCTACCATGGTATTATTTTAACGTATTTTAACGCTTACGTTAAACTAACGGCGTAGGCCGTAAACTAAACGGCCGATTAAACTAGAAGATACTCTCATCATCATCATCATCATCATCGTCACTGACTTGAGTAGTGACTCTCGTGCGTTATTTAACAATAATGCCTGCACCCGTATTTGATTCATAACTCAGTTTGATAGCAACTTTGCAGTACATTGCTGCTGTGACGTAACCTGTGGAAATAAATATTGAATGTAAATTGATTATAAAGCAGGGACTGTATACCGGTATAAATATCTGTACAATATTTTTATGTATGACGTCATACCATAAAATTCGTACTCAAAAATAGCAGTATAGATATTCTGGTTTTAAAATATAACATTCATACATATATTTGTGTAGCGTAAAATTCTGATACAGTATTAATGTATTTCAATAATTCTCGATTGTCTTTATGTTTAAATTATTAATTATTTATTGGTACAGAAATTAAATAAAGTTTAAATAACTGTACTGGAAAATAAAAGTACAGAAATTCTCTCAGTTTACATTTTTGAGTACTGATATTTTACTAGTCCTACTAAAGTACTTTATACTGATATGCACTTTCTGGGCTGGTATAAAATTTGAGTACTGATATTATATTTTGTGAAATACTATTTAAATATGTTATACCGATGTGCAGTCCCTGCTTCAAAGCAGCAATGTTATACATAGTGCCTATGAAATTAAGTAGGTAATACATGCCCTGGTCTATATGTACATCATATATCTTCCTTCCTCTCCGCAGATACGACTATCTTTATCAATAACCCGAGAGATAACGGTAAAATTTAACAACCCTGCACTAATATTGGTGTGGTAGGTACCGCAATTAGAATTTAATTAAAATACCAGATGTAGTTTTAAGATTTGCTTGGGAATATTCGATCGGTCAATTGTTATTAATTTTCAACTTTTCTGCTTCTTTACTTTGCTAGTGCATTCGCTAGAGAACTAAATAAAAAAGCAGAAAAAAAAACTAATAGTGTGTTAAAACATTTTATAATAAACTAGATTATTTATGTTGTTATTGTTCACGCCACAATAATCACAACAAACAACATAAAATCTAGATGGAACGAACGCTTTAATGCCTAAAGCGATCTATTCCATGTAATCTTTGGATGGACAAAAACACGAAAGGTGAAGGGTAGGGGAAGTTTTGACCCCGACGATTAACTTTTAAACGTGATCTTTAAAAAAAATAGCTTTCGGTTTTCTGGGAAAGCCAGAGTGAAGTACCTAAATATTTTTTATTTATTTAAATTGAAAAAAAAACTTGGGAAATCGACCGTTTACCGTGTTCTACTTATATTGTATAAATAAATTTTCATACGTGAGTAAGGCAGGCGGAAATAACAGCTACCTCAATATCCGGTCTCAACTATTTATGGCACGCAGGGATTTCGTTTACCGATTTTTAAATAAGAAATATAGTTTGAATCGTTTCTTGAATTTCACGGGTCCCACATATTTAAAATTAAACCGAACGATCACCACCAACTATACCCTTTTACAAAAACTTAGATCAATAAGATAAACAAAAAAATCATATATTTGACTAGCTGCGCCCCGCGGTTTCACCCGCGTAAGTCCCGTTCCCGCGAAGATATCGGGATAAAAAGTAGCCTATTAATCTGTCTGTTAATCCAGGTCCGCAGCTACCTATATTCCAAATTTCATCGCAATCGGTTTAGTAGTTTTTGCGTGAAAGAGTAACAACCTCACATACATACATACATGCATACAAACTTTCGCGTTTATAATATTAGTAAGTAGTAAGATTGAAAGTGACAGCTCTATGTTTACTTTTTCCTTAGATAATTGTCAGGAGTTTTGGCGGGAATGCGTTGAAGAAATGTGTTGCTAAATGTTCATTTTTGTGAAACGTAGTTCAAATGCGTGTAAAATGTTTAATTTCGGGGGCATATTAATCAATTTAGTTGCGTGAAGGTGTACAAGTGTAAATAAAAGTGAAAACCGGTGCAAAACATGTACTTTAGCTTAGTGTTGTCTCCAAAGCTCCGTGAACAAACATTGTAAAAAATGGCCCCCTTTTTACAATGATTCCCTCGACTTGACTTTAAATAGGACGACTTGACTGTTTTGTTCAATGCAAATAACTTGCAAATATTGATAATACTTGACACTGGCAAATGTCTGAAAGGAAAAGCCATTTTTAAAGAAGAAGAAGATAATTGTCAGTTCATAACTACTCATTTACTTACAATTACACAAAAAAAAACGCATGATACCAGTTGGATTTTAACATTAGTTTTGTCTCAGGTTTTCGCGATTTTGCATAATGGAACCGGGTTTTACTTACTCGTGTTTAATTTATTAACGGCATTGTGACAATGTACCGAGCTTTTGCTAACTTTACAGTAACCTTTTTCAAGGTTGACTGAGATGTAATTCGTCTATTTTAAAATACTAAAAAGTTACTGTAAACTACCGCCTCATTATTATTTAAAACGTTCATGTATACGCAGACTTAGGATTTGAATTATTGTAATAATTTAGAATTTAAATTATTTCTTTAGTTTTCCCGAAAAGCTACTATGGCTTCCGAACGTGCCCTCACATGAACAAAACCCGGTAAATATTGTGTTTCGGATTTTAATATTGACAAAAGGGGAGTAAAGTCGGATTAGTTATTCCTCTTTTTGTTTCTGTCTATCAACTTTGAAAGTTCTTGTCACGGAGAAAGACAGATCATGTTATCCCTACTCTGACCTCACTCCAAATCTTACTTCTTATTTTTACTTCTTACTAATTTTATAAACCCGAAAGTTTGTATGTATATATGTGAGTTTGTTACTGTTTCACGCAAAAACTACTGATCCGATTGCGATGAAACTTGGAATATAGGTAATAACACATAAGCCACTTTTTATCCCGATATTCCCGCGGGACTTACGTGGGTGAAACTGCGGGGCGCAGCTAGTTTATTATTAAGTATTAAGGCTATGAGAGTACAGATGGACTTCTGTCTAGGCCTACCAATTCACGTAGCAATCTGCATAATATCAATCAGTACTGAATTCACTTATCAATGTAACACTATGATTCGTGATGGAGCCATGATCGGCGGTTCCAACGAGCCAATTGCCGTAACGCTACCCCGTTACTATAGAGCCTTCAATATGCAAATCGCGTCGGTATTCCGGCGCCTAACTGGCCATTGTGACCTGCGTTCCTAGTAGTAACGAGACTGTTTTAGAGGATTAAATGTAGAAATGGAAATTATGGTTAGGTTAAAGTTAGGCTATAGTTATTTTCAGTGATTAGTAGGTACCTATACATGTTACCGTTCTATTCTAATATTTTAAAGAGAAAACATTTTTTTTGTGATGAATAGACTTACGGAGTTACTTAACAGTTTTCAAATATAATTTCTTCTATGGTTTTCGCGATTTTGCATAATAAAACACTTTGTTTATCCGGTTGTATCGCGTTTTTATTCATTATTCAAACGAACCGAGCTTTCGCCAACTTTACAGTTGGCTTTTTCAAGGTTGACTGCCAACCTTGAAAAAGCCAACTGTAAAGTTTGAATAATGAATAAAAACGCGATACAACCGGATAAACAAAGTGTTTTATTAGTTTTCAAATATTCTAAAACTAGCTGCGCCCTGCAGTTTCACCCGCGGAAGTGAAAAACGCGTTAACGCGTCCTCGAGTGGTTGCACTTTTTCGTTCATTACTCATGCCAAAGATCATGCGAAGTGAAGACGCAAAAGTAGGAAAGCGGACCCCAAGCTCCCGATTGGGTATTTACAAACGGGAACATCGCTCGGATGATGAAGATGATGTACGTAGGTACTTATAAAATGTACTTTTATTTAAATACCTACATAAAGGCCTAAAGGTGGGCGCAATGTGAACAGAAACAAATATTTATCAGTGGTATAATACATAACGATAGCGCTACAGCTCCCGTGATACCAATTACTGTTATCAATAGCTGTTTCAATAGTTTCACATTAGTTTTCCGCATTCAAAATGATTTACTTACCATGGTTGTTTTATTGGGTTAATTATTATACAAACCTTGTGATTGGTTGTCCATACTCTTTACTGTAAAGGTGTTTTTTTTATCTTACCTTAGATAAAGCAAGCAACTTTTTAATCTCATGTTGTCTATGGCGCTGTAGTACTCTGAACATTATAAGGTGTCTGTTATTTTAATTTTTCTGTCCAATCACTCCTATTAAATCAAATAAACACCTAACCCATCCTATTCGATTAGTCTTGTCCATTCACTGGTTGCCTGGAAAAGATCGCCTTTAGGCAATAAGGCCGCCCGTTGTGCCACCATATTTTAAGATATTTTCTGTATTATTTTGTTATGTTTGTGTGTGTACAATAAAGAGTTAATCAATGAATGAAGGTGGAGTAGATTCGCAAAGCATCTTGATTTTTCGTGGCCACAACATCGAGTATTATTTTAACTTTGAATAGTTGCAGTAAGAGTGAGGTGTAGGTACTTACTTATGTCATTGTATCTGAGGGAGAGCGAAAAATACACCTGTTATCAATGAGTCTATTAAAGTTATAGGGACGCCATTGCAGAACAAATCATTGTTAAAAAGCGGCACAAAGTATGCTATACAACCTCATTATTTATATTGATTCACATAATTTAAAGAAGAAATACACGAAACTATTGTTATCTCTTTCTAAAACATAGGACTCAACGCTACTTGCATGACGTAAGAAAGAGATGTCATAATATTATTATGACATCTCATAATGGTTAGGAGAGAATGATAAAACGTCAAAGTCAAAAACTTCTTCTAAGTTTTTGGAAAAAAAAACTTTTTCAAAAAATAAACTAAAATAAATAAATACAGCTTTACTTACGTATACAATGAAATATTTTTGCCAGTTTTTGGAGTATAATTCGTGCATCGCCTAAATACGCACGAAGGCATTGCTGTCTGTGAATAATGTTGTGAAAGTGAACTAAATGTACTGTGTGTTAACAAGCGGGTGATCGTGACGTGAGCTAGGATAGAACTAAGACTTCTCTGGCTAGTTAGCTTAGATTTGTGTTGCCAAGAAATTTGCCCTATTACGTATCTAGAAGTTTTTACATATCTCTGCCTGTTATACTAGTGTCTAACGCCGTCACTTATAAACGCTAATTAATGTGCTGCATAACTATGCATCGTTTGTCTTTTACTGGTTTTCATTTCATTTTCATTGGCATTTCTATGGTTATGGTTTTATCGTATATGATTGGTGTTTCTATGATTCGAATCTGGTTACGGTTTATTGTTAAAAATATAATTTGCTTCTTATATTTGTAATTTTAAATATAAGAAATAATAATTATAATATAGCTTAAGTTTTGATCCCGCGGGATTATCACGGTGTATTATTTACATATAACCCTTTCTTTTAAACATTTTAAACTCACACGATTTGAACTCATTATTATTTTTCCCGGGTCTTATTCGCGTATAATTATTTTTAAATTCTCTTACCTTGACGTTTCGATCATGTTACAATGATCTTGGTCGTGAGGGGTCAGTCCCCTCGCGACCAAGAGGATAATGAACCCTTTCATTAAGACCAAGGGGATAATGAACCCTTTCTTTGTCACTAATCACTAAATGTAGTTAATAAAAAAACAATATGAAAATCAGTGACGTAGTTTTAAAGATCTAAGCTTACATACAAACAGACAGACAGGGAAAAGCGACTATGCTTTATATCCGTCGTCTAGTACCCATAGTACAAGCCGAGTGCTTAGTTAGGAGCTAGATTGCGCTATTTGTGTTGTCGTGCAATATTTTATTTTCACACTGTGTAATGATTATATCGTTTTACAATTAGAAGTTACTTCTATGGTTACTTGTCTGTAATAGTCTAACTTTGTACGTACTACATCCGTATAGACTTAATATGTACAATTGAACGAAAATGTATTCAAAATGTACATTCTGATAATATACAGAGCCAGTGCTCCGGACAAAAGATACATTTACATAACAAATTGAAGGGCTCCAATGGACGAACGGATCGCCCGCGCCGCCGGACTGTATAGAGCGAACTGTGGCCGTTTTAGACTAGGACCTGACTGTATAGTATACCTAATAATGTATATTTTCTGCTTTGTGCTCCAACTTAGATGTGCAATCCAACTTAAATTTAGCTTTGTTTAAAGTCGGGGTTTCCACCACGAGTGCTACTGAGTAATTGACCCCCTTACTTATAAACGCTAATTAATGCGCTGCATAACTATGCATCGCTTGTCTTTTACTGTGACATGAAGTTTCAAAGTTGACAGACAGAGACAAACGTAACTTAACTTGTCTACGTAAATAATATTATATATGTCGCAGTCACATCAAATTAATGTGAGACGGAAATTGCTTTAAGAACAATGAGTTACACATAAAGCAATTCGGCAGAATCGTGACGTCATCGAGTGTCGCCTAAGAGAGTAGCGTGGTGCATACATTCCAACAGATTGGTGATAGATTTTGTCCTGGGCGCACTCGTTACGTTACGGGACTGCTTTTCCGTTTCAGTCCTACCTGATAGTCTATTTATAGCATACTTTCCTTAAATTTCTGAATAGATTGTTTAGTGATTATAATGTAACATCAATACTCCTATTTAGTGGCAGACAAACTATATTGTACAACCAGATTGTGTGTAATATAAAACGTGATTAACAAATTTGTACTATTATACCCACTTACGCCCACCTAGAATATCTGAAACGTCTGAAAAACATAGACTTGCCAAAGAGACTCCGTCATCAGGCGTGGGATCAAATAGTGCAAATATAGTGCCGTGTAACGACGGGAATAATAGTGTTTCACTATGACGATATTGTGATAAGCAAAACCAAGAAATGCAGGCGCTGAAGCTTTAAAGTATTCAAGTGAGAAGAAATTAGCTGCTCGAATTTAACCATGAGAAACGAAATTCAGATGCGTGATAGTGCTGTGCAACGGTTAACTTTTACTCAGATGAGATAGCAACAGACAAGACAGTTGATCATTGTGGTCACTAAGGCATCAAAAGGGATAGAATTTACTTGGTTTTCGCAGAAAACATATCCACTATCTCAGCATAACGTGGACGCAATAATTGGAAGATTTATTTCTTGGCTAAATTGATTGATTTACAAAGAAAAACACAAATCAAGTATAAAGAAAATACAGAGAGAAAATCTTAAAACTAAAGTGGTACAAAAAGCGGCCTTATCACCTTAGGGTGATCTCTTCCAGGCAACCAATAGAGATTACAGTCTCAAGAAACTTTGGCGGCTACACTCATAAATCTAAACAATGAAATCCAAGTTGAGCAAAAATGAGTGCGCTGAGTATGTTCGCCGTTTAATTCCACCATGT
Source organism: Idaea dimidiata (assembly GCA_949358125.1). Classification (NCBI taxonomy): domain Eukaryota; kingdom Metazoa; phylum Arthropoda; class Insecta; order Lepidoptera; family Geometridae; genus Idaea; species Idaea dimidiata. The sequence continues at coordinate 12,520,083 of OX442339.1, read as the reverse complement.
TACACCTTTGATGAGTCGATAGAAAAATTGAAGTGTTCAACAGATCGTGGTTTCAATATCCACCGCTAATTTGGCTTAAATCGATATCTACTTGTTTGCAACGAATTGAGTTTTTACAACGGCGATTATTATTACATGTGATCAACTCCAATAAGAACAAGAATTTGTCTTATTTTGAAACGCGAAGTACTTGATTACTTGCGTAATTAATGATACCTGCTGGAATTGAGAAACAATTAAAACATCATCAACGAATATAAGTGCCATTGTTATGGAGGATTCAAGCGCAAGCGCAGCTGGATTGTCGTAAGAGACTGGCATCAGACGACAAGAAAGTGTCACCTGTACCTGCTATGGCAAACTCGGAAAAAGACAGCATGAAAATGGCAACGTGGTGGTGTGTTACAACTGCAACGTTCCAGATATACCGCGAGTCGCTGTACTGGCAGCGGACCTAAGTCTAGATACAACCAAGCATTGCGTTGCGTAGTGCAACCCTGTCAGGAACATTGTCACAAATTGGTATGTGTTATAATTTTTATTATGACTAGATGCTCAGTGTTCGTTGTTGAAAGAAACATAGCAAATTGAATGTGAAATTAACTTAGATACGTTAAAGGTCTGATACCTTTTTCTGTGCTAGGTAATTCAAAGGAAACTAGCAAAATAGATTGTGCAATGTGCATATTATTTTATAGAATTATTATCATTTTGTATTAGCCCGCTGATTTGTCCCACTGGTAGGGCAAGGGCTTCCTTTTAGATGAGTTGCGGAGTGGGACTCTATTGGGAGCCTCTGCATAATGTGTGGATTGTCAAATGTCCCAAACCTTCGGACCGTAGTGAGTCTTAAGACATGACGATTGTCTCACGACAAAAAAAAAAGTCCAAAACTAGCCCTAAATTGCGTAAAATCAATAGCTAATGCAATTTGTAATCAAAGTTAAGTCCTTTTGTTTAAAGCTATTTATGGACAGAGAAGTAACACATTTCTTAACAACTTGATGCGTGATAAAAAAAGGATCGTTTCACTGTTAGTCAAATCACGTCATCAGAGTACCTACACTGTGCTACGCGTAGGGCAAAAAGTTAAGATTTATTACCTACCACTTTAAATATTTAGTTTTGCTAACTGACTGTTTCTTCGAACAGTAAATGTGAACTTAAATAGAGCCAAGCTTAAAGAGCCTTTCTGTTTGTTGAACAGAGAAATGTAACCATAGAAACGCCTTGTTCTTACAAAAAGGTGAATAAATTTGATATTAAAATTAGTTCACACTTAAAATGACATAAGAAAGTACATCTTGCTCTTGCTTCAGACTCAAGGTACTTAGTTTACCGTAACTTTTTGTGGACATGAAAATTTAAGCAGGGCGCATCTAAACTACTTGATTTAGATGACACATCACTGTTGTTGAAATGTTTAATGGGAAACGTTCCTTGTGTTATTGTGTGCTTGCGGGCACAGTTGTTGGTTGTAAGACCACCATTGTACAGGCAATCGTACATACCCATCTACAAGCGGGTATGTGCATGAATCATTGTCATTTTAGAAAAATCCTGAGGGTCAAGTATCAGTTGACGTTGACGAAGTTAGTGCAGATTGTTTATCTGATTAACTTGTTTGGGGTACTGATTTTTATTTCGATGCTTTCACGGGTTGGAGACCGCACCAGAGTACTGTAAATTGTAGGCTAATAGAAATTGGTGCTTGTGGAGTACGCAATTAGAGTTCGTGGATACGCAATTGTGCAGTAGCTCTGGGTAGTGTGGTCGGGTCTAGCCTTGTCGCGAAGACCATAGAGTCATGTGATGACTCGGCATTCCTTGTGCAAGGAAGTGCATCATACATGAGCAAATGCGTTTGCTGGGGCCTGTCATGGCTATCTGTAACCCTGAAAGATCTTTTGTGTTGTTACTCAATTAAGTACCTACTGAGTTTTATTGATAACGAAAACGGAAACTTCAATGATGCTTGACCTGAGATGGAACTAAGATTGAACTCAGATCGACCTCAGATTGAAATTAGTTTCACCTCAGATAGAACTTGGACTGACTTATCAAAATGAAACTCGGATTCATCTCAGATTAAACTTAGATTAACCTCTGATTGAAATTAGATTTACCTAATATGGATCTTATAGATTGACTATTATTGATTTGAAATTGAAATCATTGAATATTTTGATGATTAAACTAATGAAGTACTTGCATTGAATTTTCGTTGCAAATTTCAGTCACTAATATAGCTACACTTTGAGTTAAAATTAAAAGATGTTTGAGAAAAGCTAAGTTTGAAATTTTGATTAAAGAAAGGTTTCCTTAAATACATTGATTAACCTGTTAAATACATTGACCGCTGAAAGCACAAAAGTGTGCACGTTCATATCAAGTTGACCAGTGTGCATCACGCGTGGTGAGATTTCTACCATGCAAGCGTGAAATGCGATGTGTACGCACTTTCATTGAGATATTAGAGGTGTATCATTTATGTACGGTATGTAAAACACGCGTAGCCCGTGAGATATTGCTATGGTCAAGCTTAGGTGTGCTCTTCAGTAGCACTCATATTCTGCACGACTAACGTGTGCTTAAGGTCCCCATTGGCGGACGTTATCCTGATAATACAGCACTTAAGGGTTTTTTTATTTTTTATTTTGGGTCTAGTTGCTAAAGCGAAGCGAGTAAAGTAAAACAGGGAGTTCATTTAACTATTGGCGCTCACTGATCTTGTAAAAGTACTTGTGCGGCTGAGGCGTCCCTTGGCGCGGTCATTACTTCTATGGGTAACCGATTATGTGTTTCAAGTCTCCATATTTCGGAAGGCGCGTTGAGCGGTTGGTCCCAGTTGTTATCTAATAACAGTTTTTAGGTCAAATGGCCTTAGAGCAAACCGCTATAAATTAAAAGAATGAGAAAACAGGTTAAGTAGCTGCGATGCAGGATTGGCCGAACGGAAGTTTTCGCTGGTATCTTTACCTGTTTCAGAATCAACCACACGAGGACGTGTGCGAATGCAGGATGGCCGTGTCGCAGTCACATCAAATTAATGTGAGACGGAAATTGCTTTAAGAACAATGAGTTACACATAAAGCAATTCGGCAGAATCGTGACGTCATCGAGTGTCGCCTAAGAGAGTAGCGTGGTGCATACATTCCAACAGATTGGTGATAGATTTTGTCCTGGGCGCACTCGTTACGTTACGGGACTGCTTTTCCGTTTCAGTCCTACCTGATAGTCTATTTATAGCATACTTTCCTTAAATTTCTGAATAGATTGTTTAGTGATTATAATGTAACATCAATACTCCTATTTAGTGGCAGACAAACTATATTGTACAACCAGATTGTGTGTAATATAAAACGTGATTAACAAATTTGTACTATTATACCCACTTACGCCCACCTAGAATATCTGAAACGTCTGAAAAACATAGACTTTCCAAAGAGACTCCGTCATATATATATTAAGTAAGGAAGTTAAATGTCAGTTTTATCATCGATAGCCTTGTAAATAAAAGAGGATAAAGGTCGGTCGGTCTTTTGTAGCCTTATTAATGAATAAGGCTACAAAAGATCGTTTTCATAGACATAAAAAATAACTCTCAGACACATTTTATGACTTCGCTTCGGTCTAAATACCTAAAGTAAAGTGCTAACAAACCATACAGTGTGTGTTATAATATGGCAGTTTATAAATTACTTTCTCACAAAATAAAACACTTTATTTTCCGAGTTAATTAAAGGTTAAACCTTGAAAAAGCCAACTGTAAAGTTGGCGAAAGCACGGTTCGTTTAAAAATCTTGAATAAAGCGCGATTAAACCCGGAAAATAAAGTGTTTTATTATGCAAAATCGCGAAAACCATTGAAGAAATTACTTTCTCGCGCCAAAAATACAGTACTAATTTTGGTGATTCCTCATAAAAAAATAGATAATGACAGAGAAACACTTTACGCCTCGTATCTCGGACCAACTCAAACGAAACCACTAGAAGCAGCATAAAAGTCCAACTTACCATAAAATAAATAAAATTTAAACGAATATTGATCTAAATTATCTATTTGCAAGTAACTTTGACAATTATTATTCAACATGTAAATTCTTGAAAAGTTTCAAATCGAAATGTAACTCAAATCGGGAAACTTGGTGAAGTTAAACATTTTTTGCATTTGTATTAAGAGTCGGATAAATTGTAATAATTTTAGTTAAGGCTCTGTCGTGTCTCCAGAATAATATACATTAAATTTTTTACAACTCCGGTTTCTAATAACTGACTCTTCTTCGACTGTCGGATAAAACAGTTCTAATATAGTAACAGTTTAGTTAAGGCTCCGTTGTGTCTCCAGAGTAATAGACATTATTTTTTTTACAACTCCGGTTTCTAATAACTGAATAACCCTTCTTCGACAGTCGGGTAAATAAGTTGTAATCTAGTACAGTTCGTACAATAACTATTTATTTAAAAAACTGCTTGCGTATGTAACAAAAGTGCGCTACTCGGCTTTCATTTCGATACTGATGGTGTTAATATCACAGAGCAGACAAAAACAAAACTATGTTTAACAAATTGAGACTTGTTTTCTGTAGCATTGAGAGTTCGGGATTTGCATAAATATTGAGTCTTATTGACCACTAGCTGCGTCCCGCGGTTTTGCCCGCTAAAGTGCACGCGTTATCACGGGCGCGGGCGGCCGAGCGGTTCTAGAGTGATTGCACTTTTTCGTTCATGGGATTTCGATGCAAAGTATACCACGACGTTCCTCGAAAATAGAACTATCCAATATTGAAAACCAGATTTCAATCGGATTAGAAGTTTTTAAATGTATAAGGAATATACAGATAAACAGAGAAACAGACAGACATACCTACATGAATTTTAAAATTATATAATTTTGTTCTACTACTTTTTCTAAGCCCTCTAGACATTTTTTTTTAATAAAGGAAGAGAAGACGAAAAGTCTGTACTAGACTTTTCGTCTTCTCTTCCTTTATTATAAGTATAGATATAGATTTAGACTTGTTTTCAGTAGCATTGAGAGCTCGGGATTGCTTAAATATATTAAGTCTGAATATATTAAGACCATACCTACTGCCAATATGTAAATATAAAATATATTTTTAATATGCAATTATAGAATATGTTTTTACAGCCAGCTGTCCGCCGTCCTCCAGAACTCCAAGTTTGCTGGTCTCCCCAAGACTTTTAAGTCACTCAGTACGACACCTATGGAGAGATGAAGTATAGACCCGTTATATGACGGACCAACATGGCCGTGCGTCGCCTTAACATGGTGCTATAAACTTCGTTGTTTGGATTTTTTTTCCATCGCTGAATTAACATGAAAACGTACTTTTTCCGTTTATCTTCCGAATTAATTTTTTACATAATCATGAGGTTATTTACCATAATGAGTATTAAAATATTCATCATTGTTTTACTTTGAAGAAATCTCTTCTATTTAAATAAGAAATGTTGAAATTAATGTGTAAATGTATATTTAAATAGCCCAATTATTGTTTCGTTTTCTCCTTAGATTAACGACTTTTTATTTTAATTTTCTTGGAATAAAACTCAATGCAATATCTCTTAGTTACCTACCTATTAGTATGTAAGTTATTTTCGTACTATGTGCCTAGGGTTTATGGTTGCGTAAAATCCTTCTTTAACAACTCTTCCTTATCAGCAGCACCAGCTTGTCTATTGAAATATGTAGCTTTCTGAAATGAAATGAAAAAACGTTTATTTGTAACCACATAGCTTATTATATAACAAATAAAAAACCACATAGCTTATTAACTAGTATGCTGTACATGTAGATTAACTAGTGTGGCTACAAAAAGGAAATCGTCTCAGCATTAAGCGTTACACATCAAGACATGCAGCGCACTGATTTTCAGCCGATTCCTTTAATATGTAGACATTCCGGGTACGGACAGCCGCAGAATAGTAAAAGAAAGAAAACTACCAATTACTAAACAATAAATAGATAGATATAGCCCATGTTATACACAATTTATTTCTTAAATTAAGTAAGTATATATAATTTGAAATTTTAAATTACGTTAATACTATTACTACTATCATACAAACAATTCTTAGTAAAAATATTTGACAAACAGATTATATTTTGCTGTTCGCCTGACAAGCAACCATTCAAGCAGCAATCGCTACAGATCTTTTTGCTGGAGGAATAGTAAAGTTTTAACCTTGCGCTTGAAGGTAGATCTAGACATAGGTACTCTTAGGGGCGGCGGTAAGTCGTTCCAGCATTTAATGGCTTGAAAGCGAAAACTACCTCGGAAAGCAGTCGTTTTATGTTTTCGTATTATAAGAAGGTAGTCTGAGGCTCGAGTATTGTAAGCATTAAAGGACGAATACCAGATAAGTTTATTATAAAGATACCTGGGTTGCTTATATTTTACTAGGTCATTCACAAGAGTGACGAAATGCAAAGCTTGTCTATTTGTCATGTTGAGCAGACCAGCTCGATTTAAGAAAGGAGTTACATGTGCCCGATGTGGTATATTAAAGCAAAACCTACTGCAAGCATTCTGAATTCGTTGTATCAGCCGTTGACTGGATGCCAAGAGTCTTGGTCCATACAGTAAGTCACCATAATTTAACCTGGACAGAATCAAACTTTCAACTACTTTGATTCTTATATCTTCCCGCAAAAGGTTTCTAATTTTATATAAAACCCTCAACCTATAAAAACAAGTCTGTAACAAGTTAACCACATGTTTCTCAAAACGAAGGTTACTATCCATTAGTATTCCTAGATTTTTGACCTCATTTACTCTCTCTATTCGCTCTTCTCCCAACTTGACGTCCGGGTTGAGAGCAATTATATCTGAATCTTGCTTATTCGTGCCTAAAACCATAAACTTGGACTTAGCGGCATTAAGTTGAAGACAATTCTTGTCTGTCCATAGTGCTATTCTATTTAAGTCATCGTTTATTTTACCAATGGCGTGTTGTCCTTCGGCTCTATTAAAAGAATAATATATTTGAACATCATCAGCATAAAGATGGTATTTGCAATTTTGAATTTCTTTTGTTATGTCCGCTGTATATAAAATAAATAAGAGCGGACCCAAAATAGAACCTTGGGGCACGCCGCGGTTTACAGGCATAGGCGTGGAGTAATGCTTCTCCCCACTAGACTTACATATTTGAACGACCTGTGATCTAGAGGACAAATAACTGTCAAACCATTTAATTGCTTCAGGGCTCAGCCCGTAGTGCGCTAATTTCGATAACAACAGTGGAATATTAAGACTTTCTATAGGTGCAATAATTAAAAAAACGATTGAGTTCGACCTTTGAAGCCTATTCGTTACAAATAAATAAGCTATAACAAACAAATAAATATCTCCTCAATATTTACCGGGTTTACTCGCGTTCTATTCAATAACGTCATAATTTTAAAACGACTGAGCAACTTTACAGTTGGCTTTTTCAAGGTTGACAGCAGATATTGTGTTTTATTATGCAAAATCGCGAAAACCTTAGATAAAATTAAATATTTCCTCGTTATAATATTAGTACAGAAAAGAAATGTCATTAGGTAATATTGGTTTGCAAATAAAACGGGTGAAAGCGTCACCATCTAAAACGACCAATAAAATCGCGCTCCATAATTCTCAAGGTTCAAAACCTTACGCAGCGGAAAGCTCAATCAACAAAAATAATCCTCTGAATTTCACACAAGTTATGAGCTCATTCATAACGTATAATAATGTCTCTGAGTGATGTCTTCTATTATGGCCCTCAATGATGGTAGATCACGGAGGTAGATCAGCCTCGCGTCGTGCCACATTAGCTATGATAATTTCAAAAGATCAAGGGATTTTATATCTACCTAAATGAAGAAAAATATTGAGTGAATACTCGAGTCGGTATCAGAGTTTTACATGTCTCCGATAAAGATTAACTTTTTAGGTATTGTTTAGAAATGTAAAATCGTTTTGTTAACAATAATGTAAAATTAGATATATTGTATTTGATAAAAATCAATTTCATTATTTTGTACGTAATAATTTTGAATGATTAATGACTAGCTGCGCCCCGCTGTTTCACCTGCGCAAGTCGCGGTACCGCGTTGTTCTTACAGTCTTACCTACCTACCGCAATGCAAAAATCCACACTTAAACGGACGACCAGGGAAGTACTGATATCTGGATAAAAAGTAGCCTATATGTTAATCGAAGTCTTAAGCTGCTTACCAAATTTCATTGAAATCGGTCCGGCCGTTTCCGAGATGAGCGCACAAACGCACAGACAAACGGACAAACACCCAAACGGACAAACAGACAAAAAGTTAAACACGGAAATGGGGTCTGTTACGTTACTCCTAAAAATAGTTTTTTCAAAATATCTTTCAAAAACAGACACCGCTAAGTTACGATTTTATTATAAGTATAGATATAGAAGATTATAGTTTCACATCTTGATATGTAAGTAAATATTACAGGACTTTAAAAACACAGCGACAACCTTCTACAAATAGGCTTGTTTGTTGAGTAGGTAAATTGTATGTATGTTAAGTGTAATTTATCCTAAGTTACTAATTTTATGAAGCTGAAAGTTTACAATCAGGTAAAAACCGCTGAACCGATTACCATGAAACTCAGTAGGTTGGTAGCTGGAGACCTGGAATAACACATAGGCTACTTTTAATCCCGATAATCCCGAGTAAGTCCTGATACTCACAAACTTTCAGCTTTATAATATTAGTAGGATAGGAATAGGATATAAGTAAATCAATAAATATTGCAAGACATTACACACAGCTCAATCTAGTCTTAAACTAAGCACTAGGCTTGTACCTATGGGTACCAGACAACGGATATACTATATATTGTACTTTTATTTGTAAATACATACATGTGATACATAGACAGACACCCATTGCATTGCCACAATGCTGATTATAAAAACAATGCGATTAAAACCGTAAATTGAGTTTAATTAAAATTAAAAATTTCTTTAGGTTGGAATCGAATCAGAGGCCATCTATGTAGTAGCTGATTGATTGCGCAACACACTAAAGAGGTCTTCATTTACATTCCTCATTCAGATTCACAAAAATAATACCAAAATCAATGAAACACCATTGAACTCAACAAACTTGTTCGCCAAAAGCGAGCATCGAAAAAATCTCGTTTACTCTCCGATTGGGAATTTTAAGGGGGAATTGCACCAATTCCGCTTCGTCATGCAAGAGTGCGCAAACTTATTAGCAGAGGATGGGATGATTCCTTTACTTTTTTCACGTGAGATCCGATTGATTGGCCGGCAACGATTGGCCCCGTGACTCATTTCTGACGTCAGATTCGCGTAACGGATTACGGATTACCTACTTTTCGATCTAGTTTCGAACTTCGTTTGAATGAGATTGTTAGTTACTTTCGTAATACTGCAATCGACTTTTATAGACACTGTTATTAAGATTTATAACAGTAAGAGCAACAGTAACATCAATTGCATTCTTGATTTTATTTTTAAAGTGTTTCCTACACTAGGATGACTATTTAAAAAAAAATCGTTTTGAAAAATTACCCCCGACAGGACTTGAACCTGCAAACCCAATATTCCGTATCGTGCGCTCGCCAATTGCACCACAGGTGCTCGCTCTGTCGTTGTGAAATTATGGACTGCATCTCTTCGTTCGTTCATTAAAAATTTAACATTTACTCCCTTACTTATAAAAGATTATTTACACATGACTAAGTTATGTAACGTTTGTCTCTGTCTGTCAGTTTTGAAACTGCTTGTGACAGTAAAGGACAAACGATCCAAAGATATGCAACGCATTAATTAGCGTTTATAAGTAAGGGGGTTGTTAATCGAAGTCTGTTATTTCCTTACTTTTTTTTTTAAATTTGCAAGTCTAAAACCTTGTCTAGTGGCCAAGTTTATGGAGAAGCTGGGTTGGTTCTCCCACTGACAAAAGGAAACATCACGCAAAAAAGGAGGTTTATTTGTAGGAAACGAGCCCGTAAACAATTTATTACAATGTGCAAATTGCCAACTACCTCGTACATCCACGTAATAAAAAGTATTAGTAACAATCCTCTTATCAAAACCGTCGCATTGATATACAATGGCAATATGGTGAGCTCGCATTATCGCTGTCCTCGTGGTCATTTGAATTTCAATACGAATAGCTTAGCTTCAGCGGTGCAGCTCAGTTGAAAGTGGATTGTGGATTGAATTATGCTATCCTATTATCTAGTAGTTGTTATTATTTCACTACGTATTCAGGGACGTTCTCGATGCAAAGGTTGTCTTTTGCAGTTCCACGTGGAAAACTGCTAGCATTTTCGGTAGCTTTGCATCGGGAATGCTCGGGGATGTATGTTTTTGATTAAGTTTTATTACTAACTAGCTGCGCCCCGTGGTTTCACCCGCATAAGTCTCAATCCCGTGGGAATAGCAGCATGTGTCAAACACTCTATCTACTAAAGAAAACCGCATCAAAATCCGTTGCGTAGTTTTTGAAGATTTAAGCAAACATCAAAAACCCAGACAGAGAAGCGACCATGTTTTATACTATGTAATGATGATGATTATGATATTTATGTATTTTTTTGTCATCATTATAAATGTTTAATAATCTTTTTTGTTTTATTATAAAATATCTTATTCATAAATTTATTATATTATACTTTTGACCCCCCCCGTTTGTTGGCGTAGGAAAATTTAGTCAAATAAAGTAGCAGCTACCTATTTTGTTTCTCACGATTCGTTTTTAAATTTTAAAAAAAGGTCGCTAAAATTGTCCCACCGTCACTCACATGATTCTCTTAGAGATATTAGGGAGTACCTAATTCGCCACAGGAGCCTATTTCGGATTGGCCAATACTCCATTTGCTTATCACGCGGTAGCGATCGTCATCAGGCGCAAGCGGTAGCAATATTTCTTCATTACCATTTTACTTATGTTTGTATTGGTTTTTGATATAATACGAGTATAACTGCTCAAGCTATAGGCAGATAGATTGATCTTTTAAAATTGATCTCTGTAGTCTGCGGGGGTCTAAGTTACACGGACTTTCCTTTCTAGTCTGAAATGTCTATTTTATAAACAAAATCGTTGCTAAATATCTACTTAAAAATTTATAAAAAACTGATATTAAAAACATTTTACCAATTTCCTACCTGCCTGCTTCAAAATAGGTACCTATCAAAACAAAATTGATAAAGTAAATCTTTGCAATGACTCCCTTGACCCGTCTGATCCGTCTGGTGCGTCCAAACCTTAATATTTTACCGTATTGCCAAGGAATAACAATATAATCCACGTATAAGGTCAAGCTTGCAACGAACAAGCTTCAAGTCATTTTGACGAGATGTTTACTGAGAGCTCATATTGTTTAATTTGTGTAATTGACGGAAGGCTATTATTAACACGATTTATAAGCGTTTGACTATCTATAGATCTAAAATGTAGGACGATAATGGCAGTGAAATAAGTTCTGACCCGTTTTCTTTTGTGGCTGCTTTGGTCTACCCACCAACTACAAAGATGTTGAACAGTTGATGTCTATTTCAATAATATTCCGTTAGAGTGATTAACTACAAATTATTTTGCGTGTACCACTGTAAGACGAGGTGATATAGCGTCCGCACCCTTGGAAGCAAGTAGAATCACGGCCCGTTTGATACCTGGCCTCTACTTTAATTCTACGAACGAACTGTCGACTTTCAACCAGATTAAAAATTCGCCTTCATTATTGTAGGCATTATGAAAAATTTTTCGGCCGTCTCCATAGAATTAAAGTACAGGCCCTGAGAAGCTTTACCTGCACCCATATTATCTATTCAGTGAATGTCTGACAACAGTAGAAAATGACAGGCACTATGCAGTACAGTGCTGCTTTGACGTAACGTGGTTATTACCGGTGATCACCTCAAAGCAGCAATGTACTGCATTGTGCTTGTCATTTTCCACTGTTGTCAGACGTCAACAGATAGATAATATTATGGGTAGATACTGAGGTTCGGTGGTGGCTTGGTGACTTGACGCTTGACCGTGTGATAGTTTTAGAGTAACCTTAAACAAGCGATGTCCGTTTCCGCATCGTGCTATAGTCTTAACGTGATAAATCTATTGGCCGGATTACAGGCCCCTTCCTTTTGAATTCGACATATCTTTCCGGGCGAATGAACACCTTATCGTGGACGATGGCTTACGCCTGCCTTTGAGATGTTTTGTTCACTATTTTTCTGTATGTTTTGTCTTTTTAGCGATAAGTTCTTCTGTATATTGTGGCTAAAATTTTATATTTAAGTACATTTTAAAATTTACACAATTAATTAGAAAAAAACGTATCTGCTCGCGACCACGGCCGCGTGCAATTCAATTCAAATTATAATTGTTCAATTTCAGAAAATTTTGTGGCAAAAATAATAATAGAGAGAAATCGGGTAGCTAAGCTTAAAAAGTGTGTTTAATTTTACTACTTTACAAAACTAAGCTAAAGTAAACTAAATGTAGTCGCGGCGCGAGCATTTGTACGCGTGTGCTAGAAATAACAACTGATATTCAGTTGATATTAATTTATTTTTAGTTTAAATCTTTGAAAATATACCTTAGTTAACCCTTACCTAAACCATTCTACCTTCGACTGATGTAAATAGCGTATGTAAATAAGTAGGTAAATAAAACTCCAGAAGGCTCGTTACGTAAAAATCCAGGAACGAAACGCCACACGTCTCAACCAACAACATTAGAATAATTGATTAACTAAACGCAAAGAGAAATAATCGCGATTCAGCGTTCTGTTGAATAAAGCCGGTTATAGACGAACCTCGAAGAGTTCTACGAATAACGAAATTATGAATAACACTTCCTTTGGCAGTCGTGTAATAAAATGAATATTTGAAACGCAGCTCAATCTAGACCCAAACTATGCTTACTAGTAAGTAACCATCCACCCACCAGTTTCAGTAATGGACGATGGGTTGAACTGCATAATATTTTTGATATATTTTAAAATGTTATATTTTAAAGTGTTTTTTTTTAATACCATGATACATATTAATACTATTTATTAAACAAGAAACAAAACAATAGAAAAACGTTAAAAGCTAAAATAGTCATCCAAGTGTTTCCCACACTTGGATGACTATAATTAAAGAAATGCTTTCCACATTTTTTTATATATTTTTTGCATTATATTGTTTACATTTTTTTTGTTAATCTAAACTTATAAAGCTGAAGAGTTTGTTTCTTTTTGAATTGTGTTATTCTACTGAGAAAATTGAAATTAAACTTGGCATGTATGTATAACTGGAACTGTGGTTTACCACATGTAAGCTTTTATTCCAATATTGGTACGAGCTCGAGAATAGTTCAATAACAAAACCTATTTACTCTTCACCCTGCAAAAACAAATTCGCGATTTACCTTAAATAAGAGTTTTTTTTACAAATTTATCTTTCTTATTAACATAATTCTATTCAAAATCTTATACCGTAAGCCAACCTAATTTCATTTTTCATAAACATTATTTAAAATCTAATTCGTACCACATGACTCGAGTATACCGGGCCTAAATCTCCAGCGTGCCAGGAAAAATGATTTATAAAAGAGCGCCTCTGTACACCTAACCTTTTCACTCTCGTACATTCCGTATATTTCTATCTTTCTTTGTTCTCGTTCAATTTCACAGGCTGGTGAATGCTTCCATAGGACGTAGTAATTCGTCTATTGATTAAGAAGCTTGAATATTCATTCAATTATATGGAATCGTGGTTTTCTGATGAGAAAGCCTGGTTTACCGTTTTAAAGGGTAGAGTTTTGGTTGGTGGTTATTTAATTTGTTGGTTATTATTTAGATTTATACAGTGTTTCGTTTAAGGATTAAAATTTAACACCTGCCTATTTAGCACAGGAATTTTTGATTAGCTGCGCCCCGCGGTATCGTCGATCCCGCGGAAATATAGGAATAAAAAGGGACAAGTGTTATTCAGATTTCCAGCTATCTGCATACTACTGCAATTTAATAGGTCCAAGAGATTTTGAGTTAAGGAGTAAAAAATTCACTCGCTTACTTACACAAAAACTTTAACCTCTATAATAATATTTTAATAGTACAACCTAGACCTAGACATCTAAAATGTTTGCAGATAATACTATACCCTAGAAATATTTTAAAGGAAAAATTCATCTTAAAAAATTCACTCGCGGCGAGATTTGAATTCGCGTCTCTGGATATTTCTAGTGGATATGCCTTGAGCAATAAAAACAACTTACGTAATAGATAATACTATGTTTTTGTTATATTTCAAAGTGTTTCCTACACTTAGATAACTATACTTAAAAAAATGCTTTCCAAAAATTTCGCACCCGACAGGATTTGAACCTGCATCTCTGGGGATCCGTCCCAACGCCTTTTTCCAGTGGCCAAATTTTTGGAAAGCATTTCTTTAAGTATAATACTATGTTAGCAAACCTGAAAAAAGTATTTTTACCCAGCCCTTCACGAATCCGCATGGGTAATTACAACTACGCTATTAGTAGATCATATAGCTACGAATACCATGCTATGCCCAACATTGCTACGAATTGATAAAGACAAAATGATAATTCCACCTTTAACAATTTTATCGCGGAAACGCCGCAATCCATTGGATTTACATTTGTCAATCATTCTCAACTTCGCAATAACAAACCAATCTACACACCCATACACAATAATATTCGAGTTCCACTCAATAAAAAATACCGATAAAACCACGCGTTCGCGGCAAACGCTTGACGCGGGTAGCGGGTACGTCTACTAGTAGCAAGTAAATAAAGAGATAAAATACCTACCAAGTATACCTACTACAATAAGTAATACCTTACTTTTTCGAAAGTTTTTTTTCTTCAAAATTTCGTGCTACCTTTCTGAGTGTAATGTAACGTTACAGATTTGAGCTTAACGTACTAAGCGCCTTGTGACTTGAATGTAGAATGTTACATTACGAGTGCTCGCGGTAAGAAAGCACCTTAAAAATAATTTTCCAAAAGTACAACGAGGTATAAATTCTTTTTAAATAATTTCTATAATAGCATTTGAAATTTCGAAAAATTTGATGTCTCATATTTGAGATCGAAAAAGAAATCGTTTATGGAAATATTTCCCAGTTATGTTGATCTGTATGCCACTGTAACTTAGGACTGACTACTTTTGTCCGATATGCGCATTGCCTCGAAACGTGCACGAGTTTGCCCGCTTTTCTAACTCGAGTGCATGACAAGGCATAAATTCTTTAACGGCACACGGTTCGATATAAATGAGTACTCTATCCTATTACCACTTGGTATCCTGTACAGGTTGTGGTAACAAGTGGTCCAGAATTCCAGACACACATCCTATGTAAGGCGCACCTACCCTATTGTAGTATAATTTTTTTAACTCTAAGCGAGTAAACAATATATTCATGCGAGATAAAGATTTTTCGCGAGCAATATACGGGAGTCTTCGAGCAATCTATCGTCGGTATAATGTAGCTGTTAAAGACAATATGTTCGGAAACGTATTGGATGCAGCGGGAGGAATGTGTAAGCGAGCGATGGCGGCGGCGGCGGCGACTGGTGTAAGGATGAGAACACACCGAGTCAATATTTCACCGCATTGACAACAATGTAACGTAGCTGTGATACAGTGGCAATTGTGAAACTGTGAGAGAATACAGTATTTACTTAAACTGAAAAGGATCAGTTGCAGAATCTTCTCTACTGGTGTGGTGGAACTTCTCCATACACCAGTAGTTACTTGGATTGTTGTTGACCGTGTCAATGCTCACGCACAAAAAACGTTTTCATAAAAGATTTGTTTACGAAAAGTTTTTTACAAATCGACTTTTTTACGAATGATTGTATGGAGCATCCCAACTAGGATAGGTTAGATTAATGTTACAACGTGATTACATACAGCGCTTGGCAAGCGATCGTAGAGAGTGTACCGAGGAAGCGGTCGTTTAATATACAATTAAAAATGACGAAAAGTGTAATAAAAACTCTTGAAAAAGTCTGTCGTGATATTTGCTCATTTACAACGTAACACTAGCTGAAAGTCCGATGTGCATGCGGTAGAACATACCGTCGAGCTTACCATGGATGTAAAGAGATTTACCACAACACTAAATAGTGTGAATCAACTCTGCAGATAGCTCCATGGAGCTAATCCATCCATTTGTAGACGACAGTTGTCTGTAGTAAAATCATTAAACAATAAGCAATGGATACACGAACAGACAAACAGACATGAACTAGGTATAATTTCTTTCGCTCTTTCTTCTATTTTTAGGGTTTCTTGTTGATTAAGAAACTCTTTAAACTGTTACCAATTTATAGAAATGTTGTAACTGGTTTAACGACTGCTGTTCCATTGATTGCGGGAGAGGACTGATTGTTGTATTTCAATCTATTAGTAGTTACAATAATATCATAGCCATCTGACTGTAAAGCGGGACTTACATTACAAAACTAGTGGCATACAATTTATAGTCATTTACACAAAAGCAATGCGTAGACAAAGCGGTACTATTTATCTATTTGATAAAAATGCTTCCAGTAACTACTGCGACACTGTTATTGTGAAATTGAATCTTTAAAGCATAATATCTTGATCGCGAGAGAGATGCAACCGGGAATATTATAAAATGATAATGACTAGTTTCGTAATGTAATTTAACTCTCAGGTTGACTAGCGCTGCTATTACTTAGCCACTCGCTAGTGAGCTAGCCCAGTGCTAACTCTTGTGATTGGTCCTGACACAAATGTCAGTGCACAATCAATCACAAGAGTTAGCACTTTAGTTAGTTAGTCAGGGCTAAGTGTAGCAGCGCCAGTCAACCTCAGTGTCCCACCAACCTAACACAGCGATAAATTCGAAGCTACATCTGGGCAGGCGCTCGGTTCAATTTTATTACTATTCTCTCTTACTTATTTGATCGAGCCGTCAAAGCGGGCCAAGACTCCGTTACATTATCGCTCTCTTTAGACGTATCTCGAGGTCTTTGTGGCCATCACATCACTAGCGTAATAGAAACTGGCTTGCAACTCGCAAGAGGTTTTTTTTAATTTAGTTTTTTTTTAAACCAACTTTAATATTATTTATTGTCTTAATCGTGTAAACTTAAAGCGGTGTTGGTCTAGTGGTAGAAACTTCGACTTTCAATCTTAAAGTCGTGGTTTTGTATCCCGGCCGATCGCGCACTAATGCCAATTTCCTTGTGAAGAAGTTATGTGCGTCAATAACATCGTTCTTACAATATAGGAAAACATCGTGAGGAAACCCACGGCTAAGTTAGCTCCAGACATATTGACCAGTTCTTCCGTTTCGTTCAGTTCAGTTCTTTCCTCTGGGCATGTCTGACTAGGCTGGGAAGGTGGTATAGGCAAGTCTACTCCACCTAACACTGTCCCAGGCCCGGGCAATACAGCGCCATAGATACCACGGCTTAAAAGTTTCTTGCGCTGTAAATCATCTAAAATTATAAGGCAATCGTGTTAGAAAAGAAAGGATTTTTTTTTATTTTTTTTTTATTTGCATGCGTAGTATAAAATCATCTAAACTTATGTTGGGTAGGTATGTTAAAAATGGTGATAATTTAAAAAAACAACTGTTATATTTGCTTTTGGGATTTTGAAGCCGTGGACCGAGATTTTTGGAAGTTTAAGGGTAAAACCGAGAGACGAAACTAGTGCACTCATAAACTACTACGTACGGATTACTATTTTCTCAAGAGCAAAATAGCGTGTCTTAATACTTAATAGCCATCTAATTTTTATGATCGTTTTTATGTCTTTGAACAAACACATTTACGGCTCATAATATTACTTTCCAAGTGTTTGTGTGGTTTTTACAGTCATCGCTATGAATTTCGATATTTTTCTCGTTTTTACAATTTCGATTTTTTATGTTAAAACTGTTCTATCAAGTAAATTTCAAAGGGAATTGGTATCGGTAAGTTTAATCCTTTGCATTTATTGTTTTTCTTTTATTTAGCTGTCCCCGATAAACAAGTAGGTATAACCAATATTTATTGGTTATGTTTTTTTGTATTCGTTTTTAAGCGGCTACAGAAATACATTATTTGTGAAAATTTCAACAATCTAGCTATTACGGTTCATGAAATACAGGCTTGTGCCATATAGACGGGCGGACAGATTGACAGTGGAATCCTAGCAATAGGGTACTTTTTTAATATTTGGGTACAGAACCCTAAACAGATAAGGTGCACTAAATTTCAAGTGTCAGTTTTAACACAGATGCAAGTGTTTATGAATTATAATGTTTTTTGAACGATTTACCATTATTTTTTAGAAAACCTTCAAACGATATCCGAATAAGAATCTGATTATTTCGCCCCTCGAACTACAGTTTAGTATGTGTAAACTTGCTACTGTTGCTGAAGGAAAGGCTAAAGAAGAAATCATGAAGTCTTTCGAATTCAAAAATGACAAAGAGGTTTATTTCGTACTTTCTTTTCTTTCTTTTTATATAGTGGTGTGGCTCACCTGGTGATAGACTTTTCGTCTTAAGGCCTCTAACTTGACCAAAGACTGCGTTTGCTTATACATGCATACTACGTATTTCAGTAAGTTTGGAGCTTTTGAGGTGAGTTAGTATGTAAAGACTTCTACAATGCTTTCACTGTTCCGTTCACTGTTCGCGGTGCAGTTAGTACTGCGTGTCACGACAAGTCTTAGTGTAAACGTGTGCGTGCAGTTTCCATACTGCTCCATTTATTTACTGTGTCTTTGGTCAGCATTTTGCCTATTGTACCCTGTCGCCCAAACAAAAAGCAACTATGGAAGTATATAGGATAATAGCTGCGTCCCGCGGTTTCACCCGCTTAAGTCTCGATTTCATGAGACAAGTCAAAGGATCAAAGTAGTCTATATTACTCCTTGGTAATGTGGCTTTCTATTGGTAAAAGAATTTTTAAAATCGGTCCAGTAGTTTTGGAGATTGACCAAAATATACAAACTTACATACATACATATTACTAACCCTGTGTAATATCAGTAAAGATTATTAAAATACAAGTTGTATAATATTTTCAAAATTGCATCAATTAGCACTATACTTTTTACAACAGCAATCAATATAATAAACAAGCTGCGCCCGGCGGTTTCACCCGCGTAAGTCCCGTTCCCGCGGGAACATCGAAATGAAAAGTAGCATATATATTATTAAATGTCTCCAACTACTTATACTCCAAAATCATCGCGATCGGTTTAGTAGTTTTTGCGTACATACATACATACAAAATTACATACTTACATACAAACTTTCGGGTTTATAATATTAGTAAGATAAGATAAGAAGTAGGATTTCATCGACTAATTACAGCTTAATCAATGCTACTCCAAATTGGCATCAATTTTCGATGTTTTGACAAAGATGGACACTAATCTGTGGAACAAAATTCTCATAGATTACAGTAAAACTATTGACGAAAATTTCTCTACTGATTCAAGTAAAAAATTTAGAGTCGATGTCGAGAAAATCGGATTTGAGTATCCAAAAAGAGCTAGAGAAACTTTAAATCGAGAGGTAAGACACTTGTTAAACTTAACTCATTTTCCGGTTCCATCATCCGTATCCGTAGTGTACCCTTAGTACAAGCCTAGTGCTCAGAGAGGGGCTAGATAGAGCTGTGTGTAATGTCGTGCAATATTTATTTATTTATTTATTTTATATCTTTATTTGCGCAACATATACATAGAAAACAACACACACATAAACAACAGTAAATACTAAAATAAAAGCTTAAAAATAAAGTTGTACAAATGGGCGGCCTTATCGCTAAGAGCGATTTCTTCCAGGCAACCTTTGGATGGAATAGAACTGTGACAGCTTGAGTGGTAGGTAGAAATGTGAAAATAATATCATGAATAAATACCTACTACACAAACCCATAAAATATCTATATATTATAATTCAAGTATATATTTTATTTATTTATCAGCATTGGAGCCTTTTCAATCTCCTTTCTCAAGGTAGACTGAAAGAGAAAGAAATTTGAAGGCGAAACGGCATTGCAACGATGCTGATAATAAAAACAACGACCTAAAACCAGCAAATTTGGGAAATCGGAGGGAAAAACTAACTTGAAAAACGTCAAATTGTTTCCATCCTTATTTTGCAGTCAGCTAGCTTAATTTTAGCTAGTCAATTAGTCTAGAACAGAACCAACACAAATAGTGTTAGGTCCTAAACCTACATGGACAGATATGAGGATCACACGCATGAAGTCAAAGACGCAAAATGTCAAGTAATGTTAGTTTTCGCAAAATACCAAAAAACGCTTTTTGTCAAACACTCATAAAGTCAAACACGCAAAATGATCATATTATAATGATGATATTGATCATGATTATATAATATATATATAATATAAATAATCTAATGAGAATGACCATTGAGTCCAAAAGTGCCCATCACACTGGCGGCATTACCCCGTTGAATCGCCAATATATTGTTGATTATATAATGATCATATTATATTGATCGTGATCTATATTATAATTAATACCTACATATTCGATTTTGTGAAAATTATCTTCTTGCACAGAATGCATAGTAGTAATTTGTCCTATTATATATTAACTCCCGGCAAACTTAAATAAATAATAAATAAATAAATTCTGTGCCCAACACACAGCGCCATCTAGCCCCATGGTAAGGCTGCTAAGATTGTGTTACGGTGACTAGACAACGGATATACTACATATATTACGACGACCCCATATATTAAAAAGGTAGGTTGTTAATACAACTGCTTATTTAAGCTGTGTATCTTGACCCTATCAAAACTTGGAGTACTTAAATTACAAAGAATGAGTTATTATTTTAGGTAGCAGAAGAAACTTTAAGGCGTGTCACAGATATTATTGATGATTCTGATATAAGTAGCCAAACATGTATGATGTTGGTTACAGGAGCACACTATAAGGTAAGTTTCCCTAATCATTTTCGGAGCATACGGATCGGATTCAGATTATTTTTATTTCTTATCGGTTGTGAACCTATTATAACAATTAGGAAATTAGCCAGTGTCAAGTATTACCAACATATTATGCAAGTTATTTGCATCGGAACAGTCGAGTCGTCATAGTTAAAGTCAAGTCTAGGGAATCATATGTAAACCTTGCGGGCATTTACAAAGATTGTTCACGGAGCTTTGGAGACAACACTAAATCCATGTTTTGCACCGATTTTCACTTTCATGCCACTTGTACACATTTACGAAACTAAATTGATTAATATGCCCCCGAAATTAAACAATGTGCACGCATTTGAACTAGGTTTCACAAAAATGAAAATTTAGCACCACATCTCCTCGACGCGTTCCCGCCAAAACTCCCCGATTCAGATTGTAAAGGAATAAGTATTAGTCAACTTTATTTCTTCGATAATAAGCATATTTGGTGGTCGATAAAATACAAAAAAATGGAGACAATCAAAACAAGAACAAAAGACTGTAGAACAGTAACAAACTACAATCGAAATGATAATCATAATACTACTATTTTACAGTAATCTTTCCGCTAACTGCAGTTATTAAATTTATTATGAATTAAAACGTGTTGTTTAATAATTTTACATGACACAAAAGCGATTGTAATAAAAAAAAACTTTAATGAAATAAAAACAAAGACGACCAATCGCAAAAAAAGATTTTTTTCGTGATCGCCTTTTCATTATCATCACTTACCGTCACATGATATATTGGTCAAATAATAAATAGTTGCATGATTTGACACAACTTCTTCTGAGCGTGATAGCATTCAACCATTACATTATATTTGCCCAAAAGTATGCCACGGCAATGCCGGCGTCTTGTTGGACGAGGTCATTAATTCATTGAGGTCATCGGCCGTACAGATGTTGGGGAACAGTCGGTATTACATTAGGTGCTCCATGGACTGTGTTGGAGCCCCAGAGTCACATTGCTCCTTCGAGGTGAGTATTAAGCTCCTACTGCTCATCTGCATCATCTGTTGTCTGCACGCAAGCGCGAGCGAGACCACTGCACTGCTTGCACATAGTCTACACGGAGCTTTTCCTAAGGTCCCACAAAATTAGGTGAGGAGGATGCATCGATTTCCAACTTCTGAAACTGGCATATCAGTCGTGTCAGTAAATTTGTTCAATGTCCTTGCAATATCCTGCACCTACAACTCATAAAACTTTATAAAATATTTTATAATAAGACCTTCAACTTAATGCCAGATTCCAAGCCATAGACCTGAATGTTCCTTTCAAGTGGCCCACTGGCCTGTCAGATTTTCAGCCATTTCGCGTTATCTGACTGGCTTCAAGCCAAAGACTCTGAAACAACACAGTGTGTATAGCTCATAGTGGTTTTGTATGTAGCCAACGTGGGGACAACGTTTCAATCCTCAAAAAACAAAATCTAAACCTTTCTACGGCCCTAAAGGTGTCTCTAACGTCATGATGATGGAGCAGGATATTGAGACTGCTTTCTTCGATGCTCGTCATTTTAAGGTAAGTTTCATTTACACATCATCATCTCAGCCTTTACACGTCCACTGCTGAACACAGACCTCCCCCATACGACGCCACAAATTGCGAGCTACCTTAACTACTTCTCACGACCGCTACAATGGCATCGGTCCATCGAGTAAAAGTTTGACCATAAGTGTGTCATAAGTGAAAGTTTGTTGTGTTTGTTGTGTCTTTATGTAAAAATCGCTGAATCAATTGTATGGATATAGCTGGGAATTTAAAATAACACGTATGTTTTCTTGTCACTTCCTTAATCTCGCTAAGGTTTTCAAATATCCGCTCAAAAGTGCATGAATACGTGGTGTTCCTAATATTTAACTAAATCTTCACTTTATAAACAAACGTTTTGCCGTTGTAAGACTGGTTTCCTGTTTTTGTGAAAACTATTAAATTTCAGGTCGTATTAGGAAAATTGCAGACTAATAATTTCATGACCTTCATTATTCCTAGTATAAATGGCATAAATGGTTTCCTAGACGATCTGGCTGACAATCCTAACCTAATGAAAAAAATCATGAATAACATGATGCAATTTCAAGAATGGAAAATAATAACGCTATTTGTGCCCAAGTTTAAGATTAATAGCAATTTGGATTTGACTGATGTTTTTAACCAGGTAGGTTATAACTCAACAATTTCATGATTAGCCGATTTAACTACTTTGTCAGCGCCGAGAGAATCCACATCGAAGTATGGTAGGCGATTGGTTCTCGTAGTTACCTTTCAACCCGCAAACTCGTGACCGCTAAGGGCAAGGGATCTATATAATTAAATAAATTCTGTGAACAACACACAGCGAAATTAAGCTCCCTGGTAAGCTACTAAGCTAGTGACGGTGACTAGACAACAAATAACGGATTTGTAATATATTTGTGCTTTTTTGTACCAGTAGTGCTTCGTGCTGCAGTTAGAGAGTGCAGAAAACAACAACCCAAAACGTTGTATCGTCTAGTGAGATTTCAGTTATTAAAAAGTCATTTTTCCAAGCTTGATCCAAAATTAATTCCTAGTTTTAATCAGATTAAGCAACAGTTTTGGTAATTATTAATTTATTTTATTTTGGTTACTCTACACAAGACAGGAATTTCGGAAATTCTTAAGAGAAACACAACTTTACTCAAGAATATATTAAAGAATCGAAATCCTAAAGAAGAAATGTTTGTCAGTAAAATTAAACAGAAAATAATTATGAATGTTGACGAGTTTGGTGTTCTTAGAAACAACCATACCAGTAAGTATCGGTAGGTATAAATCCAAAGCATTCTTCCGACCATTCCTCAAACTAACGAGTCACTAACTAAAACGTACGGTATCGCACAAGCGCTTGGCACTTAGCTAGTCGCTTGACGTGCATCGATATTATGGTCCACTTGCAAACAAAAAAAAAACGCCAGCATCAATTAAAGCTAGAATATTTGGTATTGTTCTAGCTTTAATCGGTGTGATTAATCAATAGTGTGGCTTCAATTAGTGAAGTTTGTTTGTAGCTGCAATTTAGTTATCACTAACTTTTTTTCTGCGTTTAAGATCCAGGATACGAATTCCCAGGGTACAAGGAAATAAGATCATTTTCAAAGACAATGTTTGACGTGGTATTGGACAGACCTTTCTATTTCGCAGTCAATTTGCTTGCGCCTGGTATAAACCCGGTTGATAGTACACCTCTTGAACTATTTAGCGGGGTATATTATGGGCCACAATTAAATTAAATTTATCTAATATTTTTAAGTGAATGTTTTTGTATGTATACCCATAAGTTAAGATTCTTACGCACTTACGGCTGAGCCAAGGGGCTGCTGACTGCTTCTCCAACTGAAAATCCTTGTCAGGATTTTTTTCTGACGCAATGTTTTAAAATATTTTCGATGAAAGCGTTTGTATATTACATTGTTTCCTACATTTTAGTGTAGTTTCAAGACAAAAACTTTTTGTTGTTCCGAAGCCTTAGCACATTTTGGTCAAAAAAAATACTTTGTTGCCTGAATTTTGCTAATAATAAGGCTATATGAGGCTTCAACACATTTTTATTTAAAAATCTAGATCGAAACGTACGTAGTTTACAAACGCTTTAATCGAAAATATTCTAAAAAACTGCGTCTGAAAATAATCAGCAATTTTCGATGAATCCGATGGGGATATTGTAGTTTAGCTCGAAATAAATAAATAGATATTGCAGAAAGTGGTACACAGGGCCAACTAGCCCTATACTAAGCAACTATGCTTGTACTAAGTACAACTTTTTATCTCGCGAGATTCTCACGGGATTTGACCCTACAGATTAAACAGCGGGGACAACTAGTCCAAATATCAGCTGATTAGTTTAAAGTTCCAAAAAGTTGACAATAATAACTAACTAACGGGTCACGTGACAAACACGTGTCCTCACTAAATGAATACAAATTGACCCCTAACAAAAGGGGTGAACAAAGGGGTGGAAATAAAAACTAGTTAGTGACCAATTACGTTGTGTCATTCCGATGAAATTGTCAGGATAATTGGCTCGATGGAAATTGGCATTTTGATCCTTTTGAAATTATTTAGCTATCCCTCTTTTCTTGTAGAAGTGTTGTGAATATATTAAAGTGTTATTTTACAAAAATACTATAGGGTTCTACAGCCCTACGTAAATTACTATAGTTTAGTAAACATACTTTATCACCGCGCGCGTTTTTTTTAATTCTCCGGTGCCTTTAAGATTTCAATTCTAACTGCTCTGTTTTGGAAGCCACGTTAATTAGTCCTGGGACCCTAACACGAAACCACTTCGGCCGAAACTTTGGAGCCGATCAAACGTAAGAATTTTGGGTCCAGATTGAAGGATAACCTACTGACGTTTGATCGGCTTCGAAGTTTCGGCCGATTTTGTTTCGTATTAGGGTCCCTGGTTATTATCTTATCTTACTAATATTATAAACGCGAAAGCTTGTATGTATGTATGTATGTAATGTTGTTACTCTTTCACGCAAAAACTACTGAACCGATTGCGATGAAACTTTGAATATTGGTAGCTGTGGACCTGGATTAACACATAGGCTACTTTTTCCTGTTATTCCCGCGGGAACGGGACTTACGCAGGTGGAACCGCGGGGCGCAGCTAGTCTCTTATAATAGTGGTTGGGCCAAGTTAAAAGAGTAAGGACGACCTAAACTGTAACATAATGTGACCTACTTCACTATACGAAAAGAAAACAATTTCGCGTACAAAGCGTCACGCCTCCACCTTTCTTGTACACACTGCCAAAAATTGGAATTCTCTGCCAGCTTCGCTGTTTCCCCAAACCTATAACCTTGGAGTCTTCAAATTTAGAGTGAATAGGTACCTTCTAGGTAAACATGCTTCATCGTCGACCTCATCCTCGCTTCCCATCAGGTGAGATGAGGTCAAATGCTAGCCATTTACGTATAAAAAAATAAATAAAAACAAGACGACTTATTGAGTATTATGTTAGATCGTATACCAGACTAAAAATCACAAATGAACTAATCTTATAGTATCTTTCTAATAAAATAAAGCTGAAAGTTTGTGAGTATGTGTGTTTGTTACTCGATCACGTAAAAACTTGAGAACCGATTGCAATGAAACTTAGAATATATGTAACTGGAAACCTGGAATAACACATAGGCTACTTTTTATCCAGATAATACCGCGGGAACGGGACTTACGCGGGTAAAACAGCAGAAGCCAGCTATTTATAAATAAAAGTGAATTTTAAAATCCTATTTATTACACTTATTCTCGCTGGTAAGACTAGTGTGACCACCAAGAGGAAAACACTTAAACAGTAAATTTCAGGGGTATATAATTTCCAATTGTTTTACAATAACTTAAACGGCAAAGCCTCGAGCTATTTTATTTCAACATCTCTATTACAATTTATACGATTCTGGGACCCTCGAACGTGTTACATTTATAACTGCCTATTCAAAATTATGTATAAATTATGAACTCTAAAATCATGCATAGAGATGGCTTATTATTGTAACAATAGGCATTTTAGTTTTAAATATTAAGAGATATTCCAAGAGTATTCCCCAGTAACTTTATCAAGCTAAGGTATTTTATAGAGGAAAAGCTCGGTCGTCTAAAAATCATAAATAAATCTTGATTAAACCCGGTAAATAAACGCAATTTTCGCGATTTTGCATAATGTTTTATTATGCAAAATCGCGAAAACCATAGAAGAAATTAAGAAGAATTAATTCCAAAATTCCTACGAAATCAAAACCTATACAAGTAAAACTGCAGAGTTTAGTACTACTGTTAGTAAATCAATGAAAACTTTGAGCAGGGATTTGAGACTGTAGTCTGACGGGTGAAGTCCCACGGGACTCAATTAGTCCGGACAGGACCTTCCGGGACTGTCCGATCGCAGGATTTAGCTTGACGAGCTGGCAATACGTTTGTTTTACTTTTAATTTATACACTTTTGTGTTAGAATGCCAACAATTTTATCTCTGGAGTATCAACCACACGTACAGTTTCTATTTTTAAAATCTTACTTATTACTAATATTATAAATGCGAAAGTTTGTATGTATGTATGTGATTTTGTTCCTCTTTCACGCTAAAACTACTGAATCGATTGCGGTGAAACTTGGAATATAGGTGGCTGAATATCGGAAATAACACGAAGGCTACTACTTCTTATCCCAAAATTAATTGTCAAAATTGATTGCTATTTCGTCTAATTCTCAAAGTAGCTGCTTGTTTTAATTACACGTTAATTTTCGTTGTAGACTCCATATTAAACATTAAAGGTCAGTTTTCACAATAAACGAGCGATTTATCAGCCAATTAAATACTCCACCATAGTCTGCCTTACCCCTTATAAATTACAAAAATTCCAAAACATTATAGAAAGCCCCGTAGCCAATCATTCTCGAAGCATCCAAAGCTAAACTTTAGGCCTAGTACACACTACAGTACGACGTAAGCTGCACATTAATTGTGCCAACGTTCCGGCACCAACGGTGCAATGCTACCAACCGCACCTACATCAAGCCGTGTACGGTGCGCAGAAAAATTGTGTGCCGCGCGCTCAATGACAGCGAGTCATTTGTTAATTCGCTGAAATATGGCGGAGGGCGACGGCTATTCATTATAAGGCAGGCTCGTTTGTGCCACGTGTGGGACGGTACCGTTAGCATAATAGATTTAACAATTGAATTTTGTTTCTTTTTTATTATTGTATATTTTTGTTTGATTGGCCAGGTGTATTGAATGGATTTGTATGTTAATCAGAATTGTTTTTGATGTTGTTGTCGGTCGTTAATTGTTTTTAATGGTTGTGTGTCTTTTGTGTACCTATTACAAATTTTGGTAATTGCTTATTTGCTTTATCTATCACCCTGTTTCGATTAAAACACGATTTAACTCTTCTGAAACCCTAAAAAAATGTGTGTGTGTGTGTTCTGTGTTATTCGTATGTTCCCATGATAAAATTTCGTATAGGTACACATAATTTTGTTACATCAATAATAATAATTTTCCGTCCAATGTTTGACTATAAACTTCTAATTCTTCAAATTCTTCGAATAAGTAAACTAATCTTACTAATATCCTACTTCCTACTAAAATTATAAATGTAAACGTGTGTGTGTGTTTGGATGTTTGTTACTCAATCACGCAAAAACTTCTGAACCGATTGCGATGAAATTTGGAATTTAAATAGTCGGATACCGGAAATAATACATAGGCTACATTTTATCCCGATATTTCTGCGGGAACGGGACTTACGCGGGTGAAACCGCGGGGTACAGCTAGTTTTATATAATATCTTTTAAAACAATAAATGTTACATTCCAAAGATTTCGAATTTCTAACAATGCACAATTCCTAAAATTTTGAACTCTCATTACAACGATGTTGAACTAGATAAAAAATACGAGTTGATAGAAACATGATATTTTTAAAATAAGTTATTTAAATTAATTCATACATTCGTTAATGCAATTGTGTTCTTTTTGCTAACCGTACACAAGTCGACCTTAATGTTAATATTGCACTGTGCTGACTGTACTTACAGTTAGTGCATTTACTCGGATTGACGAGTGAAACCTGTGAATATATCTGTCTTGTTTACTCTTACGTACATTGCATAAAGCCATCTCTTTCAAATGAAAATTGGTGCTATTTTACGGCGTCAACCGATTAAAGTTTTATCCTTACTTTGGTGCCGATTCTATGAAATTATCTGAATCAACAGTAGAAAATGCTGAAGTACGTCCCAATAAGATATTTTCGTTTATTTTAGGCCATAAAGTAAAAGCAATGTTGGTCTAGTAGGTAGATACCTGACTTTCATTTTGAAGATCATGCGTTCAAATACCGGCCGATGGCGCACTAATATAGCCATGAAAAATAAAAATAAAAAATGTATAACCATTAAAAATAAAAATAAAAAAGTGATAATTCTATTAAAAACATATATCCTGCTTAATATTACAAAGCTGAATGTTTGTTACTTAATCACGCAAAAATTACTAAACCGATTGCTATGAAACTCGGTATGCAGATAGTTGGATAACACACGGACTACTTTTTATCCCGACATTCTCGCGGGGTCGGAATTTACGCGGGTAAAACTGCGGGGCGCAGCTAGTAAATAAATAAATAAAAATTAACAGATTTCCATAAAAGTTTTTCTTTTAGCCACGCTTCAATCTGCAAGTCGTAAAGTCGGGCAGTCAAATTGTAATTTGAATCTACCCAGTGAAATTGCCCGACTTTGTATTTCATAACAGATAAGCCGGTGGCACTGTACGACTGTACGTAGGTATAGGTATTTTTTATTTTTTAAAAAGAAAGCATATTATTTTTTTTAAAAAGAAAGTATATTAATAGGACTCCAATATATTTACTCTGAGGGATTGCAACAGAAATGAGGTGATCCGTCAGAGAACCAAAGTCATCGACATAGCTCACAGAATTAGCAAACTGAATTGGCAGTGGGCTGCCCATATTAGCCGTAGTACCGACAACTGTTGGGGTAAACGAGTTCGCGTTGCAGAGACAGCGTCTCGGCAAACGTAGTGTAGGACGTCCTCAGGCACGTTGAGGTGACAATTTGCGCAAGACGGCTAGCACAAACTGTATGCGAGAAACTTTTTAAACTCACACGATTTGTATTCATAGTAATATTTAACCGGGTCTTATTCGCGTATTGTTATTTAAATACTTAAATAATTTATTCTATGGTTTTTGCGATTTTGCATAATAAAACACTTTATTTATCCGGTTGGATCGCGTTTTTATTCATTGTTTTAAACGAACCGAGCTTTCGCCAACTTTACAGTTGGCTTTTTCAAGGTTGACTGAGATAAATAAAAACGCGATTCAACCGGATAAATAAAGTGTTTTCTTAAATATTTTTTTAGATTTTACAATGATCTTTGTACCATGATCGAAACATCGAGGTAAGAGAATTTAAAAGTAACAATACGCGAATAAGACCCGGTTAAAATATTACTATGGATGCGAAAAGCCGAAAATAGATCTAGGTGGCGTGCAATTGGACAGGCCTATGTCCATCAGTGGACTGCAACAGGCTGATGAAGATGATGATGATGAAAATATTTTAAATACACTAGGTATTAATTGAATGTACTTAATAAAATGAACATGAATAGCTACGCAACGGGCAGGTAGGATTACCCTCGGGTCATCACTTAATCAAGCTTTCACACGAACAGAATACTAAATCAAACACTAAAGGTAATTATCTAGATCCCCTAGGACATGTAAAAATGCAGGTATTCTACACCTATTCTAGACGCGGTAGTGATCCAGAGGTCACAGGTTCGAACTCTACTCCGGTGCCCTTACCCACTAGGCTACGCGAGTTTCCTAGTTCCCTAGGCGAGGGCAGCTCGCCTTAAACAAAAACAATTACGAAATAGTATTAACCTATTGTACGAGTTTTGGCGGGAACTCGTTGAGGAGATGTGGTGCTAAATTTTCATTTTTGTGAAACCTAGTTCATAAGCGTGCAAATTGTTTAATTTCGGGGGCATATTAATCAATTTAGTTTCGTGAAGTGCAATGAAAGTGAAAATCGGTGCAAAACATTGACTTAGTGTTGTCTCCAAGGCTCCGTGAAGATTGTTTGTAAATGGCCGCCGTGTTTGCAAATGATTCCCTAGACTTGACTTTAACTATGACGACTTGACTGTTTCGATGCAAATAACTTGCATAATATATTAAAATACATGACACTGGCTAATTTCCTAATGGCCATAATCGGTTCACAACCGATAAGAAATAAACCTATTGTAGTTTTGTAGTAAGTATAATATAAATACCTATATTTTGTTTTTGTTCACTATTTTTTCTAAATTTTTGGTTTTAATATTTATTTGTTTGGTTTCATTTAGATTATTTAATTGATTGATTAACACTTTATTGTACCAAAAACTTAGATAACAATGAATTAGACATAGAAAAACTTAAAAACTGAAGTGGCACAATGGGCGGCCTTATCGCCTATGGGCGATCTCTTCCAGGCAACCAATGAATGGATAACAATTGAGGAAGGGGATAGGTAATGTGTTTTAGATGGTAATTCATTATGTTTTGTCTATAATTAATGTGTTTATTGTATGTACTGTAGTGTAGATATTGCACGACATTACACAAAGCGCAATCTAGCCGCGAACTAAGCTCTTGGCTCGTACTATGTGTACTGGACGGATATACTACATAATATTATACATTTTTATATAAATACATACATATTCTATAAGTATAGAGGGACACGCAGACCAGATCCAAATATTTATTTAACGCATAAATACTTGCACTTGGCGGGAATCGGACCCGCAACCTTCTGCATTGCAGGCAGAGTTTCGTGCGCCGCGCCACAGAAGCCGTCAAAGATTCATAGATGTACATAATGTATATTCTACTAGTCCCAACGCCGCACTAAACTCATCATCACAAATAGTTTACCCATAGAACCCTCAAAGTTAACGTTGAATCCGTGAAATTTTCACTTTAATCGAATCTACTCAACGCTCTGTGTATTATAAAGTTAGTAGGCATTATGCGAAACATTGTTTGATTTTATGTAACATGATTAAAATGATGTTAGGATATCGGTTCATCAATTGGTATTGCTACTTAGTTCGTTAAATACTTGTAAATTTACAGTTTGAAGCATCTGCAACGTTTTATTGAACGGTTTACGCGGTTAGTGCATTGTAGTGGTTCACTTATTATACTATAGGCTTATTATTGGGGTAAACGAGTTCTAGAGTGGAGACCGCGTCTCGGCAAACGTAGTGTAGGACGTCCTCAGACACGTTGGAGCGACGATTTGCGCAAGACGGCTGGCACAAACTGGATGCGAGAAGCCGAAAATAGATCTAGGTGGCGTGCAATTGGAGAGGCCTATGTCCAGCAGTGGACTGCAACGGGCTGATGATGATGATGATGATGAAGGCTTATTATTGTACTACTTCAGGTCATGCACTACGAATACCAATGCTACTACAGGCCATGCGCTATGAATAGTAGTTCTACGTCAGGCCACGCTCAACGAATAGTAATGCTTCATCAGACCATGCGCTACGAAAAGCAGTGCTTCGTCAGGCTATGCGCTACGAATAGTAGTACTACGTCAGGCCATGTGCTATGTCAGGTTATGCACTACGAATAGCAGTGCTAGGTCAGACGTTTTCGCCGTAGAGGTTCTGATAACCGAGATCGCATGACTTCGATGCTAACTTTGTCATAGTGGCGTGCATTGGTTGTCAAAGGATTCTTATTAGTGATTTAGAGGTTTTGTTATTTGAGATCGCATGGTTCGTTTATTATACTCTAGGCAGTACTACGTCAGGCCATGCATTACGTGAGGCCATGCGCTACGAATAGTAGTACTAGGCCAGGCCACGCTCTACGAATAGTTATGCTACATCAGGCCATGCGCTACAAAAACGGTGTTTCGTCAGGTCATGCGCTACGAATAGTAGTACTACGTCAGGCCATGCATTACGTCAGGCTATGCGCTACGAATACCAGTGCTAAAACTCCTTTTTCAAACAAAAGAAGCCCTAGAAACGCGGCGTGCGAGTTGCGGGGCAGTATGTACTCAAAGTCACTTTAGTTTCTCTCACTTTAAGTCCTCTCCCTAGGCTCGTTTGTACTGCCGCAGTGAACCTTCCAGTTGTACATAGTACTTCTTAATTCCATGATTACTAGGAGTTCGCCCCGATCTGAGACCTCACGACCCCCTATCTCTCCAACGCCCCTACCGATCCGGCTCATCTTCGAACTCATAAATTCCATTGACCTAAACTACGCGCATACCAAAATTCATGAAGATCGGAGCTACGATACTCAAGTTATTGACGAACAAACATACAAAGATACAAAGTTACAAAGAAACAAGCGCCACCCGTCTACATGGGACCTCACTCGCTTCGCTCGTTCGGTCAATTTTAGATTTCTACAGAAAATGGTACATAAATGTCCAAACACCTGTATTTCAGTTTGTGAGTGTCAATAGTCACTTCACAGCGTTATTAGATTTCAGAAGCGTACTTGCTCTTATTGATTTTAATGCAAGGACCACACAAGGAGATTACCTTATATAATATAGGTATATTTAAAAAAACTGGATATCCGTCGATTTCTAGGGTTTTTTTTGTCGACAATAATTAATTTATAGTTGCGCTATCATTGAATGATTGAAAATTCACAATAAAAAACACTTAAAAATATTTAGATTTTTTTCTGTTTTGGCGATATTGAATTTTAATTCAACTTGTTTTCCGGTTAAAAAGCTGTGAATATAATTTCAGCATTGTTTACAATGCTGTTCCTATGTTTCGGAGCCTTTACAGACTCTTTATAAAGTGAAGGGAGCTCACAATCAAAACTAAAAAAAAAGTTTTATTTCAAAGTAATTAGACTTAAAAAATTAGCGGCCCAACCGTGCATATTCTGTCGTAATCGGCATCAAAATCCCACTGCGCATAGAAATAATCTTCGCTACTCAAACCATAGCGTTAATTTGCATACCTTTGGCGAGGTCTCTCGAGCTGCCGGTTTCAATAACAGTTGAACTCGACGGCGTCGCCTTCAAATGCATGCAAATCAACGCTGTCGTTTTCACCACGCAGATTATTCCTTTGCGCAGTGGGATTTCGATGCCGATTACGATGGAAGTTGCGCAGTATGATCTTTGATGTGATGATGAAGTGATCTTTGAGTCTGATCTTTGAGTAATCAAACATTTATTAAAACAAGATAGCTACAACAAATTAAGAACTCCCTTCATTTTTAGCCGGTGAATAATAAGCAATGTCTAACAGCCATCAGCAGCTGACCTGACGTGGACCACCCTTAAAGTTAACAGTTAAATCGGTATTAATTAAATGGATCGCAGTCAGACATCGTCTGCATAGTTCTATGTTTGTCTTCCACAGACCACCCGAGGTAGAACTGCAGTGCAACCACGTGCGAACTAGGTGATTCTACATTAGTTTCCTATTTGACGAACAAATTTCTAGGAATTGTTAAATGTATGTTAAGCGAATTACCTAGTGTTATGCGAATAAATATCTTTATCTTTATTGTAAACTCTATGTGGTAAAATAATGTAATACGAGTACCTAGCGGGCAACTAGCCATGTGTCTGGACCTTTTTGCGTGTCTGCATGCCTGTGGATTTCCTTAAGATGTTTTCCTTCACCGTAAGGACGAAGTTAAAGCGCACTTGATTTTTTCTTACATTGGTGCACGGTCAGCCGGGATTCGAACCCGAGTGAAGGCGGGGTATCTACCACTGAACCCACACCGCTCTTTATTAACACTTAGAGACTCTTTTCTTCTAGGCAAGCATGTTATAATGTCGACCTTATCGTTGCTTTCCATCAATTTCCATCCTGTTTGTAACGCTTTCGTGTCTAAACAGCTGAACCGATTTTGATGAATTTTATAAGGTACAGAGATAGATGGGACCTTGGAAACGTAGACTAATTTTAATCGCGATATCCCCGCGAAATCGCGAAAACGCTAGTCACAGATTTAAGGCGAAATGATAGCTATTTCATGGATAAGTAGATTTGGCAACAATTTAAAATGTGGTCTTGAAAGCCAGGAAATACTAAATCAACAAAATAAATACAGCACTTTATATCTCATTTCGTTAAGTACTTAACACCCTCGACTGCAACCGAAATAAACCCATAATTCCTCAACAGTAACGTCCAATTTTCACTGCATTAGTCTACAAATGGGATTGATATTAAAACTCATTTTTGTTCAAAGGTAAATAAAACTTTATGTCGTGCACACAGAGTGGAATTTTGAATGGATTTTGTTCTAAAGCTGATGGTATGTCAACTAGTTAGAGACCGCAAACAGGAATATGAACATTGAACCATAGAAATAAAACACTTAATATTTTACGAGGGCTGTTGGAGTCGATGCGTATCTAATTTGAACTAAAAAAAACACCAAAATCAGATAATTCTAGGCTGTGGAAAAGGTTAGGTTCTATAGGTTCGGTACGTATAGAGAAAAAAGGCATCTCATAGGCAGCATTAAGTTAAATTTAGTTTACTGTAAAATATGTTCAATTGCTATACAACCTACCTACCTATTTTGAAATCATAAAAAAAACTAATATTTTAAAAATTACGTGGTATGAATAAAATTGAATTCCTTTTTTACCCGACTGCGCGACGCAAAGGAGGGTAATGTGTTTATAGGTCTATGTATGTATGGATGTTTCTATGTAGCGTTCTAGAAGCCAAACGCGTAGACCGATTTTGATGATTCTTACGTCAATCGATTCGTCTTAATCTGGCGAGTGTGACTAAAGACATGAGAGTTATCCAAATTAACTTTTGTCACAACCAGATGCCATATTGTCAAAATTAAAAAATCCAAAATCGACAAAGTATGTCAAAATGGGTATCGTTGAATAGGTATTTAAAAATCAATGTCAAGTTTCTTTTACCATTTTTGATTTTATACAACAGTTTAGGAAATAGAACGGTTTAAAGTTAAGAACCAATTAGGTATTCTTGCTTTTTATTACTAACGAACAAGTTTTTATTTTTGTTCCGTAGTTACGCTTAGAACTACCAAACTATAAGCCGTGATGGTATAGGTGACAGAAATTTATTGAAATAAACTAAAAAAATTACGAAAATTGTACCTACCAACTGAATAAAAGCCTAATAACATTTAGGTACTTAGGTGCTAAAAACGTTACCTTACTTATCTTACTTAGGTGCTAAAAACGTTAAAAGAATAATAATAAATTTAAACAATAAATACCTAAAACCTAACTGAAATAGAATAATATATAAATAAATAAAGTAGGAACATAAGTACCTTCCTACCTAATTATAATATTAGTTATATCTACTGAATAATCCACATGATATTAATTCCCTTAATGAAATGAATAGATTACGAGACTTACCGTCAATAAATGAAAATAACTAAAAAGCGGCAAATAAAAAAATTAATTAAAAAAAAAACAAAAAACCCGACTGCGTAAAAAACTCGATTTACAAATACGTAAAGAAACAACAAAAAAACTAAAAAGTTTTTGAGTAATTTAACTAAAAAGTTCTATGAGTAATTTTTTACTCACTTATTATGTGCTCTGTGTGTATTGATTACAAAACTATTTGAATGATTATTCAGAATTACTTAGCTCAATTTCAAATTACTGGGCTTGTTTTTATTCTTTTTAGTTTTATTTTCTTGTTTCTTTACGTATTTGTAAATCGAGTTTTTTACGCAGTCGGGTTTTTTGTTTTTTTTTAAACTAATATATTTTGAAAAACAAATTAAAATCTTCATAAAGGCGACCGTGATTCTGTTTTGAAACAGACAAAATAAAGATGCGATAAAAATAAATAAGTATTTTATTAAAAAGAAAGGAAAATTAATGAGAAATTTATTAAATTAAATTTCTTGGTGCGATAAAGCAAGGTCCAATGATAGGATACTAATATTTTTAAAGTATTTTAATTCTAGGCATCGAACGTATCGCAATCAAGAGCATTTTGTTTGATTTGCTTGCTACGAGCCCATGTCTCGTTAGCAACTGCTGAATGTGCTACAGGGTGTCCCGAAACTACACAAATGCTAACCAAACAGTCGACTAGCGACCTCTGTGACCCGCCCCCTGTACACGCGGAAGGTTGTCTTATCGCAGAAGATTGTAGGCTCGATTCTAAAGGGTTATTTTGTAAGATAATTATAATTATAATCTGTGATGTCTATGTATGTTTTATTATACAAGATGTAACGGGTATGCCCTTTTAAGCCGAAAGGGGGTTGTTCTAGACGTCTAGGCGAACCACTTTTGTTACACGAATTTTGAAAATTCGAAGTACTTTTTGATAATTTTAAGTGTAAAGTTTACTTGAAGATCAGCTGTTTCTTAGAGTTCGAGGTCATTGACCTTATGTTGTCCTTTCATTAAGTTTGGTCTACTACAATCGAACCTTCAATTACCTTTATTTTCAAAAGCAGCTATTTTTTCAGTGAAACATAACCTCATTTAGATGTAGGCTACTTCCCTATCAGAATTTCTTTCAAATCCCTATAAAACCAAAGACATCGTTTAAAGGTAGTTTTCATTGCCATTTCAATAAATTTAACCAATTAAGGCCTGATTTTTCATTCTACGG
Organism: Idaea dimidiata; assembly: GCA_949358125.1. NCBI lineage: Eukaryota > Metazoa > Arthropoda > Insecta > Lepidoptera > Geometridae > Idaea > Idaea dimidiata. Next base: position 12,482,881 of record OX442339.1, on the reverse strand, counting down.
ATAAAAGATATCTGTCGAATAAGTTCAAACCCGACCAAATTTAAAATGTTAGACTTCTAAATTCAGATTTTTATTCTCTTCTCTCATAGTGACGATTTTCATTCGGTGGTGTTCCGAATTCTATCTGGGGATTTGAAAAAATCAGCCCTTAATAATGAAAACTCAATAGTGAAGTGGCGCAGTGCCACCGTGAGTTGCAATCGCCGCAGCCATGTTCCAAATGTTAAAAACACTTTAACATAATGGTTGCCTCACATTGCAGTAACATTTCATTGGAAATTTTCTACTAAAAACGTAGTTCGATTCGGAGTAGTTAGAACATGCTTTGTCTTTCTTCGTGACAAGAACTTTCAAAGTTGACAGACAAAACTAGAAAGTGGTAAAATTACTTTCACCTAAAGAGGAAGGTCGGAGCAATTTTACCGCGTAGAGACGTTTATTAGTAAGGCTGTAAGAGTTTTTTTTATTTCTTGATGATGAGATTTGACCTCATCTCACATAATGGGACTTCATTAGGTGAGATGAGGTCAAACCTCATCTCACCTGAAGAGGTCGACGATGTAGCATGCATACCTAGAAGATACCTATTTAATCTAGACTTGAAGAGAAATAAAGATTTTTGTGTACGTGTACCGTGAACGCGTAAAATAAAAATCTACCTGACTTAGAAGATACATTCTTCTAAGTCAGCGTGCTTCATCTTAGACTGCAGCTACAACTTACCCATGTGTACACTAACTTACCATGATAGTGGTTAAAAGCTGGCCTACGAAATAAAATTGATAATAATTAGCTAGAAATATAATAAACCCTGAAACTTTGATGTTTGTAAGTCTTAACGGCAAAACTAATGAATCGCTTGTAATACAACTTGGAATGCAGTAAGGAAAACATAGACTGCCTTTTATCCCGGTACTTTGAAGGGTGAATCCTAGGGGCGTAGCTAGTGCATAATAAAAATTTTAAATTCGCCTATCGGGTTAGAGTTAGAACTCGTGTGGTCTTGTGTTTAGTTGAGACGAAAAATAGAATCACTCGAGTGTCACACGAGTAAATTTTCGAGTATATATTTTTCATTGAAAATATTTCTAATAACTCAAATTGTGAAAGTCGCAATGTGTGCTGTCCACTACCGTTATTTCATTATTTATTTATGCGAGTCACATGGATTGCTATTCAAAAGGCACTACGAATAACTGCCGCCGCTTATAATTTGCGTCGGAATTGAAAGAGTTGTCTGTCTTTGATATTATTATATTTTGTACCTGTACCTTGACTAGATGCTTAGATTTTATTTTATCTATACTTATAACAAAGAAAGAGAGAACAAAAAGTCTATACTTGGAAGTAAATTAAAAAAAAAATTGTCTAGGGGACTTAGGAAAAGTAGCAGAACAAAATTTTAATGGTCTTTTTTGGTGTTTTTTTAATCTGTTTTTAATTTTATATTTTTTAGCTGAACAACAACCTTATAAGACATCATTGTAGGGCGGATAGTTTTTCTTTTTTTTCGTTAGGTAATTTACATAATATTTTTTGGCTTTCACTCGCGTTACATTCATTAACAGCATTGCTGCAATGCCGTACCGACTTTTCTATGTCTTTACAGACATGTTGCTAATGAGTATAACACGAGTTGATGCTGTAAAATATTATGTTATTACAAAAAAAAAACATTTAGTTCAACATAATTTAAAATAAGTAAATATTTTTTTAAACACAGTAGAAGTTTTATAAATGGGCGCAGTTTGGCGACAGTTAAGAGCAGGTAATAACTTTAATTTTATTTAGTATTCTTATATTGTTTTTTTATTCAAAAACAGCTGTTAAGTAATTGCACTTTTGCAAGAAATTGGGTACCAACACTTCAAAAGCGACACTATGGAAATTTTCCAAAAAATATTGACCCTCGAAAATAAAGTCAGTTTATCTATCTATTCATGCCCATTACGAGATTCCAAAAATATATTAAACATAAATTGTTTAAAAGGGCGAACAATACGCCGTCATATCTTAATGGAAAATCCATGGTCATGATTATTGATTGCTCCTGTTCAAATTAAATTCGTAGATATCTGATGTAAGACGATTGTCAAGAATCAAGAATTGTTACTGTTGAAGTACATAATGATCCTAAGTTAACTTTGTAATTTAACACATGATCACAAAAAAACCATGACTTCCTTTACATCGGAGGGCGGTTCGAAGCCACACTAAAATCTTTAGATTTAAAACGTATCCAAGTGACCGTTGGGGTAAACGAGTTCTATAGTGGAGACCGCGTCTCTGCAAACGTAGTGTAGGACGTCCTCACGCACGTTGGAGCGACGATTTGCGCAAGACGGCTGGCACAAACTGGATGCGAGAAGCTGAAAATAGATCTAGGTGGCGTGCAATTGGAGAGGCCTATGTCCAGCATTGGACTGCAACTGGCTGATGATAATGATGATGATGATGAAGTGATCATGTACATTTGTATTGACAAGCATGCTATGGAAATAAATAATTTTGAAATTTGAAATTTAATTTCAACTACGGCTAATATTTTAAATCTCTCTTTATACGAATTGAAAAGTTCCACTGGCACTCACCCTCAATTTTGGTATTCAATTAAAAACGTCCTATGTCCGGGCGTCAATTCTCACGGCGGATTTGGTCCCCATCAGATTATCGCAAGCATTATGTTAATGTATAAATCCGGTATTGTATTACATGTTTGTTTGTTTGTGATGACAATTCGGGAGTTTCCCCTGCAACTTTTTTAATCCTATTTTAGTTGCAAAAAGTCGTATGATGGGCGGTTGAAAAAAGCCAAAGAAGGTTTTTTGAACTTATTTTTCGAAAATTAATAATAATAATTGTCCTTTTCATCAAATTATAGATGATTTATACAGAGCAAGCAACTTTTTAATTTATCCTATTTAATGGCGCTGTTTGCCCGGGACGTTGTTAGGTGGAGTAGGTTTGCCCAGCACCTATACCACCCTCCCAGCTTTGTGAGCCATGCCCAGAGGAAAGAACTGGTCAATACGTCTGGAGCTAACTAAGGCGTGGGTTTCCTCATGATGTTTGCTTTCACCGTATGAGCGATGTTTCAGCAACGAAAAGGACATTGGTGCGCCAGCCGGGATTTAAAACCACGACCTTCGGAATGAAAGTCGGGGTATCTACCACTAGACCAACACCGCTCACGGCTTTTGGAAAATTATGCTGTTATGATTGACAGTAAAAGAATTATAGCTTAGAAATATTTTTCGGAAGAAAATAATTTAAAAAACACCATGACAAGATTCGAATCTGTGCCCCCTCGCTTACCAAGCCAGTGCTCTAATCACTGCGCTACACGGAATCACGTGTCAGGTTATAATTTTTTGACCATATCTCTCCTTGCTAATTGTTTACCAACTAAAGCTTGGTTTCAGCCCCACCTACCAGTTAAGTTTTGCAACTTATTGACCGGCTCACGTGGTCAACTTTACAGTAGGCAATCAAAACAACGTGGCATGCGCTTTCACTCCAATTTAATATTTCTTTCTTTTTTGTTTTGTTTTGTTATGTTAACATTTATATTTGTAAGTTTAAATATGCCTTAGGCAACAAAAAACAGAGAAAGAATAATAATTGTTAGATATTAGATAATTTCAAAATCAAATCAAAAAATTCCATTATTTAGGTACTATGAAATTTATTAGAAATTTCTCAAATTACATATTATATCAGAACATCAAAGAATAGAAATACAAAAAATGATAATATGTAAGTACAATCGAATTGTAAACATTCTTCATTTTTTGCAAATTGTAAATAATGAAATTTAATTCAATAACTTCAGTTTACTATGGTTTACTATGCCCGTTGTATTAATCAAACAAACATCAAGCAGACCACAGACGTACAAGCGCGCGCACTGACTTTGACAGTTTGTGCGTTTGGAATAGCAAGTTGTCCGGGCAAACAGCCTTTTGAGCCGGTCCCTCGACCGGCCAAGCATTGTCGACGGAGTCGCGGCCGTGTGCGCCGGCGCGCCACGGCACCACCACCCGCCGCGTTTCTGCGTTCTCGCCGTTTCTTCGCTGCGCCCACGCCGATGCTGCTCCCCTCTACCCGCTCCGGGATTTTCTTCGCGTTGTTGTTACTGCGTTGATGGCTTTAGAAGGACTTTGATAATATTGTGTTTATTTTAGACTAAGTTTGGTATATTTTATAATGTTATTATTTTACGATGTTTACAAACTCAAATTGGGGTCTTTTTTGTTTGTTTCTGTAATTTATTTTTGACATATTGTTATATCATTGATCATTTTACATTTGTTGTTGCCTATTGTATTTTTGGTTTTTAAATTGGCCTGGGTTTTATGCATATAAGTAGGTAAATCTGTTTAGTCACATTGACATTGACATTGGTTTTATATTTAATTTTTATTATTTTTGGTAGTTGTTGTAACTTGTTTTTTAATTATTATGGTCTTTTTTTGACATTGTTATCAGTAAAACTATGTTTTCAATATTTAGGATCTTATTTTTTATTTAATTTTTTTTCATTTTTATTATACATGTACAAATATTTTGACAGTTCCTATATTTGGGGTTTTAAATATTGGTTAGTTTAATACTTTGACATTAGGTTTTTGACATGGCTCATTTTATTATAAGGTATTTTATTTGTGGAAAATGATTTTCTATGAAATTGTTATCATTTTTACTATATTACCCGAACTTTACTTAAACATTTTGCATAATTATGAATAAAATGGATTCCTCGGTGCAAACGACTTGTCCTTACTGTCCCGGATTTCAGCGCCTTTTTTCCCGGCACGGTCTTAGAGTCCATATAGGTCGCATGCATAAGGGGGTGTCGGCGGCCAGCTCTAGTGGTCTTCAGGTTGGGGATTCTGTCTCGGCGGGTTCTTTAATATCTCAGCAACACTGTTGCTTGGAGGACCTAGGCCTATTGAAGAAGACCGTGCCTGTTTTGCGACATATTCCAAAGGCAGCGCGCTGTGTGGCGGCCGATCGGCTTAGCGGTCTAATGAACGCGTGCGTTGAAAACAACGGGTCTGAAGACTGGTGTTCGTTGCTAACGTTTGCGTATCGTGCTTTGAGAGTTCCAGCTAGGGCGGGGGGGGGCAATTTAACTCAAAAAGTGAAGCAAAATGTTATGTCGACGGAGACATTTCTTCCAGACGGTCTTCAATTTACGGGGGAGTCTTCTGGGGTCCGCTCGGTCACGAGGGTGATCGAGTCTAAGGTCCATGAGGGGGATTTGAGGGGGGCGGTCCGTCTTCTTGTTTCCGAAGATACCATGGCGGAGTCAGGTACGGGAACGTTGAATTCGCTCCTCACAAAGCATCCCGCTCCTTCTCGGGTATTGAATTTTCCCGATGCGCCGGATGGCTCATGGTCTCCTTTGTCGGTCGGCCAGGATCGGGTGGCTCATGCTTTGGGGTCTTTCTACGCTGGATCAGCAGCTGGCCTGGATGGTATAAGACCAAGTCACTTGAGGGAGTTGATTTCTAGTTCCGCGGGGGATGCGGGGCCCCGGCTCTTGGAAAGTCTTACTAGGTTGACCAATTTTATCTTGAGTGGTCAGGTTAATCCGGAGATTTGTCCGTTTCTGTACGGAGCGTCTCTGATAGCTCTTAATAAGAAGGAGGGGGGCGTGCGCCCTATCGCTATAGGTAGCACGTATAGGAGGCTAGCAGCTAAACTGGCTTGCACGGCGGTAAGAGAGGGTATGGCAAATTACTTGCAGCCGCACCAGGTGGGTTTTGGGACCCGTTTGGGGTGCGAGGCTGCAATACACGCCACTCGGACTTTTGTAGAGGACCCGGCTAACGCTAGTAAGGTAGTCGTAAAACTGGATATCCAGAATGCATTCAATTCTCTCGAGAGGGATGTTCTGCTCCAGGCTGCAAAAGAGAACGTTCCTTCTATCTACCCCTTCCTTTTCCAGGTCTATAGAGACCCATCTCATTTATTCTTTAATAACAGTCGGATTTCTTCGCAAGTGGGGGCTCAGCAGGGAGATCCTCTGGGGCCGCTCGTCTTCAGTTTGAGCATCCACAGTGTGGTGTCGGAGTTGCGGACCCCTCTGAATGTCTGGTACCTCGACGATGGTGTGGTGGGAGGGGAGCCGGATCAGGTAAGGGCGGGTCTGCTTTCTTTGATGCCGCGTCTGGCGGGGCTTGGTCTGAGGGTAAACGGATCCAAATGTGAGTTCTTTCCGTGTAGCCCCTCTGCTTCTTCTTCTTTTTCCCTTTTTGAACCCGTTCTTCCTGGTCTCAAGATCCTATCCCATTCTTCTTTTTCTTTGTTAGGGTCTCCTATATTCCCGGAAGCAATTCCAACTGCTTTGGAGCATCGAAGGGCTCTCCTTCGGGCTGCGGGGGGGAGATTGAGGGGTGTCTCGGCTCATGTGGCTCTGACGCTTTTGAGATTATGCTTTGCAGTTCCAAAAATAACCTACCTTCTAAGATCTGCTCCTGTATGGCTACACGCTGATGAGCTAGATGCTTTTGATGGGGTTTTGAAGGCAACTGCGGAAAAGGTTCTTAACGTCTCATTTGATGAAGACCAGTGGTGTCAGGCGACTCTTCCGATTCGTCTGGGTGGTTTGGGTTTGAGGCGTGCTCGGGTTGTGAGTCTGCCGGCATTCTTGGCGTCCGCTCAGGGGTGTGCGGATCTGGTTTCTAAAATTTTATCTTTGCACGGTGGCCAGATCTGTGTTCCCTATGTGGTGGAGGCTAGGAATGCCTGGCAGTCTTTGTATCCTGGGGCCGAGGTTCCTTCTGATCCATCTCAGCAGCGAGAGTGGGACGACGTGGGGTCCAGGTTTGTTCAGCGGCATTTACTGGAGCGGGCTCGGGGCGCGGACCAGGCTAGGTTGCGGGGGGCTGCTAGGGCTGAGGCAGGGGCATGGTTACATGCGTTGCCTTCTCCGAGTCTAGGTACTTTGTTGGACAATGACTCTTTGCGGGTGGCGGTTGCGCTTCGGATCGGCTGCAGTGTGTTTGAACCTCATCCATGCATATGTGGCTCCATGGTGGAGCGCGACGGCCACCATGCATTGAGTTGTTGTCGTTGCTTGGGGAGGTTTCCACGTCATCATGCCTTGAATGACATCATTCGGAGGGCTTTGGTGTCCGCCAATGTGCCTTGCGTGTTGGAGCCTCCTGGCCTCAGTCGGTCTGACGGCAAAAGGCCGGATGGGTTATCCCTCGTACCATGGCGGGGGGGCAAGTGTCTTATTTGGGACGCTACGTGCGTGAATACCGTTGCCGTAAGTCACTTGCCTCAGACGTCTAGGATTGCCGGTGCGGCTGCGGAGTCGGCTGCTGGGGCCAAGCACATAAAGTATGCGCCGCTTGCCCAGGGGTATGAGTTTGTGCCAGTAGCGGTTGAGACTTTGGGGGGTTGGGGGGTTGAAGGCCTTGATTTTATAAGGGAGATTGGGCGTCGTCTCCGGGACCGGGGTTTTGACCCACGCTCTGGGTCGTTCCTGGTACAAAGACTGTCAATTGCTATTCAGCGCGGTAACGCGGCTAGTGTTTTGGGCTGCTTCGCTCCGGGGGCGGTGAGGGGTGGGTTGTTTGACTGAGGTTTTGTGAGGTTTTATTGTTATTGTTTATTATGTTTGTGTCGTTTTTTTTTTTTTTTGTTTTTTATCTTTGTAGTATTTGTTTCTTGTGTACGTATTTTTTTGTAAATGTTTAGTTTAGTTTAGTTTTATTTAATTCAGTTTTAAATTATTGTATGATATTTATTTTTTCTATGATATTCAATAACTCCATCCAACTATTATTTAATCTAAGTAAGAAGATAAGCAAACTTTACTTAACTCAGTTAACTAAGTTACCAAATCTTACTATTGAAAACAAATACCCATTTACAGAATTGAAATCAGATTGAATCGTGCTGAGTGGTGAATAACTTATTATGGCTTAAGGCGAAAGATTGATAAGCTAAAAAAATCATAATTATTAGTTTACTATGGGTAGCTAGCTTGAGATGCAACGTCTCGTAAGCTCCAAATTCAAATTATCTTCATTCTTTTAAATATTTTTTGAAACGTCTTGCGAAGGAATGATAAACTAAAAAAATCATATTAGTTTACTATGGGTAGCAAGCTTGAGTTGCAAAGTCTCGTAAGCGGCAAATACAATATCAAAATATCTTTATTCTTTAAAAATATATATATATTATTTAGAAACGTATTTTATTCTTTTGCATATTTTTTTAAACGTATTGTAAACTATCGTGTCTTCGGAACGCGCCCTACAATGAGAAAAAGACACAAGAAACTCATGGGGTTTTTTTTTTTGTTGCAATGATCATGTGATTCACATTGTCGCATATTTAGGGCTATAGTGGAACTGGAACAACAACTCAATCAATACTTAATATTAATACTTTTTTTGTTTATGGTAAAGTATTGACTTTACCATTAACAAAAAAAGTATTTCTCGTTTAATATTAATGACATTGCTAATTAGTTAAAACGGTATTACCAATTTGATGTGCAGATTACTACTAATCAATACAGGGAAACCAATATTCAATTATATGACGTTTTGATGTAAACAGAAAACTTTCTTTTTACAGGGTTTAACTTTTTTGACTTGTTATTAACTCCGTGAAATGCGTCATTAATTCCGCGATATTGTACTCAACGGAAATTGACCAAATCTATCCCAGAACCAGACAGCTTGGAATGATGTTAGGGAGACCTTTGCCTAGCAGAGGGACAATAATATTGTCCCTCTGCTAGGCAAACCTATATTATAGGTTAATAAAAAAAAAGTTATTACTAATTGTGTAAACAAAACAACCACAATTAAGACAAAATAAAGATATCCACATTAAATATTAAAATATGGTTTCCGCATGTTTTGTAATTACTAAGATAATATTGACAACCAAATCTACAAATTCTTCGTTTCGTCCTCTTAAGTTACATGTTATGACCTGGGTAACTTAGATTGCAAGCTCTAATGGAACATTTCGTCTCGCACAATCTATGTAGTTCAGTTTAAATACTAGATTACTTCAATCAAATTGTGGTGTATGCAAGATGTACCTACATATGATACTTTGAGAAATTGTACTGCTGTTAAAATTAACACTTTCATTAAAACATATAATCTCTTTTTATTTTGTGTTTTTCTTATCTCTATTTGATGAAAAACGAAAGTAGTAATACCTTATATACAAAATTAAAATATATATTCCCTAGCTGTGTCTCGCGGTTTAAATTCGCGTAAATTTCGTTCTCGTGGGAATTTCTAAAAAAAACCTATTTCTATTCGGATGTTTACTTCACATTAAAAACACAGTATTCTCAGTTTTAAAAGTCGGCTTAAAAATAAAACTAATTGAAACGTGCTAGAATAAAAATTTACAAAATATCTGCTATAACTACATTGCTCATAATATTTAGTAAGTACGTTTTTACCTACCTTTTAAATTCTAAGTGTCCACAAAAAAAAACTTATAATAAATCGAAACCATACACGAAATTAAAAAAAGAATAAGTAATATATTTTCTCATTGGAAAAAGGATTTTCTTTGAAGTGGCGATAGTTTTTGTAAAATAAAACGGTTCAGTTATCAATTCCCTACATCGGGCGATGAGTTCCTATAATGATGGCAATACACAGTCCACCCCCGTTGTATGGGATAAGTTAGAAGAACTAGCGTTTCGACCTTCTAATGCCCGGTTTCTGAACATCTGACATAAACTCTCACTAGCTATTGATTCAATAAAAATATCCTTTAGATAAACTCCAGTTATCTGTCTCCGTTTTTCTATGCATGTGACAAGCCGTCACTGTCACTCCACTGCTCGGTAACGCATTGACGCTAGTGATCGAACCAATAGCGATATCGTATAGATAAACCCCCGACAAACAGACTTTAGAAACCGGGCATAAATCTTTGAGCTCACCAATTAAGCCAAGCGACTTAAGACGCCAATCAAGACATTTTTCTGTCAGTTACTTTTCGAGGCTCGATTAAGACGCTATCTACACTTTCCGGTGATTTACCTGTGCTACCTAGAGCCGCGCGTTCAAACCTCGTCGCGAGTGGATCTTTGAGCTCATTCAAAAAAATTCTAGATAAGTATACATAATATCCTTTTTAATTCAGTATGATGACAGTATGTTTAGGTGTTAGAGCCTCACAGTGCTCTTAATATGAATTACTTATTCACTTTTATATCTTTCGATTCTCCTCTATTCTAGAGTTGTATGGAATACATCGCTTTTAGAGATAAACATCAGTATAATCTTTAATGATACTGTTGTGTAGACTCATGCTACAAAGTGACTGATAGCTTCAGGAATTCTAACAGGTCGTCGATATTGCGCCAGCATTTTCGCAGCACTAACAATATCAATATTGTTGGTTAGCACAGATGACGTGTGCCTAATGTTTTAACCGGTTGCACATTAACCCAAGGGGATTAATGTGCAACTTACTTATAAACGCTAATTAATGCGCTGCATAACTATGCATCGTTTGTCCTTTACTGTGACATGAAGTTTCAAAGTTGACAGACAGAGACAAACGTCACATAACTTAGTCATGTGTAAATAATATTTTATAAGTAAGGGAGTAAATAATTAATCAAAATATAACATAATTAGGTACAGCACACACATTCAAATATTAGGGGTTAAAGTATGAAATTGCCGATTTGTACTGAAAATCTTAATTGTTTATTTTTTAAATTTTTAACAAATTTATTTAATCAAAATAGTTGCCATTATTATCTATACATTGCTGCCATCTAATGGGAAGGTTATTAATGCCTTTGCGATAGAACTCCGACGATCTAGACTGCACAAACTGTGTGAAAGCATTTTGTACTGCCTCCTGGGAAGAAAACTTCTTGTCACGTAGATAATTGTCCAAATCACGAAAAAAATGGTAGTCCGTTGGAGCAAGGTCTGGTGAATACGGAGGATGACGAATGGTTTCTACGTGCAGTTCCTGAAGGGTCAAAATGGGGTCTCGTGCTGTGTGAGGTCTCGCGTTGTCGTGGAGCAATAATGGTGAAGATCGATTTATGAGTCGGGGCTCTTTTACTGCTAGTTTTGTCAACATGGTTCGGAGTTCGGCACAATAGACATCTGCCGTAATTGCTTGACCAGATCGAAGAAAACTATAGTGAATAACACCATGCTGAGACCACCAAACAGTTACCATTACCTTTTTATTGGTAAGTTTTGCTTTAGGACACTGTTGTGGCATTTGACCTGGGGTCAGCCATTGCATTTTTCTTTTCGGGTTATCATAAAGAATCCACTTTTCATCACATGTTACAATTCGATCCAATATTTCTTCATTTCTGTACCGGTTCAACAAGGCAATACAAGTTTCAACACGCGTTTCTTTCTGCAGATCAGTCAAATCATGAGGCACCCATTTTTCGTATTTTTTTATTTTATTGATTTGACGCAAGTGAGTCAATAAAGTGGGTAAGGTAACGTTAAACCATGCCGCTAATTCCTGGGTAGTTTGACTAGGATCGGCTTCCACTATCTCTCTTAATTAATCGTTATTCACCTGTGTGGGCGGTCTTCCTCGTGGCTCGTTCTTTAAGTCGAAATTTCCATCACGAAAGCGTTTAAACCAAAATCGCACGGTGCGTTCATTAGTAGACCCCTCTCCAAACGCAGCATTGATATTGCGGGCTGTTTCTGCCGCGTTAGTTCCGCGTCGGAACTCGTATTCAAAAATCACTCGAATTTTCGCAGTATCCATCTTTCTTGTCTAAATTGAATAACAAAAACAATTGAAAGTCGATATTCAAATGTTTCACATTTTTTAAAAAAAGAACATCACAGAAACCATTTGATAAAAGTTTCATTCGAAAACCTCAAACCATGAAGATTCTATGTCAATTCAAAGAACCTATTGCAATAAAACGGCAATTTCATACTTTAACCCCTATTATTATATAGGTGCTGTTTCAATTGGTACTAATCTGGTTCCTCAAGGAATTACACCCATCTGCAAAGTCGTTTCCTTTACTCGACTCGAACTCGACTCGACTTGAATGATACTCGTAGAATCGGTATGATATCGGTATCGATAGATTCGAGGATACCTTAAGGTAGATCGCGACGTACCTTGAGTTTGACAATTATAATTCCTCCACTCGCCTGAGGAATTTCCTTAAGAATTCTATCCTTCAAGTTGAGTCGAGGTCGAGTCGAGTGGAGGAAACGACTCTGCATATGGGTGTTAGTCCTCCAGAATTGAGCTAAAAGAACAGAAGTTCACTGATTGAAAGTGCAATTCATTTGGAACTGAATATTTTCCTACCCGCTTAAGTGTTTCACTCGGACCAAGCTCAAAGCTTAAGACGGTCATTTAGCCGTAATAATCGTGTCGTGTGGACGTGAAGGAAACAAGCGGACCTTCCTTTATTATCATTGTTCAGGTGTAATTGGAGAGGACGCGCCGAGATCTAAGGAGATGTCTCTTACGGCTGGTTCGCTTTTATACGTGGACGTTTTTTTTTAAAATTTGTTGTTTTTTTAAGATAAGAGTATAGTTTTTTAGTGGTCATTAATATTTACTTATAGTTACTATATCTGCTCGTCCGGCTGGTTCGCTTTTATACTTGGACGTTTTTTTTATATATTTCTAGTTTTTCAAAGGGGTATAGTTTTTAAGTGGTTAATTTTTATTTACTTGTAGTTACTATATCTGCTCGTCTTATACCGTATAGAATAGGGCTAACTCATCTCTTCCCATCAGTGTCTAAATTAGTATATAAAATTTCATCGCAATCATTTCAGTAGCTATTGCGTGAAGGAGTAACAAACTTACTCTTTATTGCTTGCTTGTTTACCAACAAAAAAAGTTTCACATTTATTATTTTAGATGGATTATAAAACCAATTGTTTTGTGAAGGATTATGTCTACAGGAAAGTTTAGTTAAAAAAAACGCATGTGGCAACAATTTTGAATATTTATTATTTGCATTTAGTATTAGTTCTAAAATTGTTAAGTCAAAGAATAGCTGAATGTCAACTGTTGATTGTTAAACAAAGTGAGTTTAACTTGACTGTACGTAGCAGTGACAGTTTAACACTGCATTCGCTGCAAACTATGTGAGCTAAGCTAAACTAACTTAGTTTAGATGGCGGTGAACGGTTAACTTAAATCTTGAACCCAAACAAGTGATATGATACCTCAAGCAGTTGCCACTAAGATAAAGTTGTCTGAGCTTTAGTTAAGATTTACGTAGATAGGTAAAACAATCACAGTAAACAGCGAAGTTCACTCCATTATCACCTAAACGACGAAACAAAAACCAAATAAAACTATCTCCAGCATCAAAGTACCCCAATATAAAACTATAAAAGGAATAAACCGGATTCTACGATGTTTACTTTCCATCATTTACATATTCTTATCGTTTGATCCCGAGTAAGCGGGGTTTTGGCGCTGCCTACTCTACTACATTGGGACCCTTAAAACTTTTTATTTCAATCGCGTTGACCCCTTACTCGTCCCCAGGGTCGGACCGACCCCATTGGCCAGTTATTTCGCGTCAGTAAACTTATTAGAAGGGTTCCTCTGATTGACTTCCGACGGCCGATTCGCTCGGTGTTTTTTTAAATAGTTCTCCATTAAACTACAGGAAATTCTATTACATTTCTTTAGGCCGCTGACTCGTGAAATTGGTAAATGTTATTGGCAAATTCGTTTGATTCTTTTATACTTTTTCGAACATCGTTTGCGACCGTGTGTGGACTAGTTATTAGGGATGTTAAAATAAGCTAGGTTTTTTTTCTATTTGTAATAGTCAGCAGTTGAACAAACGCAATCTTGAGAATAAAATCTGCACTCGCAATGAGAGTTTAAACAAAATTGTCAATTCCGCAAACGATTTGGTCGAACTCCCAGCGTCTACTGTTTCTAAGGAGCCGAATCTAGAGGGATTTGAATGTTGAAACGGCTCAAAATTATCATAATCCTGCACTTGTTACTTTGAAGTTTTCAATGCATTATTTGCAGCTTACAGAAGACATTGATCTGTTTACTTAGGTACGAATTTAGCTATTTCAAAGGAATGTTCTCAAGGAGTTTATGTATTCAGTATTCTTATAATAATATTTGTTGTTTATTCTTGTTTATTTTAAACAAACGTCTGGAAAGTTGTTGGTATTGCTGCGTGGGTAGTAAACCATACCCTTTAATAGAAAAAGAATTCATGTACCAAAAGTTAAAAAAATGTGAATTTCGGAGCATATTTTCTACATTAGGTGCATTTAATAATTGGCCTTTTTTATCTAACTTTAGATAAAAAGGCCAATTATTTATTTAATTAATTTAGATGATTTTACTACAGCACAAGCAACTTGTAATTCACGCTATAAGTATATAACGCTGTAGTGTCCGGGACATTGTTCGGTGGAGTAGACTTGCTCAGGACCTAACCTCCCAGCCTAGTCAGCCAAGCCCAGAGGTAAGAACTGGTCAATACGTCTCTAGACCCATAGTTCTAATAATAACGACTTATTTATGTTAGTGAAAGCTCGGTCGTTTAAAAATCATGAATAAAACGCGATTAAACCCGGTAAATGTTTTAACTATATAAGTGTATACTTATATAGTTAAAACATTTACCATAAAAGTGTATACTTAGATGCTCTTTGTATTAACGTATTAAGCTATTAATATCTTTCTGATCTGATTATTAAAACATGATTAGATAAACGCATATAAAAATCGTAATAAGAATTCTGAAATGAAATGAAATACTCATAAAAATTCATTGCGAATTGAAACATTCAAAATAATATACAGGTTGTTACCAAAACACGCGAGAGCAAATGATTTGTAAATGAAAGTTAGCGGGTGTTCGGGTTGTTTGCGTGCAAGCCCGGGGGCATATGCAAATATTGTGTCGCCTCGATTGTCACCCAACTTTGGTGATTACATACCGCCCGCCTACATAATATATACATACATATACACACCCTGATGCGGTACGACAACGACGAGCGACGCTGTAATACCTTGTTGTAATACGAACACTAAGGATTACTTGTCAATTGTATAGTTGATATTACCATACATGTTACTTATGCATATGCATCTTTGGTCGCTTTTAGGGTTCCTTACCCAAAGGGTGACGACGAGATTCGTTTGCTAAGACTCCACTGTTCATCTATCTGACACCAGGTTATATATCATGAACCGTGATAGCCAGACAGTTGTTATTATTTTGTGTAAGACCCCACTCCAAATTCTACTTGGGCATTAGAGATCCCATTTCAAATTCCACTTATGCAGTTAACGTTTCAAATGTTGTATCTTTTATTTTTAATTTTAACGCATAAAAAATTTAATAGGAATGAATTAGGAATTGAAATAAAAATCGAAAGCATTAGGTAGGAAAAATAAAATAATCCCACTTAGCAATTCGGAAGCTAAACCCACTTTTCCGATTAGAAAGTACTTTCAGAACAAAAATCGGGGCTATAAATTATGTCGTGATACGCGCGTATTAGCGCCGTCTTCAAGCACCCTGTAGATAATGAGTTCGGAAAAACGTATCGCTGGTTTTTTTTTTATTCATTTTGTGTACCAACCAAAACAATATTTTTTATATAACTTGCGTTAAACATTGGCGGCTTCACACTTCATCACTGACTCGAAAAAGTCAGGTGCTTTAGCGTCATCTGCGGAAATCGTAAAGCGTTGGCAACATTCATCTTTGAAAGAGCTGCACAAACTGGATGCGAGAAGCTGAAAATAGATCCAGATGGCGTGCAATTGGAGAGGCTTATGTCTAGCAGTGGACTGCAACAGGCTGATGGTGATAATGATGATGATGATGATGAAGTGATCATGTACATTTGTATTGACAAGCATACCTTGGAATGACGATCAGCAACTGGTAAAATCAACAATCAATGTTGTCCAATCAAATTTCAATGTTGTTTGGAAAGGATTCAGTAATCCTGAAACCGTCTGCATTTTAGGGTTCTTAGCTGGAAATTATACCTAACTAGCTGCGCCCCGCGGTTTCACCCGCGTAAGCCCTGATCCCGCGGGATTATCGGAACAAAATACTTTTTATTCTGCCAGGCTACTGCCTATGTGTTATTCCAGGTTTCCAGCTACCTATATTGCAAGCAACTTTCGTAATACGCGGTTCAGCGTTTTTTACGTGATTGAGTAACAAACACACTACTCACAAACTTTCAGCTTTATAATATTAGTAGGTTTTATTTTTGGTTAAATTCCGAAGTACCACGCTCAAATAGCTATTGAAATCAACCATCTCAATATCATTTGAACTCTCTCCCTTTCTATCGTCAAAAATGATAATCGCGCCGCTATTTGCTTATTCTATCAGCATTGTACTCGTACTCTGCCAACGTTTCAAAATCTACAGACTAAGACTTTTTATCAAGATATTTAAATCTATACTGATATTATAAAGATGTAACTTTGGTTACATGTATGTATGTATATTGGGACGTAATCTCCTAACTAACTAAATACCCTACATTACAGATAAAAAGATAATTTTAATTTTTAAGGCTGATTTTTCAAATCTCTAGATATTATAGATATCTGAAAAATAAAATGTAACACCACCGAATAAAAAACGTCACTGTGATATTTAAAAAGAAAATAATTCTAAATTTAGAAGATCTAAATTTGAAGCCTTTTCAATTTGGTTGGGTTCGAACTTATTCGATAGATATCTGTTATTCGTAGAATGAAAAATGAGGCCTAAATAAAATTAATACTACATCATCATCTTCTACCATACATCATACTTCTATGACACAACATTGTCATAGAAGTATGATGTAAAATGACGCAACGTAAAATGTTTCAATGACATGAAATTAGCCTTAGGCTTATAAGTACCTGTCCAATTATTTTTACCTTTTTAAAGTTTGGTTTTGTTTTAACTTGATCCCTACATTTTAAGTGG
The DNA here is from genome assembly GCA_949358125.1 of Idaea dimidiata. Lineage (NCBI taxonomy): Eukaryota > Metazoa > Arthropoda > Insecta > Lepidoptera > Geometridae > Idaea > Idaea dimidiata. Next base: position 12,465,906 of record OX442339.1, on the reverse strand, counting down.
ATTGGTTTTTTATAGGTCCCCTCGCGACCAAGACACAATGCTTAAAAACCTAACGTAGTTGGGATGTGGAAGTCAGAAAATAAAAAATAATAAGCGATTAAGACCCATAGACCTTAAAAGGTCCCTTATACCAATTCTGCCCGCAATATTGCATTTTGACACATTCACGATAAACATCCACCTGGTTCTCACGGCTTTGTTCTATGACAGGTGCACGGTTATTGTGAAAGTGTTTAGGAACTTTTTAGGTCTACTGGTAAAATGAAACTATGTTAACCAATCGTGTGAATTAAAAAAACTCTACTCTACTGTGATATTAAATATCATTGTAGTTTATTTAAAGGAAGCCAGAGTAGCAGGGTCCGGCGGCACGGTTCGTTGCTCGTCTTGTTTGGAGAACGACCTCGCGGATTCTACAATCAGATTTGACACGTCTGATCGGATACTGTTTAACGTTCATATTTGAACAAGGTGTTTTGGTAGTCAACTGAATTTCAGCTAGATATATGTATAATATATTCTATTCAAAAGGTAAGGAAAATGTGACTACTCCAATCTAATATTGAGCTCTTCCTAGTTTCGAAGGATACGTTAGGCATTTGGTACAGGTTGTTATCTCTGATTGCAGTTGTTAGGTAAAGTTAGAGACCTTTACGGTCTGAAAAAAATATCGCTAGGTGAGCCACACTACTATACGGAAAGAAGAACCACGTTCAAAAGATGTTCTCAAACAGAATGTCATCTAAGTGTTATTAAATTTTTGACGCAACGTATAAATATATTGAAGACTAGCTGCGCCCCGCTGTTTCACCCGCTTAAGTCCCGTTCCCGCGGAAATAACAGGATAAAAAGTAGCCTATGTGTTAATCAAGGTCTCCAGCTACCTATATTCCAAGTTTCATCTCAATCGGTTCAGAAGTTTTTGCGTGCAAGAGTAACAACCACACATACATACATACATAAATACAAACTTTCGCGATTATACTATTAGTAAGATATTATGTCAATTATTTTTATCAGGTTGCAAGGAAAGGGTTATGTTTTTCGCGCCTATCTTGTATGTTTGTAATATTCTTCCTCAGCTTGTTTCTTCCAAACCACTCAATGGATTTCTTTAATTAAGGTATAGTTAGATTTACCTCATTTCTCCAATGGTTTTTAGGTGACATAAAAATAAAAACAAAATGGCGACCACCAGGCGCCATGTTGTTTAAAAGAAGCTATTTAAAAATCATTATTAGGTTTCTTCAATCATTCTTTATTTCTTATTTATTTATTTAGAAATTATAATGGTGTAATATTATTCAATAATGTTTTTAATGTTAGTGAAATATCTAATAGGAATAAAAGGTATCTTAAGTTTCAATGCAATTTTTTCAGTCTGTCACAATAATAAATCTAAATTATTATGCAAGTATAGAATTCAATTTGTCAAAATAAACGTCATCTTACCACAAAATAAGACACCAACTATGTACAAATCTAAAACCAAAACAAAAACCTGTCCTCTCGGATAAAACTGCGAAGGAAAATACTTACATCTCAACTTGGAGACTTGTCAAAATAATGTCAATAAGCTGTCAATGTCACTATTGGGAGAGTAAACTGCAGACAAAAGGGTGACGGGACAAAAAGTTCCACTCGTTAGGGACGGCACTAATTGGGTACCTGAGGGGACACTGACGCGGACGCCCCTGCGGTGGACTTACAATGCAACAAGGATCTTTGTAACTGGTAATATTTATATATTTACATTTTACCGGATATTAATCGCGTATTATTTTTTATTTTTCTTACCTACCTCGACGTTTAGTTTAAGACCCGGTAAAATGTAAATATAAAACACTTTATTTATCGGGTTTTATTAATGGTTATTAACGAACCGAGCTTTCGCCAACTTTACCAACAGTTGGCTTTTTCAAGGTTGAATAAAACGCGATTAAACCCGATAAATAAAGTGTTTTGTTATGCAGAATCGCGAAATCCATTTAAGAAAAAATGTAAATATGTTAACAAATCGATTGAATTTAAAAAGTTTATTGGTAACATTTATAGTTATAAATAAATAAATATTGCACCACATTGCACACAGCGCAATCTAGCCCCAAACTGAGCAAGTTAGTTAAAATAACAGTAAATGGCTAATATCTATACTATAAATTATAATTATTCCATTCTGTTTTGTGAGCCGGCTTTTGTATAATGCATTGTGCTAAGTGTAATAACGATGTTCCCGAGGCCCTGCCGTGCGGAGCCTGCCAAAAAGAGTTTGGATACTGCTGCGCCGCCATTACCGAAAAGGGATATCGCAAGTTGGGGCCGGATCGCAGGGCTTCTTGGAGATGCCCTGAATGTAGGAAGAGTAAAATAACACTAGCTGTAAGCCCTTCTACCGTTCCCGAGGTGATTGATTATCCCACCGGTGCGGGCGTGTTGGCAGATACCGATGCTGACGCTGGTCACTATCCCGCCCCGCAGGATGACGGCCCGGTTACGCTCGGCGCCTTACTACTTGAGATCCGAGCCATGCGACACCAGCTTACTCATGAGATGAGGTGTATAAAGCAAGACGTATCTGATCTTCGTGCCTCCTGTGAGTTCAATAACTCTGTTCTGAGCGAGCATTCCGCTAGAATATCTGATTTAGAGGTTAAGTCCAAGCTGACCGACTCCCTTAAAACTAGCCTCGACTCTGCACTCCTTGAGATTGAGACCTTGAGAGCCAATCTCGCTCTGAAGGATCAGCGAGACCGGATCAACAATATTGAAGTGAAAGGTATACCTGTCAAAAAGTCGGAGAACCTATTCGTGATCATTGAGGAAATAGCTAAAGCACTTGGTCTCGAGTTCTCTAAGTCCCAGGTGAACTACATTGCCCGCGTACCCACGCTGAACCCCAAGGAAAAGTCCATCATTGTTGGTTTTCACAATCGTTACACCAAGGAGGACTTCGTAGCAGCGGCCCGCGCGAAGAAATATATTTCTACAGCCGATATTCCCGGGTTAATGAATTCTAATTCTAATTCAAGAATTTTTGTGAATGATCACTTAACACCTGCAAATAAGAAGCTACTTACTCTGGTCAAAAATGCGGCGATGAATAAGAGTTATAAGTATGTATGGGTGCGGCACTGCAAGATTCACATACGTAAAAATGATACTTCGAATGTTATTATCGTGAACGGTGAAGCTGATTTAAACAGGATCACATGAGCTGGTGTTTAGTTTGTATCGTTTCGTTTTCTATAGACATATTATTTACGTTATTAGTAAAGTGGTTGCTACTTGTGGCATTAATGACATGTACGTTTAATATGGGTAAAACTTGCCGTGTACCAACGTTTGCTCATACACTCGTACCCGGTTGTAGCACTGGGTTACAATTTCTTTTGTTATTCACGGTAACTTTATTTATGATTTTTAACAGTGTGTACATTTGTCATTGTAAACTTAATGAATGTATTTTGGCTCGGCTATGCATGTGCAGGTTATCATCATTCATTGTAATACTTTATCAATTCACTGCTTCATGTCTATCTATCTCTTTTGCGCCTGCATCTTGTGATGTGTACTCTCTGCTCGCTCGCACCTTACCTTACATTTTTTTGCCTACTGCCAGATATCGAGTCATTCAAGATTTCTACCTACCTAGTTATATGATTAGCTTACTTTATATTATAGATATTGTTGTCCGCTCGCTGATATCCTTGCTGCTCGCAGTTGTTACGTACCTTGATACATCACATAGTTTTTGTTATTGGTTTACAAATGGACTTTGAACTAAGTATTTACTATCAAAATACTAGGGGCTTACGAACCAAAACATCTGAATTCTATCGTAATCTTTGTTTATGTAATTATGATTTAATAATATTGACGGAGACTTGGTTATGGGAGGGGATTAAGGACTCCGAATTATTCGATGGTAGGTATATTGTGTGGAGGCGAGATCGTGACTATACTGCTACCGGTCAGAAGTTGGGCGGCGGGGTGCTGATTGCGGCGCGGCGAGACCTGCCCGTCACACCGCGGCCTACGCTACACTGCAGTGCGGAGGACCTTTGGGTCACCCTGTCTTTGCGTGACCATAACAAGCGCATTAGTTTAAGTTATCATATTTGCGTACTTTATCTAATTGGACAAAACCTGGGTAATACATTTAGGGTACAGTTAGCTAATTATTTGGATAATCTGCGTAATATTATTATTAGTAATCCTAATGATAAATTTATTTTAGTTGGGGATTTTAATATGAGCTCGATAACTTGGAGCCTAAACTCGGGTTCTGATAATTCCCTATATGCTTGTGATTACCCCCTTGATGATGAATCTGATGAGTCGTTATTGGTGGACGAACTTAATTTTTTAGGTTTAAAACAATATAACGGGATTTTTAATGCATATGGTAAGATTTTGGACCTTGTCATATCTAATGATTTGGTGTCGGTTTCAGACTGTTCTTCTAGCCCCTTAGTGCCTATCGATAAGTTCCATGGTGCGCAACTTTTAACGGTAAGTTTAGCTTGTTACAAGCCACTCGATCGCCCTAAATTTACTAAGTATTTGTATTATAAGGGTAACTATGATGCAATTAATCGCGAAATTGTAGAAATTGACTGGGATGGTAGGTTTCACGGTCTCTCACTAGATGACGCAGTCCGTCAGTTTTATATAGAATTCCGCCGTCTCCGAGATGCCTATATACCGAGTAGGATTATTTCCCCGGATCTATATCCTAAATGGTATTCTTTACCATTAATTAAGTTACTTAAAGAAAAATATAAATATTTAAAAAAATACAAAACCTACGGTAATAGGTCAGATGAGTTTACTTATCAACTTCTGCGTGACAGGGCTAAGGCTCTTGAGAAGACTTGCTATGATCAGTATATCGGTAACGTGGAAGATTCAATAGGTAGGAACCCAAAGTTTTTTTGGTCTTTTGTCAATTCTAAGTCGAAATCGCATGCTATGCCTAGTACTCTTAATTTTAATGGTAAAATGCTCATTACTGGCAAATCGATTTGTGAGGGTTTTGCTACTTATTTTAATTCTAACTTTTTGGATCCTGATAGTCATAGTAGTTCTCAAGTATTTCAAAATAGTCAATTATCTACATGTTCTGATTGCGCTACTATTACGATTGATGTTTCTCTAGTACAGAAGCTACTAAATAAACTTGATGCTACTAAGTCAGCTGGGCCCGATGAACTTCCGGCTATTTTTCTCATTAGATGTTCTAAATCCATTTCTATCCCTTTAAGTATTCTCTTTGAAAGGTCGTTAGCTGACGGAAGGGTCCCCGTAATTTGGAAAAAGGCGTTCGTAACTCCAGTTCATAAAAAGGGTTCTAAAACAGATGTAGCAAATTACAGGCCGATATCCAAATTGTGCATTGTATCCAAAGTGCTTGAGAAGTTAGTATATATGCAATTATACCCAGCACTCCGGCAGTCCCTTAGTAGTTCTCAGCATGGGTTTTTGCGCGGGCGCTCCACTGTCTCTAACCTAGTTCTCTTTAATAATTTTTTGACAAGTGCAATGGACAAACGTGAGCAGGTTGACGCAATATATACTGACTACAGTAAGGCATTTGATCGGATCCAGCATAATTTACTAATATATAAGCTATCTTCCATAGGATTGAGGGGGGACTTGCTCCGTTGGTTTACTTCTTACATTGAGAATCGCTCGCAAGCCGTTGTCGTTAACAACTACATTTCCAGCTGGGTTCCTGTGCCTAGCGGGGTGCCACAAGGTTCGCTTCTCGGGCCTTTAATGTTTATTATTTTTGTCAACGACATTGAGCGGTGTCTGCGTTCAGCTACGTTGTTATGCTTTGCCGATGACATGAAAATCATTGCAAGGGTTAAGTCAGAGTCTGATGCGTTGGCACTGCAGGCGGATTTACTTGGGTTGGAGGATTACTGTATCAAACATAATTTAGATCTTAATCCTACTAAGTGTAATGTTGTAACATACACTAGAAAACTTAATCCTATTATTTTTAATTACAAGCTAAAAGGTGATCAACTTAATAGGCTCTCAGTTATCCGTGATCTGGGAGTTATTCATGATAGTAAACTTATTTTTGACGAGCATATTGAGGCCATCACTGCAAAAGCATCCAGGGCACTTGGGTTTGTCATGCGTACTGCAAAGGATTTTAAGCAAGTTAAAACTATCAAAATATTATATTGTTCTTTTGTGCGTAGTCATTTGGAGTACGCATCGCAAATCTGGAACCCGCAATATAAGGTTTACGTTGATCGATTGGAAAGGGTTCAGAGGAAGTTCCTCCGATGCCTATGTTTTCGTACTCATGATTATTACAGCAGGGAGAGTTACACATATCTATGTAAGAAGCACCATTTGCTTCCATTGATTAATAGAAGGGCTATAGCTGACCAAGTTTTCCTTTATAAAATTGCTACTAGCTTGATTGATAGCCCTGAACTGCTCAGTCAGCTGTTTCTTAGAGTCACCTCCGTGGCTTTGAGATCCTACGACTTATTGTTTCTACCCAGGGCATCAACTAACTATAGGCAGAATGAGTTTCTTTATCGGGCGAGCATTGAGTATAACAGGCTTAGTAGGGAGTTGGATATTGACTTGTTTAATACTGGCTATAAAAGTATTAGGCGTATGCTTAGCCAGCAATTCTTCAATTCAATTCAGGTACCTACCTGATTTGAGGGCGCATGGTTGCTTGCGTTTGCCTAGTTAGTATCTACTTGACTGGGTGGATGTGGGTAGTCTGCGTTAATATTGTCTGTTGGTACTTTTGTTTTTATACTGATATCTTCATATATTTCTTTTTATTTTATTCAGGCTGTCTTTTTGTTTTTGCGTTGTTTCTATTTGTGAATGTTCGTAATTGGCTTTGTGTTATCTATACATATATATTTACTTTGTATTATAGCTGTGAATGTTCCTTAAATAAATAAATAAATAAATAAATAAATAAATACTAAAACACAATATTTATGGGGATTTCAAGGTTGTCAACCTTGAAAAAGCTAACTGTAAAGTTAGCGAATACTCGGTACTTGGCAATAATGCCGTTATTAAATAAAACGCGAGTTAAACCTCGTAAATATTGTGTTTTATTATGCAAAATCGCGGAAACCTCACACAAAATTATAATATCTAGGTATTATACTTCTATACTAATATGATAAAGCGAAAAGTTTCTTTGCTTGTTTGTAATGATTAAGATCTGAAACTACTGGACTGATTTTAAAAAGTCTTTCACCAATCGAGAGCTACTATATCGAAGAGTAATATTGGCTTTTTAGCCCGATATTCCCACAGGATCTGGACGGGTCAAACAATAGACCCAGCAATTTTTTTTATAAAGAGACATGAGTCGTATTTGCCAAGCTGCCACGTCTATTTCTCGGCACGCAAGTTGCTGTAACCACTTTGGAATAATTTTTATATTTAATTTTCTTCGGTTTAGGTGTTTTTATTAAGCTCTCTTAGAGCCGAATAAATAGTTTATTTTCAAACTAGATGTAAAGTACTTTTGTTACTAACTTGCGAGTACCTACCTATAGTAAGTTACTAGAATATAAGTTCTGTGAATTTAAATATTATTAGTTAGAATTACAAAATTCATTATTACCCCAGTCGCTTAATTTTCATTAATATCCTTGTCGAAGTATGTCTGCGTTTGACAACACAGCGGGTATGAAAGACATTTTGGTTACTTTCTTACGTTTTTTCTCAAAAGATACTATATTTTCCAAAATAAGCATCTGTTTTTGTACCTATTATTTGTGTCCAATAGCACATAACGAATTTTAGCAAAAACCTTGAAGGCAGGCTCCTAAAGTACCTACCTTATGTTGTTAGTAAGACATAGACATGAGCTGACAATGGTTTTTGCAGACTGTCTGACCGTCAGTTTTGAAATTGCGGACTAGTCGCCTGACTAAAACTGTTCGACTTTCAAGGCACTTAGATCATTAATATTAGCCGCCATCACTCCAAGGATGCGCAGGTACGTACATGAATATAGACTTTTTTTTTAACTCCACCTTCTAACTCCTTTTTCTTTTTTTTTTAATTTGTAGTATCGTATCTAGTCATTTAATAAATATTGGTGTTATTACGACTTGTCAGCACTATTTTCCGAATAGTCGGCTCGTTCCTAGTGCACACAAAAAGCACGATTTTGATTAGAAATTTTATTATATACGGTAGAAATTACTACGTGCATAACTACACTTACATAATGCTTGTAATGTTATTAATATATTATGTATAGTTACAAGATATTTAAAATAAAATAAATGAACTAACTACTTACACGTAATGGTCTTATGTATAATTACCTACTTAAGTATTTATTTTATTTTGTTAACAATAGGTAAGTACATAATAGGTCGAGATGAACATATTGTAAGAAAGAAAGAGCTTCAGCATTAGGGTATTTAATCTCTGTAATTGGCCACGAAAGCTTATCAAACTTGTTATAAAGTTGGCTTATTACGATTCAACGTACGAGTCGCGGGCCACTCATGAAATTAAATTACATCGAACGGCGGGCTACCTTAAACCAGCCACCGCGGTTTTAAAAACTACAAAGAGTAAGTTAAAATATTGACGGCAAAATAATACAATTTCATTATCTGCACCCGCATTAGCGTTATCCTCGTTATCTAGTGAATCTATTATGTACATGAAAATAAATGGGTAGTAATTCCAATCTATATTTAACTCATGCTTCTGATATATAAGAAATATTACGACGCTTCGGCCATATTACACTGTCGCGACTCTTAAAAGTGCCGTAACTTGACGGTGACTGATGTGTGAGAGTGCACTTTAGTATGCTTGCCTAGTAGAAAGAAACCTATTCACTCTAGACTTCAGAAGTGAGTTAATAAGTTTTAGTAGAAACCCCTAAACTTACAGGAAATCTATCTTTTCCAAACCTCAAACAGGAAGCCTGGAAAGACCTCTGATGTCTAGAATTTCAACACCTTTCCAGACTACTAGTTTCTGTAATAATTTTAAAGTTACACATAATGCAATCAGGGTAATAATAGTGTCCATTCTGTTCGTTGCAAGCATTTCTAATAATCTTTGAGTCCAGGTAATACATATTGCGATATTACTAAAGAAGGGAAAAGTTTTCCATTTTGCGTGCGGCGGGCGGTGGGCGGCTCACCGACACTCACCTAACTTGTTTTTACTGCTAAATATATTGTATGCAGTCTCGGTTTACTGTTGTTTATATTTTATATAGGTACTCTTTTACAGATTTTCTGGGCTATCCAAACGATAAATGAGACAAAACAAGGTGAATGGCCAGCAGAGAATAAGAGTTAATACCTACGATACTTATAGGTTATATTCTGATTATAGCAACAGCCTCAAGTCACGGATGAATTTTAACTTAATTAATGTTGCAGTCATACCTTGAAAGTGACCAAAACTAGACTGAAAATAATCAAACTTGATACAATAACCCTAAGCTCTAAGCCCTAAGCCATATACAGATTTTTAAAGAGCTCTGTTTTACCCAAAAGTGGAAAGTTTTGGTATTTAAAACCATATGTGTAAAACCCTATTTAACTAGATTATTATTTAAAAAAACTTAGTAGTAAAAGAAGTCTGTTCTTGAAATTTATTGTGATGCTATTAATATGTTGCAGCACTATGTTTGCCATTAGTGGACTTTGAGCTACATCGTCATTTTTTTTTTTTTTTTTTTTCACAGAATCAACAGCACTTAGAAATAGTTTAACATAAGACTTAGATAAAACAAACTGCCAATAATAGATTCATACTTTTTAAAAAAATAAATTAAGGTTTTGATTTGTCACAATCGAGAAGCTACAAAGAATAAAATAAAACAAAAATACGTACGCAAACAGCAATCCATCAGGAGAGGGAAGGGAAAAGGAAAAGATGGAATAATATGGAAGGGGAAAAATATAAAACAAACCTGTAAATATAAATCATAGATAAATAATTGTGTGATGAACATAACTCTAAAGAAAAATAATAAATTAATTGTACAATTCATCGTCCAGCAACTTGATAATTTGCGATTTAAAAACTTTCTTCGAAACGTGGAAGAAGTCCAGCATTCCTCGGTCTTTCTTAACTACAAATTTGCAACAGCCACTACTATTCACTACTATTAACACAATCCCAATCGGAGTACAATACATTTGAAGGACTGTATTTATTTTCACTATTACAATTAAAAAAAACATCAACCATTTTTGATTGGTCGAATGCATTCGTTTCCACGCCAATAGGCACACGCGTTCAATAACAGTCACCAATCATGCGGCGTTCGAAATTTAAAAAAGCAATATGGACGAATGTGACCGTTACTAATTTGACACGTGACGTCACATTTGTTCTGTGGTTGTCGTGTCGTACGATATTCAATTGTTTTTGTAAACTTTTCAGAAGATCTGCTAGCTAAAATTAAGGAAGACGTCATATAGAATTGTTAAGATGTTGACTCGTCATTCCTCTGAGCTGGAGTTCTGTGTCTCTACTTTGATTCTATGAAGATCAAAAAAAGAAAAAAACTGTGACTATATTGACAGATTTTTTTTCTGGGTGAAATTTTTTTAGGAGTAGGAATAAAGTAAAAGGATGAAGAAGAAGAACTCATAAGCTCCTCTTATCCTGATATTTCCGCGGATTCAAGACTAAAGCGTGTAGAACCTCAGGGTGCCGCTAGTTATTTAAAAGTTAGGTATGTTTTCCGATTCTTTGAGTAGGATTTAATTTAGATTCAGTTTCGTTTAAACAATGCAATTTTAGAGCTGCAATACAAGTTATCAAGCCGGGACGGGTTATCATCACAAAATTAACTCTAACAATTAACAAAACATTCGGCGCGCACAAGTAAACAACACAGCATTTTTCCTTTTTTGTTTTAAAACAATATTTTATTGCACCATTATTCAGAAATAAAATAAAACTATAAAAAATTCGGACGCAAAACCAGTCGTTCGTACAAATCGTAAAACTACCGCGAATTTCGCCGCCAAATACTAAACTAAATTCATTCCCATTTTTTGGCGATCACGTCTTTTGAAAAGTTAATCAAAACGGCATGGGACAAAGCTGGAATTCCTTGTTCAACGAGTGAATACCGATTTCTATTACAAAAACTAAAAAGGAGGGTCGACCGTCCACACGATTGCACCTCGACAATGGCCAATTTGACACTTTAAGTGGAGGTGAAAAAGTGACAATTAGGGTGGTCGGGCATGCATTGTGCGGGGCGGAAACTAGTATTTAAATTTCCATTAGGCACTGAATCGCTTCGGGAGGGTAATCGGTTAGCTTTATCCTAACGTTAGCTCACTTATAAGTGCAGAGTATCTTTTCTGATGGGACAATCGATTTTATTTTCTACGAAGTAAAAGTGGGTAGGAGTAAATCGTGTTAATTCCAAACGTTTTAAACTAACATGATTTATACTCATACTAGCTGCGCCCCGCGGTTTCACCCGCGTAAGTCTTCATTAAGGATCATCGGGATAAAACGTATGTGTGTTATTCCAGGTCTCCAGCTATATATATTCCAAGATCTATGGAAATCGGTTCAGCAGTTTTGCCTGAAAGAGTAACAAAATCACATACCTAGTCACGAACTTTCGCGTAAATAATATTAGTAAGATTTACAATTTATCGGCTACATTTAGTCTCGTCGCGACCGACAATATTGTATTGTAATATATCGTCAAAACATCGAGGTGAGGTTATTACTGCTCGGCGAGCAATATTTGTCATTTTTATTAAAAATAACAACACGACGATAAGACCTGAGAAATTGTAAAAAGTATTGTATTTTATTGAAAGAGAACAAAAAGTAAATTATTTAAATTAAAATCTTTACTTTCAATAAATTTAAACTTAGTACCTAACATTATTTTTATAATATAATTAAGTAAATTGTCCCTAATTTTTTCATGTATGTACCTAGAAATGTGCAAAGTTGGGCAATACTCACCTAATAGAAAGTGATGATATCATCCAAGATGGTCATCTAGTAAGATGACCATCCTTCTTTCCTTCCTTTGTCCTTAGTGATTGCATCGCTCTACGTATTGCATAATTGATTCCGCTTGGCGCTATGACTTCGGCCGATGGGCCACCAAAGTCGTACTCTTTTAGACCAAGCTATAGGGAGGATTTATATTAGAACGTTTCCCGGCCGCGCCGGGTCCGAGCTTAGACTGCTCGCCGAGCAATGGACAACGAACCTCGCCCGCGTGACGGTTTTATATAAATCATCCCCTAGAGAATCCTGAAAATAAGAAACTTTTGAATATGATGATTTTCAATCACATTTTCTTAATACAAGTTGTGTGATACTTTTTCATGATTAATCCTAAATTAAATCTCGTATCAATGATTGGCAGATTCGTTAAAACTAATATCGGATTATCCTTTTATCTTTAATAGAATCGTAATGTAAGGGGAATGGAACGTTGTGAGTTAATGGATTAAAATTGTCAATATCGTTACCCCGTAGATCGGGGTGCAGATGTTCATTTAGCTTATCAAAAATGATGGTCAATTTATTAAATAAGTTAGATATAAGGTAGATTTCTAAACTTCAAACTTACTTATTCGTACATAGTCCTCCTAGGTAAATTAAGGTATGGTTAATCATGGTCGACACATGTGAGTCAACTTCAGTCTCCACATATCATACAGTCAACAAATAGCGCAAGGGACGCTATGTATCTGCGACTTTAGTGTATTTCAGACGGGTACGTGATATTTGACATAAAATAAAGGTTCTAACGATCACACGACCTAATTTCATTTAATATACACTCCTGCAACTACAAAAAATGCGACAGGTTTTATAAAGGTATAGGCACTTGGGGTAAATTATTACCCAATTTTAAAAAACAACTCAAATCACTGAGGGTCAATTATTACCCAATTTCAAATATCGCGGGCTCCGCATGAACTCCCTATTTATAATCTATACTGATTTTACTAATTAATATAGCCATACGGAAGTACATCCATTCATTCCACACTTTGTTGACATTTACGTTCATGTATGCAAACCTATCAAAACATCAATAGTCACGATAGAAAACTAAACTATTTACAGTATTTATTAGTCTATGAATTGGCCGCCTAAGTGAATTTTGGGAATTTTGGAACTTATTTTGCAACTATAAGTAAGATGCAAGAGTTTGTGCTGCAGTTTCGATGTTAAGGCGTATAACTAACCAATTCATGCAGGGTGTTCATATAAGTCAATAATTTCTAGCAATAGAGAATGAATGTTGTATCTGTTTTTATATCTATTATACTAGCTGCGCCCCGCGGTTTCACCCGCGTAACTTCCTATCCCGTAACGTTAATGATCCCTCACGTATGTCATACCAAGTGTTGCTTAACGATCATTCAAAGTACTATATAATATTTCTACCTCTAAACCAACCCTGTACCAAGTTTTATGAATATCGGGTCACCCGCTCTTTTTCACCCATCACGTATGTTGTACCAAGTGTTGCTTAACCCGTGCGATCATTCAAAGTACCCTATATATTATTTCTACCTCTAAACCAACCCTGTACCAAATTTCATTCATATCGGTTTACGGGTTGTTGAGTTAGAAATAGAAATACACGACTTTATTTTTCAGAGCTGCCGTCCCGCAGTTTCACTCGCGTAAGTCCCGATCCCGAGGGAATATCGGGATCAAAAGTAGCCTATGTCATATCTGAATAATGTAGCTTTCTATTAGTGAAATAATTTTTGAAATCGGTCTAGAAGTTTCTGAGATTACCCCCAAAATACATACATATATACATGTTACCAACGTTACCTCTTTATAATATTAATTACCAACCTAAAACAAAATATTAAGAATCAAAAGTACAATGAGATATTGCAAAAGAATTTTTAAAAAGCACTGCAGTTTGGTGACACAACCGTCTCGCATGGAGCCGACCTATTGAGCCGCGCGGCATGATGCCTCACAGAGTTGACTGGCCACCCTCATCATCGTCGCCCGCTACGTATATATGCACGCCTGGTACTTAGTAATTATTTATTGTGGAGTTATTTTAAAACTGTAATATCTCGTGAGATATTCATTGAAATCAAGTGATGTTAAGGACAATTATGTTTAAAATTAAATATTTTTAATGAATAATGTATTTATTTGGATAAGGATTAACATAATATTTACAAAATTACCTTCGGAAATAATGCATTGTTCTACAACAAATTTGATTACTCTAAAAAATGTTATATTGAGTCTACCTTATGAGATAGACATATGCTGTCGCAGACTATTTATTAGATCCTTTTTAGAGGAAGAATTCTGTCATATATGGTTTTTATGTAACTCTGACCGTTTACTCAGCGCACGCGACAGAATCTCAGAACTAGGTGATTTTTTTCCCGTTTTTGCAACATTTTTCATGGATGCTCCGCTCCTATCAGTCGTAGCGTGATGTAATATAGCCTGTAACCTTCCTCGATAAATTGACTATCAAACACAAAAAGAATTTTTGAAATCGAACCGGCAGTTCCTGAGATTAGCGCGTTCAAACAAACTCTTCAGCTTTATATTATTAGTATAGATTTAAACAACTTAAAAAGCACCAAAGTTAGAAGAATATAATTTGGATATAACCCAAATTAAATCAACATTACGGATTAAACAGCAAATTAATTCGTAAAGGAAATAAACAGAGACACGTCTGAGCTTTGAGGTAAACTAAACCAATTTGTTTCGTCGCTTCCAATACGCCTACATTTATAAACATACCTCAATTCGTGATTTAAAAGTATTAAAGCTGTAGGTATCCAAGCTGTACCTCTATATATTTATAGATTAAATACCATATACCGACAATTATAGATATTATATAACTATTATATTATGTCCGTAACAATATTATGTGCTACAAGAAAGCATGGCATGGCGATCATTTAGGAATATGTCTATAAAAAGATTTTTTCCACAACTTTTATTTAACTTTGCACTGTTAGTTCATTTATTAATTAAGAAACCACTACCACTTTTAAAAATCTTTACAAATAAACATGAAAATCTTGATTTTAATAGCTTGCGTTTTTTAAATTCTTCATACTCCATCTATTCTGATGAAAAGACAATGTATGATACAATGAAGAATTGAATTAATCAGGATTGTCCCAGACAACGGATTTTAACAGTCAACAGCACACACATGAAATTTCGTATAATCCTAAGCATCCAGCTAAGATAATATTACATTTAAATTAATAATTCGATCCATACTTTGTTGATATGTGTTTATTATTTTTATCATACGAGTATTTATTTTACATTTTTCTTTTTTAAGTTTTATTATCTTTTGTTTTTGTCTATATTGCAATCTTTTATTGTATAGTATACAGTACCTTACCTATCTAATTCCTCAAATCTTGTCCATTCATTGGTTGCCTGGAAGAGATCGCCATTAGGCGATAAGGCCGCCTATTGCATCACACTAGTTTTAAGTTTTTGTCTTTGTAATATTTGTTTAATTTATGTTTTTGGTGCAATAAAGTATTTATTCATTCATTCATAATTCGTTTTAAAACCTTAATCGGAAATTAATTTAAAAAATGTAAAACGTATCCATTTTGAATCAGTCAGTGCGATGTAATATTGTCATCACGTATATCGCAGCAATTATCTCTGATTCGTGGCTGTACCGTTTGCATAACAATTAGTCGACATTATGTGCTAAATGTCGTTTCATATCTACGCGACTCGAATGCTTCGGCTGACCTTACCCGATTGTCCCGGAAATCTGTTTACTTGTTAAGCAGATTTCGGGGAAAAATCGGACTTTGGGTGTTAAATTCACAGGAACGCTTTGATACGATTAATATTAAAAGAGATGGTAGTTTCAGTATTTTTTAGAACAGTGAGAATTACAAATTACATCTCAGTCTATTCGTTAGCCAGAGGTCTAAGAAGACCTTAAAACGTCGTCTGGCGTTAAAAATGCTTAGTAGAAAAACCAACGCTACGAAATAGGTACTTAGTGATAAATTGAGTTTCATTTCAAATCAACTTCGCGAAAACCGAAGAAAAATCTAAATCTAATCGGACATTTTACTATAAAAAATGTTAAATTTTTAAAGGAAACGAACCTCTTTTATCGAAAAATTAAACTTTATCGTTTTAGTGGGATACAAAAGATTTGAACTATAATATTTTTATATTGTTAAATGCCATACAAAAACGCTTTGGCCAAAATAGTTAATGATAAAAATAAATATGTACAAACAAAAAGGACATTGGAACAAAACACCAGCAATAGGTGAAGCGACTTATCGGACACAACTTTCAATACAAAAGTGATTGACAGAATTATATCGTTAAATATTATTGACACGATCGCCCAACCGCCGGAATACATTAACTCAACGAATTCATATTTCGAAAATTACGAGTGCTTATTATTATTGACTTTATTCATTGGGTACTTAGGTACGTAATATCGTATTACCAACCTAATGCCAAACTGAAATAGTTATCATTTCACTCCACACACTACTTTTGCAAAGCTTTAGCACAGTACATGGAAAGGCTCTGACCTCTACACAGCAGTATGGAAACTAATAAACTTTTTAAATTCACACGATTTGTTAACATATTTACATTTTTCCGGGTCTTATTTATTTTTTTACCTCGATATTTCGATCATGTAACAATGATATTATCTTAATCTCGAGGGGACTGGAACTGTGACGGGTGTCGTACTTTTTTAAGCAACGACGTTTTATAACCGTCGTTGCTTACGTCCGGTGGTGGGTAGTTTTAAGAAATTTTTAAAATACGTGAGTAACCGCAGTACCCACATTTTCCGTTACACTAGTTCGTTCTTATTTGTAGGTAGTATGGTAACTATCTACGAATGGTTGGAAACGGCTCACTCACACAAAAATGCGCGTCGACGACACCCCTAAGGAAGTTTAGCGGTGAAGTCAGTACTTACTGTGTGCCGCGTCACGACTAGTGTGCACGTGCGTGTGTGCAGTTTCCATACTGCTCCCTCTATATACTGTGGCTATAGCCCATTTGTGCAATAACAGACTTCATCTGGATGAAATAAATATTTTTGGTGGTGTGGGCCTGTACTTTAATTCTAATGAACGAAAAACCTGTCGTAATGCCTTCTACTTATATTGAATGACACATTTTCTTTATGGATGACAGTTTTTTTTCGTTCGTTCATAGGTCCCGCTTTAACGTAGTAAGTACTTAAAAACTTTTTAGTATTGAATTTCAGAATAACTATTATGTACTTATGTGTATTCACTTCAAAAACGACAAATTTGACTTCAAAAAACAAAGAAAGATGTTTTCAATTCAGTTGTAAAAATGTTTCAGTATTTTTATTTCATGAACGACGTAAACAGAGGTCAAGTTATACCGGCCAGGCTATACCAATAATGACCCGTACCTCACCATTGTGAAGGTTTTATCAATGGGCTAAGTTGACCCTTCCTGTTCGGTGTTGACGTGACTCTTTGACTTCTAACCCTTGGCTGTACCCGTCAAAATGAGATGGGCTCCCGAGTGACCGAATGTATTCAAAAATAAATTAGATACGTGTTGTCATTGTTGTTGTAACAATTTCGATATGATGCACAGTATATTATTATTTCGATGCCGACGGAGTGCACAGATTACCTAGTAGTTGGCTCCTCTGCGTTTTTATATAATTACTCGAAAACTCAAGTACTAAATACCACTTGTAGGTAGGTAAGTACTATTAGACTGCGCGCACTTTAATTTAAGTATACACACGAATACGTGTGATCGTGGTCGTACGAATTAAGAACGCACATTTGATGCGTTTTTTTTCGTCAAAATAGGGATGCTCCATTAAAACGCGACGAAAAAACACGAACTTGGTGACTTTCATCAATGCGGAAGACATAAAAAAATGGTAAGGTCTTAACAAGACCTCTTGGTAAAAACCTCAAAGTGCTTAATATAATAAAAGGAACTCGATTAAAACCCAACAATAACTTTAATTTCATGTGTAGACGACGACATTGTGGTGGTCTCGGGGAGTCGATGGATGGAGGTGATTGCGATCGCTCTATTTGTGGCGGCCTATGTTCAGCAGTGGATGGGGGTGGTTATACAATTTGTAACGGGTATGCCCTTTTAATCCGAAAGGGGGTTGTTCTAGACGTCTAGGCGAGCACCTTTTGTTCTACGACTTTTGAAGCTTCAAACTTTTTTTTTGAAAATTTTGAGATTATGTTTCACTGAAAAAACAGCTGTTTTTGAAAATAAAGGTAATTGCAGTTTTGATTGTAAACTATCAAACTAAATAAAAAGACAACATAAGGTCAATGACCTCGAACTCTCAGAAACAGCTGATTTTCAAGTAAACTTTACACCTAATTTTTTCGAAAAGTACTTCGATTTTCCAAAAGTCGTAGAACAAAAGTTGTTCGCCTAGACGTCTAGAACAACCCCCATTCGGATTAAAAGGGCTTACCTGTTACACCTTGTATAAAGAAACAGGTTTCCGGTACTGACAAATGTGTGCGGGACGGTACCGACCAGTGCGTATAATATTTCCATGTTATCTTATGCGATCACATATAAATAAACAGGTTTAAACTTATCGGTACCGACTACCCGGATCGAGCCGTAGGGCCGGTTTCACCAGTTTTTTAGAACAAATTTACCTATTTCATAAACACATTAACTCTGGATCTATTGGTTGCCTGGGAGAGATCGCCCATAGGCGATAAGGCCGCCCATTGTGCCATTTCAGTTTTAAAGTTTTTCTATGTCTAATTCGTAGTGTAACACCATGAACATTATTTCGCCAAAGAACTATAGTTCCGAAGAATCAAACTAGATGGCGCTAGTAGTACGAATGCAGTTTTCTAGATCGCGGTATCGTTGCGTCGAGCACTTTGCATAAGTACGCAACTAAGATTTTGTTCTGTATCGAATCACCACAGGCTGAGATCGTAGTATCTGTAGCGTCCGGCACCCGGTCCTACCTATACGTCCCTCAAAGCCTTCTGTAGCGTTTCGTAGTAGCGAACAGTACCCTGGTCCTACTACGAAAACGTACAAACTCACGACTCTCGTAGGCGGACGGTCGCCCGGCCTCTACGACGTGTTCGTAGCCCTGTAACAGCTCCAATATACGCATTTCCCATCATCCCGGAGTTTATTTCGTCCCCTCCCTGCTTCCGCGCAGTCCCCTTCGTTACAGTAGTTATTTGTGTTTTTGGTACAATAAAGTGTTAAACAATCAATCAATAGGTGTACCGATCCGCACAGGTTTGTCGGTACCGGAAACCTGTATCTTTATGTTACCACCCTTGAGGGCTGAGATGATGGTGCTTGCATAACTTAGGCCCATACTTCTGATGACAGCGTGAACGACGACAAGAAGATAATAGACGGAGTTTTGGCGGGAACGCGTTGAGGAGATGTGGTGTTAAATTTTCATTTTTGTGAAACCTAGTTCAAATGCGTGCAAATTGTTTAATTTCAGGGGCATATTAATCAATTTAGTTTCGTGAAGGTGTACAAGTGGAATGAAAGTGAAAATCGGTGCATAACATGGACTTAGTGTTGTCTCCAAAGCTCCGTGAACAATCTTTGTAAATGGCCGCCGTGTTTACAAATAATTCCCTAGACTTGACTTTAACTATGACGACTTGACTGTTTCAATTCAAATAACTTGCACAATATATCAATAATGCTTGACACTGGCTAAATGCCTAATGAAATAAAGATAATAGAGTAAAACTGTATCAGTAAAGACACCAAATCTAGACATGATCACAGACTAATCTAGCTTACCGTGACGGAATCAGCTTATTCGCTCATCAGGTATAATTGGTGGGGGCCACATTCGGCCAATCAGAGACGTCTGACACGTGTCATTTCGCACCCCTTCCGATGCGCATTCTGTTGTAAAGGGTAGTGTAGATTTAGTGGACGGCACGCGGCGGTTTTTTAACGAAAATTCGACACGCCACGCGCCACAATAGTAATTATTACCATTACTTGCCTACATTTAAAGCATTTTACTTATAAAAAAGCACTGCACTGATGATGCTTTGAGCTTTGAATTTTTATGTACTTAATTTTTGTAGATTCTTCTATAGTTTTCGCTACTTTGTATAGAAATAGAATAAATATAGAATAGTCTTTTTGTTGCTATCCTATCCAACGTCTTGAAGCCTATCACGGACTTCTTTTACGAGGCACTAAATAACGTGATAAAAACCGTAAAATGAGTTTTATTTTTAATTTCATAATATAATAATTCCTAGAAATATTTTCGAAAATTTTAAGTGTAAAGTTTACTTAAAAATCAGCTGTTTCTCAGAGTTCGAGGTCATTGACCTTATTTTGTCCGTTCATTTAGTTTGGTCTACTACAATCAAAACTTCAATTATCTTTATTTTCAAAAGCAGTTGTTTTTTCAGTGAAACATATCCTCAAAATTTTCAAAAAAAAAAGTTCAATTTTTCAAATTTCGTAGAACAAAAGTTGTTCCCCTAGATGTCTAGAACAACCCGCTTTCGGCTTAAAAGGGCATACCCGTTACACTTTGTATATGGTGTTTTATTATGCAAAATTGCGAAAACTTTGACTATGTACATTTTATTGAATTAAACATTATTGAATACAATAGATCTTGAGCTTAAAAAAACGTAGCGTGTAGTAGTCCAGTGTGTAACTCCCACAAACATCATAAACCCCGTGGGAGGCGTCTCTGGCACATCGCACATGACGGATCACCATTATTATTTGACACTGCATTTATTTAACTGCAACATAAGCTCCCGTTTAATAGGCGTGAGCGTATTTCGTCCGAGCGATTTGGGTGCAAATGTGTATAGTGCTTTATTTATACCTTGGCCAAATTATGTTTGATATTGTTCGATGGCTATATAGCTATTGTTTGATATTGTTCGGTACTTAGTCCGAATGGTCCATATGGTTACGTATCATAACTATTTCTAACTTACCTACTACTGAACCGATTGCGATGAAACTTGGAATATAGTGAATACCGGAAATAGCACATAGGCTACTTTTTATCCCGATATTCCCGCGGGAACGGCACTTCCGTGGGTAAAACCGCGGGGTGCAGCTACTAGATTTAAAAAAAATTATTTGATTTGAGCTGATAGGTAACGATTTCGAAAATCTGATAATATTTATTTTTTATCGGTTGTGAACCTATTATGGCCCTTAGGAAATTAGCCAGTGTCAAGTATTATTAAAATATTTTGCAAGTTATTTGCATCGAAACAGTCAAGTCGCCATAGTTAAAGTCAAGTCCAGGGAATCATTTGTAAACACGGCGGCCATTTACAAAGATTGTTCACGGAGCTTTTAAGACTATGCTAAAGTACATGTTTTGCACCGATTTTCACTTTCATTGCACTTCACGAAACTAAATTGCTTAATATGCCCCCGAAATTAAACAATTTACACGCATTTGAACTAGGTATCATAAAAATGAAAATTTAGCGACACATCTCCCCAACGCGTTCCCGCCAAAAACTCCCAAAATCTGATTATGTTCATTAAAAATATACTCTTTGGTTTCACATGCACGTAGACTACCTACTGCTTGAAGATAATAAACTAAACACATGTTGTATGGAAATCTGAAGATATATTAACAACTATTATAGCTGTTACCCGCGACTTCGTCTGCGTAGAAATAGTGCATAGCCGATTTTTTCGTTCATAACTCGAGTTCTACTCATTGGATTTCGTTGTAAAGTATACCACGAGGTTCCTCTAGAACTATCCAATATTGAAAACCAGATTTCAATCGGATTTGTAGTTTTTAATCATATAAAGAACAAACAGACCTGTGACCTGGAAAGAAGCTCAACTAATTCCTTTACCCAAAAAACCAAATCCTTTTGCCTTCTCCGAATATCGTCCCATATCTATCTTGCCATTTCTATCCAAAGTTCTCGAACGCCTTGTTCACTAACAGCTGAGTGCTTTCCTCAATAAAAACTCCATGATGAATCCTTACCAGTCTGGCTTCCGCTCAGGTCACAGTACAACGACCGCCTTGGTAAAGATCACTGACGACATACGGTCTGGTATGGATAACAGACTGCTCACCGTTCTCACTCTCCTTGATTTTAGCAACGCTTTCAACAATGTTGATTTCGATTTGCTTCTAGGTGTCCTCAGCTCCCTTAACATGTCTCCGTCAGTGATTGCTTGGTTTCAAAGTTACTTGATGGGATGCCGGCAACGTATATGTATTGAACAGACATGTTCCACGTGGAATTCTATATCTGCTGGTGTTCCTCAGGGCGGCGTTCTCTCTCCTCTCCTGTTTGCTGTATTTATTAATACAATCTCTCATAACCTTTCTTCGTGCTACCACCTGTATGCAGACGATTTACAAATTTATGCACAAGCGCCTCTCGATCAGATAGACCGTGCTACTAGTAGTGTAAATGAAGACCTAAATAAAATTTGTGTGTGGAGTAGATCTTATGGTCATAAAGTCAATCCATCAAAATCGCAGGCAATTATAATAGGCAGCTCCAGGTTAACATGTAAATTGGATTATTCTCAACTACCACGCGTTGTTTTTGACGGGACTACGGTACCGTACAGCAAGGAGGTCAAGAATCTGGGCGTCACCATGGATTGTAACCTCACATGGGACCCGCAGCTGTCAGGGGTGAGTCAGAGGATGTTTGCGTCCAATGCTTCGCTAAGGCGGTTGCGGAATTTCTTACCAACGGCCACCAAAGTTATGTTATCTCAAACTTTAATGCTTCCCATTCTTGACTACGCAGATGAGTGCTCCCTTGATCTCACCGAGGAACAACTGAACAAGCTCGAGAGGCTCCAGAATCTTGCCATTCGGTTCGTTTTTGGTCTTCGTAAGTTTGATCACGTGTCAGAATTTCGCCGGAAGCTCAAATGGTTGCCTATTCGTCTGCGTAGAAACTATCACATTTTAACACTTCTTTATAGAATTCTATTTCTACCCACCTCTCCATTATATTATCTTCAGTCTCGGTTTCAATTTCAGCATCCCCCTTCTCAATCTGTCCGCTCTTCAAAGGTCCTTCTCCTTAAAATCCCTCTCGTTCTTCCACCTTTTATGGTGATTCTTTTTCAGCTAGGGCGGTGGAGCTGTGGAATGCTCTGCCTACTTCCTTTCGACAGTCAAAGTCTCTGGCAATTTTCAAAAGAAGCGTGTATAAGAACTATCTCGATATTTCTGAAAAACGTTAAGTAATAAGTTGATCATAGTATTATTATAGGTAAGTATTTTTATTGTATGTCGGTATATATGTACTTGTATGTATTTTATATATTGTCTATGTTTAAATATGTATTAGTATGTGTTATTTATTGGTATTTGTATGTATTTATTCATATTTTTGTTATGTATTTCTTTACTATTTTATGTGTCACACTATTATTGTAATACTTATCGAGTATTTTCTACTGTTAGAACACCCTACCTTTCATCATTCTTCACTTCTTTTCCATCCAAAGGTTGCCTGGAAGAGATCGCTTTAAAGCGATAAGGCCGCCCATTGTGCCACCTAGTTTTAAGTTTTTTATGTTTATTTTTTCTTTTGTTGTATTATCTTTATTTTTGGTGTGTTGCAATAAAGAATTAATCAATCAATCAATCAATCAGAAAAATAGACAGACATGAATTTGAAAAATTATAAAATTTTGTTCGACTACTTTTCCTAAGTGCCCTTTGACGACTTTTTTTTTAATTTTCTTCTAAGTATAGACTTTTTGTCCTCTCTTCCTTTATTATAAGTAAAGATATCTTCTTCTTCGTTTATATGGCTTATTCCATTTGGACATTTGCCAGTGTCAAGTATTATTAATATATGGAAGTTATTTGCATTGCATCGAAACAGTCAAGTTGTCATAGTTAAAGCCAAGTCGAGGGAATCATTGTAAAACGGCGGCCATTTTTTACAACATTTGTTCACGAAGCTTTCGAGACAACGCTAAAGTCCATGTTTTGCACCGATTTTCACTTTCATTTAAACTTGTACACTTTCACGAAACTAAACTGATTAATATGCCCCCGAAATTAAACAATTTACACGCATTTGACTAGGTTCCCGCCAAAACTCCGTATAGATATCTATAGACAAGTTAATTAGTAGAACCACAGAAAATATAAATATTATACATCAAAAGTCTGTGGAAACTCCAAAAAGTTTTGTCGCTACCAGCGAGCGACGACCAACACGTTTAGTTTCAACGGCTTCCAAAGAACATTGTGAACGTTCAAATTTGGAATGGTTCATTTCAGTTGTGATAAGTTCTTTTAATTTTCTAATTAGGTACGTAATAAGGAGGCCAGATAAAATTTTGTTCATTCAACTTATTAAGTAGGTATGTTACCATATAGAACCCAGTTAAAAGCTTAACCGTCTAACTAAAGACTCTAAAATAGACTAAAAAGACTTTAAAACACTACCAGTTTACGAACTCTTATTCCAGGAATGTACTATTATATTCTATGTAGTCGGACTTCCTTTTTTAAATAATATAAAGGAGAATTTGGTGACTTGTAACTTAGAATCAAAACTTGTTGGTAAATATTATGAGAACTAACTGCGGCCCGCGGTTTTACCCGAGGAAGTGAAAAACGCGTTATTACGGGCGCAGGCGGCCGAGCGTTTCTCGAGCGGTGTCACTTTTTCTTTAACTACTCTAATTCTACTAATTGGTTTTCGATGCATAGTATACCACAACCTTCCTCGATTACAGAACTATCCAATATTGAAAACCTGATTTCAATCCGAAATGTAGTTTTTAATTTTATAAGGAACAGACAGAGAAACAGACAGACATACATGAATTTAAAAAATTATATAATTTTGTTCTACTACTTAGTCCCCTAGACCACTTTTTCTTTAATTACTTTCAAGTACAGACTTTTTGTCCTCTCTTCCTTTATTATAAGTATAGATAGATGAATAGTCGTAGGCACAATGTTTGGGAAACATATTTTCTCTGAAAAATAGTCACATGTCACCAATTTAAGTACATAAAAACTTGAAAAATGAAATACCCAAATAATTCTGTCGTGGTATATGTACCTACTATTTATGAAAATCATATGAAAATTCGGTTTTTTAGTTGATCGGTTAAAGACAGGCGGACAGACAAAGATAATCCGCGTTATTATGTTTGTCGTCCTTTTGTCGTGCAAAAAAATAAAGTAAATATTAATAAAAAATACCCCCGACTACTTTTAAAAACCACAGATAGTTTAAAAAAAACTTTTTCTTTTTTTGAAGTTTGTTTTTAATAAATTTTTTAAATTATACGATGTGTTTTTAAATTAATTTATTTATTTTTATCTGAACGACAACGCGGTGACTTATAAGACAACATGGTAGGGGCCAATAAGATTAAAACAAAAAACGAATATTAATTAAACCACTTTAATATCACGTTATTAGAATCTAATTATTTTATCTAGAATGCTTTAATCAACACAAAGCAATGAATTTTCGTACCAAACGGTGTTTAAGGGAGTGAGGGATAAAGCGGCCTGCGTTATGGAAATTTAATTATTTTGTAGTGCATACAATAAACGTTGTATTTTAGGGGAGGCGCGGCATTGTTAGGGAATGTATAATAATTTATTGCAACTCGTGTACTTACTCGCTGTTAAGGCTAACATAGAATACAAACAAAACGATACGCCGATAAGAGCAAAGAAGAAATCAAAAGTCATATTTTTACCAGACACCGCGCTCCGAACAACAAAGTGAAGCCAATTTCAGTGTGCTTCTAAACTACTTAACCGATTTTTTTACTATACTTTTCAATGTGTTTTTTTTGTTCCACCTTAAGAGGTAGGTTATTTTTGATCCGGATATTTCTACGGGATCGGAACTTACGCGGGTGACACTACTGGACTTATTTATTAATAAATACAAGGGGTGAAAAATTAACATTTTTTTCCAGGTGTGTTAAAATTATGTACAAACCGTGTAATTTATCTTCTTTTATGTAAAAACTAGCTGCGCCCCGAGGTTTCACCCGCGTAAGCCCTATTCCTACGGGAATATCGGGATAAAATGTAACCTAGTGTTATTCCCGTTATCTAGCTACCTATATTCCAAGTTTTATCGCAATCGGTTAGGTAGTTTTTGCGTAATTGAGTAACAAACATCCAAACTTTCACATTTATAATATTAGTAAGATGAATGACTATTTCGCGTGGTCACGGCATCACGCCTGAACGGCTAGACCGATTTCGATAATTCTTTTTATTGTTGTGTTTGGTTTGATCAGGAGAAAGATCTTGCCTGAAAAGATTATGCCAGAAATTTTTAAATTTTGGTTAAAGACTTAGGTACGTTTTGTACCGTATACATTACTGGTAGCGCCCCGTGGTGTCATTCGGGTATGTGCCGATCGCATGTGAACCCTAATATTATAAAGCTCAAAGTTTGTAAGTATGTTTGTTACTCACTCACGTAAATACAGCTGAACCGAATAACAAATAGGCCCAGATATCACCGCGGGATCGGAACTTACACGGGTGTAACCGCAGGGCGCAGCTAGTATCGGAATAAAATGAAGCCTAACTGTAATTCCAGGTCTATGGCTATCTATGTACTGAATTCAGTTTAACGATCATTACGTGAAGTAGCAACAAACATCATACTAATAGGTATTATAAACGAGAAAGTTTGAATGTATCTATGTGAATGTATCTTTCACGCAAAACTACTGAAGTGATTGCGATGAAACTAGGAATATATATAACTAGAGACCGAGAGATACCGGGAATAACACATAGGCTACTTTTCATCCCGATATTCCCGCGGGAAAGGGACTTACGCGGATGAAACAGCCATTCATATAGGTACTTTAAAGCACATTATGAGATTACATTAATTCATATTTCCAGTATCGATATGAGATTGCTGTTCAAAAATAAGTACAGTAACTTAGTAGGTACCCATCCAGTTAGTAGGTGTATATAGGTATTTCAATAAATAACAACATTCATTAAAATAGTGAATTAATAACACAGTTGTCAATTTAAACCAATCCGAAAACCGGATGAAGGCAACCGGGTAAATAACAAGACGGGTGTCTCGTTCCCACCCGGGTAAAGCCGCGTGCACCCGCCCGGCTAATTAGATCACGCGCCGTCAACCGGACAAAAATTACCCGGTTTTCATATTCAAACTTAGAACTGGTTAATTTGATGGAATATTAATTTAGATGTTGTCAACGCACGGATAGGTTGTCTCATTCTTTTTAAACTCCGACGGAAAAAGAGGTGTGCTATCAATCTTAACTTGAAATATAATATCTCAATCTTACTTCTTAATCTTATATCTTATCTATATGTATATATATAAAAGAAAGTCGTGTTAGTTACACCATTTATAACTCAAGAACGGCTAAACCGATTTGGCTGAAAATTGGTGGGGAGGTAGCTTAGAACCAGGAGAAGGACATAGGATACTTTTAATCCCCGCGGGAACGGGAACGGGAACGGGACTTACGCGGGTGAAATCGCGGGGCGCAGCTAGTAATATTATAAACGCGAAAGTTTGTATGTATGTATGTATGTGAGGTTGTTACTCTTTCACACAAAAACTTCTGAACCGATTGCGATGAAACTTAAAGTATAGGTAGCTGGGAACCTGGATTAACACATAGGCTACTTTTTATTCCGATATTCACGTGGGAACGGGTCTTATGCGGGTAAAACCGCAGGCCGCAGCTAACTAGCTGCGGCCTGCGGTTTATGCATAACTATGCATAATCGCGAAAATCTAAGACAAAACTATTATGAGTCCTACTCGTCTAAGAAATGTTTCTGGTTGCATTCCTCTCTAGAGCCTAATCAATCTCTCAGGTAACTGAAGTACTGAAAAGTGGTACCTGTAGATATGTTTAAACTAGCCAAAGACAAAATATTTAGTAGACAGGGAAACATTACATATTCTCAAATTCATCGTTCGAGATGAGAACTCGTGTGGTGTAATGGTTAACACTCTGCGGCTGAGGCACAGAAACGCGAGTTCGAATCTCGCTGAAAGTGAATTTGAAAGAACTTACATATTTTTCCTTAACAATATTTCCAGGTAAGCACCTAAGTGTCTTCATCTACTTACCTTTACAGCATCTCAGCAAGATAGACAATGATGGCAATTCTGATGTTTCCAAATCTTAAAATTTAGCTAATTCCGATCTAAAAACTCTTAAAATTAAGTCGCACCATATTGTAGGATATATATTCCTATTCTCTTAAACACGTAAAACTGCTATTTTTTTATTCAGTTGCAAACATTTTAGCAGGTTTGCGTCTAAAATTTAAAAACGTCAACTAATTTTAGTTACTTTATTAAAATTTATAAAATATTGTTTAGTTTAGGATGGGTAGGAGAATAGCAGAATCGCAGCCAATATGTCATCGAAGCTGACAAAGTGAGACACAACAATCTGAGTTTAATAATATCAATATCAACTAATTACGTCGTCAGTGTAAAGCGCATATGAAAGCGGGGTGCGGGCGGGAGGCGGGAGACTGCGTGCGCGCTGACGCGGCAAATTTGATCGCGCGGTTTCAGCTTACCGGGTACGTTTAGTTTTTGAACTACAGGATGTTGCTGAAATGTTTTAAATGTACTTTAAAATGTTTTATTCGCTTTTTATTATTTAATTTTTTTATTTTTTTTTATTTTTTATATTACTTCGGGTCTACATGTGTAAGTTTAAAAAATATAATCGCTTTTTTAATACACAATTTTAATCAAACATAGTTACTGTAAATGTACATTTTTTAACCGATTTTGAATATACGGTTTTAATCAAACATAGTTGTTGCTATGGGCTTAGTGAAAACGATGACGACTTAAAGTAGACGCAAGGGAAAGGAGGCAGTCCGATGATGTTAAAGCATTGAATAAAAGTGCATTGCAGAAAAATTTCATTATAATAATTATTATCAAAATAAAGTTAGGTAAAATGAAATTATCTCATATTTAAATCTCTATAATTCAGATATATAATACAGCCTGTTATTTGTCAAAAATAATACACAACCGTCCGCTACGCCTAGTTCAGTCCACGTATAGCTTAGTCAACTGTAAAACGGTAAATATACCATTTTGAGAACCATTTTAAAAACGGTTACTGCCTGTAGACGAAACGGTGGCTCCACGCGATTCGTAGGCAAAGAACCGTGAAATTGGTATATTCGCCCGATCCAATGAATAATTAATATTGTAACGTGCGTCTACCATATCTAGATTAAACGAGATCGCATCTGCATGCATCAATCCAGAGGATAAGCTCCACACAGCGCACCATAACTCAATATTTATATAAGATATTGATGCTGTGCACCGTCATCAAAATCTTACGTAAATATTGAATTCGTCTCTTAACTACTTTAGCTTTTAGTAATATTTTAACCGGATCATATTTTCGTAAGACCCGGTTTAAATACTCGCTTCCGCGCGTTCAGTCCCCTCGCAATCAAGATCATTGTAACATGATCGAAACGTCGAGGTAAGAGAATTTAAAAGTAACAATACGCGAATGAGGCCCGGTTAAAATATTACTATGAGTACAAATCGTGTGAGTTTAAAAAGTTTACTTTACTTTACCGTCAAATGTTTTAAATCTAGATTTGTCATCTTTAAGCCGTGTTTTTATTACGGAACTAGTGTCGAGAAAGTTATAGTCATTTTTGAAAAAAAAAAATGATTAGCACCGGCGATTGTGTGATAAAACTAGTGTTGAGCAACTTTTTTGTGACGTTCACTATAACCACCTATAACTTTCGCGACACTACTTTCGTAGTGAAAACACGACTTTGAAGCCTAATTTACATTACGAAACTAGTGTCATGCATTACAATAATATTGTAAGCTAGCTGCACCCGGCTGTTTCACCCGCGTAAGTCCCGTTCCCGCAGGAATAAACGGATAAAAAGTAGCCGTATGTGTTATTCCAGGTCCCCAGCTAACTATATTCTAAGTTTTATCGCAATCGGTTTAGTAGTTTATGCTTGAAAGAGTAACAAAGTCACAACAAATACGCAAGAGAACAAAGTCACAAAATACATTGCTGCTTTGAGGTGGTCACCGGTAAAAACCACGTTACGTCGAGTACTGCATAGTGCCTATCACTTTCCACTGTTGTCAGACATCCATTAAACAGATAATATTATGGGTGCAGGCTGGGAGGGTGATATAGTTCGAATCCACGGGGCACATACATAAAATCGATGAATTTCATAAACAGCGTTTTGGAATAAATAACTTTTCTTAATTTAAAAGTTTCATTAGCCCAATCGAACTAAAAACAATTTCAAATATTGAATTGAAAGTTCTGTACATCTTAACTTAACCAATTGCTAAGTTAATTAAGTTTAAACCGCGGCCATTCGGTTGAGGGGAGATTCTCGAATGGACCATGATACCAATATTGAACAAAAGTTTATAGATATTTGTGTATTAATGTAGAAACGTAAAAGGGGTAAAAAGGTCTTAATATAACCGTACGTCTACCGCTGACTAAACTACACGGGTGAAACCGTGGGGCGCAGCTAGTGATATATAGAAGTTGGTATATCAATACGTAGACAGACGGCCTGGGTGGCGCGTCGGGCGAACGCCCGAGAGCAATGCAGAAGGCTGCGAGTTCGATTCCCTCCGGATGCAAATAATCTTGCTTAAGATTAAGTATTATTTACAAAAAAATAAGGTATAATATCCGTTGTCTAGTACCCATAGTGCCAAGCCTAGTGCTTAGTTCGGGGCTAGATGCATCTGTGTTATGTCGTGCAACTTTTTTTTTTTTCATTTATTTACCAGAAACAACCCAACCGGAAACTAAAAAATACTTAGTACCTATACCCACATCGTAATAAAAATAGAAATCTGCTATCATTCAATACTATTTGGTAATCTATTTTCAGCCATCTAAAAGTTCACACGGAAATAAATTTAAATGGCCTTTTTCATGGTAAGTAGGAAAGAGCAAAGCCACCAGCGAGGTGACAATATTATTTGAGACAAAATTGGGATCCACCGCATTTATTAAACACACCCAACAAAGGAATCATATTGAATTGTACGAAAAAGGAGACTTGAAGTCATAATACGATTTCGAATTTGCCTTATATTTCGAAGGCTTTTTTATATTTCTGTGTTTTGTTTGTTAGAACCTAACTACCAACTTAAAGCCATTATATATGTACGAGTATCTAGCTGTGTCACGCAGTTTCTACCCGAGTAATGCCCAGTTTTTGAAGTCTGTTTGTCGGTGGTTTATTTATTCGATATCGCTATTGGTTCGATAACTACCGTCAATGCGTTTCCGAACAGCGGAGTGACAGTGACGGCTTGTCACACGCATAGAAAAACTGAGATAGATAACTGGAGTTTATCTCACTCAAGGCTATATTTATTGAATCAATAGGTAGTGAGAGTTTATGTCAGAATATGTTCAGAAACCGGGCATAAGTCGCGATTCCGTGAGAATTTCGAAAAACATCGAAAATCTAATCGGATGCCAACATCGTATAAAGGTCACAATCTCCAAATTTCGGTATTCTCTAAAGAAAATTTAATTGAAAAAAAGTGAAATGCTATCACAAACGTCAATTCCTAAATTAAAGATTAAATGCAATTATATTAGAATGGTGTTGAAATGTAAAATAAAAGGAAGATTTTGTTTTCCAGTTTATTGTAATTTTCAAACAACCGCATCCATTCTATGAATGATGTTGACGGACGTGTCAGGGGAAGGCGGGTAGGGTCGCCTCTAGGTGACACGCACAAAGAACTTCAACTTTCTTTCATTGTAGATTAAATTCTTTACTTCCCGCTCACCTAAACTAAGAATCGAGATCCACTACGTTGACTGAAAATTTAACTTTAAGTTTAATTATTGACAACACTATCTACCTTTCTAAAGCCACTTTTTTATACATATAATAATTATAACAAATGCAAGTTATTATTGAAACAATATTTATGCAGATCTCAATTTCAAGCTATTTCAACTGATTTTAATTAAAAGGAGGCTCTCTTAGAGGATCTCTTTTTCGCTCTATGTTTTTGCTATTCAAGTTACGCTTTACTAACCAGCAGCACTTATTTAAATAAATTGTAATACGTCATGTCTACAAACATAAATTATATTTATATGAAATTCGTAACATAACATAAATTTTATGCAAATCGGTCCATTACTTGTGGAACTATTTATTATTCTAAAATAAATAATTAATAAACTTACTGTATTAAATCTCATAGATTAAATATAAATAAAGCGTCGCATCGCATCACTTCGCTTGAACTGGACGGTTAACTCTTCAATATTGGGTGAGTTTCAGCTTAATCTTTCGACCTCAGATTTAATACATATTTCATTGGAATATTTCACAAAGTATTACTTTCTTTCTCTCGTTGTTTGTCAAAGACCGGTTTATTAACGCCCGGCTCTCCCCAAACTCTATTATTTGCTGTTTACAAACGTTTTTATGAGTTTCTTTTTAAAGTTTTTTGATCATATTTCGGCGGTTTTATTTTCATATTTTTAATTTGTTTTAATATAGCTTTGGTAAATTAAAATGCAGATGGCGCGCCGAGCTCAAGAAATATCCCTGAAGTCTAAGATAGACCAGAATAGAAGAGTTTGTGGTATGTAACAAACTCTGCCCAGCAGTGGGAAAACTTAGGTAGTATGATAATGAATTGTTTTTAATATAGGGCCAGCACTCCTGGTTTTTATACTACTGCCGTATTCCGTCTTCTACATGAGCGTGCTGAATCATAAACCATATCATCACTTACTGTCAGGTTAAGATCACTGTCTGCCAAACGCTCATCTTTAAATATATGGCCAGTGGTTGTTTTACATTTCGAAAAATAGTAGGCGTAAAGTTAAAGTTAAAAGTTTTAACTGTGTTTCCGCAATTAGTCCTTCATTAGGCCTATTATTAGGCCTTTGTGCGTGCTTATAAATGGCTATATTCCCTTTGGACTAATGTCCAAAAGTCCAATATTAACAATATTCATGATTCAGTGCCTCTAGTCAAAAAAGACATAATTCAAAATCGACACTTTACAGGAGAGGCAAAAAACCACATTTGTAATGATTTATGGTATTTCGCAATCAAAATCAGAACTTTTATCAATTGGTAATTGTAGATAAAAAATAGCTCTTTAATCTATTGAAAATCACTTTACTGTAGGTTCACCATAACTATATATTTTTTTAGATTTTCTCGAGTTGTGCCTATGTTAACAAAGGTATAATGGAACAACGTTACTTGTACTAATAAGTCTACTCGTGTTGAAAGGAATATTATGAGTTATTCCAATTTGTATATTTGTTATAAACGATTTATCTCTTTTCACTACCAAAAATTAAATAACAAAATATTGGTAGTAAAACAAGATTCTAGGAAAATCGAGATATATTTAAAAAAATCAACACTTAAATAATATTATTATTACAGTAAGCACTTCGTGTTTTCATACTTTTAATCATTTTTAATCATCCTCGGTATCCTCTTCATTTTGAAGGACAAAACTCAAATCAGGATCCTCCTCTGCATTTTCTGATTCAGAAGTCAGCAAGTTCTTGTAGAAATCGTGACATTCTGTGTCAATAAACGGTAGAAGGGTCATAATATCTCGCTTTTTCTCTACGCTTATTGGAAGAGGTTTATCGGAGATTACGCTCAAAGAAATGACTGGATTTCTGGCTTTATGTCTTTGGAATGAAAGTAGTTGAAAGTCATTTTCGTTGCTCAAATTGGTTTTGTAGTTGACTACTAGCGAATCAGTTTGTGTGTATTGGAACCATCTTATATCTGGCCAGTGTACTTTTCTTTATTCATATTAATTTTCCTTAAAATCAGGGGCCCTTTAATCAGTTTTTCAAAATTGTAAAAATGGTCTATGGTCATTTCTTTCACCGTGAATTGACCTTTTTTGCCGGCAGATCTTACCATTTGATAATAATCTCTGGGAAGGTGAATAGCTACAACTTTCTTTTTTGCCTTTTCAATTACTGAGTGATCATAGTCACATTCCATATGCGTATGTCCCGGAACAAGAAACTTGTGATCAATGCATTGGATGTGTGGGCATTGTTACATAATTGTCAAAAACATAGCACTCACGAATGAATTTTTGTTTTGGCCGCCACAAGTGTCCGAGTACAGAATAATTTTATTGATTGTCGTCGGTAGATTTTTTATAAAATCGTATAGACATGAAGCAATTTGATTTCCTCCACGTTTTCCAGAAGCTTCGTGCCACATGTAGCAAGTAGCTTTCTTTTCTTTGCAGTTATGTATAGTCAAATTATAAGTCCAAAGACTTCTTTTGTAAAAGGCCATTCCAGCAGATAGAACCGGTGTCGGGAGACTTTGTTGAAGATCGGACGTCAGAACTATTAAAGATTCATCAACTTCTGACAACATTTTATCTTTTTTCTTTTCATCGTATGCACGTGCAGCATCTTCTTGGTGATCATTCAGTTTTTTGATATTTGATTATGTGTTTTGGTTGATTAGGTTTTCTGGTTGCTCATCGTAATACAAATTATACATTTAATCTAAATTAAGATGACTCGGTAAAAACTTTTTTGATGCTTTATTCCGGCCATAGTGACTTTCGTATTGCGGAAAAGATAACACATGCTGGCGTACTTTTTCCAGATCTTCTTCAGACCAGGGGTTTGAAGCATTGCCTCGTGTGCTTACTGGTAAAACACCGCATAACGAATCCTTTTTCTTTGTGGCTTGCAATGAAACAAATTTGTGGCTTTCATCAAAAATTGCCACAAATTTGTTTTATTTGGGAACAACTTCTGTGTGTTTTAGGATGCGTTTTGAAGATTTTTTTTCCCTCTACTGTAATTAATGAACTAATGTAATTCACTCTTTTCTCATAAGTTCCCAATTGCCAGTAACTTTCAAATAAATCTTTTCTCACGTCCTCAGGTATTCTGGTTTTACAGGAGAATCTACAAATATTAAGTTCTTTCATTTGACGTTTTGATCTTGTCTTGCCTCTTGAAATATATTCCTGTCCAGTATTCCTTAATAATTTATTATTACGCACGTCACATCTGCGTATTATTTTAGATGATCTTGGTTAAGACTTCGTAGGCTTATTGACGATTTCTCTTAAATTTGTCATATTATTAGTTGCTTGTACAGGTTCTATGGCGTCTCCATCATTATCATCAGTGTCAGAATTGGAAACACGTCTATTTGTTGTTGGTGGCTGCCAAGTAACATTTAAAAAATATATATTTGGAAATAAAAAATAACTTACATACACATAACAATCACTATAATAACTTTATTTTATTGTGTAAAAAAAAATTTGTATAAAAAGTAACGAAACGATTTAATCCGTTTCAATAGCACGCTTCGCGCGAATCAACCAATAGAAATTAAGCAATAACATAAAATATATCGCTTAAAATGATCTGAAGCAAATGCAACAAATGGAGTTGTTCCCTTGTGAACATATTACAAAATGGATTAACTGCATTTATTTCCGTTTATCTGTAGAATGCATTAGATCAACATGGATTGTATCTTTTTGTAGTTAACATAACTCGCGTTATGCCATTATGTCTGATAGTATTTTTGGATTAAATGTGGTTGTGCCATTTAAGCTGTAAAATTTACTTGACAACTAAAGATGTGCCTTTTAAAACAGTCGAGTTATACCTTTGATGTAATTGAAAAAAGTAGGTTAGGGTTCACTTAGAGCTATGTCCTTTTGATATGTTATGTAACACAACGCGTAGATTACAATGGCGTCAAAAAAATAAAAAGGCATAACACGAGTTATGCCCTTTTTGACTGGAGGCACTGATTTGCAAGTATTATTAATATTTGCAAGTTATTTGCATCGAAACAGTCAAGTCGTCATAGTTAAAGTCAAGTCGAGGGAATTATTGTACAACGGCGGCCATTTACAATGATTGTTCACGGAGCTTTGGAGACAACGCTGAAGTCTATGTTTTGCACCGATTTTCACTTTCACTACATTTGTACCTATACGTTCACGAAACTAAATTGATTAATGTGCCCCCGAAATTAAACAATTTATACGCATTTGAACTAGGTTTCACAAAAATGAAAATTTAGCAACACCGCGTTCGCACCAAAACTCGTAGTGGTACTTGTAGAATAACTTTATTGTACCTACTTAGTACTAGCTGTTACATGTGACTTCGTCTGCGTAGAAATAGTGCATAGCCGAGTTTTTCGTTCATTTCTCGGCTTCTACTAATTGAATTTCGATGTAAAGTATACCACGAGGTTCCTCGAAAATAGAACACTCAATTAGAAGAACCGACAACCGTTGCCGTAGAACCGACAACCGTTGGGGTAAACGAGTTCTAGAGCGGAGACCGCGTCTCGGCAAACGTAGTGTAGGACGTCCTCAGGCACGTTGGAGCGACGATTTGCGCAAGACGGCTGGCACAAACTGGATGCGAGAAGCCGAAAATAGATCTAGGTGGCGTGCAATTGGAGAGGCCTATGTCCAGCAGTGGACTGCAACGGGCTGATGATGATGATGATGAGAATACTCAATTCAATCGCCTGAATCGCTGAAAAAACAGATTTCAATCGCATTCGTAGTTTTAAATTATGTAAAGAACAAACAGACAAACAGAGAGACAGACATGAATTATTTTAATAATGATATAATTTTGTTTTGCTACTTTTCCTAAGCCCCATTACTTTTTCTAAATTTATTTCCAAGTACTTACAGACTTTTGGTCCTCTCTTCCATTATTATAAATATAGATGGACTATGGGTCAGTAAGTACCTACCGATTGTATTTAATCTACAAATTACTTGCAATATCTATCTGAAGCTGCAACAATTACTTAAACATCGTTATCAATAGACAGAGATCATCCATTAGCAAGTTTTGTCTCGAGGCGTGCCGTACTTAGAACATAGCGTAGAGATACAATTATAAAATTTTCGTTTGACAAAAGCTGGCTCAATGCTAAGTACACAAAAAAAAGAGTATTTACATAGAAAGTAAAAACCAAGAATGTACATGGAATGTAACAAGGGTATTTAAAAAATAAGATCCATTTGATTCAGTTTATGTTTTCATATCATTAAAACAATTGATGAGTTTATTTAAATAATATTAAAATTATCCAAATACACAACATTAATATGTAAGTTTGTTTGTGTGTTTTTTGGTACAATAAAGTGATAATCATTCAATCAATCAATAATTTGGTCAGTATACTTCGCCAAAAATATTTTTTTTCTTATCTACAGATCAATTGATAATTCAATAAATTAGGAGAAAAACAAAAAGAATTTTTAACCGACTTCAAAATAACCAGGAGGTACTCAAATCGGTTAAGGCTATTTTTTATGGATGATCACCGATTACTAATATGTACACTACTTCAAAACCATCTGATAAATGTACTATCTATTGTACTAAACATGTGTTATGTCTCTACGACTTTAGGGTAGTAAACACAATTGTTCTAAGTTTAAATCAAACAGTTCGCTACTGTCATTAATGCCACGTGCGACGATGTCGGAGTGTGTTTCCATTGTCGGCTTCTGGTAATCAAAGCTCGTAAACGCGTACTAAGATCGTACTAGTTGGACCATGTTTTATCTTTAATCGTGATAAGAACTTTTAAATTTTACACTATTAAAAAATGTTCGCACTTTTTAATACAGGGTTTCTTTTCTGGTACATAGTACGAGTTTATAAAATGAATAACGTACTGCTACGTACAATGTACGTACTAAGTATACCAAATCGAAGACTAAAACACAATAAAATTCCAAGATCTAGATAAGAGATACCGTTTCGAAGCATAAGGTCAAAAGAGCAAAATAACAAACTAATGAAAAATGCCAAATTGTCAAATACGCATGTCAAAAATATAGTTACACTCAAACACACAACAAAAATACTGTCACACTGTCGAAACTCCGACGGTTGAAAGTAAAAAAAAAGTAACAAAACAATAAATAAAAGGATAATTTTTCTCATATATTTAGTACTATATACAATTCCATACATACTTTTTATACAAAACAATAATCATTCAGCCAAACAAGCTGGCTCCCAACATTCCCGATGCAAAACTGCCAAACTAAATGTTCAAACATACCAAAACCGAAAACATGTTTTTTTCTAATAATTGACCGGTGACGGCGATGTCAAGTTTACTTTATGTGACCGATGATGGTGGTACAAAGTAAGCCAGATCAAGTGACAATGAAAACGCAGACCAAGAATAATGAAAATACCTACAAACAAATAGACACCCTAGCGTTGTAATTATCTTAAGACAGTTTTGTGTGTCTGTTGATTTATCGTCCTGATTGTCACCCTACCTCCTAACTTCAAGATATTGAGCAGATAAGTACGAAACTTCA
Organism: Idaea dimidiata; assembly: GCA_949358125.1. NCBI lineage: Eukaryota > Metazoa > Arthropoda > Insecta > Lepidoptera > Geometridae > Idaea > Idaea dimidiata. The sequence continues at coordinate 12,427,411 of OX442339.1, read as the reverse complement.
TAATAATCATCCCTTATTTCGTAAAATTACCATGTATGAAAATTTTGTTTGAAAATATTTATCTACAAAGTTCAACTTATGGCCTTTAGGCAGTAAAGGGTAAACAGTATTAAAAGACATGTGAAAGGAAATTACAAAACTTGAGGGCTTATAAAGAATAATATTATAAATGCTTTGAAATTGTGAATTCGCGTCTTGATCTATGGATTGAGCAAATTTATTACAACCTTAAAAATAGAATTAGTAGGAAACCTGTGTTTACCAAAAAATGGTTGCAACTGAAGAATAACAAATAAAAAAATAACTAGTTTGTTTCTTCTGTTTTGAAGTTCAATTGAAATAAAATTCATTTTCCGGTTTTAATCGCGTTGTTTTTACTATTTTCAAGATTGTTGCAATTCTGGAAATATTGCAAAGGGCTACCTTAGGAAAAGAGTCTATAAAGGCTTTGAAACGTCAGAACGGCATTGCAGAATTACAGAAAATAATTAAAATTACGCGACTTAAACCGGAAATCAGTTTTATTTGAAAAAAAATGTTAAGCAGTATTTCCCTTTCCAAAGTCGGTTATATAAAACAATCCTATTTTCAATTTAACTCGAAACAGCTTTATAAAAATCACTTCCTTACCATTCTGGTTACCGAGATGTATTATTATTTCGACTATAACGTGGACATTTCGAAGTTTCGCTAAAATCTAGTGTACCTGAGTGTACTAGGGCCAGACCAATGCCTATGGTACGACTCTGTAATCAGCCATTCCTATGCAAATTCTCTGCTGAACCAACTATGGTCTTATATAAAGATGGAGTCCCGTTACGGTAGAAATAATTGCTGCTATTGTCGAAAATACGTTGTGACAAGGGCAGGAAAAAATTAAAAAGTTCAATGTAGGCAGGTTGAACTTAAAACAAACACATTCAGAAAAATCAACGAAATCGTTTCGGACGTTTTGAGTCTAGGTCATTTAGAGCTTGTCTCATTTTAATATGTTGGGCATTTTGCTTTTAGCTCCTTCTAATATGTAAGGTAGGTATATTTGATGGGGTGGGAAAGGGAGTTTGTTACCCTCCTTGTATAGAGATGTAAATACGACTCGCCTGTTAAATACCTAGTCCTAAAATTGTTAAAATAAATAATTTTCGAACTATTTTTCACCGCCGCGTCACCGCGTCGGTAGACTAAGAGGCCTGAGTCGCATTCCCCGGATTGGATTGAGTTGGTTCGAATCCCGCCTGACGTATACCGTGCGCTGTGTATCTTTTCTTTAAAAAAATAGTTATATGAACGCCCAGTGCGGGCTTAAGCAATTTAAATAAAAATATAATTTAATTAGATATCGTACAATTCATGGACCTAACCACTTTTAACCAAATCCGTAATAACAAAAAAGTTAAATAACTTTCTCCTATTTCTTAACACTCTTTTAACAAAATCTTATATATACAAAAAATGAATCGCTCAAGTCACGGCATCACGCCTGAACGGCTGGACCGATTTCGATGATTATATATTTGTTGTGTCTGCTATTCATAATTATTTTTCACGGGTCTTATTTTAAATTCTCTTACCTCGACGTTTCGATCATGTTACAATGATCTTGGTCGCGAGGGGACTGCGACCAAGATCAGTGTAACATGATCAAAACGTAGAGGTAAGAAAATTTAAAAATAATTATACGCGAATAAGACCCGGGAAAAATAATTATGAGTTCAAATCGTGTGAGTTTAAAATGTGTCTGCTATTACCAGGAGACGATTCTTATGAAAGAAAAAAATGCTAAACTCAATTGGATCGGGACTTACGCGGGTGAAACTGCGGGGCACAGCTAGTATGTACCTTATATTATGATTGAAGGCAGTATTTATGGTTACGAACCTTATTCTAAGTTAAATTCAAATGCTGAAACCTTTCCCAGAATACCTAATTCAACCCCAATGTTTGGAACGACGGTCCTCCATAGGAGTAACTGAATTTTCCCCTTTATGCAGCCACTTGACTCGGCTACAGAAGCTAGAAGGCTTTATCCTTTGATTACTTCAAGTCGCGAGCAAGAATGAGGCCCGTGGGTAGAAAGCAGCCAATTGTCTTAAAAACTTAGAAAAACTCTGTTCTTACATGGAAAGGAAAGTTTTGAGTTTTAAATGTTATTTGTTTTTTTAGGGTTCCCTAGTGTTTTTTTCTCTAAAGATTCGGTTTGTGACAATTCAATTCATTTATTAACCACAGACAACGTTGCACGTAAATCCCATTGCTTGCATAAACGCATCACAGCGACTACGCGACTATGTTAAATTAGCACAAAGCAACATAGTGGTGTCCATACATTTCATTAGCAGGTTGACAGATAGACGACAAGCTGCGTTGGCCAAAATCACAACGGCTAGTACTATTTGACCACAGATAATAATGAACAAATAGTGAATTAACTGATTCTGGTGCCGCGCCGATTTGATTTGCGCCATCTTGGCGCTGTTGTCTATTGAAAGGTCATGGTGAGCGTCCACGGAATTAATATTGATGTACTGAAATATTAGTTCACCATCACCTAGGAATGAACATAATAAGGAATGACATTTCCAGTGGTATATTTGATTTCAGTGTATTTGACATTTTCGCGTCGCGTTGCTGAAGTTATTGACGGCCCCTGTGGCGCGTCGCGCAAACGCCTGACTGCAATGCAGAAGGCTACGGGTTCGATTTCCGTCAGGTGCAAATGATTATGCTTAAAAATAAATATTTGTATGTGGTCTGGCCCGGGTGTCTTTCTATTTATAATTTGTATCTATTTACAAAAAAAAGTAAAATATGTAGTATATATCCGATGTATAGCACCCATAGCACAAGCTTAATGCTTAGATTGGGGCTAGATTGGGCTGTGTGCAATGTGTGTGTGAAATATTTATTTATTATTTATTACTTAGCACAATGGGAAAGCTAATCAAAAATATGATGATGTACCTACTTACATTTACCTAATTGTTAATTAGCGACTAACAAATAATCGCAAAATCTAAAGTTTTCTGTGAGTTTTAATTTCATTACTTTAATACCGATAAGATATCACAGAATAAATAGATGGTTAGATATATATACGGAACCCTGTGCAAAACCATAGCTCTTTCTTAACATTTGTATTATGTGTCTGGTTCTAATATAAAGCTATCTTTGTAAAGTGTGTAAACTCAAACATAGAATAGCTGCTATCAACAGACGGACGAATTATAGCAAATTAGATGTCGAGAGGGGTCAAACCACGTCTGCCTCAAAATTATTTTTAGAAATAAAACCTTCCATCGGACGAGCTATCGCAAATTCTAGCATATATCTAATTATGGGAAGCCTTATCTGCCTACAAATTAAAAAAATAATAATATCTTTGTTAGATCTCTAAAAAAATAACAATTTCAATAGGTATTCGTTTCGTGATTTTTATTTTTTCTTATGAATTGTGTTTTTATTGTACTTACTTATGTTAAATGTGGTTTTTGTCTTTTCTTTTGTTGTTTTGTTGTTCGTACTTATGTGTGTTTGTTGCCAATGAACATTTCTATTCTATTAAATATCAAAAAATACCTTTATTTTTCTATTCAATAAAATAGAAAAACATTTATTGGTATTCAATAGAATACTTTTCTATTCTTGATACCGATATAAATAAAACTCATTGTTCGGTTATAATTGTGCTGGTTTTAATTATATCAAGCATTGTATAACAAGTAGGAGAGACATGCACCTATAATATCTATCCAGTAGACATCTGACAACAGTGGAAAATGACAGGCACTATACAGTACATTACTGCTTTGAGGTAACCACCGGTAATAATCACGTTACGTCATTGCAGCAATGTACTGCATAGTGCCTGTCAATTTCCACTGTTGTCCGACAGCCACTGGATAGATAAAACGGGTGCTGAAAAGACGACATAATGTCGGGCGTGGAAACGTGCCCAATAAGTATAGAAAAAATAACTTGATGAAAACCGAAAACCGAGTTTCATTTCTTACTAGATGATAAAGTTGATTTATAAGTTGCATCTTACCTACATTATATAAAAATTTCTCACATTTTGAAGCTATGATATTGGGCAGACACCTACACATTCACTCGAAACATGTAAATCTCTACTCCGTTTTATGACAACATTCCAAAAGATAACTTAAGCTAGTGCAACAAACAAGGCATAGTTAGTATATAAACTTAATAAACTTTTTAAATTCACACGATTCGTTAACATAGTTACATTAAATTTTTCTTTGTTTTTTTATTGCTCAAGGCATGTTTTAAACTTAGAAATATTTCTAGTTCAGTTTAATTCTAGCCTCAGTTGGTAAACAATTAGCAAGGAGAGATATGGTCGAAAATTATGACATGACACGTGATGCCCGTGTAGCTAAGTGGTAAGAATACTGGCCTGGATTGCGAGGGGCACAGGTTCGAAGCCTGTCATAGGAAGTTTTTGAAAATATATCTCCTTGCAAAAAATATTTCTAAGTTTATAGTTACATTTCATTTACTACAGGGTCTTATTATTATTTCTTTTCTTGCCTCGACGTTTCGATCATGTTACAATGATCTTGTTCGCCTGTCCTTTCGCGACTGTGACGCGAACGACGCGACTTTTAATGATACTCAATAATTAATGATTAAAAATTTGGAGGTAAACCCAGATTACGGTCAAAACTTACTAAGAATAACGTTTCCTGCTGCTAGTTATTTTAGTATATAAGTAATAATAAAAAAACAACTATAAAAAGCACTCTTTTCAAACCAACATTTAATCAAGACTATTGTATTCTATCGTGTTTTCGCTATTTGAGCACCTAGTTAAAGGTCTAAACATACATTCTTATCAAAAAAATCCTATGTAACTCATTTCGAAGTGGGTTAAATTCACATTAGAAAGCACTTTTAGCCCGCCCTTAAGACCCGGTAAAATGTAACTATATAAACTAAATATTTTATTGTCTTTAGAACACGAAGTGTAGTTAAAGTTGTTTGTAAGACTCTATATTTGTGTGAAGCAGAGGTACCTATTTATTTTGGCCGGAGGTTTCGGGAAACACGGCCTAATGAACCTAGTTGGCAATGCCGCTGCTGTTGCTACAATTTTAGGTTTAAACGTGACACGACTGTTCAAAAATCTAGACTGCGTTTGTAGGTAGGTACCTAGTTTAAAGTATTCACGTTCATTTCTCACTAGCTGCGCCGGCAGTTCACCCGCGTTCCCGCGGGAATATCGGGATAAGTAGCCTATATATATATGTTATTCCAGCATTATCACGCAAAACCTACTGAACAGATTACTATGAAACTTGGAATATAGGTAGCTGAAGACATGTTCGTGAACTTAGCAGAGCATTGTCCAGCAGATCAAAAAATAATGTGAGTTTTCTATTCGCATGCAACCGAGTTCTATAGTTCCTAATAATTTTTAGAAATAGTTCCGGCCTTTTTGCCTTAGAAAAGTCAATTGAAAAAAATCTCTGCTAACTTCGCGGTTTATTTCAGCACAGCATAACATTATTTTATTTTTATTTAAATACACCTTAGTTCTAAAGTTCCTGATACTTTTTAGAAATAGTTCAGCTGTGGTATCATCTAATTAGCATCCACCCCTAGTAGTTGCTAAGTTGCAGTACATTGCTGCTTTAACGTAACGTGGTTGTTACCGGTGATTACTTCAAACAGCAATGCTTTTTGACAGTAAATAGCAACTAGTAGCGGTGGATGCTAATTAGAAGATACTACAGCTGGTCTTGTAACTGAATTAAACTCGCATTCAAGTCTCAGCAGAGCATACATCCAATTAAATAAAGAAATTTTTGACTTTGACTTTGACTTTAGAAATGCATGAGTTCTAGCCTCTCCCATACTTTGCAAACGACAATATTAGAATTTTTCGTTTACTTGGAAACGGGACTTACGCAGGTGAAACTGCGGGGCGAAGCTAATCTTACTAATATTATAAATGCGAAAATTTGTATGTATGTAGGTATGTATGTATGCGACTTTGTTACTCTTTCAAACTAAAGCTATTGAACCGATTGCGTTGAAACTTGAACAAAATCCTTTTTTTACACGACTGCCAAAGGAAGTGTTATGTTTTTACACGACTGCCAAAGGAAGTGTTATGTTTTTTTGCCGTGAGTGTATGTATGTATGTATGTATGTATGTATGTATGTGACCTATTTTTGTGCCGTCGTAGGGCCTAAACGGCTGGGCCGATTTAGATAAACGATACGTCGTTAGATTCGTCATGACCGTGAGAGTGACATAGGGTACATTAAAATAATAAATAAATAAAAATAAAGATTTAAAACGCTATAAAGCAAGATTTGTCTTGACCATAAAAACCGAGCAAAGACAACGGAACGTTCCTTAAAAACTTTTCGATTTGACTTTGACGCCGAGTTTCAACTTTTGAAGGAATTTGAATGTTTGATTTGTCAGTTTGTCAGAGATAACATAAATAACAATTACTATGTTTACAATAAGTAATTAACTAAAAATTTGAAATGTCGCGCTATGGATAATGGATAGCAAGGCTAATCCGCTAGGACAAGAAACCGCCAGCCTTTGTATCACCAGTCGCAACGAAGTTTTCGGATTTGGTAATTATATTTTAAGATGAATACCTGCCTACTTCATAGCCATCTCAGCAAAACTCAAAAAGAATAGCTATTATAATATTGAAGGCTTTTAGATAGCCTATCTTTAACCGATTTCGAGTCCTCGCTACTGGAGTATACACATCCAGAGTTAATGAGTTTCTCTGGTGTGATAGTATCTAATCTCTAATAACTAAAAAGCATTAAATAAAAAAAATATTTAAAAAAATAAAAAACCCGACTGCCGTTAAAACTGAAAAGTAAAAAACAAGAAGATACCTAAAGGTAAAGAAACCTTAAAAATCGTTCGACGCATCTAGGAGCCTTAAACAATTGTGGATGCAGTCGGGTGGGACTCCTTTTAAAGGTAAAGTATAATAACACCAAATTGTGTTGAAGTCCCACCCGACTGCGTCCACAATTGTTTAAGGCTCCTAGATGCGTCGAACGATTTTTAAGGTTTCTTTACCTTTAGGTATCTTCTTGTTTTTTACTTTTCAGTTTTAATTGTCTGATTATCTCATGGGAATGGGACTTACGTGGGTAAAACCGTGGAGGACAGCTAGTTATAAAATAATGTTTAGAATTATCGAAGAGTAAGTACATTATTCTGGGGCGTTCGTGGACTATATAGTTACTTACTACAGTAGATAAGCTAACAACAATAAATAGGTAACTACCTACCTTCATTTACGCCAATAATCTGGTAGTGACCTAAACAAATCTCGTTGGTTCAATATTGGCACAAAATATCAACACTTGGGTCCAAATGATAAGCTTCATTATTGGTACGGTACACAGTGCCCATCAGGAGACAAGCTGGCCCTTTCAAGGGACCTCCATAGAGCAATCAACTGAGTAGAGGGGATATTACGCCCACCTAGGTATAATAGGCTAATATTTTTAAATATTTAATATAAGGACGTTTTTATTTGAAATATGGTTACCATTTTTGGGTTTTTGTAGTCAATAAGAAAGTTTATACTTTTGTTATATCCATTTATTTATCTGCGTGGGCGTAGTTTAGCTCAGAGACGCTTAGTTCTAATATATTCTAAGGAACTGAAATATTTTAAGGGCCTATTTAACCCTAATAGCGTGACAGGGATATAGCTAGCGAATTTCAGATGTGTAAGATGCGACAATGCAAAATTTTATTGCGCAAAATCAAACAATTGCTAGTTTCAAGATAATTAAACGTTAAACTTAAAATTCAAAACATTCACTCAATACATTCCCTGTATTGAGTTAAGTTCAGTTCTTATACAAAGTTTTATTAGTTTTCGTACAATATTAACTGAGTATTATCACTTATTTGTACAACTTAGAGGGAAGTTTGGTTTTTTTTCTATTGAGAAAATTTTCAGGACTCGTGTTTTCACGACATTCACGTGTTAGCAAATATCCTCGACTTTAATAAATATGGTTTCAAAAACTTTTATTTCAAATAACTTTTGTAGAACCCTAGAAACATCAGTTCTGGCCTACTACGGCCCCTTAAAGATGGGCATTATGATGAGACAGCTATACCTATGAGCTACACATTAAAAAATGCAAACATGGTTACGTCGACCTTAAATTTTTGGTTTAAATGTTTGTGTTTTAGTTACGCAATAACTCTGTTGTTGAGCGGTGTTGGTCTAGTGGTAGATACCCCGACTTTCATTCCGAAGGTTGTGGTTTTCACTCCAGCCTCGCACCAATATCTTTTTCTTTAGAAAAAAAATATGTGCGCTTTAACATCTCTCTTTTCCGGCTTTCGCGCCGGAAAATTTTGTGCAAATGCAAATCGCAAAACCATGAGTTAAATCTATAAAATGTCCAATCTGTGTATACTTAACCCGTCACAAAGTGATCGGTCAACTATTTGCATTGGTAATTTCATATTAGGGATGTTATTGTCAGACCGGGCGCGGTACTGCCCTTTGATTGGTCACCCTACCCTAGTAATTGTATCTGACAGCCCTATTCAATTAATTTGTTTCACAAAATTATAAGTTCTAGGCTACGAGGAATAAATAGAATGGAGATCTAACTTCACTATTAAATTCGAAAAACATGTTCCACGGTCACACAGCAGCAGCACACTGACATTTTCCGTACAGTATTACGTATGATCGACATTTGGATCGACTAATGGCGGACGATCTTTAGTGACAGACTGGCGGTCGAATCATCGTTCTAGGCCCCGCAACCACCGTTCGCATGGAACATTTTTTCAAAGGATTGCTACATCCATATTATTATATACTTATTCGAGTTCGTTGGTTCTAGGCTTTATATTTACTTTTGGCGACCGAGTTTATTCTCGTAACTAACACAGAAATAACGTTTCCACGAGCTGTTGTCATGCCAGTATAAAGCTACTTGGATATTAGTAGCTCGTCTCGTCTCAGCTGTCATGTATATGTTACAGGAAATGTATGATATCCGTCATTGTATGCAATTCCCAGTACTCTTCCGCTTCCTAAAATCCCGATGTCGTTTTCCTTAATATTAAATGTAATGTAATATATTTTATGATACCTTTCAGGAAGTGTATTACTAAAATCCGATGTTGTTTTAACTTAATATAAAATGTAATGTAATACATTTTATAGTACCTTTCAGGAAGTGTATATTTATGTGGGTATGAAATAATCGTCGAAACCATATTTTACACATTTCCTTATTAGACTCGGAATTCCATGCATTTTCTAGGAATTGCATACAATTCCTAAGTTTCATATATTTCCTGGAACATCACTCGCAGGTATGAGTTATACGTAGTTATACATATAGGTACCTACTTACGTTCAAATGGTGCGAGTTACTGAAGTGCATCTAATGTTACATACCAAGGTAAGTAAAGTATGTAATAATGATGGCTTTTTGTGTGTACATTTTTGTATTATGCAGGTAGTAGTTACGTCCCGCGGTTTCACCCGCGTAAGTTCCGTAGCCTATGTGTTATTCCAGGTCTCTAGCGCTAACTATATTTTTAGTCCCCATTTCCGCAAGATTATCAGGATAAAAACGTGCTTCCAGGTCTCCTGAAATGTATATTTCAAGTTTCATCGCAATCGATTCCGTCGGTTTTGCGTGAAAAAGTAACAAAGTTACATAACATACTTACATACAATCTTTCGCGTTTATAATATCAGTAGGATAAGATTAACTATTTCTTGAACGTGCTCAACATATTTTTTTAATGTCTGTCTTTCGCGTAGTCGCACCTTACGTTCTACTTTTGCACATACTTATTTGAAAATCGCTAGCGCGATCCCTGTTACAGTTTAATTTCAGTAGGTAATCTTTCGCTTCTTTCTTCCTTTAAAACTGTAATATTTTTACAAGATATCAGTAAAGTCGACGGCCAAGAAAAACATGACATTTCGCCTGCTATTGGTAACATCGCCAACATACAGCTTCTTTAGACATTAGGACAAAACCTTATAACAATAACAGAAAGTCTATTTTACTGTAACCTAACTGTTCGATACAAATTTGTCAAAAGACGATTGCAAAGTTGTTTATGCAGTTGACGTGAACTGTATTGTGTGGTGCGTAGGATATAATTTGCTGGGAATTACTGCTGTATATCATCAGAGACGGTCCGTTTGTAATGGTGGAACGGACGCCAATGGATTTATAGGCGAGGTTTAGACAAGGCAGGCTTTAGAAACGCATGCCTAAGACAAGTGGCCGATCTGACGTGTGTCCGAAGCTCAGAGGTGAAGTCTGCTTTGTATTGATAGAATTGAGATTAGTACCAACAATTTAAGCTTAAATACCTACTGGTTAGTTAGTTCGAGCACAAATTAACTGTTTTGCTCTTTTTTATTCATCATCATCATCATCATCAGCCAGTTGCAGTCCACTGCTGGACATAGGCCTCTCCAATTGCACGCCACCTAGATCTATTTTCGGCTTCTCACATCTTTGTTACTAAACTTAATAAAATTTATAAACGTTTAATTTGACATGGACTTTGGATACAAAGATGCGGATAGAAATTATATCCTTATTATCATTGACGTAATTAACTAATGATTTGATGATCAAATAATGTAATTACAAGAAGGCATGGATTTAATTTCTGCTCTGCCAGATTCTGGTTTAGGCGGGCTCAAATTATTTTAATACTTAAGTACGTAAAAAGCATTAGTATGCTATGCTAACTCGTGTATTTCCTCATACATTCGCGGGCATTTGTTAGTTAGAAAGCTGGTAAGTATACATTCATAATAGTTTAAGTACTTATACGTACTTAACTAATTGTACTCCAATGCTGTAATGAATATCTTATCTTACTCCTTATATTATCTTACTAATTTTATAAACGTAACAGTTTGTATGTATGTATGTATGTGATTTTGTTACTCTGTCACACAAAAAATACTGAACCGATTGCCATGAAACTTGGAATATAGGTAGCTGGATACCGGGAATAACACTAGGCTTCTTTTTATTCGGATATTTCCGAGGGAACGGGACTTATGCGGATGAAACCGTGGGGCGCAGCTAGTAATTTAAATTTATAAAATGACTAGCTGCGCCCCGCGGTTTCACCCGCGCAAGTCGCGATCCCGCGTTGTTCGAACACCTACCTACCGCAATGCAAAGATCCACACTTAAACGGTCGCCCATTGAAGTACTGTTGAAGCCAGGCGCTACCGCGCCTGGCATCATCAGTACTTCCCTGGTCGTCCGTTCAAGTTTGGATTTTTGCACTGCAGTAGGTAGGTGAAGTAAGGTAAAGATTGTATGTCAGTATCTTGCGGGATTTTCGGGATCAAAAGTAACTCTCCATCACTTAAAGTATCTATGCAAATTTTCATTCAATAAATAGTTATCACCCGGGTATGTCCCGATCCCGCGGGATTTTCGGGATCAAAAGTATTCTATGTTACTCTCCATCATTTAAACTATCCCTTTGCAAAATTTCATCCAAATCGGACGAGCCGTTTGACCGTGAAGAGGGAACAAACAAACAAACAAACAGATTTTCGGATTTATAATATTAGTAAGATTTGTTTTGACTCTGATTAGATAGAGATTTTCTAAATTCTTACGGGTTCGGACTTACCCTAAATATAACTGATCAAGAGGAATAATAGTTAGAAGTAGCTAGTCATTAAAACATTCCAATTTTAAAAAGCATTCAATCACCATTTTCATTAGTTAATAACACCGCACAAAGAGTTGAGCAGTCAAAGAGTAGGCAAGGTACGGCCTTTCAAACACCCCATCATTTGACCATTGCTGATGCTTTATAGGAAAACTAATGAATCAAACAGACTATATGTCTGGAGGGGTTGGATTTTAACATTGGAATGTTTTTCCAACCGCCCTGTATTGTATTAGGCAAATGGATATTCGTTATGAAATCTGTATGCAGTGAAGAAAGTAAATCTGATGAAATTATCTGTGCAGGTGAGTAGTGTCGATATCCTACTTAATATTATAAAGCTGAAAGTTTGTGTGTATGTGTATATGTGTGTTTGTTACTCAATCCCCCCAAAACTACTGAACCGATTACGATGAAACTTGAAACATAGGTAGCTGAGCTGCATACCGGGAACAACACATAGGCTACTTTTAACCCGATATTACTGTGGGAACGGGACTTACGCGGGTAAAACCACGGGGCGCAGCTAGTGTTTCAATATTTTTTGCTTCCATGGGACTGGGAATTTCAACATTCGCATTTCGGATGTAATCATTAAAAAAAAAGTTTTTGCCCATTTCCTTTTCTTTGCCTTTGCTTTTCAATTATTTTTTATTTTTTACCATAACAAAAAGGGCACCGGATAGAAGGACACTGGCTTTAGGGGAGAACGGAGAGTCACATGACCAAATCTAGAAAATATTTATAAGAAACAAGCTAACAGTGTTCTTCCCGAGCGTGCTCACAGATTAAACGGCAGCGCCTAAACAAACAATTATTCGCGACAACCAGCAAATACGCAGCACTCAACCATACTGTAATCACATACGGTTTCTTAGCCATAATTATATAGATAGACTAGCTACGTTCCGCGATTTCACCCGCGGAATCCAGCAGTCAGCCAGTGCAAATGCTTTTATAGTTAAAGCCTACAGAAATTCAGCTAAAATTATTATTAAATTATGTCAACTTTTTCTAATTGAATAAATGAATTTATTTATTTATGAATCTTTATAATAATCCATACATTTATCAAATTACATTAATTGGGGATATCAAAGGAGTGATTTGTATTGTGATGATGGGCTAGCTAGTTCATACAACATTCGACTGAAATCTCTTGCTCCTAAGAGGGCAGAGGGGTTCGTGCTTCTGCTGTGGTATCATGTAATTATCATCCACCGCTGTCAGTTGCTATTTGCTGTCAAAAAGCATATTTTGTATTGTACATTGCTGTTTGAAGCAATCACCAGTAACAACCACGTTACGTCAAAGCAGCAATGTACTGCAACTTAGCCACTAGTAACGGTGGATGCTAATTACATGATACCACAGCTGGTCTAGTGTCAATTCAGACCAGTCTCTGCTAACAAAATTCTGGAATAAAACCAGGGAATACATACAAGGAAATGCACGTTAGTGAGCTAGAGAGCTGAGAGCTTTGAGTATACATAAGTAAGCTATAGAGCGCTGGTATGCGAGTATCAACTGTAAGCACCGGTATGAACAGTCATAAAATGATCAAGGCGATGTCATCAGTCACCTAGGGTTACGCGAATTGACTGTTTCTCTCGTTAGAATTTATTCTAGTAATAATTATGGTGAAAGTTCAGTGTCGCGGTGTAAAAATGATTCGCAAATCACTGTTCAACCTCAACATTTGAATATCTATGTATAGAGCATCTGCTTACACTTTGCGCAGTAGGCAAATACCCATAGGCGCGCTCTATAGCTTGCTTATGTATGCTCTAAGGCTGAGAGCTTGTAATACGAGCACTACCAGTACTCACAAACTTAATCCTCCTATAATAAATGTGAAAGTGGATCTTGGATATTCGGACGTTTGTTACTCAATGACGCCAAAATTACTGAACCGATTGCGATGAAACTTTGACCTTAAGGGGTTGGATACCGGGAATAACACATAGGCTACATTTTGTCCCGATATTCCCGCGGAAACGGGACTTACGGGGTAAAACCGCGGGGCCCAGCTTGTATAATATAATATTGTATTATAATAATAATAGAATAGTAAGATGTATAAATCTAAGTTCTCTCATCAAAGTCTATAAAACGACTATAGGTATTTATATTTAGTCCCTGAAATTTCATCGGGCAGATTAAAAAGTAATGGATAAAAAGTTTCTTCAAAAATAATTTACTTTCAATTGTACATTCTATTGTACTATACCGGGACTTTTTGATAAGTATTTTTCAAAGGATCAACTCGACGATTTCTTTTTTGAATTCAGAATTTCCATTCCTATCTACTTATCGGATCTTTCTCAAAGAAAATCACGATAACCTAAAGTAAAAGCGAAGGATAAAATACAGTCATTTTTTCAGTTCAAATATCTCGGGATCTTGAAGTAGAGCCTTCAGGTAGAAGGTTTGATTCAAAAAACTAATATTCCGGTTTCAAAGTCCCTACGGAGTAAGTAGGGAAGACCGGAGACCGTTCATTTGCATGCGGAACTTTTTCACGGTAAGTTGAACTTTAATTAAAAACAGAATTACCTAGAATCAAGCGCACGCGTCCACCGTAGGATCTTACACTTAGATGCAATTTAATAAGGTCGTGAATTTAAAATCGGAAAAATGATTTTCTTTCATTTCATTTTAGTATCGCAAAAACAGAACAAAAATCAGTGAGTACTTACATTAAAATTTCAAAAGGAGGTCGTATATTTTGTATTAAACAATATTAATAAAATAAAACAGTAAAATCACAAAAGTCGATGCGAATCGTATTAGATGTTGTGAAAAGGAGATAGTTAAATAAATTACTTTTATCTCTTCGGTTCGGAAAGTTTTATTTTCATGGGTAGATAGCTGGGTTGAATGTGGCTCATTTCATTCCTAGGGTGGAAAGTGTACTTCATTTTTTTATTAATCCAAACATTTGACAAAATCGTCAAATACAAGGAACCAAAACGTCAGATAATTGTCTGAAATTAAAAAACGTACTTTTTTTCTAATCTCTGGTGAAATGCTTGACATTCAACCCTTGTTTAACAATCTACTATTTCATCTTACCTTTAACCATAGTACTCATAGAGAAGTCGCCAACAGCTATTAGGTAATCTGTGCTTTCACTATATTATGGACCTGTATACTTAGCACCTCGACAGCTAAGAACCAAAAACAGTAACCTCACTTCAGATTTACTCAAATTTATGGTGGCTATTCAGTATTCGGCTGTAAAACATTTAAATCTACGAAAGGATTTAAAATTACTGAAGTAAATTATTTTTTTATTGTTCAAGACATTTAGCTATACAATTTTTTTTTTAAATACCTTTAGAAAAATTCACTCTCTCCGAGGTATAAACTTAGGCCTCCTCGCGCGGTGGCAACTTGCGTAGCCTATTTGATAAGGGCACCGGGGTACTGATCCGGAGGCGCCAGTTCACACCTCGGCACGAGTGATTTTTTGAAGATGGAGGTATTTACCTTTTTAAATATTTCTGGTATACGTATAACAATATAATCAAGTCTTTTTTATTTCGTAATTTGTTTTTATTGCTAGAGATATAACAGAAATAAGCAGAGACGCGAGTTCAAATCTCGTCGCGAGTGGATTTTTCCTTTAAAATATTTCTAGTAGGTCTTTTTTATTCCAATTACATATTGAACGTTTTCAAGACCTAATTACTATGTCCCACAGTATAACCGATCGAGCCAGTTCCTTCGAGGTACTTTATCTATCACAGACAGCCTTGATCTCGAGGGATGACGGCGAATGAAATAGGATCACAATTCGACGGGTAAATTTACCTTTTTACTGGGACGCTGGACCCAAACGTGGGAATTATGTAGTTGAAAGATTATTGGAAAACTACTTAGAAACGATTTATTTATACTGGTTTTGGGAGACTTTGGATTCGATAAAATAAGGAATTGTAGGAGCAAGTTCGCAGTACCAACCTAACCAACAAACAATTGATGAATAAAAGCTACCTACCAAGTAATATTGTAATACCTAACTATTATAATGTTCAGGACAATAAAAATTGCATTCGAAGAATTTATCAACAAGTATGTAATAGTACCAACCCAATCAACAACGAATTTGCTATTCAAGGAATAAAAGCTAAAATGTATACTATAATAACTATTATATGTTCAGGACAGTTAAAATTGCATTCGATATTTTTTTTTTAATTAAATTTCGGAAGTTTCCCTTATTGATATTTACGAAAAATAAGGAAATGCCATAAGGTAAGAATTACGAGTACCTACCGATGTACCTAAGACATAAAATAACTATTTCTTGCAAACGATTTAAAGTGACATTTCTTTTGTGTCTATTGTTTTCCCGTTAATTTCGTGATAAAAAGAAGTCTATGTGCAATTCCAGGTCTCCAACTACCTATATTTCAAGTTTTATCGCAATCAGTTCAGTACTTTTTGGGTGAAACAGTCTTCTTCTTTTTCGTGTAGTGGTGTGGCTCACCTGGTGTTAGAGTTTTTCAGATCGCCTTAAGGCCTCTAACTTGACCTAACGACTGTTATCAGAGATAACAACCGGGGCTAACTGCTTAACGTGCCTTTCGAAGCACAGAGGAGCTCGAGAAAATTATTTTTTGCCACACAAAATTTTAGGTCACCCATCCAAGTAATGACCGCGCCAAGCGTTGTTTAACCTGCACAACCATTCAAGATCGGCTGGTACAGCTAGGCCAATGAGCTCCTCCGCTCGGTGAAACAGTAACAAAGTCACATACATACATTCTTACTTGCAAACTTAGGTGTTAATATTAGTCATACAGTAAGAGTAAACAAAAACACAACTCATGAATAAATGTATTGTACTGTATCGTCTAATACCCACCTTGAAAATAGGTACCTATAACATTTACCAATATTACATTTTCGTCGGCACGTTCAAAAACATGAGAAAAGAATTGAACCTGGACAAAATTACCAACATCTTGTTATATGTCGTAAAATTCACACCAATTTGGATTCCCGAGGGAGGTTGTCGTCTTAACAAAACGTCGGAGTATAATATAACGGTAAAACATGTGTTTTATGGGACTAGACAACGGGGACGAAAACAGTTTGTTGATAACTATTTACTTAGATTTTTCTTCTGTTTTTCTGATGTTGGATTGAAATAAACTCATGAGCAATCCGTGAGTAAGAGGTCTTAAAAGAACTTGAAACTTTGAGCATTGATAAAATGCGATTAATTTCATCTACTAAGTTACAAACAGCGTAGTACCGCGTAAATCTCGCTCCTGCGGGATTATCGGGATTAAAAGTAGCTTGTAATGTGTTAATCTAAATCACCATCTATCTACGTATCTAATAAAACTGTAATCGGATTTGTAGTTTTTAGGAAAAACACAGCTTGTTGTGTAGTCTTTGTGTAGTAGTAAAACTGTACGTGGCATCTACAATAAAAACATTAAACAATATTTCGTCATAAAATAATCAACAGCAACAGGGATTATACCTACGCTTAGGTTTATGTTTTCTTATTCTGTTCAGTTGAGTTTTATACCCTTTAAGTAAATCATAACATTTTATTGCAGTATGATTGTATCTCCCGATTGCAGTTTCATTTCAGATGACAATGTTTACTTGCAGTTTAGTCCCCTTTATGGGAATGTATTGAAAGATCCTATCAAAACGAGACTGTACCTACTAATATTATGAAGAACAAATACTGGAGTTTATTACTTGCTAGTCTAGACTAGCTGCATCCCTCAATTTCCCCCGCGTCGGGACCTACGCGGGGAAAATTGAGGGAATCCCTTGGGAACATCGGGATCAAACTAACCTATGTCAGTTTTTGATAATGTAGCTGTCTATTTGTGAAAGATTTTTTTTATATCTGTCCAGTAGTTTCGGAGATTACCTCAAATATACATACATATGATTACCTAGGAGATACCTGTTCACTCGTGACTTGAAGACCTTCAAGTTGTAGTCATCCAGACATCAACAATTATGTTGTATTAAAGTTAAAACTTAAAGTTTTAACTTGTGTGTTTCCGCAATTAGCCCTACTATTGGGCCTTTGTGCGTGATTTTAAGCCGTGAGTTTTCTCACGATGTTTTCCTTCATCGTAAGAGCGATGTTAATAGCGCACATAATTTTTTCTTAAAGAAAAACACTATGGTGCGCGGCCGGGATTTGAAACCACGACCTTCGGAATGAAAGTCGGGGTATCTACCACTAGACCAACATCTCTCTCATACAAAGACACCCTAATAAAGACATAATAATGGTTGAACCGTTTTTGAAATCAAATTGAAGCTAAGCTGAGCTAAGGCATAAGTAAGTACTTGGTATGCAGAATACATGCCCTCTCAAAGTTTCACAGAATAAGCACTTAGGTCACCTAAATTATTCCTTAAAATACTCAAGACCGTTAATCAAAAGTAAAAGAGCTGTATCTCAGAAGCAATTGCATCACAATCCTCTCATCGGGAACAAAATTACATTTCCAATTCATGAAGGTACCTAGAAGGTACCTACTTATCTGCGTTTTCCCTTCAAACATTATTTTCTCAACCATGCAGCTGCTGGAAAAAACTCTACCTAACTGCTATTAGAAAAAAAACATTAAAAAAATGTTTTTATATCTAAAGAAACAAATTTGGCTAAATATCGAAAATTTTGTAAAGTACCAAAGTATAGATGCCTGAGACAAATAAATTTCAAATCTTTTAATAAAAATGTTACCAACTCGAAGTGTACGGTAAAGAAAATCAGGCACCCTTCGAATTCTCAAAGTTCTCACCTCTGTTTTTTCTATGAATAATTTTTCAAGGAAACTTGTTGACTTAATTTTATATCGGTTTCTTTATTTTATTCGGATTATCGTTTACGCTTAGTGTTTTCGTTTAGGTAGGTGTCGAATTACCGTTTTTACGGGGTATTGGACCGATTAAATTGTTAAAACGCAAGGAAGGTTTTTAAGATCTTTGTATTTGTAATTCATCATATGTAGGTAGTACCTGTAAGTCAAAGTCCCTAAATATTAGGTCCTTACATATGAAATTGGTGTTTAGTAAGGGAGGCAAAAAAGTAGGTTTTTTTTAAATAATATATTTATTAAAGCATGTACCATTGATCTATGCACTTTTGCCATCTCATAGCTAGTTTACTCATTCCTTTACTAAAAAAACCATTCGGGGGGAATCAATAATATCTTTAAAGGCGCTTTGGACTGGCCGGAGCAGACTGGAGTTGAACTTTTTCCCTTGCAAGAAGTTGGATAACTTCTTGCTTGGGTATCCGTTGTCTAGTATCCATAGTACAAGTCTAGTGCTTAGTTTGGACCTATTAATTAAAAAAAATATGTCTTATATTTAAATAATAATTGTAATATTTAGCGTACTTAATATTCTTTTACTAACACCGAGTAAGCCTATTCTCTAGATTCTTTTAGTTTTGAACTGCATAAAAGTTGTTAATAGCCCTCTCATTTTGAGTATCATTTCAGTTTTCGACCGTTAAAAATATCTAGTTATTTTTATTACTACGTAGGAAATTAAGTATTTAAGTGAAGGATAGAGGCTCACAAGTTCCGCTTGAACTCCCTAAAGACATCATTAAATCTTCAATCTCGAATGCAACATAGTTCCTTCGGTAAATTCACTATATAAAAATCACTTAAATGTCAGTGTTGTTTGATATTTCTTCGGAATGTTATCACACTTTTTTTCATGTATGAATAGGATCTCAAAATATCTTGGCTTTTGTCTCCAAAACAGTTTTTGATTTTTTATGGTAGGTACTAGATCTCACTATAATATTATAATCAATGTGAACTCCATCACTCAAAACCTACTGAACAGATTGTAATGAAACTTCGTATGCAGATGGAGTTAAAGTTCTGGATGAACGTCATGAGCTTTTTATCTCTTTATTCCAGCGGGATTGGGACTTACTCGGGTGAAACAGCGAGACAGTCGATGGGACATCTTAAAAAAATACTTAGGTGGGTGATTATTAAAATCAACTGTTACTGTAAAGTCGGTGAAACGTCTGTACAGTATTGCAAAAATGCTGATAATACTCGCTACCATGTCGTTTCTCGTTGCTATGTCGTCCATTTGTCGTTCAAAAAATAAAGTAAATTTTTAATAAAAAATACCCCGACTACTTTTAAAAACTACAGACAATTAAAAAAAAACTTTTAATTTTCTAAACAGCTTTTTTTTTAAATATTTGATATGTTTTTAATTTTATTTTTTTAGCTGAACGACAACGCGACGACTTCGCGACGACTTATAAGACATCATGGTAGGGCCCAATAAATAAAATGCAAATTTAACCCGGTATATATTGTGTTTTATTAAGAAAAAACTAACTATGTCAACTATATCAAATAGAAATAGCCTAAACAGTAACAGTCAAATGCAAAAGCTAGTTTGATAAGTTGGCAATATTTCTGGCAATTACCTGCGGTTTGTGGCGTCCTCTTGAGACTTTCTAGCAAAATATTTACCTTCATGGCCAGAGCTAAAATGTAGAAATATTTCGCTACACAAGTGCACGAGTTAGGATGAGGATGTAGATTCAGTAGAGTCAGATGCCAGTTTATTTGCAAGATGTTTTCCTACCAATATTATCTTACTAATATTATAAGCGCGAAAGTTTGTATGTGACTTTGTTACTCTTTCACGCAAAAACTACTGAATTGATTGCGATGAAACTTGAAAAGCTTGATAGCTGAAGACCTGGTATAACACATTTTATAATATTTATTCCCGATATTCCCGCGGGAACGGGACTAGTTAAATTACAATACATAAAAACTTCAAAAAAGTGTGTTGTAATTGTAATTCAATAATGTATACCTACCACCGCGTTGTAATGTACCAACCGAACTTGTACTTATATAAACTTTAATTTTGTCGATAAGCCTAAACAAATGTTGAAGGGGTAACAAATGGGCCCATTAACAAGCTAGCTAGCTAATCAAGACTAATAACATCCCCGGGAGCTGCTCGATGTAGCTTCAACCTACTCCTTACACTTGATTAATGACCTCTTTTACCTAACATTGGATTACTTTAAACTTTGTATTAGGTGCTTCTTTAAAATCTAAGTAAGAGAATCTACCGTATTCGAGTTTACCTTTGCTAATTTGATAAAGTTGCCTGCCACAAATACACAATGAATTTTCATTTCAGGTCTTCATCGTCCACTGCTGAACATAGGCCTCCGAGGACTCCATAAATAGCGTTCTTGAACCATCTTCATCCAACGACTACCCGTGATCGCTTCAATGTCGTCGATCCAGCGAAAAGATAGTTTTGCAACATTCGCATTGCATCGTGGTCGCCACTCGTAGGCTTTTACTTCCTAATAGTTATCAGTCATTCGGTTCGCACACAATACATACAAAACGGAATAGTTACATACAATGTTTTACTTAGTTTTAAATAAACTAGTGATTTAAATTAAACTAGATTTTCAGACTGTCTATTCGAAACTAGACTTCAAAGAAAATATAGTAAAAGTTTAAACGAGACCTTGTTTTCATTCTCGTGACCGTGACTTTTCGAATCGCCAATAAATTATGTCGTAAGTCGTGCAACTCGCAAGAACCGTTTGAAAACTTTGAATGACTTCATCCAATATTCACCTCGAAGCCTAGTTTCAGTTGTAAACAACAGTTTGTCCCCACTATCGCCTTCCCACATTCAATATTTGGAGCAAAACTGTGTAAAACATACATAAAACGTGTCGAAACCTTCGGGTCAGATCACATCGGCCGCACGGGGCCTCAGGGACTGAATATCATCTACATTAGCATATGAATTCAGTGAGAGTAATAAAGGAATAATATGCAAATAAACCGTGGAATTGTTGAAATGCCAACACTAAGCCATAAAACGCGTCGTGTTTGTTATGATTATCGTTTGCTCTCATAAATCTAGACTTTCCACTTGTTATACTGTTTATGGTCCCGCGGGAATGTTCCCGGAATGAACACTTGTATGTTTGGTACTTAACTTTGCGTGTGGATTGGTTCATTGTCGTCATATTATATGGGATATTGTATTGTTACAAGGGTTTTTGTGTGAATTTCGGGAGCTATTCTTGCGTAAACTTTGTTATAAATATATATTAGCATACGCAACGGGACAAACTTGTAACATGTAGTCTTTTATTACCATACTTTGAAAAAAAAAGATGTTCTCTCACAGCGAATGTAACGTTTCAGATTCGAGCATTACACACAGCGCACACCTTGTGAGTCGAATCCATAATAAAAAATCAAATCAAATATTTATTTATTACTAGCTGCGCCCCGCAGTTTCACCCGCGTAAGTCCAGTTTCCGCGGGAATATCTGGATAAAATGTAGCCTTTGTGTTATTACCGGTAACCTTGGCACTTACTGTAACTTTTTTATGAATGACAATAAAAATGTGTCCTATGAATGCACTTAATTCTTCCAGACATTCCAGACACTGAAGCAAATTGATGCTATAATAGTTATAAATAAACTAAAAAGATTGTTGTTATACTAATTTCATTTGTTCTTTAAAATTTAGTATGTAAAGATGTGTTGAAAAATAATGATGTGAGCGGAGTTCAAACCGACTCAGCATGCTATGGCTAGCTAACCAACTGAACTATAAATAAATAAGATTTGTCAGTGTATGTATAAGTACATAGTCACAATGTAGAGTTGGATAGACTGCGTTCTTTGAGTTCATCTCGTATTTTTGTACTTCATTTGGAAGCTGACAGAAGTGTGATCACAGTGTTTAACATAGCTTACCAAAAGTGGATTTTGTATGGCGGAATCGCACTAAACTCGTTGTGCAGCAGTACCAAAGGGTCGCTAGCATCCCTTATTCTACACAGACAGGCCATGAAGGCCTTCTTTTACCGTCACTTCTTGGTAAAATTCCAAAGAACTGGCGCTTGCCATTATTGCTTCTGAAATTGTTTTTTATTTAACAAATAACTCTTTCTTAGGGTAAAACACAGAGAAGCACGTAAATATTCAATTTCCACACTATTTTTTCCAGGCTTTCAGACTAGAAAAGGCCGAAAACTAAATGTTTCAATGATGAGAAACAGCCTCGGACCTCTTTCAATAACATTGAGAGTTGATAGTGATCCTAGTTGTCACTTTCATTGTAACAACCATACGTGATCGCGTTTTTCATACAATTAGGTTGTATCGATATTGTTTCTCTTTCAATAAGGTTCTTTCAGTAACACAAACTGTCAAATGGTGCGTACACAATCGCAAATGAGTGAAAGATCGTGTGTCAAACTCAAAAATTTGAGTTTGACACACGATCTTTCACTTTGCAATATGTTGCAAAAAGATACATAATAGGGCATCAGCTAGCTATATTCCTAGTTTCATCGCAATCAATTCTGTAGTTTTGGCGTGAAAAAGTAACAAACTCACATAGATACATACATACAAAATTTCGCGTTTATATAATATTAGTAAGATAAGAAGTAAAATTACTAAAGACTTATTAGAAATTTCTCAAATTACATAAAATATATCAGACATCGATTCTACACTAAGCACAAGCTTGTATTGTAGCAATCAAGGTACCAATATAATGCAATATAGATAGACACCTAATAAATCCAGAAAAATAATTAATACCTTATAGATTAACATACATTGTTACATTAGAAGTGAATTCTCGCGGTGAGGAAGCATCTAATGGAAATAAATCTTTGAATCTTGCCGTTTAACCCCCTTACTTTTAAACGCTGGTTAACAGCTGCATAACTATGTATCGTTTGTCTTTTACTGTGACATAAAGTTTCAAAGTTGACAGACAGAGATAACCGTCACATAACTTGGTCATCTGTTATTAATAATTGTTTTTGCTAAGGGGGTAAATTAATGTAAAGTCCGAAAATTCTTTAAGACAACAAAGTGTAGGATGGTCATAGGATGGTGTATGTATGTCGTGTGGCAAGCTGGGGCGTTAGAGGAGACGGTACCCAGCGAACCGTGAAATTGGCCAAGCTCTGGCCACTTCATCCTGCTCATAAAATATAACTGACAACTAATGATCTATGGGACGGCAACCACTGACGCGACGAATCGCAAACATTGAGCCGAGTTAGGCAATTGGTGTAGATGTGATCGAACGTGTATTTGTAATTTATGTTGTACCTCCAAAATAGGTAGGTTGTTAAAGAAAACAAAACTATATGTCTTTGCAGGAATGAAAGGTACACTTTCACCCCAAGCAATTCGACATAGCAAACGCGCTCCAATTGAACTCATAAAATTAAAAGAATGAGATTTCCATCCATCATTTTGGCTATAAGTTCATTGATGGCTAGACTGTGTAATGTCACTTGATGTCAAACAACTTGACTGTAAAGTGAAGGTACTTACCTTTGAGTATACATAAGCAAGCTATAGAGCGCTGGTATGCGAGTTTGAACTGTAAGCAGTATGAACAGTCGAAAAATGACAAAGACGATGTCATCAGTCACCTAGGGTTACGCGAATTCACTGTTTCTCTCGTTAGAATTTATTCTAGTAATAATGATGGTGAAATGTTTAGTACCGCTGTGAAAAAATGATTCGCGGATCACTATTCAACCTCAACATTTGAATATCTTTGTATATTGCGCAAAGTGTAAGCATCTGCTTACACTTTGCGCAGTAGGCAAATACCCATAGGCGAGCTCTATATCTATACTCTAAGGTACCTTCACTTTACAGTCAAGTTGCTTGACATCAAGTGACATTACACAGTCTAGCCATCAATTAACTTATAGCCAAAATAATGATGGAAATCATTTTTTTCTAATTTTCTGAGATCAATTGGACCGCGTTTGTTATGTTGAATTGCTTGGGGTCAAAGTTATATTTATTACTTACTAAACTTATATTTTTGTTTTCACTAGAAGTAGAATTAAATAACGCGAACAAGCACGTTGAAATTACTTGTGAAATATCGAGTTGTGGTTAATGTTAAAAAAAAACATTTTACTGAAAACCGCATCCAAATCGGTCCAACCGCTTTGAAGCTAAACGGGAATATAAAATTGCGCACACACAACCTTTCCCCCCAAACGCAATACGCAATATTCCGTCTTGGGTAAAAATAATACAACTAAGAGCTAGACTTGTAACAATATTACCAATATTTTATACCTACAGCTTTCCTGTCTTTAAGTAAATTATCAAAAAAGGTTTCAATTACTTATCAGGAGGATAAAAAAATCGTTAATATCGTTATCAATCTCGTTCCTCGGTCGGTTTTCCGGAAGTTGGTTCGTTTGCATTTTTATTACTTTTTAATTTTATCTTAGTTGACGGCGTAAGAAAGTCCAAGCCATAACCGGATACTTCAGGTAATTAAAATTTTTACTTTGAACATTTGGGGCCGTGACCAGACTACTAAGAGAAAAAAAAGTATAATTTTTCATATAGGTAAGTCTTTGCTACTAGTATTTGGATTGTAAAGTCGTAAACTGTAAATACGATATAGTGTAAATTTCAGCCAACTACGAGTATTACGCAACTTATCTCTAAAATGTGGAAAAGTATCCGCGGTGGGTGCATTTCCACTTACTCAATGCAATTTAGACGTTTACAATACGAGAGTACTTAGTAAATTATAGGAATCGCAAGGGTTACTTCTCCCTGCAACCTGCATCTGATTGGAATCCAATCCATCACATCCAAGAAAATGGTTAATCTCCAAAGCTTTCTATAGTGTCAAAGAATATTTAGATTTAGATGTTTACTTTACATAAGATATATAAAGTAAACTTCTAAATCTATATATATAAAAGAAAGTCGTGTTAGTTACACCATTTATAACTCAAGAACGGCTGAATCGATTTGTCTGAAAATTGGTTGGGAGATAGCTTAGAACCAGGAGAAGGACATAGAATACTTTTAATCCCGCGGGAACTGAAACGGGACTTACGCGGGTGAAACCGCGGGGCGCAACTAGTAATTTATATTTAGATGTTTACTATAACTTGCTTTGTTATTTTTAATTTTAAAGATGTGCTTAAATTAAGTACCTAACTACCTCTACTCTATATTGTATGTGATGGATGGACAAACTGTTGATAGCTTTAATATTTAAAGTCACCTTGATGTACATATAGTTATTCAATAAATAATAATCGTAAGTAGGAGTAGCTTTCTCAAAGATTATTTAAACTATGCGTTCAGATAGGTAGAAAGCGTTTTTATCGATAAAATTAGCCGATGACAATTTTTCCTTATACTTATCATATCATGCATAAAGCCACAGGACGCAACTCGCTCTTAATTAAAAGGTTTAACTTCAATGCTTAAAATAAAGCTTAAACTAATAAATTGAAACAATTAGGTGCGCAGTGAATGATGTAATCGCATTTCTGGATTACTGACAGCCTCACGAAGGCCGTATAACTCCATTACATGGGCTGATGACTCCGGCAGACACCTGGCCGGCTTCACGGATTTTCTCAACGTAATTCGACAGTAGGTAGATACTTAATTATTATTTGTTCATTGTTAAGTTCTGAGCAGGATTTTCTTTTGATTATTCTAATTAAGCTAGCTGCTTATAGGTACAAACTTGTTTTGTTAATTTTAGAAGTGATAACTTCTCTTGGCACACCGCACATTATTGTTTTTCCTAGCATTTTATTGCAGTTAAGATAAGTTAGTTAAGTTAAGGTCACGCTCGGAAGTGAAAGGCTCGATCAGGTTCAGAGACATGTTACATCGTCGTCTTCGCTCCTAAAAGACTGCACACTTGACAACTTTTGAAATATTAATTTCAATAATGTTCTCTAAGGCTAAGGTTGTTATTGCTTTGATATATCAAAACGATTATGTTGAACCCAGTTGGTTCCAGTTTGTCCTTATTTAACTAACCGACGAACACTAAAGTGGAAAAAGGACAGATTGGGGTCTCTCTAACTTCAAGCGGGACCGATTTTTAACGAAGTAACTCAGGACTGCCGAGTATAGGTACCCGAGCGAGAAAGATACAGTCAGCTTTGCGATTGTCAATGAAGATTTCACTTCTGCGGTGCGGTCTCAAGTACACACTCTTTTTTCGGTTTTAATCGCATGCCTTTTATTATATTAAAAACCATTTTCCAACGCTCCGCTCATTCAAACAGCTCATTCATTAAAAAGGCCTGGAAAGACCTAGATACGTATATACGATACGTAGTAAAGGCTAATATATAAATAAAAGCAATGCAACGCGAATAAAACTCACAAAATGATAAAACAAAAGTTGGTCGCCTAGATCTTATAGAATAATCCCTTTCCCCTTAAAGTGCCGTCCCTGAAACACACTAAATTTACCTATACGAGTACATTTCACATACGTACATAAAACAAAATAGGTAAGTATACAATCGATAATCGCTTTAATTCAAATCCAATATGGAATTAAAACAGTATCGGGTAAATACGAAACTGGGATTAAAGAGCACGGGTAATTTAACCACCGTTTGCTCGGAACTGGATTATTTTAACTACATTCATTAACGTCCGATTGTAATAATGATGCTTTTTGTCTTTATTGTTATTAAGTCACTTATTTAATTGAGAAACTTTGATTGTTTTTCACTTTTTTAATACCAAAAGGAAGTATTGCCGTAGTGGAGTAAATAAGTGAAAATCATGATGATAGGTGATGGCGATGATGGTAGAAGGTATTCGTTCATTCTGGCTCACGGATTTTCGTAATTTCGGGATGATTGAGCCGGACCTGAAACTAATTATTTTTGTAAAAACCAACTTAAAAAAAGGAACAAAAATAACCTCTACATACAGTGCCACCAACTTATCTGTTTTGTCATCTGAAGTCGGGCAGCCAAACTACAATATGAACCCAGCCAGTAAAGCTGCGCGACTTCAGAAGTCTTTGGGTCTTTCTTTTAGTTGTGTCATAAAGTTTTTGAGTAATTCGTGTCGGTTTGGTATTCTATCGTTTATGGCCCTCAGCATTGGTTGGTCTTCCATGGGTTGACTGAGGATCCTTGAGTGTTTTGCCTTTACATCCTCCTTCCACAGCCAAAGCGACGCCAACCTCGCTGCGCTGACAGCTGTGTCTTGTAGGTTAATATCTGGTTTAAAAATATTATCATTAGAGTTTCAGGCAATCTCGAGAGCCCTATTTTTGTATCAAAAACGACTGCCGTAATTTCTATTTCACTGATGATTTTTTTGAAGCAAAACCTCCCTTATTACGTTGGTACCTACCTAAATATAAATTGCTTAAGTAATTAAAAGCTGTCATTATCAGCGCATCGATCACGTCAACTAGTTACGTAAAGTAAGTAAAGTTAGAGTTAAGTTAAGATACGACTCTTAGTTAATAGCTTAACTTTGCAGGATATGACAAACGAGGCTTCTTACTTAGATAACTTTTAGTAAGATAGGTATAAAATCTAAGGGCTACCGTAGGTAAGGTAGGCTTGAGCTTAAGATGGAGCGATGTTATAAGTTACTGTGGCCAAATAAGGCCACTGAAGGATTCCTGCCTAGCTAGTTACTTCAGCTACAGATTTAGGAACCTACTTGTGAAATGAGAAATGCCGACTACAGACTTGTACAAATGAATTTATTACAAAATTACAATGTTTTACTGTACTGTCCTACTTATCGTGTCTATTGCTAATGTAGAAGTGAGCGAGCGGGCGGGTGCCGAGCCTTTTTGATGCGTGGTAGGTAGGTGCGCTGAGCCGGTTTAGTTCGGTCATCAGGCCGTGAGCGTGTGTGCGTGTGGTCACACATGCTAGGCTTCGACATGCTGCCGCCCCGGGCTGGAGTCCAAGGAGGCCGGGTCTGCAGGGACGTCAGTCTCCTCGTCTCGTGGTAGTGAGCATAGTCGGTTGAAGGCTCGTCGTAGAGTCCCCGAAGATGTCATCACGTCTGCTACTCGAGTGACGCCGTCTGGTCCCGGATACACGCCTGTTACTCGCCCGAGTAACCATCTGTTTGGAGGTACACGATCGTCTTTCACCAGTACCATCTCGTTAAGCTGCAACCCTCCTCCATCTTTGCGCCATTTCTGTCGTATTTGCAACTCTGAAATGTATTCCTTATAGAATCTTTGCCAGAAGTGGGTTTTCAGTTGTTGAACTCTCATGTATCTTGACATAGAGTTCATCTTAGTGACATCTAGTACCTGAGGAGAAGGCAAAACTGTTAATGTTCGTCCAATGAGGAAATGAGAGGGAGTGAGGACTGATAGATCTGAAGGATCTGAGGATAGAGGTGTTAGAGGGCGTGAGTTTAAAATAGCCTCTATCTGCGTAAGTACTGTATTCATTTCTTCATAAGTGAGGTTAGCGATAGCAAGTATGCGTTTTAAGTGATGCTTGACTCGCCCTACACTGCTTTCTACTAGACCGTTGAAGTGTGGGCTATAAACAGGAGAAAATTTGAAATTAATAGAAAGTTCAGAAGCGTATGAACCTAAATAATCTACATTTAACTGTAAAAATCGCTTTAATTCATTGTTAGCTCCTACAAAACAAGTGCCGTTGTCTGAGAAGATGTTGACAGGTTTCCCTCTGCGGGCGATGAACCTATTTAGTGCTGCAATAAATGTTTCTGAACTCAAATCGGCTACAAGTTCCATGTGTACTGCTTTGATAGCCATACATATGAAGATGCAAAGATATGCCTTTATTAACCTGCTACCTCTACCTTTTTTGTTCAATATCATGACTGGCCCTGCGTAATCTACAGCTGTGTTAGTAAATGGATAGTCGGCATGCAGCCGCTGGACAGGTAAATTTCCCATGATTGGTTGTTTGGTTCTTCCTGAAAAACGACAACATATAACACATTCGTATACAGTTTTTCTAGCTAAATTCCTACCATGTAATGGCCAAACTTTATGTCGCATGTTAGCTAGTAGCAGCTGAGGGCCTACGTGCATGAGCACTTTGTGATAATGTCTGAAAATAAGTTTAGTTAAATAATGAGATGAATGTAATAAGATTGGATGTTTCGTATCGAAATCGTAGTATGAACTTAATAACCGTCCTCCCACACGTATGAGTTGATCTTTGTGAAAGAATGGTGCGAGTTTAAGTAAAGTGTGTTTTGAAGGTAATTGTTTATTTTGTTTTAGTAAGTGATATTCTTGTGTGAACGTTTTGTCTTGTTTAAATCTACGTTCTAATGAAGTGAATCTAGACAATGCTTGCTCATAAGAGTTACCTAGTACTTGTGGTGATTCCTTAAGAGGAATGGTGACTATGAACCGGCCATCGGCATCGCGTTCAGTAGTCTTTGAAAAATGGAGTTCACACTCTTGTTCCTCTTTTGAAGAGGGTTTGTGTATTGTAACAGTTTCAAGTTCAAAGAATTGATTTAATTGATCTTGAAGTTGACTGTCATTGTTTTGTGTAATGAAATGATTGCAGTGGACTGTTTTGAGTGAATGTATGGGTCCGGACACGATCCATCCGAACCTGGTCTCGCATAATGTAGGTTGTTTTCGACCTAGCGAGATTGTGTTTTGATGTATTATACTCCAGAATAAGTCCGCTCCGAGTAGCATATCTACACGAGACGGGGTGTGGAATGAAGGATCCGCTAATGTAATATTCTGGGGTATGTGTAATGATGTGTAGTTGACTTGAGCAGTCGGTATGTTTTGTGTAATGTGAGGAACGATAAAACAACTGATGTGTTCAGTGTATGAATTGTGTAGTGAAGATATGATTGCTTCACATCGTTTTGTAATGTATGATGACTGATGATTCAGTCCGATCACTGAAGTTGTACTTGATATAGTCTGTAACTTGAGTTTAGTGCATAGTTCATTGGTGATGAAACTAGATGTACTCCCATTGTCTAATAGGGCACGTACTGTGTGTTTGTGACCATCATGATCACTGATTTGTATGAGTGCTGTTGATAGCAAAACTACACACTGATTATGTGCAGCTGAAAGAATCACATTGTCATGTGTTTCTTGATTTAATGTGTGTGAATGATTCTCTGGCTGAATTGCGCAGAGTGCGACATCGCTAGTCGCGGGTGTGTGTGTGAAACTACTGGATGGAGTTTCATTAGTGACCAACTGTGATCGTTGGTGTGTATTTTGAGGTTGGTTTAAATGAAGTAAAGTGTTGTGTGATTTGTCACATATCGCACATCTGCAGAAACAATGGCACAACTTACATTTACTGAATTTTACAGGAGAGCATTTTAAAAGTTTAGTCGGTACTTACCTGTGGTTTTAAGATTATTGTCTATTGTTTTATGTTCTCATGCTTTAGTAGATATATTTAAAAATATGTTATGATGAATTTCAATTTGTTAGGATTTCATTAGTTACTTAAAAATTCGAATAAAAGAGGAAGAATCGTGCAGTTGTGTCAATATTATTTTTAAATGTATCCTAAAATGTCACATATGACCCTGGACTTAGTAGGAAAAGTGAAAACATCAAGTAAAAATTAATAAAAGAAGTCACAGTTAGCATGTATTTCTTTATTATAGATAATAAGAATACAAATATAGGTCAGTAAAAGATAAATGAAATATAATAAACTGTAAAAACCAAATAAATGTTCTATACCACAAACCATAAGACTAGCTAGTCTTTGGGTAACTACTCAAATTATCGAAAATAATATTTTTTTTATTAAATCTTATCTTATATTAGTTTCAATAAAATTCTCATAAGCTTATTTATTATAATTAGAGTTATTTCAAACGACTTTTCAATTAAGTATGTCTTTGAAAACTTGAGAACTTTTGTCACACTATCATAATAATCACAGTAATCTTATCTTCTATTTGAAAGTAACAATAGTATTTTACCTTATTTAACTTAATTATTAATATTCTTTGCATTTACAAAGTGGAGATCGGCTTAATAATGTATTAATATTTAAAATATCCCATACCCATATCCCATATTTCTTCTAAGCCACGTCTATAAGCTGTTTTCTAGAGTGATCACGAACCGTCTTGCGCGAAGACTCGACGAATTCCAACCACCGGAGCAGGCTGGGTTTCGGAGCGGATATGGCACTATAGACCACATCCACACAGTGCGGCAGATTATACAGAAGACCGAAGAGTATAATCTAGCATTTGCATTTGTGTGTCTAGCATTTGTGGACTATGAAAAAGCCTTTGACTCGGTTGAAATCTGGTCTGTTCTGGAGTCCCTGCAGCGCTGCCAAGTAGATTGGCGGTACATCCAAGTGATGAGATGTCTTTACGAGTCCGCCACCATGTCCGTCCAAGTACAGAATCAGCAAACAAGGCCCATACCGTTGCATCGAGGAGTGAGACAAGGGGATGTTATTTCCCCGAAATTGTTCACAAATGCAATGGAGGATATGTTTAAGACGCTGAACTGGAAAGGACGTGGCATTAATATTAATGGCGAGTATATCTCTCACTTGCGATTTGCAGATGATATCGTCATCATGGCAGAAACGCTGCAGGACCTACAACGGATGCTGAATGACCTGGCTGACTCTTCTGTACGCATTGGCCTACGGATGAACATGGACAAAACCAAGGTCATGTTCTACCGGAACCTATTGCGATACGCGGCGCCGTTCTCGAAGTTGT
The DNA here is from genome assembly GCA_949358125.1 of Idaea dimidiata. Taxonomy (NCBI): domain Eukaryota; kingdom Metazoa; phylum Arthropoda; class Insecta; order Lepidoptera; family Geometridae; genus Idaea; species Idaea dimidiata. The sequence continues at coordinate 12,395,096 of OX442339.1, read as the reverse complement.
TCAAAAATATGTTTACCTAGGGCAAACATTGCAGTTAGGAAAAAACAACTTTGAGGGCGAGGTGAACAGGAGAATTCAGTTGGGTTGGGCAGCATTTGGGAAGCTACGTCGAGTTTTTTTTACATCGTCAATCCCAGTGCCTAAAGACGAAGGTCTTTAATCAGTGCGTCCTACCCGTCATGACATACGGAGCCGAAACGTGGACACTAACGGCACGGTTGGTCCACAAATTCAAAGTCGCTCAGCGAGCTATGGAACGAGCTATGCTCGGCGTTTCTCTGAGGGATCGCATCAGAAATGAGGTGATCCGTCAGAAAACCAAAGTCTTCGACATAGCTCACCGGATTAGCAAGCTGAAGTGGCAGTGGGCTGGCCATATTAGCCGTAGAACCGACAACCGTTGGGGTAAACGAGTTCTAGAGTGGAGACCGCGTCTCGGCAAACGTAGTGTAGGACGTCCTCAGGCACGTTGGAGCGACGATTTGCGCAAGACGGCTGGCACAAACTGGATGCGAGAAGCCGAAAATAGATCTAGGTGGCGTGCAATTGGAGAGGCCTATGTCCAGCAGTGGACTGCAACGGGCTGATGATGACTGTATTTTATATTATTAAGTGTTATTAAATCTAGCCAACATAATTTATAAAAAAATTACCCTCATTAACCGACTTATTAGAATTAGCAGTACTACTACTACTAGACGAATTGCTTGACGAAGATGATGAGCTACTTCTGCAAAGGTGACAAAAGTACTGAAAAACAATAGTTTCCAACACCAAACTTAAATCTGGTTCTTATAAAATACCTTCGACAACACCCGATTCATTGAAATCAGTTGCATCAACATTTTGGTCTTCTTTGAAAGACAAGGAAGATGAAGCTATATTATCAGGATCATTTAAAGGAACCACTGGTGCCTCGGGTTCAATAACAAAACTATTATCAGTTTTATATGCTGATGATGACACTTCTGAAAATTTGAACAAGTGAACTTTATATCCAGATTCCTATAATTTAGGTAAGTTATTCGATTAAAATATGATATTAAAGATTCGAGCTGTCTAATATTAAATTACAGCCAAATCCGACCAGCTGTTAAGCTTAAAAGCTTACAAACACTACTCACTTCAATGCTCATTCGCAAAATCGCGCATTTACAATAATAGAAATGACATTTTAATTTGTTTAAGGACATCTAAATTGAGGTAGTTATTGTAAAACTGAGAAGCCTTTTTATGTGCAGTAGTCAAAATAAATACTTACCGGTTAAATTAATGTTAGGATTTGTTTTAGAAAATGGTGGAGGAGGATTAGCATCCTTGTTTTCCCAAGTGTACCAATCGATTCAATCGATTCGACATTTTAATTTTATTAAGTAACTGAAACTTGTAATAAAAAACTGTAAAAAAGTCACACTTGCTTAATTTTGAATATACTGGTAAAACTAGATCAACACATTTGGCAAATTTGTCGATGTTCACAGTATATATTGAAAATCATAATAGAACAACGGCACATTTGTGCAAATGTGTTATTGTTTCACTGAATTTGAAATTGTATTTGACAAATGTGTCATTGTTTCACTGTGAATTTCAAATGTGCCGTTGTTGTTTTAATGATCTGAAACATGTAATTGTCATATTTGTCACTTACGCCAACGCTGTTCTGAAAGCGACTACACCTTACAGACGTCCCCGCACAACTGACCAATGAGCCGTTGTTGAGGGAGAAGCGAGGGGAAAACGCATGATTATTACAACGACATTAGCGGCCTCTCTCCAAAACTATATAAACTATCTTAATGCCGTTTTGGCACTTGATAAATTATGCATTTTTGAACACTATGAGCCAAAAGTGTCATTTTCACATGTTTTGTAAATGTGCCATTGTTTCTGCAGATGTGCGATATTTTGCACGCACCTAACCTGCAGTTTTGCGTATTATGACCTGAGCGCAAGCAGTTGAGGCATAATTTTAGAGCCCTTGCTTTTTGAATGCGATTTTCTATAGGAAATGACTTGAATTTCAAACACTGATAAATAGCATGACTGTTTTTACATAAAGGGCAAGTTAGCGCCCTTGTAGATCGCGGAGGTGAGCCGTTGAGAGTAAACGACCTGTGTCGCACGTGAGTAACATCACTATGACGACGTCGTTTCATTGAATCTAATAAGTCAGCTTTATTTTTAAGAAATTTAGTAAAATCTATGAGTGTCGGTAGCTCGTTAAGTGCATTTCGGTGAGTTTCCCACTCGCGACTTGCTACTGAGTCTAACTTCTCTGATGCTATATGAATTATGAGTACATCCCACCCATCTACCGGTAGGCCGAGTGCCTTTAACGAACGTAAATTTTTATTAATAATATCGACCGTAGTACGATATGCTTCGCCCGACTCCCTTGACATGGGTTGAATACTAAAAATGGCTTGTAAATGATTATTAACTAGAAGCCGTTTGTTGTTGAAACGTTCGCATAATAATCCCCATGCTACGTCATAATTATCTGGTGTAAATTCTAACGAATGAATCACTTCAGCAGCACTGTCACACAAAGCAGCGCGCAAATAATGAAATTTACTGATTTTAGGTATTGAATTATCTGTGTGTATGAGTGACAAATATGTGTTGTAAAATACTAGCCAGTCATGATACTGGCCAGAAAATGTAGGTAATTTTATAGTTGGCAGTTTGTGTGTAATTGGCCCACCTTTACCGCGATGATCAGTACAACCAGAACCTGCAGCCGATCCGAAGTCCGCAGCGATGTCTTTGCCGGTCAACGCCTCCTTAGCAGCGGCGATTGCTCCGAAATACTGACTCTCGAAGTCCTCGCGTTCTTTGTATTGTACATCTGCAATTTCACATGAATTTTCTATGTCAGTTTGAATACAATCAAAATCCGAGTAAAGTTCTTCGATTTTAGATAGTCTTATTTGTAATTCGTTAATTTGCAATGAAGTTAATGTGTCACAACTGTTAATCACTTCTAAATATGCTTTAAATTGAGTTAATCTCGCTTTGTAACTACCACGTTTTTTAATCAATGATTTAGACTCCATGTTTATTTTAATTATAACTGAAAACAAATATTAATCACACACAGAACAAATGAAATAAAAAATAATGAATTGCCACGATACTTAAATTTTAAGCGGTGCGAAAGAAGTGAGAAATGCAGCACGAGTCAAGCGATAGAATAGGGTAGGTAACCACGCTGCATGCGCGTGATCGCGCTCCACGTCAGTAGGTACCGCGCGGACAACGCCCTTAAATTTGAAGGCTGGAATGCAATAAATTGGTTGTATTAGCTAAATGAAATAATGAATACAGTAAATAGGTACACAGGTTAGGGTGTACTACACACTCACGAAGAAGTTGATAGAAATAATCCTTGACGATTTTTGATGAAATAATGAATTAGATAGGTGCTTTTGATGAATTTGCGTAATTGAGTTATTATTACTAATAATAAGTAATAATCTAGCGACGATGACTTGGTATGTATGTATAAATTGCGTATGAATTTGATGTAGGACAGCTGGAATTTGGTGAGAAATAGCAATTAATGCGTATATGAGTGAAATAGGGTAGGTAATGATTTCGACGGGATAAATTGGAACGAACTCACAGCCAGTTGCTTCCCCAGGTTATGTACTATTTCTCCAATACGTAATGACTTCTTGACACGTGTATGGTGGTTATCCTCTTCGTCTTTTTGTGTTGCGTACGTGGTCGATTTCCGCTTTCGTTTTCAACACCGTCAGCATATTCCAAGTGGCTCGATGAATGTGGCTCGATGGATCATTATGAAGGATTCCTGCCTAGCTAGTTACTTCAGCTACAGATTTAGGAACCTACTTGTGAAATGAGAAATGCCGACTACAGACTTGTACAAATGAATTTATTACAAAATTACAATGTTTTACTGTACTGTCCTACTTATCGTGTCTATTGCTAATGTAGAAGTGAGCGAGCGGGCGGGTGCCGAGCCTTTTTGATGCGTGGTAGGTAGGTGCGCTGAGCCGGTTTAAGGGCGCTACTCACACACCTGCCGCAGGGGCAATCTAGGGTGTAGGAGTGGGGATGACCCTTAATTGCATCCTTAATTGTGATGTGTGTAGGCATGCAGGGGCAATTTGGAGGATTGGCCCTGCGGCAGGGCGGCAGGGGCGCGAGACCATCCTTGATCCCTAAGTCGTCCCTGCCGTCGCTGCGTGTGTAGCGCGATTGGGGCAATTTCTCAGTCAGTTTGTCAGTATCTGTCACACGGAGTGCACGTATACATAGCGTACAATCAAAATGGCGGCCGACAACGAACGCGAAGTTTGGACGCGAATTATAGAAGTTTATCAAGACCGACCTCACATGTGGGATAAAAATCATAAACATTATTTTAACCGTGACATGAGGCAGCAAACATTCACACTAATGTTTGAAATTTTTGGGGAACTCAAAACCAACATGGAGCTGCCGGCTTTCAAAAAAAAATTTGAAAATATGCGGACATCCTTTTTTCGGGAGTTAAAAAAGGTACGTATTTTTAATTAAGTAATGATTATTCAAAATTGTGTTTTGAAATTTTTTTTTTGTAGGTATTTGTATTTCATTTCAATGTGTTATCTTTTTTAGGTTAATTCTTCAAAACAAACAGGATCTGGCAGCGATGATGTGTACAAACCATCTCTTTGGTATTATAATCTCTTTACTTTTATTGAAGAGACTACTGAACCATCTCGCACGGGAGTAGATACCATGGACTGTGACGAGGTAATACTTAAAATAAAACAAGAATAAAATCACTTGGCACAATTATATATATATTTATTAGAATTACTTCTAAATATTAGGTATAAGTACTTACTTAAGTATTTCATCAACATTAAAACTATTTTAATGCTCTTATATTACTCGTAACATGTCTTCTTGAAAATCAACACTGCCTTGTCCGTTAAAATACGACATAAATTGACTTCTAACGTAGTTTCCTTCATCGTTGCGCTGTTTTTCATTTCTTTGCACAAGTGATACTAATTCGAATGATTCTGCCCGCCAATCACCTGGTCGATAAGTTCGATCGTTTGTATTTTCAGAATCTGTACATGAATTTGTCAAATAGATTTTTGATTTTGTTCTTAAAAAATTGTGTAAAGCGCAACATGCTAGAACAATAGCATCGACGTTCTCAACATTTACACTTATTTTTCGGCGAAATATCCTAAAACGTGTTGCCAGTATCCCAAAAGCATTTTCTACTACCCGTCTTGCCCTAGATAACCTATAATTAAATATTCTTTGTTCATGGTTTATATTCTTGAATGGATAGGGCTTCATCACGTGTCTGTTGAGAGAAAATGCACTGTCTCCTACAAATACATAGGGCACTGTAGTATTACTATTTGGTAACGTTGAAGCTGGTGGTAGGTTTAACTGGCTTTTCATTAGTTTTTCATGAAATTTTGTATGTTGTATTACACCACCATCAGAGACGCTTCCATTTATGCCAGTGTGTACATACATAAACTCATAATTTGCATTAACAATGGCAAAAAGTACTACACTAAAAAACTGTTTGTAATTAAAAAAACACGAGCCACTACCAGGGGGCTTTTCTATAGCTACGTGTTTTCCGTCCATTGCTCCAACACAGTGACTGAAATTCCATTTTTCTTCAAACATTTTTGCTGTGTTCTTCCATTCAGTTTCCGATGTGGGCATCTGAAACAAATAGTAATTGAGAAATTTAATATTTCAGGTTTCACAGAGTTTGGAATTGGATGAACCATCTGGTAGTCAATCACTCAACCTAAAACGTCCAAGTAAGCTAGACAAAACAGAAGAAGAACCTGCTCCAAGAAAACCGCGATTAAACTTACAAAAAAAACAAGAGAAACTGTTTGATACTGCTCAAAAACTTCTTACCACTACAGATGAATGGGAAGTCATAGGAATGGGCTATGGTATTCAATTGAAAAATTTAAGTAAACACCAGCAAGTTGTTGCGAAAAAATTAATATCCGAAGTCATTTTCTATGGGCAACTTGGAAAACTAACAGAAGAATCGTCAATCACTTTGAAAAACCAATATCACAATCCGTACATTCATTCAGTACCTATTAATACTCTTACACCATCCCCACAATATCAATCCTACGTATCTGCTCCTACTCCATCCCCACAACATCAATCCTACGCATCTGCTCCTACTCCATCCCCACAACATCAATCGTACGCATCTGCTCATACTCCATCCCCACAACATCAATCCTACGCATCTGCTCCTACTCCATCCCCACAACATCAATCGTACGCATCTGCTCCTACTCCAACCCCACAACATCAATCATACTCATCTGCTCCTACTCCATCCCCACAACATCAATCGTACGCATCTGCTCCTACTCCAACCTCACAACATCAAGCCTATGCATCTGTTCCTACTCCTACACAATCCTCACAACTTTCTGAGGTTCAATATGATGACATTACCATTGATTTCCCTAACACTACTTTTAGTAATAATAATAATTTAGTGGAAGGTAGTTTCACTAAAGTTAAAGATTTTCTTATATTTAAACACAAAAAGTAATTAAAATGATAATGTCTTATCCTTTAAAATTCTCACAATTAACTTAATATTTGGAAACTGGGTACCTATAACTTGTTACCGTATTAATAAAAAATATTTCACCGACTGTGATTGTTTTTTTTGTGGTTGAATCTTGGTTGAGTACTTACAAGAAAAAACAGTTTATCTAGAATTTCGGGAAATTAAATTTCTAACATGCAGGTTTACTTTTTATAATTATACTTTATATAAACTTACCTTTATATAATGTTTCAGACAATTGTAAATCGCCCAACAAGTCTCAGGAATCATTGTTGACATCAATTGTGGTGATATGATACAACTAAATTTCAAATCCTCGTAGGTTTGTCCACTGGCCAAAAACCGAAGCGTAGCAATTAATCGTTCTCTAGCGCTTACGGCATTCCGCATCAATGTATTTTTTTTTTCTATAAATGGTGCCACCATTGCAAGAAGCTCTTCAAAAGAGTCAGAATCCATCCGTAAAAAGTTATTGAAGTCATCTACTTCCAGTTCTTTTATAATATTCATGTGGCATAACTCACTTCTTTTCAGTAGCCATTTCTTCACCCAGTATCTCCTTTTCCTTTTTTTTTGAGGTAGCACCACTGAAAGCGCCAAGGCTACTCCAATCTTTTGATTGGTCGATAATACGGGTGCCATTCTCAATACGTGTGCTCAGCTCAGCTTACTCGGAAACACTGCACGGCAGGCAAGTGTGTAGAGATACTCCCGATATCGCCACAACCGCCATGCACCCTAGATTGCCCCTGCGGCAGGTGTGTGAGTAGCGCCCTTTAGTTCGGTCATCAGGCCGTGAGCGTGTGTGCGTGTGGTCACACATGCTAGGCTTCGACAGCCACAATAACTTATAAGATTAAATAAATAAATAAATAAATATTGCACGACATTACACGCAGCGCAATCTAGCCCCAAATTAAGCTCTAGGCTTGTACTATGGGTACTAGACAACGGATATACTACATATTATACTTTTTTTTTGTAATACATACACACTATACATAGAAAGACACCCAGACCAGATACAAATATTTATTTTTAAGCATAAATATTTGCATCCGGCGGGAATCGAACCCGCAGCCTTCTGCATTGCAGTCAGGCGTTCGCCCGACGCGCCACAGAGGCCGTCACGGCCGGCCGTCAGATTCGGTTGTTTCCGAATCTTAAATAAAAAATGTAAACATAAAACTCATACATTTATTCGAAAGTGACAGCTCTTTGTTTAGGCACCTACTGTTTCTGTTCCTTACTTATGAAATATTATTTACACATGACACATGACTAAGTTATGTGACGTTTGTCTCTATATGTCATCTTTGAAACTTCATGTGACAGTATAAGACAAACGATGCATAGTTATGCAGCGCATTTATTAGCGTTTATAAGTGAGGGGTATCTATGTTTACATTTTTGATCAAAGATTTTGAAACATATTGTATAGATCCGGTCCAGACAGCGTGAAAAGCTTTACGTTTTCCCACGAAAAAAATAACTTCTCGCTACGCTTTTTAAGGTTCCATATCCAAAGGGTTAATACGAAATCCATTTACTGAGACTTCATTGTCCGTCTGTCTCATGAATCGTGATAGCTGGACAGTTGAAATTTCCACAGATGCGATGTATTTCAGCATCACAGCAAATACTAAAATCAGAATAAACAAACGTGTTTTTTGTGATAATGGTACGGAATCATTCTCACTCAAGTTTGACTCGTACTTGACCGACTATAACAATAAAAAAGATAATGATAAAATGCATACAAAAACACATCAGAAGTTAGCAAACAGTGAATCAATTCCAAATCAAATTTAAATTAAGACAAGTAGCAGAGATCCATTAAAAACTTCGCCTGAACTCAACTACAAGTGCTAGTCAAATAGTCAGACATTAGCATATGTGCTACGTACCTACAATAATATATCGAGTGAACCCGGGTGCAATAGTTTGCATAGGTCACTCTCGGGTTGAGAGGATAATGCATTTCTGATTGTATGAGGTCAGACTGGAGGGTTACGTTTGGTTTGCACAAGACTTGAGGGTTGAAGGTTGTGGGACTTACGTAGGTGGTAGATATATGTAAACTTAGCTATTTAAATATCTTCTTTTACTTAGTTAGTAGACGCAAGAGACTATCCATTAACCTCCTTATTTTGAAACAATAATTAACAACATATACCTACTTAGAAACGCTATTTAAAGTTTGAGGTCAACTAAAACTTATTTTATTATTTAGAAGCAGCTCTTAAACTTCTTTATTCTTGTCCACGAGACGAGCTGGTCGAAGTTGCTGGCGAAATATCGAGCTCCTTGTAAATAAAAATAAACATGGTAAATACCTCGTTATCTAATAATATTCATGGTGAAAATGACCATGTAAGTTTAAAATCGTATATTATAAGAACCCTATTAATAAACGCGGAGTAAGTTTGGAGAAGTCCGAACATGCTTTGTTTTTTTTGTAGCAAGAACTATCATTGTTGGAAGACAGAAACAAAAAGAAGAATAACTACTCCGACCTGACTCCCCTTTATTAACGAGGCTAAAAAGGCCCATACTAATTTAGAATTTAAAGCTGTCCAATTATTCAAGTAACTCTTAAATTGTAATTGGCGTTTCAGTATACGGCTGTAAGGTGCATAAACGATGTATTGTTTGTTTTAACGTGACATGAAATTTCAAAGATGATAGATAAGTTTGTATTAAATAAAAACGCGACATAATTCAGTTAGTGATTATTGGATAATAACAGCTATTAGTTCAAGGCTTCATTAAATCATCAATGGCTTAAATATCATACAAGTTGTAACAAGGATACCAATTTTAGACCGCCACGGGTCCAAGCTTCGTTGTCCATTGCTTGGCGAGTAGTCGATCGGTCTGTTGCAACCGAGTGGCGGCCGAGCAATGGACAACGAAGCTCGGAATCGGCCGGCGCTCGTGACGGTCGAATATAAATCTTGAAAGTTCGAACTTTTTTTAAGGTTATTGTTAGGTAGGTACACTGAAAAATAATTCTTTTTGAAAATAAATTCAACTGAAGTTTGATTTTAGCAGAACAAATTAAATGAAAGAACAACTTAAGATCAATGACCTCTATCTCTAAAAACAGCTGATTTTCAAGTAAACTTTAAACTTAAAAATTTCGAAAACTAATTCGAATTTCTAATAGTTGTAGAACAAAAATTGTTCGCCTAGACGACTAAAACATTTTCGAACGAACTTTTTCGATTGGCTTGCACGAAGTTTTAATTTTGGTGTTTTTCACGGCCACATTCACCTGTAGGTACTTATTATAGTTTTTTTTAATTTCCTATAGAAAGACAATCAGTCGATTATCGTCCTCATCGTCAGCCTGTTGCAGTCCACTGCTGGACAAAGGCCTCTCCAATTGCACGCCACCTAGATCTATTTTCGGCTTCTCGCATCCAGTTTGTGCCAGCCGTCTTGCGCAAATCGTCGCTCCAACGTGCCTGAGGACGTCCTACACTACGTTTGCCGAGACGCGGTCTCTACTCTAAAACAAGGTGAACGATTATCGGTTTAAGAGATTTTTACCCAATTCACGTTTGAAACCGATTTTACCTGATTCATACTTGAAGGCAACTGTATCTGTAAAGTACAGGGTAGGGCGGACAGCCCTCGACGTAATTCGGCATTAAATTTTGATTACAGTTAATTCAGCGAGACATTTGTGTAAAAAGTTTTCGTGTAACCGAGGCAATAGCAATCCAGCGTGTCTTGTTATCGTATTGTGGCCGACCTAATCAACTTCTAACAGGCTTTTAATGTTAGCCACCGTTTACATTGCCCGCAGGGATATTTTGGATTAGGTACACATTGTAAACTTTGCAATAACTTTTCACAGAATCGATTAAGACTAGGCAGCAATAAAAAATATGTCATGAACGGCCCACCCACTTCCTTCACATCCACTTCACATCCACGAGTCACACGCACACGTATGCACTTTCAAACATCGTAACTTTATGTGTTATGATGTGTTATCAAAATGTTATTTATTTTTTCATAGGTTGTAAACCGATTATGGTCGTTTCGAAAGTAGCCAGTGTCAAATATTTTATAATGACCGCCTGGCTGCAATACGGAAGGCTTAGACTTAGACTATAGACTTTCTATAGGTTTCTTTGAAGAAGTGATAGAAACAACCTTGAGTCAAGCCAGTAAACCTTGAAAAAGCCAACTGTAAAGTTGGCGAAAGCTCGCGTTCGTTTAAAAATCATGAATTAAACCCGGTAAATAAAGTGTTTTATTATGCAAAATCGCGAAAACCATAGAAGAAATTAAGTGATAGAAAGAGCCAGTAACTTACAAAGAAACGGTCGAAATGGAAACAAAAGACGATCAAAACGGAACAAAAGCAATTTACGTGACTTGAAGTACGTAAACAATTTGTTAATACCCTCCTACATCCTCCTCACCACGAAGTTTCCTTGTGACCAACACTATTGTAACATAATCGAAAGGTCGAGGTAAGAAATAATATTACGCGATTCAGACCCGGTTCTATCTTACTAATAGGTATTATAAACGCGAAAGTTAGGGTGTATTTATGTATGTATGTGACTTTGCTACTCTTTCACGTAAAAACTACTGAACCGATTGCGATAAAACTTAAAATATATGTAGCTGGCGACCTGAAACACCACATAGGCTACTTTTATCCCGATATTCCCACGGGAACAGGACTTGTGCGGGTAAAACCGCAGGGCGGAGTATAATAGTTAAATAAATAAATTCTGTGACCAACACACAGCGCCATCTAGCCCCATAGTTAAAGTTACCTAATTTAAAAGTCGAGTGTAAAAGTATCTTTATATTAAAATCGAGCAGACACAATCAAAATGTTTCAAGCAAGTATTACGAATGACAAAAGGGGAGGAGGAGTGATTTCGTATCCAACTTGGATACAGTTTTAAATTGAGTTTCTTTATTTCTGAATAAGGTTTTTGATAATCTACTTAGTTATTTACAACGAAGCAATCACATCGGGCGAGAATTCATGTAGGTACCTACTTTAGGTATTTATATTTATGCGAGGTAAGTACTACTCCCAAATTTTAATAAGTTCTGTTTAATTTTTTATTTTTTCTTAATTTATGTGATTCAACAGCTTTGTTACAAAAGTACATCTACATTACAGAGCGGTGTTGGTCTAGTGGTAGATACCCCGACTTTCATTCCGATGGTCTTGGTTTCAAATCCAGGCCGCGCACCAATGTGTTTTTCTTTAAGAAAAATTTATGTGCGCTATTACCATCGCTCTTACGATGAAGGAAAACATCGTGAGAAAACCCACGGCTTAAAATTACGCACAAAAGCCCAATAGTAGGGCTATTTGCGGAAACACACCAGTTAAAACTTTAACTTTAACTTTTTAACATCTACTTAATAACATAACCACATATAATAGGCGAAAATCTAAAAGGAATTTGGCAACGAGACTCTATAACGATGCGCCACTGCCGCGACTTCTCAGTTCACGTAGTAAGTACTACGTTATAAGTAAACACACACAGAACAGACGAGAGTCTGATGAATTTCGCGACGAGCACTTCGTCACCAACATATCTTAAGGGCCTATATAACGCTAATAGCGTGACAGGGATAAAGCTAGCGAATTTCAGATGTGTAAGTGAAGGACGCAAGATGCGACTATGCAAAATTTTTATTGCGTAAAATCAAACAATTGCTAGTTTCAAGATAACTAAACGTTAATATTGAATTCAAAACATTCACTGCCTGTATTGAGCTAAGTTCAGTTCTTATACAAAGTTTTATTAGTTTTCGTACAATATTGACTGAGTAATATCACTTATTTGTACAATTTAGAGGGAAGTTTGGATTTGTTTTTCTATTGAGAAAATGTTCAGGAATAGTGTTTTTACGACATTCACGTATTAGTAAATATACTTGACTTTAATAAATATAGTTTCAAAAACTTTTATTTTAAATCACTTTTGTAGTAATTCACCCTAGAAACATCAGTTCTGGCCTATTACGGCCCCTTAAATACGAGTAGTAGGTACCTACTAAGTATACCTACGAAGCCGAAGTTGGATAGCTCTAGTTAACAATAAATTCTAACTCCTAGGCTAAAAAGGACCAATTTAATAGTAAAAGGCGTCGATAAAAATAGGAAATCCTCTTGCAACGAATAGAATTGCGTATTGGGGCTCAGACAGGGTGTAATCTGCCTACGGTACCCTAACTGTCCTGAGAGCTCCGCGGCTCCGCCACGATGTACGAGTAGGTACCCTCGAACACTCCTGCCTCCACTTGATCAAAGAAGCGGAACAGATACGACACTTGTTTCTTAAGTAGGTATACTTTTCCAGTGGCTCGATTCTGTAAAAACATAGCATGCGGAATGCCGGCGAACTGCAGGTGACGTGCAGAAGATGTGCGTTAATTTGTATTCTGTAAATGTTATTTTACTTAATTACTACTTAATTAGTTAAGTAGCCTTCAAAGTTATGGGCTACATAATTACCTATTTAAAGAGCTCCCCTTGTTAATCAGCCAATCAGTATTTTAAGAAATTATAAAATAGCTATTATTTTTAGGTACTCCTGCAACAAATCGACTTCTGCAATGCTCATGCAGACCGCCTGCTTGTCGCATGCTATGTTTTTACACAATCGACCCACAGGTTTAACTCGCGTTTTAATTATTAACAGCATTATTTCAATGCCGTACTGATGTTTCACCGACTTTACAGTCTGTAGACTGAGTCTGAGTGAGAACTGTAAACTCTAATACTTATAAATAAATAAAACGTGAAACCTATTAATATGATAAATGCGAAAGTTTAGTTGTTTGTGTGTTTAGATGTTTGTGTTTCCATCATGCTAAAACTACCGAATCGATTGCGTTGAATAATAAATAAAACCCGGAAAATATTGTTTTATTACCATGCAAAATCGCAAAAACATAAGAAAAAACTAGGTAAGGTCCAGCGGGGCAATCTCGACTTCGGGATATTTCGACTATTCTTAATAACTTGTGTAGAAATCTATGAAACAGTGCCATCTATGTAAAAATGTATGAAATTGCTTTTGCGCTATTAGTTTAAATAAATAGTAGGTACTAAACCAATTGATCTATTTTGTAGCTCTATTTCCAAGGAAGATCGTGATAGGAGTAAGTACATATTATGTACTTTACAACGAAACCCTTCAAGTACAACCTAAGTAGAGAAACGAAAAGTTAACGCGGTCCAAATGCGGGACATAGCTAGTTTTTCATGTAGGTACTTAGGTTTGGTGCATTGACATTATAAAATACCATAATAACTATTAACTGTAAAGAAACAATTCTGTATATCCATCTCTCCTATTTAATCTATGACCGGTGCATGGAATGGCGCCAGAACTAAATGAAATTGAAATTAGCTTTCCCTCCCCAGAGCCACTAGCGGAATTTTCCAAAATAAAAGCGTATTATATTTTAAAATACGATTCCAGTCGCTCTAGTAATGGGAAAGTCAGGAAAACTTACCAATGTCTGCGAAATAAAAAGTTGGTACATACCTACCTATACAAAGCATGCTGTAAGTATATTATACACCTACCACCTACGTCTGTATTAGGTATGGTTTTGGCTTTGACTAACGTAAATTTAATGAATAAAATAGTTTGGTTTAAATGGTAGATGCAATATTTGTCCACGCCTAGTAGAAAATGCTAAATGTACCTATTCAGAATCTTAGATGAAAAATGCAAAGAAATAACTCATATTCATTCATTTTCTTAGTTATGGCTTTCTGTCAGCAATATAGGACAATTTAGCCAGTATCTCGTACTAATAGTGAACTACCACTATTATACTGTAATCATTTGAAATAATTTTCAATGCCTGAGGGCTGCAGAAAAATAGCGACGGTTTTTCTCCAACCCCATGGAACATTTGTTTGTTACGTGCTAATTTCGTGTTAGGCACTGGTATTTTTATTTTCACTTCACTCGTTGAACTTCGCGTAACTAAATTGATAACATGCCGCCGAAATTAAACAATTTACACGCAATAAAACTAGGTTTTGTAAAAAATAAAAATTCAGGACGATAACGCGTCAAAAACAAAAGTCCAAGAAATAACTCATACAATTACTAATTTGACAATGACAGCTCTCTGTTTAGGTACTTCTTCCTGTAATAACAATTAACTTACTGTTTTATGTTAAGATTTTTTTTTCTACTATTCTGAAACAGGTTATATTAGGTATCTACATGCGTATACAAGTAGGCAGGTGTGTGACATAATGGTAATAATGAACCAAAAAACAGTAAATTGTAAAATAATACATTTATGATCAGCGCACTCGCCCGGCAAGCGAGTAGGTATTCGGAACTGTCACGAGAGGATTTTTTATGACGCATTTCTTCTAAAATGCCTTTGTAAAAAAAAAAGAATACTTAGGTAGGTACTTACTTACTTTGGTGTTTTATCTACCCCACCTTGTATCTTGTATCTATGTGTACAAAGATCATTAATGTTACATTGTAATCGTCTTAAACAAAATTAAATAGAATCGCGTACAAATTCACAAATACAAGAGAGTACTCAATAAAATACAGAGTAAAGGCTTAGGGAGCATGTTTGTGCGAATGTGCCACTCAAAATTCAGCAGCTCGCATATTTGATGAGGCTGCGTGGGAACACGCCATCGGGCGCTGCTGTAGGTAGGCGACACATCTATCCTGGGCCTGTATTCTACAACTCAATTAAAATACCTATCTTAAATGCCTAAGCCTTACTCCTGTTCGAATTATAGATAATATCTGTATTATGACGATTGTAATTTAACACATGATCACAAAAAAAAACCCCATGAGTTTCTTGTGGCTTCTTCTCATCGGAGGGCGCGTTCCGAAGCCACACTAAAATCAATACACCTAAAACGTAGCCAAATGATCATGTGCATTGAATGATGTACAAGAATCTAAAGGAAATAAACTATTTTGATTTTTTTTATTGCTTTTACGGCCTCAGTGGCGCAGCGGGCGAAGCTCGGACTGCAACGCAGAAGGTTGCGGGTTCGATTCCCGTCATGAACAATTTTTTTCTGATGACCATAAATGTTTGTTTCTGGTTCTGGGTGTATTCTATGTATCTTATGTATATGTATTTACATAAAAAAGTTTAATATGTAGTCTATCCGTTGTCTAGTACCCATGATACAAGCCTACTGCTCAGTTTGGGGCTAGATGGCGCCGTGTGGAATGTCGTGCAATATTTATTTATTTATTTAATTTTAATTTCTGCTATGGTTGTCGCTATATGTTGCATAATAAAACAAAAACATTTACCGGATTTAATCGCGTTTATATTCATGATTTTTAAACGAACCGAGCTTTCGCCAACTTTACAGTTGGCTTTTTCAAGGTTGACTGTCAGATTGACTGTATTTCAGTCAACCTTGAAAAAGCCAAGCCTATTTAATTTTGTAAAACTTCGCTATTCACTTTTAAAATTTTAATGACCCTACCTAAAAATTCCAACAATTTTTGAACATTTAACTAAATTGAAAAATATAGGCTGGCCTGCTATTTACACGACTGCTAAAGGAAGTGTTATTTACAATAATCAAAATGTGTCGACTCTGTTTATGTAGGTAGGTACTTACCTAATTAGACAAATAAATATTTCCGAATACAGTTCAATACTATTTGATAATTTTGTAAAATATCGCTTCAGCTTTTAAAGTGTTAGTGATTTCATACAAATTGTTGAACCGTTTTCAAAAAAATCAATAAACAGAGTTAAGCCATTGTGATCGTAGAATACGGGTCCTGCACCAGCCTCGCGCGGTACGTATCTATTATTTCAACACTTTTATTTTATTTTTAAGGTGTAATTTAGTGTTGGTAAATATAGACTCGTGGTTTCAAACCAACATAAATACCTATAAAACCCTTTAAACGTTCATTAAACCTAATTTAGTTAAACTTAATAATATGTTTTGCCATGGTCCGTGGTATTACCCCTGTCAGACGTCTACTATTTAAATAAGTGTGAAAGATGAATAAAGTAAAAAAATAGGTTGAAAGTTAATGAAAAAGGCAATAAGTATTTATCCTACTACCTACCTAATATTATAAATGTGAAAGTGTGTGTGTGTTTGGATGTTTGTTACTCAATCACGCAAAAACTACTGAACCGATTGCGATGAACCTTGGAATACAAGTAGTTGGATACCGGGAATAACATATAGGCTACATTTTATTCCATTATTCCCGCGGGAACGGGACTTACGCGGGTGAAACCGCAACCGGGCGCAGCTAGTAAGTACATAATCTTATCTTACTTCTTACTAATATTATAAACGCGAAAGTTTGTATGTATGTGAGGTTGTTACTTTTTCACACAAAAACTACTGAACCGATTGCGATGAAACTTGGAATATAGGTGGCTGGGGACCAGGATTAACACATAGGCTACTTTTTATCCCGATATTCCCGCGGGAACGGGACTTACGCGGGTGAAACCGCGGAGCGCAGCTAGTAATATTATAAACGCGAAAGTTTGTATGTATGCATGTATGTGAGGTTGTTACTCTTTCACGCAAAAACTACTGAATCGATTGCGATGAAACTTGGAATATAGGGAGCTGGGGACCTGGAATAACACATAGGCTACATTTTATCCCGATATTCCCGCGGGAACGGGTCTTACGCGGGTGAAACCGCGGGCCGCAGTTAGTATAATATAACGCGCAGGATAAATGATAAGTAGGTACTTAGTCATTTATATCTACTGCAAAAAACTGATACCTACGCCCCACAATTTGAGGGCTGAAATGTGTAAAATCAAATTTTTGGCGTTTCAGTAACACTAAATACTTTGAGGACTCTGAGTTGTCCATCATCAGCCCTTATTCGTCCACGACTGAATATAGGCCTCCCCCATACGATGCCACAAATAGCGATCACGAGCTACCTCCATCCGACGACTCCCCGCGACCGCTACAATGTCGTCGGTCCACCGAGTGGGTGGTCGCCACAATACTCCGGTTTGCATTGCATCGTGGTCGCCACTCGAGGGGTTTTACTCCCCAGCGGTTATCTAGTCCTTCGAGCTATAGGTAGGTATGGCTCTGAGTGTTGGGTATGGTTGTTTTAAACAAAAGATGTTCGCCTACAAGTCTAGAACAATCCCCTCATGAGAGGGACTTCTCTACCTCTAAAATGGTTACCTAATAAACTACCGAGGTTAGATGATTTATCATCATCTTAGCCCTTATCCGTCCACTGCTGAACATAGGCCCCATACGACGCGAAGGAGGTAGCGATCACGAGCTATCCAATGCATGGCGCCTCGCGAAAGCTACAATGTCGTCGGTTCACCGAGTAGGTAGGTGATCTTCCAACGCTCTGTTGTGCATTACATCGTGGTCGCCACTCGCCCACTGCCACCTAAGTTTACTAATTTTGCGAGCTAAGGATAATTTATGCGACGGCGAAACATCAATAGGGTAGGTAATTATGGCCCACTTGCGCTGCTATACTTGGCCCAGAGCCAGTGAGCTAGAACAGTGCTAACTTTACAAATCTTATGATTGCACTGACACAAATGTCAGTAGTACAAGACGAATCACAAGATTTCGAAGAACAGACGAATCACAAGATTTTTGAAATTAGCACTGGGCTATCTCAATAGCCCGCCGGGGCTAAGTATACCTAGCAGCGCAACGGGTCTCATTAATTACATTGTTGATGTTAATTGGGTTAATTAGGAATTTTAGGGGTTTAAATATCAGGATTGATATTTTCGACTTTTGACTCTTTTTACTTGTAACCTTAGGTAGGTAGGTACTTAGACTTACTATTAAGTAGCAATAGTTACGTTATCACTTATCTATACCATCTGGTGAAACATGCATTAGTCAAACTCACCTGATATTTCTAAAAAGAGCTAGGTACCTACCTACATTATCATTTTAATAAAGTCAGTCCGAACTGAACTTAATAAGGTTAAACATTTCAAATAAAAACACAGATTCGTCATATGCTATATAATTTCTTTATTTTACAACAACAAAAATAAGTTACAACAATTTAACAAAATATACAGCCATATATTCTAAGCGATTAATTAACATAAATATTTATATGAGTATAAAACTTAATTCAATAGGCCGATCTAGATTCAGTTTATGATTTTCAAAGTTTAATGAATTCGTTTAGATTTGAACCCTACGATCTGCAGATCACCGTTTTATGTGTTCTATAACCTCGAGTTGCTTGAACAGATAGTAAAACGTATGTTTCATATTTTCTCGCGATTTTGTATTGTAATAACCAATGAGTCTATTAAAGTTATAGAGACGCCATTGCAGAACAAATCATTATTGAAAAGCGGCACAATTGTATGCTATACAACCTCATTATTTATATTCATTCACATAATTTAAAGAAGAAATAGACGAAACTATTGTTATCTCTTTCTAAAACATAAAGACTCAATGCTACTTGCATGACGTAAGAAAGAGATGTCATAATATTATTATGACATCTCATAGCGGTTAGGAGAGAATGATAAAACGTCAAAGTCAAAAACTTCGTTGAGTTTTTGGAAAAAAAACTTTCTCAAAAAATAAACTAAAATAAATAAATACAGCTTCACTTACGTATGAAATGAAATATTTTTGCCAGTTTTTGGAGTATAATTCGTGCATCGCCTAAATACGCACGAAGGCATTGTTGTCTGTGAATAATGTTGTGAAAGTGAACTAAATGTACTGTGTGTCAACAAGCGGGTGATCGTGACGTGAGCTGGGATGGAACTAAGACTTCTCTGGCTAGATAGCTTGCATTTGTGTAGCCAAGAAATTTGCCCTATTACGTATCTAGAAGTTTTTACATATCTCTGGTAATAACACAATATTTAGCGGGTTAAACTCGCGTTTTATTTATTAACATTGATTCAATGCACGCACCAACGTTTCTCTAACTTTACAGTCAGCTTTATAAAGGTAGACTG
Organism: Idaea dimidiata; assembly: GCA_949358125.1. Classification (NCBI taxonomy): domain Eukaryota; kingdom Metazoa; phylum Arthropoda; class Insecta; order Lepidoptera; family Geometridae; genus Idaea; species Idaea dimidiata. The sequence continues at coordinate 12,375,490 of OX442339.1, read as the reverse complement.
AGATGAAATTCGTTAGTTTTAAACGCGAGTTAAATCCGGTAGTTATTGTTTTATTCCGAAGGTAAAATTAAAAAAAAAGGAAAATAACATCTTCATACCAAATCATATTATTTTTGTGGACGGAGGAATTGAAATGGACGAGCTGTCAGCGTATCACATATTGATATAACAATAGGTGACTTTTTGGATTGAAATTAGCCCTCATTCATAATAATATGAATTTGACTCCAGCGGCCTAACCGCGCATATTCCGTCTTAATCGGCATAGCAATCCCACTACGCAAAGAAATAACCTGCGCGGTTCAATTCAAACCATAGCGTTAATTTGCATGCATTTGGAGGCGACGCCGTCGAGTTCAACTGTCATTGAAACCGACAGCTCAATGTTATGTATGAACGCATATAAAAATATAGTTTTTTGGTCTGTGGTCCTGCGTGACACATCCTTTTAGAATATGGCGATATACGTGAGCGTGTGTATATAATGGTGAAAAATAAAGTCTTTCTGTGCAAATCGAGTTATCCATTTATTATCAAATAGTAAGGAGTTAAAAGACATATTATTGGCGACGAGACGGAAAAAACAACGCGGAGCAGTGTCAAAATGATTAGAAATATTGAGCCGTACAGCGGGCAGGGCGATTTCCTTGCTTACATAGAAAGGATGAACGAGTTCATGTTTATTAATGAAATCACAGAGGAGGCGAAGAAGGTGGCTTTATTCATAACTTTAATAGGATCGAGCACTTACGAAATATTAAAAAACCTGCTTTCACCAGCGCAACCGAAGACGAAAACATATCATGAATTGGTAAAAGTACTTAGCTTCCATTTTGTAGCTAGCAAGTCCGCCATTACCGCAAGGTATGAATTTTATCAATGCAGACAAAAATCCAACCAAAGTATAAAAGAGTTCGTAGTCGAAATAAAAAAACTATCATCTCAATGCGATTTTAAGCAATTTTTGGAAGAGGCGTTGCGGGATAAAATGGTGAGTGGATTGGCGGCGGAGTTGACAGTAAAAAGACTCCTTACCGAGGGCGATAGCCTCACTTTTGAAAGAGCTGTGCTGATCGCGGTTAGTATGGAGAGTGCTGACAGGGATTCTCGAGAAATTCAACCAGTCGAAAGAGTATGCCAGGTTATCAAAAAGCAGGTAAACGGCAGCGCGTCACGAGGAAACTTTGTAATCCAGGGAAATCATCAATGTTATCGTTTCGGTGGGCCTCATATGGCTGATCTATGTTTGAAGAAAGAGTGGGCATGTTTTATTTGTAAGAAGAAGGGCCATTTGGCAAACAAATGCCGGTTCCGAACACCAAAAAACTCCATAAAAAATGTGGAGGACGAGTTGACTGACATTCCAGTACATGAGGAGAACATGCAACCAAAACCGGATGATGAAATTATCTTGGGAGGTATTATGAGTGTGAGTGAGCTGGATCCCGCTGCTCGTATGTCATTGTGACTAGGAAAGGAAATATGTGTTGAAATGTTAGTTGATACAGGAGCTTGCAAATCCGTTATACATGTTGATGACTACAGAAGGTACTTTTCTAAGTTTCATTTAAGAAAGAGTAATATTAAGTTAAAATCAGTGTCTGGAGAAATGTTGCCGGTTTTTGGAGTTATTCAATTAAAGATCAAGAATGTAAAACAAGAGATGTTTTTAGTAGTTATTAGAAGTAGTAAATACTTTACTCCACTAATTGGTGGAAATTGGTTAACTATTTTATTGCCAGGTTGGCAATCAATGTTTAAAATAAATACAATATCTAATGTTCAATTAAACTATCAGGAAAAAGAAAGTATTAATGACTATGAAGAAAAGCAAAATTTTGTAAAAAATCTAAAATGTAACTACAGTAAAGTTAAATACTTTACTGTAGTTACATTTTAGATTCTACACATATTCTTGAAATGAAAGCTAGCTTAAAACTAAAAGAGGGGGCTTCTTTCATGGATCTTATTCAATACCATATTCAAAGAAAAAAGAAGTTGAGGAGGAATTACTAAATTTAGAAAAATCTGGGATCATAGTGAAAGTTAGACATGGTAAGTGGGCTAGCCCTATTGTAATTGTTAGAAAAAATGATAAAAAGATAAGAATTTGTGTTGATTATAAAGTAACATTGAATAAAATGTTAGATACTGATCATTATCCATTACCAGTGCCGGAGGATATATTTGTAGAGCTGTCAGGGGCCACAGTATTCTGCGTTCTTGATTTAAGTGGTGCCTTTCAACAATTATTACTTGATGAGACGTCTCAGGAGTATATGACCATCAATACTCACCTTGGTTTGTACAGACCAACTCGTTTGCAGTTTGGTGTGGCTAGTGGGCCTACTATTTTCCAATGTATTATGGATCAAATACTGCAGGGTTTGAATAATGTAAGATCATTCATCGACGATTTGGTAATAAGTGGTACCAGCATACAAGATTGTTATAAAAATATGGAGTTGGTGTTGCAGAGACTCAGCCAGTATAATGTAAGAGTAAATTTAGACAAATGTAAATTTTTCTGTAACGAAATTAAGTTCTTAGGTCACTTATTTAGTAGTAAAGGTATTAAACCATTACCTGAATAAATTGAGGCTATTGCAAACGCACCAGCACCGACATCTGTTATGCAGTTGCAAGCCTATCTAGGACTTTTAAATTACTATGGAAAGTTTTTGCCTAGATTGTCAGACCATTTGGCTCCTTTACATGCATTGTTAAGAAAAGATGTACCCTTTTGCTGGACAACTAAATGTAGTGAAGCAACTGAGTAAAAAGTTAGTTATGGACCATGGGTTGTTAGTACATTATAATTGTAATAAAGAACTATATGTAACTACTGATGCCAGTACCTATGGAGTGGGGGCAGTCTTAAGTCATCAAATTGACAGTGAATACTTTGCTTCAGCTACTCTTAACAGTGCACAGAAAAATTATTCACAAGTAGAAAAGGAAGCTTTAGCTATTGTATTTGCGGTACAAAAGTTTCATAAGTATCTGTATGATAGGAAGTTTATTATAGTGACAGACCATCAGCCTTTAAAATTTATATTTGATCCTTTAAAAAAAATTCCAGTGACTGCTAATGCACGGCTTCAAAGGTGGGCTTTGACATTGTCTGGGTATATGTATACTATCACTTATAGAAAAGGTACTTTGTTGGGTAATGCTGATGCTCTGTCACGTTTGCCTTTGCCAAATTCAACTGATGTAAGTGATTCCATAAGTTATTTTAATTTTAAAGATAATGTTCCATTGGATTTTGCTGAAGTGGCTAAAAGTACTCAGACAGATTTAGTTTTAAGTAAAGTTTATGAGTATGTAATGAAAGGATGGCCTACTCAAATAAAAGATGATACCTTGAAACCATATTTTGTTAAGTGAGCTGAGTTAGTGGCAGAGCGTAAATGTTTGATTTGGGGAAATAGGGTTATCATACCTTCCAAATTACAAAATCAGGTGTTGAATATGTTTCATGAATCTCATCAAGGTATAGTACAATCAAAAATGTTAATTAGAGAATTTTGTTGGTGGCCAAATATTAATGATGATATTGAAAAAATTGTCAATAAGTGTGAAATATGCCAGTCTTCCAGAAACTTTACCAAAATATGTCAACCTACTACTTGGAAGAAATGTGAAAAAAACTTTGAGAGAGTACATGTTGATTTCTTTATGAAAAACTCAGTAACTTATTTATTAATTATTGATTCCAGATCTAAATGGCTTGATGTGCATATTATGAAAGGAACCTCCGCCTTTCAAGTAATTGAAAAGTTATGTAAAACTTTTGCCATTATTGGTATACCTTTAGAGTTAGTTAGTGATAATGGACCACCCTTTTCCTCAGTGAAATTCAATATTTTTTTTAAATCAAATGGTTGTACACCTTTAAAAAGTCCATTTTATCATCCTGAATCAAATGGTTTAGCAGAAATAAGCGTACAGACCATTAAATTAGCTTTGTCTAGATTGGAAGAACAAACTTCCAGATTATCTAAAGAAGTATTGTTACAAAACTTTCTTTTTACCTATAGAAATAGTCCAAATTCAACAGGATTAACACCAAATGATATGTTATTTAAGTATAAGCCACGAACCCGGTTTGAATTATTAAAACCTTTTAATATTATGTCAAAGAAAGTAGATATAAATAGTGACAAAGAAATTCCAGTGTTTAAGGAAGGAGATCGGGTTTGGTGTAAAAATTTAAAAGAAGGGAAGGGTTGGACCAAAGCTGTATTTATCAAGAGTTTTAAGTACTTTAAGATATATTGTAGATGTGAACGGTATTCAGAAATATATCCACATTTCAGATTTAAGATCATGTGCCAGTGAAAATGAGAATACCTCAAATTGTAAAAAACTAGTTTTAATGAAAATGGGGATTTTGCAAATAGTGATGAAACTAGCAACTATCTTAATACCATACCCCCAATCATATTACCAGTATGTTCTGATAGAATAGATGAACATCATGATAACACAAGTTTAGATTTTGAACAGAAACTAACTGATGATGCAGAAAATTGTAGTTCGGATTTGAGTAGACAAACCATAATTACAAAAGATGTAGAAAGTAGGTATGATGCTGGTGGAGTGGTACGAAGATCAGGTAGGGTCAGAAAAGCTCCTGACCGGTTAAACCTGTAGCTAACTATTATTTGGTTGTATTCTTTAGGGGGACGAGTGTTATGTATGAACGCATATAAAAAATAGTTTTTTGGTCTGTGGTCTGTCGTTTCTATCGCAGGTTATTCCTTTGCGCAGTGGGATTTCGATGCCGATTACGACGTTTTCTAGCTTCCTCTTTTTCATTTCACAATCAATCCTCTCTCTGCCAACTATTGTCAAGAAGTGTTTCATCCATTTTTGTTCATCCGTCTACGGAATATTTTCTTTGAGACGTTACTATTCATTGTTTTTAGTAAGAGCGTTTGAACACTATCTCACAATGGTAAGTGATGATATGGTATTTCATTATAATAATATCCGACATTTTCTATCGGTCAAGAAACTCATCATTAGTGTGGGTAAAAAACTTTTCATCATCTATCCTGTTCGGAAAATTTAATTTTCATGGGTAGATAGCCGGGTTGAAAGTGGCTCATTTCATCCCTAGGGTGATAGTATACTAATTTTTTAATGACAGGAACCATTTGTCACTTTTTTCTATAGAAAAATTGTTCTTACTTCGTTCGAGCGCCAGAAATATGTCTGGTGAAATGCTTGACATTCAGCCCTTGTCTAACAATTGACTACTCTGTGTCTACTTAGGTTTGATGTAGGTATATTACAGATCTTAAACAGACCTCTACCAATATTTATAATAATAGTAATAATATATAGGGTGAACCATTTCGATGGGATTTCATATTCCTCTGAAATCCCATCTAAATTAAATTATTAGAGATAACGAAAAATTATATATCATTGTGACTTAGCCTTCCTATCTCTAACCAAACGGCTCTATAGGAGGAGTGCACTAGCAGGCCGCTCTTCGCTCGACGTTTGATGAATTATCCGCGGGTTAGGTTAGGTTAGGTTCACACATCATCATATCAGCCCTTAACCTTAATCCTGCTGAACATAGGCCTCCCTCATACGATGCCACATATAGCGATCGCGAGCCACATCCAAACGACTCCCCGCGTCCATTCCCATATATATATAAATATTTAAGAATTATTATGACATATGTGTTTAAACATGCTAAAATGAAAATTTAACGACTTACACTTTTATTGAAATTTTAAATTTTGTCAGAAACAGTGGTTGACATGGTGGTTCCCCGCGGGACTGACCAGTCACCACAAGCAGCGCCCGTTCAGGAGCTGAAGAATGACACAGCTATCGCTCTCCTCAACTGTCACCGCAAGCAGTGACAGTTAAGTGAGCATGCCTGTCCAGCGAGTGGCCACTGTTTATTTATGGTGAAATCGGCATCCACGATGTCGGCACTAGTCGGCACCTGTTTAATTTCTCAATTAAAGCCTCCGCGACCTTGGTGTTACGATGGTGGATGGCCATTTTTATGTTATATTCTAAGATGTTATGTGGAGAGGCAGACAGCATCTTCCGTATGAAGTTCGCGATCGCGTCACCGTCGTCGTCCGAATAATACACGCACTCAATGGTATGGCGTGAGATGGCTACGCGACGACTCCAAGTTGGACGCCTTCATACTTCTTGCCCTCTTAGTTCTTATTATTATGACGTGGTCGTACGTTTGTCCCTGAGCTTCATGCACGGTCAGTATCTTTGATTCCTCCCCACTTCCTTATCCCTTGCTGGCCAGGGATTCCTTCTCCGCTTGCGTGTGTACTAGGTACAACGTTCGTGGATTTTAGGGTGGGATGTGGGTGCCCGTGAACTTAATCAGCTTGGTGGTAATGTAAATGGCAGCTTCTGCTTGCTGTAGGAGGCCATCCAGGAGACCTTCGTTCCGTAGTTGGAAGGTCTCCATGATTTTCCTGCACGTCTTAAGATACACCTGTTTCGATGCTCTTGTGACACTCAGGAACTGCCCAAAAGCATTTGTCCAGTGGTCTCGAGTCTCCGTCCCTGAGGTTGTTTGTGGGGGTACCTGACCCATATTCGCCCTGTTTTGGCGCGTCTCCTTGCTTCTCCCGCGATTGACCGCGGCTTAGGTTAGGTTCAAAAAAAGTTAGGTTAAATAAGGATAGGTTAGGTTACCTACAACAATCTATACAATTTCTTTGTGTTTCACATTTGAGAAGATGTTTGTGATGGTCTACAATTCAACAACTACTGTGACTTAGCCTTCCTATCCCTAACAAAGCTAGATATAAAGAACTCCCCGGCTCTATAGGAAGAGCGCACGAGCGGACCGCTCGCCATTCGCCGTTAGATGTATTGGCCGCGGGTTAGGTAAGGTTCAAAAAAAGTTGGGTTAAGTTAGGTTAGGTTACCTACCTACAATCTGTACGAGCGAAGCGAGTGAGGTCCAGTGTAAACGGGCCTGGCGCTTGTATCTTTATATGTTTATTCGACGATAACTTAGTAACTAACGAGTATCGTAGCTCCGATCTTCATGAATTTTGGTATGCGCGTAGTTTAGGTCAGTAGAATTTATGAGTTCGAAGATGAGCTGGATCGGTAGGGGGGGGGGGGGGGGTTGGGGAGATAGGGGGTCGTGAGGTCTCAGTTCGGGGCGAACTACTAGTATTTGACATTTAAGAAGATGTGATGGCCTACAATTAAAAAACTACTGTGACTTAGCCTTCCTATCCTTAACCAGACTGGATATGAAGAACTCCCCGGCTCTATAGGAGGATCGCACGAGCGGGCCGCTCGCCGTGTACAGGAAGCCGAGCTGTGCGCCGCGCGTCTCCCACTGCTGGAACTTGGCGGGTGTCACGTACTCGAACACCTTCAGGTGACGTTTGGTGGGCTGCATGTATTGCCCGAGGGTTAGGCAGTCGACGCCTGCTGTGCGGAGGTCTGGAAAGTATGTAGCATGGAATATCTATACGCTATACTTATAATAAAGGAAGAGAGAAGTCTGTACTGGGAAGTCAAATAATAAATAGTTGTCTAGGGGAATATTTCGTAAATTTGTTTTTATTGCTCAAGGCATATTTACTAGAAATATTTTTAAAGGTAAAAATCATCTTCAAAAATTCACTTGCGGCGAGATTTGAACTCGCGTCCCTGGATCAGTACCCCAGTGCCTCAGCCGCTCGGCCACGCAAGTTCTCATCTCGGGCAGCGAATTTAAGAATATGAATGTTTCCCTGTCTACTATTTTTTCGACTTAGGCTCGATTGATAAATATGCCTTGAGCGATAAAAACAAATTACGAAATAGTTCTATTTAGCCAAAATAATAAGAAGCAAAAGGTAAAAAATTGTAGCACAAGTTTAGAAAAAAAAAACTATTTTGACAAAAACTAAAATAGCGTGTTTAGATTTTTGAAAAATTGATTACCCTAGCCAGGAATCGAACCTTGTGTTTTTGCAAAAAAAAAAACATTACCCTATATTATTGTACCAAACGATAGTGTTGCTGATAAAGATCAAATGCTACAATTCTGATTGTTGGCTTCTGTATCTTGTTTTAAGTATAGGTAAAACCAAAGTTACCTTTCATTGTCTGCTCCACTTGTTCGTCAGTTTCTCCCAGACCGAGCATGATGGAAGACTTGGTGACGAGGTCTGGATTCACTTCCTTTGCTGTCGACAGCACTTTCATCGTCTGCCGGTAACTGGAAAGCGAATGAATACGTGATCTTAGTATTAGACCTACATAAAATTACCTACCAACTTTGCAATTTACTGTAAGTATTTTGAAGGACTTTTCTGAATTGCGCCGCGACACGAATCTGTCACTTCGGTTGTACTCGGATCGGGTCATTCAAAGAACCAATCACGTTAGAGAACAGCGTATTATGATTTTAGAAATAAATTTAAATTATTTTATAAATACTAGCTGCGCCCCTCGGTTTCACCCGCGTAAGTCCTATTCCCGCGGGAATATCGGGATAAAAAGTAGCCTGTGTTAATCCAGGTCCCCAGCTACCTATATTCCAAGTTTCATCGCAATCGGTTCAGTAGTTTTTGCGTGAAAGAGTAACAACCTCACATACATACATACTTACATACAAACTTTCGCGTTTATAATATTAGTAAGATAAACAATTAATTATATTAATTATTAATTATGATAATTGCTTAGGAGCGTAGTGTGTAGTTTGTGTATGCATACTTCGTATTTTTTTAAACTCCTCTTTTCTGGCGATCTGTCTATTGACATTTAGCTAGAGGTTAAGTATTTAGTGCAAGGCGTGTATGGTACTCCATCCAGTGATGGGCCCATATATCAACATAATATCTCTATATGAGGTCTTGTGGGGCTCGTCTCTTTAGCCTTGCGAACGTTGTGTTGGGTGGTTCGGTCATTAATTCGTATTTGAGTAAGTTTTGGCGCTATTATTTGAGGTGAGTTAGTATGGAAAGGCTTCTTCCATGCTTATATCCGTTCGCTGTCTCTATGCAACTCTATTATCGGGTATATAAAACACACACAATCAGCCCGTTAGTTTGTCCCACTGCTGGGCAAGGGCCTATTCTTAGAGGGGTTAGGCAGTAAGGATTGGCGGATGTCATATGTCTTCGGACCGTGGTGAGTCCTAGGACATGTCGGTTTCCTTGCGATGTTTTCCTTTACCGTAAAAGCTAACTTAATATAATATATAATAATAATATAATAAATCCTGTGACGAACACACAGCGCCATCTAGCCCCGTGGTAAGCTGCTAAGCTTGTGTTACGGTGACTAGACAGCGGATATACTACTTATATTTACTTATGTTCCCACATAACTTTTTCTTAAAGAAAAAAGACTGGATTCGAACCCACGACCCTCGAAAATGAAAGTGGGGGTATCTACCACTAGACCAACACCACCAATCAAGTATTATACTAACCCAGCTCTCGGGTCTCTAACGAATGGCGTGAGGCGCTCCACAGTCTCGACGTTATGAGCGAAGACATCAAGTGGAGAATTTGCTATATTCTCTATGCAGGATTTGTTTCCTCTAAAGTCGGGTACGAGAGCTTCTACTAGGATGTCTTTGTTTCTGGAAGTAAAAACGTATTTATTAAATACCTAATTCTAGTGTTTACTTACACTTAGGACATTATCGTTTTCAAATAGATTTTTTCAAAAATCCGTTCCATTTTTTTTAACCTGGGAAAATCTATTTAGTAACCAGTTAGACCTCTTCGCCACAAGTACTAGTACCCGACAAGTCGAAAAAAAGAACTAAGAAAAAAAAACAGTTTTCTTTATACTTATATGGTAAAGCGTATATTTGCGTAGCGACACATCTACCAAGTGAACTTTAGAGTTCAGTTCAGTTTTATTTTTTTATATTTTCAAAACAAAAAAATCTAATTATCAATGTCGGAAAATAGCGAGATTAAGGCAAAATTGGAGTTACAGGGAGAGCTGTGTCGCCTTTTACGACATCAACGTAAAGCGAAGTGATGTGTAACAATGCATATTGTATGTAAATACTTACTGCTTTTTAATTTCTCGGACGGTTTTAGCAATATGCGAAGATCCGCCGTCAGGTAAGTCTGTAATAAAAATGTCGGTTGGTATTCAGATTTCATAGCACAATCGCTTCAATCAATTTGGCGTGGAGAAGCAATAAACACAAGCCTAAAAGATATGTAGGTCTCACAAATTTTCACCTTTAAGATATAATATTATTAGCATTTGTTTTACTCTGAATTTTGAATTTATTTGAATACCCTCGGAACCGTAGTCGAAGTAGTATCGCGGTCCGGTTTTCGAAGCTATATCTCGCGAAATATCATTATTTTCTTATGGAAGTTGTGTGCAATTTATTATAAACAATGTAGTGAAGTTACATATTGTGAAAGCTGAGTGAAAAAATACTAATAGCAGTGAAAAACATCAAAGTTAACTCAAAGTGACTAAATTCCGTTAGACCTGCCCTCATTAAAAAAAAAAAAAACTCAAATAGCTGAAATTATTGTGTTATGTAGTCTGAAACTGTATCTTTACCCTAATAATCATGGAGAATAGGACAGACGAGGATAACATACCACTAGATCCCCCCAACATGGCTAGCCCCAGCCTTGTATCCAGCAGTAAAACCTATATACAGCAAGCCTTTCATCCAGCCCTATTCCAGGGAAGAATAAGAAGCGCCTCACTGGGGTCTAAACCTCAAGAGCAAACTCGACCAACCCTACCTAATGTAAATAAACAACCAGATCACAAAGACAGTGTAGTAGATCAATCTAAGACAAAGTCAGATGTCACAGAGGAGCCCGGAAACAAACAACCACCAACATGGCAAAAAGTACCCACCAATAAAAAGAGAAAACTGACTTACTCTCCCCAGTACCCTACCACAGAAACTTCAAACAAGTATGCCGATCTGCCTTTGGACCAGGATGAGTCAACAGAAACCAGACCATACAAACCACCACCTATCATGCTCTATGGTGTGGAAGATGTAAATGAGCTCACCAAGCTTTTGGAATCTCAAATAAACCCCAATGAATTTAGATATAAAATTGTAAACAAAAACCTTCTCCGGCTAATGATCGATTCAACTGACACTTACAAAAAAGCTATTGAAATTATACGGGAAAAAGGTCTCATCGGACATACTTTCACCAGGAAGGAAGATAGAAGCTACAGGATAGTGATTAAGAACCTGCATCATTCTACTCCCCATGGTGCTATTGCTGATGCAATAGAGAAAACGGGAAACAAAGTCAGAGGTGAAATCATAAATGCTCGCTATGGGCCCAATAAAAATCCCACATTTACATTCTTCGTCAACCTTGAACCGCATGCGAATAACAAAGCTGTAAAAGAAATTGAATTCATCCACCATCAGAAAGTAACAATTGAAGACCCTCATAAAAGACATTCCATAGTACAATGTCACAGATGCCAGCAATATGGTCATAGCAAGAATAACTGTTTAAGACCCTACCGCTGTGTAAAATGTGGGGAAGGACACAAAACTTCTGAATGTGCTAAGAAGGATCGCAACGCCCCAGCTAAATGTGCACTGTGTTTGAATGATCACCCGGCCAACTACAAAGGCTGTCAGGTGTATAAAGAAATACAAGCTAGAAAATCAAATGGAAAACCCAAAACCAGACTAGAGGCCGAAAACAAAATGCAAAACAATACTTTATCCAACAAAGACTCTCAAAATACCATAGCAAGTAAAAACATTCAAGACTGGCCCCAACTACGGACTCGAGATTCCCGGACCTTTGCGAATGCAGTGTCTGAATCCCGCGTCAAACAGATACCTCCTGCCTCAAGCATAAGAAGTGAGGCCCTTACTGATAAAGTCCTGCCCCAGCAGAATTCCTCTACTCAACAATACACTAATATTGAACAAATCCTGATCAACCAATCAGCAAAGATAGACATATTACTACAACAAATAGGAACACTTATAAACCTATTAACAAATGTCATCAGCAAGCTACCATAAATGGCATCCCTACGCATAGCTACTTGGAACATAAATGGCCTCTCTAGCAACACAGATGAACTGAAAACCATAATTATTAACAACAAACTGGATGTTGTACTGATTGCTGAAGCACATACAACATCAAGGAGCTCTTTGTCTATTCCTGGTCATCAAACTTACACAACACCGCACCCTGATGGTAAGGCTCATGCTGGGTCAGCACTTGTTATTAATAATAAAATAAAACACTCAATTTTGGAAAACTACACTACCAGCCACCTGCAAGCAACCACTGTCCAAGTAGAAGACCGAAATGGGCCTATTGTAGTATCTGCTGTCTACTGTCCACCAAGGCATACATTCACAGAGGATATGTATAATGACTATTTCAAATCCCTTGGTAACAAATTTATTGCCGGAGGGGACTGGAATGCAAAACATGTACTCTGGGGCTCTAGACACACTCTCACCAAGGGACGGACACTGCAGAGATGTATGAACACTCACCAACTAAAATCTATATCTACGGGCTCGCCAACTTACTGGCCTACAGATAAAAAGAAAAAACCTGATTTGTTGGAGTTCTTTATTACAAAAGGCATCAATCACTATTACACATGCATTGAGTCTAGTCTCGACGGCTCCTCAGACCACACCCCTATAATACTAACATTGAGTACAACAATTCTGATGAGTGAGCAGCCAGTCTCATTGCACAACTATCATACAGACTGGGAGGGATTCCGGACGCACCTAGAGGACAAAATAAACTTAAGACTCTCTTTGAAAACTTCTACAGAGGTGGACGAAGCCTGCAGGCACATTACTAACCTTATTCAATCAGCAGCCTGGCTTAATACTCCATGTATCGACAAAGCCTCAAGACCAAAACTACTTCCACTAGTAATCAGATCCCAAATAGCTGAAAAACGCAGACTGAGAGGTGTATGGCATCGCTCCCGCCTTCCTTCAGACAAAACAGTCTTCAATCGCGCAGCCAAACAACTTAAACAGTTGCTGAAACGAAGTCATGATGAACATCTGACCAGAACACTCGAGGATATGTCCCGAACGGCCAATGGTGAACAATCATTATGGAAGGCCACCAAGACCATAGATAATCCTCAACAGCATCACCACCATCCAATCAGGGCTACCTCATCGTCATCCTGGGCTAGAACAGATATGGAAAAAGCTGAAGTGTTTGCTGCTCATTTATCCAATATCTTCCAACCAAACAACAGTGCTAGTAGCAGCCATGATGAATGGGAAATTGAATCAGTGCTCAACCAGGACCTACAACTATGCCTACCAATCTCCCCTACGAGCCCTAAGGAGATATTCCAAGTAATCAAAGACCTTGATCCTAAAAAGGCACCTGGCTATGACTTAATAACCGCTAGAATTCTGAAGGAACTACCTAGAAAATGCATTGTTTTCTTGTCTAGCCTTTTCAATGCGATATTTAGAACCTCTTACTTCCCTACTTACTGGAAGGTATCTGAAATCATAATGATCCATAAACATAATAAACCTCCTCATGAACCTTCATCATATCGACCAATCAGCCTGACTCCAGTACTTTCCAAACTATGGGAAAGAATTTTCCTTGTTCGCTTGAAAGCAAGCCTAGAAGATCAAAGTGTTATACCAAACCACCAATTTGGCTTCAGAAAATCTCACTCTACCATAGAACAAATGCATAGAGTATATAATACCATCAGACAAAGCTTAGAGCGCGGTGAATACTGCTCAGCTGCATTTCTTGATGTCCAACAAGCATTTGATCGCGTCTGGCACAAGGGTTTACTTTTCAAGGTTAAGAATAAACTTCCCCATTCAATGTTCCTGATAGTAAAATCATACCTATCAGACAGGAGGTTTTGCGTCAAACAAGGCGAAGCACGATCCAGACTCTATGATATTTATGCTGGAGTGCCGCAGGGGTCGGTTCTAGGCCCTGTCCTCTACAACATATTTACATCAGATCTCCCCACAGCAGACAACGTGACTGTTGCTACATATGCTGACGATGTAGCCTACTTGGCAACGGATAAAGACCCAAAACAAGCCTCCCAAAAGCTTCAAAGCGTATTACATAAAACAAACTGCTGGCTAGACAAATGGAGAACTAGGGCTAGTGCTAGCAAGTCAAACCATATCACGTTCACCCTACGGAAAGAAAATTGTCCCCCTGTGGTCCTTGGCAATGAAGTCCTGCCCCATACTGACTGCGTCAAATACCTCGGGTTCCACATTGACAGAAGACTAACATGGAAGATCCACACTCAGCAAAAGCGTAATGCAGTACTAGCCAAATACAAAAACCTTATGTGGTTAATGGGCAGAAACTCAGTCCTCTCTGTGGATAACAAACTCTTGATTTACAATTCCGTCCTAAAGCCAATATGGTGCTACGGCATTCAGCTATGGAGCACGGCCTGTAACAGTAACATACTTTGTCTACAAAGAGTGCAAAATACCATTCTACGCACTATAGTAAATGCACCATTGTACACTCGAAACAACGAGATCCACCATTACCTTAATATGCCGACAATCCAGGAGGAGATAAGCCGTTACAAAGCTCTGCACGCTAGGAAACTTGCAAATCACCCCAACCCACTCGCCTTGGAGCTCCTAAACTGTGAAGGGAAACAAAGACTGAAGCGCAAACGAGTTCTATAATCAAGAGGGCGAGGCAGTGGTCATGTCCTTCTCCATGTCATAAGACTCCATAACATATCGGCTCATGGTCTAAAGACCGATCGCAGATAGCAAACTAAAGAAAAAAAAAAAAATTTGTTTTACTCAAACCAGACACTTTCTAAATCGCAGCTTATGTTCGTTCGACTGTGGGACACCGGTGAATCCTCGGTAAAAGCTTCCAGCAGCCCTAGACAACATTCTTATTGATTAACGAAATCGCAATCGACAGTTTTCTTTGCATGAAATTGACATAAGCTCGCGCAAAGTCACGTGACTTCTCCCTTATATTAACTTATAAGTCAATTTCATACAAAAAAATCTGTCGATTGGCGATTTCGTTATTCTATAAGAATGTTGTCTAAGGCTGCTGGTTGGATTTCCGCCGAGGACAAGTTTTAGGCTGGCTAGTCAGCCAGTATAGTCATAAGTGTTTGTTTTGGTTATGGTTTTTCTATCTAGATAGATACCGTCTCTATCGACGGAGGTAAGCACGATGTAGCCAAGGCCCCACTCGGCCACAGCTCGCGCCGTGTGCGCCGGCTCGCGCGGGTCGAGCGGCGGCGGCGCGCGGGACGTCTTCACAGAGCAGAACATGCAGCCGCGGGTGCAGGTGTCGCCCATTAACTGGGGAGTTTACATACGTTATGTAACTTACAGGGATACATACGTTATGTAACTTACAGGGTTGATGAAGTGACCCATGAACAGAAGGTCTGGACAGACCTCGGAAATAACTAATTAAAATAATTGACTGATTTAATTATTGAAATTATATTAAACAAAAGAACGAAACTGCTGGTCCCATAGAGACATGAAATGTTTTTTGTGCTGTGTAGGTAAGATATGCACTAAACAAGGTGATTGAGATTGCAATTGAGATTTCCCTAGTGATCATAATAGTTATCATAAGTACCAATGTAAGTAAGTAAACGCGTACTTTTGTTACACCTTCACACAAAACAATTCAACTGATCGCAATGAAATTTGGTATGCTGGAGAACAGAATCTACTTTCATCGCTAGCCAGGCAATGGAGGGCTCTAGTTTGCTGGATAGAATTTATGAGACAACTTGGTTGAAACACCAAAATGTAGGGAACAATGTCATTTACAAACGCTACAAACGAAAATATTCTAAAACATTGCTTCAGAAAAGAATCAACAATTTTCGATGAATCCAACAGAGAATTTAAATTTAGCTCTTAAAGAAACAAAACAAAATAGCTCCTAAAGATAACATTGAAAATGTGATTAAATAAAATGCCAATTATCTTTGATCACATTACAATTTGAACCCCTGTGGTGTTTTAACTACTTATAATAGGCACATATTGATAACGTAAAAATAAACTGATGAAATAAAACGAACATAAAAACATGAACCAAATTGATAAAAGGGACTATTGACCTTAGCCATATGTATATAGTATATACCCACAATATCAGTATTGTTTTCTTTCATTAATTCAATCTTACTAATATTATAAATGTAAAAGTTTGTATGTATGTATGTGACTTTGTTACTCTTTCACGCAAAAACCACTGAACTGATTGTGATGAAACTTGAAATATAGGTAGCTGGATACCGGAAACACATAGGCTTTTTTACCCGATATTCCCGCGGGAACATGACTTACGCGGACGAAACCGCGGGACGCAGTTAGTAGTCACTATAGATAGTTTCATTTCATTTAAATAAGATTGTGTATAGATAATCATTTTGATATGTCAAGTAAAAACATTATGATTTTATGGTTTTGAAATGCCTCCGATGAGAAGTTATTCATAAGGGCAACTCAACACAACACAGGCTTAGTAGCTTACATGTTTACATAATTTCTTGATTATGTACACATGTAAGTTCTTAAAAAAATGGATAGTAAGATATTTCAACTATTTTATTTCTTTCTTATATATCCAGGGTTTGGGGACAGTACATTTATCCCTTACACAAAGTACAGATCACTGTATTTTCCCCACTGTCATAATTACCCCAGTATGCTATAGTATTTGTAAAATATAAATACGAAATGCAGTCAAAGGGCACACCATTTTTCATAAATCTATTTTGTAGTAGCTGTGTCCTGATGTTTCACCCACGTAAACCCGATCTCGTGGGAATATTGGGATCAAAAGTAGCCTAAGCCTATGTTACTCCTTGGTAATGTAGGTTTAAATTGGTGAACGAATTTTAGAAATTAGAAATTCGTTTCGGACGTAAACCCCTATATGTATACATACATGTTATACAAATGTTACCTCTTTATGATATTTATATTTTGTATTTGCATAAGTACCTACCATGATAGTAGCAGTGGACATGCCATTTTTTCCTCCACTCCAGCACTCCCCGATGTTGGGACATCTAGCTTCTTCACACACTGTGCTTAGCTTCAGACTGCGAAGTTGCTGCTTCAGCTCATTGAACTTGGACCCTGAAGATCATAAGGACAAAATCTCATCACCATCATATTTTTTATTTTAATAATTTCTTTTCCTGTCTTTCTGTCATTTTGCAAGACTTTCAAACTTATAGATCACTATCAGAGAAGTTAACAGGTTTATTTACTTGGCGATTTCACACAGAAAATCTTTTTTTAGGTCAGTTTAAATAACCATTCAAATGTCTGTGAGGACAGTACAGACAGGTACAGGAGTAACTTAGCTATTATTTGTTTAATTTAAATTTGGTACAAAAAAGATTGTTTATTCATTCATTAGGCCCCTTTTTCAAACTAGTGAGCATCTGTTCATGCAATCAGTCATTTAGTGAAAATTTAAAGCCACTGCCAACTAAACTGAGTCAGCTTGCCAGTTTTTACACGACTGTTTATGTGTTATGTTTTGAAGGAAGCGTTATGTTTTTCAAATAAGGGAGTATAATTTTCCGTGACAATCATATAAAAACGATATGAACTATTGACTACATTTATATGGAGAAAGAGTAGGTATTTCATCCTCTTTGGTTTACATACAATAGTCCAGTTATGGACCTCGATTCACCTAATGGGACATAATGAGGTTGAAATTTAGAAATAGTACTTATAACCCTTGTATTTGGTATCAATATTTTAGTTGTGCATTTATTAAAAATGATGAATAATATTATTTTTATGTTGCCTTAAATTGAGCTTACCAGTAGGTATGGTAGTCTTCAACCATGGAGGTAGCCGAAGCCTTTCTGCTTCCCCTTTCTGTCTCTTCAATTTACCCTCATAATCATCCCAATTCTTTGGTCGCTCTTCTGATACGAAGTCCGATAAACCAGGTCCTTCTTTTAGCTTTTCTCTTATTGCGTCTAGTTTGCTAGTGTGTTTACATCTCTGAAAGGAATATTTAGGAATTTGACAGATCTGTAGATTTTGCATTGTAAGATAAAACTCTTCACTTAGGTTCCCAACTAAATCCCTGAAGTAGCTAGGTTAGGATACGTTACTATGATAAAATAAAGTATTTTAGCATACAAAACAATTCTTCAGCTGTAAATTTCCATAGATTTGGGATGCACTAATATAGGTTATGTTACACAATAAAAACGTACGTCGTTAGTTCTCGGTACATTGATAGATCTCAGAGTATTTCGTATCATTTTCAATCACCAAAACCGGGTTTTCGAACTAATAGACGAGCAAACAAGGAAGAAATTGATTATTTTTTGAAATCACGGAAGTCAAAACAAAGTCACGTCAAAGTCAGTCAAAGTTAGGGAGTGCTTGATGCATTTTTTTCATGATATCGATAACTTTGCCGACTTGTACCGTGTACCTAAGTTCTTTCATTCTTTTACTGATCCCCCAAAGCGTAGAACAATATCGTTCAAATTTTTATATATTTAAAAAAAAACAAATTGCATATTTTAGACAACCTTTAATTTAATTTTACCTAGAGGTTCCTAGGTCTTAATTTGTTGATTTCAAACAAAATAACATAATAATTGTTGTTTAATGTAACAATAAATTAGACTGTGCCCAATTACAGGGATTATCTTATAAATCAATGCTTTAATATTTAATATTTAAGAAGTATTAATTGAAGTTTTCAGTTTTATTTATTATATTATATTAATTTTCAGTCTCATGTGTCAAGACGACAGACGAGACTGAAATTATAATAAGCTATATTTATTTTAAATATAGATAGAACGATAAATAATATGATGTTCTAAATATTATGTAGTGTCTGTCAATTTATTGTAATAAAATTAATTATTATTGAGTATCTAATAACTAGCTCCACCCGCGGTTTCACCCGGGAAAGTCCCGATATTTAACACTTTTTATCATTTCAGAACCTTCTCCTGATCATAAAACACAACACAAAAAGAATTATTGAAATCAGTACCGCCGTCCAAGCGTGATGCCGTGACTACGCGAAATAGGGATTAATTTTCAAATATAAGAGAAGAAGATATTAATCCATCTAAATTTATTGACATATAAAGTTTATCGACATAAAAATCGTATATTTATATGCCTCGCCCATCCCTATACACTTTTTTTTTAATTTGGCTTCTCACGAT
The DNA here is from genome assembly GCA_949358125.1 of Idaea dimidiata. Classification (NCBI taxonomy): domain Eukaryota; kingdom Metazoa; phylum Arthropoda; class Insecta; order Lepidoptera; family Geometridae; genus Idaea; species Idaea dimidiata. Next base: position 12,356,257 of record OX442339.1, on the reverse strand, counting down.
TTGTGCATAAACTTCATGTCAAACTTGGCTCTAAAAAATTAGTGATGTAATGTTTTTATTACTTTTATCTTCACAAGACAAATAAATTTTTGCCTTATAACTTCTAGAACGGATTTAGCGTTAACAGTTAGCGTAAAATAAAAACACTTGCAGAAAAAAAGACTGTTTGATCTAAATATGTTTAACTTGTCCCTTAGGATAAAAAAACTCACGGTGCGAGTGCTGCCAGGTTATTAGATTTCCCATCAAATTATTTTATGTACATATAAGTACATTATGTTGATATATTAACAATAGTGCGTTTGCGAGGTTTTTATAGTATAGTTCGCAGATTACTAGTACTTAGTTGTTGTTTTTGGACAAATCACTTATGAATTTATCGTACAAAATTGTATCTATTTTTTTTAGGAAAACCGAATTCCTAAATTAGTAGGAAAGTTTCTTGATGAAATTTGAAAATTTATGTTGGCAGCACAGCTTTATATTTACAAAAAAAAGTATGTTGAGCTATGAAAATGGACTTAGAAAATAAACAGGACTGATTAGTTGAACATTTTGCCTTACAATAGACAGAGGCTAATCCGAGCCGAATGAGATAGCAATCGACGATGTAGTGTGTCTCGTTCTTTCATCTTGCCAGTCTACAAAAAATATCATATATAAAAAAAAACATTAAAAGAGGTTGCAGTTATTGTACGGCCAGATAAAGCACGACCCGATAATGTCCCTATAATACACGACCTGTTAATTGGACGCCAGGGTCTCCTTTTAACACTCCGTACAAATTGTATAGGATCTTACACGAATATCCTGGATTCCATTTATCAGGTCGTTAATTATCGGGTCGTGTAATAAGTGGTTGTCAAGTACATTATTGGCTCCCATTTCCTTTTTATTATTTTAATGGTAACCCAAGCGTCAGTGTCATGGTGGCATCATGGCGGTAAAATATTAATTATTTAATTTATAAAATTTCTGCGTTAAATTGCATAAAATGGTGAAAACGTGTTGTGTTTTTACTTGTACAAGTGAATCATATGGTGGTTGCAATATATCTTTTAATAGGTAAGCCAAAATATGTTTATTATTGTATTCTACCACTGTTTTGTTCTTTACAAGAATTTATGGTGACTATGATTTTTGGTATTTTGTATTGAGTTCGGGTAAGAGTTTTTACCGTCATTTTATTATTTCAGTTTTCCAAAAAACGAACAAATTCAGCAAAAATGGCTCAGCAGTATGGATGTGAAACAGAAAATTACCAAAAATTCAGTCGTATGCAGTCGTCATTTCGATCCTTCCTGCTTTTACACCACTTACTCCCGTCGATTATTGAAAGCCGATGCAATACCAACAATTCCGCCGGTGGTAAGAATACTGTTACTACTTACCTGCTGAACTTTTGAACTGCTTTTGGTCTTTTGGCTTTCCTTGGGGAGTTGGGTTGGCTCGATTAAGCACAAATCCCACCCGGACGCAAAATAGGCGCTCAGACGTGCGGAAACCAGCCCGACAAACAAATACAATACAATACCTGCTGAACATGAGTGATAACATAAGTAATTAGTCAATAAGTTTTATTTTTGAAATTTCCTCTAGCTTTACATTTGATGAATTTTGAGGGAAGTACTATATTATATTTATTTATTTATTCGGAGATCCAACAGCTATTATATACTTATAAAACACTGAATAGCAACAGAATGCCAATAACAGAATCTCACGGATAGAAAATGATGTAAATAATCAACGTAATTGACCGTCATGTCTGTTAAAATTTGCTTTCGTCAGTCAATATGTAGTATGTGTCTTTGTGTGTATGTATTGTTCCTTCTCCTATAGAGCTCCCAAGATACATTTGGAGCGAAATTTTAAATTGGTTTGCTGCTTCTTACACCCGTATTTTAATACTGCAGTTAGAGTTATATGACCTACTTCTTACTTCATTACATAGTACTTATGAAAATAAATTTGGCAAGTTCGTGCCTTGTCGGGACACGGGCACTGTAACAAAAATAACGGGGATTGCTATTGTATGTACGAGTAGGTAGGTAATAGGTAATAAAATAAAACTGGTAGGTAATAAAACTGTTTTATACCGTGTCCTTTTGTATTATTTCATTAACTCTTAAAAAGCGTCTATTGCTAATGGAAAACTTCAATTTACCAACAGTTACATCTTACTAATATTTTAAACGTGTAAGTTTGTATAAGTATGTGACTTGTTACTCAATCACGCAAAATCTACCGAACCGATTGGGATGACACTAAGAATATACGTAGCTGGTGAACTGTAATAAATGACAAATAAGTTGTTTTATCCCGACAATCTGCAGCATTGGAACTTATGCAAGTGAAACCGCTGTACGCAGCTAGTAATACCATAAATGTGAAAGTGTGTATGTTTATGTATTTGTAAGTTGGCACGAATTTTACTTTATATTATATGTCATAACCACAGTATTGATTCGGATATTATTTTATCATTATTTAATTTAGTCATAGTGCAAATGCAATGCACAAATTACATGTCACTAATATTATAAACGCAAAAGTTAGTATGTATGAATGGCTTTGTTACTCAATCACGCAAAAACTACTAAACCGATTGCAATGAAACTTGGAATATAGGTAGCTGAAAACCTATAATAACACATAGGCTATCCCGATAATCTCGCGGTAATGGTACTTACGTGGGGGAAACCGCAGGGCGCAGCTAGTAAATAATACAATTGCACTTGCATTATTAAATCTTACATCTGTCACATAAAAAAAATCTTATTGTCACCCTATTAGAAAATGACACAAGTCCTTTGCTACAACCATCTTGCTCAGCTCGTTTTTATTCTGACAGTGTTTCCTCCTGTTATTTATCTTACCTCCATGGCTATGAAATGTTTGGGAATTATTTTATAGTGTAGGTAATGTAAATTACCTGATATTTATAATTATGATTTTGTTCAGTGATGTTAAAACATAAGTGTACTATTTACCTGTGAATAAACTGTTATATTTTATTATTCTATTACTTTCTGAGTGATTATCAAGAATTTTATGTGACCTTGAACTGAGCGACACAACAGCTGTCAAAAAAAGAATAACCTACAAAAACGTACACAAATAATTCAGATTATGATTTGTATTGAACGATAATTAGTTTTATCGAAAATGAGGACTGTGGGGACGCACATATTGGACGATAAGATGGACGAAGCGGTCACGCATTATATAAACACTCATCAAACTACCGAGGTATGCAAAACATCCTTTGTACTCAATGCTCATTGGAACACCTTTCTAATCTTTTCAAACGAATCGACTAATCAAACGATTGTTTTTAGTTCTTGAGGGGTGATGTTCTAGCTTTGCATCCCCTAATTGATGTCTTTATTAAAGTATTTAAAGCAATAAATAATTATTAGGGAATATAATAATCCCTACATGATGGTTCTAGGTAGCTATCTACTTACCTAGAAAACTGATTGACTTGCCAACTCTGTAAAGTACAAGTCATAAAATGTCATCTTTAATTTCAGTCCCTACATATAGACACCAATGGTATGCCAATGTCGGTACCAGATGATGGAAGCCGGGTGCCAGTTATGCATCAACAAGGATACACTACTCAAATGTGTCGGTAAGTGGATTTCTATTACATAGCATAGACTGTCATTTTTATGCTTATTTTCTTTTCTTATAGTGGTGTGGCTCATCTAGTGTTGAAGTTTTCAGGTAGCCTTGAGGCCTCTATTTTGACCTGATAAGCTTTTTGTTTAAATTAATTGAAATTAAGGGGTACTTACACAAATTTGAAAATAATAAAAGCAATGATATTGTGACATAACAAAAAATCAGTTTAATTTCAAATCTGTCAAAGATACCGAAGAATAAAACAAAGTGATCTAATTGTAACTTACAAATTTTTCCTTTATTAAAGTCAAGTATCAGTTTCGGAGCAAGTAGGCGACGGACCATGGAGCGAGGAGTTGCTGGATGAGAACCGTATTGCAGCCATAGTGGCACATCTAGCACAGAACCAGAGGACCTCGCATAGTCATCCACCTTCACATCATAAGGTAACCAACCCTTGCACAACATCACTCAGAAACTTTTTATTTATTTTAACTTTATTGCCCTGTAGTTTCTTGGCAGCGCCTTTGTATCACCCACCGGTCTAAGTCATAGTGCCAAGCAATGGCCAACATATTGGAAGATATAGGTCAGATCTTGTTCAATCATGATCTCGATCAAATGATCAAAAAATAATATGTAAAAAAGCCCCAGTATAGAATTAGGCTCTTCCTGTGGGGGACTAAACGATTTGGAAGGAAGACTAACCTGGAATCTAACCTAACCTAACCTAACCAACCCTTGCACAACATCACTCTGAAACTTTTTATTTATTTTAACTTTATTGCCCTGTAGTTTCTTGGCAGCGCCTTTGTATCACCCACCGGTCTAAGTCATAGTGCCAAGCAATGGCCAACATATTGGAAGATATAGGTCAGATCTTGTTCAATCATGATCTCGATCAAATGATCAAAAAATAATATGTAAAAAAGCCCCAGTATAGAATTAGGCTCTTCCTGTGGGGGACTAAACGATTTGGAAGGAAGACTAACCTGGAATCTAACCTAACCTAACCTAACCAACCCTTGCACAACATCACTCTGAAACTTTTTATTTATTTTAACTTTATTGCCCTGTAGTTTCTTGGCAGCGCCTTTGTATCACCCACCGGTCTAAGTCATAGTGCCAAGCAATGGCCAACATATTGGAAGATATAGGTCAGATCTTGTTCAATCATGATCTCGATCAAATGATCAAAAAATAATATGTAAAAAAGCCCCAGTATAGAATTAGGCTCTTCCTGTGGGGGACTAAACAATTTGGAAGGAAGACTAACCTGGAATCCGTGCAGTTGTGTGTCAACTGCTTCAATGTAAGAGGCATGTTAATAGCAAGCAAACATTTTTGTTAAAGAAAAAGCCATTGGTGTGCAGTTGGCCAAAATTCGCAACCTAACTTTCAGACTGTAAATTGGGGAATAAAATTCAATGTTATTTTGTTTGCAGGTTCCAGTAGTAAGAAACGATGTAGATACTTCTGTTATATTGGATGGTACAATCAGATTCAATGGACAACATTTAGTAAGTGAATAATTTAAATCTTATACAAACATAGATATAGATAGATAGATTATTGATTGATCTTAAGTTGATCCATTGATCTTAAGTTTTTGCAGGAGCCTCAGGTCTAAATATGACCCTTTTTTATTGTTCCAGGATCAACAAGATTCCATAGTGGTGCAGCTGCCACCAATGCAGACCTTACCTCCACTGCAGGACATGAAACGTTGTCAGGAACCTGACTGGTTCACTGATAAGAATAAAAAGGTAATAGCTAGCTTCCAAATACCTACACTTTTGTATTAAATACATACTAGCTGCGCCCCGCAGTTCTCACGGCAATATCAGCATAAAAAGTAGCCTATGTTTTATCCCAGGTCTTCAGCTGCCTATATTCCAAGTTTCATTGCTATCGCTTCAGCGGTTTTAACGCGATTTACTTAAACAAACATAATCACAAACTTTCAGCTTGATAATATTAGTAGGATTAAGCTGGCTGGCACATATTCATATTCATATTATTTATTGGTAATAAATTCAATACAAGTCAAAAAAAATTGCCATAAACATCATAAATCATACTTAATAAAAAACAATTTTAAAAATCATAATAAATAAAATAATCATTGAAAGAGAGGAGAAAAAAAATGTATCAAAAATACATTTCGAATGATAATTAACATACTTATTAAAAATAAAAAATAAAAAAAAATTAGCACAAAAGTGACTTAAAATAATACAAACAAAATAAAATGTCAAGGATTGGTAATAAATAAATGTCAATAATAAATATCAAAATAAATAAATGTCAAATTATAATTTTAAGTTCATAAATTCGTCAAAAGAATACAAACATTGCTTAATAAGCCACTGAACGAGTCTAGACTTAAAAATACGGATGTTGCCAGCACTGGTAACATCGCCAGGTAGCCTGTTGTAGACGTGAGGACTCATGGAGTCTATAGTGTGCGACGCCTTCACCAGCCGACTAAACCTACCGAGCAACCTGCTAACATGCCGAAGAGGGTATCTCGCGACATTCACTCTTTTTGTGTATTTGGAAAGATGATCGCGCGCATAGATCGCTATTTGAAGAATTAATAAACACGGCAAGGTCAAAATTCCGAGCTCAACGAAGTAAACCTTGACACACTCATCTGGCTGGATACGTACAATAGCAATAGGTAGCACAAATTGACGAGATCTTGACATTTCATGTTGATACTAGCTGCGCCCCGCGGTTTCACCCGCGTAAGTCCCGTTCCCGCGGGATTATCGGGATAAGTAGGTTTTCTAGCACCTATATTCCAAGTTTCATGGTAATCAGTTCAGCGGTTTTTACGTGATTGACTAACAAACACACATACTCACAAACTTCAGCTTTATAATATTAGTAGGAATTGCTAATCTGTACCAGCTAATCTGGATTTATGGAGTTTGATGCAGCTGAGCAAGCCTGTCTAAGTTGTGCATTAAAATTGTCTAAAAAATAATTTTCATTTCAAAATACACTTAATTCAATAAACCACCTTATCCATTCTATGTCAGGAAGGGTCCATGGTCCCGTCATCAGTCAGCCCAGTGCTGGAACTAGCGGGAGCATCGCCCGCACAACACAAGCATAGCAAGAAGAGTCTACCGCATAAAAAGAGGATCTCGAAGAAACTTAAGAGGAATAACGGCGGGAGTACTCCGCAACAGGTTTGAATCACATCTTTAAGTAGAGTTGAATCCAGCATTGTAGGTCCCACTGTAGGCAGAGGCCTTTTCTTAAAAACATAGTTTAGTTTTATTTTTAGAAAACCGAGTTTCATAAAATACTAGTATCCAGTTTAAAAAATGAATGGTTTTCGTAAATTTAATATGATAGTAAATTAATAATGTACCTAAATAAATAACTAAAATATCTAACTTGGGTAATTAGGTATTTTACATTTGGGGAACTGGGTGAAATAGTCCCAACATGAGAGAAACAATCACCTGTCTGGCGCTTGCGCTGGCGTCCGCTACTAGAAATAATAATCTAATTATACAAGATGTAACGGGCAAGCCCTTTTAAGCCGAAAGGTGGTTGTTCTAGACGTCTAGGCGAACAACTTTTGTTCTACGACTTTTGAAAATTCGAACTTTTTTTAGAAAATTTTGAGGTTACGTTTCACTGAAAAAACAGCTGCTTTTGAAAATAAAGGTAATTGAAGGTTTGATTGTAGTAGACCACACTAAATTAAAGGACAACATAAGATCAATGACCTAGAACTCTAAGAAACAGCTGATCTTCAAGTAAACTTTACACTTAAAATTTTCGAAAAGTACTCCGAATTTTCAAAAGTCGTAGAACAAAAGTTGTTCGCCTAGACGTATAGAACAACCCCTTTTCGGCTTAAAAGGGCTTGCCCGTTACATCTTGTATATTTACCCAGGTCTTTATTTTTACTTCTCATTGCGACCAAGGCTAATATAATTGTAATATATTCGAAACGTCAATGTAAGTAAATGTAAAAGTACTTACAGTATCACGCGACTAAAACCCGAGTAAATATGTAATGATGTATTTCAAACATGTTACTTTCAAAGTATAAGTAATAACTAGTAACTTAGTAGTATTTAAAAGTATAATTTATATTATTTCAGGAGTTAGTCGTCCTGAACTGCAACGAGCCACCGGAACAGATTTTACCTGACAATTTCGTTACTGTTCACCAACCAGAAGTTGCGCATCACTTGCAACACGAGGTATGCTATTTATTGTAGCTGCGCCTTGCAGTTTTAGCTGCGTAAGTCTCGATCCAATTGGAATATCGGGATAAAGAGTAGCATAAGTGTTTATTCAGATCTCCAGCCATCTGCATACTAAATTTCATGGCAATCAGTTCTGTAGTTTTTGCGTGAATGGGTAACAAACATACTCGTTTACATCTGCATACTTATAGATCTACCAGAATCTCATGGTATGAGGAAGAAAAAATGAATCCGAAGGTATTTATACGATTATCCAAGGGCCACTGTATAAAAATTGTAATTTCCCTAATGGAGCACTGTGGAGGTGAACTCGACGGAGCTTGCGCGGTGGAGCCCCAGATTGTGGTACACCTATACTTCCTTATTCACGCAAGCATTCACTTTCATGTTAGCTAGTTATGCGAAAGACTTATATCATAACGTTTTCTGCCGCAGATGCGTCCGATCCTAATATGCCAGATATGCGGCGAATTCTACGGTGAAGAGCAGGTGAAGTTCTTTCATCACCTCAAGCAACACTACGAGCCGCACGGTGCCATCATCATTGAGAACCCTGTATCCGATCTTGTTATAGACAAGGTAATATTTATTGTGATTATGGATTCAAATCAAGATAGCACAAGTACCAGCTTCAGGGTCTTGATTTCATCGACAGACGAGCGATGAGGCTGATAAGTGATGATGAGCGGTGTTGGTCTAGTGGTAGATACTCCGACTTTCATTCCGAAGGTGAATGAATTAATGAATGAATGAATAAATTCTTTATTATGCACACCAAATACAAATACCTACAAAGAAAACAAACACAACTTAAAAATAGGTGGCACAATGGGCGGCCTTATCGCTTAAAGCGATCTCTTCCAGGCAACCTTTGGATGGACCAGAAATCAAGATAGGTGAAAGGTAGGGTGTTTACACAGGAAAAAGATAAGTGAAATACATAACTAAAAACAATTAAAACTATAAATTATACATACATAATACTACATATATAATAATAATATATATATACCTATATTACACGTAAATAAATAAAATATATATCTTCTTAAAAATGAACATGATCATTAAATACTTTTATTAAAGAATCAATCACAATTCGTAAAGTGACAGATTTAAAGGACTTAACGTTCGTCGTTCGTAGTTTCGAATCCCGGCCGCGCACCAATGTCTTTTTTTTAAAGAAATATTTATGTGCACTATTAAACATCGCTCTTACGGTGAAGAAAAACATCGTAAATAAACCCACAGCTTAAAATCACGCACAAAGGCCCAATTAATATTAGTAGGGCTAATTGCGGAAACACAGTTAAAACATTAACTTTAATTTTTGAGTGATGATGAGTTAGTTGCCTCACGTTTACTAAGCTTGACACACTGTCATGAGGCCTGTCGATGTTCCATCGCATTCACTTCGGAGAATTCTTTCAGGAACTCCACGAACTTGTTCCCTCTTGTCCATTTTCGTACAAGACAATGGGGGATGCTAACAAACGTCACTTATTGACGTTGATACAACTAAGTTTTTAGTGAATAAGTTTCTTCTAGGCAGGCATCTTACACTGATGGCTGATGGCAACCCCCATATTATCTATCCAGTGGACGTCTGACAACAGTGGAAAGTGACAGGCACTATACAGTGCATTGCTGCTTTGACGTAACGTGTTTATTACCGGTGATTATCTCAAAGCAGTATGTACTGCATAGTGCCTGTCATTTTCCACTGTTGTCAGACGTCCACTGGATAGATAATATGGGAGCAGGTGAGATAAAGCCAAATGCAAGTCTAACTCATGTTAAAATGGTAATTTTAATAGACATTTCTCAAATCTATTCTTTACGTGTGGCAAATTCTTCGATTTGCCGGGACAATCGAGAGATTACTTGGTTCAATGGCAAGGTTGCCACCTGGCAAACAACACTTCATTGCACAAAATGTATATTTCCTCAAAAATATTGTTGAGACTAACTTTTGGTATTTGTATTTCAGATGACAAACACCTGCATCGTCGACAACGTATCCCAACTTCCCGATTCTATCGTCGAACTTTCACTCGAGAACACTAAAACCATGTACTCCTCCATAGACAAACACATCATGTACACGTCGAACGATAAATCTCTCAATTACAGCAGCAGTAAGGTCCATTATTCAATGGCTAGTATGGAGAAGGAAAGTGAGAAATCTGAGCTGTATTTGAGCGAGTCTTTGGATAAACTGGATTTGTATAACTGTGGGAAATGTAGCAGAAGTTTCAGGAAGCAGAAGCAGTATGAAGTGCATGTGAGGGAAGCCCATTCCAGTTCGAAGGTAAGTTAAGAATCACAATAAGATCATTGCAAAAAAAAACTCCATGACTTTCTTGCTTATTTTTCTCATTCATCATCAGCCTGTTGCAGTCCACTGCTGGACATAGGCCTCTCCAATTGCACGCCACCTAGATCTATTTTCGGCTTCTCGCATCCAGTTTGTGCCAGCCGTCTTGCGCATATCGTCGCTTTAACGCACCTGAGGACGTCCTACACTACGCTTGCCGAGACGCGGTCTCCACTCTAGAACTCGTTACCCCAACGGTTGTCGATTCTCATTCATTTCTAATGACATTCATCATTTTCATTTTCATCATCGTCATTGGAGGTGGCATTTCAAAAACACTTAATTGTTGTTTATACCCACTGCGTAACCCTCTCGACCTTTGCCATCCATTTACAATACTCTATAACTCTCATCCAGGTCTTATTTTCAATGTTAACAATGTCATCTACCCATCTTGGTTCTGGATGGCCGACCTGAATAAGGGGAATGTAAGGGTCCAGTGGAACTTTGTGAAAGACGGTGATGACAGGTAGGATGACTGGTGATATGTGGAGTAGGAGGATCATTAAGTGGTGGCAAACATGCTTCTACTTCTGGTACTTCTCCACTGGAAGTTAGCCCTCAGCTTGGCTAACTTGTTCTGGACTTTTGCCAAGCGACAATGTATTTCTCGCTTGAATTGTTCGCCTAAAAGTTGTGACAAATATTAGGAAAGAAATATTTGCCAGCACTTCCTCTTCATCTTACTCTACCTGTCATTATTACGTCTGGGCAAGTGTCCTACCCAGTTCCGCTTAAGTCTCTTTATACCTTATAAGATAACATACATAATTAACGCTATAGTTTGAACCGCGCAGGTTATTCCTTTGCGCAGTGGGATTTTACATCTTCCGTCGTAATCGGCATCGAAATCCCGTCAGGTCAGGCCCCTGGTCCTATAGCAATCTAGGTTTTGAGAGTTTTGGCGAGAACTCGTTGAGGAGATGTGGTGCTAAATTTTCATTTTTGTGAAACCTAGTTCAAATGCGTTCAAATTTCGTGAAGGTGTACAAGTGGAATGAAAGTGAAAATCGGTGCAAAACATTGACTTAGTGTTATCTCCAAAGCTCCGTGAAGAATGTTTGTAAATGGCCGCCGTGTTTACAAATAATTCCCTAGACTTTACTTTAACTATGACGACTTGACTGTTTCGATGCAAATAACTTGCATGATATATAAATAATACTTGACACTGGTTAATTTCCTAATGGCCATAATCGGTTCACAACCGATAAGAAATAATAAATAATCTAGGTTTTGTCTTTGCAGCTGGACGAAATGAACGAGTTCAGCGAACCAGAAGACCTGATGGCCGGCATCCAGGTGTGCGTGGCGGAGTACGAGCGCGCGCTGCTGCCCACGCTCACCGTCGACAGCGGACACGTCACGCAGGAACACCACAGGTACCGTGTACACTTAGATGTACTGAGGGCATCGCTCGACGGCATCCAGGTGATAGATAGATAGCGTTTAGTTGCATTCAATATGGTACATACATACAGTGGTCTTACGAAATAGGATACAGTCTCATCATATTTAGCTCTTAAATTGCATACGAATGTTTTGGAAGGTGATTCCTTGTCAACATACTCAAATTACGTACCGACATTTAAAATTCGTTGAATTATCTTCTGAAATGCAATTAAATATGAACATAAAATATCATTCAGAAATTTAAATGTCATTGCGCTACACGAGACATCTTACTAATATTATAAACGCGTAAGTTGGTATGTAAGTATGTGAGGTTGTTACTCTTTCTCGCAAAAACTACTGAACCGGTTGCGATGAAACTTTGAATATAGGTACTTTTTATCCCGTTATTCCCGCGGGAACGGGACCTACGCGGGTGAAACGGCGGAGCGCAGCTAGTCCTGTGTAGCGTAGTTTCCGATATTCGGAGTGATTCGTTCGAGACAACCAGTTATGGAGTTTTGGCGGAAATGCGTTGAGTATTGCTAAATTTTCATTTTTGTAAAACCTAGTTCAAATGCGTGTAAATTGTTTAATTTCGGGCGCATATTAGTCAATTTAGCTTCGTGAAAGTGTACGAATGTAATGAAAGTGAAAATTGGTGAAAAACATGGACGTTGTGTCCAAAGCTCGCATGAACCGTCATTGTAAAGAGCTGTACCATTTACAACCACTTCCTTGACTTGACGACTTGACTATTTTAAAGCAAATTGCAATTAACTTGCAAAAGCAATAATACTTGACACTCGCTACTTTCCAAATGGCCATAATCGGTTCACAACCGATAAGGAATAAATAATAAAACCAGCTATGACAGGTTTTTGAACCGTTGTAGCTAACCAGAAATCGTTCTAAGGTGAACTCCTTACAGGTAGACTTTTGACCAGTATCTCACATGATAGTAAGTGATGATTTGGTCTAAAATGTAACACGCTTATCTAGAAGATAAGAAGTGGCAGTGGCAGTGGAAGAAGAACAATGTGTTAACTTGTTATGATTATTGTTTTTTTTTTCCTAAAATGTTGGTAAACTATCTAAAAACATCTTATTACAGGTTTGCCAGAAACAATGGGGTACCGAATGGATACAACGTCCGTGCGGACACACAACCTCTCAAAGTTCTTAAAGGTGAGTTCTTATTATCTTCATAACAACATTGCATTGATCTATTCCCGCAAAAACTCCTTATCTAATCAAAACTCCACTTTCAGAGGAAGTTCTCCAAAGGATATTCGAAAACGAAGTAACAACCGACAACGGCGCTTTCACAGACAACATAATAGAACAAAACGACGTCCAACACCATGAAGACCAAGATCACGAACATAATCACAATCAAACCCATCACAATCACACCCATCACAATCAAACACATCACAATCAGACACATCACAATCATGATCACCATAGTCAAGAATACATGCACCATAGTCACCAAGAACACAGTAACCACGCCCAAGATCATATCGACCAATCAAACCTGGTTCACGATAGTCAAGATCACAGCAACCATGAACAACATCACTTGGACAATCATGAACATTCCCAAGAGACACTTGTGATTCGTGAACATGATGAACCACAGCCAGTTTTAAACACTGAAATACGTGAACAAGCGATACAGATTGGGAATATTCCGAAAGTTAAGACTGAGAAGGATAAAACTAATAAGAAGGTAAGTGTCATCATTAAACTTCGCTTTCAGTTATCGCTCATTTTCACGTTATGCATTCATGCAAGAGCTGTGTGTCTCATTTTTGCCCACATTGTATTTTTACCCACAAGATTAATAAGGGTGCTCGACTAAAAAGTCTCGAGTGATTATTTTTTCATTGGTATTGCTTTAGTTAGTAGTGAACTTCGTATAGTTATTTGTTTTTGAGATGAGTTAAAGGATACATCAAGACGCTTTGTCTTGAACGGTCTGTTCTGGGCCATGTCATATGACAATTTCAATCTCTAAAATGTTTAATTGCAATTATACCTAGCGTGCTGTAGCCGAGGCAACGCTACCACTCAAGGCGAAGTGTCTCTATCAACGAACTCGAATATATGGAAGTAGCAATCCTCTGAAAAAATGTTCCAAGCAAACGCTGCGGGGCTTCGAACGATGATTCGACCGCCAGTCTGTCACTCGCTATGTTAAATACATTGTCAAAGATTGTCCGCCATTGGCGATCCAAGGTCGATCATACGCAATACTGTACAGAACATGTCAGTGTGTGCATCTGCTCCTGTGTGATCGTGGAACATTGTTTTTATCGAGTTTAATAGGGAAGTTAGAACTCCATTCTATGTATTCCTTGTAGGTCTCTTCTTTGATCCTTGCCATAGCCATTGCCAAAACCATGCCGCGACACTTATCCACATGTAACTGACTGACTTACCCCCTTATTTATAAACGTTAATTGATGCGTTGCATAACTATGCATAGTTGTCTTTTACTGTCACAAGAAGTTTCAAAGTTGACAGACAGAGACAAACGTCACATAACTTAGTCATGTGTAAATAATCTATCTATATTTATAAAAAAGGAAGAGAGGATAAAAAGTCTGTACTTGGAAGTAAATTTAAAAAGAAGTTGTCTAGAGGGCTTAGAAAAAGTAGTAGAACAAAATTATATAATTTTTAAAACTCATGTCTGTCTGTCTGTTTCTCTGTTTATCTGTCGGTTCCTTATTCGTTTGAAATCCTCCGATTGAAATCTGGTTTTAAATATTGGATAGTTCTATTTTCGAGGAAGGTCGTGGTATACTTTGCATCGAAATCCAATGAACGAAAAAGTGCAACCGCTCGAGAACCGCTCGGCCGCCCGCGCCCGTGATAACGCGTTTTCACTACTGCGGAAACCGCGGGGCGCAGCTAGTATTTTATAAATAAGGGAGTTAGTGACTACAATGCATAGTCTAACCTGCAATACTTATTTATCTATGGCAGAAGGAGCTGGAATGCACGGAGTGTGGACGCACGTTCCTTCACCGCAACAGTCTACTGTACCACATGCTGTCGCACGTCGGGAAGCAACATCCCTGTCGGGAATGCGGGAACACGTTTTACACTAGAACTGCGTTGAAGGTATGGATTTTTATTACAGCCTTCTAACAAGGAGCTCATTGGTCTAGCTGTGTGTAAGACAAAAGCAGCAAGACCAATGAGCTGAAAACAAAATAGGGTTAAACAACGCCTGGCGTAGTCATTCATATTCATAATATTTATTGATAATAAAATTATTACAAGTCATAATTACTTGACTTCACGTGACCTATAATGTATGTGACATTTTTTTTTATCGGTTGTGAACCGATTATGGCCATTTGTAAAATAGCCAGTGTCAAGTATTTTAATATATGCAAGTTATTTGCATCAAAACAGGCAAGTCGTCTTAGTTAAAGTCAAGTCTAGGGAATCATTTGTAAACACGGCGGCCATTTACAAAGATTGTTCACGGAGCATTGGAGTCATCATCATCATCATCCCTGCCTGTTGCAGTCCACTGCTGGACATAGGCCTCTCCAATTGCACGCCACCTAGATCTATTTTCGGCTTCTCGCATCCAGTTTGTGCGAGCCGTCGGAGACAGCATTGGAGTCAAGGCTAAATTTCATGTTTTGCGCCGATTTTTACTTTCATTGCACTTGTACTCCTTCACGAAAATAAATTGATTAATATGCCCCGGAAATTAAACAATTTGCACGCATTTCTGCCAAAACTCAATATGTGACATTAAAGGTCACCAATCCAGGAAGAGCTGAAAAACGCTGGCAAAAACTTATCCTTTTAAAGCTATTCTTCTTTTTAGTTATTGGCTTCTGCTCGCCACAAAGCTGTAATTCTGCCAACAGTTATGAGGTATATATCCGTGTCCAAATTCGACGCTCCATACTTTGGAAAAATTTAACACTTTTTCGAGACACATGATTTTATCAAAAGTTGTTTTCAGAGAAGAGGCATGCTTGTTATTTCTTCTACTATGATTTATAAGAAAAACCTTGAGACGTAACTAGTCAATAATAAGTCATAATAGTTTATGGTAATGGTAGTTTTATAAGTTTTAATAAATAAATAAATAAAGTGTATCTTCACTGCAGGTCCACAAACGCACTCACAGCGGCGACAAACCGTACAAATGCGACGAGTGCGGGCGCGACTTCCGGCAGATCGGAGACCTTCGCTACCATAAGATATCAATACATTCCGATAAGGTAAGACACTATGATAAAACGCCTGCCAAGTGGCTCTTGGCGACTAAATAAATAAATCCTGTGACCAATACACAGCGCCATCTAGATAGAATATAGATTAAAATCTGTTTACATTATAATCCTAGCCCCGTGGTAAGCTGCTAAGCTTGTGTTACGGTGACTAGATAACGAATATACTACTTATATTTATTTTTCTTTTGTAAATACATACATATACACAGAAATACACCCAGACTAGATACAAATATTTATGCTTAAAAAATAACGTATAACCTAGCGGGAACCGAACCGGCAACCTTCTGCTTGCAGCCAAGCGTTCGGCCGACGCGCCACAGAGGTCGCCCAAACTTGGGAAAACGTGGGAGCAGTACAGAGAGTATTTCTGTTTCTCTCCTACTTATAGTTCATGGATGGGCGCAGTGTTGTGCAATACTGGGTCCATTATGAAAAAAAGGACGGCTTTGTTGACATGAGTAGATTGAGATGTACGTTGTTTCTGTTTTATGTATTTTTTTATTTTGTTCCACAGAAACATTTCAAATGCGAGTTCTGCGGGAAGGAGTTCGCTCGCAAATACTCCCTAAACGTCCATCGCCGCATCCACACTGGCGAGCGGAACTATCCGTGCCACTACTGCAATAAGACTTTCCGCGCCTCCTCCTACCGCCTTGCGCACATGAGGACACATACTGGTAACTATACAATACATGCCCCCAACATACTGGTAACTACACAATACATGCCCCCAACATACTGGTAACTACACAATACATGCCCCCAACATACTGGTAACTACACAATACATGCCCCCAACATACTGGTAACTACACAATACATGCCCCCAACATACTGGTAACTACACAATACATGCCCCCAACATACTGGTAACTACACAATACATGCCCCCAACATACTGGTAACTACACAATACATGCCCCCAACATACTGGTAACTATAAATGGTAGAAACTAGAGACAGGATATTTTAAGACTGTCAGTTTCGAAAACGGGCCATTTCAAGAACGAGCTCTTTTGAGAATAAGATAAGAAATCGCTTTCAGCCATAAGGCCGGCCATTTGTGCAAAAGATATTTGTATCTCTCTGTATTTTTTTGTGTTTTCTTGACTTATTTTGCTTATTTTATCTTTTTGGGAACGGGCGATTTTAAGTACGGGATATATTGTGCAAAAGGGACATTGTTCAAATCGCAACTGACCGTTTGTTTTTGTAAGCAGGCGGTAAATTATTTCTCCAAAGAATTTTGTTTCCATGAGTCAATATTTTCCAACAATGACTGTACGTTTATTTCAGGCGATCGTCCGTACAAATGTGAAGAATGTGAGAAATGTTTCCGGTCATCGTTCGACTTACGTCGGCACACACTAGTCCACGACAAAATGCGTCTCCGACTAGAAGACAATAAAACAAAACAGAAAGAACCGAAAAAACCGAAAGCTTTTACCGAAGAAGTCATCAAAGAGGAGAAAACGGATCCGCCGAAGACGAAGAAAGTCGCTTTAGCGTCTACAACTCGACTCCCAAACACGATGCCCAAGAAACAGCCTAAAGCAAAGAAAAGTCCGCCAAAACGAGGCGCGTCGGCCACCAGAGACGTCAAGACGTCAGACTACGCCGAACTAAGTCCGACTTCTTACGACGCCCGCGAAGACTATTCCAAATTTAAGGACGTCTACAACGACGTCGCAAGAGACGACCTTTACAAACAACCTGTGTATAAAGACGAACGGGACATCGCGACTTTGCGACCCATTAAAGTGATCGAACGAAGTGACTCCGATGCGAAGATTCAAGTGTTTTCTCACGTTGAAAGGAGTTCGAAGGACTATTGTGGTTTAGTCGGTGGAAGTGCAGTGTTGGGTGATCTAAGGCAAGATATCAGGCATTTGGAAAGGGAAGTCCGGACTGATATAGAAGGTGAAACTTTGGAAAGTTCTACTGTGTTTTTAGAGCGTTTGACTGCCTTATACAATATACCTGCGTGAGAATGATAAGTGGAATTAACTTACTTAAATCTTTTAAACACGATTGTGGTATCGTCGACAGAAGGAAATTTCGCTTTCGATCCGACGCGGGCGTTCGAGTTGACTAGCGCCGACCTACTATGTTCACTAACATTTAAGAACAGACTATATAAAATTACTCAAAAATAATAATCTGTGTACCTCACCTTTAGAAACCGACGCTTGCAGAAACGTTACTAAAACTTTGAGTTCTATTTAAACAGTTAAGCAGATCTCAAATTCACAAACTCCCATACTGATTTTAAATTTGGGAGCTACTTAATTATTTGAGCACCTCTTAAATTTTAAGAGGCGTTTCTCTCAAATTTACAAACTCCCATACTAATTTTTTATTTAGGAGCTACCTAATTATTTAAACACCTCTCAAATTTTAAGTGGCGTTTCTGGGTTCGGCTGTTAGTGAATTTAATGTAAAAGTACTTCCGGGTGAGCGTTATTAAAGTTATATTCTAAATTGTAAACTTAACCTATGCTTTTCCCCTATTTTTTTCTCACTATTGTGAGTGACCTTTCGATGTCAGTGATAGGTAATAATAAAGCAATAACTACTAAATTTTAGATTTACTAAACTCTCACTTAGGAATATTTATAGAAGCGGCTTCACGCGTGAATACTTTCTAAACGGGACCTGATTATTTACTGTTATAATAAGACTGACATATTTATTTATATAATCGCTTTAGGTGGGTTTTTGCTATACAGGTTTACTTAAGTATTAATTTACTACTCTTTTTCTCTCTTAAAAAATGCTTTTTGTATCAAAAATACAAAGGAGTTATACTTAACCGGGTGTTAATCCGTGTATTATTATATATTCTCTACGATTATACATATAAATAAATAAAATAATATTATAATAAAATAAATAAATAATATAGTAAATAAATAAATAATAAAATAAATCTTATTTTATTATACAGGATGAACCAGATGGGCTTTTAGGGGGACATCCTAAACTATAAGAGATAGCAAAAAATGGTGAAAGGAGTTGCGTTTCCGATTTTGATAAAAACTAAAATGGAATTATTAGATTTTTGAAAAAAATATTTCCGTTGTCAGGAATCGTACCATGTCTCTTTGCAAAAAATAAATAAACATACTATATCATTGGACCGGTCGAGTGTTGCTGATAAATATCAAATACTGACCGCTATTGATCGGTTCAAAAATATAGATGTGTGTATTGTTTTGCAAAAAGACAAGGTTCGATTCCTTGTCAGGGTAGTAAATTTTTCAAAAATCTAAAGCCATTTTAGTTTTTGCCAAAATCGGGGTAACAACACCTTTTAGCATTTTTCGCTGTCTCTCATAGTTTAGGATATCCCCTGAAAGCCCATCGAAATGGTTCATCATGGATAGTATATGTATAAAAAAACAATGGTCTGAGCTGGACTCAAGCCCACAACATTTCAATCACTAGCTGGGTGATATACAGTTGGCATACTCCACTAATATTAAAATTGTAAAAAAAACGTCCATACAAAATCGACTGAAATTCAGCACATAGAAAACATATTATAACGTAACCAACCTCAACCTCGAAAAAAACTTGAAAAAGCTAACTGTAAAGTTGGCGAAAGATCAGTTCGTTTTAAGAATCATAAATAAAACGCGATTAAACCCTGTAAATAAAGTGTTTTATATTATAACCTGCATTAACACACATGGAACTTTTTATCCCGGTATTCCAATGGGAACGGGAATCGTGTTTTTCCGCGGGGCACTTCAATTCAATACTGTGTATTCTTCATGATGCAATGAAGAAGAAGTTATGTGCATCAAGAAGAATTCACAGTAGTGAATTTTTCATGATGCAGTGCCCCGCAGAAAAACTTGAAAAGTAAGTATCGTAAGTAGTAACTTACGATACAATCCAAGTTCACTCATAAAAATAGACTCGTATAGCGAAAACCCGACTTTAGCATAACACCTAAGCGTCGTACCCATTAGGCGACACTTGTCCCCTAATACATCGGGCGACATCTCGCGACATTGCCAGACTTCGCCAGACATTTCCCGACTATTGATAAAAACTAATGTGGACGGACACAATAGTCAATTACTTCATGAGAGCGGTGTTGGTATAGTGGTTACCTTGACTTTTATTCCGAAGTTCGTGATTTCGAATCCCGGCCGCGAAATAATTTCTTTTTTAAAGAAATAAATTGGTATGTGGGCTATTCACATCGCTTTTACGGTGAAGGAAAACATCTTGATGAAACCCACGGCTTAAATTCACGCAGAAGGGCCCAATAGTAGGGCTAATTGCAGAAACACAGTTAAAACTTCAACTTTACTTCATTTAAAATCATGTCAATGATTCTTTTCATTAAGATATAACGACGTATCATTAGAACGCCTTATTAACTTATTACGTCATTTCTGTTTGATATATATTTTTGTCATGTAATGGATTTATCACACACGTCTTTAGATATCAAGACATTTACACCCATATGCAGAGTCGTTTCCTCCACTCGACTCGACCTCGACTCAACTTAGTCTTACTTAGTCTAGCGAAAAAGCCAGATATTGACCAAAGTAGTGGTCACGGAATTGGGTAGGTATGTCGTGCGATGTATAGCGATGTCACCGGGGAACCGTGTCGCTCGACATTTGTCCCCTAATGGGTACCAGACTTGAATCACTAGATTAGGCCTTTAGAATGCGTATGAAAGATATCAAAAGAAAAGTAAACCATACTTTTGCCTCTATTGCACCATTTAGGCAAGAATCGAACCTGTAATTTTCTTACATTGTTTTGACAGAAGGGTATTCGCCCAACGCGCCATAAAGGTCGTCCGATGAAATAGTCTAGTACTTAAAATTGCATACAAAGCTTCTAAAGGCCTGTCTTCACGAAGCAATTTACAGGTCTTCGACGTGTAAATTGCTTGGTGCTTCATTCGTAAAATAAAGCATAATAACATTAATAAATAAATGGTAACATATAAACTTTTTAATTATACACGATTTGTACTCATATTTACTTTTTTTCACAGCCGCCTACTGAACGCCACTTAAAATTTGAGGGTTACTTAAGTCATTAAGCATATTTTAAATTTAAAAATAGAACGAAAATTTCTGAGTTTGAGAGGTGCTTAATTTCTTCAAATTTTGAGTGACGTTTTTTTATTAGGCCGTTATTCGCGTATGTTCTTTTTCTTGGCCGCGACGAGAATTGTGAAATAGTCCAAAAATAACAATTACGCGAATGAGACCCGGGAAAAATGTAAATGTGATTAAAATTAATAATAAATAACCTATTGTTACTAGAAATACTTTGAAGGAAAAAATCATGTTTAAAAATTCACTCCTTTAAAGTATTTTTAGTAGATATGCCTTACGAGCAATAAAAACAAATTACGTAAAACCTATTGTTAGTTGAGTTAGGGTTAGCAATAGGAGCACATGAAAGAAAATGTGGTGCTGGCATTATCCTACTATATATAATATATATATATCTTATCTTACTTCTTACTATCTTATTAATATAATAAACGCGAAAGTTTGTATATATGTATGTGAGGTTGTTACTCTTTCACGCAAAAACTACTGAACCGATTGCGATGAAACTTGGAATATAGGTAGCTGGGGACCTGGATTAACACATAAGCTACTTTTTATCCCGATATTCCAGCGGGAACGGGACTTAGCGGGTGAAACCGCGGGGCACAGCTAGTATAATATATATATTTATAATATTATAAATGTGAAAGTGTGTGTATTTTTGGAATGTTTGGAAGTTTGTTACTCAATCACGCAAAAACTACTGAACAGATTCCGATGAAACTTGGAAAATAGGTAGCTGGTTACCGGGAATAAAACAGGCTTTTTATCCCGATATTCCCGCAGGAACGGGACTTACGCGGGTGAAACCGCGGGGCACAGCTAGTGTTTTATAAACATGGGATGGACCGACTATGGTTTTTGCCGACTAGTCGACAATGCAAATAATCTAAAATTCGGATATATTCGAATATATTAGTCATCATCAAAACTTTAAAGAGATGTGGTTAACCCGTTTTCGAAAATAAAATAGAATATACTTGATACGTCGTGTTGAGCAGTGAACGGATATAAGCAAGGAACTATTCCTTACGCTTCAAAATGACACCACGTAAAATAGGCCGCGATGAAAAGAGTGCCACGACACGAATCTGTCACTTCGGTCGTTCTCGGATCGGGTCATTCAAAGAACCAATCACGTTAGAGAACAGCGTATTGCCGCCGAGCGGTCCTTGTTGTCAACACACTATTGGTGAAAATATAAATCCTTAGCTAGTAGCGTGGTGTGTAGTTTGAGTATGCATATTTCGTATTTGAGTATGTTTTGGCGCTATTATTCGAGATGAGTTTGTATGGAAAGGCTTCTTCTATGCTTATATCCTTTCACTATTGTTGAGATATCAAAGGCGCATCCTGATTGTGAGGTGTTTGGTTACCTTTAAACCTTTAATACTAATGAAAAAAATATTAGTCTTATTGTATAATTGTTTTTTGACGGATGACGACAGTCGGCCCATCTCTAATAAACATACATCTTTCACAATTTTGATGTTAATATCGGAGATCCTACTAATAATATAAAGCTGAAAGATTTGTGAGTATGTATGTATGGTTGTTACTCAATCACGCAAAATCTGGATACCTGGAGACCTAGAATAACACAGGCTACTTTTTATTCCGATATTCCGGCAGAATTTGGACTAACGCGGGTAACACCGTGGGGCGCAGCTAGTATACAATAAAAGGAAACCAGGTTTTTTAAGAAAGTCAAAGTCAAAAAGTTCTTTATTTAATTGGATGTCTTCGATCACATTAAATACTTACGTAAAGTGTTAAATCAACTATGACTCTAGTGTGGCTTCGGAACGCGCCCTCCGATGAGAAGAAGCCATAACAAACTTATTTTTTTAGACCTTTTATGATGACATTCAGGGATTCATACAAAATCGGGATAAAACGTAGCCTGTGTTAAATCCATATTTTGCAGCTCGCATATCTACTAACTTTAATCGCAATTGGTTCAGTAGTTTTCGCGTAAAGGAGTAACAATTAAATCTGCTTCCTTACTTATACACACAAACTTTACATTTATTATATTAGTAGGATTTAATCATTACCTTCCATAAAATAAAATACTGTAGGTTGTTTATCAGTTAAGGCCAGGTCACATCTGTCCGGCATTCTGTATCGCATGCGGTATTAAATGACTTACGTAGGTACCTGACTTAACTTCATAACTTAGTTTAGTTGGAAGTTGTAAAACCGATCGTAAACCACCAACTATCAACAACTAAGTTAGTTTATGATTTTTTAAAGAGTGAGAACACGTAGAAAATTTAGTTTTCCTTTTTAGTTAGGTTTTTGTTTAATTGAAAACATTATTTTGCGTAACCTTTGTAATCCGAACGGATGAAGTGCAGCAGTGAATGCTGCGAAACTCGATGTATAGACGAAAAATTCTTCGAAAACTGTTTGTTCCGAACAGAACTCGTTCGAATTAACTCTGCTACGAAATTAGAAGGTTTGACGAACGATTGGCAGACGTTGGTCTGAAATTAAAAAATGGACAAAGATGCAGATTTTTTTTAACTATGTAGGTTTCGATGGATGCACATTGCCAATAAATGAAAACCTGGCTCGTTTTCATGTCATCAGCTATGCTCATTTGTATGATAAACTGGCGAGCTAAGGTAAATTAAGTTAGTTTAGTTGGCGTTGGACGATCGGCTTTATGACGTAGGTACCGCTATTGCATACGGTACAGAATACCGCACTGATGTGACCAGACCTTAAGGTGAACTATTATACACTATCATATATTTATACTAAAAGTACTTATAGAACAATTTTATTGATATCATTTTTAATTTATTGTTTGTTTATAAATATACATAACTATAAGGCAAAATCAATGAAATAAAATATTGAATGCAATAATTAGTACTTAGTTGGTTTTGTTATTTATCATTATTTTATTTTTTCGTAATTATTACGTAGGTGATAGACTAATTTATTAATCATAATCAGGTGAGATTTTATCCTATAATTTTATTTGAAAGATTTCAAAGAATTAAAAACGTCACATAGTTACTTATTGGCACTTGGAAATACGCAGTAGATTATATTGTTCTAGTAATATTATAACTTCATTGATTATATTACTTTCTCATAATCTCAATTTATTATCATGAAATTGATTAGATCTTTTCATACCTATACTTAGGTAACAAAAATAATCATTCACGCTTTGCAAGAGTTCGTCGTTTTCGACTAACTTCTTGAAATAATAAAGTAAATAATTGGTTTTCTAATCCTTGCCTTAGAGCCGTTTTATTCTTCATCATCAACCGAGCGATGTGCCCGGTTGAATCCCTCTCGGGAGCCCGGCGTTCGCTTTCCTACTTTTGCGTCTCGACTTCGTACGATCTTTTGCACCCTGTGTAGTAAAGCATTTGAAGGCATGTCAGCCATTATGGCGTCAAGCCACACATCTTGGGTCTTCCCAAAATGTCGCGGCCGGACGTAACTAGTCGGTTTTCGTAAGATGTGACCGTGCAATTTATCCCCTTTAGTTATAAACGATGATTATCAGCTGCATAAACTATGTTTCGTTTGTCTTTCACTGTGATATTAACAACGAACTCGAATATATATGGAAGTAGCAATCTTTTGAAAAAATGTTCCACGCAAACGGTGGTTGCGGGAACCTAGAACGATGATTCGACCAGGCTGTCTCTTAAGATCGTCCGCCATTGGTCGATCCAAGATCATACGTAATACTGTACGGAACATGTCAGTGTGTGCATCTGCTGCTGTGTGACCGTGGAACATGTTTTTTTCGAATTTAATAGAGAAATTAGATCTCTCGTTTTATTCCGCGTAGGGTATGAAACTTCAAAGTTGACAGACAGAGACAAACGTTACATAACTTACTTATCTGTTAATCATCGTTTATAAGTAACAGGGTTTAACTACAATGTCTCGGGCATGAAAGCTGCCCCTGATATGGCCCTGTTATTCATCGATTTACATCCGAAATCCGACCAATACTTACTCAAACAGTAGCAGACATGTGCCAATCGATCTTGGGTTTCGGAAGCTCTGAATGCTTACCACTGGTGGACAGGCAGGTGGGTACGATAATCTTTGCAGTAGATTTACTTAGTTAGGTACTTACCTTAGCATATTGCAGTACTACTGACTCATTACTTCGTGTTTTTCTCTGAAATAGCTCATTAAAAGTATTAATCAGAGCAAACAGTACCCGTATTTTCAAATATTTGTCTATAATAAAAGTTTTACGTCATATTGGCGCATGCCGCTGACTCAGTAGGTAGAGTCCATTTCATTAAATGGATCTCGTGGAAAATATTGGTGTAGTAGTTGCCACTAGGTATAGGTAGGTCCGAAGGTATTCTTAGTAAACATAAGTGGTAAAACTTATATAAAACAACATTATGCACTATAGATTCATTCATTCATTATTTTTAACTAAACAAATATTTAGGCAACTTAATTATTAAGATAAAACCGCCTAAACTTTCGTTTCAGCTTTTTGTACTACCTGCCAAAATAGCACGTTAACAGAAAGGTACAGTTGTTTTTCATTTAGTAACATTTTTAACTAAAATCCATAGGTGTCTTAGTAGGCATTGTAAATCTGGTAGAATCGAGACTGTATAGTTACTAATAAAGAAGGCTATTATCAAATGTATTTACTAGGCGTTGCATCAAAGCGATTGTCTGTTTAGGTGTCTTAATTTTTAGTATTTTTTTACGTAAGGTACCTACCTACACACGTACTTACCTATACGTGCAGCTGCAGGTAAATGCTTTAAATTTGTATTGTAATTAAGCGATTCTGATACTAAATAATAGTATTTTTTGCCGTCTTAGAGGAGCTAAATGATAGGTAGATAGGTACTTAAGTATTTTATCTATGAGGTATTTTCAAGAGAATATCGGCCACAGTTAATGCCGTGCAACTTCTTGTGCGACTCTATCAATTATGCGTTGTTCTAATCACATGTCTTGATGTACGTAGATCACGGTTTAATGACAGTGACGTGTGAGGGTGTGGATGTTTGAACCGACCGACGCGATGTGCGCGAGCGATGAACAAATATAGTCTGGGGAAGCTGGAGATGTCACGGCGAGATATGACGAAAAAGTAGATACCTACCCACCTTCTATAAGGTATTTGTAAGCGATAAGAAAAGAAAAGCGGTGTAGGTCTAGTGGTAGATTCCTCGATTTTCATTCCGAAGGTCATGCGTTCGAATCCCGGACGACCGCGTACCATATTTTTCTGTAAGAATATATTCATCGTTTTAACGGGGAAGGAAAACATCGTGAAGAAACCCACGGCTTAGTAAGATTCAGGCATATTGACCTGTTCCTTCCTCTGTCTAAAGCTACAGCCTGAAGGTCCCTGAAGAGACGCAATCTGCCTGACCCGATGAACTAAAAGGATAATATCTACATCTTTTCAGTTTGGGCTCTTCGCTATAGGTCGCATTTGTAAAGTACCTAGATATTTACCCAGCGCACGTTTTCTTTTAAAAAGTAGGTATTTTATATACCACACATAGGTAATTACTTTCCTTAAGAAATTATTTTGGTGAGGAACTCTATCTCATAGCAAAGAGTTATGCCATTAGGTATACTTCACACATACCTAATACATATAGACCTACTATATATTATGAACATCATATTATATTGGGCATGAATCTTTCATGGGGAATGACAGATAAACCTTAACACATGTTTAAATCGCAACGAAACAAGCCAATATTCTTGAAAAATTATACACATTCCTTGTTTAGGAATAACTTACCAACACATTGAACAGACAGAAAATCACTAAGGAATTCGCGAATCAACAACCCGAAATGTATTTGTTCTTCGAATCTCCAAAGGTGTTTTCACATAGGTACGGATAGGTAGGTTAGGTAAAGGTACTTTAATTCCATAAATCTCATGACCGATTAAAAATAAAACAAAGATCTTCGCCCACAATTTTATATTATGACTATGATGGTGAATACGCTGGTGTAAATAATTTAACTTAGGTTTAAGAGCAATGATAGGAATGAAAATTTTCAGACCAAAATACATTACCTTACCGCGATGTATGGAGCCTCCAAACGTACCTATAGAGGTTTGGCCTACCAAATTAAACTGCACCGCGTCCCTTCTAACAATGCTTTCGAGAGGTACATACTGTATGACGGCACCCAGATGTAGATACCTAAGTACATAATTATATCCACCGGTAAACTTTAGGCGTCGTGTTTCGGTACTTAAATGTAACCTATAGGTAGGTATCCAAGCGGACCCCGGGCTGCCGAGAGAGATGCAACCGGGAACATCGCTCGAATGATGGATGAGGAAGGTATCCTTCGGCTCCGCATGCAAGTCGTTATGCCTCAGTGTTAAAGTCGTGGTTGGTGTTATATTAAGTACTTAGGTACTGAGGGAACTACTGCGAATAATAATTGGCCTTTTCATATAATTTTTAGATGATTTATACAACGCAAGCAACTTTTAATCCATGCTATTTATGGTGCTGTAGAGCCCGGGACATTGTCAGGTGGAGTAGGCTTGCCCTCCCAGCCTAGTCAACTATGCCCAGAGGAAAGAACTGGTCGATACGTCTGGAGCTAACTAAGCCGTGGGTTTCCTCACGATGTTTTCCTTCACCGTATGAGCGATGTTATTTACGCACATAACTTTTCCGCAAGGAAAAATACATTAATTTGGTACGCGGTGGGCCGGGATTCGAAACCACGGTTTTCGGAATTAAGGGTCGGTGCGGGAGCTACTGGGAATAATCGACAAGAAATAGAATGCTCACGTAGAACATCGAATTAAAAAACACTATTAGAAAGGCAGAATACTTTTTAGTTCTACTGAGCATTCTATAGTTCTAGTAATGTAACTTCTTTGGTCATAGAATACACTGCAGCGCCGCCGCCGCTCAGTCTGGATCAAACAAACCATTTTCGCGCGTGCCTACTCTCTGACACAATAGATGGGCGACGTTGTAAACGTGTCGTAAACCTTGCGAACTTCTGCCATCTCCTACCAGTCGTCCCTGCGTGGGCATTGCAAGGCATTTTCTTTACCAATCAAAGAAATAAGAAAACATCACAATGTCAATGAGAAAATCGTCTCCAACCGAACAGCAAAGTTCTAAGGTTATGATGTGGTGTTGGTAGATAACTACAGTAATGGACGGATAACTTTAGTCGTTATTTTTAATACTTTATTACAAAGCGAGTTGTTTTGTACGGTAGTTTACTTTATGTGGGAGTCTCGAATTAATTTTACTGGTATATTTACATTTTCTTGATGGAATTTGGTTCTGGTGAAATGAGTAAGATCAGGAGAATTTATTGTCGGTTTATCGTTTGCGGAGTTATGTGGCCGCGAGGGATTTTCCTAAGTTTGTATCATCCTAACCTAGTTATATGGGAAGAATTTTCCGGCCGGCCCGGTTGCGGGCCTGCGTTCTAATGCGCTGTACCTAGTTTTTTATCGTCTTGTTTATTTACTTTCTGAATAGGGTTAATTATTTAACACTTATAAGTAAACTTAGCTTCGACCGAATTCCTTTTAGTTAGAGAATGTTGTGTTATTGATTTATTTTGGGTTTTATAGGTTAAGTACCTACTTAGGACTTCTATTAACTAGCTCATAGAGAGTTAAGAGAGAGAGTTGCTAAGCAATAGGTAGGTTATAGATCCCTACAGTGAAGCGTAGATTGATATTTAACAGCGAATAGGTACAAATATTCTGACATAATTAAAAAAACACATCGGAATTTGTATTCGCTGGCACACGAATACGATAATTTGAAGTTCAATTGATTTAAAACTTCGCTCTATCCGACTTGAGCCCAATACTTGTTAATACAGTAGGTAAGTACCTACTTACATAATTTACGCGTGTTGGTGCGAATTAAGAACCTACCACTCTCTACTGTCGAATTCCTGAAAAAAATAAGAGAATCAATGCATGGGTGTAATGAATACCTAAATAAATTGTTTTTCAGTTTTCGATTTTTCAGGTGTATCTGGAGTCGAAAAACCTACAAATGGTTTTAATTGAGTTAAATGTGGGTAGGTACATATTGGGCTGAAAGGGTAGAAAATAGTTTTTTCATATCATATTCTAAAATAGTTACCTATTTGAAGTGATATGATACTAATAGATTTTGATGGTAAAGATAAGATCAAAATAACTACCTACATACCAACTGTAAGATTAATGTAGCACGATTGATTGCCTTTAAAAGTAAAATAATAAGTGTAAACAACAAGATGATTGGGCAATCACATTTCTATTGATACAAGCGTGTAGTTTAGGTGCTTACCTCTCAATTCTCTCATCGTTATCTACCATCAATCTCCAGCAAAGAAACTGGAATCCCCATTCCAAATCTCGTATAAAACTTTTGATATAACACTTCTGTCAGCGGTTCTAGTGAATTTTCAGTGTTAAATCGAACATTAGAACAACAAACAGACAGAAACCACATGTAAACAAATAGAGGGGTAATGAATCTGCCAAGCAATCGGCCCACGTAGCTAATTAAAGCATAATGTTTATACTTTGAGCTATTATCGTTGTTCCACAAATGATGCTGGAATCTTAAAATAGTCTCACGTACGCCAGTTTGTAAATGTGCGTAACATTGATCTTATATGGATATATTGTATTTTAACTGTAGCCCCTGCGTAGGTAACGGACAACGGACAAACAATAGGACAATACTTCAATAGGAATGATTAAGCCTGCGTACCTAAGTCTTGATCATGTGACAAGCCACCTTCGAGTAATCGGTGAACAAACATAAAAAAAAAAATATATATATATACGCGACGAATTGAGAACCTCCTCCTTTTTTTTGAAGTCGGTTAAAAATATAGGGATAAAAGATACCTATGTGCAAGCTTAATCGCAAACGCTGCAGTAGTTTTTACGTGAAAGAGAAACAAACATGTTCACGTGCGTCCACTGCAAACTAGTACTACAAACTTTCTTTGATAAGGATAGGAAGAAGGATGTCGTTGATGCAGTTCACACTCTCACTGATGTGAGTAGAGTCTTTTGATTTGGTTTCGTTTGTCTTTTGTTTTAGTTTGACTTAAATATAGGTGCATTACGGGAATGGTCACAATTTTACAGGTGGAATACAGTGGTACCGACTCGTGAAAGTTAGATAGGTACCTATATCTACCTATGAACCAATATATTACACTCATTTATTTTCATTCTTAAATTTAAGCGGGCGGTTGCACTTTTTCGTTCATTACTCGGGTTCTACTAATTGGATTTCGATGCAAAGTATACCACGACATTCCTCGAAAATAGAACTTCTTTTTTTCAATCCGATTAGTAGTTTTTAATTGTATATGGAACAGACAGACAGACATGAATTTTAAAAATTAAATAATTTTGTTCTACTACTTTTACTAAGTCCTCTATAGATAACTTTTTTTTAGTTTACTTTCAAGTACAGACTTTTATTCTCTCTTCCTTTATTATAAGTATAGAGTATAGATTTATATTGTTTCCTCTTATTTATTTGTACAACAGTCTTGATAGTACTATACTAAGCTAATAACAACAATAATTAGCTCAGTGGTAGATGACGATGCCAAGCCCGAAGGCTCCAACCAAGTGTTTTTTCGTAGTCGTACCTAGTCGTCGAGTATAATTTATAAAATAAATGTGACAATCCCCAGTGCTTCAAAGAGCACGTTTCGAAAGCCTTTTTTCCCTACAGATCCTGCTATGATATCATTCTTAAGGTGACTTAGGTACCTAATCCTTAGTGACATAAAACTGGCATCAAAGTCCTAAACGATAAGCAATAATTATTATTGTAAGATTATAACAGACTAGACGGATTAAAAGGAAAGGACTTTGGCATATCTAACTCACGGATGTGTAGTCTTTTGTTTCTATTTCAATCATGGGCCCAGTTAACCACTATCGAATTAGAGAAGGGGCATTTGGGCTCTGTACCCGTTTTATCTATCAAGTTGACAACTGACAAAATTGTCAGGAACTTTCCAGTACATTGCTGCTTTGAGGTAATTACTCGCAATAACCACGTTACGTAAGCATCAGCAATGTACTGAAAAGTTTCTGTCAATTTTAACTGTTGTCAGTTATTGTCAACTGAATAATACTGCTGAAATCAGTTTCAAAAGAGACCATTTGCCCGTAACACTAACACTTAAGTTCTGTTTCAAGACTGTGGAATAAAACGGAAAGAAAGAAGACACTCGCAGGACATACCAAACCCGTGATCCATCCTATAGGTCATGTAGCTTGTTCCTAAACAAGGGAAATGCTTCGAATACTTGGCCGATTTTCAATATCTAAGAGTAGATACAGAACACGCTGTGAAGTGTTGGCCGTACCCGACATTTATGGAATTGTTTACCTACTATTTTCAGTTAAATGCAGTTAAAAAAACAATCTACCTAATCACTTTTAGCGAAAATGTCGCCTCTTATTTATAGAAATGTTGTGCTTTCAAGATTTGTCCTATTTTTTATTTTTACTGATTGTAATTGTTTTTTTGTGCAAAAAAAGCATTAACCTATCTATCTATCAGATTGAAAAACGAAATTTTGATATAAAAGCGCATGGAACGGATCCGTACGCTCTGTGGTTTGTGGTAATTTTTTCATGCACTTACGGACTAATATACCTAGTGGAAATTTTTACCAAAGCAACCATTTAATTTTGGACATTGAACTCTACATTTAAGCATAAAAATTCCTTCATATAAAAATAACATTAGTAGTATATAAGTAAGGTTAATTATGTCATTTGAACCATGAACAATTTTAACAAACCAAACTATTCAAATGCAGTTTAATCGGCCTAATTTGCCATATTTCTAAGTATGTTCCTAAATTTTTTAAAGTTCCCTAAATATGTTCTTAAACTTCTTACATTTCCTGAACTTTACAAGTAATTTACAGCCATACATACCTTATTCACATATATTCCTTATGCGTAGCTTAATGTTTGGTCCTGTTCTTGTGAGTGATAATCAACGTCTGCGAAAATGTGATAAAATCTGGGTCCACTTACGCATAAGGTCATCTATGAATACAAACAAACAAATCACCATGATCTAATTCTTATATCATTATATCCTATATACCATTGAGTCATCGACCACAAATTACATAGATCAGTCCACTCGCTGTTTTTTGACACGAGGATGAGGCGGTCAGATCAAAATGCATAGCACGTGTAAGGTGTAAAAAGACTTGTAAAAAGACAAGGCCGACCAACGGAATTACCTAGTTTAGCTCCGGTATATGCCGTAATATTGTTTACTTGGATTTTTTTGTATCTTTTCACTAAAAAATTAGCGAGTCTTGGTTCGGATATGTCTCATGGTATTGTGATTTTACCTTTCGAACCGGATCACATATTTACTAGGTGTATTTTGCTTTCAAAAATCTAGCATTGCTTCTCCAGAACAGTAATGTAGTATATACCAGGACGAAGAAGAAGAATTGTGAAAAAGTTATAGGCGTTAGTAACATCGCTCTTACGGTGAAAGAAAACATCTTGAAGTAAACCACGGTTTAGTTAGCTCCAGACTTATTGACCAGTTCTTTTTTGTAGATATGGCTGATTAGGCTGGGAGGGTGGTAGGTATAGGTGCTGGGCAAGCCACTTCCACCTCACAATGTCTCGGGCACTACAGCACCATAAATAGCATGAATAAAAATTTGTTTGCGTTGCGCTGTATAAATCGTCTAGAATTAGATGAAAAGGCCAATTATTGCTATTATTAGTAGAATCATGTATATTAGGTCGTTCCCCATAATGTGGATGAGGTGAAATCCTTGCCTATCTCATGTAAAAAACACCCAACTACTTTGTGAGCCCATAAACCTGATTGATAAGGTATTAAGGAAAGTCACGCTATCTACCACAAGACCAAAACTTTGAACTAGGTAGAAAGTTCAAAGTTTTGGTCTTGTGGTAGATAGCGTGACTTTCATTCCAAAGGTCAAGCGTGCGGGATTCAAACGCATGACAAACAGTTTCTTTTTCTTTTTTTGCATGTAAAATAATATACCAATGTCTTTTCCATGCAAAAAAGAAACTGACCATTGTTCCATTAATTACCTAATTAGTTGCCATATTACTTAATTTGAGGGATAACCCAATGATACCTATAAATATCCGTGAAGGCTGTGTTCACAAAAAATGTAACTAACTGGTTGTGATTGCTTTAGATACATTGAATGTGATGTTCGATTCTTAACAACAGTAACTTACCTATGTACTTATTATAAGTATGAAAATTGTAAAGAATGAAAGTTACCACCAATGAACATTTTGACTTGCTTCTAAATTATTACTGATCGACTCTTTTTAACATGGATTGCTTTATCGATAAAAACTGTCTTGCTAAGACCCAAGAAATTCTGACTTGACGTAGTTGGGACTGATATGTATGCAAATGATCTCACTACACGAGATGCCGAGATCGTGCAAAGTGGAGACGTAGAGTAGGAAAATGGAATCTGGGCCCTAGTTGCATCCCCGACAGGAATGCAACTAGGACCATATCGCTCGGATGATGATGGCTATATGCATTGCTTTATAGCCATACAACACATTGAGATATTACGTACTACGATACGCCTTACTAATCATTAATAATATTTAAAAATGATCGTAGCATGTCCTAGGACGAAACTGGAGCCTTTATTTTTGAATCGCCCGTTGCACTTCAGGCAATTTAAATAATTTGATATCTGCAGATTCTCGTTCGTAGCGGTCGTGCGATTCATACTCAAAGATTACAGAAATCGAACGTCAGTAGGAATCGCTCGGTATTAAAATCGCTCAAAGTGGTGCATTCAAAAATAGATTTATGCACAATCTAATATCCTCATCTTACTTCAAAACAAAAATGTTATATCAAAGCGTGAAAGAGGTGAAAGAGTAATTTCTCTTCGAAGTTGGCAACGCGACTGTAATAGGTAGTTACAAAAATTACAAAACGATTCAAACTACACTTTCCAAGAACGGTGATGTCACTACATACGTTGTAAATGACGTCATAGTACGACCTTGTGTGGGCCTGAAACGCTATGAAGCT
Organism: Idaea dimidiata; assembly: GCA_949358125.1. Lineage (NCBI taxonomy): Eukaryota > Metazoa > Arthropoda > Insecta > Lepidoptera > Geometridae > Idaea > Idaea dimidiata. Next base: position 12,322,148 of record OX442339.1, on the reverse strand, counting down.
CACATGATTATTATTCTAATAACACGAAACTTAAACAGCTGGTTCCGGAAAATGGTTTATGGTTCAGGTACAAGTATGGTACGAACTATGTAGATATGACTCATACAATAACAGTTCCAATTTCTTGGTACCCTGGTAGGTATATCTTAAAAAGGAATTTAGCGTTACCGGTAGGGCTGAAAAAATATCGTATTTCGTGGATGGTCTACATTTAATTTTACTTATACGGTCTAGTTAGATCCGCAAGTCACACTAAGCCATCTAGTCAAGGCTATTGATTTTACAGTCTTCTCTTAAGTAATACTTTTATTATTATTGCTTTTTAAGAATTCGCACCTAAGAGGACTTGAACTTGCATCTCTGGGGATCCAGCCCAGCGCCTTTACCAATTCGGCCATAGGTGCTTGCTTGTCTAGTCGAGTCGAAATTTTAGACTCCATTTCTATATTTCAATAGTCATCCAAGTGTATTAAATACTTTAAAATGTATTTAAAAAAAAATATTTTTCATTTGTGTTACCGAAAGTACTTAACTGGTGCCAAAATATCAACATACAAATGACATAAAGTGCACCGTCTTTTTTCACCGGATAAAAAGTAGTTGGTTTTTGAACTTTCGGCCAAATCAGAGTAACAATCACTTTTCTGAATGTACCTAAGTCACAATCAACGTCAGTGAAAATGTGATAAAAGTCCAGTTCAAGCATAGGATCGTTTGTGAATACGGGCTCTATATACACTTGCTATATACTCTTGCACAGGCTATTGGTAGAGGTACTTTTGAACTTTGATTTGCGTCAATGGGTGTGGCGAAATGAAATAAAACGTATCCAAATCAAAAAACAAATTAAAAGATTGCATCGAATCGCCGATAATCGAATGATTTGCAAATCTAAAACTATGATTAAAATTATTGGCGTCATCACAAGGGGTAGATTTAAAGATTTCTTTCATTTCAGTTATGATTTTAGAGATAATCTTTTACTTCAAGTGTCGGTCAAATTTTAAGTAATCATAATATACTGCGTCGTATTTATTTAATTATTTACGACATCAAATTACGCCGTAGTTTTCAGTTACTTTTAGCGTTTCGGCATTAAAAAGCTTAAGAAATGGTTGAATAACCGTTTTCATTGGTCTTTCCACGAAAATTCTAAGATTCTACACTATGAAAATTCTTATATTCAAAGTTCATCTATAACAAATGCATAACATTTCCAAAAGGTAAATCAATGACATAATAATGTGCGGAACAACCTATTATACTAACTAAATATTAAGTAAAATTTGCTTAAATTTTTAACATAAAGAGTGTGGATGACCTTAATTAATCAACACCTTTTTTTTTTTTTTTTTATAGTGGAGAAAATGCAGCCTGATTATACCTATTGATGCAATTTCATATTTTATGTCTTCAGGACTTATAATGCGTGTGAACCACGGAGGAATGCTAGTATTAGTTAAGGAAAAAGAAAATATAATTTCTTCTATTGTTTACGCGATTTTGCATAATTACCTAAACATTTTATTTACCGGGTTTAATCACGTTTAATCGCGTTTTGACTGTGTCACGAAAAGCCAACTGGCGAAAAGTTGGCGAAAGCTCGGTCGTTTAAAAATCATGAATAAACCCGGCAAATAGAGTGTTTTATTAAGAAAATAGAATTATGTATCAAATGTTTATGAGTAGGGGACGACGACGACAGTTTTTACATGCAACGAAAATATTTATAATTGTTTCCTATACGTGGAACCGATCAGCATAATGTATCAGTCAGTGGAAAAAGGTTAACCTGTGGTTAATGGCGAGGTCGAACTGCGAGAACTAATTGTAATTATAAGTACATATTCCTAGGACCTAGATCATAATACGATATGACTTTTAATCGTAAATTAGTGTAGTTACATGACTTAAATATTGAGTGTTTCCTTAAAGGGAAATGAGACATTGATTGCAACTTGCAAGGTTTGCAACTGATTGCGGTGTGTGAATGTTCTGTTTGTAGATTTATCGGCATAATCCCCACTAAGCTGTGGGGGTATTCAGGGAGCTTCGGTCTGAAACCGATGTCGGAAAGGCGCTCAGCGCCACTGAAGAAGACAGTGAAAATGATGTCATCAAGTCAATCGTCGGTTTCGAACCGATTCTCACAGAATACCCCTACTGGGTGTCACATTTTATTGAACAGATATTCCGCGCTACCATGCTCGTTTGTCGTCCTTTTGTCGGTAAAAAAATAAAGAAATTTTTAAATAAAAAACACCCCGACTACTTTTAAAAACCACGGACAATTAAATTTTTTTTTTTTATTGTTTGATGTGTTTTTAATTATTATTTTTTAGCTGACCGCGACGCGACGACTTAGAAGACATCATGGTAGGGTCCATTGTCTTTGTCATATTGGATAAACAGGCGCCGCCATTAGAATCGTTTTTTACCCGGCTACAAGGCAAAGGTTATGTTTTTCGCGCCTATCTTGTTTGTTTCAAATATTCTTTATTCCCTCGTATCCTCCAAACCACGTAATGGATTTCATTAATTAAGGTGTCGTTAGATTTGTATAATTTCTCCGATAATCGAATAAAAAATAAAAACAAAATGGCGACCACCACGCGTGCATGCAAATCCAGAAGTCACAAAACACAGTCCAGAATTTAGACCATCATTTTGTTGCCTTGTCGGCGCCCAACTAATAAAAAAAAACGTTTTATATTACGTAAACACGTTTACAGGTTGTGCATACATATACTTACATAAAACCCCCGCAAGCGAAAAGTCGCGACCGGTGCGGCAGGACACAGGCAGGCCGGACGTAAATGTTACCGTATAACGTAACATGTACTTACTTACGTTACAGTTACCTTTATAAAGCAATAAAAAATCAATACTATTATTTTAAATTACGAATAATGAATAATTATGAATATTATGAATTAATTCAGTCATAAATTACTTTAAAAATCAAACATTAAAATCTTTGCTTTTATAAAAACACTAATGCGCCTCGCGGTTTTACCCGCGTAAGTCCCGATCCCTCGGACATATCAGGATGTGTTAGTTATACTTATAAAGTTTTCTATTGAATCACTCTCTCTATCAAATAAGAAACATCAAAATCCGTTGCGAAGTTTTAAAGATCTAAGCATGCATACAAACATCCAGACAGGGACGCGACTTTGCTTTATATACCTACCTACTATACTATGTAAAGATTATACTACAATTTTACTACTTTTGGTAGTTATTAGTTCCTGATTAATTACATAAAGTCTTCATGCAGATATGAACTTTAATTATAACTTTGTATTAAGGTATGGATATAATTACAAATGTATATTATAGATATGTTGGTACGTGAACTGGGTTTTCCCCTATTCCGGCTTAAACGGATCTTGTTGGATATCTAGATAATTTGATCTACGTTACGTATACTAACTAGTTTTAGAGTTCTGTAGAGTATTTTCACTAATTTGAAGTTACTAGTAATGACTAGAAAACATACTTAGGAACCTTTTGAATTAGGTACCATCTCCTCTCGATGCACTTGACATGAGTTTGAACTCTTTCACCAATCTCTACACATCGATCGTATCAACCATGTCGAGAAGGTGTGGTGAGATATTCGACAATTTTTTTCGCAGCCGTAAACCCTAGGAACCGTCTCCACGAGCGTTAGAATCGCGGCGATATTATCGTCGAGTCCATATTTCTATACAATCTCTATGAACGTGTCTCCACACGGCGATGTTAACGCGGCGCGGCGGTCCGTTGTATCTAGAAATAGGATAATATCGCCGCGACTCTAACGCTCGTGGAGACGGCTATGAGAGTTTACTAATCCAATACAAGCCTACCTTATGTAATACTAGCTGTGCCCGCGAGTCATGTCTAAATCCGACATACATGATTTCTGTGTAGCTTTAACCATTCAGGCTGCACACGCGACGGAAGCTTCAAACATGGACTAATTTTTCCCGTTCTCCACTGCTCCGTTCCTATTGATCGTAGCGTGATGAAAAGTATTCTATAACCTGCCGAGGAGTATGAAATATATTTTTACCAAGTTTCGTTAAATTCCGTTTAGTAGTTTTTCTATCTATAACGAACATACAAACAGATAGACAGACAGACAAAAATTTTACTGATTGCATTTTTGGCATCAGTATCGATAACTAATCGCCCCCTGATAGTTATTTGGCAAATATATTCAATATTTCGTAAATTTGTTTTTATTGGTCAAGGCATATTTACTAAAAATATTTTTAAAGGAAAAAATCATCTTCAAAAATCCACTTGCGGCGAGATTTGAACTCGCGTCCCTGGATCAATATTCCAGTGCCTATACCGCTCGGCCACGCAAATATATTCAATGTACAGAATTGACCTCTCTACAGATTTATTATAAGTATAGATAGAAGATATAGATCTTAGAGTATATATTACTACAAGTAGTAAATACTCTAAGAAATAGATAGATTGTAGCAATTTGGGGTTTTCACGATTTACGGAACCCCTTCGCTTCGCGTCGTCACAACTGCCTTTTTATTTCTCAAACATTCTTGCAAGTTCCGTCCCGCGGTTTTATCCGCTCAAGTGAAAAAGTTTATTGGAATTAAAAGTAGGAAGTAGGATACGGATTTTGTAAAAAGTGGTTAGGTACATTGATTGGTACGATTTCTAATTGAATTGTTTTGATGTTTCGTTTCCCGATGATTTACAGTTCAAAAGACTTGACTCTTTATGGAGTTTTTTCCACGCGACTTAGCTCAAATATAGTAACCCAAGTATACTGATTCTACCTACTAGTTAATAGTAAGGAATCCTCTCTAATTAACTACCTATTTTTTATCGACTTGTTCCCGTCGGGAATCAAACCTGCAACGTTTTCTACATTGACGCGCCAAGGAGGTCGTCAAAATGAAGTTTAAACGTGATGTTAACATGTTGAGATTTTTGGCAGGAACACATGTTGTGTTGCAAAATTTTCATTTTTGTGAAACCTAGTTCAAATACGTGTAAATTGTTTAATTTCGGAGGCAATATTAATCAATTTAGTTTCGTGAAGGTGTACATGTGTAATAAAAGTAAAAATCGGTGCAAAACATGGACTTTAGCGTTGTCTCCAAAGCTCGCGTATACCGTTATTGTAATGGTGGCTACCTACAATGACTTCCTTGACATGACTTGACATTGACAATGGACTTGACTTGTTTGTCGTAGTAAACTACGACAACTTGACTGTTTTGATGTAAATTGCAAAAATAATTGACACTGGCTACTTTCCAAATGGTCATAATTGGTTAAAAAAATAAAAAGGTCACATGTATGCAAAAATGAGAAATCAAAAATTAAATTGTCATTTTATGAGATTCTTCTTCTTTAAAATGGCTTTTCCTTTCGGACATTTGCCAGTGTCAAGTATTATCAATATTTGCAGGTTATTTTCATCGAACGAAACAGTCAAGTCGAGGGAATCATTTTAAAAAGGGGGCCATTTTTTACAATGTTTGTTCACGGAGCTTTGAAGAAAACACTAAGTTAAAGTCCATGTTTTGCACCGATTTTCACTTTTATTTTCACTTGTACACCTTCACGAAACTAAATTGATCAAACCTGCAACGTTTTCTACAAATGCCCCCGAAATTAAACAATTTACACGCATTTGAACTAAGTTTCACAAAAAAGAAAATTTAGCAACACATCTCCTCAACGCATCCGCCAAAACTCATTTATGAGATTGTTTAAACTAAAGCAGAACTTAACATAACACATCAATAACTTAAAAAAGTAGAATATGAATTTACTTAGGTTAGTCTTTTCAGTAAACAACAAACATATTTAGGTAGATATACCCGACCTACCTAAATATGCCGACAAACATATTTAGGTAGATATACTTATAGATTCATGAAGAAGATGATCACATCAAAACTATACATAGATAATGATTCGAACATCAAATTAAACTGAAATACTAACTAAAAATATAATTCGAGGTAATACTTACCACTTCTTGAAATCAATATGCAGACGGTAGACAATCCGACAGACTGATTGACGCGTCAAAACAATACTCCTTCGCAATCATCACACAGCACAGCTTTATTTTTAGACAGATAAATAAAATGATTTTCATGTTCTATAATTGAGCGTTACGAGAGTTAGCATCATTTCATCTGTAAACAGTAAATAGTGTTCGGATACGTAGATCGATGAAGCTACTGAGGACAACGGGTCGTATCTTGTTTTACTGCCGTCTAACTATCTTCTAGACGAGTGTGCTACATCTTCGACCTTACTGGGGCTTGATTCGATAAGGAAATAGCATGCGGAATGCCGGCGGAATGCAGGCAAACGTGCAGGAGATGTACGTTACTTCGTATTCTGTAAATGTTATTGTACTAATTACTACCTAATTAGTTAAGTAGCCTTCAAAATTAAGGGCTACTTAATTATATAAATAGCTCTCCTTGTTCCTCAGCCAATCACTATTAAAAGAAGTTATAAAATAGCTATTATTTTTACTCCGGCAACAAATCGACTTCTGCAATGCTCATGCATCCCGCCTGCTATGTTTTTAGAGAATCAGGGCCCTGAGACCATATTGTAACGTAGGTAAGATATATAAAGGTATCTCAGATAATGGATGAAAATATGTAACGCTCATCAATCTTTTGTCTATAAAGGTTTTGTCATCGTGACTGATTGATGGATCATTGCCTAAACCACTGATAGCAGAAAGCTTGGAGTGCGTTCTCTTTAAGTATATTATACTCTAGGAAATTTATAAACTTTCGTAGGTTTCGACGTGACGTGACGTAAATTTATAAACTTACCGACCTCATGCGTAAAATAATAAGTGAGGTTCTTGTTATTTTCCGATCACATATGCATTCGATAAGATAGGGTACTTTCGTAATTTTAAAGACATCGGGACCAACATGGGTGAACACCACCCCACTCTCCAAATTTTACTTCCTACTGGCTGCTCCTCGTGGTTTTACCCGCGCAAGTCCCGATACCGCTAGATTATCGGGATCAAAAGTATCACATTTCACTCTAAATCACTTAGACTATCCCTATGCAAATGTTTATCTAAATCGGTAAAAAAATAAAAAAATAATGTTAGGGGTGGATTTTTAATCATTTTTAATCATAATCATTTTAATCATAAGTGGTAAGAGTTTAACACTCTTACCACTTATGGGTATGAAAATTGAATAATAGCCTATTCTCAGACCTACTGAATAGCCGTTTCAAGCCGTCAACCCGTTTTGGAGGACTATGAGAACTAACCCTGTGAGACAAGAATTTTATAAATAAAAAGATTATCAGCGACTTAATTACGCTGTGCGTTGATCCTATAGTCAGTCAAAACATTTTATAGATGAGCGCGGCTGGAAATTTTTAGTACCTACTTTCTGGTTAACCTTACATCATGTAGTTACGTGCTCGCTTTTTTCACTCAGGGCTTATTTATTTTTGAGATAAAATGAATTCCAATATTTTGTAAACAACTAACTTATCTAACTTTTTAATTAGACAGACGGCGTATACAAATAAAAAACAAATGACTAAAAATATTTTAATGAAAATATATTATTACTATATTAGTATTAATTAATAATACAATACAATTAATTACACGTTACAGATAGAGGTTTCATAAATAAGTACCTAATTAAAATTATATTCTAAAATCTAGTGGCTCGGTTGCATAGTCCTGTATCAGTGCCGTGTGCAATATATCCATGAATTCAAGTACACAAGATTCTCTTAGTACACCGTCCTATAACTAACACCTAAGGGACCGTCTCCACGAGTGTTAGAATCTCGGTGATATTATCTTATTTCTATACAACGCACCGCCGCGTTAACATCGCCGTGTAGATACAGGTTCATAGAGATTGTATAGAAATAAGTGGCTCGACGATAATATCGCCGCGATTCTAACGCACGTGGAAATGGTCCCTAGGTCTTTATAATGTTCAGTTTTTACATCATAATTATTACAATTTGCTATCTGAACTCGTATGACTCACGCGAATTTAAATCACTTAAGATAAATATAAAATGAACTGTTATTTATACATCTTCTAAAAATAGCAATTTTGTTACAAAAACTACTTAGCGACAGAAGATGTCATATTACATACCTACTTACAAACAATATTATCTTATCAAATACTGAGGAATTTTTAATTGTCTGTAAACTTCCACTAACACGTGTCTTGTATAGGAATCTTTAATTTTACACAGATAATAAAATCACATGTTCTACATTCCTTTTTAAGACAATGTTTTGTAATTTTACATTAATAAATAAATATCATATCATAATAAGGACGAAATAAGGTGATTTCTTTGCCGGGAATTGTCTAGTTTTGAAACACCAGTGACATTAGTATGCCATAGGCTATAGGTATGGTGTAAATATTTTTAGGGGCACAGTCTAAATAGGCATTTGCTGGAAAATAAATAGAGTTTGGGCAAAGTGCTAGCGGAAACAAGTGCAGGGAGGAAAACTGTAGCGGAACCGTCAAGCTATTTGCCAGATACCGTTTTTGACGGCACCATGCTTTAATGGTGTGTCCGGGACATTGTTAGGTGTTTTTATATAATTGGGAAGCGAGGATGAGGTCGAACTTTACTGGGTGACCACCGTGAGGTCTAATTTCTTGACTTGTAATTAGTTAAAATACCTAAAACTTTATTGTTAATTCTTACCTACTTACTTGCCGTCTGCTTGCCTCTGACAGCAAACTAACCTTTAATTTGAAAAAATACACACTACTTCTTACACTAAATATCAATGTGTGTTCATGATTATTCCACGCTCAGTTCAAGCGTCACTTACAGCTGTCTGTATACCCACTTATGTTGCTGATAATTACATATACCACCCCCCGCCTAGTCATAGTCAGTTATATAAAATCTTGATACTGATAATATGTAGAATTAATTTAATTAAAATAAGCAATACGTCGTATGTTAGTACAGAAACTATGAAACCCGCAATAAAACCCAGAACCGTATTCTGCGATATTCTTTGAGGAAATACAATTTTATAAAACTTTGACTAACGGTTGGAAGTTGCAAGGTCGATGCCTCAAAATTCTCAATTTTCATAATAGGTACCTATTATTAATTATTATGATTATCACGATGTTACGCAACACCACGTGGTTGGCAACGGTGTGGTCAATGATCATGACTCTACACGCCTGCGTGCGTCATATAGATGGTATTCCGAGACGGTTCATTCAAATGATCTCCAGACCTTTAAGAATTAATTGTGAAATGTTTTCTGACCATTTTCCTCCTAATTTTTGACTTTGTCCACGTGCGGTTTAAAGGACTTTAAAAAAAATGACTTTTTTGATATTTTATCCCACTAATAAGTATTAAGTTTGGATGTAAGTGTTCCAATCAAAATGATAAACTGAATGGATTTTCTTGATTTTAATAAAAATGTATACTTATTATTAGGTCATAGAGATTAAACTAAGTATGTCTCATTTGACAAACTCACGTAAGCAGCGACCGGCGGGCGCGGCGCGGGCGCTTGGTAGCGAGCGTCTTTCATAAACCTACAGATGACCTGTTTTTCCAGCTGGCCTAAGGGTTGTAAATGCCCATTGGTTTACCCAATAAGCAACTCCACCGGTTCCTCGCACGCCTTGATGTCGGAGTCGAACGAGTCGATGGCGTGGGTCTGTTGTCAGACCCCCTCTCTCTGAGGTTGAACCTCAATCCGCATAAGCGGCGCACTGAAACCACGTGCGACTCGCTCGGGCTCTTGCACAGCGACAAACCCCGCCAAGTCTGCCGCATTTGGGCCCATTTATGACGGCACTAGGTCGTCTACACGACCTCGACGCCTCTAGCGTCTAGGTCTTCCCGAACGACGGCGCCTCATGGGAAGGTCGGTTGTGACTTCCCGTTCCCACTCCGCTTCCTCCTTGGCCAACATAACGGTCTCGGCAAATCAGTCACCAGTCACCACCAACGGCACGGTCGTGGGGAATGAAAGATCGCTTCCTACCACCTCTCGCAGTTCATCCCGCTGTTCGCGCCACGCCACACACGATTCAAAAGTATGAACCGCGGTGTCCATGATGCTTGAGCAGTGATCGGCATCTCTCGTCTTGTTCTCTACGTGCTATGCGGCACAGATAAATTTCCAAAACAGACCTTCAGATGACCTGCAACATTCCACTTCACGAGATAAGCCGATATTAAGAAAACACAAATATTCCATTCAATACACGAAAACAGTGCATACCATTTGATTTACTTATAATTAATGCTCTTATCTACTAATTACTTAATTATCTACTTAAACTACATTTCACCTGGAAACTGACAGTAAACCTCATCAAAAAGTGTTATCTCCTGGTATCAGGAAAATAACTGATAAGTAGGTAAACTATTTTTAACACTAAATTAGATTAAAATAGGTGATAAAATGCCTAAAAATAACTAATTGTAATTTTGATTTAGTTATAAATTTGTCAGTATAACATTGGTAACATGTATGTATGTATGTACATATACAAGATGTAACGGGTGAGCCCTTTTAAGCCGAAAGGCGGTTGTGCTAGACGTCTAGGCGAACAACTTTTGTTCTACAACTTTTGAAAATTCAAACATTTTTTGAAAATTTTGAGGTTATCTTTCACTGAAAAAACAGCTGCTTTTGAAAATAAAGGTAATTGAAGGTGTGATTGTAGTAGACCAAACTAAATGAAAGGACAACATAAGGTCAATGAACTCGGACTTTAAGAAACAGCTGATCTTCAAGTAAACTTTACACTTAAAATTTTCGAAAAGTACTTCGAATTTCCAAAAGTCGTAGAACAAAAGTTGTTTGCCTAGACGTCTAAAACAACCCCCTTTCGACTTAAAAGGGCTTACCCGTTACATTTTGTATATTGGGGGTTATCTCCGTGGCTACCAATAATTACCTTGGCAGGGCCAACCGCTAGGTGTGACTAAACTAATTTTCAGTGTTGTAAGGCTGACGGATTCATTATTATGTACCTAAGACCGAATTAACTGTTACTAATAATTATAATATATTAGTAATAGTTAACTGTTACTAATATGATAATTATATAAGAAACAGTTTTTTATAAAACGGGAACAATTAGTTTAATTACGAACAAACCGAATTTGTTCTGCTATTTAATTAGCATTTAGGAAGAAATCAGAGACCTAAGAACTACATTTTTTTTCAAGGTATGGTAGGTTGGCTGCATTGCTTTTTTGGATAGGTATCTATTCGTTGGTTATAGGAGTCAGAACTTTGGTCGTCTAAACTTAATACAGACTTCCCCCATACGTACGACGCTACAAATATCGATCTCGAGCTACCTCCATCCAACGACTCCCAGCGACCGCTACAATGTCGTTGGTACACATTACATTCGCATTACATTGTGGTTGCCACTCGAGGACTTTTACTCCCCAGGTTATCGGTCGTTCTAACTTTATGGCCTGCCCATATAGATCGTAGAGAGTCTATAAAGTAATTACCAAGTTCATTATTTGATTTTATATTATTTAATTTCCATTAGCTATTGGAATTCCGTTATAGTGTCAAGGTTGCCTAACACAATTGTGTGCGTACGTTGATGATATCATGATATCAGTGAGGTATTTGACGGCGAAATGACGAGGCACAAAATAACAGGTTTTGTCATCAATTGTGATACTGATTTAGTGACGTAATTTTACGCAACTGTCCTATTACTATACTTACTAAAAGTTTTTTACATGCAGTATAGGTGAACTTACATAAGCCATTAAAATAATAAAAAAAATGGGCAGAATAGTCACATAAATGCCTGTCGGGAGGTGTGTTTCCATTCCGTTGTTCAATTGTAGGCATGCCTTGTGTAATTCATTTTCTTCTTTTCGTGTAGTGGTGTGGCTCTACTAGTGTTAGAATTTTCAGGTCGCCCTAAGACCTCTAACTTGACCTAACGACTGCTATCGGTGATAAAAACCGAGTCCAACTGCTAAACGTACCTTCCGAAGCACGAGGAGCTCAAAAAAGTTTTTTTTTGCCACACAAATTTACCGTCATCCATCCAAGTAAGAGCGCGTCAAACGTTGCTTAACCCGCCCAACCATTCAAGATCGGCAGGGCAGCTAGGCTATTGAGCTCTTTAATGGCCTTGAAAATGAACATGGGGTTGGAAAGGCAGTTTGCCTATTGCCGAAACCGATTGCGATGAAACTTGGAATATAGGTAGCTGGAAACCTTTAATAACACACAGGCTACGGATTTTATCCCGATTATCCCGCGGGACAAGGACTTACGCGGGTGAAACTGCGGGGCGCAGTTAGTAAAAAATTAACAGAAATAGTTTATACAACATTAGATTTAAAAAGCATTAAAAAATGCTACCTGAATAGATCTGTGATACAGTCATTATACTTTTCCCATTGCAGATCACACTAGGGTTTCCCCATTTCATGACTAATGGTGAATACTGTGAAAACTTTCTTATCGCATCCAAGTGGCTTTGTAGATTGCAATCGCAGTCGAAGCTTAGTTTCCACTCAAGAAGGCTTAGGTGATTCACACCCAATGTTTGCTGTAGTAAGATTTCCACTTTAGTCGGTTAGATGATAGGTATTCAAACAGAGTCTATAAAAGCATGTCTGAAGTCAGACAAAATTATGCTTTTGTCTGTCAGTATGTTTGTATGTTAGTTTTCCTCGTCAGGTCGTAATTTGTCAACCGATCTTAATGAAACTTGTTGAGTAGTTCAGTTAGGTTTGTCTTTCCTCAAGACATGTTCGACCAAGCTGTTGAGATGGCGATTTAGGTGATGAGCAGGCCCTAACTCTCTAACAAAATGTTTCAGCACCACAGTGGATAACATGGGTTACGCGAATGATTGAATTTGAATGAATTTGATTTTTGAAAATGAAATTTGATTTTAATGTTTGACACAGTTTCTCTGCATAAATTGTTTAGATTAGACTTTATTAATAGGCTATTTTAAGTTGGGTTATGTACAGGTAAAGAGGCTTTTGGGTAAAATCCAGTGCGTATTTATACGAACGTCAAACATCTTCGGACTGATCATTCCGGATGTTCCTGGTAGGTATTTACTTTATTAGAAACTTCCTAATTTTTCAAGGTGGACTGAAAATGCACTTCAGTGAATTTTATTGTCCTTGGAATATTTTATTTAGGACACTCAATTCCAAAATCGACTTTATTTTAAGAGTATCAAAATAACGAACACCCGATTACAAAATGTTTGAAAAGCAATCGCAGTCTTTAAAAAACTGGAACAAAATCAAACGGCCTACAAGTAAAGCAAAAACAGTAAAAATCCAGTTTTACTCATGTTTTGTGATGTCTAAACAAGCGTGTACACTGTACACACATACCGAAGTTTCGTCAGTAAAGTTGTGAATTGACAATTCATAATGCAAATACCGATTAGTTTCGTCACCTCACCTGGTGTTCGGCCACCGTGTGTGATTGTACTGTCACGCTCACGAGGCGTCTCGACAAGGTCTACGTACCTACTTCGACGCATGTTCTTATTTGTATGGACTTAGAATAATCGATTGCTAAATATAAATGATCATTTCCTAAAAAAAACATCTGTTGAGTTCCAAGCATATTGAATCTAAATAAGGTGTAATTAATTTATAATGCAAAAATCTAAAGAAGGAACTCCAAAAATACAAATTTATTTATTTAATAAGACATTCATATTACTATTTTGAAACGTCAGAAAGCTACAGCGTCTTCGGTATGCGACCTCCTATCAGAAGAAGACACAAGATACTCATAGAGTATTTTTAAGAACTAACTAAGATCCATATCTAAGTTTGGCACGGACTTCATATTCCATTCCATTATTAGCCGTCATCTCATCTTAACATTCACCTCTTTAAAATTGTTCTTAGTTTATACTTTCCCTTTGATCCTGACATTCATGCTTATTTCTAGACATAATGTGCCTCATCTCCTCTTTTCCCAAGTCCATAATACCGACACTAAACCTTTTACCCTTCTCCATAAGTCCATGTATTAGTACACTACGTTGATTGTGGATGTGGTTCAGACTCTGCAACCACAAAACCGGTCTATAGTGCTTATCACGTATTCTATGGTTTTCACTAAGGAAGTGAAAAAGAAACAGCATCCGCAATCGCATGACGCATACACAAGGTAACGCATACGCTAGAGGGAGTTCTATACAAATTCCCCCGCGTGCGTGAAGAATTTATATCGAAATGTCAAGTAAATCCGCATGTCAATAAAAACACCTTAACTAGTAACTTCCAGGCTGCCCCTAAATAGCGTAGCTGTTGTGTAATCAGTGCTATTGTTGAATATAGTCATATTATTAGACTCATATCTTTTTCGCAAACTTTTTCCCCATTCGTGGTGACGTAGATTTACGAGTTTTGCACGTCGTCGGTCGTCGCTCGCAGTTTTTTTGCCAACCCGTTCCATGAACTTGGTTGAGTGTGCGCTTACGATACCTTACGACATTTCTAAGATATCTGAAGCAAAGGTCATCTTCAAAATTTGCCTTTTTGTAAGCTGTCTGAGTTAGCAACAAACTATTGTCTTTTTAGGAATGCATCTAATAAACTTGCAATCGTGGAAAGGATCTCGAACGAATTCGGAGAAGTGATTGAAGATTGAAGATTGAAGATTCAAAATGACAATTGAAGATTCTCAATTTTAAGTGCTTACGCACTTAAAATTACTGAAATTTAATAATTAGCTTCGAGTTTAATTTTTTTTTAAGTGACTCATGAACAATATGTTGGAATAATGTCGAAATGAAGAACTCCGCACAATTATAATAATTGAAAAACATAACGGTACAAATCCCATTTGTTTACTTATAGGTATAGTTTTAGCAAGAATCAGTTCCTATACTAATTTAAACTCCTAATATATATTCAACGTCCAAAAAATGTTGTAAATTGAGATGAACCTTTTAGTTACCATACTCTCCAGGAGCTTTAGTAAATGTTAATAACAGCTTTGGGAAGACACACAAGCACAGACGTGTCTACACCATGTTGAGACTTTCCCATAACAAAAATAGGTAAGTCATGTAGTGTCACGTTTATTTTTCTGTGGGTCACAGAGCGATGCTTCCGGTGATAATGTAAGTAAATAATGATATACGATGATAATACTATACATACATGCATATAGAATTCAATATATAAGTATATCAGGGCTCAACCTAAGCCCCTGAACCTAGGAGACAAGTGAATTGAATAGTGGGTTCTTTGTGATGTGTAGGACGTAGGTATTTATCCACTAAGAAATGGTGTTTATAAAATCCCGCGGGATCGGGACTTACGGGAGCAAAGACACTGCTAGCATAAACATAAAATTCAATTGACGTAGAAATATAAATATTGACCCCAGTTAGAGTTTTAGTTCCAAATCGGTTTCTTAATAGATTTATCATCATCAGGTTTAACCACGTTTAACTTAAGGAATAAATGAGATAAAGATTGTAGCTACACTAATATATGTCTTTTTAATAAACGTGGACTAAAGATGGAGTAGTGGGAACATACTTTGTCTTTTTCCGTGCCAGGAACTTTTAAAGTTGACTGACAGATACAAAAAGTGGTAAAAATACTCCGACTCTACTCTACGTTTATTACTAAAGGCCGATTATTCTTTCCTCAGATAAAAGATATCTGTCGAATAGTTCGAACCTAACTAAATTTAAAATCTCTTAATTTTTTCCTTTTTATTTCATAGTGACGTTTGTTATTCGGTGGTGTTACATTTTATTTGGCAGATATCTATCTATATATAGAGATATACAAGATCAAGATAAATTTAGTTAGGTTCAACATTAAAACTATTTCAATCACCGTTATCACTTCTAAGAATTTGCTTTCACCGTATGATGCAAGAGTGCGCGTGCGATGATCATGTGCTTGTCTTTACATACTGTAATGGGATTCTAGGCCAAGAACTTTGCTGCCTTGTTAATTTGTCTAAGTGTCGACTTAGCTATATGAAGCAATTTGTGAAATTTGTTACTGTTAAATTTTTTTATTGATTTTTGTCTAGTTTTTACACTTGTCTTAATAGCGTCTACGAATGGATGAACCAATATTAGTCTAAGCAGATGAAAATTTTAATTTTTCAAATTTACGTCGTATTTATTACTTTTAGAATTGTTTCATTCCTCAACTTTACCAGATCTTTACAGGTATCTTCTTACAAATAAACACCACGTGATTGAAACTGAAAAATGAGTTTAATTTCAATCCAACATCGCAATCCAAGTTTTTTTAAGGTTAACGTGTAGACGGGTCTAGAAAATGCCTTGCTATACTTCGCATGTAGGTAGAAGATGACTTGTCAAATATGTTTTAAGTACCTATAGTCTTTCACTATGACTAAGCTTACAATGATATTTCCAAAAAGTATTAGATAATGATATCTTCAAAATCTCCTCGACCACCCGCATCTTTGGCACGCGTCGCGTACGTGCTAACTGATTCACACATTACAGCCGTCTTTAGATGGATACAATGAAATATAAACTTTATACGTAAGTAAATACAGTGTTTTTTAATTAACCCATTTAGGAATCAATAAGTCATTTTAAAATTGTTATCTTAATCTGAATCGATTTCCTTACGAGGAAAATTCAATTTACTACGGTGATTGTTTGAGTTGGTTTTTGAATGACATCGTTTTTTAACTTGTAAATTCAAAGTTGTAGATAAAGTAAACTTTGTTGTTAAATGAAATAGAGTTTATATTTAACTGAATAACAAATAACAGTGTCTTCTTATGGCTTCATTCATAAAATCGGTGTAGTAGTCGTTTTACAAGATAAATTAATCTGAAGTGTTCATTAATCATTCATTATAAAGTAGACTATTAATTAATCAATTTAATTAGATTGAGTATTATGTTTAATTCTCAGAATCTTAATAAAAGCACGTGTCATACTAGGAGAAATGAAAATTGTATAATAATTAGGTATGCCATTCCATACACAAACCCTAAACAAATCAATAAAGCTTTCTAGGAAGTGAGTAATGGGTGTGACAGACAAGTATTGATAGAAAACAACTTTTTGTAAATATATGCCTGTAATTCAACCGCATTCAACAGCAGTGATTAAAACCTAAAAGAATACAGTGCATAGGTATACAATTAATATTCACTGAACTGACATTGAAGAATCAGATTCCTTGTCGTTTTAGTTTTTGGTTTACGATAGAAAGAGCTGCAGAAAAGTTTAGCCTAGTGTTTTGCCTAATGTAGTTACGGCAAGAGCTTACACTTTTAACCTCATATTTTCCTCAAAAAATACTTGGAAAAATTTAAAGAATTCGATAAAATTTTCAAGCTGTTTACTACACGTAATTCATTATAATCCGATCACGTAGGTACATAGTTTACAGTTCTTTCCAGTGCTGAAACTTCATTTCATTGAGTCATTAGTCAAACTAAACCTAGCTTGTAGGCATATAGGTTATCGCAAAAATCTAGACTGTAAACACGCTTCTAGAAATTGTTTTATTAGCTAATTTTATAACATTCTAAAGGTTTTTCCCTATTTTCAGTTTTTTTTTATTGCATTGAATGTATTAAATCTTTTATACAATCCACTAGAGTTTCTGAGAGTTTACACTTAAAAGAAATAAACTCCACACAGCATGACTGAACTTACACTCCGTTTTTTAATTTCAAGCTATAGTCTGACGTTTTGGTTCCTTGTATTAGTAAATTTTTCTATAGAAAACAGTGTCAAATGGTTGCATTCAATTTAAAAAATAAAGGAGCATAGAAGTATACTAAATTTATTTAGTAGAGCGTTAGGTATCAAAAAGATAATAATGAATATAAACAATCCAAGTCGCGATACGAAGGGATTCCCTTTTAAATTCAAGCCTGCAGTTAAGTTTGCACATAAAATGTAAATATTTATTACATTCAACAGGTTGTTGCACCCTAAACCTATATATTTAACTAGTCCTTCCTTATTATAGGTAATCGTTAAAAGTGATGTTGTTATCAATTTAGGTCAATTAGTTAATATCCTTCATAGACAGAGGGAATCCCTGCGAAGGTAAATGAACTGAATCGTTTACAATCTGATTAGTAAATAACCCTGTGAACTATTGTTTTGGAACATTTTTATCCAATCGACAAAATTGAACTACTCATCACTCTATCACCAGACAATAAGTTAATGTTCAGGGATGAAAAAGTCAAAATATTTTACAGTGACTATGGATAATTGGATATTTGAGTGAAGGTATGGCAAAGATGTTCTAAGGCGCAGCTTAACTTTTTACCATTCTCTGTTTCTTGAAAATCTAACATTGGAACATGGTAACAAGCGCAATAACATTTTTGTCGCCTTTTACAACTGAAGCCAATTAATAAAAGTTGACTGTATTTCGGATCGAAAACAACATTTGCACAACACAACACATACCTAGTTGCTATGCTCTACGGCCACAGGGCCCCGCATGAACTCTATAATAATAATTCGTTTACGCTAATGCTTGTTGGTTCTACGGCTAACATGACCAGCCCAATGCCATTACAGTTTGGTAATCCTTAATAAAACACTTTATTTACCAACTATAATCGCGTTTTATTCATGAGTTTTCAAACAACCGAGCTTTCCCTAACTTTACAGTTGGCTTTTTCAAGGTTGACGCGATTAAACCTAGTAAATAAAGTGTTTTATTGTGCAAAATCGCCAAAAAGAAATTTTGTTAATCCTTTGTAATCATAGTACGCCTTTTTACACAATTTCTGTTTAATATATTTTTTTGCATCTTGTAATGGACATGTCACATACGTCTTTAGGTAATTTATTATAATCAAAACACAGCGTTACTTCAATTAAATAATAGATTTATTATTAAACAAAACACGTGGTAAGTTATACAACTACTCGTCTTGATCTAATAATAAAATTATTATTAGTCACTGTCGTGTCATCTGTTACATTAACATTAGGTAGGTACTTATCTACTTTGCTTCACGTGACATAAGAATACTCGTAACATGCTTAAAGGTACTTATAGTTTTATTATTGTTCAGTTTAAATACTTATTTTCATACAGAAATGACTAAAATAAAAAGCCTGTATCTTTCCTCGGTTCTCGCGGTGCTGACATTGATATAAAACTGATATTTCCGAGTGATTTATTTATGCTATGTTAGAACCTACTCACTGCATATTCCCTATACTCACACTCACATACGGGAATTTTAGAATTATGGTATTACTATTAGCTGCGCACCGTGTAAGTCCCGTTTCCCAGGGAATATGGGATAAAAAGTAGCATATGTGTTATTCCAGGTCTCCAGCTACCTAAATAACAAGTTTCATCGCAATCGGTTCAGTAGTTTTTGCGTGATTGAGTAACAAATCACCGACATCATACACACATACCAGCAAAACTTCCACCTCCAAACAAAGCAAAGGTGGTCCTATGCATATATCTTATACTTTTATCGAATTAGTGAATTGCAAGGAACACTGTTTTGTCTTTACTTTTATTAAATAGGTCTTCAAATTTAGAATTAAGGTATTCTAGGCTAGTGTTCATCTCAGATTGAAACAATTCTTACAACCTATTGGTCAAAAGCTTCTGGTAAATGCCATGGAAACTGTTTTGGGGAATCCTAGTTGTCCTTTTAGGATGTTGTCGTTTTCGGAAATTTGTCGTTTTAGTAAGTTGTCGTTCTCAGCCTGAGGGTTCCAAACATCGTTTTTGGAATTTATTCATGTTTAACATCTTTTTTTAATTTAATCATATTTTTGGGTAATTCATATTTATAATTAAGTATATCCCCATTTTCAAAACGGAATGGAAAACTTACTAAGTGTAGGTATTTATGTTATTGGCAGATAACCGGGCGTACAAATAAAAATATCCATATCAACCGTTATAAAAATATTTAAATGGGCTTGAAAAATATCACGTAATGATAACATCACAGCAGGTTTCTACTTGTTTTACACAGCCTTATTATAGAAAATCGTGATCAAAAACTCCAATTCATAACTAGGTAGGTATATTATCTATAAAAATTTTGGTAGAGCACGCTTTTATCATGATATCATCAATGATTTCAAGCATTTATTACTCATGATTTGTAGAAAGGTCAATGATTTTGTCATGTTATTTTAATGGTTCGTTCATACCTGACGTAAAGATATAAATAGTTAAGTAAGGATTAGCTGCTTAGAGCTTAAAGTATAGCTAAAGGTAGACATTTCTTCCTTAAGTTTTGGGCTACTTCATAAAGCTCTATAGATGTCTTTCATGAAGTACTCAATTTTAGCTGGGATAAAAAAAGGTGACAGACGGCTCCTTTTCCATTTTAACGTACAGATCCTTTAATATCACCCCAATTTGTAAAGTTACAAATTGGGATATTGGTACCATTCATCTTTTTACGTAACCACCATTTTCATTGCTTGTCTCAGCACTTGCTTTGACATTATTATCATTTAGTATTGTATGATTAATTACTAATTACTAATTATAAAACCAAACATTACCTATAAAAATACATATAATCCAATCAATATAACATAATACAAACAAAGTAAAAATTTAAAACTAAATGAACGATTATATTATATTATATGATTATAATGATTTGACATTATTACCTATTTAATATTGTATGATTCTATTAATTTGACATTATTATTGTTACTCACTCATTTATTTTATTACTAGCTGCGCCCCGCGGTTTCAATCGCGTAAGTCCCGTTCCCCCGGGATTATCGGGATAAAAGTTGCCTATATGTTGTTCCCGGTATCCAGCTACGTATATTCCAGGTTTCATTGCAATCGGTTTAGCCAATTTTTCGTGATTGAGTAATAAACATCCAAACACACACACTTTCACATTTATAATATTATTATTATTTATATTGCATGACTAGCTGTGCCCTGCGGTTTTACCCGCGTAAGTCCCGTTCCCGCGGGAATATTGGAATAAAAAGTAGCCTATGTGTTATTCCAGGTCTCCGGCTACCTATATTCCAAGGTTCAGTACTTTTTGCGTGAAAGAGTAACAACCTCACATATATACATACATACTTACATGCATACAAACTTTCGCGTTTATAATATTAGTAAGATTTGACTCGCCAATGACATGGCCAATAAATGATTTATGATTTAGTTATGCGTGATATTTTTATAGCCTGTAAATAGGTAGAAAAATTATTCCCTTCAGGGCAACTAATCAATGGACGAGGAAAGGAAGCTTATGGTTAAGGTGATAACTAAACTGATTTACAAACGTATACATATACAACCTAATTACAAAATCTTACATATTTTCTATGGATCCTAGTCTATAGTACTTTCCAAGAATGAATGCTACTTAATAAAATTAGGAATTTCCGAATAACAGATTTCTTATCGATTTTATGAAATAATATCGATGATTTATTGGAAAACAACTGCAATGTGAGGAAAATACTAAGCTAGCGCATACGCTAGGTTAGTATTTTCCTCACATTGCAGTTGTTCATCTGCATTATCCATTTGTATGCGTTGAAATAGAAACAGCATGAAAAATAAATAATCATAATCATTTATTTATTGCTTCATGACAGTTAACTTAATGACTAGGCCTTAAAATTAGGTATAACGTCATGAACCCGGTAGGGCACTGCAACAATTTTGTACAATTAGGTAATCTTAATTTCTATTTATAATAAAATCTATTCTTATTATATGAATGGTCTTCGAAGAAGTTTTCTAAATTGTAGTATGCTTTGTTTTTAAGGTATGTATATAACAATGTTTTAAATTTATTTATTCTATTTTCTTTTTTTATGTGTTCAGGAATTTTAATATATATTTTGATACACATTACATATGGGCCAGAAGAGTGTATGGTCAGGTTTGAGTTGGGTAAGGCTAGTTGGTCATTATGCCTTAAATTACGGGAAACAGTGAATTTGTCTTTTGATTGATTAAAAAATGATGAATTATTTTGACAAAGAGTGACGTTTCGTATATGTAGGTATGTAATAGGCTATCTGATGTTACGTAAAACTTTATAGTGTGCTTGAGGCATGGACAAATTATTACCATGGATTAAAAGGGAGGTGCTTTCACATACCTGGATACTATTAGTATTACACGCTTGGATAAGTATTATCAGTAGGGTTATTCCATAAGAAATAGTTTCATTAAATGATAGATAAGATAATGTTTACACGTTCATTTTCACGTTCACGTTTATCACTTTCATAATCAAAAATATAGTAATGTCTATAAATACACGTATAAAATTTCAAGCCATTGACTGACTGAACTACCTGTAGATATATCAACGCAGAGCCCAAACCGCCAGTCCGAGGCCTGAAGTTTGGAGAATGTGTTCTTTGTGGTGTGTAGGTATACTAATGCCTACACACCTTTATCTTTCAACAACTATGTTGTAATAAGTAAGGTATAGACTAAGAAAAGGTTTTTGGAAAACCCGTCGTGATTTTGACTCACGCGTGTGTAAACGCAGGACGCAACTAATGTAATCTTGCGTAATATTTTAATGTAATGGATGTTGACACAATTTCAGTGACAGCGCCTCGTGGCCAAGTATCTTGTCTCGTCGCACGCGACTCCTTATCACCGACGAGTCCCAACAAGAATAGGTACATTCTTGGTGTACCTACTAGTTACAGATAACAAACGTAAACTTCACTTCGGTTTTATCAGACAAGAAAGACATTATGCGTGTGTGAATAAACTAAACAGACAAATGATGAAACTGAACTTCAAACTGAAAGATACTTGCAGTTATTTTCCATTATATTTCAATTTTACTAATATACAACACAACACTTACAAACGTATGTATGTATGTGACTTTGTTACTCTTTTACGCAAAAACTACTGAACTGATTGCGATTAATGTTAGAATATACGTAGCTGGCGACCTAGAATAGGTATCACATAGGCTACTTTTTATCCAGATATTATCGCGGAAACTGTAGTTTTATCTATAGGAACTATAGCAATTAATTTTTGTGCTTAAATAATGTAATTTGAAACTAGTATACGGCTTTCTTATAACTTTCTTTATTTTGGTTTATTCAGTTTTCAATTCAAAATTAATAGATCTTTCTTTATATATCTGGTGGCAGGGATTATCTCAGGTTCCATAATCTATAAAAAAAAGTAAAACTTGCAAAATTGGAGTAGCACAGAAAACGTTGGCCTCCCTAAATAATAATTGTTTCCTAACTAAAA
Organism: Idaea dimidiata; assembly: GCA_949358125.1. Classification (NCBI taxonomy): domain Eukaryota; kingdom Metazoa; phylum Arthropoda; class Insecta; order Lepidoptera; family Geometridae; genus Idaea; species Idaea dimidiata. The sequence continues at coordinate 12,298,853 of OX442339.1, read as the reverse complement.
AACCCTTAAAGCTAACCTCGCCCAAATACCGGCAACTCTGAAAACAAGAACTGTCATTGAAAACTGCCAACGAAGAACTCTTAATTGGCATGCCACGCCCTGAGTTCATTAAACAAGAAGGGGAAACAAGAGAGTGGCAGAGATTTTTATGTAATCTTGACTCACTCTCACGATTTTGGTTAGCCCCTAAACCCGAATTCCTCAACACACTCGCCTACCTCCGAAAATAAGTATAGGTCATTATTTTCGAGCAAAGAAATGGTGGGCGACAATATTTTTATCTCTAGGACGTCCAAATATAATTGTAACATGCAGAATTATCAGGCATTCCAGCAATCATGTCAGAATATATCAAAACACCGATTAATGAATATGAGGAATAGCAACAAAACAAGATGTTTGGAATTCTTGCGAGCGGTTTCCTCCATTATTCAGTTGAAAGGACAAATTATTAATAACGTAAGCATTGAGTTATTATGAAACTTATTAAAAAGCTACAGTAAAATAAACGCGTGCCTTCAGAAGGCGTGGGAATCCAATTGTTTATGTTAAATACTAATTTTGGTCGCGGTTAACCGTTGAAATATTTGAATAATCTCGTGGTTACTCATAGCATAGACGTTTCTATCGATACGTTTTACTGGAACCGGACTAAGATGTTGTAACATACAGATAATCGAGATTTAAGAATTCCTTTTTTTTTTATCGGGAATGCGATAATTTAATAAAATAAATTTTCTATACATTAAATATTTACGATTAAATATTTATAAATATATACATGTAATATAATCATTATTGTGTTATTGATAAAGTAACAATAAAAATAAAGTTCCATATTTCGATTTTAATAGTGTTGTTTTTGGTCTTAGCATTGTTCCAATGCCTTTCGCTTTTCCCTACCGGAAAATTAATTTGAAGTAACCAGTAAATAAGATCAAATCTGTGCCTATTTCATGATCGACATTTTTACGGCAGAATTGTGAAGCGCAACTTATTCAGCAAAAGAAAAATTTGACGGGTAATCCCATCGATCAAGGGTTAATCCGATAAAGTTCTTGGTACCTTCCCGCCTATTCATCAAATGTATTATGCTAGTTTGAAGTTTCAGTTGGCACTTGTCTTGTGTACTGACTGATGACGATGATTCACTCTGATGGAAAGGTTTAAGCCCTCTTATGACTCGGTAACATGTTGATAATATTGAAATACCTCTGGCCAAGAATGTATACTTCTATATAATATATTATAAAGAGGTTACGTTTTGGTAAAATGTGTGTAGGTTTGTATATATGTCTGAAACTATGGCACCGATTTACTTATAAAAAGTTTTTTCCAATAAAAAGCTACACTACCGAAGACTAACATAGTCTACTTTTGATCCCGATATTCCCACGGAATCGGGACTTACGCAGGTTAAACCGAGGGATGCTGCTAGTTTAAATAATTTAAATTATTAAGAATTTAAATTATTTAAACTAAGAACAAATTAAGAACTAGAAATGAATAGAAATTCGATGTGAAAGAAAATTCTGTAGAAAGTTTTATTCTTGTCATTTAAACGATGTTCCCAGTGGCATTAGGAGCCCGGGATTTACTAAAACCCGTAAATTAATTGGGGTTGGCACAGTAGGTAAATCATCATTGACCATTTTTACTGCAAATAGTTTGGCAATATTTTTACCAGCTTGACACCAACACTCCTAGGAACCAAGAAGTTAAACCGCCAGCGCGCGGGGAGGTTAGGTTTTTAGTCTCCGCTAGATCCCTTAGCGAATCTAGCTTTGGAAAATGATCCCCGACGGAGCTCCTCGAAGTGTCCTGCTGGGGACAGCGGACCCCGCATGGAATGCCTGCGTTTGGCCGCTAGTGGGGATGTTATAACCTATTTGTATAGTTTGTCAGTTGTGGGTACAGATCCCTTATTAGCCGCCTTGGCGGAGATGGTGTAACCCTATTCCATGCCGAGGTTATACTTTAGATTTATTTAGTCAAACTAAAATTAGTTAAATACATTTTTTATTCTTCGCTAATTCAAAACACAGTCAAAACATTTCGAGATATTCGTACCATGGCGATTTACTATAAACCCACACAACTTATTAGGCACTTTTCAATTTTATTGCTAATTCCGGGTCTTAATAAACATCCAAAGCCATCACAACAGATTAAAAACCTGACATATTATATCATAACATTGAAATAAAACGAGAATATTGGTGTAAACATTGTGATAAACGCTCGGGTATGCTTGTAGGCGGCGCGCGGCGCGACCAAAGTGCTCATCGATTAATTCGATGTTTCTGTGTAAATTATTAACATATTTTGCGGCATATTTATACGGCATATAACATATTTCATCGTTACTTTAAATAATTCATCTTCGGGTGCAAAATGCTTAAAAATCTGGGAGTGTTTACAATAAGTAAGTATCTACTGAAAACTCTGAAGTATGGCAGAACTTCTGATATAAACGTTATTTGTTATCTAACTCTGTTTTGAGTTACAAAACGGAATATATAAATCGTACCTAATATGAATGTAGGTATACCTACCTTGTTCATCTAAATTGAAATGGGTAACTTGCTTTCCTTTTGTAGTTAGGATGTTTACGAGTATGTACTGAATATGCGTCTTAACAACAAGCCATTTAACAAAGTAAATACAGACACGCTTGTCAAATTTGCCCCAAATATGAGCACAATAAAGCTATAGGAATACGGACACGTCCGATTCGACACGTGCCGCGTGGAACCTGGAAGCAGAATTCTCAAGAGAGTGCTGATCATGAAAACAGCGTATAGTTGGATGTAATCCACACAGCCGACCTAGAAACGCAGCCAGTCGCTGAGAGGCCATAGTTCGGGCCATCGTAATCGACCCGTAGGAACAAGCTCGCCCGTCACACTTTTGCGAAGCAGAATAACCTAGTCTGTTCAGCGATAGTATTGATGCTGGTAAATGAATTTTCCTATCACGTAAGTAGCAGATCCTGCTTCCTAAATAGTACAGAGAAGTTACTCATGAGACAAACAAGGGGCCTTTAACTGTCAGAATTACCCCACCAACCATCAAACATGAAACTTAGAAAGACTTTAACTTAGAAGAAAAAGAAAAGAAATTGCTGTATAAGTAGGCACGCGATGCAGGAATGCTAGATAACTGCCTATATGTGACACATTAGCTCATTATTTTCGCATTACATTATTGAATCATCGCCAAAAGTACGTAAGATCACACGATCATTAATAAATTGTTATGCCACCGATGTCATACGTTTATTTGGCTATTTCGAAATCTAAACAGTTGGTAATAAACAGATAAGTAGTAGATAAGAGAAATGCCGACACAGAAGTACCGCTTTTTTATGAGCATTGAATTAGGTTATGTATCTTCTGTCTGATAAAAATGAATTGAAAGTGACAGCTGATTTTAAAATCTTCACTAATTAATTGATAACAAGAGTATGGCGTGACGCGAAATTAAAAAAATAATGACCCCAGATAACCACAGTATCAGAAACGATTTGTTATCAGAAAAATAAGATCTTTATTAATAATTATGATCTTTAGAAATAATTGATTGTTACTTTGTTACTTTGCTTTTAAAATTCGAAGTAGTAGTTTTCGAAAATTTAAAGTTTAAAGTACTTGAAAATCAGCTGTTCCTCAGAGAGGTTATTGAATTTAAGTTGTCTTTTCATTTCGTTTGGTCTACTACAATATAATAGCCTTTATTTTCAAAAACAGCTGTTTTTTCACTAAAACATAACCTCCAATTTTCAAAAACAATAGGTACCTATTTCGAATTTCCATAAGTCGTAGAACAAAAGTTGTTCACTTAGACGTCTAGAACGATTTATCCTTTCGGCTTAAATGGCCTTTCTTGGAACTTCATGTATTATTGATTCCATTTCCAGCTCAAACGAGAAAATAGTTTTGTAAACTTAAATAATATATTTGAATTTTAAACCAGTCGTTAGTTCATAATATCATAACGAAAGCCGCATCAAAGCAATGCACGAAGATATCTGCTACCTAATAGTTATTTCTAACCGCTACATTCTTCAGCAAAAGGTCTTAGGCGCTCATTGTGTAATGCGAAACGGAGTGTTAAAAGACCTACTACTTGGTGGACCGACGGCAGCGGTCACTGAAAATCGTTGGATGGAGGTGGCTCGCGATCGTTTGTGGCGTCGTATGGGGGAGGCCCATGTTCAACAGTGGACGGTTAGGGGCTGAGATGATGATGATGATGACATTGTTCAGGATGTTGCTATTTATGGCTTGAAGTCTCAAGTGCATCGGGATTTGCCATCATACAACTACGAGGAAAAACCCACGTCCTGATGCAACAGAGATGGGGGCGCCCCTATTAATCTGCAATCACTAGACTGTTATATGCAAATTCAGTTTTACCAGTATCGTGTTTCACAGGAATTCACAGAGTGTAAACCTTGAGATATGTATTTCATAACCGGACGTTTTAAATAAAATGTTTTGCGTGTATTTAAAATATAATATTCGTCATTTCTTCCATGGTTTTCGCGATTTTGCATAAAAAATCACTTTATTTACCGGGTATAATCGCGTTTTATTCATCAACGATCATAATTTTTAAACAACCGAGCTTTCACCAATCTTAAAGTTGGCTTTTTCACGGTTGACCTTAAAAAGTCAACTGTAAAGTTGGCATGAAATTCATGAAGTAGGAATAGTACTTAACCTCACTTTCTCTGATATTAAAATGGGTATTAAATGAAATGGAATTTAATTTTGAGGTTTTTAGAATATTATTAGTTGTAAGTTTATGACCACTGAGAAATTTAAATTTTCGTAAAATCGAACAAATTTTTTAATGCATATCGAAATTCAAACTTTTTATTTTTCCATTTTTTTCAACACCGTTATTAGTTTCAACAAGCTTCTAGAAAGAAAGCTTTTACGTGCTTTTACTATGAAAAGTTCAATTCTTCGTGGTAGAGTAACTCGTGACGTCATCGAGTACTTGACGAAAGTTCACATTCTTGTAAAAATCTACTGTTAATCGTACTACGGTACCACATATTGTATTGTTGTAGTATCGAGTAACTGTTTGTGGCTACGTCACTGTGACTTGACGCTCCTAGTCAAGGATACGAGGTAGATACGAGGGTGGTGCTAGTTGCAGGCGGCAGCGGTGTAAGTGTGGTTTTCGTATAGACTCTAACTTTAAATTATTTTATTATATGGATTAATCCAAACAAACTCAGTGTAGGACGTCCTCAGGCACGTTGGAGCGACGATTTGCGCAAGACGGCTGGCACAAACTGGATGCGAGAAGTCGAAAATAGACCCGGGTGGCGTGCAATTGGAGAGGCCTATGTCCAGCAGTGGACTGCGACACGCTGATGATGATGATGATGTTAGATTAATATTCTTTCCTAAAAGCGCATGTAGTTTACGTACTGAATCAGCGAATTGACAATTTGCAGTAGTAAATAAGCATGTTGGCAGAAATATAAATGATGTTGTTCGGTTATATTCGATTTAATTGTAAAAACTTTCGGGATACTTTGCCTGGAAATTTGAAATGTGTATGTGTTTTCACAGTGGATGACTGTGGATGGTAGTTCATTTGCCTTTATAATAGAGCAAAATTTGTATACTGAAATAGAGTTCACGTTGATAGAACACAATTTTTTATAATCAACGATAAACTCGACACGAAACTTATCAACTCGTAGTTTAATGGGCATTTTCACTTTTGGGTGCCACCCCCACTTTTATGGTGTCCCACGTTTTTAAAGTTGTATTGCATATTATTAATAATGGGTGTTACTATAAAAAGTATATCAATCGATGCAGAATATATTAAACTATTTGTCTATGCAACAATTTTTATGCAATTAAAATTAATTAATTTAATTATGGTCAATTCAAATATTTAGGGGAGCCGTTTTTGACTTGTCCCAGTGCTTGTCTGCTTCAGAGTATCGAAATTACTGGTAAAATTTTCTACTAAAATATATTAAGTTTTTATTACCATGTTTAGTGGACATATTTTCCCGTCACGTTAAACAAAACTTACAAAGGTAACTCTAATTTTACAGTGTTAAAATACATTTTTGTAAAGTCACTAAAACTTGGTGAGATCTGACATGTCAGAATAGTAACGGCTCTAAAGGGATATTTATTTCTACCAAGGGCGTTTCATTTTAAAAAAATAGAAACACTATTCAGAAAGGCTCATTCAAGCGTAGCGAAATCAATCAGTGTGTTCAATCCGCGAAAAAAAGAGGGTGTTTTGCTGGTGTTGGCGAATGGTCACGATTTCGTAAGTCAGATTTGAAGCCTTTTTCTTAATTATATATTTGTCTTACACTATCGAACTATTCACTGTCTGTTTTTGGTGTTATTTGAACAGTGTTTTAAGGAGTTCATTTGAAAAAGTATAATTCAATTAGGTTAGAATGGATTTTTCTAATTAGCTACATGGATAAAGTGACGGTCAGTTCAGTAACGTTTTATGCCGTCACGTATAGGGCGGACCACCAAAGTCACTAAACTGACTCATAAGGCTAGGTGTACATGTATTGACTGTTGACTTTTTAGACGTAGTCAATGTATTGCTTTTAGTTATTTTCAGGCAATTTAAAAAATCTCAACATGCCACTTAGTGGTGCTGAAAGAGCGCAGCGATATAGAGAGAAACTTAAACAAAATCGTCCTGACGAGTTTGAAAGACTGAGAAAACAGAATTTAGCTAAACTTAAGTCCAATAAGAAAAAAGTCTCCGAACTCACTCTAGACGAAGCGGAAACAAGACGAGAAAGGTGGAGAAAAGATAAAAAGAATAGCCGTCAAAGACAAAAAATAGCCAAAGAACAAAGTTTATCTCAAGATATAAATTCAACACCTGGGCCTAGTACTTCACAACAAGAAAACTTAAAGACAAATTTGATAAATGTAAAATACATACATAATCTACGACGCAAGAACACATTGCTTGTAAATAAATGTAAAAGATACTCGAGAAATGTTAAAAAATTAAAAATAAATATCGAATCATATCGGAAGCGCTACCATCGGTTGCAAAAAAAAAGAGAAAAGGAAATCAAAGACCTAAAATTACAAATATTAAAAATGAAAGCTAGACATGAAATCTTAGAAAATACTCTTAAAACAACCTATCAAAGTTGCAATAAAATTCAAGAAAAACGAACCCTCAGAAAATTAGCTTTAAATTCAGGAAACAACAAGATGATCTCAAAAATTCTGGGTCTAAAAGATAGAATTAGACAAAAAAAAAAGAAAAAGAGAAGTAATAACCATCGAGAGATAATTAAATTCTACACAAGGGATGATATCAGTCGTATTACTGCCGGTAAAAAAGAAGTTCGAACAAAAAATAAACAAAAGGTCCAAATCCGTTATTTACTAGATACGCTAGTTAATACTTTCCGAAAGTATAAAGCTGAGAATGGATGTTACGGCTTTACTATATTTTATAAACATAAGCCTTTTTACGTATTGTCACCTGGCTTGTCGTCAAGATCTACTTGCTTATGTATAAAACATAGCAACTTTGGATTTCTGCATTATTCTATGGTCAAACACGGTTTACTCATTGGCAGTATACAAGATGTTTTAAGCCAAGTCTCATGCGACATGAACAACTATGAGTGCATGTGGACTAAGTGTAAAAAATGCAAGGACAAAAAAGCACAGTACCAACAAATAGGCGAAGAGGATTTCCAACAGCAAGTAGAATGGTCGCGTTGGGAAAGACAAGATCATACCTATCAGAAAAAAGATGGAGGACTGTTAAAGGAAATGACAACAAAGAGAATGGCAAAAGTATTAAAGAAAGGATCGTTGCAAGAATTGAAAAATGATTTCGAAAGAGATTTGAATTTATACAAAAAACATTATTTTAACATGAAACATCAGCAAAGTCAGTATCAGAAATTAGTATTAGAGCTAAAAGAAAACGAAGCTTTGATAGTTTGTGATTTCTCTGAAAATTATCAATCTAAACTTGCGGAAGAAGTACAGTCAATGCATTATGGAGCATCGAACCTTCAAATATGTCTGCATACGGGAATGGTATTTTGGAAAAACCGTTCTCAATCATTTTGTTCATTGTCGGATAATACAAGCCATCAACCAGCAGCTATTTGGGCACATTTGACACCTGTTCTTAACATGGTAAAGGAGGAATCACCTGAAACGATGATCATACACTTTTACTCAGATGGACCGTCTGCACAATATCGGCAAAAAAATAATTTTTATTTATTGGTCCACTATACAAAACAGTATAAGTTTCAGTACACCACTTGGTCGTTTTATGAAGCAGGCCATGGTAAAAACGTAGCAGATGGTATTGGAGGCAGCATCAAACGTACTCTTGATAGAAGAGTGTGCTCAGGTAAAGACGTCATTGACGCACAAGACGCTTATACATTACTAAAACAATGTTTGAAAGTTACTAAAATATTCCTGATTGGCAGCGCTGAAATAGAAAATGTGAGCAAAAAATTACCTGCAAAAGTACCAGTACTAAAGGGCACCATGCAACTACACCAAGTTTCGACCAGCCTAAATAAAGAATCGAACGTGATACAATTTAGAGATGTGGGTTGTTTTTGTGGAGACTTGAAAGGTCTGTGTGCCTGCTTTTTACCAAAATTTCACGATGTATTGCTCTGTAGAGGTTATGCTGATCAATTACCTGTAATTCGACCTGTAACTACATCGACAACAAGCCCGACTGAAAGTTCCAATGGATATCAAATAATAAGTTTCGATATGGTCGAAGCCGTTCATGAGCCTCCAATATCACTGGAACTTCCAGAGTATTTCAATAATACCAATAACAATATTGATCTAGAAACTATTGATGAATCAGATTTGATTTTTAGAACAGAGAACGTTGATAATCTGTCACAAGTCATCAGCACCATCAATGTCGAAAATAGTCATTGGGGCCCGGTTTCTGATACCGATAAATGTTTATTTGAAAATGCCGTGGCTGGCCCTTCTGGCACAGATACGAATAATATATCTGAGCATTTTGATGATGGAAATGTGCAGCACTTAAATATACCGGAAAAAAGGGTTTCTTTATATCAACAACCAATGGTGTGCACTAATAGACTACAGAGTTATTCCGTTGACCCCAAGAAAAAAAAGATTACATTATTAAAAAAGAAGAGATCTGTAGAAATGTCAGTACCCATTGAAGATCACTCTCAAAAACCTTCAGTCTTGATTCGTGACGTCAAAATCTATCATCCACCAGTTCCTTCTATAACTAAAAGTAAAACTGCAACTAAACATAGTGCTGTTAAAGGCAAACAAACATGTCAAAAACCTAATTGCTACAAATGTTGTTCTCCTATATTTAGCGAAAAAACCAAATGTATTTTGTGCCGTAACTGGTTATGTTCTAAATGTATAGGAGGACCTGTAAGCACTAATATCATATGCGAAATTTGTCTGGAAGGTAGTATTATATTTGAGTTTTCTTTATGGTCTGTTTGTTATTATGTTAGAGAATTTAATTATGTGTTTATTTTTGTTTTAGATTGATAAGTCAGTAAATTACAACTAACACCGGACACGCCAAAAACAAATATGGTTGTCCTTTATGATGTGGATAAAGTCTTAACCTGGTATGATTTGGAGCAGTTTTATAATGATGATGCCTCATGGCCTTGGCCCATCACTCATTTCATCGTGATGGAAAATTGTTTTGGTTGTAAACAAAAGGTCAATAATTCCATAAGAAAAAACCACTTTACTCTGACGATGACTAAAACTGATATTTGGAATTTGTTGCAAAGTTCTTCTTTCTGGTGTGATTTCTGTGAGTTTTCGGTTTATGACCATTTCACCGGAGATGAGTGTTATGACTGTTAAGTAGTTGGTACTAAATAGTATTCTTCATTAATTGTCAAAAATAGTTGAGATTTTAAGATCGTACTTTGGAGTTATTAAACTGAATAATGATTATAGAAGCTACAATGTTGATTTAAGACTGATACGAGTACCAAAAAAAATTATAATGTCTTATTAAAATACAGAAATACCTGAACTTTAATTACATGTTTTGATCTAAGTTTTTGTAAAACGGTAGTTATTACTACTTACTATATTATTTAATAATTGATTAGATTTAATATCTCAAATAATTGTAACAATCTTACTTATAACACTAGGTTCTAACATTTGAAGTGCCATTAAATAAGACTGATTAAATGGTAGTAACTTTAGACTGATTATCATATAGACTGCAATAAGCCAAAATTTTGTCTTTAAGATGTTTCCACAAGGTAATTATGATTGTGTCATTGTGTATTTTGTAAGTTTTGTGATTATTGCTTCTTGAGTGTTCTCGCGAAGAAAGTAACTATAAGGTGAAACCCTAACTACTGAAAATGTAAGTTTTCCCACACATGTAAAAAATATACCTACAGTAGGTGTTTCTTAAAATTCATTTAAATCACGATTTACTTAATTAGCCGTATGTACATTTTTGTTTGTTGCCTAATATTGTGCTAAAGTAGTTAAGCTATAAGTTAGCTTAAGTAAAAATAATAGACACTTTTCTACCTGCCCGTTTTAGACATGTTTGCTTTATATATTAAAATTTATATCATTAAACCATACCTCAAATATGTGATTAAATGTTACTATGAAAAACATTGACTTTTAGTTCCAATTTAGTGTTTGTATATCATGTAGCCTTACCCTAACGATTTGAGGTAGGTCAGTTTGGCGTCTGTCCCAATTTTTATGTGGTTTATTTTGCTTTTAAAAGTTTAGTTATCATGTTTGCATAATATATTTTTTTCTTATATTGTTTCAAATAATGTCATTTCCAATATGCAATTTATGAACTAAGAAATAGCTCAATAAACTCACAATTAAAAAGAAAATTATGATTGTAATGGAGCCACTTCTGACCAAACCGAAATTAAATCTCAATTTTAAGAAATCTCGAACAATTAACTCACTAGTGTGTATTAATTTTTGATACATTTAAGTGATCTGCACTAATAAAAAGTGTCAAATATATCTAAATCCCTTTATTTTAAATGTTATAGCCGTTTCAAAATGTGACCAAACTGACCGTTATTTTCTGTAGTGTCCACTTAAAAATTGATTTTTACATAGAAATTCAGCTATTTGTAGGAAACAAAATATAATTTTCAGTTAAAAAAACATACGAAAATATTATCAAAGCCTTTAATTAACTCAAAACTCATGTCTAGAAAACTTCCATAATTTTTGTTTGGTGGCACCCAAAAGTGAAAATGCCCTAATATAGTTTTTTCATGTCTGCCTGTCCGTATATCAGCGGTTCATAAAAGTTATAGGTTGTTTTCCAGACTAGAAAGTGAAATAAAAATAGAAGTGAATATACCATCTTTGTTTTAGTTTAGACAAACCCTTTCATGTAAAACTTGTATTTTCACAAATTAGTATTTTTTTTATATTAGATCGTTTGCTGTCACTCACTGAAGATTCAAAAAGAAGTGTTCTAAGTTAAGTCACCGTTTACCAAGAAAAATTACGCACAAAGAAAAGTTTTACTAAAAATAGTCAAGGCCACTACGTCGGTTTGTCGAATGAAGTGTGTAGTAATAATAATGGCACATTCATTCATAAGCAAGAGTGACAGATTACTTCCGTAGGTAATTGGCAACGATACCTTGTGGTTTTAGGTAATAAAGTCACACCTCATTCGACTAGCGGTCTCCATAGAACCAAATGTACTATCTATCCCTATTGATTCGTAAAGATATATGATTATACTAGCTGCGCCCTGTGGTTTTACCCGCGTAAGTCCCGTTCCCGCGGGATTATCGGGATAAAAAGTAGCCTATGTATTATATCAGGTCTTCAGCTACCTATATTCCAAGTTTCATCGTAATCGATTCAGTAGTTTTTGCGTGAAAGAGTAACAAACTCACATACATACATAGGTACATACAAACTTTCGCGTTTATAATATTAGTAAGATGGGCCGTTTGATTGCTGTCTAAAAATGTTTTTTTTTTAGATTTTTAAAATGGATGTAAAATGTATGAAAATGAGACCATATCTATTTAAATGTGTTTCTACCTGTTGCTAAGATTTACAAAATGTCTTGTCCGAACTATTTATAGTGCAATTTTAGTCAAATCGATAATCGGTCAAGAGAAATACTGAAATTAATTTTTATTTTTAACATAATTTTACTAAGAAACATTGAGTCTCTGACAATACACGTTAAATTACGTACATATCACAATCAAATACGGTAACTGCGAAGGCCGCAAGTCTAAATATAATACGTGCTAATTGACAATCAATATCTAAGCATACTTAAAAAAAACTGTCAGGGATGCCACGTTCTCGTGAATTGGGCCACCGTTTTCGGCAAGGTGCTAACTGCTCACACATACGGGTTTGAGCGTGTCGTGAGGGTGGTTTTCCAATAATTTAATACTTCGATGACATCATTGTAATAGCACCGTGACAGTTTTCCAAGAAACTTGTAATACGCTTTTCAATTTCTATAGTCGACCACGTAGAGTAGTTGCGCAGCTGTTAAATATACAAATACGTAGAGATATTATGTAAACTTATACATCGCAAACCAGGAATGTTCCTAGAATTGTGTCGAATGAAAATGATATAGTACCTACTATTGACTTCAAAGAAGGTTGGAATGTTTTTCTTTACCCTAAATTTTTTGCTTTACCCTTCCGCCCGTGAAAATAGAAAAAATTAGCCCAGTTTTTATTATTTTTATGTGTTATGTCTAGGTGGCCAGTTCGAAATGGCCGTATGCTACCAGAACAATAGTTCCAAATTTAAATTACTTTATGCCCTAGGTGCATAATGAGCGCTTTATGTACCTAGGGAATAAAGACTCGCTTTACGTTAACCTTTTTGGTCAAATAAAGTGACTTTGTAGAGTTGTAGGTGTGTAAAGTATTTTAGGGCATAAAGTAATTTAAATTTGGAACTAAGGTTCTGGTAGCATACGGCCATATCGAACTGGCCACCTAGACAAAACACATAAAAAAATATAAACTGGGCTATTTTTCTTCTATTTTACTTCGACAGAAGGGTAAGGCAAAAGTTTTAGTTAATATAAAGCTCCAACTTTTTTTTTCATCTGCTAAGGCCGATGTGTGGTTTCGTCATTTGATGTAACATTGTTAAATTTAATTAATATAGAGCTGTAAATATATTTCATACACGTTGCATTAACCTATTGATTGGTTAGTTAAAAGCTTATTTTTTTGCCCTTTTATTGTCTCGTAGTAGATGTGTAAAGTAAAGTATTCACCTCGGTACTAAAGCCTGTCTTTATCTTGGGCGCTTAAATCCCACGCTTTACTCAGGACTCTAGGTACATAACTCCTTCGCTTCGCTCAGGAGTTAAGTTTTTAACACTCTCGCTACGCTCGGGAGTTAACTCTCTAGAGTCCTTCGTACGCTTTGGATTTAATATGACGCCCGCTATATAAGACAGGGCTTTAGTACCTCGGTGCATAAACTACTATCATAGATAAATTATCAGCTACTATTATTATTTGATAAAATACAATAAAGAAAACAAATTCAAATTAATTTAAACGATAAACATTATTATGTATATCATTCTATTTTATCAACTGATTAGATTTTTAATAGGGAAAATGTGTGACGTCAATTAATGTATAACAATTTCTGACGTCACTTTTAATTTTCTTTCCAAATTATTTTGAGTTTGTATAATCAAATCAATTGTTCTTCCATCAACAACCGAACAACTGCATTTGCTGAAGGTGTGCCAATAGTTCGGTAATTTATACTCGTATTAACCTAACTGATGCCACTAAAACAGTTCCAATAGTTAAGCCAATTAAACTTATCACGACTTATTGCGACTAAGCATTTACTAAGATAATATTTTTGGTATGATACACAAAAAGCTGCGCGGCTTCAATGCCTCTTTAGAAATGATTTATATTAGACCGTTTCTCGGCCGTGCCGGGTTTGAGTTTCGTTGTCTGTTGCTCGGTTAAAATATCGGTGCTCGGCCGCCACCTGGTTGCAACGACTGCTCGCCGAGCAATGCACATTAATGCACAACGAAGCTCGGACCCGGGGCGGCCGGGTGTCGGTCTAATATGAATAAACCCTTAGATGGAAAATTTATACAGATAACGTTATTTATAAACAGCCTTCCGAAAAGAAGATTATATTAATTAAGATGCATTTTTTTTGTATGTATGTTGCTGGATATTTCTGCCATCTGAATTTTGACCGCAGAAACCTATACATAAAACGTTTAATGAAGTATTTCAGAGTACGCGATACATACATATTTGCTATTCTGTTATCTGAGTAGGCGCCGAAAACGTGCGGTGATTCAAAACGATACAAATTATTGGCTTCTTATCTACTGACGTTCTATATACCTACTTTACGATAACTACCTGGAGGCTATCGGTTAAGGTATGTGAAAATGAATTTTCCAACTGATATGATTACTGTAATTAACCCTAGAAATCCTGATTATGTTGCAATTACTCAATTACATTATAATGATTTGTTTAATCCCTGTCTTTTAATCTTTGCAATTTACAAAATACCTACTTACATCGGTTATTGATAAAATTTTGATAAACATAGTCAGTATTTAATGAATAAATAACAATAAATCGAATACCCGACTTTCATATATTATGTAACTCTAAAAACAAAAAAAGTTTCACAGAACCATGTAAGGGTCGTAGCCTCAAATAAAAACCCTTAGCAGGCGAATTTTCAAAAATCCCTTCTTATTGAGCACTTACATCCTAAAATAAACCTCTATGCAAAATTTCAGCCTCTTAACATTTGCGGTTTCTGATATTTGGTGATGAGTGAGTGATTTTCTCTTTTATACAATTTGTAACGGGTAAGTCCTTTTAATCCGAACGGGGGTTGTTCTAGACGTCTAGGCGAACAACTTTTGTTCTAAATCTTTTGAAAATACAAACTTTTTTTTGAAAATTTTGAAATTAGGTTTCACTGAAAAAACAGCTGTTTTTGAAAAGAAAGATAATTGAAGTTTTGATTGTAAACCATCACACTAAATAAAAGGACAACATAAGGTCAATGGCCTCGAACTCTCAGAAACAGCTGATTTTCAAGTAAACTTTACACCTAAATTTTTCGAAATGTACTTCGAATTTCCAAAAGTTGTTAGCCTAGACGTCTAGAACAACCCCCTTTCTGATTAAAAGGACTTGCCCGTTACACCTTGTATAATATAGATGAGAATTATCTGAAAAAATGGACACCCAAAATCGATCTAAATGATTACCTACCTTAATTAGTAGAAATTGACTTAAATTACAGATACTTAGATTATTATTAACTAGCTGCGCCCCGCGGTTTCACCCGCGTAACTTCCTATCCCGTAACGTTAATGATCCCTCACGTATGTCATACCAGGTGTTGCTTAACGATCATTCAAAGTACTATATAATATTTCTACCTCTAAACCAACCCTGTACCAAGTTTATGAACGATTCATCGGGTCACCTGCTCTTTTTCACCCATCACTTATGTTGTACCAAGTGTTGCTTAACCCGTACGATCATTCAAAGTACCCTATATATTATTTCTACCCTGTACCAAATTTCATTCATATCGGTTTACGGGTTGTTGAGTTAGAAATAGAAATACACGACTTTATTTTTCAGAGCTGCCGTCCCGCAGTTTCACTTGCGTAAGTCCCGATCCCGAGGGAATATCGGGATCAAAAGTAGCCTATGTCACATCTGGATAATGTAGTTTTCTATTAGTGAAAGAATTTTTGAAATAGGTCTAGAAGTTTCTGAGATGACCCCCAAAATACATACATATATACATGTTACCAACGTAACCTCTTTAAAATATTAATTACCAACATAAAACAAAATATTAAGAATCAAAAGTACAATGAGATATTGCAAAATAATTATTAAAAAGCACTGCAGTTTGGTGACACTACCGTCTCGCATGGAGCCGACCGATTGAGCCGCGCGGCATGATGCCTCACAGAGCTGGCTGGCCACCCTCATCATCGTCGTCCGCTACGTGTATATTATGTAATATATGCACGCTTGGTACTTATTAATTATTTACTGTGGAGTTATTTTAAAACTGTAATATCTCGTGAGATATTCATTGAAATCAAGTGATGTTAAGGACAATTATGTTTAAAATTAAATACTTTTAATGAATAACGTATTTATTTGGATAAGGATTAATATCATATTTACAAAATTACCTTCGGAAACAATGCATTGTTCTACAATAAATTTCATTACTCTAAAAGATGTTATATTGAGTCAACCTTAAGAGTTAGACATATGCTGTCGCGGACTATTTATTAGATCCTATTTAGAGGAAGAATTCTCTCATAAATGGTTTTTATGTAACTTTGACCGTTTACTTAGCGCACGTGACAGAATCTCGGAAAAGGGGGATTTTTTTCCCGTTTCTGCAACATATTTCATGGATGCTTCGCTCCTATCAGTCGTAGCGTGATGTAATATAGCCTATAACCTTCCTCGATAAATGGACTATCAAACACAAAAAGAATTTTTCAAATCGGACCAGCAGTTCCTGAGATTATCGCGTTCAAACAAACAAACAAACAATCAAACAAACAATCAAACAAACTCTTCAGCTTTATAATATTAAATATATAATATATAATATATAAAATATAATAGTATAGATTTAATTATCAACAAGTTTATTCATAATTGGATCACCCTCAACATATTGTACCTGTGCAAAATTGTATACAGGGCGAGTCATTTAGACCATTTCATAGGTCTTAGGTTTTATTTTATTTTATTTATGTATTTTTTTTTCTAAATCACAACTCAAATATAATAATAATTAGCCTGTTAATTTGTCCCACTGCAGGGCAAAGGCCTCCTCAGTACGACGCAACAGTAACCTTCTCCGGATTGGCGAATATCCCATCGGACCGCTGTGGCTCTTAGGACATGTCGATTTTTTCACAGTCAAACGAACTACACGCTCAGTGAAGCTAAAATATCAGTTTTAGGGTTCATTGGAAACTAATGAAGATCACGAATATCGCAATGAATCTGCTCGACAACGATACTGTGTGCACGTAACAACGTGCAGGCGCCACACCACGCGGACGAAGTTGCGAGCACAGCTAGTATCAAATATATTGTAAACCGTTAAAATGTTTATCTCTACACGGGCCGACTCTATGTAAAACAAGACATTTTCTACTTATTATTTTCTTATGAATCTATACCTACAAAATAAAAGCGTGTTACATTTACAGAGGAATGATCAGGCGTCTATTTTATAATTTTAGTCTTAGTTAATTTCTATATATTTGATTAGACACGTATGATTGGAATTAGGCACCGTATGACCGTATTAAATAAAAATTATAAGAAACTACAGTATACCTAATTATATTGCCAATTAAAAAGACTAGCGGTATCCCGTGATTTCGTCCCCAAGTTTATATTAATCACGGAGTAAATCATGTACCACGCTTTGATCTATTCCATAGCGCTACTCCAAGATAAAGTACAAAAACTTATTGAAAAACAAAATACAAATTTATCAAAAAATAAAAATAAACAAATCGAAAATGCGTAGGACTGCTCTGTGATCAAAAAAAGAAGAAGAATTCAAAACGATTATTAAATTGAATAAGGTCCGCGTTTAAAAAGTTTGAATTTATTTGAAGCACACGTGTTTTTCTTCAGCAGTACCATAACCACGTAAACGAGACGTGAAATTCTAAGTGACGTAGCGAAGTTCCGTATGAAAGGTATGTATCACGTCTAATTACGATATCTATGTTGAGCCATGAAAATGTAGGTAATATGTGACTGCCTGGACAATTGGACATATTTTGGTATTCTGGAATTCGATTATTATGTGTCGGAAAGTTTAGAAAAGGATGACCTAGGTACTAAGAAAACTACAACATACTCGCATTATGCTCGTGTCATTAAAAGTCGTCGGTATAGCAAGAATGAAGCTTAAAAAACAGAACTTCCAAATAGTTCGTATTAAACTTAATCTATACAATAACAACCTGACACGTGTTCACCTTTTTATCTACATCCAAGTACTTCGACAATTTCTTCGTAACTCATTCATGGAACGAGTTTCAATTTTACGTTCTTTCGCTGTGCAATAATAACGCCTGCTTCTAATGAATGATGTGAATAAAGATCATATTATGTGCAAAAAGCTGAGAGTTAGGTACGTAATGTTATCGGTGAATTCTTGTCGCGCCTACTTCTACATCCCAATACCGATCCGTGTGGCACCGTCGATGTGACGTCTTGCTACGTCACGTCGCGTCACTGACCGTACCCGCCGCTTCGCTTTTTAACACACGACTACGACACACCACACAACAGTTCAGAATTCCGAACAGAGTACACACATACTGAATAGAATAAGTAAAATGGCTAGAATATTGCTCTGTGTGGCTGCGGTGGCTGTTACCTTACTCTTCGGAGTTCCAGTCTTAAGTCAAAACTATAAAAAAGGTGAATATGAAAAAGGCTATTATTAGTGACTATTGGGATAGTTTTATACTGTATGTTTATCATGTTTTTATAAGAAAATTAAAAAGTTAAAACATAATTGGAATTAGCCCCCTCTACGGGGAATTACATACCTTCTTGTGAACAGGAAACCCAAGCTGGAACCGAAATCGAAACTGAAACCGATACGGGAATTGGATAGAAAACCCGAAAACAATATCGTAAACAATCCAATTTGAATAAGAAAATTAAAACGGTCGTTGTAGTAATCAATAATAAAAACATAAATCAAAGGAATCAATAAAATTCGAAAGTCTGTCTAAAATTCAAAAAGTACCTTATTACGCCCGTCCGCACAATATCAGGATACAAAAAAACTTAGGTTACTAAGAAAGCAATAGACTTAAAAGTATCTCTTTCGTAACTGGTATTTAACAGGTGGCCGCCGTGGGATTTCATGACCTACTGCAAATAACTTCAACCAATCAGAAAGCGAGTAACCCAAAGTCACTGTACAACAGAACTCCTTTTGTCTTTTCCTTTAAACCAGTTCTCATACAGACTTACACCCCCAATTTAACACCCTTAGGTACTGATTTAAAAGAAAAATTTAAGCACTTCACCTAAGACCCCACATCAACCTCTGTGTTAAATTCCAAGTCAAGCGGTGAACCAATTCCCATACAGACTTTTAACCCTAGTTTTACACCCTTGGGGGCTGAATAAAATAAACCTTTTTATTTCATCTACGACCCCACAACAATCTCTATCTTAAATTTCAGGGTTGTAGGTCAAGCGATGAACAAATACCCATGCCGACTTTCATCCCCAAATTAACATCCTTACGGGTTTTAAAGAAACATTTTTACCTTCGATTCTACAGCAATATTTGTGTTTAACTTCAAGTATGTAGGTCAAACGGTTTAGAATGCATAGTAACATTTGTTCCCCTTTTCCTCCCCTTGGGGATGGAATTTCAGAAATTTCTTTGCGAGTTCATTATGTTATGTAGGTATATCGGATACCTACGTTACATAATGAACATAATGAATGAATGAACACACTCTCCAAATTTCAGCTCTTTACTGTCAGCGGTTTAAGGTCAAGGCACATTGCCCCAGCACAGCAACGGCACGGCTCCAAACCAGCAATTACCTAGGGTTGTTTTGGACTTCTAGGCGAACAACTTTTGTTCTACGACTTTTGAAAATTCGAAGTACTTTTCGAAAATTTTAAGTGTAAAGTTTACTTGAAAATCAGCTGTTTCTCAGAGTTCGAGGTCATTGACCTTATTTTGTCCTTTCATTTAGTTTGGTGTACTACAATCAAACCTTCAATTACCTTTATTTTCAAAAGCAGCTGTTTTTTACAGTGAAACATAACCTCAAAATGTTCAAAAAAAAAGTTCGAATTTTCAAAAGTCGTAGAACAAAAGTTGTTCGCTTAGACGTCTAGGACAACCGCTTTTCGGCTTAAAGGGCTTGCCTGTTACATCTTGTATAACACAATTATGTTACAATATCAACATGAACAAGTTAACGGCGGGCTGTCTGCGTGCTTGCCGCTACCATCCAGCCAAGCTCGCAGTGTGAGCGTTTTAAGCGAGTGTTCGCAGGTTCGAATCCTGTCTTGGGATTTTTTTGGAAATATTATTTCCTTGCTAAAATATTTCTAAGTTTAAAATGCCTTCAGCAATAAAAACAAAAAGAAATATCTTACGTGATTTAATAAAATATTCAGCAGAGTTTTGGAAACTAAAATGCGCGCGGCAGGATTTTCTTACATATCTTGTATACTTTACCTATCCTTACAATAAAGGAAGAGAGAACCAAAATTCTGTACTTGGAAGTAATTTAAAAAATAATGTTGTCTTAGGAAAAGTAGTACTATTAAAAACTACAAATCCGATTGAACTCTGGTATTCAATATTGGACAGTTCTATTTTTCAGAAACCTCGTGGTATACTTTACATCGAAATCCATTAGTAGAATGAATGAATGAACGAAAAAGTCGCTATTTCTACTAACTAAATAAAATTGTAATAATATTATTGTAGTGGAATGTACAGCGGACCATTCAAAGGGGAGAGACAAGATAATAGAACAAGTAAAATGTGGGAACCCGAAACCTGTGTTTATGACCCTGGCGCCCAGTAAACATGCCGAAATGGTGAGATTTGGCTCTACACTAAACTATTTTATTGCTTGAAAATTACAAAGATATTATTTTTATAAATAAAAAAAATCTTAAAATTTGTGATGAAATTTGTTAAATCAAATTATAGCTCACTAAAAAAAAGATTAAATAACGTCTACATACAGTGCCACCCACTTATCTGTTCTGTAACCTGAAATCGGGCAAGCAAACGACAATATGGATTCATTCAGTAAAACTGTCCGACTTCAGATAACAAAAAAAAGGATGGTTTTAATTCTCAATTCGTCGCGTATATAAATATTTTTGTACCGTTTTTAAGTTGGATTATAACTTTTTAAATTATCTTTTTAATTACAGTTCATATTAGTATACCTACCTACTTTCGTCTGCCACTAACAAATCAACAAATTTGTATCCCTAATTTAAATTCACCTCGGAGTTCTCTCACGTTTCTATTACAAACGGAATCATCTCAATCGGTCAAGCCATCTTCGAGTAATCAGTGATGAACATCCCTATAAGAATAATCGCGACTAATTGAAAACCTCCTCCTTTTTTTAAAGTCTGTTAATAAAATAACAACGACCAATAAAAATTTTCAATCACGTAATTATATTCTGAAACTTGTATTTCCGAAAAGTTCAATATAAAATTCAGTAACGCCAGTACAGTGTTATCATTTGACCTCATTAAGTTCAATAAACTTAAACGGTCTTTGTATTAAAAATCTAACTAACAAATGCCATCAATTTATTATCATACACATCAAATGAAAAATACAAACAAAATAAATTAAAATACAAACTAATTAAATCTAAATACACATAAAATTAAAACAAAAAAATAAATAAATAAAAATACAAATAAATAAAAACAAAACAAATAAAACATTGAAACTAACTAGTTTGCAGTATCAATTTATCTAATTCTAGATCAGTATCTTACTGTCTGTCTATTTCACAATATTGTTAAATTCAACAACAAAGCCTCTAGAATTAGGCTTCTTGTTTTCAAAATTGACCATCTCTATTGTAGCTATTAAGTCATCTTGTGTAATTTCACATTTGTTCAGTTAATTTATTGTGACTTCGTTTTTCGAAATGGTAATTCCCATGTTCATGCAATCTATTTGTCGTACATTTTCTGATTTATCGTTGATGTCTATTATTTTAATTAGCGATTTAAAATTGTCATCACAACTATAATATCAGCTATTAACGTCACTTCATCCGACTCTAGAAAGCATTTGATTTTCAATTATATATTTATATTAGCCTTATTGATTATGTGGCCTAACTCTAATTAAATATTTGAAGCGATAACAATCTGTTCCTATTTAAAATCCAATAAAGTAGAACTTTTCTTTTTAGTTTATAATTACCTGCGTCTATTGAGTCATAACCCGAAAACTAGATGATTGCTTCATACATAAATCAAAAATCATTTATGCTAAAGTGAAACAGTACAATGCAAACGACCAATGAAGTCACTTTTAGTTATTGAAATAAGTTTGAATTAAGTATATATTCTTAAGATCCACGTAATTTTGATGAGAAGATCCGCCTTCATCAACATTGATAATTTAATGGGAGATTAAATTAAGAGTAAATAAACTTAAATTTAAACTCAAAAGAAAACAAACAAAATGATTTAGGCATAGCGCGTGTTACGGCCAATACAAGAAATGACTTGCGTTTTTGTTAATTTAGAAGAAAGAAAATAAATTGAGAACTTAATTTTCTTTGAACCTTTTTGACGATCACAAGTAATCAGTTTTTCACCTATCGGATCTAAACCTCTCTCTTGATATCACTGTAGAATATAATATGTTTTTTTTCTTTTCCTAGGTTATTCCTAGGCAGGTGTGGGTGAATCGCTGTACCGGCCTCTGCGAGTTTGGCGGCGCAGGTACTTGCTTCCCCACAGAAGTCAAACTGCTAGATATACCGGTAAGAATTAAACATTTTCATCTCGGATTATAAAAGGACGAGGGATTTTAGGGATGTCCACAAGATTGCTTGACCAATTAAGATGTTTCTTTTTAAATGGAAAAATGGGAGCTCCGAGGTGGTCCCATAAAAATTTGGTGAGGATCTGATGAGGATCTTCGAAGTGATATGAACGGAAATGCTCCTCAAACGCAGCAATCAATTAAATTGTTCACCGATTACTCGAAGAACGTTCAAGCCTGATCGAGATGGTTCTTTTTTACTGGAAAGAAAGGTGCTTCAAGGTAGTCCCATAAAATTTTAGTGATGATCTGATGAGGATCTTCAAAGTAATGAACAGAAAGGCTTATTGCGGAAACATACAGTTAAAACTTTTAACTTTTTAGTGTAGTTCACCGCCTCTTTTCTTTCATTATTTTTTTATTATAAAAGTCATAATAAAAACGCCATTTCCGGCACCGACCACAAATAACAGAATTCTAATTTGTTCCAGGTCCGAATACATGACGGTATAGCAGGCAAGGCGTCTTGTGCAACATACTTGGTTGACGAGGACGTGGCTTGTGGCTGCTGCGAAAAAGGCCCAGGGGGCTGTGCCGTCCCGAAGGTGTTAAATCCTCGTAAGTGCAACTGTAAATGTTTCGACATTGAGAAGCCCAGAACTTGCTCCAAAAGGTTCGTTTGATGATAGATGTGTGCACTTGCATGCTTCTCTCGCACATGGCACATTATTGTAGCACATTACAACCTTCCTTTCTTTAAACGACCTACTTTTTTATTTTCTTTCTTATGACGGACGTGGAATCAAGGACTATTGTCAAAGATAAGTAACTAAATAGACTCTTTTTACCCGGTTGCAAGGAAAGGGTTATGTTTTTCGCGCCTATCTTGTATGTATTTATTCGCTTTTATCAATATTTTTTGTAATCATTACCTAAACTTTCTTTTCAATTGCTTTGTTATTTTATTTACTAATCCAATAATAAATGATTGCAATTTCTTTCGTGATATAATTTATAACATTGTTATCATGTTTAAATTATTCCAAAACTGTCACCACTTTGTTTCGAAGATGACTACTTGATACCAAGTTATTCCACTTGTAGCTCTTTTGCCGAAAGACTTTTCTAACTTATTGTTTATTTCTTATTCATTTTCTCTTTTACACGTAAACGTCACGTCTCTATTACTTCATAAAGTACCCTTTGTTTAATGACCGTTTAACATTAATATGTTTGCATGGAACGAGTGATGCCTAATGCGCTGACATCCATTGTCTTATAGACTTAAGCTTTTTGTGCTTTTTGGTGTGAGATTTTTGACTCTTATTTTATTGAGTTTACACATTTTACCGATTTAAGCCGGCTTTAAACTCGTCTGGTACTAATTAAAAAATCATCGCTAATATAACATAGAAATACCTAGTACTTATAACGCTTTGAAATTTTTATTTATTTTTATTTCCTAGCTTCAGGTAGATCGCTGTACGTGCCGCGTTTGGCTGGACTGGATGAACCGGTGTACCTGAAAAACGTGACGACAAGGACCAGAGACCAGAGTTTTGCATCGCTTTCTGAGCAGGGTGACCACAAAACTCCATTTATTGTGGGACAAAGAATATGATTGAATATTTCTGTTTATAAGTGCATAACTTCGTAAATTACTTATTTTAAAGAAATAATAATATAAGCCTAAATTGTTTTGAATATTTTCTATAGATCCTTATTACCAGAGCTTAAAGTCGAATAAATCTTATTAGCAGCGGTCGAAATAGGTATTTGATTTTTGGTACTTGGGCCATGTTAGTCATTATATGGATATGCCTCGTAAGGAAATCTGATTTTTTGATTGTGATTTAAGTAGAGCAAATGAAAATAAACAAGTTACGTTGAAATTTGTATAAATCATTAATAGGTACAGAAAATAATTATACCTATAGGAAAATCAAATGATAAATTTTCACCTAAATATAAAATAAACTGAGTAAGTTTATGTGTAATTGTGACCCACGCACGAAAATAGTATTTAACACTTAAATACTATATGCTCCGACACTTTACCTATTTTCCGACAATCAGAATAATATACCTAGTCCACAATAAAAAAATAAATTTTTAATTGTAAATCCTGTCTTGCAGGCATGTCCATGTTAACATATTATACATCTGAAGTACTTGTCTTCATTTCAATAAATCTATTCCGACCCCTGCTAATTAGGTAACGTATTAGTAAATGCATTTAGGGGAGCGTGCACAGGGTAACGCGAGAGCTATGCAGCAAAAAATAATAATGAACAATATATGAAATGTATTCAAGAAAAAATTGACCATAGCCCACTACCAGGGTTTTTGCCAACACGATAGGACACTTTGAGATCTTTGATTTGAATGATAGCTGTCAGGCTTAAAACGTCTATATCTTGGGCAATATTGACCCTAGGGCCACTAGAGACCTCAAAAAAATGATAGGGCTTATCGAGATCTGCATATATCGGATGACCACTAGGCTTTTCGATAAAATGATAGGACTCTTCGCTCATTTTAGATGACAGCTGTCAAAATGAAAATGCTTTTATCTTAGAAACTATTGATCCGAGGCTATTAGTTTCTTTGCAGATGTGATTGAGCTCTTCGAGATCTTCATTTCGGATGACAGCTGTCAATTCAATCCTCTATCAAAATTGATAGAGCTCTCGAAGACCTCAATGTTTGTCAAAATGAATGTTTTTAATTTTACAAGTAAAACTTAAGTGTTAAAAACGCTTTTGTAAGTGGCTGTACCTACGTATTTTATTATTTAAGTATTTTAACGAATGTAAAACATTCTACATTTAAACAAAACAAAACATTTAGTTTTTGTAATTAAATCTTTACACTCAGTATTTTATTTTAAGATATAATTTTAATGTTGACGTAAATGTAATTTACGCTATTGCTAAATTGTGGACCGTTATTCCAGTTCAAACTTTAAAAAAATATTGTTGTAATTAAGTATTTTTAAGTATTGTGCTTCTAGTCAAGCGATTTTTATTTAAATATCTACTTATCTTACTATTTAATAACATAAACATAAATTTATATCAAATTTGTACCTACAATCCCATTTTGATCGCTACTACCAGTATTTCAGATTCCTTAAACTTAGTTATTTTAGCTTATCTTGACAGTTTTTTTTAAAGAATTAAGCGTAATTGGCATAGTTAACGGTGGACGCTCATGTATGAAAAAGTGGATCGATTATGCGAAACTATGCTAAGCTAATTTAATGTACTTAGTTGTCAATAGATATTCGGTTTTAAAATAATTAAAAGAGATAATGCAAACAAAAAATGAATCGACCATCAAAAAATATAAAAAAATAAACAAAATTTTGTACCACTTAGTACTCTGCATTTTCGGGTATTTGCAATGTCTAATTAATTATTTTTTTTAAGTGATGCGGAGTCAAAGTGGAAGGTTTTTGTGGTCAAAGTGGAATAACCCTTATTATTATAGTATATGTTCTGTCGTACTTAAATGTATTCATTATTCATTATTATAGTACTCGTAGTATATCCGTTGTCTAGTCACCGTAACACAAGCTTAGCAGCTTACCATGGGGCTAGATGGCGCTGTGTGTTGGTCATAGAATTTATATATTATTATGACACTAGTGCCTTA
Organism: Idaea dimidiata; assembly: GCA_949358125.1. Classification (NCBI taxonomy): domain Eukaryota; kingdom Metazoa; phylum Arthropoda; class Insecta; order Lepidoptera; family Geometridae; genus Idaea; species Idaea dimidiata. The sequence continues at coordinate 12,272,526 of OX442339.1, read as the reverse complement.
TTCGGTCGAAGGCAAATCGGCTTAACGTTTCGAGACTTTTCCAGATCTCTTGCTCACGATACACCAACATATTATTATGTTGCAAGGCGATTGAAACCGAAAAAATAAACACAATTTTTGTAAACTCATTGAAAATGGCCTCTACCTGTTACCTTCGGCACCACGCACGACTCTCAAAGGTCCGGGGCTCTATAGCCCCGTGATACTGGACGTATAATAATAATAAATTATTGCTTCATGACTGTGTTTAAATACTCTATCAAACAACGACATTACTTAAATATTCTCTATCAATGCTCCTCTAGAATGGACGGTGCCCTTTATTGTGAATTGTCAAGCTTTAATAGTAAATATAAGTGATTAGTGCGTACTTGTCTATGAATTGGGAATTAAAGTTTGTATTTATTTTTACACTTTTATATTTATTTTTACCTGCTACACCTAATATCTGATATATAATTTATTTCAAATATTTTCAGGTGATTTTAGGAATTGAATACATTTCTTAGGAATTGTACACAATAAGGCATTTAATAGGTACATTTTCAGTAACTTCTTAAATCCAAAAATGAATCACTATTTCGCGCGGTCACGGCATCACGCGTGAACGGCTGGATCGATTTCACTAATTCTTTTTTTGTTGTGTTTGCTTATATTACGAGAAGGTTCTAATGAAAGAAATAATGCTGGACCGATTTTAATGAATCTTACGCGGGTAAACCGTGGGGCGCAGCTAGTATACAATAAGTAGTATCAGCGTAAGTAAGACAGCGTATTGGTGGATGTCATCCACTCGTTACTCGGAAAGAGATCGCAAGCGCTGGCCATATCGGCCCGAAAGTGCCAGCTTCGCCACTTCTTTGTGGAGAAGAAATCCTAGAATCTATTTGGAGATACAATTCAGACAGGTCATTGAAGTTTCCGATCCCTTCAAGTAAGATCACTAGATAAACTGAAGTTTCTTAAGGGACAACAAAACGTCTTATAACTGTAAGCATTACACCACCATTAAACATTTAAGTTTCATGTTAGAAAGGGTTTACTTAATGTTACTTTAGAACTCCTTTTTTATGTAGTGTAGTGCCTTAACTAATGTAAGAGTTTTCAGGTCGCCCTAAGGCCTCTAACTTGACCTATCGACTGATTCAGAGACCAGGACCCATCTGCTTAACTTTCGATAACTTAAAAGGTTAAAGTCTAGAAATGGCCGTATAACTAGAAAGATTATTAGATAACTGCCTAATGTGAAACATTAGCTCATTATTTTCGCATTACATTATTGAATCATCGCCAAAAGTACGTAAGATCACCCGACCATTAATAAATTGTTATGCCACAGATGTCACACATTTATTTGGCTATTTCTAAATCTAAACAGTTGGTAATAAAAAGATAAGTGATAGATAAGAGAAATGCCGACACAGAAGTGCCTACCGCTTTTTATAAGCATTGAATTAGGTATATTTGATGTGAATATCTGTCTGATAAAAGCGGACAAAACTGACAGCTGATTTTAAAATCTTCTCTAATTAATTTATGATATGAGAGAGGGGCGTGACGAGAAATCAAAATGAAATGACCCCAGATAATCAAAGTCTCAAATCAAAATTTGCTATCACAAAATAACATCTTTTAAAATAAAAATAGTTGATTCTTACTTTTCGGAGCTCTAATATATTAAGTTGATTTTTTGTCCAGTTTTAGTGCTTTAACAAAACAGTGAAGATTTACATGCAGTGGGGTAGATAATTGAACAGTAACACCATTCATAATCCTTTCGACTTTTGTTTCCCGTGTAAACGACACTTTATCTGAAATTTCTTTAAAAATACTTCTACCTGTTTTTTGTCACACCCGATTGATCACATTTCGATCTTAAACAAGAGAATATTTTGAAATTTCAGTAGTACATTTTTAAACCAGTTGTAAGTTATTTTTCATTAACTTACTGTTATAGGTTACTAAAACACTTTATTTACCGGGTTTAATCGCGTTTTATTCATGATTTTTAAACGACCGATCTTTTGCCAACTTTTGGCTTTTTCAACTTTAACAAGGTTGAGGTTGAGTGTTTTATTATGCAAAATCACGAAAACCATAGAAGAAAATTGTTTGAACTGTATCGTTCAAAAAGTTAGAACTGTATCGTGATCACCATTTGAAGACTTTTACTCCACAATGATTATCGCACTGAAATTTATTCAGTCAAATACAAATGATAAAGATATTAAAATAAAATTAAGGCGCAAGTTCATTTATAAAGAAATAAATACATTTTGCACGACATTGCACACAGCACAATCTAGCCTCAAACTAAGCACTAGTGAGTTGTGTTATGAGTACTAGACACCGGATATACTACATATTATAGTTTTTTTTTTGTAAATACATTCATATTATACCTACATAGAAAGACACCCAGACTAGATACAAATATTTATTTTTAAGCATAAATATTTGCAACTGACGGGAATCGAACCGTGCATTGCAGACGGGCGTTAGCCCAACGCGCCTGTAAGGCCGCTAAAATATCATAACTAAAGTCGCATCAAAGCATTGCATGTAGATGTCTACTGCCTATAAACTAAGTTATTTCCAAACGCCACATTCTTCAGGATGTTGCTATTTATGGCTTGAAGTCTTAAGTGCATCGGGATTTGCCATAATACAACTACGAGGATAAACCCACGTCCTGATGCATCAGAGAAGGGGCTGCCCTTATTTATCTGCAATCACTAGCCTGTTATTATGCAAATTCACTTTTACCGGTATCCCACCCAGACACACCCAGAACCAGAAACAAAATATTTACAGTCTGTCTTAATACTTGTTCCCGGCGCGAATTGAACCTACCACTTGACATTCAAGTTTTGTCGTCTAAGTATATGCATATAATATGAAGGTATTATATTTTAGAATATAACTGGTTAAGATCAAGGGAATAATGTGTTTTTATATCCAGTAACCACTAGTTATTATAACTAATCAATTAAATTGCTTTACAATATTTGAGGATATTTCTAGTTATGGGCCGAATAGTCGGCAATTTTACCGACTAGTCGGTTGGTGCCGACTAGTCTGCAAATTGTGCCGACTCGTCGACAACTAACAATATGGAGTAAAACCAATACCTATAGAGTTAGTAATACAGTTAAAAAGCTGGTTAAAAGTAAAAAAAAAACACTTCTCAACTAGGGATTCGAGCACCTTAAATGCCTCAACATGTGTCATCTTATTTTCTTTCTCCCATTTTATAATGTTTTGAAAATGTTATTTTTTTCCCACAAAATGGTTTAAGGGCCATTCAGGTTTTATTCACGTTTAAACCAAAACAGTCAACTTTTGACTTAAATGTGGATAGGCTTTAAAACAATAAGAAATTTTTACCTTGAAATTACACCAAATGTAGGGAACAATGACATTCACAAACGCTACAAACGAAAAATTCTAAACCATTGCGTCAGAAAATAATCAAAAATTTTCGATGAATCCGACAGAGATTTTCAGTTTAGCTCGCCTTTACCATTTTTTAGAAGTTTTGATTCACCCGAATGTCAATTATAATGATTTGAATTGCAGACTTTAATAGTCGGCCGACTGGTCGGTAATTTATGAAAAATCCGTAGTCGGCTCATCTCTAGTTATTTCGCAAATGAAATTGCGAGATAACCCATCATATATCTTGGTGACTTTATTGTTTTAGGTTTCCGTCAGCGTAATAAAATTATAATTACCTATTATATGTAGTAGGTAGATACACTTACATAACCTACTTAACCACGATGTAATAATACTTCGGCTATGGTAGGTATAGGATGAGTTCTTCCTAACAGTTGGTTTGAACTTCGCGCAAGTCAGCTTCTACTGTTCCTCTCAAAGCCGTGCGCAAGCGCAATGATACTTACGCTAGCCATTGTCATTCGGGAAATTTCAAGCTCAGCCGTTTTGGTATGTTCCTAACTAGCTATAAGTCATATTATTTGTTGTGTCCTCTTTGGCTACCTATGTCCTAAATAGTTCAGATAACTATTTTATTATTTAAGTATCTAAGAACAAAAAAATAACTTTAATCCTCAATTTGTTATGTTTCTAACTGGCTAAATAATATTATTTGTTGGTACCTCCTCGGCTTCCTATGTCCGAACTATTAACTTTTAAGTAACAACCTTACTTTTAGGCATACACATAAATATAATAGTAGCATATCATAGCTAATTGAAGGTTAAAATGAAAACGAAAAATGTAAAAAATAAGCACATACAAACTTTCTTTCTTCAAATTATAAAAACTAAAAAGTTTATGTAAACGATTTCATATCTTTGTATTATTCTTTATTACTCGAGAGTATTAAAATATACTTAAGTGTTCCCGATTCCTCCACTTTCCCTATATACTTGGTAATTAAGTGTAGCAGGTAAAAAGAAAAAGAAAAGTTTAAAAAATAAGTACAAACTTTAATCCTCATTCATAGACAAGAACGCACTGGTCTATATTTACAATTAAAGCTTGACAATTCACAATAAAGGTCACCGTCCATTCTAGAGGAGCAGTGATACACAATACTTAGGTAATGTCGTTGTTTGTTGGAGTATAAACAAAATATAAAAGAAAACCCATTTTTTGGTTTTAATCGCAGACCAACAGGTGTGAAATGACTTCGCAAAAGTAGTCGAGAAATAGTCAACGGGATAAAAGCCAAAAAAAAAAGTTTTATTTCAGAAAAAATAAGATAAATCTATGACAATCTTATAGGTAAAAAAATTAATAAGTTAAGGTTTGTTCATTGAGATTCGTTGTCTTCGACCAAATAAGGCACTTAGTGTCATAATGAACAATTAATACACTTAAGTACGAGAGAGCATTCACAATAATAATAATAAATAAATACAAAAAGACAGAAATACTTTATAAGAAAATGCAGACTGCAAAGGGTTTTTTATTGTATTTTATGTTGGTCAACGAATTGATTGGCTGGTTTATTTTCCAGTCTGCATTATCCCTTTAAATATTATAAAACCGAATATCTACTGCCAACTAAACAAAGTTAGTTTGTTGGCAGTAGATTTTCTGTTTTATAACTAAACTAAGTTCGTTTAACTTCATTTTTCATAATCGAGCAAGTCTTTCATACGTGTGCAGCTACCGCTACCTATGCTAGCTACGCTTACTTCTTAGAAAAACTGTCGAGCTAAGCTGAACTAACTTAGTTTAGAAAATTTTAGTGTTAAATTTACCGATCAAAATGAGTTTGTAGATTTTGTTTTTGTTACTAAATAGTGAGATAATTAAATATTTACAATATCAATATTAAATAAAAATCGCTTGACTAGAAGCATAATACTTAAAAATACTTAATTACAACAATATCCCTATTGGAACTGGAATTACGTATCACAATTTAGGAATCGCGTAAATCATATTTACGTCAACATTAAAATTAAATCTTAAAAATACGATGTGTAAAGATTAAATTACAAATACTAAAGAGAATATTTTACAATTCGTCAAAATACTTAAATTAATTAATAAAATACGTAGGTACAGTCACTTACAAAAGCGTTTTTAAAACTTACTTAAGTTTTACTTGTAAAATTAAATACACTTTTACTACTTACCTAATTAAGTACAAAAATTATGCGTAGGTTATAATGAATAAGTACAAATTTGTAATGAAGACTTTAAAATACTTAGATTTCGGTCTAATTATCAAATAAAATACGATTACCTAAGTACAGGTGACCTTACACGACTTGTTTGACACGAAGAATTTTGTGAGAAATAAAGCCAATATCATTTTTGTGTCAAACGTGTTGTCCTTCAAATATCTACTTACTAAAATACCAAAAAGTAATGGAACGACCACGGAACGACTCACAGCACCTTTTGGCCCCATTGTTACACTATTCTACATAAACTTACATCTAGAATAAATAACTTAAAAGCTATAATACTGTTACATTCGACTAAGGATCTCCGTCCACATAGTATGCTAAATGCTATCATCTGATAATGTGGACGAAAATTTGTAACTTATAAATTATTCTAAGACACGTTAATCAGTCATCTGTTTACGTATGTCATACTGTCAAGTTTAATTCAAGTCTCATTTCACAACACTTGCTTTTGACTAAACTTAAATTCTATATGAAAATAGCTTAATTGAAATCTTCACTTTTCATCAACACTTATGAATGATTGTAACTGTCCAAGTGTCCACTCAAGACGTAATATACGTAATAAACGTCAAGACGTAATAAACGTCTTTTAAAAACAAAATGTTCACTCTAACCAAGTTAAATTGGCCAACGTCACTGAACAACATCTAAGTAAAACACTTCAATAGAATTGTCATGGGTAAACTAGTAACATTTTAACTTCTTTTGGTGTAGTTTCTTTCAATGTCTTCACCTTGTCAAAGCGAAGAAAGTCCATCTATACTCGTAAGTCTTGGGGCAAAAGATTCCAAGTAATTCCAAGTAAAGCGCGAAATTCTCGCAATTTGACTATATTTTCTCATACACGTGGACGTCTCCTAGGTTCACATGTACACTTAGATCGATTCCACCGTTGGTTCCTCTGTAACAAATAAAAAAAACTATGCAAATACTGAAAAAAGAAAAAAGTTCAAGTTTTGAAATAAGTACTAAAGGTATATAAAATCACGGGATCTTGATACGAAAGTTGTACCTACTCTATGTCTTAATTTAGGAAAATTTCGTTCGTTCGAACAGATATTTCAAAGGTTTCAAACAATTTTAAGTTTCGAACGCTAGAAGTTTTCTTAGTGAAAAAAATAAGTGTTCGTCGTATTGTGGTGTGATAACCATTATTTCCATAACTATAGAGACATTCTGAGAGCTAATTGACGAAATGTAATGTTATAATCAAAGAGTTAAGACGAATTTCCAAAATTCTTCAAGTATGTATGTTATATTATTACCGACGAACTTATTTTTGTTCGAGTATAAATAATAATCAATTAAAATAAGAGTTAAAAATCTAACACCAAATAACACAAAAAGCTTTAGTCCATAAGACAATGGATGTCAGCGCATCAGGCATCACTCGTTCCATGCAAACACATTATTGTTAAATGGTCAATAAACAAAAGGTAAATGTACTTTATGAAGTAATAGACACGTGACACTTGAGTGTTCAAAAGAGAAAGAAAAAGGAATAAACGAAATGTTGGAAAAGTTCTTTGATAAAAAACAGAAAGCGCTACAAGTTTTACTTAGTAGCTAGGATCTTCTTAACAAATTAGTAAAAGTTATAGAATACATAACATGATAACAATGTTATAATTATGTCACGTGAAAGGTGTTGCAATTAATTATAGGATTAGTTAACACAACAACAACGTAATTAAAAATAAAGTTTAGGTAATGATTGCAACAAATATTGAACAAAGCGAATAAAAACAGTTTATTTGGCTTCTTATCTCTGACGATAGAGTCACTCGATTCCACGTCATAAGAAGAAAAATAAAAATAGCAGGTGGTTTAGAGAAAGGAAGGTTGTAATGTGCCACAATAATTTGCCAATACGCAACGAGTCGCGAGACAAGCATGCAAGTGCAGACATCCATCATCAAACGAACCTTTTTGAGGCATGTTCTGCGCTCCTCCATGTTGGGACATTGACAGTTGCACTTACGAGGATTGAACACCTTCGGGGCGGCACAGCCCCCTGGGCCGAGTGCGCAGCAGCCACAAGCCACGTGCTCCTCAACCGGGTATGTTGCACACGTCTCCTTGTATGTTTTACCGTTGTATATTCGGATCTAGAACAAATTAGAATTCTGTTATTTGTTGTCGGTGCCGGAAAGGGCGTGGGATTAGACTAATTCGACAGAGTCAAGTAGGCGTTAATATACGATTTACGTTATAAAATTCATCACGTTTCAGTTTGTACTAATCGGGAGATGTAGAAAAATAGTCGATTCAAAGTTCATAATCCGAACAGATAAGACATTTTTTTGCTTGTTAACCATGACTTTCATATTAAGTGATAATAGAAAAGAGGCGGTTCACTACACATCTCTATGACATCTATAGGTATCACATCTATTTAAAACATAAAATACGCTGTGAATAACCAAGATGGTACACAATGGCGTTACATAAGGCATTATAGTCGGTAAAGTATGTCAAGGGCTGGCAATATTTGCTGTACACTGATAGAAGCGGTATCGCTTTAGATATATCTACGTATAAAAACGTTTAATCGAAGATGACATTTTTTAATTCTTACCGGTATATATCGAATTTTGATTTCTGTGGCGACGCAAGAACCTGTGCCGCTAAACTCGCAGAGTCCGACACAGCGATTCACCCACACCGCCCTAGGAATAACCTAGAACAAAAAACAATCACATTATATTCTATATTGATATCAAGAGATCCGAGTTAGATTTGAGAGTAACGACTTTGTGATTATTTGTGATCGTCAAATAAGTTCAAATAAAATCAAGTTGTCAAATACTAGGATATCCGTTTATTTACTTTTAAATTATCAGAAACGCAAGTAATTTCTTGTATTGGCCATATCACGCTATACCTAAACTATTTTGGTCGTTTTTTTTAAGTTTAGTGTAAGTTTATTTACTTCATTTATTTTAATCTCACATTAAATTACCACAATGTATGTTAAGGCGGATCTTCCCATCTTAATTACGCGGATCTTAAGAAAATATACTTAAAACTTATTAAATAACTAAACGTGACTTCATTGGTCATTTGCATTCGAGTAAAAAATACTTTACTGTTTTCACAGCATTTACAATTTATGATTTATGTATGAGGCAATAATCTAGTTTTCGGGTTATGACTCATTAGAAGCAGGTAATGAACTAAAAAGAAAAGTTATACTTTATCAGATTTGAAAAAGGAACAGGTAGTTGTCGCTCCAAATATTTAATTAGAGTTAGGCCACGTAATCGATTTGGCTAAATATACATATGTAATTGTAAATCATTTGCGTTCTGGAGTCGGATGAAGTGACATTAATAAATAGGCAGGTGTGTCTGAGTATTTAAGATAATAATTTCAAATCGCTAATTGAAATAATAGGCATCAACTATAAATCTGATAATGTATGACAAATAGATTGCAAGGACAAGGGGAATCACCATTTTGAAAAAGCAAGTCACAATAAATTACTATAAATTAACTGAACAAATGTGAAATTACACAAGATGATTTAATAGCTACCATAGAGATTGACAATTTTGAAAACAACAAGAAATCTAGTCTTCGTTTTTGAATTTAACAATATTGTGAAATAGACAGTCAAGATACTGATCTAGAATTTTGTAAAAAGATATTGCAAATCAGTTGGTTAGATAAATACAATTACTGTTTAAGTTTATTAAACTTAATGAGGTCAAATGATAACACTGTGATGCGTTATGGAATTTGAATATTGAACTTTGGAGTTTCAGAATTTAGTTATGTGATATTACATTTTGATTGGTCACTTTTATTGAGATGTAGATATTTAGAAGTAGATTTTCTATGTAAGTTTCAGGTAATAAAATAGTTTAATGTAGAGTGAAATCTCACCTGTTCGTAATGACGACCAGGCTCTAGATGCACGAACACAGGTTTCGGTTTCCCACATTTTGATTCTTCTATTAACCTCTCCCTCTCCTTCGAATTGTCCGATGTACATGCCACTACAACAATATAATGTCATAGTTATTTTACGAAATAGTGTTATTTAAAAAAAACATTCCCAATATCATCCATTCACAAATTGCCATTCAAAAAATTCTGCCGCGCGCATTTTAAAAGTTGAAAAACTTTTTGATCTGTATTTTTACTAAAACATTTAAGATGTTATTTATTTCAAGTAGAAAAATACTTAAAATCACTAATATTAACCTTTTTCATATTCACCTTTTTTATAGTCTTGTTTAATACTTAAGGCTGGTACTCCGAAATCTTCAGATTTGGAAATATCGAAGGGTAAGGCAACAGCCACCGCAGCCACTAGCACTACACACAGAAATATTCTAGCCATTTTACTTATTTTATTCACTTTAAAAATCCTTTATAGAAAAAGTCCTTTAAGTTCAGGTGTAATTTAACAATCCTTTGAGTATCGAGTAAAGTTGAATTTCACTTATCACTTCTGTCCGTATGTGTACTCTGTTCGGAGTTCTGAACTGTTGTGTGGTGTGTCGTCGTCGGGTGTGTGTTAAAAAGCGGTGGATGATTAAGCGCGCGGGTGCGGTGGGTACGGTCAGTGACGCGACGTGACGTAGCAAGACGTCACATCGACGGTGCCGCACGGAACGGTATTGGGATGTAGAAGTAGGCGCGACAAGAGATCACTGATAACATTGCATCATACGCAGGTACTCTACGTACCTAACTCTCAGCTTTTTGCTCATATGATCTTGAGTCACATTACTCATTAGAGGCAGGCGTTACTATTGCGTAAGTGAACGTAAAATTGATACTCATTCCATGAATGAGTTACGAAGAAATTGCTGAAGTACTTAGCTGTTCGATGTAGATAATATGGTGGACACGTGTCGGGTTTTTATTGTATAGGTTAAGTTCAATATAAGAAGTACTCGGAAATTCAATTTTTTTTAAACCCATTCATGCATATTCAGCAGCACAGTCTCAGTAATTTTTGAAGGCCGCACGGCTGTGACACGAGCATAATGCGAGTATGTTGTAGTCTTTAAGTAGGTCATCCTTTTCTAAACTTTCCGGATTATAATATATTAATAGAATTCCAGAATACCCAAATATGTCCAGACAGACCACATGTTACCTACGTTTTCATGATTCAACATAGATATCGTAATTAAACGTGATACCTAAATTATATAATACTTACCTTTCATACGGAACTTCGCTACGTCACGTAGAATGTCATATCTCGTTTACGTGATTGTAGTTCGGCTGAAGACAAACACGTGTGCTTGAACTTAATTTAAAATCGGCAAACGGGGACCTTATTCAATTTATTTTCATATTCGTTTTGAATTCTTCTTCTTTTTCTTGTCGTGTAGTGGTGTGACTCACCTCGTGTTTTTTGAGTTTTCTGGTCTTCTAGTTTTCAGTAAAAAATTACCATACAAGGATACTTACATATTATGTTAAAAAAAATTCAAAAAGTAGAAACAATCTAGCTAGAGTGATACCTACAAATTAGATGAGTAGGTGTACCTATCTAATTCTAGAACGTTATTTTTCACTTTGCACATACGTATAGTACTTAGTACCTTACCTGTACAAATAATTAGTCACAGAATTCCAAATTTCAGTTACAAGACTGACGTCGATATTGGATCAAGGTAAACGGCCGAATCATTGTTTGTAATTTTTCGAGAAGAGGAAAGAAGGCTTCATGGAGCTCCGGAGGCTGGTCCCGGGGTAGGTCGGATGTTTTTGGGCAAGTTGTGTGTTTGTGGATGAGGTTGTGTATTTTTTTTTTCTTTTCTCTTTTACAATTTATTATAACCGACGGACAGAATTACTTTGAAACTTTTTGTGATAGTAAAGATTATGGTAGAATATTGCTCCAGTTCCACTATAGGCTTAAATATGCGACAATGTGAATGACATAATTATTGCACCAACAAATAACCCCATGAGTTTCTCGTGTCTTCTTCTCATTGGAGGTTGCGTTCCGAAGTCATTGTAGTTTACTTAACGATTCTAAAAAATATGTAATAATATTGAAAAGAATAAAAGTATATTGATTTGAATTGATTTAATTTGCCCCCTAGAGCAACGAAATGAAGTAGAAATGTGTAAAGTCTGATATTACATATATATTTCGTCATAACTATAATCGAACCAGGGTCATAGTACGTTGAGGTATCAGCTAACACGGTATGCTGAAGGCGATTTAATTATGAATAAACTAGATAATAAAATCGATAATAATGTATGTAAGTAATGATTGTATTTTTTACATTTTTAGTAGTTTGTATTAATTACTATCTAATCTACCTAATAGACAAATTTTAGGTGTCCATTTTTCAGATGATTCTTATTCTTTTTTATAGTATGTAGTACTTACTAACTAGATTATCTAGAAGTATTTGGCGCGCACGTGTCTTAATCGTAAACAAAAATGGCGATCAGATGGCGCTACGTGCCTTAGGCATAAACAAAAAGGCAAAAAGATGAGCAACTATGGCCAAATTGGTTAAGGCGTTGCAACTCTGGACTTAACCAATTATGGCGTTGCATAGGTACAGTTTGATGCACGATGTATTAAATAGTTTAATGTAAGCTATTTGGCTGAAGTGGCAATTAGCTGGCCATATTAGCCGTAGAACCGACAATCGTTGAGGTAAACGAGTTCTAGAGTGGACACCGCGTCTCGGCAAACGTAGTGTAGGACGTCCTCAGGCACGTTGGAGTGACGATTTCCGCAAAACGGCTGGCACAAACTGAATGCGAGAAGCCGAAAATAGATCTAGGTGGCGTGCAATTGGAGAGGCTTATGTCCAGCAGTGGACTGCAACCGGCTGATAATGATGATAATAATGATGAAGCTATATGGTTATAATAACATAACGAGACTGGCATAGTCACGCGTGATGAAAGTCTCAAACAAATGCAATAGATTAATATAATAATAATAATAAAAAAAACAATGAATACGTTGGGACAGATTCTAAAAGATACACGCTCAAGTCATGTTGGATGCGAATTTTTGGAAAGCATTTCTTAATAATTAAGTAATTCAAGTGGAAACATTTAAAAAAATATCAAAACATATAGCTATAAGCTAACAAGCTAGCTAGCCAGAGAAGTCTTAGTTCCATCCCAGCTCACGTCACGATCACCCGCTTGTTATCACACAGTACATTTAGTTCACTTTCACAACATTATTTACAGACAACAATGCCTTCGGGCGTATTTAGGCGATGCACGAATTGTACTTCAAAAACTGGCAAAAATATTTCATTTTAAACGTAAGTGAAGCTGTATTTATTTATTTTAGTCTATTTTGTGAAAAAGTTTTTTTTCCAAAAACTCAACGAAGTTTTTGACTTTGACATTTTATCATTCTCTCCTAACCTCTATGAGATGTCATATTAATATTATGACATCTCTTTCTTACGTCATGCAAGTAGCCATGTGTCTTATGTTTTAGAAAGAGATAACAATAGTTTCGTCTATGTCTTCTTTAAATTATGTGAATGAATATAAATAATGAGTTTGTATAGCATAATTTGTGGCGCTTTTCAATGATGATTTGTTCTGCAATGGCGTCTCTATAACTTTAATAGACTCATTGTGTAGAACTATATATTTGGATTTACGATCTGCTGTACCATACTTTATGCAATAAAAAATATCTTTATCTTCATCTTTAAGAAATATTAGATTCATTAAAATTTAATAAATGTCCGATGTAGGTGTTTAAAAAAGTAAAGTTTAAAAAAACAAGGATTAAACAAATCATAATAATGTAATTGAATAACAATTGAAACATAATCCTGATAGTTTGGGTTTATATTAGATAATCTTATCAGTTGGAAAATCCAATTTCACATACCTTAGCCGATAGCCTCTGCTTATCGTAAAGTATGGGTAGATAGAACATCTGTCGATAAGAAAACAGTCATTTGTATCGTTTTGAATCATCTTCGACGTCTTCGGCGCCTAGTTAGATAACAAAGTAACAACAAGTTATATGTATCGCGTATTCTGAAATACTCCAATAGCTATCTGAGTTTAATATCGTTTTCTGCGATCGGACCTCAGATGACAGAGGTAATCAGCAAGAGCAATACACACCAAAACACGCATCTCAATAATTATTGATAACCTTCTCCTTTTTATGCTATCAAAAATGCAATGTAGCCGTGCAGCTTTTTGGGTACTATTTAATTTTACACACAAAACCAATTTCCAGATGATTTACGAAATAACGAGTAAACCCTTAGTTATATAATACGGTACGGTGATCAGCAGTGCTGTACTCTAATGTAACAGCCTAGAGCTCGACGCTGTTTCAGCGTCAAATCAGACTGAGCGTCGAATCAAACCGGGCGTCCAATCATAGCGTCGTAGTGCTCAGATCCGACGCTGTTACTGCGTCGAATCTGCAGTGCTATTCTCTAATGTAACAGCCTAGAGCTCGACGCTCTAGTTGTTACAATCTGAGCAATACAACGCTCTGATTGGACGCTCACTCTGATTCGACATTAGAGAATACTACTGCGGAGCAATACGACGTTCTGATTCGACGCTAAAACAGCGTCGACTAGGCTGTGACATTAGAGAATACCACTGCAGTTCCATCGACTGCACTATTGGAACTGTCTAGTGGCAACAGTTCGGTTTAATATAAATTACCTTAGGTACTGTTGGCACTCTCTTAGTTGCAGTAGTTCGGTTGTTAAAAACAAAAGACTATCAAAGGCCAATTGTTTTGATTTTCCAGACTCAAAATAATTTGGAATGAAAGTTAAAAGTGACATCAGAGAATCAAAAGTGAATTGAGGTCACTCATTTTTATAAAAAATCTATTCAGTCGATAATATATTATCTGAAATTGATACACCTAATATTGATGGTTTAAATTAATTGAAACTTGTTTTTCTACTGTTTTTTATCATTTAAAGTATTTTATTAGCCTAAATTAACTCGAGTAAAGCGTACTAAGTTTCACTCAAATAAATATATACTTAAAGAAATGCTTTCCAAAAATTTCACACCCGACAGGACTTGAACCTGCATCTCTGGGGATCCGGCCCAGCGCCTTTCCAATTTGGCCACGGATGCATGTTCAATCGAGTCGAAATTAAGGATTGCATTTCTTATTGTTTTACGTTTTTGGAGGCACGTAGCGCCATCTACTGACAATATTTGCAGACTGCCAGCTTGAACTATTCTATTTTCCATAGAATTAAATTCAACGTTGAGATGTTGCTTCCGATTAACCGTTTTTTTTGTTATATTTTTAAAGTGTTTCCTACACTTGGATAACTATACTTAAAGAAATGCTTTCCAAAAATTTCACACCCGACAGGACTTGAACCTGCATCTCTGGGGATCCGGCCCAGCGCCTTTCCAATTTGGCCACGGATGCATGTTCAATCGAGTCGAAATTAAGGATTGCATTTCTTATTGTTTTACGTTTTTGGAGGCACGTAGCGCCATCTACTGACAATATTTGCAGACTGCCAGCTTGAACTATTCTATTTTCCATAGAATTAAATTCAACGTTGAGATGTTGCTTCCGATTAACCGTTTTTTTTGTTATATTTTTAAAGTGTTTCCTACACTTGGATAACTATACTTAAAGAAATGCTTTCCAAAAATTTCACACCCGACAGGACTTGAACCTGCATCTCTGGGGATCCGGCCCAGCGCCTTTCCAATTTGGCCACGGATGCATGTTCAATCGAGTCGAAATTAAGGATTGCATTTCTTATTGTTTTACGTTTTTGGAGGCACGTAGCGCCATCTACTGACAATATTTGCAGACTGCCAGCTTGAACTATTCTATTTTCCATAGAATTAAATTCAACGTTGAGATGTTGCTTCCGATTAACCGTTTTTTTGTTATATTTTTAAAGTGTTTCCTACACTTGGATAACTATACTTAAAGAAATGCTTTCCAAAAATTTCACACCCGACAGGACTTGAACCTGCATCTCTGGGGATCCGGCCCAGCGCCTTTCCAATTTGGCCACGGATGCATGTTCAATCGAGTCGAAATTAAGGATTGCATTTCTTATTGTTTTACGTTTTTGGAGGCACGTAGCGCCATCTACTGACAATATTTGCAGACTGCCAGCTTGAACTATTCTATTTTCCATAGAATTAAATTCAACGTTGAGATGTTGCTTCCGATTAACCGTTTTTTTTTGTTATATTTTTAAAGTGTTTCCTACACTTGGATAACTATACTTAAAGAAATGCTTTCCAAAAATTTCACACCCGACAGGACTTGAACCTGCATCTCTGGGGATCCGGCCCAGCGCCTTTCCAATTTGGCCACGGATGCATGTTCAATCGAGTCGAAATTAAGGATTGCATTTCTTATTGTTTTACGTTTTTGGAGGCACGTAGCGCCATCTACTGACAATATTTGCAGACTGCCAGCTTGAACTATTCTATTTTCCATAGAATTAAATTCAACGTTGAGATGTTGCTTCCGATTAACCGTTTTTTTTTGTTATATTTTTAAAGTGTTTCCTACACTTGGATAACTATACTTAAAGAAATGCTTTCCAAAAATTTCACACCCGACAGGACTTGAACCTGCATCTCTGGGGATCCGGCCCAGCGCCGGATCCCCAGAGGAGATCCAGATCCAAGAAGCATTTCTTTAAGTATAGTTATCCAAGTGTAGGAAACACTTTAAAAATATAACAAAAAAAAACGGTTAATCGGAAGCAACATCTCAACGTTGAATTTAATTCTATGGAAAATAGAATAGTTCAAGCTGGCAGTCTGCAAATATTGTCAGTAGATGGCGCTACGTGCCTCCAAAAACGTAAAACAATAAGAAATGCAATCCTTAATTTCGACTCGATTGAACATGCATCCGTGGCCAAATTGGAAAGGCGCTGGGCCGGATCCCCAGAGATGCAGGTTCAAGTCCTGTCGGGTGTGAAATTTTTGGAAAGCATTTCTTTAAGTATAGTTATCCAAGTGTAGGAAACACTTTAAAAATATAACAAAAAAAACGGTTAATCGGAAGCAACATCTCAACGTTGAATTTAATTCTATGGAAAATAGAATAGTTCAAGCTGGCAGTCTGCAAATATTGTCAGTAGATGGCGCTACGTGCCTCCAAAAACGTAAAACAATAAGAAATGCAATCCTTAATTTCGACTCGATTGAACATGCATCCGTGGCCAAATTGGAAAGGCGCTGGGCCGGATCCCCAGAGATGCAGGTTCAAGTCCTATCGGGTGTGAAATTTTTGGAAAGCATTTCTTTAAGTATAGTTATCCAAGTGTAGGAAACACTTTAAAAATATAACAAAAAAAAAAAAACGGTTAATCGGAAGCAACATCTCAACGTTGAATTTAATTCTATGGAAAATAGAATAGTTCAAGCTGGCAGTCTGCAAATATTGTCAGTAGATGGCGCTACGTGCCTCCAAAAACGTAAAACAATAAGAAATGCAATCCTTAATTTCGACTCGATTGAACATGCATCCGTGGCCAAATTGGAAAGGCGCTGGGCCGGATCCCCAGAGATGCAGGTTCAAGTCCTGTCGGGTGTGAAATTTTTGGAAAGCATTTCTTTAAGTATAGTTATCCAAGTGTAGGAAACACTTTAAAAATATAACAAAAAAAAACGGTTAATCGGAAGCAACATCTCAACGTTGAATTTAATTCTATGGAAAATAGAATAGTTCAAGCTGGCAGTCTGCAAATATTGTCAGTAGATGGCGCTACGTGCCTCCAAAAACGTAAAACAATAAGAAATGCAATCCTTAATTTCGACTCGATTGAACATGCATCCGTGGCCAAATTGGAAAGGCGCTGGGCCGGATCCCCAGAGATGCAGGTTCAAGTCCTGTCGGGTGTGAAATTTTTGGAAAGCATTTCTTTAAGTATAGTTATCCAAGTGTAGGAAACACTTTAAAAATATAACAAAAAAAAAAAAAACGGTTAATCGGAAGCAACATCTCAACGTTGAATTTAATTCTATGGAAAATAGAATAGTTCAAGCTGGCAGTCTGCAAATATTGTCAGTAGATGGCGCTACGTGCCTCCAAAAACGTAAAACAATAAGAAATGCAATCCTTAATTTCGACTCGATTGAACATGCATCCGTGGCCAAATTGGAAAGGCGCTGGGCCGGATCCCCAGAGATGCAGGTTCAAGTCCTGTCGGGT
This sequence comes from Idaea dimidiata, assembly GCA_949358125.1. NCBI lineage: Eukaryota > Metazoa > Arthropoda > Insecta > Lepidoptera > Geometridae > Idaea > Idaea dimidiata. Next base: position 12,254,682 of record OX442339.1, on the reverse strand, counting down.
GTGAAATTTTTGGAAAGCATTTCTTTAAGTATAGTTATCCAAGTGTAGGAAACACTTTAAAAATATAACAAAAAAAACGGTTAATCGGAAGCAACATCTCAACGTTGAATTTAATTCTATGGAAAATAGAATAGTTCAAGCTGGCAGTCTGCAAATATTGTCAGTAGATGGCGCTACGTGCCTCCAAAAACGTAAAACAATAAGAAATGCAATCCTTAATTTCGACTCGATTGAACATGCATCCGTGGCCAAATTGGAAAGGCGCTGGGCCGGATCCCCAGAGATGCAGGTTCAAGTCCTGTCGGGTGTGAAATTTTTGGAAAGCATTTCTTTAAGTATAGTTATCCAAGTGTAGGAAACACTTTAAAAATATAACAAAAAAAAAACGGTCAAATAAATATAAGTAAAAATCGAGAGTAAAGCGTACTACTATTCATTCAAATCATTATAATTCTATAAGTAGACATTTAAGTAATTAATTTAGCTATGTTCTTGTATTTCTTTTGGTTTTTCATCTTGTAGAAATTGAATGGTGCATAAAAAAAGTTGATTACATTTGCGAAAAACGCTTTTTTTAATATTTGTAATCCTTTAAGAGAAAGTACTGAGAAAAATACTGCTGTCTTGGATCTTAGTCTATTACCTCTTGTTAACTCGAGTAAAATGGACGGGGACCTTTTATGTTAATCCAAACACTAAACACTAAATTCAGTGAACTCTCATTAAACTTGTTTCCCTTCAACGAGTACAAACACGCCAATCAAGAGAACTAGGACGCCATGAATGTCAAACGATTCCCGAAACTATGAAATAAAATAGTTAGTATTTAGTTAGGTATGTTGACGTGGCTTAGACATTACTTACAGTTTCGTAACACAACTCATTTATTAGGGCCAATTATTATTAGGGCCAATAATTAGTGTTTGACCACTGTTCCAGTTGATGGTATGTATTTTTGTGGTTTAAGATGAAGCACGCTGACTTAGATCACGTCTGTTCACTAGCAAAGTTTTCAGTTTTATAAGCATCTCGGTCCAAGCTTGATAGTTTTTTATCAAAATCGTCAAAGTCTATTTAAATCGTACCTAGAGGGGAACGAGAAGAGATCCAAAGTATCATAGACATGAACGATCAATCTTTCTCTATAAACGTTGTAACGAAGATAGCCATTAAAGCCGAGAGAGGGCGAACAACTTTTATTCTACAACTTTAGTTGTTTTTTTTTGGAAATTTTGACATTATGAAAAGCTGTTTTTGAAATAAAGGCAATTAAAGTTTTGAATGTAATAAACCAAATTAAATGTTTCCAAAAGTTGTAGAACAAAAGTTGTTCGTCTAGATGTCTATAACAATACACATTGTATAATAAATAATATTATCGGTTTTAGAAGTGTCTTTACATAAACATCTGGGGTTACTTATTAGTAAGTCTCGACCAAGTTAGCCAAGTCAAGCATGACTAATCCTTTACACAAACATGCCAACCTTCTTTGAAATCAAAAGTACTATAGCATTTTTATTCGACACAAATACTAGGAACATTCCCGGTTTCCGACATGTAAGATTGAGAAATAAGTATAACTACGAGCATTTGAAACTAGCACGATTGAAACTCATAACTTCATATTTTTCCTCATCTTAATCTCGTGATTTTTACTTCGGGACCCCGACCATTATAGCATGGTTGAAATGTCGAGGTAAGAAAAAGCATTTTCGGAGCTTGCTCCTTTTGCCGTTTGCGTTTACCTAGTTCTAAATATAGTTTAAGTTGTCTTTTTTTCTTTGGCAATAAATACTTTTTTTTTAATTATTATTAAGTTATATATCTACGATTTTGTAAACCACGCAACTCTAAGTAGTCAACTATAGAAATTAAAAACGTACCAATTAAAAACAAGTTTCTTGGAAAACTGTTACGGTGCTGTTACAATGATGTCATCGGAGTTTCAAATTATTGTAAAACCACCCTAGTTTCCAAAAACGATGGCCCGATTCACGAGAACGTGGCATCCATGAAGTTACTGTGTTTGATTGTACTGTAATTTACAGTGTATTGTCAGAGACGCAAAGTTTTTTAGTAAAATTATGTTAAAAATAAAATTATTTTTAGTGTTCCCTTGACCGATTAGGTATTGATTCAATTGAAATTATACTACAAATAGTTTTGGTTAACAAGACATTTTGTAAATAATAGGAACAGGTAAAAACTCAGCATTGCCTTGTGTGCAAGTTTGGATGAAAAAAGTCAAATTTGACTATTAAGTAAATCTAAAATACATTATGCTCTCATTTTCAACCAATAACATAGCCTTACCTTTCGAATCCGTTTTCAAAATATGAAAACAAGTTTTTTAGATAGCAATTAAACTATTAAAAAAAAACTCAAAACCAAACTCGGATCTCGATCGCGTTTGTGCACTTCCCACGACCACGGTCGGTGTAACCCGTTGGAAAAAAGTCGGGGTAATTATGAATTTATATTATTGACAAAAAGTCACAAACCCGTTCAAAACCCGAGTTTGAATAGAAATAGTAATGAGCAGAAATCGTGTGAGTTTTAAAATAAACTGTCCATATAAGGGTATCTTTAGGAATCAATGGAGATAGTAATTTTATTATGAAAACCGCTAGTTGTGTGACATAACCTATATTATCTAAAGCCACGAGGTATCGTTCCCAATTACCTACGGAAGTAATTTATCACTCTTGCTTGTGAATGAATTTGCCATTATTATTACTACACACTTCATTAGACTATCCGACGACGTAGTAGCCTTGACTATTTTTAGTAAAACTTGTCTTTGAGTGTAATTTTTCTTGGTTAACGGTGACCTAATCAGTTAGAAGATCTTCAGTGAGTGACACCTAAAGATTCAATATAAAAGATACCATTTTAGATCAAAGTGGTCGCCACAACTAAAATAAAAAAGGTGTATCTTCTAACCAGTTTCTACACTGAAATTCAATTCATAATACGCCGCGGACAGACGGACATGACAAAACTATTAAAGGTTCTTGTTGACTGCGAAACCTTGAAAAAAGATAAGAAATGTTTTGATATACGATTTTAAACTAACATAGTTATTTTCACTACTAAAATTACTTATTAACGGGGTGTTTACCATGTTTAATAATTTATTCGCGGAGCTCGAATGTCAAAAGCCTGGAATCCAGTAGTTAAATTATGCAAACCCACGAAGGACACTACAAAAAGTTTGCGAACAGATACCGTGAGTGTGGTCTGTCGAATGCAGGACCGAGTAAATAATGAAGTTAGTGACAATAGTAGGGGACCGATAACCAGACGTTTAACTCGTGTCAGAAAGCAGGTAGTCCGATATGGACGCCTCTAACTGTCATCACCTACCCGCATTCTCCAGTCTCGTAAACAAGCTGGTCGTAATTACTAGCGAAATATCGAAATATTAAATTATTAAAAATGGTAAACACCCCGTTAATAAGTAATTTAAGTAAATGTTTTGATGTTTGTAAACTCTATTTCAGTATACAAATAATGATTGTAATATATTTAAAATCAAACGAAATGGCATCCACCGTGAAAAAACATGTACACCCACATTTTAAATTTTCAGGAGAAGTGTACTGAAAATTCTTTACAATTATTACAGCACGTTTATGTTTTCGCCTACAAGATAAATTTCTACTGCAAATTTCGTTAATGAAACACTACAAACGACTTGTTCTTTCATGGAAGAATAGTCATCCATAAAAAAATATAAGCCCTAAAGACTTATTTAAAAAATACGTCATACGACTACACCTACATAGTTTGGTCATAACTTAGTATCTTCGCATTATATCTTTCAGTTGTAATAATTTAATTATACGGATATTATTCATATTTTTCGGATTGTTCTATCGTTACATTAAATCAATTACGAGTGGTCGTCGTGTGCAAATCACACACTTGTAGGTTAAGATCCGTGCGCATACCTTTCTGACTAAACAAACCTAAAAATAGCACCTGTCGCAAAGGTTTTCTGATAAAAATCTTATGATAGCAATCTTATCAATTCACACACAAATATTCCAATTACATTAATATTCGTAGTAAAATAAAATGCTTCTTAAAATCTACATTCTACATGTAAAAATAAAAATATAACCTATAAGACTACATAAGACATTTTTCCGAAGGCTATAAATAAAAATGTCATCGAGGGGGTCCGCACGAGGCATCGTCCCCAAAAGGCTGGCAACATTCCCTCTCTGTATGGCCAGGCCAAACTGACTTTCTGAGCGAGAAAGCTACCAGCCCTCCGGTCACCCGAAACCTCGTTTAGACGAGCTCTCGCCGCGAGTGAATTTTCCCGATGGAGATTTACGCGGACAAAACCGCGGGGTGCAGCTAGTAATAACTAATGAACACGGAACATTAGCTCTTCATATTCTCTGTGAAAAATAAAAAACACAAGTGAAAGAATAACTTCGATACGTTAATTCGTTTCCGATTTATAGTAGTACTAGCTGCGCCCCGCGGTTTCACCCGCGTTAGTCCAGGAAAATTCGAGATAAAAAGCCTATGTCTTATTCCCGATATCCAGCTACCTATATTCCAAGTTTCACCGCAATCGGTTCTGTAGTTTTGCGTGATTGAGTAACAAACACACATACTTATTATAATGTTAGTAGGATAGGATATTACCTAAACGACAATAATAATATTATCGAATACGTGCAAATCAAAACGAATAAGATAAAACATCTGCAACTATATCTCACGCGACTTACGTGAAATTTGTAACGTTCAGTCATGTCATGTCTTTGTAACTTAGGACTTATCGTTATCATTTCTTTTATTTAGTAACTCGTTTACACTGTGCGTACGAGAAACTGGCTAAATTGTCCTATATTGCTGACAGAAAGCCATAACTAAGAAAATGAAATGAAATGAGGTAGCTTGTCAGCTGCCTAGCCAGTAGACAGCTTCTTGAACGCCAGTTGCTCGGTTCGCCTTAGCTGTCTCCACTGTACAAAATACTCCAAAAAAATAAAATAAGAATAAGGAGTTTAAAAGGCAAAATATTTTTCCTTTCACATCGCTTTTCGTCTATGTTTAACAATTTAGATAGGCGACCTCTCTACCTGTAGCATATAAGTATATTGGGAAAATATTTTCACATCAAACCCACATTATACCCCCATAATAATACCAAACCAACTGTATCTAAGACTAAGCTATAAAATTACCTAAATCCGGGTACAAATTGCACCTATTGTAATAAGAAATATTACTTCCAATTAAAAAAAAACGTAAACTGATTCGGTTGGACGCATGCGTCACAAAATATTCTTCTGTAGGTACTTAGTTTGATGGAAAGCCCCACATTGATGTATTTGCTAAGCCAGATTTACATACTGATTATAACTTTAAACTGCTATTTTTATGATCATTAAGGAACAATAATATGTGTGTAAAGTATCAACTAAATTCTTATAAAAAACATATCCGTTAAAGTATTACGTAAGCAGTTTATTTTTGCAATTATTTATCCCCTTCCTTCCTTAGCAAAAGTAAGCAAAGCTCTTACTACCCCCTTCCATGCTTACGTTTCAATGTGCTTCATTGATTTGTGAGTGTTTTTCGTTTTTAAATTAACGTACTTTTGATCACTATTTCACCTGACCGTAAGTGGTGGTCAAAGATGTACTACTTTCATCTAGAAAAAAACATAAGCCGGTGGGCGTTGCCAAGGTGCGGTCGAAGCTACCTACGAAGAAACATCTTTTGGTCGCCTTTACTTAAAAAATGCTGTTTTGTAAGTACTTTACTACTTAAATAAAAATAATTCAATTACGCTTAAGCAAAACCGAAAACTTTGTCTGGCTTTCTTTGCCATTTAAAGGCTTTCGTCATCCACAAATTGTTGGCAAGTCTACGAAATTCCTGAGCAACATTTACGTGTATAAACAAACGATTATTTGTCTAATAAACGTGGCGTCTAAAATAAACGATTGTGAATCATGTGTGGATTAAAAATAACGCCGCCAAATTGATGAATTTCTAAATATTGACCGTCTTAACTAAAATACTGTGGCGAAAATAGAACAGTTAAATAGGTATTATTATGTTAACTATTATAAAATGATCCCCCACTGCAAGCATTCACGCGTAACGTAATATTTTATTACAAGTGAAGCGCATTGATGTTACAAGTTAAATAAATAATTAAATATTGAACGACATTACACACAGCGCTGTCTAGCCCCAAACTAAGCACTAGGCTTGTGCTATGAGTACTAGACAACGGATATATCACTATTATCCTTTATTTATGTAAATACATAAATATGAACCATAGAATACACCCAGAACCAGAAACAAACATTTCAGTTGAGTTATATCAAGATATTGCATATTGTATAATTACAAGGTGCGCGCTGTATGTAATGCTCGAATCTGTAACGTTACATTTACACGCGAATGCTCCTGGTGAGGGAGCACCTTTAAAGAACAATGTTTAGTTTATAGCGGTCTAGTGGTAGATACCTCGACTTTCATTCCGAAGGTCGAGGTTTTGAATCCCGTCTGACCGCGCTCAATGTCTTTTTGTTTAGGAAAAATTCAAGTGCGCTATTAACATCGCTCTTACATGAAGGAAAACATCGTAAGTAATCCCACGGCTTAAAGACACGCGAAAAGGCCCAGTTAAAGGCCTAGTTGCGAAAGCATACAGTAAAAACTAACCAACTAGTGCCACAAACCACCGTGTAGGTATGCAGCGTTCAAAGAGCAGTGGGAAGGTGACGGATGCAGTTTGACGGCCTTTGCAACTATAGTCAGTTTTGCTGAGCATCCGCCTAACAAATCTTTGCATGCAAACCATAAATTAGAGCAGTAGTTGTGTCTGCAAGAAATGACCAGACTTGACGGCCTATTTTCATATTAAGCCTTTTTTATATAATTGCTAGGTAAGCGTTTGACCACTATCTCACCAGATGGAGAGCGACGATCAGGTCTAAAATGTAAACGCTGTTGTTACCTAAAAATTTTACCTAGGAGATACCTGTATTTTTAAGAAATCAGTAGTGTGTAGGAAGAACCGGTAGCAAAGCAACGGTATCGCGATTCAGAAATATCTAGTTGTGACATTTAGGTAAAAATAACGAGAAGTCTTCCGGCTATTAACGTTGTACGCCAAGCTCATAACAAAAAAATAATGAAGGTAGGTAGGATTCAATTCGATCGGCAGAAATTATATCTCGTTTATAACGAAATCCACCACAAAGTAATTAAATAAAACAAATGGTGATAGTGCTTATTTTTTATTATAATTCGCACTGTTATATACAAATATGATGTATAAATAAATAACAACTCTTTACAAAATATAATCGATTACTTAGTGAGTCGGCCAATGGCCGGTCGCAGTGAGTTGCCCGATAGCGCGAGCGACCGGCGACGAACCTCAACTAAACGCGTGTGAAGGCCTCTGATCGCGTCGGACGACGCGTACGACGCGAGCGACGTGACGCGCAATGATTTCTCGTCCGACGCTATTTCATAAACTTATTCGTAAACATATGAATAGTAGGTATACATAGACAGACATGGGTGTGTGTGACTTCAAAAGTACATAATATACATCCCTAAAATATGAAAGAACGATATGTTTCGTCCACACCGTATGACGTGTCTCGGTGGAACTGTACCAAAACTGTACCTGTAGTGTTCGTTTTTTCTTATAGCAAACGCATCACGTTGCGTAAATGTCAAAATTATTATGGATAATTGAAAGGCGCCTCCTACGAAAAAAATAGCACTACAAGTTAACGACTAATCTAGGGCATAATGTTTATGGTGTAAGTGTATAGGCAGTACGCCAGTACAATACGTAGGGGAACCTGTTGTACCCTGGACTCATTTTTTGTTAAACGTTAAAAACGTTTATTTCGAAAACGACTGCCGCAATATAGTATCTAAAGTTTTACATTATATGTTTCTACGTTCATCCATGTATTCAATGACTATATTTAAAGTGAAATAGAACATTACAATTTAATGATCTTTGGTTGAAAAAAAAGGGATAGTACAACATCCCGACGCGATGTACCATGGTCCTGTTCCTGGACCTTTGCTGCAAATAATTACGGTTTCCTGCATGGTCCTACGGATTTTTTAGGTCCAAGGTACAACTCTTAGTAAAATTAAAAAAAAAACTTTTATTTTATTGTAAGGTTAGAAATTATAAATAAACAGTTTAATGCTGAATTACAATGCCAAATAAGTTATTTTAAGCAGGAGATTTAACCTAAAAACTTACTTTTCACGTCAAAAATCGTATTTGGTCTTCCACAGCTGGTCAAACGCGACTCTACTGTTTTTGAAACTTAGTTGTAGGTAATAATTCATAGATGGCATATGAAATTGTATTACTAGTTTCAAAAAAAGAAAGCGCAAAGTATTTTTTTTAATTAGGACCAAGGTGGATCTGTGTTCATAGTACAACAGGTTCCCCTACGTGCAACATTGAAACGTTCCTATTGTACTCATTACTTTTATTGCCTTTAAGCGAGGTTTAGCTAGGTCCACTACAACAATGGAAAAGCTAAATCGTACCTATTTGTGATTCTATAAAATATTTGTTGGTGGGTTTGTAGTTTACGTCAACGAAACATTAAACACCTAAACATGGTTGTAGTACTTTTTAGTAATCAACATATTTATACTTAAAAAAAGAAGTCTAATCAAAGAAAATAAACAATTTTTTACACGCATAAACTAAAATAATACTGAAATTGAACTTATTTTTCGGATTTTATCGCGTTGCTTTTATTACATTAAACATTTTAATGAGCTAAGTTTTGAGGACTTTCCAAACCACCTGTTCACGGTATTAACATCAATATCGACTTTGCGAAAACATATTTTTTATTTCGATTTGAATCGTAAAAACACTGACGTGGTTAGACTAGTTTTAAGTAAAGTTAACGTGCTGGTAAACTTACACTAGGCCTGCTATTAAGGAAACTATTAAAATGAAACAAATTGTCCTTATAAATATTATGAGGAGTAAGATCGAAAGAGGATTATGTCAGTATGTTTGTTTGTTTATGTTGGTTTAGGTAGTACTTGGTAAAATCCCTGTTTATCATTGTTCGTCTTACATAGCTAATATAACTGTGCGCCCGCGCCACGTACCACTTGTAAAGTGTAAACTTATGGAAAACATTATGGAACACATTCATGTATTTAATAATTAAATTATTATTTATTTACTTAGATAGTTGCTTAATCTAGATAGGTATATTTATTCCTAAAGCTAAGTATATAATATATTTTATTCGTATAATCTTAAAGGGCCTATGGCATTGTCAGATTCCGCCATTAAAATTTATATTTTAGACCATTCACACGGTGCCAATTTGCAAACTATATAAACAAACCAGGGGAAAAATCATCGTGTGGATGGATAATGTGTTTTTTAAATATGCGATTTGCAATAAGAGATCAAAAAAATGAAGATAGCGATTAGGAACAACGCCGAGCGACGAACGTCCACACTATTTTGTATTCTTAGGTATTTCTTTATGTACTGTAGTCGTAAGTCACATAACATCAAAAAATAAAACATATTAAAATCGTTTTATACGTTTGTAAGTACAATTCTGTCTCCATACACAAAGACCCCGCTTAAAAATATAACAGAAACACACAAACGTCACGTATTGTAGTTCTTGAAATTAAGAACAAGATCGTAGCGTATCATAGCCGTAGCATCGTTCAGGTACCATAAGTCAGGGGACCGATAAAAACCCGGACTACGATCTGTTGGCGTAGCCCGTAGCAGACGAATGTCTAAGGACAAAAGTCCGCTACGGTCAATAACAATTCATAAATCTTACCATGCTAAAAATGTGAAAGTTTAGATGTTTGTTTATTACTTTGATTGGATGTGAACCATGCAAAAACTTTACAAAAACTTTTTAAACCTATTTCAATGAAACTTGTTATACAGACTGGTGAATGTCTGGATTAATAACTAACTAATAATAAACATAAAAGGTAAGATCTTCTTAAAATTTATTGACTACAGTACATATTGAAACTAACAATACAACACTTCTGCTGTCAGATATTTAACTAAAATATAATATAGGTACTAATCTATTTCGTTTGTCTACTTACTTACATTAACTAATTGGTGTTCGATAAAATATGTCTTCGTTATTTAATACAACTAGGTACATTTCATTATCTAAATAAATCTAATATTAAATAGGAAGAGAATTGCTCGTTATATGTATAATACGTATCTATCTATGGGACGTTCATTATTTGGGCTGAGACTAAAGATGTGCTTGGCGCTTTAGCAATGATTTCTATTGTTTTACTAGATCGGGTCGTTACGGGCGAGCTACTTTTGTATGAAGACTAGCTGTCTCCAAATTTTAGCTCTCAAAGATCTGCGGTTTAGGTTGTGTGTTTGATTACCTACAGAAAGTCAGGAAAAAGCGTTTTATAGCTGTAAATAGCTTTTGATTTGCATGTTATCCTTGCCGTGTTTGTGCAAAACAAAAGCTGACTTCATTTAAAGTATTTGGCCCGGGACATGGCGGTCCCTGCTCGGTCTATTAGAAATTATCCCTAATGCGAAGAGTGCTGTGTTATAGTTAATGTGTGGTCCCATGTGAGATTTATGATGAAATGTTAAATTAGATTATAATAATGTAGGTATTGAACAATCTATTAGCGTTGTAGTAGCCAAGTCACTGAGACAATATACGGCCATCTTTTCTCGCCGAGGGATCTCTGATAAAGACTCTAAGGTTTTAATCAGATTTCCCCTTGTTAAAAAAGGCGTGTAAATTGTAAATTTTTACTTTCGTTTAAGAGATTGTGTTTTATAAGTTGCTACGCTCTTCAAAATAATGAATTTCCAAACTAATGAACGTCCCTGCAGGTTTCCTTTTAATTATGTGTAGTGAGTACCTACCTACTGCATGTGTATACAATATGTGCTTAGTATATAAGACTTTTTAGGTAAAATAGGAGAATATTCAGTTACTCGCGAAGGCCGAGGACAAATATGCTGCGGAATGATATTACATACATACATAAACTATATCTATAGATCGCCCCAAATGAGTGTATTGTTTTTTTAGCGTAATTTACTTGAATAGTAGATATACGGCTTTGGGTCTCAGGTTAAGGTGATGTGTAGGTACACATCACAAAGACACAGCTAAGTCGTCGGCACAAGCCGCCCGAAATTCTGTTCGAGCATATTATCTCTTCTAGTTTCTCAACCATGAAGATTATAAGGATTAAGTGACACACTAAATCAACAATCCTTCACACACACACAATCACACAATCCTTTTTTTCTCACAAAGTTGCATTTTTTTCATGCAAAAAAAAACATTTATGGCGATAACTCTCGAAATAGACATTTACGAAGTTTCGTTTTAGTACAAATATTGTTTGTACTAAAGACTACAACCATTTTTTTTTTTTTTTTTTCAAAATAAGTTGCTCGAAAATTTAAAGTTGCGGATACTACTAGTCGATCCACTGTGTGTCGGCTGCAAATGTCGGCGACTTGTGTGTAGAGTGTAGACAAAGACAAAGATTCTAACTTTGACAAGGTTTATAGTTTCCATCAAACTAAAATACAAAGATATACACGAGCGTCTCGCTCTAGACCTCACTAGCTTCGCTCATCAGTTTAAGAATAAACACATAAAATTAACACTTTTTGTCGACTTAGATATGTAAATAATGCAATTTTAGACAAGGCAAGAGCACCAAACTCAGTGCTAGAGTGTTCACTGAAAATATCAGATCGATTCTAAACGTTCAATAATGCACTAGAGCCACCCCGCTGAGTGGTGTGGCGCATGTCCGTGGAGTGGTGTGACACCTTGCAAGCGAGGCAATGCGGTAGGACGCGTGCATCCCGCGCATCGAGGCGCGGAGTGAGAACGCTCCTCCTCTGGCGAGCCTGGCCCGCTTGGCTTGTGCGCATCGTCATCCAGGCTCGCTAGCAGCGGCTCGCGACTGCCAGCGGGCGCCGGCGGAGGAGCGACGCGCGGGGGTGGCGGCGCGGGCGCAGGCGGAGACCTCGCCGGCACTGAGCTCGCTCGCTGCAGCGCCGCCTGTGCCCCCGCCTCCAACGCCCTCGCCGCTTCCCGCCGCGAGTCAGAGAACTTCTTACGCTTGCGCTTGAGAGCAGCAAGCGCTGAGAGTGGACCAGCGACGGCTGGTGAGTGACGTGGCGCGGGCGGTGGCGCACGTTCCGGACTTCGCTGTGAATCGCTGCCTGAGTCGGAACGGTCGCTGCCGCTATTGGAGCGGCGACCGGTGTCGCAGACTGAGTCTTCGGAGCGCGACCGGCCTATGAACCGAGAGACTCTCGCAGCGCGGGCCGCCTCTATGATAGTGCCCCAGCGTCGCTTGTGGTCTGGTTTGCGACGAGGCGGATTGGACGCGACGCCTGCGTCTGACAGTGATGACTGCGATGTCCTCAGTCGGCCTGCAAGCAGCGCCGACAGCGAGGCGTGATGCGCCCCATGCCCTCCGTGAACCCCGTGGATCCCGTGCTCGTGGTGTAGTGATGCGAGGAACTCATCAACCGGCGCGAGAGGCCCACCTGACGCTATATTGAATCCCTTCATCAGCCGACGCTCTTTCTGTCGGTTCTTTTTGCCGCCACCTCCACCTGAAAAGTAGGTAGGTATAACGTTTAAAAATCTGAAGATGTAATTAGTTACATCTTAATATAGATTTATATCTATATTGATCTATGTTACTGACTAGTATCACTACGTATCGTGCTGTGTGCAGCATGCAAAGAGCATCACCTTTCCATAGCTCTTTACATAAAATTAGGTATTATGTTAGTGACAGCAGTTATTAACCGGGCATCGACACGTTTCGGCTTCAAAATGCGATACGGTATCAAATTTTAGTCAATGAATACTGCTTTTGTTTTGTAGATTCACCGACCTGGTGCCCCAGCATTTGCAGTAGAGGTATTCATGCCGGAGTTCCGCAGGATCTCCACGAGTTCGCAGCGGAAAGCACTGACGTCTTGTTTGATTTCGTTGACATCGTCCTCGGTGACGCCGCCGCATTCGGCCCGCCGTTGCTGCACCGTCACGTAGCGCCGGACCAGGTTCCGCATGATGGCTTGATATCGGAAGTCTCGCTCGTTGGCTTGTTTTGCCTTCCGCTGTGGATTATGATATCGACATGTGAGAAAGAGAGAGTATACCAAAAGCAATATAATATCTATTTAAGCCTATCTAGTAGGTACTTCCGGCTACTTCGCAATTGGAAACTCCGTGAATTTAAAAAATGCGACAAAACAGGGGTTTTTTTGGTTCGCGGGCTTCGGCCGTGGCATATTAGCACTTAAAGGTATAATCCATAGTGCCGACGCAGCCACTAAGGAAGACAGATTAAATCTTATTTCACAGCCGTCTTCCTTTCTTCTAGATGAGCATCTTAAACCATTATTATCATCACTTCAGCCACCATATTTACCATCAGGTGAGATAAAGGTAAAACGGTCATCTATCGTAAAGTAAAATTTGGGAGTAGAGAGTGAAAATAAAACGTAAGACGTTCGATTTCAACACCAACCCGTATAGTACGCATATGTTCACGCTTTGCACGCGCGTGACCGCACATCCGCCGCTGCAGCCAGCTCCAAGTGTACGCGATGGACTTGGGCGATGGTACCACATTAAACGGCGGCGGCGCGGTGCCTCCTTCCTCGAAATAGCTGATCCACAGCTTGCTCCTGGCGAACTTCCATTCGACATCGGCTCGTTCCTGTAACGAATAAATAAATATTGCTGGACGTTGCATACAACTCAATCTAGCTAGCTCCTAAGGAACTAGGCTTGTACTATGGGTATTATATTACTTTTTTTTTCATATTTTTAACATTATATACAACACTTTATTTATCCGGTTAAATCGCGTTTTTATTCATTGTTTTAAACAAACCGAGCTTTCGCCAACTTTACTATTCAACTGGATAAATAAAGTGTTTTGTTATGCAAAATAGCGAAAACCATAGAAGAAATTATTATAATACATTTGGAAAAGATCCAAAACTAGATTATGGCTAGGGTCAACACTTATCCCTTACTCGCAAATTTCTGCGCCGCAGCTGGCTATTAGACAAACCCGCCACTGAGACCGTCGCGTCGGTCGATTATAAAAAATTCTTAAGTATTGGTACCTATAAATTGTGCTTTTTAGGCCTATTCCTCCAGTCTCTCTCTCTGGTTCACATTTGGTTCAGTTACTCTATGAACCTACTTAGAAACTTAATCTACCTACCGAGATTAGCTGGTAGGAATGATTCATCATGGCGATGAGAAGGTTGAGCAGCACGATAACGTTGATGACAGCATAGGTTCCGAACATGAGCATGCCCCAGAACCTCGTGAAGATCTTGATGCCGTCCAACTCGAAAGAGTCCAGGTCAACGAGGCCGAATGCAGCCCAGAATAACGTCTGCATAGTCTCGAACAGGCTGTAAACAAATTCTTGATGTTAAGAACTATCATCGCGTCGTTCTGAGGTTACGTTCCACATAAGTCCGACCCCACGAAAATTACGGGATAAAAATTAGCCCATTGCTCCCAAAGAATTAGTAAATCAATATAATTGATGTTTTCTCAAAATCAGTTCATCATCAACAAATTATTCATCCAAACATTCATGTTTGGATAAATATTTATTGAAGATATACATGGTAAATCGTAACTTTTCATCTTGACTCAAATTTGTTCATTTCAAATTATATTTTTATACTATTTAAAATCAATCTTCCCAGAATAAACAGACTAACTCCCTGTGTATTGTGGAGCATGTTACCATAACATAATGTAATGTCAATTGGTCGAGGCTATACGACTCGATGTATGTATGCACATACATTTGTATTTATCCATAGCATGAAGGGATAATAGAGGCATAAAAAACAGATTCGTTCGAGTGAGGGCGCAAGGCATGGCGACATGGCAACCGGCCAACTAGCAACAAGGGGCACTCATATCGTTTGGTTATTACTAAGCTTTATGATCATTTTACCGCTTTTAGGAAAATAATCAATCAATGTTATGATTGCAATCTACATAATATTATGCTAGTAACTCTATAACAGATGCTAGTAGCATAAATTGAAATAAAACCAATTGGTGAATGAAAATCTTTTTATAATTTTGGAGCTACTGAACTCCTAGTATACATAGTGTACAATGTACATTACCGGTACAGTCATGGCATCGATACTGTTAGATCAGTGGCTGGTAAAAGCAATAATAGTAAATGTACAGAGACCCACTTGAGTTACTGGGTTTGAGTAGTTTAAGAGTGTAGCAATTTATAACTAAACACCGTATTATTTATATCCTATCGTATGGATAATTGAAAGTTTTATTATAAGATAGCTATTCTGAGATATCTATACTGACTTGGCGAAACGTCTCCAGACGATGCATGCATCAGGGTCGGGCAGCGTGCCGTTAAGGCCGACGGGGCCTGACGTCGCCGTGCAACGCTTCTTTTCCATGTCCGCATAGTACCACAGCAGTTGGTTCAATCCTGTATAGTACACGTTTGCAATAGTTAATGACACCCAGCAAACTCACATCTTTATATTCCGTGAAATTGAAACATAGAAAGAGGTTTGTAATGGCCCATAATAAAATATACTTAAATGAGTTCGTGGCCCATGACCTGGAGTAGGAGAGTGGAGTTACAACTTAATAGAATTGAGATTGTCAGCAGTCGCTCAAACTCTGTTTGAAGTAGTCATTTACAGGTGTCCAAGATGTCAGGCTGGAGTTTTGATGGATATGTATTATTAAACTGTTGCAACTGGCATTGCACGGCAACCTCAAAATTAATTAAAATTAAAATTATTATTTTGAGCCACAACAAATCTGTATTTGTACTTTGTCATTAGGTCTCGGAATATCACACTCCACTTACCACACGAGAATGCAAATATGACAAGGATGTCGAGCACGAAGAATTTAAGAATATCGAGGACCATCCGGCTGAGAGAGACCTGTAGAGGTCCGAGGTGCGGATTCACGCTAAAGATGTACACCAGCTTAAGGCTGCTGAATATGTTAGCTGCTGAGAACAGGCCTTCGGAAAGCAGCATCGGGTCCCATGCGTCCCACTTCTCGCGCGGTTGATTCCATTGCAGTCCCATACTCATCTCGCGACGCACCTGCGCATAAACCAAATTAATATTATGATCGTTGACTAACCTTTCAAATCCAGCTTGACCCTATCAGGATTTAAAATAGGACGTAAGAGTACCTGAAAATGGCTGACGATACGGAGTGCGACGGTGGCGACGTACAAAGAGTTGGTGACGAAGTCTATAACGTTCCACATATCGTTGACATACTCGCGCAGGCCCATATCCCACAACTGCTTCACCTCGCTCCAGATCAAACCTGTGCGAATAATTACTGAACTGTAGAATCATTGTATGGCCGTTAATTACCGCACTATTATTGTCTTCACATTGTTTTAGAAATAAAAGCGCAATCCAAATCATTTGTTCGTAATTCGCGTAATTTTAAATATATTACTATCATTGAGAGAGTGTTACCGACCGCTAACCCAAGCGAGGATGAGCCACTCGACGAGTGAGGGTGGCGCTCCTCGACGCGAGAGCGGCTCGTTCACGGGATGAGCCGGAGCCGCGCCCCATAGCAGTCCTCCAGCCGCGGTTTCGATGCGCTGCGAGGCCAGAATCAGCAGGACTGCAATATGCAAGTACTGTATAGCTTGTGTCACTATGGTAGAACCACACCACGTCACTACCTCTAGTGGGACCCAACAGTAGTAGTAACATACTTACATAGGAACATAAAGTAGCTCGCCGAATGACACAGAAACTTGATGAAGGGCTTGCGCAGCGTGCGGCCCAGCGAAGAGTGTGGCGCTACGACATACGCCACGGAGTAGAGTGGAAAAAGCGCGCCGATGCGGACCATTTCGGCGGCCTGCAACACCATGTTCTTCCGACGAAAACCGGGCACGCTCTCGTACCAGATCGAGGCAAGCAGTTGTTGGACGTTCGGGTGCGCGACGAATTTCTTTTGCCGCAGTTTGATTGCGAGCTTGAGCCTGGAGAGGCGCATGCGGTCTGGCGTGCCCGGATCTGGTGGCGGGGCACAAGGCGCGCCAGTCTCGTGGTTAAGGAGCACCTGGAGCTCGTGCGAAGTGCGCGTGTGATCTAGGAGCGCTGTGGCGAACTCCTGACACTGCGTGCGAAGCTCCATGTACTCCGTTTTGAACTCGTGTTCCAACGCGGAGAGCCGACGCAGCTCCCAAGATAGCTCGAACGCGGTCAGGATAGGGTCCTTTGATGAGAGCGCTATTAGCGATGGCGAGGCTAGGGCGCGGTACGCGTTGATGCGGCTGCGCGAATGGCGTAAACTGTCTTCTCGACGCGATCGCACGCACTCGTCGCACCCGCAGCGTACGTCATGTGGGACAGGGAGAGAAGCGCCGCGGTCCAGTAGTAGCTTTATGATCTCGTAGCTGTCTCGATGTGCTGCCAGGATCAGCGGGGTTATGTCCGCCGTGAATGTCGCCGTCTCCGGTGGCAACGCCTCCCAACTCTAAACATACGTACATCGAATGCTTTTATGAACAACCACTCGCAGTACAGCTGTGATAGTGTAGTTTGTAGTTACTATGCCTTTATTTTGCTTAAAATTATCATGTGCAATTATAGGATGATGCAAAACAAGGTAGGTAGCAACCGAGCATTTTGTAGTTTTAGATTAGTTTTCTTGTGTAATTGGATTACGTCTTTCTCATGAAAAATCATAGTTGAGTATATGAAGTCTGTACATACATAGTATTTAAGGTTATTACAGTAGTAGAGCCAACTGTGTGCTTGAAAGATATAAATATGATAAGAATGTATAGTTACGTTGGGTTCTCCAGGTTTACGCGTGCGTTCCTCGTGGTCGAGCAGCGCTTCGACAGCCTCGACGAACTCCTCGGAGATGGCATGAAGTAGCGCATCGCGCGTTTCTACACCGAACTCTAATAGCAGCTCCACCATCTCGAGGTTCTCGTTGTCGATCGCCATCAAAAGAGCGCTGCGTCCCAGAGGATCGACGCAGTCTACATTGACGTGCCCTGTGTCCGCCGCTCGCTGGAGCACTCGTCTCGTCCCCGCCACGTCTCCTCGTTCCACGCCAAGTAAGTACTTCTTCTCCTCCAGTGTCAACACCGCCATCTCCTGATGCGGACGCACCACATTCTCTTCCTCTGTCAT
This sequence comes from Idaea dimidiata, assembly GCA_949358125.1. NCBI lineage: Eukaryota > Metazoa > Arthropoda > Insecta > Lepidoptera > Geometridae > Idaea > Idaea dimidiata. The sequence continues at coordinate 12,236,383 of OX442339.1, read as the reverse complement.
CCCGTGGATACTGTGCCGCTGTAATCACATCATTTCTTCTAGAACGGTTTCAGCTGTGGTATCATCTAATTAGCATCCACCGCTACTTTTACTGTCAAAAAACATTTCGTTTTCTACATTGCTGCTTTGAAGTAATCACCGGTAACAACCATGTTACGTCAAAGCAGCAATGTACAGCAAGTTAGCCACTAGTAGCGGTGGATGCTAATTAGACGATACCACAGCAGATGATTAATATGCAGTTTTTGTTTCTGCATCTCCAGTTTCTTCATCGATTACAAAAGTCAAAAGTGACGTCACAAAGAAATTTTGCTTCACGTCACATGAAGAAATTGGGGGATGAGTAATCATAGCAACAACTTACTACATAGTAATATTACGTATTTACAAAGCCCTGTTTGTCTAACAACGGTTCTCGAATAGATGGGTCGTACGTGAGTGCGATGCGAATCCTCCCGCGTACTGCGATAACGTCTCATGCTCGCCGACCTACACCATTATATCTACATCTAGTGACCTATAAGAGTACATCGAGCGGCCCCGACCCGAGGCGGGGTCGCTCCGTCATCTGCCATGGGAATACTTCCATCGTACCCCACACTTAATGATATGACTTTCGTACGTTTCGCTGTAATACGCCGATCACATCGTCGTACCTTCGATTGCCCTTTAATCAATAATTAATTTACAAAGTGCTCTTCTAAAGTGAGGGCAAAATATATGGAGTTATTACGAAAAGTTACGGGATTCGAAAAATACCGGTAATATGTGTAAGAGCCTAAGTTGTTAACTACATTTTAGTATATTATATGACGAACACCTTTGTAAATGGTTTAAATGCCTGTCAAACGATTGTTTACGCTTAGACTTTGTTCTGTAACAAGAGGCTATACATTTATATACACTAGGTAGTCAAATAAAAGTTACATTTTGACATACATCTACCTATGTTTAGAAAAGGTTTTTACTATTTTTTGAACAATCATGGTGTGGGCCTTTACTTTGCCTTGACGACGAGGGACTGATAAACTTCGTAACTCAGTTGGCTCCAAATATATTGTTCTTTCATCCTACTGATATTAGAAATGTGTGTGTTTGGATGTGTGTTACTCAATCACGCAAAAACTACTGAACCAATTGCGATGAAACTTGGAATATAAGTAGTTGGGTACCGGGAATAAAACATTTTACATTTTTTCCCGATATTCCCGCGGGAATGGGACTTACGCGGGTAAAACCGCGGGCGCAGCTAGTCTGGTTATAAAAGTAATACACAATTTTACAATACCTATATTGTCACAATTTTAAGATTCGTCGTGTTCATTCCTACTAATTCCCTATCATCAAAGCTAGTCCAAATCTTCCGACATGTTGTAAATAGATGCAAAAGTTACATGGAATATTTTTTCATCTATAACTTCTTTTTTTATAATGTTGGTTTGGTACCGACAGTTTTGGTTCGTAACGGAAAAGAAACCCAATTCCAATCAAATCCCAATACAGAAACCTAGCAGTACCCATCTACACGCATTTAGAGAGAATCAAATACTCAAAACTGCGTTGTTAGTATTTATGAGAAAAGTAAAGTAAAATTTAACCCATTTTGATTCTAATCAGTTTTCGTGATTTAATTTTAATAGCATTTCTAATAATATTTGTATCAATGACCTTACGACGATTCTTGGGTACAGGAAGACTGAGTTATTATTTTTAATAGTATTCTGAAAAGTTACCAAAAACTAACGTCTTTTTCACAATCGATAGATGAGCGTTTGACCAGTTACTCATCTGATGATAAGCGGCGATATAGTGCTAGATGTAACACACTAGTCTAGGTATAAGATGGACTGCGAAACAACCTCCGACCTGTCTTTCTTAATATTCGTATAATCAAAACGTTTCCGAATAGCATAGCGAAAATCGAAAAACAATATAGAGTGCCTAAGCATACACTCGTAGGCTAGCAATGATTGTTTTGTGGCGTAACAAGTTACAAGTAGTTTAACTGTTAGGCGATGTCTTCTATTTGATAAGAACATGGGGTGACATGTGTCGGACGGTTGGCATCCCATCGGCACCACCCGACCCTCCCTCATTATGTAAATAGGTTGAGACTTGCAACTTGCGAATAGAGTTACCATATCTCAGAATTTGTCCGTGATTTGTCTTGAGAACTTCGGGACTTTTGATTGCGACTGGATTTTGGAAATTACAGAATTTTTAATACAGTTTTTATGCGACAGATGAGCGTTTGACGAGATGTAGGTAGAGTTAATACAGATATTGTGTTCCACGAAGTTATCAAACCAAAAACAACCGTGATTAATGTTTTAGGAGACTATAATGAAATATTGAAAGTAATTAAACCTTCTCTATCAATTGGATAACAGAGTGTTCCTTTCTTATAGAAAAATTAAATTATTTTTACACACCTACTGCTCTACAAAGTTACTTTATTTGACCAAAATGGTCAACGTAAAGCGACTCTTTATTCCCTAGGTGCATAAAGTGCTCATTATGCACCTAGGGCATAAAGTAATTTAAATTTGGAACTAAGGTTCTGGTAGCATACGACCATTTCGAACTGGCCACCTAGACATAACAAATTAAAAAAATAAAAACTGTGCTATTTTTTTCTATTTTCACGGACGGAAGGGTAAAGCAAAAAGTTTTGGTTAGTATAAAGCCCCAACTTTTTTTTCATCAGCTGAGGCCGATGTATGGTTTCGTCATTATGATGTAACATTGTTAAATTTAATTAATATAGAGTTGTCAATATATTTAATATACGTTGCATTAATCTATTTTTTTGTTATTTCGTAATTTGTTTTCAAGGCATATTGACTAGAAATATTTTAAAGAAAAAATTCATTTTCAAAAACTCACTTGCGGCGAGATTTGAACTCGCGTCCCTGGCCGCAAGTGAGTTTTTGAAGATGAATTTTTCCTATAAAATATTTCTAGTATTTTTTTGTTGTTAGTTAAATGCTTATTTTTGTAGCCCTTTTATTGTCTCGCAGTAGATGTGTAAAGTAGACTATTCACCTCGGTACTAAAGCCTGTCTTTATCTTGGGCGCTTGAATCCCACGCTTCACTCAGGACTCTAGGTACATAACTCCTTCGCTTCGCTCAGGAGTTAAGTTTTTAACACCCTCGCTACGCTCGGGAGTTATAACCCTCTAGAGTCCTTCGTTCGCTTTGGATTCAATATGACGCCCGCTATATAAGACAGTACTTTAGTACCTCTGTGCATAAACTACTATTTATCAGGAAGGTTTAGATTTTTAACCTGATAATTGATCTAGTACAGTTAGCCTCAAAAGTCGACCATCACAAATAATCTGTCCTATTTGTTATAAATCATAATAAAAGAACAAATATTCTTTTGAAACTAAAAAAGAAGATAGAGCTGTTATTTTCAGAATGTCTGTTCACATTCTGAAAATAACAGCTCTCTATCTTTTCTTTGACGATCTTTTGTTTTGACACCCCACAATCATAAATTACTAGCTGCGCCATGCGTCTTCACCCTTTAGTCCAGTTCCCACGAGAGATTCGAGATAAAAAGTAGCCTATCCATTATTCCAGATCAAAAAAAGATCGAGAGGCAGACCGTTCCAGAGATGGGAGGACGATTTCAAAGCGACAGCTGGTACAACGTGGAGAAGGGAAGCTAGCGACCGCGAAAACTGGAAAATTCTAGGGGAGGCCTATGCTGGAAAGCAAAATAATCAGACACCGATGTCGTAAATATAAATAAAGGCTTTTGAAATTGAAATTGAAATCCATTATTTCAGATCTTCAGCTATCCATGTTCCAAGTTTCATCGCAATCGGTTTAGTAGTTTTTGCGTGAAAGAGTAACACAATCACATACATACAAATTTTCTCGTTTATAATTTTAGTCGGATAGGGACATTGAACGTAGTTATCGACTTTGATGCTGATCGTTCATAATATTTAATAGAGTTCATAATATTTAATAAAAAATATATAATATTAAATTTATAATACAGATATTTTTTGGCTAGTGAAACGATGCTACTTGCTCTAGTAGCCAACAAATCTATGATAGGATTTTCTAGTTCGGACAGCTTCTTACGAGTGCATCCATCTATCTAGTTTAGCTGGTGTTGTGTAGTATTATGTTGTTGTTAGTGTAAATGTTTACACTAAATCGAGCAGTAATTTGGAGGCCGACCGACCAACCGTCTCCTCTGCGTCGAACACATGTTACGCTGTACCGATATCGAAAAAATGATCTATGAAATAGGGTTTTTTCCTGTTATAAACGACAGATCAGCGTTTGATCACTGTCTTATTTCTTAGTCTAAGATGTAGCAAGCTTATCTAGAAGATTGGAAATCAGTAAAGATAATTAGGGTCAGGGCATCTATTCTACAATTAAAATGCCTTTACCATGCCTCAACCTGCTAAAAACAATTTTTGATAACTTCATAAAACTCCAATAAAGCTTTTGGAGTGTTAGTGGTTTCTTGCAAAATTACCAACAATTGCTGAAATCGAGGTCGACGACCTCAATTCCTTTATAATAAAGGTAATGAAATCGAGGTCGATACACAAAATTGTAGCTGGAGCCCAGGTTTACAAAACCACTACGCTACGAACAGCTACGAAGGCTTCGTAGTATATTTTTACATAAAAGAGTGGCGTTCCTAAAGGAACCTATACATTAAATATATGTTTATCAATCAGCAGAATGCAGCAACGACTATGATCGATCATACCTTGACCTTATTGTCGAGAGGGCGCGGCTCCGTGGCGAGCAGCGCGCCCAGCTCGACGCGACACGTGGAGGGACGACGCGCCTCGCGGTCGCGGTCGCTCGTCGACATCTCGGACCCTCCGCTCTCTGTACACAAACACAACACAGATTCGAGTTTACCGTGAGCGCGGCACGGGCGGCCGGCGCCCCGACTGCCGCGCCCTGATAAATATAGCAAGGTACAAACTCACCGGCGCCGGCGTCGTCGCCGCGCGCGCCATCATGCGTTCGCTCTGTGAACTGAAACAAAGAACTTGTTACACGGGATGAATGCTTTGTGGAGTTTCCGGCGCGGGTGCGAGGGCAGGGTACAGTAGAATTTTGCAACCGTTTTCCGAAAACCGATTCGCTTTAATTTTTCAGGCGCCCAACTTGCCCTGGGGCTCCACGATATTATTGTCAGAAAAGTGCTCTTAAGACTGACCGTGACATCCATAAGAATTGGACTGCTTAAATCTTAATAAAGACAAGGTAAGCTCTATTTTTTGCACAAAGAATGCATATTTTGGTAATACCACTTGCTTTTAAGGTTGACGACGAATGCTCCGTAGATAGTAAGATTGTTGTGTAGGAGAATTATTTGAAGGTTGAATCGCCTGTCGTCGAAAGTGACGTAGATGAAAGGTGCTTTCGTGGAAATGTTCGTAGGTGAAGATTCTGGTAGGAAATCAATGAATCATCTTGTTTGCGAAGGCGAATCAGTCTACGAAGAACGGTTGCGGAATCGTACCCATAGTAGTGTTACCATCTGGTTCCTTTATGGTCAAGATTTAACACTTTTTAGTAAGCCCGAAAATTACTATAAATAACTTCTTCTATGACACGTGTCGTTATATTTTAATGAAAATATTCATTGACTTGATTGTCAATTGTTCCTGTTTAAATTACAGTTTTCTGTGTTATGACGATCAAGAAAAAAAAGAGTTTCTTGTCATATCATCGGAAGGCGCTTTCCAAAACCATACTAAAATCATTGTTACCAACAAGTAAACGTATCGAAATAATCATGTTTTTTTTTTTAATTCTGTGACCAACACACAGCGCCATCTAGCCCCATGGTAAGCTGCTAAGCTTGTGTTACGGTGGCTAGACAACGGATATACTACTTATATTTATTTTTCTTTTGTAAATACATAAATATTATACATAGAAATACACCCAGACCAGATACAAATATTTATTTTTAAGCATAAATATTTGCACCCAGCGGGAATCGAACCCGCAACCTTTCGCATTGCAGCCAAGCGTTCGCCCGACGCGCCACAGAGGTCGTCAGATGTATGTGTTTGTTTACAATATCCAAATGAAATAAACTGTTTGACTATTATTTTTTTGTTCACCTATGTTGTCCCACTGCTGTGCAAAGATCGTCCTAAAATATTTCCAAGTAGTTCGGTCCTGAGCTATATTTGGTCAATCTCCGTGGAGTGCATCAAGATCGTCATGCCACCGTTTTCGGGGTTTGCTACGATTCTGACGTCCATCTTTTGGCACCCATTGCTTGACGATCTTAGCCCATAGGTAAGAATACATCCGACTATTGACTATTGAAAAATGCTGATATATCTTTGAAAGAACAATCTAGCACGTTTCTGCAATGTGCATTTCTCATTGATATAATGTACCTACCTGGACGCGTCGAACGCGGCGCGCGGCGATTTGCCGCGAGTGTCTGCGGAGCGCCTCCAGCGCGGTTACTGTCACGACCACATCATGACAATTGTTGCACCACCAAACTCACTGTTACCTGCATATATACAAAGGAACTTAGGGGCTAATGATTGCACGTTCCCAATACTAGCTTCCTGGGTGAGTATTGGTGGTGCGCACTGTGTTTCTGCCTCCAATATTTGTATGAGCCATGGAATGGTGGTAAGAATGTGTTGCTCGTCCAAATTTTACGTCTTTTTTTAGGCATTCATAATAGTCAACAGGAAATCCTTAGAGGTTTCTTTATATCAGTCAGTCTCTCCGCTTCCTAGCACAGATCGCTTAGTAGGTACAAAAAAGATGTGACTATGCGTAAAGTGACGGATAATTTCAAATTTGAATCCAAGTTAATACATAATTATGCAATATGCTAAATTCCTTTAAAAAAATTAAACTACTCAGCATCAGCTTCAAATATTTATGAGGGATTTTTAAGAAACATCACACATTTTGCAGCCTCACTCTACGTACATATTATTATTGACAAAAATACCCAAACCAGAACCAAATATTTTAACTTTTTAAAATATTTTATTTGAAGCGGAAATCAAACCCACAACCATCTGTATCGTAGCCGGGTATTCGCCCGACGCACCACAGAAATCGTCATTCACACCTTTGTTTATCTTTATTGCCCCATAAACTTTTATGTAGACTGTAGATTTATATCCAGAATTCTGTGAACTCTCCTTAATTATAATTGACATGGGCACGGCTCACGAGTCGTTTGCGATCTAAATCCAATAAAACACCACCGTTTAAATGGTTATCGATACCGTGTGATAACTGGAGTATGAACTTTTATGTACTTTTATGATTCCATTGGGAACCCAAGGTACGAAGATTGTGACTTTTATAGCCAACCTCAACAAAAAGGCAAACTACCTTTATTCATTTATGAAAGATCTTCATTTCTTTACCGGAACCGAGAAAAATTGAAAATTCCTAGTAGTTAGGAACTTTTTGCAAAAAAGCAAATAGTTAAATCGTAGCTACCTGTTTTTAAACAATTAACAATGATTTGTTAATAAAAAGCAAGGGTCAAAGGGTTGAAGTTTCGTAATGTCGTCCATCGGTCTGTTTGTTCAGCTAAAAACACTTTTACCGGAATGCTGTAATTTATCATTAGGTATGGGAAGACGTATTTCAAAAATATTTAACTGAGGCACACTCGTATATTGTGTACTCGTATACTGCAGAATGGATTTCTTTATAATTGATAGGTATTAAGCGTTTGACCACTATCTCACCTGATGGAAAGCGAATATGTGGTCTAAGATGCTACACGCTTACTAAGGAGATAAGTATTCACTCGTGACTTGAAGACCCCAAGTTGTAGACCTCCAGGAAGACAAACTCAGGCAGCTGATTCCATTCCCTCGCAGTACGAATAAACGGCCTGATTAAGTAGAAGGTAAGTTAAGCTTCGACTTGATCAGGATCTGTGATTTGAAGAGTTACCGGCTCGGCAATTCCAATAAACGTCATATCGTCGTGGTTACACTAAAAAGCCCTACAGGATTTAATTTCTAGATATCTTAGCAAATGACTCAATGTGGAGTTGGCTAATAACACTTATCTAAGACTAAGAAGATGTATTAAGCGAAATCGTGATAATCCACTTGAGTGCGCAGGCTAATTTATTCAAAAAGAACCCCTCAATATCGCACCGGCTGCTCCTTAAAGGTGATGGTTGTCTTTCTAGATGTTCCCTCACTTACTTTAAGGTACAAACAATATCCTCAAAATAATTTTCAACTGAAACGTCTCCCGGACTTTGCAAATCCGTCCCAAAACTAAAACAAAGTGGGTACTTAAACCGTCGAAAAACGAAAAGAAATGTTTACTCAATTAACACAATCTACTGTAACAGTTCCTCGAACCATAAATCAAAATTTAAAACTGTATATGTATCTAGGTACATACGAGCGAGCACAGGTATCCGGTCGGTAGCCAGAGGAATGGCAGTAACGCAAGCAGGGGATAGACAGGCGGCAATGGACGGTGTTGTGGCGCGATTGGGGCGGAGGGAAAGGTCACGTGGCGGCGGCGGCAGCTGATCGTCAAGAGCGCGCGCCGCGCACTGCCGCCGCCCGCCGCGAAAGGCGCCCCGCGCTTCCCCTCTATACACCCGCTTCAGGATATGCTATAGGTAGGTAGTGGGTAGGTACACACCAGTCACTCAAACACGAGCACCGACCATTTCAGTAATCGTTACTATTGATAAAGATGATGACAATTTTGTTAATGTCAAACCAGGTAAGTACGTTGGTTTTGTTACTTGCCCATTCCGTTCTTTGTGGAGACTCGTTTTATCGGTAGGGTTTTGCTAGAGATTATGATTCCATGTTCTTTTCAAACTGTCGTACTTGTAAGAGCGCCTAAGTGCACTGACTACTAAAAGCTGCATGTGCTGCCAAAATCACTGTACATTTCATATGCGTAAGTCCCGTTTTCGCTGGAATGTCGGGACAAAAAGTAGCCTATTCCAAGTCTCCAGCTACCTTTGTTCTAAGTTTCATCGCAACCGGTTTAGTAGTTTTTTCGTGATTGAGTAACAAACTCACAGACATACATACATGCAAACTTTCGCGTTTATAATATTAGTAAGATTAAGTGCTTTGTAGCATCTCCGCTGCCCCTGTCTGCGCTGAGATAAGTGAGTATTACTTATACATGACACCCCGACAAACTCTAAGCAAAATTTCTTGGTTTAACAATCAAATGCTTGGTTTAACAAGCGTCCCACGCGTAAAAAGTCCAGTAGGATTATTCACAGCCTTATGATCCGATACCGATTAACGACATTGGTTGTTCTGTTAACAGCTTTGATTATCTAGTAATGGAGCATGACTAGTACCGATCCTCGGTTTCGAATCGAAAGGATGTAAATAACCCTGAAGTATAATAACTTTGATTGAACGATGTGCATCGTCCCCTACTTCAAGAAAGTCGATCGAGACGAACATGCCCGGCTTGGTAATCATTATCATAATAATAATCATTTATTTATTGCTTCATGACAGTTAACTTAATAACTAGGTCTTAAAATTAGGTATAACGTCATGAACTTGGCCCGGCAGGGCACTGCAACAATCTTGTACAATTAGGTAATCTTATTTCTATTTATAATAAAATCTATGCTTATTATATGAATGGTCTTCGAAGAAGTTTTCTAAATTGTAGTATGCTTTGTTTTTAAGATAGGTACATGTTACCTGACACGAGACGCAAACAATTTAAAGTTTAAATTGTAAACGATCAATGGCGATGGTGGGCTGGTGATTGACACATCGCATCACCGAGTCTAAGTGATCGTTCTCGCACGTCGCACTACAAATACCGGAACATCTTACGTTATACCAGAACTTTGGTTACCGGGCGTTTACGAAAGAAAGCTGTATTTTGTATGAAGTCAGGTAGAATATCAAAAATTCCACATCCTTAAGCTCCAAGCTGACTCTCACTTAGCTTATTAAAATGATAAAATTTTCGATTAAACTCAACCCTCGAAAATTATTAAAAGATTTATCTACTTCCCGTAAGCGACCCAGAAAATCCTGTCACAGGAAAAGTTGTTTACGAGCCTCACTCGTAAAGAAAAATAATGGTTTCCTCAAATTCTACCTAGCAGTGTAGGTACCTATAGCCTACATGGAACTATTGTTTTTGGTAAGTGCACTAGGGCGGTATTCCGGATATTTTGGGTTTGAACAAATTTGTCCTTTATACGTCTACCCAGGAATGGTTATGGTTTTATGGACGTATAGAAAATGTGTGTAAAATTTGAGAATATAGGTACCTACTGTTAGATACTTTATTTATTGTATTTCTCCATATTTTTTATAAGCTATTTTCCAGGACCCGACCAGTAGACACGGACCGGTCCCTTCTGTAATTTAAAAATATCCTCAATAACTGCAGCTCATCCCCTCACAGTAGGATGTCATATGACGTGGAAGTAGCAGATCTAGACTTAACCAGTGGTTCAGTAAAATTGTGTGGGATCGTATGCGTTAAATCCGGTAGCTGTGATTTTTTTGCCGGCTTATTTATGATATTGGCCTAATGAATAATCCAAGTTTGGACCTCGAGAGCAGAACGCAACTATGTCAAAAATCGAAAAAACCGCAAAAATACCGGCCAGTTTTGAATTCCGCGCTCGAGGTCACAAACTAGGAGTATTCGTTAGGCCCACATCAACGATCAATAAAATTGCAGCTTGCAAAAAATCTCAGCTACCGGATTACCGCATACTTTCCCATACATTCGGACGACAATTTTAGTGGACTAATAATAGGCGGGCAGTCTCAATTTGTGTGTATTCACCACGTATTCACAATAAGCTGCAGAACTGAGTCTACCGGACAAAAGCTCCATCTCTCCCATTGAAGCCTTAAGGTTAAATTTATGCTTAGAGAGAGATCCTTATTAACGACCTCTGTGGCGCGTCGTGCGAACGCTTGGCTGCAATGCAGAAGGTTGCGGGTTCGATTCCCGCTAGGTGCAAATATTTATGCTTAAAAATAAATATTTGTATCTGGTCTGGGTGTATTTCTATGTATAATATGTATGTGTGTAAAAATAAATATAAGTAGTATATCCGTTGTCAAGTCACCGTAACACAAGCTTAGCAGCTTACCACGGGGCTAGATGGCGTTGTGTGTTGGTCACAAGATTTATTTATTATTTATTTATTAAACTACTTTCACTTCCTTTATATTAATTTTATGTTACACAGTGTAAATTTAATACATTTCATGATTGCATTACGCTGATTCTATTAACTAGGATGACTATTGGTATTGAACCAATAAACTATTCCAGAGAGGGCATTATTCAATATTCACATCGTTAATATTATATTTCGTCTAAAACTTTTTAAACTAACACGATTGGATAATATCTTCAATAATGACGTCAAGGAAAGAACATTAAAAAGTAAAAATCACGCGATTAAGACCCGGGAACCCGGGAACATAAGAAACTATCTGCGCCCCGCGGTTTCACCCGCTTAAGTCTATGGAAAATTATAAATTTCTGGCATAACATCTTTCTCCTGATCATAACAAAAGCAACGCAAAAAGAATTGTCGAAATCGGTCCAGCCGTTCATGCGCGATGCCGTGACTAGGGGAAATAGGGATTCATTTTTATAAATAAAAGAAGATTTCAATTTCATTATCAATAACCAACCATGTATCTACCTGTAACCTAGCAAGATTTTATTTCTATAAAATTACCCCACGTCGCATCGCGGTCGTCCGTCTTTTACTTTGATAAAGGGTTGAGATAACTCGGCCGCTCGTGCCCGCCCAACTCCGCTCTTCTGATTTATGCGCTGGGCGCGACAACAAGGAAGCCCAATATTAATGCGATTGTTTGTCCTTTCACGGTTTACTCGATTTTTCACCTAAAATGTTTTCTTATTTTGTTTTTGTCTTGGCAATTCCATTTCGGTCAGGTGCTTCGATTTAATTGATCGTTTTCGTTATCTTAGGCGTGAAGTTTTGTACAAAGTAATTCTTTTTTGCTGCAGTTCTGCTACTGATAATACAACGAATCTGTAATGAATCTTCGAGTGTCTATTTTGGTATGTACTTAATTTTAAGAAATTAATTTTTTTGGGAAGTCGGAAGTTATTTAGGTCTCATAACATAACAAAATTCCATCGATTCAATCGACAGATTCTAGGTAGATAATTCCGCTCTGCTCGCCCCATTATTTGACTTGTATCTCACAGCAGCTAAGCAAGTTCTGAATTCAGTCGGTTTTTTGATTGCCTACAACAGTATCTACTTATGTATTCAGTCTACGAAGGATGATAATTTATTTATAAATATTTTGAAGTCCGAGTCGGTCCGGTCCCTTCGTAAATGGCGTTTCTTGGGGCCTTTGGGCGCGGCTGGTTACCTCCACCAGCATTACTATTAGAAGATGCTTCAAACCGCATCTGAACACATCGTTGTATACCATTTAGTATGATAGATGGTCAAACGCTCAACATAAGAAGAAGGTACCTAAGCAACAATAATCCAATATTTTTCGTCCATCGTTTCTCGACTATCGATATACCAAATCAAGCAAGAGTCAAGTAATCATGGCTATTATATTTATAGATTTATACCTCGTTCATACCTACCTCGATTGTTGTCGCTCACAATACGACATCGTTATATTCCATGGTGACCTAGATACACCCTAGATATAACCCGTCATCGACAGCAAACACCGTGGTGGGTGACTGTATGGTACCTACCACTGCCAACGCCTCGACGACAGAAGCAAGTACCAATAAATAGGTAAATATTGCTGGATATGTCCTGTATAGCATAGCGTCTTCCAATCTCAAACTAAGCTGCTATACGGGCTTGTATTGAAGTGACAAGATACACAACGTACAGAATACACTTTTAGTACTTACACTCTCACGTCTAAATGGCTGAACCGATTTTGATGAATTTTGGTATAGAGCTTTAAAGACAAAGGCTTCTTTGAGGAAGGCCTTTTTATCCCGATATTCGCATGGGGACGGAACTTACGTGGGTGAAACTGCGGATACAGCTAGTAATACACAGAACAAAAAAAAAGCTTAATTAGACTCCATTAAATTACTTGTTCCTGTCAGGAATCAAACTTAAAAGCTCTGAATTATAGACGAATGTTCGTATATCGCGTCACAGAATCGTCAACTATATGGGTAGGTCAAGTAGATAGCTACCCTACATTCAAGATGAACAATACTCATTACATTACATATAGACAATCGATCATTTTTCTATTGTTTGATTACAATCCATCTTTTATGGGGTTCCATATGGGATAAAAATAATGATTTGAGGGTGCGGGCGGCACGGCCCCATGGAGCGCCACTATGGCAGTTTCCTTAAAAAACCTACTAGTACCTACCTGCTAGGTATAATAACGAAAACGGATGGTGTTGTGTTCCGTCGCCTCTGCGGACAAATACCACAAGGATGCACTTTAATATAGAGTAGTAATATACTCTAATATAGTGTAGAATTGAGAATGTGATACTAGCATAGACTTAAGCTATTATTAACACATTCAATTACTATAAATTAAGCATGTTATTCTATAAGGTATCTATAGGCCTTGTTGTCTGAAATAAATGGTTCATTATAGTATAATATGTTTAATCGTATCGAATCGAATTATGTGAAACTGAATATGAATTATCTTTGAAATGTAGAAGCAGGCTGAGGCGGGCGGTCGGTCGCGGTGCAGTGCTCTGTTGACCTACTTCCCGACGATAATCGTATCACGTGAAAAAGCTTGCGTGTGCCGGTCGTCGACCCGCCTCGAACACGCCACCATATCTACTGATTACCTCCCTTGTTCGATACTTACCAGCTACCACCACCGGCAACGTTGATCAATTTACTACTTATAAGAATTGCGAGTTTTATGTAGCCTACTTGACTGAGTCCCATGAGCCTTGAATCAAAACTTTGCGGAAGACTGGAGTGTCCAGTTTCAATACTTTCTTGAAGTCTACAGTGAATAGGTTTCTTCTAGGCAAGTATGTTACACCGACGACCACATTCTTTTACCACTAGCTATTAGAAAAAGTGGTAAGCTCGCAAATCTGAGCGTGCCAGTTACCTTTTACGGTCAAATTACCTTTAGCCAATCTCATGTAAAAAATTAATGCTCCAACCTAGTCAAAACTGAGGTTTGGCCGACTCGAAACAGTTCTCAAGACGTATTCTATCTATCTGAGGGATAAGGCTAGCTCAAAGACAATTAAGCCAATTGACCAATCATGCCGCTGTTTTTCAACAAAACAAAACTCATCGTTGCGGGCAGAGGGTGAGGTAATAAATCAAACATTCTGATAGGCTGTTATGTTACTTATCAATACTAAAACTTCTTGTGATTGGCCGATGCATTACCTCTATTTATGTCTAGATCCTTTGTGAGTGTCCGTTCTTGCACTAGAGTGCTACTAAAAAGACTTAATGTTTTCGTGAAGGGAAATACTTATGAGCAGTCAACTGGTTTTACCGTCATTGGGCTAGCTAAACCACTGAGTGCTGCCGACTACAGAAAATGCACTTATTGCCTGCACTAACTGTAGCCGTACCATGCGCCACGCGTCTCGCCGTTTGTCGAGGAGCCTGACGATGACGACAGACATAAAATTCTTAGCAGCAATTTTATTGGTAGCATGTATAAACAGTCTGGCGCCCGCGCGTCGGCCAGTGCTTCCAACGGACAGCGGCCTTCTTCCTGTTCTTTTGTATTTAGGCACAATAAAGAAACTGTAGCTAAGCTCTTCGATCTATAAAAAACATTATGTTATTAGTTCTCTTTTCACTCAAGTTCATTTTTTTTAGAAGTGAAGGTCTGAGTAAGTAGGTACCTATTGTACTGACTGCTTTCTGAATAATTATTGGTTAGTTAGGTTATTAAGAATTGAAGAAACAAAGTACCTAATTCATCAATTAATTTAGCGTTGGCGACTTATATCCTATCCCACTTCCTACTAATAATATAAAGCTAAAAATTTGTGAGTATGTATGTATGTGTTTGTTACTCAATCACGCAAAACCTACTGAACTGATTGCGATGAAATTTGGAATGTAGGTAGCTGGATACCGGGAATAACACATAGACTACTTTTTATAAAACCGCGGGACGCAAATAGTACTTTTTCATCTTTTTAGTGTACGTAATACTGTCACTAAAAACCATCAAAATTGTACTAACCGTAACTTAAATGATTGAGGAGTTTTCTGATGAGAGGTGGTTTCAGGTTCTGTAACAATATGTTTTTAGTCTTTTAGAGACTGAATCCATTGGTACCGGCCCAAAAGTATTTGTTTATTATATTCTTGGATGCTATTCTGCGCATCATTCTGAAGATTCTCATCAGATCTTCACCAAATAAAATGGGACCAACTAGAAGGTAACACCTTTCGTATACAATAAGAAGCATCACGATCGGACCTCAGATGGCGAGGAATTCCGGTAACATACACAGAAAAAAACATACATTTGAATAGATTCCCTCCTCCTTTTGAGTGAAGTCGGTTAAAAACGTAAGTTGCGCTTCTCAACATGTATCCTTGATAATCTGGGGCACAAGCTAGACTTAGCAACCTTCCCTTCTAGATAGGTAATGAAAACTGTAAATCAATCAACCTTTTTCAACCCGACGACGTCTTGACTTATAATCGATTAACTTGCGGATGTCAAAGTCTAATATCGCGCCGCAATCGTATCTGAATGTTTCTCAATAAACTTAAATTCGTCGTACTCATCGGTGGGTGACCGGGATAAGTGCGGTATGAACCGGGCGCGGGCGCAGCCTACGGCATGCGACGCGGGCACGTATGCGATATGTGCTGTGGTCCGCATCCTCATCGTATACTCGTGCATCGTGCTCGTGCATTCGTTGCTTTACTGGGGCCGGCGTGCGCTGCGCCGATCCGCTGAATGACGAGCAGATCAACCGACTACATGATCAGTGTTTTAAGTGGAAACCCTATATCTCCACCGCAGTCCACAAAGAAAATTATTGACCTCACTGTACAATAAACCTTTGCATTTGGGCACGTATAAACCTCACAATTATTGACACAATTACAGTTTCATAGAGAGCAGAAGCCAATAATTATTGGAATAAAGCGAAAAAGATGCACAGGTCCGACAATATCACACTCCCAGACCCAGCCTTCACCCGACACTTGCTGCTCTGCATGGCCTGGCTCGCTTTCATTTACATGTTCCTGCTAACGATGTTTGAGCTGATTGAATTGCTGCGGCCGAAACCACCGGGGTCGTTGCCTCCTTATTTCCTTTGCCCGAGCTGCTGCCGACATCGACGCCAATACACTTCTTATTAAACATATTTTATCTAGGTACATACTTCATTTCCATTTATTTAAGAATCCGAATCCATTAGCGTTACATTTGCATTTTTTGCAACTGGTTTCTAGGTCTACTAAATGCAATGAAGAATGTTATGTTTTTACAGGCATTTAAACTTACGATAAATATTGAGTCTCGCTAACAGTCCCGTGACGTCATTTACAACGCTCCACTAATAAAAACGTAAGATGACATGTACTGTAATATCCACACATGGAGCGGGAGCGGACTGGGCGGATGTGAAATGACGTCACACCCGAGTACAAGTCTGCATCGGAAGTTTACTTCTATAAATCGGAAACAAGTTAACGTATCGAAGTAATTTTTTCACTTAACAATATTTTTTAAGCAAGATCGACTACAGGCGCAGTTAGGCGAATGAGCTCTGAAGTTTACTACAACGCCATCTAGTTACAATTTGGATGTACTTTCAAACTAAGGTGAATGTCGGTTTACTTCCAGTTACATTTCATTGTCTCATCGTGTTATCTTAGTTCACAACTGAGTTTAGTAGATGTCTCTTGTTGTCTTTGTTATACCTACATACTGCCTACATATAAAACTTGTAGATTACTTCTTTATAAGTTCTAGATATACGGGGTATAATAATTATACCCCGTATATCTAAAGAATAATTATTATTCTTCTGTATCTTCAGCGGCATGTATTTGCCCACTGCAGGGCATATGCCTGTCCAACACATCTCCTCGTTTAATGAGTAAGTATAATTATTAGGCATACGATAATTGTCCATTTATAAGAGCGTGATAAGAGATAAGAGTAGATAGGTACCCTTACTTTAGCGCTAATTTTCCGCGATATTTTCTTTTTAACTGATTTCAAAAATAGGAGGAAGTTCTCTATTTGTCGCATATTTGGGTATGTATTTGTGTTTGTTCATTGAAGAACGATTTTGATGTCAAAGAGCAGTGCTACTCTATTGACATAAAAATCGTTCTTCAAAAAGAAAATATTGCGAGAAAACCCGCATCTTATAGTCCTTAGACACGATGGCCCAATTATGAGGAAAGGAGTATAAATAGTGTTACGTGTTTGGTTAAAATTAGTTTTCTTCAAGAGATCCTTTAAAACCAGTTTAATTAGAATAATATAAAAAACCAACAAGAGTTAATATTGTTAGAAATTCAGCACCAGTTTGACAAACTCCATTAACTGTAGTTGGATCACTTGTTACTTCGATCGATTCAGTCCCAGCTGACGTCGGAGTCGTTACGGAGTCGGTAATAGTTATATCGTGAACAACTCCACCATCTTTAGAATTTCCTTCATTCGTCACATTATGACCAAGGCTTTCAAGAACATTACCAGCAACGGCATTACAATCAAATTCAACGCTATCTACACACATGCCCTTAAAATTATCAAACACTTTTTCACCGGGACAATCGATTTCTCTCGCTGTAACAAATCCATTCACGCCCCTGACACATGTAATATATGACGAGCAATTCGAACCAGGATTCTCGAAGTTTCCTGCCTCGGTACACATGAAACTTGGCAAGCATTTGTAGGTCGACGCACTTGTGCAAAGCATTTCCAAGTGGCTGTACACAGAACCAACTGGGCAAGTCAGTTTGTAACTTGTGAAAGTTTGAGGTCCTCCCATAATACACATGGTGTAACCGCGGCAGTCTTCGGCATCATTGTTAGGATACCTGCCACGGCTCGTGCATTCTGCGGCTTTGCTGACTCCATGGCATAATCCCTGTAATTAAAAATACTTAATATGCTTAATCTAAATAAGTTTACTAAAACAATGGCGATAATAATTTGTATTTAGTTGATTATATTCAGTCTAACAAACAGACAGTCTAAAAACCGGTAGCACGATGTGGTCAGAGGCTTTCTGTTTGTATGTAGACTCTGTATTTATTAAGAAGAGATCGAAAGGTTTACTTCCAATCGAGACACAGGTGCGATTTTACCCTAAATCTCCTAATCAATTGTTTTCGATTCACCTGATAGGTTGTGCAGGTAACAATTTACACAGATGAAATAGGTAAGCATAATTAGTAAGGTAATCTGCAGTTAAACATGTTATCTAAATGAGATATAATTCAGATGTAATCATTTTTATTGATGGAATTAAGAAGAAATGACGTAATGGGGACTTTTTTGTAGCGAATAACAATTGATATATTTTATATCGTTATTTGGGTACATCAAAATCTAGCAAGTAGAACTCGAACAAACTACAAAATTCTGTTACCAATCGCCGGAGTCCTCCAACTGAACCGTTTCAACGAACGCGTGGTATGGCAACGACAACCTACTTTGGCAATGACAACGAGGCCCTTCTATATCCGTTTAGTGAGTTTTAAACTGTGGTGTTTAAATCTCACCAGACGGAAATAGAAGAGTCCTGATATTCCCACTGCATCCAGAAGGAAGGGTAAAACAGTGGATGCAGCGAAAAAAAACACATATATTTTTCTATACAAATAAAAATCTAAGTCCCGACTGAATATCTTAATGAACTAAACATCAACGCTCAACTGAGCAAACCATCGGTTCTAGAGACATGAAATTTTGAGAGTGTATTCTTTCTGGTGTCCACTTTAAATGGGTTTTTGGAAAACCCCGCGAGATCTGAACTTACGTGGGTTAACCCGGGGGGCACAGCTAATGCGATATAGAACTTAGGTGTTATTTTTTGGGAAACTGGGTTAAATGGTTCCAACATGAGAGGATCGATCACCCGTCTGGTGCTTGCGCTGGCATCCCCTACTAGAAATAATAAATAAGTAATAGGTCTTACGATGGCTTAGGAAGACATGGATATGTCTAATTTGTCTATAGCCACTATAGATGTTGCTGCTTTAGATCCAAATGCAAAAATGATTAGTAACCTAACTAACTACCTAACTTCTCCTGGATCCTTAATTGTTGTATTTTAAATTATATTTTATAAAAATAAGTCAAATACTCAGTGGAGAAAATTTCTTTTTAAACTTTGATAGCAGTAAGCCACTCCACTACATAAAAAAGAAGAATTACAGTCTTGGCGGGAACTCGTTGAGGAGATGTGGTGCTAAATTTTCATTTTTGTGAAACCTAGTTCATATGCATGCAAATTGTTTAATTTCGGGGGCATATTAATCAATTTAGTTTCGTGAAGGTGTACAAGTGGAATGAAAGTGAAAATCGGTGCAAAACATTGACTTAGTGTTGTCTCCATGGCTCCGTGAAGATTGTTTGTAAATGGCCGCCGTGTTTACAAATGATTCCCTAGACTTGACTTTAACTATGACGACTTGACTGTTTCGATGCAAATAACTTGCATAATATATTAAAATACATGACACTGGCTAATTTCCTAATGGCCATAATCGGTTCACAACCGATAAGAAATAAAGAAGAATTAAAATTATGTAAGAAACTTACCGCAAACAAAAACAAAATACTTTCAAACTTCATGTTCGAATCGTTTTTAGAATAATTCCACTAAAAATTCAGTAACTTCTTTCATTCGGCAAATATTAGCGCGCTGGTTTTTCTAACTACCTTTTTTATGACAACCAACACACAGAATGTTTTTATAGAGCTGAGAATATTTTAATGTGCTCCTGATATGAACTAGAGATAAAAACAGAACTTGAGCTATGCTAGCTAAGTACGCCATAAACTTAGGGATGGGAAGCTGAAACATCGATAGGTTGGTATATGAATTGTCCGAAATGGAGCTAAAAGGCGGTACAGCGGTAGAGCATGGTATTTCCGTAATGGATGATAAATATAGAAATAAAATATAACTAATACTTATAGGAATCAATTTAGATCAATGAACCAATTTATTGAAATCTTACTAATATTATAAACACGAAAGTTTGCAAGTATGTTGTACGTCCGTCAGTTTGTTACTCAATCACGCAATAACTAACAAACCGATTGCGATGAAACTTTGAATATAGGTAGTGGAAGACCTGGAATAACACAAATAATACTTTTTATGCCGATATTCTTTCGAGAACAGGACTTACGTGAGTGAAATCGCGTGGCAAAGCTAGTCTTACTATTATAAATGCTATAAATATTATAAATGCGATAGTTTGTATGTATGTATGTCTGTGAGTTACAAACATGACACAACTCATGCATAACATGAACATAAGCATGATTGAACATGAGTAACAACTCATGCAAAAATGAACCGATTGCGATGAAACTTGGAATATAGGTAGCTGGAAACCTAGAATTACACATAATTACACTTTTTATCCCAGTAACCCTGCGGGAACGGGACTTACGCGGGTGAAATCGCGTACCGCACCTAGTAACTGAACTGAAGAAACATGTACTTGTATGAGACACAAGAGACATAAGAGTCATCAACTGAAAGCGGCATTATCATCAAATGCAGTAAAGTCATCAACTCTAACTAACATATATACAAATACAATTTAAAAAAAACATAGAAGGGCCCTACTAATTTTATAAAGCTGAAAGTTTGTATTTATGTTTGTTACTCGTATTAGCGTGATTACGCTAATACTACGGAACCGATTGCGGTAAAACCTGGAATCTGGAAGCTGGAGATATAGACTACTTTTTATCCCAATATATCGGTATGCAGCTAGTTGGAAACTATAATTTGATTGAACACAGCCTGTACTAACATCACAGATGCTTACTCTTAATGAGGGTTAATTTAAAGCCACCATTTAAATAACTTGTCAAAACAGTAATTTAGTTTGTTCTAATATCCTGCTATAAACTATCGATATAATTAATAACAGCACTATGACTATATTTGCATGAGATAAAATGATAAAATGTGTTTAAATAAAAGGTTTACTTAGATTGCTCATCAACATACCGACAAAATACGTTAAGTAAGTAGTGTGATACTTTCTAATTAGGATTAGAATGGTAAACAAAGGCCTAATTTAGGTTTATACTGGTATGTAAGTATAATATATAATGGTGATGAGGTATTGTAAATAGTAGGAGTTAGGAATTAGTCCATGGGCAGCTCGCATGTGATTGGGCTTGTCAACTAGAAATATACATACGTGTAAAAATAGCCATATGTGTACCCATACACAACACTTTTCTGCTGAAACTATTTGACAAATCAACAACAGATGGGCAGATATTAGATAATAAGAATTTACCACGTACCTTCCAACAATAGATTTGGATGGCCGATCTCCCGGCTGCGACGCCTATGGTTGCGGATTCCAAACACTTTCCCTGTTTGTTTCCTTATGTGTTTATGCTGACCATAAATGTTTTTTCATATTCTTGGTATAATATATCTACACCTAAAAGAAGAATTAGATGTAATTTATCAGTTTTCTAGTAACCATACACCACAAACCTAGCTGCTTAGTTTAGGGTTAGATGGCTCTGTATGTAGGCAACATCTTGCAATATTTATTTAGACTAGCTGCGCCCCGCAATTTTACCCGTGTAAGTCCCGATCCCGTACGAATATCGGGGTAAAAAGTAGCGTATGTGATCTCCAGCTATCTGTATACCAATATCTGTAGTTTTTGCGTGATTGAAACATAAGTAAACATCTAAATTTTCGGATTTACAAAATGTGTTTATTATTTATTTATATATTTATAGATGAGTAGCGACATGGATCTATCTACCAATACCCCCCAGTACGTTTTCCGATGCATCTTCAAGTGATATCTGATTTTGATAAGGTTGTCGTAGAGACTCTTAACGTCAGACCTATCATATTCAAGAGGAAGCAAATAACATATATTCATATTCAAACTAGAACCGAAAGTAACCAAATATAAAACTTTTCCTCGTGATATCAGATATGGATAAGGACATCAAGATTAAGGATTATGGATGTCAATACCATCGTTATAATTGAAACTCTCGTCATGGAGATTATCTAGTGATTAATGAATAACCGCTAATTGTTTCTGTCCATATAAAACCGATTATTCAGACACGTTTATGGATTGAACAACCATGGAGAGTAAGGGGATAGTCATTGCTTTAATGGTAAGTGTGCTTCTTTTAGAATCCTGTAATTTCTTAGATAAATCATGCATAAGCGGTTTTACCTATGTAAATCCGTATCCCGAGGGAATATCGGAATCTCGATAATGTAGCCTTCGTTTGGTAAAAGAATTTCTGAAATCAGTAATGTAGTTTTGGAGCCATTTCATTACCAAAAACGAACCAAATTTAGCCTCTTCATATTATTAAAATTATAATATTAGTATTGATAGATCTAGTAGTCGTCGGTCGTTGGATGGAGGGAGCTCGCGATCGCTATTTGTGGCGTCGTATAGGGAAGACCTATTTTCACCAGTGTACAGATAAGGACTAAGATGATGATAATATATTTAGTTAATAAGTGTTTTGTTTTATTCACAACAGGTGCTGTGTGTGGGATGGCAGGTCTACACTCAAACCACAACCTGCACAGCTGCTGGCCGCTTTGCCGTGTCAGGCTCTGATTGCAAGAACTACACCCTTTGCGTATACGATAGTTCAACCACCAGCTATTTAGCATACAGCTATGTGTGCCCAACTACGTCTGTTTTCAATCCAAATTTACAACAATGTACGACATCCTACACCTGCACTGACAATAGTACCACCACCAACAGTTCGGTCTGCACTGTAGACGGCTTCGTTGCAAATCCAAACGTCACCGACTGCTCCAGTTACATCGAATGCGTTGATATCAATGGCACGTTCACTGAAACAATCTACACATGCCCTACCGATACTTACTTCAATCCTAACACGACTTTATGTGAACCTGATTATAATTGTACGAGTACGTTTACTTGTACTGCAGCGGGAAGATTTGCTAATACTTCTGATACTACTTGTCAAACTTATTATTATTGTGTTTTAGCTGCTAACGGGACTTACATTGAATATGAGTATACTTGCCCCACAACATCTGTTTTTAGTCCAATTACAAGTATGTGTACTACTACTTATACTTGTACCACTATTTGAAATCCATTTTCTATTGTTAGCGACCCTGGCTTTAGATTCCTATGCTAAATACTATAGTGAAGATAACCAATTTAGATAAGGATTATTGATTGACAGAATAAGTGGTTTGTTTTGGGTATTTAAATATACTTTTGTTAATTATGTATGTTGAATGTTTTTAATACTTACTTGTCCTATTGTTTATAACATAACATAACATAAATAACATAAGTTAGATTTAGATTGGATGTTAGTCATTTTTACTAGGCGGTTCCTTTTACTAAAATGCTTTTCTGTTAAGATGTTGTTGTATTTTAAAAAATCTAGGAAATTATGTTTAACCATGTGAATTAATAAAAAGCAAGCTTCTATTATTGTGTTTAATTCTGACTCCATTTAATTTAATTTAATTTTCTCTTTTGGTATTGTAGTTTTTAGTGTATGGTACTGTGTGCTTCCCCGATCTAGTGGAAATATCGGAATAAAAGTTGGCCTACGTGATGCCTATTTGTTAATCTTGCTTTCTACATACCAAGATTCATTAAAATCGGTTTAGCGGATTTTTTCGTGAAAGGGCACGCACGCCACGCGGTAGGGTCCCAGATTCTAGAGGAATCAATAGCATAAAATATTATATTCGAATCAAATGTAACTAAACATGAGCTTTTCCTCATGATATCAGATATACAAAGGATATCAAAATTAGGGACTATGGACGTCAATCCTATTATTAACAAATTCAAGAAACTGTCGTAATGAACATAATCTAGTCATTAATGAGTATAAAGTGCTAATTGTTTCTGTCCATATAAAACAGATTATTCAGACACGTTTATGGATTGTGCAATAATGGAGAGTAAGGTGATAGTCGTTGCCTTAATAGTAAGTTATTGCATTTATTAATTTGGTTTTTTTACATTTTACTGGGCTTACCCTTTTAACTTTTTACCTATGTGTTTTATTCACAACAGGTGCTATGTGTGGGATGGCAGGTCTACACTCAATCCACGACTTGCACAGCAGCTGGTCGTTTTGCCGTGTCAGGTTCTAACTGCAAGAACTACACTTATTGTGTCTACTTCAGCTCGAATAATACCTACGTAGCAAACAGTTATGTGTGCCCATCGACGTCTGTTTTTAATCCTAATTCACAGCAATGTACGACTTCCTACACTTGCACTGACAACGGTGCTACCACGAACAGTTCCTCAGTCTGCACTGAAAACGGCTTCGTCGCAAATCCAAACGTAACCAACTGCTCTAGTTACATCGAATGCGTTGATATCAATGGCACGTACACCGAAACAGTCTTCAGTTGCCCTACCAATACTTACTTCAATCCTAACACGACTTTATGTGAATCTGATTATACTTGTTCAAGCGCGAGTACGTTTACTTGTACTGCGGCGGGAAGATTTGCTAACACCGCTGATACAACTTGCAAAACCTATTATTTTTGTGTATTGGCTACCAACGGAACGTACGTTCAAAACGAGTATACTTGCCCGTCATCTTCTGTTTTTAGTCCAACTGCAAGTATATGCACTACTTCTTATACTTGTCTCGCTCCTTTGATTCCCGTACAGAATGGAAATAACCAATTTTAAACAAATATCTAATTCTATTTCTATATATTGATTGGCAGAATAATGAGGTTTGTTATGAGTTCTTAAATATTTGTTGTCTGCAACTTTGTAAATTGATAACTTCCTAATGCCTACCTGTCCTTTTGTTTATGATGTACTTAAACATAAAATTAAATATACTTACTCAGTTCATACTTAAATAAATTTATACTGGATATCGGTCATGCCTATTTATTTACAAGGCGGTTCCTTTTACAAAAATGCTGTAAGTACTAGATAAAATGTTGTAGAATTAAAAAAAAAATTATTTAACCATGTTTAATTATTAACTAACAATTAAAAGCAAGCTCATATTATTGGTTTTTAATCTAGATTCGATTTGTTTTCTTAAATCTTTTATCTCCTTTGTGATTTCCCATATTACGTTTCCTCTTTGTTGTTCTGATCTGAACCTCGGCCATGAGTATAGAGGCCAGTTTTCTAGCAATATCCAAGTTAGTATAACCAGTGTTGTCAGATTTGTTTAGAGCTGCAGTTTCAATGAAATTGATATAGGGCTGAACTTTCTCTGGAATTAAGCTTGACACACTGGGCCTCTTCGTAGTCGCATAGTATTTCTTAAAGTAGTTATCTCTGGCTTTGTTTATAAAAATGGAAGAGACTTTCTTTTTATATTTAACTTTTTTATCTCCAACTTTTATTGTTGAAGTCAGAGTAGAATCGTAATCCGAATCACCAATTCTCTTACCGTCATATATATTGCCAAGAATATTATCGTCGAGAACAATGTTATAGGATTCATCAGGCTCCGGCACTATAGTAACGATATAGGTCGTTTCGTTTAAGCGGCGAACTTGAAATGTTTTTGAACTGTAGGAGTACAGTGAAAAGTTAACTAAAAGTAAACATTGCAGTAGCTTAAACTGTAAATTCGCCGTGAACATTCAGATTTAAGAGCGGTAAGGATAAAAATCATATGAAGTTTTTCATGGCAAGAATGACGGACTCACAGACTAGTAAGAAGATACTAAGTATGACGGACTGATGAAGTGATGGATGACAAATCATATCATGACTAACAACAAAATATAATATAGTTAGTCCCTTTAGTAAAACCAAAGAGTTCCTAGTGCAAAACTAGCTACGCCCCGCGGTTTCACCCGCTCCAGTTCCGTTCCCGCGGGAATATCGAAATAAAAAGTAGCTTATGTGTTATTCCAGGTATCTGTATTTCAAGTTTCATGGCAACCGATTCAGTAGTTTTCCGTGTCACAGACATACAAATTTTCACGTTTATAATATTAGTAAGATGAAGAAAACTCCTATTTAATCAAATAAACGGAGTTTTTTGGCGGGAATGCGTTAAGGAGATGTGTTGCAAAATTTTCATTTTTGTGAAACGTAGTTCAAATGCGTGTAAAATGTTTAATTTCGGGGGCATATTAATCAATTTAGTTTCGTGAAGGTGTACAAGTGTAAATAAAAGTGAAAACCGGTGCAAAACATGTACTTTGGCTTAGTGTTGTCTCCAAAGCTCCGTGAACAAACATTGTAAAAAATGGCCCCCTTTTTGCAATGATTCCCTCGACTTGACTTTAACTATAACGACTTGACTGTTTTGTTCAATGCAAATAACTTGCAAATGTTGATAATACTTGACACTGGCAAATGTCCGAAAGGAAAAGCCATTTTTAAAGAAGAAGAATCAAATAAACACCTTACCCATCCTATTCGATTAGTCTTGTCCATTCACTGGTTGCCTGGAAGAGATCGCCTTTAGGCGATAAGGCTGTTCATTGTGCCACCATATTTTAAGACATTTTCTGTATTATTTTGTTGTTTGTGTGTGTACAATAAAGAGTTAATCAATCAATCAATCAATCAATCAAGAAAAATCCAACCGATTCAGTAGTTCTATGGCAACCGATTCAGTAGTTTTCCGTGTCACAGACATACAAATTTTCACGTTTATAATATTAGTAATATGAATGCAAAAAAATCCGTGAGGAAACTAAGCAGTACCACAGTTCACCTAATAGTTAGTACGTCTTGCATAATAGTGTTATTATTATAGGAAGACCAGGCTTAGACTGCTTTTCCACCAGATATGTGCTTTGCAGCTATGCTGCGAAGATGTGAAATCTACGCTACGAAAATACGCTAAGCTATGTGCACCAATTGGTATAATTGGTTTCCACCAATTATATCAATTGGTGCACATAGCTTCCATTAAACGCATCCATAGCATCGTAGCATAGCACATGTCTTGTGAAACAGCAGCCTTATTCGCCTAGCTACGCCGGCTTTACGTCAACAAAAGGGTTAAAGGGAACCTTAAAACTTTAACACTAGGTGAGCTACTGATACCCAACGGCCTACATCTCAATACGTAAAAACGATGATAAGAAGATGGTAATCATAATATACCATGGTACACAACACTGCTAAATTTTAATACGTAATCTGCATAGATAACATTTAAATGCCCTTTAAAGCCGAAAGGGGGCTGGTTTCTTACTTCTAGGCGAACAACTTGTGTTCCACGACTTTTGAAAATTCGGAGTACTTTTTGGAAATTTTAAGTGTAAAGTTTACTTGAAAATCAGCTGTTTCTTGGAGTTCGAGGTCATCGACCTTTTGTTGTCCTTTCATTTAGTTTGGTCTACTATAATCAAAACTTCAATTACTTTTATTTTAAAAGCAGCTGTTTTTTTTCAGTGAAAAATAGCCCCAATTTTTTTTTTTAAAGTTCGTAACAAAAAGTTGTTCGCCTAGACGTTTAGAGCAACCCCCTTTCGGCTTAAAGTGCATAGCCGTTACACCTTGTATAGAATTTGTAACGGGTAAGTCCTTTTAATCCGAAAGGGGGTTGTTCTAGACGTCTAGGCGAACAACTTTTGTTCTACGACTTTTGAAAATTCAAACTTTTTTTTTGAAAATTTTGAGATTATGTTTCACTGAAAAACAGCTGCTATTGAAAATATATATAATTGAACTTTTGATTGTAAACCATCAAACTAAATAAAAGGACAACATAAGGTCAATGACTTCGAACTCTCAGAAACAGCTGATTGAAAGTACTTCGAATTTCCAAAAGTCGTAGAACAAAAGGTGTTCGCCTAGACGTCTAGAACAACCCCCTTTCGGATTTAAAGGGCTTACCTGTTACATCTTGTATAGGTAACTCGGAAGTTTTTTTACATTATAAATCTGTGTATACAAGATGTAACAGGTAAGCCCTTTTAATCCGAAAGGGGGTTGTTCTAGACGTTTAGGCGAACAACTTTAGTTCTACGGCTTTTGAAAATTCGAAGTGCTTTTCGAAAAATTTAGGTGTAAAGTTTACTTGAAAATCAGCTGTTTCTTAGAGTTTGAGGTTATTGACCTTATGTTGTTCTTTCATTTAGTTTGGTCTACTACAATCAAACCTTCAATTACCTTTATTTTCAAAAACAGCTGTTTTTCCAGTGAAATATAATCTCAAAATTTTCAAAAAAAAAGTTCGAATTTTCAAAAGTCGTAGAACAAAAGGTGTTCGCCTAGACGTCTAGAACAACCCCCTTTCGGATTAAAAGGGCTTACCTGTTACATCTTGTATACTAGTACCTATGATGTGCCATTGGTGTGTTATCTAGAAAGGTGAATATTTCGAACTGAACACTGCTATGCTGTCTCGACACCTTGTAAAAAGTGAATGAAAATCTAACAATAGTGATGGAGAGTTGCTCCCACACCTTAGAATCAAGGTCAAATTTGTCAAGCAAATCATCCAAATACACCTCACGTCTTTCCATTCTGGTGCACAGGTAATTAAACCTTATGTACATGAGGAATACGGAAGACATGACTGCATGAAATTCAAGGTGTCTCAAGGTAAGAGTCTGAGATAATTCCCGCTCGCGATATTGTTTCCATTACCACTATAATACACGCTTCTTTAATTGCTGCGGAAGTATAAGAAAGCTGTTTAATAAGCATTTGTTGGTATTGACTTCAAACCTTCAAACGAAAAGTTGCATTGACAATATTGGACAAGTTTCTTACAAATTGGCAATCCATAGTTACAAGATAGCAAACAGTGACAATAGAATGGAGAGATTTTTGCACTGCAGGAGGAAATTATAGGCTTACAAAAATATTTAAAAAAAAAATATTGTCAAAGTAAAGTTTTTTAAATATGTACTTCTCTTGATGTTTCATTACGGTACTAAATAATAGAGCAAGTTTAGTATTTAGAACTAGGTACTTACAATTACATAAAATCCATTAAAACAATATTTTAGAGGCATCGCATATGACAGACCTCTTATTCAAATATTTTATTATGCATATAAAACTACTGGTTGGTCATAAAGGTGGTCATTGTTACCTGTGACCATTTTTGTGACTTCAAAAGACATGTTACCTTGTTCTTTGATAGAACATCAAAAATAGGACAATTGGAAGACATTATGAATACTTTTGCAATTTACTTATTTTTATGTTATTGAAGTTGTCTGGCTACTGATGTATTCTGTAAATTGGGTCAAATGCAAACTGCATCGAAGTTACAGTAAAGCAGTTTACGTAATTTTTGGAGCCGGTTGCAGTTATACTGGGTTACAGGTAAAGAGTTATTGGTATCTAATATCTTGGCCTAGTTATTATATATTTGCAAAAAGCACGTATAGGAGGGGATGACAAATTTTAATGGTCATTTGTTTTAATGATATTGCAGCCCCTTCAAATATATTACGTGTCATGTATTATAGAGTCAATTTCACAAAAGCAATGATTTACTAGAAGCATTTTTGTCAAATAGATAAATAAAAACTGACTTTGTATGTTGTTTATTTTATTAAGTGATTTGCAACAAAGACTATAAATTACACGGGACTTGACGGGACGAATTCCCGTAGATGCAGATTCAAGTCCTGTCGGGTGTGGAATTTTTTTTGTAAAGCATATCCTTAATTATAGTAATTTAAGTGTAGGAAACAGTTCAAAATATGTCAAAAACATATAAATTGCATGTCACTAGTTTCGTAATATAAATTCCACTTTACAAATTAAGAACTTGCCTAAGTAAGCTTTAAACATAATCTCAGTTATCTTTAACACCTATTGAACCCGTATCTATTAATTAATTTGGTAGGGTAAAACCCAGAGACCGGTTTTAATAAAACTCTATCTCCAATAATCAGAACCAATAACTTTCCTAAAATATGTAAGAAGCTACAAACCAAACGATAATTTGAGATATTAGATAGGCAATGATTTTAAAATCGAAAACACTAAATACAAGAAAATGTTATGCCATTGGTTAAGTTGTCACTCGATAAACTTACGTAAGTTCTAGTACTTGTCCAAGTAAAAGTCAAGCTCTTGTATCACTCGTGATGTGAATTCTAGCAAATACTTTGCGAAAGCAACATCTTTTGTAAATACTCCGCGTCCGATGCACTCTGATATTTAACAAATTTCACTCTATATGAAGCGGATTTGAATACGAGATAAGTACACTTGCCAACTGTTGACTTTCAATGATTTGCGAAAGAGTGTATTTATTACGAAATCGTGTGAAAACTAAGAACAGAAGCTACAAAAGTAATATGCATTGACATAAAATGTAGAATGTAGATAAATAGTAGCTAAGCTAAACTGTAGCTAATTGAAATGAAACTCATTATAATTATTTTTGCCATTATCGCAAATCCTACGTTTCGGAGCCTTTATAGACTCTTTTCTCAGGGTATATCCGAAATAAATTCGATTTTAATTCGACATCGCAAAATCAGGAATGAAATCTAATAAGTAGTATTTTTTTAATTTTTATTCTTCTTCTTCCTGCCCTATTACATTCATTCGTCGTTATGACGACGAATGAATGTAGAATGACGAATGAATGAGAAGAATAAAGACGTACTATGGTACGTCTTTATTCTTCTTTCATTTTTCTCTGTTAACCGTCATATCATTTCCATTCTCTCACTCTCTCTCCCAAATACTCTATTGAATGGTATTTAATATAAAAAGTAGGTACGTGATTAGTAAATACTTTCCGACTACAGAACACAAACGCCACTTAAAATTTTAGAAGTATCTACTTAATTCAGAATTATTGAGTCTAAGATTAATTGTTTAAGTACAACTCTAATATGAAATAGCACTTCTGTGTTCGACCGTTATTAGTATAATTCGTTTATAAGATTCTTAAAACAATCACCACCAAGAAACTATAGAAATTACCGAGGAACATTGTTTGAACGGTAATAATTAATTTATGCTCATTATCGTTAACTGCATGCTAACACACGAGTAGATATGTGCTAATTCCTTCCGCGACATAGCGGAAACTAAACATATTATTATATTATGAATGTTAAGTTCATTAAATTTGTAAATGTTTTAGGAAACTAATATTATAAATGTGTTAACCTAATGTAATTTAAAATTAAAAGGTGGTAGGTATATTTTTGCAAAACGCATAAATATAGACAAAAGCATAATAATGTTCAGCGGATTATATGTATAATAATATGATGTACTAGCTGTATCCCGCGGTTTCTTCCAAGTAAGTCTCGATCCTATAGAAATTTAGATTCTGTCACAAAAAAAATATAGATACAAATATAGTATAACTACCAATGTCGTATTTCTTGTTAATATTTATTTCTAAATAGATGAAAAAATCTGTAGGGCAGTACAGGCTTAAAAAAGAACTGGGCACCCCTCATTATGTGTTATGTAGATCTGAAAGGTCTGTCTATGGAGGTGGGAGCCTCGATTTACAATAGAATTCCTAGTGACTTGTAACTTTGGTTATTAATAAAATATTTGTATTTGGATTTGATGATTCATAAAAGGTTAACTGATATAAAGAATCTGGTACAGGTTCAACCCTACCTGTTGGTAATGGGAACGTCCATAATCCAAATAAATTTATAGTGGTCACAGAAAAAAGTAAAAGTGTTTAATCTAAACTTTTAACCAAAAAAGGACGACGAGGCGATATGGTCCCTCTACGACGCGAGCCTTTGCGTCGCGTCCGCGCATCCTGTTTCTTTAGCGATTTAGACTACGAAAATTTTAATTTAAATTTGCTTTCAATGAATTTTTAACTTTTTCTAAGGCCTGAAGCGTTTTTATTCCGTAAAACTGTTAAATTTGGATAGTGCACCTGCAATGTGCAGTTAGAAATGTACATCATTACATAGGTACCTACTATACAAACATAGTCGCTTCCCTTTGTCTGAATGTTTGTATGTATGCTTAGATCTTTAAAACTACGCAACGCATTTCTATGTGGTTTTTTTTAGCAGATAGAGTGATTTAAAGGAAGGTATACATAAGTAATACCTACGACCCGATATTTTTGCGGGATCGGGACGCACGGGTGTGAAAACGCGGGCTTAGTAAAAGGATAAAAGGAAACCAACCTAACCATAGAAAGGTATTAAAATTCCAATAATGGTGAACCTTCGAAATGGGTCAGCAGGTATAGATCGGCGGGGCGTCTTGTCGTGGGGCGCACGCTTCGACGTTGCGCTCATTCGCTTTTTGCCCACCTTTCGACGCACGCGCAGCCTCTCGAGCATTGTTCGCGCGCATTTCTCTCACGTGGGAACCACTTTGTGCTTTATCTACAAGCTTTATTCATCTGCGACTATCGTGACGCGCGCACGTTATGCATTTTATCATCTAAGGAGTTAAGGAACTATTGATTGTTTGACTATCTTATAAAAGGATATTTTGCCGTGTGATGACCTGAATATGACAAGATAATTGATTTGTCAGATAATGTCCTGGTGAAAGTTGAGTGATGATTTAATATAGACAGTGAGTGGATATTTCTGACAAGCGGAACCATGGCAGATGCACCGGTAAGCTCAAAAGTAAACTTAAGTACCTATACTTATAAATTTAAATTGACTGAATGCGGAAAGTATATACCACTTTATTACTGTTTACTCCTGATAGCTTCCGATTATTATCTTACTTAATCAACATTTTATTTAAACGTGTCTTATTAAAACTTCGAACGATTAAAGTTATTAATGAGATGTTTGAAACTAACTACCATTTACGAATAGTATTAGTGTCGGCAATATATTATAGAGGGCGTAATGAAACGAATGAATATTTTGTTTTGATTACAATCTTGTGTTGCCGTCTAATAGCACACGTATATCACAAGTTCAATCTCATTTGAAAATACATAAATCTTAGATGCGTGTTTCACAAGCCGGTATCGTAATTTTGGGTAAGTATTTAAATGGATTGGATTGCTATAATAAAAGTAAAGGGTTCCCATTCTATGTAATTGCAGTAGGTAATTAGGGTCTGCCCTTTTGATATTGTGCTCATCATTTTCATCTGATTGTTTTCTCTTATGAAACTTTTGACTTACAAAAGTATACGACACGTTATTTTTCTTACCATTAGTTTTTATTATACTTCAGCAAATTTGCCCCTGGGAAATATTAATGAGATACTAAACAGAATGCAAAATGCAATTATTATATAGTTTTTGTGAACATTATATGTTTTCCCAGATAGGACTCTAAAAACTGTTTCTTGATCGTGGGAAATCAATAATCTTTTTACTAATATTATAACGCGAAAGTTTTGTGCAAGTCTGTGACTTTGTTACTCAACCACGTAAAAACTACTAAACCGATTGCGATGAAACTTGGAATATAGGTAGCTTGAGACCTGGAATAACTCACAGGCTAATTTTAACTCGATGTTCCCGCGGGAACGGGAGTACATCTATATCTATAAATGACCCGATTGACAGACAAACGATAATGATCAACGCACAGCCCAAACCGCTACACAGAGTTGGAAATTGGAGAATGCGTTTCGATAAGAAAGGGTTTTTGAAATCCTACAGGACCGGCACTAATGTGAAACCTCGGGACACAGTAATAATAGAATTTTACCAATGTTATACCAACACATTACACAGGCGACATGTTGGCGTTATCCCTCTTTGGTTTAACGACAATGATCCTCTCAAAAGGATCACTCACATGAGTGTTACGCTATCTTATCTACTGAGAGCTTTTACAGGGAGCTGTTAAAAGTAACAGGTTGTTGGGATTTAACGTGTTGTAGACTTAAGATACGATGATACGAAGAGCTAATGGTGGGTCCAATCTATGTAACGAATGAGAAAGCCTACTGACGGATGGTTCATCTTAGCTCATCTTAGTGAGACTTATTCTAAGGCTGAAATCTATAGTCCGTACTTTGTTTTTGCTAAGCAACAACTTTGAATTAAGACAATTTTTAGTATTTATAAAGCGATCTTCGCAACCATCCTAAGTTTTTGCGTAGTAAGATCAAAGTTTTTCATATTGAGAATGATTATGGTAAACCAACCAAAAATAATGGCCTAAACTTTGCTTCTCTGTCATGACTATGAAGTCCTTTTTATTTTATTCGTATATTACAAAATGAATTTCGACTAATAATTCCAATTCAAAGTTTATGCTTAGCTTTCGCTAAGCTCATTCTGAGCAAAGTCAAAGTACGTCAAAAAAGTCAAAAGTCAAAAGGCCCAAACTAAGCACTAGGCTAGTGCCTATACGGCTAGTGCGGATAGTATTAACTATGGGTACTAGACAACGGATATACTATACAAGATGTAACAGGTAAGCCCTTTTAATCCGAAAGGGGGTTGTTCTAGACGTCTAGGCGAACACCTTTTGTTCTACGACTTTTGAAAATTCGAACTTTTTTTTTGAAAATTTTGAGATTATGTTTCACTGGAAAACAGCTGTTTTTAAAAATAAAGGTAATTGAAGGTTTGATTGTAGTAGACCCAACTAAATGAAAGAACAACATAAGGTCAATGACCTCAAACTCTAAGAAACAGCTGATTTTCAAGTAAACTTTACACCAAATTTTTTCGAAAAGTACTTCGAATTTTCAAAAGTCGTAGAACAAAAGTTGTTCGCCTAAACGTCTAGAACAACCCCCTTTCGGATTAAAAGGGCTTACCTGTTACATCTTGTATATTATACATTTTTTAAGATACATAGATAACACCTAGACCAGAATCAAATATTTGCATAACTACTTGCACTTGCGGGAATCGAAACCGCAACCTTCTGCATTGTAGTCAGACCTTCGCCCGACACGCCACAGAGGCCGTCCTATAACACATTTTTTAAACAATTTAGTCTCGATTTAGTTCGGGATAGAATGTTAAAAGGAAGCGATAAGAATTTATCGTCCAAGTTAATGCGCTTACTTTCATGTGCTTTTATGATGCCTTCCAACTTTAATGGATCACTTTTACTGCTTCTGGCTTCAATGTTCCTAAAATTAAGCTGTAAATATTTTGGACTTGTTCATTTGATGAAATGCTTAAATCAAAACCTGTTCTGGGCTTTGTTTATTTAATGGAGTTGTGAGAAGAAAACCTATAGGTACACGCTGTAATGAACTCTTCTCGCATTGACAACCTAGCAAACCAGGCTTGAGGCCAAGAAATGTATGATATCAATTGCCGGCTTTACTGGCTTACTCGCCCATTAGATTTGCAGCCAATTTGCATTGGCTTACTGCCTCATGAGCATTGGCTTGAAACGACCATCTGGATCCATACTAAGGGAGCTTACCGCAAGCTAAGCTTGTGGTTTGGTGACTAGACAACGCATTAGTATTGAAAACTTATTGTTTCTTTTGAAATTACAGTATTATACATTTATAAAGGGTCAAACGAAAAGGAAAACGAATATTTTAATACATTTTTGTTCTTCTTGATTGTTTAAATACTTTTATTTTACTTTTTACCGTCGGGCATCGAACCCACAACCTTTAGTGTTAGAAGCGGGTGGTCACCCGACGCGACTCGGCATCGAGGAATAATATACCTTAGTCTAGTATATTACAGTTTGTTAAAGATATAGTTAAGTCATCATCTAAAAAACGCGCAATAAAGATGGAAAGTTTATCGTCTCCAGTAAATAATATGCAAATCACTAAAGTTATTATAATTATGATGCAAGTACCTACGTAATTATTCCTTGGAATTCAAGTACAATATTAGACAATTTTCTTGTCATTGACCGGTTTACATTTTAAAGCGCTCATAAAATTAATTGATCTAAGGAATTCTTATATGCTGAGCGTTTGAGATGTCACGTAAGTAACAATGTAGAAATGTATCATGCTAACCTAGAAGAAGGAACATGAAAGTAGAGCAAGTTCTACCAGTGTCCTTCCTGATAAAAATACGAGCCTGATTAGCTCTACGACTTGGGCTGGCCCAGCTCAAGTCGAAGAGCTAAATTCACCATCCTAGTTTAGTGATAGTAATTCGTCTTCGAAACTTCTAACGAAGTGAAACTTCTTTAGACATGGAATACAGACTATGCCCGAAACCATTTTTTACACGACTGCCAAAGGAAGTGTTATGTTTTTTTATACTTTTTAAACTAACGCGATTGAAACTAATTCCCGGGTCTTAATCGCGTGAAATTCAACTTTTTAAATTTTCCTTACCTCGACGTTTCGATCATGTTACAATGATCTTGGTCTCGAAGAGACCTTGTGTCCCCGCACGATTAAGACCCGGGAAAATGTGTAAATAACATTTTTTTTTTTCACAAAAACGACTTCTCTTTATTTCAAAAGAAGTTAAAATTCAAAATGAATTTTTTCAATAAAATATCACATTATCGTTTTAGAACGT
Organism: Idaea dimidiata; assembly: GCA_949358125.1. Lineage (NCBI taxonomy): Eukaryota > Metazoa > Arthropoda > Insecta > Lepidoptera > Geometridae > Idaea > Idaea dimidiata. The sequence goes on along the minus strand of OX442339.1, from coordinate 12,199,774 downwards.
CAGCAATACGTTTGAGACGATATCACATTTTATCGTTTTAAACGTCAGCAAGCTAAGTTTGAATTTAGTATTTAATTTCGTCGATAAAATCCAGCAAAGAGATGTCCACAGACCTATTAAATTTGTTCTTGATTGTTAAAAATGTTTAAAGTGCTAACCTGCAGGATGTATTTATATTTTTGTTCATTTTTACAAGTGACCAAATTCCCATAGAACATCAAATTTCTTTGTTCTTATCCAATAACGTGTGACATCGACTTACATCATGACCTCAATGCGTATGCAATTGAGATGAAATTGTCCGCAAATAAACTATGGGACTTACAACACAGGGTTACCAAAGCAAATTGAACATAATGCTTTGCATTGCAAGAGTTGAAAATAAGGTAGTGTCCTGTTGAAATTGTATAATATCTTGTTTATATACAAAGTAGGAATCTATGCCTGAATGTTAGTACTTGCTTTTAATGACTTTTGGTCTTCCATGCCCTGACTTCGGGCTTTTCTAAAAAAAAATGTTTCTATTTTCTTTTCTTTTCTTAGTTATGGCTTCTGTCAGCAATATAGGACAATTTAGCCAGTTTCTCGTACCAATAGTAAACTACCACTATTATACTGTAATCGTTTGAAATAATTTTCAATGCGTAAAGGCTGCAGAAAAAATGGCGACGACTTTTCTCCAACCCCATGGAACATTTGTTTGTGACGTGCTAATTTCGTGTTTGGCACTGGTATTTTTATTTTCACTTAACTCGTTGAACTTCGCGTAACTAAATTGATATTCATAACATGCCGCTGAAATTAAACAATTTAAACGCAATAAAACTAGATTTTGCAAAAATAAATATTCAAGACGACGTTCCACTAACGCGAACAAAAGTCCTTTCTAAAATGCTTTATTCTATTTTACTTAGAAATGTCCTGATTTAAATGTGCCATTGATTGGATTGTGTTGTGATGTATAATTATCTATACTAATATTATGAAGCTGTAGAGTTTGTTTGTTTTTTTGAATGGTTGATTGCGCTTAACTCAGTAGCTTCTGGTTCGAATTGAAAAAATATTTTTGTGTTTTATAGTCCATTTATCGTGGAAGGTCATCTGATATTTTTGATTTCCATATTCCTAACGGATCGGGACTTAAGCGGGTAAAAGCGCAGGACGCAGCTAGTGTGGTATAATAGAGGTTCGATAACTGAATTTTGCCTAAAAAAAAATATACTTCGATAAATAATTAGTCTCCGCGCGTTACGAATATAGCGACAACCTAAGAAAATATATTTATATAAAATTTATTACTGAAATTATTTCAGTATTTTATCCTTTGCATTGTCGATAAGTAAGCATTTGAGCACTAGGTCTGTGACAAGTGCTAAATAGAAAATTCAAATATTGTTGGTTGCGAAACATGTGCCTCATTATAATAATTAGGTAAGAATATATTTACAGAAATGCAAAAATAAAAAAGAAGACATAGACCTACACCGTTTGGCATAGTTTTATATAATTTCAATTTCAAGTTCGTATTAGAATATTAGAGATACATACCTACTAGTGAAATCCACAAAACTGGTTTGATTCTATTGGGAATTTCACGAATTTATCTCTTAATAGTAATAAAGCTATTTCGCTGATGTCGTTTAAAATTTTCGGTAACTCTTTAAAATACGCAGCGTACCTATGCATTTTGAACTAGGTTTGAATGTTAAAAAATGTACCCTTAGCTGGGCTAGATTTAAAATAAAAGAAAACTGAAACGCCACTTAAAATTTGAGATCCACTTAATTGATTGAATAGCATCTAAATTAAAAACAGTATGGAATTATTCTGGAGCTGCTTAATAACCCCCTTACTTATAAACGCTAATTAATGCGCTGCATAACTATGCATCGTTTGTCTTTTACTGTCACATGAAGTTTTAAAGTTGCCAGACGAAGACAAACGTCACATAACTTAGTCATGTGTAAAAAATAATATTTTATGAGTAAGGGAGTAATTGTTTCAATTACCGTCAAATGTTGAGTAGCGTTTCTGTGTTAAATTTAAAATCATCTCAAATAGTTAAGGAAACAAAAGTAAAAATTGCGAACACAGTAATGTCTATTAACAATAATCACTTTAGTTTCATCGCTCATACTGTTAATGAAAGCATCTAAAGGAAACCTACGACGATCTCATTCTGAGTCTATGTGTATAGAAAAACGCAAATTAAAACCTTTTACCGTTTAACCTTGAAAAAGCCAACTGTAAAGTTGGCGAAAGCTCGGTCGTTTAAAAATTATGAATAAAACGCGATTAAACCCGGTAAATAAAGTGTTTTATTATGCAGAATCGCGTAAACCATAGATGAAATTATTTTTTACTATTTCGTACCTAAAAAGGTAACTAGAGGAATTTTTGCAAGAGCACTTTGTTTCAAAAGTAAAATACCCCGTTAAATGTAACTATGTTATCAAATCATATGAATTAAAAAGTTCACTTTATACGAGTATTAAGTCTATCGTCGCTAAAGCAATGAGTCCAATCAAATTCTACATTTACCTGCTAATATTTAAAAATAACTACATAAATGGTCAGTGAGCTGTAGGTAGTAATAACACTAGTGTGTGGATACTAGTTTCCGTCACATCACGGTTTACTTTCCATTTCTACTGCGACTTCTCGGTGGAGGCGTGTTCATAATGTCCAGTCTGGTATGCTCAGTCTGATGTATTTAACGCATTCCTAAACAAAACATTTGCCTGTCGTAAATCGTAGCACCTAGCGGAGTCGTCCGTGTTACAATACGTAGACCAGCACAGCCACTAACGTAAAAATTCTAGACTTGAGAGAAACAATTAAAACTACGCACTATTAAAAAAAACCTATACCATTTTATCTAAGAATTTGTGATTCAGGCATAACCTTATTTGTTTGATTCGGGTTTGTGTAGAAAAATAAAATAAATCTTGCTTATCAGGGCTTCTTTGGGTTGACGTTTTGCGGTCACGGATGACTTTTATACATCGTTTATTTAAATATGTACTAAATAAAAGTACTTAGGTATAGGAAGATGCGTAGGTAATTATTATTGTTTATTTACGCAAAAACCGAAGGAGGTAAAAAGGTAACTTTGGTAATATGTACATAATTTGAATATTTGAGGGTAAACTTCAAAACCACTTTGATGAAATTTATTATGAAAATTGCCTGTTCACGAGACGAGCCAGTTGAAATCATTGGCGAAATATCGAGCTCCGAGAAAAAACAAAATTAAACATGGTAAAATACTTATAGGCATAGTGAAAATAAGCATGAAAGTTTAATTTCGAAACATAGGCCACGTTTAAAGTCCTTAAACTTTCACGGTGTCGGGAATAAGAAATCGGAAAATTTTCCTTTACAAAACTTGAAATAAATATAAATAATATTAAAGTTAAAGTTTAACTGTGTCTTTCCGCAATTAGCCCTACTATTGGGCCTTTGTGTGTGAATTTAAGCCGTGGTTTTCCTCACGATGTTTTCCTTCACCGTAAGAGCGATGTTAATAGCGCACATAAATAATATTAACTAATATTGCACGACATTACACACAGCGCAATCTATCCCCAAACTAAGATCTAGGCTTGTACTATAGGTACTAGACAACGGATATACCTACTTACTAAATATTATACTTATTTCTTTTTTTTTGTAAATACATACATTTGATACACAGAAAGACACCAATACCAGATACAAATATTTATGTTTAAGCATAATTTTTTGCGGAATCGAGCCCGCAACATTCCGCATTGCAGTCGGACATTCGCACGATGCGCCACAGAGGTCGTCATAATAAAAATTCATTTCCAAGGAAGTTAGTTATATTTATTGCCTTTATGTATGCGCCCTAACTGATCAATTATAAATCGCAATGTTTTAATTGTTTTACTGTGCGTGAATGGCCCATTGACTTAATATCATTTTTAAGTTGAACGCCGATTGACACGTTAGCTTTTTTGATCGAATTCGATTAGTGAAATCTAGATTACTAGATCGTTTTCTATTATTCATATAGTCGAAACCGCGATGACGCGTCCCATACATTTACCTACTCCGAATCGCTATGGATAGTACAAATAGAAAAGCTTCTGCTTTTCTAGCTAAGTACTTATATATCATCGTTTATTCGGCATTACTTTAAGTATCCATTTCTACGATTGGTAAAGAATCATAGACATATCTGCATATTATGTCACTGATAAATTGCATTCACAAATTCCAAACACATTTAAATTTTTACGTTAATTTTTGGACTCGAAGTGATACTCTTTTTTTTTTTTCTTTGCTGCCATTAGCTTATTTAGCTATGCAACGAACACTAAGAATCATTAGTCATAACAGCCTACAAATTTTACTTACTTATGTGGACTACACGCGCCAAATTCACTAACTACTAAGTGTAATATTCTGAACGCATTAAAGTTTTGTTTAAATAAATACTTATGCATTCAAACAGAAGTGTATATGTATATACAGTCTTCAATACAGTAATAAAACACACGATGGTATTAAAACGTAGCCAAGTCACTGCTCTTGATGTCTTCAACATTGTTCTTCGCCTGAGAACCGTCTGTGAAAGCGCTTTTCACACCGAACGGTACGACACTCAATGCCAACGCGTTTCGGAAAAAATCAGTTCTATTCCCATGTACAGCTTACAATTTATATAATTGTTAGATATCTTTGTTTTGTACTGAGTATTACCGAATGAAATTACTCAGTGTCATCATTTAGAACGCGAGCTTTTACAATGGGTGTAAAATTCTCTCTGATTGTTATCTAACTCCGAATTTCGTTTGAGTTTTATGAATGTTTGTGTGTATGTTACTTTCCTGGTGGATGTGTTACGAAATAATTTTCTAATAGGATGACGAGTAAAAAGCGAATTTAGCTTGTTAATAACTAATACAAGACTAACTTCATGAGTGAACGTAAGATGAAAGTTTTACTAATCGTGTGTGTGTTGTTTAAAATATATTATGTTAAAATATTAATTAGTTATTAATAGCGAAACACCTATTAGAAAAGTGGCAAAGAAGAATTAATTTATATTATGAAAGTGGAGCGGTCTGTTAAAGGTTTTGATCTATCTATTTTTAAAAGGTGTACCTTGACCAGTCTAGATTAATATTAGATTAGGAAGAATTTGAACTGTTTCGTTGTTAGTAAATGGTGGGTACACCATATCGGATATGTATATCCGCAATGGTAAAGAGTTTTGCCATCTGGGAGAATCTAACGAATCTGGAGATCTCCACGCGCAGTGGCGTTTATTCTTGGTCTCAAGAAGGTTTCCTGTAAACGTTAGCGGTCGACCGTAAAACTAAAAATATTAAGAAATCAATTGGCAGCAGGATATGGCCATAAGACGTAGTTAACTAAGGTTACTATAAGACGTAACCCAAATAATTAGGTATAGGTTAAGGCCAGATAGAAGAAGAAGACCAGCTGTGGTATCATCTAATTATCATCCACCGCTAGTAATTGCTAAGTTGCAGTACATTGCTGCTTTGACGTAACGTGGTTGTTACCGGTGATTACTTCAAAGCAGCAATGTAGAATACGAAATATGTTTTATACAGTAAATAGCAACTAGTAGCGGTGGATGCTAATTAGATGATACGACAGCTGGCATGTGATATCCTTCTTCTTATCCGTGCGATGTTCCTAGTTGCGTCCCTCTCAGAAGCCGGGGTCCGTTTAAACACAGTAGGAAAGTTATCGACCATTTACCAACTAATAACATAAGCGAATGCAAAAATAACAGTCTTATTAATCTTTTAAAAACATTACTGTATTTGATGACGTATAGATAGTCTGGCTGGTGGCTTGCGTTACGTTTGAGTGAGAGCACGAACACCAATATTTTGTTCGATAACAACACGCACGTATAAACCATACCTTGTCACTTCCGTCATAATTTATGAGCACAAACAAATCTTGATAGACTGTGGAGTGTACTCATATGATGTTTAATGTTTTTCTTTCCTTTTTCAACCTTCGTTTGCTTTTTTTCTTTAAAAGCGTATACTTAGATGGGCGGGAGGGGTGACACTTAAAGACGAAGTGCGCAACGAATACTTAGGGGAAAGTTTTACCCTAAGTATTCGTTGCACCAATAACGGATAAATGGTTGAGTCAAGACTTAGATGGTACGGTCACATAATGAGGAGACCCGATGATTATGTCGTTATAAAATGTCTTTCCATGGCTACAAGAAAGAGGGGAAGGGGTAGACCCCTGACCACATGGATGACAAATATCCAAAGGGATATGAAGAACATGGGCCTCGTGGAGGAGGACACAAAGGACCGTGCTACATGGCGCCGTTTGATAGGGAAAGCCGACCCTGTATAAACGGAAAAATGACAAGGCTGAAGAAGAAGAAGTTTGCTTTTCTTGCTAAAGTTTTGGTATCCAACCGAGTCAATACTTTACTCTTTAATAAATAACGATATAACTGATACGGATATGACTTACCCAAAAGGTCTCATGTCATCTGAGCTCGAAATATTGGCGATCGGAACGGATATGCCCTTTACGGTAAGTCGATAGATCTCATCAGTCAAGCCAAAATTGGGTTAATGTGTTATAAGTTATAGTATTTAGTTATAAAGGTTTAAGGTTTACTTATCATCATCATCATCATCATCACCCTGTTGCAGTCCACTGCTGAACATAGGCCTCTCCAATTGCACGCCACCTAGATCTACTCATATTTTCGACTTCTCGCATCTGGTTTGTGCCAGCCGAGTTGCGCAACTTGTCACTCCAACGTGCCTGAAGACGTCCTACACTACGTTTACGAATGCATGCTCATAATACCTAAACTCATATTTATGGAAGTTTAAGATAGAACTAAAACGTTCCATAAAAGTCGGCATTATCTTTGAAATCTATTTGTAAAGTGCACAAGTAGATGCGTGTTTTTTTTTCTATATTCTAACATTTCACATTTGAGGTGAAATTAGTCTTGCAAGTGTCTGAATTGATACTAAACTACAGCACTTAATCGGTTTAAGGTTACCTAAAAGCTTGTGCTGGTCATTAAATTCAAATTCCGAAGACGACAATTTAACGGACTTTATTAACAATTTTCTTAGGTAACATAATATAAGTTTATACGTCACCTCTCACCCTGAGCTGAGTGAAGAAGTGGTGATCATTCCTTAATTTCAAACGCACGACTAGCGATTGCATGTTTCCCATCAGTTTTAATAATTGACAACATTTATTTAATGTTTTATTGTGTCTGGTTTATAAATGTGTATGATATTTAAATGAAATGAACAATAGTCTTGGAGATATCAACCTTTTTTATACTTGTATTTGACTTCACCTCAGCTAATGAGAATAGAAGATGAGATTGACGATGAACCTATATTATGTAACTAGCTTTTACCCGCGACTTTGTCTGCGTATATACTTGTTTGTTCATTACTCGGGTTCTACTAATTGGATTTCCATGTAAAGTAAACTAACCACGGCGTTCCTCGAAAATATAACTATTCAATATTGAAAACCAAATTTCAATAGTAGTTGTTAATTGAGACATGAATTTTAAAAATTATATAATTTTGTTCTATTACTTTTTCTAAGTCCCATAAACAACTTTTTGTTATATTACCTCCAAGTACAGACTTTTTGTCTTCTCTTCCTTTATTATAAGTATGATAGAGTGTAGAAGATTATGTCTAGAAGATTCTCTAAATACAGATTATTTTATTCTAAGTTTGAACACTTCGAAAAGTAAAGTTCTGCACATTGCATATATTATACAATTGCTGTGTATAGATATACTATATAGATATACTTTATGTTATTTACGTAGGTCATTAGTTAGTGTCATAAAATAATGTTGAATAAACTTAGTTTAGGATAAATTAGATGTCGACACTTAGACTTAAACTTCCTATTAAGCAATCGTATTCATTCGCATGAATTACTTTGCCAATTAAAACTAAGTTAGGATGTATGTCTTTGTAACGTACTATCCGATCTGAAGAAGCTACAAGAAACTCATAGAAGTAGTTAGGATAGTAATGCTCGAGTGTGTTGAGTTTTCATTTGAAATTGCTTTAGTTTTTAGTGGACTTCGCAACTTGTTTTTGGGAACAATTAAAATATACATCAAGACGTTTCAAATTTCCACTATACTTAGCAAGCCGTAGCCGAATACACGTTGCTATTAAACACGAAGTGCATCGATGGATCCATTGACCATTCCCAAAAACAAATAAGTAAACAAATAACTAAACAACGGATAAGGGAAACAACTCGAGGATTATCCTCTAAATGAAAAGTTTGGTCTGAAAACTTCGTTGTGTCCTAATAAAAGTGTCATAATCGATCTCTTACTGTATTTTTTTTAATTTTGACGTTATTATTGATGACCAACAACCACTTGCTTGTGATCTCAAATATTTTTCAACGAAACTCAGGGAGATGAATAGATATGTCAATCATTGTAGCCATTTGGAGGTTGGAGTGGGAAAACCCTCGCACACCACAGATTACCGAGCGACAAAAAATGCGCGTAATCCATTTTTCATTCGTCCATAATATGTATTTTAATTATGGTTTATTTACATTTTACCGGGTCTTAATCGCGTACTATTTTTTATTTTTTTACCTCGACGTTTCGATCATGTTACAATGATCTTGGTCTCGAGGGGACTGCCTGCCTGATATGTTAACAAATCGTGTGAATTTAAAGAAGTTTATTAATTATGTTTTGCCTAGAATACCTAGGAAATCCTAGGTATTCTAGGCAAAACCCAGTAAATATTGTGTTATATTTTATTATATCATGATTGTCTATTTATAGGATATATTATGTATCACTCACAGCAGTGATGTTCTGTTGAACAGTATGAAGCAAGATCCTAGGTTCATGTAAAGATTCATGTAATTATTAGTAAGTTATTTTTTATCGATTTGTTAGAACAATGCTTCTATGATTATAATCATAGAATCATCATGGTCAATAATTATTGATTAGGTACCTACATTTCTCAGTTGGCACGTGGTTGGCCGCGACATTACACTCTCCCAAACTATCGGCCCACTGAAATTCTGTAGTCTGTATAGCTTTTAAGGCGGCTCTCTCACAATACGAATGGTCATCGTAGCCGCCCGCATCTAATCGAACTTTATTATAAGATGTTGACTCGAGTGCAATTAAGATTTCTTCTGGTGTCCTTTCATAGGCAGTCTTTGTTGGTATGTTGGAAGATATAATAATAGTGTTATTATGTTTGTACTCGCCCACCCAAATAGTTTGTTAAGGAAGAGATTATGTGGATTAACAGAGTATTGGGTTGTTTATAATACAAACAACTAGTGAAGAAAAAGTAAAATATGTAGTATACCCGTTGTCTAGTACCCATAGAAAAGCCTAGTGCTTAGTTTGGATCTAGATAGCGCTGTGTGTAATGTCGTGGAATATTTATTTATTTTTATTATGTAGGTGTATACAAGCTGCGATACAAGCTTGTGCTTAGTGTAGAATCGATGTCTGATATATGTAATTTGAGAAATGTCTAAAAAGTGTCATAGTTAATAAATAAATATTTGATTTAATTTGATTTTGATTTTGTATCTGTAGCCTAAAGTTTTTACCCGAAGTTACAAAAGCCTTGGGTTTTTTTATGGTTCCGATTCTAAAGGGTAAAATTTTGACTATTTGACTGTCTGTCTGTTTGTAGTTTACCAAGCTGTTTACATTGTTTTCTAACTACTGAATACAATACAAAAACATTAGGTTCTTAAAATTTGAGTTCTACTTAAACTATTAAGCAGTTCTCAAATTAAAAAACCCCATACTTACTCATTTTAAATTTCGAATCTGCTCAATTATTTAACTAGACCTCAAATTTTAAGTTGTGTTTCTTTTCGATTCCAAAGAGTAAAATTTGGACCATTTTGCTGAGACTCCACTGAGTCTGTATGTCTTTTACCAAACTGTTTACTTTGTTTTCTAACAAATTATTTCAAAAACATTACTCAATATTTGAGTTCCAGTTAAACAACTAAGCAATTCTCAAATTTGAAAAGTCTCATACTTACTCATTTTAAAATTATAATCTGTTTAATTGTTTAACTTGATCTCAAATTAGGTTTCGTTTGCTGTATTCGACTGCAAGCTATACTTATCTAATTTTTCTTCAAACATATCACCTTTCTTTTAAATATTTATCGTAGAACAACAAGCAGGTTTCCTATGTGCTTGTAATAATCTCTTCTTCGTTGTTGACACAAACGTATCTATTTCAAAAGCTTTTGTTCGTGTCATTGTTGTAGCAAACGACACTTTCTCTACTACGCCGTACCTAATTGTCGATCATTTGAAATGATCCATCATTGTGATTAACAATGCGCTGTAAGGACTATGATGGAGTGATTCTTATACGATTGTTTAAATTTTATAGGTGCTCAGAATGGAAATCTTGTGAATTTTAATAAGAAATTAACTATTTATCAGGTTTTCATCGCGTGGTGTTTATTATTTTGAGCATTGTTTCACTGCTCAATGTTCAGGATAATCTAGATATATATATTGGACTGGATAGATTTTGACTTTTAACAAGAATATTTAAATACTAGCTGTTACCCGCGACTTCGTCTGCGTAGAAATAGTGCATAGCCGACTTTTTTGTCAATACTCGGGTTCTACTAATTAGATTTCGATGCAAAGTATACCACGACGTTTCTCGAAAATAGAACTATTCAATATTGAAATCCAGATTTCAAACGTATTAGTAGTTTTTATTTTTATAAGGAACAATCAGAAAAACAGACAGAAGGACATAAATTTTAAAAATTATCTTAATTCGTTCTACTACTTTTCCTGAGTGGACTACTCTGTCTTTTCCCTATAGACAACTTTTTGTTTAATTTACTTCCATGTACAGACTTTTTGTCCTCTCTTCCTTTAGTATAAGTATTTTAAGTAATTATGTAAAAAGATAGATGTACCCAATCATACTTTCGAACATTATTCAACTAAAATGATAAAGTGCGCGATTGTAAGTCAAGTGGGTGTCTGTTTGTTGCTGCTTCACGCAAAAATCGCTGAACCGCAAAATTTTCGCATAAGATCGGACCTAACGCGGGTAAGACCCCGGGTCGCTCTAGTAATTTCTTTAAATTTACGTCATTCTAAACATAACTATCATTTATGAAAGTAGATTAGATAAATAGTTAAGCAGGTATTTAACACTTTTTTAAAAGTGCTACTAATAACTATTTGTATTTGGTGATGATCACTTATTAAAAAAAACCCACAAGAACTCTCATTAATTCGTTGATTCTAATAAGTGATCATCACCAAACACAAATTGGTACTATAGCACTTAGAAAAAGTGTTAAATACCCGTTTAACTTATTATCTAATCTACTTACATAAATTATAGTTATGTATAGAATTAACGTGTTCAAATAAAAATAATAGTTTGCCTAGTGCCTACGTAAGTTTTCCAAGTATATAAACTTAACATTATTATGGTCGGTTGCTCACAAAGGGCAAGCATTTGACCGCCACCTAACCCTTGATGGAAAGCGAAGATCGGGATAAAGTCACGTTCGAGTTTGCTTAGAATTTACTCTCCATTATTGCTCTGTAGACAGATGAATGGGCTTTGAGTATAACATACTCGTACTTGTAGATTTATTATTGAAGGTAGGTTAAATGTTGGAAAAAGTACACGTCATATATACTTCAAATGTTGCAAATGTAGAAAATAAAAGTATATAGCAAGAAAAACCGTAATCTATACGAATTTTATAAAGCTGAAGAGTCTGTTTGTTTGTTAGAAAGCGCTAATCTCAGGAACTATTGGTCCAAATTGTTTTGTGTTATATTGTCCATTTATCGAGGAAGTTATTATAGGCTATACAACATCACGCAACGAAACTGTTGCTGGGAACTGTTGTTGGAAATGTTGCAAAAACTTTGAAAAAGGCCCTTTACAGAGCATCTGTCGCGTGCACTGAAATACGACGCAAACGTAGTGATTTGCGCGAGTAAATTAGTATGTACTTAATAAAAATGAAAAAAAAATGGTACGATGTTTTCCTTCACCGTATGAGCGATGTTATTAACGCACATAACTTTTTCCGAAAGGAAGAAGACATTGGTGCGCAGTTCGCCGGGATTCGAATTATAATTAACATAACATTGCGTAAGTAATACTGTTTAGAAGAAATTACTATTCACATATTGAAATACGTAACTTGAGCAAAAATAAAATCATTAAAACTGTCAAACACTTTATTATACTCGTAATAGTAAACTGGTGTTGGGTATTTATATATTAACCGTACGACCTACCTACTTATTATTATTTTAAACATATTTCGTAACAACACACTAAATACTGCGGATACGGAAGTCTTTAAAGAAAGTGAAGCGTTCAATTCATATTTCCTTATTATATTACATACGTTTTGTAATGGATCCCGCCTAAACGAGTCCGAATGTGCCACATCATTGCCAGATTAACATATAACAACGTTAGATTAGTTACGCAAGTATTATGTCTAATATTGTATTGTCCCCTCTGTATGCTTTACATGTAAAATAGAGATGGGCCGACAAGCAACTAGCCGACTGGCCGATTTTAAAATAGCCGACTGGTCGATTTTAAAATTGCCGACAATTTGGTAATGCAATCTTACTATCTACTTTTTATCTTACTAATATTATAAACCCGAAAGTTTGTACTTCTCCATGTATCTTTGTTACTCTTTCACGCAAAAACGACTGGACCGAATGCGATGGAATATAGGTGTAGTTGGAGTCCTTGATTACTACATAGGCTACTTTTTATCCCGTAATTCCCGCGGGAACAGGACTTAAGTGGGGAAACCGTGGGGCACAGCCAGTTTGTTATAATTTGCTGATATTCAAAACTTCCAGAAAATAGTTAATCTATTTTGGAAAAAAATATAGCGATGATACAATACTGAGGCATTTAAAGTGCACCCTACTTGTAAAGTATTTGTTTGTTGTTACCTTATAACTGTACCCTCTACTATTTCAATAAATATTGCTCTGATTGCATAATTCTTGACTAGTCGTCAACTAAGACACTTTCGAGCTTATAATATTAGTAAGAAGTAAGATGTCAACGACTAGTCGGCAGGTACCGACTAGTTTTCAAACTGTGCCGACTAGTCGACCCATCACTAATGTAAACCAATAGCCATTGTCCGAAGCAATACCGTATAATTTCTAGGCAAACATAGAACACACATGTTTTGCGGCATTGTTAGAAACCTTCATGGTTTATTCATGAGCAGCTCCATTTATTTGTAGATACTTTCGATCTCATTGCCATACATATACTATTCTAGGTAGATACGGTCAGCATCTAAAACCAAGACTTTTCTTTTAATCTCAAACTATCAACATGAGAAAAAACATACATCGCAAACAACTTGACGTTATAAATTATCTCTACTTCTTTTTGGTATTCCTTTCTTCATCTTCCATTTATTTAAAAGTCTATTAGGTGTCCCATTTATAAAAGTTATAATAATTATGGTCTCCCTAACTTCTAGGAAGACCTTTGCCCAGCAGTGGGACAGTGTAGGTTAATAAAAAAAAATAAAAAAAATGAAAAAAATTATGAAAGTTTAAGAGTTTGACGTGTGGTATTTGTTAGATGGGCAAACACACCGATGTATCTGCATTGACCCTATACAAAAATGTATGTCCATACTGATCTCAGTATGCACCATTTAATACTTTTAATATTATACTCATTCACTGACCTACAGTAAAGTTTGCTGGTTGAAATTGAAACTAAACTTGATCGTGACCGAGGAACTTTAACACGTTCGACTCGTAATACATGACATTGTCTCATGCACTTTCACCTTCGCTATAATTCGACAGGTTCTGCGGCCATTCGTAGACGTTGCGTACTGCGTAGGCGCTTGATTTGAAAATAAAGCTCAACTTGTGGCCAGCTGTAACAAGACTTATTATAAGCATCGCAAAAAGTTTGTTATCAGAGTACGTTATCAAATTCTTTGTTATGTTGTCGATTTAGTTGAGTGGGGCGATCTGTTTTTCATATTTTAAAAGGCTATCTATCGAGATTATAGAGGGATGGATAAATGATTAATATACTTTATTACAACCGACAATCACAATCAGTAAACATCAGACAGACAGACATTGAGACATTTTTTTCCAGGCTCCAGGCTTTCCAGGCCTCATCATGATAAATATTGTTTATGAATTTTGATAAACACATAATATACTGTCCATATCTCTATAAAAAACTTTGTCCTGACTGATGGAAAAAAGCATTGCCTAAACCGCAGATAGCTCCTCATTATTTGCATCTAAAGGGTTTTTGAAAATTCTCACGGGATCGGGATTTATGCGGGAGATACCACGGGACACAGCTAGTAGATATACCTAATAGGTACGTTAAAATGTTTATATTCGAAACTTCCTTTACAAACTATGTGACAGTGGTAGAGAAAACACAAACAAAATAAAAGTTGCAAACATTGTGAAGCACCAAAAGCTGAATCACGAAGATGCTAGGTTGACAATGAAGTCACGAACGAGTCCACTCACTGTACACGACAACTCAATTAAACAAGTACCTTCGATAACCAAGATTGAATTACGTGATAAAAACTTTTAGGATAAAGAAATCGACACCCAATACTTACCGAATACTTGATCATCATCCGAGCGATGTTCCCTAACTGAGAACAACATTCCTTTCGGGAGCCCGGGGTCCGCTTTCCTACTTTTGCATCTCCACTGTTCACGAACTTCGGCATCCCGTGTAGTGAGACCAATACCACGCATACCAGCCCTTATGACAAACAATATGATTCATCAACATCATTTACCATCAATTTATAAGTCGTGCATGATTTTATATAACTTTAGTCGCCAAATACGAAAGTACCAATACCAATAAGAAAATACATAATATACCATTACCAATACGAAGATACACAATATAAATAAAGGCTTTGTTTAATTTATAAATATAAATCATCTGTTACACGAAATTTAAAACTTATCGGGTCTTCTCAGAAAGGTCACTCAATGTGAGGTTCGATCAAATTTTCGTTGATGTTTAAGAATACCACCACCCAACTCTGTATGCATCAGCATAGATTTACAATGTTTTGATTCCTTCAAGTTTCATAGATGTAAATCATTATTTTATTTTAGTATGCATTTGATCGAGTTTAGTACAAAAATTGTAGACCTTGTTGTACATAACAAAATACCTATGTACTTACTTCTCAGTAAAGAAGTTTGACTGGGCCATCCGGCCACTGTCGTTAATTAACAAAATAGTTATCAACTAAGCACAAGTAGTAAAATTGTGTAAGTAATTGAATTTCTAATGAGTTCACATCACAGAGTAATAGTTCTACTTAATAATAAACTGTTCTACTTTTTAACTTTTTCATTAATAAAAAAGTAATCATTTACCTATGAATTTAATTTTAAAGGCGTAGTACCTACCAGTAAGAAATTCGAATTTGGTATTACTAAATAATTAGAAGCTATATTAGCTCGAACTATTTAAACGTGCGTTGAAATTAGTGTAGTTATTTTTATTCTTACTATCTTTTCTGAGCGCTTTTAAACTTATTTTTATTGGTCAACCATCATCGTCATCAGTGATCATTTTGTTGTTTAAGTCTCGAATCCATATTTTTTCTCGTTCCGAGGATGCTCCGACGACGACCATTTAAGCCGAAAGGGGGTTGTCTAGAAGTCTAGTTGAACTATTTTATTTTCTAAATACGAAGTAGTTTACGAAAATTATGAGTTTTCTTGAAAATCAGCTGTTTCTTAGACTTAGTTGTCATTTAACCCCTCTCCTAACCCCCTTTAGTTTGGTCTACTACAATCAAAACTTTAATTGCCTTTATTCTCAAAAACAGTATTTTTTTTTGTGAAAAAAAAATCTAAAATTTTCGCAATGATGCGCGGAAAATCTAACTATATATAGTACAGCCCTACATAT
The DNA here is from genome assembly GCA_949358125.1 of Idaea dimidiata. NCBI lineage: Eukaryota > Metazoa > Arthropoda > Insecta > Lepidoptera > Geometridae > Idaea > Idaea dimidiata. Next base: position 12,183,731 of record OX442339.1, on the reverse strand, counting down.
ACGTCTTTAAATTACAATTTTCCATTTCGAACACAAGAAACTAAAAATTTGTTTTATGTAGTTAATTTGCTGTTGGCGTTGGTGTATATTTATATCTATTTACAACTACAGATACTTCCGAAACAAACCCACATAAATTTTTATCAATAAAATGAAATTTTACTACATCTACCAGCTTCAACACCCGCTAGTTAATTTGATATGTCATAAAATTAAATTCTTCTAAATCATAGGAGATAGCGTAATTATCGAAAACTGGTTTGGTATACCGATATTTAAAATTCTGATACGGAGATTTGTCTCGATTCACCTAGTTTTCACTTTCAAAAAGTTTATAGAGGATAAAAAAACATCAAAAAATAACATCATTACGAAGAAAGCATTGTTTTTGTAAACTGGCGATTAAGTAAGTAAAAGTTTTTTCGTATAGCGTGTGAACTGGTTGTTGCTAATGGCTGACCTTTCCTTTTAAAGTGCTTTGTTTTGCTGAGATAATCGTTGTAATAGTGATATTATTTCAGTATTGTCTAATGTGATGTAAAATGTTATTCTTAACCATTTTGGTCATAAAAGAGTTTCAAATAATTTATATGGTATCATTTTCGTGATTTGTTTTTATTGTTCAAGGCTTATCTACTAGAAATATTTTAAAGCAAATATTCATCTTCAAAAATTCACTCGCGGCTAGGTTTGAACTCGCGTCTCTAAGGCTCGCCGCGAGTAAATATTTGAAGATGGAAATTTCCTTTACAATATTTTTAATTTGAATTGTTGGTGCAATTCTAGTACTATATCTAAACGTATTTTGGAACGTTTTAACAGATTTGCAATATTTATTGCACTTGGTAAAGAGTCTGATAAAATTTGCTTCCATAGATTTTATAATTGCAAATTCCATTCGAATCTTGTTTAGACAAATTCAACTTTCCTTCACGTATTTATTTAAATGATGCGTCCAAAAGTATGCGAGTAGAATTGAATCAAGTTTCGAAATTCGGCCGTTACGAGCTTTGCATTGATCATTGTTGTTTTGCAGACGAATGCCAAATTATATGCTTACAGAACAGTGTGGTCACTTTCAATTGCATCATAATCGAGAAAAGTATGTGACTACAATACAATAGTAGATTATAATATGTTCTGAGTTCGTTGAGTAGATTCAAATAGTTTTCAACATCCTATTAATGTAATATGCTAACGTAACATTATTTTACAGCTGCGCTTAATCCTTATTCAGGCTGTGAAACAATCTTAAATTTTAATGAAGATGAATAATCTACTACGAATTAACAGCCAATATTTGGATTGTACATTTCGTGGTTTGCTTTGGCCATAAGTACCCGTAGGTACCATTAGTACCTGTATTTTACCACCATTTAAGTTATTTTGGTAGATTAGCATTTAAAGACAATGTTAGTAACAAAAGGTTCAAAATGTTGGACGATATACTTTATAAAGACATAATGTAGGTCATATGATTTATTCACAAGTTTCTTTGAAGAACCAATATAAATTGTAATTCAATTCAGAATATCGCTTCTTCCGATCGCGACTATCGACAGAACATTATGAGAAAAGAGAAAAGTACAAAGAATAGAATCTCGTGGGAAACGCCCACAATAGCTTCGGTATGCCATGCTGTGTTTCACCGTAATTTCTAACTAATTATGAAATTCGTTGTTACGTTTCCTATAAATCACAATAAATGAAGTAATCAACTTTCAACTTGTGCCATTATTTGAGCTTTTGGTTTCATATAGTTAAAGATAAATGAAACATTTTTATACTTATCCTAGCTGCGCCCAGCAGGTTCATCAGCTTAAGTTCCGTTCCCGCAGGAAAATCAAGATAACAAAATAGTCTATGTGTTATTCCCAATCTCCAACTATCTATAGAAATACTAAGTTTTATAGCAGAAGGTTCAGCGGTTTTTACGTGATTGAGTAACCTACATACAGACACCTATACTCACAAACTTTCAGATTTATAATATTAGTAGGATATGATACAATATTCACTATTATAATTATTTACAGATAACTGAACATATGAAACATTTTCTTATTTTCAGGTATACCTGATCCTTCTAGTCGTAGTGCTGGCAAGGTGCCGATGCGATCATACCAGCACATTCAGTTCCAGCGGCGCTTCGCAGTTTGGGGAGTTATTGCAACCTCCTCCGCCACCGCTATCACAAATACAACCAGTGCCATTTCATGGAGGAGCAAGAACACAAAGGCAAAACTTAGACGTTGGCTATCAATACCAACCTCCACCCCCACCGCCTCCACCCCCTCAGATATCTAACATTCCTTTCCCATCCGACTTAAAGTTTCCGGCACCGTTCTACAAACAATACAACTTCAATTTCGTACCTCCCCCGCAACCCTTCTCTTCAACTCCATCCCCTTCTTTATTTCAAAAAGTCTCAACATGGCTTTTCCCCTCACATCAAACCAGTTATGACGCTGGCCTTAGTAGTAGTAATATAGTTTCAGTAAAGAAAGATTGCAATCCTTGCAATCTAGTGCCATGGATCCCAGTTTTAAGATATAATTTAGGAGCCAAAAATCTTTACCAAAATTCCGATCCTACTTATGGACCACCGAGTCCTACAGCATTGGCTGAAAATTTACAAAAATTCCAGCCCCAACCCATAAAACAAACTAAACTTCCACAACTAGCTCCGGGGCTACCACATGCTCTTTATGGTCCCCCTGTTCAGACTTTCAATAGTAACTCTATTGGAAGTATTAGTTCAACATATGGACCTCCAAGTCCAACACATACGTATGGTATTCCATCTCCAAACCCCATTAGTTCTACTTTTACAGCTTCAAGTTCTCCGTATGCTATACCAAGTACAACTTTTGGATTCCCAAGTAGTTCTTATGGTCAACCAAGTTCTTCTTTTGTAGCTTCTCCGTTAATACCAAGTTCTTTCCAAATACCAACCACAACGTATCGCCCACATACTTTGTATACCACACCTATACCATCATATGGTGCCCCTTTGCCAGTTACCACTTATGGACCTCCTGCTCCATCATTTTATGATCCTGGTCTAGTAAATAACAATTTACAACCAGCAAATGACGTAGAAATTTTGAACGATTCTGGCATATCAGCGCAGCAAGAATTACCTAAAGTAGCCTCACCAACAGGGTTTAAAAATTCTTATGGAGAACCAATTTCTAACACATATGGTTTAGATCCTATTTCCGCATACCCAGTGTCAGCAACTGCTGCCGAATCTACTAAGATTAAAACTGAAGTCTTACCAAATGAAATAAAAAAACCATTTACACCTAATGTGTCCTTAGCTGTTGGGAATCCTGCACCATTTTCATTGAACCGAGGACGAAATATCCATACCTTGCAACCAGTTGCTCTACCAAATCTGAGTGTCTCTCCTCTACCCCCAATATTTAATGCAAGACCCTTTAGACCTTTTGCATCTCCATTTCCTCCGACTATTTTACAAGGAATAAACCATATGCAACAAAAGCCAAGTAATGTCGATTTTTCAAAAAGTGTTCCATTAGCTGAATTCACACATTCAATCGATTATCCAGCTACTTTTATTCAGTCCCCAGTCATAGACGTTGATGCTAAAATAAACAATCAAACGAAGGCCTATAGAAACATTCCTAATCATTTTGTGATTGATCAAGTAAGAGACATTTCATCTCAAGCATCAGAAGATCACTTATCAGCAACAAAATCTATACCTGATTCTAGCTTTGAAACCACAGGTCTCGATGTCGGAAATGATATCTATGAATCAAACATACCATCCGATTTAAAAGAAAGCTCCTACGTTCCTTCTAATCACAAACCTAATTTTGCTGATTTGAGGGGGTTGAAAGACGAGGACGTTGATAAGTATAGAAGTGAAACAAATCTACAGAATATAGATTCGCCATTATTGTATTTGAGACCAAGCGCCCCACATAAAAGTTTCAAAGATTTTGTTCTTGCAATTTCTACACCAGGAAATGATAATGAATTTGAAATATATGACGATGTCCCAAGTACGGTCTCGCCTCAGATACCTCCGACGTTCCCCAGTGCGTGGGATGAAAGTAGGAATGATTATAGTGAAGGCTTATCTCCACCACCTTCCTTCAGTAATAGTTATCAACCAAAAATCGTCCAGATAATAGTACCCTATACGACAGAAAATAAAGAAGAAAATTCTGTAAGTTGGTCTAGGCCAGAAAATCAAAACCAACCCAGAAAGATTCCTTCAGATACAGAGTTACCTTACTCGCAAAATACTGAAATGTATAGTACAACAACAGAAGAACCTTTGTCAACGGTTACCGAAAATTATGACGACAAGTTAAGCGCTGAAGCCATTTTGAACGATTTGTATGACGTTAAAGAGCCACCATTTGACATTATTAAACTTCAACATACCATTGATGACTGGACTGAACAAGAATATGGCAAATACAAACCACCACTAAGAACCCATAGCAAAGAAATACATGCTAAAAAAATCCCCGACGAATATTTTACTACAACTGTTCCTACAAATTATGCTACTGACAACAATTACTACGATATATTCGATCACGAAGGTTCTAGTAGTATCAATCATATAGTGGCAAAAGAAAACGATGACACTTACACCTCTTTAAAAGAATACAATTACATAGAAAGACCTCAACATAAGTATGAAGACATTGATTCCAATGAAAATGAAAAATTACATATCTATACAGCTGCCTCCTCTTTCCGAACAACAACGACTTCAAAGCCGATGATAATGACAACGACTCCCGCACCGTGGGGTAAAATACAGACATCTATATCGCCGTTAACGAAGGAAAAAGTTTATGTCGTGACTTCAAAGCCATGGCGGGAAATACGAAACATTACAAAAGAATGGTACGAGGTAGAACCATTTGAATCAAATAGAACACATTCGGATACAACTACCTACGACAGCTTACGTTTTAAATCTCCGAGGTTTATGAATCGACCGTCATTCGGCTTCACATCAGGAGGGAAAGTAGAATCTTTGAAATCGGATTCTTCTTATGGATTTTCTAGAAGCTGGTACCAAAGCAGTAAGTTATCATTACATTAAAATTTAATTACCGCAATTGGTAATATTACCTTCGAATAGAATATAGTGAAATACCTCCCCTTTTTTCAGTTTTGGAAGTTAGCTGAACTCTCGGGTACACTCTATTGGGTTCCGATCCCGTAGGAGTATAGTTTAAAGCTTTAATATTGAGTTTCATCGAAATCGGTCCAGTCATAAAGTTATAAATATTATTGAGTGAAATTACTCAAATTGTATAATCATCACATTAAGAGCTTTTTAAAATCATCTAACATTTTGCGAAAATACGCAAAAAAAATACATCTGTTGCAATTAAATATTTATTTCATTCTGTTTATAATATTAAAGTTTTATTGGCAACCGAAAAAATCAATATCTGTGATAATTTCAACTATCTACCTATCACGGTTCATGAGAATGCATCATGATGACATACAGACAGACATACTGTGGAGTCTAAGTAAGAGGTACTTGGGTGCAGAACCCTAAAAATAACTCTAACTAAAAATAAATCATAAATTATCATTATATAGAAGCGAAAATATTCCTAATGTGATGTTGCAAAATTGGTAAATAATAACTTAATTTACTATTATGTTCCAGTAAACGAACTGGAGAATAACCAGACGCTACTGGAAGAACACAGAGTTACCACAAGTTCAGATGAGGTTCATTTTTAGTTGACTATGATCTTCATTTCTGTAAAATACCTACCTGCACCTTTATTGTCTTTCGTCACCGTCGTGTAAGTTTGCACATCACTTCTTTTACTTGCTACTGACAATATATTGAAAAAATTATATTCTCCGATATTGGATTGAAATTAAACTATTTTTTTTTTCGGAGTACTTCACCTCTGGAAACATTAGCACCGCAATTACTAGGTACCAAAAAAAAAGTTTGATTTCAAAAATAATACTTCAATGCAGGATACGAACACACAATACCTAATTAAAATAGTGCAGTGCCGATTGATCCATGTAAGTTCTAATCGACTAAGTTGGAATATCTAGTAAAAACGACGTACTTTTTATTTACCTACTACTGCGGCTCAAACCTGTCAACCAGAGCTCACATGGCTTTTTTTCCGAGTTGAATTTGAATCTCGCTTGAAAAACTGGCTTTTTTGGGTGTTGAGGTGTTGATGATTCCAATGTTGAATATGAAATTTTCAACGTAGTCTTTAAAAATAATAACGTGTTAGTTGCCGGAAAGTAGGGCATCTAGATTTTACATACAATAATTGCTGAACTTATAAATGAATAGAATCCAATGCACTAATTATGGATTTGAATCAACAAAATCGTGTTGCTCGCTTAAATCAATATTCTGAAAACACAAGTTAACTGTTACTTCCCTGACAAATAATTGACCACCAATTTTCTTTCAGATTACGACGAGTAATCGCCATAAGCATTAATGGCGATTAATAAACATTAAAATGCGACAATCATGAACGACACATCGCGTTCCGTCCATGATGTTATGCGATATGACATTACTTCCTAGTAAAGACACGTCAGTGAAATTACCGTGTGATATAAAGTGAAAAACTTTAACTAAGTGATAAAACAGTGTGTAGTGAAAAATATACTTTTATTTAACTAAGAATCCCGAGATATATTATAAGGACTAGCGGTACGAGCGCTTTTAAATATTATTTTCATAAGAAAAGTAGAATAATCACAGCTAAAGTTTACAAATGTTTAATTGTAGTTTATGTGCTGAGGAGTGCTCTCAATTTATCGGAAAAGTTGCGAATTTTACATGTTACTAATTAAGTGTTTATTTAGAAATTACTATGCATGCAAATAACGTTTTTTTTTTTCAATAAGTTGATAGCACAACGATAGCAGAGTAGAATTGTAGACACTTATAAAAAACTTAAATATTGAGTATAGGTATTTCGAATTGTAGACAGGTGTTGAATGTATTATAAACAAAATCCTACCTACTTAGCTTAATAGTGAACTTATTTTAATGTATTTACAACATGAGACTTGATTAGTTTTTATGAAATTTGTAAATATGGATGTAAATAAATAATATTCTGTACTATACGTATTTTGAAATTTAGTCGTATTTATAGTAGTGGCAAGTAAAACTAAGTTATGTAAGTTTCCTTAATTATCTCTCCTGATTATTTTAAGTACCCCAGTGCTAAGATCTAAGCCATGCTTGCCTTTCTTATCGACTTTCAATTAGAACCTTCAAAGTAGTCACCAAAATTCTCTTAATATTAAAATTGATGTCTCAATGCTCAATCATACATTTACTTCATCAAGCATTTTCCTCTTCAACTGTTCCTTTGTTTTTGATTTTAAAGTAAAGAAATTCAGCACTCCATAGACCGATTGTAATGAAAGTGACAAAGTTCAGTACTATGATAGGTACTTGGTAGGAACCAGATACTTCCCTGATACGACCTGAAACATGGAAAAGAAAACAAATAATTAGAGCTACCTACCTATTAACTTTTTGTCAAAAAATTACTTATTACGTAACAATAACAAGACAATGTTCACTTACAAACTAATTTAAGCAAAAAGATATATTATATAATTTTATTGACATTTATATTGCAATAATTTATTAGATTTAGATTACACTACCTTCTTCTTTTACGCGTTGTTCTGACACCTACCTACCGCAATGCAAAATCCACACTTAAACGGTCGCCCATTGCAGTACTGTTGAAGACAGGCGCTACTGCGCCTGGTATTAGATTTTAGCATTGCAGTAGGTAGGTGAAGTAAGGCAAAATTTGTATGTCAGTAAATGATGATGACGATGAATGACGATAGATGACGATGGTTAAAAAACAACAAAATTTCGCAATTTCTGTTTTTTATCTTGACTTGATATCCGGATAAAAAACCGAATGTTAACTGTTAATCGAAGTTTTAGGCTTTCTGCATACCAAATTGCTTTGAAATCGGTCCAGCCGTTTCCGAGATTAGCGTGCTCAAACACACAGACTAACAGACAAACGGACAAACAGACAAAAAGTTAAACACGGAAATGGGGTCTGTTACGTTAGCACGAGTACATACCCCTAAATATAGTTCTTTCAAAAACATACACCGCTAAGTTACGATTTTATTATAAGTAGGTATTATTGATAAATATATTGCACGACATATATATATAGCACGACATTACACACAGCTCAAATCTAGCCTCAAATTAAGCTCTAGGCTTGTACTATGGGTACTAGACAACGGATTAACTACATATTATAATTTTTTTTTGTAAATACATACATATTATACATAGAAAGACGCCCAGACCAGATACAAATATTTATTTTTAAGAATAAATATTTGCACCCGGCGGGAATCGAATTTATCGATTTATCGATTGATAAAGAAAAAAGAAATGGCTTACAGTTAAAGGTTATTTTCTTGTTTAAGTTCAATTCGTAGAATTATTTATCAGCATTTATGAGTAAACGCAATAATTTAAGTAAATCAAAACTATATGCTTGGTACAATGTACACAGAGTTGTTTTTCCAACTTATGATAAAAAATACAAGATGGTTTATAATATCAAGGCAAAGACCTGACATAGGCATAGATAAAATAATTCAAGAAATTTGGATTTGGCATTTTGACCACTTTTCCCTCCACCAAGGGTTTAGCTGATTTAGATATAGTTTAGTTTTTAATTAGTTTAATTTTAATTTAAGTAAGTAGTTTTATTTTAGTTTTTTTTATATTATTTTTGTAACTATTTGATCTAATAAAAAGTTCCATATTTAAAGGAATAAAAAAAAAAAAAGAAATTCAAGAAATGAATTGGAGTACAAGACTCACCTAAAAGAGATCCAATAGTAACAATAGTGATTCCGTTGAAAAACATTTGTATCCCCGACGCGAAGGGCAGCCTTTCGATAGGAACGTAGCTGGGAATCACGACGTTCATGTAGACAGTTCTGACACCCTTGGTGATCCCCATTGCGAGACAGACGAAACACATCCCTAGGAACGTGTTGGTGAACAGCATCACTGAAATTACGTGATAGATAATGTTTAGAAACGTTTCCGGCTGATTATCATACATGCAGATACGAGACAGATTATTTTATCTATACCTATAATTTTATACGTGACTTGAACCAAACGTTAATTAGGATTTTTTTTAAAAGATAAGTAGGTATGGAGTAAAAAGTGAGTTTGTGATTATATTTTAAAATTGGACTTCTATTCATACATTTGAAAACAAAACAAGTAGTCATTCAATTTCTCTATCTGATTTAGATATCTAGGTTAATGTAACCATGATTCCTAATAATGATTCAAATTACATTCAATAAAATGATAAGATTAACATTATGTTATTGTATTGGTGAACTGTTTTCTAATCAGTCGCGAGTGTTACAGTTTATTGTTTTTAATGCGTAGGTACAAATAGATATTGCAAATCATAGGCCACAAATGCTTAGGACAGTTAGTTCATTTATACATGCATCCCCAATGGCACATGCTAAAGCTGAGCAAGCAAACGAAAAGCCGCCTCACATCGTATGCGGCAGTGAGCCAAACGTCACAGCTTAAGGGATACGTGTCGAACAATTCGTGTCACAAGCCTTGCGATGTCACCTTAAAAAATGTGAAACAAAAGAAGCAAGTATACCTTAGTAGGTAGGTAAACTGTTAGATAGGACTTTTACTCGGATAGTCTCAAACTAAAGGTTAATTTTCAGACATTCAAAATAAGACGCGATATGGCTCATAATATTTTGTAGTGATAGTATTTTGCTTGTTTGTAGTGATAACAAAAGTCAATAAAATTTAAGTAGGTAGGTACTAAAGATATCACAGTTACTGCTATTTATGTGATGTACCTAGTGACTTATAAATTATTGTGAAATGTAGTTGGAAAAATTGTTCAAAGTAGACACTTACCAGTTCTTATAAATATAACCAATAGTAAGCTAATCATGTACATGACTCGAGGAGGTTTGTGGCACCATTCTCCAATGAAGGGTGCTACTAAGCGAAACAGTGTGTCTGAAAGTCCTATGACTGCCATCAACTTGGCAATATCACTAGTCTCAAACTTCATCATGTCTTTCAAAATAATAGGAAATAGTAACGAAAAGTTCGTTTCCACACACGCTGCCGTTGATAATCCAAATAAAATATTCACAAATATAGGATCAGACAAAAGCGTCAGATCAAAGAAATCAACGAATTGTTGCATGTAGCCCTTTTTCTTTTTTTCATTTATATCAACCTCTTTATCTTTGATTTTTTTTAAATTATCTACTTCGTTAAAGATATTAATTGAACTTCCTAAATTTATTTCTTGAGACTCCCACCATTTACATCTCTGTTCTGATAGTGATGTTTCATTATTTTTGCTGAGAATATCGGGATGTGATATTGCATTTCTTGCATGGAGACTAGTGTTACTGGCTAATGATCTCATGGAAAGACTCTTAGACGGGAGCACACTGTTTTTCAAATCAGTTACTTCCGGTAGTGACGGTCCTCCTAAAAATATAAATTTTGCTTAATAAGACAGAGTAACAAGTGCTAGATCTAAAAGATTGTGTATTATTTCTCACCGTTCTTTAAAGAAGCAGATATACTGCCATTGATAAGTGGAACTTCAGGTTCTTTAAGAGGTTCTGTTTCTTCTGCTGTTGCAGGTTCTTTTAAGTACCATTTGGCAGGTCTGAGCAAACATGCTGCCAGTAAAGAATGAAGACAGATCGCACTAAGAATGAGGATTGCGTATCTCCACCCGTACGCGTACATCAAAGCACTCATGAGGAGGGGCATGTATATTGCTCCTAAACCAGTGATGGACATGCCGACGCCTATCGCTCTACTGCGCTTTTCTTTGAAGAATGAATTTATTGCCAAAGTAAAAGCTGCCATCACTGCTGCTATACCCATTGCTGAAAACAGAGACGAAAATCATTAGCGTCAAGATGGCGAGACCAACTCCTCAATATTAAAACTTTAAATTGTATATTTATTACTAAAATGATACTAACAATCTTGACGTTAATAAAAAAATCAACAGTACCTACTGAAACAAGGGGAATACATTTTCAACCTTATCTAACACGTCTACGTCTATGTATTTAAAGCGAGGATGAACATTTATTTTTCTTTGTCGTTCGTGATAGGTGTCGATTAATTTATTAAGGAAAATGATTGTACTCATATGTTATTTTTATTAGGTATTTCTATGTTTTTATTGTTTAACATAGAGACTATAGGTGCTAATCCAACCATGTTTTACCTATGTTATACGGTTGGTGTAAAGATAGCTGGCAGAAAGGGGGTTTTTATTCCGATTTAGACTGGAACGAGCTAAACCGTAAAAGCACATCTGTTCCAAATTTTGTTTGCTTACTCTCGCTGTTAAAATTTTCTTCTTGTATATGGACCAACTGCTTAACGTGCCTTCCAAAGCACGGAAAGATATCTCAGATAGCAGTCGTTAGGTCAAGTTTAGAGGCCTTTGGGCAACCAAAAAACTATATAACAAAAAATACTTTATACGGATAGTATAAAATAGCCATTATATTATGTTTTATTGCTCAAGGCATTTTAACTAGAAATATTTTACAGGGACATGCATTATCAAAAATTGCCAAGCAAGAGTCCTGTCAAAAGTGCCTGAGTGTACGTGGAAAGGCTAGGGCATTATCTAGTATATTATTATACTTACAGTTCATAATACTGTACGATAAAATAAACAGCCAGAAGCTAGAAGCCACTGATGTTATCATCAAACTAGTTGATATTAATAAAGCTCCAATCACAGCTACTTTTCTGTATCCATAGCTTCTTAGAAGTGGCCCTCCGAAGAAAGAAAGCAACATTCCTATGCTATGGTTGAGTATGATGACTAAGGTTCCCTGCGTTGCTGAAAGCCCGGTCTCTTCGAAAGCCTCTTGGAATATTAAGCCGAAGCCCGCAATCAGAGGTAAGACTACGACCTGAAAATGCAAAATATTAAATTTTAGTTTTACAAACATCAATAATTTGTCTCGTTCTTTCGTTAGATGGCATCTAATATATAAAATGAATCCCTATTTCGCGTGGTCACGGCGGCATCACGCTTGAACGGCTGGACCGCTTTCGATAATTCTTTTTGAAGAAGATGGGAGGAGAAAGATTTTTTTGCCAGAAATTTTTAAATTTTGGAAAATGACTTACGCGGCTAAAACCGCGGGGCGCAGCAAAATAAGTACTATAATTTTATATTAGTTATATTCTATTTTGTCGTCGGAATGAAATTGTAATGTTACTGTTAAATACGTAATTGTTTACGAGAAAAGACCTTTTGCTGGTCTTTTTAAGGTTTGTGTCAATTCCTCATTTACAATAGTTTTACTTAACACAATGGATGCGATTGAAAGAGATTTTGTTCATGTTAATCGCCTAATTAGTAGATAATGTATTGATTTGAAATTATTTAATATTTTATAATATGGATAAAATTACTGATAACATTAATTATCTACATGTATCATCATTGTTTAACGTTTAAGTATGGATGGACGGGTTTAATTATTGGATTTTGACCTCTAACGTTATGTTATGAAATATAAGTTAGCAAATATGAATTTGTAAAATAAGGTAGGTATATCTTCTTCAACTTATGTATTATGAAGTACATTTATTATGAAGATATATAAAAAGAAAAGGTAAGAACGCACACCACCACAGCAATCGTCATTTTCAATTATTTTTGGCTGTAAGTATTCAAATTAGTCTGCGATTTATGTCAAAATAGAATTAAATATTACACCTAATCAGTATCAGAAGGTGGGTAAGTTTATTCTATCATTTTGCAAATAATATCTTCTACTTAGATTATAAAATGGAACTATAATTATTTACTCTGTTTATTAGTTCAGTAATAGTATATTTTGATAACCCAATTATTATATTAACTGTAAGTACGAACTACATATAGGCACGTTTGCCTAATCGGATAGGTATCACTGCGTTTAAAATATCTACTACAATTCCACAGTGTGCTTTGAAATAATAATTTGGTTCTAACTTTTTCATAATTAATGCACAGTCACTGATAGTATAGATCTGAAATTTGGAGAGTAGGTATGATCTTTTATGATGTATGCATATATTAAGAAAGGGTTTCGCGATATTCCCACTCCCACGGGATCGGGATACAGCTAGAATTTATTATAATTAAATCACTATTATTAGTATTTCGTAATTTGTTTTTATTGCTCGAGGCATATCTACTAGAAATATTTTAAATCTCTGCGTCACGAAGACACGCCAGTTCAAATCTCGTCGCTATTGAATTTTCGGAGATGATTTTTTCCTTTAAAATATTACTATTATTAGTGACTAGCTGCGCCCCGCGGTTTCACCCTCGTAAGTCCCCTTCCTACGGGAATATCGGGATAAAATGCAGTTATTCCCGGTATCCAACTACTTATATTCTAAGTTCCATCGCAATGGGTTTAGTGGTTTTTGCGTTATTGAGTTACAAACACACATACACACATACTCACAAACTTCCAGCTTAGTAAGAAAAGATAGGATAAGATTTATTTACTGATATTGAATACTTATAGATAGGTATACTTACAACAATGGAAAATGTTTTTGTTTATAGTTACGTACCCATATTAAACCGCTAATGGTGCGAAGTTCATTAAGGTGTTTGTATTGTTTTTAGCTAGGCACTAAGCCGATAGATATAATATATTAAATCGTAACATGAGTGAAAGTAAATAAAATATTGTAGTACTTGCACACAGCGGCATCTAGTAAGCTAAGTTATACATGATACCTAATAAACAACGGATTTGTATTACTATTTTAGTATTGCTATTTTTAGTAATTACATGCATATGATACACCTAAAAACAAAAATTTATAGTCAGCATAAATTCTTATCCCAAACAGGAATTGAACCCGCAACTTACTGCATCGAGGGTTTGCTCGACGCCATAGAGGCCGTCAAAGTAAGTATATAAAAATAAACAGAAATAAGTATAAAGCTAATTATACATTATCTACTTACATTGTTAAGCGCGTAAGCGAATGTCACGACCCAGCCGTATCCACCATCCGGGGGCACTTTCGTGTTCACTTTACTTGTCATTGTTCTGTCTTTCACATCACAATCTGTATTAAACTCGTTGTCTTGTCCTCACCGCCATTGTATCTACATTATCATTATCACTGTATTGTATTTATATAGGTACTGTAGTATATTGTGTCTAGTTTACAAGGATTATTGACCTGACTCCGTTACACCGAGATCCGACACATGTGTTTTAGCTCTGCACTGTTCACACGTAATGAGCGAAGGCATTTAGATGCCCCAACTCTGTTATCGCTGTGAGACGTTATCGTTTAGTTTTAATAATTATTTTAAAGTTGATATTCCGAATTTAACTAAATCGAAAATTGAACAGAATATTTGTTTAAAACGTGACCGCGAACATGTTTGTTAGACTAGAAGTTGATGGCCAACTAATTAGAATTACAAATTCAAATCGGCATTGAAGTTTGGAACGTTTGGAGTCTAGAGACAAGCTGCAGCGCAAGGTATAGAATCGTAACTAAGGGGAAATCGAACAATTTATAGTAATACCGACTAACTACCTACTTTTATAGGCATCCAACACCTGTTACTAGCTAGACAAGAAGGTGTTTCTACATTACCTATATCTATGTATTGGTCATGCTCAGATAAGTAATCAGTAGTATATCGCTCACGCAGAGAATTAGCTCTGATACAGTTCAAATTTTGGATTATTTTAAGTAATAGATTATCGAGTTCCTAATTCTTGATTGATGTTAGTGGGAGGTTTGTTATTAGCCTAATCTGTTAGGTACATATTTGTCTATTTCATAATTATCCAGTTTGGTAGAATTTCTAATTCTACTCAAAGTGTTAACCCACGTTTCTATCTAAACTCAAGACTATCAGAAAGTACAGTCTTAAACACAAGTGTTAAACTACGTACCTACCCAGTGAAAATATCGTAAAAAGCATTTTTAAATCAGCTTAACCAATTCCGTTAATGATATCTAGGAAAGTGAATTGTTCGCTAATTTGTATTCAATGCTAATTTTTCACAAATGACCGCCGCCTGTTTCATTATGCTTGTTTGTCTGTTAACTTGCACTTACAATAAAAAATCTTGAAATATATTTACGGAGTTTGCTATGCGTTATCTGGCAGGAGACCAAGCACTGCATACAGGTAGGTACTCCACCAAAGGAAATGTTTGTTATGAATTGTTTGTGTCAATTTTAAGTTTCAACCATCAAGCCTTCGTAAAATCCAACGTATACAACTATTTACCCAAGCACAAAAACACTAATATTTACACTGTTCACTACACTTCTATCAATATCTCTAATTTCACACAAAATAAAGCGCAAACTTACGCACTGTCGAATTTCGTTTGACCCTACACTACATTCATAGCTTGGCCTCTGTCACCGACTAATGGACTTCATTGGTTAATAAAGACTGGAGGATAACCGCCTCACTGAACTACTGGTTTAATTCGGTTGTACAATTTATTTCCGGAAGCATACAGTTTATTAACATATTTCTTAATAACTTACCTATTATTATATTAAAATCTACGTACCTCTAATAGCTTTGTTATTTTACACAGTGCAATGGAAAGTGAAAGTATTCAACGGAAATTTAAATAAGCACCTGATTTAGGTACTTTACACGATTTTTCTCAATAAATTCTAAAATGTCCAAAAAGTATACGATTCTATCACAAATTACACAAACAATTTCGAAAAAAAAATATTTCAAAATAGCAAGAGACACAACTAGTACTATACAACTGTATACTGGCTATACCCTACTGACTCTATAATGAATATGGTTTGAAACGCACCCCACAGAAAACGTCTAGTTTTTTCATCTGTAGGGTGGCAATACAACGTGGGGTGCGTCTGCGCAGGTATATGGAATGAGGTATGCGCGGGGAAAGGAAAAACGCCTCACACCAAAAATAGACCTTTATTTATCCGGTAAAGGATGTGGGTTGAAACTTATGGTAATGATTTAGTTGTAGTATTAATATTGATAATAATATTATGATTCACAAATATGCTATGTTCGTACTAGTACTATTACTAAATTACTAGTAAGTAGGTATATTTTTAATAAAATGATAAACCTATGTGAAAGTTTGAGTGTAGGTAAATGAGTATCTAATTAAGTAGGTTTGTTACTCCTTCTCGCCAAAACTATGAAACCGATTGCGATAAAACTTCGTAAGTGTGCAGATAGATAGTATGCAATGCGACGTCCCTTGAGCTGCCGTATTCAATGACATTGACAGCTAAACTCGACGGCAGCTGTACTGAACTGCCTTCAAATGCATGCAAAACAACGCAATGGTTCTCGCCGCGCTGGTTTTTACTTTGCGCAGTGTGTAATCCCAAAGCGACGCGACGCGCGACGGACGTCCCGTCGAGTTGAACCCAATGGAGCTTGCGCGGTCGAGCCCCAGGACTTGCGTAAGTAAAACTGCGAGGTAGTACTGAATTTTCTAATAATTATGGCCGTAGAGATTAGGTAGGTAGTTGAGAAATTATTTTAAAACTTGATTTTGAACGAATATATTAATTTTAAGGTTTTAAAAATAAATTAAAATGTAAAAAAATAAAAGCTTAATAAAATAACTGCATTAATTAAAACTATTAACTTATTCTAAAAATTAAAAGCGCTACGCTTTGACAAGTTCCTCATCTGATTTCCCTTTTCTTTGCGATCTGATGTACTTTTCGGTCAACCAGGATATGGCTGTGAGCCATGTGAAGATATTCAAACAATGAAGGGTTACCGCTGTTGATGCGTTATCTTTTATACAACCTGGAAAACACAATAAAATATTGTAACAGGTATCCTTCATAATATTACTTAACGGAAAAATATTTAAGTACCTACGCTATCATTTTTTAAATTTGGCGAAATATTTTTTCAAAATAAGAACAATCCTATATTGTTCTTATTTTGAAAAAATATTTGCCGTCTTTTTATTATTACGTTAATTCTATTTGTAAATGTTCGTAATTGGCTTAGTGTTATCTATTATATATTTACTTTGCTTTATAGCTGTGAATGTTCCCTAAATAAATAAATATTTTTATTGACGTCGTAAAAGATGTTAACTATAGGTATATTTACTTTGTTTTATAGCTGTAAATGTTCCTTAAAATAAATAAGTAAATATTTTTAATAACGTCGTAAAAGACATTGGGTAGCTGATTATCAGAAATTTGAAGAAATCAAAAACTTCTAAGGATTTCACGAAATCATACTAATGATAGACATTTTCTAAACCATGACCATGACCATGACCAAGATAATAGTATATACTTAGTTACTAACCAACTATAGGTCCCAAAGTCAAGTAAACAATGCCAGCAGTCAATAGCTGTATGCCCGTAGCTCCAGGTAACTTGTGCAGAGGCACATGAGTTGGAATAACCAGTGCCATGAAAACTGTCCGTAGGCCTTTACCAAATCCTACCATAATAGCTACCATGATAATTACCCAGCTTTCCTGACAGTATGCTAACACTGGAATAATATCAAACGAAAATATATTAGTTAAATTAAAGTAAAAAGAATTGGAATATAGAATTCAGTTCACTAAAGTAGTGGCAAGAAATAGCACAGAACAGGGGACGGTGAAAGATTCTTATTTCAGAGGTCCAGTTCTAGTCTTTATGAGACCGCGGAGTAAATTTAAATAAGTTTGGTAATATTTCGTTAATTTGTTTTTATTGCTCAAGGCATATTTACTAGAAATATTTTTAAAGGAAAAATTTTTTGAAGATGAATTTTTCCTTTAAAAATATTTCATGTTTGGTAATGTTAGGAACTATACTGATAACATTGTATAATTTAAGTAAGTTTATAAAATATCATTACCTACTCTTCCCATTGCCATTGACATCACACCAAACAAGAAAAAGGAATTGTTATCCCATCCAATCTTGCCGGCGACAAAAGGAATGCAGAAACGAACGCAAATATCAATGCCGGCTAACAATGACATGAATAGAGCAACTTCCGCCTTAGTTTTCCCATAGTCTCCAAGAATAAATGGTGTTAAAATTGAAAAATTCAATTCATTGAAATTCGCTAAAGTAATTCCTAGCATCAAATTGATGAACGTGAAATCTTTCAATAAATCCAAATCGAAAAACATGGCCAATTTTTGGCAAAACGTTAGTTTGTCTTCGTCGTCTTCCTCATTTTCAACTTTTTTCATTTCAAAACCATCATCGTCGTCATTGCTTACATCGTCAAGTTGACTTATCAATAATTTCAATTTCTCTGTGTTCTCGTCTTCCTTGTCTTTTAAATATTGCTCCAATTTCATAGATGCTTGCTTCAGCACCTCACTTTCGTAATTAAAGTTATTTGATTTTCTTCTGTGTCTGCTACGGGTGGATTGGTTGCTATGATTATCTTTCAAATATTTTTTGTCATCTACTTCTTCTTGGTTTTTAAGTGAAACGTTGCTATGGTTGTCTCTATTGTACTTCTCACCATATTGACCATCCATTTTGAAAGATTTCATACTTTTACTTCCGACTAGATGTTTTTCGGCCCTATCGGCAATGCTTTTGGCTTCATTTGGATCGATTTTTTCAACTACAGCTTTTTCTTCAGCTTTTAAATCTTGTGGAGCTTTTAGTGTTGGACAATCTTCTATTTCAGATTCGGGTATTTGAGTATCTAATGTAATTGACGTTTTGCGTTTTGGTTTGAGAACTTCTCTTTCTTGAGCAAGTGCCCCTAAATTAGCAGCAGAGTTTTTCTTAGACTCATTTAAATACAAAGTCGAAGATTTTCTAGATCGGTTTTCCAATAAATTCGTCATGGACGGTTTTTTAGAGTTTAATCTTGAAGTTTTAGCGGAACCATCTCTAGACGACAATCTGCTTCGTGACTGCCTTGACTGGCTAAAGTAACCATCATTAGCTCTTAACATCATTGGAACTCCAGGATCTGTGATTTCATAGCCAGGAGTTATAGGGTCATCTTCATTGTAAAGATATTGGCTGGAAAATGTACTAAGATTTTTAAGCTTAGATACTTGACTGAAATATCCACTTTCTAATTTTTTTTCCTTCGACGAATTGCTCTCAAGCTGAAGAAGATTTTCCTCGTCTTGCTCTTTCGCCAACTGTTCAGGAGTTTTGGAATGCCATTCGACAGGTTGAAGTAAAAGAGCACAAGCAACCGCATGGAGAGCGATTCCACTGATTATGAGAATTGAACCTGTTTCGCCAAATATATCGAATAGTGCGGTGATTATGTGTGGCCACAAAATGGGGCCAAGGCCTGTAGTAGTCCATGACAACCCAGTAGCTAATCGTCGTCTCTTCTTCCAGTACGTATTTAAAGCAAGAGCATTTGCTGAACTGCTTATTCCATAACTGGCACCTAAAACATTAGTTGTCGTATTAGTTTAAACAGCACCTTTATAATGCGTGTTCAAAACCATTTAGTGGTAATTATCTTACCATATAAAATGGAGAAGGATACTAAATATGTTGTAAAGTTGAAAGAAAACGTTGTAAGTATCAACGATATAAATACCAAAGTGGCTCCTGTTAGAGAAATTTGACGATATGTGAACCGCCTAAACATAGGTCCATTTGCTAATCCTGTAAAGAAAAAGTAGACAACTTGAAAATTATTTTTATAAATGTCTTAATTTTAAGATCCAAGAATGCACCAATGTCAAATAATAGAGCTAAGTAAGTATGCCATTATCCTCAAAAATTACATTTTTCTTTAGTAGGTGATAATTAATCGAAATTTCGAAAGTTCATGTTGATTATGATGTCATGTGATTGCCTTAATCATCAATAATCAAGGATAATATTGTTTTATAACTAATCAGCTGGATTCCTTCTACTGGTGCAGATAATTATTAATAATACTGGTTAAAATAAGCACTACAGGAATACATAAATAATGTTTGAAAGCAGTATAATCATTCAAGGTATGAAAGGTAAGATATTATTTTACACACCTACTGCTCTACAAAGTTACTTTATTTGACCAAAAAGGTCAACGTAAAGCGAGTCTTTATTCCCTAGGTGCATAAAGTGCTCATTATAACCCTAGGGCATAAAGTGATTTAAATTAGGAATTAAGGTTCTGGTAGCATACGGCCATTTCGAAGGGTTTTTGACGGGAATGCGTTGAGGAGATGTGTTGCTAAATTTTCATTTTTGTGAAACTTAGTTCAAATGCGTGTTAAATGTTTGATTTCGGGGGCATAATAATCAATTTAGTTTCGTGAAGGTGTACAAGTGTAAATAAAAGCGAAAATCGGTGCAAAACATGGACTTTAGCTTAGTGTTGTCTCCAAAGCCCCGTGAACAAACATTGTAAAAAATAGCCCCCTTTTTACAATGATTCCCTCGACTTGACTTTAACTATGACGACTTGACTGTTTCGTTCAATGCAAATAATTTATTATTTCTTATCGGTTGTGAACCGATTATGGCCATTAGGAAATTAGCCAGTGTTATGTATTCTAATATATTATGCAAGTTATTTGCATCGAAACAGTCAAGTCGTCATAGTTAAAGTCAAGTCTAGGGAATCATTTGTAAACACGGCGGCCATTTACAAACAATCTTCACGGAGCCTTGGAGACAACACTAAGTCAATGTTTTGCACCGATTTTCACTTTCATTCCACTTGTACACCTTCACGAAACTAAATTGATTAATATGCCCCCGAAATTAAACAATTTGCACGCATATGAACTAGGTTTCACAAAAATGAAAATTTAGCACCACATCTCCTCAACGAGTTCCCGCCAAGACTCCTGCAAATAATTTGCAAATATTGATAATACTTGACACTGGCAAATGTCCGAAAGGAAAAGCCATTTTAAAGTAGAAGAAGAAGAAGGCCATTTCAAACTGGCCACCTAGACATAACACATAAAAAACTAAAAACTGGGCTATTTTTTGTCTATTTTTATTTTGACGGAAGGGTAAGGCAAAAAGTTTTAGTTAATAACTTAGAAAGCCTCAACTTTTTTTTTTTTTTCCATCGGCTGAGGCTGATGTGTGGTTTCGTCATTTTGAGATAACATTGTTAAATTTAATTAATATAAAGCTGTAAATGGATTTCATACACGTTGCATTAATATATTGGTTTGTTTTTACTTAAATGCTTAGTTTTGTAACTGTTTTGTTGTCTCGCAGTAGATGTGTAAAGTAAAGTATTCACCTCGGTAATAAAGCCTGTCTTTATCTTGGGCGCTTGAATCCCACGCTTCACTCAGGACTCTTAACACCCTCGCTGCGCTTGGGAGTTAACTCTCTAGAGTCCTTTGTACGCTTTGGATTCAATATGACGCCCGCTATATAAGACAGGGCTTTAGTACCTTGGTGCATAAACTACTATTAAATAGCTGTATATGAAGAGGGATTAGCAACTGAAGATAAAAAACAAAGTGGCAATTATTGTCAAGATGTGTTTTCTATGAGATTTTAGTTTGTAGGTGAAGAAAATTGGTAGTAAAGCTAAAATTGATTAGAACATTTTGAAATGATTGTAAGTAACGTAGTGAACCCACTTAACTCAAATACAAGTACAATAAAATCAACTAATCTTCGATAATTCGTTTATCAGCATTAGATACGCATATAATGGACGACCAGACGTAACGTTACGTAATGTCTAGATGCTACTGGAAAAATACATCAATGATTGTTGTTGGATGCAAAACGACATTCGTGATGCTGATGAGAATCTCAATCATTAAATGATTATTAAAATGATTGTTTACGATGACCGGTATGGTTCAGAGAGTTACCGTGCAAGGCGCGTCACGCACCGACGCAAGAGGTCAGGGCAGAGTTCATGTTTATTATAGTGGTGGTCTTCGAACTGGATATCCCGAGCCGTTCGAATTTGTCTCGGAAAAGCAGTCCGAATTGTTGAAGAATTGGAAGCGCTGAGAGCTGGAACAGGAAAAATTTCTAGTTTTAGTTCCAAATTTTGAATCATCCATCCAATCAGGTTTTCGAAAGGGAAACCTGATTGGATTTTAACAGATCTATTTTGTCCCAATGTAGGTGAACATTATAGCTCTGAGTTATTACAATAATGTTAAAAACAATAAATAATAGGTAGGTACAGAAATAAATACAAAATGTGTTTCGAGTGATTATTTCTATTATGATACCTACAGTAAGTCTATTGATAGTAGAGTTAAAGAAAACTTTCTTTATCTCTTGATAAAAAGTAAAGCTAATGTAGGTGTGAATGTTTATCAATTTCAAGATCTGTAATTTGTTTACATTTATGAATATTTCAATTGACATATGTCTATTAGGAACAATTAGGTACATAATATTATACACAAACTTTGTTGTATAATTATGAGTACCTATATGACCTTAATTAAAATAGGTTATCGAAATCACGCCAAATATAAATAGTGACCAATATTTGATCAATTTATGTACACTGCTATTTTTTTCCCTATGTAGGGCAAATAGTCCTACAATGAGAAAAATTAGGGGAGTTAGGACGTAAGACGCCAAGGGAAGGCTTGACGAATGTCCCATGTCTGTGGTAAGTCCTTGGACGTGTCGGTTTATCCTCTTTTCATCTTAACCTCATTTTCCGGGATTCCAACCAATGACACGCGAATTGAAAGTGGTATTTTGCCAACTAAACTAACACCGCGCAAAAGTATTTGTATAATACTAGCTTTTGCCCGCGGCTTCGCTCGCGTTAAGAAGTATTTTCTTTCATCCCCTATTTTATCTCCTTGGCGGTAGAATTTATCAAAATCCTTTATTAGCGGATGCCTGCGTCTGCGTATAACATCTACCTGCATGCCAAATTTCAGCCCGATCCGTTCAGTGGTTTGGGCTGTGCGTTGATAGATCACTATGTCAGTTAGTCAGTTTTGAGTTTAGCTTCTGCCCGCGGCTTCGCCCGCATTTAGGAAATAGAGCTGTTTGTATATCAATGATGATGTCTATCGATTAAGATAATAAAAAGGTTAAAAATTAGATGCAAAATCAGCATAGGATCAGAATATGATCGGCATAGGATCAGCAAAAGTTCATCATAGGATCAGCCTAGGTTCAACATAGGATCGGCATAGGATTAGCATAAGATCAGCCTAGGTTAAACATAGGATCGGCATAGGATCAGCATAGGTTCCGTCACCATTCTTTATCGCTACCTTCTGTATCAGCATAGGATCGGTATAGAATCAGGATATATTCAGGGTAGGATATAATTAGTATTATCCCGCGCCGCCTACTGTACTGTATGTACAAAACTGTAGGTAGGTATATGTACCAATTCTCTTGAATAAAAAGTTTAAACCAAAATTTGTTCCCTGAATTTGTGTTTGATTGATTAAGTCCCCCTTTCGGGGGGCGGTTAGATTCCCCTGAACCGGAAACTGAGAGCCGGAACCGCAATCGGAACCCTTATGTTGAACCTAGGCTAGGTTCAACATAGGATCAGCATGGGTTCAGTATAGGTTCGGCATAGGATCAGCATATGATCGGCATAGGATCAGCAACATATGCTGATCGTATGCAGATCCTATGATCAGCATAGGTTCAAAATAGGATCGGCATAGGTTCAGCATAGGTTCAACATAGGTTCAGCATAGGTTCAACATAGGATTGGCATAGGATCAGCCAGCATAGGCTCAGCATAGAATCGGTATAGGTTCAGCATAGGATCAGGATAGGTTAAGCATAGGATCAGCATATGAGTAGCCTAGGTTTGGCACAGGATCAGCTTAGGTTCAGCCTAGGTTCAACATTGGATCGGCATAGGATCAGCATCGGTTCAGGACAGGTTCAGCATAGGATCAGCATATGATTGGCATATAATCAGCATAGGATCGGCATATGATCGGCATAGGATCAGCATAGGTTCAGCAGAGGATCGGCATAGGTTCAGCGTAGGATCGGCATAAGATCAGCATAGGATCAGCATAGCATGATCATAGGGTCAGCATAGATTGAGCATAGGATCAGCATAGAATCAGCATACGATCAGCCTAGGTTAAACATAGGATCGGCATAGGATCAGCATAGGTTCCGTCACCATTCTTTATCGCTACCTTCTGTATCAGCATAGGATCGGTATAGAATCAGGATATATTCAGGGTAGGATATAATTAGTATTATCCCGCGCCGCCTACTGTACTGTATGTACAAAACTGTAGGTAGGTATATGTACCAATTCTCTTGAATAAAAAGTTTAAACCAAAATTTGTTCCCTGAATTTGTGTTTGATTGATTAAGTCCCCCTTTCGGGGGGCGGTTAGATTCCCCTGAACCGGAAACTGAGAGCCGGAACCGCAATCGGAACCCTTAGGGGATGACTTTAAAAAAAAAACTTTTAAGTGCTTCACCTACGACTACATAGCAATCTCTGTGTTAAATTTCAAGTTTGTAGGTCAAGCGGTGAGCCAATTTTCATAGAGATTTTCTTCCCCAATTTAACACCCTTAGGGGATGAATTTCTAAAAAAACTTTTTAGTGCTTTACCTACGTCCCTACAGCAATATCCGTATTAAATTTTAAGATTGTAGGTGAAGCGGTAAAGCAATTCCCATACAAACTTTCATCCCCAATTTAACACCCTTAGGGACTGAATTTCTAAAAAAACCTTTTTACAGCTTCATCTACGACCCCACAGTAATCTATGTGTTAAATTTCAAGTTTGTAGGTTAAGCGACTTGGAAGTTGCATATAAACGTTTTCCCCCCCTTTCCCCCCTTTAGGGGTGGAATTTCGGAAAATCCTCTCTTATCTGACGCCTTCATCACATAACGGACACACCCTCCAAATTTCAGCTCTCTACTACCAGCGGTTTAGGCTGTGCGTTGATCCCTCAGTCACTCAGGACAAAGAGTTTTATATATATAGATGTGACAAGTTTTAGTAGATTGTCTGCGAGTTTAATCTAACGACATACTATATCCTATTTGTCCAAGCAATAAACATGATAAATGATTGTCCATATTTGCACTAGTTACCTACTAGGTATCAGTTACACAGCAAGCTAATAAAAAGCATCGTGTAAACTGATGATTCTGTTTTACTTCTTCCTTTCATCTGACCAATTGGTTGGATATTGTCGCTAAACCCCAAATTATTTGGGGTTGGCACATTAATATGTACCTACATTTTAGCCTAAGCCATCACTTCATCATTGACCTCACATACTTGCAAATAAATTTGGCAATCTTAGCATCAACCCTCCCTTGGAGCAAGCAGCTTAAGTTGGAGCAAACCTGAAGTCCTTACAGTGGCAGTGCAGGGTGAGAACTTCAGGTTTGCTTGTTTTCCCCAAATTCCTGAGTCGACCCTCACGTGAAGAGTTGGAGTAGCATTATTATATGCCAGGGCCACACAGCCAATGATGATCTCGTCGTAATTGCTTACTTGATAGTATCGTAAGTGTTTTGTTACGTTTTATTTGGTTACCTACTCATCAATCAAGTGACCTTTAAATTTGTTCAGTTATTGAACTCTTTAATGATAAAAGTTTACATAACAAATTCTATATTTACAGCACCTAGACTAGAGCAACAAAGCAAAAGTTAACTCTTGCTTTTTACCTATTGCCATGCAAAAACTGATGTAATCAAACTAATGCAAATACTTATGTAGGCAAATTAAGTAAGTATAGGTAAGCATTGTTGACCATATATTTTGACTATTATATATTACTAGCTGCGCCCTTGATTTCACCCGCATAAGTCCCGTTTCCGCGGGATTATCGAGATAAAAAAGTGTATATGTTACTCCAGGTTTCCATCTACCTATTTTCCAAGTTTCATCGCAACCGGTTCAGCAGTTTTTGAAAAATTATCTTAAGTCAAAGTTTTTGCTTAGCAAAGCCAAAGTGTACGGACTATTTTCAGTCTAAGTATTCAAATGCAAAGAGTTTTAATACCTACCGAAAAGTTAGGTAAGTTTTATTTTTTTTATCGGATTTTGTCGGCAGGTTTATTTGTAGTAGGTATTCAACCGGTTGAACTAGGGTAAACAGGTAGGTAGAGCAAAACTTAAAAATAGCCTTTTCAAATCTTCCTAAAAGTTTTACATCTTAAAAGATTAATTTTGATGTAGCAATTATGAACGTTCATGTCACATAGAAAATTTAAACCTGTGATCAATTAATAGATTATATTATTCTAGAACAAGTATTTACTGACAAAAAGTTAAGACTGGATAAAATGAATAATTATAAAATCTTTCTTATCCTAACGTGAAAGTTTGTTGGTAAAAATAATATGTAGGTATGTTTGTTACTCTTTCACCTAAAAACTATTAACCGACTGTGATAAAACTAGAGATAACTTCGTTTTTTAATGACCCCAATATTATAAATAGTAACTTTACCAATATCCCTGGTAGATCTGTGGTTGACATTTCATATCTAACTTATTTTGAATTTCACACAAATTTAGTAACGCTACATTTCATTTGGAACCTATCTCTATGTTTTCAATGATTAAGTTGATAGAATCTTTAAAATCTAATGCAGAGGGCTGTGATGCTATTACGCTCGATATGCTAATTATGACATTTCCTCACACGATTGAAGCAATTCATAAACTTATAAATACCTCAATTACATCATGTATTTATCCAGATGTGTGGAAAACATCAATTGTGCATCCTTTGCCAAAAAATTCTAACCCTACAGAGCTTAAAGATCTGCGCCCTATAAGTATATTGCCTTGCTTGTCGAAGATTATGGAAAAAGCAGTTAGCACCCAGCTAGTGAAGTATCTGGAGGATAATAACGTTTTGCCAGATGTACAGTCCGGGTTCAGAAAGGGACGTAGTACGGCAACTGCGCTTCTAGACGTTACTGACAATATTCTGAATTGCCAAGACCGGGGAATGTGTACTTTATTGGTGCTATTGGACTTTTCTAGAGCATTTGACTCCTTAAATATTCCTTTGTTGCTATCGAAACTAAGTTTTTATGGGTTAGATACTGAAGCCGTGCGATGGTTTGATAGCTATCTTTCTAACCGTACGCAATATGTTAAGTTGAGTAGGAATGACGGATCGTATGTTTTTTCGGACAAAATCCCCGTAAATAGAGGTGTTCCCCAAGGATCCATTTTGGGACCGTTGCTTTTTGTTTTATACTCAGCAGATTTGAAAAATAGCATAAAATTCTGTAATTATTATATTTACGCTGATGATACACAGGTCTACATCTCGTGTAGCCCGGCTGATATAGATGATGCTATTTGTAAACTAAATGATGATCTCTCTCGGATAGCTGCCTGGTCACAAAAAAACTGCCTCTTGCTTAATCCAGTAAAATCGAAATATATGATTTTAGGAACTCGGCAGCAGTTAGACAAATTAAACCCTTCGTTAAGTGTTGTACTAATGGGTGAGGCTATCGAGCGCGTTGATGAAGCACGAAATCTTGGTCTCATCATGGACTGTCACCTTAGGTTCGAGAGCCATATCGCGAACGTGGTAAAAAATTGTTTTTACAAGTTGAAGGTTCTTTACCAAATGCGACCCTTTTTAAGTGAAGAATTACGAAAACAGTTAGTGGAGTCATTGGTTTTGTCAAAGCTTAATTATATGGATGTTGTCTTCGGGTCTCGACTATTATCTAAAACTCAAAAACTTATCCAGCGTGTTCAGAATGCGTGTGCCCGGTTCTGCTTCCGAATTCCATTTAGATCGCATGTAACACCATTTCTGAATGAACATTCTGTATTAAAAATGAGACATCGCCGAAAACTGCATCTGGCGTGTATTTTATTTGGTGTAATAAAATACAAAGCTCCCCAATATTTATTCAGCAAATTGTCTTGGGTATATAGTTCCAGGTCGTGTGCAAGTCGGCAGGGGGCAATGCAACTTAAAACACAACGCCACAGTTCAGCTGCATTTAGAGGAAGTTTCCGTTACGCGGCAACTAAATGTTGGAACAATATTCCCCCACTTATAAGAAACCTGCAAAGTGCCTTAGGTTTTAGAAATGCCTTAAAAAAAAATATTTTCCGCCACCAAAAGTCGCAGGAAACGCTGTTGTTGGAAACTAGTGCTCTGTAATATCTGATTACTATAGTGTATTGTTGTTCTCATTATAATTATTATCTCTTTTTATTTACGTTTATTATTATTTCTTTTTTTTTTTTTTGGGTTTATTAGGTATTTATATTAATTAGTGGAGTTTTGTTTCATTTACATAATATATTGTCAATTACTGACGTCACCGGAACGGCTCCGACGGAAGACCAGCGCTGGCCGAAAGGCTAGCTTTATGCTGAGTTGGGGACCGTTTCGCAACTAAATCATTATGTAGAGGGATTTAGTTGCGAAACGGTCCCCAACTCAGCATAAAGCTAGCCTTTCGGCCAGCGCTGGTCTTCCGTAATATGTTATTATAAAGTTTTATTTATAAGTTTATTGTATTAGTTGCGAATAAATGATTTCTATTTCTATTTCTATTCTAGATATAGACAGCTGAAGTTCTGAAATTACACTAGGTTTTTTTCATCCCGATGTTCCCGCGGGATCGGGTCTTAAAAGGGTGAAACCGCATGTACAAAATATAATAATAAATCACTCAATTACTTACGTTTGAAAAACCAGCAGCCACCACAATCATCCATCCCCAACCACCGTCCGGGGGGATGAATTCACCCTCTTTTTTCACCTTCGATTTCATCACTTTTGATTTACCCATTTGGTTATATTTATTGCAATTTAATTTTTATATTATTATTGAGTAGCTGTTCGATTTCTAATATCTGAGTCTTGTTTTGCTTACGATAGGTCCGTTGAGATATGTAAGCAGTACTGATAAGTTGTCACATAGAACATTGTGTTTATAGCAGGCTTACGTTTATTAACGCAGATTAGACTATAAGTTACTAGTTCTTATAGTATTTAGTACCTAATGTTCTTCTACTTACAACGGGGTATGGAAAATTATTACTGTTGTTCGTAGCTAACAAGTCAGGTGCCATTTGACTTTGGAAATCTTTTGCACCTGGAACATCGTAAACCCAAAGGAGCAATAATTTGTTTTTGGTGCGTTCCGCCAACGATAAGGGCTGGGTTGTTTGATAAAGTTTTTATCCGTTTATTGGGCGTTTTTTTATATTAGACAGTCATTGAATTTTATATGTTAGATACCTACTAGATAATTATAGTAAGTATTTATATTTGTTGACCAAAGGTCTTACGCGCAATGATACGTCGCGGCGGTTCTGCGTGTTTCCATAGCATAAACATCCAAACACACACCCTTTCACATTTATAATATTAGTAGGATTAGATAATTCGGTAATAGATAGGTTCTGTACCTGTGGGCTTATTCTGTTGATTAATTTAACAGTCCAATCGTCTCCGGCAAGTTCAAAGACATTTCGATTTTTTGGGAACAGTTGGACAATTATTGATATTTTAACTGTATGTTTATAAAACCAAATTAATTGATTTATTTATTTCATTAAAGTAAAGGAAAACATTGTTAGGAAATCGCCAATCTGGACTAGGCTCCCTTGA
The DNA here is from genome assembly GCA_949358125.1 of Idaea dimidiata. NCBI lineage: Eukaryota > Metazoa > Arthropoda > Insecta > Lepidoptera > Geometridae > Idaea > Idaea dimidiata. The sequence goes on along the minus strand of OX442339.1, from coordinate 12,154,066 downwards.
CGTCTTAATGCCTAACACGTCTAAGAGGAGAGTCACGTTCTACAGTGGGACAAATTAACGGGCTAATTATTTTTTCAATTTTACTTTAATTATTAAAAAAAAAAAATTTTTTTTAATTATTTGATTGTAATTTGTCTTTGACAAAGTGGAGATTCTCATTGAGATCTGAATGCGGGTGTGGTGCTCCAAAGCAAGACATGGTGCATCTCTGCTTTCCTGTCCATCGTACCCTACCACATGCACTTGCACAAGGAAAGATCTTTTGAAAGCCACCGATGCCGCCTTGACCGTGGCTGGTTTCTGGTCTGACAAAATTGAATTTAGCCTCTGTAAAAACGGCCATTGAAACGATAAGAAGACAACATGAAAAGCTTGCTTGCAATAAGTTTTTGCTTCTTCAAAATGATCAACAAATGTAAAATCGTTTGTGAATTAAAACAAACTTTTCCGAAGACTTAAGGGACGATTTTAGTGCAAGTGATTCGCTGAATAAGGCCCTTGACTAAAGTGTCATGTTTGAGTTTTTCAAGTGGCCACCGATAATTTCATTGTATCTACGTAGACATCAAATGTTATTGGGGTCAAGAAACAAGATACGAAGCGATAGGTGGGTATCTACTGATCGGTGTGAAGGTAGGGCGATATCTGTATCTGAGTCTGGAGTTTAGTCTACGCGAATATAAAGTAGGTAGGTACATATTCAAAAGTAGAAAAAAGTAGACAGTAAGGGACCGTGTCCACGAGTCATCAGAAGGCTGACTTGCTTGCTAGCAGTATTACGCAAGCAAGTCAGCCTTTTGATACCTAGTTTATTTGGCGCTGTAGATCATTGTTCATCCCTTTCGCTCGTAATGTTATTCGATCTCGTTTGTCTCGTTCCGACACACGTTTTCTTCAAAAATAACACTTGTTTACGTGCATTTAATTAGAGTCGTCTCATTTGACTCAATTTGTCCCAATGAACCCAGTACCTACGTTTATTGTTTTAGAAGACACATTTTACGATAATAAATCCTACTATTATTTATTATAAAGTGGAAAGTTAGTGAGGGTTTGTGTATGTATTTATGTGTGTTTGTTACTCAATCACGCAAACAATACTGAACTGATTGCGATGAAACTTGGAACATAGATAGCTGGGGACCTGGATGCGCCCCGCGGTTTCACCCGCGTAAGTCCCGTTCCCGCAAGAATATCGGGATAAAAAGAAGCCTATGCCTTATTCCCGGTATCCAGCTAGCTATAATCCAAGTTTCATCGCAATCGGTTTAGTAGTTTTTGCGTGATTGAGTAACAAACACTCAAACATCTAAACGTCCAAACACACACACTTTCACATTTATAATATTAGAAGAATTTACTTTCAAGCCTACTCCACCTAACAACGTCCCGGGCAAACAGCGCCATAAAAAATAGCATGGATTAAAAAGTTGTTTGCGCTGTTTATATCATCTAAATTTAGATGAAAAGGCCAATTATTATTATTAGGATTAACTTTCGTATTCCGTATGTAAATAAAAATTAAATAAAACTGATTAAACAAAATGAATAATTAAAATTATTTTAGATCATTGTGTGTTTAGCTGAATTTCATGCTCGCAAATTGTATTTCCGCGTTGGAATATTACTTAATCCACTAACTAAGTTATTATGAGTAGAAAAGTTTAGATGTTTGTACTTCAATCACGAAAAGGCGGCTAAACGGATTTAGCTGAAATGTGCTACATAACCACAGCTTCGAATTTCCAAAAGTCGTAAAACAAAAGGTGTTCGCCTAGACGTCTAGAACAACCCCCTTTCGGAGTAAAAGGGCATACCCGTTACAAATTGTATACTTACAAAATATTTTAATCTAGCGGAAAATAAACTATAATACCTACTAACACCGTGGCTTTAGATCACAAAAATAAGTAAAATAGTCTATATCTTGTGCCTTTAAAATTTCAATAATGTACCTCTACCCTAGGGTTGCCAACACTTTTTTCCAAAAATATAGTATTTGCGGCTAAAAAATAAAGTATATCCAGAAAAAATATAGTATTTTTGCCGACTGATTGCAAAACATAAACATACAAGAATTAAATGAATTGTGTTTGTGTAGATTAAGTCAAAGAAAACCCGACAAACTTTCTGTATTAAACTTATTTTTTTCCATAAAAGCTATATTTGGTGGTATCTATCCACTTCTGGCACTTTTTAATAAGCAGCTCACTTTTAATAAATTGATGATTGCTTCTCTCCAATACACATATTTTTATTATAGTGTAATCAGAATATTAAAAATAACTTTGAAAAAAATTTTAGGTGAAAAATATAGTATTTTCGCGTACTATATGTTTTTAAAAAGTATATAGTACGTAGACTTGAAATATAGTACAATACTATATAATATAGTACGGTTGGCAACCCTACTCTACCCCCTAGGTCTGAGCTCTAAGGAAAAACGCCGATCTTCTTTGATGGTAACCCTGCAGATCTGTTCTCCCTTAAAAATGACGCCATCCATTGGATCCAGAAAATAGTTTTATCGTAACCTAACCCACCATGTTTGTTTTGTGTCTTAGTTAATAGTGAAGGAATTGTAATAATATGCCACACGAATAAAAATAAAAAACCAGTATAATTCTCACAGGGTCAAGACCTACGCGACTAAAACCGTGAGGAGCTCAAAGTAACCAAGGAAATGTGTTTTGTCGTTTCACTATCAACACTTCAGTGAATTATTTTATTACGTAGGTAGGCAGTGGACACCTAATCCGTTGTAAACTTGAGTTTTTATCATTGTACGTCATTTAATTGCGGGTCTATCTAGTTACTTAGTAGGCATAGATAAGTGGGTAGGTAGGTTCCTCTACCTACCTAAACATAAATTATTGAGCCCATTTTACGCAATGATCGCGTTTTTGACGATTATTTCCGACAAGCTGCGCCCAGCGGTTTCCCCCGCACAAGTGAAAACGCGTTTTAACAGGCTCGGGCGGCCGAGCGGTTCTCGAGCGGTTGCACTTATTCGTTCATTACTCGGGTTCTACTAATTGGATTTCGATGTAAAATATACCACGACCTTCCTGGAAAATAGAACTATCCAATATTGAAAACCAGATTTCAATCGGATAAGTAGTTTTTAGTTGTATAAAGAACCGACAGATAAACAGAGAAACAGACAGGCAGACATGAATTTTAAAAATTATATAAAACCACGAGGCGCTGCTAGTTAAGTATACGCCTATTCTACAAGTTCAAAAGGTCACAGGTCAAAGGACTTCTGAAACATTAAGTTCCTTTATTTTAATACTAGCTGCGCCCCGAGGTTTCACCCGCGCAACAAACACATACACACATAGGTATATCCAACGAAATGGGACCTACACATTTTAGTCAAATGTAAATAAACTTTAACCTAAACCTTTTGATTTTTTATCTAAAATGCGAAGAATTTCGCAAAAAAATATAGGTAAGTACCTATACTTAACTTCGTTCGTTCATCTACCTACTTAACTTCTTTCTTTCGCAAGATAGGTGTGTTTCAAAATATTTCGTTGTCTGTACTCTGTATTGCTATGGCGTGGCGCCCGGCTAGCAAAACATTTTTTCTTATACATGCTTGGAAATTTGAGCATTATTTTGACAACCTTCTTCGAGATAAATCGAACTTGCTGTACTAGTCGAGCAGCGGCAGGCAATAGTTTTATGAAAATCCATATAGCTGTCGTATTTTTAGCGGCCAAATAAATTACTATGTAAAATCATATTTGTCGTGTAATTTAAAAATGGAACGATCTTCTACTCCGCAAAATGGCGACCAAAGAGGTGATATAGCAAAGGTTTAATTTAAATTTCGAACTGGCTTGCACATAGAAATCTGTTTAAGCGAAAAAAAAAACTTAAATTTTAAGAATTGTACAATCATTTTCGAATAAAAGTTCTGAATTTTAGGTAGGAGTTTTGGCGGGAATGCGTTAAGGAGATGTGTTGCTAAATTTTCATTTTTGTGAAACTTAGTTCAAATCCGTGTAAAATGTTTAATTTCGGGGGCATATTAATCAATTTAGTTTTGTGAAGGTGTACAAGTGTAAATAAAAGTGAAAACCGGTGCAAAACATGTACTTTAGCTTAGTGTTGTCTCCAAAGCTCCGTGAACGAACATTGTAAAAAATGGCCCCCATTTTACAATGATTCCCTCGACTTGACTTTAACTATGACGACTTGACTGTTTTGTTCAATGCAAATAACTTATTTCTTATCGGTTGTGAACCGATTATGGCCATTAGGAAATTAGCCAGTGTCATGTATTTTAATATATTATGCAAGTTATTTGCATCGAAACAGTCAAGTCGTCATAGTTAAAGTCAAGTCTAGGGAATCATTTGTAAACACGGCGGCCATTTACAAACAATCTTCACGGAGCCTTGGAGACAACACCAAGTCAATGTTTTGCACCGATTTTCACTTTCATTCCACTTGTACACCTTCACAAAACTAAATTGATTAATATGCCCCCGAAATTAAACAATTTGCACGCATATGAACTAGGTTTCACAAAAATGAAAATTTAGCACCACATCTCCTCAACGAGTTCCCGCCAAGACTCCTGCAAATAACTTGCAAATATTGATAATACTTGACACTGGCAAATGTCCGAAAGGAAAAGCCATTTTAAAGTAGAAGAAGAAGAAGGCCATTTCAAACTGGCCACCTAGACATAACACATAAAAAACTAAAAACTGGGCTATTTTTTGTCTATTTTTATTTTGACGGAAGGGTAAGGCAAAAAGTTTTAGTTAATAACTTATAAAGCCTCAACTTTTTTTTTTTTTTCCATCGGCTGAGGCTGATGTGTGGTTTCGTCATTTTGAGATAACATTGTTAAATTTAATTAATATAAAGCTGTAAATGGATTTCATACACGTTGCATTAATATATTGGTTTGTTTTTACTTAAATGCTTAGTTTTGTAACTGTTTTGTTGTCTCGCAGTAGATGTGTAAAGTAAAGTATTCACCTCGGTAATAAAGCCTGTCTTTATCTTGGGCGCTTGAATCCCACGCTTCACTCAGGACTCTAGGTACATAACTCCTTCGCTTCGCTCAGGAGTTAAGTTTTTAACACCCTCGCTCGCTGCGCTTGGGAGTTAACTCTCTAGAGTCCTTTGTACGCTTTGGATTCAATATGACGCCCGCTATATAAGACAGGGCTTTAGTACCTTGGTGCATAAACTACTATTAAATAGCTGTATTTGAAGAGGGATTAGCAACTGAAGATAAAAAACAAAGTGGCAATTATTGTCAAGATGTGTTTTCTATGAGATTTTAGTTTGTAGGTCAAGAAAATTGGTAGTAAAGCTAAAATTGATTAGAACATTTTGAAATGATTGTAAGTAACGTAGTGAACCCACTTAACTCAAATACAAGTACAATAAAATCAACTAATCTTCGATAATTCGTTTATCAGCATTAGATACGCATATAATGGACGACCAGACGTAACGTTACGTAATGTCTAGATGCTACTGGAAAAATACATCAATGATTGTTGTTGGATGCAAAACGACATTCGTGATGCTGATGAGAATCTCAATCATTAAATGATTATTAAAATGATTGTTTACGATGACCGGTATGGTTCAGAGAGTTACCGTGCAAGGCAAAGAAGAATTTTAGGTACTAGGTACTTGTTAATTTCTGCACATTATTAATTATTTGTAAAAAGTACTAAACAAGTCTTGGCCGCAACTGCATTGATGGACTTACGTATGTTGTGTGCCTCGGCTCCGCCTCGGCCCACATTCACGCGTTCGTCCATCAAAGCCTCTCTTGCCGGCCGCTGCAGTAATGTACTATTTTTTACCTATAATAAATAACACATACATACAAATGTATATATATGCGTCATACATGTGCGTACATATATACATTTACATAGAACCTTAATAATATACTAATCGGTGAGTAATCAGTCCTCTAATCATTCATTATCAATCATTCCTCAACATTTTCCAAAGAAAGTTGTAATTCTCTCCACGGTTCTTTTGAAGAAGTTCTTGAATGGTACTTATTTACATAGGTAGGTCATAGGTACCTACCTATGTAAATAAGTACCATTCAATACAATACAGACCTCTGTATTGCACTCATGCCATTCCGCCCTATCATGAAATGTTGCTCGTTGTTTTGTTGTCCGCTTTTGTCGCTCAAAAAAATTCTTCTTTAAAAATGGCTTTTCCTTTCGGACATTTGCCAGTGTCAAGTATTATCAATATTTGCAAGTTATTTGCATTGAACAAAACAGTCAAGTCGTCATAGTTAAAGTCAAGTCTAGGGAATCATTGTAAAAAGGGGGCCATTTTTTACAATGTTTGCTCACGGAGCTTTGAAGACAACACTAAGCTAAAGTACATGTTTTGCACCGGTTTTCACTTTTATTTACACTTGTACACCTTCACGAAACTAAATTGATTAATATACCCCCGAAATTAAACATTTTACACGCATTCGAACTAAGTTTCACAAAAATGAAAATTTAGCAACACATCTCCTTAACGCATTCCCGCCAAAACTCCGCTCAAAAATTCGTATTTCATTTAAAAAATATTTTAAATGAAATACGACTCGACTACTAAAAACCACAGATAAATTAAAAAAAAAAACGTTTTTATTTTTTAAATAGTTTTTTTTTCTATTATTTAATGTGATTCTTTTAGCTAAACTGACTTTGCGACGACTTTTAAGATGACGCTCAAGGTAGAGCGGATTATAATAATAAAATAGGTACCTATTTTAGAATTAAGTTTAGTACTTATTTATAAGCATCTCCTTATCAGATATCTGCCAATCTACATACATGCATGTGTAAGTACGTAACTATAATTATATAGTAGGTAGATTAAATAGCCAGAAACATAGGTAGATAAACTACAGGTACCTACCTACCTAGGGCGTGTAACATCGGGAGAATTTGAATCCCGATAGGTTACAAGAAGTTATATTACTAAAACTAGAATGCTCACGTAGAACTAAAAAGTGTTCCGATACATTGAGCAAGCTGAACAGCATGCTTCAATGTAACGCTCTATCTCTTTCTAATAGTGTTATTAGAAAGGGACAGCATGCTCTTCTTTTGTTTTTGGTAGACTGATTTTAGTTATTAGAACTTCTAAAATCAGAACTCCGATAATATCATTATTATTATTGATATTGCAAAAGGACTGCCTAATGTCCGGAAGTCCTCATTTCACCAATTTTTAGGTTTGAACAAGAAACCCCTAAAGTTTTGTAATGTCATGCTCACTGTACGCGACTTGCTCACAGACTTTTATTGTGGACTAAGTGAGACACTGCCAGTTATATTATTATGAGAGATTCTGATTTTACCCATGGACTTCTCTTTGATCACGCCTACAAATAAGGTAAGTACTTACCTACCACAATAAAAAAAAATATTAAAAAAAAGGGTTCTTGATTTCCATATTCGTAGTATAGTTAGTATAAGTTATATTTTTATCCTTAATCACGAGCCTAAATTGTTTATTATTTTATTATAAAAATATAAAGTTGTAAACAAGTCACTAGCACCATGCCAGAGCGCAATCTAATGTTATAAGCGTACATTATTATTGGCTGTACCTAGTTTGATCTAACGTGGATCTAACAACAATCGTACAAAGCTATAAAAAAAATGTGTTTAAGTTATTATTTTTTATTTTATATCGGTTGTGAACCGATTATGGCCATTAGGAAATTAGCCAGTGTCAAGTATTATTATAATATATTATGCAAGTTATTTGCATCGAAACAGTCAAGTCGTCATAGTTAAAGTCAAGTCTAGGGAATCATTTGTAAACACGGCGGCCATTTACAAACAATCTTCACGGAGCCTTGGAGACAACACTAAGTCAATGTTTTGCACCGATTTTCACTTTCATTCCACTTGTACACCTTCACGAAACTAAATTGATTAATATGCCCCCGAAATTAAACAATTTGCACGCATATGAACTAGGTTTCACAAAAATGAAAATTTAGCACCACATCTCCTCAACGAGTTCCCGCCAAGACTCCTCTCTTATGTTATTTTGACATCAATGTCATTGTGTTAGAATACTATCAAAATGGTGCTAAAGCATTTTGAACTTTCCCCAAATTAAGGTAAATTAACCCTTTTGACCGATAATTGTTGAACCATCATTCTTAGAGGAGGCTGTCAAAATACGCCTAGTTATAAGAAACCGATTTTATTCATTTAATTCTAAAAGAAGAACGAAAATAAGAGCATACCTAGGCATGTTTCGAACATTTGTTTTATTACTCAATTAATAAACTCAAGGAAGTAATTTTATTTACCTACTACTAAAAATCACTATAAAAATTGATCAAATTGTGTGTTGGCTGCAGCTGTTTTGGTGGAATTAAACTCTAAGCTTTTAAAGACGCCTACCTATATTAACTTAGGTAAAGAAATAAATTATAACTTTCTACGACTTTATTATTGATCTATGATATATGTATGATAGTTATCTATGATTAGTTGGAACATGAACAGTTCAAAAAAAAATCTGTTTAACCATTAGTCTTTTTTAGAGTTTCGTACCTAAAGGGTAAAATTGGGACCATATTATTGAGATTTCGCTGTCCGTCTGTCTGTGTGTTTTAATATTGATATTTTTCACAAATTTATGAGCAGATAGAGATCTGCTAAGATAAATTTAGTAATAATTAATATATTGAATTATAAATTCATATAATGAATTCAACTTTATCTAACAGTCTTTAAACTAGTTTTCAAATAAAAATAAATTTAAAAATAAAAACTAATACTAGGCGTTATACAAGGCGTAACGGGGTTGCCCGTTTAAGCCGAGAGGGGGTTGTTCTGTCTAGGTAAACAACTTTTGTTCTACAACTTTCGGTTATTCGAAGAAGTTTTCGAAAATTTTCGCTGTTTCTTAGAGTTCAAGGTCATTGACCTTATGTTTTCCTTTCATTTACTTTGGTTTGGTCTACTACGGTCAAAACTTCAATTTTCTTTGTTTTTAAGAGCAGCTGTTTTTTCAGTGAAATGTAACCTCAAAATTTACGAAAATAAAACGTTGGAATATCCAAAAGTCGTACAACAAAAGCTGTTGGTCTAGACGTCTAGAACAAACCCCTTTCGGCTTAAATGGGCAGCCCCGTTTACCTTGTAACTATGAGTAGGATTATGGGCGTAATTTAGGTAAAACTAGGCGTAATTCAACAGACCTACCTTATACTAGAGTACATTATGAAATAATATTTTCATAAAAACAACTATGTGCGATTCGGAAGTGCTATGTTATAATTCGACGAATTTGCGTTTGGAACTTGTGAAGGCCGATCTTTAGGTTAAGCGCAGTCCAAAGAGTAGTATAATAGTGCAGTCACAAAGGTAATAATTAATAAGGTATAGCTATAACTTTAGCATCCCTAAAAATTCTCCAATTGCTAATGATCTCTATAACCAGATCATTTTGACGGAGTGGCAGGATTGGTTACCTATTTTCACTGATGCATCAAAATCCACTGATGAAGACGTAGGTGCCGCTGTTTGGATTCCAAAATTTAATTTGGCATTAAGTTTCAAATGCCCTCATATGTCTTCTAATTTTACTGGCGAAGCCATTGCTATATATGAGGCAATCAAATTTATAGCATCTCATAATTTAGGTAAATCTCTGATACTAACTGATTCTCTTAGCTGTATACAGGCAATCCAAAGTAACCCATTCAAGTCCAAAGAAAAGCTCCCTATTATTCTAGAGATCAGGGAAGCCCTGTTTCGCTGTCATGATCGAGGGATAGAAATTGTATTATCTTGGATTCCGGGTCACAGTGGTATTCTCGGCAATGAGTCTGCGGATTGGTGTGCCAAATCTGCCGCTCGGATTGGAATCCCTTCTCATCAACATATTTATTCCCAAGATATTATCTCCCAAGCTACAGCTCATTTATCTGTTGCATGGAACGAAAAATGGTCCATCTCTAAATTAATCAAAGGTAGGTCCTTCGCTGAAATCCAACCAGAAATCCCGATAAAACCTTGGTTTTTTAAATATCGTGATATTCCTAAAAGAGCCACTTCAATTATTTCCCGTATTCGTTTGGGTCATTGCTGTTCTCCAGTTCACTTGAGAAAATTTAGGATTCGGGACACTTCCCTGTGTGAATGTGGACTAGATGAGGGCGATTTAGACCATATTTTCTTTAATTGTCCAAATTCTCACTTTTCCCTTCACGATTTTCTTCCCCCAGATGTTCCTCGCCCTATAAACATGAAATCTTTATTAAGTGTTATGTCTTCCTCTTCCGATATTATATATGCCTTAGCGAGTTTTATTTTTATTAGCCAAATTAAAGTGTAATGTCCATATTTCTTTCGCATATCCTTTATTATAATAATATATTATTTAATATGTAATTTGTATCCTATATATCTTTATCATAAAGTTTATTATTTTTATCTAATCCTGTTTAGTCTTGTAGTTAGTTTAACAATGTGTTTGTATTTGTTTAGTATTTGTAGCTAGTTTGCGTCGTCTCAACAAGAAAAAATAAATAAAATAAAAGTATAATCGAGGAAAGATCCTATAATCTTTTGTACTTTCTTCACTACGTGTCATTGGCAGAATATGTGATCACATAAAGCAATTAAACTTAAAAAAAAAAAAAAAAAAGGTATAGCTAACTGGCAACTTCTGTGTGTCATCATCGCAACTGACTGTCAATGAGTGTTGCCAATTTAGCGGGTTTGCCGCCAGATCTAGTATATCAGTGGTAAACAAGTCGAGTAGGTAGGTACGCTCCCTATGTATAGTAGCTGTAGAGCGGTCAAAAACGTTTTCAAAAAATGATTTTTTTTTATTGATGTCGATTTTAAAGCAATGTTGTAAATAACAATAATGAATTACTGAAATCCCCTGCATCCCTAAGCCAAAACTGATAAAATAAAATAATAGTAAAATGATAATTTCGATGAATTTTTGAAAGCGGCAGAAAAAACAAAATTTTTCGGGTTTGGGACTGAATTTTACAGATCGAATTAAAATATTCATGCTGGCAGCACTGCTTTAAATTGTCATCTTCCGTCACGTCAGTCAGTCAGTCAATCTAGCTAGGAAGTTGGACGTTGTTTTCTTTTGTAACAGAAGTCGGTCCGACCGATTTGCTTTTTGTTGCTTTTGTTGTGATTAACTTTCATTTGCTCAGCAATTTAAATCAAACGTGATATTTCACTTCTCTTTTCTAATACCTGTATCAAATCAGAAACTTTACAATCGACATAGTCTTCGGAAAGTGTTCCTCATAACCAAATTGAAAGTGACCAAAAATCTTTGTTCAGAATTTCGCAAATAGAAAGTGTTCTACAGTTCCTACCTAACAGTCTGAAGAATATTTATGGAAAACTTGTATGAAAAGGTGAGTTTTAAACATTGTTGTAGTAGCTTAGGAAGGCAGGTTCTTGACCTTTTAGTTAAAAATACGGCTTACCTTCAGGTAAGTAATAATTATTTTGTCTAGAAACTTTTGTTGTTATGTAGAAGTCGTCTCGTAAGGTGTCTTAGATATTTAGAGAACTTTTTATGTCACGTTTTTCTTGTCTAAAATGTCTGAAATAAATATCTATAGTACCTACAATGTGTTATTGTTTGGTTTTTGGTTGTAGGTAAGTAACTGGAAGAAGATCTAATTTTGTCACCAAAAAAGTTTATTGGATTTGATAATCTTCAATTTCTCATAAATCTTATCTTTGAAAGCATGTTTACAAACTCCCATGAGATTTCTGTGGTTTCTTTTCTTTGAAAGCATGTTCACAGTAAACTTCTATGAGTTTCATCTCATTGAAAGCATATTGACGAGAACAAGTAATAAATTTCCTGTAGTATCTTCTCACTGAAAACATAATTCATAGGAAAAAATCCCATGAGTTTCCTGTGGTTTCTTCTTATTGAAAGTACTTTCACAGAGGATCCTTCCATGAGTTTCTTGTGGTTCTTCTCTTTGAAAGCATGGTCCCTGGTAAAACTCTCATGAGTTTCTTGTGGCTACTCAACATTCTATAGCTTTTCACTTATATCATAGTTTAGTTCAAGACAATAATGTGTAAATTGTTGGCTATTGTTGGTTGGAGAGGCCTATGTCCAGCAGTGGACTGCAACAGGCTGATGATAATAATGTTGGCTATTGATTTTATTAATAAAAATATGGCTAAACCAATATACTGTAAAAAAATATAGTTTTTAAAATGATTTAATTTTTGAGTCTTCTCATGACCCGGCTTGCTGTTGCCGACCCATTGCCGAAATGTACTAATTAAGATATAGTAGGACGTCTACTATCTAAATGTCAATCAATCAGACAACTGCTTAACGGAACCACATGCAAATGCAAAATGTAAAAGAGATTTGTGTTATGTAAATGTTATTTTATGGGATATCCATAGATAATAGTTTACACTGCATCAACTGCAATTTATTTATTACACTAAGTATTAGATTTGTATTCAGTAAAAATATATTCTTGGTATACCTATATTATAGTATTCAGTTTAATTAAGTATCCGAATTAACAAATTTTACCGAACAACCATATCCCCCAAATAGTTCAGATAATCAGTGCTCTACTGTATTGCTTCAAATATATCCTGAAAACAGGACATTTTACATTTGACCTATTATTATATTAATAATATTTGTAAAGGACCTCTGATGAGGAAACATCCAATAAACGTAATCAAACTGTTTATTCTGCTAATTGAAATGATGTCACTTAAGTGCTTTAATATTTCAAAGTTATTTTGGTTCTGGGTGTTTATTATTAAGTATTAAACTAGCAGCTTCTTGCGGTTTTACTTTTGAAGGTGTGAACCTCCAAAAGGAAGATCTTCCACCGGGTTTTAAATTATAGGCTGCGGCCCGACGATGTCTCATTGGTAGTTGTGTAATTATGATTTGTGTACTAGACAATGGTATGTTAATATCCATTTTATGAGGCATCTTGCCTCTCTGACTGTGAATGACTGAATTGCACTGTGTTCAACATCTTGCAATATTTATTTATTTACGGTTTTAAACTTTAATGGTTGCAATTAAAGGCAGAATATTATCTCTATTTAGAGAACAAATTAAAACCTGGCAAATACCCCATTATTAAATAATAAATATTTGTTTTTATTTTATTTAGATAGCAAATAACTTATGTGGAGAATAGCTGCGTCCCGCGGTGTCACCTGCCTAAGTCCAGATCCTGTGAGAATTTAGAAAAACCCTTATTGGATGCCCATATCAAATAAACAACACACTCTCCAAATTCAGCTTTATAATTTCAGTGGTTTAGGCTGTGCGTTGATAGTCTATAGATAGATCAGTCAGTCAGGAAAAAGCTTTATCTATAAAATTAGTGTCCGACCGAAACTGGTTTTCAGGCCGAAACCGAAATCGGACATTTGGCAGTGGCCTCAGTTTTAGCCGAAACCGAATCCAAAACTCACGTGGTCAATGTATGGTAGGTATGAAATACTGAAAGCCTTAAAATACTGAAATTTGGTGCATGGTAAACAGTATATTAAGATTGTTGTAATCATTTATTTAATATCAGAGATATGTAAAAACTTCTAGATACGTAATAGGGCAAATTTCTTGGCAACACAAATGCAAGCTAGCTAGCCAGAGAAGTCTTAGTTCCATCCCAGCTCACGTCACGATCACCCGCTTGTTATCACACAGTACATTTAGTTCACTTTCACAACATTATTCACAGACAACAATGCCTTCGTGCGTATTTAGGCGATGCACGAATTATACTCCAAAAACTGGCAAAAATATGTCATTTTATACGTAAGTAAAGCTGTATTTTTTTATTTTAGTTTATTTATTCAAAAAGTTTTTTTTTCAAAAACTCAACGAAGTTTTTGACTTTGACGTTTTATCATTCTCTTCTAACCACTATGAGATGTCATAATAATATTATGAGATGTCATAATGATATTATGACATCTCTTTCTTACGTCATGCAAGTAGCATTGAGTCTTATGTTTTTAGAAAGAGATAACAATAGTTTCGTCTATTTCTTCTTTAAATTATGTGAATGAATATAAATAATGAGGTTGTATAGCATACTTTGGGCCGCCTTTCAATAATGATTTGTTCTGCAATGGCGTCTCTATAACTTTAATAGACTCATTGTTTAATATAATATAAATTGGCGAGGGTGCACGACAACTTCCGAAACTAGTTTCGGTTTCAATAAAAGTGTTGGTCAATTTTGGCCGAAACTGAAATTGCCAGCGAAACTTGACTTTTGGCCGAAACTCGACCGAAACCGAATCCGAACTGTCGGTCGGACACTATATAAAATAGATAAGATACTTAATAACTTTAACCACATATATTGAGTCTAATCCATAATAATATAATTTGTGGTTGAAACAATTCAGTAAAATAAGTAGATTTGACCCTAAAGCAACTTTGACTGATGTCATCGGACAAAGTACAGACAATGTAATTGCAATGTCATATTATTGTATTCACAATATAATATGGATGGATAATAATTATAATATTAACTTTTATTGTCAGTAACTTCTTTCTAATTATTGAGTAAATTTGGCAGCTATAGCATCGGTACCCCTACCATGAGTTGCTACGTAAATTTATACATACCCTGTAACGTAAACAGTTTGACCTTGTGCACAGCGCGCCCGCTCCCCTTGTTTCCTTGTCACCGCACGGTCGGGAAATGTTGGCCGCGCGACCCGATTGCACGTTGCGGACATGGCCAAACTGTTCACGTTACAGTGTACGTTTTTACGTACCAATTCATGGTAGGGGTACAGAAAGTGAATAAATTAGGTGACAGAAAGACTAATAAGACAAAACTACAAGGATTTCTTGTTGACTATATTAAAAATTAATATTTAGTTTTTAGTCCCGATACCTGACTAGTATCACTACGTATCATGTGCTCTGCCGCGTGCAAAGAACACCTCCCTCCTCCCGCTCCTTGTTGACTACGAAATCCTAAAATTCTATTGAAATTGAAATTGACATTGATTTTGACCCTGTACCATTGAATAGCTGAGTTTCCAGTTATATTAATGTAAAATTCTTCAATAATTTAACTAATATTTATAAAAGAAAATTGCATTACTTACTACCTACTTACCTAGGTATAATAAAAAGCAACAGCCTATACTGAAAATCACTTCAATGACCTAGATTTATCTAAAGACTAGTCTGTCCTTTGCCTAACAAGGTAAGGCAATCAATTAGGTACAGACAGTGATGATAAAGTGTTCTCGACTTTCCTACAATCTTCAACAAATATATTAGTAAGCAAATAATTAAACATTCCTACCATTCTCTTGGGAAGTATGAAGTAGCTTACCCACAAAATATCTAATAAATTTTCTGCATGTCATTTTCATTTATAGGGTTTTACTCAGAGATATGTAAAAACTTCTAGATACGTAATAGGGCAAATTTCTTGGCTACACAAATGCAAGCTATCTAGCCAGAGAAGTCTTAGTTCCATCCCAGCTCACGTCACGATCACCCGCTTGTTATCACACAGTACATTTAGTTCACTTTCACAACATTATTCACAGACAACAATGCCTTCGTGCGTATTTAGGCGATGCACGAATTATACTCTAAAAACTGGCAAAAATATTTAATTTCATACGTAAGTAAAGCTGTATTTATTTATTTTAGTTTATTTTTTGAAAAATTTTTTTTTCAAAATCTCAACGAAGTTTTTGACTTTGACGTTTTATCATTCTCTCCTAACCGCTATGAGATGTCATAATAATATTATGACATCTCTTTCTTACGTCATGCAAGTAGCATTGAGTCTTTATGTTTTAGAAAGAGATAACAATAGTTTCGTCTATTTCTTCTTTAAATTATGTGAATGAATATAAATAATGAGGTTGTATAGCATACAATTTGTGCCGCTTTTCAATAATGATTTGTTCTGCAATGGCGTCTCTATAACTTTAATAGACTCATTGGTTTTACTCGCGTTTTATTTAATAACAGAATTATCACTAAAGACTGTGTTTTAGCTCTCTTTACAGTAAACTTTTTCAATGTTGACTAACAGACGCGAGTAAAAAAACCTGGTAAGTAAATATTGTGGTTTTTTTATGCAAAATCGCGAAAACCTTAGACAAAATTGGGTAGGTAATTATTAATTATTTTATTGTCTTCCTCATCTAAATCCCTGTATCTATTTAATTATTATTATAGGTATGGATACAGAGATAGCATTTCCTTGAAGAGCATGTTTTTTTATTACCTATTGATAAACCTACCTAGTTATGCATCCGATAAATAATGGTTTTTCGAAATTCTCCCGGGATTGAAGCTTACGCAGGCGATTCCGTGGGACACGGCTAGAACCACAGAGCAGTTATGGCTCCCCAGCTACCTATATTCCAAGTTAAGTTTCATCTCAATCGGTTGAATAGTTTTTGCGTATTAGTAAGTAGTGAGATTCAAAGACTCGAATTCGTAAATTGTCGTACCTAATTACGTAGATACTTACCCAGTTTTACAGTTCTTCGTTCCACGGAAATATACGAAAGTAGGACCTACTCTTACGTACACGTGGACCAGCCTCGTAGAACTAGCACATTTCTTCCTTGGAATAAATCGTCAATGACCCAATACTGAGATTCCAATCCGGATGCGATACTGCGAACGAAAGTGCATTGCTATTTGCTACCTACACACCTACATAGCACGACGTCTGTTCTTGTTGCGTAACTTGAACAGGCGATTGCATGCCTGTTTATAATGAAATTTTAGGTCCTGTTTTGGTTTCTTTCTATGCTTGGATTTTGATGGTTATTGTGGTTAGGTACTCTATTTTTCGTAGGTTTATAATTAGAATAAATATTATACTTTTTGTTTCAAAATTCAATGCACCCTGCGGAACTAGAACCGATGACCTCCCCTTCTCTAGCGGGCTGCACTAACCAACTGCGCCAAGTAACCGACGAACCAAACTCGCGTCAAACCTGCCTTGTCGTTGTTCATTCAGTCCAGACCACCTATCATATCATATAACCGAAGTCCAGACTCTCCGAAGCTCCTCAACTACCTTCTTGAGTTTTTTATACTGTGCAATTCCTTTCGAAGCTCTACCAAGATAATTAATAATGGTTAATAACAATCAAAACAATCAATTCCATCAACCAATACTAACATATTAGGTATTGTTTCGAATATGACATAGCGGCAAAGAGCCCCACGATAACACCGCATGTTTGGCTTATTCCACCACGTGCACATGAAAAGACTAATAGTATACCTACCGATAGTTAGTAAGTATAGTAATATTTTTCTAAACGTTCTGAAACGCGTGTGTACAAGTGTGCAGATTCCATAAATTCTTAAGATGACATATTTCTTTTTGTAAGTATATTAGTAACATATGTAAGTAATAAGTATATTTCCTTGCTAAAGATATTTCTTAAGATGACCGCGAGTATTCAAAAATCAAATCAAATTACTTATCTATACTAATATTATAAAGCTGAAGAGTTTGTTTGATTGTTTGTTTGATTGATTGTTTGTTTGATTGATTGTTTGTTTGTTTGAACGCGCTTATCTCAGGAACTGCTGGTCCGATTTGAAAAATTCTTTTTGTGTTTGATAGTCCATTCATCGAGGAAGGTTATAGGCTATATTACATTACGCTACGACTAATAGGAGCGGAGCATCCATGAAAAATGTTGCAAAAACGGGAAAAAAATCACCCTGTTCCGAGATTCTGTCGCGTGCGCTGAGTAAACGGTCAGAGTTACATAAAAACCATATATGAGAGAATTCTTCCTCTAAAAAGGATCTAATAAATAGTCCGCGACAGCATATGTCTAACTCTTAAGGTTGACTAAATATGACATCTTTTAGAGTAATGAAATTTATTGTAGAACAATGCATTGTTTCCGAAGGTAATTTTGTAAATATGATATTAATCCTTATCCAAATAAATACGTTATTCATTAAAAGTATTTAATTTTAAACATAATTGTCCTTAACATCACTTGATTTCAATGAATATCTCACGAGATATTACAGTTTTAAAATAACTCCACAATAAATAATTACTAAGTACCAAGCGTGCATATATACACGTAGCGGGCGACGATGATGAGGGTGGCCAGCCAACTCTGTGAGGCATCATGCCGCGCGGCTCAATCGGTCGGCTCCATGCGAGACGGTTGTGTCACCAAACTGCAGTTTTTTAAAAATTCTTTTGCAATATCTCATTGTACTTTTGATTCCTAATATTTTGTTTTATGTTGGTATAATTAATATTATAAAGAGGTTACGTTGGTAACATGTATTTTGGGGGTCATCTCAGAAACATCTAGACCTATTTCAAAAATTCTTTTACTAATAGAAAGCTACATTATCCAGATATGACATAGGCTACTTTTGATCCCGATATTCCCTCGGGATCGGGACTTACGCGAGTGAAACTGCGGGACGGCAGCTATGAAAAATAAAGTCCTGTATTTCTAACTCAACAACCCGTGAACCGATATGAGTGAAATTTGTACAGGGTTGGCTTAGAGGTAGAAATAATATACATATAGGGTACTTTGAATGATCGTACGGGTTAAGCAACACTTGGTACAACATACGTGATGGGTGAAAAAGAGCGGGTGACCCGATATTCATAAAACTTGGTACAGGGTTGGTTTAGAGGTAGAAATATTATATAGTACTTTGAATGATCGTTAAGCAATACTTGGTATGACATACGTGAGGGATCATTAACGTTACGGGATAGGAAGTTACGCGGGTGAAACCACGGGGCGCAGCTAGTTTATTAATAAGAAGCTTACTTACTAAACATCTCTCAAATTAAATTAGAAAACGATTCCAAACTAAGCACAAGCTTGTATCTGAGTAACCAACTCAATAAAAATAAAAAAAGTAAAAAATATTTTTAAGCATAAATACTTGCATTGCATCCTGACCGATGGGCTAAGATCGTCACGCAATGGGTGCCGGAAGACGGATATCGGAATCGTGGCAGACCCCGAAAACGATGGCGTGACGATCTCGATTCATTCCACGGAGATTGGCCAAATCTAGCCCAGGACCGGACAGCTTGGAAAGAAGTTAGGGAGACCTTTGCCCAGCAGTGGGACAGTATAGGTTAATTAAAAAAAAAAAAAAAGTTGCAACCGCAACCTTCTGCATTGCAGTCGGGCAGTCGAACGACGCGCTACAGATTTCGTCGGTATAAAATTAGTAGCCTATCTCTACCTGTCTGCATACTTTTCATTGCATTGCATAGTTTCAGTACATTTTGGGAAATGTTCAGTACAATATGTGGAGTGGGACTCAAAACTTTGTCCTACTAACCAGCAGCGATATTTAACGATTTCACTTCGACCACAAATTACTCGTTTTGTTTTCTTTGAAATGTAACTATATCTCTCTGAGAGGTTGGTATGACATTAGAGAAAGTTTTTTCTAGAAAATGGCTAGGCCTTTATAAATAAGTTGTCTAGTAAGCATTGCAAGTCACAGCAGATCATATTTCAATTGTTTACTTTGAAAATTACATACATTATACAGTTTTGTATGTTACTAGCTGCGCCCCGCGGTTTCACCTGCGTAAGTCCCTATCCAGTCCAGAATATTTATGGAGATTGAAAGCAGCCGCTGCCTATGTGTTATCTTTTGTTTTTTTTTTGTTGATCTTTGGATATGTGTCCAGCATAATATGGATGGATATATTATATTTCATTGCTCTTCTGGCGTTAAGGAGTAACAAACTCTCTCGTCTATTTACTTGCACATTTTCAATTCAATTCAATTTCTTTATTGCATAATCATGACATGAGTACAGATGGTGATAAAATACAATATTGTGTGATCATGAAACCCTTTTGGGCGTAGCAATGAATCTATATAAATTAAATTCAGACAAATCTTATTATTAATAAGGGTAAATTATAATTATTCGATTTTATTGAATTTATTGAACGTGAAGCAGGTCAAGCATTTCGTATTTATATCTTTCGTATTTATAATATTAGGGGTTAAAGTATGAAATTGCCGATTTGTACTGAAAATCTTAATTGTTTATTTTTTAAATTTTTAACAAATTTATTTAATCAAAATAGTTGCCATTATTATCTATACATTGCTGCCATCTAATGGGAAGGTTATTAATGCCTTTGCGATAGAACTCCGACGATCTAGACTGCACAAACTGTGTGAAAGCATTTTGTACTGCCTCCTGGGAAGAAAACTTCTTGTCACGTAGATAATTGTCCAAATCACGAAAAAAATGGTAGTCCGTTGGAGCAAGGTCTGTTGAATACGGAGGATGACGAATGGTTTCTAAGTGCAGTTCCTGAAGGGTCAAAATGGTTTCTCGTGCTGTGTGAGGTCTCGCGTTGTCGTGGAGCAATAATGGTGAAGATCGATTCATGAGTCGGGGCTGTTTTACTGCTAGTTTTGTCAACATGGTTCGGAGTTCGGCACAATAGACATCTGCCGTAATTGCTTGACCAGATCGAAGAAAACTATAGTGAATAACACCATGCTGAGACCACCAAACAGTTACCATTACCTTTTTATTGGTAAGTTTTGCTTTAGGACACTGTTGTGGCATTTGACCTGGGGTCAGCCATTGCATTTTTCTTTTCCGGTTATCATAAAGAATCCACTTTTCATCACATGTTACAATTCGATCCAATATTCCTTCATTTCTGTACCGGTTCAACAAGGCAACACAAGTTTCAACACGCGTTTCTTTCTGCAGATCAGTCAAATCATGAGGCACCCATTTTTCGTATTTTTTTATTTTATTGATTTGACGCAAGTGAGTCAATAAAGTGGGTAAGGTAACGTTAAACTATGCCGCTAATTCCTGGGTAGTTTGACTAGGATCGGCTTCCACTATCTCTCTTAATTCATCGTTATTCACCTGTGTGGGCGGGCTTCCTCGTGGCTCGTTCTTTAAGTCGAAATTTCCATCACGAAAGCGTTTAAACCAAAATCGCACGGTGCGTTCATTAGTAGACCCCTCTCCAAACGCAGCATTGATATTGCGGGCTGTTTCTGCCGCGTTAGTTCCGCGTCGGAACTCGTATTCAAAAATCACTCGAATTTTCGCAGTATCCATCTTTCTTGTCTAAATTAAATAACAAAAACAATTGAAAGTCGATATTCAAATGTTTCACATTTTTTTAAAAAAGAACATCACGGAAACCATTTGAAAAAAATTTCATTCGAAAACCTCAAACCATGAAGATTCTATGTCAATTCAAAGAACCTATTGCAATAAAACGGCAATTTCATACTTTAACCCCTATTATTAGTGGAATAAGTAGGATACACCATATCATGGAACATTTAATTTACTCGTGATAGTCATTTTAAAAATAAATGAGAAGAAAATAGAATATTTAATAAGGACCTTTCCTCTTTATGTGCTAAAAATATTTTATTTAACAACCATTTCGTGTTTTTTCAACAGTCTTGTTGTAAAGGAATATCATTTGACCTACATCGGTTGTATGTTAAGAAAAACGTGATAAGTGCCGATCAACAGCGTGATGATTGTAAATAATTGTGCAATGAACTAATATTATAAAGGTAGAGGTATCTTATCAGTTATCATTCAATTGATAAAACTCCAATCGGTGTGTTCATTTTATTGTAAAGACAATACGTAGATACCTACTTCTTTATGTAGATATGCAGGTAGGTATACAAGTAGCCCATTGACCGCGATTTACCTGAAGTATAGATTGTTAGTCATGTGACTGCTTGTGCTGTGCCTGCTGTGAAGTCATGTGAATTTTGAAAACATTGTTGATTTGGTTTGGTTCCATATTTCCAGCATAGCTAAAATTGTATTTATGTTTCGTCTATAAAAATAATGTATTTATGTCAAACGTATTTATTCTACACTGACACAGTTCTACAGTTTCACTCGGTCAAGTCCCAGTCACGTGAAAATATCGGAATAAATCGTGTCACTTGCGAAGATGCAAGTAGCTTCATATTTAGGTAGTTTATTGAAAACTGATACAGTGGTTCGGGAGATTACCTCCAATATGTAGGTACATACATGCATGCTAATAACCTCTATAGTAAAGTATAGATTATGTAGGTATTTGTACGGACAACCTCTGTGGCGCGTCGGGCGAACGCTTGGCTGCAATACAGAAGGTTGCGGGTTCGATTCCCGCTGGGTGCAAATATTTATGCTTAAAAATAAATATTTGTATTTGGTCTGGGTGTATTTCTATGTATAATATGTATGTATTTAAAAAAGAAAATCAAATATAAGTAGTATATCCGTTGTCTAGTAACCGTAACATAAGCTTAGCAGCTTACCATGGGGATAGATGGCGCTGTGTGTTCGTCACAGGATTTATTTATTTGTATATTTATTTTATTAATTTAACTGGGCAAAGACTTCCTAATTTTCTACGATCTTCTTCGAATGTGTGGGTAAAGACATGTTGTTCTAACACTCTTTCTTGGATTTACCAAATATAGCTTATAAGTACATAAGCGATATTTTGGTATATCGTCTATCTATAGAGAACTCAGGAAGAAGGTTATACTATGTTTGTCTATATAAATTCCTATATGAAACTTACAATCAAAGCTGGGTGGCCTCATACCCCACAACAGACATCTGTTGATGCTTTTAATTACACAATAATGCGTAGCCTAAATAACTCCCTAGTGACGATAACCGTTTCGCCCTACTAACTCATAGTACGTTAGTAAAATGTGATCTCTGCTCATAGTAATAAACGTTATACTAAGGAATTCAATGATGACAAACATTTGTTTTTCTCATAAAGGAATATTATTCGCGTCTGTCTGGGTTTGTGAATTTTTATTTGTTTAATATGATATAGGTAGGTATCCTTATACTTGTCACTAGCTTTACTCCGCGAGTTTACTTACTTAATTAGATCCCGATCCCTTGGGAGTGTCGGGATAAAGTGCATATGTGTTAATCCAAATCTCCAGCTATTTGACTACAAAGTTTTGTCGCAACAGTTCAGTAGTTTTTGCGTGAAGGAATAACAAAAATACTTGTTTATCTACACGCGAAATTCACGTTTTTTTATAATACTGGGATTATCTAATCATGCTTTTTAATAAAATGACACAAATATAATATTTTCAAAATCTTGTATTCATCTCCTAAAATAAATGTTTAATAAATTCTTTTGGATATTTTGCGGAATTCCGCCCTACCATGAGCTAAAAAAATAAATTAAAAACATATCATTATAATAATATAAAAAACAACTTATAAAAATAAAATAATTTCTTTTAGTTATCTGTAGTCCAGATATATTTTAAAGGAAAAAATCATCTACAAAAATTCACTGGCGATGGCGACGAGATGCGACGCAGATACGCGAGTTCAAATCTCGTCGCGAGTAAATTTTTAAAGATGAATTTTCACTTTAAAATATTTCTAGTAGATATGTCTTTAGCAATAAAAGCAAATTACAAAATATATATCTGTGGTGTTTAAAACTAGTCGGGGTATTTTTTATTTGATTTTTTTTGCGACAAAGCAACGAGAAACGATCATGGTAGCGTGGATTTACTATAATTCTACTCACGTGATTTTTCTTTATCGATTGACGAGTTTATTAGGTACTTATTTTCGTATTTCTATCATATCAAAAATAAATAATATGTTAATAACTGAGGGAAAAAAATGTCAAATGTCAAGTTATACGTAGATATTGCATATTATCTAATGTTTAAAATTAACTAAATAAATTAACTTAAATTAAACTCAGTTCCTTTTACACTTTCAATCAGTTTCACTATTCAAAAACTTTACTTAAATTAAACGTGCATGTGTAGGTAAAAGTACTTTTACTATAAAATTGTGTTTTTTACTTTTCAGAAAGTACCTACTAAAAATCAAGGTGATATTATTTTTAGTCGATCTCGGCTTGGCATAGATATGTAAATGAATTCAGATAGGTAGTATGAATAAAAATAAACGTTAGACGACCAAAACATATTAGTATTTATTACACAATTTGTTCCACTAATTCTAGACAACTTAGCAAAATAAAGAAGGTCAAAACTTTAGTAGAGTTCTCGGGTTTCCTACTCAATACTATTTGCTTTGCTTTTAGTTACTTACGTCATTTTGTACTGTTAAATATACTTAAGTTAGTTGAACTGAGGCGATCTTGAAAGATTGAACATCATCATCAATAAGACGTATCTGCAGAAAGTTAAAAAAGTGGAGAAAAAATGTTTTGTGTTCATAAAAATGGTTTCGCAGTTTTGTGTTAAAAATTGCTTTTCTTTTGTATGATCAACTTAAATTTTTAAAACAGAATAACACGCTTCCGCTCAAATACGTTTTTTTTCAACGTAGTAGGTATTATAAAGAAACTTTTTTCCTATTTAGTACACATCCAGTTCAAAAACTGATTTTCTTTGTATGATCAACTTAAAATTTTAAAACAGAATAACACGCTTTTGCACAAATACGTTTTTTTTCAACGTAGTAGGTTTAAAACATAAATGTTTTTCCTACACATCTGCGAAGTGACTGGATGTGTACCAGTCACTCCGCAGCGGTGTCCTATTCAACAGTGAAAATAACAGAGTATGTTTACGTGATATTTAAAAATGTCAGTCGATGCGGCATCTTTACTGATTCCTAATATGTGCCAAACTCAATTTGGAATAAAATGTTAGATGCGCCTTATTTTATTACGGCGGCAGTATACAATTCTTGTGTTCTCTCGAGGCTTGTATTCTAAAACCGGTCGGTAAGCGGCTCGCGGAGACAAACTCCGTCAGACCACGTGCTGTCTGCATGGTACTTCGTAGGCACGTGCCATATACGTGTATCTTTTACTATACACATCCTGCTCTCACTCATCGATATAGTAAATTGTTATCTCTGTTTTGTGCCGGCCGGCTGGTTCAACCAAAACATAGATATCAGTCATTTTATCAAATGTGTCGATGGACATTTAATAAACATCTCATTATTTTTTTCTCATTGTTTTAATTGTTACGCGCGTTTTTTTTATTTTTGGTTGCGAGTTGTTATTTAGTTAATAATGACCATTTATATTTATAGTTTTGTTGTTATGTCTTTACGAATTAAACCCTTTTCATTTCCTGTAGGATTAGTTGTCAACGTTCTCGATTTTTATTTTAAGACGTCCGTTGTTGAATTTGGTAGTCTAATAATTTCACCTAAACTATTGAACCGATTTTAATAAATGAAGTGTCACTGTCAATAGATTAGTATTAATAGCTCGGATAAAGTAGGCCACCTGTATAAATTTTATTACATATCGGAGTTTTTGGAAAATATAGGTATATTTTAATTCTATGATTAATTTCGTATTAGTATCTTGAGCTAACTTGGCGCAGTTGGTTAGCGCGTCCGCTAGAGATGGTAGAGGTTGTGGCATCAAGGGGGTCCTGCAGGGGCCATCAATATACCCTTTTTAAAAAGTTGTAAATCTGATCAGGCTGATAAATAAATACCGGTGATAACACCAGTGTGTCTTACGTTTTCACTCCTAAACCGCTGAACCTTTTTGAATAATGTTGATATAGATGGGACCTTGGAGAAGGATATAGGCCACTTTTTATCCCGAAATCACCTCAGAATGCCGCGGGCGCACCTAGTTCAAAATCATAGACAAATACACGACATAAGTACAATATTTTAAAACTTTTATCGAATTTAAAGTTAGATATTTATTAACTGTTTTGTTTGCTTACAATTACAGACACGTAGGTGACAAAGGCCGCAATGACCGTGGAGAAGAGCAAAGGCGGTGGGAAGCTGCCGCCGGCGACGAAGAAAGTCGCCCCAGACGGTGGCTGGGCGTGGATGGTCTGCTTAGGAGTTAGTTTAGTCAATGTGAGTAGCACTGATAACTGCTAGTAATATGTTGGATGAGTTTTATACCTTAGGATGAGTTTGTGGCCCCGGCGTAGAATAAGGCTTAAGGACCTTAAGGGATCTCGAGGAGACGAACTTGGCGCGTGATGGCGGCTTGATCCTAAGGTGCATCAGGCAGGCGGCCGACAGTAAAACCATTGCCAAATCTATTCGCAGTAGGTATGGTCAATGAAGACTTATCTACTGTACTTATAATTTGAGGTCTTAGCGGACCCTGGACTCCCGAAAAGGATCCAATACTGGAACATCACTTTAATGTGACAGATCCCACACTATGTAATAATTGTTCATTCCTTTAGATTGCGTTTTCAACAGAAATACATTTAGATGCGTAGCTATAGATGTGTTTATTAAGAACCAATATAATTGCTCTACTTCTCTAGTCTCGTTCGGTTTAGCCATTTTTATAGGAGCTGTGCTAATCGTGGCTAGGTCAATGGAGTGATCCTACTGGTTCTAACTAACCGAAGCATCCTGATGGAAACGCAGCCGTTTCTGTCGATATATGTCTTTACCGATTTAAAATCGGTACAAATGACTTTTTTGAGCCGATTAACGCGAAATTTATACCGGACATATTAGTCATACGGATTGAATTAAAAACTCTATTGTATGTATATCAAGTCAAGGGTAATTACATAGACGAACTGGTGGGCGAACACAGTAACCTAACACAACAATAATATCGAACAAAACCGAGTACGATGGGTGGCTGACCAATATCGTAAACATATCTAGTTCTAGGGCTAGTTGCGAAAACATACAGTAAAAACTTTAACTTATACTTACCTTTATTTGCGACGTGCAGTTAGGTTCAAAGTGATAATTTGATAAAACACATATGTGTTTTATATACCTAAATACCAACTGCGTAGGTACGTAGCTTAAAAGTACTAAGTAGGTGCATATCGTAGCATAGGTAGGTAGGTACCTAGATTGTTTTCGATGCAAATTTTTCGCATTATCCGTTAAGTCGAATGAAGTTCACCGGTGTGCCTATTCAGTGACGCGTATCACCGCTCATAATAATCGGTTTAACAAATATTAGTTCGATGACCTATTCAATATCACGCATGATGCTTTGCAAATTATACTGTGTTGTTGATGTTATCATTAGACTTGTATTAGCATTTCGTTTAGTTATTGTTTGTTTGTACTGATATAATTTTTATTCTAGATAATGTTACATTTTACTTAAATTTAATTAGCCTATGCCCTGATTATCGTTAGAATTATTTAAAATTACATTTAATTATCAATTCCATATCATATTCATAACATTTACGATTCAACTGAAATCGAACTGCAATGACGTTGCTATCCAATAATATAAGGGTTTCTAGTTGACTACGAAACCCAAAAAAGGTTTAATTCGAAATTTCCACAGGATCGGGACGTACGCGGGTGAAAATTCTGGTCACAATCAATTTTTTTTCTTTGTTTGTTCGTGACGAATAGGGTCCGAAACTACTGGACCGATTAAAAAAAATCACCATTTCTACTTTCAATCCCCATTTCTCACAGAATCGGGACTTACGCGGGTGAAATCGCGGGACACAAATAGTTTTCCATAATAAACACAAACGTAGGTATTTAAAATAACTAATTTCGAAATGTACTTGGGCTTTAAGTCAACAAAAGTAATTCAAATGTCAAGGTCTCATTAATCTCGGAAACCCTTGGTAATAACATGGTCATGATCAAGAGCATCATTAGCACAGTAGAATGAAGCCATAAAATCCTACACTTTGTAGGTATTTGGTAACTTAAGTAGTAGTAGTAGATATTGCGTAAAATTGTTTTTATTGCTCAAGGCATATTTACTAGAAATATTTTAAAGGAAAAATTCATCTTCAATAATTCACTTGCGGCGAGATTTGAACTCGCGTCCCTGGATCAATACTCCAGTGCCTAAACCACTAGGTTTATGCACTAGAAATATTTTAAGGAAAAATTCATCTTCAAAAATTCACTTCCCTGGGGAACTTGCGTGGCCGAGCGGTTTAGGCACTGGAGTATTGATCCAGGGACGCGAGTTCAAATCTCGCCGCAAGTGAATTTTTGAAGATGAAGTTTTCCTTTAAAATATTTCTAGTAGTAGTAGGTTTGGTAGTTTTTCCATTTTTTCCATTAACATATTGAGTTTGATGTTCCGTCCTACCATGATCGTTTTTCGTTGCTTTGTCGCTCAAAATAAATTCGATCTTGAAAAACATGTGACAGCAATTATTTCAATCGAAATTTGTTAGCTACAGAATTACATAATCAGCTAGCAGACTGGACTCAATAATTACAGAGTGGAATCACATGAGAATGAATGATCTCTTTTAATTTATCAATGGGTTCGATTAAGATTGAAATGGAATTGTTTGCTAGCTATGAACGTTTATAAGGCTTCTTAACTACTGGTAGTTTATGAACCGCGGTTATATAGCGAGCGTCATGATATTGAATCCAAAGCGCATGAAGGTCTCTAGAGAGTTAATTCTCGAGCGCAGTGAGGGTGTTAAAAACTTAACTCCTGAGCGATGCGAAGCAGTTATGTACCTAGAGTCCTGAGTGAAGCGTTGGATTCAAGCGCCCAAGATGAAGACAGGCTTTATTACCGAGGTGAATATTCTACTTTACACATCTACGGCTCTACAAAGTTACTTTGTTTGACCAAAAAGGTACGTAAAACCCAAGGAATCAACGAAAAACTACGGCCGCTTGCTCGCGTGTTTTGTTTTACCTTACTGTATCTGTTAGAGTTCCTACGACTTCTGCGTGGGTGGTCGTATACAATTATATTTACGTAATTTTAAATAAAGATTCAACGTGATGTTTGCGTGTATCTACTACACGATATAAAAACTCTTTGTTACGTGTCTACAATAGAGATTATGACCTTATTTCTATGTTAACTACTTTGTTGTGTACATTTTTATCTGTACCTCTACCTACCTAATTTAATTTAGATTTAACGTCCAAGAAGTGAACAATTCGGCCTTGGGAGTTATAGTTAGTTTGGTATTAGAATGGTTCCCGAATTTCCGCATTAAATAAATAGTATATTCGTTTATTTCAGTAAAAATATGCTTAAGTAATACACTTGCTGTTCCGACCGAGTAGTAAAGAACCTTTTAGGTATGAAATACGTATGCCAGAAGCCTCCGCTCTTCTAAAAATATGTTAAATTTAAGAAATAACAATAAAACAATAACAATGTCTTGGGCTTAAATCTATAGTCCGTACTTTGACTTTGCTAAGCAAAAACTTTAACTCAAGACAATTTTTGGTATTTATAAAGCGATCTTCGCAACTATCCAAAGTTGTTGCTTAGTAAAGTCGGAGTTTTTCAAATTTAGAATGTAAACCAATCAATAATAATGACCTAAATTTTGCTTCTCTGTTATGACTATAAAGTTATTTTTATTTTATTCGTATATTACAATATGAATTTCGACTGTAAATTCCAATTCAAAGTTTATGCTTAGCTTTTGCAAAGCTCAGTCTGAGCAAAGTCAAAGTACGCACTATAGATTTCATCCTTAGAATTGTCTAAAATAACATTATGACCGCTGATTATTGACATGTTGTATGAAAAGCAAGTTTGTATCGATTGGGGTGGGGGTCCGGCGTAGTCTTTCGTTGATTACTCGGAATTTACTTATTGGATTTCGTTATGATACGCTCCGCGGTTTTACCCGCGTAAGTCCTATGCCCGCGGGAATATCGGGATAAAAAGTAGCCTATATGTTATTCCCGGTATCCAGCTACCTATATTCCAAGTTTCATCGCAATTCGTTCAGTAGTTTTTGCGTGAAAGAGTAACAAACTCACAAACTAGGGGTAAAGGTACATTAATGAAATTTTAAAGGCATTACTAAAACACAACATATGAATTACTAGCTGCGCCCCGCGGTTTCACCCGCGTAAGTCCCATTTTCGCGGGAATATCGGGTTAAAAAGTAGCCTATGTGTTAGTCCAGGTCCCAGCTACCTATATTCCAAGTTTCATCGCAATTGGTTCAGTAGTTTTTGCGTGAAAGAGTAACAAACTCACATACATACATATACAAACTTTCGCGTTTATAATACTATAAGTAAGATACCATGACTTTCCTTTAAAACACCGCCGTCTAATAGTGAAACCCAAATTTCAACAAGTTCCTTAGTATTTGAATGCATAAGTAAATAGAAACAAACAAATGTTAAAATCTATAAATTTTACTCTGCTCTGGAGAAATAATTTTTGAAACAGGTCCAGTAGTTTCGAAGTCTACAAACAAACAAATAAATCTTTCCTCTATAATATTAGAACAGATAATAAATAAATGATCATTCTTAATAGATGGTCAAGTTCTTTATTGCCAATCATAATATTAAATATACGTCTCCGCCTTATGGGTAAAACATCTATTAGCCCGTTCTTACATCCAATTAGCAAGGAGTAATGTCTTTGAGGCCGTGGTTAGAAGGATGCAAACTGGACAGCATTCTTTATTCATTCACTAGCTGTTACCGGCGACTTCGTCTGCGTAGAAATAGTGCATAGCTGACTTTTTCGTTCATTACTCAAGTTCTGTTTTGTTTATGTTTTTTTTATGTGCGCTATTAACATCGCTCTTACGATGAAGGAAAACATCGTGAGAAAACCCACGGCTTAAAATCACGCACAAGGCCCAATAGTAGGGCTAATTGCGGAAAAAAGTTAAAACTTTAACTTTACTCAGGTGCTACTACTAATTGAATTTTGATGTTAAATATACCACGAGGTTCCTCGAAAACAGAACTATCCAATATTGAAAATGAAAACCAGGTTCAGAGAAACAGACAGACAGACATGAATTTAAAAAAATATATAATTATGTTCTACTTCTTTTCCTAAATCCCTTAAACAACTTTTTTTTAATTTACTTCTAAGTGCAGACGTTTTGTCCTCTCTCTCCTTTATTATAAGTATAGATAGATTAGATACCGTTATTTCGCAGTAGATTCTGAGATGTAACGAAGTGCGAGTTGAAATCGCGCACGAAGAGTTCCGTCCCAGTATTACAAAAAAAAAGTCTGCTGTATCGAAAACCCGACTTAATTCTAGGCGAACAACTTTTGTACTACGACTTTTGAAACTTCGAACTTTTTTTTGAAAATTTTTAAGTTAAGGTTCACTGAAAAATCTGCTGCTTTTGAAAATAAACGTAATTGTAGTTTCGATTGTTGTCGACTAAACTAAATGAAAGGACAAGATAAGGTCATTGACCTCGAACTCTGAGAAACAGCTGATTTTCAAGTAAATAAATAAATAAATCCTGTGACGAACACAGCGCCATCTAGCCCCGTGGTAAGCTGCTGAGCTTGTGTTACGGGGACTAGACAACGGATATACTACTTATATTTATTTTTCTTTTGACAATACATACATATTATACATAGAAATACGCCCAGACCAGATACAAATATATATTTTAAGCATAAATATTTGCACCCAGCGGGAATCAAACCCGCAACCTTCTGTATTGCAGCCAAGCGTTCGCCCGACGCGCCACAGAGGTCGTCAAAACTTTCAAGAAAACTTTAAACTTAAAATTTTAAAAAAGTCAAGTATACTTTAAACTTAAAATTTTCGAAAATACTTCGATTTTTCAAAAGTTGTAGAACAAAAGTTGTTCGCCTAGACGTCTATAACAACCCCCTTTCGGCTTAAAAGGGCTTACCCGTTACACTTTGTATATTAATAATACTTGACACTGGCTAATTTCCAAATCGCCAAAATCGGTTCACAACCGATAAGAAAAAAAATAAAAAAGACCTTGTTACTTGACTAAAGTTCTTGAGAGTCGTGTCATTGTCGTGTTTATTGTCACGTCTTTCCTTCTTTATCTCTGAAGTGCAATAATAATTCAAATGAGGAAAACGTACTTACTTCCAAGAACGCTATAACTTTTTATTGCTTTGTTAGACTACCTTTTTTGGACAGTTCATTACCTATCAAAACATTATTATTAACTTTCTACCTAAAGAAGTCCGAGGCGCTGTCTAAGTTAAAGTTGCTGTCTGTCTGTTTGTATGCTTAGATCTTTGAAACCACGCAACGGATTTTGATGTGTTTTTTTAGTAGATAGAGTGATTAAATAGAAAGTTTTATATGTATAACTTGATACATATAAAACTTGATATTACGGGATCACGACTTATAGATGATTTATATTAGACCGTCACCCGGCCGTTGTCCATTGCTCGGCGGGCAGTCGATCGGTCTGTTGCAACCGAGTGGCAACCGAGCAACAGACAACGAAGCTCGGACCCAGCACGGCCGGAAAACGGTCTAATTAAATCATCGCTTACGAGCTAGTATAAATAATAAACAAAACAAAGTCTTTGATTTTGTTGTTACATTTTACCTTTTCTCTTGATTTCAGTTTTCAACGAGATCCCTGGAGCCGTCATTCGGTCTACTATTCAAAGATCTCCTAGACGACTTAGGTGTTAAAACAACAGGTGCTTCCGTAATAGCGAGCACCCTAGACTCTGTAGTGAATTTCTCCGGTTTCTTCGTGGGTCCGGTCATAAAGACGTTTTCGTACCGGAAAGTCTGCTTCGTTGGATCAACAATATGCGCTCTGGGATTGCTGTTCACGGCTCCGGCGAACAGCATGGCCCATATATTGGCCACTTACAGTATTTTAGGAGGTAAGTAAATTCGTTATTTTAAACTTCTCTCGTTTTTCTTTATCTTTGCCTCTTCCCAATTTAGGTGGGGTCGGCTCTCCTAATTTGCCATGCCACGACATCCTGTCGTGGGTTGTCGTATCTGAAAGGCAATCCACATCTGATCTGAAATTCGTTATTTTAATCTCTTATTATAATGATAACTTGATTTTATGAGCAATCGATATAATGGTACTGTGAACGTTTTGACTTTTGACACAGATCACAGGTATACTTTATGAGGAATAAATAAACGTAATGTTACAGTGGACATTTTGATAAAGTGAACACTGAACACACTACATGTAGTGTACTTTAGTAGAGTAAGGTCGTAGTGAGAACATGCTTTGTCTTTTTCCGTGACATAAACTTTCAAAGTTGATAACCAGAAACAAAAAGCGGAATAAGTACTCCGATTTTACTCCCCTTTTATTAATAAGGCGAATGAAGGTGACTGGAAATATTTTCATGGAACATCTTTAAAAGTGGCGTAAGGCTCAGCGCAGACATAGAGGAGCGCAGCGGAGAGGGTTTTTGTAACGCACCCGAAAATCAACTTTAAAATTATTGAAATAAAATGCATAAATAAGTACACGCTTGAAAATTGGCAAAAATGCTCACGCGTTCTAGAGAAAAGAAGTTAAAAGGAAAATGCCCGAGACCGCGCGATTATTCCTCTCTGTCTGCGCAGACCCTAAGGGATGATTTATACTAGACCGTCACCCGGCCGTGCCGGGGCCAAAGGTTTGTTGGCTGTTGCTCGACTACTACTCAGTTGCAATAGACCGATCGACTGCTAGCCTAGCAATGGAGACCGAAGCTCGATCTAGCGACGGTCTTTTGTTTTTTTTTGAACGTCAGGAAATCGCCCTAAGACCTTCAGGCCGCTCTCAGGGGAGAGCGGCCCGGTGTGTGGGGGTCCCCTCTGACCTGTGATGGTGGGCGGCCAAGTATAAATCATCCTTGAGGTGACATACTCACGATATTGGCAGCAGGGATCTCAATATTTCTCAGTAATTACAAACATTAGTAAATACTATTTTGGAATTTTATTTTTTATTCTCTTAACTTCAATTTGGTAGTTTTCTTCTCACGATTGGTTAAATAACAGTTTTTTTATCCAAAGCAACTCGTTTAAAACTAAATTTTCATTTTACAGCTAAATCTATTTTTTCTGTGTTAGTATATAATAACATACACTTGAAATTTGTAGAACAGTTTTACTAAATTAGGCGTAGTTTAGTAAAACTGTTCTACCAATTCTTGTTATTAGGAATTGTTTGATTTTACTCACTAAAATATTGCATAGTCGCATTTTATGTCCTTCTTTTACACATCTGAAATTTGCTAGCCCTATCCCTGTCACATCATTAGGTGAGTATGGGGCCTTAATTCAACGAAATTTAAACTCGGAGAGCGTCCGGACTAAAACTTAATTAGCTGTGGTCCGGAGATATAGGACCATAGCTAATTAAGTTTTTTTCTGTTTGCTTTTGATCATGTTTTCAATACATCCATTTAAGCAAGTTGTCACATTTAATTTGGCGTAAATATCGTTAAATAAATATTTAATTTCAATACTCAATTTCAATACAAGAAAAAATATTTTGTTGATCAAATGAAAAATATTAAAATGAATTTTGTGATGCTGCTGTTTGTTATTTCGATGCACGATGTCGTCACGTGAGTTTTATTTGCCATTGTTATGCAAAAATGTGCAGCTAAAAATACACCAACAAAATCTTTTGACAAAATCTTCGAACGGTATGAAATTTCGTTTTAATTCTTGGGATCCGAGATTATTTATTATAGCATTATGACATACTTGTAGTGTGAGTTAATTAAGTAACGAATGTCGGTACCCTCATGTAGATAAAATAAACAGTGTTTAATCAGCTAACGTTGTTTTACTACATGGTGACAGCGGTTCGTCAAATTTAAATAAAATACATAGTGAAAAAGCGTTCGAATAGGTATTTTATTGTTAAAATAGTAAAACTATACGTGGAGAAATATGGAGCATGCACGTCCACCGCCGGAATTACAAATAGACGGCAATCCGGTTGCGCGAGGTGACGCGTGGAGAAAATGGTGGAAACAATTTGAGGTATTTTTGAAAGCATCGGGAGTGAATAAGGAGCCAAGCGATGTGCAAGCTAGCCTGCTGATAAACCTCATAGGTGCTGACGGTTATGAGATTTTTTTCGACATTTACGTACACAAAAGAAGAAAGTGCCGACGATTTACTGTGTTTGAAAGCAAAGTTCGACAAGCACTTTGGCACTAAAACAAATGTGTCGATGTTACGATTTAAGTTTTTTACGCGTAACCAGTTAGCGGGAGAGAGCATTAGCCAATATGTGACAGCACTACGATTACTAGCCCAACAGTGTGAGTTCGAAAATCTCGTCGATGGATTGATACGAGATCGCATTGTATGTGGTGTAAATAATACGGTGGTAAGAGATCGCATGTTGAGAACGGAGGGTTTGACTCTTGAAAAAGCCATTCAAATATGCGAGGCGGCAGAGTGTTCAAATGAAGAAAGCCGGGAGATTGAACAAGGTACCTCGGCGTGTGTACAGGTGGATGGATTAACCAAAGGTAGAAATATGAGCGCGAGTCGTGGCGGAAGCGGCGCGGGCGGCCGGGTGAAGCGCGGTGCGAGCGGCAGTGGCGCCGCCGCCGCCGGCATCGGGCCGTCTAGACGTCAATCGAAGGAGCAGTGTTCTCGGTGCGGAAATAATTTTTGTGTTGATTTTCAACGTTGTCCGGCCAGAAATGCTAAGTGTTTCGTTTGTAACAATTATGGTCATTTTGCGAGAAAGTGTTTATTTAAGTTAGGTAAAAAGGTGCACGATTTAAACACATCTCAAAACGACGAGGAAGTGGAGGAAGACGAGGATGAAGAAGAAATGCTTTACGTGAATGTGCTAAAATCGAAAGAGAGGGTATCCAAGGGACAATGGATTGAAAATCTTAACATTAACGGTATGTTTGTAACTTTTAAATTAGATTGTGGAGCAGATTTAAATGTAATATCTAAGCATGAATTTCTTCGATTAGGGCTCACAGAAAAATGTTTAAAACCCCATAAGAACAATGTATTTTCGTATACAAGAAATAAGCTACCAATAATTGGAAACTGTCAGTTGATTGTACAACATAAACAAAGGAAACATTATCTAAACTGTGCGGTTGTGGATATGAAAGTACAAAATATTTTAGGTCGGGACGATTGTGTAGAATTAGGGTTTATAAAAAGAGTTGATATGTTAACGATTGAGTTGGGAGAGTTTCATGATTTATTTCAGGGCATAGGGGAGCTACCAGGGCTACATAGAATAATTATTGATAAATCAGTACAGCCTATTGTATGTCCGGCAAGAAAAATTCCATTCGGTGTACGTGAAAAATTACAAATTGAGTTACAAAGAATGGAGAAATTAGGTATAGTGCGTAAGGTGAATCATCCAACAGAATGGGTTAACCCTATAGTTATAGCGGCTAAAAAAAATGGCGATATACGTGTATGTTTGGATGCTAGAATGTTAAATCGCGCGGTAAAAAGAACACAGTATAGTTTGCCCACTGTGAGTGAAATTGCAACTCGTTTAAGGGGTGCTCGTTACTACAGTGTGTTGGACGCCCGGTGTGGGTTTTGGATGTTGAAGCTAGATGACGCTAGTGCAGACCTCTGTACATTCAGTACACCGTTTGGACGATATAAATTCATTAGGTTGCCATACGGTGTAAGCTGTGCACCTGAAATGTTCCATGCTAAGGTAAGACAGCTTTTAGAAAATCTAGAAGGGGTAGATTCATTTAGTGACGATATTATTTTATGGGGTAGTTCAAAGGAAGAACATGACAGGCGGCTCAGGTCTTTATTACTGCGTGCAAGAGAAGTAGGGATAAAATTTAATAAAGATAAGTGTAGATTCGGGGTAAACCAAATAACATATTTAGGGCATGTTTTTGATGAAAGCGGCATGAAACCAGATCAAAAGAAAGTGAGTGCTATTTTACAAATGACTGAACCAGATGATAGGAAATCACTTGAAAGATTTCTCGGGATGGTAAATTATTTATCTAAGTTTATACAAAATTATTCACAGACAGTGGCGGTGTTAAGAAATCTTTTGAAAAAAGATAGTGAGTGGGTATGGGAATCACAGCATTCAAAAGCAATTAAGCTACTAAAGGAAAAACTTACTACAGCCCCTGTTCTAGCGTTATATTCAAACGATTTGCCTATTACAGTTTCAGTAGATGCGAGTGCCGAAGCACTGGGTGCTGTAATATTACAGGAAGGAAGGCCTGTGGAGTTTGCATCCCTAACTTTAACAGATACACAAGGCAGGTACGCGCAGATTGAAAAAGAATTACTAGCAATTGTTTTTGCGTGTGAAAGGTTCCACCAGTATATATTTGGACGAACGAAGGTAACGGTGCAATCGGACCATAAACCACTTGAATCGATTTTTAAAAAATCATTGTCTAACGTACCTATACGATTACAACGCATGATGTTAAGGTTACAAGCTTACGACATCAAAGTTGTTTATACTCCAGGTAAGTATATGTATATCGCAGACACTTTGTCTCGTGCAGCTTTACCAGAGTTGATGCATGAACGGATGAATGAGGAAATAGAAGCACAAACGTGTTTTATGTTAGAACAAGCACGGTTTAGCGACGAAAAGTTAGGGTTGGTTAAAAGGCATACCGACACTGATAAGGAGTGTAGATTAATGATAAATTATATTATAAAAGGATGGCCAAGACGTAAGAATGAAATTGACGAAAGTATCCGTATGTATTGGTCGTATCGAGAGGAATTTCAATATTTAAATGGAATAATTTTTAAGGGAACAGCAGTATTTATTCCAAAAACATTACGGAAAGAAATGTTGAATCGCATTCATGAGGGTCACTTGGGAATCGACAGAAGCAAGAGGCGGGCGCGAGGTATATTATTCTGGGTAGGTATGTCGAGAGATATCGAGTACACAGTGAGGGAGTGCAAAACATGTGCAGTGTACGCGCCGGCCCCTCGCCGTGAACCTCTGATGTCTCATCACATACCCGATATACCGTGGTTAAAGGTAGGCTCCGATATATTTGAATACAGAAGAAAATATTATCTAATATTAGTTGATTATTTTTCCAATTTTGTCGAGGTTAAGGAGCTTAGCAATATAAATAGTAAATCGGTTATTTCGGCTATGAAGGAACAATTTGCTCGTTATGGGATTCCAAATCAATTAGTCACTGACAACGGGCCAGCTTATCGGTCAAAGGATTTTATGGCATTTACAAAAAAATGGGAAATCACCCATACAACCTCCTCCCCTATGTATGCACAGTCCAATGGTAAGAGTGAACGGTCAATAAGAACGGTCAAAACATTATTGAAAAAATGTATTGACTCCGGGCAGGATTACTATATGAGTTTATTAAATTTTAGATCCACGCCTAGAGATGAAATCGATTCACCAGCTCAGTTATTAATGGGAAGACGACTAAATACACGTTTACCCATATGTAAGTCATTATTAAATGAACGGGTTGATTTAGAACGTAACTACAAAAATATTATAAAGCATAAAAACTTACAAAAAAGTAGGTATGATAAGTCGGCGAAAAGCCTAGTACCACTACGTAAAAACGACAAAGTAGTTGTAGCGGACGGCACACAAAGAAAACCAATGACTGTTATACGAAACGCAGATGAGCCTAGGTCTTATATATTGCAGGACGCAATCGGTCGTAAATACCGTCGAAATCGCAGGCATATAATTTATCGTCAACCAGCAGAGGTAGAAAAATTCGAAGATGCAAGTGATTCGTATGTACAGAATAAGTTAGGTGTTTCCCGACAGGCTGAGTGTGTGAGCGGCACAGCTGATGTAGATAACGGTGCACTAAAGATACAACAAAATCAAGCATCTAACCGTACACCACCCTCGCCGCCGATAACACGTGCCAGGGCCCGGCTGTTGGCTCATTCAGAGGCACGCATTGATAATATTAACTTAGCATATTTTTATTAGGTTAGTTATTTAATAAGGAGCTAAATCATAGTATAATATAATATAATATATATATATTTTCCTCAAAGGTATGTTACCGATTTAGTTGGTATATGAAATTATGTAGCTAAGATCAGGTGTTAAACTATTTAGTCCTGTTTTAAAAATAAGTAAGTAGGTACATACCAATATAAAAAGGAAAATAAATATGGTAACATGTTATCATAATGTGTTGGTTGTTGTAAACTGTTTGCTATGTATGTATGCGTAAGTTTTTATATTGATTTAAAATACGTTGTCTGCTTGTATTACGGGGTTGATGTTATAGGTACCTGTATATCCGATTATTATTAGCTTGTAAGATAAGGGGAAAGATGTAGTGTGAGTTAATTAAGTAACGAATGTCGGTACCCTCATGTAGATAAAATAAACAGTGTTTAATCAGCTAACGTTGTTTTACTACAATACTCAAATATTTTTTTATAATAATTATAAATAGCTGGTTACCCACGTGGATTTGGCTGAGAATTGGGAACCACGTGGGTACGTGGTTCCCAATTCTCAGCCAAATCCGTCGAGCCGTTTTAGCGTGATTGACACACAAACATCTAAACTTTTACATAATTAGTGGCATTATTATGATTCTTACTCACTAATACATATTATTATGTATAGGTACCTGGTACATGCAACATGTTCCTTCCTGTAAATGCGTTCTATCGAGCCTAAGTCGAATACAGTTAAGTAAACAGGGAAACATACATATGCTTAAATTCGCCGTTTGGGGTGGGAGCTGGCGTAGCCTAGTTGGTAAGGGCACCGATGTAATGATCCAGAGGCGTGAGTTCAAACCTCGCCGCGAGGGATTTTTAGGAGATGTAAATTAAATACTTATTTCTAATAAAACACTTTATTTATCGGGTTGAATCGCGTTCTATTCATGGTTTTAAACGAACTAGAGCTTTCGCCAACTTTACAGTTAGTTTTTTCAAGGTTGACTAATAAACATAAATAAAGTGTTTTATTATGCGAAATTGCAAAAACTATAGAAGAAATTACCTGTTTCTAGTAAATCTTATGAACCCTATCTTATGACAACCTTGAAAAAGCCAACTGTAAAGTTGGCGAAAGCTCGGTTCGTTTAAAACCATTAATAAAAACGCGATTCAACCGGATAAATAAAGTGTTTTTATTAAATCTTATGAATTTAAAAAGTTTCTTATATTTGTTTATTTTCGTTTAATAGGTTTCGGCGTAGGGTTGGCATCTTCCTCGTCGTTCGTGTCGTTGAACCACTATTTCTCAAAGAAGCGTGGTCAAGCCGTGGGACTCTCGATGGCCGGGACTGGCTTCGGCCTGATGGTGATGCCGCAACTAGTCAAACTGTTGCTCGGGGAATATGGGTTTAGGTGGGTACCTTCTAATACAAATTGATCTTCGTTTTTTTATTTATAGACTATTATTTGACACTTGAGAAAAAAAAATCAAAAGAAGATTTAAATTTCAAATTTCAGAACTGAAATGTTAGATCTTAGTCTATAACTTAAAAAGTTATCTATACTAATATTATAAAGCTGAAGAGTTTGATTGTTTGTTTGAACGCGCTAATCTCAGGAACTGCTGGTCCGATTTGAAAAATACTTTTTGTGTTTGATAGTCAATTTATCGAGGTATAATAACCTTTCTTTGGCTACTTTTGATTTTTTGTTTTGGTTAAACCGTTTTGAATGAAATTTGATACAAGGATAGTTTAGTGGTTAAAATAAGATATAGGGTACTTTGAATAATCATACGGGTTAAGCAACGCTTGGTATGCCATACGTGATGCGTCACATACGTTACGGGATAGAAATTTATGCGGGTGAAACTGCGGGGCACAGCTAGTAAATAAATAAATACTACACGACATTTCCTGCCAAAACTCCAAGAGTACACATAATCTATGATTAATTATCCGAGTAATATTGAAATTCAATTCAAAAAAGTTCATTTCCATTAGATTCTTGTACAACAACAAGTACATGATCATTTGGATACGTTTTAAATCTAATGATATTAGTGTGGTTTCGGAACGCGCCCTCCGATGAGAAGGCAAAAGAAACTCATGGGGTTTTTTTTATAGGACCGTTATTCTGTAACATTTCAGATGGACAGTTGTGATTCTTGGTGCTTTAGCATTCCACGCCGTGCTCGGATCGTGTTTGCTTCAACCTGTCAAGAGGCATCTGATAGAAGTGCCGGTTGATTGTGAAATGCAAACTGTTAAGGTAAGAAATATGTGAACAAAATATCTCTTACTAATATTATAATTTAACTAGCTGCGCCCCGCGGTTTCACGCGCGTAAATCTCATACAAACTTTCGTGTTTATAATATTTATTTATGAGTTTATTTATTACTTATTAAGTTAATATGTTAAGGCTTATTAGCAGTTTTATTATAGTGTATTGTATTTACGATTGGTTTTATTGTTCCATTATTGTTTAACGATCTCATTCATTCCGCCCTACCACGATAGTTTCTCGTTCTGTTTTTTATTTTATTTTTATTCTGTGACGAACACACACAGCGCCATCTAGCCCCATGGTAAGCTGCTAAGCTTGTGTTACGGTGACTAGACAATGGATATACTACTTATATTTATTTTTCTTTTGTAAAGACATACAACAAAAGATCAAACAAAATGTATTATGATTTATGATTAAGGATAAATTAATGTAATTGTCATATATACATAGCTTTAAGAACAAATGTATAAAATTTAGTAGAAATAAAGGCTTATATTATTATTATTATTATTATAAAGACATACAAACTATACATAGAAATAAACCCAGACCAGATACAAATATTTATTTATAAGCATAAATATTTGCACCCAGTGGGAATCGAACCCGCAACCTTCTGTATTGCAATTAAGCGTTCGCCCGACGCGCCACAGAGGTCGTCATTATTTTATGACTTACATCAAGAAATGTTCAAAAAATTATTCGCGGCGAGGTTTGAACTAGCGTCTCTGAGTCACATTTGTACTAGAAAAGCCTAGAGCTATAAAAATCAAATAACGAAATATCTACTTAAACATTTATGTCGTATTTATTTTAGATATAAGTATTTTATTATTTTTGACAATCTGGCCTACCATGATCTTTTATAAGTCGTCGCTATTATCGTTAAAAATATATTAAAAAACATAAAAAAATTAAAAACACAATAGAAACAAACTGCATAAAAAAAGATTTTCAGTATTGGGCCCTACCATGATGTCTTAAAAGTCGTCGTGTTGTCGTTGAGCTAAAAAAATTAAAAACACACCAAATAATTAAAAAAATAAAAGAAAAATAAACTCCAAAAAAATTTTTGTTTTGATTGTCTAGTTTTTGAAAGTATTCGGCATTTGGGGTTTTTATTTCAGATTTACTTAATTTTTTTTAACGACAAACGATCATGGTAGCGCGGATTATTTGTGTTTTTTTTAAAGCTTACGGGGTGTTTTTTTTTATTCAATTTTTTTTAAGCGATAACAGGTCGAAAACGTACAACCGACTTGACATACCATTAACATTATTCATTGTTTACTGTTTTCTTTCTTCAGGAAATGGAGTGTATATTTGAGAGCGATGAAGAAAACGAAGATAAATTTGAAATTAATCCTTTAGTAAATAAGCAAATGCCAAAGTTGACGACGCAAAGATCGCACGGAAATATGAACCACCCTTCTGTCAGAACTGTAGGTAAGTTAGCCTTTTTCTTAAATAAAACAATATACACTTACGGTGAAGGAAAACATCGTGAGTAAACCTAAGGCTTAAAGTCACGCAAAAGGGCCCAGTTGAAGGGCTATAGTTCCGGTCAACAGAGTAAAAAAAACTTTTTTAGCTCGAGTAAGGTACTTTGAATCCCTCGATTCGCTCAGGATTCTACTTAAGAATCCTTCGCTTCTCTCTGGATTCAAACAAACTCTAGCCGCAAAAATAGTCGTTTCTCCCTTGGTATACAATCTACTATTAACATCTATCTCTAAGAGATAGATGATAGATAGCGGTGTTGGTCTAGTGGTAGATACCCCGACTTTAAATTCGAAGGTCACGGTTTCGAATCCCGGCCGCGCACCAATGTCTTTCTTCAAGAAAAATTTTGGTGCGCTATTAACATCGCTCTTACGGTGAAGGAAAACATCGTGAGGAAACCCACGGCTTAAAATCACGCACAAAAGCCCAGTAGTAGGGTTAATTGCGGAAACACACAGTTAAAACTTTAACGTCTATTTTAGATATATTTTAAAGTGTTTGCTACACTTGGATAACTATACTTAAAGAAATGCTTCCCAAAAATTTCGTACCCGACAGGACTTGAACCTGCATCTCTGGGGATCCGTCCCAACGCCTTTTCCAATTAACGCCTTTTTTATTATATATTTTTTTTTAATTTTTAATAAATTATATTTTTTTATTCTTTTTTTTTAACGTCGTTCTCTGTCGTTCCACAGGATTACCCCGAGCTGCAACCTGCGACAAACCCCTAAAGGAATTTGAGAAGAAGTTCTCCGGTCTCACAAGTGCAGCGTCCGTGGGAATGATGCCGCGAGTCACGTCCAGTGGGAACATGACCGAAGCGGCGAGGAGGAGGAAAGCTTCCGTCATCTCTAACATATCCAATATGGACTTTACTGGCAGTTATTTGCAGCTATATCTTGATGTAAGTATAATAATAATACTCTTTTTT
Source organism: Idaea dimidiata (assembly GCA_949358125.1). Taxonomy (NCBI): domain Eukaryota; kingdom Metazoa; phylum Arthropoda; class Insecta; order Lepidoptera; family Geometridae; genus Idaea; species Idaea dimidiata. The sequence goes on along the minus strand of OX442339.1, from coordinate 12,110,636 downwards.
ATTTTAACATTTTCAATTTACAAGCATGGGAACCCTGACACTTAAACTAGGATTATCCTGTGCTATAAGTTGGCACTTAATATGACTTAGTTGGTATGACTTAATTGTATCTTAGACTAATTGAAATTATAACATTGCATTACATTGAATTACATTGAATTACATGAAATTCAATCATATGATTCATAAGCGGAGCGGATTGAGTGGCGAGCGATCCGCCACATACCTTTAAAATTATACTAAATTACCTTATGTATAAAAAAATTTGCACGATATTACACACTGCGCTATCTAGCCCCAAAGTTAAAAGTTTAAGTACTTGAAAATCTGCTGTTTTTTTAAGTTAGTTGTCATTGACCTTATTTTGTCAGTTTGGACAACTTCAATCAAAACTTTAATTACATTTATTTTCAAAAACAGCTAATTTTTCAGCGAAATATTAACTCAAATTTTTTGAAAAATAATGTTGGATTTTTATTAGTCGTAGGCCGAAAGTTGTTTTCCTAGACGTCTAGAACAACCCCCTTTCGGCTTAAATGGTCATCGTATTATAGGTTTTTTTTGTAAATACATACATATTATTCAAAGAGCCAGAAACGAACATTTATGGTCAGCAGAAATATTTGTTCCCGGCGGGAATCGGTCCCGCAACCTTCTGCGTTGCAATCGGAGCTTCGCCCGCTGCGCCACAGAGGTCGATAAGCATCATTTTACAATTCTCTACATTTGTATTATCAAATTCCAGACAGCAGACGAAGACGCTCTGCAAATGAAGACAATAAAAAAAATCGAACCGGCAAACAAACCAGAAAAGAGTAAAGGATTTATTAGAAAATTTATAGCAATGATGGACTTAGATCTTTTAAAAGACTGGTCATTTTTGAATCTTTTACTTGGGTTATCGTTGTTTTGGAGCGGCGAACTGCAGTTCAGGATGTTAACCCCATTCTTCATTAGAAGTTTGGGGTACAATATGAATGAAACTGCGTTCTGTCTGTCCATGACGGCGATCACTGATATCTTGGTGCGCTTGATTCTACCGCCGATTTTTGATAAAACAACTATTTCGAAGAAGATGATTTTCTTCGTGTCTTCTTTCTTCTTGGCTGCTACTCGTTCTGGTAAGTTTTTGGCGCTGAATCATGACCAAATTTTCCCATTTCATAAAAACATTACCCATCCCCTCCCTCAAGTCTTATCAATTTATGGTTGCCTGGAAGAGATCGCCCATAGGCGATAAGGCCGCCCATTATGCCACTTCAGTTTTTAAGTTTTTCTATGTCTAATTCTTTGTTATTTGTGTTTTTGGTACGATAAAGTGTAAATCAATCAATCATTGAAGTTTTATAGGATACTATTTATTTTATTTCTTCACGGTCTTGAACCGATTATGGCCACGCAAAAAACGAGTATGAGTATGTCGAAAGCTGGAGATCTGAATTAACACATAGGCTACTTTTTATTCTTAAACTCCCGTGGTACCGGGACTTATGCGTGTTAAACCGCGGGGCACAGTAGTAGTTAAATATAACGTAGTTAATTTACGATCTTAAACTGATGTCAGTTTGTATTTTTAAACACACATTATTATGTACATTGCAACACGTTATATTTTTAGAAGTTTAATTAATTCCTTCTATTGAATAAATATAGCGTACTAGAAATATTTTAAACGAAAAAATATCAGAATTTCTTCTATGGTTTTCGCGATTTTGCATAATAAAACACTTTATTTACCGGGTTTAGTCGCGTTTTATTCATGATTTTTAAACGAACCGAGCTTTCGCTAACTTTACAGTTGGCTTTTTCAAGGTTGCCTGCCTTAAAAGTCAACCTTGAAAAATCCAACTGTAAAGTTGTAAAAAGTAAAATCATGAATAAAAAGCGATTAAACCCGGTAAATAAAGTGTTTTAATTATGAAAAAAAGATTTTCAAAATCCAGAGACGCGAGCAAATTTTTGAAGATGTTTTTTTTCCTTGATTTTTTTTCTAATACATATGCCATGAGCAATGACAACAAATTATAATTAATATAGCATAATATTTCGTAAATTTGTTTTTATTGCTCAAGGCAAAAAAAAACCGTTTGCTGAATTTTTTGAAGATGAATTTTTCCTTTAAAAATATTTCTAGTAAAATAGCGTAGTTAAAACATTTCTTTTTAATTTCCAGTACTGGCGGAGCAAACCGAGTGGGTTCCCCTCATGGTGTGGTTGTCGATTTGCGGCTTCTTCCGCGGCATGTGTCTCAGTAACTTCACGCTCACCATCTCGGAGTACTGTCCGCTGGAGAAGCTGCCGGCTGCCTTCGGCCTGCACATGGTCAGCAAGGGGATCTTCGTGGTCGCTATTGGACCTCTCATTGGTCAGTTATATACCTTTTCATCACATCTATTCGAAAAGTGCTAATCCAATCCCTGTAAACTAGGCTGGAACTAGCCCTTTGCTGGCGCTCACGCTAACTCGCCGGCAAAACGTTTTGCCTCCCTGTTAGCAGGGATTTTACTTTTCCGGCTACTGATTGGCCGGGGCGATTTGAATTTGGAATGTGTATATTTGTAAAAAGTTTCAATCACCAAAGAGTTCCAATAGAAATAGCATGTAAATAGAAGAGGAAAACACTAGAAATAGAACAGCAGAACAACAGAACAGAAATAATAGTCTTTAAAACATTGGGTTAACAAGTTAAAGGCACTTATTTTCTCATAGAGGGCGATAAAAAGTAGAATGTCTACCTCAGGAGCAAATACTATTTTTAGCTCGAGTGAGTTACTTTAAATCCCTCGATTCGCTCAGGATTCTACTCAAGAATCCTTCGCTTCACTCTGGATTCAAAAAACACTCACTGTAAAAATAGTCTTTTCTCCCTTGGTATACAATCTACTATTTTCTCAAACATGTGGAAGGAAGTTCGGCGTTTTTCCTTAGAGCTCAGACCTAGGTGGTAAAGGTACATTGATGAAATTTTAAAGGCATTACTAAAACACAAGATATGGATTATTTAACTGATTTACGTGATCTAAAGCCACGGTAGTATTTTCAAAATGTGCTATCTATGGTACATAGCTAGTCCATTTTGAACGGTCTTCTTTGAGCATTATTTTGACAACCTTCTTCGAAATAAATCGAATTTGCTGTACTAGTCGAGCAGCGGCCGGCAATAGTTGTATGAAAATCCATATCTGTCGTGTTTAGCGGCCAAATTTAAATTACTATGTAAAATCATATTTGCCGTGTAATTTAAAAATGGAACGATCGATACGGTAACTTGTCAATGGATGAATTTAAATTTCGAACTGGCTTGCATATAGAAAGCTGTTTAGTGAAAAAAAAAACTTTAATTTTGTATTTACACTTAGCAGCTGCTAAGCTTGTGTTACGTCTTTGGTAAACCATGGGGCTAAATGGCGCTGTGTGTTGGTCACAGAATTTATTATTTTTCCTTTAAAATATTTCCACCAATGCAAAGCCAGAACTAAGTAACTAATTTTCTTTCCAGGATACGTACGAGATTTTACAGGGAGCTTCGCGATATGCATTCACGTACAGAATGCACTAATCATGTCCTGCGTCGTCGTCTGGGGCATAGAATACGCGCTCGCTTTTACTAGGCGGCGGAAAGTGGTGCAAATATAAGTTTTAAGTTTACAGCCTTAGGATACTAATTTCTAAACACATAGTGTTTTGTTTTCATGCAGTTTTTCAAGCTGAACAAAATAGTGTTTTGCTTGCATGCATTTTTGCAACATTCAACTTGAGATACGCCCTAAAAATGACACTTTCATGCATAATTTTGAATCGTGACGTCTTTGGTAAACTTTCTTTGGCGTCGGACGTCTTTGGCAAAATTTGTTTGGCACGTTGACGGCCGAAGTTTAGCAAAGTTTGTTTGACAAAGTAACATCTTTTACAAAGATTGTTTGTTTGTTCCTCTTGGCGAATGTGTTAACGGTAAAATTAATCATTAACACAGGTAAATGACTGGAAAGTTATCCTGTAGATGGCGTCTCAATCGAGCCTTAGTCGAAAAATAGTAGACATGGGGAAGATTCATATTCTTAAATTCGCCGCTCGAGATGGGGACTCGTGTGGCCTAGTTGGTTAAAGCGCTGCGGTACTGACGCAGAGACGCGAGTTCAAAATTTCACGTCGCGAGTGAATTTTTCAAGATTAATTTTTTCCTTAAAATATTTGTTGTAAGATTGTTTGGTGCTAGACAACTTTTGCGAAGTTTGCTTGAACAAAATTTTAAGAAATGCTTTCCAAGTTCGTTTGATTTAGTGATATCTTTGGAAAAAAATGTTTATCGGTTAGACCAAGAGGTTTTAGTTTGTTTTTGATGAACGTCTTTGCCAAAGTTTGTATGACGCGGGACGTCTTTGGCAAACGTTCAATGACGTTTATGCCAAAATACTGTTTTTAAAGTTTAAAAAAAACAGTTGACTTTAATCAACCCTAAGTACTAATGCACTAATCGTGTACAGTCCGAACAACTTATTTGCGCTTGATTTCCAACTATTAATGTTTTTTTTTAAAATAAAAAAGTGATTTATTGCGTATCTGTTATCTTAGTTTGACTGTAATGAATTGTAACTAAGTGTCAAAGTAGGTACATTTTTAATCAAAAAATAGCAAAATAAGCCCTTAGAATGTTATTCAGTGTATTAAATCTTATCATTAGTTATGTATGTATGTATATTGTATACTTTACCAGTGACAAACATATTTTATATGTCCTATATCTTGTCTAGTTATGTGGTTAATTTAAGTACTTACTTTTTTAAATTTGATATTATCAAATAATATTTTTAGACGGCTGTTGTAGTTTTGAAATGATTTTGTATGTACTTAGATGTATTTTTAGATACCTATTAATCAATTGTATAGACGTTTATATAATTTTATCTAAGGTTTTTGCGATTTTGTATAATAAAACACAATATAAACCTGGTTTTACTTGCGATTTAATGATTAATGTCATTATTTTCAAACCACCGAGCTTTCGCCAACTTTACAGTTTCCTTTTTCAAGCTCGGTCGTTTAAAAATAATGACGTTAATCAATAAAGCGCTAGTGAAACCCTGTTTGTATTGTGTTTTAGAAGTTTATAGTTAGTTAATCTCTTATAAGTACACGAATCAGAATTTGAAAACTCTGACATGACAGAATCAAAATCATGACATGACTATGTAGTAATATTATTACACTAGCTGCGCCCCGCGGTTTCACCCGCGTAAGTCTTTATCCAAAATTCAAAAATTTCTGGCATAAGATCCTTCTCCAGATCATAACGATCTAAACAAAAACAAATAATTATCGAAATCGGTCCAGCCGATGCGTGATGCCGTGACAACGCAAAATAGGGATTCATTTTTATATATAAGATTAGCAAAAGTTTGTATATGCTACTAGACTCTTTCCAGTGAAACTAAAGTTAGATGGAAAACTTCGGAGAAAAATGACAATTTTAATATATCTATTATCCCACGGAATCGGGACTTTGCAGGCAAAAAAGTGCCAGATTAAAACTCATGACAAAAAAAATGTTTTCTTTGGCATATAACTAACTAATTTTTCCCGGGTTTTATTCGCGTATTATTATTTTTAAATTCTCTTACCTCGACGTTTCGATCATGTTACAATGATCTTGGTCGCGAGGGGATTCCTGGCGGGGGGTGTAAAAATAATTATGAGTTCAAATCGTGTGAGTTTAAAGTGTTTATATAACTAACTAGCTGCGCCCCTCGGTTTCACCCGCGTAAGTACTGTGCCCGCGGGAATATCGTGATAAAATGTAGCCTTTGAGTTATTCCCGGTATCCAACTACTTATATTCCAAGTTTCATCGCAATCTGTTCAGTAGTTTTTGCCTGATTGAGTAACAAACATCCAAATATCCAAACATCCAAACACACACACTTTCACATTTATAATATTATTATGAGGATTATGGTTCATTCCAATTTAATCACCTGGATAATATGACAAAGGCCGCAAAGGTCAATTGGCCTCATATAAATATACATTGTTCACCATAGCTAAATGTTATGTGGTAGGTACTTAATAAAAATAAATAGTCATGACTGTACTTCATGACAAATCAGTCGATTTCAATTATGACAAAAACATCATGTAAGTTAGTTTCATGACGTGAAAATTGTGTTCAAAATTGCATTCTTTCTTTGGCATACCAGTTATGGTATATTCTACTATAATCAACAGAGCGATATGATATGGCCTAGACTAGTTGGCCAAATTGTAGTGTAGTTTGTTAACCCCAGTTATGATGTTGTGTGATACATAAAAATAAATAATCATTAATGTTTTCTTGACACAAATTAATTTATTCAAATTGTGACAAAAAATATTATACAAATTAGTTTCATGACATAATAAAACGTAATTTCTTCTATGGTGTTCGCGATTTTGCATAATAAAACACTTTATTTATCCGGTTTTTGTCGCGTCAACCTTGAAAAAGCCAACTGTAAAGTTGGCGAAAGCTCGGGTCAAATAATGAATAAAAACGCGATAAAAACCGGATAAATAAAGTGTTTTATTATAATAAAACGTGTTCAAAAACGTATTTTTTCTATTGCATTACAAATTACGCTATATTCCATTATAATCACCCGGGCCATATAATATGACCTAGGCCAATTAGCCACATTTTAGTGTAATTTGTTCACCACAGATATATTGTTGTGTGATACATAATATATTAAAAATCATATCCATATGTTTTGACTGACACATTTGAATAATGAATATCATAAATTAATCCCATAACTTAAAAAGCGTTCAAAAATGCATCTTTTATTTGACATAACCAGTGATATATTCCATCAAAATCACCTGGGCGATATGACCCAGGCCAGTTGACCACATTTTAGTGTAGTTTGTTTACCATAGCTACAATGCTGTGTGTTACGTAATATAAACTTAGTAAGAGAGACCTGTTTTTACCCTTTTGGTAAGAGATCCCTTAAAATCATGAATATATTTAGACACAAATAAATCGATTAGAAATAGGTATGACAAAATCATTAAAAATTAGATCCATGACACAAGAAACGTGTTCAAAAATGTATCTTTTCTATTAAGTTATCAATTATGGTATTTCCACTATAATCACCTGGGCAATATGACCCAGGCCAATTGGCCACATTTTAGTGTAGTTTGTTCACCACAGCTATGAAAATTTGTGGTACATAATAAAAAAAAAACATTACAATATTTCATGACACAAATAATTCGATTTGACAAAAACATCGTATAAAATTTATTCCATGACATAAAAAAACGTTTTCAAAAGTGTGTTCCTCTATATGGCGTTATAAATTATGGTATCTATATTCCAGTATAATCACCTGGGCGATATGTCCCAGTGGCCCGATTCTGTAAAACCATAGCATGCGACAAGCAGGCGGGATGCAGGAGCATTGCAGAAGTCGATTTGTTGCATGAGTAATAATAAAAGCTATTCTATAACTTCTTGAATACTGATTGGCTGAGGGACAAGGGGAGCTGTTTAAATAATTAAGTAGCCCTTAAATTTGAAGGCTACTTGAATAATTAAGTTGTAATTAAGTAAAATAATACCTACAGAATACGAAATAACGAGCATCTCTTGCACGTCGCCTGCATTCCGCCGGCGTTCCGCATGCTATGTCCTTACCGAATCAGGGCCCAGGCCAGTTGGCCACGTGTTAGTGTACTCTATTTATCACAGCGTATAGAAAAGATGACTGTAATTCATGACAGGAATTAATCGTATTGAATAATTATGACAAAAATAATTGACATAAATATCTTAGACCTATAACGAAAATATCGTGTTCAAATATAGTGGCGTATTAATGTCTTATATATAAAATTACCTATAAAGGAACCAATATAAACTGTTAAAATGTTGAAGGTATAAAAACGGAAAAAAAGCCTGAGCTTTTTGAGAGAGATTGCTTAAAAATATATTTCTTATGAATGATGTTGTACTTACTTAGTTTAGGTATAAGCGCAATGTATGTATTCAAACAATTGCTAAGTAGTACTATACTATGATACTGTACTTATCTGTCTGTTTAATGGTGCATCCATATCTTAGTTACTTATTGTTGGCCAACATTAATAAATAATAATAAATTCTGTGATCACCACACAGCGCCATCTAGCCCCATGGTAAGCTACTAAGCTTGTGCACCATAAAAAGCAATATATTATACGTTTTAAAAAATACTCTTCCCGACTATACAACGTGTAACGGGGATACCCATTTAAGCCGAGAGGGGGTTGTTCTAGACGTCTAGGCAAACAACTTTTGTTCTATGACTTTTGAATATTCGTTATTTTTAAATAAAGGCAGTTAAGGTTTTGATTGTAGTTGACCTAACTAATGAAAAGACAACTTAAGGTCAATACCCTCAACTCTAAGAAACAGCTGTTTTTCTAGTAAACTCCAAACTTAAAACTTTCGAAAACTACTTAGATTTTCCAAACGCCTAGAACAACCCCCTTTCGGCTAAAAAGGGTATCCTCGTTACAGCTTGCATAGAACGCCCCAAAAATCGTCTTCCAAGCTCTTTAACGCTTTCCAATGTGATTTTAATGACCAAATAATTGTAACTGTTGTAAACATTCATGTAGGTACTTATTAAATCATTTAATTAGAAATCAACTTGTGGATTATTGATAAATCAGGGGCCCGACCGCGCATCTTCCGTCGCAATCGGCATCGAAATCCCACTGCGCAAAGGAATAACCTTCAAACGGTTCAAACCATAGCGTTAATTTGCATGCATTTGAAGGCGACGCCGTCGAGTTGAACTGCCATTGAAACCGGCAGCTCAAGAGATAGATAGATTGATAGATGGAGCCACCAAGGAAAACGTCAGTTTACAGGAGAGTAAATCGTGAATATTTTTTTCTAAAATTTCATTTCAACATCTTTACAATTTTAACAAATGACTGAGTACTTAATTGTTTTAACATTTGTTAAAATTTGGCTGCAACGATATTGGAATGAAATTTTTGGCAATTTTAAAATGCGAAATACAAGCTAGGCTAAGCTTATGGGGCACGTATTCTATGACTTAATAAAATTGTTTTTAAATTGCTTCTGCAGCATTAGATTATTCTGGAAACGTTGCCGAGTTTGACTAGAACTTGGTAATTTTTCAAGAAATTACTAAGCTTAAGTCAAACTCGGCAAATTAATAAGAGTTAGTAATTAGTAAAATTAATAAGAAATTACTAACAAATTAACATTTGTTGAAACGTTTAAAAAAAAACTATGTTGAAACGACGTTACGACGAACTAATTAATAGAATACGTGCCCAGGCCCGTCTTATAGGATTTTCGAATTAATTATTTGAGTATGTTATGTATGATGTTGTATAAAGATAATAGTTTTAGAATATTTTATTATGTAAAATCTATGCATTTTATAAAATAATGAAAAAGTGATGAAGGAATAAATGAATCAGGTCGTTACCGGAATGTGTTGTTTTATTGCGTTTTAATCGACTTCCAAAAAATGTAATAATGCACCGGCAAAAATTGCAACACGCTTGCATTCAGGCGCTCTCTCAAAACTACACCTCCAAATCAATTTCTCCAGCGAACTGAAAAAAATACGAATTTAGGTCGTTGGATGGAGGTAGCTTGCGATCGCTATTTGTGGCATCGTATGGACATAGTACATAGAAAGGCCTACAAATGCTCGAAACGGCTCACTCACACAAACGCGCGTCGACGAGGAGCTCCGAATTGCATATAGAATTACCGAGCACCTAAGAGATGATTTATATTAGACCTTCACGAGCGCCGGCCGGGTCTAAGTTTTGTACATTGGCCGGCCGCCACTTAGTTGCAACAGACCGATCGACAGCTCACCGAGCAATGGACAACGATGCTCGTGCTCGTGACGGTCTAATATAAATCATTCCTAAGGGGGTTTCACGTGGATGTTAGTACTAAGTTCAGCATCACGACGAGTGTGCAGTTTCCGTACCGCTCCCTCTATGTAGATACTGTGGTATGGGGAGGTCTAATTCAGCAGTAAACGAATAAGGGTTGAGATGGATATTGGTTTAGATACTCAGCATTTCATCCATATTATACTTAAGTATTGTTAAATAATTACTTGCAGAATAATTTCAGTATGGTAGGTACAGATAGGTTTAAAATTAGGTAGTTTCTCACGAAGCAAACATTTTCCCTATAAAGCTATTAAGAACGTATCAAACTTCTGAAGTTAAATTCATTTTTCATTTGACCTTTACATGTTTCTTTTTCAGGATAGTCTATAGTGAATAGAACCTGTAGCCTGAACCACAGACTGTCTGAACTTGCAAGTCACAGTTGCTAGAGCTTCTTTTGGTGTAGTGGTGTGACTCACCTAGTGTTACAGTTTTCAGGTCGCCCTAGGCCTCTAAGTTGACCTATAACGACTGCTATCAGAGATAACAATCGGGACCAACTGCTCACCGTCTCTTCCGAAGCACGGAGGAACTCTAGAAAATGATTTTTTGTCACACACCAAGCGTTGCTTCCCACACAACCATTCATGATCAGCTGGGGCAGCTAGACCAATGAGCTTAAGTGCTAACTTTGAGGCAACTTGATTTGGGACGAGGAATATTATAGGAAGATAAATATGTCTCAATAACATTACAAAGAATTTTGAACCCGGTGTTTTTTCTTGTGCAGAAAACTATTTTTTTTTTATTACCCATTACTTATTTTTTTTGTTATTTTATTTTAATTGAATAAAAAGGGAGTTTTGGCCCAGGCTTTATTTTTGAATGGCGTGCCACTTCAAGCGATTTAAATAACTCGATTTATTTGATTTTTTTTTTCTAACCTATGTCGGTAATTTTTCCATGTGATTGCAACGAGTGGTCTCAAGTCCGACATCGAACAGAAATCGAGTTATTATTATAAAAAATTAAACAAAATATAATTTAAAAAACAACAAAAAAAAAATACCTAATAATAAAAATGACCAAAATAACCTCTAGATAGGTACAGTGCCACCGACTAATTAATCTGTTTTATCATCTGAAGTCGGGCAGTTTTACTGGTTGGTTCCTTATTGTAGGTACTTAGTTTGGCTGCCCGACTTCAGATGATAAAACAGATTAATTAGTCGGTGGCACTGTACCTATGTAGAGGTTATTTTGGTCATTTTTATTATTATTATTATTTTTGGTTTTTTTAAATTATTTTTTGTTTCTTTTTGAAGTCGGTTTTTTAATTTTTAAATTATTTTTTTATTTTACCCTATTTTGTATACCTACCTACCTACCTAAAAATCAACAATATTTTTACCGTAATTTTAATTATTGAGGAGTTTGCTGATGAGAAGGTGGTTTCAGGTGCCCCATCAATCTGTACTTAGTTCTTTAGGGGTCTATTATTTTTGGTAGAAGTCCAAAAATGAGTAATTTATTGAATTCTGGGATGCTATCCTGTCCATCATTCCGAAGATACTCATCAGATCCTTGCCAAACTTTTATGGGACCACCTCGCAGCTTCCACCTTTCCATTAAAGTAGACTTTATATTTTAAGTAACGTTTCAGTTACTTTAAATATAAAGTCTACTTGTCCGTGGCCGGACATGTGTGCCGAAGGGATGACGGAAGGTGGAGCAGAGACATTCTAGAGTGGAGACCGAGAGTGGGAAAGGGTAGCATGGGCAGACCACCTGCCAGATGGTCCGACGATTTAAAAACTCATGCCGGTGCAGCGTGGTCCAGGAAAACTGGCGATAGAAGGGCGTGGAGAGATATTGGTGAGGCATATGCCCTGCAGTTGGCAAATACATGCTGCTGAAGAAGATGAAGAGAACGTTTCAGTATTTCGTTGTTAGTGTTGTGTGTAGGTCCTTTCTTTTTCCATATTTTTGGCGGCAACGACACCTATATTGTTACTAAGTATATCTAAGTACCTAGTCAAAGTCACGTTGATTACGATCGGATTACCTCGTTTTCAATGGTTTCCCGATCATTTACGGTTCAATAAACTTTTGGGTAAAGTATCAAGGTAGGTATTTGATATTTCATCATTATAATGTACCTAGTTACTAAGCAGTTTTAATTTTAACTATTACCTAGCTGCGCCCCGCGTAAGTCCCGTTCCCGCGAGATTATCGGGATAAATAAGCCTATGTGTTAATCCAGGTCCCCAGCTACCTATATTCCAAGTTTCATCGCAATCGGTTCAGAAGTTTTTGCTTGAAAGGGTAACAAAGTCACATACTTACATACAAACTTTCGCGTTTATAATTTTAGAAAGATTAATACATATAAGTAGATTAACTATTACCTGCGCCCCGCGTAAGTCCTGTTCCCGCGAGATTATCAGGATAAATAAGCCTATGTGTTAATCCAGGTCCCCAGCTACCTATATTCCAAGTTTCATCGCAATCGGTTCAGAAATTATTGCGTGAAAGGTAACAAAGTCAAACTTACCCGTTTATTTATTTTAATGAGATTAATACTTTTAAGTAGATACCTATACCAACCTAAGTACTAAGTATAACAAGTAAGAAAGTTTTGGATGTTACAAATACTTACCTGCAAATACAAATCAGTTATAGTTTATTTGGATCGTTTGTCAATCCTATAAGAACGTCCAAATTTGTTTACCCGTGTTACCTACCTATATACACCTTTAGAAAAAAATTGTCCAATTATTTTTATTCTAAGTACCTAGGTACAATTCGATTTTCTGCGGTATCCCAATGTACAAAATGAACATATTAGTTGGTAATAGCAAAACGTATTATTTCTGTAAAGAAATTTAGTAAAGTTAGATTGTGGAACTACCACTAGCCTAACTCAAAAGATTTTAAACAATGCTTTCCTTGTACTTACTCAACCCCGACGATTGAGTTCATTTGGCACAGTTAGCTAACGCGCTCGCTTAGAGGAGGGGTAAACGTGGGTCTGGTTCCGCAGGGAATTTTGGAACAAATAGCTTTATTCCTGAACATAAGTAAGTACCTACCTATCGATTATTTTATAATATGTTTTAGGTACCTTACAAGCAAAGGCTATGAATTGAATAGGCAAATTAGTAAGTAGGTATGTACCTACCTATCTAATACATAATAGGTACGAAAGTCGGAACACCCAAATCTAAATTCCGTTTTTCTAGGTGTCCTCATTTTAATAAAAATCACTTTATCAATAGGCCCTTTAAAATTATAATAAGTAGGTACGTTAATATCTACTTAGCCATTCAAAATGCCCCATAAACTGGCCTCTTCATAACTATTCTGATGACGGAAATGGTTTTTTTTTTAAATGTAAGTATTTATTTCGCCGATGGTGATAGGCCGACGGGCGTTTTTTTTTTTTGTGAACAACTCAGCGCCATCTAGTCCCATGGTAAGCTGCTAAGCTTGTGTTACGGTGACTGGACAAAGGATACTACTTATATTTATTTTTATTTTTGTAAATACATACATATTATACATAGAAATACACCTAGCTAGACCAGTTACAAATATTTATTTTTAAGCATAAATATTTGCACCCAGCGGGAATCGAATCCGCAACTTCCTGCCTTGCAGCCAAGCGTTCGCCCGACGCACCACAGAGTCTGAGGTCGGCAAAGATACCTACACTAGTTTTACCTCCAAAAAACACTAACCTACCTCAACCTACTCAATATTTGAGGATTAAACAATTAAACAGCTCTCAAACTCCATAAAATCCATAAGTACTTATTTGAATTTAGAACTTGGTAAATTATTCGAGTAGGTACCTACCCTTAAAATTTCACCTAAATGGTGTTCTATATTCGGCTAGAAGAAAGCTCTTCGGTTTCAGTTGGGCATTTCATTTCATGGGCATTCACTGAACATTTCATGGGGATCTTCCAAGTGACGTCTTCTCGTTGTTTTGTAGGCATATTCTTGTCACAAAAGTTATGCTCTATCATTTGATACCCTACCTAGTATATTTAGAAACATTCTGTTTTTCACCCCATAACTTTTAAATAGCTCAACCGATTTTCTTCAAACATAGCTAAGAACACGTTCGATTAGGTCACCTTTGAATAAAAAAAACTACTTCAAGATAGTTTCATCCGTTCAGGAGCTATGAAACCGCAGTCAGACACACAAACAGACAGATAGACACGTCAAACTTATAAGACCCCTCTATTTTTTCTGTCGGGGGCTAACAAAACCTACCTCCCAAGGGAAGTAACAATGAGATAGGTAGGTACTCACCTAAATATTCTAATTAAGAGTTCAATCGACATCTCTCTATACATATTCCCTTTAGATAAGTTAAATTAATGATAAATAATTATAAAAATAACCTACCTCAATATATAAGTTGTATTAATTAATAAACTTTTTAAACTAACTCGATTGAAACTCATATAAATTTACACATTTTCCCAGTTAATTTTCCTTACCTCGACGTTTCGATCATTTACAACGATCTTGGTCTCGAGGGGCGACTGATTATTAATTATTAGAATTAATTAGCTATCAAATTAAAGTAGATCTATACTTCTTTGGTACTTATGTACCTACCAACGTATATTTATCTAAAAACCACTACCTACATATTTTTCTTTCACAGCACAATCACCTATTAATGCATATATGTTTGTACTGTTATTTACTACTACTTACCATAATAATTAATTGAATTAAGAGACAACATTCTAGACAGATAATTGGAACTCATATTTACACATTTTCCCGGGTCTTAATCGCGTGATATAACTTTTTAACTTTCTTACCTCGACGTTTCGATCATTTACAATGATATTGGGCACGAGGGGACTGTTTAATAATTGTTAGAATTAATTAGCTATATCAAATTAAAGTAGATACTTCTTTGGTGCTTATGTACTTACCAACCTACATTTATCTAAAACCTACATTTTTTTTTTCACAGCACAATCACCTATTAATGAATATGTTTGTTCTTTTATATTACTACTACTATGTACTACTTACTATAATAATTAATTGAATCAAGAGACAACATTCTAGACAGATACTTTTAAGGACGCGACTCATGTGAAATCCCTTCCGATTGAATAGTTTTCTTCATAGCCGGTATCAAACAGATCTTTAAACAATGTTGAATGTTATTGTACATGATACAAGAAGTGTCCCCTTCATTTCAAAAACAATAAAAAATAACTTTAAATACCACTATTATACAAGCAAAGTTGTGGTGTGTGTGGTATGAGTGGTGTGTGTGGTATGACAGCGTCTGCTTCTGCGGCCGCGTTTCGAAAGAAATGCCAGAAGGCTAGTTAATAATCGTTGTCTTCCACAATCCTTGTCAGTGGCTCCAAGTAGCGGTAGATTACTGCCGCGGCCACACCACGGTAAACCACGGCGGCCCGTGGGCTAAATCTGACAAGGGGGGCTTTTATGACTCATGTCTAAAGCCTTGATGTTACTCTCTAACATCAGACAGTTTCATCCAAATACATAGAAGGAAAACTACGGGAAACCCGGGTCGGTGCATCCGTTAAGTACCTGCAACCAACCTGGCTCCGCACGTATCGATTCGTCGTTCCTGTGGGCCAAGCCAGTGAGGTCGAGAGGGTGACGTAGAATCTGGGCATTCCTACGTTGCCATAAAGTCTGTTGTCCCAGGCACAGGTAGCGTCCGTGGAGAGGTCACTTCACCCACTACAACTTTCAGTTGCGTGGGAAACAACACGGAGAGTGGCAGTGACCGGTTATAAGTCCGTGCAAATGGGCGTCAGCGCGGGCGCCAGGGGTCACTCTTGTCAGTGGGAGGGTCCATCGTAGACCCATTGACTAGTTACCGCCCGCTTCAGCTGGGCAGCCCCCAGTCAATAAGGTACTAGTCCGCCTCGGTGTTGTCTTATTCCTTCTGGGTGAAGGGAATACTAGTTTAACAGCTAGATAGGCGGTGCCGTTAACTATATCACCTGCGGCTCGAAAAAGAATACATTTAACCCAAAAGACCATATTCATGCGATTAGCGACGTGGAATGTCCGTACAATGAGGACAGGCTTCCCGGACTTCAGTGGAAGCACAATCTGCGACGACCACCTGCGCAAGACTGCAGTTATTGACATTCAACTGCATAAATTAAATATTGCCATAGCAGCCCTACAGGAAACTAGGCTTGCTGACGAAGGTTCCATACGAGAGGAACATTACACTTTTTTTTGGAAAGGTAAAGATGCAACGGAAGTTCGCGAGCATGGCGTGGGTTTTGCGGTACGAAATGACCTACTTGAGTCGATTGAGGAGCCTAGAGGTGTTTCGGAACGCATTATGTCGTTGAGACTACTTACTGATTCAGGGTTTATTACCATACTGTCAGTGTACGCCCCTACTTTAACGTCTTCTGCCGAAACTAAGGACTCCTTCTACGAAGATCTCACGACAACAGCGCGCCAATTTCCATCTGGTGATCGTCTTGTCTTTTTAGGAGACTTTAATGCTCGGGTAGGACGGGACAGTGAGTCTTGGCCCAACTGTCTGGGTGACCATGGTACTGGGAAAATTAACGACAATGGACAACGTCTACTTGAGTTTTGCGCTCAGAACCTATTATGTGTTACTAACTCTTACTTTAAGGGCAAACAAATACGTAAGGTCTCATGGAAACATCCAAGATCGGGCCATTGGCATCAGTTAGATCTTATCCTGACAAAGAGAAAAGACCTACGTGACATCAAACACACACGTTCTTACCATAGTGCAGACTGTGATACTGATCATTCATTGGTTGTGACCAAACTTTCCCTTAAACCCAAGAAAATCCACAAATCCCGTACCCCAGCTAAACTGAAAATAGATGTAACTAAAACAAAAAATAGAGAATTAGTAACCCGGTTTAGTAAAGAAATTGATCGGATAACAGAAAGCTGGAATCCAGATTCTTCTGTTTCAGAAGACTGGAATAATATCAAAGACTTGCTTACAAATACTGCTTTGGAGGTGTTCGGTCTTGCACAACCGCAGAAAAACGATTGGTTCCAGGCTAATATACAACATCTTAAACCACTATTGGACTCCAAAAATTCAGCTGCATTAAACCACCGTCTTAATCCATCAAGCTCCACGAAAGAAAAACTAAGCACAACGAAGGCCGCTCTTCAGCGTAACACACGATACTTCGCCAATGCCTACTGGACAGAGCTTTGCCAAAGCATCCAAGATTGCGCTTACACTGGTAACATAGGTGGTCTCTATGCACGAATAAAGAAGGCACTGGGTCCAATTCCCAAGAAAACTGCACCTCTTAGGGAGTCTGACGGATCTGTCATAACTGATGGCAAACGTCAACTTGGTCGTTGGGTAGAGCACTACACCGAACTTTACTCGCAACCTGTGGATATTGAGTCTACAGCAGTACAAAGCATCCCAAGTCTACCTGTGATGGAAGAGCTCGATGTACTACCCACGATTGCAGAGTTCCACCAGGCTGTAAAACAACTGAAATGTGGCAAAAGCCCAGGCAATGATGGTATCCTGACGGAAATCTTGAAGGTGCAAAGTGTAATGCCTCTTTGCTATAAACTGTTCGTGAAATGCTGGCATGAGGGGCAAGTGCCTCAGGATATGCGTGATGCCAACATCGTTACTTTGTACAAGGGCAAAGGTGATCGCGGCAATTGCAACTCGTATCGCGGCATCTCCCTTCTGAGCATAGTAGGCAAGATGCTTGCCCGTATCATCTTAAGTAAGCTACAGAAACTTGCTGACCGCATTTATCCTGAGGCACAGTGCGGATTCCGTGCGCAGCGTTCTACAACGGACATGATATTTACACTTCGGCAGTTGCAGGAAAAGTGTAGGGAACAACGAACTCCACTGTTTGTTGCATTTGTTGACCTAAATAAAGCTTTTGACACCGTGAGCAGAGAGGGCCTTTACGCGGCGCTGGAGAAAGTCGGTTGTCCACCAAAGTTATTGTTGCTAGTTATGTCCTTCCATCAAGACATGAATGGCACAGTAATTTACAACGGTCAACCATCTGAGTCGTTCCGCATGCTTAGGGGTGTCCGACAGGGTTGTGTCCTAGCGCCAACCTTGTTTGGGATATTTTTCTCTTTACTTCTGAGACATGCATTTGGTGATTTCCATCAGGGCATACATCTTCACACAAGAGACGACGGTAAGCTATTTAACATAGCGTTACTTAAATCCCGTCGCTACCGTAAAGATATTTTTGTGGACAGTCTCTTGTTTGCGGATGATGCAGCCTTTGTCGCCACTACCCCAGAAGAGCTCCAAGTCATTGTGTCAAAGTTTGGAAACGCATGTGCTCGCTTTGCTATGTCCGTGAATGTAAAGAAGACCGTTATAATGGCGCAAGGAGTCACGGAAAAACCAGTAATTTTGTTGGATGGTGCTCCCTTGGAGGTTGTCGACAATTTTTGTTATCTAGGCTCAACAATGTCGAGCAATCTCTCGCTTGACGCAGAGATCAACTGTCGCATCGGCAAAACGTCGACGATGTTCGGGAAGCTTAATACAAGAGTATGGAACAATAAACATCTTACAACAAGAACCAAGATGGCTGTTTATCAGACTTGCATCTTAAGTATACTCTTGTATGGAGCTGAGACCTGGACATCGTATGCCAAACAAGAGCGGAAACTAAACAACTTCCATATGCGCTGTCTCCGTAGCATTCTAGGACTGACCTGGAAAGACAAAGTCACAAGCGAAAAGATTCTCAGCATTGCACAGCTTCCTAGCATAACCGCCTTATTACGTCAGAGACGATTGCGATGGCTAGGGCATGTGTACCGTATGGAACCCGGTCGTTTGCCTAGACAGACGCTCCTGGGCGAAGTGGCTCATGCCAAGCGTCCAGTTGGACGACCGATGCTGAGGTTCAAGGACAGTGTGAAGCGGGACATGTTGTCTTTTAATATTAATCCAAATAAGTGGGAGGAGGATGCAGAGGATCGTGGAAGCTGGCGCAAAGTTGTTGCTGAGGGTGTATCTGCACACGACAATACCTGGTTCGGGCAGTTAGCTCGAAAACGCGCTGCGCGGCACGTTCGCGCTCTTCTGCCTCCTCCACCACCATTACAATCTGGCACTGATTTGGTCTGCCAAAGGTGTAGCCGTATCTGTCGGTCACGGATTGGACTAGTCAGTCACCAACGTGGGTGCTTATCTCTACCTATATCACCAACGGACGCTGCCTAAATCATCTCACATAGATGTTACTTGCCAATGATGATGACAAGCAAAGTTACCCCTGTTTTACAAAATATATCAGTTTTTCTTCTAAATCCTTAACCGCTATATTTTCTTATAGGCATCATAATATTAGAAAATACAATACCTAGAACCCCTTCATCGTATTTTATAAAAATATTGTTTTAATCTTCGTTAATTATTGATTTTACGAGAAATTGTAGATTTTTCACGCAATTCCATCTCGCTCATTTATATGCAATCGGACAAGGACCGTTGATTATCATCTATCGCCGCCTTAATTAAGGTTTTACAAATAATTTTACCAAGACAGTTGTTATGAAAGTATCGACGCGCGAGGACGTGTAGAGCTACATCGAAACTAAAAGAAAATGTTGTGACGAAATTTAGTACGATTGTAGTTTAAAGTCATTCATAATGATTCGATCGAATACCTTAGTCTAAAAGACTTCGTTTTAAAACAAGTTCTTACTTTAAAATCTATTTCAATTTAAATCAACTTTCTTGAATTTTTTCTTCTTAGTTTGTGAGATGGATGAAGCCTTCGCGCATATTGAAGGAAATGGGGGGAAGAGAAACAAGAAGGGTTTGGTCCCACCTGATGGGGGGTGGGGTTATGTGGTTGGAGTTGGTGTAGGGTTTACTTTCGTGAGTATTAAATTTCCTGTATATTATATGTAGGTACCTATGTATATAGAAAAAGAAATAGATTTTACTCCAATTTCCGCGACTTTGTACCTATTAAACCTATTTGACGGTCTCTGTGGCGCGTCGGGCAGACGCTCGACTGCAATACAGAAGGCTACAGGTTCGATTCCCGTCAGGTGTAAATATTTATGCTTAAAATTAAATATTTATATCTGGTGTGGGTGTCTTTCTATGTTTAATATGTATGTATTTACAAAAAAAAGTATAATATGTAGTATATCCGTTGTGTAGTACCCATAGTACAAGCCTAGTGCTTAGTATGGGGCTGGATTGCGCTGTGTGCAATGTAGTGCAATATTTATTTATTTATTGAAGTGAGACTAATTTTCCAGTTTTAATCACGTTATTATTATTAACAGCATTGTTGCTATGCCGTACCTTCGTTTCAGTGTCTTTGCAGACACCTTCCTGGGAATCCTAAGCTACCCTGGAATATCTGAAAAGGCACTGAAACGTAAGTACAACATTTCAACATTGCTCATGATAACGCGATTAAAACTGGAAAATGGGTTTCATTTCAAGATAATAAAGGTTTAGAAATTATATTTAATTGCAATATTATTTATAATGCAATATAAAAAAATATGAAATATTTAACAAATATTTCATATTTTTTTATATTGCTCAAGGCATAACTACGATAAATATTTTAAAGGATTTTTTTTACTTTTAAAATATAATATTATTATATTTTAGTATTTTATATTTTTTTCGTTGTTTTGTTCGAAGATGTAAGTATTCTTCATTTAAAATATTTGTATTAAACATTAAAATCTTATAAGTAAATAAAAAAGAATCCCTATTTTCCTTGGTCACTGCATCACGCGTGAACGGCTGGACCGATTTCGCAAATTCTCTTTTTGTTGAGTTTGCTTAAATCACGAGAAAATGTTCTTCTTGAACTTCTCTATATATATACGAAAAATTGTTCTTATGAAAAAAAAACTAAAATCAGGACTAACGCGGGTGAAACCGAGAGGCGCAGCTAGTTATGTAAGCTTAGAAGTTATGTAAGCTTAGTTCAAAATTAATATCCCATGCGGAACTTGAACCCACAACCTCCACATCAACTCAACTTATCTAGTAGGGCGCACTAACTAGCTGCGCCAAGTGAGTTCAAGCGACAGGGTTGGACATAAATACATAAATTAACCCCCTTATTTATAAACGCTAATTAATGCGCTGCATAACTATGCATCGTTTGTCTTTTACTGTCACATGAAGTTTTAAAGTTGACAGACAGAGACAAACGTCATAAACCTTAGTCATGTGTAAATAATATTTTCTAATATATTTAAATTAGCACGTTACAAACAATTGTTCCATAGGGTTGGAGAAAAACCGTCGCCATTTTTTCTACAGCCTTCACGCATTGAAAATTATTTCAAACGATTACAGTACAATAGTGGTAGTTCACTATTCGTACGAGAAATTGGCTAAATTGTCCTATATTGCTGACAGAAGCCATAACTAAGAAAAAGAATATTTAGTGAAACAGGAACAGTCGATATAACGTTAAAGAAGTTAAATCGAGATATTTAAATCGTCCGAAATGGCACGAGCGATTTAAAAATGAGGCTTCTGTAAGAATTAGAATTTTTTCAAAATTTCATTTAAAACTAAGTTCAACTTGCAACTGAACTTCAATTGAAATTTTATCGACTTTAAACAGAAGGTATAGTTTCGGAGTCTATTAGTAAATAGTCTAGGAGTCTATGAAGAAAAATATATAATCGGAACAAAATTAATTAATTTTTAAAATTCGTGTCTGTCTGTCTGTTTCTTGGTTTGTTCTTTATACAATTTAAAACTACTGGTTCGATTGAAATCTGTTTTCAATATTGGATAGTTCTATTTTCGAGAATCCTCGTATACTTTACATCGAAATTCAGAATCAGATACCGAGTAATGAACGAAAAATTCGGATATGGCCCTGTTTCTATGCAGACGAAGTCGCGGGTAATAAATAAAACATACTTTACTTTTCTCGGAATATCGCTCAAAAATGAGAAGCTAAGAATTGTAACCTTTAAATCGAAGATTCAATTTTTTTTTAAATTTCATAATATTTTGATATCTAATTTATGAACGTGTCATACAAAGAAATTAAATCTAATTACCGAATCTGATCTACAATCCGGTGTGGCTAGTTTTGTGAAATTCGCGACGATGCATGGTTAGAAAAAAAATATTTATGAACCATTATGAACATAGAGGTACACTAAGGTATATTATGAATATATATTTGAGCTTTTTTTTTATTAAAACGTGAGCTCAAGCTATGCACGGTACAGTATTTTTTTGACTTTAGTATCCATTTACTTTGTCAAAATGTTTAGCAATCTGTGCTCTGAGGCGCTGGCCTCTGGCGATTGCTAAACATTTTTTGATACTTTGGCAGTTCTTCACGTTTAAGGCCTTAAACATGTTTAGGGATCGTTAGCAACAGCTTGCATCAAAAATTATCAAAGTGTGACAAAATACATCATAGCATATGGAAATCTTCTACTTACGAAAATAGAGTCCGATGTTCGATTAGGAATCCGTAAATAGGTAATTTTTAAAATTTATTTGGCTAATATTATTTTTAGATGTTCTTATGCAATCCGCCCTAAATATTATCTTAACAATTTTTCATCATTGTTAAATTTTTCTCCAAAATGGTTCATCAATTGTAATTTTGTTAGAAATGAATAGCACTTCAAAGCTTTCAGCGAAACTTGGCAAACTGACTGATGGCTAAACGTACAGACAACCGCTGATAGTAGAGAGCTGAAATTTGAATAGTGTGTTATTAATACACTTTTATTGCAAAAAGACAAGGTTCGATTTCTGGCTACGTAATATATTTTTCAAAATACTAATACCTAATGCCATTTTTATTTTTATCAATTCATAATTCATAAATCATTTATTGCAAATTAGGGGTACATAATTGATGTTATATAATTATTTGATCACCTTACTTTAAGCCTTAACATAAGGCATGCAACAGGGTAATTTTCTCTAACGTGAGCTAATAAAATTGTTACAATATTCAAATTATCTAGGTAACGGGTAAGCCCTTTTAAGCCGAAAGGGGGTTGTTCTAGACGTCTAGGCGAACAACTTTTGTTCTACAACTTTTGGAAATTCGAGGTACTTTTCGAAGATTTTAAGTTTAAAATTTACTTGAAAATCAGCTGTTTCTCATAGTTCGAGGTCATTGACCTTATCTTGTCCTTTCATTTAGTTTAGTCGACAACAATCGAAACTATAATTACGTTTATTTTCAAAAGCAGCTGTTTATTCAGTGAACCATAACCTCAAAATTTTCAAAAAAAAGTTCGAATTTTTAAAAGTCGTAGAACAAAAGTTGTTCGCCTAGACGTCTAGAACAACCGCCTTTCGGCTTAAAAGGGCTTACTTGTTACATCTTGTATAGTGTGAAGAAAAGGCCCTGTATTAGTGTTAAGAAAATGTTTATCCTAATTCCGCTTGTGAAATCGCGGGACCTAGTTTTAAAATATAAAAAAAAAACAAATATTTAAATGCCAACTACAATAAAAGTATAAATTAATATTCAAATATTCTCATGTCATCCTAGCTCAGATAAGAAAACCGGAGTTCAACTACTTGTTCTTTTCAAAATTATCCTGTTAGAAGTTAATTCGAACGTCATAGTGCCTAATAATGCTAAATACCACACTATAGATAACATAATATCTTGATTATATTATGTCATTTTAATAAAAGTAGTCTAAATCCTACTATTAAAGTTTTAAAGTATGTATGTATTGATATTCTTTCTTTGACGGCCTCTGTGGCTCGTCGTGCAAATGCCCGACTTCAATGCGGAAGGTTGCGGGTTCGATTCCCGCCGAGTGCAATTATTTTTGCTTAAAAATAAATATTTGTATCTGGTCTGGGTGTCTTTCTATGTATTTTAAGTATATATTTATAAAAAAGAAGGATAATATGTCGTTTATCCACTGTCTAGTACAAGCCTAGTGGGGCTAGATTCCGCAGTCTGTAATGTCGTGCAATATTTATTTACGTATAAAATACTGGACCGATTTTGATGAAACATAGAATGTACCTAAGAAGGTTGGAGACCTACTGGAACACAAAAGTTTTACATAGTACAAAACAAAATCGCTTCCCGTTTTGTATCCATACTTAGGTTTTTGAAACTACGCAACGGATTTTGATGCGGTTTTTTGGTCGATAGAGTGATTCAATTCATGAAGGTTTATATTTATTTTATTTATTAATTTATTAATATGAATATCTTACTAAACATTTATCGAATTACATATGTATAACACATCCTGATATTCCCGCGGGATTGGGACTTAGACCAGTGAAACCGCGAGGCGTTGCTAGTGTATAAATAAAAATGATTAGCCGAAACGTAAGTAAGTAGGCGTATAACTTCCGTACGACTGCTAGTCATTTTTTTAAATTTTTGTACACCAAATAAGTTATCCGCGGTAAAACCGCGAGCCCAGCTAGTCTTATCTTACTAATATTATAAACGCGAAAGTTTGTATGTAAGTATGTATGTGAGGTTGTTACTCTTTTACACAAAAACTACTGAACCGATTGCGACGAAACTTGGAATATAGGTAGCTGGGGACCTGGATTAACACATAGGCTACTTTTTATCCCGATATTCCCACGGGAACGGGACTTACGTGGGTGAAACCGCGGGGCGCAGCTAGTTCTTTATAAATGTGAAAGTTTGTGTGTATCTAAGTAAACGAGTAGGTATGTTTGTAACACCTTCACGCAAAACCTACTGTACCGATGGCGCTGAAACTTGGCATGCTCGTAGCTTTCTTTCATCTTGTTATTTCAGCTGGATTGAGACTTACGGTGAAACCGCGAGGCGCAGCTTGTATTCTATATAAATAAAAATGAACGCGCATAACTTCCGAACGACTGCCAGTCATTATTTTTTTAATGTGTACAAACATTATAACACACCAAATAAGTTATCCGAAAACGGTTTCACCGATTGAGATGTTTTTTTTTGTATTCGGAAATTTATTTCTAGAAATAAAAATCTAAAAATACAATTAATAATATAAGTATATGGCTTCATTACCTAAACGTGAAATAATGCGATTATTCCCAGTAGTCCTCTCTAACCCTGTCGCCCGGTGACAGCTGGGAATTGTCTTCCCATTTGTCAGCGGGGTGACAATGATTGCCAAAAAACACGAAAGAATTTTGTTTTTTAATTATTTGAAAAACAAAATTAAGTAATTTTGGTTTTTAATTTGTACAATGAACGATTCTTTAATGAACACACCAAAAACTATCAAATATCACAAAAAAGATCACGCAATAATTTTACCATGTATAATCCGCCTTACTATGATCGTTTCTCGTTGCTTTGTTGTCCTGTTGTCGCTAAAAAAAAATTAAGTTATTTTTAAACAAGAATACCCCGACTACTTTTAAAAACCACAGATAATAAAAAAATCTTTTTTTAATTTTTTTTTTTTACTCTTTTGATGTGTTTTTTTTATCTGAATTATATAGCGTCGACTTATAGGATTATGGGATCATTTACGCTAAATAGCTTCACTCCACTGCAAAGTGCACTGTGGTACAATGATGAAATTCGAATTTACTGACCGTACTTTTACACCTTATTGTCATTGCTAAACGGCCACCTAATTAATTTAGCGATCGGCTTTTTATTGAATATCTAAGTAGGTAAGCCAGATAGGTCGGTTGGTATACTTAATAATCTTTAGGCCTATATATATTAGCATAAATATTTTTTTAAGTCTAATTTAAATAAAACTCATATCATATTTTATGTATATTAGGTAACTTCTTAAATATCACAAGCTTCTATTAGGCAGTTTTGTCTGATAATAAGTTATCGTAAGTAGTTGCCTAATTTTAAAAATATATAGCGATTGCGTTGTAGAATCGCAGTAATACCTGACCTACCTATAGGCGTTTCCTATGCCTACGACCATATCTATAGGCAGGCGCCTTTCTTAGCCCCTAGCGCCTAGTGGCTTGTATTCAGAATAATTTTAAATTAATACAAATGTTAAAAACCACAGACAATTAAAAAAAAAATCTTCTTTTTTTTAAGTATGTTTTTATTTTATTTTTATGTGTTTTTAATTTTAATTTTTTTCTGAACGGCAACGCGACGACTTCGCGACGACATTATGGTAGGGCCCAATGTGCCAACGAAAATTAATAAAAACGGCACAAAAAATAATGCATTGTTTCAACTGCCACCACTGGTGCTCGTTTTAGTAGGGGCCGTTGGGAGTAAACCTGACTACATACACGCCAAGCTCTCAGTGCGACCGGTCGCGATTTTCTAGACCGTTCGTTTTAGTAAGGTGACTCGAGCCTCTAGCCGCTTTGCGAGCCAATATATATTTATTTGCTACACAAACTATGATATAATAATGAGTCGGAGATATTCATGTTGTCATGGCAACAAAACCTAAATTGTTTTGTTTTCGTTACCAAAACAATCGCCCTACAATTTTATTGATCATGACAATGATTTATTTCTTTATTGATTACAAATTGATTAGGCTATTTAACACTGTGTGCCTATGTACATGTATGTTTCGTGAATAAATAAATAACAATAAATAAATTGTTATTTTAACAATAAATAAATTGTTGATATCGTTAATAAATAAACTGTTATTTATTTATGATATCTGAAAGGTTCAAAATAAGGTGGCTGCAGTTTTAAGACGGCGATAGATGATAATTATCGTTCCTTAATTGTCCGATTGCATAGAAATGAAATGAATCTATAATTTCTCGTAAAATCAACCATTAGCGATGATAAAAATAATATTTTTTTTAAATGCGATGATGAGGTTCTAGGTACTGTTTTTCTAATATTATGATGCCTATAAGAAAATATAGCGGTTATGGATTTAGAAGATAAATGGTTTTATTTTGTAAAACAGGGGTAACTTTGCCTGTATAGTAATGGTATTTAAAGTTAGGTTTTATTATTTTTAAAATGAAGGAAGCACTTATTGTATCATGTACAATAACATAATATTATTGTTAAAATATGTATTTGATACCGGTTATGAAGCAAAATATACAATCGGATGGGATTTCAGCTCGATTCACATCAGTCGTTGCATGTTGATTTTTTAAAATTTTAGCAGCAGTTTTATGCTGCGACTGTCTGTACCGAACGACTATAAATTGTATGTAAAATATCATGTTAATTACGTTTATTTAGTACCTAGCTATGAACTACATAATTAAGTGTAGGTATTCTTTTGTTTCAGATGTTAGGTTTTGGATCATCGAATGCGTTTGGGATATTATTTCACAATTTTTTCGTAGAACAAGAAAATGGTAGCGGTGTACCTCTGGTAATAGGAGTTTATAATGGAGCTCTTTCAATAGCAGGTATAGTAAACCACATAAATATATAGGGTTATGGGTTTCGAATCCAAAACCGTTCAGGGGATGATTCCCCACATCAAAACGAACAACCTACCAACGAAGCACCTACACCACCTTACTTAGTCAGACATACCTAGAAGAAAAAACTGCATTTAAAGAAATGCTTTCCAAAACTTTGCACCTGACAGGACTTGAACCTGCATCTTTGGGGAGTCCGGCCCTAAAGACTTGATTAATTTTGGCCACAGGTACTCTAAAATTATGGGTTAAGGCGTTGGGACCTTACTTCATAACTAAGTGTAGGAAACACTTTAAAAATATATCAAAAAGAAAAAACTTATCAATACTTCTGAAGCTAACTAAGCCGTAGGTTACCTCCTCACGTTGTTCTCCTTCACCTTAAAGAGTATGTATAAAACAATCAAATTCCTCTCCGTCCTAAAGAGAGAACACAAAAAAAAACAAAGCCCTCTCCTTGCTGTTTTTTTTTTGAGTCTGATGTTCTTCTGTGTGTTTGCTGCCAATAAATGTTTTCTATTCTATTCTATTCTAAAGTTACCTGGAACAGACCGCTTTCTAGTATAAGTGAATTCACAACAAAATTGCTCTATCTGTGATTAGGTATCTATTTATTTCCATAAATATGCTGTCCTTGAAATACAGACTAAATAAATAAAGTCTTAAATCACTGACCCAGTGAATGAATGATAATAAAATGAAGTCGGTGACACATGTTGACCTCTTTTTTTACCCACGTTTTTATACTCTTACTTTAAATGTTTGTTTGTTTGTTGGTTTGACGATCCGGGCGGAATCTTGCTACTTCAATTTCAGGCACTTCCCGACTAGCTAGCGGGCTAAAACTTTAGGAACAGTTTAGAACCAGATGACAATGTAACCTAAAGCTACTTTCAACAATAGACACACGAGAAAGATAAAATAAAATTTCTTCTATGGTTTTTGCGATTTTGCATTATAAAACACTCTCGAGCGTCGTCCTCTCTTTTTGCCCGACTGCAAGGAAAAGGTTATATGTTTTTCGCGCCTATCTCGTATGTTTGTAATATCCTTAATTCCCTAGAATTTTCCAAACAACCCAATGTACCTATTTCTTTAATAAATATATGGTTAGATTTCTCTTGTTTCACCGATGGTTCATAAATAGGTGACATAAAAATAAAAACAAAATGGCGACCACCAGGCGCCATATTGTAAAAAAGATAATTATACGAAAGTGGACTATGTCCAGTGGGTATAAAAATAGGTATTTGAAAATCATTTTGAGGTTTCTTGAATCATTTTTCATTAAATGATACCATTTAGGATTTACAATGATTTAAAGTTGGTTAATCGACTACTATAATTTAATATGTCTCTCAATTAAAAGATGCGATTAAAATACAATTACTTAATGCTAACAAAACGAGTAATTTTTCTTTAAGCGTGCCTGCTTAATAAAACTAAATGAATCTTAAAAGATAATAAAAATAAAAACAGTTTACCTAGTATGTACTCACGTTTACGGCGGAATATAGCTTCTTTAAAATAATTTGTCCCGACTGTTAAAGTTATGTGTCGTGACTACTGGACTTGTTTTTTTTTAATTTTGATTTGCTTTTAAGTTTCTATTCAGTTTTTTTAAGCAGGCAGGTTTTTTATATTTTTATTTCATAGTTTTACTATTTTTCTTTTATTTTATATAACGCGATTGAGACCCAGCGAATATAAAGTCAGAAGTTTCAATCATGTTAGTGTAAAAAGTTTATACCTAGTTTAAAAACGCCGAGGAATTGTTTGTTGAATTTTTAATGTTGTTTGTGGCCATATAGAGCTACTGATAAAGACCCTCCCTGATAAAACTGATCACTTTCGGGAGCCCGGGGTCTGCTTTCCTGCTTTTGCGTCACCACTTCGCACGATCTTCGGCATCTCGTGTAGTGAGGCCAATTGCACGCACAAAATAAGCGTCATGCCAATAATATTACAAATTAATCAACTTCAATAAAAAAATTCAATGTTACGCGATAGTTTTACCAACGCACTACCATTGACCGTAACAAGTAGGTACCAAACTCAATTTTGTCTATTGACGCATGTTCAGTTTATAATTTCATGTGCTTGAAATATCGACCAATAAGACTCATGTTTCTGTCCCTAATTAATATTGAATTGAACATCGAGCCACAAATCTCTTGATCAAAACCGCTGATTGAGCAAAGAGACCGAATACTGAACGTTCTAATAACCTAATGAGCTGTGTTCTGTTAGCTACTATTGGTAGATACTTAGATTTCCTTTTCTATACATAATAAATAACCCTTTTTTGGCAGTCGTGTAAAATCAAGATATGTTGCAAGTGGCTATATATCTATGGCTATGCAAACTCCACATCTAAACAGACTCTGCTTTATTTATTCTCTTCAACTCAGCATCGGGACTTCCTTGGTCTTCCGTTTAAGTGTGGATTTTCGCACAGCAAAGGTATCGTGTGCGATATTCGAACAACACTGACGACATCACGGGCACAGCTAGCTTTTAAAAAAAAACATTTATAAGTTTTGTATCTACAGTTTAAAAGGTCCGCCTGTGATCAAGACTGAACAATTCTATAACCGTAAACGAAACTAAACAATGCAGAAAGAAGCATTTATGTAAATAATGCTTCTCTTTAATGATCTTGGTAATTTTTAAAATTACTTTCACCGAAAAACAACGCGTATTGGATAGGTTAGGTTAAAGTCAGTGTTGTAAACAAGATATTGCGTGAGCGTAGCGAGCGCACAATTCTGTTCTTTTTAGTCTAAAAAACTGAAACTAGCAGTCAATAGTAGTTTTGAAGAAACAGCTCGGCCATAACCAAGATTCGACTGCAGTTTTGATCCAAACTCGTTTGTTGACTTTCGCATTTATATCAGTTAATTGCATATGTATCGGATAGTTATCTAGGTAAAAGCTTCAACATCCACGAACATAATATTCATACAGCTACATAACGTAAAGTGAGAAAGTGAAAATGGTTGTGGCTGACTTGACTAGTAAGAAATTCGATAGCTTAAGATTCAAACCACATGTGGACTTTTAATAGAGAACATAATGAGATACTAATAATGTATTTAGACTTATTAATTTATCTAATTTAATTCATACGAATTCTGAATGACTTTAACCTTTTATCTTAAGAACATGATGATTGTAATAAGCATCAAATAAGACAAATACAAGGTAACGTCATTTTTTTTAATAATGAAAATAT
Source organism: Idaea dimidiata (assembly GCA_949358125.1). Lineage (NCBI taxonomy): Eukaryota > Metazoa > Arthropoda > Insecta > Lepidoptera > Geometridae > Idaea > Idaea dimidiata. Next base: position 12,080,068 of record OX442339.1, on the reverse strand, counting down.
ATCTATATATTATGCAGTTATCAGTTATATAAATGATAAAACAAACATTTATTTGTCTAGGTTGGTGTAGAAAAGACTCTAGCGCATTGCCCCTTCATAGGTGAAGGTTATTTTTTTGATACCTACTTCAAACTCGTCCCACAGGCATAGGGGTTTTAGACCAATCTAAAAGTAATACTTTGAAAATAGAATAATCTTTATCAGTAACTACTTACTTAACTTAGAAATACTTTTATTTCTGAATTATATGAATTTAAATACTTACTTCTACGGTAAAAGCATTATTGAAAATAAATTTCTTACATCTAAGGTACAGAATTTTTGAAAATAAATGCCCGTCAACGACACAGACGACCGGCATAGTTGCATCAGTTGAATTCAACAGGGATTTTACTCAAAAACGACTGACTGCAAAATCACGATCTTCACAGACTCTCATCAAAGTACAGTACATCCATGCAACTCCAATCGTATCTGGGTCGAGTAATAATAGGGGTTAAAGTGTGAAATTGCCGTTTTATTGCAAAAGGTTCTTTGAATTGACATAGAATCTTCATGGTTTGAGGTTTTCGAATGAAACTTTTTTCAAATGGTTTCTGTGATGTTTTTTTTTTTTAAAATGTGAAACATTTGAATATCGACTTTCAATTGTTTTTGTTATTCAATTTAGACAAGAAAGATGGATACTGCGAAAATTCGAGTGATTTTTGAATACGAGTTCCGACGCGGAACTAACGCGGCAGAAACAGCCCGCAATATCAATGCTGCGTTTGGAGAGGGGTCTACTAATGAACGCACCGTGCGATTTTGGTTTAAACGCTTTCGTGATGAAAATTTCGACGTAAAGAACGAGCCACGAGGAAGACCGCCCACACAGGTGAATAACGATGAATTAAGAGAGATAGTGGAAGCCGATCCTAGTCAAACTACCCAGGAATTAGCGGCATGGTTTAACGTTACCTTACCCACTTTATTGACTCACTTGCGTCAAATCAATAAAATAAAAAAATACGAAAAATGGGTGCCTCATGATTTGACTGATCTGCAGAAAGAAACGCGTGTTGAAACTTGTGTTGCCTTGTTGAACCGGTACAGAAATGAAGGAATATTGGATCGAATTTTAACATATGATGAAAAGTGGATTCTTTATGATAACCGGAAAAGAAAAATGCAATGGCTGACCCCAGGTCAAATGCCACAACAGTGTCCTAAAGCAAAACTTACCAATAAAAAGGTAATGGTAACTGTTTGGTGGTCTCAGCATGGTGTTATTCACTATAGTTTTCTTCGATCTGGTCAAGCAATTACGGCAGATGTCTATTGTGCCGAACTCCGAACCATGTTGACAAAACTAGCAGTAAAACAGCCCCGACTCATGAATCGATCTTCACCATTATTGCTCCACGACAACGCGAGACCTCACACAGCACGAGAAACCATTTTGACCCTTCAGGAACTGCACTTAGAAACCATTTGTCATCCTCCGTATTCACCAGACCTTGCTCCAACGGACTACCATTTTTTTCGTGATTTGGACAATTATCTACGTGACAAGAAGTTTTCTTCCCAGGAGGCAGTACAAAATGCTTTCACACAGTTTGTGCAGTCTAGATCGTCGGAGTTCTATCGCAAAGGCATTAATAACCTTCCCATTAGATGGCAGCAATGTATAGATAATAATGGCAACTATTTTGATTAAATAAATTTGTTAAAAATTTAAAAAATAAACAATTAAGATTTTCAGTACAAAACGGCAATTTCATACTTTAACCCCTAATATAAACTGATCAAAGAAAAAACCAGACTAAAGAAATAGCCATACCTATCTGCTGAATTGAGAACTTTCTCCTCTACTTGAAGTCGGTTGAAACACCATTATTTCATATATCGTACTACATTCTATAATATTTGTCCTGACAGGGTTCCTTGGTGGAATTGCTCTGAAGAAGTACTCGTTTCGTCAAGTGGGTTTGGTCGGAGCTGGACTATTTGTTCTTGGCGATGTCATGACCATTTTCGTCCAAAAAACATACCAATTGGTGTTCACATTCGGAATAATTAGAGGTACGATCTAGTTTCGCCTAAGGCCAGGCCACTTTAGATTTATTTGTGAAAAACGGAAAACTTGTTAATTACTAAATTATTTCTTGCTTAGATAAGTATACTTAATTGTTTTATGATTTAGTAGATTTAGATAAATGTCCATTAAAGTTAAGTAGTTTAATTATAGTAAATTTCATCGCAAGTCCGCGTTGGTTCATTACCTCTGTTAATGTGGTTATTGAGAAATTATTAATATTCATTTAATATCGCTTTGTAGAAAGATACGGCTATCGTTATTGTTTTGTTGGCAAGAAGAGTTATTTATTGTGATGGTATTATTGTTTACTTCGTTTTCATGAACGTAATGTCAAAGGTTACCTACCTCTACTAACTTAGGTAGATACATTTCAAATCAAATGAATATAATTCAATCCAAAAGTTTTTTTTGTTTAAGCTAATTTCTGAGGTAAATGCTTAGAGTATACATAAGCAAACTATAGAGCGCGCCTATGGGTATTTGCCTACTGCGTAAAGTGTAAGCAGATGCTCTATACGTAGATATTCAAATGTTGAGGTCGAATAGTGATCCGCCAATCATTTTTACACCGCGGCACTCAACATTTCACCATAATTATTACTAGAATAAGTTGTAACGAGAGAAACAGTAAATTCCCGTAACCGTAACTCATTTTTATTTATCTTACGTAACCGTAATGTAAGAAAAATAAAAATGACAAAAACGATGTCATCAGTCACCTAAACTGATGACATCGTTTTTGTCATTTCATACCGGTGCTTACAGTTCCGGTGCTTTAGCTCTAGCTTGCTTATGTATACTCAAAAGGTAAATGTGTATTTCTTTCTTGTAATTTTCTTCTACTTTTTAGTAAATATTCGGTTGACGTTGTCAGATTAGTATTTCGACCATTGGTAACGACCGGTAAATAAAAAATATATTTAATTTATTAAACAAGCATACCACTATAGAGCAAAGGCCTCGACCTGTATTTTACCAGTCCCCGTGTAGTTTAAACTAAGTCCAATATGGGACGAGTCTATCTCGTCCCTTCCGAAGATTAGAGTCGGTTAAAATCTAAAGATTTCTGATTTACAGGTGCTGGATTCGGCGTAATGATACCTGTAAGTTTTACAGCGTTCAATTGCTACTTCACCAAGAAAAGAACGGCTATGATGAGCGCTAACCAAACATTGAGTAGCATGGCCTCTATCACTTTTCCGATGTTAGTAACTTTTCTACTATCAGAGTACGGCTTTAGATGGACTCTTGCTTTAATAATGGCAGTTGATCTACATTTAGTTTTTGCCATGTTGGTCATGCATCCAGTGGAGTGGCATTTAGTTAAAGGCGAACTGACTGATACTGGTAAGTAGGTGATTTTGTATAATATTTGAATTGTTACAGTGTCAACTTTAGCTTTGGTTTGTCTACCTAATTTAAGTTATGTTTAAGTTTTTGTTCATAATGTATATAGTATGCACTTACCAATAAAAAAGCAATAAATTGTTTAATATGGTGTTTTGTCTCAAGTTTGTTTGTAAACGCAATTTACATTTCTGTACATTAAAGTTTCTTTGTTTATTTTATTAATTGCTCTTGATTACATTGTGTCAATCAATCTCAATAAAAAATCACTATTGCATCATATTTGTTAACTATTTCTTTGATGGGTTTGTTCCTCATTTTTGAAATACGGGTCTAGATTGAAACTGGAATTACAATCTAGTCTATAACGCGATCGACTGCTGAGTTCTAATAATATTGATGAAGGGAAATCGTGTAAGTTTAAAAATGTGCTGGGTTTTGTGTGTCTTATTGTAAATGTTTTACTAACATTTCCAGAACTAACCAAAAAATGTGGCGTCTCTGATGTTAAAAAAATAAATTTTGAAAATTATGATGAGTCAATAGTAAAAATGTTACCAGGTGACGAAATTGATATCGACGTAAAGGATGGGAAAAAATACAAGAAGAAAGAATCGATACAAAAAAGTATATTGTAAGTATATTTTAATTTGTTTGCAAACTAAGCACATTGTAGGTTAGGAATGGAAGAAATGGATCAACGTTTTAGTAACATCTTAGACCACATCGTCGCTTTTCATTAGGTGAGATATTGGTCTAACGCTTAAAAACTGGTATTCTGTGGTTTGAAGATTTTATCAGACAATTTAAGGAGATTAATTGTTAGTGCTAAATTAAATAAGTTTAGATCCCAATTATAATCTCAATCAACGAATTGCATTAGTAATTTGAAATCATGGAGAGTGTATTCATAGCCGAAGTTAAGTTTCACTAAAACTAAATATAAGTTAGGATGATGTCGTTGTTAAAAGCGTAGAATATAACTTGTAAATTTCAGGTAGTCTTTGAATATTTTCTGAAGTTATTGTTATATTCTAGCTACTTAAAAATATATATTATATTATATTATATTATATTGTTATGACGCATGAAAATGAAAAACGTACAACAATATGTCACGATTATTAAAATTTAAAGTCGCATTTTTTCTTTGTAAGATTTTTATGGGTAGTTTTTCGTCATACTAAATTATCTAAAATTTGAAATGATTAGGAAGTATATTACAAGGTTACTCTGAGATGTACCTAGATATGTCATTTTACGTCTTTTCTCTATCTAATCAGTAAAGTATTGTAAGGTATATTAGTTTACATTTTACTACTAGACAATGTAAAAGAGATTAAATATTATTTAATAAAACATGATTGAACGGTATGATCACGAACAACTGTTTAGTTTTATTACAGTTTGGATTATAATTGATAATCCGAGCTGAACCTGTCTAGATAATCTATAACATCGCCGATTCATAATTATCAGTACAAGAGTAGAAAAAAAACTATTGTAATGATAATGATTATACTTCTATTATTTGTTTCAGAAAAACTATTTACAACAATGTAGAATTAGACCTACTTAAAGAACCCAGATTTGTTAGTACATTGGTTGGGCTTGGTTTTGCGTTCGTATCGGATGTCACATACCTCGCCATGGAACCTATGTTGTTATTCTCGTATGGCTTTTCTCAGGTCAGTGTGGTTTAACAAACTTTCTGTTTTAATGAAATCAATACTTCCAGCTATACACAATGCAAAGTAATGCATATATTTCACTTTGTTAATATTTCGATAGTAGTATTTACATTTTTATTTTATTAAACCAAAATTTACAAAACACATAAACAATAACATTCACCTAATTATAATAAATAGGCGAAAATATCTCTTACGCGATCTCTTTCAGGCTACCTTTCAGTGTAAGTAGATCTGTAGATATAGAATGATTGTCATCCCGTTTAATAACACTAATTGTTATTTATTTATTATAGATGGAAGTTGCAACATGCGTAATGGTCGGTGCAGTTTCCGACTTAATAGCACGATTCGGACTTGCAGTGTTCACATATTTCTATGTAGTTGATAGCAGACTGATATTCTTTATTGGCACTTGTGTCACCGTCCTTTTACGCATAGGTACGTACATCGTAGTTATTAGGTACAGCAAAAGAAAAATGTTACTAATGTAAACCGGGAAACAAAACACTGAGTGGGTTACAAAGAATAACAAGTACCCAGACTGGATTACCTATCGCTGGTTAATGTATTATGTAATAATAATAATAAGCCGGGCAGGGCAGGGCACCTTGAGGCGAGGTGTCGGGGAGTAGCGACCCCGCGGGTTCCCAAGTGCTCCAGGGGGAAGTCACCGTTCCTCACCTCCGGCTTGCCTTAGTTGGCTGGTCGGAGTGAACACTGACGAGGAAGCGGTCCCCCGCCTTTGGCTTGCCTTCACCGGCTGGTCAGAGTGGAGTCGCGAGAGCAGAAATGCTCGGAGGATGGACGCCTCACGTCAGTGATGAGTTGGCCCGCTCCACAGGATCTCGACCTAGGATGGTTTAAAATCCAGTGAGGTCCCTCCATCCTTCAGCCTCTCACGCCCCTGTTGCCCCCTGGCTGTAATATGCTCGGCTTAATTAGGGTGGCCCAGTTTGTGAGTTGGCGAGTCTCCGTCTGCCATTTTTACGTGTTTGTTGAACATTGTGACGGCAGGCGCCATATTCCCCATAGTTCCCCCCAACACCCAATCCACTACCAACCCAATTCCATAGCCCAAGTAGTTTTCACCCATAGTTTATTCATAGTTCTATCCGACCCGGGGGTTGTCCTTGGCTGCATTTTATAGTCCAGACAGGGAGAATTGCCGGTTTGGTGCCCATCACATATTTTGAAATTAAAATGTTACTAAAACGGGCCTCTACGTGTTGGCTTCGGCCCCACGCACGCCTTCCAAAGGTCCGGGTGCTCCATAGCCCCGAGAATCCAAAATGGTAACAACAAATAATAATAAAAATTATTTTACCAATAGAAATACACTAATTACAAAGCAAATAGCTCCACACTAGGCTAAGCCTGTATCATGGAATCCATGAATACAATGAGTTTATTACATTCACAACTTATTCTGGGTACTCAATGGTTGATACTAAAAACCCCAAACATATCCTAAATTCATCATAATTTCCAGAAAAAAAAACTATTTATAAAATAAATAAATATAAAATCTAGTTGCTCTATAAAATAAATATAAAATATGTATACGCTGTATAAGTGTATATTTATACAGTGAGCAACAAAGTAAGTGACCCCACTTACTCATTAGTAAGGGGGATCAATTACTTTGTTCGTCAGTACAAAAGATGAAATTTAATTTGTTTAATTTCTTCTATGGTTTTCGCGATTTTGCATAATAAAACACTTTATTTATCCGGTTTTATCGCGTTTTTATTCATTATTTGACCCGAGCTTTCGCCAACTTTCGTCAACCTTGAAAAAGCCAACTGTAAAGTTGGTGAAAGCTCGGGTCAAATAATGAATAAAAACGCGATAAAACCGGATAAATAAAGTGTTTTCATTTGTTTGTTTTAAAATTGATATCTAAATTATTTGTTTCGTCTTACAGCCTTAGTGACTTCTAGCGAGCTCTACTTTGTTTTCGCGGTGACTGCAATATCTGGCCTAGTTCGATGTTCAGTTCAGGTGCTGTTTCCTCTGGTTTTGGCAACAGCTGCACCTGACAGGTTTCCAGCAGCTCTAGCACTTCATATACTGTTCTCTGGCATTTTGATGTTACTGGCTGATCCATTGATTGGTAAGTCTTTTAATAGTCATTTTGTCTAACTGATTTTTACGTCCTCGTCATCTATAGATAAAATCAAATTAGTGGTTAGACTGAGACGTATTCTAGTCTAGCAAAGAGGCACTTTAGATATTGATTCCCGTATTAGAATTTATTTAAATATAATTACAATTGCGTTTCGTTCGCAAATAACATTGCAACTGAATTGCATTAAAAACTTCACATAATATTTTCCGTCCATTTTAGGGTCAACGCAATGTTGCTTGCAGTTCAGTTGCAATTGACAAATTTGTAACGATCTTAAAATTAAATTTAAAATAATAATCATTAGAGTACTGTAATATAAAGTTGTGATACGTTTTTTTACATTTTATTGTACATCATTTATAGTATTGTAATGTAGTTTACTTACAAAACAACGAGTTCCTATCACTTTTTTAATCGCAGATTATTTAATTTTGTATGATTGATTAATTTTGAATCTTATAATTAACTAGCTGTTACCCGCGACTTCGTCTGCGCAGTAATAGTACATAGCTGACTTTTCCGTTCATTACTCGAGTTCTAATAATTGGATTTCGATGTAAGGTATACCACGAGGTTCCTCGAAAATAGAACTATCAAATATTGAAAACCAGATTTCAATCGAATGAATAGTTTTTATTAATTGTATAAGGAACAAACAGAGAAACAGTCAGATAGACATGAATTTTAGAAATTACATAATTTTGATCTACTACGTTTTCTAAGTCCTCTAGACAACTTTTTGTTTAATTAACTTCCAAGTACAAACTTTATGTCCTCTCTTCCTTTATTATAAGTATATAGAGTATAGATAAGTAAAGATTTTGGATTATCCAGGATTCAGACCAATTTAAAGGTCAAAGGTAACTTCGTTGCGTTTTTTTTTTCAATACTACATTCCTACTTACTGGTTTTAAAATTAGTTATTATGGAGGTATTTAGTATTGTATAACAAGGAAACCTGATAGGTACAATAGGCCTACGACAGGTTCAAAATGACAGCAAGGTCAACCAGTTCTTAATGATATTTGAAGATGGTGTTAGCTGTAATAATCACTAGCCTATTACGCCTTTTCATTCTATCTTCTATACTTATAATAAAGAAAGAGACGACAAAAAGTCTGTACTTGGAAGCAAATTTAAAAAAAAGTGGTATAATTTTGTTCTACTAAATTATTTAATTTTTAAAATTCATGTCTGTCTGTTTCTCTGTTTGTTCCTAATATATTTAAAAGCTACTAATCCGATTATAATCTAGTTTTCAATATTGAATACTTAGTTCTTTTTTTGAGGAACCTCTTGGTATACCTTACATCGAAATCCAATTAGTAAAACCCGAGTAATGAACGAAAATGTCGGCTACGCAGACGAAGTCGCGGGTAACAGCTAGTCTAATGATAAGTGGAAGCTCAGTACCTACTTGGGCCGTAATTTGATATTTTACATGTTTTTCGCAAAAGTAACCAAGTTGAACAACTGTAACAAACTGATGACGCGACGAACGTTATCTTAATATAACTGCTAAGGATTATTTTTATAAACTTTAGTGATTTTGCTAATGTTTTTATGAGTGCCGTTTATTTATAAACTTTCGATTTATCTATTTAGATAAATCGAAGGTTTATGCGATTTTGCATAATAAAACATAATATGTACCGGGTTTTAAGTACTCGCGTTTTACATCTCAGGGTTTTACATATCTATGCGATAACTATGTCGTTGATATAGCTATCGCATAGATGGCTATATCAACGACATAGCTATCGCATAGACAATGACGCTATTGAATAAAACGCGAGTAAAACCCGGTAAATATTGTGTTTTATTAGATCAATCAATTCAAAAAGACAAATCTTGAATGCAGCTGTGATAGTCTACCAAATCCAATAGGTTTAAGCAGTTGAAAAACAACGCCTTAGAAAGGCGAATAGCAAGGTATACCTATAAACAAATAGCATATAAACAAATTATGAATATGTAGAAGCACGAGTTTTTGAATTTCGAATATGGTCATATTTTTAGGGTTTCGTAGTCCACAAGAAACCTTTATAGAAAGAAAGAAAGAAAGAAAATACGTTTATTCAGACAGGCACACAACTTACACAGTAGGTACAATAAACACAACATACTAAATTATAATAATATATACAAATTAAATAATGCCAAACACATAAAAAAACAAACAAACAAATAATTTAGAACTTAACAAAAACAAATTATTTTAAATAACACCAAGCTACAAATTTAATAAAAATAAAAATTATTTCTAAGAAGCCGTGTGCCCCCGAAAAGGTAGTTTATAGTTTCGTCCCCCCTTTATAGTTTCGTCTTGTCTGTCTGTCCGTCCGTCTGTCCGCGGCTTTCCTCAGATACGGTTATTTACTAAGTAACTTATATCCGATGCTTACGTAATATTTTTATTTCCTCTTTCAGGTGTTTTATACGAGACTACGGGCAGCTACATGTATTGTTTCCTGGCCATGAGCTTTTGCTGTCTGTTATGTGTTGTGTTGTGGACTATTGAATATTTTATTTATCGTAAAAATAGAAAACCTTGAAGTATTTTTTTTATAAAATTGCCAGAATAACATCTTATTTTAAATTAGACTTAAGTAGTTGCATAATCTTGTACAGGGTTATGGGAAAAATAGCTCGTATCCGTATAGGTAAGGGGTTGTTCTACACGTGTTAACAGCGATATGTTTTCGAATTGTGTGTACTTAAAAAGAATAGCTGTTTTTGAAAGCAAGACAATAAAATATGTGTAGAATAGTAGTTGATTTACTAATATTATAAACGCGAAAGTTTGTATGAATGTGATTTTGTTACTCTTTCACGCAAAAACTACTGAACTGGTTGCGATGAAACTTGGATTATGGGTAGCTGGATGCCGAGAATAACATATAGGCTACTTTTTAACCCGATAATCCCACGAGAACGAGATTTACGCGGGGAAACAGCGGGCCGCAGCTCGTGCTATTATAAATCTTTAAGATTAATTACTTTAAAGATTTCTAAAAAGAAGCTCATTGTCGAGTAAACTTAACAAAAGTTATTTGTCTAAACGTGAGAAACAAACCCTTAACTGAATCTTAACTAATTTCCAATAACTCTGTATGAAGATTAATACTTACAATTTAATGATAGGTATCACTGTGTAGTCGTTCACAATTTTAATATAGGATACTGAATGTGTTAAGTATTTATTATTAGCCAAATAAATTAGAATAGTAGTACTAAATATTTCTTCCTGATTGTTATGTCATATGTTATAGCTTATAACAGGTACGGTTCAGATTTTCAAATTTGCTGTAAGGTCCAGCGGGGCAATATCGACTTCGGGAAATTTCGACTATTCTTCACACGTTCACAGTTAAGTTTAAGCTATCTTGTACACGCGGATGGGTTCTGGCAAGTCCGTGTACTCTATATTGTATACTGATTTACTTTTATGCCAGGTAAATTTGTTTGTGTAATTTACGGATATTATTTCCAAGAAACAAAGAAACTAGCAATCGAGATATAGAACTACAATAAAACGAATGAACATGCCATACAAACATAATTATCAATATTCAACCAAATAAACAAAGGTATGAAATGTATTGAACGTATAGATGATTTAGACTATTAGTATACGTGTGGACGTGTTAATAACTTCTGCATTTTACTTCATTTTAAAGTGCTATCTATGACCGGATAGCGCAGAAGCAATTTTATTAATTTTTACATAGACGGCGCTGTTTCTTAAATTTCTACACAGGTATTAAGATAGCCGAAATTTCCCGAAGTCGAGATTAACCCGCTGAACCTTACATCATTATAGTGGAATGTTAAAACATGAATGACATTCTGAAAATAAAAGAAAAGATAGGAAGTTATTTTCAAAATGTCTGTTCCAGTTCCCACAATTATACTCCTATCGCTTTATTAGTAAAAGGGGAGTAAAGTCAGAGTAGAAATTTCGCTTTTTGTTTTTGTTTGTCAACTTTGAAAGTTCTTGTCACTGGATACTCAAAGGATGTTCTCACTACTCCGACCTTACTCCAAGTTTATTAATAAAAATAAAATAAATAAATCCTGTGACGAACACACAGCGCCATGTAGCCCCGTGGTAAGCTGCTAAGCTGCTAATAGGGGCTTTTATGTATAGCGATTTTGAAAATCTAAATGTCGCTATCGATTTTTTATGCTGATCGACTTTACCTCTTACACAATACACCGGCCTCCATAAACTGGTCCATTACAAGATCTTATCTAGGATTTAATAATAAATTAGGACTTTTAAATAATATTTTTTTATAGTTGTATAGCCAAGCTTGATGAACAAACTACAGGTTTTGGAAAACGAATGCTAAGTGGTGATATTAATATAAGTACTCAGTCCATTTTGTCAATACAGTTTTGTATTCACAATAATTCACATAAACAAAACACAAAGCAAAGTATTCTATTGGATTTTTATCTCAAGTAAAAACTATTCCTACTAGCTGCGCCTCGCAGTTTCACCCGCGTAAGTCCCGATATAAAAAAATAGCATTTTATTCTTTCATAAAAACCCTTTCCTGATCATAACAAACACAACAAAACACAACAAAAGAATTTCGTAATTTGTTTCTATAGCTCAAGGCATACCTATTTACTACTCGTGAACTCGGGAACTCGTGTGGCGGAGTGGTTGAGGCACTGGAGTATTGGTCCAGGGACGCGAGTTCAAAAATCGCCGCAAGTGAATTTTTGGAAATGATTTTTTCCTTAAAAATATTTCTAGTAAAAGAAGAATTATTAAAATCGGTCCAGTCGTTTACACGTGATGCTGTGACCACGCATAAGAAGAAGATTGTAATACATTTTCTTTAGTGGCCTAAGTATCCCGTTTGTACTCAACAAAGTAGGAAGCAGCTTATTATGTATTTAGTTACCTATTTATTCTATTTTAGTTGATTGATTTATTTAGATTATACCTACCTTTATGGTGATGATGTTTGACTTTGTGTTGCCGAACTATCGATAGTTTTCATTACTATTTTTATAAAAACTCGGGTCTCGATCGGGCTTATGCACTTTTTATAAATTTAAATATAAATTTATAACTACCCTGACGTTTCGGCAAACGGGTTACACTGACCGTGGTCGCGGGAAGACTCGCGACCACGGCCGCTATAATGCGTTTGCCGAAACGGATAAAAAGTGCATAAACGCGATCGAGACCCGAGTGTTTATAAAAATAGTAATGAGCAGAAATCCTGTGAGTGTAAAAAGTGTATCGATAGTTTTCATCTTAAAAACGCATCGTATTGAAAAATCTTGTATTGAATCTGACTATTGACTTTTCTATCGATAGTTTTACGATAGCGTAAAACTATCGATAGAAAAGACTATCGATAATATCGATACTATTGCGTTTTCACAACTATCGACAACCACCACTAGTTTAACTTTGCTATCGCTATCGTACCCCTTACTTATAAACGGCGGCGACGACAGATGAATAATCTATAAATCGTTTGTCATTCATTAATCGCAACATGAAATTTCAAAGTTGATAGATAGAAGGTCGCACGACTTAATTATTGTTTATAATTTGTTACCTAATTCTTAAATAAAAAACCAAAGAAACTTGACAACTCAAATTCAATATAATGTGCGCACGAAACTTAAACTTCTTTACATAAACCTTTATTATTTCTAAGATTTCGCGATTTTGCATAATAAAACACAATGTTTACCGGGTTTCACTCGCGTTTTATTTTATAACGGCATTGATATTAACGACCGAGCTTTCGCTAACTTTACAGTTAGCTTTTTCATAGTTGACTGTCAGTGAATCTTGAAAAATGCGAGTAAAACCTGGCAAAAATTGTGTTTTATTTAATTTTTATTTGTGAATTGTGCCCATAAAATCTAAATAAAAAACCTGGATTTTAGCCAATTCAGCATAATAAAGAAATATTTCTTTTTGTTTTTATTGCTCAAGGCATTTTAAACTTAGAAATATTTTTAGCAAGGAAATATATTTCCAAAAAATCCCCATGACAGGATTCGAACCTCCGTCTTTTCGCCAACCAGGCGACTGCTCTAAAGAAATGCTAAGAAACCATAACATGACGAGACGTATACGTCTTCGAAAAGGATTTCTAGCAAATAGAAAATTAAAGTTGGTCTCATGCGCTCTGCCATTGAGAGAGAAAAGAAAAAATTAGAAATTTAAATACTTTTTCATATTTAATTTTTAATTCAACGACTTACTGTAACAAATACAATTTATTTTTTAATGAACATGTCAAACAATTTTTGTTAGCCCGTTAGTTTGTCCCACAACTGGGCATATAAGCCTGCCCTTAATGCGTCTTACAACCATGGTAGCTTACTTCAGTGAGTCCCAGGATATGTCAATAATAGCAACAAATTGTTATATCTAAGTACATTATTAAAGTCGTCCAGGTGCAAAGGTCCCCATAATGCAAATGGTCAATCTTTACACAAGAAAAATAGTACAGCTTTGTTTTATTAATTACCCTTACTTATTTCCTTTCCTCCAATCTAATTCGGAATCCGAATTCAGAATAATCTCTGCTTTCAAGACAAAATCTTTTTTAGATATATCGATCCTTAAAACAACAAAGGCTGTAAAAGCCAAATAGCCACTTTTCAGGAGAGCCAAAAAACTAAAATGGGTAACTTTGTTTTCGCAATATCTTCTAAAGTATTAAAGCTATAATAACAAATTAAAGTTCTATTTTATTATAATTGCCATGTGTACAATATAACAAGCCTAAAATTGCGGGGTCTACGCTAGTTTCCGAGATAGCATGGCTTTTACTACAAAAATATTTGGTCTTCACTGGCCTTTACCCCCTAAATTTCGTACCAGGTTAAGGTTTGCAGGTTAAGCAGGTAACGCCAACTTGGAGTAAAAGACTTTAAGAATATTTATAATAAGGTTTTTTTGAAATAAAGGACAAAGATAATTAACGAAAGTTAAAATTATTGTAATAAATGTGACACATTTTTTTTTAATTTACCTGTAAATTTAACATTTAGCATGAATTAACTCATCTAAAGTATGGTAAGAACTATAATTTTTAAGAACTTAAAAACAACTACAAATTACAACTACAAAAGTAGCATCAACTAAATCAACATCAAAAAAAATTTAAAATATTCATCGAAAGTATAAATTTTTGCAAGAAAAGAAGTTAAATTTAAGAAAATAAAGTTTTAATTGACCGAACGAGCGAAGCGAGTGAGGTCCAGTGCAGACGGGCCTGGCGCTTGTATCTTTGTAACTTTGTATCTTTGTTCGACGATAACTTGAGTATCGTAGCTCCGATCTTCATGAATTTTAGTATGCACGTAGTTTAGGTCAATAGAATTTATGAGTTCGAAGATGAGCCGGATCAGTAGGAAGTTGGGGAGATAGGGGGTCTTGAGGTCTCAGTTCGAGGCGAACTACTAGTTAGAAAATTATGCAATAATTGACCGAACGAGCGAAGCGAGTGAGATCCAGTGTAGACGGGACTGGCGCTTGTATCTTTGTAACTTTGTATGTTTGTTCGCGATAACTTGAGTACCTCCGATCTTCGTGAATTTTGGTATGCGCTTGATTTAGGTCAATAGAATTTATGAGTTCGTTCGAGTGAGAACTAAAACCTCACAACCCCCTACCTATCTCCCTAACCCCCCGACCGATCCGGCTCATCTTCGAACTCATAAATTCTATTGATCTAAACTACGCGCATACCGTAATAATTCATGAAGATCGGAGCAACGATACTCAAGTTATCGTCGAACAAACAAACAAAGATACAAGCGCCAGGCTCGTCTACACTGGACCTCACTCGCTTCTCTCGTCCGGTCAATCAATTTTGTTAAGGTGCTTTTTCTTGAAAGAAGCTACCCTAACTAGAAGTTCGCTTCGAACTAAAACCTCACGACCGCCTACCTCCCCAACCCCTCTACCGATCCGGCTCATCTTCGAACTCATAAATTCTATTGATCTAAACTAGGGGTTCGCCCCGAACTGAGACCTCACGACCACCTATCTCCCCAACCCCTCTACCGATCCGGCTCATCTTCGAACTCATGAATTCTATTGATCTGAACTACGCACACACCAAAATTCAAGAAGATCGGAGTAACGATACTCAAGTTATCGTCGAACAAACATACAAAGATACAAGCGCCAGGCCCGTCTACACTGGACCTCACTCGCTTCGCTCGTTCGGTCAACTACGCCCATACCAAATTTCATGAAGATCGGAGCTACGATACTCAAGTTATCGTCGAACAAACATACAAAGATACAAGCGCCAGGCTCGTCTACACTGGACCTCACTCGCTTCTCTCGTTCGGTCAATCAATGTTGTTAAGGTGCTTTTTCTTGAAAGTAGCTACCCTAACTAGGAGTTCACCCAAAACTGAGACCTCACAACCCCCTATCTCCCTAACCCCCCGACCGATCCGGCTCATCTTCGAACTCATAAATTCTATTGATCTAAACTACGCGCATACCAAAATTCATGAAGATCGGAGTAACGATACTCAAGTTATCGTCGAACAAACAAACAAAGATACAAGCGCCAGGCCTGTCTACACTGGACCTCACTCGCTTCTCTCGTTCGGTCAATCAATTTTGTTAAGGTGCTTTTTCTTGAAAGAAGCTACCCCAACTAGAAGTTCGCTTCGAAATGAAACCTCACGACCCCCTACCTTCCCAACCCCCCTACCGATCCGGCTCATCTTCAATCTCATAAATTCTATTGATCTAAACTAGGGGTTCGCCCCGAACTGAGACCTCACGACCCCTATCTCCCCAACCTTCCACCGATCCGGCTTATCTTCGAACTCATTGACCGAACGAGCAAAGCGAGTGAGGTCCAGTGTAGACAGGCCTGGCGCTTGTATCTTTGTAACTTTGTATGTTTGTATCATTTTAACTTTGTATCTTTGTATATTAGTATCTTTGTAACTTTGTATGTTTGTTCGACGATAACTTGAGTATCGTAGCTCCGATCTTCATGAATTTTGGTATGCACGTAGTTTACGTCAATAGAATTTATGAGTTCGAAGATGAGCTGGATAGGTAGGGGGGTAGGGGAGATAGGGGTCGTGAAGTCTCAGTTCGGGGCGAACTTCTAGTAAATTTTATTGACCTGAACTACGCGCACACCAAAATTGAAGAAGATCGAAGCAACGATACTTAAGTTATCGTCGAACAAACATACAAAGATACAAGCGCCAGCCCCGTCTACACTGGACCTCACTCGCTTCTCTCGTTCGGTCAATCAATTTTGTTAAGGTGCTTTTTCTTGAAAGAAGCTACCCTAACTAGAAGTTCGCTTCGAAATGAAACCTCACGACCCCCTACCTTCCCAACCCCCCTACCGATCCGGCTCATCTTCAATCTCATAAATTCTATTGATCTAAACTAGGGGTTCGCCCCGAACTGAGACCTCACGACCCCCTATCTCCCCAACCTTCCACCGATCCGGCTTATCTTCGAACTCATTGACCGAACGAGCAAAGCGAGTGAGGTCCAGTGTAGACAGGCCTGGCGCTTGTATCTTTGTAACTTTGTATGTTTGTATCATTTTAACTTTGTATCTTTGTATATTAGTATCTTTGTAACTTTGTATGTTTGTTCGACGATAACTTGAGTATCGTAGCTCCGATCTTCATGAATTTTGGTATGCACGTAGTTTACGTCAATAGAATTTATGAGTTCGAAGATGAGCTGGATAGGTAGGGGGGTAGGGGAGATAGGGGTCGTGAAGTCTCAGTTCGGGGCGAACTTCTAGTAAATTTTATTGACCTGAACTACGCGCACACCAAAATTGAAGAAGATCGAAGCAACGATACTTAAGTTATCGTCGAACAAACATACAAAGATACAAGCACCAGCCCCGTCTACACTGGACCTCACTCGCTTCTCTCGTTCGGTCAATCAATTTTGTTAAGGTGCTTTTTCTTGAAAGAAGCTACCCTAACTAGAAGTTCGCTTCGAAATGAAACCTCACGACCACCTACCTTCCCAACCCTCCTACCGATCCGGCTCATCTTCAATCTCATAAATTCTATTGATCTAAACTAGGGGTTCGCCCCGAACTGAGACCTCACGACCCCCTATCTCCCCAACCTTCTACCGATCCGGCTTATCTTCGAACTCATTGACCGAACGAGCGAAGCGAGTGAGGTCCAGTGTAGACAGGCCTGGCGCTTGTATCTTTGTAACTTTGTATGTTTGTTCGATGATAACTTGAGTATCGTAGCTCCGATCTTCATGAATTTTGGTATGCACGTAGTTTACGTCAATAGAATTTATGAGTTCGAAGATGAGCTGGATCGGTAGGGGGGTTGGGGAGATAGGGGTCGTGAAGTCTCAGTTCGGGGCGAACTTCTAGTAAATTTTATTGACCTGAACTACGCGCACACCAAAATTGAAGAAGATCGAAGCAACGATACTCAAGTTATCGTCGAACAAACATACAAAGATACAAGCGTCAGGCCCGTCTACACTGGACCTCACTCGCTTCGCTCGTTCGGTCAACTACGCGCATACCAAAATAAATTCTATTGACTTGAACTACGCGCACACCAAAATTCATGAAGATCGAAGCTACAATACTCAAGTTATCGTCGAACAAACATACAAAGATACAAAGTTAGAAAGATACAAACATACAAAGTTACAAAGATACAAATATACAACTCACTCGCTTCGCTCGTTCGGTCAAAAATCTGTGTGCTCTAAAACATTAACATAATACGGTTTAATTAAATATTGTCCTTTACGACATTATAAACGTTTTTGATTTGTAAAACCAATTCTATAAAATTGTAGTAAAAGCCTTTTTTAAAAAGTCTTGGATATTGAGACAAGTTGTCTTAAATATTACTTACTTCGATATAATCGTAAAATGTAGTATTAACCACATTACTAACAATTTGTGTCTTTTACGCCCTTAATTTGCAGGTTTCGATTTCGATATTGGTTTTAACGTCATAAATTATAAAAATATTTGAACAAAAACTAAAAAAATATTGGACGTAAACGCCATTTTTTTGCGAATTTGCCCATTTCAATTATACAGATCGATAGAGCTTCAAAAACTGAACAAAACTGCATTTAAAAGTCATTTTGACCAAAATGGCTTTTACGACATTTGTTGTTTTAAGGATCGATATCTGATGTGACTTTGAAATTAAGGAGTAGGTATTGTTGACAATAATACTTTTAACTTCAGAAATGCATACTTGCGACCTAAAAATGAGATACTAATATTTACCGACATCATTTCAGGTCGGGTTAAGATTTATTTTCATTTAAGAAATGAAATTTTATAACTTTCTATAAATCAAATCGGTTTTGAATTCAGTAGATCAAAATGATAGTTTTGATCTACTGAATTCAATACTATGTAAACACTTATATACACTTAAAAAATATATAAGTGTTTACATAGTATTATAATATTATGCGCAAA
This sequence comes from Idaea dimidiata, assembly GCA_949358125.1. Lineage (NCBI taxonomy): Eukaryota > Metazoa > Arthropoda > Insecta > Lepidoptera > Geometridae > Idaea > Idaea dimidiata. Next base: position 12,061,336 of record OX442339.1, on the reverse strand, counting down.
CACTTAGATGTCCAAACGAAATGGCTAAATTGCTGCTAACAAAATATCAATAATCATTATACGAAACGAGGACAACAACGAAAAAGTTGACCAAATAAAACTGGATTGTTATGTACAAGTAGGTATTTATTTGCGCTTTTCTGTTCTAAGTAGATAAAAATAACCATATATCGCTTAGTTATAAAGGTTTCATTTCTTAAAAATTGTACTTATTATTAAAAGGCGTTATTAATATTTTTATATTACTTTTTCATTTTTATCATGAACTTCAATAAAATTCACATACAGTAGTAATTTATAACGCTCGTTATTGTGTTTTGACTTTTGTGCTTTGCTTTTTAGGCTATCGATATTTGCATTAATTAAGGAAGTAAACTCGTTTTGTAGCAATGTAGTAAATTGAAGTAGACAGAGACTATACAAGATGTAACAGGTAAGCCCTTTTAATCCGAAAGGGGGTTGTTCTAGACGTCTAGGCGAACACCTTTTGTTCTACGACTTTTGAAAATTCAAACTTTTTTTTTGAAAATTTCGAGATTATATTTCACTGGAAAAACAGCTGTTTTTGAAAATAAAGGTAATTGAAGGTTTGATTGTAGTAGACCAAACTAAATGAAAGGACAACATAAGGTCAATGACCTCGAACTCTCAGAAACAGCTGATTTTCAAGTAAACTTTACACCTAAATTTTTCGAAAAGTACTTCGAATTTTCAAAAGTCGTAGAACAAAAGTTGTTCGCCTAAACGTCTAGAACAACCCCCTTTCGGATTAAAAGGGCTTACCTGTTACATCTTGTATAAACCTATAAATATTATTTTGAATTAATCCGTAACGTCCGGGATGCAGCCAAGGTATTTCAGGGGTCCGGAACAAATTGAAATCCTAGACGTCATACCACATTTCATTATGTTCCTGGACAGTACCGGACGATCCCAACCAAATTCGTCTCCTAATACCTATATTCTAAATAAATGAGGCAAAACCCACCAACACAGCCTCTAGGTCCAGCATCAAAAGGAATAAAACTGTAATGGTGTCTTTTCTGTGTATTTTCCGGTAAGAAGTTTTCAGGGTTGAATGTGTCTGGATCTTTGTAGTATTTAGGATTTCGATGAACACCATAAATACTAATTACCACACTTGCACCAGCCGGTATAAGGTTATTATTTGTTACTTAAAACACATTTAAATTAAAAATAAGCAAAATCATAATAATTATGTATACAATTTGTAACGGGTTAGTCCTTTAAATCCGAAAGGGGGTTGTTCTAGACGTCTAGGCGAACAACTTTTGTTCTACGACTTTTGAAAATTCAAACTTTTTTTTTGAAAATTTTGAGATTATGTTTCACTGAAAAAACAGCTGATTTTGAAAATAAAAATAATTGAAGTTTTGATTGTAAACCATCAAACTAAATATAAGGACAACATAAGGTCAATGACCTCGAACTCTCAGAAACAGCTGATTTTCAAGTAAACTTTACACCTAAATTTTTCGAAAAGTACTTTGATTTTCCAAAAGTCGTAGAACAAAAGTTGCTAGCCTAGACGTCTAGAACAACCCCCTTTCGGATTAAAAGGGCTTACCTGTTACACCTTGTATATTTATGAAACTATCAAAGCTTTCTAAACGGAAATTAGTTCACGTAAAGTAAAATAAAGATACTTTAGTTAATAGGTAATGAACTTTTCGTTTTACAAAGCATTTCTTTAGAAAGAAAGAAATATTCATAATTAAAAGTGTTTGTGTCGCTTCTTAACATTTCTCTTTTTAATTTTTAAAGTAACATTTAGATGTTAGTTAGTGGATATTTGAAATAACTTGAATTACCAATTCTGGCATCCTCATATAGTATCGCCATAATATTATTATTATTTATTTATTGAATAACATATTTTAGGACATACATTGAGTTAAGCATAAACAAATGCCACAAAACCTCAATGGTTTGTCTTGGCATCTCCAAACGAAGCTACTAACATTATAAAAAACATTTCGTTATAGATAGTGTTTAGAACGTACACTTTTTTATAAACAAGTTTTATACAGCATTGCACTAAAAAATTTAAATAAAAACGTTGATGATTAAAAATTAACATGTTCAAATATTTTTGTCATTCACTACATTACACTAGTAAAAGGCCACACAAGTGCAGACGTTAGGTATCTTTCGGCTATGGTAGTACGTGGTAGGTACGCAAACAACAACTCCCTCCCAGCTGATCACTCAGCTCACGCGGTTTGCGCGTGCACCGACCGACCGACAAAACCCGAACTGGGTAGTCTCAAAGTTCCAAAAATAGCCCTCTCCAAAGTTTTCATATTTACTGTATATCTGCAAACGTTGCTACACGATCGGAATCTGCGAATATATCGCGAAGTTCTTCATAAACTTTGTCCCGGATATTCTAGTGAATCTCTAACAAACATAAGGCGAAACTAGATCCCGCTGCAACTGTATCGTGACCCTAGAAGATACAACGAAATAATGTTTTACAAAGAACATCATTATCCGAGCGATGTGCTCAGTTACGTCCCTCTTAGGAGCCCGGGCTCCGCTTTCCTACATTTCCACTTAGCACGGTCTTCGGCATCTGGTGTGGTTAGGCCATATGCGCGTGCATATGTGCTGATATGCGTATATTAGTCATTACGACGTCAAGCATTTCTTAGGCCTTCCCAATCTGCCGTGGTCAGGCGAAGGTGGCATAGCAAAGCATTTGTCCCCACACAACTAATCGGTTTTCGTAAGATGTGACCATATCATCATAAGCGGCACTCTTGCAATTTTATCTGAAATGTTTTGGACATGAAGCTCCCTGCCCCTGCCCTGATGTAAACCATGTCTTCCTCTTCACAAACCAATGCTTCTTACGTTAACCTCAAACATTAGTGGATTTACTTCGTCTCGAATTTCATGATCAGTTATGTCATTACTTTATTTTGATACGAGTCCACGAGTGTATCTAAAAAGTTTAAACGTTTCTTTTCACGTGAAAATGTGTAATTCATACAGTTAATTACATTTACATTACCTATTTATGCTGGTTGTCTCACTTTGTCATGGTAAACAAGTTTGGTTAAATAAAGAATTTATTTATTTATTTATTTTGTATACCTATTACTTTCGTATCTCGTAGTATTGTTTTGTACCACCTATGTCGTTTTCGTCATTATAGTCTAGATCATCTTTGTATTCTTTGGGAATATTATCAAAAAGTGTATTGACTGTAGGTAACTCTTCTTTTTTGGTGCTTTTTTCTTCAACTTCTTGGTCTTGTTCTAAATCAGATTTGTTTTTGTTTCCTACGTAATTTTCTTTTTTTTTTGTTTAATTATCTGTGTAAATAACAAATTTAAACCTACCTGTAGATTAAACATAGTTATAAAGCCAGATTCAAACACTCCGAAGTTCTTGAATATTCAGTAGTGTTCTTATATGACGTAGATATTATTGCCTTGGCATCACCTTTTAAATTACTAATACTGATTGATTGAATTCCTATGTTGTATAAATTAGACTAAACGTTCAAGTTTTGTCAGTTCAGTTTGTCATCCCTTGGTTTTCGATGTTGGTAGATTCTACTGATACCACTGCATCGAAATTTCTATGTGAATTTTCTATGAACTAGAACTAAATACATACCTCATACAATAATTATTTTTTTTACTTATAAAATCAAAAACTTCTAACGTCTTTAAAAATGTAACCTCGTAACACTCGTTGAGGTGTCACTCTTAGCACAATAAAAAATCAAACTAACTAATTAAACACTTTATTTACCGGGTTTAATCGCGTTTTATTGATGGTTTTAAACGAACCGAGCTTTCGCCAACTTTACAGTTGGCTTTTTAAAGGTTGACAACCTTGAAACCTTGAAAAAGCCAACTGTAAAGTTGGCGAAAGCTCAGTTCGTTTAAAACCATGAATAAAACGCGATTAAACCCGATAAATAAAGTGTTTTATTATGCAAAATCGCGGAAACCATAGAAGAAATTATCAAACTAAACCATCCATTTTTTTTTCACGAATTGTGTACCTATTAATGGTAAAAACGTTTTTAATTTAATAGTTTTATTATTTTCGTTAAGAACCGGTAATTTTTGTGTTCAGAGTACGAGATAGACTTTGCATTTAAGTGGATTTTCTGTTCTGTGACTGGATCTAGCTGGACCATAAAAGTTGCTAGATTAGACTATGAATAGTAATAATCATGATTGTTACTAGCAAACAATAAATACCTACTTACATAGCATCTATTTTCGGAGAGCGATGTTGGTCTAGTCTAGAGTCTAGTAGGAGACCGAGTATACCAATAATATTTAATATCTACACAGTTTCTCCTTCTGACTAAATTGACTCAGTAAACTTACCTTATTGCGAATTATTTTTAAAAGTTTTCCTTGCAAGGTAGAGAGCGAAGTCAATTAAAACGAAATTCGGGATGAATTCAAAATTTATAATGTCCCTGAAGAAGAATGTCGCACATTCTGTAAACGATAAGTATAAGTATATGCTTAGGTCCATAATTTTGAATTTACTTACTAGTTAAAATTACTCTACATAGTAGAAACAATAATATTTTTTTAAGAAATATATAATTAGGTAAATTAACTAGCACGATCGCGAAATCGTTGCAAGGTGATGTAACTGATGCATAAAACACGAATAACATACCTACCTATCGTAGTTGAAGGCTTTTTGAATACTAACCTAAGAACGACGAACAGGGAGACTGACGTCTGACGAACATTTGACGATAAGTCGAGTTTTATATACGCTATAAAACTAGACTTGTCCTCAGATGTTCTTTTAACTTCCATCACAGTTTCTAAAATAATAAAACATTGCACGAATTCAATAAATACACACCTAGAAACATAATAAAAATAATAGTTTAAAAAACTAAAAAACACGCTTTTTGCATGCACTAAAAATTACAAAATAATTCGGACATTTAGTTATGGGTATTCTTTGATACCCATGTCATGGGGGTGGATTTCAAACAGCCAGTCCAACATCTTGGGGAGGCAGCCATATTGGATTTGTAATGACGTTTCTTAGCTAGTCATGTATTGTCATCAGAACTCAGAGCGTGTGCAAAATTTCATCGTGTCTCTATATCTATATATCTATTTCAATTTAATCGAAGACCGGAAAGTGGGTCCAATTAATTCCAAGATTTTCTCACATACATAGTTACAAGTGAAGCTAATATAAAAGCGTGGTTATTAAATATATTAAATATATTAAATTATAGTGTCTAATATGAGAAACAATGGATCTCCATTTCTCACCTGACATTGTCATCTTGAACTGATTTTAATTATAAATAATAAAATTTAAATAAATTAATAGAAAATAAGGAAAACATTTAAGTCACTTTGTAATTAAAGCAGGAATATTCATTAAATATTAAGTAGAACAATAACAAATAAATAATAGTCATTAAAATTATTAAAACTAGGTCCGACAAGGCCCAATATTATTAATACGGGCTATATTGACGTCAAACATAATCTAGATTGTCCTTTTATCGTATAAAAAGCATTGGATTAAATAAACAGCTCCAACCTTCACTATACAACAGCTCATCTCCCAACCTAGGTGAAAAGGTATTCTAATGCTTTCTTTATGTTGTTGTGTATTTCATGTACTATCCACAAAATTGATACCAGCAAAATTATACAGATAAATAAAATAATAAATAAATAAATCCTGTGACCAACACACAGCGCCATCTAGCCCCGTGGTAAGCTGCTAAAGCTTGTGTTACGGTGACTAGACAACGGATATACTACTTATAATTTTATGATTATTTTTACAGATGAGCAATATTTTTGCCAAATCGTACATTAGTTCTTTATTTTCGGAAAGTTGTGTTGTTATCATGTTCTGATCAAGTATCTAATTTGAAGAAGAAAAAAAAAACTATTCATTTTGAAGAGGAAAGCAATTCATTCTGTAATTATGTCTGATTTATTTCTCCGTGCTGTCCTTTTAATTCTTTAATTTACTGGATAAAAGAAGGACCTAAATTATAAGTAGATAAATTCGTAGTAGCTACATCAAGATAGCGGTTGTAGGTCTAAAAATAGTAAACTTATATAAACGAAAGCAATGCTCCGAATGTGCCTAAAATTTGAAGCAGTAGTACTTTCAGGAGATCAGGGCCCAAGTTATTAAAAAACAAAGTGAGTCGTCAGCCTGATATAAACGACAGCTACATACAGTATTTCAACTAACCAGTTATTTTTGTAAGTGCAATAATCTTTTAAAGCAGTAATAATATAATAGTTAGCAATTAATATAAAACTGTCAGGCGCTGGTATTAAAACAGTTATTTTTATTAATAGGTGTTTTGGAACCTTTCGGCCGCATTGGTTTTGGCTTATAACAAAAATAAATTTTAGTACATTCCTTTATTAGAGAATTCTACTTAAGTTCAAAATATACCACTTTGTTTTTAATTACTTGAGTTCTGAATTAATACATAATAATAATTCTTCAAACTCTACGAACATTCGGTAACAGTCGGTTCATTTCATATCCTGTCGTGTAAATACCATTAACTGCTATCCTAATATACAAACAAATATATTATTACCTTCCAAGAACAGTAAAACTAACTTACCCCAAACAGCACCCAAGGAACTAGAAAACCTATCTTTATATTCTTACTCACATTAAGTGATATTTTATGTATGAAGCAAAACCAGTCATAAAAACATGCATGCATCCCTTTTATTTTCTTCGCCGCAATGCAATGATAATTTGCTGTGGTAATTACAAGTGCAATTTATTTGTCTAGTTTTTGAATTTTTAATATTAAATATTAAGGTGTTATTAAACAATAATAAATGACATATATATATATATATTTAATACTAACTGCGCTCCGCCGTGTTACCTGCGTCCGTTCCCGTAGAAATATGGGAATAAAAGTATCACATGTGTTATTCCAGGTATTCTACTACTTACCTATATTTCAAGTTGTAGCGTAATCCGTTCAGCAGTTTTTAGGTGATTGAGTAACAAAGTTATAGACATATACATACAAACTTTCGCGCTTATAATATAATATTTTTAGAGGCTATTGTAAAGTTTTATACTTAAGTATTTTTTTTCTATATAGGTAAGTGATGTATAAATGGTGTTTATTTTTTTGCAAAAAACTAGATTCGTTTCTAGGCCAGGGTATTTTTTTTTTCAAAAGTCTATTAATGCCATTTTAGTTTTTGTCAAAATCGGGGACGCATCTCCTTTCAGCATTTTTCGCTATCTCATATAGTTTAGGATATCCCCCTGAAAGCCCATCGAAATGGTTTTATCAAATGCTTGCTTTGGCTTAATACTTTTATACGAGTATATTAACTAAACCTACTAAAGACATTCGTTCGTGATTCTCCCATTGATGAAGATTGTGAACCTCGAAATCTGGCAAGCGTGAAGGAAGACGTTCGGTTGCCTGAAGCAGAGCCTTACGTAGAGGTATCTGTAGACAGATAGGTCTCTGGAAAATTTACATAGGCAAGTTATAAATGGCAAAACTAACTAAACAAGATAAATGGTCTAAACTAAGAACATTATTGTAAAACTTGACGTCATTTTTATTAACATTAATCCCCAAAACAAATAAGTATCATTGTCTCAAAGTTCGTTATTTCATTTTCAGATTTAGTGAAACCTACTTAGTCGAAAGTGGTGTGTAATATAGGCAGAAGTACCTACAATAAATTCTATTTAATTTAAATAGCATAATACAAAAGACTATAAATCATGGGTATAGCAATTCAAATATTGTGTTCTGTCTTAAGTAAGTTACGATTACTAAAAATACCTATGTTTTTCGAATTTTAGTTGCAAAAAATTTGTCAAGATTTGACTAAATATAGATATAACTATTGTTAAATGTTACGTTGTATTTTTCAGTTTGTTTTCTTAACGTCTGTTTGGGGTTAATGTTTGCTTGGCCATCGTCAACGCTCCGCTTATTTGAATCAAAGAACACTACTCTGAATAGACCAATGACAGAATCTGAATTGGCACTCTTTGGTAGCATGTCTTCTATTGGATCCTTGGTTGGGACACCTTTTGTTGGCGTATTTCTTGACAGGATTGGGCGAAAACATACTGCATTATCATTTTCATTGATCAGTACGGTGACTAGCAGTTTATCATTTATTATAATTTAGTAAGTATATTCGTTGAAAACATTTCTGATTAATTCATCTCTTTCTAGTTGGGATGGGCGATTATAGCAGCCAGCAATCAAGTAGTAGTGGTACTTACTGCTGTATTTATATCTGGTCTTTCTGGAGCAGTGTTTCCTGTCGTTACGGTTTACGTCAGCGAAATTTGTCAGGAGTCGATCCGCGGAGCAATGACTTCTGGCTGCACGATTCTATATGCTTTTGGTCTTCTACTGTCTTACCTTTTAGGAGGATTTTTGAAATATGACATGATGGTGTACGTGAGCTTGAGCATAAATGTTGCAGTGACGGTTGCACTGATTTTATTAAAGGACTCACCTACACATTTAATGGCCAAGGGATTTGAAGAGGTAATGATTTAATGCCATGCTATATTATACTAGCTGCTCCCCGCGGTTTCACCTATGTTATTCCTGGTATACAGCTACCTATATTCCACCCCAATCGGTTCAGTAGTTTTTGCGTGAAAGATTATTAAGTCATAGGCATCCATACAAACTTTCGCGTTTATAATATTAGTAAGATGGCAACGTTTGAAAATAATATATTATGTATTTAATAAGATTTTGTTTAATTATAGCAAGCAGCGAAATCTATTGCATTCTATAGAGGCGTAAAGCTAGGATCCAAGGAGGTAGAACAAGAATTGAATGGTATTAAACAGAGTTTGAACCCTAAAATGGACGGTAAGTAAATTATTTATCCATACTTTTGTACAATATGATATACTTACATAATATTTTAGAAATTCCAATAAAAATAAATGGATAGTGTGATGGTCACCTCTTTATTACTTTTTTCAGATCAAATTATCCACGACGATGAGAAATTGGATTCAACACAAATAAATCCGCAGCAAATGAGTGTTTGGCAATTTTTCAGTAAGTAATCAAATAATTAAAACAGGTTATATTGATTTTTTTCTCTATTTTCGCGATGCTAGATTCTGCTCTTACGGCGAAACCTGTAAAGGTCTTAAAACATCGAGCATGGAAACAATGCAAAAAATAAAAAAGCACCATGTGATCAAAAGCCAAAATATGTTCAATTATTAAATACAATTATTAAATAAAATAAATATTACACAACATTACACACAGCGCAATCTAGCCTCAAACTAAGACTTTCGTTGTACTATTGGTACTAGACAACGGATATACTACATATTAAATACTTTTTTTGTAAATACATAGATATATACAAAGGTAGACCCCAAGACCAGATACAAATATTTATTTTTAGCATAAATATAAATATTTGTACCTGACGTTGCATGCGCCTGACTGCTGAATTGCAGTCAGGCGTAAGCCCGACGCGCCACAAAGGCCGTCAAAATAACAGTTCACATTCCTCGCTTTATATGAATACTGTGTTTGCTCTCTTAGTTCTCTTGGTAATAAGGCACCTACCTTATTTATTTCAGATAGTTCCAGTTCAACTCGTCGTGCTTTTTATGTAACCTTAGCACTATTGACCATATCTTGCCTACAAGGCCAGATCGTATTACAGGTCTACGCTGAACCTTTGTTTGAAGATGCTATTCCTAACATGTCAGCTAATACTGGCAGCATTTTTTTCGCCCTCGTCGCCATAGTAGCTGGAACAGTAACCGGTTATTTGACTGAAGTCACTGGTAGGCGAGTAAGTATGCTGTTATCACAAACAATAAGGCATAATCTGATGCTAAGTTTTATATTATCTCGGTGTCGTTGTTAATATTGACAATCACAAACTTTAACAATGAATTTGTGTAAAATATTACACAAATTCATTAATAAAAATAAAAAAAAGTTATATCTAATAAGATATAACTTTCTTTTTTGCCAGCATATATGAAGAAACCACAAGATGTTGGCATATAATTAATAATAATTCTTCGAACATTTATAAAATAATGCCTAATTGTTGTTCTTGAAAAAACACTTCAAAAATTCGCTATCGGCGGGATTCGAATTTAATTCAGCTTATTCGATAATCTTGATGAAGTAGGGTATGAATAAAAAGCATTCACATAACTATTTTATTTACGGTAAAGCTTATTTTTCTTATTTTTTAGCTGTTGATGATATTGTCATCATTACTAACTGCAACAAGCTGCTTGGTGCTGGGTCTTCAATTACATCTACATTGGGGCCCTTCATGGCTTATCGCTGCCAATATCTATTTCTTTACAACTGTGTATACTTTTGGAGGCGGCACAGTACCTTGGGTTGTTTTGGGTGAAGTTTTCTTACCACAGGTCAGATTCTGTACCATTTTATAAAAAAAAAAACTATCAAATATTACACAGGTATATTGTTTAAACGAATAGGTATATCTGTTATACACAAATATAGTAAGGTATATTATATGTCTCTTTTTTCTCAATGTAGGCTATATTTATGGTTTCTAATGCAAGTAGTTAGTAATTTGGTAATTACCTTTATAATATTTCTAGTACCTACTACGTTTACTTATTTTTATCTAATGAATGCTTGCAATTAAGTGCCTTTTATAAATTTCAGGTTAGAAGCGTTCTAACAACGTTGGTGATCGAATGGATATGGTTCTGCTACTATGTGATGCTGTTTGCCTTTAACCCACTCGTTAAGATCTTAGGATTGGGCCCAGTCTTCTATATCTTCGCAGTAGCCGGATTTTCCACTGCTATATTCACGGCGTTTTTTATGCCTGAGACAAAAGGGCTTACAGTGTACGAAATACAGACAAAGTTTGAGAAGAATGACAGGAAAAGGAAAGATGATACTATGTTGTCGTAATAGCACATAACTTTTCTTAATATTCAATATTTCAATGTGATATGAAAACATATGTCTATTTTTGGACAATTGTAATGATTATATGGTAAATACTTACGATGAGCATTATACTTTTTGAGTTCTGCAAAGTATGTATTTTAATTAAAGTTTACGTTTCTGTTGTTTTTTTGGTGAAATTTGTTCACGTGTTACGGCAGGCGCCATTTTTACACTCCCAACACTACCCGGCCCACTGCCGTCCCATAGTCCAAACAGGTTATAACCATTGATAGTTCTCCTAATAGTTCTACCAGATCCGTTTATTGTTCTTGGTATCCAAATTAATGACAATATTATAATTAACTTAGGTATAACAAAAACTATTTACTTAGGGTAATTCACAAATCAATACATAAAAACACATTTTTTTATTTCAAAAAATGTTGTAATGTAACAATTACATCATTGTCAGTCAATTTTATGAGCACATGGTAAGTATTTACTGTAATGTATCAATAAATATAACACAATTTATACCGGGTTAATATATACCAATATAAATATTTCGCAATGAAAGGAATAAAACACAATATATACCAATATAACCCGGTATATATTGTGTTTTATTATGCAAGATCGCGAAAACCTTAGACAAAATTATATCAATAAATAGTTTATTTAAAAACTTTATATATTTGTAAATGTAGCTAACTGTATATAGTTATGTATTTTTATACCTATAAACACTTCATTATTCACATTGCAATAAAGAATTAAGTAAATACATATTATTATTATAGGTACAATAAATATTCAATGACGCTTATTAATTTAAATATATACAAATCATAAAGTAGTCATCATTTTTTGATAAATAAAAGTCATTAGTATAAACACCTACATAAAATAATTATCATATAAAATACGGTAAATCATTAACTCTACAATATAAATATCAGTACAAAATTGAGAGTTGAACTATATCAGTATTTAAATTTGGGCATTACTATAAAAACAAGCACAAACTTAATTATTTAAATTTCAACAGTTTTGTTTTGAGTTTCACGCGAATACTACTTTAATACATAATTTTATTACTATACATAATTAATATTATATATAACTGTAGTAGGTATAATATTATTATATAATTTTAGAACTATATTTGTTCATTATAAAATTAAATAAATATACGTAATTAAATTATTTATATACTCATCAAATCCGCTTATTACTTGAGATAAGATAAAGGAACCATTGATGTATATCTACTTATTTAAGGATATAGTGATACATAAATAAATATATGCCTTGAAACCTATTTTAGGTTCCATTAGAATATTTTTTAGTAATAATATCGGTCTTTGTTTCCTAGTCCATTTTGAATTCAGTATGCATCTGAAGGAATTCTAGTTCTGGGTTCAATCTTCAGTCGGAATCCGTCAGTCCTTTTCAGGATAATGTCCGCTTGGAGTGAGAAGTCTTTTTCTTTTACCTCCGAAATAGCCTTGTAGTTTCTCAAAACAGTGGACAGCAAAATCTTGAGCTTCAATAGAGCGTATTTTCGACCTATAAAAACGTAGGCATTTTTACAAATATTTGAAAAAAATCAAATTGTTATTTACATTTACGGGAATAGGTACTATTTTCAAAATCAATTTTGGCTACAACATAAAAATTATTGACAAAATTCTGCTAAGTTATTCGGGTTTAACCATTGATCTCAATCTTAACAGTAGACATGTCATCAGAAAGAAGATAGTTGTTACAAGTCGCTGAAGTAACCGTTTGAACGTCATTCATCAACTTTCATCTTAGCTTTATCATCTCATTTAATGATAGATGTAACCATATTGTCAGCGTTGGAGTATCTTTCTTTAGCTTAAAAGAAACATGAAATATGGGATATATTTGAGACATCACCACTGGTACATATATCTCAATGGGTTCGATTAAGAATTAGGTATCTTGAAATGGTTATAGAATAAATTAACATAAAATCAAAATTGCTTACCAACACAACTTCTAGGACCAGCACTGAAGGGGATGTAGCTGTAATAGTGTCTATTCTGAGTGTTTTCAGGTAAGAAATTGTCAGGGTTGAACACTTCCGGATCCTTGTAGTACTTAGGATTGCGATGCACTTTGAAGGTGCCGACGACAACGGTGGAACCAGCGGGTAGCACGTAGTTCTTAGTTGCTACACAAATTAAAATAAAATAGTTAAATAGCCCGATACGAAACATTTGTTAAAGAAATGAAAGCACTGATAAGACAAATTAGTTAAATAAAACGTTTTTGGATTCGCTACCAAAATATGACGGAATACGAAAACTTGTGTTCAACAAACTCGGCGTTTACCGACGTTCGACATCAAAAAAATTGACGTCCACATAACAATTCGGTAGAATTATCATTTTTGTGTGGTTTTATTTAAACCAAAATGAAAGTCTTCGAAATCAGTTAATGTATTGAGAATACTATTTTAAAGACTAATTAAGGTATGTAGATTAATTATTATAATTTTATTGACAATAAACTCAATCGAGCACGTGCCTTTGCCAATGTGTTAATTAATTACACGCAATTAATTACTTACACGCAAGAAAACTGAAAATCGGCTAAAGCTATGTTTTTCAACGTACCAATTTTAACGTCGCGGTTAAGTTTCCTTGCGATGAGAGGTACTGGTGGATACATCCTCAAGGATTCCAGAATGACTCTCTCAAGGTATTTCATGCGGAGGGTATCATCAAATGTACAGGTACGGTCAGAGTCACCGAAGATATCGTACAGCTCATCGTACACACGTTTCTGTATATCTTGATGGATACCAAGCAGACAGAGCACAAAGCTGGAACCGGCAGCAGTTGTATCATGACCCTGAAAACATTTAAGTATCGAAATCGTACATCGACGTAATATCATTTTGTCGAAATGAACCTTAGTTCAATTTAGCTTAGGGTGATTCGTGTTAGTTAAAATGTAATTAGGTGAAGCGTGTTTCGAACTTACGTAGTAAACCCATCAAAGGGTTATACAAGCTGTTAATGGTTAAACATTTCAATATATGTCATATTACGACATAATATTAAAATATATTCTGGCCTTTGACGATCCCCATTAGAAGTTAAATCTGCCTATTTGTAATTATAATGAGTTTAATGATTGGTTTAATTCAATTTTAAATTTTTCTAGGCCTACCACATTAGCTTGTGGTATGTACAGTAAAATCATAATTTTTGAATTATATAACAATTAAAAGGTACTTACTTCAAACATTATTGTATCAACCTCTTCTTTTATTTCATGGTCACTAATATTATGGGTTCCGTTTTGAGCCGATTCGATCATCAAATCCAAAAATGCTAAGCGTTTCTTGGCACCTAAAAGGAGAAAATAATCATAAATAAATAAAAAAAATACATTTTTCATATATTTTTTTGTTTTGTGTTCTTTTGTTCAACGTAGGAATCAAATTTCGGCAATTACAACCCGTACTTATTTGAGAGTTTTGTGATGAGAAGGTAGTTTTTGATGTTCTAAAATAATGTGCACCTAGTTGTCTAAGGACTGTAACAACGAAAAGTTAACAGTTTTCTGCATTCTGAGTAAGTATTTTCACTATCTTTTCAAAGATTCTCGTCAGATCATCACATTATTCTTAGGAGATCAAATTTGAGTTTATTTTAATAAAGCGAGGAATTGAGAACTCTTCCTCTACATTTGGTTTTGAGAAGTCGGACAAAAATAAGCATTAATATCATTATAAAATATGAAGCCTGTTATTGTAGGTTGTAGGCCAGTGAAATTATTACTGTGTTACTCTACATTAGTAGTAAGCACATGTAATTTTTTTAATTACCTAGGTACCTAATTTACTCGGTTGGTAAATTATTATTTTATTCAAAGTAGTTGTCTTTACGTAAATTAACCTATAGCTATACAATTAAATCATTGTGTAATTGTCCAATATTTTAAAAAGGTTTACCAATATCTTGTTCATCGTTGAAGTCCAAATCATCCCTGTATCCTTTAAAGACAGCATCGGATAAAGTTTTGGCATCATTTGCTAAAACAGTTTCATCAGTCTTTGTTAGTTCTTCTAAAGTAGGTGGTACAAAACCCTTCGCTTTGTTTTCGAAGTAAATTTCTTTCTTGCTTTTGATAACCTAAAAATAAATTAAACCGACATTAGGCTATAGGGCATAAGCCTATACATATAGTACAGGATAAATAGATTAAACCTACCTTATTGGTAAGTCCATGGATGATGTTCAGAAGCTTGCCCTGTTGTTTGAAGAATGGAGACATCTTGAATAATGACTCAAATCGAAGCCAGAACTTGTAATGTCTTTGATGAATTATGTCGCACATCCTGAAATAAGAATTCGTCATTAGGTACTTATCGTTCAAACTGAAAAAAAAGAATACTTGTAAAGATACAACGATACATACGAATATTTATAGATACATTCAGAGAGAGAATGGTAGGTAAATATAGAAATAGGTAAACCTATCGTTTTATGACTTGATAAATTACGGGATATGACATTTCAAATTAAACCTCATGTATTTCTTTTTTTTTTCTTGGTTTTTTTATACTTACTTCATAACAGCCATGGCATAATCAAATCCTGATTCATCTTGTGTCTTCTTTGTAATACCCATAGCAGTTTCTGAAATAAGCGTTATAAATAGGTATTACAATGTAATTTTGTATTCAAGACATCAACCACCTATTGCTTTAATTATTGAATCATTAATATTGATTAAATTTACTAATTATCAAGTAATTCAAGTCATTGTTGACATGTAAATTTAACATGATTTGACAGTTTTATGAAGTTATTCAGAACTTTCGTACAGACCTACGTAACTTTCTGTATCTAGATAGGCACGTAGTACTTATTAAAACTTCATTTGGTATATTATGGAACAATACTGATAATTAATTTATCCCCCACCAGTAGTCATAATTATAGCAAAAAAAAAACAATTAGTTGGTAAATGCAAATTAAATCTTTGAACCAAAGTACACATAGGTACACAAACTACTGACTAGTATAATGACAAGGATCGGTCATTTTATTTAATTTTGAGAACTAGTTCGAAACTACTTTATTATGCTTTTATCAATCAATCTCATAATACTTACAATCCATTATTCTTTTACCAACCTTTTTATTCCCGCAAATGGGTTAAATTTTCATTTAACATTTGGGGGTAATTAACCCCAGGAACCCCGGGCGTAGATACTACCAGCTAATAAAGTAACTTACCAAGTAAAATGTCGACGGTGACTCCGCTCATGTAATCATGAACGTCAAATGTTTTTCCAATTTCAGGTCGCATTTTATTGACGACATTCTTGCTGTTCTGATTAAAGACATCGACGAAAGACTTTAGAATATTGATGTGGAATGTTGGAGCAATCATTTTGCGATGGGAACGCCATTTTTCACCTAAAAATTAATAAATTAAAGATTCTCTGTTGTGATTACATCATTCTATTTATATATTATAAATATTTTTAGTTATGGCATTATATAACTTAGTAGGTTGAACCTACCATCTAAATGACGTAGGTAAGCACTAGGTAAGGTTGTTTAATTAAAAAAATGCGATTCATGAACTGACAAAACCGTAGTACAATACGGAATAATAACAATTTAAATAAGATTAAGCCCTGTCCGAGCTGAGCTACTTTTTTATGAATGTAGCCTTTGTTTTGCATGTTATCCGTGGCGTGTCTATTTATAACAAAAGCTACATACAATACAAAACTAGCTCAGTTCGGATATATAAATCCTATGCTATCCTATCCTATAAATTTAATACTTAAGGTAAAAGTTTGTGTATTGTTATTCAAAACAAACTACTGAACCGATTGCGATAAAACTTTAAATATAGGTATCTGGAAACCAGGAATAACACATAGGCTACTTATTTCGATGTTCTCGCGGGAACGGTAATATCGGGATAAAATATTTGTATCAATTGGTAGTAGCTAGTATTAAAATATTTGTATCTATTAGATTTCCGTATACAACCTATATTTCTGATGAAAAGGGAGAAATTACCCCAGATTAGAAATTGATTTCAATTTCTAATTTGCTGTGACTATTTCTTCTTTTGGGGGAATAAATTGAATGAACTTACCAGAACTTATAAGTAATCCTTCACCAAGCCAGGGTTTGAAGAATCTGTACTCCGTAGACTTATCAATGTGTACTTGGCTATTCAAGATAACTTCAACATCTTCGGGTTCAGTGATGAAGACAATGAGTTTCGAACCGACCCATATACGAACAACATTTCCAAATTTGTCAGCGTAATCTAGAGCTAGCTCTACTAGTTCTGTTTAAAAATACAAAAAAAAGGTTTTGTATTAGTAACTTCAGAATAATTCGAGATAAATATGGTACAAATTGATTTTTTATTGATATAAAAAGTATTTAAATTTGTTTAATCGTTTTTATTTAAATTTATGTATCCCGAGGCTATTATAGCCTCGTACCATGGGAAGGCGTACGTAGAGCTAAACTAGTAGAAGTAGACATTAATCCGGCGATTATATTTGTCTGCACTAAGTTACGCAGCCAAGGGTAATCTACCAAAACTACGATGAATACTATTAGATATATGGAGATGGGATGGTAGTGTACTAGTAAAACTATTTAAAATATTTACTATTACACCTGCAAGAATAGAAATAAAGATAATTACATACCAAAAGGTTTCTTTGTTAAAACTAGAAGAGCATTCCCAAAGAAAGGTATAGCAGCAGGTCCAGGGATTTTTTCACCCATTTTGTACATTCGTGACTTTTGCTGCCATCTATGCAAGATCCATAGACCAGTAGCCAGGAATAGAAGTGGGTAAA
The DNA here is from genome assembly GCA_949358125.1 of Idaea dimidiata. Lineage (NCBI taxonomy): Eukaryota > Metazoa > Arthropoda > Insecta > Lepidoptera > Geometridae > Idaea > Idaea dimidiata. Next base: position 12,043,496 of record OX442339.1, on the reverse strand, counting down.
AGATAAGTCTTGTGCTGAAGAAAGGACTGTAGGGGGTGTCGTCTATCACAGTCGCCATTTTTCCTGAAGAAATAGAAGTTTTAATTTTGGCAAGATAGAATGCAATCGTGGAAAACAGTTTTTGTGAGATGCTACTCGGATTTACACATCAGTTGTACCTTCATGGAGGCGGGTGCCGGGCTCTTTCCTTTTACAATCGAGACCTGGGCAACGTGGAGCCATATTTTAAGAACTATTAGTTTTAGCTTCGGGTGAACAAAGGCCAACAAATAGATGTTGCTACCCAAAGAAGTAGTGCAGCCAGCATGGTGTGTTGATACCCACCATGCTGGCTGGGACCTAGGAACTCATTTTGTACTTTTACATTAGTTTTAGATTACTTAAATATCTTCTTTTTTGTATATAAAGTTAATCCCTAAATCACGTCACGCGTAAACGGCTGGTCCGATTTTGCTAATTATTTTTTGTTGTATCAGTTATTGCTAGGAGAAGGTTCGTAAGAAAGATAAATATTGATATTCCCACGAGAACGGGATTTACCCTGGTAAAACCACAGGGCGCAGTTTGATATTTATAAAAAAGTGTTGTAAGTAGCAAAAAAATTCATACTCTTGGAACTTAAATGACAATAATATATTTAATTTGTTGTTATCGTTTCTAATTCTCGGATCTAAGCACTCAAATCTTTGGAAGGCGTAGCGCAAAAACTGGCACGTTTTAGTAACATTTTAATTTAATAAATATAATAACTATTAGCTTTGAGAAATTTAAACTTTCCTTTGCTCAAGAAATCATACCTATCTAATTTGTTACTATTAAATAAATAATTTTAAGAGTCGAAAAATTGATATTATTTCTAATGTATTATATTTAGAACAATTGTAATAATTATTTCATTCAGACTGTTATTAACTTCAAATTTGTGTTAGGCACCATAAGAAATACCTACTTAATAAGGTAGGTAGATAATATATATATGATAATACATACATGCAGACAATCAAACATTACAATTCAATTATAATATTAAATACATAACACAAAGAAAATCTAAAAGTATTGGAAACACTTTATTGTACTAATTATAAAAAATTACTATACAATATGAATACTAGTTTCACCCTAGTAAGTCCCGATCCTGCCGTTACCGATACTCTGCACCAAAACTCATCAAAATCGGTTTAGCGTTTTTTTTTCATAAGAACCTTTTCCTAATAAAAGCAAACACAACCAAAAAATAAATTAGACAAAAAACCGTTCAAGTTTGATGTCGTTACCACGGGAAATAGGGATTCATTTATTATATATAAGAAATTGGTTATATATGTAAGTTTTCTTATATATGCAAGGCGGTTTGCAAGCAATTTTTTTTTGTATTTACCTTAATCTTGTTTTCTTTCAATGGTCAATCCCTGTTCCTTCGTCCGCTTTCTGCCGCGATCATGTAATAAATGAGCCGTTATTGCTATAACACTAATTACTTAATTAAATTAATAAACATTCAGTATTCAATTTTGTTGTGGCAGTAATTAAATTCAGTACGCGTATTTACTGTATGAAGGGTTAAAACTTTTTGTACGTCTTTTATATTAAACTAATCTATTTAAGCTTCTATTACCATGCCTAAGTGAATAATTAGGATAAAATTTGTGAGCATTTGACCCCTGTGAATAATATACATATACTTTCTTCAAGGTTTGTCACGTATTGACTGAAAGAATATTGTTATTTTGGCATGGTACATACCCTAAACAATCGGCCTCTGGTACGTCAGGTGAAGTTCCGACTGCTACGCAGAAGTTAGCGGGTTCGATTCCCACAGGGTACCAGGTATTTATGCTTAAAAAATAATATTTGTTGCTGGTCTGGAATTTTTTTCCATGTATCATATTATGTAAGTACTCGTATTTACATAAAACAGAAGAATAATATATAGTTTCTTCGTTATCTAGTAACCTTAGTACAAGCATAGTGCTCAGTTTAGGGCTAGATTGCGGTGATGGAATTGAGGTCACCTACATAATTATTATGCTACGAGTTCTTAGGTATTCGTTTATAATCAGGCGCTACTGCATATAAAAATCGAATGCAGACAGTGTGCAGTGTGGGACCAAGCTATCTGTTCAGAAAGTCAACCTTAAGTCGCATCAAATCAAATTAATCATATTTATAAATAGATATAGCATCCCAACGTATATACTACCAAAGATATTTCAGACGAACTTATGAAAGTTAGAACTAAATATTGACAAAGTAGATAATACTGTGTTCATACTGTGTATTACGAAGACAGATAACTTGGGGGTGTCATGCGATTGTATTGTATTTATTATATAAAGAATAAATAAAGAACGAAGCAAACGAAAAAAAAACACAAGCGCGACCATGACCATATGGCAGATATGCTTTAATATCTTTATCTAGTAAGGAAATATTCGAGTACGTTTATGTGGAGCACGAGTAAGTATTCTCCTCGATCTCTTAAGTCTGTATTATAATATTAATATACTTAATCGAAATCGAAGTACAATGATGATTATTAGTATTAATGATTGTTATAAAGGTGACATACTCACGATATTGGCGGTAGGAATCTCAATATTTATCAGTAACTACAAAACATTCGAAAATACTATTTTGGTATATGAACTCTTTAACTTATTTCTTGATTTTGGTAGTTTTCTTTACACGATTGGTTAACTAGTTAGTAAAATACTGTTATAAGAATTTTACTTATCTAAAACAACTCGCTTAAAACCGAAATTTGCATTTTACAGCTAAACGTGACGTTTGTAAACCTCTATTTTTTCTGTATTATAAACAAGCCAATAGTAATCTTGCTGTTAGAAATAGTTTGATTTTACTCACGAATATATTGCATGGTCGCATCTTACATCCTTCTTTTACACATCTGAAATTTGCTAGCCTTATCCCTATCAAATAAAACAGTACACGTTTTGTTAATTCGTTTTATTGTTTCATATATTGTGAAATAAAAATTAGTTGTATTTTATAACAGAACTGTTTGTAATAAACTGTTACATATACAAAACTAGAACTTATAACATCTACTAGGGATCTTATAGGGTATATAGACTAATTGTATACCTTAGCCATTAATGGCTAAGGTATTGTCTACGAGTAGAGAAGAGCTTGAAGTAAAAGAGGTATTAATAATGCTGCCTATGCATTAAGAATTTACTCTTAATATTTTAAATCGTTTCTTTTTCTTGATATTTTGAGTGTACTCTGTTTCGAGGAACTATTTTGATTCTAAATCCATCAGTTCTTTTCAATATTATGTCTGCTTGCAGCTGGAAATCTGATTCTTTAATTTCTGAGACAGTTTTAAAATTTCTTAAAATAGTTGCTAATAGTACTTTCAACTTTAGTAATGCGTATTTACGACCTGAAAAAAAGTATAACCAAACATTGTAGTCAAGGATTATAAGAATTCACTTAACACTCTTTTAATTGAATCGAAATGTTTATTTAATCTAATTAATAATTAAACTACTTTTTGTTTCATTCATATTGTTTTTTGAATACCCTATAGGTACTGTTTGTTACAGTATTAAACTTTCCATGTAATCCATTGAATTAAATTTTATAATCATGATGGTAAAAGAAATTTTTAGAAAATAAAGTAAAAAAAGATAAACGGAACTAATAGATTCTATTATAAACAGTCAAATTTGATTCCTGTGACATTTTGATTCCAAAAGCACGAAGGTACAAGGTGATTTATGATTGAGTGGAATCGGAACAGCCTCAGTTTAAATTATCTTTTAGATACCTACACATATTTTACATGTAGTAAGTACATAACAAGATTATACTATGATCTAACTTACCAACACAACTTCTGGGACCAGCACTGAAAGGAATGAAGCTGTAATAATGTCTGTTTTGTGTGTTCTCTGGCAAGAAGTTATCAGGATTGAATGTGTCGGGATCTTTATAGTATTTAGGACTGCGATGGATTTTGTATATTCCTATTACCACTGTAGCACCAGCTGGTAGAATATAGTTCTTCGTAGCTAAAACATTATAAGGTAACATTGTTTTCTGTTATTTAGATTCATTATCACTATACCATATAAAAGAATCAACATAATACTTCCATATTTATATTTTTTGATTTATAGGTACCTGGACATTGGATGTGATCGATCTGATCGATGTCTATAGGTAGTTTGTATTTTACTATTAATTAAGTGGAATGTTCAACTTTTTTAAATAAAATAATTTTATAGAATACACAAAAATTAATAAATTGGGAGTTTCCATAAAAAACATAACATTTCATAGATCACTAATAATACGGAGAAAACTATATTCAAAAGAATAATTTGTAGAAAATAATGGAACATACCAATCTGCACATCCTTATTTAACTTTCTTGCAATAGCTGGAACTGGTGGGTACATTCTTAATGTTTCTAAAATGACCCGCTCTAAGTATTTCATATGAATTGTGTCAACAAAGGTAACAGGACGGTCAGAATCCCCAAATATTTCGTAGAGTTCGTCATATACCTTCGCTTGGATATCTTGATGGATACCCAAGAGACATAGAACAAAACTTGATCCAGCAGCTGTAGTATCATGACCCTATAAACGACATCACAATTAAGAAGTCACAAAAAAGTGTAGAATTCTGTAGGTTGCACACCATAATGTTACATAAATAGATACAATAGCTTTGCGCCATAGTTTCACCAGATCTGTTTTCGGCTTCTCGCATCCAGTAAATAGATCGAAGCCGAAAATAGATCTAGGTGGTGTGCAATTGGAGAGGCGTATGTCCAGCAGTGGACTGCAACAGGCTGAAGATGATGATGATGATAGTTTTGTTAGCGAAACTATCGCTAGCGTTGGTACCGTTCCCGTAGTAATATCGGGATTAAAAGTAGCCTATGTTACTCCTCTATAATGTAGCTTTCTATTGGTAAAATATTTTTTAAAATCTTTATCGTAGTTGAACTCCATAACAACTAAGTATGTTAAAAAATAATATTTAGTTTCAGTCCCGACACCTGACTAGATCACTAAGTATCGTGCTATGTGCAGCATGCACACGTGATACTAGTCAGGTGTCGGGACTAAAAACTAAATATTACTTTTTAACATAGTTGTTATAGAGTTACAAAAAGTAACGCCTAATTTATTCAATTATCTCGATACTATTAAAGATTACAGTGGGCAAACTAGTCAATAAAGCTTATTGTGATTAAAATGATGTCTATTATAAAGAGTTAATAAACTATTCATATCTAGTGATAAGTCTGGAAAATAATCTATTTCTGGTTTAACTTTAGAGTTAACCTTAAGGACTTTACATAAACTCTTTTATATGTATATTATTTATAGTGATTGATGCATATATTATATGCATTTAAAATCTTTAATTTAATTTACCTACATGTTATTCTTTACGTTTATTAAGTGAGGAAGTAACTTTACCACCTTATTTGTTAAAATATAATTATAAAAATACCTCAAACATAATAGTGTCAACTTCTTCCTTAATTTCATGATCGCTTATTTGGTTTGTTCCATTTTGTGCTGATTCGATCATCAAATCTAAGAAAGCTAGTCTTTTCTTTTCACCTGAAAATTTATATACAGTAATATAACAATTAAGTATATCATTAGCAGCTGCTCTCCGTGGTTTCAACTGTTTTAAAGCGACCGAATAATGGAAAATATCAATTGGTTTTATAGTTTACGGATGCATAAGAAATCGAGAAACAGACACATATAAATTTAAAAAACAGTAAAGTCATGCTCTATCGAATTCTGATTCTCCTTGTCACGTCTTGTCTCGTTCAAGAACAGATTTATACCGATAGTGAAAATGCAATACGGTGATAAATCTTCTAGAACAGGTATGGGCAAACTTTTTCCTTACCGTGCTAATATTCAGGTACGCCAAAAATATATGGCAAAAATCAAAAATCTATGGGAGAACTATGGCTATGACCAAAAAGTATGGCAAGTACTTATTTGTATCCTAGTATATCAAATTTTTACTAATATTATAAACGCGAAAGTATCAAGTAACTATGTAACGTATGTGTTTTTGTGTCTACGTAAAGACTACTTTTGCGATGAAACTTAGAATTGGAGACCTGGAATATCGCAGGCCACTAACATCTCCATATTCCTACTTGTGCCTATGTAAATGTTTATTACGGGCCGCGGATCAACAGAGAGATTTTTGAGAGCACTTGATTTTTAATTTATAGTCGCAGGCCAGATTAAAGCCATTCGCGGGCTGGAGATGGCCCACGGGCCGTAGTTTGCCCATCACCGTTCTAGAGTGTTTAATAACCAGATAAAATTTAAAGTTTGTTTCGTCAGCATGATTTGTGATTTAGCAACTAACATACGAACATAGATTACACTAATAAATATTAATGATTTAGAAATAACACAAATCGTGATAATAACTTTACTATTTTGGCTTGTTTTGTTTTGTATTATTCCCTGAGCAATTGCGCGTTTCGATGATATATTATAATTACTTGCAAATGTATACCAAATTACGAACCTATGTCATTTTCATCGTTGAAGTCCAGGTCGTCTCTGTAACCTTTGAAGACAGTGTCGGAATAAGTTATATCATTATTCGATAAAATATTTTCAGTCACATTTTCTCTTGTTAATTCTTCTATTGTGGGCGGAAGAATTCCTTTGGCTTTATTTTCTAAATAAATTTCCTTTTTACTTTTGATAACCTAAAATATAAAATAATTAGAAAAATATTTCAGTATGATAGTCAGAAGTTTTACTATTTATTTATTACTAGCTGCGCCCCGCGGTTTCACCCGCGCAAGTCGCGATCCCGCGTTGTTCGAACACCTACCTACCGCAATGCAATAATCCACACTTAAACGGACGACCAGGGAAGTACTGATGATGCCAGGCGCGGTAGCGCCTGGCTTCAACATATTTTGGATTTTGATTTCTGCACTGGATCAGGATCAGGACACATCAGGATTTTTGCACTGCGGTAGGTAGGTGAAGTAAGTTAAAGTTTGTGTTTCGTCAGTAAGTGACGATGACGAAGGATGACGATGACGATGGATGACGATGATGATGATGCCACTCTACATCACTTATCCTACCACTGTGTCGATTTTCATTCATTGAATGGTTATCACCCGCGTAAGTCCCGATCCTGCGGGATTTTCGGGATCAAAAGTATCCTATGTTACTCTCCATCATTTAAACTATCCCTATGCAAATTTTCATCCAATAAATATTATCACCCGCTTAAGTCCCGATCCCGCGGGATTTTCGGGATCAAATGTATCCTATGTTACTCTCCATCATTTAAACTATCCCTATGCAAATTTTCATCTTTTAATATTATCACCCGCGTAAGTCCCGATCTCGCGGGATTTTCGGGATCAAAAGTATCCTATGTTACTCTCTATCACTTAAACTATCCCTATGCAAATTTTCATCTAAGAAATAGTTATCACCTGCGTAAGTCCCGATCCCGCGGGATTTTCGGGATCAAAAGTATCCTATGTTACTCTCCATCATTTAAACTATCCCTATGCAAATTTTCATCTAATAAATATTATCACCCGCGTAAGTCCCGATCCCGCGGGATTTTCGGGATCAAAAGTATCCTATGTTACTCTCCATCATTTAAACTATCCCTATGCAAATTTTCATCTAATAAATATTATCACCCGCGTAAGTCCCGATCCCGCGGGATTTTCGGGATCAAAAGTATCCTATGTTACTCTCCATCATTTAAACTATCCCTATGCAAATTTTCATCCAAATCGGTCGAACCGTTTGACCGTGAAGAGGGAACAAACAAACAAACAAACAGATTTTCGGATTTATAATATTAGTAGGATTTGTTAGTCGTTACTCCCGAATTGAGTTCACATGCATTATTTGTTTGAATCCCGCTCAGCGTCGACCGTGCGTTGAGTTAGGACTGCATACCGGTATAAAATATTTAAATAGTATTTCAAAAATATCAGTACTCAAATAATGTATACTGTAAGAATGTATGTAGGTACTTATATTTTCCAGTACAGTTATTTAACCCTTTAATTAATTTTTGTACCAATATATAATTTATAATTTAAACATAGAGACAATTGGAGTGATCGAAATAAGTACATCAATAATATCTGTATCAAAATTTGACGCTACCCAAATATTAGGGGTTAAAGTATGAAATTGCCGATTTGTACTGAAAATCTTAATTGTTTATTTTTTAAATTTTTAACAAATTTATTTAATCATAATAGTTGCCATTATTATCTATACATTGCTGCCATCTAATGGGAAGGTTATTAATGCCTTTGCGATAGAACTCCGACGATCTAGACTGCACAAACTGTGTGAAAGCATTTTGTACTGCCTCCTGGGAAGAAAACTTCTTGTCACGTAGATAATTGACCAAATCACGAAAAAAATGGTAGTCCGTTGGAGCAAGGTCTGGTGAATACGGAGGATGACGAATGGTTTCTAAGTGCAGTTCCTGAAGGGTCAAAATGGTTTCTCGTGCTGTGTGAGGTCTCGCGTTGTCGTGGAGCAATAATGGTGAAGATCGATTCATGAGTCGGGGCTGTTTTACTGCTAGTTTTGTCAACATGGTTCGGAGTTCGGCACAATAGACATCTGCCGTAATTGCTTGACCAGATCGAAGAAAACTATAGTGAATAACACCATGCTGAGACCACCAAACAGTTACCATTACCTTTTTATTGGTAAGTTTTGCTTTAGGACACTGTTGTGGCATTTGACTTGGGGTCAGCCATTGCATTTTTCTTTTCCGGTTATCATAAAGAATCCACTTTTCATCACATGTTACAATTCGATCCAATATTCCTTCATTTCTGTACCGGTTCAACAAGGCAACACAAGTTTCAACACGCGTTTCTTTCTGCAGATCAGTCAAATCATGAGGCACCCATTTTTCGTATTTTTTTATTTTATTGATTTGACGCAAGTGAGTCAATAAAGTGGGTAAGGTAACGTTAAACCATGCCGCTAATTCCTGGGTAGTTTGACTAGGATCGGCTTCCACTATCTCTCTTAATTCATCGTTATTCACCTGTGTGGGCGGTCTCCCTCGTGGCTCGTTCTTTAAGTCGAAATTTCCATCACGAAAGCGTTTAAACCAAAATCGCACGGTGCGTTCATTAGTAGACCCCTCTCCAAACGCAGCATTGATATTGCGGGCTGTTTCTGCCGCGTTAGTTCCGCGTCGGAACTCGTATTCAAAAATCACTCGAATTTTCGCAGTATCCATCTTTCTTGTCTAAATTGAATAACAAAAACAATTGAAAGTCGATATTCAAATGTTTCACATTTTTTTAAAAAATGAACATCACAGAAACCATTTGAAAAAAGTTTCATTCGAAAACCTCAAACCATGAAGATTCTATGTCAATTCAAAGAACCTATTGCAATAAAACGGCAATTTCATACTTTAACCCCTATTATAAAGGTATGAATTTCATTTAAAACAATAATATGTCTGTACTGGTATTTTTGAGTACCGGAATTTAATGGTATGACGTCATACAGGACACATAATAATATTCATACATATTCATACTGGTACCTATACAGTCCCTGCTTTAAAATAGTTCTAATTTCAGAAGTAGTAGTTACGTATTAGTACTGGTTTAACCCGCGCAAGTCTTGATCTCGTGAGTATTTTGAAATAAATAGTAGACTATGTATTTTTCCTACACACTCACAAACTTGCACTTATGAAATAATTAGTAAGATGTGTATTCTTTGTTCTTCTTCTTTCTTTCGTATTTTTCGTATAATGGTATGTATGGCTCGCCTAGTGTAAGGGATGATTTATATTAAACCGTCACGGGTCCGAGCTTCGTTGCCCATTGCTCGGCGAGCAGTCGATCAGTCTGTTGCAACCGGGTGGCGGCCGAGCAATGGACAACGAAACTCTGACCCGGCCGGAGCTCGTGACGGTCTAACTTTAAGGATGATTTATCCTTAAAATTTTCCGGTCGCTCTAAGGGCCTTTAACTTGATCCAACGACTGCCATCAGAGATAATAACCGGGACCAACTCTTACTACTTAGCGTGCAGTCAGAAGTACGGAGGAGTTCGAGAAAATGAATTTTTGCCTCACAAATTTCCGGTCACCCATCCAAGTATTGACCACGTCCAGCGATGCTTAACCCGTGCGACTATTCAAAATAGGCTGGTGCGGCTAGGCCAATAAGTTCCTCGCTCATTGGTGGGTATTGTGAATTTTAAATATCAATTTTGCAAGATTAATGTTTCTAGGAGTGATATAGGTAGGTACTTTACATTTTTCTTCAATTCAATTCAATTCAGACCCCAAGGGTCAGTAAACAAATGGTATTAAATTACTACTTATTTACTTAATAAGTTACTACTTATACTATTGACGTAAGCACAACAATTGTTACTCGTCATACCTTATTTGTAAGTCCATGAATAATTCCTAACAAATTTGCTTGTTTCTTGAAGAACGACGAGAATCGGAACATGAAATCTAGCCTTAACCAAAACTTGTAGTGCCTTTGATGGATTATGTCGCACATTCTGTAAAAAGTTTATTTTTAAGTTAGGTTATATTTATTTGAATTTTCAAGGTAGGAAAATTTAGTTAGATTTTCTAAAATGTTCGTTATTTATTTAAAATAAGTAAATAATAACGTGACATATGAAATTAACGCATACCAAATAATTATCTAGTTTATAAATGTGACTTCCTGACAATAAAAAAAAATGTGACTTAAACCATTTTTGTCAAAAAATACAGTACCTAGTACTGGTAAATGGCGCTGAAACCAAGCCTTAGTTGGTAAACAATTAGCAACGATATAATATGGTCGAGAAATTATAACATGACACGTGATTCCTGTGTAGCTCAGTGGTTAGAGCACTCGCCTGGTTAGCGAGGGGGCGCAGGATCGAATTCTGTCATGGGGATTTTTTTAAAATATTTCCTTGCCAAGAAAACTCTAAAATAATACGGTATTATTATAATCTTACTTCATGACTGCCATTGCATAGTCAAATCCTGATTCATCCTGAGTTTCTCTTGTGATACCCATTGCGGTTTCTGTAATGAATGATATAGACTCGTTATAAGTTTAAACATCTTAGCAATCGGTTTAGCGTTCGCGTAATCAAATAGATCTTTATTGATTATTTTTTTATTCATATTTATTTTTCCCGGGTCTTATTCGCGTACCTATAATTATTTTTTAAAATCTCTTACCTCGACGTTTCGACGGGACTCAGTCCCCTCGCGACCAAGATCATTGTAACATGATCGAAACGTCGAGGTAAGAAAAAAAAATATTGCAACACAAAAAAAAAAGACTTTAAACTAGTTGGCACAATGAGCGACCTATCGCTTAAAGTGATCTCTTCCAGTCAACCTTGAAAGGACAAGAAGTAAAAAAAGATAAAAGGACAGGAGAAAAATACTATGTAAAAGTAGTACATAGTCTTAAATTAATTAAAATAACAAAACTTTGCGGTTTTATTTAGAAATAACGTCAAGAAATAAGTATTCTAAAATTTATTTACCATAATAAAACACTTTACTTTTCCGGTTGAATCGCGTTTTTATTCATGGTTTTAAACGAACCGAGCTTCGCCAACTTTACAGTTGGCTTTTTCAAGGTTGACTGAGATGTAATTTGTCTATTTTAACATTCTAAAAAGTTACAGCAAACTACCGCCTCATAATTATTATTTGTAACAAAACGTTCCAGTGTTCGCAGACTATAGAGTTATTGTAATAGTTTTCAATTTAAATTATAATTATTTTAATTATAATTTAAATTGTTATAATAATAATTATTATTATACTTATTATTTATCACATGAGAAGAAGCCACGAAGAAACTCATGGGGGTTCTCATTTTACTCGGAAATTTAAAAGTGTTTTATTATGCAAAATGGCGAAAACCATAGAAGAAATTATTTATTTACCAAGCAAGATGTCAACTGTAACTCCACTCATATAGTCATGTACATCAAAAGTTTTTCCGATTTCAGTTTTCATTTTTTCCACAACGTTTTTGCTATTTTGGTTAAAGGTTGGTATGAACGATTTAAGTATGTTGCTATGAAACGTTGGAGCGATTATTTTGCGGTGAGATCGCCATTTCTTTCCTAAAACAGATTTTAATGTTATTGAGTTAAATGATATTAATAAAATCAAACAATTGCTACTTTCAAGATAACTAAACGGTAATCTTAAAAAATTCAAATCATTTAAGTTTTTATACAAAGTTTTATTAGTTTACGAACAATATTGACTCAGTAATATCACTTATTTGTACAATTTTAAGGAGAGTTTGGGGTTTTTTTTCTATCGAGAAAATTTTCAGGAATCCTGTTTTCACGTCAATCATGACTTAGTAAATATCCTCGACTTTAATAAATATGGTTTCCAAAACATTTGTTTCAAAAACTTTTGTAGTAATTCATCTTAGAAACATCAGTTCTGGCCTACTATAGCCACTACTTCTTACAACTACTTATTCACCTAAGCATTATTTTGACGGTCTTTGTGGCGTCGGGCGAACGCCGAACTGCAATGCAGAAGGCTGCGAGTTCGATTTCCATCGGGTGCAATATTTATGCTAAATAATAAATATTGGTATCTGGTCTAGGTGCCTTTTTATGTATAATATTATTATGTATGTATAAATTTACAAAAAATTGGTATAATATTGCACGACATTGCACACAGCTTAATCTAGCCCAAAACTAAGCACTAGGATTGTACTATGGGTACTAAAGACTAGACATAAATACCGTTAAAAAAGTATAATATTGCATGACATTGCACACAGCTCAATCTAGCCTCAAAAAAAATAGCCTATGTGTTATTCCAGGTCTTCAGCTACCTATATTTTAGTTTGAATGCAATTGGTTCAGCGGCTTTTACGTGATCGAGTAACAAACTTTCAGCTTTATAATATTATAGAAGGTTAACAATATCACATAATAAAACATTATACCCCTTACTTATAAACGCTAATTAATGCGCTGCATAAGCATGCGTCGTTTGTCTTTTACTGTCACATGAAGTTTCAAAGTTGTCAGACAGAGACAAACGTCACATAGTTTAGTCATGTGTAAATAATATATTTTAAGTAACTACTATCTTCATTCGACCAAAAATTACAATTGATTCAATTACAAGAATTTTATCATTAACAAAAGTCTTACAACAAGAACCACTAATAGAAGAAATAACTTAGAAATAAAATTATCGAGAAAGAAGAAAATCTGTCACCCATACCGGAACTAATAAGCAGGCCATCCCCTAGCCAGGGCTTAAAGAATCTATATTCTGAAGCTTTATCGATGTGAACTTGGCTGTTCAGAATGACTTCAGCATCGTGTGGATTAGTGAGAAATATAACAAGCTTTGTTCCAAGCCAACCTCTGACCACATCGCCGTATTGCTGTGCGTAGTCTAACGCAGTTTCCATTATCTCTGAAATTACGAGAACGTAATGATCAATGATTGATTAACTTAAAATATATTTTTATTTAAAGTGCTTAAGCCCGCACTGGGCGTTCATAGAACTATTTTTAAAGAAAAGATATATACACAAAAACACAGCGCACGGTCTACGTCAGGCGGGATTCGAACCAATGCTTCTCAATCCGGGGAATGCGACTTAGGCCTCTTAGTCTACCGACGCTGTGACTCATTCGCCGAATTATTGCTTGAATATCTTTTCCATTTACTACAACTTGGGTCTGTTAACGTTGATGTAATTCAATGCCGTCAGATGGCTTTAACATGCTTAAGTTGTAGTGAATGGAAAAGATATTGAAGCAATAATTCGGCGTATGAGTCACCGCGTCGGCGTTGGTAGACTAAGAGGCCTAAGTCGCATTCCCCGGATTGGATTGAGATGCGTTGGTTCTAATCCCGCCTGACGTAGAGCGTGCGCTGTGTTTTTGTGGATCTATTATTTTCTTTAAAAATAGTTCAATGATTGATTTGTTAAGTGTGATCTGTCTATACAGCGTGTTCCGACGATGACCATTTAAGCCAAAAGGGAGTTGTTCTAGACGTCTAGTCGAACAACTTTTAAAAAAATCTAACTTTTTTTTCCGAAATTTTTGAGTTAACACTAGAGAGCACGTGTGGGTTACATATGTCACCCAGTGTGTAATATTAATAATAATAATAATAATACGCAGGGCACCTTGAGCCCGCAGGGCACCTTGAGGCGAGGTGTCGGGGAGTAGCGACCCCGCGGCTACCCGAGTGCTCCAGGGGGAAGCCACCGTTCCTCACCTCCGGCTTGCCTTAGTTGGCTGGCGGGAGTGAACACTGACGAGGAAGCGGTCCCCCGCCTTTGGCTTGCCTTCACCGGCCGGTCAGAGTGGAGTCGCGAGAGCAGTAATGCTCGGAGGATGGACGCCTCACGTCAGTGATGAGTTGGCCCGCTCCACAGGATCTCGACCTAGGATGGTTTAAAATCCAGTGAGGTCCCTCCATCCTTCAGCCTCTCACGCCCCTGTTGCCCCCTGGCTGTAATTTGCTCGGCTTAATTAGGGTGGCCCAGTTTGTGAGTTGGCTAGTCTCCGTCTGCCATTTTTTACGTGTTTGTTAAACATTGTTACGGCAGGCGCCATATTCCCCATAGTTCCCCCCAGTACCCGATCCACTACCAACCCATTTCCATAGCCCAAGTAGTTTTCACCCGTAGTTTATTCATAGTTCTATCCGACCCAGGGGTTGTCCTTGGCTGCATTTTATAGTGCAGACAGGGATAATTGCCGGTTTGGTGTCCATCACATATTTTGAAATTAAAATGTTACTAAAACGGGCCTCTACGTGTTGACTTCGGCCCCACGCACGCCTTCCAAAGGTCCGGGTGCTCCATAGCCCCGAGAATCCAAAATGGTAACAACAAATAATAATAATAATGTGTGTAATATTGTCATCTAATTTCAACAATTGACGCGCTACAGCGCCACCGTCACATGTATTCCTACAGCTTGAACCCCCGCGCCCGTCAGTAGTCGGTTTGAATCCTGCGGAACACGGACGTCTTCGTAAGGCGTCGTTGAAGTTGGTGGGCTACACATGTACCCCGTGCGTGCTCTCGTGGAAGTTTTATTTTGGTTGGTGTTCAAACACAAATTGAGGTAAATATGATATTTATTCAATAAAATTATTATAAATTCAATACAAAGTTGTTGTTTAATGATTTTCGGCTATTGATTACGTAATTTTAATTTAATATTATGTTTTTTTATACTTTTAGATGGCGGGTAGTTCAAATCATTTGAATGAACAATTTCAAAGGTGGCTACAGGAAGATAACGAACAGGACTCACTGTCTTCGAGCGAAAGTGAGGAGGAATAAGGCTGTGACGACCAAAATGTTAACCTTGGATCTCCTCACCAGTGTGACACTGAACAAGAAACCGAGGATGAGGTTGATGAAGATGTTTCTTAGTCGGCGTTATCGTCCTATCAATCTCGAATTGGTACTAAATGGAGTAAGCTTCCACCGCCTTCTTCTAGAACTAGATCTCACAATATTGTAGCTCGACCACCAGGCCCATTAGGAGCCGCCATATTAAAATTTTGTCAATATAGCGGGCATAAATGGTCTCGTGATATATAAAATGAACAATCCTGAAGTAAACGTGATTCGCCGCTACTACCTAGAAGAGGTGGGTTTTGAACTAGCGAAGCCTTGTATTGAGCGTCGCAAACGATACCTAGAGATATAAAAAAAAAGCTAGATTACTACTTAGGCTCGAAGATCAACTGCCGCATCACAATATGCCAATTAGAAGTGGACCTGGTCGCTGTTTTTTTTGCCCCCGAGCCCGTGACCACAGCACGCGTAAGAAATGCAGCAAATGTATGCGACGCATCTGTACCTATCATCAGATACTCGTTTGCCATGAATTCTTGTCATCACAGTAAAATTTTGTAATATAATGTAATTATTGATTTAATTACATTATAAAAATAATAATATCATAATAAGTATAACGTTTCAAATTGAAATTAAAACTGGTACTGTCATTGCGTCCAAATAACTTTGATTTTAAGTAATATTTTTATTTTGTTGTTTAATTCTTTAAGAAAACTAAAATTTTGTTACTTTTTTATGCTCATACTAAAATAATAATAACACATTTTCGGCTTAAATGATCATCGTAGGACTACGCTGTATAACCGTAAAAAGATTATGTCTAGAGGGCTTAGAAAAAGTAGTAGAACAAAATAATTTAATTTTAAAATTTATGCCTGTCTTTTCTGTTTATCTGTCGGTTCCTTATACAATTAAAAACTACTGATGCGATTGAAATCTGGTTTTCAATATTTGATAGTTCTATTTTCGAGAAAGGTCGTGGTATACTTTGCATCGAAATCCAATTAGTAGAACCCGAGTAATAACGGAAAAGTATACTCGCTCGAGAACCGCTCGGCCGCCCGCGCCCGTGATAACGCGTCTTCATTTCTGCGGGTGAAACCGCGGGGCGCAGCTAGTATTGAATATTGTAAAAGTCAACTTCATAGTTTGCGAGTAAAATAGATATTGAAAAGGGCCTCTACGTGTTGGCTGCAGCTTCAGGCACACCTTCCAAAGATCCGGAGCTCTATAGCCCTGTGATACTGGACGAAACAGACATAATGAATATTAATTAGTAATTATTAAATTAATACATACTTTCTGGTTTCAGCCCAAGAGCTAACAATGCATTTCCAAATAGGGGTAGAGTTGTTGGTCCCGGAATTTTGTTCCCCAACCTGTAGAACCTTGACCTTTGTTGCAGTCGCCATAGAATCCATAATACCGTAGCAAAAAGTATCAATGGTAAAGGTAACTTTGAGTAAAAACTGGTAGATGCGGTGGTGTCTATAATCGTAGCCATGTTTCTAGAAAAAAAATATACAATTACACCACACTACTTCGATTTAGATTTAGAAACTGAGCATTCCATGAACGAATATACAAAGACCGATTAAATTACTTATAGTGTGCACGTTGAATTTGGCCGATCAAAGCTATTTGTTGCAATTTAATTGTGTCATCAATTTAAACTTTGTGAATTTGTATGTATCTATATGGTGTACCTAATTTTATGCCTAGGTATGAAATGGTTCACCTAATTCTAAGGACGGTTCGGTTCACTTAATCTGTATATTTTATGTATATACTTATAATATAAGAAGAGAGGACAAAAAGTCTGTACTTGGAAGTAAATTTAAAAAAGTGGTCTAGAGGACTTAGAATAAGTAGTAAAACAAAATTATTCAATTTTTAAAATTCATGTCTGTCTCTCTGTTTGTCTCTTTCTCTGTTTATCTGTCAGTTCCTTAAACAATTAAAAACTACTAATCCGATTGAAATCTGGTTTTCAATATTGGATAGTTCTATTTTCGAGGACGGTCGTGGTAAACTTAGCATAAAAATCCAATTCGTAGAACCCGAGTCATAAACGAAAAAATGCACTCACTCGAGAACCGCTCGGCAGCCCGCGCCCGTGATAACACGTTTTTCACTTTCGCGTGTGAAACCGCGGGGCGCAGCTGGTAAATAATAGATACCTAATCTCATACGACAGGGTTGTTATACAACATAATTAAATCAGAAATTGTTCTTAATGTTTCGAGTGAGTGAGTTCAATATTCGTGGTAGCGTCATCTACCGGGATTTCTTTACACAAATCCCACGCTAAGCTGATGTTAGCCAATTTATATTTAAATTGGCTAGCAACGAACCTAACGCGAAATACTAGAAAAATGCGTTCCTTTTATTTAAACCTCGTTTGGCGCAGTTGGTTAGCGCCCCCCGGGAGAAAAAGGGAGGCCGTAGGTTAAAGTCTCTTAGTAAGCACCTATTGAAACATTTTCATTTAATACTAAAAAACTTAAAATGTGGGTAATACTAACAAATCTATGACTTACATTGGCCGATTTTATTCATCGATTTTAGGTTTATAGATAATAGCTGCGCCCCGCGGTTTCACCCGCGCAAGTCACGATCCCGCGTTGTTCGAACACCTACCTACCGCAATGCAAAAATTCACACTGAAACGGTCGCCCATTGAAGTACTGTTGAAGCCAGGCGCTACCGCGCCTGGCATCATCAGTACTTCCCTGGTCGTCCGTTTAAGTGTGGATTTTTGCACTGCAGTAGATAGGTTAAGTAAGATAAGGATTGTGTGTCAGTATCCTGCGGGATTTTTAGGATCAAAAGTAACCTATGTTACTCTCCATCATTTAAAGTATCTCTATACAAATTTTTATCCAATAAATAGTTATCACCCGCGTTAGTCCCGATCCCGCGGAATTTTTGGGATCAAAAGTATCCTATGTTACTCTCTATCATTTAAACTATCCCTCTGCAAATTTTCATCCAATAAATAGTTATCACCTGCGTAAGTCCCGATCCCGCGGGATTTTCGGGATCAAAATTATCCTATGTTACTCTCCATCATTTAAACTATCCCTTTGCAAATTTTCATCAAATAAATAGTTATCACCCGCGTAAGTCCCGATCCCGCGGGATTTTCGGGATCAAAAGTATCCTATGTTACTCTCCATCATTTAAACTAGCCCTATGCAAATTTTCATCCAAATCTGTCGAGCCGTTTGACCGTGAAGAGGGAACAAACAAACAAATAAACAAACAAACAGACTTTCGGATTTATAATATTAAAGTAAGACTAGCAGCGTCCCGCGGTTTCAGCCTCGTAAGTATTTATACAAAATTTAAAAAAATCTGCCATAAGATCCTTCTCCTGATCATAGCAAACACAACAAAAAATAATTAGCAAATTCGGTCCAGCCGTTTTTGTCCGTCCATGC
The DNA here is from genome assembly GCA_949358125.1 of Idaea dimidiata. Lineage (NCBI taxonomy): Eukaryota > Metazoa > Arthropoda > Insecta > Lepidoptera > Geometridae > Idaea > Idaea dimidiata. The sequence goes on along the minus strand of OX442339.1, from coordinate 12,024,626 downwards.
GATATAGGGATTAATTTTTATATACCTACTAGCTACGCCCGCGGTTTCACCCGCGTAAGTCCCGTTCCCGCGCGATTATTGGGATAAAAAGTAGCCTATGTGCTATTCTCGGTATCCAGCTACCTATATTCCAAGTTTCACCGCAATCGGTTCAGCAGTTTTTACGTGATTGAGTAACAAACACAAATACACACATATTCACAAACTTTAAGCTTTATAATATTTGTAGGATATAAGATTAATGGTAAATCCAACGATTTTTAAGAAAAAAAAACATTGTTTAGTGTGACAAACCAAATGAAACACCCTTGTTTTGTAGAAAAATCTTATTTTGTACAATTACATTAAACTTCAAACTAATTTTATAAAGAGGAAAGATTTATTTATTTGTTTGTTAGTTTGTAATGAATAGTCTCCGAAACTGCTGGAGCGATTTTAAGAAATTTCAACCAAATGAAAGTTACAGTTTAAGTTTATCGAAACGCGGTCGAAAACGCGGTAAATTCATAATGAAAAAAATAAATAAAATAAAACACCAGTATTAATTACTGTAGGCCTGATTTTACAAATCCCTAGATAGAGATATCTGAATAATAAAATGTAACACCACCGAATGAAAAACGTCACTATGATATTAAAAAGAAATAAAATTTGAGGGCTTTTAAATTTGGTTGGGTTGTAACTTATTCGACAGACATCTTTTATCTGAGGAAAAAAAAATCGGCCCTTTTACCTACTGAAGTGGCAAAAAGTAACATAAAACCTTTAAACATTTCATAATACAAAAAATACAATAAAAGTAATAAATATTTTTGACTTTTTGTGACAAATATTACACGAATCAAGCCGCCAGTAACAGTTAGTTTATAAAATAAGGATGTACCTATGCAGTTACATTTAGTGAGTTGCATAAATTTGACTTTAACGGACAAGTTCTTGACATTTGATCTGCTTCAATTTCGTAGCTGAATTTAAGAATATTTGAATTTTTAGAATGCTACAATGTTGAAACACAATATTTACTGGGTTTTACTGACGTTTTATTTATTAATGGCATTGTTACAATGTAGCTTTCGCTAACTTCATAGTTAGCTTTTTCAACATTACACGAAATCTGTCGGGAAAATCTTAGACAAAACTATGTTACAATGTTGTATTAATTAAAGTTATGACTTCATTAGACCACATTTGGCGGGCAAAAAAACTTCAAAAGAAAGACAAGTGTCAACAAAAAATGTAGTAACGTTAACACAGATTAAATGGTGCTTTTGACGTTTAAATAGTCATTCATTGACCACATCTTATCTCCTCTAGCGATACTCATTGTCAATTCAATCAAAGCATTTGAAGACCTTTCAAGGCGAAAAGAATGTCTATCTATAATAAAAAAGTCTTATAAATGGTTTATCAAATTACTCCTTTATTTATAGAATATTATTTACTCATGACTAAGTTATTTGAGGTTTGTCTCTGTCTGTCAACTTTGAAACTCCATGTGACAATAAAAGACAAACGATGCAGAGTTATGCAGCGCATTAGCGTTTATAAATAAAGGGTGTTGGTTAGATCGGAACTTTTTGTTGGTCTCTATCGATACCTAATAAAATATCTTCGGTACTTAGATAGATAATTAAATGCTGTAGTTGCTCAACAATATATTTGGAAATTACACAGAAAGCTAAAAAGTTAAAAGTAGGTACGTAAAAAAAAACAAAAATCCAAATAACTTACTAGTACAGTTTCTTGGAATTTTCTTTTTCTTTTGCCATAAAATGTTGTAATAGGAACTAAGTTACGAGAACGCCTTATTTTGTGCTTTGAGCAACGATTGAGAGTGTGCGTTGCTAATAAAAGTTAGCAAGGGCCAGGCTGTACCGAAGAAGTGAAATTCAACATTTTATTTAAATTCTAGCTGTTACCCGCGACTTCGTCTGCGTAGAAATAGTGCATAGTCGAATTTTTCGTTGATTACTCCAGTTCTACTAATTGGATTTCGATGTAAAGTATACCACGACGTTCCTCAAAAATAAAGGAAGAGAGGACAAAATGTCCGTACTTGGAAGTAAATTAAAAAAAAAGTCGTCTTGGAGACTTAAAAAAGTAGTAAAACAAAATTATATAATTTTTAATATTCATGTCTGTCTATCTGTTTCCCTGTTTGTTCCTCACAATTAAAAACTACTGATCTGATTGAAATCTGGTTTTCAATATTGGATACCTATTCTATTTTCGAGGAACCTCGTGGTATACCTACTTTACATCGAAATCCAATGAGTAAAACCCGAGTAATGAACGAAAAAGTCGGCTATGCACTACAAGATGTAACAGGTAAGCCCTTTTAATCCGAAAGGGGGTTGTTCTAGACGTCTAGGCGAACACCTTTTGTTCTACGATTTTTGAAAATTCGAACTTTTTTTTTGGAAATTTTGAGATTATGTTCACTGGAAAAACAGCTGTTTTTGAAAATAAAGGTAATTGAAGGTTTGATTGTAGTAGACCAAACTAAATGAAAGAACAACATAAGGTCAATGACCCCGAACTCTAAGAAACAGCTGATTTTCAAGTAAATTTTACACCTAAATTTTTCGAAAAGTACTTCGAATTTTCAAAAGTCGTAGAACAAAAGTTGTTCGTCTAAACGTCTAGAACAACCCCCTTTCGGATTAAAAGGGCTTACCTGTTACATCTTGTATATTTACGCAGACGAAGTCGCGGGTAACAGCTAGTGTAGGTATAAATGCAAATTTTGAAGCACCTGACTAAGTGCATTGTTAAAACAGGATTTTTGTATCCGATTTGTTATATTTATGGTATTGCACACAATAAACCGTTGGATGTGAATTGGTGTTTAAAAATTTAGAATAAAAAATGGAATAACTTAAGTTAATTCAAGATACTAGCTGTTACTCGCGACTTCGTCTGCGTAAAAGTAGTGCACAGCCGACTTTTTTGTTCGTTATTAGAGATCTACTAATCGACTTTCAATGTAAAGTAGGTATACCACGACGTTTCTTGAAAATAGAACTATCCAATAATGAAAACCAGATTTCAATCCGACTAGTCCTTTAAATTTGTATAAGGAACATACAGGCAGAGAGACTAAAATATTAAAAATTATATAATTTTGTTCTACTACTTTTTCTAAGTCCACTAGACAACTTTTTTTTTAAATTCACTTCCAAGTACATACTTTTGTCTTCTCTTCCTTTATTATAAGTACTAGCTGAGCCCTGCGGTTTCACCGCATAAATTCCTAGCGTAAGTGACGCATCACGTATGTCATACCGATGGTTGCTTAACCCGTATGATTGTTCAAAGTACCCTTTATCTTATTTTAACCACTAAACTATCCTTGTATCAAATTTCATTCAAATTGGGTTAAACTGTAATTTTTGTCCATCACGTATATCATACCAAGCGTTGCTTGACCCGTTCGACCATTTAAAGTACACTATATCTTATTTCTACCCCTAAACTAAACCTGTACCAAATTTCATTCAAATCGGTTTAAGGACGCGACTGATATGAAATCCCTTCCGATTGAATATTTTTCTTCATAACCGGTATCAAATAGATCTTTAAACAATGTATTACCCATCACGTATGTCATACCAAGCGTTGCTGAACCCGTACAATCATTTAAGTACCCTATATCTTATTTATACCCTTAAACTAACCCTGTAGCAAATTTCATTCTATTTGGTGCAATCGTTCATTTTGCCCATCACGTATCTGCCACGCCTAGCGTTGCTTAACCCGTACGATCATTTAAAGCCCTTGTGTAATGTCGTGCAATATTTATTTATTTTATTTTATATAGCTACTGAACTTTAAAGCTACGGGGCTTAGCTTTTAACAACTTACGTGAGCTTCTCCATTGTGTACAACAACAAAAAATGTAAACACTATAATCGGTGCACTACTGACAGTATCATCCACTAATGTTTGTTTCTTGTCTTAACCAAATATTAAACAAGTACCTATTAACAATAATTGAATCTTAAACAGTTCTTTATCTAATGCGAGCTGTGTGAATCCTAGAACTCGACCTCAAACAATTCATAAAAGAAACGCTTCTGTTTCCATTGTATACTGCACTTGGTTTCAAAGACTCGAATAAATAATAAACCATGCAGATAATTGCATATATCGTAATCTAGCTCCTAACTAAGTAACTAGGATTGTACTAATAGGTAGTAGACACCGGAAAAGTTCCTTTTTTACCTTTTAAGGTTACGAATGATAACCTCAAAAGGTAAAAAAGGAACTTTTATAAGATCCCTCGCATGTCGGTTTGCCTATGTGACACATATTTCGATTATCACATAAACCAATAAAAATGACCAAAATAACCTCTACATAGGTACAGAGCCACCGACTAATTTATCTGTTTTATCATCTGAAGTCGGGCAGCCAAACTAAGTACAATATGGAACCAACCAGTAAAACTGCCCGACTTCAGATGATAAAACAGATTAATTAGTCGGTGGCTCTGTACCTATGTAGAGGTTATTTTGGTCTTTTTTTTTTTTTTTTTTTTTGGTTGCTTTTTAATTTATTTTTTGTTTCTTTTTGAAGTCGGTTTTTTAATTGTTAAATTATTTTTTATTTTACTCTTTTTACTTACCTACCTAAAAATCAACAATATTGTTACCGTAATTTTAAGAAGAGTTTGCTGATGAGAAGGTGGTTTCAGGTGCCCCATCAATCTGTTTTTAGTTCTTTAGGGGTCTATTCTTTTTGGTAGAAGTCCAAAAATTAGTAATTTATTGAATTCTGGGATGCTATCCTGTCCATTATTCCGAAGATACTCATCAGATCCTTACCAAACTTTCATGGGACCACCTCGTAGCTTCCACCTTTCTATTAAAAAAAGAACTATATCAATCGGTCAAGCCATCTTCGTGTAATCGATGAACAATTGAATTGAATACAGCGTTTTGAGGAGATGAGATCCTCATCAAATTTTTATGGGACCATCTCGAAGCTTCCACCTTTCCATTAAAAAAAGAATCATCTCAATCGGTCAAGCCATCTTCGAGTAATCGATAAACAAGATTAATGCGTTTTGAGGAGCATTTCCGTTCATCACTTCGTAGACCCTCATCAGATCCACATCATATTTGTATGGGACCATTTTGGAGCTCCTACCTATCCATTAAAAAAAGAATCATCTTAATCCGTCAATCCGTCTTCGAGTAATCGGTGAATATACAAAAAAAAAAAATATACCTACAGACGAATTGATAACCTCCTCTTTTTTTTGAAGTCGGTTAAAAAATAACTCTTCATCGCGAAATCGAAGAAAAATCTAAGCCTTCTCTATCAAGTTTGATATATTTTAGACAAGGATTACTATAGATATACCTACTTAGCTAAATCTAAATTTGAATACAATAAAGATCTTTGCTCGTGTAGAGTAAACAAGATACTTTCAATTATGTAAGTAAGTAAGTAAGAAATAAATACGCTAATTTAAATAATTTGTTTTATCAATATTTGCCTGATTTTAGTAAGAGAAAGCCAAATGAAATATTTAAATGGCTTTGTTTGATGACGTCCCGTGACTCTTCACATTTTGAATTATTGTGTTGATAATTTTTCGTTAAAAACCATATAGATTCATTGAATTCACTTATGTTATTCCTCAGTTTTTCTACGACATTTTTTTAAAATTCGATTCTAATACAAATTGTAACTTAAAAAGTAATACATCATATTTCAGCAGTGATCCCAGAATACTGGCAGCATTGCCACGCTGAATGGCAACCAGTATTCGACTGATCTCGCTTTGTCTCAACTAAAATGAAAGAAAAATACGTCCAACACCATTTCCTAAATTAAATTAAAACAAATGCAAAGTTTGCTTTGGAGTTAATTTGTTTTAAAATTTATTTAAAAAAAAACTCGCGTTATTTATAGAATATAATAGGTAAGTAAGTACTTACCTATTTTACCGAATTCATAAAAACATTTTAATGTTAAAGAACAATAAATTACGTAGGTATATAAAGACAATTCTGTTGCTTTGTGGTTGTGACAAACCCTTTATAAGGTAAGGTATATATTATTTACAATTTGAATTATTATCAAATGTTTTATACATTATTGTATTATTATCTCAGTTCCTGCAATACAAGCTTGTGCTTAGTGTAGAGCCGATTTCTAATGTAATTTGATAAATGTTTGGTAAGATTCATATTAATAAATAAATTCATTCATTCATAAGTAAATCACATTGAAATGCATGTAGCATGCTTGTCTAGAAGAAGGAAGACCGAAGGAGAACAAAAATCGCCCGTCTTCCTTAGTGGCTGTATCAGTCTACGTATCTGCCCACAGATTATATATATATCCAGTGGATGTCTGACAACAGTGGAAAATAACAGGCACTATGCAGTACATTGCTGCTTTGACGGAACGTGGTTATTACCGGTAATTACCTCAAAGCAGCAATGTACTGCATAGTGCCGTCATTTTCAACGGTTCTCAGACGTCCACTAGATAGATAATCTGGGGGCTGAAAACGGGTGAATCCACTTGGCGCTACGACTTCGGCCAGTTGGTGTTAATAATGAAAAAAAAAAGCTGGGTCAGAACTCAGAAACTTCGCATCTAGAAACCCCTTATTTCCTCTTTTTACGGTAGGGACTAATATTGTCATATTTTTTATGATTCAAGCTACATAGCCTAAATATAAAATCTAATCACAGCACAAGTTTATCATTACACCATTAGTAAAAACTGTTAAACTGTATATATAAAATAAAAACCCATTATCAAAGGGACATTCGTAACAAAAACAATATAAAATTAAGTACAAAACAATGTTCTAAATACAAAATAAAACAAAAACGACCACTAATGGCAAGCACAAAATTGGAAAACAAAATCAAATTATTCCGTGCGATGCTCCTTGCCATTTTCCATGCACAAACTCCCACTATCAAAACAATAATAAACTAAACTACATCAGGGTCGAATTTAAAACCGCATTGGACTTTAAAAAAAATACCCACGTAACCGGTTTTAAAAACCAATCATCTATGGAAGGAGAAAAGACTCAGAGCTTCATATCTGCATTTGTGGGTTGTATGTACTCTACCATGTACAGCTACTTATGTACAGACTGAAGTACTTACGGTACTTAGTGATAAGATAATACGCGATCTCTAAGGACCGTTGTTAAAGACGGTCGCGGCCGCAGTACCACGGCGGCTACCAATCATGGATCACCGAGTAGTGCCTGAATTGGAAAAAATCAACAAAAATGGAAACGAAAAGGAAATTAGTGAATTAAATGAAAATCGTAATGAACGATCGCCGTTCAGGAGACAGGTTTGTGATTTTGGATGCAATTTTATTGCAAATTTCACTTATTTATTCTTAATTTGTTATCGATAAATCGTGTAGTAAATATGTAATAGTACTAACAGTGGAAACAGGCATAATTGTTTCAGTTTTACTATATTAACGGGTATTTATAAGTGTGTAATTGAGGATATGACTGATAGGTTTATGGTCTACTGGTTTTTTACACACAATGGCATATTGCAATGTATAGTGTAGATATCCTAATTAAAATAACTTGTTTTAGTGCTATCAAAGTACGTAAACATAAACAAATATAAAAATATACTAGGTGTGTCTAGCGATTTCACTTTCTTAATTCCTGATCGTGCGGGAATTTCGGAAAACGCTTTCTTATCGGATGCCTACATCAAATAAAGAACACAGGCTCCAAATTTCTGCTTTCTGTACCAGTTGTCAAAGTTATGTGTTTATCCATCAGTCAATCATTCTGGACCAAGAATTTTATAGATAAGATATCAGTGATCAAATAGAAAATATGGACAGATAGCTGGACAAGTAACAGATTTTATAAAAGTTCCTCTTTTTACCTTTACTCTCTGTAGATCTAGTGATCAAGATCCAATTCGTTCTATTGAGAACTTTTTTAGGGTTTCCTAGTCAACAAAAACTTTTATAGTTTTCTTTTTAAGTTTCGTACACCTTGAAAAATCAAATCAATTCTGCAAAACATTATATAATTCATTATAGACATTGAACATAACCATTTAATTTAAGGTAGGTTATTATTGTTAATAAAATACATACCTCTACCTGGATAAATCAATAAGCAGGCTGTCGAAGTTAGTCTTTTCAATTGGGATTCTTCATTTGTCATATTTAGGCATTAAAATGTTTTGACGTTTTAAAGTATAATGGGTTAGATATGCTATAATAATAAGTACTTACATCTTTTTTTTTGTTGAGACAATGCGAGACTGAAATGCTGCTCTATGTGAGGCAGTGCCGATTTCTTTGAAATTGGTACTGCCTTATACTTTATTATAGGTAGGTACTTACTTTTTATTATTATGAGTTTTTTTTTTAATATTTAAATAAAAATTTTATATTTTATTTTTTTTGTTTCTTAGATAGTTCAAATAGGAAGGTTTGTATTACTTATAGCAAAACCTATAATTCCCAAGGGTTCAAGACTTACGCGGGTGAAACTGCGGGGCGCAAAGAATAAAGAAAATAAATAAATAATACTTTTAACTAATTTAATTAAATACACAACTTAAGCAACTTAAGTAAATACTTACTTACTTTTAAGTTAAAAAGTACATATTATTTCAAAAAATAATAAACCGATTGCAACTAATTGTGTTGTTTTATTAAAATAAGTTTGGGTGACTCATATGATACTTTGTTTTTTTTTTGCCAAACAAATTAAATTGTTCAGTTTTAAATAAGTATAACAAATTAGTCACTAATAATAAGTTAATAACTTAAAATACTGAGTCATGTAATTTGTTCGTTTCTTTTCGCAAACTTGCGTAAATAGTCATAGATTACTCATTCATTATTGAACTAGTAATTAAATTGTACGATATTTATCATATTTTTTGGAGATAAATCCCTAAAAAGACGGGAAATAAAGCACAACTGATATTTCTCAAACCGTAATATTCTCATAGTATATAAACTAGCTGCGCCCCGCGGTTACACCCGCGTAAGTTCCGTTCCGGCGGGATTGGCAGAATAAAAAGCATAGTGTTAATCCAGGTCCCCAGCTACCTAAATTCTAAGTTTCATCGCAACCGATTCAGTAGTTTCTGCGTGAAATATTAACAAAGTCACATACATACAAACTTTCGCGTTTATAATATTAGTAAGAAGTGAGATTCTAAATTTAACTGCATTTTTTTTAAACGTTACACATTAAACAATTCATTTTATTATTAATCATCATAACGCACAATAGGTAGTTGGATTTATGGGTTAATTAGTAACAATCAAAAAAGATCGACTGACAAGAATAATTATAAAGGTAATTACAAAAATTATAACGCAAATTATCCTAGAAGTACGTTAAGACATAAAGACTAAACTTCTTACTTAAGAGAAGACGAAAGACAATGTTCAACTTTGCACGAACTAGTTAAAAATTGTGAGATACAATATGGGCTGTAATCCGATCTATTTGATATTAAAGTTTGAAGTCAAGAAGGTTAAGAATTTTTTGATAAATTAATCACTTGATTGGATGGAATTCAACAATAAGTGAACAGGCCTTAATTAATGGATACCAATTTTATATCATAATTGTTAACCAAATGAATTTTGTAATTTGAAATTGGATTCCACAGTTCTAGTTATGCTTCTAAGGCGACTTTTCCAAGCAACGCTAAAGATTATTAAGCTAGGAATAAATACCTAGAAATAGTTACACGGAGCGAACTGTTTTACTTACTAAAATTTTGTGTTTCCACTATGAAATAGGGCAAACGTAAAGGAGTCATTATTGTGTCGGTTGCCACCGAAGAGAAATAAACTAGAAACTTTTGTCCGTTTTCTAATTTTTGCTAGACTATTTTTGTACTCATATTGCAGTTTTGTATTGCGAAGTAAAAGGAGGTATTAACGATTCGGAATCGCTTCTTGAATAGTTTATTTATGATGACAATACTAAATTCGAGACTCAGATTGATTTTTTTTTAACAGAGATTGGAAACGAATTAATATGTTGCAATTTAAACATCAATAAAAAATTTAATTACATTGAATTTAAGGTCAAAAATTAATCATATTCGTAAAATTCATGTTTCATATTAGAAGAAATATTATTGTGATCACGTTTAGTGATCACCTGATATTTAAATTCAGGTAAGAAATAGATATTGGGCCCTACCATGATGTCTTATAAATCGTCGCGAAGTCGTCGCGTTGTCGTTCAGCTTACAAAAAAAACACATCAAATCATTAAAAAAAATGGTTTTTAAAAGTAGTCAAGGTATTTTTTTATTTAAATTTACTTTATTTTTTTGAACGACAAAAGGACGACATAGCAACGACAAACGATCGTGGTAGCGCGGATAATTATTCAAATGAGAAGTCGTTTGTAATAGTTCAATTCATAGATATTCTTGTTTGACAAGGAGGCTTATTTTCAAGGTTTTATATTAATAGGTTTATTTATTAGTCAAATGTACTATAATATTGGTATTTTCTCTAATAACTACATAATTTGTTCCAATTACATTTAAATATTTATCTACATATCTGGTAATTTTGATACCATACCAACATGAATGTATATTTTTACACGACTGCCAAAGGAAGTGTTATGTTTTTGCCGTGAGTGTATGTATGTATGTATGTGACCTATTTTTGTGCCGTCGTAGCGCCTAAACGGCTGGGCCGATTTAGATAAACGATACGTCGTTAGATTCGTCATGACCGTGAGAGTGAATAGGGTACATTTAAATAATAAATAAATAAAAAATACACTCACGGCAAAAACATAACACTTCCTTTGGCAGTCGTGTAATAAAGATTTAAAACGCTATAAAGCAAGATTTGTCTTGACCATAAAAACCGAGCAAAGACAACGGAACGTTACTTAAAAACTTTTCGATTTGACTTTGACGCCGAGTTTCAACTTTTGAAGGAATTTGAATGTTTGATTGGCAGTTTGTCAGAGATAACATAAATAACAATTACTATGTTTACAATAAGTAATTAACTAAAAATTTGAAATGTCGCGCTATGGATAATGGATAGCAAGGCTAATCCGCTAGGACAAGAAACCGCCAGCCTTTGTATCACCAGTCGCGACTAAGTTTTCGGATTTGGTAATTATATTTTAAGATGAATACCTGCCTACTTCATAGCCATCTCAGCAAAACTCAAAAAGAATAGCTATTATAATATTGAAGGCTTTTAGATAGCCTATCTTTAACCCATTGAGTCATATTATGTATATATGTGTTTGTAATACTTTCTAAAAAATTCGATACATCTACTTGTCCTCACTTTAGGTAGCACGTAGATAAATGTTAATTATAAAGTAAAATGTTCGATAAATTGTTGATGTTTAACCATATCATTCATTAGGTACTTACCACCAGACTGCCCCCTAGAGGGGCCTATCAACGCTAAACTCAATATAAACTAGGAAAATTGTAGAAATTGTTAAATGATTTTAGTTGTGTCATTTATATGCGACATTGTTTTGTACATTTTAATGGTATTTCAAGGCCACTCAAGCTTAACGTAGTTTTTTTGTACCTTAAAAAATTTAATAGAGAATATCACATTGGATTAATATAAACCTTTAAAAAATCTATCGATTGGCGATATAGATAATTAAATAAATAGCTATCTTGTCCACAAAGAAAGAAAGGATTAGAAGAACAACTAAGAATTATTTGGGAAGAAAAACGGTTACATAGGTAGGTAGGTATTCTCATTTCTAGGTCTCTCATTATTATTATTAAAGCTTCCAGTCTAGATTGCGTTTGTACATATTTTGAAAATTAATATATATATTTAAAATAATATTGATGTTTCGGCCAAACGGGTCAGACAGGCCGTGGTTTTGTGAAGACCCAAAATTTTACAGTCTAGACCCGAACTTTTAATAATAATATTGAACAAAAATGGTGTAACTTTTAAAAAGTGTCTTAAACAATTTCGTAAGTTTTATATGCCGAACAAATTACGAAATACAAGCATAGATTGGTCCTATCTCTTGAGTGGTCTATGACGTATTTAAATTCGAATAATGTAATTTAATTACTTTATCATTGTTTACTATACGATAAGGTCGGGTTACACGTGCAGTAACTTGTTAGACTACTGAACTTTACCTAGATTCCGGTTACAATGACAGATGCACGCACATTTCTGTAATGTAGTGTTCTGTAAACACTTTTAGAAATAAGGAAGTTCATCTTTATATTTAAAATTCAACTAGGTAGGTATATATTATCAACGCATAGCCTAAACCGCTGCTTCTTTAGATATGGAATTTTGGGAGTATGTTCTTTGTACTGAGGAGGTATCTAGAGTTTTTGGAACCCGTGGAAACATGGACGCTATTCCGAAATGTTATCGGCCGAAACTTCGAAGCTGATCAAACGTCAGTAGGTAGTAGGTTCATTCTTATTGGTCCAGAACGAACGATAACCACCCACTGACGTTTGATCGGATCTGAAGTTTCGGCCGAAGTTATTTCGTATTAAGATCCCAGGACTCATGTTGATGAGACTGCGGCGGGACGCTGATCGTAAAAAATAAAATCTCAGAGAATGTCAGAAAAAAGAACATAACAGGAAACAATTCAGAAAAATTCGATAGTTCTTTCTAATGGTAAAACCGAAGGAAAATTAATGAACACCTAAATATTTATGTTTTTACGAATTACCCAGGCTTTCACGTTTATTGTTATGCCCATTATATGGCGCTTAAATTTACAGACCGATAATCACTTATTCCATTTAGATTAGACCGTATCTTTGGAGTCATTAACAAATTATATACTAAAGTACAAATTAGGCTGATACTCAACAACTCTATACAATTTTACTACGTAACCACAAAACTAAGTAAACAAATGAAATTGCAAATAATAAGTAGGTATTAAAATTTTAAATGTTTCCATGAAATTAAATACCTAGGTACTAAGTGTTGACTGGAAATAATTGTGACTACTTGTGTGTTATTTTATATTTCCTCATTTCTTTGTATTTTTGTTGCAGCTCCTTATATCGTTTGGAGTATTTATGTTAAATTTGGGGGCTGGAGCCACTGCTGGTATATCAGCCATTCTTATACCACAATTGAAACATGCTAAAGGAAAACACAAATTCACAACTGAAATGGTATCATGGGTAGGTATGTGTAAAGATGGATTTATTAGTATATTTTCAAGTAAATATCTATACTCTTGCCTTTTAAGACCTACTGCAACCTACTTATCTATAATAACTTTGCGTTGATGGTCAATAGCTCAATCACCGGAAGTTATAAATTATTTACGCAATCATTATTGTTTCAGCTGCCATGTCATCCTTGGCTTTGTTCTTCGGGAACGTGATCTCTGGGTACTTAATGGAAAGATTTGGAAGACGAAGAGCACAACTAATGCTTTCCACTTGCTTTATGTGCGGATGGATCATCATCGGCTTGTCCAACGACATCATGGGCTTGATATTATTCGGTAGATTCATCACTGGCTTTTGTCAAGGATGGTTAGGCCCACTAGGTCCAGTATTTGTAGGAGAAATTAGTTCACCAAGCTACAGAGGATTTTTCTTAGCCGCGTTATCCCTTGGTATTGCTGCCGGAGTATTTCTATCTCATCTTTTCGGAACTCTATTACATTGGAGCCTTGCCGCGCTCTTATGTGGTCTTTTTCCACTAATCGGAGGTATCACAATTTATTACGCACCAGAATCTCCAGCGTGGTTAGCATCAATGAACAGAATAGACGAATGTGTTCTGTCATTCCAATGGTACAGAGGAAAGAGTCCTGCAATGAAAATGGAGTTAGATAAAATGATTGCAGAACAAACGAAAAGAGATAGATCTAAAGGAAAATGGGCAACTCTAAAGGAAAATATTAAAAAACCTGAATTTTGGAAACCTTTATCAATCATGACTACATTTTTCGTTATCACACAACTGTCTGGAGTTAATGTTATTTGTGCTTATACACCTGATATGATGAAAGAGCTGATCGGGCATAGTTCTGGTAAAAAATATGCATACGCAGCTATGTTAAGCATAGATATCTTGCGATGTATATCTTTGGCAGTGGCTTGTGTACTCTTGAGAAAATCGGGAAGAAGACCTATGGCTATTTTTAGTGGCGTATTTACATCTTTGTCGCTTATTACGTTAGCACTATATCTGTATTTAGTAAACAACGGCACTATTCATCAAATTTCTCCTTTCATTTCTTTAGGTCTCATGGCATTTTATATTATTGTGTCTAATATGGGTATTTCTCCTTTACCATGGAATATGGTTGGAGAATTATTTGCTGTGGAAACAAAAGGTGTGGGATCAGGTATTAGCGTCATGATGACATCTATTGCCTTCTTTGGTACAGTGAAAACTGCGCCTGCTATGTTCCAAAGCATAGGTCACCATGGAACTTATTTGTTCTATGGAATATCGACATTATTAGGAACGATATTCTTATACTTCTGTCTACCTGAGACGAAAGAAAAGACGTTGTTGCAAATAGAGGAATACTTTAGATACGGGAAAAAAAAGAGTACCAAAGAGGACATAAAGGACAAGGCGAATGATGTTTAGAAGTTTGATGTCACTAGTTTTTTGTGCTGTTTATTAAAATAACTAGTCGTGTGTCCTTTTGACCGAAATGATCCGACTAGAGTTGTTTACGTTCAACCCAAGGATAGTGTATTAATACAGTAGGTAGTGCGTTAGTTGAGTACCTGCTTAGTAATATTTCTAGGATAATTTCAGAGTGTGGAAAATGAGTGTCAATCATTATTATTAAACTGCGGGTCTACATCGCTTTGAAAACCATGGTTTTTATTTACATTGAACCATGGCTTTTATTTATCTTCGGATTCTTTAATGCGATCTCTATCCGTAGTTTAATAATAACTAATGAAAGACAGAAAGCGTGTAAGTTTAAAAATAATGAGTGTCAATATTCTTCTTCATTAGATATTCCGCGGATACTCAATAGGTATAGGTTATGCCCTTAGATTATACAAGGTGTAACGAGGATAATATACCAATTTAAGCCACAAAGGGGATATTTCTAGAAGTCTAAGCTAACCACTTTTGTTCTACAACTTTTGGAAATTCGGTACCTAGTTTTCGAAAATTTTAAGTTTACTTGCAAATCAGCTGTTTCGTAAATTTATTTTTATTGCTCAAGGCATATTTACTAGAAATATTTTTAAAGGAAAAATTCACCTTCAAAATCTCGCCGCAAGTGAGTTTTGAAGATGAATTTTTCCTTTAAAAATATTTCTAGTAAATCAGCTGTTTCTTAGAGTTAGAGGTCATTGATCTTAAGTTGTCCTTTCATTTAGTTTGGTCTACTACAATCAACACTTAAATTGAATTTATTTTTTTAATCATTGGTAATACCAATGTCACCTAGTCACCTCAAAACTCTAAAAACAATAGTTCAAATTTCCAAAAGTCGTAGAACAAAAGTTGTTTGGCTTAATTGGGTACTCTTGTTATACCTTTTATGGTCCATACCTTTTTTAAAACGTAGCTGTAATAAAAAAAGGCTTCGGCCATAATAATATATGAGGGTTGGCCAAACATCGTGAACTATTCCATTACAAAACGACTCCGACAAAGCTCGCTTCTATATTATTTCAGCAAAATAATAATACATAGGTATATGTAATAATTGAATCTGATTGCTCAAATCGAGCCAATAAATGTAATCTTTATTGCGTCTAATAGCCTAATTTCAATTATAGTTTATGTATTTGAAATAGATCATTAAATTGATAAATCTAGGAAAGGAGTTCAATGATAAGTTTGGAGTATTGATTTCAATAATTGTACCTAAGTATTTCTGTATTTGTAATCACCTCGACACTAAAATTTAAGAGACAAATTTAAAATTATATACCAATGTGTACTATAATAATTTTATGTATATAATGAAGATCCGTATAATGTAGAAAAAGATAATGTATGGCCTTCACATTGTTAAAATACTGATATGTTTCAATTATAAAACGAATGGCGCTTATAGGCCTACTAGTTTCATTGGTGACATAATTAGAGCCTTGAGAATAAATATTATCTAATTATGGAAAATATCACGATCATATTTTAAGTTAAGACAGAAACGTGGTAATTTGTGCTAAAAGCCTTTAATAACATAACTTTTTAGGGTTTAGTACCTGAATGTTTAAGGGTGATTTATATTAGACCGTTTTCCGGCCGGGCCGGGTCCGAGCTTCGTTGTCTGTTGCTCGGCCGTCCCTCGGTTGCTACAAACCGAACGACGGCTCGCCGAGCAATGAACAACGAAGCCCGGCCAATTGACGGTCTAATATAAATCATCTCTAAAGGTTTATGAAGGTATAAAAGGAATCCTTACAAGGTCATTACATTATTTCAAATGATAAGTATAGACGTGGACAAATTCAGACTAAATAAAAAAACATTTTCTAAAATTTACAGCAATTAACTACAAAGCCGCACGTGCTGCGTACCTACTGTCTGTTACTTTAACTTTTGCTTCAAGACACTGGTCGTCTGTGCAAATATTGATACTAAGTATTTATCATAGCTTATACTAAAACTTATAATATAACACCTCGTAATAAAGATAAATGTTGCAAATAAGATACAAACTTGTAAATATTAGAAGCATGATTCTCACGCTTATCGACTTAGTTTGGTACAATAAGATTTTGTTTTACATTATAATAGTGCCTATAACTTCTGATTATAAGTAATAAAGAAAACGTGTACTTATATTTTAAGTAGGTAGTAAATTAATTATTATAAATTGACCGACAAGTAGTTATTTAATAGTTAATACGAGTTAGTTATTACCTGTATATTATAGGGTCAATTTTACAAAAGCAGTCTCTCGTCAGTTAATGGAAGCCATTTTATCAAATAAGTCAATACTACAGCTATGTTTAGCTGGTTTTGTAATGTAAATCCCGCTTAAAATAGAAAATATAATAGAACAATTATTTCTCAGAAGATGTCATTAATCAAAAATCATTTGAATTCTTGCGAATGTTACATTGCTATTGTCACCTAAAGCACCTATTTCTGGACCCAGACAAAGCATGTTTTAGGTCATAGCAAAGAAGTTATATTACCAGAACTAGAATGCTCATGTGAACTAAAAAGTGTTCCGCTACATTGAGCATGCTGTCTCTTTCTAATAATGCTAATAAAGCAATACTTTAATGTAGCTTTCTGTCCCTTTCTAATAAATCTAATAAAGCAATGCTTTAATGTAGCGTTCTGTCCCTTTCTTATAGAGTTAGGTATTAGAAAGGGACAGCATGGAACACTTTTTAGTTCTATGTGAGGATTTTAGTTTTGGTAATATAACTTCTATGGGTCTTAGTTATTGCCTGTGGCCTTTTAAAGATGTTTCAAAAATAAGTATATATTCTTTACAAATTAAAATTAAAAGTTGGAAAAGGAGCTACCTATGTGTTCTTTATATATTTCAGATTAAAAATAAGTATTATCAAAAAGTGTCATAAAGAGTGCCATACCTATATTATTACAAAATAAATGTAACATGCTTACTTTAAATAATACATTATTTTTTTTTAAAGGGAAACCTTATTTTATTTTATTATTAGCTTTAGTATCCGTAGGTATTTTACTGATAGATGATGATTACGTAGGTGTTTACCTGATATTATAAGTGTGAAAGCTCATCTGTTTGTTTCGTTTTTCACGCCTAAGCCACTGAATCGACTTTGATAATACAATAGTATCGAGGTAGATGATACCTTGGAGAAGAACATAATCTACTTTTGATCCGGATTCTCCTACAGGATCGTTCGGAACTAACGAGAGTTGTACCGCGAATGCAGCTATAATTCATACCCAGATTGAACGAGACAAACTGCAGCCTGTTGCCCATATACCTGGAGTTATCCAGGTATGTGGGAAGCGTCGGTGTCCTTATAAATAACAGTAGCTGTATCTGTATAATTCTTCTTCTTCTTCTTCTTGTTCCACTCCTATCAGAGGTTGGATCACATCAAGTCCACTTTTACTCTTGACACCGCAGCTCTGAACAATGTGGTGGTGCTGCAACCGAACCAGTCCCTGAGGTTTGTCGTCTATGAGTGTCGCCCCCGGCCGGCACTTCTTTTCCCAGCGATTTTCCCCTGGATGATAAGCTAGAGCAATTTGAACATTTCATCTCTCATGACGTGACCGAAGTACGACAAATTCCTTTAATTTCAATTATAATTCTTAAGAGTTCCTATTCCATTTTCCACCTTACATAAAAATAAATGACTTCGTTCTGGTAGAAAAGTTTGGGGTAGAACTCAAGCTGTTTTATTTACAAGTTGCTATTTCATGCTCAGTTAGCTCTGACAAGTGGCACGCGTCTTAAGTTATACACCTTCCTGTTATGACACATGGACTCAAGTAATGGGCACCTACCTACCTACTTGATTCGCTAACATATGCCGATAGTTTTTCATCAATATTTGGTTCCCACGTCTGTGCCGGTTGGTACGCGACAACTTTTTGTTTAGCACAAAAAAGTACCAGGAAAACATCTGGAGACGGGAG
The DNA here is from genome assembly GCA_949358125.1 of Idaea dimidiata. Taxonomy (NCBI): domain Eukaryota; kingdom Metazoa; phylum Arthropoda; class Insecta; order Lepidoptera; family Geometridae; genus Idaea; species Idaea dimidiata. The sequence goes on along the minus strand of OX442339.1, from coordinate 12,006,029 downwards.
ATTTATATTTGGAAGTGGTATCAGTAGTGAGGAAGTAGAGCGCCCCGATGTATTTGACCCAAATTTCTGAGGAATATTTTAATAGTCATAAGCAGTCGAGTTGTTTAAAGTATACCTATTTATTAAACTATCAACGCTTATTTTGTTTCTATATTATTGGTCTAGCACTGTACTTTAATAAACATCGATTTACAGTTTTAAAATTTAAAGGCAAGTCACGAAAAAAATTACATTTTATATCGAATTTTTAATTAAATATTATGTATCGGAATTTTCCCATGTTCTTCAAAAATCGTATGCCCATGTTCTTTATTATTTTAGGAAAGAAGCTTGCTCCTTTTTAATTTTAGGTTTAGACAGAATTTTAACAAAATAATGTGAGAAATCAATACCTACAAATATTGTTATTATTGTTATTAACAATGATAATTTCTTTATAAAGTATAATTTTCGGTACTTATAATCGCAAGGTCCGTTTAGTTCCGCAGATAACGTAAGAGTACCGTAGATGGTTTGTTAATCGGTATTAAAACACTGGAAGTTAATTTTTTTGACCCAGTCTTGCGCAAGCTTGCCTAAAGTATCGATATTCAAGCAATTGCTATGGTATGCCATGGGGCAACGACAAATTAATTCCTGAATCAATTATTCATGATAAAACATGAAAGATCAAATTGCCTTATTTGCCTGTCATATTGTTCCTGCGTATTGTTTGACCCACTACGCGTATCATACTGACATTATTAAGGCCACGGTCGACTTGAAACGGAAAGAATATTTTATAATTAACAATAGTACACGTGGCAGAAAGGAAACGATGCACGTGCTATCAATTAAATAGAAGAAAATAAAATAAAAAATGTATTGGAATTTAGAACCCTTCAAAGTAGGCGGAGATAATAGAAAGTACAATCATAGAATAACCCTCTTGTTTATTTGTTTGTTTAAGATGCTTTTTAACAGTTAAAACTGGAGAATAATGAAACCGAAGTTATGGAATTATGAACTATGATATTGTATGGAAGATAAACTAATTTTTCGGTTTTAACCGCGTTCTTTTAATTATTTTCGTCATTCTTTCAAAGTTTTGAGAACTTTACAGTAACTTATGATCACGGGTAGGTATCTAGATATATGAGATACTTACAATTGTACTTACTCATGATCAAACAACGCGATTTATACAGAAAAAAATAGTTTAAATAATATCATAATGATTTTTCCCGGGTCTTATTTGCGTATTATTATTTTTAAATTCTCTCACCTCGACGTTTCGATCATGTTACAATGATCTTGGTCGCGAGGGGTGTCCCCTTAATAATAATATTCGCGTCGCATAGTATTCGGTCTTATTCGCGTATTATTATTAAAAAAAATAATACGCGAATAAGCCCCGGGAAAAAAATTATGAGTTCAAATCCTGTGAGTTTAAAATGTTTATAAATAATATCAGCATACACTTATTGTTAATGTTCCCTTAATTGTTCACATTTTCGTCGTAGGTATTTTGTTAAAAGTACCTATTTAATATTTAAATTACTTACCTTGCAGTCTTTCAATTTATTTTTAGACACTTAAAATAAAAAGGCAAAGTTTAACTAAATAGACGAATTAGTAATGATGACATTGAGACACACTTATTTTCGATAACTATTTCATTATCTAACTGATAGAGAATAATGATCAACTGAGTTCTTTAGTTAGAACCTTGATAATGTGACAAGTAGGTACTTACCTCGATAAAAGTGCAAGTTATTAAGCATAATTATTGAGTTATTTATTATATTATAATAACCTACTAGGAATAAATAGAATGGAGATCTAACTTTTCTATTCAATTCGGAAAAAAAAACATGTTCCACGGTCACACAGCAACAGATGCACACCCTGACATGTTCCGTACAGTATTACGTATGATCAACCTTTGGATCGAAAAATAGCAGACGATCTTTAGTGACAAACAGGCGGTCGAATCATCGTTCTAGGCCCCGCAACCACCGTTTGCGTGGAACATTTTTTCAAAGGATTGCTACTTTCATTTAGATTCGAGTTTGTTGGTAATAACCTTACATTACGATCTTAGATATTTTACAGCGTGTTTCGAGGACGGAGATTTAAGCCGGAGGTTGTTCTAGCTAGATAAACGTTCAGGGGAACAACTTTTGTTCTACGACTTTTGAAAATTCGACGTGGTTTTCTTCGACTTATAAGTATTTTTTTATATTTCAAAGAGACTGCTCTAATCATTTGTTTTCATAAACATAAAATTATATGCAATTTTTTAAGATAGAAAAACATCACAAACTTTAGTTAATTTCACCTAAAGGTACCTACTCTATCAATTTACTTCCAAATCTATGCATTTATACATAGTAAACAATTACATTACCTAACGACTCTATTAAGTTTTATAAGTGCTTTAAAAATAATGTACATTTTACGAGTAATCATAGTTTTTTCATGCAATTCCATCTCGCTTTTTTTCTAAGCAACAAGACAAAGACCGATGATTTGCAATTATCGTCGCCTTCATAAAAAAGAGTCAAAATGTAAATAGGTGATGAATAATTCAGTGTATTCTAGCTAATAATATACCTTGAACTAAGTCAAAGTTAAAGTGAAAATATTTTATTCCGATTTTATTACATAATCGTTTATAAACTTACTATAGTGTCTTTAGAACGCGACCTCCAATGGGAAGAAGTCACAAGAAACTTATGTTTTTTTTATAATTTATATGTAAGCGTTTGACAACTATCTCACCTGATGGAAAGCGACGATGTGGTCTAAGATGTTACACGCTTACCAAGCAAATACCTGTTCACTCGTGACTTGAAGACCCCTAAGTAAGTTAGGTAGGATAGGACTTAAGTAGGATACGTAAATTAAATACCTATGTATACTTACTAATACGTAGCCGTTGTTGTGAAATTAAATGTTTGACCTGTCAAATTTTATCATTAAAATGTACCTATACATTATGTTACATACTGATAAAATGGATATAATTCAACCTAAGTATAGGCATGACTCTAAGTATAAGCATTTATAAAATAGGATCGATTATTTGACTACACGTTTCAAAATCGGCATTAGTAGGTATGCTACCCGTTAGAATCATGCAGGAGAGGAACCAATAGTTACATATTGACAATTTATCAGTTGGAAATATTTCAAACGAAAAATACATCATCAAAAACTCACTCGCAGCGAGATTTGAACACGCGTTTTCAGTACCCATAATTATCTATCAGTTGACGTCTCACAACAGTGGAAAATGACAGGCACTATGCAGTACATTGCTGCTTTCAGGTGGTCACCGCGGTAATAACCACGTTACATTTTGATGTAGCAATGTACTGCATAGTGCCTGTCTTATCCACTGTTGTCAGACATCCACTGAATAGATAATATGGGGGCGCCAGTCAGTACCTACCCTAAACTCTTCACACATAAACCACGGGAGCCGCGTTTTTGAATATTTCGAAGATGTTGGTATTTTCCCTTTAAAATATTACTAGGAGCATCTAGTAGAAATAGACTAGAAAAACCTTGAGCAATAAAAACAAATTACGAAAATTATATAATTTAGGTAGGTAGGTATCAGTTTTTTTAAAAGTAAAGTAGAACTTAAAACATTTAATTGTTATACTTTAAAGACTAGTTTCAGTTGAAAACAGTTTGATAAATTAAACACTCGTTCAATGTTTTACTTATTTGTGATGGTCAATGCTACATTCAATTTTTAAACTCTTCGTTAAAAATGCACTTTGGTTGCCTCACTGTAAATACAATTAATGTTTATTTTAACGTAGTAACCTAATCATTATACAATAACAAGTATATTTCGTAAAATTTAAAAGGCCTATGTTAATATTTATTTAAATGTTACCGTTCCGATTTCAATTTCAAAGGTAAATCGTACGGAATTTTTAAATAACTAATGGTCGATTAAAAATCCACATGTTTAAACTGAATAATTCATACGTCACTTTGTTGGAAGGAAACAGGCTGACGGAGTTTTCTCTTGCGTAACAGAACTACATGTGCGTAACTTGCGTAGGCGCAATGGTACCGCGTGATTCCGGTGTTTAGGGGTTCAAAATTATGGTTAACATATGCATATATGAATGTAATGGCCTTCTCAAATTTAAATAATAGTAAAAGTTTCAAGCCACGAACGACGAATGAATTAGTTGTCTGGAAGAGATTGCCCTTAGACTACGAGGCCGCCCATCGTACCACACCATAATTATCTTTGTAATATTTTTGTTAATTAAGTTTCCGTACAATTTATACCTATTCTTGCAGGTATATGTTTTTTCTTCATCTGCACCATTTGATACTTGATAGTAGATACTGAAAAAAAAATAATTTATTGTTCAAACATTATTTACCATAACAAGTTTGTTTTTAAGATTTGATCTTTATCAGCAACACTATCGATCGGTACGATAATATCAGGTGTTTATTTTTTTGCAAAAAGACAAGACCTGGCTAGGTTAATAAATTTTTCAAAAATCTAAATATGCCATTACAGATTTTTTCAAAATCGGGGACGCATCTCATTTCAGCATTTTTTGCTATCTCTTATAGTTTAGGATATCCTCCTGAAAGCCCATCGAAATGGTTCACCCTGTATAAGATTAGTTCACAATAATTATTATAAGTTTATTTTGTAAACTTTTTAAATTCACACGAATTGTTAACATATTTGGTCTCGAGAGTCGTCGATACTTCGAGGTAAGAAAATAAATAATAGTACGCGATTAAGACCCGGTAAAATGTAAATAAGTTTATTTGTGTTAATCTGCAGAAAGATTGTATGTATACTAGGTACATAATATCGGTAAATAGGTAAAATCTTCTACATATACCTAGGCTATATTTTATTGTATGATATTTGATAACAAAGATACCGATAACATTGTAATCTGTTGATGGTCCTCTCTCATTGCGAGCATTCGCGTGTAACGTATTCCAAAACGTTACCAAACAACGAACAAACGACACCACCTACTGACGTTTGATCGGCTCCGAAGTTTCAGCCGAAGTTGTTTCGTATTAGGGTCATTCGAGCATTACATACAGCGGGCACCTAGTGGGTCGAATCTATAATGTTATATTATTGTTCGTGGTGAAGGACCAACTTTATATATCGGATTAGTAGTTTTTAATTGTATAGAACAGACAGAGAGACAGAGAAACAGATAGACAGACAGAAATGAATTTTAAAAGTTACTTATATAATTTTGTTGTACTACTTATCCTAAGTCCCCTTGATTTTTTTTTAAATTTACTTCCAAGTACAGACTTTTTGTCCTCTCTTCCTTTATAATAAGTATAGATGCTACAAGATTTCGCCATTCCAAATGAACATTGAACATCAAACGAATTTTTGATATATCGGGTAATCATTTGGGCCCAGTTGACTACTATCAAATTTGAAAGGGGTCAAGTGGTCCCCGGTCCCAGAGCGATGTTATTAACGCACATAACTTTTTGCAAGAAAAACCACGACCTTCGGAATGAAAGTCGGGATATCTACCACTAGTTCAACACCTCTCTACCTATATTTATATCTATAGGTAGGTGTACCTAATTTTTTATCTTTTGTACATAGTAACAACGTGATCTGAATAGAGTTATAGATCTGCCCCCATATCATCTATCCACTGGACGTCTGACAACAGTGGAAAATGACAGGCACTATGCAGTACATTGCTGCTTTGAGCTAATCACCGGTAAAAACCATTTTACGTCAAAGCAGCGCTGTCCTGCATAGTGCCTGTCATTTTCCACTGTTCTCAGACGTCCACTTGATAGATAATATGCGGGCTGGTTGCATTAAGGAAATGTTAGAGCATTAGAGAAATCCGTGTCATAAATACAGGTTTTTATACAAAAGATTGTAAACAGATTAAGGTTATTTATAAATATTAAGTATGATGAAACTCGGGGAAGTTGCCATTAGCGAATCATAAATTATATCATAATTTTTGTAACATTTACAACGTAATCCGGAGGATTAACTAGTTAGTTTAGTGGTTGAGGAAGTTTACTGATACATACCTATACCTATATATAGATAGTATTGCTACATATAATTTTATTATATGTTACCATAATACCTAGATCTTACTTCTTACTTCAGAATTTTAAAATCAATTACAAATTAAATTAAACTACAGTACAATAGATCAAATTATAATTAAGATTAAAAACAAATCCTATCCTTTCCTACGAATATTATAAAGCTGAAAGTTTGTGAGTATGTGTGTATGTGTGTTTGTTACTCAATCACGTAAAAACCGCTGAACTGATGGCCATGAAACTCGGTAGGTATGTAGATAGCTGGAGACCTGGAATCACACATTGGCTACTTTCTCGATAATCCCGCGGGATCGGGACTTACGCGGGTGAAACCGCGGGGCGCAGCTTGTAATCTAATAAAATAAACCGCCCCTGTTTAGAGAGCGGTGTTGGTCTAGTGGTAGATATCCCGACTATCATTCCGAAAATCGTGGTTTCAAATCCCAGCCGCGCACCAAAGTATTTTCCTTTAAAAACATTTTATTTGCGCTATTAACATCGCTTTTACGAAGACGGAAAACGTCCTGAGGAAACCCACGGCTTAAAGTCACGCTCAAAGGACCAGTTGTAGAGCTAATTGCGGAAACACACAGTTAAAACTTTAAATTTTTAAACCGTCCCTGATAGAACCAGGTGCAAGGGAGCCGAGGATACTAGCAGCATTACCTCTTCGCAAAGGTCAACCTTTGCACCAAGAATGATCCGGAGCGGTAGTCCAAACCACGGTCTTCTTAAAATCTTACTAATATTATAAATTTCTTCTATGGTTTTCGCGATTTTGCGTAATTAAACACTTTATTTATCCGGTTTTATCGCGTTTTTATTCATTATTTGAACCGAGCTTTCGCCAACTTTACAGTTGGCTTTCTCAAGGTTTCTCAGTCAGGTTTCTCAGTCAACCTTGAGATAGCCAACTGTAAAGTTGGCGAAAGCTCGGTTCAAATAATGAATAAAAACGCGATAAAACCGGATAAATAAAGTGTTTTATAATATTATAAACGCGAAAGTTTGTTTGTATGTGACTTTGTTACTCTTTCACGCAAAAACTACTGAATGTTTGTTTCTGGTTTTGGGTGTTTTCTATGTATAATATGTATGTATTTCCAAAAAAATAATAATATATGTAGTATAAGTATCCGTTGTCGAGTACCCATATTACGAGCCTAGTGCTTAGTTTGAGGCTAGATAGCGCTGAGTGTAATGTCGTGAATTATTTATTTATTTAAAAGAATCGACAGAGGCTGGTCCTACATAACTTGAGGAATACAATTTTAGGCTAATTGAAATATTAGTTCTTGCCAATTAGCCGAGTAGTAAGTTTTAAAAACCTTCTGGCCAGATTAGGTGAAGGTTAATAGAGATCATTTCTAGTTGAAAAAATATATACCTACGGTAAACGGAAAGGTAAAACTTCTTTTTTTTCGTATAGTGGTCGTGCCCATCACCTGGTTTTAGAGCAGGGACCGCAAAACACCGCTTTGGAGTTAATTCTATCGAACCCAAACCCCTTTGCTCAGCTTACCATCTGGATAAGGTGACCATCTTCATTGGGTAACCTACCTACACCACTATTGATATGGTAACCGAATCATTGAGTTTCCCAGGCAAAAGGCTTACACATTTTATTACGGAAACCTCATTGATGGGGTAACCCTTTGATAGACTTTCTAATGGGTTACCTTTACCCCGCCCCTACGTATTGCATTTCTAGTCATTTCATCGTATTCAAAGTACCTATGTACTGCATATCGCCTCGGTTGTGACATTTTTTCCCTCTAATAATTATGGTTAAGTACCTAGGTATTTGAATGATTCTTCAGCAGGTACAACGTTAAAAACACACAGTCACATTTAACTTTTATTAATCAAATAAAATTGTTGGAGTACCTTTGCGAAATCATACTATAGCATGTAATATTAATAAATTTGACATCATTGATACTAACTCTATAGTTAGTAAACATTTTTATATGACAAAAGGTAGATATTAATACCTTAATAATTGTATTAAAATACAGCTTGCTATCTTATTTTTTTAATATTTCAGTCAAGAACTTGGTTTTAAATTAACTAGCCACACTAGAGTCATAGTTGTAAGAACGCTCGACGTATTTATAGGGTAAACCTGGAGAGATGCCTATAGAGGAGAGATGCTTACAAAAATATTAAATCAAATTAAAAAAAAAGTAATTTCTGAACGCATCCAACCGGGTCAGTTGCATTATGAAAACCTAAGAGCAAGTTTTTGTGCAAGTGGTTCCCGAAAATAATTGTGATTTTTGTATTTATTTCAAGTTGAAATGTAAGTACTATCGCTCAGACCTATGATTTTTTTCTAAGGAACATTTTAACCAAAAAAATTCCACATTTTTAATGACTTCTTTTGTTTTTTTTTTCTATTTTACTGATGGTATTAACCATTGTTGTCACGGCAAAGACGCCATTTTTAAAGAGCGTTCCATTTTACTGATTTAAAATATACTAGGCTTCTCACCCAGTCATCTGGGAGAGACGCCTAATTGATTTTGGGGGTAAGACGACTATACATTTTATTTGTTATATTATTTTTTAGATGCCGCGGGTCTACGTTAGGAAGATGTCTGGCCGAAACAGGGCTTTGTGGTCAGAGAGCGATTTAAGAAACGCAATTAATGCGATCAAAAGCAAGGAAATGAACCGTAATCAAGCAAGCAAGCAGTTTAAAATCCCATATCGGACTCTTCAACGTAGATATAAGTCAGGTAATAACTAAAACGGCCGTCTAGGTCCTAACTCGTTGTTTGGAGATAATGAAAAGGATCTCCTTTTTCTTCTTTTCTCAAGGTTTCTTGATATGACTGACTATCTAGTCAGTCATATCAAGAAACTACAATCAAGGGGATTTGCTCGAACTATCGACGATTTACGGGTGATGGCGTTTAGATTTGCAGAGAATTTAAATCTCAACCATAATAACTTTAACAGAGAAAATGGTAAAGCAGGTTATGATTGGGTTAAATCTTTTATGAGACGAAATCCTGAAATCACTCTGCGTAAATCAGAAGGTGTTTCTTTACAAAGAGCTCAAGGAATGAACCACGAAGAAATAACCGGATTTTTTGATCTATCGGAATCACAATTAGATGAGCATGACTTGAGAAACCAACCCAATAAAATTTATAACTTGGATGAGACTGGGCTTCAACTCAATAATAGACCATCACACGTAGTTGCCATGAAAGGATGGGACTGATTTAGAAATCAGTCCCACAATTAACTACAGCAGAGAGAGAGGAGAAAATATTTCTTTGGTATGCTGATGTAATGCAGAAGGTAGTTTTATTCCCCCGGTGACAATATTTAAAGGCAAAAATAAAAAGAACGAATTTTCTGATGGTATGCCTCCTGGTAGCCAGGTTTACATTAATGAAAAGTCAAGTTACATAAACGCTGAACTTCTTTTTTAATGGCTTATGGAACAATTTATGCCAAGAAAACTGCCTGGAAAAGTTACTTCAGCTTTTGGATGGACACACTTCTCATTGCAACTCTATTGACATGCTCGAGTTTTGCGAAGTTAACGAAGTGATTCTTTTGTGTTTTCCGAGCTACACGACGCACTACTTGCAGCCCTTGGACAGAGCATTTTTTAAATCGTTAAAAATCATTTTTTACAGCGAAGTCAATACTTGGATTCGAAACAATCCAACTCGGAAATTAGGCAGACTTCAATTCAGAGATTTATTGGGCAAATCTTGGGGTAAATCAGCCACCCAAAATAATGGTACGTCGGGATTTAGAGCTTGCGGTATTTACCCTGTTGACAGAAATGCAATTCCTGACTATGCTTTTATTTCTGACAGTCCTGGACAGGCAGGTGAGACGTCAGTTAGTACAGCACTTGCTGGTGGTACGTCACAGCCTTCAACCAGCGGGTTAAATACATGGAACAAAACAACCATCTCTGATGATACATTGGAAACGGGTCCAGGACCGTCTACTGGCACGACATATCTAAATGACTGGTACAGCTTATCAAAACCAGCAATTCAAGTAACGCCAGTAAAAAAAGATCCATCGAACAAACCTGACGGAGAAACACCCTCGAAAGTTTTGGATAAAGTGCACCCAGTTCCCTCTTTTGCGATGCGAACTACTTCTAAAAGGAAGCAACATGCGACGCTTTTAACAACCCCTGAAAATATTAAAAAATAAAGATTAAGACTGAAAAGAAAATAGCGACTGTGCGTACAAAAACCCCAAGACTTTTGAAGAAAGGAGAATCTAAAACGAAAGTACTAAGAAAGGGAGCTTCTAAAAGGAATTATTCCAGAAAACCCAAGATCATTAAAATAAAAACATCAGATGAGTCGAGTGATGGGGATTCTGATTACTCCGTGCATGACGATTCGTCCACAGAGGATATAGAACGCAGCATCTTAGGAGATATCTGCATTGCATGTGGAGAGTATTATCATGCGACACAGAAAAACTGTGACTGGCTGCAATGCATACAATGCCAGGAATGGTTCCACCAAGATTGTAAGTACTGGAGATCCTGCGAAATGTATGACTTGTGACAAATAAAACCTCATTTTCCTTTTAATAATTACTTAGGCATTTCTCCCTGATACCCATTGGCGTCTCACATATAGCTATAGGACAGATGCCTAATCGACAGACTAAAAATAGAATCAAGAATCAAGAAAATTTATTGAATAACTGTGTACATTAAGGTGACATTAAATATTAAAGGTATCAACAGTTTGTCCATCCCGGACATACAATATAGAGTAGAGGTACTTAGGTACTTAATTTAAGCACTTCTTTAAAATTAAAAATAACAAAGCAAGTTATAGTAAAGTAAACATCTAAATATAAATATAAATTATTTAGATGTTTACTCTACACTTCTTATGTAAAGTAAACATCCAAATCCAAATATTCTTTGACACTATAGAAAGCTTTAGAGATTAACCATTTTCTTAATTTGTTGCAGAACAATAAAAGGCTGTATTTCCTAAAACTAAGACTTAATTGTTATAATTGCTATGTTAACTCTTTAATAAATATATGATTGAACTATCGTCATTATTTGTTTTCATCTCCTTCCGGTAAATATGAAATTATGAAGCTTTATAAAAACTATTGGCAACTCTCCCAGGTTTACCCTAGTGATCTAATACATCCAATTAAATAAAATAAAAAATGAATTTGAACAATAAAACTAAAGTCAATATTATACAAGATGTAACGGGTGAGCCCTTTTAAGCCGAAAGGGAGTTGTTCTAGACGTCTAGGCGAACAACTTTTGTTCTATGACTTTTGGAAATTTGAAGTACTTTTCGAAAATTTTAAGTGTAAAGTTTACTTGAAGATCAGCTGTTTCTTAGAGTTCGAGGTCATTGACCTTATGTTGTCCTTTCATTTAGTTTGGTCTACTACAATCAAACCTTCAATTACCTTTATTTTGAAAAAACAGCTGTTTTTTCAGTCAAACATAATCTCAAAATTTTCAAAAAAAAAGTTCGAATTTTCAAAAGTCGTAGAACAAAAGGTGTTCGCCTAGACGTCTAGAACAACCCCCTTTCGGATTAAAAGGACTTGCCCGTTACATCTTGTATTTATTTGCAATTTATTTCTACAGAAACCAGAAGCGTACCTAACTTGTTTTAAATGTTTAAGTACCAAATACTTTTTGCCGGAAGAAAAATAAAATGTACTCTATGATCATAGCAATAAAAACAATTCCCGTGTGCGTCTAATAATTAGGCAACGAAGATGGCGCCACCCATGATAATGACTACTCGCCGAGCCGATTCTAAACATACTTTTTTTACCTAATTCCAAAGCCATAAGGAATAAATTTCACTACTGGGAGACAAAGTGTTACCGTTTAGTACCGCGTTACACTATCATATAGGGTTACCTATTAAAATGAACTAACTCGTTTGATGCTGTTACCACTTACTCAGCCATCGCATAACCCCATTGAAGGGGTTTTGCCGGTGTAAGCTTATTGAAAAAACTTACCCATTAAAATGATAACCAATTGAATAAGGTTTTTCGATTAAGCCTTTAAAAAAACCACGTCTTAACTCAAATAAGGGTAACCAAAAACGGTCCCTGTTTTAGAGTTCTCAGGTCGCCCCAAGGCCTCTAACTTGACTTAACGACTGATATCAGAGATAACAACCGGGACCAACTACTCAACGTCCCTTCCGAAGCACGGAGGAGCTCGAATAAATTATTTTTTGCCACACAATTTTTTTGTGACCCATCCAAGTAATGACCGTGCCAAGCGTTGCTTAACCTGCACGACCGTTCAAGATCGGCAGGTACAGCTAGGCCACTGAGCTTCTCAAGGGAAAGGTAAGTAAGAATTTAAAATGCATAAACATATTAACGTTTATTTCGTAAGGTACCGTTGCGATGCACAAATCTGGTTTAAGATTAGGTTACGGAGTTGTTAACATAGTATTTAATTTCATAAGTTTTACTTACATTTGTTGTTTTTTTCCGTGAGAGATTTGGGATGATAATCAAAAGAATATCGCAAAAGATTAGATATATAGTTACAATCAATCTATTTAGCTTCAAAACCAGTGATTTATCTATGTTAATAATAGGAGATCAAACGTCTACAATCTTAGTAGGTACCTACTATAGGTAGGTACTGTACGAGCACAAAAAACATTTTGTCGAAATTATTCAAAAGACCAAAATTCCTTTATATGAAAAGCTTAATTTTATTTAAAGTAAGACAAAAAATAATCTACCGTACCATGATCGTTTCTCACAGTTTTGTCGTCCTTTTGTCGCTCAAAAAAATAAAATAAATATTTAAATAAAAAATACCCTGGCTACTCTAAAAAAACCACAGATAACTAAAAAGAAACTCTTATTTTAAGTTGTTTTTTTTTAAATTATTTGATGTTTTTTTAATTTATTTTTTACAACTGAACAAATATAGTGGCGCTTTAGCGACGACTTATAAAAGATCATGATAGGGCAAAATGTGTAGTTTAGAAACGAGTTGCTTTGCTGTGCTCTATTCCAGCTATACTCAGTTTCCATCAACCAAAATAAGCATTTTATTAAAATAACTCACTGTTATCTCGCTGATAGCAGCCATTAGGTCAAGTTAGACTCCTTAGCGACCTACCTGCTAGGCCAGCATGACACTTTATCAAATCGACTTAATAGTTATACTTAAAGAAATGCTTTCCAAAAATTTCGCACCCGACAGGACTTGAACCTGCATCTCTGGAGATCCGTCCTAACGCCGAAGGTGCGAAATTTTTGGAAAGCATTTCTTTAAGGCGGCGATAGATGATAATCAACGGTCCTTGTCCGATTGCATATAAATGAGCGAGTTGGAATTGCGTGAAAAAATCTACAATTTCTCGTAAAATCAATAATTAACGAAGATTAAAATAATTTTTTTTAAAATACGATGAAGGGATTCTAGGTATTGTATTTTCTAGTATTATGATGCCTATAAGAAAATATAGCGGTTAAGGGTTTAGAAGAAAAACTGATATATTTTGTAAAACAGGGGTAACTTTGCCTGTATAATAGTGGTATTTAAAGTTAGTTTTTATTGTTTTTGAAGTGAAGGGGACACTTCTTGTATCATGTACAATAACATTAAACATTGTTTAAAGATCTATTTGATACCGGCTATGAAGAAAACTATTCAATCGGAAGGGATTTCACATGAGTCGCGTCCTTAAGTATAGTCATCCAAGTGTAGGAAACACTTTGAAATATATCAAAATCGACTTAATAGTTATTCTTTCTCAAAGAGATGGAACCTTTATGTTTCTCCTACTTTCATGCTAGGTAGTACATGTTGTTGTGTAAGCCTGCGTTTAAGGACGCGACTCATGTGAAATCCCTTCCGATGGAATGGTTTTATTCATAACCGGTATCAAATAGATCTTTAAACAATGTATTATGTTATTGTACATGATACAAGAAGTGTCCCCTTCATTTCAAAAACAATAAAAAATAACTTTAAATACCACTATTATACAGGCAAAGTTACCCCTGTTTTACAAAATAAATCAATTTTTCTTCTAAATCCTTAGCCGCTATATTTTCTTATAGGCATCATAATATTAGAAAATACAATACCTAGAATCCCTTCATCGTATTTTATAAAAATATTATTTTAATCTTCGTTAATTATTGATTTTACGAGAAATTGTAGATTTTTCACGTAATTCCATCTCGCTCATTTATATGCAATAGGACAAGGACCGTTGCTTATCATCTATCGCTGCCTTAACAACAGGGGTGACCTATTGTCCCCCTGCCGTGCGTCCACCTTGCCGTGGTAGTGGGGCTTAAGCTGCCTGGCATAGCAATCCAGCTATGTTGGGCGGTGAACCAAGAGGCGCACCGGGTGGGTACACTTTACACACACTTTTTTTTTTTGGTGAGTGTGGAGTGTACCAATCCCAATTGGAGGAGGGTGCCTTGCCTTAATTGGCCGGGCACGTGTTAGTTTTAAGGAACTCCACGCGCAACCCGCGTGGAGTAATGGGGGCCTTGCCTTGACCGGCCGGGCCTGGCAGAGTAAACTGTCGTCAAAACCGCAAGATAAGTTGGTGGTGCGGGGCGAGATCTGAATGGCTGTCGTGTAAGACAGTCTCGACCGCACTCCCAGGAGGGGTACCTGCCGCCCCCCCTCTTGGGTTATCAAATGTAGGCCATTCTCGGACCGAACCGGCTCCGGCCTTGAATGTACAATACACCGTGTTACTCGTGGGATCATTTATGGAACCAAAAATAAATATAAAACAAATTGAAGAGAAGGAGAAGGTAGAAAAAGAGGAGAGTAAGAAGGGAAAAGGACCGAAGGGGTCAAAGAAGACGACTAAGTGCCTGACACCTGGGTCGGTAGAGGAGAAGGAAAGAGAAAGTCGGGCAAGATTGACGCGATCAAGTCGCCTGACCGAAAGCTCCCTTGATAGGCAACGTCAACAAGATCGAGACCGGTCGTGTTCTAGACTCAATGGCGATGAAAAGTCAGACACTGACGGGGTTGCCGGCAGTGTCTCTGACACCAGTGTTTCTGGTAGTATTGCCGGGAGTGAAACAAATGACGATGTCGAGTTCTTCGATGTTGCTTCCGAAGGCGGAAAGAGCGTGACAACCACTGCTCAAGACGATCACAAAACGCCTCAGAAAAGGGTGCGGAGTCGTGATGGCGATTCTGATAGCGACGACTGGGGGGGCAAGACATTTGTTTCTACCAAAAAACCCCCCAAACTTAAGCCGAGAAGTCGCGGCCGACCCCCCACAGTAGGGCATTATGTTGGACTTGCAGCAGCCAAAAAGAAGTTGTTGGAAATCGAAAAAGAGCAACAGCGCATCGAGGCGGATAAAGAGATTGTGGCTATGGCCGCGACAGCTCGTGAACTGCGGTTCAAATACCCAACCAGATCGACGACCTTCCAGGGAGCACCGTCTGCATCGGGCGAGACAGTGGATCAATCCACTCCAGGTCTTGGACTTAGGTTGGAAAAAGACCTACAGACTATCCGGCACGTGGCGGCTAGTAGCAAAGGGCTTTGTTTCCGTTTCCAAGGCTACTTAAAAGCGGCTGCCGCCAGCGTGCAAGAGATATACACGGAACTCAGCCAGAGAACCGTTTCCGAAGAGACGTCGGTCCTACAGGCCGAGAACGCCCGTATGCGGGCTGAGTTGGTCGATCTCCGCAAAGAGATGGCCTCCCTAAGAGAGGAGGTCGTGAAGATGCGAAGCCAACCGTCTTCAAACTTATCGGGTCTTGGTGGCACCAACCAGCACGTTGTTGACACGGCATGTCGCAAAACCCCAGCACATGTCCATCAGGATCCTGTTATGGACGAGTTTAGACGGTCCTTGATGATTGACCTCGGGACCATGGTCAGCGCACGTCTGGCCTCCATCGAGGAGAGGTTACTACCTGCTCCACGCATACGCCCTCCGCTTGCGTCGGATAGCGCGAAGGTTACGGTGGCTCACGTGGAGTCTATTCTACCGCCGCCGGCGTTGCCAGCCCCTTCCAAAAAGGGCAAGGGACAGGGCAAGAAAAGCAAAGGTGCTTCCTTGCCTATACCTCTCATCCCTACTTATGCCGACGTTGTCGGGTTAACGGCCATACCACCAGGCCCTTCCCGTTCAACCCACGCCGTTGCTGGGCCCTCGGGTTCGAAGCCAGGCCCTGCTCGTTTGGCCCCCCTTGTTGCCGAATCCTCGACCACCAACGCCCCGTCTAGAGAGTGGGTTCGTGTCGGGGATAAGGGTAAAAGGGGCACCAACCTAAAGCCGACGCCTGAGATCGGTCAAAAGTCGAAGCGGACGAAAAAGCCAAGGGTGAGGACGCCTAAAACAGCGGCAGTCGTCGTGACCATCACGCCGGAAGGGGAGACCAAGGGTCTTGGGTACGACAAAGTACTCCAGGATGCCAAGACCCAAATCGATTGGAAAGGGATGGGTATTCCCTTCCTCAAGGTGCGTAGGGCTGCCACAGGAGCCCGAGTTATTGAGGTATCTGGTGAGGAAAGACAGAAGCAGGCTGATGCTCTTTCGGAAAAGATCCAAGGTCTCCTAGGCGGTGACGTCCGAGTACAACGACCTTCTCTCACTGCCGAATTGCGACTGTCTGGTCTCGACGACTCTGTCACGGCCGCGGAAGTCACTGCTGCCATTGCCTCAGCTGGTGACATCCCTGTGGAGTCAGTCAAGACCGGTGAAATCCGTAGGGCCGATTACGGTATGGGGTCGGTTTGGGTTCGCTGCCCGACAGCGACAGCTAAAAAGGTGGCGGAAAGCGGTCGTCTTCTTGTCGGCTGGGTTGCGGCAAAAGTCACATTGCTGAAGCCCAGAGAAAGACGATGCTTCCGCTGCCTAGAAGAGGGGCATGTCAGGGCAAAATGCTTGTCTGAGGTCGACAGGAGTGACAACTGTTTTAGATGTGCAAAAGCGGGGCACAAAGCGTCCGACTGCTCCGCCACACCTCACTGCTTTTTGTGCGCTGCAGCCAAGCTTTCGTCCAGACATCAGATGGGCACCAAGGCTTGTAAGGCCCCAAAACCTAAACCGAAGAGAGCTGTCGCAGCCGGAATATCATGTCTGGCTCCAGCTCATCCGACAGCTCCCTTGGCCCCCGCGGCCTCTCAGGAAGCGATGGATGGAGTCGACGTGGATATCGAGTGCCCCTAATGGATCACGCTTCCATCCACCGCTTTCTCCAGTTGAATGGCAACCACTGCTATAATGCGCAGGACCTACTAATGCAGTCGATCTCGGAGTGGGCCATAGAGCTGGCAGTCCTGTCGGAGCCGATTTACATCCCCCACAGAGGCAACTGGATTGTAGACACGGCGATGAAAGTCGCGATTATCCCATCCAGAACCTTGTGCGTGCCGCCCCCGAAGCCTATTGCTCGCGGCGCTGGTTACATCGCAGTGCAGTGGCGAGAGGTAGTCGTCGTCGGGGTGTACTTTGCACCAAGCCGACGCGACTCCGAGTTTGACACCTTCCTAGATGAGATTGGGGCACTTTTGACCCGATATCAATCTCATCCCGTACTCGTTTTGGGGGATTTCAACTCTCACTCACGCAGATGGGGCGGGAGAGCGACCGACACTCGGGGTGGTATGCTCGAGGATTGGGTCGACACGGTCGGTCTAGAGGTCCTAAATCGCGGGACCACAAGCACGTGCGTGGCACCACGGGGAGAGTCGATCGTGGATGTCACGTTTGCCTCCCCCGCTCTTGCTCGCAGGGTGCAATGCTGGAGGGTCCTGGAGGAGGTAGAGTCTATGTCGGATCACCGGTATATCCGGTTTGACATAGTTTCCACCCATACCTCCAACCCCCCGGTTCAGTCCCCTTGGATAGACCGTCCTCGCTGGGCACTGAAGCGGTTAGACCCGGAGCTACTGGAAGAGGCTGCCATCATCCAGGCGTGGGTGCCTGTGCCTGAAGCCCTGGATGATGTGAATGCTGAAGTAGAGTGGCTTACGGGGGCCATGACCAGCGTATGCGACTCGGCAATGCCTCGTGTGAAATCGCGGGGTCCCTCACGACAGGTGTATTGGTGGTGCGAAGAGGTGGCCTCCCTACGCGCCGCCTGCGTAGTAGCGCGCCGTCCATACACCAGACACCGGAGTCGTCGCCGAGGTCGCCGACTTGCGCCGGGAGAGGTGGATCCTGTGGAGGAGGAGCTCCATGCTACCTATAAACAGGCCAAGAAGTCCCTGAAGGTGGCAATAGCTGCTGCCAAGGAAAGGGCCCGGAGCGAAATGCTTGCGTCGTTGAGTGAGGATCCATGGGGGCGTCCCTACCGTCTGGCTAGGGACAAGCTCAGACCTTGGGCCCCTCCCTTAACAACGACACTCGAGCCGAATTTCATTTCGGAGGTAGTTGCGACGCTGTTTCCCCAAAGGGATGAGCACGACCCGCCGCCGATGGCTCCACCGCCACCCGTGGACCAGACGGGCGAAGAAGAATACTCAGCTGTGACCGCCGAGGAGTTCAAGATGGTTGTCCGTCGTCTCCGAGCCAGGGCCACCACACCCGGGCCTGACGGTATACCAGGTCGCGTGTTGGCTATGGCCTCGAGACACCTGGGGGACCATTTCCGGAGGCTGTTCTCCGTCTGCCTCGAGCGTGGGGAGTTTCCAGCTAGGTGGAGGGAGGGCAGTCTCGTTCTCCTGCGCAAAGAGGGCAGGCCGGAGAATTCACCATCGGCCTATCGGCCGATCGTTCTGCTGGATGAGGCGGGCAAGCTCTTTGAGCGGGTCATTGCCGCACGCCTTTCTAGCCACCTCACCCGGACTGGGCCGGATTTATCGGTATACCAGTTCGGATTTCGGAGGGAACGATCGACTGTTGGCGCAATCCTGCGCATAAAATCGCTTGCAGCGGAAGCTGTGGCGGAGGGGGAGGTTCTGTTGGCGGTGTCCCTGGACATTGCCAACGCGTTTAATACGCTCCCGTGGAGCTGCGTGAGGGAAGCACTCCGTTACCACCGCGTACCCGAGTATCTGCGTCTCACTCTCGAGGCGTACTTGTCGAACCGGACGATCGCCTACGAGACGCAGGATGGGATGCGGCGGTGGCGCATGACCTGCGGTGTTCCACAGGGCTCGGTCCTCGGACCGATCCTGTGGAACATCGGATATGATTGGGTGCTTCGCGGTGTCCTTCTCCCGGGCCTGGCCATAACGTGTTATGCGGACGACACGTTGGTTACGGCCAGGGGAAGAACGCACCGCGAGGCGGCCATTCTAGCTACGGCGGGAGTCGCCCATGTGGTGGACAGAATTCGGCGGTTAGGCCTGGAGGTGGCCTTAGGTAAAACTGAGGCCGTATGCTTTCACGGCCCTCGGGTTCGCCTACCGCCAGATTACCACATGGTGGTCGGAGGGGTCCGTATTAACATTGGGTCTAGCCTCAAATATCTGGGGCTGGTCCTGGACGCAAGGTGGCGGTTTAATGCTCATTTCGAGCGCCTAATACCAAGGCTGGTGGGAGCAGCAGGGGCACTTGCCCGGCTCCTGCCCAATATCCGCGGACCGAGCCTCTCAACACGTCGGCTTTATATGAGCGTGATCCGATCCATGGCGCTCTACGGTGCACCGGTGTGGGCCGACAGTGTCTCTGGCGGTATCATCAGCAAACTTCTACAAGTGCAGAGGCTGATGGCTGTCAGGTCCACGCGGGCCTACCGCACCGTATCGAACGAAGCAGCTGTGGTCCTTGCGGGTTCTCTCCCCTGGGACCTTGAGGCTAGAGCCCTCGCGTCGCTATACCAGTGGCGAGAGGAGGCTCGGAGCCGGGGTAACCGCCCATCGCTCAGAGAGGTGGAAGAGCGTCGGGAGGAACTCCACCAGTCCCAGGTGGAGTTGTGGCAAACGCGGCTGCAGGAGCCGCGGTCCGGTCTTTGGACCATTCGGGCCGTCAGACCGGTCCTCGAGGGCTGGCTGGCCAGAGGTCACGGAGTGCTAAGCTTCCGCTTGACGCAGATCCTCTCTGGCCATGGATGTTTCGGCCGGTATTTATATAGAATTGGCCGGGAGAGCGCTGAGCGGTGTCACCACTGCAGCAGCAGTTCAGATACCGCTCAACATACCTTGGAGGCGTGCCCCGCCTGGAACGACCAGCGGCGCGCTTTAATGTCAGTAGTGGGACAGGACTTGTCGCTGCCGGCCGTAGTGTCTGCTATGGTCGACAGCGACGAATCCTGGGAAGCAATGCGCCTCTTCTGTGAGGCTGTAATGGTCCTCAAAGAAGATGCAGAGAGGGAGCGGGAGCCTTTTCGGGACACCCATCGTTCCAGACGCTCCAGGCAGCGGGTCGGCAACGACCTGCAGCCACCGTAGACCAGCCCATGGCGGCGGACTCGGGGGGGTCCGTCGCCATTTAACAGGGCCCGAGATGGCGGCGGCGTGTGCCAGCGCCGCTTCTCGAGAGGGTTTAGCCAGAAATGGGAGTTTTAGAGAGTGAGGTTCGATAGGACCACCCGCCGCCAGAGCTCGCGGATGTACTCCGCAAGGTTCCGGCGAGCTCTGGCACTTGCGGCGTGTAAGGCACCGTCAGGTTTTAGTGGGTATACCTCTGGCCGCCCACCATCACAGGTCAGAGGGGACCCCCACACACCGGGCCTCTCTCCCCCGAGAGCGGCCTGAAGGTCTTAGGGCGATTTCCTGACGTTAAAAAAAAAAAAAAAAAAAAAAGGGGTGACCTATTGTTAAAACGATTTATTTAACTTTATCTTGGTATCCTTAAGCAAAACTTTAGCTAACCAAAGCTGCTTTTAATCTCGATATTCATAATGTATGTAAAGTATGTATTTTTATCGTAATTATAAACTTAAAATCCAAAACAAACTAGCTTATAGTCAATAATGACGAAGGCACAGACAAAGCAAAGTAGATCTTAATGCTAAATTACCGTCATAAAACTTTATCATTCTGTCTATAACACATAGAAAGTATGTATGTACTATGTCATAGAATGAATGTACTGATTGTTTTGTTTATTTGAAGTGAGTAAATAGGTTGTTTTCTGAACATTGTTCTGTCTGAGTCACAATGGAAAACAGCTCGTTTAGTTTCTTAGTCATTTCACGTCATTTATTGCTGCTTTAATAATACTTAGACACTTACCTACTCAAGCATCTACACCTAAATATCTGACAATAAATAAATATTGCACGATATCTACGGATATATATACCTAATACATTTTTTTTTGTAAATACATATATGCATATGATACGTATACATAGAAAACATCCAGAACCAGAAACAAACATTTATCGTCAGCAGAAATATCGTTCCCGGCGGTAATAGAACCCGCAACCTTCTGCGTTGCAGTCCAAGCTTCGCCCACCGCACCACAAAGGCCATATTATAAAAAATATCTGACAATGCTTATTACTTACTAACTGCGCCCCGCGGTTTTACCCGCGCAAGTTCTGATCCTGCCTTGTTCGAACAGCTACCTACCGCAGTGCAACAATCCACACATAACAGACGTCCAGGGAAGTAAGTAGGTAAGTAGTATGTAGGTAAAATAAGGTACAAAGTTTAATGATGATGATGATGTTGTTGATGATGATAGATGATGAGAATTATGCCACTCTACATTACTTAGCTTACCCCTGTGTCAATTTACACATACAGATCTGTCTCGATTTGTTAAATATCACCCGCGTAAGTTCCGATCTCGCAGGATTATTGCGAATATATAGGATGAACCTCACAGTCGCAATGAAAAATAGAGCGCTCTCACTTCATTTGACCGCCATAAATATCTCAGGTAAAATGCTTGACCTTCAGCCCTTGTACAACAATCTAGTATTAACAAATTATACTTCAAAACTAAACCGATTTCGGAGAGATATCGAGAGACAATCATTACAAAAAGACCAAACCAAAAAACAAACATACGATCGATTTCAGAATCACTACTCAAAATTTGAATTTAATTTAAACATTTAAGTAGTTCTTTAACCTAAAAATTCCGATACTAGTTTTAAATTTGGAAGCTGCTCAATCATTTAAGTGTCCATCATATTAAGTAAGTGGCGTTTACTTCGCCGACTTCCTCCTTAAATTTTTTTAAATGAAAACATACATCTTCAAAAATTCACTCGCGATGAGATTTGAACTCGTCTCGCGTCTTGCGTATCTCGTGTGTATAAAATATTTCTACTGGATATGCCTTGAACAATAAAAACCAAATTACGAAATAATTTCCTTCTTTTCAAACGTCGGTTAAAAAGTCTTACCTATTCGTGACACATGCACAAAGTTAAACGAATCGAATCGAATTAAAGCAATTACATTGTTTAAACAAAAGCATATGCCACCATGACTTGTAACTTGTAGACTGCAGTTAATTTGGAAGTTTTTGCCTGAACCAGATGTTGGTCTGGTATACCGTATGGCGCAGGATCTTACCGCAATTTCTCCGTCTCACTATCGCAGACAATCTGGTACTTTAGTTGAAGAATATCGTGACGGCAAAAGTGTTTTGTTTAGCCCCGGAACATGTGTTTTAAAATGACCGTAATTCGCTTTGATTAAAAGCTTTGTTTTCATCGCCGAAGTTCCCATTATCGGAATAAAATTAGCCTATGTTATTTTTATGTTTAGACATAGGTAATATTAAGTTTCATAGTTCCGGAGAGTTTGAACCTCCAAAAGACAATACAAACACAATTAAGTATCTAAACTTTTTCTTTAAAATATTAATATATTTAGAAGTTAAGGAAAAAATATTATAATTTATGTTAGTTAAGTATTAACAAAGAATATTGTAAAGAACTAGACAATGCGTTTTGCTATCCTACCGACCTGTAAGAGCCAATAGTAGGTACCCAAAATGACATTCTTCGATAATTATTTCGGCAAACAAACTAAAAACGACCTCTAAAAGTCGAAACGCATGCATACAGAAGATTATCAATAAAGTAAAAACTCACATACCTACCTACCTATTCTTAATCCTAGCACACGTGGAAGCGTTGAAAAAGTGTTTATTCAGTTTCGTTCGTTGGTACCCTAAAGGTAACTTCATTTTTTAACCGACTTCAAAAAAGGAGGAGGTTCTCAATTCGTCGCGTATATATTTTTTTTTTTTTTTTTTTTTTTTTTTTTTATGTTTGTTCACCGATTACTCGAAGGTGGCTTGACTGATTAAGATGGTTCTTTTTTTAATGGAAAGGTGAAAGCCCCGAGGTGGTCCCATAAAAATTTGGTGAGGATCTGATGAGGATCTTCGAAGTGAGGACCGGAAATGCTCCTCAAAAAGCTGTATTCAATTCACTTGTTCACCGATTACTCGAAGGTGGCTTGACCGATTGAGATGGTTCTTTTTATAATGGAAAGGTAGAAGCCCCTTGGTGGTCCCATAAAAATTTGGTGAGGATCTGATAAGGATCTTCGAAGTGAGGACCGGGAATGCTCCTCAAAAACCTGTATTCAATTCACTTGTTCACCGATTACTCAAAGGTGGCTTGACCAATTGAGATGGTTCTTTTTTTAATGGAAAGGTGGAAGCCTCGTGGTGGTCCCATAAAAATTTGGTCAGGATCTGATGAGTATCTTCGTAATGATGGACAGGATAGCTTCCCAGAATGTAATAAATTACTCGTTTTTGGACTTCTACCAAAAAGAAAAGACCCCTAAAGAACTAAGTACAGATTGATGGGCCACCAAAAACCACCTTCTCATCAGCAAACTCCTCAATAATTAAAATTACGGTAACAATAGGTATTGTTAATTTATTTGGCAGTCGAAAGTAGGTAGGTAGGTACTAAAAAGGGTGAAATAAAAAAATAATTTAAAAATTAAAAAACCGACTTAAAAAAAGAACTAAAATAATTTAAAAACCACCAAAAAAAAAAAGAATTGATAAAAAGACCAAAATAACCTCTACATACAGCGCCACCGACTAATTAATCTGTTTTATCATCTGAAGTCGGGCAGTTTTACTGGCTGTATGGTTCCATATTGTACTTAGTTTGGCTGCCCGACTTCAGATGATAAAACAGATTAATTAGTCGGTGGCGCTGTATGTAGAGGTTATTTTGGTCTTTTTATCAATTCTTTTTTTTTTTGGTGGTTTTTAAATTATTTTAGTTCTTTTTTTAAGTCGGTTTTTTAATTTTTAAATTATTTTTTGTTTGTTCCCATGAACCCTGTGACAATGAACGACCTTTACTGAAGATCCTCGCAAGAATAAATATTGCACAACAATGGACTAGCTTCTTTGACTTTGGCTCACTTCGTTTAGGACGGTTATGTGTCTTGATACTTGTGTCTTTTAAAAGGCATAAAAAATATACACGTGATGTTTCTTAGTTTAGAAAGTGGTAATAAAAAGTACTTTTGAAAAAAGTCAGCTGCCTTTATGGTAAGTTGACCGGTAAAACACTAAATAAATAAATATTTTTAATTGAGCAAATTCAAAATCAATTAGGATTTTTTTTATTAAAAATATAATGCTACGCTATTTAATGGTTCATATAACCCTCAAATTTGCATGAAGTACCGTTACAGTTTATCTCCAACTATAATAAATTAGTTCGCATGAACCGTGACTGTTCCACATTCATTATAATCTAAAAGTCAATGGTATATAATTCTGTATATTTACGTCATTTTGTTAGTTATTCAAACCTATGTATCTTTGTATCTTAACTTATCTTAATCATAGCTACGTAATGTCGTGATACGTAGCATTATGTGAACGATCAAACCCCTGCGATCGTAGTTTACACCCCGGCCCTGGCACAAAGGGATAGCGGCTCGTAACGGACTTTTTTCGTCACCGAATATCTTCCTCATACTAAAGGTTTTGTCATAGCAATGATTCGTTCCCACGCAACGACTTTTAAACTTTAGAGTAAACGCACGCACAAACTAAACTGATCGATCAATAAGCCGCTTTTCTTTCTACAATGTAGATTGGTAGTGAAAACAAATTATCAATCTAGAGTCAGCTTTTTTTGACATAATAAAATCTTACTAATATTATAAACGCGAAAGTTTGTATGTAAGTATGTATGTATGTGAGGTTGTTACTCTTTCACACAAAAACTACTGAACAGATTGCAATGAAACTTGGAATATAGGTAGCTGGGGACCTGGATTAACACATAGGCTACTTTTTATCCCGATATTCCCGCGGGAACGGAACTTACGCGGGTGAAACCGCGGGGCGCAGCTAGTATGTTAATATATTTCGGTCTACGAGGAATAAATAGCGAACTAACCTAACAAAAGTTTAGCATGCATTCTTACTTTGCCTGCAACTAATATAGTTCAGTGGTTTTTAAAGGTGCTACTACTAAAAAAAACAAAGTTCTAAGATTTGAAGTTACAATTATTATTTACTAATTCACTTTCAAATAAGACATAACAAAAAATTAAGCAAATTTGTTTTATAAACAACGATAATACATGAACGTTTGACCTATTTCTCATCTGATATTAAATATGGTTTAAATGTGGACGCTCATGTAGAAGAGAGGAAGACGGAAGTGGATCCGACCCGTTTTTCTTAGTGACTGCACCGGTCTACTTGTCGGATCACGGACGAGTCCACTTAGCGCTACAAGTTAAAAGTTTAACTGTGTGTTTCCGCAATTAGCCCTACTATTGGGCCTTTGTGCGTGAATTTAAGCCGAGGGTTTCCTCACGATGTTTTCCTTCACCGTAAGAGCGATGTTAATAGCGCACATAAATTTTTCTCAAAGAAAAATACATTGGTGCGCGGCCGGGATTCGAAACCACGACCTTCGAAATAAAAGTCGGGGTATCTACCACTTAGCGCTACAACTTAGTCCGGAGGAGGTAACAAACAATTTGAACTAGAAAAATTTGAAAGGAAAAATTCATCCAGAAAAAAACACTCCAGTGCCTAAACCGTGCTGATAAAACTTTAGGCACTGGGGTATTGATCTAGGGACGCGAGTTTAAATCTCGCCGCAAGTGAATTTTTCCTTTAAAATATTTCTAGTAAATATGCCTTGAGCAATAAAAACATATTTACGAAATAAACAATTTGAAGTTTACGAAGCCTGTGTAATATATATACCCACTCCTCAAAAGTGCACGTGTTATGAATATAATGACAGGCAGTTTTATTATTTTGTATGATATGGATTTACTTACCTGCAGGACTTATAAAGAGGCTTGTGATTTGTATTTGATTATTTATTCATGTGAATATTTTTGTTTGACTGTTGAATTTTTGAAATAGGTACACTTAGTTAAGCTATGCTTATCCAGACTTGTTATTCATGTAAATTATTTTCATTGACTGTTAGAGTTTTTATTTAGGTAAGGTACCTTCGCTTTAGATTTCGGATTGCATTTTTTGCATACATTTTTTTTTACGTGTTGTTTCTTTTTATAATGTTCTTATTTATTTTTACTTGTTATGTCTTATGTGTTTTAGCAGGTAAATGTTTAACTTGTTTTAATTTTTATGGTGATTTTGCACATCATATCCTACTAATACCTACTACTATTAAAAAAACTGAAAGTTTGTGAGTATGTATGTAAGTATGTCTGTATGTTATGTATGTGACTTTGTTCCTCTTTCACGCGACAACTATTAAACCGATTACGGTGTGTTTGTTGAGTTACAAGTAAAAAACGCTGAACCGATTACCATGAAACTTGGAATATAGGTAGCTGGAAGCCTGGAATAACATATAGGCTACATTTTATCCCGATAATCCCGCGGGATCGGAACTTATGCGGGTGAAACCGCAGGGCGCAACTAGTAATTAATAAACATATACCTAACACATGAAAAAAAAAGGTCAATCGAAATCTAGTCATAATTTAAGATTCATTATACTATTCTTTTTATATTGAGGGCTTATATTCTTACCGATGTTTACAAATACTAAATCGTAAATTACTTAACAAGACGTTTGAAGTTGTTTTTAATTAGGTACTGTAAACTGATAAGCAATAATATGTTATTGATCTATGCTTATCGTCAATATTCAAGACCTAGTTTAGATTACTCATAATTATTTAACGAAAGAAAAATAGGTATGGATACGAGTACATTTCTTGAAAATAAGAACTATTTCCGTCTCCCTTCCTGTTGTTCATGTCACAATCAATCCATCTCTCTCACTCTATCTCTATCTATTGTTATAAATGATTTGGGGCTAGGTCTTAATATAATAATTTTTGACTCATTATTGTCTCTGCCTACCGTGTTTTGCAATCTTAATTAAACGTAAACTTGAAATTTCTTACACTTATGAAATTTCAAGTTTACAAGAAGAACCCTAGTAGGAAGAGAGTTATTATTTTTTTTTTTTCTTATCGGTTGTGAACCGATTATGGCCGTTTGGAAAGTAGCCAGTGTCAAGTATTATTAATTTTTGCAAGTTATTTGCAATTTGCATCAAAACAGTCAATTCGTCGTAGTAAACGTCAAGTCAAAGAAGTCATTGTAAATGGTGGCTCTTTACAATAACGGGTCACGCGAGCTTTGGAGACAACGCTAAAGTCCATGTTTTGCACCAACGCGTACCCCGCCAAAACTCCAAACAAAGTTCATCTAACCGAGCATAAATGACAGCTACTGCTCTTGTAAACAAAATTGTTTTAAATTTGTACAAGAGTATAGATACTTGCCTCTAAAGTTTGCTTAAAAAGTTAAGAGGCTGTTCCAATAATCTACAGAGATAGTGGTTTCATTTTTTCAAGTAAGAGGTATCTGTAAAACACTTGTCGTAATGTAAGTTGTGTTTGCAGTCCGGCGGCTTTTGAAAATGTTTAAAACCAGAACATTTAAGCTAACTAGTAAAATTAACTACTAGAGCAGGTAGGTATTTAAGTCATGTGGTATTGCAGTTAAGTAGTTAGTAATATAATAACCCACCATATAATATTTTATTGAGCATTATAGATGTTTTCTATCTCTATTCTGTTATTGGCTGATTAATTTTGATATCTACCTAGTTTTAGTAATATCTAATATAATTAAAAAAAAATGTAATAATAATTTGTAATTATGGTAATGGCTTTTAGACGTTTGGTGTTTAAATGCTGTGAGTCTGAAAGTGTTTGTTAAATAAATAAATAGATCTAAGAACTTTTACTTCTTCTGATTATACTACCTAGATTGATTGGTAAGATTTTGTGTCGTATAGTCGTCACTGTGAATTAATATGACCACTTCTACATGATACCTTACCACTTTTACAAACGACCACTCCATCTTACCATTTTCTAATTATTTATGATTACGTTTTTTTATAATTACCCCTTCTACTTTTGACCACCTTCTGTTACGACTTATTAAACATCATCATCAGCCTGTTGCAGTCCACTGCTGGACATAGGCCTCTCCAATTGCACGCCACCTAGATCTTTTTTCGGCTTCTCGCTTCGCAAAGGTTGATTCCATTTTATCTAGGTGATACTGGATCTATTTGTTTCTTACTTGTTACTAATATTATAAACGCGAAAGTTTGTATGTCTATATGTTTGTGACTTTGTTCCTCTTTCACGTAAAAACTATTGAACCGATTGTGGTATAACCTGGAATAACACATCGGCTATTTTTAATCCCGATATTCTCGCGAGAACGGGACTTAAGCAGAAAAAACTGCGGGGTGCAGTTAGTTTTAACAAAACCTATATTTCCACCTAACGATAGACAAATTTTAATCATTCCAAAAAAGCCCTGACGAATGAAGCGGAAAATACTTAAATGGAAGCCAAAATAGCGTGCAATGCGCTCACCCCGTGAAATATAGCGATATTTTAATATAAAAAATTGAAGTGAAATTAAAATTCTTACGTTCCCCGGAAACGTGGGAACGTGTGGAACGAAGACAAGAAATGAATCTAAAGTTTACTAACTTAGGAATAGTTTGCATGCTTTGACGACATTAACTTCCGCGGTATTTAGGAACAAAAACTGTAGTTACTTCTTAAAATAGAATTAAACGAAGCTTTCGGAAGAATATGAAGATTTGAAATGATGATATGAAGATAATTAAATAAAGTTGGTTTCATTGAGGAATAGTCAATTTTGTATGATCTTAAATTTTGATATTTTTATAAAGTGTTTCCTACACTTGCAAATTTTTGTAAGGATTTCTTTAAATTTGGCTTTAGTTTCTACACCAAGTATACTGCGAATACTTATTCGCTTAGGGGAGTAGAAAAACAATTAACAGATAAATATTTTTTTTTGTATAATTGTGCCACTCTGTAGAGTTTATTATTTATTTTAGAGATATATTTTATTTAATAATTCAAATTTAAAATCATTTGCTTGTCAATTATTAAGAATAGAAATTTTACAACTTGCGTGCAACCATTTCATTCGCAACTGCAAGTATCTAAGTCCCAAAAACAAAACGGCCTGAAGAAAATTCTATCCTACTAATATTGAAAAGCTGAAAGTTTGTGAATATGTATATTATGTGTGTTTGTTACTCAACCAACGTAAAATCACTGGACCGATTGCAATGAAACTTGGAATATAGATAGTAGGAGACCTGGAATCCCGATATTCAAGCAAATAAAAATAAAAATAAAAATAAACTAAAAATATACTTTACCATTTCTCACACTATCAACTCTCATCATCATCATCAGCCTGCTGCAGTCCACTGCTGGACATAGGCCTCTCCAATTGCACGCCACCTAGATCTATTTTCGGCTTCTCGCATCCAGTTTGTGCCAGCCAGTTGGCTCCAACGCGCCTGAGGACTTCCTACACTACGTTTGCCGAGACGCGGTCTCCACTCTAGAACTCGTTTACCCCAACAGTTGTCGGTTCCTACCAACTCTACCTTTAGAAAATTAATCAATCTCTTAAACTTTTTAAACGTCATCAGTGCCTATTGTTTGGTCATAAACTCGTCTAAAAACGGTTCGGTCGTCACATAAAAATCTCAACTCAAAAAGCAACCCCGAAATTTGTGGAGCTCCCTTGTAATCGAGTATTTTTTACCCTGGGATAACGGGCGGCGCATTACAATCATAATAGCGATATCAACTTACCGTTAACGGACAAAAGTAAGGGCCGATTTCACCAAACTTAACTGTGGTTTAAGTTTTAGTAAAATTTAGAAAGATTTATTTTAAGAATATGGAATAAAAGTATACTTATATTTAGTAGATTTAGATTATAGGTCTACCTATCTATAAATGTGTAGGCATATATAAATAAAAGTTAAAAATTTAACTTTATTTATTCAAATTTAAGATTTAATTTAAGAGTATGGAATAAAAGTGTAGTCATATATTAGCAGATTTGGATTATACGTCTACCTATCTATAAATGTGTTTTGATAAATAATAGTGCAAATGTAGTAACCTGTTTTTTTTTTTAGGTAGCAGGCTTTTCTTAGGAGCAAGCATACTCGCTTGGTTTTTTACCCGACTACGGCAAATCGGCAAATGGAAGGTAATGTTTTTGACCGCGATATATGTTTGCTTAGTTTAAACATAACCAATCTGAAAATCGATTATATTAAAAAAATTTACCTACTTTAATTACATATCAAAATTATAGAAGAACAATTCATATTTTTTACAAACGATTAATAGTGTGAATGATATTGTTTTGGGAGAGCCGCGTGTCTGTTACTTGTAAAAGTTTTTCTGCGACAAAACATATTTTACAAATGCTTTTTACTCGCAAATGAATAGGGGCTCAGTTTAATATTGGTATAAACGACTATGACCGCGATGGTGCAACCGGGCTTAACGGCACAGCCTACAAAAGGTTTAAGTAGGTCATTTACTGTCAAGTAATTTGCTTAAATTACCATAAGGGTTTTTATCTCAAAGGGGTCTAAAAGGAATGTGTTGATAAATAGGCAATCAATTAAAAAATAACGACTAATATTAATTTGAATAAAGGCCTTTATTCATAAAGTATTTAAGAGCTAACATCACAATTTTATAAACGAAGGCACTGGTTTTTTTTGTAATTAAGAGGTGCCCTGGTACACTTACTTATTTTCAACTTATCTACTTAGTGCTAAAGTCATTATAAGTAAAGTTATGACAAGTATTTACACGTGAGAGTAATATTATCGTTTTTTTTTTTCAAATTTAGTTCTATTTTTAGATTATTTTACACAAATAATTCCTTTTAATATTTTTAACAAATACAATGACCAGTTTTAATAACAATACATTTTAAATTCTATACAATTAATTAATGTTAATAGAAAAATGAAAGGAAAATATAGAAGAACTTAAATTGTAGTAGAAGATAAATATAATGTAGAAAGAGAGGTGAATTTATCAAGCACAAGTTCAACTTTCTCAATTATTCTTGTTGATAAAACACAATATTTACCGGGTTTTACTCGCGTTTAATTTAATAACGGCATTGTTACAAAGTCAACCTTGAAAAAACGAACTGTAAAGTTAGCGAAAGCTCGGTACTTTATAATGAAGCCGTTATTAAATAAAACGCAAGTAAATATTGTGTTTTATTATGCAAAATCGCGAAAACGTCAGACAAAATTATTCTTGTTGTTTTTAATTAGAAGACTAGCCGCTACTTACTTATGTTTTGCGTGTTTAAAACAACATATTTATACCATTACGACCTGGATTAACACAAAGAATACTTTTTATCTCTATATTTCCGCAGGATTGCGACTTACGTGGGTAAACCCGCGGGGTGCTATTAGCGAAGTAATTATTTAGTATATATATAACTCTTTCGCATTTATGAAGAAGATTATCTTAAGGTCACAAGTAGAATTTTTAAAGATATTACGTATAATGAAAGCTAGTGTAATCGTTGTTTTACGATAACGTTTCCTATAAACGGCTATGTAACCGTCGAAGTACACCTTGCGTACGCGCACGAACTCTGACTTTGGCACTGACAGCTGTATTTTACTACACGTTACAACTACATCACAATAAATAACTTATCTAGAAATTAACTACGATCAAAGAGATTTTTATGTTGATGGGTAACTTTCGATTCCTAGACAAAGGAAATGTTCAACTAGCTCATTAAATAGTTCTGTTGTTAACAAATCTCGATTTAAACAAACAAAATTGTTGATTTTGCGGTTACGGATATCCAATTTGATAGATACAGTCTCTAGTTTTAATTAAAATTGTAATGTCTATGTGTAATGTGTAAATGAACACAACGATTTCAATTGTTTTAATCGACATTTGTAAGCAACAGAGCTACGTAATCAGCAGATGTTCGTTTAGTCTGTTTTTGGTCTCGGAAATTTAATATCTTTGATCACAACTTAAAGTATTAATTTTCTTTACCACTACTCTTAGAACAGCGGACTTGTCTGGTCTTCTCCTGCCACCATTTCAAAGTTTCTTCAAATTGCTCTCGATCTTCAGGAGTAACTTGTATATCTGGAAGCTCTTTCTTCAATTCGATATCGCTGTATTCTTGATTGTTGAGGTATTCGTCTCCTTTGAATTTGTATCCTTCATGAGCCAGGATCAAATCAGGGTTAATAGCCTCTAATGCCAGTGGTGTATTTTCGTCATACCCATGAATTTGTTGATGAATAGTATCAGCATATTTCACCTCAAAATCAGTTTCCGGCACTGCAATATTTACTTCACTTAGATATCTTTGCTCAGGAATTACAGTAAACTGCTCAGGTGCTGCAGAATAAGGGAAATGCCCTTCCAAAATGTGTGAATTTACCTCATCCTGACAAATCAAATCTGAGGATGGAGTCAGGGGTTGACCTGCACCATCATCCTCTTCGTACAAATGTGGGGTAGAAACAAGTTGAAAGGTTTCAGCAGCTGCTAGTTCTACATATTGATGTTGGGGTATTTGCCGTAAAGTTCCATCTAGATCATCTTCATCATCATCTTCATCAAGAGCTGGTGAATTCAAAGAAAAGTAACTTCTTTCTTGACTATTGTCTCGCGGAGACGAAGAAGCTGGAGACGGAAAAGATTCAATAGAGGGACGTGATCCATTTTCTTTGTCATGCCCAATATTTAACAAACTTTCAAGGTTTCTTATGTACTCTACGGCCATTCGTAAGGTTTCCACTTTACTTAGCTTTTTGTTTGCTCCTCTGTTGGAATTGGCTGTCTCGAATGCAGCAGCCACTTCTTCTGGAATGTGTCGACGGAGCGCGGCAAATCCGTCATTCACTTGGCGCACGCGATTTCGTTCCCGCGCATTTCGGCGCGCCACGGCGAGAGGAGTCGGCGTTCGCGTCGATTCATCTCCGCTGTTCTCACGAAGGCGCGGTTTTTTAGTCAACACATTCGGTTCAACACCGTGCACCAATGAAGTCACAGAAACCGTAGTCGGCGACTCTAACTTCTTTTTTCTCACAATTATTATTTCACGTCTAACATTTTGATTGGAATTGTTTGTTATGTTCACAGTATTATTCACGGACTCCTGTAGCACCTGCTTGCTGAGCCCGGAGTTGCGGAAGACAACAAGGTCGATTGAGCTCATTTCGGCGAGATGAGTTGCCGTTTTCACATGTTACGCGTATGTTTGGTTTGTTTTAGTCGCGGTGTTTGATGATTACAGTAAAGTTTGATATAGAAGATAGTCAGGAAGTATTTGTGTGGCGTCAGGGCGCCGTCCGCGACAGGAATGGCGCGTGCCGTGTGGACGCACCTGGGGTAGTTCGCGGGGGGATCAACAAGGGGTACTTACATTTACTTGCACACATGCTCTTTCAAAGGGCGGAATGGGGAACCGTTTGCATTCAATTCCCGACCTTATACAATGTATTCACCCCACTACAAACGCACCCAGGTAGGTATCTGTGTGATCAAAAAATCACCGGATTTGATACAGTTACGCTGTATTTAAAGGTAAAAAGTTCTGAATAGTTACAAAAATAGTTTTACAGTCATCAGATTATTCTAGCCTATAGTATACTAAATAACGAAATATAATAACTACAATTCTTTCGGCTTAATACTTAAAGGCTACTCATACTTTAAAGGCTACACCATTAAATAGCTTCTGAACTAAAAAAAACTAATAAGTCCGAAATTGGAATTTATACTCAGCTGAATTTTTTAAGTAGCCCTCAGATTTTATGAAGCACTGTATTCGGCTGTTAACTTAATAACTAATATAAATCTAAACAAAGATATTATAATAATAATAATTTAACATTGAGATTTCAAATTAAATGAATCAAAATCTTTGACCAGACAAAATGAACTTTGAACCTTTCTATTTAATTTACGGGGATCTATAAACAGATAAAACCATTCCATACAGATAATGTCATTGTGTTGGTGTGTGTGTGTGTGTAACACCCACGACAGCTGCGCCTGCGTCGGTTTTTGTACCGAACTCGGCACGCGCCGTTCTATTGAAATACAAACTGAATAGGAACTATAAATTGTCCTAACTCAGCTTTTTGATAAAAATCGCAATATTAGTATGAAAACCAAATGTACTAAGTTTATACTTAAACATATAATAATATTTTAAAATTACTTTATTGTTCGGAACCCAATGTAATTAAACTGTTTACAAAACGTTTAAAGAAATGTACAGTGGTTGTGTAAATAAGAAAACATGTTATTTAATTTACACTTTTTTCACAGGTAAGAAAAACGTGTATTTTTTTAGGAATAACATCGAAACAAATGCAATGTCTTATTTTTTCTGTTCTTATTTTAAACTATAATAAAATAGTACCTATTATATCTTATAATTTTCATTGCGCCTACATTTTTCTCCGAGCATACACTTCTTTTCAATCACTGGTACATTTTCTTAAGGCACAATTTTCTAAGTATACTTACTTAAGTCTGAAGACAAATGTTCTGTTTAGGGTCTGCAATAGTATCTGCCATCCATTAAATTCATATAAGAAACCTAGGATTGAATGATATTAAATTTGCTTATAGGCCAAAATACATTGAAGAATTTTTTTGCCAAGTAAGCTCAACCACATGTCGTCCATCAGATAAAACAAAACGAAAAGAAGTTTCCTCGCATTCAAGTGTTCGGAAGGGTTCGTTGTTTTGACGTTATATAAATCTACCACATGTTTAAATATTCTCCATTTCCAGATTTGCCTACTTTCCCCCCTGATCATCAACATATGGCCAGGCTAAATATAGGAAACTGATTACAGTCAGCGTACAAAGTTGTTGAGGTTGTGCCTTAATTACAATGAAATAGGGTTTCGAATGTTGAGTTCTAAACTGTATCATTAAGATTCGGTACCCACATGTTGGCAAGATGGTGAGCTTCACCTTACTCCGAAGATTGCAGGGAAAAAACGGCGACATCTTGTATTACAGGATGCACTGAGAATAGAGGGATTTGGAAATAATCCTTAATGTGCAGCTAGTGCGATGATGTCTTCATTATGTCTTTATCTTTGACACACTGGCTGGAATGGATTAGTACGTAAATTGTTAAACTTCGTTTTGTTGCTGAATTTTTAAGGCAAGTATGACGCGCGCGTTGATATCTTTCATTTGGATTACTAACTGCGCTTCATGGTTTTACCTGCGCAAGTCCGATCCCGTGGAAACATTGGGATAAAAAGTATGCCTATGTGTTATTCCAAGTATCCAGCTACCTATATTCTAATTTTTATTGGAATCGGTTCAGTAGTTTTTGCGTGATTGAGTAACAAACATACATACATAGGTACATACTCACAAACTTTCAGCTGTATAATATTAGTAGGATAGGTCAACAAATTATAAGAAATATAATTGAGCTTAACAATAACGCACTTACGAATAATTTGATTTATTTATTCAACCTGGATAATAAAACACAGTACTTTGGAAACTATCTTGTTTTACAAATCTATCAGCTGATTAATAAAGAGTAAAGTTAGGCGGCAAATGGGGGGTGCGTACCTGCTTTTATTTTAAACTAGCTGCATCATTTAGTTTCACCCGCGTAAGTTGTGATCCCGGGTTAATACCAAAACGAATGAATATTAAGTGAATATTAAGTATCCTAATCGCCAGTTTGCAGACCAAGTTTCGTCACAATCAGTTTGATAGTTTTTGCGTAAAGGATTCATAAACATACTCTTTATATACTAACATATAAAAGTGTTATCTATCTATCCATCTATCTATCTACAAACTTTCACGGTTAAGAGGATTTAATTTTTTGAATTACCCTGTTTTTATTTTTTTGTATATGCCTAATTTCATCAATTCGACGCGTTAGTATACCATTACTGATAACAAACGTTCGTCGTCCTTAAATGCAATAATCAGTCAATTGTTAATTAAACTTATTCATAATAATTCTTATTTTATACCCTAGTAATCAATACAGTCTAGACTGAGCAAATAAAGGCAAGTCCAACTAACCTGTACCCTATATTCATTTCCTTCACATCTGTGTTTTGAATGGTATCCAAGTCACTGTGCTATAACCTATCTCAATAAAGACGTTCACAGTTAATCATAGAACAGAAGGTAAACTATAATTTTTACTCGAGATATACTTTGCTTTGCTTTGTGTAATATAATAATTTAACTCTTTTAAAGTTTCCGGTCATTGTGTATTATGACACTGACTTTTAGAATTTTTTAAGATTCTGTATTTCACTCCCACTTCCAGCATGCATAGTGTACCTACTAGACTTCCAAATATAGACTTTTTGTCCTCTCTTCTATCTATACATATAATAAAACAGTAACGAAGCTGTGTCTGTACATTGAATATTTTTTAGAAAAAAGTAATTGGAACGTGGTGTGTTCAATGACGTATATCTGATCAGCAACAATACTAGGTACGTGCATGCACGCGCCACACCATGCGAACGAAGTCGCGGGCACAGCTAGTTTATCATATGAGTATAGATTTTTTTCAACATACTAACATATTTTTTTGTGGACTGGCAAACTCTAAAGTATGTCTGTGATCTTTTAAAGTCAATTTAATTAAACATGAAACAAAGTTTACCTTCTTTGTTTACTACACTGTATGATCAAGAAATAGCTAAGTTTTGAGGGCTTCCCTGGTCCAGACGGTCTATTTAAAAGAATGTACACAAAAGGGAACCTTCAACTTGAAAGTTATAAGCTAAGGTCATTGATACAAAGACCGTCTGTCGGCACGTAGTTGCATCTAGACGCTAGACCAATTGAATAATTCCTTTACCTTTCAAAGGAATAAAGAGGGAAGTTTTGAAAGAACGAGTACCTAACATCCTGTGTATGACATGTGTGTGACGTGTATGTGTATGATCCTCTGTATCAACATGTGTATGACATAATAAGATAATGTTTAGGTTTACGATGATGTTTACATTATTAATACGTAAGTACTTACAAAGATCGCACTAGCTTTACCTTGTTTTGTCTTCTATTGTAACCAAAATGTTCTTAATTAGTACACAGAAACAGAAATATAACTGTAATAGAATAGCTAAACGATTTTAGTATGAAGTGCTTCCGTACCTAAAATCCTGTGTATGACCTGTATGTGACGTGTATGTGTATGATCCTTTGTATTAACATGTTAATGAAACAATAAGGTAAATTTTGGGTTTATAAAGATGTTTACATTATTAATACGTACGTACAAATATCGCACACATAAATAATAAATATAGGGTAAATTCATTAGTTTTTTTAAAGGTTAATAAAACAAAAAATATTAATTTTTTCATAAAACTTTTATTTAAGTTATATTTACTAATAATCAGTCTTCTTAGAATCAACATCAAATAGACTATTTTAAGAGAAAAAAACACTAAGAAAATAGATTAAAAAAAAAACATGAGTGGCCATCTCACCCGGCATATCAGGGTAAGAAATAGCACTGGTCATCTGACCCGTACTAATGCGGCCAGCATTAGTACGGGTCAGATGACCAGTGCTATTTCTTGCTAGATTTCCCTATCCCTTTCCCTTTTTCTGTAATTTCTTCTTGCTTTAATTCCTTCTTCTCCTTCTGGTCACATTTGGTACACATGTCGTCAAATTCTGTACAATTTCATGTACCTCTCAAACTCTTTTTCTCTTAAGCGTTTTTTGAGGTATGCCATAGACGATAGATGCTATATAGGTACACAGACGTCATTTCTCCATTATTTTAGACAATTTAGGCTTCTTTTAACGATTCTTCACTCCAGTTGGCGCGTGTTGCGATAGCTTTTCTTTGGTATTTATTTGACATCAATAAAAAATAAAATCAAACATTTTTAATGTGTAAAATAATATAAACAAATGCGGCTATCTTAACCAGACTTGATATGGCCATCTCTCCTTTTTTAACGGGTGAGAAAGCCATAGTTAATATTAGAAGTAAACAAAAGGGAAGCGGTCGCCATTTTTAGTTTAGATTGTCCTTTGATAAATGAATGATACAAGAAACACAACAAAAACACAAGTAATCAAAATAGATATTGTGTTATAAGATGAGACATGAACACACTATAAAACTTTAGCAATACTTCGTAAAATCAAATCGAATTTACTTACTTTTGAATAAATTTTTGCATTGAATTTTGACTACATGTTACTCCCGGCAATTGATTGAAGCGAATTAACTGCCGCACAGCTTCGTCTAGCAAACGTGCTGAGAAATATTTCGATTGGCCATCTCTCCCGTATGGCCATCTCTAACGAATTTACCCTATTCTGTGAAAAAAACACAGCGCCACCAAGCCCCATGGTAAGCTGATAAGCTTGTGCTACGGTGACTAGATAACGGATATACTACTTATATTTATTTTTCTTTTGTAAATACATAAATATTATACATACAAATACACCCAGACTAGATACAAATATTTATTTTTAATAAATATTTGCACCCAGCGGGAATCGAACCCGCAACCTTCGGCATTGCAGCCAAGCGTTCGCCCGACGCGCCACAGAGGTCGTCAAAACATGACCTTAGTATGTGTTGTTTAACAGTCCACCATAGTCAAATTGCTCCTGTATATTTGTGAATAACTTGCTATTCAAAGACACACGTCATAAAATTATAAAAATCTAGAAACAATATCATATGGCTTCAACTCGTAAACAGAAAAACAAGGTTGTTAAAAAGATCACTATAGAAAATAGTTATGGAAAACTGTGATTTTAAGATGTTTTACAGAATATCTTTAGAACTCTTTATTATCTAAATGAATATGTTCAACACAATTTTTAGATAAACTGTCTAGTCAACTTGTTATTAGCAACCCTTTCGCAATTTGACGCCATGGTACGACCTTAAGAATAGAAATGCTGTTGTTTTGACACAAATCTTTCTCTGCATCAGACGTAAACAAACCATGCGCGACGAAGCGACGTCGTATCAATTTATTAAATCGTATTTAAAACTATAATGTTTTATCTACTAGAAATTAATTTTAGCACCATCTCTTTGTACACTAGGTATGCTAAGATTATAATTGTAATTTATTGCGTTATCTAAATAGTCCATGCGATGTAATAACGTTAGCACGTCATTCTACACAAAGTAGATAAAACCAGTTGACTGCTCAAAAGCATTCCCCCTCACAAAAATATTACATCTTTTCAGTAGCACTCTCGTACAAGACCGCCCAATCAAAAAAGTCTAGGTAAAGGTAGCAGGTAACGCAATGGCCAATCACAATGTTTGAATATTACCTCAACTCCTGCCCGCAATGATAAGTTGTGTTTGTAGAAAAATAGCAGTATGCTCACTCAATTGGCTTTATTGTCTTTGATTTCGTGCCTTCATCGGTGAAAAGACGCTTGATTTACTTACACTATCAAAATTGCACTTAAGATATAAGTAGACCCTACTTACTTGAGGCGCTTACATTAATTAAACGAATCAGATTAATATTCTGATTATTTTCCACCATAAGAGATTAGTTATTTCTATACGCACATACTCATGTAATATTTATCCATAAGAGATAAAATACTAAAAGTTTCTTGGTTACTATGAAATCCATTCGTTTACCTATGTCTGTATGTCATTCATCACCGATATTCTCAGGAATTGGAAAACTGAGCAAGTTTAAATTTATAGGGGATACTATTCTTCCTACTGTGATTCCTATATAAGGTGCAAAACATCATAATTCTAGGTTAATACGATAAAATGCTATGTGTAAATTTTTATAACATAGATTTCTACACTACAAACTATCTTTTGTATAGTACATCTTTTGTAATGAATGGGGTTTGTTTCTACCAAAGATGATGTAGAGTTACTGAAGAGTATCTAACGATTTCTAAATTATTTAAGTTTTAAATTTTTTAACGAACTTAAAAAAGTAAGCTAATAACATAAGCTACTGCTTGTCTTGAAGATCTTCACTTTCTTCGTTCTCTCGTGACTAATAAGCTAAAGTGTAAAAATCGTTACTTTATGTAGTGATCAAGTGGTTAGTTTAGCTCACGTATCAAATAAATAAAAAGAGAAAAACTGGCAGTTTTTTTAAAGATTCCGAAACCGTTTATTCATCTCTCCGTAGCAACAAGTGAAAGTTTCTAAAAGCAACCCCCTCATAACCGGAGCAAAAATAATAATATCCTGTGATTTGTTCATTCATCGTACTCCAAGTCCAGACAGAATACTCTTTTCAAACCTTTGTTTCTACTACAAGTGAGAACGAACTTGCCCTTCCATTCTAAACTCAAAACTGCATTCGTTTTCAATGAACTCCTTGCAAAAATCTTAAGAACCACCATTTTACTATTTACAGTAACTCAAACCATCGCATCTCAATAATCAACTTTATCGCTAACGAAATAAGAAGCTTAAGGTAATTTTGCGACTGTAGTTACAACTTCTTAAATGAGATCAAGTCTTTTGGAGTTGCTCAGTACAATAATTTGGTCTCGTTTCTTCAATAGCAAGACCGTTACACGCCGTTAGTTATTAAAAGAGTAAAATCAAAACTCGTTACTTTGCGAATAATTGATTTTAACGAGACAAACATTGTAAGGTATGGACCAGGATTGCAAAATAAGTTAAATAACCTATATTGTTTAAAAAAGGGATTTGAAATTTAAACTAATACTTCATGATTTTAAAAGAAATGCTTATTAAAAACTTGCAGGCGGCAGGACTTTAATCTGCACACTTGATATTCTGAGTCTACGTGTTTTCCTTATGTCGGAGTAATAATACCACTTTTTATTTCTGCTTTTTTATTTATGTCTGTCAACTTTGTCACGAAAAAAGACAAAGCATGTACTCCGACTTTACTCCATGTTTATTAATAAGGCTGTTTGTGTTTAAACACAATCTATTGCAACTTCTTCCTCTGTCGTGTATTGGTGTGGTTCACCTAGTGTTAGAGTTTTCAGATCCTCTGAGACCTCTAACTTGACCTAACGACTGCTATCAGAGATATGAATCGGAAACACATATTAATCGATTGCAACTGAAGTTTGCGCAGGCGCAGGCTACTGTGTATATCTACATAAATAAAAATATTCGTACATATCTACGTATGCCTTTAAACTAAATAAGTACTTTCGGTTTCTCTACTATTTGAAGATTTCATAAAACATAATTTATCAAACTCTGGCAGATGTTTGGGCCCGCGCCACAAACAAACACTTACCATCTCTTTTTCACTGTACGTGTTGTATAAGGCGCGAGAAGGACAAAAAATACGATAGGGGTTGCTTGGAGAGTTTATCTAAGTGATCTAAAGCTTTGCACCCACGCATATGAGGCTCGGCTTAATCTTATGAACGATTTTAGTTATAAAATCATTTTGACCAATTTAATACTGATCAACTACCTACTAGCTAAAATTCTCTAAAATTTCCGTAGCTAGAATATTAAAAGCAACGAATACTTTGATTTAATTTGATAAATATGGATATTTTATAAAACTAGCTGCGCCCCACGGTTTCACCCGCGTTAGTCAACACGGTTAGTCAAAAGTATTCTATGTAACTCTCCATCACTTAAATTATCCCTATGCAAATTGTCATCTAAATCGGTCCAAAAAATGAAAAATAAATGTTGGAGGTGGACACTGGACAACCCTTATCACTTAGGGGTATGAAAAATAAATAGTAGCTTATTCTCAGACATATTGAATATGCATCTGCAATTTCATAAAAATCGGATATAAAATTTCATAAAAGTCGTTTCGTAGGAGTATGAGAAGTAAATATAAAGAATTTCATATAAATAAGGGTATCTTTTTATATATGAAATTCTCGTGTGTTTTTTAACATAATTATAAATTACGCAAATTTAAACCAAAAATCTGTTTAATTTTAAATTAGTATCGCGAAAATTAAAAAAAATAGATGGATATGTTTGATGAAAATTTATTAAAATATAAACGAATTAGTTCGCAACTAATTCGCAGATTTATTTTTTTCACTACTGGAAACATTTTTCTTCTGAAGTGTAAGTGTATCAAAATTTTGAATAATTAATATTAAATTATAGAAAGCATTTTTTCTATTGACATATTATCATACATTGATTATTGAACTATCTAAAATAAGAAAAACAAAACTGCGTCAAAAAAGCTATCAGCTGAGCGACTGCAACTGCGATTTCCGTAAACATTAAGCTCACAGCATCTTAAGGCGGCGATAGATGATAATCAACGGTCCTTGTCCGATTGCATATAAATGAGCGAGATGGAATTGCGTGAAAAAAATCTACAATTTCTCGTAAAATCAATAATTAACGAAGATTAAAATAATATTTTTATAAAATGCGATGAAGGGGTTCTAGGTATTGTATTTTCTAATATTATGATGCCTATAACAAAATATAGCGGTTAAGGATTTAGAAGAAAAATTGATTTATTTTGTAAAACAGGGGTAACTTTTCCCGTATAGTAGTGGTATTTAAAGTTATTTTTTATTGTTTTTGAAATGAAGGGGACACTTCTTGTATCATGTACAATAACATTAAACATTGTTCAAAGATCTATTTGATACCGGTTATGAATAAAACTATTCAATCGGAAGGGCTTTCACATGAGTCGCGTCCTTAAAACGGGGTTTTAGGAAAATAATATCATCAGAAACTTATTGGCTTCCGACAATTTCGAGTGCCGAAAAACAAACTGGACCTGGCTTATATTACACTACTTAAACT
Source organism: Idaea dimidiata (assembly GCA_949358125.1). Taxonomy (NCBI): domain Eukaryota; kingdom Metazoa; phylum Arthropoda; class Insecta; order Lepidoptera; family Geometridae; genus Idaea; species Idaea dimidiata. The sequence continues at coordinate 11,962,883 of OX442339.1, read as the reverse complement.
GTCGTCAACCGCCACCCACACCGAACCTTTTTGTTTTTTACCATCTTTTTACAAAACTAAATAGATTTCCTGTTATAATAACAAACACTCACGTTTATTGACTCGGAAATTTAAGTTTTAAATGTCTCGTTTCGATTGAGTGATGGTTTTCGAATGACTGTCTTGATGGAGTAGCGCTTCCGACTTTGATGGCATCAAATTGGAAAGAATTTTAAGGAAAGAATAACGATAGAGTTGTGATACTCACTGCGTTCTTTAAGGGACAATTTTGAAGATAGTCAACCTATTAAATTATTATGCTTCTATCGGGACTTTCGTTAATCATGAACGGGTTTTAAGTCTGTGGTTTGGGTAATGAATGTCGACTGTTGCGCGGTGTGCGATTATCAGCCAGCAACGAGGAAGCTTGCGGGTTGCATTCTACTTATGAAACAAATATTGAAATGATGTTTGCACTGACTTTTTCTGTTTGTAGAGATAGTAAGAACTTATTTAAAAAAGAAAAGCTCTACAAAAGAAAGTCAAGTTTTATCTGTGTCAAATATCCATGTAAGGTGACTAGTTGCTTGGGTTTAGCTAGGGATGATGTTGAACCTTGCTGAGTGTAATATCAATCCTGATTAATACTTTTTCTTCTCTTCTCTCGTAAAACTAATGCTAGGTAAATAATAGCTAAAGTTAGTGTTTTTTTAACTGTGTTTCCGCAATTAGCTCTATTATTGGGCCTTTGTGCGTGATTTAAAGGCGTGGGTTTCCTCACGATGTTTTCCTTCACCGTGAAAGCGATATTATAGCTCACATAATTTTTTCATAAAGAAAAATACATTGGTGCGCGGCCGGGATTCGAAACTACGACCTTCGGAATAAAAGCTATGTCTAACCCCCCTACTTATAAACGCTAATTAATGCGCTTCATAACTATGCATCGTTTGTCTTTTACTCTCACATGAAGTTTCAAAGTTGCCAGAGACAAACGTCACATAACTATCATATAGTCATGTGTAAATAATATTTTATAAGTAAGGGAGTTAATGTTAGGTCTAAAACATAACCTTAACTGTCATGCTTAAAAACGGTCCTGTACAATAAAGATAAACTTAAAAAAAAAAAAAAACTAGCAGGATTATTTTAGTAACCGTTTTAATGTTGAAGTTTAACAAGTTATAATTTATTTTTAAAACAAAAAAATACATTTGAAAAAAAAAAACTAAAATTAAACTACTTAGATAATTAAACACAAACAAAAAAAAAACAAAAAAATACTGTCTTAATTGCCATAAATGGTTACGGTATCTATATTCCAACTATAGGTAACAAACAGCGTAGGAAATTTTCTAAATTACAATATCAAAACATCGATACCTTTAACAATGCCGTAAAAACTCCCTATTATCAAATTGTTCATCAAATCGCTGTAGGGCTATCAGGTTTACGTAGTTGGGGAGCGAAAACATTGAAGTGACGGTGTTCAGGCAATGATCCTAATCGATGTTCCGACGTACGAATCTGTTTCACGAACCACTGGTGATGAGGAGTTTGTAAAAAATACTATATTGTGGATCAAAATTTAGTAATGGAGTCTATGACATTATTTCTAAATTCTCTTACCTCTCTTACTCTCTCTTCTCGACCTTTGACCATGTTACAAAAATCTTTGTTGAAGCCCAAGACCATACCGCTTATTTTATGACTATTTACGATGTATTTAATTGAGACGTTTTCATGCTCCATACCTTGCAGTCTTTTTGCTTCTTATCCAATGTAAACATATTTCTGGAGCTGTGTGCTTATGTTTAATTTATATTATTTTATAGTTTGACATTGTATTTTGACATGAATATATTATTATGTATATTATGATAAATAAATATACCTTTGTGCATTATTAAAAAAAAAAAAATTTATATAATACAGGATCTTGATATTATCAGGAGTACCTATCTTTTTGTTTTTTATTTAATTTTTACAAGAACATTTCAGTTGTGTTAGTTATATCGAATCACACGTTAGATCTTGTATTTTTTCTTTTTTTGTAATTCTTAAAATCTAATAAGATATTACTTCCTTGTTTCCATTAAGTTATAACCATCAAAATATCGGAGGCAAATCCTAGGTTATAGCTAGCGATGACGTCTCACCCATTATCCTGTTTTAGGAAAAAATCATTTAAGTAGTTCTTAATACCTATATTACCTGTAATTGTATTAGTTACGAAATAGGTTTCTCTTAATTGGTTAATAATTTACTTACCAATTTAAAACTATGCCGCTGTGAAATATCAGATGGCCAGAACACTTGGTTTCTTATAAAAACACAGTCCCCGGGACTACTGTGGACATCTTTGATTTACGAGAAATAAAACTTTGGGGTCTTTTTAGCGGTGTAATTAAAATATTTGACGTCGCTGCCTCCCCAGTGGGTGGTTGGCGACAGTTCTCACGACCCTATTAAATATAATTTTATTTGTTTTTGCGGAAGTTTAATTTCTTCGATTTTGCATTTTCGGCCAGTTTTTGTCATTGGTTTTAGAGATTTATGGACTTTAAGTCATATTGAAAACACTGATTTTAGTGGTCGCATTTATTATTATTGTTATTATTTTGAAATTAAGTATATTCTTAAGTTTCAATTTAATAAAGTTAATTTTACTTTAGGTTTCGAGATATTTTTTTAAAAATAAAACGCGAACAATACCCAGTAAATATTGTGTTTTATTGACTTAAATTAGTTATAATTACCATTCTTTAAAAAAAAGAGAGTTTCTGTTCATTATCTAATCCATGAGTTTATTGTCTTCTTCTCATTGGAAGTCTCTTTCCGAAATCACGGTAGTTTACTGTTTCTAAATATAATGTTATAATATCTTATTAAATAAAATATTTTGACTTTGATTCTTGTAAGATTTAAAAAAATACTCATAAATGTAGAGTAGAGTCGTTCATTTACATTTCGAAAATGAAATAAGTAATGTGATTTTTTACCCATAATCATCTATATTTTTTTTTAAATATTATATTCTGCTACAGATTTTCAAAATAAGGGGCTTTCACCCCTAATAGGTAAACCCATTCTAGGTAAATCCACAAACATATAAATATACCATTAAATTTATGAATCGAAATTCCACAAAAGGAATAAAAATCGAAATATGTCCAGTATCATGCCGATTAATTGTCATTGATTCAACAATACTACTTTAACCCCTTTGTGTTCTTGTCAACGATACTATCGCTTAAGAATGCCGTCTCAATAAACTTATATTATAAACGATTTGTAAAATGGTCTGTCAGCATGACGCGAACTGTCTCCTGAGATATGATTTTCGAAGAAAAAAAACCATCAGGAGACTCAAAAACTATAATTGTTTTGTCCACATGATGAAATGCTTGACTGGTTTCACAGCATGCGACCACTTACTGTTTGGAAGCCAGCTTGTAATATTCGAAATTAACATATTCATTTTAACTTCATAGGATGATGGGTAGACACCATTAAACCGTGCCAAGACAGCCCAAACTGTAAATAAAATAAGATCATATTTAGTTTATGTTTATTGTTTAAAAGGAAGGGTGCATGTCAGTCGAAGACATTAAATTATTTTATCTAGACAAGCTTAGCCTATAGGTATTTAAAATGACATTGGCTTATATCTAGTCATTTTTGTGAATACTTAGGTAACTTTAGCCACTGACATCGCCGACCGACGACATTGTAGCTGTCGTGGTGAGTCGTTGGATGAAGATAGCTCGCGATCGCTATTTGAGGCGTAGTCGTATGGGGGAGGCCTATGTTCAGCAGTGGATGGATAAGGTTTGAGATGATGATAATGTCATCATCATCATCAACTCGAACTTGTGAAAGAGTTGAGTCATCTTAAGACTTTCACAAGTTCGAGCATCAAAACTTTTCATATAAGACTCATCAACTTTTTTCTTAAGACAGTCAATAATTGAAGGCAGAACAACTATGTTCAATAAGATACCTGTGTGTCCTAGGAGTCCTGTCAGATGTCTTATTAAATTTCTTCTCAATTATAGGTGTGTTAAAACCTGACATGTTTCTGTTCAATAAATATTCAATAATTCAAGACACTTATATTGTAATAAAAACATATTAAATTGGCGCTGTCTCATTATCAGCTTATTATAATTCATTAATAACTAGCTGCGCCCCGTGGTTTCAACCGCATAAGTCCCATTCCCGCGGGAATATCGGGATAAAAAGTAGCCTATGTGTTATTCCCGGTATCCAGCTACCTAGATTCCAATTCATTGCAGTCTCATTACAATCGGTTCAGTAGTTTTTGCGTGAAAAAGTAACAAAGTCACATACATTCACTCATACAAACCTTTGCGTTAATAATATTAAGTAAGATCCTTTTTTAATAAATTAATTCCAGAACACTTCTATTTTAATAAAAATATTTTTATATGGTGTCGTTTCTCATTATAGGCTTATTAAAACCTACAAATTATTTATTATCTGATTCTCATATTATTTGTATTTTAATATTTTTATTGTCAGGTACGTGTATTACTTAAGGTCTTTAAAAAAAACTATATAAAAAAATATACGTCTTCCTCCGTGTTTTCGTCGATTAAAAAGGCAACAAACATTCTACGATTTTAAACTTACTATGTTGTTTTCATTACAAATATACATACATACAAACAGTAATATACAAATTCACATGGTAAGTGCCCCGTTTTTAAGGTATCCTGTTCAACAAAAAAACGCTTATAGTTTCGTCATGTCCGTCCGTCTGCGGCTTAGCTCAGAGACGGTTTGTACTAAAAAGCTGCAATTTTAGAAAGAAAGAAGTAAAGAAGTTACAAAGATATCTACTTTATTACAAACTTTACACACAAACTTTCACATATATAATTTTAAAATGCACTTCCATTCGTTGCAATGTATTCATTGTAACAATTCAAATCATTGAAACAACACTACAAAATAAGAGAGAACAATTTAATTGAATAAAATTAGCTAATAAAGTGTATCCGTCGATAGCCTACAATGGCCATACCACCTCTAATTGCAACCAACCGTAAGTTCACAGCATTTTACTGTTTTCTCTTAGAAGAATCCACATTACGACTTAAGAAACACTAATATACCTATCGCTAAAGCATTTAAGGGTACATAAGTCGACCCCTCTTCCCTTATACATTTGCGCAAGAGAGCTCTGTTCTGGCTTGTCTGTTCAATTGTACAAGGAGTTTTTTTCTAGTTTAATTATTACGGCCGGTGGCCACCTAACGCCAAAGTTGTATTATTCGTGTTATATAAATTTCAGGTCAACGTAGGTATTCCTAATATCACATTTTACCTAATTAGTGATCTTACAGTTGGCTTCATTCAAATTTGTTTTCCAGGACCGGTCTTTTATTTGTATGAAACGCGACGTCATAGCCACATAAGTTAGAAAATATAGGCAATTTGACGCAATACTTGTCAAAGTCCGTTTTAAAAAAAACAGGCAAGTTTGAATACTATAATTTCGTTCTAATACTTAATAACCTAGAGCATATCCAGTACTTACACTGAATAAATAGCAGTTGTCCAAGAATTCTACCTATTAATAAATTTAAAATTGCACCGTAAATACCTACTGAGCGACGGCTTATTTCATTGAATATTTTTTTGAGTTTCAATCATTAAATAAAATAAAATTATGTAACAAATAAATATATAATAAAACAACATTAATTATATGGAAAAATAAATATTAGAAAATACTGGGGTTTGCATATTTTAGATTCTGTGTTTTATATTATGTTTTATCTATTACGACGGTTTTTACCCACGACAGAACGGAGCAGTGTATATTTTGGGGTGAAAGGTTGTGTGTGTATGCGAATTTTAATGATCCCATTTATTTAGATATTTCTTTGAATTGTACAGTTATCCACACCAATATATTAAAATAACAAAATTAGATAATAGTAACTTTCGGGAACGAAAAAAGGATAAATATACCAAGAAACAAAAATATGTTACATATAAGCTCTATAAGCGAGTTGACGCCTCTAAATAGGCCATTGAATCAGCTCTATATTAATACTATAAGCGCTTATATCATCGAGAAAAGGCGCATATTACGTAGCTAATTAGTGATGTTGTGGCGATATATTAGCTCTGTTGAATTACATCTAGTTTCTATAATAGTGATAAACAGTCACAGCTTCCCACTTCTCTGTGATAAAATAATGATTAAATTGTCTTTATATCGCAATATAGCGTTATACTAGTCACCGAGACCAAATTACAGAGCTACTTGGCTTTGAACCAGTGTCAAAAACATCAATATGGGAAAAATAAATATTGAAGTGACAGGAGTGTTTACCACGGTGAGTGTTGTGTTTTTATTTATGTAAAATGGTGTGCGCTAGTTGTAAAAACTAGCGCACACTTAAGTATGGGTGGATTCACCATTGTAAGGTGATAGAACATGCGGTGTGAATTTCACTGAGTAACTATTAAGTGGTTTATGCTAAATTTTTAATGCGCCTCTATTTTGGCACTGTTTTATTACAAAATTTAAGTAAAAATTTATAATTTTTATCATTGAACACATTTATATCACTAGTTGGTGATATATGTGATTGCTTTGTCACTAATAGCGGCCATGATAATAACGTGTTTTGGGAATTGGGGTTCCCTAGAGAAAAGCAGTACCGACAAATTTTACCTTTGTTGTCATTGTATTTTACTGTTTCTTTCCTCTCCTTTCTCCCTTCCTGTTTTGTAATTTTCTAACCGAGCACTTTTTTCAGGAGACTCACACGTTTGGAACTATCAAATGCGGCTCATTATATCATATATGGCTCAAAACATGGAGCCACTGAAGGGAAGTCCCTGTTTTGAGCCATATAGCTCCACCGCATTTAAGAATGCAACAAATTCTTGTTCGGGAGGCACAGAAAATCCACGGAACCCCTAAGCTGCCGGCACACCGCAGAGTTCACGGATCCGCCCCCGTATCGTTTGAAATCACGTCATCCAACGTATCAGACTGCATGTGAACTCCTGAAGACTGATTTCAACACTACCATAAGATGGGCCCAAGAGCGGAATGCAAAAACTCCTAAAGCTTGGGCATCACCAATAACCCTACACTAAGCCACCCTAAGCACGTTGGGTTTACGCTGCCGAGGCGGGAATGCGGACGAAGTAATGCCTTCCTATCTATGTGTGCCTGGAGGGAGTCTTTGGAATGTGAGTGTGGAGCTCCTATCCAGGACATTGACCACATTGTGGTGGAATGCCCCCTCACAAATTACTATGGCAACCCAGCAGACCTGTACTCCCTGGAAAATGACGCCATCTCCTGGATTAGATTGTTGAGGGATAAAATTATATTATAGATTTTATATTTAAGCTTTACTTTTTGATGATGTAATACATTGTGAACGACTGTATTGAAATTATGCCATACGAATAAATAAATATATCCTTTAATATACAATTATAATAAATAATTATGTTAGAATCAAATTTTTCACTGTAATAAAAAAGATTAACTTAAAACAAGGCACACTTGGATACTGTTTGCACCTAACAACGCGGGAACCGATTGGTATGAAATTTGGAACAGGGTCAGTTTAGAGGTAGAAATAAGATATAAGATACTTCAAATGATTGTACGGGTTAAGCAACGCTTCATATGACATAGGTAATGGGTCAAAAAACTGGAAGGAGCTTGTTATTTATTTCTAATAATCTCTTGACGGCTTGCCGAGATACGTTGAATTCATTGGAATCAGTCACGACAATATAATATTTTTCAGAAATTTTATTAATTTTGTCTTCACTAGAATAAAAAAAACATTGCATTATCTACGGAACCCTCAATGAACACTTATTTCTTTGACTCAATTTTCCAACAAGCGTAATGGAGGCAACAGACAATAAAAAGGTACAGAAAAAGTTGATATAACACGGATAAGCTCTATAAGTTATGAACTTACCAACAATCTATTACAGTTTAGCACCATAATTTCAATTATAAATTCATTTTGTCACTTTAAAAATCTTGAACTATAAGTGTTCTGTACTCGCTCTTAGGAAGCTCCTTAATACTATAAAGAAGTTAAAATGTCTGATATAAAATGCCTGAACTATACAAGTAAACAAGGGAATATTATTTAATCAATTAGAAACAAAAGGTGACGTGATAACATGTTATAGTGCCAATCTGCTCTGCACCGCCGTCAATACATCACTAAACTATAAAAGTTACATAACTGTAATAATTTTGCTATTTTGGCCTATAGCTCCGTAACTGAACAGCGGTTATAGAGATAAGTAGTAATAAAACGGTATTATTGGAATCATTATAACGCAGCTTCAAAACTGTACCTTTATTAGTGACATACAGCACTATATCACTAATTATGTTACTAATTGGCTTATAGAGCTAAACAGCAATAAGAATTCAGATATATCGCAGAAAGGCGAGATAAAAAATCTTATAGAGTATTTTTGTCACAATTAAGCATTATAATTTTGGATTTATATCACTCTTTGTTACTTGGAGGTACTATAATAGGTACCTACTATAAATTAATATATTGGACCAACCACACAAAAAAAGAGGATGGATTCCCTTTTTATGGAATAATTATCGACCAGTGCACCCTTAAGGCATAGCTTTCGATAATAGTTCTCGGCTCCATTGTGATCTGACGACGTAATGACTTTTTATTACGTGCGAATCGGATTCTTAAAGTAGGTGCATACTTTCTTTTTTATACTTAAATAAATATTGTACGACTTTACACACATCGCCATCTAGCCTTTGAATATGCACTAGGCTTGTACTATTGGTACAAGACAACGGATATCCTACATAATAATACATTTTTTTGTAAATTTATACATACAAATTATTCATATTATAAAACACCCAGAACCAAAAAACTGCTGCGTTGCAGTCCAATTGTATACAGTAAGGCGCCACAATGGCCGTCTTACTGTATAAAATTTCGTCTTTCATAAGTCTACTCATATTAGACGAAATAACTGTTAGCTAAAAAGCTTACAACCCTTAGTAGTACCCACGTAACTACTCATCGACAAAAACTTAGTATGAACTACCGATTTGCATCCCATGGTTTCGTTACTTAGCGATGTCTGACACGCTCCATCCAAAGGTTGCCTGGAAGAAATCGCTTTGTATTTGTCTTACCTTTAAAGGAAAATGTTTGTTATAGTTGTTAGTTGTGCAACTATAAAGTATTAATCTGTCTATCTATCTATTTATCAATTTTTTTTGCTTCATCAGAATTATAAATTAGGAGCCATATTTCGCGTTTACCGGAGCGTTCCGAGTATGACTTATGTAGTTCTCGAGTAGTTTTCTTTGATTTAAACTAAGTTCTACTTGATGATTTTTCATGAATACGATACTTGAAATACCAATTATTATTAGGTCTTATTATTAACCGACATGTACTAGTACTCACCACAGTCCGAAGACATGGGACATTTACCAATCCGGGCGTGGCGTCTTACTGCCTAACCCATCTAAGAGGAGGCAATTGCCCTGCAGTGGGACAAATTCTTGAACTGAACTGGAACTGGATGCGAGAAGCCGAAAATAGATCTAGGTGGCTTGCAATTGGAGAGGTCTATGTCCAGCAGTGGACTGCAACAGGCTGATGATGATGATGATGATATATTATCATTATAGGTAACAATGGTTCTCATAGCGGTGGTTTGATAAAAATTAAGATGTACCTAATACGGACGTCTATTGGAAATCGAATAAAACAGACGTACCGCGGACGTCAAATTAGACATTTCATTTTCGCATTTGTTGAAAGACTTTGTTGCGTCGGCGTCGGCGTACAGCATAAATCGATGTCCCGTTGTCTTAAATGAATAATTAAGAGCAAGTCGGGGCCAACACGCGCGATGCCTGCAGGGGCACAGCTTCCAAACGGGCATTGAAGTCTTAATCAAACAACGACTAACTTTCCTTTCCTATAAGAAGTTTGATTGTTTATTTAATGTTTCATAGCTGGTCCGTCTTACTAATCATATTTGAAATTACAACTTTTTACGTCTAATGGCCGATTATTCGACCCTAGATAGAGATATCTGACAAATAAATTGTAACACCACTGAATAAAAAACGTCACTATGATATTAAAAAGAATCAAAATTTGAATGCTGTTAAATTTGGTTGGGTTCGAACTTATCCGATAGATATATTTTATCCGTAGAATGAAAAATCGCCTCTAAAGCGAATTTGCTTCCCCCTGACTGTCTGTTTGCATACATGTATGCTATGCAACGAATTTTGACGCGGTTTTTTTAATAGATTGAGTGCTTCGAAGTAAGATTTATATGTATAATCCAACTTGATGTTCCCGCAGGATCGGAACTAACGCGGGTGAAACCGCAGGGCGCAGCTACTAGCTGCGCCCTGCGGTTTCACCCTTAGCTTTCACCCGTAGCTTTATAAAATGAAAATCCTCAGATTAAGAAATTCAACAGTATTTTGAGGAAAAATAACAGCTGTTTTTGAAAGTAAAGGCATTAAAAATATTCATTGTAGTTGACGTAACTAAATGAAATGACAACTTAAGATCAATGACCTCAACTCTAAGAAACAGCTGATTTTCAAGTTAACTTTAAACTTAAAATTTACTGAAAACTACTTCGAATCTCCAGAAATATATAGAACAAAAGTGGTTAGCCTAGACGTCTAGAACCAACCTCTTTCGGCTTAAAAGGGTATTCTCGTTACACATTGTATAAGATCGATGGCGATACGAAGTGTGCCGGTTAGTTTAAATTCAGCATTAATTAAGGACCAATATTTAAGAGTAAGTAAAAGCTTAGTCACTTGATTAACTACAACAGTTTACACAATTTTCTACCTCATTACTTTAGTTAAGGGCACCACTCAGTAATTCCTAATTAGTGAATTAAAATCACGTTCTCAATTATTATAAAATGGTAAATTACAAAGAATTTCGCTATTAGCAACTGTTCGTGTGACAAATGCTTGTATGTGTGCTTTGTCGGCGACGTAATGAGACGGGAGACAAATTTATCTCATAAATAATCTGTGGGACACAAAGACTATAAAACCAGTTCACTGCCCATAAGTCCAATCACGAAAATGGTACGTTTTTTAAGTAGCACTTTCTTGGAATAACAGCCAATCACAAAGAGTCTAACTATGCATAGATAACACGTCGGCCAGTGACAAATACCCTTTTAAATAAAAGGGGAGTAAGGTCACAGTAGTGAGAACATGCTTTGTCTTTTTCCGTGACAAGAACTTTCAAGGTTGACAGACAGAAACAAAAAGCGGAATAACTACTCGGGCCTAATTCCCCTTTAAATAAGGCTAACAATGTCTTAGCGTTACCTATCCATACGGTAACGCTTCGGTCGATCACAAAGAGTCTGAGAATAGTTAGTTATCGCAATGGTCAATCAAAAAGTTTGATTATTACCTCACCCCCTGCCCGCAAAGGTAATTCGTGTTTTGTAGAAAAATTCGCGATGTTAGCAGTCAAAGGTTTAATCGTCTTTGGTGGGATGCGATGCGTCGATCCGCATCGTTAATTTACCGCAATCGATATCGTTATTCATTCAATATGTTGGATTTTTTAGAAAAAAGGTCTCACGTAACCGGTTAAGAGGTCTCATCTTCATTCTTCATCGATACGTTTGATTCAAAATTCGTCTGAAATATGAACGCGGAGCTGGACGAATTTCGTACATTAACCTATTAGCTTGTAGCTAGTAAGCTATCTTGATCGCGTAATCTTGATTGAAATTAATACGAAAGCTCGGTCGGTTAAAAATCATGAATAAAACGCGATTAAGCCCGGTAAATAAAGTGTTTTATTATACAAAATCGCGAAACCCATAGAAGAAATTTATTTTGTACTTTTATTTTTTCTATTACCTACGGATATACTCGTACAACTTTACAGTTACCATAGTAATTAAAACTAGCTCGCTTTAAACTAGCTAATCTGATAGCAAATAAGTTAAACGTAAACTAGATAATCTGTATATTTGCACTGGAACTGCAACGGATATAGAATAATTAAATCATTTATTTCTGTTCCCAGATAAATCTTCAAATACTTTGCATCCTCAATCAGTTCCTAATACGGCTTTGTTGTTGTTGTAAGCCCGATATATCTGACTGGGATAAGGCCACCTATTTGTTCAACATTTATTTAGTTTTAAATGTGTTGTTTTTGTAATATTTTTGTGATTGATCAAATAAAAGTGTTATCTATCTATCTATCTATATATCCGACTGTAGAATCAATGGGCTCTTCTTAGATGGGTTAGGCAGTATAAGCCACGGGAGGCTACTCCGGATTTGCGAATGTCCCATGGCTTCGAGCGCCGAAAGGCATGGGACATTCGCGAAGGCGTGGCGAGTCCTAGGACATGTCGGTTACCTCACGATTAGACTCCTCTAATCCTTAGGTACTAAGGCATTAGACTTTATTGCATTGAAGAGATCGGGGAAAGCTTTATACCAATTATGTCACCAGATAGAAGATAAAATTGGGTTGATTTGTCTCTGAAATGTAGCATGCTCATACGCTAGTAAATTAGTCAAAAGTATAAAACCGTATGTACCTAACTGTTTCATCCAAGCTCACATTGTCTCACTATTTGAGTTTACTACTATCTAAATTATAATATTGGCACAAGAATCGATTATTTCTGTATCAAAGATCGAGAGTCCTAAAAGACCACCTTAAAATGTCATTGAACTCCAGACTTCAAAGAAATGGTAAGTATACACTTGTTTTTATATCAAAAGTGTCTTCCCATCGTTGAGTGAATGGTTTTTTTTTTAAGGAAATGATTGCTGATGGTTTTTACAGGCAGAACTTTAACCGTATAATAATAAAGAAAATAAATATTATTATGGAACATAATGCACACAGTACATAATCCATAAACCAAGCAATTAGGCTTAAATATTGGATGCTAGACGACGCATATAGTATATTTTTAATTGAGTACTCATATATACTAACAACCAGAAACAAAATATACGTTATTCCACAACTATTATGTACTTACATTATAGTATAACACTGTATAAAGAAAAATACAAGACGATACCCAATTCAGCGTTACATTACAGCTGAATGCTCGTGGTAGTGTAAGCCACAAAATTTAACGTTTTTAAAAACACGAAGATTGATGAAGATATCACCAAAATGTCCAAACTTAATCATCGAATTATCTTCTCATTCAAAAACCAAAAATTAAACAATCAAAATGATTAATTTCAGCTATAATCTTAACAAATTGCAATTGTTATTGCGTCTATTTAATATTTAACGAGATTTCCTGTAACCTCAATTAGTTTGGTTAATGTCGCTAAATGTGCAGGTAGCCACACGGGGTGCGGTTCATGCGGCAGTATTTTATGCAAAAACCAACGATATTTGACCGTTTGTTTTTAATGCAGTCATCATGTTGATATATTATGAGGCTGGGCTGATGTTTGCACTTTGAGATACTTATTACTTACGTGAAAGTAGCCCGCAGTGTAATATTTGTCAGAGTCAGAGTAATAAAGAATAATAAAACCTTTTGGTAGATTCCGGATCTCCAACTTCTTTAAGAAAAATTGATGTGCCCTATCAACATCATTATAGTGAAAGAAAACATCGTGAGGAAACGCACGCAAAAAGGCTATTAGGGCTTTATCATTTATTTGCATTTTAGGGTTAGTTAGAGTTATTAGAGCTAGTTGCGAAAAACTCACAGAAAAAACTTAACCTTTTTAAGAGACATCATAAAACAATATTGATTTAAAGCCAAACTAAAATTAAAACATGTTAACAACTTCGCGACCGGCCATTATTTACAAAACAAACCGAGATAACGACTAAACAAGCTTTCGCTTTTTTTAAAGCATTTCGGTAACTTTTTGAGATTTGCTAAAAACAAAGTGTCGCTCGGTTTTTTTTTGTTTTTTATGTGTTTTCATTTTCTACCACCCGGGTCTTAATAAACTTTTATCGTTTGAAATCTAAGGAAGCAAAGAATTGTGGATGTATGTTTGAACAATTTATTACTGGCTCTGAACAAGGGAAATAGTGATAAGCCTCTGATTCGGCGATAAGGTTCTTTGGCAGTTTTGCCGATGTTGCAAAAAAACTTATCTTGATTCAATTTTTGATCCGATTTTGACGTTCTTCTAATATTATAAATTTGAAAGTTTTTATGTAAGTATGTAGAAGACGAGTATATTTTTACTTCTTTACGCAAAAACTACTGAACGGATTGTATTATCGCGTAAGTCCTTTTCCCGCGGGAATATCGGAAGAAAAAGTAGCCTTTGTGTTATTCCAGATTTCCAGTTACCTATATTCCAAGTTTCATTGCAATCGGTTCAGTAGTTTTTGTGTGATTGATTAACAAAGTCACATACATACAGGCATACAAACTTGCCAACATTCGCATTTATTATATTACTAGCTGCGCTCCGCGGTTTCACCCGCATTAGTCCTTTTTCCGCAGGAATATTGGGACAAAAAGTAGCCTACGTGTTATTCCAGGTCTCCAGCTACCTATATTCCAAGGTTCATTGCAGTTAGTTTAGTAGTTTTTGAATGAAAGAGTAACAAAGTCACATAAAAGTCACGCGAAAGTTTATATCTATGTATGTACTCATTCATACATACTTTCGCGTTTATAATATTTGTAAGATAAGATAAGAAGTAAGATTAATAAAATTGTTAAGTTCAACAACAATATGTATGACGGTGTACCACTTTACTATACTACTATAAATATATTTTCAGTAATTAAAATACTTTACAAAAAAAAGTTTTTGAGAGCTTAATTAACACTCTTATTCTTACTCTTTGATAAAGACAAACAATATTTATGAAATATATTAGCTCGATTGTAAATTGTCTTTTATGCTGAGCTGTGCTACCCTCAGAAACATTCTTACCCTTATTAATAAAATGGTAATAAGGTCGTAGTAGTTATTCCGCTTTTTGTTTCTGTCTATCGACTTAGAAAGTTCTTGTCACGGAAAGAGACAAAGCATGTTCTCACTATTCCGACCTGAAAATTATGAATGTTTAAAAATTACACAATGTTTTGTCACACTTCGTTTAAGAAAGTTTCTAAGTGCAGATGCTTTGGATTAATAAAACATGTTTTGATCATACTCACAAGTCCATTTGTTTATTTTTCAAAGTTGCAAAAACAACATAATTTGAACTGCAATCCTAATCGGTGTTTAGTCTAATTTGAGCATTGTATTTTATTACTTAATATGCTGGATTATTGTTTTGATGAAGCCATTTGCAATAATAACATTGCTGTTTTAAATACTTAACGAAGTCTAATGGAATTATATTTCATTTATAATTTCATTTCTAATGTTCTCAGTTGCATACGAATTGTCGATTGACATGATTGTTTCTACGACTATAATGTGATTTTAAATTACGATTATCTATATCATAAGGTTTTGTTTTTATTTATGTCGTGACTTTGTCGAATTTTTTGTGAATGGAATTTCCTTTGAGGTAGAGTTGGTAGAATAGTCTAATAAGAATTTTAAAGGGTTATTCTTCAGAATTGAATGTCACAAGTTAAATTGGTCTGATTTCTTTTGGCAGTAGTTATTTATTTACTTATTTTATAAAAAAAACAATCAAATCACTTTCTATTTTAGAAATATTACAAATTGTTTTTTGCTTATTTAAGATCACACATAATATTAATACAAATAGTTTCTTGTTAGAATGATTTTCTTGTTGGTTGGATTTTTAACATTGATTACAAAATTAAATGGCTATATCGGCTCTTAACACAAAATATATTATTTCAAGCCACCGATTCGATAATCGGTTACTCACCAAATTCAAAATCGATACGGCTACTCGGAAAAGTATCATTTACTTGTAAATCGATCTGTTTTGCCAACCGTAAATATAAACCGCACTTTGACGTCTTAATCCAATCAAAAACAAAGTTATTTTATTAAAAAAATATATCTGATTTTGTAACATGAATAACAAAAGCAATTTGACAAATAAATTTAGTAAAATATTTTCCTTTTGATGTTAAAAACGTATAAATTCCTTATATCTAATTAACATTCGAGGAATTAAGGTAGGTCAAAAATACTGGCGATTATGTATGAAATTTATGGATCCTAGCCTTCTAGTGACTAATTTTATTATAATAAATGTGTTTTTAAACTGTTAAATTTCTCGATTGTTCAATCTGATCGAGTGTTATTTTTAACTTTGTTAATTTTTTAATTAGATGTAGGTGTTTTCAAGAAGACAATATTATTTTATTATATTATCTCGTATACTAACCTAGGTACTTACTTACCTAAATATATGTGTTTCTTGTAAAGGTATTCATTTAATCATATTTTGGGTAGGTACCTACTTTGTTTTCTTAAGAATTAGTATTTAGCTAAGAAGATTAGTATCTAATTCTGTAATAGCGCAATAGGTTACACCTGTAATGCTGCTATCTGTATTTTATAAATTACAAAATATATATAATTCTTATCGCGTTTAAAACCGAAAACTGAAATTACAAATTGTGCTTAACAACAAGTGAACAACAAAGGTTGAATTACTATGAATTATAATTTATACGTAATGTGTAGATTGACAGTACTAAATTACTTCTCATTCAATGTTTAATTTCTAAAACTAAGATAGTCGAAATTGCCATCAGGCTAATCAAACGTTCACCAATCGTGTACAAAAACGTGTAAGTTTTTAGTTTCAATATACCTACTGACTTTGTAAACACGCAGCGAATTTTGATAATAGTGTTAGGGTAGAGGGATTTTTCGAAAGGTATAAAAAGGGTACCTAATAAGGTACAATAATGTAACTGGGTACTTAAAATGATGTTCCTCAAATCACTTCACACTTTTGAAATAATGATCACCTTCACACTGAAAACGAGGTGTGGAAAGCTCCATTCTCGTTTTAAGTAGACGCCATATAAATTGACCCTCTCATCTTTAATGTTTCTCGAATGACACGATCCCCAAATCATAGCTACATATTCGGACAATATAAAGCTATTATTAATACAGTCATATCTTTTTTTGAACTCTGTCTATCGCTTGAATCCTTTCAATCCGTCCACTCTATTGTTTTTAGACCACTTTTTTGTATCGATATCAATACTTTTTACGATCAAAGTAACGATAAAATAGTGATTTGTTCCTAACAGATACCGCATGAAATGCCTCTGGGGCCTTTATGATGCGTTTATCATTTGGCGGCAACCTTTCTTTTGTATGTAAATGTTTTATTGTTATTTAAAGAAATGAGAACAAAACAAGGGCATAAATAAATCAATGTAAATTAGTATCTTTCGGTTCGAGAAGTATATGGAAAATCGATTCGTCAAGCTTACCAAATTTTGATCTGACACTTAACATATTTTAATGAGATTTTATCCTCGTTTGCAACTTTCAACGGCAATTACTTTGTTACTTCGGAATTCCGAAAGGGCTAAATATCACAGGATTTGTGTTAAGTAGGACATAAATATCGGCGATATTAGGAGGCTAAATGTTTAACTTAGCATTTTGTTGCAGATAATTTTTAAGAGTCGAACAGTTAAACTGGTTATTTTATGAAAATTAAAAGATTCGGCTCTTTAAATGGATAATTAAAATATCGCATGAAATATTTTAAAACGAAAGTCGTCGATAAAATTGTTTTTTTTTTTATAAAGATACCTATTTATATTAGCTGTATTTAATTTAAAATACGAACAGTGTAGTACTTTTAAGGACGGGGCACACTAAACGCGTGACTTCATCACCTACATAATACATCACGCCACGCATCTAATTCAAGTAGAATCTCTCTTTCCGTTTCGCACAATACAAAGTGTAAAGGGTATGCCTTTTTAAGCCGAAAGGGAGTTGTTCTAGACATCTAGGGGAACAACTTTTGTTCTAAGACTTTTAAAAAATCAAACTTTTTTTGAAAATTTTGACGTTATGTTTCACTGAAAAAACAGCTGCTTTTGAAAATAAAGGTAATTGAAATTTTGATTGTCTAAATTAAACTAAATGAAAGGACAAAATAAGGTCAATGACCTCGAACTCTGAGAAACAGCTGATTTTCAAGTAAACTTTACACTTAAAATTTTCGTCGTAGTCGTAGAACAAAAGTTGTTCCAAAACAACCCTCTTACGGCTTAAAAGGACTTACCCGTTACATCTTGTATAAGAGAGACGAAGAAAGAGAGGAAAGACACTCACGCACGCGACGCGTTTGGTGTGACCCACATTTTAAATTCTACCGAGTGGGTAACTAAACCAATCTACGTTATTAATATTGATACAACACAAGTTATTTGTGAGTTCTCACATTGTAATTTATTTAAATGAACTTCCAAAACGATATTCTGTTTTAGGTATCGCATTTAATATTTAAATCTGTATCGATTATTATTTAGACAGATCGAATGATTGATTTCAGTTTTGGTAAGTACTTTTTGTGTACATATTCCTTTTATGGCGAGAAAATTAATAGATATGTTTGTTTTAGGAGATATTATTTGCCTCCAGCGCCGACGCACACTTTCGTTTGAAGAGATAACATTTAAGGGGACGTTGAACTGAACTTATTTTTTTGAATAGTAAGTTTAGTTTCTTTGTTTTCGAATAACATTTTACATGCATAGATAGAATTAAGTCATACATTTCTTATAAATAAATGCCTTTACCTCCTCTACCCTCTATCCGAGACAAACACTCAGCTTTGACGTAGCAGGTTACGGATGCAATTCTCACTAGGAACAAGTATATTTTTTTACTATAACTAAAGTTTATTTTTGGTTCTGGGTGTTGTATCTATTTTAATACGCATTAAAACATAAAAGTATAACTTTTAGACAACGCTAATTACTAAAGTTAGTTAATTTACAGGTTGATTGCTTAATTTTGGGCTAGATGGCGTTTTGTGCAACTTCCTACAATATTCATTGATTTACTTTTCTAGGTTATGATTTAGTACAAATCTTTGGCTAATGTTGCTAAGCTAAAGTTTAAAATCGCATACTTTTTCGACATTTGAAATTGCGAGTGCGCTTTTGGCTTTGCAACAGAATATGTTTATTTTTTTTTATAATTTTTAAGTGTTTCCCACTCTTGGATGACTAAATTTAAAGAAATGCTTTCCAAAAAATGGATAAGGCGTTGGTGCCGTGAAGTTGTGAAGTTTTGGAGAGCATTTCTTCAAATTTAAAATATTTATCGCTTAGATACTATAATGTTGCGTCGCCTTAACAAAACTCGCTTCTGAATTAAGTTCCCCATCAGACCATCAACAAATATAAATTAATATTGTGTTAATCACAAAGACGTTATCCGACTTGCATTTAATAGATTACATGGTTCGACCCATTGCCCCGGGCCTTAGGCCTTAATACTCGTTTTAAAATTTAAAATATTTTGATATCTATTTTAATTTAAAATTGTTGCTTGGCTTATATATACGTATAAATACAAATAACTTTTAACCAAAGCCATTACAAAAGTATAACTGCTGAGTTTATGGGAAATTATTTTAGATCATGTTAGCAGAAGTTCCAAGTCATAGATCTGATGGGTCTCTAGTTAATTTGGATATGTTCCCTCTACGTCGAGCACTTTTACGTCGATACCCGCTACGTCGACTTTTATTGAATTGTTTTGGTACTCTCACGGCTCAAGTGTCGATGGCTGGTTGAGCCATCAAGGCGGCCAGAACAGAACAGTCGGTACAGTCAGAACATAAATCATTCCATACGATTTCACGTGTGTAGAATGTTTGATAGTAGGCTGTGATAATTTCGTTCTCTTTTCTCTCAATGATATTTCTTTTCGCTTGGTTAGGACAAAATGGGTGTGGTCATGATCACAACCACGCAACTTTATATTAATTCATAGTCACACAAACACACCTTTATGTTAAAGTGGGCGTGGCCATAGAATTCCACGCCCCCCATAGGCAAACCAGATTACTCGCGGGACGCCTGCGGGGCAAGAAGTAGGTGGTGGCAGAGGTACTCTCAGACTGTAAAATGACCAATTCAAAAATCGAAAAATTCCAATTTAGCTCTTGTCTCAAGCAACTAATTACTGAAAGATTCAACTTTTCCAGCAATTTAGCTATTTCTTACAGTTGAGAATATCTCCCAGAAGGCCTAAATTACTTTTCTCCAAGTTACTCTTCTTTACTCTAAAAATAGTATATTATAATAACTTAATAATCATTTTAACTTCATATTTTATAAATACAAGTAATTTTAGGGAAAGCAGTTATAAAATAGTTGGATTGTGACGTTATTTCACAGGGCCCTGGCCCCGAAAATGTGACAGTCTTCGCGTTTGTAGTACCTATGTATATGTATGTATTGTATAATGCAGAGTATACAAAAAAGAATGTTACTTACTTGTTTCACAGTTATCAAGGTGTTTCCAAACCACTACAAAACTTAAATTATATTTTTATTTTAAGTGCTAAGCCCGCACTGGGCGTTCATAGAACTATTTCACTACAGATTTTGCTGAGCACTTATAGAAAGGTAACGTAGGTAATGCACTCTTTCAAGGTTGAAAGGACACTGGAAAGTTTATAAATAGCTAGGTACACCATTGTTAGGGGTGTGACTTGTGACATCATTAGCGAGCTTACACTATTTTTAACCGTACATCATAGAACTTAAGGTTTAGTTCTAATTGTCTAATTTTCAGTATCTTGTGCGCTGCGCCTAACGGTGCATGTACAAAAGAAATAGGTTTATGTGCAAAAGAGTAGTGATATCTAAAACTTACGTGATATTAGACTTTAAGAATGGACAACTGTTACTAAGGAAAATAATTATTTAATAAGAATCATACAAAATAATAAAAAAATATTTTTGATACTATTACAAATTATAAATACTCATTGTTTTTATCAACCACCCATTGCAACGCGAGCCGTTGAAAGAGATGAGAACGAAAATATGATGACCTCCTCTGGTGATTCATGGCCTTGTAACTAAGAACTAATACAGCAATTAAATACTATCAAACATGACACAAGTGATAGTCGTATGAAACAGGATAATTACTACTCAGTCCTCACAGCCAGGCAAAAAACATGTTCACTAAACAATAACTGATAAAACAATATTTAAATGATACTGACTTTTACTTTAATATTCTGACTGTACTTATCAACCAGCCATCGAGGCATGAGCCGCGATAGTACCAAAGATTTTCCAAAAAAATCGACGTAGCGGGTATCGACGTAAAAGTGCTCGACGTAGAGGGAACATACCTTAATTTGTTGGTAGGTACTATGATTATTTTTCGGACTACATTTCGAATTTATACTCCATAGAGTAATCAAAAAATTAATTGCGAATCCTTATAGAGATGTTCGTCAAACAACTTATGTTGTTATATAAATTACCCTCCTACATACCTACTACCTTATATTATCCAATTAGAATCTATTTACAAACTATGCTCTAAATCTCGAGCCTAACTATTCCCTACATATTAATATTTTGTGGAAAAAATATAAATATATTTATTTAAATAAGTATATTTGCATACAGGGGCAAAGCAGCCAGCATTCTGGCCACTTTTCCCTCCATCAAGGGTTTAGCTGACTTAAATATAGTTTAGTTTTAGTAAGTTTATTTTGAATTAGTTTTATATTATGTAAATGTCTATTTCATTAAATTAATACAGATCTCGGCTTCTGTGGCGCGGCGGTTGAAGCTCGGACTGCGACGCAGAAGGTTGCGGGTTCGATTCTCGCGGGGATCATATATTTCTGCTGACCATAAATGTTTTTTTCTGCTTCTAGGTGTATTCTATAAGTTTTTTTTCTAAATACATAAAAAAATATTTCTTTTTGTTTTTATTGGTCAAGGCATTTTAAACTTAGAAATATTTTTAGCAAGGAAATATATAATTGATACATAATTAAATATATAATATAATTGACCGGTAGATGGCGCTGAAACCAAGCCTTAGTTGGTAAAACAATTAGCGAGGAAGGATATGGCCGAAAAATTATACCATGTCACGTGGTCCTGTGTAGCTCAGTGGTTAGAGCATTCGCCTGGTTAGCGAAAGGACGCAGGTTCGAATCCTGTCATGGGGATTTTTTGGAAATATATTTCCTTGCTAAAAATATTTCTAAGTACATAAAAAAAGTATAAAATGTAGTACCTATATCCGTTACAGCGCTGTGTGTATAGAAAATACGGTGTAATCTATATATATAAAAGAAAGTCGTGTTAGTTACACCATTTATAACTCAAGAACGGCTGAACCGATTTGGCTGAAAATTGGTGGGGAGGTAGCTTAGAACCAGGAGAAGGACATAGGACACTTTTTATCCCGACGGGACTTACGTTGGTAAAACCGCGGGGCGCAGCTAGTTTAAAAATAAATAAATCGATCGATGAGAGTTTGACCATTATCTATTCTTATCATCTGGACAGATTGGTCTAACATTAGCACGCTTATCTAAAAGAAGGAATACGGTAGTGAAAAATCGAACCCTTCTTCCTTTAGTTACTACACTGGTCTGCGTATGGCGCTACGACTTGCCTTATCACATTCACCCAAAGTAGTTCTACGTTATTAAAACAAAAATGTTATTGATTCATTCCAACCTGAAATAAGTCTACCTAATTGTACACTTTATATAGCAATTTTTACGATAAACGTCGCATTATATTCAGCTCGATTCACCAATATAGGTACCTACTTAGCTGTACACTGTACAGTCACCGTCACGGTACTGCATTAATAATAGTTTATTAACTATGGAAATGATACACTCTGACTCAGCTGAGTTGTCGCTTGTCGCAATTAGTTCCCAATATAAAACTGGTCAAGTGCGATATTCGCGCACGATGAGTTCCGTATCATTAACACAATTGGGTACCGAACTTTAAAATAAACACTGGACTCCAAAATCCCAGTACGCAACCTGACGTCGTCGGTTTATCACTAGATGGTGCCAGTGGTAAATAATAGGGGTTAAAGTATGAAATTGCCGTTTTATTGCAATAGGTTCTTTGAATTGACATAGAATCTTCATGGTTTGAGGTTTTCGAATGAAACTTTTTTCAAATGGTTTCTGTGATGTTCTTTTTTTAAAAAATGTGAAACATTTGAATATCGACTTTCAATTGTTTTTGTTATTCAATTTAGACAAGAAAGATGGATACTGCGAAAATTCGAGTGATTTTTGAATAAGAGTTCCGACGCGGAACTAACGCGGCAGAAACAGCCCGCAATATCAATGCTGCGTTTGGAGAGGGGTCTACTAATGAACGCACCGTGCGATTTTGGTTTAAACGCTTTCGTGATGGAAATTTCGACTTAAAGAACGAGCCACGAGGAAGACCGCCCACACAGGTGAATAACGATGAATTAAGAGAGATAGTGGAAGCCGATCCTAGTCAAACTACCCAGGAATTAGCGGCATGGTTTAACGTTACCTTACCCACTTTATTGACTCACTTGCGTCAAATCAATAAAATAAAAAAATACGAAAAATGGGTGCCTCATGATTTGACTGATCTGCAGAAAGAAACGCGTGTTGAAACTTGTGTTGCCTTGTTGAACCGGTACAGAAATGAAGGAATATTGGATCGAATTGTAACATGTGATGAAAAGTGGATTCTTTATGATAACCGGAAAAGAAAAATGCAATGGCTGACCCCAGGTCAAATGCCACAACAGTGTCCTAAAGCAAAACTTACCAATAAAAAGGTAATGGTAACTGTTTGGTGGTCTCAGCATGGTGTTATTCACTATAGTTTTCTTCGATCTGGTCCAGCAATTACGGCAGATGTCTATTGTGCCGAACTCCGAATCATGTTGACAAAACTAGCAGTAAAACAGCCCCGACTCATGAATCGATCTTCTCCATTATTGCTCCACGACAACGCGAGACCTCACACAGCACGAGAAACCATTTTGACCCTTCAGGAACTGCACTTAGAAACCATTCGTCATCCTCCGTATTCACCAGACCTTGCTCCAACGGACTACCATTTTTTTCGTGATTTGGACAATTATCTACGTGACAAGAAGTTTTCTTCCCAGGAGGCAGTACAAAATGCTTTCACACAGTTTGTGCAGTCTAGATCGTCGGAGTTCTATCGCAAAGGCATTAATAACCTTCCCATTAGATGGCAGCAATGTATAGATAATAATGGCAACTATTTTGAATAAATAAATTTGTTAAAAATTTAAAAAATAAACAATTAAGATTTTCAGTACAAATCGGCAATTTCATACTTTAACCCCTAATATGAATTGCGATATCGTTGCAATAATATTATTTGGAAAAAAAAAACGTTTGGTATATGGGAGCCCCTCTGAAATATATTTTTTGTTTTTTTTTTTCAATTGTTCTATATTGGCATAGCAGTAACAAAAATACATCATCTGTGAAAATTTCAACTGTCCACTGTGTCAACTGTGACAGACGGATGGACGGACAGACAGCTAAGTTCTTACTAAAATAGGGTCCCGTTTTCGCCCTTTGTGTACGGAACCCTAAAACGAGAGGAGTTCATCAAAACAAGACGGACCAAAGATCTTTTACAGAAATGTCAGAAGTGTCAACAGTATATACTTACAAAAACTTGTACAAAGTAAGTAAACGGCTATTAACTACTTAATTCAATGAATAGCTACAGTTTGTAATTTACTAAAAAATTTACTCGGAGTGTATTAAAAAAAATAGACTTAAGTGGCAATGGGCAGGCTGTATAGCTCGAAGGACAGATAACTGCTGGGGAGTAAAACTCCTCGAGTGGCGACCACGATGTAATGCGTAATGGAGAGTTGGAAGACCACATACTAGGTGGACCGACGATGTTGTAGCGGTTGCGGGGAGTCGTTGGATGGAGGTGGCTCGTGATCGCTATTTTGTGGTGTCGCGCGTCGTATGAAGGACGCCTATTATATTTAACAGTGGACGCATGAGGGCTGAGATGATGTACACTTTAAAGATAAGCGGTTTCACTTAGCGTCTCAAAATAGGTAACACGCTTTAATCTAAGTTTTAGAAACGACTTTATCCTATCCTACTAATATTATACAGCTGAAAGTTTGAGAATATGTGTGTATGTTACTCAATCACGTAAGAACCGCTGAACCGATTACCATGAAACTTGGAATATGGGTAACTGGAAACCTGGAATAACACATAGGTTACTTTTATCCCGATAATCCCGCGGGATCGGGACTTACGCTGGTAGGACCGCAGGGCGCAGCTATTAGTATAGTTAATAATTTGACATTGTTTTAGATTTACTATTACTAAATTAAATACTTAACTGATATCAAAACTCAAAGAACAAACATAAAAGTGAAAGATACTACAGAAAGTTAAAGCTCACTCGATTAAAATTTCCATAACACGCTCAAGCCCTACATTAATCTAAAAGCAAGCTTCACTTTAGAGCTCTCCCTCATGCATCACTATGATCTGCTAAACCTAGTTGCTGTGAAAAAAAACTTTAATAATTCCAATTAACCCTAATAATAGGCCCGAGGCATAGTAGAGAGGCAGTGCGATTAAAAAGACAAATTCTTTAACCACTAGAGCACAATAGCAGGTTGCGAGCATTCCGTCCGATCGAAGCCTGGTTTTTATTAATAGACCAACGACCGGTAGCCGCGGTCGCCATACTGAGCGAAAGATATGATTAACACAAAGGCGATACATAATAAGCGATATTGGGACCAGTCCGAAGTGCTATGGATACATAGATATGAATAAATAGATAGGCTATACATCACTGATGCTGGTGCCGATTTGATTTGCGCCATCTTGGCGCTGTTGTCTATTGAAAGGGGATGGTGACCGTCCACGGAACTAATAATTCAGTATGTCAATATTAGTTCCGTGTCGGTCACAATTGCCTCCCAATAGACAACAGCGCAATATGGCGCAAATCAAATCGGCACTACAATAAAATGTTACGTGATAAGGAATGCCATTTCCAGTGGTATATTAAAGTTCAGTGTGTGGATATAATATGTAACCGCAGCAGGTTTGTGATCATATCCATTACAGGCTAATGTTCGTGGCTGCGACAAACGCGCACGTTCGCGTTACGGCTCCCTCAAATGCCCTAAAGCGTGTTGAATACAAACTTAGAGGTAACTCCTAGTAAAGCTTCTACTTTATACTTATTTATGAAGCATGTGTGATTTTTGCTTTCTAGGAACGTGGCTTTAGTTTTTTCAAAATAAAAGCGTATCTATTGGTAATAAGGTATAATTAACGTGCCAATGTTTACGAAGCGAAGGTGGAGTTGTGGGGTATCTTCAAAGTATTATCTGCGTCTTTTACGTAGTCTAGTAAGCCAATGAAAATCATCGTGTAAATAAAGAAAGCCTGTCTGATTCTGTCAGGTTGTTAGTTTTTATATTTTTACATTGGCTTTTACTGGAGTGGCTTAATGGACTGTAACGAGAATGGGACAAATTCTACTATCCTACTAAAATTGTAAAGGTGAAAGTTTGTGAATGTGCTTATTGGTTTTTCAAGCAAACACCGCTGAATTGGTTGCGATAAAACTCTGTATGTAGATAGCTGGAGACCTGAAATTACAATTAATGGACAGTAATTTTGCAACTATTTTAAAGTAAAACTTAAGTAAACGACTGCACCAAAAGGATTTTTAACTCATTTCGCGGCGCAATACTCTCACACTGAAATACAATTTAACATTCGTTTTATCTCGGATGTTCTACGAAGTGCTAATCGTTATAATTATAGCCTCAGAAAATGAATTTCACCGTGTAATAACTTCTTCTTATCTCAAGGTAAATAAACACAAACCCACAGTAAATCAATTTTCAATGACATGAGAAGTAATTGGTTGTGGGGCGACATTGATCAGTTGTTAAAAGTAGTAAAATTGTATTATTTTACTCTTTCAGTGATGTGTTATGTAAATCAAGTAAGTTTTAGATGTGCCTTCTTTGATTTTTAATGATTTTTGGTAACCACACTTTGTGTAATGAATAGCGAGTTTAAATGAGAACGAAATAGAGTTGTCACGGAAGAGTTGGTGTCATGCGGGCGACCACTCGTAAAATATTACCTAATTTATATGTACTAGGCATGTAAGTGTGGTCAACCTGCTATGCCTACTCCAAATAATTTGGGCTTTATCACTCCCCGGGCTCCCGAGTTCCTCTTGTAAAAATCTCTTTGAAAAGAAGATCAATTTTAAAGAATTCACGAAGTTGTGTGCTTCTGTTTGTACTAAAAATGATAAAATATTATCTACGCATTCATCGCCTAGAACACGTTTCATGTTTGATTTCACGCAGGCTCATCGTTTTTTTTTCTAATTTTATGTGTAGTTTTTATGATCTGACTTTATTATGATTTGTGTGTTGAGACTGTGGCTATAAAAATATAGTTAGATTCTAAATTAGATAGTTAGTTAGTTAGGTACCTAGGCGCCTGCCAATTACCTGCGACGTTATAACCTATCTTTGTAAAAATCGTCAATTTACTAATATTATATTACTAATATTACTACTAATATTGTAATAAACGCAAAAGTTTGTATGTAAGTATGTATGTCTGTGAGGTTGTTACTCTTTCACGCAAAAACTACTGAACCGATTGCGACGAAACTTGGAATATAGGTAGCCGGGGGCTACTTTTTATCCCGATATTCCCGCGAGAACGGGACTTACGCGGGTGAAACCGCGGGGCGCAGCTAGTCATATAATAAATGTAAATACAAACTAATCTTATGAGATGCTAGTTGTTCAACGGGGAGAATAAATTGGACAATGTTAAGGAGTATATAATAAGTTCTATATTCGTATAGAATTGCAGTACTTACTTCTCTCATGATCACTCCCATCACTTCCTACCTATATTTAAATATGCTTAGGTATCTCAACGTAATTTAGGATAAGCAAAGAGTCAGTAACAAGTATAGTCAGTAAGATCACGTCTCCAAATATACACATCAAACCATCACGCGTATAATAAAACACTTTATTTATCGGGTTGAATCGCGTTTCATTCATGGTTTTAAACGCACCGAATTGTCGCCAAATTTACAGTTGGATTTTTAAGGTTGACTCGCTTTTTCAATGAATCTTAAAAAATCCAACTGTAAAGTTGGCGAAAGCTCGGTTCGTTTAAAACCATGAATAAAACGCGATTCAACCCGATAAATAAAGTGTTTTATTATTCAAAATCGCGAAAACCATTGAAGAAATTATCATCGCGGTAAATACGCGCGATTTCTTTACTACCATAGATTGTTTCTCTTTGATAGTCTTATTAATAAACGATAGAGTACCGGTCGAAATAATAATACAATATTTTGTTTCTGTCTGTCAACTTTGAAAATTGTTGTCACAGAAAAAAACAAAGCACGTTCTCATTACTTAGACCTTACAACACGTTTAATAACTTTATACGGCTATTGTCTAGTATCTAATCCAAAATTGTAAATTCTATTTTTTTAAATGTATTTTATAAACACGTTATAGAGTAGGTAGGTACCTACTTACTGATTCAAAGTCGCAAGAAAAGCAGTTCTCAGATAAATTGTTTAACTCACTCATCATCTTTTTTACTTTAATAATATAATCGTTCCAATCAAAGTTTTTACTTCCAAAAATCAATCAATATAAAAGAAGGCGAAATTTTCGTCTTTATTTAATGCCTTCGGCTCGCACCGAACACCCCAATTATATGACAACAAATTTTTCAATGAGCAAATTCACTGAACATGCCACACCTTTGTTTTTTACCATTCAAATAACCAAGAGAAAATCCTGTTTGGTTATTTTAACTAATTATAATTTAACTATACAGCGTGTTTCGACGACGATCATTTTTTTTCTTCAACTCTTGAAAATTCAAACATTATTTTTCGAAATTTCTTGAGTTTTTTGTGTGATGATTACACCTAAAAATATCGGAAATTGGATTATGTTTAATGTTGTTTTTTTGTATGGAAAGTCACGACAGAAATAGTTGCCTTAAGGTTAATAGGCTCTAACTCTAAGAAACAGCTGAATTTCCTGAAAACTTTAAATTTATAGTATAGCCTCTTAAATGAAAGTGGACTAATGTTTGAGTAGAGAAAACTTGCTTTCTGACCGTGACAAGAACTTTCAAAGTTGACTGTCAGAAACAAAAAGTAGAAAAATTACTTTGACCTTACTCCACATTTATTAATACGGCAAATGATTTCCATAAAATAGTTTGAATTTATAAAAGTCATAGACTAACCTTTTTCGGGTGTTAAAACCGTTATTGAAATACACTGTATTTTTAAAAAAGATTGAGGTTAAGATATATGGGTCAGAATCAGAGAGGTGAGCTTTGTACGTCTGACAAGGTTTTTTCAAATAAAATATCATGATATTACTACAATAGTTTTTCCAAAATAAAGGTTTTGTGTATAATTACAAGGCAATTAGCATATTTACTTTTGTATTATAATATTTCATTTGATTTTTATCAAAAAGAGGTCTAAAAAGTCAATCCGGGAACGCGTCCTTATACAATGTTGCATAGTACCGACAAGTTAAAGATGCATACAATTACGATTCAAAAATGTCATATATTACTATTAGGTTTTAAAATTCTTAAATTACAAATATATCTATAAATTAAATATATATCACTTTAATATGTTCACATTTTGGCTCTTCAAATAGTGTCTGACGTTTATCAAATCATTCCGTGAACGCGATAGACAATGTACAATGCAGTTAAAACAACATACCCTAAGTGGCGTTAGTGAGCAGCAGTGTGAAGTTCGCTAGTCAAAGAAAATAACGTGTGTAGTGTTTACGAAAACAAAACCTTCGATTTTGTTGGTAAGTGACTTTTTAGTCTGATATATGTGATGCGTACTTCAATTCCCTGTCACTACGTGAACGCTGTTTGTAAATTAGTTTTTCCAAAATTTGCTTACGTTTTGCAAAATTCGTATAGATATTGCAACTCAGTCGTTCATAACCTCTAAAACCAATATCTAACATGGCAGCGTCAAGCGTGACGTGAAAATATTTATCGAATAGTCATTTCGGTAACGGTCATTTCGGGAACGTTCTCGTATATGATGGACGTTCCCGAAATGATTCGAGTGTTCACGAAATGACTATTCGATAAATATTTTCATGTCACGCTTGACGCCGGCATGACAAATATATATAAATTAATGCCCAAGGTTTTTAAAAAACATAATAATGTCAAATGTTGATTTTAGGTATACAATTAGTACGATTAACATAGAAAACGATAAAAATTAAGGGAAAAAGAAGTCGAAAAAAAGATTGAAACAGGACAGTATAGCCTATAAAAGGCACCGTGAAAAGGCTAATGCAAGGAAGCGCAAGTTTTTAGATAAAATGACACCTGAACAAAAATAATTGAAGAGACTGAAAGATAGGGAATATTACCAAAGAAAGAAAGCTGAAAATAAAGTAAAAACTGTTAGTGATATGACTGAAAAAGAGAAAAGGAAGCAGAGAAAGTTGTGGAGAATAAATTCTCAAAAGTATAGACTGCAAGGAGATCAAATTAGAATCTGGGAGTAATAAGGATACCGTCCAATATTTTCAGTGGCAGGTAACAAATGAAGACCGAATCATAAAAGGAGAGAAAAAAACCGTGTCAAACTTACTAAAAATGTTACTGTAACAAGCACAGTCAAGGAATTGAAAATATCTTTAGCTGCGGATATTTCTTCAATGAAAAAACATGTTTATGTAATTAGTGAAAACTTGAAGGCCAAAAGAGAACTTAAAGATAATTTAAAAGAAACAGAGCTAATGATTCAAATTGATTTCGCTGAAAATTACATGACAAAATATGGGAAAGAGATTCAATCGATTAGATTCGGTGCTTCTAAAGGTCAATTATCGATGCACACAGGGGTTTTTATGCCAAAAACGATACGTATCTTGAAACGGTTTCATTTGCCACTTTAAGTGATAACTTGGACCATCAGGCTCATGCTGTATGGGGTCACCTGAAATCATCGTTACAAAGAATATTGATTGCCAGGCCTCACGTAAATACCCTCCACGTGTTTTCTTACCCTTATGTACAAATAAAGATATAATATGTACGTAAATGTGTATTAATTTCATGCATAAAATATCCCGAAAACCGGGCGTTTGTTTCATTTAGGGAACGTCAATGTCATTTAGGGAACTTCATTGTCATTTTGGGAACACACATCATTTTCGGGAACATCACAAAAACGGCAAATAAATCACTAATATGTAATTCTATAATTAAATACTGCATATACATGATGAAATAACCTTTATACCTTTGTATGTATGTTATTTATAAATAACGTAGTGCAACAATGTATACAATAAGCTAAAAATTTGGAGCCGAATTTACACCAATTATAAAATTATTAAGAGTTATTTGAATAATAAGTGTTTGATCATAAAAATATAGAAAATAACGAGATTTAGCGATTTAGGAACAGTTTTATTACAATTTATTGAAGGCAATTCTTAAATGCGTTGGTTATATTATTATTTACAAAATAAATCAAAGCGTTCCCGGAATGACTTATGGCCCTGGTATTATTCTTATTACTAGCTAAAACTTCTAAAATATTCATTTTTGTGCGTGCCCCTTCACAAGAAAGGCTTGTGGAAACTGACGCAACAGACTCCACTTGTTAGTTTTCTTTAAAAGGAAACTTTTTTTCGCAGATATTTGAAAACCTAAAATGCTCGCCTCTCTGATTCTGACCCATATATGTTCAAGCTAAGCTAAATTTTATATGAAAGAGTTGCAGCTAATTCAAACGCGCCTATAAAGTTTGAATTTTAACATGCCAGTTAAGAAAAAAGAATAGTTTAAAATACTACTTGGCTATAATAGCCAAGTCATCGAACGATTCACTAGTTTCATAAAATATCGGTAAGCTCGAACAAAATACTGCAATTAATTACCATTACATCGTAAGAATTAATAAATAGCATCTATAAATATTCGTGATTAAAATAGAAATACCTATGCAGATATGTAAGTACTAGCAGTTCTTAATTAAGCGACCGAAGACTTTTGCTTATTAAGAAATAAATGAAAAATATACGCCCTTCTAAAGGCATCTAGCAAGACAAAAAGGAACCTAAGAAGTTTTTACATTTACTGTGAAAACAAGAATTGTCGGACTAAAACGAGAATAGGGATTATTATTAATTAATGCATACGAATGTGGTTTATTTTGAAGGCGCGTGGGGTTTGGTTGTTTTTTGTTGTATCGGCTATCGGCACTTGGTTGCAACTTGCAACCGGTCAGGCTTGGCGGGTTCGGTAGCGTGCGGTGTGCCACGCGCCTGGCCACGTCCTCGCTGGGTCCATCACGTCACTTGCTCAGAGGCACTCGCCTTTCAAGCAGATGTCACATTTTGAACTGTCAAAGTAACATTGTAACAAGAGACGAATGTTTTGCTGGACTTTTGTTTTTGACGTGTTAGTGGAACGTCGTCCTGAATTTTTATTTTTGCAAAATCTAGTTTTATTGCATGTAAATTGCTCAATTTCGGCGGCATATTATCAATTTAGTTACGCGAAGTTCAACGAGTTAAGTGAAAATAAAAATACCAGTGCCAAACAGCATACAAACAAATGTTCCATGGGGTTGGAGAAAAATCGTCGCCATTTTTTCTGCAGCCTTCACGCATTGAAAATTATTTTAAACAATTACAGTATAATAGTGGTAGTACACTATTAGTACGAGAAACTGGCTAAATTGTCCTATATTGCTTATTTGACAGAAAGCCCTAACTAAGAAAATAAAATGAAATGAATGTTTTGCTTTTATAATATTTACATGCGGTCATTTGCTTACGTAAAATGGTGGGCTAAATGCTATATTGAAGGATACAGAAAGGAATAGAGTTTATAGATAAAAATAATCAGGTTCGATTCGATTTCAGCAATGGTGGTATATGAACACGAGATACATTTTATGGATCGAAATAGAAATATTTCGTCCATTTCAAACGACATGAAAAAAATTATATTTTTCTCAGGTCGATAGGCTGTCAGTCAATTATACGATATAGATAACTGTTCCAAAACACCTATTAGAAACGATTTTTATCGAGTGAGAATTAGTTCCTGACGGCAAGTTTTCTGTTTGTAATCACTAATCATAAGTTACGTTAGTTTTAATTGCTTTGATTATTTTAGCTGTAAAATGTCATTTTGATTTGAATATACCCACAAAACTTATGAAAAAATTCACGGTTAATTTAACAAGTTTAATAGGACAACTAAAAGTTAATCCTGTGATAGAATAGTAATTTTAGAGCTACAACTCTGAAACCCAACACAATAAGATATTGAAGTTGCAGTTGATTGTAAGCAAAAAATCTTCTAAGAAAATTCGTACGTTGACACTTGTATGTTTTGCAATTTACATTTTATTTCAATTACTGGCACAATAAATTCATTTTAGGTATTTTATCTTTATTAATAACAGGTTCTAAAAAAGTAAATGTTGAAAGGATCCAAAAAATAAAACTTGCATTATTATTTATTATTCAGTGCTGGGAGTGTGCTCAATAATTTATAATGGCTATAATACAATACAAGGTGTTAAACAATAATCTTATCAATCATTTGTACTTGTATCACATAAAGCAGCTGGACAAACAACTCTAACTGGGCAATTAAAATTTTATCCCGGGAGCAGGACCTGTAGCATGCCTGAGAATAACTTTACCAGTACCTACCGAAGTAGGTTCTGAAAGATAGAAGATACTATTATTTATAGCGTGTTCCGACAATGACCATTTAAGCCGAAATTGTGTTGTTCTAGATGTCTAGACGAACAACTTTTGTTCTACAACTTTTGAATATTCAGAGTAGTTTTCGAAAATTTTAAGCTTAAAGTTTACTTGAAAATCAGCTGTTTCTTAGAGTTAGAGGTCATTGACCTTATTTTGTTCTTTCATTCAGTTTGGACAAAACTTTAATTACCTTTATTTAAAAAAAACAGCTATTTTTTCAGTGACATATTAACTCAAAAATTTCAAAAAAAAAGTTAATGTGGCGGTCGCCCACAACACCTACTAGATGGCTAAAGTAGTATGAGATTCTGAATCGCGATATAAACTTTCTTTTCGAGATAAGCTCATATACAACTACCGACGAGACATCGTTGGGCCGCGGCCTACCGGGCAAAAACCATCTGCCCGGTGGAAGATCTTCTATTTCGAGGTATACACCACCTCATACTCTACAAAGTAAAGTTTTATAAATGTAGATCGAAAGTTGTTCGACTAGACGTCTAGAACGTCATCGTGGAAACACGCTGTATTACTCTTTGGATTGGACGACTTTATAATTTTTCGTTTACTTGCATGACATCATGGTTTGCTCTGCTGAAACTTGAATGTGAGTTTAATTCAGTTAAAAGACCAAAACTTTTTCTAAAAAGTATCAGGAACTGTGGAACTAAGCCGTATTTATATAGAATAAAATAATATTATGCTCTGCTGAAATAAACCGCGAAGTTAGCAGAGCATTTTTTCAATTGACTTTTCTAAGACTTAAACGCCGGAACTATTTCTAAAAAGTATCAGGAACTATAGAACTCGGCTGCATGCGAATAGAACTCACATTATTTTTTGATCTGCTGGACAATGCACTGCTAAGTTCACGAACATTAGAAGTATCACCACCACAGATAGAGTAGGGTAGGGATGTATTCAGATTTTCTATGAAAAAACGCGTAACCATTTTCGGTTTGCGGTTTCAGATTCGTCCTTTTTTACCCGGCTACACGGAAAGGGTTATGTTTTTCGCGCCTATCTTGTATGTATGTTTGAATATTTGTTATTTTATTTATCTACTGGTCAATTAGCAGAACTGATTGTTTCTTCCTGTTGACATTACTACATAGTAAAACCAAAACTGGTAGTCAAAAGACGTAATTAAACTACTCCACCTACTTCGAGTGTCGCGAGGCCTACCTGATAAAGGCATGTCCTCTTTGTACACACGGATACAGCGATGTGCCTCCTCATCTGAGCAATGTTTCCTAAAACTCAAAATTATACCTATTGTGATAGATTTGACAACGATCGGTCGTCTGCATGACACTGGGACACAGCAGTTTACCCGCAACCACGCGGGGAGAACTCCAGATACGGTCACCATTAGATGCCTAAGTCACCTTAGGCATCGGCCTTAGGTTCATATTGTTGTAAATATAACGTATGTATAATATATTTACTTATAAATTATATTCTTATATGTATTTATATTTGTTATTTTAGTGTATATTATTAATCTATTTAAGTAACTATTTCACCTATTTATGCTATGTTAATATTCTGTATCTGTCTGCCTACCACACAAACTTTATTAACCTTCTCCATCCAAAGGTTGCCTGGAAGAAATCGCTTTTAGCGATAAGGTCGCCCATTTGTACAACTTATACTTTTAAGCTTTCTGTGTATTTGTCTTACTTTAAATGTAAACTGATTGTATTGTTGTTGGTTGTGCAAATAAAGTATTAATCTATCTATCTATCACCTTTTACGACACTCACATGGGGTGGCCCTATTTTATGCCGGGGCTACACGTCTAGACGTGTATTACTGTATTACTAAATTTAGTTTTAGTAGATTTTGTTTTTAGTTTATTTTGTGTTCGTTTAAGTTTTATTTTAAGTTTATTATAATTTTGTATTTTCTCATTTTTTTTAATTAATTCAGTGGTATAAGTCTCATGGTAATAATAAAAAATAAAAAAAACTGTAGTGCATATTGATCTTTATTAAACACTAGCTGCATGGCGGTTCTACCCGCGTAAGTCCCAATACTATACGAATATAGAAATCAAAAGTAGCCTATGTTACTCCTCGATAATGTAGCTTTCTATAATAAGTAAAATATTTTTTGAAATCAGTCTACAAAGCCTATTTATTACAAACAAACAAACGCACACATATTTTTTATGGTATTAAGTAACGGGCAGATTTATGAAGTCTCCAATCAATCTCAAATTGACGATAATGCATTTGAAAGACTGTACTCTTAATGATTGTGAGGGTAAGGTTGTGTGTACTAGGAATTCAAGATGACCTTCGATTGTCCGTCGATCTTCAGACAATAACCAGCGTCCAATTAAGTTCGGTAGCGCCTCTGAAACGGACACCGGACAAGTTTTTGTCACGAGCCGAGCCTCAGTTGCTCACTGGTCAATGCTCAGCGCATTATTGGCTTAATTGGCGGGTACATTGTTATTAGTTGTTTGCATTGAGTTCGGTATTTGTTTTATTTTTGTGGAATATTACGCACAGTGCCATCTGGTTCCGAATTTAGAAACTAAACTGGGAATAAAAAAATATTTTCTTAAATACTGAAACGGCATTGTAACAATGCTGTTAATAAAAAAAACGCCTTGAAAATTGAGCTTTATTTCAATATTTGTTTTTTTAGCAAATTAATTGTGAATAACCGAAGTTTACCCTTGATTCTCACACATTTCAGCCCAAGTATTCAATAAATCACACCTAACCAAATTATTTGGTGAAAAGTATGTACCAAACTGTACAAATAACAGTAATAAAGCTTCTTCGTAAATTAATTACGACGAAATGCAGCTGCATTGTTTATAGTTAATTGTAAAAACAGGCCACAAAACTAAAATAACATGAAAATTACAGCATTCACAATATTTTGCAATTTACTTTAAAGCCTCGTTGACATCAAAGGGTAGGTCGTTTTGCAAATTACTGTTAAACCTCTACCAAAACCCATAATTTCATAACACTAAAGCTCGATTTTATTAAACACAATTTGTACGTACGAGGGTAAAATTAATTAACTTCTTGGTAACTAATAGGTAGTTAAATCTCAGTGAAAACTGAATTTCTTTTCTGTCTAAACGTAAGTAGAGATACTTATACAGGTTCCTTAACTGTTTAAGTACCTACCTATATAGTTATAAACACAATAAACATTTTGCTTTAAAAAACATTTTTTGATTATTGTGATGATTTACCGATTCCTAAACTAAGGCAAGCTTGTGTTTTAGGAATCAGTGTTTAATAAAATATGACAAACAATATTATTATGTGTAGGTATCCAATAAGAAAATATTTTTCCAAAGTTGGACTTAAGTGAATGAAACCACGGGACGCTGCTGGTTTATCTATATATATTTACACTAGCTGCGCCCCGCGGTTTCGCCCACGTAAGTCCCGTTTTTGTGAGAATATCGAGATAAAAAGTAATCTATCTGTTATTCCCGGTATCCAGCTACTTATATTCCAAGTTTCATCACAATCGGTTCAGTAGTTTTTGCGTGAAAGAGTAACAAACTCACGTACATACAGATGTAAACACGAAAGTTTGTATGTATGTTTGTAAGTTTGTTTGTCTGTACAAACATACATACAAACTTTCGTGTTTATAATATCAGTAAGATATAAATTTCGCTTTTATAATATTAGTTGGATAATAAATGAAGAGAAAACAAAAAGTCTATACGAATAAAAACAAATTTGATTCGGACTCGAATGAAAGCTCTATTGAATATTTATTTTATTCTGTATTTAAATTTCACAAAGTTCTGAACCATTTTCGAGAAAAATCAGACGATGCTGATGCGACTTTTAGAGAATACTTGCTCCGGCTTATTGATAAAAGCTTGGAAATTAATTTATTCAGTATAATCCTTGTAAAATAAAAACATAACCATGAATGTATTAATACGACGTGCAAACAAGACGTTTGAATTTCAAGAAATAAGAGAATATAATAGTAATCCACAGTAGTAAAGTTTTATGCTGATTACTTCGTAAGGTACATTTAATATTAAACTTAACCATTTTTCATGCCTTTATTTACTTAAGTTTAACTCAGTCCTTATGAATATTTATGCAGTCACAAAAGTATACTTAAAGTATATCGATCTGTTGTCGAGTACCTATAGTATAAGCCTAGTGCTTAGTTTGGGGCTTAAATTGCGCTGCGTGTAATGTCATGCAATATTTATTATTTATTTATTTGGATTTTAATAAAAATAGGTAAATACAGCTGATTGAATTCTATGATCCTAATTTATAAAAGGGGAATAAGGTTGGAGTAGTTATTCCGCTTTTTGTTTCCGTCTGTCAACTTTGAAAGTTCTTGTCACGGAATAAGACAAAGCATGTTGTCACTACTCTGACCGTATTCCCCTTTTATTAATAAAGCAAAGGTCCAGCGGTGCAATGTCGACTTTAGGAAATTTCGACTATTCTTTTTAACTATGCGTTTTACCTTATTTCAAAAAGTGTCATTTATGACCAGATAGTGCAAAGGAATTTCATAAATTTCTACATAGATGGCACTGTTTCATAAATTTCCAGAAAAGTTATTAAGAATAGTTGAAATTTCCTTAAGTCGAGATTGACTTTATATGAGATCAATAGGTACTCGGAATAGCGAAGACCCCGCAATTCACCCACAAAGGTGAACTCTGTGACGTTTCTAGATGTCTTTATTGTGAAATAAGTCATTTACTGTGTATTCATTTACAAAAGAAACATAAATATCCTACTAATATATTAGAGCTGAAAGTTTGGGAGTATATTTTTGTTACTGAATTATGTGAAAACCGCTGAACCGATTACTTACCTTTAAACTCGGTATGTAGGTAGATAGCCGGAGACTATGGAAAAGGACATATGCTACTTTTATCCTGATATTCCCGCGGGATTGAAACTTACGGGATTGCAACCGCTGGGCGCTACTAGTTATATTATAAACTTAGGTATACGGTTTACAATTCTTAATTCTCACAAAATTACATTAACCCGTTGTATCCGTCGTAAGTATCCGTTGTCTAGTCACCGTAAAAAGCTTATAATAAGCTAAGCTTTGGAACCGTGGAGATTGATGGCACTAGAATGGGAGTATAATAAATTAAATATTTAATTGACACTACCACACATGTGATTATTTGTGATAATGACAATACGGAACCCTTTATGAGCGAGACCGATTTGCACTTGACCAATTTTAATTATCCTACTAACCTAGCTAAAATATAGTATGATTTGTTTATAATTTATCACGCCTAGAAACTTCAAATTAACATTACTGGCCAGATAATTATAGGTTTCAACATTCGTATGCGGTAGCTTTTAAAATTAATGGACACGTGAATTAAAGTTGCGGCCCAGAGTCGTAATGAAGATAACGTACGGAGGACGCCTTACAGATAAAACAGTGACGGCGTTTCTTACTTGAAGATAAATCCTTAATTATCCAGATAAGTAAAGAACAGATAGCCTTTAAGTCCAGCAATTAGGATGTAAGAGCGAACAGTCATGTCGTTATGGAGATTTCAAGTACTAAACTATCGATTGATATCGCAATCAGTAATCAAGTGCCGAAGATTAAATTTTGATTTTAAACTGTATCTAGATGAGTGTGAATGAGTGGATGTGAATGAAATTTAAAATTCGATTGAGGCAGTGGTCCCACAGCCGGCGAAAAAACAACTAACTGTCGGCGATTTTCTCGCTCAAGAAATTCAAAATTAATATACATTTCATGTACACCAAAGAGAAGCATATTATTATGGTAAAAGTTTCTCTCTGACTGTTCACACTGTCGGCAACGACTCGCTTTACTAGTTTATATGCTGAGCGACAAGAGCTTTAAAAAATAAACTCGTTTAAACTCGAACGATGTTCGTTCAGCAATGCTCGCTTGCTTGATAATTTCTACATTTGAAAGTAGACGTATGGATATAAAAAATTATATCATTGCGAGTAATTTCTCGCCGCACTTTCACACTCGCTCATAGCCCGACAATAAAACTATCAAAACTACACACTCGCTTGTATAGTTTCTAGTTCTACTCGTTTCTCGTTCATCACCGGCGGTGGGACCGCTGCCTAAAGAAGGCATAAACATCGATAAAGACAAACGAATTCAACCTTTTATCCGTCTTGTCTGCAACTGATACAGAACTGATTTGAAAATGATTTAAAGCTTACGCTTGTGTTAATAAAGAATCACCTCGTTAAAAGCATTTGACGGTTCAGAAGCTCATCCCATAAATCTCTTATTTATTAGATTTCGAAATGTTAATTATCGGACGTGGTTTCGTTATCCGCCCAAATTCCGCCTACTTTTCGCACACTGCAAATGCGTTTATAACGATTCCTTGAAACACCCACGAGTATGTGTCTACAAGGTGTCTTTACCAACATTTCTCATATTTCCTACTTAATATATTCGAGTGATTAATGTATGTCGAATAATTATATCGAATTATTTTTTTAGCACAGCATTAACATTGTCATTATTGAAAGTTGTAATTAAAGTCGCATTATTCCGTGATTTTGATATGTTCAATAATGATTTTGGAAGGAAATGACATAAAACGAGAACTTCAGTTTTATATCGAGACCGATATGTGGCTTCCGCTATCAATCTTGATGAGGAAACAATGGGACGGCAGCGCAGTTTTTACAAGTACTTCCCATAATCATTATCTTTTATTCTAAATGTTTAAAAGTATTTTACAGGCACTTAGCAATGAACGAGAGCGTTTTAGTTGATTGATTGGCCTTTTCATCTAATTTTTTTAGATGATTTATAAAGCGCAAGCAACTTTTAATCCATGCTATTTTATAGCGCTGTTTGCCCGGGACGTTGTTAGGTGGAGTAGGCTTGCCCAGCACCTATACCACCCTCCCAGCTTAGTCAGCTATGACTAGAGGAAAGAAATGGTCAATACATCTGGAGCTAACTAAGCCGTGGGTTTCCTCACGATGTTTTCCTTCACCGTATGAGCGATGTTATTAACGCACATAACTTTTCCGCAAGGAAAAAGACATTGGTGCGCGGTAAGTCGGGATTCGAAACCACGACCTTCAGAATGAAAAAAAATGAAAAAATGAAAGTCGGGGTATCTACCACTAGACCAACACCGCTCACCGCTTTAGTTACATATCCACTATTATTAAACATTAATGAGCTTATTGTATGTACCGTAAAGTATAAAAAGAGACAAATGTATGTTATTATTTTTATTTTATTATAAGTAAAATGGATACTATTGATAGTTAGGAGCAATCATCAAAAAACAATGTAAATAAAACTAGATATTTAAAAAAACATTAGGTTGTATAATTTTTTTTAGATTCATTAAGTATTGAATCTACTGAGAATTTTATATTGTCTAGTCTAGATTTATGCAGCCATGACAAATTGCAGCAAATATGTCACTGTGTTAAAA
This sequence comes from Idaea dimidiata, assembly GCA_949358125.1. Lineage (NCBI taxonomy): Eukaryota > Metazoa > Arthropoda > Insecta > Lepidoptera > Geometridae > Idaea > Idaea dimidiata. The sequence continues at coordinate 11,921,553 of OX442339.1, read as the reverse complement.
TTGCCACTATTTCGAATTTACAATTTAATAAATTTTGATTAACAGAACTGAGAAATATAACCTACCTAGGGAAAGAGAATATTTTATTAATCTCATCGCAGTTAAGAAACGAAAAATCATTAAAATCATTTTAAGTACACGATAACTCACATAGAGACAGGGTAATCTAGTTCAGTAACATGCCCAGCTACGTTTCCAAGATAGTCTACGAGACGTTTATGAATAAATAAATTTCAATTCACATTTTCAATCATCCTTTGAGTGTTAACCTTTCTTGAAACAGTTAACTTTAAAACAGTAATCAGTAGAGTAATACTTAGGTATGTTTAAAATACCGGTTTTGTATTTACCCAACTTAATTACTAATGGAATAAACGCAAAAGTTTGTACATAATGATGTCTTATAAGTTGTCGCGAAGAAATCGCGTTGTCGTTCAGCTAAACAAAATTAACACATCAAAAAATTAAAAACAAACTTAAAAAAACAAAAAGATTTTTTTAAATCGTCTGTGTTTTTTAAAAGTAGTCGGGGTATTTTTTATTTTAATTTTACTTTATTTTTTTTGAACGACAAAAGGACGACATAGCAACGACAAACGAGTATGGTAGCGCGGAATATGTATGTATGTATATGTATGTCTAAATATTACTTTGTTACTCTTTTACGCAAAAAACTACTGAACCGAATATAGGTAGCTGGATACAATGAATAACACCTATGTGTTGCATAGCATAACACACTTTATCCCGATATTCCTGCGAAACCGGGATTTGCGTGGGAAAACCGCGGGGCTCACCTAATATTACATAATATTGGCCTTTTCATTTTAACCCATGTTATCTTTAGCGCTGTAGTGCCATTACAATTAATTATAAACACTAATATAAAAAGTATAATATGGAGTAAATCCGTCGTCTAGTACTCATAATACAAGCCTAGTTTTTTTTAAATACATAATAGCCTAGCATTCGTTATAACCAGTGTTAGGTGTCGATGTCAAAATTTAGAACTCTACATGTACAACCTGCGTTTCGCGATATTCTCCCTCAAAAGCTCTGATTTTATAAATTAAAATCTGCATTGGCATAGATAGATAGATAATACTTTATTTGATTAACAACCAATTGCAAATACAACACACTTAAAACTAAATAAAAGGAGAAGTAGCCTTTGAGCTAGTTATAGTTATTTTTCCGTTTTTGTAGCTGGTTACGAAACACAGTACCTGTATGCAGATGATGTACAAATTTACTCGCAAGCACCCCTTTTACATGTTGACTCAGCCATTAGAGTGATCAATGAAGATCTAGTCAAAATCTGTAACTGGAGCAAGGCTTATGGCATAAAAGTCAATCCTACAAAAACACAAGCTATTGTTATAGGTAGTTCTAGATTAACGACTAGAATTAAACATGCTCAACTGCCTCCTATAATTTTTGATGGTACTTTGGTGCCTTTTAGGGATTCAGTAAAAAACCTTGGCATCACTATAGATTGCAATCTAACATGGGATCCGCATCTCTCTGGGTTGAGTCAGCGGATGTTCGCGTCTAATGCTTCGCTCCGAAGGTTGCGGAATTTCTTACCCATTGCTACCAAGATTATGTTGGCACAAACTCTCATGCTTTCTGTTCTCGACTACGCAGATGAGTGCCTCCTTGATCTGACTGAGGCCCAGCTTGACAAACTTGAGCGGCTGCAAAACCTGGCGATTCGCTTTATTTTAGGTCTGCGCAAGTTTGATCATGTCTCGGAATACCGTTGTCAACTCAAATGGCTACCTATTCGTCTGCGTAGAGATTCCCATATCCTTTCCCTTCTCTACAAAATTCTGTTTTTACCTAGCTCCTTTCTATTTAAAATCTCGTTTCAGATTCCTTCACCCCCCGTCTCAGTCTGTCCGTTCTTGTAAAGCTCTTCTGCTTGCTGTCCCTGACCGTTCCTCAAGCTTTTATGGAAACTCTTTTACCGCTCGCGGTGTGCAACTCTGGAACGCTCTGCCCTCCTCTATATGACAGTCCAAGTCACTTAATGTGTTCAAATCGCTTGTGTATAGACATTATCTTTCACTTGCGGAAGCCAGACGTTCGAATAGATAAATTTGCCTAAGTTATTTCAGTTTGTAGTTTATATATTTGTTTGTTTATAATAAGTAAAATCTATTTTATGTAGATATATTTACCTATATACTATGCCTATTCTTTTTTTAGTTTATTATTGTTAAAAGTATTATAAGTCATAAAATATTATATAAGTATTTTTATTCTCCTGATCAAAATTTCCAACGAAAAACACATTACCCATCCACTTCCTTAAGTCTTTTCCATTCATTGGTTGCCTGGAAGAGATCGCCCATAGGCGATAAGGCCGCCCTTTGTACCACTTTAATTTTTAAGTTCTAAAATGTAACTTGTTATAATTTGTGTTTTTTTTTGGTACAATAAAGTGTTAATCAATCAATCAATCAATCACAGTTATGAAAATTGATTAAATATTCCATTTTAATAACTAGTTACGAATCAGTGAAGAAAAAATCTTCTTTTATAGCTAGTTACAAAAAAGGACCAAAGGATTTACATACCCATTTTTCCGCAATCGGTTTAGTAGTTGTCGTTTAAAAAGACATTAAATTGTCTGCACCAACTACGAAATCTTGTTGAGGAGATAATTAATTTACCTCAAAGCAAACCTTCGGTACAGTACGTGACAGAACAAAAATACTTATTTTAATTCACGTGTGTGTTCCTCCGCAGCAACTAAATACCCATATATTCCCAGGACCCAGTAGCAAGCCTGGGGCGGACTAATTTTGTATTTTAATATATTCGCTGTGATTACTGGGACAAACGGACATACATATTTATTTACTGCACCATTACTTGAATACGATACTAGAGATTTATGCTGTAAAATATTGAATTGGTCTCAGCCGGTGGTATATTGTAATGTACGAGTATACCGCTTCTCTTGTTAAACTTATCCAACTTCTAATTACGTATATTAATAATTATAATTTTAGTACCCAGTCTTGAAATAGTTAACTATAAAACAATGATCAGTAGAGTAAAATACTTTTGTTTAAAATAGCGAATTTGTACGTGTCTAGACTTACAGTAATTTAGTGATGATAAAACAGAGAAACATATTTCATTTACTTTCAAAATAGTATTAATTGCAAAGTGAACCGGGTTGATGGGGAAGTCGTCCACCTCCAAAATACTCCGACTACTTTTAAGAACCACAGACATTTTAGAAAAACCTTTTTATTTTTTATAAGATTGTTTTTCTTTTTTTTTTAATTTTATTATTTTTAGATGAACGACAACGCGACTACTTCGCGACAACTTATAAAACATCATGGTAGGGCCCAATATCTTCGTTCTTGATCTATGGAATAAACTCCGATCTGTCCTTTTCTGTAGGTAGCTGTATTCCTCCCACCGAGTATAATATTTATATTTTCTTAACATTTCTTTGAAGTCCAGTTACTGTTGCATAGTATACCTAGACGTAAAGTACAGGTACATCCATAGTAAAATCCTTGCCTCAAGTATTCCCGTGTAACTGTGGACCATGAACGGATGTTAAAACGGCTTTTTGCCCTTTTGTCGGTACATACATACATACCTACGTAATGAATTTGGCTAATGAGCGGATAGAAAGGCGAATTCTGTGCGACCTAGAGATTTCTGGGCAATATTATTGTTTTCACTTTTTAAATTCATTTCTTAATTTTAATTGATACATCATTTTTTACAATTTGAAGTGAGGGTGTTTTTCAATTGTATAATTATGCATGTATTTACAAAAGAAAATATCAACTTTAAAAAGGAACAAAAATAACCTCTACACACAGTGATTTGTTTGTACTTATTTGTTTCGGCTATTCCTACGTACGTAATAAAGGAATATATTTTATTTATGAATTTATTTTTGTGAATAAATAGAATCTAAAATGTAACTTAAACTTCTTTGTTGCTTGAAAATACACTACCTAGTTACTAACATAACTTAGTTAGCAAATACTCCATTACTTACTGATAGTAGGCGCTGCATTTTTTATGAACTGTCGACTCGAATTGCAATTGAAAGAAAATTATTTGAAACCATAAAATTCATTGCAAAAGATTTAAAAGCACCGCCTAGTATTGTCAGGGTATCTATATGGACAGTGTATGCGGCCCTCTGCCCTCTCCCTTAGTAAATAAAATAAGCAATACCGCACACCTGTCCAGCGTACGAACGCCACGCGACAATCGCGAGTCCCTCCCTTGACAATAATTGTTACACCATTGTAATTTTTGAATGTGTTATTATTTTTGGGCAACGGCATTTTAACACGTGTGCGTTGACCACTAATAATAATATGCATGTCACTGTCCAAAATATATTTTATTACTTTTGTCATTTAAATTTGGTCTTTGTTAAAAACTTGTCCGAAATATGTATCAGTTTCAATTTTGGAATAAACTTTATTGTCGACTTTGTAAGAATAATTTACTTACCCATTGCCCCCATCGGGATAAAATCGACAAATTTAAGCCTGAGTGGCGAACCATATCCCAAAATAGGGTCTATTTTGGGATATGGTTGGAAGAGTTGGAGGGAGGCCTTTGCCCAGCAGTGGGACAATTCAGCCTAATATAATAATAATAATAATTTCCCCCATCGCTATTCAGCTGGATAATGAGGCCAGCATTGTTGGCAGTTTTGCATCGGGAACTGTGCGTGGATCATTTGATTCGTTTTAGTTTAAAAAATATAATTTCTTCTATGGTTTTCGCGATTTTGCATAATAAAACACTTTATTTATCCGGTTTATCAGCCAACTGTAAAGTTGGCGAAAGCTCGGGTCAAATAATGAATAAAAACGCGATAAAACCGGATAAATAAAGTGTTTTCTTATCCATGTAGTTATGTTAAAAAATGTTCTAGATTGTTATTCAGTCTGAATGTGTGAAATGTCTACGTTTTAAAGGCATCAACCCACTGGATTGACAACATTACTAGCTTGCCCATAAGTGGCTACGTATGCAGAACAAAATGTAGAACACGATCACAAAGGTGTTCGATAACAATAAAATAGTCAGTGCCGCTGTGCCAGACATTTTTGCCAATTCGAGCGCATACAATAGTCAATTGATCACCGTCAATTCGTGAGAGGTGAGACAAAGACTGTTTACATCAACTGTTTTCCTTTTAGTGTTTAAAGTGGATCAATTTTCCCTATGGAAATTTTGAATAACTTGCATATGCCTTTGCCTAGTTGGGAACATTACTTATCTACTTCATTTTAAAAAGGAGTTTGACAGTTCTTTGTATGTATAGTCAAGTGTAAGTTGGAAACAACAATCTTTGACGACACTCAATTCTACAGTCACTATTTCAACTAACATGAAAGGTTTGGCAGACATTCCGTGCTACCAGGATCGTTTGTCGTTGCTATGTCGTCCTTTTGTCGTTTAAAAAAGTAAAGTAAATTTAAAATAAAATATACCCCGACTACTTTAAAAACCACAGATTATTAAAATAAAAACATTTTTTATGAAGTTTTTTTTATTATTTGATGTCTTTTCAATTGTTTTTAGCTGAACGACAACTCAGCGACTTCGCGACGACTTATAAGACATCATGGTGTGGCTCATTATTTTGACAACTTATTTTTGCCGTCGATGGGGATGGCGAGATGACCTTGACTCGATTAAAAGTGATTGGTACCCCTAGACCGCGACAATAAAAGAAGGTAGAGAGGCCTTTGACCTGGAGTGAGTCAGTTTGGCTCTTAATTAAATAAAACTTAAAACAAATATTTTATAGAACAAATACCATTTCGCAGATAAGTAATGTCAAATTAATGCTAGTCAAACTTTTGTCGAAGCATTTTCTGTCGAAATGGTAACCATCAAACTAAAAATAAAATATAGAGATTTTTTTTACATATTTAACGAATAATAATGAATAGTTAAAAAACCCGCGCCTTAGATAACTCTAGACGTATTGAGCAGTATTTTCCTTTGGCAAGACTGACTGGGCTGGGAAGGTGGTGGGCAAGCTAATTTTACCTAACAATGCCCCAAGCACAAATAGCGCCAAAATTAATAGTTGCTTGCGCTGTATAAATCATCTAAACTTAGATGAAAATGCCAATTATTATTATTATAACCTAAATTCTGGCAATAAAATATATCAAAAACATTTTGCACGTGTTATTAACTAAAACGATTTACGAAAAATCCTCGTATTAGTAAACAAAATAATAAAAAATACGTACCAGTTTAATAATAATAAATTAAACACCCCAACAGTTCGATTGGGCGCACGTATTCATAACAATGCACATTGCTATACGCATTCAGATTTAAAGCACAGTGTTCTAAACCCTAACTTAAATTGACCAATTTATCAAAACCTTTCAACTGTCACATTCACAGAGTCCCTTAGACTGAATAGCTACACTTATGAGAGGTCTGATTTCGCTGGGTTTTTAGCTTGTGCAACTTGCGGCCGTCGCGTGTCGTGAGGGTGCGGGACAGGTGTGTGCCACCCCTTATTTGAGGGAATTTGAAGCCACAACGAATAACTATACTACTGCGATAAAAACTAGGGTGACCGTTAATAATCTCTAACTTTAGTAATTACAATACTTCGTAAATTTGTTTTTATTGCTCAAGGCATATTTACTAGAAAAATTATTAAAGGAAAAATTCATCTTCAAAAATTCACTTGCGGCGAGATTTGAACTCGCGTCCCTGGATCAATATTCCAGTGCCTATACCGCTCGGCCATGCAAGTTCCCGCTCGGCCACGCAAGTGAATTTTTGAAGATGAATTTTTCCTTTAAAAATATTTCTAGTAATTACAATACTGTTATCAAAAATCAAGTAGGACGCAATCATCCTTTGAAATAAAGGAATTAATAAATACTAATTGTAATTTTGATTATGTATGACTAGTGAAAATTGAAAAAAAAACCTAATGATTATATTATACTAATAACATGAATTTTATTAGAGTATTTTTCTACAACTTCAATTTGCTAGTTCTAACTTTTTACGACCCCTTTAAAATATATGAAAAAAGATAAAAACAATTTAAAGCAAAAAAAAAAACTAAATCCTCGAAGTTTTGATTCGATAATGTTTCAAAATCGCATACTTTAAGCTTACACCGTCTCTTTTGTTACGAACTTTGAAAGTTTGTAGTGCAAAACTATTTATTATTTACTACACTATTCTACAAAATTAATATTTTTTGTGCACATTACAATAACCACCGTAACGACAGCAAGAAAATCAGATTTCTTATTTCGATTATCTTATCTTCAACTGGCCATCGTTGTCAATATTTTGATGTTTTGACCACAAGAATTTACCGAGAATCATTATTCACCAGTCGATCCTAAATCTCTGATATCACTTTCATTCTTCACTGACAATTTTGAGATAATAAACGTGTTATTGAGAAGAATATGAGATAGTATCGTTAAATTTCAACGCTATTGTACTTGTATAAAAACCGAAGTTACTATGCGAAACGCAACCTTCGTTCCAAAGCTTTATCCTGAATAGAACTGAATGTATTATGCACTGATAGGCTCCATACAAAGTCATTGGATGTCACTAACTTGTTGATGGATTTTTGCGCTTCAGTTTTTTGTCCTAGAAGTTTTTTAAAGATTTTTAAATTGGAAAGTGCAAACTTATCTTATCCAAGAAATCTGTTTTCGTTTATTTTTTGACGAACACCACAATAAATAGATAAGTACCTACATGGATTCAGTAAAAAAATATAAAGCTAAATTACTAATTTATGTGTGTAACCAGTTTTGCAATTTCTATTACCTCATATGCAAAGGCAAACAATTTATCTACTCATTTCTATATGCAAATTCAATTCCCATGCAATATGGTTTTAGTTTATCATAAGGTTCGAGGAGTTCATGAATAATTTGTTAGTTGTACTTTTACGTAATTGACGCTGGTACATTCAACGACAAGTATGTAATCTTCGCAAATATCAAGTTATGATATAGTTAAAACTATTAATCTGTCGCGGTTGGTGGTAAAATCAATGAACAAAATAATGATACGAAATTCACCCAGTCACACCGCTCGCGCTTGCGTGCCAATTATTGATGTAATTATTTTGAAAATATTGCCATCCTTTTGTATTATTTACTCTAAAGTGGCTATATTTTTAATACAACGTCTTGGCTTCATATTAATACAGTCTCACGGCGATCGCTCAGATTTTCAATTGACTTTTAAATTCATTTTTAAGTGGAGTATTAAACTTAGTTTGAACCAATATATTACATTCAGTGATATTTTTGAAGACTTAAACACACATAGAGATGTATTTTCTAATATTTCTTCTTAATAAGTCTTCTATATACTTTTTAGTAGGAACTTACAAAACATTTTGATAATATTAGGTAAAAGTATTGTAGTATAATTTATAATAGGTATGTACTTAGGTAATTACAGTATAAACTTTAATTATCTGTTTCGTATTCATTTAAAGCTCTTCTCGAATTTCTTCTTCCTTTACAACCCCATCCACAGCTTTTTCAGCATACTTTTTCAGAAAATTATTCCAGAATTCACCTTTTTCACCTAAGGGATTAGTCGCAATCTGCAGTTGTTTCGTCACGTGAAGGTAGTTTAATTTCTTATTATTTTTCACTGGCTCCCATGTGAAGCCTTTAAGGATATCATCATTTGGCGGCGTAGGGTTACTGAAAAAAACCATTTAGTTATAATTTTAGAGTCTTGGAGAGAGAGAGTAAAGAGTATGTTAGGGAAGGGCAGAGTAGGAAATACTAGCTAACATCAAGTTCTTCAAACTTCTTGGTCCCTAGGAGGGTTTGTGTCAGGCAGACAGCCGGCCGTAAAAATGGTGCCAAATCTATTTTCAGTGGCTATTATTGATGTAAATGAGCAATGATGCCTCTTTCCTACTGTTCATTTCAATTTATTTCTTTAAGATAACTGAAATCCATAACATCAATCATAATTTCACTAGATTATAAATATGCCGACTCCAAATAACTTAGGATATTTAACGAATCCCTGGCTCCCGAGAGGGATATAAAAGGGGACATCACTCAGATGAAAAGATGAACTTACCCAAATTTAGCAAAGTTAGTCCACATTCGCACCATCCTTTTCATAACCTTTTGCTCTTTCTGTTCGCTGAGCATCTCTTTAAACTGTTCGTAATATCGCTTTATTCTTGTACAAATATGTAAGTAACATAATTCATCTCCGACAGTTGCTCCCCAGTGGTCTACAGATAGCATACCGTATCTATTAATGTATTGCGTATTCTCATTTAATTGACCTTTAAAATCAAACATGTAATGAAATACAGGTGATTTCATTTTAGTTGCTAATGATTCTGTAGCCTTTTGTATTGCATAACCGTTCATCAAATCCCCAGCATATACTGCGTAGTCTAAAATAGTGTGATAATCTATCTCCTTCGTACCAAAATACAACTCTCTAATTTCTTTGTTAGCTTTTTCAGTCGCCGTACTGTGAAAATAATAGTTTGTCCTTACAGGAAAGTTTAACAAATTACTGCTAATGTTAGATGAGTATAGTTGTGGGTTTATCAAAAAATGTGATGCGTAATCTAAGCCTTCTCGAGAGTTAAATCCGATTATCACAGGAACATCATTAACAATTTTTCCTTCTTCAGGCAAAGAAGTTAATACAGCATCTGGTATTTCTTCAATTATAGGTGTGAAAGCTTGAGTCATTAGCTGTCTATCTTTATATTTTTCCACGTCATCACCTAAAACTGAAACAACTTCTGTCAACAGCTTTGTGCTATCTATTTTTTGTAGTTCTTCCAATAATTTTCTGCTATCTACTGTTTTTATATCAAGCTTCAAGCCGAGATGAAATGCTATTCCCTTTGAATTTTTTGGAAAATATTTTGATTCAAATGTTGTTCCACTTTGTATTATAACTCCAGAGAACAAACCTTTAGCCTTTTCAGTGTACAGCATTGTATTAACTAAAGCTCCACCCCCACAACTTCCCATTAGTGTTACTTTCTCCGGGTTTCCTCCAAAGTTTTTAATATTCTCTTGGATCCATTTTAGTCCTAAAATAAAGTCTCTTAGGCCATTATTACCTGGCATGATTTTATCTTCAGTTGTAAGATACCCGAAAAGCCCAAGTCGGTGACCTATCATGACAACAACTACACCTTCTTCGATAAAATTATCCGGTGAATAAGTTTTAGTTCCATTGAAGCTAGTTTTAAAATTATCATGGTAATCAAATACGATAACTGGGACATTGCCTTTTAGATTTGGTGTGTAGATGTTTACAAAGAGACAATCTTCTGACCCTGATATTCCGAAAGGTTCATTATTTCTCATTCGGCCGTTAAACTGCATGCATGTCGGTGTTTGTTTTAAAGCTTCCAGGGTGTTGTTCCATCCTTTATGTGGAACAGGAGGCTGAAAAATAAAATGATTGTTGTTTTAAATGTTTTCAATCTGTTTTTTCTTAAGTTTTCGCGATTTTGCATTGTAATAAAACATACTATTCAATAGGTTTTAGGCGCGTTTTATTTATTAACGGCATTGTTTCAATGCACGTACCAACGTTTCGCTAACTTTACAGTAAGCGTTATCAAGAAGTTATATTCTGTTTTTAGATTTCATAAAGCATCGTTCCTTCTTATTAAAAAAAATCAACAAATAATTAAAAATTAAACCAAATTGGTCAAACATTCGGTAATTGATATTATAACAACATTGAAATAAGTTAAAGACAAAACTAACCTGAAACCTAAGTTTTTCAATAGGTGCTTCTGCATAAGGTATTCCCCTAAACGCGAAATATTCTTTGTTCCTTAAAATTGTGTTTTCAGTTTTACCTATAATATTGCCATATTTTGTATTAACTTCAACTGTTTTATCACTGTAGCATACATTGAAAAGAGTTAGAAACACAACAATATTTAAAACTTTAGTTTTGTTTGCCATTTTCACTCAAAATAAAATCTTAACAGTTCTATCATATCGTCATTATAGGTTAGTTTACAAATGATAAGTAGATAAAATACACATAGGAATAAGAAACGTGTACTTTATTTTATCAACGAAGATAATAAATTACCTGTCAAATTTAATCATTGGTATTTAACAGCGACTAAGTAAATTATTATCCATTGGATATTTTAATGGATTAGTTAAGGAAAGTCTTAGAAAAACCCAAGTAGGTACACGTAGTATCAGCTATTGGTTAAAGACGAAATAATCATTAAAACTAGCGATTAAGCATTTGCGCATGTGTTATTTGTTTAAAAGATTTATTTTTCATTTTATTTAAATTAGAACTCTTAAATTTGAAAAGATTGCTCTGAGAATACAAATTGCCCTAACGATAATTATTAAGACAACAATTTATCTACAATGGATACGACACAATGAGTCAGAGTCAGAACATAAAAACTGGCACTTCTAAGCTCAAAATTTCGAAAACCTCGACTGGAAAATAGTTACAGAATTACAGGTACAGGTGTTGCGGTCGGATGGACAGACGGATATAACAGGAAACTATTCAGTTTTTTCTTGACAATAGTATTATTACATTATACATACAGTATTATTTTAGTCTCATTGACACAATGGGCAGTTTTCCTTTATGAATATGATACTTCTTTTATTTCATATTTTCTATTATATAAATTTTCACCTAACATTAAACTTTTAAACTTAACCTAAATCTATCATTGCAGTGTTTTAGAGTGGCGAGCAACATTATTATGCGTCTTATACGTATAATAATGTTACTTGCTATATCATACCATTAACTTATACAAATATGTTATTGTTCAACAAATTATAATATGCGAAATAGGTTCAAATAGGAAACACATGATTATGAAAAAATATATATTTATTTTTCACTTTCAACTATTTTAAATGTTAAAGTTCATCTCTAATTTCTCCAATCACTCCATTAACAGCTTTCTCTTGGTATTTAGCGAGAAAGTCATCCCAAAATTGAATTCTATCCTCGTAAAGTCTAGTTTTCATTTCGAGTTCATCACTTATTACTAGACAATCTTTATTTTCTTTGGAAGCAGGTATCCATACAAATTCATCTTTTGTAGGAGTTGGGTTACTGAAACACAAAAATAAATTATGATTTACAATTAACCTATTTGATCATCTTGTTCTGTCGCTATTTTCCTTTCAAGTTAATAAAATGCATCAAAACTTACCCAGTTTTGGCAAAGTTTGACCATAAATTCACCATATTTGTAATGACTTTTAATTCTTCAGATTCTGGGTCTTTCAAGATTTTTTGGTATTCTTTTATAATTGGTTTGCAAACAAATAGATAACAGAGATCATCGCCTATCGCAGCTCCCCAAGTACCTTCTGTGGTTTGAGCTCCGTTTAAGACACGTTTTTTTCTCATGTTTAACTCTCCACTGTAGTCAAAAACGTAATAAAACACTGGAGCAGCAGACTCGTTAATATATTTTCTAACAGTGTAATCTATACTATAAAACGACATAACATCTGTCAAATACGTTATTAATTCTCCGGGTCTGCTGATTTTTACATAACCTTCGTCAAAATAGAAATCCTTTATTTCTTGAATAGCTTCAAACATAACTTTGGTATTTAATTCAAAACGATAATTAACTCGTATGGGTAGAAAAAAAGCAAAATCTCTGTCGGCAAATGTTAAGTAGTTAGGTTTGCGTAAATATCGTTCTACCGATTCAAGCGCTTCTCTAGAATTGTAACCAATCATTACTGGTACGGTTACATCAGCAGGGTCAGGTAACTTTGAAATAACGGCATCGGGGTGATCATGTTCTATAACTGGACTAAACGCTAACACTATCGCTTGGATAATCCTCGCGTCATCAGTAAAAACAGATGCATGTTCGGATTCTACAATCTCTTTTGCAGATATTCTACTTAATTCTCTGACTAATAAAGAACTAGATCCATACTGTATTTTAAGAGTTTCGGCCAAAGCTGTGGCTCTATATTTCCCTTTCTCTTTCACATTAAATAGTGTTGAGCTCCATGATGTGCCACTTTGAAGTATGGCTCCACTGAATAATCCTTTTGCTTTTGGTGAGTGAAGTAATAAATCTACTAAAGCAGCCCCACCGTCACTGCCCATTAATGTAACTTTTGAAGGGTTCCCTCCGAATTTATCGATGTTTGATTGAATCCACTTCAAACCTATAATAACATCCCTCAATCCATTATTACCAGGAAGAAAATTATCTTCAAAGGAAAGAAAACCCATAGCACCAATTCTGTAATTGATGGTTACAATAATAGTATTTTGCTTCATGAAAAAATCTGGTGTGTAATCTTTTGTTCCATTGTGAGTGATTTTGAAAAATTCATTATAAAAGTAAACTATGACTGGTAGTTTTAATTCTTCAGATGTAGGAAGATAAGGTGTATGAATGTTTAGATAAAGACAATCTTCATCACCACAAAACCCGTATTCACCGGTTGGTGATCTTGGAAGACTGAATTGAACACAATGTTTCTTTTCTTTTGTTGCACTGTATATTCCATCCCATCCCGGAAGCGGTTGCGGTGCCTTAAATAATAGAATATGAAGTTTAAATTTATAATGATAAAAACAATATTAGCATTGATAATGTCAAACTAATACATACCATAAACCTCAGTTCACCTACAGGCGGTTTTGCATACGGAATCCCTAGGAACGAATAATATTTTTCATTATGTATTGATTTCACACGAATTCCTTTAACTTTACCCGAATTCGTTTCCACCACATGCCCTATGCAAAAACCGACTAAAACGGTGAAAAAAATATAAATGACCAGTGATTGTTTACCGGCCATTTCAGTTGTTTGTTATTTTATAAATAGTTTATAGTTGACATAATAATCGTTCCACGCACCACTTAGTTCAATACTGACGTGTCCACTGATAATATCACTAATCTACGAGCATGTGATATCTTTGAACTAGATATTCGTAATTCCTAATACCTACTTACTTATGGCTATATCATAGAAAGTTAAGACGTTAGTGATTACGGAATAAGTTGCTACTGAATAACGCTTAACGATTTATGATGGAATTTGAAAATTATTATTGTTTCACTAAAATTTTAGTTGCTTTCACCAAAAAACTATAATAATTACGATGGCACTTGGAATATAAAGAGCTCCGATTTTCGGATTATAACATTGGTTACCTGGTTTTCATCGCGACGAGCTTATGGCATAAATATATTAAATCATTCTCAGTGCCTTTTTTTTTAAATTTTTTTTAAATTTAATTACTTGAGGTCCAGACTAACCTTGAAGATGATGTCTATACACGAATAAGAACTTTGCTAAACATAAAAATATGTAAAGATAAAACAAAAACCAGGTCGGTTAAAATACATACCTACAAATTATAGGTATAATATACGTTAACATTTTAATAAATAAGGCGTCTGGTGGTCACTTATAGGTGTGTTTAGTTTATAAGTTTAGTTTTACTTTTAAGTTAATGTTGTGTGTTGGATATATTTTGATTTTGTACCTTTATGTTTAATTTAATAAAGACGATGTATTTTTTTTTAAATAAAATAATGTATATTGTACCTTGTGACACTTGTGAACCAATTTGAAGGCTTATATTATAACGGCCTATATAAACAGACGGCCTCTGTGACGCGTCGGGCGGAAGCTCGACTGCAATGCAGAAGGCTGCGGGTTCAATTTCCCCCGGGGGCAAATATTAATGCTTAACAATAAATTCTTGTATCTGGCCTGGGTGTCTTCCTATGTATAATATGTATGTATTTACAAAAAAAAGTTTAATAATAGGTATGTAGTATATCCGTTGTCAAGTACAAGCCTAGTGCTTAGTTTGGGGCTAGATTGTGCTGTGTGATATGTAGTGCAATTTTTTTTATAACCGATGACCTCATTGTGCAGAAATTATTATGACTCGAAAATGCTTATGTAAGTGGATAAAGAAAACTCAGTTTATAATAGTTCGTCCTTTATTGTTACTGAATCGCCGACAACGCCGTTCACGGCTTTTTCTGCCAGTTTTCAAACCTACAAATAATAGGTACAATGTACCTTTATAACCGATGATCTTATTGTGCAGAAATTATTAAGACTTGAAGTTGCTTTATAATTTCTGCACTATTGTGTAACAATATGCTAGATGGTTAAAGAAAACTCAGTAAAACAAACTTATAAGATAGTCAAAACTCAGTTTATCATAGTTCGTCCTTTATTGTCACTGGATCGCTGACGACGCCGTTCACGGCCTTTTTCTGCCACTTTTCTAACCTACAAATAATATGTACAATATACATTAACATTATAATAAAATAATAATATGTATATTGTACCTTTATACCGATGATCTTATTGTGCAGAAATTATTATGACTTGAAGATGCTTATATAGATACAGAAAACTCATTAAAAAAACTTATTAGATAATCAAAACTTAGTTTATCATAGATCGTCCTTTATTGTCACTGGATCGCTGACGACGCCGTTCACGGCCCTTTTCTGCCACTTTTCTAACCTACAAATAATATGTACAATATACATTAGCATTATAATAAAATAATAATATGTATATTGTACCTTTATACCGATGATCTTATTGTGCAGAAATTATTATGACTTGAAGATGCTTATGTAGATACAGAAAACTCATTAAAAAAACTTATTAGATAATCAAAACTTAGTTTATCATAGTTCGTCCTTTATTGTCACTGGATCACCGACAACACCGTTCACGGCTTTATTCTGCCACTTTTCAAAGAAGTTATCCCAAAATTGATATCTGTCTTTATTTAATTCCGTTTTTATTTCTATAGTTTTGTCAATATTTAGATATTTCTTATGATCAATGTCGTATGCAGGCCATTTTAGATTTTCGAGTATAGCATCGCCGTCTGGGGTAGGATTTCTGAAATCATCAATTATTATTATTACGGAGCAAAATTGAAAGCTAATAACGAAATAATACGAACAAAATTAATTATGTCCGTTAACAAAATTAGAGATCGTCATTATTATATTTATATATTTATTTATTTATAATCCTTATAATTATAATTTTTATATCTAAAATCTATGATTATTATAAAGGAAAAGAGGACAAAAAGTCTGTACTTGGAAGTAAATTTAAAAACAAATGTGTAAATTTAAATACTACTTATCCCAAGTCCCCTTGACGGACTTGGGATAAGTAGTAGAACAAAATTATATAATTTTAAAAATTCATGTCTGTATGTCTGTTTCTCTGTCTGTTCTTATACAATTAAAAACTGCTAATCCGATTGAAATCTGGTTTTTAATATTGGATAGTTCCAGGTCATTGTATACTTTGCATCGAAATCCAATTAGTAGAACTTGGGTCATGAACGAAGAAGTGCAACCGCTCGAGAACCACTCGGCCGCCCGCGCCCAGACAACTAACAACGCGTTTTTCACTACTGCGGGTGAAATCGCGGGGCGCAGCTAGTTATAAAATAATCATGATTTCCTTTTTATATGCAGCTTGGTTTGAATTTAGTCTGACAGGTATTATAAGTCAGCTAAGTATTTCAATTAAGATAGATTGTGTTCTAGAGACATTATTACCGTTGTTAAATGACTCAACAAAATTAAAAAATCACTTTAAATGTCAAAGCCTGGCAATTATTTTAATTATTTAAGGCACTATGTTAAAGTTATTTAAGAATTATTGCAGATAAAAAAAAATATACACACCCATGTTTTGCAAAATTAGCCCACATCCTAACCATCTTTCGTTGAATGATTCTGTCAATAGTCATTTCTTCATTATGTTTAACGTAGACCTCTTTAAGACTCGGACATTTAAACAAGTAACATAATTCATCTCCAAGAGCATTTCCCCATACATCTTCTTGCACAGTAGAAAAGTTCATTAGTTTATTCTTATTTTCATTTAATTCGCCTTCAAAATCAAAATGGTAAAAATACACAGGTTCTTTTGAAATGTTTGCGTATTTTTTTGCAACATAATCAGTTACATATCCAGAATAAACATCACCTATGTAATTGATAAAGTCTGTCACACGTTTGATTTTGATACCCTCTTTAAAATAAAATTGTTTTATGTCTTCTACGGCGTCATAGTATCCTTCTTTCAAAGGATCGAAAGAGAAGTCTAATCTTATTGGCATTAAAAGTGGAAAATCTTTCTTCAAGAAGCTCATGTATCTCGGTTCTATTAAGTAGTGAAGTGAAAGCTCTATTCCTTCACGGGAGTTTATACCAATCATAACAGGTTTATCGATTTCTGTAGAATTTTCGGGATAATCTATAATTATACCATTAGGATCTTTTTCAACTATCGGGCCGAATGTTGTAACAGTCCTCTGCGTTTCTTTAAAATAATCATTTGGATTGGCATGCAAATCTCGCGTAGTTATATTCAAATTAGGAATATTTATTAACTCTTCGATAACATTTTTACTTGTAGTGGGATGTTTGTCGAAAAGCCGAGCTAGAGCAAAAGCTCTTTCTCTTACACCTTCCTGTAATGTTGATGTAGACCATGCAGTTCCACTGTGTAAGATTGCTGATTTAAATAGGTCCTTTTTTGTGGAATGTATTAAAAGATCTACTAAAGAAGCTCCCTCTGCAAATCCCATTAAAGTAATCTTTTCACGGTCTCCTCCAAATGTTTCTATGTTATCTCTGACCCATTCTAGGCCCTGTACAATATCTTTTAATCCTGAGTTTCCCCATAATACCTCATCTTCCAAAGATAAGAATCCAAAAGCAGTCAGTCTGTGACTTATTGTAACTACAATCACATCTTCTTCAATGAAAAAGTCAGGCTGATAATCTTTAGATTTGTTGTAGGAATTAGAAAAATGCTCATTGTATATAAACATGATTACGTTTCTTTTGGTTTCATCGATTCCTGGAGTAAATATATCTAAATACAAGCAGTCTTCTACGCCGTGATGGCCTATTTCCGCTTTCTTGATATTGTGATTATATTGGACACACGCTTTCTTTTCTTTTGTTACACTCTTAACTCCTGTCCAAGGTTCCAACGGTTGCGGAGGCTGAAATTTAAAAATAAAGATACATAAACAATTCAGTTTTATGAAATTTATTATGTTACCAAAAACAACCTCATAAATCTAGGAATTGTAATAATAATACCGACCATGCAGGAAACGTCAAAAATAATTTAAACATACTTCCCAAAGCGTCCCTCAAATACTTTAATTCTAAAAAAAGTCCTAATAAGTTCAACTGCAATCTTGATTTTATTTCAAATTATTACAAGCTAATAAAATCTGGAATTAAACACATTTTCGGTTGCTTTTTAACGTTATAATATAGATTTACCAATATTTTTTTACTACCTTTTACTAAAATTATTAACCAGCTTAGTTTTTACTCCTTTATACACAAACCGAACTGAATCGATTACCAAGAATCTTGGTGTGCAGAAAGAGAATCCGGGATTAGTACATGGGCTACTTTTTATTCTGATATCTCTCGGGAATGGAGTAATTGTGGGTGAAACCGCGGGACGTAGCTCATACTATAATATAAATTATATCAAACATCATCATCATTATACTCATATACCTACTCATTTATTAAGACCATAAGATCATGTGTACGTTGTCAACCCTATTAATTATTGTACCAATAAATGCAAGCTACTTACTAAAAATTTATTTTCGCCAACAGGTGGGGCAGCAAATGGTATTCCCATAAACCCAAAATAATCAACATCATTGTACAAAGTTTTTAACACAGCTCCCTTTAAAATACCATGAGTCGTTTTCACTTCTGGATTTTTACCATAAACCATGAAAATTAAATACATCGAAATGTAAATAAAAATGTAATTCATTTTTAGAGTCATTGTACTAATAACATGTTGATACCGCTAAAATGGTTTATCGAATGAAGTGTCCATAAGCGTAGATATCAGTTTATCAATTAAACGTAATCTTAGCGTAATTTCAGTAGGTATTTCCCAAATTACTTTATGTACGTGTAAATACATGTACTTATTAGAATTCTAAATAAAGAAAAGAAAAAGAAAAATAGATAGATAATAAAGAATAAAATTGTAAAATTAATAAAACTACTTACTCGCTTTTTAATAGTAGTTTATGCACCGAGGTACTAAAGTCCTGTCTTATATAGCGGGCGTCATATTGAATCCAAAGCGTACGAAGGACTCTAGAGGGTTAACTCCCGAGCGCAGCGAGGGTGTTAAAAACTTAACTCCTGAGCGAAGCGAAGGAGTTATGTACTTACCTAGAGTCCTGAGTGAAGCGTGGGATTCAAGCGCCCAAGATAAATACAGACTTTAGTACCGAGGTGAATACTCTACTTTACACATCTACTGCGAGACAATAAAAGGGCTACAAAAATAAGTATTTAACTAACAACAAAAAAATAGAATAATGCAACGTATATGAAATATATTGACAGCTTTATATTAATTAAATTTAACAATGTTACATCAAAATGACGAAACCACACATCGGCCTTAGCTGATGAAAAAAAAAGTTGGGGCTTTATACTAACCAAAACTTTTTGCTTTACCCTTCCGTCCATGAAAATAGAAAAAAATTGCCCAGTTTTTATTTTTTTTATGTGTTATGTCTAGGTGGCCAGTTCGAAATGGCCGTATGCTACCAGAACATTAGTTACAAATTTAAATTACTTTATGCTCTAGGTGCATAATGTGCACTTTATGCACCTAGGGAATAAAGAGTCGCTTTACGTTAACCTTTTTGGTCAAATAAAGTAACTTTGTAGAGCAGTAGGTGTGTAAAAACTTATTTTTATCAGATATTATTCTTAAATTTCAATAGTACTACGATTTTTATGTTATCAATCTAAACACCGTGAATAAATTATTTTAAAAATATTTATCTTTATCAGTTATAACAACTGACGTGGTCTTTAAAGGTCGATTTCAAAATGAAAATGTACTAGTATTTTACAATCAATAAATTAAAGTCGTGTCGACTTTAACTATTAATACAATGTGTATTTTACCACTACGCAGTATTTTTCCTTTTCTAATATTATCTTGTCTTGTCATTCTTCAATCTTGTCAATCACGTTGTACTATTATATCTCTGGAAACAAATGGAACCAATATATTGGGTACAGAATTAAAAACATTATTTGGAAATAAATTGTATATAGCATTTTATAATATACCTTATGCTGAGCCACCCGTGGGAAAATTAAGATTCAAAGTTAGTTGATGAAGGTTTAAATCATGTTCTTTGTTTAGTAATTTATTGGTGCATTTCATGTAAGTTATATAATATTTATAATCAACAATAGAATATACCAACACTAACAATATACTAATTAAGATATATATAATTAATTACACATCAAAAATAAAACGAATTATTTCTAAATATAATATTTTGAGAATTTATTTCTTTCAGCCGCCAGTAAGTCGTAAATGGTTAAATGAAAATACTTATAACTACAGTAAACCACACGCAGATTTCTCGAAGTATACAGAAGATTATTTGTATTTAACTATTTATATGCCTTGCCAAAAAGATAGAAACGACAGTTTTGCAGTCTTAGTCTGGATTCACGAATATTCTAATTTACATAATCCAGATTTCCTTATCGATGAAGATGTAATTGTAATAACTGTATCATTTAGAACGACAATTTTAGGTTTTCTTAATACACAAGATGAGTTTTCTAGAGGTAGTATGGGTGCAAAAGATATAATTCTTGCTCTTAAATGGATTCAAGAATATATAATTTATTTCAACGGTGATCCCAATAGGGTAACGATAGTTGGATCTGGTATGGCTGCAAATGTAGTGGCATCATTTCTACTGTCACCTCTAGCTGAAGATTTATTCTCAAGGATTATTATACAGAGTGGTAGTGCATTGTCTTCTACTGACTATCACTCTTATAACTTTGAAGTACTAAATAAATTGTTTTGGAATTTGTATGGACCATCTAAAACGTTTGAAAGAAAAAAGTTATACGAACGCTTACAGGAAGTGCCTGTTAGGAAATTACAATTTATTTCGAAAATTGCTTTCGACAGTACAGAGGTGAGAGATAATCAAAGAAAAATTAATGCGTTCGGGCCATCCATAGAAATACCGTCTAGAGGAGCTTTTATGTCTGAATTACCGTCGGAAATATATAAAAAACGCAAAATCATTAAAGATGTCCAAGTAATGATGGGATTTACTAGCCTAGAATCGATTAACGAGTTGGAAGGTTTTGTCAATAACAGAAAGCTCCTAACTCATTTAAACTATAACTTCCAATATTTACTGCCGTTTGAAGGGATAAAAGACGAATTTGGATCACAGAGATATAAGAAAATTAAACGGAAAATTATGGATTTTTATTTTATTAATGGGACAATCCGCGAACAAAGTTTAAAACGTTATGCAAAATATTTATCGGACCAAGTGATTTACCCAGTTCTTCGTCAGGCGAGATTACACACTGAAACGACGTGGAATTATGTATATTTGTACAGATTCTCACACAAAGGCGCATTGAACATAGTTTGGGATGCAACATTGAGTAATTTGAACATGACGGGAGCTACTGCCGGCGACGAAATATGTTACCAATTCAGATGTAAATATATTGACGATGTTTACAATAATCTCAAAGAAAATGATAAAGACTTTATTAAGAGAGTCGCCCGGTTATTGGCAAATTTTGTTAAATTTGGGTAAGTCTCATTAATTTTAATGCTTTACTGCAAAAAAGGTGATTTTATCAAGTAATGAATTTCGTAGGTAATCAATATCGAATTCAAATTAAATAGTTATATATAGTGGATTGCGTATACATATTGAAATGGTACAACTTGCCAGAGTTTTGAGTATAAATTTAATTGTATTAAAAAGTAGTTAGGTAAATTATTTCTTTTTCAGGAACCCTACACCGACGACCAATGACAAAACTTTCGCGAGTATGAAGTGGAATCCTCTGACAACAAACCAGAACAACATCCAAATATTAAATTTGGATAAAAGAACGAGAATGGTAGCATTGCCGGAGAGAAAACGAATGAAATTTTGGGATAATTTGCGAACTGAATTTTTTTCTGATGACAAACTGCTGAAAGACGAACTTTGACTGCTCGATTGTATCTTGCAATAATTTAAAAATATTGTGTAGGTATATCTTTGTTTCATACCTAATATTTGTATGAACTCGAATATATTATAATTATTTAAATTGTCAACAAGCTTAAAGGATAAAATCCGTTAAAATTGGTTTAGAAAAGTGGCGGGCAAACTGCTCTATTAGGTAAGTACAGGCTTTGATTTATTTAAAAAAATGGTGTTTCTATTTGGGTTTAATTAGTCTAATAAAACACTTTATTTATCCGGTTGAATCGCGTTGTTATTTATGGTTTTAAACCGAGCTTCCGTCAACTTTACAGTTGGCTTTTTCAAGGTTGACAACCAAGGCTGGTTCAAGGCTGTCATTTCAAAAAATGAAGTAATATTATCGGATCACACGACGCTTCATATAGCGATCGTGAACTACTTCCATCCAAAGACACTCAGCGACCGCTAAAATGTCGTCGGTTCATCGAGTAGGAGCCTATACGAGTGCAACTTTTGATTTTGAAATTTCAAAATTTATTAACTTGTTGTTGTCGTTCAAGTAGAAGATACCAACGAGCTCATTTCCCTTTAGACTATTAGTCACAATATAAACCACTTTTAGTTGCAACATTAAACGTTGCTCTCCAAATACAAATTCCTTTATAACACTAATAAACAATAATTCAATTTAACAGCCCAATCAAATATACGTGTTTACAATATTAATAACGTAATGTGAGTTAATAAAACCTTTAATTTCGCTACCATCTTACAATTATGATACAGTAACATCGCTTTATATGTGAACACGGATTAATTGCTGGTAATTAAAGGTGCAGTATCATGCGAATGTATTTAATACACTCGTAGTGCAGAGCAGATAAACTGACACTGTGTAGTGAGAGTTAAAATAGGTATGCATTATTGAAACAGAAGGTTGCGGGTTTGATTCCCGCCGGGGACAAATACGAAACGAAGTAGAACGAAGGAAGCTAAAGAATAAAGAAGTACAGTACGATAGTTTTAATTAAAATTAGGTAGGTACCTATAATAACTCCAAAAGATGGAGTAAGATTTGTAATCCTGTTTATAATATAGACGTTTATGTCGAAACTCTACACAAGTTCTCCATACATTATTCTACTTGAAGCACTTTCAACTCCATTTAATTAAACTCAGATAAAATGAAAAGGACAGTTTGGACAGTAATGGTATAAAAAAATGTGCACTGAATAGACACGAAAACGATTTTCCCATTCAAGAATTTACCACCTGAGTCCAGTATGTTAAAAATACGTGGATTTCGCGCTAAGACAGTCTCTCTATTCGTTTGAGAATCTCGACCGTCGCATTAAACTGTCTTTCTGGTAATGGATTGGGAATTTCATGCTCCAAAGGTCGTTTTAAATTAATTTATACATTAAAAAGAATAAGTGCAGCGGCCGTCAGCTAAACAAGAAGTAAATAGTGTTAATCCGATCACGAGAGACGTTGGTATGCATAGCCTGTCTAATTTGTAGTCCGTTGCTTGCAATGTAATTTGCGTCAATTGGACTGAACTCCGTTTCAAATGAACTTTATGTTTGTTTATTTATAGCTTTTTATAGCGTACGGCTTGTTAGGGTTATGTAATTTAAGGTTATGTTACATTGTGAGGAAATTAGTAAAAATGTTTTATACATTTATAATTGTGCAAACTCTTTTTTTTTCTTTTGGTATTGTAGTGTAGATCGTTGTTATAGTTTTCAGGTTGCCTTAAGGTCTCTAACTCAGCACGCCAGACAATTCTTTGTGATTTTTGACCTGCATTATGTTTTTTAAGTATTATCTTCAATCTATATATATAAAAGAAAGTCGTGTTAGTTACACCATTTATAACTCAAGAACGGCTAAATCGATTTGTCTGAAAATTGGTGGGGAGGTAGCTTAAAACCAGGAGAAGGACATAGGATACTTTTAATCCCCGCGGGAACGGGAACGGGAACGGGACTTACGCGGGTGAAATCGCGGGGCGCAACTAGTTTTAAATAAATAAAAAAAAAAAAACTAGAGATACCCGTCCAACTGTACCTAATTGTACAAAAGTTAGTACAGCTTATTCCGCGCTACTATGCTCGTTTGTCGTTGCTATGTCGTCCTTTTGTCGTTCAAAAAATAAAGTAAATGTTAAATAAAAAATACCCCGACTACTTTTTAAAACCACAGACATTTAAAAAAAATATTTTTATTTTTTTAAGTTCGTTTTTATTTTTATTTGTGTGATGTGTTTTTTAAATTTTTTTTTTAGCTGAACGTTAACGCGACGACTTATAAGACATGGACATGAAGACTTATATCATGGTAGGGCCTATTGTATTGATCAAGCAACTGACGCAAATATACGTCACACGTGACATCACATTTCAAATCGCATGCAAGTGGTACTATACTATATAGTACTATACTATAAGTGCAATACTAGTAAAACCACTTATATATCTACAAGTTAAATTGCAAAAAATATGCCAGTTATCCAAGCAACTTAAAAGGCAAATCTGACGTAACGTATGACGTATTTTCGCACAACTTGCATGCAAGACTTGTCCAATGGAATCTTGGTTTAAAGTGTAGTCAGTAGTTTTGATAACGAAAGTTTTGTTTTCGGACGGATGGTGCACTGAAAATTGACAAAAAAATGACAGAATTTCTTTCAAGAAGACGGTTTTTTTTTCGTTGAATTAAAGTAGAAACCGATGCAGTTTTTAACACATATCTTAAAAACAAAAGAAAATAAACCCATTCACAACAGAAGCCGTTAAAAAACTTACATTAAAGTTGAAAACAATGATGATTTACACATCTGCTCTTCACTATCAAATAAATCTACGGAGTTAATATTTTTATTATGTTCACGTCTGCGCGTGCGTCGCCGAATCATTTAGACAGATGTTAGAGAATGAGACACACACTGATAAATAATTTTGACGAAAGGCTTTATCAACTTTATTTTTTACCCACTAATATTTCAAAATATTCTTAACTTATTGAAAATAGGTTAATATAGAACTGGATGTAAACATTGTGAGTCCTTATTATAAAAACAACCTATCATACGATTATTACGCTTAGTTATATTATGTATTTATAGAATTGCTAACCTACCATTTTCTTGATACAGATTACATAATTTCAATACGCGGTTATAGTATTATACGAAATTACTTTGCTTTTGCGTTGCTTTTATTATACTATGCATTTTTAGCACCCCGAAAAATCACTATCTCGAAGAATAGAAAATTCTTTCTCCTTTTTTGAAATTCGGTTAAAATAATTTTAACGAAACTTAACATCCGTATGCCACGTACACCAAGATTAGAATAAGTTGGCCAGTCACTGACCTACGATACTACACGTTGTGTTGATCCATAACAATCATATTGACCCAGTACCTACCAACAAGGTGTTCGACTCAAGGTGCTATACTGACGTGGTAATTGGCTTATTGATAGGGTGTCGTTTTAATGCGTATGATCAACCTAGCTCTTTCATTCTTAAGTTAATTATTTCCTAGTATAATCAAGTGAAGCCTAATTTATATTACGAAACTAGCATCATGTATTAAAGAGTCAATTTCACAAAAGCAGTCGCATTAAATAATGGAAGCAATTTTATCAAATAAGTATAGTACAGATGTGACCACCCAATTATTTTGTGAAAATTGCAAACCACTAGACTAGTTTCGTAATGTTAATTCCGCTTAAAACTCGTCAAAGCGGCAAGTATTTTTAACTCCATATTTTAATTGCACGAGCTATTCAAAATCTATATTAATCTGGATTATATTATAAATCCAGTCGACCTATTTAGGGGAGGTAAATAAAATAAAATTTAAAGCTCTAATTTCTTCTATGGTTTTCGCGATTTTGCATAATAAAACACTTTATTTACCAGTTTTAATCGTGTTTTATTCATGATTTTCGAACGAACCGAGCTTTGGCCAACTTTACAGTTAGTTTTTTTAGGATTGACTGACAACCTTCAACCTTGAAAAAGCCAACTGCAAAGTTGGCGAAAGCTCGGTTCGTTTAAAAATCATGAATAAAACGCAATTAAACCCGGTAAATAAAGTGTTTTATTATCTAAAGCTCTGCTTAGATATGTCATTATTTTAATTTTTAACACAACAGAACCGTTTGCTACACCGATTTCTGAAACAAATCGATTATTAATGCCTAAACTGTGAAGAACACCGCCTCTTGCGGCCAAACTTTGTAGTTTACAAAATAATGTGTCGTAAAGATATTAATAAATGAAACTACTAGTTGATGCATTTGAAGCAATGACCAAAGGACCGAAATGGGCGGGTTTACCTTTCGGCTACAACGCAAAAGGAAGATAAAGAGCTCTCCGAATTTATCAATTTTACTACTTATTATAATAATTGCAGAGCTCTATGTAAAGTTTATTGAGCATATGATTTTGTAACCTTACCGTTATTTTGTCCATAAAAATAGTGCAGAATTTAAAAAATGAAGACCTTGGGTGATGACTAATCAATGATTAAGAATTGGATCATTTTTAGGTTAATATTTTACCGTCGCATTAACATTTTTTTACGGTCAAGGAAAACATCGTGAGGAAACCCACGGCATTAAATCATGCACAAAGGCCCAATAGTAGGGCTAATTGCGGAAACACACAAGTTAAAACTTTAACTTTAACATTTTTTTACACCCAATTTATATTTTAACTATATCTGCAGAAAATTCTTTAGAAAAATCTAGATAAACCAAACTTTATTGCAATCAATAGTTTTTGGCAAATACATACGCAACATGTTTTTGACATACGTAATAATTTATGAACTTTCACACGTAATTAATAGTAGCAGAATAAGTCCAAAAACTATGTTATTTTAGTGATAAAGTAAAGTTAATAAAAATAGGAGTTTTTTCGTATCACACCAAAATACAATTATACAAAGTAACATCAACCTAAGTCCAAACCCTAATCACAATGACCTATATGAGATGTTACTAAATCTGCCGAGTCGCTCATCGTCGTCACGAAAATAGCACGACGTTACGACTTAACACTTTTGAGACTCAAGACTATCCATAATATCCAAGTTCAGGTAACTTTAATAAATGACCCACTGTCCTAAAAGCGTGGCCATTGATATAAATCTTTAACGCATCGACACATTTTGACCACACGTCAGGATTATGATCGGCATAAAATACTTCGCATTGTTGTCTCCTCTTACACCGTCCACGTCTTACAATAGTGGACGTCTAACTTATAAATTTTGGTGCGAACAAAGGCGCCTCTGCTGACAACGTTTCAGAAAATAACAAGGATACCCGGACAGCGGTACGGCGAATCGAATATATCGCCATCGCTATCGAAGTAAATCAATAACGATGATTTAAGACATCTCAACTGCAACAGTCAAAAAGAAGAGAAAAACTGTCCGTCCTGCTAGGTGCCGCTTGATCGACAGAAGTGTGAAACTACATGATTTTGTTGTGTGTACTTGAGCAAGGAAAACGTTTTATGTAGGTACGGTGTTGTTGTGAACGAACAAGGCACATTCAAATCACTATCAAATGTTTGGATGTGAATGATGATCATTAAGGACATTAAGAGTATAGTATCTTATATATATATTTTTTTAATTATATATAAGATCACCCATATTATTATCTAGGTATTTATTTATTTAGTTAACTACTTATTCAAGCAGGTGCCTTATTTAGTCTACATATACAATGTAAAATTCAAATCCTTACCGATTCACTGACTGCTATTTCAATATATTTTAGTTCTGAATCGCTAGTCTTAATAAAATAAAATTGGAAAGGTTGTATTTTTTGTGATTCTTATAAAGGTATCCACCATGGACCAACAGGGAAATGTTTGTGAAAATGACCACGGGATTGAAATGTTTTGTTGGTATTCACCAATATTTCGGTAGGTTCTGCATGAATGGAACGTAATAAATATGCAATAAAACCAATATTAATTGAATTAGTAGTACAATAAAAAGAAAAACGTAAACATACATCTAACAACCAGGCTGCTCCTTCATTCTGTCGACATGTATCGTTTCTATTCAATTTTTTTCGAAAACGGTTCCACTAGTTCAACGCTAGTCAACGGTAGCCAACGCTAGTCTGCTATTCAGCAAGAACCCTAGTCGGCCCATCTCTATGAATTATCTAGGAAGTCCCTAAATGAACCACACATTTAACTCTCGTGTAAACATAGTACCGTAGCCGCTGACCATCTGCAACGATCATTTAGTGCACTTCATTGTATGAGTACTTAAGTACACGATTCGCTACTGTTCTTCTGTATACGTCAGCTTAGTGTAAGTATACCCGTGCCTTTACAAAAACTACAAAAACACCTTCCGCTCAATTTCCCTTGAAACGTCAAATGTTTGCTTTTGGAAAGGATTTTAAAATTCAACATGTTTTTGTGTATTCGAACTGGATTACTGTATGCAAAGTGAACGCCACACATTCGATCAGGGGATGTCTGTTTATATACGTAGGTCTGTATAACACACAAACGTTTTTTGAACCGTATATTCTGCAGGAAGGACTACTTGTGTTTTACAACAAAAAAAAATGTATCAGAAATTAAAATATCATAAAAACTATATCCACTGAAAATTTCTTAAAAAACGTTTTTGTTTTACTATATGCTCTATTTTCGCTTTTTTCGAATTCTAGATTACCTGAAAAAACTACCTCTATGCTCGGAATAAGAACGAAAATGTATTACACTTGTTAATTGCCAATTAAAGTTGTTTAATAATTATTATTTATTATGTTATTTTTGGCGATATTAACGCCTACGCTGCTGAGTTAAGTGCTTTCCATTTGTGTACTCGTACTTATTATATCGCCTTAATCCCAATGCAAATCCTATCGGCAGATTTACAATGGAAACTATTTGATTGCTTCATTATGCGGAATCGGACTCGGTTCATTGTATATCATTTCGTACGTTATATCTGTTTGTATCCCAATTTAATCATCTTGAAGATTGGACCACCAGGAGGAACGGGTGGCCTCACCGATTCGCGATTGAACTTCAAGACATTTCACGTTCACAGAGTGATTTATTTATACACGAAAGCTTATCAGTATCGTTGATTTTAATGTTTAAAGTTAGGTACTCTACGACAACGGTTTTAAATACATCGGTTGAGTTTAGTTTAGTTAATTTAAATACGTCCGTTTTAAATACTTTACTTCTTTAATTTATTGATACATTTTGCATTGTGCAGTGCAGACTGAAAACATACATTTTAATTAACTATAATTCTTAATTTTTTTATATTAAATAGGTTCTAAAACTTTTCAATAATTTCGAACTATATACTAAACACATACACAATAAAAACTAAAACATAAATTAAAGTTACCTATTCTCAATTTAAAGCTTACTACCCTAATTTTTGGAAATATATTACTTTAAATTAATTAAAACATATTATTGAATTGAATTACCCACGATAAAAATTTATCGTTAAAACTAAAATACCATGGATATCCACCTAGAAACGTTCAGTTTTATAGAGTCCTAGATTAGACTCCTTCATTGTATGGTTATTCACGCCAGACAACAGATGAACGAACTAAATTTTGAATTCTACTCTATATCTGACAAACAAATATAATATGAATCATCCTGTATACTATCAACGTCATTCCCCTTCAATGCAATATCGGAAGATGCATGTATTTGGTATTATTTATTTGAATCGCGCACAAATGGCCAATTCTAATGCCTTTCTGAGCTTTCGTTCAATTTGCCTGATGTCTTATTTTCTACTCGGTGGTCTCGATTCAAAATATTGATTTCATACGATGTTATTATTATATAATGTTATTGATTTTAACTAATTTAAGTATAAAAATTATGATGGTAATTAATAATTGCTTATACTTACAATAATATTATTTTTACGGATTGATGTACCAACACAATTTGTTTTAATAACGTTAATTGTAAAATCGTAATAAAGTGAAATAGATTTCAGATTTCGTGCACATTTGGTATGTTATTTAGAATTGTGTGTATTGCGTGTGTGTGTGTGTGAGAGAGAGAGAATTAAAACACATAGGTATCAAATATAATATTTAAGTAAGTATAAATGTTGCCTACCATTCACAGTACAAGCCTAGTTTAGAGCTAGATTGCGCTGTGTGTAATAACTTATTTATTTAAAATAATAAAGCTTTAAAAAAAACATTTTAACTCAAAAAATAGTGCCGTTTAAATTCTATACAAGATGAGGAAACAAACGTATGAATATTTTCCTTAGGTATCCTTCTTCTTCTTCTTTTCGTGTAGTGGTGTGACACACCTAGTGTTAGAGTTTTAAGGTCGCCCTAAGGCCTCTAATTTGACCTAACGACTGCTATCAGAGATAACAACCGGGACCAACTGCTTAACGTGCCTTCCGAAGCACGGAGGAGCTCGAGAATATGATTTTTTGTCACACAAATTTTCGGTCACTCATCCAAGTAAGGACCGCGTCGACCGCGCCAAGCGTTGCTTAACCCACACGACCATTCAAGATCGGCTGGTGCAGCTAGGCCAATGAGCTCCTCTAGGTATCCTAAGTCACGGTCACGACAATAAAGTCAAAAAGAAGCTCCATATAACGCACCGTGTAAACTTGTAACATTAAACTGTGAAAAACGTCTCTAAAGAACAACAATGGTCATGGGTTCTAAGAAATGGCCGCCGAAACGAAGTCTCATGTTAAATTTAGCGTTAATGATCACATCTACGTTGTATTGTAAAAGTAAAAGTTGATATTGACACCAATGTGTAGTTGTAATGGATACTTAAATTATATGTTGAAAGTGTTTCTGTGTGTTCAGTCTTGCGAATAACAACTGTGTTGTAGAAATGCTACTGATTTTACAAGCTTTTTTCATAATAAAACATTTTATTTACCGGGTTTAATCGCGTTTTTATTCATGATTTTTAAACGAACCGAGATTTCGCCAAATTTACAGTTGGCTTTTACAAGGTGGTCAAATTTGACAATCGTTTTGACCCGTTTAAAAATCATGAATAAAAACGCGATTAAACCCGGTAAATAAAGTGTCGCGAAAACCATAGAAACAATTAAGCTTTTTTCAGTTCGATTTAAGTTTTAATGGCAGAACGAGGCATGCACTAAATAAAAATACAGTTTAGTTACTTTCAAAGGGATCTAAGTACTCAATAAATTGAAATAGTCGCTGCGGTCCGCGGTTTTGTCTCTGTAAGTCCCAATCCCGTGAAAAAATCGAACAAAAGCTTATTTGTGTTAATCAACAATTTCAGTTATCTGCAAACTAAGTTTTAATGTAATCGGTTCTGAAGTATTTGCGTGAAGGGGTATAAACATAACTGTGTACTTACTTACATACAAACATTCACATATATAATATTAGTAGTATTCATTTATACTTTTGTAATATGTATATTAATATTTATTATATAGTAATATTTTACAGATGTCATATACCCTATTAATGCACGATCAATAAACTTGTAACACATGTTTTTACACCACGCCAAAGAATTTCAAGAATTATGTCTACAGATGTCAAAACTGGTAACACCGACACGCAGAACATTAAATAAAGACTTTTCTTTGCGAAAAACGTCCAACTTGTATACAAGTAAGCGCATGTACAAGAATCGTTAAACAGTGTAACAGTTACATTTGATTGATATGGCATTTTTAGCTCTAAAGAATTTATTGCCATATTGTGCTAAAGAAAATACTGTTACTGCGTCATTGGTAGGTAATTGTTTTAAGATTATCAATAAGAAATATATTATAGTTATTGCTTTTATACTTTATTGCGGCAAGGTATAGGGACTGGACCAGTAGGATTCCATTGCCTGTCAACCAGGAACAGATTCCTTATTTGAAAAAAGTTCAGAGAGATTCCTCGCTCGGGAAATCTTTGAATGAAATTGCTTTGCTACCATGAATGCAACATTTAGAACTGGCATTTTTCTAAAAACTGATAACTTGAAACATATTTGGCATTATAGGAAGTTCTCACAGAAGTAACGTTTACATCTCAAATTTAAAATGTTATATTCTTATATTATTTACAGATTTTTCAAAGTTTTTTTTTGATTACACATCGTGTAGTTTAATATCTATTAAATCATTTACAAAATAATAAATCTAGTTTAATCTTTACACATCAATTTAACCACGAAAAACATCTACATAAATTGAGAGAGAAGTATACAAGTTAACAAGGCAGTAGTAACTGATAAGCATATATTTTATGTAACTTGCTAAAATACCTATTGACTGTAGAATAGTGAGCTCCAAGGTGCTAACTACTAGGTAACCATTGTCATCATTTTAAACTTTGACTGCCACTTCTAAACATTTTAATTTCTACATTATGTAACATTCAATACATACGGCAATCATATTACGTCATAAAAATGACGAACAGCCATGTAGGTAACGCTATGTAAAAAGTAGTAAAACACTTAGGAACAGCTATTGCGAAGTTTCATTCATCTTTGATCGCCGGGAGCGGATGGATAGCGATGGGAATGCCGCAATCCAGGCATGCAGTAGATGTATTATTTATGGTTTCTATTCGATAATAACTTTTAGTTGTCTTTGGATTGTCGGTCTTCAGTGGGAACTGTCAGATCCCAAACCGAAAGATATCATCTTTAATAATATTTTAAAGAGGTAGCAGCTACTACCTACCTAATAATATTGTAAAATGTTCATTAAGTACGGAATAACTCTTAAATGTGTAATACGACACATTTCAAACAATATATTCTTAGTTAAACGCTTTGAAATCTTTCCTTTCTTAACCTATTTTGAATACTTTCCCATCATTTCACTTTTTTGTATTTGACATCATGCCACTTATAATTTACTAGCTGCGCCCCGCGGTTTCACCCGCATAAGTCCCGTTTCTACGGGAATATCGGGATAAAATGTAGCCTATGTGTTATTCCCGGTATCCAACTACTTATATTACAAGTTTCATCGCAATCGGTTCAGTAGTTTTTGCGTGATTGACCAAACCAAACACACACACACTTTCACATTTATAATAGGTATTAGTGGGATTATGTTTTTGTATGTTTCGACTACATTATATTTAGCTTTGCCTGATTGGTCTTAGATCTCTTATTTCTCAACATCCCATATCAATAGGTTAGTTAGGTTAAATCAATACCACGAAACAATGACAGATGCTATGTGTTTTTATCAAAAAAAAAATAACAGAGAAAACATACAGAATTACTTAAATAAAAATATAATAATACATCGATAATAATAACTTTCAGCCACAGATTTATTTAAATATCTTTTTGATAAAGTTTTCAAGAGTTCTTTTTGAACATTTTTCAATATTATATTATGTGTGTAACAAACTTTTTCTGAGTTTAACATAATTTTATTGTGTATAGGGATTAGTCATTGTTATTAGTATTAATATGATTAATGTTATATTATTACTATTAGTCATAATATATTATTTATTAGTCATCTTATGTATAAAAAGCTCGTTCTCTCTATAAAAAAATAATAAGATAGGTGTATAAATCACGCATACGAGTTTATTAACTAAAATAATAATTTACAATGACAAAGAAGAGATTGTAAAAAATATATTGAAGACTTAATTAGAATTGGAACAAGCAACGTTGCGTTCTCATAATAATCAATACGATCATGTCTTTTGATACACTTATCTACAATACAAGCTTTCTAAAAGATAAAACTCAAATTTGAGATTATAAAGTAATAATGTTAGTTATAAAAACTTGATTTTATTATGCCATCAATCTTGTAGGTCGGCATGTTAGTCGGATAAATCGTGTGAGTTCTATTAGAACATCATTTTAATCATCAGTTTGAAAGAAACTAACTAATTGAAATATTAAAAAGTTCTAAAAAATAGTTATCATGTGGGCGCTATAAAAATTATGTTTTATTGTTAGTATTATGTATCTCAATAGTGTAACACTAGCTTTTATTGCCAAGAGTATTTAATATCTGGAAATCTTCGTCGTTTGAAATTAATATTTACTAGCTTCCGTTGTAATCAAAATTATGAAATGGCTCATTATATGGAATAATGTTCTTTCCTTAAGTTTTTTTTCTATTTATTGGTTGCTTGGAAGAGGTCACCCATAGGCGATAAGGCCGCCCATTGTAACACTTTAGTTATAAGATCTAATCTGTAACTTTGCTATAATTTGAGGTGTTTTTTGTGGTACAATAAAGTGTTAATCAATCAATAATTATTTCTGGTTATGAGTGTTTTCTATATTATAAATTTCCCAAAAAAAGTAAATTGGTACTTTTTTTTGATAACGCGGCATAGGCCTGCATTTATTGAATTACAGGCTTATGCCGCGTTATATGGGACTACGATCCAAACTAATGAGTTGTCTAATACCAGTACACTAGTTTGGGGCTAGATTGCGCAGTGTGCAGAAAAGTTACCTTCTTATTGCCTATCTGGTCATATCTTACCAGATATCAATATTTTATATATTTGACCAATAAGTCAAAGTAGCCAAAAGCTATACAAAAACTAAATAAAATAAGTATTTATTAAATTAGTATAGATTTAAAGACAAGTCTTTTAAATTTTATGGTGTTATTTATTAAAATTTATTAGTATAATCAAATCCTAAAATACAAATAATCACAAGCTTAAATACAAAAATGAAATTACAATACATAATAAAATTAAAACTAAACTAAAATATAATAAAATTAAAATTAACAAAAAAACAAAAAAAAAAGGGATACAAAAAAAGAATTAAAAAATAATAGGGGTTAAAGTATGAAATTGCCGTTTTATTGCAATAGGATCTTTGAATTGACATAGAATCTTCATGGTTTGAGGTTTTCGAATGAATCTTTTTTCAAATGGTTTGTTAAAAATTTAAAAAATAAACAATTCGATTTTCAGTACAAATCGGCAATTTCATACTTTAACCCCTAATATATATATTAAAATTATTAGTTTTAAAATCAATCAGTTGTAAAGCTACAGAAGCTAACATAAGCAAAACCAAACAGTCTAATATTTGAACGGATGTCCACAGATTGACTTTCGACCCTTTACAGAACTATCCCGGAAAATAAGGTTAAGGTTACATGTGAAGGCATGTTGTAACCCTTTGGTGAAATGTAAATATTTGCTGTTATGTCATTGACATTTTTATGTCATCAACATAACGAAGGATCTGTTGGATTGGTTTGACGGGTGGGTTGATTTGAATTAGTGTGATTCTTTTGAATCAAAACTTACAATTTTAAGAAGGGATTGAAATTATGTACAAAGTGCTGTTTTTAAATTTTAGATAGACATTGCCGGTGTACCTGGCGTGACATTTGAAAATGAAGCTTTAGTTTTTTTTTTTTCGATTTTCGCGGTGTTGATATTAGTTTCCTAACTTCACCTAAGCTATAAACTGTTATCTGATACTATAAAGTTCATTGGACTAGCTGCACTCATCGATTTAGTTTAAGCAACGCCTGGCGTGGTCATTACTTGGATTAAAAACATAATAAGTATACTATCTCGATCTCCTCGGTGCTTCGGAAGGTGTGTACCATCTCCTTAACGAAACAACGTTAAGGAGGTGGTACATAGCCAATCCAACTTACGTTATGCCTCCTTGTGAAAAAAAAAGCAGAAAGAAAGAAGAAGAAGACTGATATTTCTAAAATCAATTAGTGCTTCAACCTGAACTGATAAGTCCTAACATTCAGAATACTTCCCTGACCTTTAGACCTAGATGTTCTCTCGTTTATCACGCTACTGATCGCACACAAAAGAGTCATGTCATTGCACAACCTAATAATAAGGCCCATTCACGAAATACCCGACATTTTTTCAAACTCAAGCCGGCATGCAATTCTGTAGAAAAAACGGCAAAATCAATAACAGCGACGTGCACGTGTTTAAGGTGGATTATAGATTACGTTTTGGAAGATTTTCCCATTGCCTGTGAGCCCGAACGAACTTACGCAGGTATGTTGTGGGACAAAAATCTATGGAGATGCTTTTTGGTCTTAAAAAAATCATCGAATAATAGTGCTGTTTTATACTTATTTTGTTATATTATAATAATTTAAGAAATTATTATTAATTTCAGGCGAATTAGCAGAAATTATCACGTAACGAAATTCTGTATGCTGTGATTATATAAATTAGGATCATATATAATTATTGCAATATCATCAATATAACAAATTTAATTACAAATCTAAATAGTAATTTATATTGTATATAATGATAAAATTATTTTAAAATATTGTGAAACTGCTTATGTGAATTAAACATTAATTTTCAAAACTAATTAAATATAGAGTTTTAAAGCGTTTCATGAGCAAGGAATGCGCTGCTTAATTAGAAATTAAATTGTTGAATTTCCAGATTTATCTACTTCACAGATTTCTTGTTTCATACCATGGTTCGGCACAATGAAATTGTATACAATTATAACGGCCAAAATTGTAACTGTCTTCTAACAAAACTCAAAGGTTGCGTATCTTTTAAGAAAATTTCAACAAAAGCAGGTAATTTTATCGAAAGATTCGGTGACTTTTACGATATAAAAAATATCAGAACAGTTATTTTTTAAGATATTGCGCTTAGATATTTTTAATAACCAGGTCAGCAGTGCACTTTGCTATAATTTCAGTAATCAATATTTCAGCAGCGGATACTTAAAGAAATTTATTGTTTTTTAATCAATAGATTTACATCAGGAAGTGTGACTAGTAGAAATTTGGATTGGGTTAAATGACAGTTATAAAACTAAGTATGGTTGTCGGTTATTGCCCTCCAATATTCAATGGCTCAAATTATCAGAAGAATTTCGTATAAAACAATGCTTTTTATATGTTATTAATGCGGGCCAGGAAGAAAGCATAAGACGCCTTATGAAATTAAAATTACGTAATACAAAATAAGGTTTTTCACAAGGAGCCTGTTCCTCAGGAGCCTATACTTAGCTCGAAATATGGCTTTTTAACAAGGCCCATACTTTTGATTTTTAATGAATTTGTTGCTTGTTATAGGTTTTTGTACAGCGCTTATAAAAGCGTTCTCATTTATCTTTTTTAATTTTTAAACGCTGAAGTACATTTGCATCGTAAATTATAAAAATGCCCTGTATAATAGTGCAATATATTTTATTAACACGTATCGTGGTATCTAGTTAAGTTTTGTTTTTTAAATGGAGCGATAATGGTAGCAGTTACCTGTATGTAATTTCATTTAAAAGTTGTATGGAATATAAATGAAAAGTTGGTAAAAAGAAGGTGAATCGAGATGGCTTTAATCGGTCCCTGTATGGTGTTTTCTATATACAATATTCATTGTGTCTTTATTTATTACACAGCACCGTAAAATATGAGTTTTAATTAAATTTATCACGTTGTTCTACTACAATTGGGGCACGTTAACATAAAAATATATTGCAATATGTTTTATGTCACTAAATGCCTTTAGTACCAACCTCTAGAAAATGTCATTTAATTTAACCTTTACATCGAAAGGATTTCCCGTCATTTACGACAAACTATTCAAAATACTCAATTACTTATTTTATTCTTTTTAATGGCGCTATAATTGAGATGAAAAAATTGAGAACTCCAGACGAATTACTTGAAATGAGTAAAATGTCCTTACAAAATATTGTAGTCTACAGGTAATTACACTGAGCGAGTCTCTACGCCAATTAAAATGGTTTACTGTGAAGTAATCATGGGAAATATAATAAAGATCAGAGCTCAGTGATAAAACCATAGGAAGCATAGGTCTCTTCTGTCTTATATAAAATTGGGTTTGATATATTTGTACAGAGTGATAGATAGATATAGATAGATAATAATTTATTTAATCAATCATAAAAATATTTCACAAACAACACATTTAAAAATAAATTTTAAACTAAATAAATGTTGAACAAAAAGACGGCCTTATCACCTAAAGCGATTTCTTCCAGGCAACCTTATTGGCATGGAAAAGGGACTATTTAGTTGTACTGGTAGGTCACGTTGTGATAAATATAATAAATAATTAAAATACACCATAAATAATCTACCTTAATTATATATGTACACTCATACACACACGTGTATGAGTGTTGGCCATTATAAGTAGAAATTGGGTTGTTCTAGACGTTTAGGCGATCCACTTTTGTTCTACAACTTTTGAAAATTCGGTATTATTACAAAATTTTTGGTTTTATGTTTCGCAGAAGAAACAGTTGTTTTTTTTAAATAAACGAATTTAAAGTTTTTTTACTGTCGTCGATCAAAGTAAGGAAAGATCAAAGTTTTTCGAAGTAGATAAAAGGACTACTTACTCTGAACAACAGCTGATTTACAAATAAACTTTTATCTTAAAATTTTCAAAAAATACAAAAATTTACAAAAATTGTCAAACAAAAGTTGTTCGTCTAGACGTCTACAACAACTCCCTTTCGGCTTTAATAGCCATCCTCAAAACACCTTGTCTACCTTCAATTTTATTTCATGATTTTGTACATTTAATTTCTAACAACTACCGCAACTTTAAAAGGTAAAAAATCAAGGAATACTACTTATATAAAGCAGGTTTTTGTGTCGCCGCAATGTCGACTTTACCGATGGATAATTATGAATGAATTGTAATAGCGGGCCATTTAATTGATGCGCTTGCGACGACGACGGACGCCGAACCTGTCTACTGTGATGTTCTTTTGTCGATAACATCATTGCGAAGCTAAACGTGCGCAAAGTTTTTACATTTATTTTTAAATACCTACTAATACTTGTTGAAATAATCTTATTTCAATCAATTTATTCTGCCCTAAAACATTGAAAAAATGAATCACAAGTAAATGCTACCTTTTATCTCTAGTACTTGACTTTTATAAGAAAATAGATCGTTAATTTTGTAATGCAGAGCAATGGTTTCCTCTTAGAGGGGTTAAGCAGTAAGACGCCACGGGAGCCTACTATGAATTGGCAAATGTCCCATGCCTTTGGACCATAGTAAGTCCTAAAACATATCAGTTTCCTCACGATGTTTTCCTTCACAAAGCGATAAATAATAATATAAATTTATTAAAACACCAAAACTAAAATCAAGATCTGCAGTAGATATAAAAATTATTTCATAGGAACAAACTTTTCAGTATCTAGCACAGGAGATTTTGACAGTAACAAATCAATGAATCACCAATTGCATTTTTTAAGTCAACTCCGCATCCGTTCTCTAACCAACAAACCAATCAAGTTCAAATCCTTGACATCCAATCGGAAGTTATTCCAATTGAAGATCTACATAACGAAGACAATTGCATCATCAGCACTACAACGACGATGCTGCGAGTCATCGGCCTGGCCGGATGTAGTTAACCAAGTCTTGATTAGCCGAGACGAAGCATGAGCCACGGTACCGTACAAGTTCAAACAATTAACTTTACAGAAGTGTCCGACACTAATGAATGATACAGACTTGGTCTGTTTCATTACACAAACACCGTGACACGACGACGTCTTACAAATTGAGATTAATTCAAGACTGCACTTGTTCATGACAATCATTTACAGACAATATTGAACTTTAAACTCGAGTAATTAAGTCGTATTAATTCATTCATAGTTACAATTGCGTAACGTAGTTTAACCTCAACGATACAATGTCCTGTGGCTATTTATATCTCAATTGATTGTAGCTTGAATTCTTTGTTGACTGTCAAACTTAGTAGGCGGCTTTAGAACATTCTACTATTCACAATTGTTTATATTTTCTATAAAAAAAATTTTTTTTGTCTTCTATGTACTTAGGTGCACAAGTTCAATGGAAAATATTCTTCCTTTATTGACGCGTTACTTACTACTTGCCGGGGGGTTGCTTTCGGCTGGTTTGCTGGCTGTCATTATGATTCTTGTGTAACATTGTTTGAGCCTACACTTACGATGAAAACCAATGTGCAGTTACCTATTAGGGAACATTGTAATTGTGATAAATTTGGACTCGTCGCGGGTTCTGATACTTAGGCAGGTGAAGCCACTTTGGAAAACGGATCGGAACAAATTCCAAAAATTCCAAATTGTTCTACACTTCTATTGAATCTTCTGAATTACTCGTAGTTAGTGGGACATATTACATAGACCTCATCATGACCTACTATCGCTTACCTAATTAAGTTTATTGTCGATACGAACAATGAACATAGATTACATTTTGCAAGACGTAGGATCCAAATTAAGTAACTTGTTGGACGCTTTGACAGATTTTTCGTAAAATAATTTTGAGTACAGGCCCAGATTATTTAGGAAAAGCAGTATTTAAAATTTACTAAACGGATTAAAATATGATTTTTAAGCAAAACAACAAAAGCAACAATGACAAGCAAAACCCTACTTGGGATCTGCTTGTTAGATATCAAGGAAAGAGTCAGCCGTTGGTCAGCCGTTGGAATCTTCTGAGTTTTCTACTGGATCTCATAAATGCAAATTAGAGTTAGATGTTAAAAACTCTAACAAAACGAAATATAGAAACTAAACAATATTAAAGTTTTATTTATATTCAAGATACAAACAGACGTTAGTCGTAAATTTTGTTGCTCTATCTACATCTTAATTCAATAGTTCATTCATAAATTTCTCGACTAAAAGTAATCAAATCCCCGAATTCCTTATCAAAGAACTGCGATAAGAGCTTTAAAGTCAACTTTGTTGCCTTATCGTCTAGGCT
This sequence comes from Idaea dimidiata, assembly GCA_949358125.1. NCBI lineage: Eukaryota > Metazoa > Arthropoda > Insecta > Lepidoptera > Geometridae > Idaea > Idaea dimidiata. Next base: position 11,880,626 of record OX442339.1, on the reverse strand, counting down.
GCTTACAAAATAGGTAACTAGGTGTCTTTCTTGTATAAAAAACGGGATTATGTCTGATAAAAAGGTCACGGTCAGTGTGAAGGACAGAAAGAGCAACCATTCTTCGTCTTTTTGGGTTTTGGCTAAAGTGGCATAAACTAAAGTAGAGTAGTATAGGCATGGTGATGCATGTTGTGAGTGCCATTCCCGCCATGAGCTAAAATACCTCCATATTTTATTATCTTAAGGTAAAGGTGGTGTTGGTCTAGTAGTAGTTACTCCGGCTTTCATTCCGAGAGTCGTGGGTTCGAATCCAGATCGCGCACCAATGTCTCTTTCTTTAAGAAAAATCTCTGATGGTGAAGTAGAACATTGTGAGGAAACCGACATGTCCTTGGAACTCACCCACCACGGTCCGAAGACATGGGACATTCGCCAATCCGGGGTAGGTTCCTATAGCGTCTTAATTCCTAACCACTCTAAGAGGAGGCCCTTGCCCTACAGTAGGACAAATTAACGGCCTAATAAAAATGCTCCGTGGTGTAATTAGCTTAGGTCCCGATCCCATAGAATTATGGGGATAAAAATATAGGCTATATGTATTCCAGGTCTCTAGCAGTCTACATATCGAAACTACGTTCGTACACACCATATATTTTAATTACCATTCCTTATTTCCACTTTACTTTTTTTAGATTTTTTTCTAAAGAAACGACTCTATGCGTGGACTCAACTTTTGTCACATTTTGGTTGACGTTGGATGTCACTTACAAGAGCAAGACATTAAGCCATGCATAGGGTCGTTGGTGAATACGGCTAAGTCACTCGAAACCTCGAAACTTTCGTAACCCTACTAATGACATTGGTATCAATAACTACCGTAAAATCAACAAAATTACAAGTCGAACATGCTTTTTAAGAATATCGACATAATTAAAACAAACACTCGAACCGGTAGTCGCAATTTGTCCATCGATCGATTGCGTAGTATAAGCACTTTTCCAATCGTTTCGATTATTCGATACTTATTCGATTATTGCTTTTAACTCGATAGAACGCCCACGCTCTGTCAATATTTACTCGAGATACGAATGATACGACGAAGCGACACTGCGGCGACTAAGGAAGTGTTACTTAGAAGTTTGTATTGATAACAATACTTTAAATTCGATTACGAATCGATAAAATATTGAATAACACCGTACAGCAAGCGAACGTATTGATTTTGTCCCCTTATCATTCGGTTTTATTAAAATTAACTCTGGTAAACTGTAGCTACGACAGTTCTATGGGACAAGTCTATGTTTTTGAATAAAAGCGTGGGCTTAAATTGAAATTTGTTAAGTTAAATTTGTGATATAAAAGTAACCTGTGACAAGTCTTGACTGTTTTGAGAAAAGTTGAGTGAGATATAAAAATACCGTTTTTTATTTTATTATTTGGGAATACTTATTATGTACTATCTAGTCATATTGCGCATACTGTTCCCTGCTTATTTATTTTTACTTTCATAACGGTTACTTGTTTACTGTTGTAAAAGAATTGACATTAAGTGAGACCTTGTGTAAGCAATGTTTAAACACATTGATGAGGTACCCAATGTTAAATGGTGATAGAAAAATAAATTGATTTATCTTGTTTTCGCGACTTTGTATTGAAATAAAACTCATTTTTCGGGATAAAGGATCAGTTAGTAACGAAAGTTTACTTACTTAGTTTAAAAATATTATTTCCTATACAGGGTTATGGGTTTCGAATCCAAAACCGTTCAGGGGGTGATTTTCCACATCAAAACAAATAACTTTTGTTCAACGACTTCTGGATATTCGTTTTTTTTTTTGAAAATTTTAAGGTTGTAGCTCACTCAAAAAGACCACTGTTTTTGAAAATAAATTCAATTTAAGTTTTTATTTTAGTAGACCAAACTAAAAGAAAGGACATCTTAAGGTCAATGACCTCTAACTCTATGAAACAGCTGATTTTCAAGTAAACTTTTCACTTAAAATTTTCGAAAACTACTTTGATTTTCAAAAAGTAGTAGAACAAAACTTATTCGTTTTGATGTGAAGAATCACCCCCTGAACGGTTTTGGATTCGAAACCCATAACCCTGTATATGTACTTAAAAATGTACTTAAAAATTAAATGTTACCCCGTTTATTTATCCCACAGTAGGGTTAATGCTTCTTAGAGGGGCCTCTCTTACAAATAACATTCCTCTTATAACTGAATATAATATCCATAAAAATATTTTCCCCAGTGATTAAAGGTAGCACCTAAATAGAGCGATTATTCGTTCTTAACGTACAATAAAATACATCAAACTGCAAGTCGTAGCTTGATGATACTTTCTCGACCCCAGCTCGAATTTATGAGAATTCTTAATACAGTTAAGTTAAATTAATTATTTTACACGAAAATGGCTAATTGTTTTTAATTATTCTGAATTATATTTTCCGTTTAACATTTTTCTTTACCATCTGTGCGAGATAAAGTCTTATATATGGAGAAGTACTAATAGTTTCATTGAATATGGTGCTCCACTTGTCACGCGACAAAACCTATTCATTCACAATTTACGCCACCTGCCTTAAGACACGAAAATGTCTTATAATCTACTCAGGACGGAGGCTAATTTAGTCTCTATTGTCAGAGCTATAAAGGCCAAATTAGTGTGCCAAAAATGTTATTACAGAAGTCGGTATCAAAGCAAATATAACGCCTTCACAGGCTCACTCCCCTCGGTGAAGAAACAATAATTATGAATAAATGGCCAACTCGACGCCACAATAGTAAGAAAAGATAAAAGAAAGAATTACATGGAAGATTTCGGGGCGTGTTATTGTTATAAGGCCGTTACTAGATAACAATTTGCACTTCGAGTGTCACTTATTGTGTTAAGGGCATTAAAAATAAACAAATGACTACCAGATGTGTGAGCTGTGAAGTGGGCGCATGCGCGGCGCGGGCGCAAGCCTTTTGACTCTGAAGAAACTTGCTGAACATGTTCGGCTACAAAAGAATTTATTGTAAAAGTGGATTTTAATGTTATTTGAGTGGGATATTTATTGACTGTTCTGTGTTATATTGATGGTTTGTAAATTTAAGTAAACGAAAAACTTTTCGATTCAAGCTAAATTTCTTACGCAAATTTTTTTTTAGGTCATTTTAGAAACTTACTTTACGTAATTTATATATTTAGTAGCTATATAATTAAGTAACTAGGTATCTATCTCAACAATCTCAAGAAGCTATAAAAACTTTAAAAATTTAAAAAAATCATCATTACAAAAACATTCCATATAATTTATAAATTATTTAAAAAAAATTACCTTACTCTTCCTGGGCAGTCGGGTAAAACTTACACACTAAAATAGATAAAGCAGAACTAAGGAGTACTAAAGAATAATTACTAACCTGATTTTGATGAAATTCAGAGACCACACATAATTTAGTAAGTCGGTATCTGAGGTCATGGTTTTTCAAATTGATACGTACGCCCCAATTATGGATTTATGTTGGAAAATCAAAAGAAAACGGGAGCGGCAAAGTTTAAAAATAACTGAGATCAAATCTACGCCGGACGCTACCAGAAGTTACAAACATTAAAACCATAATAAAATAAATAAAAAGTACAAAGTAACTGTATCATAACTAATATTAAAGTGCGATTGTCTGTTTGTCGGTCTGTGATAATCCCACTGATGTGTTGAACACCAATGTTATACGTATAACTATGCAAAAGTAACCCTGGTTGTGTGTTACGCTTGACGCATAAACCGCTAAGCCGATTTTTGATGAATTTTGGTATATAAAGAAAAAGGGCTTCTCGCATCCAGTTTGTGCCAGCCGTCTTGCGCAAATCGTCGCTCCAACGTGCCTGAGGACGTCCTACACTACGTTTGCCGAGACGCGGTCTCCACTCTAGAACTCGATGCGAGAAGCCGAAAATAGATCTAGGTGGCGTGCAATTGGAGAGGCCTATGTCCAGCAGTGGACTGCAACAGGCTGATGATGATGATGAAAGAAAAAAGGTACCTTGGAAAAGGACATAACCATAATTTTAACCTTGATATTTCCGCGGGATTGGGACTTACGTTACAGAAAGCGCCGCGGGCTTCATACTATTGCTAATAAATAGTATGTTAAACTTACAGAAACTTTAATGGGGTAGGCAAGTCTTATCGAACAGACGTTTGAAACCGTGTGACGAAACTAGTCTACTAACAAAAACGCTGAATTCATTGTTATGATGGTTAAGATGAAGTTGTGTTGTTCATTAAGTTGGTCCAATCGTCGGAGGCTCTATGCTTGTTGTTATTAATTTGTAGAAAGTCATCCCGGCTCCATTAGGAGATAAAGGTAGAGATCGACCGATTGATATTTAGATCAAATGAAGATGATAATATGTGTACAGACAAGACGCTAAGAAGTTTATTCACTATTCTCAAGTATTAGGACATGTCTGCACAGACCAGAGGTTGGTTTAGCGCCTAGAACCTAATAAAGACGTGCGCTACGTGCGGCCGGTTACGAATATTATAGATTTTTCCTTTTAGTAGGGCCTCGCTAGGGCCTCGATAGACTCTAGGCGCTAAGTAGCCGATTGCCTGTTGCCTAGTGTTGATTAGTTACACGACAAGTAACGTTATTTGTACCGCGACATTCATTGTCTTTGTACAAAAACGCATTTATTAGTGGCCTACCCTTACCAGACTGCTAACCTGTTAATAAACCTTACTTAATTTCTTCTCTATTCTATTCACTTAAGTAAAAATAAATACAAGACATTTTTATGTATTATGCTCTATTCCGTTCCCGCGAGAATAACACATAGGATAAAAAGTAGCCTTTGTGTTATTCCAAGTCTCCAGCTTCCCATATTCCAAATTTCATCCAAATCCGTTTAGTCGTTTTTGCGTTATTGAGTAACAAACTTACATACATACATTCATACAAACTTTTGCGTGTATAATATTGGTAAGAAGTAAGATTAATTAATTAATTAGTTCTATAAAATATTTTTACATCAACACTGTTAAGGCAAACCTTTTAAATTTCGGAAGGTGAAACAAAATTTTATTATTTTAAGATTCTTAACGAATTCTATCGCAATTAATTTGGTAGTTTTAAAAGAGAGCTATCAGACTGACAAGCAGAATATTTTATGATGACTAATTATTATCTTTGTGATTTATCCATGTCCATAACCAAATAAAATCACAACGCGTATCGTCTCTACGAGAGCATTTTTTTTAATCTTTGGAACTTTTAGTTACACGTAAGTTTTAAAACCAGCTCCTTGCTTTGTTACAACGCTAATGATCAGTCGCTGCTTATTAGGATCAATCAAAGTCTATTATTACAAACGATTGATTTTTCTATCACTCCGCTCGATATCCGAAGATTTACAACTCTACAAAGGTTCTAAGAGTGCTATTATACATCGTTATTACGGTAAAATATTCAAAATAAAGACAATTTATTAAATACCAACGGAAGTGACCCATAAACACTACTAATATTATCAAACTGAGAGTCAATCTTAAGCCCCAACAGATATTCGGTTTTCATTCATAAATATCATTTTCTTCTATTGGTTATTCACTCTTGAGTCTAAATTATGGCACAAACATTTTTTATTTGCGTCAAGTTTATCACTTAGGATTTTATTACACTAGCTAAAGATTCCGTATTCGGGGAATACCGAGATAAAAAAAAACAAGTTACAAACAACATGTATGCCAAATTTCAGCCAAATCTAATCGTTTTTGCGTGACTGACACACAAACATTCAAACAAACAAACACTATAAGTCCGACATCTCTTTATTTATAAAAATGAATCCCTATTTCGCGTGTTTACGCCATCACGCTTGAACGGCTGGACCGATTTCGGTAATTCTTTCTGTGTTGTGTTTGTTATGATTAGGAAATGATACTTATAAAAGAAAAATATCGATATTCCGGCGGGATCGGGACTTACGAGGGTGAAACCGCAGGGCGCAGCTAGTTTATAATATTAGGGAGGTAATACCTACTATTATGTTTTATACTTGAAGCTTGAGACAAGTTTTTATCGTGACAAGGGCTTTATAGGCTGGGAAAAGTAGGCAATTAAAACTTTTATTGTGGGCAATGGAGTCCGATCGGAAGTCACTAGTTAATGTCAAATAGAAACCTCCAAATCACTGTTATCGAACGATCTCGTTTATCTCCAAAAAGATCTTTCGAATTAATTCCCTAACACTTCATTAGTGTCCGGGTAAACATGGAAATGCAAATCAAATCGGCGGAGTCGTGTCCGAGCATTCTCGTTCAATGACCAATCAACCTCTAATAGCTTGTATTGGGAAGAAATCCCATAAGTTTCGGGTCAAACAGACTCTATGAGACCGGCCGCTTTGTGTCAACTATAGCCCAATATATTTCGGTGGTAGTTACGAACCGTAACACTATTTATTCTGACATAAAATGTCTTAATTAAGATCAGGGGTGTAAAATATTGCGTTTACGTTTCATTACGTACACAAAACGTTGAATTTTTTAATAAAAATTCAAATTATCTTCGACATAGCGGGGTCCGGTCGCTGTGGCAATATGTTCAGTTTGTTATGGCGAGGCGTAACTTCATATACGATTCTGATCACAATTCCAATGATTACTTATTACTTACAGGTCGGGTAACGAGACCATTAACAAATCAATGAGGGAGTTCCAATTAAGTAGCTGATGTTATTAAGTTTGTTGAAGATTCTTGTTTCGATGACTATCGCCAAATTAAAATCTTCAACTTGAGTTATAGTTACTTTGTAATTCGTTTATTTGCAAGACATATTTGACTGCGAAATTAGCTGGTTAATATGTGTTGAATATTTTATTTATTTATTGGTGTTCAATTTACTATTGCTATTTAATTATTTATTTACGGCGTTCAACGCGAAATTAAAGCAATTTATTCAAACAATTATTTAATAATAATAATTACATAATATAATATTATCGTGTAATATATATTATATATATTATTATTATAATATATATTATTATTATTTACAAGTATAACTTTTTTATATATTTTAGGCTCTGGTACTCACTATAATTATACTCCTAAAGCTACAAACAATGAATACCTATTAAATTTATTGTAAACTAGCTGCGCCCCGCGGTTTCACCCGCGCAAGTCCCGCATTGTCCCGTCGCGATCCCACGTTGTTCGAACACCTACCTACCGCAATGCGAAAATCCACACTTAAACGGTCGCCCATTGAAGCACTGTTAAAGCCAGGCGTTACCTAGTTATCACTCGCGTAAGTCCCGATTCCGCTGGATTTTCGGGATCAAAAGTATCCTATGTTACTCTCCATTATTTAAACTATCACTTTGCAAAATTTCATTCAAATCGGTCGAGCCGTTTGACCGTGAAGAGGGAACAAACAAACAAACAAACAGACTTTCGGATTTATAATATTAAGTTAGATAAGATAATACGATAAACATGAACTTTGTCAACAGTTTCCATTGCAAGGTTGCACGTTAATTGTATGGATAAACTACTCAAACGTTTAGTTAATTAAATTAATTCTGGGGTCGTTGAATTTTAGACAATTAATCTTATTAATTAGGAACCATAAGAAGGAAAGCAATTTAAAACTCGTGCAAGCAACAGTGTTGCTTAAAAATCAAACGGTTTTGTTCCAAAAACAATTACCAACTAATTGTTATTACTTGAAATTGGTGGTTTCATAAGACAAAAATAAAAGTAATTAAGTAGATGTAACGAGGTCGTATTTTTACCGCAAAATAGTACACTATGAAGCCATATAATATTAAAAAAACGAATTTAAAACAGATGTCTTTTCGATAATAAAATATTTACACCATCTTAAGATATTATTATGATTCATAAGTACAGTATACATACAACCTATGATTTGTTTAAAAATAGTTAATGTATCTAAAAAACGAGTAGATTTTTTGTTAATACATACAATCATCAAAACACGCGTTCGTAGCACTTAAATTTAGTTTGTTTAAATTATTCCTAATTGCGTTTAACCTTTAGTTATATTACAGTAAAACTAACGTTATATACCGTATGCCGATATTGCACAGCACTTAAAATTGTCTACATCTAATTCCACCGTTCCTACCTAAAGTTTTAAGCACAAAAAACTACAAAGTAACAACTAATTTACTTCATCAAAACATCTTTAATATCCGCCACAAAACTTTTCTTAAATTAAACTAATCCAATCATTTGTTACGTCTTAAAATAAAATGTTACACGTTCGTTTCACTACGTAACCTATATATGCTTAAGGCGAAGGATTGTGCAACTAAAAACTCATACAGACTAGTTTACTATGGGTAGCTAGCTCGAGTTGCGACGTCTTGTAAGCGCCAAAACAGATATCTCCCTTAATTTTACTTATATTTCTATTTAGGTAAAACTGTACTACCAATTTGGAGTACAGATCACTACTAATCATAATCAATACGGGAAAAATAAATTTCTAAATATGTCTGTTTTCGTTGTAAAATGCAAAAGTCGTTGTCAAAGGCATGTTTTTTTTTGTAAAAGTTAATTAAACGTGTAAGCAAAAATACCAAATTAAAGGCAAAAAAAGGACAAATTAAATAGGTACCAAAATATTATGAATACCGTATGTTTCGTAGTTACTGAGATATATTGATAACCAAATTTACAAATTCTTCGATTCGTCCCCTTAATATATTTTCTCGTGACATGATATTACAGGTTCTCTGGATTATAATAATTGGCTTAATGATCTCTAATAGACCTAATAGCCTGATTGGTATCATAAAAACGGGGGTAACTAGCTAAAATCGTTTGCTGAGAGTGCAACCGAAGATTTTACTACGAGTTTTGGTAATCTATTTGGTGAGAAACTTGTGATATTAATACAGTTTTTAACAAAGAGAGGAGAAAATAACCATCAAAATCATAATGATAAAGCTTGGCTGAACTGGCTTGGATTGCTAAGTATTAATCTAAATGATACGGTGGCGGACCGACTGAGTTGCAAACTACAACTTTTACCAAACTTTTATTTCAATCTTACTAATATTATAAACGCGAAAGTTTGTATGTATGTATGTGACTTTGTTACTCTTTCACGCAAAAAACTACTGAGCCGATTGTGGTGAAACTTGGTTTATTGGACTTATTATATAGGACTTACGCAGGTGAAACCGCAGGGTTCAGGTAGTCTTTACATAAAAAAGTCGAGTTATTTTTAAGAAGATCCATGGTAAGGGAATTTACTCTGCCTAGCTTTAAAGAACCTAATTGAATTAGTGTATAACCTCATAATGAACATCAATGAGTCAAGTTATTATTATGATACAAAATTAACGTCTAAGTATAATGATGAATACGTGTAACATATAATAATAAAAAGATGGAGCTAATGAAAATATCAAGAGCACCTATTTTATAATACACATAACATATAATTTACGAGATACAGTAAATATCTATGAAGAATAACAAACCTAATTCAAATAAATACCTAGTCACGAAAAAGTTTCTTCAGCTGCTCTTATGGTCTAAACTAGACCACAAATAATTTTGTTGCAAATCTACCTCATATTTTCAAAATGAGATATGTATCGGATGGTAGTTTTAAGGTTGGTTTTGAGTTCATTGGTGCCGAAACAATAAATTGCAGAATGAGTTTCGACGAGTAGACTCCTATTTTTGCGTTATAGTTTTTGATACAGTTCACGGCCGGCGGTACATCAAAAATGGCACCTGTAAACCCCTTGCTGTTAAACAAATAAGGTAAAAAAATCATTCGTGTATAATTTACCATAAATATTAATAACGCGTTTCTAAACCGTTACTTTTTGGTAGAAAAAGAGGGTGACCATCACTACGAAATTAAAGATAAAAAGAAAAAAATAACATTTGTAGTTTTGATGTAATACATCTATTGGGAGGGAAAACCTCATTATTCGCGAGGCGATACAAGTCATGGTGACGCATCGCCATGCAATATGAAAACATGAAAACACATCCGTCGACGTCAAAATGTTTTACATCTGTCAAGCGCCCCTTGACGGCTCACATTTTTTATATAAAAACTAAAATACTGTAATAATATTATTAGAAGTATTAGGTAGAAAATCAAGTTATAGTGGCTTAAGCTCAGTGTTTAGGTACCTATCGATATCTGGTAAGCGAAGGAAGAAATAAAAATATTTTTTTTTGCCTTGGTAGGTACCGGGAATAAATTATGGAAATTTACAATTTAACAATTCACACCAACCACGTAGTTTAGTTTTTAAAATGCGTTTCTTGTTTTTTTTCTTCCATGAAAATGATCATGGTCACTCTACAAATTGGACCTGAGATCGCGTTAATTTTGACAAAACCCTTCGCCAATTCGATTTCACGAAATAATGGGCGTTGCGGACTCACCCACAAAATTAATCGATCCACCTATTTTTAGGACCTTGTTTATTTTTAATCACGATATTTGCCTTTTCTTCTTGACCGCTGATTAAGATTTTATTCATATCTCATTTTTTTAGCAAAGTGAAGCCATTTTTCGTCTTTTTTCACAGAGTCAGTCTGATTAATATTATTTTTAATAGTTCGGAACTAATGAACCATTTAGCTTGTTGTTTTTGTTAAACATTTTAAAATTAATCGAGCCTATTAAACCTGTTCAATATGTTTCATCTCGTCTTGTATAGAAGTATATTAAGGCGTTTTTGTTTATCTACGCGAGGGACAAACAAAAAAGCCTTGATTGGCAATATTTAATGACGAAGCTTGTCTATAAACAATGTTCAAAACACGACACATTATAAAGACAGCTGTCTCTGACCACAAGGACACGAACAAAAACCGTCTAGATATGATCAGGTCGAATTACATTCGGCCACGGGTCCACAACACTGTGGTAAACGAAAAAATATCGGGGAAAAAAATATACAAAACTACCGCCCGAAGCAAACAACTCACTGTTTATGAGGAACTTATACTTTTGCCTCGCGTTTGCGGTATGATGTATGTGTGCTTTAACGCTCAGCAAACTCAGCCCTGATGTATTTACTTGTAGGACACAACTTTGATTCGCCGACCGTAATACGATACTGTATTTAAAAGGGCATAAATAAAATTATCGACGCGATGTCCGAAATTCAGTCGGCTATTTCGTACTGAAGAATGTTTATCAATTTTAACGGTTGCATCTTGTAAGACGTTCTTCGATATAGGAGAATAATACGATTCTAATATCGCCACCACATTCGACCCCCAGACAATAGCAGTTTCTCTACGGCTTTTAAACCTCAATAGCGCCGTAGTTAGATGATATTTTTTCAGCAAGGTACGTGCACTGTTCTCTTATTTGCCTTTTGTCAAGTTGTGGGCGCGACAAAGCCACAAACATTCCCTGGTGAGCAACCTTTAGATTTTTTGCACATAATTTCGTATTTTATTTCCTTTATTGAAATTTGGCTGTTAGAAAAAGTGTGATAGAAAAAAATGTAATAGAAGATGCACATGATATATCGTTAGGTAGGTAGGAACCTATTATGCTGGTGGTTTTGTGGTATCTTTTGGTTAGGACACTGGTCAAATTTAAACTTCGGTATTTCTTCTAAAAAATTTATGATCCAATGACATTTTTTATGTTCATTCAGTATAGGTATATCTCTTGAGATATTTCGATCCATGATTAAGGTATTTACTACAATTTTACAGTATTATGCATTCATACCAAGTATGAATGCAAAATACTGTATGTAAATATTGTAAAAATTAGTAATAGTTGTATCCAAAAATGAGAACAATTACAAATCTATGTAATTTCTATAGAGTTAATTTATCACTTTCACTATTTCAATGCCACAATGAATGAGAGCTTTGTTTAACAGATTTGTTTAACTTAGGTATTTTCGTAGCAGGCTTTCACGGTCTTTTCGGTGGTTGCAGGGGCGGGCACAAAACGCGGCGACCACGTGCAGTTTCGCACAATACCAGTTTGCATTTCCGCCCGCCATGCACTTCCTTTACTCGCATTTTACTTTTTATTGGCATATACCTTTTGTACCCAAGTCTGGACTCTTTTGTGAACTCTCTGAGATCCATTGTGGAGTCGTTCAGCTAACGCATCGTAGGTTTCGATTTCGTTAATGATATCGAAAGATTTAATCACGATTGAAATCGAAAGGAAATCGTACAAAGCCACTCTTATTTCCTTGTTCCGTTATTACGATTTTGATTTATTTGACATACAATAGGCTTTGTATTTTTCTTGTTTGATTTTACTCATCTTGAAAATGTATAGGTATAAACCAGTTCTTTCTACATCAATAGGATATTGCCTAATCCTCATCTTCAAAACAAAAATGTTTTGTTTGCCGCTTACCACATCTTTCAACTTCTATATGGGTATGTAGCAAAAAAATACTAACACAGAAAGCATGTCCAAAGATAGATTTAACACTTTAATCTCTTTGACCACCATCCCTTGTCAAGATAAGCTCCCAAACCACCAAGAGTGCCTGCAAAATTTATTTGCACATTTCTTAAAACAAAAAGTCAATACTATTATTTGTAGAGACAATGCGACAAAAACTGACAAGTAAGTAGATCAGATAGTAAGTAAGTCTGTTTGGGTTGAGGATGATAAAGTATTTTTATGGCAAAAAGTATTAAAAGCAAAACTGAACTTAAACTTAAAGTGGTAAAGATCCAGTTGCAATGAGCGATGAAGTTTTTAGTTACGCACGTTGTGGTCAAGCCCTGATTATTTTTATCTTCACAGTATCTCTAAATAGTGTCAAAACTTGTGTCCGATTCACAGCGTGATACAGGAAGGTGTGATTCTAGGAGGTATTGGCCACACAAGGTGATGTCTCATTTAGTTCGTCAGACGACAAATTGAGAAGTCACTACTGACGTGTGATCACATGAGGTCCAATTGTTACTCTAATAAGGCAATAAGATTTACAATAGTTACATTGTAGGTAACCATCTCAGTGGTCACAATTTATCAAAACTATCTTCGAGTTTAGCGTGATCGGAAGTAATTTATGAAGACGTGGGTGTCCTCCAAAATTACAGGAATTTGCAAGAGGGCAGCCATTAGGTGGTCAATTTGGATTAAAAAAAGTGTTATTGTATGATTGTTTTCGGTTTTAAAATATTTGAAAATAAATCTGAAAGGTAACACGATTAAAGAAAATTATTTTCAACTCTATATTTCATTATTAGTATCCACATTTAAAATAAGCTCTCACAGAAGCGGACGTTACTGTTCGACTCGTAAATTAATCTTTCTTAAAATTGAAATATTTTAATGGTTCTCACAGTTGTCATCATTATTTATGAACACTTTCAACTTGACGATAATCTTATAAACTGAATGTACTATTTTCCATATTCATATCGGATTATCAAGTGTGAAATGGTATTGAGATAAGAAATATATTATTATAACAATAATTATAAACAGGTATTTATTTAATACAAATATTTTAACATCATTCTTGTAAATATGATAAATATTTCCATAAGCCGTTTACAACATTATAGGTAAGGAAAGGTATCTTGGTGGTGTAGGCAATTTGGAGATACTTTTTAAATCGAATAATACACGCAAACCTGTGGAAGTATGTTAACGAGATAGCGATAGCAAAATGACGCTAGTGTGAAGAACACGGATATATGTCGTTTGTTTCGATTATTCATTTCGGCGCGTTGTAAAAAAACTTTTTCAAAACGATTGCATTCTCGCCGCCATTTTTTTTTGTACATTCATTGCTCCTGTAATAATTTAATGAAAAAAAGTGTTAAAACCAATGCTGGAGTAATAAAACTTAACAAATTCTTAAGTTAATTATCCAATTGTTAAAATAAAGTTATAGTTAAGTCATCATAACATTAAAATAAAATTTTATTCCTTAAGTTGTGCTCGTCAAATCTTAGCAAATTCGCAGAAATTTTGTACACTTTTTTGAACGGAATTTTTGTAAGTATTTTTTTCTATTAATATTACATATTTGATTAATGAGTTATATATAAATTAAAAGCTACTATCTTGGGCTCTTGAGCAAATGTGTTTTTATGTTATTTTGAACATATCACCAACTTACCTATTATGCTATCACCAAATAAGCTATTCCATTTTTTTGTTTTAGATTAGCGATGGATGATGAGAAAACAAATAGAAAATACAACCAACAAGCCCTAAAGATAGCCGTCCACATGGTAAAGAATGAAGGAAGAAGTATATACAAAGCCTCCAAAGAAACGGGCATTCCGTGGAGTACCTTAAAGCGATACCTCGAGCGTGATGAAGATACCGTAAGAAAAATGGGTAGGAGACCCTTCGCACTTTCATGTGGGTTTGAGTTAATGCTCTACAATTATCAATAGAATCAAGGTGGAACAAATTCTTACCACTCCCAAAGCTCCAAAACGAGAAAACGCTAAATGGATTCAATGTTCTTACCGTTTTACACCGTATCACGAAATTGGCATATCTATGGAAGATGGTGACCTCGAAGAGATAATATATTTTCGGTGTGATAATTGTATGAAGACATAAACTAATTTCTATTAATAAAAACAGTAAATATTTGATGTATTAATAGTCTTAAGAGCAATTAAAATGCATCACCAAATTTCCAACCCTATATCATCAATTTACCAAACCATATAACCAACATACCTAGAGCTACCCTTTATTTAAAAACTATAAAATTATACTTAAAAAATTAAATTTTATTACATCATGTATGCCCACAAACTACCTAAAATATTACTTAATAATATGGTCTTAACACGGTTATCTCTCTGTTGTCTGAATTTCTACAAATTAGGGTTTTCTTTTTTTATCACCAATATACCTTTCCTCACTACGCGATAGGTACATAATATAATGAAGGTAGGTACCGCTTGTTTATACGAATCGACAAGTAATTCAGGAATGAAACCCCAGCTTGAATTCTTAAAGTGTTTTATTCTGATAACTATATCATACTGTAGACATTTGAAATGTTTTACTGTGACTTAAAATCATGTACCTACCTATGATCATTTTGTTCGATGTATATATTTTCATTGAAGATATTTTATCTATTCATTGTATTTATTTATAGACACGTCGATAGATAAATAAAATTATTATTTGTTATTAAAACTGCTGAATATACCTAATAGTCAACTGTGCCGTTTTGTCGGAAATGCCGACCATTTTGAGAGATATATTTTAAACACAATATTTACCGGGTTTTATTTAATAACGGCATTATTACAATTATTCGCGTTTCATTTAATATCGGCATTATTGCAAAAGTATCGTGCTTTCGCTTACTTAACAGTTAGCTTTCTCAAGGTTGACTGAGATGTAATTCGTCTATTTTAATATTCTAAAAAGTTACTGAAACTACCACCTAATAAATATTTGTATCAAAACGTTATAGAGTACGCAGATTTTAGAGTTTTTGTAATAGTTTTGAATTTAAATTATAATTATTATTATTTCTTGTTAACTCGAAAAACTACGATGGCTTATTTTGTTGTGCTTATTATGGAAAATCGCAAAAACCTTAGACACAATTATGATATTATAAAAACGAAAACAAATTCATTAAATCTAGCATCGCGATTATTATTATACTATGTAACATCTGTTGAACAAAATAATTATTGTAGTACCTACTTATTTAATACATTATTATTATTTTTTCTCTTGAAAGACTGAATGTTTTCTTTTTATTTCCGCTAAATCAAATAGTTACAAAAATAATATTAAAACTAAAATAAAACTAATTACTTAAATTAAAATTAAACTAATTAAAAACTAAACTATATCTAAATCAGCTAAACCCTTGGTGGAGGGAAAAGTGGCCAAAATGCTGGCTGCATTGCCCCGTTGTATGCAAATACTTATTTTTTGGGCAAAATACAAGCCAGCATTCCGGTCACCCGATGCCTCCACCAAACGTTTGGCTAGCTCTCTGTACAGCTCCAGAGCGGCCGACCCCCACGGACCTAAAGTCTCCACCCCAAACGGCACAAATACGTAACCTGAATCTAGATTACTATATTTGTGCCGCTTGAGGTTTTCAGCTTTATCAGCGGCAGCTCCTGCCCGCGTCGTGGTCACTGGAAGATGGGTAGGAGCCAGCGTATCCACACATGTGGCATCCCAAACTAAAGGCCTACCCATCTTCCAAGGAACGAGAGTAATTCTGTCAGGTCTCTTGCCGTCGTCCCGCAAAAGACCGTTGGGTTCCAACATTGACGGAACGCCTGCACTAACAAAGGCCCGACGGATGACATCGTTCAGGCTGGAGTGCCGCGGTATCCTGCCCGCACTCTTTTGGCAGCATAGTCCGTGGTGACCGAGCCGGTATTATACATTATTCCAATTGTTAGTAGACAACTTATCGGCCCACTTCTGGTTGTTAACTATAAGAATTCTGTACAGCTTATAGAGTACCTATTTACTACTTACAACAAATAATTAATGCTCATATCGGTCTATCTTGTAATATCAACCATACACATGCTCTGAATGAAACTAAAATCTACGTCACTTATACTAAACTCTACGGTCCTGTTCAAAAAGCAACATTGCGTGAAATCTTCGTAAAATCTACTTAATGCTAACCCGCTTCTTAACACGCATTTTATCAGATCATACATTAATCACAAGCAACTATAGCTCTTATTTTTATAACTGTACAGTTTTAATTGTCCGTAAAAATTACGTTGTGAGCACGTAATGCGTGTAATCAGTCTCTGATTGGTTTGAATTAATCGCAGAGCGCATGCGTGACTGCTACCATGCTACTGACTACTGGGATGTTGCGAGTCATGAGAAATATTCTTACTGGTGTTAAATTAAAATTAACTTGCTTTAATGTTTTAAGCGACGAAGCAGCAATGCTTCACTCTGGTTAAATAATGATTTCAGTAAGTATAAAGAAGTAGTTCTTTGGTCTTTCTTTTTTCTTTATTTATAAATTTTATACTAACAAATATTACCTAAATCAAATTTAAAAGTACAATATTAAAACTTAATTATATAGCCATAAAACACAGTAGGTAATTTTGAAAAGAATATAAGACTTATAAATAAAAAAAACATCTTCAAGGGCGTCCCTCTGCGGCATCGTCCCCAAGAGACTGGCGACATTTTATATATAAATATATATTAAATTATATTATATTATAATTAAATATGAATTGCATTATTATTGACTCATTATTACATACTTTGTCATGCTAGAATCGCCTATAAAAACTTACAAGACATCACACATTTAAATATATTTATCATTTAAAATGCAAAAGATAATAATTATTAGTGTGAACACACACAATATGAGTGTGACACTCAAGCACAAAATTCAAGTCAATCGAAAAACAAAAGGGAATACTGTTATATAAAAAGTACCACTTGCCTGATAGAGCGTGATGGCTTTTTCGGAAAAAGTCCAAAATACCTAGCCATCTATTTGTTTTCTAATACTTCGCCTAAGAAGCACTGAGGCGCCAATTACTAGGTAAAATCTGCTTAAACGTATTTCTGTCTAACGTGTCCAAATAATTTTAGATATAAAATTATGCGCCAAAATACTTTCAGGCATCTTTTTTAATTTGTCCCACAGGTAGCGATTCAATTACGAACAGCAAGAAACGTATTTTATAAACAAAATAATTGCTTAGAGTAATTTCTTTATTAAAGTGAAGGTCTCATCTGAAGAGCTTCTAGATATGGGTGCATAGGTAGGTTCTATATCACCAAAGTACTTTTTGAAATCCATTTAATCGATGTGGCTATTCACCGTACATTTACGAGTACAAACTACCTCACCCTAGTTAAAACAAACTTGTAGTTATGTAGTTAAAACTCCACGTAGTAATTAAGCTCAATATTTCGCAGAAAAAACTACTCGTTACATTTTTATGGTACAATTTGTTCGTCTTGTATCAAAACTAAGACTGTAAGTTAAGAGGACGAATCAAAGAGTTTGTAGATTTCATCATCATTATTATCAGCCGCACGAATTCCACTGCTGAAAATTAGGCCTCCACCATGAATTTCTAAAGAAAACGATCGAAAGCTGCCTACATCGCGTTCTCCTGCGACCTTTACCAGGTCGTCCGTCCATCTCGATGGTGGGTGTCCTACACTCGCTTGCTTGTGAATTTGGTTGTCAATATATACTATACATCGGTAATTATCAAATATACCTACGGATACGGATATTTTGGTATGGTATTTATAATTATAAAGGAAATAAATATATTAAAAAATATAAATTAGCTTAGTATACTATTTTAAAACTACTACAAATAATAATGATCAAAAAAGAAACAAATAATATAAGTACTAAATTTACATACAAAAATAAAACAGAATACTTAAATAATATACTTAATTTACGAAATCAAAACAAATTTTTAATTTATCATTTTTGTATTCATTTTTACGCAAACTTTTACAAGACAAAACAAATAATTTAAACAACTCGTTAAAACATAGATTTTCATTTTACAACGAAACGGATTACCGGATTTGAATTTTGTTTTTTCCTGTTT
The DNA here is from genome assembly GCA_949358125.1 of Idaea dimidiata. Classification (NCBI taxonomy): domain Eukaryota; kingdom Metazoa; phylum Arthropoda; class Insecta; order Lepidoptera; family Geometridae; genus Idaea; species Idaea dimidiata. The sequence continues at coordinate 11,862,051 of OX442339.1, read as the reverse complement.
TGATTGGTAATATAATCTAATAGGTACCTACTTCAAATTGGCAGTACAATTTTACTTACAGTTAATAGTACAGTTTTAATTAGCAATGTAACTAAACTAAAATTAAACGAGAAATACTGTTTTGGCGCTTACAAGACCCAAATTGAGCTAGCTAGTAAACTAGTATAAATTTTTAGTTTATCAATCCTTCGCCTTAATAGGGCCAGTAAATTCAACCTTCTGTTGGTAATAGTGCATCAATAAATCCATTAAAATAATAGCCCAGAGCGGTCGGGTAGCCAAGCGATTCGTCATAGTCATTACTATGGAAATGTCTTAGACCACCAGAATTTGATGAACCTAATAATGCTGTTTCGAAGATGAGAAGTGTTTTTTTTTATAATGAAAGTGTAAGACCATTGAAACGAAATCAGGAAAGGCTGTAGAAATGTGAGAATAAAATATTTGTCAAAAATTACAGCAATAAGCACCTACATAATAAACAATTTACAAAATACTGTACATTGGATATCATCGATTTGAAAAAATACAAATAAAGTCAAAGGATATTATTTTTCATTCCGCCATCTGATTCTTTGTAGTTGATGTAAAATAGACTCCAGAAACCAAATTGATACCGTTTTAACGTAATTAAATAAGAAAATATTTTTGTACTAACCTATATTGTCCCACTGCTGGGCAAAGGTCTCCCTAACATACTTCCAAGCAGTCCGGTCCTGGGCTAGATTTAATAGTAGGGAATGGTTTTTTTTCTGTAAGAGCTACGTCACTCACTCCCATGTTGAGAAATATGACCTGCAACGTAAATATAATAGCACTAGATCCCTTACTTTGAATGAATATCTTAATTTAAACGTGTCTTAGCAGCTATCCTTCTGTATTATTTCTATTACAATACTGATACTGTCATTCATGATAGAAGTACCGGTAATTAGGAACTGCTACCGACTTTTGTTTACAATTATTCACGGTTTACCACCTACAAAGATTATTTAGTTATAATGACAATTATTTAATGGACGTCATTCTTTACACTCGATTAAGCAATTATTCAACGTCTATAATGTCTAAGATTTGTATGAGAAAAATGTTAAGGATGACAGTATAGATGATAGCACTAATTACGATCTTCTAACAAAAGAGATTTAATCACAGCAATCATTGACGGAAAATATATTTAAACTGTTAAAGCAGGAATAAGTTACTCTTGTTTAAAAATAATCGAAGATATATTTAAAGTATGTTAATTTCATGAATAATTTCAATTTAATTTTGTAAAAATTACCCTGTCATACTGATATTACTCTGTACTTCAATTTCCAGTAGCCCAACATCAATCAAAACTGTATGGGATGGGCTATCGATACCGGAACCATGGAGCCTGCGCTCTTAACCCTTAATTACGAATGCTTCCACCAAGTCTTACACTTCACCGGTGTGGTCCCCGGATTTTTATTACTTATTTTGTAATAGACCATCGGAATCCAAACCTGATTTGCTTCCGAAAAGTTCAACATCACTCGGTTCAGTGATTACGGCTCGTGCTTTACCTTAACCAGTCAAACAGAAAATCGTTGTGGTTGCCCTTAAGGCTGCCGACCTGGCAATGAAATTTGGAATGTCAATGACTTTGCCAATCCGACAGTGCTGCGGTTGGGAAAACCAAAGAAGAATCAAAGCGTAAAATAGGAGCTCAATTTCCATAATGTTCTTACACCATTTATAAATGTATCGCTTCTTAGAAAATATGATGAGTAATTGAGCAATTTCTATGAGTAAAATTATAACTTCGGTAACAACAAAGCACTAATAGCACGGTATTAAGGATATTAAACTTAGGTGCGCGTGCGCCAGACTGGATCAATTTTGTTATATAGCTCCCAGCGGCTGCTAACTTGGTGTTATTTGCGTACATTTTAACACTATCAAGAATATGTTGTCAAGTGGTGTTTAACTTTAGAGGTAAAAGTAACTCTGGCTCCTGCCAGAAATTATTCGGCCGTAAGCCCCTCTTGATCTTCCAATTTTGGCTTTTGAATACTGAAAGCTAAAGTTCTACGTTAAAAAATAAGCAGCTCTGAAACTAAAAACTTCCCAATAATATTGGAAGAAGCTGTTCAATTTAAGTAACCCACAAATTTTAAGTGGCGTTTCTATATTTGACTGTTAGTGAATTAGAGAGAATTGTCGTGAAATAAATATCATTCAATTTTATAGAAATGTCGATCCAGATAACGTTATCTTCATTCGAGAAGGTACATTAAAAAACTGGATTTGAATTAGTATTATCCTCTACGTTATCTCCACAGTTTGTTAGATAGATATAGCTTTTTATCAACAAAATCGAAAAAGAGAGTATTCATAAAGTTAATACCGGTGATCCGTCGAAACGAGGCGCTACCTTTTAGAAATGACCAAAATAACCATTAACAAATTGCTTTTAGACAGATATTTTTGTAATGTTACTTGTTTGTGAATGGTCCTATATCTGTAGTGATCAACTTATCGCCTCGTTAACGACTGATAAATGTGATCCCATTGCTCTATGATTATAAAGCAGTTAATCAAGATGAGAGCTCATATTAATACTGTGAGAATGTCGTCTTATACTTTTTATTGAGAGCTTATTGCATTACTTTGGAAGATACCGACTCTGTGATGCCGTCTGAGATCTGAGATTTTATAAAGATTGCATGATCGCGGAAGGACTCGCCACTGGTTATAATATACCCTTGCATTCTGCATCTGATTGGAACGTAATCAAGTGTTTCATCGAGAAACAAAGACTTTTGGGCGTCACCGTTGATAACAAGCTCACTTAGGTAAGTACTAACTAGTTAGCGATTTACACGGCTTAATCACCGTAGCGGCTCGAAGCTGCAACTAAGCGGAATACTCTTTAATTTCGAATCGTACATTTTAACTAATAACCGTAAAAGGTGAATTAGCTTTCCGGTCTGTAATTTAAAGGTAGTCAAATAAAACTGTTCATTGATGAGAAGATTCGGTAAGTTTGGTATAACAAGATCAAAATAAATTTTAACCGACTTTGAAAAATGGAGGAGGTTATTAATACATTGTCGTAGATGAATCATAATCACGGCAACGCGTTGAATTGCTAAAGCTAAGCGTCCACTAACCATTGAACGGTTGAATTATACAAAGTGCGTCCACCTGATCGGCAGCGATCACATTTGCCGACGCAACTACCAAGCCATCTAAGCAATCGGATGACGTCATCGGCACTAATCAATGGCGTCAGCATTGCCGATTAGCCGATTTAAGCGCTTCGGCTATATTCGCGTTGTTGAGTCAACCTGTCTGTCTATCAAAAGTATGGTGGCAAAGTGTCACATCGCGTTGTTCACCTATAAATGTACACTTTTATGTATCTTGTATGTATCTTACCTTAAAACTACACATAGGTAATTTAGTATTCATCATTCGCTATTGAAATATGCAGAATTGTATTGTTTCAGATATTATTGTAATTTAAGCGAAGATACTGCTACCTGTCTTCAGACAAGTGGTGACAGCGTCAGACCACCGGAGGCGATCTGTTTTTTGAATAGGTACAACCTCGTTAAAACCATGACATGTTGTCTAGATTTGCTAGACTTTTCCGAGCAAAGATATTTCATTAGATTTGCAATACGTGTGTATTTAAAAAAATATATCCAAATCTAATCCATGTTATGTAAACCTAACGTATTTGAATATACGACAAACTTCTTATTTTTTAAATTTGCATTACTATAATTTTGAAGTGACATCTTATTTGTCTAGATTGTTGCACGTATGACTATTTTTATTTAACTTTGGTACATATATTTTATAATAATTAATTAACATGTTGATATCGAAAGTTATAAATGATTGTGATTAAAAAAATATGAGTTATGAAAATATTTGTTTGGTTTTCGGCGTAATTTAATTTATTGAATAATGCAAAAGTTTTACCCCCTCAAAAAGTTAAATTTTATTTTAGTTAGTAACAAATTGTAAGTCTTGTAGACTTGTTTTAAAACCCGGTTTATTTCCAACCAATATTTGAAAGTTTTTACCCAGACTTTATTAAACATTAATATAATAATATAATTTCAATAACACATCAATCGATAAGCCTATATCCATATCCTATTTAGATAAAGTTCATACAATAAATATTTTGAGCTCGTTGATCATATCACAGCTGTCTAATTCAATGGAGACCGCATTGAAAACCGTTCATAATCTAAAGTAAATTAACATAGGTCAGTTGTACTCACATCAATGATAATTAAGTTGTTGTGGTATAGAGGAAAATTGTAATAAGCACTTCGAAAAGTTTATCGTCACAATTTACAGCTTGAGATTTTTTACCCACATTATACAAAACATCACATAATTCCGTAATAAAGATCAATATTACAATCATAATAATAGGCTCAAAAAACATACCCTTTTCCTTGCAGAATCTACTCAAATTGGGATCAAATTTTACTCTTGAATATTATTCAGTAAACTAACGTTAAATATCCTGTAAAATATTGCCAACAGAATAATGATTTAGAGTCGTATACGGGGGCTTTCTATACTACGTCCATTTTGATTTTAACCTTAGTAGTACTAGTCTACCAAATACTCGTATCTTAATGACTAAGTACTGCATAAATATGTTGATGTTCCCTCTATTATTGGGTCTCATTGACTGACACCAATAGAAATAGCATTTCCTCTGATAACTTATTTAATCCACACCTGGATAAGTTATTGAACTCGATTGTACAAGATACAAGCCGTCTTCCGCAAAGTACCAAATATGGTATCACAGTCTTTACCATCGATCTCTGAAACGTTACATTTTCAACGTTGTTTTTATATTAAATTTATTGTTTACACTTTTATTGTATCGAGACATGATGTGAATTGTTTCATGTCGATTGATATTGATCTTAGGTACCTGCATTGAAACCAGAAACAGTGGTAATTGCGTTAATTATTATAAAAATGCGACACGCAACCTCTTTGAGTTGAAACTCAAGCCGAATGTAGGAAACACAGAGCGGTATAAGGATGGAGAGGTACTAACTGTATTATTTTTTTATCCTAAAGATGACCCAAGTCAAATAACTTGTAAATAAAATGCAATCTAATTTTCATCTTCTAAATATTGTAGAGTCAATAAAGTTTCGATTGCAGTTAATTTGCAAATTACTTGCAGCTAAAACTCAATTGGGGCTGACATTTACACACAAATTTTTTTACTGACTATTATCATTGTCACTATTAAACAGTTAATAAATCTTACTTCTTACTCTTACTAATATTATAAACGCGAAAGTTTGTCCGTATGTGGTTTTTCCTTGTGCTGGGACCATAGTTTAAGATAATCTTTGTAAAGATCTTAGTAAATAAACTTTTTATTATTATTTATTATTATTATGTATATGTCTGTATGTGACTTTGTTACTCTTTCAGGCAAGAAAAATCAGAATCGATTGCGATGAAATTCGGAATATAGGTAGCCGGAGTCCTGGAACAACACCGTAGGTTACATTTTATCCCGATATTCCCGCGGGAACATGACTTAATTAATTTTGTATGTATGTTTGTTTGAATGTATGTATGTATGTGACTTTGTTACTCCTTCACGCAAAAACTACTGACCCGATTGCGATGAAATTTGAAATAAATATATCTCGAGGCCTAGAATAACACAAATGCTTCTTTTTATCCCGAGATTTCCACGGGAACGGGACCTACGCGAATAACACCGCGGGGCGCAGCTAGTATTAAATGATCGTAAGTTTTTAGGCTTCAAAGAGAGGACGAAATTCTTACCTGCGCATTTTATGCGATCTAAGGAATTCTACCGCATACCTTTAAAAGCAACCGCAATTAAATGTCTAGTTTTCGTTCTAGGAGCACCCTCTGGTGACATTATAGTTAGTTTTATGAGAATTTCGGTACCATTCGATGTATTCAATAGATAAAAATAAAATCTACTACCTGCTACCGAGATCAAATTAATTAGAGGCCATTAATGAATAGTAGATGGTTATTTAAAATGACTATAAACCTAATTGACTGCTCATACCTTTCAATTTTTCAACAAAACAAAGTTATCATAGCTGACAGGGGGTGAGGTATATATAATTGACTATATTTATAATTGTTATATATATAATTATAAATGTAATTGACCATTGCGTTACCTATCTATACTAACGGCCGTATTTATAGACGTGATTTAGACTTTGGCTAAGGAATGCCTTATCTCGTTCTTATAAAGAATTTTCAACGTCAAAGTAAATGTGACAGACAATTTTCTAAGACAAGTAATTACTAGACTCGTCTATAGATACGGTTGTTAGACTATCTGTAATTAGCCGTTCTTTCACAAGAGTGCTACTAAAAAGATTTACTATTTTCGTGAGAGGAGAATACTTATGAGAATTGAGGAGTCAACTGGTTTTATCGTCTCTGGCTATTTAGGTATTTATGGAGTAGTTTCTACAGCTGATTAATTAAATAGACAATGAATGGGGCTTTAAATTGGAATGGTGGATGTAAGCATTGTTTTTGTACCCACAGTAATTTTGCTTTGACGGTTATTAACTGTTTTTTACAAATACTTCAGTATAAAAGATACCGCTAAGTTGAATGGGGTGGAATGTTTAAGAGCGGTTAAATTACAAAGGGTTATTGGGCGATTTGGTCATTTCAATTGTTAAAGTATATATGTGTTTACCTCTGTGGTGCGGTGTAGAAGAAAAAAGTAGGTATTATAGCCCCTGTCTGCTAACCAGGTTAGGCACTACCTTAGTTGCTTAGTTTAGGAGAATATACTAAGGCTGAAATATATAGTGCGTACTTTGACTTTGCTCAGACTGAGCTTAGTAAAAACTAAACATAAACGTTGAATTGGAATTTATAGTCGAAATTCATGTCGTAATATACAAATAAAATAAATAGAACTTTATAGTCATAACAGTGAAGCAAAGATTTGGTCATTATTTTTGATTGGTTTACATTCTAAATTTGAAAAACTTCGACTTTACTAAGCAAAAACTTTAAATACCAAAAAATTTCTTAAATCAAAGTTTTTGCTTAGTAAAGTCATAGTTCGGACCATAGATTTCATTGGAGTACGGTATTGCAGGCGAGCTTTCTTGGCGATACTATTGGCCAATGAGTAATGAAAGTTTGCGCCATTTCATCACCTATTTATTGGCAGTTTACAAAAAGTACTGCTTATAATTTATACAAAAAAAAGTATTATTGTGGCTATGTAAAACAAAAGTATTCAAGAATCTTCTTGTCCACCCAAAGATAGTCTGGAAGAGATCTCATTGTAAGCTGCCAATTGTGTCACCTAGATTTAATTTGTCTGTTTTTGTTTAACTATAATTTTATTTGGTGTGTGACAGTAAAGAATTCATCTATCCATCTAAGTAATAAGTAGTTATCTAGAAAGTATAGGCAGACTCTAATTCTTTTAAACTATTTTTACTTACAATCATACCTCGCAAGTACCTTACAAAAGTTACCCACCTACCTATTGCACTTGAACTTCGAAATTCAAAAATAGCACCGCGCCGCGCACCGGTCGTCGCAGACGCATGCGCAAGGGATTTGGGTCACACGCTCATTTCCAGAAACGTTACACTTACGGCCAAGGACACGGGCTTTTGGGGCACTTAATACAAGCGGATAGTTTTTTTCACTAGGTTATGTTTATAGGTACTGATGTTTTGTTCTGAAAATTGATGTTGTGCTCGGCACAAAATAAACTAAGCAAAAGATTTGGATTAAAGTGACATTTTGATCGCATTTTTCTAGTAAATAAAAGATTACCTAAATAAAGGTATTTAAATTCAAATTATTGTTTTCAATAAAGTAACGAAAAGTGCAAAGCTTTACCTGCCTATTTAAATTTTGAGATTTTTTATTTTCATTCAAAAAACATATTATTGAGAAATATTCATTGAGAAATATTTTTCTGAAATACATCCTTAAACACCTTTAATTTTAACATGTCGGTACTTATAATTCGACCAGTCAGTTCGATTTAAATAAAAAAACTGTAATGGACACGTAACGGGTAAACCAATTTTTAATTTTCGAACAATCGGTTCTGCGCAAGTGGGCACTGCGCAGCTGCCTGCGCGCGCGACCGTCGCGTGCCTTACGAGCGCTGCCGAGCCTTCACGAGGCGACCGAGCGGCGTCGAGACCTGCGCAAAGGCAGTTTGAAGTTTCCTTTTTTTTGTTTAAAAAAATGTATCTTTTTGGAACGACTCTTTTAGATACTTTAGTTTATACCAAACTACACACTGTACTTTACTTACTCTACTGTACTTTTGTACATATTTTTTTTACAATCTGTCTACATGTTAGTGGCACTCTCCTTTAATGTACCTAACTCGCTGACTCACTTATAACCTTATTAATTAACGAGAATTAAGGTCGAAGTTTTGATAACATGCTTTGTCTTTTTCCGTGACAGGAACTTTCAAAGTTGACATACAGAAACAAAAAGTAGTAAAACTACTCCGTAAGATCGGAGTAATTTTACCACTTTTATTTTTTTTTTATTATTAGAAATATATACCTAAAATTATTAGCTAAAATTCCTCACTTAATAGTTATATTTTCATGAAGAAATAGAATTATTATAGCCATAGTAATTTATAAACATAGGTATGTTCGTCATTCATTATTAATTTATTACTGCAACAATGTTTTTGGATACCTACTGAAAGCTACGAACATTTAAAGCTTGTTACAGAAGGTTGGTGGCGAAGTGTATCTATTAATTATTAAAATAAATAAGTAGCCACTAGTAAAATTAGTACCTACTCTAACCAAGGAATTCTTTATTTAACATATCATTAAAATAATACGCCCTGAGGATATTTGTTTGCATCGTGCGTATTAAAATTAACCAGTATATGTAACCAGTAACAAACCAGACAGGATAATGAGAAACACTCTTGTTGTAAACGGATGCAACAGTATTATAGGGACCGACAATTAAAACTAGAATCGGCTTGATGACCGACCAAACGATTCGCAAGTGAGAACATCCCACAGGTGTAGGGAAACATGTTCTTTTAAACTCACCTACTGATATTAAAAAAATCTTCTTGCGACGATTAATATTTTGCAGCGGATATATCCACCCATAATGGTTTCTTCCCTTAGTTCATACGGGTTCCTTTTTTAAATTACATACATATTGAAATTGTTGTTCTATTTATATTTTACTATTTCAGTTAATACACTTTAATAAAAGACCGCATACATGTTTATAATTATTGTCTTGTCTAGTTCTAAATAGTAACGTCAAACGTTAGGGAAAACGTGACAAAAACCTACGTATTTCATAATAACTGGGAATATCACTTTGTGTCTCATTGCAGACGGTACCTACTTTTTAAAAGAGTTAGTTAGCCTTCCTAGTTAAATTTTTACCCAAAAGATTAATTACCTACGAATAAGCAATTTTGCCCTATTACCTATGGTTAATAACATTCACTTGAGTTAGATATGTCTAATCTTCGTTGCCTGTAACCGTAATCTTTTTTATTTTCGTACAGAACCCTGTAGTTTACTTAACTCCAATCTATTGTAATTTTGTTTCGATGGGCGTTTTCAGATACGTGATCCGATTCAAACTGAAATCATTGTCTTTTTACAATTATTAAATGTTATACCAATATGCTTAGACCCTGTATTATGGCCCTTTATGTTTTCTTTTGCAATATTGTAACATGAGTTAGAGCACGTGTAAGAAAGCTTCTTTTGTTATTTTAATTTTGCACGTCCTGACTCTATATGTTGTGGTTTATTTGTTCAAATTCCGGAATTTTGTACGGATTCGCCAAAAATAATATGTGTGTTGAATGACTTGTGATGTTACCATTGACTATAGAAAAGTAGCTTGGTACCTCAGTACCAATATACTATATTTTTTGTTTTTTTTTACCAGTCCGTTAATTTGTCCCACTGCAGGACAAGGGGACAAATTATTAAAATTCTCTTAGACGGGTTAGGCATTAAGACGCCACGGAAGCCTACACCGGATTAGCGAATATGTCCCATGTCTTCAGACCGTGATGTCCTAGGATATGCCGGTTTCCTCACGTTGTCTTCCTTCACTTTTTCTTAAAGAAAAAAACATTGGTGCTCGGTCTGGATACGAACCCACGACCCTCGGAAACGGTGTATCTACCACCAGACCAACATCGCTCTCTATACAAGATGTAACGGGTAAGCCCTTTTAAGCCAAAAGGCGGTTGTTCTAGACATCTAGGCGAACAACTTTTGAAAACGCAAACTTATTTTTTGAAAATTTTGATGTTATGCTTCACTGAAATAACAGCTGCTTTTGAAAATAAAGGTAATTGAAGGTTTGATTGTAGTAGACCAAACTAAATGAAAGGACAACATAAGGTCAATGACCTCGAACTCTAAGAAACAGCTGATCTTCAAGTAAACTTTACGCTTAAAATTTTCGAAAAGTACTTCAAATTTCCAAAAGTCGTAGAACAAAAGTTATTCGCCTAGACGTCTAGAACAACCCCCTTTCGACTTAAAATGGCATACCCGTTACATCTTGTATACTAATATGCTTGTAGTTATTTTTGTAATCATCAGATTGATCTAAATAAAATATCATGTAAAATCATCGCAATAAAAATCAGATATCCTATTTCCAGATAGCCTTAAAACCAGATATCCTACTTTTACTTACTTAAAAGGTGACTTGAAAACTTAAACTCTAGGTCGGCCACACCACTATACGAAAAGAAGAACTTCTTTAACTAATTAGTTAATTGAGCAATTGCTTACAATGGCACAGCGTTATTAGCCACGTAAAATTCATCCAATGAGCAGGTTTGAGGGAGCATTGAATGTGGTAATATACCTTCCTAAATTGAAGATTTTCTATTAACTGCGTTTACATTACCTAACATCATATAATATTAAAAAGCTGAAAATTTGTAAGCATGTATGAATGTTTGTAACTCAATCATGTTAAATCCATTGAACCGATTACCATGAAACTCGGTTTGTAGATAGTTGGAGACCAGGAATAACATTTAGGGTACTTTTTATTCCGATATTTCTGGGGGATCGGAACATACACAGGTGAAATCGTAGAGCGCAGCTAGTCATACATAATTCGTACCCAAAGCGAAACCCCATCAATTTATTACTTGTCAGATTACGCGATAACGGAAAACCTAGGGAAAACCTTTATATCAGGAAACCAAGTCATAGATTTAAATGATCACCATTGATAATTTATTAGTTATTTTTGTATGATAGATAATCGATTGATCACTTAGAAATAGAAACTTAGAAGAGCTAGAGTAAATAACTGCAAAATCTTGTAAGTTTTAACATAATTTAAACTTTAAGCCCGATTTAAATTTAGGATACTTATGGAACGGCAGGTTTCAGCTAATTTTTTCTATAAAATATTAGATCCTTTGCCTCAACACTATGATTTATATATTCAACAGAATCAACTTCATAAAATCATAATTTTAAAGTTTTAAATCAAAATTTGGCATGTACTGAGTTTTTTTAAATTCAATATTACTCGATTCCGGTTTTCCTGTTTTAAAGAAGTGCCTATTTAATTAACAAGGAATATACTTACTTATTTCAGAAAATAAAAAATATAAATTCTTATAGTCGTTATATTTATTCATTTACAAAACAACTACACAGTATTTTGCAGGTGTTTCAAGTAGGTAATTATAAAAATGTTTTCTTAACATCTTACTTTAATCTAATTAGGAATCTGCCTTATGGTACTAACTATTTACACTAAAGTCTTTGTCTCAATACATTTAAAACGTCATGGACATTTCTTTAAGCATATACATGAATTTACCTTAGTACAGGTAACGAAGCTAATATAATAACATACGAGCTCCAAAACTATATAATATGACTAGATAACATTTAAATACTAACACTTAAACTATAATAAGGCTTTATTACTAAGGCACAGCGGTCGTTTAGATCACTTAAAGTAATTAAATGCTTTAATGGAACAAATAAAATGATCGTTCAGTCTTTGCAGTTGATCCGTCGATGTAGGTACGAAGTCTACGAACTGCGCTTCGTTCGTTCTCTGGATCGGCGGAATGTATCGTTGGGGTCGTAACAGTCAATCATTATCTTCTCTTTAAGACTACAATGATTACGTCTAATTAGACGTTCGCTCGGAGACGCCTGCGCTTCCCTTTCCTAAGGATTACTTGTTTTTTCACAATAACCAAGCCGCTTACTGGCCGCACTTTGATCACAGCGTTCATTTCCTGGGAAAAAAGAAAATAACATTTAATTCTAAAATCAATCTCGTTAAGCTACATCGGGTTTTCTTAAAATAGCCCTAAGTCCCTATACGCATCGGTGTTATAATGACGCGTAAAAAATCCCAGGAACACTGATATCAACAGATGTTTGCATAGTACTCGGCAAATATTGTAACACGTGTGCCTCATCGCCCTTCTATTTCCTCCTGAGATTTCGTCTTCCGGTGCAATAAATTAATAGCCGACGACTTGGCTTCCATTTTTTGCCCGTTTAATTTAGTTTTTCATGGCGCTACTAGTTTGCTAATCCATAAAATTGAACCATATGGCCGAAGTCAGAAACATGTTCCCATCGTCTGGACTGGTCACATGTTGCAATAAAAAATAAACAAGTGTTTCCACTTATATGGAACCTATTGAAAGTGCTAGAAAGTAGATGTTCTTAGAATGATCATGTTTACGAGCGATTTTCTCGCTAGATGCGGGGCAAGCCGCAACTTTATTACAAATAATTGCTATTCGGCTATTGTAGCAAATAAGAAGGTAGAATGCGGGTCGTTATTTTTAACTCGGCTTAGAAAAATATACCATAGGGATAAAAAAATGTTGCCTAGCCGAGCAAGTTTTTATAAAAGCGACATATTTCAAGATTCGCTTTTGTTGAAGCGCTTTTATGTCCCAAATCTTTCATTGAATAGATAAAACCTATCTCTATGGTTCAGTGTGCAGTCACAATAGCATTAGCGAGTTTACTTTTTGCATGATAGAAAATACACGTGAACCTTTTAAATTGTGCAATATAAAAGACGACCTGTAGGTAACCGTGACAAAAAGGATCATGTTGAAAATAATAGTCAAACTACCTGCTTGATCATAGAGAGAAGGCATTAACAATTTTTGTGCGTGTCATCTACTTATTTACGTTTTTTAAATCTTTTTGATTTTAAGAATAAGAATTTGCCGTGCATATGGTTAACTCACGTCGACAACAAATTTATAAGAAATCTTATAAGAAATATACACAAAATATCGTTCATAAATATTCAGTAAAACAACATACCTTGTGCTCACTGTTGTTGCCACCAAGAGATGACATCTAGAAGCTCTTCATCTTCAGGACTCATCGGTTCGTAAGCATCGTAGGTGTCATGACAGCTGGGTCCCGCAGAACTCTCCGACACCAGCGATGGGGCTGGCGAGTGAGATTCTTCAGATGATGGAGGTGTTTGAGGTCCACTTGACGATAAACTTAATCCCATCTGTGTTTCTGAACAGCCGTCTTCACTTTCATCCAGCAAACGCTTTAAGCTCTTAATATATTCGACGGCTAGTCTTAAAGTATCCACTTTGCTCAATTTTCTGGAAGATCCTCTACCACCAGCAAGAGCAGCCGTCACAGCAGAAGGTATATGTTGCCGGAGTGCCGCAAATCCATTGTTGACTTGCTTTACTCGGTTCCGTTCCCGGGCGTTCCTTCGAGCCACGGAAGGGGGCTGAGTTGGATAAGGCTGATTAAGATAAGAAGACTTCTTCTTGCAGCGCGAAGGATCGACAGGCGCAGGCGCCAGTCTACGTTGCGCAGCATTCTGGAGATGGATCAGCTTCTGGTCCATATTGATGTTTTGGTACGTATGAATAGTAGCCATAGGCATCGCGAGTCGAGTCGAGTGTGGAATACGAGAGAAAGAGAGTGCACGTGTCCGTGCCGCGCGGAGGTTGCCGGTAGATTGGCGAAGGTGGCGCGCACCCCCGACGCTAAGTAGCTCTCGGTGCGGGTGGCGGACGAGGCGCGGGCGGGGGGGCGGGGCGCGTGCCCGGCACACGCACTGCGCCGACGCCTGCACCCGCTCGCGCCGCACCGCGCGCCTTGCGCCTGCGCACCTCGCTCCGCTACTTGTTCCTACACCGGCGCTTATTATGCCATAGAGCGGTAAGCTCGCGTCGCTATTGTTGCACATCGTTCCTCGTAATTATCCCGTCCATTACCATGTTCGGAAGATAGGATTCGTTCTCGTCGTCTATTTAGAAGTCGTTAGCGGGAATCGGTGCTGTAAACTGATCGGGGACGATATTGTGTTATTAATGTCTCAAAGCTTTTGTTTTGCATTGTTTTTTGTAACATTTGTAATTATGAAGCGCTTGAGAATTTTTCCAATGTATTTTAATGGTACATAAATAAACTGTTTAAGGTTGTGATACCATTTGTATCTGAATCACAATTAGTATTTCTTGTAATCTGTCTAGCGCTGTGTTTGTGTATATGCAAGTATTTTTAATGATGGTAGTGTAATATTCAGCTGGCTGCATTAAAGCTCATAGTTTTAAAAAGCAGGTGTCTGGCGCATTATCGGTGGGTAGCGAAGCTCACCGGATTGCTCATTGGTAGGTACTTTACTTGACGACTGTACTCATGATCTCACGTAGAACATTAGATATTTTATAGATTTATTTAAGCGTTTATCGAACAGATGTAAACAAATTACAGCGTAGATTATTTATTATAATGAATATAACTATAATTAAAGGATTTAATAAAATAATAACATGCACTTGCATTAAGTGTTTGACATTTCGTGGTAAAGTTAGTATGTAATCTATGTCTACATTGGTATATTTTTGGAACTTACATATACATACGTATTTGGTAGACAGATTCATTTATGGAGTAAAGGTTTAATAAAACAGTTTTCTTATAGAGGAAATATATTATTATATGCTTAAATTTATAACTATCATGGTGTATAAGGGGCGTGCTTCGGAATTAGATTTCTATTAACTTCTTCTAAAAATGTGGACACACTAAATGTTCACAACATTTTTTTTAAATTTTGCCACAGCAGTTAAACTTACCTATGATTTACAAGATTTTTTTTTGATTTATTAAGTATTCGTATTTAAAAGTATATTTTAATAGCATGCTATTATGTCTGTGTATTAATAAAGTTTTAAATAACTACTTAAGAATGAATTTAAATTCGAATTATCTATCATACCAAACACCATTCACTCATTGTTATTACTATCAGACAAAAAAATAGATCAAAATAGGTAACGACAGACAGAAACAAAAACTTCAAACTCATAATAATACTTACCCACTTTTTCCGTCGGGGGTTAATAACGTTTGAAGTTACTAACGCCATCTACATCATCCCTTATTTGTCAGAACTAAAATAGTTTTGACCCAACCCCTTTGAAGCTTTCACCTTGTCGGAGTAGATGGCGTTTTAATTTCAAACGACGAGGGGTTGAAGTGATAATATCGGAATAATATTCACCGAATCCAATAGAGGGCGTGGCGATACGACTGCAAATAGGGTTAGTAGGTATTTGAAATAAGAACTATTCCGCACTACTATGACCTTTCCTCGTTGCTTTGTCATCCTTTTGTCGCTAAAAAAAAGTTAATTTTAAATAAAAAGTACCCCGACTATTTTTAAAATCCACTGATAAGTTTTTTTTTTGAGTTGTTTTTTTTAAATTATTTTTGATGTGTTTTTAAATATATTTGTTTTTCAGCTGAAAGTTCTTGCTATTTACTGAACACTTAGATAATATAAGATAATATACATTCAAATCTTACTGATACTATAAGGTGAAAATTTGCGTATGGTACATATACTCAGTCTGTTGTTCTAAGCAAAAACAGCTAAATTATTTATTGCGATTAGTTTAATTGCTTAATTAATTGAGAAATTGAGTATGTTGATTTCTGGAGCTGGAATATCTATAGGCTACTTTTCATTTCGATATTCTCGCCGTATTAGGGGTCCAACTACGCATCTTCAATCGTAATCGGCATCGAAATCCCACTGCGCGAAGGAATACCCAAGCCATAGCGTTAATGTGCCATACCATGATGTCCTATATAAGTCATCGAGAAGTCGTCGCGTTGTCGTTCAGCTAAAGAAATAAAATTAAAAACATCAAATAATTAAAAAAAAAAGGAAAACACACTTAAATAATACAAATGTCTGTGGTTTTTCGGTTTTTTTTTTTATTTACTTTATTTTTTTTAAAGATATAAGGACGAGAGCAACGACAAACGAGCATGGTAGCGCGGAATTTGTATACATTTCAAGGCGACGACGCCGTTGAGTTCAACTGTCATTGCAACCGGCAGCTCATGAGACCTCGCTTTCAATGACAGTTTAACTCGACGGTTCCTTTATTTACCTTTACCTTATTCCTTTGCCCCATTCATGAATTTTCGGTAACAGGTAGGTAATGGGAGAAAAACTGCAATCACAATTTGTATTAATTTGCATTTAACTTCAACTTACATTTCATTTTTAATATTCGAAAGTAGTAATTAGTAGGCGCTTGTGTCAATATCAAGTAAGCGCTAATTAACTTATAAGTACTTACTCGTTTGTGATTGACATGAAGTATTTTTTATGAGGCGCGATACATCAAAGTAGCCATCAGTCCAATAATTAAGACGACGCGCAATTTTGAACCGATTAATAAAACCTCGAGCTTTATAGTAAGGGATCCAGAGAGGAAATTTGTAAAGTCATTCAAGCGCGTAAGTTGGAGTCGCAAACTCGACCAACTCTGACACTTAGCTTAGCTACTTAGCTTTATATAATTACTAGCTGCGCCCTGCGGTTTCACCCGCAGAAGTGAAAACGTGTTATCACGGGCGCGGGCGGCCGAGCGGTTCTCGAGCGGTTGCACTTTCACTCATTACTCGGGTTCTACTAAATGGGTTTCGATGCGTAGTTTTTAATTGTATAAGGAACAAACAGAGAAACAGACAGACAGACATGAATTTTAAAAATTGTAGTATTTTGGTCTACTACTTATCCTTAGTCCCCTAGACACTTTTTTTTAAATTTACATCCAAGTACTAACTTTTTGTCCTCTCTTCCTTTATTATAAGTATAGAAGATAGAGCATTAATAGTAAATGTGTAACTAATTGACCATACCCTAATTTGACGCGCTAGAAAAAATATTTAACCAGTATTCAAACTTGGAAAAGGTAAATTTCAATATATACCGGGTTTTACTCGCTTCATTGTTTACTGTTATTATTTTTAAACGACCGAGCTTTCGCCAACTTTACAGTTGGCTTTTTTAAGGTTTATTATGCAAAATCGCGAAAACCTTAGACAAAATTATAGAGGTAAACTTGTTAAGGATACTTAACATGTTTTATTTATTTAGAAAACCAACAGCATTTATTGAAATACTAAGTCTTATAATATTTTTTAAATTAGTTAACAGGGATACCTTGGTATAAGTAAATATCAGTATACTAAATACTATTAAGTATTAAGACTCTACAAATCCTCGCTTTGGCTCCCTACTATTATTAATGGACTGAGACAATTTGACTTCAATCCAATTCAGATTTTACCGATACATTCGATAATTCAGCACTGAACGTATAATTACATTGTCAATTTAAAATTTATCGTAACTCAAACAAATTACCTCTTTCAATGATCTTCTTTCTTTGTAATTCATAATTATTTTATGTAAAAGATCGCGTATAATATCAAATAAAACATTCGTCTTGGATAAGTAACTAAAGTGTTACTTAATGAATTATTTTGCCAGCTAAAGTTACATCGAGTGTTAGTGGTGGCTACACGCAATACAAATGATAATACCACAACCTCGGACACAAGATAGATTCTGATTGTCATCGAAACAAACGTCTTACGACGCTTTCACTGCGAAAATAACTCTACGTTCTCTGCAATAACTTCTCTAGCAGCGGCGGCCTATCATTTACTAAATAACAATCGCAAATAAAATACGATGCGTTTGTGAGGTGGTATTAGCGGCGCGATGCGGCGGTCGGTGCAAACATCGCGGTTCGATGTATAATTTTGCGTACGCTGACACGAAGCCTTTTCTGCGTGGTTGCGATTCCGCAATATATCACACGGTCGCGTACGCGGCCACACTGTGTAATTCGTGTAATTTATAGGGTAAGCTGGACTAGTAGCGAGCGGCCGACACGTTTTAATAGTCCATAACCACGCGACCGACGGATCGCGTACACAGTACCTACGCGTACTCACTAACCTACCCGCGAGCCTTCTAACCGTTTGATTAAAAGCCACCATGATTGCCAGACTAGTATCTAAGCAACGACGCTTAATCTCACTCAGTACTTAAAATAATAGTGAGCTTTTAGAACTCTCGTAACGCAGTAGTAGTTTTAATAGCAGGTACTCGGTACTTATCGTAAAAGCAGAATCGGTTGCAATTTTAAAACGTTTACGAGTACGGGGTTATTTTTCTGTAGATAGCTTTTGCTGTTACTATTTTAGTACCGTCTTCAGTTGGCACACAATAAATGTCATTTTAATAATATTAATAACGCAATAAATTTTAAGCGGCAACTATACCTTCTGCGAGGAACAAGCAATGCGTTCCAACGCGGCATTTTTATTTATTTCCCGAGTGAAGTTCGCACGCTGTTCTCATGTGAGATTTTATTCTTTTTTCGTGGTCATCCATAGTGATTATTCATTTAACAAACAAATGACGGAGCTTCATCACACGAATATCTTTTCGATCTTCGTTTTTTTTTATTAATCAACATCACGACGACATTGTCTAGTCTAAGTCAAGATAAAACGTATGCATATTTAAAATGTTTAATGTATAGGTAAATTAGCGTTTAGACAATCTAATTGGAAAACTAAAGGCTTACAAAAATTCTCTAAAATATACTATTACTCGATTTTCTTTCTATTATTTGTTTCCGGTCTAAATGTCTCTATGTCTAAAATGTGTGGAAAGCATTTTTACAAAAAAAAAAAATATATACAAGTAATATATCCGTTATCACTAAATCACCGTACCACAAGCTTTGTACCTTAAAATGGAGCTAGATGGCGCTGTGTAATGTTCATAAAGAATGTAGACAACTGGATTTGCAAGAAAGGGAAACAGTTAACAATCTACCTCGTCAAATGATTATAAACTAACCAGCGAACATCTGAACTTCTAATACCGTTACCAGGCGTAGCAAAATGCGCCTATTGTCAAGTACAGTCTCTCTCATTGGCTGTGATTTTACCTCCTCCTAATGCCCTCCAATCACAGCTTAGAGGCTTTACTAGCGATAGAATTGCAACAAACTAGCTTAGACGACTTACGGTTTCCGTTCTAATAAAATTCTATACGCAGCATACTAGAATAAGAACGAAAACTCTAGGCACAATTAGACTTATTAATAAAAGGGGAGTACGTTCGGAGTTGTTATTCCGCTTTTCGTTACTGAAAACTTTAAAAGTTCTAGTCACGGAAAAATACAGCATGTTCTCACTACTCCGACTTTACTCCACGTTTATTAATATGAGCCAATAAGAATGCCAGTATAATAGTGGAGAACAGAAATTATTCTACCTAAAATTTGAGTACCACTTAAGAGATTAAACAGCTCTTAAAGTCAAAAATTCTCATACTAATTGAAAAACTGCCTTTTTATTTAATTACCCCTCACATTCAAACAGTTGTTTCTATATTAGACTATAAGGATTATGAAACATTTCTATCAGATAAAAAGTTTTATACTTCAACTTATAACTATAATAACTTCACTTAAAGTAAATTGGAGTCTTATTAGTTTAAAAAAGATTAATCGAATTTAAAAAAATCGAAACGTTTCCAATAACAGCACTTATTTTGCTAAATAATACTCGTAATATTGAGAATGATGGAATCATGATGGAATACATTAATTGAAAAAATCAATTATAGTCGTCATAACTTTACCACAGACTTAACCAACTTCATAATCACTTCAAAATACTGGCCACAGCTCCAATTAAAAAAAGGGAAACAAAAAAAGCTACTCAGAATTCATTGACTCACTTCCATTCATTGATCGACTTCATTTAAATTCAGAACACGAACAGTTTCAGCTTCCGAATACGTTTTACTAGAAAGAACTTTTACTTTTGTTAGAGAAAAAAAAAGAAAATGAGTAGAAACAAAAGAGGTCCGTCACGCATATTCACGTAGGGACAATTTCCCCTTCATTATGTCGGACGTGTCATAATCTTCGAGGTGTTTGGCGCCAGAACAATAAAATGATCTCTCAGGTGGCACAGGCTAATGTATAGGACGTGCTTAGATTCTGTAATACTTATAAGTAATCGTAGAAGTATTTTGATTGGTGATATCCGCATAGAAAAATTAAACAGAAACTTTTTGTTTTTCTAACTGGTACTGAATACAAACAGCAAACATCTAATCAGTTCCATTATTTAACTTAATTTACATTTTAATGCTTTTTATTTAATGCTAGCTGCGGAACCGCGGGGCGCGCGTAAGTCCCGTTCCCGCAGGCATATAGGGATAAAATGTAACCTATTTGCATATTCCAAGTTTATCGCAATCGGTTTAGTGTTTGAGTAACAAACATCCAAACATTCAAACACACACACATTTTCACATTTATAATATTAGTAGGATTAATTAAACTCATTTTGCATATTTAACTACAATTATCAAATAACAAGAAGATTGCAAAGGTGTAAATAGAGTATTTTGAAATCAATAATCTAGCCTTCGGATTCAACCATTATTCTTCACAAATCTTGGTTATTTTTTTAATTTCAAGTTAAGTATTTCACAAATAAGGGCTCAAACATATATTATCGGTCTAACTAAACCAT
This sequence comes from Idaea dimidiata, assembly GCA_949358125.1. Classification (NCBI taxonomy): domain Eukaryota; kingdom Metazoa; phylum Arthropoda; class Insecta; order Lepidoptera; family Geometridae; genus Idaea; species Idaea dimidiata. The sequence continues at coordinate 11,841,085 of OX442339.1, read as the reverse complement.
TAAAATACTCAGCAATAAGAACTTCGTTTTTCAGTTCATATAAAAGACATAAACGCGTATACCTTGTAGATGTAACAATTTTTTATTACCTATCGCTTTTTAATTTAAAATAATACTCAAAATTAAATTATCATAACTAAAAGTACTTTACAGACTTGTCACCGCCAATTTATGTTTTAAAATATAATTAAGTAATTAAATTATTTCATAATTATGGACTCCATCGCAACTAACTACAAATTTTATTACTTACCACATCGTGGAAAACATTTAAACAAGAATAAATGCAGAATTGAAAATAAATATTCCTTTTTAAACGTAATTTATTCAATAAATACATTTTTGAATTTCAATGCATCGGCGAAGTTAAAAAGTGAATTCTACTAATCTCACTTCTTACTGATCATACTAATATTATAAACGCGAAAGTTTGCAAGTTTGCATTTATGTATGCATTCATGTTTGTGACTTTGTTACTCTTTTACGCAAAAACTACTGAACCTATTGCAATGAAACTTAGAATATACGTAGCTGGCAACCTGGAATATCAAATAGGTTACTTTTTATCCCGATAATCCCGCGGAACTTTTGCGGGAGAAGTCGCAAGGCGCAGCTACTTTATACTAAAAAGTAAACGAGATAGCTTCAAATTATGTAAGTAAAAGTACGTGATATCAAATGATTGGGCCTAATTGCGGAGCAGAATAACAATCGGCAGTTAAGTAATCACAATACACCAATTGTCAATTGCAAGTTGCGTGATTCAATTCATCGTAAGCCACATCTCAGAAACCTCGTGAGTGTTAAGCAGATTTCTGTAATTTAAAATGATTACTGGTCATTTGTAAAGTGCCTTTTTAAATATTATTATACGAATATACATTTCGGAGTGCGACTCCAATAAATAATGTTTTAATAAAAAGTTGCCGTTGTAATTTTTAGTAAATATTTATGCGTTTACTTTTTGAGTTGAGCTTTTAACATTTCTTTACATTGATTTTAGATACTACGTATTAATTTTTGTTTAAGTTTGATTGAATTTGTTTTTACCTATTTGGTAATTTTAGTCATCCACATTTGATGTATGTCGTTATGTTTTATTATATCGACATCATCGTGAGAAAACTATAGCTTAGTTTTATATCCGAATTTGATTGAAATTGCATGCCTGACTAGGCTGGGAGGGTGGTATAGGTGCTGGGCAAGCCTAGTCCACCTTACAATATTCTGGGCACTATTGCGCCCTAAATAGCATGAATTAAACATTGCTCTTTTTGTATGAATTATCTAAAATCGACAACTAGAATTCCATAGTTCTTAAAGCATTTTATTGCTACAAAAAATTCAATTGATGATACAATATTTTAATAGGTACTTGTTACTTCAAATCCAAAAAAGAACGCTTAGATTCCCGCTGTTTTATCTATAAACAATTCATTGACATACCATTCACTGCCCATACGTGCATCGTAACGATTTAAATTACCATATTCTTCCACTACAAACTGAACAAACAACATTTTTGGTGTGCAATTACATTTTTCAAAATATTCTAAAGTCATTAGAAGACATTAAACAAGTGTGAACAAAAAATACAATTTCAAAATACACTTAATTATCCCACTTACAAGCAAAAGACAATAAAGTGTTTTCAATACAAAATTATGCACGATACATTGCAAAAAGTATGTTGGATTCTGTATTAAATTGTTTATATATGCATGTTTCTGAAAGGTATGTTACCCGTTGTTGAATAAAATTCCCAGGTTTTTTGTTTTATAATTAAAAAAAACCTTTTTTTCGGGACCTCTTTTTTTTATTTTTTTTTATTTTAAGGTACTTTAAGCTAAAATATCTTGAGTTTTTGTAGCTAACAACAAGAGCGCTCTCAAGCGCTCAGGAAGAAATGTCGAATGTCACCATTTTAAGCTTCTTCGCTTTTATGGGTTCATTTCTCTGACTTCATAGCCCAATTTGGGTCCCTGAAAACGTGAAACAACAGGCCCAGACGAAGATGATGAGACGTGCTTGACACAAAATAAATATTATAATTACTACACAACATTACACACAGCGCTAACTAGCCCCAAACTAAGCATTTGGCTTGTACTAAGGATACTAGACAACAGATATACTACATTTTACAGTTTTTTTTATGTAAGCACATATATATTATGATACATAGAAAACACTCAGAACCAGAAACAAACATTTATGGCCAGCATAAATATTTGTTCCCGGCGGGAATCGAACCCGCAACCTTCTGCGTTGCAGTCCCAGCTTTGGCCATTGGGCCACCGAGGTCGTCTATTCCAGTTATATCAAAGCTTGGTTAGATACATATACGAGATGTGTAGAATAACAAAATGCAGTTCTTTTCCAGCAGAACGATAAGGACTAAAATTATGATGAAATATTATATTACAAAATGTACCTACCTATTTTTACTGTCTTGTGCCATGCCAATGGAATTTCTACAGGTAAATAAATATTTTTGATAGTTCCCTTTGCCCAATGTTTTACAAAAACACCTACATTTCATATTATTGACTGTAACATAATAATATGCACTTTACGCCACCCGCGTCGACCAAACAGCTTGTATTAATCCTACCCATATAAAGACTATACAAGTTCTGTACTTAGACTCGCAAGTCCATAACTTAGTTTCTCTAGTCTTTTAAAGAACATAATTAGTTTAATATCACAAACCTTTGATACGATCCTCGTATAGATAAGAGATAAGATATCTTAAGTATGGGAACAATAAAAATAGAAACGGATTTACTATTTCATGGTATTTTCAATAAGTAAAATAAAATTTTGTCTAAGGATTTGCCGATTTTGCATAATAAAACACAATATTTACCGGGTTTTACTCGTGTTTTATTTAAGTACTATGTACATTAAGTATTTACAGTAACTTTTTCAAATGTTAAAATAGTCGATTACAGTCAACCTTAAAAAAAGTAACTGTAAAGATAGCGAAAGCTCGGTCTTTAGTAATAATGCCGTTATTAAATAACCCGGTAAATATTGTGTTTAATTAACTAAAATGAACACAATTTCAGATAAGCACGAAATATTTTAATGCAAATGAAATTAAAAGTTTTGTGTCATCAGATCTATTTTATCGACTTGCCATTTTTTTTAAAGGTATTTGCGCAACAAAAATAAAATAACTTAAAATATTTATGTTAGAAAAAAGTATAGCTGGTAAAATGTTTAAAACTAATTTTAATTTATTTTGAATTAAAATTGTTGCCTATTCGTCAGCCATTCTCGCCTCAAATACAGGATTCATGTGGTTCAGGTATATTAGATTTAAATCAAATTTTAGATTTTAAGTACCTAGTAAATTTCTAACTATTGACCATTTAAATAAATTCCTTACTTTATTTACTTTCTCTGACGAAATTCATCAATGGCTAGTCACACTCTATCAAAAGCAAACATAAGCATAGAGGCTTGCAAAATTGATTACACATTGACAAAAAACAGTAAAAAATATCATCATACAGTAAAAAATATTACCATCTTGTCACTGAAATAAAGCTCCCATAAAACTAATTAGCAATCTTAGCTTTTATGATGTTATAAATTAATAAAGGAGACCCAAAACCGGGTCTAATAGATATACAAGCGTATGTCGTCGTTTTGTTTAGGACCGCTTAATGAAGAAATTCATGATAATTAAAATCTTTATAACTTTTTAAATGCGAAACTTTAATATTAATTACTTTCGGTAGCCTCCGGAATAAGAACTTAATAAAGACTCTAAATATAACTGATTGATATTGAAATCTTTAAAAAAATTTGCTCTTCGAAGACTTCAGAGGAAAATGATTTTGGTGACCTTTTGTGTTTGAAAGGAAAATTTCTACAGTCAATGCAGGACATAGTTATATTGATTCTTAAGAAAATGAAGGTGGTAATCACTAAAAAATCAAAGCGAAGCGAATAAGTATTTCTGGTCAAAAATTCATCAAAAAATTAAAATTATTTCGGGTGCGAGGATTTTTTATTTTAGGGCTTAGGGGAACACCGACCTAATTCATTACTTACAGATAAAGTTAAAAGTTAAAGTTTTAACTGTGTTTTTCCGCAATTAGCCCTACTATTTTGGGCTTTGTGTGTGATTTTAAGCCGTGGGTTTCTCCACGATGTTTTCCTTTACCTTTCCTTCATCACTAATAACAGATAAAGTATTAAATAAAACAGTTTGTACTAGTACAACACCGGGAACATCGCTTTGGATGATGATGATGATGATACTAGATCATCATCATCATCATCATGATGTTCCCGGTTACAGAGAGCCCGGGAACCGCGTCCATTCAGTAGAATAATTTAAACTCAGTAAATAAAAGTACAGAACTTAACAATACTTGGAAATAATTAAATAAAAAATAACTCAAAATAATTGTAAATTATGTGATTGAACACGCACTAGGATCATTAATTTGTCTCAATTATGGCTAGGTAAATGGTTTTCTCTACCAGTTCTAATTAATGCGAATACGCCGCAGGGTGTGCTTTTCCACAATGAATACACTACGCGGTTCCTTTATTTTACAAATAAGCACACGAAAACTTAAATATGTTTAACGTTAATTGTTGAGTGACAGCGGGACGCAATCCATCCCAGTTAATTGTTGCAGAAACTGCGTTGTCGATTATCGAAACTTGTAACTAAAGTTGCTATGTCCGTACGTAAGTTTTCTTAAGTGGTAAACAACTAGTTGCAAGTTTTCAGTAGCCGTAATTATCTATACAAAGTTGCAATATCTGCATAGCCTCATATAATATTATTATAATAATTAAATTTTGCAAAGTTTACCATATCATCAATAAATTTCCAATGAATTTTATAATGAAATCATAATATATTCCAATTAGAAATATTACTTTTCATCATCAAATTCTTATACCCAGCATAATTTGGTTTTTTCACATGAATCTATTTATATAAAAGAAAGTCGTGTTAGTTACACCATTTATAACTCAAGAACGGCTAAATCGATTTGTCTGAAAATTGGTGGGGAGGTAGCTTAGAACCAGGAGAAGGACATAGGATACTTTTTATCCCGATGATCCCGCGGGATCGGGACTTACGCGGGTGATAACTATTTATTAGATGAACATTTGCATAGGGATAGTTTAAATGATGGAGAGTAATATAGGATACTTTTGATCCCGAAAATCCCGCGGGATCAGGACTTACGCGGGTGATAACTATTTATTAGATGAAAATTTGCATAGGGATAGTTTAAATGATGGAGAGTAATATAGGATTCTTTTGATCCCGATAATCCCGCGGGATCGGGACTTACGCGGGTGATAACTATTCATTGGATGAAAATTTGCATAGGGATAGTTTAAATGATGGAGAGTAACATAGGATACTTTTGATCCCGCGGGATCGGGACTTACACGGGTGATAATAAGTAGGGTAAGTGATGTAGAGTGGCATCATCATCATCGTCATCGTCATCCATCGTCATTGATCGTCATCCATCGACATTGATCGTCATCCATCGTCATCGTCATCCTTTGTCATCGTTATCGTCACCTACTGATGAAATACAAACTTTACCTTACTTCACCTACCTACCGCAGTGCAAATCTCTACACAACGGACGACTAGGGAAGTTCAATGGGCGACCGTTTAAGTGTGGATTATTGCATTGCGGTAGGTAGGTGTTCGAACAACGCGGGTTCGCAACTTGCGCGGGTGAAACCGCGGGGCGCAGCTAGTTTTATATAATTAAAACAGCGCAAGCAATTTCAAATCCCTGCTTTTTAAGATGCTAAATAATGTCCTGAGCACTACAAGCTCGATTAGGCTTGCATATTACCTACTCGTATACCATCATACTTGCCTAGTCCGCTATACGTAAGAGTCAGTACATTTGGAGCTAAGGAAGCCGTGTGTTTCCTCCGTTTCCTTCATCGTAAGAGCGACAAAATGCATATTACTAGTGTACTTAGAGAAATTCCCAAAATATGCTAATAGATAAAGATAATTTATTTGGTCAAGAATTTCGTTACAAATATTATATAACCAAAAAAAAATGTGCTGAAATATGCTGGGAATATACCGAACTGTTTACAATTCAACAAAAATAGTACAGTATAGTACTATTTAGTTCGCGCCAAGAAAGTTGTTTTACTGAAATGCGCACATGGAACTAAAATGCACAGAAAAATCGGTCCGATCAGATGAAGTATTCTGTCCCTCTCTTATCTCTTTCTTATAATGTAATTAATTAGAAGGAACAGCGTGATCAAGCTGGGAAGCTGTTTCTAATTCTTTCTAATGCAGGTAGCTCTGTCCTTTTCCCGCAGACCACTTGTTAGCTATTCGTTCACATTCTAGTCCTAGTAATATAAATTCTTTGTCTAGCGCATACCTTATACTGTCAAAGGTATTATAAATTCGCGTCAGTGCATTAACCAGCATATAAAAGTTGTTCACATAATAAAGTAGTAGATTTAACAGACAAACCAGATATTCAACATTTGCATGCTCGTAGGCATGTTCCGAAATAATCGACAAGGTCCTCGACAGACTACTGGTTTGTCATCAACAGATAGATAGAAAGATAGACCAAGAAATTGCACAAAGGATATAAAATAAAAATATACAAAGTATATACATACAAACATATTTATTTTACCAAACAGTAAATAGAAATTAATTAAATAATAATAATCATACGAGCGCTTTACCTGCTTTTTATATAGTTCGTTTGTTTTTACAAAATTAACATTAAAATTGTAATGTTATATTATTGTCTTACATCTAACCAATAAATTTGTAGCCTTGAATTTTATAAAATACCCGTTCGGGTTTTAACTGGACAATTTTCACGAAAGACCGAGTTTACTTCAAATTTCCCACAAAGAATGAGACTTTACATCATTAAGGAAATCCACAATATTATATTGCTTCGTAAACTGTTAGCAAACTATCGACCAATTGAAAATCTTTAGTCTAAAGGAGCTCAAAGAATTTAAATAAGGTGCCAATTAGAACTTGCGAATGCACAGGCATTTCTTATAAGAGTCAACGATTTTTAATAATTTTATGTCATATTGGGTTGTCTCGCGTTTTACGTCTTCATATTAAAAAATCTTGGTCACACGATAATGGTTATTGAAACTGAAGTAGGCTGTTAAGATTTTGACGCAGAATTTAATGAGAAATGAACTTTTTGTACCTTAACATTTATTGATAATTATGTAGGTATGTAAAATGAAAAAACGTATAATTTCATTTATTTTTGTATAGGTTACCTGTATTTTGTGATAATTATAACTTACTAGCTGCGCGGGAATATCGGGATGAAATGACGAATGTGACAAATGAAAAACGGAAAAGGATACATTTTTTAATGTTCATTATAACAAACTTTTAAGAATAAGTTTAAAACAAATGAAGTCAGTGTGTAGGGGTCAGATCCGGGGCCGTTTGGATCAAATCGTGCGTGTATGCTTAGCGAAAACAAACTCACAATGCAAAATAAAAGGTTGGTACCTACAAGGTACTTCTCTGCTAAGCAAAACCATCTATTCTGGTATTAGCTAATTCATTTTGATGCTTACCTAGTTTTACTTACATCTAATTTATGTGATTAAAAAAAAATCTGTTTAATAATTATTTGTAATTATGGTATAATGGCTTTCAGACGTTTTGGTGTTTAAATGCTGTAAGTCTGAAAGTGTTTGTTATATAAATAAATAAATCTAATGTGTAGACAGTTACCTACCTTAAATATAATATATTAATTTATTATTAAATAAATAATTAATTAATAAATTAATAATATCCTTAAACTTCAGTATAACCAATAGTTGGATCTCGCGACGTTTGTCCAATTTTCAAGTTTCCCTAAACCGGTTACTTGTTGTAGCAAATTTGACACATGGCTTGTCAAAGTCAGTTTTCAGAAAACAGATATTATCGTAATAAACATAAAAATCTTAAACCTACATCTTAAATTTAATTTCACATTCCCAATTTGAGCGTAATTTACATATCACAACCGCAAACTGTGTGTGGTACTGCGTAAAAACATATTTTTGTAACGTGAAACAATAAATCAACATGCAAAAAATACGTGTTGCTGCGAACCGTTGTTTACGCCACCCATTGACATTGTCGCTTTGTTTATAAAACCTTACACTCCGTACCTTTAAGGTGAAGAAATTCGACTCTTTCTTCAAACCATTCAATCTTAAATATTAATTTCGGGCTTTTATTTGACTTTTGTGAGAAATTCCATTAGATATCTTTGAAATTATGAACTAATGTTTTTAATATAAAAAAAGCAACATCAATCAAAATTTTCTATTGTAAAACTACTAGGAAAATTAGTACCTAGCCATTAAATATCATTTACACAGAAGTTCTTGTTGAAACGAAGATTTAAGTAGGCTATTTAACATGTGATTCTCCGTTCCAAAAAAGGCAATCAAATATTTTTTTATTATTTGCTCTGAAAAATTAAAACCTTAATTCTAGTTCTCAATACCACATTGATCGTATCTATCTAATTATTTATTATATAAATAAAATAGACCGAAATCGAATAAGAGTAAGGAATGGTGAATGGTTAAAAGAGGTTATTCTTTTAACATCGTTGTATGGAGAAGTACGCTTCGACTCGTCTGTCGAACTATGTTAAGGCGAGGTTCTTGTTGGAATTACCGAAATCGACCTGTGTTTGATTTAATGGTAAGTAGTCATTTGGTCATTTTTGATCACAAAAAAATATATGTCGTAGCTCAAAAAGTCTAATGCGTTTGGTCAAAACACGATATAAGCAACTTCGCTCGATAAAAAACTCAGAAAACTGACAAGTTTTTTAGTATTTTTTCGTCTGTACTATTCAGATAATATTGGACTTGTATTTATAAGGAACAACTTCGAGGGCGAGGTGAACAGGAGAATTCAGTTGGGATGGGCAGCATTTGGGAAGCTACGTCGAGTTCTTACATCGTCAATCCCACAGTACCTAAAGACGAAGGTCTTTAATTAGTGCGTCCTACTCGTCATGATATACGAAGCCGAAACGTGGACACTAACGGCACGGTTGGTCCACAAATTTAAAGTCTCTCAGCGGGCTATGGAACGAGCTATGCTCGGCGTTTCTCTGAGGGATCGCATAAAAAATGAGATGATCCGTCAGAAAACCAAAGTCTTCGACATAGCTCACCGGATTAGCAAGCTGAAGTGGCAGTGGGCTGGCCATATTAGCCGTAGAACCGACAACCGTTGGGGTAAATTAGTTGAGTGGAAACCGCGTCTCGGCAAACGTAGTGGGACGTCCTCAGGCACGTTGGAGCGGCGATTTGCGCAAGACGGCTGGCACAAACTGGATGCGAGAAGCCGAAAATAGATCTAGGTGGCGTGCAATTGGAGAGGAATATGTCCAGCAGTGGACTGCAACAGGCTGATGATGATGATGGTGATGATGATTTATAAGAAAAAAGAAAAATTGTAATTAATATTATTAAGGAAGTATTTGGTTTACAATTCTCAGATACACATGTGTTTAACAATTTAATAATTTAATTATCAAATATTTTCGTATTCTGCTGTCTGGCGTGGTCCAAGGCAAAGGTTTGCTCAGTACTGCAACAGGCCCTTAAGCTAGTATGTTGCCATAAATACTTCTTTCTTCCTCATTACTTTACCGCCCAAATCGTCGATATGCAGATAGCAAAAACAACAAATGACATACGCTCAATACGTACGAGTTCACTTATCCAAATAAAGAAATAAAGAACTTTTTTAATCATTCAAAAAGTGCTCTAATTGATATTTTATTCAATGCTTTGGCTCTTTGGGTGGCGGGGAATAAATATAATGAATATGACACTGGCTGACGACTCGGCCTCTTTTGTTTATGTAAATTTGGTTTATTTATATTTATCATTCTCTGCTACTATGTAGATGTTTTTACTTGATTTTTACCACACTGTTAACAAGTTTTTCTTTTTGTTTAAAGACAATATTTTTTCTTATTGTAAATGATTCATAAAAATGATTTACTTTTGTATAATTATATTTTCTCTTCTTTATATACAATGATAATCTAATTAAATGATAATAAATAAATGCCGATTAGCAGATGGATAAACTATGTATCGTTTGTCTTATGCTGTGACTTGAAATTACAGAGTTATCTGACAGAAACGAAGAAACATCACATAACATCATCGTTTAAAAGTAAGGGGGTGCATGTTATAATAACGATAGAAAAATGTTATATACTAAACACCCTGTACCCCTACTACCCTATAACACTCTATTATAAAATAACGTACCTAACCTACATTTCAAATGACTTGCATGAATATTTTTTCTTCTATTCTTATAAGTTTCACTACCCCAAGCAGATGTTATATCATGTCCGTCCAATTAACAACATTATCGATTCAGAAAAACCAACCCCTTTTCATTAAAACAATTGATTTGATGTCTTGATTCTGAATCGGATCTTTTAAATTACACGTTTCACTGGAAAGATTTGTCTATTAAACAAACCTTAAATATCCAACTTGCGTGTGGTTCTACTTATTATATAGGAAAAGAATACCTTATTAGGAAAATAACTTTCGTGACACTACTTATTATTACAACATTTCTTCAATATTTATCAAATTATAGAATTAACATACAAACTAGTTTGTATCTCAATCGTTAAGAGATAATCGCATGTCTTAATAAATAGAGTTTCAACCCTTTCTTTGGTAATATTTTTTACTACATATCCTCTGATTCGATCGAGTTTAACAGTGACAAAATACTTGAAGCAGTATCTCTTTGTCGTGAAATTCGGTTAGTAAGAGATGTATCTCACGATATATGGTCCTCATGTCATTATTAAGACATCACTTACTCGGTGGCTGGGAAGATCATTTTGCTGATAAAATTTCGGTCATTTATATCAAGGTATAAATACAAATAGACTGAATAATGTTGGGTTACTATTGTGTACGCTGAGATAAATGTAAGTATTCGGATGGAACATTTAAATTAATTTATGGAACTGTTTTCGATATTTTCTTCTGATTGAGCAGATTGTGGTTAACAACGCTGTTCATGTTCCTATATTGCCCAGAAAATAATCGCTTTAAGTACAATTATAGATCCATAATACGAGTATATACATTTTTTAGGCAAATTATATTGTCATTTTGATTCAAATTTCTTCTAATGTGTCAAGCGTTTTGAGATAATAAATATATTTTGCTCTTTTTACTTGCCGTTCTTGCCATTTTGAAAGTCCCTAATATTTGGCAAACCTATATGTATAGTATTTAAATAATTTAGTTATCTTAGTAGGGGTAGGATGATTTCTGCTTATTTTTTTTCTCTTCTATTAAGTATTGTACAACGTCTAATAATAAATGAAATTTTAACTCGTTGGATTTTATGCTTGAACTGCTTAAATAAAATATCAGTACCTAAACTCAAATATCAATCTAACTTATTTTAAGAACTTTAATCAGAAAAAGCAACCTTCCCAAAGCCGTTGACATTTACGCCTTATTAAGCAATAGGAACGTAAAAAGACCCACAGAGTTTGTCACCAAAACGCTAACAAATCGTTGCTCAACCAGTCGTGAATGACCAAACTCACAAATCAACGGAGATGGGAAACATTAATTAGAAAATGCCTATAGGTAATTAAATTGTAACGTCTCAGCGAATTTACATTAACAAGGACCAAACGTCGGTGGTCTTCAACATGAAATTTTACTCTATCGTGGTAATAAATGTTACATATTAACGATAAAATTATGCAATGAATTTGCTGTATTTTAAAGAAGCTATTAAAATACACTGTCAAAGTCAAACGGGAGTTTAATCTGCATTACAACCAATAAAAATTATCGAAACAACATTTAATTATCGACTTTGTTTCGTGTTTTTACAAGAATTTCAATGATAGACTTAATAATACAAATTATTACGTAACGCTATTATTTTTATATTGTACGCAATAAAAACTATAAAACTACGGCAGCAGAACATTGTTAAATATCAAAAAATAAATTATTAAATTGATGAGCGGCTTGATCTTTAACAAAAAAGCGTTAACCACGAAGAATAGAATCAGATTTTTGTTTAATTAAAGAATTTTCATGCTATAAAAGGCACGATCTAATAATTACGTGAAAGAAAAAACACAATGCTGATGGGAGGAGCAAACTACCAAAATAATGGAATCCAGAAGCTTAACTAAAGGTTGTTTTTGTTATGTCATTCGATATATAGAATCAAAAACTGTAAAATGCTTTTGATTTGTTTTAAGTTGTTTTAAGTCACCTTGTAGTATCAAAAGATCAAATAAGCTATAATCAAATAAGAATCGGTTCAGCCGTTCTTGAGTTATAAATAAAGTAACCAACACGACTTCCTTTATTAATAGTATAAAACAAAGTCGCTTCCTGCTGTCTGTCTGTTTGTATGCATGCTTAGATATTTAAGGTTTATAATTATGTCAACACAACCTAATATTCCCGGGATTGGGAATCACGCGGGTGAAACCGCGGCAAGCAGCTAGTTTATATTATAATATAGTTTAAAAATATTGGTACTTATTATTATATCGAATATAACCGACGTATGTGACATGTCCATCACAAGATTCAAAAAATATATTAAACATAAATTGTGTAAAAAGGCGTACTATGATACGTCGTCAAATCTTAATGAAAAAAATCCATGGACATAATTGATTGCTCCTGTTCGAATTATAGATAATAATTGTATTATGACGATTGTAATTTAACACATGATTTAAAAAAAAAACCCGTGATTTTCTTGTTGCTTCTTCTCATCGGAGGGCGCGTTCCGAAGCCACACTAAAATCAATACATCTAAGACGTAGCCAAACAAGAATGTAAAGGAAAAAAAAAATTGAGTTTTGATTGAACCACTTCACCATTTATTATTTACAATAACTATTCCTTGGTTAATTTTCTTCAATAATAACAAAATCCACTGAGTTGAGGTAAACCGTTACTTCGACGATATTCGTATCATCACCCTGCCTCTGTTTGGGTGCCCTGTGTCTAATTATCGCAGCAAGAGAGCTGTCGTGCTGCGCTTTAGTCAGTCCTAAATCATTAATCAAGGTCAAATTATCGTCTCCTTTCATTTTATTTAGATTTGTTTCGCTGCCGATTCTAAATAACGTCAAACGTTCAAACCGCGAGAAATACGGATCAATCCTTTTTTTTATAATTTGTGAGATCGGTTAGGGTAAAAGGGCTTTGGTCCGTACGTCAATTTTGATTGAAATGCCGACTACGGGATGCCGATTGATAAAAAGTGGTAGGCACTTTCAGCTAGATATTTTAACTAAATATTGATTAAATAGGTACAGTACGTACGTAGTTATTTATCAATATGTGTTAGTAATCAAATGCTTCTATAATGCATAAAGTGCGTGTTGATTAAAAATTAAGTGATTCTATGCGTACATACAACTTCTTTATGATAAGTTATATTTTACGAATGTACCCCGAAGCTTCGATTTACATGCAAGGAGGGTTTGCCATCTGGGCTCAAGACTCGTTAATATCACCTGAGAAACACTGTAAACGACTAACCTACGTACCTAGACCCACATCAGGGAATAGCTTGCAGGCAGAACGAGTTACAAAGTACAGACATGTTGGAAACTGCATTAAACATGGTCATAGAGTCTAGGGTGAGATCACTCGCATGCAGCATACTAATGAGAGACCGCAACTGTTTCAGTACCATCATTAACAAACAGGTCACATAATGTAAAATACAGTGGCCCCGATCCTCGTCGTATTTACGTTACTTACTTCGAATCAAAATATGTATTGCGGGACAGAGATGGTAGAGCGGGTGTGGTGGAGTGTGAAGGAGATGATCGGTCATCAGGGCAGGTGTTGGGGTACATCTGCGCATACGCACTGACCGGCACGTGCGACCCTACTGCTTTCAGTCTAAAACTCTAGTTTAGATTGTCCAAAACTCTTCAGATTTGTCTAACGGTGGGTCCACGATTTTAAACTTCACTATGAATATTATTAAATAACGCATGTTTAATATTGTATTTTCGTTTTTTACACGGAGCTCGATATTTCGCCAGTAATTACAACTGGCTTAATCTCGAGACTCAATAACACAACAATATTAAACATGGTAAATACCCCGTTATTTAATAACATTTATAGTCAATGTAGGTCTTTTACTAAGCATGATGTGATTAAATTTAAGATTTTATTAATATGGTAAGAAACTAATAAACACTCATAAAAAGCTCTACAGAAGTAGTCAACGATAGCAACTGCTGATAAATTGAGATTAAGTCGTTTAGGGTTCCCAATCTGACAAGCAAATAATAATTGATGATCATGGTATATGGCCTATACGTCATCCGTGATTAATAATTGAAAAGTGAGGGCATGTACCTACGTACGTCAGTGTCATTAAGGTATCGACTTCGGCACGAGCGATCACCAATTTTATAAGCAATTTTCAGAACAGGAAGGCTTACGCGTGCGACAGGCTGATTTCAATAATAAATTGATGGCCCCCACAATTCACCAGTGGACAACGTTTGCAACATGCACTAGCCCGAAATTATCGACATTGGCCTAAAATGCATTGGGCGGAGTTCAACGGTTTCTTCAGGCAATCCGGATTTTTTATAGCGGTAGCAGGAATCGTCGATTAGGGGGTTATTACACTTTGCCACTGCTCTACACGATAACTGAACGATTTTAAGCAACGTGTCGTGTCATCTCTTTAAACAAGACCGTGGTTACTCAAAGTCGAACATCCTTGGTTCTGTTAAAGGGACCCGATAATTTAAATAATTAAAGTATTATCATAAAAATAACGATCCAGATTGTACGATATGATAAAAATAATGAAACTAAAACGAAAACTTTTGGTGTGTACGTGCCCTTCCATTATTCCGTTTATCATTTTTCACGTAAATTGAAAATAATGATGAGAAGTTAATTGGTAGGTAGTTTTCAGAAATAACGTGGTATTAAAGTGACAACATTTAAAAAATCGTATTATAGGTAATAGACTCTCTTTGGAAAGAAGCCCCGAATGCAGGCTCGTCGCGGGGAGCCCTCTAACTAAGGATTAATATTTTGTTTGTTATTATTTTGTTTACTCTCAGCACATGTAAATAAATAAATGTATAATGTATTATTGACCTAATCTTGTTCATGTCAGAATAAGGTAACTTAAGGCTTTTTTCCTTTTCCTTTCCTGCTTAATTTTTCCCTTTGGGGTGTGTTAAAAAAGAAAACTAGGAATCAATATTCCGACATACCTTCTTTTTGATTATACAAATCATTGTTGATCTTTACTTTTTTGCCCGACTTCAATCGAAAAAGGATTTCAGCTTATGGCAATTTTGTTAAAAACAGTTCAAAATATTTAAATTAATTAAAATACGAAATCATCATGTCGTGCTAAAAATGCAGATCTTTAAAATCGATTTGGTCCTTCAAGGCCTCATTCGAAGATTAATTTCAATGATCTGTAACTAATATTTATAGCTTTAAGCTATTGTCAACCGCGGATATTAAAATATTGTCATGCACCATTATCCCAATTATTTTAAAATTAACTGTTACTTTTCAAGTGGACGTACTCGACATCATATAGGTAAATGTTTTAAAAACAGAAAACATATCTTTCAGACACTCGTTAATGTTTTTTAATACAACATACCTACGTAAGGTTGGAATTTTGTTTACCAAAAGGCTTAGAATTATGTTTTAAGATTAGTCCGTTGGGGTATAAAATAGATAAGTTTACGTACTGAGCTGGGATTGAAGAGGACTGACCAATCTACACTCGTGAATATCGTAAAAATTAAGGATTTGTACTTCTTGTGTCTTTGTTCTTTGATCTATACCGCTTTGCAACAACAGTTTCCAAAGGGGTTAGGGTTCAAAAATGAACGTCATACTTAAGCCTCAAAAACAGTAAAGTATAAAGCCTTACGAAGTAAAAGTGCAAAATATAGAGTTTTTTTACAGACAGATAATTCTATCGCCTCCAAATCCGATGATTACAAAACGGTTTTTACGTAAATTGATAAAAAAATCGTAGGTATACTTACTTTAGAAAAAGTTTAGGCTCACACCTATAATGAGGCGTCCGCGTCGATCGGCTTGTTAAAATGCTATTAATAATATTTTAGACGTATTCCAATAAACGTTTTCACACCTTTTCTCTAAAGGTATCATTAGGGTTATTATTGCCATCCCAAAAATGTTCAAATCTCAATACTTTACAACCAAACGAGTTCGATTCTGATTTTGAACAAAAGGGTCATCTAATCAGCATTTTTTTAGATGCACGAAACTATAGATTCGATTATTCTATTTACCTACTAAAAAACTACAACTTCAAGAAACTATCTTGATCTAAATTATATTGACTTTGATGATGAATATTTTCACCGGCGTTTGTCACGCGCGTAAAATTATTTTACGATTAGAAAGCTACATTTACACTATGTACTTTTGAATTTAATTTAAAGAATTTTTGAAATCGACATAGTAGTATTTGAATTTATTTATTACAAACATACACCCAAAAATAAAAATCTATATTCTTTATAATATTAGTGTACACTAGCTGCGCCCCGCGGTTTCACCTGCGTAAGTCCCGTTCTAGCGGGAATATCGGGATATACAAACATACATACATACAAACTTCCAGCTGTATACTCGTAATATTAGTAGGGTTAGATTTACTTCTTAGCTTACTCCAGTGTTTTGGTTTAAAAATTGGTAGTCTCCTCGAATTAGAATATGCACATAAATCAAAGTGTACACGTCGTCTTCTGAATGTCGATAATTTATTTATCTCTGTGAATAAAGCAATCCAGGAGTTCATTAAGGGGTTTAAATTTTATCTGTGCAGTTTATGTTAACCACCGAGCGAGGTACGCGACGCGGCGCGGGCGCATCCGATACCAAATCGAACTAATTGGATTTGTACCAACTAATTAGAATAAGATGCGGCTGTCCGGATTGATATTTATTTCGGAACCGTGCGCTGAAACGAAAGTGTTGCTTCACTTTTTTAATTAAGCCTCATTTGGCTTTAAGCAGCTGATAAATTTCATTTTCTGTGTCATCCTTGCACCTTGACAAAATTCGGTGTTTATGTAAACAAAAAGTCGAAGCCATTTACGTATTGTTAAAATATGTGACAGTATTACCTTATACAAAATTCATCAGTAACACAAATGGTTCAAATAAGAAGTATTATCAGTGAATATTTATCGAAATATACAAAATTGTATGTTGATTCACATGCGTAATGTGTTTCGTATCACTTAACGTGTATTTTATATTAATAACTTCGTGATATGAGTATACAAATCAGAATGTTGAAGTGCTATAAATATATCTGACAAAAATGCGTAGGAGGTAGTCACTCATCGCAGGCGAAGGAAGATGAAACCTAAGCTTGCTCAATAATGCTAAATTAAAATGATAATTATAAGGACTTACCAAAATTAAGATTTAAAAGAGCATAATGTGAAGTAAAAATAGTACATACTTAATTATACTAATATTTGTGCTTCATTTCCTAAGATTAAGTTATTATTTGTTATTATATTAGTTTCACGCAAAGATTAGGCTGAGTTTTTCAAGTTGTAAAGTTTACAACGTTTTAACCAGTGTTACCTATGATTTGTTTTGTAGTATAATGCCGTACCTCTACTTTCCGTATCTAAAACGAATCCTAATCTTTCTAATCCTAATAATAATCCTACTAATATTATAAATGTGAAAGTGTGTGTGTTTGGATATTTGGATGTTTGTTACTCAATCACGCAAAAACTACTAAACCGATTGCGATTAAACTTAAAATATAGGTAGCTGGATACCGGGAATAAAACATAGGCTACTTTTAATCCCGATATTCCAGCGGGATCGGGACTTACGCGGGTGTAAGTAAGTAAACCATTATGTTCCTACTTCACAAAAAAAACTTAACCGATTGCGATGAAACATGGTAATCCAAATAGCTGAAGATCTGAAGTGACACATGGGCTTTTTAACCATTATTCTTGTGGGATCGCGACTTACGCAGAAAAATGGGCAAGGCGCAACTAGTGAGCCTTAATCAAAAGGAAAAAAATAATGTAGAAGGGATGGAAAAGTTCTCACGTTTTGCTAATAAGCGAACAGTGATTTGTCAGCCCCACAGTAGAGTTCAAAGGGCAGAAACGGACACCGAGTTCCTGTGGTGACCTGTCATTAGTTACTGTCACCATTTTGTCACAGATGATATTTTTGTGGTTATTACTAGTACGTTTTATCTAGTAGTTGGCGCTTCGGCGCTTGTTTATTAGGTATTGTTATTGTACTTAGTTAAAAAAATCATACAAATTCTTTTTTCAAAATTAGATTTTTGGTTGGTTTTGAAAAAGTATGTATGGCTTCTTAAATTTTGCACGCGCCAGGTTAAGGAATTGTTATAAGTGAAAGCATTAGGTATCAAAAAAAATATTAAGGTTTATTTTTGATGTTTTCCTAAAGTTCGAAATGTAAAGAAAATGCTTTTGGTTATGCTTTACGAGCAATGATAAGTCGCGTCACCGAAGCGTCGTAAATAAATCCTTTTGTGATTTGTGACTATCATTTATTCAGTGATTATGTAGTAGCCAGTAGATTTTTGCAATTCACATGAAAAATCTAATAAACTCACATATAATTCCCACGGGCGAAATTGTCGCATGATGATTTACGGAATACGATAAACCGTTTAGTCATTAACCGACCGGAAATTTGACAAACAATTGCGCACACGGCACGGCGCGGGCGCAGGACCGTGAGGGGTTTAAAATACCCACAATTAAGGGTTAATACACGTAGCTGACACTATTCTCACGATTACACATTTTTGTACATTGAACATGCTTTTTTTACATGAGCGGTGTTGTTTTAGTGGTAGATATCGCAACATTCTATCCGAAGGACGTAGTGTCGAATTCCGGCTGCGCACCAATATGTTTTTCTTTATGAAAAAATTTGTGCGCTATTAAACATCGCTCTTACTGTGAAAGAAAACATCGTAAGGAAACCCGCGGCCTAAAATCACGCACAAAGGCCCAATAGTAGGGCTAATTGCGGAAACTTACATGAGACTAGATGCAACCTACGGTGTCACAAGCGTAAGTTTT
Source organism: Idaea dimidiata (assembly GCA_949358125.1). Taxonomy (NCBI): domain Eukaryota; kingdom Metazoa; phylum Arthropoda; class Insecta; order Lepidoptera; family Geometridae; genus Idaea; species Idaea dimidiata. The sequence goes on along the minus strand of OX442339.1, from coordinate 11,821,853 downwards.
ATTGCCGTGGAAATACTGCGGCATACATAAAAATATGTAACCCATAACCTAACATTTATAACCTATAACCTATGCCTCGATAATGTAGCTTTCTATTAGTCACATCACCTCATAGAAGTAATGAGGTCCATGATGTAACATGCTTGCCTGGAAGAACCCTATTCATTCTAGACTTGAAGACTCCAAGATTGTAGTTAAGGGGTAATATCAATGAAGGCAGTCAGTTTCATTTTGTAGCAGTACGTACGAGAATGTGGACTTGTGGCGCTTGATACGTACCTATTTATTTATAATACTACTTATATTATAGAGTTGCGTTTCGTAGTAAACCCTACGAGGAATAAATAGAATGGAGATCTAACTTCTCTATTAAACCAGTCACAGTCAACCTTGAAAAAGCCAACTGTAAAGTTGGCGAAAGCTCGTGTCAAATAATGAATAAAAACGCGATAAAACCGGATAAATAAAGTGTTTTATTATGCAAAATCGCGAAAACCATAGAAGAAATTCTGTATTAAATTCGAAAAAAACATCTTCCTCGGTCACGCAGCAGCAGATGCACACACTGACATGTTCCGTACAGTATTACGTATGATCGACTTTGGATCGACCAATCAATGGCGGACGATCTTTATTGACCGACTGGCGGTCGAATCATTGTTCTAAGCCCCGCAACCACCCTTTGCCTGATTTTTTTTTGCTGGATTGCTACTTCCATATATATTCGAGTTGAGTAAAATCTATGACACTTTTATCCTGATATTCTCGCTAGCACTCGTTATAGGCGAGCTAAGCGCTTCCTGCTAGTAATATGATGTATTTGGCTTCATTACTATATATTTCTAGTGTCTATAAACTTCAAATTAAGTACGTATGAACATCTGAACTTTAGTCTTCAGATGTTCATACGTACTTCATTGAAGTTTGCAAGAAAAAAAAAGTAAATTCGTGCCTCCTGTTTATCGGTCCAAGGATTTTCTGGCATACCTTACCCGTTTTATTTTATTATTTGGCGGCGTAACTATTCCTAGATTGGGTAGTGATCGAAATTATTAAAATTCTTTTAAAAACCATACCCACATCACAATGTAAATGCAATACGATTTTATGATTTAGCAACAATGTTAGCAGACCACCCTGGTAATGGTAACAAGTCTACTTTCAATTTACCTTTGAGATTGCCGCCAATCAGTTCCTTATCGGCCAATAGTAGATAACATCGGAGACGGATCTTCAGCGACAATTGTCCCGCCTATTAACGCCATTTAGCATCCCAATCGTTACACACTTTATTCATACGTCTGCAGACTCTATAACGACAAGATCCCCATACGCCATGTTCGGCGTCTTACACTGAGTAATTTACTTTTAATTACCCGAATTGTCACAGAGAATCGTCGTCAATCGGAGCCGCTTATTTTAAACTAGCTACTGCTAGTTTGAAATAAGCGGCTTCTGCGGTTTCTTCTCCCTAAGTCCTGATTCCGTAGATATATCGAGATCAAAAGTAGCCTGTGCTACTCCTCGTTAACATAGCTTTTTTGTGGTTTTTTAATCGGTCCAGTTGTTTCAGAATATATAAACCTTAGAGTAAACATAAGCAAACTATAGAGCGCTGGTATGCGAGTATGAACTATGTAAGCACCGGTATGAACAGTCAAAAATGACAAAAACGATGTCATCAGTCACCTAGGGTTACGGGAATTTACTGTTTCTCTCGTTAGAATTTATTCTAGTAATAATTATGGTGAAATGTTCAGTGCCGCGGTGTAAAAATGATTCGCGGATCACTATTCAATCTCAACATTTGAATATCTATGTATAGAGCATCTGCTTACACTTTGCGCAGTAGGCAAATACCCATAGGCGCGCTCCATAGTTTGCTTATGTATACTCAAAGATAAAAACAAATAAATCTTGCCTCGCTATAATATTAGTATAGAGGTATAAACAAAGTGTCCCAATAAAAACACTTTCTGTTTCGAAAAAACGACATCCTGTGAATCAATAAAGTTCGTTTTGGTTTTGACTGTGACTGATTTTGTTAGTTTTAGGCGCCGGTCGTTGTAAAAAACAAATAAACCTTCCGTAGAACTAATGAGTGTGTAATTTTGTTAGGGAGGCTCTATGTAGGCGGTCCAGCACCCTCGTGAATGAACACGATTGAAATTAAAATTCTGGACAAACTCAGTTCCATGCTAGAAAAAATATCTGGAAACTAATTATGATTCTATGCGCACGTCCTTACTCACATTAGTAAAGTTTTTGACAAAGAAACTTAAAATAACTTTGATATACTATATATCTTTGGTTTCATCTGCGTTAGTCCCGGTCCGCAGAAATTCGGGATAAAAAGTAACTTATGCATATTCTGCAATTGGTTCAGTAGTTTTTGTGTGAAAGAGCAACAACCTCACATACATACATACATACAAACTTTCGCGTTTATAATATTAGTAAGATCTCTCCAAAGCTGTGCCTTAAGTGTGATTTAATTCAATTTAGGGAATGTTTTTTAAGATGACATAAAAGTGGTTGTTAAGCTGAATGTTAAACTGTTACATTACCCTTTCTGAACACTGTTCAATTGTAATGGGTTCATTGTACGTACACTACATAACTTTCTTTCGACGATTCTCGCCTTATCTCTAGTCTCCTCGCGACCAAGTCTATAGGAACATAGTCGAAAACACGAGCTATTTTTAAAGATATTAAAAGTAAAATGACGGAATGAAAATCTAGGTAAATATGTAATCATGTGATTCAATCGTGTTAATTAATTAAATAAAAATAGTCTTCATTGTACTGTTTTCTTACTGTCGGTTTCAATCATGATCTGTGATTAAACTTGGATTAAATAGCAAGGATTTGCTATTGACAGTAAGTTTAGACTATTTTTAAGATTTTATACTTAAGTGCCGTTGATTCTTTGATAACTAAATAAAAATATTTGAAAGGTAAGCAAATTCAATGTAGGCTAGTGCTGTCTACACTAGCATACATTGAATTTGCTTACTAAGAAAGATGAATCGGATCATCTCAATCGCGATATTGTCTCATCTCGTATCTTCAAAGCGCGGTCGAAACCTCTCACGTACCCACTAAGTGTTACTTACACGAAAATATAAAAAAATATATTACAAAGAAGAAATATTTCAGTCAGGAAACAAAACCTGTTCAAATTAATGAATGAATGATTGAAATGCCGCTTAACAAAAATATTCGATTCCAGTTATTCGTTGACAGTTCGCTTTAACTTCGTAATTGAATGTTATTGAATGAATGATAGCGTGACCAGAATTTCAAGTCGGCTACGGTGACCGAACTATAAAAGAGTATGTAACTGTTCCACACAATTCCAATTGTACTTAAAGTCGAATAAAATGATAATATATATTGTATGAAAAGTATTTACCTTAAGAGGTCCCTCGCCGCCGGAAGCATTCGCGTGTAATATAACTAACGCTTTAGATTCGAGCATTACATACAGTCGATTTGTAAGTCGAATATATAATGTTATATTACAAGTGTTCTTTATTATTATAGATCAGAGACTTAGGTCTGTGTGTAATGTTGTGCTATATTTATTTTATTTATATTCAATTAAAAATCTTAGGTGGGTCTTAAAATCTAAGCCGTGGGTAACTCACGATGTTTCCACTCACCGTAAGGGTGGAAGCAAAAACTCTTTATTTTCTTTGTACTAAAACACAATACTTAATCAAGGTGCCACAAGAATGGCCTAAGGGGGTTATAGTTATGGTTCTTGGGGTAAAAGAACGGTATGGTATCTCACTGATAACTGCAATTTACAGTGAAGTCCACTGAAATTACTACTACTTGGTTACGTACCTACGCAAAATTTAACTTGACATTTACTATACCCCATTATTTCACGTAGGTACCAACTCTCCTACATCTTATTAAAGAAACGTATCATTAAACCGGCGAATAAATTTAAATTTAAAAAATCCTGACTTTCTACAAAGGTGTAAATTTGTTCAAGAGATTAATTATTACAGTGGGTAGACCAAACATTTTAACGCCGTCTGACTGTTTCATTCGTATGAATGTGACTTGTGAACAAAAGCATTATTTTAGTTTTGGTTTTTATTTGTAAATTTTGTTTTGAAAAATGCTATATATTTGGTTTTTATATTGCTTTTTAACCTAAATTTACAAAAATGAATGAATAAATATATTGTTATAAGTCTAAGGAGTCAGTAGACAGCTAAAGCGCTTATTGCTGTACGGTCGCATTGGTAAGTATTTTTAGGAATAATGGGAGTTAAATTATACTACTACATCTACTAATTTTGAAGTAAAATTATATTTTTTTCAAATTAAGTAATAAGAAAACAATAATTCTAGTATATAACATTTAAAAACTTAAAAATCTTGGTGTTATTCTATTTATTTTTAACAGTAGACTAGGTAAGTTTTCAAGTTGTTTCGGCCGAATTGATAAAAGATGCATGGTTCGGTCTTGGCCATACGTTCCATTTTTATAGATGTGTTTTGCTTTACAGAGTTCTAATCTTTATGTTCTTTCTATTCGACTACTATAAATGTATTTGAAGTTAGGCTAAAACAAAGGGTGGATCATGGCTGCAATGAAATGTTTATTAGCTGCCGAGGTATAGCTGGTTCGTTTCACGGTACACCGTAGCCCGTGGATAACGAGCACTAAATGACGTTTACTGACATTCAATCAAACCAGTGATTGGAGAATTGATTGCAAGCCTGATTGTTCAACGCACTTTGGACACGTTAAAGGCTCTCTTAAATTGGAGCAGGTAATTAGATGTCTCTTATTTTGTCGAACCGATGTAATTGTGTTCGTCGATTACTTGTACCTACGCACTTTTGTTTTCGTTATTACCATTTTAATAGTAGACTTTCTGAAAGGGGTAACAGATTGGAATTGCATCTATTTATTTTAAGTTCTTATTATAGAATATTATATGTCCTATTTTATTTAAAGTTAAATTAATCTTATGCGCTTTTCTAAGAAACCAAAGAGCCACTTGCCTAATAGAGCCAAGAGCCATTTAAAATACGATTAGTTTAATCAATTTAAAAATAATCAAAAATCGAACATTGAGCTATATTTCCATATATAAATAAATATTGCACGACGTAACCCATGGCGCAATCTAGCCCCAAACTAGGCTCAAACTGAGCACTAGGCAACTATACTAGACAACGGATATTCTTCATAATATACTAGAATAAATAGAAGATTGTTATGTTTTCACATCAATCACATTTAAAATTAAGAAATTGTTATGCTAGTCGCCCTAAAAATAGTAACTTAGTCTGTACCTACTTTCATTTTTTATACCTACTACTATAAAGCGTAGTTAGTACAATGAACGAATACTTATATTTTCTATCTTTAGAACGCACCTACTCCACTTTATTAACTATCACTGACTACAGAGGTCTTGCAATAAAAATGTACATTTAAAAAGGTATACTTAGGTATAACATTCGTACTTACTTTGATTATAAACATTGCTATAGAATCAGTCCCTCGTTCTCATGTTAATGGGTATAGTTTACGACATTCAATTGCTGCACTTATTAGAGAAAACTAATAACGATGTAGTAAACACCGCTCATTATTAGTATCTTGGACAATAAAAGTTAGTATTTGTTTCTTGTTTAGCCTTTGCGTAAACTGATGTAGGTACATGCAGATTAAAAGTAACCACAGACTATAAATTTGTAAGTGGTCTTTTTATGAATTTCCGATTTTGAGCAGTAAGATTTTTGAATAGTTCATTTTGAGCGTGACAGTTAGCTGTTATCTTGCGTTGACTAGAAGAGCAGAATCCTGTATATTCGAACGTTTTTTGGAGTTGTATGAGGTTGTTAAACTACTAATTTTCCCGAATTTGGCTCTGTCTTTCTGAGAATGCGTATGCCATAGTCTCCGATGGACCTGGACGTGCAGCCAGGGCCTAGATTAAGCCATAGATTACGCCTAAAAAATTCAGGTGTTCATTAAAAAGGCGGGATTCCACCTTTTATGACTGAGCAACTTAGCTAGTTTGAAAACCAAAATTTTATCGTTCGATCAATTTTGCTCTTATCTGTTCTCACCCTTGCAAATGTACTGGGTTTGATTTAGAAATCTTTTATTGAGCTTTAAAAGTTCAATGTTTTTTTTTTACTTTAATTACTTATCTTCATTCTTTATATCTTGCAGTAGTTACGTTTCTTTCAATTTTTTCTATGGCTCTATGCTCAAGTACTTCTTTTAAAAGCGCTATGTTATTTTTTCTCTTGGATAACAAGTCTTGCAACATTTATTAGTACATTTGTTGCAGAGGTTGTGAGAAGTCCCAGCTTAGCGTTGACTGCTACTGTCAGAGGAAAAGACTGGGCTTTTTGAACTGATTGTTTGCAAAGTTAAATCTTTAGGCAAATGCCAGAAAAGTTCATTTTTAAAATTGTTAACAATTTTACAACCTTTTGCGAATAAAAATACAAAATGTTACAAAATTATTAATAATTTTGCTAAAGCTTTTAGAGTGTTTAAAACTTTTGGTTAAAATATACCGGGGAAGCTAGGCACCTGTATAATTTAGCTAGTAGTTGGTACTAGTAATTGAGTAATTGTTGATTGTTTTCTTTTTTCTTCTACGGATTTGAATAAGTATTTCAAAAGTCAGAAGATTTCGTTTCGACATTTACCTAACACATTCTACGGTTTTACTCGGTATTCTTATTTTCAGCATTCAAACAAACTTTCTCACGCTTGACTCTAGTTAAGCGAGAAATCAATTTAAGATTGAAAGGACTCTAAAAATAGACCAAAAAATTCTTTTAAATGAATGTAGTCTAAAAATGCCAAACAGTTGCCGTTACCAGCACTCAATTTGTAAAGCGGCATCCTACAGATACGTACATCAAATTCCAGGTTACCAACTTAAATGTGCGGCCATAAGGGGCGCTACTTAATCGCAAACTGTATTATAATCATGTTAGTTCAATGGAAATCCGTCTGCACATATTTAACTTGGTACTCTTGTAGTAGCCAATGGACTTGCCAATTAAATTGTGCAATCAACCGTGGCGCTAGCGTCTTCTTAAAGTCTTTGGAACAATTAGATTCGGCAGAAATCCGGTAGACAAACGCAACTTTGTAATGCTGAGTGGTGGACAATCAGCTACATGGACGTGTGTCATTCAAGTAGCAATGCGTTAACGAGCGCATGCAAATTCTCCCACTAACAATATTCTTGATAGTCTTACTAATATAAGTATAAATTCGAAAGTTTGTATGTGACTTTGTTACTCTATAACGCAAAAACTACTAAATCGATTGCAATGAGGCTTTTGATATTGCTTGCTGAAGATCAATAATCACACAAAGGCTAAATTTGTCCCGATATTCCCGCGGGAACGGGACGTGCGCAGGTAAAACCGCGCAGCGCAGATAGTCACACATACTTGCAGTTACCTGGCTGCCAACCATCAACCTCATTCGCTTAGTTTATGTAATTGCGACGAACGAAATAAGTGGGATCGTTTTGTTTTATACAGATAAGTCTTCAATAAGAATAAACTTAGGTAGGTGTATACTGTTTCACGATTCTGTTATTGAACTTTAGGTAGGTATTAAAAAATTAAAATAGGCTAATTATAATCATGTCATAACTTTGATTTATCATCTAACTAGCTGCGCCCCGCGGTTTCACCGCGGTTTCGCGTAAGTCCCGTTTCCGAAGGAATATCGGGATAAAAAGTAGCCTATGTGTTAATCCAGGTCCCTAGCTACGTATATTCCAAGTTTCGTCGCAATCGGTTCAGTAGTTTTTGTGTGAAAGAGTAACAACCTCACATACATACATACATACTTACATACAAACTTTCGCGTTTATAATATTAGTACGATTATCAGTTCTGTAAACGTCATCCGTGTTTTACAGCTTACTTTACCTACCAGCTAACTTTACTTAGTAGCTGGCTTTACTTACTAACGTTTTGGATTTTTGCTTTTATTACAATGCACTACTGCTATACACGCCGATTCATAGCTATCCTTCTCCAATCTAATTGGTGACCCTTGAGATCGTCATTGATTCAGTCGCACATCTCTTCCACGACCTTCCTGGTATCTTTTTCTATAGCCTTTTGTTTTTTTCTGTCAGTATTTTGGTATTCTCATTCATTCAAGGTATCCGACCCACCTGAGACGCTGCGATTTGATGAAGTAAACAATTGTTTCAGTGCAATCAGCTCGTGATTCATCAATATCTAGAAATCACCGTTTGCGTCCTCGTTATGTTTTTGTGATGTAGGTATCCGATATGAAATTATTTCATAAATTCCCGCGGTATCGGGACTAATGTGGGCAAAATTGCAGAACACACATTCAACGCTATGACATATATTAGATGTTATTTTCTATGTTCTATATCTATATCTATACTTAAAATAAAGGAAGAGAGGACAAAAAGTCTTTACTTGGAAGTAAATTTTAAAAAAGTTGTCTAAGGGAAAGTATTAGAACAAAATTAAATAATTTTTAAAATTTATGTCTGTCTGTCTGTTTTTCTGAAAAACTACTAATCCGATTGAAATCTGGTTTTCAATATTGGATAGTTCTATTTTCGAGAAACGTCGTGAATTACTTTACATCGAAATTCAATTAGTAGAACCCGAGTCAACGAAAAAGTCGGCTATTTACTATTTCTACGCAGACTAAGTCGTAGGTAACAGCTAGTGATACATATATGTCAGCAAAACCATGAAGTTAATTAGATAAAATTTATCACACTATCTTACTAATATTATGAACGTGAAAGTTTGTATGTATGTATGTGAGGTTGTTACTCTTTCACGCAAAAACTACTAAACCGATTGCGATGAAACTTGGAATATAGGTAGCTGGGGACCTGGATTAACACATAGTCTACTTTTTATCCCGATATTCCCGCGGGAACGGGACTTACGCGGGTGAAACCGCGGGGCGCAGCTAGTAACACATAAATTTCATCAGAAAAACATCTTAAATGCGAATAAAATGACGAAGTTTTATTGTAATTGTGCCCTGAAGGGTTACAAGTACATCGTCAAGTAAACTGCAAATAATGGTGTTTGAAAATGTTGATAAAATATTATAAAGAAGGCTGCAGATTGCTGATTTCGGTTATTATACTACTTAAGTTGAAATTAAAACAATTTTAATAAATAGGTAAGGTAGGAATTTCCATAATTTTTCTTCTTTTTTACCTATATAAAAATGAAGAAAGATTATGGAAACTCTTAGAAAATACATTTTTATTTCTTCTAAGTTTTAATTAACGCGGTTAAACTGAAAAATATTGTGTTATATTTCAATTGGAAGTTAAAAACATATCAAAAAATTATTAGCATACATCTTGTTTATAAAAAAAAACAATGCATACATATAGCAGGAAGATACAGCTGTTTGATTTTTACTAAGTCGAGTAACTAGGTAAGAAATATTTTAAAGGATAAATACATCTTCAAAAATTCACTCCCGGCATGGTTTGAACTAGCGCCTCCGGGTCTTAAACTAGACAATTTAACTTTCATTTCATTTCATTTGCTTAGTTATGGCTTTCTGTTAGCAATATAGGACAATTTAGCCAAATTAACGTACTAATAGTGTACTACCACTACTATACTGTAATCGTTTGAAATAATTTTCAATTTGTGAAGGCTGCAGAAAAAATGGCGACCATTTTTGGAACATTTGTTTGCCAAACCCCAAGGAATATTTGTTTGCAACGTGCTAATTTTGTGTTTGGCACTGGTATTTTTATTTTCACTTCACTCGTTGAACTTCGCGTAACTAAATTGATAAAATGCCGCTGAAATTAAACAATCTACACGCAATAAAACTAGGTTATGAAAAAATAAAAATTCAGGACAACGTTCCACAAACGCGTCAAAAACAAAAGTCCAATTTAACTTTCGTTTACATAGATAAATGAAATAGCAATGTTTAATCTGTCGCTGTGACATTTTTTTATCAATAAATTATGACCCAGCGGGAATTTTGATCTTATTTGTTTTAAATATCAATAAATAATTCAAAACGAATGGTTGCCAGACACTGCGTGATCCTTACAAGCTTACAAGACAAGACTCCTATAAAAATGATTAACGTTTGTCGCATAGTTTTTTTGAAATAAAAAAGGGAGGAACTGAAACAGTAGGCGATTGTACGTTCAATTTTTATACAATTTTATGGAAGCTTATAAATACTTTATCGCTAGCTGCGTCCCGCTGTTTCACCTTCGTAAGTTCCATTCCCGCGGAAATATCAGGATAAATAGTAACCTATATGTTATTCCAAATCTCCAGCTATCTATAGCTAATGAGTCACAAGTCACATAGTACATACATACATGCATACAAACTTTCGCGTTTATAATATTGGTTAGATTACTAGTTCTTGTATTTAATTTTCAATCGGCACAACAACAACAACAATATGTAAATCAATTTTATAAGAAATATAATATTATTTGTAAATGATGACTGTCAAGTATTACCCAAATATCTATAATGACGAAACGAGTTTATAAAATTTTAATGAACTATAAAATAGCGCACTAAAAAGATTTTTCACCTATTAGATCGTGGGATACTTTCTTTTAATTCAGAAATAAATGGCCTAATCAGAGAAATTATACAAATATGTTTTATTGCCTTTCAATGCGGTTAATTCGTGATAGTTTGTGTTGTTAAGAAACAAGTTTACTGTTCTGTGTTGTTTTAACGATTTGGATCTTAATATCGTGGGAAGAAGGTGAAGTTAACTTCGTTGGTAAAATGTTCTATTTGGACAAGAGTTATAATTCGATTTAGTTTGAGTTGTCCACACCTCTGGGTGGGCACCGGCTTCCCGCTATCTCTAGATTAAAGGTTCAAACGCATCGCGTGGCCCATAAACATTTGTTAAACTACCTCAGATATTTGTTTCTACACCATTTTTCTTCAGATTAAGTAAATTAAGCCTCCGTTACAAATGTTTACATGTCAAATTTGGAAATAGTTTCGTTAAGACGGCGATACCTAAATGATAATTGTCGGTCCTTGTCCGATTGCATAGAAATGAGCGAGATGGAATTGCATGAAAAAATCTATAAATTCTCGTGAAATCAATCATTAACGATGATTTAAATAATATTTTTTTAAATTCGATAAGGCGAGGTTCTAGGTATTTTATTTTCTAATAATAAGATGCCAATAAGACAATATAGCGGTGAAGGATTTAGAAGAAAAATTGTTTTATTTTGTACAAAACAGGGGTAACTTTGCCTGTATAATAGTGGTATTTAAAGTTATTTGTTATTGTTTAAAATGAAGTAGACACTTCTTATTTCAAGTAAAATAACATAGTTTATTGTTTAAATACACATAATCTGTACATCAAAGATTAAATCAAATACGTATTTGATTACGTATTTGATACCGGGGTATGAAAAAAATTTTCAATCGGAAGGGATTTCAGCCCGATTCACATCAGTTACGTCCTTCATATAAAAGTTTCACCTCTAAGTTCTCGCACATTAATATTTCATATATGAAAAGATATCATCGGACTGATTTATAATACCTAGGTAATACAGAAAACATGTATCCTATCATTTTGTGATGTCACGTGTTGAATTTATTGCACTGACAGACCGACATCACGTAGGCATGGAGTTTTTATAATAAAGTGGATAAGTGCTTCGATTCTGCAACAGTAGCCGGTATGTTAGGAGTTATTGTTCTCAAAGTTATGATAATAATTTTCACGCGCCGTATAATTTGTTACGGAATATAGGCTAGTAATAAATATTTATAGAACAGGTTCGTCTTCGGTATATTGCGGTGTAATCGAATAAAGTTTTACTACGTGTATCGATGACTATAACGGGCAGAAACATTGTGCTTACAAAAACCGCTTTGTTCCAATGAATTAGCTCCAATTAACTTGTGTTGTTTAAAATTATTTTATAACTGATTGTACTTATAACTTTGACTTCCTCGTCGTTAATTTTTAAATTGAAATGAAAGATCGTTGAACTTTTTATGTTAAACACTGGACGAAAATGAGTTGTTAGTAGTTTTTCTCGCTGTCATTTAGTGCTTGCTTATCATTACTGATAACAGTTAGCTACAAAATTTAGATTAAAAATGCATTACAATTTTAAAACAATCTTAATAAATGAGTATATTTGAAACGGAAACAAAAGACGTTCGAAGTAAAATCAAAAGACGATTGAAACACAAGCAAAACTTGTTCGACATCGATAATAATATTTTTTATTGTAAAACTAAGATTTTATATTATTATTCTTCTTACTTTTATCCTGTTTTTCTATGACTGTATAATTTGGTCATTAATACAACACCTAATTACATACTAAAGGGAACTTGTGAAAATAAACATACAATTTATACACGTGAATACTCCAAGAAACTGAGGTAGCTGTGTACTTATTCATTTAAAAAGTCGGCGAGTGTAAAATAAGTATTTTGTGGATACTACAAGGTTGCAACAATGTCGCTAACAAGTAACTACAGTGCGCCACGTACCAATTAGGTACATTTAACAAGTATTGAGACCAAACTGTCATCGAAATAATAATCTGAGAAGAATACCAACATTTTGCTTCTACTTCAACCTGTTTTTGGAGTGAGAATGATGTTGTTTCAAAACTCAAAGCTGTCGTGCCGATTTCTAGAAAACCAAAATAAGTACATAATAAACTTTTGAAACTAACACGATTGGAATTTATAATTTCATATTTTCCCGAGTCTTAATTGCGTGATTTTTACTTTTTAATTTTCTTACCTCGACGTTTCGATCATGTTACAATGATTTTGGTCGTAAGAAATGATTATATACGTAGTTAGAGAACTTGTCATCTCTTTAGGCAAAATAACCATAGCTCTAAAGAATTTACGGGTCTCAGAGACCAGAAGGTTATTGTCGCTTGAGAGTGAAGTATTTCCGTCTTGGCTATGACGGCCGAGCTTTATCAGTTCCAAAGTCAAATTATTCAGTTCCTCAGTTCTTTCAGTTTCTCAGTTCCTGCAATACAAGCTTGTGCTTTGTGTAGAGCCGATTTATAATGTAACTTGATACATATTTGGTAAGATTCATATTAATAAATAAATTCAACTCAATTCAATTCAATTCAGGAAATTACTAGCACAGCTTCAAAAAGTCGGAACAAAATTCGAACGTTGTTGTTAGAATACCAACTATCTATGACATAACCTTAGCATATCTCTTTCTTAACATAAACATAATCTACGAACATTAGATTTTAGATGAAATGAAAACTAAATTTAAACACAACATTATCAAAGATAGACGGCCTCTGTGGCGCAGCGGGTTAAGCTCCGACTGCAACTCAGAAGGCTGCGGGTTCGATTTTCGCCGGCAACAAATATTTCTGCTGGCCATAAATGTTTGTTTCTGCTGGTGCTGGGTGTTTTCTATGTACCATATGTATGTATTTACAAAAAAAGAGTATAAAATGGAGTATATATGTTGTCTAGTTTGGCTGTGCGTCGTGCAATATTTATTTATCTATAAATAGTTAAGACTTGAGGCTTATTTTAAAATGTATTTATTAATAAATTCACTTCACACGTAACTACTGATTCAATATTTGCATCGACACGTTCTCAAGGAGGAGATAAATTAAAAGTTATGATCATTAATGAACCTGTTTTTATTTACGATCAAACTCTTGATAATTTATCAAGAGTTTTTATGAAAAAAATAATCAATAGACGATGTAGAGAGTTAAATTTTAGTGGGATAGAGATTTTTTAATGTAAGTGGAAGAAAAGTAAGAAATATTTTGGATTTATTTATGGGTGTAATGAAAGAAATATGCCCACCTATGTTTTATAACTGTGAATTTATAAAACATAGTTTATTGTTAAATATACATGGTTAGTTTTTTAAATCCTACTCATGTTATAAAGCTGAAAGTTTGCGAGTGTGTGTGTATGTGTGTTTGTTATTCAATCACACAAAAACAGCTAAACGGATTTGGATGAAATGAAAATGTTAAATAAATGGGAACGTTAAAATGCGCGCAAACACACAACCTCTCACCCCAAACGCATATACACAGCTCCGTTCCGTCGTGGGTAAAAACAGCGGCAACAGAAATATATCATCTGTGGAAATTTCACCTGTCTAGTTATCACAGTTCGTGTGAACTGGTGACAGACAGAGAGACAGTGGAGTCTTTGTAGAAAGGTTCTATTTTACCCTGTAGTACGGAACTATTTTGAATTACTAGACGATGCAATGATGACAATTAAATTGCTTCGGAATACAGATTGGATGAAAAGCAAGAGAAATGATGGATTTATTAGCTTTGAAAGTTATGAAAGAGATCTAAGTCACCTAGACCCAAGTAAGTATAGTATAGTTTATTTTTTTTGTTTATGAAAACACCACTTGATAAATGTTAAATGTATTTGCTAGGAACGCGACATTCTTGTTCAATCGAGTTCTAGGGATTTTGTTTTATTGTATCCATTGTAAAAGCTTATGAACAAGAAACATTTAGATGTGTTGTTAATGATACTTAATAACATAAATATTAATGATTAAGAAGCTTCTTTGTCTTTATTTGTAGCGTTCAGTTGTGGCTAAAGAAGAGTTTACATTTCCTATTTTAATTCTATGACTCGCTATTAAAGTTAATAATTTATTTAAGTAATCAACTTCTTTTTAAGGTTCTGTATCTCTTTTACTAAGATTCCACCGTTCCTCTGTCTGTCTATTTACAGGCAATCTAGTGGACAGAATTTATGAAATTTACCCTGAATCTCAGTAGGTTAAAAATATTAGTGATAATCAATAATAATAATAGATATTATTATTATTATTGATTATTATTATATTATCCTAATCTTATCTTTAGTTTTTATTTTAGTTTTATATTCTGTTTTAATTTTAGATTTTTACATTTTTTTTATTATTTTGTTTCTTGTTGTAGATAGATAGATAGATATTTGTACAACATAAAGCATTACAACATTATCTTAGTACAGAATCACCAACATACAATGAGAGAATTCAAAATAATATACCTACAATCTCAAATAAAACGAATTCAACAGTGAACAAGTTTTCAGCAAAGATTCATATGCGGCATTTGTCAAAATCACAACTTCATTGTACCTACCGCAATTATTAATTTAGTATGCTTCAAATCCAATATATTTATGGTTTCAAAAGATATTAGGTACGCTTGTTGGTTTAATAATGTTGTTAGCAGCTACCGTTTTTGTTCAGTTTGTTTGATTTGATTATTTCTTTGATGTGACACATGTAAAAATGCCATTTTTATTTTTATGCAGTATGCTAAACCGATTTGCCATTGTTGTATGTAGAAAATTGTACCAAATGCAGGGCTAGGAACAAACGCGTTCTACGAAGATCGTTTGTTAGTTAAATATCTAGTCGAATCGAAATAAATTGATGAGAATTTGAGACAACTAAGTAACTAAGCCCAGTCCTAAGCCCATAAGCATGGAAGAAGCATTTTCTTACTAGCTCCCCTCAAATAAAAGCGCCAAAACTTACTCAAAAACGAAGTATGCATACACAAACTACACATCACGCTACTAGCTAAGTAATTGGACCTTTGTTTTTATTTTCACCAATTGTGTGTTGACAACGAGGACGGCCCGGCGGCAATACGCTGTTTTTTCTAACGTTTTTTGAATGACCCGATCTGAGTACAACCGAAGTGTCAGATTCGTGTCGCGGCACACTTTTTAATCATCGCGGCCTCTTTTACATGGTGTCATTTTGAAGCGTAAAGAATACTTGCTTTTATCCGTTCACTGTCTAAGCCTCATTTTGTCTTAAATACACTAGTCATCAACAAATGTTGATTTTTTGTTGCCCCGCTTATTTATAGAGGTACAAATAAGCGGGGCAATAAAAAATCAACAGAATGGCAAAAATCGGATTGCCTTGAAGTCTAAGTCTCTCATTTAAATCAAGAGAAAATAAATTTCTTCTAGGCAAACATGTTACATACCTAATCGTTCCTTCCCATCAAGTGAGAAGTGGTCAAATGCTAGCCTATCCCATGTAAAAAATGTATCGGATCAAAGAACTCGCGGTTAGTCTTATTTATTACTTAAACTGCGTAAACTGCGTCTAGACCCGCATAATGAGCTTTTAAAAATTACGTATCAGAGATATCGGAACCACTGCAATAACCTTATAAAAAAACTGAGACGACATTACGAAAGAGAGCAACTAACAAACTCAGCTAATGACTCTAAAAGTTTATGGAAAAATATTAAAACTTTTACTAACATGACGCAAACTAAAACAGAAAACTCAAAACTGTTAAACATAAAGTCTACTCCAGATGAATCTATTAACTACATTAATGATTTCTTTGTCAGTGTAGGTAAGAATCTGGCTGAGGATATCTTATCGAAGCGTGATGGGCCTTGTCATAGGGTTGAACTAGCTCCTCATACTGCTCAATCTAACTCACTTGTCCTTTTTAATACAGACGCTGAAGAAATGAGGTCCACTATAATGAATCTGAAAACTAATAGCGCCCCCGGTTGGGATAATATTCCCACAACATTCATTAAAGCTGCAAAAGATGTATTAATCCCGGTTTTATGCCACTTTGTAAATCTATGTTTTGAGCATGGAGTCTTTCCGAAGCCTTTAAAGAAATCTATAATAACACCAGTATATAAAAGTGGAAATCTGAACGATGTTAATAATTATCGTCCGATTTCAGTTTTACCAGTTATTTCAAAATTATTAGAAAAGATTATAAACAAACGTTTACTTGATTACATAAGTAAATTCAATATCCTATCTAATAATCAATTTGGTTTTCGACGTGGTACTTGTACTGAAGACGCTATTACAGAATTAACCTCTTTTATCACTAACCAACTAGACCGAGGTAAGAAATGTCTGACAGTTTATATAGATTTGAAAAAAGCATTTGACACCGTACATATTCCTATTCTCGTTGAAAAGTTGGAACACATTGGTATTCGAGGTAAGGGCCTGGCACTACTAATGGATTATCTATGCAACCGGTCACAAATCGTGAAAATTGGAAAATACCTAAGTAGGGAATCTCCTGTAGAATTTGGAGTGCCCCAAGGGAGCGAGCTGGGACCGACTTTATTTTTGGTTTATATCAATGATTTGTGTAATATACAAATCGAAAACGCCAAAGTTCTAGCTTATGCTGACGATACTGCTGTGGTGTTTTCTGACATAAGTTGGAAAAAACTTCGAGACAGGGCTGAGGTGGGTCTGGCTAAAATGGCGGGTTGGTTCAGAGCGAACTTGTTAACCATAAACACTCAAAAAACAAACTTTACCTGTTTTACCATCAATGCTGCAACCCAACCAGGGAAAGACTTTACTTTAAGACTGCATAATTCAGATAGTCCTTACGACATTACATGCGACTGTGCTGCTATTAATAGAGTTTCCTTTGCAAAGTATCTTGGGTTGCAAATAGATCAGTATTTGTCATGGTATCAACAAATTGAATCCATTAGCAATAGAATTCGAAAAATTATATGGATTTTTAAAACATTGAGGTTTATTGCTACACAAGAATTGCTTAACAGGATATATATAGCTCTTGCACAATCTGTGCAAGGGTACTGCATAAGCGTTTGGGGAGGATCTGCTAAAACTCGGATTTTACAAGTAGAACGAGCTCAGAGGGCGCTGCTTAAAGTCATGTACTTTAAATCCTACAGATTCTCTACGGATGCTCTGTATACCTTGAGCCAAGTGCTCTCAGTTAGAAAACTATATGTTCTACTTTTAGTACTAAAAACACATAGGAAAACTAGCTTTGACCCAGGGATACAACTGAAAAGACGATCTGATATTATAATTCCTAGACCACAAATTAAAACGGTATTTGCCAGACGTCAATTTACTACACAGACTGTTCACATTTATAACAACATTAACAGGGCTTTGAATATCTACCCTATGAACTACCACACATGTAAAAAGATATTGACAGAATGGCTGCTTACGCAGAGTTATGATGATATTGAACGGTTATTGGAATATACGGAATAATCCTTAAATCTTAGCATAAAATCACTACTTTATTTGGATTTGATTTTGACGTGATTTAATTTAATTTAATTCTGTATAACTTTAATTTAATTTAATTCTAATTTGATTTTAATTTGTGTACAATTTTTTATTTTATTTTTTATTTGATTTAATTTTAATTTAACTGATTATAATTTGTATAATAATAGTTTAAATATAATGACAGTATTAAAATCTAGTATAGTAACAGACAATGGTAACTAATTTTAATGATATTGGAAGAGTGGGGCTTTCTGACACAAGCGTTATTCGCTTAAAAGAAAGCCTCGAATCAAAAAATTGTACTGTAAAACTTAGTTACTGAAAATAAACAATTATTATTATTATTATTATTATTACTTACTAGCTGCTCCCCAGGGTTTTACCCGCGTAAGTCTCGATCCCGCGGGAACTTTAGGATGTGTTATACATATAAACCTTTGTATTTAATCACTCTATCTTAGGAGATAGAGTATTATTAGGATAAAAACTGCATCAAATCCGTTGTGTAGTTTTAAAGATTTCAGTTTACATACAAACAGACAGACAGCAGGAAGCGGCTTTATTTATACTATGTAATGATGAGCTTAGCGGGGTTAACAGGGAAACACATTTGTTTAAGGAAACCTTGTTTTTATATTAATTGCTCTGAAGTCAGTATTTACGAAGAAAACCAACGAATTTATATATGGAAGTAACAATCCTGTCTAAAAATGTTCTACGCAAACGGTGGTTGCGGGGCCTAGAACGATGATTAGACCGCCAGTCTGTCACCAAAGATCTTCCATTAGTCGATTCCAAGGTCGATCACAAGTAAATACTGTACGGAACATATCAGTGTGTATGCATCTGCTGCTGTGTGATCGTGGAACATGTTTTTTTAGAATTTAATAGTGAAGTTAGATCTCCATTCTATTTATTCCTCGTAGCAGAAAACATAGAAATACCTTTGTATAGACATGCGAGAGCTTAATGAGCTCCCCTCTCTTTTGAACCTTGCACTAACACCTCAATGTCTCGGACCACTGATCATCCGATATTCCTTATTGACGACGTCCGTTTATATTAACGAAGTATTATATTACTTGTCGCAGCATTGCTTACACTCGATCGATCCGCGATTTTGCGGAATATCGATATCTATTTTGCAAATCTTTTAATAATATTTACGTTGAGAAAGTAATTTGTACGACTACAACATGAAAGGGTCGTTATTACCATATTTGTTCCTCGTAGTAGGTAGATAAACCTACTGTTTTTTTAGGGTTCCGTCAAAGGGTAAAAATGGTATAAACAGTAACCCTTTACTGAGATTTAACTATCACTCTGTCTGTTTGTATGGAATGAATTTTTCTTTTGTGCTGTGGAAAAATCCGCGCTTTGACTCACCTCGTCAGAGAGATCATCACTTTTTCTTCTTAGGTCTATTTGATAGACCTAAAACGAAAAAGTGATGATTTCTGTTTTTCAACGATTGATAAACTAAATTGAATAATATTTACCATCAGAAATAAATAATTAAACTTGATGTTTTTCTAATTTGAATTTTATTTTAATGTTGTATTTAGCGTAGACTTGGTATTTGAATAAATTTATTTATTAATATAAATCTTTTACCAAATTACATTAGAAATTGGCTCTACACTAAGCACAAGCTTGTATTGCAGGAACTGAGATACTAATATAATAATGTATAAAACATTTGATAATAATTCAAATTGTAAATACAAGGTGTAACGGGTAAGCCCTTTTAATCCGAAAGGGGGTTGTTCTAGACGTCTAGGCGAACAACTTTTGTTCTACGACTTTTGGATATTCGAAGTACTTTTCTAAAAATTTAGGTGTAAAGTTTACTTGAAAATCAGCTGTTTCTGAGAGTTCAAGGTCATTGACCTTATGTTGTCCTTTTATTTAGTTTGATGATTTACAATCTAAACTTCAATTACCTTTATTTTCAAAAGCAGCTGTTTTTTCAGTGAACATAATCTCAATATTTTCAAAAAGAAAAGTTTGTATTTTCAAAAGTCGTGAAACAAAAGGTGTTCGCCTAAACGTCTAGAACAACCCTCTTTCGGATTAAAAGGGCATACCTGTTACAAATTGTATATACTTTACAGACTAACATACATATAAAATATATAGATCTAAAATTAGGTTTTAGGGTTTTCTATATTTGACCAATAAATGAAAGTAACCTACCCTTAGAAAATAACTAATTTACAAATTCCCATAATTTAACAATTCAAACGTTTAATATTATAATCTAACCATCAAGCCCATCGTTCAACATCACAATAACAGAGTGAAGACAGACCATCGATACAAGCTTGACGAATCGGACTCGGCGTCTTTGCTTGTCATGAATTACAATATTCATTTGACAAGATAAATCTTTTTTGACAAATTAGTGGTGATTTAAATCAGTATTATTACCTTTTTGTGTGCCTTTTGAGTGGTTTTACTGAGTGTTGGCTAGTATGGTAATTTGTATTACAGATCTTTATAAAGGTGCTGTTTATATCTTAAGACATATCGAAACAATTGATGAATCTAATTTGAATCTTTAGATTATCACCCAGTCACTAAAGTAAAGTTCAAACTAATTTCTTCGATAAAAATTACATTTTTTTTAAAGGAACAAATCACCTCAATCTTAATTAGCTGGTGTTTAACTAGACTAAAATTGCCTGACTTTACTTTCGGTTTATATAAGCAGTTGGACCCGGTTGTTATCTCTGATAGCAGTCGTTAGGACAAGTTAGAGACCTTAGAGCGACCTGCTAACTGTAACACTAGGTGAGCCACCACATGAAAAAAGACTTAGTAGTTTAATTATTTTGATTAAAATTTTGCTTGATCGTAACCATAACTTAAGGCTCTCATACTAGCTAAACTGAAAATCCCTGTACGATTCATCGAAAATTGTTGAATATTTTCTGACGCAATGTTTTAGAATATTTTTATTTGTAACTTTTGTAAATGACATTGTTCCCTACATTTTGGTGTAGTTTTTAAATATAAATGTCGAAAAGTGCCTTGGCACATTTTAGACAAAAAATATATGTTTGTCTTAATTGTCCTAAGACTTCGTTTGTGTCTGAAACTACACCAAAATGTAGGGACTAATGTTATTTACAAACGTTACAAACGAATATATTCTAAAAAATTGTATCAGAAATATTCAACAATTTTTAATGAATCCGACAGAGGTTTTCAGTGTAGCTCGTATAGGGGTCTTAAAGTCCAAACAATATAATTTTCATTCAATTCACAATAAATAAAAATACTTACGATCATTTTTATTTAATTGATGTCAGTTTTTGAATGTAGAAACACGCCGACACTTGCGCCTGCGCCGCCGCCTCTGTTCCTCACAACGTATGGAATTTGTATACAATAATTCATACATGAACCGTGTTCTCTCTTTATGTTTTACAACTTATTTACCGTCATATTTAAGACCTACGTAGAATCCGTTATTATTTATTGATTTAATTTCATTACTCTATCTCTAATCTAATCTTATAAATATTGCAGGACGTTATATACACAGCGCAGTCTAGATTAGCCCCAAACTAAGCAACTCGGCTTATTCTACGGGTTCTAGACGACAGATATTTTACACATAGATAATCATATTTTTAAATACAAACATAGGTTAGGATAATTATATATATAAAACACGTAGAACCAGAAACAAACATTTCTGTTCTGCATAAAACTTGTCCCCGATGGAAATCGAACCTCCAACCTTCTATGTCACAGTGAATGGTTTGCCCGACCCGCTAATAGAAATCGAAGAATTTCCCAATTTGAAATTTTAAAATTTGCATTAAGCCCTTCCTTTAGCTTAAATATCTGTATTAAAAACATTAAAAAGTTTCATAACCAAAAAAGAAAACAAACACACACTATCTGTCTAGCAGTCGTCCTTTGATGGATGACCGGACAAAACAAAGATTTGAGGCGTGTGCTCTATATCTCCCTTTTGTACTTCCTGTCTGCGAAGGGACGTATTGTCCTACTTGGTATAAATCAGCTGATGTCAATGTAGCAGGTGTATCCTGAACGAAATCTATTCGGTACGATTGATAGGCAAGGGGTGGAGAAAAATATTGTTGAACTGAGTTCGGCGTTGATATAGCTGTGCGTGCATATATAGATATTGTGCTTATGGGAATAGCTTTGCAAGAATCATAATATGAAAAGCGAAATTTTAAATTATAATCTTATTTATATATGCTATATAAAAGCTAGTATATATAGTATATATATAATAATATATAATGAATCCCTATTTTGCGTGGTCATGGCATCACACATGAACTGCTAGACCGATTTCGTTAATTCTTTTTTTGTTGTGTCAAGAAAAGGTTTTTATGAAAGAAAAATATACATGAGACTTGAACGGGTGAAACCGCGGGACGCAGCTTATTATTTATGACAAACAATAAATCATTTCATTTCATTGCCACTTCTATCAGAATAAATAGTCTGGTATGCAAGATAAATAAAAAAATAGATGCAGTAGTAAAATTGTTGTCTTCAAAATGTGTTATTACTGTTTTACTTTATTGAAATAATATAAATATTTTGTATCATTATTAGTAAAACTATTGATACATAAGAAGCTTTTTTCTCTACACATAATCTTGTAAGTTGTATTATGGCTGAGTTGCATCAGTTCTAGTCACAGGAAACTGATGTATAGATATTAGATATTATATATAGATACTAGATATTTATAAAATTCTTGTGGCTTCTTCTCATCGGAGGGCGCGTTCCGAAGCCACACTAAAATCAATACACCTAAGACGTAGCCAAATGATCATGTGCATTTAATGTTGTACAAGAATCTAAAGGAAATAAACTATTTTGACTTTGACTTTGTTGTCCTGACTAAGTAATGGATCAATGCGTAGCCTAAACCGCTGATAATCTATCGGAGATTGTGTTTTTTATACTACGACATAGCCATCCGATAAGAAAAGGTATTTCAAAATTTCTTGTAGGAATTCTTCAATTTCTTCAAAAAGGACTAGTTTGTGAGTGGGAAACCACGGACTCCAACTATAAGAAAATATACTAAGTAACACTAAAAATAAAATATTTAATCACATTTTGCCTAATTTTGGAAAAAAAAATAATATGATCTAAGGCGAACCAGTTGTAAGTACTATTTATCACATACTAGCTGCGCCCCGCGGTTTCACCCACGTAAGACCCGTTTCCGCGGGAATATCGGGATAAAAAGTAGCCTATGTGTTAATCCAGGTCCCCAGCTACCTATATTCCAAGTTTCATCGCAATCGGTTTAGTAGTTTTTGTGTGAAAGAGTAACAACCTCACATACATACATACATACTTACATACAAACTTTCGCGCTTATAATATTAGTAAGATAAGATTATATATTAAGGCGGCGATAGATGATAATTATCGGTCCTTGTCCGATTGCATATAAATGAGCAAGATGGAATTGAGTGAAAAAATCTACAATTTCTCGGAAAATCAATCATTAACGAAGATTAATATAATAATATATTTTTATAAAATGCGATTAAGAGGTTCTAGGTATTGTATTTTCTAATATTATGATGCCTATAAGAAAATTTAGCGGTTAAAGATTTAGAAGAAAAATTGATTTATTTTGTAACTGTACAGGGGTACAGGGGTAACTTTGCCTGTTTATTAGTGGTATTTAAAGTTATTTTTTATTGTTTTTGAAATGAAGGGGACACTTCTTGTATCATGTACAATAACATAATACATTGTTTAAAGATCTATTTGATACCGGTTATGAAGAAAACTATTCAATCGGAAGGGATTTCACATGAGTCGCGTCCTTAAGATTTCAATGTAACCCATGGTTCTGAAATAAATGAATAATGAATTGCCCAAAGCAAGAAAAAATGTTAATTGTTATCAAAAACCTAAGTGAATAAAATAGTCAAGTGGATCGAATATAGCCGGACGCAGGTGTATGACCGATACGGATGCACCAGAGCCAGCCCACAGTTCAGATCAAAAATATCACTTCCTTTAAAAATAAACGCTGAAACCGAAATCATGCTGTCCTTGGATTAATTGTACCTATATGTAGAGAAATCTTTGCTGACCTACTTTCTGAACGTAATCTTCATTTTCCTGCATTTGTGTATATGTGTATGTATATATTATACTATATGTAATACATGGTATATATGTAATACATGGTATATATGTAATCTATACCTAATATATTAAAGTATACTATTTATTGATAACTACATTTGTTTTTATTAAGTACCTACCAGCAATATTATTTATATTTCGCATTAATTTTCCTTTCATGCGATAATACCCACCCATCCCCTCCTACAATTCTTGTCCATCCAAAGGTTGTCCGGAAGAGATCGCTTTTAGCGATAAGGCCGCCCATTGTACTTTTATTATAATTAGCTGTAAGTATTTGTTTATTTAATTTGTTTTGTAATATTTTGGTACAAAAAAGTATTATCTAATCTAATCTAATCAATAAAACTTGTGCGCTTTGAGAAAAAACTAGACGATTTGTTTACAGGTAGAGCGACTGGGCAGAGATGCTTTTATGTCGAGGATGTTAAGGATATTTTTGAGTTCTTAGGGTTTTGTAGTTAATAAGAAACCTAAATAAACTTTTTAAATTCACACGATTTGTTACCATAGTTACATTTAACCGGGTACCTAATTGCGTTTTATTATTTACGCGGTTTCCCCCGCGTAAGTCCCGTTCCCGTGGGAATATCAGGATAAAAAGTAGCCTATGTATTATTCCCGGTATCCAGCTACCTATATTCCAAGTTTCATCGCAATCGGTTCAGTAGCTTTTGAGTGATTGAGTAACAAACACACATCCATACATACATACAAACTTACGCGTTTATAATATTAATAAGTTTTCTGTTACTAAATTAATATACAAATACAATGTCACTCTTAAAAAAAAGAAATTCAATTCAATTAAATTACTATTTTGGGCAGTTTTGTAGCGGGAGCGCTTGGAGATGGGTTATTTTAGTTTAAATTTTATTAATTTTGTGATTTAACATGCTCTTTTTTTTAAGTTAGGTTTTATGTTAAGAGTTTGTATTTTTCTTAATATTGGATAGTTCTAATTCAATGCGATGTAATTACTAAATTAGTATAGATAGTTTAGACTAAATATCAGATTTTATTAAGTTTTAAACATTTCGTGGATGACTAATACCCCCCCAATCCAAACGTATACTCATTAAAACAAAGAGGTTGTTTGGCATTTCTTAATTCAATAATACAGGTCACTCTTCAAAAAAGGAACCCGACATCAACAACCCTTCAATTTTGTCCAAAACATATTTTATTAAAAATAAATCTGAGACTTTTTTACACACAAAAAAGTGTCTCACGCAACAAAAATGAAGATAAAACATAAAGAAGGTTTGATCCGAAACTAATACTGCAATTTCCTTGGGTTAAATTAAATTAATGAAATTCTTTTGGTCATGAGTTTGGTCGCCCCTTTACTCGATCATCATATCAAATCAAAATAAATAAAAGTTATAAGAAGTGTTTTTGCTACTATTTATGTGGTTTTCGATACATTCGTTGGCGTTAGACGTTACACACAGTGTACTATGCTTGTACTATGGATACCATAAATCTTTTTTTTTTATAAATACATGGATATAAAAATATTGTTTAGGATTGTCTATTGAATTCAGTGATTTGTCTTTGTTGTATGATTGTATGGTATATTTCAAAAACAAAAATCTCTTATTTCTTATTTGTGATATTATGTGTATAGATTACGAAACTGTTTCCTGTTTTTTCTATAATTGAACATTTAGCCTAATTCAATTTAAACCCTTCTGGTTCCTCACCGCGAGCATTTGCGTGTAATGTAATGTTACATATTCGAGTATCACATACCTTGTGAGTCCAATCAATCATGTTACATTACAAGTGAATGCTCGCGATGAGGGATAAATGTAAAATGACTTTTACCTTCCGGCAAGTTTGAAGCCTTATGTCATTAGAACTCCTAAAGTAAACAAATTGAATGATGAATGAAACACCCAAAATTCAATTTAGATCCCTAACTTGCGGGGATTTTGAAAATCATTAATCAAGGATTGTGATTTCCCCTACGGTTAGAGTTCTAGTTTATGTGTTTCTTTCTTACCTTTCGTTTGAGCTACTTGTAAGAGTGAAACAGAATATTTGTATCTGGCTTAAAATTATCTAGGGTGAATTGAAAGTAATCCAAAATTCACATGGCTTGAGGTGAAATACCGTTGGAAGTATAATCAATTTGACCATCTGGTTGTTTGTTAACTATCAATCTTCACTTTTTGTTTTTAGTTAAACTGCTTCATATGAATTTATTCAAAAATTAACTTATTAAATTAGAAAACTTACGTGTGCGCTTCTAATTCATCTCTTGTTTTTTGTATCATAAAAATAAGTTATGATTGAACCATGTTTTTTAAAGTGTAATCACGAAACTTTCGAGTAAACAATGCAATACTCTGTCTAACCTCACCTGTCTTAATAGCACTATAGAATGTAGACACTATAAAATGTCAATTTCAGAAATCTTGAAAGCTTTATCTAACATAAACAAAAGAAATCTTTAAAAAAACTGGGCTATTAACATAACTCTTTCGGTGTAGGAAAACATCATGAGGAAACCCATGGCTTAAATTCAAGCAAAATGCCCAGTTGGTAGAGCTAGTTGCGGAAAAATATGGTAGAAACTTTAACTTTAAAGAAATATGTAGGTAATTTAGGTACCGAAGTACGACATAATAACATTTAAAAACTATAAAATTAAAGTGCCAAGTTGACATGTAAAAGAGCAGCACAAAACTCAACCGATCACATATTCAATTTACCTCAACATGGTAATTTAATTTTTCAATTTTTAACTTGTTAAAGTAACCGATCAATTGATAAAATACCCATTCGAATAAGTAGCAATTTTATCTAAAAATTGAATACGTTAGCAATTTAACAGAGTGCAAACTTTTATAATCTATCCAATCAATATCAAAAGTTCATCCGACATCCCGTTACTGTGATTAATATCTACCGGAGAATACGCAAAGGCGTAAATTATAACATAAAATTAGCGATCGAAAGATACCAACTGGCGCTCCATTATAAAGTAATGAAACTTCAGAATTAATTGATCGAATTATTAAATGGAGACAGATAAAATACACTGTTAAATTAAATAACTTGACTTACTCTGCTAGACTAACCTGTTGCACTGACAACAATTCTTATTGTAACTACGATCGCAATATATGAATGCTATTGTCGTACAATTAAATTTAAATAAGTTTATTTCAAGCTTCTTGGCCTACAACAGTAGTAATACGAAGACTTATGTCGTTATATCTTAATGAAAAGAATTCATGGACATGATTATTTATTATTCCTTTTAGATTTTAGATAACTGTTTCAGATTTTAGTGAAATAAAGTAGATATATGACTGTTGACTATACGTATATGATAAGTATGCTTAAGTAAAGTTTAGTGAGTGAATGATCAGCGCAAGTGGCGAAGGTAACTTTGCAATAAATGCATGTGCTACATTTTTAGTTATTAAAAACAAATGAAAAAACGTGTTCGTTAAGACTGTGTCGAAATCTTCTCTTGAAATATATATATTTTACAAACGGGTGAATAGAGGTATATTTTACAAACGATTTTTCGTTCCGTTATTTCTATTGGGATGAAAACATTGTATAAAACTATGACCATTGATTATCCCCAGATTTAATGAATCGCACAATCTCGCACTGAAATATCGTTATCAATTTCAAGTACATAGTTTTCTATCTACATATATAGGTGATTTTGTCTAAAAACATGTAGACAAAATCACCTATCAGTAGTTACGGTGTTGTTATTGTAAGTAGTTGTTAGTACAAGTAGATCTCTTCTAAGATGTAAGCAATATGAAACATGTCCCCACAAAATAATATACATTTATGAAAGAAAATTACCTGTTTTCCATCTTCACTCTGTGTAAAGCAAACAAAACTCCGCGTATAGTAATTAACTTACAAAATATGTGGTAGGTACGTAATATAATTGACTCGTTTGGCGCGTGGTATTTTTACTTTGCATGTCAAAGCAGTGGTTGTCATTTGTAACATTATTTTAAACACACAGCAAAATACCAACAATTTATCATTATTGCAACTAAAATGGGACGTTTCTTGAGTTTGTTTGCTGTGTAATAACATTACACAGCAAACAAACTCAACCTGTTATTATTATGGGATATTTTTTATATTTTTCTATTATTTTAAGTAAAAAAAGGTACCTACATGTTCGTATTTTTTGTTCAACACAAAACATTGATAAAATAAGCGATTTCTATAAAAGGCTCTGACTGACTGATGAACCAAGGCGCAGACTAAGCTGTTGCTAATAGAGAGCGACATTTGGAGAGTCGGTTCTTTATGCCTTAAGCATTTGTAAAAAAATGATATTTATAATTCTTACGAGATCCGGATTTTAAAATAAGAATTAATAAATAAATAAATAAATTCTGTGACCAACACACATCGCTATCTAGCCAGATTATCTAGCCTTATGCCAGATTTAAAAGAAATGGATAAAAACTTACGGGGGTGAAACCTCGGGGCAATAGTCATTAATGCAAAAAGGTTTTTCTAGATAAGCGTGCTATATTTTAGAACATTTACTATCTAATGTAGTAGCGGTCAACGGATCACCTATTGTTAGACCAACAAAAAGTTTTTTAGTTGACTACCAGAACATTAAGGGCAATACAGAGGAACATCAAGTCATGGCCTCCCAGATTTATCAAATCGAACATTTTTAGTTAAAAAATGATGTATGGCGGTCTCCCGCTATTCCTGTTTACGAAGTGATCGCCGAACAAAGCACTCAGATCCCTATCACAACACCTAAATGTGTTCAGTATGATGCGAGAATTTTGACACCAAACACGCAAGATAAAATCTCAAAAAATCTAATGTTTTAAACAAACCTCTTTTATATTGGCTAACTTAATAATGTTAGAATAAAAGATATATATTTCTTTCATGGTTTGATATATCGATGGGCTATTAGATTTTTTATGATTTTCTTTGCATCATCGATTGTTTGGATTAAGAGCTTTAAGAGGACTATTTCACTGGCGAGTCGAGTGCTTTTCCATAGTTAATATACTCGTAACTGAGGTAAAAAAAAAAACTCTTTTCCACACCTTAACATTATTCGATTTCTGTCATATTCTATTTAACTTATTAAAGCTTAAACTTTTTTCCGTTTTTCGCTCTTAAAGGGTAAATTAAAATTTTACACTTATTAAAAAAATTGAAAGTATGTAGATTATGTATTCACTCATTTTTTGAGATAAACACACAAACAAAATAAAACAATGCACTCGGATAATATTACGAGTTAAAGAGGAGATTTATCATCGTGTATAGATTCAAGAGTCACGTGTAAAATAACCCATAAAACTCTCTTATTACCAAACTTGGACTACGCTCAAATTAGTTACACCATGCAAACCATAGTTCGTTGAACATGATCTATTCGATTTCGCATTGCATATGCAAATAATGTGATAGACAGGATAGCTATAAACTGTTACTATGAACCAGTTTTTAAAAACAGGTGTTTGAAATTGCGCAGGAATGGGTACTACATACTTTCTTTAAACTAAGTTGACTAAGGTCATTAGTTGTGGGCGTCAAGTATCTTACCGGCTTTACTTTGTATGGTGTTGTTGAAGAATAAGATAGCGACTACATTTTGCATGCAAATTAAAAATTAGACGTGAGTAGTGACTCTTCTTATAAGAATTGTTGGGTTTTCGCTTAACGTCGAATGTAAAATGTCGACTGTACTGAATTGGTTTAGTTTAGCTCCGCGTAAAACTAGTTTTTCGTACGCATTCAGTACAACTAACCTTGTTTAATTGGCGGTGGTCATTTGCCTCCATAAGTGTGCTATGGATTTCATAAGTGAGCGATATTTACCCTATGTGGTCAAAGTCGGTTTTCCAGGGATCGGCATAAACGAGTACTGAGTTTGGGGTCGATGAGAACTAAAAATAGACCCCAAATTAACACAACTTTTTTGACATAATAATATCAGTTTTAGATGGTTTTAGTTTTAGGTTTTTTATATCTATAAAATGATTTTCCTGGCTGTCAACGCACAAGCAAAGTCGCTTACTGTAGAGAGCTGAAACTTTGAGAGTATTGTATTTATGTGTAGCCATCCGATAAGAAAGTATTTTGGAAAAAATCACACGAGATCTGGACTTATGCGGATGAAACCGCGGGACACAGCCTAATATATTAGTTCGTTTGTTTTAACAATTACGATTGCGATGAACCACCATTAAATTAATTGCTGAATTCTCACGCTATCGGTAAATGGAAGAAATGTAATGACCGCATGGACCGCAGCCAATATCTAATATTAGTTTATGACATTTTAATTTCCATATTTTTAATAAATTCATTAGAAAATAAATACAGATATTTTAATGCTAATTAAATATAAATCTTAACACTTAAACACTCATTTGATTACATCAACGGCGTCTAATCATATATCTACACAGCGGGCTTTTCGATAATCAAATAAAATATATATTTTTACTAACTAATTATTTAGAATTCAATCCAACAGTTTTATGGCCCGAAGCGCTTTAGAACGACATTAAAAATGCGGGTTCAAGTGTAGCACTCTGGAAATATCTTGGGAACAGTTATATGTTTCGATGCATTTAGACAAAATTGTGGAAAGAACAGATTGTAGTTGAGGAGAAAAACAATAGGTAGGTAATTTACTAAATAAAATGGTATTCTGTCTTTAATCCCCCCTACCTTATAAAAGCTATTAATGCGCTGCATAACTATGCATCGTTTGACTTTTACTGTCACATGAAGTTTCAAAGTTGACAGACAGAGACAAACGTCACATAACTTAGTCATGTGTAAATAATATTCTATACGTAAGGGAGTGAATGTTCTTTTGCTGTTATGAACTCATAGTGATGTTATAGCTTATTGCGTTTCATAACCATCATTTTAAATTCATTTTATTTTGAAGTATTACTATAATTTTGTAGCAAAATACATTCAGTGCATCCTAATTGTGAAGCCACTTGGAACTCAGAAAATATCTAACTGATATTTTTGATAATGCATTAATTAATAAGAAAAGTGATGCAATGTTAATTCATATTCAAGAAACAATACAACACGAGAATATTTTAGTCAAATAAGGGATTATCCTTATACCTAAAAATTTTTTTAACAGGGTATTTACCATGTCTAATAATTTATTCGAGGAGCTCGATATTTCGCTGATAATTTCAACCAGCTTGTTCACGAGACTAATGTAATTAATTAATTACGTTAATAAGTAATTTTAGTAGTGAAAATAACAATGTAAGTTAAAAATCGTATATCCTTATACAGTTTAAGAATCACAATGAAACATTTTAATATGCATTTTATTGGTCAACGTGTTCAAAGATATTTCCGACGAGTTATACCTGCATGCGTTAGACTCGACGCCACTTATACGTCGATTCGAGCGAGGCTCACCTACAGACCCCTTGCCCGTATTCTCATCTAAGCGTAAAAAATAGAAGCTGCAATGTTAGGTTCTAGTCGGGATGACGGCTGGAATGCTGTTAAGATTACGTGGCTCGATGCATTATAACTAAGTTTTTGCGTATTTTTGTAAACTTGATTATTAAACGTTTTAGTTTGCGTTCTAAGTTGAGGGGTAGCGAATCACTTTGATTGAATATAGTTGCGGGCATCTTTGTCATCTACATTTTTATTAACCATAGGACATTTAAGATGAATGTTTGGATGAATGATTAGAGGTCATCTTCGGAATCTTTGAAACGTCGGTCCATCGGAATCGATGAACGTTTAAATATTGAAACATTGATTCAATGTATCAACAATGATGTAACCTTGGAATTAACATAAGCCGATATTTCCACAGGATCGGGACTTATGCAGATGAAATCAAGAGGTGATGCATAGTCGTGCAAAATAATTTAGTTTTTACGTAATTAATTTTTGTATATAAAAAAACTGCTTTTTTATATAATTATAAAAACGGGATCAACTGCTTAACGTGTCTTCTGAAGAACGGAGGAGCTCAAGAATATGATTTTTGCCACACAAGTTTTTCGGTCGCCCATCCAAGTAATGACCGCGCCAAGCGTTGCTTAACCCGCACGACCATTTAGGATCGGCTGGTGCAGGTAGGCCAATGAGCTCCTCAAATAAATTGTTGCAACATATATCAATTAACATTTTGGCAGATTAACCTATTGTACAAGTACAATTGTAAAATTTTAAGTCATTAGTATTTCGTTTGGTCGATCTTATGCAAAAGCAAACCAGTTGTAGAGCAGCTGATGAATAAATGTTTATTAGCTAAGGTATGATCAACATGCAAATTGACTCTCCCACTGCATAGAAGGAGAATGCTGAATATTAAGACGTTATTAGGTTTTATTAACAGAGACTATTTCGCTTGAGAAAATCTAGAGAAAATCTAATTTATTAAGAGAAAACTTTTTTTTTTAAATTGTATATTTAAACTGTACTATCTTTGATAAAAATGCAAATACAAATATCAAACATTTATTTGAAAGCAACAACTATTTATTTACTTTTTCCTTTGATATTAACAAATTGATGTTTAAATTTGTGATTTCAGGTTCTGAGACAGAGTCAACTTCAATTTAAAGCAATCCTTTTTTGTTTTATTTTAAATTAAAATAATAAAAAAATATGTGAATAAAAAATGAAAAAAATAAAAAGGTAAATAAACACAACATATATAAATGTAGACAAAGGAAGAAATATATACAACGGAGTAAAATGATTAAGAAATCTATTTGCAGTAAGTATAATGCTAAATAACCTGTGAGAGATGCGACCGGGAATAGTGTTTAAATAAAAGGGTACAAAGAAAAGATATAAATAGTTTAAATACCCGGTCTTAATATGACACAAATAATGATGTACGTCCGTTTCGAATTATATTTAGATTATTCGTAGAGACAGAAAAAACATGTAACATATTCATACAAATCTAAATGGATAAGTTTATCATTAATTGATTAAGATGAACGCACAATTGACTTAGTTAGAAATAAGAACATTGAATATTGTTATGCGTTTTTATTTATTTATTAAGATAAAGTTAAAGAAAGAAAGGAAAGAAAAACAGCTTCATATTTGAGTTGTACATGTTTTATTTAATACATGGGTTTCCTAGCAATTTTTCCTTCACCGTAAGAACAATATTAATTGAGCACAAGTTTTTCTACATAGGTGTGCGAGCAGCGGCGGAATCGCAAATTTCTAAATGTATGTAGAGTATTAACATTTTTGTTTTAAGTTAATATATATAGTTACACTTTACGGGGTCTTAACCGCATATTATTATCCCTCGCGTGATCTAGGTCCCCTTGCGACCAAGATCATTGTAACATCATCCAAACGTTGAGGTAAGAAAATAACTAATAATACATACGCGATAAAGACCCAGTAAAATTTAACTATGTGATCAAATCGTGTGAAGTTTATTAGTATATCCGTTGTCTAATACCCATAGTATAACCTACCCAAGCTATAACTTTGGAGTCTTCAAATCGTAGAGTGAATAGGTGCTTTCTAGGTAAGCATGCTTCATCGTCGACCTCATCCTCGCTTCCCATCAGGTGAGATGAGGTCAAATGCTAGCCCTATTACGTATTAAAAAAAAATGTATAAGCCTAGTGCTTAGTTGGGAGCTGTGTGTAATATCGTGCAATATTAATTGCCAAGTGTACTATTCCTTTACCATCGATGTTTTTGCCATACCACTAATATGCAAGCGTAGTTCGATTCAAACTACAATTAACTAGTTCACTAAGGAATTGCACCTGCTAAACTTCTGTAATTACCTATACTCTAATTGTTTTATAAAACTGGTCGACAGGATGCCTTCAATAAATATAGATCGAAAACCTATATTGTGAAGTTAATAGGAGGATAAAAGAGGATGTTGTCAACGTATTGTTAAGGTAGGTATGTATATCTCATTGAAAATATACAAGGATCAAATCATCCTGTTTAAATGTTTGGAAAAATTCAGCACTATACAGCAATAACGTGGTAATAACTTAGATTAGATTATATTAGATAAAACTTTATTGTACCAAAATATTACAAAACAAATTACATAAACAAATACCTACAGCTAATTATAATAAAGGTACAATGCCTTATCGCTAAAAGCGATCTCTTCCAGACAACCTTTGGATGGCCAAGAATTGTAGGAGGGGATGGGTGGGTATAAACGCATGAAAGGAAAATTAATTAGAAATATAAATAATAATTGATAGTAGGTACTTAATAGAAACAAATATAGTTATCAATAAATAGTATACTTTAGTATACTATAGATTACATATACACCATGTATTACATATAGTATAATATATACATACACATATACCTAAGTACTGTCTAAGGTATTGTCAAGTTATTCTAATTTTTTCTTAGGTTTTTGCGACTTTGCATAATAAAACACAATATTTACTGGGCTTTACTCGGGTTTCATTAGATAACGGAAATTTTACAAAGCCTCTCGCCGCCGTTTTGATACAAATAATTATGAGGCGGTAGTATAGAGTATCTTTTTAAAATATTAAAATAGAAGAATTAAGTACATCGCATTCAACCTTAGAAAAGCTGTAAAGTTAGGAAAAGCTCGGTACGTTGTAATAATGTCGTTATTAAATTAAACGCGAGTAAAACAGGTAAACGTTATGTTTTATTAGGTTATTGTAAGGTAACTTGGTAGATTTTTAAATTTAATATTTTCTGATAACATAAAAGTTTTGCTAGAAATCACTTTCTAAGCTAAATTTTTGATACTTATAGTTTTTAAGGTTTATGGTCTTTTGTTACTTTAAATATGTGAGAATATATTATACCTTTAAAACGTCGTCCGTCTTATGTTAAGGGAAAAAAATCGCTTTTAATTTCACTCTTTTAAAACGAAATCAGCATCTTAAAATCATTCTAAAGTGAGAATACTGAGACCCAGTCAAAATATTTTTCTTATTAGTAAATTGTAAGTTAGAGGTACTCACTTACAATTTACTAGTAAACCACTAGAGACAACAAACAGACTTTAGCATTTAAAATATTAGTACTTACCTATCAATTTAATATCAACTCTAAAATATTTCTACAATCTGAAGAAAAAAAAACAAGTTTCTCATCGGCCTTGGTACTGTTCGTAGGTCGCGTGGCTAAGTGAACGACCTGAACAAGCGCGCATGTTCCTCTTAATTACTTACCTGTAATTGTACATACTTGCCTTTAATCTGTTCGATTATTGACAATAACTACTTAGGTAGCAAAAAGTTGTTACGAATTTCTTAAATACTGTAATTATAAGCGCTTTTATTTATCTGGAATTTCATGGCAGAACCGGGTGCTAGTAAGAACGGAAATGTTACCTACGTCAAAGGATTAAAAACAGGTATGATGCTGACGTCCTAGGATTAAAAACACATATTATACCTTGTATCACGTCAATTCAATGCAATAATGGCTCACCTCTTTGATAAGTCGTGCCTGGATTCTAACCTAATCATATTTAAATCTTACTAATATCATAAACGCGAAAGTTAGTATGTAAGTATGTATGTGAGTTTGTTGTTCTTTCACGCAAAAACTACTGAATCTATTGCGATGAAACTTGGAATATAGGTAGCTGGATACTGGGAATAACACATAGGCTACTTTTTATACCGATATTCTAGCGGGAACGGGACTTACGCGGGTGAAACCGCGGGGCGCAGCTAGTAATAGTAAAGTTTGTGTTTATGTATATTTTGTGACTTTGAATTTGGCAATTAGGCTGGAAATCACTCACAACCAACGACAATACTTTTCTATTTAACATTTATATAATAAGAGTAAAATAATCAGTTTACAGTATTTGGTCGACCTGAAGGCTGAATCTGAAAATTTCAGCCCTACCATGATGACGACATGAGTTGTCGTGAAGTAGCCGCGTTGTCGTTCAGCTAAAAAAAAACATATCAAATAATAAAAAATAAAAAAATATCTGTGGTTTTTAAAAATAATTGAGGGGTTTTTTTTTTAATTTACTTTATTTTTTCGAGCGAAGAAAGGAATACAATGCAACGACAAACAATTACAGTAGCGCGGATTATGTCAAAGTAAAGCACTAAACGCCGGGCCTAAACAAATTAAACCTAGTGAGCGTACACCTTAACTCACTTCGACTTGGAAATTATCATACAATATAGCCTTGATCAAAATGCCAAGATCAATACTTGAAGAGGTATTTTAAAACTAAAGTGCCACGTTCTCATACTTTGTCCATTTTGGGTAAGATACCGGCTTCGAAACGTTGAACGTATTGTACAAATAAAAATCGTAAGAAGTCGGAATATTTGCGCCTTATATCGAAAGACAGCTTTTAATATACAAAAAAGACTTTAAACTTGTCTAGGCATAGTGAGTCTTAGTATCTATAATTGCATACGTGAAATTGTTCATTTAAAGTACCTACAAGTATATGTGTTATGCTTGTTTTATAAGGGCCATTATAATTACACTAATACAATACTAAATTAAAGTTTAGAAATACTCTTATTTGTTATGTTATTTAAACTTTGACCCTTTGTTATCCGTAATACCCGATTCCAGGAAAATTCACAAATACATGCCTAGAAATATTTTTACAAGGAGGTGCATTATCAGAGGGCGTTGTCTCATACCCGGAAAGCAAGAGGCACAGATTCGAATTCTGTCACGGGAAATTGTTAGTAATGCATCTCCTTGGAAAAATATATCTAGTAAAATGCCTTGAGCAATAACAACATTAGAAATTTCAAATGTATACCTACCTATTTCTGTAACAGTTAAGATATTTTTGCCAAATTTGAGCCCGGTCTGTCTATTACTATAGACTTTAACATGATACTAAGTTTATACCAACGTTTAGAGAAGTAGGTGCAATAGTAGATATATAGATTAATACTTTATTTGCACAACTGCATACATTCAGTTTACATTTAAAGTAAGACAAATACACAGAAATCATAAAAGTATAAGTTGTACAAATGGGCGACCTTATCGCTAAAAGCGATTTCTTCCAGGCAACCTTTGGATGGAGAACGTTAATAAAGTTTAGTTAGGTTAATAAGGTTAATATAGTAGATAGTGATGCGGTCTTAACAAAGTCCTAAGCTATACATACAGACATGCATACATATGTAAATGCAAACTCTCACGTTTATAATATTAAGTAAAATGTCAAACTTCTCAACTCTAATAAGTACTAAGAACTAAAATGCCTATATTTAAAAGCTAACAAAGGCAGGCAACTTATTTCGTTCTTTCACGTGCTTATGTAGATATAAAACATAATACAGTGAATAGCTAAGTAATACGGATTTAGGGGTTTCCAACTTGACCTAATGCAAAATATAAACTACAGCTTGAATTATAATCAATTATTTTCATATAAAATCAGCTATCTATAATAAGAAGATTAAGAGTACATATTTAAAATGCGCAATATTCCCACGAATATTTTGATTGGTCGTCGAACTCGTCAATAAGAAGGATCAAAGGGCTGCCGAGCGTCCTTTGCCGTATCGGGCGTTGGATCTCTGTCTCTGGCACTCGACGCGACAGAAGTACCGCTGCTTGCAATTAATGTTAAAGAAGATCATCAATAAACATCTTTATCCAGTCGACAACGCAGTACTTAAACAACCAGGGACCCGCACATTATAAGTCTCGAAACTCAGTCAGTCACGCGAATCTTTCAACACGCCTGCCTCAGTAGCCACTTGTTATAGTTTATTTATTTCACCGATCACGGCATCTTTATGAATGCATGAATAAACTATGCGATTTTACTTTTTTCAATATTGAAATAATAATTGAAAGAAGCCCTATAAATATTTTGTTAGCCAAACAAAAAGTTAAATTTATAACATGGATAAGATAAGATATAAGATTCTAGTATTTGGATTAGAAATTTATTAAGGAAAAATGTATCTTCAAAATTCACTCGCAGCGTTTACCCGTGCTATGTATGTCTGGAAAGAGGATTAAATCGAGTCTTAGTCAAAAATAATAGACACGGAAATACCAACATTCTTAAATTCGTCGCTCGAGGTGGGAACTCGCGTGGTCTATTTCGATAAGACGCATAGGTATTGAACAACAGACGCGAGTTCAAACCTCGCCGCGAGTGAAGTTTTGAATATTTATTTTTCGTTTAAAATATTTCTAGTAGAAATGCCTTAAAGAATAAAAAACAAATTACGATATACTGTAATCGTTTCAAAGAAAACATAACATGATCATTTGATCATTCCAAAAGTGAACTGAAATATTTTCTAATGAGTAAATGTGGTGTTTAAGCCCGGTTCCAATTAAGGCCGTTTAAGCTGATCTTCTGGGCGTATGATTGTGGTCTGTTAGCCCGTCATGCCTTCTAAGGTAATCCGATGTACGATCGAAGTCACTTGAATTGTTGAAAAAATATTGTTTTCTTTTTAGTTAAGAAAGGAAAATAAAGTGGGTTTGGCTATTTTTGTACTAAAACACACTCGATTGTCAGTAGATAATTGATGTTTTTTAATAAAATTACCTATTATGTATTTATTATCAATTAGAAAACCAATTTTGTCAAAACCTTTTGAATACGAGCACGCCGGAAAAAAATTGACTTCGTGCAAACACTGCTATGCTGCCACACAAATGTATAATTTCGAATAAAAACATGTCATACAAAACTCCAAAAATTCTAATTACGCTTAAACAGTCTCATAAGAATATTTCCTGATCCGAATTTTAGAATAATATTTTAACTTTCAAATACACACTCTTTAACCTTTGTCTAAAAACCATCTACAAATTCAAACAACAACCAATGTTTTAATCATACCTAGAACGTTTACGAAGACAAGATACCATCGATCGATCGCGTGGCGCGATTCCTATTGGAACGCGACTCGAGAGCGACTCTTGCGCAGATACAAAGAGATATCTTTTGATTATGCGCATTGATAAGTTGATCAGTTGAGTATCGATTACGCACGCACACCGTGGGAGATGTAAACTTTAGACTATAATTATTAGCTTGAATGCGTAATTTACATAGAGTGAAGTTTTAGATAAACAGTGGCTAAAGAAAGTACATAGTAATTTAGCCGTCTGTCGTTGTAAACAAAGTTTTGTTTTTATCTTGTTTCTTAGTTTGCAAATACGGATCCCACTCACATTAATGTTGAATTTCTTTAAAAGATTACTCGTTATCGTTTTATACAAATTTTACTTAATTTTACTTATGCGATAGTGAAAAGAATAAAAAATTCTATTATCTACCTACGAATTCAGCTTAAAAAAAGATGAGAAACAGATGAAAGAATTCGTTTTATCTAAACTAGTATTAAAAGTAGGGAACGTTTGGATGTATATTTAAAAGAAAGTATGTTTGTTGTAGTTGGTCCTAGAACTAACGCCCCGATTTTGATGAAATTTAATAGATATATTGTTTCTATGGAAATATCATGTCATTTTGAAAAGGCGGACAGCTAGTACGGCCAGCATAAGAAATCGTTTTTCAAGATTGCTATCCATAATAATAATTGTTAAATATAAAAAAACATGAGACTAAAACAAATACAGTTATTTTCATAATATCTGTCCTGTTTTGGCTGACTTGTACTATTTAAAGAGAATTGTACAAAAAGAAAAAATACTCCGTATCAAAACGCAAACCCTTTTAAGTTCCAAACATCTGTTAGCATAATTTGAAAACGCTTATCTCCGGTCAATATAGAGATTTCCCAAAATGTGTGGTAAAGTTCTGAATTGTGGTTCTGTTTAGACACGAGGAAGCCTAAAGGGGTCTCCTCCTTCCATTGTATTCCACAATAAGCTGTAACTTTCTCACTAACGAGAATTCTTATTTGCAAGGTTTAAGCTTTGAGAGGTTTTTTAATTTTTATAGTGAATCTTTATCTAAAACAAGTTACTAAACCAATGCAACGAAAACGGAAATCAGTATTGATAAGTTAATAGTGATTTCCGGTTTCGATTCTAATTTTTGATGCAACTTGGTATTAGTTAGGAGTTGCCTTTCATTAGGTAGTTACTTAAAAATGTTCTATCTTATAGAAAAAACTTCAACGCGTTACTTTAAATGTTAAAATAATACAAAAGACATCAACGCGTTCGCGCTTCTTTTTATTTTTCATTCACCTGCGTAAGTCCCGTTCCCGAATTTTGGGATATATTCATTGCAAACGGTTCAGTAGTGTTTGCGTGATTGAGTAACTAAAATCCAAATATCCAAACACACACACTTTCACATTTAAAGTATTAGTAGGATTACTAGTTCCTCTTGCGTAAGTCCCGATCCCTCCAAAATCGGGATAAAAAGTAACATAAGAATTATTCCTAGTTGAAACCTATCTACATACCGAAATTAATCGCAAACACTTCAGCGATTTTTGTGTGACGGATCAACAAACGCACTCAAAAACTTTCACCTTTATAATATTAGTGGCAGGATTATTATACTAATTTTAATGTTCAACACATTTAGCAACATTGGTATTATATTAATTTATGTTCTTATAAGAGGAATAGAAACTCATTAGTATTTACGTGGTTACATTAAAATTTGAAAAATATAAATAAATGCCAAACTTTCAACAACACTTCTTGTAAATTTATGTCTCTCTAACCGCCCACATCTTGCACCAAATAAAGCCCGGAGCCGATCGCATTTGTAAAAACCGTAATAAGCGTTCGCATTTGGCATATTGTATTGACATACGATAAATATTTGCAAGATTACGCTGCACAGAGATAGCGACCGTAATCAGTGCTATCACTCCAGGGCATAGTACATTGTGCAATCCACTGGTAGTTTCCTGTGCAATATGCTCAAGACTTTCCACTGGACGTTCTCACGCTTACATCAACTTATGAATATACATTCGCAATATCTTAAGCGATAACTTTTCAAAAAAGGATGAAAAATAATTAGCACCCAGAAATACCTAGGATCTTTGTGAATAATAACGCTGAAAATAAATATTCATCGTACATTAATGAGTGGGTATTACCAAATCGATTGTGAGTATTAATTACTATAGCGCATTAATGTAATCAAACCCTTTACGAATCGTACTCCTTAAATAAAATAAGGATAAGAACCATTAACAGCACACCATAGGCAAATTGCTCTATTAGATTTGCGAATAACTCGCTATTCATGGTACACACGTAATAAAAAATATGAAAACCTAGAAATATAATATTATCCCTTTGATCTCGTATACGTGAAAACATGATTGTTTAAAAAAAAATGATAGAAAGAATACACGAAAAACTAGTTTTTTAGATGTTTTATTGAATATCTCTAGAACCCTTAGAAGTTTTAATAGTAATTATCATTTAGATCATTAGATTATAACTATTTCTTGAATATGTTCAGCAAATTGTTTTGATAAACTGTCTAGGTAACTTGTAATTAGGAAATATTTGATTTTTTGCTCTAATATTTCACATAGTCGCATCTTACGTTCTTCTTTTAAATATCTGAAATTTGCTAGCGGTATCTCTGTCACAATTAAAGCTGTGGTGCAACCTTAATGCGTGTGGTTAAATCGATGAGTCTGTAAATTAATACTTTCTACCTTTTTTAAATTTGTTAATTCAACGCCATATGAATAGGAATGTTGAGGCAACGCGAGCGCAGCGCCACCCTTAAAATGCCTAATTTAATTTAACAGGTAGGCAGAGTTTCTTTAATCATAGGCTTACCTTTAAATTACATAGTACGATAATAGCTCCCGAGCAATCAGCAATTCTTCATTTTTGCTACTGTTTTTTTTGTGACTATGAAAAAGTAAATTCCAACCCCCAAATCCGGTTTCCTACCTTTACTTTGTGGGAATATCGATTTTTATCTTTCTTAAAAATAGATCTACTTATTCAGATTAAACAATACTAAAGTAATATTAATAATTTTAATATTTTTGTTTTATCTGGTAAGATTGTGATCAAGTTATCATGCTCATTGATAACTTTGCATGGAGTTTTGAAAATAAATAAAGTGATATTTCTTTTTGTTTTTATTGCTCAAGGCATTTGGTTCTAAGTAAAGTTAATAAAAATTATATAAATAGGTACATTATAATATGAATTCCGGTAATATTACGACATTGTTTACACAAACTTTAATAACTTCTTTTTAAGTAGGTAGCTTTATGGATTTTTAAGTTCTTATAACTGTTCAGTTGATGAGTTATTAAAAATTTACATGTTCATATTTTGACCAGATTTAAAATTTGTTCTAGGAACTTCGAAAAACTCCTTTGAGAAAACTATTGAAGTACTTCTTCTTATCTGTATCTGTTAATTAAACCAGAGAACACTATTCAAGTGAATATTACAACCAACCTTTTTACAAAAATTACATAGCGCTAGAACGTATAACCACCACGAGATTGGAAGCGTCATTAAAAAAGGATGACTTTGCAGAAGCATGAATATTATTATAAAACATGAGAGTTATGGTCTGGATGCAGTTATGTTTGAGCACGTATCCCATGGGTTCCTACCATCGGCATCATCAACACACGTCTCCAACAAATTACAGGGTTAATACGAAAACTTAGCACTTGTTAGGTGTCAAAATTGCCATAATTTCAAAGCGATGTGCGCCCCCACCTTTGTTAAAGAAAGCCGACTTTTTTTCCCAACGAAAAGCCCCAACTCAATATTTTTTTAATGATTTGTGGCCGCAACCGATAACCTAAAATTGGATGATCAGAAACAAAATCGCTATCGATCGTGTGAAAATAATATTAACTTTGTAATTTTGAGCTTCCTCACTTAGGGTTTCACTTACACTTTAGTAACATTTTGGGGGAAAAAATACAGCAACTTAGTAACAAGGAAATTTTATTCAAAATGATTTCTTTTAGCACCAGATATGATGTCACTTTTGCATTACAGCCAAAGACAAATTAAATGACTATTTCGCCCTTTTTACGTTTCGAAAAAAAATCTTATCTTCTTCTTTCTTCTTCTTATATATAAAAATGAATCCCTATTTCGCGTGGTCACGGCATCACGCCTGAACGGCTGGACCGATTTCGATAATTCTTTTTGCGTTGTCTTCGTTATAATCAGGAGAAGGTTCTTATGGAAGAAAAAATATGCTGAACCGATTTTGATAAGTTATCGACGTATTTTTGTCCTTTCCCTTTGGCGGTAGGAATGCGGCTTTGTAAACTAAAAAATCTTTAAATGTTTAGTTTACCTACATTTTATATTAAGGGAAATAAATTATTGCGTACTAAGTACTTATTAATGTTTTAACTAGATATTTGTACCTACTTACTCTTGATAAATTTTAGTTCTCTAAAACTAATAATCTTGCACTCATTTCGAATTTAAAGCTGCTCAATTATTTAAGTAGCCCTCAAATTTGAATTAGCGTTTTTGTATTCGTCTCTTAGGTCTGTAAACAATAAATACTTTTTACAATTATTATTATTGTTAACAAACCACCATGACTGTCAATAAATTTTGTTCTACCTTAACACGGAAGTAACTTTATCTCAATTATCTTGATTATTACAAGTAGATATAAGAATACAAAAGATCATTTAACTTCCGCTCGTTTACTTTTGCTTTTGTTCCATTAACGTGACTGGTCATTTAGATTGTTGTTATGATTGTTTTAGATTTACTTTCAATTAAACGCTACTAGTTGTACCCCACGGATTTAACCGTGTAAGACTCAATCAGGCAAGGAAATTGTGATAAGAAGTAGATGAGTGATTATGTATAAAATATGAATAAAAAGTTAAAAGTTTTTTAACTGTGTGTTTCCGCAATTAGCCCTACTATTGGCCTTTGTGCGTGATTTTAATAATAATAATAATAATCGTTTATTTCAGGCAACAAGTCCCATAGATACATACCTTATAGACTAACATACAGCACTTTAAGCGGTGAGTTTCCTACGATGTTTTCCTTCACCGTAAGAGCGATGTTTAATAGCGCACATACATTTTTCTTAAAGGAAAAGCCGGGATTCGAAACCACGACCTTCGGAATGAAAGATGGGGTATCTACCACAAGACCAACGCCGCTCTTCTAACCGGAGTTTTTATACTATTTCTCCTACAACTTTTTTATCCAAATAATAATATTAATCGAACAATAACAACATTTTATTGGTCATCACAAGAATTGTAAAGCAATATAACAATTCTAAATAGTTATTTATATGTAATAATGATATTAACACCATTGTGATTCGATTAGTCTCGCCTCGAATCAAATAGAGAGCTCTGTTTTGGACAATCGGTTCTTATTGCCTTAATTCATGTCAAAATTTTAACAATTGATCTAGTTTAAAATCTAAACTGGTTTTCTTCTTGTTGTAATAGTTATAGCATTGATGAAAAAGTTCGGTGATGTTAAAAGAAGTAAAAGTGCCGACAAATGCGAGATTTAACCTTTAGTAAACTGCAGCCAAAGTATAAAAGCCTTCGCCTTCACATATGCTTATGGTATTCGCGGGTAATGCCGTATTCAACCTATGACGTCTCATCCCAAGCATTATTTTTTCTTCACTCAACCCATTTATATTCCTCACTCATCCGACGCCTGTTATTTATTTTTTAAT
This sequence comes from Idaea dimidiata, assembly GCA_949358125.1. Taxonomy (NCBI): domain Eukaryota; kingdom Metazoa; phylum Arthropoda; class Insecta; order Lepidoptera; family Geometridae; genus Idaea; species Idaea dimidiata. The sequence continues at coordinate 11,776,917 of OX442339.1, read as the reverse complement.
TCTTTATTCATTATTTTTGTATGCCTTACTCAACCCAATGTGATAAATTAAATGAAATGCCAAGTTTTAACGTACAATCAGCAAAAACATTATAATAATACATTTTTTTGTAATAGAGAAAGCTCTTTGTGTGCTATAAAATGAAACAATATGTATGGTCTAAAAATCATATTTACTATAAAGATTAACATAAAATCAACAGAAATTATAAGCATAACAAATAATTAAAAGTTTAACAAATATTCATCGAAATGAAAACAATTCTAAACATTGGGTGCAAAAAACTAACAATAAATTCAAGGAATTTCAATTATTTAAATGGCTTACAAAAATAGTAATATTACACAATAAAAGTTGCACTTTTTGATTAATGTGCAATAACCATATCCACAGAAAATCAAACTAATAAGAAAAAATATTTTACTTAATAGCCTAACAGCTTATTATGGAGCCACATTCATTAATTCCTTACATAAATTAACATTATTTTGATAAAATCTTCTATTAACAACCATACAACTCTTAAAAAAACATAAAAAACAGATCATTTCAAAGATGCCCTTACAATGTGCATAGGAATATAATTTTTAACTTTTAAAATAAACGAATGGAGCTAACTTTTCTAGACAGTGGCCCAGCACAATATTTCCTTCATCGAGGTCTTGAATAACTCTGTCAATTTTTTCTTGATTTCCCTTGTAGTACTTGTAGTAGACATAGAACTTGTCGACGCCCCATGTTGTCTTTGCATTTTGAAGCAGCGCATCTCTTTTCAAAATATGAAGAAATTGTAGCACATTTAGTCTTTTCTTCGAAATGTGTCTATTTATGGTAGCATCCCAACCCATTGATTGAAACCCATCGATTCCGGAAGATTTGATTGATGACGCTTTTCTTTTTATAATGGAGGATTGCCCACGAGCTGTAAATGTTACCAAGTTCAACGAGTACCTGGTTAACACATGGCTAAATGGTGGTATATTTCCACCACACATGTGGAATGTATACAAGCGAAAAAACAGAACCAATAATGCACTTGAAAGTTGGCATGCTACCATAAATAGACACTTTTCGAAGAAAAGACTAAATGTGCTACAATTTCTTCATGTTTTGAAAAAAATTGCGCTTCTTCAAAATGCAAGGGTCATCCAAGGACAACATGGGGCGTCGCCAAGTTCTATGTCTACTACAAGTACTAACAAGGGAAAATCAAGAAAAAGGTGTATATGGACAGAAGCGGCACGGCAGTGCTTTGTAGTAAAATATTTTTATTCGAGTAACTAATGTGGGCGCCATCTGTTGGCGCCAAAGACAACTATGTAATTATAACTATTATATATTAAGTTTGGTGATTTAACTTGTAAGTCGTTTTTATGCTATCTGTATCTTTCGACACGTGTTCTCAGTAAATTTCTTATTTAGGTTGAATAAGGAATACATTTAGGTTGAAATAAGAAAACAATTTAAAATAATCCAATGGGTCGAGTTAGGAACACAGTTTAGGATGAGTGAAGAAAAAATAATGCGTGGGATGAGACGTCATAGGATGAATACGGAATTACCCGTATTCGCTGCCAATCGTTTCCAAAATCGCGACAAAAGGAGTTTCTTAGTGGGGCTAAGTCATAGTGTCCGTGATCCAATACGTAGACTAGTACAGAAACTGAGGTCACTGATCGATTCTTGTTCCTGTGTCGTCCTCCTATCTTCTAGATGCTAATGCTACATTTTATACCATTTCTTAACCATGTGTTAAGATAGTGGTTCAGCGCTCATTTATCGTTAATATAAAGATATGAATAAGCTTATGTAGTTGCTTGTATCAAGCCCTTCTTCGCATGCCGCGTCTTTATGTTATAGGTTGTTTTGATTAACAGTATCCTTATTCACGTGGCAAGAGTTAAAATTCGTCAAGGGTGAAGTCGATCATATTGCTTGCTAAAGCACCTTACTAACGGTCTGCTTTTGCAGTATTAACCATCTGAAAAACCGCCTATTTCACGCTTAATCCCGTAATGTTCCACGCTATCTACGCGCATATTTCATCCAATAATATGTATTGATGGGCAAAATTAGTTACATGTACTTACCTATTGATGGGTCAACCAGACGTGAAATTGAGAATGTTTGAGGTTCCGCAGACAAGTGTGGCGACAACAACCAGTTCGCTTTGTTGAATTGTGCAAAAAGGGTTCTACCTGCAAGAACAGTCATCCCAAAAACTCGACAGTCCAGCTGAGATTGCGTTTGAAATTGCGTCGGGACTTGTTTCGCGAACGGTATGGTGTCGTCTCGCTACATTACACAATATTCACAATAGAACCCTTCGATATACTTAAGGTTTTTTTCTCAAATGTTTAATTTTGAAGTCAACAAGATGGACTCGAGGTTTCTAAGCAAACTGCTAACAATTGTTGCGTCACGGCCAATAGAATGTGTAAGCTTGTGATATTTTTTCTCTACCGCTTTCAGGTTTATCTACTACTGTTATAAATTTAGCAGTTCTTAATGTATTTAACGCTACAGAATGAAATAACGGCGCAGGGATTTTCTTTTCCTTGTAAGTTTAAATACATTTTTAATACATTAATGGGTTATACTTTAATCTTTGGTTAAATACGGTTAAGGATTAACCAACATTTTAAGGATTATCAACAAACATTATTTATCTTATATAGGTACGATTTTAAACTTACATTGTTATTTTCACCATGAATATTATTAGATAACTAGGTATTTACCATGTTTATTTTTATTCACTAGAAGCTCGATATTTCGCCAGTAACTTCGACCAGCTTGTTCACGATTATTTATCTTATAATGCTAAAGGTACAGACTCAATAACTTTCTATGTGGAGTTTAAATATAGATTTTTATATTTCTTACATACGTTACGATATTATCTAGTTTATATTTAAGACCTATATACTTATACTTTACAATGCTATTTTCCAAAAGACCAATTTATATAACTTAACTAAATAATCACTCCAAAAAAGCCTGTCCAATGAAGTATGAAAATTGATGAATAGCAGATTTTTGCGAAACAAATTACCTGTTTTAACGCCTTTTGTATGAAATTACTTTTACAATAGATTAAAATTTAAATCCCATTGTCCGCTTAATTGTTTTTGTATCAATATTTTTAATCGCATCACAAAAAAGCCCTCTACGAAGAACCCCGCTGAGATTCTTGTTATCTCATTTCCGAAATGCTAGTCAATTTCAAGAACCACTTAAAACTTACGTAGGAAGTAGTTGTGACATGTCTTTTTACAATGTACTGTGTGATTTGCACAATATTAAACGTTGAACATCCTGCAAATAATCTTTTGTAATTGCATAATGACGCCAAATGTATGGGTCAACACAATCGATGGTCAACCTCAATAAATCGTCAGTAAGATTCTGGTGACACTGGCCACTTCTAACAAAAATTAAATTGGTTACAATCGCTCACGCCTTCAAAGCTCGTGCCATTTAAGTACTTAAAAAGATTTATTTATTACTTTAACACAATGTATTTTATAAAATTCGCATCCGACTTTACATTTCCGAACACAATCCCTCAGAAGGAAATAAATGGTGCAGCAATTATTTAAGAAGCATTCGACCGGAAGTTTTCAAGTTTTATCGGTGTATCTTTTGAACGCAGAACTGGGTTTAAACAAATATGAATCGTACGAGGCTCGCCTAAGCTGAGTAGAATAGAGGATTACACAGAAATCCTGTTTTTGTTTGTTTTCTTTCACGTAATTCTATTGTATCGATCGGCGAATTTATTGGTTTTTACGCTTTATAAGTTTGAAAGGTGTGAGCAAAGTTAGATCTGGATCGGTATTTATTAGTTTCCATCAATATTTTTTTTTTGAAATATGCTTAAGAATATTTGACCAACGACTAGATATTGCTATTCAAAGACGCAATACAACCTGCCTCTTTGGTACCAAACCTAGCGACTCATTTTTTTAATTAGTTATTTAGAATTACCTGGAATAACACATAGGCTACTTTTTATCCGGATAATCCCGCGGAAACGTGACTAGTTGTGAAACCGCGGGGCGCACCTAGTTGTTGAATAAAGATAAATGCTTAATATTCGTTTAATTTACTTAAAAACCAAAATTCTACGAAAACCGTCAACTAAATCTACAATTCTGCTAATTATTTATTTACCGATACAATCTTCCGACTATGTATCCCGATGGCATGTATATGACAACACTAAAATAAAGAAACGGTTTCTTATAAATGAAATAATTGTTAATGAGACCTCAAGCTTTAAAATCGTTCGATGCTTATCAAAAATATACGATAGGTTAACGTATACAAAAAACGAAGTGTTAAAAAACGTCGTATGGAAAAGTAGCACCTTTGCGATTGGATATATCCAAAGGTATATCTGGACGGTTCATTTGTCAATAACCTCAGATGCTTTATAAATTGTCAGATAGAAACTAAAAGCATCGGCTTCTGTATCTTTTCTGAGGCGTCAGAATTATCGAAATTAATTCTATGAATGATTGCTGTTCGTAACTAAGTATACGTGAGAACTGATAACGAGCAACTCATTATAAGACTATTTACTGAAGTAGTTTTAAATCTAGTTAGTGGCTATAATGAAAATGATATTACTCTTTAATCTTTCGTTTCACTAACGCTGCATACATTTTTCGATGTTAAGACACGAATAAAACAACAGCGTTATCTCGTCAACATTTATAAAATGACCCAAATAATTTCTATATCAAAGACGTTTTCCAAATAATTTAATTACAGACATTAATATAACGATTTCAATTTCAGTAAAATCTTAAATTCCATTAATAGGGTTCCCGGTCTTTTAATCAAAATACCTCGTTTTAAAATAATCTTCCTTACCGATGGACAACATTAATTTTTCTTTCAACAGGTAACAAAAATTAGATGGTTGGGTTTGGACAAGAATAAATAAGGAGGAAAGATGTCAGACATGTTTTCTTTAAAGATATTTACCGTAACGTTGCGGTCAGCTCAAGTGGCCGGATTTACACCTGACTGATAGTTTCTTCGCTAAATTATCCCTAAACTGTTGTAGTCGTCTTTTGCAGCCGCATCAAAGAAACAGCCGACAATACGCCCGGATTTCGATTCAACGAAGCGAAGACGCGTGCCTCTAATCTCTATTGATATAACGGAACAAACGAAACTTTGTATGAACACCTTACCTCTTACCCGTTTGATAAACGTCCTTATAAAACGATAGACCGCTACCTTTTGTATTGTTTGATAGGAACGGTGTTGTGTTAGCACCGTTAAGGTGCACAAAAAATATCTTAAGCCTACTGTTACAGTTTTCGACATAACTGTATCACATCCCTAAGTTCCAAGTGAATCGGGATCAATACATATCAAGGTGGAAGGAAGCAATACATTATTTTTACTCACCGATCAACATTATGTTATTGAATTACTTTTAAAATTGATTTGGTGCCTTTAGGTGCGTTGTTTGCAGAAGGTTTGCATCTGCTGGGCCCGCGCGTTTTTTGCTCGGCAGACACTAAAGACTGTCTCGATGTGGGCCCTTAATTACACATCACGTTTATGAAGATAATTGTAATATAATCCTGTTGCAAACAATTGTGAAGCAAGGTGTTTGAAGAGTTCACTACTGAGTTTAAGAAACGCGATATACCATTCATTGAGGGAAAGGTGTCTATTTTTGGCACGTTCCATTTAGTCTTCTTATCTTACGACGCACCTTGGCCTAGTTCAATGTGGTCGTATCTATTTATTAACATTACCATTTCTTGCTACACAAATGTGGGCAATCTATGATAATTCGTAACGCAGATGTACACGTAAGGGTTGTATTCATATTTTGTTATGATTTCTATAGAAATTTTTGGCAAGGTGTGTTCGATGCTTTTGACATGTGCCAATGTGAATGCACATTTATCTTCCCACTACTTACTTTAAATTTTGTTCCGATATTATAAACATAAGATTACTTTTTTAAGGTTTAGAATACCAATGTACCGTCCAGTACAGTCGTATATCAAACATACCTACCTAGACAATGCAAGTCGTTGCAAATTATAATTTTTAAATACAGACACGGAGTTTTGAAAATAAAGAAAAATAGCTTCTGGCTGAATTAAAGATAGTTTTCAATGGTGCGCATTTCTGTGTCGGCAAATATCAAAAGGTACTGACAGATGAGGTATCGATTGCATAATGCAAAGGACTCGAAAGGGTGAAGTGCATTGCAATGCAATTCATAGGGGCAACACGGTCAATGAAATTCGAAACTTGCAAAAACATACGTTTCAGCACGTGGTAGAGTGCTATTGTCTGTGACTGATGATGGATTGGTTTTAGGACTGAAATGGTATGTGACTAATTTGAGAGGATATTCTATTGTAAGTACATACTGCATTGATAATTTTTAATGTTGTATTTGTTGAGTTAAAAATTTTGTCATGTTTAGAAACATTGCATTAAATTTTACATCGTAGGTAAGATCACAACGACATTTTGGAGCTTTTTTAAACACTGGATTGACATTGAAAAGTAAACCTTTGAAACAGAAGAGTAAATCATTTAGTCAGTCTACCATGATGAGATCGACTGTAAAGTCGGTGAAATGTAGATACAGTATTGTAACACTGCTGTTAACAAAAATGCGAGTGAATGCAATAAAAGGCGAGTTAAACCGGAAAATATTGTTTTTTATTACAGAAAACTAACAAAGAAACATTTGTTACCCTACGGTTAAATATATGTACATCCCTACAGGTAATTTTAATTTAACCATTAATGAAAGAAGTATATAAAAACTTCATCAGTATAATAAATAATGCTCAAAACGAATTCATGGCAAATGCTATTGACCTAAACAAATATTGCAGTTTGCCCACTGGCGCCTGTAACTTGATATTTCACATAAGTGTGTATTGAGCTTTTTCACTAAATAAATGCGTTTTGCTATTTATTAAATGTATTTAAACTAATGTAAATTTATAATAATGATCAGTCATCAGCATTTCATTTATGTTTATTTTATACAGAGAGTGTTGTTGGTCTAGTGGCAGTTTCCCCGACTTTTACGATTTCAAACCCTGTTCGGTCCATATTTTTGCTGTAAGTATGTGTAAAATGAACAAAATTTAGCGAGGAAATTTTAATAACGGAAAACAGTCAGCGAAACATTATTACATACACACATGTTTATTTAAGTTCTCATGTAAGTGACACCAAAATCTTTTTGTGTCTTTAAATGTAAATATAAACTACTTTCAAACCTAATTCTAATGAAAGCTATATCACAAACCAAACATTCACATCTAAGGGCAGGTACAAATTGCTAAGGACGGGACTCAATCACCAAGATGGTGGGTATTGATAACGCTGTCTATAAAGACATAATTTAGTCAGAAACAACAAAAAGTAGATATAGACAGAAGTAGATGAACGATGTTGACTTCGTATTTTAATTAACGATCGATGGTAACTGTGCGATGGATGTTGCCGATCGATTTGTTATTGTTGAAAGAGATGTACTGTAGTAAAAGTTTAAAATAATATGTATTGATAGTGTATCTGCCCCGCCAATGAAGCAAAAAGATAAACCGTCTACACGATGAAGATATATTTAAAATTAAAGAAGTTTAGATTTTGCTTTACACTTTTAAGTACCAAATCTTAACTAATTTTCAAGCCCTGACGGAAAAAGAGAGGTATTATAAAATTTACGCGTATCTGTCTGTGGAACTCACGAACGGTTTCTTGGACCGATTTCAATGTAGTTATTCACTTTTAAAAACAAGATGAAAATGAAAAATATTTATAACAACGAGACAAAACATTCCATTTGACCACACCCCAAATTTAAGTAAGCCATTCATTATTTTGTATTTTATTTAAGCAATTGTAAAAATAATTTCGGTAATTTTTTCGTTTTATAAAACTGGCAAAATAATACAAATCTCTCTAACATTCGGCATAAAGAGCGATGGACAATAAAGAGAAAGTATTGGCGATTTATTAATGAAAAGGTTCCTATTGTCGGCACAATAAAGAACATTCATAATGCACTTGTATAATGTGCCATATTAATATATGGCTAATGAACCATCACGACTTCCTGTGGAAGGATTGAGATGTATTCGCAATCCGGAAACGGCATACAAAAACGAATGGGTGATCCTAATTTTATGCTCTTATGAGCACTTTAGAATATTTCTAAAGGTTTATGTTAAGGTATAGTGTTGAGTATGAAATTGATTCGCGATTTTATTGGCGTTTTAGTTCTGGTTTGTCGTAGCGATTTCCTTATATTTTGGTAGGTAGGTACTAGATTTCCTTTGAAAACCTGTACTTGCTTAGTACATGTTAGGTACTGAATTTGTAACTTTGAAAAACACCAAGTCAGTTATGAAAAAAAATTATTGAATTGGGAGTTACATTTAGATAATGGAAGGTGTTGACCACAATGGAACGTAAAAATATATTATTTTTCCTTAAACATTTCATTTACAGTTATAATTGTTTTGTAGTATTCTATAATATTATGTAAATCTAGATTTCTACAAAGTTTATTAAACAAGTAATCTACGCTAAATCAAATCATTTAAAACCCACAAAAACAAACAAAAATTATCAAGAGCTACAAAAACTCTATCGAAATTAGTATATGTGGCCGAATTTTACAATTTTGACTTATGACAGGAATTGGACCATAAAACTAGTTTGGGAGTCCTGTGGAGATTGGCCACCCATAGGTGAAGTGAAGACAGCGTGATCAAATAAGATCGCGACCACCTCTAAATCATATGGACGTGTTATTTGTTTAGATGCTTTTGAAATCACCGCACACCGCACGCGACGATCAGATTTATTAAGAATACAAACATGTTTAGATTTATTAACTGCTTTTGGTATCGTTTTGAATGAACAAACATACTATTAGTTCGATTTATAAAATTAAAGATCGATTGGGGTCTATTATTCTAAAAATAAAGCAGGAAACATGCAAGAATCTTGCATTATACAAATCCTTAGTACATACTGGAAATATTTTAAAGGATACATAAATGTCCAAAAATTCGTACTCGTAAATGCCCCCGGATGAGTACTCCAGAGCCCTTACCAAATAGGCTACGCAAGCTTGCGAGCTTGTTTGTAAATACTACAAAATTTTATTAGAAAATAGTAGGTACTTACCTAAATACAAATGATAAAAGTTAACGACAGATGCAAAATACCAATCAATAATTAGGTACGCGACGGAACAAACGATATCTTTTGCGACATCATTATAAAAGAACTAAATTCTCTAACAATCTGATCGACTGATATTGATCTTTGTTAACAAAACAAACCCACAAAGTGATTATTACATGACTAAATTAACACAACGAAGGACAGGACAGGGTAAATAAATAAATTCATTCACATCAATCGGAAAAAGGACATTCTGCCGAGACGAGTCTTGTAAATCTCAGATAGAGATCTTGATGTACGAACGGATGCAAAACGGGATCTCGTGGGTATACACTATACAGTTTGATTTACGGAAACGTAGTCAAGAATCGAGAAGGTACCTATCGTATGAATCGAATAATAACAAAACGTTTGCATATCCGAACATATCCGTTTGTGATCTCGATTGTTTAGGTCGATCAATCGATTTTACAATTCGATTTTTATCAAAGTAAACGCAACGTAAGCAAATCAGTTTTGGTTACGCGGTTCACTTTTGGACCGACAATATTGTAACGGTCGCGAGGAGTCGGTAGATGGAGGTGGCTCGCGATTGGTATTCGTGGCGTCGTATAGGCGAAGTTGTTCAGCAGTGGACGGACAAAGGCTGAAATGATGATAATGGTTCACTTTTAGGGTAAAAACAGATTTCCAACTTTAGGCAGCGACCCCTTTTTCTATTTACAACGAAGGGATAGTTATTTAGATACGAATAAAAATCTGTGGTCAGTTTTTACAATTGAAATATAGATTGTTTTAGCATAAAAAGTCCGAAAAATAAATCTATAGCATTAAAATATTAGTAAAAACCGTAAATTTTTCATAGTTTAATCTAATTAAAGATGTTTAACACCCGTGGTGAGTATTTATCATAGTGAAGGGTGAATTCTCTCCTTATAAATCGAAGACTGCACGCGGTTAGGAATGTGTTTGACAAAATTTATAGAGGTACAATACAAATAAGGGCAACGGCTCACTGGGGCGGTTAATGCAAATTAGGTTTTGTTTTCTTTGATGCAGTAACTACAAAATGTTATAAATAGAAGGTAAACTTTCAAGGCGTAGTAACTTTAACTGTACGCTGTAGCTTTTGTCTCATAATAAGTCGTAGCGCCAAGTACCTAGACTCGTCCGTGTCTCGTCGTCCCGTCAAATACATAGACCGGTGAAGGCTCTGCCCTCAGATTATCCATCCAGTGGATGTCTGATAACAGTGGAAAAAACAGGCACTATACAGTACATTACTGCTTTGACGTAACATGGTTATTACCGGAAATTATCTCAAAGCAGAAATGTACTGCATTGTGCCGTCATTTTCCACGGTTGTCAGACGTCCACTAGATAGATAATCTGGGGGCTGATCGTGTTCAAACTCAGATGAGTGTTCTATACATTTTAGACCATCATATAAGTAGTAGATTCGTCGCTCATATATCGTCTATAAAAAAATCATACCTACATCTGTAATGTAATATATTTGCAAAGCACATGGTCATTCAGTTTTTAACCAAATCCACACCCACGGTAAGTCGGTACCAAATTTTTTTTTTCTTGTCATGACACAAAGTATACCAATAAATATTTCTTGCAGTCATCGAGGTAATTTCCATCGACAAACGAGTAAATGTAAAACGAGTATCATACATAATATTTCGTGTAATATGTTTGAAAAGCACGTGGTCATCAAATTATCGAAGAGAATGAATATAATAAAAAATCCTTTTGGCACGTACTTTAACGACCAACTCCTTTGTTTTGGCAGATGTTTTAGTCATTAGATGAAAAAATTCAATTAATAACACCAGTTTGTGTACAAAATTGATTACCATCGGCTTCTGAAGTTCACCGTCGACACACACCCGTGTGAACTCTGAAAATTCGTAATTGAATACCATCTAATCGAGAATTTTTCGTCTTCTTCTCTCTCGCTCAGAAAATGCGACGTGTAAAAGAGACAAATGTCAGAAAGTAAATGCTACTTCCACTCTTCGTGACCATTTTGATTGATGAACAGAGAAAACGCCTCAAGTGATTTAATCACGCCTAAACTTAATTTAGAAGGTGTATGAAAACAATAAGGCTTTTTCTTTCCACTCTTTAATGTTTGTTTTGGATTCTTGGCGTGTTTTTTTCTTTTAATTTAATTACGTTGGTCAAATCTTTTTAATCCTTCTCAAAATTGATTGCCATACCTAAGATTAAAAAGAACTACTAAGAAATAATAAACTACTCTGCCTTTATTAAGCTGTTTAATAAGAAAGTTCGACGTCCTTAAAATAGCGAAAAAACATGTAAATTTCCCTAGAAACGAGTATAAATTAGGGACATTTAATGTTTTTTTGTCAAATGGCGCTACACCGTTTAAAGTTGCGTCAAACGTTACGACGAACTCTAAAATTAAGATAAACGTTTCCTATTACAGGTACGTATCCATTTAATGCTGTGGCAATTCGGGCCTATAAACATAATGCTTTTAATCATAGTCAATAGATAGACACAGGTAATTTGGTACAATGAGAACAGAGAAAGCTAAACGGTCTTAATTTAGAAATATTTTAAACGAAAAAATCATATTCAAAAATTCACTCGCGACGAGATTTGAACTCGCGTCTCTGCGTCAGTACCCCAGCGCCTTAACCAACTAGGCCACACGAGTCAGTCTAGATTCGACCTAGGGGACTCATTTTTGGATTTCAATTTTAATTATCATATTGAATTAGTTCTTAGAAAAACTCGGTGTTTCGAATATTTAATTAAACTTTAATGTTGACATACATTTATATTTAATAAGAGTGCTTCCAGACTAAACGAATAACGAATTAAAAATAAACAACAACCATTAAAAAATATAATATCGTTGTGGATGTAATAATGCTCTATTTATTTATTTCAAGTGTTATTCAAAAAAGAAGATAATAAGAATCCACAACAAAATCCCAATCGTTAACTAATAATATCATTTTAAAAGACTATACATATTTGCTACTCCATTGATTTTTCTGTTACCGAAAAATCTCTAGACATCGCTCATAATTTTCTCAATAATGCATAAATAAATAAATAATAAAAGTAAATTGAAATCCCAAGTAATTGTAGCAGTTAGCGAGTCGAACGGCCATAATGACATCGGGCGCTTTGAAAACGTTTGCCACTTAGAGGCCATTGTTTAAACAAACAGTTTTGATCTTTTTACGGTGACGACTGAGTAGATGATTGAATTAGATTATAAGTAATAACTTACAGGGTAACTGATTTAATTTTAGGATGTACAACTTCTTCTTTTTTAGTGTAGTGGCGTAGCTCACCACATGTTAGAGATTTCAGGTCGCCTTAAGGGCCTTAATCTTGACCTAACAACTGCTATCAGAGATGACAACCGGGACCAACTGCTTAACGTGCCTTCCACAGCATAAAAGAGATCGAAAAATATTTTCATTTAGACAAATTTTCGGTAACCCATATCCAAGTAATAACCGCGCCAAGCGTTGCTTAACCCACAGGACCATGCAAGAACGGTGCAGCGAAGCCAATCTTCAATTTAGAATTTACTTAAAAAATTAAGTGGCCTATACATTTTTAGCGATTCAGTAGTTGGCTGTAAGTGCGGCAGGTCATTGGCCTAGCTGGAACTGCCGATCTGGAATAGTCGTGCTTGTTAAGCAACGCCTGGTGCTGTCATTACTTAGATGGGTGATCGAAAATTTTTGTGACAAAAAATATTTTTCTCGAGCTCCTCCGTGCTTCGGAAGGCACGTTAAGTAGTTGGTCCCGGTTCTTATCTCTGATAGTAGTCGTTAGGTCAATTTAGAGGCCTTAGGGCGACCTCAAAACTCTAACACTAGGTGAGTCACACCACTACACGAAAAGAAAGAAAGTTCATTAGGACAGACAACAGAGCGCCGTAAGAAGTACTGATTATTATGTAAACTGTGGTTCTGCTACTACAAAATAATTCTAGAAATATTGACCGCATTAAATTCACAACTTTTACAGTCCAATAATAGCTACCATGACTTTAAATTCGAAGGTCGTGATTTCGTATCCCGGCCGCGTACTAATGTTTTTTTCTTTAGGAAAAAAATTAACACGCACTTACGATGAAGAAAAACATCGTGAGGAAGCCCACGTCTTAAAGTCACGCATAAAGACCCAGTTGTATGGCTGACTACGGAAACACACAGTTAAAACTTTAACTTTTTATATCCACAACTAGTAGTTACCCTATGACACAGGTTTCACATTCGACAGGCAGATGTGTTCAACTTGTTATCAGAGTTGCGTGGGTGGACGTTGCCAATGAACTGATCTCAATGCTGGTCATTGTTGCCTACCCTTGCATTACGTACTGACGCGCGCCAGACCGCTTCCTTGTTTGCATTGAATATTTACTTGGACAACCTAGCTGGTGATTATGTCATTTAGGTATCCTATCCAAATGTTATGTATAAGCGTGGGTGTTAAACTGAAAGGTTAAAGGTTTCACTCTTTGTACATACACTTCGTTTTTTAATTGTAGATATATTCTATATTTGACACTTTTTCTGAAGTAAGTATGTTAAATACACGGAACGAAAATGTCAGAACCTGAAATAAAAAAAAACGTAACTATAGTTTTAGTTAACTATCTAACTAACTAGTAAAAATATCGACATCACCCCTTATGAATGTTACTAAACATTATTTAGGAACAATATGCGTAATGAACTTTTTACCTTTAGGGCAGTAATAATCGACTTTCTATCGCCAAGGGTATGATGAATCACAGCCACATGTTTGGCACCCCTTAAACAGGGGTGAAAGTCATATTTTAAATACAATTTAGATACCTATGATATTAAAACCATAAATAATGTTTCACTGACAAGATGTATTATGAAGCGAAAACAATAAAATTTGTAGACCAGAATAAAGTAACCAGAAGGCAAAGAGGTAACGTATTTTTATTCAAAAATAAGCGCATTCAAATAAATTCGTTGTCTACGCCGGGCCTAAATTTAATAATTATTTTGAATTTAGACGGCTTGAAAACTAACTAGTTCTTATTCCATCTTACTAATGTTTTAAAAGGAAAGTTTTGTATTGATGTATGTATGTTCCTATTTCACGCAAAAACTTACTGAACTGTAACGTTCTGGCAAGAAAAGTTGGAATGTAGATAATTGAAGTTCTAGAATAACACGTCATATCAAACTATAGAGCTAATCCACCAACAAAACAATTAATTATCTTGTCTTATTCCTGTCTTTAAATGAGAATCTTATACTTATTTTAATAAAAACTAAGAAGAAAACTTGACAGAAACTTGCCTTTGCCTAATTTTATTGAAGACGTATAATATTTAGCAATTCAAAAAGAGGCAATGCAGCCAGCCTTTTGGGTACGTTACGTAGGGACCCATTTTTGGATTTTTTATTAATTAATTATATTTAAATATAAGTATGTTGGTGTACCTACCTAATAAATAGACGTAAATCTTTTTTTATTATAGTTGGGTGGAACTGTTATTGTACATACTTACAGCACAACTTCTAACCATTCTCAATAGTGCGTTTTAATTTACAGACAAGAAATATAAAATCGGTCTTGAAAATACTTAAAGTATTAAGCAACTTATGTTTTTTTCTGGACACAGTTTTCAACTATTAACATCACTCTTACGGGGAAGAAAAATATGAGGAAAACCACGGCTTAGGTAGCTGCAGATGGTTTGACCCATTCTTTCCTCTGGGCATGGCTGACTAGGTCAAGAGGGTGGTATAGATGCTGGACAAGCCTACTCTACCTAATAAAGTCTTGTATCACAAAATAATGTATAAGAATTAAATAATGGGGTATTTTTTATTTCATAAACATTATTATCGAAAATGAAGTAGTCAAGTACTTAGATTAAATACGTAGATTAAATTTATTATGAAACAATGATTGGTTCCATTGGCAACGTTTGGTTGTAACAACAATCCAACCATATAATGACCACAGTTTTTGATTAATACGCAGACCGTAATGAATATGATGGATGGACCCCTTACAGGTAAGGGTGAGACCGCCGGCAGAGAACCACCCTCTGAGGCTAACATAATTACACACTCATTAGCTCAACTGTTTTATTTGTTTTTTGTTTGATAAACCGGATCAGGTCATGGAAAAACAGAATTTTATTATAATGGAGGCCGGAACTGTATCTGCACTCTGGACTGTCCTTTAATTATAACTCTTCATCTTAAAATACCTGGTCGAGACTTCCTACTAAGTAATTGCTCGATAAGTTCGTATTTCTAGAAGTTACGTGTATTGTTAAAGCAAAATACCTTCCTTCAACCTTTTTAACCAACCTAAACAAGGTGATCTTTGTTGCCAGTGATAACTTACGGATCTGTAATGGAGTCCCTAACTATAAACCGAGTTAAAAGGCACAGAATCGCTCAGCGGGATATTATGAAAAGGAAAACTTCATACATAACTGAATAATTATTCTAGGACATAGAACCCGAAAAATGGAAATCCGTAGGAGAAAAAAATTCGCCGACATAGCTCTCAGAATTAGCAGACTAAAGTGACAATGGGCGGCCTACATTAACTTGATGTACTTATAACCGTTGGGGAGTAAAAGTCCTCGAGTATCGACCACAATACAATGCGACAAGGAGAATTGGAAGGCCACTACTCGGAAAACGACAACATTGTAGCGGTCGCGGGTCATTGGATGGAGGTGGCTCGGGATAGCTCTTTTTAGCGTCGTATGTAGGCCTCATAGCTGAGGCCTATGTTCAGCAGTGGAATTGAGATGAAACAAAACAAGGTCCATTATTTTGTCATTGTAAAATCATTCATTTATTATGCCTTTCTTCTTGCGCTTGCAAATTCATCTACCCATGCAACAGGTTTGACCTGCAAAAATTAAATCTTACAACCATTTAAATCTTGATTAGGTACTTATCTGGTTGCACAATATTTAAGTCAGAGATCATTTGACCACAGATTTATAGCACGGTGCCCAGAGCAATAATGTTTTTAATTTCGGTTATCTTTTGCGCTTTTAGCCGGGACCTTTTGACCTGTGCACGAAGTAAGCTATTACAGCCATACCACTAATTTACTAAGTTTAAATGTGAATGGTTAAATGTATTAATGTCTTTGAATAAAAATACGCTAACGAGTACAAATCGGTATGTATCTTCGGCCTTCATACCGATTTTCATCGTATGCGCGGACGAACGAACTGATCTGTCATTACAGTAAGCATTTTGACAGATTTTTCGTTCGTTTGTAGCGTCGTAGTACAGGCTCGGAATAATAGACCTTAAAATTAAATCCAAATAGGTGAGACATGGAAAAAAAGAGGTAAAAAAGCCTACATAAAAAAAATGAACTAAAACATACGCGACTAATTGAAAATCTCCTCTTTTCTTTGAGGTCTATTAAAAAAGCCTACATGACTATTTGACCCGTACTGGTAGTATAAGAGTAACATTTTGTCGATTTTGAAAATATTGATCGTGCTTGTATGCCGCCGCCGCAGAAGACACTGTAAAGTCCTCGAAATGTCCATAGTTGCAAAAATGCTCTAACAAATAAAAGCGACGCGAGTTAAGTAAGATCAGCATCTCAAAAACCGAAGAAAAATGTACCCAGGGCTTAAGTTACAACCAAACAATTACCCGGCAATTAATAACAAATTTTAATGTTCTGCGAATCATATCGCATCCTTTAGGTAATTCGTATCCGATAACAATTAATAAAGTCGGATTTCGTGACCACCGAAGGGTGTCGTGACCGCGGTATCTCTGACCTCTGAGATTGAGATATCAAAGCTCTTTCAATCCCACATTGATACATACATATGTTTGTTTTGCTGATACCTTTTAGATTGCTGCCTGAGGCGGGGTGAGGTTAGTATTTATCGATTTAAGGTTTAGTTCTTTATATATTTTGTTTACAATACACCTCAATGTATCTTGTAGTTTTTTTTACAATGTGTTTGACAAAAATAATCCGACTTCTTCTTTTTTTGTGACATGATGTAGCTCACCTAGTGTTCGAGTTTTTAGGTCGCCCTAAGGCCTTTATTTGGCCAAACGACTGCTATTGGTGATAACAACCGGGACCAACTGCTTAACCTGTCTTCCTTACGAAGCACCGAAGAGCTCGAGAATGTTTTTTTTTTCCCATAATGTAACTATAGGTTATTTCCCCATTAGACTAATAAAATTAAAATAATTTTAGAAATACTTATTATTTCAGATCGAAATATTTGTTTAATATTTTTTTAACGGACTTCTATATTTCGTAAGTAATCTTAACTGGAAATTTTCATTACACAAGAATTATTCGCCTAGTCGTCCAACTTTTTATTACTTACAACTAACTATCACAACAAACGACTAATAATTCCCAGACCGGTATCAAAGACATTATCTTAGCTTAACTGCATTCAGCACCTTACGATTTATAGTGTACAGTGCAAATATCTTAGAGCGACTCGAACTTAATACGGCGGAAATAAAAATTATTTAATTTGTTTAACAAGCACCTAGACATCCAAATGTTTCAACTTTTTTCTAAACGAACTTCTGGAGAACAATATTCCATAACTGACAGATAATACATTAATTGAACTATATTTTTTCTTATTCACCTATGCTTACATTGAATGTGACAAAAACAAGAATATTAATCGTTTATTTATATTCGGCTGCTTGGATCATACTTTTATTTCAAAAGATGTTCTGAATCAACGGTTTTCAATTCATTCAAGATATAAAGTTACCTTAATCTTTAGGTACTAATCATGGACTCTTAAAAGAGTATAATATTTTCAAACAATATTAAACTTGATCTCAACTCACCTTATACGTAACCTTATAGTAACGATGAGGTCGATCGTGGTTTGGTCTTATCGTATGGTATAATGTTCATCTACAGTTGTTTTTAAGATAGTAAATTTCACTCATTTTTCGCTTGTAAAAGCTTTGCTTTTAATTTTTTTAATGCTCATTAAATTTCAACTCTAATGAGTTATTTATCTTTTAATTCCCGCCATACTAAGCCCGACACCTTTAAATGTTTACACTAGCTCAGTTACTGCTATCTAAAATCTACGTAATGGTAAGTACAACTATTGCTAATTGTTTTTGTTGGCCAATCGAAGTATCCGTTGTAAGCGCGCAAGGGGCAGGCTTTGCACTGCCCTGATTTATATTTTGTTATAGATATATCTTTGTCCTGAAGGGTTTATGTTTGTTGAAATTGGGAGAGTTTCTAGATATTCTTTTTAATTGCTTATTGAAATATTGTCTCAACTGATATGAGATTTTTAATACGATTAGATACCTACATAAGTTTAAGTTGACAGGAATTATAATTAATACTAGTTGTTTCAACCGCATAGGGTGGTATAGGTGCTGGGTAGCTCCACCTAATAATGTCCCGGGCACTACAGAGCCATAAATAGCATGGATTACAAGTTCCTCGCGCTGTATAAATCATTTAAAACTAGATGAAAAGGCCAACCGCATAAGTCAAAATTGATCCCGAGGGAATTTCGAAATATTCTTTCGTATCGGATGCCTACATGATTTATAAAGAACATATTCTCCACGCTTTTAACTATATTTAAATTTAAAAAACACCTTCTTAATGTCATTAGTTGATAGCAAACATAGCCCAAAACATGACTATTTAAAAATGACCTTCCTTCACTGCGCATATAACTCAGTAACTTACGACGGCTTTTGAACCAGACGTGTATTCTACAAACAATGTGATTCCCAATTATCTTCGTTTCGCACAATAATATTTAAACAGACTAGACTAATCCATTGTTATTTTATCCTCGGTATCCAATTAAGTCATCGAAAACCGTTCTGATCTAGATAAAGATTCTCTATTGTGGTAACTTATGAATTGTTCTTTGTTGCGTATGGTATTATGCTCGGTTATTTTAAATAGGGCAACAGATTCTGATGTTGAAGTCAGATTAGGGAGAAATTAATTTAGATATCTTAATGGCTTGCAGGTTAGTTCACGATCTGCAAATCTATTAAAACTGAGGCTATGAATTTCATATGAATATTTATGAACAGCTAAGAAATTTTGTGATACCTACTTTTAATGATTCTCTGTAAATTAGTTATGATTCTCATTAGAACCGGACCTGTACCCGTATTATCTATTTGTTGATATGTGACAACATTGGAAAATGACAGGCACTATGCAGTACATTGCTGCTTTGAGGTAAACACAGGTAATAACCACGTTACGTCAAAGCAGCACTGTACTGCATAGTGTCTGTCTTTTTCCACTGTTGTCAGACATCCACTGAATAGATAATATGAGTGCTGGACAGGCCGGACGGGGATTAGCTACTCTTGTATGAATACAGCTTTTGTTTTGCATGCCGTCCGTACCCCGTCCGTGCCACGTCCGAGTTCGTGCAGTTTCCATGTAAAAGTGGCCTGTTCCAGCCTCAGCCCGGACACGGCCCATTATAATGAAAATCAAGCACGTCTCTAAATTTAGAATTGTCTGTTAGATGGTTAAAAATGTAGCTACCCGAAAAAACAAATTCGGAATTGCAAATCGCTAATGTTAAAGTCCTTTAAATGAAACCAAAACACGACTGAACGAGATAGGCATCAATCGAACGTTTGATATATCAAATACCTTGGATAATCCACCTGCATTTTATGTCAATTGTCAATGATTGCATCGGTTGAGTACAAATGCAATTATGTTAAAATGCAACGATATACGTGGCGCCCACAATTTAACATATGTACCTAATTCAAATGAGATACAGAATTAACAAAAAGTATCAACCTAAAATAAAGAAATAATCGCGTTTTTTATTTAATTCTGGCTAAGTGTAATAGGTTCTATAAGCAGGTGAGATATTTTTAATTCAGATTTAGTTTCAATTTTGAAAACAGCTTAAATTGTTCGCAGAATAAATGTGTTTACTTTTAAAAATATATTTGAGAGTGATCCCATAAACATTGACAAGACCCTGGGTACAAACATCATCAGAAATTGTAATGCAAAATTATCTTAGGACCTAAACGGCTTCGAAAGTTTAAATAATGATTTTATCAGACTGGATATTTTTCCATTAAAACGTGCAGATAATTGCTTTTATTAAGTTGTTTGGAATCAGCAAGTTTTGGTCCTTCATTTATTGACACTAACAGATAGGTAGTAAAAATTCAAGAGGCCTCGGTTTAAACCGTTGCCCACGCCCAATGAGCAGCTGTGCCCTCTTACTGATCTTGCTAAGCCTCTATAGTAACCTCTTAAATTTAGTCAAAGAATAACAATCAATGGAGAGAAACGACAATCTGATTTTGGAAAAAGTATGAAAATTGCGACACTATGGATACACGGAATAATTAACCAAAGCTAATTCAGTGAAAAATTCTAAAGCTTAAATTTTCAGCTAGAAATAACTCATGAGAAATATTACATTTTCGACTTAAACAGCTGATACTTTTTTATTTCATTTATTATTTATCAATTAAATTTGTTACTAAAGCAGATCTGTGTTAAATTCAAATTTAATAATAAGAAAAATGGTTTTAGAAAACCCACAATGATTTTAAAAGAGCTATCTACCGATATCTCACACGATGGGGTAAACCAGAAAAATAAACAGCACCCTATTTTACATGTAGGGGAGGTAGGTACCCTAAAAAACCTTTATATTTTTTTATTGTAAGGGTTTCCTGTTGACTACGAAACAATAAAAAGTAAATAGTACTACTAGATTCTGACGAATATCAGAATTATACAGTACTTTTGGAGATGAATGAAATGACATTTATTGTAAAAAAAGACGTTTAAAAATTTCATGATTTATTTTTAACTGTTTTCTACACTTGGATGAATGGTTGTCATGGGTGCAGGTTCAAGTCCCGTTTGGTAAATATTTTTTATAACATTGCTTAAAAAAAATAAAGAAATATATTCATGTGTTAATTCTCATTTTTCTTCTTTAAACTTAGCATATAAAGAGGCAGATTGGAGACGTCAATTTATTCTTGAAATTAACATGTCTCAAGCACTTAAAGTGGTCGCATGAGACATCTCAAATGTATCGGGTGGGTTTGATATAGACACGTAAATTTGATGTTAATATGAGAGTAGTAAGTAACACAGTAATTGAAGACTGCGTAATTGATCTTACAATGTATGCTAGAGCAGAACTTTATTTAGTTCTATTAGTATACTGTCGCAATTTTAAATTATCATCAAAGAAGATAAGTCAATTATTTTTATCTTTATTACAGTAAAACCAGTACGTGAAATATGCAAGCTTGCTTACAATATGTTTTTTTTAATAATGCACGTGATACTATTATGAGTTATTTATAGATTTATACTTAAAAGAAAATAAGAAAAGAAATTAAGGAAATGTTTAACTAATATTACACACGGCACATAAAAAAAAACACAGTAAAAAGTGATGCTGAAATGAAATTTTATTTTATCCACGAAGATCTGCCTAATTAACTAGCTGCACCCCGCGGTTTAACCCGCGTAAGTCCCGTTTCCGCAGGAATGTCGGGATAAAATGTAGCTTATGTGATATTCCCGGTATCCAGGTACCTATTCCAAGTTTCATTGCAATCCATTCAGTAGTTTTTGTGTGAAAGAGTAACAAAGTCACATACAGACATACTTACATACAAACTTTCGCGTTTATAATATTAGTAAGAAGTTATGGCTTCTAGTAAAATCGCAATGCTGGCTGGTCGTTTGATGGAGTCCACAGGTGGCGTTAAACAAATTCAATGCCCAAATTCAAATGTAAAAGTGCTCCCTTACCGCAAACATTCACTTGTAATGTAAATGTAACATTGTAGATTCGACTCACAAAGTGCGCGCTGTATGTTATGTTCGAATCTGTAGGTCTATTCCGAAACGTTATCGGCCGACACTTCGGAGCCGATCAAACGTCGCGGCGATATTTAAACTCGCGTCCCTGGGTCAAATCTACCCGCTATTTAAGAATATTGTTTAAAGCTGGTGCGTCGAATACTCTAGCATTAGACACTTGTCCAAGAGTGTCAGATACATACTTTGAAACCATTTAATTTTCGTTCGGACTTGATTGTCACAAGCTAAAAGTTAGTCTCCATCTACTTTGTACCTAATTTATTTCATGAGATTTCTAAGGTACTAACAGTCACCAACCTATTTCATATTTCTTTCAAACTACTCATTTTCCTTAAAATTTTAATTGTTTGCATTAATTAAATGTACTTTAAAAGATTGATTTATGTGATTTCCGAGAAAGTTGTATCAAGGAGTCGTTTTCTGTGTACGAGTTGTTCGCGCAGATGTACTGTTGCACCTGTGCTTAGACATTTTTCAGTTATTAACGATTATTTCATTTTTATTACATTGATAGTAATTTCATAGAATTATAATTTTTATTGAGCTTTAGTGCTTGGTGGGAGGATAAGTACCTATAAACCAAAGCATGTCTTCAATCACTTAACTTTATAACATGTAAAATTACTAGATAGGTACACAGACAGGTTCGAGGCTTA
Source organism: Idaea dimidiata (assembly GCA_949358125.1). Taxonomy (NCBI): domain Eukaryota; kingdom Metazoa; phylum Arthropoda; class Insecta; order Lepidoptera; family Geometridae; genus Idaea; species Idaea dimidiata. The sequence continues at coordinate 11,754,127 of OX442339.1, read as the reverse complement.
TTTGCACTCTTCGCATTCGACTAAGCATTGTTTAGCAAGGTTTTTTTAGCGATTTTTCTAAGTAATATCCTTTCTTACTGATTCATTAAAAACTTCAAAAATAACTTATCTCATAAATGTTAATTTTTAATATAATCTACTATAGGGTCTCCTGTTAATGAGGTTAGGCGTCACGGAAGTCTACAGTACTCCAGATTGATGAATGTCATATGTCTTCGGACCGTATGATGAGTCCTAGGACATGTCGGTTTCCTCACGTGTTCTTTCACCGTTATAGCGATGTTAATAGTGCAGAAACATTGGTGAGCAATTGACTGAATTCGAACCCACGACCTGCAGAATGAAAGTCCGAGTATATAGCTATCACTAAAGCAATACCGCTCTATATTAAAATTACTAACTTGTAATTCAACCAAGTCATCGAAGTAACAGGAATCCGAATGAAGCTCAATTAAATTTCACTTTTTCCTTATAAAAATATTCAAAGCTCTTCCCGACCAGTATCAATATTTATACACTAAAACAAAGCAGGTGTGCACGTTTAATTACTGATTACTAACTAGAAATCATATTATTTGTGACACCAATCAGAAACCTACAACTTTGTATCGTTGAAGAGCCTATATTTATTTCAACGAAAAGTAACGCTAATAAAAAATAGGAGTTGAGCATATTTCTTTTGAGACAGTACATTTTTCTCTTACAATTTTATAGAGAACACTGTTGTGGAGTAGACATTTAGATATTGATAACTATTTTTTTGTATTCCGGACAATGTTGTAGCTTCGATTGAATCGAAAGAAGCCATTTCAGTGGAATTAGCTTACCTAAAAGTATTTATAATAAATGTATCTTAGTTACATGTATCAAAGTTAAAGGTTTTTAGTCGAGTTTACAAACATACTCAAATTTACACTTTAGTACGGATAGTTTTGCAGTACAGTTTTTTACTTCAGAAACTATTATTATTTTCCTTTTTACAGGAATAATTTAAGAATGTCATTATTAAGGTCAGTCATTTCGGTGTCAGCAGATGACGTCATCCATCGAAAGAAAAATTTCAAACTATATAGTATATTTCTGGTATCATAATTTATGTATCACTATAAGCTATAAGTTAATCCATTTCACCAACTTTCCACATAGCACACCATAGTTTTATCGAAATCGGTTCAGATGTTTTTGCATTAGGGAGACATAATCATACTTACTTACACACAAACTTTTACTTATTAAATATTAGTAATTGGCCTTTTCATCAAATTTTTAGATGATTTATACAGTGCAAGCAACTTTTAATCCATGCTATTTTATAGCGCTGTAGTGCCCGGGACATTGTCAAGTGGAGTAGGCTTGCCTAGCACCTATAACCACCCTCCTAGCTTATCAGCCATGCCCGCAGAGGAAAGAACTGGTCAATACGTCTGTAGCAATCTAAGCCGTGGTTTTCCTCACGATGTGAGTCCTTCATGTGTGAGCAATGTTATTAACGCACATAACTTTTCCGCAAGGAAAACGACATTAGTGCGCGGTAAGACGAGATTCAAAACCACGGAATGAAAGTCGGGGTATCTACCACTAGACCAACACCGCTCTTAAAAATATTAGTAGTACTTATTTAGAACACTACAATTGTCATCTCCACAGCTCTCTCTGTCTTATAGTTTTCAGTAAGCTAAGGCAGGTGGCTCGCACTGTCCGGCCGCACACTTCTTTCATTAAAATTAATACCGATGTCGCGTGTACACATTCTTACGTTGATAACGCCTTCGTGTAATTAAGCCGGTAAAGGGAGGTTCACACTGGAACTCTTTATAAGTTTCAAAATTAAATACTTTTGAAATCGGTCACTTTTTGATGGTTCGTTGTTTATGCACGGAAGCTTCTGTTTTGAGGTAAGAGGAGTAGTACTTCTAAAAATGGAAATGTATATAACAACTTTCCCTTATAAGAGATGATTTATATTAAACCGTCACCCGGCCGAGATTCGTTGTCCATTGCTCGGCGAGCAGTCGATCGGTCTATTGCAACCGAGTGGCGGCCGAGCAACAGTCAACGAAGCTCGGACTAAACGGAAACGGTCTAATATAAATCATCCCTTAGAAGTATGAACAAAACACCGAGCAAATTTTTTTGTAGTCAGAGTAAATATGTCATACATATTTACTACATTAAAGTCTATCTATAGTACACGCCAAGTTGCTTGGTTTAGAGATTTTATTGTGTGCTGCCATATGTGCTTGTTTCTGTGTCTAGGTGTTTACTATGTGTAATATAATTTAAAAAAACTATAGCTATTACCATGTAGTATATAAAGCCCGTGTCAAAGTACCCAAATTACATTTGATTTTCTTTATTACCGATATGGTTCTATTTAAACGACTTGTATTTTAATCCTACAATCTTTTGTAAATTAACTAAAACTAGTTAGTAAAATATGGCGGCAATCAAGCTTTTTAGAGTATTATCATTAAAGCGTAATAATATCACTGTATTAATGCATTAATTACTGAAATCTAATACATATTTAATAACCGTTCAGATGTAATGGTGTTCATTACCACTTAATTGTAACATGGCGCTTCTAGACAATATATTTCGTGAATAGGTAATGGTTTATTAAAAAGTAGCTGGGTATTTCTTGATTTCGTAGGAATATTTACATTTAAAGTGGTCTGTGTTTTTGAAGACTTTCTTAACAGTTTTATTTACGCACTTAGATTAATTGCAATCAGATGCAATGCAAATGCAAACAATTAGTTTTTTAAGAATGTAAAATAAGTAATGAACAAAGTACAAATTCCACTGATGAAAACTAATAAATCCGAAAGTTTGTTTGTATATTTATTGCTTTATTGTAAAATTTGTTTTTTTTTTGTTTTCAAACGGTCAAACAGTCAAACGATTCGGCCGATTTGAATGAAAATTTATACTTTAGGTCCCGTGAGATCGGCATTTACGCGGGTGAAATCGCAGGGCGTAGCTAGTAAAAAATAAATTAAAATATAAACAGCTACATTAAGCAAATGAAAATTAAATAAAAAGTATGATATTTAGTTTGAAAATGTTTTACGTTTAGTCATACCATGTTCTATGTTTATTGTCTCTAGTGTGTGTAAGCACCTTTATCGCTGCGAACTTAGTCCGGGTCGCGTATCGACTGAGTCGGCGCAGGCGCATCCACACGCCTGCCACGCGCCTCAACGGTACTTCACGAAATATTTAACCAAACTCTTTTCCATTAATATTTTTGTTTACCATAACAAATTAACGTGCCCATACTTGAAGGATTAAACGGTTCCGGATACTTTTAATCTTAACTCGTAATAATTTATTTAATAACAACACTGACAGTTTTTATTATGGGTACTTATTTTGTTGTCTTGCGGTTTTTTTTTCGCATGAAACGGCTCAAACCCTCAAAAATCTCGGAATTAAACCACAAGTGCGGACTCTTGTATTAATTTTCTTGATTCATTTCAGCCGTCTTCACAAACGAGCCTATGCGTGAACTCAGCTTTTGTCATATTTTCGCTGACTTTAATTATGACTCACAAGATCTCGTGTACGTTTGTGACAGAAGAAGTGTGTGTGAAGACACGGCATACGTTTGTGAATTTATTTCAGCCTTCATTTTTTTGTAGTCTAATTAACCAAGTAAGTTAATTAAATTGTTCAGCCAGCCAGTAATCAAGAAATAAAATATTAACCTTGAATTAAAATGTCACTTCAAAACCTTATAAAATTATACTTGTGCCAAAACCAATACCATTTAAAAGTCACAACGATAAATATTATCAAATAATACGCTGAATAAGAAACGCATGAAAATTTCATCGCGCAATTGCAACGGCAAATATTCAAGAAAGTCACATAAATATTGCATTATATCTTACAGTATTAATACTTACGTAAGCAATATATATTTTTTGTTAAGTCAATATGTAAGTGATTAACTGAATCCCGCGGCTTCACCCGCCTAAGTCCCGATTCCTTGAGAATATTGGGATCAAAAGTTTATTATAAATCACTCCTTTATAATAAAGCTTTCTATTGCTAAAAGATTTTTTGAAATAGGTCTAGTAGTTTTGGAACCTATTCGTTACAAACAAACAAACAAATCTTTCCTCTTTATGATAATAGCTGTGCCTCGCGGTTGCATCCGCGTAAATCCCGTTCCCGTGGGAATATCGAGATAAAAATTAGCCTATGTATATTCTAGGAATCCAGCTATATTTATATTCCAAGTAAAATAATATTTTTATATTTATCGCAATCTCTTCAGTAGTTTTGGCGAGACAGAGTAATAAAGTCACATACACACAGATATATACAAACTTTTGCATTTGTAATATTAAGCAAGATTAGTATAAAGGTATAAATGATTATTTTTTCGTTTCCTCGCATGAATGATACAGAATATCAAACACGCGAGGTTTGTTTATTGCCAATCTGTATAGGACGTTTTATTAAATGTTTATCATTCTTCAACTGACAATTTGATCTTGATATTTTGTTAGTTTGCTTAATGAAATTCTGTGAGAATAATAACGATGAAAAATTATTCCTTTTAACGGCGTTTTTTTTTACTTTTAATAGCACATGATAAATAGCACCATAAGCATGTTATCGGAACAATACTAATTACCTATTTAGGGCCCACCTTATCGCCGTATCTAACGAGGTGTCATAAACCAATAAACGAATCTACAAGGCTCGTTTGTAGACAAATGAGCCGAATTTCCTCAACCAGCCTTATTTATGGCTTTTGAAACCTATACGTGAAATATAACATAGTATATTGAACAAGCGATCTCGTTAGGGAATATTTTCGCATTTTAAATTGAAAAAAAAGTTTTTTTTTAGGAAACTCACTAAGTTATCAATCAAAACTTAAAATATACCTAAATTCATTTCAATTCAAAAATCAAACCATAATATATCTACAGCCTACTTATTATTTATTGTCCATTTTGAGCCTCGATAAGCTCAAAATGGACATAAATAATAATATTTCACCACCACAAATACCCAAAAAAATACTTTTTAAATTATCTAGTATCTTACTTATCTTATAAAAGTATGGCGTCTATGTAATAAAGTCTTGATTTCCTCTAAATTTCGTAGCACATACGAGAAAAACTGCAAGACGTCATAACAAGTTAATAAATTATTTGAGAATATTTTCACAAATCAAAGAAAGGGCAATAAAAAGTAAATCTGGGGGGCGGAATAAAATATCGAATCCGTTCATTGGACGCAAGAAGAAAGGAACAGATGCAAAACAGGAAACAGACGGTGTGTACAAAAGTAATGCCATGTTATACAATTTGTAATAAAACAATACAGAACTAAATTATATCGAGCGATTCATCACGGTGTACTTTATCTTTAATTCGACTGTCAATCGAAATGTTCACAATGCAAAATGGAATCACGGCTTCGTATCTCGGTCACAATCGGTGTAGAGCATTGATCGCCGCCGTGACAATTCGGACATTCAGACTCCGACGTCAGCCGCCGTCGACGCGGCGTCACTTGACGTCACTGTCCAAACATTCGACGTCACTCGACGTCAGCTGTAGGTGGCAAAGACTCACCGAACACGATCAGCTCCCAGATAAAACTCTCTGTTTTACAAGCGTACTGGACGGCTTATTTGCATTTCGTATGTCTTCTAAAACGACACCGGTTATCTGATCTAGATAGGTACCTTTAAGTGGACGGACGAGTATATTTTCATCTTTATTAAATACATTCGCAATTGATACAGTTGAGAACGAGTTTTCTAAGGAGGTTTTAATGCAGAGATAGCGCAGGAAAGTGTAACATATTTTATACATGCGAAATTGTGTTTGTGTTTCAATCACGCAAAAAACTACTGAATCAGTTGCGATGATACCTGGTATGCTGGATGGATAGAGATAGCTGGAGATCTGGAATAATAAATAGGCGCTTTTTATTTACGATTGTAAACTTACATGGTTGTTTTCACTACGAATGTTATTAAACAGTGTGGTGTGGCGCTTGCGCGTTGCTGCATGGACGAAGTATCGTTGCCGAGCAGATTCATTGCGATATGCGTGATCTTCATTGGTTTCCAATGAACGCTAACTACATGTAATTTTCTATCGTTAGTTAAATGAAATCCACGATCAGCGAAGCTCTCCAGGGACCGTGAAGTACTAGCATGGCTACGTGAAGGTAAGTCTCAGAAGCGAGGGTTCATCGTGCCTTTCTCGATCCAACATTTGCCAAAATCCACATAATGCAAATGTCTCGGGGGCATGTGACTCGTGCATTTGCTGAAAAGCAATGAAGAGGTATTTACCATGTTTGTTTTTTCACGAGATTCGTGAACAAGCCAGTTGAAATTACTAGCACATTAGCGACCTCGATAAAAACAAAATTAAACATGGTAATTACCCCATCAGTTATTAATATTTTTAGGCAATTTATTGCTCAAATTTCCTAAGAGATCGGGATTTACACCGGAGAATCCGCAGAGCGCTGTTTGTTTAACAATAATTGTTAAACATTAAGGAATCTTATCTTATTAATTTTAAAAATCTGAAAGTCCGTTTGTTTGTTTGTTTGTTCTCTTTTCACAGTCAAATAGTTTGACCGATTCGGATAAAAAATTCATAAGGCTAGTTTAAAGTAAGAGTTAAAGTTGTTAGAAAGTAACATAGGATACTTTTAATTCGGGTAATCCTGCAGGTTCGGGACTTACGCTGGTGAAACTGCGGGGCGCAGCCAGTATTTAATATTTACTTTATAACAAAACCGCAGATCATGATTCAAATTTATTAAACGTTGAAGCTCATTGGAATGTGTACAATACTAGAGTACGGTTGATGTGTTCAGAAACATTTTCTTTATTAATTTCTAATACGAACGTCCTTTGACGCCGCGTTGAATAGGACTCACTCAACATATCGTTAATCAAGTTATAGCCATTGGATACGAATCAGGTAGTTGCATTGTGTTATCGTTGTCGGCACGATTGTGATGATACATGATTTATTGACCGATGTTACTTATATGTAGGACTTGTAAGAGACGCTAAGTGGGTTCTTGAATCAGTTTTGAATGGCTCCTGACACGTAATACTAGTTAGTGCGTAATAGTTGCGTACTCTATATCTATGTCGATATTAAATGTTTGAAAGACGTCTCCTTCTTCTTTTCGTGTTGTGATGTGGCTCACCTAGTGTTAAAGTGTTCAGGTGGATCTTCGGCCTAATGATTACTATGAAAGGTAACAACCGGGATCCGTCCTTCTCGAATTCTATTTATATATGTTATAGCGTCCCCACCGTCCCACCTTTCGGTATATCAGCAGGGGCCGCTGTACCCGAGCGTACACCCCTAAGGGCGACGTCAGGGACCACGGGAACTTTCGAAGGTCAGAAGAGCTCCAGAAAGTGATTTTTTGCCATAAAAATTATCAGTCAACCATCCTAGTAATGACAGCGCCAACCGTTGTTTTACCTCCACGACCATTCGAGATCGGCAGGGCAAAAAGTAAAAATATTTTAATGATGTACCTATGTATAATGTTTCTATTAAGTAAATTTGCATTAAGAATCGAATTAGTCCTTTCGCAAGGTATCGATTTGCATCATATGTATTTCTGTTTGAGACCAATTGCTTAACTTGTCTTTACAAGCACAGAATGTTCGAAAAACTGTATGTTTTGCCACACACAATAAACCCATAAAATTTTTCTACTGATTGACACATCACCCTTACCAGTGAACCATGAATTAGCAGATGACATTTTTCACATAATCATCCCATGCGCAGGAGTTTGACAACCCCAAACTCCCACATCTCGAACATTAATTCGAGCTGTAATTGTTTGTTTACACTGAGAAAATGTTTAAATTTAAATGTAATTTCCTCCCCTATTTATTACTGTCGAACACGAAACGATATTGTCAATCAACAAATTAGAACTTTTCTGAGTAAAAATACTTTCAAAGTAAAATGAAAGACATCCTAACTATAATGAAACGCAGTATTTACCTTCAGCCGCCTTCCAAGGTTGTCAACCTTGAAAAAGCCAACTGTAAAGTTGGCGAAAGCTCGGTCGTTTGAAAATCATGTATAAAACGCGATTAAACCCGGTAAATAAAGTGTTATATTATGCAAAATAGCGAAAACCATAGAATAAATCCTAACTATACCATAAAAAATAAAGTTATATTTCCTTAAAAAATTGTAGTCAAAAATTGTTACCGCCGTATCATACAGAAAAGCCACTTAAAATTTAAGGGGTACCTACTTCAATAATTAAGCAGCTTCTAAATTACAATAAGTATGAGATTTTCTAAGTTTGAGAGCTGTTTATTTTTTTAAGTAAAATTCTTATATTGTGTAGCGTTTATGTATTTGGTCGTTAGAGTTTAATTAAAATCAATACTTAACAATAAATACCTAGACAAATTTATTAAATTTTGAAAGGTTTTCAAAAACCTTTCAAAATATTTAATTCATAATAATTACAAGAGCTTTTAAAAATCACCAAAAAACTTACAGGGGGTACATACAATGTTCTCGAAATATTTCTCAACAATTACTTGTAAATCTCAATAAGACATTCAGCTAACAGACTCAATTTACTTCATTCCCTTCATTCGCTCAGCATGATGCCAAATTAACGCCATTGATACTTGACAATTCGTACAGAAGGCAATCTCTTACGAACCATGAGATTGGCGAAATATTGTCGATTTATATTCTGACCAGGTTGACAATTTAGCTGTACTTACAGCTATATTTACGACCGAATACTAAAATGATACTCAACACTTGAGGGCTACTTAAATAATTAAACAGCTCCTTACTTGAAAAAATATAAACTCAATTAGAATTTAGAAGCTGCCTAATTATTAAAATGCAACTCACATATCAAGTTACTTATAAATGCGATTTCATCTGCGCAAGCCCCGATTCCGCAGGTATTATTATTATTTTAATAATTATTTGAGAGCTGCTTAATTGTTTAAGTAGAACTCAAATTTCGAGTTAGAAATATTCTAAATTAGCTTTTTCATTGATTAACCCTGCCAACACTCAAAATAATGTTAAAAAACTCTGTTATTTACGGAACCTATTAGCGCCTTCCTTTGGTCATATCCGGTACAAATCACGGGGTCCTACCCCAAGATGACTGGCGGTATACGAGTAGTTCTTGTTACCCAAGTTCATTTAAATCTAATTTGTGATAAGTTTTTATAATGAGCATACTTTTATTAAGTAAAGTTAATGACCATGATGTGTTATAAGTCGTCGCGAAGTCGCGTTGTCGTTTATCTAAAAAAAATAAAAACACATTAAATAATAATAAAAAAAGAAAAACATTATTAAAAAAAGAAAAATCTTTTAAATTTGACTGTGGTTTTTAAAGGAGTCGGGGTATTTTTTATTTAAAAATTACGTTATTTTTTTTAACGACAAAAGACCGACATAGCAACGACAAACGAGCATAGTAGCGCGGAATAACTATAAAAAATATATTTTTAGCTAAACATCATAGAATAGGGCTACTACATCTTTTCCTGTAGGTATCGGATAAGGCAGCTCTGGGGAGACATGAACCTGGAATTGTCCCAGGGCGGTGGAGGGTAAACTGCTTCGTCCTGAGGATGTATGGTGTAGGGCAGGTAGTTTCTGTCTAAATATTGCTAAACCTATTTTCAGTAGGCATATTCATTGAAAACTTATCTACTGTGCCGATTAGAAATAATTTGGAATAAGGCTAGGAGAAAATAAATGGAAATACTTATTTGAAAATAACCGGAAAAAATATAAAATAGCATCAAAAATTTGACCCTATCTTGTAATTTTGAATTATATTTTTTTAATTTTATTATTGCTATTCGGTAAAATGCTGCTAATGGATTTATTTTAAACAGACCAGGCAATTGTATCTATTTTAATTAATTTCTTAACCAACGTTTGTTGGTGTAAAGGTAATTTGTTCTCACAGACAGTTTAAAATTAGACTTACGCTAGGTATAAATAAATTTCCGGTGTAAAAACTGTGATGTTACAAAATGATCTATTTCATATAATAAGAAAGAAAGTGTATAAACTAGAACATGCTACATTTTTGTTACTACTATAAACTTGCAGCCAAAGACAATAAAGCCAATTGACTGCTTATTCCGCGATTTTTTTCTGCAAAACACAACTCACTGTTGCGGTCAAGGGTTGAAGTAATAATCAAACTTTGGAATTGGCCGTTGCGTCCGCTATCTAATATCTATACTAAGACTCTTTGTGATTGGCCGATGCTTTACCTATATATACCTAGATTATTAAATGTATTTTTATTAAATAACACTATTTATTAAACAAGAAACAAAATAATGAAAAAAAAGTTAAAAGCTTAAATTAAACCTAAATATGACATATAAAATTAACCTTTGGAGCATCAATAAATTTTAGGTAAAATTATAGCATACGTCACAGCTGCGTCATGTGATTGATAAGATATGAAATGGTAATAGATAATTACGACGTACTTTACATAAATACGTATAAAAACTAAACTAGACCACCTACCTTCTTTTTGTAAAAAATATTGTAATTATGAATGTTTTTTCTATTACTTGGTAATATATTTGAGATTTAGTAAGCAGTAAATAATTATTTATTTACTTTGAAGTAAATACTTTCTCCCAACTTCCTTCCGACTTTCTCTACGAAGCTTGTTTCACAATGACTGTAATCTAGTCCTAGTTCAATTATTGTAAAAAGTGTTCATTACAGTCTAAAGAACACCGTAAAATATTATTTACATATAGCTATCATAGGAAAATAATAAATAATTCAAGTTGAAATAAAAGTACCGGAAGTATACTTCCGGTATTCCATTCCATTGTGACCCTTACGTTCATGACGCTAGAGCTCAACCAAACACGAATTTTACGTATTTTATCGAGCGGTTTTCTAACTCGTAAAAAAGTGTTTCTACAAAGAAAATCGATATTTTGATACAATACATACCAAAAGACTGAACCAAATAAACGAAGTCACACTAGTTTATCACTATATTCACCCACTTATCACTATTTGAAACAATTATTTATCACTTTCACCCGCACGGCAAAAAAAAATGGCGAAACTGAAAAAATCTGACAGCAAAAACTTTGTATAGCCAATTATTTATTTTTTTTCAACTGGCGGTTATTTAACTGTCAATGCCAAATGACGTAAAATATATCAGAGTTGCCAATGAACAAAACTTGTTCTAACAAAAATCCACTCTATTTCGATACATTAGAGTTTCAAGTGGTCTGGGTAGGACGGCATACCTGTATGTAGTCGACGCCCAGAGCGTTTTTCTTTTTTTTTCAAGCGTTACATACGGGTATGTAGTTGACGCCGGACGAGTATAAAAAAATTACAAGATTCTAGATGTCCTAGTTTCTTTGTGATTGGACGTTCTTGCATGAGAGTGCTACTAAAGAGACATACTATTTTCGTGAGGGGAAAAACTTATGAGCACTGAGCAATCAACTGGTTTTATCGTCTTCGCTTGTAGCACAACCACATTTCGAATTGTTGTTAATTGCGCCGCTCGTTGTCGGTAATAAAATGAACTAAAATATCGGAGAATCGACTAATGAAAACAAATACCGATCGCCCTAAACACTATTTCGTATTAATTGGTAATTTGAACAAATACAATGTGAGTTATTTGTCTCGACAGCGAAGTTAGTCGGTCGCTTTAATCAGTGCACCGACAAGAGTAAATTCAATAAGAGACTTCATACATTGGATATTTTGTACCGGGACTAAATAGCTGTAAGGCAGCTTAGAATTCCTTGTCATTTTAGCGGCAACTCCAACACGAAGAAAATACACTTTTGACATAATTAATAGTCAAAAATATCAATAAATACTAAATAACTCCAGAAAGTTATGGTGTTTAGAATTGTCAGGTTTATCTGATGCGGTATGGTGTGTGCATACCAATCAAAACATTTAGGATTATTTGACGATTTTAACTGTGCTTAAAGTTCTGATTGACCATTAACACTGTGACCGAAACGATAAAAATATGTGAAAAATGTTTTAAAATACACGCTTTTGATACGATACTAAAAGATTTATAATAAATAAATTGTAATTTAGTAATATTTAGGCGCTTTCTCATACTGTTAACTAATGATAAAGAATGCAATAGATTTCCAATAAAGAATTTTAATTTATTTTAATGTTTATTTAGGTATTTTATGAGTACCTATTACCTACATATTATATTGATTAATAAATAATCAGCATATCGTTTTTTTAGTAACAATCTAATATTTCATTTATTCACAAAATCAATTACATAATTAAAAACAAAATCAATAAAATTTATAAAAGTAAACTTAAAACTAAAACAATAGGAAATTGTCGGCACCTCCTTCCCGAGGCGTAGTGCCCAAGATGTCGGCGGCGTTCCCACGTTGGATAGCCAAACTTATCCGCTGGGACAAGAAGCCACCAGCTTTAGGATCTCCAGACGCCTCGACTAAAAGCTCTGACAATTCCCTAATGAAAAATAGAATACAATTGTACCGTTGTTATATTTGTAGTACAAGAAATCATGGCACTCAGTAGTAATAAAAAGTAAGTAAGTAAAATTATTACATCGCGGTTTGTTGGATCATCTTCTGGTCTAAGACGGATCACCAAATAGACTCGTTTGTATTTCGATACGGAAGTCGGTGCAGCGTCTACAATATAAGCGTCGAGATCATCTACTACATCTTTGACCACTTGATTATTTACCATCTCGTTGAATAGAGGTGAAATATTATAGATAGATTATTACTTTTGCACAACCAACAATTACAATTAGTAGGTACGTATATATATCAATGAAAGACAAATAAATACGGAAAGTTTAAAAATTTATTTGAAAATGATTGATTACCGCTTTATTGTACCAAAACACAAATAACAAATTATACAGATGATAATATCTTAAAATAAGGTGGCACAATAGACGGCCTCAACCAGGCAGCCAGTGAATGAACAAGACTAAAGAGCAGAATGGGTAAGGTAGAAAATGTTCATTTTTAAAGTGTAAAAGACTGTACTTTAGTTAAACGAACAAATCGACCTCCGTTATTATTTTAAAAGCAACTCGGCTCATCAAAGTCACCTGTTCACATAAAACGTGAATTAAACATTTCACGTTGCGGAATTTTCAAAATTTCAGAAATTGCTTTCATTAATGTAAATGTCAATGTGGGTATTTTATTGATGAAGTAATGATAACCGCTGATGTGGCCCTTACGCAGCAGGGTTTCGTGGTTATGAGGAATATTTAACAAGAACCTGAGATATTATCGTTCAGATTCCCTAACTGATTGATTTATTTGAATATTCTGTTAATGATATCTCCCTCAGTTTTTAAATTCAAGACAAGTTTATGTTTTCATATTCAGCATATACAACCAAACGTGTAGAACTTACTAACGCAACGCATGTATTAAAGGAACGAATATTGCAAATGCAAATATACATCCTTGTCACTTCTAGGTAAGCAATTAATTTAACTTTTTATGTTACAGCGTCCAGTGGTCAACAGGAAAAAACGGGCACGCGTAAGCCGACGTTTCCCCGCGCCCGGCGTCAGTCCCTTACAGCCCTAACAACTATGCCAGGTACGGACCCGCACGTATAGAGGGGAAGGGATGATCGAAAATAATAGGGGAAGAGAATTTTAAAATTTATATTTTTTGCAGCCGGCGCAGGTGATAAAACGCGTGCGCGAGCGCCGGCGGCTCACTTGTACGCGAAGCTCCGGTGCTGCGCGCTCGCCCCCACCGAAAGCTCCTCCGAAGCCTACAGTGCTTTTCCGATCGCCGCGCATTCCGCTCGCGTGCGCTCCGCGTATACACACACATACTACACGATGTTACAAGAGATACAGCTCGGTCAAGGGCAGGCGAACTACGTAGTCGTTTCACCTGGCTACTCTTCTAACATTTCTAAGCCTTCTATTGAAAAAAGGAATGTTGCGATCGCTCCCGCTCCTGAAAAAAATTACGTCACACATGATACTCCTCCAAATCTACAGTACAGGAAGAAAGTGCATTTTAGGACCAATCCTTATACGGGACCACAAGCCGTGTCTATCGCAAGGCGTAATGCTCGGGAGAGGAACCGTGTGAAGCAAGTGAATGATGGATTTAATGCTCTGCGCCGACATCTGCCTGCTTCAGTCGTCGCTGCTTTATCTGGTGGTGCTAGAAGAGGCTCCGGGAAGAAACTTAGCAAAGTCGACACGCTCCGGATGGTCGTAGAATACATAAGATACTTGCAACAACTATTAGATGAAAGTGACGCCAAATTAGGGATTTCACGTGATCAAGAAAATAGAGAAAATATTCCGGCGAATAGTATGCAACCAATGACGTCACTTGATATGGATGATGGATTTTTCTATGGAAACGGATCACCTTGTTCGGAGAAGCCTGACTCTCCGGCGCCCTCTGAATGTTCCTCGGGAGTATCGTCTTCATATTCAGCTGTGGACCGATATGAAGTTCCTTCACAACAACACTTGAGTTCGATGGATGAAGATGAATTACTTGATGTCATTTCGTGGTGGCAGCAGAAATAGCAATGTGAGTATCAAATAATTGTTAACTAAAGTCATTTAGCAAATAACAAAGAGACCTTCCTAACAAATTACTTAGTTTCAATTTAATTTTGACTAATTTTTATTTTATTTTGTTCTCAGGTGAAACAGAATCGAATTGGACGAATCCCTCCGAGAATATGTGCATTATAAATACTGCATTTATTTGTGAATAAGTACGAAAAGACTTTTGTATATCTAGTCAAAACCGCTAGTGCCTTACTACTTAGGATACTCAAGTTTCCGTGAAAATCCGTGACTGATGTTTTTCAACTAAATTTTTGTTTCAATGTATTAATTTAAAAAAAACTTATTCACATTAATGTTTTAGTGAATTATTTTTCGAAAATTTTAGTGAAAAAAAAAACGATTGTACATGGTTACCTGTGGCTTTATTATGATCGCTTATAGTGAAGTAGTTTTAAAAACGAGAAAAAAACGTCAAACCATTAGCTAGTGTACAGGGTCGTTTATAAGCACAGAAGCTTAAGTTCTTCACTATTTGAGGTCATAGTAGACAGCCTGCTAGTTGTTTAAGGTTGTATGAGATTTGTGTGACAACGAGCCAGTTAATTAATTTGTAAATATGTAGGCAAACTAATTTAAGCTACATTAGGTATTAAAATATTTTATTTATTGAATCTGGGTGTTGCATTTTATTTTGACATTCCTCATAGGCGGTATATATATAGGAGTATATATATACGTAATATACTCGTATATGCGTAAATAACGATTTTAACAGTACCTACCTATCTTTTAATTTCATAACAACATGTACGTAAAAAACTAAATATTTTAATAATATTTACTTTAACTTTTATAATTTGATTATACGATATAAATACAAAAATATTTTTTTAAATATTCGATAGAAAGTCTTGGGTACATTATTTGCTGCTGCATAATATATTTATTAGGTTATAAAAAAAATATTATACTAAATTAAATACATTTAAAAGTCGATCAGACATAGTACGTTTCCGCTGCAAAACACCCGAAATGATAGCCACATTGCCCCTTTGTTTAGCTACTTATACAACACAGAACGAGAAATAAATAAAACAACAGCAACAAATGTGTCATTGTTGTGTAAAAACCAAATTAAGTTAACTTAGGAGACCATTCTCGTAATTATTTATTAATAATAATTATTATTATTTTAATCAATCAAGAAACAATCAGACCTCAGACGACGTAGATATCCGGTAACATACACGAAAAAAACATACGAATTGATAATGTTCTCCTTAAAAATTTTGTACCTAATAAAAAGGCATCCCCGCGAAGCACTCGGCGTACAAAAGACACATAAAGTTCAAAACTATAACAATCATTTAACAACCAATTTCCAAAACTCAATAAATGGCATACCTTCTTGCAGTAAAATTCGCGAACTTAACAATAAATCTTTTTAATTTGAAGGCGCCTCTTTCCCAGCAGGAGTTAAGTAATGAACAGTTCGCGAGATACTTATGTTTTAATACGTAAACTTGGTTATTATAAACTACTTGAAGTTAATTTATTTATTGAATAAACTTTTTTTATATGTCGTGAGTAACTTTTCTACTGTTGAACTAGTATTACCTTCAAACAATAATTACTTGTCTTGTTTCCGAATACAGTAACTCTACTTTAAATTTGAGCGGTACTTAAATATTTGAGCAGGAATATAAACTTAAAATATGTAGAAGTTTTGATTTTGAGAACTGCTTACTTGTAGCCCGCAAAGTTTGAGTAGCGTTTGAGTATTCTGCCGTTATATTACAATAATTTAATTGTTTTTATTACTTCTTCACCCAAAAACTTATGAACTGATTTCTGATGTCGTCTTTTCATTTTCGTGTACTCAAGTGACTCACCTAGTTTTAGAGTTGTCATTCTGCCCTATAATTTGTCTTTGACTTGGTCTACAGACTACTATCAAAATTAACAACCGGAACCAACTGCTTCAAGTACCTTTCGAAGCACGATGGAGCTCGAATAATGTTTTCAGCACGCAACTCATCGAAGTAAAGACGGCTGATAAGTACTTAGGGTGACATACCCATGATATTGGCGGCAGGAATCTCAATAATTCCCAGTAACAAGTACCTTTCGAAGCACGATGGAGCTCGAATAATGTTTTCAGCACGCAACTCATCGAAGTAAAGACGGCTGATAAGTACTTAGGGTGACATACCCATGATATTGGCGGCAGGAATCTCAATAATTCCCAGTAATTCTCAAACAAAACATTCGAAAATACTATTTCGGTATTTTATTTTTCATTCTCTTATCTTTATTTTGGTAGTTTTTTTTACATTGATTGGTGAATTTTGATAACAGATTTTTTTTTAAACAATTCGTTTAAAACAGAAATTGTGATTTTACAGCTAAACGTGACGTATTTAAACCTCTTTTTTTCTGTTTTAAAGCATAATATTAATAACTTACACTTGAAATTGGTAGAACAGTTTTACTAAATTAGCAGAAGTTATCTTGTTATTAGGAATTGTTTGGTGTTTACTCACTAAAATATTGGATAATAAATAAATAATAATAATATAGTCTAGTCGCATCTTACGTCCTTCTTTTACACATGTGAAATTTACTAGCCCTATCCCTGTCACGTTATTGAGTGACGTCACGGTGAGCATGGGGCCTTAACTCACAGGACTATGCAAAGTGGGAGGGCAAAGTTTAGACGCCATTCACCTACTTGCAATTTTACTGCAATTGTCCTTACTTCAAACGTCTTGGTCTTGTTTTTAAGCCACAAGTAAACCTCTATAACTGTGCTCTACATATTTTGGATTGCATTGTCGCTCACTTTTTGGTGAGGTAGTGGTTAAACTTTTAAATATCCTACTAGCTCAGAATACCGATATAAAAAGTATTAATTGAGTTAATCTAGGTTATTAACTTTCTGTGTGTCAAATTATAGACAAATTCCTTCAATTTTTGCGTTATTAACATTCAAACAAGCATCCAAGCTATCGCATTCATATTAATATTAGTGAAACAAACAAATGGTTAAGAAAATAAACCAACCAACACACATATAGATGATTCAACATTTTTTTTTTATTTTAACAACATTTTTATATCAATCGTGTTCACCCTTTAGTTCACGTTACCTAAAATGTACAATAAATCATCATTGCCCAGATGCTCAGAATTAGCGGTACGACGCGATATCCTAAAAATGATAAAAAAATACCTCACACGACCAATCAACCGTTATTATACGACACAACGATGAGGGCCAATTCTATTAATTTATATCCAATGTGGGTGGATATGCTGGAATTATTTTTTTTAGAATCACGTGGTCACATAAAATCACTGTAATTTTGCCCTTTTATTAAGATGTTGGCCAAAGTAAATCGTATGAGGTTGGTAGAACTAAACAATGTAGGGCTCAGTGAAAATACACATACACTAGTCACTAGATGCATCTGATTAGATAACCAATTGTGTCCTTGATATATTTTGTGTTCCAATTTGGATAGAGTTGGCCGATGGGCACACCGAGCTCCATCGCCATAATCATGCACTGTGTTGTGCAGAAAATAAATAAATGCCGTTGCCAACAACTTGTTGGTGTTCGTGGCAATACGGCTCGATGTCCCATTAGCCATTTTGAAACGCAACAAAACTTGCATACTCCACTTATGGCAATTGGCAATTACTTCCAATTGGAGCACAATACATTTCAAGAACGAATCTCCAGACAAATGCAATTTCAAAAATAGCATACATGATAATGGTCAAACTCTTACCTCAAATTCAAACATTAAAAACTAAAAGGGATACAGGGTAGATGAATGGAACTACATTCTGGTTTTCCCATAAAAAAAATCTAATTCAGTTTAAGGAAAACCCTAAACAATCGACCAATATTATCCAAATTGATAAAATATGTTTCCCATGTCAACTAAAATATTTGTTATTTAGACAAGAAACAAGAATAATTAACATTTCAATCTATAGAACACATAATTGATATGTCCGCGTGAATTATATTATCCAATCGTTGAATCGGTTAGAGTTTGACTGCACTTATTGTTCTTCTCGTGGGAGACCGATCGAGCGATCTACAGGCCCAGTGTTTCTATAAAAACTGTTATTGTTTTGATAAAAAATGACACGCCATACAAAACATCTGATAATAAGCGTGGGCGGAGTTATAACAAAGAATTTGTTAGCACCACAACAATGGTTTGAATTCGGGTGTAAAATTAAATTTACCAAACGCTATCTCTGCTTTTGTTCGAGTTTTTTTTAATCACACACGTCTTTCAATCGTTGTTTGTCTTACAAATTGACGTAAAATTACTGTTTTTGGATACATTTTTCTCTAATTGTGTTGTAATAACAAGATTGAAACTGCAATTTGCAGAACCTCTGAACATTGTGATATATTTTATGTTTGTTTAAAGAAAAAATCATTTGAATTGCAGGAATTTTCTCCAAACGAAATGGCTACTTGTAGAGGAATTAAGAGGAATTCGATATTAACCTTTGCTAGATTAAGTTTTTTGTTCTCAAAAAACTTAGTTAGTTTTGGAGTGAAATAAATGTATTTTGTAGATTGATAAACATGTTTTCCCGCTATAGGCACTAAAACACGACTTTGTTAAGTAAAAATCTATGACCATTTGAAAACTCATACATTTTTGTTTGGGTTAGTCCCCAAATCCGCGATGGCCCAGTTCGAGATGGCCACGATTTTGATAATTTTGAATGCTTTTAATTGATTATCGGTTTTTAATTACGTGGATAAATAATAATCCCAAAAATAAAAATAAAATCTTGTCTTGCCTTACGATTTTATTTACGACAATAATTTACTCCTAACCTATACACGCTTCGGCGCGCTATATTTTAACATGATGCTAGAACCGCGTATAAGATAGAGACATGCTATAAAAACTGTTATTGTTTTGTATGTACTTATTTTATGTAGGTAAGTGCAACTCTAGTTATTTTTTTCTAATTCGCTTTCCACGAGCACCTAGACACTGTTAATTTTATTTCCTGTGCGACACGACGGTAAAATAAAAAGAACTTTTAGGTTGTTTATCTTGCTAATGATGTTTTACGATACAACTGCACTCGAGTTTATCTCACACTGTCGCCTACGGTAGCTAATGTGTCTTCTAAACTTACTGTAAAACAAAACCAATCTTATTCACTATTCAATACGGTATATTTTTGGGTAAATTTGCAAAATGGTAGCAGTTCGTTGTCTAAGTATTTGCCGCCTTTCATATCTATGAGGTAGCTTAATTAATTGATGGATTATGGTAGCTCTATGTATAGGAACTGATAGGTGGAGTTTTTGTGAGACAATCTAACTCTTTTGTCGAAAACCTTATCTGTGTCTTAAAGTTAACGATAGTACGATAAAACCGATAGATTGAGACATTTTTATGACTAGACTAGAAAAAGTAATTGACCGAGCGATTGTAGTATCTCTGCTTCAAGTCTAGCTTTGTTTAATTTGCTTTCTGTGTCAGTTGGTTATTAGAAATATATGATTTTGGAATCGAGGGATTCAATTATTGTTTCTTAGAATCCCATTTATAGCAACGCATGCTCGTTTAACTCTGGTGGAAACGCAGTCTTAGTATATAAAGGACATAGACGTACGAAATGTAAATACGCGGCTTATAAGCTAGCTAACTTACTTGACTTGCCTTCGGTGACACACAAGCGAATATGGTCGTCGAGCCAAATGTCCGCGTACTTACTCCCACGTCCATTACCCCTTTAAGAGTATAGACGTAACTGCATTTACCCAAAGCATTATATATCGAGGAAATTGATATACTACTGTCACACTTAACAAGGCTATAAAATTCTAATTTACCATAATGGATTATAATAGCTATTCAATATTTCGGGAGAACAAAAGCCGGTAACACGGCTGTCCGCATTACCGGCCTACCACAATAAATCCAGGAGGTCCGTCGCCAAAGGGCTAATTACTCTGAAATATACTGAATATCGGTTGATATAGTGTCTACTTAGGAGTCGTGATGTATGGCCGCAGACAAAGGAACGGACGCCGCAAGCCTTCAGGCTGTCGAGATACTACGATTAAACTCTGTTTAGGATAACCATTGTCGACATTTGAGGTAAGGATTAACACGGTTAATAAGTGAGAATGTAAAGCAGTCGCTTGTAATAAATTAGATACATTTTGCTGTCAATATTGGTTACATGGTACAAACTAAAGACTGAGCCGTATGGGAATGTATAATGTATATAATATATATACGACAGTATCCAGAAACATTAATAAGAGATACTCGTACTTTAGGAATTTAATGAACACTTTCTAATAATTTTCTCTAACATTAAATGCCACATACAAGAGAAAGTTAAAACATGCCTTAGTTATGGTTTTCGTAAAGAAAATATCTAACTTCAATACCTAAGTATACTATTATTTGACTCAGATAGACTCATCTAGACTCTGTTAGGTGCAACTTTTAGACACAAATCTTAAAATTTAATACATTCGGATTGTACAAGCACTCTAAAATTATTAATTTTAAATTTGAATTTGGCAAAAACTTTTTCGTTTTCTGAGATAGGTAAAAACATACACAATACACTATCAAACTTGCAATTTCTGCGAACAAAATTCACATTCACAATGACAGGGAAAAAACTAAATTATCATTGAATGAGTTATACAAAAATATGACAATGTCATTTCTTCAGCGTGATCTAGATTAGTGACGTTCTTTGTGTCGCCAAAGGGTTGTATTATTGTAAGTGTTCAAACGATGCGCCCGCGGACAATGCAGCCAAGTGTGCGCAAGCATTTCTAATGTACGCTTTACTTTTGTATTGAGATTTAATCAAAGCCTAAATGCTGTGTAGAATAATAATAATTGTGATTTACACCATAGTTCTTCCAGAAGCCGATCCACTACCATCACATGACTATACCCCATTTTGTTTTTACCCGTAGATTTCTCAATAGTTCTATCCGATCCGGTGGTTGTCTTTGACTGCATTTTATAGTGCAGACAGGGATAATCGCCGACTTGGTGTCAAATTCTTTGCTAGTAACTGTTATTGAAAAGGTCTTTTTGTGTTGGCTTCAGCTTCACGCACGCCTTCTAAAGGTCCAGGACTCCATAGCTCCGTAATACTCGACGTATAACAGACATATAATAATTGTGATTTAAAATTCTTTATTTATAACAGAAATTTGTTAAAAATACCTATAGTATAAAAGTAGTATATAATCTACAGTATAAAAATCTATGTCAGATTAAACAGACGAAAAACGAATGTACTAAAAGATTTAAGTTCTGTTTTTGCGAAAATAAGTAATTAAGTTTGTTTTAATGAACAAATTTTATTACTTTGACATTTTAATGTTATAAATAATTATGATTTTAAACTAACATGTTTTTTATCAGGGCAAAAGAAAATTGACCATGTTTTAATTTGTTTTTTTGTTACGTACCTAGATTTACACCATTAATTTAACATTGCTTTTTCACGAGTTTAATTATTATTGTAAATATCCCGTTATATTATAATTTTTCGATTTTAATGATAGTCGACAGGTAGAAGTAGTAAATGGTAAAACAAGACCTTAGCATTTAATTTTTTTTTAATAGTTTTGCTTCGATCCCTTTCACTGCTAAGTCCCGTTCCCGTGGGAATATCGGGATAAAAAGTAGCCTATGTGTTAATCCAGGTCCCCAGCTACCAATATTCCAAGTTTCATCGCAATCGGTTCAGTAGTTTTTGCGTGAAAGAGTAACAACCTCATATACATACATACAAACTTACGCGTTTATAATATTAGTAAGAGTAAGATAAGATTGAAATCCAAATTTTGAAGTGATTTTCGTTTGAAATACCACAAAAGATTTTCACACGAATCAAAGATCAACACAGGGACAATCTAGCAGAAAGAGTTTCACACCTTATAAATAAAGATTTATACCGTAACACCCACACACGATACGAATCTCTTTTACAGACAAACAAACAATTACACCAAAAAATAACTACTGTCAATGTGGTCTAAAGTAATCTATATTCGAAGTAAACCACAATAGGACCGAGATAAGATCAAAATTTAAACTTGAGTAGACAAATTGTCTGCATTCAGTGTACAGTAAAATCTATAGATGTTTTCAAAACATGTCATTTTTGTAATATTAAAATTGAATGTAGTTTTGTAGCGTGAAATTGATTCCACCTTACATAGAATTTGCTGATAGACATCATTTTGATCTGATTTGTTATGAAGATCAAACCTTTTGTCTCTCATTTACTTACACGTGATATAAAATATTAGTAAAATCAACATGTAATTGTGGCTTATTTTTTTAGGTTTATAAAACTTTAATATACGGCGTGGTGGCAGGCAGACAGACAGCGTAGTCTTAATAAAAGGGGTCACGTGTTTACCCTTTGGGTACGGCACATTAAAATATCACTGATAGAACTTAAAGCTTTTAATATACCTTTAAATACTTTTTTAAAACACCTGTATTAAAAATTTAAAATAAAATTGTCAACTTTGTCAAAACACTCTCAAACAAAAATTATTTTCATAACCGTTATCAAGTTGATTGGTCCAACGAATGCTCATGTTTCAATTATAGTAGGAGCTCAAAGTAGCCCAGCAAGCAGATGTAAAGGATTGCAAGGTGTCCCTCAGGTGCCGATTGAGTAGCACAAGCTATAAGCTTTGTCATCGTCGCGTAGTGTCGAGTACAAAATTCTTATTAGTTTCATTTGATTTATTGTCACCAAGATTTAAATTCAATAGTTAAATAATTTTATAATCTTTAATTAATTTTATTGGCTTCCTGGTGATACACGATAATTTATACTTCTGTAATAGCTGTTGGATTTCCTAAAAAATAAATAAATAAATAAATAATCAAGTGACAAGTACCTTTAAATAACCTGTATTTAATTATAAATTCCGTATGTAATACTGCTGAGTAACTGTGTTTTATTCACTATAAATCTTATTTTCTTAGATTTAATTACCGAGAAATTATAAAAAAGGGAAACTTACCATATTTAATATCAGTTTTTTATAAATACTAAATAGTAAACACAAGATGGTACATAAAATAATCAATGTATAGGATGCATGGCAAAACATTTATAACTACTATACCATATATAACAGAGAAGATAATATTTATTTTGCAAACATAA
The DNA here is from genome assembly GCA_949358125.1 of Idaea dimidiata. Classification (NCBI taxonomy): domain Eukaryota; kingdom Metazoa; phylum Arthropoda; class Insecta; order Lepidoptera; family Geometridae; genus Idaea; species Idaea dimidiata. Next base: position 11,730,274 of record OX442339.1, on the reverse strand, counting down.
CTCTTTCTTCCTAATTTCAGCAGCTAACTTTTGCACTCGATTGTACACAAGATGTCGTTTGCTGAATTTTTTCAACATCCGGCTTCGTACAAGCGTGGAATGCACGAAAGTAGTACGAGACAATTAAACTCATAATAATTCGGTTAAAAACTCGGTTAAAATGTTGTATTTGCAGTTTTTAATGTATCAGTGGCTTGATTTATAACACTTAATTATTATGAAGATGTTTAGCAGACAAATAATAATAGTTAAATTAAATTTATCTATACATTTTTGCATTGAAATTGATTTGCGTTACAACCTACTTAAGTATATGTTTTGTTTCATACAGTTTCTATATTTTTAAACATTGATATCTATTACAGTAATATCTCTCAAATTATTTTCTCCATTTTACTGTAAGATATTAATGGATGTTTTTATAGTCCATTGATGTTTTCAAAGGTTTTTCTATTATTTATCTTCGTCTCTTTGCTTTATGCCTACTATACTCGTGTGTATCTTCTCTTTCTATGTATACATACATATTACCCATACTTCAATTTAAAATTTAAACAAAAATCATTGTAGTCAATACGTACAAGTAAACACCTTCATTTTACGGAACAGCTGTTTCTGTATCTGATCTGACCAAACAACCATAACAAAACGCAAAGCTGCAGTCTGCAGAAATCATCGAACTTTTTGCAATGGCCGGTAAAATGAAAGGAGTTTGCGCAAATATCTGTCTACACCCTTTCGTTTATTGTAATGGGAAACTTTCTATGGCTCATGCCACTCCAGGTGGATGCTGACAGAATGTTTCAAATATCAATGTAGGATTGATCAATGCAATGTCAAGGTGTTGCTGATCAACTTTAAGATGAAATTATTATTAGAGTTAAATTTTACCGGGTCTTAATCGCGTATTATTATTTACTTTACTCCTCTGTTACAATAGTCTTGGTGGCGAGGAGACTGAGAGAGGAAAAATGTTAACCAATCGTGTATTTTTTTTAAAGATTTTTGTCATTTATAAGCTGTCAACATCTTACATTGCCATTTAGCCCCTTGGTAAGAAACTATTCTTCTATTATGGTGAGTATACAACTGATATATTAACTTGTATATATTATTATTATTCTTTTGTAAATACATACTAACCATAGTAATATTTTATTTTAAATGCTTTTCAATGTGCTAAAATCTAAAAACATTAGATTTTAAATTTAAAGGGCTAAACAAATTTCTTCTAGAAAAGGCAATTTCTCAGTTGACCCGCATTTGACCCGATATATTTATAGTTAGTTCTGGTTTATATGACAAGGCAATTCATAATATTGAATCATTGCGCCATCTTTACCGGCGAATAAGTAACCATGATAGGATTTAATGAGAAATCGAGGTTTGTAATTCGATCCACACCAAACTAATTAAAAAACCTTCCCACCACAATCCGACATCATAATTCAAATATTTCGAGCCTGATTACTTTATGGTCGTAAGTTATTAAAAAATTTGAACATTTATAGGTCGGTTTCATATATATCGCTATCTATTAAGTCTTCAAAATCTAACCAAGTCCCGAACGTAAAGCAAACAGCGACAAATAAAATAACTATTAAAATATTTTATAGTGCTTTTACATTGGTGTTAACGAGGGACCCCTCTATAAAAATATTTGAACATAAATCTTCCAAAGTACTTCGGAGGACATATCAATGCAAACATATAAATAATTTGAATAATAATATTCAATATAGCTTGCAATGTACTAAACTTCTGAAGGTGTTTTACTAAAATTCTGTTTTTTTTTTTTAAATATTGTATCTTCTTCATCCATATTTTTTATTACGTTGGCAGGACAATAGCTGTGGATTCATAACAAATAAAACCTAGTTTATTTTTGTTATCTTGACTTTGTTTGGGTTCTGGAGTTAACTGGAGGGGTGCAGCTTATCATATCCTATCATTATAATATAAAGTTATGTACGTATAATTTCGGAAATTTGGGACGCTAATTCGACGCGAATCATTGCCGCAACGTATCATTGCGTGTATAGCATAAGAACTTACCACTTTTAAACATTGTCGATAAATTTATAAATTCTACTATTTTTTTAATTCTATATCGGTATGGGACGATGAAAGAATTATCTAAGGAAGAAATCCAACAGAATATCTCTTTTATGTCCAGTTATCTTCCTTCTTATCGTTTGCGGTGACCATTTTAATGAGTTTTTGATGTTGCGAAGAAAATATATATTTCTAACTTCAACATTTTTTACTTCAAATACTTTGTAAGTTCAAAGTAAGTAAACTTTGAACTGTGTTTATTTGTATTTAGAATAAATGGTTTTTGATTCAATATGCAATACTCTCAGTGGAGCTTTTAACCCATGACATCCCCTTCTCTAGTGGGACGCGCTAACCAACTGCGCCAAATTTGATAGGATTGAATATAACAATGGCTTCTAGATTTTTCGAGTTTGAACAAGGAGCATAAAAAAAATCATACTTAATACTATTCCGAAGCGTTCCGAAGCCATGATTATTTCGGAGTTCAGAGTTATTTCTATAATGAAAATTACAATTTAAATTCAAGACTATTACAATACCGACTTTCTATTCTTATTCCCTTAATTACTATACTATATTTTACCACTAATTAAAAGAGAATTACGTTAGGTACGTGCAAATTACGACAGACCACAAACCGCGCGCACAACCCTTTTTTTACACACCTTTTAGTAAACGCAAAAATAGCAGCAAATGTTTGCATCAATATCACACGCAACTTGTCAGATGTATATTTAAAACATTGACATTTAAAATAGGTATTTATTGGTTAATGTACTGAAATATTAACAACAATTTCAATGATTTAATTTAACACTTTGAAGTGTAAAAACGTCGATAAGCCACTAGGTGCCCATCGCAACGTTAAGTGGTCGATAACATTCGAAAGGAAGTTATTTTTTTAATTAACACTTTAAGAGGCGATGTTTTAATCTGTATGGCGCCAAACGTATAAAGAATTCAACCCCCTGATAAGTAAAGGACGTTTTTATCAAATATTACCTCGGGATGTCTCTATGAGATTGGTTGGTTGTGCAAAAAAAATCTATTTGGTTTTTCTAATGAATGGGTTTGAATTTTTGGGACCACCAGTGTGTTACGATGGTTTTCGCGTGTTTTTGGAGTTTTTTGTAAAGACAGTACAAGGATAAAGAAATATTTAAGTGTATATTATGTACGTCCTCAACAAGTTTTTTTAAATCTATACGAATTTAACCGACACGATGCGACGCGACACGCGACTCGATAATGTCAAATAGTCGTTGTATGTCATTGTAGCCTAGATTGTGGGGCGTTAATCTATCAATTTCATCATTGGTCGCCATTATTTATCTATATAATTGCGACCATAAATGTTATTGACAGATTAACATCGCGTCGCGTAACTCAAATTGAATTCAAAACTAAAAGAACATGTAGAAGTAACTAGACAACGGAAATACTACATAGTAGGTATATTAAAAAATATAATTTGAAGCATAAATATTTGCATCCGGCGGGAATCGAACCCACAACCTTCCGCATTGCAGTCGCATACTATTAACGTACCTACATACCCTTGTACCTACAAGGGTATGTAGGTACGTTAATGTACCAACAAGGGTATGTAGGTACGTTAATAGTATGCGACTACACACACATACATAGATAGGTACATACATAGGTACCTGTAACTTACAAATTAACTTTTTAACTAACACAATTGGAACTCATAATTCAATTATAACGAAAGTTCATACACTTCATTTAATATTTTCCCGGGTCGTAATCGCGTTAATTTTACTTTTTAATTTTCTTACCTCGACGTTTTGATCATATTACAATGATCTTGGTCTCGAGTGGACACCCCCCTCGAATTAGTTCCCTAAATTAAGTAAGTAAATATGAAATTATGTGTATAACTTTCATTTTACCTCTAAATTGAAAAATATGTAGGTGCACAAAAACATTAGTCAAATCAGTTTAAGCCGTTCATTTCAAATAAGCTATACTTTGAGTACAACAGCCATATTTCACACGCAGTAAAATACTTTTGAAATATTATGGCAATTATAGAAAGAAAAAACGATGAAATAAAACCAAAATTCTTTGGCCTAAGGCTACTATGCGGAGGGCCACTGTTCGATACACATTTAGGGAAGACTAATTTTTCACCCGAATTCACTTTGTTAACAACTGTTATGATTAAAATTTAACAAAACAATATAATCGTCTTCAAATTTGAAATTTGTATTAAACGTACATTATTAATTAAAGTTTACATCGTTACAGAGTAAAGTGCAAAATTAATATTTAAGAACATTGCACACACCGCCACTTCTCAGTAAAGTAAATCAATAAATATTGCACGACATTCCACACAGCTCAATCTAGTCTCAAACTAAGCACTAGGCTTATACTATGGGTACCAGACAACGGAAATATCTACATAATATTATACTATTTTTTTTGGTATAATATGATTCAAAGAAATACACCCAGACCAGATACAAATAATAATTTTAAGCACAAATATTTGCACCCGGCGGGAATCGAACCCGGCACAACCTTCCACATAGCAGTCGGGTATCGCCGGACGCGCCACAGAGGTCGTCAAGTACAGAAATCATTATTTTAACTAAATATGTGGCAAAAAAAATCTGTTATTTCCATGGACTCCCTTTTATGGATTGTATTTTGAATTATTTTTAAAACCTACGAAAAATATTCTGACAAAAGTAACATAAACATCGATCAACAAAAATCTACTAGAAAAAAAAAAACATTCCAACACAAAGTTTAATCTTTTTCTGTACGTTTTTACTACAAGGAGACTATCCTTAAGATCTCAGGGTGATTTATTGATCAGTCCCGACATTGCACTGGACTTGCCTTGTTAATTCAAGGTAGGTACAAATTTGCATCCAATTAGGAGAATTAAAATTTTCCGGTACTAATACCGTACCGAATAGCCTAATAATATCGAAATTTATATTTTTTGTGAAATGGGATTCTTGATCCGATTAACGGATTCTGTGGTTTAGGGTTGAGCTTTGCTGTGGATTCAATTTAAATATTATATACATACTATAAAGGAAAATTACCGTACTCAGAATGAATAAAGAAGGAAAGAATAGTCTACCTCCATATAAACCTAGTCGACTGGTTCCCGAATAATAATAAATAGTCAGGAACCAGTTGAATAATGATTAGAGTTAATATGATAAGATTTTTAAACGTTTTATCTGCTATGATACTGCCTCTACGTTTTTTTTTCATTTTCTAATTAAATTTTATATAATTAGAAACATGTTAAATTTAGAAAATCTTAAAAAAACAAAGCGTAGAGGCTTAGTCAAGGCTGACTAGGGAGAAAAGAGTCAACTATACTCTTGTATGGTGAACAAAGAAACCGGCTTCGTTCTACAAGATTTTAGTCGACTCTTTGCTCCCAAGGAAGGTATCCTTTCCCCTTAATATAAATTGGAACAGTAACTACCGAAGTATTAAGAAAAAAACCGACTGTCAACTACGACCTTCAGCAAGACACATAAAATACATTTATCAAGCGGATCAATCAAAAGATAAAAACATGCTGAAATATCTAGTAAGTATAAAGATCACACGTCAAAAGTGAACCGCATCTTAATCGAAAAATTTAACTTAATTATACAAATTTAACAGTAGTTATGTAAGTGACACGAGAAGGTGGCAAATATGGACCTATAAAACACAAATAAAGCGTTCTATATTCATGTAGAAGAAATATTTTAACAATTACATTATCATTAATCTGCATATATAGTCGTAAGAATAAAAGGAGGTAAGTAGTTTCTAGTACCAACATTGCCAAGCGAACGGAAACAGTCAAGGAGAGATGGTTCCCACGGTGAGTACCGGCACTTTGACATACAGTAGAGTATTTATATTCAATATTATGATATATAATAAAATAAATTATATTGGTCTAGACTTCCATATATAATATATAATTTATGAGAAGTATCAAAGCTATCTTCGCCATCAATCAGTTGATTGGCTCAGCATCGTGGGGAAACAACTCGGAGGGATCTCTTTCTCTATATTACTATTATGTGAATAAAATAACTGTAAATAATATTAGTTTCTTCAGTTTAAAAAAAATCTCAGCTTTGAAATCTCGCTGCCAAATTATTGAGGCTTGGTAAAAACAAATCTAGGTATACAGCTTGGTTTTTACCGCAGCAGTTCTATATAAATTGATAGAAATACAATGAAAAACGTATCATTTGTTTTTTAAATCGCTGTAATATCTTGGATTAACGAGTGTTTGTGCTGTTGGCTTTGTTTTTACACACGGCTCTTTAAATCATGGACATTTTTTTACGTATAAAGTAGTAATTTTATTACGTAAAATGCGTTCGTTACTTTCAGCTAAACTGAAAACATTTATTTTAGTCTTCCAGAACAAATGAACAAACAAAACTATTGATAAATGCTCAATTAATTGGTAGATAGTACTTTAAAATATTGTTTGATCTTGTGATTTTTCATTAAATTTACTGTTGACACAATAACCTGGTTGTGGTATGTTTGAAACAAATGCATGCAAAATCTAAAACTTAATCTACTTTAGGTAAAAATTGTACTAAAATCTGTAAAATGTGAAAAATAATCATCACAGAAAAAAAAGAAATATAATTTATGTCACATCCTTAATTGTAGTGAAACGACGTTTCTAAGCGAATCATATGAATACTTTACATAAAAAAATCCAATGTTATAGCTCCTTAGAAGCTTTGCTGTGCTCCTCCAATGCTCATGTGCTATATGAGCCTTGGAGCATTTGCATTCTACTGATATTATAAAGCCGATTGATTGTGAGTATGTTTGTTACTCACCATCATCATCTCAGCCCCTAACCGTCCCCTGCTGAACATAGGCCTCCCCTACTGAACATAGGCCTCCCACATACGAACGCCACAAACAGCGATCGCAAGCGACCTCCACCCAACAACTCCAAGCGACCGCCACAGTGGTGGTTTGTTTGTTACTCAATCACGCAATAACTATTGAACCGATTGCAACGTAACTTGCAATACAGATAGCTGGAGGCTACTTATTACCCGATATTCCCGGGGGATCCGCAGCTAGTAAATACATAAAACTTAGTTTGACTTTGAAAGTTAACATATTAGTAAACTTTCAATAGTTCAAATAGTTCGTGTGTCACAAAGCCAGGGGCTACCGCGAACCGCCCAGGAAGCGGAGCTCACCGCGAATACGAAATATATTCCTTGGCAAGCGTAACAAAGGTGAAGTAAAAAGGAAGCGTATAGCCTGCAGGCAGAAACAGTGCAGTTTGATGCACAGATTTATACGTACAATATGTACTCAGGGCAAAATAAGAAAAAGAAAAAGCGAGAAAAACAAGCTATCATACTTGGTGTCTGTGCTATATGCCTGTCTGTCCGAATTTCAGTAAGTAAGTGTGTATGCTAAATATTTATTTCCTATTAGTATAAATTTGTAGAAGGTCTGTATTTTTGATATCGGTATTTTGTCATCCGGCACGGTATTTTATTGTAAACAAAAATTAAAATTGTGGATCGATAAGGGGGAGAGTTCTGTTTGACAATCTTTTTATTGAAAGTGAAACATTTGGGCCATTCGGACTAAGTGCCCAAAATATCAAAATTTGCATTTTGTTTTGCTTTATCAAAATGGTAATATGTAAATATTGTGATAATATAATTTGTTATTGTTAGTAAATTTAACAAATTTTTCTGGAAAAATGTTTGTGTAAAGGTTATCATCATCATTATCATCCGAGCGATGTTTTCTTCGTTTCTTGTATCAAATTGGCCTCACCATACGGCCAATTATAAAATGCTTAGTATAGTTTATATTTTGAAATATGCAAATAAATTGTATTAATAGTTAAGTATTTAGTATAAAGAAAATACAAAATCTAAATTCAGTAAAACATCCAAGTTCAAAAAATAATAGGGTACAATTTGTCTGTTTCTAATAAAGCCTTCCACGACACACCTTTATTAAGGTCTCGATGTAAATCTGCGGGTAACACCCGTGTTCAGTGACACTGTGACAGAGGTCGAGGTGGAAGCTATTTGTCTTACAACTTCTGATAGGGATCTTACATTAACACTTCCATGTTTGATTTGAAGGACAATAGCCATGAACATAGTCCCGTTACAGGAACCAACCGCACCTGCAAAACTATTTTTTTTAGTAATTTGTTGTGTGGGTGTGTTTCTTCGTGTGTGTTTTTCCGAATGTTGAAATAATATTAATTTCAGTTTTGCCTATAAAAGGAGACACTGTTAAGTCCTTGAAAACAGCTAATATAAAAGCAACGCGGTTGAAACACAAAAAAGACTTTAATTTCGTAACGTGTTGTTAATTTTATAAAATCCTTTTTTTATTTTGAAGTTGGTTGTTCTTAATGTGTTTTTTTACGCTGAGCGACAATGCGGCGACTTCGCGATTTTTAAGACATCATGGTAGGACGGAGTATCATGAGCACCAATGTGTTAGCAACACAATCCTTTGTAAAATGATGCGAAACACTTACCGTATTTCTAAAATACTAAAGATTTAAGGACTTTAATGCGAGCTTTAAACGATTACTAGGTACGATAATATTATGACTTTACACTATATTAAAATAATTTAAGTAATGTGTCTTCGTAAGCAAAAAGTTAACACGTAGATAAGTGTAGTATACACAATCAAATAAGTACAAACTCCATTCATAAAACACATTTCCGACGCCTCAACAAAACACTGTAATGTAAATGTCTTTCAAACAAATATCAACAGTAAAGCATTTTAAACGAATGTACGAACAGATCAGCGATAAACTCCGACAATCTAAACACGATCTTCTGAACCATAGATATGAATAAATAGATAGGCTATACATCACTGATTCTGAGGCCGCGCTGAATTGATTTGCGCTATATTGTCGCTGTTCCGTCCACGGAACTACTTTTTTAGTAAATTAGTTACGTAAACAGTCACAATTACCTTCCAACATAGACAACAGCGCAAAAAAATCAAATCGGCGCAGCGGCACTACAATGATAGGTCACTTTAAAAGGAATGACATCTCCAGTGTTATATTTGAGTTCAATGTTCTGAACACATGGGTCTTATACCATTCAGTACGAGAGGTGTAAACTGTTTGTATGCTAATACAAAACATCGGAATTTTTTACACAAGCACGTACCAAGCATTTACCTACACTGTACTTTGTATTCGTCATTAAAATTCAGTAATTAAAGTAACAACAGCCTTTATAAAGTGGTCGATCATTTCGGAGTGGAGACTGGTCGTTAGTGTAGGTACATGAAATCATTCTACCAATTAGGTTGTGTCCTGACTTCGATGACACTGGGGGAGTCCTTTCGGTACACGCGTCCAGCCTGACTTGCAAATTAGAACAAAAAAATGTAGAGTTGTACAATTTTTCAAAATTTTGTGTTAATATTTTTTCTGCATACCGAAGCAGGATACCTTTTGAATCAAATGTCATCTCTTATCTTTATTATGTAAAAAGAATCCCTACTTCCCTTGGTCACAGCATCACGCGTAAACGGCTGGACCGATTTCGATAATCATTTTTGCGTTGTGTTTGTTACGATCAGGAGAATGATCTTACGCAAGAGTTTTAAATTTTGATAAATACTTACGCACGCTAGTAATTAATAAACTTCATTAAATTTTGACCGTAATTTACTTTTATTGTTTCTCTTCATTTATCTCATTGTAGTGTTATAATTTCAGCTGCAAAACAATTGTAATGTAATGGAAGAAATAACTAAGAAACATTCAATTAAGCAAAAAATTAAAATTAGCTAATTTTGTAATCGATTTAAATATCTACTTTGCCTGTTCAATGTTATATTTTTGGAAAGTACTTAATTAGTTTATTGTTTCGATTGGACATATTATTAAGTTAAATCTTCAATTGAGTTTACTTGCTTTGACCTGTAAATATTTTATTTAGTACCAAGATACAATAACTGAAATAAGGCATACAAATTAAACCTACGACTCTATTGCTTTGTCATTTGGTCGGAAGTTATAGCATCGCACCGTTAGTCCAAGCCTGAGGTTACAAAGTAATAAGTGGTAAACATACATGATACCTTCAATATTTTGCATAATTATTACCGAAATTGTTGCATATGCGTTAATGATTGGTCCTTCCCTGACTCTAATCACCGAGCTTCTCTCTCCAACAACCGACCGTAATTTACGATTGCGGAGAAAGTAATAACATAAAAGGAGCAAAATAACCAGGAGCCGTTCGGAAACGTAACATTTTAATCTCCCAAAAGCCACATCAACAAAGTAACAGTAGGAAGTGTAGTTATAATAATATTTTTCATTTCCTGTTACTAAAAATTTTTGCGAAGATATTTTTTTCATTGTTCGCTATCGTGGGAGCAACTACCTGACTCCCGCTGCGAAGTAATTTCATATAAATCGACATCGAGTGAGATGTTCAGAATCGCGGCTCTTTTCCCGCTGGGAACGGGGAGCGCGGGCGGAGAGTGATGCCCAACAATGGGACACAATAGCGCACATGATCTAGATTAGTGACGCGCATTGTGTCGCCAAAGGGTTGTCCCATTGTGCGCACACAAACGATGCGTCTACGCACAATACATCGATGTGCCCGCAAACATCTCGATACTCAATCCGCGCGTATTCTATGAATTTATAAAGAAAATAAATATCACTTTTGACAGCGGTCCGAGAAATGATGCTATCTTTATTTGTCGATTGTTATTACAAAACATTGAAATCAAAGGAGAAATGTTCGAGTTATTCCACTAAGTTTCGGTGACTCGAAAAAGAATCGGCCTGAGGCGGGTGATAATTAATATTTTTATTGTAAATGACCGGCAATCATACTTTTAGCTAAATTAGTGCTTTGAGCATGACAGACGAAGGTAAAGGGTAAATACTACCCTTCTTTATGAAATATTCTAATAGTTTTTAATAGTTCCCTTTTCATTAATTTAGACAACCTTTAATTAAAACCATTTGGAAAGGCTTTAAAATCATAATAAAAGTTTTAAACGTAAAATTAAATATTAGGCTTTTAAACCATTTTTTAATTATTAGGGGAATGCGGATCACTTCTTACCAGATGGTAATTTCCGCATATAGCACACTTACCTAATGTAATACACCTAATAGATATCTTATTTAAATACGTACCTACCTATAGCTTACACTTATTTTTTTTCAGTCAGATTTTTTGTATCTACTATTAGTTGCCCATAGTCGATACAAAAAATATAATTTACTTTATATGCATAGCAATGCATAAAACTTAAATAACATGTCATTTGAAGAAATAAATAAAGATTACGAACTGATATAAAAAGTATTAAAAATGAATACGTAAAAAATTAAGCTATCCGTTGACCGCTAAAGAAGAAGTCAAAATATTTTATGAATGTAAATGTTAACACTTTTGTCAAAGTGGATCACCCACAGAAATACAAAAGATACCGATGTAAATCTTCCTTTTATTTACCGCTAAACTATTCCGATATAAGCCCATAAAATATAAATATGAACAAAATACTAAACGCAATAAAATCTTCATTCTTATGTGAATATAAAAAAATAGTCCTGCATTTTTGTAAAACATGCTCTACTATATTTTTTGTGTGCAACCTGACCGACTACCATTGTTAATTTGTGCCTCTTGATCTAAAAAATGGATGAATGGGTAACAACGTAGTCCTTGAGCACCCAAAAGTTGACAAAGTTAGAAGCGATTTGTCTTATATGTTCATGATTTCATCTAACATTTGATCTCTTTTTTTCGCACCCGATCTCAATTAGTTCGATATGTTTGGACAAGATTTTTTCTAAGAAATTGAACGTGGTATCCTCGACATCTTTTTCATCGTAAATTAGGTAAATAGTAGAGCAAAGGTAGTTTTATTTTTATAGTTTTATTGCAGTCAAGTTTGAGATACGAACACAATATCGAGACTTCGTTCATTCAGAGTGAACCCTCTTAAATCAACGCCTCTCCATTCATCACGACAACGACACTTCTTATTCAAAGTAAACACTATGAATAATCCAGAAAGTTTTTACCAAATAGCACTAAATTAGAAGAGCTTTAAAGTTTAAAATAGATCGTACTGTAGATCGAGTTAATTTAGAGAAATAAACGGAGGAGCAAGCATTATAGTGTACTCTGTATCTAATTAGATAATATTATAATTTAATTAAATTCCATTCTCGCCTTTGGGTGGTACTATATTTCTAACTGCTTATCATCGAAGAGTGCCCTTACTACTTTATTTATCTATGTTTCTCCCATTCGTCAAAGCAAGAAAACGTTGAAATTAAACCCATTTTTTCGGTTTTAATCGCGTTGTTTTTATTAACAGTGCCTTTGCGTACACCTTCCACCTTACTGAGATGTAATTTGTTATTCTTAATGTTTTTAAAAGTTAATGTAAACTACCGCTTCATCTAATATTTCTATCAAAAAGTTTTGACTGTATATTGCAAAGTCTTTATTTATCGTACATAAAATAGGTCCTATACAGAAGAAGAAGTTTACAATTTTTTGTCTCAAGTAAACGTTTATTACGATCAAATTAAAACTTGATACGTGAAACTTTAAAAGCAGTTCAAATAAGTTAGCTTTTTTCTAAAAATCCATTGCAATGACTTGGACAAAAAAGGTCTTGGCGGAAGAGGATGGGACCTTACCAATATTAGTTTTATAGAGCAGAAAAAAGACTGACACTTGAGAGGAATTGTCGATTAGAATAATAATAGTGGGAACCCTTTTTAAAGTCGTAGCTACACCCTTTGGTACAAAAGCACCTGATACGGAAGCTATTCGCACACAGTTCGTGGGAAGTTTTCCAATACATTGATTTGTGTATTTCTATGAGAATAGTTTGTGATGTATTGCTATTAGTTACATCAGGCTTTCATGGTAAGTTTTTTTGTCTACAGACTGAGTATTTTTACTATTATTGATACCAGATGATCAATACTATTATTGATATAATATTTAGTAAAGTGTAATTTTAAAACACAATATTTACCGGGTTTTACTCGCGTTTTATTAAATAATGGCATTAATACTAAAGACCGACAAAATTTAGTGTAATTTTAGTTTTTTTTTTACTGCTTTCGCGACTTTGTATTGAATTAAAACTCATTTTCCAGTTTTGATCTCATGTTGCAATGCCGCATGGACGTTTCAGTGTCTTTATAGATTTTTTTAAGGTGTCTGACTCTTGTGTGTAAGTGTAATTTTGAAATTATACATATTTTTCTTATCCGTCGCGTTGCTTTCTAAACTGCCTTCTTTCCTCGGGAAAACTGAAGCGTAGTTCGTCATAGTCGATTGAAACTGAAAAATAGGTAATTTTAATTTCATATCAGCGTCACGAAAATCGAAGAAATCTATAAGTACACTATTTGTTTGGTCCATCTTTTAAACACCTATACTCATCAAAAACTTTCTCATGACTCCTCAATCACCTAATGAATTTTACAACCAAAATTTTATCGGTGTAATATTTTATAATCAATTAATATTAATGAAAATTAATATTTTGATACGGTTGACCTCCATTTAATTAATATCAATAATTTACATAAATAGGATAAACATTCGTGTAATTAATGTTAATTTTAATGAGTTGATGAACAGAAAGGTTAGCTTAAAAAAGTTATGTCAGCTGAAGGGTGTAACACATAAGAAGTCCCTATGTAAAAATATAGATATCAACTAGGTTTCACTAATGTTTATTTAACTTTTATAGAGGTGTTTGTAAAATAAAAAAGTAAAAATAGAAAGCTAGGTACCCCATTTTTCCCGTGATGTAATACCTGGAGTTCTTTTCACGCTGTAGCGCGTAAACTGCTTAGCTTCAAAGAAGATAGTTGTCAAGTAAGCGGCCAGACGTAAAAACATTTTTTTAGTAAGTTTGGTCATTGATTGTGACTTACCAACTGTGCCAATCCCAAATAATTTGATGTTTAGCGGGTTCTGTACTCCCGAGGGGGACAACTGGGAACATTGCTCTGATGAAAGAGAATCATTTTGGTACATGAATAAGCTCAAATATAAGTCCCGTTCCCGCGAAAATAACGGGAAAAAGGAAATTCCGTACCCGTTCCCGAGGGAATATCGGGTAGCGTATGTGTTATTCTAAGTCTCCGCCTACCAATATTCCACGTTGCATCGCAATTGGTTCAGTAGTTTTTGCGTGAAAGAGTAACAAAGTCACATACATGCATGCATATAATAAATAGCAACAAACTTTCGCGTTTATAATATCAGTAAGATTTTTCTGCAAATACGAAACTTCATATTGTAATATACCATCAATTACAAGGGAATTCTAAAAGGGCTTTTGTCAAGTACTTCGTTGTACAAGACCTGTAACTGTCCGTCACGTCCTGAATACTATTCAAGATTACACCGTTCTTCACAAGCTACAAAGACACGGAAACATGAACCTTAAGATGTAAAGGATAGAGGACATTTCATCGTACGATAACCCATCAATTAAAAATAGAGGAAACTGCCGCTTATAGGCACTGTGTTTCAAATAATCACCCGCATATTTGTGCACGCGTCAATGATTCTGAGATAAAAGTATCTTTGTTAACTACACTTGACTCTGTTTATCGACTAGATACTTAAGCTTTAGATAATAGAAATGTCTGCGGTGTTAGCTGTGTAAAACTACAACATAATGTTCGCAAGCTAGTATTAAAACCTAACCCCCTTATTTTTAAACGTCAATTAATGCGCTGCATAACTATGCATCGTTTGTCTTTTACTGTTACATGAAGTTTCAAAGATGACAGACGGAGACAAACGTCACATAACACACATACAAGATTTTGCTTGAAAATAAATATTTGTTTCTGGTCTGGGATTATAAAATACTAGCTGCGCCCCGCGGTTTCACCCGCGTAAGTCCCGTTCCCGCGGAAATATCGGGATAAAAAGTAGCCTATGTGTTAATTCAGGTCCCCAACTACCTATATTCGGTTTAGTAGTTTTTGCGTTAAAGAGTAACAACCTCACATACATACATACAGACAAACTTTCTCGTTTTTAATATTAGTAAGATACTAGCAGCGCCCGCGTAATACTTAAGCGCACGCGACAGAAGCTCTGTCAAAGGGCAACTTTTTTCCGTTTTTGTAACTTTTTCATGGATACTCCGCTCCTATTGGTCGTAGTGTGATTTAGCCTATAACCTTTCGCGATAAATGGAATATCAAATACAAAAAGAATTTTTCAATTGGGAGCACTAAGTAGTTCAAACAAACAATCAAACAAACTCTTCAGCTTTAGTAATATTAGTGTATATTACCTCAATTAAAATTGCACCACTATTTAATGTGGCTATTAAAAAGGTAAAAAGGTTCTTGTGAAGGTGTTAATAAGCATTTTCTTAAACCCCACAAGTAAAAACAGAAACGCTACCTAAAATGTGAGTGCCACTTAAACGATTAAGCAGCTCTCAAACTAAAAAACTCCCATACTAATTTGAAATTTAGAAACTGCTCAGTTATTTAAGTTACTCTCAAATTTTAAGTACTTAGCTTTTCTGTAATTGGCTGTTAGCCTCACTTGCAGAGTTTGCTAGTTCAAGGACTACGCAAGAGTATATTTTACAAACAGCCCTATGGGTGGCTTAATACTTTGTCTAGCCCTTAGTGCTAATCAACATCCAGTAAAAATATGACAAAAGCTGAGTCCATGCATAGGGTTGTTTGTTAATTCGGCTGTATGTAACTAATCTAGTGCTTACAATACATATTTTGATATTAACCCCCTTACTTATAAACGATGATTAACAGATGGCCAAGATATGTGACGTTTGTCTCTGTCTGACAACTTTGAAACTGCATGTCAAAGTAAAAGACAATCGATACCTAGTTATGTAGCTGTTAACCAGCGTTTATAAGTAACTAGCTGCGCCCCGCGGTTTCACCCACGTAAGTCCCGTTCCCGCGAGAATATCGGGGTAAAAAGTAGCCTATGTGTTATTCCAGGTCTCCAACTACTTGTATTCCAAGTTTCATCGCAATCGGTTTAGTAGTTTTTCCGTGAAAGAATAACAAACTCACATACATACATACAAACTTTCGCGTTTATAATATTATTCGCGTTTATAATATTAGTAAGAAGTAAGATTGTCCTTGTATTAATAAGGTCTTGAAATTTTTCTAATGTATAAATAATTTCTTCGGTAAATTTTCTAAACTCTAAATAAGCAGGATACTATTCTAAGGTAAGACAAGATGTATCAAAGCAGATATGCTCCGATATGCTTGCTTATAAAACACAATCTTTATACCACGGTACAATATTGCCAGCCATTTTCTATGACGGGTACCCATAATAAAAGTAGTCTAGAAAGATTTTATAGCCTATTTTATACGCTACTAAACTTGAATGGGGCACTTAACTTTTCAATAACAAAAACTATAATTTCATCATTAGCCCTAATGTCTAATAGGGTTGTCACCTTCATAACTTCTTTGACGGAAGCAAGCCGTTCGATTAATTCGAGGGCTGTCATAACAACGGATATTCTCCACTTAAGCTTATTTCACCTAATTGAATCCTTGCATTAAGATTCTGGACTATAATCCTCTTTTTGATATTCACACCGACATTTTGTGGGACACTCTTTTAAGTGTCTCCTGGATTAATTTTAAATTTGGAACAAGGTGCATCGTTTTGTTTTTTTTTTGTGATAGGTAAAAAGGAGTTTTTATTCTGATTTTTTCGTCAGTTACTTACCTACGCAAAATATATTTCTTATTTATTTAAGCAAGTTAGAATAATAATAGGGGTTAAAGTATGAAATTGCCGTTTTATTGCAATAGGTTCTTTGAATTGACATAGAATCTTCATGGTTTGAGGTTTTCGAATGAAACTTTTTTCAAATGGTTTCTGTGATGTTCTTTTTTTAAAAAATGTGAAACATTTGAATATCGACTTTCAATTGTTTTTGTTATTCAATTTAGACAAGAAAGATGGATACTGCGAAAATTCGAGTGATTTTTGAATACGAGTTCCGACGCGGAACTAACGCGGCAGAAACAGCCCGCAATATCAATGCTGCGTTTGGAGAGGGGTCTACTAATGAACGCACCGTGCGATTTTGGTTTAAACGCTTTCGTGATGGAAATTTCGACTTAAAGAACGAGCCACGAGGAAGACCGCCCACACAGGTGAATAACGATGAATTAAGAGAGATAGTGGAAGCCGATCCTAGTCAAACTACCCAGGAATTAGCGGCATGGTTTAACGTTACCTTACCCACTTTATTGACTCACTTGCGTCAAATCAATAAAATAAAAAAATACGAACAATGGGTGCCTCATGATTTGACTGATCTGCAGAAAGAAACGCGTGTTGAAACTTGTGTTGCCTTGTTGAACCGGTACAGAAATGAAGGAATTTTTGATCGAATTGTAACATGTGATGAAAAGTGGATTCTTTATGATAACCGGAAAAGAAAAATGCAATGGCTGACCCCAGGTCAAATGCCACAACAGTGTCCTAAAGCAAAACTTACCAATAAAAAGGTAATGGTAACTGTTTGATGGTCTCAGCATGGTGTTATTCACTATAGTTTTCTTCGATCTGGTCAAGCAATTACGGCAGATGTCTATTGTGCCGAACTCCGAACCATGTTGACAAAACTAGCAGTAAAACAGCCCCGACTCATGAATCGATCTTCACCATTATTGCTCCACGACAACGCGAGACCTCACACAGCACGAGAAACCATTTTGACCCTTCAGGAACTGCACTTAGAAACCATTCGTCATCCTCTGTATTCACCAGACCTTGCTCCAACGGACTACCATTTTTTTCGTGATTTGGACAATTATCTACGTGACAAGAAGTTTTCTTCCCAGGAGGCAGTACAAAATGCTTTCACACAGTTTGTGCAGTCTAGATCGTCGGAGTTCTATCGCAAAGGCATTAATAACCTTCCCATTAGATGGCAGCAATGTATAGATAATAATGGCAACTATTTTGATTAAATAAATTTGTTAAAAATTTAAAAAATAAACAATTAAGATTTTCAGTACAAATCGGCAATTTCATACTTTAACCCCTAATACCTAGTCATCGATTAGATAAGTTGCCTAGTTTGAAGTTAAGATGAAGAATAGAATAATTTGTAGATTTGAATATTAATATCTTTCAATAATTACAAAACATACAGAAACAATATTTTAGTATTTAAATTATGCTTTTTTGCGTTCATTTTAATTAGTTAGTCCCGACCGCCGGCCATTCATAGAATAAATACTGTAAATTCTTTAGTTTCTTATCGTGTCTATTAATGTTGTGGTAGGTTGGCGTACATGGACATGAAGGTCAACGAAGTGTGAAAAGGATAAATATACTTCCGTACGGCTATTTTAATTAGTAAAATCAGTATAAATCATAAATAAGGAGTTCATGCAGAGCCTGCAAGATTTGAAATTGGGTAATACAATTATTATCCAACTTCAAAAAATCCCTATGACAGGATTCCCGTCATGGGGATTTTTCGAAAATATATTTCCTTGCTAAAAATATAGTTTTGCCAAATTAGCAATACAATTTAAAATAAACGAGAAATACTGGTTGGCGCTTACGAATTCGCAACTCGAACTAGCGAGCTTTTTAGTTTATCAATTCTTCACCTTAAGTCAAATGCATTCATTACCACCATGACTTGTCAACCAGCGATGTGCCGTAGATTACTTCTAGGTACCTGCTATACCACTAGAATTTGTACGCACTACGCATTTAATAATGCGTATTTTTTCACCACTTTTCAACAATAACTTCATCCACGCAAATGTATTAAAACATGAATAAAGTTCGATCATCATATCTAATTTGAACAACTATATTGAGTTAAAAATTATATTTTTTTATCTAAATCCATTTTTATAAGTGGCCACAATCGTAAGTCGGTGATGTTCAAAGATGTCTTATTGAATAAAACCGCTTAACAACGCGGTTTAGAGTTATTGAACAATTTCTAAAAGGGAAAAACGGCAAAGAGATCGTTATGAAAAAGCCCTCATGGTGTTTGTACGCAACCGCAGAAAAAAGCTCAGCAAAACTTTAGAGGAAATCGAAAAAAATATAGAAAGATGAGTGTTACTTATTTGATACATTTCATGCGGAAATCAATCTCAAATTGCACATCCATAAATTGTATCTTCCGATTTCTTGTGAAAAAATGGTTTTGTTGTAAAAAAAAATGGTTTTTGTTCCAAGTTTTGGAGTGGGAAGTACACCCACACGCCAAACCACATTTTAATTATTGTAAAAGTCTGTTTAGAAATTGAAAAGGAATATCTGTAATCAGCAATAATATATTTTCATTCATAAATCTTTGTGAAATATAATATTTTATGCTTGCGGTCAAGTGGTCACAGAAAACTGCAATCATGTTTTGGCTTGCTTTGTTATCTGTTACTTTACAATTAGGTGTGTAATATTACACTTTTTGTCTACTGGAATTGTAATTGTTTTTTTTAAGTTTATGCGGTTATAGAAAAAAAGTGTTCTGATCTAGAAAGTGTATGTAACAATCTACTAGTGCACAACACAAGACTAAGTTACAAAATAAACAAATTTTTTATTATAAGTACAAATCGAGTGAGTTTAAGAATAAATAAAGTCAACACAATAATTACATGTAATAATTACATCTCAGTCAACCTTGAAAAAGCCAACTGTAAAGTTGGCGAAAGATCGGTTCAAATAATGAATAAAAACGCGATAAAACCGGATAAAAAAAGTGTTTTATTATGCAAAATCGCGAAAACCATAGAAGAAATCATAAATAAAGTCAATAAAAGTGTTCAAATTATATATTTACATTGATTTATTGTCTTATTATTAATACTAGTCCTTAATTTGGTATAACTCGAGTTCACCCAATAGTATCTCGTCACATAAAAATCAAGAAAAACAATGTTCGAAACTGACAATCCTACTAAAATTATAAAAATGACAGTTAATGAGTATGTATGTATGTATGTGTGTTTCAATCACGTAAAAAAAACTGAACCAAACTGATGACCTGGAACAACACATAGGCTACCTTTTATACCGATATTCCCGCAGGAACGGAACTTACGCAGATAAAACCGCGGGCGCAGCTAGTAATTACACTAAAGTTAAAATTAAGTTATTGTCTAAAAAAACACTACAATTACCATTTTTATTGATGCCAAATTGGTCCAATAAATAAATTATTACTCCTTTCTACATTATTATTTATCTTCTACGCAGTCTATTGTTATAATTATACCAGCAGTAGTAAAGGCTATCATTTCTAATTTAGTTGAAAGATTTATCGGACATGCTTTACTTACAATAAATCTTGTACAGGCACCCACGGCCACGGTCGCACAAACTTAACATCGTAAAATATCTACAAGTAGACCGAGTTATTTGTACGGATTTCAAATTTATCTTATCTCATCTCACTAACATTATTAATGCGAAAGTTCAGATGTTTGGCTTTCAATCACGCAAAAACTACTGAACCGATTACAATGAAACTTGGTATGCAGCTCTGGATTGATACTTTTTATTCCGATATTTTTTAAGAAGAGAGACTAACGCGAGTGAAAAAATTAATAATACTTGACACTGGCTAATTTCCTAATGGCCATAATCGGTTCACAACCGATAAAAAATAAAAAAAATCCTGATTTTGGATACCGTCATCTATCGAGCTGATTTGGAACTATAAGAGTACAAGTTTCAAAAAAAGGGATTCCAACAAAGCTCAAACACAAATTAAAATAATGTCTATTCTACTTAATACGTCTACTAAGCGCGCCCGAAGCTACTCCATTTAGGATACAAATGATAATCTCAAATAGATCACCTTCCATTAATTTTTAAATTTAGAAAACTAACGAGAAAATATTGAGGGAAACAATGACAGTGAAAGTAAAAGATAAATTAAAATGTGACAGATGAATCCATTCGTTGTATGAAGGTAATACTATTAAAAGCAACAATTGTGTTTGCGGTTTAGAGAGACAAACAATAGTTTCAAAGAATGGGGATCAGTTAGAGATGAATAAGAGAGATTACCATCGGCGACTTTGTTGATCGTTTGTTGGACAACTAAAATGGCACTTCAAAAAAAATGGGTGAAAGTGAGAGCGGAGCGAAGTCATTAATGACTGATTTTATCCCTAATACAAAACTGCATTATATTATATATGTTATATGCAAAGCCAATTTCTAGGAGTTATAGGTATATCTGTTGGTCTAAGTCTCGACTTGACTAGGTAGCCGATACGACTAATTCGTTGTTTGACTAAATTCTTGATTGGACTTGATCTCGATCGTTATTTAACTAGATCTTATTATTTCTTATTGGTTGTAAACCGATTATGGCCGTTTAGAAAGTAGCCAGTGTCGAGTATTATCAATTTTTTGCAAGTTTTTTGCAATTTGCATCAAAACAGTCAAGTCGTCGTAATAAAAGTCTGGTCAAAGAAGTCATTGTAAATGGTGGCTCTTTAAAATGACGGTTCACGTGTTGTCTATGTTTTGCACCGATTTTTACTTTCATTACACTTGTACACCGTCACAAAACTAAATTGATAAATATGCCATCGAAATTAAACAATTTACAAGCATTTGCACTAGGTTTCACAAAAATAAAAATTTTGCAATACATCATCTCCTCAACGCGTTTCCGCCAAAACTCCAACTGGATCTTAGTATAATACTACTTAGATGGAATTATGACACCTTAGTCGGAAATGACAAAGCGAGTAGAAACGATTACAAATAAGTTCGCTTATTTCTCTTTAGTGGGAACTGACATATTTAGCTCCAAAAGCACTATTTCTTGGTAGAAACGTAAACCTTAAAATAGGTAACGATTTCTTTTCGCTTAGCATTTCCAGTTCATTCCTCTTTTGTGGTAGAAACGTAGCTTTTGCTTAGGTACTTTGAAGTTTACTTTATCGTTCAAATTTTACAACAAGCACGAACTCAACAAGGCTCACGTGCCACGTAATACGATTACCGATACAATAACATATCCGATTCAATTCAATAGTTTCCGGTATCCGCATAGGTACTAAAATACTCTAAAAACCTTTTTTTGACAATGCAAAAACTGCAAAAATGGTAGCAACAAAAGTTGTTAAAATAATCTTTGAAAGTGAATAGAGAAACACGAATACTTTAATCGGATCTTATTCCCACGTTTGTTTGGTCCGATTGAAAAATAAAATTTAGGTGCTGTGTTCGCGTCTGAAGTGTGCCTTAATTACATTCGTTAGCCCTTTCTATCAGGATTTTCAATAATCGTAAACCGCAATCTACAGTTATATCTTAGTGGGAATAAATTCGTTGATTATACACACTGTCGAGGAGAAACGCAATCTTTTAAGTTAAACCAAACTTGTTTTGACTTAAATTAAATCTCCCACATATTAAAAATAGGTAGTATTGGAGATACAATAAACACAACAAAAAATACAATAAATTTTAATAATACTAAAAACTCACAATTGTAAACGGAGACAAATCTAAAATTAAATTAAACCTTTATAAAAAGACAATTAAATATATTGCCCTTGATCGTTTCCGGTGCAAAGCTGCCTGTAACATGTCTTTTTACGGGTATCGTAAAAGACAATCTGAATGTTGAGGGACTAGCGAAACTGAATATTTCCTCACATGGTAACTTATAGATAAACTACTTGGTCCCAATGAGGATGGTCAAAATATTGCCAAATCTAATTTGCAGTAGGTATTGTCAATAGGCAGTCTAACATCGCTCTTACGGTAAAAGCAAACATCGTGAGGAAACCGACATATCCTAGAACTCACCAAGGTTCGAAGACATGGGACATTCGCTAAATATGTTATGTTATTGTCATAAGACGTACCTATCGCGCCGATTTAAAGTAATCCAGAAGAAGAATAATCACATTAGACGGTTTTTAACCCTTAATTAGACTTAATAATCAAATTGTTCGCCTAATTTACCCTCTGTGAGTCCCTGAAACTAAAGTTACAATTCGTATTGGCTGCGAACTCCTTTGTCGCTTTATCAGTGTCTTTTTATTCGCACATGTAAATGCATTTAGCTTCCTTGCTTATCGTAAGTAACACCATTAATCTTGTATAACAATGTACCGACTCGAAGTCCGAGCTTTTATGCCTTAATCAAAGTGAACTTGGCCCTGTATCTGTGCCATTCTTTTTCATTTATATTGAGATAAAATTATTTACATATTTTACAACAAGACTATTGTAAGCAATGTTAATTCTTACAATAGTTTGAGTCTTGATGAGTAGTCATTAACTATTATTTTTATTCGACTTTTCGGTATTTTTTATCGAAAAATGGAATCAGAAATTCAGAGTTCAGAGGTTTATTATTATTGTCGGTTTCTTAAATAAATGGATCTAAAGAGTGTAAAAGATCATACATTTTAATTAGTAAACAAAGGTATGAGGAGAGGTAAAATGTTTTACTAAATTCTATTTTGACTTTTAGAACCGAATCGAAAGGTTAACTTACGTATATTAGTTTATATGTTCACTTTGTTTTGATGTTAGATAGTTATATTATGTATGTAGTAAATATAATTTAATTATCAAATAAGTATATCTACCAACCGCTATGTTAGTAAATGATTTGAATCTATGATTAACAAGGGTAGTATAAAACAAAAAAAATGTATTCAATTATTTTATTTATCATTACAATTTTTCTTTCTTAATATCCTATCAGTAAATCTTATTAAAATACTACATCAGTCTCGGTATATTTACATCGAATAAATTAATTCACAGCCAAAATATTTACAACAAATATATTAAGTCGTTATTTACTCAAGGCACGACAAGCACATAGTTCTGAAAGAAATAAGGCACATTGACTAGAAATTACCTAACTAAAACTTCTGCATAAACTTATTGATGTTGCCACCATGAAATAGTATCCAATAATTCTTCTTCGTCCATGTGTGTCTGGGAACGTTGCTGAAGTTGGTAATTTGGGACGTAACCTGAAGAATGAGCTGATGATATTCCTGAAGAGCAGTCTGAACCGGAGGGCGAAGGCACTGAATCGGAGTACGGGGAGTTATCACCAAATATACCTTCATCTACTTCGTATTGTTCCTTAGGTTTTGTTATCCCCATTGAAGCATCACTTTCTTCAATCAAACTTTGTAGATACCTGATGTATTCGACGACCATTTTGAGCGTGTCTACTTTGCTGAGCTTCTTTCCGGAGCCGCGACGAGAGCCTCCAGATAGTGCTGCGATGACTGACGCAGGCAACCTTTTTCTGAGAGCGTTAAATCCGTCGTTCACTTGCTTCACTCTGTTCCTTTCGCGAGCATTTCTCCTCGCGATTGACGCAGCTTGGGCACCGTTGTATCCAGTAGATTTGTAAGTGTACTTCGTTTCTTGTAAGTCCAGGGACGTGTATTTATTTTCCGGTGCAGGAGCAATTGCCACCATTCTCGGAGAGTAAGAATACTCTGTCGGTTTGTGGATTCCTTGTAACATGATCGCGTGTTTACTAGCGTTTAGAAGAGCGTTAAAGAGTAACGTTGATCTCGACAACCGTCTAATGAATGAGTCCCAAACTCTCCCGCGCCTGCTTTTATGGGCGCACCTTTTCGAAAAAAAAAATGCATAGGGACCCATCTCGTCCCCCGCCTCACCACAAATCAGTTTTTTTTATCGATCCTTACCTGGAACATGTATTCAAATAGGAGTTTTTGATCGTGGAACTTCATACGCGTGCCAATAAAATTTATGTCTATATTGACCGGTTATATTTTTGAAGAAATATATTAGATAGACATTTAAAATGACCTATTAGTGTAAGATAGATTTTATCTAACCACTTAATTCGCTAATAACAAGGAAACGAAATAAAAAAACAGACATTACTTAGAGTTCATAGAAGGGCCAAAAAAATATTATAAATTATCTTCTTCTTCTTCTTTTCCTATAGTGGTGTGGCTCACTTAGTGTTAGAGATTTCAGGTCGCCCTAAAGCCTAGAAACTTGACCTAACGAGGATAGTTACTATCAGAGATAACAACCAAGACCAATTGTGCCTAACGTGCCTTTCGAAGTACACACATTCTTCTTCTTAAATATATGGCTTTTCCATTCGGACATTTGCAACGACATGCAGTTATTTGCATCAAAGCAGACAAGTCGTGATAGATAAAGTCAAGTCTAGGGAATCGTTTGTATACACGGCGGCAATTTACAAAGATTGTTCACGGAGCTTTGGAGACAACGCTAAAGTCCATGTTTTTCACCGATTTTCACTTTTATTGCACTTGTACACCTTCACGAAACTAACTTGATTAATATGCCCCCGAAATTAAACAATTTACACGCATTTGATCTAGGTTTCACAAATATGAGAATTTAGCAACACATCTCCTCAACACGTTCCCGCCAAAACTCTCAAAAAGTACATAAATTATTAATCTATTGGCCGAATACTCGAACGCTACTTAAAATTTAAGATCTACTTAAACAATTGGGCAGCTTCTAAATTCAAAATTAGTATGAGACTTTTAAGTTTGGGAGCAGTTTCATTGTTTAAGTAGAACTCAAGTTTTGAGTAGCGATTCTGTATTATTAGAAATAGGCATTATTATTATTAAGTTTATCGCACATTAATTATTATATTGGCGCCTGTTACCTGTCACCAAACAATAAGTAAAACTTTCATTAGAATCAGCTGACTGAAAGAGTATAACAAGTGGAAAGCAAACAGCTGTTTAAGGCACAGGTTACATAATTTATTACGGTCCCTTAAATGAGAATTAGACAAAAATGTTTTTGTATTTGTACAACGACCGTACCCAATAGGTATTTTAACAACAAAACAAACAGCAACGCCCAGTATTATACACTTTCAGTATCAGATAATAAAGTTTAAATTTGTATAAACGAAAATTTTATAATCTTCAAGTGGTTTTGGTCGAGTCCACAAACCTCGCTATGGGCGGCGCTCCTTCACTGAATACTGAAAAAAAAAGTTACATTAATGTAGAACGAAGTGCTTTATCTTACCTTACAGTTCAATGGCAATGGACACGCCATTGTCACAAAACTATGGTATTTAAAAAAAATCTATAGAAGAATTTGGACCATGCCATTGAGACAGAGGCTCGATTGTTTGAGGTTCTCCATCATCCCATTGAAAACGGCGCTAAAACTGAATTTAATAGACTCGGTGTCGCCTCTGAGAAGCAATTCGTAAGTAATTTTGTCACATTTTTTAGTTTTACCTGCGCTTGAGTTACATTATCTTATTTATATTCAATTTTTAGCCTGGTAATATTTACGTGTTTTTTTTGTTGATTTCTGAAGGAGTCTGTAAAGGTTCTGAAATGTAGGAACGGCATTGCTACAATGCTGACAATGCAATGCTGGTAAACGTGATTAAAACCGAAACATGACTTTTGTTTCAACATTAACCCCATTACTCATAAACGCTAATCAATGCGCTGCATAACTATGCATCGTTTGTCTTTTACTGTCGCATAAAGTTTTAAAGTTGACAGGCAGAGACAAACGTGATGTAAATAAGTCAAGTGTCAATAATATTTTATAAGGTAGGGAGTTAGGAGCTATCTAATGTCGTCAATATTGACCAAGGTACTTATCGCAGGAAATTAACTCGAGAACATACTACATATCACGATTTCAGAATTACAACTGAATCGAACTAAATTTGTACCAAAATTCAATCCCAAAATATCCCTAGAGTCAAATAACTTCACACATACGCACAATCATGTCCCAAGACGCGACCCATCCATCATGAATTTCGAATCTCCTTCCTGCAAGTGAATTCGCAAAATAATAAAATTGTGGGAGTGATATAACGAATATAAAGCGACTTTAACAATAGCACTGCGGGCGTGCTCACAGTATTCTCGTCAAATAACATTTAGCCAGCCCACACCTTAGAAAATCGCAAAATAGAGACATCTAACGTGACAATACCTTATGAAGGAGCTACGGAACCAAGACCGATAATTACAACCTTTGTCACTCCTATATTTTGCGATTTTAAAACGAAACCAACAATGAAATGAATGGATCCTTTTGTGAAAATTGCAATGGAAATACTTTTTGATAGAGCGTAGCTGTATGAAATTATAATTGATGTTTGACGGTGACCATAGTCTCTCGTGAGAAGTATAATTTTACTCTTTCAAACTACTGCCTATTCAGTTACGATTAGCCGTAAACTATTTTTGCTTTTAATACCACCCTAGACGATCTGATTTTTTTCATTAAGCTAGGTTTTTTTTGTTTAAGGTGAAGGATTGATCAACTAAAACTCATACTAGTTGAGTAGCTAGCTCGGGTTGCGACGACGTCTCGTAAGCGCCAAATCGTTGTTCTAGTTTAATTATACCTAATGATAATTAGGTAAAACGGTGTACTAATACTAATCAATATAGGAAAAACTAACGTTTAGATAATATCTCGTTTCTTCAAGTTGTTTTATTTTTTATTTTTTGAGTTGCAAAAGTTAACTTATCGTGTATGTAAAACTACCAAAATGAAAGCGTTAGAAAGTTAAATTAAATACCAAATTAGGGTTACCATATGTTTTGCATTTACTGAGATATTTGACACCAAAATCTACAAATTCTTCGATTCGTCTTCTTAACAAATTTATTTCAGAAGAACAACAAGATCTATTAAAGTTAAAAAACCAACAATATTGCATCGCAACAAAATAATTTAACAACTTATAACCAATCTCGAATAATCTTAATTTCATGTTAACTAGATTGTATGTAGGTATATTGAACTCGCAATGCCATTCGTTGTTCTTGTTAAGCAATCTACATTTTCATGTTCGTGCATAATTGGACCACTATTTGTAATAAACTCATTCCACGGATTATGAACCGGGCGCAATCAGCTGATGGGACCATTACACTGGCGACCGATGCCTAGCCAATTCCACGGCCAATATCTATAAATAGGGTAAGCACGAGAAAAAAACACTAACAAGAATTCTGTAAAATAAACATCGATAACTGTAATTATAAATTATACACCATTGTAATATGTTTACATACCATTTATGAAAGTGTGATGTTTTTTTGGCAAATTGATTTTAATCAAATTTAAATTATAGATGATTCTAAAATAGCATTATAGAATATTCTGTAAAGTTTTCAATTAATATTTCAATCAAAATAATGGGAAAATTGAATTATATTAAATTTACCTATCATTTAATTTTATGCGTACCGCACGATTTCGCGATATCAATTTAATGACGCAATTTTTTACCTTTTGTTTTTATTTCCTGAGATTTTATTCAAGGAACCCTAACACAAGGTTATTTGCAGATATGAACTGCGGTGGTCTCTCCACCGTATTGGGATGTCTTTGATAAAGTTGTAACTTTAATTGCCACACAGGATCGCTTTGAAACACCGCGCCACGCGTCTCTTACCCAGTAGGTATAACTATACCAAATGCTTGGTATTCATTGATTTTCTTTACTTAAACATAATTGCTCTTAATTTTCTCAATCTTCCATTCCAAAGACAGTGATTAGAAGTAAACTTTACCTGCCAACATCTACCTATAAAATATTTTTCTGTATATTTAACATTATAATATTATTCATAGTCTTACTCTGAAATTCAGGTCATAGGCTTATTATGGCCTAGATACTTGACCTAGATACTTGACCTATTTTAAAACAAAAATGTCTCAAACTCTCCACATAATCTTATTGAAGGTAAAAAGTAATAAATCCATTATTGATTGGTAAACTTCGTCTACGTAAAAGTTCAAATAGATCTGTAATTTAAAATAATTTGTTGCCTGAAAATTAAATTATTCTTACATTAGAAGAAATTTCTATTAGGTCAAATTGTACAGACAGATGTCCACGAAAGTGCCTTTAGAAGTATTTGGCACAAGTCATATCAGCACCTTGCCGACATGTGTGCAATCCTTTCGCATCTGCGCTGATTTTTATTTATAAATAATAAATATGACGAACTATATCTGTGCTTTTATAAGGAATAGCACCTTTCCGGATGTGATGTAGCGGATGTTGCTTTTACGTAAGGATTTTGAAAAATAATGTGTTATGTCATAATACTTTTCTATTAAAAAAATGAAGTTTTTGAAGTACCTTTCTCCTTACTTAAATCCACAAAAATACTACTCACAAATAATTTTCTTCAAGCGAAATTATGCATACTTTATTATTTAGCTCTAAAGCATTTTGAAACATCTAGTATTTCCTGCAACAAGAAAATAAACCTAGTTATATTAAAACCAAGAAAAAACGGAACTTGCGACGCTCCAGCGTGTTATATTTGCTTATCTACATACTAAAAAAAGAGGGCACGTAAATATCTTACAACATTTTGCGGGCATTGTATTGTACAATATAAAACCACATTAAGACGTTTTAACGACAGATCTAAGTGATCAATCCTCTACGGGCATCTATTTAATAAACTTACACGCATGACAGTGCCATCTGAATGACCTTTTTTGGGTTTTTTGCTGCGCAAGAGTGGATCATTGTTGCGCAATATTATGTCCCCTATTGACATATTAGCTTTAGTGGGCTCGTGGTATTGTACCCGTGTTTACATTTAAGATAAGCACATAATCTACTTTCGTACACAAGATTTGTTGATTTTAGTAAATTTTCTTGTAGAATTTTAAGAGATCCAAGAAACTTAGTAGGCAGTAAAAATAACTAGAGGTTGTAGAAAACAAAATTTAGATCATTTATCCTGAAAATGTATGATGTAAAGTAAAAACAACGATGAAATATAGTTGGAATAAAAACTATTGTTCTAAAATTGCTCTAGTTATTTAACAGTTCACTTTATAAATAACTAGCTGCACTTCAATCCCGTGGGAATGTACCATAAAAGAAAACCATGTGCTAATGCAGACTACATACAAAGTTAATCCAGACTACATACCAGCTATCTACAGATATAGTTTGATCGCAATCGGTTCAATGGTTTTTGTGTTAAAAAATTACAATCATTATATGCTTACTTACGCACAAACTTTGTCTTTTATATTATTAGCAGGATTTCAGTTCGACTTTTAATAATTGTAGTAATTAATTTGTCGAGTAGGTATTTAATTAAGAGTATTTAACAGCTAACTTTAATATTAGGTTTAGTAATAATTACCTTTTTACAATAGAATAATTTTGTCGGAACATTCCAAACTTAACACATTACCAAGTAAAACTATAAAAATTATCCTTTAATAACAGTGCATTATGATCCCAGCTTGTTTCCTAATGACCATGTTAGGATATGAGTTATGGTAAACATTAAATTTTCATAATTAATAATTAAGCTGTTGTATCCCTTCACCTCCCATAGCTAGTACCAATAATATTTTTGTTTTAAACATACGGTAACGTATATTTAATTGTATTTAAATTTGCGTTTCTCAGCGGGATGCGGCGCGGATCGTGGTACATTGATATCGAATATAATTTTACCAAATTTATGTCACATTAAAAACTTTCTAATTGATTTTTTACGAAGACGAAGATAGAGTGTCTATGACACAGTGTCCGTATACTAATATTTGATGATATTAAAACTTCTAATAAGCATGAAATACGTGAGAAAGATCGATTTGAATTTGAGACTATTGACTTTCAACCAACCAAATTTTAACATAGGTATACCTATAGAATATAAAAATCTTTATTTTACACACAAAAATAAAAATATAACCAATTTATTTTAGAGTGGTAAAAAGAGGCGACCTCACTCTTGTAAATGGTCCCTTTTGGGCGACTGATTACTTACCTCTACTGTACTTATAACAAAGTTTCAGCCCACTAGCTTATCGGGAAGTGCATCAAACAAACCAACAAAAAGAAAAATGAAAGTATAAAAAGTGGAAAAAATACGCGACACGACGCGACATACTAAGTAACGACAAATTTGCGTAGCCTCGTATTGCGTAGGTATGCACAGGTTTATTAATTGTGATTTTCTCTGATGTAGCTAAATATTCTATAATATATAAACTGTACCTACATATTAATAAATTAACTTACATCCCGCATCATAAACAATTCCATATCATAAAAATGTAAATACCGAATCATTTTTAACTTTTTTTAAAGCACACGACAAATTGGACCGGTTTATAAGCCATTGAACTTTAACACATGAAGGCACTAGGTCAGACCAATTAGGCCAAACAAATTAGTAACATAAATTGACATAACTGATGTTTTTAAATCCTTTAAGCATAGTTTAATAGATATTGAAGGTAACAATTAGGGGACCACCTACGTTGAAAGCATTCTATGTTACCGTAAGGACACACGTTTCTCAAATTTTTACATGTTTATAGACGTGACTTCTCATTACCTAATTGATCTTAACGCGTTATTAATTCCAATTCAACTGGACTACAAAATTTATAAAATTCTAGCTCCAGGGTGGTCCTTGACGTTTTTGGTGTATGTAAAATATGGGGCATGGAAAATCACTATCGTTATAAAGGTCACCTACTGTAACGGTAGAAAAGCAAAGCTCGTAAATTTTGATTCACCGTGAAAATTTATAGAAGCTAACCCCCGAATAGTTAAATTTGGGTTAGTTTTTTCATTCGTGGGAATGGGTTCGGTCTAAATTATATTTGTGCCCTATTTAATATGCAAAAGTGTAGATTATAAAGTTAATAATTTTTAGGAAAGAAGGTTAAAATTGAAAAATCAATTTAGTACTCACTGTGCTGGCGTATCTCGAGTCATATTGTAAGAAAATTATGTGATTTCTTTTACAAATTATTTGTTTTCTCCTCCATATTTTTCGAGCCATGTTCCCAGTTATGTCCCTTTCCTTTCCAGTCCGCTTAAACATAGGACGTAAGTCTTATTGACCATCCCTCTGTAAATAGATTTAGCAATATATTAACGCTCGGCAGCCTCCCTGTCATCAAACCCTCCTTGCAACTATGCAGTTAACCCGCTACCCAGTGAAGTGAACTCTAGATTCGCTAGTTATCTCTTAGTTTCGTTTTACGACACCTACTGGGAAGAGGTGGGGTGGCCCTATTTTGTGCCGAAACAGAACAACCTATTAAAAAAAAAACACTTTTTACCTACTTCCAATACGTTACCCAATAGTAGCCGCATAGCCTGTGTTGTAATGAAATCAGCAATGTAAACCTAGTGCTGCCACCTGTGTCCTTTATATGGTTTACTGTTATGAAACAAAATATATTAGTCTGTTGTCAGTCTTTGAACATAACGTGTTTTACTATAGGTTATGGGCTGCTCATTCATTTACCTTTCGCGTTTTTTATTTTAACAAGGATTTTACAGTTGCAAGTTTGCAAGTGTTAAATAAAGACTTAGATGTATCGAACTAATAACCGGTTTGGCGAGACCAAACCGAAATAATAAACTTATTCTCTAATTAAATCTGAAATATGAGTAGAGAAACGCAAAAATGGAAAACGTGTTATTTAAAAAGAATAAGTTACTTAAAAAGAGTTAGTTACTGATCGAATGTAGACCTTTGGCTGCCAATAATAGAGATTTGAGAATGGAATTTTCAGTCGTCCAAATTACAATAATACACGGACATAATACGTGCACCTATCCACTACTTACAACGACCAGTGAGTGACATCGATATTTAAAAAAATGTGAATAAACTTACTTACTTCATACATTGTTAAACTCTGCAAAAAATATTCGACTCTTTTATGTCATTTTGTCAAAAGCGTAACGCCTATACTCGTGTCATTCGAGACTTTTTTAAGTCCTTTGTAAAGATTTTTAAAGCTCCCTATGACACTTTATACTAAAATCTCGAATTAAAGTAAGGATTGAAAGAAAAGATCAAGTCACAGCTTAATTTATTGAAATAATCCCTTCCCTTTAAATACGTGAATTAAAGTGTTACCTATTGAACAAATTCATCACTTAAGTTATCAAATTTTATTTAACTTGTACATAAGTAATCCAATCTGTACGTATGTACATATCTAGAAATATTTTAGTTATGATAGGTTTACTAAAATTCAGCAAATCACAAGCAGTAGACATAAAGCTAAATAATTTGAAGCCACAATAAACTTTGTAGACACGAATTAAATTTTTTTTTTCATTACTTTAATGATTTTTTTCTGAATTACGTAGTACATAAGTTCTACGGTTAGGGATATATAGGGTAACCGATATATAATTAAAAATGCAAATAAAAAATATCAACCTTAAAAAAAACCACGAAGATGCCTATGCTTACCGACTTTAAAATAATATTTTTACTTTCCGTTTTGCACCACCTTCTCCAGACCTTCTCCATATTTAAACCTGAATGAATCCAAAAATACATAAACCTATAATAATAACTTGAAAACGATTCAATTCAAAATAACGACAACCAACATGTTTATTTACACAATAATTACGAAAAAAAATGGTGTAAAATCTTACACCAAAATGGAATGTTCACACAATTTGTACTCAACTGGGTATACGATACCTGTGATTTTCTTAAACGATAACATCCACCGGTTTTTGACTTGTGTTTCGTGTTAAAATTGACGCCGATATTACGTCAAATTATAATTTTTTTTAAGGAAAACTAAAGCTTAATTTACAAATTGAAAATAGTGTCATTCTATAGAGTCAATTTCACAAAAACAGACTTCCAGCAGTTACCCGCGTTATATTAAGTCTAGGTTTCTTCTAGATAATGTAACTTTATATTGTTGAAATCGGTCCAGTAGTCTTTTTTTTTTTGTTTTTATTTATTTTAATCAGAAAAAAGTACACATTTAAACTTAAACTAGACTCCCACCAAACTGACGAGCAGTTTGCTGGCGAGTGAACGCTTTTTACATTTATTTTATTTATGTGCATCTACTTACAATTACTAACTCTCTAACCTTCATAGTATTTGTAGTTAAGAAGCCTATTCGTTATAAACAAACAAATATTTTTCTCTTTATTATATTAGTAGGTATAGATAATAGATAATCTATATTTTGGAGAATAAAAATGAAAAAAAAAAGAATAAAAATAAAAGACTCCAAACATCATTACAAAAAAGAACTATGTCCTTATCAAACAAATAAAAGAAGGAAACTTTTAAATTGGTTATAATTAAATAAAATTCCGTCTTTTGTTCAACAATTATAAATAATCAAACTGATAAATAAATTAGTTCCTTCTAATTAGTTTGAAAGAGCAAGAAACAAAACCTAAGCAATGTTAACAAGCAAGGATTGTAGTTACAGCTCAAAGACGATAAAACCAATTGACTGATCATAATAAGAAAACCAATTGACTGGTCTTTTCCCTCCACGAAAAAATGTACTGTGTGTGTCTTTTTAGTAGCACTCTCGTGCAAGAACGGCCAATCACAAAAAGTCTAGGTATAGATAGGTAACGCAATGGCCAATCTAAAAAAAAAATATTACCTCACCGTCTGCGCGCAACGGTGATTTGTGTTTAGTACAAAAATTCGCGGAATAAGCAGTCAATTGAATTAACTATCTTTGTTACAGCTATTCGCCTAATGAATTTTAATTATTGATTCAAAACACTTGAATATACAATACGACAAGTTTTTACCATCTTGAATTCCGACGATTCCCTTTACGACGACTAACCTTTTCTAAAACGAATTTTCTTTTTTTTCTAAATACATGAGTAATAAGACAAAAATATCTTACCTAATATCTAATGTTAATTAAAAAAAATGTATATAATATCTAATTTAAGGTATATTTGGTAATGCAATTTTAAAATAACTATACCAATGCAGGGGTAGCGTCATGACGGAAAATAGGAATCAAAAATCATACCAAAGAAAATAGTATCGGCAAGTAACTAGCTTTGAAATTAGTAAAATGTGCAACATAAACATAGATATATTTTTAGCAAGGAAATATATTTCCAAAAAATCCACAGGATATTTCCATGTTTAAATTTTTTCCAAAAGTTTTAAAATATTTCAATGTTTAAAAAATGCCTTGAGCAATAAAAACAAAAAGAAATATTTTATGTGCAACATAGTTACATTTTACCTCGTTTTAATCGGCTATTATTATTTATTCACTTCGTGAAAAAGGCCATTGTAATATGATTGAAACGTCGAGGTAAGAAAGTAAATAATAATACGCGCCTAAGACGTACTCGTGAATGTAAATAAATCGTGCGAATTTAAAAAGATTGTAAGTATTATTTGTATTCTTAGCTTTATTGGGTAAAAATACAGGTTATTGAAATAATAAAAAATACAAAATCCCATGCTAAATTCGCTATTCCATACCATACCTATAAACATGAAAGTTAAAGTTTATTACACCTCGATCGAAAAGATAGATCAGTGATTAAATCTACAGAAAACCGCCTTAAGATATTTGAATAGCAAATGATGTATCCATTTTGTGGATCGTTATTCCGATACGAGTATCCAAACTAATACTCTTATATTAGCTTGATAAGCAAACAGAGTTTTGCATATCAC
Source organism: Idaea dimidiata (assembly GCA_949358125.1). Lineage (NCBI taxonomy): Eukaryota > Metazoa > Arthropoda > Insecta > Lepidoptera > Geometridae > Idaea > Idaea dimidiata. The sequence goes on along the minus strand of OX442339.1, from coordinate 11,694,609 downwards.
GATGAAATTTGATCGATCGACTAACGATTAATGAAATGCATATATATCATAATATTGTTTTGATACTTGTTTAATTTAAGACACTAACAGGCGAATACAGAAACGCCACTGTCAATTAAGGTTCTATTTTAACTGTTAAGCACTTTGAGTACTTATACATAAGCAAACTATAGAGCGCTGATACGCGAGTATGTACTGTAAGCACCGGTATGAACAGTCAAAAATGACAAAAACGATGTCATCAGTCACCTAGGGTTACGGGAATTGACTGTTTCTCTCGTTAGAATTTATTCTAGTAATAAATATGGTAACATGTTCAGTGCCGCGGTATAAAAATGATTTGCGGATCACTATTCAATCTCAACATTTGACAATCTATGTATACAGCATCTGGTTACACTTTACGCAGTAGGTAAATACCCATAGGCGCGCTGTATAGTTTTGATTATGTATACTCTAAGGTTAAGCAGCTCTTTATCTAAAATAATGTCAAAAGTACTAATTTAAAAATTAGACACTGTTATCTAGGTTCTAATTATCAAATTCTAAGTGGCGTTTTTGTATTTAATTGTATCAATATCAAAACTGGGTCTTGGAAATAAAACCAGCTGCTAAAATGTTGTTATTATTTATTAATAATCCTTTTATCTACATCCCACTGCTGGGCAACGTTTTCCTTTTGGTTCTCTCACCCCGGTCCATAGTAATATCTGGCCAACCACCGTAAAAGTCGAGTTCGTCCCTTCATCTTCGTCAAAATCGCGGAAACTTTTTACTATTGCAACACTGTTTATCTAGCAATATCATTTGAAACCGTTTTATAATAGTAAGAAATAATTTTGCCAAGTCCGTATTGCAGACATTCAATTTGTAGAGACTCTAAAACCTGTTTATTTAATTCAACCAGAACATTATTCTAACAGTAATTACACTTTGCGATTGTTTTATTAGCATCTCTATACGAATTGGATTGGGTATATAAGGTAATATACTAGGTGAGTCACATCCAAACAAAAAGGACATGCCTGTATCAAGTAGGCCTCGTGACACTTTTAGACGTAAGGGCCTACTTACTAAACTAGAGTTTGGGGTAGTTAAACTTTATTTAATTTAACTACGTAGCAAAGAGAATATAGGAAGAAGCACGCAGTTTTGCTATTGACCTGTAGATAAAAAAAAACTCGATTAAAAATACGCATAGAAACAACAAAAAAACCAAAAAGAAAAAAAACAAGCCCAGTAATTTGAAATTACGGTAAGTAATAATAGTTTTGTAATCGATACACACAGAATACATAATAAATGACTAAAAAATTACTCACAGTCGGGACGCATTGAAAAAAATAGATTGGTAAAATGAATGGGTCCCGACTGTGAGTAATTTTTTAGTCATTTATTATGTATTCTGTGTATATCAATTACAAAACTATTATTACTTACCGTAATTTCAAATTACTGGGCTTGTTTTTTTTTCTTTTTGGTTTTTTTGTTGTTTCTATGCGTATTTTTAATCGAGTTTTTTTACGCAGTCGGGTTTTTTGTTTTTTTATAAATTATTTTTTTTATTTTACGCTTTTTAGTTATTTTCATTTATTGATGGTAGGTAAGTCTCGTAATCTATTCATTTCATTAGGGGGTTATAATGTACTAGCTTCGCCCCGCGGTTTCACCCGCGTAAGTTCCGTTCCCGCGGGAATAAAAAGTAGCCTATGTGTTAATCCAGGTCCCCCAGCTACCTATATTCCAAGTTTTATCGCAATCGGTTCAGTAGTTTTTGCGTGAAAGAGTAACAACCTCACATACATACATACATACTTACATACAAACTTTCGCATTTATAATATTAGTAAGATTCTGTTTCAGTTAGGGATTAGTTATTTATTGTTTAAATTTATTATTATTCTTTTAGCGTTTTTAGGTACCTAAGTGTTATTAGGCTTTTATTCAATAGGTAGGTAAAATTTATGTATATATTTTTTTAGTTTATATCAATAAATTCCTGTCACCTGTACCATCACGGCTTATACTTTGATAGTTCCAAGCGTAACTACGTAACAAAAATAAAAACTTGTTCGTTAGTAATAAAAAGCAAGAATACCTAATTGTAAATTAACTTTAAACCGTTATATTTCCTAAACGGTTCTTTAAAATGAAAAATGGTGAAAGAAACCTAATATTTATTATTTAAAAACCTATTCAACGATACCCATATTGACATACTTTGACGATTTTGGAATTTTTAATATTGACAATATGGCGTCTGGTGGTGACATAAGTTACTTTGGATTACTGTCATGTCTTTAGTCACACTCGCCAGATTAAGACGAATCGATTGACGTAAGAATCATCAAAATCGGTCCACGCGTTTGGCCTCTAGAACGCCACATAGAAACATCCATCCATACATACATACATACATACATACATAGACCGATAAACACATTACCCTCCTTTGCGTCGCGCAGTCGGGTAAAAATAAACGGACGGTCGGATCTTAAATTTCACACTCAAGCGCAATTTGTCAAGCGTTGTTTCATAGAGAAATTTGAATACAACATCTCTGCTCTGTGGTCACATCACTACACGTAAACAAGAAGAAAAAAGTCTCCAAAAATCGTCAAAAAGACCCGCCGCGCCATGGTGTCCATTTCTTCATTCAAGTATTAAAACGAGGCAACCGTTTTATATTTGATAGTTAATTTATTCGTTTTCTGAAAACGTTCCTGCCAATATAAGTAATAGCTTAATACCACGTTTCCACCACTGAGGTGGCTGGGTTCTCAGCTCAGATTTTAGGAGAGCAATCGTTTAACAAAACACATGTTATTTACTATATCCGTTTAACAAACAAAGATAACCATAGCGTTCTGATGTTTCGAAGATTTAATCGGTAAGGATAAACACAGCTTTAGTTCGTGTGTTGATTTTTGTGTATTGCATGGAGTTGTGAAATTAATGTTCATTCATTTTGATGATCCTGATATACTTAATCTTAGTCTATTTTTTAATGGTTTTGAAGGCTAAAATTATTAATTTTATTGCAATTCATTATCTATACACAACACACGTATTTTGAATGCATAGTTATAAGTATTTTCCTCCATTTTTATTTTTTAAATTATGTTTTTCTTATTTGATTATTGTTCACTGAGCAATTAAGTATCAGTGAAAACTTTGTTGAATAAATTTATATCTTACTAATCTTTTTTATTAATATTATAAACGCAAAAATTAGTTTGTATTTTGTGACTTTGTTACTCTTTCACGAAAAAACTTTTAAGCCGATTGCGATGAAACTAAGGAATATAGGTAGCTGGATACCGGGAATGACACATGGGCTACTTTTTATCAGGGAACGGGTGAAACTGCGGGGCGCAGCTATTTACTCTTAAGTTGTATTTAGTTGCAGTAGTTTTGTATGTTTCTCTAATAATAAACCCATTGATAAAAAAATGTTGTTTCCAGAATATCTACTTTATTCACTCATTATAATATGAATCAAAAGAACCTGCACCAAATATTCAACATTATTTTAAATTTTCTCTCAAATTTCATAATCTTCGCATAAAATCTGCAACACGACCTCAGAAGCTAAGCCTTATGAAGTCGTAAAGGCCACCCATCTAGCGCCTCACGCGGCGCATTCAGCCACTGTGACGGATTCCAGATCCGCCCCTCATTTGTTATACAAATTTTATACTACCCTCCGAGCTAAATCTCGACCCTCGAAGAGAACAATGGATAAATGACTTTACCGTGACTTATCAGCCTCGTCACTGAACATCTAATGTCTATATTTACCTTAGTTTCTGTTTACAAACGTCTACACAGTAGTGCAATAACTTCGCACATTGCTAGTGAACTTTCTGTTTTATATTTTACATTTTGAAGACGCTTCGGAATGGTTAAAGGTATATTATTATGTAACCAAACTATAGATACGAGGTAAGAGAAAAAAAACGGCCAAGTGAGAGTAAGACTCGCGCACAAAGTGTTCCGCATCTATCCAACATTCATCTGTCCCGCTATGTGTCTGTAGAATCGAGCAAAAAAACGTCAAAAATCACGATTGTTGTATAGGAGCCAAGAGAAATGCTGTGAAAATTTCAACTGTCTAACTATCACGGCTCATGAAATACAGCCAGGTGTAAAGAGAAACAGCGAAGTTTCAGTAATAGGATCCTGTTTTTAACCTTCAAAGGTTCTCAATTCGTCGCGTATATATATTTATTTTTTACGCTTTGAGTACGGAACCCTTAAAAAGCAATTCAGATCAAAATTGGAACACAGTTCAAAACAAAAGGCAATCGCAACTAGAACAACATGTAAATTACTTATCATAATAATACAATAACCATCGCAAACATCAAAACAACTGTGCAACCGTAATCCAATGAGATCCGTGAAGAAATTTCATTAAATTTTCTATCACCCGAGGACAATGCAATTGCAGGAGGTAACAGAGGCAGTATTGAGTCTGCATGCACAGATTGCCAACACCAGCCTCGGGCTTCTGGCAGTTCCATACAGCTCCTTGATTAAATAAACCTTCATGTCAACGTCGTGCCGCAAGGTATATCAGTCGACATATCGCACAGATTCCAGTGTCGTTCATGAAATAGACCGGTTTTATACATCGACTAGCTGGTGGCCCGCGATTTCACATATTCTACACGATATACTACATATTATACTTTTTTTTTGTAAATACATACATATTATACATAGAAAGACACCCAGACCGGAAACAAATATTAATTCTTGAGCATAAATATTTGCACCCGACGGGAATCGAATCCGCAGCCTTCTGCATTGCAGTCGCCTATGTATTATTCCTGTCTTCAGCTATGTAATTCGAAGTTTCATCGCAATCGGTTCTCTAATTTATGCGTGAAAGAGTAACAAAGTCATTTACATACATACACACATACTAGTAAATTTTTACGTTTATAATAGTAGTAAGAAGTACCTAAGATTATCTTCCTACATATCTGTACCTAATCAACTCAACACGCTCTGATTTACTAAAACTTTTATAGGCCCAATTGTCGGCGGCGGCAACGGCAACGGAACAAATGATAACTTAAACTCACGTAAAATTTTATTGAGCATTAAAATAAACCGCTTCGGATTACGCTATCTATCTTATCAATCTACAGAGGTACCTACAATCGTTAAGACGAAATTTATTAAATACCACATTTAATATGGCGAAGGTTTTTTTATGTAAACACCGCTCCGCGGTTTCACCCGCGTAAGGCCCGTAGTAATATCGGGATAAAAAGTAGCCTATGTGTTATTTCCAGTATCCAGCTATGTATATTCGAAGTTTCGTCGCAATCGGTTCAGAAGTTATTGCGTGAAAGAGTAACAACCTTACATACATACAAACTTTCACGTTTAAATAATATAGCTGCGTACCCGCGGTTTCACCCGCGTAAGTCCCGTTCCCGCGAGAATATCGGGATAAAAAGTAATCCAAATCCCCAGCTACCTATATTCCAAGTTTCATCGCAATCGGTTCAGTAGTTTTTGCGTGAAAGAGTAACAACCTCTCCTACATACATACATACTTACATACAAACTTTCGCGTTTATAATATTAGAAAGAAGTAAGATTAGTAAGATCTTCAGAAGCTTCTATTAATATTCATTTCATGCGACTGTATTAAATTTAACTTTTGCATAGCTGATCCCTGTGGGACATACACCGATTCCTTGCAATTTGTTAGCAAATATCAGCTATTTGTCTGAAAAAAGGAACATTTATCAGCAGTAAGTACGATTAAAATGCATACTTCGGTCATTTCGTTCGTTTCGATTTATGTTTCGATTGTGGTTTAAGCATAGCTTAGTGGAGTTTTATTCGTATGTTATTTAAATAAATTGAATTGCAACACGAAATGTAGGCATTAAGAACTCGTAAGCAATACATCTCGCTTAAATCCGAATTTTCGACTTCGACATTTGCTTGCCTTGTTCGAAACGTTCCTAAGTAAAACTTAAGTTAATCTTTGTCACATTAAATAATTTAATTTACAATCAAATTTACAGAGTCAAGACTTAGATAATCTTAAATTTGAACCAAACACTAAATGGTTACTATTTAAGCAAAAGCTAAATTCTACGAAATACATATAGGCCTTTATAAACGTGGAGTAGTGTCGGAGTAGTGAGAACATGCTTTGTCTATTTCCGTGACAAGAACTTTCAAAGTATTCCCTTTTTATTAATAAGGCCTCAGATTGTATGTTTTCACACATCAGCAATCATTGTTTGTATTGATCTGTATTCAAATTCAGGTTTAGGCATCTCGAAACAATTAGCAAATCTGATGTCACCTTATCCTTAAAAATCTAAAATTAAGTTTAGACAGTATTTCTATTCTCTTGGTGCCATACTAAATGTTAGATTGACAGCTCTAAAGGCGACTCCAGACTCACGCCGAGAATTTCAGAGAACATCCGAGAAGCTTGAATGTGAGGAGTGTCTAGCCTCCTCGTTTTCGCCTTAGCATGTTCTCCGTTTGGTGTCAGTATCTTTGACCGAGACAAAGGATTTCTCGAGATCACGCGTGAGAAAAATGAGAGTGTTCTCGCGTTCGCATGTTCTCCGGTTGGTGTCGGAATTTCGGCTAAGACAAAGGATTTCTCGAGATCACGAGTAAGAAAAGTGAAAGTGTGGATAACATCATGTTCTGACGAGTAGTCACGGCCGTCTCGCCGTGAGTCTGGAGCCGGAATAAGATTATTTAGACCTGTCATCATTTTAGAACTCCTTTATTGGACACAAACAAACTTAAAAATACATTGGATTAATGATAATATTAAAACTTAAATAAAACAACATACTTAAATCAAAATTAAACTAATTAAAAACTAAACTTTATCTAAATCAGCTAAACCCGTGGTGGAAGATTAAGTGGCCAGAATGCTGGCTGCATTGCCCCGTTGTATGCAAATACTTATTTTTTGGGAGAAATACAAGCCAGCATTCCGGTCACCCCATGCCTCCACCAAACGTTTAGCAACGTTTCAGTTTAGTTTTAGAACTCCCAAATTTAAATTTAGGTTTAGTTTAGTATAGGTAAATAAACAACAATATCCTAGAATTTCTTTGACAAAAATACTTTATTATTTTGCAGGAAACTGAAAAAAAAACGACTTTGCTTCCATGTAAACCTTAAATCAGCTACACAGATCAGCTGTATCGTTGAGAAATTTCAAAAACTCGATCGTCAAGCTAGCTAAACAATTCACTGATACCGAGTAATAAAAAAAATGCTCAGTGTTCAGTTACGAAACCTGTTATCGATAAGAAAAAAACTTTGTTACTTTTTAAAAGGTGTAAAAAAAGGTGCTTAAGTATGCATCAACACGGTTGGTAGCATTGAATATTACATAATTAAGAATGTTAGGATTTCAAATAAAATGACATTAACGTTTCGTTCCACCAGAAATTATGACTTAATAAAATGTTACGTGCCCTATAAGTCTTAGTTTGATAAAGGGAATGTGGCAGCTACATAGGAGCGAGAAATATCTTAGCAAGCCTTTATAACATAGTTTCATTTTAATTTAACTTTAGTTGGGTAGGTACAGTATGATAAGCAATTCGAAATGTTTAAATATTAAAAAGTATTTTAATCTTTAGTCTTACTTTTTAATGTACACACCACAAAATATACAAACATAACTTGGAAAATTACATCTACACAGTGATAACAAGAGTTCTCTTCAAACCTTCAGGCATAAAAAAGGCAATTGGTGTGCAAATGGAATTGTTTAACTAAACAACAAAAATAAAAGGTTAATAAATTAAATATAACTAGTATATTCTAGTATTTGTTTATTTAGTACTAGTATTCAATTTGAAACATAATTTTTTTAACTTATGTATAAATTTATGTCCTTAAATAATGAAAACTATATTTTATTAGGTAGACATGATATGATTTTTTAAGTGTCCTACGACTATAACACACAAATACAATCCATCCACTAAATCCTTTTATTACTTTAATTACACAAAAAAACAAAGGTTAATTTTAGATTCCTACAGATTCTTCTCACAAAATTTTAAAGCTTGTCAAGTGTAGAATCTTTTGTGTTTTTCCCTTATGGCCCCGATCCGTGACGGCCCCGTTTGAGATGGCCACGATTTTGATAATTTTAAATGCTGTTAATTTAGTACTTTTTCTGCTAGTTGCGTTAACATAAAAAGTGAAATAAATAGAAATTTCTTCTGTTTTCGCGATGTTGGAATGTTGGTCCACTTCTAGTCAGCCAATATTCTAAGTAACAATTTAGACAAACAAACAGCACTGACCACATTCATAAATCAGTAATAAAACAATACCTCGGTACATTTAAAGGACTTACATAAGTCACAGGGTACCTAATAAATTCAATGGATTGACTCGGCTCGGTGAGAACTCGTCGATTTAACAGGAGCCGCTATATTGTTGGAGTATAAATCTAGATGGAGTCATCTGAGTGTCGTGGCGACTTCGGCTACCTTCAATGGACACGGTATGAACGATGACCGGCGATCGGCAACCGGTTGCGACCACAAACGCTACGTTTTGACAACTATCGATGTATGAATTGAAATATGAAAGCCGCTGATACCACTGACTCGTGTATTGATATCAGGTAATAAACTACTTCTCAAGTTTGAGCCATTTATTGATACGTCTTTAATCAACGTATAGGGCGTTTTATATCAGTTGCGTACTTTTTTGGTTTACGTTAATGTTGATTCTTTTTTTTGGGAAATACATAAATGTAACACCTAGAATCAGCAACAAATGAAAAGCAAAAAGCTCCATAAATAATGTTCCTGTCAGGAAGCGCACCCGCGACCTTCTGAGTCGCAGCTAAGGTAGGCAAAATACACGCCAAAATTGTCATCAACAATATTCAGACAATAGCGAAATATTCTCCACTCATAAGGTGTGTCATAATGCACGTACGGCATATTTTTATTAAGTGCTTCAGAGTACCACCCGGCTGCATCCACCATTCCTAAGCTTCAAACGATTTTCAGAGTTTCTTTACCTTTAGGTATTCCTAAGCTACGAGATCAGAGGAATAGTTAAATTAGACCACTTTGACTATGACTGATTCACTCCAAGGCGAGTATTGTTCATCTTGTTTTTACTTTTCAGTTACAACCGTTATATTTTTTTATTTTAAACCATTTAGAAAATCATTTAAATTTTCGGAGCGGTTCTTCTTTATTTATTTAGATAAATAATTAAAAATAGGTCAACTTACTAATGGTTCGTATTTTAAAAATATTGTCAAATAAATAAACCCGTCAACTTTTCTTAGCTAAAAAAAATAGACTAGAAACAAAATAAATAGTCTATAGAGTCTAGACTCTATGGACCCGATGATATCATTACTTTTGGTAAAAGCGTAGACAGTACCCATTTTATTCTTGCTGTCGTAAAATTTCGCAATTGTTTTTGGCCAAGGAATTCCTAATAATTTAATTGCTAAAAATTTTTAAAAATGTGCGGCTTTTTTAAATCGATGATAAGCGTTTGATGTCCCACCAGATGATACGTGATAAACAAGTATATACACTTTCTCATTTTTTCTATATTTATAAAAAACTATGTCCTTTATCAACGCACAGACGACGAAAAAACTTATAAATAATTAATCGTATTTCGGCCGGAGCTGAAATGTAAACAAATTTTAAGCCCAGATAAGTTAAATTTTGTCTAAGGTTTTCGCGACACAATATTTATCAGGAATAATTACCAGATGAATTTATTTTTTTTCTTATTCGACATGAAGTCATTGTCTTAAAGAAGTAAGTATTTGATTCCATTCAATGTCTGATTCAAAAATAGACTTGAAATCCTACTTTCCAACTAATAATATAAAGCTGAAAGTTTGTGAGTATGTGTGTATGTGTTTTTTACTCCATCACGCAAAAACTACTGAACCGATTGCGATGAAACTTGGAATATAGGTAGCTGGATACCGGAAATAACACATAGGTTACTTTTTATCTCGATATTCCCGCGGGAACGGGACTTGCGCGAGTGAAACCGCGGGGCGCAGCTAGTTAACAATAATTGTTGTAAATAAATTCATTGGTTTTCAATCATTTCGAAACGTTAGTCAGTCGATCGGCATTAAGGCCGAATTCAAAGGCAATGAAAAAACACAATAGGATTATGCGAGCCTAATGGTCTGACGAACATGGGCATTTATCTGGTCATACAATATTGATGCGTTTACAATTTATAGCCGATGCTTAAAGAACGATCATAAAGTCAAAAAGGCTTATTAATGTGTGAAGAGGCTCACCTCCTTTGCAACAGTATCTCAACGACATATTTTCGGGATCCCTGTGGAGCTCGTTAGTGAGATATTTCGTTATCAACAAACAGAATACAATTGAATGTGGACGTCAAAAACATAAGTCATAATTTTAATATCACTATGTTTTGTCGTTTTAAATATATGTTTGATGTTTGTTTGTCCTCGTAACCAGCAAAAAGGTATTTCAAACACAGTTCTAATATATACGAGGAGTGGTTTCAGAGTGCGGTTCCATTGTAAAGTAACAAAGTTGACTTTAATCTCCTTAAAATCGGAGGGCATTCGCTTCCAGATCACGTTCTTTGATTGAATGAGATTTAATCTGTTTTCCCTTACAGACGGACAGAAACGTCATTTTCGACTTATTTTTTAATCGTTGAATAATTTACTGGCGCATGCGTTTGTTCTGTGTTTCAAAATAAATCAATAATTTGAATAGCATCCTGCTAATGTTACGAGTATAAACGCGTCAGTTTGTGTGTGTGACTTGGTTAATCGTTCAGGCAAAAACCGCTAAACAAATTGCAATCAAACTTGGAATATAAGTAGCTGGAGATGTAGAATACCCATAGGTTGCTTTGTATTTCGAAAATTCAGCGGGATCAGGACTTACGTGGGTGAAACCGCAGGGCGCAGCTAGTAATATAAACGCGAAAGCTTGTATGTGACTTTGTTACTATTTCAAGCAAAACCCGCTGAACAGATTGTAATGAAGCTTGGAATATAAAAAAATAACACATGGGCTTTTGTCTTAATGGAACACACGCGGGCGAAACCGCGGAGCTAGTACAGGAATAATTTGTTATCAAAATGAAATGATTTACCAAATGCTTTTAAAAATACACATTCTTTATAACTTTGTTCAATTAAAATGTTGATACATAATCAACTCATTTGCAATTTTATGTTTTCATTACGATCATAACTGAGTTTTAAATCCAACTTAACTTAAAACACATTTTGGTAATGAAATCCCTTGAGATTTCTCGAATAATATTTTTGTATTTTACGCAGGTTCGTTTGCAGTGAGCTGCAATTTTGTTGTGTTGTATTATTTAATATAATAAAAGGATTTAGATAATAAAACGTGACGACAGTCGCTTCAGGGTAATGTCAGTGGTGGCAAATTACAGCAATTTTGACACCTCCGAGGCGCTAACTGACTGCAAACCTGCAATTTGCAGAGCGTGGAAATGCGGTGCGAACGTACGGATTCTGATTTGCTTTGCTTTAATTTACGAGCATGTTCTAAGTCGAGTTGTAGCATAAATCACGTATAATAACCGTTGTTATAATGCTGCTGAGAATTCCAAGTTCAATGACAGTTGGTAGTTCAGGGTAAAATTAAATAAGCAGTTTGGTTTTCCCTCTTATTAGATTCCAGCAGCTGTGGCTGTATAAGTTTTAAACAAACTAAAGTTTTCTTACTCTATTTCTTTACTACTGCCAGGTTTACTAACAAAATTAAAATACAACGCGATACCTTTGAAGTTTTTAACTGAGATAAAATCTCCAAAAATGTAGCTGCCGAACGCAACCGCGTGTAATACGCGTCTGAATGCATAGTGAGGGCATCAGACACCGGGCCGGACGCCTACTGGTCAAGACAATAGCTACCCCAACAAAATGAGATCAATATTGAGATCGAGACCGCAATCTGTGCGCAGTGTAATCTTACAAATATTTATTATATGTCAAAACAATATGCCGAAACGGAACGCTTATTGCGGTTTTTACAAATGTGTCTGGTTCGCTCGGAGCGCTCGTTAGTGTGAAGTACGATGCATTGTGTGTTACAATGGAAGGCGGAGCAGCCGCAGCCTAAGGCACCTCAACATCACAACGCACACACTTCTACATTTAAATCAATGACAGTTCACACGGACTATCAGAGAAACAAACATAATCCGGCTTACGATCGCCTCCGATAGCTTAACCTACTCGGTTCTATCGGCATGATGTACTTAAAAGCATTTGCGAGAATTTTAGAGTATACTACTGATAGATTTCGTTTTCTAGTATTTCTTCTCCTTTAAAATAATTGATTGGTGAGCGTTTCAACGTAAACACTCTTATTTATAAAATATTATTTACACATAACTTTGAAACTTCATGTGACAGTAAAAGACAAACGATGCAAAGTTATGCAGCGCATTATTAGCTTTTATAAATTAGGGGGTATGTGACTAGATGAAATTACAGACAAGTAAAGACAAAACGTACAGCCAAGCAAAGATATTTTTAAACAACGTTGATAATAACAGCAGTTTTAATATATCAGCTGTTGTCCTTTTGATAAGTGCCAACCATATTCAACTTGTAAAATTACTAAGATACAAGAGTCAGTCTTAAATAATAAGAATTATTTCCTTAATTTTGACTCAGTGGCGTGTGGTCCCTGAAATTGGCTTTTTTAATTTAAAATCAACACAAATCAACTTTAATTGTCTTTTTGATGACCTGACTTGATGGTATCTTAAGCCAGTAGTTGACTATATCTACAGTCTGTGTTTAAAAGTCCTTCCCATATAGAGTTTTTTTAAATGTAAATCTACCAAATTGTTTACAACTAAAGCAGAACCTAAAACCTTAATGACTTTAAGCTTATAATTCATTAACTCAAACAAGATAATAAATCCTATTCTTCAACACATTACATCTATATCTAGTTATATCTATACTTATAATAAAGGAAGAGAGGACAAAAAGTATGTACTTAAAACTAAATAAAAAAAAAGTTGTCTTAGGAAAAGTAGTGGAACAAAATTATATTTAATTTTTAAAATTCATGTTAATATGTTTGTCTATTTCTCTGTCTGTTCCTTATACAATTAAAAACTACTAATCCGATTGAAATCTGATTTTTGGAATTTTCAATATTAGATAGTTCTATTTTCGAGGAACGTCGTGGTATACTTTGCATCGAAATCCAATTAGTAGAACCCGAGTAATGAACGTGCAAACGCTCGAGAAACGCTCAGCCGCCCGCGCCTGTAAAAACGCGGTTTTCACTTCCGCGGGTGTAATTAATATAAGTAATTTTAGGAGTTTATATGTTGTTAGACCTTTATCGAACCTTTGTATTTTTGTATTTGTATTTGTTTGTCGGGCTGGTTTCCGCAAGTCGACGTCTGAGCGCCTATTTTGCGTCCTGGTGGGATTTGTGCTCAATCGAGGAAAGCCAAAAGACCCTTAATGTTCTTTGTTACCTCGGGAAGAGACCTCGGAGAGCCGAGGTGAGTTGCCCTGCAAAGGGCCACGCTGGTGCACTCCAGGAGCACGTGCGCGGCCGTCTCCTCCTCCTCCATGCATCCGCGGCAGAGGGGGCTGTCTGTAACACCTAAAGTAAATAGGTGTTTGCCAAAAGAACCGTGACCTGTCAGAACTCCTGTTATCATCCGAAGTTGGGGTCTCTTCAGCTTCAGTAGAGTCCTGGTCAGTTTGGGGTTGATCGTGGGCATAGCTTCTTTTGCCTGCCTACAGCCCTCACAGTTCGCCCAGTAGGTACCATGTTGAGCCCTGGTCCGTTCATTAATCAGTGAGCTTACCTTACCAAAGGGTATCGGTATGTCGAAGGCGGGCCTAGCGTTTGCGTCCGACCCTCTTCGCGCAAGCTCATCAGCTGCATCATTACCTCTTGAACCGCTGTGTCCCTTGATCCACTGCAGCGTCAATTGGTTGCAAGAGCCTATCATCATAAGCTGCATATGACATTCGTAAATGAGCCCTGAGTTTATTGTGTGACTGTCTAGGGCTTGCAGTACTGATTTACTGTCGGAGAGTATGCGGATGGAAAGTCTTCTTACCTTTCTGACTGTAACGGCTTGCGCCGCTTTAATGATTCCCAGGCATTCCGCTTGAAACACCGTATTGTGGGTATCTAGCGACGCAGAAATATAGATATTCAGGTCTTCTGAGAATACCCCAGAGCCTGTACCTGCTTCTGTTTTGGATCCGTCCGTGAAGATCCTTAGTTCTCTGGAATTAAAGCCCTCACAGTTGTCGTCCTCATGCAGCTGAATTTTGTATTTTTTGTCAAATACAAACCTTTTCGGGATCCTATCGTTGCCTACTTCCAGGATTGGAAGATCCTCGTAGGCCTCCCTGAGCGCCAGGGAGTGGGGTCCCGTGCCATCTCTCCATAGGTTCAGTGTTTTTAACCTTACCGCAGCTACGGCAGCTTCCTGCCGTATATGGAGATGCAGTGGTGGCAAGTCGAGCATGACTTCCATGGCAGCTGTTGGTGTGGTCCTCAAGCCACCTGTGGTTGCCATTCAAGCTAACCGCTGAAATTTTGCTAGTTGCGCCTCCACAGTAGCCAGCTTGGTTCTTGGCCACCATACAAGCGCTCCGTAGCAAAGAGTAGGTCGAATGACTGTTTTGTAAAGCCAGAGTGTTAGTTTGGGAGAGAGGCCCCATTTCTTACCCAGCATTCTCCTACAATGCCAGAAGACAATACTGGCCTTGTCGAGTCTGCTTTATCGAACCTTACTGTACATAAAAATATTTTTATTGTCAAAGTAAAAAAAGTAATCTCTTAGTAATTTAATGGCACTGGTTCAAAGCACAAGTTTCGTTTCGAATATCAAGTGCCTAATATGCAAATTACTTAGTCGTATTCCTTTAAATATTATAAGATCATCAAGAGGAGAAAGATATTGGAACTTGTTTCAATAATCGTTAAGTTACTGATAAAGAAATAATCGTGGTATCAGAAGCTGTACCGTTGTTTTGTACCGAGCGCAGGCGCGTGGCGGTCGCGCGTTCTTCCGCCGTCCCCTGTTTTACGACAAAATAATATTCTTTAATTATTATGGAGCGTGGTCGCGAAGTAAAAAGGCGGCGCACGCGACATCTGTATTAAACTTTAATGGAATAACCGTTGCACCTGCGCGGATCGAAGATCGAGTTTGCAGAAATTGAGCCAATCAGTCGACGCTCGCCTCCCGGGAATCTCCTAAGTGTATCTAATTAAATTTTAATTACAATGCTGCCGTGTTATCAAATACCATCACTGATAATTTTACGAGTTATTTTTGGTGTTTTTAGATTTTTAGTTTTTCCTTATACGAACATTTAGGTATATCTTCGTCGTGTCAAAGAGCTAAATTTCGATGTACGTACTTTGCCCAAAACTATAGTTATAGACTAGTAACGCCCAGCAGTTTTCTGGTCCCTCATTTCAGGCTTACACAACATACATACACGTAAACTTTCATTTTTATAATTATTAGTAAGATAATTTAAGAAGTACAGATTTAGTTTAAGTATTTAGTAACTATTTTTTCGATAGGTATAAAAATGGCTAGTCAAATTCGTGAATGGTTTTATTTGTCCTAGGGGGTATCTCTATACCTATTTAGATGCAGTACCTACCCCAAGCAAGAAAAATCAAATTTACACAAAGCTCTCTATTTTAATACAATTTATTTCTAATAAAAATAAAAATAAACAATATTTTAAAATATTAAAAAATATAACTTTAAACCGCTCTAATGTCCAACAAAAGATATCAACGCGCAACACTTTCATGTCCTTGTCTATTCATTTCTTCGTAAAAAATATTTAAGTAATAAAACACAATATTTACCGGGTTTTCCTCGCGTTTTATTTATTAACGGCATTGTTTCAATGCCTGTACCGACGTTTCGCTAACTTTACAGTTAGCTTAGTTATGGTAGAGATGGCTGTGGACATGGACGTGGTCTAACTGTAAAACGGAAGTGAAACCCGGTAAATATTATGTTCTATTACTATGAAAAACCGCGAAAACATAAAAAGAAACAATCAGGTACATATTTAAGTTTAAAAAAAAATATTAATAAAAAGTAGTACCACTTTTTATTAATATTTAAGAACAGGATATCCGAGCTTCGAAATCAAACATCGTAAATATCTCGTTGTTAATATCTCGTTGTTGTGAATATTTAAAGAAATGCTAACCAAAAATTTACGCACCCGACAGGATTTGAACCAGCATCTCATCATGTCTCTGCAGTATAATCATCCAAGTCTAGAGAAACACTTCAAAATATTTCAAAAACAAACATGAAAATGTGAAATTTAAAGTCTAAATTTTCAAATGTACTACTTAAGCACTGGTTGAAGTCTAGCTCATAACAAAGCCCTTTGTCGACGTTTACTACATTATCCTTGCGCATACGCAATTAAAAACCCAGCTGAGGGCACTGGTCATTATAACCGCCTTGAGGTCCATTCTAGTTACCGTCACTTTGTATAAATTACATAAAAATAAGCACATCATGACAGGGACAGAGATATTATGATTTGTCGTTGTTAGAGCGTGACGGGCGGCGTAAGGGCAGGTGTCACGGTACATCTGCCCTACCGTCTCGGCACGTGGCTCAACCCTATAAACCGACCTACGACTACCAATGAGCGGAGGAAAAACGTCCGAATACCCCACTCGTATCCTGTTTTAATTAAACTCATACTGATTTGAATTTCTCGAAGGTTCTGGATAAAGAAAGCAAGAAAAGCATAGAAATATTTTTCGCAATGAAATATATTTTCAAAAAAATCCCCATGACAGGATTCCAACCTGCGACCCCCCGCTAATTAGAAGAGTGCTCTAACCACTGAACGGATTCCTATGTAGCTCAGTGGTTAGAGCACTTGTCTGATTAGCGAGGGGGCACAGGTTGGAATCCTGTCACGTGGTTTTTTTGAAAATATATTTCATTGCGAAAAATATTTCTAAGCTTAATATGCTTGGAGTTTGGTATTATCAATTGAGATTAACAACCAGTTGGCAAAATAAAGAAGCACTAAAATTTTTGCTGCTTAGCCAGTTAGCAAAGTGGATGGATTTTTCTTATTTCCCAACTAACCATGAGATACAGGCCATCTAATGATCAAAAGCTCACCCAAATATTAATCTAGTCTAACGGTTCACCGATTTTGAGCGGTGTTGGTCTAGTGTAGATACCCCGATTTTAATTCCGAAGGCTATGCGTTCGAATCCCGACCAATGTCTGTTTCCTAGTTTGTGGTAAAGGAAAACACTGAGTAAAAGAAAACACTTATCAGTGAGTGCGTTCTGAAGCCACATTAAAATCATAGTCATTAGAAGTTTCAATGTGATCATGTACACGTATTGTGTACACGATTTTAGTGAATAATGAATTTTGACTATTGACATTGTGAAGTAAGCCGCGGCTTAGTTAGGTCCAGACGTATTGACCCGTTCTTTCTTCTGGATGACTAGGCTGGGAAGGTGGTATAGGTACTGGGCAAACCTACTCTACCAAAAATCATCCTGGCACTACAGCGAGCGCCCTACAAAGCATGGGTCAAGTTGGTTGCGCAGTATAAATCATCTAATAAAAATTAGATGAAAACGGCTATTCATCTTAATTGAAAAAATACCTAATTCTTTTTTTAGAAATTGGAGGAGCTATTCTTGTTACTACAAAGATCCTCGTCAGATATAAATACGAAACCATAAAAATAACTATATTTTTATTAAAAACAATCAATAAAATATTAGCACAAGAACCTAGAAGAACTTTTAATAAAATAAATTAAACAGTAGATATGAAATCGACGGACGACAAGTCGAAAGCCTCCTTTTACCAAGTACATGACAATAAAATCAATTTAATACCATATTAAATCATTAATTAGGCTAAGATCATAAATACGAAGTAACGATTTTAACTGGAAATAATCATGTTCTATAAAGCAGGTAGCTAATAATGTCCCATTGTCGTAAATACTAAAATTATTATAGCCCAAAGAATTTTTATGATCATGAACTCAGATGAGAGTATGGTGTATATCATAATATATTACGCCTCGAGACAAATACTAACATGAGAAGAACATTTTAGTAAAATTTTATTACCTCATATTAATTGACACAGCGTCAAGTAAACTAGCCCCAACAATACAGACTTGAAAATTAATTATATACAAATTTAATATTGCACGGCATCATACACAACGCAATCTAGCCCTATACTATGCACTATGGCTGTAAGACAACGGATTATATAATATGTATAATACTTTTTTTGTAAATACGAGTCGATTGATTGAGTATAACCTCTTAATAAATCTTTTATTATCTATAATTTTATACTAAACGCATTTTTTAAAGTGGGAAGCGATAATTTGTAATTTGATGTGAGTGGCTAAATTGTAATAATCTTAAACTTATACTTAAACTTAAAGAAATGTTTCCAAAAATTTCGCAGCCGACAGGACTTGAACCTACATCTCTGGGGATCCGTCCCAACGCCTTTTCCAATTTGGCCACGGATGCATGTTCAATCGAGTCAAAATAAAGATTGCATTTCTTATTGTTTACGTTTTTAAGGCACGTAGCGCCATCTACCGACAATTTTTCCAGACTGCCAGCTTGAACTATTCTATTTTCCATAGAATTAAATTCGACGTTGAGATGTTGCTTCCGATTACCTGTTTTTAATATTATTTTAAAGTGTTTCCTACACTTGGATGACTATAATTGGTACTTAAGTGTGGAAACACTTAGTGTAGGAAAAACTTTAAAATATATTAATTCTATACTTACCAAAAATCATAAAATTCTGGTTTTGACTGAATGAATGAATGAATGAATGAATAAATTATTTATTGTATGATTATTGTATGAAGAAAGAACGGGTCAATACGTCTGGACCTAACTAAGCCGCGGCTTAGTTAGGTCCAGACGTATTGACCCGTTCTTTCTTCTGGATGACTAGGCTGGGAAGGTGGTATAGGTACTGGGCAAACCTACTCTACCAAAAATCATCCTGGCACTACAGCGAGCGCCCTACAAAGCATGGGTCAAGTTGGTTGCGCAGTATAAATCATCTAATAAAAATTAGATGAAAACGGCTATTCATCTTAATTGAAAAAATACCTAATTCTTTTTTTAGAAATTGGAGGAGCTATTCTTGTTACTACAAAGATCCTCGTCAGATATAAATACGAAACCATAAAAATAACTATATTTTTATTAAAAACAATCAATAAAATATTAGCACAAGAACCTAGAAGAACTTTTAATAAAATAAATTAAACAGTAGATATGAAATCGACGGACGACAAGTCGAAAGCCTCCTTTTACCAAGTACATGACAATAAAATCAATTTAATACCATATTAAATCATTAATTAGGCTAAGATCATAAATACGAAGTAACGATTTTAACTGGAAATAATCATGTTCTATAAAGCAGGTAGCTAATAATGTCCCATTGTCGTAAATACTAAAATTATTATAGCCCAAAGAATTTTTATGATCATGAACTCAGATGAGAGTATGGTGTATATCATAATATATTACGCCTCGAGACAAATACTAACATGAGAAGAACATTTTAGTAAAATTTTATTACCTCATATTAATTGACACAGCGTCAAGTAAACTAGCCCCAACAATACAGACTTGAAAATTAATTATATACAAATTTAATATTGCACGGCATCATACACAACGCAATCTAGCCCTATACTATGCACTATGGCTGTAAGACAACGGATTATATAATATGTATAATACTTTTTTTGTAAATACGAGTCGATTGATTGAGTATAACCTCTTAATAAATCTTTTATTATCTATAATTTTATACTAAACGCATTTTTTAAAGTGGGAAGCGATAATTTGTAATTTGATGTGAGTGGCTAAATTGTAATAATCTTAAACTTATACTTAAACTTAAAGAAATGTTTCCAAAAATTTCGCAGCCGACAGGACTTGAACCTACATCTCTGGGGATCCGTCCCAACGCCTTTTCCAATTTGGCCACGGATGCATGTTCAATCGAGTCAAAATAAAGATTGCATTTCTTATTGTTTACGTTTTTAAGGCACGTAGCGCCATCTACCGACAATTTTTCCAGACTGCCAGCTTGAACTATTCTATTTTCCATAGAATTAAATTCGACGTTGAGATGTTGCTTCCGATTACCTGTTTTTAATATTATTTTAAAGTGTTTCCTACACTTGGATGACTATAATTGGTACTTAAGTGTGGAAACACTTAGTGTAGGAAAAACTTTAAAATATATTAATTCTATACTTACCAAAAATCATAAAATTCTGGTTTTGACTGAATGAATGAATGAATGAATGAATAAATTATTTATTGTACACACCATATAAATTACAAGATAAATAAATAGAAACAAATACAGCTTAAATTTAGGAAGCACAATGGGCGGCCTTATCGCTGAAAGCGATCTCTTCCAGGCAACCTTTAGTGACGACTGACTGAACTGACTATAATTTATCAACGCACAGCCTAAATCCCTAGTCAGGGATATACAAAATTTGGACAGTGTGTTTTTGTGATATATGCAGGTAATTTAGAACGTATTTTTGAAAATTTCCACGGAATCGAGACAGACGCGAGTGAAACCACAGGATTCGGTTAGTAATCAATAAAAGCGTTTCTTTTTAAACTTTTTATGAAATCTACTTCATTAATAAAGGATAGAAAAAATTATTCGCCTTATCTGCGATCAAGTCATTAACTAAAATAAGTGTTTTTTAATTACTTACGAATGTTAGCAGCTTCACACAGTTCTCCCGATATCATATCCGCCAAAACAATTGTTTTTTGTTGTTTTTTTACTATACGACATATTCGTTTATTACTTATAGAATCTTTATAATTATATTTTATTATTTGAATAGTCGCCCGGCGCAGTTATTACATGGATGGGTGACCAATAAAGTGTTTTTGCAAAACATTTTCTCAAGCCTCATTCTTCCTAACTTCCTTTCTTCGGAAGTCTTGTTAAGGAGGTCCCGGTTGTTAACTCTGATAGCAGTCATTAGGTCAAGTTAGAGGCCTTAAGGCAACCAGCACTTGTCTCATCTATCTAGTGGACGACTGACAACATTGGAAATTGACAGGAACTTTGCTATACATTGCTGCTTTGAGATAACCACTGGTAATAACCACGTTACAACAAACCAGCAATCAACTGCAAAGTTCCTGTCAATTCCCACTGTTGTCAGGTGTCCACTGGATAGTTAAACGGGTGCTGAAAGTTTAACGTTTGGTGTTACACACCACTAAAACGAAAAGTAGAAGAACTATTTATTCACAGTAACCCCGTTCTTAACGACAAGCATTAAACAATCAATTAAAATTAAATAAACGAAATGATTACTTTACGATTCATTTATTGTTTAATGAATGACCTAATAAAACCCATAGCTCTACTCGCTTTAACGCTCAAATAAAGAAAACCCCCATAATCGAAACTCATTAAAATCGCAAAAGGCCGGCTGAAACTCTTACTTTTTGTCGCCAATCAGCAAACAGACTGTCCGACTAAGAAATTAGATGTTATCGAAGTAAAATAATATCGTGGTCCGTTTGGTTGTTTTCAAACACGATAAAACCAGTTGACTGTTGACAGCTCATAAGTATTCCTTCCTTACAAAAATAGTACGTCTTTTTAGTAGAACTCTCATGTAAGAACGTCTAATCACAAAGATTCTACGTATAGATAGACAACACATCGGTCGATCACTCATAGCCTTGTTTTTGCCTTGTTTTAACGTGGAGTAAGGCCAGAATAATGAGAACATGATTTTCACATTATTCCTGGTTTAAAAACAGGGAAAGGGTCTAACTCTCTTACTTATAAACGCTTTTTAACAACTGCATATCTATGCATCGTTTGTCTTCTACTGTGACATGAAGTATCAAAGTTGACAGACAGAGACAAACGTTACATAACTTGGTCATCTGTTAATCATCGTTTATAAGTAACTCTACATACTTATCATACTTACTTACATATCTACATACTTACTTAATACGTTAATACATAACGTTACTTACGTCAATATATAGGTAACACAATGGCCAATCAAATATCAGGCCAATCAGTTTGGTTATTAGCTTACACTCTGCCCGTAACGGTGTGTTGTGTTTTGTAGAAAAATCGCAGTATGATCAGTCAATTGGCTTTATTGTCTTTGGTCGTTTTGCAGTAAGTGTTATTGTTGACGTTAGCTAAGATGCTGCGGTTTAGATAACAGAATGTTAGATGCAGTAGCGTTAGTAATGAGGGCATGATATTGTACAGTTATTTTAATTCAGTATAAAGTCGTTATTCTGAGTGTGTTCTAAAGGTACTACACTTATTGTAAGCTAAATGCGACGATTTCCAGTATAGTAACGAATACTTAATATCCAATACATAGTCTCGTGAACAAGCTGGTTGAAATTACTAGCGAAATATCGAGCTCCGCGAATAAATTATTAAACATGGTATATACACCGTTAATAAGTAATTTTAGTAGTATTTATTCAAGAAATGTCAAATATAAATATTACAATAAAAAAATAAACATACACATTTCATAAATCATAATAAATACAATGTCTTTAAAAAAAAGGAATAAAATAAAATTAAAATACATACAAAGGCAACAGCTACAAAATAAAAAAAGAAGCAAATAATGTTCTAAATTTAAAAAATAAAACGGAATAGGTACATAATAGAAGTTTATGCAACGAGGTACTAAAGCCCTGTCTTATATAGCGGGCGTTATATTGAATCCAAAGCGTACGAAGGACTCTAGAGAGTTAACTCCCGAGCGGAGCGAGAGTGTTAAAAACTGAACTCCAGAGCAAAGCGAAGGAGTTATGTAGCTAGAGTCCTGAGTGAAGCGTGGGATTCAAGTGCCCAAGATAAAGACAGGCTTTATTACCAAGGTGAATACTTTACTTTACACATCTACTGCGAGACAACATAAAATTTACAAAACTTTTAAGCATTTAAGTAACAACAAACCAATATATTAATGCAACGTGTATGAAATACATTTACAGCTGTATATTAATTAAATTTAACAATATTATTTCAAAATGACGAAATCAAAAAAAAATTGAGGCTTTATAAACTAAAACTTTTTGCCTTACCCTTCCGTCGAAATAAAAATAGACGAAAAATAGCCCAGTTTTTAGTTTTTTATGTGTTATGTCTAGGTGGCCAGTTCTAAATGGCCGTATGCTACTAGAACCTTAGTTCCAAATTTAAATTACTTTATGCCCTAGGGTTATAATGAGCACTTTATGAACCTAGGGAATAAAGACTCGCTTTACGTTGACATTTTGGTCAAATAAAGTAACTTTGTAGAGCAGTAGTTGTGTAAATATAATTTAAGTATACCCACGATACTCAATTACTTGATTCATTACAATTATGTATGCAAATGCATCGTGATTGTGAAGGGTAGTTTCGAAATGTGCCCTCCGATGCGAAGAATCCACAAGAAAACTCTTAGGGATTTACTTTTTTATCCGACTGCGCGACACGAGGGGAAGTGTTAATCAGTCTATGTTTCAATATATATATTATTGAGATCACCTTAAACAAACATGCATTGTTATAATAAATACCTATTATAAATCAAACAACTTATCGTATAAAAATATCGGTTGGTACTCTACAGTTTTAACAACCTGCTTTGAAATTATATTAGACTAGCTCCTCAAGTCCCTTTCCCGTGGGAATATCGGGATAAAAAGTAGCGTATGTGTTAATCCAGGTCCCCAGCTACCTATATTCCAAGTTTCATCGCAATCAGTTCAGTAGTTTTTGCGTGAAAGAGTACCAACCTCACATACATACTTACATACAAACTTTCGCGTTTATAATATTAGTAAGATTTGATGACGACGCTAAATTTAGTTTAAACATCACATAACTTGGTCATCCGTTAATCATCGTTTATAATTTCTTCATTAACCCTCTTGGTTTAATAAATAGATAGCATTTTGATTCTTATATTCCATTCAATTTTTCGTTATAATATAACGCCTCGCCTTTATGTTGCAGCAAAGCCTTCTCAGGCAAGTTGCTGCCGAGTTAGAAGCTTTAATAATATTTGACCTAAGTAACTAAAATCAAATCGAACCTACCTAGATAGTACTAGAAAGTAATAAAATAATCATACACTAAATAAAACTGATTAAAATAAAGGTAAACAGTTGCCATTCCGAAATAAACAAAGTTGCTATAAACTTAACTCACCTACTGTTAAAATAAATTACTTGTTGTACGGACAAAAACCTAATGCTGGTTGCATTCCTAGGCACGCGACTCAGTCCTCAAAACTGGATATATTGACAGGTTTCCTAAATAGGACAACCACAGGAATCCAATGGCATCGAAAGTAAAATGAATAATAAAAATATAAATACGAAAACCCGTTTGACAACTATGTAGTTAGTATGAAACATTGACGCTAACAATTAATGTATGAATACTTTTTAATAGAACTCTGCAATAGTGATGTATTGGGTGTTTATCTGGAAAAGTATAAGGTGCTCTCTCACCACGAGCATTCACTTGTAACGTAACGTGCAACGTTCGAGTTAGTACATAATGTACGTACCTTGCAATGATATACCTACTCCCTTACTAATAAAATATTTTTTACACATGACTAAGTTATGTGACGTTTGTCTCTGTCAACTTTCAAAACGTCATTGTGACAGGAAAACAAACAATGCATAGTTATGCAGCGCATTCATTTGCATTTATAAGTAAGGGGGTTATTGTGTAATTTCTTTATACAACTTGCAACAGCAATGCACTTCATTCAATAATAATAATAATAAATCCGGTGACGAACACACAGCGCCATCTAGCCCCGTGGTAAGCTGCTAAGCTTGTGTTACGGTGACTAGACAACGGATATACTACTTATATTTATTTTTCTTTTGTAAATACATACATATTATACATAGAAATACGCCCAGACCAAATACAAATATTTATTTTAAGCATAAATATTTGCACCCAGCGGGAATCGAACCCGCAACCTTCTGTATTGCAGCCAAGCGTTCGCCCGACGCGCCACAGAGGTCGTCATTTGTAACAAAATGTTACATTACACTTGAATGCTCGTCAAACAGGCAGGTAGTATTGTATATTAATGCTCAAAGTCGAATCTATAATGTTCCATTACAAGTGAATTCTCGTGGTGAGGGAACGCCATACTTTTATCTATTACTTCTGCTAACAATTAGTTATTAAATAAGAATTAGTCCAAATGTACTGCTGTTGAGGTATTGAGATAAAAAACTTCTTGGGATAAAAACTTCTTAAAACATCAACAGCATTTGATACATACGATTGTTACGGATCCAATAGGCATGCTATTCTAAATCGTTATTAATAGTGAATTTTTATGGTACTAGGATGGTATAATCTTGGCAGTATAGCATGAACAAAATATTGGTTGCCTTAAACACATCGCCCTTAGGCGATAATACCGCCCATTGTACCACACTAGTTTTAAGTTTTTGTCTTTATAATAATATTTAATTTTTAGTACAATAAAGCATTTATTACAACAAAACTGCCCTGCCAACACTTAACTTTTTTTTAATTATAATTTTAAAAAAATGGTTAAAAACTGCCATTCTGCAGAAGATCGTTTGACCACAATCTTCCTTATAGATAAACAAGATATAAGCTTATGGGTACTTAAAATGTACTAGTCGTGGATCGATTAAAAACCATATTAATTACAGAACTCCTACTGTGATTTATTATGAAAAAAATGCAGTTAAAACGATTTTTGTTAAGAGATACTTATTGACATGTTATCATTATTCTTTAACAGACCGCGAAACTGAATATCACATACATTGTACAGTTTATAGCAAGCATAAACAACGTTGACAGTCTTTAGTCTATAGAAGGCATCGCCTTGAATAAACTAGATAACATATCTGCGCTACTGCCAGTCAATCTTCTGGAAACTGTTTAAAATATTTAATCTACTGGCTATGTTCTCAAAATAAAAGTAAAGAGACGCGAGATGGTAGCGCGTTAACATGCTACGTGGTGTAAAAACTAACATCGACCGCCAATTAAACTAACTTTGTTTATGTATTCATCATCATCATCTCAGCACTTATCCGACTACTGCTGAACATAAGCCTCCCCGGTTACCTCTCCTTCAAGTTACATGGCCTGCCCATTGCCATTTAAGTTGCTTAAGTTTTGTTTATATATTTGTCATATCCTACGAAATAATTATTATATTGCTGACAGTTTGTGAGTATGTGTGTTTGTTACTCAATCATGCAAAAACGGCTGAACGTATTTGGATGAAATTGGAATGTATGTAACTGGGGACCTAGAATAACACATAGGCTACTTTTTATCCCAAAATTCCCGCGGGAATGGAACTTACGCGGGTAAAACCGCGGGGCGCAGCTAGTATAATATAAATATTTATTGTTCAAGGCTTTTCTACTAGAAATATTTCTAAAAAGAATGGAAGATGTATGTTTGCTTGAAAATATTTCTTAAATATTTTTCCTTTCTACAGCATATTACTATGCCAACTTAATTGATTTAAAATGAAGCCGAAATCTTGACTCAATTTTCAAACTCAATTTTGAAAATTGACAACTACTTAAAATTTTGAAGGGTACTTATATTTTAATCTACTAACACTAGTTATATAAGTCATATTACTAACACATAGATGGACTGAAATGTTGTCTGAAATAAATGATTTTTTTTTTTTCTTTATTTTATAGAGCAATAGCCTGTGAACCCCAGACCTTCGATATTTTGTAACAGCAAAAAGTTTAGCAGCGCTTGCTCCCAACACAGGTTAAACCGATGGCCAATTATGAAGTTTGGGTTAGTGGTTTGACTGATAAATAGTACTATCTACTAAAGGAATGTAATTTTTATTAAGAATATAATGTGATTTTTATAATATAAAATACTCTACAGAGTGGTAGAGTATTTTATATTATAAAAATCACATTTTCAATCTCAATTTTGAAAATTGACAACTACTTAAAATTTTGAAGGGTACTTATAGAGCAATAGCCTGTGAACCCCAGACCTTCGATATTTTGTAACAGCAAAAAGTTTGGCAGCGCTTGCTCCCAACACAGGTTAAACCGATGGCCAATTATGAAGTTTGGGTAAGTGGTTTGACTGATAAATAGTACTATCTACTAAAGGAATGTAATTTTTATTAAGAATATAATGTGATTTTTATAATATAAAATACTCTACCACTCTGTGTAGAATTATTTGAAATAGTAACTCGAACTTACATCGTTTATTATAAATTAAGTTATCAAAAAATAATTTATGTTTTCTCTAATTGGATCTTTGATTTTATCAAAATATAAATGAATGGAAGATATTTGATTCTATAAACATTTCATTCAAGATTCTAAGTTATCAGTCGAATCGCGTATTTACATTTCAAATTTTTGCAGTTATCTTGTTTGATCTTAGATTAGTGACAATGATACGCGCGTACCTATAAATCATTAAAGAAATGATAAAACATTTTAAATTATTGTGCCCGCGTTAAAATACATGTTTTTAGAATTTAGTGTGTTTCTGGACCGGTAATATACGAATATTATTATTAGTTAGGCAACAATTTGTGTTCTAATACTTTTTAGAAATTCGAATTTTTGAATTTGCATGATCTGAAAAATAAGGTTTTTTCTTTTTTAGATTTTTTTTTTAAATATGGCCAGCTTGCCTCTTCTTTTAGCTTGATAATTATATCAGCTATGGCGGTGATTTCAGTTTACTCTGGACTGACCTCACCAACTTTTGTACCTATGAGCCTAAACCTTTTTAAACTTTAGCCCCCTTACTTAAAACGCTAGTTAACAGCTGCATAACTATGGATCGTTTGTCTTTTACTCTAACATGGAGTTTCAAAGTTGACAGACAGAGACAAACGTTACATAACTTGTTCTTCTGTTTGTCATCGTTTATAAGTAAGGGAGTAGATGCTTAAGTTTCAAGTAGGCAAACTTCAACAAACAAATCAAAGTTTGCGAAAAAATAGTTAGATAAGTCTAAGAGCAAAATGTCTAGACGTCTAGTAACCTTTTAGTTTAAATTACCGTTAATAAGTATTTTTATTTTTAAATTATACATATTTAATTACACTATTAAGTGTTTAGTAACAAGTACATTAAGTTATCATATTTAAGCTATTTAACTTCTATAAATTATAATACACTGCATTTTAACGACGATTAATATTATCTATATAGATAATATTAATCATATTATAATGATAATGTAGATTCAGAAAACTTTCCTAACATCATCGCGAGAACAGAAGAAAATTATGCTTTAATTGAATAGGTGCTAGGTATCTACACTGATCTAAACTAATATTATATAGCTGAAGGGTTTATTTGTTTGTTTGTTTGAACGTGCTAATCTAACTGGTCCGAATCGAAAAAATATTTTTGTGTTTGATAGTTCATTTATCGAGGAAGGTTATAGGCTACATATTTGATCCCCATATTCCACGGAGTGGAATTCCAGGGGGCGCAGCTTGTATTTAATATAATCTGGTTAACTTAATAAGTAAATTGTTACATTACCATAGTAATAAAGTAAGGAGCCAAATTGTCTCGAATTACCGACTCGCAATCGCATTTGACACTTAATATTAAAATTGAGTAAAATTATCTTCTTCCGCGTGAATTGGCTTAATCATGTTCTGTAATAATAAATTACGAATTGGACCGATTTCAATTTCACTTGAACCACCGCATGATTTCGCGTAATTTGTTCCTGAGGGCGATGCATTAACTTCAACTAGCTTAATTGCACGTGTGTGATTCAATTTTGTTACGCACGATTACGTAAATACTAGTGATGGGCCGACTATGGTTTGTGCCAACTAGCAAACTAGCCGACTAGTCTTACTTCTTACTAATATTATAAACGCGAAAGTTTCTATGTAAGTATGTATGTATGTGAGGTTGTTACTCTTTCACACAAAAACTACTGAACCGATTGCGATGAAACTTGGTATATAGGTAGCTGGGGATCTGGATTAACACATAGGCTACTTTTTATCCCGATATTCCCGTGGAAACGGGACTCACGCGGGTGAAACCGCGGGGCGCAGCTAGTCCTATATAATAAAAATGAATCCCTGTTTCGGGTCGTCACTGCTGGACCGATTTCGATAAATATTTTTTTGTTGTGTTCGTTATGATCAGGAGAAGGTTCTTATCGATTATAAAATTACCGACA
This sequence comes from Idaea dimidiata, assembly GCA_949358125.1. Taxonomy (NCBI): domain Eukaryota; kingdom Metazoa; phylum Arthropoda; class Insecta; order Lepidoptera; family Geometridae; genus Idaea; species Idaea dimidiata. The sequence continues at coordinate 11,665,203 of OX442339.1, read as the reverse complement.
GTTGGCCGACTACTTGGCATTGCAAGTCATTTGAATTCGGAGATATTTTAACGGCCCCTGTGGCGCGCCGACTGCAATGCAGAAAGCTGCGAGTTCGACTCCTGTCGGTGCAAATATTTGTGCTTAAAAATAAATATTTGTATCTGGACTGTGTATCTCTCTATGTAGGTAATGTTTTTACAACAACAACAAAAAGAATAATAATTATGTATATTCGTTGTCTAGTACCCATAGTACAAGCATAGTGCTTACTTTGGGGCTAGATTGCGCTGTGTGTAATGTCGTGCAATATTTATTTATTAATTTATATTTAAGTTAGTAATCAACAAAATTAATAAAAAAATGGTTGACCATTTGTGAAAAAGTAGAATAGCGATGATACATGTTTAAAGATTTTACTGGTTTTGAGGTATTTCTAATTGTACTTAGTACTAATTCAATAAATACTGATTTGAATGTTAATTAAAATTTTTTTTCGCAAAGACATATATTTTCACAAAAAAAAAACCATGACAGGATTTAAACCTGTGCCCCCTTGCTGATATATTTCTAAGTTTAAATAAACCTTGAGCAATATAAAACAAAGAAATATTAAATGGTAATCGACACCAAGTTGGCATAATTTGTAGACGTTAGCCCATCACTAGTGGATACCTTCTACTACCGAATAAACTGGCTAACCTTTGTGTGCAAAACATTAAGTTATTCCGTGACTTTATCATAGTATTTTTTATAATAAAGTCACGGAATAAGTTAATGTTTTAATGTTAACACTATTAGCATTATACGAGAAAGTTAGACTTAGTCCAACTAATATTATAAACGCTAAAGTTTGTCTAGATTTTTGTTCATTCTTTACGCAAAAACCACTGAATCGATTGACATGAAACTCGGTATGTACATCTGAACATCTGAAATAAAACATAAGTCACTTTTTATCCTGATGATTGATAAAAAAAAAACAATAAAAATAAATCTTTTCGTACAAATGATTCCTACTATGTACTGACAGATTTTCTTTCTAGATGACAAATTTTCTTTCCTTTTCGTAGAATTATAGTAGTCCTGCAGTACGTACGTAAAACTGCGGGGACCTGTAACCTCACCATGCGTTGGTACTTAAAAACGTAAACTGTAACGTGAACAGTTTGGACATACAAGGAAAAAATATAGGATCGCGCGGCTGACATGGTCCTAACGGTGCGGCAGGAAACACGCGGAACGGCCGCGCTGTGCACAAGGTCAAACTGTTCACATTACAGTGTACGTATTTACGTAGCAACTCATGGTTGGGGTCCTGTAAGTATCCTATCCTATTCTATCCTTCTAATATTATAAAGCTTGAAGTTTGTATTTGAGTATTTATGTTTGTTACTCAATCCCGTAAAAACTGCTGAACTGATTATACTCTCGGTCGGTACCTATATGAAACTCGGTATGCAGATAGCAGACAATTTGATACAACACATATGCTACTATTTATCCTGATGTTCCCGCGGGACCGGGACAAACGCGGGGGTGAAACCGCAGAGCGCGGCTAGTTAAGTATAAAGGACATTAGAAAGAACGCTTCTATTACGCAAGGTTTTTAGTTTGTTATACTCGAATAAACATTATAGTAAATATTAGTAGGCTTAGTCGAAAAAGAAATATTGTGAAACGAACTGGTTCATTGAAATCAAATTTAATAATCTTGATGCAACACTGACCTACAAACTGTCTACTTTTGTCATTAACTATCGTATTAGGAGAAACGGGTGTCTGTTATTTGAAAATAAAACAACAACCAATTAAACGCATGTGAGTTTAATTTACTATTTCGTAGTATTACTACTTATGGTAGGTACTCTTTGTGGGGCATAGAAACTAAAATGCTCCTTTTTGCGCCATATTTGTTGATAGGTTCGTATAAGTATCTCAAAAACAATTTTATACAGGGTTATGGGTTTCGAATCCAAAACCGTTCAGGGGGTGATTTTCCACATCAAAACGAATAACTTTTGTTCTACGATTTTTAGAAATTCTTTATTCTTTATTCTTTAATGTACACACCATATAATATACAAACATAGCTTTTTGAAAATAAATTCAATTAAAGTTTTTATTGTAGTAGACCAAACTAAAAGAAAGGACGTCTTAAGGTCAATGACCTCTAACTCTATGAAACAGCTGATTTTCAAGTAAACTTTACACTTAAAATTTTCGAAAACTACTTTGAATTTCAAAAAGTCGTAGAACAAAACTTATTCGTTTTGATGTGAAGAATCACCCCCTGAACGGTTTTGGATTCGAAACCCATAACCCTGTATAGTGTTTATGACTAGGAGCGCCCCGCGGTTTTACCCGCGTAAGTCCCGTACCCGGGGGATTATAGGTATAAAAAGGAGCCTATGTGCTATTCCAGGTTGCCAGCTACCTATAATCTAAGTTTCATCGCAATCGGTATAGAAGTTTTTGCGTGAGAGAGTAACAAATTCACATACATACATACTTATGAACTTTGGCATTTATAATATTAGTAACATAGTAATGTAAGATAATAATCTAGGTAGGTACATCCGATGTCGATAAGATGTAGAATATCCGCTGTCTAATACCCAAAGTACAAGCCTATTGCTTAGTTTGGAGCTAGATAGCGCTATGTGTAACGTCATGCAACTCTTATTTATTTAGTTATTTATTTGATGCATGTACAAAATGGTTGATGTTGCTGACAGTACAATAAGAATTTGGTTTTGAAATTATTTGTCAACAGTTTTATAGTCGCGGCCTTTCTGTTCCCTATGCCTTCAAAAAGCGGTCAAGTGCCAGTCGTGGGTTGTTCCAGACGTCTAAGCAAAAAACCTTTGTTCTGCGACTTTGGAAAACTTTGACTTGAAAATCAACTGCTTCATTAAGGTAACTAACATAGCCACGCATTAAACTTTACCTTGATTGTGATTCATTGAATATCAAGGTATCACAATATCTATGATACAGGCACTTAGCAAAGTGTAGATAGCATAGTTAATAATATAATTGGTCTTTTCATCTAATTTTAGATGATTTATACAGCGCAAGCAACTTTTAATCCGTGCTATTTATGGCGCTATAGTGCCCGGGACATTGTTAGGTGGAATAGGCTTGCCCAAAATCCTATACCACCCTCCCAGCCTAGTCATACCCAGAGGAAAGAACAGGTCAATACGTCTGGAGCTAACTAAGCCATGGGTTTCCTCACGATGTTTTCCTTCACCATAAGAGCGATGTTATTAATGCACATAACTTTTTCGCATGGAAAAAGACATTGGTGCGCGTCAACTGGGATTTGAAACCACGCCCTTCGGAATGAAAGTCAAGGTAGACCAACACCGCTTATATCATAGTTGTTTGTAATTGTGTACCTATATTATTATAATAAAGATATTTTCTGTTAATAGTAGCTGCCCCCCGCGGTTTTACCCGCGTTAATCCCCATTCTGCGGGGACATCAGGAAGGTTATATCTACATATTATAAATCTTCCAATACTTCTTCCTACCAAAAAAGAGCATCAAAATCAAAATGTGTCACAAACTTTCAGCTTTATAATATTAGTAGGATTTTCCCACGTTTCTATACTATCAATTTTCTTGTTTGTTTTTTTATTTGTTTGTTTGTCGGTCTAGGCGGAATCTTGGAACTTCAATTTGCGGCATTTCCCTAATAGCTAGCTAGCGGGCTGAAACTTTGGGAATACCCAAAGTTTCAGCTCGCTAGCTATTCAGAATCAAACGACAATGCAACTGAAAGCTAGTTTTTCATATCTGTAATCACATTTATGATACACGTTACCTAAATAGATTATTTAGACAGTAATTTATATGGTACAATATTTCTTGCCTGTCATACATCATAAAAACATAACACTTCCTTAGGCAGTCGTATTAGGTGTAAAAAGGTTAGATATGTTGCAACATTTTTTGCTCGAGTCATTTGCGCTGCACTGCTGTCGCCATAAGACCCATGAGAAGCAGAGAAAGCGAGATACTATATTCAACGCTCGCACGTTTTAAGACCAGTTGTGTGCAGCGAGTGAAAAACTGTACTATAATTTCTAAGTATTTCAGTAAGTAAATTATTAAGTTTTTAGATGACACTACAACTAAAACTCGAACTTCAACATTTTCGAATAAAGTAAATGCAAAAGATTTTTCACGAAACGAAAACAGAGCGACATTACCGTTTATTCAGGTTTAACTCTTTAATTAATGGATTACAAAAAGTATTAATAAAAAACTCGGTCAGCCTGGAGTATGTATATTGTTTAGTATGATGTTTTTTATGTTTATGTACAAAGTTATATATTTGGCTATTCATGTATTTTTATAGTATTTTAACCTTCTCCAGTTCACACCTATTCAATTATATATTGATATCATTACTCACAACCTGCCACTCATGCTAAAACAGATCTATTCCATCCATAGGTTGCCTGGAAGAAATCCGCATTTTTAAGGCCGCCCATTTGTGCAATTTACGTTTAATCTATGTATTTACTTCATGTAATGTAAATATTTGTGTTTTGTTGTAATGTTGTACAAATAAAGTTATTATCTATCTATCTTTCTATCTATGTTTACACAATTAAACATGATTCATCATCTCTGCTTAACCATCCACTGCTGAACATAGGCCTCCCCCATACGACGTCACAAACAGCGATCACCAGCCACCTCCATCCAACGACTTCCAGCGACCGCCACAATATCGTCGGTGGTCTTCCAACACTCCGTTTCCTTTGAGTATACATAAGCAAGCTATAGAGCACTGTATGCGAGTATGAACTTTAAGCAGTATGAACAGTCGTAAAATTACAAAGACGATGTGTAATTTTTCGAAGAGTCACCTAGGGTTACGGGAATTGACTGTTTCTCTCGTTAGAATTTATTCTAGTAATAATTATGCTGAAATGTTCAGTGCCGCGGTGTAAAAATGATTCGTGGATCACTATTCAACCTCAACATTTGATTATCCATGTACAGAGCATCTGCTTACACTTTGCGCAGTAGCCAATATGTATAGGCGTGCTCTATAGCTTGCTTATGTATACTCTAAGTCCGTTTCGCATTACATCGTGGTCGCAACTCTAGGACTTTTACTGTTACTAAAACTTGATTAATTGCAAGAATTACAGCAATATAACAGATTCCAAACAAAAAAGACAACATCGTTATTTTCGTGTGTCTTCTATATGTAATACATTCTCGCTTGGTTTAATCTATGTAATCACTGTCGGTAGTGATAATAGATTTTATATAAGCAACCACGCCTTTTAAGGTACCTACTTGGCCAATTCAGCGTTGTAATTAATAGAATTACGAACATTAACTGCCAGATTAGTTACGTATCTATACTAATATTATAAAGCTGAAGAGTTTGTTTATTTGTTTGAACGCGCTAACCTCAGGAACTGCTGGTCTGATTTAAAAAATTCTTTTTGTGTTTGATTTGAATGGAATTTGGTATAGGGATGGTTTAGTGAATGGAATAAGATATAGGGTACTTTGAATATTCATATTGGTTAAGCAACGCTTGGTATGACATACACATACGTGATGCGTCACAAACGTTACGGGATAGGAATTTATGGGTGAAACTGCGGGGCATAGCTAGTGTTATATATAACTAGCTGCGTTCCGAAATTTTACCTGCGCCATTTCCGTTCCCGCGGGAATACCGAGATAAGAAGACTTTGTTACTCTTTCACGCAAAAACTACTGAACCGATTGCGATGAAACTTGGAATATAGGTAGCTGGAGACTTTTATCCCGCTATTTCCACGAAACCGGGACTTACGCAGGTGAAACCGCCGGGCGCAGCTAGTTAGTATATAAAATCAAATCAAATATTGATTAGGTCTGTTCACGGGGTCTGTTATAGGTTATTTTCAGGGCTATGGAGCCCCGGAGCTTTGGTCAGCGTGCTGGGTAAATCGAAACCAACACGTAGAGGCACTTTACAATTAAAATTTAATCGCTAACTATGAAATGGACCAACTGGCACGACAATCAGCAATGTATAAATGGCTCGTAAGGTCGTTATCATTGCATCGTACACATATTTGTATGTTTGACCACGGACGCTACGGCCTACCTCACCCAAAACACACTCACATTCTACCCGTTGAATAGAAAAATAAAATATGTATTTAGGTCTTACTTAACCAACTAGACTCAAAATCATAACAGAATCAAAATATTAATGTTGAAATCATTATTAATAATGTTGCATTGTGTCTAAGCTGATTTCATGTTTTTGTACATCTAAGCTTTGCAACAGCAATTCAAGTATAATAAAAAAACAATAAAAAATAATAATAAACGATAAAAAATAAATAAAAAATATAAATATAAAAAAAAAATATTTTTCGAAATTACACACATCGCAATCTAGCCCCAAACTAAGCACTAGGCTTGTACTATGGATACTAGAGAACGGATATAACTACGTATACATGCATTATATGATACAATTATAGAATACACCCAGAACCAGAAACAAACAATTATGGTCAGCAGAATTGTTTGTCCCCGGCGGGAGCCGAACTCGTAACCTTCACCCACTGCACCAAAGAGGTCGTCATCATCAAGTTTCATCGCAATTGGTTCAGTGGTTTTTGCGTGAAGGAGCACAACAAACTTATACGTGTACTTACTTACTTACGTAAACGGTATACATTTTGTGTACGAAGTGGCACCGGGTCAGGTAGTATTTTTGTAAACTAGATTACTTCCACACGAAATACTACAAGTACAACTTACTTACTCGTACGTGGATAGAAATTATAATTGTTTCTTCGTTCTTAGGATTTCATAATGGTCAATCTAGAAATATAATTTAGTAAGACAAAGAGCTGAAGTTCGGAATTACGTGTAATTGAATAATTTGGTCCGCAAAAGGTATAATGAATAAGGTAAGTATGGTTTACAACTACATCAGCAATCTTACAATCGAAATTATAACATAACTAGCTGCGCCCCGCAGTTTCACCCGCGTAAGTTCCGTTCCCGCGGGAATATCGGGATAAAAAGTAGCCTATGTGTTGATCCAGGTCCCCAGCCTATATTTCAAGTTTCATCGCAATCGGTTCAGTAGTTTTTGTGTGAAAGAGGAACAACCTCACATACATACATACTTACATACAAACTTTCGCGTTTATAATATTAGTAAGATTACTAATAATTTTAGAAAATTGTTGGGTATTACTTCAGTGTTTACTAGTTGACAAAATATTCTATAAGGGCCGATTTTTAAAATCCCCGACAAATAAAATGTAACGCCACCGAATAAAAAACGTCACTATGATATTAAAAAGACTCAAAATTTGGATGTTGTTAAATTTGGTTGATATCGAACTTATTCGATAGATATCTTTTATCCATAGAATGAAAAAACGGCTATAAGTAAAACCCATGAATAATTAAACCAATGTAATTAATATCTTGTAAAAATAATTAAACCTAAATGTTAACATAATTTCTTCTATGGTTTTCGCGATTTTGCATAATAAAACACTTAAAAAAAACGCGATAAAACCGGATAAATAAAGTGTCCTAAATGTTAAAAAAAAAAAACAATTATTACTAAAAGATCAGCCGAGGTTCCAGTATGTTTCCAGTTTTCAATCCTGACGATATTGTAGCGGTCGCGGGGTGTCGTTAGATGGAGGTAGATCGCGATTGCTATTTGTAGCGTCGTATGGAGGAGGACTATGTTCAGCAGTGGACGGATCAGTGCTAAGATGATGATGATGATGATGATAGGGAAATGTTTCCAGGCTGGCCTCCTGCCACAGAGGGTCTGGTAGAAAGGAAGTCAAGCAGTTTACCCGCCACCGCGAGGGTAGAGCTCCAGGTTCGTAGTCTTCATAGATTCTTTGTCACCTTACTTTAAAAGTAGGATAGCCCTATTCTACACGGCAAAAAATTAAAAAAATCGTTTAGGAATAGGATTTTAAACTTATTTTATTAAAGTAAAAAGGTTTTTGTTTAACTTGCAACGACATTATATTATTACTAGCTGCGCCTCGTGGTTTCACCTGCGTAGGTCCCGTTCGTAGATAAAAAGTAGCCCAAGTGGTATCCCAGGTCCCCAGCTACCTATATTCCATGTTTCATGGCAATCGGTTCAGTAGATATACATACATGCATACAAACTTTCCCGTTTATAATAATTATTAGTGAGAAGTAATATTGTTACAGGTAACCAACAAGAAAAGTCACGACTAATCAAAGCTTAATAACTTTGAACCGATTTCGACCGCTCGATTTCATAAGATTGGATCAATCAATTTTGTGTACACAGATACCTTACATTATTATTATTATAATCTTTACTGTATACTGTATACTTCGATTGGTTTGACATTAATCATTCTTATATGTAGGTAAACAGCTTTTAGGTACCATAGATCCAAGTGGCAACCTACCTTTAATTATAATGTTAAGATGCACTCTAAATTGATATTAATAAACAACCATCAACACACTAAGTTTCTTAACAATCGGTTTAGTAGTTTTTGCGTGAAGCATAAAGCAAAGAGCATGTACAAAGTTTACATTCGTTACGTTTAAATCATATTTTTATTATAAGTGCTTTAACCCACACTGGTTGTTCATAAATATATTTTAAAGAAATAAAAAAAATATTTAAAAAAAATAAAAAACCCGACTGCCGTTAAAACTGAAAAGTAAAAAACAAGAAGATACCTAAAGGTAAAGAAATCTTAAAAATCGTTCGACGCATCTAGGAGCCTTAAAAAATTGTGGATGCAGTCGGGTGGGACTCCTTTTAAAGGTAAAGAAGTATAATGACACCAAATTGTGTTGAAGTCCCACGTGCGTCGAACGATTTTTAAGATTTCTTTACCTTTAGGTATCTTCTTGTTTTTTACTTTTCAGTTTTAACGGCAGTCGGGTTTTTTATTTTTTTTAAATATTTTTTTTATTTAACGCTTTTTAGTTATTAGAGATTAGATACAATTACACCAGAGAAACTCATTAACTCTGGATGTGTATACTCCAGTAGCGAGGACTCGAAATCGGTTAAAGATAGGCTATCTAAAAGCCTTCAATATTATAATAGCTATTTTTTTTGAGTTTTGCTGAGATGGCTATGAAGTAGGCAGGTATTCATCTTAAAATATAATTACCAAATCCGAAAACTTAGTCGCGACTGGTGATACAAAGGCTGGCGGTTTCTTGTCCTAGCGGATTAGCCTTGCTATCCATTATCCATAGCGCGACATTTCAAATTTTTAGTTAATTACTTATTGTAAACATAGTAATTGTTATTTATGTTATCTCTGACAAACTGACAAATCAAACATTCAAATTCCTTCAAAAGTTGAAACTCGGCGTCAAAGTCAAATCGAAAAGTTTTTAAGTAACGTTCCGTTGTCTTTGCTCGGTTTTTATGGTCAAGACAAATCTTGCTTTATAGCGTTTTAAATCTTTATTTTTATTTATTTATTATTTTAATGTACCCTATGTCACTCTCACGGTCATGACGAATCTAACGACGTATCGTTTATCTAAATCGGCCCAGCCGTTTAGGCCCTACGACGGCACAAAAATAGGTCACATACATACATACATACATACATACATACATACATACATACACTCACGGCAAAAACATAACACTTCCTTTGGCAGTCGTGTAAAAAATACATTAAAATTTATCGATGCGTTTTTGCAGATGCATTTTTCCTTTAATCGTTTAAATCATCTAGATTATACAATGACAACTTATTTTTAAAACACTATCTATTATATTTTCTTCGAATAATACTCGTAACATTTATCCATTATGTAAGTCAATGTCACATAAATCAGTCTCAAAATGTAACCTTCAATAAATGAATTCATGGTCAAAATAAAAGAAATTAATTATACCTCACATATAATGGCTGACAAGTAGGCAGTACAGTACATTTTTATGTCAAGAAATATAGAGTACGTAACGTTATAGAACGGATTTCCGTAGGTTACTGGAGTACAGACAGCAAATAAAATGAATGGCGAAATAAATGTCATTATAAATTATTTACTAAAAGTCGACCATTCTTTTCTTTTTAAACTTACACAATTTCTCACCGTTATTATTACTAGATCGCGTTGTCATAATTTTAGATTTTTTTAGATTCTTATGATGATAAAATTATAACATTTAAATACTATTTTAAATAGCAAGCATGATCCAATCGAACAGTAAAACCATTTCATCATTAGTGTTAGTCTACACTGATATTATAAAGCTGAAGAGTTTGTTTGACTGTTTGTTTGAACGCGCTAATCTCAAGAACTACTGGTCCGAATTGAGAAAATCTTTTTGTCCTTGATAGTCCATTTATTGAGGAAGGGTTATATAACATCACACTACGACTAATCAGGAGATGAGCATCCATGAAAAATGTTGCAAAAACGGGAAAATATGCTTTTGTCGAGCGAAAAAGAGTTTTTGTCGCGTGCGCTTAAGGCGGCGATGGATGATAATCATCGGTCCTGGTCCGATTGCATATAAATGAGCGAGATGGAATTGCGTGAAAAAATCTACAATTTCTCGTAAAATCAATAATTAACGCAGATTAAAATAATATTTTTATAAAATGCGATAAAGGGGTTCTAGGTATTGTATTTCCTAATATTAGGATGCCTATAAGAAAATATAGCAGTTAAGGATTTAGAAGAAAAATTGATTTATTTTGTAAAACAGGGGTAACTTTGCCTGTATAATAGTGGTATTTAAAGTTATTTTTTTTTGTTTTTGAAATGAAGGGGACACTTCTTGTATCATGTACAATAACATTAAACATTGTTTAAAGATCTATTTGGTACCGGTTATGAAGAAAACTATTCAATCGGAAGGGATTCCACATGAGTCGCGTCCTTAAGTATTACGCGTGCGCGGCGAAGGGAATGGGACTTACGCGGTTAAAAACGCGAGCGCTGCTAGTTATTTTATTAAATAAATTAAATTAGTTACCTAAGTTACTAAATAAAGGAAATGTTCAAATAATTTTACATAGCATCTTTTTAATAGTTATACAAGAAATAACCTTCAATGTTGTCACGATCAAAATAAAATTATAAATTTTGGCCTATGATGAACATTTTTAAGTAATTACTCAGAATACGCCGCGCCGTGTATAAAAATGAACCCGAAAAACTAAGTTTTTCAATGACTGATTCTTATGATTTAACTAAGATAGGTACAACCCTTAAAAAATCCTAAGGTAAATTTCGATACACAGATGGCTTAAGGGCCTTTATAACCCTAATAGCGTGACAGGGATAAAGCTAGGACAGGGATAGCAGGGACAGTATGATAACCATACTTTTATGACCATAGTTTTATAGTTTAACCCATCTGTGTTTAGTAATTTTTGTTTAACTATTTAGATTCTACGTAAAAATTTCTTTAACATTTCCTTTATTTAGTAATTTAAGTAATTTGATACATTTTATTTTAATAATTAGCGCTAATGATTAATAATGGTTTTAATCTTTGATTCAGTCATGATTGCTACCTATTTACAACTTTATTCAAATGTTTTCTCTTGATGTGTCCTGTTTATTATAAAAAAGCGGGTTACCATGATTTCCTTATCGCAGAACCTTAATCGTCCTGCTTATATAATTAATTATTTTTACACACCTACTACTCTACAAAGTCACTTTATTTGACCAAAAAGGTCGACGTAAAGCGACTCTTTATTCCCTAGGTGCATTGCATGTGCTCATTATACACCTTGGGCATAAAGTAATTTAAATTTGGAACTTAGGTGCTGGTAGCATACGGCCATTTCGAACTGGCCACCTAGACAAAACACATAAAAAAAATAAAAACTGGCCTATTTTCTTCTATTTTATTTCGACGGAAGGGTAAGGCAAAACGTTTTAGTTAATATAAAGCTCCACCTTTTTTTTTTCGTAATTTGGTTTCGTAATTTTGATGTAACATTGTTAAATTGAATTAATATAATGCTGTAAATATATTTCATACCCGTTGCATTAATCTTTTGTTTGGTTTTTAGTTAAATGCTTATTACACGACTGCCAAAGGAAGTGTTATGTTTTTGCCGTGAGTGTATGTATGTATGTATTTTTTGTAGTAATATTATTGTCTCGTAGTAGATGTGTAAAGTAAAGTATTCACCTCGGTACTAAAGCCTGTCTTTATCTTGGGGGCTTGAATCCCACGCTTCACTCAGGACCCTAGGTACATAACTCCTTCGCTTCGCACAGGAGTTCAGTTTTTAACACCCTCGCTACGCTCGGGAGTTAACTCTCTAGAGTCTTTCATACGCTTTGGATTCAATATGACGCCCGCTATATAAGACAGGGCTTTAGTACCTCGCTGCATAAACTACTATTATTTTTTTGATATGGACATTATAAACCTAAGCGAAAAAATCCTCGACGACTTTAGAAAACCTCAATTCATATATCTCCTTTTTTTTTTGTAGTATTTGGAAATTATTTTAATTTTAATTTAACTATTTGTTGTTTAATAACAGGATGATTTAATTAACAGGATAATTTAAGTCCTGCATTAGGGACCAGGTAATGTAAGGTAAGGTAATGTTAACCTGCATTAAGGACATTGCAAGTTACCATTGCCATGGTAACCTGCAATGTCTTGTGTTAATTATTTTTGCTTCGTTTGCTGACAGTACATTTCTACCATTAAACCATTGCATACATTGACACAGTATGAAATATAATAGTAAAACTGTTTTAAATATATCGTTAGGCTAATGCGTTGTAATTAATTGAGCAGGCAGCATATTGTTTCGATCACTATCAAATTTTAAAACCTAACAAGTACTTGTCCGCGAATTTTATGAATTTTAATTTGTGTTAGCTCGTTCGTACATTAAACGATGCTTGTCTCTCCCACCATGACCTCTTATAAGTCGTCGGTAAGTCGCCGCTATATTGTTCAGTTAAAAAACACATCAAGTAATTAAATAAATTAAAAACAACTTCAAACAAAAATTCATTTTATTTTCTGTTTTTTTTTTAAGGTATTCGGGTATTGATTTAAATTTTGCTTAATTTTTTTGATAGACAAGGACGACAAAATTACAAAATTAATTTTGACTATAAATTCCAATTGAAAGTTTATGCTTAGTTTTTGCTAAGCTCAGTCTTAGCAAAGTAAAAGTATTGACTGAATATGAAGAAGTTTTTGTTGTCTTAAGTACCTAATATTATATAAAATTATTAATATAATATAACGGGTCGGTCACGGTTAAGTTTTTGTATGTTTCGATATAACCTGATATTGTATAGACCAATGGCACTACAAAGTGCCCCAGGTCAGCGCGCTTTCATAAACAAGACGTGAAATCTAAAATACTAAACATAATTTAAATGTGAATTAAGTAATAAAATACCATAACTATTAAGAAATTTTATAGACCTACTTATATAATAAACGTAAAAGTGTGTGAGGATGTTAGAATATTTAGATGCTCCTTCACGCAAAAAAAAACTAAACCGATTGCCTAAACCAAACATTCGCGTTTACCATATTAGTGTGACAGTGGATTTCTCAAGTCTAATCATGCACTTTACACATCGCCTATCGAAGTATAATAACTTTTAAAAGTTCTTCTATAAACTTTCTTTTTTCGGGTGACAAAAGGGCTGGCAGCTACTTTGCCAACGAATTGGTTTAGCAATTCAAAGAAGCAATGCAGCCAGCCTTTTGGGTACCATACGTAGGGACCCCTTTTTGAATTTATGATTTTAATTAAATTTATTTAAATGTATGCTGACTTTAAAAATATTGTCATAGGATAAATTAAATACCAAAATACTTCTAAAGAATAAATATTATAAATAATCAAAGAATAATAACTTTTTATCACCCTTATTATACCAAAAAGTCACACCAGCTCCATAGTCGATACTGAAAAGAGTAGATTAACATATCATAATTATAATTTGATAATCAAAGCTTGAAAATTACAACTCGTATCGAAATGAATTTTGAGACTAATTGGTTGACAATTTATTAATCAATAATTTAGTCTTTGACTACTTTCACCTAGATTGTGTCGTTTACCTGAAAAATAAGAAGAACTGTAAAACAGGACACCTTTTAAAGGGGTGAGGGCTGTAGAAGGATGCGGGCAAGGGGGAAGAGTCGTCCATATCAATGTACTCATAAGTATACAACATAGCAGCAGTAAAACATTGGTAATTATAAATTTTCACTAAATCTACAATTAATGAATATATTCGACTTACTGCTATACGCCCCACGCCTATACGCTACTTTACTAAGCCCAACGGGCATCATGTATGTGCTATATTATTTATAAAATATATGATCGGTAATAGTCATGAAAGCAATCAATAAATAAATGAATGAATGATACATGGTGTAACGAGGTTACCCTTTTAAGCCGAAAGATGGTTGTTCTAGACGTCTAGGCGAACTACTTTTGTTCTACAACTTTTGTCGTTAAAAGTTTACTTGAAAACAGCTGTTTCTTAGTTAAGTTGTCCTTTTATTTAGTTTGGTCTACTACAATCAAAACTTTAATAGCCTTTATTTTCAAAGGCAGCTGTATTTTCAGTAAAACATACTTCAAATTAAAAAAAAGAAATTATTAAAATAAAAATTCCATATTGTAGCCAAACTAAGTAATGGAACCAGCCAGTAAAACTACCCGACTTCAGATCATAAAACAGATTAATTTAGTCGGTGGCGCTGTATGTTGAGGTTATTTTGGTCTTTTTTATCAATTCTTTTTTTGGTTTGGTTTTAAATTTGTATATTATTTTTTCTTCTTTTTTGAAGTCGGTTTTTTTTTACCGTTTTTAGTATACCTACCCACTTTAGACTGCTAAAAAAATCAACCATATTGTTACCGTAATTTTAATTATTGAGGAGTTTGCTGATGAGAAGGTGGTTTCAGGTGTCCCATCAATCTGTACTTAGTTTTTTAGGGGTCTATTCTTTTTGGTAGAAGTCCGAAACTGAGTAAATTATTGCATTCTAGAATGCTATCCTGTCCATCATTCCGAAGATACTCATCAGATCCTCACCAAATTTATATGGGACCACCTTGGAACTTTCACCTTTCCATTAAAAAAAGAACTACATCAATTGGTCAAGCCATCTTCGTGTAATCGATGAACAATTGAATTGAATACAGCGTTTTGACGAGCATTCCCGGTCCTCATTTCGAAGATTCTCATCAGATCCTCACCAAATTTTTATGGGACCACCTCGGGGCTGACACCTTTCCATTAAAAAATAGAACCATCTCAATCGGTCAAGCCACCTTCGAGTAATCGGTGAACAAACATAAAAAAATACATACGCGACGAATTGAGAACCCCCTCCTTTTTTTGAAGTCGGTTAAAAATAAAACAATTTACAAAAGTCGAAGAACAAAAGTTTTTCACCTAGACGTCTAGAACAACCCCCTTTCGGCTTAAAAGGATATCTTCGTTACACATTGTATAGCTATATAGCTCTGACTAGAATAAGGTAGGAAGGTGTTTGAACCACGCGGGCTAAATCGCGGCCAGTAGCTATAGTAAATTAAGAAGCTATGACAAAAAATATAACTACATAATACGGCCAAGGTTTTTGATTAGATAGTTGTCTAAAACCAAATTCAATGTCACCATTTTGTTTCACAATTGCATCATTTCGTTTCATTTCACCCACGACAGACATATTGAGGTAGGTTAGATAATCCGCGCTACCATAATCGTTTGTCGTGGCTATGTCGTCCTTTTGTCGTTCAAAACAATAAAGCAAATTTTAAATAAAAAATACCCCGACTACTTTTAAAAACCACAGACAATTTAAAATAATCTCTTCTTTTTTTAAAGTTTGTTTTTCTATTTTTTTTTCAAATTATTTGATGTGTTTTTATATTTATTTTTTTAGCTGAACGACAACGCGACGATTTATAAGACATCATGGTAGGGCCGAATAGCTCGGCTGACCTAACCTTTTTTTTATTTGCGGGGGAAATCCATCTTTATAGACCATCCCACCGCTCCGGGGGGAGCTACGGGGATGTGTGGGGTCCCTCTGGTTTGAGGTCGTAGGCGGCAAAGGCTTACTAACACTAACTAATATTGGGATAAAATGTAGCTTATGTGTTATTCCCGGTATCCAACTACTTATATTCCAAGTTTCATCGCAATCGGTTCAGTAGTTTTTGCGTAATTGAGGGCGACTTGCATAAAACCATTTAAAAATGTATTTAACTATATCAATTTTAAAATAATTTCGCCAATAAAACACTTTATTTATCCGGTTTTATCGCGTTTTTATTCATTATTTGACCCGAGCCTTCGCCAACTTTACAGTTGGCTTTTTCAAGGTTGACTGAGATGTGTAATGAGGTGTGTCTGAGGTGTGTGATGTGTTATAATGAATAAAAACGCGATAAAACCGGATAAATAAAGTGTTTTATTATGCAAAATCGCGAAAACCATAGAAGAAATTAATTTCGCCAACTTTACAGTTGGCTTTTTCAAGGTTGACTGAGATGGTTGACATCTCGAAAGCTCGGTTCAAATAATGAATAAAACCGGATAAATAAAGTGTTTTATTATGCTAAATCGCGAAAACCATAGAAGAAATTATAAGTATAATTCTTAAAACGATTGCGATAAAACTTGGAATGTAGATAGCTGAAGATATTTGTCCTTGGTGGAATCGAACCTGCAACCTTCTGCATTACAGCCGACGAGCCGGGGTCAAGAGTTTGTTTCCATCGTATTTCCAATAAATATATTATTGAACAACATAAGCCTTACACATAGCACAAAGCCACAAACTATATAAGCACTGGGCTTTTAGTATAGGTAGGTACAACGGATATAGTACCTAAATATTGTACTTTTTTATTGCACATATGTACATATTATTATGATACTTAGGAATCACCCAGACCAGTAATATTTATTTTTAAGCATATATAATTATCTGCACCCATAGGGAATCGAACTCGTTACCTTCTGCACTGCTGTCGGCCCTTCTTCCGACGCGCCAAAAAGGCTGTCGAAATAACTCTGAATAAAATTTATGTAATAAGAACTCGGGGTTTAGATCGCGTTGGTACATATTATATTTAAAAGTGTGGTGAACCTTGTATATAGGTAACCATGGGTAAGTCCCTTTAATAAGTATCATTTACATTCGTGCATACAACTTATTTCGTGCGTACGTAAACGTGTGAATAAACCAAAGCATAACACAAATTTGCGGTCAAATTCCTCAGATTGAGAACCAGCAGCGTAATTAAAGTTGGCGTAGGAAATTACTTAACTGAATTATGCTGATATTGTAATTGTAGTAGTTTTTTTAATCCTTGACAACTACATAAAATAAGACATGCATGAATGATCTTCATTATCGATATTCATCATCATCATCATCATCATCATCATCAGCCCGTTGCAGTCCACTGCTGGACATAGACCTCTCCAATTGCACGCCACCTAGATCTATTTTCGGCTTCTCGCATCCAGTTTATTTATCATCGATATTCATACCATACAATAAAACAAAACTAACTGTAAGCCAACAATACGATCGGATAATTCGAAGCCAAAAAGGTCTAAAAAATGTGAGCCGTCATAGAACGCCTGACAGATGTGAATCATTTGACATTGACAGATGTGTTTTCTTTTCGAATAGCGTGGCGATAATCGCCACGGCCTGTATCGCCACGCCAATAATCAAGGTTACTGATGTGAATCTAAACGGGGTTTTGATGTGAAACATCTATATACTCTTCTATAGATGTTACACATCAAAAGATTTGATTGAATTAAAAAATCCATATACGTTTTTTTTAGCATGTTCATAAAATTAGTAAGAGAGCACTATTTATCATGTCTGTAGTTTAAGTTAATTACGCAGTCAAATCTGAGGGGTATTTGTAATATGTATATGTGAGTCAAAATGATTTCCACGCTATAGGTGCACTATAATGTTGCAAGATGTTATACAAACAAAATAATTTACGACACCAACGCCATCATTTCAAAAAAAAGCTAAGAAATACAATTTATGTTGGAGCGTTTTACGCTAACTTTTAACGTAGGAATTAGTTAATGTTAAGATGTTGTTTTTTTTCTTTGACAAGTACACAAGTAATACTTAAATGAATCGTTAATTATTAGAAAAGACATAGCGTAAAGTAAAACAGCACAATACAGTTAGCACTAATTAGAGAGTTGGGTTTTCCGTACTAACGTATTAATAGACCACATATTTGCAGAAGAGTCTGCAAATATGTGGTCTATAATACGTTCGGATATGTGAGAAAATTATACAAAATAAATCATAGGAATCGGATAAAATGTTGCGGTGTGGAGAAAGGGTATCCATTTTTCCCGCGTTGTATGAAGAATTGCGCTTAAACTCGTCCTTCAAAAAGTGAGTGGGTACAAAATTTACCTATTTTTTTGTAATTTGTTTTTATTACTCAAGGCGTTACTAGCTTAAGCTTCTTGCTCAAGGCATATCTACTAGAAATATTTTAAAGTAGAATTTTTCTTTAAAAATTGGCCGCGAACGACTTTTGTAAGATTATTTTTTACTTTAAAATATTTCTAGTAGTTACCAAAGCTGCACCCAAGCCAAGCCTTTTGTTCAGTATATTGCGAAACGGTAATAAGGACCATTCAAACTATGCCAATTTCCGAACCTTCCCTGTAAGCTAGAAAAAAAGCATTTTGCTCACAGATATCCGTTTTTACTGCCATAATGCACTTTAGTATCTGAAAGTTCAAAATGTTTCATTAAATATTATCTTAAGACTAGCGGCGCCCCGCGGTTTCACCCGCGTAAGTCTCAGTCCCGCGGGAATATCGATATTTTTCTTTCATAAGAACCTTCTCCTGATCATAACAAATACAACGGAAAAAGAATTATCGAAATCGGTCCAGCCGTTCATGAGTGATGCCGTGACCCATAGAAAAAGGGATTCATTTTTATATATTGAGATCACACAGGTCTTCAGGTCGTTCTAAGGTCAAGAAGAGTTCTTCTTCTTGACCATATGACTTTTTCATACTGTGGTTCATCTTGCTTAATAGCCAAAAAACATATTGGGGTTACCATAACCTAATATATAAATAATTAAATAAGTATTTTAATTAAGTAAATGATAATAAAAAAGAACCGATTGTTTCAGAAAACTTTTTTTTTCCAATATTGTTTATGAAGTTTTTTTTTATTTGAAGGTTTTAAAGTTTTTTTTCTTCAATTTATTTGTCTCTTATTGGCTGGACGACTTAGGTCCAGCAATTAGAGATCCATTTATTTTCTCGGCATCATGTGAGCGGTCCATATAATGATGACATACCGGTCTTGTAGAAGATAGAAATTGTGTTTATTGTTTCATCCGGGGTGTGAACCGACAAGTTACGCAAAATCTATTGGATATTTCACTTAGTTAATTAAAGTTGTAATTAGTTTCTATTAGTTGTTTCCTATTGAAGTACATTTATTCATAAATATGTAGAAGGGTGTGGCAAGTTTCGACACAAAATACGGCTAATAATAGTAACTAATCTAATAATTAAAAATAAAGTTAAATGACTTATTTTTATTTATTTTCGCAAGAAAGGCAAAGAGCATATAAATAACGCGTTTAATAATTCGATTTTAAGCAATCTGCTTAAAAATTGCTTTTTAAGCAGATTGCTTAAAATCGAATCTGCAACATTATTAAGAACTACCTGCGCGCCGCGGTTTCACCCGCGGAAGTGAAAAACGTGTTATCACTGGCGCTAGCCGCCGAGCGGTTTTCGAGCGGTTGCACTTTTTTGTTCATTACTCGGGTTCTACTAATTGGATTTCGATGCAAAGTATACCACGACGTTTCTCGTAAAACATAACTATCCAATACTGAAAACCACATTTCGATCGGATTAGTCGTTTTTAATTGTATAAGGAACAAACAGAGAGACAAAGAAACAGACAGAAAGAAATGAATTTTAAAAATTATTTAATTTTGTTATACTACTTATTCTAAGTCCTCTAGACCACTTTTGTTTTTATTTACTTCCAAGTACAGACTTTTTGTCCTCTCTTCCTTTATTATAAGTAGGTATAGAAACCAAAGAAAGATGATATTCGTTTTTGATATAAATATTATTTGAAAGTGTTTTCTACACTTGGATGACTATATTTAAAGAAATGCTTTAAAAAAAAAATTTTTAGTCGCACTTGACTGGACTTGAACCTGCATCTATGGGGTTCCGTCCCAACGCCTTTTCCAATTTGGCTACGGATGCATGTTCAATCGAGTCGAAATTAAGGATTGCATTTCTTATTGTTTACGTTTTATTATGATGATATTATTATGTTTATTAGGACAAGCACAGAGCAAGAAAAAAGGGTTGGCATAAATAAAAAAAAAGCCTAATAATGTGTCCCACTGCAGGGCAAGGGTTTTCTCTTAGAGGGGTTAAGCAGTCAGACGCCACAGAAGCCTTCTCCAGATTGGCAAGAGTCCCATGCCTTCGTATTGAGTCCTAGGATATGTAGGTTTCCTCGCGTCGCGATGTTTTTCTTCAACGTAAGAATAAAACTAAAATATTTCGTAATTTGGTTTTATTGCTCAAGGTAGTGCAATAAAAACTAGACTGTAGATAGCGTCTCGATCGAGCCTTTGATGAAAAATAGTAGACAGGGGAAACATTCATATTCTTAAATTTGCCGCTCGAGATGGGAAACGTGTGGCCTAGTTGGTTAAGGACGCGACTGATGTGAATCGAGCTGAAATCCCTTCCGATTGAATATTTTTGAACATAACCAAATACATTTTTAAACAATATACTATGTTATTATACATGATACAAGAATTGTCCCCTTCGTTTCAAAAACAATAAAAAATAACCACTACTATACAGGCAAAGTTACCCCTGTTTTACAAAATAAAATATTTTTTCTTCTAAACCCTTGACCGCTATAGTGTTCTTATAGACATCATAATATGAGAAAATACAATACCTAGAACCTCTTCATCGCATTTTATAAAAATATTATTTTAATCATCGTTAATGGTTGATTTTATGTGAAATTATAGATTTTTTCATGGAATTCCATCTTGCTCATTTTTATGCAATCCGACAAGGACCGATATTATCATCTATCGCCGTCTTAAGGCGCTGCGGTACTAACGCAGAGACGCGAGTTCAACTCTCGTCGCGAGGGAATTTTTGAAGATAATTTTTTCCTCTAAATTATTTCTAGCAAAACTAAAATAATAATAACAAAACAAATGCATCGTAGATAGACGTTTGATCAACACTACGAAAAAGATAAGTGATCATTTAATTCTAAATCCTGCAATCAACACCCACCCGGATTCAAATTATAATATTACTATAGAAATCTCGCGACATAACGTCGATTTTGGAATGAATAAGTACTTAAACATAAAATGAATATTCTACTTATTTTTAAACGCATATGCCTGCTCTTGGCCATGGCTATCATGGACATATTTTAAAGGAAAAATACATAGAGAAAAACATAGTGGCAGTTTCATGATCATGCAATTTATCGTTTGTTCCAAGTTTGTACTTTCAAAGACAAAAACAGGTTTATTTTAGCAATATATTCTCCAGGCTTTACTCGCGTTTTATTAATTGTATTTAACCCGGTAAATATTCATTTTGCAAACTCGCGAAAGTCAAAACTAGCTTTCTTTATTCACACAATAAGTAACAACGCCCCGGTAATAAATTTCGTTTACATTTGTCAATGGTGTTTTTATTTTTTCGAAATGATCGATATCGATACGAAGTGTGCCGGGTCAGTTAAATAGGTTCAGTAGTTTTTTTCGTTATGAACCTTAACATACACATAAACTTTCCACTCTCTATATCTATACATGTAATAAAATAGTAACAAAGCTGAGTCTGTACATTAAATATTTTTACCCGACTGCGCGACGCAAAGGAGGGTAATGTGTTTATAGGTCTATGTATGTATGTATGTATGTATGGATGTTTCTATGTGGCGTTCTAGAGGCCAAACACGTGGACCGATTTCGATGATTTTTACGTCAATCGATTCGTCTTAATCTGGCGAGTGTGACTAAAGACATGACAGTAATCCAAAGTAACTTATGTCACCACCAGACGCTATATTGTCAAAATTAAAAAATCCAAAATCGTCAAAGTATATCAAGATGGGTATCGTTGAATAGGTTTTTAAAAATAAGGTTATTTAATTAGGTTTCTTTCACCATTTTTCATTTTAAAGAACCATTTAGGAAATATAACGGTTTAAAGTTAATTTACAATTAGGTATTCATGCTTTTTATTACTAACGAACAAGTTTTTATTTTGTTACGAAGTTACGCTTGGAACTATCAAAGTTTAAGCCGTGATGGTACAGGTGACAGGAATTTATTGATATAAACTAAAAAAATATTTACATAAATTGTACCTACCTACTGAATAAAAGCCTAATAACACTTAGGTACCTAAAAACGTTAAAAGAATAATAATAAATTTAAACAATAAATAACTAAACCCTAACTGAAATAGAATCTTACTAATATTATAAACGCCAAAGTTTGTATGTAAGTATGTATGTATGTATGTGAGATTGTTACTCTTTTACGCAAAAACTACTGAACCGATTGCGATGAAACTTGGAATATAGGTAGCGGGGGACCTGGATTAACACATAGGCTACCTTCTATTCCCGCGGGAACGAAACTTACGCGGGTGAAACCGCGGGGCGCAGCTAGTACATTATAACCCCCTAATGAAATGAATAGATTACGAGACTTACCTACCATCAATAAATGAAAATAACTAAAAAGCGTAAAATAAAAAAAATAATTTATAAAAAACAAAAAACCCGACTGCGTAAAAACTCGATTAAAAAATACGCATAGAAACAACAAAAAAACCAAAAAGAAAAAAACAAGCCCAGTAATTTGAAATTACGCTAAGTAATAATAGTTTTGTAATCGATACACACAGAACACATAATAAATGAGTAAAAAAATACTCACAGTCGGGACCCATTGGAAAAATTAGATTGGTAAAATGAATGGGTTTCTATGCGTATTTTTAATCGAGTTTTTACGCAGTCGAGTTTTTTGTTTTTTATAAATTATTATTTTTTTGATAAAAGTAATTGAAGAATGCTACATGCATGCAACATATTACGAAAATATGATTTTTGAAATTTTTGTTTGTATGTCTGTCTGTTTGTGCGCGAATCATGCAAAAATTACTTAACCGATTTAAATGAAATTCGGTAAGGGAGTAGCTTATACCTGGATTGAAAATAGGATACTTTATCCGGGTATTATGGTTGGATTTCCGGATCAGTCACAAGAAAGATGTCGCGGGCACAGCTAGTTCATAATATTAGTAAGTATTAGTACTTCATGGCAAATTATTTGTACCTATTTTTTATTATCTAAGAGGAAAGATCCTCAGAAAAGTTTACATAATAAAAAAACTTTATTTTTTTGCATTTATCCTCTTATTATGATGTTACCGTTAATACCTAAATCAAATTTAAAAGCCTTGGGTTTTTACTCGTTCCATTTTTGTTTTGTTATTTTGAAGACTTGCGTTCATCGTGATATTTAGAAATACTTTTTGTTAAGTATTTTTTTGTTATAAAAATGTTTTTTTAGGATTTGATGCCGCTTCTCGGGCCGTGAGATTTGTGTCACATTAGAGGCTAGCTGTTACCCGCGACTTCGTCTGCGTAGAAATAGGGCATAGCCGACTTTTTCGTTGATTACTCGAGTTCTACTAATAGATTTTGATGTAAAATATACCACGAGCTTCCTCAAAAATAGAACTATCCACTATTGAAAATCAGATTTCAATCGGATTAGTAGTTTTTAATTGTATAAGGAACAGACAGACAGACATGAATTTAAAACAAATATATAATTTTCTCTACAACTTTTCCTAAGTCTTCTAGACAACTTATTTTTTATTTACTGCCAAGTACAAACTTTTTGTCCTCTCTTCCTTTATTATAAGTATAGAAGCAGATATAGATAGAATAGATAAAGATATAGATAGAGTATAGATTTCGTATAGCAGCATCAGTCCCAATAAACTCAAACTAAACTTCAAACATTATAATTATAAGTATACTAACTGCGCCTCGCAGTTTCACCCTCGTAAGTCCCGTTCCCGCGGGAATATCTGGATAAAAAGTAGCTTATGTGATATCCCCGGTATCTAGCTACCTATATTCCAAATTTCATCGCAATCGGTTCAGTAACAAAAACAACCTCATACATGTAAACTTTCAGTTTTATAATATTAGTAAGATTTTGATGTTGATATAATTCAATTATATTACGTAAAAAATAGACCTAATAAAATTAAAATTAAAATTTACTCGGAATTTTTCCATTTCCTTCACCTTAATGTAGCTATTTACAAAGTTAAATGGACCAATCTCAAAAATATGGTAATTATGTTAATATTGTTTTGTAGTAGGCCGATGAAAATTGAGAAACATTTAAAATTTATATGTTTCTTACACTAACTCGTAGAAAAATCCATAAATAATGGGTAAATTTTAGACTTGTTTATTTTGAAGTTTAATTGCAACACTAAATGATAAATGATTTTAATAAAAAACTAAATAAACGGGCAAATTCTCTAAACATTTTGTAAACATAACCAGGATAAAACCAACGAAATATTTATTGACATGAAATGAATGAGTAATGATATTTTAAAGATACTACTATTATATTACTCATTTTTTGAATTCTAAATATATTTCGTCATGCATTTTTATTTCCAAAAACAAGCTATAAATTATAATGCATATAATTAAAACTAAACTATAAAAAAATACTAAATTGCAAAACATTTTCAAAATTTCAATAACATGCCAATAAAACAAACAAAAAACGAGCATGATGATGAAATATAAAACTAAATTCTAATTATTAATCACCCAATTTCCAGTTGCATTTGAAAAATAAATGCACGTTAAAATTGGCTAATGTAAATATGAATATATTAATTATATTATGAAATATATAAAATACAAATATGAATGAATCTCAAAGACGGAGCAAAAATCGTTTATGCATAACGAAATACTAATCGTGTTTGAGCCTCCGAGTGTAAAATCTGCGTCCGCGCCTACCACAATATTCAGTACGCGTTGGTTTTATAAAGCAGGGGTGGTTCTAACCGTCCCAGTTAGATTTGAACTGTCGCGGACACTGGCCACTTTTGGTCCATTTTGTACGTAAACATTTTTTGAATTTATAATTTTTATGTTTTGGTGATTATAAGACATTTTGAGAATGTTTGGAGAAAACGGCTGAGTGTATGAAAGTGATAGTGCTGAGTGTCAGTTGGATTTAAACTGTGTACTTTTTGATACTTTACTAATTTAGATACTAAAAGTGCACAGAGTCTACTGTCTTGTAGACTACGGTTTAAGTAGTCGGCCACGTACTGAATAATGTTTCGTTGTTTAAAACAAAACCAAAGTTTTCATGTTAATTACCTTCCTGCAATCACTCTTATAGTATTTAAATAGCATGGTAATTTCAAGATAAAGACTATGTATTAAATGACAAAGTTATAGGTAACTAAGAGATTAATTGAAATATTCAATATAAATAAATATTGCCTTTATACAATATTAATTAAATTGTCGTAAATCCTATTTATTACTTAGTAAAGCATTTTGATCAATAAAATCAAAACAAATATACTCAAAAATTTTTTTTCATGAGGGTATGAGGGTGTGTTTGTTACTCAAAAACAACTGAACCGATTGTGATAAAACTCGGAAAGTAGAGTGTAGAGGCCTGGAGTGGCTGTAGGCACGTACATATAAAATAAATAAACTAAGCACTATGCATGTACTATGAGTATAAGAAGACAGAAATACTACATATTATACTTTTTTTTTGTAAATACATACATTATTATACATAGAAAGTCACACAGATAGAGACCAGACCAGACCAGATACAAATATTAATTAATAAGCATAAATTTTTGCACCCTATGGGAATCGAACCCGCAGGCTTTTGCATTGCAATCGGGAGTTTGCCCGACGCCCCATAGAGGCCATTATTTAAAAACAATAACATTTCAAATCTCGTTTAGGCTTGACATTTGCTTGAAAATGTCATCGCTGTTCAAGGATGGATTTTGAGAACATATTGTTTGAATCCAAGTATGGACTTTTGTTTTTTTCGCGTTAGTGAAATGTCGTCCTGAATTTTCATTTTTACAAAATCATGGTTTTATTGCGTTTAAATTGTTTAATTTCGGCGGCAAGTTACCAATTTAGTTACGCGAAGTTCAACGAGTTAAGTGAAAATAAAAATACCAGTGCCAAACACGAAATTAGCACGTTACAAACAATTGTCCCATAGGGTTGGAGAAAAATCGTCGCCATTTTTTCTACAGCCGTCACGCATTGAAAATTATTTCAAACGATTACAGTACAATAGTGGTAGTTCGCTATTCGTACGAGTATTTGGCTAAATTGTCCTATATTGCTGACAGAAGCCATAACTAAGAAAAAGAAAGAATCCAAGTATCATAATTATAGAGATTAGATAGACCTTTAATTAATCATGATTGATAGAATAAGAAGCTTAAGGCCTGATTACACCAAACATTGTTTGTTAACTCTTAATGTGGCATTAGCTAATGGTTGTTTAAAATTAACAATGCTGTTAAAATGATTTACGCCCTATGGAGAATATTTAACATACCATTATTAAATCCGACGTTAAACGAATGAATCGCAAATCATTCACTCTCGTTGTAATATGACTTCATTGAAACGTTGTATTTGACGTTGCATTATTTAAACAAATAGACAACTTTTTTAATTAGTCGTATAATACTTCATTTGCTTGCTACGCTACCAAATTTAGGTAACAGACGCTATGTGGGATAATAATAAAACCGGGTTGCTTTTTATTTTATACTGGTTATAATGTCAAAATTGACGAAATAGTACCATACCAGTATGTAAAGTCCATGTAATGTCATTTCTAACAGTCTGTTATTGTTTTAACGGACCTCTAGAGCAGTGATTAAAATTAACGTCTTGATAAGATAATTAAACACCCATTAGCGCGTGGTGAGACACACAACAACTTTAACATTCCGTTAATGGATTTAACAAGGCGTTATTTTTTTAACATTGTATGGTAAAACTAGACCTAAGTCTAAGGCTGAAATCTATAGTGCGTGAGTACTTTGACTTTGCTCAGACTGAGCTTAGCAAAAACTAAACATAAACTTCTAATTGGAATTTATAGTCGAAATTATTTTTGTAATATACGAATAAAATAAAACGAACTTCATAGTCATACAGAGAAGGCAAGTTTTAGGTCATTATTTTTGAGTGGTATCCTACTAATATTATAAAGCTGAAAGTTTGTGAGTATGTGTGGTTGGTATTCAATCATCCTACTAATATTATTAAGCTGAAAGTTTGCGAGTATGTGTGTATGTGTTGTTTGTTACTCAAGCACATAGAAACCGCTGAACCGATTACCATGAAACTTGGAGTATTAGTAGCTAGAAACCTGGATTGCTTTTATCTCGATAATTCTGCGGGATCGGAACTTCCGCGGGTGAAACCGCGGGGCGCAGCTACATTCTAAATTTGAAAAACTTTGAATAGTTGCGAAGATCGCTATAAATACCAAAAAATGTTAAGTCAAAGTTTTTGGTTAGCAAAGTCAAAGTAAGTAAAATCTATAATTTCAGCCTAAGTCTAGTTATAATAACCTGCCAAGTGCGAGTCGAACTCGAATACGAAAGGTTCCGCACCAGTATCATAAAACGTCAGTAGAATTTTATTGTTGTTGTATAGAATAAAATTTGAATGAATTACGATTTATTCATGAATGTTTATCTAAAATTGAACGTTTTAGATAAACATTACAATTCGTTTTTGATATATTTTAAAGTGTTTCCTACACTAGGAAATACTTTAAAACACACTTTCTAGGTTCAAGTCCTGTCGGGTGCGAAATTTTTGAAAAGCATTTCCTTAAGTGTAACATTACAATTGTTAATTTATCCTACTAATATTATAAATGTGAAAGTGTGTGTGTTTGGATGTTTGTTACTCAATCACGCAAAATCTACTGATCCGATTACGATGAAACTTAGAATGTACGTGGTTGGATACCGGGAATAACACAAAGGCTACATTTTATCCCGATAATTTCGCGGGAACGGGACTTCCGCGGGTGAAACCGCAGGGTGCAGCGAGTTGTTTATAAATATAAAAGTTAGCTGGTTTTGACTTATATAATTACGGGATTATAAATTAAGAATAATTACCGAAAAATTAATATACATAAATTTATTGATAAAATAACTAAATTGTAATAATAACTTAATTCAGTGCACATGGAAATTCGTAGCAAAAAACGCGTTGAGGTCTTTTATATGGTGATCCAATCAAATCCTATTTACACTGATTAGACTCAATTAGATAGGTCAATAGATACCTCTGTACGGAGCAACACGGCTTCAGAAGCAAGCGATCCGTTAATACAAATTTATTAACTCTTGTCCATTATATTTCTTCCCAGCTTGACAGAGGGACCCAGGTCGATGTCCTATACTTTGACTTTCGTAAAGCGTTTGACAGGGTGGACAATGATATATTGCTGGCAAAGTTGGTTGCCATAGGACTTGCACCAAAAATGGTACGTTTACTGGCTGACTACCTTCGCGATCGCCAGCAATATGTCAAACTTGGCTTGTACGAGTCCATGTCCTACCATACACGATCTGGTGTGAGTCAGGGTTCGATACTTGGACCGCTTTTATTTCTACTAATGGTTAACGATCTGCCCTCCGTTGTAGATACTGCCAAATGTCTTCTTTATGCTGACGACCTCAAATTGTTCTCCAATATAAGAACTGAGTCTGACTGCGAGGCACTACAAAGGGACATTAACGCGGTCTACCAATGGGGCACTGCTAACAGCATGGAGTTCAATGTGGCTAAGTGTTGTGTGATGACTTTCGGTAGAATGAAGCGTCCAATAATATTTGACTACCAGCTTGACGGCGCGCGCATTGAAAGAAGAAATGAGGTTAAGGATTTAGGAGTCACCTTCGACGCAAAATTAACCTTTAATCCTCATATTACCGCTCTTGCAAAAGAGTCTTATAGACGCCTAGGATTTGTTCTTAGGAACGCCTGTGACTTTACGGATGTTGGCGTCATAAGGCTCTTGTTCGTCGCGCTGGTTCGGAGCAAGCTTGAGGCAGCCGCTTCCATTTGGAATCCGCATGAGGCCACCTACGCCCTTACTCTTGAGAAGGTTCAGAAAGCTTTTCTTCGTTACTTATACAAGAGAACGTACGGTTTCTATCCTTACATGTATCCCACTAAATTCCTCTTAGGTTGTCTGGGGTACAATTCACTTGAGGTTCGGCGCGCTTACGATCAGATGGTATTGTGCTTGAAAATTTTTCGGGGTATGGTTGACTCTCCTGAATTAAGTGCGGTTCTCTGCAGACTGTTCGCCCCGGTCAAATACGATCGAGGTCGAAAACATCACCTTCTGGCGCTACCAGCATCTCGCACGGTATCTCACTCTATGTCTCCAATTCTGCGCAGCCTCAACGCGTTTAACGCTCTCTTGGATGCAAGTACTGAAAGCGATCTGTTTGCGGACGAATGGAGATCGATATTGTCAGTGTGCTTGAGCTTTTGTGAGAAAACTGAATGAAACTTTTTCCTAGTCAATTAATGTAATTGGTTTTATAATCGTGTTATTTGACTATAAACAAATAAATAAATAAATAGACGAATATTAAAATTAAAAACACACGAAACAATTTTTAAGGAACACGCGAAAAGACTACTTAAGGTTGTTTTTCTTTTGATTTAGAGTATACTAGTAAGTAGAGTGTAATTTTAATTTGGTACTATAAAATAGATAGATAGATAATACTTTATTTGATCAACCACAAAAATATAACAAATACAACACATTTAAAAATAAAATTAAAAACTAAATAAATGTTAAACAAATAGGCGGCCTTATCGCTTAAAGCGATTTCTTCCAGGCAACCTTATTGGCATTGAAAAAGGACTTTTTTGTTGTACTAGTGGGTCTCGTAAATCGTGTCCACTTAAATCTCACAAAATTAA
Organism: Idaea dimidiata; assembly: GCA_949358125.1. Classification (NCBI taxonomy): domain Eukaryota; kingdom Metazoa; phylum Arthropoda; class Insecta; order Lepidoptera; family Geometridae; genus Idaea; species Idaea dimidiata. The sequence continues at coordinate 11,635,003 of OX442339.1, read as the reverse complement.
AATTCTTTATCTATCAAAAAAATTACAAAGTTTGTTTATAAGGTTTTTAAATAAGATAGTACTCCATTTCATTCGACAATCAACAACAAGAAAACATCTTTTAGGACATCGTTTTGGTTAAAAGATATCTTTCTGTCCAGTTGGGGATTGAGAAACCAACCATAAACTGGCTGCGGAGAGTTTTGAACATAGGTAGAGCATGATGGCTCATTTTTTAAATATTCAACTGGAAAAACTCAAAATTCTGAAAACTTAATGTAAAGTTAGGAGTAAAGTTTAGAGATTCAATATCCAGAAAGATTTAACATTTTAGGAATTCAATATTTTAAGATTTAATATTGGGAGAGATTTGACATTTTGAGAATTTAACACTATGGTGAAGTTCAACATAATTCATCGCGATATTGCGAGATTAACAAGTTCACAGACAAATTACGCTATCCCGTACACGAGGATGGGTTCTGGTCCGTGTACTCTATACTGATTTACTTTTATGCCAAGTAAATTTGTATGTGTAATTTACGGTATGAATCTTAATATACGGATAGATATATAATTTATATTGTATTTTATATGTCTAGGCAAAATCCTTTCGAAATTTATCGAAAACCTCTTTGAACGTACGAACGATTTAAACCATTAGTATAGGGGACGGTGAACGTGTTAAGACTTAAAATTGGGAAACCCAAATACTCAACAATAACAAGTAATAATTACTCAGAAACTTTACTTCTTTTTTACAGCTTCACCATGACGTCGAGAATCTTTCTACTATTCTGTCTGGTGAGCTATGCCTCAGCAGCCGTGAAACTGCAGGAGCTGTTCTCTTGGCGTTCCCTGGACTGGAACTTTCCTGATGTCTACTCGAGGCAGCAGGCTATATTCACAGGAGAACTCGATCCTGAGGGCGCGCTGCCTGTCGGTATAGAGAGGTGGAAGAACAAGCTCTTCGTTAGTGTTCCTAGGTGGAAAGCAGGTCAGTTTTTAGCCTACCTAATATTGCCTAGCTATATTAATAAAGTGGAGAAAGGTCACAGTAATTTTACCACTTTTTGTTTTTGTTTGTCAACTTTAAAGGCTCTTGGCACGAAAAAAGATATAGAGTGTTCTCACTACTCCGACCTTACCCCCACGTTTATTAATAAGGCTAATAGCATTTAACTGAAATACTTCTAGGTAAACTGTGGCAATCGGAGGAAACAACTATACACATCCTCTATTCTTGCTGGCCTCTAATGCATAAAAGAAGAACTTACCCCACCTAGGTCGATATAAATACTGTACCTAATAAAGTACACAAAAAATCTGATAGTTTTTGAACTCAACGGGAATTAATTATGAATTAAAAAGGGCTGCCCCAATAGACCATAACCGATCGATAATAAACTGTATAATAACGTTTCTTTCTATAAAAACAAAACAGAAGAAAAAATAAAGTGTTTTATTATGCAAAATAATAAAACACTTTATTTTTTCTTTAATCGCGTTTCATTCATGATTTTTAAACGAAACGAGCTTAAAATCATGAATAAAACGCGATTAACCTGATAAATAAAGTGTTTTAATAGATACCATGTTAAACGTTCCACATTGTGCGCGCAATGGCCGGAATTGAACTAGAAAGGTTACCAGTAAAATTTGTAGGAAAACGCATCCAAAACACGACCGGCATATACGCTCGATGCTCGACACCTTCAAAATCCGTGATGGCCAACTTATGGCCATCACATTTGAAGGTAAACGAAGAAACAAGTGAACATTCGTTCATATGTTTCATATTACGAGTTTAAGCACTTAGCATTTTGTCTCTATTTTCTACTTATTTTAACGTACACATGATAGAAATAAGCAAAAATATAACTACAAACACACAACACAAGTCAGGCTCGAACCCGCACCTCTCAGTTCTGATGATTGGGCGATTTAATGTTCGTCAAGCCTAAGTTATGAATAAGGGATGAATGGGATTACATACGAAAATTTAATGGCTTCAGCGGATGAACACAAAGTTGTTGTTTTGTTTTTCAGTTTTAATCTTTCAAAATTTGCAAATTTGCGTCCACTGCACGCCGTTCAATTTACAAATTCATTTCAACCAGCCCTTATATTAAAATATACTAGCAGCGCCCCGCGGTTTCACCGGCGTAAGTCCCGTTCCCGGAATATTATTATAATTTTTAATTATTTCGCGATAAAAAGTAGCCTATGTGTTATTCCTGGTCCCCAGTTACCTACATTCAAAATTTTATCCAAATCCAATCAGCCGTTTTTGCGTAATTGACTAAAAAACACACATACCTACTCACAAACTTTCAGCTTTATAATATTAGTTGGATTATATTATGACTTATGTTTGACAAACGTTAAGCCGCTTGATCATGAGATCTTAGAAATGTTGATTCGAGTCCCGTCATTGTTTGTAATTTTTTGTAGCAATTTTCGAGTTGCGTTGTTCCACAAGCAAACTTGATAAATTGTATAAACATCTAGAAATCAAAATTATGATAAATACCAACCTCGTAATTAACCTTGCGACATGAGAAATAGTTCATAAGTATTAATTTTATTGTAAGAAACACAAATCTCGATTATGAAGTTGTTATTTCGCTTAAACGTAATTTAAGACGATTACTGTTTTCACAACCATTACTCGTATCTTAGGTACCTCAATTAGTCTTCATTTTCATGAGAAAACCCTAAAACAGGCTTGTAATTATTGTCTATTGTTGCAAAAATCTGCCGTTCCTGATTAAAATCAATGATACAAAGCGACAGATGGAAAAGCAATTGACCTTTTAAGTTTTTTTTACCTCTTATTTTAAGGTATAATGTATGTATTTATTACAAGAGAAAATACAGTAAAACCTGGTTAAGTAGGATCTGGGATTTTGCAAACCTTACAGGATTTGCTTTTTACAATTTGCTAACTTGGTAGTATATTGTGACAATGGTCCCAAATATATTAAAAGACTTAAGTTCCACTTAGAGAAATATAAAAGTACTCACAAAGAGACTTACTTACATAGAGAAATTTAAATAATTCTTAACAAATATTAGGAGAAAATTCGAATAGACGAGTGTTTGATCACTACCACGCAAGACGTTAAGTGATGAACGGTCTAAGATGTAGCACGCTCAACACGTGCACGTGCAGTGGTACAATATCCGACCCGTCTTATAGTTTTAAATAGTTACAGTGTGACCACACATTTACTCAGAAACAATAAAGATTTTTTTAAAGTAAATAATAATTATGGCAAAAATATTAAAAAAAACCTGTATAACTGTTACGTCGCATAAGATATTAAACTAACTTAACCTTAAAACGTCATTAAAGTTTTAGATTTATTATAATTTTCACAATTTTTGACTTGCTAGCCCTCCGGGTATTTATGTCATTGCTTTTCCAAGATCATAAGTCATTTTCTACTAAACTATTTAATTGACTTTTTATGAGTAGGCGTTCGGACTATTCAATCAAAGAGGTAATTGACTTTGACCCAAATATTTTAGTAGGCAGGTATTTATTTGGCTTATTATGACATGTTGTAAGTAAATATTTATGGAATTAAAAAGATAGGTAATTAATAAAAGTTGTTAATTTACGAACTGTAGCGGTAGTAAAACTTCATTAATATTTACATTACACAATGGAAAACTTACGTTATATTGATTTTGAGTCACAAACTCGTCTTGCCACGGACTGGTTTTCGATAAAATCGGAATTAATCTTTGGTTCAATGACCTAGAACATTTAAATACTAAGATACCACTTTCATAATGTTTAATTATTTAATTACTTTCACGTTATACACAATAGAATGAATGAATAAATTATGTAGGTGTGTACAACTGTACACCTTAAAAATACAATACAAAGAATAATATACACAACTTAAAACTAGGTGGCACAATGGCCGGCCATTAATATTGATTTAAAACTAGATTCATTTCTAATTAATATTTGTACGCTAAGTTAAGTGCTAGTGAAATAGGTATGTTGAACTTTATCATTTAATAACATCTATTGTAACCATATTTCGTGCTAATAAATGACATTCATACCACTTAACGCAATCTCTACTAAACAACCTCTAGATAGATTTTAAGACACTAAGTACACACACACACACGTATATAAACTTTCACGTTTATAATATTAGTAAGATACAAAAAATATAAAATAAATTTATTCGAAAACGTATTTATTCAAATTCAATAGCAAAAGTTGTAAGTTAACAGATTACTATTCCTAAAAGTTTTGCAGAAGAATTCCTAGTGTTACAAAATGTACGCATTTAAAATGCTAATCGCAAATGAAAGTGATCAATATCCGAGATGTAACAGTGTTGATGTAACACGCTATGTGTTAGAAATATTTTACAGAAAGAACGCATCATCAAAAACTTCCCTGTGACGAATTCGAATTCGAATCTGTGCCTCTCGGTTCCGGGCAACGGTGGCCTCCTTGTAAAACCTCCTTGTAAAATATTTCTAGTAAAACACCTTGACCAATAAACATAAAACATACACTCACCGCAAAAACAACACTTCCTTAGCAATACACTCTCGTAAACTCGTAAACTATCAGGCTTTGGTAAATGTTAATTTAATAAAATATCGTGATTATATTTTCCCAGAATACTTTAAACATTTCTAGGTGCCTTAGAGTATACATAAGCAAACTATAGAGCACTGGTATGCGAGTATGAACTGTAAGCACCGGTATGAACAGTCAAAAATGACAAAAACGATGTCATCAGTCACCTAGGGTTACAGGAATTGATTGTTTCTCTCGTTTGAATTTATTCTAGTAATAATAATTGTTATGGTGAAATGTTTAGTGCCGCGTTATAAAAGTGAATCGTGGATCACTATTCAACCTCAACATTTGAATATCTATGTATAGAGCATCTGCTTACACTTTGCGCAGTAGGCAAATACCCATAGGCGCGCTCTATAGTTTGCTTATGTATACTCAAAGGTAGGTATACCATTAGAACTTTCAATAAAAAATCAAAACTTAGGGAAGGTTTTATACAATTACTTAATCACATGATCATTTTAAAACGTCTTGTAAATACAATGTACGATGTGTGTCGTCAAAATGCGACCTCTAATGAGAAGAAAACACAAAAACACATGAGACATTATTTTTGCAATGATCAAGTGACTCCAAAGCTCTAATCTTATTAATTTATAAACGCGAAAATGTGTATGTATGTGACTTTGTTACTCAATCAAGTAAAAACTGCTGAGCTGATCACAATGAAACTTGAAATTTAAGTAGCTAGAGACCTGGAATAACACATAAGCTAACTTTTTATCTCGATATTCCTGCGGGAACGAGACTTACGAAGGTAAAACCGCGGGGAGTAGCTAGTTGTAAATAAATAAAAATAAAAAACAAAAACAGATTTTAGTGAACTTGGATCAAATCAAAAATCAAAATATATTTATTTATTATTAGGTATTAGGAGACTTATTAGACATTTCTCAAATTACATAATATTTCAGACATCGATTCTATACTAAGCACAAGCTTGTATCGCAGAAACCGAGGTACCAATATAATGCAATATAAAAATAGAGATATAAGATATATTTAAAAGTAGATATAAGGTATCTTTGAAGTCTGCAGTAATAGATTAAAGACCTACTTTTTAGCCTTAATTCCCAAAGGACTGAGATTTAGGCCGACTTGCATAACGGTTCCTAAACATGTTTAAGCTGTTAATCGTATTTAAAATCTGTCAAACTGTCAATGTGTGGCAACATATTATCAATCGTCCACTTAATGAAATAGAGTCCAATGTTCGATTTCCCATAAATTATTTTTAAATTGATTTAGTTAAATATGTTTTTAAATTGTATTATGCAAGTTGCCCTAAGATATGCCAATATACCTATCCGCCAGGCGAAACTAGTTGTTTCCTAAGAGAGCAATTAAGGCAAACTAGAAACTTCTTTAACTCCAGGTGTTCCAGCCACTCTGAACTACATCCCTCTGGATTCAAGTTACGATCCATCACCAAAACTCAACCCCTACCCAAGTTTCGAAGGCAATGAGTTGGGAGATTGCCAGAACGGTCTCACTACCGTCTACAGAATCAAAGCAGACAAGTGTGATCGTCTCTGGGTGCTTGATGTTGGCACTTATGGTTACGGTAAGATTGTTTTCTTAATATTACGAAAAGTTGGTCAAACTTTTTAAACTAACACGATTGGAACTCATATTTACACATTTTACCGGGTCGCGTTATTTTAACTTTTTAATTTTCCTTACCTCGACGTTTCGATCATGTTACTTTAACCATTGTTGTTATGATTGCAATTAAAAAGTTAAAATCACGCGATTAAGACCAGGGAAAATGTGTAAATAGAAGTGGGTCAATTCTATATTCTTATTATATTATATTCTTAGACGTTTCGTTCAGTTACTATCAGATGAGAATATACTTACTTTACTTATACTAAATAGTAAACATTTACGCCCCTGTTAATAAACGTGATGTAAAGTCGGATTCTTGGAAACATGCTTTGTCTTTGTCCAAGTAGACAGACAGAAAAAAAAGTGATAAATCTAATCAGTTTATACCTATTGCACGAGTATTTATTAAGAGTCTGAATAGTTAAATAATCGGCCTAAACGTATCCGAGTAATTAATATACATATATATTAAAAAAACATATATTTGTTACGAAATAAAAATTCCCTACCTTACCTTTCTATTCCCTTGGATTTTTTAATCAATCAAAGGCACGACGCAATGTTTACCCTTTTCATTTTGCCCTCAAAATCTTTGTTTTCTATTTTCAGACAACGTAACCAATCTGTGCCCATATTCTCTCAATGTGTACGATTTGAACACGGACCAGCGTATACGCAAATACGTCTTCCGTCCGGACGACATCGTCTCTACCACTTTCATTGCCAACATCGCCCTCGACATCGGCAATAGCTGCGATGACACCTTCGCCTACTTCTCTGATGAACTCGGCTACGGTCTCATCGCCTATTCCTGGGAACAGAACAAATCTTGGAGATTCGACCACAGTTACTTCTTCCCTGACCCCCTCGTTGGAGATTTTAACATCGCCGGCCTGAACTTCCAATGGGGTGCCGAAGGAATCTTTGGTATCAGCGCTTCACCTATAGGACCAGACGGCTACAGAACACTCTACTTCTCACCACTCTCCAGTAACACTGAATTCGCAGTGTCAACTAAAATTCTCCGCGACGAAAGTAAAGTTAAAGGGTCGTACAAAGATTTTAAAGTTGTAGGAGTTAGAGGCCCAGACAGTCACACTACTGCAAAGGTAGTCGACGACTCTGGAGTCCAACTTTTCAACCTTATTGACCAAAATGCTATCGGATGTTGGAATACTGAGAAACCTCTGAAGCCACAGAACGTCGGTTTGGTAGACAAAGATGACGTCGGCTTAGTCTTTCCTTGTGACGTGAAAATTGATGACCAACGAAATGTTTGGGTATTGTCAGATCGTATGCCTGTGTTTTTGGAAGCGGAATTAGATTTTAGTGACATCAATTTTAGAATTTACACAGCTCCTTTAGACACATTATTGCAAGGTACAGTTTGTGAGCCAGAACGAAGGCCGTACCAGCAGCCGCCGATCCAATCACCTAAGGTTGTTTCTCAGCCTTACTCTCTGTATAATCCAAGCATCATCGGAAACAATGTTCGACCTGCCATCTCCTCAAGTTTCTTTACTGCTTCCCCTAAACCAGAAATCATAACTACTTACAGACAGCAAATATACAAAAATTCGCTTCCAAAAGTGCACAGCTACTTACATTTCCCAAAACAAACTACTGTTCCTTACGTCACAAGTAAAGTAACGAGGCCTAAGTCATCGTCAAGAAATTATTGGTGGCAAGACACAGATTACAATGTATACAACTAGTTCATAATTAGTAATTTAAATTTAAAACGAGAACAAAATAACGACTTTAAAACGTGTCGAATTTGTATGCAAACAATTAAAGCTGACTAAATGAATGTTGATATCATTAGTGTGTGAATAAATATTTGTTTTTTAATTATTATTTTATGCCATATTTCTTTATCAACTAATAAAAATTAAATTGTGGTGACCTATTTTATGAATATTAAAAGAATACTTTTATCATTAGCAATTTAAGGGAATGAATAATTTAATTTAATGTGTGTTCGTATTCATATGAATTAAAAGAGAAAAAAAGAAGTACAGTATTTAAGAGTAATCATTAAGATTTTTATATTTTTTTTAAATAAAGATGTTATTATTAAATGGATTTCATTATTTGCTAGTTAGTGTTGATATGATACGCTATTATTTACTTGCGTAATAAGCTGATGGATTAAACACGCAAAATGAGTTATTTTTACGTATTTGCTTTTGCTTCTATGCACATCTTCTTCCTTCGTAAGTACTACATTTATTTTTTTATGTAAGTATTTGTTTTATAACTAACTTGAACGCCCTTGTTCCAAATGCTACTTTTGTACCAAACTATTAATTTAAGGCGCTGAAGTTTGTGAACCTTGTATAAGGTAAGTCAAGGCAAAATATCGCACCGGAGATGTTAACACAGTTTCTTAAACAAAGTTGTTAAATCTACAAAAAACTTCACATCGGGAAAGAACTCGCACAAAATTCGACCGTCGTCGTTGTCGTAGATGCCGTGGTGGGTATGGAATACCCCCCCTCCCCCCTAGATGGTGGGTATACTATACCCACCAATACCCCATAGGTAATCCAAGTAGTCGGTAGAAAGTAGATAACTGCAATTAGTTATTAACTATCCCCTATAACAAAGTTTAATGATGCTTGTTAAGTATACAATTTGTAACGGGTATGCTCTTTTAATCCGAAAGTGGGTTGTTCTAGAAGTCTAGGTGAACAATTTTTGTTCTACGACTTTTGAAAATTCAAACTTTTTTTTGATAATTTTGAGATTATGTTTTACTGAAAAAACAGCTGCTTTTGAAAATAAAGGTAATTGAAGTTTTTATTGTAAACCATCAAACTAAATAAAAGGACAACATAAGGTCAATAACCTCGAACTCTCAGAAACAGCTGATTTTCAAGTAAACTTTACGCCTAAATTTTTCGAAAAGTACTTCGAATTTTCAAAAGTCGTAAAACAAAAGTTGTTCGCCTAGACGTCTAGAACAACCCCCTTACGGATTAAAAGGGCTTACCCGTTACACCTTGTATAGGTATCTAATGAAATTTGTAATTCCTGTATGCCATTCTAACTTTTTATTTCGGAGTAGTTATACAAGTATCTAAATTAGGTAAAAACATTTGAATTTACGTTCATATGAGAAATTGGTTTCAAATTTTTCTTAAAATAGTATACCTGCTGAAAGACTTTATAAATTCACACGTTTTCTAAACTTAGCATTTTAATTTTACCGGATCTTAATAGCGTATTATGAAATCTATTTTCTTCCCTCCGCGCACCGTTTCGACTATGTCACAAAAGAAATGGTAGCGAGGAGACTGAGGAAAGACAGTAACTGATGAACTGAACTATATTAGTGGGTACATACCTAATTGATGTTCTTACTTTTAATGAAAGTAAATTAAGTTCAACATACACGTACAGCGCCTTAATAAACATTGTTACAACTTAACTCAATAATATTTGACTTAAGCAATGAGCGTGTTGACATTACATTAATAGTAGCAAAACTTCTCTCGTGTATAATGTACCTACTCTCAAACAATTTATGTACCTACAAAGTGCTAATAATAAAAAAGTAAATATTTTTTTTAAATATAACGAAGAAATCACGACTTATTTCATGAAATAAGTAACAGTCACAGATAATCTTACAGTAATATGAATACATCATCTAGGAAAATAACCCTGAAATTGTCTTACTATTGAACATAACGACTCGTTCACACCGTGCGAGCTAGCGTGCGAGTCAGCCTGCTGAGTAACTGCACAGTCACTGCAATAACTAGCCCTGTTTGTACGTAACTTATGACGAGTAACTCGTAGTGTGAGTGTTAGTACGAGTAATTTTCTACTGTCTAGACAGCAGTTCGCTCTGTGTAAACTAGCTATAAGAAGTAACAAAAGTAAAGCTTAAGTTATGGAATATGTCTCTCGTTAATGTAGCCCTAGCTACATTAACGAGCTATGGCGAATATTCGTATTGACGAAGACAATGAGTGTGGTCAGGTAGATCATAGCAACGCATATCTAGTATTCGAAAGAGGACGATATACTATCGGGGTAAACTACTGTCGGTAAACTGGGGCGGATCAAAGGAATTTGTCACGACAATTTTAGTTTCGGTAGCTACACATACGTGACTCCACCATTTTGATATCTTACTAATATTATAAACGTGAAAATTTGTATGTATGTATTTCTGTACGTGACTTTATTATTCTTTCACGCAAAAACTACTAAACCATAGGCTGAAATTACACATAGGCTACTTTTTATCCAGATATTCCCGCGAAAACAGGACTTACGCGGGTGTATGCCCTTACACAATGTTTTAGCGCCAACGCGACACGTTTCTTCGCCCGCTAATGTAGCCCCTGCTTACGGGAAAACCAAAATAGAAAAACATGACAAAAGGTCATATTATAATACTGCGTGTCTACGACATAGTAATATTAAAAGATTTGATTCCCATCGACGTAGTTGTGTACTCTACTTAAACTGAGCCAAAAATATGTAAAGTGGTTCCAACGAAAACGTGACTAAAACATCATTTTATCTTTCTTATGTAAATAATGAATTTTCTTAGTTTAACATGAAACTAATTCTTTTTACAACCTCTATAATAAAACAGCTCAGTTGGAACAAATGCTCGTCAAGATAAGTCAACGATTTCTATGAGTTATTTTTTATATAGTTGCTAGAAAGAAATCAATACTTGTTGGAATTTTGTGAACGTATTTTAATTGAGTTTTAATTCCTTTTTAAATCAATCAATTATTCCTAACCTAGTTTAGCAATTTGCCTATTATTTTTAAGTGAGTCGATTATTTAGACGAATTGTTTTGCTGTTTACTCACAGTCTGTTTATACACGCTACATGATGAACGTCGAAAAAGTAGAGCCTCCAAAGGATGATTACAATCCCTTTGAGCATCGGAAAGTTGAAAAACCTAATTCGTAAGTACCTTTTTATAATTACGATTGGTTGTAAACCTTGAGATCAATACTTTTTGTGAAGGTGACCCCTAATGAAATGTTGTTTCAGTTATATACCTTATTTAATTTACTTATTTAAAACTAAAATTTAAAAACAATATTTAATTGATAACTTAGGTATTTCTCCGTCATAAAAGCCCGTCATAAAAGGTGACTAAGAAGGTTTCTTGAGTTTCTTGGAGGCTTCAATTCTTGTTTGTTATCATCCAAATGTCGTCAAAAAACTAATTTACATATAAATCTTCTAATTAAATAATAAGATCTGGAAAATATCATAACAATTATCTCCAAATTTTACCTAGAGTCGAGAGAGAGGTAGGAACTTTGAGAATGAAGTATGCCAAACTTTATAGATTTTGTACTATGTTTTTATACAATCATACATATTTTATAAATTCAACTTTTTATTTACTTAATTAACATTACATTTTTTGTTTAAACAGCTGTTTATTAATTAAAAAGGCTGTCATTTTTATAATTATAATTTAAATAATTATAAAAAAATAAAAATATGTTATGTGTTAACCAGAGACATGTCACACCGTCGTCTTCGCTCCTAGAAGACTGTGCGCTTGACAACTTTTGAAATATCAATTTCAATCATGTTCTCTAACGTAAAGGTAGTTTTTGCTTTGAAATATCAAAACGGTCCTTTTTAGCCAGTCTGTTCTTATCTAACTATCCGACGAACACTAAAGTGAAAACAGGACAGACTGGGATCTCTCTAACATCTATCCGGGCGGTTTTTTTAGGGAAGTAAGCTTTCTAGTTACTCTGTATTTCTATTTTTATGGTTTTAATGTAATTTCAGTGACATAAGATCCACTGCAAATTTAATAAAATCATCTCTCGGATCCGGATTATTGGCAGGACCATTGGCTTTTTCACAATCAGGATGGGGAATCGGACTCATAGCAACAATCATTGTAGGAGTTGTATGTGGACACTGCATACACATACTAGTAAGTCTTCTTCTTCTTTTCGTGTCTTTTCCTAAATATTGTGTCCGGCTCAGTAGTTGGCAATAGCGACCTTTATGGCGTTGTCCAAAGCCTTGTAAAGGTCTTGCAGGGCACAAGAAGCAGGACATGAAGGACATAACAACAAATGCGGCATTGTTTGCTCTGTTTCCTTAGGATTACTATTGCACTATAAGCCTTTGCCCGGTCGCCAACTACCAAACCAAAGGTCTTTTTTAAGGACCAACCCTAAATCCACTTCAAAAATCGGCCCTAAACGTTGTATCAGTAAATTAGTAAGTTACACTACATATTATGGTCTTCAGCTATCTACATACCTACCAAATTTCATCGCAATTGTTTCAGCTATATTTACGTGAAGAAGCAACAAACATACTCTGAAACTTCTACATTTATCTTATCTTATCTATCTATATAAAAGAAAGTCGTGTTAGTTACACCATTTATAACTCAAGAACGACTGAACCGATTTGGCTGAAAATTGATAAGGAGGTAGCTTAGAACCAGGAGAAGGACATAGGACTTTTTATCGGGACTTACGCGGGTGAAACCGCGGGGCGCAACTAGTTTATAATATTAGTAGGATAGAATATGCATTTATGATTATTCTGTACTCAATTATCTAGGTATACTCTAGGTAAAACTCAACGGAAACACCAAAACACATTATAAAAACAAAGGTTTGAAATGACTGTTCTCATTAACTAACCACTTGCAGTATAATTTTACGGTTTGTTACACGCAAACGATTTGAAAAATTGTTATTGAGTTCCCATACTGTTAACTTTACATTTTACAACGAAAAGTATTCTACTTGGTATTGTGAGATTCCATTTTCTTTAAAATAATTCATTAATATTTAACTATCCTAAATCTAACTTAGAAAGAAGTCAGTAAAGGCCTTGAAACTTAAGAACGCATTGCAATAATGCTGAAAATAATAAAAACAACTTGATAAATCTAAAACTGGAAAATGAGTTACATTTCAAGTGAAAACAATGAAATCATTAATAACTACATTTCCATACACACTTTTAAATATTAATTTTTCAAGGTTGATATTGTAAATAATGTACTCATTATTTACTTGTGGAGTAAATAAAAAATACTTACCTACTTAACCTTATCTTCTGAAATCAAACAGAAAAATTATGAAATCAGTTGTGTAGGAAATACACCCATGCTCTGCCTACCAACAGCGGAGGTTTTCCGACGATTTATCTAAAAGCAATAAATTTTAATGTCTTAACAGCAGCAATTATCTCATATTTTTACGAATCTGTTACATTTTGGTGAATCAGAATTATTACGTATGTTTAAAATAAATAGGTACTTACTTTATGTTTAAAAATACCAACCTATAAAGTTATTTAAACGATAGATAAGCGTTTGATCACTTTCTCATATTATGATAAGTGATGATTTGGTCTAAGATATAGCACGCTTAACAAAAAGAAGGATGATAGCAGTGGAACAAGTTAGTGTTAGTGCCTCTACACCAGCCAAGGTATCATTTAGAAAAAAGGTAAAAAAAAGATTTATAGAAATCAAACTTTTTTTTTTACTTTTCATCTAAACATCGAAAGATGATCATGATCATATTATTTCTGAGAATGGTTTAAATATATTTAAAATTAACAAATGATTTGATGATAAGTGATTTACACGCTCCAGGTTATAAACGCTGTTCGTCATACACTCATTTGGTCCTAGCTATCTGATTGAACTCAGTTAGTCCCTATGGTACTTCGTCTAATACGTGTTATCCAATGGTCACTAATTAATCCGTTGTGTAAATTTCAGGTAAAAACTTCTAGAGAATGTTGTAAAATAGAGAGAAAACCCATGTTGGGTTATGCAGAAACATGCAAATCAGCGTTTTTGAATGGACCCAAATGGATTCGTCCTTTCGCAAATTTTGCTAGGTATATTCTCTGCATTTACTAGATTAACTATAAAAAAATGACTTTTTTAAATCGTCACGTATATAGACCCGTTTGACCACTATCACACCTAATGGTAAGTGTAGATGTAGTCTAAAATGAAGTACGCTGACCTAGAAGGTACCTACCTCACACGCGACTTAAAGATCCCCAAACTTTATACAATTAGTATTTGCAAGGGAATACGGTGTTTAAATAACTTACACTTACTAGAAATATTTTAAAGGTAAAATAATAATTCATCTTTACGCAAAGACGCGAGTCAAATATGTTCGTGAACTTAGCTGAGCATTGTCCAGCAGATCAAAAAATAATGTGAGTTCTAGTCGCATGCAGCCGAGTTTTTTAGAAATAATTCCGGCGTTTTAGCCTTAGAAAAGTCAGTTGAAAAAATGCTCTGCTAACTTCGTGGTTTATTTCAGCAGAGCATAAAATTATTTTTATTCTATTTAAATACAGCGTAGTCCTACAGTTCCCGATACTTTTTAACAAACAACCAAGCAAACTCTTCAGCTTTATAATATTAGTATAGATACTAAGGTAGGTACATAAAATTTTGTTCGTTTTTCCATTTTCAGTGTATTTGCAGAGTTTGCATTATGTGCTACATACATTGGAGTATGTTGTATTTACACAGTTCTCATATCGGATTCTATAAAACAGGTATGTAATTATAAATAATGAATATAAAATGTTATTAATTTCAGTACCTAACCACTGAACCAATTTTGATGAATATAATTCTGACATTAATACTGATGGAAATAAATAATTACACATCATCCTTACCATTACCAGAAGAAATAAAACAAGTACAGTTAAATATAGAAAAAGAGTTTTTGACATCGTCCACCTGAGGTATGGTGTCCGCATGGTGCTGGCGGCATATCCGCGCAGAAAAAAAAGAAAGAAGAATGTGACATTATTGTTTTACTTTCGCGGTTTTACACGCGTAAGTCCTGTTCTCCGGGAATATCGGGATAAAGTAGCCTTTGTGTTATTCCAGATTTTGAACTAATTATATACGAAGTTTCATCGCAATCGATTTAGACGTTTTTGCGTGATTGAGTAACAAAGTCACAGACATATTATACAAACTTTATAACATTTTAAGTAAGATTTGTCCCGACGACCTCATGGTTTCCAAATATTGGACAAGTTGAGCAATTTGTTTTTAATCTTATTTACGCTTTTGAGTCGAATTTTAAATTTTGTAACTTTTCAAATATCAGTATTTTTGCGAATTAGAGATATGTTTAATGATGTAGATGATTCATTTTTCCACAAGTTTTCGCTTGGCCTTAGTAGCAGATAAGAGATTTATCCTTTTACGGTCATAAATCTATGTTTATTGTTCTACTTCTTTGTGAATTTATCTGCTTGTTTAACTTAACATTGATGGAGAGAGATTTAATCTTTATATCGTTGTTTAGTCTCCATATCATGTAGATTTGCTTACATTTGCGTGCAAATGGATTTTTTATGATTTTCATACAGCATCATATGGCGCCTGGCTTTTAAAATTAAACACCCGTGTAGCTACAGAGATCAGGGCACAGATTTGAAACCTGTCATTGAATTTTTTTTGAAAATATATCTTCTTGCGGAAAACATTTCTAAGTTTAAATATGTCTTCAGCAATAAAAACAAGAAATATTGAATATTTAATTTTTATGTCATGAGATTCTAGTAGATCTATACCTACGAAATATATCTTCAACAAAACTTCGTAATAGTAGTAAAAAAATTTCACATATTTTTTCGTTCTTACTTTGCTAGTTGTCAGAATTAAACTTTAAAATTCAGCACCTAAAAGAATTATACCTATATCATTTTTTTTTCTAAATTTCAGTTAGTAGACCGATACATACCATCAGTACAATTATCAGTTGAGTACTACTGCCTCATCTTCTTAGTACCCCTGATTCTACTGTGCCAAATAAGACACTTGAAGTTTCTAGCGATATTCTCACTTTTGGCAAACATTTTGCTTTTTGCCACTTACCTGATATGTCTGTATTATATATTTGGAAAAGAAATCAACTTTGCTGATAAAATAGTAATCGGAAATCCTGCAAGATATCCTGCTTTTATATCGTAAGTATCGTTTATTAATCTTTGTATTTTACTAGCGTTTGATCCAAGGACCGATTTAGTGGGAATCGAAATCAAAAGTAGCTTATGTTACTCCTCGTTTATAAAGCTTTCCATTGGTGGAAAAAGTTTTGAAACCGGTCCAGTCTGTAGTATCGGAGCCTATTAGGAGCGTAACAAACAAACAATTAAACAAACAAAACTTTCCTCTTTATAATTCGTTTAAATAACCTAAAACAATATACTCTTAAGATGTACTTACCAAACCAACTGTAAGTACCGTAACAGAAAATGCACAAACGATTTTTTAGAATAAATGGTTCCTAGTTTTCCCACGTCTGTTATACTCTCACTTTTCTTGTTTTTTTATATGTTTGTTTGTCTGTCCGGGCGGAAGCTTGCTTCTTCAATTTGAAACACTTCCCGATTAGCTTGCGGGCTGAAACTTTGGGAATAGTACAGACTGGAACCAGATGTTCTTAGACTATTTTGGCCGATAAACTAACATTTTATCATCTCAATACATGAACACTTTTTGAAAACTCTTTTTTAATAATTATCAATTGAATTAACTCACGCACCTATAATTATTTTTTCAGCACAGTGATATTCGCAATGGAGGGCGTAGGAGTAGTCATGCCTGTAGAAAACGTCATGAAAAAACCTGAACATTTTCTCGGATGTCCCAGCGTACTGGTTGTGGCAATGTCATGTATCGTATTTCTCTACAGCACTCTTGGACTGTTCGGATACTTTCAATATGGAGATGTTCTTAGAGGGTCTATCACTTTGAATCTTCCTGTAGACGATTGGTGAGTTATTTCTGAGTTGATTTAAAATAGACACATAAAAGAGAAAGGTCCCTATTCGTGCAAGTACATCACAATTACTTTTTGCAGAACAACGTTTCTTAGTTTCACTGCTAAATGTTTTAAATTAAAATGCGTTCAAATGTTCACTTTTTGCCTTCTCCTTACTTGATAAAAGTAAAAAAGAAAACACAACCATAACCTCCTTTTGCCGGTTTGCCGTAGTCAGGTATAAAGTGTTCTGGCCACTTAGAGTATAAATAAGCAATAAGTCTGGCTACGAAATCTTTTATTAAGCCATGCACAGAATGCCATGTCTAGAGAGGTCAGTTGGTCTGACAAAGACCATTTTGTCAACTAATGACAGTATAAGTAGCCAGTCAGTTTCAATGTCACGATCACAGATAAATATTATTATATTTACTTGTTTCCACAATATTATAACCAAAAATATAATTTCCTATTACAAATTACTGAGTTTATTTTACTAGGCGGTGCTTTTAGCTGATCAGGTTCTTGTAAATCAATATTATGAACTACGTTTTCTTCCAGAATATATGAATAAAAGGAATAATTTACTATTATTATAATCTAAAAATATACTTCGACTGTGATGAACGAGCTTCTGAAATCTATCTGTATATGAAAATTGGTGACAAAATGTAACTTTTCAGGCCAGCAGTGTGTGCGAAATTGTTCATTGCTATATCTATACTCTTCACGTATCCACTACAGTTCTTCATCGTGATAGATATATTTACAAGACATACACAACCTTATATTAAAGAGAACTACAATGAAATCACGCAAGTTGGAGTTAGGACGATAGGAGTATGCTTTTGTGGTGAGAAATTTGTTTATATTTGTTTTTATATGAAAATGAATCACTATTTTGGGATTGAGTTTTTATTATTCTTTTTTTTTTCAGTTGGTATCGGAATAGCATTACCACTACTTGAACAAATAATAAACTTGGTCGGTGCCTGTTTCTACTGCATTCTCGGTCTCATAATACCCAGTGTCATTGAAACGGTGTTCCGATGGGAAAAACTCGGTAGATTCAACTGGATATTGTGGAAGAATCTGGTGATCGTACTCTTTGGTCTCCTCAGTCTCATATCTGGATGTACTGTCACTATTATGGATATTATTAAAATTCTACACGAGAAAAAACCGTAAGAATTCGGTAGAGTACTGCAGTATAGTAGTAATTTTAAAATGTAGTACAAATAGGTTGTAGGTATTGTAATAATATTTATTTACCTAAAAAGATTACTGGCTGTATGAAGTTACAATAATGTCTAAGGTAACAAAAAGTATTAATTTCAGTAAATAGAACCAGTAAGTTATAGAAGTAGTTTTTAATAGCAGTAAGTAGTAATAACTTCTACCTGTGATTAATTTGTTACTTTAATTTATTTTAGATACCTTTGTATTTAGAAAAAAACATGCTCTTTGTTCCAAAATGTAATGCTCCTACGAGATTTGAACCCACATCCTCCTATTTCTGACAGGGCGCGTTAACCAAATGCGCCGAGAAAGCTCAAGCCACAACGTTAAATATAAAGAACGCATTATTGTTATTTATAAGGTTCGGCTCGTTTTGGCGGAATTTAAAGCATTTTTTTTTAATTTCAATTTTCCTTGAAGTCTTCAGTCTTAAACTCAATCCTCGACGTCGCCCTTCGGGGTGTTCGCTCGGGTACAGCGGCGCCAGCTGCTATACCGAAATGTGGGTCGGTGGGGACACTGTAACATTTATTTATTTTTATTTATTTATATATTAGTATAAATATTGTTGAGCTGTGGATGATTTCCTTGAAATGTGGGTAACACTGTAAAATAATTATCTTCGGGTTAGGTAATCCTACAAAGTTTAAGCCTTTGTAAAACTTGTAAATATACTCGTAAAACCTACCCATCTTTATAGAACGTTTTGAAATTTCCTAAAACCTCATTTTTTGTAGCGTGTAGATTTCGGCAGTGTCATACTAGCTTTAGGTATACTTACATAGCTTCAAACAACAATAATCCGCGCTACCATGATCGTTTGTCGTTGAAAACCGCACGCAGAAATCATTAAAATAATTATATAATAAGACAATTCCGGAATTTAGTTTTTGTCGCCTACATAGGAAAACATTATTATAAGTACACTAGCTACGCCCCGCAGTTTCACTCGCGTAAGTGCGGATGTGTAACAGTTCAAAATCTGTTGCGTGGTTTTAAAGATCTCAAACAGACAGACAGAAAGGGAAGCGACAGGGACTTTGTTTTATACTATGTAATGATAACGATATAGAAGTAAATTTCCTCAATACGTTTGTCGGCACTTCATTAAAGCTTCAAATACGCGACAATATTAGAGCTCGAACTAGAGCACACCTACACCACACATTACAAAAATTCGAAATAATATATCCATGAATTTACATTTTACCGAGCCTTAATCGCGTATTATTCTTTATGTATCTAAATATGCTAACAAATCGTGTGTATTTAAAAAGATCGATGTGTGCATAAATCTTTTTAACCGACTTCAAAAAAGGAGGAGGTTCTCAATTCGTCGCGTATAATGTTTTTTTTTTTTTTTTTTGTTTGTTCACCGATTACTCGAAGGTGGCTTGACCGATTAAGATGTTTCTTTTTTTAATGGAAAGGTGGAAACCCCGAGGTGGTCCCATAAATTTTTTGTGAGGATCTGATGAGGATCTTAGAAGTGAGGACCGGGAATGCTCCTCAAAAACCTGTATTCAATTCACTTGTTCACCGATTACTCGAAGGTGGCTTGACCGATTAAGATGGTTCTTTTTTTAATGGAAAGGTGGAAGCCCTGTGGTAGTCCCAAAAATTTGGTCAGGATCTGATGAGTATCTTCGGAATGA
Organism: Idaea dimidiata; assembly: GCA_949358125.1. Lineage (NCBI taxonomy): Eukaryota > Metazoa > Arthropoda > Insecta > Lepidoptera > Geometridae > Idaea > Idaea dimidiata. Next base: position 11,615,101 of record OX442339.1, on the reverse strand, counting down.
TGGACAGGATAGCTTCCCAGAATGTAATAAATTACTCGTTTTTGGACTCCTACCAAAAAGAATAGACCCCTAAAGAACTCAGAACAGATTGATGGGCCACCTAAAACCACCTTCTCATCAGCAAACTCCTCAATAATTAAAATTACGGTAACAATAGGTATTGTTAATTTATTTGGCAGTCGGAAGTAGGTAGGTAGGTACTAAAAAGGGTGAAATAAAAAAATAATTTAAAAATTAAAAAACCGACTTCAAAAAAGAACAAAAAAAAATAAAAATTTAAAAACCACAAAAAAAAAGAATTGATAAAAAAGACTAAAATAACCTCTACATACAGCGCCACCGACTAATTAATCTGTTTTATTTCATAATAATATTATAAAAAGTTTGTATGTGACTTTGTTACTCTTTCCCGCAAGAACTACTGAACCGTTTACGATGAAACTTAAAATATAGATATCTGGAGACCCGGAATAACACATACGCTACTATTTATCCCGATATTCCCGCAGGAACGGGACTTACGCGGGTAAAACTGCATGGCGCAGCTAGTCTCTTTATTTTTTAGTGCTGTAGTTAATCTATGGTGTAGTGTATTTGAAGCTTTAGACCGCGAGGAGTAAATAATGTTTCGTGATTTAGACGTAACACGTAAGTATTATAAAGTTTATGAATGGTGTCAGTGCTATTCGCGTATATATTATAATAGTCCAAAATATCATTTCCATATTATAGATTCCAATTTTTAATTTCTAATTTCACCTTATGTCAATAAATATTTGGTGCTATTATTTGTTATTATTTTCTTTATTGACATGGAATCAACAGCTTTTACAAAACATTAAAAGCAACAAATAAATATAACTTATAGCCAATGGCAGAATTTTAATTGACACAGTTAAAATGGTTGTCGGAAGCAAAAGTGTTATGTTATAATTGTATATTTTCAGGAAAGATCTTGCAAAAAACGTTTTAGGTTTCGTTGGTAAATACCTTTACCTTTTTCCATATATTTTTGTGTCATTAAGTTTCGGTTGCAGTTCAATTGCAAGTTGCAATTGCTATTGTTTAATTTTGAGCGTATTTTTGCAATTTTAATAATGTTTAAATTAAATTTTGCATAATTCAAGTAAAGGAATTACTGCCTAGATAGCAGATGTAGTGTATTTTAAAAGCTAAAATCAAAAATCAAACTAAAATAAAAATATTATTTTGACCATTTTTCCATAGCTCGACACTTTGACAGTAATATAAACTGGCTCGTATAAGAGACTCGAAAACTAGCTAGTTGTAAAAACATGGTAAATTTCCCTTTATTAAATAACGTTTGTAGTAAAAACAACCCAAAGAATTCACATTACTAGAACTTGAAAGCTCACGTAGAACTAAAAATGGTTCCGCTACATCAAGCATGCTGTCCCCAGCAGCCTGCATCAATGTAGTATTCTGTCTCTTTCTTGTATTACTAAAATTACTTAACAACAAGGTATTTACCATGTCTAATAATTTATTCGCGCGTAATTTTAGCAGTGAAAACCACCATGTAAGTTCAAAATCTTTGTTACAATATTGTTTAAAACTAGTGTTAATAGTGTTAAGAGACAGCTGCTCAATGAAGCGGAACATTTTAGTTTTACGTGAGTAAATGAGTATGAGTAAATGTTCTAGTTCTAACAATATAACTTCCTTGAAACAACCATGTTTAAAATTATTTATGAAAACTAAACGTTGCATTTAATAGTTTTAATATTACTTAATACTACATAGGAGCTGAGTAGGAAACTCTTTTATGGCCGGATGATAAAATATGGTATGTATTGCATGAAGATAATTAGTTACTGACAGGAACTGCCTTAACCAAACATAGATTATATGTCTTCACTTCATTCTCGGTATAAATACATATACAAGATGTAACGGGTAAGCCCTTTTAAGCCGAAGGGGGTTGTTTTGGACTTCTAGGCGAACAACTTTTGTTTTACGACTTTTGAAAATTCGAAGTAATTTTCGAAAATTTTAAGTGTAAAGTTTACTCGAAAATCAGCTGTTTCTCAGAGTTCGAGGTCATTTACCTTATTTTGTTCTTTAATTTAGTTTGGTCTACTGCAATCAAAACTTCACTTCCCTTTGTTTTCAAAAGCAGCTGTTTTTTCAGTGAAACTTAACCGCAAAATTTTCAAAAAAAATATTGAATTTTCAAAAGTCGTAGAACAAAAGTTGTTCCCCTAGATGTCTAGAACAACCCCCTTTCGGCTTAAAAGGGCTTACCCGTTACACTTTGTATATATAATATAAATTAACAACATGTAGTAGATATCATATAGGTATGTCGTATAATATCGTTTGATTGATAATATCGACTTAATTTCTAGAAGTTCGTTTGATCTTACCTTAAGTTCTACGGAGGCTAAAGGTAAGTACTTTAAATATAAACAAACTGAAAGGGACAGAGATAGAGCAATGGCTTAGTCGCGTAACAAAATTATCGAAATTATTATTTCATTATCTTTGCAGTCAATCCAACTCGAAAACTAACTTTTTTTTGAGGAATATTGTTTTCCATCCATTTAATAGTCAATAATATTTATAGTTTATTTTGGTTGTATTTTTTGCAATTGCAACGACGTTGAAATAGTATTTTGGTCAATTCAATTACAAGAATAACCCCCCAGATTAAGTAGTCATTTACATGGTTACCAAGATTATTACAAAATCACATAAAACGTAAGAATTTACAATTATTATCACATGTTGACATAAATAGTAAATTTTTATGATGTCGAACAATCGTGTTGACTTAATTAAGAAGTTGCAGATGTCCGTAATAGAGATTCATAATAATTGTTGAACCGGATTGGCGAATGTTCATGAATCGTGGAATGTAGACATACTAATATAAAATACGATACAAACATAGGTGTAATTAGATAATCCCCCCTACCGTGATGTCTTATAAGTCGCTCAGTTAAAAAAACACACACACCAAATAGGTTTTATTTAAAGCCAACTTAAAAAAAAAGGTTTTTCAAATAATCTGTGGTTTTAAAAAGTAGTTGGGGTATTTTATATTTAAGATTTACTTTATTTTTTGAGCGACAAAACAACGACAAACGATCATGATGGTAGCGCGGATTATACTAAAAAAAGTAACCGGTCAAGTGCGTAACAAATTCGCGCACGAAGAGTTTCGTACTATTATCAAATATTTGTTCCGAACCCTAAAATTAACACTATAAACCAAACGAAATCCCTGAAAGCAACTTACGCTAATTTATCACTAGATGCCGCTAGTGGTAAAAATACACCTTAGTATCGTTGCGTATAAATATTTAAAAAAAAAACAAGTTTGCTGTATGGAAGCCTGCCTTAAATATCTTTTTAGTATTTATTGTTAGCGGCAACAGAAATACATCATCTGTGAAAATTTCTACTGGCTAGCTAGCACTCTTCATGAAATACAATCATTCGTGGTCAAACACTACATTTAAAGTAGAGGATGGACGCGTGTCGAATTCCATCCTGCATCTTCCGCCATACGTTGTGTTTTTGCAGAATTTTCCTTCAATAAATATTTAAAACCAAAACGGGATGGAAATTGGTTTAAAAGTTTCCATACGTCTATTTCTCTAAAAACCACTAACTGAAATAAAACACATACCTATTGTTGCCTTTTTTATCTAAATTAGCTAATATAAGATAAACGCGATATCTTGTCTATCATAAAACATTCACAGATGAAAACTTGTAGATACCTACCTAACTAAGAATGTATGCCTAAGATACTTACTTAGTTCCATTCCATTATCTTCATTAAGAGTTGCAGTTAAACAGGTTTTTATACTAAATAATGTGTTTTTGAGTAATACCTTTAAGCATCGTTAAAAATATATTAAAATAAATATTGTTATTGTATTGACTATTGTTAGTAAAATCTAAATATTTCGGAGTGATACTTTGATTCTAAGAGAAGAAGTTTGGTTTATAGAATTGAAGTTCGTACAATTTACGATGAAGACAAAAAACACTCAAGGAAACACAAAGGGGATAGAAATGACCAATACAAACGGAACAGAGGCCGGTCAACGAAATGAATATGACCCATTTCATCATAGAGAAGTTAAAAATGCCAGTTCGTAAGTAATAAACTATCTTAAGAGGGTGGTAATCATGCGAGTATGTACGCGGACTTGTGGCTCGATGACCTTTTTCGCCTGTGTGTTACCGACGTGGATCTGAGTAAGTTTGCGATCCTTTAAACCACGTTCTTAAAGTACGTACCCTTTTTAAATTTACACGATTTGTTAACATACATACAGTTACACTTTACCGACTTTTAATACGCGATTAGGACCAAGTAAAATGTAACGCAGTATGTTACAAGTTAAAGTTCTAACACCCCTTTTATACTAAAATTACTTAATAACGGGGTATTTACCATGTTCAACAATTTATTCGCGGAGCTCGATATTTCGCTAGTAATTCCAACCAGCTTGTTCACGAGACTGGAGAATGCGGGTAGGTGATGACAGTTAGAGGCGTCCATATCGGACTACCTGCTTTCTGACACGAGTTGAACGTCTGGTTATCGGTCCCCTACTATTGTCACTAACTTCATTATTTACTCGGTCCTGCATCCGACAGACCACACTCACGGTATCTGTTCGCAAACTTAAGAAGATTGGACAAATGCTGCGCACGCCCAAAGATACTTTTCCCTTGGAAAATCCCGGTGTGTATAAAATTGATTGTAGTTGTGGAAAGGCCTATATTGGACAGACAAAACGCACGGTGGCCTGTCGGATTAAGGAACATATAAAGGCGGTGAAAAACAATGATATCCAGAAGTCGGCTATAGCGGAACACCTTTTAGATGCCGGACCAAATCATTGGATTGAGTTTCACAAGCCGCAGGTACTTTCGACACAACGCCATTACACACCCCGTATGGTACGTGAAGCCATTGAAATTACTAAGTATAGTAATTTCAACAGGGAAGATGGGTTTCAATTGTCGAAAGCCTGGAATCCGGTAGTTAAATTATGCAAACCCATGAAGAACACTACAAAAAGTTTGCGAACAGATACCGTGAGTGTGGTCTGTCGAATGCAGGACCGAGTAAATAATGAAGTTAGTGACAATAGTAGGGGACCGATAACCAGACGTTCAACTCGTGTCAGAAAGCAGGTAGTCCGATATGGACGCCTCTAACTGTCATCACCTACCCGCATTCTCCAGTCTCGTGAACAAGCTGGTTGGAATTACTAGCGAAATATCGAGCTCCGCGAATAAATTGTTGAACATGGTAAATACCCCGTTATTAAGTAATTTTAGTAGTGAAAATAACCATGTTAGTTTAAAATCGTATACCCCTTTTATATGTTCCAAGGTTCAAAGTCAAAGTTCAAAGTATGTAAACTTTTAATAGAACTATTTTGTAATAAATAACCTATTTATCCTGTTGAAGCAATAAATAGTACTTACTTACAGCAAAATTTACAAATCTAGATAATTAATTAGTGAACAGAAAATGATAAGAACATTCTCTTTAGAAACAAAATGTTAAATATCCAAAATGTTGAATGCATTCCTACGTGCCTAAGTCCGTTTTTCTAATCAAAACGAAAGATGAGCTAAGATGTAGTACGCTTAAACTCAAACTGTCACGCTACGTAAAGTAGACAGCAGTAAAACAAGATCCGACCAGGCTTCCTTAGTGGCTGCACTAGTCCACGTATTAGCAGCCCTAGACAATATTCTTATCGAATAACGAAATCGCCAATCGACAGATTTTTTGTATAAAATTGACATAATAATATAAGTTCCCGAAAAGTCACGTAACTTTAGGTGAACATAATATTATTATGTCAATTTCATACAAAAAAAAACTGTCGATTGCGATTTCGTTAATCAATAAGAATGTTGTCAAGGGCTGCAGGTCTGGAACGACGTCGTCTCTTAACAGAAACCCCCTTATGGTCGCCTTTTATGAAGGAGAGGGAATACCGTAACCATAATCTTCAACATTCAGGCTATTTTAAAGTGACTTTTCTATTTTACAGAGACGTAAGAGCACTAGCTAATCTGTTAAAAGCGTCATTAGGTTCCGGTATACTGGCTATACCTTTAGCCTTTTCAAATTCAGGATGGCTAGTAGGAATTATAGGTACGACGATAATTGGGTTCCTCTGTGGATATTGTGTTCATATATTTGTAAGTTATTCTGAATAAACATTGCTAAGAGCTTGTTTTTCCATCAGTTATGTTGTGATTCTGGTCTTTATAGCCTCTAATTAAAAATGATGGTCCAAATGACGCTTGACCTCACGAATTCTTCATCCTAGCGCTTTTCTAGCAAACTCAGAATGATTGATTAAGCTGATGGCAGAATAGGCGTCTTAATTTGCTTTACGACTGTATTGTAGCTGGTCTACGAACTTATCTCCGTCTTCTTCGTCTTTTATCGTGTAGTGGTGTGGTTCATCCAGTATAAGAGTTTTCAGGCCGTCCTAAGGCATATAGTTTACCTTACGACTGTCATCAGAGATAATAACCGGGACCAAGTTCATAACGTGCGTTCTGAATTATTTTTTTTTAAACGACGGATCAAATAATGGAGTTGTTTTCGTAGTAAATTAAATAGTTTATCAGTCAAGTCAGTTTGTTTTAAATTTAACAATTTAACCACGTGTTTTCAACCTCTATTTTTATTTTAAGGTTAGAACTTCCTATGGTTTGTGTAAGCTTACACACACACCTACGCTGGGTTACGCTGAAACCTGCAGAGCGGTGTTTGTAAATGGTCCTCAATGTTTTAAACGTTATGCAAGGAGTGCTTAGTAAGTCTTTAGTGTCATACATACCTAATCCTTATACAAAGCAATCTACATATTATTATCGATAAAGATAAAGATAATTTATTTGGTCAAGAATTTCGTTACAGAAGGTGTTACGAACATTATAGAATTACAAAAATTCTGCCTACAGGCGTCCAAATATTGTTAGATAGAATAGGTGAATCTAAGCATAAACAACGTATTAACGTATGAACAAAATTTATATTATATTGTATAATATAAATTTATATTGTATATAATTTAATTTATAAAATCAACAATCTTTAACATTAGATATGTAGGAACTATTTGTATATGTACCTATAGGTTCAAAGTATATATACATTGAATTAGTAAAATATTTTATGAAGTAATAAAAAGTCTTGAACCGAATAAAAACAATGGAAAAGAAGATATTCGTGAAGTTTTTAATATTGTATACATGATTAAACTGAACTGAACTAAAGAATCATTTAGGAAAATGTTATGAAAATTCATGTGCAGTTATAATATCTCAATTTCATTTCTATACTAAACTACTTTGTATAACTCAGTAGGTATAACAGTACTAACTAAAACTAGTAACTTTAATATATTTTAAAACACTTTATTTATCCGGTTTTATCGCGTTTTTATTCTTTTTCAACCTTGAAAAAGCCAACTGTAAAGTTGGCGAAAGCTCGGTTCAAATAATGAATAAAACGCGATAAAACCGGATAAATAAAGTGTTTTATTATGCAAAATCGCGAAAACCATAGAAGAAATTAATATATTTTTTTATATTATTTCAGCATTTTCTCGGAATTCGCTTTAATATCCACATACCTCGGTGTTTGTTGTATATTTACGGTGCTCATAGGAGATTCTATAAAACAGGTATTTAATAATAAAAGCATGCTAATTTTTTTTTTTTTAGATACAACTGTTAATTTAACACTTTCATCTGAAATGCCTTTGCGGCGCATCGGGCGAACCCCCGGCTGCAACGTAAAAGGTTGTGGGTTCGATTCCCCTCAGGGACAAGTATTTATGCTAACCATAAATGTTTGTTTCTGGTTCTGTGTGTATCATACGTATGTATTTCCAAAAATGTGTATAATATGGAGTGTTTGCTTGTCGTTGTGTACCCATAGTACAAGCTTAGTTGCTTATATGACAGCCCTGCAATGCAGAAGCTTGGCTGCGGGTCCGATTACCGTTGATTGCAAATATTTATGCTTAGAAATAAGTATTTGTGTCTGGTCAGGGTGTCTATCTATATGTATAATATGTATGTATTTCCAAAAAAAAGTATAATATGTAGTATATCCGTTGTTGTCTAGTACCCATAGTAGAAGCCTAGTGCTTAAATTGGGCCTAGATTGCGCTGTGTGTAATGTCGTGCAGTATTTATATTTATTTATTAGGTTCACAAACAGTAAGATACACTAAAGCTAATACAGAAAGTAACATTTTTCTAAAGATGGACACTTGTCCATGGTAAGCGCACTTGCGCTTACCAATTATAGGTGTACACAACGTTATCAAAAAAAGTAAAGTACGAATAAAGTTTCTATAACAGTTCTGATACAAACAAAAGATTATTATAGATTATTTATATGGCAATATATGCAATGTCCTGCAATAATTTACCTATATTATTTTTCAGGTATTCGACGAATACGTACTGCATAAAAACCATCCTTTGGCGGTGGAATATTACTGCCTCGTCATTTTAATACCGCTTTGCTTTATGGTACAGATCAGGCATTTAAAATGGCTGGCACCTTTCTCCGCAATAGCCAATATACTGTTGTGTCTGACGTTTGTTATATGCCTTTATTACATTTTTGGAGATTCGATAGTAATGAGCGACAAAAAAGCAGTGGGTGACTGGAAGAGATTTCCAGCTTATTTATCGTAAGTTTTATTCCATTTTATACCTACCTGTTTTTTATTATTTTAAAATAAAATATACAGGTTTTTCTTCTGTTTTCGCGACTTTGAATTCTAAACAAATTCATTTTGCAATTTTGATCGCGTTGTTTTTGTTATTGGCAAAATTGCAATGACGCGCGTTTCATACGTTTCGCAGCCATTGCAAACTTCTTTCTCTGGATGATTGAGATGTAATTGTTATGCTTATTAATCTAAAAAGGGTAAAAAATTAAAACGACGCGGTTGAAACCAGAAAATTAGTTTTTTTTCTTTACGTTCACTAGTAACGTCAGACGGATAAAGAGGATGATATCCTCTTTATCCGTCCAATGCTATAATTAGGCCATAAGGCTATAATTATAATTATTATAGGCCATAGGCTATAATTAATCATACGACTATACAAATAGCGATCGCGAGCTACCTCCATCCAACGACTCCCCGCGACCGCTACAATGTCATCAGTCTATAGAGTAAATCTATACTAATATTAGGGGTTAAAGTATGAAATTGCCGATTTGTACTGAAAATCTTAATTGTTTATTTTTTAAATTTTTAACGAATTTATTTAATCAAAATAGTTGCCATCCTACTTCCTACTAATATTATAAATCCGAAAGTCTGTTTGTTTGTTTGTTTATTTGTTTGTTTGTTTATTTGTTTGTTTGTTTGTTCCCTCTTCACGGTCAAACGGCTCGACCGATTTGGATGAAAATTTGCATAGGGATAGTTTAAATGATGGAGAGTAACATAGGATACTTTTGATCCCGAAAATCCCGCGGGATCGGGACTTACGCGGGTGATAACTATTTATTAGATGAAAATTTGCATAGGGATAGTTTAAATGATGGAGAGTAACATAGGATACTTTTGATCCCAAAAATCCCGCGGGATCGGGACTTACGCGGGTGATAACTATTTATTAGATGAAAATTTGCATAGGGATAGTTTAAATGATGGAGAGTAACATAGGATACTTTTGATCCCGAAAATCCCGCGGAATTGGGACTTACGCGGGTGATAACTATTTATTAGAAGAAAATTTGCATAGGGATGAAGAGTAACATAGGATACTTTTGATCCCGAAAATCCCGCAGGATCGGGACTTACGCGGGTGATAACTATTCAATGAACGAAAATCGACACAGGGGTAGGATAAGTGATGTAGAGTTACATCATCATCATCGTCATCCATCGTCATCGTCATCCTTCGTCATCGTCATCGTCACTTACTGATGAAATACAAACTTTAACTTACTTCACCTACCTACCGCAGTGCAAAAATCCACACTTAAACGGACGACCAGGGAAGTACTGATGATGCCAGGCGCGGTAGCGCCTGACTGATTGTATTGTTGTTGGTTGTGCAAATAAAGTATTAATCTATCTATCTATCTATCTACTTCAATGGACGACCGTTTATGTGTGGATTTTTGCATTGCGGTAGGTAGGTGTTCGAACAACGCGGGATCGAGACTTGCGCGGGTGAAACCGCGGGGCGCAGCTAGTTATTATCTATACATTGCTGCCATCTAATGGGAAGGTTATTAATGCCTTTGCGATAGAACTCCGACGATCTAGACTGCACAAACTGTGTGAAAGCATTTTGTACTGCCTCCTGGGAAGAACTTCTTGTCACGTAGATAATTGTCCAAATCACGAAAAAAATGGTAGTCCGTTGGAGCAAGGTCTGGTGAATACGGAGGATGACGAATGGTTTCTAAGTGCAGTTCCTGAAGGGTCAAAATGGTTTCTCGTGCTGTGTGAGGTCTCGCGTTGTCGTGGAGCAATAATGGTGAAGATCGATTCATGAGTCGGGGCTGTTTTACTCCTAGTTTTGTCAACATGGTTCGGAGTTCGGCACAATAGACATCTGCCGTAATTGCTTGACCAGATCGAAGAAAACTATAGTGAATAACACCATGCTGAGACCACCAAACAGTTACCATTACCTTTTTATTGGTAAGTTTTGCTTTAGGACACTGTTGTGGCATTTGACCTGGGGTCAGCCATTGCATTTTTCTTTTCCGGTTATCATAAAGAATCCACTTTTCATCACATGTTACAATTCAATCCAATATTCCTTAATTTCTGTACCGGTTCAACAAGGCAACACAAGTTTCAACACGCGTTTCTTTCTGCAGATCAGTCAAATCATGAGGCACCCATTTTTCGTATTTTTTTATTTTATTGATTTGACGCAAGTGAGTCAATAAAGTGGGTAAGTAAGGTAACGTTAAACCATGCCGCTAATTCCTGGGTAGTTTGACTAGGATCGGCTTCTACTATCTCTCTTAATTCATCGGTATTCACCTGTGTGGGCGGTCTTCCTCGTGGCTCGTTCTTTAAGTCGAAATTTCCATCACGAAAGCGTTTAAACCAAAATCGCACGGTGCGTTCATTAGTAGACCCCTCTCCAAACGCAGCATTGATATTGCGGGCTGTTTCTGCCGCGTTAGTTCCGCGTCGGAACTCGTATTAAAAAATCACTCGAATTTTCGCAGTATCCATCTTTCTTGTCTAAATTGAATAACAAAAACAATTGAAAGTCGATATTCAAATGTTTCACATTTTTTAAAAAAAGAACATCACAGAAACCATTTGAAAAAAGTTTCATTCGATAACCTCAAACCATGAAGATTCTATGTCAATTCAAAGAACCTATTGCAATAAAACGGCAATTTCATACTTTAACCCCTATTATTATAAAGCTGAAGAGTTTGTTCGATTGTTTGTTTGAACGCGCTAATCTCAGGAACTGCTAATCCGATTTGAAAAATTATTTTTGTGTTTGATAGTCCATTTATCGAGGAAGGTTATAGGCTAGTTTTGATCCCGATATTCTTACGGGGTCGGGACTTACGAGGGTAAATCACGCGGGATGCAGCTATAAAAACGAAAGTCGTGTTAGTTACACTATTTATATCTCAAGAACGGCTGAACCGATAGGAATGAAATTTGTTACAGGGTTAGTATAGAGGTATAAATATGATATAGGGTACTTTAAATGATCGTACGGGTTAAGCAACGCTTGGCGTGACACATACTTGATGGGTCAACAAGAACGATCGCACCAATTATAATGCAGTTTAGTACAGGGTTAGCTTAAGATTATAAATACGATACTTTAAATGATCGTACGGGTAAGCAACGATGATACGTGATATGTAACAATGACGGTTAAACCGATTTGAACAAAATTTGGTACAGGGATAGTTTAGTGGTTGAAATAAGATATAGGGTACTTTGAATAATCATACGGGTTGAGCAACGCGGGGCACAGCTAGTAAGTAAATAAAAAGTGTACTAGGTCAATCGATTGTCTAAGTGGAGATCTGATTATTTATAGCCAGTCGTCTAGGCGAGCGACCTACTACTTGACACAGTTATTTTTAAATATACCTACCGAAAAAGAAGGGGAATTTTGCTTAGTTTGCCGTAGGGAGCACATTGCCATTAATGGCGATGTAACACAAATTTGTAGAGTCTACTAAAGGCTAACTCAATCACAATTAACTTCCTTTAAGGGTTTTATTAGCTCCAGCTAATGAGGATTTATTTCTGGTTACGTTAACAGAAATATTAGGTAGTAATCATTGTTTCATTCCTTACTTTTGTATATTTATTAACATTTATGCATTTAGCACAGTAATATTCGCGATGGAAGGCATCGGAGTTGTAATGCCAGTTGCGAACGGAATGAAGAATCCTCACCATTTCCTCGGATGTCCTGGTATCCTGGTCATTGCGCTGAGCTTTCTTACGTTTTTGTACATAATGCTTGGATTGTTCGGATATCTGAGATTTGGAGACGTTCTTAGAGGATCTATTACATTAAACCTTCCTATTGATCATTGGTGAGTAAATCACATGTTTATTATTAAAAGGTATCGCCTGCCCCGTCATTTTCAAACACAATATTCATAACAGTACCTACCTATTAGGTCCCGATCCCGCGGGATCCCTATCTCGCGTGATCCCGTGTAAGTTTTCGGGATTAATCCCGAAGCATAATATGACGGGATCCCGTTCGAGATTGACGGGATTGGGAGGCAACTTTTAGCGCACCGCTCGCGTCCCGAGCGGACACGTGTAGCATACATGTCCGCGATCCCGAAAATTTCGGGATCCCGCGGGATTGATATTTTTAATCACGCAGGATTCCGAGTCGCGATTGCATTCCCTAACCTATACCAAATCCATATTTTTATAAAAAAGTTGAATTAACTTAAACACGACTACCTGAAAAAGCGGGTCTAAACAAGAAAAACAGTCAAATAGAAATCTAGAAATGCCACTATATTAACAAAAAACTAAAACACGACCACGTCTAAAAAGAACAAAACAAGAATAAAAGTCAGATATAAATCCAGAAATGCGTACCTAGCTACAAAAATGCCCAAAATAGCCTAGACCTTTCTTTTGATACCAAAAACGTCATGATAATCTACTTTTTTTTTCGAGGTTAGAATCTAAGGTTTAAATACCGGCATATAAAATGTTGATAAACTTATATAGCCTGCCTTTTGACACCCGGCCCATTATTTAAAATATATTGACATCTCATTTATTAAAATCGATGCAGTAATTCAGGTGATACGGTAGAACATCCAAACATACATACATATTGTATTTATTTGTTTGTATACATAGACTGCCAAAAACATTACCCTTTCTTTTGGCTTCGACGTAGTCGGCTAAAAATAGATAATTTGTGGCTTATTACTCGTGTGTATCCTACTAATATTATAAAGCTGAAAGCGTGTATGTATGTATGTATGGGTGTTACTCAATCACGCAAAACCTACTGAACCGATTGCGATGAAACTTTTAATATAGGTAGCTGGATACCGGGAATAACACATAGGCTACTTTTTATAACGATATTCCCGCGGGGACGGGACTTAGGCGGGTGAAACCGCGGGGCGCAATTAGTAAATCATACTTTAAATTCCCATTCGCGTCACTCGGCCCCTTAATAAAAAATAATAGCAACAATCCTTATCATCTTGAAAGCGTTTAGGGCATTTTTTTTTGTGAAAACACGGTTTAAAAGACTCATCAATTTGTTATATAGATATTTAAAATAACTATGAAAATTGGTTTTCTAATGTGTGTTATAGATCAGTTAAACAAAATACTTATCTAACGTTTTATTTTCTCTTCAGGCCAGCTGTGTGCGCCAAATGTTTCATAGCAGTATCTATACTTCTAACTTACCCGTTACATTTCTACGTAGTCACTGACACTCTCAATAGATGTCTGGAGCCCTATATTAATAAGAAATATGAAAGTCTAATTCAAGTTCTAATGAGAATTGGAGTTGTTTTATTCTGTGGTGAGTATATAAGTTGTTAGAATATTATTCCTATACCTGTAAGTACTAGCCCATTTGTTCCCCTTCGTAACTCCCGATTCCGTACGAAAATCGGGATAAAAATTATAGCGAAATATGCACCGCTCCCACTGTTTACGACTATGTTTACACTGTCACTAGTAGGTTACAGCCTAACAATGTTTGACCTCAATTAAAAAACTGTCAACTTTAAGGATATACCTATTTTATGTTATTATTTTACACTTAAAATATCATTTTGAACCCTAAGGTCGCACCGGGTCATTTACTACCTAAAATAGTGTTCACATTAGTTAAAGATAGGTACCTAGGTAGAAAAACTATTTTTCCAATTAACATGGCCTATCTAAATTTAATTATGATAATAATTAATTAAACTCAATTTCTTCTATGGTTTTCGCGATTTTGCATAATAAAACACTTTATTTTTATTAAAAAGTTACAGGTTCCTGTAACTTTTTAGAATGTTAAAAATAGACGAATTACATCTCAGTCAACCTTGAAAAAGCCAACTGTAAAGTTGGCGAAAGCTCGGGTCAAATAATGAATAAAAACGTGATAAAACCGGATAAACAAAGTGTTTTATTAATTAAACTCAGTTATAATCTAAATGCTGCAAGGCTTCTTGCTTTAAAAAAATGTTTATACGCACTTAACATCGCTCTTACATCGTGAGGAAACCGACATGTCCTAGGACTAAGCACTGTTCGAAGGCATGGGATATTCGCCAATCTGGAGTAGGCTGCCGAGACATCTTACTACCTAAAACTTCTAAGAGGGAGCTCTTGTCTTACTGGATGATAAATTAGCGCGCATTAACAATGAAACATGGGTAACGAGGGTGTTCCCACTAGTGATTTTGCGCTGGACATCATGGCGTATTCAAACGAAAATCTTCTGTACCTTTTGCACCCTTTGACTTTCATAATCTACATGCGAGTCCTTATAGCTATAAATCTTTTGTTTACGCAAGACTAGCTTCTACAGCTATAGAAAAGTCTGTAGCTGTGGTTTTGGGGAAATCGCCCACATTGATTGATTGATTAATTAATTCTTTATTGCAACACACCACAATTAAATAAATACAATAATTACAATAATAATAATCATTACAATAAATACAATAATAATTGATTCAAAATTTAAAAACGTAATAATGTTAAAATTTTACTTTTAAAACCATTTTGTATTTTCAGGAGCAATCGGCATAGCTTTACCGATGCTTGAAGAAATCATCAACATAGTCGGTGCCCTCTTCTACTCTTTGCTGGGCATCATAATTCCCGGGATTGTTGACGCCGTATACATGTGGGACCGTCTCGGTAGATTCAAATGGAGACTCTCAAAGAATATTTTAATAGTGCTCTTTGGGTTCGCTTGTCTTTTATCCGGTTGCATAGTGACTATAATGGACATTGTATCGAAATTGCAGAAGGTTATTTAAGTTCAGTTTTTATTTATAGTAATAAATTATGAAAGAACTAAGATGTTGACAACAAAATAGTTATAAGCCTTCGTTATTTTACTTATTTCCTTACCAACCCCTTTGTATAATACAGGATGTTCCGAGGATGATAATTAAAAACGAAAAGGGATTGTTCTAGGATTGTATTGATTGGATTGCTCTGTTTTAGTCTACGACTTTTGGAAAATCTAACTTATTATTTCTTAACCCTGTCTCAGAATTTTAGATAAACTAAAACTACTTTTACCTACCTTTTTAACTACTATTTTTTAAACAAATAAAACAGTTCTTTAGTTAGGTATTTAGGTAGGTACTTTTTCCTTTGATATTGATAGTTGTATGTATACATTTTTGATCGAAGATTCTGAGAGGTATGTAATTATATAAATACTAGCTGCGCCCTGCGGTTTTATCCGCATAAGTCCCGTTCCCGTGGGAATATCGGGATAAAAAGTAGCCTATGTGTTAATCCAGGTCCTCAGCTACCTATATTCCAAGTTTCATTGCAATCGGTTCAGTAGTTTTCGCGTGAAAGAGTAACAACCTCACATACATACATGCATACAAACTTTCGCGTTTATAATATTAGTAAGAAGTAAGATTTGCAAAACACGCAATTTGTACAAATGCAATAATGAATCATAATCATCATCAATGAATCAATTAACGATTGAAGTGATTATATTTATTCAATCAAATTCGACAACAGCCATAAGTTACGCATAAACCAATGGTGGATATTTCAGCAATTGGCATTGATCATTGCCATTGACCTTACATTTGTGGTCGTACGAGACGCCTGCTTTTCGATTGAAAGATAATTCGGTCAAATGTCCACGCACCGCTGACATGAAATCGTGAGTAAGCTCCTATTTATTACCCGACTGCGCGACGCAAAGGAGGGTAATGTGTTTATCATCTTAGTAGTTGTGCCCCACGATTTCACCTGCAAAAGTCCCGATCTCGCAGGAATATTCAGATAAAAAATAGCCTCCATGTTTATCCAGATTTTCAGCTATCTGCATACTAACTTTCATCGCAATCGGTTCAGCCATTTTTACGTAAAGGAGAACAAGCACACTCGTTACGCACACATAAGTACGAAAGTCGTACTTATAAACACTCAGTATTATAGAGTTTGGAGTATTTTGTCGAGGGGCATTTTCGATATGTCTACACTATAAAATCCATTTTCAGTGATTTCTATTGTATTAAAAAATAGGAACTTCAAATTAGTCTCGAAAAAACTTGATGAATGTCTGATTAGGATCTTTGAAGTGATGAGCAGAGGTTTTCTAAATACAGTAAATTATTCACCATACACGTACGTCTCTCTATAGAATAGGTTCTTTATCTAGCTATAGAAGGTTGAAGCTTTTTCTAGAAGGTATTCGTAGAAGGTATTACAAGGTACAACATTAATGGCGCTCCATAAAATCATCTTTAACCGACTTAAAAAAAAAGGAGGAGGTTATCAATTCGTCTGTATGTATAATTTTTTTTTTTTGTATGTTCACCGATTACTCGAAGACGGCTTGACCGATTAAGATGATTCTTTTTTTAATGGATAGGTGAGAGCTCCAAGATGGTCCCATTATAATTTGATGTGGATCTGATGAGGATTTTCGGAGTGATGAACGGAAATGCTCCTCAAAACGCATTAATCAATCCAGTTGTTTATCGATTACTCGAAGATTAATCGATAAACTTGACCAATTGAAATGATTATTTTTTTAATGAAAAGGTGGGAGCTCCGAGATGGTCCCATAAAAAATTTATGAGGATCTGGTGAGGATCTTCGAAGTGAGGACCGGGAATGCTTCTCAAAACGCTGTATTCAATTAAATTGTTCATCGATTACACGAAAATGGCTTGACCGATTGATTTAGTTCTTTTTTTAATGTAAAGGTGGAACCTGCGTGGTCGTCCCATGAAAGTTTGGTAAGGATCTGATGAGTATCTTCGGAATGATGGACAGGATAGCATCCCAGAATTCAATAAATTACTCATTTTTGGACTTCTACCAAAAAGAATAGACCCCTAAAGAACTAAGTACAGATTGATGGGGCACCTGAAACCACCTTCTCATCAGGAAACTCATCAATAATTAAAATTATGGTAACAATATTGTTGATTTTTAGGTAGGTAGGTATACTAAAAAGGGTAAAATAAAAAAATAATTTAAAAATTAAAAAACCGACTTCAAAAAGAAACAAAAAATAATTAAAAAAACAATCAAACAACAGGAGTTTTACTGGGTTCCCTACGCTACTCAGAAACACTATCCATCGAAACACCTTTCGCCGAAGACGATTGACCGATAGATTGTTTTACCGAATAGTTGTTTCCCCGATTGTTCATTTCCCCTATGGTTCGTTTCACCGAAAATTGTTTAACCGAAGGCTCGTTTTACGTAACAAATGTCATTTCTAAAGACGCAACCTTCTTTCATTTACTTGACACATGTGACCATAGAAATAAGAGGTAGTAGTACACTAAAAAGTTCACTGCGGCAGTAAAAATGAACCGAGGACTTAAATTTTACACGTCCTTGTCTGTATATAGCTCGAGAGCTAGCGCCAATATTTGGGTAGGAATTAGAGACAAGCTGAAAAGTTGTAATATGCCTCTCCTAATATGCGGATATGGAGACCTGCTTAAATTTTAAGTAGTCCTTAAATTTTAAGTAGCCTTCTAATTTTAAGTAGCCCTCTTATTTTAAGTAGTCCTTTAATTTTAAGAAACTCTCAAATTTTAGTTAATTACTTTTAAATTATAGCGCTACTTAAAATTAGAGAGTTACTAAAAATTTGAGGGCTACTTTAAATTTGAGCAGGCCTTTTATCCGTATTGAGGTATATTAGGAGAAGCATATTACAAGTTTACAGCTTGCCTCAAATTCCTACCCAAATATTGGAGCTAACTCTCGAGCTATATTTAGACAAGGACGTGTAAAATTTAAGTCCTCTTCCTCGGCTCGTTTTTACTGCCGCAGTGAAATTTCTAGTTGTACTATTACCTCTTATTTCTATGGTCACATGTGTCAAGTAAATGAAAGAAGGTTGCGTGTTTGGAAATGACATTTGTTACGTAAAGCGAGCCTTCGGTAAAACGAACTATAGGGGAAATGAACAATCGGGGAAACAACTATTCGGTAAAACAATCTATCGGTCAATCGTCTTCGGCGAAAGGTGTTTCGATGGATAGTGTTTCGAAGTAGCGTAGGGAACCCGTTTTACTGGTTGGTTCCATATTGTACTTAGTTTGGCTGCCCGACTTCAGATGATAAAACAGATTAATTCGTCGGTGGCACTGTACCTATGTAGAGGTTATTTTGGTCATTTTTATCAATTCTTTTTATTTGGTTGTTTTTTAAATTATTTTTTGTTTCTTTTTGTAGTCGGTTTTTTAATTTCATCACAAACTCCGTAATTGAAACGTTCATGCTTTCTTTTACGAATGCTTGCTCTGCTGTTGCAGAACTTCTAATAGTTTTATTACTGGTTTGACCAGAAAGATTGTATTTAAACCAATAAAGTAGGTACTTAGATGTTTTTATTTAACTGGGTAGATTACCTAGTTTCATAATTAATGGCGTCACTCGTAAATACCCACAAGACGCATTATTTTCGTTTAATTTATGTTGAGTTATGTCAGCAAATAAGTAACCACGTTCATTCAATAAAATGAGTGTCCACGGCGATTGAGCCAAATGCGCAGACACATAATCTTATTTTGATGTAAGACATTTTATCGTTTATTAGTAGATAGATGAAGACTTAGTTGTAAAGAAAACACATAAAATAATATACTTTGTAATCCTACCATAATCTTACTAATATAATAACGCGAAAGTTTGTATGTATGTATGTGACTTTGTTACTCTTTCACGCAAAAACTACGAAATCGATTGCAATGAAACTTGGAATGTAGGATGTAGGTAGCTGGATACCGGGAATAACATATAAACTACTTTTTTTCCGATATTCCCGCGGGAACAGGGGTGGGAAGGGGAACACCCACTTACGTGGGTGAAACCGCGGAGTGCAGCTAGTAATATTTTAAATGTTAATGTCATTTGTGTGTATAATAGGTACCTATGTGTTAGTTACTTCTTCACACAAAAACCGAACCGATTGCGTTGAAACTCGGTATGCAGATAGCTGGATACATTTTTATTCGGACATTCTCACGAGATAAAATAATGTAGTTTCATGGTTTTTGAAATTCGCAAATAATTTCGCTGGTAATTTAGTCATCATCATCATCTCAGCCCTTATTCGTCGTCGAGAAGGTGGTCTCCTAACACTCCGTTTCGTAATGTATTGTGGTCGTCACTTGAGGACTTTTACTCCCCAAGTAATTGAATAAGGACAATTAGTGGTAAAATTGCTCGCGTTGTCGTAATACACTGTCTCAACTCTCTACATAGGTCCATAGAAGGAGAGACGTGTCAAAGAAGAATCACTTATCTAGAAATGGTCTGGGAACGGTCGAATTGGAGTCAAATGTAATTGGATATGTGCCAGAAACTTCATAGAAGCACAGGTAATCGGAGAATATGGTGAAAAACTGCGCAATGAGGCAGATAAGAAAAAGAGTGGCCAAAACAAATATATCATTAATCTACTTACCTATTTAAAAATACTACGCAACAAATTTTGTAATAACCGTATAGCGTCACATCTCCTGAGTAACAAACAACTTAAAAATAGAACACTGAAAACGATTTAAAAATAAAATATATTGGCCTAGGTAAGTAGGTAATGACATCAACTAAATATTTAAAAATCTTTTTAGTCTGTATCTACGTCTTCTAAAACCTTAGCTAAGAAACTGATTTTGAATAAAATAAAGATAACACTTTTTTTAGGGTTTAGGGCACCATCATAATCCTGACATCATGACCAAATAAGAACTTGACTAAAACAAAAGATGACTTAAACAGAATAATATGATGACCAAACACGAATATGACTAAAATCGAACACGACGCCCACCTAACATTTAA
This sequence comes from Idaea dimidiata, assembly GCA_949358125.1. Classification (NCBI taxonomy): domain Eukaryota; kingdom Metazoa; phylum Arthropoda; class Insecta; order Lepidoptera; family Geometridae; genus Idaea; species Idaea dimidiata. The sequence goes on along the minus strand of OX442339.1, from coordinate 11,594,522 downwards.
CCCATATGATCTGCCTACTCAGTGAATGAATATTTGACATAGTATGCAATAGTAATGTGAAACTTTTTTAAATAGGAATGTACCTACTACCGACAAATGATTTCATGACATCAATTCTTGTTACAAAGATTTGTGTATGAAGAACTTTTTTTTCTCACATAAAAGATCAAAATACCTAAAATAAACTTCTACGTTAAAAATATAGAAAACGACTCAATCTCGATCTAGTTAAGTACATAATTAATTATTAATAAAAATACACAAAAATCAATTAAATCAGATAACGTTAAGTGGTGGAAAAATGTTTTTTTCCATGGTGAGTCATGTGTAACCCCTCATTTGTTTGTGTTCTCATAACAGAGTGCCACGAATTAGCATCATGATCGGCTATTTCATAAATGTGACCTAATACGAAAATGCCGACAAAGTTCCTATAAGTACACATAATGATTCAGTATAGTGGGTGAATTCCTTTATAAGTCTTGCCAAGCATTCCAATGAATTGTCACGTGTCAGCTCTATCTATACTATATTATAGTTTGGTATTATGTAGGTCCAACTACCTACTTATTTTTAGGCTAGAAACATGTATATTTCCACTAGGTATTTTTAATTTTTACACTTTTGTGCCAAACTATTCAATTGAATTCAAGACATCTGAATGTTAGTATAAACAATGTGTCTTAATTTTATTGGGTAGATACTTACTTGCACAGTCCATTAAATGTTTAGTAATAAAAGTCAAGCATTTTATCGGTTCCCTATTTTTTCGCATATTTTTTTTGTCATAATTTCACATGACATACTATTAATTATCCTCATAATATTTACGCACAGTATTTATTTGGCATAACTTTTTAGGCATAATATTTATCAGCATAACTACTTTAAGCATAATAATTGTTAAGCATACTTTTGAAAACCTAAATTTACTTACGCATTAAATAAATATGCATAATTTTTTTAAGCATAATAAAGCTTACTTTATAACTTATAACAGACAATTATCAGTTGATTTCAATAAATCCCTCTTCTCTCTCGTTCTTTCTTTCTTCTTCGTTTTCTTCCTATCTTCTTCTATTAATAATATTAGGCACGTAATCATGTTTAACCTAACGCTAGTCGGGGTGCTCTGCATAGTTTTTCTGACACAAACTACGAGCAATAATATCGTTATGCTTAATAACTTTATGCTTATCAAAATTAGGGCAAATAATATTTAAATTTATTTAATTTAATATTAGTCTAAACTATCACTATGCCTACTTAAATAGTATGCCATATGACGATTATGTCAAATTATTATTATGACTAAAAAAAAATATGCCTAACCCGGTATGCCAAGTTAAATTATGCCAAAATTCCCCATTTTATCTAGTATATTTTCGAGGTAAGTAGCCTTAGGTTAACTTGCGCTGCTTTTACTTAGTCCCGGGCTAGTGACCTAGCCCAGTACAGTAGTGACATTTGTGTCAGTGCAAAACCAATCACAAGAGTTAGCACGTTAGTTATTTAGTTAGACCTGGCTAAGTATAGCAGCGCAAGTTAACCTTATTAAGTTATTAGTTAACTCTAACCGTCTTTTTGAGGACGGCTATACTTGACAAGTGACTCTCCATACAAAAAAAAACCCTTTTTCCATCCCATTTTTCAACTGCTGATATTAAAATCGCAAATCATCGCTAAATCAAACCAAAACCGAAAAATTACAATGCAAAAATGCAACCTAAAGATACTGTCAACTTTACTTTACATAACCAAGTACTTACCTACTTTCTTAAAATATTAAGAATAATAATTTCTTAAAATATTAAGAAAGTAGTAAGTACTTGTATAAAATCAATAACAACTCAAAATAACATTCTAAAAAAACCGTAATTATCTTTGAGTATACATAAGCAAGCTATGTAGGTATATTTCAGTTTACATAAGCAAGCTATGTTTAAGCTTATGAATTACTGTAAGGTAATTATCTTCAGAATCGATTGACATAACATTTCACCCACTAGCGTGTTCCGATTCAAACACGATATTTGCCAAAACTCAACGGTTTATAAATATAGGTGTCTATGTCTATAGTAGGTACACATAGTGGCAGCAGTCTTCGGCATTGATTATCACTGAGTTTGTTACCGACCAAGATGTGGATCGCACGTCACTTAACACTAAATTATTAGTAGATACTTTATAAACAAACGTTTTCGTTAATTTAGTGGCTGTGCTGTGTATGATATTTCTGTGATAATGTCAAATAGTTATAACATGAAGGAATTTAGTTCCACGTAAGTTTAAATTGTTTTTTTTTTCTATGAAGTCAGGTTTCTAAATTGCAACTGGTGCAATTTAACTTAGGTACCTTGCAAAACGGGTAGCTAACTACGTATGTAAAATATTTGCGTAGGTAAAGAAACATAAAACTGAATAATCGAATAAATTGAATAAAACAAAAATCTTCACAATTGCAAAAAAACTTAGGTCTGATTACGTTTTTATTGCATTTATTTTAAATATGGAACAATCTGCAATAATTTAAAACGTACCTAGATGAATTCTCTTTTTTTTTTTAACAAAATTATTATCCATTGTAGTTAAATACAATTTTAGATTCTAATTATTTAGGATCGGTACCTATTGGTACTTACCTAAGTATTTAAAACTAACATTTACTTTTTGCACAATTTACAAAAAAAATATCTGTTCAAAACAGGTTTTCCACTTTATATAAAAAACCAGTTTAGAAAACTTGATAAATTTTATTGATTAGCTAAAAACAATGCCCTCAGGTTTTGGAAGAGGAATTAGTCTAAAATAATAACTTATATTATATTGAAAAATGTTTACTTCATTCATAATGTATGTTTCGTTGTAACTGGGATGATTTATATTAGACCGTCATGGGCGCCGGCCGGGTCCGAGCTTCATTGCTCGACCGCCACTCGGTTGCAACAGACCGATCGACTGCTCGCCGAGCAATGGACAACGAAGCTCGGACCTGGCCCTCGTTCGTGACGGTCTAGTTTACATCATAGTCAACTTTTGACAGGAGTGAAACCGCGGGACGCTGCTAATTACTATTATCTTTCCTGCTATGCTGACGCACACTATATTTTATTAGCTTTAATATTATATTAAGACGTATATCAAAGCCTTCATATGGCACTTACAATGTAAAGATGTAGGTAAGGTCCATTATAGCACTCTACCTACATATCATTACATCTTTCAATAGAAATCGTCAAATCACACATAACAGCTAAAATGTATATTTTTGTTTGGTAGAAATGTAATGTACTAATAACATTGTAGAGCTGTCCAGAACGTGTCTTGCATTAGGTTTAATGTAAAAGCAATAGGGTTAATATAGCTCGTTTAAATTCTCTCCTGAAATTAAAAGGGGTGATAGACGTACAAACCCCAAGTCCGCGTACTTACTCGCACGTTTCATCCCTTTAATACTTAAGTTGTCACATTTGCTCCGTGAGTAGTGCCAAATGAACAATCCACAGACTCCATTCCATTCGACTTCCATTCGACTTCACCGGGCCCAAGTAGTGTTTTTCGGCTTTTGCTCCGATCGAAAGTAACGATCGTCTTTTGTTTTTGTACCGATTGTCTTTGTTTTTGTACCGATTGTCTTTTGTTTTTGTACCGATTGTCTTTTGTTTTTGTACCGATTGTCTTTTGTTTTTGTACCGATTGTCTTTTGTTTTTGTACCGATTGTCTTTTGTTTTTGTACCGATTGTCTTTTGTTTTTGTACCGATTGTCTTTTGTTTTTGTACCGATTGTCTTTTGTTTCTGTTTCGATATCGTTGTAAAGCAAGGGTCCCACGGAGCGCTGTATCGCGCGCCACGCCGCTCCTGCCGAGATTTGTTCCTAATATCGCCTCACGCCGCGCCGCGCCGCGCCGCGCCGCGCCGCGCCGAGCCGTTCTCACGGCGCGATGTACCACGCCGCGCCAACGATGCTGGTGAAATGAATGAATTTGTACAGACACAGACGCGCTTTGAACTTACCGATTCATCGAGCGCGTCGGTTCCCACGGCCTGTTGAAGTGGCGCGGCGCGAGACTCTTTCATTGGCACAGTACTCCTACCATGAGTGGATGCGTAAATACGTGTAGTGTAATCATCATCATCATACTTAACAAAACGCAAGTGTAACTGATTCATATATTCATCATTTTATGATGGAGAATCCAGAGCCTAAACAGCTAGGTTTACGGACTTAAAATTTAGAATAATAGAGATTGAACGTGAGCACTAAGGACGGATTTTTATAAACTCCATCTCTAAATGGGTAAAAATAGGAAAAAAGTTTGTATAAAATAAAATATTAAAATAATATTGGTCCGGTCACCTAAGTATTAAGCCTAATTTACATTAGAAAACTAGTGTAATACACTACTATGCACACAAATTTCACAAAAACAGTCTCGCAACAATTACTGGAAACAATTGTACAAAGGCCCTGATTCGGTAAGGACAAAGCATGCGGAATTCAGGCGACGCGACATGCAGGAGATGTACGTTATTTCGTATTCTGAAAATGTTATTTCATTTAATTACTACTTAATAATTTAAGTAGCCTTCAAATTTAAAGGCTACTTCATTATATAAATAGCTCCCCTTGTTTCTCAGCCAATTAGTATTAAAGGAAGTTATAGAATAGCTTTATTTTTACTTATGCAAAAAATCGACTTCTGCAATGCTCCTGCATCCCGCCTGCTTGTCGCATGCCATGTTTTTATAGAATCGGGTTATAGATAAATAGTACCGCTGCTGTATCCTACGCATTTTTGTGATAATTACTACGAGTATAAATTGCATGCCACTAGTTTTGTAATGTGAATGCCGCTTTAGGAATTTATAAAGGGAGCCAGTAGCATTAGTCCAAATCCTGACTTCGTACCAATATAAATTTTAAGGCGTGATATTTTCGTCACAATGTTTTCTTTCGCATTAAAATTATTACCATAACAATAACAACGATTTATCACAACATATTTTAACAAGTTTAGTATAATAGGTAGGTACCTACATACGGCCATGCTCGTTCACAGTTATTTACATACATAGGTACAGTCAAAGACAATAGATGCTTACTATTTATACAACTAGGTACCTATCCACCAGAGAGCTGTGACGTCTCGCCTAATATTATTATATCAATGGTACCACCTATACGAGCTAAACTAAAAAACCGTGACGGATTCATCGAAAAATGTTTCTGGCGCATTATTTATAATATTTTCGTTTGTAGCGTTTCTAAACGACACTGTTCCCCACATTTTGGTGTAAATTTTAAATATAAATGTCAAAAGGTGAATGAATGAATTAATAAATTCTTTATTGTACACACCATATAAATTACAAGATAAATAGATAGAAACAAATACAGCTTAAATTTAAGAAGCACAATGGGCGGCCTTATCGCTGAAAACGATCTCTTCCAGGCAACCTGGATAGGCTTGGCAAGGTGTTGAAGCTTTAGTACATTTTAGACATTTCTTTTTTCCAAAATATTCTTACGAAAACAATAAGAAGTTTTTTCTTGAAACTACACCAAAATGTAGGCAACAATGTCATTTACAAACGCTACAAACGAAAAAAAAATTAAAACATATCGTCAGAAAATAATCAACAATTTTCGATGAATCCGACAGGGATTTTCAGTTTAGCTCGTATTGGGGCCTTAATAAGTTTTCTTCTTGATCGGTTTTAAAGTAGAAAAAATTCAAGCTCGTCTATACAATTTCTCTTCATCAAATGTCTTAACAGGCAAATTATTATTTTTTTAATTACTTAGAAGTTTGATTATATAATTAAAACATTAAAAAATCTATATCCAAAGTTTATTTAAATTTTTCTATGTCTGTTGAGAATTTTATGAAAAAAGTTTTGTGCGTCGCAATTTACTAATTTACCTAGACACTAGACAAAATAGTTGCGTAGTTCTACGTCTAAAAATACACAACGTTCAGGGCTATTCGCATGCAAATGTGGGCGGAATGAAATGCAACGAAACTGTTACATTTAGTGTCTGAAATGCTTTGACAAAATAAAGTCGACATTAGTATTTCGAACTTTCGTATAAGCATATAAAATAATATACATTTAAGACTAATTTTAACTCGAAAGCAACTGCAATGTTATTTACCCTATTTCTAGTTGTGGATACATTATTGGTTTTCCTATTTCTATTGTATTGTGAGTATGTATTTTGGTATTAGTCACTGTTAGTTTCCCTAAAATGTGAAATAAATAAATAGCGGCGACTCAAACAATTTAGGATATAATGAAATTCGATAACGCATGTTTTTACACGACTGCCAAAGGAAGTGTTATGTTTTTGCCGTGAGTGTATGTATGTATGTATGTATGTGACCTATTTTTGTGCCGTCGTAGGGCCTAAACGGCTGGGCCGATTTTTTTGCCGTGAGTGTATGTATGTATGTATGTATGTATGTATGTGACCTATTTTTGTGCCGTCGTAGGGCCTAAACGGCTGGGCCGATTTAGATAAACGATACGTCGTTAGATTCGTCATGACCGTGAGAGTGACATAGGGTACATTAAAATAATAAATAAATAAAAATAAAGATTTAAAACGCTATAAAGCAAGATTTGTCTTGACAATAAAAACCGAGCAAAGACAACGGAACGTTCCTTAAAAACTTTTCGATTTGACTTTGACGCCGAGTTTCAACTTTTGAAGGAATTTGAATGTTTGATTTGTCAGTTTGTCAGAGATAACATAAATAACAATTACTATGTTTACAATAAGTAATTAACTAAAAATTTGAAATGTCGCGCAGTGGATAATGGATAGCAAGGCTAATCCGCTAGGACAAGAAACCGCCAGCCTTTGTATCAACAGTCGCAGCGAAGTTTTCGGATTTGGTAATTATATTTTAAGATGAATACCTGCCTACTTTATAGCCATCTCAGCAAAACTCAAAAAGAATAGCTATTATAATATTGAAGGCTTTTAGATAGCCTATCTTTAACCGATTTCGAGTCCTCGCTACTGGAGTATACACATCCAGAGTTAATGAGTTTCTCTGGTGTAATTGTATTTAATCTCTAATAACTAAAAAGCATTAAATAAAAAAAATATTTAAAAAAATAAAAAACCCGACTGCCGTTAAAACTGAAAAGTAAAAAACAAGAAGATACCTAAAGGTAAAGAAACCTTAAAAATCGTTCGACGCATCTAGGAGCCTTAAACAATTGTGGATGCAGTCGGGTGGGACTCCTTTTAAAGGTAAAGTATAATGACACCAAATTGTGTTGAAGTCCCACCCAATTGTTTAAGGCTCCTAGATGCGTCGAACGATTTTTAAGGTTTCTTTACCTTTAGGTATCTTCTTGTTTTTTACTTTTCAGTTTTAACGGCAGTCGGGTTTTTTATTTTTTAAATATTTTTTTTTTACTTACAATGATGTTCATTGGGTATTTTTAACCGACTTCAAAAAAGGAGGAGGTTCTCAATTCGTCGCGTTTTTTTTTTTTTTTTTTTTTTTTTTTTTTTTTTTTTTTTTTTTTTTTTTTTATGTTTGTTCACCGATTACTCGAAGGTGGCTTGACCGATTAAGATGGTTCTTTTTTTAATGGAAAGGTGGAAGCCTCGAGGTGGTCCCATAAAAATTTGGTGGGGATCTGATTAGGATCTTCGAAGTGAGGACCGGGAATGCTCCTCAAAAACCTGTATTCAATTCACTTGTTCACCGATTACTCGAAGGTGGCTTGACCGATTGAGATGGTTCTTATTTTAATGGAAAGGTGAAAGCCCCGAGGTGGTCCCATAAAAATTTGGTGAGGATCTGATAAGGATCTTCGAAGTGAGGACCGCGAATGCTCCTCAAAAACCTGTATTCAATTCACTTGTTCACCGATTACTCAAAGGTGGCTTGACCGATTGAGATGGTTCTTTTTTTAATGGAAAGGTGGAAGCCCCGTTGTGGTCCCATAAAAATTTGGTCAGGATCTGATGAGTATCTTCGGAATGATGGACAGGATAGCTTCCCAGAATGTAATAAATTACTCGTTTTTGGACTTCTACCAAAAAGAATAGACCCCTAAAGAACTAAGAACAGATTGATGGGCCACCTAAAACCACCTTCTCATCAGCAAACTCCTCAATAATTAAAATTACGGTAACAATAGGTATTGTTAATTTATTTGGCAGTCGGAAGTAGGTAGGTAGGTACTAAAAAGGGTGAAATAAAAAAATAATTTAAAAATTAAAAAACCGACTTAAAAAAAGAACAAAAAATAATTTAAAAATTTAAAAACCACCAAAAAAAAAGATTTGATAAAAAAGACCAAAATAACCTCTACATACAGCGCCACCGACTAATTAATCTGTTTTATCATCTGAAGTCGGGCAATTTTACTGGCTGGCTTTACTGGCCATATTGTACTTAGTTTGGCTGCCCGACTTCAGATGATAAAACAGATTAATTAGTCGGTGGCGCTGTATGTAGAGGTTATTTTGGTCTTTTTATCAAATCTTTTTTTTTGGTGGTTTTTAAATTTTTAAATTATTTTTTGTTCTTTTTTTAAGTCGGTTTTTTAATTTTTAAATTATTTTTTTATTGATTCTCGGATTGTTTAAAACCAATTATTGGTTCAACAATTATGCTCTAAATATTTTTTATGGTAAAAATGAAGAACTTAAGTACCTCTTAGCCATATACCTACTCATATAGATATAGTAATTTTCCTTATAAATTTTCCTTTTAGAACTTGTATTTAAAACGATAATTCTATTAAGAAATCCAACATTATATTTCTACTAAGTAAGGTTTCATATATTAATATGTAAAAGGAAAACCTTAGATTGAAATTCACAGACATTAACATTTATTAAATATAGATATCCATAAATCTATGGATATCTTATCTATGGATAAGTGTGTGTAACAATGACATGTAACTATGGAGTTATTAATAAAATATTGTATTGTATTGTATGCAATTTGTATGTATGTATCAGCAGACCTATCTATTTTTCTAAGCATTCATTTATTTTCATTATTTTACTCTATTTTACCTTCATGTGTGAAGTCTAGTAACAAATATCTTTAAAAATCGTGGAAGACCCTCTAACTAACCCAACATCTCGGTTGTTATCAGCATCCCCTATTCCGGCACCAATGACATACGACGATACTGAGTAAGGGTAGTCTATCTACTGAGCAAATACCCACTCAACTCAACGTTCTGCACTACAAACTACTGGCAGCTACGGCTTTAACTCCGTCGAAATGACGAGGTAATAAGTAATCATTGTTTTTCAAAATGGTTAACCAAAACATCATCGTTTTATAACGCATATTAAAGTTCACGCTTATCATGAGGTCTGCTTCGCAGACCATAGGTGTTACACTAAAGAGCTTAGCTTTAAAATACTTGATAGACTTTATAGAATTCTTATTACTAAAGGTTTACTAAAGATGTACATAATGTACCTTTAGTACAGACATATTAAAAACCGTTCTTGCTAGATATTGAAAGAAATAAGCGATAATTTTATTCTTGAATAGCTGAATAAAAATAGACAAATACAAAAATTAACAAACAGACATACAGACGGACATCGGAGACTTAGTTCAGTATTTAACCCTTTGGGTACGAAAGACTGAAAATTGTTCTTCTACTCATCCGTTCATAACGAATGCATGAGACATTCAACTTATCAAAATAAATCCTGTAAATTTAAAGAGTCACTATTTTAATCAGTGAGACTGTGTATTTTTAGGATTTTAATGTAGTTTCCTTATCGTAACGACGTGTGTTATCAAAAAAGCCTTTTATGTGGATGTACCTACTTAATTAAAACACATGTCATTCATACATGATGTTAGCCTTGTAATTTATCTACTCAGATCCAATCAGGAATCTATCTTTCAACGACCAAATTTTACAGACAAATCTACGCAGCTTTTTTCTTTGAATTGTGCTTTGTGTTTAGAGCTTATGTCGAAATGCCTCAAGCTGTAGTTCGCTGACCATGTGCTGTGACAATACATTAAATTACCGCAAATATCTATGTACACATACGCCACTATCATCATTGCGAATCTAAGGCATATTTTTTAGCTAGGAGAAATCTTACGAAATGCGTTGGTACCTATATTATATACGTAGGTACTTAGGTAGGAATAAATTAAAATTCACAATAAATCCCACTTCCCGCTATTATAAATGTGAAAGTATAGATGTTTGTTTCAAAACTAGTAAACTGATGAATCGATAAAACTCTGTAGGTATATATAGTTAGTAGGTGATCTCGATTAAAACAAATTATACTTTTCATCCCCATATTAAATAAATAAATAAATCCTGTGACGAACACACAGCGCCATCTAGCCCCTCTGCTAAGCTTGTGTTACGGTGGCTAGACAACGGATATACTATAATTATTTTTCTTTTGTAAATACATACATATTATACATAGAAACGTGGTACTGGGACTTATGCGGGAGAAATATGCGGTGCGCAGCTAGCGTTAGATTACTTAAGTAATTGAAATTATTCATATTTCCTGAAAATTACATTAATTGGCATTGTGTTATTTTACTTTAATTATACCTGTCCCCCAAAATTTTAAATTTAGCTGAACTTTATTGGGACTTTTTACTAAGAATAGCTATCGTTAGGGCTCTGCCGATTTAGGAAGAGCAGCTTCAACCCTTGTGATCTACAGATTTCCTAGAAAATTAGGCTGGAATCTGAACAGAAATGAAGTTTTCAAATAGTCTTTAATAAATCAATTTACACATTTCCTAAGTATTTCCGGCGATACCTACATGGACATTTTACCGAAATCTTTCTCTCACTTTTCATCTCTAACTCAGCTGTAGATAATGAGTGATTTTCTAGAGTGATATAAATACTAATCACCAGCGATAATCCAACGATTGATTTTAGAAATGAAGCTTTGTTTTACAAAACATTTCAATTACCATAGTCTATCAGGGAAATGCGCTGTCAACCTTTTCGGGCTTGAATAGGATAAACTTAGAAAAATTTTAAAGGAAAAAATTCATCTTCAAATTTTTTCCTTTAAAATATTTCTAGTAAATATGCCTTGAGCAATAAAAACAAATTTGCGAAATAGGATAAACTTTTTAAACTGGAACTTATAATCTGCGAAGTTACCGCGCATCCGTCGTTATCGACATTGAAATCCCACTAGGATTTTGATGTCGATTACGACGGAAGATACGCGGTAGCCTTTCTGAAACACTGTATTCTCATATTCTTGAATAGAATATTTGGAGACAACAACATAAGTCACGGTGTTGGTCTAGTGGTAGATACCCCGACTTTCATTCCGAAGGTCGTGGTTTCAAATCCCGGCCGCGCACCAATGAGTTTTTCTTTAAGAAAAAATTCTATGCGCTATTAACATCACTCTTACGATGAAGGAAAACATCGTGAAAAAACACACGGCTTAAAATCACGCACAAAGGCCCAATAGTAGGGATAATTGCGGAAACACACAAGTTAAAACTTTAACTTTAATATAAGTCACCAAGGTGCTAATTTTCACTTGTATGAGAAAAAAAACTACGAAAAGAATCTTCATTCGATAGTGACACTAATTCCTCACCGGGACGGATAAGACCTACCCTACCCTTAGAATCCCATCCATTCCGGTAATCAAGGTCAACCGGAACGGATGAGACTTATAAGGTATGTGAAAAGGACCTGTCCCCATTAAATCTAAAAATATTTTATGATTTATTTTTAATATACTTATGCTTAGACAACTGTTACTTCATCAACAAATCGTTTTTCTTGAAATTGGTACGAGTTGTCCGTGACCCGAATAAACTCAACAACTGAGTTCTAGTTTTTCTCAGAAGCTATTTGAAATTGACGATAAATATGTGACGACAGAACTACTACTTTTCATTGGTTTTTTCGTTTTATCCATTTTCTAAATTAACTCTGTAGATTTTAGAATTGTAGAATAATTTACTTACGCCTTGTAAATTATAAAGGTAGAGTACGAAGCAAAAAAACTTTGCTTGTTTTTTCTTCTTACTGAAGGGAGCTTGGCGTAGACTAAACACATCCTAATATTTTTAATTGATTCATAGTAACCATGCCATGTAAATATAATATAGATATTTGATTATTTGTATACTTTACTGTTCTATGCAGTTTCGTCCCAAATCCGTAGACATAAAGGTAGAGATTAAAATACCTATCTGTTCTGTATAAGTAATAAAAAAGTTTTTGCAAAAATGTTTCTAAATATTCCCCACTCGCGATTCGAAGCCGCAACTACTCCAACCTCGTTTCTTAAGTGTAGGTAAACACTTTTAGAAATAATATTTAAAGGAGTCTACTTAGTATATTAAGAGAGTAGAATAATTATTTACTTGGCATAAATTTTGTAATTTTCAGTACAGTAGTTATTTCGTAAAAAGTACGAAACAATACTAAAACCATGTCATGATATAATATTTACTATTATAATGATAATGATATATCTATAATATCTATTGCTATTAAAATTATACAGTATTTGAATAAAATAGTATGTGTATATTAAATTGACTAGAATAAATGTTTAAATCCATTCTGAATCATTTACAAACCATTGATCACAAACGTAATTGCTTCGCTTATGGATTTATTAAAGTACCTAATATAGATAGTTAGGTATGCCTATATTTAAAGAAAATAAACCAGTAAAACAGACAATTAAAATTAATTTTCTTTTTCAGGGCAGTTCTACCAGAAAATGGAGTTTATCCCTCTACGATATCAATCAACACAATCAATACAAAATGTAAAAATAACGACTTGGAAATGAACACATATGATCCGTTCGCAAATAGGAAATTAGAGCACCCGAATTCGTAAGTAAAGATACTTGCCTTTAAATGTACTTTCACAAAAGTTATTAACGTTTAGACGGACGAACAATCAAGTGTAATATGTGACACTCGTATGGTACATAAGCCTTTCTACTTTGAGGTACAGATTTTCCTATAGAGCTTAAACTAGACAGCAGCCACGTAAGAATGTTCAGTGTGGCACGTGACTTTCCATAGAAAAAGCAAAATCTTTTTTTATCTAATTTCGGTGATTTTTTGCATGTAATTTTCTCAAACTACCTACGCCTAATTATCTCAAAAACTATCATAAACATTTTTTTTAAGTAAGTTTATATGGCATTAAATATAGTTCTCTACGTGGCGTAGTAACGCAAAAGACCGGTCGTACGTTAAATTACAACAACGCGCTTGCTAGTCCTCTTAAATTCTTTATTTATACACACAGCTACTGTATACCCAGCTGTCTATTGTTTACTCACGAAATCACACCATGTTTATAAATAAATTAACTGAATCAATTAAAGTCGAATTTCGTTGTGTTCTAATTAATAGTCTAGTGCCGAATGTATGTGGAAGCAGGAGTTGGTAACTCGACTCTAGCTCGAACTTTCATATTTTTCCTTTTTTTTAACGTAGCTTTTTTCATGTTTCACTTAAAAAATCGACATTTATTTATACAGGTAGACGATAATTAATTTTGTATACTACGTATCTACTTATATGAATCACTTATGCAACTGTAGAGACTATTTAGAAAAATAATAAATAAATCAAAATATACCACATCAAAACTCTAGATAACTCTTCTTCGTAAAATAATTCACGGTATTACGGTTATTCATTGTATACTGAAAGAAATTTCTATGCCGATTACGACGGAATTTGCGCGGTAACTTTGCAGATTATACAATTTGTAACGGGTATGCCCTTTTAATATTGTTATTGTACTATTGTATTTTACGGTTATTGAAGTTTTGATTGTAAACCATCAAACTAAATAAAAGGACAACATAAGATCAATGACCTCGAACTCTCAGAAACAGCTGATTTTCAAGTAGACTTTACACCTAATTTTTTCGAAAATTACTTCGAATTTCCAAAAGTCGTAGAACAAAAGTTGTTCGCTTAGACGTCTAGAACAACCCCCTTTCGGATTAAAAGGGCTTACCTGTTACACCTTGTATACTCAAATATTAAGTTGCTTGTTTTCTTTTTCAGTGATGCTCGGTCATTTGCAAATCTCTTGAAATCATCTCTTGGATCCGGTATTCTAGCAATGCCTGCAGCATTTAAAAATGCCGGGACTGTAGTAGGCATCTTTGGCACTATCATATTGGGGTATATTTGTACGCATTGCGTTTATTTATTGGTAAGTGAGCTTCAAACATTTTAAACGAATTAATATGACTTGACTGAAATCTAAGTATACTGAGAGAAAACTTTGACAAAATTTTGGTGTTTATAAAGCGATGTTCGCAACTATAAAAAGTTTTTGCTTAGTAAAGTCGAAGTTTTTTAAATTCAGAATGTACATCAGAAACCATTCATTCAGAAACCAGTCAAAAATATTGTGCTTTTATGCTATGAAGTTCTTTTTATTTATTTTATTCGTATATTAAAAAATGAATTTTGATTACCTATAAATTTCAATTCAAAGTTTATGCTTAGTTTTTGCTAAGCTCAGTCAGAGCAAAGTCAAAGGACGCACTATATTCAGCCTAAGTAGGTAACTCTCTATGGATTTCGGCCTTAGACAGACTAGTACTAACTCCTTTACTTATAAAATATTATTTACACACCTACTGCTCTACAAAGTTACTTTATTTGACCAAAAAGGTCAACGTAAAGCGACTCTTTATTCCCTAGGTGCATAAAGTGCTCATTATGCACCTAGGGCATAAAGTAATTTAAATTTGGAACTAAGGCTCTGGTAGCATACGACCATTTCGAACTGGCCACCTAGACATAACACATTAAAAAAATAAAAACTGGGCTAATTTTTTCTATTTTCACGGACGAAAAAGTAAAGCAAAAAGTTTTGGTTAGTATAAAGCCCCAACCTTTTTTTTCATCAGCTATGGCCGATGTGTGGTTTTGTCATATGTAACATTGTTAAATTTAATTAATACAGAGCTAATTTAATTAAAGCTAGTTTAATCAATATAGACCACATGATACGTAGTGATACTAGTCAGGTATCGGGACTAAAAACTTAATATTAATTTTTAATATAGTTGATATGGAGTTCCGAAAAGTAACGCCCAATACAATCAATTAATATAGAGCTGTCAATATATTTAATATACGTTGCATTCTTCTATTTTTGTTGTTAGTTAAATGCTTATTTTTGTAGCCCTTTTATTGTCTCGCAGTAGATATGTAAAGTAGAGTATTCACCTCGGTACTAAAGCCTGTCTTTATCTTGGGCGCTTGAATCCCACGCTTCACTCAGGACTCTAGGTGCATAACTCCTTCGCTTCGCTCAGGAGTTAAGTTTTTAACACCCTCGCTGCGCTCGGGAGTTAACCCTCTAGAGTCCTTCGTACGCTTTGGATTCAATATGACGCCCGCTATATAAGACAGGACTTTAGTACCTCGGTGCATAAACTACTATTACACATGACTAAGTTATGTGACGTTTGTCTCTGTCTGTCAACTTTGAAACTTCATGTAACAGTAAAAGACAAACGATTCATAGTTATGCTGCACATTAATTAGCGTTTATAAGTAAGGTAATTAGTCTTTATTCTTTATTAATTGCTTTCTACACATTCGTAAAAATATTTGCCTCAGATTATTAATTTAGGATTTACTTTATAGTTTTAAATATTTTATGATGTTTTTAATCTTGATGATTTTAAAGTATGCCAAGGTAAAAAATATTTGTTCGTCATTTTCATATTTAGATAGAATGATCCTTAAGTAGGTAGATATGAGTATTTACACTAGCAACGATTAGCAACTTTATTAGCCAACGTTCTCATATATCTTAGTTGCTAAGAGTCACTTAAGTTGAATTACTAAGTAACTTCAGTACCTACTAATAGTAAGATTACTTAGTAATACCATCGACGAATGATTGATTTGTCTATAGTACTCTTTTTTTATTAAGAGGAGTAATTAACAGACGAGTCAAAGCGTAGGTACTTTCTTAAAAAATAGTACTGCTGAGTAACTAGAAAGTTTACTTCGTCAAAAAAACGGTCCTGCTTGATGTTAGAGAGATCCCTGTCTGTTGTTTTCACTTTAGTGTTCGTCCGTTAGTTAGGTAAAGATAGACTGGTTTCAACTGGGTTCTACATGACCGTTTTGATATATCAAAGCGAAAACTATCTTAACTTTAGAGAACATGGTTGAAATTTACATTTCAAAAGTTGTCAACATGTGTCTGGGAACTTCTCCATGTACAACGAATATAAAGAGGAAAAACTCCTTCTCCACCACTTAATATTTCAGTTTTTTTTTTGTAGATAGAAACATAAAATTAACATTTACATTTAAAAATAATGATTTATGAATAAAGGCTTAGCCTAGTTTTTTTGAGATATTAGAAAACATTTAAAAATATCACCGCAATAAGATGATGTAAGTGGTAGAAAAGAGGTTTTTCTTTTTGTATGAACAGTCATATTTCAAATACATATTCAGCCCGTTAATTTGCCCCACTGCAGCCCAAGGAGAAGCCCTTAGAGGGGTTAGGCAGTAAGACGCCGCGGGAGCCTACTCCGGATTGGCGAATGTCCCATGTCTTTGGACCGTGGTGAGTCCTAGGACATGTCGGTTTCCTCACGATGTTTTCCTTCACCGTAAGAACGATAAAATAGCGCAGTTTCATATAGTCACCTTTATTCTTTTTTTAAACACACTTAATTTCTAGGTAAAAACATCGCAAGAAGTGTCGAAAGTAGCGAAGTCTCCTTCATTAGGTTATGCTGAAACCGTGGAAGCAGTATTTGCTACAGGTCCACAATCATTGAGAAAGATATCTAGAGCATCCAGGTTAGTAAAATTGGAGGAGGTATATGACACTGAACATGTAAATTTATTTTTTAAATAACTTTCGCATCCTCACCTAACGTATATTTTAAAATCTTTATGATCTAAGTATGTATGTATTTCGTAATTGCATTTTTAATTTTACCTACCTAATAATAATATTTTACAATGGAAAAATATCTACATCTTCAAAAGCTGGTGGTTCCTAACGTAACCGCGGTTTACGTTTTTAACCACAAGCTTTTGTAAATGTAGATATTTTTCCCTTGTAAAATATTATTATAATGAGCCTAAGGGATATTAGATCGTTTTCCCGACCGTGCCGGGTCTGAGGCTGAAATCTATGGTCCGTATACTTTGACTTTGCTAAGCAAAAACTTTGACTTAAGACAGTTTTGGTATTTATAAAGCGATCTTCGCAACCACCCAAAGTTTTTGCTTAGTAAAGTCGAAGTTTTTCAAATTTAGAATGTAAACCAATCAAAAATAATGACCTAAACTTTGCTTCTCTGTTTATTTATTTAAGGAACTTCACAGCTATAATACAAAGTAAACTGTTATGACTATAAAGTTCATTTTATTTTATTCGTATATTACAAAATGAATTTCGACTATAAATTCCAATTCAAAGTTTATGCTTATGTTCTTGCTAAGCTGAGTCTGAGCAAAGTCTATTTCTGATTTCAGCATGAGCTTCGTTGTCTGTTGCTTCGCCGCCACTCGGTTACAACAGAACGATCAACTGCTCGCCGAGCAAAGGACAACGAAGCTCAGCCGGGTGACGCATGACGGTCTAATATAAAACATCCATAAGTAGCAAAATAGTAGACAGGGAAACGCACATATCGCTGTGGTTAGAACTCGCGTGTTGTACCTAATGGTAAGCACGCTGGACCGGGGAGTCGCGAGTAAATTGTTTAAGATATACCTTGAAAAAATATTTCTCCCAATGTAGGTATGCAAAAAATGTCTACTGCGTAGTAGGTTCTTCTACTCGTTGAATGAATACTATCATAGTAAGGTTTTTTCTCTATAAATAAAATTGACAGAACATTAATACTACTTACAATTGAACAATCACGTGTGGACATCGACTCTCGCTGAAGGTCAATTCTTTCTACAGACTCCAATTTATTAAAGCGAATCTGTCGATTTTATTAGAACCCCTTATACTAAACAGTCTACGACCGATAAGTGGTAACAATAAATAACGTTGGTAGTAAAAAAAGCGAATGATGTACTTCAAAGTTGGTTAAACGAATAACGAAATATATAAAGGAAAACTTAAAGTAGATTAGAATCAAAATATTATCTTCAGCGTACATACGCGAAAGACATTTGTAGACCCTCATTAATACCATCATCAGCTGTAAATAAAATAAAAGTATATAAAAAGAGCATTATGGAAAATCCAGTTTATTTGAAATGAATAATATACTAAATGTTATTATAGCTAATATGCATTATAGAAAATGTTCATTATATCAAGGAAGTTTAGGTAAAAGGAAATTATATCAAATGAAAATTATATCCGGTGAACGTTATTTCAAGTAATATTATAGTGTGTGTTATTATGTCAACTATTACGCACCCCTCACTCCATTGTGAAATAGCATTTTGTTTTGTTTGTAAACTTTTGTTTTTCTACTTTTAGAAATTCGTTTTTTTTATATCGATAATTTGAGGTTACCTAGGTACCTTTGTTTCGCAGCCGTTTTGTAAAAAAAGGGAATTTGAGTTTTGATTGTAGTAGACAAAACTAAATGACAGGACAACTTAAGGTACAGGACAACAATAATTTGAGATCTAACTCTAAGAAACAGCTGATTTTCAAGTTAACTTTAAACTTTACATTTTCGAAAACTAATTCGTATTTTCAAAATGTTTAGAAGGAAAGTTGTTCGCCTAGACGCCTAGAACAACCTCCTTTCGGCTTAAATGATCGTCCACCTACATTGCTATAATAATGAAAGAAATCTACACATACAGATATAAAATTTTAATGACAAGCAGGTAATATAATTCTATTTATTTTCTTTACTGCGCGACGCCAAGATTATCTTATTCATCATCATTATGTTTTAAACTACTGTGACGTTATGATTAAGGAATGTGTGTAGGATTGCAGGTAAAGTAGGTTCATGTATCTAAGGGACCGTCTCCACGAGCATTAGAATTGCGGCGACATTATCGTGGACTATTTATATACAATCTCGATGAACGTGTCTATAAACGGCGATGTTAACGCGGCGGGGCGTTGTATAGAAATAAGTGATATCGCCGCGATTCTAACGCTCGTGGAGACGGTCCCCTAGACTCAGATGTGTAGGTATCTACGTAATTACATCATTAAGGTAAACAAGTAGATAAAGTCCGTGATGAACGGTTTTCCTATTTGATATATTATTTAATAGGTACCTAATAAACAAGCGAGCGATTTGTCTATAAAAAATCGCACAGTTAAACAGCGAGACGACTTCGACCGCATTGAGCCAAACTTGCCGGAGGTAGCCCAAACACGCGACCAATGGAGGAAGATGGGAAAATCCTTTGCCCAGGACAATATAGGTTCATTTGACAACCTCTGTGGCGCGTCGGGCGAACGCTTGGCTGCAATGCAGAAGGTTGCGGGTTCGATTCCCGCTGGGTGCAAATGTTTATGCTTAAAAATAAATATTATTATTAATAATTTGTATAATTATTAAATTGTAATTATTAAATATTTGTATCTAGTCTTTGTGTATTTATATAAAATAAATAAATAAAAAATAAATCAATATTTATTCAATAAACTTTTGTTACATAATATGTATGTATTTACAAAAGAAAAATAAATATAAGTAGTATATCTGTTGTTTAAACACCTTGATACAAGCTTAGCAGCTTACCATGGGGCTAGATGGCGCTGTGTGTTGGTCACAGAATTTATTTATTTTATTTTTATTTATTTAATAAAGAAAAAGGAACCCTTTAGTTAGACTACGGAACAGTCAACAGAAATAGCACTGTCAAAACTGCTAACAACAAAATAATTAATGCACGTGTTTCAGGATATTTATAGACTGGGCGATGGCTTTCACCATTCTTGGCGCCTGTGCAGTCTATGTCATATTACTCGTCGACTCTGTTGAACAGGTACATACCTATTTATTTTGGATCGATGTCAAGAAACTATAACTAATTACCCGTTACTTTTTGTTGTGCGACAATGTTTTTATTTACGTTTATCGTCGTTAAGAAAAAATATTCGTATATCATTGACAAAACGTACGAAAATAAAGCTCATGATTTATCGAACATAAAGCTGTTTATAGTCAAAGCATATAACACAGAACATAATTAAGCGGGGTGCAATGAGTGAAAAACAGTCAAAATAAATATTAACAATAGTAGATAATATAAATCGTGAAATATAGAGTGAAACAGCTAACCTAACTATTTCTAGACCTGCAAAGGGGGGCAAGTTCAAAACAAATGCAGAGGAAAACTTTTCTTTCTCACACTACGAAAACTAGATTGATGCCCGGTTTCTGATCATCTGACATAAACTCTCACTGCCTATCGATTCAATAAAGATATCCTTGAGTGAGATAAACTCCATTTATGTGTCTCCGTTTTTCTATGCATGTGACAAGCCGTCACTGTCACTCCGCTGTTCGGAAACCTCTTCTAAACGCATTGACGCTAGTTATCGAACCAATAGCGATGTCGAATAGATAAACCACCGACAAACAGACTTCAGAAACCGGGCATAAGAGATTTACTATCCGTTCCGCCATGGTTTGAGAGATTTAATATAAGTGGATTTTACTCTAACCATCCATTATTTTTCTTTCAGATTGTCACTCATTTTTATCCAGAAGTTGTCATATCTAAGGGAATGTATTGCCTAATGTTCGCAGTACCCATCCTTCTGTTCACACAAATAAAAAACCTGAAATACCTAGCTCCGTTCTCAGGATTTGCCAACGTATTGTTGGTTCTGACGTTTGTTATCTGTCTGTATTACATTTGTAAGGACTTCGAGCCTATAGACCAGAGGCCGATGTCTGTCGATATTGGGAGACTACCATTATTTATCGGGTAAGATTTTAGTTTGACTTCTTAAATCCCTAGATAGAGATATCTGGAAAATCAAATATAGCAGTACCGAATAGAAAACGTCACTATGATATTAGGAATTATTACTGGGAGTTCGCCCCTAACTGAGACCTCACGACCCCCTATCTCCCCAAACCCCCTACCGATCCGGCTCATCTTCGAACTCATAAATTCTATTGACCTAAACTACGCCAAAATTCATGAAGATCGGAGCTACGATACTCAAGTTATCGTCGAACAAACATACAAAGATACAAGCGCCAGGAGCTTTATTTTTGAATCAAATGCGCCACTTCGAGCGATTTAAATATCTCGATTTCTACTGATTTTCGCTCGATTCCTGTGATTTTGCTATGTGAATCGCCCGACCACAACGACTGGTATCAACCACTCGCCGCAGAACCCCAACATCGAATGAAAATCAGCAGATATAGAATTATTTAAATCGCCTAAAGTGCATCGAGCGATTCAAAAATGAGGCTCCAGGCCCGTCTACACTGGACCTCACTCGCTTCGCTTGTTCGGTCAATAAAACATTTGAAAGAAATCAGGGACCCACCGTGTAACTCAACTCGACGTCGGTTTGGGAAGGAACCGTGCAAAGAGCGAGCAGAAATTATCGACGTTGAAGCAATAGACATTTTCTGCTCGCTCCTTGCGCGGTAGCTTTTTTTAACCCCGTTATCTACAACATCGTGTTCCCAAGACGACGTCAAGTTGAACTCGACGGGAGTTACCCCCTAGGTTTAGTTATTTGTACGTACCTACCTCCTTGTAGTTAAGTGTGAACCTTCATTTCAGTACAGTTATATTCGCAATGGAAGGCATTGGAGTCGTCCTGCCGGTTGAAAATACTATGGCTAAGCCTCAACATTTCCTGGGTTGCCCTGGAGTGCTGAATATTACTATGATTGTCGTCGTTCTGTTGTATATGACAATGGGTTTCTTGGGCTACGTGCGGTATGGTGACACTGCTGTTGGCAGTATAACTCTGAACTTACCGACTGGAGAAGTGTAAGTTTTAACATCTTACTAATAATTATTATAAACGCGAAAGTTTGTTTAAAGTATGTATGTATGTATGTATGTGAGGTTGTTACTACTGAACCGATTGCGATAAAACTTGGAATATAGGCAGCTGGGGACATGGACTGACACATAGGCTACTTTTTATCCCGTTATTCCCGCGGGAACGGGACTTACGCGGGTGAGACCGTGAGGCACAGCTAGTCTATTATAATCAGAATTCGCCTAATTCCGAAATAATAAAACACAATATATACCGGGTTTTATTATGCAAAATCGCGAAAACCTTCGACAAAATTAATTCCGATAATATTTTATGTTTTCATTTTGAAATATTATGAACTAAGATTTACGAAGTTAGTTCTTTAGATCGATGAAAACTCTATCAAATGTTACTACTATAAAAGCTAGCTCTTTTATAGTATCAACATCATCATTTACTTCCGGTTACTATACCCTAAAGCTGGATTTTTTTCAAAGAAATAATCGCTTTAAAACTTGTCATTTTCATTAAATTTTGTTAAGGTTTTCACTATTTTGCTTAATAAAACACAATATTTAATGGGTTTTACTGGCGTTTTATTCAAAAATGTCATTATTATCAACGACCGAGCTTTCGCCAACTTTTCAGTTGGATTTTTCAAGGTTGACTAAAAAGCCAACTATAAATTCACTGTAAATGTTAGTCACAGTTTTCATTAAAGTCATACTCCAGGTGCAGTTTCGTTCTATTCTATTTTTTTTAAAGAATTAGTCAACCAAGTGTTAGAAAGTTTAATTTCAAGTTAAAAAAAAAGTCAAAAGAAAAATTAAAATTAAATATGACCTATAAATAAAAAATGTCCTCGAGGGCGTCCTCACCAGGCATTGTTTCCAGAAGGCTAGCACCGTTTCCCCTCTGGATTGCCAAACTAATCCTCTGAGTGAAAGAGCTGCCAGCCTTCTATTATTTATTATTTCCTTTGATATAAAATAGAATAGAAATTCGGAAGTTCCAGTTTTGTTCTGTTTGTCACAAAATGTTATCACTCTACCGGCAGTCCCGTTAAAGAACTTCCTAAGTCAAAGAGTATTCAAGAATCAATGGTTATTGTTTTCAGAGCCGGATTCATGGCGAAAGCGTTCATAGTCTTGGCGATATTCTTCACTTATACGTTACAATTCTACGTGCCAATGGAAATTGTGTGGCGGAATACAAAAGAGTATGTTGCTACGAGATACCACAACCTAGCTCAGGGAGTAATGAGAGCAGTTTTTGCCCTCTTGACAGGTAAGAAAATAGTAAACAAATTTGCGAATAAATAGGAACATTAAAATGCCCACACACACACAACGTCTCACCCCAAACGCATATTCACTGATCCGTTCCATCGTGGGTAAACACAGAAGATAAACCTAGGAAAATAGAGTGTAATTTACCCGATAGAACAGGCGATCAGGATCTGCTGTAGTATCATCTAATTAGCATCTACCGCTACTAGTGGCTAACTTGCAGTACATTGCTGCTTTGACGTAACGTGGTTGTTACCGGTGATTACTTCAAAGCAGCAATGTAGAATACGAAATACGTTTTTTGACAGTAAATAGCAACTAGTATCGGTGGATGCTAATTAGATGATACCACAGCAGGAATAGTATTTTTGAATTTTCATAAGACCTTTCGTATAATTATGTTAAGCTAACGATGAGGTGCACATAAAGACACAACGAGCGAAAGCAAGCAAATTGAAAACTAATAGTTCAAAAATACGGCTCCAGAACGAACCCAAATATCTTAACGTCCATAACTGGAGCTGCAGCTATTTACTAAATATACTGCGTTTGATAGAGTATTGAAAGAATGTTATTCACAATTCCAATCCGACGGGGGTGGTCTTATTATTTTATGGCGAAGCTAAGATCCAGTCAGGGTTCTGCTTCGGTAACTCCTGTGGCCGCAAGTTTTGTTAGTCCCCCAAATTCCTACGGTCTTCCCAATGTCACAGCCCAGGTTCGAAGAGAACCTTATACGAAAAAACTTCGACCGAAATATCGGACCCGGCCAAACGTCAATAGATAGTTATTGTTCGTTCTGGACCAATAATTCTCAATTTAATCTCTGTTTTTTGGTCTCGATTGGGAATGTACTTACATTATTATTGGTTTAGAACGAATAAGAACTAATTACTAGCGTTTAGTCGAGGCCGAAGTTTCGCCCAAAGATTTTTCGTATTAGCCCTCCTTGACCCCCTCCTCCTTTTGTTCGTTGGTTAGCCCTCCTGGACCGGAATTTTTTGAAAGCATTTTCCCTGAAATGTGAATGAAATTAAATCTTGATAAACTGTTTTTTTTTTGTTATAGTTGCAGCTGCAGCAACACTACCGAGACTTGAACAAGTGATAGGCTTAGAAGGAGCGTTCTTCTATTCCTTTTTAGGTCTCATAGCGCCATCTATATTAGACCTTATTTTTAGTTGGGAACGAGGCTTAGGAAAATTCAAATTTATTCTAATAAAGGACTCTATTTTAATCTTCTTTGGAACGTTTGTGTTGGTTGCTGGTGTAACGCAAAGTATAAGAGAAATTATAAGTACTAACAGTTGATTAGCAAAAAGTAAAGGCCCTAGGTAGGTACTAACGATCGTATTCACAAACGAACATTTGCGTGGACTTAGCTTTTGTCACGTTTTCACTGAGACGTTGATTTATCAATCACTCACTCACTTAGGTCATCAATACCTACGAACTGTAATAATAATAAAGAAGAGAGTTTGTGGGTGAGTGCATGTGTTTATGGATAATATAGTGGTCCTACACGCAAAAACCGCCAAATCAATAGTGATTAAACTCTGTATATTGCACAACATTACACACTGCGCAATCTAGCCCCAAACTAAGCACTAGGCTTGTACTATGGGTACTAGACAACGGATATGCTACATATTATACTTTTTTATTGTTGTAAATACATACATATTATACATAGATAGACACCCAGACCAGATACAAATATTTATTTTTAAGCATACACATTTGCACCCGGCGGGAATCGAACCCGCAGCCTTCTGCATTGCAGCCGGGGCTAGCCCGACGCGCCACAGAGGCCGTCAAAAACGTAAACGGCCGTATTAAACGGCTGGAGACCTAAAAAAACACATAGGCTACTTTTATCCCCATATTTCACCAGGATCGCATGTGAAACCGTTGGGCACTGCTAGTAAACGATAATTTCAATAAATTAGTACTTATACTTTATTTATAGGGCGATTCGAAAACGTAATAGTAGGTAAATTGTAAGTAATTGTAACTTATTTTAAATAGTAACTACTTATAATAATAATAACTACTTAGGTTTAAGTAGCTATGCTAATATCAATTTGAATAGTAAGTGTTACCAACCTAAATAATTATTAAGAAGAAATATTGTTTTCATTTCAATAACACTATTATAAAATACTATGAGAATGAATAAACTTATGAGACAGAACCGCCTTAATTTTATTAACAAAACCACCTACCTTTCATTACCTAACCTACCATGAATAATTACATAGTGACCTACGTTGTTATAGTTTATTATTTCTTATTGAAATGGCAGATATTCCAATAGGTCGTTCAAAAAGATAAAGTAAAGCACCCACGGAACTCTTAGTGTACCACTCGCACTTGGCCGGTTTTGAATTTTCACTTCACTTACTATCGCCTCACTTGGCTGGAAAACATTTTCTAAACGCTTTCCCGCTAAACTAATTTACTTATTTATTTTTCTAGGTCATAAACCGATTATGGTTATTTGGAAATTAGCCAGTGTCAAGTTATTTGTACATAAGGAAAAAAACAGTTCTCTTCTTCTTCTTTAATTGGCTTTTCCATTCGGACATTTGCCAGTGTCAAGTATTATCAATATTTGCAAGTTATTTGCATTCAACAAAACAGTCAAGTCGTCTTAGTTAAAGTCAAGTCGAGCGAATCATGGTAAAAAGGGGGGCATTTTTTACAATGTTTGTTCACGGAGCTTTGGACAAAACACTAAGCTAAAATACATGTTTTGCACCGGTTTTCACTTTTATTTACACTTGTACACCTTCACGAAACTAAATTGATGAATATGCCCCCGAAATTAAACATTTTACACGCATTTGAACTGCATTTGAACTAAGTTTCACAAAAATGAAAATTTAGCAACACACCTCCTTAACGCATTCCCGCCAAAACTCTTCTAAACGCTTTCCATTTCTTATCGGTTGTGAACCGATCATGGCCATTAGGAAATTAGCCAGTGTCATGTATTTCAATATATTATGCAAGTTATTTGCATCGAAACAGTCAAGTCGTCATAGTTAAAGTCAAGTCTAGGGAATCATTTGTAAACACGGCGGCCATTTACAAACAATCTTCACGAAGCCTTGGAGACAACACTAAGTCAATGTTTTGCACCGATTTTCACATTCATTCCACTTGTACACCTTCACGAAACTAAATTGATTAATATGCCCCCGAAATTAAACAATTTGCACGCATATGAACTAGGTTTCACAAAAATGAAAATTTAGCACCACATCTCCTCAACGAGTTCCCGCCAAGACTCCTTCTAAACGCTTTCCCGCTAAACTAATTTATTTATTTTTTCTAGGTCATAAACCGATCATGGTTATTTGGAAATTAGCCAGTGTCAACTTATTTGTAGGGACAAAAACAGTTGTCGTTTTTACCAGGCTGCAAGAAAAGGGTTATCGTTTTTCGCGACCCTTTTGTATAATAAACTTAAGGCAAGTCGAAGGAGTCATCGTACAATACGGACCGTTCTAGTAATATTAACTTTGCACGGCCCATTATACAAAGAGGACATGCCTTGATCAGGTAGGCCTCGAAGGGTAGGCCACGTCACAAATTTAGACGAAGGGCTTATCTTACTAATATTATGAACGCGAAAGTTTGTATGTACGTATGTATACATGTATGTATGTTAGGTTGTTACTCTTTCACACAAAAACTACTGACTCGATTGCGATAAAACTTGGAATATAGGTAGCTGGGGACCTGGATTAACATACATAGGCTACTTTTTATCCCGATATTCCCGCGGGAACTGGACTTACGCGGGTGAAACCGCGGGGCGCAGATTACTAAAACTAGAGTTTGGGCTAGTTGAACCACGGAATTCGACTACGATTTTGATTTTACTACGACGACGAAAGCGACGTAGTAAAGTCAACATAGGCCAAAGTAAGCAGTTGCTATTGATTATATTAATTATGCTTAAAAACAAATATTTGTATTTGGTCTGGGTGTATTTCTATGTGTAATAATATTATGTATAATTATAATTTACAAAAAAATAAAATTAAAAGGTAGTATATCCGTTGTCTACTCACCGGAACACAAGCTTAGCAGGTTACCATGGGGCTAGATGGAGCTGTGTGTTGGTCACAGAATTTATTTATTTTTACCTATAGATGAAAAATAAAAAGTAGACGGATCTTAAATCACACACTCAACCGCAATATATCACGCGTTTGATCACGCGTTGGGTCATAAAGAAATCTGAATACATGAAACTTAGAGTATTATTATATATTACTACAAGTAGTTAAAACATCTTTAGGTAAAAGAAGAGTACAACACAAAGCAGATATAGAGTACCTACACTTTCACGAAACTAAATTGATATGTCACCGAATTTAGACATGCATTTTCACTGGGTTTCACGAAAATTAAAATACGACAATCACTAAGACTTCTGAAACGTACTTATTCCACCAAAAGTCCTGTACTTAATAAATATTTGACACTGGCCAATTCATAAATGGCTGTAGTTCGGTCTCCAAACCGAAAAGAAGCAAAAAATGTAATTCCTGACAAATGACATGAGTTTTTGCGGGAACTCATTGAGGAGATGTGGTGCGAAATTTTCATTAAACTACTTGACCGTAACTGAAAGCCTTATTATGAGATAGCATTTCCGTTTCCGTCTAGTTTTCTATCAGTTTTCGTACCTTTTAAGCTTGCTAGTGGCGCCACCTGGCAGTCTTCCGGTATACTTTTTAGTTTCGTGTTTGCTGCTGCGCCATTTTGGTTCATTGGCGTTTTTCTTCCCGTCGAAGCAACACGTGTTCGAACAAGAAGTATAAAAATAACGTTATAATTTTTAAATATACTTCAAAAATAAGGTAAGTTTCCAAAAAATTTACTTTCAAGTGTCCAAAATAAAGTGATCATTATTTTAACGGTTTTTCCCCGTTCGGATCACTTATTCAATTATAAATTCTATCAGTAACGTACAGTAAATTTTTGTGAAACATATTTTCAGATAATGAATAATAAAAATAATTCGACTTCAATGTCGAATGATGGAGGCGAACCAGGTAACCAGGCCCGTATTGACGAAGCCGGACCTAGTGGCCACGATCGTAAGCGGCGACGTAGCCGGTCGAGCAGCAGCAGTGATAGTTCGAGCAGCTCTTCATCTTCAAGCTCGGATTCTGCTGACAAAAAACGCAAGCGGTCACGCCGCTCCCGCCGAAAAACAAGTAAGCGTTCTAAAAATCGAATGATTAACAAACTGGTTAAAGAAATGAGTGAATTTCGTAAACATATGACTATTCCTAATAATATTCACACTCAAAAACAGGTTGACTCACATAACGATGGTGATACTGTTTGTACTGTGGTTAGTGGGGATCTATATGAACAATACGATGCTTCAGATGAAGGGCAAAATTTGAGCCAAAATTTTACCTTCGATATTGAGACAAAATTAAAAGAACCGTCTGTACCAACTACCCCCCAAAATTTTCTAAAAATGTTAAACGATGTTCAACGCTTAGGCAGTTCATCATGGTCGGACATTCGATATGCCGATACCCAAAAAATGTATAATCATACTCCAGGTTTCGTAGACCTAGAAACAAACGAAGAGGTAAAAACATACGACACCTTACGTCACCTATCATATGCTGATAAATCATACGCAGCCATATCTTATTGCATCCTTAAACAAAAAGAAATGTTACAGGATAGCATTCGTAATTTACTTTATTGGGCCAAATCTACAGAATTAAATTTTGATAATCTAAGTTTAAAGGTTGAGGAAGTTTTTCAAAACGGCGAATTAAATAAAGTTTCTTCCGATTTACTGCAATTAGTATGCGGCCATAGAGCTGAAAGCATTGAAATGCGCCGAGAGTCAATTACTAGTCACGTTAAAGATCCGTTATTAAAGGCATCATTAAATAGAATTCCACCATCCAATACTTACTTATTTGACTCCGAACCTTTTACATCAGCATTAGAGAAAGCTGGTGGAGTTCGCAAAGCTTTTTGGCCTAACAAATCGGACAATTTAGGCAAAAGCAGATCTAATCAATCAAATCGCCGCCTCTCGCGGGGGCATGGTACTAGATTTTTGAAAGTTTCATCGCTCGGAACTCATTTTTGTCCTAATGACTCCTACTCAATGCATAATCACAGTCACATGCAGATACCTGCTCGTACTAATCCACCCTCGCGGGGTGCGTATAATAATAATACCTCTAATTATTACCATCAAAGTGACCAAAACTATCAATTCGAAAATAATCAAAATACAAGAGCGACATTTCACAACCGAGGCTCGCGGCCCAATCGTGGAACCAATCGAGGAGGAGCAAATGTTTCTAAAACAAGAGGACAACAAAGACATTTTAAACCATGACGCCAGGCAGTTTCGAGCAGGTCAGTTGGCGAAATACCACCCGCAGTGGATGAAAATGGGTGCACCAGATATTATCCTGAAACTAATTCAAGGTTATCGCATACCTTTTTTCCAAAAGCCTCCACTTGTTTATCCAAACTTACGCACAAATCCATTCCAAACTCCAGTATCAAAAGAAATATCTGCAATAATCAACAAAATGAAACGACAGGGTATTCTAAAAGTAGCTTCAATCTCACCAAGCTTTATATCTCCTCTGTTTCTGGCAACAAAACCCGACGGGTCTGCTCGGCCCATTTTCAATCTCAAAGCCCTGAACGATTATGTAAAAACCGATCAATTTCACTTAATAAATATGTTTCGCATTCCGGACTTTCTGCAACCAGAAGACTGGATGTGCAAAATCGACCTGTCCCATGCCTATTTTCATCAGAGCATAACCAAATCTCACAGACGCTATCTACGTCTTGTTTACAACCAGGAACTGCTGGAAATGACTTGCCTCCCATTCGGTCTAAGTTCAGCACCCAAAATATTCTCCGTACTTACCAATTGGGTCGCTCAAATATTGAGAGAAAGATGGAACATGAGAATACTCGTGTATCTCGACGATTTTGCCATAGTCAATCAAAACCCAGAACAACTTTACAATCATGTACGAATTGCTGTAGAAATACTTCAAACCTTGGGGTGGCAAGTCAATTTCAACAAATCCGTCCTTGTTCCAAAAAAGAGTTTAGTATACTTAGGAATCCTATGGCGGCCATGGGACAATCTGAAATCCCTGCCAAAAGAAAAGATTGCCACAATAAAACAAAAAGTATCGATGGCAATACAAGAAAAAACAACAACCTTAAAATCACTGCAGAGTATAGTAGGACTTTTAAACTTTGCAAGCTTTGTTGTACCACGAGGTCGACTTCATCACAGACACCTTCTAATTTTCATGAATTCAATTCAAAACCTAACGCCGAAGAGTTACCCAATACCTCATGGTGCCTTCGAGGAACTAGTGTGGTGGAAACGAAATTGCCATCGTTCAACACCGTTGCACTGTCGTCCTCCAACGGACTTCCTGACAACAGACGCCTCAGATCAGGGCTGGGGAGCACAGCTAAACGATCTCCCTCTCTCGGGAACCTGGTCCGACGCAGAACAAACTCTCCACTGCAATCAAAAGGAGATGCTCGCCATACTGCGAGTTTTACAGACCCACGCACAATTCCTGCGCCACGGTTCAATTCTCATGCAATGCGACAACAGGACAGCAGTCGCTCACCTACGGAACGAAGGAGGTACGAAATCAATAGCTCTAATCGAAATAACATATCAAATACTGAACCTTTTAGATCTGAATCAAATACACTTCAGCATACACTATCTCCCAGGCAAGTACAACAGCCATGCCGACCACTTGTCCCGCCATCGACGACCTCCGGAATGGCACTTACTACCGGTTTGTGTGGAGATAGTGTTTGCAAAATGGGGAATCCCAGTAATAGACCTATTTGCTTCCCAATCAGCCCATGTAGTACACAACTACGTAACCAGAGACCTGACAGATCACCAAGCCCTATTTTACGACGCGTTCAGTGTTCCATGGGATTACCAACTAGCGTGGATATTCCCACCACCGTTTCTGATTCCCAAAGTACTGACTCATCTAAATCAGTCGAGAGGAACATTTCTAATAGTAGTGCCCCGATGGACGAAGGTGTTTTGGAGGGCGGACTTGAAGAACAGAGCCCTAGCGGCACCGTTCACTCTGAACAACCTTCAGAAACATCTAGTCGACACCTCGACGGGCTTACCACCACCGAAAGTCGAGAACATAATTCTCGAAGTCTGGAAATGTGGGGGTGGTCAGAGACGGTAAGCGCATGGGACAATGAACAACTTTTATTACTTAAAAATTCGTGGCGTAAATCTACTTTAAAAACTTATGAAGTAGCGTGGAAACGCTGGACCACATGGTCTATTTCTAAAAATATTGACCCTAAAAACCCTACTGGTTCACAGTTGGCGCAGTTCTTATCAGATTTATATTTAATTAATAATTTATCTTATAATACTATTCTTTTACACAAATCAGTAGTATCTACTCTATGTAATGTTGAAAATTCTAACTGCTTAAGTTCACATGTTTTAGTCAAACATATTATGAAATCCATTGCCTTAAAAAATCCTAAAACTACTAAACCACCTATATGGGATGTTAGTAAATTAGCATCATATTTGAGTACATATACCATAGATATTAATAATAATTTTCAAACATCACGTCATGCCGCAATTTTGTTACTTATGTGTTCGGGCAGACGTATTCATGATCTTACTCTACTCAGAACTGATGAAAGTCATTACATTAAATCTGATCAAAGTATTATCTTTTGGCCTCAGTTTGGTTCAAAAACTGACAGTAGTAATTACAGACAGTCTGGATGGAAACTACTTTTAAATGCAAATAATCGTAATTTAAACCCTATTTTTTGGATAGAAAGAACTATAGAATTATTAAATGAAAGACGAAATTCATACAATTTATTTATTACAGTTAGAGGTAATGCAAAACCTGCTTCCCGCACAGTGATAGCAGGATGGATAAGAACCTTATTTAAGGACGCCGGTATCGCAGCCGCTCCTGGTAGTATTAGATCTGCGGTAGCCTCCAAAAACTGGATAGAAAATCACTCTATCGAAGACATCTTGGCCCGTGGAAACTGGCGCTCCGAAAACACGTTCCGTCAGTACTACCAACGTGAAGTAATCCAAGGCAACGATTCAGAGAACGTTTCTCGATTATTTAATCCAGTTTATTAAAAATATATTACTTCAATTATTAATAAATTAAGTTTAAGCTAATTTGTTTTTTACAATAACATTATTATTGTTCCGGATGATTAATAACTATGAATATAAAAAATTAATATCCATTCATTTAGTATTTTTATTGTCACATTGGCGCTGTAGATATAGTGGCACCACCAGGCGATAACAAACAGGTCTCATAATAAGGCTTTCAGTTACGGTCAAGTAGTTTAATAGCAGCGTTTTACCTGAAATAAAACGCATATTAAAATACTTACCTAACTGAAAGCCTTAACTTTACATCTGCCTGGTAGTTATGAGCCAATGAACCAAAATGGCGCAGCAGCAAACACGAAACTAAAAAGTATACCGGAAGACTGCCAGGTGGCGCCACTAGCAAGCTTAAAAGGTACGAAAACTGATAGAAAACTAGACGGAAACGGAAATGCTATCTCATAATAAGGCTTTCAGTTAGGTAAGTATTTTAATATGCGTTTTATTTCAGGTAAAACGCTGCTATTTTTGTGAAACCTAGTTCATTTAGTGCAAATTGTTTAATTTCGGGGGCATATTAATCAATTTAGTTTCGTGAAGGTGTACAAGTGGAATGAAAGTGAAAATCGGTGCAAAACATTGACTTAGTGTTGTCTCCAAAGCTCCGTGAAGAATGTTTGTAAATGGCCGCCGTGTTTACAAATGATTCCCCAGACTTGACTTTAACTATGACGACTTGACTGTTTCGATGCAAATAACTTGCATAATATATTAATAATACTTGACACTGGTAAATTTCATAATGGCCATAATCGGTTTACAACTGATAAGAAATGGAAATAGACAATGACATTGAAATTCGCGCGAAATACAAACTATGTTTTGGACTTTTGTTTTTTTCGCGTTAGTGAAATGTCGTCCTGAATTTTCATTTTTACAAAATCATGGTTTTATTGCGTTTAAATTGTTTAATTTCGGCGGCAAGTTACCAATTTAGTTACGCGAAGTTCAACGAGTTAAGTGAAAATAAAAATACCAGTGCCAAACACGAAATTAGCACGTTACAAACAATTGTCCCATAGGGTTGGAGAAAAATCGTCGCCATTTTTTCTACAGCCGTCACGCATTGAAAATTATTTCAAACGATTACAGTACAATAGTGGTAGTTCGCTATTCGTACGAGTATTTGGCTAAATTGTCCTATATTGCTGACAGAAGCCATAACTAAGAAAAAGAAGAACTATGTTTGTAAAAAGAAAGTATATTTTTTATTTTATGGATTTTTGCATAATTTATGAAAAGTAGTCTGTATCTAATTATAATTAAAGTTTTATTAGATTTTAATTGAATGTAAAAACTGTTAACACAATGAATGTAAAATACGCGCTTTTTATAGAAACGTATATGTAGCGATACAAAGAAACATTGTAATACCTAGCCTATATCTACTGAAAAATATTTAGAGTTGGAAAGTTGGGGTTTATTTTTAGACCATTATTATTGTTTCTTGTGTCGAAAGATGACGAAATCATTACATAAATCGTAACTACAGTAGAATATCAGAGTAGTGAGCCGCAGTAGTAAGGCACCGTTAGACGACAAATGTACATTTTGATAATTTGCCATTCTCTTCGACTACTTATTACTTACTTACGAGTCACGTCTAAGTGTTGCGTGCAAATATTTCAATTATCTACTGGGCTATGCAACTAATTGTGTGTTGTGGAAGTTTATTTGCTAAGTGAATTCACTATCTATCAAGAAAAATGTCTTTGAACATTAACTACAGACTTGTAAGTAGTACGAGAAGTAATTCATACTTAACCTTAAAAAAAAGAAATCACTCACCGATAATTTATTCAATATCACTCACTGATATTAAATAAGTTATCAATACGTTAGAGATAAGCGAAAACCACATAAATAGTGCAAATTCATTGTAAATTCAGTAAAGATTTTGTAGTGACCAAACATACAACATGAGTGATTCCCAGAGTTTGGTTAGTAGTACAACATTGCTGCCACGCGTCGGATTCATAAGTTAATTGTATAAATAATGTGCTTGTGTTTACGTCACTAATCGTTAATAATTGTGATAAGGTATCATAATTTCAAAGGCAATTTGTGTTTTTGTTCTGTGAATGTCAAGTGTTTTGTAGCTGTTTTTCCCTGGATAAGTTTTTAGATCATCTTTTGTGACCTGTTAGCTTATAAATTAGTGGAATGAGCAACATGGAAGCTGCATTGAGAAATTTTTTGGAAGATCTACCAGTATGTATCAAAGAATCTGTCATTTTGGTAATAAAGTTCATGACCTCCATAAAAAAGTTTTAGGTTTACCATGTAGGTACTGGTTGACCTTGATCAATAGTAATGTCATTGATGTGAAACCAACTCAAAACTATTTATTGTACTTTGTACTTATCTTAGTAGAGTTTTTTAAGCATTGCTTATTATGATATCTGCCTATGTTAACACTTTTATTTGATAAATGTAGTTAATCAGAACCTATCATCATGTGTTGTGGCGCTTTGATAGTGATTTTATTTGCTTTCTTACTCTTACAGGTGGTTTATTTCATTTACTAATTCAATACCTGCTTACGTAGATAATTATTCATTTTGTGAGTAAGACTATCAAAAAGGCTAATGAAGGCTTTGGAATGTTCATCTCTCTCTTGTGAAAGACATTTAATGTTGGCAAAAAAGTGACAAAACTTTCCTTAGCTAAGATACGAGTACTGGTGTAAGTGATACGTCTTGTTAAGGAAACAATATTAGAATCATCATAGGAGTCCGCACAGGACACTGTCAGCTGAACACAACACCTAGTTACAAAGTAACAGATAGATTTAGTGGGTCGCCATCACCGTGAGTTTCCAGTTAACTCAAACACTATAAGGGTCTTGGGGAACTGGGTGGAATGGTCCCAACATGAGAGGACAGATCGCCCGTCTGGTGCTTGTGCTGGCGTCCCCTACTAGAAATAATAATAATAAGGTGTAATAATAAAAAAATGAGAACTTGACTAGGTACTTTTCCTGCTTGAAGAACTTAAACATATTTTCATGACTATCATTAAATGCTAGTATAAATGTGACAAACGTGTTGTTACAGTTTTATATTAGTATATAAGTTAGCATAGAACTTGATCGTTACAATCAATTGGCTCGTGTCTCACGTCAGTCAGATAGGGGAGTGTGTCGTCTGCCGCCTTGACACACTATGGGTTAGATCCCACTTCCGCAAAATCCAGCCCCGACGACTTGATTGGGCGAGCTAATTAAGTCTCTGTTTATAAAATTACCATTAATATCTATAATTTATCAAAAATGTGTTTCTTTCAAGGTTTTACCCATAGTTTTCGGAGTTGGCTCCGTAGTCATTCTAAGTACAGTCGTAGCCAACTGCCTCTTTGGAAGGAAGGGTAAAGGCTCAAAGAAGAAGCTTGTTGCCCTCGCTGATCCTAATGTCAAATACCCATTGCCATTGATTGAGAGGGAAGAAATCAGTCATGATACAAGGAGATTCAGATTCGGACTACCTTCATCTGAACATGTTTTGGGTATGTACACTTAAAATTAATACAGATTTTTAAATGCTTTGGAATTACTTGTTCATATACTTAACTCAATGTTTGAATTTATACAGGGTTACAGAAAAAGTCGTGCTAGATCCGTTGAGGGCGTGGAGTACCCATCATTTCTGACTTATTTCACTATGAAACACCCTACCCTAAACTTAACCCTTTTTGAGATATTCGACTTTTAATTTTTTCATTGAAAATTGCCGATATTTAAGCTACTAAATTTATTTTTGTTTATTTTGTGTGTCTTATTATTATTATTATTGCATTTTGACATGCGTAATAAGATGCTTAAAGACGTCAATCATTAAAATAGTACATTAGTTAATTGAATAGACCGTAGCAGACAAGTGAAAGTTAAGAAATAAAAAAATAAATTAGAAAGTTTATTTTTCTCTAAGGGATATCTAAAAAAAACTATATGGCAATTGTTCGGCAGATGTTTTTTAAAATATTTACGTTTCATCAGCTATCTAACGACGTATAACAATCTAGGGATTGTATTACATTTCGTGGAAAAAAGGGACGCTCCAGTAGTAGTAGTAGTTCTAACGGTACCGCGCCTATTGTCCTTCAAGTTAAGACGCACCGTGCGAGCGAGACAAGTGACGATTTATGTAGGTGCGAATGAAAGAAAAAATGTGTAGAGACCGGTTAGGGCTGTGAATACAACAAGGGGTATTGTTTTGGTTGTCAGTCAGTCTGCTTTTGTGCTTCGTACATAGTAGATGTGACATTGTATTGCTCTTTTTCTCGACTTGGCTGTGATTCTGGACTGTTTCTTCTGATTTGTGACTACTGTGCTTGTTAACCGGACTCTGATTTGTACCTGCGATACGGAAGTGTTGAAGATGACGTCCTACACACCTGAAGAATATACTGATATGCTTATTTGTTACGGATACTGCAATTGTGTGTCTGCGCAAGCTCGCAACGAATACATAACTCGCTACCCCGGTCGTCGAGTGCCGGATGTGGCCGTTTTTGACAGAGTTTATCGAAGACTTCGTGAAACTGGCTCTGTTTTGAGACGAAATACAGACATGGGAAGACCACGAATTGACGACGAAGAACAGGACAATGAGATAGTGCAACGCTTTCGAGCGGATCCGACTACTTCCACTAATATTGTTGCCCGTGATCTGGGACTTTCGCAATGGAGAGTGTGGTTTACCGTGCACACTGCTGGCCTATACCCATACCATTATACGCCGGTACACGTTATTGAAGAAGGAGACCCCGCGAGGAGAATGGACTTTTGCAGATTTATGCTAAATGCTGATGTGGAAGACCCAGATTTTCTAAGAAATATCTTGTGGACGGATGAGTCCAAATTTGATAAAGATGGCATAACTAACTATCACAACGCCCATTACTGGGCCCCAAAAGAACTAAGGAATCCCAATAAGAAAAGAGTGAAGGGGTCCCAACGTAGATTCAGCGTGAATGTGTGGATGGGCATTATCTCCAATCATTTGATTGGACCTTACTTTCTCCCGGATAATTTAAATGGGGAAAGCTACGAAAATTTCCTGAGAGCAGACTTGAGTGATTTGCTGGATGATCTGCCACTCAACCTGATCAGGGACATGTGGTTCCAACACGATGGCTGCCCTGCCCATTTCAGAAGAAGTGTCAGAGACTGGCTGGACACAAATTATCCAAACAAATGGATAGGACGAGGTGGGCCGTTGCCATGGCCAGCAAGAAGTCCGGACATTACCCCCATGGATTTTCATGTGTGGGGGTGCATGAAAAGTCTAGTATACAGCGAGCCGAATCCAGTTTCGTCTGTGGAAGACTTAAGACAAAGGATTGTGGATGCAGCTAACAAAATGAGGACCACATTGACCACTGGAGTAGTGAAGACTGGTCTCCGTAGAAGAATGCGACAATGTATCAGAAATAGAGGCGGCCATGTTGAACATGAACTGTAAACAAGAAAAAGTTGTGTGAAAAGCTTTAATAAATAACATTTCATGCTTACCTATTGTTTTATTTTATTTTTTAGGGCTAAGTATAAATTTTCTTCTCCACTGTCGCCTATGAAACTAATTTTTTTTATAATGTATTTGAATAAAACACTTGATTATTATACCTCGTTAGATAGCTGATGAAACGTAGATATTTTAAAAAACATCTGCCGAACAATTGCCATATAGTTTTTTTTAGATATCCCTTAGAGAAAAATAAACTTTCTAATTTATTTTTTTATTTCTTAACTTTCACTTGTCTGCTACGGTCTATTCAATTAACTAATGTACTATTTTAATGATTGACGTCTTTAAGCATCTTATTACGCATGTCAAAATGCAATAATAATAATAATAAGACACACAAAATAAACAAAAATAAATTTAGTAGCTTAAATATCGGCAATTTTCAATGAAAAAATTAAAAGTCGAATATCTCAAAAAGGGTTAAGTTTAGGGTAGGGTGTTTCATAGTGAAATAAGTCAGAAATGATGGGTACTCCACGCCCTCAACGGATCTAGCACGACTTTTTCTGTAACCCATGTTAATGGAAAAGGAAGAGGTTCTCTATTTGTCGCATTTTTTTTATGTTTGTTCACCGATTACTTAAAGATGGTTTGACTGATTGAGATGGTTCTTTTTTGAATGGAATGATGAGAGCCCCTAGGTGGAATGATGAGAGCCACCACCTTATGAAAAGTAACCAGTAAAACCAGAAACAAGTGTTTATGGTCGGCATAAATTCTAGTCATCTTCATTCACAAAAAGACATGACTATACATTTTTTTGTAAAGTAGGTACTTTAAAGTTATGAAGTCATTCTGTACTACAGACCCATTTCGGGTTATCAGTTTGTACAAACCACATTTTATTGACTTCGAACATTAGACACATTATTAGTCACTAGCTGCGCCCCGCGGTTTAACCCGCGTAAGTCCTGATCCCGCGGGAATATCGCGATAAAAAGTAGCCTATGTGTTATTCCAGGTCTTTAGCTATCTACATACCGAGTTTCATGATAATCGGTTCAGCGGTTTTTACGTGATCGAGTAACAAACACACATGCACACATACTCACAACCTTTCAGCTTTATAATATTAGTAGGATTACTAGTCATTAGACTCATTAGTCACTTGATATAATATAACATTTACTTACAGGTTTGCCAATCGGCCAGCACATTCACTTGTCAGCCAAAATTGACGATGATTTGGTTATCAGAGCCTACACGCCAGTGTCCAGTGATGAGGAGAAAGGTTATGTTGATTTGGTTATTAAGGTAATAATATTAATAAATAAGAAAATCTTTATTCATAACACAAGTAGCTTTAAATATATAGAAAATTGGAGACCCCTTTTAGGCATATAAAATACCTGTGCCAGGAGTCACCACTCTTTCGTTCCTTACGCTATACTTAATAATTAGGTAGGTAAGGTAAGTTGTGAGTAACAGTTTAACGTCTAAATTTATCAAATTCCTAACCAACAAAAAATAGCGGAATATACTCTAGAACGACTAAACTTATCTATGGTAACTAAACAACGGATATAATACTAATTATATTTTTTTATTTTGTGTACGACAACACCCAGACCAGCAACAAATACTTTTTGCCAGCCGGAATCAAACCCCTAACCGTTGTAACAAGCCGGTGTTCTTACGACCGCCTTCCTTCGTAATTGGCATTAAAATCCTTTTACCCAAGGAATACCTTTGCGCAGTGAGATTTTAACGCTATAGCGTTAATTTTCATGCATTTGAAGGCAAAG
Source organism: Idaea dimidiata (assembly GCA_949358125.1). Classification (NCBI taxonomy): domain Eukaryota; kingdom Metazoa; phylum Arthropoda; class Insecta; order Lepidoptera; family Geometridae; genus Idaea; species Idaea dimidiata. The sequence goes on along the minus strand of OX442339.1, from coordinate 11,554,734 downwards.
CCGTCGATCTCAACTGTCATTGAAACCGGCAGTTCAAGAGACCTCGCATTCAATGACAACTCAACTCGACGGTGCCGGCTTCAAATGCATGCAAAACTCCTAGGTTATTCCTTTGCGCTGTGGGATTTCGATGGCGACAGAAGTTTGCTCGGTAACTTCCCAAATACAAACATCCAAAGAAATATTTTGAGTTGTCGAAACTTTAAGGTCTACTTCAAAAACGTTCACCCGAAATTCCCCGAAGGAGGCAAGCTCTCTCAATACATGGATAACATGAAACTTGGTGACACAATCGACGTCCGAGGCCCTTCAGGTCGCTTGCAGTATGGTGGCAATGGAACCTTCCTTGTCAAGAAACTGAGGAAAGATCCACCTGTCAAGTTCTTTGCCAAGAAACTTAACATGATTGCAGGTATGTAAACTTCCCACTAGACCTAAAATAATACACTGGTATAGATTTTTCTTCGGTTTTCTTCATTATCTGGCAAAAGCGTATATTCGGTAAAAGCCTACTACCTATTTGGCAAAAACGAATATTCAGTAAAAGTCGGCGAATAGGAATATTTAGTAAGAATAAAAGTCTACTATTCGGTTAATACGAATATTCAATACATACAATATTCGGTAAAAGTCAACTATTCGACTAATACGAATATTCGGTAAAAGTCTACTACTCGATAAATACGAATATTCGGTAAAACTCTACTATTCGGCTAATACGAATATTCAGTAAAAGTGTACTACTCGGTAAAAGTGTACTTTCGGCTTATACAAATATTCGGTAAAAGTCAACTATTCCGGAAAAGTACTATTCGGTAAATACGAATGGTCGTATCGTTGTGTTACTAATTCTGAGCTATAATAAGAGCTACTGCAGCCTACTACATGTTATCAAATGTGTTATGTCTCCGTTTGGCACACATACAATGTACATACTATATGACACAAAGACCTATTAGTTTTATAACCTGTTCTAGTCCCTTTTACGAATATGCTATCAGGACAAAATACTTGATAGATTAACTACAATACGTGCGTCTGGCCACACAGACAGAGTCAATGTCATAAATACACTAATGTAACTAAACTTTATCGATTAGATAACTTTGGTCTGGCGGGTAAGGTCAAAATATGCGAATAAAACAAAGATTTAAAAATGTAATTTATTTAAATTCAAACTTCTATTACAAAATATTACCTATCGCTAGTTTTACCGATTTTCTTTTTTTTTTAATTCATTTATTCAAGATAAGCACATATTAACAAAAAAATGAAATCCCGCCAAACTATACAGTTTGATGGCGGGTACGCGCTTGATAACTTTACTTAATTTATGTGCATAATATAATAACTTAATTAGGTACTCATTTACTAAGAAGTATACTTAGAGGAGTACACTGTTGCAGAATACTGAGCAGAAATGATTCTACTCAAAATTCCGCAACAGCGCTCCCTTCATCCTACTTTTTACCCGACTGCGCGACGCAAAGGAGGGTAATGTGTTTATCATTAACATATTTTTTGACACCTTACATTCCATACAACCTTACATTCATTGAATTTAGGCCTACGTAAAAAGAGATAGATGGGACCTTGGAAAGGGAGATTAATATCGCCTATCACATCAAGTAGACCATATTATTTAATCAGATATAATAATCTATTTCTTTTTGTTTTTATTGATCAAGGCATTTTAAACTTAGAAATATTTTTAGCAAGGAAATATATTTCCAAAAAAACCCCCATGACAGGATTCGAACCTGCGTCCTTTCGCTAACCAGTCAGAGCCAGCCAGAGCAGTCGCCTGGTTAGCGAAAGGGCGCAAGTTCGAATCCTGTCATGGGGATTTTTTGGAAATATATTTCCTTGCTAAAATATTTCTAAGATATAATATTGCTAGAATTATTTTGGAGGAAAAATTCATTCGCGGCATTCAAAGCTTTGCTAAATTCTTTCTGTGGGCTAGTTTTCCTCAGATCCCTTAGTCGCCTTCTATGACTAAAAATCCCTGGAAAACTAGCCCACAGAAAGAGATGGGGTAACCCTATTCTACGCCCCGGGGCTACACGAATTTCTCCTACTATACCCAACGAACCCGAATCTTACTTCTTACTTTTTCTTACTAATATTATAAACGCGAAAGTTTGTATGTATGTATGTGAGGTTGTTACTCTTTCACACAAAAACTACGGAACCGATTGCGATGAAACTTGAAATATAGGTAGCTGGGGACCTGAATTAACACATAGGCTACTTTTAATCCCGATATTCCCGCGGAAACGGGACTTACGCGGGTGAAACCGCGGGGCGCAGCTAGTATATTATATAATAAATATAATAATAATAATCATTTATTTCAGATAATATTACATAGTCCTTACATAATAAAATCCATATCCAAAATCAAACAAAAATTAATTAATTATATTAGGAGAAATTGCCTTAGGTAATATTATATGGGTACGATTAGATTGAGTTTGCTTATATTAAAATACTTGAGTAAATGACATTAAATGAAATAAATTAATAGAAATAATATTTAAATTAAATTAAAAAGAAATATATAAAATTAATAGATTGCTTGAAGTCAAAATTAGTAGAATGTAATGTCAATTAAATTAAATTTCAATATTTTAAATGTCAAAACTTAAGCACATGTCACAATTTTTATAAAGAAGACAACAAAAAGATTATAATGTCAGAGTCAATCGAAAAATGACTGATGAAATTGAACTTAAAAATTTTACTTAAACTACCCTATGCATACCTATCCAATACTTCCAGAGAGGAGACTCCAACTTACCAGCTACAACACCTAGCATACCGTTGGAACTGCCACGGATTCGATGCATGAGAGAAGCGATTCTCTGACGCATTATAGCCTGAAACGATGCAACACCGTGTTCAGCAAGCATACCCGAGGCGCTACAGTACCTTGGCAGTCCCATCAGCACCCTAAAACCATTATTATACTGTACACGGAGAGCATTCGCTGCCAGTTTCGTATAACTGACCCACAAACCACACGAGTAAAAAGATTGGCAATATGCCTTAAATAAAGTAACTTTCACATTACTTGTGCTTCGTGCAAATCTGCGGGCCACCATGTTACACCTGACAGCCAGCGCCCTCCGCTCCCTATCAATGTCCATATTGTCCCTCAAGTCATCCGTAACCCAATGTCCTAGGTATTTAAACTTATACACTCTATTTAAAGGTTGACCTTTCAGGCACGCCGAGTAAAGCTTCGTCCCCCCCCTAAACACCAGGAATTCGCACTTTTTGCTATTATAGCGAAGACCATGAGTGTCAGCATACCTGGCACAAATATCCAAAAGCTTCTGAAGGCCACTGATTGAGGGACTAAGCAACACCATATCATCAGCATAGCTTATATTGTTGAAAGATACTCCATCAACGGAGCACCCAATCCCGGTGTTGCTGAGTTCCTCAGTCAAACCATTCATGTAGCAGTTGAATAGTCCAGGTGAAGTTAGGCCACCCTGTCTAACCCCACAACTCATAATAAACTCCGAAGACAGCGTCCCATTCCATTTTACCTGGTTTACCTGGTTGGCATACCAGTATCTGAGGATGGAAATCAACCCATCCGGCACCTGAGTCTCTCTACGCAACTTCTTCCACAGTACCTCATAGGAAACCAGATCGAACGCCCTTGAGAGGTCCAAGAAACAAACAAAAACAGGCGTTTTTCTATCTGTGTAATATTGAACGGTGTGCTTCAAACACAGAATGGCTGATTCAGTCGATAAACCCGGTCTAAATCCGAACTGAGCGTCATTCAACTCGATACACTCATTTATCCTGCTGTTCAACAAACCGTCCAACACCTTAGCTATGATAGTAGCCAGCGATATCGGCCTATAATTGGATCCATCAGATGCATCAACCGCCCCGCTTTTCATAATCGGCACCACCATAGTACGCATCAAATCTACTGGAAGATAGGAATGGCCTACACAAAAATTGAAAAACATTGTAAGCACACGAGGCAGATGAACACCGGCTGCCTGCAGATGCTCTATACCGAGGCCGTCATGCCCAGGGGACCTATCACGAGTCATGTTTTTCAGTACGTGCTTGGTCTCTTTGACAGTAAATAAAACACGTTTACCTGAACACGGAAATGCCCCCCCACTAACATCCCTCAGAATAGGCTCCACTTTAAAATGTTCCCTAAACAGTTCAGCAACTTTTCGCGGCTCGCACACTCCACCAACACAACCTGGTACACCCGAACGTGGACTTAACCTTTTGGTGTGCTTCCAAAAAGATTTGAAGTCTTTACCTGCATGGTGAGATGCCAATAGATCCATTTTAATTTGTTTTTGGTTAATCTGGCACCACCTTAGCTTATCTTTAAATATTTTCCTACTTCTCACCATTTCAGTATAAATATTACCACTCCGCGGCTTACCCCACTCCTGCCAACTTAGATAACATACTCTAGCAACCTTATGTACCTCTCTTACATATTTATTCCACCCAGTTAGATAACCTTTCTTTCTATTTTCTTTTTTATCAAAACTCAGCATTGCCGCCCCTCTTAACGCACTTACAATACGAGAATACATTTCATCAATCACTTTTCGATGTAACATGTCATAGCAAAAGTCATCACAACACAATCTTAGTTGTTCTGGAAAGTCAAACTTACGTAAAGTGTCATTACATTTAGAGCGGAACAATTCAATCTGACTGAGACTTCTTTCTCCCCAGACTACCTTGTCAACTTTTAGTGGTTGATCAACTACATTGTAACATAATTTATCAAAATTACAACATACTTTTATAGGTAAATGGTCAGACCAATAGCTGTCATACATAATTTTGATACCCGTCACAGACTCCTTAGCGGCATCCGTCACTAAGACGTGATCTAACCAGCTAGTACTCCCATGTGCATCACTCACAAACGAATACGAGCTCGAGTTTAAACCCAGAAAGGATATATCCGCGCAAACCCATCCCTGTTCATCACAAAAAGAACACAGATCCGCGAAAAATCGTTCCGTCGGATGCGCGTTAAAGTCCCCCAAGATAATAGCCGAATCGAGCCCACTACTCTCAATTACCGCATTTATCTCACTTAATATTTCTAAAAATTCAATGTCATTCTCTCTCTTGTCGGTCGGCATGTAAATGGAAAAAATTAGCAGAGAGCGATCACCATTTGTAGCCTTAATTGCTGCCATCCGCACACTATAACAAGGTATAACCGATACCGAGGAAAAAATTCTCTTTCTCCACATAATCGCCACTCCTCCATGAGGTCTTCCCCTTAGAATACCTATCGATGTGTCCACCGCGGATTTACTAGTAAAATCAAAGTCGTAGCTAATACTTCCCACAAAAGACACATCATGTGGCAACAACCAAGTCTCTTGTAAGGCTATTATATCTGCCTCGGTACTAATTCTCCTAATATCGTCTATTGACCTCGTCACATTCTTGCAATTAAAGGTGATAATGTTTAGTTTGTCCATCATAGAGGTTTTAATTTATCGTTTCTAATAAAAATCTCACGACTAGGTCGATTTTCCTCCGTTTGTATGTATATGAAACGCCTATATCTAACTCCTTCTGGCCACATACTCGGCTCCATGAATAGAGTAAGCATGCTCTTTGGTATATAAAACTTAAACGCCTGATACATTTTTTTTTGTTTCATTTTAATTTTAACTGGTCTTACTAGCAGTCGCGACTTATTCCTCACATAATCCACAATATCTTCCGTCGTTACACTCGCATCAATATTGTAAATATAGAAAGGAATATTCACTTCAGCAGCTTTGAATTTTCCGCTTAATTCCAAAGAAGCCGTCCCTTTTTGGCCTATAAATCTGTATTTATGAGACTTAGACTTTCTGGTTACAGTTCTCCATTCCTCCATCTCATCGTCATTGTTAGACCTGGCTTTGTGCAAATCTGTGTTAATACAAGCTTCCGTCAGTAGTGGCCCGACCGGAATTGTAGGCCTATCTTCTGTTAAAACAATCTGCACGGTGGGGTTGTCTAGACACTCCTTACGCGAATCACTCATTATGTCAGTGCCTGCCTCCTCCCCTCTCCGCGCAACAGAGACATCACTATATGATCTATTACTTTGAATGAGTGGAGCCGCTAATTGCACTTTTTTCTGTCCTTTAGGTGATAGCAATACTTTCACTTTCTTATCAGGCTCCTCCTTCCGCACACCTGAGACATCATTATACACATTCCCCTGTGAACTGAGCGGGACAGGTAGTTGCGCTTGCTTCGTCTGTCTCGATGCACACTGAACTACCGCACATTCATTGTCAAGGTCGACCGTTAGTCCAGTCAGCTGACCGCTATTGCTTGAATTTGAATTATCAGTTAACGGTTGGTCAATAAATCCCACGGGACCACTATGACACTCAAAACCGTTAAATAAACACGCACCTCTCTTTGCATTAACATAATTTACACCTGCAGAAGTGTTAGAACTGGTATCTGCTATATTCACGGAGCTGTTCGAATTTTGCCACTCCATCCTGCATTTTTCAAGCACATCCTTTGTTACGCTCTGTTCTTTTAAGCTATTAACATCACTTTGCAATATAAGAATATCCTTCAGAAGACGTGAAACATCAATATGGTCAAAAGTTACCGGTGGGAGCATTTGCAGGTCACGAGCCACAAAAGTCGGCATGAGTTCGGGGTCCGTAGACTGGAAGAGATCAATAATGTCCTCAAAGTCCCGTTCAGGTTTTCCCTTATTCCGTCGCTGCACATATTTCTTCGTCGTACATGGAATTGATTGAAAGAGAAGGACTTTGGCATTTTCAATCTCCTTCTCCTTAAAACTCGACCGACATATCTGAGCCAAGCTGACATTGTCCATAACATCTATTTTATTCTGGATAAAACATAACATTTCGTTCAGCACAATGTTACACGAACTACACTTAACTATGTTTTCTGACATAATCACTTCTAAAGAAACAGAGGTCAATGACCTCTGCGTCACTATGTCTCGACTGCAACGACACGTCAGCTCCCTTGCGAGGAAGAGCGCGCAATCAATTATTATATCCATTATATGGAAGTAGCAATCCTTTGAAAAAATGTTCCACGCAAACGGTGATTGCGGGGCTTACAACGATGATTCGACCGTTAGTCTGTCACTAAAAACCATCCGCTATTAGTCGACCCAAGGTCGATCATACGTAATACTATACGGAACATGTCAGTGTGTGCATCTGCGCCTGTGTGACCGTGTAACATATTTTTTTTGAATTAAATAGTGAAGTTAGATGTCCATTCTGTTTATTCCTCGTAGCCTATACCTAAATTCAAGAGTCACGCTTCAATACCTTCAGGCTATTTAAATTTAATCTACAGACCAGCTATCTTTAGATTACTAATCAATATTCATAACGATAATTAGCTGACATAAGTAATCAAATGTTTAGATAAGTAATCTAATCTTTTCAATCACACAAAAATGGTATTTTAGATTAGATACGTGTTTACACGTTAGAAATATAATAAGTCATTTACATAATACCGAATGCCATTAAGCATATATGCTAATATACAACTTGTAACAGGTATGCCCTTTTAAGCCGAAAAGGGGTTGTTCTAGACGTCAAGGCGAACAACTTTTGTTCTACGACTTTTGGAGAACAAACCGCTTTCGGCTTAAAAGGGCTTACTCGTCACACCTTGTATAAAGCATATAAGCATTTCACGAAATATGTGCATCAAAAACCACAATCATGACAAACAGCCATAAGTGACCTATGTAGGAGGGAAAAATATAGAGTACCTATGTCACATATTAAAATTAGCTAGTAAGGAAAAAAAGCTATCATTAATAAAAACAATAATAAAGTCGAAGTGATAAGAAGAATAAACACCACATTGAGAAAATTCTATAATATATTATTTGTTGCGCCCGCCGTTTCACTCGCGTAAATCCCGTTCCCGCGGGAATATCGGGATAAGGAGAAGCCTATGTCTTATACCAGGTCTCCAGCTACCTATATTCCAAGTTTCATCGTAATCGGTGCAGTGGTTTTTACATGATGGAGTAACAAACATACATCCATAGTCACTAACTTTCGGCTCTATAATATAGTAGGATAATTCTTATTTTTATTGCTCAAGGTCCTCAAGGCTATTCAGAATCAGAATCAAAATATTTATTTGTCCAAAACGTAGTTTACATGCATATGATCTTATATGTTACGAATATTCTTAAATTTTACCAGAAATCTGGTATACAAATATTGTTAGGTATTAGCTAAGTTAAAGTCTAATTTTAGACTTATTATTATGTCAAATATGCTAAAGTTAAAGTCACTGAAAAATAAAATAACTTAATCTAGTAAATTGTCATTTCGTTATCTTTGTAGTTTACGGTCAATCCGAATTAGTAATACTATTGGAATGTATCTATACTTATAATAAAGGAAGAGAGGACAAAAAGTCTGTACTTGGAAGTAAAATAAAAAAAGTTGTCTAGGGGACCTAGGATACGTAGTAGAACAAAATTATATAATTTGCAAAATTCATGTCTGTCTGTCTGTTCCTTATACAATTGAAAACTACTGATCCGATTGAAATCTGGTTTTCAATATTAGATAGTTCTATTTTCGAGAAAGGTCGTGAATACTTTGCATCGAAATCCAATTAGTAGAACCCGAGTAATGAACGAAAAAGTGCAACCGCTCGGGACCCGCTCGGCCGCCCGCGCCCGTGACAACTGACAATGCGTTTTTCACTTCCGCGGGGCGAAACTAGTTACAAATAAATGATAATGTAACTTTAATTTCTCAGGTGGCACCGGCATCACTCCGATGCTGCAACTCATCAGACACATCTGCACCCACTCGAGTGACCCCACCGAGCTAAGGCTTTTGTTCGCAAACCAAACGGAACAAGATATTTTACTGAGAGACGAGCTGGAAAAGTATCAGACGGAGCACCCTGAACAGTTCAAGCTTTGGTACACTATTGATAGACCTGAGAGTGGTATGTATACTTTGACACTTTAAGGCCTGATTTTTTACTCCACAGATAAAAGATATCTGTCGAATAAGTTCGAACCCAACCAAATTTAAAAGCCTTCAAATTTTGATCTAAATTTAGATTTATTTTATTTTTAAATATCATAGCAACGAACTCGAATACAGGGTTATGGGTTTCGAGTCCAAAACCGTTCAGGAGGTGATTCTCCACATCAAAACGAAAAACTTTTGTTCTGCGATTTTTAGAAAATCGACTTGAATCACGTAAAAACCGCTGAACCGATTGCGGTGAAACTTGGAATATAGTTAGCTGGATACCGGGAATAACACATAGGCTAATGTTTATCCCGATAATCCCGCGGGAACGGGGCATACGCGGGTGAAACCGCGGGGCGCAACTAGTTTATAATAAATAAATAATAAATAAATTATGTGACCAACACACAGCGCCATCTAGCCCCGTGATAAGCTTGTGTTACGGTGACTAGACAACGGATATACTACTTGTATCGATTTTCTTTTGTAAATACATACATATTATACATAGAAATACACCCAGACCAGATACAAATATTTATTTTTAAGCATAAATATTTGCACCCAGCGGGAATCGAACCCGCAACCTTCTGCATTGCAGCCAAGCGTTCGCCCGACGCGCCACAGAGGTCGTCAAATATTAGTAGGATCAATGGTAAACCGTATGTTTATTAATTAATTTCAGGTTGGAAATACAGCAGCGGCTTCATAAACGAGGACATGATCCGGGACCATTTCTTCCCTCCTGGTGATGACGTGATGGTCCTCATGTGCGGACCGCCTCCGATGATCAACTTTGCCTGCACACCAGCTTTGGAAAAACTCGGCTATGCTGAGGAAAGGCGATTTGCTTACTAAAGCCGTGTAAGCCGAAAGTAGTGTCGCAAAAAACGTTGCTCGACACTAGTTATATCAAAAAATCGCTGGTGCTACGCATTTTTTTTTGCAAAGATGACTACTCCTTAAGTAGAGATTAAAACTCAATATTTACCGGGTTTTATTTAATAACACCATTATTACAAAGTACCGAGGTTTCGCTAACTTTAAAGTTAGCTATTCCAGGTTGAACCCTGGTCCTGGTTGGCTGGAGGTTGGTGGTTGGTTGTGGAGGTCGAAAAGTTGGCGAAAGCTCGGTCTTTAGAATTAACGGCATTATTAATAAATAAAAAACGCGAGTAAAACCCGGTAAATATTGTGTTTTATTATGCAAAATCTCGAAAACCTTAGACAAAACTAAGATGTATTTTGTATGAAAACACTCTTGTATTGTTTTGCTTTATTGTTGAGTTTTACATAAGAATGATTCTAACCGCCCAATACTGAAACGATACTCAAAATATGAGGGCTACTTAAACAATTACGCAGCTCCTAAACTCGAAATTTCCTAAAAATTTAAGTACCTGCTCAATTATTTAAGTAACCCTCAAATTTTAAGGTGCGTTTCTGTATTTGACTAGAAGTCTGTTAATTAGTAACATAACAGTGTAATGGTTACGAAATAGGTAGGTTACAAAAAGGGTGTGTATTTTTGTATGGTTGTTTTGTTGCTTTTAGAAATAATAGGTATTTGAACAAATTGTAGATGCTGTATTTTTAAACAAAGACATTGTGCCCTACCATGATCTCTTATAAGTCGTCGCTAAGTCGCCGCTATATCGTGCAGTTAAAAATTAATATTATCTAAAAAACGGCTGTGTTACTGTATCTCGAAATACTTTATCATGAAATAACTTGATCACTAAAAACTCAACGATAAAGTTTTTCGAAGTATTCGAGGGTTTTTTTAATTAAAATATATTTATATAAATTAATTATGTTTATATATATTTATATATATATATATATTTGAGCGACAAAAGGAAGACAAAGCAACGACAAACGATCATGGTAAGGCGGATTATGATTAGTATGTAGTGTAGATATTATTATTTTAAGTGTTAAATGTATGTAATACCCATAGTAAAATGCCTTCACCACACTACGGCGTGACTTTGCTGTAAAAAATAATTCGAATGTAATTGCCCAAAAAATCTTAATACTTAAATATTATTAAATGACTTGGTATTTGCCATGTTTAGAATTGTTTGATAAGAAGCTCGATATTTAGCCAGTAATTTCAACTGGCTTATTCTTGAAACAAGGTAAATACCCTATTTAATAATATTTGTAGTGAAAACAACTATTTACATTTTAAATCGTAATACGTATGTAACAGCGGGCAATATCGACATCGGGTAATTTCGACTATTCTTAATAACTTCTTTATTTTGAAAAGTGCCATCTATGACCGGATAGCACAAAAGAAATTCCATAAATTTCTACATAGATGGCACTGTTTCGTAAATTTCTACCCAAGGTAGGAATTATCGAAATTTCGCGAAGTCGATATTGCCGCGCTGGATCTTACACATTATTCCAACTTGTTTAGGCCTCCGACTTCTCTATCAGACAGCTCGCTGTGCAGAGCCTTCTTGTTGGAGGCCGTCAATGTCATTTGTAATTTTATACTCTTAATTATTGAACGGCGTATCAGTACCAGAAAAAGATCCAGTAAAACATTTCAATTAGTTCTTTGACTCTGGCACAGATATGGGTAACGAACGAAAGTATCTTAGGCGAATGCTAAGTTGCCCAGGAGTTCATTTCTACACTAACATTTAGTTTCAATCAACGCGAGTAGTGTCCTGAAGGCCATATTATACTGAAGGAATAAGAAAGTACAATCCTCATCAGTATACATTGAAACAGGGTTAGTGAAATCAAATCAATAACAAAAACAGAGTAAAAAATCACAATTTGATTTATTTTAAAGTGTTTCTTACACTTGGATGACAATTTTTCAAAGAGATGCTTTCCAAAAATTCGCACTCGACAGGACTTGAACCTGCAATATCTGACATCCGTGTTTGCGCATTACCAATTTGGCCACAGGTGCCCGTTCTGTCGAGTCGAATTTACAGACTGAATCTTTTTGTTTCTGCGATCTGTAATAAAATACTGGTGGGCTAATTTTATATGCAAGTGAAAAACTGAGAGTAATAAGCCGATTCTATTGTCCCTACATAGCTTCAGCATCGTTATTTTTTTAGAAAATGGTTCAGTAAATTTTGTATTAAAATTCAAGAAATTAGGCAGGTAAGTAGGTACTGATATATCAAAAACTTTAGCGAAGCTGAAAAAATGAGTTAGGTACTGATATATCAGAAGATTTAGCGAACCTGCAATTTTTTTAAACAGTTGAACTATTTCCGAGAAAAATTTGACGATGCTGAAGTGATGATGAGACGGTTAGTTTAATATAGAATACTTGCCCTAGTAGTTTATTCTAAGGAAAAGTGGAACAATCGATTCTAGCATTTTAATTACCAAAAAAGCATTTTTATTTTCTATAAAGACATCGACTGGCACGTTCCATTTATTAATATTATTATTTATTATAGACAGAACAATATTCCAAGATATTTATTTTTAAATTTTGCTGTTATATTTTGTAATAAAGTGTTGGTTACTTTTGTATGTCTTTTTTATTTCTTTGTATTACTAGCTAGCGTTGTTGATAGGTTATTTAACTGCGCCCCTAAAATACCCCATAAATGATGGGGTATTTTAGGCCCGTAACCTAAAATACCCCATCAACTATGTATTTGTAGTACTAGGGTAAGTTCGAATTCATAATTATTTTTCCCGGGTCTTATTCGCGTATTATTATTTTTAAATTCTCTTACCTCGACGTTTCGATCACGTTACAATGATCTTGGTCTTGGATATAATTATGAGTTGGAATCGAATTACCTTTCAATAATAAACTGAATCAAAACTAACATGTTACTTGTAACAACGCCCATCAACGTCAAAGGTATCATACTGGTAAATACAAATACACCGTATACGTTAAACTCTAACTTCGCATGGTGGATGGCTCGAAACACTTTGCTTGCTGTTTTGTAGAATTCTCCTGAAAAAACAAATTTATTTACCTGCTCGATAGGTATAGGCACGTATAGGTAAGAACGGGGTTATTTCTTTCCAATTCAAAACAGTTTAGTGGGTAATTTCCTACATCAAAACGAACAACTTTTGTTCTACTTACGTGTTTTGGAACTCCAAAGTAGGTTTCCACTTAGGCCGGCTTGCATAACGGTTCCTAAACATGTTTAAGCTGTGAAACGTGTTTGAAATCTATCAGAATTTCAAGAACTGTCCATGTGTGGCAACATATCAATCGTCCACTTGATGAAATAGAGTCTAATGTTCGATTGCCATAAATTATTTTAAAATTGATTTAGTTAAATATATTTTTAAATGGTTTTATGCAAGTCGCCCTTAGTATTCGATAAATTTAAGTTAACAGTTTAACCAAGTACTTGAAAAATCAGCTGTTTCTTGGAGTTAAAGGCCAATAATTGCTCAAGGCATTTTAAACATAGAAATATTTTTAGCAAGGAAATATATTTCCAAAAAACAAAAAAGAAAACAAAAAAACAAAAAAGAAATATTAAATTGGAGAGAAAGCGCATCTCATGTTGGGTATGTTTACTGTAAAGTAAACCACCTGAACCAGTCGATAAAAGCTGCAAAGCTTGACCGGTAGATGGCGCAGAAACCAAGCCTTAGTTGGTAAAACAATTAGCGAGGAAAGATATGGCCGAAAAATTATACCGTGTCACGTGATTCCTGTGTAGCTCAGTGGTTAGAGCAGTCGCCTGGTTAGCGAAAGGACGCAGGTTCGAATCCTGTCATGGGGATTTTTTGGAAATATATTTCCTTGCTAAAAATATTGCTATGTTTAAAATGCCTTGAGCAATAAAAAAAAAAAGAAATAAAACAAATTTTCGAAAAAAAAGAGATTCGAATTTTTAAAATTCGCAGAATAAAAGTTGATCTAATCGTTTTGATGTAGAAAAATATCCACAGCATGGTTTTGAATTGGAAATAAATAACTCTGTAGGTATAGATAAAAACAGGGTTATTAGCAGGTGAACTGAAGGTGCTCATTTGCAAAATATTTATTGACTATTTTTATTCAAATCTTGTTAAGCAGTTGGTTTTGTTTGTTATATTAGGGGTTAAAGTATGAAATTGCCGATTTGTACTGAAAATCTTAATTGTTTATTTTTTAAATTTTTAACAAATTTATTTAATCAAAATAGTTGCCATTATTATCTATACATTGCTGCCATCTAATGGGAAGGTTATTAATGCCTTTGCGATAGAACTCCGACGATCTAGACTGCACAAACTGTGTGAAAGCATTTTGTACTGCCTCCTGGGAAGAAAACTTCTTGTCACGTAGATAATTGTCCAAATCACGAAAAAAATGGTAGTCCGTTGGAGCAAGGTCTGGTGAATACGGAGGATGACGAATGGTTTCTAAGTGCAGTTCCTGAAGGGTCAAAATGGTTTCTCGTGCTGTGTGAGGTCTCGCGTTGTCGTGGAGCAATAATGGTGAAGATCGATTCATGAGTCGGGGCTGTTTTACTGCTAGTTTTGTCAACATGGTTCGGAGTTCGGCACAATAGACATCTGCCGTAATTGCTTGACCAGATCGAAGAAAACTATAGTGAATAACACCATGCTGAGACCACCAAACAGTTACCATTACCTTTTTATTTGTAAGTTTTGCTTTAGGACACTGTTGTGGCATTTGACCTGGGGTCAGCCATTGCATTTTTCTTTTCCGGTTATCATAAAGAATCCACTTTTCATCACATGTTACAATTCGATCCAATATTCCTTCATTTCTGTACCGGTTCAACAAGGCAACACAAGTTTCAACACGCGTTTCTTTCTGCAGATCAGTCAAATCATGAGGCACCCATTTTTCGTATTTTTTTATTTTATTGATTTGACGCAAGTGAGTCAATAAAGTGGGTAAGGTAACGTTAAACCATGCCGCCAATTCCTGGGTAGTTTGACTAGGATCGGCTTCCACTATCTCTCTTAATTCATCGTTATTCACCTGTGTGGGCGGTCTTCCTCGTGGCTCGTTCTTTAAGTCGAAATTTCCATCACGAAAGCGTTTAAACCAAAATCGCACGGTGCGTTCATTAGTAGACCCCTCTCCAAACACAGCATTGATATTGCGGGCTGTTTTTGCCGCGTTAGTTCCGCGTCGGAACTCGTATTAAAAAATCACTCGAATTTTCGCAGTATCCATCTTTCTTGTCTAAATTGAATAACAAAAACAATTGAAAGTCGATATTCAAATGTTTCACATTTTTTACAAAAAGAACATCACAGAAACCATTTGAAAAAAGTTTCATTCGAAAACCTCAAACCATGAAGATTCTATGTCAATTCAAAGAACCTATTTCAATAAAACGGCAATTTCATACTTTAACCCCTATTATTATAACCTATATCTGATAGCAATCGTTAGATCAACTTAGAGGCACCTTAGAGTGAAAACTCTAACACTAGGTGAACCACAAATCTGTATGAAAAAAAAAAAAATTTGAATCTGTTTGAAAATCTAATAGAAAAATATATACCCATGTTAGGTACCTACCTGTAGGGTCACTTGACATCACACGAACGCACAATATCTTCACATTGTTAACTTCTTTTATGAACCAGTCATTGAAGAATGCTGAACAAGTAAGCATTACGTAGTAAAAGGTAGCCCAAACTCCGAGTAAAATAGCGCTGATTAGAGGATATAACTGGAAATATAATCCAAAACTAAAGTTTCACCTCCCTATTACCTCTTACTAGGTCGGTATACATAATAGTCGTAACAGATGATCGAACTTGCACCGCACCGTACCTTTAAATTATTTATCTACCGGCTGTCAAGTATTCTGTGGCAGATGCCGTCGTCACACTATTATTAGGTAAGTACTACTAATGCGCGGTCAGCCGGGATTCGAAACCACGACCTTCGGAATGAAAGTCGGGGTATCTACCACTAGACCAACACCGCTCCTAATGTCAGTGATGCGATGGTGCAATCTGGACTGGATTTGATATTTATTTATATTACTAATACTATAAGCCGGTTTACTGGTTGGTAGGTAGGTAAAATTCGTGGTTTGAAGTATTTATACGTATTATAAGTAGGTACAATAATTATTCGGTTAACCGTACCGGTGGAGGTGGAACCTCCTGATGTTCTACCGGATGGGGATGAGGTGGAATTAAGGGGTAAGACAAGCCAGCGCTTCCGCTTACAAAGATTCTTGTTTCCGTCGTAAAAATTGCCTCACAAAGGAATTAACGAACCCGGCTCAGATTTTAAATAGGGGTTAAAACTTACTTTAGAGTGAACCCCCGATACTACAACACCGATGCATATAAACGTCCAAATCAAAATGATCATTGCAGTCATAAGGATCTGTAATAAAAACGCACAATAGGTCATCCTTTATATAAGATCCGTGATGAGACCATGTCATCTTCATCAGATACCTAGGACATAGGATAAGGGCAGAAAGAAGACGAAAAAGGCAAGTACTTACAGAGATATAGGTTTTAATTAAATTGCTAACTTATGTAGGTAAGCACTTACTGAATAACTGTAAATCTCAGTGGTGATCCTGTAGGAGATAATAATCTGTTGAAGGCATTCCAACCACTTCTCCTTTTGCAAAGATTCACAGTACAATTTAGAATTTGGGAAGATGTTTAAAAGGCTCTTCGATTTACCTTTTATTTTATTTTTCTCACCTCTAGCTGTCACTTTAATGCATTGATTAAGATGGCGAACACGAATTATTAGAAAATATATTATGATAATTCCCATTATGATATCAAAATAGGTTGTTAACATGCCGAAACAGAACGGTATAGTATATATGGTATCTACAGCAGTAAATAAGAAATACGAATGTGCCAAAAAACCCGCTGTATAAAATAGTAGAAGCAAAACTGAGACTAAAACGCTTAGTCTTACTACAAAACTTGAATAGTAACTGTTGTTCTCCAGCTGCAAAATTCTATCTAGCTTCTGGAGCATGTAATATATCTGAATATTCTTTTCTCTCTGAGTATATTTGCTAATTAAAGTGTTGGTTAGGTATGAGGAATATTGCATAGAGCATCCAAACACGCAAGTAATAAGCAAAATTGTATCTTTTTCCCAAAATTTGTCTATATATGCTCTCAAATATAATGCTGCAGAGACAGTAATTATAATTATTGTAAAAACAGTATAGAGATTCTGTTTAAATGTTGTGTAAGTCACGGTGTTATTTTGTATACTGACTCTGATACCACCCAGTAAATTTAGTATAAAATGAAAAACAAAAAAGTTTCGTAAAAAGTTAGCTTCTAAAGTTATAGAATTCTCAGAAACTCTTTCATCATCTTTCGTATCTTTTGTGGCTAAACGAGATTCTATATTTGACCTTTTGGACATTGCTCTTACGCGAAGTGTTAGTTCAATGAATATGACATGCACTAACTCCTTTCTAACCATATTTTAATGGTTACAAATCTCAGGAGTCCATCAAAAAATAATTATATAGATTAGTGGCCATAAAACACTGTAATTCCTTTGGGAAAACAATAATGTCGTTTCAATTGTATCTCCTGGGGTTTACAAAAATGGAACAAGTAAAAATCGGTAGATGCATTACCCGCCCGCGGTTAACATCGAACGTTTCTATCGATGTATCTACAATGGGACAGACCAAACATATAGACAAGATATCACAAGATATATTAAACGATGACTTCATAAGAATTTTCAAACCAATCCTTTTTGTGCAATACATCCTTGGTATGTGCGGAGTGGACATTAAACTAAAGTACGTCACACCACCGACAAAGCTATACATTACATACTATTTTTTCATATGGACTCTAAACTTCATCGCTTTACTTAATTGTTTAATGAATTGCGAATCAAAACATGCCTCAATTTCAATGGATATTGCTTTGAAAATAGGATTATTACTGAATGGAACCATCAATGCAGTTTTGGCTTGGCAAACTGTTGTCCGCAACGGAAGAATGAGCAGTGATATGTATGTAACACTACAAAAGGTAGACCGAGGTCTCAAAATGAAATACTCTAAGAAACTAAACGAGTACATGTTTAAAATATCAGTAACTGTGACCTTCTTTGCTGTAGTTTTATTACTGACATGGATGCATATCTTCAGTTTTTATATCATTAAAGAGTTTTATCTCTCTGCATATTTCGTGGCACTTATGGGCGCTTCGGACTTTCTTGATTTCGCCCTGTACTTTATTATATTGTACTATGTAAGACTGAGGGCAAAATACATAAATGATGTTTTGAAAAATAATGCTAATCTGAAGAATATTAACAAGCCTCATATTATTGGACTTGTAGAAAAAGAAATCGTACCAGAAGAAATTGTCAGAAGAATGTACTGTGTTTTAGCTAGTTTTAGTAAAGTTATGGATGGGTTTCAGTTTGGGGTATGTTGGATTGTGTTACCATGGAGCTTCCATTTTCCACTTCCTTACAAAATATCAGATGGAATAATAGATAAATGTTTTTTCTATTTTCAGATCCTATTTTTTACGTCTAAAGTTCTTGGTTGGCAACTTCTAACGATACAATATTATGTATCGTTTATAAAATTAAAGGTAGGTACAAGTTATCTACAAAAACTTAATTAGATACACAATGAGGTAAATTTTTAAATTTTCTAATTTATTTTACGTCAAAATGTATTTTTGTAACTATAAAAAGACTTAAAAAAGGTAACTAGGTCGTTATGTAGCACCTAAGGTTTTAAATTAGGCTATATACGAATCTTTCGGTTCGAGTAAAAATAAAATTAACCAACATTTTTAAATTTTCGTCCAAAGTTCTTAACAAATGTCCATTCGTCTCATAAAAAACATCCCAAAACGTCATTCTTTGTGCAAGCGGACTGGTTGTGAGAGTGGTGCTCAGATTTATGTTCATACAGTAAATCTTTTCTAGAGTCAGAGGTTCCCATTTCTCATTTATTAGGTCTGAAGTCTCTGGAGTTGGATTCCTAAAAAAAAACAATACATATGTTATCTTCTAAATTATTGCGAAAGATTTTCCTTCCAGTATACATAATATTAGTAACTCTATCAAGTATTTACACTTACCCGTATTTGACAAAATCTGCCCACATCTTTGTCATCACATCAATAACCAACTGATCATCAGGTGTCGGTTCTTCAGGCATAAAGTCCATACTAAATAAATATCCTATTTCATCTGCATGAACCGCACCATCAATTTGGAGACCAGTTCGGCGCTGTACGAAGTTTCTCTGTCCCGTATACGAAAAATTATAGAAATATATATTCCCAGCGTTGTTATCTAGTAACTTGTAGATAGTTCTGTAAGATGGATAAATGAACATCATATCTGAAGTAAAATCAACGAAATCATCCCATCGTTGAAGACCGTCGTCACCAAAGTAAAACTGTTCTACCAATTCACTCATGCCGCGGAAATCTTCATGTTGAGTATCGAATACATTATCTAGGGAATTTAATGCAATTGATCTTGATCCTGCCATATTTCTCATAGATCCTAGCTCATCGCTGTTAAGTCCTATTATCACTGGCATATCTTTAACAGTTGGTATCTCTGTTGTAGTAGCCCAAAATTTAGTAATGTACGTTTCAACTCCTTCGAATTGTTTTTCAACACACGGCCAAGGAGCGTCCAAACTTTCACTGGCAAGTACTACGTCATGAGGATGCAATTTCGCTAAATAAGCAATAGCTTCGTAAATATCATTTGTCTCGAAATCAAAATACCGAGCTAAAGTGATTGGGACATCTTTTGGAGGCCGTGGAACTGATCCTGCAGCTAATGCAGTTCCACTTTGAAATATAGCTTGGTTGAACAACTTTTCTTCAGAGTTATCTCTGTGCAAATGATAATCTATAGACATACCTCCTGCGCTATTTCCACCCACAGTGATTTTGTCTGGGTCTCCTCCAAATGCACTTATGTGTGACTTTAGCCAACGCAGGGCCAATACTTGGTCTCTTAGTCCTTGATTTCCAGGAATTTCGGGAATATCAAGGCACATGAAACCATATTGGCCAATTCTGTAGTTTATTGTTACCAAAATTATGTCATGTCTGACTAAGAACTTAGGCCCATACAAGAATTTACCGTAGTATCCAATACTAAATCCTCCTCCGTAAATCCATACAAAAACAGGTAATTTACTATTGGAGTCTACATGAATTGGAGTGTAGACGTTTAGCCGCAAGCAGTCTAGTTCTCCAACGACAGTGAAATTAAACTCTTCAATTTGAGGACAAATCGAGGTGTCGTCGTTAGCTTCAAAAACATCGTCAAAATCAGGATATGGAACTGATATCTAAAAATACAAGAGTAATATGTATTCGCTTTCAACTTATAAATTAAAATAATCATCTTTCTATCGATGTCTTCGGTATAGCAATAAACTTTTGACAAATGCTTTTTAGTATACAACAAATTTAATAAGCTTCTTTTCATGAATAAGTAGGTATGGGAAAGAGAAAGAAAAAAGAACAAACATTTCATTAAGAACGAAATGTTCACCAATTAACGAGGGCAAACCGCGGCACTTCTGCAAATTTTTACCAACATTGTCTATTTATTTACAGTTAGCATCAAAATTAAAGACCACATTCACATATTTACCAAAACCGCTATACATCATCAATTCATCATTATTCATCATAATTTTGGGGTGTCAGCATATAAGAGACATTGTATAAATTAGTTTCTATCTTTCCTTTTATTTTCTGAATGTTTAGAGTTTACACAATTATGAGCACTAGTATTTCTAAAAGTTTATGGACCATTTTGAAATTGATTTCACTTACCCCAAAAGGATTATCTGCATCTACCATTCCGTAGGGTATACCCATATACATATTGACGTTTCCATCGTCGGACCTCACACCTCGTATGTTTCCTTTTGCAGTGGTAATCACTGGGCCATCTTCAGCTTGAACACTATTCACTAATAAATAAACTATTACAAAAATAAAATACAAGTCCATTTTTAGTAAAATGAATGTTGCTTTACTTTAATGAGACTTTAATATCACGATTTTATGATAATTTTTGTAGCTATCAAGTTTATCTATCTAGAAATGGTATCGATGTTTTTATTATTATGTACCTACCGATTTAATGATTACCTAAGAGAGATTATTTCCTCTAGGTACCTTTACTTACAATAACACATATTCGATGTATGTACTAGTTTACAAAGCGTTCGTGCATGCATGCATGCATGATGCAATGCTTATATTGACTTTTGTCTAAGTCTGATAACTTTTGATGATATAATAGCTTAGATATGAAGTGGCTCTTTTGTCTGCTCGACATTAATTCAAGAAGTGTAATTTGGAGCCCTCGCTTTGATAGGTGCAAGCGGATAGACCTAAATGGAGACTTTTTATTTGCTTATTAAATATTTGCACCCGGCGGGAATTGAACCAGCGGCCTTCTGCGTTGTAGTCGGGCGTTGTTGCAATTTCATGAATGGTTTGCTTACCTGCTCGTTATGACCATGGGTTTTCAAAAACAAAACGGTTGCCATGACAAAGAAGCGAGCACACGACTAATGGTAGTCGCAGAAGTAGAATGCAATGCGGGGACCGGGAGTGTATCATCGTCATAACAAAATCGAGATTTAATTTGTGAAACTTGTATCGACGGAACCCGTCATGCGCGAGTCCGACTCAGACTTAGCCAGTTTTTTACATTTGAATTTTCTGCTCTTGTTTCAGCAATCGACAAATAATTCATACTCTCTCACCAACCTGCCATATTGCTTTGTCTACATGAGTTTGATATTAATATTGTGTCTTGTCACGCAATCGTTAACAACTAAACTGGAAGACTCGAGGAATATATGCAAAAGTTTAACTCAGACTTTACATGAAGGTTAGTAGTAAGTCCCATTGGTCTAAGTCGTAGCTTCAACCGGATTCGTCCGTGTTCTGATACGTTGTCTGTGAAGCCACTAATGTTGAGGTTACATTAGCAGGTAAATATATGTTCAGGCTTATGCGACATATATCGTGTTCAATATGTTAAATTTTTTAATTATAAGTAAGGATGTAAAGTGAAACTTTTGCAACTGATAGTTTATGATTACCTTTAACAAACTACCTATTACGTTTCGCATAAAATTCACGGACTATATAAGTAGGCCCTATATGCGGCGGCGTCTGTGGCGCATCGCATAGAACATAACAGATATATTTATTTATATTATCTGTTCTGTGCTAAAATCCCACTATACGAGTGTTGAACATTTCATAAATGTACCCACCTACACTTAAGGGTGTTCAACGTGCTGCTCTGCCCCTACCATCTAATTCTCCGGGCACACAGTTTTCTTGTGACATTTATGGCAGGCGCTGTCGCTCTAGTATCGGCTTATCCACCTGCACAAGTGTCGTACTTCTCTCCGGTTATGTCGGACGCTGCTAAAACCATCTTTACTATTAATGGAATAGAGCGGCCAATGATGATGATGGCATTTAAGGGTAGAGTCCTGGGGTTTTTTTTAATTTTCCACTAAGATTGTATAGTTATTAGTGGAATTCGCAAAACTAATTTAACCACCCCCATTAGTAATAAATACCCCCCTAAAACATAGGCTGTAAACTTTTCCATCTGAATACCTAAGTAATTTATGATTACCTAGGGCAGCTAGGTACCTAATTTAAACATAGTATTTTTTCTTTCATATCATCATTAAGCCCTCAAAATATTTCCAATAAAATGAGTGCATAGCAGTTGTCGATCAAAGTATAGTTAATTATACGTTGTCCTACCCAAATAACGATTTTAATTATTTAATCTACTAATGGTAGCTAGGTGCTTGAAAAGACGAAGTAATTTCCTTAGATGGATACCTTTTGACTTTTCTTTACCCTTACGAATACAAAATTTACTCTATGTAGTTTGTTTGTGTGGATAAAAACGATCAATTTTATTTTTAAGATAAATTAAGATTGAATATATTGCCAACTAGCTGCGCCACGCTGTTTCACCCGCGTAAGTCCCGTTTCCGCGGGAATATCGGGATATATTCAATATTGCCAACTAGCTGCGCCACGCGGTTTCACCCGCGTAAGTCCCGTTTCCGCGGGAATATCGGGATATATTCAATATTGCCAACTAGCTGCGCCACGCGGTTTCACCCGCGCTTAGATGGATACCTTTTGACTTTTCTTTACCCTTACGAATACAAAATTTACTCTATGTAGTTTGTTTGTGTGGATAAAAACGATCAATTTTATTTTTAAGATAAATTAAGATTGAATATATTGCCAACTAGCTGCGCCACGCTGTTTCACCCGCGTAAGTCCCGTTTCCGCGGGAATATCGGGATATATTCAATATTGCCAACTAGCTGCGCCACGCGGTTTCACCCGCGTAAGTCCCGTTCCCGCGGGAATATCGGGATAAAATGTAGCCTATTCGTTATTCCCGGTATCCAACTACTTATATTCTAAGTATCATCGCAATTGGTTCATTAGTTTTTGCGTGATTGAGTAGGTAACAAACTTCCATACACACACGCATTCACATTTATAATATTAGTAGGATAATTGAAACTACTGTAAGAATTGTACAAGAACAATGTTTTTAGAGTTCCGTAGGTACCTGGTAAAAACTGAGACCTTTTAGTAAAGCTGCCCAGTTTCTACCTAACTGGCTCATGCATGATAACTATTAACATGTTTTGATTTTTAAAAAAAAGTTAATGTCCCGTTTTATTAAAATCATATTTGTACCTCGAACTTTTGCTCTTCAGAGGAAACCAAAGAATACACAATTCATTCATTTGTACAAAATAAAATTACGTTTCAGGTAAATCCAGGGTAAACGCAAAGCGACTAATATTATTAGTAAATGGGAAACGCGAAGCGACCGTATATGACATGTTTACACTCAACACTCGACTGCCATTGCAGATAGTCGCCATCACAGCGTCCTACACAATAGTGCTCCTACAATTCGCTGTTCTATAACAAGATGAAGACTCTTAAAGCCTTTACACCTGACAAAAACAGTATAACAACTATGAAAACGATCAAAGTTAATAACACTCCCGAATATCTTTCCAAAGACATTCTCGAGGAGGACTTTATAAAATCCTTTCTGATTATATACCGCCTTGAGCTACTCCTTGGGAGCTGTCGCGTCGATGCGAAAAATAGATTCATAACCACTCCTACCCTTATACAGAAGCTCTACACAGTTATTATCTCTTTGGCTGTAATTGCTGGAAATGCGCTAATCATTTACCGTTTCTACCCAAGTGTAAATGACAAAACCGTATACGGATTAAGCGTGGCAGCCATCACAGGTCATCTTCTAACTTACATATGTAATGCCATTCATGTCAGGTTCATGAATGGCGCTAAAAACGTCGAGTTCCATTTAAAAATGCAAAAGATCGACCGTCTTATGAAAATAGATAAGAGTAAGCCGATCTACAAGATGCTTCGAGGCGTCAATAATATGTCCATCATTCTTCTAATCGGAGCCTATTTAGTGATATTCATCTATGCTTTAGTGAAATATGACTACGACTACGCTATGTTCTTTTCTGTTATCTTCGGTCAGTTCACGTACATCGTTGAACTGATAAATTGCTCTAGTATAGTGATTTACTACGTCATAAGATTGAAATTTATAAATGCAATTGTGAAGAATCATCTCAAATCGAGCACTGTTACTGGGTCAGATACGAAGAAGGTTTCTAAAAAATATATAAGGCGGTTGGCGATGGAGTCACATGACTTTGAAACGAGTGATACCAGCGTTTATTTGAGAGAGCTCTTTCATTGCTTTGAAACTTTTCAAGAATTGTACAGATTCCAGGTAGATACATCAATTACGAGGAAATTCAGTAAGTATTACTTAAATTAAATAATTAAATTCAATTAGTAACTTTCTTTTATTTTTCAGCTGTTCATGTTCTCTTTAAAACTTGTAATTATGAGTTTAATCGTTTTCGAGCTACTTCTGTTCTCTATTCAAAAAAATGTAAGTATTTTGCTTTCGAATTTTTTCAATTTTTTTTTCTCCTTCACACAAAATAGCCAAAATACAATTTAGCAGAAACTAATACCTACAGACTTAATAGCATTTTTGAATTTTTAATGGTTTCTGTCACAGTCAGCATCACAAGTCGATGATAACATTCAGACTTTCCGATATACATCGTAATTAGATAGATTAACCAAATGTACCAAATTATTACCAAATCGTACCAAATTATTACAAACAAAAACAAGTTAAAAAAATAAATTAAAAATTACCATAGAAAAATTTTGGTAAAAATATAAACTACCTAATAAACACATTTTTATGAAGAATATACTTAAAACTAATGAAACAACAACTAGGTACAATGGGCGGCCTTATCGCTTAAAGCACTCTCTTCCAGGCAACCTTTACCTAATAATTGTAGGTGTGTCAAAACCGGACGGACATTCTGAAAATATGAGACGACATAGATAGTCTTTTTCAGAATGTATGTTTTGACACCCCACAATTACAATGTTGCTTGGGTACCTAATAAAGATTTTGAAAATGAATGTCGTAGAAATATGTTGAAAGTAAAATACATCTTCAAAAACCAGAAAAATGAACTTTTGATGCCGACCGTACCACCCTAAAGCACCTTTACCTTACGGAGTTAGTTGCATTTATATTAACTTACCTATATTTTCGAGTTTCTAAAAATGACGGGTTTTTTTTTTCTCAGAAAATATACGAAATGGAAATAATGTCGCTGATTCTTTTCACTGTGATTGACATATTCATCGCTATATTCCTTGGTTATCGTTACGAAATGCTATACAGCGAAGTGAAGGAAACCAAACGATTGTCTATCGGAGTCATGGCTATACATCAGACTGGTAAGATATATTATAAACGGAGATTTATTAAGGCCGAGTAGGTATTTACCTCTTAGAGTATACATAAGCAAGCTATAGAGCGCGCCTATGGGTATTTGCCTACTGCGCAAAGTGTAAGCAGATGCTCTATACATAGATATTCAAATATTGAGGTTGAATAGTGATTCGCGAATCATTTTTACACCGCGGCACTGAACATTTATTTATTTATTTACTATTAGGAAATCCAACAGCTATAACTTAAAAAATAGACAACACAAATTAACAACTGAAAGCCAATAACATTACATTTCACCATAATTATTACTAGAATAAATTCTAACGAGAGAAACAGTCCGTCCCCGTAACCCTAGGTGACTGATGACACCATCTTTGTCATTTTTCGACTGTTTATACCGGTGCTTACAGTTCATACTCGCATACCAGCGCTCTATAGCTTGCTTATGTATACTCTAAGATTTACCTATCATAGAACTTGATGCCTCTTTCAAGGGGAGCGGATACATACTCTTTCTCTAATTAATCATAGTCGACGGTATCCACTCTGAATAAATTGGAATGAGAGAAAATATTGTTTACTGGCTGCGCTGAAGTGAAAAAACGCGTTATCACAGGTGCGGGCGGCCGAGCGGTTCTCGAGCGGTTGCACTTTTTTGTTCATTACTCGGGTTCTACTAATTAGATTTCGATGCAAAGTATACCACGACCTTCCTCGAAAACAGAACTATCCAATATTGAAACCCAGATTTCAATCGGATCAGTAGTTTTTAATTGTATAAGAAACAGAGAAACAGACTTTGTTTGTTTGATAGATGATTTGACCCGAGTGTTTATTTGCAGGCCATATCCGCGAAAAAGCAAGGACAATGTTGAAAATGATAGAAGAAACACCCCCAAGATTCTCTATCTACGACATGTGGGAAATGAACGCGGGAATATTCCTCACGATATTCAGTCTCGTCACCAGTCTTATTGTCACTTTGCTACAATTTGCTTTCTTGTAAGAAAACGAGTTTGGTAGCGAAGTTTGGGCAAAGGTTTGCCGGTTTGTTCGTATTATATTCCTTCTTTTAGATGAGCTGCTAATTCTTACACCATTTTAATACTTACTAGCTGCGCCCCGCGGTGTCACCCGCATAAGTCCCGTTCCCGCGGGAATATCGGGATAAAAAAACCTATGTGTTATTCCAGCTACATATATACCTAGATCTGTAGCCATAGTACAAGCCTAATTGCTTAATTTAGGACTAGATAGCGGTGAGTAGAACGCCCTGCATTTTTTCAGCTGGTAATACTTTGACAAGTTTGGGTGCGTGTGTTAGTAACTAAACGAGAATGTTTGTTACTCCTTCAAGCAAAAACTACTGAGCCGATTTTGATGAAACTTGGTAAGCAAATAGCTAGAGATCTAGATTACTTAACACATAAGCTATACTTATCTTTTTATTATGTAATTCCTACAGAATCGGGAATCGCG
Organism: Idaea dimidiata; assembly: GCA_949358125.1. NCBI lineage: Eukaryota > Metazoa > Arthropoda > Insecta > Lepidoptera > Geometridae > Idaea > Idaea dimidiata. Next base: position 11,527,344 of record OX442339.1, on the reverse strand, counting down.
CGTAGCGGAACATAAAATAAAATTTAAAATTGTTGTAAAATTGTATATTTTTGAGTGTGAATAAAACATTGCTTCAGTATAAATGTATTACAATTATTTTATCTATGCACAGCATTTTAAACAATATAAAACTGTTAATAGGTATGTCTACTTATAAATAATAATAATCCTTATCTATAAAGCTTTGTGGACGGAAATAAGTCATTTAAATTGCACTTATTCTTATTATACTTAATATTTATTGTTATTAAGGGGTATATACGAGCTAAACAGAAAATCCCTTCGGATTCATCGAAAATTGTTGATTATTTTCTGACGCAATGTTTTTGAATATTTTTGATTTTTAGTTTGGTGCGTATTTACCCCTTAACTAAATTGTCACTTTATCTAGGTTTCAAGACAAAACCAACTATTTTCAAGATCGAGTAAAACATCACAATCTTTTTCAGATAGAAATCTAACTTTCGAAGGTTTTAAGTAGTGTTTGATTTTATTCGAAAGATATATTTTATTTGTATATTGAGAAACCAGGCTAAGTACGTTTGCGTAAGATCGGAATATTTTTCGGTTTCCTTCTGGGAGTACGAAAAATTCGTTATATCTGTACCTACCTATTTTTTTTTTTTTTTTTAATCAATTTAGAAATTGGGGACCTTTGTCAAAAACAGAACATGTCGGTCCCATTATAACAAAATAATTATTGAACTACAACATAAACATAATAAGTAAAAAGTTAATAAGTTAGTTAGTTAGTTCCATTAATTTTAGCTTTTATAAATAAACATGATGTTACCCGCGACTTCGTCTGCGTAGAAATAGTGCATAGCCGACTTTTTTGTTCAATACTCAGGTTCTACTAATTGGATTTCGATGTAAAGTATACCACGAGGTTCTTCGAAAATAGAACGATCCAATATTGAAAACCAGATTCTAATCGGATTAATAATTTTTAATTGTATAAACAACAAACAGAGAAACAGACAGACAGACATGAAATTTAAAAATATATAATTTTGTGCTACTATTTTTCCTAAGTCCCTTAGACAAGTACAGACTTTTTGACCTCTCTTCCTTTATTATAATTATACATATAGATAATATGTCTCATGTCACACTATGTCTCCACGAGAAGAACTACCTTAAATAAATTGAACTATCCGAACTTCCCCAAATCCGATCCTACGCAAACGCACCGAAATGTCTTTTCAAAATAGGATTAATAAAATTTCTTCTATGGCTTTCGCGATTTTGTATAATAAAACACTTTTTACACAACCAAGCTTTCGCCAACTTTACAGTTGGTCTTGAAAAATCCAACTGTAAAGTTGGCGAAAGCTCGGTTCGTTTAAAACCATAAATATAACGCGTTTAAACGGGTAACAGGTAAGCCCTTTTAATCCGAAAGGGGGTTGTTCTAGACGTCTAGGCGAACACCTTTTGTTCTACGACTTTTGAAAATTCAATCTTTTTTTTTGAAAATTTTGAGATTATGTTTCACTGGAAAAACAGCTGTTTTTGAAAATAAAGGTAATTGAAGGTTTGATTGTAGTAGTCCAAACTAAATGAAAGAACAACATAAGGTCAATAACCTCGAACTCTAAGAAACAGCTGATTTTCAAGTAAACTTTACACCTAAATTTTTCGAAAAGTACTTCGAATTTTCAAAAGTCGTAGAACAAAAGTTGTTCGCTTAAACGTCTAGAACAACCCCCTTTCGGATTAAAAGGGCTTACCCGTTACATCTTGTATAGTGTTTTAATAGGATTAATGTCATGAGATTCTTTCACAGTCTAAACGATAAATGATTGATTTAAAAATCATCGAAACGTTACCTACTATACCTACATTGTTTTTTCGAAACTCATCTCAATAGGGAAGTATGTCAAAAAAGTTTTATAAATACCACAATACTGGAAGCGATTAGTACCGCCATTGAAGTAGACAATGATGCAGCACCATTACACCTGTGATCGAGGAAGCAGAAACACCACACAGTCTCGTCGTACCAATCTCTGTAACAAGGAAAAAATAAAATAAATAAATATTGCACATTACACACAGCGCAATCTAGCCTCAAACTGAGCACTTAGCTTGTATTATATGGGCACTAAGACAACGGATATACTACATATTATACTTATTTTTTGTAAATACATAAATAAATATTAGTATTGCAATACTGCACACAGCGCAGTCTAGCCCCAAACTAAGCACTAGGCTTGTGCTATGGGTACTAGACAACGGATATACTACATATTATACTTTTTTTTTTGTATTATACATATTATACATAGATAGACACCCAGACCAGATACAAATATTTAAGATTTTTCTTCGGTTTTCGCCACTTTGTTTTGAAATAAAACTCATTTTACCATTTTAATATTTATGTGGTCATAGTAAACTTCATTTTGAATAAGAAAGACATAAAAAAGGCATTGTTTTATGATTTAAATGACAGATTTATGATATGACAGAGTCTTATTCTCGGTATCCAACTACCTGTATTTCAAGTTTCATCGCAATCGGTATAGTAGTTTTTGCGTGAAAGAGTAACAAAGTCACATGCATTCATACAAACTTTTGCGTTTATAATATTAGTAAGATTTATTCTTTGCTGTCTTATACGAAATCCACAGGAAAAGATGGGGTAGCAATATTCTAGACCAGTGGAACAGTGGAAATTGACAAGCACTATGCAGTACATTACTGCTTTGATGTAACGTGGATATTACCGGTGATTAACGCAAAGCAGCAATGTACTGCATAGTGCCTATCATTTTCCACTGTTGTCAGACGTCCACTAGATAGATAATATGGGGGCAGGACTATAAGGACAATGCCGAATAGGAGATGAATGTAGTTCACACAAAATAATAATACCTCAACATTTTTTACTGTAATTTCATTGATAAAAACCGAGTACAATCATTTTATTAGTTGAACATAATATCATGCAATTCATGCACCATTACTTTTCAATGTCAAGTTTTGAATGTACCCAACTGAATTAGGTTTGTAACAAACTCGATGAAATAGCAAAATACTATTCAGAATTTTGATGTCAAAATAAATTAAAGCTTGAGATTCAATACATTATGAGACACTCTCATCAAACAAACCATTCAAAAACATAAAAAAAACCGTTTTGAATTAATGGCCTTATAATTTTAAGAACAAACAAACACTATCTCATACAATCAATACTTATGTAAGAATGAATGAATAAATTCTTTATTGTACACACCATATAAAATTACAATATATACAGATAGAAACAAATACAAGTTAAATTAGGAGGCACAATGGGCAGCCTTATCGCTGAAAGCGACATTTTCCAGGCAACGTTGCTTTTTGAATAATATCCGTAAATTACACGTACAAAACTTGGCATAAAAGTGTACAATATACACGGACTTGCCAGAACCCATTCGCGTGTACAGGATAGCGTACACTGAACTGTGAACGTGTTAAAAAATAACACTTATTTACTCAGTGTAACTCTTTGAAAAAACCCTTCTTGACGTTTCATCCGCATACGCCTAGACTCCTGGGAATATCAGGATCAAAAGTAGCCTATGTTACTCCTCGATAATGTAGCTTTCTATTTGTTAAACATGTTTGAATTGGTCTAGTAGTTTCGTTACTTATTCATAGTTTTTCTTATGTTTCTTATAAGATTTTTTTTTCTGTTAGGTTTTTCATTACAAAAGAAAAAAAGAGTTTTGGCAAATGTTGGATCGAGAGCGCCACACTGAATCCCACGCCTTTGAGACTTACACAGCATATTTTTCGTAATTTTCACTTAGTGCGCTTCGTAACCATGCAATACTTTACGTTTTCTGGAGAGTTCCACTGAGCGTGGAGTTCGTGTAACTAACGATAGGGAATATCATGCTTTTTTGCGTTCATTGGAAATCAATGAATATGGCAATGATCTGCTCGGCAACTATAGGTGAGTACGTGCAACGACGCGCACGCGCCACACTAAACGGACGAAGCTAGTTACAAATCTTTCATTTTTATATTTGACCTTTAGAGTAGATTAGATTAGATAAAACTTTATTGTACCATAAAATATTCCAAAACAAATTACATAAACAAATACTTACAGCTAATTATAATAAAGGTACAATGGGCGGCCTTATCCCTAAAGCGATCTCTTCCAGACAACGTTTGAATGGACAAGAATTGTAGGAGGGATGGGTGGGTAGAGTACTAGTTAGTCTAAAAATTAAATTCTTTAGAATATCCTCACCTCTTAATATCTAACTCTTTGATACTATTGTTGACATAATTGGCGAGATTCAAATCCTTAGCAGCCGGTCGACATCCCTCATATGTGTCAGCAGGAATATCTGTACGGAACGCTCGGAAATTGCTCAGGCAATCTCTTGTGATCACTTCTTGAGCTGAAACAATTAATTAGCAGGTCACAAAATGATGTTTTAAAGTGCTACTTATAAACGCTACCCTCTTCCTTAGAAACAGCTGCATATAACTATGTATTGTTTGTCTTTTACTGTGACATGAAGTTTTAAAGTTGACAAACGTCATCTAACTTGGTCATTTGTTAATCATCGTTTATAATTATAAGTAAGGGGGTTAATAACTGATTTGATGAAGTTTGGTATAGAGGTACAGGTTCCTTCGAGAAAAATAGGTTAATTTTGATGCTAGCTGCGCCCTACTCATATCTGGATATGAGCGGGGCGCAGCCAACTTGTAATAATATATGCGAAAGTACATCTGCCCCCCTAACGCGTAACTCCCGTCGAGTTCAACTCGACGTCGATTTGGGAATAGGTACGATGCTTTCGATAACGGGGTTGGGTAAAGCAACCGCACAAGGAGCAAGCTTAAATTATTTATGGCTTTAACGTCGACAATTTCTGTTCGCTAGATTTGATGAATTTTGTTGAAGATAGATGGGAGATTAAATAAAGAAGAGCTTAGGCTACCTTCCTTTTATCCCGATAGTCCCATGAGATCGGGACTTACGTGGTTGAAAACGCGGGGAGCAGCTAGTGTTTAATAAGCTTTTAAAATCATATTATAAAATTTTGTTAATTGTGTAGTTTGTGAATCACCTTGAGACACCTTGGAATTTAAACAGTGTTAAATCAGTGTTTCGGTATTTTAGATTTTATTTTGACATTAGGTAGAGAAAAAAATGGCATTGTTTTCAACTGAATGAGAAAAAACTTGCCTAATTCTGATTGATAACTAGACATAAAAACATGGGATTTTACAATGACTTCTAGGTAGTAGTACCTACATTATTTGAATTTAAGGGTCTTTATGGATCAAAGTCACAAGTAAAAATGTTTTTCGTTTTTAGATGTTAAATAAAAAACAACTGTATCAACTGAAACTCGTGTTAACAACCGTTGGCAAATGCGCACCATTAACTTGTTCGCACTCATTTAACCTAGAGCTAAAATTTTCAATCACTCGCTGGAGCATCGCTCTTGGAATAGAGTTGATTTCCTCAGTGATTCTTTGCTTCAAAACGTTCAGGTTCGGTGGCAATGGATTGTAAACTTTACTTTTTAGGTAGCCCCATAGAAAAAAATCAGCAGGCGTTAAATCAGGGCTCCTCGGTGGCCAGTTGATGTCTCCTCGGCGACTTATGACGATTCATGGCTACTAAACTTAACAAGCCGGCCAAGCGTTTGAGACCACTCCCCTCCCCCTGCTACCTGCGGTTGGCGCGTATTGGTCAATTCAAAAACGAAAAACTTTCTGAGACACCCCTTATATTCTTATTGATTTTTTGATAATGATATTTGAGCGATGTCTTTTTATTGCTTAAGGCTTTCTACCACCCATGCTAAAGCGAGAGGCATGGGTTCGAAACCTGTCACAGGGTAGTCATTATAAACTAAAGAGTTAGCAGATAAACAGACAATCATTATACTTAACTTTCACATTAATATTATAAATAGGAAAGTGTTTATTGTATGTTTGTATGAGTTTCAATCACACAAAAACAACCGAACCAATTGAGATGTAACTTGGTATACAGACAACTGGAAGATCTGTGTGGATATTTAGTTTTGACCCGAACTTGATTTTGGAAAAGATATCTCCATCTTAGCCTTCTGGGAACAATGCCTCGTGAGGACGCCCTCGAGGACATTTTTTATTAATAGGTCATATTTAATTTTAATTTTAGTTTTATAATTAGTTTTAATTTTAGCTATTAACTTTTTTTTATTGTTTTGTCTCCATCTTGATCAGCGCGATTCAAGTTCATCTTCAGTTTTAGACCGAAACTCTGAATACCACTACTAAATTAACACATAGGTTACTTTTTATTCCAACATTCCCGCAGGATTGTAAAGTCTGGAACGTAACTGCAAGTTGCTACTAATACGAAAAAGGAAACAATTTCTCACCTCCCTTCCTTTCAATGAGTTTAACACAGATATCTTCATTGTCAGGGCAAGGGTTGCCGAGGTATCCAATCCCTCTCCAGTTAAAGGGCTCTGTACAACCAGGGGTGGCCGCTGTACACTGGTAACACCAAATTGATAACCCTGTAATAATTTATTGCACATTAGTTATTGTATCTAAAACAACTACCGACTAAGGGATGATTTATATTAGACCATCAAGAGCGACGGCCGGGTCCAAGTTTCATTGTACATTGCTTGGCCGCCACTCGGTTGCAACAGACTGGTCGACTGCTCCCCAAGCAATGAACAACGAAGCTTGTGCTCGTGACAGTCTAATATAAATCATCCCATACTTATTATACTATTTAGGTTTTGATCGACCATTAGGTTTTGAGAGAACTCGTTTACCCAGAGTCTTTCGACACTGGGGTGAGTCAAAAGGCCTAATAGAACTCTCCTTTCCCTTCCCCTCCTTCATTTTCTCTACAAATAAACTTCTTAGTTCCGATTGCATATCACTGCAATACAATGAATTACTTAATAGTGCATCTAGCAATTACGCCATAAGATACAAACCTTAAACATCTTATTTAAGGAAGCATGTTGTTTGTTTACCTAAACTAAACTAAACCTAAAATTATTTAATTTTAGTTCCAAAAAGCTATTCTGTAGTTATGCTAAGTTAAACCTAGTTCTTCAAAATCTGTGTACCAAATGAATAGTTGAATGAATGAAAATTTAGGTTTAGGAGGCACCAAGAGTATAGGAGTACTGTCTAAACTTAATTTTAGGAATTTTTAGGTTAAATTTTAGGATTTGGTGACAGCAGAAATGCCACCAATGTTCTAGTTTAGCACTAAAAATGGTTTTATAACCAGAGGTTGGAATTAGGTAGAGTTATTTATGTATGTGTTTATGTAGAGTTACTTATCGAAAACACAGGTTGATATTAAAATGGATCTTCCCGGGATTTCTAATGGACAATTAATTTCACGTGTGTGGTCAATAACATTATCTTAATATATAAAAATGAATCCCTTTTTCCCTTGGCAACGGCATCATGCCTAAACGGCTGGACCGATTTCGATAATTATTTTTGCGTTGTCTTCATTATAATCAGAAGGTTCTTATGGAAGAAGAAATATGCTGAACCGATTTAGATAAATCATACGCGAGTGAAACCGCGGGGCGCAGCTAGTTCTTAATATATTTTCCATTCTATTTTAATAGGTAGGTATTCTAAAATAGACAAATTACATCTCAGTCAACCTTAGAAAAGCTAACTGAAGTTAAGGAAAGCTCGGTAATTTGTAATAATGCTGTTATTAAATAAAACTTGATTAAATCCCGATAAATATTGTGATTAATTAATAAACCATTAGTTTTTTTTATTTGCATTTTTATGGAACTTGAGTCTGCACTTGGTTATGTTATCACTTATCATAGAAATATTTCTTACAGGAATAAAGCTCTTCAAATTGACAACAAATACAGGGCTCAACCCATATCTCTCAGTCCACTGTTGGCTAACTTAGAATATGTTTTACTAAAGGAAAAATATTTTGACAGGCCAAATATAAATCTAGATAGATTCTGTGGATTTTTATATCGGCAAATAAATCAGAATCGGTTTTCAACTGATATAAATACGTTAAGAGAACCACACCCTTCATTTAACTTTGTGTAATAAACCGACTTACCAGAGTTTATCAGCGATGATAGTACCGTCAAAAACACGAAATATCTCATCTTTGAAGCTTTTCAATTTGGATTTAATTCTACGACATGTATTTATTTCGTTATTCAGATTAAAAAATGATTTCCGTAAAAGTAAAACAAAACGAACCGACCATCAAACCCAAACAACCGCGTCGTTTTTCTAACTGACATTGACAGATAAACAATAGTGCTGCCAACAACAATTCTAAAATACGTCAAATGAGCAATAAAATTCCTTCAGTAATCCGCTAAATAAGTAAATTCTTCTCAAGTCTCAACTTATTAGAATAAAAGTATTGTAAATAGCCACACATTAATTCAAACTCATACAATTATTACATTTTTGACATTGTCATTTATCATCTACATCTTAAGCCCGCAACGTTACTCATTTCATTTCTACAGTAGAAATAACAATATTGTAAGCGCTATTACTTATTATTTGTTGTAAAATATACATGGAATAATAATATGATCCTACCATTAAGGGATGTATAATTATATTAGACCGTCACGGGCGCGGGCCGTGCCCCGTACGAGGCACAGACGACGCGATGTTTCTTAAATGTTTAAGAAAGTACTCTGTGACGCGTTGCCGTTCGATAGTTCACTGTCAATAGTCTATCGATAGAATATCGATAGTTGTGACAGAGCAATATTTAGTATCGATATGTCTATCGATTTGATATTATCCGTACTATCTGTAGTTTCGGATCGATAGTGTCGGATCTGACTGTTGTAACAATAATCGATAGCGTTAAACTATCGATACTGTCGATACTTTCCAGCTACGCTATCGACAAAGCAAAACCATTGATAATTTCAATACTATTGTACCAAAATTAGCAATCGCAAATGGCATAAATAATTAATAAAAAAATTGCGACTTACCCAACACTACGTACAGTGTACGTAGTGATATTTTTTTTTCCTTTTCAGATTGAAGGGGGTGTAATGTGAAAAGGTAACCGATACGGTTTGGATACGGCCCGCATCCGTTAGGGTCTAATTTATTTAAATCATGCCTAAATAAATAAAATCCTATAATAACAGATATAGCAAATTTTAATTGTAGTGACATAGTCGATTCAACTGAATAATCCTATAGCACAACACATTTTTGGCCGCTTCTTACCTGCCTACTCAAATTCATTGGATGTGGGGCAAATCCCTAAGTTGGCAACACTGCAGACAAAGAAATGTTTTACTTTTTATTTTTCCGTCCTGTGTAAAGAAAAGCCAAAGTCACGTCTTTGTACATAATGGATTTTTTGGCGGGAACACGATAATGAAATGAAATGAGGAACGGTGACTTATTCAAGGTCTGCGGGGTCGCTACAAACAAGATGCTTTCCCAACCAAGTTTTCAAAAAATATTGGAGGGACCAATTACATAATATTGTTGTCCGTTTTCAAGAGAATCCAAAATGCTGAGGCAAAGCTATGTTGAGACGTTTCAAATATTGAATATCACGTACCTATTTAATAATTGAAACGTTTCCAAAAGGTGTACGTGCTGACACTCAGCTCAGCGGGACCCCCCTATCCTAAAACGATATGAGTAGGTCTTCCGCGGCGTTTTTTAAAGAAGTAAATTTAATAGAGGACGTGCTTGCTAAAAACGATCTCAAGTCAAAGTTAAGTAAGAATATGAGTAACTGTATGGGTACCTACGCGACAATATTTATAAGCACAGGTCTACTAGATGCATTTACATGCCAGATTTGAAACTTTAGTCCAAGTATGTACTTAGGTACCTACTTAACGTAACGATCTTCCCAATTTTCAGCATTATACGAATTCAAGTAAAACTAAAATTTTATACGGAATTTTTTTGTAGGAATTTTCTCAGGGAGTTGTTCCAGCGGATTAGCCTAGCTATCCAGCGCGGGAACGCTGCCAGTATTTTGGGTAATACCATGCCGCGGGAGGGTGGCGTCGACAGCTTACTGTCAATTTAGATTCTAGTTTTGTTTTTATTAGTATGTAACTTTTCAAATGTACCTATGCCTATTGTGTCAAATAAAATTTTATTTTGATCTGGGTTAATTCTAGATAAATACCACACATAATACAAGATGTAACAGGTAAGCCCTTTTAATCCGAAAGGGGGTTGTTCTAGACGTCTAGGCGAACACCTTTTGTTCTAAGACTTTTGAAAATTTGAACTTTTTTTTGAAAATTTTGAGATTATGTTTTACTGGAAAAACAGCTGTTTTTGAAAATAAAGGTAATTGAAGGTTTGATTGTAGTAGACCAAACTAAATGAAAGAACAACATAAGGTCAATGACCTCGAACTCTAAGAAACAGCTGATTTTCAAGTATACTTTACACCTAAATTTTTCGAAAAGTACTTCGAATTTTCAAAAGTCGTAGAACAAAAGTTGTTCGCCTAAACGTCTAGAACAACCCCCTTTCGGATTAAAAGGGCTTACCTGTTACATCTTGTATATTAAATGATAATAATATATTATGGTATTTATTTAAAATATTAAAACTATATTTTTATCCATGTAGAAAACGATTAGGAGATTATTGATTTTTTTTTACGATTAGGAGATTTTTTTTTTTCGAAAATTGATCCTATTTTACATTCTTTCGAGTTAGTAAGCGTAGGTTTATTTATTATTTTATTTTTATTTTATTTTTCATCATTTACAGTTTTTATATAATAAAAGCAAACCAAAAATCACAGAGATTTGTCCGGAATGCTTCGTATAAGTTAAGTTAAAAACATCATAACGCAACACAGTATTAAAAATAACAGACAATTAGGTACCTATTTAATAAACTGTCTACCTAAACATAATTATAATAATGTAGGTGCAAAATTCTCCAGGCCGGCCGGAACAAACGAAGCATCGGCGCCACCCGATGACGACTACGTGCGGGAGAGAGACAAGATTACTAGCACTGTTGCTAGTCAAACTACCTTTACTTAAAATAACCGCACAGCGCAAGCGACGACGACATCGTCCGACTCCGGCCGACGACAAGAAATATCTACACCTACCTACCCATTCTTTGTGCATTTGCATGTTACAGTTTTCCCAAGAAGTGCGTTTTTAATTTATTTTTAACATTTTTACTATTGACACTATTTTTGAAACTAGTATCGATTTCATTTAAAAGACGAGGAACCAAATAATGTGTTGTTCGTGTACCATAGTAATTTTTGGACGTTATTATTTGTAGTTGTTCATTAACTACCTTTCGGGTTGTGATTTTGTGGCAAATTTTCCGTTGAATATCGTTATTAAAAAACTGTTCTGTAAGAAGATGGTATTGGAATTTTGCATGCACAGGCAGTATTTTACAGTGTTTGAAGAGATCATAATAATCACTAGATCTATGCCGTTCTTTGACCGCAGGTGAGACAATTTTTTTAAGTATTCTTAGTTGCATACTCTGAATTTTATCAAGATAGGTCTTGAAAGTCCTCCCATAGGTAGTGATACCGTAACCAATAACAGAATCAGCCAGCGAGTTGTACAAAAGTAGTAAAATTTTATAAGGTATCCTAGCCCGTATTATAATTAGATTCGCTAAAAATGCTCTTAGCTTGTCACAAATACTAAGAATATGGGGGTACCAGCTAAAATGACTGTCTATAATTAAGCCTAGGTACGTGTGGTTTTCAACTGATTCGATGAACGGACAATCACAACAATGCAAATTTTGATGGAAGCAAGTATGGTTGTGAGCCTTGAGTTTTTTGTTTGTATCGAAATACGTGCCAATAAAAGGTGACCGAATATGAATCAACTTTGTCTTTCCAGCGTTAAGGACCAGTCTATTATCATGACACCACCTGTTCAGAAGATCAAAGTCTTGTTGGAGTTTCTCAAGTGCAAGTTCAATGTTCCTGTCAGCTACAACCAAACACGTGTCATCTGCGTATTGGTAGGATGCACAGTATTTTAGCATATTGTTCATGTCATTGACATACGCGATGAAGTGCAATGGTCCGATCACTGAACCTTGGGCTGTTCCCTCCGTGACAGGGAACACGTCACTCACTGCGTCACCTATCTTGACATAATAGGACCTATTCCTGAGATAGTCTTCACACCAGTTTAGAATCGGACCTCTGATTCCAGAATCATCAAGTTTTAGAAGTAAATGGTCATGATTCAGGGTATCAAAGGCGCGGGAAAAATCAATGAATAGGACTAATACGTGTTTGCGATTATTTAGGTGACTGTTAATCTCGTCAGGTGATAGGTATATCTAAAATGAAATGGTAGAAGAAATGGCTATTCAAATTCTCGATTCTCCTTCCTCCCCATCGTCAGCACCTTCAGCTTTGGGCTTCTTAGTATCTAAACCACAGGCTTTCTTGAGCATTTCTATATCATCTCTATTCAGATCAATACACATCGTGCCTACGATATCATCGATACCAAGAGTGCCATCATTGGCCATATCTACTTCTTTTATTAAGGTATCAACCATTTTTTGAGGCATTTTATAGCCATGCGAGGAGAGAATTTCTCTAAAGTATTCTCTATCTACCATAGCTGTTCCTTCAGGATCATAGACTTGCATTGATTCCCTCAATTCCTCCTCTATTGGGTGATCTCTTTGTCTCAATGTCACCATTTTCAAAAATTGTAAATAAGTTATATGTCCTTCCGGACTTGGAGGTCTTACACAATACTCTATGAGTTCTTGGAGTTGCTCCGGAGTGTAAGTCATTATGAGGAGACATTTTAACATGTACACTAGTTCCTTTTCTGTTACATAATTATCAAGGTCTGTATACGCAGGCGTATAATTTTGATATATTTCCCAGAGTTGTTCAACTTCTGCTACTTGATCAGGTCTAAGTTCAAAAGGAGCTTTAAGAGCTTCGCTAGAATCAGAGAAGTTGTAAGCAGCTGCTGGGTCTGGAGGGGGTTCTTCAATGAATTGTTCTTCTTCTACCATTTCATCTTCAGCTTCTGATGGTTTTTTATCAGTAGGCTCCTTCTCCTCTTGTTCTCCTTCACCCATAAGTTCTTCGCCCTCGCCTACAAGTTTTTCTTTATCTTTTTCTTCACCAGAAACTTGTTCAGGGCCTTCAACGTGTTCTCCTTCTATATGTTCCCCTTCTAATTCCTCTCCCTCCATATGTTCGCCCATAACACCTTCGGCATTTTCTCCTTCGAGGACTTCAGGTCCTTCTCCGGGTATTTGTTTAAGGTCACCTTCATCACCTTGTTCGAATTTTTCAACGGTTTCACCTTCTGGTTTAGTTTCATTGTCATCACCAGGTGGTCCTTCCTGCCCCTCAACGGCAGGAGTTTCTGTGCCAGTTTCATCTTCCATTTTCTGTTAGAAGGTGGGAGTGAAAATTTTGCGGTTACCTACCTACTGCTTGAAAGAGATCTCCTTCATCTATCTCATACCAAACATTTATCGCCACATCGAGGTTTCTTCAAGTTTTGTCTGAGAATCGTTATTAAATTTCCAGTGATCTTTTCATACAAATTATTGCTTTTTATTGATATATAATCCAGTATGTCTATGATTTCAAACCGCACATGATTTATTTTTAACATTGAAAAAGTAAATTTAAACACAAAATTAAAATATTTTATCAAAAATGTAAACACAATAAAAATTATGAGATGAATTGAATAACATCCAACACGTCACAATCATAAACTGGCGCTCTATTTTTCTTTTCGTGAAGGCTGAAATAAATAAGGTTCTATTACATTTGCTTGGTAGTGTTGCTAGCCCATCACAAAAAAAAACTATTTATTGGCAAGGTTTGAGCAAAGCCTGTTTGTAGTTTTTGTTTGCCATTATAATCCTACTGTTTTTTATTCATCAGGAATTATATTACACACGAATTACATATTTCTACCTACCTACTTAGAAAAAATAACTTATAGTACTTAAATAAGAAATCTCAGCACTACTTACCTAATTACAACCCGACCAAGTGCGAGTCGGACTCACAGACAAAGGGTTCCATTACCACAAAAAAAACACATTGGTAAGGAAGTCTCACCTTTCTTTCTTTTTCGTACAGTGTTGTGGCTCACCTGGTGTTAGAGTTTTTAGATCGCCCTAAGGCCTCTAACTTGATCTAACGACTGCTATCAGAGATAACAACCGGGACCAACTGCTTAACGTGCCTTCCGAAGCACGGAGGAACTCGAGAAAATGATTTATTGCCACACAAATTTTCGGTCACCCATCCAAGTAATGACCGCGCCAAGCGTTGCTTAACCTGCACAACCATTCAAGATCGGCTGGTACAGCTAGGCCAATGAGCTCCTCTTGAGGCCAATGAGTCCAATGAGTCTCACCTAATATAGTAGTTTAAATAAACCGATGTACTAAAGCAGTGTTTTATGTGGAAGGCGTCAAATTGCATCCAAAGCGAAAGGAAGGACTCTAGAGTTAATTCCCAAGCGTAACGAGGGTGTTAAAAACCTTAGTTAAAATAAAGCCCCAACTTTTTTTTCATTGGCTATGGCAGATGCCCGGTTTCATTATTTTGATGCACAGCGTTGTTAAATTTAACCGTAATAGGTATATTTCATAGACGTAGCATCAATATAATTGTTTTGTTGTTAATTATATGCTTAATTTTGTAGCCTTTTTTTGTCTCGCCGTAGACGTGTTAAGTAGAGAATTCATAACTTTACAATTCATAGCACATAACTTTTTCTTAAAGAAAAAGACATTCCTAGGATAATTAAGAAGTACAACTATACGTAGTACTTCTTAATTATATGGCTAGATATTCTTCGTGACAACAGCCATCTGAATCGTCATGAATGAAACCGGTTTCCACATTCAAACGGAAAACCTTTGCTGCTTGGATAGAAAGTGCACTTTGAACTAGACCTTGCGATGAAACATTCACGTAAAATATAATATTAGGGGTTAAAGTATGAAATTGCCGATTTGTACTGAAAATCTTAATTGTTTATTTTTTAAATTTTTAACAAATTTATTTAATCAAAATAGTTGCCATTATTATCTATACATTGCTGCCATCTAATGGGAAGGTTATTAATGCCTTTGCGATAGAACTCCGACGATCTAGACTGCACAAACTGTGTGAAAGCATTTTGTACTGCCTCCTGGAAAGAAAACTTCTTGTCACGTAGATAATTGTCCAAATCACGAAAAAAATGGTAGTCCGTTGGAGCAAGGTCTGGTGAATACGGAGGATGACGAATGGTTTCTAAGTGCAGTTCCTGAAGGGTCAAAATGGTTTCTCGTGCTGTGTGAGGTCTCGCGTTGTCGTGGAGCAATAATGGTGAAGATCGATTCATGAGTCGGGGCTGTTTTACTGCTAGTTTTGTCAACATGGTTCGGAGTTCGGCACAATAGACATCTGCCGTAATTGCTTGACCAGATCGAAGAAAACTATAGTGAATAACACCATGCTGAGACCACCAAACAGTTACCATTACCTTTTTATTGGTAAGTTTTGCTTTAGGACACTGTTGTGGCATTTGACCTGGGGCCAGCCATTGCATTTTTCTTTTCCGGTTATCATAAAGAATCCACTTTTCATCACATGTTACAATTCGATCCAATATTCCTTCATTTCTGTACCGGTTCAACGAGGCAACACAAGTTTCAACACGCGTTTCTTTCTGCAGATCAGTCAAATCATGAGGCACCCATTTTTCGTATTTTTTTATTTTATTGATTTGACGCAAGTGAGTCAATAAAGTGGGTAAGGTAACGTTAAACCATGCCGCTAATTCCTGGGTAGTTTGACTAGGATCGGCTTCCACTATCTCTCTTAATTCATCGTTATTCACCTGTGTGGGCGGTCTTCCTCGTGGCTCGTTCTTTAAGTCGAAATTTCCATCACGAAAGCGTTTAAACCAAAATCGCACAGTGCGTTCATTAGTAGACCCCTCTCCAAACGCAGCATTGATATTGCGGGCTGTTTCTGCCGCGTTAGTTCCGCGTCGGAACTCGTATTCAAAAATCACTCGAATTTTCGCAGTATCCATCTTTCTTGTCTAAATTGAATAACAAAAACAATTGAAAGTCGATATTCAAATGTTTCACATTTTTTAAAAAAAGAACATCACAGAAACCATTTGAAAAAAGTTTCATTCGAAAACCTCAAACCATGAAGATTCTATGTCAATTCAAAGAACCTATTGCAATAAAACGGCAATTTCATACTTTAACCCCTATTATTATGGTAAAAGCCTCAGAGTTTTTTTAATCTAAGTATTTTTGAATTTAGGTAAGTACCTAACTATTAGGCTTAGATGACGACTTACCTACTATCAGAAATCTTAGGTATATTACTTCTTACTTATACTTATATACTTTTATTACTTTAACATATATCTTACTAATATTTTAAACGCGAAAGTTTGTATGTATATATGTGAGGTTGTTACTCTTTCACGCAAAAACTACTGAACCGATTGCGACGAAACTTGGAATATAGGTAGCTGGGGACCTGGATTAACACATAGGCTACTTTTTATCCCGATATTCCCACGGGAACGGGACTTAGCGGGTGAAACCGCGGAGCGCAGCTAGTAATATTATAAATGCTAAAGTTTGTATGTATGTATGTGTGTTTGTTACTCTTTCATGCAAAAACTACTGAACCGATTGCGATGAAACTTAGAATAAAGGTGGCTAGAGACCTGGAATAACACATATGAAAGAAAGAAAGAAAGAAAATAAGTTTATTCAGACAAGCACACAACTAAACAAAAAGGTATACACAAGATCAGAGATGATGGAAAAAAAAATAATATATATAATGAAAATACAAACAATACAATCAAAATAAATAAATAAAAAACAGACAAATTTTATACAATCAGGTCAGAAAGAAGTCGTGCGCTGCCCGAATAGGCACAATCTCAGCGAAAAGCTGCTGCTAGTGTACGAATACCTAAGTAGGTACCTACTTACATAGCAGCAGCGCTGGTCTTCCGACTGCACCCATCGTGCTTCTCGGCCCCCACTTAAACAATAAATAAAAATAAATATATATTATAATAAAAAAAATAATATGATACATGTATAAATAATGTAATGAATGATACCTAGATAATACACATAAAAAAAAAAAATATATATAAAATCGTTTTTTAGAGTTGTCACTGTCAGTAACTGACTCTGACGTATACAAAATTAATTAAAAAAATAAATAAAAAAAAAAACGTGACGTGTCACACCATGCCTGCTGGCCGGTAATTGAGGTTATGTAAGAAACATTTAACTAAGTAAGAAATTACAATTAGCACGAAAAAAAAAAAACAACTGCTTACGAATCGCACACACCGCCATCGCGTACCAGATGAAGAACGTACCATTATTATGCTAGTCGTGCACAACCTATTGGTAAGTGTTTATGGTATCCACTTTTTGCTTTTCAAGTAGCAAACTTTTAAGTTGTCTTCTAAATTGTACGACTGTATTTACAGCACGCAAAGGAGGTGGAAGGTCGTTCCAACAGCGGGTGGCGGCGAATCTAAAACAACCTCGAAAAGCTGCAGAATGATGACGTGGCCATTTACAAACTGCCGTGAAAGAACGCCCAGAGAACAACCTGCGGTCATCCGACCACACAAGTTTATTGTACAGATATGTAGGCTTGTTGAATCTGATAACCCCAAACAATAAGCAGGCCAGATGTAACTGCCGACGTCCTTCCATCTTAAGAACATTATTTCCGCTAAGATAAGGCGTGACATGAGCATGGGGTGGCACAGTGAAACAAAATCTAGCACAAGCATTTTGCACACGCTGCACAAGATCTTTAGTGCGTTGCAAAAGGCAGGGACCCCATACTGTGTCACAATAATTAAGTTTTGATAAAATCAAAGATTCACAGACCATTACCCTTATCGCAGTGTTTAGATATGGCCTGATTTTATATAAAATTTTTAATCTATAAAAACAATTTCTCACACATTCACTAATGTAAGATTCAAATTTCAAGTTACTATCTATTTTCAAACCTAAACTTCTGGCCTCGGTAACTTTCTCAATTGCAGTATTATTAATTTTAAGATTGTACTGTAATTGATCAACTTTATGTACACCTACTCGTGACCCAATAACTAAATATTTTGTTTTATTTGGGTTAAGAACTAGACCATTTATCATGCACCACTGATAAATAGAGGTTAAATCATTATTGATCTTTTCAGTAGCAACGGAAATGTCCGAAGGTCTAAATGAGTAGTATAGCTGAAGATCATCAGCATAAGCATGGTAGTTGCAATGAGTTATCGCCCTTGTGAGGTCGGCACAGTACAAGATGAAGAGGAGAGGTCCAAGAATAGACCCCTGTGGTACACCGCGGGACACCAACTGTGGAGCCGACCAACTGTGGAGCCGACATATGCTACTTTCCATTCTAAAATTCTAGTATTATCTAAACTTTTAACATAATTAGCTGCACCCCGCGGTTCCCTTAAAGCCCGTTACCCCAGGATTGTCGGGATAAAAAAGTATTCCTGTGTTATTCCAGGTTTCCAACTATCTAAATTTCAATTTTCATCGCAATCGGTTCAGTAGTTTTTGCGTGATTACGTAACAAACTTGCAGACATACATACATGCAAACTTTCGCGTAGGTACTTATATGAGCAAGACTAGCTGCGCCCCGCGGTTTCACCCGCGTACACCTATGTCCCGTTCCCGTAGTAGGAAGTAGGATTATATTTCTTGGAAAACAAAAAGAATTTATAATGGAATATAGGTAATTAGACAGGTAAGTAGGTCCCATAAATTCTTTAGATTGTCCAAGGTTTTCTTGTTCATAAACCAACCTAACTTTTATTATTTAGACTAGATTTCGTTTTCTACACGGACCATTCATCTATTCTTTACTCATAATAAATCTGTAGAGAGGTCAATTCTGTACATTGAATATATTTTTCAAAATAACTATCAGGGGTGATTAGTTATCGATATTGATGGCAAAAATGCAATCAGTAAATTTTTTGTCTGTTTGTCTGAAATCATGTAAGATCGGATTCGTTGCGCTTAACATGGCATAAAAAATATTCTGCGTTATATATCTTATATGTCTATACATTTTTAAAACTTACACGATTTCAGTTCATTATTATTAAACATTAGATTTTCGGGTCTAGATAGCGTTAGTTCAACTAAATTATTTTAAATTTAATATATAAATTTAAAATTACCCCGACGTTTCGGCAAACGGATTACACCGGCCGCGGTCCCGGGAAGACTGGAGTGGCGAGCTTCGCTTTATAGTATACTAGCTGCGCCCCGCGGTTTCACCTGCCGAAGTCCCGTTCCCGCGGGAATATTGGGATAAAAAGTAGCTTATGTGTTCATCCAGGTCCCCAGCTACCTATATTCCAAGTTTCATAGCAATCGGTTCATTAGTTTTTGCGTGAAAGAGTAACAACCTCACATACATACATACATACACAAACTTTCGCGTTTATAATATTAGTAAGATAAGTAAGATGTCTATATTTTATGGTTGACTTACAAGAACACATTATAACTCCTGATTCCTTAGCAAGGAGTTTCACGCGGACGGAGTCGCGGGCACAGCTAGTAGGTAAATAATAAAAGTGATCTTAAAAGTTACTTTCTCAACTTTTGAGATACCTACGGAACCCTACAAAAATCACATACAAATAGGTACACTCGTTGGCAGCACCTCCTTATCTTACTTAGGTATATTATAAACGCGAAAGTTTGTATGTATGTATGTGACTTTGTTACTCTTTCACGCAAAAACTACTGAACCGATTGACCGGTAATAAATAAATAACACATAGGCTACTTTTTATCCCGATATTCCTGCGGGAACGGGACTTACGCGGGTTAAGCCGCGGGGCGCTGCTACTCAATTATATAACACCAAGATGCAAGCAGGTGCAACAATTGTTATACCAGCGAATCATGGTCTCACCTGTCTCTCTCTTTTCTTAGAACAATGCAACTATCAAACGCAATAGAAAGGCCCGAGATGGGTCTAGATCAGTGATAGGCAAACTACGGCCCGCGGGCTATCTCCGGCCCGCGAATGGCTTCAATCCGGCCCGCACCTAAGAAATTAAAAATCAAGTGCTGACCTTGTTGAGTAAACTTCTCTCTGTTGATCCCCGGCCCGTAATAAACAATCACATGGAAGTTTTGGCGGGAATGCGTTGAGAAGATGTGTTGCTAAATTTTCTTTTTTGTGAAACTTAGTTCAAATGCGTGTAAATTGTTTAATTTCGGGGGCATATTAATCAATTTAGTTTCGTGAAGGTGTACAAGTGAAAATAAAAGTGAAAATCGGTGCAAAACATGGACTTTAGCTTAGTGCTCTCTCCAAAGCTCCGTGAACAAACATTGTAAAAATGGCCCCCTTTCTACAATGATTTCCTCGACTTGACTTTAACTATGACGACTTGACTGTTTCGTTCGATGAAAATAACCTGCAAATACTGATAATACTTGACACTGGCAAATGTCCGAAAGGAAAAGCCATTTTAAAGAAGTAGAACAATCACATAGATAGAAGTGGGAATATAAAAATTAATATAGTAAAGCCTTGGTAAAGCCTACGTATATATATATATATTCCAGGTCTCAAGCTATCTATATTCAAACTATTATAGCAAAAGTAGTTTTTATGTGAATGAAAGAGCTACAAAATCACATATTACTAAAAAATATTCGCTAAATATTTCGCGTCTATAATATTACTAAAAACAAATAGATAGATTGATAATTCTTTATTTAATCAACGACAAAACATTACAAAAACAACACATCTTACTAATATTATAAACGCGAAAGTTTGCATGTAAGTTTGTATGTATGTATGTGAGGTTGTTACTCTTTCACACAAAAACTACTGAACCGATTGCGATGAAACTTGGAATATAGGTAGCTGGGGACCTGGATTAACACATAGGCTACTTTTTATCCTGATATTCCCGCGGGAACGGGATTTACGCGGGTGAACCGCGGGGCACAGCTAGTTTAAAATAAGATAGGATAGGCCATCAAATAAGATAGGGCCATCAAATAGGCCATCAAATAAAATAGGGTTTAAATACTTGACCCGCCATAGATTTTTGGCGTAAATATTAGCGAAAAGTTTGCACATCCTTGTCTAGATCGAACCGGACGAAAGTACATGCCTTCCAAAGCTAGTGCTTTACTTTCAAAAGGCGCACATCACGTGCATTCATTCTCCCGAGAGGTATGCGTACCGAATTCATGGTGAATGGTTGCCGTGCGCCTGCGCCGGCTAAGTCAGAAGACGAATCGCGCCGGGTCGCCGCGCATGCGTATCGGTGCGCTTGTAATTTTGGCGCGAAACCGAATGCGAACTAAAAATCGACTTTATCGTTGTGTGTAGTTCAAAAAAAACCGCAACAGTTTAAGCAGTCAAGTCAAGGCAAGAGTTAAATATTTTGAAATGGTAAGATTTATTATTATTTCTTATAATAATTAAATAACTGCCATTTATTTCAGGCCCATAAATACATACGTACCACAAATACCTATAGATAATCATGGATAGGTACCTACATATTTTAATAATGATTGTTGGTAATATTATCATTTATGACCGGATAACGCAAATAAAATTTCATAAATGTCTACAAAGTTATTAAGAATAGGTAGTCGAAATTGCCCCGCTGGACCTTAAAATTATCCTTCCTACTAAAATTATAAAGCCGAAAAATTGTGAGTTTGAGTATATGTGTGTTTGTTACTCAATCATATAAAAGCCGCTGAACGGATTATCATGAAACTCGGTATGTAGATAGCTGGAGACCTGGAATAACACATAGGCTACATTTTACGTTCCCGCTGGATAATCGGGATAAAAAGTCGCCTATGTATTACTCCAGGTCTCCAGCTACCTATATTCCAAGGTTCACCGCAATCGGCTCAGCGGTTTTTACGTGATTGAGTAAGAAACACACATACTTACAAACTTTTAGCTTTATAATATTATTGGATAGATCCTAAGTATACCTGACTATATACCTAAAGTTGTTAGCCCCGGAAGAAGAAACTCTGTTACAAACGTGTGTTTCCCTAATAGCATTTTTGATTGGCCACAATTGGCCAACGGTAGGTAGATTAATGGGATATGGTTAGTTAAATTGCCCACAGTGAATTTGTATTAGCCCTACGAAGGTTAACAACGTTGTTATGCCAAGTGCATTAACCAACAGTGGGCCAACACTTTTTTTGCTACCGTTTGCTAAACGTTGGTTTAACGGCAGTGAATAAAAGTTGGCCCAACAAAAATAAATGACAATTGGCCAACTGTAGGATTATAGCTAGATTTTGGTTATCTAAATCGCTAACATGTAATTTGCATTGGCCCAACGGTGATCAAACATCGGTTATTGCCAACTGATTACCAACATACATTGGGCCGGGGTGCGGGGTTGGGGGGGGGGGGTGTAACGGTAGTGGGGTTTCGTCCGAGACGCGCGCGCGTTGGTCGGCCATTTTGTTGTGTATGCTGATATGCGTCGCTTGGTTTTTGATGTGTCAATGAAATAACAGTGAAAAAATTGTGTTTTTATCTGGTTTTTATGTTCAATTTTAGTTCAATACGTTGTAATTGAGTTTCAAGACATAAATGTTGATTGCGACTTATACAATGTTTTCAATTTCTAATTATAATTCTGTCACTGTAATATTTACATTTATTATTTCTTAATTTCTTAATGCAATACATAAAGCAATCAATACTGTTATTAAATGTGATTGTAATCACATTTGATAACAGTATTTTGTTATTATTACAGTGAGAGTATTATACAAGCATATTAATCCTTCTGGGAAGTACCAAACCAACACCCCAATGACGTTGCTGGAATGTATGATTCCTATACAAAGGCCCTACAGAGAAAAACAATATGTAGCCCGCCGTAGGAGGTTTCACATAGGCCCTAAGTTGTTGGGCCTTCAGCAAAACATGCGGCCAAATCTAACCGTTGTCCAACCAAAGACATGTATGTGGCCCTACCAAATGCCTACCAAAAATGCTATTAGGGTTATGTCTCTTCTTAGACTGATTTTCATTATAGAGATCTAGCAGCGCCCCGCGGTTTCACCCGCCTAGGTCCCGATCTCGCGGGAATTTAATATGTATAAAGTACCTACCTAAACCCAGGTACCTACCTATATTTCAAGTTTCATCGCAATCGGTTCAGTAGTTTTTAAATGAAAATAGTCGCTTAAAATAAATTGTCACTTAAAATCTAGATTAGATTAGGGGTTAGAATAAGTACTACCTACCTAATATTAAGTTGTGTGTATAGGTAGGTACATTCTTTGTTTGTTAATTATGAACTGCAGCAAAAAGGGGACTCCTCTAACGCAAGTTTTATAATCTTAACAAAGGGGCTCCCATGCACACTTTGTGTTATATTTATCAATGTATACAAAATATTATGTAACGTGTAAGCCCTTTTATGCCGAAAGGGGGTTGTTTTGGACTTCTAGGCGAACAACTTTTGTTCTACGACTTTTGAAAATTAGAAGTACTTTTCGGAAATTTTAAGTGTAAAGTTTACTTGAAAATCGACTGTTTCTCAAAGTTCGAGGTCATTGACCTTTTTTTGTCCTTTTATTTAGTTAATAAATAAACTTCAATTACCTTTATTTTCAAAAGCAGCTGTTGAGCTGTTTCAGTGAAACATAACCTCAAAATTTAAAAAAAAAAAACGAATTTTCAAAAGTCGTAGAACAAAGTTGTTCCCCTAGATGTCTAGAACAACCCCATTTCGGCTTAAAAGGGCATACCCGTTACACTTTGTATAAGAGTTAAAATAAATTGTTGTCTATTTTTTTGTAAGCGACAATAATTATAGATCTATGGTATCGAGTTCAATTAAAGCAGGCAGTGAAACAAGATCCGACCCGTATTCCATAGTGGCTGCACTGGTTTACGTTTCGGAACACTATGCTTTAGTCCGCTTAGCATTACGAATTAGGCCGGTGTAGCGTTACCGTTTATACTTTATGCGAATAAATATCTTACTAATATTATAAACACGAAAGTTTGCAATATTGCATGTTTAATATGTCTGTGACGTTGTTACTCAATCACGCAAAAAAATTTGGAAGCTGGAAACCTGGAAACATACGGGCTACTTTTAATTCCGATCATCCCACGGGAATGGGACTTACTGGCGGATGAAACCGCGGGGCGCAGCTTGTCTTTGAATATATCCATAATATTATATTATTTTAGATTATAACTTAACACTTTATTGTATCACAATTTACAAAACACATAACCCCTTACCCTTAATGAGCTGCATAGCTATGCATCGTTGGTCTTTTACTGTCATATGAAGTTTCAAAGTTGACAGACAGAGACAAACGTCACATAACTTAGTCATCTGTAAATAATATTTTATAAGTAAGGGAGATTGACTGATTGCAAAAGATAAAAATACAAAAATTGAATGGTGTTTGTGTAGATTAAGTCAAAGAAAACCCGACATACTTTTTGTATTAAGTAAACCTATTATTTATTTCCATAAAAAATATACTTATTTGGTGGTATCCACTTCTGGCACTTTTCAATAAGTAGCTTCTTTTTTTTTATAAATGTATCTAATGCTTCTTTACATCCTAATTTATAGTAATAATTATCACATATTTATTAAATTGATGTTTGCCCTATTTCTTTCTTCTCTCCAATACACATTATTTTATTAGAGTGTATTCAAGATGCGTTCACACAAAGCCAGAATATAAAAAAAACTTTCAAAAAAATTTTATGTTAAAAATATAGTATATTTGCGTACTTTATATTTTTTTTAAAGTATATAGTAAGTACATAGACCTGAAATATAGTACAATACTATACAATTTGTAACGGGTAACTCCTTTTAATCCGAAAGGGGGTTGTTCTAGACGTCTAGGCGAACAGCTTTTGTTCTACGACTTTTTTTTTGAAAATTTTGAGATTATGTTTCACTGAAAAAACAGTTGATTTTGAAAATAAAAATAATTGAAGTTTTGGTTGTAAACCATCAAACTAAATAAAAGGACAACATAAGGTCAATGACCTCGAACTCTCAGAAACAGCAGATTTTCAAGTAAACTTTACACCTACATTTTTCGAAAAGTACTTCGAATTTCCAAAAGTCGTAGAACAAAAGATGTTCGCCTAGACGTCTAGAACAACCCCCTTTCGGATTAAAAGGACTTACCCGTTACACCTTGGATAATATAGTACGTTTGGCAACCCTAGAGATAACCTACATAAACAAAAACTTACATCTAATTATAATAAAGGTAAAAGGCGGCCTTATCGCTTAAATCAATCGTCCAAGCAACCTTTAGACCCGGGCTACAGAGAACTTAAAATACACAATATAAGTAGCTATAAGAAAATTTTAAATGTTGACGTTAACTCAATTGATGGTGCTTTGTTTCGGCTTAGCACACTCAACAAATATTTATTTACCTGAGCCTTCATTGAATATTTTGCTATGTGTTAATTTTATTTAATTTATCTGACCTTATTGGCAGGTTGACTTCATTTACAACGACTATATTCATAGTCAAAGATTATAAAACCAGTTGACTGCTAATACCGCGATTTTTTATACAAAATACAACTGACAACTTGTGTTCAAATCTCGCCACAAGTGAATTATTGAAGAAATTTTTTTTCTTAAAAATATTTGTACTTAGTAAAATATGCCTTTAGCAATAAAAACAAATTACAAAATACCCAATGCGTTACATATACCTATACTCTTTTAGCCATATTAATTAAAGAGGAATAAGGTCGGAGTAGTTATTCCGCTTTTTGTTTCTGTCTGTCAATTTTAAAAGTTCTTGGTACCTACGGAAAATGACTATTCCTATATATAATATTTTGTTGGTCCGATAGGCTGATACGTTACCTTACTTACTTACTATACTTAGACTTACTTTGTGATTGTTCGTTCTTGAACGAGAGTGCTGCAAATAGGAGCTGTCACGGGACGCCTGACGGATGTAAAAACATTTGACATTGACAGATATAATAAAGCACTTTATTTACGGGGTTGAATCGTGTTTTATTCATATTTTTAAAACGAACCGAGCTTTCGCCAACTTTACAGTTGGCTTTTTCAAGGTTTAATCAAGGCATAGTCAAGTCATTGTTATGCAAAATCGCGAAAACCATAAAAGAAATTATTGACAGACATAGGTAGTTACATTTTACCGGGTCCTAATCGCTAATTATTATTTATTTTCTTACCTCGACGTTTCGAGCATGTTGCAATGATCTTGGTCGCGAGGGGACTACCCTCGCGAGGGGTCCCCTCGTGACCAAATGCCCGGTAAAATGTAGCTATGCTAATAAATCGTGTGAATATAAAAAGTTTATTGACAGATATGTTTTCATATAGGACTCGCCACGCCAAAAATCAGGTTTACCCTCGCCTTTAGATGTTTCACATCAAAAGACGTACTTTTATCTTGAGGGAGGAATACTTATGAGCAGTCAACTGATTTTATAGTCTTCGTTCATGGATAAATATTCGTAGACTTGTCTTGTACCTACCTTATTTGTGTTTTAGACGTGACTCAAAAGTGAAAACTCATTTTCTTTTGTCTCAATTATGTAATTTGTAAATAATTACTCAATAATTTGATACGTAGATAGATGATTTATTAGAATGTAAAAGATGATTTTTTACTGTACAGCCAGCAACAAAATTCGATGACCGAAATTGTATTTTCAAAATCGATCACCTAATTACATTATTTTTGGGTGACACTAATCCCCATTTTGGTTATAATCGGCAATAAATGGGGATATTTGTACAAAAAGTATTAAAGGAATAACCCTTAAAAGAGAACATTCTGAAAATTTATGAGAAGAAAGTTGTTTTCAGAGTGTCTGTTATTTCGTTACCTATTATCCCATTAAATTTTAAATGCGAAAGTTTAGTTTTCAATCACGCAAAAACTACTAAACTGATTGATTGCAATGAAAATTGGTATGCAGATAGCTGAAGATCTGGATTAAAAGATAGACTTTTATTAGGACTTACTCTTGTGAAATGCGGGACGCAGCTGGTTGGGAAAATAAATAAAAAATAAATAAATGCATTTATTTCAGATTACTAAACGATCCATAACAATAAAATTAAAATTATTAATTAGATTAGCGAGGGGACTACCCTCGCGAGGGGTCCCCTCGTGACCAAATGCCCGGTAAAATGTAGCTATGCTAAGAAATCGTGTGAATATAAAAAGTTTATTGACAGATATGTTTTCATATAGGACTCGCCACGCCAAAAATCAGGTTTACCCTCGCCTTTAGATGTTTCACATCAAAAGACGTACTTTTATCTTGAGGGAGGAATACTTATGAGCAGTCAACTGATTTTATAGTCTTCGTTCATGGATAAATATTCGTAGACTTGTCTTGTACCTACCTTATTTGTGTTTTAGACGTGACTCAAAAGTGAAAACTCATTTTCTTTTGTCTCAATTATGTAATTTGTAAATAATTACTCAATAATTTGATACGTAGATAGATGATTTATTAGAATGTAAAAGATGATTTTTTACTGTACAGCCAGCAACAAAATTCGATGACCGAAATTGTATTTTCAAAATCGATCACCTAATTACATTATTTTTGGGTGACACTAATCCCCATTTTGGTTATAATCGGCAATAAATGGGGATATTTGTACAAAAAGTATTAAAGGAATAACCCTTAAAAGAGAACATTCTGAAAATTTATGAGAAGAAAGTTGTTTTCAGAGTGTCTGTTATTTCGTTACCTATTATCCCATTAAATTTTAAATGCGAAAGTTTAGTTTTCAATCACGCAAAAACTACTAAACTGATTGATTGCAATGAAAATTGGTATGCAGATAGCTGAAGATCTGGATTAAAAGATAGACTTTTATTAGGACTTACGCTTGTGAAATGCGGGACGCAGCTGGTTGGGAAAATAAATAAAAAATAAATAAATGCATTTATTTCAGATTACTAAACGATCCATAACAATAAAATTAAAATTATTAATTAGATTAGATTGATTGAAAAAACGACATTATTCAAGTCAATTCGTCAAATCGGAAATTCGTATTGGTCAAACCGAAACCCCGACACATGGTTGAAACGAACGCAGATGAAACTGCGGGACACAGTAGTTTTATACCTTGGTACTTAATACTTAATTTCGCAGCCATTTTCTATTGATGTCTTGCGACATTTAGGTAAATATTTTAGCCCTATTCCGTGTTCAAACTTAGTTTAATTATGTCAAGATGAGGTTACGGTTGAAATGTGCGTTTAAATCAATGTTTACTTTGGGATTCAGAGCGGTTACTCTTATGTAAACTGTTATGCTGATGTGAACACGATTATTTTACTTTTTAAATTTGTGGAAAGCCTTTTTGTGTTTTCTGCGACACATTTTCCCTCCGATTCTATTAAAATCGAATGTTTATATACTGGGTTATTGTAATTATTTATCATTTATTTAAACTGTTGTTCTACACGTCTATGCCTTCGGACGGGTTTAAATCATAACCCTTGAATAACTTTGTTCCGTTTAGATTTAGAGGGGGCATTATATTAGGTTTAGACGCATAGTTTGAAGGTAAATATTGTTTAGTTTGACGTCTTCTTTCGATTAGTAAAGAAATCCAACTCCGAAATGACGTTTTGTAGAACTTTCAAACAATTTTTTTTTAAAACATCATTATGAAACGAGTCACTTTATGATATCATGTGATGGAATGTTTTCTGTCTATTTAGAACTAGCTACACCCCGCGATTTCACCCGCGAAAGTGAAAAACGCGTTATCACGGGCGCGGGCGGCCGAGCGGTTGCACTTTTTCGTTCATTACTCGCGTTCTACTAATTGGATTTCAATGCAAAGTATACCACGACGTTCCTCGAAAATAGAACTATCCAATATTGAAAACAAGATTTCAATCGGATAAGTAGCTTTTAATTGTGTAGGGAACAGACAGAGAAACAGACAAACCGACAGACGATATGAATTTTAAAAATTATATAATTTGGTTCTACTACTTATCCTAAGTCCCCTAGACCACTTTTTTTAATTTACTTTCAAGTACAGACTTTTTGTCCTCTCTTCCTTTATTATAAGTATAGAAAATCAATAGAATGGCAGACGTCGACTATGCCAGAGACTTAAAAGGTTCTTTGATTTTATTTTTCGAAAAATTTGAAAAATCAGTTAGTAGTATGGATTTAATAGTTATAAATAACAGTAAGATAAACTAGGTACTTATTTTTTACGACTAATAAATTCATTAAAATGATTCAGGAAGTCAATAAAATAAAAAGTTAGGTATCTAACTATGTTTCTGGGGAGTCTTCTTAAAACTAAAAGCACAGCTAATAACTTGCTAATGGATAGTTAGGTACCTGTCTAATCAATATCTAATCTCAATAAATAAAAGGATGTTCCTAGGTAATTACAAATTACGTACGTTTTATTCTGGCAATAAATGTTTTAATTTATTTTATTTTAATGTTATACTTAATTATATCCTGTAGCGATTATACATAGCAAGTTAGGTAGTAATGAAGTCATCAAAGTAAGACAAAAAAATACATTACATAATATTATTAATGTTAGTTGCCTTACGATTAAAAATAAATACTTAGGTAAAACATATTTTGCTCATCTACGGCTCTACAAAGTTACTTTATTTGACCAAAAAGGTTAACGTAAAGCGAGTCATTAGTCTCTAGGTGCATAAAGTGCGCATTGTACACAGAGCTTTAGTACCTCGGTGCATAAACTACTATTTTCTATTTTTTTTTTAAGTTTTCGCGATTTTGCATGGTAAAACACAATATTTACCGGGTTTTACTCGCGTTTTATTTAATAACGGCATTTTTTTTAAACTAAGCTTTCGCTAACTTTACAGTGAGCTTTTTTCACTTTAACTGGTTTTTCAAGGCTGGTTGGTTGTTGTCTAAATTATCTAAACATAACAAGAAACTAATAAATGGCACTAATAATAGTCTGGCACTACGTACATAGGTACAATTTAATATTTATGTACCTAGAGTCCTGAGTGAAGCGTGAGATTCAAGCACCCAAGATAATGACAGGCTTTATTACCGAGGTGAATGCTCTACTTTACACATCTACTGCAAGACAATAAAAAGGCTACAAACAAAACAATTGATTAATGCTGTATAAAAAATACTTATATTTTAGCTCTATATTTCGACGAAATTAAAATAAAAGAAAAAAGCCGTTTTTATTTTTTTATGTTATGTCTAGGTCGCCAGTTCGAAATGGCCGTATGCTACCAGAACGTTAGTTCCAAATTTAAATTACTTTATGCCTTAGGGTTATAATGAGCACGTTATGCACCTAGGGAATAAAGACTCGTTTTATTAGAATAGGTAAAACTTTGTAGACCCGTAGATGTGTAAATAAACTAAATTGTAATTACCACGAAGTCGTATGCCAAAGGTCAAAAACTGCTATTTGCTTTATTTTACCAAATACAATAATTAAAAGGAGTACATACCTACATGAAATTAATAACCTTTTTT
The DNA here is from genome assembly GCA_949358125.1 of Idaea dimidiata. Lineage (NCBI taxonomy): Eukaryota > Metazoa > Arthropoda > Insecta > Lepidoptera > Geometridae > Idaea > Idaea dimidiata. Next base: position 11,496,687 of record OX442339.1, on the reverse strand, counting down.
GTAGATTCCAATTAGATTCCAAATCCTTGTACCTAGTTATATCCATTAATAGAGTCGTAAAACTTAATGGATATAACTAGGTACAAGGTACATACAGTAACACACATAATATGTACCTATGTAATAATATGTGTTTAGGGTTTCGATGCACCTTGTAGCCCAGCACCAGTATTATCTATCCATTGTAGGTACGTCAGACAACAGTGGAAATTTACAGCGCAACTATCCGATCCGAAGTTTATGCTTAATAAAGTCGAAGTTTTTCAAATTAACAATGTAAACCAATCAAAAATAATGACCTAAACTTTTCTTCTCTGTTATGACTATGAAGTTAGTTTTATTTTATTTGTATTATTACAAAATGAGTTTCGACTATAAATTCCAATACAAAGTTTATGCTTAGTTTTTGCTAAGCTCAGTCTGAGCGACGTCAAAGGTAGGTACGCATTATAGATTTCAGCCTTAGAGTTAGAGGTCATTGACCTTAAGAAGTCACTTAATTTAGTTTAGTCTACTACAATCAATACTTTGATTTCCTTTATTTTCCAAAACAGCTGTTTTAATGCCACATAAAATATCTAGTTAACTAATCTAAAATTTCCGGAAAAAAGTTTGAATTTTTAAAAGTCGTAGAACAAAAGTTGTTCGCCTAGACGTCTAGAACAACTCCCTTTCGGCTTAAATGGTCGTCGTCGAATCACCCTGTATAGACTCTTACTATAAATGTTCCAATACCCATAAAACTTGACCATGACCTGGTAATAAAATATGTAACATCAGTAACTGTAATTAGATGATATCTAATAAAGAGTAGATTACATGGAGTAATTGCCGAATTTTATCATGTTTAGATCGTGCGTAAGTACCTACCTACATACGCACGATCGTCCTTCCATCATATTAATCGAGGCTTGTCACTTTACTTTGATGAACCATGTTACTATAATGGTTATACGATCAATGTTTTTGTTTAGTTATATCGATTTGTTTATTTGAATGTGAAGTACCTGCCTACTTCTGTTTACTTTGTTACTTAACCAACTTCTGCTTACTTAACCAATTAAAGAAGTCCTTAACTCTGAGTTAAAGACTTGTTTAATTGGTTTCTGGAGTGTTTTCCGCATGATTACAACATAACTCTAAAATTGGTATATTTGGTAATGAAAATTGTGAATAAAGAAATATGAATCATATGAGAGCTTATGATCGGTAAATTCGTAATACAGAATAACTACCATTTAACTTTTCTACTACCTTGTTTGTTCTATGTAAATATAAGATGGTAGACGTTCTTTATTATGGGACCATACATAGCGAGGAGGGAGGAGTATAATTACCAGTAAATACATATTTATAAGGGTAGGTATTTAATTTGTGCTTACTTTTAATACTAAAAGCACTGTTGTTATTATTTTTAATCTTAAAATTATTAAAAAAAATCCCACAACATCATCATGCATGACAGAAGGCACAGACTGATGATGATGATAATAACTGACTCATGATAACCATGATGGTACAATCTTATTTTAATAAAACATAATATTTACCGGGCTTTAATTGCGTTTTATTTAATAACGGCATTATTAGGTACTTAACTTCACAGTTAGCTTAATTTTAAAGTGATGGTACCTAACATATGGTCCAACTATTCCCTACAATGTAGATACGAAAAAATACTTGCTAAGTCTTTACAACTATTCAATTACTCAATAGCATTTTATAGTAAAGCTATTCATTAACTAATTGTCGCCTATTAGATAAGTGCTTTATTAAAGCTCATCGTAACACGGATACAATACCGTCCTTTCTTCGTCTAACAAAAGTGCATCGATGCATTTAAATTTAAAGAAATGCATCACAATATAGAGCGGGATCCGCGAAGGTTGAATGGCGCAACAAATCCAATACGATTTACATACCTATATATATACCCATTAGTCTATTAGTCGGTATGGTATAGTAAGTAGTTCCCATTGTGGATCAGTGACGTGAATCACGAATTGCCAATTGCTCCACTTCCTCGGATATGTGAGTTAAAGGCCTTCAGTGGAATCAAAATCATCACAAATTATAGCTCAAGTAAAACACAGTTTGGCTGCATTGAATACCTAGAATGTTTGTCGAGATTGTTCGTAGAATCGACTGTCGCTTGACCCGGCAGCGCGTCTTCCTAATATCATTGACTAGCAAAACGCTTTAGCAGCAAAAACGCAGACAGTTTAGTTAAAGCGGCGATAGATGATAATTATCGGTCCTTGTCCGATTGCATATAAATGAGCGAGATGGAATTGCGTGAAAAAATCTACAATTTCTCGTAAAATCAATCATTAACGAAGATTAAAATAATATTTTTATAAAATGCGATGAAGAGGTTCTAGGTATTGTATTTTCCAATATTATGATGCCTATAAGAAAATATAGCGGTTAAGGATTTAGAAGAAAAATTGATTTATTTTGTAAAACAGGGGTAACTTTGTCTGTATAATAGTGGTATTAAAAGCTATTTTTTATTGTTTTTAAAATGAAGGGGACACTTCTTGTATCATGTACAATAACATAATACATTGTTTGAAGATTTATTTGATACCGGTTATGAAGAAAACTATTCAATCGGAAGAGATTTCACATGAGTCGCGTCCTTAAGGCGAGGTTCTCGTAAGAATTTCGGAAATCGACCTTTGTTTGAGATTCAATGGTAAAATAATTAATCGTAAACAACTTTTTTTTTAAGTTGGATAAAAATATATGTCGTAGTTTAGAAAACCTAATGAAGAAACGTTGGGTTATAAACACGATATTATAAGGAACTTCGCTCGATAAAAAACTGTCATTTTTTTAGTATTATTATTATTATACTCATTTATTTTTATTCTTAAATTTAAGTTTTTATAAAAATAAACTAAATACAAAATATATACATTACCACAAAACCTACAAACAATATTCATTACATAAAAATAAATTTATAGGCCCTATAAATAATGTACACATTTTGTACAAAAACAGTAAATTACTATAAAAACCTAAACTTAGAAGTCCGTCAGCAGCAGGGCAGGGCCCAGGCTACCAATGGTTAGGGCTGCAGAGACAGGAATCTTCTGACGATACGTGCCGTATCAAGGACGACTGCCTTCTGGATCTGACCCTTAACCCAACCGTCAAGCGAGAGCCTCTTGAGGTGTTGGTCGAGGCTCTTTGCTATTAACCCATTTGCCGACACGACTATCGGAACAATACTCGTCGAATCAACGTGCCACATGGCGGTAATTTCATGGGCTAAGTCCAAGTACTTAGTTTCCTTGTCCTTTTCAGCCTTTATGAGATTAACGTCATGCGGGACAGTGATATCGACGAGTATTGCCCGCCGTTCCGTCCGGTCTACTATCACTATGTCAGGTCTATTGGCCACAATAGTTCTGTCCGTGATAACAGGCCGGTCCCAATAGAGCGTGGTTATTATTATTATTATTATTATTATTTGTTGTTACCATTTTGGATTCTCGGGGCTATGGAGCACCCGGACCTTTGGAAGGCGTGCGTGGGGCCGAAGCCAACACGTAGAGGCCCGTTTTAGTAACATTTTAATTTCAAAATATGTGATGGACACCAAACCGGCAATTATCCCTGTCTGCACTATAAAATGCAGCCAAGGACAACCCCCGGGTCGGATAGAACTATGAATAAACTACGGGTGAAAACTACTTGGGCTATGGAATTGGGTTGGTAGTGGATCGGGTATTGGGGGGAACTATGGGGAATATGGCGCCTGCCGTCACAATGTTCAACAAACACGTAAAAATGGCAGACGGAGACTCGCCAACTCACAAACTGGGCCACCCTAATTAAGCCGAGCAAATTACAGCCAGGGGGCAACAGGGGCGTGAGAGGCTGAAGGATGGAGGGACCTCACTGGATTTTAAACCATCCTAGGTCGAGATCCTGTGGAGCGGGCCAACTCATCACTGACGTGAGGCGTCCATCCTCCGAGCATTTCTGCTCTCGCGACTCCACTCTGACCGGCCGGTAAAGGCAAGCCAAAGGCGGGGGACCGCTTCCTCGTCAGTGTTCACTCCGACCAGCCAACTAAGGCAAGCCGGAGGTGAGGAACGGTGACTTCCCCCTGGAGCACTCGGGAAGCCGCGGGGTCGCTACTCCCCGACACCTCGCCTCAAGGTGCCCTGCGGGCTTATTATTATTATTATTAGAATATTGGACTTTTATTTAAAAACAAAAAAAAGTTAAATTGTATGTATTAACACTTATAAAGGATGTGTTTGGTTAACAATTTTAAAATATCAAATACTAGCTGCGCCCCGCGGTTTCACCCGCGCAAGTCGCTTTCGCGTTGTACGAACACCTTCTTACCGCAATGCAAAAATCCATTTTTAAACGGACGACCAGGGAAGTACTGATGATGCCAGGCGCGGCAGCGCCTAGCTTCAACACCACTTCAATGGGCAACAAGGTAGGTTGACTTTAAGGTAGGTGGGGTAAAGTAAAGTTTGTATTTCATCAGTAAGTGACGATGACGATGACAATCAATGACGATGGATGACGATCAATGACGATGGATGACGATCAATGAAGATGGATGGCGATGACGATGATGATGATGCCACTCTACATCACCTACCCTACCCCTGTGTCGATTTTTATTCATTGAATAGTTATCACCCTAGTGAGTCCCGATCCTGCGGGATTTCCGGGATCAAAAGTATCCTATGTTACTCTCCATCATTTAAACTATCCCTGTGCAAATTTACATCTAATAAATAGTTATCACCCGCGTAAGTCCCGATCCCGTGGGATTTTCATTGTTTTAACTATCCCTATGCAAATTTTCATCGAAATCGGTCGAGCCGTTTAACCGTGAAGAGAAAACAAACAAATAAACAAACAAACAGACAGACTTTCGGATTTATAATATTAGTAGGACTAGTAGGAAGTAGGATGTTTAACATCTTGACTCTTTGAAGCTTTGAGCTTTGTATGGACATACATACAAAGCTTGGAATTTATATATCTCTGTCTTCCTCTTGCTTGTAATGTATGTATGTATACCTTTTATATGTAGGTAAGCTAAATAGGTACATGGTGGGACGGTCAGCTTTCTCAATCTTATTCATTTCGCTTTATTTCGAACGATGTCTTCGGTGACATTGCACACCATTGCATTGCGAGAAATTTTCAATGATATTAAAATAGTTTTATTCTTCAATTTCGCGATATTGCATTGGCTTTCTTTGTCTACTCTGAGGAAACTGTCTGTAAAGACAGTGGAACGTTAGTACCCTACCCACGGCATTGCAACAATGCGGTTATTAAATAAAACGCTAGTTAAACCCGGAATATATTGTGTTTTATTAGTTTATTACTTGTTTATTATGTATCAAAAAGGTTTTCATTAAATAGAAGAAGTTATCAGAGGAACAAACAGACAAAAACAACGTTTATGCTTTCTAATACTACGTATATATAATATACTTGATACGTACGTAGATAGGTGTTATGACGATTGTAATTTAACACATTATCACATAAAAAATGGGTTTCTTGTGGCTTGTGGGTTTCTTGTTTTTATCGGAGGACGCGTTCCGAAGCCACACTAAAATCAATACACCTAAGACGTAGCCAAATGATCATGTGCATTTAATGTTGTACTAGAATCTGAAGGAAATAAACTATTTTGACATTGACGGGTTAGAGAAAAGTGGTTGTGTCTAACTAAGTAAGTACCTAAAAACTTAAGTAGATAACATTAATATTTCATCGGACGCTAAAAAAGTGTAGGTATCCCCGTTCACAACAGACCTATTAGAATAAGTACTTATAAGTAGGCATCTATTATTTCAAAGTAATAGCATAGTTTATTACCCCAAAAGACCTCCAGCCAGACATTCCAAAGCAGCATCTTTACATCTTTATTATGTCAGAACAGATCTGTATTCAATTAATCATTTAGTTTAAACTTAAATTAATAAAACGTGCAATACTTAGGCCTTCTCTTAATTGGTTTTCATGGCATAATTACTGTGAACTAGGTAGACATTTAAATATCAAGATCAGCAAAGATAAATAAAATTAGGTTCCTAAAGGTGAACGCAGATTGTTCCGAGCCGAACGAATCGAATTTTTGTCGTCCACGGGAAACGGTACCTTATTTAATCCTATCCTACTAATATTATGAAGCTGAAAGTTTGTGAGTATGTGTGTATGTGTGTTACTCAATCACGCAAAAAGTACTGAACCGATTGCGATGAAACTTGGAATATAGGATAGGTATAGCTGGATACCGGCAATAACACAGTAGGCTACTTTTTATCCCGATATTCCCTCGGGAACGGGACCTACGCGAGTGAAACCGTGGGGCGCAGCTAGTTAAGAGATAAGTACATTTATATTTCCAATGACGTCATCAGAGTCGGCCGACGCTGTCGAAGTGTAAATGTAATGGACTTTATCACTAATTTTAAAGGTACCGTTTCCCGTGGACGACAAAAATTCGACTCGTTCGGCTCGGCTCAATCTGCGTTCACCTTTAGAGAGACTGTTAAACGGATATACCTATGCAGATAAAGCCTAAGTTATGTGTAATTGATTACCTAGATAATGTCTTGTAGAATCAACATCAACACTAATGTTATAAATCCGAAAGTTTATTTGTTTGTTTGTTCCCTCTTCACGGTAAAACGGGTCGACCGAATTGCATGAAAATCTGCATAATATGGATAGTGACTAGCTTAAATTATGGAGAGTAACATGGATTTACTAAATTTAAGAATTTCTTATAAACATTTTAAACTCACACGACGAACTCATAATTATTTTTCCCGGGTCAGTCCCCTCGCGACCAAGATCATTGTAACATGATCGAAACGTCGAGGTAAGTGAATTTAAAAATAATAATACGCGAAAAAGATCTGGGACAAATAATTTTAAGAATTTCTTTAAATGAAATCTTTAAATATAAAGTATTTATTTTCAAACACACACACATATTACAATAAAAAGGAAACGACTATTTAAATAAACAAACAAAATACAAAAACAAACACTTAACTAAAAAAGAAATCTTTAAATTAGTTTTAGGCAAAAGACAATTATTAAGAGCGACTTGCATAACAAAATTTAAAAACATATTTAACTAATTCAATTTTTAAAAAAATTATGGGAAACCGAACATTGGACTCTATTTGATTATATGGACGATTGATAATATGTTGCCACACATTGACAGTTCTTGCAATTCTGACAGATTTTAAATACGATTAACAGCTTAAACATGTTTAGGAACAAAACAATGCAAGCCGGCCTAGATGTCGTAGGTAATAGTGTGATCTGTAGTTTATTAGAGGGTTCAACACATACGAGGGTGAAACCGTGGAACAATACCAGTTTTAAACAATCTTAGTGTAAAAACAAATGGTGTTGTATGTATGTAAGACACGTTGTAGCATTTTATGTCCCGGGACTTTCGCCGTCGATAGTTTTATCGATTTGGAATATTTAATTTCTATACTTAGAACAAAGAAAGACGTACTATTTTATTATTTTATGTGTTGTTCGGCGTTCTTGCACTGTGTACCTAGTATTATAGTTGGCGCTTCGCGGCGCTACTTTTCTCAACCTACTTTAATTTTAGTTTTATATTATTATGTGGTTTTTAACTATACAAGATGTAACAGGTAAGCCCTTTTAATCCGAAAGGGGGTTGTTCTAGACGTTTAGGCGAACAACTTTTGTTCTACGACTTTTGAAAATTCGAAGTACTTTTCGAAAAATTTAGGTGTAAAGTTTACTTGAAAATCAGCTGTTTCTTAGAGTTCGAGGTCATTGACCTTATGTTGTTCCTTTATTTAGTTTGGTCTACTACATCAAACCTTTAATTACCTTTATTTTCAAAAACAGCTGTTTTTCCAGTGAAACATAATCTCAAAATTATCAAAAAAAAAGTTCGAATTTTCAAAAGTCGTAGCAGAAAAGGTGTTCGCCTAGACATCTAGAACAACCCCCTTTCGGATTAAAAGGGCTTACCTGTTACATCTTGTATACAAATGGTTTGGTACTTTGTTTATGTCTTCTAGGACAAGCGGTTAAAGCTACGTGCGTTGACAATGAGGAGTTGAACAATGAGGCTCTCCATTTATTCTCTGTCAAAAAAATAACTAGTGAAAGAATTACTTCGATACGTTAATTCGTTTCCCATTTTTATAAAAATGACTACGACTACGAGATTAAGAATCTAAACATGTCCCTAGGACCAAGGTTTAGGCTGTGCGGTGATATACTTATATTTCAGTCAGTCTGTCAGATATCATTTTCCACGCAAGGGTTGCTAAATTTTCATTTTTGTGAAACCTAGTTTAAATGCGTGCAAATTGTTTAATTTCGGGGGCAAATTAATCAATTTAGTTTCGTGAAGGTGTAGAAGTGGAATAAAAGTGAAAATCAGTGCAAAACATGGACTTTAGCGTTGTCTCCAAAGCTCCATGAACAATATTTGTAAATGGCCGCCGTGTTTACAAATGATTCCCTAGAATTGACTATAACTATGACGACTTGACTGTTTGCAAATAAATTGCGTAATAATATATGAATGATACTTGACACTGGCTAATTTTCTAATGGCCATAATCGGTTCACAACCGATAAGAAATAAAAAAATTAACCTGCAAACACTTCTTCTTTTAAATAAAAGGCCACAGATTAAATAGAAAAATCATTGTAATTCTCCACAATTGCTTATAGTAACTTTAGAGGAGACTGTCCCAGACTTGGTACCGTATCGCTCCATCTTCTTGATGACATCCAACCCTGAGATGACGTGACCGAATACCACGTGCTTCCCGTCTAGCCAGTCTGTTCTGGAAATCGAATAAATACATCAGTATCAGGGACTGCAGATCGGTATAAAATATTTAAATAGTAATTTAATAAAAAATACCAGTCCTCAAATTTTTAATCCAGCCCAGAAAGTGCATATCGGTATTAAGTATTTTAATAGGACTAGTAAAATATCAGTACTCAAATATGTATACTGTGAGAATTTCTGTACTTATATTTTCCAGTACCTACAGTTATTTAACCCTTATTTATTTTCTGTACCAAATACATTAATAATTGGAGTATTAATAATATCTGTATCAAAATTTTACGCTACCCAAATATAAAGGTATGAATGGTATTTAAAAATATTATATACCGGTATACGTACCGGTATATTCATACCGGTACGTATACCGGTGAAACGATGAAACGGTAATGAAACCTGTAGAACAATAACGGGATGCCTAAAACCCACACCACTAAACCTGCTGTAGCCCCTTACAGGAATTGCCCCTCCAGGTGTTCGTCGACAGGTGGCTTGCGAGATCGATAAACGCGGACAGGAAGCTGACCCCCGACATCCTCTTTATGGCCACATGCCGCCGAGGTCCCGTCTTAAGAGTCGGAAAAACTTCATGGGCAGCACGGACCCAATAGCAGGCTTCCCAAGGGAAGTTAAAAAGCGCCTATGGAGCACAAAATTTCCAGCTCCCTCAGACTTCGTCCCTCTTGTCGAGCACCTGCCCCCAGGTTCTGGTCTACAGTGGCCTGTCTGGCGAACCCTCAACAGACTTCGCTCTGGGGTAGGGCGTTGTAGATCGAACCTGGTACAGTGGGGATACTCCTCCAGACCGGAGTGTGACTGTGGGGCGTTGAGCCAAAATATGTCGCACTTACTCTCTTGCCCTTCATGCCCGACCACCTGCACAGGGAAAGACTTAATGGAAGCCACAGAGGCCGCTGTGGATGTGGCTGAATACTGGTCCACCAAAATTTGACATACCTATTGTTGTTTTTATGCCATTGACACGAAAAGAAGAAGAATTTGGGTAGCGTAAAATTTTGATACAGATATTATTAATACTCCAATGATTCATGTATTTGGTACAGATATTCTCATTCACTCAATTCCTCAATTCTCACTGTATACATAATTGAGTACTGATATTTTAATAGGACTATTAAAATACTTTATACCGGTATGCATTTTCTGGGCTGATATAAAAATTTGAGGACTGGTTTTTTTTTTTTGGGACCGTAGTCCCAGATCTGTATTGTGAATAGGGCTAACCGATCTGTTCCCGTGGGTATGAAAGTCGGCTTTATGGCGAACGCCCACAGCGCCTACTAGATGGCGTTACAAGTGTGAATGCCTGAATCGCACATACAACAGTATTTTCAAGTTTGGCAGGTTTAATTTTTATAGGCAGCCGGGTCGATAATTGCCAATTTCATCCCTATGGTGGAAAGTATTTTTTTATTATCTTACATTTAAGTACTTAAGCTTAAAAAATAATTCGAGGCCGAATAAAAAGTGAGCCATTTAGATACTCCTTTCTGGGGAACTATTCTGCTCATTACTCTGAAGATCAGCGTCAGATTCTTATAAAATTTAAGAACAAGAATCATCACAATCACTGATCCGTCTTCGAGTAGTCGGCGAACATCTCCTGGCCACAACCGAATTGCGAACATCCTCCATTTTTAAAGTCGGTTTAAAAGAGACAAACTCACATAAAATTAATAAAACACTTTATTTACTGGGTTTAATCGCGTTAAACCCGGTAAATAAAGTGTTTTATTATGCAATATCGCGAAAACCATAGAAGAAATCACATAAAATTACTCACTTAGCAGTGCATAGAAAGAACTGCGATCCGTTGGTATTAGGTCCTGAGTTTGCCATGCTAAGTATTCCAGGACCAGTGTGACGTAGCGTGAAGTTTTCATCCTCGAACTTGTGGCCGTATATCGACTTGCCGCCTGTCCCGTTGTGGTTTGTGAAGTCGCCACCTTGACACATCTGGGGTTAGATGCTAAGGAATACTTTGGTAATATTTTTGTTTGAGCATTTCTCTTGATTTACCATAGGCACCTACTATGTAGGAATGTATGTGTGGTCTATGTATGGATGTGTATGTGTCGCTTGTTTTTTAATGTGAATGGTTGTTTTTTTTTATTATTTTAAGTCTTTGGACATAACATAACATTTATTGGCAACAAACACACGAAGAACTCGTGTGTTTGTTGCCAATAAATGTTATTCTATTTCTAATCTATTCTATGTTTTTCCAAGATTTAATCTCTAAAAACAACAATATCGATCGATACATTAAAATAAGGTGTTCATTTTTGGCAAAAAGAGAAGGTTGTATTCCTGGCGAGGGTAATAGGTATATCTTACTAATATTATAAACGCGAAATTTATATGTATCGTATGTGACTTTGTTACTCTTTCACACAAAACTACTGAGCCGATTGCGATGAAACTTAGAATAAAGGTAGCTGGGGACCTGGACTAACACATAGGCTACTCTTTTTATCCCGATATTCCCGCGGGATCGCAACTTACGCGGGTAAAACCGCGGGACGCAGCTAGTATTTCAAAAATCTAAAAATTCGTTTTCTTTTTGTCAAAGGCGAGGGGGAATGCAATCCTTTCAGCATTATTTGTATCCGGTCTGGGTATATTTCTATGTATAATTAGTAAAATATAAATCCGTCGTCTAGTCACCGTAACACAAGCTTACCATGTGGCTAGATGGGGCTGTGTGTTGGTCACAGAATTTATTTATTTATATTTCGTTAAGGAATATTATAAAGAAAGAAAAAATATTTGTTTGTTTGTAATGAAAATGCTCAGAAACTACTGGACCGATTTCAGTAAAATAAAGCTACATTTTGGAGGAGTAACATAGGTTACTAGGTTTGACCCCTAGTCCACGGGATCGAGACTTACGCGGGTGAAACCGCAGGGCGAACCTAGTCTGTTATACTCGTAGTTTAGGATATTTCCCTGAAAGCTCTCTCAAAAATTAACGGAAATAAGACCATGTCTTTGGTGTAAGTGTTACATTAACTCTATAATTTGGCGCGTCCGAGCGATAAAGATCTAAATCAACCATTTTTAAAACACCCCTCGTAATCCATTTGTAACTAATTAGTTTAAATATTCACGTAGACGCGTCGCTACTGGCCCACTGGTTCCTAAACTTAGACTAGGGTTAACGCTGAAATCTTTATTCCGTGCTTTGCCTTTGCTAAGCAAAAACGTTGACTTTGACAATTTCTTTGAGTGTTTATAAAGCGATCTTCGCAGTTATCCAAAGTTTTTGCTTAGTAAAGTCGAAGTTTTTCAAATTTGGAATGTAAACCAATCAAAAATAATGACCTAAACTTTGCTTCTCTGTTATGACTACTAAGTTTTGTTTTTTTCGGAAATTACAAAATGACTAATTTCGACTATAAATTCCAATTAAAGGTCAAAGGTAAATTTCACCGGATCTTAATCGCGTATTAAGACCCGGTAAATGTAAATACGTTAACAAATCGTGTAAATTTAAAAAGTTTTAAGAATTAGTAAAATTCCTCTCTGTTTCTCAGTATCGGCATTCAAAAACTACTGAACAATTGCAAATTTGATTGTCACTATTGGTTCTTTCCTGTTGACTACAAAACCCTAAAAATAATTTATTAAAAAAACAAAAAACCCGACTGCGTAAAAAACTCGATTTACAAATACGTAAAAAACAACAAAAAAAAACTAAAAAGAATAAAAACAAGCCCAGTAATTTGAAATTATGCTAAGTAATACTGAATAATCATTCAAATAGTTTTGTAATCGATACACACAGAGCACATAATAAATGAGTAAAAAATTACTCACAGTCGGGACCCATTCATTTTACCGATCTAATTTTTTTCCAATGTTCCAATTTAAATACCTATTCAACGATACCCATCTTGACATACTTTGTCGATTTTGGATTTTTTAATTTTGACAATGTGGCATCTGGTTGTGACAAAAGTTGATTTGGATTACTGTCATGTCTTTAGTCACACTCGCCAGATTAAGACGAATCGATTGACGTGAGAATCATCAAAATCGGTCCACGCGTTTGGCCTCTGGAATGCCACATAGAAACATCCATACATACATACATACATACATACATACATACATACATACATACATACATAGACCGATAAACACATTACCCTCCTTTGCGTCGCGCAGTCGGGTAAAAACGTGCGATGCGGACTCGTACTCGGGTGTGACGTCATCTCACACTCGCCCAGTCCGCTCGCGCTCTATGTGTCGATGTCACAGTACCTACATGTCGTCTAACGTTTTGTTTAGGTGAGCGTTGTAAATGACGTCACGTGACTGTTAGCGAGATTAAATATTTATCGTAACTTTAAATGCCTGTAAAATCAAAACTAATAGGTATTTTTGACTACAACAACTATTTGTATACATACAAGTTTAACTGTAACAAACTTCCAACTGATTAGACATGTAAGAGTAGACATGACATTGTTTCCTACATTTTAGAAGGGTGTTGAAGCCCATCCACATTTTAACCAAAACAGTAAATTGTAGACTTTGAAATGTGTTTTAAAAAAAATTGTTGTCTTAAAATTACACCTAAATGAAGGAAACAATGTCACCTACAATCCATACACAAAGCAATATTCAACAGCATTCCATAATGAAACAATCAACAATTATCGATGATCCCGTCAGGGATTTTCAATTTAGAGCTCGTAAAGGTCCCAAGTTTCTACATAGATACCAGATTCATCGGTACCAGTTAAAGTTTTTAGTTTTACGCAAAACCATCATTAACAATAATAACTAAAAACTCAATGAAACGGGAGATATAATAGAAATTAGGAACGTATATCTCGAAATAGATATTTGACGTGGATTCTTAATAAACTCGTATGGATTTTGGCCGTTTCATTAAGGACCCTGTAGGTCACAAAGGTAAGAAAAAAATATGTTGACGTAACATAACCTAACTGAATTTTATTACATCAATATTAAATTGCATTGCAAGTGTTTTGTCCTTGGAATTGCAATATAACAGTGTGTTACATAAAAGTTATGATGCCCTAGAATGTTTACGGTTTATCTCATAATATCCTCCAAATAAACTGTTATTTTTATCGTTATTGTGTCCACAAAGGAAGTTCAAATGGCGAGTTACAATAACAATAATATAATATGTAGGTACTATTGAAGAACGGACATGATATCTATAGATACTAATGGAGGCTGTACACTCTTCAACGTGTGCTCTCGCCAAATCTCGTAAAGAGGTCTCGCCCGAGAGGCCGAGAGCTGCTTACCATTTACACTCTCGCACTCTGCACGTCTCGACGAGTGTGTACGTACAACCGATATAATATCTTACTAATATTATAAACGCGAAAGATTGTTTTTTTTTTTAAACTTCAATTCAATTCAATTCAATTCAATTCAATCATTTATTCATAAATATAGGTGTACAGGTGGTGAGTTTACAATAACATGAGTTTCTCTATATTGGCCAGTTCGGCATATGAAGTCATAAGATTCTGAAAACAACTTACTTACATGTCAATTATATAAGTCCGTAATTCAAACATACACACACAGCATATTATTAAAATTAAACCAAATTAAATTCGAAAAATGTCAACTAACAACAAATACCTACCCACATAAAAAATATAAATAACAAGTCATACATAACAGTCACAGATTACATTTCCATTATCAATCAATTTGTCAATTTGCTTTCGTTCAAAAATTATATAAATATCAAATCAATCATATTATTATGTAATGTCCGCAAAAAAAGAATAATAGAAATTTCATTCATTATAATATTTAATTACAATTATTTTTCATTCAAATACGCGGATATAGAATAATAAGCTTTTTGAACGAGAAACAATTTAAGGCTGTATTTAAATTTTTGAAACGGCAACTCTTTTATGGATAGCGGAAGGTTATTGTATATTTGTGGTCCCACGCAAAAAATACTCTTTGTCATTTTTTCAGTTCTTCTGTATTCGCTTCGCATTGTATTTGCCAATCTTTTACTTTTAAATGCTGGTAATTTATTAATATTTATTTTTATATGTAATGCTGCCTCAAATATATACATTGAAGGTATAGTTAAAATCCCGTGTTTTATAAAATATTCTTTGCATGAGTCTTTGGGTTTTAATTTTAATATTGCACGTATACATTTTTTTTGGGCTATAAGTGCATCTTTAACATTAGTTGAATTGCCCCAACATAGGATTCCATACCTAGCTATTGACGATGCATAGGAGTGGTAAGCAATCTTAACCGTCTCTAAGCTTGCTACTTTTGCCAACTGGTTTAGCATGTATGAACATTGCCTTAACTTTTTATTTGCGTATTCAACGTGTGATTTCCATGTCATGTCAGAGTCAATAAATACACCTAAAAATTTTGTAGATTGGATTTCTTGTATGTTTGTCTTATTATATTTAATGTCAATTTTTTGGAATTTTGTATTTATGTTTCTAAATGTCATTAATTTCGTTTTGTCTAAATTTATGTGAAGATTATTATTGTTCATCCACCTAATAATATCTGCCAGAGCTTCGTTAATAATAGCTTCAAAATTGTCAGGGTTGTTATCAGTAAAAATTACTGTACTATCGTCGGCAAATAATATAACCGGATGGCTTGTACATTTTGGCAGATCGTTAATATAAATCAGAAACAGGAGAGGACCCAAGATGCTTCCTTGTGGTACACCACATTTGACATCCTTGAGACTTGACTTATATTTCTCTTCTGTAAGTGACCCATTCGCTAACCGCACTATTTCTGTGTATTGTTGTCTACCGGATAGATAAGAATTGATTAGATCCAGAGCATTCCCTCTAATTCCATATGTTTCTAATTTCTTAATTAATATTTTATGTTCTACGTGGTCAAATGCTTTCGTCATGTCCATAAATATAGTGGCGACGCGTCTTTTTGAGTCTAAGCCTTTCATTACAACATTATAAAATGCCTGCAATGCCATCCCAATCGACTTATCTTTCCTAAACCCATATTGTTCCTCACAAAATATATTATTTTTTTCAAAGTATTGATTTAAATTGGCATAGATAACTTTTTCGATTATTTTACTAAATATTGGGATTAGTGCTACTGGTCTGTAAAATTTCATATTGTTCCTGTCCTCCTTTTTGTATACTGGTATTATAACTGAAACCTTTAATTTTTGAGGAAAAATTCCAGTAGTGAAACATTTATTAATTATGTCACTAAGCACAGGTGCAATTGTTAATGCTACTCTTTTTATTATATTTGTAGATATGTCATCATAACCCGTACTATTAGTATTTTTGAGGGTTTTGATTATTTGTATTATATCATAAGGGGTTGTAGGGGCCATAAAACATGATGTCAAGGAATTATTTGTTAGTTTATTATATATAGGGTTAGTGTTAGTCAATTTTATTTCGTCTATAAAATAGTTATTGAAGCAATTCGCAATGTCATTCGGGTCGTCATACAGTTTATTGTTTGATGTTATAGTGTTTATATATTCTTTAGGTTCATTCGGGTTTTGTTTATTGATTACTTCCCATGCTGCTCTGGATTTGTTTTTAGCTGTGTTTATATAATAGTTATTTTGTGATTTTTTAGTTAAATTTATTATGTGTCTTAATTTCTTAGTGTAGTTTTTTAATTGGTTTTTGATTAATGAATTAGGATTTTTTCTGTAGCTCCAAAGCAATTGTCGTTTCCTGCGTGCGCACAACTTAATTCCTTTGCTCAGCCATTTTTGATTTTGTGCAATTGGAATTTTTATTTTAGTGTTAGGGAAGCATAGGTCATAAAATAATTTAAATATGTCATGAAAGTTATTAAATGCCTCATTAGGATCACTCGTATTATACACATCAGAAAATGACAATTTACTGATATATTCTGTAAATTTAACAGTGTTTTGCTCATTAAAGTCTCTCTTGTATGTATGTATGTACCTATGTAAGTAAGTATGTCACTTTGTTACTCTTTCACGCTAAAACTACTGAACCGATTGCGAGGGGCAAATCGTGTGAATTTAAAAAGTTTATTATTGGACGTAGAAATGTTTTTTACCCAATATCTAAAATGGGTAAGTAAGACCGAAGGTCGCAAAATAAAGCAGGGCCGCGAACCAACAGCTTATCTACTGACTCTACTGACTGAAACGAATGTACCATTTTAAATTAATTTTGCCTCAAAGTTGAAGTTGAACTAATAAAAGTTCAAGTATCAGGTAGGCGTACCTAACTGACTGATTGATTTGATGTTCCATGCCCAAATGGACTGATCTGATGGTGTTTCCTTGGATTCTATTGGGGTATCCTGCCTGAGATGTAGAATATCGGTGCCTATTTTTTTTGCATTAAAATCGGTGTAGTATAATGAAAACGCGATATTTACCGGGTTTTGGTGGACAAACTGTAAAGTTAGCGAAAGCTCGGTACTTTTGTAATAATGCCGTTGTTAAATGAAACGCGTGGAAAACCCGGTAAATGTTGTGTTTAATTAATATTATTCATGCAAAATCGAGAAAACATTAGACAAAATTAGTATATTGAATAATATCCATAAATTCCAGTAGGTCTACCAACTTCCTTAAATGTTGCCTTAAAGCCCTATAATATATATCTACCTACTCAGTAGGTATCTATTTATCTACCTACTTCTTTAAATGCCCTATCTACCCACTTAATGTTATTATGCAGGTACCAAGATAGATACATATAATGTGTATTGTAATGCACTTACATCACAGTTCCTTTTCTCGTGAAAGTGTATTTTATTACGATAAAAATACTTATTCCGTTTAAAAGGCTTCAAACGCGTTTTTAGTTTTGAATGTGGATGTGACAATCGAAAGGATGTAATAATAGCAATATACCACCCACTTTTCGATCTTATTAGTCTTTTAGATCGGTTTTCTTCCAAATATGGATAAATTTTAATACGTTACCAAATATGAGATGATTTTGATACGTAATATTACTAATCCTACTAATAATATAAAGCTGAAAGTTTGTGAGTATACGTGTGTTTCAATGTGTTTGTTACTTAACCACGGAAAAACCGCTGAACCGATTACCATGAAACTGTAAGTACGGTAACGGTGCTATAGTAGGAGTATATTATTGGTCTCAGGTTTTAGGTTAGGTAAACGAACGATCTAGTTCTATTAATTGTCTTATATTAAAATTTAGTCCGTCCGTCTATCTACTTATTCACTATGGATAGGTGTACGTCTTTGACGAATGCTGACTTAGTTCAATATCACTTAATTCAAATTTCGAACGTCGTTGTTCTATCACCCCCCATATAACTAAGTAATTTAATCTAAGTACCTAATTCAAACTTACAAATAAATTCTTACCTAAGTTCCTAGACATTAAATCCATCTCAATCCGACGTCCTTCACGAAAATCTGTTAAATCAGTCGATTTCGCAATCAAATTGAACCGTATTAGTTAGTAGATCGTGACGGTAATCAAGTACCTAAGTAGTCTGCATGATCGACTTGTACAATATTTACAGACAGACAGACAGATATGTGAAGTACCTAGGTACCTACCTACCGAATTAATTGGTGCCTTCGCATTCCGCCCACCTTTGTGTGATGTGTGAAGCTCAACTTTTGATTATTATTGATAGAAGACGAGGATATCGTTCCTAATTTGACGGAAATGCGTCGCCAAATGAAAAAATATTGCATGACGTTACACACAGGGCGCCAGAATGGTACCTACGAGTTTTGGCGGGAGGCGGAAACGCGTAGAGCTGAGGAGATGAGTTGCTTAATTTTCATTATTGTAAAACCTAGTTCAAATTGTTTAATTTCGGGGGCATATTAATCAATTTAGTTCGTGAAAGTGTACAAGTGGAATGAAACTTGGACTTTGCGCTTTCGATGCAAATAACTCGCATAATAAATATATTATAAAAATACTTGACACTGGCTAATTTCCTAATGGCCATAATCGGTTCACAACTGATAAGAAATAAAAAAAAACTGGGTTGGGTTCGAACTTATTCGACAGATATCTTTTATCCGTGGAATGAAAAATCAGGCCAAAATAAAGTAGATTAGAATAATTTTGAATTAAAACTTGATTTTTTTTCAATCTCTTGTCGGACAATGAAACCTAAATATTCTATCACATCAAATCACATGTAAAGTGTAAATTACTAGCAAAATATCGACCTTTGACAAGAAAAAAACAATAAAAACATGAAAAATATCCCGTTTAAATTAGATATTTTACTACCCGTCCTATTCCTAACTGCAATGTTAACTAGTATGCACCTACTTTGAAGGTTTTTAAACAAATAGCAACATAAGTTTTGCTAATAAATCTTAAATAAATGGCCTAAATAATCTGTGTCACGTTTGTGTCGTATAGCCATTATGAGTTAAATACCTAAGTAGATGCGATATCACAAAAGAAGTTGCTTTGCATTTTGGAATTTTGTCAGGTTGGATATCCAAAGTGTGCAAAGAACAGCGACTACTTGTCTATCGTGGTGGGAAGTTATTGATTAATTATTTATTGTACACACCACAAAAATTATAAAAAGTCAGGAATGGTTTATAGTTTCGATCGTTTTTTTAAATTATCTATTAAGTTTTATAACTAATTCGAGTTGAAATGAGACATTTTTAGAGGTTACTTATGTCAAATTTAGAATGGCGGAAATTATAATTCCGACCGTCCGGAATCACAGAAGGGTTTTGGTCTAGTGGTAAATACCCCGACTTTCATTCCGGATAGGTCATGGTTTTGAATCCTGACTAACCGCACACTACCGACATTTTTGTCGGTAGTGTGCGGTGAATAATAATAATAATAATAAATCCTGTGACGAACACACAGCGCCATCTAGCCTCGTGGTAAGCTGCTAAGCTTGTGTTACGGTGACTAGACAACAGATATAATACTTATATTATTTTTTTGTGAATACATACATGTTTATACATAGAAATACGCCCAGACCAGATACAAATATTTATTTTTTAAGCATAAATATTTACACCCAGCGGGAATCGAAGGGAGCCAATAATGTACAACCAGGTAAAGTACAGCCAGTTAAAGTACGACCCGATATTGTACGGCCTGATAAAAGGAAGCCATGGTCTCGTTTTATCACCCCGTACCAATATTGTACAACCAGATATTGTACGGCCTGATAATTCGTGTACATGTACACGGAATATCAGGTCGTACATTATCTGACTGTACTTTATCAGGTTGTACAATATCGGTCCGTACAAATATTGTACAACCAGATAATGTACGGCCTGATAAAAGGAAGCCAGGCTCTGATTGGTCACTTCCCCGCTGCCCGCCTCCGCCATTTTTAAATCTATTGTCAATCAGATGCTCGTTTATCTCTCAAGGACTTTAGTCTATGTCTCATTCACTCACTTGCATAACATCATTCATTCAAGTTGACAACAGTTTTGTGATTTTTTTCCAGCAGTCAAATCCGCCATCTTATCGTGGCAATGAATCGAAAATAAATATTATTAATTTATATTTAGACATTTGAAGACATGATGAAGAGAATAAAGATCGGCGAAACAACAACAATTTGTCTACCTACCTACCTTAAATTGATACAGTCAGAAAGAAAGACACACACATTATTTCAACCAGTCGAGGCTCTGCAAGAAAATGTAGTGGCATTACAAGACAGTGCTTTCATAAAAAACAGATAATCAAGAGTTATTATAGTGTCTACAATAAATGATAATGAAAATGATCAAAATAATCATTATCTTCTTAGCTGTAATTGCTTTGTGAAAATGGGCAGTCAAAAGTACTTCTATACCTACTATTAAATAGATATATTTATATCGGTAGTGATAATAAGGACGAAGATGGTCAATCAAAAAGGCATTATATTTCAGCGGAGCTGATGCTACATATATTAAAAATGTAGGTACAGTTTAGCATTTGTTATACCTAGTGAGAAAATGATAACAAACAATCATCATTGAAGTCTTTACTGATAGTGGCAAGTGCTTTGTGAAAGTGAACAAATAATATGTAGATGCTAACATTATGGCCTGGCATAATTTTAGCACGTGCTTACATTCCTGATTGAATTTCACATTGTAAACCGATAAAATTATAGAGAACTCTATCTTATACTTATACTGTGTACAAGTATTAGAATGAGCTACATAAAACCTAAATTTTAGCTAGGTAACCTGTACTTCATACGAGTTACCATCAGCCAATTTGTACATACAATTATGCCAATTATTTGTAAAGCTTGGGGTCTACCTGTGATCATCAAGAGGTTCCTTATATGTCAGGTTTATTATGAAATAAAACAAATAAATCTATGAAATCTATTTAAATTGTTTTAATAAGAAATGTGTTAAACCTAATAATATAGGTTTAAATAATGTAGTCACCACCAAAACCATTATTCCTGTAACAAATAAATATGGGTAGATAAATTAAAATAATACATTAAAAGTAGGTTCTATGACAATTTATAAACTCTTTGTTGACTATCATGATTACGCCCGAAATTAATAACCTATCCGTAATCCAAAATAATGAGCTATCCGAGATTGTAGCTTATTATAATATCAAGCTAGCTTATAACTGGTGATCCCGAGTTTTGGCGGGTACGCGTTGAGGAGATATGTTGCTAAATTTTAATTTTTGTGAATCCTATGTCAAATGCGTGTAAATTGTTTAATTTCGGACGCATATTAATCAATTTAGTTTCATGAAGGTGTACAAGTGCAATGAAAGTGAAAATCGGTGCAAAACATGGACTTAAACGTTGACTCCAAAGCTCTGTGAACAATCATTGTAAATAGCCGATGTATTTACAAATGATTCCCTATACTCGACTATAAATAAAACGACTTCACTGTTTTGATGCAAATAACTTCTTCTTCTTCTTTAAAGTGGCTTTTCCTTTCGGCCAGTGTCAAGTATTATCAATATTTCCAAGTTATTTGCATTGAACAAAACAGTCAAGTTGTCATAGTTAAAGTCGAGGGTCGAATCATTGTAAAAAGGGGGGGGGGGGGCATTTTTTACAATGTTTGTTCACGGAGCTTTGGAGACAACACTAAGCTAAAGTCCATGTTTTGCACCGATTTTCACTTTTATTTACACTTGTACACCTTTACGAAACTAAATTGATTAATATGCCCCCGAAATTAAACATTTTACACGCATTTGAACTAAGTTTCACAATGAAATTTGGTACAGGTTTAGTTTAAGGCTATAAATACGATATAGGGTACTTTAAATGATCGTACGGGTTAAGCAACGCTTGGCGTGACACATACGTGATGGGTCAACAGGAACGATCGCACAATTTAGCATGAAATTTGGTACAGGGATTAGTGGGTATAAATAAGATACTTTAAATAATCATACGGGTTGAGCAACGCTCGGTATGACATACGTCATGCGTCACATACGTTACGGGATAGGGATTTATGCAGGTGAAACCGCGGGGCACAGCTAGTGGATAATAATAGTGTCACAAGTTTACTACTCTACAAATAAAAAACTTTTGCTCATGCTCAAAGCTCGTGCTCGAAATAAATAAATGTTTAATTAATCAACGAACTCGAATAGGTATAAATTCTATTTATTTCTCGTAGGGTTTAATAGTAATTTTATAGTTTAGGCGGGAACGCGAACGCGGATATTTAATGTAAATTTAGCAACATATCTTGTGTGTTTTTAAATAATAATTTTAAATAAAAAACACGAAACTAAATTGATTATGATTAATATCATAATCAATTTTTTCAAAATATCTTTCAAGACACAGCTAAGTTACGATTTTATTTTAAGTACCTATAGATTATTGTATAGTAGTAATTGATGACTAGTTTTATTTGCTATAATATTCAGAATAATATTACTTTGTTATGTAAAATATTTTTACAATATTTTCCTTTACTTAGACATATCTATAGTACCAATTTAATAAGTTTTAATTTGTTTCTAACTAAATTGATTATGATTAATATGCCCCCCAATTAAACAATTTACACGCATTTAAGACGAAGTGGTAAAGACCAGAAGCGCAAAATATTGCGACAGAGGTGTTTTAGAAACAGTTTTTGGGTATCAACCGCTAAAATCCATGGAATGATATTCCTACTGACTACAGGTGAACAAATGCTTTATTACGGATATCCGGACTTGATATCCGGATAAAAATATGTAGCCTATATGTTAATCGAAGTCTTAAGCTATCTGCATACCAATTTTCATTGAAATCGGTCCATCCGTTTCCGAGATTAGCGCGCACAAACGCACAGACAAACGGACAAACATCCAAACGGACAAACAGACAAAAAGTTAAAGACGGAAATGGGGTCTGTTACGTTAGTACATACCCCTAAAAATAGTTTTTTCAAAATATCTTTCAAGACACAGCTAAGTTACGATTTTATTTTAAGTACCTATAGATTATTGTATAGTAGTAATTGATGACTAGTTTTATTTGCTATAATATTCAGAATAATATTACTTTGTTATGTAAAATATTTTTACAATATTTTCCTTTACTTAGACATAATCTATAGTACCAATTTAATAAGTTTTAATTTGTTTCTAACTATGAAGTGATAATTTTAGTTTCTACTGTTAGCCATTTTAGCCTGAGATACGAGATATTCCTTGTTCAAGCATATGTGTTACATATTTAAATCGAAATTTAGACTTTGAGCAATTTGTAAACAATATTTGGATATCTTTTTTTTTTAAATTTTAACTTCACAGTTAGACCTTTTTGATTCCAAGCCGGTTGCGATGCATTGGCAAGTCACTGGTTCGATGGACATAGTTTTTAGTTTAGTTATGTATAATAATTATATTGCCAGTTTGACTTATTATATTATATTATGTATAATGTTTATATACTTATATATTGTAGCGGACAACTAGTGTGAATTGATGCTTAGTGTGAAAACATATAATTGGTTTTTAGATGTATTTATGTATTATTAAGTTGTAATGTATAACTGTTTTTTCCTTGTAAATAAAAATAGATTAATAAGCCAAAAAGTAAGTCGAACTACGCCAAACTTAGGAAAACTATGCTAAACTAATCTAAACTAAGCCCAACTAAGTCGAACTATGCTAAACTAAGCTAAACTAAGTCGAATAAGCTGAACTAAGTCGAAAAAAAGCCAAAAGAAGTCGTAATAACTAAAATTAAGTCGACTTCAGCTAAACTAAGTCGAACTACGCTAAACTAAGTCGAAAAAAAGCTTAACTAAGTCCTAATTACCCAAATGAATTAACAATCTCTTACTACTTTGACAAAATGACAAAAAATCAAACGTTTTTTCGTTCCCAAATTAAAAATTAAATAATAATTAATAACCCAAATTAAGTCGAATTTAGTTAAAATAAGCCAAACTAAGTGTAAGTTTCGCGCTCTTTGGTTTGACATCCCCAACCCCATACTTAACCTAAGAAAAATTTCAAATTTTTATTTCATTTATTTTTAGTGCGTTTCTAATCCTAGATTGTAGGTAGTTTAAAGTATTAATATTATTGTGTGATAGTATTTGTAGACCTTAATTCAGTGTAGAGTGTCGAAATAAAACTACAAGTACGTTTTTTTTTGTTGACACTTCGCACGAAATATCGAAATTTAATCCGTCGTTCCCGGAGGCCGGGATTGCGTCCACGGGCCTTCTCTGGCCTCTCTTGCACCTGGCACTGCGACTCCCGAGGTTCTACGACGTCGGAATCCCGAGATATAGCCGCCGCAAGTTTGTAGGCCATCGAAATCGACGGTCTCGTAGCTTGCGGCGGGTGTTCCTGCGGGATCCTTGGGAGGCGGAGGTCGGCAGTTGGTGTGGGATCCGGGCCGGGACTGCCCTGGACCCAGCGGTGCAAGTAGCACCCTTCTAGGCCCAGGAACAGAGAAGATATCACATCAGCAAAGTGCCGCCAAGTGACATTTTTCAACAAAGAAAAATAAACTGAAACTAAAAATCTTTAAATAATAGTGTAAAAACTGAACAGAACTGACAATATACATAATAAATAGTAAGTGTTAGAGAATAAGAACTTAATTTATAGGCCAAAACAGTAGTAAGTTGAGGATGAATAGCAGAAAAGACTGAAATAAGTAATTTGTGAACATTGTAGGTTAAGTACCAGAGTTGAAATATTGAAACTTAAACAGTGTAATTATAAGTATAAATAGGGATAAAAACTGATAAAATAGACAATAAACAGTAAATATAAATAGGATATAACGTGTGTACATGATAATAAACAGGAAAATATTAGAATTTAGTGCAAAAACTTGAACAGAAAAACAGTGAAATAGTTGACATTAAGGTAACAAGGAGTGAATTAAAATCAGTTAGTGTCTCCGAATATAGCTAGACCCCGTCGAAGAACCTCGCAGCATCGCACTCCCTAAAAACACGGCTAACAAGTTTCCCCACCTTGCCTGGGGAAGTGCGAGACTGTAGGCCAACGAAGTGTAACGAAACTAGATTGGAGGGCGTAGCAGACATTTGAACGTAAACGTGCTACACCTTAACCCGGGCTGAATCTACCGGAACCAACACAAGTTTGTCCACAGACTGCTCGCAGACACCATAGATCGACCCCCAAGCGACGCGCCGACCTGTGGGACGTACATACGGGAGCCACGACTGCTGAAGCGACTCCGAAACGTGCCGACTCGGTCCGACCACTACCGCAGCAAGTACATGCACGTCCGGAGCCACAGGAGAGGAGCCGCCGACAGCAGCCAGCACCCGAGGTACATCGCCGCACGTTCTGCGCCCGCCCGCCCTATCCGCCCTACCCCGCCCAACCCCAGTCCTAGTCGTGCCGTGTCCGGTAGGTCCTACAGGACCAACAAGCGGTGACTCCGCGACGCCAGGAGCCCTCGTTCCCTCAGCTTGCGGCCGAAACACACAACCTCTTTTGCCGCCGTCGGTGTCGGTTAAGTGAGTTTTGGCAGCGGGGCTTGTAACTTCGGAACCAGGGGTCGTAGGATCACGCAGCTTTCACTGCCGGATCCGGGACGAGAAGGACTATCGACCGGGTACCATTGGATGGCTGCGAATAGCCTAAGAGGGCACTGTAAATAAAAATTTAAGTTTCTTTGACTGAATAGTTAATAGAGATCTAGTAATAAGATACGTGTCCGACTTGCTCCTCTTCATTAGTGGTGTCCTCCGTCTCCACTGTTGCCACGCCGTGCTCTGTGACTGCAGGACTCGCCGCCGGTGACCTGAAATAGATAAAAGGGGTTATTTCTATAATGCTAAATAAATACGAATCCCCATTTTGAAAGAAGTTTTTTAAGCAGTAAGCATTTCTGAACTTATTGTCCACAAATCCCCACTTTACACAAATCGGCTAATAATGGGGATTATTGGACAAAATGTTCAAAAATCCCCACTGGTGGGGATTATCAGTGGGCGTTATAGGAATAACCCAGATAGAAGAGGGAGGTTAGTGGGACAAAAGTAGATAAATATTGACAAGTTCGCCTTTACACCAACTTTGTACAAAACAGACATCATTATATGAATTTTTATAAAGTGTTTACAAAACGTCTGCAAATCCAATAAACATTTGTTATAAAAGCTTCAGGAGACCCCTGAAAAATAAAAACAAGCTAGTAAATAAGATTATAGATAATGTAATAGAAGAATATTTTTCGACTTACCTTAACGTAGTAGTGATCTTTCCTGCTTCTGAAGTCGCCGCGCCGCCCCTGGGACTGCAGGATCCGCCGCCCGGTGACCTGAAACAAAATAAAAAAGGTTAACTCGAGGAATATTATATATTTAGAAACCAAAACTTTAAATAATAAGAACCACACTTAATTAAACTAAATGTAAACTAGTGTCGATTGCTGCGCCTATTGCGACATAACTGTGTTCTTTGTGTGTAATTATTTTATTGTTTATAGTTATATTACAAAAATACCAAGCTAAAATAAAGCTGGCAGAGAGGAGGAAATGGATGGTGAAAATAGCAAAACTGTACAAAAAAGCTTGCCTGGAACGGCAAGCTGCTCAATTAAAACTAGTTGAAATGAAAGAGTTCATTTTTGTTTTATTTTCTTATTAGCTACGCCCCGCGGTTTCACCCGCATAAGTCCTATTCCCGCGGGAATATCTGGATAAAACGCCTATGTGATATTTCAGTCTCCAACTATCTATATATTTCGAGTTTCATCAAATGTTCAGCGGTTTTCATTTGGTTGAGTTACAAACATACCTACAAACTTTCAGCTTTATAATATTAGTAGGATTTCCTTACTGTCCTATGTAACATTAGTTTGTACCAAACTGATAATCTTACTAATGTTTCAAAATAATAATGCATAATGTTAATTTGCAATCGAGTGCTAAATTATAGGCTACTTTCATAATATAAAGACAGGGTGTGCATCTAAAGATCCAAGGACTTGTAAAAAATCTGAGGAAAAGTAGGTATTTTCCTTATGCTTATAGTATATTTCGTAAATTATAGTATTTACGAAATATTTAATAGGAAAAAGAGTGACATCTCTTGGCCAAAGCGTTAACTGTAAAGTTAATCATTGGCGCAGGTAAATCACTGGAAAGTGATCCTGCAGATGGCGTCTCAATCGAGCCGTAGTCGAAAAATAGTAGACAGGGAAACATTCATATTCTTAAATTCGCTGCTAGAGATGGGAACTTGCGTGGCCGAGCGGTTTAGGCACTGGAGTATTGATCCAGGGACGCGAGTTCAAATCTCGCCGCAAGTGAATTTTTGAAGATGAATATTGCCTATAGTATAGTTATAAAACTATTGTATCGAAAATTTAGTCGCTCAATCTCTGCGCTCAATGGTGTTTATAGTAGACTAGCTGCGCGCCCGCGGTTTCACCCGCGTAAGTCCCGTTCCCGCGGGAATATCGAGATAAAAAGTAGCCTATGTGTTAATCCAGGACCCCAGCTACCTACATTCCAAGTTTGATCGCAATCGGTTCAGTAGTTTTTGCGTGAAAGAGTAACAACCTCACATACATACATATTTACATATAAACTTTCGCGTTTATAATATTAGTAAGATTCCAAAGGGTTTGAGTCATCTCGTATATACCTATCTTTGGGCTGGATAAAAGTATGGATTGTCATAACCATAACATAATAAACTGTTGAAAATCTAATAGGCACCTACTCATTTAATACAAATTATAAACCAAAATGATACAAAAACAACAAGAATCTATCGTCATAAGTGGCTGGCTTAAGTAAGGGAGTTTCAAGGTACCTAGGTCGCAAGCTACCTTACGTTTGACAGTTTTCTCCTCACCTCGAACTTGAGGAGAGTTAGGAATTCCTTAATTGAAGGACATTTTTGTCCACTGTGTTAGATAGAATGAGGATAAGTAGAATCGAGATGTTGAAGAAATTGTTTAAGTATAGGTACCAGTGGAAGGCACGGGTAACAGCTAGTATTCCTATAAATAAACATTTTAGTTCGTTAGTTTCCTATATCAAGTACCTACCTAATTTGTTTTTATTACTCACCTACCTATCCGTTTTATGTGTTGTAATAATTGTAAGTAGGTAGGTATTATGAAAAATAAAAATATGGCTTTCTTTTAGCTAACAAACGCCTATGCGCCAACTACTATGTGCCTAAACTGTGACAATACTTAACATTTTACCCAATATTTCAATACCTGGCAGATTAGGTTATCTCTATAGATCTACTTATGCAATAATCGAGTGTACTGAAGCCTGGCAGCAATTGTTTCCTGGCTTACGCTCGCTGCCGCGGTTGGTAGCTTCAATAGGTGCTTCATGGGAGTTCTTCTTTGAAATAACACACCGACATAAGTGGATAGGTACATTCTACGGTTCGAATCGCTTTGTTTTATTACATATCGGCATTGTTGCAACGCTCGCCGATTCTGTGTTTTTAGCCTATTTGGAGGCTCCTTCCTCAGGGTAGACGAAAAATAAGTAGACTAGGCATAGTCTTGGAATAGACTACGAATAGTCATGGAATAGTCTAAGATAAGGTCCGGAAGTCGTTCAGTTTAAGCATTGCATGGTACCGATTTTTGCAGGTTTGTTGTCGGGCTACTACCGGACGCAAAACGAGCATGGTAGGCCCCATTATCTTAACTGATCGATAGGGTAAAATAAAACTATCGATTGTTGTTACAATTGATCCGATAGTATCGATTATATAGTTGATTTTGAGCTTGCTTTGCTTATTATTATATTAGTAATGGTATTGTACCAAACTTATCGATACGGATTTGTAACAACTATCGAATGGCAACACTCATCTTATCCATTAAATCAAATAATACATGGTGGCACTTTTGAATTAATACTTTTTTTTATTTAAACATAAATAAATAAACTATACTTACTACTTACAATAATAACAAAAACAACATTTATACCGACCTATAAAACAAACTATTGATTAGGTACAAATACTTGCAATTATATAACAAGTTTTAAATTATATGACGTGATTTTTAATAATATTCTGAAGCTGATTACCACACTTTAATTATTGATATTTTTATCACCCAAACTTCATAATGAAATTTGGGTTTGGGAAGCCTTACAAAGTTTACTAAATTTAGGTATACAAAACACTTTAGTTAAAACTAGAATAAACTAATGATCAAAATTTAATTTCATTTAAAATAAAACTAGTTCTAACTACACAAAACGCGTTTTTGCAAGTTAGTTAAAAAACTGTGCCAGTCAACCGAGGTCAAATTTCATCGGATGGGAGTAGCCTCCACTTTCAATACGACGGTCATCGAATTTTAAAGCTGGCCATGCACCAATAGATTTATAATCACGAGAAATGTATGTGCAATAAACAAATACTCTTAAGGTAAAGCAAAACATAAGGGAGGAAACCGACATGCCCTAGAATAAAACTCATTACGGTTCGAAAGGTATGAGATATTCGCCAATCCGGAGCACCCGTAGCTTCTTCCTGACTAAACCCTCTGAGAGGAGGTCCTTGTCCAGCTAATGGGACCAATATAACGGAGCTAACTTTAACTTTTTATGTCATGTTATCCAATGTTCCTTTATAAATTTTATAGTTGCGTGAATTATTATTGTTTCATTATTTTATTTTAATTTAACCATACTAGCTGCGCCCCGCGTCGCCTGCGTCCCGTAAAAAGTAGCCATGCGTTATTTCCGGTATCCAGCTACCTATATTCCAAGTTTCATCGCAATCGATTCAGCAGTTTTTGCGTGATTGAGTAACAAACACACATACCTACTTATAAACTTTCCGCTTTATAATATTAGTAGGATTGTCACCCTTTGACAACTACTGTATGTCGATGTTGTCTAATTTCTTTCTTTAGTGTAAGATTATTTCTTTAACTAGGTACATGAAAACTCTAACATAAGGTGAGCCACACCACTATACGAAAACAAGAAGACTCTAGGTACTTAACTCTGTGTCCTAATTTTTTGAATTAGTTTCTTTCTGCTCGTTATAACTAGTTTTACTTTGAGTTTAGTTAAAACGAGCAATAGGCAAAATAATTTAGGATTAAGCAAGACATAGTTTAAAAAATATTTATCAAAAGATTTAGGGTACCTAGTATAAATAATTATCAAACACTAAAGAAACATTTCATTCTATTTGACTTTATGCGTAAAAACACAGAAATCTCATTAAGAAAAATCTATTGGTGCACGGCCAGCCTCGGGATTTGAACCCACGACCGTCGAGTTTGTCTTGCAGCCCGAGTGAAAGTCGAGGCTGCAAGACATACTATTATGGCATTTTGATGTGTTCTTTGTTTTGGTTGGAATAGTTTTAAGTGACATGCTTTGGAAAAACGCGTTTGGCTAGCAAGAACTAGTTGTAACTGATATTAAATTTTGAGCATTAGTTATATTATCTAGTTTTAACTACGGTGTTTAGTAAAACTAGTTCTAACTGGGGAAAACGCGTTCTATCTGAAAATTTGTTTAAATGTAATATATAGTACATGTGGCAGAGTTGTCCGTAAGATAAATAAACTATTATAAGCGTGTTGCTAGACTAGACTAGACACGAGGGCGGGGAGATCTTGGACGCCTCGCCTCGACGTTGGGCAGGTGCGGGCGCACGGCGCTCCTCGATGGCGACGCGACGCTCGCGCTGCAACATCTCGGATGTAGTATTTCTACGGGGGCTGGAATAAAATATAAGTAGTGTAAATAATAAAAAAAACGCTACAGACTGTTTACATGATTATATTACTGAACAATGGGCTTGTATGAAATGTTGCATGTTTGGTTGTTCACAGCAATTGTCTACACTTTTTCATGAAAAGGATCATCTAACAAAATACTATGTGCCTAGTTGGTTTTGCAAAAATGAATTATTGAAACGCAAAAACTGCCTTTAATAACCCATACATTCTGGCATTATTTCCATGGAGTTCACACTCCAGATACTATACGCTCTATGCATGTATTATCCTGGCCACCCGTCGCTGTATCTGGGTTTTGTGTTATTAAATATTATAGTAGAATATTGCTCCGGCTCCACTATAGCCCTTAATATGCGATAATGTAAATAATATTATGATCAGTGTAAAAAATATCGTCAAAATAATATGATGATTGTAAATAAAAATATGATCACAAAAAAAACCTCATGAGTGGCTTCTTCTCATCGGAGGGCGCGTTCCGAAGCCACACTAGAGTCATAGTTGTAAGAACACTTAACGGTAATCGAATACATCCCATTAAATAAACAAATTTTGATTCTTGATTCTTAAGCCTGCGTATAGTACATATTTATAAAGTATTTGCCTACTTTTTTTATTTGAATAAGCCTAATCAATGAACCACATAGATTCCTACTAAGTATATATTGTAAAGAAAATGTTATAAAATATATAGATATCCGTTTTTGTTATATTTTTAAAAGTGTTTCCTACACTTGGAGAACTATACTTAAAGAAATGCTTTCCAAAAACTTCGCACCCGACAGGACTTGAACCTGCATCTCTGGGAATCCGTTCCAGCGCCTTTCCAATTTGGCCACGGATGCATGTTCAATCGAGTCGAAATTAAGGATTGCATTTCTTATTGTTTTTACGTCTACGTGCCTCCAAAAACGTAAAAACAATAAGAAATGCAATCCTTAATTTCGACTCGATTGAACATGCATCCGTGGCCAAATTGGAAAGGCGCTGGAACGGATTCCCAGAGATGCAGGTTCAAGTCCTGTCGGGTGCGAAGTTTTTGGAAAGCATTTCTTTAAGTATATATATATAGATATAATTAAATAATACTAACTTGGTCGTCCATTGACGTTTAGCCTCTTTGCCACCGGCACTGGCGAGTCAAATATGGCCGCAGCTGGCGCAGCAGATTGAGATTCTGAAAGTATACAATATTTTTGTTTATTATTTTGTTAAATATTATCATGCACTTTTAATTCCTTGTTCTACACTCTCGGGCATGATAATTAATTATCAAGTTTCTTCATCTCCTTGTATATTACTAGGAATTATTAAAAATGAGAAGATTATTAATTTCAGAATAGGGATCAAAGGTATCCATTTTCCATCTTCAAAGTTTCATCTAACCCTATATTAAAACTCACTAAAATCGGTTCAGCGGTGGCTGCATGCGTAGTTTCACCACACAATTTCGGTATCAGGATCAAAGGTATCCTATGCCTTTTCGAAGATTTCATCCTACGTCCTATTTATCCTATACCAAAATTCAGCAAAATCGATTCAGCGGTTTAGACGTGATAATGTAACAGACAGACAGACGGACAGACATAAAAACAGAGTTACTTGTTATTTTCGCATTTATAATGTTACTAGCTGCGCCCCGCGGTTTCACCCGCGTAAGTCCCGTTCCCGCGGGAATATCGGGATAAAAAGTAAAAAGTAAAAATAAAAAAAAGCCTATGTGTTAATCCAGGTCCCCAGCTACCTATATTTCAAGTTTCATCGCAATCGGTTCAGTAGTTTTTGCGTGAAAGAGTAACAACCTCACATACATACATACTTACATACTTTCGCGTTTATAATATTAGTAAGATTAGTAAGGACAGGAGGAACTAACTTTTGTCCATTTTTCTATCGTTTTCTGTTGGCATGAAGGATCCATATTTAACAATCATGAGACGGGCTTCGTCTAACGATCATGGTCTACAGATCCATGGGTAACCTAAAAAGAAAAAGAAAATAATTAAACAAAACACTGTAAGTTTGACTACATTTATATACCTATAGAGCTGTCGATAGCGTGTAGGTTGCTTTGTATTGTGATTAAATCAATCCTTCTATATTGCTGCTGTAACAATAAGACGGGCTTGTTCTAACTATAGTGGCCTATCCATGGGTAACCTAAATAGAAAAAGTAAATAAACACTGAAAGTTTGATTACATTTATATGCCTATAGCGTTGTCAACTTCAACTTCAACTTCTTTTGTATGGCTATTGCTGACGTTAAGACGCAATTCTGCCAATGTCTAGTGAGTCGAGGAAAAAAAACTTTAGTGAGGAGGGTGAACGGTATTTATGTTTTGTTCGGTTCCTGGTGGCCCTGGTGCAGAATCATTTTGATCTAAACAAAAAGAGACAACACAAATAAGATACATAAATACGAAATAATATTATAGGTATACATGTATAGATATGTTGGTTTATAGTTTTATTTTGTTAGTAATAATATACCTGGCTAGAAAATAAACAAACCGACTAAAAACGAGTGAAAGAAGTACTTTAACAGAGGAGGGACGAGGAATATCCTCGGGAAGGGAGTCATAAAATGAAAATAGTTGCTCCGGGCAAGAGAAAAATATATGATCAATTGTACCCTCATCCAAACCACACTCACAAATAGAGCTATCCCTGATCCTTAGTTTGGCGAGATGGACCGGTGAGCACGTGTGTCCAATTCTTAGCCTGCAGATCACAGATGTTGTTTTTTTGTCTATATTTTTGAAACGGGAAAACCAGGGTCTAATCGGGATTGTTGACTGGATGTCACTGTAATATTTGCCCACTCTATTCCTTGTAAGCTCCCACCTTTTAGACCAAGCAGCATACAGACCATCACTCAGGGTAGGGGCTAAGTCGTAGGAATACACCTCTGAGTGTTCTGCAGAACCAATACGTGATGCATTTTTGGCACATGAGTCCGCGTTCTCGTTGCCCGGAATACCCGAATGACCCGGGATCCAGGCGAGTGCAATGTCAATGCCTAGTAGATGGAGTTCAAATAGTAGTTTCCTGATTTCTAAAATGATCGGGTATTTGGCTTTAGAACGAAATGGGTTTGACATAATGGCTTGTAGGCAACTTTTAGAGTCGGACAGAATTAGAGTTTTATTAAGATTGTGTGATTTTACAAATAAAATGGCTTCCAAAAGAGCTATAGCCTCACCTGTAAATACTGAACATAATGAAGGGCATTTGAAACTTAAAATAATTCTGGATGAAGGGAACCATACTGCTGCTCCTACGGGACTATTTTGCGATAATTTTGAAGCATCCGTGTATAAAGTGGTCCAACCGGGGAAATCGGTGTTTAATTTAATTAAAAAGGCAGATGGGCTGTCAATGCATCCCTTGTCAATTTCAAAGTCAATCAACACCCTAGGTCTAAAGGTTAAAGCTTCATATTTTAATGTAAAAATTGGAAATTGCTGTAAATGAAAAATAGGGTTGGGAAGGCCAGTTAATTTTAGGAAACTTTTAAGAATGCAAGGTAGTTTATCATTTGGAGGGATATTGGCGGGGTCCAGCGAATCATAATATGTTTTGATTTTTCTTGGTAACGGATGTTGGGAATTTTGTAAAACTCTCAAAAGAAACCGATCGCACAGAAACTGTCTTCTCAAGTCCAAAGGAGGTTCCACGCATTCGACTTGCATGGCATTGATGGGAGATGATCTCATTGCCCCCAAAATTAAACGGAGAGATTTTGACTGGATTTTATCTAATTTTGAAAGAGCCGACTTATTACAAGGATCCAGAATAAATGATGCATAGTCCAAATGACTGCGTACTATTGCATGGTATAACATTCTTTGACAGAACGGATGAGAGCCCCACCAAACACCTGCCAGTGAACGCAGAACATTAATGTTTTTTTCACATTTTCCAGCGACATACTCACAATGGGCTTCTCCTGACATTCTGGAGTCAAGGTGGATTCCAAGGAATTTAACCTTTGACTCTTGGGGGATTAGTGCACCATCCACATACACGTTAACACTTGGGATAACCCTCCGTCGAGTAAACACCACAGCCCTGCACTTGGATACCGACAAGGATAGACCATGAGTTGCTAGCCAAGAATTTAAACTATTCAAATTGATGTTAAGTTGGGAAGTAGCTTGATCAGCAGAGTCTGCGGATACGTAAATAGCCAGATCATCAGCATATTGGAGAATCTCAGCTGGAGGTGCAACAGATTTATCCAATTCTGCTGTGTAGATACTGTACAGCAAGGGACTCAAGACAGACCCCTGGGGTAAGCCCTTCCAGATGGACCTAAGAGGGCGGGAAGCAAGACTCCCTCGCTCTCCCATGTCCACCCCGGTTTGGTCTTTGATGATAATGGACCTTTCTGTAAGCATATTCATGCAAAAACGAACCATCTTCCAAGGAACACTCAGCTGAACAAGTTTGTTCCTGAGAATCTGGAGTTGGACGTTATCATATGCGGACTCTATGTCCAGGAACACTGCTATTAAGTACTGCTTCCTAAGCATGGCCAAACGTATATCAGTAGATAAGATGCTGAGGCTATCCACAGTGCCCATTCCCTTTCTGAACCCAAACTGTGACTCTGCAAGCATGTTCCGGCTTTCCACAATCCATTCAAGTCTTTGTTTAATAAGATGTTCAGTTATTTTGGCCAAGACAGAAGAGAGAGCTATAGGTCTACGACTATTAGGGGAGGAAGGATCAACACCAGGTTTGGGGATAGGGATTATTACCTGGGTTTTCCAAGACTCTGGGATGATGCCGTAATCAAATAATTTATTAATTATATGAAGGAGGTAAGATTTACACTTATCTGGAGATTTGGAAATAAATGAGTATGGAATACCATCCATCCCGGGGGAAGAATCTCTCAGACCATCAAGTGCACTCTGTAGTTCATTAAAAGAAAAGTGAGAATCCATTAAACTAGATGAAGATAGGAAATAACTTGGAATAGAAAGGGAATCCTCAGTAGGTACCCAGGGAGGAGCAAGTTTATCAAAAAAGGGTTCAACCCATGAATCCATATCGTTTGCAGTAATATTATTGTTGGTAGAAGAACCCCTAAAACGTTTTATTTGACGCCAAACGATTTTAGCTGGAGTTCTGGGGGATAAGCTCTCACAAAACTGCGTCCATCCAAGTTTCTTTTTGGAAGATAACACTCTTTTAACTTTAGCTGCACACTGCTTATATTGGATGTAGTTTTCAGTTGTCATATTCGAGTTGTATTTTTGTTCGGCTTCTTTTCTTCTTTTGATGGCCTCGGAGCATTCAGAATCCCACCAAGGTGTGGAAACAAAGAAATTTGGTGGTTTTTTAAGGGGAATATGAGCCTCAGCTGAAGCATTTAAGGTTTCAATAAACAAATAATAAGAACTCAAACAATTGGTTTCATTTGGAATTGGAAGGGAATCGATTTTGCTGTCTAAGGTTGAAGAGTACTCATGCCAATTGGCCCCCGAGAGTCTGAATTTAAGTAGGGTTGAAGAATTGGAGGGAGGGGAAGCCCTGGTCTGTAATCGGAGTGTAATGGGAAAATGATCACTGCCATAAGTTTGAGAAAGGATTTGCCAGGAAAGTTGTGAAGAAAGGGGTGCAGAGCACAAAGAAAGGTCTGTTACACTTCTTGGATCTTGATTAGGAAGGACCCTGTGAGTAGGGGATCCATTATTTAATACACAAAGGTCAAAATCATCAAAAATTTCTAATAATTTATCTGAAAAGGTATCATGACGGCCTGAACCCCAAGAAGGGTTGTGAGAATTAAAGTCCCCTAGGATTATGTACGGGGCCGGGATGGAAGATATTAATTGTGAAAGGGCTGGAATGAGATTGAGGTTAGGGTGGGGTATGTATATTGAGACAAAAGAAATATTAAATGCTCTAATAGCAACTGCATTTAATTCAAAAGGAAGAGAGGGAAGGGGAATTTGGGAAAAAGAGATATTACGTCGAATAAATAATGCACAGCCAGCATGGCTGTCTGATCGATCATCTCGGAGACATGAGTACCCCGAAACTCTGAAAGGAGCTCCGGGGTTAAACCATGTCTCCGATATGGCGATAATTGTGGGTTTAAATTTATTTATCATATGTGCAATCTCAGGCTTTTTAGGCCTAAGACTGCGACTGTTCCATTGCAGGATTAGGATGTGATCCATTATTAAAGTTTTTACTGAGTTGTGATAGTTTATGGGCAACGTCGGACGGTATGTTAATATTATTTTGTGTGATGATTGTTATGAGCAGGGAGATTAAAAATTGGAGAGAATCTTGGGATTGGGTAGCGTTGGAACTGTACCAGGAGCTATGTTGGGAGGCACAACCATTAGGCTGTGAAGAAGGAGGGGTTGAGGTAATATTATTATGGGAAATTCTATCGAAGGACTTTCCAAGGCTGGGACGGGGGCGTGGGTTTAGAGTTATTGTTTTACGGAGAGATTGGGAAGTGGGATGAGTTTTTCTAGGAGTCTGAGCTGAAGGAAAGTAGGAGGGAGGAGGGTTCTGGGATAACACCTCAGAGTAAGATTTGGATACAGTGGGAAAGCGCATAGAAGCATCGTAGTAAGAAATGCCTTCCTTTGCCATCACAGCTTTAATATCGGTTTGCCTCTGGTATTCAGGGCATATTTTATTGTTTGCAAAGTGAGAACCAGCACAGTGAACACAGGAGGCCTCATCTAACGCCACATTACAAATGTCTCCTGAATGAGCCTGGGAACATTTAAAGCAGGTAGGTTTTGAGCGACACTGAGATTTGATATGGCCGAATTTGCAGCAATTAAGGCACTGAATGGTGGGGTATTGGTATACCTCCACTGGGAGGGAAGTGTGGAACGAATAAACATGTGACGGGAGAGCCTGACCTTGGAAGGTAATAACTACCGATTGAGTTGGAATCCAATTAATATTTCCATCTTGAATAGATTTTCTATTAAATCTCCTGGCTTTCAGGACAAAAGTAGTGGTTGGGATAACTAATGACTCTACGAACTCAGCCATAGACAGGTCAGTGGGGACGTTTCGAACTACCCCCATCCTAGTTACATTGTAAGTGGGGATTTGTGCAGAGTATTGATGCTCCTTCAAGAAAGTGTGAGAAAGAAAGTTGTTAGCATCCTCAGGAAACTTAAATGTAACAGATAATTTATTTCTACCAATTTTTTTAATGCCATCTGGGAGAATATTTTTAATGTTGTATCTAGAGACAAGTTGGCCAAACTTAATGGGTTTGATGTATGAGCCTGAATCTGGTTGTGATTCTGCTTTTGAAACAATAACGATAAAAGGACCTTTATCAACTGCACTGTAGATGTTAGGCGTACCGACAACGAGGCTTGGATGAGAGTACACCGTTTGTATAGAAGTAGCACTTTCCTCTGGGTCTTTAATTGTTTTTTTGGCAGAGTCGCGATTCGATTCGTCCTCAATACGTCTCTTACTGGGTTGTCTGATTTCTACCATGGTGGTATCTACGGGAGTGGCCTCAGACTGGGCTGGGACATTACTGTTGATGGCGTTTGGTTGTTCCGAAGAGATATCTGGAGGCTCATTTTGAGCCTCCTTCACCCCGTCCATTCTAACACTTACCTTACCTCTAATTAGTTAGTAATGTGATTAGTATCTAATAAATAACACTGCACAGGAAAAACTGTAAATAAAAACACGGAAAACTGACTTTAAAAAACACCACTCTAAACACACGTGTTTATTCTCTAACACCTGGCAAGAATCCTATAGCGTTGTCGATAGCGCGTAGGTTGCTATATATTGTGATTTAATCAAACCACAGTAGTAGGAATGCCACAGGAATGCCGCAATGGCTTGGAATCCATGTTAAGGCTACTAGAATACCAAGAAATTTAGTCTCGCACCACTGAACTTCTGTGTAACGTCAACTCTAAACAAAATTCAAAAGTCACATAAATGTGAACAAATTATTTTTCTGGCAACAATGCATTACATATACTGCGATCCCAATAAAAAAAAAAAAGAACGAATGGTAACGACAAGCCACACCCTGGCCATAAACAAAATGTTTATTTCTACCAATAGCAACGCAGTGTACACGAATTATCAGGCCGTACATTATCTGGCTGTACAATATTTGTACGGGGTGATAAAACGAGGCCTGGCTTCCTTTTATCAGGCCGTACATTATCAGGTTGTACTTTATTTGGCTGGACTTTACCTGGCTGTACAATATCAACTCGTTCCAACATTGTACAGCCCCGTATTGCACGACCAATAATGTACAACCAGATATTGTACAGCCACGTATTCCGCGACCATTTTGGCTTCCTTTTATCAGGTCGTACATTATCTGGCTGTACAATAACCGGACTCGAATCGAACCCGCAACCTTCCGCATTGCAGCCTAGCGTTCGCCCGACGCGCCACAGAGGTCGTCGTCGAATAAAAAGTAGCCTATTTGTTATTCCAGGTCTCCAGCTACCTATATGCAATCGATTCAGTAGTTTTTGCGTTAAAGAGTAACAACCTCACATACATACATACATACACGTTTATAATTTTAGTAAGAAGTAAGATTATTGTGATGATTAGTAAATTCGCTCTAAACACAATAGCATGCATAAGTACGTACTCGCCGTCCGCATTAGGTCCAAATTCAACATTGCGGCCGCGAATCTTCTTTTACAAAATGGATCATACTTACATCTATCAAATAAGTACGACTGCATTTGAATGTAATATCTGTCTGTTAAGCATTTTATGAGATACATAATATTACTTAAATTATGAAGAATGCCTTTGAAGCGACCGATCTGATCCGACGAGACAAAATACCTACGTATTGTCCGCTGTAGTCTGACATGACAGTTTTATCTGATTCCTCAGTTAGGTCTAGATTCTTTAAGTTCTTTTATAATTGTTGAACTTTTAAAACAACTTAAAAGAATTAACTTTCTTATAAGTTGTTTTAAAAATTTTGAGGATAACCTAGATTTATTCTCGTAGCCCCGCCCGACATAGAATGGCTGGCTACCCAACCTCCTCCTGTGAATATCTTACTTCTTACTCTTACTAATATTTTAAACGCGAAAGTTTGTATATGTATGCATGTACGTATGTATGTATGTAACTTTGTTACTCTTTCACGCAAAAACAACTCAACCG
Organism: Idaea dimidiata; assembly: GCA_949358125.1. Lineage (NCBI taxonomy): Eukaryota > Metazoa > Arthropoda > Insecta > Lepidoptera > Geometridae > Idaea > Idaea dimidiata. Next base: position 11,456,407 of record OX442339.1, on the reverse strand, counting down.
ATTGCGATGAAACTTAGAATATAGGTAGCTGGATACCGGGAATAACACATAGGCTACTTTTAATCTCGATATTCCCGCGGCAACGGGACTTACACGGGAATATCGGGATAAAAAGTAGCCTATCTGTTCTTCCACGTCTTTAGCTACCTATGTTCCAAGTTTAATCGCAATCGGTTTGATAGTTTTTGCGTGATTGAGTAACAAACACACATACATATTCACATACTCACAAACTTTCATAAGTTGGATAGGTAATCTGTTTATAGATAAAACTCTTTGTCCTGAGTGACTGACTGACTGACTGACTCACTGAGGGATCAACGCACAGCCTAAACCGCTGGTAGTAGAGAGCTAAAATTTGGAGGGTGTGTCCGTTATGTGATAAAGGCGTCAGATAAGAGAGGATTTTCCGAAAATCCACCTCTAAGGGGGGAAAGGGGGGCGAAAACGTTTGTATGCAACTTCCAAGCCGCTTGACCTACAAATGTGAAATTTAACACATGGAATACTGTGGGGTCGTAGATGAAGCACTAAAAAGTTTTTTTTAGAAATTCTGTCCCTAAGGGTGTTAAATTGGGGATGAAAGATTGTATGGGAATTGGTTTACCGGTTCACCTACAATCTTAAAATTTAATACGGGTATTGCTGTAGGGACGTAGGTAAAGCACTAAAAAGGTTTTTTTAGAAATTCATCCCCTAAGGGTGTTAAATTGGGAAAGAAAATCTCTATGAAAATTGGCTCACCGCTTGACCTACAAACTTGAAATTTGACACAGAGATTGCTATGGGGTCGTAGGTGAAGCACTTAAAAGTATTTTTTTTAAGTCATCCCCTAAGGGTGTTAAATTGGGGATGAAAGTATCTATGCCATATTTTTTTCCGAATTTGTTTTCGAGTATTTAATATTTATCCATCGGCATAGGTTGAGTCTATGTCGATCAAATGTTGAACCTAGGTTGATCCTATGCTGATCATATGTTGAACCTACGTTGATCCTATGCAGAACCTATGTTTATCCTAAACCGATCCTATGTTAAACCTAGGCTGATCCTATGCTGATCCTATGATGAACTTATGCCGATCCTATGCTGAACCTATGCCGATCTTATTCTGATCCTATGCTGATCCTATACCGATCTTATGCTGAACCCATGCCGATCTTATGCTGAACCTATGCCGATCATATGTTGGACCTATGCTGAACTTATGCTGATCATATGCTGATCCTATGCCGATCTTGTGCTGATCCTATGCCGATCCTATACTGAACCTAGGCTGATCCTATGCCGATCCTATGTTAAATCTAGGTTGATCCTATGCTTATCCTATGATAAACCTATGCCGATCATATCCTGATCCTATGCTGATCCTATGCCGATCATATTCTGATCCTTTGCTGATTTTGCATCCAATTTTGATATTATATTTTCTAAATTTCCTAAATGCGGGCGAAGCCGCGGGCAGAAGCTAGTCTGTTTATAGACGTCAAACAATAGAAGATAGTGCAAGGCAAGCATTTATAGTAGGTTAACTTGGAGTCTGGTAATTTGAAGCAGAATAGTTACCCTGTTCCGCTTCAAAATATGTTAGAATTTATTGTAATAAATCGGTTAACTTAGGTACCGTATGAAGGGACGTACTTATGTCTAATGTCCTTGATTAATCCCTACAGCTCGTGACTGTATCGTATACATAGAGTTCTAAACTCATAAACTGCATTCGTGACAAAAAGTAAAATGCTTTGTCTAAACCAGAACACAGTCTCGATGATGCCGATCAGAGTTGATGGTGCAAAATGTTGTAACACTAAAATAGGCCGGGAAATTGATAATTATACAGCTTTGTCTTCACTTCATAAGTCACGTTTGGGAACTTTGTTTGACAACCAATTGATTGTAGTTAACTAGTAGTTAGCCTACGAATCTACGTTTAAAGTAAAACGTTTAAACAAATTTATGTAATCACCGAAATTGGTTTTCAAATTGCATCGGAAAGAAACTCACAAACTCGTCGTACCTAACATCAATCTAATAGGTTTAAAGCGGAAAATTATAAAAGCAACGCAAGTAAAACTGGAAAAGGAGCTTCATTTCAAATTAAAGAATCGCGAAAACATAAGAAAAATTGATCAATTTATACCTACAACTAATACCTCATGCATATAGACTTACATACCCCATCTTTTCTCGTGGCCATCGTAAGAGGCGACTAAGCGATCTGGGCACTAGCGAACATGGAGTTCTCCAGGTGGCCAAGTAGTTTAACCGCGGTGCCGGCTAAGTCCCAAAGAGAATTTATGTCAGAAAGGCTGCCGACCGAAGAAGTAGAAGACTTCTTGTTCTACATCTCACCTAGGTGTAGAACGTATCTAACGCTGTTGTACGTATCTAACCGAAAGATATCGAAAGGTGGTATCATAATCATAATAGATTCATTTGCGGCGGCGGATGGTTGATAATTATCAGCTGAAAAATTAGAGAAATGGAGGTGACTCCCGCTCCGGCTTGTTTCTGGCGCAGTGATTAGCCAACGCCATACAGCGCGGCAATGCTGCAAGTGTGATGGGAACCTTTGCACCAGGAACAATAAGGGACGGGTTATTTGATTAGTTAGATTATTTAAAATGAAATTTATCTATTAATGCAATAAATTCTATTTCATAATCTGCTGAGTTGAAAGCAAACTCAATATAAACCATCACCCAAATATATACAAGCTTCCTGTATCGTGATTCCATCACTTATTTCCTATCAATTGCTATCAATCAGTCAGCATCAGTATTTTTCTTTGTCTTCAACGTTTAGTACAGCATCTTATTGTATGGTTGTCTGTTCAATGTTCACCTTGGTCATATTATGATCATGTGGTTCTCAGCTCTCATATGACTCCATTAATCCAATCATTTAATACTTAGGTACCTATTAGTTATATTGTAAGGTCACGGATCTATGTCGAAATTCAGTGCCATTGATACTTGCTACGAGTATTTATAACTATTGTTGAAATAGACGGTCCATTTCAAACAAATGCAATTAGAGTGCAGTTTAATTGTTCACTTGTTGTATGTATATTATTGTTTGCAATATATTTTGTAGAAACCTTGTTATATTTGTTGTAAGACTATCGGATTTTGATCTAATCTGATCCGTTTTATTGATTTTCGCACCAAATTTCTATTTATCATAAAATTTGTAGAGATCTGTTAATTAGGTAGGTCTAGGTAATATTGGTTTGCTAAATTAAGCTAATGTAGGTATGTTAAGTAACTAGTTTCTGAAAATTATTAACTTGGTGTGTCAAAATTAGTGATTGCCTACACAAATCTAGTAATTTAAATAGTTAAGTGGGGCAAATGCGTCTGCTGTCAAATACGCTAAGCATGATAGGAGATCTATCTATAGGTATTGTGAATAGGTGGCGATTTTATCACTACGATTGTTAATTTCGGGTAAATTGATGATCGCTGCATTTGCCCCAAACTCGCAATTGCCCCCACATATTTGTTAAAAGCGCAAAGATATGCACTTTTAACAAATATGTGCACTTAAATATATTTTTCCAGATCTTAAAAATATTTCACAAGGAGAAATGCATCATCAAACCAGCCTAAGTCGGTTAACAAAACTGAGAGGAAGCTTAATCGTTAATTCACCGTGTCACGTTCCATATGTAGCAGTGGTTAGCGCACTCGCCCGGCAAGCGATAAGCACAAGTTCAAAACCTGAATTTATGAACATATACCTACTTATTGTTGCAAAATAAAATAAATATTTCTAGTTCTTACTATTTTTCTTGTAATTATAAAGGTACAATGTTGATAAATAAATAGGTATACCTACTTTGGATTTGAACAATGTTTACTGGAATAACCTGTAAAGTAACTGTCTAAATAATGGGTTTCATAATAATATATCTAAACTAGGTAACTACTGGTAAAACCACTTCCTATTTCCATAGAAGCCATAAGGAAAAGGATTTCAAGTGAATTGTTCTTATCTCCACGATTAAAATAAACTTTCCTCTAAAAACATGTTTTTTTAAACCGACTTTAGAAACGGGGGAGGTTCTAATTTGATTGTGACTATTTCTTTTAAGGTACTATTTATTTTACTGTCTGACTTAAACTACGTTTTCCTATTTGGTATTTAATTTCCTGTAATAATAATATTTACCCATTTTATTTCCCATTTACCCATTTTATTCATGTTTTTGTATTATCTCCAGTTCTTAAGTATCCACAATAAATTAATAGCGCAAAACCACAAATATTTAATTTTCCCAGTTGAATTTAATTTATTTTGCAATTAATTGTACAGTTAGGTGCGTATTGATTATGATTCTACGTATAATAATGATAATGACTTTTGCAGTAACTGTTTTTGTCTCTAAAAGTTAGTTAAATATCGTGTAAGATCCCTAACTAAGATAAGAAAGTGTCATGTAAGTAGATAGGTAGGTAGTTATGAATGAATGAACAAATAATTTAATGCACCAATACTTAAATTTAAACCAATATACCTACTACTTATTCACGATTTTAAACTTACATGGTTACTCCGGGAATAAATTATTAAACATGGTAAATACCCCGTTATTAAGGTAATTTTAGTAAATATGATATTACTTATATAAACAAAACCTTAAAACTAGCGTGGTACAATGGGCGGCTTTAAATTATCGCCTAAGGTTGAACTCTTCCAGGCAACCGATGAATGTACATACAAGATTTAAAGAAGGGAATGGGCAGGGCTTAAAACAAATTCATAAAAATCTGTGCAGTCTACGTATGTCGGTTACGTACCTACTATCCATTTTACTCGCGTAAGTCCCGTTCCCGCTGGAATATCGGGATAAAAACTAGCCTATGTGTTATTCCTGATTTCCAGCTATTCTAAATTTCATCGCAATCAGTTTGGTAGTTTGCGTGATTGAGTAACAAAGTCACACACATACAAGCTTGCATATTATTTGTAAGATAAGATATAGGTAGGTAGGTACTGCTTTAACAGTTATTTCTCTTCACTACCACGTTCTAATAATTGTAACCTACCTCAACTCTAGAACGAAGTGCCGCTTAATCGTGATGCTTCGACCTTGCTACAAAGTAAATTACTAATCCATTTCTGCGATCATAAATACTACAACAGAGGTAGACTAAGTTACCGTCTGTCTGTCGGTAGGTAGGTAGTAAATCTGACGTGCTCTCACGCGGGGTTGCACAACCTCTCATCACAATTGGGTCTGGTCTGTGGCGAAACGCAACGGGAAATTATTATGATGATGTAGGATTAGGTACAATTAAGATCTTGACTCTAACTCCCTCACTTATAAAATATTAATTACACATAACTAAGTTATGTGCCGTTTGTCTCTGTCTGTCAACTTTGAAACTTCATGTGACGGTAAAAGACGAACGATGCATAGTTAATAGTTATGCAGTGCATTAATTAGCGTTTATAAGAGGGTAATAACTAACAGTCACACAGCATTGTAGAAAGAAGTAATAGTTCCTATGCAAACTTGCCTTGTTTTTACGCGACTGCGCGGCGCAAAGGAGGGTAATGTGTTTATCGGTCTATGTATGGATGTTTCTTTATGGCGTTCTAGAGGCCAAACGCGTGGACCGATTTTGATGATTCTTACGTCAATCGATTCGTCTTATTAGAAAACGGGCTCTGCAAATCATACGATAAATTGCTTGAACCCCAAAATCAGAAAAATACAAGAAAATATACCTATATTGTATACCCTTTTTCAAAAACTTAGATAACAAATGTAAACAAAGAACTGTCAATTATATAAGGAACAAACATAAAAAAATACATACGCGACGAATTGAGAACCTCCTCCTTTTTTGAAGTCGGTTAAAAAGTAAACAAAGAGCTGCCACTTTCAAATAAATATAAGTAGGTACACACTTATTAGGTTTTTGTTAACATTTTTTATCTTAGTTTCTGAAAAGGGGAGGTTTCCTTCAACGATGACGTCAGCTGCTAAGTTTGGGGTTTAGATTGCATTTAATGGAACGTCCTGCTATATTTCAGTAACTACGACTCTTCGCAAAGGTCTGTAACGACAATTTCCTAACGTTATGATGTTCCATTTCTGTACTACTTAGAGAACTTCTAGGAATTAACTATTCAGCTCTCTATGGAAGCAAACCCAAACATGATACAAATGCTTTTAAGTGGTGCCTTGTCGGTACCTAGAAATTCGTAGGTACCTACTTTTCAGTAAATAATAGGGGTTAAAGTATGAAATTGCCGTTTTATTGCAATAGGTTCTTTGAATTGACATAGAATCTTCATGGTTTGAGGTTTTCGAATGAAACTTTTTTCAAATGGTTTCTGTGATGTTCTTTTTTTAAAAAATGTGAAACATTTGAATATCGACTTTCAATTGTTTTTGTTATTCAATTTAGACAAGAAAGATGGATACTGCGAAAATTCGAGTGATTTTTGAATACGAGTTCCGACGCGGAACTAACGCGGCAGAAACAGCCCGCAATATCAATGCTGCCTTTGGAGAGGGGTCTACTAATGAACGCACCGTGCGATTTTGGTTTAAACGCTTTCGTGATGGAAATTTCGACTTAAAGAACGAGCCACGAGGAAGACCGCCCACACAGGTGAATAACGATGAAATAAGAGAGATAGTGGAAGCCGATCCTAGACAAACTACCCAGGAATTAGCGGCATGGTTTAACGTTACCTTACCCACTTTATTGACTCACTTGCGTCAAATCAATAAAATAAAAAAATACGAAAAATGGGTGCCTCATGATTTGACTGATCTGCAGAAAGAAACGCGTGTTGAAACTTGTGTTGCCTTGTTGAACCGGTACAGAAATGAAGGAAATATAAAAGTGGATTCTTTATGATAACCGGAAAAGAAAAATGCAATGGCTGACCCCAGGTCAAATGCCACAACAGTGTCCTAAAGCAAAACTTACCAATAAAAAGGTAATGGTAACTGTTTGGTGGTCTCAGCATGGTGTTATTCACTATAGTTTTCTTCGATCTGGTCAAGCAATTACGGCAGATGTCTATTGTGCCGAACTCCGAACCATGTTGACAAAACTAGCAGTAAAACAGCCCCTACTCATGAATCGATCTTCACCATTATTGCTCCACGACAACGCGAGACCTCACACAGCACGAGAAACCATTTTGACCCTTCAGGAACTGCACTTAGAAACCATTCGTCATCCTCCGTATTCACCAGACCTTGCTCCAACGGACTACCATTTTTTTCGTGATTTGGACAATTATCTACGTGACAAGAAGTTTTCTTCCCAGGAGGCAGTACAAAATGCTTTCACACAGTTTGTGCAGTCTAGATCGTCGGAGTTCTATCGCAAAGGCATTAATAACCTTCCCATTAGATGGCAGCAATGTATAGATAATAATGGCAACTATTTTGATTAAATAAATTTGTTAAAAATTTAAAAAATAAACAATTATGATTTTCAGTAAAAATCGGCAATTTCATACTTTAACCCCTAATATTTTGTTTGTAAATATAAAGTAATTTTAAATAGAAATATTTTAAAGGAAAAATTCATCTTCAAAAATTCACTTGCGGCGAGATTTTTAAATTCGCTGCTCGAGATGGGAACTTGTGTGGCCTAGCGGTTTAGGCACTGGGGTACTGATCCATGGACGCGAGTTCAAATCTCGCCGCAAGTGAATTTTTAAAGATGAATTTTTCCTTTAAAATATTTCTAGTAAATATGCCTTGAGCAATAAAAACAAATTACGAAATAAGTATTTAATTTCAAATAGTTTTTTTTAATTTAGGTATAGGCGCGTGACTACAGTTCTCCTGATGGAATGCGACACTAATCTACGATGGAGCGCGCTTACCAATTAAGAACCGATTCACTCTCGTTTTGAAGTTTTCTAAATTCAAGTTATAGTTTACTTTTTTTAACCTGGGAAAATCTAATTAAGACTATTAGACCGCTCTCGGGGGCCCGGAAAGTTGGAGTTCCCCTTGATCTAGATAGTGTGTGCCAGGGAGGGGTATAGCCACTAAAACCCAGGGTGCCTGTCACTCCTCAGTGTCAGAGCATCGTCGGAAGCCGCAAGCAGTACCTACATCGGCTAGCTCTGGCGGAGATGGCCGGTACCTACCACAATTCTAGATCATAATATTAGGTTACAAATGCAGCGTCTAATTCTATCTAATAAATTCTTACTTAACTGCATCTTCATCAATCTCGGGGGCGTGTCTAATTGCGCTCATCAAAGCCCCTAAATAAGCTCTCAATGAGTGTGTATTAATCATAATTATAATATTAATAGGCAGCTTGTTATTATATTTTGTTAATGAGATAACTATCTGAACTTTAAGCTTCGATAATAAGATTGCAATTAGGTGTAGGTACTTAGGTCATATTTATGCAGATCTATACATATAAAATTTAATGTTCTGCTGATTGACTGGCTGAACTATATTTATCAATGCACCCAGGTCCTAGAGACATGACTGTACTTCATAATCATGACAATTTCACATTTTTGACGTTTTCCTAGTAAGTCGTTTTTCCAATTAAGACAATTGCCACCATATAAGTTTTTGTTTCATAGACTTTCTGATGCGAAGCGAATTTGGAGAGTTTGTTCTTTGTGATGTGTAAGTATTTACTAAAGAAAACGTTTTTTTTATTCTACTCCTAATTTAAGGCTACGTCCACTGTGAACGTAGCTGCTAGCAAGCCGCCTACTTATGTAGACGTAGCGTAAAAAAGGGGGACGGGCAAACTTTACACGCATGTTTAACGATTATAGAACAATTTATAGTTAACATTGCTCTGGGCAAAGTGGGCAGATTACTTTAAAATTACAATAAATGTGAAGACACCTTCACAAATACACGCGAAATTGAAATTATTGTAGCTATTATAATATGATTAAAATTATTTTTTACCGGATGTAAACACGGCCTCTGCGGTTTAACCTTGACCATCTGAGAAATTTTACCTCGATTTTTAACCGACTTCAAAAAAATGAGGAGGTTCTCAATTCGTCGCGTATGTTTTTTTTTATCTTTGTTCACCGATTACTCGAAGATGGCTTGACCGATTGAGATGGTTCTTTTTTTTTACTTTGTTCGAAGAACTACACAGAGAAGGCGACAGGCTTTAACTAATACTCGATTCTCTACTCGATTGTTGTACCTACTCTTTTACTCTTTTATGCACTATCATTTATTGTAGTAGAATAGTTTCGTGTTTTGTTTGTAAGTGATTTAATTTTAAAACGTAATTTATAAATGACCTAAGTACTTCACCTGAAACACAGGTTTCACCTAGTTCAGGTATATGTATTATTTATAGTCTTCATAGTAATGTTTAAGTCCTAGGTATAGTCTATTATGTAACAAAAGTTTATGAAATAAATATTTATTTATTTATTATTTATTTATTTATTGAGCGAACAGTACATCAAAAATAAAACCACATAAAATTACGATAAAAAGAATAACATAAATCCTGTTAGCTGTATAATATTTAAAATCAAATTCCAGTTTATTAAGTCCTTTATTTGATCAAACACAAAAATATTACAAAAACATCACATTATAAAATGAAATATTAAACTAAAAAAGAAATACAATTTAAAAAACCAAAATAAAAACTAAAACTAAAATAATCCATCCCCAAGCGTCCCCGCCGCAAAACTGCCCAAAATGCTAGCAGCATTTATTTATTTAATAAATACTAGCTGCGCCCGCGGTTTCACCCGCGCAAGTTGCGATCCCGCGTTGTTCTTACACCAACCTATCGCAATGCAAAAATCCACACTTAAACGGTCGCCCATTGAAGTACTGATGGAGCCAGGCGCTACCGCGCCTGGCATCATCAGTACTTCCCTGGTCGTCCGTTTAAGTGTGGATTTTTGCATTGCGGTAGGTAGGTGAAGTAAGGCAAAATTTGTTCATGACGATGGATGACGATCGATGACGATGGATGATGATCAATGACGATAGATGACGATGGTTAAAAAATAACAAAATTACGCAATTTCTATTTTTTATCCGGATATCCAGACTTGATATCCGGAAAAAAGTAGCCTATATGTCAATCAAAATCTTAAGCTATCTGCATACTTAATTTCATTCAAATCGGTCTTTTAAAAAATTAGCGCGCACAAACGCACAGACAAACAGACAAAAAGTTAAACACGGAAATGGTCTGTTACGTTAGTACATACCCCTATAAATAGTTTTTTCAAAATATCTTTTAAAAATAGACACCGCTAAGTTACGATTTTATTATAAGTATAGAAAATATAGATTGATTAATTGATTGATTGTGAGTCAACCATAAAAGATAGACATGCTGTCGCAGGATATTTTTAACCGACTTCAAAAAAAAGGAGGAGGTTATCAATTCGTCTGTATGTATAATTTTTTTTTTTTGTATGTTCACCGATTACTCGAAGACGGCTTGACCGATTAAGATGATTCTTTTTTTAATGGATAGGTGGAAGCTCCAAGATGGTCCCATAAAAATTTGATGTGGATCTGATGAGGGTCTTCGGAGTGATGAACGGAAATGCTCCTCAAAACGCATTAATCAATCCAGTTGTTTATCGATTACTCAAAGATGGCTTGACCGATTGAGATGATTCTTTTTTAATGGAAAGGTGGAAGCTGCGAGGTGGTCCCATGAAAGTTTGTTAAGAATCTGATGAGTATCTTCGGAATGTTGGACAGGATAGCATCCCAGAATTCAATATTTTACTCATTTTTAGACTTTTACCAAAAATAATTGACCCCTAAAGAACTAAGTACAGATTGATGGGCCACCTTCTCATCAGCAAACTCCTCAATAATTAAAATTACGGTAACAATATTGTTGATTTTTAGGTAGGTAGGTATACTAAAAAGGGTAAAATAAAAAAATAATTTAAAAATTAAAAAACCGACTTCAAAAAGAAACAAAAAATAATTTAAAAACAACCAAAAAAAAAAGAATTGATAAAAATGACCAAAATAACCTCTACATAGGTACAGTGCCACCGACTAATTAATCTGTTTTATCATCTGAAGTCGGGCAGTTTTATTGATTGGTTCCATATTGTACTTAGTTTGGCTGCCCGACTTCAGATGATAAAACAGATTAATTAGTCGGTGGCACTGTACCTATGTAGAGGTTATTTTGGTCATTTTTATCAATTCTTTTTTTTTTTGTTTGTTTTTAAATTATTTTTTGTTTCTTTTTGAAGTCGGTTTTTTAATTTTTAATTTTTTTATTTACATATTTATTATTTTATGGCATGTTTAGCGGAACAAATCCGTCCTACATGATTTCTGTGTAACTTAAACCATTCAGGCTGCACACGCGCGACGGAAGCTTAAAAAATGGAGTAAATTTTCCCGTTTTTGAAACTTTTCTCTTTACTGCTCCGTTCCTATCTATCGTAGCATGATGAAAAGTATTCTATAACCTGCCCAGGAGTATAAAGTATTATTGTACCAAGTTTTGTTAAAATCCGTTCAGTAGTTTTTGTTTCTATAACGAATATACAGACAGACAGACAGACAGACAGAAAAAAAAATTACTGATTGCATTTTTGACATCAGTATCGATAACTAAACACCCCCCGATAGTTATTTTGAAAATATATTCCATGTACAGAATTGACCTCTCTACAGATTTATTATAAGTATAGAAGATTGCTCTGGGCAAAGTGGGCAGATTACTTTAAAATTACAATAAATGTGAAGACACCTTCACAAATACACGCGAAATTGAAATTATTGTAGCTATTATAATATGATTAAAATTATTTTTTACCGGATGTAAACACGGCCTCTGCGGTTTAACCTTGACCATCTGAGAAATTTTACCTCGATTTTTAACCGACTTCAAAAAAATGAGGAGGTTCTCAATTCGTCGCGTATGTTTTTTTTTATCTTTGTTCACCGATTACTCGAAGATGGCTTGACCGATTGAGATGGTTCTTTTTTTTTACTTTGTTCGAAGAACTACACAGAGAAGGCGACAGGCTTTAACTAATACTCGATTCTCTACTCGATTGTTGTACCTACTCTTTTACTCTTTTATGCACTATCATTTATTGTAGTAGAATAGTTTCGTGTTTTGTTTGTAAGTGATTTAATTTTAAAACGTAATTTATAAATGACCTAAGTACTTCACCTGAAACACAGGTTTCACCTAGTTCAGGTATATGTATTATTTATAGTCTTCATAGTAATGTTTAAGTCCTAGGTATAGTCTATTATGTAACAAAAGTTTATGAAATAAATATTTATTTATTTATTATTTATTTATTTATTGAGCGAACAGTACATCAAAAATAAAACCACATAAAATTACGATAAAAAGAATAACATAAATCCTGTTAGCTGTATAATATTTAAAATCAAATTCCAGTTTATTAAGTCCTTTATTTGATCAAACACAAAAATATAACAAAAACATCACATTATAAAATGAAATATTAAACTAAAAAAGAAATACAATTTAAAAAACCAAAATATAAACTAAAACTAAAATAATCCATCCCCAAGCGTCCCCGCCGCAAAACTGCCCAAAATGCTAGCAGCATTTATTTATTTAATAAATACTAGCTGCGCCCGCGGTTTCACCCGCGCAAGTTGCGATCCCGCGTTGTTCTTACACCAACCTATCGCAATGCAAAAATCCACACTTAAACGGTCGCCCATTGAAGTACTGATGGAGCCAGGCGCTACCGCGCCTGGCATCATCAGTACTTCCCTGGTCGTCCGTTTAAGTGTGGATTTTTGCATTGCGGTAGGTAGGTGAAGTAAGGCAAAATTTGTTCATGACGATGGATGACGATCGATGACGATGGATGATGATCAATGACGATAGATGACGATGGTTAAAAAATAACAAAATTACGCAATTTCTATTTTTTATCCGGATATCCAGTCTTGATATCCGGAAAAAAGTAGCCTATATGTCAATCAAAATCTTAAGCTATCTGCATACTTAATTTCATTCAAATCGGTCTTTTAAAAAATTAGCGCGCACAAACGCACAGACAAACAGACAAAAAGTTAAACACGGAAATGGTCTGTTACGTTAGTACATACCCCTATAAATAGTTTTTTCAAAATATCTTTTAAAAATAGACACCGCTAAGTTACGATTTTATTATAAGTATAGAAAATATAGATTGATTAATTGATTGATTGTGAGTCAACCATAAAAGATAGACATGCTGTCGCAGGATATTTTTAACCGACTTCAAAAAAAAGGAGGAGGTTATCAATTCGTCTGTATGTATAATTTTTTTTTTTTGTATGTTCACCGATTACTCGAAGACGGCTTGACCGATTAAGATGATTCTTTTTTTAATGGATAGGTGGAAGCTCCAAGATGGTCCCATAAAAATTTGATGTGGATCTGATGAGGGTCTTCGGAGTGATGAACGGAAATGCTCCTCAAAACGCATTAATCAATCCAGTTGTTTATCGATTACTCAAAGATGGCTTGACCGATTGAGATGATTCTTTTTTAATGGAAAGGTGGAAGCTGCGAGGTGGTCCCATGAAAGTTTGTTAAGAATCTGATGAGTATCTTCGGAATGTTGGACAGGATAGCATCCCAGAATTCAATATTTTACTCATTTTTAGACTTTTACCAAAAATAATTGACCCCTAAAGAACTAAGTACAGATTGATGGGCCACCTTCTCATCAGCAAACTCCTCAATAATTAAAATTACGGTAACAATATTGTTGATTTTTAGGTAGGTAGGTATACTAAAAAGGGTAAAATAAAAAAATAATTTAAAAATTAAAAAACCGACTTCAAAAAGAAACAAAAAATAATTTAAAAACAACCAAAAAAAAAAGAATTGATAAAAATGACCAAAATAACCTCTACATAGGTACAGTGCCACCGACTAATTAATCTGTTTTATCATCTGAAGTCGGGCAGTTTTATTGATTGGTTCCATATTGTACTTAGTTTGGCTGCCCGACTTCAGATGATAAAACAGATTAATTAGTCGGTGGCACTGTACCTATGTAGAGGTTATTTTGGTCATTTTTATCAATTCTTTTTTTTTTGTTTGTTTTTAAATTATTTTTTGTTTCTTTTTGAAGTCGGTTTTTTAATTTTTAATTTTTTTATTTACATATTTATTATTTTATGGCATGTTTAGCGGAACAAATCCGTCATACATGATTTCTGTGTAACTTAAACCATTCAGGCTGCACACGCGCGACGGAAGCTTAAAAAATGGAGTAAATTTTCCCGTTTTTGAAACTTTTCTCTTTACTGCTCCGTTCCTATCTATCGTAGCATGATGAAAAGTATTCTATAACCTGCCCAGGAGTATAAAGTATTATTGTACCAAGTTTTGTTAAAATCCGTTCAGTAGTTTTTGTTTCTATAACAAATATATACAGACAGACAGACAGACAGACAGAAAAAAAAATTACTGATTGCATTTTTGCATCAGTATCGATAACTAAACACCCCCCGATAGTTATTTTGAAAATATATTCCATGTACAGAATTGACCTCTCTACAGATTTATTATAAGTATAGATTGAAGTGAAGATTTATCGGGAATAGTAGGTATGTACTTGGTGTCTACAAAGTAATATGCCATTGGATAGGCACTCAACGTATACTGCTAAGGTTTGATTTAACTCATTCGAAATATTCCAAAAGCTCTTCAGGATTGTCATTATAATATGGAACTCCCAATTTTTTAAACAGAAATACCACAGCTGTTAAACGGTTTGCTGTTATCTTATACAAGGTGTAACGTTTAAGCCCTTTTAAACCGAAAGGGGGTTGTTCTAGACATAGGGGAACAACTTTCGTTCTACTTATCTTTTGTTTTGTTCTATATCTTGTATAGCAATGCAACGCTATCAGCGTAGGTACCTGATGGACTGCGCCAAGTTGAAAAATTAAATAAATATAGCACAACATTACACACAGCGCAATCTAGCCCCAAACTAAGCACTAGGCTTGTACTATGGGTACTAGACAACGGATATACTACATATTATACTTTTTTATTGTTGTAAATACATACATATTATACATAGATAGACACCCAGACCAGATACAAATATATTTATTTTTAAGCATAAATATTTGCACCTGACGAACCTGCAGCCTTCTGCATTGCAGCCAAGCGTTCGCCCGACGCGCCACAGAGGTCGTCATACTACACTACAGAACTTACAGCACTAAGCAGAAGTACAATGACATTAAAAGAAACTTTAAAACCATTTATTCCACACGAAATGAACCAGTGGTTAGACCTATAACTTGGTCTAAACATTTGGCATACATAGCTAGACTTAACATGGCGTCTTGCCTTGCTCTGTAAAGTCACGTAATTTAAATATTATATTATCGACTGAATGACCCTCCATTAGGTATATATTGTGGGAGGAAATTCAAGGCACGTAATCTATGTTAATGAGTTGAATCCTAAAGAATTTCGTTTCCAGTAGTTTTCTGACTTGACTACTAAGGGGTAGGCTATCTTATCTTTTTACTTATACTTATTATATATCTTAATATTATAAACGCGAAAGCTTGTTTGTATGTATGTATGAATTGAATGAATTTGAATGAAATTATTTATTAATAATGAATCTTACCAATCATTTATCAAATTACATTAGAAATCGGCTCTACATTAAGCACAAGCTTGTATGTGAGTTTATTACTCTTTCACGCAAAAACTACTGAATCGATTGCGATGAAACTTGGAATATAGGGAGCTGGAGACCCGATATTCCCGGATTCCCGATATTCGCGCGGAAACGGGACTTACGCGGGGAAAACCGCAGGGCGCAGCTAGTAAGACCTAAACTCAAAAGCCCATAGGGTTCATCGTAAATTGGTAATTTTTTAGAATATTTTTGTTCAAATCGTTTGTAGGTGAAATTTATTCTTAGGTTTTGGTGTAATTTGAAGACAAACTCTTAAGAAGCGGTAGTTACAGTAACTTTTTAGAATATTAATAAAATAGACATTACATCTCAGTCAACCTTTGAAAAAGCTAACTGTAAAGTTAGCGAAAGCTCGGTACTTTTGTAATAATGCGCGAGTAAAACCCGGTAAATATTTGTGTTTTATTATGCAAAATCGCGAAAACCTTAGACAAAATTTAAAAAACTCTTTCTTATTTGGAATCCTATCACATTTTAAACTCAAAATGTATTTAACACTTTATTTATCCGGTGTTATCGCGTTTTTTATTCATTGTTCTAAACGAACCTGAGCTTTCGCCAACTTTACAGTTGGCTTTTTCAAGGTTGACTCAAAATGTATTTTTTGACTAAAATATAAATAGGGTTCAATACCTTCTAACAATTTTGAGTTCGTCTTAAAAATCTATATCTTCTATACTCTATACTTATAATAAAGGAAGAGAGGACAAAAAGTCTGTACTTGGAAGTAAATTAAAAAAAAAAGTGGTCTTTATGAGACTTACAATTAAGTAGTAGAACAAATTACTTATATAATTTTTAAAATTCATGTCTGTTCCTTATACCAACTCGTAAAACTAAAAACTACCAATAGAACTATCCAATATTGGTTTTCAATATTGGATAGTTCTATTTTCGAGGAACGTCGTGGTTTACTTTGCATCAAAATCCAATTAGTATACTAATTGGATTTCGATGCAAAGTATACTTTTCGTTCATTACTCAGGTTCTCAGGATAAAGATATATTTTTTACAGAAACCAAGGAACTGGAACACGTTTGCTCTCTGCCTAATTCAATGCACTATCACCGTGATGGGAAGTGCTGTAGGCTCAGGCACGCGGTTCGCTTCCCACGTGTCCGTCAATACGCCTGCAAGGAGCTTCACGCATGGAGTTGGAGATCCTTTGCCTTCTGGATCGTTTGGGCGACGGACACATCAGCGGCAGTTGCAGTTTAATACACCGAGACGTAAGATTTTTTTTACACCTAATGTTGCTAGGAGTTCGCCCCGAACTGAGACCTCACGACCCCCTATCTCCCCAACCCCCTTACCGATCCGGCTCATTTTCGAACTCATAAATTCTACTGACCTAAACTACGCGCATACCAAAATTCACGAAGATCGGAGCTACGATACTCAAGTTATCGTCGAACAATAACCATACAAAGATACAAGCGCCAGGCCCGTCTACACTGGACCTCACTCGCTTCGCTAGTTCGGTCAATAAGGGTGATGGACGTACAAGTAAGTACGCGGACTTGTGGCTCGATGACCTTTTTTATCTGTGTGTTGCCGACGCGCGACGTGGTGCTGAGCTTCGCGATCTTACGAGTATAAAAACCGCTGCGCCGGCGCCGGCGATCTAACCGGTATGAAGTCTTCGAAAATTTGTCTCGTGTGACCGACTGCGGGCTCTGAGTAATTGATAATTTCTATTAGACCGTCACCCGGCCGAGCTTCGTTGTCCATTGCTCGGCGAGCAGTCGATCGGTCTGTTGCAACCGAGTGGCGGCCGAACAACAGACAACGAAGCTCGGCCCCGGCATGGCCGGGAACCGGTCTAATATAAATCATCCCTAAGTAATAAACCGCGTACTTAAAGTTCGTGCATCTATCATCCCTTTTAGATTATCATCATAGATAGAAGGTTTCCTAACAACTTTTTAAATGTTAATTTCCCGAAAAATTTGACTTTGAAGCTGATGAAGCTCGTCCGTCAGACAGATTAGAGTTTGAAATGTTGCACTGTCCAGCGACTAATAACCTTCTAGCAAGAAAACTTGTAGTCTCTCAAATTAAAAGAGACCTGTCTAAATTCTTCTAACTAAATATTATTTCTGAAACAAGAAGAGATCCTTTCTCCCTTCTTTCTCTGAGAAAGAAGGTTCTATTTCCCAACCAAAACTTGAACTTGAAATAAAAAAAGAATACCTAATCTCAATCGGTCATGCAATCTTCGAGTTTAGTATCTTCTTACTAGTCGTGTACTAGTCTGTGTCTTCGAGTAATCGGTGAACTATGGGTACATTTACATTACAAAATGTAGGGTAGACTGGGTACGGTTGAAACAATTTCACTTATTTTGTTCACGGTTTTACTATTTCTTAATTAAACGTTGCAAAATTTATGTTAAATGAAACTTCAGGGTTTTGTCTACTAATGGATATGATAAGTTTAGTTCTATGTATAATATTTTTAATAATAACTCTATTTAAAAAAATAGTAAAATTTGTTTCAATCGTCCCCAACCCAGGGGCGGTTGAAACAGTGATTAGGGTCAGTTTAGGGTCATATAAATGATACAATTTACGTTGTTATAAAAGGTTTTAATGAATATTAATCTAACGCATAGAATAATTAAGGAGATTTTCGGTTAAAAAACACAGTCTTCAATACTTTAAGTACTTCTGACTATCAAATTATTAAATCTTAGTTAAAATCTACTTAACATTGTTTTAATGCAAGATAACAAAATAAACAAAACAAAAAGCATTATAACTGTTTTTTAAACCAAATGACCCAAACATAACGGAGGTTTCCTCTCATTCGAATGTGTCTATGGAGCGGAAAATTGTTAAATTATGTTTTTTTGCCATTTTGCACAATTAATTTCCTGATTTAACCTCTTCATAAGTGACTCTACGCGTTATCATGTCTATTTGTACATTAAAAACCTTTCTTATATGTTATTATACTATCTAAAATTATCAAAAAGGAATCAATAAAATGTTTCAACTGTACCCATAAAAATCGTTTCAAGTGTACCCAGTGCCTACTTTAAATATAAAGTCGTAATATTTTTTGTTACAAGAATAATATTTAAAAACCAGTTGCAGTGTTATATTCTACAAGCTTCATAATACACACAAGCACGCACTCAATACCGTCACTCAAATAGAAACGAAAATAATTGAAAAACTGTTGGAGTAAAAATACTTACTTATGGTTGAAAAAATACAATAGGGTCCTCTAAAAACAACCAGAACGCGCGAAAAGCGACGCAACAATAAGACTCGTGCTCGCGCGGGCCGTCCCCTTCTTTCTCCCCTTGGAACCTCCTCTGTTCCACTAACGGTTTGTAAGTTATTCGAGTTGTTTCAAACGACCCCTGTTTCAACCGTACTCAGTCTACCCTATACACGCGACGAATTGAGAACTCCTCCCTATTTGGAAGTCTGTTAAAAATCCATAATTCATAAGCACATTGAAAACAATATATTCAACTTACAAACAATGTCCCATTTTATAATGTAAGTACTCTTCTTCTTTTCTTCTTCTTAGCCTTTTTCAACCGCGCGGGTGTAGGCCTTCTTCAAACCATGCCATTTTTGTCAGTCTTGGGCAACTTCGATCTACTTTACTCCTGCTGTTTTCTTAACGTCGTCATGCCAACGCATCTGCGGTCTACCCTGTGGGCGTTTCTCGCCCCATGGTCTCCACTCTATTAATGCTTTGCACCACGCCTTGATTTCTGGCGACGTGGCCAGCCCACTCCCACGGCCACTTGGAGTTTATTGAGGATCTCTTTCGTGAATATCCAGGTTTCAGCTCCGTATGTGAGCACTGGTTGGATGCACTGGTCATGTATCCGAGCTTTTTGTTCGGCCTTGAGGTTCATCGTAAGTGCAAATTCAAGTTTGGAGTATGCCGCCCACGCCAATCTTATACGCCTACTAGATAGCCTAAAAACTAGGGTTAAACCTAGATAGACTTAACCCTAGTTTGTTAAACCGCCCAGGTCCTCTGGCCCAATCTCGCCACCCTGGATACCCAAGGATAAGACCGACAATACCGTTCGAAGTAGAAGATACTCCACGACAGTACCCGGTTGCTATATCACCCTGGCAGTTCAGCAATCATTTGGGTAAGCAACTTAATAAACAAAAAAATAGTTACCTATAAATTATGGAAGGTCCGCTAGAGGACGCTAGAGGAAGCCTTATTTTGGTATCGCTCGATGCACTTTAGACGATTTAAATAATTCGATATCTACTGATTTTAGTTCAATGTCGGATGTTCTGCGGCGAGTGGTTGATACCACGCCTCGTGGTCGTGCGATTAACATAGAAAAATTACAGAAATCGAGTCTAACATCAAGCCGGACCGTTTTTTTGACGAAGTTATCTTCCTAAATTACTGTACTATTTCTATGAGTGCACCTACTTATTTATTGTTTCAATAATGTTCCAGGAACTGGTGACGTGTCAATACCTCTGCTACCACCATCGCCTTACAAAGTCGACTCGCCTGATCCTGAGTCTTTATGGCCTGAGGGCCTGTTCTTGCCACCAGTACTACCAAGATTCGCCTCAGGACATCGTCGGTCAGACACAGGTATGCTTGTATTGGTTGAACGTTTGGTTTGGTCACTATTTATTATATAAATAAATAAATATTGCACGACATTACACACAGCGCTATCTAGCCCCAAACTAAGCACTAGGCTTGTACTATGGGTACTAGACAACGGATATACTACATATTATACTTTTTTTTGTAAATACATACATACATTATACATAAAAAGACACCCAAACCAGATACAAACATTTATTTTTAAGCATAAATATTTGCACCCGACGGGAATCAAACCCGCAGCCTTCTGCATTGCAGTCGAGCGTCCGCCCGACGCGCCACAGACGCCGTCTAACAAGTAAAATTAAAGTAAAATTTGGAAGTATATACATACAGGGTGTTCCGAGGATGGCCTATTTAGCAGAAAGAGGGTTGTTCTAGCTAGACGTCTAGGCGAATATAAACCGATTTCGGTGGTTCTTGCACAAATAAATACCTACATTATCCAATAGCATAATGGGTAACTTTTTATTTGATTTAAATCACTACCCAACTATCTTGAACATAATAAATTATGGCGCTAGCATTAATTTTGAGGTTTTAAATAATTTCTCACACCGGATTTTAGCTCGGACTAGACCGTTTTTTTTTTCTAGTTTCAGTTGGAGTGGAAGACCCGTTCCTACTCGAGGGATCTGACGCAGTGTCAGCTGTCAGACGAGCCAGGGACCATGGAGAACTATATTTCCACGACATCCCCCACATAAACTCCCTACTCGCAAACCAGGAATTACGAACGAAGAACAAACTCAAACCCCATATCCTAGGCAGCATACGATATACGTGGCCATTCTATCGGGATTAATTTAAAATTAAACTATTGTAAAAATTTAAAATATTGTATATTTTATATTAAAAAACCGTAAAAAATACTCATGAGTCATTAACGATACCTTTAAATAATAAAATATAATTGTAAAGTTGATTTGAGTATTATTCAAGCGACATCCAAAAATGTACCTATACTTAAGTACGTATAACTATTAGATAATTACTAAAAAGTAAATTCATTTAGTACGACCAAATACTAAAACGCCATTTAAAATTTGAGATCTTTTTAAATATTTTATCAGCTTTAAAATTCGAAATAAGTACCTAGAGGATTTTTTGAGTTCAAAAGATGTTTATTTGAATAAGTAGCCCTCAAATTTTGAGCAGTGTTTAAGTATTTGCATACGCGATAAAGCGCTCAATTTAAATGTAGACAGGCTTGCCCCTATGCCGGTCTTCGGCGAACTGATCTTAATTGGATACTAGGCAGATGATATAGAAAAACTATCAGAGTTTCTAGTTGTTGGTTACGTAACTTTTATTTGTTATAAGCTAAGATAATGCGGAAACTTCAATTTACAAACTGAAATGAAAACAACTTTATTTTTTAGATGAAAAGATCAGTTGATGAATTTTTATGCAAGAAATGATTTGCATGATCTTGCAAATATCGCTTTTAAAATGAAGATAAAATCAAAATGAATTCTGAACCAGTTAACAATAGGTACAGTTATTTTTAAACCACAATATCTACTAATGAGTTTTAAATTAACATGCATTAAATTGGCTGCAAGACTTCTAATAGTGGTTACAAATATATATTATGCTATCTCATCATTAATTATGACATAATTACCCTTATTCCAGTACGAAATTTAAGCGTTTGTAAATCAATGGTTTATTCTCAGAATTAAACCAATTATTTCGTAAATGATTAGGTAAATTCTGAGAATAAACTATTGGCTTCTATTAATATTTCTTGTTTTTTATATCTCAAGACTGTAAGTATTTTACATCTAGCGAGGTCCACGAGATATCTTGTTGGTCTATAATAAAAATAAAATATGCATGCGTACATAACAAAGTGTATGAGTAAATACATAAAGGAATAATAACTTTAATAAAAAAGTTCACTTATATCTTATCACCTTACATATATCTTTGCCTATACATATCACAACTTTTGGATGGAATAGTTTTTTCTAAGAATTTCATAGGTAAAATTAGGTACATATGACTAATGGCAACACTCAGAAACATTCTAAAGATTTCTGAATCTTCACGAAATCAGTGCAGAACAAATAAGTCAGCATAAAAATTGTCCGCGTTAGGAATAGAACCCGCGTTGCAGGCTGGTATTCGACAGAGGCCGTTATATAATATAAAAAATCACTTAGGTAGGTACCAATAGAACAGTTGAAGTATATAAAAAAAATATGGATGCAAACACTCAGCGTGTGAGTCATCGACGCCAGTGGACTTACTGGTTTAGTTGTTACACTCAGGTCGAGCAAAGATGAGTTGTTGATTCGAATCCCTCTCAGCGTTGACCATGCATTGTATTTTGTAGCTGTGTTTTCCTTTAAAATATTTCTACCAATGGAAAGGTTTAGAGTGTGCCCATTATAGTATTTTTACATATAGGTAATATTATATAAAATATGTTATACAAACTAGTCTAGCTAAAAATATGTACTTAAAACAGGAGAATTGTTTGCAGCCTTATAGGACCTTAAAACGAAAAAACGTTGGCAGTAAATATTAAAAAATATACATTTCTTGATTAAATATGCAATAAATTTCTACCTTACAAAGCTACATATTTAAAATTGTAATTATTACTGTCAGAAGTATTGTAAAAGATGATGTGACTGCTACAGCAGAGTTACATAGGTCCCCGTTACAGAAACACATGTATACCTTTCTGTGGTTCCACATTGTGTAGGCGCATCTTTCTTCGTAATCACTCGGAGCTCTTTGGAGACACATTCGTTCTGTTGCTGCACCATAATCTGGGAATACCAAAATATTAATAAGACAAAAATTAGCAATGTAAATTCCTAGGATTCAGCCTCGTTTTAATATGGCAGAAAATTATATAAATTAATAAGTTTATTCTATTTATTTTTAATTGCTATCTCTGATAGCAGTCATTAAATCAAGTTATTATAAGCCTTATGGTGACCCGCAGGTATTGCGTAACTTGTAATGTAATTTGTTTCAAATGTCAAATCCAAAAATTTGAATTTCAAAATTTAAATTTGATTTAAGTATAAGATGATTTATACAATGCAAAAAACTTTCAATCACTTTAATTTTTTTATGTTGCTTTTAACTTTTGCATTTTTAAATTTATATGTTGCTGGACATTATTAGGTAGAGTAGGCTTGCCCACCCTCCCAGCCTAGTCAGCCATGACCAGAGGAAGGAACAGGGTAATATGTCTGGGATTTACTACGCCGTGAGTTTCCTCACATTATTATCCAGGTACGACTATATTAAATAGGAATCTATTTACCATCTAGTTTATAGGATGCTGAATTTCCTTCAGCCAGTTTCCCACACCACCCCGAAGGACATGCCACTACGTGAACACCAATTATAGCCTCAGGATCCGTTGCATTGAAGGGCAATGGATCTCCACAGGTTCCTAGCTCACCTCTTGATCTGCACCGTATACATCTTTTTTGTAAGCCTGTAATATTTAATTTAAAAAAACAAATAACAATCTAATTATGTGAATGGAATAACAATGGATACCAGTTACTAAAAATAAAGGTTCCAGTGTCTTTATTGGTATATGGCCAAGCTCACATGGAAGGCAAGGCATGAAGAAACATTTTTCCAATCCGTCAGACACATATTATAATAGGTGCCAGATATCTACATAAATCCAGATATTAAATAAGTATGTCTATGAATAGTCCCAGAGTTAAGTATCTGGATTTAGGTAGATAACATGTATTAGATATGAGCTAAACACATTAATTTCTCTTATTATATAAACACCAAAATCTAAGAATGGGTGTGTTGTGGTACACGTTTATAGTTTTCACTCTCACTTTACCTTGAATAAATAAGAGTAATTTGAAAAGACTTACTATTTACGCCTGTGGAAAACAGTAGCACTAATGAAGATAACAAGCACACGCTGTTTATGTTCATTTTGTTCAATTTCTTGATTTATAATGAGTCCTTATTCTTTCGTTTAATAACTTTAAAACTTCCAGTTTGCCGAAATAGATACGATAATAGTATCTATCTATATAGCTAACCAGTTTGTAAGCAAAATGTATGTTGTGGTTGTGGCAGTGTTGCCAACAATAGCAATTATAAAAATCCAATAAAAGGGCAAAAAATTCCATTTGAAATCTGCCATTAAAATATTTTTAGGAATCCGTACCTCACAAGATAATAAAAAGAAAGCCATTTATGGGCTTTCGATCGATGACAGGATCACTTTATGGTCCATCCGTCCCTCTGTGTGTCTGATTGAGTTCTATTAAAATCAAGGTCAAGACAATGATAAAAATAAAGCCAAATTTAGATTTTTGCGAACTTGTAACTATTATGCATAATGAACCTTACTTTTTGCCATATTTTACTTTTCAGAATTTTCCCAAAAAAAAAACGTGTCACACAAATCTTACAAAACCACCATGAGTAGGTCAAATTAACGTCCATACGAAGGCTGATTTACATTGATCCTAACGAATCCAGCACATGCAACAGGTACTGGATTGACACTGTTTACAATTATGGTTGTGAAAATTTCTTCCGGGTATTCGCACGTTTTTTAATCCAGTGGGGAAAATGAATTCACGGAAACGTCAGAGTTTACTACAGCTTTTGAATATTTTGTAGAAGAAATGTTCGAATTTGCTTTTAGAAATGTTGACGGAGATGTTGTTATAGAGATATTTAGAAATAAACGGCTTTGAATTCGAAAATGTGTGCATTTCTTTCGTTTCGGTAATGTTGGGATTAAGGTTTCGTTGACGCTTAATTTTCGCGTCATTTTCACATAAAAGATACGACTTGAGGTCACCCCACAACGCAGCGCCAGTGACTGACTTTATGACTTACTTGTTTAAAACTATTATTATTCCAGTACAACCTGCTGGCACGGATGGTGGGGAAAGCGCACTGGAATAAAAAAAATCCAATGCGAATAATTGAATCCAGCGCTGGCTGGCGAAGCAGGGCTGGATTGGCTTCAGATCAGTTTTACTATTTCAGTATCATTCCAGCGCTGGATTGCCTCGTCACTGAATCCAGTGACAGGATCAATGTAAGTCTGCCTGATGAAGGCACAGAGCTCCGTAAATACAGCTGATTTCATAGTTTTTCTAAATACTATGAAAGCTGAATTTAAAGGTAGCCTAACTATTTTTTGATGAAAGATTTTATTTTTGATTTTCGCGTTTTCTCTTTCCAAATACTCCAGATTTGTCCCGAAATTCGCCTAGATGGCAACACGGTGTTACGTCAGACTGACAGTGACAGATCCCTGACTTACTGACAGTGACGTTCAATTAACCAAGTCAAGATTGTGCAGACGATCAGTTTAACAATCGAATCAATCCGCGATAGTTTTCAACAAATCGTAATTAATTTGTAATATGAACCAATAAACGCATTACGAAATCAAATATGAAGATAAAAAGTATTTCTTACACAGCTACAATTGATTATAATGGACTTAGTGTCCACAATCTGTTGACAGAAAACAAACACTGTCAAGTCAAGCAATTTTATCGGTCAATTTTATATGACAACTCAATCAATCAATCCAAACAAGCACGCATCATTCTTGGCGCTTTTCGTCAAATGATCTCGAAAAATTTTCAACATCAACATGGCGGATAAATCAGAAAGTAAGTTTTATTTTAATAATTCCTTGCAAATGTTATCGTTTCTATTGCAAATTGCTTGGAAAAAAATTCTTTAAATGGTGAAGACCAAATTCTGTTCCTTTAAGGCTCATTTCGTAAACACTTTGGCTCTCAATTTTCAATCGAATGCAATGTTCGCTGAATTCAAAATTTGAAAAAATTCAAATTTAAATGTGTATATTCGCGAAGTATTCGCTCGAAATTCGTAATTTAACAGTACTTACCGATTTATTTTGATGATTAGGCTTCTGTCGTTAGCGAAATTGTTAACATAAGTCGATTTACTTTGTCCTTTACACGCTCGTAATACCTACAACAATGTCATTTTGTTTTGCTCAGGAGAACATGATGAGGACATCGAATCTTCAAGGTCTCATTTCAATATTAAAGAGGAACCAATGGAAACTAGTTTTAATGAAGATGACGAAGACTTACCAGCGTTTGGACCCGCCGCCCTAGGGTTGCACAGAGTGGGCACCAAGTTGCCGCCAAAACCAACTCCTAGCGAGCCTGTTCAAAAACTGAATGCTAGGGGCATGCCAGCTCGTATAAGGAAGAAAAACAGGTTTATTTTCGTAGACGACTTTGTGAACACTTCGCCACCAAGGCAGTCACCCAAAAGAACCCCTAAAATTTTATCAAAAACTCCAAGCACACCTGGCAGCGCAAAAAAGTCGAAGACCCCATCAAAAACCCAAAGGAATAAAGAGAAATATGATGAAAATAATACCATGGAAAATGCTGATTCAAAGTCGGGGCAAAGGATAGGTATGCGGCTTAGGAACTTACTGAAGTTACCAAAAGCCCATAAATGGGTGTGCTTCGAATACTTTTACAGTAACATTGACAAGGCACTGTTTGATGGCGAAAACGATTTCATGATATGTTTGAAAGAAACATTCCCACAATTAAAAAACCACAAATTAACTCAGATCCAGTGGTCTAAAATAAGAAGGATGATGGGGAAACCCCGTAGATGTTCACAGTCATTTTTCGAAGAGGAAAGAAGAGAACTTGAAAGAAAACGTAAACTGATCAGATATATTCAGCAAAGCAAATCTGTTGATATTTGCATCAAAGATTTACCAAATGAAATACCTATGCAGTTAACAGTAGGTACCAAAGTCACAGCACGATTGAGAAAGCCTCAAGATGGGTTATTTACCGGTTACATTGATGCTGTTGATACATCTAACAATACCTACAGAATAACATTTGAAAGACCAAAGCTTGGCACACATTCTGTACCAGATTACGAAGTGTTATCAAATGATCCTCCTGACACAATTAACTTAGCCAGTATCACTCAGAAATTCAGACCAAGAAATACTGTTCAAGATACTGGTTACCCATTTTATTCCTCAATATCAAACAATAAGTCTTTAAGCGATCCACTGATTGGTTGCACAGATATTACTAAAACCACTGACTCTAATGTTGGATGCTATCCATTTGCATTCCTGAAATTGATTGTGAAAATTCGAAGAATATTAAGGGCTAAGAAAATCGAAATTGACCAACTAAACGAATACAATAGTGAAGCAGAAAAGAGGAAATCTTTCGGACAAAAAATGCCTGAAGATTTTGAGAGAAAATATGCTACGGTTGTTATAGATCTGGAGAAAATGAACACTGATCTTCAGACTTACATTAATCAAGTACAAGAGTACTGCCAACAGATTGCTCCTGGGCCTAGTTTAGCTGCGATGCTTGCTCCTTCACACTTACGAGAGAGATGTCAAGATGACGCTGTTATGTTAGTAGAAAGAAACAACAATAATACATTGAAGGACCCCAATTTGATTGAACTTATTACCGATTTGACAGCCCTAATGTTACAAGTCAAAAGTTTATCTGATTCAGATCAAAATGCTTATGAATTGAGTGTTCTACAAGGAACAATGGATCAAATAAAGATGAAATTGCAACCGAAACATCAAAGACTTTTCCAAAATAATATTGAGACTCATATGCATCGCATACAGATGGGATTAGGACAAATGACTACATAATTTTTGACAGAATATTTTATTGAATATAAATATATGACACATGGAATGTGCAATTGTAATAAAAACATTATTTTAAAATTCTTTTAAGTCGTAATCAAATCTGTGAATTGTTCTTCTCAGCATTAGAATCACTGATTCGTTTTATTTCTTTTAATTTTATTGTTATCTAAAGCCATGAAAATTGACATTTAGTAATGTGACTATTGAAGTATGTAGTTAGTTACCTGGCTATGCATACAAGTTTATGTAATGTTTGTAACATGGTTTGTAAAACAATTGAATATTTACCATTTGTGTAGAACTACTTTATATGGGTACTTAGAAATAGGTAGATTTATTGTTTTGAAATAAATAATTATATACATAATCAAAAATTATTTTACTTTACCTACTGTTACAGTGAAATCTGTCAGTAACCCCTCCGCTAATGTCTATTGACGGCGTCTGTGGCGCGGTAAGTTGCGGGGTCGATTCCCGCTGGGGATACGTCTGTTGACCATTTACCTAAATATTTGTTGCTGGTACTAGGTTGATTTTGCCATTTTATTACAAAATCCAACATTTGTCCTAAAAAATCAGTTATTTTACCAATAATTGTGGGTGCGATTTTATTTTCAATCCATGACTTGGTTCCTCAATTCTACGGACATTTTTCAAAACCTAAGTAGTATAATATTCATTATGTTATTGTCTGTCTAGCACTCGTCTTACTAATATTATAAATGTGAAAGTGTGTTTGGATATTTGTTAGTCAATCACGCAAAAACTACTGAACCGATTGCGATGAAACTTGGAATGTAAGTAGTTGGATACCGGGAATAAAACAATCCTAGTTGCTTAGTTTGCCCGCGAAAGTCTCGATCCTACGACACGGGTACGTATATCGAAATAAAAGTAGCCTAAGTGCTAATCCAGTTATCTATCTGCATACCAAATTCCCTCGCAATCGGTTCA
The DNA here is from genome assembly GCA_949358125.1 of Idaea dimidiata. Lineage (NCBI taxonomy): Eukaryota > Metazoa > Arthropoda > Insecta > Lepidoptera > Geometridae > Idaea > Idaea dimidiata. Next base: position 11,427,451 of record OX442339.1, on the reverse strand, counting down.
GCAGTTTCTGCGTGATTGAAACACAAAACTAGACTTTAGCTGATATAATTTACCTGAATTCCAAGTTTCATCGCAATCGGTTTAGTAGTTTTTGCGTGATTGAGTAACAAACATCCAAACACACACTTTCACATTTATATTAGTAGGATTACTTAGTGGTATTTATTAGGAAGTTATAAAACACAATTTACTTGAATAAGTAACTGGAAAATTAACCATAGAAAAGATTTATTTTTAAATGAAAACAAAATATCAATAGTTACAGATTATTGTGTAAGAATAACTAAACATTGAAACAGACTTGTTATAAATAGTTTAGAAATTCTAATTGCTTACTTAAAATAAATCCTAAAAAACATGGCATTCTTACATTCTTACATCAATTAAAATAACCTTACCTAACCAAGTTTTATTAGGTACATTCCAATACATTTTGTTGATTACATTCACTAGTAAAAATATTTTGGGAATGTCCAACTATTTCAATTTAATTTTCATTAGAAAATTAATTATTAGCCCCTTACTTATTAATGAATAGGTACTACCAAATATGCAATGTTTTTTCACATTAAATTTAATCAAAATCAGTCCAGCAGTTATGGACATGCATACATAGGTACAAGTAACAGTAGTACCTCTGTAACATTAATAACGATAATTAACAGACACGTAAACTACTAAAGTATCTATCGTTTGTTATTTACTGTGTCATGCATGTTACATGTATGAAGTTACAATGTTGACAGACAGAAACAAATGTTACACAAAGACCCGGTTAGTCATATTAAGACCCGGTAAAATGTAACTATTTTAACAAATAGTGTGAATTTACAAAGTTTAAATGTTACAAAAAAAGGCAAGGCAACTGAAAGGCAACTCATAATTTGAAGAAAACTCGAAGGCAGCTTCTAAATTCAATATTAATACCTACCTACATATTTGTTTAAGTTTAGGGCTGCTTAATTGTTTTAATAGCCCTCAATTTTCTTATTTTTTTTCTAGTTGTTATGGAGTTTCGAAAAGTATCTTATAACAAGCTGCTCAATTATCCAACACCCTTATATATATCAGGTATATCAGGTTAGGTATAGTGGCAATGTTTAAAACTGAATAAATCCTGTTTATCCTACATATCCTGCTTGACCTAGTGTGCCACCGGACACTTTCTCGTTTAAGGCGAAACATCTCAATGTATCCTTTGACTAACCCCTAAACAAATCTGTGAAGTTCAATAGCTTAACCAATTCCCATGGCTAAACAATCATCTAATTTTTGAATGCACTCTTAATTTTCAGTATTCGCCTGTTAATCATCATTTATAAGTATGAGGCTTAGCTATCATCAATTATAGGTAATTATTGAATTATGAATGAAATGTATCAAAACTTTGTCATATACTAAACAAAGCCAACCTACAGCCATCATAATGTAATTAAAAATAACTAACAATTCAAGAAACAATATATTTGAATTCATGTTTTATATTTGTTCAATGTTTCTAACAATTCATCTGCTTCTTCCCCAGTTTTTACTCTAATCAACACTGGGGTAGGTGGAGGCTTGAAATCTGGGGTAGGTATGCAGACTAACATAACATTATTTTTCCCCATACGTTGAGTAGGTATACCAGTACCTAATATTAAGTTGAGTAATACAGTACCCAAGTTTGTGTTCGCACGAACTAATAATTGATGTTTCTCACTGTCTTCGATTTTCTTTATGTACAGTGTTCCTACACCTTTGTCCGCAAAGTTTCCATCTTTCTTTACAAATATTTTACAGCGTTTTTCAAATACAGAATTTTCTTCAACAACTGGTGTGAATTCCACCTTGGGTGGCTCATCACTTTCTTCAGTTTCGGTTTTTGGAGGATCTGAACTCGGTGGATTGTTTGTGTTAGGACTGAAGCTAAATGGTTTCCCAATACCAAATGAGAATGGAGCCGTTTGATTGGTTGTTGTAGTGTTTGTTAGAGAAAATGGTGATGATGTTGTTGCCACTGAAGATGTAATTCCGAAAGAAAAACCAGAACTAGTAGTACTTGTTGCGGTAGCTGTACTAACGGGTGTATTAATACCAAAAGTAATGGGTTTCTGTTCTGATGCTGAGACACGGTCTGAATTCCCAAACAAAGATTTAGTACCAGCATTGCTTGAACTAAACAATGATGTTCCAGTGTTGTTGCCAAAACTTGTAGATGACTTTATTGTTGGTGTTTGAGTACCAGTTTTAGCCCTTGATTCAGATTTATTATCATCTTTTTCATCAGGTTCTTGATATTCATCTTGTATTTCTTTCAAATACTTTTCATAATCTTTGAATATTGGGCTAAGAATACATAGAGGTGTTTGTTCAACATGCTTTTTGATCCAGTCTGATACAGATTCATTCAACCCCTTTAATTTCGCATAGTACTTCATTTTCTTATCACTGTTACCATCTTCTGACTTTTTATCAGATTCGTTAGAATTAGCCGTTGCTTTTGTAGTTGTACCGAATGTGTTTTGTACAGCTGGAGTAGATATGGGTTGAATTTTGAATGGTGTTGAATTTGACGAAAACGGAGACTTGTTAGTACTGATACTGTTTGATGATATACTGAATAAACTGGCTGCTGTTGTTGTCTTCGTAATACTGTCACTTACTGAACTTACAGCCTGAATTTTAAAAGGACTCTCATTATCTGTCTTGGAAGAAGTGAATGCTGATTTAACTGGTGATGTATTATTTGTTGTAGATTGGAATGATGTTGTTCCAGGTGATTTTGTAAGAGTCATTGTACTTGGAACACCAAACAGCCCACCGCTACTTGCCGGACTTGTTGATTTACTTGTGAATAAAGTAGATGGAGTAGCTGTGTCATTAGGGGTTGATGTTCCATTGGTGTTCTTACTGCCGTTGGTTAGATTGGCCAAGAAGTTGAAGGATGATGGTGCAGCTTTGTTGAAACCACCAAAACTACTGAAGACACCCTTTTTAGGCTGAAACAGAGATAAAGAATTAGGTTATGTTCTCAATGCCATTGTAGTAAGAAAAGCATGACCGAATGGTTTTTTATTGCTACAAAACTGAAATTTCGTGGTAGAAAAAATTAGATACATAGCACCTAAAGTCTTGGCACTGTTTTGATTGGCAGTAACTATCTAGCATTAACTTCTATAAGTAAGTTGGCAGGTATAGATTACTTACTTCGTCAGAAGAGATTTGAGTTCGCCTTTTGGCAGTTCTGATAACCCGTTTTTCGAGTATGTCCTTACTTGCTGCTTTGAATGAACCCATCTCCTCTTTTTCCGAAGGATCTTCTTGGTCCCAGTTTTCATGGTTTAATTCTGTGGTTGCTTGTCGTTTAGCAGACATTTTGTGCAGATATTTCTGGGTATTGCTACGTGATAATGCTGATAATAATTTTCACACGTTTTGCCAAGCGTGGCGGCTAGATTTCGCAAATCATATTCACCGATTTTCCAACTTCTATACAAAATTTTGAACTGAGGGGGTTCCAGTACTAGTGTTTATATATGTATTCACTGATTTTGAATGACTTTGTGGATTTAAAATACAGTAAGAAGCGAAAATGCAAAATATTCAATCCTAGCGACATTTGCACCACAGCAATGGAAAATGTAGCCAGTAACCAAAAGTTAAAAGATTTTGAATAAGTTAACCATCAATTTCATGTCAACTATTTTTAACGATTTCGTTTTGTTGCGCTCAGAAAGGGAACGCATTAGTATTTTTGCAAAAAAAGGGAGGTGAAAATGAAAGTGCTTACATTTTTGCGACGGAAATGAACACATACTTAATAGTATAACTTATGATTAATGAAGCCACGCTTTCAGCAAAAAGTTACAATGTTTGTTTTAAATCTAAAGTTGGCAGCACCAGTAACCGGCTGCCATAGTGAAAGTGACAAGAGTGACAACAATTTACTAATGATGACAATAAATGGCCACTGCCTTCATTACTTTGGCCGTTGGCCTTTTATCACGAGCCAGCTTGATCGTCTGAACGTACCTTCAGTTTGAATCGAAATGCGAGTTCGACCTAATTTATTTCAGGTTGATTTTTTGACGAACGGAACGGAGAACATTTTTTTGTGGAGTTTTTTGGAACTTGTTGAAAAATTAAATTTTGGAAAAATGCTGTGTACAATTTTTCCGATAACAAGACTTTAGTAATTAATTTACAATTTTCTCATGTTTACTTTGGAAGTTAAATTCAGCGAAGTCCCGAATCAGAAATATTTATCTTGTGCAATTTGCAAGAGTAAACAGCTACTGTTACTACAGCTTCCTTCTTTCTTCCGAGAGTTTATAGAAGTACTTACTGTGAACATATCGTTATTTACGAAGAAAACTATTGTTTAGAACGTTGTTGTTATCGTCTTTAGGATATATATAGTTCATTTTAGGAATTTTCGCAATACATAAATCAAAATTGTTCACGATGGAAGTGTCGAACGAAATAAAGGAAGATATTCGCAAAACCCAGTCTGACTTGAAAAATGCTATCAGAGTTCACCAGGTAAGAGAAACTAATAAAACATTATAGAAGTTTTTGAAAAGTTATAGTATTTTCTGTTTTGTGTACATCATTAATTTTATTGTCGTATTTCGTAGATTTGGGTTGCGCGTCTTCAGGAAGATCAAACCGTACGTATTTTACATTATAAAAATAACTTGGTCATGGTCATGCATGACTTCGTTGTTTTCTTTTTTGGGATTTTCATTGTAAATATTTTTTCAGAATCATCAACTCAAATCTAAGGTCAAGGAGGCTGAAAATGATATAATAGCAATAGGACAAACTCAGGTATGTGCAATTTAATTTATACAATTTAGTAGTAATTAAAACATTTAGGCTAAATCTATAGTGCATACTTTGACTTTGTTCAGACTGAGCTTTGCAAAAGCTAAGCATAAACTTTGAATTGGAATTTATAGTCTAAATTCATTTTGTAATATACAAATAAAATAAAAAGAACTTCATAGTCATAAGAGAGAAGCAAAGTTTAGGTCATTTTTTTTGATAAGTTTACATTCTAAATTTAAAAAACTTCGACTTAACTAAGCAGAGAATTTGGATAATTGTGACGATTGCTTTATAAATGCCAAAAATTGTCTAAAGTCAAAGTTTTTGCTTAGCAAAGTCAAAGTACTGACTATAGATTTCAGGCTAAGACTGAAGTACTTAAATTCAAAATTTTCACCTGTACTGTATAGGTCCCAATCTCGAGGAAATATTAGGATACAATTTAGTCTAAATGTAAATCCAGTTCTCCAGCTATCTGTATACTTAGTTTTGTTGCAAATGGTTCAATAAACTATTTAAATTCACACGATTTGTTAACATAGTTATATTTTACTGGGTCTTAATTAATCACATATTATTATTTATTTTCTTTTTATCTTCTAATTGGGTCAATAGTTTTGTAACACGAAGTAAATACTTGTTAACTTATTTACTTACACACAAACTTTCTCACTTACATTATTAGTAGGATTAAATTTAGATTTCTGATTGAAAATTAAAAACATAGGAAAAAGATACATCAAGTACTTAAGTAGGTTTACATATCTAGAAAAGATAAATTTATATAAAAGATATATAAAAAACCAAACCATTTGATATACTTTTACCATGTCTTAATTGTGTATTTTATTTATTAAGTCTCCTTGCGACCAAGAGTATTGTAACATAGTTATTTATACACAATTTAAGACAGTCTAAAATGTAACTATGTTAACTAATAGTGTAAACTTAGAAATATTTTTAGCAAGGAAAATATATTTCCACAAAATCCCCATGACAAGATTCGAACCTGCGTCCTTTCGCTAACCAGGCAACTGCCCTAACCTATCTAATTGACCGAACGAGCGAAGCGAGTGACGTCCAGTGTAGACGGGCCTGGCGCTTGTATCTTTGTATGTTTGTTCGACGATAACTTGAGTATCGTAGCTCCGATCTTCATGAATTTTGGTATGCGCGTAGTTTAGGTCAATAGAATTTATGAGTTCGAAGATGAGCCGGCTCGGTCGGGGGGTTGGGGAGATAGGGGGTCGTGAGGTCTCAGTTCGAGGCAAACTCCTAGTTTAAAAAGTTTAACAATTTAATAATATATTCTTGTTTTATTTCTAGAAATTAGTTGTAGAACGATTACGAAGAGAATTAGAACTGTACCAACAACGACTGAAAGCTAGAAATAGATCTGTTATCCTTGAAAATGACAATCGTTATGTAGCACAGCAATTAAGGGACCATCAGTTACAATATCGTAGGAATCGCCCCGTCTCATTACTCAAGCCTTCTGTTCTTAATGAAATCCATATTAAGTCTGAAAATTCTGATGATTTGAAAGAAAATATATCAGACTCTGACAATGAAATAAGGTATGAATTTTTTAAAGCTCTCTTTTACTCTGTCAATTACAAAAGTCACAATAAAGTAATAAAAAAATATAATCAAATTGCATGATTGCCGAGCATTATCATTATCTATTTGTATCGCAACCAGTGAACGGATAAGCATGGAAGAAGCTTTTCCATACTAACTTGCCTCACATAATAGCGCCAAAACTTACTCAAATACGAAGTATGCAGTATGCATACACAAACTGTACACCACGCTATTAGCTAAGCAATTGGACCTTTGTTTATATTTTCACCAATTGTGTGTTGACAACGAGGACGGCCCGGCGCGGCGGCAGTACGCTGTTCTCTAACGTGATTGGTTCTTTGAATGACCCGATCCGAGTAGAACCGAAATGACAGATTCGTGTCTTGGCACAATTTTAATCATCGCGGCCTATTTTACGTGGTGTAATTTTTAAGCGTAAGGAATACTTCCATGCTTATCCGTACACTGATCGCAACGGCCAACCTTGTCATACTAAAAACGCTCCGGAGCGGTAGTCCAAATCATGGCCTATCCCCCCTACAAAATCGACTGCCTCTGAGGACCTACTCTCACTGATTCCACTGCAAATGGTATAGTTAAAGAAAACTAATAAAAAATAATACAGCCACACTTTAATAAGATAAGTACAAAAAAAAAATCTTCTGTTTTCACAATTTGGGTTTCAAATTAAACTAATTGCATCATAAAACGCAAAATTTACCGGCTATTCGCGTTTTATTGAATTACATAGTACCAAGCTTTCGCTAACTTTACAGTTAGCTTTCTCAAGGTTGAGAGCATCTGCCTCTCTTTGTCTAATTGTATCAATTTTAATAGAGTTGCTTTTATTTTATGAAGCATTTTATCATCATCCTACATTTCGAGGTCTTTCAAGACGCTTTGCTCATGGGAAAGCTGAAAAGGAACGGAACAGGGTGTTGATAAAATGCTTAAAATAATAAAAGAAACATGATTAAAACTGGAGAAATGAGTTAAGTATCGTAAATTAAATATTACTATTTTAATTCAAGGTCAAACGATAAAGAGAACTCAAATCACAGTGATGGGGAGGAGAAAACCAGATACCACAGGAATTACTCACAAATTCCTAACTCCGTTCATGATAGCAGAAATAACTTTGCAAATGCTCTGAATAAGGTCAAAGAAGCTTTTATGTAAGTATGCTAACTGAAATAATTTTCACCAAACTTGGTGACAAAATAGGTAAAAATTATATCAATGAAAATAGTAATGAAACACAATAATTATCGGGTTTTACTCGCGCTTTATTTATTAACGGCATTGCTTCGCTAAAACTTTACAGTTAGCTTTTTCAATGTTGACTGAGATGTTGTAATTCGTCTCTTTCAATACCTATTCTAAAAAGTTACTGAAAATATTGTGTTTCATTCATAAAGAAAATCGTGAAAATCTAAGACAAAACTAAATTGAAATTAACAAAATTATATAGGTAACAAAATTAGCTATAAATTAAAAAATCTAATTTAAATTAGCATAGTTTTTGTTTTGCCTCTTCGCTTTTAATTGAGTTCCTTTTAATATTTCTCACGTCACGTAATGGACATACTGTTATAAGTAAATATATGTTTGTACCTCTATGGATTTAAGTTTATTGAATGTGCATTTATTCTAATATAACTTGCTTTGTATTAAATTACAACACCTGGAAAAGAGGCAAGTTGAAAAAAGTTGAAGCAAAGGCAAGTTGAAGTTTGAAAAATGACTTTTTCATCTCTCCTGGCCAGTAAGTTTGGTTTCCATGTGTAGATAGCAAGGTTGAAAATTGCTTATTGCATCCCAAGGGTGGTATTTTTTAAATTTTACTTATGACCATGTAATTGATAATGATTGAGAAATATCTCTGATGAAATGGGTTACATTCAGCCCTTGGTTAACAATCTACTATTGTTTGTGACTGATCTACTTTGTTGGTGTTCACCAGTGGATCAAAGCAAGCCAATTCAGAATGGAGCGAGCAGAGATCTGACTCGGAGTCGTCTCAGGGTGTGGAGCTGTCTCCCACACCATCTCCTCCACCGCTTCCTCAATCAGAAGATAATATTGACCAAGAGACTTTTTTGAGGTCAGTACTTACTAAGTCGAGTATATATGGCCATTGTATTCTTTTTCAGCGTTGGTCTATTGATCGATAGGACCCCCAACATTCCGACGGTTGTGGGTTCGAATCCTAGCCTATGTCGCACCAATTATTCTCTCATTAAACAAAAAAAAATGTGCCACATCATGAGGAAGCCGATATGTCCTTGGCTGCGAATGTATGAGACATTCGCTGATGCGGAGTAGGCTCCCGTGGCGTCTTACTGCCTAACGTCTTTAAGATGAAGCTCTTGCCCTATAGTGGGACGAATTAGCGATCTAATAAATAAATAAAATATTTTTTTGTACCATAAATACAAGTTATCCCCTACCCCTATCTCGACTTCTGGTCCATACAAAGGTTGCCTGGAAGAGATCGCTTTAAGCGATAAGGCCGCCCATTGTGCCACCTATTTTTAAATTGTGTTTGTTTTCTTTGTACTTACGTATTTGTATTTGGTGTGTATAATAAAGAATTTATTCATTAATTCATTAAAAAAGCCAAACCATTAAAAAGCAGGAACTAATCAGTCCAGTTAAAGAACTCCGCAAGTTATTTAGAGCTGATACTAAAGCTTAGTAAAGCACCTTTCAGCATTGTACGCATGTGCGTCCACCACTACGCATCGGACGCATCGCATCAAACGGATGCGATGCGTACGCATCGTACGTCCGGTGAGTATGGTACCGAATCGTGGAAGCTTAGCCTATGGCCTCAAAGATTGGTGGTAATCAGTGTTCTAGTTTATAATTTTCTTTCGTTTACAGAATAATTGGCCTCATAACTCCGTCCCAGAAAGAAGTTATAGAAAAGAAGCGTAATGAGCGCCGGAAACGGTCCACAACCAGCACAAACCGAACTGACTTCCTGTATGGAAACTTTGATATGCTAACTGTGAGTCTAATAATATCTATACAGATAAAATTCAAATTCTTGACTGATTCATTGTCTGAAGTATTTATATCAACACAGAGCCCAAAATGCTGGTCCTAGAGAAATGAAATTTGGATGTTTGGTCTTTGGTAAATGTACTAAGAAAGGATCTTTCGAATTTCGCGGTCGGTACTTTTTACATTTTTCATTTATACGGCTGTCAGGCACAAGGTCCGATTCCCACCTCAAAATTAAATCATGTTTTAGTAGCAGCACCTCGAGATTTCACCTGACAAAATCCCAGATATTTATGCAGTGATAATCTTCTATCTTCTTATTTTCGTGTAGTTGCTCACCTAGTGTTAGAGTTTTCAAGTCGCCCTTAGGCCTTAAATTGACCTAACGACTGCTATCAGAGGTAACAACCGGGTGCAACAGCTTAACGTGCCTTCCGAAGCACGGACAAGTTCAAGAACGTGATTATTCGCCACAAGTTTATCAGTCACCTATCCAAGTAATGACCGCGCCAAGCGTTTCTTAAGGGGCCGTAGTAGGCCAGAACTGATGTTTCTAGGGTGAATTACTACAAAAGTTATTTGAAATAAAAGCTTTTGAAAACATATTTATTAAAGTCGAGGATATTTACTAATACGTGAATGTCGTGAAAACACGATTCCTGAAAATTTTCTCCATAGAAAAAAAAAAACAAACTTCCCTCTTAATTGTACAAATAAGTGATATTACTTAGTCAATATTGTACGAAAACTAATAAAACTTTGTATAAGAACTGAACGTAGCTCAATACAGGCAGTGAATGTATTGAATTTCAAGATTAACGTTTAGTTATCTTGAAACTAGCAATTGTTTGATTTTACGCAATAAAATTTTGCCTAGTCGCATCTTACGTTCTTCACTTAGACATCTGAAAATCGCCTGCTTTATCCCTGTCACGCTATTAGGGTTATATAGGCCTTTAACCCGCACGATCGTTCAAGATCAGCAGGTGCAGTTAGGCAAATGAGTTGCTTAACCCTCCTATAAATCTTATTTTTTTTACAGAAACGGAAAAAGTATAACCAGTTTCCGTACTTACAAACACCAAATGAGCCTCCGCAGACGCGATCAGCCAAATTGAGGAAACAACAAGTTAGTATCTATCAATTTTCTAATCATAGGCTCAATCAGAGAAATTCAGACAGAAAACTAAACAACGGTATAAAATCTGCGGGTTATTTCTGTTTTAGAATTGTTTAAATTTTCATTCCAACATAGATTTTAAGTTATTAATGATCATATCATTGTTTTTCAGAGTCAAAACAAATCGTCACGTGAAGGATCACCATCAGGATCATCCTCAGAAAATAAAGATAAAGGTGGTATATTTGATAGATAGATTAAAATTCTTTATTGCAACACACCACAATAAAAACCACAAAGTTGTAGAACAAAAGTTGTTCGCCTAGACGTCTAGAACAACCGCCTTTCGGCTTAAAAGGGCTTACCCGTTACATCTTGTATATTTATGGGCGTTTATAGCCTGAAATAAATGAATTTATTTTATTATTATTATTTATAATATTAGTAGGATAGCCGAATACTGTTTATTCTAATAACAGCGAATGCTGTGTTTCAGGATGGGGCAACAACAAACCATCTTGGGCTTCGTCTTTACCGGCCAGTCTCACCGTAGAACCGATATATCCTACAGCTAAGAAAGTGTGTCACGTCTGCAGTAGAAATGGTAAGCTAGAAATTCTTACATAGTTTTCAAACAAATTGAAAATTTATCAACTTCACCTAATGTTTTTATGACGATTGTAATTTAACACATAATCACAAAAAAATCCCCATGAGTTTCTTTTGGCTTCTTCTTATCGGAGGACGCGTTCCGAAGCCACACTAAAATCAATACACGTAAGACGTAGCCAAATGATCATGTGCATTTAATGTAGTACAAGAATCTAAAGGAAATAAACTTTTGATTTTTGATTTTTTTTTGTTAGTGGGGCTAATCAATTTGTATCATAAAATGTTTTCAAGTCCGTGTAGGTACCAAATGAACGAAGGTACCAATTTAGGCAGGTATTTTTTTTACTACAATTTTTATTTTCATTTTTTTTATTATAATTTTACCAGGTACTTATTGAGTAGTGTTGCCTTTTGATGATTCCCTGTAGATAGATTATCGACAAGATTAGTTGTGACAAAGCAATAGTATTGATAGCTAAGTTTAGTACAATACTATCGCCACACAATACTATTGATAGTATCGAAATTCTTTTCTAAAATTCCCTTGAACCTGCATCTCTGATGCACCATACCATTACCAATTCGGCCACAGGTGCTCGTCTCTCAGAGTTGAAATTATGGACTGCAACTTTCGTTTTTGCGGCTACGACTGGAGGAAATTGTCATCCAAGTGTAGGAAACACTTAAAATAATAGATATATCAAACATAAACATTGTGTGTTCGATTCCTGTCAGGTACAAATATTTATGCTTAAAAATAAATATTTGTATCTGGTCTGGGTGTCTTTCTATGTATAATATGTATGTATTTACAATAAAAATGTATAATATGTAGTATATCCGTTGTCTAGTACTAATATTACAGGCCTAGTGCTTAGTTTGGGGCTAGATTGTTCAATGTCGTGCAATATTTATTGCTTTATTCCAGACGTACCATCCCTGCTAGTATTCTGCTCAGCGTGCAGCGTGTGGCAACACACCGGGTGCGGCGGGCGCGGGCGCTGCGCCGCGTGCCGCGCGCCGCTCCCGGACCCCACGCCCGACCCTACCCACTCACACGACATCGGTCATCTATACAGAGGTAGGTACCTACCCTACATCTACTGCGGCGGGCGCGGGCGCTGCGCCGCGTGCCGCGCGCCGCTCCCGGACCCCACGCCCGACCCTACCCACTCACACGACATCGGTCATCTATACAGAGGTAGGTACCTACCCTACATCTACTGCGGCGGGCTCCCGGACTCCCGGACCCCACGCCCGACCCTACCCACTCACACGACATCGGTCATCTATACAGAGGTAGGTACCTACCCTACATCTACTGCGGCGGGCTCCCGGACTCCCGGACCCCACGCCCGACCCTACCCACTCACACGACATCGGTCATCTATACAGAGGTAGGTACCTACCCTACATCTACTGCGGCGGGCTCCCGGACTCCCGGACCCCACGCCCGACCCTACCCACTCACACGACATCGGTCATCTATACAGAGGTAGGTACCTACCCTACATCTACTGCGGCGGGCTCCCGGACTCCCGGACCCCACGAAATACTTTTCATTCTGGCGCTTACGCTAACTCTTCTTCTTCTTCTTCTTTAAAATGGCTTTTCCTTTCGGACATTTGCCAGTGTCAAGTATTATCACTATTTGCAGGTTATTTGCATCGAACGAAACAGTCAAGTCGTCATAGTTAAAGTCAAGTCGAGGGAATCATTGTAAAAAGGGGGGCCATTTTTTACAATGTTTGTTCACGGAGCTTTGGAGAGAACACTAAGCTAAAGTCCATGTTTTGCACCGATTTTCACTTTTATTTCCACTTGTACACCTTCACGAAACTAAATTGATTAATATGCCCCCGAAATTAAACAATTTACACACATTTGAACTAAGTTTCACAAAAATGAAAATTTAGCAACACATCTCCTCAACGCATTCCCGCCAAAACTCCTTACGCTAACTCGCCGGCTAAACGTTTTGCCTCCCTCTTAGCAGGGATTTTACTTTTCCGGCTACTGATTGGCCGGGGCGATTTGAATTTGGAACGTGTATATTTGTAAAAAGTTTTAATCACCAAAGAGTTCCAACAGAAATAGAAGAGGAATACGCTAAGAATAGAACAGGAGTTATTAAAATTATTAAAAGCGTTTCAAAAGCCGTCCAATTCTTTTCTTTACAGACAAGCTGGCAGAACGGAAAAGTCTTCAAGAGAAAAACATAAAACTGTGCGTAGAGCTACGTAAACTGGAGACTCGGGCGGCGACACTGAAGGCCAGTTTAGACGATCACAATGCCGAGAAAAGACAGCTGTTAGCCGACCAGATCAAGACCCAGAGGAATTTACAGAAGCTACTCGACTTCATAAGCCAGTTTAAGGAGACGTCGATAAGCGTTCGTTCGACGTCTATCAGTGAGTCGGGTAGCGAAGTTAGTAAAAGCAATGAAGAATAAGGTATGTATGTACTTATTAAAAAAAAAAAAAAGAGTACCCTATATCCAATTTTGCTCCAATAAACTTGCGAATAATTCTAAATGGCGAATTATTCGCAAGTTTATTGGAGCAAAATTGGATACCTACCTGGTACCTAATAGTACCTCTACTGTAAAAAAAGGAAACTCCGAGATTAAAATATAAATGTTCCTCAGCGTGAAAACACGATTAAGTATTAAAAAAAAATACGATAGGAAATAATTATAAAAAACACGTGTTTCATAAATGTTCTGTTAAATATCTTTGAAACCAACCATTATTTAATAATGTTTTTTTAAATATTATTTAGGTACTAGCTGCACCCCGCGGTTTTACCCGCTTAAGTCCCGTTCCCGCGGGAATTATGAAAAACACGTGTTTCATAAATGTTCTGTTAAATATCTTTGAAACCAACCATTATTTAATAATGTTTTTTTAAATATTATTTAGGTACTAGCTGCACCCCGCGGTTTTACCCGCTTAAGTCCCGTTCCCGCGGGAATTATGAAAAACACGTGTTTCATAAATGTTCTGTTAAATATCTTTGAAACCAACCATTATTTAATAATGTTTTTTTAAATATTATTTAGGTACTAGCTGCACCCCGCGGTTTTACCCGCTTAAGTCCCGTTCCCGCGGGAATTATGAAAAACACGTGTTTCATAAATGTTCTGTTAAATATCTTTGAAACCAACCATTATTTAATAATGTTTTTTTAAATATTATTTAGGTACTAGCACCCCGCGGTTTTACCCGCTTAAGTCCCGTTCCCGCGGGAATTATGAAAAACACGTGTTTCATAAATGTTCTGTTAAATATCTTTGAAACCAACCATTATTTAATAATGTTTTTTTAAATATTATTTAGGTACTAGCTGCACCCCGCGGTTTTACCCGCTTAAGTCCCGTTCCCGCGGGAATTATGAAAAACACGTGTTTCATAAATGTTCTGTTAAATATCTTTGAAACCAACCATTATTTAATAATGTTTTTTAAATATTATTTAGGTACTAGCTGCGCCCCGCGGTTTTACCCGCTTAAGTCCCGTTCCCGCGGGAATATCGTGTTAAAAAAGTAGCCTATTTGTTATTCCCGGTGTCCAGCTACCCATATTCCAAGTTTCATCGCAATCGGTTCTGTAGTTTTTGCGTGATTGAGTAACAAACACACATACTCACAAACTTTCAGCTTTATAATATTAGTGGGATAACTATTTTTTGAACATGCTCAACTAATTTTTTTGATAAACTGTGTTTAATTTCAATTCCACATCCCGATAATCGAAGAAAATCTCAATTAATGTTTTCTTTGTTCCAGATTGCTCATGTTTTTGTAAGGTATGTGGTCAGTGATTTTCGTAAAGTATATTAAAAATTGTTGTGTCATTTGAATAGTCCAAATATTGTTAGTAGGAATGTAACGGTTTTGTATTAATTAACATGATATATTTGAAAATAAGCAATTTTATAATACTTAATATTGTTTTTTAATTCGTGATTATTTGCTCTGAGGGGTAACACACAGTTTGATGGATTAGTATTTTATTCTGTTCTAGTTACTAATTGCGGCTCGCGGCCCCACTTAGTGACATGGTTCCGGGACTAAGCTGTTCACACGTCTGAACGTCCAAGGGGTTATTTCGCCAACTTGCTAAATAACACGAGTGTCATAATGCAAAACAGACATATAACACGATTGTTAAGAAGAACGACTGTTACATGCATTACATAGTGACAAACATTCGTATTTTATATGTTAATAATCAACAATCAAGTAGGGGTGGGTACTGTTGCCGAACTATCGATAGTTTGTATCGATAGAATTGTTGACCTCGAAAATAATCTATATCGATAGCTAAGTTTGGTACAGTAAATAAATATTGCATGACATTACACACAGCGCAATCTAGCCCCAAACTAAGCACTAGGCTTGTACTATGGGTAATAGACAACGGATATACTACATATTATACTTTTTTTGTAAATACATACATATTATACATAGAAAGACACCCAGACCAAATAAAATATTTATTTTTGAGCATAAATATTTGCATCCGGCGGAAATCGTACCTACAGCCTTCTGCCGTCAATAGTATCGATAGTATCGGATCTGACTGTTGTAGCAACAATCGATACTATCGATATTCCAGTATGCCCACTTGCTTGCCACTATCGATATTTTACAATAGTCAGATTCAATAGTTACTATCGATTCATTTTTAACTACTATCGATATCCAATCGACAAGACTAATCGATATCCAATCGATAGACTATCGATAATAAATTTATCGAACGTCAACACTAGTGCCTAGGTATTTTGGTTGATTCCACGTGAACATATCGCTTGAAACATTGGCGAAATGTCGAACCAGCCTTCATGTTTTAAACCGAACGTAAGGGGTGGATTTGGTATATTTTTTAAATTTTAGCAATACTTACATACATGAAACAAAAAGACTGATTGCCTATTAAGTATTTATTTAGTACTAGCAGTGTCCCGTGGCTTCACCCGCGTCTCTATCCTGCGAGAATATCAAAATAGAAAGTAGCTTATGTGTTTTCTAGGTCTTCAGCTATCTATATACCGAGTTTCATCGCAATCGGTTCAGCGGTTTTTGCGTGAAAGAGCAACAAACACACACACAAACTTTCACCTTTATAATATCAGTATTTTAATGACATAAATAATATTTATTTATACATTTACCCGCGATATTTTTAAACAAAATCAACTGGGTGTTACTCTTAAATATTATTATTTAAAAATATCTATTAATTTTATTAAATTAAGAAAAAATATAATAATTATTAAATTTCTTGATTACGTTAAAATTAAATTCTTGTATTTTAGACAAGTTGATTTTAAATTTGAGACCTGGGAATATTGAATAGTTACCCAAAATTATTGATTGGTGGTATCATTTTAAATTATTATTTTTAAATCAAATTAGCCAAAAAGAGGTGTTCAGTATTGATTCTTAATTAAGTAATTGTAGTATTAGAATTAATTACTTTTTTGTTTTTAATAATAAGTTGTACAGTTTAGTGGTTATGTTACACGTTCACAAATATTCATTGAAAAATGTTTTTTTTCTTTTGTAGGATATCTCAAAATATCGGACCGCATACAAAAGAACCAAAAAATAAAAATAAAGTGTTTAAAAAGGCGAAAAAACCTTTATGATTTTATTCGATAATATAAAAAAAAAAACATTATATCTACTATTAATAAATTTCTCGATATTTTAACGAAATCGCTTGGTGATTGTTAAGAAACAGACTTTCAATGAAATAGAAAAATTTTTCGAATTCTTTAAGTACATTTTTATTGACCGTTAACTTAACAGTCGTTAACTTTAACGATCGTTAAAATACCCAGAATTATGTTATTGGGTCATCTCATCTACCAATATGTAGATATTGAAAATTTCTCATACTAAAAGTCACTATACACCCGTATTTTGACCACCGTTAAAGTAATCTATCATTTAATATCTGTACAATCTAAGGGTAAATGTGATAGGTTGTGATTTTGATGAACATAGCGGCTTAATATTTTGAGAAAACAAATACGAACTTAAAAAAATATTGAAAAGTCTGTGAACGTGTTTAAATATATTTGTTCCCCATTTGTACGTTTTAGCGGTAATATTTAAGCTAATTTTAAACTCATTTCATAATTCGGTGCGTATTTTTTTTCAATTAAATATGTTTACCTAGTATTGTTATACTGAAAATCAATTTGTATACGAGTAGTAATTCACTTGAATAAAACTGAAAGGCGATCGCTTTGCTGAAATAATTCTGTACATTAAGCTCTCTGTCACTGTCACTCTAGCGTAAAATATATATCTGCGTCTCGCTCGCGCAACTGCGATAGTTATACCGCATATTTGTGCAAAAGCAACTGAGTTAGATGGAAGTTCATGTAGAAAATTGTTCCTACAAAGCAACCGCCATTTACAGTCAAATAATATTAAAAATGTCCTAAAAGCTCTGAAAAGACGTAATATTTAAAAAAAAGATCATTTTTTTACTGTTGAAGTTAAACCCCACATAATGAGTAGGTACTTACTTGCCGAATAGTGAAGTCCGTGGTTAAATCATCGTTGGCCTGATTTTTCAATCCACGGATAAAAGATATCTGTCGAATAAGTTCGAACCCAACCAAATTTAAAAGCCTTCAAATTTTCATTTTCTAAATTTAGTTTTTTATTCTTTTTTAATATCATAGTGACGTTTTTAATTCGGTGGTGTTACATTTTATTTGTCAGATAATCTCTATCTAGGGATTTGAAAAATCAGCTCTAAGTTTAGTGTTTTAAAAACCAGAGAAACCCACCATTAAACTACATGTAGATCTGCTTTAGTAATGTAAGAAAGCGCACCCCAACTCGACTGGGCCAACAAGGTCGAAAAAAAAACATAATCGTCAAATTGTTCAATAAAATTAATCTCAATTTGTTCGGTTTTAATCTCGTTGGTTTTCTCATATTAAGCATATTAACTGCCCGAGACGTTTCGAGGTCCTTACAGACCTTTTGCTCTCGAGTCGATTGAGGTGACCAGTCTTAACGCGGAGAAAATTTTCATTATCACGATTTTTTCGGTTTCAACGCGATTAAAACCGACAAATTGTGATTACAGAAAACCGACAAAAAACCTTTGTTTAATCAATTCTTAATGTTCTCTGTGATATGATTAGGTTGATGTTTCCTAGGTTGTTATTAAAGTAAGTACATACCTACTTGTACAAACTAGGAATGTGTAAATAAATATTCGTAAATTGGTATACAAGTGTTTTTTTATTTACTTTACAAACGGTAAAGTGCCACGAAACTTTTCACGCTAGTTCTAACAATTTTTTGCCTTTGTCAACGTCTTTTCTCAACTGTTTGATGCTACCTTCTAGTAAATGAACCTCGAGATTCGATAATTTAGTGTATCTTTGAATTTCACGTACCCCTTTTTTGTCGATGGTAGCTAAACCGTTGAAGTAATTTGTCCCGAAATCGTTGTTTTCTACGTAAGCGTGTACTTTTGATTGTCTACAGTCCAGGGCGGTAATAAGCGATCGGATGAAAACTAAAACGCTATAAGCAATGGCCAAAGTAGGTGATCGACCGGCTTTAGCGTTCGTAACGACTTCGTCGCAACTACGTAGCTTTGCGGTGAATTCTTGGGCAAGGGATTCTTCCATTTCAATGTTTGGTTTCGATTGCGAAAGAAGTGGTATTATCGTCTTACTGGATCGTCCCCCAATAATGGGCACCATACACTCATTAGGGTTCAACTTATTCTCCATTGCAAACAAACACTGTGCCCTAAGAAAATCGATTGTTGAGACACCGAAAAGTTTCTTACCATTGAAATCTCCGTGATTCATCATTATTTCAGCTGCCATCGGAACGATACTGTTAATCGGTTCGGTCACGACGCCGACAAATGGAAACGGCTGGATTTTAGCAATTTTTGGTGCTGTTCTTTTTATGAATTCAGTGTTTTTCAAGAACCACGTTTTTCGAGACATGCCTGGTTGCCTTGCGGTATCTCCTGTTGTGATGACGATGTCAGCATTTTTTAATGCTCGTTCTAGGGTTTCCTCGCCTGTGTATCCAGCTACGCTTGATCGAGAGGGGACGTGGGACACATCCATTGCCACTCCGTGGTTGTAGTCCAGTGTATCGTGAACGACCAGTTTCGAAATAGCCGGCTGACCTCTTAGCAGTAGAGAAATCGTCTGACCGAGTTCATTCGCAGCACCAAGAATTGTCACTTGATAATTTCTGATGCTCGATGATGTGAAAGTGATTCGTCTTCTAGCTACCAACATTGTTGATGGATTCACGTTAAATTTTAAAGGAATACATGAAAATACCATATTAAATTAAATCATTGAAGTAAGTTTGCACTAAATCGCATCTAGATCGGTCGTGTTTTCAAGGAACATGTTTTGCCTTATCTTTTGACGCTTTCATGTCAATTTTGTCTGATTCTTGACGTCGGCGTCGTGTCACGATTTCCGGAAACTTTTTTCGAATTGTCGTGTTTACACCATGTTTAGCCATAACTAGCTGTGCCCCGCGAGTTTACTCGCGTAGTTCCCTATGCCGTTATAGTATATTATGGGGTTACTTACTTACACACTGGATTAACGCTAAAAATTCTTTAGCGTTAATCCAGTATGTAAACTAAACTACCTTTGTGCCAAATTTTAGACACATCCGTTAAGCCGTTTTTATAAAATGGACATCAGTGAGATAGTGGGATGCCGCGCTAAACAAAGCTAAGCTACTCACGTCTTCTGCCGTAGTTCTCCCGCCCCACTTTAGCAATAATTATTATTTTATTGACCGCGGGAGCAGGTTATCGTTGCAAATTTCCTATTCAATGTTATTTTTTGTTTGAAATGAATGGCAAATAAGTAACAGGCTTAGGCAACGTCTCCAAGAGCGTTAGAATTGCGGCGATATTATCGTCGAGCCATTTATTCTATACAATCTCTATGAACATGTCAGCACACGGCGATGTTAACGCAGCGGTGCGTTGTATAGAAATAAAGTATCTAATGTCGCCGCGATTCTAACGCTCGTGGAGTCGTTCCCTTAGACTTAAGACCATCTTAGACTTAACCTGAGTTGGTCACAGACTAATAAGAAGATACTAAAATCATACTAAAATACATCTAAAGTATGACTTGGTCACACGGCGCGGGCGGGCGTGACTTATCCTCAATGGATCCTCAAGCCTTGTTTGGCTGCCTTATTTGTCTATGGATTGCCATTTAATAAGTCAGTGAGCATGTGATTGACATTGTCAAAATTTACAGAATAATAAAATGTTGATATGCTTTGGCTTAATTTCGATTTTCAGAAAATTTGAATAAACCTGTACAATGTAAACGCCGAGACAAAATATCAAATTTAAAAATGACAACATTAAGCCGAACAACCGCATTGTTTCTAAAATTATGGTCAAATAAAATTGTACAGAATTCTATCAGAAATGTGCAGGTTTCGGTTATTGGCGCTGCAAACGAAACTGGATCTAATCTAGCTTTGCTTCTAAAACAAAATTGTAAAATTACGCACCTCAAATTGTACGATGAAGATGAAAGAGTAAGAGGCGTTGGAATGGAGCTTGCACAATTACCCGGAGGGCCGCAGCTGTCTACGTTCGCTGGGCCCAGTGAGCTTGCACATGCTATTGATTCGGCAGATATCATTGCCATGGTGGCGAGAACACCCCGTAAACCTGGGCACAAACGCGAAGAAATGCTGAATACGAATGCTCTACCCGTTAAACAATTGGTCTTAGCGATGGTAGAACACGATTCTAAAGCTTTCTTAGCATTATCGACCAATCCAATAAACAGCATTATCCCGTTTGCAAGTTGTTTGCTTCAAAGATATAAGATTTATAATCCCTTTAAAGTTCTTGGAATAACAAACATAGACACTGCAAGAAGTCGAGCTATAGCAGGAAGTATTCTTCGAGTTAATTCTAACACTTTACGTGTGCCTGTTATTGGTGGACACTCCGATGAAACCATAATTCCGCTATTTTCAAACTTATCGCCGTCTAGTCACTCTGTGGACATGATCCAAGCAGATACACTAACAAGACTCGTGAGAAGAGCTGGTACAGATATCGTTATGAACAAAAACGGAACAGAATCTGCAACTATAGGCATGGCTTGGTCCATAAATGAATTTCTCGATGACCTAGTTAATGCTGTTAACGGAAAAGAAGTACTGTTAAACTGTTACTCGTTTAATCCATATTTTGGTACTAGATTTTTCTCAGGACCTGCGAAAGTTGGTCCTTATGGTTTAATTGAAACTTGTTATAATTTCCCCATGAGTGAATATGAATCTTACCTTTTGAATCGCGCCGTTCCAGTGTTAAATAACGATGTAGATTTAGGAGAAAAATATGTAAATTATATTGAAAATAGAAGAAAATAATAAGTCTTGTAAACATGTATGCCTTATATATTTTTTATTACGTTTAACATTTTAAATAAACTGGCATTACTGAATAATTTTTTTGATATTCGCTAAACTTAGACGAGGGTTTGAAGTAGGCTTCTCCGTCATTGACTTCGCGAGCGAGTTGTTGTGTAGCATTGACTAGTAGACTCGTTTCCTGTGCTGTGATTGCATAATGCAGTATTCCATATACTCCTTCACTTGTTACCAATATAGGTGTAGAAAAGAAGTGGATATCGTAAATATGGTACGACACAAACGCTACGTGTTGCGTATTAACACCATTGAGCGCGTTTAAAACTGCGGATACCGCAGAACTCGTAGCGTAAGCGGAAAATAAGGAATAGTTGCCCAAACTATTCTTAATATCTGCAATATAGTCTTCGGATTTTCGAAGGAACTTGGTTACTGTTGCCGCAGTTTGATCGCTAATATTAAATTTCGGTATTATGTGCGAAAATATCGGTACTATAGTGCCTGATGAGTGTCCGCATATGACAGGTATTCTGACTAAATTTGATCGTAATCCACTCATTTCGCTTATCCAACACTGTGCTCGCATCGTATCCTGGCCTGTTACTCCAAGAATTTTGTTTTTGTTTTCAAACCCTGAGTATTGTAAAACTTTACTTGCCAACGGGACTATACGATTTATAGGTTCTGTAGCAATAACTACGAATGCTTTGGGACATTGTGATCCTATTTTCTTCATTACGGAGATGATTGTTTCAGCATTTTCTCTAAACAGTTTAGTATCTCTTTTATCTGGTTTTCTTTCTTCACCGGTTGCAACGACTACTATGTCAGAATTAAAAAGCGCTTCTTCCATATTATCCTTCCAACCTAAGACGGCGGCCTGTTCTGGTATATGTGAGACATCTATGGCAATTCCTTTGATTTCTTCTCGATCATCAACCATGTGCATACGATGTACGAGTGGGTGTTGCTTTAAAAGCAGAGATATTGTTTGGCCTAGTGGCCTTGCAGCTCCGATGATGGATACCTGGAAGTGATGCCATGAAATACTGAAGGACTTGGGCAGTTTTTTGAAAATCCTAAACGTAGTCATTGTTAATGCAGCATTAGTGAAGCAATGGGAGAAACAATGCAATTGCAAAGCACTACAATTGTGAAGCAATTGAGTACGCTATATTTCGGTGTTTAATGGATTGCTTTTTTTAGAAGCTTAGTGTTTTTATATCGCCATTTTATTTTGGTATTCTCAAAATAATTTCTTTAGACACATGACTGTGCGTGCACATGATAAACAGAAGGATTACAGACTCAAGGAGTAATAGTGTTCTGTGCACAGACTAGTAAGAAGATACTTCAAAAATAATGTGATTCGTCAATCAACGATCAATTCATCTGACACTTTCTTCTAAGCTGTCTAGTAGGTAAGTATCTATTACCTACTAGACAGCTTAGAATACTATAAGGCTGTCTTTAACTTAGAGATCGATAAAATCCTAGAAGGTTACAAGCTTATTGAAAAGGTTGGTTGTTTTCTCGGACTTATAAAATCCTGCGTAACAATAATCCAACTACTAACATAATTTATATTTCATAATGTAGTCCTATTCAACATAAACTAACTGTAATCTAAAAAAATATACGACTTTTCGTAGGATGTGTCACCCATCTAGAGTTAGAGTTTTCAAGCTGTGGGTCGCTCTAAGGCACAGATTAGATAATAGTACTACGCCTAAGGCCTCCAACTTGACCTTACAACTGAAGACTTATTTGCGGATTACATCACTGGGACTTAAGTACTGCTCAACGTGCCTTCAGAAGCGTGGAGAAGCTTGAGAAAATGATTTTTTACCACACAAATTATCGATCACCCATGCAAGTACCTAATGAACCGAATAACGATCAGCAGTGGTATCATCTAATTGGCATCCACCGCTAGTAGTTGCTAAGTTGAAGTACATTGCTGCCTTGACGTAAGACCGGAGAATACTTCAAAGCAGCAATGTAGAATACGAAATATGTTTTTTGACAGTAAATGGCAACTAGTGGCAGTAGATGCTAATTAGATGATACTACAGCTATACCTACAACACACTCCCTTATTTATAAAATACTAGCTACGCCCCGCGGTTTCACCCGCGTACCTACATCCAGTTCCCGCGGGAATATAGTGATAAAAGTAGCCTATGTGTTTTTTCACTTATCCTTATCCACTTAGCTACCTATATTCCAAGTTTCATCGCAATCAGTTCAGTAGTATTTGCGTGAAAGAGTAACAAACTCACATACATACAAACTTTTGCGTTTGTAATATTAGTAAGAAGTACGATTATTTACACATGACTAAGTTCTGTAACGTTTGTCTCTGTCTAACAACTTTAAAACATCATGTGACAGCGAAAGTCAAACGATGCACAGTTATGCAGCGAATAAATTAGCGTTTATAAATAAGGGGGCTAATCTATACTAATACTAATAATATTATAAAGCTGAAGAGTTTGTTTGTTTGTTTGTTTGTTTGAACGCGCTAATCTCAGGAACTGCTGGTCGGATTTGAAAAATTCTTTTTGTGTTTGATAGTCCATTTATCGAGGAAGGTTATAGGCTATATTACATCACGCAACGACTGATAGGAGCGGAGCATCCATGAAATATGTTGCAAAAACGGGAAAAAAATCCCCCTTTTCCGAGATTCTGTCGCGTGCGCTGAGTACACGGTCAAAGTTACATAAAAACCATTTA
The DNA here is from genome assembly GCA_949358125.1 of Idaea dimidiata. Taxonomy (NCBI): domain Eukaryota; kingdom Metazoa; phylum Arthropoda; class Insecta; order Lepidoptera; family Geometridae; genus Idaea; species Idaea dimidiata. Next base: position 11,403,134 of record OX442339.1, on the reverse strand, counting down.
TGAGAGAATTCTTCCTCTAAATAGGATCTAATAAATAGTCCGCGACAGCATATGTCTAACTCTTAAGGTTGACTCAATATAACATCTTTAAGTGTAATGAAATTTATTGTAGAACAATGCGTTGTTTCCGAAGGTAATTTTGTAAATATGATATTAATCCTTATCCAAATAAATACGTTATTCATTAAAAGTATTTAATTTTAAACATAATTGTCCTTAACATCACTTGATTTCAATGAATATCTCACGAGATATTACAGTTTTAAAATAACTCCACAATAAATAATTAATAAGTACCAAGCGTACATATTATACACGTAGCCGGCGACGATGATGAGGGTGGCCAGCCAGCTCTGTGAGACATCATGCCGCGCGGCTTAATCGGTCGGCTCCATGCGAGACGGTAGTGTCACCAAACTGCAGTGCTTTTTAATAATTATTTTGCAATATCTCATTGTACTTTTGATTCTTAATATTTTGTTTTATGTTGGTAATTAATATTTTGAAGAGGTTACGTTGGTAACATGTATGTATGTATGTATTTTGGGGGTCATCTCAGAAACTTTTAGACCTATTTCAAAAATTCTTTCACTAATAGAAAACTACATTATCCAGATGTGACATAGGCTACTTTTGATCCCGATATTCCCTCGGGATCGGGACTTACGCAAGTGAAACCGCGGGACGGCAGCTCTGAAAAATAAAGTCGTGTATTTCTATTTCTAACTCAACAACCCGTAAACCGATATGAATGAAATTTGGTACAGGGTAGAAATAATATATAGGGTACTTTGAATGATCTTACGGGTTAAGCAACACTTGGTACAACATACGTGATGGGTGAAAAAGAGCAGGTGACCCGATATTCATAAACTTGGTACAGGGTTGGTTTAGAGGTAGAAATATTATATAGTACTTTGAATGATCGTTAAGCAACACCTGGTATGACATACGTGAGGGATCATTAACGTTACGGGATAGGAAGTTACGCGGGTGAAACCGCGGGGCGCAGCTAGTGTTGAGTATAAAACAATGGAATTGACAGACCCGTCAATTTAGCCTAGTGATAAAGTGGGCATTTTGGTAATAGGACATTTTAAAATTACCATTTTGATAGAGTGGACTTTGTGCGACTAAAGGCTAGTTTCTACTTAGTTGAAACCCTCTTCCGCACACCACAAAGAAAAATTAGAGACCTCTCTATCGTACAAAGAATCTTCGAATTTTGACACGTATACAAGATGTAACGGGCATGCCCTTTAAAGCCGAAAGGGGGTTGTTCTAGACATTTAGGCGAACAACTTTTGTTCTACGACTTTTGAAAATTCGAACTTTTTTTTTGAAAATTTTGAGTTTACGATTAACTGAAAAAACAGCTGCTTTTGAAAATAAACGTAATTGTAGGTAGTTTCGATTGTTGTCGACTAAACTAAATGAAAGGACAAGATAAGGTCAATGACCTCGAACTCTGAGAAACCGCTGATTTTCAAGTAAACTTTAAACTTAAAATTTTCGAAAACTACTTCCAATTTCCAAAAGTTGTTCGCCTAGACGTCTAGAACAACCCCCTTTCGGCTTAAAAGGGCTTACCCGTTACACCTTGTATACATACCTCACAATTATTATTTAAGCTTTATAGCGAGCAGAAGCCAACAACTAAAACGTTAATGTCCGTGCGTGCGTACACAAGCACTTACCTATTCTTTATTTTTACATAATAAAACCTACCTTTAAACTTCTCTTTGTCCGGAACTGTTAAAGAACTTTGTATGAATCGTACGAGGCGACTTTTGCGATATCTGCATTACGGTCGAATGGCTATGGATGGAGACGCAAAGCGGCCATTTGATGGCGCATCTAATTCGGCGTACATTGGTAACTGCCATACCGGTGACCGTTCCAGCTTGTAAAGATGTCTTCACATTGAGGCTACGGAAAATAAAAGTGACGTGAGCAAGAATAGCTTAACCGTAATATTGTAATTTTCTTCAATTTCATCATTAAAACTTATGAGTAGCTGTGTCGTACACTTTCAACCGCTTAATCTTGTGGACTTAATTCGCCCGTCCCAAACCTGGATTTCAAAAATTCTTATAGGGAATCTTGATCTTTCTTTTCTTAATTCTTATCTTTCATACTTATGCATACACATCACATAAAAACAGTCTTCAAATTTCAGCTCTACTAACAGCAATTAGGACAATGTCATCATCAATATCATCATCAGCCTGTTGCGGTCTACCGCTTGACATAAGCCTCTCCAAATGCACGCCACCTGGATCTATTTTCGGCTACTCGCATCCAGTTTGTGCCAGCCGTCTTGCGCAAATTGTCACTCCAACGTCCTACACTACGTTTTCCGAGCCGCGGTCGCCACTCCAGAACTCGTTTACGTCGAGGATGATGATGATGATGACTTGCTTCATTGGCAATGAAAGTATTACCTACCTATCTAACCAATGGATGAACATCCAAATAAGTAGATCGTCTGTTTCATTCAATATACCTATCTAATGACTTCAACGTCTTGATGGATAATTAAACTAACTAAAATACTAGTAAGGGATTATTTATATTAGACCGTCAAGCGCCCACCCGGCCGGGTCCGAGATTCGTTGTACATTCTAATGACAATCATCCCTAAGGAAGAACTTACAAAGCACCCTACAAATCACTTAGGAACCTACTTAACTAAATAAATACAACCAACAAATATCCACCAACATGACCGCGACTTAACAGTGAACATTGTAGAACCGCAAATAAGGATAGTAACGACCGGGTTAACTTTAAGATAATCGGTACGAGCATACGAGTCCGTTCCGTCGACTTTAATGTCTTTAGGTACCGATAAAGATGATTACACCGGTTGACTGCTCATATTTTTTCTCGCTCACGAAAACAGTACTTACGTCCTTTTCGTAACACTCTCGTGCAAGAACGGGTAATAACAAAGAGTCTAGGTATAGATAGGTAACGCATCGGTCAATCGCTTATAGCCTTATTTAATAAAAGGGAAGTAAGGTCGAAGTAGTTATTCCACTTTTTGTTTCGGTCTGTCAACTTTGAAAGTTCTTGTCAAGGAAAGAGACAAAACATGTTCTCACTATTTCGACCTTACTCCGTGTTTATAAATAATGCTAAAACTGTGTCAGTATGGACAGGTAACGCAATGGCCAATCACAAAGAGACTAAGTATAGATAGGTAACGTAATGGCCAATCATAAAGTGTCTTAAGTATAGATAGGTAACGCAATCACCAATCACAACGTGTTTTAAGTACCTATAGATAGGTAACGCAATGACCAATCACAAAGAGTTTTAAGTATAGATAGGTAACGCAATGATCAATCACAAAGAGTCTTAAGTATTGATCGGTAACGCAATGGCCAATCACAAAGTGTATTAAGTATAGATAGGTAACCCAATGGCCAATCACAAATTATAGTCTAAGTATAGATAGGTAACGCAATGCCAATCACAAAGAGTCGTAAGTATAGATAGATAACGCAACGGCAAATCAGGAAGTTTGATTAATTATTACATGACCCCCTGCCCGCAACAGTGAGTTGTGGTTTGTATAAATTCGCGGTATGAGCAGTCAATTAGCTATATCGTCTTCGGTACCGACTATACCGACGACCGGCTGACGGGTGCTAACTTGAGGGTTAAACGATAATTGCTAAAGTAATCGCAGTTTGTCCCGACTAACGGCTTGTGATTGTGTGCTCGAATAAGATACTAACTTGGCTAGTTGTTAAACGCTATAAAATAGAGTTAATTCAAGGGATATGGGTTCTATTGATAAGGACCTTTGAAAGTCTTACAGACGAATACCGTAACGCCCCTCAAAATTTGAGTACTTCTTAAATAATTAAGCAGCTTTTAAATTAAAAAAATATTATGGGTATTTTTGATATTGAGAGATGCTGAATTGTTTAAAAGTAGGATTCAAATTTTTGGAAGCGTTTCTGTACATATTCGGCTGTTATCATCTGGGAGTTTTACAAACCTAACTACAAACAATTTAGTGCAAACTAATTATTTGTTAAGAAAATACAAATTATTTATTAGTAAGAGTAAATTTCATTTTCAATAATAAAAACAAAAACTAATTAATCAAATAACCTGCCCCTTATTGTTCCTGGTGCAAGGGTTTCCATCACACTTGCAGCATTCCGCGCTGCATGGCCATGGCTAACCTTTGCCCCAGAAACAAGCCATAGCGGGAGTCACTTCCATTATATCTAATTTAATGCCCCAATTTCCCTATGAAATTTTATATCGTTTTTATTTGTTAACTTTTTAATACATGTAATAGCTGTTGGATTTCCTAAAAAATAAATAAATACATTTTTATCTAAGTAAATATTTATAGGTAGCTGATTCACGCGGGGCGGGAAAGGACGCGGGCGGCCGAGCGGTTCTAATAATTAGATTTCGATGCAAAGTATATCACGACCTTCCTCGAAAATAGAACTATCCAATATTGAAAACCAGATTACAATCGGATTAGTAGTTTTTAATTGTAAGTATAAGGAACAGACAGAGAACCGGACAAACAGACATACAGACATGAATTTTAAAAATTATATAATTTTGTTCTGTTTCCTAGACCACTTTTTTTTTAATTTACTTCCAAGTACAGACTTTTAAAGACACATTTTTTTTAAACCCTGTCCGGTGATTGTCCGGTGACGTGACTTGACGGTGACTAATGTGTGAGAGTGCACTAGACCATAAGTAATGAAAAAAAAACAACTTTGAAAATATACAACTGGACATTCATGAGTAATGTCATCATGTAAAGAACACATTCTCTTCATTTCAACTTTCTACTATCCGGGGTTTGGGTTATTTCAGTCAGTTTGTCAATCAAGACAAAGCGATTCATAGATTTAGGTAAATTGCTTTATAGTCTGATTGCCAAAACACTGTAGACTTTAATTCTATTCTATGATAAAAAAATATCTTATAATCTACCTTCCTACCTACTGTGGAATCAACATAGAAGTTTCACGACGGATTGTAAAAGTTGGCGTCTCAAAGCGCGCATCGAAGGCAAGACGGTAAGGAGTCCCAGGGGTGTGATCTGTTGGCGCCTCCGGTCTGATACCTTGTCTAAACTTGCCTTTTCCAACTGGAACGGTGGTTCCGGTGAGAGAGACAAAACGTATACCTATCTACTACCTACTTACATACATACCTTACTTATAATAATAAATGATACTGCATTTGTTTTCATTGAATGAATAAATCAGAAAATCGTCGTCATGTTAAGGACGCGACTGATGTGAAATCCCTTCCGATTGAATATTTTTCTTCATAACCGGTATCAAATAGATCTTTAAACAATGTATTATGTTATTGTACATGATACAAGAAGTGTCCTTCATTTCAAAAACAAAAAAAAATACTTTAAATACCACTATTATACAGGCAAAGTTACCCCTGTTTTACAAAATAAATTATTTTTTCTTCTAAATCCTTAACCGCTATATTTTCTTATAGGCATCATAATATTAGAAAATACAATACCTAGAACCTCTTCATCGCATTTTATAAAAATATTATTTTAATCTTCGTTAATCATTGATTTTACGAGAAATTGTAGATTTTTTCATGCAATTCCATCTCGCTTATTTATATTATACAATCGGGCAAGGACCGATAATTAGCATCTATCGTCGTCTTAAAATGTAAGAAGTTATATTACTAGAATGTTTACCTACGTACCTAGAACTAAAAAGTGTTCCACTGTATGAGCATGCTGTCCCTTTCTGATAACACTTTTAGACAGGGACAGCATGCTACGATTATCTGCCATTGATAATGGGTATTCTTACATCAATGTTTCAATTTGGTTCTGATTTTTTTTAAAGTATATGAGTAATATCCCGAACAATTAAACTTTAAAACTGATGAAGCTCGGCCTTCAGAGCCGAGTTTGAAATACTTCTATGTCAAGTCCATTAACTTTGTAGTCTCTATTATGAGGTCTGTTTAAATTATTGCCAATTTACTGAAGTAGAGCATTGTATAATGTTATTGTATTAAGTGAGTAGGTACCCACCCATATCCTACTAATATTATAAATCCGAAAATCTGTTTGTTTGTTTGTTTGTTTGTTTGTTTGTTTGTTTGTTCCCTCTTCACGGTCAAACGGCTCGACCGATTTGGATGAAAATTTGCATAGGGATAGTTTAAATGATGGAAAGTAACATAGGATACTTTTGATCCCGAAAATCCCGCGGGATCGGGACTTACGCGGGTGATAATATTTATAATTAATAATTACTACAATATAAAATATGTAACAACAAATCGTTTAAAATGATATCCACTTCACTAAACATTAAGTACCTAATACGAGGTTATAAGTAAACATCAGAACAACAGTTAAACAAATAATACGTGTCTAAACAACAGCCACAAACTTATTTTATATCAAAAGTCGTTATCTACGGGTTGTTTGCTAAACTCGACTCAAGAATTGCAAATGGCGATAATTCTAACTACGCCAATAAATCTACGACCCTTTAAGGCCCTGTACAAGTTTTTTCCGCAGGGTACAAGTGCCATTGTACGTGATTGATCGCGACTTTTCTCAACTTAAAACTTTTCAAAGAACATATGTTACGAAAGTTTCGTGTTATTCAAATTCTACGGTGTTTAAATTGTCATTTGGAGCTTTTATGAAAAAGGGTGGCAATTTAAGCTTGAATTAACGAGTTGATTTGCGTACATCTGTGCTTTAGTCATTGATCACAACCATATAAGGGATGATAGACGTACGAACTTTAAGTGCGCGGTTTATAAAATCGTGTACTTACTCAGCACCAAGTCGTCGGCGACACTCAAGCTTAAAAGTCGTCGAGCCACAAGTCCGCGTATTTACTCGCACGTCTTTCACCCTTTTAACACTGTCAACAGTATTATGTATTAGATTATATTATAAGTATTAATTAATATTATATTAAAGAATAGAAACAGCCCATGTGGTAACGTTACCGAAAACTTTATGATGCTTTTGACGTTTTAGAGATGATTTATATTAGACCATCACGAGCGCCGGCCGGTTCACGTTTCGTTGCACATTGCTCGGCCGCCACTCGATTGCAACAGACCGATCGACTGCTCGCCGAGCAATGGACAACGAAGCTCGTGCTCGTGACGGTCTAATATAAATCATCCCATCAACGTCATTCATCGACTTAATCTTACCGCCCGTACTGCGGGCCACATTTTACACGCTTTTAAGATAGACTTCACAATATTGTCAGTGCTGTAGATTCTTTATCAGCTAGAAGAGAGACAGCCAGATGGACAGAAATATTAATTTCGCGTAATAGGATCATGGAATATGTTCGAGACATCACTTCTAGTAGGTAAACCTACTACTAAGTACAGTACATATTAATATCTCAATTACTTAGACAAAACTCTTTTAGGGATGATTTATATTAGACCGTAACCCGGCCGAGCTTTGTTGACCGTTGCTCGGCGAGCAATCGATCGGTCTATTGCGACCTAGTGGCGGCCGACAAAGAAGCTCGGACCCGGCACGGCCGGGAAACGGTCTAATATAAATCATCCCTTATTCGGCCCCGACTCACAAGAATCAACACTTCATATTTATAAATATATTGCAAACACCACGTTCTGAAGGACCTTAAAATTGTTATTGAAGGCATTTGAGGGTCTTAGTTGAAAATCACTACAGAGATCGCTGTAAATTAAAATAGCCTGATTGTAGGTACATACCTAAGTCAGTCAGAAGGAATAGATCTAAGAAAAACAATAAATTATCCATTGATGACGCCCCGGGGAGCCGGTCATTGTAACCATGTTAACAATTTATAGCCCCACTAATTGCCTCCTCAATTTATTCTCAATACCCTCTCTTAGATACGAACATATTATTTACTAAGATTCTCTTATTTCGAAACGATTTCGAGGAACAACAGCGAATGAGTACGTACTTAGAATTCATTTAAATTAGTGGGTAATTAGTAGTAAGCATGTTGGAAAATAAACATGAAAACACGGTTTCCCGGTTCCAGGTATAATACTTTATTTGTGGAACATCCTATTACATAGAATTCCTATTTCAACACTAGTCTAATTAGTTTATGAAGAGTTGTTTGTTAGACGTGAAGCATTCGGAGGCAGTTACTTATAACAAGGTACTTCAACATACTTAGGTATACAAGTTTCTTAGTGGCACTGCCGCACGGCATATTGTTCCACTGCTGTCTTCCTTCTTCTACACCTTACCATCAGGTAAGGTCACTTACCATCAGATGGATAGTGATCAAACACTCAACTATAGTTGATATACATAGATAGGTAATTAATTGAAAAGGCTACGTCCGCATAGGCATGAGGCTGGCGCCTATAGGCTAGTTAGAGTCAGCTAACTAGAACGAACGGTCCAGAAAGTTGGCAACCAGTCACACTGAGCGCTTGGCGCCTATATAGCTGTGTATCTTGGCAGAATGAAGCCACTAGGCGCTAGACACCAAGCAAGCCGCCTGGCTATGCGGACGTAGCCTAATAAAATTATTTAGTTGCTACAATAGATTGCTTTGTTTTGTGCTTTCGGTAGGTAAAGTAGACTGCTTCTTGTCAGAAAACTCAATATTTAAAAGTTTGTTTTGTATAAAAAAGTGCTTTTAACGAAACTATTCTTCATTTTGACAGCCTCTGTGGCGCATCGGGCGAGTGCCCGACTGCAATGCGGAGGGTTGCGGTTCGATTCCCGCCGGGTGCAAATATTTATGCTTTAAAATATTTTTTTGTATATCTAGTCTGGATGTCTTTCTATGTATCATATGTATGTGTACCTATTTACAAAAAAAGTATAATAGGTATGTAGTATCTATATCCGCTGTCTAGTACCCGCATAGTACAAACCTAGTGCTTAGTTTGGAGCTAGATTGCACTGTGTGTAACGTTGAGCAATATTTATATTTATTTATTTTTATTTTATACATATTTCCCGGAAACCATCCGGAGACTAATTGAACACATCGTACAAATACATTCGTATGTAAGTAATAAATAAAATAATGAGTTCTCATTCGTAACCAAAGTAGGCAACATGGCAAACTCGCTTCGGTTTTAATAATCGATTTAATTGAGCCAATGAACAATTTAATTAAAATTCTGAAGACACGAAGTAGGATCGCGGGATGCGCCGCTACGTGGTGTTACAGCTACAATTCGTATGTTGAGTTTTGTATAAATGCCCGGGCAAAAGTGAAAGTGTGTTATATCTAATATCGAATTTTATTGACAAACTATAAGTATACTAACTATACTATTACACACTTCCTATCTACCATAAGTAAGGATACTTATGATGATGAACGATGATTTACAGATGCATTTATAGTATCGTTTGTGTTTTACTGTGACATGAAGTTTCAAAGTTGACAGATAGAAATGAACGTGTTAGGTACATTTTGTCATCCGTTAATCGTCATTTATAAATAACGGAAAAAGAAACTCAAACGTAAATGAAACACAATATTTACTCGTGTTTTAAATGCTAGGGCGATGTGTTGATGCGTTGCGTCGTGTAATTATGAGGCGGTAGTTTACAATTACTTTTAGGATATTAAAATAGACGAAATAAATCTCAGTTGACCTTAAAAAAACTAACTGTGAAGTTAGTCTTATTGATGGGTCTTTTGAAGCCCAATAAATGAATTTATTATTATTGTTATAGGTCACTCATTTATTTTCATTCTTAAATTTAAGTTTTTATAAAGTAAATACAAAATATATACATTACCACAGAACCTACAAACAAAATTGTAAAGAATTTTGAATTAAAAATAATTTATAGGCCCTATAAATAATGCACACATTATTATTATTATTATTATTAGGCACAGATACTTATTGCTCGCTTTTAAGTTTCTACCAGTAGAATCGATCTTAAATCACTAAGGCATAGTTCCAGTTATGCAACTAGACTTATGCCTACGCGCGCGCCAACTCGGTGAATCTGGCCATAACCCCAAACAGCCGAGGTCCCCAATCGACAGTCGCTTACATAAAAATATGCGTTTATTAAAATGTCGGCAATACAAATGAGCGATGTGGATCGCTTGTTATTCAGGTATTTACGGCACGGGTTATTGGAGTTGTCTCCCTCGTGAGATTCAGACTTTATTGCTATTTTGTTATTTATGTAATTAGGTACGTACTTATTACATTTTTAAATTACTTATTCTTCTGTATTCTTTGGATCAGCGTTTTCCAAAGTGGGGGGCGCGCCCGCCAGGCACATATGGTGTTGAGTTGAGTATAAAACCTGTGGCTCGATTCCCGTAACGCAGTTAAAAAAAATTTCGTTTCAGCATCATTTCAGTATTCCTCTTATTGATTTTATTTAATTATGGTGTGTTGCAATAAATAATTAATCAATCAATCAATCATCATTTCAGTTGCAAGTTAAAAAAAATCTTAACTTCATTACGAGAATCGAGTCATTGAATGCGACTTTTTTGGTTTAGTCTTCAGTCATCTTTGGACAGTCACATTTTCCTGACTTAGGTCCTTCAGTGTGGACCCACTGTATGTGAGTGTTGGCTGTGATGTCATTGCAGCCAACCCAGTTTTTCCATGGATAAGCCGAGACTTGTAAACCGTGTCAAATCTATACAAAAGATATTTGGTAATTACCTTACCTACTACTTACCAAATACCTTTTGTATGACAATATGCAATAAAATTACTTATTTTAAGACACCTTTTTTCTGATTTGAAAATATAGACTGGAGGATGGGGGGCGCGGATTTTTTGTTATGGTCGAAAGGGGGCGTGTCTCCAATAAGCTTGGGAACCCCTGCTTTAGATCAACTTTCAAAAGTAGCTCAATGGCTTAGCAGTACCTTCCAATTTTGAATGATCGTGCTGGTCAAACAACGCTAAGGCCAGGAGAAAAATAATGAACTCGATACCCTATCTGAGAGTGACCTGAGTGACATTAGAATAAGGCAGTTATTAAAATTCTGCAAAGTAACAGGTAGATTTAGTGGGTCGCCATCACCGTGAATTACCAGCCAACTCAAACCCTAAAAGGGTCTTGAAGAACTAACAGAAATGGCCCCAACATGCGAGGATCGATAACCCGCCTGGTGCTTGCGCAGGCGTCTCCAACTACAAATAATAATAATAAAATCGTATTTCAATATTATTTCACTATAAGTTGTTCCCGTGGAATTTGGGTACACCTACGATATTGTCTGTATTGAACAGCTCGAAGAAATTTCTACTGAACATTTTCTAATTAATCAATATTTTTACCGTAGGTAGGATCCTAAATCACACACGTATATTCAAATGAAGTTTTGAAAAGGGCGTTGTTAAGGAATAGTTAAGTATGTAGACGGGTTTTAAAAATCTTGGCACGTATTGCACTGGTATTGTCATTGTAGGCAGGCTTGTCATCTTGGAGTATACATAAGCAAGCTATAGAGCGCGCCTATGGGTATTTACCTACTGCGTAAAGTGTAAGCAGATGCTCTAAACATAGATATTCAAATGTTAAGGTTGAATAATGATCCGCGAATCATTTTTACACCGCTTCACTGAACATTTCACCATAATTATAACTAGAATAAATTCTAACGAGAGAAACAGTCCATTCGCGCAACCCTAGGTGACTGATGACATCGTCTTTGTCATTTTTCGACTGTTCATACCGGTGCTTACAGTTCATACTCGCATACCAGCGCTCTATAGCTTGCTTATGTATACTCAAAGCTTGTCATGAACACAAAGTTCTCACTCTAGTTAACTAAAACGAACACTTGAAGTGCGGCGTGCAATAAATTGTGCATTTGAGCAAAGGGTCATTACGACCCCGTATTCTGTGCCAGTGTGACACGCACCCGCGCGCGCGGCTAAGATAAACCACGAACGTCGCGTGCCTGACGCGTGCGTCCATTTCGTGACTGATACAGACTGATGATGATCGGGATTTTCATAAAATTAAATTAGGTACCTACTCATACAAGTGAAGTTAATTTATTGTAAAAAAGAAACAAAACTGAAGTTAAAAAACAAGGTAACTTTTGTATCTTGAAAAATTTTAAACTTTAAAAATTTACTGGATTATGCCAGTTCTACTTTAGGTGAAAATCTGCTAAATTGATAATTTAATTGATTTTCCGTTAGGCTTTGCTAGGATTGGCTAATGCTCTGTCTTAAAATCTTAGATCAAAAATGTAAAAATCAAAGAAAAAGTAAATAAAGACCTGTCGCCTGCTGAAATGTATCTATGAGTTTATGGTTAATTTTTTTGGTGCTAATGGTGCTCCCTCAGCGCGAGCATTCACGTTCCAGATACAAATCACGTAAAGCGCGCACCTTGTGAGGCGTAGTATCTATAATGTTACATTACAAGTAGGTAAATGCTCACTGTGAAGGAGCGCCTTAAGATTCTGAGACAGAGAAGAGATAGGATATCTTCCATCGGAATAGTGGATATCCTACAGGGCGTTAAAGTAGCCCCAAGTAGATAGCTACTTGGGGCTACATTAACGCCCTGTTAAAGTAGCCCCAAGTAGATAGCTACTTGGGGCTACTTTAATGCCCTGTTGGAAGCCAGATAGCTGGCTTGAAGGTTGATAAATTTTTTATAGTATTTTTTTTTATATCTCAAAATGGTGTTATAACTTATAAGCGTAATAAGTAATTATATATTATTCCACTTCCCACTTAGCGAACATTTGGTAATTTATCCAGAAAACTCGACTTCTCACCCTCTATCCGATTCGATTTATTGGTTTAGCACACCACTATGTACATGTAGTTGTTGGGTAACTCCGCATTCGGCGGTAAATGTCGTCGTTGCGCGATCATTTCGCACGCGTCATGTTATCTACCATCTGCGGGTATATTCGACCCACGACCATTCATACCACATACGATCAAAGCCCGGATAATGTGCCTAATGATTGAGCCACGCTCTTCCACTGCGATTCAAGCGGCCATCGAGTGCTCTACAAATAGACTAATAACTACGTGTTGATTTTGAACGCGCTATTGATTTCATGCACGGCTGTGTAATCAATAGGTTAGGTAGGTAATTAGACTAATAATTGCTTTTGTTTTTTATTCCTACGTGAGTCTGTTATTAATTTAACTAATTTATTTTATCCCAGGATTCGCACTGCGATTTGTTTAGTGTGAGCCTGCTACTTATAATATCCAAAATAAAAATTCTTTTTTTTTATTGTTTGTAACGTTTTCAGGTTTCTTGTAACCATAATGATGTTAAAACTGTAGGTACCTATTGAAAATAATGTATGTCGATAGGTAGGTAGCTTTTACATAAATAAATAACTATTTTGATTGGTTAACTCAAGAAAAGAATACAAAAATACATAGAGTATCTAGGTTAACACAAAACTTGAAAGTTGAGTTTCACAAATGGGCGGCCTTATTGTTGAAAGCGATTTTTCAACAGATTTTAGACTGTAATATCAAATTAAGTACCTAGTAGAAAAGACTACTAAGTATTATAAAACCTACCTAATGTCAAGGTGGTTCATGGAAATAAATATGAAAGTTAACGATTTTTTTAAATGGTAGCGTGTAATTTGATAATTATTTCAAAAGTTAAACCTCACAATTGCGCATTTTGATAGCAAAAACAAAACTATTCAAATGCAAATTAGCATCTGATTTACTACTATTTTGTTACTAATATGACGTGACGGGGTCGTTTTGACCCCGATCTTTAATTCAGCGTTAATAGGAAGTCGGGATTACGCGCCATTACTCGTGACGTTCACTCTTAAACCACAGAATAAATAAAGATTAATAGAACCGTGGTGTAAGTGCCGTGAGAACAGAGAGGACACGATTTTGAATTTGGAATCTGCATTAGAACGATATTTTTTTCTTTGAATAAAGGATTTGCTTGCACGCTTGAAATAAATCTAACGGCTATATACAGAAATGCTACTTAAAATTTAAGTTCAACTTAAACAATTATAATTTCAATACTAATTTTAAATCTAGAAGCTGCTCAATTTTTAAGTACCCTTAAGTAAATGCTAGTGGTGATTCTGTATTTGGCTGGTAAGTTCTTTATATTTTAAGAGGGCTATGATAGCTCACGTGAATTATGATACAAAAATTCGGTGAAATCCCATTAGGTATAATGGGAGACTCCAAGAAACCATCTACAGATTCGTTAAGAGGATTAAGTACCTACTATAGACGTTCGATTCTATTTTCCATACAACAAGGATAAAAACACATATCAGTCTGTCATATGTCACATGCGTCTGTCACTGACACTCACATGTCAATGTCTCTGACACATATCGCGCAGTCGGGTAAAAGAATAAGCTTTTTCCACTCGTTAACATTATTCGAACGCAAATATCACATTACTACGTTCGGATGTAGATAAGTGATAGAATAAACTTTTTAATATAACGTGATAGAATAAACTTTTTAATTGTTAACATAGTTGCATTTTATCGATCTATTCCATTCTAATACCACAAAAAAATTCTACCAGTGCACCAAGTGGTATTTGTTTATTTTATATTCATTAATTTTCTATTCCCACCGAATGCTACCTTTAAACGAATACCAAAACAAAATAAATGATATGAAGTACAGTCAGTAATAATATCGGGTCTTAATCGAGTATCATTATTTATTTATATGGTCCAAGATCTTTGCATAGAGAGCGTACTTAGACTTTGCTCAGACTTAGTAAGCTAAAAAATTGGCATTTATAGTCGAAACTCATTTTGTAATACAAATAAAATAAAAAGATCTTCATAGTCATAACAGAGAGGCAAAGTTTAGGTCATTATTTTTGATTGGTTTACATTCTAAATTTGAAATTTGCTAAGAAAAACTTTGGATAGTTCGAAAATGTCTCTTTATAAATACCAAAATTGTCTTAAGTCAAAGTTTTTGCTCAGCAAAGTTTAAGGACGCTCTATAGATTATAGCCTTAGACCCGTAAAATGGAATTAAGTAGTAGAATGTTATTGCTACGTATTAAACTAATTAAAAAGGACAAAATTTTTTTTATAGTTTGACTATATAACTACAAATTCGTAGTAGATATTTGAATGTCTAATTTAATTAACTTTGAACCTAGATTGTTTTGTAAAAGACTTTTTATTCTCAATCTCATAATAGAGCACATTAATCTTAGATTGTACTTATCATTTAATTAGATCCGTGTAGAGTGCCCTTGCGGCTTCAATTTTATTTCAAAACGTCATATACACGTATCCCCCTCGCGTTAACTATGAACCGAGAATATTATTTGCTATTTGAAAACGCTTTGCGAATAGTTGCATGCTTTATTACAAGGGGGTAAGGTAGAAATTAAACTGATTATGTTAACGTGCGTGAGATGAAATCCAATACTCTACGTACCCTACTGTTATACTGTAATTCTCTTTGGTAGTGGCCAGTTTGATACGGTAAATTAATAGGGTTGTCACTTTTGTAAGAGTCCTTTTTAAAGGAAAAAATCATCTTCAAAAATTCACTTGCGGCGAGATTTGAACTCGAGTCCCTGGATCAATATTCCAGTGCCTATACCGCTCGGCCACGCAAGCAAATATGCCTTAAGCAATAAAAACAAATTTACGAGAGTCCTTTTTTTTTAAGATTTTGTTTTTGTTAAGTTTTTTTATCTCTTTTCTATCTTTTTATTTATTGTTTTAACTGTTTTTCTTTACTCTGTATGTCAATAATTTGCATCTTCAAGGGTACTTAAGAATATTATGTGGAGAGAGGCTTCTGTCGCGGCTTGTCAACAGTGTCTAAGCCACTTACCATCTGTCGTGGTACTACTCTTACTATAGGGTGAAAGTTTGTGAGTCGCCGGTTTGTGCGACCTATGTTGCTCAAAAATCACTGAACCGTATGAAGTAATATTGGAATTGGACTTTCTATCCCGAAATTCCCACAGCATCGGAACTTACACGGTTGCAATCACGGGGCAAGTTAGTTATAAAATACAGTAAAGTTGTGTATACCTATAAGTGGTAAACACATTAAACCATACTGTTCTGGCATTGTTTTTTGTAACATAACAAAAAACAATGCCAGAACAGTAACTATAAATGTGTATTACTGTTGGTGTAAGTACTAAATAAATAGTAAAGTCTGTGACAGCCCTGACAGTAATTTCAAATTGCATTATGTCTTGCGCATCCCCGCCGGATATTGAGCCCCAAACTTAATCACATCGTCCCTTCTTTAGTAATATTAAACAGTCGATTTTTTAACGCAACTCATTAAACACCGTTAAATTCTCCCATATTTTTTTTTCTTTATTATTTTCTAACAATTAGTTTCGTTTCGTGACGTAATTCGTTCACGCTGCATAATTTTGAAACGGACGAATAAATGAGTTTACAATTCAGCCATTCATGATCGAATTCATAAAAAATGGCTTCCATTGAGGAGCAGGACATTTTCTTTTCAATAAAATGTGTTGGTAGGGAATCTGATAGTTGTAAAGCAGAGACATGACATCAGTATATGTAGGTAGATATACATCACTTGTTGGTTCTTGAAGGACACATTGTATTATTTTATTTATTTCTTATCGGTTGTGAACCGATTATGGCCATTAGGAAATTAGCCAGTTTCAAGTATTATTAATATTATATTATGCAAGTTATTTGCAAGAGTTTTGGCGGGAATGCGTTGAGGAGATGTGTTGCTAAATTTTCATTTTTGTGAAACTTAGTTCAAATGCGTGTAAATTGTTTAATTTCGGGGGCATATTAATCAATTTAGTTTCGTGAAGGTGTACAAGTGAAAATAAAAGTGAAAATCGGTGCAAAACATGGACTTTAGCTTAGTGTTCTCTCCAAAGCTCCGTGAACAAACATTGTAAAAAATCCCCCCCTTTTTACAATGATTCCCTCGACTTGACTTCAGTGAAGCATTTCAAACTGGGCTCTGGCGGCCGAACTTCTGTGAACTTCATCTGTTCTAAAGTCAAATTGTTTGGAAAACTACTCTATAAAAAGTCGGGACAAAATTCGAACGTTTTGGTTTGTCGTCCTGTTGTAGGTCAACAAAATTTTTTTTAGAAAAAAAAAATGTTCTTGCTTTTATGCCTTTTTTTATTTTAAATCAAAAATACCAAATATTTCTATTGCTCTTAAAAATAACAGATTATAAAAAAACATTTTTTGGGGAAAAAAAATGTTTTAATTTTCATTCGCGACGACCTTTAAGATCATGATCATGGCACATAGCTAAATGTATATAGCTTGGTAATTACTTAGATTGAAAAAAGGAGGTCTGTACGTTGTAGGTAGATTTTATTTGATACCTATTTTAGTATTACAGAGTAAACTGGTATTTGACTTGACTCTCTGAATAGTTACAAATGAGTTTTGGCGGGAACGCGGTGAGAAGATGTGTTGCTAAATTTTTATTTGAAACCTGGTTCAAATGCGTGTAAATTGTTTAATTTCTGGGGCATATTATTCAATTTAGTTTCGTGAAGACGTACAAGTGTAGTGAAAGTGAAAATCGGTGCAAAACATGGACTTTAGCGTTGTCTCCAAAGCTCGCGTGAATCGAGCCACTATGTACAATGACTTCCTTGACTTGACTTTTACTACGACGACTTGACTGCTTTGATGCAGAATGCAAATAACTTGCAAAAATTAATAAAAGGTACTTAGAAGAAGAACTACTTAGATTGAAAACAGGAGGTCTGTGCGTTGTAGGTAGATTTTATTTGATACCTATTTAAGTACCACTGCATTAACTTACATTTAACTTGACTCTCTGAATAGCTACGAATGTAATGTTTAAAGGCATTAAAGGAGTCAATACGTGGGTCGCAAAGCCTGTATTATTTGTCAACGTGTCGGCCTTTAGGGCAACGCAATCTTAAAATCAATTTTCATTTATTCGCGGCTTAGCCTCACCGACTACTGTTCAGCTTATGACATAGATGTAAGAAACTTGTAGACTGGCGTAAAAGGAAATAAAACAATGTAAACTGGCTGTTACGGGTGCAGCTGTTTGACATTTTTATTTATTTTATTTTAATAACAATATTTTATACGTTTGATTTATTTTGGGAATCGAAGACTTGGTTGTTCTAGACATCTAAGGGAACAACTTCTGTCCTACGACTTCTACAAACTTAAGGCTTGATTTTTTATTCCACGGATAAAAGATATCTATCGAATAAGTTCGAACCCAACCATATTTAAAAGCCTTCAAATTTTGATTTTCTAATTATTTTATTTCTATTTATTTATCTATTTATTTCTATAGATTTATTTTCTTTTTAAATATCATAGTGACGTTTTCATAGTGACGGAGGTGTTACATTTTATTTGTCAGATATCTCTATCTAGAGATTTGAAAAATCAGCCCTTTATAAAATAAAATAATAAAAGATACCAGTTATTCAAAGAAAAATAATTGGTATACAAACACCTAAATAAGGGAATTCTTTACCCACTATATTTTTATATACTTATAGATATTAAAATAAAACAATTCTATGAGATTCTTTGTCCAACAAAAGCGTATGGCCACGACTCCATCAAACCACCGAGGCAGGGAGACCGTGGGCCGAAATCTTTACAAATGTGGGTAGTTATCGTGCCGTCCGATTGACCGGGACTCTGTAGCCGCACATTTCTTACGTTGAAAAATATAGGATTTATTTAATTTTATGGGTAGTCCGCGTGCTGAATGGACGATTGGCCGAGGGTAGGTAGGTGTACACTCAATTTGCTCCTTTTGTTTTTGATTATGTTTGCTCAGTTGATAGATTTGGGATTTGTGAAGCTGTGTGGTTTCAATGTTTCTAATAATGCTTTTGGTTAAATCTGTATGGAGTTTTCTTTTACTGTATAGTAAGTATAGGTAGACGACTTATTGATTGACCGTGAATTTTCCATGATCTTGTACTATTTTTATTAAGAGGAAAATTTTGTTTGTTAAGTACTTAGTTTGTTTTGTAATGAACGGACAGATTCTAAAATACTTAACTGATAATAAAACACTTTATTTATCCGGTTTTATCGCGTTATATATAAGTTATACTTATCAAAAGATTTATCTAGATTTATAGGTATCTATACTTATGATAAAGGAAGGAAGAGAAGACAAAAAGTCTGTACTTGGAGGTAAATTAAAAAAAAAGTGGTCTAAGGGACTTGGAATAAGTAGGGCACAAAATTATATATTTTTTAAAATTCATTTCTGTCTGTCTGTTTATCTGTCTGTTCCTTATACAATTAAAAACTACTAATCCGATTGAAATCTGGTTTTCAACATTGGATAGTTCTATTTTCGAGGAACGTCGTGGTATACTTTGCATCGAAATCAAACTAGTGAAACTCGAGTAATGAACGAAAAATTGCAAACGCTCGAGAAACGCCCGTAACAACGCGTTTTTCTTTCCGCGCATAGGAGCGCAGCTAGTTCAAAAATATATTATAACGTTCATAAAACAGTTTGTTAATAAAATAGTAAACGATTTCTGGAGAAAGTTCAAACCAAATCGTGATCGTAAAATCGATTTCTAGAAGTAGATGATATCTGTTTAACAATGCTTACCTAAATCCACAGTTTAACCGTAAAAATGGTCAGACAATCGTGCGTCAAATCAAATGTCGGTGAGAGGTAGATATTGAACCAATTTTAAACCACGCTGATGGCTATTTATCAACTAATTTGGGGATTAGGTTCCCATTATACCATTAATAAAACCCGTCTGCCCTAGTGTTTACATTTCCCATGCAATATGGGGTCTCGTTCATGATTAATCTCCGTACAAAATTTTAGATTGGGTATGGTGGCAACTTGCATTCGTTTTGCACGATATTTAAGCTTTCCGGATCATTTTTAAAACAGTATTTTACGCCTTATCAAAACATAAACATTTTAACAGAATACTTAGATTTAACTAGTTGCACCAGGCAGTTTCACCTGCGCAAGTCCTAATCCTGCGGGAGTATTGGCATCAAAATCTACTGCTATAAATTTATCAAAATCGGTTAAGCAGTTTAGTGAAAAAGCGTAACAGACAGAGTTATTTTCGTGTGCGTTTTTGTGTACCTACACTTTATCTTATCTTATTTCAACCACTAAACTATCCCTTACCAAATTTCATTCAAAAAAAATCAAAACAAAAAAAAACAAAAGTAGCCTATAATAAAGTAGGACTACCAAACACAATAAGACTTTTTGAAATCGGACCAGCAGTCCCTGAGATTAGTGTGTTTAAACAAACAATCAAACTCTTTAGCTTTATAATGTTAACTTAGTATAGACTATAAGAAGTATTAGTGAAACTAAATATTTCTTCGCGATAATTTTTAAGGTTTAAAATCAGTTCAAGTAAAAAATCCATGTGGTTTTATTACCTCATTATTAAATTAAATATCAACAAATAATTTACGAGCAATAAAAGAAATAAAAATAATGATTTTATAAGCACAGTCGTAAGCCGTCGCGCGCCATCGTCGACAACGCACGGTCGGTAAGAAAGCTCTCAATACTTACAGAGTTGTGTGGGGTAAGTGTGTTAAGAGTCATAAAATCAAAGATATCAAGTTCAATAATCCAAAACAAACAAACAGTTAAGCATTGCAATCCCGGCCCATCAGTGCCAAAGACTTTTTTAAAATGTAGGATATTCTTCACTCACCTTTAAAATCATTGAATTGTTGATTAACAAATACTTTAACCATACTGTTTCCGACTGAATAAAATTCGAACGTTGTTGTTAGAATACCCACTATGTATGATAATCTAAGTTAAAGTATTCATTCATCAACAATTCAAACATATAAACAACTAGCTGGGTCTCGCAGTTTCACATGCGTAAGTCCCGATCCTGTGGGAATTTTAAGATCAAAAGTATGTTGCTCCCAATATACGTTCTTACACACATACATGTTACCAACGTTACCTCTTTATAATATTAGTGTAGATAATATTCTTAGATGGCAAAAATTCATGGCAAACAAGAAATTACAAACATAGTCGCAATGCGTACACTTACCAACTGCGTAAACTTACCAGTTACCCCACATGACTACACGGATTCCGTTGTGATACGTAATCAGTTCGCGTGAGGACTTTAATTCGTCATTAGCACACTTCGTAAACTGGCAAAAGGTGCCTCCGTTTAATTTATGCTAATACCAGTTTCGTTGTTTTCTTTACTAAGAGTTACTAAGCGGTCGGCGAAGGGTGGGGAAGTACGCTCGTTAGTCTTGCTTGAATCAGACCGTTTGTTTGTTTATATTGAAAATGTTTAAGTAGGTGGCTATTGTTTTGGAATAGCTTTCTATTAGACATCGAATCAATAGGAAAAGATCTAGAATCTAGATCTTTGTATTGGCAGGTCTTTGTTTTGAACTGAATGAATCTGAGCAAACTGAAGGAGTTATGTACCTAGAGTCCTGAGTGAAGCGTGGGATTCAAGGGCCCAAGATTAAGAAAGGCTTTATTACCGAGGTGAATACATTCATCTACTGCGAAACAGTAAAAATACTACAAAACTAAGCATTTAATTAGCAACAAAATAATAGATAATTTTGTATTGTCTATTATTTATATTTTACAGGTTCAATACATATATTTATATGTATTGAACCTATATTAAAATACATTTAATATAATACAGCTCTTTATTATTTACTAGCTGCGCCCGCAGTTTCACCCGCGTAAGTCCCGTTCCCGCGGGAATATCGGGATAAAAAGTAGTCTATGTGTTATTCCAGGTCTCCAGCTACCTATATTCCAAGTTTCATCGTAATCGGTTTAGCGGTTTTTACGTGATTGAGTAACAAACACACATACTTACAAACTTTCAGCTTTATAATATTAGTAGGATAGAATAGGTATAATAAAACTCTTTATTAATTATATGTATTGTTCCCTTAATTAAGCGTGGAGTCAACTGGCATTCTCATGCGTAGGTAGATCAAGTAAATACATCATTAACGGAAAAGTTATTGGCAGAATCTCAGAACCAGTCACAAAGGCTAAATCTATCATATTTCAAAGTTAAATTGTCACGACTCTAATCCTATTCCGTAAGACTAATCGTCGGTTCTGTACGCAGTCGGAGGCGTCATTCGTTTCCTAACAAAAGACCCGAACAATGGTCTCAAATCGGGCCACAATGGTTCCAAACTGCCCCGTTTGGGCCACAACAACCGTTCAATGGACAGAATATCCCTCGAAAAACTCAAAGGAAACAACCTGATAAGAGTGATTAATTGGTTTAAGTCGAATTCAATGAAACGCAGGACGTTGAGGGAATGCTTTCGCCTTTTGACTAAACTAGCGTAAATCTTTTAAGAGTAGACATTTTTAAAGTTAGTTGTAAATAGTTTTTTGTTAGTAAGGCTGTAGCGTATTTTTGATCAGATTTCTACGAGTACTGCTTGTACTTTCTGAGATTTCGTGATCAATGAGTGAGTAAGTAAGTGATTTTCTCTTTTTACCCACGACGGAACGGAGTAGTGTATATGCGTTTGGGGAGAGAGGTTGTGTGTGTGTGCGCATTTTAATGTTCCCATTTATCTTCAAAACAGCTGGACCGATTTCGATGCGTTTTTCAGATATTAATATAGATACATACGTACCTACAATGGCATGTCGCTATTTATCAGTGCCTTTGATATAAACATAAATTAGACTTTAAAGTTACACGATTAGTAGCTATTCATATCTAATCTATACTCGATAGGTAGGTACATTTTTTGGATCTTATTAGCGTATTGTTATTTTTAAATTCATTTAACTTGACGTTTCAACCTCATTACAATGGTCTTAAAAACACTTTATTTATCGGGTTTAATCGCGTTTTATTAATGATTTTTTAACGAACCGAGCTTTTGCCTACTTTACATTTGGCTTGTTCAAGGTTGACTAAGATGTGACAATAAAGTATTTTATTATGCAAAATCGCGAAAACCATAGAATAAATTACAATGGTCTTGGTTGCGAGGAGATCAAAAATCCTCTTAGTCTCCTAGAAAAAATACTACTATGATGTCGAATCGACGATTTGTATGTCTCCTCGCGCTACAGTGTCCGGGAAATTATTTAGAGTAGGCCTAAGCAGCATCTATATACCACCCTCCCAGCTTTGTTTAACTTATTTTAACCCGTTTGTTCCTCTAGACATGCCTACCAAAGGAAAAAACGGGTTAAAATAAGTCTAAATATATATAACTCAAAGGTAACTACTGACTGACATAGTGATCTATCAACAACGCACAGCCCAAACCACTGGACGGATCGGGCTGAAATTTGGCATGCAGGTAGATGTTATGACGTAGACATCCGTTAAGAAAGGATTTTGATAAACTCCTGCGGGAACGGGACTTACGCGAGTGTAACCGCGGGGCGCAGCTAGTATACCTATATGTATGGAGAAAACAAGAAAACTAAGCCGTGACTTTCATCACAATGTTTTCTTACACTTTAGGACCGATGTTTTAGGCACACGAATTTTCGAATAGATTTGAAATTATTTACCTAGTAATTAATAAAAATTGCAAATCATCGCAATTTCAAATAGTCGAAGCAAGACCGCCGACACAATCTACCGCGGAATTCGAACACAAGCCCTTCGGAACTAAAGCCCGTATCGACCACTAGACCAACACAGCTCTTCAAAGATACACAGCTTTAATAAAAATAGGTCACGATTTCTTTTATGGAAGCCATTTTTGAATAAATAAAATGAGTTTTGAATTGGATTAGGTACCTACGTTTGGTTGTAAGCGAAGATTTGCACTAATGGCTAAAAGGGGTTTAATAAAACAGAACCGGTTTCCTATTGAGAATATTGAAAATAATTCTATTCAAGTTACTGACTATTATTGAAAAAGACGGGATGGTTTTAAGCAGGCCAACTTTAAATCATATATTGCTGATATAAATTTTAGGTAAGTAATGTGAAGAAAAATTGAGGTATTAGTTGAAGTATTCTGCCCTACCATGGTCTCTTATAAGTCGTCGCTAAGTCACCTCAATATCGTTTAGCTAAAAAAAAACACATTAAAAAAAATGGTTTTACGTAATAAAGTTTTTCGTGATACAGTAACAGAGCCTTAAGTTTCGATTAAAATAAAAAAAAAACTTCAAAATAAAAGAGTAGGTATGTTTGTTTATTTAAACTTAATTTTATTTTTTTGAGCGACAAAAGGACGAGAAACGGTCATGGTAGGTATTGTGTTTAATTCAGAAATTTATATAATATGAAAAAAATATTAACAATAAAATTATGGACTGAACATTAAATATTTATTTGAAAGTCAAAATAAAACAACGTTTCTAAGATTTACATTTCATTTTACTAAAACCTGCTCAAAATATTGCTTCCAAATTTAAAGTAGATCTGATAAAACGCAAAAGTTCGAAAACAAAAACAAATTTATATTTTGAAATTCGTATTCGTATCAATGAATAAAACAAATTCAGGTCGTTGTAAACCAAACAATGGATTACGCACATGTTTACGTCAAAAAAGTTAACAACAAAAACAAGAAACATAGTTTCATCTATCAACCGGTTTATACCCGGTTGATAGATGAAACTGATATTTTTAATTAGCTATTTAGCTAACTAAATAGCTAACTAACTGACTCAATGGTCATTCACCTTAGATTATTTATATCGACGCTTAAAAGGTAATAGGGGCTAAGCGACAAAAACCAAATTGTTCAGGAGAGCAGTTTAAAGTTTCAAATTTCAGAAAAATGGCCATAACATTTAAATTAATTGTCATATCTGTAAGATGGAAACAGTTTTGAAATCTAGAGAAAGACAAGCATTAATTGGCATTTTATTTTATTTGATTAGACATTGTATTACCTGGTTTGATGGCGCTTAAATCAAATGGTCTTGATTTTCATTTGAGGTAATACGGCATAAGTTACATCTACCCAGAAAAAACCAAAGAGTACAGAAGCCTTAGTATCATTTGATATCTACATACGATAAGGTAACAGGGCATAAAGTCACATGACTGTAGAATAGCTTAATTAGGTAAAGAAGGATACGAGACTATTCGCATTATTATGCCACAGGGTAATAAAGGACAAACTACAGTGCTTAGCAAAAACATTTTAAGGAAGTTAGACATTAACGACACTGTAAGTGTCTTAATTAATAAGGTAATGTGGTACATCCGCACATCAAAATTGCTATACCAAGAGGAAAAGAAGGATATCCTACATACGACATTATCAGGGCATATGGTAATGTGGGTTAAACGTTAAGTCTTAAAAACACTAGACTCACAAGCGACATTATTCTTCCTTAAAATTACACCTAACCCAGATACACCTACTGTCCTATATAGCGCCGCCGACACTCCCTCCGTACTTGGAAAAATCCAAGGATGGAGAAGCAGGTGTTGCCTAATATTAAAGTTAGTTAATGAAAACAAAAGTACGTTTTTACTAATATTATTAAAGAAAAGTACCTAAAGACACGGATACCGGCTTAAGAAATACCGCGGGTACCGGCTTTAGAATGTCTCTTCCCGTGGGAGACGTAGGACTCGTCTGAGGGACAAACACTAAAAGATTAGCAGCAGCGTCTTCCGGCGTATTACATCGCATCATTTACTGCGCTCGCCAACCCGCCTGCCAAGCGTGGCGAGTACTGCAACCCCCTTTATGATTATGCAGACAAGAAACAGGTCCCGAGTCCCCGGCGGACTCGCTATTTCTGACTACGGTGGTGGCCACGGTAACGGCGGGACTAGGGGTGCTAACAATCTCCGGCAGATGCTGCGCTATCACCCCCAACCGAGACCACTAGCCCTGGCAACACACAACATCCGCACTTTGAGGGAAGGCGAAAAGATAGATGAGCTGGAAAAAGAAATGAGTAGGTTATAATGAAACATATTAGGTTTATCGGAAGTCCGGCGAGAGGGATACGATAATCTTAAAGTCCGGCAACCTGCTCTTCTACCGGGAAGGAGACCTAAAATCCCAAAATGGGATAGGGTTTCTCGTTCACAAATCCCTCGTTGGCAACATTATTACCATCGAAAATGTGTCGAGCAGGGTCGCATACCTAACACTTCGAATATCCAAAAGATATTCCCTTAAAGTTGTTCAGGTATATGCACCGACCTCGACACACCCAGATGAGGAAGTTGAGACCATGTATGAGGACATGATAGCGTTACCATATCGCTAAAACTCACTTTACTGTTGTTACGGGGAATTTCCAACTCAAACCTGAGTAAGAGAAGCGATGATGAGTTGACAGTGGGGCAATTTGGTTATAAGCAGCGCAACCATACGGACACAGGCTGGCCGATTTTCTGGAGATGGAGGGACTCTTTATGATGAACTCGTTCTTCCAGAAGCCGCCTCACAGGAAATGGACCTGGATGAGTCCCGATGGTTCCACGAAAAATGAGATTGACTTCATCATGACCAACAAAAAACGAATAATTATTCAATGATTTATCTGTGATCCACAGAGTGAAAACCAGCAGCACATTGAACGTTAAACTTGAACGGTCTCGGTTGATGAAGTCCACGCTCCGTCCTACTTGTGCCCAAATCCAAAACCTCAAAAGCTTTCAACTTGAGCTGTCCAACCGCTTCGACTGCCTAGCTAATGTTGCATTGGTGAACGATATAAATAGCAAGTTTGTAGAAACTTCCCCTACGGTGGGGTCTAAGTACTTTAAGACCCGCCGTACAAATAGGCCTCAGAAACTCTCTGATCACACCCTTAACCTCATGGATGAGCGGAGATCACTGCGACTGCAGTCTCCCGATGATGTGGACTCACATAGGCGGCTCAATAGACGAATTTGGAAATCCTTACGTCACGATATTGGTTCGATACGATCGAGTGGAACAAGGGCTCCAAAGTGTTCGCAATTGATATGTCTATTGGGCAAAGCCAGATGACGAAGCTGAAGAAAGATGACGGCAGCTTAGCCTTCACTAAAGCCGAAGTGTTGAGGGAAATTGAAAGGTTCTATGGATAGTTATACGATTCGGTCGCTAAACCTGCTAGCAGTTTAGCTAGAGACCCGATAGTTAAATTGACCCGACACTACACCGAGGATATCTCGGACATCAGTCGTACAGACTGATGTCCGAGATATCCTGAATAGGATATCCGAGGCCCTGAAGCATAGGCGCCTGGCAAAGACGGGATAAAAACAGAGCTTCTGAATACAGCGCGTGGATCACCGGTACTTAAAGTCCTTCAGAAACTCTTCAATGCCGTCTTGCTTGATGGTACAACGCCAAAAGAATGGAACAAAAGCGTGGTGGTGTTGTTCTTTAAGAAAGGTGACAACACCTTATTAAAGAACTAAAGAACCATCTCGCTTTTGAGCCATGTTTATAAGTTGTTTTCAAGGGTCATCGCGAATCGTCTCGAGCGCAGGCTTGATGACGTCCAGCCGCCCGAACAAGCCGTGTTCCGAAAAGGCTACAGTGTCATAGACCATATCCATACGCTTCGGTAAGTTATACAGAGGACCGAAGAGTATAACTTGCCACTTTGCTTAGCGTTTGCGGACTAAGAGAAAGCCTTTGATTCGATCGAGACATGGGCTGTGCTCGAATCTCTCCAGCAATGCCGAATTGACTATCGACACATCGAAGTGTTGAAGTGCTTGTATAAAAACGCCATCATGCCAATCCGAGTACAGGAACAGACTTCGAAGGCCCTTAAAGAGACGCGTCAGACAAGGAGATGTCATATCTCCGAAACTGTTTACGGCCGCTCTGGAAGACGCCTTCAAGCTCATAGACTGGAAAGGACTTGGCATCAACATTAACGGCGAATACATCACTCGATATCGTAGTCATGGCAAAGACGATGGAAGAGCTCGGCAATATGCTAGAAGGCCTTAATCGAGTCTCCTAAAGGATAGACCTTAGGATGAACATGGACAAGACGAAAGTCATGTTAAATGACCATGTTGTGCCTGCCCCCGTTATAGTTGTGAACTTGGTTCTCGAAGTTGTTGGCTTACTTATACCTGAGACAGACAGTCCAGCTAGGTAGGTCCAACTTAGAGAAAGAGGTCAATCGTCGAATCCCACTCGGATGGGCAGCTTTCGGGAAACTTCCAACATCTTTTCGTCCAAAATAATTCAGTGCCCGAAGACAAAGATCTTCAATCAGTGTGTGTTACCAGTGATGACATACGAATCTGAGACGTGGTGTTTCACCATAGATAGGCCTTATGTACAGGCTCAAAGTCGTTCAACGTCCAATGGAGAGAGCTATGCTTTGTATTTCTCTACGGGATCGAATCAGAATTGAGGAGATACGTGGAGAAACAAGGGTCACCGACATAGTCCAACGGATTAGCTGGCTGAAGTGACAATGGGTAGGTCATTCAGTCTTCAGTCTTCTTGGGCTCCCATTTTCCGCACTTAGGTCCTCCAGTGGACCCATTGTACGTGACTGTAGGCTGTGGCTGGGTAGGTCATACAGCCCGGAGAACGGATGGCCAATGGGGACGCGAAGTTCTCGAGTGGAGACTATTAACCGGAAAACGACGCGTCCGTCCACCGACGCGACGGATGACTTGGTTAAGACCGCGAGCCAAGGGTGGATGCAGGCTGCATTTAACCGCCTTGGCTGGAAATCGATGATATGATGATGATGACTTAAAAACAATTATAAAAAGTTGTTACAGAGTTCCAAAAAATAATGTTTTAAATAATATAATGTACTTATTCAGGCGTATCTTCTTAAAAGATACTTCAGAAAAGGCGTGGACACGCATGCATGTTTGCGTAAGCACCAATGAGCGAATTATCATTACGAGCTAGTACAGCAATAGCGACAATATTGTATGAAAATAGTAATTGGTAGTAGGGTATAACCGACACTTTAACATTAAATTATATTTTAGTAATAGTGGATAAACGTCAACGGTGTTGTAACGTTGCAAGTGGTAGTAGGGTATAAGTGACAGGTCATTACTAAATTCGATTTTGGTAGTTATGTATAAGCGGCAACTATATTGTAAACTTATGAATGGTAGCAGGATGTAACCGATGCTTCATACTTTTGATGACAAAGGTAAAGAGGTATAAGTTCTAACTTTTCAAACACATGTTTATGGTAATGAAACATAAGCACCCCGAATCTCAACACCGGTAAAAAGTAAAGAGACATTACCGACTACAAGTCAAAAATAGTGCTATTTTTACGATGGTACAAGCACCTTTATGGTAAAAAAGACCTAAAATACGGTCGGTAATACCAAAATGACATTTAAAAGTGCTTGGATTCAAGCGACAAAAATATCAACGTAGAGCCACGGGAGTGAGCGCATTCGATAGAGCGGAAAATTTCAAGTAAGACTGCATTTAAAAGTCATTTTGGACCAAAGTGTCGCTTATCCCCTATTACCTTTTAAGCGTCGATATTGTTAATTATCTTTGTATAAATAGTATTTTAGGTGTTGTTTAGAACTTTCCACCAACAGCTTTTTGATTTTTTAAACTGTATATAAACTTTCAACCTATATTTTCCTTCTTCTTGATTATTTTAACATGCTTGTTGTCTTCTTTTGTCACTAGGCTTTTAATGTAAACTAAAAAGAGACAACAATACCTAAGAAGCTTATAAAAATCAATGACCGTAAGTATTGCTATCCAAAGAGACAATGCAGCCAGTCTTTTTGGTACTAAAAGCCTGGAAGGCGCGAAGTGGTGAAGTACAAAATTAATTTTAAAATCTTGTAACACTTAGCAAGCCATAAATGATCGATTGATTGATTTCATATTCATATTGTTCCATTTATTGACTTCAGTTAGAACTTGTATACAAATAACATGATAATAATTTTAACCGAAAAAATTATTAATTTTACACGGTTTCTTTTAACCTTCTTAGAAATTAATTAGGTAATATAGATGTGGGTCCCAACATATAGCTAAGATAACTAGAGACTATTAATGTAGGATTATTAAATTGTAATTGATCCAATGTTGTAGGTCAATAACGTAATTATAATTTTAAACCAGCAGCTATGTACAAGTACATATCTTAGTTTTCTTACATATAAAAATGAATCACCATTTCCCTTGGTCACGAGTCACGGCATCACACGTGAACGGCTAGACCGATTTTGCTTATTCTTTTTTGGTTATGTTTACTATGTTCAGGAGAAGGATCTTATGCCAGATTTAGTTAAATTTTAGATAAAGACTCACGCAGGTGAAACCGCGGGGCGCAGCTAGTTAGAAATAAAGTTACTCATACCTATGTAATTCACGGGCCACTGGGTACCCTAAATCATATATGGATTAATGAATTATTTGCATAACAATTAGGTACAATCAGTCGATCATAGCCAGTAATTACCGAGCATCAATAAAAAACATAGCCACAATTGGATCAAGAACCTCCTCCTTTTTTTGAAATCGGTAGCAACTTCAAGAACAGGTTATTAAAAACGAAAATATTAATAAGTATTACAATAAAGCATATTAAACTTTACCTTGCGTAAGTACACTACCCTCTTGAAGCACAATTAAAAACTATTATGATCGAGGCAATAAATCATTCTTTATTGCACCCTTTATTTGTGTTTAATTGATTCTATACAACGAGTGCTACTATAAAAATTATAACGAGGTAGTATAAGAATAACCGCAAGAAAGACGGGTTTTAATTTTAAGTTTAAGTTAGGTAGGTACCTTAGCCAAAGGTATGATGAATGGCTTATAATTTTATTAATTTAATTTATCATCTTATTTTAAATTTAATATATTATTTAATTTTGAACTAGACTGTGACTTCGGCCGGCATCCCATAAGAAATTATTTTTGGAAATTCTTACGGGACTTATCCGCTAAAGGCACCCTGGGTCAATGATCCCCAAATTTCAAAACAGTAAAAACACCTCTGGGTCAATTATTACCCAATTTCAAATGTCGCGGGCTCTGCATAAACTCCTTATTTATGTATATGCATCCTTTTTACACTTCGTTGACCTTCACGTCCATGCATGCCAACCTACCAAAACATTAATACCTTGTCACGATAAAAAACTGAAGTATTTACAGTCTATGAATTATGCGAGTGTAATAATCCCCTACCTATAAACGATGATTAACAGATTACTAAGTTGTGTGACGTTTGTCTCTGTCTGTCAACTTTGAAACTTCATGTCAAAGTGAAAGACAAACTATACATAGTTCTGCAGCTGTTAACCAGCGTTTATAAGTAAGGGGGTTAATAAATAAATATTTTTTGGAGAATCATTAGAGTCTAGAATTAAAAAAAAACACTCTTAAAGCAATCGTTAGGTAGGCGGCTAGATCGGTTAAGTATATACTACTCGTAGTCGATATTTTAGTAAGTATTTCAAAATAATGTAAAATGCGAAACATTAACGTGTAAAATTTTCTTTTACAAATAAATCAGTATTTCAGTATTAATTATTTGAAATGCACGTTTTCCAATTTATTTCTAACAAATTCTTTCTTGAAATAAAACTCCTTTTAACTCGATTTTAATCGTGTTGTTTTTATTATCAGCATTGTTGCATGCAATGCCGATCCGACGTTCGGAGCCTGTTATCTACAGAATCTTTAATATCTTTGAAAAACCGGCCAAGTACGAGTGGGACTCGAGCACGTAGGGTTCCGTACCATTATAACAAAAAAATGGCAAAAAAAAACGTTTGTTGTATGGGAGCCCCCCATAAATATTTGTAAAGTTTTTAGTATTTGTTGTTATAGCGGCAACAGAAATACATCTGTGAAAATTTCAACTGTCGAGCTTTCACGATTCTAGAGATACATCCTGGTGTGAGACGGAGGGACGGACGGACAGCGAACTCTCAGTAATAGGGTCCCGTTTTCTTTTTACCCTTTCGGTACGGTAGGGTTCCATACCCAAAGGGTTAAAAAAACCAAGTCGCGAAAACAAAAAAAAATCTAAATTATTTCTTACAGAATATCTAAATTAACTACCTACCTTAAAATTGTATTTAGTGTTATGTAGTGTAATATTGTATTAGTAGTGTATTAGTTTATATTTTTTCTTGTGTTCTGTTAGGAGTATTTATATTTTTTTAGTTTGTTTTCATTTGTGATTTCCGTAATTGGCTTTCTGTTTTATATTTTTAATATCTTATGTGTATGTAGCTGTGGATGTCCTTTAAATAAATAAAATATACCTATCTATAAGTACCTAATTAGTAAAATCCACGGGTAAAATCTATTCGTGTAGGTAGATATATATACCTACCTAATACGTTCTTCTCTCTTATATCCTTCTTTCCATATTTCTTTTTATAGCAAGTTGTGTGTGTATTGTATAGGGTTGCATTGAATGCAATGTCGTCAACTCGTTATGGCAATGATGAATGAATGGCAACCCTACTTGCATTATTTATTCCTTTAGAAGGTGTTATAAAAAGTATGTCACGCGGTAACAATTTTTTATTCAATAAAATAGTGAATCGAAGTCAGAGAAACCTGAATTTTAAAGAAATGAATATAATGTATTATCTGCTTTATTTAATTTTGTATTCAGTGTATTGGCAACAAATAAAATATTTGCGCTTTGTAAACCGTATTATAATATCCATAATTGTTTGTTTTTTCGACAATAATATTATATTCTTATCGACATAATTAATTTAATAGGCTAAGCGGTATTTCCGCTAAAAATTATACGTAGGTAAATCCATTAAAGAATTCTTTAGGCCTAAATGCAGTGCCGCAGAAAATCTGCCCACTTACAGAGTTAAGCGGCGCTCCGTGTTAATAAGGTCGTATGTGCGCGGTAGATTCGCGGGAGAAGCGCTCTAACAACTGAGCTTTCGTACACGAGAAGGAAGGGTAACACCCCGCTTTGGCTCTTGCCTCCTCCCGCCGAGAGCCGCTCATTCGCTCTCCAGCGCTCGCGTCGAGAGCACGTGTCGCAGTCTCGTAGCAGGCGCCCGACACGCGTTTGCGAAAAACTTTTTTGTGCCGTGAAAAACATTTCCTTTGCATGAAAAAAATGTACTCACTCTTCTCTGTGTAGTGATATTTTCCCCGTTTGTGAGAAGGACTTAATCGACGTTGAGTGTTTTGAACAGGCTAATTACGAGTTGCTAGTCTAATTGGCGGGCCGGCGTTTCAT
This sequence comes from Idaea dimidiata, assembly GCA_949358125.1. NCBI lineage: Eukaryota > Metazoa > Arthropoda > Insecta > Lepidoptera > Geometridae > Idaea > Idaea dimidiata. The sequence continues at coordinate 11,369,963 of OX442339.1, read as the reverse complement.
GAAGGTGAGCCGACTTTTATTTCCGTTCGACAATCCCTCTAATTGCGTCAATTAGTGTAATGCAGTGACAGTTCTGAAGAGACACTTTAATGATTTGAACGTTTTATATTTCTATTTTCATAGGAAAACTATTTTAATGAAGCAATTTTCTCGACATGTTCAAGAAAGGGGAATGCTAAAAGGATTAAATTAGTTTCAACAATTAATAGGTAGCAAGCATTCTTTGTTTTTATTCTAAAAATAAATTTAACGGGTATTTTAATGGCGCACTTAATTATTTTTAATTGAAACAAAACATTTTTATGTAAGGAGTCGTTTATTTTAAGTTATAGTCTTATAGTTCTAATGAGGTCGTTTTGTATTTCAAAGGAAACCTGTACCCATTCGTATTATAAGCATTTTAATAAGCCAATTACATTGGAAGGAACCGGAGAAAGACTTTTTATAATAAAAAGGAGTAGAGATCGCGACACGGGTTGTTCGAAAAGCCAATTAGAATCCCGTATCCAAGTTGTTTATTCCCTAATTAGCAAGTGGTTCGTTAAGACACCATCCAGTCTGTACGTACGAACGCAGCGCGGGCGCGGGCGGTGCCTCATTCCTTTTAATTAATAAACAATGTTCCTCTAATGATCGCTCGCTAGAAACGGTCAGATTTCATTGTACCTTACCTACCAACGACTACATAACGACTGATTACTTGTTTTTGTACCAATTATTGCTGTTTGTTTTGTCTCTGTGGGGTGGTAGAAAAAAATACTTAAATGATCTATAGAAATGTGTACTATACAAATATTGGGCCCTACCATGATGTTTTATAAGTCATCACGAAGTCGTCGCGTAGTCGTTCAGCTAAAAAAAATAAAATTAAAAACACGTCAAATAATTAAAAAAAATGAAAAACAAATTTAAAAAAAACTGTGGTTTTTAAAAGTAGTCGGGGTATTTTTTATTAAAACATACTTTATTTTTTTGAACGACAAAAGGACGACATAACAAACGAGCATGGTAGCGCGGATTTATAGTATTGTATTTATTTATCTAAGTACCCAAAAAAAATGTTTGTCTATACTTCATATTTTAATTAATGCGACCATTTGACACTTCTTTCTATAAAAAAAGTGTCAATTACAAGGAACCAAAATTTCAGATTAAAGTCTGAAATTAAAAAACGTACAATAGAAGTTGAAACGCTTGGCATTAAAACTTTTGTGAGAAATAAGATAACGCGATGTGCAATGACGCAGACTTTTATTCATTAAAATTTACCAATTAATTGATACAAAAACCAAAAGGTAATTATCAAAACGTGATAAGTATAAAATAATTTTTAATCCCATTATCCTACTAATACTTTTACTAAGGCAAAAGTTAAAATGTTTGTGTGTCAATCAAGCCAAAGCTGCTAAACGTACTTGGTGTAAGTTTGGCACACAAGTAGTTTAATATATAACCTGTATTAAATTAATACTTTTCATTCCTGTATTACCACAAGAACAAGAACTACGCAAAAATCTTATTAATATTTAAACGCGAAAGTTTGTATGTATGTATGTGAGGTTGTTACTCTTTTACGTAAAAACTACTGAACCGATTGCGATAAATATAATATAGGTAGCTGGGGACCTGGAAAAACACATAGGCTACTTTTTATCTCGAAATTCCCGCGGGAACGGGACTTACGCGGGGCGCAGCTATAATAGTATAATTTTAGTAGCTAATTATCTATTTTAACATTGATTCACTAAAAAACGTAACACAGAGTATCCATACGTTCATCATAAGTACCTATGTTTTAACATAAGGATAGTGCATTTCCATTAATTAAATTGGGCTAATTAATAACGGGCCGCTAACGAGGGAGTTACGACAAATTAATCAGGCCTGATTGACCGACCGGGCCGTACTTTATAATATTAGTTGTCAAATTTTAGATAGTTACGTTTATTCCTGTTTATTTTTCAAACATCCCATCCCGTGGGAATATCGTGATCAAAAGTAGACGATTAATAACATACTTACTTATCGTTAATGTAGCTGTCTATTGGTTATTGAATTTTTGAAATCGGTCGAGCAATTAAGGCAACAATCAAATCTTTCGTAATTTCTTCTATGATTTTCGCGATTTTGCATAATAAAACACTTTATTTACCGTCAACCTTGAAAAAGCCAACTATGAAGTTAACGAAAGCTAAGTTCGTTTAAAAATCATGAATAAAACGCGATAAAACCCGGTAAATAAAGTGTTTTATTAAATCTTTTGTAATTATAAAATGAGTTAAGATTATTAATACTAAGTAAGCATTAAACTGCAGTCACTAAGGGGATCTTGTTCCTATAAAAAAACATAACACTTTCTTTGGCAGTCGTGTAAAAATAGGAAGATTTTTGAAGTATTGATGATAATATTACAAGAAATCACTAACAACTTCGATAGCTTTTGCAAAGTTACAATGTTTTGAAAAACGGTTCCGAGAAACGTAAACTTAAAAAAAACTGAATTTAATATGATTAGTAATCTGATTACTTAGCCATCTAATAATTTGGCTGACTACATATTATGAAAAAAAGTCTACAAAATATTGCAATAGACAATAAAAAGAGTTAATTTTTTTATTAGATCTATAACTTATATAATAAAGGACGAGAGGACAATCTACTTATAAAATAGTCCTGACTAAAATGTATATTAACTAACTTTAGAGAGTGTTTTCTTTTTGATATACTTATAGGTAAATTATCCACTAAGATAGGATTTTTAGAAACACCCGAGACTTACGTGGTTAAAATAGTCACTGCTAGTTGTCTTATAAAAAAGTTATGTTTCGTTAAAAATAATTAAAGTGACATGTGGTATTACACGGTAGGGTTGCCATTAGCGTACAGAGCCACGGGATGGTATGTCATACGTAGCGTATGGCGTACTAATTGGTCTCAACGTTCTCTTCTACGCTACAAACAAATTAGCTCGAGGAACGGATGTCGGCGCTGCGGTAGGGCTGCCGCGATGCGAATTGCGATACTGTTCATCGCAGACGTTTCGATGCAGGCATCAATATACAAGTTTCCCTAAATTATTAATTGGAGAGTGTTCTTGTAACAATGACGGATTATCATTTATTTAAAGTTAAATTTGTAATTACTTTTCCATTTTATTCTTCAGAATCTACTTAAATTAATAGTCAGCTAATTAAAGCGAAAGGTTTTCGGAACCGAAGCGAAAGCGATACCTTATTTCTAAATCAACACTGATATTTAATTTAAAATAGGTTATAGGAACCATTGTTTTAATTTATTTATTTTAGAATGCCAATTCTATTCCGCACAATTTTTTATTAAATAAAAAAATATATAATAAATTAGGAAGTGTGTCTTGTTGTTCGTAATATTGTAACTTACATCTGTTTTTTTAAACTAAATTTGATCAGTACTAAGTATAATAAAGTCACCAGATGGTACAAGAAATTGCAAGCTCATTTAGATGAAATAAAATCGGCGGTGGCACAAGATACGTCCTCTTTTTTAGTGAGGGCGCTTGGCGCTACGACTTAAAAAAAAAGTTGTAGGTCCAAGCGCATTTGCACTAAAATTGTTACGTCTTAACATTATACGTAACAATTTGTCTTAAGATGTACGCCATTAAACCGTGCACTGAAGTTATTTATTTATAAGACACACTAAATTTATTCGGCAACCGAAAAAGTTGCAGGAAAATCCACCGCGTACTAAAGTACTGGTATCGATTTCAAATTAAGTTTAATTGATTACCGCTCCGATACTCTAACTAATCCAATTAAAAAGCAAACCAGTCAACAGCACATGCCCACGAATATCGTAATTGACAAAAAAATTAAACTGTGTATCACTCACCGAAACGGCTTAATTTGCAAATCCAATTTGTTTCCAATAACGTAACTGTCAGTGAAATCTATTGAATTTTGATGATAAATTTTTGGGTATAAAAATATATATATCTAACTTATTCATATTTCAAATGAAATCTGATATAAAATTTGACGTATTAGTAATTGCAATCATATTAGATTATCATTTATCAATCAAGCAGATTTTTTCATCGAACCACATCATCATCATCATCTGAATTGTGATCTAAATAATAAATAGATAAATTTTATGACCATCACGCAACGCCCAAGATACCAAGCTTTCATTATGGTAACTTAGACAACGGATATTATAATACTTAGTTACAGGTAATTATTTTTATTTTGTAAATACATACATATTATACATAGATGCGTACAACATAGATGGACACTTACGCCAGAATCGCATAATTGTTTATAATTATTTATTTAATTTCATATGATTTATAAGATCTGAACGAAGTTATTTAACTGCAACTACATTTCAAAAGATATGGGAAACCAAAAGTCGAGTTTGCTATTGTAAATGTTAAAATGTAATGAAATTAAATTTTTAATAATTTTGTTACTATTTTGGCTATGGCTAATCTATTATCAGAATAATAGATCATTTATTCTTATAAAATTATCAGAATAACGTTTCAGGAAAATGTTGAAAACGTATTTTTGTATTTCGTTATTTGTTTTTATTGCTCAAGGCATATCTACTAGAAATATTTTAAAAGAAAATTTCATCTTCAAAAATTCACTCCTGACGAGATTTGAACTCGCCTCTCTGCGTCGCGAGAATACTATTACTTTTAAGAATAATATTGTAAAATTTTGTATTCTATTAATTGAGATATCTATTCATCCATCGATATAATGCGGCAACCCTACCGAAGGTCACCCGTAATTAGGTTGTTCGCGGGGTTTATGTTTTTCAACAACGTTGCTGCTTCCACGTTGTTTATTTAATTAGCCCGTGTCGGTGCTAGGACACGTTCGTATCGTACCTACTATACTATAGGTTACACAGAGAAGGTAGATGTTCCTTACCTACCCTTAATAACATGAGTTAGTACTAGACTGTAATTCGATTATACTTATAATAAACCTAGCGAGCGACCTACTCCGACTCCTCATATGTTTTTACCTTTCCGCAGAAAGCAGCAAAATTATAGTACAGTCAGAATACGACTTAAGGAACCAGGTGCATATTTTAAAGTTTTTTTTTCAATAGCTGTTCATTACTTTTTGGTTATTCTGCATCTAATAACTAACACTTCGGAAGCTTTAGTGACATCTAGCAGAATAATCAGTAATTTTGAACCGTTAATGAAAAAATTAAAACTTTAAAATTTTGACTGTACAACCAAGTAGGTACTATTTGTGTTACCACTATCTCACCTGATGGAAAGCGACCCGTTACATCTTGCATACCTAGACATTGGATCCCACCCCACTGTGAAGGCACAGTGATGATGACGCAGGCACATCTAGTAAGTTAATACGATTGATATAAATATATTGCCAATATTGGCTTGGTGTTAATTATTACAATAATTTATATGTATGTTAGTCTATAAGGTAAATATTTTTATAGATTTATTGGGCGTCTATTTTATTACAATTAAATTATTATATTGGTACCTCGATTACTGCGCTGCGATACAAGCTTGTGATTGGTGGAGAATCGATGTCTGATAGACATTATCGAGATAATTTGAGATATGTCCAATAAGCATCGTAGTAATAATAAATAAATATTTTAATATTGACTTACTTAGGTACCTAACCAATTACTAGAATAGGCATACAGTTTTTAAGAGATAATACAACAACATTAAGAATCTTTAAAGAACAAAATAGTCATTAAAATACGAAACAAAGAATTTAAAATATGTGTAAATCAGACCCGCCAACAATTGGCTTTTATCGCACCTGATGCTAGTGGCGCGGTCTAAAGTGAAGCACGCTACTCTAGAGGATGCTTGGTCACTGCCTATTTAAAGACCTTATTTTCGGGCAGCCAGATTACAATCCAGCCAGAAAAACTGCCCGACTTCAGATAACAAAACAGATAAGTCGGTAGTTCTGTATGTAGAGGTTATTTTTTGTCATTTTGTAAACTTGGTTTTTTTATATTTTTAATATACCTTTTTCAGTGCACTTACCTACTACCGACTGCCACTAAAAATCAATAAAATTGTAACCGGCTTTTTCATTATTGAGAAGATTTCTGATGAGAAGATGGTTTCAGGTGCTCTATTAATCTGCACCTAGTTCTTTAGGGGCCGAATCTTTTTGGGAAAATTTCAAAAATGAGTAATTTATTGCATTACCTATAGGATGCTATCATGTCCATCATTCCGAAGTTACTAATCAGATCTCAACCAATATTATATGAGACCATCTCGAAGCTCCCACCTTTCTATTAAAAAAAAAGAACCATCTCAATCAGTCGAGCCATCTTCAAGTACCTAATTGGTGAAAATCCCTAAAAAAATTTACGAGACGAATTGAGAGTCTCCTTTTTTATGAAATCGGTTAAATAATTAATTAAATCTTATTCCTTGAGAAGAAGAACTTCCTTACAATCTGAATTTTAGTATTAACCACATTAACCAAAGCAAGCAGAGTTTATTTACAAACATAATTAATTTTATTTACGTAATTTTAGAATCTTATCAAAATGAATGTAGGTATAGGTACTTAAAAAGTATTTATTATCTGTAATGTTATTTACCCATATTAATTACTTATAATACCGTTTACCGTCATCAGTGCGTAGATACATTACGTGGGACTAACGCAGAGGGACCCAATTAGAACAAATTCATCTATCAAACAAATAACACATAAATATAATGAGTAAATAATATAATAATCAATTTTGTGACCAACACCAATACATATTCACTAGAAATATTTTAAAGGAAAAATTCATCTACAAAATTTCGCTCTCGCGTCTGTGCTTCTATGAAAACTTACCTATCTAACTAATATTATACTCGCCAAACATTTAAAACGCAAAACTACTGAACCGATTGCGATGAAACTTGGAATGTAAGTAGCTGGAGACCTGGAATAACACATAGGCTACTTTTTATTCCGATATACCTGCGGGAACAGGACTTACTCGGGTGAAACCGTTGGGCGCACCTAGTCTATTATAATAATATATGATACCTACATGTAGGTACATTTTACAAAAAGTTTCTTTTACATAATTATTTACCAACAACAATGTTACTCTTACTAATTTTTTAAACGCAAAAGTTTGTATGTATGTATGTGAGTCTGTTACTCTTTCACGCAAAAACTACAAAACCGATTACGATGAAACTTGCAATTATAGGTAGCTGGAGACCTGGAACCCACGGCATTCCCGCGGGAACGGGACTTACGCGGGTAAAACCGCAGGGCGCAGCTAGTAATAAGTGTATATTTGTAGGTACCAACAAAATAAACAATTAGAAAGTCATTTAGGTTCCTCATTAAAAGGCAGTGTCATTCGAGATAGCCCTAGTTGACCCGAGTGGCGTGACACTGACGTCCAATGATGTGCGAGCGAGCGCGCACGTAAACACTATACCTACTGCGCGGGCGCATATGGAGCCTATAATTACCAGATACAGACCAGATACAAAATAAATATTTTTATCTGGTCTGATTTCTATGTATAATCCGCGCTACCATGCTCGTTTGTCATCACTATGTTGTCCTTTTGTCGTTCAAAAAAATAAAGTTAATTTTTAATAAAAAATACTTTTAAAAACCACAGACATTATTTTTTTAAAGTTTTTTTTTTAATGATGTGATGTGTTTTATTTTTATTTTGTGTAGCTGAACGACAACGCGACGACTTCGCGACGACTTATAAGACATCATGGTAGGGCCCAATAAGTAATGTATTTACAAAAGAAAAATAATTCATTTAAGTAGTATATATCCGTTGTCTAGTCACCGTAACAAAAGCATATCAGCTTACCATGGGCTAGATGGCGCTGTGTGTTGGTCACAGAGATTGTTTATTTAACTTATTTAATTAGATCCCACTCACAGATATTTCTTTAAATAGGTACCTTCATTTTATAGCGTTTTCGAAAATCGGGGTGACTTAACAATTATCATTTTTAGTATAAGTTGTTTTCCATATCGTCGTTTGATAAGAACTAGCTGCGGCCCGCAGTTTCACCCGCGGAAGTAAAAAAAACGCGTTATCACGGGCGTGGGCGACCGAGCGTTTCTCGAGCGGTTGCACGTTTTCGTTCATTACTCGGGTTCTACTAATTGGATTTCGATGCAAAGTATACCACGACCTTCCTCGAAAATAGTACTATCCAGTATTGTAAACCAAATTTCAATCGGATTAGTAGTTTTTAATTGTTTAACAAACAGACAGAGAAACGGACAAACAGACAGGCAGATATGAATTTTTAAAATTATATATTATTTTGTTCTACTACTTTTCCTAAGTCCTCTAGACCACTTTTTTTTAATTTACTCCCAAGTACAGACTTTTTGTCCTCTCTACCTTTATTATAAGTATAGTATAGATATATGTAAGATAGATAGTGAAAGAGACTGAAATTCCCTATAGTATTTTAGCTGAAGGCGTGCATTACGTAGGACCATCCATAAATGACTAAACCGCAGGGCGCAGTTAGTAACGAATATTATTAACCTCTAATACAAAGTAAAAGTAATAAGTTATCGGATTCACAACAAAGTATCTATTACACTTTAATTAGGTAACATATAGTTTACTAATTTAATTAATTAGTAAACTATATGTTAGGTTAATTAGGTTTGACGGCCTCCGTGGCGCGGCAGGCGACGAGCGACGTTCGGACTGCGACGCTGAAGGTTGCGTTTTCGATTCCCGCCAGGAACAAATATTTCTGCTAACCATAAATGTTTGTTTCTGGTTCTGGGTGTATTCTATGTACCTATCTGCAATGCAGAATTTCGGCTGTGGCGTTCGATTCCCGTCGGGTGCAAATATTTATGCTTAAAAACAAATATTTGCATCTGATCTGGGTGTCTTTCTATGTATAATATTATGTATGTATGTATTTACAAAAAAAAGTATAAAATATTGCACTACATTGCACACAGCGCAATCTAGCCCCAAACCAAGCCATAGACTTGTACTATGGGTACTAGCGGATATACTACATATTAACTTTTTTTTGTAAATACTTACATACATAATATTATACATAGAAAGACACCCAGATCAGATGCAAATATTTGTTTTTAAGCATAAATATTTGCACCCGACGGGAATCGAACGCCACAGCCGAAATTCTGCATTGCAGTCGAGCGTCCGCCCGACGCGCCACATTAACTTAACTTAGTTAGTTTCCATGTATGGCAACTGAACAGTTCACCTCAGGTGGGTTTTCAGTTCTTAGATCTAGACTAGACACAACAAGCTTCAAAGATCAATAGGTATCAGTTTTAAAATAACTTCACGTTGTTCTTCAAGCCTTCTACATATAGTTGGCAATACTTTCCGGTGGCTCAATTTGACTCATTTTTTAAACAAGTATTTTAATAATAATTATTTAAAAAATACGAGTAAGTGCGGTCCTTGTTGGGCCACGCGCAGTCGTTGGCGAAAGCTCGGTCTTTTAAAAATCATGAAAAAAATATTGCACTACATTGCACACAGCGCAATCTAGCCCCAAACTAAGCACTAAGCTTGTACCATGGGTACTAGACGGATATAAGTTCTACAGTTTTTTTTTTGTATACATAGAAATACACCCGAAATGAATAAAACGCGATTAAACCCGGTAAATAAAGTGTTTTATAAATTCGTAATATTTAGTATCGAACTCGTCGTCGGTCGTCCCTAATTAGCGCAGATGCAAATACTCTGTTATTAGGCAGGTTAATTAAAGAGTTATCGGTTGTAATTAACCCGTTTCGGTACACTACGTGTGCCTATGGCTCTATGGCTCGTTCGAAACACTACTAATTAAGAAATTCCTCCTTCATTAACTCAATTAGAATTTATTCGCGTCAGAAACTTCATACAATACGTACCTAAACATACAAAGTTCACACGCTAAACATAATGAAAGTAATTACCTTAGACTATATAATAATTTCCAGACACACAATAGATTTAATAAACCTAATTAAAATTTCTTCTAGCCAATTGTAAAGTTGGCGAAAGCTCGGTCGGTTAAAAATCGTGAATAAAACGCGTTTAAACCCGGTAAATAAAATGTTTTATTAACCTAATTAAATACAAAAATCATACTAAATACTAAAGTTTTTCATCCTAAACCTAACTAGTTTACCTCAGACCCTATAATTATATCCAAACACCTGCACCAAACAACAAAGTGAACCCGATTTCAGTAATACCGGCTGTTACTATGTAATTTTTATACTATTTAGGGCTGATTTTTCAAATTTATAGATAGAGATATCTGACAAATAAAATGTAATAAGTACCAGCTAATAAAAACGTCACTATTATATTAAAAATAAACAAAATTTTAAATTTGGTTGGGTTCGAACTTATTCGACAGATATATATTTTATCTGAGGAATGAAAAATCGGCCCTTAGTAGCATAGAGATGTATGACACGAGTAACACAGATGGTTGCCTACTGAGCTCGGAAACGTAGGTAATTTAGTATTACTGAATTTGACTTTACTTTGTTGTTCGGCGCGCTCTGTCTGGAAGTTATTATAAAGTCTGAGGTAACTACTAAGTTAAAACTAGTTAGTTTTAGGATGAAAACCTTTAAATATTTCGTGTGGGTTTTGTGTTTAATTAGGTTTATTAAATCTTTTATTATCTTTAACGGCGCTATCTTTATGTTCTGGGTCAAAATGTTTGAGGTTAATTGGGAGTCATTTTCCGTAAATAGTCCTAAATAAAGTTTTAAAAACACGTGTGTTGTTGAGTGAATTCATTTTGTTCCATATTTGAAACAACTTCAATCTATACTAATATTTTAAAGAGGTTGTTAGCATATAATATTATGCATGTATGTATACAGGGTATTTCGACGACGACCATTTAAACTGAAAGGGGGTTGTTCTAGGCGTCACGTCTAGGCGAAGATCTTGTTTTATGACATTTAGAAATTATATTTTTTTTTTGAAAATTTTACTTAAGTTATGTTTTACTAAAAACAGCTGTTTTTTGAATAAAGAAAATTAAAGTTTTGATTTTTATTAGATCAAACTAAATAAAATGACAACTTAACCTCCCCTTAAAGTTTTAACTGTGTGTTTTCGCAATTAGCCCTACAACTGGGTCTTTGTATGTGATTCTAAGGGATGAAATGAATTTTGTTAGATCGTCCGAGCTTTGTTGTCCATTGCTCGGCGAGCAGTCGATCGGTCTGTTGCAACCGAGGAGCGGCCGAGCAATAGACAACGAAGCTCGGATCCGGCATGGCCGGGTAAACGGTATAAATCACGTTGTTTTCCTTCACTATAAGAGCTGTCATAGCTAGCCATAGTTGCGTTATAATAAATACCCTTGTAAACCTAAATTTACATTATAATTGCATTCTAAAAGCATATTTTATATGTTTACATCTGTAAAAAACGTTGAATTATATCCCTAACAGCCGAATTCAGATACACTACTCAAAATTTAAGTGCTACTTTAACAAAGGAGGTATCAAAGTAAAAAATAAACCATACTGATTTTGAATTTCGAAGCTGATCAATTATTTAAGGAGTCCTCAAATTTTAAGTAGCGTTACTGTATTCGCGTGTAAGTGTTTTTAAAGAGAGAATTATTTTGTATCATCTAGAACTAGTCACTCATAAACATCGTTAAACGTTAAATATTTGAATGGCTTCATTAAAACAATCCATAAATCAATCGTCGAGATAAGAGCACCGACGTTCGTTGATGACACCCTCTTATCGATAATATTAAGACTCAAGTGTAGGGCGCGTTCTTTTCGATAATTTCATACACAAAACGAAACAGAATTGATATGAAAAAAGTTCGACCTTTTCGTATCTCGTACTCATGGAAACAGACATGGGTGTGTAGGTAGGTATATCTCGATACATTTTTTTAATAACATTTTTAAAGGGTGTTTGAAAGAGAAGATCTTGTAACGAAATGGATCAACATAATTATGTTTGGGTAGATAGCTGCGTCCTGATATCGCGGAAATATAGGAATCAAAAGTAACCTTTATTACTCCTCGATAACGTAGCTTTCTGTCAGATAAACAAAATAACAAAGAAACAACTTTCCTCCTTATATTTTTTGGATAGATGCTGGAAATTTCAGCTGGAAACGTGCTAGAAATGTCGTGTCTAAAAACACTTGATGAAGCTTTGAAGCCGAATTTAAAATACATCTGACTAGCTACGCCTTTATCCAAAATTTAAAAATTTCTGGCAGAAAATCCATTCTCCTGATTCAAAACAAAAAAAATAATAAGAGAAATCGGTCCAGCCGTTCATGCGTGATGCGGTGGCCACACGAAGTAGGGATTCATTTTTATACATAAGATTATTTTAAAGTTTAAATTCTTAAACATCATGTAAAAATCAAGAAGGTTCATTTATTACCCATTTGAACTTTAGTACTTTTTAAGTGATCAAAGTCTGTTGCGGAGGCCTCGCGACCTGATTTTATATTTTATGTAAATTTTGCCATGAAGACGCTAAGTAGGGTCACAAACTGTGCCCGTATTTATTACTTTTAAAGTTTTAGGAACATTTTTAATGAACTTTGTTTCAGTGTTCATTAGATTGACAATATTAATAACAGGGAGAAAGCATAATCGTTAATTCACTATGTCACGTGGGTTCCGTGTGTCGCTGTAGTTAGCGCGCTCGCCTTCTAAGCTAGGGGCACAGGACGCGTGTTCGACTAATTACAAACGCAATTACAGGTCATGGAGCCTTTAACAGGCACCTACACACCCTAGACTTAACAGACAGTCCGCTATGCAGAGCCTGCATTGATGCAGAGGAGACGGCCGTACACGTTCTTGTGGAATGTCCTGCATTGGCGGAAATTAGACGCGGAATTATTGGTGACGTAAAAGGCTTCCCACAAATTTTCAAGAAGCCACATCCTGTGGCAAAATTTATGAAAGAGCTGGGCTGGTTCTCCCACTAACGTAATGAACCATCACGCTAAAAGGACCAAAATCTAAGGCGGTCTATTTGCGGAAAACGAGCCCGTATATAAACAATTACAATTACATTTAGGGGCACAGGAGACCTATTACGTATGGGCGCCTTAGAAAACACTTAAAATAATGGTAACTTCCTAAAGGTGTTCATTTTTCAAGGCCTATGTACCTACTATTGATCGAGGACTCTGAAATCTTACTTCTTACTAATATTATAAACGCGAAAGTTTGTATGTAAGTATGTATGTATGTGAGGTTGTTACTCTTTCACGCAAAAACTACTGAACCGATTGCGATGAAATCTTGGAATATATGTAGCTGGGGATCTGGATTAACAAATAGGCTACTTTTTATCCCGATATTACCGCGGGAACAGGACTTACGCGGGTAAAACCTCGGGGCACAGCTAGTCATATATATAAGGTAGGATTGATTTTACCACTTTTTCTTTCTATCTGTCATCTTTACAGACAAAGCATGTTCTCACTACTCCGACCTTACTCCACGTTTATGAATAAAGCTAATAATAAAGCTAAGCTAATAAGTTCTATGTAAACAAACCTAAGAATTTTCAATCAATTCGCTGTAATAAAGGTGGTTTATAAACATCGCCCGCTAATAAGTCAGTTGTAACAACCGTGTCCTTAATCAATCTGCAATGAAAACAGAACTGGGCGGTAATTTCGAGAGTTGTTAGTACTCGGACCAGCGACCGTTCAAATTGCCATGTCGGGTAGTTGGTTATTACCTACCGGCCCTGTTTGCTACCGATCACAAGGAAATCAACTACCGATCAATTCAATTGGCGATGTAAGTCAAGCTAGGTGAATATATGTTACGTAGGTACATAATACGAAAAGTCTATTTACGAATGAATGAATAAATTCTGTATTGTACACACAATGTAAAATTACAAGATAAATAGAGATTAACAAATACAGCTTAAATTTAGAAGACACATAAGGCGGCATTATCGCTATAAGCGATCTCTTCCAGGCAACCTTTATGAGATTTTAAACAAATAAGTATAATAAAACACTTTATTTATCGGGTTTAATCGCGTTTTATTCATGGTTTTAAACGAACCGAGCTTTCGCCAACTTTACAGTAAACCCGATAAATAAAGTGTTTTATTATGCAAAATCTGCAAATAAGTATGTTTATTAGGTCTATTTTCGAGATTTCATACAAATAAGGTTGTTTATTATACTGCATAATTTAGCACATTGCAGTTCGTTAAAACCATGTTAGGGCCCTGTAGTCAATAAGCTTTAAAAACTCTTAGTTTTGCCATAATCCATAAGTTTTTGTCTGATTTAGCTGTTTTTTTTTACTGTCCTCACGAAGAGAAATGTAAACATCTGGTTCTCGAAAATTTGAGAATTGAAACAAAGATAAAATAATGAACACCACGCGATAATAACCGAATAATGAGCTTAATTTCAATCCAACATCGCAAAAATATGAGAAACATCTACATAGATGTATATACATAAGTATCTATACTAATTAAATTAAATACCATTTTAATTAAACCAACCATAAATGGCGTGCTTACAACAATCGTTTCTCATTATCTTATAGCGCCAGATAATAGAATAAATAATAAGAAAAAACCCAGAACCAGAATAATTATAAAAAAAACAAATAATAGATAAAAAAAAAATATTATTAGAAGTTTTTTTTTAAATTTAATTGAGTGAACGATATAGCGGCGACTTGAAATTATTTAAGAGACTGTAATAAGGCCCATTATCCTGTAAATAAATCATAAAAAAGCATAATTAAAAGTTACATACAAGTATAAATAACAAAACAAGAAACAAGCCAACGAAACTGCGCCGTGGCATTAACAAACATGGGTATGGTATGGGTACTTACCTTCGTCTATTTGTCGAAGCTAAGCTGTCCCATGCTTTGCGTTGGTAAATAAAACGGGCTAATTGAGCACTTACGTCCTCACTACAACTATGAGCTGTCCAGTCGATCTGGATCTGTCTCGTCCTTCAATAGCCCTAGTGGATGCTTCGGGCGAACGCAAATTGGTTGCACAGCCGGAGGCCTACAGCGGTGGTGATTTGTCGCTTTGAGACCGGTCGTGTTGATATATCCAGATGGCTAGTAGAGTGTATATAATGGAACCTAATGAAGTTGACAGTTACCGACTTACATCGGACTTTTGATAATGTTAATTAGTGAAGTAAGACGAAAATATGTGTGGTTAAAAAGTGTAATATGTAGTATAATATCCGTTGTCTAGTACCCATAGTACAAGCCTAGTGCTTAGTTTGGGGCTAGATTGCGCTGTGTGCAATGTAGTTTATATATTTAGGGAATATATATTATTTTTTTTGCGTGTCGTAAGATTTATGAAAATGAAAATAGATTCTGTCCTCAAAGGTAATCGATGTCCTTAAACATTTTTTTAATATTATGCTTTCATTACTCCACACTAATCTCATCATCATTTTGTATGATGTTCCCGGTTGTATTTAATTTGGTGTAATCTCTTCAGCCCAATCTTTACCGCTAAGTTCATGTTACCATATTTTTTTATCTTCATACCTACTTATTCATAGTTAATAATAAATATTTACTTATTAATTCATGTGTTTGTATTTAAAATTTTCATGCCAAAATAGTTGATTTTTTTTTTATGAAAACATGTTTTTTATTATATACTATTACCCGGCTGCAAGGAAAGGGTTGTTTTTCGCTCCTATCTTGTATAATTGTATGTTTTCGAACACAGTTCTTTTCATCCCGGTAAAGACCTCGAATTCGTAACTCTTCTCTTTATTGTGTGTTTTTCCTTTAAACTTTTTTAATCTTCTGTTACCTATATGTAGGTACCTAAAAATGAAATCAGCAGAAAATATTCAAAAAATAAATACTTTGTGTGGCTTCTAAAGGCATTCTTCTTCTTCTTCTTTAAAAAAGGCTTTTCCTTTCGGACATTTGCCAGTGTCAAGTATTATCAATATTTAAAAGTTATTTGCATTGAACAAAACAGTCAAGTCGTCATAGTTAAAGTCAAGTCGAGGGAATCATTGTAAAAAGGGGGCCATTTTTTACAATGTTTGTTCACGGAGCTTTGGAGAAAACACTAAGCTAAAGTACATGTTTTGCACCGGTTTTCACTTTTATTTACACTTGTACACCTTCACGAAACTAAATTGATTAATATGCCCCCGAAATTAAACATTTTACACGCATTTGAACTAAGTTTCACAAAAATGAAAATTTAGCAACACATCTCCTTAACGCATTCCCGCCAAAACTCGAAAGGCATTCGATTATATAGTATAGTGTTATTTATTTATTTCTTATCGGTTGTGAACCGATTATGGCCATTAGGAAATTAGCCAGTGTCATGTATTTCAATATATGATGCAAGTTATTTGCATCGAAACAGTCAAGTCGTCATAGTTAAAGTCAAGTCTAGGGAATCATTTGTAAACACGGCGGCCATTTACAAACAATCTTCACGGAGCCTTGGAGACAACACTAAGTCAATGTTTTGTACCGATTTCCACTTTCATTCCACTTGTACACCTTCACGAAACTAAATTGATTAATATGCCCCCGAAATTAAACAATTTGCACGCATATGAACTAGGTTTCACAAAAATGAAAATTTAGCACCACATCTCCTCAACGAGTTCCCGCCAAGACTCCCAGTATAGTGTTAGGTTTTGTTCTTTTTACGACTTTAAAATTCGAATTACAATTGTCAATAACAACTAATACAAGAATTTCCCGCCACGAATTTACCAAATAATAGGTCTCAGTTGAATTACCCGCCATAAATTGGACTCTTTGGCCATACGCGCGCCATTCGAAAAAAAAAAAGAGAATGGTGGCGATGACAGATTTGTAGTCTTTGAGCGACCTAAAAGTTTGATAAACTTTTGATCAAACTATTTAATTGTTATTGATGTAATAAAATTAAAAGCCTTTAAAATAAAAGGCGAGAAAACAGGAGTAGAGAATATTCCAAACTATTTAATAAATATTCTCTAAAATAGTAGGATATATAAAAAAGATGCATCCGGTATCAGGCGGTGACCGGGGAGTCTTCGGATTTGGAATGGCGCGGAGCGGTCGGAAAAATTGTTTAGGAAGTGTTTCGTGAGTGATATGTGTTTTGAATTACCTGGGTAAGCAAGTTAATTTTACAATAGGTACATAAATTCACTAGCACAAGTACGCTTATTAAAAAAAACATCTGTAGTTAGTTAAAAACAAATAGTCAATATCGTATGGTATTTGCTCGTGAAAATATCAAAGCTTCCAACGAACGTAGCAATTTGAACTGGTCTAATCGACTGAGTTGACATGTCGGCAACGGATCGGCTTTCAATTTACCAGAATTTAATAACGGCAGAAAAACTACAGGCTACTGCCGAGCTGTTGTAATAGTAGCCGACTGTGTACTGCGTAGTAATCATTCGTAGTCACATCCAATAAAGTTTCAACCCTTTTCTATGAAGAGGAAAGATTTTTTAATTGTTTGCTTGTTTGTTTGTAATGAATAGTTTCCGAAACCACTCAACCGATTTCAAAAATTGTATCACCAATAGAAAGCTACATTATCGAGGAGTAACATTTAAGGTAATTTTGATCCCGATATTCCTACGGGATCGTGCCCCGGGACAATGTTACGTTCAGCTTAGGTATGCGTAGCAATGGCACCTTTATGCATACAGGCGCAAACTACGTATAATCCTTTTTTTTTCTTTTCAGTGATCCGATTATGGCCATTTGGAAATTAGCCAGTGTCAAGTATTATTAATGTTTTATGCAAATTATTTGCATCAAAACAGTCAAGTCGTCATAGTAAAAGTCAAGTCTAGGCAATCATTTGTAAACACGGCGGCCAGTTACAAAGATTTTTCACGGAGCTTTGGAGACAACGCTACAGTCCATGTTTTGCACCGATTTTCACTTTCATTGCATTTGTACACCTTCACGAAACTAAATTAATTAATATGCCCCGAAATCAAACAATTTGCACGCATTTAAACTAGGCTTCACAAAAATGAAAATTTAGCAACACATCTCATCAACGCGTTTCCGCCAAAACACCTTAATCTTATTTGTTTATGCCGTAGTGTTCGTTGTACATTCTCCTATATACATAAATCGATAGTATTTAACTCTTTGTTTATTTTTTTATGTAAATATTTTTTTTTTTATTGCAATCTTTATTTGTTTCAGGTACGTTTATCTTCGGAGGTGAAGTTCTATTTGTTACCCGACTACGGCGAAGCCAAAAACAAAGGGTAACAAAGGGTATTTTTTTGGTTAGTTTTTTGTATGGTTTATTTTTATGCATCGTTTGTCTTTTACTGTCACATGAAGTTTCGAAGTTGACAGACAGAGACAAACGTCACATAACTTAGTCATGTGTAAATAATATTTTATGAGTAAGGGAGTACATGTCGTACAAACAAAATGGGTCTGGCACAATAATTATCACAAAGATAATAATAACCACCTAACTATTGTCTAGTTAATTAAATCCACGCCTATTCTCATTGAAATGCAAAATGTCAATCAACTTTCACATCCTATGAAAAGCTCTTTAATAATACCCTGTTGGCGTACTTATTATACTTAAAACTCGATATGAAAACAACAAAGTTCGTTGAAACGGTTTATTACACCAGTAATTGGCATTTCCCGGTATATATTTACTGTGTATCGGTTTAGAATGCATAATGGAAGTAAAAATGTCAAGCAAAAGTGTATTAAACTTGGGAACTAGTGTGCTGTGGCTGACGAATGGTAAAGGAGAAATAAAACGATATAGAAATAGCATTGATTTAATAGCTTTGGTATTATTAGAACAGAATAAATAAGAGTGCTACTATTAGGGCTTAAAGCCTACATAAGACATGGATCTAAATAATCACAATTCATATAACATAGGTACACACATATATAACTATACAGATTGAGAAAAAATGTGCAAAGGTTAGAATTGGAAAAGCGTTTAAACGTACTTTGTTAAATCCTACTATCCTACTAATATTATAAATGTGAAAGTGTGTGTGTGTTTGTTACGCAAAAACTACTAAACTGATTACGATGAAACTTTTAATACAGATAGCTAGATACCATAGGAATAACATAGGCTACTTTTTATCCCGATATTCCCGCGGGAACGGGAATTATTCGGGTGAAACTGCGGGGCTCAGCTAGTTTTGTATATAATTGTATACCCTTATTAATAACAATAGCCTTATTAATAAAAGGTGAGTATTGAAAGTACTTATCACGGAAAAAGATAAAGCATGTTCTCGCTACTCCAACCTTACTCCACGCTTATTAATAGGGCTATAAGTGTTGGGTGTGACAGTTTGAAAATACTACTTTTTTATTAAATTTATTAAGACTTACTACTTAATCATAACTTAACCGGTCGCGGTGGGTCCGTAAGTTTATTTCTGTGATTTACTGTTGCCAAACCAAATATGCCGCAAATGGAGTGAAACAGCCCGTCTATAATGGAGACCCTACGTTTATTGTCCACAAAACTCACGTTTTCGAGCCATAACTTTCGTTTCTAAATAAAGTTCACTGTTTTGCTAATGAAATATCCACCACGGTACTTTTTTGGTTAAAAATAGATGTCGATTATAAGTTGGTTCTTATTTTTTAGTTCTATTTTTAAAACCTCTGAATCAAGACATCGTATTTATTTTGGTTGAAATAATTATGATCCGCCAAACAGCAGTTAAGCTAGAAATATTTTTAAGGAAAATACATCTACAAATATTTTAAAGCAAAAACACATATTTCGTAAATTTGTTTTTATTGCTCAAGGCATATTTACTAGAAATATTTTTAAAGGAAAAATTCATCTTCAAAAATTCACTTGCGGCGAGATTTGAACTCGCGTGCCTGGATCAATATTCCAGTGCCTATACCGCTCGGCCACGCAAGTTCCCAAAAGTTCGCAAAAACACATCTTTAAAAATTCACTAGCGGAGAGGCTAACTCGCGTCTGAGAGAAGAATTTTGTAGATGTAACCATAAAAAAAATCAATCATCGAAATATTTTTCACTTACACTCTGATTTGTGGCGAGTCTCTGAACTTTTGTACTCAACCAATAACTAACATACCCACATCTACGTTTTAAAATGTCGGTAAACTTGGAATGTAGCAAGTGTTTTCTATTAGAATCGTATTCAATATTGGGTTCCGTTCGCGCAGAAAATGGTTTGTTCAACGCGTGAACGGTTAGCTCACCCCAAGCGGGCCGGTATAAACATTTGTTCCTTCTCGATTTGTATGCGTTTATACTTGATTATGTGTTTTAGGCTGTTGCGTTATTTAAATTTGATTCTAAATGGAATTTGGTGGTGTGTAAAACTGTTACACACCACCAAATTCCATTTGGAATTGCAAACTTACTACTTACTGTATCGAAAGAAAGTGCCTCTTCACACTTTACTTACACGATTTGTGTTCATTATTATTTTAGATTTTCGGGTCCAGATCGCGTTAGTACACATTATTTTAAATTAAATAATAAATTTAACGGATTACACCGGCCGTGGTCTCGGGAAGACTGCGGAGTGTCAAGCTTCGTTTACCGTCGACTGGCTAAGTATTTTACACCTACCCTCAATCTCACAAAAAGTTATTAGAGCCGCGGCACACTACACTAATCGCGATGTTGTTAGTGAAGTGTGCCATTTGAAATAATATGTGTACTAACGCGATCTAGACCCGAAAACCTAAACATAATAAAGTGCCTCTTATTTGTCGTCTCAGAGGGATTCATAATGTTAAGAGTTTAGAGCGATTTGAAGTAGCGTATGGGTTTTATCAAATCTTAATATTGACGTCTTCTATGGGATGTCTTTTTGAGTGTACTTAGTTTACAAAATTGTGAACGCTCTCCGGTGTGGAATTTTGATTTGCGAAAAACTGCCATTTCTTATCTGGTAAGATTAAATTCATAGACTAACATGTACAATTAGGCTGCTTACGATGATGAAGATGATACATAATATCACATCAAATCTACGAGGAATAAATAGAATGGAGATCTAACTTCTCTATTAAATTCGAAGAAATCATGTTCCTCGGTCATACAGCAGTAGATGCACACACTGACATCTTCCGTACAGTATTACGTATGATCGACCTTGGATCGACCAATGGCCGAAGATCTTTAGTGACAGACTGGCGGTCGAATCATCGTGCTAGGCTCTGCAATCACCGTTCGCGTGGAACAATTTTTAAAGGGTTGCTATACTTCCATATATTAGAGTTCGTTGCATCAAAAACACAATAATTGCCTCAAAACAGTTTACAACCTTATTTCCACCAGTATTTCACAAACCGCACCCGTGGTCAAACTACAAAAGACCGAAACCAAAACAAGATTTTATTTAACTCTAAATACAAGCTTCCTCCAATTCTATAAAAGAAAACGAAAGGGAAACATTGTAAAGGGGTGTTTGTCCCGAAGAAATAGTTAGATTATATAAATAAGGCGGTCGGAATGGAGCTCGATAGCGATCGCTGGATTCCGGAGGCCGGCGGGCGCGGACGCCCGGCCCGGCCGACCGATGGAACCTTGCACGCAAATTGACTCGGGTTTTACGTACGATTTTTTACTATTGTCATTATATTACGCAAATATAAAAGGATGCTCCAATATAGACAATCTTCATGATCTAGAATAGCACTCACAACTTTATTGTGAGATTGATACTGATTCACGAAATTTTTGATGCGTTATTGTAATTTTATAAATGTAAAGTTCAGGTGTTTGGATTTTTGTGTGTTAATCACACAAAATTGTCTAAACGAATTCGGCACATGTTTTTTTTAAATACATTAGACATGTTTTCTGGAATTGAACTGAATTTCCAAGGAAACTGAAACTACGGGGTTTACTCGCGAGGAATTTGTAATTGGTTATTCACATTAAGTACTATAAATGCAATATACTTATTGTAAAAGCAATAATTTGACGATAATACGACGATAATTTGTTCCAAAATAACGGAAT
The DNA here is from genome assembly GCA_949358125.1 of Idaea dimidiata. Lineage (NCBI taxonomy): Eukaryota > Metazoa > Arthropoda > Insecta > Lepidoptera > Geometridae > Idaea > Idaea dimidiata. The sequence continues at coordinate 11,347,911 of OX442339.1, read as the reverse complement.
CCTTTTATACTCTTAATTTCCCATAATACTAATATATTATGTAGTTTTCTACAAAAATGTTTAGTAAAATAACCTATTTTTGATTAAAAAAATATCTAGTTATTTTATAAAAAAAATGGCATTCTCAAAGATTGACTCAAATTATACGCATATCAGTTTAAAGGATATTAGAGACTGTAAGGTAAGACGATTGCGGCGAGACGTGCGGTCGCCCCCAGCATCACTCGCGTTTCTATTCTCACTGCTCACTCGTACGTAACAAAATGAATACGACAACTTGTATCACTTTACTTGTGCTTGATGAAGCGATCATTTCCTTCGAAAGGATATTGTTTCTACAAACCATTTAAGAACAGAACTGGACTGGTCTCTATTAGAGACTATAGAAGGAGAAACGCCGACTGATGGTATAGTACTTTTCTCAAAGAATGCTCGGAAATTAAACTAAGTAGTACAATTTAGTACTTTTATTTGAAAATACAACGATTGAAATGTACAATTCTTAATTTTTTTTTTCACTAAACAGCTTTCTATGTGCAAGCCAGTTCGAAATTTAAATTAAACCTTTGATAAGTTACCTCTTTGGTCGCAATTTGGCGGAGTAGAAGATCGTCCATTTTTAAATAACACGACAAATATGATTGAGTAATTTATTTGGCCGCTAAACACGACAGATATGGATTTTCATACAACTATTGCCGGCCGCTGCTCGACTAGTACAGCAAGTTTGATTTATCTCGAAGAAGGTGGTGAAAATTATGCTCAGAGACAAAGCTTTTTTATCTCGGCCCTGCCGTCGAGTTTCATATATCCCAAAGATAACTGTTTGGAAATTTTCTCCCACACCTTTAAAAAAGTTGATTTAAAATTCGAACGTTGTTGTTCTATTACCCACCTAGGTAATCTTAGATGGCATTCAAGAATAAAAGTGCCAGCTCCAAAATTAAATTCGATTAAATCCAGAGCGACAGTCGTATGCAGCATTCCTGATCCGAGTTAGGTTCTACAAATAATAGAACACTCGTAGACGAAATTCAGTTCGGAATAAGAAATGCAATCTTGTTGTAGAATCAGACAAATAGCTCCGTATCTGCAGTGACCAATTCAAAGAGCAGGAACGATCGCCGCCCGCGCCGGGTTCGAATCCAATCAACGAAACTAGTTCCACTGATGCCTATCACTAAACTTTCACATTCAAAGATTTGTTTCTCGAGATTAAATCAAAGGCGAATTACAGTAGCGGCGAAAAAGAAATATGGTGAGTCCGGCCCCGTTCGAGGGCGGGGTGTCCTGCTGAAATTGCTTTTCAATCCCTCGGACTTTGGACTTGTAAAGAAGTTATTACCTTCCAAGGAGATAGCGGCGGGTCCGACGATACGGATATATGTCTTTTTCATATGTAATATTCCTTTTCGCGTTTTATTAATGGAAAATGTTTCGTGGCCGGCTCTCGCCTTGGATATTAAAAAAGCCACAGTCGACTTACTAAGGTTTCTTTTATGAGATTGTCGTAAAGCAGTTTATGTTTTTGGGGCCGAAGTTTGTCACTTACGTGTAATGTTGATATCTATTACAATATAATGAATAATAGCTCCCACGACGCGACGATTAGATTTTACGGGAAATAAAGTCTTAACAAGTCCTTAAGTTAATAGACGAGATAAATTAATTAACTTTTCTTTAATACAAGACAATTAGAAAAATGGAAACATAACATAGTATTAAACAAAGTAACTTTCTGGATGTTTGTATATATGCTGAGATCTTTAAAACTACGCAACAGATGTGGATGCCGTTTTTAAAGTAGATTGAACAATTCAACAGGAAGGTTTATATGTCTTAAACATCTTGATATTCCGACGGAATCGGAAGTTACGCGGGTAAAACCGCGGGGCGTAGCTAGTTCATTAAAAACGTGTAATATTACTAAAATAATCATAATCAATGGTTCAATGAATCTGTTAATCAATCATCAATATAGACTAACACATTAAATTCACAGGTAGGTACATCGGGTACTATATCAATGTTATGAAATATTAAATTCCCCATTGTATTTTAGTTGAATTGGTGCCTGCCTACCTATATATACCTTTACGTATAGGTATACGTGCGCTTAATATTGTTGCCTACTCTAATTAAGTCCACTACACCAATGTTTGGAATTAATTAGTGTATTGTTTAATTGGCATCTCTTGTTGCCTTATCTGTTTGTTTGGTTTATTTATTAGTAGTGTTTGTGACAGTGACAGCTATACGGGAGTCACGTTTAATCCAATAATATTACCTATCTATTTCCAATTTTTTAAACACTAATCTCGATCTCGCGAGATTTTCCAAAAAACCTTTTTTAGTGGATGAATATTGAATACCCAACATAAAGAACACGTGCTCCAAAAATGTCTATAGGACCAACGGTTTAGGCTGTGCGTTGACATATCAACGCACAGCCTAAACCGCTGGTCCTAACTCATAAGTTAGGCGACTAATATTTAGTTCATTTAGTTACTCACTCAATCAATCCACTCAGGAGTACATTTAATTTAATTATCGATCTATCTATTAACCTTTTTACAGCTTTAAGTTATTCCGGCTTGCCAAAAGATGCCCCTGACCTTCTCAGGTCTCTCATCTCTACTGCTTTAGCAAAGCAATGCTTTGTCTCGCTCTAGCGAGTGATGTCAAAAGTTAAGAAAATGTGACAAAACTTTCTTTGAGAAATCCCATATTGGTCAGGTAATTTGCTGTGTTTTAGGTAATTTGTTTCGAAGACTAATTTAAAAAGAGACACTTTATCGTGAAGATTGGGAAGACAATATGATGTCACTTTATTATCCTAATGGTCTTACTATACGGAATGTCGAAGATCATGCGAAATGGAGACGCAAAAGTAGGAAAGCGTAGGGCTCCCGAGAGGAATGCAAGCGGGAACATCGCTTGAATGACGACCTCTGTGGCGCGTCGGGCGAACGCTTGGCTGCAATACAGAAGGTTCGGGTTCGATTCCCGCTGGGTGCAAATATTTATGCTTAAAATGAATATTTGTATTTGGTCTGGGCGTATTTCTATGTATAGTATGTATGTATTTACAAAAGAAAAATAAATATAAGTAGTATATTCTTTGTCTAGTCACCGTAACACAAGCTTAGCAGCTTACCACGGGGCTAGATGGCGCTGTGTGTTCGTTACAGGATTTATTTATTTATTTATTTAATGATGATGATGACACCATGATCGGGTATCAAAAAATCAACAGTGAGCCATATTTCTAACATTTACAATATGAATAGTCAGCTGCAGAAGCTCCGAACAATATGACCCAGTCTATATTACGGATTGATTTCACCTGCCTACCTGTCAATATTAATTGAATATTGTGTGAGATTCAAATTGAATTCAGTGGTCTACCTATTGTCGATTTAGTAGCATAGGTACGTTCTATACGCATTCTGGTTTTGAATGCTTAATGCGCAGAGGGTAATAATTATCTAGTCCTAACTATTCATTGTGAATAATTTTTGTGGATTAATTTGATCTACAATACAAAGTTTTGGAATAATTAATACGAGCTTTACATTTGAAAACACAGAAACGCTAGTCAAAATTTCAATTCTACTTAAACAATTATTAAGCAACTACCCAAGAAACAAAAATATGTCACATATAAGCTCTATAAGCGAGTTGACGCCTCTAAATTGGCCATTGAATCAGCTCTATATAATAATAAATAAATAAATAATAAATCCTGTGACGAACACACAACGCCATCTAGCCCCGTGGTAAGCTGTTAAGCTTGTGTTACGGTGACTAGAGAACATATACAAATAATTATTTTTAAGCATAAATATTTGCGGGAATCGAACCCGCAACCTTCTGCATTGCAGCCAAGCGTTTGCCCGACGCGCCACAGAGGTCGTCAGGTCGTATATAAATACTATAAGCGCTTATAATATCATCAAGAAAAGGCGCACATTACGTAGCTAATTAGTGATGTTGTGGCGATATATTAGCTCTGTTGAATTACATCTAGTTTCTATAATAGTGATAAACAGTCACAGCTTCCCCCTACTCTGTGATAAAATAATGATTAAATTGTCTTTATATCGCAATATAGCGTTATACTGGTCACCGAGACCAAATTACAGAGCTACTTGGCTCTGTAATTTGGATATATCAAACTCAAAAATTTCCCATACTTATTTTAAAACTAGAAGCTGCTCAGTTATTTAAATAGCCCTTAAATTAAAATTTGGCTGTTAGACTGCTTCGTTCAACCTGCGATTTAATAAAAATAAGCTTATACTCGTATATGTTCAATTAGTAAGTACGTAGTACGTACCCCATTATTACTTATAATAATTAAAATTTCTTCTGAATTTTCCACTAAATTGAACGTGAATGCGTTTAGAACTAGTAAATATTTGATTAGAGTATTTAAAATCACGGTAGAGTGATCTGTAGTGTTTGTCCAGCTGTGGGAACCCTTGTTTGTTTACAAGCTTAATGGATCGTGTAGCCGTGTACCATTTATGCAACTATTGTAGGAAGTAGATAAATGATGAATTACATACTACAGGCCTGTGTCAAAAATTGATGGGTCATTTGAACAACAAGATTTGAGTTTTGGCGTGAACGCGTTGAGATGTGTTGCTAAATTTTAATTTTTTGTGAAATCTAGTTCAAATGCGTGTAAATTGTTTGATTTCGGGGGTTTGAATTCTCACCTGCACTCAGTTGGACAGCTTACCAGTGATGGCATAGTGCTAAATCTTATTATTTTATGTCCTTCTATCTTTCTAAATAGGTCTTCTGGTGGTTCATCCTGAAATTGTTAAGTTGTGTGTGTATCGTGCGACCGTGCGTGCTGTTAAATTTCCACAGATGATGTATTTCTGTGCTACTTCAACAACAAAATACTAAATACAAAATACAATAAATATTTTAGTGGGATTCCCTTACAAAAAAAGTGTTATTTTTTGTGATAATGGTTGCAACCCTTCGTGCGCAAGTGCAACTCACACTTTTCTGATTTTGATTTGTTAATTAAGCCCTACGGCTTAACTCTTACTAAATATTAACCCAACCCTATATTCGCTTACACATAATTCTGGTATATTCTCGTAAATTTTCAGTGTACCCAAACAACGACGTAACAGAATATGGCTGTTAGACGAACTTACGTGGAAGATCATCTGAGTAATTAATCCACTTAGTACGAAGGTGGATCCAGTGCTTGAACCGCTTTGAAACTGGATGTTCGACTCGCAACTTGAGCTGCCCTCTTATCTTCCGCAACTCCCTTGGTATCTGAACCTTGTAATTAGTATACTTATTAGTAATTAGAATTGTTTCAAAAAGGAATCTTAACTGAAATATTTAAAGGGGTTTAATTACCTACCCCCTTACTTATAAACGCTAATTAATGCGCTGCATAACTATGCATCGTTTGTCTATTACTGTCACATGAATTTGACAGAGACGACGCTGACAAAGACAGAGACAAACGTCACTTAACTTAGTCATGTGTAAATAATATTTTATAAGTAAGGGAGCTAATGTTTTTTTTGTTTATTAGTCAATCTTTAAAAACACATTCAACTAACTTTGGTTGAAAATGAATGAAGAGATTCGCAAAAAAATTAAGTGATTTAACATTCGATGCTTCACTTTTACTTTTAGACAGTTTAATCTGGTTGCTTTATCCAGATTACCTAAACTGCAAAGTGTACGATGTGCTTTACCTACTTACCAACCTCATTCCAAGAAATAGTAGGTTCGAAACCCACGGGTAAATATTAGTTTAGGAATAGCATGGAAGTAAATGTCCAGACACAATTTCTCAGACGTAAAATTGACATTCCTATAAAAGGAAATCGCAGGTACTTTCCCTGTCTACATTCTTACTCCGCTTACGTATTATAGGTACTTGTTTACCTTTTTTTATTTCTTACTAAATTGACGATATTATTGCATAAGATGTAGGTAATTTTTATGATTCAAGCGCTATCCAAATACCTATACTTATTATAAAGGAAGAGAGGACAAAAAATCTGTACTTGGAAGTAAATTTAAAAATTACTCATAGTCGGGAGTCGGGACCCATTCATTTTACCGATCTAATTTTTCCAATGGGTCCCGACTGTGAGTAATCTTTTACTCATTTATTATGTGTTCTGTGTGTATCGATTACAAAACTATTTGAATGATTATTCAGTATTACTTAGCATAATTTCAAATTAATGGGCTTGTTTTTTTTCTTTTTTGTTTTTTTTGTTGTTCTTTACGTATTTGTAAATTGAGTTTTTTTACGCAGTCGGGTTTTTTGTTTTTTTAAATTAATTTTTTTATTTGACGCTTTTTAGTTATTTTTATTTATTGACGGTAAGTCTCGTAATCATTCATTTCATTAAGGGAGTTAATATCATGTGGATTATTCAGTAGATAACTAATATTATAATTAAGTAGGAAGATACTTATGTTCCTACTTTATTTATTTTTATATTCTATTTCAGTTAGGTTTTAGGTATTTATTGTTTAAATTTATTATTATTCTTTTAACGTTCTTAGCACCTAAGTACCTAAATGTTATTAGGCTTTTATTCAGTTGGTAGGTACAATTTATGTAATTTTTTTTAGTTTATTTCAATAAATTTTTGTCACCTGTACCATCACGGCTTATAGTTTGGTAGTTCTAAGCGTAACTACGTAACAAAAATAAAAACTTGTTCGTTAGTAATAAAAAGCAAGAATACCTAATTGGTAATTAACTTTAAACCGTTCTATTTCCTAGACTGCTATTTAAAATGAAAAATGGTAAAAGAAACCTAACATTGATTTTTAAATACCTATTCAACGACATCTTGTTGCAAAAGTTAATTTGGATTACTGTCATGTCTTTAGTCACACTCGCCAGATTAAGACGAATCGATTGACGTAAGAATCATCAAAATCGGTTTACGCGTTTGGCCTCTAGAACGCCACATAGAAACATCCATACATACATACATACATAGACCGATAAACACATTACCCTCCTTTGCGTCGCGCAGTCGGGTAAAAAGTTGTCTAATGAACGAAAAAGTGCAACCGCTCGAGAACCGCTCGGCCGCCCGCGCCCGTGATAACGCGTTTTTAACTTTCGCGGGTGAAACCGCGGGGCGCTAGCTGCGCCCCGGTAATAAACATCAGTAATAATTTTAATGACGAAACTTACATGAATTTCTCAAATATAACTTCTTCCAGAAATACTTACTGAATAGAAATATAACTTTTTACTTTTAGGGCTTCTGTGTTTGCCTTGTAAACTAATTGCAATTGTTGTTGGCTATGTAAATAACGTGTTAATCTAGATAGATTCAACATCATTCGATTTCAGATACCTAGTTTTTTTTAGGGGGGATAGATAGATTATCTATCTAATTCAAACATGTCTCTTTTCAAATATCTGGATGACGGTTTTCCCCCATTCCAGAGAAGGCCTTATTTTCTAGCATGTCCAGAAAAATCTTGCCATATAGCAACACTAGGTAGTGATTTATTAATCACATTGATGTAATCCAAATATTTAAAAATAAATATTCCGACCCAATATTCGATTACCCGAGGCAAAAGTTAAATTAATTCGACTAATTAACCACGTTTTACATTAACAAGCCAAATTGAACTTTTAAATGGTGCTCCAACGATTATTCTAATTGTGCTGTTTAATTATCCATTCATTGCTAATCAAACATATTATCAATTGATAATACTTTATGGGAATCAATACATGAACGAATCGCTACTCGTTGTCCTAGGTGGGCGATGCGGACGACGCGCGCGACTTGTAGCGAGGCGAATGCGACGACATAGTCGTTTATTTATAAAATATTATTTACACATGACTAAGTTATGTGACGTTTGTCTCTGTCTGTCAACTTCAACTGTCAACTTTGACCCATTCATTTTACCAATCTAATTATTCCAATGGGTCCCGACTGTGAGTCATTTTTTACTCATTTATTATGTGTTCTGTGTGTATCGATTACAAAACTATTATTACTTAGCGTAACTTCAAATTACTGGGCTTGTTTTTTTCTTTTTGGTTTTTTTGTTGTTTCTATGCGTATTTTTTAATCGAGTTTTCTACGCAGTCGGGTTTTTTGTTTTTTTATAAATTATAATTTGTTTTATTATCGTTATCTATCTCACCTGATGGAAAGCGACGATTTGGTCTAAGATGTAGCACGCTTACCTAGAAGAAACCTGAAAAAATAAATTAAATAAATAACACCTGCAACGACTATTTGATATTTTCTCGGTGCGTTGCTGCGTTTGTTGCTCACCTAGGACGTATAAATGCAAAATTTATTAACTGACAACGTCAGATTTATCGCAGCTGATGTATTTGAATATTCAATACGTTATGTTCTAATTAAAATTCAATATTGTTGTGTAATTGTAATTAGCTTTTATGTTGTTACTGCTTACATTATAATTGTGGGTTGTCAAAACAGGTCAGGATATTCTGAAAATAAGAACGTAAGATTGAACTATTTTTTTTTCTAGAAGTTCGCAAAAATCGTTTTAAAATAGGTAGCATTCATAATTTTAAAATTTTAATAGCATTTTAATAACATAATAATTTATTTTTAGTCTGTTATACACTGACTCAGGCCGCATAATTTGAATCTTATAAAATTTCTTAAATACAATACAGTTCTCTCTACAACAAATAACGTTTTTTACAAGCAAAAACACAATATAAAATTACGTAGTCATCTTTACGCATTACGCATTACCTATGAAGTTCATTACAATCAATACGTAATCAATGGCTAACACAATTTTTTGAATACCGTCAAATTGTACTTCTACGCTGTTTGATCAATTCATCAGCATCAGCATTCAAGTAATTTTTGTTCCAAATTTGAAGCAAAGATGAATGAATATAATCAGACCATATTCACAGTCCCCAATGACTCGATTCTCGTATATTGGATCACAAAAAACAGGTCAAGTAAGAGTCGGATACGCGCTTGAACCATTCCGTACCATTATCACAATTAATTAATAAATTTATTTATTTATTCGATGTTTAAATTTATTTATTTATTTCCCAATAAAGTTTAAACTAATAAAAATACTCTTAATCTACATTAACATTCACAATATATTTTTTTATATTTGTAAGGCAAGATATGGTGACAATTAGGTACCAAACCTTAAAATAAACACTATGCCAAAAAATTAGATAAGTACCTACTAAACCTTAAAATAAACACTATGCCAAGCGAAATCCCTGAACGCAAGGTAATCCAACTCATCACTAGATGGCGCTAGTGGTAAAAACACATCGCGGTATTTAAAAAAAAACATGTTTGTTATTCGAGAGCCCCCCATAAATATGTGTTTATTTGTATAGCGGCAACAGAAATACATCATTATGAAAATTTCAACTGTCTAGCTATCTCGGTACATTAGATACAGCCTGGTGACAGACGGACAGACAGCAAAGTCTCAGTTATAGGATCCCGTTTTTACCTTTGCGTACAGAACCCTAAAAATGGTAGTCGTATGTTTTCAATTAAACGCTTATTTTGTACAGGGGATCGACACAATGGATCATTGTACGTCAGCTATTACGATATTGACGTAGTGTGAATGAAACTTATTCGATGTATTGAGGGGGAAACATATCCGCTCTCTATTAGTGAAATAAGAGTCGAACATGTATGATTCTTATATATTGTACAGATAGGAAATTCGATTATGAAAGTAGTTTGGTCTTTTGTGCCTGCATTAAAACGTAATAAATGTAGTTAAAAGAGATTTTAAAGCTAATTGTCTTCCTTTCTGTGACCAACAACGGATATACCTACTACTTATATTAACTTTTTTTTTGTAAGTAGGTATATACATATAACACCTACATAGAAACCTACATAGAAATACACCCAGACCAATATTTATTTTAAAGCATAAATATTTGCACCCAGCGGGAATCGAATCCGCAGCCTTCTGCATTGCAGCTAAGCGTTCGCCCGACGCGCCACAGAAGTCGTCAACCTCTCGCCTTTGTACGCATCGGACGCATCGCAATAAACGAATCGTAAGATTTTTTGTATAGAAATCCGACTGTCACGATGCGGATTGGTGAATGCACTTCTGCGACTTTCTGTACAAAAATATCACGATTTGTTTGATGCGATGCGTTCGATGCGTACGATGCTGAAAGGTGGACGCTTAGCTTTCCAGATAAAAAATTGAATCTACAAATGTACAGACAAAAGCATAACCCTAGCATAATCCTTGGTAGTCGTGTAAAAACCTATAAAACGAAAAAAACTGAAAATTTCAAAGTGTTTATACACACTATTTAATCAACGCTTTTACAACTTAATAATTTTACAATTTCACTAATTCCAATAGCCATAAATTAATCATTTTTTAGGAAACCTAAACCTAAACCTTGTTTAGGACCTAATAACTATTTTTATAAAAATTCATGAAATACAACATGAACGCAAATTGTAACCTATAATTAAGCTAATATAAAAATGTTATTTTTAAATGCAAAATGGCACCTACTTGTATACCAATTTAATCACAAGGTTGTTATAAGAAACCCATAAGTTATTAATAAGAAAGTTGTTAAAATTAAATGGTACCTCATAGTGCTGGCGATATAAGTAGAAAATGCAATTAAATTCAATGAAGTATTAGTATTTAATCATTCTTCTTTTATTGATGACTAGCTGTTACCCGCGACTTCGTCTGCGTGGAAATAGTGCATAGCCGACTTTTTCGTTAATTACTTGGGTTGTACTAATTGGGTTTCGAGAACCAGATTTCAATCGGATTAGTAGTTTTTAATTGTATAAGGAAGAAACAGACAGACAACATGAATTAAATAAAAATGTTCTACTACTACCAAGTCCCATAAACATTTTAATAAATTTACTTCCAAGTACAGACTTTTAGCAGTCTTATCCTTATTATTAGTAATACAAAAAAATATAGCTCTGCCAAATGTGAGTAATATTCTATTCTTTTATTTTTCTTAAATATTTTATTCATTTAATAGATATATTATGTAGGTGCTGAGTAATAGTTAAAACTAAAATAAAGGAGCGATTATTAAAAAAAAACATTTAATTAAAAAACCGTTTTATGTTTATTAGGTCTATTTTAATATTACCATAATTAAATACAATATAAAACGGTTAACGGGTAACGGTTATAAACGGTTTATAATACAATATATAAACGTAATTTAGTAAATGTTTGGTAAGATTTCATATTAATAAATAAATTCTCTAAATAAATAAATTCTCTAATTCTCTAAATAAAAATAAAAGCCCAAAATACCAAAAGAAATTAAACAGAACAGAAGAAAAAAATGAACAGATTCCTGTTTTTGAATAACCGGCAAGTAAAACCTACCGCCTCTTCCAGACAACCAAACAATGTTAAATGCAACCTCATAAAATCTATAATAGACACACATCGCGGTCAAAAAAAATCCTCATTTTGTCGTTGTCGATAAAGTATACAAATTCTGGTAGCCAAAACATCACAATTGATTAAAATGGTTTCCCATTAAATATTTAATATTGCACTAGGTTGATTGCATCGATCAATAAACGTCAGTTAGGCATTGCTAGCTCAAATTACAGCCTGATTAGTAGTGGCAGTAACCACCGTGTTATGCACTCAATTAATTAGCTACGCGAATTAACCATCCACATATTCTGTGTTCGACTCAAGGGATGCCGATAATGCACAGCTTTGATTCGCTTATGGCTCGATACAGAAATGCTGCTAAAAGTATGAAGGCATTTACAATGCTAAAGAGCAAATACAGAAATGCTACTCAATATCTGATTCCAACTTAAATAACTAAGCAGTTCTCGAACTCAACAATTTCCATGCACAGAAGCTGATCTATTACTTAAAAGTACCATCTCTCACATTTTAAGTGGTGTTTATTATTTATTCCGTTGTAAAATGAATAATTTAGTAGCTTATACATTTAAAAAATCTCATAGGTAGGTGGAGATTTTGAATTTTAAATGCTGCTCAATTATTTAAGCAGCCTTCAAATAATGATTTGCGTATCAGTACTTGGAGGATCAGCGAAGATTCTAGAACCTACTTGTAATAAATTAGACGCGATGTGTTTTGGAGATGTGAAAGTTTGTAAGCCTAAAGATGGGTGTGTTTCTTCCAACGTAACTCGGTGTGTACTGCGAGACTTACGAGGGAGAAGTTGCAGTATTATACCTGAACATACAAAATAATTCAAAACAAAACACATAAAAATCACATACCAACAGTACCAATTACAGCGAACACATGCAGTAATTGATACACAAAAATGATTCATCAATATCTATTAGTCAGTTTTGATAAAACAACACGAGAACTAAGCGTTCGAGCTCGGCCACAATAACACACTCGATTAATTAGCTCTGAGTGACGTGTTCCACGCACTTACCTAATTAATGCCCCAGAACCAAACAATAACATGGATATTATAATAATACAAAGACGATAAAACCAGTCGACTGCTCATTAGTAAGATCCTTCACGAAAAAAGTACGTCTTTTTAACAGTAGCACCCTTGTGCAACAACGGTCAATCACAAATAACCTTATTAATAAATGTGCTGTATATACATAAATACGTGAAAATATATATAAACAAGGTGAACTATTTCGATGGGCTTTCAGAGAGAAATCCTATATTAATGAGATAGCAAAAACTGCTGAAAAATTATTTTAAATTATTAGTTTATCCAGAAATCTTTTTGCAAAATAATTAACACCCTAATGTTGCTGATAGAGATCAAATCATGGGAACAGCGACATAGTGTGTTAAATCGGGAGAAATGCCTTTTTTAGAGAATGTATTTTTCGAATTTCCACAGTCGTAGAACAAAAGTTGTTTGTCTAGACGTCTAGAACAACCTCCTTTCGGCTTAAAAGGGAATTATCGTTACACCTTGTATATTCGAGGTCATTATAGGTATAGGTAACGCATCCGCCAATCACAAACTGTCTAGGTATACCTAGATTTTGTTTATACAGAATGTATGAGTATTACCATACGTCCGCCCACAACGGTAAGTTGTGTTTTGAAGTTAAATTCTCGGTATGAGCAGTCTATTGGCTTTACTGTCTCTGTTATATTTAATACTACTGACAGCCAATGATTGGGTTACCTGACCAACAATATGCTTTGATTCCAATACGTCATTCGATTACGACTACGAGATATGTACCTATGCGTGTAAGATGCGTGACTGATAATTTGTGTGACAAAAAAAATATTTCGAGGTCCTCGTCTTTGAAAGGCACGTTAAACAGGTCCCAGTTATTTCTTTGATAGAGTTAGAGGGCTCATCATCATCAGCCTGTTGCAGTCCACTGCTGGTCATAGGCCTCTCCAAATGCACTCCACCTGGATCTATTTTCGGCTTCTTGCATCCAGTTAGAGTACTCAGTTTCTCAGTTGAATTGAAAAGTTCGAATTTCCAAAAGTTGTGTAGAACAAAAGTGATTTGTCTGGACGTCTAGAACAACCCCTTTCGGGTCAAATGACCATCGTTAAAACACGCTGTTTATTCGCATGTTAAACTTTTCATAACTCAGTTTAGTATACTTTAGTATAATGGACAAGGTTCTTGATACAAATGAGTGTTTATGCCATATGAAATAAATATAATATTTCAATCAGTAGGAAAGGAAATGTAATGCAGAATTAATTCAACTGACATAAACCACTCACTCGTAATAATTTGTTAATTAAATTTCAAATATTTAATAGTAATTTATGAAATACCGATTATATGGATTTATTTCATTACAGTTGAATTATTAGGCTCAAGACAGATGATAAATTATACGGTCGGCCGATATTATCAACTCACTATTCATTTGGAAGCCAGTTGTTTCTTTCAAGTTGAAGATTCTTGTACACAACCTCTAACATAATCATAAGTTTTATTCAGTGCATCTAGTAATAGTCGAATATATTGGCAACAAGCTAAGAGCAAAATGTCTAAATTTCTGAATATGCGAATGGTAAGCTCTAGTCTAAATTGTGCATCATTTTATGCGGGCATTTAGAAGAATGGCATCAAAATTGTAGTTTTAATGTGTTAAAGTCTCATTTATTTTTAAATTAGATTTCTTCTTGGCAAGCATATTACATCATCGACTTCATCGCTGCTTTCGTTTATAGATGACGTGACAATCAGTCTTTTAAACTTACACGATATCTGTTTATTATTTAAAACGTTCTAGACCCATAGTTCTATTACCAATAGGTAGATGAGATGAAGTCAAATGCTTATCACATGTTATATAAAGAAACTACGAGCAATCGGCCAATGAATTAGTCCGTAGTCTGTTTCACCCTTAATAACATTTACAGAATGATATCACAACTTCAATAAGTCACCTCCGACCTAAGAAATATGAGGGGCGAGGGGAGCAATTTACCAGCAATTTTAATAATAAGTCTCTGGCATTTCTATTATAGCTCGAGGCGATCAGGTGGGCGCCCTCCAGGGTTTAATAACTCACGATTAGCCTATTGGATTCGCTCTTCGAATGTTTGCTATTTTTTTTTCTATAACGTTCTCTTACATGGAGTTTAATTAATTTTTTCATATGTTAGCATTTTAATATTCATTTTTGATCACTATCTTCATAGGTATATTACTAGCTGCGTCCCGCAGTTTCGCCTGTGTTAGTTCCGATCTCGTGGAAATATCGGGATCAATATTCCTTTAATAAATAGCTTTTTTATTGAGATGCCAAGACAAACCATTGAGGTTTTGTGGCATTTGTTTAAACTTAACTCAATGTATGTTCTAAAATATGTTATTCAATAAATAAATACCTAAATAAAATAAATTCGTGAAAGAATCTTTCAAATTGGTACAGAGTTTTAGTGATTAACCCAATATACATACATACAACTTTTTATAGTCTTATATATAAAAATAAATCGTCATTTCGCGTGGTATCACACTTAAACGACTGATCCGATTTCGTTAATTCTTTTGTGTTGTTCTTAGTAGTCAGGAGAAGGATCATATAAAAGAAAAAATGCTGAACCGATTTGATAAATCTTACACGGGTGAAAAAGTTGCACCCTCGATTCTCCCTTTACTCGTAAGTATTGTGCGATATTATTATGTATTTAATACAACTACAAAAACGCAACGTAAGTATGTTGCAAGTAGTAGGTGGATAATACAGTTGTAAAAATTTAGGGTGTTCGTCACCAACGCTTAGGCCAAATGTATTTTAAGTCGATTATCTCGGATTGAGAAAATTTGCGTGGTTCGAATCCCGGCTACTGTCAGCCATGCCTTGTGATTTTGTAGATGCATTTTTCCTTTAAAATATTCCAATAAACGCCCAGTGCAGGCTTAACCACCTTTAATATAAATAAAAAATAAATAAGCTAGAAATAATATTTACTTAATAAAAACTCTATTGTATTTGTTATACATGCATGACCCTACTTATGTGCAGATGATTGAATGGATGAAAATAATAATTCCCACCATTGAAGTCATATGAAACTTATTATTAGTGGTAGGTGCTGAATTTTAATTAAAAGTGATAATGTAAATACCCTACCTACAGTTCAGTGTACAGTATGTCCGCTCTGCCCCCGACGGGGGTGAATTTAATTATTAAAATTCTACGCCATCGGCATCACTGTCGATATTAACTCTCTATTTGTTGTTGTGAATCTGTTGACGTTTTGTACTTTAATTTGACAGTGACATTATGTGGGACATATTGTAGCAATTAGACGAGTTTTAGTTTTTTTTCTCGACTCACTAAGCATTGGCAGAATTGCGTGTTAACGTCAGCAATAGCCATACAAAAGAAGTTGAAATTGAAAGTTATACTTCGAAGTTATATTGTGGCGAATCATATGGTTTACTTTTACCACAATTATTATTTTATAAGGTTCCAAACTGGCCCTTTGTTATACTTCAAAGTTATATTATGGCGAATCATATGGTTTACTTTTACCACAATTATTATTTTATAAGGTTCCAAACTGGCCCTTTGTTATACTTCAAAGTTATATTATGGCGAATCATATGGTTTACTTTTACCACAATTATTATTTTATAAGGTTCCAAACTGGCCCTTTGTTATACTTCAAAGTTATATTATGGCGAATCATATGGTTTACTTTTACCACAATTATTATTTTATAAGGATCCAAACTGGCCCTTTGTTATACTTCAAAGTTATATTATGGCGAATCATATGGTTTACTTTTACCACAATTATTATTTTATAAGGTTCCAAACTGGCCCTTTGTTATACTTCAAAGTTATATTATGGCGAATCATATGGTTTACTTTTACCACAATTATTATTTTATAAGGTTCCAAACTGGCCCTTTCTTATACTTCAAAGTTATATTATGGCGAATCATATGGTTTACTTTTACCACAATTATTATTTTATAAGGTTCCAAACTGGCCCTTTGTTATACTTCAAAGTTATATTATGGCGAATCATATGGTTTTCTTTTACCACAATTATTATTTTATAAGGTTCCAAACTGGCCCTTTGTTGTTGACTTCGATCCAAATTAGATCCAAATTTACTATGCGCTATTTTTTACACTAATAGCCTTATTAATAAACGAAGTAAAGTTGGAGTAGTTACGTGTCACTGAAAAAGACTTTTCAAAGTTGACAGACAGAAACAAAACGTGGTACAATTACTTCTATCTTATTCCACATTTATTAATCAGGCTATAAGGGTTTATGAGAAGAAAAATACGTTTGCTGTAAAAACCGTTTTTTAAATAAACATAATATAAAGGGACCAATATGTAGACATAAGTAAACCAAGCTACAACAACAAACAATAATAAAAATCAATAAAATAAATGTAGTTTTCTTATAAGTATACAAATATGCGAGTAGATAACTATAAATTTCATGAATAAGAAAACAAATGTAAATTATTCACTATATTCCTTTACTTAAATTAAAAGTAGGTATAATAATAAAAACTAATTTTCAATTAATATTTGTCTATGGCAACCCTATGCACAGCACACAGCAACCTACCTACAGTGAATCCGCGAAATGAAAATAATAACGGAATGTTTTAATTTCCCTGCGAGTGACGGGTCACGTGGCTTCGTCCCCTCGCTAGCTCCAACCGTCCTACTGTCATCGTCACTGCTGTGGACAATTAGCTTGGTCATGAGACTATATTTTCAATTTTATGATTTTTAGAGATCCACACGTTTCCTTAGTAATGATAATCCGCGCTACCATGATCGTTTGTCGATGCTATGTCGTCCTTTTATAAAATAAAGTAAATTTTAAATAAAAAATACCCCGACTACTTCTAAAAACCACAGACAATTTATTATTTTTTTGTTTTCAGTTTGTTATTTTTTTTTTAATTATTTGATGTGTTTTTAATTTTTTTTTTTGAAGTTCGACAACGCGACGTCTTTGCGACTACTTATGAGACGTCATGGTAGGGCCCAATGAATGTTAATAATCAACAAACCCACTGCTTACAAAAAGACCGTTTAAAATTTGCATTTATATTTGGGCATATTTATTCTAAGGATTCATTCTGCTACTAGCTGGATCTTGCGGATTCATCCGCATAAGTCCTGATTCCGCAGGAAAATCTAAATCAAAAGTAGCCTATTTGTTAATCTAGATCTCCAGCTATCTGCATACGAAGTTTCATTTAAATCGGTTTTGTAGTTTTTGCGTGAAGAAGTAACAAACATGCAAACTCACAAACTTTCACCATTATAACATTAGAAGGATTGTAAGGATTTATTCTGCAGTTTCACTCGCGTAAATCCAGATTCCGTGTAAATATCTGCATCAAAAATATATGTTAATCCAGATCTCAAGCTTTCTGCTTAACAAAATATTATTCATCGCAATCGGTTCAGTAGATTTTGCGTGAAGAAGTAAGAAACATAATATACTTGTTTGCTTACTTTCTCACATAGAAACTATTTATAGTACAGAACCCTGTAAAAATAATACTTTTTCTTCATCAATTGTGCAATGAGCACATTACATTCAGAGACTTTCCTGTTTGACGAGATGGCCGAAATTGAATAACACTTTATGATATTACATTATTTATGATAGATGACTTCATGAGAAATGATCTGAGCATAAGCAACTATAGAATTTAAATAAGTAAAGTTAATATTATTATTTTCTTGTTTGCTAATGTACTTTATAAAAACTCGGGTCTCGATCGCGTTTATGAAATTTTTATAAATTTAAATACATATTTATAATTACCCCGACGTTTCGGCAAACGGGTTACACCGGCCGTGGTCGCGGGAAGACTGATTTATAAAAAGTGCATAAACGCGATCGAGACCCGAGTTTTTATAAAAATAGTAATGAACAGAAATCGTGTGAGTTAAAAAAGTGTAATGGACTTTATATGTAAAAAACTAAATAAATGACTAAGAAATGATATTTACCCGTAGATACCTACCTACATTAACGAAGAAGGAATGAATTTCATTTAATTGCTTAAAATGTTTTCACACCAGTTATCAATAAAGGATAAAGTTCAACATATTTTTTACCTGCACTTAACTTGGCATGCGAATATTAATTAGAAATGAATTTAAAAGTAGGTACAATTCTTATTTATTTATTATATAATACCTATCTCTATTTATTTAAAAAAAACTAAGCACTAGGCTTGTACTATGGGTACTGGACAAAGGATATACTACATATTATGTACATGCATACAATACATAGAATACACCAAGAACCTGAAACAAACATTTATGGTTAGCAGAAATATTTGTTCCCGGGGGGAATCGAACCCGCAACCTTCTGCGTTGCAGTCCGGGCTTCGCCGCGGGTCGCAACTAGTTAGTTCACTAATTCAATTCACTAATCACAAACAAGTGAAGCCAAAATAAACCTTCAATTAATTCATAGCTTTGTGTGAATGAGATTTCTTCATGTTTCAATTTATAGAAGCGATTACAAACGAAGTCGCACGAGCGGAAAATTAAATACCATTGGTGTAAGAGAAATTTGTGAGTTGCAACTGGCAACCCTAGCTAAGGCAATCTGTACTGAATAATCCGTTATGTGTGCGGGTGGTAACCCTGATAATAGGGTATTTCAAATAGTACATTAACCTACGTTTCTAAATTGGTTATTCCACGGATTGATTACAATAATGTAGCAGTAATGAATAAATGTCGGTTTTAATTAAGTTTTATCAATAATTTGATATCATTGGTTTGTAATGGTAACCTAGAATTAAAATGTAAAAAATATCTCCCTTTGCATACCAAGTTTAGTGCTGGTGAAATATGTTGGAATATTATTTAAGTGACATCTCTGTAACCATATTTCGAGCAAATAAATGACATTCATTCATTCAATGTAGCTTTCAAACTAGCAGTTGAGGCAAACGTATGGGCTATTGGAAACCTACTGTAAGATATTTTCTTTTTTTTAGATTCTTTACCTACCTACTCGTGAAAAGTAACATCATTCAAATAAAAAAAAGTTGTTGTTCATCAAAAGACCGCAGCTGAATATAAACAAGCATATAATTAGCAATGTGACGAAAACCGGAAAATACACTCAACTTCAAAGAAGAATAATCAATAAAAAAACAAAACTATAACCTAAATGAAAACCTCCTTCTTTAAAGTCGGTTAAAAAACTGATTATTTTTAATTAACGAAAGGTATTCCAAATATTGATCTGACTGAATGCGAATGTTCGTACGTACCTACGTACAGTATCGATCTAAAGTGCAGTTGCAGTAAGTAAAAAATATTCTACGAACGAGTTCGACGTACTGTTTCTTATTTTTATTTTAACAATGTCTATAGTTGGCCGAGGGGTTGTACTCGTCGCCTGCGATTTCAACCAGCGTGGGTTCGATCCATAAGTTTGCGTAGATGTAATAAAATCGATAATTTTGATGTAGATTATTTTTTAAATCCTTTTTTTTTTATGTTTTATTTTTTTTTAATGACACAATTATTTTCTTCGTTATATTAAAAAAAATAAAAAAATATTATTGACTACAGGCCCGTGTCAAAAATTGATGAGTTATTTAAACCTCTATGTAGAAGACCTATTTCGAAAAATAGAAGGACATATGAGTTGAAAATTATAGGTCAATTGATTCGCCCGAATGGGTATAACTGGATAGTAGGTATTATTACAATTGTCAAGTATAATTTGGGAGCTTTGGCGCGAACGCGTTGAGATGTGTTGTTAAATTTTCATTTTTGTGAAACCTAGTTCATATGCGTGTAAATTATTTATTTAATTTCGGGGGCATATTAATCAATTTAGTTTCGTAAAGGTGTACAAGTGCAAATAAAAGTGAAAATCGGGGCAAAACATGGACTTTAGCGTTGTCTCCAAATCTCATCAACAATATATAGTTAAAATAAATAAATAATAAATAAATCCTGTGACGAACACACAGCGCCATCTAGCCCCGTGGTAAGCTGCTAAGCTTGTGTTACGGTGGCTAGACAACGGATATACTACTTATATTTATTTTTCTTTTGTAAATACAATCAACATTGTAAATAAAAAATGGCTCCTGCTTTACAATGATTCCCTCGACTTGACTTTAATTATGACGACTTGACTGTTTCTATGCAAATAACTTGCAAATATTAATAATACTTGACACTGGCAAATGTCCGAATGGAAAAGCCATATTAAAGAAGAAGAAGTATTATTTGGATAGTGACTTATGTTACGGTATTGTTTAGTTACCTACAGACAGACACACTACCTACTCTGCATGGAGTACGTCTGCGTGTTTTTAAATTTTAGTTCACGCGATTTTCAACTTCAAGATGGCAGTGCAGTAATGCACTCTGACTGTACCTATCTACCTATATTTTGTAAATGAAATCCGAGTTCCCTGTTTGCTTCGTATTCGACTATCCAAACATAATTGGTGGCCGTATACGTTCGTAGTACTCAGAATAGAATACGCGGTCCAATTAAAATTAATTAGTCTCGGAACACAGTGCATAAACCGAAGCAACAAATCAACCAAAGATACCGATGTAAACATGTATCCCTTCAATACAACTCATAGATGGGGAATTCTAGGAATAAAGGTAATTAATAAGGTTCAACAAGTATTAATTATTTGCAAGATACCTATTCTCGGATATTTTTGTTTTGTTAAATTACATGACTGTAATACTTACATGTTATACACTTTAAGAGCTTAAAAGCTAACGATTTTCAATTCTAACTTATTACCCTGTTTTCTGAATATTACCTCCAGATATTTTTTAAAAATAAATATTTATTTTCGCTGAAGTTACGCGTGTTCGAAAGTGTATTTTTTTTCTTAGTTATCACTTCAAAATTTAGTAAGGGACATAAAAGTAAATCTTACTAATATTATACAGCTAATCAAATTGCAAAGATCGCGTTATAAATACCAAAATTGTTTTAAGTCAAAGTTTTTGCTTAGCTCAAGCTTAGGTAAGTCTGAACTATGACAAAGTACGGACTGTAGTTCAGCCTTAGAGGGATTAGTCATTAAGACGCCACGTGAGCCAATTTAGGATTGGCGAATATTTGTCTTTGGACCGTGGTGAGTCCTAGGACATGTCGGTTTCCTCACGATGTTTTCCTTCACCGTAAGAGCGATGTTATAGCGCACATAGGTTTTCCTTAAAGGAAAAAACATTAGTGCGCGGACTGGATCGGGACTTACTTGGGAAACCACGGGACCCAGCTAGTTGCTGATAAAATTATTTAAATTTTATTACATACAATAAAAAATACTTAACTTATGTAGGACGACGCTAACAGAATTGATAAATAGGTAAATAAAAAAACCCAAGATTTCTGTCCGACCTGAAATAAATTATAAGCTGTGTTACTTCGGTGGTATTAAAATTTATTTTCACACACCATTCATCATGTAACAGCTTAAAATAAGACAGTTCAATGCGTTGAAAATCACACCCACACTAAGAAGCATGCATCTGTTTATATTTCTAGTAACATCAATGAAATTGGCCGTGTAGTCCTGGCGAGACTGGGCTACCCGATCTCTTCTTGTGAGTGTCGTAAAAGACGATTAAGGGATCTTGTGAGAGACTAGAAAATCTGGAGTTCCTCCCGCGCAGCGGCCGGTAAACTGCTTGCTGCCAAGGAGGGTTGGTATCACACATTTTATAAAATACGTTTACATTTAAAATGCTTTCTTGCAAACGTAAACAATATGAAATGCAATCCTTAATTTCGACTCGATTGAACATGCATCCGTGGCCAAATTGGAAAAGGCGTTGGGACGGATCCCCAGAGATGCAGGTTCAAGTCCTGTCGGGTGCGAAATTTTTGGAAAGCATTTCTTTAAGTATAGTTATCCAAGTGTAGGAAACACTTTAAAAATATAACAACAACGGTGCTTTATTGCATTTAAAATGTACCACTTATTTTTTAAAGAAATGTATTCGCACCCAATAGGACTTGAACCTGGAGCAGACCCAGCGCCTTTTTCCAATTTGGTCATAAGTTCTCGTCTCGTCGAGTGAAAATTATGGATTGTATTTCTGTCTTTCCTTACACCTGACGCACGTAGCAAAATAGTCAAAGAAATATTCATCCAAAAGTAGGAAACACTTTAAAATAAATCAACATGTTACCCCTATGACCACATCAGAAAACCTTATACAAGATGTAACGGGCAAGCCCTTTTAAGCCGAAAGGTGGTTGTTGTAGACGTCTAGGCGAACAACTTTTGTTCTACGACTTTTGAAAATTCAAACTTTATTTTTGAAAATTTTGAGGTTATGTTTCACTGAAAAAACAGCTGCTTTTGAAAATAAAGGTAATTGAAGGTTTGATTGTAGTAGACCACACTAAATTAAAGGACAACATAAAAAAAACATGTAAGTACCTATATTTAGTTAAATTTCTTAGATATTAATGTAAGTGAACATAAAAATCCCGGCTATTCAATTAGCGGGTGCGCCGAAGGGCTCGGAGGGCGGTGCCTACTGCCTAATAAACATAATATAAATAATCTGTGGCGATAAATCTGCACCGTTTTATGGCAGGAGTGGGTTGTCACTCAGTCTAATTAGCGCTAGTGCTGCTGCGTGCGTGACCTATTTAGCGCTATATCGCTGACTTACCAACTTACATGTTTTTACTGGTCATGGGTTAGAAAACTTTTTGAATTCACACGATATTTTGTCGAATATTTTTGTCTCCTAATTACAAAGTCCATATCAGTTTATGAAATGAAAATCTTACTAATATTATAAGCGAGATAGTATGTATGTATCTCTGTGAGTGTGTTACTTAATCACGCATAAATTTCTGAATCGATTGCGATGAAACTAGGGTACTATTTATCCCGATGTTCCCGCGAGATCGGGACATCGGGACTTATAATCGCCTAAATCTTTCGTAAATTTTTGAAAATATATTCGTTGCGAAAATATTTCTAAGTTTAAACAAGCTCTTTGATATAGTTTTTAAAGTCGTTTAAAATCTAAAATGACATAATTTGGAACCCATTCCGACAGTTTAAGATAAGATAATCCATCTAATATTAAAAAGGTCAAAGTTTGTGCGTACACTCTAAGTAAGTAATTATTCGTTACTCTTCCACGCAAAAACTACAAAACCGATTGCGACGAAACTTGGTGTACAAATTTCTGGAGACATAATAAACACTCATTGAAATATATAACTTGAGTATAAACACCATACAAAGTCACTAATAAAAAGTTAATAACCGACGCAACGCCTCTACAGAAATAATAATCCACTCCGATATCAACAGGTCGTTTCTTGGAAACCCCCAACGCCCAACACAGCTCACTAACAAGTCCACCGGAATCATTAAGAGATACGAAGCTCCAATAATTGGCAGTGTTTACACTTACACAGACGATGTTTTGATACTAATAGACTAGTTTAGAATTTCCTTTATCACAAACTAGCTGCGCTCCACGGTTTCACCTGCTTAAGCCGATCCGGATAAAAAGCCTCTGTGTTATTCCAAGTCTTCAGCTACCTATATTTAAATTTTCACCACTATCGTTGTAGTAGTTTTTGCGTGATTGAGTAACAAACATCTTCACAAATTTTCAACTTTATGATATTAGTAGAATAAAATAAGTAACTTTTTGGGTTCATAGCATTCGCATTGTAAGGATAACACAAGTTTATTCAAACCAAAAATACGATAGATAGCTGTACTACCAATTATGACTTGCTGGGTTCTATATTTTTTTAACTAAATCTAGTGGTAACAAAGGCTACTTCGTAATCAAAACCAATAGAAAATTGGCATTGTCTTTGATTTATTCCTTTTGTTGTTAAAAAAATTTGATCCTAACTTTTTTCACTAAAAAGCGATGTAGCCGCTGAATGCTCACATCACTTAACAAGCACTCTTCATCAGGCTTAGTTAATTAAATACTATGTATTAAGTTTATTATACTTACTCATTTTAATGCCCCTGCGCCCTCCTATACGTAACAATGTTACATTCAAATATGGCAAGTATCGTTCGTTCTATTTTCGAACTGTTGTAATTAATGCAAGAGAAACGTGATTGGTTTAGATTTCATTATGCAAATGTGAACGATTCAATTAGTCCGATTTACAAAGTATGAAGGAAAATAATTATCGATTGTTAATAGTGTAGTGGAACTAAATCGCTCAACCTTAGAAGTAAAACGATAAAAGAAAGATCGTGATTATTGTTTACCACGGTTTAGTTGACTCCGGGCTAGTTCTAGATAGGGTACGTTCATCTTATTTGCATCTTTTAGTATATCTCAATCTCTCACCAGACTAACATTCAACACATAATACACAAACACGTACATGAACGTATAGAGAATCAAAATATATGAATTTAAACCTAATTATTATTGCTATGTATTTTGAATAAATTTTTGTTAAAATAAGGTTAAGTTAGCGTAAGGAACGGAGGAGCGGACACTCCTGGCACAGGCATCTTCAATGCTAAATAGGAGTACCTAACATATTGAAATTGTTTTCACACACCTTTTTGTTACGAAAAAAATTTTTTTATTTTGATTTTGTCTCAGTTAAGTATAGCGCCATAACAAAAATAATTTTATTTAGAAGACGATTCAAATAATTTGTACATTTGGCTGTCCATATATTTCAGAAAATACAATACATACAAAAAACATATTTTGGTAATTTTATGGAAAAAAGTATAAAAATAAATAATTTATACTTTTTTTGCCTTCAATTCGGTAGTGTTGTTTACACGGGTAACGAGTTAACTTTTACATCACAAAAAATAATAATTAAAATAACCTTTTAGTTCAGCGTTTTCCATTTTACGAAACAACGAAACAGTATATATTTGATCATTGTTTTTTCCTGTATAGATTAGTAGTATTCTCCACTTCGAATTGGTAGTACAGTTTTACCAAATTAGCAATTAAATTACAACCAAATTACATTTTTGTGCCTGTTGCAGTGGAGAAGATGAGCTGTTGGGGGGACGACGATTAGTTTTTTTGTGTTTATTATTTAAAATGAAATTTACCTATTAAACTATACCTATTAAAATATATCTATTACCTACAACTTAATTAGCAATATAAATAATATTAAAAGAGAAATACGGTTTTGGCAGTTACGAGACGTCGCAAGTCGAGCTATACCTATCTGCCCATAGTAAACTAGTATTAGTTTTTTGTTTATCAATCCTTCGCCTTAAACATTGTCTATTAAATACCTTAACAACTATATATGCATATTATTGATACTACATATGCATATATCAAACCTTAACAACTATATAAGCATATTATTCAACAACGTTAGAAACGTTGCGCAAAACACAGATGTAGTTTAAATCATTACAAAACTATGTTTCATAAGAAAAGTTTTTATTCAAAACCTTAACAACTATATATGCAATTATTGATACTACATATGCATACTACATATGCATATATAAAACCTTAACAACTATATTGGCATATTATTCAACAACGTTAGTAACGTTGCGCAAAACACAGATGATATTTAAATCATTACAAAACTATGTTTCATAAGAAAAGTTTTTAATACATTAAACTTTAGGAAGTCATTACTAAAAATTAATTAGTAAAATAGTCTACTAAAAATTGTTTCATTACATGGGAGTAGTTGTAGTTAATATGTTGTGTCGTACCCGGTATCACTTGCACGCACCATTACGTCCATAATTTAATTAGTTTCGAGTGATCATTTCATTAATAGAGTCGATATTTGGCGAACGCGCTCACACGCCGGTGGCTTTGTCAATTTTAATTAAAGCCCGATAGGTGGACCGAAATGTTGGAATTCTTCGTTAATTAGTCCGGCTCGAGATTTCTAATAATTTAATTACTGGGAGTTAATAAGCCCGCGGCTATCCCATCGGTATTCATGTTACGCGCCGGCATTCGCACATGTTCGATACAAGCCTACCCTCCACGTACCTACTTCCCTACATTTGACAGTTGAGCTGTTCGGCTAATACTGAACATTGATTCGATTGATACGTTAGCCTATGTGCTTAAAAGGATTACTGTGAAATATTTTTGAATGATCAAATAACATGCTATTTTTTTTTAAAATAGATAACCTTGTCAGAACTTAAGTACATTTTTCAGTTTTAATCGCATTAATTTTGTTATTTTCGACATTTCGATGAGTTTAAAGTGCCATGGTCACGCTAGACGGAGCTGTAACATTGTCTGACTAATAAGTACCAAAGTCTTTTTTTTTATATTATAAATCCTGACTAGCTGCGTCCCGCGGTTTTACCCGCGTGAGCCACGATCTCGTTGGATCCAAAGCCAATGTTTCTCCTCGCGATAATGAAGCTTTCTATTGGTGAAAGAATATTTAATATCGGTCTAGTAAACTACTGTTAACGGAGCATATTAATTACAAACTAACAGACAAAAATATTTCCTCGTTATTATATTAGTATACCTAGGTTTACATTCATAATCATACAACCAGCTAACCTGCCATTTTGCATTTTCTTTGTTACAAGAAAATTGTAGAGGTATTAAATGTCCAATGTTTATACACAAGCTTGTTCTTAGAAAATGACATGCGATCGTCGAAGCTCCCCACAAATTGAATGTCGGTGAAATTATCGTCGTTTCTTGTATAATTTCCAAGAAATGTTGAAGATTGGATGGACAAAGGGAATAACTAACATGGCGATTGACCTGACTTTTCAAATGTCCCGTTAACTGTCCTCGGAGTTATGAATTAAATATTTGTATGGATATTGGACATTTTGTGTCACGCACGGAACGGTACAGAGATAATATTACCAACTCAACTTGTTTTTTTTTATAAATTCCAGGAATAAAAATGGATATTTTTACAGAATCTAATATTTGTATATCAAGTCCTAGAGACCAGGCGTGCGGCCGCGCTGTGAACTTGATCAAACTAATTCCACTTGAATATTGAATTGTAAATAATAAAAAAACTAGAAGTATTTTGCTAGACGTCAGATCTCCGAAAAAAAAAGAATCTTGCTAAAAATAATTAAAATGCTTAATTATTTGTATATTTTGTTACAGGTAAATAAAAGGAAATCATTCAACAGTTTTAGAGGATCTTCGTTCAACTTCAAAAAGAACTACTTGCAAATAGGTGAACACGGTTTAATCATGACCATATTAGGTATTTAAATTATAGTAGCTGCGCCTCGCGATTTTTCCCGCGTAAATTCCGATCCCGCGGGAATATCAGGATGTGTTATATTGACGACGTCTGTGGCGCGTCGGGCGAACGCTTGGCTGCAATGTAGAAGATTGCGGGTTCGATTCCCGCTGGGTGCAAATATTTATGCTTAAAAATAAATATTTGTATCTGGTCTGGGTGTATTTCTATATGTAATATGTGTTTTTAGAAAAGAAAAATAAATATAAGTAGTATATCCGTTGTCTAGTCACAGGAACACAAGGTTAGCAGCTTATCATGGGGCTAGATGGCGCTGTGTGTTGGTCACAGAATTCATTTATTTATTAATTATATTAACCTTCCGATTGAATTACTCCATCTACTAAAAAAATCGCATCAAAATCCGTAGCGTAGTTTTGAAGATCTAAGCATAAACATACAAACATCCAGACAGCGGTAACGAGTTTGTTTTATACTATGTAAGGGTATGTAAATTTCATGATTGGCGCAGGTATAACTCAATTGTTATTCATTACTTGTTAATAACATATCTACTCAAGCGTGGTAGTGTTTTTTGTTTTTGTAAAAAAAAGTGAGTGGGCCGTCCACAAACTGACTTGAACACGAAGATCTAATTTTCATATGAATAAATTAAAATGTGTCATAATATAAAAAGATTAAAATATGGCATACTTAAACGAAAAAAAAATATAACAACCCCTCGTGTTTAATTAACAAGTGAACTGGTTGCGTAGATATATATAAATAATCGAACTTCTTGTCGTCATAAAGAGCGCCTATAATAAGCTATGCAGTTAAAATAATTATAATACCAAGCAAAATTGTAATAATAATAACCAAGAATTGCTCGTTTTTATCGTCACTTAGCGATAATTATATAAACACATAAATGTTTGAATTCGCCCGTACCATGCATGTCTTATAAGTCGTCGCGAAGAAGCCGCGTTGTCGTTTAGCTAAAAAAATAATTAAAATCAAAAACACATCAAATAAAAACAACAACTTGAAAAAAAAAACTTTCTTTAATTATCTGTGGTTTTAAAGGTAGTCGGTGTATTTTTTTTTAAATTTAAAATTTACTTTATTGTTTTAAGCGATAAAAGGACGACAAAGCAACGACAAACGGTCATGGTAGCGCGGAATAACTCATGAATAACATTACATACCCATGTCCTATGTCAGCAAAGATGATAGGAACTACAGAGATAGTCCCATTGGCTACGTTTACCTTTCTAGTTTCATAGTAGGTGTATTTTACCTTCACGAAGGGAACTGCCGGCAGCGGGAACTTCAAAGAAGTAAAGTAAACATGGGATTATAAAATGTGCTAATATTTGACTTCCATGCCACCAACGTTGGATTACTTTGAAGCCTCAATTAAGATGTCACTTTGAATAACCGGTAGTGAGCTTTGAACTATTGAACTGTTGGGTAGTTAAATAAGTGCCCACTCTGTATGAAATAAAATTTTATAGTTTAGACAGATATCTATTTGCTATAACAAAACACATATACAGAAAAAGAACAAATATGTTATCTTACTTAACGATGTTTAAACTGTTAAGCCTTAAGGCACTGAATAAATAATACATACTACCTATCTACTACGCTTAAGGCACAAATGATTTACTATGAATAAGATAAAACGAATTGTATAAAATCTATACATAAAATAAAAAGGCAAACGCACGGAAATAAATAAATAGATTTCATTTGGAAACCCAGATACAGATGATTTTATTTGATAACCCAGATACACCGGGGGGTTTTGCAGCATGTCTCCCACATACCTGGAATTATCCAGATATGTGGCGATTGTCGGTGTCCTTATAATAATTAAATATAATAGATTTTATTTGGTAACCCAGATACAAATGATTTTATTTGATAACCCAGATACACCGGGGGGTTCTGCAGCATGTCTCCCACATACCTGTAATTATCCAGATATGTGGCGATTGTCGGTGTCCTTATAATAATTAAATATAATAGATTTTATTAGGTAACCCAGATACAGATGATTTTATTTAATAACCCAGATACACCGGGGGGTTCTGCAGCATGTCTCCCACATACTTGGAATTATCCAGATATGTGGCGATTGTCAGTGTCCTTATAATAATTAAACATAATATATTTTATTTGGTAACCCAGATACAGATGATTTTATTTGATAACCCAGATACACCGGGGGGTTCTGCAGCATGTCTCCCACATGTGTATCTGGAATTATCCAGATATGTGGCGATTGTCGGTGTCCTTATAATAATTAAATATAATAGATTTTATTTGGTAACCCATTGGTAATACAGATGGTTTTATTTGATAATACAGATACACCTAGGGGTTCTCCAGCATGTCTCCCTGGATTTATCCAGGTATGTGTGGAGTGTCGGTGTCCTTATAAGGAACAGTAGTTGTATCTGTATTATAATTTCGTTACGTATAACATTCTTTTAAACTTACTTAGATATGTTTTCTAAATAATATTTATTATTTACTACGCCCTGCGGTTTCACCCGCGTAAGTCCCGATCCCGCGGGAATATCGGAATAAAAAGTAGCCTATGTGTTATTCTAGGTCTCCAGCTATCTACGTACCGAGTTTCATGGTTTTTACTTGATTGAGTAACAAACATACATACATACATAGACACATACTCACAAACTTTCAGCTTTATAATATTAGTAGGATAGGATAGAAGTACAATTATTAAACACTAGCTGCGCCTCGCGGTTTTACCAACGTAACTCCTGTTCCCGCGGAAAAATCGGTCGGATAAAAATCGGATATAAAGTAGCCTATGTGTTATTCCTGGTATCCAGTTTGGAATATAGGATTCCAAGTTTCATCGCAATCGGTTCAGTAGTTTTTGCCTGATTGAGTTACAAACATCCAAACATCTAAACATCCAAACACTCACACTTTCACATTTATAATATTAGGATTTATTAGGTCACAAGGTACCTAAACTTTTCATCGTTTATAGTGTAACTATACAGCCGTGGCGTACCGTAGCGGTTATAGTTCAGTGTTTCGCGTCTAATCCGGTAGCGGACGCGGTTGGAAAATGGCGGAAATTGAAAATAAACATTTCATCTGCGCCCCGGCACGCACTGCCCAAATTGACAATACAACCAATTTGCCGCGCCACGCCGACCACCTTTGTATGGGAATTGAAAAATAATATTACAACTTTTTTACCAGCGCACGTGGGCAATCTCAAAAATAAACTACGAATCTTCATTCTTGTATTCGTTCTGTTTCTTGTAAATATTTTGATTAACTTTACCTATTTCAATTTTGCTGTAATAAGTATCTGTTTTTATCAATTTGCATCCCTTTTTTTGGCCGTTTATCTAACTTTACGCTTGCTATACAATACATGCTATTTTAGGGCGGTTTAGTGGCCGAGACATTCTTAGGTTTGCCC
This sequence comes from Idaea dimidiata, assembly GCA_949358125.1. Taxonomy (NCBI): domain Eukaryota; kingdom Metazoa; phylum Arthropoda; class Insecta; order Lepidoptera; family Geometridae; genus Idaea; species Idaea dimidiata. Next base: position 11,316,715 of record OX442339.1, on the reverse strand, counting down.
AGCACCTATACCACCCTCCCAGCCAAGTAAGCCAGGTCCAGAAGCAAGAACTGGCCACTACGTCTGGACCTAACTAAACCATGGGCTTTCTTCTGCCGGTAGTTTTAACTTAATGGGTACCTACCTAACTTATGTAAGTAAGTATATTATAGATGATTGTAGTTTTTGTAAAACATTTAGCTTCAATTCTACTAATTGTATTTAAAACAATAGCTCAATATCATTCCCAACATTATCATCATCTCAGTATCAATTACCTACTTGACCAACCACTTGATGGCCATAAAAAAACAACAGCAGCTTAGTTTTTTTTAATTTTTGAACAGATTAATAACCTTATTAATAAATGTGGAATAAGGTAGAAGTAATTTTATCATTTAAGTATTTATTTTTCGAAAGTTCAAAGCTGACAGACAAAAACAAAACGTCACGTGAAATTTGTTGTCACGAAAAAAAATAAAGCATGTTTTCACTACTACGACGTTAATAAAAATAAAGAATAAATAATAGAAGCAACGACTTCGCCAATGCAAAAAATGAAAAAAAAAATGGATTTAATTAAGGCAACATTCTAAGTGTATTTTACTTAAGGTTATCTACATAAATATAAATAAAAAACGAATAAAATGTCATTAAAACTTTAAACTTTATTAAACACTGCATTGTTGTAATAAGTAATTCATAATGAATGTGTAAAACCAAACAATCGACCGGTTCATTAAGTTTTGTTATCAGTAAGACAGGAAGTCCCGAACACACAACTCATTCAGTTTTTAGCCGGACTCCGTCGTGTGCGCGCGTCTTCATCATTCAGAAAGTATTTGTGACTTACGATATCTTGTTTTAAAGTTTTGGCGGTTCGATAGGAACCTACTGGGTTATGCTCCGAACTAACTCTGTCAAGAATGTGGCCTAAATGTGTATAAAAACATTAACTTTGTTTTAAAAACTGCATTAGTGATTGTTACAACGAGAAGTGATAATGCAAACTTCACCGGTAAGCTGTTTACATGATTTATCTATATATTTTGGATAAAACGCTAAATTTTTGCGGTATAGTCATCAAAAATTATCGTAATCAACTATTTTTGATTGTTTTCATCTCTTTATTATAACAAATATGAACATAATCATCTATTATTTATTACTTACCAGTTGCGCCTACTTTATCCAAAATTTAATAATTTCTGACATAAGATCCTTCTCCTGATCATAGCAAACACAACAAAAAAAGAATTAGCGAAATCGGTCCAGCCGTTTAAACGTGATGCCGTGTCCACGCGAAATATATAGGGATTCATTTTTATATATGATATTAGGATATTTTATGTTTCTCGTGTACTTTTATATAAAATAAATTTAAAATGTTACTTTTATAGATGTGGTCACTTAATTTTTTGCCTTTGTTTTCTTGAATATAATTATTCGAATATACAAGATGTAACGTGTAAGCCCTTTTTAGCCGAAAGGCGGTTGTTCTAGACGTCTAGGCGAACAACTTTTGTTCTACAACTTATGAAAATTCGAACTTTTTTTTTTAGATTTTGAGGTTATGTTCACTGAAAAAACAGCTGCTTTTGAAAATAAAGGTAATTGAAGGTTTGATTGTAGTAGATCTTAATGAAATGACAACATAAGGTCAATGACCTCGAACTCTAATAAACAGCTGATCTTCAAGTAAACTTTACACTAAAATTTTTCGAAAAGTACTTTGAGTTTCCAAAAATCGTAGAACAAAAGTTGTTTGCCTAGACGTCTAGAACAACCCCCTTTCGGCTTAAAAGGGCTTACCCGTTACATCTTGTATAAACGTTACAGCACTATCTTATATATCGAATCATATACGTGAAGACAAACATTCAAAAACTGGTATTTAAGTCAACGGGTATTATCCTCATCTCGAAACCGGACGCAAGTGAAGCCACGTGGCACAACTAGTACGCCATAAGTACACAGATAATAAATGAATTTCAGGGAAATAGATTAACTTGTAAAGTGAGCGTAATTAATCCATTTGAAGTAATATGGCCGGAGGTTTTTACTCTAATTGGCTGATTTAATTACACGACTATTAATAAAAACGTATAATAAGAGAGATAATTAGGTTTTTAATTGTTTTTACGATTTTTATGTACTTTCATGATTAAGAATCTTGTGTTAGTTACATATTGCAAAAAACCTGGTTTAACGCTAATTAAAAAAAAAACAAAACAAAATTAAATAAATGTTTTATCAACGATCGAGGTTGAATTTGTAGTAATTGAGTTGGTATAGTTGGCACAAGTAATATATATTTTTTTTATCTTATCCAATAGTTTTTTTGTTATTGTTTCTTATTCGACAAATTCATTTCTTATTACTTAACATTATAATGGTTAAAATGATTAGTACTAAAATTTAATTCACAATCTATCCATACTAACATTATAAAGAGGTAACGTTGGTGACATGAATGCATGTATGGATATAGGGGGTAATCTCCGAAACTAATGAACCGATTTTATAAATTCTTTCACCATCAGAAAGATACAATATCGAGAATAAACATAGAATACTTTTGACCCCGATATTACCACGGGATCGGGACTTACGCGAGTGAATTAATAATGTAAGTAAGTGTAAGTTAAGTGCCCGTTCGCATAAATCACATTATTATGTAGAAGTCAATTAAATGATTGGTGAGATAATTATGAAATTGTATTTGTCTCCATTCGATGGTAACAAAGTTAATGAACGAATGCTTAGACTCCCCACAAATAAAAGCAATTTTCTTCAGCCGAGCCTGCCGTCGCGTCGGCTATTCCACGAGTAATTTAATTAATGAATAGCATAACATTGATTAGACAATATAATATCTACTAAGTGTACCTAATTATTTTAATGATAATAATAAGTTTTTTTTCTTCTGTTATCGCGATGTTGAATTGAAATAAAAACCTATTTCCCCACCATCAGTCTATTCGTGAAGAGGTCTGAAAAATCTTGAATGGTAGGGCATTCATGAATACTTAATAAAAACACAGATTTATGTGTAGAAAGTTAAATCAATTCACATGTTAATTTACAAAATAATAATAATGATAGTAAGTAAATTCTGTAATAAAAAAATTATAAAAAAGAAACCACCTTAATCAAACAATCCGCCGCTTATTGATCCTGGAGCAAAGGTTCTCATCACACTTGTATAGCATTGCCAAGCTAAAAAGAACACTTACTTAAAATAATACAATCTTTTATCCGGTTTTAATCGCGATAAAATGGGATAAGTGAGTTCAATTTTGATAATAATAAGCTTTTAATTATTTTATCTTTCTTTGATAACAACAAAACTACGAAGAATAATGAATTAATTTCTGATAAAAGTATTCATTCTTCTTCATATCAATGGCCGCAAAAATATTTTTGTTACACTTTCACACCCCAAGTGTCACCCACAATCAAGTCGAAATGGCTTTCATAAAGTACAGTTTTTAAACTTTTCTGTTCATTAATATCGGGACCACGATAATTATGTGTAACCCGTTTGCCGAAACGTCGAGGAAATTTAAATTAAAAAAAAAACATGTACAAACGAGATATAGACCTGGAGTTCTAATAATAATACCTAATAATACTACCGTCAATGCGCCCGGCACTTTGAAAAATATCTAATGCACATAAAAGCTTTCTTCTAAAATAACTTTTCCAACCGGCTAGTTACTTACTGTTCCCCAATAATATTGTATTAGTTATCTATCAGAGAGATTGCTTAAAATATTACTCGAACAAAATAGCAATCGAATAAATGGTAATAAATAAAACATTGTGCCCGATACCTTCCGATAGCTTTTGTCTAATCTAATAAATGTTTAATGGGAATTAGGTGAAAGTGGCACTCCTAAAGGCAGGACAAAGGGGACTCATTGCATTACACTGGTGCTTGAGTAGGGGGCTGCATACAATCACATTATAGTTTCATAACAAAACATTTTTGCCATAAGTATATTGTTATTTAATATAATAGTAGGTAAGTGAAACCCAATTTCATGAATACATAATAATACCTTACTGATATTATTAACGCGAAAGTTTGCAAGAATGTATGTCTGTGACTTTGTTACTCAATCACTCAAAAACTATTGAACCGATTGCGATTAAAACATCGAATATAGATAGCTGGAAACCTGGAATATATATACAAAGTATATTCGCGTTTATAATTATTGGTAAGATATATATCCCGCTCAAATTACAAATATGTATATGTATGATTTTCTTCTTATTTCCATGTACTTTAATTTATAATTTTAATTTTTGACTTTTCATTTTCTCCTTTGCCTCTGTACACTTTATTACCTTCCTCTATAGTTCTATCCTTTCCACTGAGGTCTGTCGGCAGTACCTAAAGTCGCGGGGCACAGCTAGTTCACTTATATTTTTAAATATGAAAATCATTTTACTCGTTTAAAATCTCGTAAGTACTGGTTACCTAGATTGATTGATTGATTAACGTTTTATTTTACCAAAAAACACAAGTAACAGCAAATAAGACAAGAAAAACTTAGAACTAAAGTGGCACGATGGGCGGCCTTATCGCCTATGAGCGATCTCTTCCAGACAACCCATATATGGACAAGACTAAGGGAGGGAAGACATGTGTTTTTCTATTGGGAAAGATATTTAGACTAGTTTTTCAATACGTTGATATACATCTCTATTAAATATTTATTATCATAACGTTCTATTGTACAAATCACAGAAATGGTAATGTGTTTTTCAATGGGGAAAGATACTTTAGACTAGTTTTTAATACATTTATTTACTCTTCAATAAATTATTTTACCGTTCAAATACACATCAAATACAACAGTGGATGTACCTACTTACCTATAAGTTAATTATAAAAGTCAATTGATTTAAAAGCAGTGGTGTCGTGGTCGCGGTATGAGTGAGTAACAGAAAAAGTTTTCAATTTTACTAAAAGGGCCTGGTTTGTCTCAGAAGTCTCGTCTGGTTATCGGCTTGTAATGTATGAAGTTGCTCGCCGCGGCTTTATTTTATAACTCACTTCTCCTAATAGGCTGGGAAGTCACTTTAATTCACTTTACGCCTCGCGACCGGTTTACTAATTTACTCTGTAATCTGAAGAATTATATCGAACTAGCTGAATACTTTGGCTTTGCCCATGTAACTTCTGGATTGAAAAAGTTCACGTTCGCATTGTATAACCAAATCGAATTAATTTCGGCTAAGATGTCAAAATGTAACTAAGAAAAAGCAGAAGCTCCTCTCACAGCTGTAAATTTAATTAGAGCCCCCATATTCATATAAGATTTGTCTAAAATTTCATTCCAACATCTTTACAATAATTTCAACTAACTTGCATTTGAACTGCAATCAAAACTTTATTTTTGGTTTTCTATGCATTTCAGAGTCAATCGATTGCTGTTCAGTTGCAAGTTAATTGCAGTTGAAACGCAATTGTAATGATGCTCAAATTATACTAATTACAATAATAATATTGTTCGGGTATATGATGTAGGCATAGGCGATTTGTACCTATAAATTGTCAAACTAAAAATTGTTTTTTATTTTATTTTTATTTATCAACTTAATACAAACACAGCTATTAATTGAAACCTCCTTATAAGTAAACTAGTTGCGCCCGACGGTTTTACCCGCGTAAGTCCCGATCCCGCAGGAATATCAGGATGTGATATACATCATATAAACCTTCCTATTGAAGCATTATATCTCTAAGAAAACCGCATCTAAATCCGTTGCGTAGTTTTAAAGATCTAAGCTTACATACAAACAGCCAGACAGACAGCTGGAAGTAACTTTGTTTTATACTATGTAATTATAACCTAAACTGTGTTAAGGCGATCTCTAGCATCTTATAATTAGGATGATTCTTAGGATATTTATTATGTCTACATTTATGCATGAACTTCCTGATGCACATTTAATATGTAAACGCTACATGTAACAGAGACATATACCAATAAATCTACCCATAAACATGGTTCATAAATTATGACGACAACGATTTGGAACATTTTACAACAGCCATCAAACGATTCTTTACGATCGATGGCGATGTGACTGCATCTCTCATAATTAATACGATACGTTTGTTTTTATAATGTAATAAAACATGGCTTGTATCAGACGCCGGTTATGTTACATCGTTATAGAACAAGAGCCCGTGAACGCCAGACCTTCGTTATTTTGTAAAAGCTGAAAGTTTGTCAGCGCATGCTTCTAACGTAGGTGACAACGATGGCCAATCGATGAAGTGAGAATAAACTGAATTTAACTGATTATTTTAAATAAAAAATGAGTCTTTATTCGTCTTTGTTTGTCGCATTCTTTAAATATTTTGATATAAAAAAAAAATTAATTCCTTTTTATTCTCACCTCTTCAATTATTATAAAGTTTAAGTTACAGTGGTTCTAGCAGATAAACAGTATTAAAGGTGTTTAAAAAAGTCATCAAATTTTTTGATGATTTTTAACACACCTTTATCTGCCAAAGTTACTGTAACCTAAACTTCATATTTAGCCATCGTTCTTACCTGTGTTAGGAGCATGCGCTGATTAATTTTCCGCTTTTGCAAAATAACGAAGGTCTGGCGTTCACGGGCTCTTAGTCTATTACGTCCTAACTCAGCTATATGCTGACACATTACGCGTTTTACTAATCGTAAAGCGCTTACGATATTATACGATATCATAATATCTCGATACGACCGGGCCTAAAAGACCAGTGCTCTATTTTTTAATCGCTTGTGGCGATTCGAGCAATGTAACTAGCTTGATTTCTTCTGATTTGTGTTTAATATCGGTTATTTTTCTATATGAATCGCACGACCGCAACGAGTGGTCTCAACCATTCACCGCCGGAATCCGATATCGAACGGAAATCATCAGAAATAGAGATATTTAAATCGCCGTAAGTGGACGAGTGATTCAAAAATGGGGCTCCAGTCCACTTTAATTCACTTCACTCGCTAATAGAATTATAATATTACACTACTTTTATAATTGTAACTTGGTCAGAACCATTAACGAGACAAGTTTTAATGAATACGTCTATGAATGTTTAAGTAATTGCTTTTCCATTAAGTGGCTGGCCTTAATTAAACACATTGCCTTAATTAGATATTTAAAACGCAATCTGATTTGAAAGCGATGCCTATAGCAAGATATCTAATGAGGAGATATCCCGTTTCTTAAGTAAATATAAAAAAAGCGTTGCGAACTAGAAATTGCAAATACCGGTCAAGTGCGAGATTCGTACACGAAAGGTTCTGTATAATTATCATAATTGGATCCCTAATATTATGACTAACTAGGTCTGTTCGTCTAAATAATTACAACCTGATTTATTTCTAATATGATTGGAGTGACATCTTAGTCGTAAAATTATTGTTGCTATAGCAACAGTATAGGTACAAACAAACAGCATCCACATTCGAAGAGGTGAGAGGAGTTTTGGCGGGAACGCGGTTACGAGATGTGTTGCTAAGTTTTCATTTTTGTTAAACCTAGTTCAAATCCGTATAAATTGTTTAATTTTGGGGACATATTAATCAGTTTAGTTTCGTGAAAGTTTAAATGAAAGTGAAAATCGGTGCAAAACATTGACTTTAGCGTTGTCTCGAAAACTCCGTGAACAAACGTTGTTAAAAATGGCCCCCGTTTTACAATGATTCCCTCGTCTTGACTTTAACTATGATGACTTGACTGTTTCGATGCAATGCAAATAACTTCCATATATTAATAATACTTGACACTGGCTAATGTCCAAATGGAATAAGCCATATAAACGAAGAAGAAGAAGCAGAGGTAAGAATAAAAATCACATTTGTTGTATTGGAGCCCCCCTTAAATATTCATTTAATTTTGTTTTTGTTGTTGCCCTCACAACAATAAAAATATTCCACATATTAAATACATTTTCTGTGAAAATTTCAACTGGCTAGCTATCACAGTTGATGAATACGGACCCCTAAAAAGAACTTCGATCCGAATCAAGTTGGACATTTCAAATAGATAAACCGATATCTACCCGTTATAAAACAAACTTTATAGTTTTGTTTTTGGCAGTTTTGACAGAGCTTCTATCTACTTATTTGTTCCTTTAGCTGCGTCTAACTGAGGTGAAACTTTTAACTTTCTAGACGTATATCCTACAGGAGTACCTATCACTTATGAGGGACTTATTTAGTCTGCTAGTGCGATTCCATATTTTGTTTTCCCATTTTAAAAACTACCCTTTTGGAAGAATCTTGGCGGCTTGTATTTAAATTTAGATAAACTCGGCTAAGGGATGATTTATATTAGACCGTCACGAGCGCCGGCGGCGCCGGGTCCGAGTTTTGTTGTACATTGCTCGGTCGCCACTCGGTTGCAACAGACCGATCGACTGCTCGCCGAGCAATGGACAACGAAGCTCGTGCTCTGGACGGTCTAATATCAATCATTCCTCAGATGTTAAAATGTAACAAAAAGAAACAGAAGCTCCCTCCTCTCACAGTTTTTTTGTAAATTTATTAGGCCCTGAATTGTCTATTTCTTTTTCAATATTATTACAATTGCAACATACTTGGAACTGATCTGATTTTATTTAGAGTCTACTAGTGCGGTTCTATATTTAGTATACTTATTTAAAAAAATATCCATGTTGATAAATCTTTGTGGCTTTGATAGGATAATATAAATTCCTATTGATGCCAAAAGGATAGGTGTAAGCGAAAAAGCTTATAATTATCTGAATGAGGTGTCTAATCTTCAGTTATACAAATTAATTGATACTTATTTTAATGAAAGGATATAGCTGAATACCAGCTATTATCATAGAGTTTTACTAAAGCTAACGATAGTACCAACCATGTTGTTATGCAGTAAGATTAATGCTTTGATTGTGCATTAACAATGTCAATAAGATTTTACGAGACGGTCGATGCGTCGAGATAAGGTATACATTCACGTTAGCAAGCATTGTACCGCTCCTTCAGAGTTCAGACGCACAATGACGGCAGACACCTTAAAACAATAAACACGAAATTGCCACAATAATCAGGCCCTCATGATCGGGACGAGTGCCAGACAATGGGCCAGATTACGCGATACGGGTTTAACCGAATAGCAGCTAACTCGATTATGCGGCCATCCATGATTGTATTTGAGAGTATTAATGTTTGAATTTCGTTATATTATTGCGGTGTGAGAGGCCGTAATCCAATATGGGTTGGTATTAAAGTGAAAGATTGATAAACTAAAAACTCATACTAGCTTACTGCGGGTAGCTACCTCGAGTTGAAACGTCTCGTAAGAGTGAAAGCAGTATTTTTCGTTTAATATTAATTATTTGCTAATAAGGTAAAACTGTATTACCAATTAAGTATTTACGACTAATTAATACAGGAAAAAGCAATGTACAAAAATAAATCCCGTTTCGTTGTAAAATGGAAAACTCTGCTTTTTGAAGGGTTGATAAAATTAATATTATTTGTGTTGTAATCGTTTAAACAAAACTACAATATTGAAGTAAAAAGAACGGTATATTCAATACCAAAATACGGTTACCGTATGTTTTGTAATTACTGAGATATATTGACAACTAAATCTACAGATTCTGTCATAGTTCTCGTAACGAAATTCCGCGTCGGTTTCGCGGTCGGTGGTGATACGGCGCGGGCGCGACGTGGGTGCTGAGTAGGTACCGGGCGGTCGCAGTCCCTGATAATGTTACAGACGTTCTCGATGTAATTAGCTATACCACGGTTCACCATTGTAACGGCTCTCTAATGTTAATTAAAATATCTTCAATCTTGTTAACTTGTTCCTGTTACAATGTTAGTTTATTCTAGTTATGTACGTTGTTAGTTAGGCTAATTAATTAAGTTTTTTACTTGCTTCCACGACTTTCAAGTTTGCCGACGGCGGTTTTGTTTAACATAAAGTTATATATTCAATTTGGAGTTTTAAGCAGCTATTATTTATAATTAGGTTCTTGCATAAGTACTTAAGTATAAAAGGATCGTTTAGTTGAGATACGACTATCTTTATGTAAGAGTTTCCTGTGCTCAGACGAAGATTAAAAACGCTTCGAAACAAACGAGTAAAAAACCATCTCATCAAAGGTAATGTGAGAGGTTTTTATGCAAACGTGCGTGTAATTAAACCCTGTTTCTAAAGATCATCGCATCGCCGGAAGTGCAGGTAGAGGCGCGATCGCGTCGCGTCTGTGTTGCGTCGGATGGTCGCGGGACAACTTAAAGGAAAGCAATCTGCTAAATAAGTACCGTGTTGTGGAAGTTAAGAGTGCTCTGCTTTGTTTTTTTTTTATTTATTTTATCTATATCTCTAGAAGACTTAGTCCTGAATGTCTAACTGACATTTTTCTGTGAGACGCCACCTATTGTTGCAATTTTCTTTAAATTTTACCATATTTTAATAAGAAATTCGTCGTGGTAAGAAATGAAGTGATCCGTCAGAAAACCAAAGTCATCGACATAGCTCACCGGATTAGCAAGCTGAAGCGGCAGTGGGCTGGCCATATTAGCCGACAACCGTTGGGGTAAACGAGTTCTACAGTGGAGACTGCGTCTGAGGCACGTTGAAGTGACGATTTGCGCAAGACGGCTGGCACAAACTGGATGCGAGAAGCCGAAAATAGATCTAGGTGGCGTGCATTGGAGAGGCCTATGTCCAGCAGTGAACTGCACTAGGCTGATGATGATGATGAAGAACGTGAGATTTAAAGAATGTGTTCCTAGTCATGTGTAGAACACACATGACATGTGTCATGTGATCCACTAAGAAAAGATATTCTGTAATTCGGATCGGGACTAATACAGGTGAAACCGCGGGACGCTAGTACATATACCTACGCTATGGGCGTAGTAGCGTTAGTTTTTTTTATTGTTTTAATAAAGCAGAGTTTTAATTCTTGTTAAAGAGTAGGTAATTAAAATTACTCAGTTTATTAGACATTATTAATGTAACGTGAGCTCGTGATACACGCAGGTTATAAAATATATTTTATATTTTTTAACGTTATCCAAGCCTTGAACTAAATATATTGTTTTGAAGTACTTGTAGGTACGTAGGGTGGTATAATATGGGTCTAGGTTAGTTGAGATGAAATTAACATTTGCGTTAAATTAAAAATTATGGTAATTAAAATTGTAAAATGGAATTTGTGTTATAGTTTGATAATATTTTTTTATAATTAAACGATTACTGTCTAATATCAAAACTTCGAGGTAATTTTGATCTAAAATCGACTAGACTCGTAGTCCTAATAATAATAATAATGTGCCCTACCATGATTATTTTGTTATTATTATTAGTCGGCGAAGTCGCCGCCTTATCGTTCAACTAAAAAAAATAAAATAAAAAGCAACTTAAAAAAAATATTAGGTATCTTTGGTTTGTAAAAGTAGTTGGGATATTTTGTTATTAAAAATTTACTTCTTTTTTTTGAGCGACACTTTTGTCGCTTAGAAAAGTAAAGCAACCAGACGACAAAGCAACCAGAAACGATCATGGTAGCGCGGAATATTTTACCTATTGTTAATTACTAGAATAGGTAAGACATTTTACGGCTATTTTTCTGCTGCCAAAAGTTTCTTAATTCCGTCCTGTGTAACTGTATGAAGTTTTAAGCCCGGGCAGATATGTATCCAATGCGGATTATATTATTCACTTTAATGTTTTGAACTGTTCATATTTTACTAATAATCACAAAACCAACACAACCAAAAAAATATGTAGATATTGATTTTAACAAAATATAAATCAATGTAACGAAGTAGAGCAACATTCATGCCAAAGTTAGTTGTTTGAATTATTTAGCTTCTCGTCTCGTTACTTTGCCAGCGTTTCCGCAGGTGTGGCAATCATATTGTCTCTTTCCCCCCCTAGGGGAGGATGTTTCCCTCCCCCTCTCCCCTCGCAGCCACGCTTATTCTTTAATCTTCCTGATGAATTATGATTAGCGGAGTGCACTCAATCCTATTAGTGTTGTCTGCGTTTAATTTTTTCTACCTCGTTTTATTTATCATCTTAGGTTTGTAATTTCGTTTTTACCAACTATTCTCGTCGATGTCGTGAAAGGCAAAAGGCGATTTGGAGTTTTCTCCGGGTGGTGGCGGATAAACCGCTACATTTTAAAGAGGGTTGGTTTCAGGCAGCTAGCCGGTCGTAAAAACATTGCTAAATTTATTCGTAGTATATAAGATTACTGTGTTTGCAACCTGGATCATCCCTGGACTAAGGTTAAAAATTTCGCTTTTTAAGATTACAATATTTTAATGTAGGTACCTGCCCAGGTTCATCAAGAATTGTGTTAAATGTTAATCTTCAACGATTTATCAGGATTGAGCACATATTTCATTCAAATCCGGATTAAATAAGTGAAATATTTCAAAAATACATTTACCTCCGCGGGTGTTGTTAAAATCATTTAATGGATTTCCGACAATGTGAAGCAATTCGAATAATTTACGTTAATGCATTTACCTGAACAGAAAATGCATTCGGCTCGCACATTAAAATACGCCAGCCAAAAAACCTTTATGGGCCGCTGTGTGGCACGTAATAGCTCGCCGAGGGACCACAAACAGCGATTATCCAAACATAGAACTCCCAAAACAGCTCTGTGAAATTTTAACGTGTAATTGATTATGAAGTTGGCTACTAATGGGCGAATATAGTTTCTAATTTCGCCTGTTGGTGTATAATTGGGCTCAGACTGTCTGTGGTAATGATTAACGTGGCCGGATGTAGGGTCCCCTGCGACTTGTAGAGCATCCTTCAATTTTAACCAGCCACTGCACGGCTCCACCGCTCTTTCATACGTTTAATAACCAAACAATTAACCACTGACAGTGATGTGAGATTACTTTTGTACAGTTTTGTTAGTTGCAGTGTGATGCTGCAACATACTTAGGTACCCGTATTTCGACGTAGTTAAATAAACAAAGAAAATAAAGTTACATTGTATAATCCAAATTTATAAGCAGTTTTAAACTATTATACCAAATTATTATTTATTCGCAAAGAACAAAGTACAATCATATATTAAAACAAATGATGACGCCACTGAAATGAAATGTAAATGAAAATAGTTTCCTAAATACTTATTACCAAACCGTGATTGCCAAATAAGAAATGAAAACACTTTGTTTTTCACATACCCTATGGTTACCTAGGATGTCTATAATCTGTCTGTCAATAGCATCGAAATTGGTTCTAATACTTTATGAATAACAGAGAGACACATACATAGCTAGGGTAAATAAATCGGATAATTTAATCAAATACTTTAAAGTAGCCGGTACCTCTAATGGCCCGCCTGGCTGTACAAAAGTATGCACGACTCTGCTTTTTGCGTCAACGCTGCCTTTTTCCGCCGAAACAAGTTAATGCACTTTCGCGAGTTATCGCATTTCGCAACTACCGCCAGTTTTCACGGCTGACGTTCGTTAAATCCTAATTCGTGCGTATTGACGTTTCGAAAGCCAGTACTAACCGTACTCGATCTGGCTCTGCAGACTAACAACTTATATCAAAACACGTGCACCGATAAGTTACCAAGAACTATTGCTCTGGACTTTTTTCAGATTGGCCGTCAGTGGGGACGCTGTAACCGGGTTTTATCGCGTGATTTTTGGCGAGAGGTTAAGGTTTATCCTCAAAAAAAACTTATGTACCTACGCTCAACAATACCTACGTCTGCTTTTTATATTATTTTCTGCATGTGTATCGTTGCAGTTGCGTTAGATATATTAATTTATATTTACAGTAGATGGTCAATAAGACTTACTTGCAAACCCAGAAACGGATGGGATCGGGAACATCGCTGGATGAGGGGTTTCCATAGTAAAAGCACTTACAAATATAATAACATAATACAATCTGTTGTAATTGCTTTTCTTGCTATTAATTACGCATATTTCGTGCAAAAAAATTGGACTCATTCATTCATTCAGTGAGTTTTGCTGGCTATCGGTCGATAAAAATTACTAGTTTGCATAAGCCCTTAATGGAAGGCGCGATGTTTTTTACTTTCCGTCTAATCTCAGTTGCATTCGTTACGGGTTGTTTTCGGAGTGCCGTGGCGTGTCCCTGTCACCGATCGGTAATTATTCATTCACGAACGCTCGCTATTGAGCTATGACTGTCTTTTATAAACCCTATTATTGTGCGCTTTCGATTTCGGTGAAACGTTTCCACGAGGCTGTATCTAGGGTTTCCACATGGACCAACTAGTACGTATATGTAGGTATTACAAGTTGGGCTAATATTTTTAATGGCACTACTAAGTAGTTGTCCATAAGTTCGGCCATGAATAAACCCTACGGATATCTATTAATAATATTATGAATATTATATTTTCCAAATCGAAAAAATAGGGTCCGAAATATTTGTAGGATGAACTTTGCAATATTTCTGCGTAATTAATTTTAAAATGAAATCAAATAAAAGTAAAATAACATTTATGTATTATTAGATATAGTCACAACCACAACATTAAAAAGTAATAAGTTCAGAACAAATATCATGTCAAACCGATAGAATTTATTTAAAAAAAAATCCTGCTTATATCTTGTTAGGATTTTTTTTGCTTTCGTTAAATTGTGGTAAAATACATTACCAATTATTATATTAAGAGGTATACCCGCGTATTGTTTCTATAGATCGCATGCTTTAATTGAATTTTGCTAATTAGGATTATTTAAAACATCAACCTACTTACACGGCAAATGACGATTATTCGTTTCGCATGTGGTATGGCAATGATTTATTGTTTTAATTATGTGGGATATGACCACTAATTAGTAACAGGCATGCGGTGTACTTATAATGCGAGTTTTGATTTTGGTTATTAATACCGTAAAATTGAGGGACTTGAGAAGAAGAAGCATTATATGCTTCTTCTTCTTCTTTTCGTGTAGTGGTGTGGCTCACCTAGTGTTCGAGTTTATAGTTCGCTCTAAGGCCCCTAACTTGACCTAACAACTGCTATCAGAGATAACAACCGGGACCAACTGCTTAACGTGCCTTCCGAAGCAAGAAGGAGCTCGAGAAAATGATTTTTTGTCACACAACATTCCGGTCACCTATTCAAGTACTAACCGCGCCAAGCGTTGCTTTACCTGTACGACCATTCAAGATCGACTGGTGCAGCTAGGCCCATGAGCTCCCCATTATTATGCCAATAAGTACATATATTTATTCAGTGTGGATAGTATTTCCCTGAATTTGAACTCGTTGACAAACTGAAATTTTTAAAAAGCAGCAAATTAGTAACAGTTGAATAGCTTAATCTATTGATAAAACAAACAATCATTGACACAATTTGTCGATGCATTGTGCATACTTCCGTTCGACATCCGACCACCATTATTTATGGCGATCGGACGTATTCTCGAAAACACAAAAATAAGAGTTGTGAGCCATTCGTCATGGGGTACACAATAGCCGGCATTGTTTCAGGCACGTTGCCTCCTAATTTTCGGTTCCGTTGTACCAGAAAACTAAATCGTACAAAATAAAAAAGTCAGAAAGGTCGTGCCAGTTTGCCGTAAAATAGTGCGAGGCTGCAGTACCGAATTTAATTGAATCGTATTTAAAATATTAATTAACCGTGACGCCGCCGCGATTCGTGCCTCGCTCTTTTTGCTCACACTTTTTCTGTGACACGATCTCAATTACAAGACTTTTTTATTTGTTAGTTATCGGATATTTTAAGGTCCATAATTTGTTATAGTTCAGAAATGTCGAGTCGTGTTTCGCATTCTCATTAATCGCTTGAGTTGTTGTGCTAATTTTTTTGAGAATTATTACAAGCGATAAATTTCATGGTTCTGAGTTTTATGCAGTGACATTAAACGGCCTCCGTAAGTTTCTACTGTTCGAAGTCGATTGGTATAACGTATGGGTTTTATAATGACTGCGATTTACCGGATATGAATCAGATTGTTTTGTTATGAAATAAAACCGTGAAATGGACGAATTCAGGAGGAAAGAAGCGGCGTGGGTTGATAGACCCACGTCAACGAGGAGAACACAAAATTACTAGTGATAAAATTATACCTATATATTTAGCTACTATGCCCACAGTTTTACTAGTTTACATTTTCATTGATTACCCTGAAAAGACAAATATATTAGTCATTTTTTATAACAATAGTGAAATTGTAAATTTCTTATAATTTGTCGGTTTACTTTTAATGACTTTACTTTTACTTAAAAAAACTCTATATAGATTTAAAAAGCTTTGAATGTTCGGTTTCTGAATAAAGCGTTCCTATTAATGGTTGGTAAACACATTATAAAGAAATAGTTTCGTGACTTATTGAAACATGGCACATCCAACTACTCTTCTCTTCTTCTCTTCTTCAGCAGCATGTATTTGCCCACTGCAGGGCATATGCCTCTCCGATATCTCTTCACGCCCTTCTATCGCCAGTTTTCCTGGACCACGCTGCACCGGCATGAGTTTTTAAATCGTCGGACCATCTGGCAGGTGGTCTGCCCACGCTTCTCTTTCCTACTCTCGGTCTTCACTCTAGATTGTCTCTGCTCCACCTTCTGTCATCCCTTCGGCACAAATGTCCAGCCCACGACCACTTTAGCTTAGCGACGCGGTATCCCACATCTATCACTTTGGTGCGATTCCTGATGATAGTGTTGCGCACTTTGTCGCGTAGTGATATCCAACTACTAGACTTTGTTAACCTATATTTTCTTTTGTTATACAGTGTGAAAGAAGAACGCCGCAGCAATCAAGCGGCGGAAGTCCAACACTGGGCTCGCATAACAATATGCTAGCCATGGATGTGACGAAGGAGGCCCGAGCGTCGCCGCTGCCGGCGTCTGCGCAGCAGGCCACACCTGCGGCCACGCAGCAGTCCTCACAGCCACAGGTCAGTTAGGTTCAGTTAGGTACCATTCGTACGTTTAATTTAATGGTCTCAATCAAGCCTTAATCGAAATAATCGACAGGGAAAACATTCATATTCTTAACTTCGCCGCTCGAGATGGGAACTCGTGTGGCCTAGTAGTTAAGGTGCCGCGGTACTAACGCAGAGACGCAAGTTTAAAACCCATCGCGAGTGAATTTTCGAAGATGAATTTATTTTTAATATCTCCAGTGGATTTATCCGACTATTTTTTTATAGGTGACAGTTTGTGTGTAAATAAGGAAGTATGTTTGTTGTTACTCCTTCACGCAAAAACGACTGGATTGCGATGAAACTTGGTATGCAGATAGCTAGTGATCTGGATTAACACATAGATTCCTTTTATCCTTGTATTCCCGCGGGATTGTAGTTACGCGGGAGAAACCACTAAAACCTTTGAAAGGATCTGAATTAGAAACGCGATTGCGAAAATATGAATTATGTCCTTCTCTTTTTCTACCATTATGAGAATTTAGTACAGCGGTTTAAGCAAGAAATTAAAATAAAAAGTTAACTACTTGAACTAGGACTAATTTTGAAAGTGCCCTAAGAAATCATTCATTTCCATCTAAAAATAACTTCCTAGTAAAGCTTGTAATTGTTTCTATTTTGAACAGATCTGTGCGGGCTGCAGTAAAGTGATAACAGAGCGATTCCTCCTGAAGGCTTTGGACCAGCTTTGGCACGAAGACTGCTTGAAATGTGGCTGCTGCGACTGCAGACTCGGTGAGGTCGGGCACACTCTGTATACGAGGGCGAATCTCATACTCTGCAAAAGGGATTATCTCAGGTATGTGACAACTAAAAAAGGTTAATAGAAATCACCCACGCGCGCTTAATTTAAGCACTAAAAATTAAAATAGAATAAAAAAGTTTTTTTTATCGGTTTATACGATGCTGATTGAAATTTAGGAGAAGCCGTGAAGTTGCTATAAGGTGCAATTGCAAGCAATCACTTGTAATTTAACATTAATTATAGATTCGACTCACAAGTGCGCGCTGTATGTATCGCTTAAATCGGTATGTTACATTACACGTGAATGTTCGCGGTAACCTTAACATAATAAAAGCAACGCGAATAAAACCAAAAGAATAAGTTAATTTTTATGTAGGTACATAACTTTTGCCTCAATGCTCGACTATATGTTTACATACTAGCAATGCATATATATACTAGTCTCTTTTATGACATACATAATGTACGAGGAAATATTTTGAAGGAAAAATACAAAATCTGATACCCCCAGGGACAGGAATAGCCCAGTATTTTTCCATCAGTAATTAAATAACTTTTCCTGGTAGATGACATTTAAACAAGCGTCAAGTTTTTTCTTCCGATTTCGGAACTTTGTATTGAAATAAAACTAATTTTTATTATCAGCATTGTTGCGAAATAAACAGTATTGCAACTCATTGCTGATAATAAAACCGGAGAATTAAAAAAAAGTTTAAAGTTAACCTTAATTATTTATTTATTTTGCTAAACTACTTTAGGTAACCTTTTTGATATATTTTCAAAGTGTTTTCTACACTTGGATGACTACATTTAAAGAAATACTTTCTAAAAATTTGCACCGGACATGACTTAAACATTAGACTAAGGACTTCCCGAAAGATGCAGGTGCAAGTCCTGTCGGGTGCAATTTTTTGGAAAGCATTTCTTTAAATGTAGTCATTCAAGTGTAGGAAACTCTTTATAAATAACATGTACTATAGGTAACCCAAATCAAAATTTACCTACGTACATACACCTTATTCGCCATATTAATGTGTTTTTTCATGTCCGTAGGTTATTCGGCAACACCGGCTACTGCGCAGCTTGCAATAAAGTGATACCCGCTTTCGAGATGGTGATGCGCGCGCGCAGCAACGTCTACCATCTCGAATGTTTTGCCTGTCAGCAGTGTAACCACAGGTCAGTATCGAAAACAAACAAGAACAATTAAAAAACTTATAGCGAATCACGGATTTGAATACCGCCGCAATCGGATTTTGGGAAGTATATTTTCAAAACATTATTTCCCGACGTCGAGCGGGATTCGAACCAACAACGCATCTCAACCCAAACCGGGGGTAGCGTCATACCAATTAGTTTACCGAGACGCTGGTGACTCATACTCGGAATTATTGCTTCTATAACTTTACCATGTACCGCAACTTACGCATGTAAACAAACATGTCCAAACTGTTTGTTAACAGTTTTAGAAATAATGTTTAAAATTCATCTAATACATAGTAGCTCTACAATAATACAATTGCATTCTACGACCTCATTAGTATCTGATATTTCTAGCGCTTAGCACTCATGTAGTAAAGAAAGCCGATCTGAGGTCTCCTTTATGGCTAACCATAGGAGTGCCTAAATATTTTATCCTTTGGAACCACAAAAATATTTCTAGAATATACATAGATATGATAGATTTACTAACTTCTGTCTGCAGGCAACAATGAACAAAACGCTCAAAACAATGAAATGAGAAACACAAACACACTCAGAATAAATGATACGAACCGTACGTATTACGGATACTTTGTGTGAATATACAAGCGATAGAGATGCAAGCACCAAATAGCAATTTTCACAGGTCTCGTGTCCGTTTAAATAATAGAAAACTCGCGTAGATTGGAGCATCTCTGAATGGTTTATATGTCACTAGTGGACCTTTCTAGTGTTAGTAGATGTTGTGCGACAATCTGCACGAATTATATATTCATTCGACTGCTCTCGGCGAAGATTCAGTGTCGGATAACAGTTTTCTAAAACTTTAAGAAGTACGAGATTGTTTTGTTGAGATTTTTGTTCCTAATTGTCTTGTCTGTTACGGGTAACTGCGTAGAATATGTTGCTAAAAATAAGATTTTCTTGGGTGATTTGTTAGTTTCAATATTTAACTTATTTCTATTTTGATAAAAATGTCATATCTTTAACAGACAAATTTATCCGTAATTATTTCACGTTATTACAATACATAAAATTTAATAAAGTTTCGAAAAAAAACATTGAATAATAATTAAAAATTAAAACTAAACAAAAAACATATTGCAAACTTAACTTCAATTACCAACCTACCTAAACTAGACCTCGAACCTAATCAAAAAGCCCGCCCCGCTAAGCACCCGGCACAAATGACCCCAGAATGCATGCAGACTTCCCACGCTGAAAGACCATAGACAGTATCTAGCTAGACCAAGAACATTCCAGCACGGTAGTCTAGCCCTCGGGCCCTGAGTCGACGCCCGACCTCCCTAACGATCTTACTTCTTACTAGTATTACACACGCGAAAGTTTGTATGTTTGTCTGTGAGTTACTCTTTTACGCAAAAACTACTGAACTGATTGTGTCCTAGAATATAAGTAGCTGAAGACCTGGAATAACACTGCTAATTTTTATATTGCCGCGGGAATGGGAAATTCGCAGGTGAAACCGCGGAGAGCAGCTAGTTATCAATAACGCTGTGCTACAATTTCATCAATATATTCACGTAGGTTGTCAGTAGGTAGTAAGGCATGTCGAATAGTTATCAGGTATCCCTCCCGTAACATTACAAATATCAAGTTACTACGTGTGTTTCTGTTTATTCACAATACGTCGGTCTGACTATTAAATATCAGGGTAAAATCAATTTCCACGGGCGGCAGAAATCTGAATCCAATTTGCTGGGTGTCCGATCGCAGTGGCCGGTAGGTATCGCCGGCGAATATCGCTAAACGGCTAAATAATTTAGCGGCAATCTGGCGAGCGAGCCCGCGGCGGAAGTCGCGCCGGGCCTCGTCTAGCTTGACGCTCGTCAGCTCGGCCGTCCCTCTGTCACATCTTCACGGTGCATCCCTGATATGAACTTGATTAAAATTCATGCAACTCTGCTCAATGTTCTGTTGGTGTCGGCCTTGTTTATGAAAATGTAAATGTCAGTTACAATTACAGCGAACAACAATCTGTAGCAAACGCTTTTAGTGATTGCTATTGTTGGCCTAGCTGCATCTGCCGATATTAAATGGTCGTGCGGGTTAAGCAAATCTTGGCGCGGTCAATACTTTGATGGGTGACCGAAAAGTTGCGTAGCTAAAATCATTTTCTCGAACTCCTCATGCACGTTAAGCAGATGGTCCCGGTTGTAATCCCTGATAATAATCGTTAGGTCTAGTTAGAGTCCCATAGAGCGACCTGAAAACCCAAACACTAGGTGAGCCACACCAAAAGAGAAAAATTGAGTTAATTTAAAATAAAATTATTAAAAACAGGCGTCTTATATACCTACCTAGCTAATCGAGCACATTAAAACCGGAACAGCAGATACGGCACCTATTGTCTCAAGCCAAGGGAACATCAATAGAAGCCCATACCTAAAACGTCAAACTTGCCGTCGTCGTCGTCGCTCGGCGCGCTGATACAATAGCGTGTAACACAAAGCTTAACTTGCACCCAGTCATTAAAATTTCGTTTTCCATCTTTTCCATTACGCAGCTGCAGACAAAAAATAGCGAAATAAAAAACGACAAGCCCAAAACAAAAGTCGTGAACGAAGAGAACAGGAAATAAAGTTAATTAAGAGCGGCGAAATCGACTGAGTTGCGGTGGAAATTGGCTCCTTAAAAAAGAGACATTTGTAGCGGAGCTATTGCGCTTAATTTTTGCGACAAGTGAAACAAAAGAGTTGACAGGGTGGTCCGAGATGAGGGTGGCGCGGAAAGACGCGGGGTGGAGGAGGGGGGGTGGAATGAGGGGAGATAAGGTCGGTCTTATCGGCGGTGTCGCTGCGGTTCCGGACGGCCACTGGCGAGTCGAAGTTACCTTTTGTTTTGCTACATTGAGGGATGCTCGCTTGCGTGACGTTATCGCAATTCCTTCGTTTACGATGACCTTTCTACTCACGATACTAAATTTCCTTTCTTTGCCTTTAAGAGCTTAGTCTGGTACGCGTTTTCCCATACAAAAGTATTCCCTTGTGTTAAATATTGCGTTCATATATTGCTTATTGCGTAAGGATAATAATTGCTCTGGTGACAACAATCAAATAGAAATGATAGGAATACGATTATACATCGATACGCGCGTCTAGGCTCTTAATTAGATTTAAACAAGGGAAGCCTTATCAAGTGCAGTGTAGGTGTAGCTTATTTTCGTAGCATCGACTCGCTAATTGGATCATTCTGCTTAGGTCGATGTCCGCTGCCTACTGTCTACCTTGTCTATTTAGGGCCCTAATTGTTACTTTTCATGATGTTTGTAACATGCCAGTATTAGAAGGTACAATTTACACAGGGTTATGGGTTTCGAATCCAAAACCGTTCAGGGGGTGATTCTTCACATAGAAACGAATAACTTTTCTTCTACGACTTTTAGAAATTCGAAGTATAGTTTTCGAAAATTATAAGTGTAAAAATTTACTTGAAAATCAGCTGTTTCTTAGAGTTAGAGGTCATTGACCTTAAGTTGTCCTTTCTTTTAGTTTGGTCTACTACAGTATAAACTTTACTTGAATTTATTTCCAGTGAAAATATAAGCACTAAATGTTCAAAAAAAAGTCATATTTCCAAAAATCGTAGAACAAAAGTTTTTCGTTTTGATGTGGAAAATCAAATCTAAACGGTTTTAGATTCGAAACCCATTACCTTGTATTACTTACTTTATGTCTATATCTAACTAATATTATAAACGCGAAAGTTTGTATGTATGTTTGTATGTATGTGAGGTTGTTACTCTTTCACACAAAAATTGCGATGAAACTTGGAATATAGGTAGCTGGGGACCTGGATTAACACATAGGCTACTTTTTATCCCGATATTCCCGTGGGAACGGGACTTACGCGGGTGAAACCGTGGGGCGCAGCTAGTAGTTGCACCTGCAGTTCAGCAAATTCTGCAGCTGAAGAGTTTATTTCTTTAATTGTTTGTCTAAACGCGCTCATCTCAGGAACTACTGGTCCGAATCGATAAATATTTTTTGTGTTTTACAGTCCATTAGAGGAAGGTAAGGATATGACTAATAGGAACGGAGCATCCATGAAAAATGTTACATTAAATAGTTGTAGTAGAACAACATTATAATTATTTTTAAAATGTATGTCTGTCTGTCCGTTTGTTCCTTATACAATTAGAAACTACTAATCCGATTGAAATCTTTCAATATTGGATAGTTCTATTTTCGAGGAACCTCGTGTTTTTACTTAACATCGAAATCCAATTAGTAGAACCCGAGTAATAAACGAAAAAGTCGGCTATGCACTGTTTCTACGCAGACAAAGTTGCGGGTAACAGCTATAATTAAATAAAAGTTTAACGAATGTTTGTTTGTCCACAGATTCTGCGTAGGAGATCGTTTCTACCTTTGCGAGAACAAGATCCTCTGCGAGTACGACTACGAGGAACGCCTGGTGTTCGCCAACATGGCGTACAACCCACCGCCGCTTGCGCATCTCAAGAGACAGACGACGCATTTACCGCCACCACCGGTAACTATAAATCTTACTAATATTATAAACGCGAAAGTTTGTATGTTTTTAAGTATGTATGTACGCAGAAAACTACAAAACCGATTGCGATGAAACTTGGAAAATAGGTAGCTGGCTACCGGGAATAACACATAGACTACTTTTTATCCCGATATTCCCGCGGGACCGGGACTTACGCGAGTGAGACCGCAGGGCGCGGCTAGTTAGAAATATTTTTAACTCGCGCCTCAGGATCAATACTGACGCCGCCGAGATTGAATTTTTGAACAGTATTTTTCCTATAAAAATAGTAGAAAAGACATGTGCAATTAAAACAAATTACGAAATATTCACACTATGTATTTGTTAACATAATCACATTTTACCGGGCCTTAAACGCGTATTATTATTTTCTTAGCTCGACGTTTCAACCATAATACAATGGTCCTTTTACGAAGGTACCCAGACTGTAATAATAATACACGATTAAGACCTGAAGAAAATACATTGTTTTGATACTTTTTATCTAATAAACATTTTAAACTCACACGATTTGCACTCATTATTATTTTTCCCGGGTCTTATTCGCGTATTATTATTTTTAAATTCTCTTACCTCGACGTTTCGATTATGTCACAATGATCTTGGTCGCGAGGGGACTGGCGAGGGGAATTAAAAAATAATAATACGCGAATAAGACCCGGAAAAAATAATAATGACTTTTTTATCTGTCTATAGTAATGCTTTGTCCCGACTGACTAATGGTACAACATAATCTATGAAACAAAGTGCTGAAATTTGAATACCTAGTTTATCCTTTATATGATGTTGACATCCAATAAGAAAGAGTTTTTCAAAATTCACACGGGATCGCGATTTACGAGAGTAAAACTGTGAACCATATTATTATTCATTATCCATATCTAAAGTTTTAGCGATTTTGCATAATAAAACAATATTTACCGGGTTTTACACGCGTTTTCTTTAATAACGGCATTATTACCTATAGGCCGAGCCTTCGCTAACTTTACAGTTAGCTTTTCCAAGTTTGACTGAAATGTTATTCGTCTACTTACATCTCAGTCAACCTTGAAAAAGCAAACTGTAAAGTTAGCGATAGCTCGGTCTATAGTGATAATGCCGTTATTAAAGAAAACGCGAGTAAAACTCGGTAAAAACTGTGTTGTATTAACATAGACATTATCACACAGTTATTTACTAAAGTAACATAAAAATATTCTTCAACGTTTCGTAATCTAATTTTCTTAATAAATGAAATAATTACTAAGTACTTAATATATTTCTAACAAGCAATATTTCGATGCTTTTTCAAGTTTACAAGACACGGCGAGTTGGTTTAAACATCTTTTTATTTTAGTAAAATAAATAACCACGTCTCAGTTTAAAATTCTTTTTAACTTAATTTAGTAACATAGAAATATTTTTAGCAAGGAAATATATTTCCAAAAAATCCCCATGACAGGATTCTATGTTTAAAATGCCTTGAGCAATAAAAACAAAAAGAAATATTAATTTAGTAAGACATTAAAAGCATGCTTGTACCACCTTGTACTAACATAAAACATTCTCCCAGCAGACAAGCAACGCGATGACCGGTCTGATGAATGGCTCAAGCCGATCCGGTGACTTGAACAACAACATGTCTGGGTCGTCCCCCGCTGCCTTCGTTCCCCCACCGCACCTCAAACCGCTGGGCTTATCCGCGTCCAGCTGAGACTATCGTCCGTGAGATACAGCCCACCCGTACGCCAAGTATCAAAACTAAACGAGCGAACTATAATAACATCTTCGTCTAATCATGAAAACATAAAGTGGGTATCTCAAAACGAACTCTATTAGTTACACATTTGTATAATAATGTACTAAAGCAAAGTGAATGCCAAACTGTAAAGATTTATAGAATAAATTGTTCCGTAGTCATAGGTTTAATTCGTAATCATGACATTAAGCTAGGAAGTTGATATTAAGAATTTTAGTTGATTTTTAATCTCAGAATTTGATCTCATACCGGCGATTATGCTGTGGTAGTTTAGTAATTACGATATTAAATAAAATAGTTGTTGTCTATGGAT
The DNA here is from genome assembly GCA_949358125.1 of Idaea dimidiata. Classification (NCBI taxonomy): domain Eukaryota; kingdom Metazoa; phylum Arthropoda; class Insecta; order Lepidoptera; family Geometridae; genus Idaea; species Idaea dimidiata. Next base: position 11,291,228 of record OX442339.1, on the reverse strand, counting down.
GGAAAGTAGACTAAAATATATTATACAGAGTGTAATGGGTAAGATAGAACTTTCTGTAATCATAATCATAAAATGGTTCGGGTTTCTAGATGTTGTGCACATTAGGTTTTTGAAAACATACTATCAAAAATTCACACACAACATAACAAACTCTTACAAAAACAGATACATCAAAATTGGTGCATCTAAATCTCCTTCGAATATGAAATGATTTCGGAACGTTTTGATGGTTGACATGACAGTGGAATTCTATATCGACCGTTTTTATAATTTTTTTAAAGTGATTTTTTAAACTATTTTACAGATAGTAAGAGTCAAAATATCAGCTAACTAAAGTGACTTCATCGAGTAAAATTTAATTTATGACGACACGTTTTGCTCTTACTTTGACTTTTGTAGTGTAGCTTATGAATCTGGTAGTATAACAAGACAAAAAGGTTGGTTATCTCATCCATTACACTCTGTATTGTAATTGATGTTTTTTTTACGTTTTTTGTACTGAATTTTTATTCTCTATTTCTTTTCTTATCTCTTTTTGAAACTATTATCGTATTTTCATGGTTTTATGTTCTTGAAAATTATTTCAAATTACCTACTAATTTGTTATTTCGTTATGTACCTACCTATCGATTGTAAAATACTGTTAAGTTTCTAGATTGCATTGTTAAAATGTTTGTATTATTTGTGTAAATATTTTTACTTAAATAGGTAAGTAGAAAATAATTAATGTATTTATCATATTAAAAAATAATCGAATATAGATAATTAATGTGAAAAAATACGTGTTGAAACCGATATATTAAAATGGTTATTATAAGAAATTTAAAAAGTAGAATCTCAAATATTTTTGTCGTGTTCATACCTACTCAATTCAATGTATGACCAGTCATGGTTCGATTGTCAATTTGTTAAAACAATAGGTTTCTGCAAAACTGCTATATAAATTAAAATTTTCTTACAAAGACCATAAATAATTATAGGGTTGCTTTAAGCATTTACCAATTTCTTATCCGTGTGCAATTTGTATTTGTTAATTGTCGACTTATAATATTATTTTTTTTATCACTAAGGCTAGGCGCAAACGGGCCACAGGCCCCAACTAACTTGGGCTATCGTCAGACGAATTGATTTACATAAGGTAGTGCAGTAATAAAAGTCAGTGCCTTATATTTTTGTGGTCAGCCACTGACTTGGTCGAAATTGTATGGCACTGGCTTTTTTACTAAGTAATGTAAAGTAGGGTTACTGTCGATATATCGTCGATAACGGAATCAAAATCCACACCGCGCAAAGGAATAACCTGCTCGATGCAAACCACGGCGTTGATTAGCAAGCATTTTAAGTCGACGCCGCGGCCGCGCGCCATCGTCGATCTGAACTGTCATTGTAATCGAGGTCACTTGAGCTGCCGGCTTCAATGAAAGTTCAAATCGACAGCGTCGGTTTTAATCTAAGGCAGTTAATTGTAAATAATCTCGAGCGCAGATCAATTCATTGCGCAGTGCGGACTTCGATGCCGATATCGACGCTAGATCCGCGGTAACCCTTCAGCCCTTTTTTTACAACTCGTGGCACACGAGTGGTCGACGGCGGCTGCTTGCAATTTTTGTCGCTGGCCACTTGTGGTTGTGGTCGATGGTCAGTTTCCACAGAGCCTTACTGTGTCGGCAATAGCACGTAACGCATTCCTCTAAAATAGAAACATGCACTACTACGAAAATGTAGAAAAATATTTGTTTAACCAATGATATGACCAAAGATGTAGTTCATTAAAGCCATGTTCGAAATACATTGTTTTATTTGTTTTTCCTAAGAATATCTGATCTATACTTCTAGGTACTAATATTATAAAGCTAAGCGTCTACCTTTCACATCATACCAAGAATATTAGGTACGATCTGTCTGATGCGTTGCATCCGATACGTACGACGTCGAAAGGTGCACGCTTAGGTTAAAGATATTTTAAACGAATAGACTCCAAAACTATACTGGACCAATTACTTTCATAAATAGAAAACTACATTATCGACGAGTAATTTAGGCTTTAATAAATAAATATAACTTATAGCCAATAACAGATTCCTAATTATGCGGGTGAAACAGCGGAACGCAGCTAGTATAAATCCTACTAATATTATAAAGTTGAAAGTTTGTATGTGTGTGTGTGTGTGTTACTCATCACGTAAAATTGCGATGAAACTTGGTATACAGGTAGTTGGATACCGGGAATAACACATAGGATTGTTACATTTACTTTTTATCCAGAAAATTCCGCGGGAACGGGACTTACGAGGGTGAAAGCGCGGGGCGCAGCTATACAAGATGTAACGGGTTAGCCCTTTTAAGCCGAAAGGAGGTTGCTCTAGACGTCTAGGCGAATAACTTTTGTTCTACGACTTTTGGAAATTCTAAGTACTTTTCGAAAATTTCAAGTGTAAAGTTAACTTGAAGATCAGCTGTTTCTTAGAGTTCGAGTTCATTGACCTTATGTTGTCCTTTCATTAAGTTTGGTCTACTACAATCAAACCTTCAATTACTTTAATTTTCAAAAGCAGCTGTTTTTTCAGTGAAACATAACCTAAAAAAATTCAAAAAAATATTTTAATTTTCAAAAGTTGTAGAACAAAAGTTGATCGCCTAGACGTCTAGAACAACCGCCTTTCGGCTTAAAAGGGCTTACCCGTTACATCTTGTATAGTGTATAAATAAAAAAAATATTAAAAAAAATAAAAAACCCGACTGCTGTTATAACAGAAAAGTGAAAAACAAGATGCTTCTAGTAGCTTTAGGAATGGTGGATGCAGTCGGGCGGGACTCCAAATAACATAAAGATAGTATACCTAATTATATAACACTAAGTATTTGGTGTTATTAAACTTATTCACCTTTTATTTGGAGTCCCACCCGACTGCATCCACCATTCCTAAAGCTACTAGAAGCATCTTGTTTTTCACTTTTCTGTTATAACAGCAGTCGGGTTTTTTATTTTTTTTAATATTTTTTTATTTATCGCTTTTTAGTTTTTAGAGATCAGATTTAATTACACCAGAAGAAATTTATTAATTCTAGATGTATATACTCCAGTAGCGAGGACGTGCATTGCTTGTTTTTGCTTACTCAGGGTGTTAAGTACAAGAGCTGGCGGTTTCCTATCCAGCGCGGGAACGCCGCCAGCATCTTGGGCGCAATGCCTCGGGTTGTTGTTGCTGACAACTTATTTTAGCTTTCTAATTTTAGATTATTACTTAGGTATTGTTTTCTTTGAAAAACAAAGTGGTTATTTAGGTCCACAGACTAGTAACTTCTTCTTCTTCTTCGTTTCTATGGCTTATTCCATTTGGACATTAGCCAGTGTCAAGTATTATTAATATATAGAAGTTATCTGCATTGCATCGAAACAGTCAAGTCGTCTTAGTCAAAGTCAAGTCGAGGGAATCATTGTAAACGGGGGCCATTTTTACAACGTTTGTTCACGGAGCTTTCGAGACAACGCTAAAGTCCATGTTTTCCACCGATTTTCACTTTTATTAAAACTTGTACACTTTCACGAAACTAAACTGATTAATATGCCCCCGAAATTAAACAATTTACACGCATTTGAACTAGGTTAAACAAAAATGAAAATTTAGCAACACATCTCCTAACCGCGTTCGAAACCGCCAAAACTCCACAGACTAGTAAGAAGATACTACTTCTTCTTCTTCTTTAAAATGGCTTTTCCTTTCGGACATTTGCCAGTGTCAAATATTATAAATATTTGCAGGTTATTTGCATTGAACGAAACAGTCAAGTCGTCACAGTCAAAGTCAAGTCGAGGAAATCATTGTAAAAAGGGGGCCATTTTTACAATGTTTGTTCACGCAGCTTTGGAGAGAACACTAAGCTAAAGTCCATGTTTTCCACCGATTTTTACTTTTATTTTCACTTGTACACCTTTACGAAACTAAATTGATTAATATGCCTCCGAAATTAAACATTTTACACGCATTTGAACTAAGTTTCACAAAAATGAAAATTTAGCAACACATCTCCTTAACGCATTCCCGCCAAAACTCCAAAAGAAGATACTTAAGTATTTTATGTCATGTCAGCTCTGCCAATTCCTTCAAACTCGGCGTCAAAGTCAAATTCATAGATGAGATATTTATACGAGTCAAATCGAAAAGTTTTTAATTAAGGCGGCGATAGATGATAAGCAACTGTCCTTGTCCTATTGCATATAAATGAGCGAGATGGAATTGCGTGAAAAATCTACAATTTCTCGTAAAATCAATAATTAACGAAGATTAAAATAATATTTTGAAAAAATGCGATGAAGGGGTTCTAGGTATTGTATTTTCTAATATTATGATGCCTATAAGAAAATATGGCGGTTAAGGATTTAGAAGAAAAATTGATTTATTTTGTAAAACAGGGGTAACTTTGCCTATATAATAGTGGTATTTAAAGTTATTTTTTATTGTTTTTGAAATGAAGGGGACACTTCTTGTATCATGTACAATAACATAATACATTGTTTAAAGATCTATTTGATACCGGTTATGAATAAAACCATTCCATCGGAAGGGATTTCACATGAGTCGCGTCCTTAACGTTCCGTTGTTCTTGCGAAAATTACCTGCGTAATCATAATGTCATGTAGTAGCAACATAACTTTCGAAGTTAACCATTAGAATTACTATTAGAATACATTATTTACACGCGGATTGTTTTCGCATGCGAATATTGAATTTCTTTGCGAGAATTCAAAAATCCCAATCCAGAGGTAGTGCTAAGCCATAAATTGAAGTAAGTAAAACGAATATATGAACGTCATTAAAGACAAGACAACCGAGCCGAAGGCAAGTGACATATTAATGAAGACAACTTACTTAAACGACTTCCGATAATTTTATAATTAATTATTTTAAAACTTAATTGTAAAACTTTACAAGCAATACTTTTCAAATGTAAATTTACGAAAGAATAAAACATATCGTTTGAGTGAACAATGTTACGCGTTTTCTCTGTTTTTTTATGGTCTTTACAAATCTTGGTTAACAGCGTTTTACATCATTTTTTTTTATTTATATTTATTTATTATTTTAATGTACCCTATGTCACTCTCACGGTCATGACGAATCTAACGACGTATCGTTTATCTAAATCGGCCCAGCCGTTTAGGCCCTACGACGGCACAAAAATAGGTCACATACATACATACACTCACGGCAAAAACATAACACTTCCTTTGGCAGTCGTGTAAAAACAGTGACTATTCCGTCAACACAAACCTCAAACCTGTAGTCGGATTGGTTTCACATTTGAAATAGGTACAGACAGACATCTATTATTAGACGTAAGCAAAGCACCCCGACGGAGGACGCAGCGCAGGTGGAATCGCAGGATACGGAACCTACTTTCTATCTTACTCTTACTAATATTTTAAACGCGAAAGTTTGTATGTATGTGAGGTTGTTACTCTTTCACAAAAAAACTACTGAACTGATTGCGATGAAACTTGGAATATAGGTAGCTGGGGACCTGGATTAACACATAGGCTACTTTTTATCCCGATATTCCCGCGGGAACTGGACTTACGCGGGTGAAACCGCGAGGCGCAGCTAGTTATATTATAAAGCTGAAATCCTACTAAAATTATAAAGCCGAAATGAGTGTATGTGTGTTTGTTACTCATTCACGCAAAAACTACTGAACCGATTGCGATGAAACTTGATATGCAGAGTGCGAGAGATTAACACATAGCGCTCCCTTAGAATTATAGAGACCTATTTAGATAAAAAATACACTGTAGTTGTATAATTCGTATGCAATAAAAATGTTGAAATAAGTCCCAATTCTAAAGGAGCGATAGGATACTTATTTATCCCGATATTCCCGCTTAATCAAGACTAACGCGCGAGAGAAACCACGTGATGCAACTAGTAGGAAACAACATTCAGTGGCAAATTTAACTTATACGGATACTTTTAAAGGTCGTTCAATTCGGAAAATAAAGTTCAAAGATGTAATATCGCCCTTGCATTGTCACTTGCCTTTTGAACCTACCTGAAAACTCGCACTAAACTGAAAATAATAATAAATGTACGGTCAGCATAAAAATATAATTCTTTTTTCGTCCCAAGGGCACTAAGAACAAATATTATACTTACTAATAAGAAGGACGTCATCATAATTTTCTCAGGCTAACGATGATGGTGATCATCATCAATATCATTTTAGTTAAGTATGTATATGTAATATACATACTTAACTAAACTTAACTAACGAATATGTACTGTCTGGGGAGTTGCCCCAAACAGTACATATTCAGTTAAAAACGTTTTTGTAGTTACATTTTGCCAGGTCTTAAGGGTTTTATGGGTCGTTTAGAGTCCCCTCGTGATCAAGACCGTTGTAAAATAGTTAAAACGGCGGCGTGGTAAGAAAATGAATAACAATAAAAATAATTATGTAGAATATTTGGTTAAAAACGTTTTTGTAGTTTTGCTTTAAATTTTGCCGGGTCTTATGGTCGTTTAGCCCCCTCGTGATCGAGACCGTTGTAAAATGGTTAAAACGGCGTGGTAAGAAAATGAATAACAATACAATATAATAAAAAAATCGTTCCAAAAAGTTTTAAAATATTTATTCGACTCACTGTTTTCGTGACTTTGTAGTCAAATAAAACTCATTTTTCTCGGTTTTAATCGCTTTGATTTAATTATTAGCAATTTTGTAATGCTGATCAACGTTTCAGAGCCTATTGCAGACTCCATTTTCAAGGAAGACGATCCAGTCTTCCTACCTACCTTGAAAAAGAAGTCTACAATAGGCTCAAAATCAACGGCGATTAAAACCGTAAAATAAGTTTTATTTCAAGTTAAAAAACGTTTTTGCCAACGCTACTTACCTACCCGTAAAGCAGCGGACATGAAAAGAGGAGAAAAATCACCCCAATTTCCCGGTGCGCCCTCATTGTCGACTCACAACACCCTGATAGAATTGTTATCGATGCCATCTTTAATTTCGTCTGTGCAAACATACACCGAGTTACAAGAAAATGATCAATTAACGTACAAAATGGCGTTTAAGTTGCGTGCTGTTGGAAACCGATGTTTTCCGGGAAAAGAAGGGAAGAATTATAATGATTAAGTCGTAGACCTTTTTTTTCCAAGTGATGTTATAAATGATTAGTTAGGTAATAATGTCAAACTTATATAAAACTAAGTTATAGGAAGCTGCTTAAGCAGCCAAAAATTAATTGGTTAGGTTAGGAAAAAAAAAAAAGGTTAGTTACGTTGAATGGATACCACGATGCAATGCGAAACGGTGTGTTGGAATACCTACCATCTACTCGGTGGACCGACGACATTGTAGCGGTCGCAGGGAGACGTAGGATTGCGATTTGTGGCGTCGTATGGGGAGGCATGTGTTCAGCAGTGGACGGATAAGGGCTAAGATGATGATGATGTAGGTTAACGTTAGGCAAAGGCATGCTCTAGCTTAGCTAGCTGAATACGTAACCTGGAGCTTGCAAATCTCGATTGAAACAAACATTGAACCGTCAATTATGTAATAAAAAGTAAACTAAAGCTGTAACTATCAAATAAATGTCTCAGTTTTTACTTTTACATTTTTGATCTATAGTGTTTCATAATACGTAACCTGGAACTTGCAAATCTCGATTGAAACATAAACATTGAACCGTCAATTATGTAATAAAAAGTAAACATAGAGCTGTAACTTTCAAAATAATGTCTGAGTTTTATGTTTACATTTTTGATCTATAGTATTTCATATAAAGCGTATACTTATAGCGAATTTTAAAACTCACAAATAGATGAGTGACGCGTAAACAAGCCAATGTATTTGCCCGTGTCGATCTTCAGAGCGTGAAGGGCACAATGAGCCGAGTGAAAAATGGCATCGGCCGACACGACGGCCCACAAATCAAAACTAAAATGGTGCGCAGGAAAAATAAGTCGGTAGGTATGCTCGGCAACTTTACTGGGTGAACATCAGTCTAATTTCGCTTTTAAGGTCTAGTAAAGATATCTACGACTTTATTGTAGCTGCGCCAACATACATGTACATTATGTAATATGGCTGCGCAAACATATAATTATAAAAAATAAAAAATATTACGATCATAATTTTATTCTGCCTACCTTTTTCCCTACTCTTTCTTCATATTCTTTATTTTCTTTGATAGTTCTCTCTTTTTATTGAAGGTACCTTACGAACTGTGTTGTTGTATGTAAGAGAGAGTAAAAATGCATTTTAAACACCCAAGTTTATTTTATACCTTTTTTCAGCAACTTTTAAATAAAAAATGTAAACACAGAACTGTCAATTATCAAAGGAAAAAGTAAACAAAGAGCTGCCACTTTGAAATAATTATTCCCATGGTTTTTTTTGGTTTACATTTTTAAACTATGATTATGAAAAAGGGTTTAGTATTATTCTTTATTCTTTAATGTACACACCATAGAATATACAAACATAGCTTAGGAGAATACATGTACATAGGCGAGCTTTAACCCTAACAAGAGTTCTCTTCCAGCAAACCTTGAGGCATAGAAAAGGCGATAGATCGCAATAGGCGCAATTGGTGTGCAAATGGAATTGTTTAAATATACAACAAAAAATAAAAAAAAGTTGATAAATCATATGTCACTCTAATATGTAGCACCTAACCATTTACAACCATATACCGATTTGAGTGGGTAAGAAAAGTGAGTCCAAATATAACGAGAGGTAGGAAACCCGCGCACGCCGCACACCAGAGATGGCTTCTTGCAATAATTTCCGTTTTCAATGAACGCGTTTTTCTTTTTCTTATCAGCAAACGAACTAAGATGGTAGGGAATAAATTGAAATACAAAATTGATTGTTGACTTTCGCCGGCTGTTTTATTACTGTCACAAATAGGAAAAGAGATTGAAAATTGCCTACAGACTGTGAAGACGGATATCACCTTGGAAGACCTTTCTAGCGGTTTTGATTGCGTCTTGTATGTTAAAAAAATCACTTTGCAAACTTATTTGAAAAGGGAAAGATCACTGATTAATTGACAAATATTATGATTCTCTAATCTTGAGAATATACAAGGTGTAACGGGTAAGCCCTTTTAAGCCGAAAGGCAGTTGTTTTAGACGTCTAGGCGAACAACTTTTGAATATCCGAACTTTTTTTTGAAAATTTTGAGATTATGTCGCACTGTAAAAACAGCTGCTTTTGAAATAAAGATAATTGAAGGTTTGATTGTAGTAGCCCAAACGAAATGAAAGGACAACATAAGGTCAATGACCTCGAACTCTAAGAAACAGCTGATCTTCAAGTTAACTTTACACTTAAAATTTTCGAAAAGTACTTCGAATTTCCAAAAGTCGTAGAACAAAAGTTGTTTGCCTAGACGTCTAGAACAACCCCCTTTCAGCTTAAAAGGGCATACCCGTTACATCTTGTATAGGCTCGCTCTTAAGGTAAAGGATGGTTGCGTTCATTCGTTGTCGTGGTGTTCGTGGTGGCGTTCATTCGTTGACATGATATTCGTGGTGACACTTTTCGAAGTCACGTATCGCACCCCTTTTTTTAAGGTAGTTTTTTTTTTAATTATTTGATGTGTTTTAAATTTTTTTTTTGGCGACGCGACGATTTCACGACTACTTATATGATATCATGGTAGAGTCCAATATAATGAACCGACTGCTATTAATGTTATAGTATCAAAAAAATAAATAGTTTTTTGCCTCTTCTGAAGAGCGTCGATTTTGAATGTATGCCTATAGTTGGTTCATAATTATTAATGGATCGACCAACGAAACTACCCAATTTATCTATTCGTCTATAAATACGGGTGTACGCTACGTCAACCTGACCATTCCCAACAAAATTGAAGTTTAAAAATAAACCACATTCTGTCCAGATAACGTCTGGAACAAGGGAAGATTTACTAACTTGTTAGTTTCAGTTCTTCCCTCTCAACTGCTAAAGATAACGAAGATAACACGACTGGTAATTATTTTTGATCTGTTCCACTTGAAAATATTGGAAGCTTTAGAATAGAAATTGTACGACGGATTTTCTATCAAGTAACATTTTGAGGGATTAGGTTTACAATTTTACGTATCTGACTGATAAGCGACTCTCTATATAGCAACAAGTTTAATCATTTAGTTTAACGCCTAGGCCTTTGTTTATCGCTGGTGTTACAGTACGACAAAACACCAATTTCATATGTAAGGACCTAACGTGTGCATAACAAATGTACATGTAGTTAACTGTATACCTAAGTGTTTAGTAAGCAATTCCTAAGCGATGATTTCTCCAAAAAAAAGTTGCACCGAGAGATAATGAAATAGACTATTATTTTAACGAGGTATTCCCTGTTTACACTCGTTAATGTTCGGTCAGGATGAGTTAACGACAGTTGTCAGTTCTTCCACCCTCCGGCTAGGGATTTACTCAGGAAAGTGGCTCCTACACAGACACCACTAAACAAAGATCTCTCGAAAAAATACAATGTAACCTACAGCCCCAAGAAAACTGCAAATGAAGGGTCTATGTACACCAGCTGACAATACCCACGATGCTCCTATTTTTATTCGAGTTTTAATTATTAAAAGTTTTATGAACTGCTTATTTCTTTTTATGAGATCGTTGAATTAATTCCTTTTGTTTGTTAACTCATTTTCAGTATAATCAAATGATAAAAGTTTCGGATACAAAACGAAATTAGGACTGCGTTAAATCGCGCTACCATGATCGTTTGTCGTTGCCATGTCGTCTTTTTATTTCCTACAAAATTAAGTAAATTTTAAATAAAAGACATCCCAACTACTTTTAAAAACTACAGATATTTAAAAAAATCGATGTATCCGACAGGGATTTTCAGTTTAGCTCGTATATACCCCTTTTGGACAGGTCAAATAAGTAATTTCAGTTCTGGACTATTATTTTACATGGGATGTGATATTGCTTTGGTCACTAGGTACAGTTGGTACCGGTTGCTATCTCTATTTCTGTCAGTCGTTAAGTCAAGAGGTTTTAGGGCGACCTGAAAACTCCAACACAGGGTGAGTAACACAACTACACGAATAGAAGAAAAAGAAGAAAACAATCTAATTGTGAAAAAAAATGTTAAACAGGAATTCTCAGCGGATCACTGACCCATTTCGATAAATAATCTCGAAATATTAATTTTTCAACTAAACCTAACACAGGGTGTATCCGGGATATCATTTCTTTCCTCAAAAAACATTGCGTAATGAACAATAACTCTTTTAGCCTTAATAAACACAACATTTGCTGGGTTTTACTCGTGTTTTATGTAAAAACGGCATTATTACAAAAGTACCGAGCTGTCGCTAACTTAACAGTTAGCTTTTTCAAGGTTGACTCTTTTAGCCTTATTAATAAAAGGGAATAAGGTCGGAGTAGTCATTACGTTTTTGTTTCTGTCTGTCAAGTTTAGTTCATGTCACGGAAAAAGACAAAGCATTTTCCCACTACTCCGACCTTACTCAACGTTTAATAAAGCTAAATGTGATTATCGATTTTACTGAACACTACTTTTACCTAGTCGTGTATCTACAAATATGGTTTCAATAAAGTTCACTTCAAACAAAGTTAGTTTACATTCAATTCAATAAGTTAAAACGAAAACGTTTCAAAATGAACTGTTTATATCTACCTCAAGCTACCAATCCACCATTATCACGTCCAGTGAATATTATTATCATAAAGCATTTTAAACTCTTCAAGAAGATATTCTAAAACCTTTCTGTAAGTAAATTTAACTTTAAAATATGCATAACAGTTTTCCAAAGCGATCTCCTGTCGGAATTTAAACACACTGAATCGTATTAAGATACATTCCGATTCAGTGCACTTCGGAAGTTCGGTGGATTCTATTCAATTCATAGATATTGCATTTGTAAATTTAAATAGGGTACGCATATTCCTAAATAAAAAAGAACCCATTAAAATAATATTTTTCGGTCTTTACTCAAGCAGGGATTTTAACTTGAGACACGTTTTATGGTCAGTTTAGCTCTAAGATTAATTACCAACTTTATAAGTTGGTGCCAAAAGGTAGAGTTAACAAAAGGGTTTCTAGTTGTTGACTGGGAAATCCGTTGTTAATTTTACTCATTTTGATCAATTTTATGTCAAATTTGTGGCTAAATCTACATTTAGAATTCTAACAGCCGTATATCGAAACGCCACTTAAAATTTGGGGTTACTTATATTTCGTTTTTTAATTCTAGAATACGGTTTGACACTTTCTATAGAAAAATATCGAATACAAAGAACCAAAACGTCAAAATATAGGCTGAAATAAAAAAACACTATAGATCAATGATCATATTATCTTATTTTAGGATTTCTGCTAAATTAAAGTAGAACTTAAATATCAAGAGCGTTTTTTAATTCGGCCATAACCACAGTTCAATATAATTGGCCATATGATAATGAAATCTTAAATTTTTAAGCCATTATGTAAAATCTGCTACTTTTCACACAGACGAAACCTAAATAAACTCTCAAAGCCTATTAAAGAGTATTGAAACGTTTCAAACAAATTACAAGAGGCTTGTAAACTTGAAAGTTAAGTGTACTTAACCGCAACTTGTGAAAATGCAAATAGGGTCCGGGAAGAGCCAGGATTTGCCGCACCCGTGTCTGCTAGATATGCTAATTAACTTGCCACCTTACGAATTAGGAAGATAATATTCCTGTAGGTTTACCTAACTACTACCTATACAGTGGATAGCCTTATTAATAAATGTGGAATAAGATGGAAGTAATTTTACAAGATTTTGTTTCTATCTGTCAACTTTGGTCACAGAAAAAAAACAAAGCATGTTCTCGCTACTCCTCGACAAAGTTGACCAACTTTGAAAGTTCTTGTCCGTTTCTTTACCGACTTCAAAAAAAGGAGGAGGTTCTTAATTCATCGCGTTTTTTTTTTAATATTTGTTACTCGAAGATGACTTGACCGATTGAGATGGTTTTTTTTTAAAGCATTAATGAAAAGGAGGGAGCAACGTGGTGGTCCCTTAAAAATTTGGTGAGGATCTGATGAGGATCTTCGGAATGATAGACAGAATAGCATCCCAGAATGCAGTAAATTACAATTTTTTGGCTTCTACCAAAAAAACGGCCCTAAAGAACTAGGTACAGACTAATGGTTCACTTGAAATCATTTTCTTATCATCAAACTCCTCAATAATTAAAATTACAGTTACAGTTTAGTTGATTTTTAGTGGCAACCGAACCTACACTGAGGGCGATATGCATAACACCATTTAAAAACATATTTAACTAAATCAATTTTAAAATAATTTATGGGAAATCGAACATAGTGGACTCTATTTCATTAAGTGGACGATTGATATTATGTTGCCACACATTGACAGTTCTTGAAATTCTGACAGATTTTAAACACGTTTAGCAGCTTAAACATGTTTAGGAACCGTTATGCAAACCGACCTAAGAATTTAAAAACCGACTTATAAAACTAACAATAACAAACTCCACATACAGTGTCACAAACTTATCTGTTTCGTCATCGGGCAGCCATATAACAAAACAGGTCCAGGGTACAACAGGTTCCCCTACATACTTACATACGTACATAATATGTTACCTCTTTATAATATTAGTATATAGAAGTTTAGATTCGGGATCGGGATTTATGCAGGTAAAACCGCGGGGCACTGTATATAATAACTTCAACATTTTAACAGCTCAAATACCTAAGTAAAATAAAAGAAGCAAACTGTCGAAAATATTAGTTCAATACGGTCTGGAAACTTGTTAATGCTATTAGAGCAAGCAGCGAAGGCGTTAAGCCCGCAACCTTACTTAATTCTACTTATTCACCAAACTTAGACTGTCTGCAGTGCACGTCTTTTGTCAGTAATTTTGCCCCTATTGTTGCGATGCTAAGGAATTTCTTAATTATTATCGAACATACTTTTTAGGGATTACATTAATATTTTAAAATCCATTTTTAAGGTTTCGTAGTCACCAAGAGAAATTATCTTTTCGGCATCTCCGGTATGTATCCGTCCGTCTGTCTGTACACTGTTCAGAGACGCTTAGTACTCAGATGCTGAAACTTTGCACACATATTCAATCAAGTCGAGAAATTAGTACAATAAAAACGAACCAAACATTTTGTTCACCCCATATGTAAAACTAGCTGCGCCCCGCGGTTTTACCCGCATAAGTCCCGTTCCCGCGGGAATATCGGGATAAAAAGTAGCCTATGTGTTAATCTAGGTCCCCAGCTACGTGAAAGAGTAACAACCTCACATACATACATACATACAAACTTTCGCGTTTATAATATTAGTAAGATGTATAATATTCTTTATGTCCCATGGCTAGAAAGCCGGGTGGAAAATTGCTTATATCATCACTAGCAGGGACAGTTTGTTTTTTAATATAAAGATTGACTATGGAGTCGATGATGATGAAGTTATGTCCTTATTACCATGATAGCATGACATTTTTATTTTCACGTTTCGGCATGGCCACCTCGATTACATCTAACCAATAGATCCGTTTTTCAAACTTTTCTATTGTTGGCAGTAAGTACATAATATGCACACGATATTTTAACTTTATTTCTAGAATTTTAACTGAGTTTCAATATATTTATTTAGTTATTTATTTAACGCTTTTACACCAAAAATATAATTATAGGTAAGTAATAAAAATAAAGAAACTTAAATCTAAAGTGACACAATTGGCGGCCTTACCGCTGAGAGCGGTCTCTCCCAGTGACGCTTGGGATGGAGAGGATCACGCGAACACTTGAACCATTGCCGCGTTCACTGCATTCGAGAGCCATAAATTTCTCAGGTGAAGTAGGTGGCATTCAGCCCTTGGGTAACAATCTACCATTTCCTGATCACACCAACATGTAGGATATCGTTTTGTGTGTTTTCACAAACCATTTTTCATTTTAAGGTTCCCTTTTCGAAATATTGGAGCTTTACAGTGCTAGTTTTAGAGGTTTGTGTTCCTCCGTCCCCCCCTCTAACAGCAGCTGCTCTAGACACCTACTCAGAAACTTATTTAGCTATAGATATAAACATTGTTAGTCATTCGAATTTGTCATGTAAAAAGTGGATCAAAAATAAATTTCGAGATGAAAATTGTTTATTAACATAGAACGATAAACATTACAAATTTAAAATATATAATACACACTTTCCAAAAATAACAAGGCAAATAGCACGATATTCACAATACTAATATTTCTTCGGGCCATACTGGCGTGCCCAGTATCATCATTATAGCGAACATGCTGTTTACGTTGCACGGGTGGAAGTTTAGTTCTTTCAATTTTATCATTTATCTTCAATTCAGCCTCTATTTGGTTCAATGTTTTTTTCACCTTTGGAAACTTAGTTTGGTTTGTAGTTGGTGTTGAAGTATTAGTAGTTATTATCGTCGCCATGCCCTTTTTTGTCGTCCCTGTTATTGGAAAACTTACAGTCGAATTTGCAGCTAGCACCGCCGCAGTCTCTAATGTAATCTTCTTGGTAGTACTCGGTATTAGTGGCGAGTTAGTATCGTCTTTGTCGGTAGTTAATCGTTTTTTGGTCGAATACATTACTTCTTCAAGATCATCTTCTTGTTTAGTCGTCCCGGAAAACGTTTCCACTATCGGGACATTTTCAGGAGTGCTTGTCTCAGAGAGTCTTGTTTCAAAGAATGCTTTTTCTGGAAGTGTTGTTTCAGATAGAGTTTTTTTAGAGAGTATATGTTCAGATAGAGTTGTTTCAGAACGTCTTGTTTCTGAAAGTTTTGTTTCAGTTACTTTTTGAGGGTCTTTGTTCTTGACGTCGCAAACGTTCTTACATTTGTCTTCACGGCACTTGTCTTCGATGCCGCACGTTATGAAATTGTCCCAAGCAGAAACAAGCTGGTACAGATGCGGCTTCTTGCAGTCATTTTCGATGTACGTTTGCAGTCCCATCACTTCATTTTCACAAATAAGAGGTCCACCACTGTTGCCCTATAAAAAAATTCGTCTAAGTTGGACTTATGATATTGATTGTAATATAAAATTTATTGAAATTAAACTTATATTTCCGGTTTTAATCTCGTTCATTTGGCATTTTTCACTACCCCACGTTTAGAAGTCTTTCCAGACCACTTGATCACAAGTAAACGTTGCCTAGGGAAACACAGGATATTGATGAATGCTTAATATTATAAAAGCAACGTAATTAAAATCGGAAAAATGACTTTAAATTTGATGCAACATCGGGAAAATCGTTGATAAATCAATAATAATTTATTAACATAAAACATATTATCCTAAGAATAAAATAAAGCTGAAAGATCATGTATGTTACTCAATTACGCAAGAACTACTAATCTGATTGCGATGAAACTTCAAATATAGGTAGCTGATAATCTAGAATAACACATAGGCTACCTTTTATTTTAATTCTCCAGTAGGATCGCGACTTATACTATTTATCTAAAAATTACCTTCAAATGTATTTTTTGTTTTACATTGTTTGTAATCTTCTAATGATACTCACGTGACAGAAGTTATTGCCGTATTCAGCCTCGTCATCAATGTCAGTAGCACAAGTCATGGTTCCCGCTGCGAAGTGACTACCGCAGTAGTCAATAGAGGGTGGAAGGAGTTCTACTAGCATTTGCTTCAGGGTCTTCTCATTCGTGGAATTATTTCGAGAAAATTCCCGCTGTGAATTTATTTCGATTTTAAAATAATAATATGAATCCGCTGATTTGTCCCACTAAATGGGTTAAATTACTGACCTAAAGACATAGGCTTAGGAATACTAAATGCCTTAGGAATACTAAAGAATGGGAGAATTTCCTATTCCTGTGGGCTGTGGTGTGACTTATATAGAACATGGCAGTTTCCTCACGATGTTTTCCTTCACTTTACGAGCGGATATTATTTATATAGGAACAACAGGGTAATGAGCTACACCGACCATGGTTGCGAGCAGACGAACTGCTTAAATCTAAAATTATCAAACCGCGATTTACACCCGTAATTCTAATAAGTAATAGTCAAATATTTATTTTCCCGTTTTTAAACTAACCACTTTTTAAATTTACACCATTTCAGCCCATCATTACGTGTCTTCTCGCGACTACGACCAGTGTAACTCGTTTGCCGAAACGTCGGGGTAATTAAAAACAATGATGATCTACAACCCCCTTTTAAGACTAATTCTTAACAGACTTACTTCACTAGAAATATTTACCTATAGAAAAAAAAAAACATCTTCAAAAATTTCCTCGCAGCGGGAACTCGTGTGGCCGAGTGGCACTGAAATATTGATCCAGGGACACGAGTTCAAATCTCGCCATGAGGGAATTTTTGAAGATGAATTTTTCCATAAAAATATTTCTAGTAAATATGTCTTGTCTTGAGCAATAAAAACAAATTACGAGACTAACTTGATAAAAGAGTATGATACAAGTCTGGTTCACAAACTGTCGCTGGATGTTCGGAGGCTTCACTGCGACTGCTGTAGTGACGTTGAAAGGTAGAAGAGTCTTCAGGAGGCTGATGTCAGTGGTCCACCATTGAGTCGCGCTGTGGTTGGACGGTCGGACCACTTGGATAACCTGAACAAGGATTCCGTAGGTACATGGTACAGCGTGGCAAACAATAGTAAGCTCCAAGAGTACGCTGTTGAAACACGGAGCGCAGCTAGTAATATTATAAAGAGCAATTACTTTGATTTATTAATTACTAGCTGCGCGCTGCGGTGTCACCCGCGTAAGTCCCGTCCCGCAGGATTATCGGGATAAAAAGTAGATTGTTTTATTCCAGGTTTCATCGCAATCAGTTTAGTCGTTTTTGCGTGAAAAAGCAACAAAATCATATACAATCTATGTATGTGTCTATATTATAAACGCCAAAGTTTGTATGTATCAACATACAAACTTTGGCGTTTATAATATTAAGTAAGATAGAGTTAGGGATTAGGGCGATTTAACTACGATACTAGGTGAACCAGACCACTGTACGAAAAGAAGTGATTGCTTTATTTGCTGAATATTAACAACTAAATCAATACGTGATACCTCCTCTTCCTGTTCATCTTCATCTTCATTCAAAGTGATATTGTTATCGATAGCTACAGCGCCCATTCTAGCCAGGAGCGTTTTCTTCGGGAATCCATTAGGGGTGTCTATAACGGTCGGCCCTAATGCCGAAGTGATGAGCCAATCCGGTCGTATCAACACTGCGGAACGGACGAACCTGGCTCCCGTTACATCCACTATAGTTGGGTCTGAGAAGTATATGAAACCCTGTAAAGAAAGTTTAGAGATATACTAATTTATCACACTTATATTGTAATTGCGAAAGTTTAGATATTTGTTTCGATGTTTGTGTTTTAATCACGCAAAAACTACGGAACTGATTCCGATGAAACTCGGTATCCACATAGTTGGAGCTCTGTATCAAAACTAAGAGTGTCCTTTATTATGATATTCCCTCGGAATTAGGCCTTACGCTGGTGAAACCGCGGCGAGCTGCTAGATATATATAATTTGAATATCTACCTAGCTTGAGTCATCACAAGTTATTTTAAAAAACAGTATTTGAAAGGAGAATAGATTTAAATAAATAGGGCTTTCCCGCTAAGTTATCCTGCTTTCATTTTAAGGGGTTATGCAATAAGACTCCACGGGGGCCTATTCCAGATTGGTAATGTCCCATGTCTTTGAACCAAAGTTCCATAGGACATGTCAGTTTCCTCACGGTGAATACTTTTTCTTCGAAATTCAAATTTCACATGTCAGTTGCCTCACGGTTTTTGCTTTTTCCTTCGAAATTCAAACCCAAGATCCACGACCGTCGGAGAGACTTGAAAGTATCAATGACTAGACTGATACCACTCAATAAAGAAAAGCAAAATATTATTAATTATTTACAGTAAGTATAGAAGTACCTAATTTATTGACAATATCATCTGGTTAGTACGACTATTTAGAAATGTCA
Source organism: Idaea dimidiata (assembly GCA_949358125.1). Lineage (NCBI taxonomy): Eukaryota > Metazoa > Arthropoda > Insecta > Lepidoptera > Geometridae > Idaea > Idaea dimidiata. The sequence goes on along the minus strand of OX442339.1, from coordinate 11,272,219 downwards.
GGTTACTTCATTCCTTAAGGTACCTGATAAATAAAAGTATGAAGACTTTGAAGACTATACGACAGCTACGATTCCGGTAAAAATTTACTTACCATATAAGGATAGGAGCCCTTTTTGACATCATTATCTGCCAATGCTCCCCTGAAAATCAGCCCTGAAAACATAATAGAACTATATTTTCCGTTTTCACGAAAGTACAATGAAACTATTCAGCTAACAATATCTCACCAAAGTAAAATACTACAAAAAATCCTGTCCTCATTTTATTTTTCTAAATAAATATTGAACAAAATAGTCATAGAAATCTGTTTGACGTTACCGCGCTCTGGACATTCTTCTGTCAGTCAAAAGTTCGAAAAAGGAATCAGTTTTTTTTTTCGTTAAATGGAGAAGATAGATCCGTTTAAAAAGGTTTTATGTAAAATGCCATTACTCTTGTAATTCTCGTCGTAAAACGCGAATTAGTCTAGTCACGTCCCTTTATTTTTCTTCGCTATCTTTGACAAAGTTGCGCCGTCTCTCGAGTTAAGGCATTAATCAGAATCGCATCCAAGCCAAGACGTATTATCCTCAATAAAGAGGAAAGAATGACTTCGCAAATTTAAACGCGTGTTTTACAGATAAGGGTCGAATAAAATTAGGGTACACCTAATTATTCATGTAAGGGGTGGGTGAACATGCACCGCACTTACGTACAAAACCTCTATATTACGTAGGCTATATACGTCCGCACTGGCTGGATTAGGGCCTAGAGGCTAGCGAGTCACACAACTAAAAGGAACTGTCTAGAAAATACGCGACCGTCCGCACTAAGCGCTTGGCGCCTAGCTGTGAATCTAGTCAGAATTCAAGTCACTAGGCGCTAAGCAAGTCGCCTACCGATGCAGACGTAGCTATAAAGGCAAATCTAAAGAAAATTGTTCTGTGGCCGTCAGAGACATGTCACATCGTCGTCGTCTTCGCTCCTAGAAGACTGTGCACTTGAGAACTTTTGAAATATCAAAGTCAAAGTAGTTTTTGCTATAATATATATATATCAAAACGGTACTGTTGAACCCAGTTGGATCCAGTCTTCCTTTCGATGAAAAGTTTTCAAAGAAACAAAATTTGATTGTACGTTCGGTGCAGGGAAATAGGTATCCCGTCTTTATCTAACTAACCGACGAACACTTTCATCTTCTTCATCAAGCTGATGGACCGTTTTTTTTGACGAAGTAAGATTTCTAGCAACTCTTTGTACGTCGAGTCTATTTCATGTCATTAATCACTACACCGCGCAACTGCGCGGTGAGTCTTTCTGTGTAGTAGTGGTTAAAGAGGCTCTCTAAATTAGAGATAGATTTTATTAAAACTTAAATAATCTGTTATGTATGAATCAACCTACGGTTTAAAAACTGCAGTCTATTTAAAACTCTTGTGACGGGAACATGGTTTGGGCGGATCGGGGACTGTTCAATATCAATGTTAGGTAAACGTACTTCCGTCATTTAGTTGGAAGTTGGAAAAGAATGATAAAATATTAAAAATTTTAAATCCGCTTCCTAGAAGGTAAATAGGCACACTATAATTAAGTAAACAAAGAAAATTCCGTGAACAACACCCAGCACCATCTAGCCCTCTCCCCCCAAGCTGCTAAGCTTGTGTTACGCTGACTAGACGTCGACGACGGATATAATACTTATATTTGTTTTTCTTTTGTAAATACTTACATAGAGAGACACCCAGACCAGAAACAAATTTTAATACTTCTTTAATTTTAAGCATAAATACCTGCAACCTTTAGTATTGAAATCGGTCATTCTCACGACGTGCCACAGAGGTCGTCGTCATTATCACTGTGATATGGCCACAAATGATCAGATATATTGTTCTCCGAAACCGCTGATGTGGCGACTCTTGTACTTTCTCAGACGAGTACTATTACGCGACCAGTTCCCTTAGACCCAACATAATAATATTAACCGTTCGGCATTTCCGAACCGAGATGAAAGTCGTAGGTGTCTACGTAAAGTGGTAATGTTATAACGACTCGAATGAACGAGCTACGTGTTTTGGCGGCTCACCGCAATTGCCTTACACGCTACTACTAGCTTTGCTATTGAAACGTCGATTATATCTGTGTTAAATTCGTGTTAGCCACAGATAATGTAATTTCCAACATAAAAAAAAACGCTAGCAAGGCTTAGGTCGAACTAAATTCTGCTTTGCAGGTATCTGTTTAAAAACTGAACGATTTTTCTTTTTCTTTTCGTGTAGTGATGTGGCTCACCTAGTGTTGGAGATCGCCCTATGGCCTAACGAGTGTCTCGCACACAAATTATTTATCACCCATCCAAGTAATAACCGCGTCAAGTGTTGCTTAACCCGCATAACCAGTTAAGACGCAGCTAGATCAAGAGCTCCTGAACTTCTCAATTAACGATAATTATTACGAAGTGCATTGCTACCAAATATCTATAAACTAAAAACCTTTATCGAAACTTACATACTAGGATTTAAGCTAGCTAAGAATACCAAACAAATTCTTACCAACTCAACTGTAGCCGAATAGTCTCCAGCGAGTTACTGAAACTTCCACAATTCTGTATGAATATTAAACGTTTCGAGAATTATAAAGATTTATTCGCAGATTTGGAAGTTGGGAGAGCACCGTGCACTTAAATGAATGTTTAACATTATCTCTGGAGTTTTAACTCAGTGAAGCCTCTTAACAAGTTGCAAAGAAACTTTAATAGAGAGGCTCTCGGACGATTAATTCGGAGACGTGCGAAGGTGGACGGGAATTCATAATGTTGCGTTCCCTTCAGACACCCTAATCGATTCCAAAGGGAACGCAACAATTGTTTCCGAAAAGTTCCTAGCATTATTTCACTGAATATGATATTTTTCAATTTAATATTTTTCAAACCGATAGGACTACACAAATTTCTCTTTACATCACTAGCTGAGCTCCGTAGTTTCACCCGCGTAAGTCCTAAACCTCTAAAATTTCTGGATTAAAAGTAGCCTAAGTAGTAATCCAAATCTTTGACGATCTGTGTACCAAATTTTATTGACATCGGTTAAATAGTTTTTGTGAAGGAGTAACAAACATACCTACTTACTTAAACACAAACATTCATTTGCAAATAGGCTAGACGGTCTCTGTGCCGCGGCGGTCGACGCCTGGACTGCGACGCTGAAGGTTGCGTGTTCGATTCCCGCCGGCAAAAAAAAAATTCTGATCACCATAAATGTTTGTTTCTGGTTCTGTGAGTATTCTATGTATCATAATATGTATGTATTCACAAAAAAAAGTATAATATGTAGTATATCCGTTGTCTAGTACCAATAGTACAAGCCTAGTGCTTAGTTTGGGGTTAGATAGCGCAGTGTGTAATGTCATGTAATATATTTATAGGTGAAGTGTTACGCTTAAGTACCTAAATCCCTATCCCGTTTTAAAATCGGGTTCAAAAGTATGTTGCTCCTAGATAATATAGCTTTCTATGGGTGAAAGAATTTGTAAATCAGTCCAGTGGCTTCGGAGCATAAGCTTTATAAACAAACAAATAAATCATTCCTCATAAAACACTTTATTTATACGGCTTAATCGCGTTTTTATTCATGGTTTCAAACGAACCGAGCTTTCGCCAACTTTACAGTTGGCTTTTTCAAGGTTGACAGTGACAGGTTGTTAAGTGTTTTATTATGCAAAATCGCGAAAACCATAGAAGAAATTAAATCTTTCCTCATTATAATACGCCTATAAAATAAAACTCAAAACTATAAAATAAAACTCAACGGTCATCGAAAGGATGTCATGTGCCTTGCCAATTACTACGCTCCCTGTTGTCGATGGTTGCGCACGCGGCGGCGGCTCGGCGTCATACTCCGATGTCCCAAACAACTCTATTGTACTGCACTTTATTGAATTTGATTTACGCGCCAATTTTTGTAGGATTCGGTTTTTATTAACTGACCTCGGCGCTGTTGTAAACTTAATTGAATCCGGCAACAAAAGGCATCGTATGAAAAGAGCATCCAGCGGTGTGCGATGCAGATTATAATAGGTTTTTCTGAATTTGCATGGGCTTTAAGTATTCGATATCGAAATATTCGCGTGGCGGTCGGACTATTGTTTTCATGCGTTTTCACTGCTGTGAAAGGTTCAATTTACTTTTGGTTGTATTCAAACTCTATGGAGTTGGATTCCATCGATATTCCTATTTTTCAATCAATCGTAGTTACATATTTTTACATTAATTGAAGTTGTACAGATTCAAAACAATTCTGTTGTTGATTGGGTTTTTGTTTTTGTGATTTTAAAGGGTATATATTCCTTATTTTTTGTTGTATCTTCTTATTGCCGTAAAAAATTCTGCAAAATTTAGATAATATGTATTTTACGTATTTATTTCTAAATTGTTTGATATATACTAATATTATAAAGAAGACAGATTTGTTTGTTTGTTTGTAATAAATTGGCTCTGTAACTAATAGATCGTCTTCAAAAATTCTACATATCGACAAGCAAAATTATCGAGGAGTTACATAAGCTACTTTTGATCCTGTTATTCCCGCGGGATCGAGACTTACGCGGGTGCAACCATGATACGCAGTGATTACGCAGCTATAATGCTATATATACCCTACTGATCCTATTAATATTATAAATGTGAAGTTTTTAGATGTTTGTTTGTGTAACAATCACGCTAAAACTACTGAACTGATTGCGATTAAACTAGGTATGCAAATAGTTGACGACCTGCTGTGGTATCATCTAATTAGCATCCACCGCTACTAGTTGCTACTTACTGTCAATAAACATATTTCGTATTCTACATTGCTGCTTTGAAGTAATCACCGGTAACAACCACGTTACGTCAAAGCAGCAATGTACTGCATCTTAGCACCTACTAGCGGTGGATGCTAATTAGATGATACCACAGCTGGATTAAAACATAGGCTATATACTTTTTATCCCGATATTCCCGCGGGTTTAGCCTTTATTCGCTTTAGGACGGGTTTGCTTTATGACAGATTCGCTGTACGTCAGAAATTGTACAGTTAAGTACATTAAAATAGTGCCTAAGTAAAAAAAGGTATAGGTTCAAATACGAGAGGTATAGACGTTCTGTAAATCTGTAGGACTTACGCGGATCAAACCGCGGGGCGCAGCTTGTGTAGGTAGGTATAGTCTTTTTTGACAGTTTTTGCTCTGCTTCAAAACTGGCAAAATTTGCTTTCTGTGTCAGTTGGTTAGGCTATTATTTTTATTATTTCCGCTTTACGACTTTGATATCCGTTTTGATTTATTCTTTATTATTTATAGGATATTATAGTCTGAAAAAAATTTGGTGAAAATCTGATGAGAATCTTTGAATTTGTGAACAGAATAGCTTAGCTAAACATTTACTCACTTTTAAATTTTGTCCAAATCAACCTTTATCTACTAAGAATCCACAGATTTCTGGAGCACTCGAAATCACTTTTCCACTATTATGAATTTCCACAAATTCGGATGTTTGTGCTTCGCATTGTACCTACTCGTAAGCTCTAAGCTCGTAAGCTCGTTAACCTCAGGTTTCACCCGCATAGTATGGTATCAAACATTTATCTAAAAAATAGTTTCAATGAGACACGTAAGTATGAAAAAGCAACAGTCAAAGGTTTTTTTTTCATTTACAATTATTAATCTACAACTCTAAATATCGAACAACTTTCTTCTCAAACTTAAGCTTTATTATTACATACATTTCAAGAGTCTTTAAAACTCCCCCGGTTTTAACATTCAAAATAATGTGTCAAAATTAGATCCACTTCGAATGTTCAGCAACAAAAGCGAATTATACGCTAAAAGACCGTAATCTGAGTTAATTATCTGAAATTCGGTCGTATTTAACGTCGTTTCAAAACGAGTTTTCACAATTGGAGGCGAGTCAAAAGAGCCTTCTAAAGGAATCGCAAACACAATTAGGACTAAGTTGTTGTTTGTTGAAATCGTCACTGAAAGAGTGCGAGTGACGTTGCGTCGCTCGCTTCTCAAACGTCATTGATATTTTGTGATGTTATTAAGGGCGTTTTTAGTGTCATACGTGTTTGCTCAAGCACTTGCGGTTAGGTGCGATATATGACTTCGAAAAGTGTTACACCAAATATCATGTCAACGAATGACGCCACCACGAAAACACATATTTCATACACATTCCCTAGCGTGCGTGAGGAATTTGTATCGAAGGCCGCGTACGTGAGCAAACACGCATGACACTATAAACGCCTTAAATATGAGGTTATGATAGTATTTATATTTTTTTTTGTATTAACAGGTAGTGGACTGATGTAACCAGACGAAAATAATTGATCAAAGTTTTAGTCAAAGTAATTTTGCCTGCGAGTACTCTGCCGAGTATCCATCCAAGGTGTAAAATATGATCCGATCTTTTCCCGTAAGGATGCCGTTAAGGGCGACTATAAGGGATCTAGGGAAAGCTAACAAACCTATAACCCCAAATAAAGTTGTTTAGGGTTTCAGAACCCTGGGCTCCCGAGAGAAATGTAACCGAAAACTTTGCTTAAATGAGAAGAAGATAAACATTTCAGATTAATAATAATATGCAGTAGATGCTTAACCAGGGATGGGCAAGTTTTTTTTTCGCATTGCTATTGACTTCTATATACCTAAATGTAAATGTACCTATGTCTGAAAATATGTATTAGAATTCTTTTAATATCGTAAACCAGCTGCGCAACGTCGTTTCACCCATGCAAGATTTTTCGCTGAAGATCCAAAGCTTTTTATTCAACAATGACTCTACAAGACTGCACTGGATTTTTTATTTGATTGTTACAAACCGGATTAAAGCCACTTTATTTACCTAGTTTAGTCGCGTTATATTCATGTTTTTTAACTGGACGAGCTTTTACCAACTTTACAGTTGGATTTTTCAAGGTTGACTGAGATGTAATTCGTCTAATTTAACAGTGTTTTATTATGCAAAATCGCGAAAACCATAGAAGAAATTCGGATTGAAGCCTTTTGCGAGCCGGAGGTGACCCGCGAGCCGTAGTTCGCACATTCCTGTGCTACACAGTCCTTAACAAAACTATATACAAACCAATACGAGAAAATATTCTCGTAACATTGTACTTACACCCAATCGACTTCGTAGACGGCCGCTAAGCTCATTACAACGATTGTACCCTATAGAGAGATACAGAATCAAATCAGCCATAACAATGACGCTGCAATTAAAACCGCGAGGGTGTCTTCAGCTGCTTACCTACACTTCTTAGATAACAACGCTCAATTATACTTAAATAACATTTGTTTGCTCAAATTAAAGTAAAATTACGTATCGTGTTACAATAAAAATGCTCGTAAAATCAAATTAAATTAAATAGAACGCGTTTTATTTAATAAGCGGCATTATTACAAAGTATCGAGCTTTCGGTTTTACAGTTAGCTTTTTCAAGGTTGACTTGAACCTTCAACCAGTCAGTCTTAAACAGTCAACCTTGAAAAAGCTAACTGTAAAGTTAGCGAAAGCTCGGTACTTAAAATGCGAGTAAAACCCGGTAGATATTGTGTTTTATTATGCGAAATAGCGAAAACTTAAAACAAAATTAAAATAAACAAAGTTAAAGAATTTTTTCTATAATTATAGGTAAGAATTGTTTAATTATACTAAATTGTTCGTATGTTATTTAGCAACAACGAATAATATATGGTTAACAGAGAAACTTCATAGAAAGGTAATTTACGTTACGCGTTTTGATGTTGCTGCAGAAAAAGCAAAAAAAATATGATTTAATTATGATTCTCATTTCAAACAAACATTTCTTTTGCTGCACAATTTTCAAATAAAACCAAACTGTAAGTAATAAAATACAATCACTCACAAAATCAATAAAACTCCGATTCAAATACAAAGTCAACTGTATAACCGAATTAAAGTCAAACTCTTTCATTGTAAAGACTAACTCAAATCCTGGCTTGAATACGGTCTGTTTACATCTTTGCCCCTTTGTTTTAGCCGTAACGAGCAGAAAAAGGGCCCATTCAGAGTATCCGAACCTAATTACTGTACCCTCGCTTACAAAAGAGGGATTCTAATTAACGATATTATGTCAAATAATTTGTTTGAGACGACGTCTTACTCCGTTTGAGACGCGGATTGGATTAACTTTGTTTTTGGTTGGGTACGTTTGTTTTAAGGGCCAGTGAGAACTTTACTATGGCAAATTTGTATCCACGCCGGGTAGAGATGAGTTGGGCTTTGCTTAGATTTTGTTTGCGAGCATGTGTTGTTATTCTAAAATAGAATTCATAATTATGTAAATAAATAAAATGGTAATTTGGAATGTACTAGTGTACATTCCAAATTACTTATGAATGAAATGAATGTCTATATGAACTAGCCTTAGAGTATACACAAGCAAACTATAGAGCGCTGGTATGCGAGTATGAACTGTAAGCACCATATGTAAAGTCAAAAATGACAAAGACGATGTCATCAGTCATCTAGGGTTACGGGAATTGACTGTTTCTCTCGTTAGAATTTATTTTAGTAATTATTATGGTGAAATGTTCAGTGCCGCGGTGTAAAAAAGATTCGCGGACCACTATTCAACCTCAACATTTGAATATCTATGTAAAGAGCATCTGCTTACACTTTGCGCAGTAAGCAAATACCCATAGGCGCGCTCTATAGTTTGCTTATGTATACTCAAAGGAACTAGCTGTTTACGTCCTGTAGTCGTTTATAAGTGAGGTGAGGGGGCTAATACAGAAGTCAAGGCCAGAATAACGTTTGCCGCTTTTTTTCTATACTTAGTCGAAGTGTTCCATTTAATTTCATACAGATATGAGCCCTGTCAGGCATGAAAAGGCTCTTCCTACTCGAGTATGACAAAATAATAATAATACATAGGTCTGAATAAATAAACTCATATACCTTGCGTTCTTATTAATAAGAAGGAAGTAAGATCGGAGTAGTTATTCTTTTTGTTTCTGTATGTATTTGACAGTTCTTGTCACGGAAAATAAACAAAGCATGTACTCACCACTCCGACTTTACTCTACGTTTATTAATAAGGCTAGTCGGGTAAAGTTGTAAACTTTTTAAATTCACACGATTTGTTCACATATTTAAAGACGATACTACTCCAGGATTGTTCGTGAAGCAATTGAAATTAATAAACATAAAAATTTCAACCGGGAAAGTGGATACAAGCTCGTCTATGTGGAATCAGGTAATAGGAATGTGCAAGTGTCGCGAAAATACTCCAATCCCGTCTTCCGATATCGTAAGTGTAGTGTGTCGCGCCGCTTAGCTTTCGTGTGGTGTGACGCGTGCCTCTTTACAAACTAGTGTAATGGAAAATGTGGGTAGTGCGGTTACTCACGTACTTTTAAAATTTCTTTAACTACCCACCACCGGACAGTAAACAACGACGGTTGTAAATTGAGGACGACACCCGCCGCAGCTTCAGTCCCCTCGAGACCAAGATCATTGTAACATGATCGAAACGACGAGGTAAGAAAATAAAAAAAAAGTACGCCATTAAGACCCGGTAAAATGTAAATATCAAAACTCAGTCTCGTATCCCGGTCAATCAGTAGGTATACCGAAGTCTTTGTAATGCAGCAATGTTGATTGATAGAATTAATGACGTCACACAACCTAAAGTCCGCCACGTCAGCTTTGGCGGGAGTCCGGCGGCGCGGCGTCCGGCGGCGCGGCGTCCGGTCGGCGATCCGTCATTGTTAACCACTCGTTTGTCATTACAATTGGATCCGTCAGTCATTAATGCGGGTAATTAGCTGTTTGCTGGCGTTTGCAAAGCTTGTAATGTGAACTAAGCAGCTTGGTGTTTAGTTGTAGGTAGGTAGTAGATGTGTTGTTGTGTTTACTAGAAGGGAAGGTATTTATGACCGCGATATCTACGATAGTACCTAAGATTTTCTTACTTGATGAAATGATGTGGAACGCTTCTTACTTTATATTGATGACAGTTTACATCTGAAATAAAACGTGTACCTGTTTTTTCTAATCTAAAATGAGTAATAGTTTTTTTTTCCGTTTTCGCAACTTTGAATTGATATAAAACTTACGCAACCATAAGTTGATATAAATGGATTTCCAAACGGATGTGGAAAATCGGAATTTTCGAAATTGAATTTTTATAAATTTGGATTTAAAGTAAAACGGTTTTTTATGGGTACAGCATAACTAAATATTTATAAAAACTCTGGAGCCCATCTTAGTTCTTAATAACTCGTTAAAAATAAAAATAAACCACAATGAAATTGTCGGTCAAAATCAAATAAAAAAATTTTTTTTATTACAATTAGTAAAAATAAATTTTATTTCATAATATTTTTTTATTTATTTAATATTATTGGAGAGGCCTATGTCCAGATGTGGACTGCAACAGGCTGATGATGATTATGATGATGATGATAATATTTTTATTCCTACCCGAGAACCTGAAGTCAGGGTATGGCTCAAAGATTATGCATACAGTGTCGTCAACCCCTTGTAAAAAGTGACCAAACATATATCTTGGCATTAGATGAGCTTGAGCATGCTATAGCTTAGTAAGACCATATAATATCTTCACTAACTATTAAATGAACGCTTGTCTATCTTGAATAATAAAAAAATACTTAGATTCCCTTTTCCAAATGGCGTAACATTAAGTTTTACTAAATTAAATAGATAAATACTTAAATCTCAATTTAACTCTTATAACCCCAATGTCCATTTCCGGGCTCAGCAAAGTGTCACAATACCGTAGATTAGACGTTTGAATGCGAACACAGAGTCGTCTCTCTAATTGAGTTAATATTTGGTTATCAGCAACGCGCACTCGCACTCGCCTCCGAGACTAATCCTAGCGAATTAATGACGTAAATTTATCATTATTAATCCGCGGATACCGCGCACCTGATTCGACCGTCGTGTGTGAAGGGGTAAGTTTGTACGGCTTTGGATTGATATGACAAAGTCGATTTAGCCCTTGCGTCAGACGGATTTTATAGAATACATAGATTTGACTCAACGAAAACTGTAACATTTACCCAAAATAACAAATTTAAGCAAATGCTTGAGATGGAATTTCTAACCCAGATATAACTCAAATATGCTGTTATTATTAATTGTTGTTATGTTGTTATTATTAACATATTTGAGTTATATCTGGTCTGATCTGGTTATGTCTGGTGGTATCTGGTTCGATATTATTATCGAACTTAATTATTTAATTAAAAATAATAATATTACAAAAATATGCTTGTCCTACGAAAACATTTCAATTTATGCATGTTGTAATTTACCGGTTTAAACGCATTGAAAAGAGTTAATGTAGTGTTGAAAAAATCACATAAAACAGGGAAAAAATGAGATTGACGGCCCTTGTGGCGCGTCGGGCAAATGCCTGACTGCAATGCAGAAGGCCGCGGGTTTATTCCCGTCGGGTGCAAATATTTGTGCTTCTTCTTCTTCTTTTCGTATAGTGGTGTGTCTCACCTGGTGTTAGAGTTGTCAGTTCGCCCTAAGACCTCTAACTTGACCTAACGACTGATATCAGAGATGACAACCGGGACCAACTACTCAACGTGCCTTCCAAAGCACGGAGGAGCTCGAATAAATTATTTTTATGCTAAAAAATAGATATTTGCTTCTGTTCGAGGAGTCATCCTATGTATAATATGATGATATAATACGCAAAATTAGGCCAGTCGACATAAAATGGGAAAGAGCGAGGTCAAAGAAGAAGAAGAAAAAGTTAACGTTTCTTTAATCGTATGAATCGGTATTTTAGTCAAAAAGTGGTTTGTTTATCCCCGTAAGCGCCCGGGCAGCCCGACACGGCTTCAGACGGGTCAATTGCACATCGTCCATTCATTTCGACAGTTTTACGACGCGGCCCGGTCCGTTCGCACACTCGCTCTGTTATGGGTTTATGACAGTTTTTATGATCGCACTATATGTCATACTTTTCGGATACAGGTATTAAAGGGATTGCAACTGTTGGATTTTATTAAAAAAAACACTAGTTGAGTTAAGCGGTTTTACTTGGGAATACACATGAGACAGTTTCGTCCAATTTCAAACTTAGTAATTTATTAAGCTTGTGTTATGGTTCCCATAATGGTAATTTTGTCTTAGATTTTCACGATTTTGCACAATAAAACAAAAAAATTACTGTTAATAAATAAAACGCGTGTAAAAGCTGGTAAATATTGTGTTTTATTTATTTTGTATTATGTGTTCATATAATTGAGATTCCAACTCTACCTAACAACAACAATGCATATAGCGTGATTTGAAAAAAAATGAAGTCGAAAAACTATGATTTTATAGTTTTGGAAATTCGGAAAGCATTTTTAAAGGTTATTTGAAAATCAAATAAAAGATGTTTCTCAGATTTACAGGTCTAGCCATAAGTTGTTCTTTTTATATTTGGATTATAACAATCTTAACATTAATGACCTCATTTTCTGCTTATATCACCGTCATAAAACACACTACATTTTTTTTAAACAGAATGAAACTTTTGTTCGTTCAAGGATCGAACTTATAACCCGCTAGAAAAGTTATCAATTCCCAGGTATAATCTACTTGAAACGTTAAAATGTATGCTCTTAGATAGCATACAGCGAACGACGCTATGTAAGCGAGGCAACGTGATTCGCATACTTGATATCGACTACAGTTTGCACAGCTTCCTACCGTAGGCCTAATTAATCTGTGCCGAGGCCGTAGCCGATCAAACATTCCGCTACGACCGCGCTACGAGTGCTACGACCGCTACGAGAGATCAATGCACAATCACGCCGCACGGTATAATCAGTCGCGAGCGTGCGTCACAGAAAAGATACGCAGAAGGCTGATTCCAAGTCTTTGGCGTAGATTTCTCAAAAAGGATAGGGGTGATAATTTTTTCTTTCAAAAAATTCGCGCCGAGGTTTGAACTCGCGCCCTGGACTCAGTCCGCGCTGCGGGTAAATTTTTGAAGATAAAGTTTTCCTTAGAATACCTATTTATAGTAGATTTATCTCAAGCAAAATAAAAAACTTACGAAAATGATAAGGGTTTTTTATTAATTACGAAACGCTAAAAGTATAGTAGAAAGATTGAATGTTCAACGACTGAGTGAGCAAGACGAGGTCTCGTTTGTTTTAGTTTATTCTTGTTTTTGATTTATTTCGATTTCCTCATTTTTTATGATGTTAGCAATTTCTCGACCTTGATGCAAGACAAGAACGAAATTTTGGTGTAAAAAAATTAAAACTATATTAGTTAGCGCAGTTGATTAAATTGCTATCTAATTGGCCGTATACAGAACACTTAGGTATTTTGTATTTTCACACCTGTCGATGTCTAGTATTTTATGTCAACGCACAGCATTAACACTGAGCAATAACACACACAGTAACCTGTTTAAAAAACACATTATCATTCACAGACAAACGTGCATACCTACAAACTTACATACAAATATACACACATCGCGGTCAAAACATAATCCTCCAGTCGTAGACGAGTAAAATGTACAAAACTTACCTAACACTGACAACCCTAGCTCAAGCCGACCGCGTTGAGATTTCAATGCGCTATTTAAACTTAACCTACTGTACAAAGCGCCGCGCTATCTATACTATGGCACATGTATGGCACTAATCACTCGCGACCGAAATGACGATCCGTATCGTATGACGTGACGTCCGACGTGACGTAATGAATTAGCACCGACACACGACACGATCGACAGGACTTACAGTGGACTAATGCGATTGAATATTGGACGGCTAATTCATTACAGTTTAATATCAGTGTCGCTGTCGATCTGTCTGTTTGGTTGATGATGCTATATCTTTGAATGTTGATCGATTAAAATATGTAGGACATTGCTCATAGCGCAATATAGTTTCAAATTAAGCATCTATGCCAAGAAAATGACGACGGTTTACTACAATATCAATTCGTATTTTTGGAAACATAATAATAATAAATAAATAAATCCTGTGACGAACACACAGCGCCATTTAGCCCCGTGGTAAGCTGCTAATCTTGTGTTACGGTGACTAGACAACGGATATACTACTTATATTTATTTTCTATTTTTCTTAACATTTGTACAATAAATATAAATAATCTACATTTATATACGTAGTTAAAGAACACACTAAATTAACTTTGTCCCGAGTCTTACTCGCGTATTGTTATTTTAAAATGTTATGACCTCGACGTATAAATACAATATAGTAATATTACAAAAGTCGTGCTCCTGGGTGTCTCTTGGTAGATCAAGACTACTGACCCGGGAAATAATATATATATATAAATATTGAATTACTTTAGAAGATTAACATTAAACTTACATAATTTAATATACATACATTTAATATAATTTATAATATACCCATAAAGATAAATTTAGATGCATATAAAAGAAACGTGTTGAAATCATATACACATATCATTACGTGATCCGCTATATATAAGAATACACAATTGTATTCATATCAATACAAAATACTTTGACTCCTAGTTATTTCTATTTATAAATGTTATATCTACATATCTGGACACAATAACTGACGTATAACTGATGCAAGAAACCGAAAATAGATATAAGCGGCGTGCAATTGCAGAGGCCTATGTCCAGCAGTGGACTGCAACAGGCTGATGATGATGATGGACACAAATATGCCAAAATGTTTTTTTATTATGTGTTAGACCCAACTGGGGTGTAGAAACTTAACTTCAGTGAACTATAAGGTGTAGACGGACAAAGGAACCCAATAACCCAACAATACGTTATTAATTGTCAACTAATCACATGTCCAGTCTGCATGGACAGTAATTAACGACTGATTAACGCACAATTAGCCACTGATGATCACCGATATAGACAATAACCAGACGTATAGTCGAGTCTGTAGTGATGCAACGAATGTGACTACGAATATTCGTAAAAAAATTAAACCTACACGTTTATACTCATATTTACATTTTTTCCTGGTTTTTCCAGTCCTCCCGTGACCACGACTACCTATTGTAACATAGCCGAAACGGCAACGGTGAGAGAACTAAAAAAACAATATGCGCAATAAAAAAAGTAAATACGAACATTTATATTTGTGAAATAGTAGGCTTTTAACGAATATTGGTATTCGGTGGATATTATCACGAATATTGATTGTCAACCAATCACGTGACCAGTCTGCATGGACAGTAGGTGATTAACGACTGATTAACGCACAATTAGCCACTGATGATCACCAATACAGACTATAATTACATATAGTTTATTAGTAGTGATGCAATACTAAAACAGGGTGGAAAAAAATGACAGTGATTGGAGGAAAAGTACGCTTAATACCTATTAATAATGGCAAATTTTGTAGACAGGAAACATCCTTATATTTTTAAATATAAGTAGTACTGCATTTATTTTATTTAGAAAACCCACAATTAGCTACTGATCACTGATATCTAGATGATAAATTGATAACAGACGTAATTATAGCTCCTAGTAGTGATGCAACTAATACAACTACAATTATTCGTATATTGATTGTTGATGATTATAATTAAAGAAATGCTTTCCAAAAATGTCCGCACCGGACAGGACTAGGATACCCGGATGCAGGTTTGAAGCATTTCTTTATTTATAGTACGTTGTAACCTAATATTGATATTCTGTGGATAAAATTACAAATATTGATTGTAAGCCAATCACCTGCCCACTTCTACATGGACATTAACAACTGAATAACGCACAGTTAGACACTGATTACTAAAATAGATGATAACTGACGTTGCTAGTAGAGATAGAACAGTGATACGGTTACGAATTTTCGTATTCGAGAAATAGTCGACTTTTTAACGAATATTCGTCGAATATCTTTACGAATTATTATTTTGTTAACTTTAAAAGTAAATTTATTTATTAATGTGGTATAATTAACATTTTTGAAATTTAGTTGTCAAGATTGTTGACTAGGCAGATAGGTACTAAATTTGATTGCAGCAGTGAAAGCCAAATATTGACGGATATTTCGTAAAATACAGCTTCATTCAAATTTAAGATCAAAACTTTTTATCCCGGTATTTCCGTGGGAACGGGACTAACGCTGGTAAAACTGCGGAGCACAACTAGTTGCAATATATATTTAACAAATAAAATGTAATTTAGAAATTTGAAGACGGATTTAAGCTGAACCTCGTCAGTAAACCTACTCTATACTCGTATTTATCTCTCGGTAGCAGTGAATGTCGTTACATGCCTCGTTGGATACGCTCTGAATTTACTTCCTAACTCTCTTAGAATATTATTTTGTTAATTCATAAACTTGGAACTTGAGTTTCTAGTAAGTATCACGGTCAGGTTTTTATTATTGAAGTCCGTTAGGCTACCAGAATTATTTGTATTCATTTACTTTCTTTAGTTTTAGCAAAATAGATTTTTAAATTCAATGTAAGCGGACTCTGTTCTTATTGAGTAAGTAATGATTTCTTTAACCTTAAGAAAGTCCGTCATTCTTGGAACAAAGTTCCGGTAAAATGAATTGGTAGAAATCGACATATAAAAAAATGCGGTATATTATTCTGTGCAACGAGCATGTGAAATGCGCTTATGTGCATTTTACTTCATAGCAAGATTAATCCGCGAAACCAAGTAAAATCATTCCCACAATTATAAATAGGAAAATTTTATACTTATAGAAATGCTTTCCAAAAATTTCGCACCCGACAGGACTTGAACCTGCATCTCTGGGGATCCGTCCCAACGCTTTTTTCAATTTGGCCACATATAGAAAGGGTAGGAAACACTAAAACATATCAAAAATAGAAAACTTTTATTTGTTTGTTTGTAATGAATAAGCTTCGAATGTACTTCAAAAAAATCTTTCGCCAATAGAAACCTATTATCAAGGGGTATCATAGCGTTGTATAATTACCTATGATTACTTTTTATATGTTATCTATTTTTGAAAGTGTTAGTACAAATACACATACCTACAGTCGTAACAGATACATACCTAGAACCAGAGAAACATTATCAATTAGTAAATACTTGTCCCGACGGGAATCGAACGCGCATCTTTTGGCGTCGCTACTAGCGGGTGTTCGCATTTATTACACAACATACATGTCATAGTTACACTAAATATTTGTACCTACATTCCATGAAGCTCAGAGTGCGATCTGTAGAGCCTCAAGGATATAAAAGTGGACCGGACCAGCTCAGTGTCGCGCCGGCTCAGTGTCGCGCCGGATTAAACCGTCCGGTAATAAATCACAGAGCGTCCGTTAGGTTAATTGTTGTGACGTAGGCGCGGCTTAAAGCTAAACTGCTTTTGTGATACGAGAGTGCCCTTTAGTGTTTAGTTAAATGGATGTGTGAATATTGAGATAATATAGCTTCAAATAGGATCGTCCATTTGTACAGTTCTACCTTTATGCTTTCTGTGTGATAGAAACATTTGAAATAGGTAAAGACATTTATATCGTTCTATTTATCCATGTATAGTGGAGATGAAAAATCTAAATGTGATCAAAAACACTTTCCTGTCAAAGATATTTATTATTGTAAAACTTTGAAAATAAGTACATATTTAAAATTCAAAATTTTAATTAATTATAAACAAAAACTTACAGCTAATAAAAACAATTGAAAATTAATAACTAATAGAAATGAAATTAAACGAACAACCCCGAACCTATTTAAAATTAATTTAAATACACAAATATAATCATTTTGTTTTAAAATCAAAATACACTACAAAAATACCTTAAATTCCTTTGCTAGCTGTTGCCTACAATAAAGCTGCCATATTGTTAAAGCAGAAATGCAAGGTGGCACATTTATGTTAACAATTTGTTCAAAGACATTCCATCCAAGGCATCTCGCAACGCTTTGATAACTCTTTAAGATGTATTAAATTTTAACTCGTTATTATTATTTAAATCACCCTTAATTTTAAGCAGGAATTTTGTAGAGTAATTCATAGAATGTGCTTTAATAAGTTGGGTTATGCTTTGTCGTGAATTTTGATATTTTAATACCTATGAATAAGTTCATGTCGTTCTTTTGACTATTTGTGACTGTAGTTTTAATTTTTAATAAATGGAATTATGAGTTATTTAATTTTCGGGGTGGGCGAGGGACCTCCGCCCCATGGCAAGAGGGGAAGTAAACCGCTTTAATTTTTTGAACCATAATCTAACTCCAATTTTACAGGGCCTTTACTTTAATTCTACGAACGAACGGAAACTTTCGTTATTTGAGTAGTTTTATAATCTAATATCAGCTAAAAATTCCAACAGGCATAATAATTATGATTTCATTTACCTAATGTATGATCTCTTAATATTTATTTATTTATTTAAGGAACATTCACAGCTATAATACAAAGTAAATATATATGTATAGATAACACAAAGCCAATTACGAACATTCACAAATAGAAACAACGCAAAAACAAAAAGACAGCCTGAATAAAATAAAAAGAAATATATTATGAAGATATCAGTATAAAAACAAAAGTACCAACAGGCAATATTAACGCAGACTACCCACATCCACCCAGTCAAGTAGATACTAACTAGGCAAACGCAAGCAACCATGCGCCCTCAAATCAGGTAGGTACCTGAATTGAATTGAAGAATTGCTGGCTAAGCATACGCCTAATACTTTTATAGCCAGTATTAAACAAGTCAATATCCAACTCCCTACTAAGCCTGTTATACTCAATGCTCGCCCGATAAAGAAACTCATTCTGCCTATAGTTAGTTGATGCCCTGGGTAGAAACAATAAGTCGTAGGATCTCAAAGCCACGGAGGTGACTCTTAGAAACAGCTGACTGAGCAGTTCAGGGCTATCAATCAAGCTAGTAGCAATTTTATAAAGGAAAACTTGGTCAGCTATAGCCCTTCTATTAATCAATGGAAGCAAATGGTGCTTCTTACATAGATATGTGTAACTCTCCCTGCTGTAATAATCATGAGTACGAAAACATAGGCATCGGAGGAACTTCCTCTGAACCCTTTCCAAAAAAATTTTTGTTCCCTTTCATATAAAATATGTTACCAATGTACGCAGCAATAATACTTGAATATACATCCTATCCTACTAATATTATAAATGTGAAAGTGTGTGTGTTTGGATGTTTAGGAGTTTGGATGTTTGTTACTCAATCACGCAAAAATGGCTAAACGGATTGCGATGAAACTTGGAACATAGGTAGCTGAATACCGGAAATAACACATAAGTTACTTTTTATCCCGATATTCCTGCGGGAATGGGACTTACGCAGGTGAAACCGTGGAGCGCAGCTAGTTTTTAATAAACACACTTCTATTTTCAAGTGTAATGTTACCAACTCGAAATTGTTTAAGAATTGATCAAAAAATTTGAATAAATCCCAGACTAGTTGTTAGATATAACATTTTATTTATAGGTGGCATTTAGCTTTAAAATTCGCATCGATGGTAACAAATTACTTGATAAAGTGTCCTTAACGATACTTTAGTTAAGCCCCGCCCACCTGTCATTCGTTTTTAGTGTATGTAAGGCGGGTCCTGGTAGTGGGCGGGGTTTGTAGCGGTGGGCGTGTGCTGCTCGGGCCACGCCCACTCACTGACAGTTCAGTCAGCCGCTGGCTATCATGCGTGCTGGATGTCAGTTAGAGGATACGATGCTGAAAATTATAATTAATGTAACAACTGAATAAATTGCTTATTAGTAGTTGTTTATTCAATTGGGTAAGATTTTAATATTACTAGCTAGAATATTAATATTATCACACGTTAAGGTAAATGACTATGCGGTCTGAGGTGTGGATAACCTAGATAAAGCAGTAATATGCAGTTTGAAGCCACTCGAATTGAACACGTCGGGAAATAGTCTTAGGTAACTGAATCGATCCCGGCTGAAATCTATAGTGCGTACTTTGACTTTGCTCAGACCGAGCTTAGCAAAAACTCAGCACAAACTTTGAATTGGAATTTATAGTCGAAACTCATTTTGTAATCTATATATATAAAAGAAAGTCGTGTTAGCTACACCATTTATAACTCAAAAACGGCCGAGCCGATTTGGCTGAAAATTGGTGGGGAGGTAGCTTAGAACCAGGAGAAGGACATAGAATACTTTTAATCCCGCGGGAACTGAAACGGGAACGGGACTTACGCGGGTGAAACCGCGGGGCGCAGCTAGTATACGAATAAAATAAAACGAACTTCATAGTCATGAGTCATAACAGAGAAGCAAAGTTTAGGTCATTCTTTTTTTATTGGTTTACATTCTAAATTTGAAAGACTTCGACATTACTAAGCGAAAACTTTGGATAGTTGCGACGATGGCTTTGTAAAAAACAAAAACTGTCTTAAGTCAAAGTTTTTGCTTAGCTAAGTCAACGTATGGACTATAGATTTCAGCCTTAGAGTGAGATATACAAAGTTATAGATGGAAAGTTGACTATTCTTTATTAAAACTTTAGTTCTAGTTCTGTTTCAGTCATATGGGTATTGTTAGTACAGTAATAAAGGTTTTGTACAGTGTACAATATATTCTGATGAATTGATTACCTTGCCTAATATTACTAGCTGCGTCCCGCAGTTTTGCCCGCGTAATATCGGGATAAAAGTAGCCTATGTGTTATTTTCGGTATCCAGCAACCTATATTCTACTTTCATTGCAATTGGTTCAGTAGTTTTTGCGTGAAAGAGTAACAGAGTCACATACATACATTCATACATACAAACTTTCGCGTTGATAATATTAGTAAGAAGTAAGATTATATCCTTTATTATGAATGCAAATGTAAATTGGTGTATAGAATTAACTATTATATAGATTATAGCGTTTATTTGCATTAAATATGGTACATACATACAGTGGTGTTACGAAATAGGATACAGTCTCGTCATATTTAGCAATCAAATTGCATACAAATGTTTTGGAAGGTGATTCCTTGTCAACAAAATCAAATTACGCACCAATATTTAAAATTCGTTGAAATTTCTTCTGAAATGCAATTAATTATGAAAACAAAATATCATTCAAAAAATTAAATTGAAATGTCAACTTCCACTAGAAGTCTATATTATTAATTTGGATTTAACAAAACACATACCGAGCTTTCGTTAGGTTTACAGTTAGCTATTTAAAAGCTCGGTATATTGTAATAATGCCGTTATTAAATAAAGTAGGTACATAAAAATTCCATTATAAAAGTCATAGTAGGAACTTGATTTTTTCCACCTTTTCTCTTTCACATTTTTCATTTTCCTTCTCTTTGTTTTAATAAAACCGATTGCAACGTTTCACTCCCTACTAAAAAGATCATTATGTAAAATAGTACAGTCTTGTTGTAAAATTCCTGAACGTTGTAAAATTATTCAAATATTCTTGCAGCTGTAGGTACAGTCGAGCACTCCGCGTTTTATCTCTAACGATTATTTCATAGCTCTCTGGGACTATACTCCGGAACTTCTGAACTTAATTTCGAAAACTTTTTGGATATTATAATGTGCCCACGGGGGAAGGTAGAAGAAGTTGATTTCACTAGTAAGTATCTAACATTGATTTAATAAAACACTTTATTTATCGGGTTGAATCGCGTTTTATTCATGGTTTTAAACGAACCGAGCTTTCGCCAACTTTACAGTTGGCTTTTTCAAGGTTGACTGAGATGTAATTTGTCTATTTTAACATTCTAAAATGTACTTTGCCATAATCAGTTCACAACTGATAAAAAATAATAACGTCGAAAATGAATCAAGACTAATTAAAATATATGAGGTTTTTCGTAAAATAACTTAAGTTGTAATACTAGCCACTGGTGCACATTGGCACCAGGGGCATTAAACCGAAACTTTAAGCTTTACAAAAAAAAGTAACAAAATTAAGTCCATTGGATTCATTAAGTTAAAAGACTTTTGTAAATACCTCATAATTATTAACAGCTGTTCAAGTACTAACTGCCTTAAAAGAAAGGTTTAAAATGAAGATACTGATTATAAACATGAAAATTGTGTTTTTTTTTGCATTTTACGTCATTATGCCGCTCTAATTTTAAAGTAATAAATGTTAAATTTCGTTTTTTTCCAACAAAACCCTAATTGTGTGCAGAAATATATCATTCTTTGTAAATAATATACACTTTAAAATACTAAAGGACAGTTGTTTTGTATGTCTACTAAGTCTAGACTGACCTAAAATTTCGCTGGGTATCTAAAAAGCGATTCCAAATTCACTCTTTATTTATTTAAAACAAAAATGCTGTTCATTTAAATTTCTTTTATCTGTGGTCGTATTTCACGTTTAATCTGCAATGATTAATTAAGATTTCAACGAAGGGCACGCCACAGAGCATACTTCATAATATTGTCTTAGGTGTTCCAGAGACGGACTCAAAAGTGACTTTATCTTTAAATAAAACACAATATTTACCGGGTTTTACTCGCGTTTTATTAATAACGGCATAATTACAATCTTTCACCGATCTTTCACTGACTTTACAGTTAGCTTTTTCAAGGTTGGCTGTTGGTTGGTCTTTTGTCGTTGTCGTAATTAAATAAAACGAGAGTTAACCCTGTAAATATTGTGTTATATAATGCAAAATCGCGAAAATCTGAGACAAGACTTTATATTTGTCAATTTTAAGGAATAAAACATTTCTTATTTCAATCACGTAAGTAATAAATACGCCAAAGTTCATACTGCTTGCGACTTAGGCATGATTTGTACTATGAAGTATCAACCAACTTAAAAAACCAACGACAATTATATTATACACATTGTCGGGCTCAGCATGTTGGTACGGTAAAAAACGATTGATTGTTTGTGAAATGATTGATCTGATGGATTAGTAGTTTTTACACGACTGCCAAAGGAAGTGTTATGTTTTTGCCGTGAGTGTATGTATGTATGTGACCTATTTTTGTGCCGTCGTAGGGCCTAAACGGCTGGGCCGATTTAGATAAACGATACGTCGTTAGATTCGTCATGACCGTGAGAGTGACATAGGGTACATTAAAATAATAAATTAATTAAAAAAATGATGTAAAACGCTATTAACCAAGATTTGTAAAGACCATAAAAAACAGAGAAAACGCGTAACATTGTTCACTCAAACGATAAGTTTTATTCTTTCGTAAATTTACATTTGAAAAGTATTGCTTGTAAAGTTTTACAATTAAGTTTTAAAATAATTAACTATAAAATTATCGGAAGTTGTTTAAGTAGGTTGTATTCATTAATATGTCACTTGCCTTCGGCTCGGTTGTTTTGTCTTTAATGACGTTTATATATTCTTTTTACTTATTAATTAAATAAATAACAAACAAAGAAACAGACAGACAGCTATGAATTTTAAAAATTATATAATTTTGTTTTACTACTTTCCCTATGTCCCTTAGACAACTTTTTTTTTTATTTACTTCCAAATACGGACTTTTTATCCTCTCTTCCTTTATTATCAGTATAGTATAGATAGATGCTTATATCCTCGATTAGTGGTCGTCACTAAAACACCACATACATATGTCTAAATTGTAAATGAAAATAGGTTAAAGGTTTCGCTTGGCGTCTCTTGAGGCCTTATAATTAGGTCTTGGTAAGTGATTTTTAAAACCTGGGTTTCTTGTCCGTTAAAGCGATGTTAATAACGCACATATTATTTTTTCTAAAAGAAAAACTAATTGATGCTATTAGCTACCACTACACCAACTCTACCTATATAGGTAGAGTTGTTTTGGTGAAACCGCGGAGAGCATCTAGTAATATATGTATATTACTAGATGCTCTCCGCGGTTTCACCCGCGTAGGTCCCAATCCCGCGGGAATATCGGGATGAACATTAGCCTATGTATTATATCAGGTCCCCAGCTACCTATATTCCAAATTTAATCGAAATCCGTTTAGTAGTTTATGCATGAAAGAGTAACAAAGTCACATCCATACATAGAAATTTTCGCGTTAGTAAGATAAGAGGTAAAGAACGTAACTCTTAACTATTTCAAAATAATAATAATTCTAAATACGTTCCTCAAATGAAAAATTAGCAAAAGTAATTCATTAACCGCTTGCAAAGATTGCGCTAAGTCCTTTATTTCAGAGTGGGCTCGAGCGAAGTATTTTTTAATTCCCTCGCATTTGCATTGTCTCCTGCGTTGATTTATGTCCGCGAGTGTACCGCACGCCTTGCTCGACGCAAATAAACCGAGATAATGGCTCTTTTTAACACCTTAATTAAAATGCACTGCTATTAATTGATGGGAACATTATAATTGTGTTTAACTACGTTTCGTGTTTCATATATTTTGTGGAATAATTTGCACTCAGATTTCGTAGTTCTTGTCTACTATCTAAAGGTATTGATTTTTGTATTTGACTTTTATTTACTTCAGAAAGATGTGTGATACATGCTACAGTTGAATACAATTGAAGAGCAAAGGGTAAGTTATCATAATTCAAAATATTTTTTTAAAGTTGAAGAAGATGTTTTTTCGTAATTTGTTTTTATTGCTGAAGGCAGATTTACTATAAATATTTTAAAGAAAAAGTTTATCTTCAAAAATTCACTCGCGGCGAGATTTGACCTAGCGTCCCTGGATCAATACTCCAGTGCCTCTATCACTCGGTCACACGAGTTCCTATCTCGTATGGCCATTGTTTTTTTATTATTATTTGAAGAGTTTTTAATTTTTAATTTTTAGCTGAACGACAACGCGGCGATTTAACGACGACTTATAAGACATCATGGTAGGGCGGAATAACTAATATGGTTTCGAAACTGGAACTCCCTAATATTAACAAAAACATACTTTTTTAAATATAGATAGAACCTCCTCTTTTTGCAATTGGTAAAAGAAAAAATATCATAAATACATGGAATGTTACAGCGATTATCTGATAAACTAAATACTTCGATTTCCCCTACATTCTCACATAACTTATTGAAGGGCATCGACGACGAGTAGCGCGAGATAAGAATGAGAGAGGTGGGTGTTGACCGACCTCCTATCTCTAACATTAACTCACGTAAACTGCGGGCTACAGGTTATCGTTACAACTAAAGTATATAGATGGCTTGTTTTTGTGTTCTTGTTCGCCACGGCTTAGTTAGTTCCAGACGTATTGATCAGTTCTTTCCTCTGGACTTTTCTGATTAAGCTGGGAGGGTGGTATAGGTGCTTGGCAAGCCTACTCCACCTGACAATGTCCCGGGCACTACAGCGCCATAAAATAGCATGGATTAAAAGTTGTTTGCGCTGTATATTTATACATCTAAAATTAGCCCCCTTACTTATAAACGCTAATGGGTCATGTCGTAAAAAATATATGGAAACCGACGCAGCGACGACGCAGCGCAACGCACTAATGGGGCCTCGCCTTTATACTTTTTTTTGTAAATACATACATACGATACACAGAAAACACCCAGACCAGATACAAATATTTATTTTTAAGCATAAACACTTGCACTTGGCGGGAATTAAACCCGCAACCTTCTGCATTGCAGTCGGATCTTCGCCCGACGCGCCACAAAGGCCGTCTCTTAGAGATACAGCAATAATCAATTAAATCTGTTCTAAACATTGCAACTTAACTGGACCCTAAAAAATAAATATAAACCCAGCTAGCCCTAAAAGGAAAATTGAGTCTTTAAAACATTGTACATAAATTAAATTGTGAATTATTATCTAACGCAACCCTTAAACGAACAACGGAGAGGAGGGAAACAAAGTCGCTAAATGAACAAATTCGCTAATTTCTGAAACCAACTCTGTAAAGATTTATCGGATCGTCTCTCTGATACCGGACTTAATGAATAAATTTAAAAATGTCAACCTTTATAAACCAAATTTATAAGCTTCTAATTTGAAAAATGCTTTAAGTTAGACCGCAAATAAAACTGTACACACTGCGAGTTTTGATTTTGGAAACAGTTGAGCACAAAGTCACGAGTTCTAAGTATCGTCATAACAAAATATTTTTTAATAAAACACTTTATTTATCCGGTTAAATCGCGTAATTATTCATTCAAGGTTGACAAAAAAACAGTTGGCCTTGAAAAAGCCAACTGTAAAGTGCAACTATAATGCGCAATAATAATTACGATCTGCTCCAGCTGATAATTTAAGGAAATACTGCAACAAAAATCTCCGGACGTAGTTCAACTTGAGTACCAGAAAGATGCTAATTTTATTGCTTCGCGCAACTGTGTTCCGAGGATCTTTCTAATGATTAACCAGGAGATTACTTCTCAACATCGAACTCAGAACAACTCAGAATCCACGCGCGTTTTACAAACTGAAGAAACAAAAACTACACCGTGCCGGTGTTGAACTCTATTGAAGTTACTAGTGGTCTAATGGCTCTGCGAGGCGTCAACATAGTTTTGACAAGTGCTGGTTCAGCTTTAAAAATATTTTATCCCAAAAAGTGGGAGTTGCTCCCGATTTAACAACGTTACGCGGGTGGGATGTAGGGTTAGGCGCGAGCCGTACGTTTAGTTTTTGGACACACTGCAGTGCAATAGAATAAATCGGACCGCAGCTTCCGATTTGTTCTGAATTTGATGCTTCACAAAAATAAATATTAGGGGTTAAAGTATGAAATTGCCGATTTGTACTGAAAATCTTAATTGTTTATTTTTTAAATTTTTAACAAATTTATTTAATCAAAATAGTTGCCATTATTATCTATACATTGCTGCCATCTAATGGGAAGGTTATTAATGCCTTTGCGATAGAACTCCGACGATCTAGACTGCACAAACTGTGTGAAAGCATTTTGTACTGCCACCTGGGAAGAAAACTTCTTGTCACGTAGATAATTGTCCAAGTCACGAAAAAAATGGTAGTCCGTTGGAGCAAGGTCTGGTGAATACGGAGGATGACGAATGGTTTCTAAGTGCAGTTCCTGAAGGGTCAAAATGGTTTCTCGTGCTGTGTGAGGTCTCGCGTTGTCGTGGAGCAATAATGGTGAAGATTGATTCATGAGTCGGGGCTGTTTTACTGCTAGTTTTGTCAACATGGTTCGGAGTTCGGCACAATAGACATTTGCCGTAATTGCTTGACCAGATCGAAGAAAACTATAGTGAATAACACCATGCTGAGACCACCAAACAGTTACCATTACCTTTTTATTGGTAAGTTTTGCTTTAGGACACTGTTGTGGCATTTGACCTGGGGTCAGCCATTGCATTTTTCTTTTCCGGTTATCATAAAGAATCCACTTTTCATCACATGTTACAATTCGATCCAATATTCCTTCATTTCTGTACCGGTTCAACAAGGCAACACAAGTTTCAACACGCGTTTCTTTCTGCAGATCAGTCAAATCATGAGGCACCCATTTTTCGTATTTTTTTATTTTATTGATTTGACGCAAGTGAGTCAATAAAGTGGGTAAGGTAACGTTAAACCATGCCGCTAATTCCTGGGTAGTTTGACTAGGATCGGCTTCCACTATCACTCTTAATTCATCGTTATTCACCTGTGTGGGCGGTCTTCCTCGTGGCTCGTTCTTTAAGTCGAAATTTCCATCACGAAAGCGTTTAAACCAAAATCGCATGGTGCGTTCATTAGTAGACCCCTCTCCAAACGCAGCATTGATATTGCGGGCGGTTTCTGCCGCGTTAGTTCCGCGTCGGAACTCGTATTCAAAAATCACTCGAATTTTCGCAGTATCCATCTTTCTTGTCTAAATTGAATAACAAAAACAATTGAAAGTCGATATTCAAATGTTTCACATTTTTTAAAAAAAGAACATCACAGAAACCATTTGAAAAAAGTTTCATTCGAAAACCTCAAACCATGAAGATTCTATGTCAATTCAAAGAACCTAT
This sequence comes from Idaea dimidiata, assembly GCA_949358125.1. Classification (NCBI taxonomy): domain Eukaryota; kingdom Metazoa; phylum Arthropoda; class Insecta; order Lepidoptera; family Geometridae; genus Idaea; species Idaea dimidiata. Next base: position 11,244,359 of record OX442339.1, on the reverse strand, counting down.
TGCAATAAAACGGCAATTTCATACTTTCGCGATTTTGCATAATAAAGGTACACGTATAATCGTTGCACAATGCGCATTGTATATCCACAAGTAATTTCGATCCCGTGGAAAATATGATGATTAATCTAATCTTAATAAAAACTGTTTTTATACTGAATTTAACCGCATAAATAAAGTGTTTTATTATGCAAAATCGCGAAAATCATAAAAGAAATTAAAATATTTATTTTTGTGAAGCATCAAATTCAGAACAAATCGGAAGCCGCGGTCTGATTTATTCTATTGCACTGCAGAGTGTCCAAAAACTAAACATACGGCTCGCGCCCTACGTCCCACCCGCGTAACGTTGCTAAATCGGGAGAAACTCCCACTTTTTGGGATAAAATATTTTTAAAGATGAACCAGCACTTGTCAAAACTATGTTGACGCCTCGCAGAGCCATAGACCACTAGTAACTTCAATAGAGTTCAACACCGGCACGGTGTAGTTTTTGTTTTGTTTAGTTTGTAAAGCGCGCGCGGATTCTGGATTGTTCTGAGTTCGATGTTGAGAAGTAATCTCCTGGTTAATCATTAGAAAGATTCTCGGAACACAGTTGCGCGGAGCAATAAAATTAGCATCTTTCTGGTACTCAAGTTAAACTACGTCCTGAGATTTTTGTTGCAGTCTTTCCTTAAATTATCAGCTGGAGGAGATCGTAATTATTATTGCGCATTATATGATGCAAATAATGAATAGGCGATAGTCGCAAAGGAATTCGCAATACTACGATAAAGCTTCTCCTCAGACACGACTTATCAATACGGGCATAGCCTAAAACGGCCGCTTTGAAAACAAGCAGAATATGGCAATTTGAATCATTTTTTAAATTTTAACTGCAATCAAAGGCATCATAAGACAAAAAAAATAAAAGGCAGGTATAAAGTGAAGTGGCATTACACGCATCAGCTGCTCGAGACGAGTGTTATTTTAATTATAAACATTATTACCTTAATTAGAGTTTTTGCGAGTGCTTTCGTGGCTGCAACCGGCGGTAAATTGGCGAGCACTTTGAATGCGGTAATTAGGATGCAGTTTTAGTGGTGAGAGGCTGAAGAGCTCGTGTGTTCGTGTACTGTGCCACGATGGGACCCGCTCAAAGCCATCGTTGCGAATAATTCGTTTGGAATGATACTCAGATGTGATGTTGAGATTAGGGCTTTGGTAGAAGATAAAAGTATGTCCAATACCTTTAATTAAACGCTTCTCTAATACGTTGAGGTATACGAATAATCGTTGCGCAATGCGCATTGTTTATTCACCTAATATCTTTGTTTGTTCATTGTTTATACCTAATCGCAATAAAAACTGTTTTATACCGAATTATTTTCAACGGATCAGTTGGCAAAATTAATATCCTACTAACATTATAAAGCTGAAAGTTAGTGAGTATGTGTGTATGTGTGTTTGTTACTCAATCACGTAAAAACCGCTGAACCGATTTCCATGAAACTCGGTGTGTAGATAGCTGGTGACCTGGAATAACACATAGACAATTTTTTATCTTGATATTCAAGTGGGATCGGGACATACGTGCGTGAAACCGCGGGGCGCAGCTAGTAAGTTTAGTGGTGCGGGGTAGCGTGCGCGGTGTGCTAGCATACTCACACGAGCCAGTAACTTGGCTCGCCTTAGCTTTTTAGGTATCTCTCTGTAAGGTATCCAACATAGAGTGTAGAGTTATAGTTTCAATTGTCAGATAAAAATTACATTTACAAGTATAGATGTAGTTCTATTAGCCCACTTGCATTTTTCGTACAATGCGGTGAGGCTTCGATCGTCTATGACGGCTACACCATTTGACCCACGAAACTATCATAACCAAACCATGCAGGTAGATCAATTAGGTCGATAATTACTACATAATTGGTATTATAATTGATCAATGTTACCGCCAACTTGTTATGATGTAGAAACGAGGGCTTGCAATGATTGTTTGCTAATTAATTGTAGCTAAATTAGCGTTTTCATCAGCAAGCGTTGCAGTTTCCAAAACGATAGTGTCAATAATGACCTCCAAATTGCCGAATGATGGGTACGATCCGCTCATAATTATGGTTTGGTCAATTTAAGTTGGTAGCATTATACTCAACATAATAGGTTACCAAAATTTAACTCTTATTTACGCTATTCCACGCTACCATGCTCGTTTGTCGTTGCTATGCCGTCCTTTTGTCGTAAAAAAATAAAGTAAATTTTAAGTAAAAAATACCCTGACTACTTTTAAAAACCACAGACAACTTAAAAAAAACATATTTTTATTGAGGTTTTTTTTTTAATAAATAAATATATATTGCACGACATTACACACAGCGCAATCTAGCCCCAAATTAAGCTCTAGGCTTGTACTATGGGTACTAGACAACGGATATACTACATATTATACTTTTTTTTGTAAATACATACACACCATACATAGAAAGACACCCAGACCAGATACAAATATTTGATGTGTTTTTAATGTTATTTTTTTAGCTGAACGGCAACGCGACGACCTCGCGACGACTTATAAAACATCATGGTAGGGCCCTATATTTCAGAAAACCAGAGAAAAACCATGGAGTAAAGCCGACCTTCCAGCGCCGAACAAACTAAATTGGTTTAGCGTCGTAGTCGATCTAGTTGCCAGCTATGTTCCCTTGGTTGCAAAACCGTTTAGTTGGCGGTGGTAATCCACCGCCAACTAAATAAATGATAATTCATTTATTTAGTTTATTAGTGCAGCTTGACCATTAACATCATTTTCCTTTGGGAATATTATAGCCGATTTTTTAACGATTGAAAAATAATAAAAGCATTAAACGATCGATTTCTCAATCATCATTTTGTGCTTTGAAACGATCGTCCTATGTTTTTAATTTGTCATCGCTCTTTTGCGATGGGAGGTAACACAGGTTTACAAATGCAGGTTTTGATTACTAGCAACAAAACTGTTTTGAAATAATGCATAGGATAGCATAATTCCAAACACAAACTATTTTAATTGCCCGAACAAAAACAGAGCAATGAGTTATTGTTTCCAGACACCGGCACCAACAATGAAAGGCATTCGCATTTAAAACCTAGGCATAGTTAGTTCAGAACGAGGTGCTTATCATAAATCTAATGTAGGAGTTATTAAATTTTTCATGAATGTAGCCATGTTGAATGATAAGGAGATTAATAATTCACGTGTTTACGGTGTTTAGTGCGGGTTTGTTGCAAGTTGCATGGCGGTGTGGCAGCGCGGCAGCCGCGGGCGACGTTATCGTCGCAATCTGCGGTGAAATGGCAACGCCCCAATACAACTACGCTTGGTATTAATTCGTTCTGGATGTGACCGTTTCAACGCACTTAATGTGTCTTAAATAATTTCTGTGCAATTCACTTTTTGTATGAGCACATATTTGCGATCTAACTTGAGAACAATTAGGTACCTTCAAAATTAATTTTCACGATAAAAGGAAAGTAAATTTATTAACATCTCAATTTAAATTCGATAACAATAAATTGTAAAAAAGTAAAAGACCCGAATAAATGTGTAATTATTTGATTATAAGGTTCACCTAAGTATAAAATGCGGCTTATATGGACAATAATGTTTCCCCAACTAGGCAAAATTGTAGTGGCACTTTGCCATCGACCCACCCGCCGAGACGACGACGCGCAAACGCATCCATTTTGGCCAATATCCAAGAAAGAACATGAAAGCTTTGGGGCCGCGTTATGACACCTAATACGAGTTTATCACGCGAACGTTTACTTCACCATGTTTAATGGGCTGGTGAAAACGGCGAGCGTGAGCGTGCTCAACGACTGATTTGCGATTTGTATGTTAGACGATTAGTTGTTGTATCCGATTTAATGTGCAATGCTGGGGAATTGTTAGATTCTATTGTTAGATAAAAATCTTTGCATTAAGAATCGTTCTATAAGCCATCGGTAGGTATATGAATATCAAACAATGACCATGAAAAATAGCTACAGTCAAATTTAGAAAATCCTTTTTTTTTAAGTCGGTTAAAAATGGCTAAATTGAAAAATTGCGAAGTCATCTTAGTTCATTGAATCGTTTCTTAGCCGAATTATTTGAATATCTAATCCTTAGAGTATACATAAGCACACTATAGAGCGCTGGTAGGTATGCGAGTATGAACTGTAAGCACCGGTATGAATAGTCAAAAATAACAAATACAATGTCATCAGTCACCTACTTTTTTGATTTGAAAGAGAATTAGAATTTATTCAAGTAATAATTATGGTGAAATGTTCAGTGCCGCGGTGTAAAAATGATTCGCGGATCACTATTCAACCTCAACATTTGAATATCTATGTAAAGAGCATCTGCTTACACTTTGCGCAGTAAGCAAATACCCATAGGCGCGCTCTATAGTTTGCTTATGTATACTCATTGATCTGTTCCCATTTTCATGTCAACATCCAAGTTCGATCAGAAATTAAACCAATTATGTTTTACACTAAATCTTCCGCATTTCAAGAGTCTGTGTCGACGAGGTAAACAAATGTAGCAAGTGTTAATTAGTTTACAGTCCGCAGCAATCGGAAAGTTGTTAATTTCGTACGTATTTCGTACTGTCATCCGTCGAAGCGCCGTAGGGCAGACCACGGCGCACATTTCATTAAAATTGACTGTAATTACCACGATACGCGACCGTGTTTATAAAGTTTGTAAATATCGATAAAACACGACCGAACTACAAATACTTGTTCTCGTAAGTTAGGTAAAATTGTTCTATTGATTTGTATATTCATGTAAAACTATTCAATTTTTTTTTATGTACCTACGTATGAAAATGTTTATTGATATCACAATCAAGTCTACACACAAAAATAATTGAATAGTTAGACTAGTCGACTAGAAAAGTGTCTAGTCGACTAGTCAAACTATTCAATTATTAATAAAACACTTTATTTATCCGGTTCAATCGCGCTTTTATGAGGCGGTAGTTTACTGTAACTTTTTAGAATGTTAAAATTAGACAAATTACATCTCAGTCAACCTTGATGAAGCCAACTGTAAAGTTGGCGAAAGCTCGGTTCGTTTGGAACAATGAATAAAAGCGGGATTGAACCGGATAAATAAAGTGTTTTATTATGCAAAATCGCGAAAACCATAGAAGAAATTATATTCAATTATTCTTTAAATACGCGAAAGGGGAGTTTTACCTTAATCGTAGTACTTCTCATTTTTACTGAAAATACGCATAAAGTAACTATAGGTACTTTAGGAGAAGCTGTTTACCTGTCTCAATGCAATTATTCCATTATTTCAATGGAATTGTGTTAATCAAGTGTAGATATTCTAATCTCCATTTCAAGTGTCACGGCTTCAAATCTTGACGTCGCTCTTACGATCAAAGAAAACATCGTTACCAAACCTACGGCTTAAAGTCACTGAAATCTATAGTGCGTATTTTGACTTTGCTCAGCTTGAGCTAAGCAAACACTAAGCATAAACTTTTAATTGAAATTTATAGTCGAAATTCATTTTGTAATATACGAATAAAATAAAAAGAACTTCATAGTCAGAATAGAGAAGCAAAGTTTAAGTCATTATTTTTGATTGGTTTACATTCTAAATTTAAAAAACTTCTAAATAAAATATCGCAAATAGTCACAGTTTTTGCTCAGGAAAGTCAAAGTACGAACTATAGATTCCAGCCTAAGTCTAGCACTAAGTTCGAAAAACATAAAAACTTAGACTTTCCTAGAAATTTCACTTCACTACACGGATATATAATTACACATACTGTAAATGAAAACGAACGCGACAAGTCTGGCTCCAGCTACAAATGGCTACAATGAAACGACTCGCATGAAACTTATTAAGTACATATTTGCCCGACAAGCAACGGTACATTAATCAATTTTTGCATTTTTAATTTCCCCTTATTATTTGTTCGTGAATTTCATTTACCCGTTGTTCCGACGTTTTAAAATTTAAGCCGAACTCGCAACCAAAACGTGCATTTCCGAGTAATTTACAATTTATCATGTTCGCCTGCAAATGAGCAAATATTTTTCGTTTGTTACACTTGTAATACATACGTACAATGTAGGTACATGACTGTGGGTCTTACCATAATCGTTTCTCGTTATTTCGCCCTACCATAATGTCTTATTATAAATCGTAGCGAAGTCGCCGCGTTGTCGTTCAGCTAAAAAAAAATAACTTAATTTTTTTATTAAATTATCTGTGGTTTTCAAAAGTAGACGGTGTATTTTTTATTTGAAATTTGCTTTTTTTCAACAAAAGGAAGACAAAGCAACGACAAACGATCATGGCTCTGATTATATCGTCTTTTTTTTGTTGATTTGTCGCGCAAAATAATAAAATAAATTTTAAATAAAACATATTCCGACAACCTAAAAAATTACAAATAATTAAAGAAGTTGGTTTTAAGTTGGGGTTAATGTATTTTTTAATTTTTTGTTATAAATAAATTAAAGTTATTTATTTTGCTAAACGGTTTAGTTCCGATTTAGGTACTGCAATAAGAATATCATGGTAAGGGCCTGAAATATTTTTATTAAAGTGTGGTTGCGTTCGTTCGGTAGGTAATGGCGGAAAGCTTAATTCTATTTTCAATTCCATTTACACGTAAACATTTATTTTGCTTTATTATTTACAGTTTTTTTATACAACGTGTATTAAAGATGGTTATTTAATTATAGTCGTTATGGATAGGAATAAATTTCATTTTACGACTTTTAAAAATTCGATTTTTTTACATAAACGTTGTATTTGTTGTATTTTATTTTCTTGTGTACCATTTTGTTTAATTGTGTGCTTGTCCGAAGAAAAGTATAATTTCTTTTTACTTTCTTTTCTTTACCTTATGTAGTAATAAATTTTTTGGGCAAGTATTATTCCACGATTATCCGTTTAAACCTTCGTTTGCTTGTTGTAATGTGAGTTATGTACCTACTCCGTTTTTCCAAAGCTTTCTTTCACGTAATTCAAAAAATGTTTGTGGATAGTGAAATTGATTATTATGTATACAGCTCTAATTTCATTTATCTTGTCTATGTGGGGTGGCCTATCAATTTTATTAAAAGAACCAAGACTTGAAAAATAACACCAACTAAATGATAACAAATTGCGTGAGCTTAAAAAGTTAAAAAACAAAATCGCCAATAAATCCATAACTACGAGCGGTAGAGGTTTTGGGAGCAACAGTAACACAGTTACACCACTTTTAAACGGTCGACTAAATATTAAACGATTGTCGATGTAACGCTTTGAGTGAACATCGGACATTTTTGACGTAACATTCTGTGTGTAATTGATAAAGGCAGTGCGGCCGGCACTCGCGTACCCGTGACATGTTGTATTTATGCGAAGTTAAACGCTCTCGTGCCGCGGAGTTTAAAACCGAATTAATCCGGCGTTTTTCCCGATCACCCCTGTCGAAATAATAATGGTCGTTATTAAATAATCAGACGGAATAATTTATAAAGTTGGTATGATGTTAATGAGTACTGCTTGAGTGCTATTTTGTCGTTGTTAACAGTTAATGATTCAGGTAAATATGCGAATTAATCTGGATGAATGTAAAGTAATTAATACCTACTGTATGGATCGTCAAGTAAATAACTACATCATAAAATAATGCTGTATCTAAGATTTAATAAACCCACGAAGATTGGAAATAAGTTCCGCGGACCGTAAGTTTATCTTATGGTCGAGTTACTCATGAGACTAAGAAAAAAATGTGAACCGTTACTGCAATGGTAGCCTGACAGATGTAAAACATTTGACATTGACAGATGTGTTTTCATATAGCATGGCGAGATCTCGCCATGCCAATTATCGGGTTTACCCCCGCCTATAGATGTTTCACATCAAAAAATATTAGGGGTTAAAGTATGAAATTGCCGATTTGTACTGAAAATCTTAATTGTTTATTTTTTAAATTTTTAACAAATTTATTTAATCAAAATAGTTGCCATTATTATCTATACATTGCTGCTATCTAATGGGAAGGTTATTAATGCCTTTGCGATAGAACTCCGACGATCTAGACTGCACAAACTGTGTGAAAGCATTTTGTACTGCCTCCTGGGAAGAAAACTTCTTGTCACGTAGATAATTGTCCAAATCACGAAAAAAATGGTAGTCCGTTGGAGCAAGGTCTGGTGAATACGGAGGATGACGAATGGTTTCTAAGTGCAGTTCCTGAAGGGTCAAAATGGTTTCTCGTGCTGTGTGAGGTCTCGCGTTGTCGTGGAGCAATAATGGTGAAGATCGATTCATGAGTCGGGGCTGTTTTACTGCTAGTTTTGTCAACATGGTTCGGAGTTCGGCACAATAGACATCTGCCGTAATTGCTGGACCAGATCGAAGAAAACTATAGTGAATAACACCATGCTGAGACCACCAAACAGTTACCATTACCTTTTTATTGGTAAGTTTTGCTTTAGGACACTGTTGTGGCATTTGACCTGGGGTCAGCCATTGCATTTTTCTTTACCGGTTATCATAAAGAATCCACTTTTCATCACATGTTACAATTCGATCCAATATTCCTTCATTTCTGTACCGGTTCAACAAGGCAACACAAGTTTCAACACGCGTTTCTTTCTGCAGATCAGTCAAATCATGAGGCACCCATTTTTCGTATTTTTTTATTTTATTGATTTGACGCAAGTGAGTCAATAAAGTGGGTAAGGTAACGTTAAACCATGCCGCTAATTCCTGGGTAGTTTGACTAGGATCGGCTTCCACTATCTCTCTTAATTCATCGTTATTCACCTGTGTGGGCGGTCTTCCTCGTGGCTCGTTCTTTAAGTCGAAATTTCCATCACGAAAGCGTTTAAACCAAAATCGCACGGTGCGTTCATTAGTAGACCCCTCTCCAAACGCAGCATTGATATTGCGGGCTGTTTCTGCCGCGTCAGTTCCGCGTCGGAACTCGTATTCAAAAATCACTCGAATTTTCGCAGTATCCATCTTTCTTGTCTAAATTGAATAACAAAAACAATTGAAAGTCGATATTCAAATGTTTCACATTTTTTAAAAAAAGAACATCACAGAAACCATTTGAAAAAAGTTTCATTCGAAAACCTCAAACCATGAAGATTCTATGTCAATTCAAAGAACCTATTGCAATAAAACGGCAATTTCATACTTTAACCCCTATTATAAACACTTTTTTGACTAGTTTCATAATCTTCAGAAGAAAACAACCCACTAAGCTTACAACCAACAACAACCAAAAATTCCCCACAAAATTCAAATCCCTTGAACATAAGATATGAAATTTCCATGTAGGTATAGGTAGGTGCTAAAACCCAAGAATCTTTGTAGGTAACTACCGTCTGAAAGTTTCAGACGATAATCAGACGTTGTGGCGTATGAATTTATGTAGTGTATGCAAATTGTTGTGGAAGTTAAATCTTAGGAGCGATCGGAGGTAATCTTCAGCGAAGTTCGGGTAAATACCAGAGAGAAATTCTGCAGCGGTAGCATGGCAACAATGAGGATGCTGTGTGGAGTACTAAAAATTGCCTTTAGTTACCTAGGTAGGAATAGCAATTTGTTTGTTGGTCTATTCATTGGAGTAATTTCAGGTCTTGACTGTATTAAAGTCTTTATGCCGATTGGGCGTCGATCGTCTCCGAGACCGAGGGTTTAACCATCGCTCCGGTTCCTGCCTGGTGCAAAGGCTGTCCGTCGCTGTTCAACGAGTAGTAATCTTACAAAGTAATCACACGCAAACTCTTACCTCAACCTTAAACACCTTAATAATTATGACATCTTGTTTCAACGTGGGCATAACGCTAACTAGTCCGCAACAACTTTAATACGCAGAACAAAGACTATTTTCAATACGTTAATTAATATACCACACGATTACAAACCTTAAAGTCGAGAAGATAAACGCTGTTTTGTTTAAATGTGACTGTAAAATTAACTTTGCATGCGTGTACCCAAACTTAGGCTAACTTAGAGCTGTCAAATTTGTTTAGCGGTAGTAAGGGTGGGCCGCTTAAGTTGCGAGGTACGGTGCCTCCGGCATATAACTAAGTGCTTAGTTCCCTACTAAATTGTTAGATTTGACTTGTAAAATTATTGCTGAGATTTACGTAAAGTTATTGGCTAGGTACGTACACAAAACAAGGCTTTGGAACGTTTATGAATGTTTGTTTTTAAGTTTGTAAAGTTTAATTTTGTTGAGGTAACTAACAAATTTAATAATTACTAATACTATCCCACTAATATTATAAATGCGAAAGTTACGAAAGATGTTTAAATGCTTGTGTTACAATCACGCCAAAACTACTGAACCGATTGAGGTGAAGCTTTGTATGCTGACAGCTGGAGATCTGGATTAAAAACAAGATCCAGATCGAGACTTACGCTGGTGAAACCGCGGGCGCTGCTAGTTATTTATGTATATTAAAATTTTCTTTACAACTACTTATATAACCGTTTTGAAACATCTTAAAAACGAATTCAGTTTTGAAAGAACTCAAGTTACACAAACTCGCAAAGAATTCCACAAAAACTGAAGCCTTCGAAACAAACTTATTTTAAAAGCTTCGAAAATTCTTCTACACTTTTATGAATTTCTTAGTATTTCGTATAAGAATGTTTAATGGACTACCTTTATTGGCAGTGATCGAAACATACCCGGGTGACGTTGCGAGGCGCAGCTAGTAATTTACTAAGATAAATTACATCTGTGATATTTTTTTTATTTATATGTTTATTTATGCACAAAAACTCAAAACAATAGTGAGTGTAGGTACATTACTAATACTCGTTTGTATCAAAACAAGTTCATTTATAACGTTTCGTCGTATCAAATCAAATGTTATGACAAAACAACCTATAATAGGAAATAACTCAACTTTATTCAATAAAACAATAAAAAAAAGTTAATTAAGCTAAAATTAAAACTAATTATAAAAATAAAATTCATATTAAATATGACCTATAAATAAAAAATGTCCTCGAGGGCGTCCTCACGAGGCATTGTTCCCAGAAGGCTAGCAACGTTTCCCCTCAACCTATAATAGGTCATAGATAAGTACTACAATAAGATTCAAACCTTATATTGCCTGAATTTTCCTGAATCGAATGCATACCAACATCACAAATCGAAAGAAATTGTTTATGAGTACAGAATGTTCATGTCTTCTGTATATGTCGAAGTATACGAGTAAACCTAATATAACATAGAACTGGGCTGGTCTATATTAGCCAAGAAGGAAAAAGGCCGTCAAATAATAAAGCTTTTTTATCTCGCGTTCTGACGACCGAATTTCATACGTTTCAGAGTTTAACAGTTCGGAAAATCACACAAAAGACTTTTGATAATACTCAAAAAATGATAATTATCAAATATGGAGTTGCTTATACCGTGTTTTAATTTCTTCATGAGGTTTTTTGAACTACAACATATATTTTTATCCGACCAAAAAATTAGTTAACGATACTAACCATAGAATCCAACAAACGTCGATTTCTAAAATTCCAACGAGAACCTCGTCTCGAACTCTTTGTTCTATTACCCAACATCTAGGAAATCTAAGCCTTCTGACTTATCTCACAAGCCTAGTTCCTTTGTCTAAGGCAAGATGGCGTTGTGTATATATAGTAGGTACTATACTTGTTAATATTATTTCTCAATTAGTATTCGTCTACACCTGTAAGGCTTCACAGAACTTTGACCGGATCCCATTGAAATGCTTGCGTAACGCGATCGCTCGGCCTTTACCCTCACAGGCTTCAAATCGCTGATTAGTTTGATAAGCTTCTTGAGGGCCAGAGGTTGTAGTAGAAATTCCTCGCGTGAACTTTTTATAAGTTTTTTTTTAAATTAAGACTAGGTATATCTATAAAAACTTTGATAATATTTTATGAATTTGTTGGAATCGCTGAAAAAATGTATAAGACCAATCGTAAATATAAAACTCAACGAAAGCTCATAGTTTTCGTTTATATTTTCATCCATACCATCCCACTAATATCATAAATGCGAAAGTTCAGATTGTGTTTAAATCACGCAAAAACTACTGAACCGATTGCGATGAAACTTGGTATGCACTTAGTTAGAGATCAAAACATAGGCTACTTTTTATCCCGATACTCCAAGGGGATCGGGACTTACGCGGGTCCTTAAAATATTAATATTTATGAATGAATACCGCTTTAATTAAATTCGGTGTGGCATGAGTCTTAGTATGGTTTATAAATGTAAAGAATATAATAAGACCTACCTATCTTGAATTTTTGTAGCCATGAAAAATTAAAAAAAAGCGCCTCTAACACGACTTCTATTATGATACATCACAGTTTTTATTATTTTTCTCCCTTTTTAGCGACATGACTTAATGCAGTCGATATAATCGTTTCCTCAGCTATAACAACAGAACCCCTTTTTCACATAAAAATCTATAAAATACTCTAAACACATGTGACTTTCGTTTTCCCTTGAAGTAGGTACAGTCCGCGTAAAAATGTTTTTCGTCCTAAAGATTTTGTAATCTTAACTAACTTAATAGAGAGAAAAAGTTTGGACGTTTGTATGAATAAATGTTCAGACATTGAATATTTGGGCGTAACAATTTTAGGGTTTCGTAGTCAACAAGAAAACCCTTGTTTTAAATCTTTATATTTTAACAGGATCGAGATTTATGCGTGTGAAACCGCAGTTATATTTTTTATACGGAGAAAATTAGATAATGTAAGGTATTCCCATAAAAGTTAAAGTTAAAGTTTAACTGTGTGTTTCCGCAATTAGCCCTACTATTGGGCCTTTGTGCGTGAATTGAAGCCGTGGGTTTCCTAAAGATGTTTTCCTTCACCGAAAGAGCGATGTTAATAGCGCACATAATTTTTTCTTAAAGAAAAAGACATTGGTGCGCGGCCGTGATTCGAAACCACGACCTTCGAAATGAAAGTTGGGGTATCTACCACTAGACCAACAGCGCTCAATACCAAGGTATTCCCATAATGCAAAGTTAATACTTATTTTCAATCTATAAGTTTTACTTATCTATTACTTATAAATTATAATAATGGAACAAAGGACAAAGACCCTTGTCCCTACTTGGAAGCTAATTATTAATAATCGATAAAAAATTGAATTGAATACAGTGTTTTAGGAGCGTTCCCGTTCATTACTTCAAAGATTCTTATCAGATTCATATTTTTTTATGGGAGCATCTCGAGGCTCCCACCTTTCCGTTAAAAAAAGAACCATCTCAATCAGTCAAGCCTTTTTCGAGTAATCGGAACACACATAAATAAATATAGGTATATTGAGAGTCTCCTCCTTTTTGAAGTTGGTTAAAAATGAGTTAAAATTTCTGAAAAAAAGCAGTAGAACATGAATCAACAGTTTAAAAATTCGCGTCTGTCTGTCTGCTTGTTTTCGAAAAAAGGTGCAGCAGGTAATAATTTTGAAAGAAGGCAATAGTTAAATAAGCACAAGTACATGTTTCAAACTTAACTTTCAAACAGTATTTCACAAGTTATAAAACATAATCAAACAGTTCTGCGCAAAAGTCCGCCGTGTGAAAACATAAAATAAAATGAGCAAAGCGATAAGGGCCGGTTTACACGGCGTCATATTTTACAAAGTGCCCTAAGTTCGGCAGTTAGCCGGCACCGTTATAGCGCTGTTAACACGTGCTCCCGCTGTATATTGTTTGTGATACACTATATCATACGGGAGTAGAAAAAGTGAGCTTTGAGAAAGTGAATTCAACGACCTTTGTTGAACAGGAAGTTTAACCCTTTGCCACCCACCCTCCCAGCCTAGTCAGCCATGCTCAGAGGAAAGAACTGGTCAATACGTCTGGAGCTAACTAAGCAGTGGGTTTTCTCACGATGTTTTCCTTCACTGTATGAGCGATGTTATTAACGCACGTAATTTTTCCGCAAGGAAAAAAGACATTATTGCGCGGTAAGCCGGGATTCGAAACCACGACCTTCGGAATAAAAGCCGGGGGAAATACCACTAGACAAACACCGCTCATAAACAGACAGTAAAAAGGGTCCCGGTTTTGCCCATTGCGTACAGAACCCTTAAAACATATAAAACATAAGTACACCGATATCTTAACAAGTTAGGTATGTAGATATTTCGTAACAAAATAGGGTATAAGTGGTTGTTGGCAAAATTTTCACAAAGCGTTGCCTAGAGCGACGTCTCTTTAGATCACTTGTATCAAAACGGACCTTCATCGAAACATGGGACGATGGACAGGGGACGGACTTAAACTGTACCTCCTATTAAAGTGTTTTTATTAATGACAGTGTAGAAAACACAGTTTTGTTTTTAACGAAAGATATATCCACAAAAAAAAAGATTTAAAATAATAAAAAACCCGACTACAGTTTTAACTGAAAAGTAAAAAACAAGAATAACAACACTAGCCTTGGAGTGAATCAGCAATTTTTGTATTGTGGCGTTGTGGGTAGGTATGCGTGGTGTCGTATCATACGTAATACAAAATTGAGATAAGTACTTATTATTTATACTTAATTTTAGAAATTCTTTGATTTTATTATTGTAATTTACTTGTATCTTTAGTTTAATTTCATGCATTTATTCATTTATTTTGTTATGGAAGAGCGGGACTACCTAGCACAGGTGTTTTTTACACTTAAAAGGTAATCCCAACCTCTAGATTTTGTTAATTGTAATTCTTTTTGATGAAATAAACTATTTTTGATTTTGATTTGATTTGATTTTGAGTGAATCAGTCATAGTCAAGCTGATCTAATTTGGCTATTCCTCTGATCTCGTAGCTTAGAAATACCTGACAAAATCGCACGGCCGACGTCGAGCGGAATTCGATCCAACAACGCATCCCAACCCAATCCGGGGGTGCGACATACCTCAATCTATCTTATCTATACTTATAATAATTCTACACTAAAATTCAAATACTACACTAAAACAGTTCAATGAACGCCCAGTGCAGGCTTTGGCACTTAAAAATAAAAATAAAATTGTAGTTTTTATTTTAGTTTTTTTTAGGAACATTGCTTGAATAAGGAGAAGGAGAAAAAAGTATTTTTGTATACAATTTATAATTAAGTACCTGATTAAATATAATAAAAAACTAAAATCTTACTAATATTATAAACGCTAAAGTTTATATGTATGTACGTGACTTTGTGTCTCTTTCACGCAAAAACTACTGAACCGACAGCGATGAAACTTGGAATATAAGTACCTACCTGGATACCGAGAATAACAAAGGCTACTTTTGTTTCCGATATTCTCGGCAGAACGGGACTTCAGGTGGTGCAGCTAGTAAAAAAAAAATTACGTAAAAATTCTGCTTTAGGACGAAAAGTTTTGACCAATTTATTTACTATCTAACAACCGACTGCTTAACGTGAATTCAGAAGCGCGAAATAGTTCAAGAAAATTATTTTTAAAAAGCGTACCTTATTACGTTCCTTGTAAGTTTGAGTGAAGATGTCTCTATGAATAAGTGTAGTGGACCGTAAACGGATCCTGTATCAGTCGGTTGTCGGGCCCTCCCACCGCCACCGGACGGTAAATGAAACTTTATTGGACATTTTCCATTTATCTGGAACCACTCACTTAAATAAAACTTGCCGATGAAAGATACAGTATTATCGAAAATATTTGTAAGATTTATGGACAAGTGGACGGTAGTAACAGAATGGTCCCTGAAAATCTATTCAAACGAATGTGTTGCAAAATATTAATAACTAGCTGCGCCCCGCGGTTTCACCCGCGCAAGCGCAAGTTGCGATCCCGCGTTGTTCTTACACCAACCTATCGCAATGCAAAAATCCACACTTAAACGGTCGCCCATTGAAGTACTGATGATGCCAGGCGCTGCCGCGCCTGTAATCATCAATACTTCCCTGGTCGTCCGTTTAAGTGTGGATTTTTGCATTGCGGTAGGTAGGTGAAGTAAGGCCAAATTTGTTCATGACGATCGATGACGATTGGTGATGATCGATGACGATGGATAACGATGGTTAAAAAACAACAAAATTACGCAATTTCTATTTTTTATCCGGATATCAGGATAAACAACAAAATTACAATTTCTATTTTTTATCCGGATATCCGGATAAAAAGTAGCCTATATGTTAATCGAAAGTCTTAAGCTATCTGCATACTAAATTTCATTGAAATCGGTCTAGCCGTTTCCGAGATTAGCGCGCACAAACGCACAGACAAACGGACAAACAGACAAAAAGTTAAACACGGAAATGGGGTCTGTCACGTTAGTACATATCCCTAAAAATAGTTTTTTCAAAATATCTTTCAAAAACAGACACCGCTAAGTTACGATTTTATTTTAAGTATTGATGATTGATTGATTGATTGTGAGTCAACCATAAAAGATATACATAATATGCTGTTGCAGGATATTTTTCATTTACATATTTATTTTTTATTTTATTGCATGTTAAGCTGTACAAATCCGTCATACATAATTTCTGTGTAACTTTAAACCATTCAGGCTGCACACGCGACGGAAGCTTAAAAAATGAAGTAACTTTTCCCGTTTTTGAAACTTTTCTCTTCACTGCTCCGTTCCTATCTATCGTAGCGTAATGAAAAGTGTTCTATAACCTGCCCAGGAGTATAAAGTATAATCGTACCAAGTTTCGTTAAAATCCGTCCAGTAGTTTTTGTTTCTATAACGAATATACAGACAGACAGACAGACAGACAGACAGACAGACAGACAGACAGACAGAAAAAATTTTTATTGATTGCATTTTTGGCATCAGTATCGATTACTAATCACCCCCTGATAGTTATTTTGAAAATATATTCAATGTACAGAATTGACCTCTCTACAGATTTATTATAAGTATAGATAAATAATAAATGAACTGTTCGTACACGTACCATTATTATATTACAATGAGTATTATGGCACTACACTTTTACTATGGGTACTAGACAAAGGAGATACTACAAAATATACTTTTTTTAATAAATTATTTTTTATTTACATAAATAATGATAAGTACATAGAATTAATTAATCGGGTGTTGAAAAATACTTAGGTAATATAATAAAAAATAACAAGGTTTTTCAAGTTAAGTAGGAATCCCAGAAGATAGCGGGAAAAGAAACTGACCTGTTGACAAATTTTAAAATCCTGACAAATAAGCTAAACTGATCAGTTGTAAAAATAGCAGAGAGTACCACGGAACTCTACATTTCTCTGACTTCCCTCGCTACCATGATCGGTTGTCGTTGCTTTATCGCTCAAAAAAATTAAAATATAGGAAAATTGAAATAAAAAAAAATACCCCGACTACTTTTAAAATCCACAGATAATCTGAAGAAAAAAACTCTTTTTTTCGTTTTTTTTTGTTTCGCGTCTTTCACGACTTCTAAGACATCATGGTAGGGCGGTTCGTTCGTATGTCACTCACACACGAACCCTCATACTCATTTAAAATATCCAAACAAAAACCCCATCGCATAACAATACCGTGTACACACGTTATGAGTCATATTTCGCATTCTTACAACTGTTACAAAGAAGGTAGTTTCACAATAAAATGATTGAAACGTACGTTTCCGGACTCGGACGATTTGGGAAATGTGTTTACAATGAGGGCCGAGTGGACGGCGCGGACGACATATTTCATAGCTGCCGTGCCTGTGTTGGAGGAAATATTAGACGGACCTTACGGTAAGTACAGTTGTGGACGAAATTATGTTTTTTTTTCATGGGGCTCCAGTTTTTTAAATATTACTACGAGGTTCGAATCCGTTAGCAACTCATTACAGTTATACCGCTACAGTGATAGTTTCTTGCTCTTTTATCATCCTTTGTCGCTCAAAAAAAAAAACTAAAAAAAATATATATCCTACCTACTTTAAAAAACCACAGATAATAAAAAATATCTATTTTTTGTTAAGTATAGACTATATATGTATGTATATTAATTAAAATACATATACTTAAATACACCTTTCTATCATTATTATAATCAGATATCTAGTAAATTTCGGTATTTACCATCCGTTATTATATGAAATAATCTACCCTACCAAGATCTCTTATAAGTCGTCGCTAAGTCACCGCTATATCATCCAGCTAAAAAAAAAAGTTGTAGAAACATCTAATAACTAAATCAACTAATAATTAATTTAAAAAAGTTTTTTTTTATCTGTGGGTTTAAAGTAAACTCGTGTCTCTGCGGCTCGTCGCGAGTGATATTTTAAAGATGAATATCCTATAAAATATTTCTAACTTATATCTGGTTGTGTTACCAACTGTACACAACGTCTTTACAGTCCCTACATCCGGTCACTATATAATAAAGTTATTCTCGTTCTTTCGATAAACTTCAGTTTGTCCGGCGATAAATTACCCGGTCACTCGGCCGGCCCAAATATTGGCTTAACTTGAAGAATGGCGGAACTATCCGGACAAATAAACTATAATGTAAATAAGATTTATGTTTTTTATTGTTGCGGAGTTGAATTGGCGAAATTAAACGCTCAATTTTGACCGTTAGTAAAGAGACTTTACTCTTTACTAACGGTCCGGTGTTTTGATTTAAATAATGAATGGGAGCATTAAATAATGAGATAACTATTAAAATATTTATATCTTATTATGATATAAAATCTTTTTTTTTTATTTCTTATCGGTTGTGAACCGATTATGGCCATTAGGAAATTAGCCAGTGTCATGTATTTTAATATATTATGCAAGTTATTTGCATCGAAACAGTCAAGTCGTCATAGTTAAAGTCAAGTCTAGGAAATCATTTGTAAACACGGCGGCCAATTACAAACAATCTTCACGGAGCCTTGGAGACAACACTAAGTCAATGTTTTGCACCGATTTTCACTTTCATTCCACTTGTACACCTTCACGAAACTAAATTGATTAATATGCCTCCGAAATTAAACAATTTGCACGCATATGAACTAAATTTCACAAAAATGAAAATTTAGCACCACATCTCCTCAACGAGTTCCCGCCAAGACTCCAAAATCTTTTTTAAAACCTTACCATGATCTCTTATAAGACGTCGCACAGTCGTCGCGTTTTCGTTCAGCTAAAAAAAAGAACCTCAAATAATTAAAAAAAAAAAAACCAAACTTCACATGATTTTCCAAAAGCCGTCGAACAAAAGTTGTTCGCTTCGACATCTAGAACAACCCTTTTCAGCTTATACGGGTATCCTCGTTACACATTGTAAAGTTTATTATTAAACAAATCCATTTAAAAACGTGAAAAGAAACGTTAAAATAGCTATAATCCTACTAATATTATAAAGCTGAAAGTTTGTGAATATGTGTGTATGTGTGTTTGTTACTCAATAACGTAGAAACTTGAAATATAGGTAGCTGCATACCGGGAATAACACATAGGCTAGTTTTTATCCCGATATTCCCGCGGGAACGGGGCTTACGCGGGTGAAACCGCTGCTAATAGTTTATGTTTTTAAACGAATCCATTTAAAAAGGTAAAAAGAAACGTTAAAATAGCTATAATAGCTGTATAAAAGGACGCGTCACAAAGCCGCATGCGGGCCCGATATTGACAGTAAATTTCATTCATAGGGCATTAGTGCCGCGCCATCAGATACAACGTATCGCAAACAATGCACCTGAACGATACTAGAACTGGACAATGGCAATCACTAACGAAAACACTATTGTTTTTATTTTTTTAAACAATATTGTGCTTTTTTTTGCTTTGGAACCGTGACTTATATTTATTTTCGTTTGGTCGCATTGGGCTACTTGTAAATAGGGGTAGATTATGATGTCTAAAATGTAGCACGCTTATCTAGATATTCCGCGCTACCATGATCGTTTGTCGTTGCTATGTCGTTCTTTTGTCGTTAAAAAATAAAGTAAATTTTTAATAAAAAATACTCCGAATACCTACTTTTAACTATACCATAGACACCATAGACAATTTAAAAAAAAAACTTTTTTTTTAAGTTTTTTTTTTATTTTAATTATGTGATAAGTTTTTAATTTTTTTTTAGCTGAACGACAACGCGACGACTTATAAGACATCATGGTAGGTCGCAATACCTTATTACTCGTGACTTGGTCACAAAATACAGAATTAGTATCTAAGCGCGATAATAACTCAAAAGATATTTTTGAAATATAACACAAAATTGCTATAATCTAAGTTGCTCTAAAAAACGAAGGATTTTAATTTCCGTAGGTGTTATTTTTCTAAGTTATAATTTTTTTTATTTTTATGTCGAACGTTTTTAAATTGTTTTGTCTATACTGCAAGTTTCGTAGATCTACAGAGCGCTACGGCGTAGCATCGTAGCAGGTTCTACGGTTGTCTACGCGACCACACTCGCGCCGACCAATTTTGACCGAAACCACCACAAAGAAAATAAACCCTTTGAAAATATGTTTGCATCTGGTTTCGAAGGTTATTCACAAACAATGTGACGTGTTATCATTCAACTGATCGTAATAGGTAGATAAAACTGGATTAGTATATTATGTGCTTTACCCTTCACAGCCACAGTATATGCGTTTAGGGTGTGTGTTTGTTTACGTGTGTCTGTCACCATTTTTTCTCTCAAACGGTTAAGCCGATTTTAAACGGTTTTTGGTGTTGTGCGATAATGGAGTATTTACTAACTATTAACATTGCAGACCGCTTACGGGATCACATGACATCTAATAACTATAGAATATAAATAAAAATATTTTTGTCATTAAACACAAGTACTGGGATAATACAAAAAAAAAACAAAAACATACACTTAAACGAAGAAGCTATGAGAGTTTTGGCGGGAATGCGTTGAGGAGATGTGTTGCTAAATTTTCATTATTGTGAAACTTAGTTCAAATGCGTGTAAAATGTTTAATTTCGGGTGCATATTATTCGATTTAGATTCGTGAAGGTGTACAAGTATAAATAAAAGTGAAAATCGGTGCAGAACATGGACTTTAGCTTAGTGTTGTCCCCAAAGCTCCGTGAACAAACATTGTAAAAAATGGCCCCCTTTTACAATGATTCCCTCGACTTGACTTTAACTATGACGACTTGACTGTTTCGTTCAATGCAAATAACTTGCAAATATTGATAATACTCGACACTGGCAAATGTCCGAAAGGAAAAGCCATTTTAAAGAAGAAGAAGCTATGAAAGCTTATAAAGAGCTAAGAAATATTAAAAATAAAATACCTATTCTAAACAAAAATCATTTAAATATTTAAAAAATCCGTGTCGGTTATTTAAGGCGTCATGTTTTATTTTTATTTTTCTGCCTTAGAGTATTATACACATAGTATTACATAATCAGCCCGTTAATTTGTCCCACTGCAGGGCAAGGGCCTCCCTCTTAGAGTGGACTATATACTCATAGCTATTAGAGGGTATTTATATACTCGCAACAAACTAGAATATTTCGTCACCAGAATTTGCCTACGTAAAGATAAAGAATTATGTCGATTCATGGTGACATAGGGGCGGACTGAACCAATACTTACCTTCCAAACATTCATCACGTTTTCCCAAAAACCAAATCTCTCAATCCAATCTCGCATCCAGTTGGATTCCAAACTGGATGCCCGAAGTCGAAAAAAGTTTATATAAGAAATCTACCTTCGTAGTAATCTACTTTCGACTGCCACAAAAAATAACAAAATATTGTAACCGTGATTTTCATTATTGAGGAATTTACTTATGAGGTGGTTTTAAGTGCTCCATCAATCAGTACCTAGTTCTTTAGGGGCCGATTCTTATTGGTTGAAGTCCAAAAATGAGTAATTTATTGCATTCTGGGATACTATTCCGTTCATCACTTGGAAGATCCTTATCAGATCCTCACCAAATTCACATAAAAATATTTATGGGACCACCTAGGGGATCCCACCTTTCTATTAAAAATGTAACCATCTCAATCGGTCAGAACATCTTCGAGTGATCGGTGAACAAACATAAAAAAAATTATAAAACCGCGATAAATTGAGAACCTCTTCCTGTTTTGAAGTCGGTTAAAAATTAAAGATAAGTATTTATTAAGTAATAACCCACCCAGCAATTCCAAGTGCGGAAGAAACAAACGAATAATAGGAGTTTATGCACCGAGGTACTAAAGTCCTGTCTTATATAGCGGGCGTCATATTGAATCCAAAGCGTACGAAGGACTCTAGAGGGTTAACTCCCGAGCGCAGCGAGGGTGTTAAAAACTTGACTCCTGAGCGAAGCGAAGGAGTTATGTACCTAGAGTCCTGAGTGAAGCGTGGGATTCAAGCGCCCAAGATAAAGACAGACTTTAGTACCGAGGTGAATACTCTACTTTACACATCTACTGCGAGACAATAAAAGGGCTACAAAAATAAGTATTTAACTAACAACAAAAAAATAGAATAATGCAACGTATATGAAATATATTGACAGCTTTATATTAATTAAATTTAACAATGGTACATCAAAATGACGAAACCACACATCGGCCTTAGCTGATGAAAAAAAAAAGTTGGGGCTTTATACTAACCAAAACTTTTTGCTTTACCCTTCCGTCCATGAAAATAGAAAAAATTTGCTCAGTTTTTATTTTTTTTATGTGTTATGTCTAGGTGGCCAGTTTGAAATGGCCGTATGCTACCAGAACCTTAGTTCCAAATTTAAATAACTTTATGCCCTAGGTGCATAATGTGCACTTTATACACCTAGGGAATAAAGAGTCGCTTTACGTTAACCTTTTTGGTCAAATAAAGTAACTTTGTAGAGCAGTAGGTGTGTAAATAGATTTTATTTCTGTTCTCGCGACGTTTGGTTAAAATTAAACTATTTTTTTTCTGGTTTCGATTGTGTTGTCCTAAATGTGTGGCATCGATAAAATAACCTTGAAATGTAGGCCATTGACAAACTCCCTTACTTATAAAATATTATTTAGACATGACTAAGTTATGTGACGTTTGTCTCTGTCTGTCAACTTTGAAACTTCATGTGACAGTAAAAGACAGACGATGCACAGTTATGTAACGCATTATTAGCGTTTATAAAGTAAGGGGGTAAATGCATAATATTATAAAAGCAACTCGATTAAAATCGAAAAAGTGGCTTCATTTAATATGAATAAATACCAATATGGGTGAAAGAAGTAGCGGTGCATGCATGAGCTGAACAATTAATTCTGTCAGGTTGTCGGACGCAGGGGCTTCGGTTCGATGCCCCGAAAACCAACGCAACTGTCACTGAAACTAATCATATTTTGAAAGAGCGTAGACTAGAATAGTTTACAAATGGAGACTACGTATTTTTTTAAAATAATGATTGGTTAGCGTTTGACCATTTTGTCACTTGATGAAAAGCGACAATGTGGTCTAAGATCACGCTTACCTTGGAGATACCTGTTCACTCGTGACTTGAAGACTCCCAAGTTGTTGACATCCGGGAAGACATACTCAGGCAAATTTTTTATTTTCTTTCTTGTAACATAGTACTTAGCGATGTTTGTCACAGTGGATGTCAGGACAATGAATTATTTAATGTAAGTAGATTTAACCCTCACTATTGTCAAAAGGTAAATTGTAAACTATGTTTCATATGCCAATTAGGTTAAGCATGGCTGATCCTTCTGTTTTTTTTTGTAACATCCTTGTACTTACCCATGTCTTATGAAATGAATAATACTGAAATTTCATGCACATAATGTGCAAAATTCAACTTCTTTTTGTGTAAAGATGTGGGCAACTAATGTTAGAGTTTTCAGGTTGATCAAAAGCCCCTTGGAGTAACAACTGCTATCTGAGATAACAACAGGAACCAACTATTTAAAACTTGCCTTCGGAAGCACGGAGATTCTCAAAATAATATTTTTGCCACACACGTTATCGGTCACCCATCCAAGTAATAACCGCGTTAAGCATTGCTTAACGCACACGATCATTCGCGCTCGGAAGATGCAACTAAGCTAAGCTAAAAGTTTCATCATCATCAGCCTGTTGCAGTCCACTGCTGGACATAGGCTTCTCCAATTGCATGCCACTTACATCTATTTTCTTCTTCTCGCATCCAGTTTGTGCCAGCCGTCTTACGCAAATCGTACCTTCACTCCAACAAGCAAAGAGTTTTATATTACTCACTTATATTCCTATTCGCCACATTTTACATTGCCATCAAAAGGCCACTAATTACAACACAACAGCTAATGACTAAATTAATATAGACAGATATAACCCTAACCAAAATCGATAGTATCCGCAGTCCGCAGGAGTCAGGCACGATATAATTACCGCGGTCGCACCTCAGCGCGGTACCGCAATTAATTCCTGTCGCACCGCATCGCGTCACGGTGGCTGCTGTGTCCGACAATGTCTAGATTCCGGACACTTTGATTGACCTCGTGACTCGTGGTGCCATATTCGGTACCCAAGTATAATTTACATTAGATATATGAAAAGAGAAAGTGTAATTTATAAGTATAATAATAGAATTTTAAATAAAACGAGATATAGATTTTTGTTCCATTTTTGCGATTTAGGATCGATTTTTCAAATCCCTAGATAGAAATATCTGACAAATTAAACGTAACCGAATAAAAAACGTCACTTTGATAAAATATTAAAAAGAATCAAAATTTGAGGGCTTTTTTTAAATTTGGTTAGGTTCGAACTTATTCGACATATTTTTTTTTTTCTGAGGAATGAAAAATTGGCTCTAAGTATTGTAATAAAACACAATAAATAAATAAAAATAAAAAGCGAGTTAAACCCGTAAAATATTAGGTCCTGTTCTCGCTAGATTAAAAATATAAAAACCAGGATTTAAAAAAAGCCTACGTGTTATTCCTGGTATTCAACTACCTATATTTCAAGTTTCATCGCAATTGGTTCGGTAGTTTTTGCGTAAAAGAATAACAAAGTCACATACAGACGTATGTCTGTATGTGACTTTGTACAAACTTTCGCGTTTATAATATAATATTAGTAAAAAGTCTACCTATCTAGAAACATCTACATACGAAGCAAGAAACAACCCAAAACTGAGTGTTAAATAATGATCATGAATACCGCACAATAATAAGAGCCCCTATAATTTGTCCAGGATTATCGCGAGACGCGCGGCGGAATCCCGGCGATTAGTCACAAGTATCCCGGAGACGACCGTGGGCTTATCGTCCTGAGGGAACTCTTCTCGAATACTGATTACACCCCACGATTATGTATTCAGGTAAAGGTGTGGAATTATCCTGATTGTATTTAATATTACGTTCATGGATTTTGTATTTAGTTATGAAGTCGTTTTGTGTCGAGATAATTTTGGGTTCTGAGGAGTATCTTGGTCGTAAATGAAACGTCAGTATCGTTTATTTGGGTTTCTTGATTTTACTTATATTATGTTTAATTTTATTTCTTTTAAATAAGACGCTAAGTAAACTTGTTGTTTTAGCTTACTAATTTTATAAAGGCAAAAGTTTGTATGTATGGGACTTTGTTACTCTTTCACACACCGATTGCGATGAAACTTGGAATATACGTAGCTGGCGACCTGGAATAACACATAGGTTACTTTTTATTCCAATCGGACTCACTATATTACGCGTGTGTAACAGCGGGGCGCAAATAGTAAAAATTATAGCGACGAATTGAGAACCTCTTCAATCGGTTTTGAGAATTCGGTTAAATAATCATTCAAACGAAAAGAAAGACTCTTAAAAAACAGTCCATCAGATAATTATATTTTTGATTTTTCAAATTCCTAGATAGAGAAATCTGACAAATAAAATGTAACACCACCTAATGAAAAACAGTCACTATTTAAAAAGAAAACTTCGTTCGAACTTATTCGACAGATATATTTTACCCGTGGAATGAAAAATCAGGTCTAAGTATAATAATATATACAGATAGGTATACACATCATACTTGTATTAACTCCATATATAATTCCAATTGGGGTTAAAAACCCGATACCGTAATCTAATGTGCACAAAATATCAATTAACCGAACCCAAAGTTAGAAATAAATCGTCCCAAATGAATTTGTAATCTCTGTAATCTGTTCAATGAGAAATGTTTGCGAATAGCCGCCGCCGACGCCGACGCCGGCCGACAAACAAATTAAATCTTACCCAAAAATGAATTTATCACGAACGCTCGCCCCTGTAACTAACTATTGTTCCTTTGCCGGACATTGCTTTCACAGCTTTTTTACATTTTATTTTCTGTTCCTCTATAGTAATTTTAATAGTTTTAAACAGCACATTTTAATATCACTTTTTTACAAATCTTACTAATATTATAAACGCGAAAGTTTGGATGTATGTATGTGACTTTTGTTACTCTTTCACGCAAATACTACTGAACTTGGAATATAGGTAGCTGGATATCGGAAATAATACATAGACTTTTTATCTCAATATCCCAGCGAAATCGGGAATTGCGCGGGTGAAACCGCAAGGCGCAGCTAGTTATTAAATAAAGAGGTGTCCACCATATTGTAAAAAAAATACGGAGCTCGATAAAATACTTCTAATGAAAGTAAGCATAAGTTTAGAATTGTATAATTACTACTTTTCTTGTTTTACTGCCACATACCTTCTTCTAGATGAGTCTGTCATCATGGATCATAATATCATCACTTTTCATCACGTGAGATAGTGGTTAAACGCTCATTTATAGTTTAAAAAAACTAATCGCTTCAACCTAAGCCACAGTCGACCGGAATTCAAACCCACGACCTTCTGAATGAAAGTCAGGATATCTACCCCTAGACTAGACCAACACCGTTAGAAATACCGACTAATATTTTAAATTGTATTTTTCCGCTTGTGTTTATGACATTGTGATGCTACGAAACCCAAAATTATGTTATCAAAATTCGTAGGTACAGCTAATAGTAGAATGTATTTACCAGCGTTCATTTCTCGGCTATTAGCAGCAAGTGTCGCTCGGACGAGGCCATCCCGAATATTTTAATTTAAACGAAGTCCCTCCGGCAGATGGCGCCGGTGATTAATATGCACTGGGCACTGTCCGGTTTCTTGGTCATTTTTCTTTACTGGACTCCGGATTTTGGAAATGTGATTTTTGGTTTATTGTTTTTGGGATTGATTACCATTTCAAAAACATAAACAACTATGATATTTTTCGAAGTAATATGTACCTACTCGTTACATTTTTCTTTCTTTACCTTTTGCGTAGCTAATGAAGAAGTTGTGCGCTTTAACAATATATTTTATTAAGATGTTTTTAATATAACTTGAAAAAAAAACCTCTATTAAAATAATTATATTGAAACATGTAAATGACATTTAATTTTAATAAACAATTTTGAATAAATAGATTTATTTAAAATAATTTAAACTACCTAATTGAAATAATTGATACATTATGCTATCTACAAAGAAATTATGAATCTACTGTACATTTTAATAATAATAATTTTGAAAAAAAACTTTTTAAACAATAAATTAAAAAATAAAACTAATTATAGTTTAAATTATTAAGGAACAACATCTTGCAAATTTTGTTTCGTCCATTTCGTTATCTGTTGATGCATTATGAAATAAAATGTGAGTTAAGTCTCAAGTTTGTACAATAAATAATTGTTTCCAACGCGTAATTGCCGTAATTTCATGAATAATTACCGCCACAGAGCAATTAAATAAATTACAGAAGGAATAACGACCTTCTTCGGGCTTTAGTTTGGAGTTAGGGCGCCCGCTGTTGCATTCAACACATAACTGTGTTTAAACTGTTCTGTTTTTACCCATTTACATAAATACGTTAAACATGATTCGAATCAAAATAAATCTCCGGATACATCGAACCAATTTGCGGCTAAAAACCGAAATAGCCAATGAACAAATTGGCCATGAAACAAAAATGAACAAAATTGTCGTGTGACAAATTTGTGGCAAGCGGACAATCTAAACACGTAACCGCAAATCGCGGTACCGAACGTTCGCTGGCTGAAAATTTCAAAAAGAGAAACGCTGTCATATTCGCGATATGGCTCGCTTCCAACCGAGGGGGAGCCGAGGGGGGGAGAGGGTTAACGTCCCCACATGGCCAGTTAGTTACGCCGCGAATTATAGGGGCCATTACGATTCATTAAGGCCAGTTAGGCTTAAACCGGTGTTTACCCACGCACACAAGCGTACCACCACACATGCGCCTATATCGGCAACAGTTGGCATTGTTTTAAACGTGCTAGAAAGAGATAGATGTACGGAAGGGTTGCAATTTGAAATTTTAAGCTTCAAAATTGTGGATGTAATTAGTGGCGGTGGTAGAGAGCTCAGGGTCTAGAGTACTGAAGTGTGAGTTTTTGATTATTGTGTGTTCTAAACGGTCATCATCGTTAACTTTGTTAGCGTAGCATAGTTAGGAATTAACACACTCGTAGGTGTCTTGTTGAACCAAGTCAGACAAATAGCTACAAAGTTTTTTTTTGTAATTTTCAGATTTTTAGAGCCATGTGTCTAGCTAGCCTATCTATCAACAGAGCCCTGACTAACTTGACTATATTATTATGTTACCGCAAAGCTTAAGCCGTTGGTCCTAGAGACATGCAATTTGGAGGGTGTGTTATTTGTACCGCGAGCATTCGCGTGTAATATCACTTTACAGATTCGATCATTACACACAGCGCGCATCTCGTGAGCCGAATCTTTTTTTGCTTACGATGAAGAGCACCTTATTGTGTAAGTATCCACTAGGAAAGGGTTATTCGAAACTCCCGCGGGATCGGGACTAACGCGATTGAAACCGCGGGTTACTGCTAGTATTCTAAAACGTAAAATATGTTTCGGGATATTAAGAAATGTGCTTCAAAACGATATGTACTTGAAAATACATTATCTCTCTTCTTAGTAGTCACCTTCATAGCTAAAGGTTGAATTGGATGAATTGATGATCACTCGGTACATTATGCTCCTCCATGATTTTCTGTCCTCGGCGGTCTTAAAAGCTCGTTACTCCTTGTATGTTATACACATACCGATACATTACTACAAATCCTTCTAAAGGCTACTTGAAAGACTATACGCTATAGTATAAAACACGGTATAAACTTATTTCCAGTAAAATTTCATAGTTCATAACAAGTGTTACGATAGTGTATAAGTGTACTACAAGAACACAGAGATAGTAAAGTAAATAGCGCCCGCGTCGGGGTTCGAATTCTGCCACTATTTACACTATCGTCCAACTATACGGTAGGTAGGTATCTACTGCAAATATTTAGAGGCTTTACTGTAAGCTGGAGTGTAGCCGTTTTCAGCTTAAAATGATGCCGTTATTTATGATAGACTGGGGTATAACGTCTATTGGAAATTCAGGGAAATATGACTATGTCGGTATTTGGATACGAAAGTGACTATATAACTTGCTTTAGATTTAGATTGCGTTAGTTGTCGTGTGATATCAATCTGATAAAATGTCCTTTCAAAACTCGACATTGATACAATCTGTTGTCTGATTGTACTTTGCGAATTGTTTTCTATTATACATATCGAAAACCATATAGGGATTGATGTTTGTAATATTGCTAATTTAATTTTTTGAGGTCTTAACCTTGTTTTCATGTTAGTATCTCGACTTTTTACTTGCTACAGTAGTTTTGGTTTCAATGAGGTACTTTGAATAAGTACAAATAATGTTTCTCTGAATCGAAATAAGTTACTTTCTGTTACTTATAAACAAACTTTCTTCCTATTTTATTTATTTTAAGGACACGACTAAACAAACAGTATAATTCAAATTCTACCGTTTAAAATTAACATTAATCCCTTTAATTTCCATAACACTTAATTAACCTGCATAAAAAAAGCTCAATCCGACCGGAGTTTCCCATTTAAAAATCGTCCCGAGCAATTTATTTCCAAGCCCAGACGCATTAACAAAAACCGGCGGTAAACGGGAAGAACTGGGAAAAAACACACATAATCCAGGACTGTACTAAGCCCTGAGGCTATCTAATAACATTTATTACCCCGCTCCAGTCCCTGGCGTCCACTTCCGGTCGCTGATAAACTGGCACCATTTTACCGCCATTTTTATTTATAGGTGTTGTTTCGGTGATAATGTCTATCGATGAATCAGCGATTGTATTAAATTATATCAAGTGTTGATGGTGATTTGTTATTGTTTTTTTTTTAATTTGGTTCTACGTGAGATTCAAACCCGTACCGGTAATCCGCAAGACCGTCCTGCCACGACAACTGTAGCGGTAAACTATCTACCTTTACATTACCGTTTTGTAAGTTTTGACTTATATTAAATATGCAAAAACTTGGTAGCAAGGCGACTGCAGCTGGGCTATATTGTAAGGCAAAAATATCTTAGACCGTCACGTGATTGACAACCAAACGCTCTTGTATCAATCATCATTAATTATTATAAATCAAATAAAAAAATGATTTGAATCGGTCAAGCCGCCTTCGAGTCATCAGTTAGCATATTTCCAATAAATGCTTTTTGATTGACTGACTGAGAAATCAACGCACAACCTAAATCGCTGATAGTAGAGAGCCGAGATTTCGAGACTTTGATCTTTATGTAAATAGAACGGGTATGTCGATATTCCCACGGGATCGGGACTTACGCGGGAGCAACCACGGGACACAGCCAATCCATGTACCTATACAAACTGTAGCTTCAACAGCTAACTACGTAGAAACATCAATCACGTATGTGAAACGAGGAGTGTTACCAGAATTTATGTGTTCGCAAGTTTTGTGCCGCGTGCGCGCTGTGCCCGCCGAACTAATGACTCTGATCACGGATACAAATGGACCGTATCACTGTTTGTTGTGATAGGAGCAGGTAGAATATACGATCCATATTTACTTACCTACAATATGTTTTTGTTGAAAGGAGTGTTTACGGAAATGAGTTGCTATTAATATGCATACTGAGTAATTTTTTTTTCAAAGACTTTCAGTAACTCTGAAATTGCCTGTTTTTAAAAACTTCAATTTCGTTTTTACATAAGATAAGCGTGCATTTGACCTCATCTCACCTGATAGTATGCAACTGTGAAGTCGACGGTGTCTAGAAGAAACCTATTCACTTTTGACTTGAAGACCCTAAGGTTGTTGTTAAAAAGTTATACTTCGTGGCAGTACGTACCAAACTAGGTCTATTTCTAGTTCACATTATAGGTATTGCTCAAATTGCTCTTCGTGTTAGCAGCGAGTCATAATTTAATTTCGTAATTAATAACGTTAATGTGGTGATCACAAGAAGACAGGTGTTGATTATAAACATCGATGTAGGATAACAATTTGAGCAAGGGTATAAAGCAGTTTTATAATGTGAAAATCGATCGGGTATTTAATATTTTTACTCAAATACGTCATTTCCCTCTGTGTTCTCTATACCGTTGTTAGAAAGATATAATGCCGTTTAACACAATGTTTATTCGAAGTGGTCAGTGAGAGGGGGGTAATAAATCGCGTTGGCCGGCCCGCAAGGAGCGCCTCGGGACCGCACACAAATCAACGGGCCTCCTTGAGACCTATACCGTCCGAGGATTATCTTTGTTGTTTGTGATGTGATGAGGTATTTTGTACGAATGATAAGAAATTATTGCTGCTATAAGTTTGAATTTTGTTGGATAATATCGAAGCTTTTTGTTGTAATGCGTTTTTTCCCTTGTGTTAATGGAACTGCAGCTGTTTTTTTGCGAGAAACGTAATATTTGTAGTAAATATAACTTTTTGGAATAAAAATCGACTTTAATGGAAAAAAAGGTTTGCTTTTAAGTTATTATAATCCACAATCGTATTACAAACCCAACTTTCTTCAAACTTGCATTACTTAACTCTAGATTCAAACCAATGAATATTGCAAAAGTCTTAACCTCCTCAACATGTTACAATAACAAAATCGGGATAAATAGTAGCGTAAGTATATAGTTCTCCAGGTCTTTAGCTATCGCATCTTCATCTAATTCATTACAATCAGTTAAGTAGTTTTTGTCTCACGAACACACTCACTCACAAACAATATTAATAGGATAGGTAACCTACCTACTTTGAAGATTGAAAACAAGCTACATAATATGTCTTCCTCTCTCTACATATACCAAAATTCAGTGATCTTAATAAAACGCAAGTGTGATTGATTCTGTCACTGGTTGGGTAAGGGGACTTGAAATTTGGAATATACCTAAGTTATTTAGAGGCTGAAAGTGTGCACTAAGACTTTTGATTTTTGGAAATTCCATCTCTAGTGGATGAAATACAGGAAAATTGTTTGTATGCAACTTGGTAACTGCAACTTGGCTTTGGGTTTTTATTTGTTTTAATTTTCGAGTTTGTTTTTGTTGGTTGGTATAACCCGGTGGATTCAGACTAACCCAGGCCTAACATCATTGTCATAACTACTTGATTTAAATATAATCTTACTGTGTTCAATTTTGCTATTTCATTTAAAAATTGTATATAGTTTATGGAACCCGAAAAGACTCGGTGCTATATAAAGCCCGATGGATTTCAAGTTCCTATCTAATATCATCGTCATAACTACTAAATATTGTTGAGCGCTGTTGGTCTAGTGGTAGATACCCCAACTTTCATTTCGAAGGTCGTGGTTTCGAATCCCGGCCGCGCACCAATGTCTTTTTCTTTAAGAAAAAATTGCGCTATGTTAATAGCGCACATAATTGCGGTAAAAAAGCTCTTACGGTGAAGAAAAACATCGTGAGGAAACCTACTGCTTAAATTCACGCACAAAGGCCCAATAGTAGGGCTAATTGCGGAAACACACAGTTAAACTTTAACTTTAACTACTAAATATAAAAATAATCTACCGATTCCACGTTTTGCTATCAAATTTAAAAATTGGATATTGTTTACTACGGAACCCGAAAGAAATTGGTGCTCTCCGAAATACGACGGGTTTTGGGCATGGATGACACATTCTTTGTACATACAGACCGACCAAGAATTCAAGTAATTTGTAATAGAGACAGTAACCAGGTAACCTTTGAGGGTAGAGATTTAGAGCGGTTCAGGTTAACCTCTCTAAGGGCCTGGTGTCCACGGCCATCCATCCCAGCCCCCGGCCCTCGTCTGTATTAGCCCTCTCTTGAAATAGGCGGTATAGTGTGGTAAATAGACAAGTGGCGTCGACGTGGCGTGGACGTGACGTAAAAAATAACGGCCGGCCGGGTTTCACTCGCGTTTTATTCAATAATGGCATTATTACAAAGTTCCGAGCGTTCGCTAACTTTACAGTTCGCTTTTTCAAGGTTGACCGATATGTAATTCGTCTATTTTTCGTTTTTTTTTCGTTCGGTAGAGACTTTCATATAAAATAGATTTTTTTATACATAAATATATGTTTTTATTTTTATTTTATAAGAAGACAAGACGTTTTGATGGCACTGTGCCATTATAAAGATTTTTATTGACGATGACTAACTTATAATAACCTTTAACTTAAAACCTATAGCATTGCACTGTTTCATGGCTAGAAAGTATAATGAAACTATTACATAAGCAAATTGAATTACCCGTAGAAACATCTTACAAGGAGATATTTTCCATCAAAAATTCTTTTGTGACGAAAAAAATGCTTACCCAGGGGTACAATTTATCTATTTATCTATTTGATAAAATTGCTTCAGTAAAACGCATCAATTTGTAATGTAATATTAACCCTCACTGAAAAAGAGAAACTTAATTATGCAAAAAGTTCATTGGGACTTCACCGTTTGGGGCGCGACAACGCTAGCGCGATCTAGTCTTGCCGCGGTGTACGAAGTGGCGCCATCTAGTTTTGCTCTGACGAACTAACGTTAATAATATTGACTTTACTAGATTGATTTTAATTGATTACTCGTTTTAGACATACCTACAAAATTTTTACTAAGTATGATGCTTCCTTATTGTCTTTCGCCACTTTCTCGCCCCTTGCCCTTTCAATGTATTCATTCCTTAAATCCTTGTCCAGGTTCCTTGATTTGTGGATGCCAAGACGAGATCAATTGCTTAAGGGCATATCTCCCTTTGAAATTTTCGTTTCATATGAAATGTGCCTATTTCCTTGTTGTCTATTCATTGGATTTGTTTTAACATCAATATAATTTGTTTTGTTGAAATTAAGCTCGACTTCTCAGTTTTAGTCGGGTTTTTTTGTTATTTTACTCTCAGTCAATCTAGAAAAAGCTGACTGTTAAGTTAGTGAAAGCTCGGTCTTTAGTAATAAAACCCGGTAAATATTGTGTTTTATTAATATCACACGTTTCGAGGAACACTGAGTTTCATTTCAGTCAAAATGTCGCGAAAACAGGAGATAAATCTGTTAATTTTGTCGTAATAAGATCATAAGCCGGTAGAGCTACCAAAGAACACTCGACATACACGAAAACTCGGTCGGACACTCGATCTACTCCTGTCTTCCTACTTTTGCTTGTGATCAATACAAGTGAGGTATCATCCAGGTATGCGTGCCATAACTTAGGTCAAGTCGTCACTATGATTGTAGTCGAACGCTTTCCTATAAATCATTAAAAAAGAATGTTTTAAATGACCCTGTGTTCCGTTTACCTATATATGAAAATTCCTGAAGAAAAAAAAGACGGCTGGTATAAGTTTGATGTGTTTATACGCTGCTTTACCATAAAGAGAGAATACTACTATGCATTGCGTGCTGCTTTATGTGAGAACGGGAACCAATTAGGCAGTTAATTAACACTAGATACGTCCGTATCAATCTCATGTCCCCCAAAGTGAAGAGCAAGACTAGATTTATTTTCAAATTAATTTTATCAAACGTAGGTACCAAACTATTTTTCTTTTTACGAGTTTTTGTGTTCTCGCTTTTATTTGTTTTTGTCGGGAGTTTTTAAGTACAATATTTTCTATAAAAACCCTCGGATGTGAAAGCAGAATATTCAAGTAACAATTAGGTGCCTACCTACTTTACTTATTTTTATCTATACTTCGCCATTTTGAAATTATCGCCTTGACTGTCCGTGGTTTATGACTGTCCCTCTCGATCTCAATTTATAAATGTCAAGTTATTTCAAAAGCTCGCGATTCATAATTAATGATAATATCCGTTGAACGTGGATTTTTCCATCCGACGAGAAAAAACGCGACGCTCGGAAAAAATAATCTCCTGGTCCTTAGTCATTTATGACGTGGAGGTAAACTCAAAGAGCGGAATAGATGCGACATTTGTTTAGAATTTTGTGGATTTTATAACAAAAAAATTTTTTATTTAAAATGTAGCCAGGACGAGAACGAGAAATAATATAATGTGCATTCCTTCTATGGTTTTCGCGATTTTGCATAATAAAACACTTTATTTTATCGGGTGGTATCGCGCTTTATTCATGGTTTTAAACGAACCGAGGTTTCGCCAACTTTACAGTTGGCTTTTTCAAGGGTGACTCCGGTTGAATAAAGCGCGATAACTGATAAATAAAGTGTTTTATTATGTGTATTGTCAAAAAGTTATCAGATAGTTTTGTCTTATGTTTTCGCGATTCGACATTATTATAAAACATAATATTTACCGGGTTTTTCTCGACTTTTAGTTATTAACGGCATTGTTCAATGTACATTCGTTTCGCTAACTTTACAGTTAGCTTTTTCAAAGTTAACTGAGATGTCTAAAAAATCACCCTAAACGCATATACCCTGCTCCGTTCCGTTGTGGGTAAATATACTTTACTTTATGCTTTCCCATACTTTTTAGAACATTAAAACAGTCGAATTACATCTCAGTCAACCTTGAAAAAAGTTAACGGTAAAATTAGCGAAACGTAGGTACGTGTAACAATGCCGATAATAAATAAAACGTGAGTAAAACCCGGTAAATATTGTATTTCATTATAAGTTATCAAATGTCATGTAGAGTCAAATTTAAAACTCGACACGTAACTAAATTTCACAAGCACCTTACTTCACAATCACAAACTCTTATAGCCAAAATATGTGTTTGGCCCTTTTGCTACCTTGTATGGACAATATTTCGAGCGGTAACCGGCATATAGAATATAGGTTTTTATCTACAGAAAAGTAAAATGAATTTATCAAAAGTTACAGTTATCATCTACAGATAATTGACCATTCGTCTAATTTTTGATGATTTACTATAGAAAAGCAACTTTTAATTTTTGCAACTTACGGATCCGCCGGGATATTATAAGGCGTGAATTTTAAGAACTCTTGTTCTCTGGTTTCATTCTCATTCTGATGCTTCTCTAAAGTGACTTAAACTCATTTCTGTTTAAGAAAGAGAATTCAAAAAACCTATGAGTACTTGGACGCATGAAGGCATTTTATCCTCTCTTTTCAGGGTTTTTATTTGTATAAGTAATAGTGAAAAAGAAAAAAAAAATCTATTATTGCAACTTTGTTCTATAGTGTATCCAAAAATAAAGATTTCAAATCACGAACGCTCATTTTTCAGTCTATGTTCTAAAACGGAAATACAACCCTTAAAAAAAGGTGCGCTCGCTACCGGAAGCGACGGGCAGGAAGACGTCGACGACAGAGCCAGTGTTGCCAACCGATCGAATTAAAAATTAAACGAGGATCCGTTTCCGGATAACGTTACGATTTGTTGCTTTTATGATTTCTAATTTTTTGGAATGCTACTCTCGAAGTCTGGAATTAAATTTTAACTACGAATGCCTTATTTTCATAAGGTTTCAGTTTCATAACTTTTATATATATTTACGATTTATCGCTAGAAGATGTTAAGTTCACGTTAGAGCAAAGCTATTCCGAATAAAACGCTAAAGTGATAAAACTAGGCAGATAGAGATAGCCAGTAAAACTGACTGGCTAATTTTATAGCAATCGATTCAGTAGATTTCGCATCAAGGGGTTCTGTGTTCATCTAGTCAGGTGTTCGCCATTACATTAGAAAACATTATTTTACATTACAAAACTAGTGGCAATTTAGAGTCATTTTCATTTAGAAAAATATGTAGACACCGGTACTATCTATCTATTTGATTTAATTTGCTTCCAGCAACTACTTTGAGACTGTTGTGAAATTGACTCTATAATGCATGACACTAGTTTCGTAATTTAAATTAGGCTTAAATCTTGGTATTAAAAGTTTTAATTTGAGCCCTAAAACATTCAGCTAGAAACCCTGGGAGGTAGCATCGATCGGTGGCCTTATATTCTCTCATAGCTATATAACCTTTACTTATCTTTCACATGTGTGTGTTAATGACTAACCCAACACACACACAAACTTTACATACAACTAATTCTATAGACTATCCCTGTGTGAGTAGGTTATCTTGCTAGTAGATATCACATCGCAACTCACATACACATTTTGCTTCTGTAGTCTAGATACCTACGCGTCGGAGCGAAGAATCATTTATAATATACTTGAAGTGAAGAAATGTCTCACTCTGAGAGGATTCAGTGGGCGTGCCTCATAGAAGGCGGGGCTTAAGACGGACACTCCTTGAAATCCTCTTTTTTACCTCATCGCGTTACTAGGTACCGAACGGCCAGAATACATAGAGCTTTCACGCTTCTTGGTCTCTCGACTTTGTCGTCTGCCTTTTTAAAGCTGCTAGAAACTCCGTGGGTCATTTAAAAATGGCTATGTTTATGTAAGCGGAGAAACAAAGCTCCGAACAACTTTAGTCGTTATCGCGTTTATAAAGTTCTCGAGACAATTCCATTTTATGGGGTGTTTTGCTTGAGATAAAAATTTATTTCTTTTGTCTAGAAAATTTTGTTTTGTTGTTGTAGGAATATAAATATTCTGTTTCTCTGTAAATGTCTTTCGACAAATAATACCTATTTACGGTCGATATTTTTTACCCACGACGGAACAGAGCAGGGTATATGCGTATCAGTCGCATTGTTTACTATTTTGTATCAAATTAAAAACAAATTATTATATTTCTTTTTTTTTTTATTGCTCAAGGCATTTTAAACATAGAAATATTTTTATTAAAAGGACGCAGGTTCGAATCCTGTCATGGGGATTTTTTGGAAATATATTGCCTTGCTAAAAATATTTCTACAAATTATTATTATAAATATTTACTGAATTCTAAAAAAACTTCATAAATACAAGACTTCGTAAAGTCCCAGTATCTCATTTGAGAGCCTAATTCCTAATTTTGAACGAACGATTAAAATAAAAAATAGCACATGGCTGAATCAAAATCGCAAAAACAATAGTCAAAGTATAAGTGTACATCTTGAAACCTTTACGTTTTTTTGGTCTATGCTATCTAATACCAAAACATTATTGTCAAAATCAACACAATGTTATGAGAAAATACAAGGTAATTTTAATTTCAAAAGACTATCGTAATAATACATGACGACGTAACTAAAACAAAATGTTTCGATCATCTTTTGATCGAAACCAC
Source organism: Idaea dimidiata (assembly GCA_949358125.1). Lineage (NCBI taxonomy): Eukaryota > Metazoa > Arthropoda > Insecta > Lepidoptera > Geometridae > Idaea > Idaea dimidiata. The sequence continues at coordinate 11,206,011 of OX442339.1, read as the reverse complement.
TGAGTGACTGAGTGAGCAAACTAACTGAGTACCTTTTTTAATTTATTTTAATTCCAAAACACTAGCAGTAACAATTCTCGACGAATAAAAAAGACGTTGTAACTGAAACAAAAGAATATCGAAAAGAACCCATAAAAAGATCATTTATTTTGCTATAATATACTTAACACTAAGCGCAAAATAACTGAATATTAACAGAATTTCTAAGTAGCAACATTAATAAACCGCACAAAGAACTAGAATCGATCATTTATCCTTGTTGATTACAAGCTTGCCGCGATAAGCTCGCCCGCTATCAATCTTACCGCCACTTGAACGTTGCGCGGTGCGATGGTCGACCATCGGTTATACGATACGATAACGTATTCTATGATGAAACTTTCGCATTTATGTAGCTATGATATTTAGGAGTGTTGATTAAGTACGCTTGTTGAGAATAACATAATATATGTGATAGGAGTACTCGTGGTAATAAACTAAAATAGAAATAAGTATAAATATACGTCAGATAATAGATAATTTCCAATATGCCTTAATTTTGTGTAAAGTTGTTGGGGATCCGTAGCCTAAACGATACAAAAAGGAACCCTTATAAAATCACTCGCTTGTCCGTCTGCTATATGTCTGTTTACCTGTCACCACTGGTTTTCTCAGGAACGGCTCGACGCAAGTTGATTTTTACTTCGAGCATAGACCTATAGTTTCATTTCGTAGACTGCACGATTCTACAATACTACCGCTCTCCTATAAATTCGTGGCGTGTGCATTGTAATTGACAAACTAATAATTGTATTTTCATAAATAATAATATTTTTTTATACAATTCTTACTTACCTACTAGTTCGCTACATAAACAAAGTTATCATAATTCTATTATAATTTATAGGTCACGTCACACTCACCCCAAATTGTATTCGATTACACTTCATTATAACAAATTATTGACGACACATTACATTGGGCGATTGCATAATAAACTTGTATTATAGGTCCGTATTCACAAACGACCGAATTGGGTGAACTCAATTTTCAGAAGTCACATTTTCACAGACGTTGATTGTTACTTCTAAAAGCATAAAGCCATGCATAGAATCGTTTGTAAACACGGGTGATGCTAATTAATAAACACAGTTTACCTAGTAGTTGGCACGTCGCGGCGCTCATAGAAAGCCCATTTTTCATACAAATTTGTTTCCCGGAACCGATCATGTAAATTGTCATTTAAGTTACGGGGAAAATTTAGGAAGTTTGACACATGACTTTACCACAGTCCATTTTCAGGAAATGACTAAACAGTTTTTAGAAAAAATAAGTGATATTTCAATTAGGGATAATTTATATTAGACCGTCGCAAGCGTGGGCTGGGTCTGAGCTTCATTGTCCATTGCTCGGCCGCCACTCGGTTGCAACATACCAATTGACTGCTTGGTACAACGTTTATAAATGTTAAAGGGTTGTTAGCTTCTCTTATGCAAGCACCCATCGTGTTCAACCCTAACGTTTCGCAATGTGTGAGAGTAACGTCATTCAGTTGTGTCAGTGTGCGTTATCACGAAGATTCCGCTTCATTTACCGCGACCCGCACATGACACCACATATCATACTATTATTCATATAAAATATACCAAATTTACATACTGCTGATACTTAAAAAAGTGTTTCGGTACGGGACCATCTAGCATCGTGTCTGTAAGTAATAAAACTCAAAATAATACAGTTGGCGAAAGCTCGGTTCGTTTAATACCATGAATAAAGCGCGATTTAACCCGATAAATAAAGTGTTTTATTATGCAAAATCGCGAAAACCATAGAAGAAATTATAAACTCAAAATAATTTATTTAGTAAGGAGACTAAACGAATAATACCTACTTTCAATGATTGACGGCCACGTGTGGCGCGGCGGTCTGGACTGCAACGCAGAAAGTTACGGATTCCATTCCCGTCAGGAACAAATATTTCTGCTGACCATAACCATTTGTTTCTGGTTCTGGGTGTATTCTATGTATCACATATATGTATTTACAAAAAATAGTATAATATAGTATATCCATTGTCTAGTGTCTATATCCTTTGCATGGTACAAGCCTCGTGCTTAGTTTGGGGCTAAATAGCGATGTGTATAATGTGGTGTTTTATTTGTAAATTTGTGATTTGTGAAATAATTAATTCACGGAATTATTTTATCAGTAGCAGTGCCCTGTAAATTCACCTATCCTAGAAAAATGCCTAACACCATTATGTTTCTATTTTCTGTAAATACATACAAACAAATTAACTGTTTAAATTTCATTAGTAAGTATACTGAAGAAACCCCCAGAAAGGCAACAAACATACAATAAATATTTATTTTCTTTTTAAATAAAGCAAAAAATCGATAGCAAACTTACAAGTATACGCTACTAAAGGGAAAAAAAGCAACACAAGAGCGCGGCGTTGAGAAACCTCAAACACGGAGTAATGAAGTCGTATCTTTAATGGGCGCGATAAGACCGCTAAATGTTTGCTCGCACGCCAAATAATAAGGCCGATCATTTGCGAGGGGATGTTTGACGAAAGAATACTGCGATGGAGCTCGCTTATCGATAATGGAGTAGGGAATTGAATAGCCGCAGTACTTTTATAAGAATTTGGGATGTATGTGTTGTGTTGATGATGATGTAGTGGGAAATACAATATGCGATTAGGAGCTGAGTCCATGATTATTTGTCTTTATCCTATCCTTTATGTTTGTTGCTCTTTCACGTAAAACTTACTGAACTAATCGTCATTAAACATTAATCATTCTCAATAAAGAGAAGAAGAAATTAGAATTATATTTTAGAATGTTAAAATAGACGAATTACATCTCAGTCAACCTTGAAAAAGCTAACTGTAAAGTTAGCGAAAGCTCAGTTTTTAGTAATAATGCTAGTAAATAAAACGCAAGTAGAACCCGGTATATATTGTTTTTATTATGCAGAATCGCGAAAACCTTAGACAAAATTACTAAGGGTCTGGATTACGTTTGTAGATAATTTTAGATTTAAATGACTTAAACGTTTTGGCAATGATAATGGTAACCTGTTTTACAAAAGAAATCTATATCAGTACTAATAATGCACAGAAATCATATAAGTTTAAAAAGTGAATTATTAGGCACATCAATAAATATCGATAAACCATTATAATAACCACGTAACATAAAAAGATAACGGATAAAATGGTTGTAAAGTTGTTTTTACTTAAACTTGTTTTATAGGTGCATAACCGTTAAGGGAAGTTTCGATAGGCGATGTTCGAACGAACGTCTGCTTTTATCTAAGAAGTTAACTGGCACTCAAGCAAGCCTTATCCTGACTTGTAAGGAAAATTCATTTGGTTTTATTGTCATTGATTTGTTGACTAGGTATCTGGAGTCGAATTTTCGAACCAATGGAATTAAATTCGTATACGAAAGTTCGACTTCCATATGCTTACTCTCGCTCGTTAGGTGTGTCCGCACACTCATGAATTAGCCTATGTAATAGAGTACCTATGGGTTTTTTATGGTCTAAAAATACGGCTTCTGGTATCTATAAATGTATGGTAAGTATATGGTATGGTGTAAGGTTCTGTTTTCTACATTTGTATGTTTTTACAAAAGAAAAATAAAATAAATTAGTAAATCAGTTGTCTAGTCACCGTAACACAGCTTAGCAGTTTACCATTGGGCTAGATGGCGCTGTGTGTTTGTCACATAATTTATTTATTTACTAGCTGCGCCCCGCGGTTTCACCCGCGCAAGCGCAAGTTGCGATCCCGCGTTGTTCTTACACCAACCTATCGCAATGCAAAAATCCACACTTAAACGGTCGCCCATTGAAGTACTGATGATGCCAGGCGCTGCCGCGCCTGTAATCATCAATACTTCCCTGGTCGTCCGTTTAAGTGTGGATTTTTGCATTGCGGTAGGTAGGTGAAGTAAGGCCAAATTTGTTCATGACGATCGATGACGATTGGTGATGATCGATGACGATGGATAACGATGGTTAAAAAACAACAAAATTACGCAATTTCTATTTTTTATCCGGATATCAGGATAAACAACAAAATTACAATTTCTATTTTTTATCCGGATATCCGGATAAAAAGTAGCCTATATGTTAATCGAAAGTCTTAAGCTATCTGCATACTAAATTTCATTGAAATCAGTCTAGCCGTTTCCGAGATTAGCGCGCACAAACGCACAGACAAACGGACAAACAGACAAAAAGTTAAACACGGAAATGGGGTCTGTCACGTTAGTACATATCCCTAAAAATAGTTTTTTCAAAATATCTTTCAAAAACAGACACCGCTAAGTTACGATTTTATTTTAAGTATTGATTGATTGATTGATTGATTGTGAGTCAACCATAAAAGATATACATAATATGCTGTTGCAGGATATTTTTCATTTACATATTTATTTTTTATTTTATTGCATGTTAAGCTGTACAAATCCGTCATACATAATTTCTGTGTAACTTTAAACCATTCAGGCTGCACACGCGACGGAAGCTTAAAAAATGAAGTAACTTTTCCCGTTTTTGAAACTTTTCTCTTCACTGCTCCGTTCCTATCTATCGTAGCGTAATGAAAAGTGTTCTATAACCTGCCCAGGAGTATAAAGTATAATCGTACCAAGTTTCGTTAAAATCCGTCCAGTAGTTTTTGTTTCTATAACGAATATACAGACAGACAGACAGACAGACAGACAGAAAGACAGACAGACAGAAAAAAAATTTATTGATTGCATTTTTGGCATCAGTATCGATTACTAATCACCCCCTGATAGTTATTTTGAAAATATATTCAATGTACAGAATTGACCTCTCTACAGATTTATTATAAGTATAGATTATTTATCTGTGGAAACGTTGTGGAAGATATCAAACAAGAATTGTCAAATTTTAAAGTCTACTTATTGAACTACGTACGTAGTGATATACCTAACTATGCATCACATAATACGGAAGTTATAGTACAGTATATTCTAACTGACATAAGGTACCAGGTGCATATTTTAAAGTTATGTATTTTTTATTAACGGTTCATTAATTTTTGGTAATTCTGCAACTAATAACTAACATTTAGGAAGCTTTAGTGATATCAAGCAGAATAATCAACAATCAATACTGAAACGTTATTGAAAAAAAATAAAACTTTAAAATCTAACTGTACATGTTTTGGTAAACTTATTTATATTTTCTTGAAAAAAAAAAATTAATAAAAATTGACACAGCTTTTAAAGATCTAGTTTAAAAGATTTTATGACAAATCTTTTAATCTATATCTAATTTTGCTCTAAAAGCAAAGGGTAAAGTTACAAAGCTTTTATTACACAATACATATTACCTACTACCAATCTATATACCTACATACATGTAAAATTAATTATATTTCTATCTAAACAAATTATGGAAACAGGCAAACTCAAAACGGCTTAAGCCACTTAAATTGAACAAACTAATTTTACCCCTTAACCAATACTCAAGCTACTGTTCAGAAACGTTTTATTGCGTCGCGTCGGGTGTCATCAAAACTAAATTCAGGCGAGACGCAATCCCATATCAAATAATGGGAAGAGCAATGACGAACTGAACAAACTTATACATCACAAATGTGTTTCGGGGATACTGACTTATAAGTTGGTAGGCAGATTCTACCTAAGACGGTAGATAAAGTTTCCAAGTTATTGTTCGAGAAGTAAATTCTAGGTTAATTATATTATTGTAATTAACTAATGACTAAAGTTGACTATCGTTGAATATAATCATACTGTTATTACAATAAAACTCAATATTTCGAAAAAGTAACCCTAAAATGAAAAATTGGCTTCGAAAACTCACAATGATTTTATAAGAGCTATCTAACGATATCCCACACGATGGGGTTAGCACAAAAAACATCTCCCATGTCACATGTGGGGGAGGTAGGTACCCTAAGAAGGATACCCCTTTTTTGGCATACTCATGCAAAATTTCAGCTTCTTAGTTTAGTACTAAGAATCTAAGATCCTTTTACAAATACCGCACTTTCTGTCTGTCTGTCACCAGACATGTATCTCATGAACCCCAAAAGCTAGTGAGTCGAAAGAAAAATTAGCCTATGTGTTATTAATGTCTCCAGCTCTTTAATAGGTATTCCAAATTTCATTGTAATCGGTTCAGTAGTTTTTACAGGAAAGAGTAACAAATTTACATGCATACATACTTGCAAACTGTCACGTTTATAATTTTAGTAGGATTTATTTGCCATTCTTCACAGCAGTGTGTCACTACAATAAAATCGCTAGATGAATATTGTTTCAAACGGAATTAAGCACGCGCCAAAGGGACGGGATCACTTATAATTGTTATTTTATTCATAGAAACAACAGTCCTACGGGACGGTGGATAGGTGAACAAATATTTTAACGTGTGGATGTGGAGCACCTTTTCACTCGAGTGATATTTAACGCGTTCGGAGAGCGCCCTTTTATGTTTGTTTATAAAATTATGTTTTTGTGTTTTTCAATGTAGTTTATATTAGCTATTACATTAATTACCTGTTACCATTTTTTTAATTCTTTACTTGCAGGTTTCTAGACTGCGAATACAGTATACACTTTTTTCTGGAACAACGGCTCAACACAAAAGTGTGAAATGAAAGCGAAAAAGAAACAGATTTACGAACAATAAACAGTTTTACTGTTTTCCGTTTTCGCGGGAATATCGAGATAAAAAGTAGCCTATATGTTATTCCAGGTCTTTAGCTATCTATATCCGTTCAGTATTTTTTGCGTGAAAGAGAAACAAAGTTACAAACACACATACATACGTATAAACTTTCGCGTTTATGATATTATATTAGTAAGAAGTGGGACTGTATAGATTTACACGCAATACCACAAACTTTCTCCTATTGCTACTTACAATAATAGCTAACCTAACCAACTGATTCAAAACTGTCAAGTAAGAATCCCTACGTAATTGTACATAATCTAGGCGCAAGTTGTTCGTTCAAGGGCCTGTATCGAGAAGATAGCTGTAATCCAAGCTTCAGAAGAATCATCTCCCAAATCCCGTATCATTAAGTACGGCTAAGAAGGCGATTCGCGAACCATTACCATGTTAATAGCAAGGGGCAAAAGTGATTAATCAACTTGACGTTTTGTTAACCTGTAGCACCCTGTAGCGAGGGTCTAACCGCAATTTATGCATTGGTTTGTTTTTTAAATTAATTTTGAATTTTAGTAAGATTGCAGTAGGGAATCTTGCTCGTGTAGTCACTTAGTTGTGACTCACTTAAATTATATTCCTTATAAAATATTTTCTATTACGAAAAGATAATATCGGTTATGTTATAATATGCCCATACCTATTGGACATGTTTTTAGACTTGCTGCGCTCCGTGGTCTCACACGCGTAAGTCTCGATCCCGTGGAATTATTGAGATAAAAAGTAACTTACCTATGTCCTTTTCTAAGTTTTCACCTATAAAAATCGGTTCTCCGGTTTAGGTAACAAACGTAAATGAAAGACAGACAGTTGCTTTTTCATTTATAATATTAGTATAGGTATGGATAGACAAACAGGTATAGTTTTATTTATAGAATGTAGGTTGTATCCAAACATGGAAGTTTTTTCAAAGAATAGAGTTTTATGTAATTTCAAAACCTGTTTATACAGGCTTTGGCATATTAAGCAACGAGAAACAATATCGAGAAGTATTATGTAATTTGAATGCACAGTGCGCATTGTTCTTCATGTGTGAATTTATTTTATTGTATTTAATATAATTAGGCCAAGTTTGACATAATTAATTAGCATCATACACCTACCCGTATCGATATATTGTACGCCCAGTATAATGAACTGTTGTGACCACTTTATAGCACTATCATCAGCTCATGGACACAATTATTATGCAATAAATGATTTCTAATTTCTGCAAGCTTAAAAAAAAATAGAGTAGGTATGTATGTAATCTGTTCTACTTATTTTTTTTAATTTATTTAATAAAACGTTGAATTACATCTCTCTGTATAGAGCATAATGTGTATAATCACGCGAAAGCCAGCGGCGGCGTCGCGTCGGTCAAAAGCTGATATTACTCCTTTTAATCCCTGTCAGATTATTTAAATTCCCACCTGCGAGAGAGCTCCGCCATTTCCGTACACTTTTTATACAACAAAAATAAAATATAAAAAATATTCTCGTATTTGTTTTGGACGGGAATCCTTTAATTTTCAGCACGGCTGCGTGACGGCCACGATGTCCGCTCGCAGTTAGGTAGGACGCTTTGAGGAAAAAAAACGTTTTCATATTTTATGTTTATGTCATAACTCGAATGTTTGCGAGGTATTTTTCTATTTAATTTAAATGTTGAATTGAGTTGTATTTGGGGGTTCTATTGTTTTTTCCCCCTGTGATTTATTTTTACTATTTGTAGATGGCGATTTCATTCCAGATTTTTATAATTAGTAAAATGGATTTCTGTATTTAAAAATAGTTTAGATAAAAAGCTAGGACCGAAGTCCAAATAGGAATTCGGTAATCAAAATATTATAATGTCTAAAAGGGGTGACAGACGTGCAAATAAGTACGCGGACTTGTGTCTCGACTACCTTTTCCGCCTGAGTGTCACCGACGTAGAGATCGTGTGGGTTAAGCAACGGCCTTGGCGTGGTCATTACTTGGATGGGTGACCGAAAATTTGTTTGGTAAAAATTCATTTTCTCGAGTTCCTCCGTGCTTCGGAAGGCACGTTAAGCAGTTGGTCCCGGTTGTTATCTCTGACAACAGTCGTTAGGTCAAGTTACCGGCCTTAGGGCGACCTGACAACTCTAACACTGGGTGAGCCACACCACCACACGAAAATAAGAAGAAGAGGCATTATGTATGTACAAAGTTTTAACTGGAAGACAACTGTGCCCAGTATATATTCACTAGCCTCCCGCGTAAGTCACGTTCCCGCGGGATTATCGGGATAAAAAGTAGCCTATGTGTTATTCCCGGTATCCAGTTACATATATTCCACCGTTTCCGAGTTTCACCGCAATCGGTTCAGCGGTTTTTACGTGATTGAGTATCAAACACACATACACACAAACTTTCAGCTTTATAATATTAGTAGGATAGGATAGGATTCTACACAAGGGCACGGATAGCCGCCGGTCGTCGCGGCAAACTGTCCCAGAGTTCCACAACTGGAATGCAGCAATTGTATTTGCTAGCTTTATCCCCCTCTCGTTTTATTTGTTCCTCTTCAAATTCTTTCGCTCACTCACTCGCTTTACACAAGTACCGACAGTGGAGCACTCTACCGCGAAAACGCTGCGTAATGAAAACAAGTTTTTGAATTAACGTCGCAGTAAGCACTTCGTTTTTTAATAAAACTCCATGTATCGTGCTTGAAGTTGAAATTCAAAACGAGTTTTGAAATCGTTTCTCAATTTATAACCATGTTTCTCGTATGAGTGCTGCATTGTCTCCAGTTTGCTGTACTTTCCCTCTGTTGCTCTTTGAGTTTTCTGTGCTTTATTTTATTTACTCTTGTTTGGGGAATTAGTTTGTTTCTGCAAACGTTTCCTTTTATACGGTGAATTAGGTAAGTTGAAAAATATTTTAGATTTAATGTTGTTTAACACGTTCACAGTCCGCTATACTAATGGTTTAAATATATTTTGTTGAATATTAATATTATGTGCGTATGGCATGTTCATTCGTTGTATTGTAGTTCTATATCTCAATAGCTAGTTCTGTTGTTATTTGGAAATAACATCCGTAAATTACACATACAAATTTACTTGGCATAAAAATAAATTAGTGTACAATATAGAGTACACGGACTTGCCAGAACACCTTCGCGTGTACCAGGATAGCGTACCACTGGATTGTGAACGTGTCAAGAGTTACTTTACTATCTATTAATCATTGCAGTATTGCTGTTAAAATATCAGCTGATTCTTTAGTAGGTACGTAGAATCTGCTTATTAAAAAACTAATAAATAAACAGATAGTTTTCTGAGATATTAAAGGAATTCAAATGTTAGTCTATACCCAGTTCAGACCAACTTGAAAAATACTAAAGCAGGTAGGTAACTCTCTTCACTATTAAATTTATAGGGCGACATCGCTGGTCACTGGTGATTTATTTAATTAGATGATGGCTTGATAAAATCTTGAATGAACGCAGGTACCTAGGGGTTATTACTTTTTTTATTACCATTATTATAACCAATCAATATACAATTTGTAACGGGTAAGTCCTTTTAATCCGAAAGGGGGTTGTTCTAGACGTCTAGGCAAGCAACTTTTGTTCTACGACTTTAAAAAATTCAAACTTTTTTTTGAAAATTTTATGATTAAGTTTCACTAAAAAACAGTTGCTTTTGAAAATAAACCTAATTGAAGTTTCGATTGTAAACCATCAAACTAAATAAACGGACAACATAAGGTCAATGACCTCGAACTCTCAGAAACAGCTGATTTTCAAGTAAACTTTACACCTTAATTTTTCGAAAAGTACTTCGAATTTCCAAAAGTCGTAGAACAAAAATTGTTCGCCTAGACGTCTAGAACAACCCCCTTTCGGATTAAAAGGACTTACCCGTTACACCTTGTATATAAATACAAATAAATGTGGATATCCCTATCAAAAGTTATTAGACTTAACCCTTTAACTGCGCAACTTACTTCCAAAAAAAAGTATAATCAATCACAAAATTGAAACAGACGTAGTATTGCGAACGACACCTCCAATTCAACCCGCAACCACAACAGAGCAACCGATAAATCACCCGACAACTTCAAATAGAAACGTCATATTATTTCCACAAAAGATTTAACTCGAAAATAAATTATATTTTCCCCTTTTTCATGGCATTGTTCGGCGACGTGTGCTAGACTCGCTTCTGGCGATATTTAAAAGGCCATTAAGTACATGTTTTTATACTACTTGCACAAAGTAAATTGTAATTAGGTTATGTATTTCATACTTACTACAAATCATATTTACTTACTATTAAAATCACAAAGGTATCTTATTTATAGGTACTTAATATTATAAACGCGCTAATAGGTATTAAAAAAAAATGTTAAAAATACGATTTATAAATGTATGCCATGTTTTTAAATCGTTTTTTTTACAGTTTTGTACGAACACATTTATATATTTTTATTCATAAAAATGGTGTATTTAAAAGTGGTACGACGTTCGCATCATTCGTCAGCAAAGTACGAATTTCTTTACGTACTTAGTAGCATGTTTTCGAACATATTTTCCAACGCGACGTACTTACCGAGTGGGAGCGAGATTTTCACCATAAATTCCGAGGTATCCTGATTTACAGCCGCCGACTAAATGTTTGATTTGTGCCCGTAAATCGAGATGAACACGTGACTAACAGCTGAACCTCCTTTTTTGTATACAATTATGAATTTAGGCCTCGAAAATAAGGCAACTTAATATTAGGTATGGGCATTTTAAACTGAGTTGAGTAGACTATCGGATGTAATGGGTGGGAATATCTCATTTATTCGGTTTAGTTAGTTCGAACTTTTACATCTGGATAGTTCAATGGTGCAATACGATCGAACCAAGCCTACTCGTACTCGCTTTACCTATTTGAAATTTTTAAGCTTTCAAAACAGTATATAGTGTGTACCTACCTTTAAATCTAACATCACAGATAAGTATATAAAATGTTCTTACAAAATAGTGCAGTTTAATGCAGGTCATAATTATTTTTTAATGTATTAAAAAGAGTTTTTTGTGTGTTTTAACATTACTGTGTAGATGATGTACATGTAGATGATGATGATGTGTAGATGAGTGGGATACATTACCACGTTAATGTACCCCACATTATTTTAACTGTCCTGCGGTGGGATACATTAACGTGGTAATGTATCCCACTGCAGGACAGTTAAAATAATGTAGTAGATAAATTATTTAAAAAATTATTTTACCGCAAGTAATGTTACCATTTACCTTATAAATCTGTTAAACAGTAGGTATGATCGCGCACCGTTGCGTTGGACGTTGTACCGCAGTCCGCACCGTGTCGTTAATTCGACGATTTAAATCGGAAACACACCATAAATTCCACGTTTAGCGCTTTTGAATTCAAATGTCGACTGCCACCGCATTTAGCCTGCAGCCGTGACGTTATCTTGGTTGCAATAGGTTAAATAAGTATCAATATTTAAAAAATATTAACTGTATGTTTTTTAGTGCTTTGTAGGATGTTTAGGTTTTTCATTTTGACTGCTGAAGTTCTAATTGCAAATGTAAAAACGCAAAATTGCAAATCGTTCGATCAAAATTGCATACACACTATGTTTTTTCAGCAGTCAAATAGTTAATGCTTTAGTTCTTGGTAATCTTCGAATATTTCAGAGTAAACTTGAGAATATCTTTATTAATGTCAAATTATTACGACATTGTGTCAACTTCTCAAATTATACTGTACTAGCAGCGCCCCTCGGTTTTACCCGCATAAGTCCCGATCCCGCGGGATTATTGGAATAAAAAGTAGCCTATGTGTTATTCCAGGTTTCCAGCTACCTATATCTCAAGTTTTATGGTAATCGGTTTAGCGGTTTTAACGTAGTTGAGTAATAAACACACATATGTGAGATATGTGACATATGTGACATATGAGAGATCCTATAATTGGCTTTCTATTGTTACACTATCACTACTGTTTTATAATAGCTGTTGGATTTCCAAATAGATAAATAAATAAATACATATACACATTCTCACAAACTTTCAGCTTTACAATATTAGTAGGAGGATAGGATAAGCAAACCCATGTAAATACTTACATCTGAAATGTATGCAAGGTTTTCTTTACTATCTTTACTTGTAAGTAACCTTCTCGTGACCATCCAACCAGATTTGAAACTTCTTTATTCATTTTATTGCTGACCATCTGCATATAAGAACTAGGTAAAACCATTTCTCAAAATAAAATCCAAGGCAACAACAAAAACCCAAACTTCTTCTTTGGCTACATTCTCCTAAACATTGTTTAGTTATTCAAAAGTCGGCGGTTTCAAATCGAAAACCAATAGCAAAGACAACAATACAAACGTAATATTATATTGATAGGTTTGATTTTGTGGCGGCCCCTCGTTTGCAGTTTTTGTTCGTTATTTATGGGTGCGCAGATACCGATATAGAGCTGGAGGCGATATCATGAAATATTAAACGCATTACAAGTGGCATATAGGCCGGAAGATGAGGTAACGAAAAAACGCTCACTTGTTTTGCTCTTTATAGGTAGACCTAGTGTGGATGCGCTTCGTCATCTTTAAAACATTTTCTTTAAGTTCCACTGATCGTAGCTTTTAAAAGCTGTTATTTAAATTGTACTGTATGTAAGTTGTCATATCCTTTGGCAAATTGAATTTGAACCACTTCACTGTACTTATTATTTCTCGTGTAGTGTGCACATGTTATGGATAACTAAAATGTCTTAACAATATAGGTACGTCATAATTATCAATTTTATTTAACAATTTAACATTTTTATTATTGGAACGTAATTGTGAAAGAATTTACAAAAACTGTTGAACCGTGTTCGAGATAACTCTAACATTGCTAAAGCAAACGGCTGTTAGAGTTTTGCCGAACGACTGCTGAACTGATGGCGTTAAAACTTGGAATACGACCTATAGAATAACACATTGTACGTGTAAGTTTTGATAAAAAGGCTTCTTTTCATCAAAACTTACACGGACGAAACCGCAATATGTCTGCTACTTACTTATTAGGTAAATGCCTATCTATCGCCATTCCACACAATTCTTCCCTAAAAGAAATCAAAGTAGGTATGAGTTCATTCAAGAAGGCATCAGCTATCTCGTTTGTGAATCACACACAAGTTTATTCGTTCACTTTTATCGCGGGGAATAGAGGCGCGTTAGCAAAAATGATTTATACGATTTATCATAAATAAGTTATTTCGAATCTACTTCCTACTATTTTCATGTTTTCTTCACTTTTATTTAGAAAAATATCAAATTGATGGTTTTTCAACTACTAAAATTACTGTCCTTTTAATTTAAGCATACTTGCTTAATTACAATGCAAACTAAAAAGTATCTTAAACTAAATTAAATAATCTTATATGTACTTTATTTATTATTTATTTATACAATGTAGTAATCACTTTACAACTACGAGTACATGCACACCTCGTACGAAAATAAACATTAATCTACTCCATATAGCAAAAACGGTTAACATAAAAAATAAATTCAATATTCTAACCCGAAAGGAACCGATATTAAGAACTTTGAAAGAGTTATCGACGGTCTCGTAATAAAGAACAAAACATCATAGAATATTTCTAATATCATTGTAATCTACATATTATTCCAATAAGTGAGTTTTCCTTTTGCCAATATTGCGTTTGGGAGTGAAGTGGCCGACCCTTGCCTTTAGTTTTTACCTTTTATTGTTTTATTTATAACTTTGTGATTGATGACGGCTGAGTTACAAGTTCGCTTCATAAATATTGAGGCGGGAACTCACGCTGCGAAAATAGTTTTGCGAATACCGTTCTGTAACTTGCTTTATTATGACGCAGCATTGGAGTTCTTAGATTTATCGTGAGGAACTTTTAGTGATCTTTCTTTTATGTGTTATGTATCATAATAAAGATTAATTTCTTTGGCGTAGACGATGATGTGAAATGTTCTGTTTAATTAAATTCCTTTTTTTCTTGTAATGTTTAGTTCAGCGATATTTCCTTTATTCACATCGAATCGAATCAAGTCTTGACTTAACATTATGTCTTTATTAAATATTTATGACACAATAAAATATTTAATCGTAGTTATGGGATCTCAAATCACTTTCCCACGGAAGCGGAGTTGTCAATGACTCCTCTTACAAAGTTATTTCACAATATACAACTGCATACATTTATTTACCAACAAAGAATCGAGCATACCAAAAGTTTGGCAGTATCTAGCTATAACCTTGCTCAATTTTCTTAGATGGAAACTGGCACATTAATGACTCCGCTGTTTAATGTAAGAGAATCCGTTCCGATTAGTGGTTTCTTTTTATGAATGCATTTTATTCCTCTTTGACAGCAGGATCGCAGCTTAATCCTTACTAATATATAAATGGAAAGCAACTCTGTCTGTCTGTCTGTCTGTTACGCTTTCACGTATAAACCGCTAATAGAGATAAATAGGACATTGGAGAAGTACATAGTTGGAGAAGTACTTACTATTCCCACGGGAACGGGAATTACGCAGGTGAAACCACTAGGCGCAGCTAGTAGACAAATATAACGCTTGATATTACAATAACCTACGTCTACTCTGGTTACAAAAAGCTTCGAAAAGTCCATGACAAACAGTCACAAATATAACGTTATCATGGACAATCAACAGGAAATCCAGAGGAGAGCCGCAACGAGGACAATTCAATTTACATAAGCATTTATCGTTATTGTTTAGTGGCACTGGCCCCTAAAATACGGATTTTATTACAGAATGGATTTAAATGTTGGTGTTATGGGTTTCAGGTTTTACGTGACTCATTTTTTTTGGGGATCAACATTATTTAAAGCTCAGTAAACATTGTTCACCGTGTTTAGCTACAGCAAAAGATATGATACGACTTATTTTACTCAGCTGTAATAAAGAAAGAGGGAACTGGTTCTTTAATTTTAGTTAAATTGCTTAATTTTTACTTTGCTAATAAAGTTAAAGTACGTATATTTAGGATTCTGAATCACTAACGTTTCATACATAAATATTTCATATATAAAATAGTAACATGAAAAACATCTAAAAGACATGAACATGAAGTTTGAACACAAAAGGCAACGCAACCTTTTCAAAAACGAACTTCTAAAGAAACGTTTAACTGTCCCCGTTCCGATGACATTTCCAAGCCATCAGGTAACATAAAAAGCATTGAAGCAAGGCATCGCCATAAAGGTGGCATGACAAAGGGCTGGCGATAGGGCGTATCTCTGCGACCGCTATAAAGTGGAGCGAGCAGACAGACGTCCGCGCGGGCCACCGACCGATAGCACAATGCGGCAAACGACGCCCGCGCTTCCTGTTCCGGCCGAGGCGGCACTTGCACAGATTTATGCCCGTCGCTTCCTACCCCCATATGCGTAGCAGTAGTCGGTAGCGTGCTACCCTCCCGCTCATTTACACAAAATCGAGTTTTCCAAGCACCTGTGTTACGATGATGTCACTTGTTTGGATAAAGTTTTTTATACTGCGTGTTCTTCACCTTACATTTGAACATACGTACCTAAGTCTACCAAGAGATAAATCGTTTTATGATTTAGAATAAAACTGATTAAATTATTACTCGTATGAAAAGAGAGTTTTAAATACTAATGTTAAAAAAAAGCAAGATTACGTTATACTTTACAACAAAGAATTGAATTAAAGAAATTAATCGTCTCAATAGGTCAAGCTGTCTTCGAATAGATAATAGGTAAACATTCCTAAAAAATATGCGACGAATTGAGAACCTACTTTTTAAAAAAAAAAAAGAATTAAATTTGGAAAAAAGTTCAAATTGCAAAAAAAAACATATTTTTTCATTTCAATTACAGCTAACAAGTTTTACATTTTTAATAGTTGAACGTTAAAATCATAATTAAATGAGTGACGTCAAAAATTAAAATTGGATTTTGGTAAAAAGGTCGGGCGCCTCGCATCTCGCATGGAGTTAATGAAGTTAATTTTAACGCGCTAACAGTAATAAAATATTCGCAGGTAAGCCAACTGTAATGCTCTTAAAGGGTTTAAACTTCGTTCCCAGTTTATGTCGCTTACCTATCTTTGAAATTTCGAACATTTTAAGGGACTAATTTGTATGAACTTTTGTAGATACACATACTTGTATAACGAAGCTTGATTCTTGCTCATAATCAATTTAAGTGAAACGTTGGAAGTTTTATAAGTACCCTGAAATTCGGGGTATGGTGTTTGAGTAAGTACCTATACATAATGTACGTTTTTTTTTTGTTTTTTTAGATAAAAAAAACTTATATTTAGGTACATTCATCTTCACTCCCTTAAACCTGTGACGGTTTGTCTGGAAGTTGCAATTCTTTAAACAATGGGTATAAAATTACGCTATCACACGGTTACATCTAATTGGTATAAAAATAATCATAACCTTTCATACATTGCAATCAGAGCATAGGAATGCGTGCGTATCCTATATTCTAAATAAAATAACTAGCTACGCCCCGCGGTTTCACCCGCGTAAGTCACGCGGGAATTTCGGGATAAAAAGTAGCCTATGTTTTCCAGGTTTCCAGTTCCTACATTCTAAATTTCATTCAAATCCGTTCAGCCATTTTTGCGTGATTAAGTAACAAACACACATATACACATACTGACTCAAAAACTTTCAGCTTTATAATATTAGTAGGAAGTAGGATTAGAATGTTTAATGCAAGAATATCAAATTCTACTAGGTAAATTACATTTCAGTCAACCTAGTAGTACCTGGTAGTAGGATTTTTCTCAGGGAGTTGTCGGCGCGTCTTGTCGAGGCTTCGGATGATCCGAGGGCTGGTGGTTTCTTGTTCCAGCGGATTAGCCTAGCTATCCAGCGCGGGAACGCGGCCAGTATTTTGGGTACCATGCCTCAGGAGGATGGCGTCGACAGCTTAGTTTTGTTATTGTTAGTATATTACTTTACAAATGTAAAAATCTATTATTTAAGTATGAAATAAGGGGTTTTTAATCAACCTTGAAAAAGCCAACTGTAAAGTTGGCGAAAGCTCGGTTCGTTTAAAACCATAAATAAAAACGCGATTCAACCGGATAAATAAAGTGTTTTATTCTACTCGGTACACATGATATAATATAGTTGGAGTTTAAAATTTTAGGTAACTCAGGTACTCCTCAAGAATATTTCGCAGTTAATTATACTAGAGTTACCTACCCTACCAATTTGTACCTATACCTATAGTTCATACATAGTGATTACGTATATGTAGGTACACCTATGTAATACACTAAATTAGGTAAATACTTTATCAGGTTTCGATAGACTATATTTCGATGGACGTCTTCGAAAGTTTGAAAGCTCTACTCAAGTTTCCTATAAATTTTGAAGAACATACCGTTTCCACCTGAAATCAACTTCGTATCTTTGTCTGCTATTAGGGGTGGGGGAGGGGTGTAGAAATTCCAACGAGCTTTGTGAATCAATCAGGAATTAATTGCAGACCCTCGGAATCAAGAGTTGATTTGTAGTGTACTAGTGAATTCAATAGTGTGCTTCTTTATTAGGTAGGTATCTTTGTAAAGTTGCGACATAACCTAACTAGGGATGTGTAGTATTTGACAAACTTTTTAAATTTACACTATTTGTTTACATATTATCGGGTCTTAATCGCGTATTATTATTTATTTTCTGGCCTCATAATTATAATAAACTAGTACGCCCCGCGGTTCAGCATTTTTTCTTTCATAAGAACCTTCTCCTGATCATAACAAATACAGCCCAAAAAGAATTATCGAAATCGGTCCAGCCGTTCATGCGTGATACCGTGACCAAGGGAAAAAGGGATTAATTTTTATATATTAAGATTTC
The DNA here is from genome assembly GCA_949358125.1 of Idaea dimidiata. Lineage (NCBI taxonomy): Eukaryota > Metazoa > Arthropoda > Insecta > Lepidoptera > Geometridae > Idaea > Idaea dimidiata. The sequence goes on along the minus strand of OX442339.1, from coordinate 11,187,419 downwards.
CATCCAAAGTTTGCCTAGAGGAGATCGCTTTAAGCGATAAGGTCGCTCATTATTTCACCAAGTTGTAAGTTGTATATGATTTGCTTTGTATAGTAATTTGTACTGTGTGTTCATTAAAGAAATATTCATTGAATTCATTCAAGGATTGAAATATTCTGGTTATCCGGTTTTAATCGCATAGCGGTTTTAATTTCAGCTAATTGTAATAAATAACAAACAGAAGAAAAACATATTTCCTATGTTGTTACTTACCTATTCATATTCGTTGTGTAACCACGTAAAGTTAAATCCATCGCGTAATATTAACTGAAAGTGAAGCCGCACCGACGAGTTAGGAGTAGAAGTTGGTAACTTCATCGCAATTGTTTAGATCCGAAGGTACAGCCGCCGTCAAAGAGAAACTTTCAAGCGGTTTGCAATTGAAACGTTTGTCGTTGAATGTACCTCTACGTACCTTGTTTTGAAAGGTAATTAATTTCATTAATTTATTGAAGTTGCGACCTGTTGTTTCCTATTTTTTTCGAAAAAGTAAGTATTTTTAACCGACTTCGTTAAAAGAAGGTTATCAATTCGGATGTATGTTTTTTGTTATATATCGGAGATCTGAACCATTTATAATCCGATTGCAATGATTTTGTTATACTTGCTATATCTTGGATCGCAAAATAATTAGTTGAAGGTGAGAATTTCTGACTATTTTCTAAGCAGATATTTATTTTAATAAATATATTGTTTACCTTACATCCCTATCATAATATGTAGATACCTACCTACTTTTATTTACCTCTTCTGTGTGTAGATATCCCGCGCTACCAAGATCGTTTGTCGTTGCTTTATCGTTCTTTTGTCGCACAAAAAAAAAGTAAATTTTAATTAAACAATACCCTGACTACATTTGTAAACCACAGATAATTTAAAACATTCTCGTTTTTTGAAGTTTGTATTTATTATTTGATGTGGTTTTTTTTAGCTGAACGACGTCGTGGCGAATTCGCGTCGACTTATACGACATCATGGTAGGGCGAAATATTTTAGCGTACTAAAGACAGAAATACATCAACTGTGAAAATTTCAATTGTTTAGCTAAACAGTTCAGTTGTCAGGTATTAACACATACCTCATAGATTGGTTTCATAGTACCTTATTAGTTAAATAAGACGTTTTGTAAGTGTTATTTTATCAATAAAATAAATATGAGATACAGCCTCCTGCCTGACAGACGGACGGACAGGCAAACACCGAAGTCTCAGTCTCGATAGGGATCCGTTTATTCCCCCTAAACCCTAAAAACTAGTGAGGATAACAGCTGAAAAATCGAAAATATAATCCGCGCTACCATGCTCGTTTGTCGTTGCTATGTCGTCCTTTTGTCGTTCAAAAAATAAAGTAAATTTAAAATAAAAATACCCTGACTACTTTTAATAACCACAAACAATTTAAAAAAAAAAAATGTTTGTATTTTTTTTTTTTAATTAATTTGATGTGTTTTTAATTTTATTTATTTTTAACTGTTCGACAACGCGACGATTTATAAGACATCATGGTAGGGCCCAATATCTCTATTAAAATTTTGATACAAATCACAACACTCGTCACGTGAAGTTTCTTTGAAGCTGGATATTTCTTGAACTTTGATCTTTGTAGATTTACCGTGAACAAACAAACTTCCTTAGAATATCCTTAGAATATTTAACGCACCGCGACCACTAGAACTCATCCTGAAGAAAGGTGAATAATTGATGTGACGTCATTACCTCCACACATCCCGAGACCCTCTTTCTACTTCATTCTTCAACGCTTACACGTCACTTGTGTAATTAGAGACCTATCTAATATTTAACATGCTTTGTTTTGATTCTGTTTTCTTAAGTACACCCTTAATATTAGGTACTATTTTATGAGCTGAGAAACTAACAAAGCCGTCTTCTTTCTTTTTGATAAGCGTTCATCTTAGACCTAATCATCGGTGATATCAGATCTATCTATCAGATTACCAGGTGACATAGTATGGTCTACACAATCGTTTATTTGTTATTGATATTGTTACCAGTATTTGTTACTGGTAATTGGTAATTTAATATACTTAAAGAAATGCTTTCTAAAAATTTCGCACCCGACAGGACTTGAGCCTGCATCTCTGGGGATCCGTCCCAACGCCTTTTTCCAATTTGGCCACGGATGCATGTTCAATCGAGTCGAAATAATTAAGGATTGCATTTCTTATTGTTTACGTTTTCGGTAATTTAATACCAAATTTTATCGCGATCAGTTTAGCAGTTTTTGTGTAATAGGATAAGAAACATATGGTAAGTTTACTTTATAAACCCCGGTTCTCACTAGCAAGTTGTAGTAAGCCGCTCACACTATGTTTTTTTGCGATTACAGCTAGCTAGTACCTACCCGGATTTACTTGTGTACTTAATTGTGTTCTGTTTACTTTCTTATATGTCCTAGAATAAAGTTATTTATCTACCTTCCTTAATCATAGATTTTAGAGCCTGAGTTTATTTAACGATCACGTTCACGAAACAAAAGTAAGTTGATAAATGGCAAAAAATACCTTAACTCATGGTTATGTAGAAAAATTTAAGGTTATGTATACACCAAGATGTGTACAACCTCCTAGAGGCTTTGAGTTCTCATGATATCATATTGCAATAATAGAATATAATTAATTACTAAGTACACGCTAAAAGGCTATAGGTACGGCTAAGTAATTTAGTACAATTACCCTTCAAGAGTAGACAGGAACTGCAAAGCCGTGCTATAGAGCAAGTTTCAAGTTCGCTAACCAGATGGAATGGCACGCCTTTGTCAAGTTAGCTAAACATGGCTAAACTAAACTGCAGACAGTCGAGTTGAAACCTCTTCACTAGAGAATGCAGGTAACTTCCAGGTACGGGGAACATTTGATTTGTTTGCGAATCGAAACTGTTGTAGATTGTTTGTCTGTTTATTTCTGATTAAATATTGCAAGATTATACATGCTATTGAGCAGTGTTGGTCGAGTGGTAGATGCCCCGGCTTTCATTCCGAGGGTCGGGGGTTCGAATCCAAGCCGACCGCGCACCAATATGATTTTTTTTATGAAAAAGTCATATGCGCTAATAACATCGCTCTTACTGTGAAAGAAAACATCGTGAGAAAACCGACATGTTCTAGAACTCACCACGATCTGACGACATGGGACATTCGCCAATTGACTGTTATGATATTGGAATGATGCTGAGATGAAAATGTTAATTAAATACGGGAATACGGGTGCAGAACATAGCATTTTATAGATATAGATCGCCTAACTAATGTTTTATTTTTGAGGCTTTAAATAATATACATATAACTAGCTAAGTGTGTAAGTAAGCAAATTATTATAATTTACACAACATATTGTAAAATACTAAACCAATAGCTTGGCTTCAGTCATCTACCATAACAAACGAAACCACGTAGTCAATTTCCAAACAGTTTCAAATTACTACAAAGGTAACCTACCTAATAATATTTCAGAGCACCTAATCAAAGCGAATTGAGTCGATCCGCAATAATTTCAGTTGAAATCTGACGTAAACATGACCGATATTGTAGGGATTTGCATGTCCGTCGGTTCTTGAATAAATTATACTTAACTACCTAAAGGTAGGTGAAGGTACCTCTATGAATATGTAAGGATTCTGCCAAATCTTAGGCTCCAATTAGGAGAGTCATTAAGCCTCAGTTGATTACATCAGGCCGTCTTGAGAGACGAATGGCAAATGTATGTATGGGTATTGTAATAGATTAGCCGGAGTGCTGGTGTAAAATATTGATGAGGGTTTCGTGCATTTGTTATTAAAGGCAGGTGAAGAATATTATAGTGCGATTTGAATGTTCCCAAAGATAGAAGCCATTAACATTTTCTTGTGAAATAGTGTCAAGAGTTCAAATTCTTCCACAATCCACACTTAACATTTTTTTTTTCATATCAAAATGACGTTAAAAAAAACAATGTACCATATATACCTACCTACTTATAAAAGCTAAGAATGATGATAAAAGACCGTAATTTACGTGCAAAAGTCGTATGATCGAAGAACGATTGATCGACTGAACGATTGTTCGAAAAAGTTTATTGCGAAATAATCTATTACGGACAAACGCTGCATCGATTGAACGATTTTTCAAAAATTTATTCATCGATGGACTGCTCTTTCGAAAACGCGCGGCGCGGAACGGTAAAAGAGCAAAATGGTAAGTGGTCGCAATGGTATAAGATGGTAAATATTAAAGGATCAAAATGATATGTATAGTATAGGGTTATAGGTCATATAGGATAAGCAGTATACAAACTGATTCATTTAACAGATTTTTTTGACAGTTCGATTGACGCAACGTTTATTAGAGGATTAGAGTATTTAGAGGTCTTCAACTCGACCGAATCCTGACATATTTCTCTTTTTTTCTAAGGCTGAAATCTATACTCCGTACTGTGACTTTGCTAAGCAAAAACTTTGGCTTAAGACAATTTTTGGTATTTATAAAGCGATCTTTGCAACTATCCACAGTTTTTGCTTAGTAAATTTGAAATATAAAATTGTAAAAAAAAACAACAAAAAGTAGGTTATGTGTTATTTCGGTATCCAGCTACCTATATTCCAAGTTTCATCGTAATCGGTTTAGTAGTTTTTGCGTAAAAGAGTAACAAAGCCACATTACATACTTACAAATTTTCGGGTTTATAATATTAGTAAGATTAAGTACCTATTTTCCGTGCGTAATTTGGACACGATTCTACTCAGCTCACTGTAACATCAACTCCAATATGATGCCTGACATCATATTTAAATCTTCATAAACACTTGCTACAGTATCGCAACAGTTAATATAACCTCGTCGAAGCATCGATATCACTCGATTATCTGCCGTCGCGTCGGTCAGTTTACCGCCGGCACTTATTGGGGCAAATACAGACTAAACACGTTTCGATCGACCGACCTAAATTGATTTTGAATCATATTACTCATTCAGAAATATAGTCAGGATTGGGAATAAATATTTGAAACCAAGCCGTTTGCCGTTTGTCAACCTTCAAAAAGCCAACTGTAAAGTTGGAGAAAGCTCAGTTCGTTTAAAAATCATGAATGAAACGCGATTAAACCCGATAAATAAAGTGTTTTATTAATAAATATTTGGTTACACCAATCTAGTGGTTTCATTAGGATATGTCTACAGAAACGCCCCCTAACGGTCAGATACATTAAAACATGGCTGAGAACACGCTTCGAAATGAGGTCTATGCAACTCAAGAGCCATTTCAAAATTAACTTAGCCGTTTCCGAGAAAAATGGTAATAGACAATCACACATTTCTCATCTCTGAACTCAACTTCCGTTTCTCTTATCTAAACACCCTCTTGCTTCACTTCTCGTCCGTCTAAAAGTTGCCTGGAAGAGATCGGATTGAGCGATAAGGCCTCCCTATTGTGCCATCTAGATAAGTTAAGCTGTCTATGTTTTTTTTTATCATTTTAATTTTATTTACGGTCCGGTATAACAAAGAAATAATTTAGTCTATGTCTTAATTTTGTCTAAGGTTTTCGCGATTATGTATAATAAAACACAATGAGCTCGGTCGTATAAAAGTAATGCCGTTAATTGATAAAACGCGAGTAAAACCCGTTATATGTTGTGTTTTATTATCTATTTCTTATCCACCTTCGTGGCCTTCTAAAGTACTAAACAAGCAAAGTTTTCCGTCTGCAATCACCTTCAGCTGGCGGTCACTGTAATCCGGTTACGCCGTTTAATCGAACCGACCCCATAAAGACGGTATGTCCACTTTACCTGTATCGTATTACTAGTTACTGCTAAACTATTTACGGTTATGGGTAAAGCTTGCTGTATATAAATAAACTGAAGATTTTCGAGCTCTTTGTAACCGAACATTTTGAAATAAAATATTAGCTAAAACAATTTTTTTTTTGCGTTTTATTTATAACGGCATTATTACAAAAGTACCGAGCTTTCGCTAACTTTACACTTAGCTTCTTCAAGGTTGTCAACCTTAAAACACGAGTAAAACCCAGCAAAATTGTGTTTTTATTATGCAAAATCGCGCAAAACCTTAGACACATTCATTTATTAGTTTATAAAATATCGGGCGTTGAAAAACGGAAAAGCAACGCGATTAAAACCGAAATAAAACCGGTCAAGTGTGAACAAGTCTATAGAACTCTTCAAATCGTTTTAATTTTAATATTAGGAACTTCTTGTAAACCGTAGAACGAATCTTCTACTTGCTACGAATGCTTGTAGATTCTTATAAAGTAAAAAATTCGTAGAAAACATTCTCTATTATATCTCAAACCAGGAAACTAAAACCGTAAAGTCGATCGATCATCTGATTTCACATTGATATTCGACAGTTTTGTCTTTAAAACTTGCCAATTAACAGTCAAAAAAATTGCAATAAATATCGATACGTATAATCACAGGTATAATCTGTGAAACTAATATCAAAACTAAAGATAGTAAGGGCCGAATACTGAATCGCTGCTCAACATTTGAGAACTACTTAAACAAAGAAGCAGCTCTCAAACTCCAAAATTGCCATACTAATTTTAAATTTAGAAACTGCTCAATAATTTAAGAACCTGTCAAATTTTAAATGACGTTTCTGTATTCGGCTGTAAGTTCGTTTTTATAATTTCTGATATAAGTAAATACGTAAAACTAGTCCAAAAAAAAGTTTATAGGCACTGACTATTCGTTTTTTTTAATACTGGCCAAAAGTACAGTCACACACAAAACTGTTCACAAAACACATACGTCACGCGTTTCATAACGGGCTAATTATTCGGGCGTGTGGGCACGTCCGTTGTCGGTTGTACCATAAATATCAAAAGTAAACAGGGTATTAGCACCGGTCATGCTGCACCGTGTTTGTGTAGGCCTAAAACAACATGCGTTTGCGACCACCGACCGAATTTGTTACCTACTGGTCAACGCTGAGTCAGGTAAGGTCGAGGAGACAAGTGACTATGCAAAAATATTAACTTTAATTAAGAAAACACAATATTGACTGAGATGGAATTACATCTCTGTCAACCTTGAAAAAGTCAACCGTAAGTAAACACTATTATCAACGACCGAGCTTTCGCCAATAAAGCTCGGTCGTTGATAATAATGACGTTATTTAATAAAACGCGAGTAAAACCCGGTAAATTTTTTTTTATTTACTGTGTTTTATTATGCAAAATCGCGAAAACCTTAGACAAAATTTAACTAAGCAGATTTTTTATTTTTTTCGGGATGTTGGATTGAAATGAAACTCAATTTCCAGTTAGATAAAATACTAAAAATAATATTATTGTAAGTAGGTCGAGTAAGTCCTTGTAATACGCACGTGTACTTGTAGAGAATACTTGTCTGTTTCGTATTTTTAATTAAAAATAGAAATTTCTCTCGAATGAACACCCTGTTTGTTTCCTTGTTGATCTCTATCAGTATCAGATGTTTATTTTTTTGCAAAAAGACAAGGTTCTCTTATTGGCTAAGGCAATAATTCAAAACAAACTATTAATGCCATTTTAGTTTATGTCAAAATCGGGAACGCTACTCCTTTCAGCATTTTTCGCTTTCTCTTATAGTTTAGGATATCCCCCTAAAAGCCCATCGAAATGGTTCACCCTGTATACCACGCGTTTTCAAAACCGTAAAATGAGTTGTTTAATATACTCTTAATGTTTGATTTTCAACTCTTAAAGATCCTTTTTCTTCTCTTCCAATGACTTAGGTATTGTTTTGTCCAAAAATAATGTGACCCTAAAATGTCATGATTTATCGTGTGTTAATAATGTAGGTAATCATGAATTAAGTATTTTTTTACTTTCTCTAAGCCGACGGGTTTGTTTCGACGTCAAAGAACATCCATATAAAAATAACCCATTTTTAAAATTGGTTTATAGTTTTTCTTTCTGACTGTACCAAAACGTGACCGAGCGTAAATACACTAGAAAAATGAAATATTTTTATATGAATATTATAAAATTTGACAATTAAAACAGACGAAATAATTTTATATTATTATAAAGATATAACTTTTATAGATGTTAATCTTTTGTTCGGATATTTGTTTAACCTTTAAAATATTATATTTGAACATTATTTATCAGCAGAAATATATTTTAACTAGCTGTGACCCGCGGTTTCACCCGCATAAATTCCTATCCCGTAACGTATGTGGCGCATCACGTATGTCATACCAAGCGTTGCTCAGCCCTTAGGATTATTCAAAGTAGGTACCCTATATCTAAACTATCCCTGTACCAAATTTCGTTCAAATCGGTTTAACCGTCATTTTTGCCCATCACGTATGTCATACCAAGCGTTGCTTTACCCGTACGATCATTTAAAGTATCGTATTTATACCCTTAAAGTAATCCCTGTACCAAATTTCATTCTAATTGGTGTGATCGTTCCTGTTGACCCATCACGTATGTGTCACGCTAAGCGTTGCTTAACCCGTACGATCATTTAAAGTACCCTATATCGTATCTATACCCTTAAAATAACCCTGTACCAAATTTCATTCTAATTGGTGCGATCGTTCCGGTTGACCCATCACGTATGTGTCACGCCAAGCGTTGCTTAACCCGTACGATCATTTATAGTACCCTATATTTTATTTAAACCCCTATACTAACCCTGTACCAAATTTCGGTTCCGCCGTTTTTGAGATATAAATAGTGTAACCAACACGACTTTCGTTTTTATAGCTGCGTCCCGCGGGATTTACCCTCGTAAGTCCCGACCCCGTAAGAATATCGGGACCAAAAGTAGCCTATAACCTTCCTCGATAAATGGACTATCAAACACAAAAAGAATTTTTCAAATCGGACCAGCAGTTCCTGAGATTAGCGCGTTCAAACAAACAAACAAACAATCAAACAAACTCTTCAACTTTATAATATTAGTATAGATAAAATATAAAACAGTAATATAGGTATACTATTATTTTTAATGGATAAAATTGACCGTCGTCGTCGGCTAAACTAAGTTAGTTTACGTTGCCTCATTAGTTTTTATAACAAGTGTGTTGGACCCGCTTGCATGAAAATCTACCTTGACTTTGCGGAGCTTATTCAAACTAACTTAGCTTAGTCAGCATTAGACGAACGGTCTAATGGCTGTTTAGTAAAACGCAACTCAAAATGTTAGGTGCACACACACACACTCACAAAATATTTATGCTTAAAAATAAATATTTGTATCTTGTCTGAGTGTCTTTCTATGTACTATAGGTAATATGTATGTATTTACAAAACATTAGTATATCCGTTGTCTAACACCCATAGTACAAGCCTACTGCTTAATTTGGGACTAAATTGCGCTGTGTATCGTGCATTTTTATTGATTAAAATAGTTTCTAATTTTAAGTAAATATTTTAAAATGTTCACAATTTCCAAGTAAACATCCGAGTGTTGAGGTGGCTCGGCACGACCAACAGGCACGTAGTCACAATTCGTCATGCCAATGTCGTCGCTGAGCCGGTGACTCGCCACCCGTGCCAAACGTGGCATAACAAACTACAGCTCTGCTGCAACTAAATGTAAACCTCTGATTCTGTATCGAAAATGTATGCACTGGACGACATATACCTATGTTTCAGACTAGCTTCTGCCCGTATATTGGATACTTACATATGACAAAGAACATCCTGTCAATTTAATCAATTTTTGAACGAAATGTTAGTTATTTTTTAATCTATGCTTTGATCATTGACTATGTAGTTTGTTTTTTGTCTGTGGATACATTGCTGTTGTGTATTGTAATGTAATTTGTTTGTTCGATTATTATGTTACAAATTATTAATTTAAGGGCGCGACTGATGTGAATCAAGCTGAAATCCCTTCCGACTGAAAATTTTTTTTCATAACCGGTATCAAATACATCTTTAACCAATATATTTTGTTATTGTACATGATACAAGAAGTGCACTCTTCATTTCAAAAACAATAAAAAATAACTTTTAATACCACTATTATACGGCAAAGTTACCGCTGTTTTACAAAATAAAACAATTTTTCTTTTAAATCCTTTACCGCTATATTTTCTTAAAGACATCATAATATTAGAAAATACAATACCTAGAACCTCCTCATCGCATATTAAAAAAATATTATTTTAATCATCGTTAATGATCGATTTTACTAGGAATTATAGATTTTTTCATGGAATTCTATCTCGCTCATTTCTATGCCATCAGACAAAGATCGATAATTATCATCTATCGCCCTCTTAAATGCATATATTTAGACGAGGGAAGACCGTTAACATTAAACTTAGGATAACTAGACACCTTCTAGGTAGAATGTAGCCGGAGAACTGTACACCTAACATCTAAGGTAAATTTGTAAACAACCTATATTCCTAAATAAATGAATTAATATCCTAAAGGTATTAAATTTTATACCTCTAGGACCAGCGGTTTGGGCTCTGCGTTGATATATAGCAGGATTAACATTACGAAACTAGTGGCATGCAATTTATATAGTTATTTACGCAAAAAAATAATAAAAAAACATTATAAAGGTTCCTGTGGAACAGAACTTACATTACGCGAGGGTAACCTCGGGGCACAGCTAGTTAGTTATACTCGTATTCCATAGAATTTACCATTTCGCTACGTACTCTCGCTGTTGGGTATTTGATAATGTCGTGACATTGTTTAGGGCACCGATCACGTCGACATTCGGCATAATGAGTGTTTGTTTAGGCTGCGTCCACACAACGTGTTGACGAATCGACATTAGCTAAAATCGACGTTGTCATTTGAATTTACAACATCTACGTGTGTTGTTTGTTAACATACGATTGTGTGATATTTGTTATATTTTTTTGTCTTCTTTGAATTGACACTTCGATTTTAATATGCTTGTGTTGACAGGCATGATTGTGTTGATAGACAACGTTAAGAGTAATGGATTCTTACTCTTTCTCCATACAAACATAGTCGACTATTTTCGCCCTCGATAAACACATTGGAGCAAATATATTCATGCTATCATACCTATATTTGCCATGACCATACCCTATCGTCTAACGTTGAAAAATGCTTTAAATAAATATAGTACAAAACGCGATTGAAACCGAATAATTGAGTGGCATTTCATGCTCTTATATTTTTGTTTCTATTTAATTTATTTGACACTTTAAAAATATCATTAAATTACCAGAAAGTGGGTTTGACTTTGGAACTGATCCGTCATCTAGTCCGTCAGAGACGAATAGTGAAAATCTATCACTATCGAGTGTCCAAACTCTTTCTAATCTTCTATATAAAAATGAATCCCTTTTTCCCTTGGTCACGGCATCACGCATGAACGGCTGGACCGATTTCAAAAATTCTTTCTGCGTTGTATTTGTTATGATCAGGAGAAGGTTCTTATGAAAAAGTGCTAAACCAATCTTGATAAATCACACGCGGGTGAAACCGCAGGGTGCAGCTAGTGTCTAATAGAGACTAGACCATCTCATTGCTTAAAACTTACCATCTTATCTTACTTCTTCTAATATTATAAACGCGAAAGTTTGTATGTATGTGACTTAATTACTCCTTCACGCAAAAAATACTGAACCGTTTGCTTTGTAACTTGGAAAATAGGTATCTGTTAATCTGAAATAACACATAGGCTGCTTTTTATCCCGAAAATCCCGCGGGAACGGGACTTATGCGGGTAAAACCGCGGGGCGCTGCTAGTCAATAATAATTTTCTTGGAGTACTATGCAAAATTGATAACCTATCGAATGGTCCTGAGACATTCGTCTGGCTCGCAAGTTACAGACGAAGTAATCTTAACCATGATTAATTGAATTTGCAAGTGGCTCCAATACCGACGCACGGTCGAATCCGAATCTATTACCAACCGACGTCAGTGCTCAGTAGATCTGGGAATAACGTCCAAGTTTTGAAGTTCGGATACCTTCACGGGCTACGTGCGTTTGAGAGGTTTCTACCGTGAAATTAGAGATGTATGTATTTTAATAATGGATAGAGTTACTAACACAATGGAGTTCAATATTGATAGGTACTGGTAAGTGTATATAAAGATAAGTAATTTAGTGATTTATTAATACGCGTACTGATAATTCGTAGCGTAGTCCTATTGCACTAAGATAGCCATTTGCATTGAAGTTGCTTGCATTATATAAATCATCTAAAATTAGATGAAAAAAGGCAATTATTATGTCACACTCCCTAGGAATTGAATCACTCACCAAAGCATATTTAGTATTTGCAAACAATACGCAACGCAACCATTCGAACTTAACTTAAAAGAAAACAAAAGCAAAGTAACTCTTTCTGGGCAGTCGGGGAAAAGGTTGATTGTTGAAAATATTAGTACTGTGGTATTACCATATTTAGACTTTAATTTCAACAGTTTTTACACTTCATTTATTATACTAAATTAACTCGAAAGCCCACGCATAATTTTGTAGAATAAAAAAAACCGTAATGTATGACTTCTCTAAACATTTTCTTACGTCAACATCCATTAATTAGACGGAATACAAGTTGAACATGAAAGTTGTTTTTGTCAGGAGTCCGCCACATTTGGGAATGGTTAAGTTTTTGATAGTTTGAACGGCTTCGGTATTTACTGGGCAAGTTCGAGGGTCAGTTTGTGAGTTAATACGTCTCAGGGGTTAACAACAAGTTTTGTTTAACAATATTTTAGTAGGTGAAGAGTTGAACAACAGTTTAATTCCATACTAGCAGCATCCAGCGGTTTCACTCACGTAATACCGATCCCGAAGAAATATTTTGATGAAAAGTAGCCTCGAAAATGTTAATTTTTATAGGAGAAAGCATTTTTGAAATCGGTTCAGTAGTTTTGGAATCTATTCGTTTTAAACAAATAATTATTTCCTCTTTATAACTATTAGTATACCTAGATGCAGATAGTATATTTCCTAAATTAAACTATTACTAAACTTTATTATCAAGAAATAAAAAGTAATTTTTAATTTTTATGAAAGATATGAGAATGAAATAAGTATTTTTTATAAACAATATTATATTTATTAACATTAAGTTTTATGTGTTAGCATTATCAGAATGTTTAATAATCGTATTTTGGTTATTAAACAATCCTTACCTTTATAAAATCCATACCCTTTAATTGTTCAAAGTTGCCTTAATATTAAAGACGTGGTCGACCAAATATTGAATTCTTGGCAATTACAAAGTTTCCAACTTGACCGGTCAGTCTAACAAGTTAATTTGAACCGGAGCCCGCCGGGAATCGAACTCAGGACCGTAAGTAGCAGATTTATTAAGAGACTACCAAAACGTCCGGGAGGGGTTTAAAATTAAATCAAGGTTTAGTTTCGGAAGCCGGGCTTCGTCTGTTGCAGATAGCGGGGCTTAGGTCCAATAGTTAATGCTTTGTTTTAACTATAATTAATACAACACAATAGTTACCGGGTTTTACTCGCATTTTATTCAATAACGTCATTATTATTAACGACCGAGCTTTCGCCAACCTTACAGTTGGTTTTAAAAGGTTGACTTAATAAAACGTGAGTAAAACTCGGAAATATTGTGTTTTATTAAATAATAATTATTTATACGAGTTATAAAACTAAACTTACATGATTATTTTTACTACAACACTAAAATTAAAAAAGAAAATTATTTCAACTATGGTTAATTTTATTTAACGGAACAAGATATTTTGATATTTATTTTGTTTTCTTCATCAAACTGCAGATTGCAGAAGAAGGAGTAAAGTTCATAGTAAATATTCTATTATTAAATAATAGTTGTTGGTGTACTAGTACCTACTTATATGTATAAAATGATTAATTCTCCTTGAAGCTTTTAGTTTTCATAAGATTGATGTATAAATGCTTTGATCCTAGCGTGTTTAACTGTTCATTCAATGAAAAAATCAAATGATTTAAAAAGCTTAACGGTGTATGTACTCGTATCGATTTAATCTATCACAACAAGCATAAGTGCTATTTTATTCTTTTCACATATAATTGCACACAATTATCTATCGTTTTGAAGTGGAGTTTGTCACGAATTGTATGTTACCTGTATATTCACAATAATTGGTTTTGCAATCAGCACTTACATTTATAGGCGAAATAAAGGTATCCAGATATAATTAGATTATAAATAATTATACTCATTGGTAATAATTGATGATTGATGATGAAATTATGATTTAACTGTCAAATTTTAAAGTTGACAGTCAAAAACAAACGTTACGGTAACAGTTTATCTGTATTTTTAAAACATTTTAAACTGACTCGATTTGAACTCATAATTATTTTTCCCTGGTCAGTCTGATCAGTCCCCTCGCGACAAAGATCATTGTAACATGATCGAAACGTCGAGGTAAGAGAATTTAAAAATAATAATACGCGAATAAGACCCGGAAAAATAATTATGAGTTTATCCGTATATAGTACTAACTGCGCCCCGCGGTTTCACCCGCGTAAGTCCCGTTCCCGCGGGAATATCGGGATAAAAAGTAGCCTATGTGTTAAGCCAGGTCCCCAGCTACCTATATTCCAAGTTTCATCGCAATCGGTTCAGTAGTTTTTGTGTGAAAGAGTAACAACCTCACATACATACATACAAACTTTCGCGTTTATAATATTAGTAAGATTATCTCCTAATATTAAAAAAAAAACTGCCAACATTAAAACAAAAATCGAAATACTTAGCTATTGGCCGCCCTGATTGGCTACAATATAATCGCGTTGGTCACGACGTGCATCTAATCGGCCACGCCGACACGTGAATAAAAAAGTGATACATAATCATGGCATGATAGCAAATGGCAGAATAGAAAAGTAACTTAATTATCATAACAAAGCCGTAAAACAAAAATATACTTTCCACCCTAGAGATGAAATGAGCAACTTTCCACCCGGCTATCTACCCATGAAAATTAAACTTTCCAAACAGCAGAGATGAAAAAAAATTTACAGGCAATTTAAGATCTTTCTTCTTTAACTAAAGTCGGTTTAAAACAAAGCAAAGCCCAGACAGTCACAAAATGCGAACAAAAGTGGTGAAACGTCCGTTTGTCTGAACGTCGAAAACGAAGTCAGAGGGAAGTCGTTTGCCGTTCCGCTACCTTGTTCGTAACAGGAAATTCTCGCCCCAAGTTGGACGATGAAAGAAATACTTGGTACAAAGTTTCCTACTTGCTACTTCATACTTGAGTTTTTGATTTGTTACTTTTGTTAAAGGGTTTATTTTTTTTTTAAATTTAATATTTTTGAGAAATTTTCGCATTAATGTTATAAAAAGGCACTTATGAAGCCCACAAATATTAACTTTTCTATATGAAGATAATAACAAAACGAACCGTTGTTGTATTTTTCTTTAAAAACTTCCAGAATGTCTAATTCTACGATAGATGAGTTTACAAAATGTGATCAATCCAGGATTGTCGCAGTGTTTGTATCGTAAAGGAAAAGACTGGAAATTACCGGTGTGAGGTTTGTAGCCAAAGTTAGAAGCCAAATGGCTTCTTTGTATGTAGTGAAATAGCAACATTGCTACTAAATTGTGACCTAGGTTTTTAAATGTAATTTTACACAAATTTGATTAGTACTCAAGCATACCTACAATAGGATATACGCGGAAAGGGACAGATACTTGTCTGAGACAGAGCGATCAATTCATCCCAGTCTAATAATTTTATTATATTAATATTTAAGAAGCTGTTAAAATACGACTAAGATTTATATCTCTTGGTACGTATAAATGATAAAGAGATTTAGAAGAAGCTATAAAGGATAT
This sequence comes from Idaea dimidiata, assembly GCA_949358125.1. NCBI lineage: Eukaryota > Metazoa > Arthropoda > Insecta > Lepidoptera > Geometridae > Idaea > Idaea dimidiata. The sequence goes on along the minus strand of OX442339.1, from coordinate 11,171,613 downwards.
TTGGATCAAAAAATAACGCGTGTGAAAATAGGCGTTTTTTTCTCTTCCATTTTTTAGAAAGCACAGTGTTACTCTTTTAATATAAATGTCTAAAGATAAATGATTCCAATTCAATTTATCTCTCTACACTTCGCTATTTGACCTTTTTGAAGGCACAATTTTACAGTACTCTCTGCCCTACCATGAACTCTTATAAGTGGTCGCTAAGTCACCGTAATATAAAAAAAAAAACCTAATAATAAAACAAAAGTTTTTTTAATGATCTGTGGTTTTCTTAAGTAGGTGGGGTATTTTTTATTTAAACTTTATTTTATATGAAAAAACTTCAAATAATAATAAAAAAACCTATGTAAAAACATACGTAACTCGTATGAAAATAGACGTTATTTTTTTTTTCTTTTTCTAGAAAGCACAGTGTTAGTTTTTGAATATAAATGTCTAAGAATAAATGATTTAAGTTTAATTTATGTCTCTACACTTCGCTATTTAACCTTTTTAAAGGCACAACTTTACAGTACTCTCTGCCCTACCATGAACTCGTATAAATCGTCGCTAAGACACCGTATAAAAAAAAATTAAAAGCATTTTAAATAATAATAAAAAACCCATTAAAAAACCAAAAAAAATATATGTTCTCTGGTTTTCTAAAGTAGGCGGAGTATTTTTTGTTGTTTCTTTTTTTTTTTAAATTTGAGCGATAAAAGGAAGACAAAACAACGAGAAATAATCATGGTAAGGCGGATTATACTAGCACTGCCGTTATCAAGAGAAACTACAACAACAATTCATAACAAGCGAACAACAAACAATCCTGATACAATATTGGTTTCAGTTAAACTACAACATAATCAACCCTAATTTGTCTTGTTTTCGGACACCGAAAGCTAAAGGAGATATATTTGTCGAGTTACCAAACTGAACAGGCAAATCTGTTCAGTCCGTTCGGTCAAAAACAATAGAATTACTGCCTCCTGTAAACTCCGTAGCATCGATACACAATATGTCGTAGCGTCTTCGTAACCGTTTCGTAGTCACCAGTTCGTAGTTTCGTAATCGAGCATCTCTGTAAAATCAGTTGTGTTAAGCCTAATTTACATTACAAAACTAGATAAAATAAGATCCCTTCTCTTTTTTATGATTGACTACCATGATGTCTTATAAGTCGTCGCGTTGTCGTTCAGCTAAAAAAAAAAAAACAACAACACCAAATCAACACATCAAATATGAAAAAAAAAATGAAAAAAAACTAAAAAAAAAAACAACAATTATTTTTTTAAGTTCTCTGTGATTTTTAAAAGTAGTCGGGGTATTTTTATTTCAAATTTACCGTATTTTTTTGAACGATAAAAGGACGACATAGCAACGACAAACGAGCATGGTAGCGCGGATTGTAGGTAAGTATTTGTTTTGTATTTTATCTTTAATATTGTATATGTTAAATGTTAATGCATTTGTGATAAAATAATAAATAAATAAATACTGCACGACATTACACACAGCGCAATCTAGCCCTAAACTAAGCACTAGGCTTGTACTATGGGTACTAGACAACGTAATACTCACTACATAATAAATGCTCTTTTTTTGTTATTACATACATATCATACATACAAAGACACCCAGACCAGATACAAATATTTATTTTTAAGCATAAATATTTGCACCCGGCAGGAATCGAACCTGCAACCGAAACATTGCAGTCGAGCGTTTGCCCGACGCACCACAGAGGTCGTCAGATAAATAGGGCTCACAATTTAAAAAAAAACACATGTAGGTATAGGTCTCGATTTCTTATGTGAATCCTTTGATTTTTTAGTTACAATTATTTGTATAAGTATAGGTACATGTTAAAAGCTTCCAAATCACTGGTTATGATAGAAACATCAAATCTAAGACAATGTAAGAAACTGCTTGTTATCTTTGTTAATTTCCTGCGGGTACGATTTCTATGGAATGACGTCAGTAGTTTCTGACAAGGGACGTCCGTTGAAAACTGTGCGATACCATATTTTGATAAGAACATTATATTATAATGTACCTATACTTGGTTTTACTCGCTGTCTGCGGAGTTATGTTTAAGTACTCAATATCGAACTCTATCTTTAATAGATAATGATAATACTTAACTTTTTAATCAACTTAAACATATTCAATATGAACGAAATAAAAACTAACATTCAGAATTCAAATTAAAATTTTTCAAATCCAAAATATTTTTATTCTTTTACACACCTACTGCTCTACAAAGTTACTTTATTTGACCAATAAGGTCAACGTAAAGCGACTCTTTATTCCCTAGGTGCATAAAGTGCACATTATGCACCTAGGGCATAAAGGAATTTAAATTTGGAACTAAGGTTCTGGTAGCATACGGCCATTTCGAACTGGCCACCTAGACATAACACATAAAAAAAATAAAAACTGGGCAAATTTTTTCTATTTTCATGGAAGGGTAAAGCAAAAAGTTTTGGTTAGTATAAAGCCCCAACTTTTTTTTTTCATCAGCTAAGGCCGATGTGTGGTTTCGTCATTTTGATGTAACATTGTTAAATTTAATTAATATAAAGCTGTCAATATATTTCATATACGTTGCATTATTCTATTTTTTTTGTTGTTAGTTAAATACTTATTTTTGTAGCCCTTTTATTGTCTCGCAGTAGATGTGTAAAGTAGAGTATTCACCTCGGTACTAAAGTCTGTCTTTATCTTGGGCGCTTGAATCCCACGCTTCACTCAGGACTCTAGGTACATAACTCCTTCGCTTCGCTCAGGAGTTAAGTTTTTAACACCCTCGCTGCGCTCGGAAGTTAACCCTCTAGAGTCCTTCGTACGCTTTGGATTCAATATGACGCCCGCTATATAAGATAGGACTTTAGTACCTCGGTGCATAAACTACTATTAAATATAATGAAACACTTTATTTACCGGGTTTAATCAGTCAACCTTCAAAAAGCCAACTATTAAGTTGGTGAAAGCTCGGTCGGTTAAAAATCATTAATAAAACGCGATTAAACCTGGTAAATAAAGTGTTTTATTATGCAAAATCGCGAAAACCATAGAAGAAATTTTCTTTTAAATATATTTTCTTTTACATATTTTTTTAGAGACGTCAAGTAAACTATCGTGTCTTCGGATGACCTCCGATGAGAAGAAGACAGAAGAAACTCACCTAAAGGAAAATCATTCATTAGGCGTCATCCTTAACAAAACAAAATTTGCGTAAACAAAGTACTATAACTTAGTAATATCCCGCAAAATGCCCACGAATAAAGTTTAGATGTTTATTTATTTGTTTGTCTTTCAATTACGCATAAACTACTAAACCGTTTGCTATGAAATTTGGTAAGTAGAAACTGAAGATCTGACTTGCCATATCGGTTTTTGTGCCGATATTTCTAAGTAATTGGGACTTACGCGGGTGAAACCGCGGAGCGTCTGTTTGAAAGTTGTAAGTTTTGAAAAGATGCAGTTATAAAAATAACGTATCAATTTTTCATTTTATAACAAACGAAATTAATTCCACTGTTAAATTTCAATATTGGCTAGTAGATCGAATCGTAAAAATATCCAATATTGTTCGTTTTATAACTTTGTAAAGGTGTAAACAGACTGCGGACTTCTTTAAAACAATAAAACTAAATCACACATGCAACTAATATCTTCAGATTCGCGAATTAAAGATCGATTTTTGATGTTAGTTTTCTGGTTAAAAGTGACAAATATCAATCTGTAAAACCCGATCGATGGAGATTTTTCTTTACTAATTTCATTTGATACATAGTTTATGTTAGCGTTAGCTAAGAACACTCGCATAAAAATCACTCATCAGCCAAAAAAACGGATAAGTATCAAAATTGTATGTGCTATGTAAAGATGAGTAAACGAGGAAAATAAATATTATGTAAGTTTTGCTACCTAACTAGTATAAAGATCGCCCATTTGTGCAACGTTCTGTTTCTGAATTGTTTCTTTAGTGTATTTATTTACATTTACATATAAAAAAATAAAAATCCTATGACCAACACACAGCTTTAGCCAGCCTCATGGTAAGCTGCTAAGCTTGTGTTACGGTGACTAGACAACGAATACACTACTTAAATTTATTTTTCTTTTGTAATGTTATTTACATATTATTATCTTATCTTACTAATATTATAAACGTGAACGTTTGTATGTATGTAAGTATGTATGTGAGTTTGTTACTCTTTCACGCAAAAACTACTGAACCGATTACGATTAAACTTGGAATATAGGTAGCTGGGGACCTGGATTAACACATAGGCTAACTAGCTGCGCCCCGCGGTTTCAGCCGCGTGAGTCCCGTTCCCGCGGGAATATCGGGATAAAAAGTAGCCTATGTGTTAATCCAGGTCCCCCGCTACCTATATTCCAAGTTTCATCGCAATCGGTTTAGTAGTTTTTGTGTGAAAGAGTAACAACCTCACATACATACATAAATACTTACATACAAACTTTCGCGTTTATAATATTAGTAAGATTGTAGCTTGCGTTAAGCATTATTATAAAATGTGAATCTATCTATCTATCTGTCGGCTGATGTACAGTCCATCCTCTGTTTTCACCCTAAAGGGAAATACACTCGACGTACGAGTATAATCAAATACTCCCAAACGTCAGACTACACTTGAAATAGAATTTTTTCGCTCTTAAAAATTGCGATCACGTTTCTAATATAGTGAAAACAATATTCTAGTGACCGGATGATTTCAGCACAGCTGCTTGCCCTTCCAATGTAATGTAGGTAGGGCAAAGTTTTTCATTGTTTTGAAATATTACTTTCAAATGTTATGTTTGATTGTTTTATATTAGGTTAACGTTTGATATGGTTGGTTGCATTTTTTTTTATCCAAACTGGTACGATGAGCTAAGCTAAACTAACTTTGTTTTGTCAACCGTAGACAATCGACAATATGTAGGTACTTAAAGCTTAAAGGTTGCCTGGAAGAGATCGCTTTTAGCGATAGCGTTTCTTTTGTCATAGAATGTCTTTTTCTTAAGAAAAAAAAATGCGCTATTAACATTGCTCTTACGGTGAAGGAAAACATCGTGAGGAAACCCAATATGGCTTAAAGTCACGCACAAAGGCTCAGTTGTAGAGTTAATTGCGAAAACGCACAGTTATAACTTTAACCTTTTAAATTTTACATCATATGAAATGAACAGATTAGACCAGTGATAGGCAAACTACGGCCCGCGAATTGCTTCAATCCGGCCCACGACTATCAAATTAAAAATCAAATGCTGACCTTGTTAAGTAAAAATCTCTCTGTTCATCAGCGGCCCGTAACAAATAATCACATAGGCATATGTGGGAATATGGAGATAAATAGTAGCCTATAATACTCCAGGTTTCTAGCTATCTATATTCTAAGTTTTATCGCAACAGTAAATTTTGCGTGAAGGAGTAACAAAATCAATCACATACAGACACTTAAAAACTTTCGCGTCTATAATATTACTAAAAATAAGATAGAAAAGGATATCAAATAAGATAATAGGAATATTTTTAAAGGAAAAATTCATCTTCAAAAATTCACTTGCGGCGAGATTTGAACTCGCGTCCCTGGATCCAGGGCCATCCATCCTGGATCCTATTTTCTTATTTCGTAAATTTGTTTTTATTGCTCAAGGCATATTTACTAGAAATAGAAAGATAATAGGATTCAAATCCTTGGCCCGCATAGATTTTTGGCGTACCTAAATATTAGCAAGAGAAGGAAAAAGTTTGCCCATCCCTGGATTAGACTATGTGACTCATTTCATTCTTTATAAAAAGATTTTCAATAAAAATAATTCAAACCATTAATTTACGTTTATCATAATTCAAAATCGCATATATCGACAAAAGTCGCGTTTTTAACAGCACGCGAGGGTTCTAAAACTTGGGTACCTATCGATCGTTCGATATAAAAACCGCATTAATCTGCTTTTATCTCGGCCGTATTATTTAATGACGCGACATTTTGGCGGTTATTTGTAACATTTATGGCGGTTAGATGCTGATGCGTTGTAAGATAAGGAACATTTTATGTTCAACGAGATGTCATTATTATGCGTGTAAGTGAAATACGTCGAGTGAACGGGTCGGGGAGTAAAACAGTTAAATTTTAACTTTGTACTCAATATTGATCTCAACTGAATAATTTCAACAGATCTCTTAAAGGCACTAGAAGATGAATGGTTGTTTGATAATTGAAGCATTGTAAACTCGGCTTAGTGTGCCGAAAAATAGCCCAGTTTTAATTTTTTTTTTTTATGTCTAGTTGGCCAGTTCGAAATGACCGTATGCCAGCAGAATCTTAGTTCCAAATTTAAATTACTTTATGCACCTAGGGAATAAAGACTCGCTTTACGTTGAACTTTTTGGTCAAATAAAGTAACCATATAGAGCAGTAGGTGTGTAAAACACATTATTTACCGGGTAACATCGCGTTTTATTAATGATTTTTAAACGAACCGAGCTTTCGCCAACTTTTCAGTTGGCTTTTTCAAGATTGACTGAGTTAAGTCTTTTCGAGTCAACCTTGAAAAAGCCAACTATAAAGTTGGCGAAAGCTCGGTTCGTTTAAAAAACATGAATAAAACACGATTAAACCCGGTAAATAAAGTGTTTTATAATCTTCAAAGCTTCAGCAGATTTTTATACGCGTATTTATTTGAAAACATTTTGAGATAAAAGCCTCTAGTACCAGTAGGTAATAGCTAATATCCCAATTATACGAGTAAAATACGGGTGTAATCTATTTAAAACTATTCAAATAAATCATACAACTCATTATTATATTATACTAGCTGCGCCCCGCGGTTTCACCAGCTTAAGTCCCGTTCCCGCGGGAATATCGGGATAAAAAGTAACCTATGTGTTAATCCAGGTCCCCAGCTACCTATATTCCAAGTTTCATCGCAATCGGTTCAGTAGTTTTTGCGTGAAAGAGTAACAACCTCACATACATAGATACAAACTTTCGCGTTTATAATATTAGTAAGATACTAAACGATTATTTTCCCAAACAACGACCATACCCCAAGAGAAGTCAGATTTGCATAAAATATAAAGGTGACCGCACACATAGTTTCCTGTTGTTTATAGCGGTCAGCGAAGCCCGTTGTTTGCTGCTCCCCTTTCGCATTCCTGTCTTCGTCCTTTATTGTCTTTACTTTCCGCTCACGACATCGGAATAATGTATTTCATAAACAAAGCTATGAAGGTAAAATGTAATGCATGTATTTGATTTTATAACTTCATGCTTAGCTCGTTTTGTTTTGTTTATTTTTCGGTTTAATTTTAACAGTCAACTGGACTGCTGTGGTGACATTTAATTAGCATCCACTGCTAGTAGTTAAAATAAATAATAAATAAATAAATCATTTATATTTCAGTAAACAGGTTTACAATTTGGTTACATCTGTGTGTGAACTAAGCGGTTAGGCTTGTATCTCAGACTCCAGCGCTCTTTATCCTTATCCTAAGTTGCAGTACATTGCTGTTTTGGCGTAACGTGGTTGTTACCAGAGATGACTTCAAAGCAGCAATGTAGGATACGAAATATGTTTTTTTGACTGTAAATAGCATCTAGTAGCGGTGGATGCTAATTAGATGATATCTCTAATGGTCTATTAGAGAGTAGAAAGAGAAAAGTGATGCATTTCAAACTTGGCTCAGACGTCCAACATCGAATCAGTTCCAAAGGAACCGTCACATCAGTTCCAAAGTTAAATTGTTGAGGACATTACTCACTCACATCACACATACATACAAATTTACGCGTTTTTAATATTAGTGATATTACAAACGTGAAAGTTTGTGTGTATGTATGTCTGTGAGTTTGTTACTCAATCCCGTAAACACTACCAACCCGATTGCGATGAAACTTGGAATATCGGTAGCTGGATACCTGGAATAACAAGGTTACTTTTTATCCCGATATTTCCGCGGGAACGGGACTTACGCGGGAAAAACTAATAGCTAGTAATATGATAATCTAAGATTTTTAGCAACTTTTTATTAAGTTTTGTGATACACCTATTCTATCTTTCACTCGTCTTTTTAACCCTCGAAAGAAAAAGGGGTGTTACTAGTTTTTCTCATTTTTCTCATGCTATACCAGTGTTTATCGAAACCTCACAGCGGTTATTTTGCAGAAAAAAAACGGCAATTTACTCTAATAGAGAACTTGTCAATAATTTAGATGATTTATCAGAAATTCAACCTAAAAACAAATCCCAGACAAAAATAAACAATCTAGACTTCAGACAAATAAATTATTCCAGCCACAATTCAGTTCCATTTTTAAATAACATTCGAATTTCAACTTTTCTATTCGGTTTTAATTTGATTGTTCGATTACACAATCGAGAACTGTCAATTGGCTGTCATATTTTGAACAAAGAACACTCAATCTCAGTTTTTTTTAATGAAGGCTGACGTACATATTGAAGGAGGTGTTATTAAAAAACCATTAGATATGGGGTAAATCAGTAAATGGGGTGATGGATGGACTCTCGAATCCTATCCATTTCAATTTCAACGCGATGTCTCTTACAAAGGGTGAGTGTCCCTTGAGTTCGGTAATATGTTTTGTCCGAGGCGTTTTAATATGACCCAACTTTTTTAATATAAAATAAAAGACATACGTTATTAAACGTTTTAATTATTGTAAATATTTTAGGGACGGACGACGTACACAGATTAGGAAGGTACGAGTAAAATGTACATTATATGATTGGGGTCTACCATGATCTTCTTATTGGAAGACCTAAAGCGTCCTGCTAATAAAAATACACTAATTTGAATATAAAAATCCCCGATTTTTAAAAATGCTTTAAATGAAGATAATTCCACTAATATTATAAAGCTGAAAGTTTGTGTGTATGTGTTTTTGTAACTCAATCACGTAAAAACCGCTGAACCGATTACCATGATACTAGGTATGTAGATAGCTACATACATAGTTTCCTGGAATAACACATAGGTTACTTTTTATCCCGATATTTTCGCGGGATCGAGACTAACGCTGGTAAAACCGCGGGGCGCAGCTAGTATAACATAAAAGAATAAAAACAGACTTCAAAAAGAGTTCAAAAATAATGATTGCACCTACAGAATCTGAATTCGGGTAACCAAATTACAAAATTGACATTACAAAACTTCACATTATGTAAGTGCAATCAATATTTTTACCCTTTTTTCGAAATTTTTTTATTATTTTATTTTATACTAGCTGCATCTTGCAGTTTCACCCGCGTAGTCCTGTTCCTGCAGAATTATCGCGGTAAAAATTAAATGTGTTCCAGGTTTTTCAGTTACCTATATTCCAAATTTCATCGCAATTGGTTTAGTCGTTTTTATGGGATTGAGTAACAAAGTCACAAACACACAGCATTACATACTTGCAAACTTATGCGTTTAATATGCGATATTAGTAAGATTATTAGTAAGTTAAGTACTTATTTGATTTTATTTAAGCAATCGGGATTTTTTAATTTAAATTTAGAGTTTTTTATTAGCAGAACGATTTAGGATCTGCAATAAGGAGTTCATGGTAGACCCCATTATGAAACTTACTGTGACCGCAGTTTTAACTAAATATTTTCATTTTTTTCCAAAGCATCCCATTTTCATGAAGGTATTGAAGGTATGAATTAAAAAATATAACGACCTAAAGTAAGTATACTGGATTTTTAAAGTCATTTACACGTATTTCCGGTTGTATTTTATTAACTTCTTAGTACAGACATTTTGACGTAACTTCCTCATTACAAAAATAAGAATAGATAGATAGAAGATGAAAGATCATCTTTCAACCAGAACTCCCATAACACAGAAAGTTGGTGAAAATATAGTGACGTTTATAATGTTGTTGTAATAAAGGGTGTTACATTTCTCATAGGTAACGAGGAGTGATGTGACGATAAATCATATCTATTCGCCGATTTATACCGCAATAAACGAGGAGGCATTGCGCTCGTAAATACCCAACTCTATCATATGTTTATTAAGTTTTATAGACTTTGTTGCATTAGAGAACAATCTAAGTGATTGAGGTTAATCTAAATTTAAAAAATCATCAGTTATCACATACTTACCTAATTACATTTTAGCCCCGGGCTTAATCGGATAGGAGAATTAAAAGTTCAAAATCATCACACAATTTTAAGATCCTGGTAAAAATGTATATCTAAGTACCAATCGTGTTACTTTGAGGGAATTTCACTGATTAAGTCGACACGACGATCATCGAGCGACGAGAATATATAAATACTAGCTGCGCCCCACGGTTTCACCCGCGTAAGTCCCGTTCCCGCGGGAATATCGGGATAAAAAGTAGCCTATGTGTTAATCCAGGTCCCCAGCTACCTATATTCCAAGTTTCATCGCAATCGGTTCAGTAGTTTTTGTGTGAAAGAGTAACAACCTCACATACATACTTTCAAACTTTCGCGTTTATAAACCTTCACCATATTTAATTTTGTATATACCTACTCCCAACACTCTACAATGTTCATCTAGACTTTTACGCTACCTATTTTAAGAGTAATAATTTTGGGTTTAAAGACACTTAACTGGCTCCATAAATATCTATAGAAGCATCATTTCTATTTTACAGTATACAAAAACATAAAAACGTGCTGTTTTCCTTACAAAATATTATCCCAACAAAAGAGCGTATACATAAGTATTTAAACGACCACATCATAAGGTAAAGCTTACTTCCGTAGTCGACGTGAAGCGACGATGGTAAAACCGCTGTTAGCTCGACTTCACTGTATAAAATAACCATCTGCGGAACTCCCTTTATCCCTAGAAAAAGTGTCTTTGTATAACTTGGTCTACCCGAGTTTACCCGACTTATGATATGTTTATGTGCTTTGAGATTTTATGTGAACGTTCTAACGCCGAGCACGAATTTTATTGGGTTTATAGAATTTTATGAGGCCATATTCCATGCAGTGGCCGCTGTTTTTCATTGTCTATTGATTTTGATGTGTACGGCTTGCGTTAAACTGTCGAAAAGGGATATTGTAGTGTCCGTAAATAGTGCCGTGTTAGCTTTTTATTGCTTTTTAAAGTGGGTTTTCTATTGGCTTTTTTTGTTGATGGAGTAGTGGTAGGAAATAACAGACAGTCTGAATTGGGTACCTAACTGTAAAGTCCCCAAAAAGCTTTATTTTTAGTTATATCAGTGGACTGCATTCCTTTTAAAAGTTTCAGAACTCTTCTGGTTCAGTTTAAGACGTTGCGACGAAACGCAGAAACGCAAGTTCGAGCCTCACTGCTAGTAAATTTGCAAAGTTGTATTTTTCCTTAAAATTGTTTGTACATTCGATTTTTTTTTAAATTACGCAATTAGGTCCTTTACCACTTTCACAGTCCCCTATACTAATGGTTTAAATCACCCATATGTGAAATATATTTCATACTTATATGTTTATTTTGTTGATTATTAATATGTTTGTATGGCATGTTCAATTTTTTTTATATTAGTTCTATATCTCAATGGCTAGTTTCGTTGGGTTTTGAAAATAATATTCGTAAATTACACATACAAAACTAGGCGTAAAAGTAAATGAGTGTTAAATATAGAGTACACGGACTTGCCAGAACCCATCCCCCTGTACAGGATAGCATACACTGAACAGTGAATGTGTTAAAAGTGTTATTGTGTCATTTATCGTTCGAACCTAAGGAAAAACTCAATACGAAAATACAAACAAGTTTTTAATTGGCCTTAACAAGGCAGTTATACTGTTTTCATTCCCCAAATATTAAGCACCGCGTCAAAAACTTAATAAACAAATAAAACAACGAAGCAAATCACAGCTAACCACCGGACGTGGATTTAAAACTACGTTTGAAGCTCGCTTTAACAGTTTGACGGCGGACTTAATGTATTTATACCGAGAACGGGCAGCCGCATCTGTGGCTAATGATATCGCTGGACCAGGCGTCCGAGCCCCCACGATTCAACCCCCCTCACCGGGTGGGATAAACCCCCATCTCGGTCATTAGTTAAACACGCACAGTGCCCGCATGTCGCAAGTTTATCTTTAGCTAAACTGTACGTATGTAGACTCGATTAGCCCTTTGATCAAATAATCCGGCGATAAAATACGGTTTGAGGAAATTAAATTACATTAAATCGTCATTGTTGGTGTACGGTTGACTGCGGTGAAATGGCCAAGAAGATAACGTAATTATGTGAGTCGTGTGTGAGCTCCTGTTACGCAGTACACAGGGCACAATGTCGGCTTGATGATTGGGCAAACTACTAACGCTTAATTAGATAATCAACTAGTTAAACCTGCCATAAGATAAAGGCATGGCAATAGAATCAACTAAGATACATTCCCAACGTAATGCCGAAACTCAAAAACCGATTTTTATTTAATCGAAAATTATTGACAACTGCTTTGGCTCTGGATTTATACTACTATTATAATTTATATCCAATATTATAATTGCGAAAGTAACTCTGTCAGTTACGCATTAATCGCTGAACCGGTTTTAATGAATTTTGGTTTAGATACAGATAAATGAGACCTTAAAGAAAGATAATATAGTTTCGATTCAGACTTTGACTTTGACTTTACTAAAAAAACACATCAAAATCCGGGCATAGAGCGTAGTTTTTAAGATCTACACATACCTACATACAAACAAACAGACAGACAGCGGGAAGCAACTTTGTTTTAAACTATGTAATAAACAAGTTAAATACACTATAGGTAGAAGTTTTATTTAATTTAGAACTTTACCACCTTCGTAACACGTTAGTTAGATGAACGTTCGTCCAACAAATGTTTAGTTATATCGTCTACAGTTTACAAGAACACGGTCATTACTCGCAGGCGGAAAATCGGTCCACCGGAGTAACAGTTTAATTGGCGGTCATCTACATTCTCTTCCTTGCGTCTAACTAACGAAACGAGTTCACTGTAAATATACGATAACGAATATATCCCTTACGTGTCTACGATAGGTACTACTCTTGGATAGATGGTATGTATAAGAATTAATACTTTTTTTTTATTTCTTATTGGTTGTGAACCGATTATGGCCATTCTGAAAGTAGCCAGTGTCAAACATTATAAATTTTTTATCGGTTGTGAACAGATTATGGCCTTTTGGAAAATAGCCAGTGTCAAGTATTATAAATATTTGTATCTAAACAGTCAAGTCGTCATAGTTAAAGTCACGTCGAAGGAATCATTGCAAGCACGGGACGCCCATTTACAATAATTGTTCACGGAGCTTTGGAGACAACGCTAAAGTCCGTGTTATGCACTGGTTTTCACTTCCATTACATTTGCACACTTTCACAAAACGAAATTATTAATGTGCCCCCAAAATGAAACAATTTACACGCATTTGAACTAGGCTTCACAAAAATGAAAAATCAGCAACACATCTCCTCAACGCGTTCTCGCCAAAACACTTACAGATACTTGACTATGTCCAGTACCACAGGGTTATCGAGCTAGGAACTTTGGAAAGCGGGCTGAGAGTGAAAAGCAACACGATGGATCTCTTTTTCAAAATCAATTCTACTCGCAGACTTCAAAGTGGACTCCAAGCCGGTCTATAAAATGCAGTAAAAGACAACTACAGAGTCGAATACAACTATTGGGAAATTCACTGGACTATTTTAGCACCTATAGTCACTGGAAGTAGCCTCATAATTGGGAAAATGTAAGTACATGATTTTAGGATGAGGGATTCCTCGCGCTGTATACTTTCAACCTCTTACGGTGAAGAAAAGTTGTTGGTACTCGATGTTAATAGCACACATTTTATATTTAGTCGCAATGGAAAATTACTTCGAAATCAATAGACCAACACCGCTCTAGTGCTCAAACACTGAATAAACTGTCAAGCCACTTATCAGCTTTATGCTTTCCCTTTACAATAAAATCTATAAAAAATTAAAAATACTAGAGAAACTTTTATTTTATGACTTTCGGACCAGGGTATAGGTTTAGAATGTTAGGCTGCAATCCATAGAGCTTACTTAGACTTTGCTCAGACTTAGCTTAGCAAAAACTTAAGCTAAGCCTAAACTTTGAATTGAAATTTATCATTGTAATTCATTTTGTAATACGAATAAAATAAAAATATCATAAAAGTCATAACAGAAAAGAAAAGTTTAGGTAATTCAGCGCTACCATGATCGTTTGTCGTTGCTATGTCGTCCTTTTGTCGTTCAAAAAATTAGATCATATTTTAAATAAAAATTATCCCGACTACTTTTAAAAACCACAGACAAATTTTTTTTCTTTTTTTTTCAGTTGGTTTTTCTTTTTTTTTTTTAATTATTTGATGTGTTTTTCATATTATTTTTTTTAGCTGATCGACTTCGCGACGACTTACAAGACATCATGGTAGGACCCATTATTTTTGATTGGTTTACATTCTTAATTCGAAAAACTTAGAATTAACTAAGCGAACATTTTGGGTAGTTGCGAAGATCGCTTTATAAATACTAAAATTGTCTTAAGTCAAAGCTTTTGCTCTGCAAAGTCTAAGCACATTCTATAGATTTCAACCTTAGATCAAAAATGTAAACATAGAACTGTCAAATGTATGAGTTTTTTGTTTACATTTTTGATTTAAGATTCAAATACAATGTAAAGATAAATATTTAAGGAATTAAGAACCATCAATTGTCAAAAGAGTACATAAATTAAATCCGGCCGTACTGAGGTCGGGGGCGCGCGGGCGGGTGGGGGCGAAAGATTAATGATGGCATTAATCGAGTGACCGACGCAGTCCGGGCAACAACTTACTGTCTCCAAATATACTTATATACAAATCCACACATTTGTTTTGTTTAAGTAGTTGCAACGTGGGCTACCGTTATAATAAAATAGGCAATTTGTATATTTAGTCTAGTCTAGTCAAGTATATTTAGTACGTATGTAACGTACTTATTTGCATTAAGCATTAAATATGTACTAAATGGGATAAACTACTATCTCCGTCTTTTTTACCTAAACGACATCAAGGAGTAATAGTAATAAAATCGTATGATATATAACTATTTACATGGTTCAATTTCTGTTTTTTTTTTTTGTTTCACGTTCTGCCTAAAGAATGACTTTGTAAAACAAAACCTTAACAAGTACCTATTGTACGTTTTTTTAAATTCCAGACTATAATCCCCCGTTTTGGTTCCTTGTACCTATTTGACATTTTTCATCAGAAAGATGTCATTGTGTCAAATCGTAGTCTACAAAAAAAAACAGAGTATAATAATATGTAAATATATTTAATTTAAAATGCCAGATGTTTTTTTCTCTTTACTTACAAAATTCTTAACCATGGTAGATGTAGTATTTACAATTTAACCAGAGATAAACTACAGAAATCACAACTTATCTACTATAATATTACCATCAACAAAAACAATTGAAAAACATTATAAGACAACTTGTGCAAGATAGATGTTCGGAGGCAAATAACAAATTACATTCAAGTTGAGCAAACTGAAGCCGACCGCAATGAGTGGTCGTGAACGGTTGGCTAAGGCAAGGCATGCGTGAATCACTGCAGATACGGACTAGACAGTTTCAGTTAATTATACCAAATATAATTTTTCATACAATTCCATACGTTCGAAACATCACGATCTAACTATGTTTTAGAGTTAAATAATAGTTTTTTTTACTTACACAAAATCCCTTAATAAGGAAACACATGACACGTCATGATACATTAAGGTACACTGAAAATATTATTTCGATACGATTTTAAACTACATGAATCATAAATCATTTATTGGTCATGTCATTACATTTCGCAATATTGTCAAGTCAAATCATACAATAAAAATAATAATAATAAAATAAATGAGTGAGTGATAATAATTTTGTCAGATAATAGAATCATACAATATTAAATAATAATGTCAAATCAATAGCATACAATACTAAACGATAATAATGTCAAAGCAAGTAAATAAGTTAAAATGGTGGTTACGTAAAGAGATGAATGGTACTAATTAGATCACGCGTCATTATATGTCAAGAAATGAGCAAGCCATATATTCGGATATATTATAGAAGGGGTTAATTTTAAAGAAATTATAAATTTTATTTTTGAATTTATTAAACGGAAGTTGTCATGACTGTACAAACAGTCATGTAGTCAACAGTCAATCATGTAATTTTCCATTTTTAAATAATGTCATGACTGTCTGTACAGTCATGTAGTTTAAAATCGGAAAATTTGCATAATTTTGTTTTATTTCCAACTCCGTAATAAAGAAAATAAAATAAAAACATAATAAATAGGTATCCCGTTTTAAAATTAATAATATCTCTTTGTTTCGGCATTTCTAAATTTATTGAAAGTAGGTACTTTTTAAGCTCGTACATAAATTTAAAGTAATGCAATAAATAATAATTGTGATATTCTACTAGTTAACATACTAAGATAGTTTACTATTTCGTAGATCTTCACTAAGCATCTAGTGAGATAGTGGTCAAATGCTGACCTAAACTGATATAAAAAATTAAGTACAAGTACCTATTTTATATTTTACAATCCTTAATCCAACCCTGTATGAGTCGGCCAGTGTCGGTGACGGCAGCGACGGCACGGGACCGCGCATGTTAATTCTCTGCCACATCTAGCAAAATCACTCGCACTCCGCGCTCATTGTTTGGAAAAGGTTGCCAGTTCGTCCTTTTAAATTAATTTTATTTTTTGTGACTTCAAAGTCCGGAAGTCAAAATCATAAGCGGGATTTACTTTACGAAACTAAATGCATGCAATTTATAGTCATTTTTACAAAAAAATGCAGACACCAGCAGTACCTACCTACCCATATTATCTATCTGTTGACGTCTGACAACAGTGGAAAATGACAGGCACCATGCAGTACATTGCTGCTTTGAGGTGATCACCGGTAATAACCACGTTACTTCATAGCAGCAATAGTGCCTGTTAATTTCCACTGTAGTCAGACATCCACTGGATATAGACAATATGGGGCAGGTAGGTACTATTAAATCAATTTATTTGACAAAATTCTTTTCAGTAATTGCTGCGAAACTGCTTTTGTGAAATTGACTCTATGATGCACTATTTTCGTAATGTTAATGAGGCTAAATTGATGTACTCATATTTTCATTGTTAAATTTAAGGTACCTAATTGCGTAACTAGATACTGTAATTGTTAGTCCACTAACTAACTACAACTTTGTAGTCTTCAATTCTAGGGTGAATAGGTTTCTTTTAGGCAAGTATGTTACTGCACTGTTGACCTCATCTTCGTTTCCCATCAGGTAAGATAATAAAAAATACAAGCCTATGTAAAAAAAAACGCTTAGCCCAATAAAATTACCAAAAACTTTTAATCAAACGATAATTCGGCGTATGAGTCACCGCATCGGTAGACTAAGAGGCCTAAGTCGCATTCCCCGGATTGGATTGAGATGCGTTGGTTCGAATCCCGCCTGACGTAGACCGTGCGTTGTGTTTTTGTGAGTATATATTTTCTTTAAAAATAGTTCTATGAACGCCCAGTGCGGGCTTAAGCACTTAAAATAAAAATATAATTTAACTTTTAATCAGTACCAAAATAATTAGAACAGAGCGGCCATTAAACAAATATAATCAAAAAGCAATTAAAACCTAAACTAATAGTTTTGTCTATAAAATTATAAATTCAGCTGACAGAGGGATCGTACCTACAGATACGGAATAAATTTTCAACTTAATTTAACTAGACAAACATAAAGGGCGAACGAAAGGGACAAACTTAATTTTCAGTATCGAGGTGGAAACTAATGATAAGGTAGTTTGTTCACTATGATACATCGAACTCGGAATTAAATGTCGGCTGGATATGGTAGTTTTACAGTTTTTAGATTAAGAAGCCTATTGGCCTAATTGCGCTTGGCGCTCTTGTATAATATGAAATGTTTTGGTACCTACTAAACGTTATGCTACCAATTCTTAATTTAACCCTAAATAGTTAAAGTTAAAGTATTGACTGGTGTGTTTCCGCAATTAGCCCTCCTATTGGGCCTTGTGCGTGATTTTAAGCCGTGGGTTTTCTCACAATATTTTTTTTCATCGTGAGAGCGATGTTAATAGCGCACATAATTTTATTCTTAAAGAAAACACATTGGTGCGCGGCCGGGATTTGAAACCACGACCTTCGGAATGAAAGTCGGGATATCTACCACTAGACCAACTCCGCTCTTAATTTAATATTTAATTTCTTTAATTTAACCCTAATTTCTCATAATATGGAATTAACCTTTTAACATTAAGCTGAAAAGTGGAAGGTCCCTCGAACAGAAACTATTATGATGAATGGAACGTGAATGGAATTTTAAACTAATTTTAAATGGTTTTTCCAAGTATTAAGTGATTGTCGTCTTTGCCAACCTTCTTTCATAGAATAGGTATTTGCACTCTTCATCAAAATTTTAAGATACACACCATAATTATAATATTATGTACATCCACCTACCGCATCCAAATACCGAACACTAATCGGTGAGTGGTTACGATTTCGCGCTCCAATGTTCACCCGCATCTGTCGCTACGGTGTCCTGCTAATCCAACCGGCACCCCTTCATATTTTCATTGGAAAATGTTTTTGACGTACTTTTATTTTCAGATTAATGTAAAAAACCGTTTTGCTGTAATACCGGTGTAAATAATTAATATGTCGGCTCTACAGATTTCTGTCTTTTTCAGAACGAATTGTTAATTACATTTATTATTTGTTCTTTTTACGCAACACAAAACTCAATATAGGTAAGTACATGGACATGGCTGAGTATTTGAATCATTAACCAACAATCCGTATAAGCGTAGAAACAGGGTTATTCGATAATAATATTGGCAGAATTAGAAATGATAGGATATTTTAGACGCAATATATGAATGAGTGTTTGACGACTGCAGCTGTGGTATCATCTAATTAGTATCCTTTTTATTTCAGCACATATTTCGTACTCTACATTGCTGCTTTGAAGTAAGCACCGGTAACAACCACGTTACGTCAAAGCAGCAATGTAGTACTGCAAGTTAGCCACTAGTAGCGGTGGATGCTAATTAGATGATACCACAGCTGGATTGTAAATAATGATATGGCTCTTCGAGAGCGTGCTATATCTTAAACCATGACAGCAGTTAAACCAAAGATTTGAACTCATTTCATGAAGAAATCTGACATTAAAAAGAAAATATATACGCGACTAATTTAGAACCTCCTTCTTTTCTTGAAGTCGGTTATAAATAACAATGTAATGCAGGCGTACCTACTTTTGTTTCCGATTTTTTTCAATTTTAGGACGGATGATGTCTCTATAATGAATGACAGATTATGTTTCTTTATCGTAGAACTAAAGTAGCCCTACTGGAAACAGTAGAACTATTGGCACTCGTTTGATTTTCAAGGGTTTAGATGAAAATTCCAGTATCGAGTACTCAAACAGGTGCTCATAATTTAATCAACATGGATGCGAGCGCGGTCCGTTCTGCATCCGATAGTTTCAGATATTAAACCGCAGGAACGTTTCATTTGAATCAAATGAAACTGCATATAGCTCTTATGAAAAATTAATTTCATGTAAGTTATCATCATCATCATCATCTACGCATTGTTACGAGTTAAGGCCCTCTTGCGACCCCCGGGTCTGCTTTGACCATGACCATACGGGTATAATACTCTGGCCCTCTGAACTCTGGCTACATCAGAGCTCATTTACATTGGGTCAGTCACAAAAGTCAGTGCCATACAAGAAAATTCTAATCCACTGACTTCTATCACAGACCCAATGTAAATCAGCTGTTGTTCTCAAGGAAAAGCTACCAAAAGTTTGGTTCGTACATACATTTTCATTCGGCAATAACAACGCCTGGGGAGGTAATTAATAAGACTAATATGATTAGTAGTTGTTGTACAACTTCTGTTTGCTGACTTACAGTTTAATGTTAGCCGGAATTCTGTTAGTTTAATGGAGAATATCGGTATTCTCGCTGCATGATAATGATAATAAAACTTGTACTGTATTTTCTAACGTGCTCGTAATGATGAAGGTATATATGAAGTACATATTACACTTGTGTGTATTTGCTTAATAAACACTTTTTATTAATAATAATCTATGCCATTTGTGTTTTCCGAGTCTTATTCGCGTATCACTCTTTTTAAATTCTCTCACCTTGACGTTTCGACTACATTACAATAACAAAACTAATGTGGTGTAAAATATAGACAGTAGTTTAAATAAATATAAATAGGTACTTACAAATCGTGTAAGTTTATAAAGTTTAGACCATACCTACATGTTACGATATACTATACCATAGACTATTGAGTTGATTGATTGATTGATTAACTCTTTATTGTACCAAATTATTCCAAAAAAGAAAACACAAAAAATAAAACAAAAGAAATTAAAAAAATACAATAGAAACATATCAGAAAGGTATAAACATATAAACCAGCCCATTTTTGAGGTATTATTAAGTTATTGGTTTTATAGACAACTCACTATCCACTTCCGGTTTCTTCATGGATATATTGCCGAATCGGATAAAATGAAGCCCATGTTAGTCGTGGCGTCTGTCAAAAGGTTCTGAAACTACCATAGAAATAGTACAGTAAATACTAGAAAGCTTACTTCGTCAAAAAACGGCCCCGCTTGATGTTAGAGAGTCCTTTTTTTGCTTTGGTGTTCGTCGGTTAGTTAGATAAGGACAGACTGTATCCAACTGGATTCAACAGGACCGTTTTGATATAGAAAAGCAAAAACTACCTTAACTTTAGAGAACATGATTGAAATTCATATTTCAAAAGTTGTCAAGTGCACAGTCTTCTAGGAGCAAAGACGACGATGTAACATGTCTCTGGAAACTACTTCATAAGAAAGCGCTAGTTTTGTTAAAAATTCTGAACAAACCGATAGAATGAAACAACTAAAATTGTCCAAAGCCAAAAGCTATTCACCAGTTAAAATCGCCACAAAATTCCCATTGGATTGCGACCGCAAATATCACGCAAGCTGACTCGAACACTGCTCGAAACGAACTATATTTCACTAGCTAAGACTAGTTTGGGAATTAAGCTACAATTAAATGGTCGTAAATTCCAAGTTTGGGTACGGGTGGTTCGGGTCACTTCGGGGAGCACGGTGGCAATTTATCAATTATTTACGCCACTTGGGCCCCGCCGTGTGACGTCACGTGACACTGGCCCAACGCTCCGCCGACTTGCTGATTGACGCAACTGTTATTGAAAACAGTACTGTGATTAACTCTGCATGGGAAAACTATTAATAACTTCAGTTGCAGTTTATTTTGGTTGGGAAATGTGTTTCAGTGTCGTGAGAATGTAAAATTAGATATTGGTTTCCGGATTGATTTTTTTTCTTTTCGTGTAGTGGTGTGGCTCACCTGGTGTGTCAATTTTCAGGTCACCCTAAGGCTTCTAACTTGACCTAACAACTGCTGTTAGAGATAACAACCGGGACTAATGCTCAACGTGCCTTCTGAAGCACGGAGGAGCTCGTGAATATGTTTTTGCCACACAAATTTTGGGTCACCCATCCAAGTAATGAACGCGCCAAGCGTTGCTAACCCGCACGATCGTTCAAGATCAGCAGGTGAGAATTTATAAACCATAGCTAAGCTAGTTCCGATGTTATATTAGCATTGATCTAACTAAACCTTAACCATTAGTATTTGGAGGAAGACATTTGAAACATGCCACTGAAGTCGCGCTTCTTCAAATTCAATGATACTTTTGTCTTTTAATCGTCATTCATTGACTGTATCTAAGCACGCGCAGCGATTGTCATTACATTTTGACGATAGACGTAACCAAATTGTCAGTGCTGTAGCAACTTTTTATATTTATTTCGCGTAAAATGAACATGGAATATGCGTACTAATAATATCACAATGGTAAGTACTATTATAAATATTTTCAAATTATCTATCTAATGCATTTAGTGCATGTGAGTTGTATCTAAGGCAGAAATCTATAGTGCGTTACTTTGATGTTGCTCAGACTGAGCTTAGCAAAAACTTAGCATAAACTTTAAATTGAAATTTATACTCGACTTTGTAATATACGAATACAATAAAAATAACTTCATAGTCATAACAGAGATGCAAAGTTTAGGTCATTATTTTTTATTGGTTTACATTCTAAACTTAAACTTCGGCAGAAACTTTGGATAGATTACTGACTGTACTTCATATTATCATTTTTATTTTGTTTCGGTATTCGCTCATAGGTGGCATTCGTTGGGAATAGAAAATTAATGACTATAATAAACAAATACCACTTGTAGCACTTGGTATTAGTTTTTTTGTGGTATTAGAATGAAATAGATCGTTGCGCAGATCGCTTTATAAATACCAAAAATTGTCTTAAGTCAAAGTTTTTGCTTAGCAAAGCCAAAGTACGAAATATAGATTCCAGCCTAAGTGACTTTGATTTAAAGTCATGACGTGATATAAATCAACCATGCATACATTCAAAGACACTGCATATACAATTTCTTAACTCTCCTATCTCCGTGAGAAGTCCAGAACTCTTGTAAAGTTAGTGTTGACAGCCGAGACCGTGGGACTGCCATCAGTCACTTAGCGAAATCCTGACTCCCGACGGTGGCTTGCGGTCTGTGCATCGATCTATGTCAACCTCACTTTGTATGAGACGCACATGTTCCTCGGATGTGACCTCTGATACTCTAACTAAATAATAAGTAGGGTTCCTTACTCAAAGGGTAAAATCGAGACCCTTTAACTAAGATACTACTGTCCGTCTGTCTGCCTGGTATCCCTAAGGGATCTCTATGAACGTGTCTCCACACGGCGATGTCAACGCGGGGCGGTGCGTTGTATGGAAATAAGATAATATCGCCGCGATCTAACGCTCGTGGAGACGGTCCCTTAGGTTTTAGGTATCTCATGAACTGTGATAGCAAAGTATAAAAAGCAAAGTGCTGTAGTTATATCTGTTGCCGTAAAATCATGATTTTTATCTGACTACGGCAAAAGGAGCGTTATGCTTTAACCGATTAATTCCGGATGTTCCAGTCTAGATTAGCTAAGGGCTAGTTAGTAAGTCAAACGAATATAGCACCGCCTATAAGCATTATATAAACCTACGTACCTAACACATTATTATTAACAACATACTTTCTTGTACAAATACATCAATTTTATAGTGCATGAAATACGCCCTATGATGCAGTCAAAGTAATAAAATAAAATGAATCTATCAAATGTAAATAAAACACGAGTATTTTACGTTCGGTTTTATTAAAGCTGTAATAACACGGATGTAACTTTAATAAATAAAGCTTTTATTGTTTTTGTTGTTTAACTTCTATATAGGTAGGTAT
Source organism: Idaea dimidiata (assembly GCA_949358125.1). Classification (NCBI taxonomy): domain Eukaryota; kingdom Metazoa; phylum Arthropoda; class Insecta; order Lepidoptera; family Geometridae; genus Idaea; species Idaea dimidiata. Next base: position 11,148,213 of record OX442339.1, on the reverse strand, counting down.
CTTCCTATATTTTGGGAGAGTCTGTGTAACTGCACGCTTTCTCATTATACCATCTGAATTCTACAATCATCGGAATAAATTTATGCCTATAATATGAACAGAAAGTTGGACCCTACTAATATTATATACATAGTTATGCGCTGCATAACTATGCATCGTTTGTCTTTTACTGTAACATGAAGTTTCAAAGTTGACAGGCAGAGACAAACGTCACATAACTTAGTCATGTGTAAATAATATTTTAGATTGTCAGATGATTAGATGTCAGTAAGTATATCTCAGTAATTACAAAACGTACAGTTACGATATTTCTACAACGAAATGGGATATATTTGAACATTGTTTTTTATTGTTTAATAGTCTGCACATCAAATTGGAAATTATACAGTATTATACCTAAACAAATGTTTTGGCGCTTACGACGAGACGTCACAACTTGAGCAGCTACCCATAGTAAACTAGTGAGAGTTTTTAGTTTATCAATCGTTCGCCATTATTTATACATGACCTGTGAAGATAATATTATGATAAACAAAGTCATAACCACCAAGTATTTATGATGTAGTTAATTAAGACGCAGCCCCGGCTAAGTTACAAACTGGGTGTATGGGTGGGTAATATCTCCTTAACTGCAAGTGTTGCCTTGATTTACGCGGTCCATTCGTACTGTCACCGTTTTGTGCGCCCGTTCTGGGAACAATGTATTACTGTATTATCTTAAACTACTTGCTTACTAGCTTTTGTGTGGCTTATTAAACTGTAGTCGAGCGAACGCCCGACTGCAATGCAGAAAGCTGCGGGTTCGCTTCCCGCCGGGAATAAATATTTTTGCTGACCATAAATGTTTGTTTCTGGTTCAGGGTGTTTTCTATTGTAGATTAAAGTTGCTTACCCAGGTAGTTCAAAGCACATATCACTCACAAAACACTTCACAATTTTTCAGCCCGCTCCGCGCCATTCCAAATCCGAGGACCCCCCGGTCACCGCCTGACACCGGATACCTCCTTTTTCTATATCCTACTATTTTAGAGAATGTTTATTGAACAGTTCGCAATATTCTCTACTCCTGTTTTCTCGCCTTTTATTTTATAAGCTTTTAATTTTATCACATCAATAACAATTAAAATAAATAACGACATAAAAGTTTAAAAAGTTTTGATCAAACTATTTGATCAAAACTTTTAAAACTTTTATGTCGCTCAAAGACAAGACAAATGAGTTTTGGCGGGAATGCGTTAAGGAGATGTGTTGCTAAATTTTCATTTTTGTGAAACTTAGTTCAAATGCGTGTAAAATGTTTAATTTCGGGGGCATATTAATCAATTTAGTTTCGTGAATGTGTACAAGTATAAATAAAAGTGAAAACCGGTGCAAAACATGTACTTTAGCTTAGTGTTTTCTCCAAAGCTCCGTGAACAAACATTGTAAAAAATGGCCCCCTTTTTACAATGATTCCCTCGACTTGACTTTAACTATGACGACTTGACTGTTTTGTTTGTTCTGCTACAACTTAAACTTAAACTGCTAGAAAATGAAGCTTCACTGAAATTTACTCGAATTATATTTATAACATATACCTCATAAAGAATTAATCTAAATTAACATACCTAAATAAATTCACTCGCGTAAGTAACAATCTCAAGGATCGGATAACAATATAGATAAAGATTGCAAAGCATTACACATAGCACAATCTAGTCCCAAACTAAGCACTAGGCTTGTACTATAAGTATTAGACAAGCCTACATATAGCCTAATAGTAGCCTAGGTACCTATGTGTTAATCAAGTTTCATCACAATCTTACTAATATTATAAACGCGAAAGTTTGTACGTATGTGAGGTTGTTACTCTTTCACGCAAAAACTACTGAACCGATTGCGATGAAACTTAGAATATAGGTAGCTGGGGACCTGGTTAACACATAGGCTACTTTTTATTCCCGCGGGAACGGGACTTACGCGGGTAAAACCGCAGGGCGCAGCTAGTCAGTTTATAAATAAGTTATTGCGTGAAACAGTAACAGAATCCATACAAACTGCGGGACATAGGTAGTGTTTTATACGCCTATTAAATTCTTTTTTGAAAGAATTTAATTTAGGATTTTGATCCTTTAGTTATATGTACTTAGTACTTACCAATACATACCTACTTTATACTGAATTAAACAAACAACGCAACGTCTGAAATCTTTCGTCAGCTGTTAAGCTAAGATATTTAACACGGAGCTCGCAAACAAAGTGAAGAGGCGTTCGTTCGAGCCCTAACTTGAGCCTTTTGTTCGCTAATTCCATTGATGAATACAATTTTGATGCTTCTTTGTACACTGAAGGACAATTGTATTTTGTCAAGAGATTTGAATTTAACTCAAACTTGCCGGTATCAGCGACTTATTAACCGTGTGATGATTCCCAGTGCAAATCTTACTAATATTATAAATGCAAGAGTTTGTATGTATGTATTTGAGGTTGTTACTCTTTCACGCAAAAACTGCTGAACTGATTGCGATGAAACTTGGAATATAGGTAACTGGAGACCTGGAATAACACATAGGCTACTTTTTATCCCGATATTCCCGCGGGAACAGGACTTACACGGGTGTAACCGCGGAGCGCAGCTAGTACATGATATTCAAGAAAGTTTGAGATTTTAATTTTTTGAAAATCATTCGCATTCATCGGGTAGACTGGGGTAGACTTAGCGAGTTGAAAATTTAGAACAGATACTAAGGTGAATGGTCCGTTTGAGATATATAAAAATTGTAGTTCTGAGTTAACGCCATAAAAAAAATAAAGGAAATTTTGATTTGTTTTTGATATATTTTAAAGTGTTTCCTTCACTTGGATGACTATATTTAAAGAAATGGCTTCCAAAAATTGAAAGCATTTCGTTAGTTAAATAATATGCCGTTTCCCGAACATGCAGGTTTAAGACCTGTCGGGGTGCGAACATTTTTAGAAAGCATTTCTTTAATTATAAATTTAGATTTAACAAAACTTTGTACAAAGTGTACCTAGTCTCAATAGTTTGGAAAAAAAGATAGATAGATAGATAAATTAATACTTTATTTGCACAACCAACAACAATTTAAATCAGTTTACATTAAAATTAATAAGTGAGACAAAAAGATGCGGAGTCAACATGTAGAGCTCGTATCCAGTATTCGTGTAGTCTTGTCCATATAGTCAACCTATTATTTGTCCTCAGACCTCGGAGTTCATACATGTACCTATATTATCCTCGTACACAATAATGCTTTCCGAACTAGTAATTATTATTTTTTGTTATTCTGGTAAAAGGAGACTCGCGTCACAGGCTGTAGACCTAGTGCGAGCTCCACTGCTATTTCAAATTTTTATATGTATCATTTTTTGGAAAAATAAATATATTTGTATTTGTATTTTTTTGTAGAGCCAATTTCATCGTACAGAAGTGTACACCGACCATATAAGAGTAACGTAGGAGGTATTGTTTTGACGTCATCATTCACGGAAGGCGAAAATTGTAACAGTACAGGATTAGCAGTTGACGCCTTTATAAATATTCATTTTGAGAGTATTAAATTCGAGGGCCGCTTTCGAGATTCGTTTTGTTAAGGCAACAGATGTGATGTTCCAAACAATGAACGACTCAAAATATTTTGACGAGATCACGAGCCGACGCCAAATGCCATTGTTGTTTTGTGGAAGTTAGGTGACTGTCTTTGAAACATTTGACTCATGCTTCTGATACTTTAAGGTTGACTTGCGCTAATACTTAGCCACGGCTAACTAACACCTATATGCAGAGACGTTTCCTCAACTCGACTCAACCTCGACTCAATTTGAAGGATACTCGTAGAATCGGTATGATATCGGTATCGATAGATTCGAGAATACCTTAAGGTAGATCGCGACGTACCTTGAGTTTGACAATTAACTCCTCGCCTCGACTGAGGAATTTCCTCAAGTGGAGGATTCTTATAACAACTCAAAACCCTTATGTATGAGTACCCTATGAGTTTTGATAGCTTGTCGTCTCGATGAAACTGGCAGTTTACTTCATACATTTTCCATCAGCGCCCCTAGCGGTAACTATCATGAACTAAAATAATGTATGGAAGTAAACTGCCAGTTTCATCAAGACGATAAACTATCAAAACTCATACTAAGGGCGCAGCATACCGATTCTATCCTTAAAGTTGAGTCGAGGTCGAGTCGAGTGGAGAAAACGACTCTGCTTATGGGTGTAAATAACTAACGTGCTAACTCTTGTGATTGGTCTTTGTCAGTGCACAACCAATCATAAGAGTTAGCACGTTAGTTATTTAGTTAGCCCTAGCTAAGTATAGCAGCGCAAGCTGCGCAAGTCACCCTTATTGTACCTAAATTAGATTGCAATTATACTTTAAGTAAAAAAAAATTAATCAACTAATTTTATTATGTGGGCTTATTTAGGTTAAATAGAGTTCATAATAATAAATAAATATTTATAATATAAGAGTACATATAATATAAGAGTGCATCTAGAGAACTTTTCGAGTTCTACAACCGTAAAGTTTTGCGCCCTATTTTTTTGTACTGATGTATATATATAGAAGTACCTTACTCATCATTTATTCATTTATCCCTATTTCTTGTGTAAAAGTACCTTTATTTGTCTTAAATACATTAATATTATAGATTTATATATTAACACTTTGTTTACACAACCAACAACAATTACAATTAGTTTACATTATCTTACATCTTACAAATATTATAAACGCGAAAGTTTGTATGTATGTAAGTATGGACTGCGATGAAACTTGGAATATAAGTAGTTGGATACCGGGAATAAAACATAGGCTACTTTTTATCCCGATATTCCCGCAGGAACGGGACTTACGCGGGTGAAACCGCGAGGCGCAGCTATAATTTATAAGTAAGGCAAATACACAGAAAGCTTAAAAGTAAAATACGACCTACCCTTCAAAATCATAAAATTCGCTAACTCACGACATCTGCGTTCAAGGAACCGTGATGAAGAGTCCTCGTCCAAATTCCCAGCTCCAACTTCAATTTCTACAACAAATTCTTCTCTTTTTTTAAATCTGTTATCCTCAGGAAGTCTTTGCTCAACAAGAAATCCTTTTAGTTTTGTCATGTTCCTCTGTACGTATGTCCGTCTGTAAATGAAAAACTAGATGACATTCATTCATTCATGCATTCATTCATTCTGTCCGCGGCTTAGCTTAGCGAGAACCGATGGCTTTCAGCTATCATACGCAAGAAAGTGGTATCATTAGTCCAGCGATTAAGGGCCAGCAACAAATCCTGAAGATTTTTGAGTGATGTGATGATATATAAAAAAAAAATACCGAGAAAAAAAAAATATGGCCTTTTTCACCGTCACTGGAATGGTAAACTATTGGAAAACAAGAGAGTCTTGTTCGGAGTCCAGTAATTTTGACAGTTTGCATGTCTTCATTTTATTGACTTTCTGTGCCATTTAATTTTAATAGACATGATTTTTTTTTAATTAATTTAATTTTGATTAATTAATTTTAATTTTGAATTCTTTATTTAAATTTAATTTATGGAAAATATACTACGTAATTAATTTTGTGAAATAAATAATTTAATTTAATTAGTTTAGAGCGTTTCTGATGCAAAGATTGCAGTTTTACTGGTTGGTTCCATATTGTACTTAATTTGGCTGCCCGACTTCAGATGATAAAACAGATTAATTAGTCGGTGGCTCTGTACCTATGTAGAGGTTATTTTGGTCATTTTTATCAATTCTTTTTTTTTTTTGGTTGTTTTTTAAATTATTTTTTGTTTCTTTTTGAAGTCGGTTTTTTAATTGTCAAATTATTTTTTTTAAGTAAAGGGATCAGAGCTACCTATGAGATGACAAAAGTGCATAGATAGCAATGGGCCTAACCTACTTTGATTAAGTGCCTATATAACCCTAATAGCGTGACAGGGATATAGCTAGCGAATTTCAGATGTGTAAGTGAAGGACGTAAGATGCGACTATGCAAAATTTTATAGCGTAAAATCAAACAATTGCTAGTTTCAAGATAACTAAACGTTAATCTTGAAATTCAAAACATTCACTGCCTGTATTGAGCTAAGTTCAGTTCTTATACAAAGTTTTATTAGTTTTCGTACAATATTGACTGAGTAATATCAGTTATTTGTACAATTTAGAGGGAAGTTAGGAATTTTTTTCTATAGAGAAAATTTTCAGGAATCGTGTTTTCACGACATTCACGTGTTAGTAAATATCCTCGACTTTAATAAATATGGTTTCAAAAACTTTTATTTCAAATACCTTTTGTAGTAGTTCACCCTAGAAACATCAGTTCTGGCCTACTGCGGCCCCTTAAATAAATATACCTACTATATTTGAAAAAAATCTACTTGATTTTAATTTTATGTAAGGACCTAATTTTATTGTTGTAGCTACCTTAAAGAATAAATGGCTCAATTCTGTCTGCTTTTATAAAGAAATCGAATGCTGAGAAAAATCCGTATTGATTCGCGGACATCTAGTTTTTTGTTGCCGTGATTTAATTTTTTACTTATTTTAAAATACTTATTCTCGTTTGTTCCAGTTGTTAGAGATAATGTTCGAAGATTGATACAATACGTAGAAGTGAGGGATTTCAACTTTTATGTCTACAACGTGATGCCGCTGCAACCTCATCTGATTTTAACCATTGCCAATGTTTGCATCGGTTATTTGATTGTTATTATTCAATTAGCACAGCTTGATTCCTAAATTAGACTGTTTTTTTCTCTCAAAAATACTACTCTTCGAAAATTTTAGGTGTGAAGTTTACTTGTAAATCAGCTGTTTCTCAGAGTTCGAGGTCATTGACCTTATTTTGTCCTTTCATTTAGTTTTGTCTACTACAATTGAAACTTCAAATACCTTTATTTTAACATAACCTCGAAATTTAAAAAAAATAGTTAAAATTTTCAAAAGTCGTAGAACAAAAGCTGTTCCCCTAGATGTGTAGAACAATCCCCTTTCGGCTTAAAAGGGCTGACCCGTTACACTTTGTATATTTTACGGTAGGTACTTTCTTACTAATTTCAATCATTGAATTGAAATTGAAATAATTTATTCTCAGTCAAAGTCCATAGTGTTAGTAACATTATCTTAAAAACTAGAGTTAGAATATTAATAACTATTAGGTACATTCATTAATGACTATGACCAGTATAGAGCTTCATAAAGTGACGCAGTAAGGGTGAGTCCCACCTGTCTTTGAAAACATTAAGAAGACTGTTGGAGGCGGAGCGGAGTCGAGCCAGCACAGAGGCCGATCGCTTTCTGATTACAGAATAAAAGTCATCCGTGTGCGCCTCTGCAAACATGCCGGATGCACTACACCGCCACAACCCCAACAGTATCCTAAATGCATTATTATATTGGACGCGTAAGTCGCTGTATACCCGCCTAGTGCAACTAGTCCAGAGGCTGCACGTGTAGAAGGACTGGCAGAATGCTTTAAATAGAGTCTTTTTAACTGGATTCGTACAACGTGCAAACCTTCAAGCCAGCATGTTGCATCTAACAGCCAGCGACCTACGCTTCCTCTCCACTCTCCACACACTGGAGAGAGACTCCAGGGACATTGGTACAATTTAACGAACGGCCACGAGTCTCCTTAGACCACCGATCGATGGACTAAGCAGCGCCATATCATCAGCGTAACTTACATTATTCATGCAAACCCCATCGACATGACATCCAACATGCTCGCTGCTCAGTTCACAGATCAAGCTGTTTATGTATAGGTTGAACAGACGAGGCGAGCTCAATCCCCCCTGCCTCACCCCGCAATTCAACCCATACTCATCTGTCCGAACATTCGGCGACCTGACACTGTTTACCTGGTTACAGTGCCAATAACGAAACAGAGATATAACCTCGTTTGGCACTGTTGTATCAGCCTGAAGCTTATGCCATAGTACCGGATAGGACACTGATCAAATGCCTTCGACAAGTCCAAAAAACAGGCAAAGACAGGCGTTTTTCTACTTGTATAATACTGGACAGTCTGCTTGAGGCACAGAATAGCACTTTCCGTAGATAGGCCTGGTTTGAATCCAAATTGGGCATCGTGGAGGTCAATATGCGTGGCCAGCTGTTGGTCAAGCAAACTGTTCATCACTTTAGCAACTATTGTAGCTAGCGAGATTGGCCTGTAGTTGGACATGTCGGAGGCATCTCCCGTCTTGTCCTTGATTATAGGGACTACAACAGTATACATAAGATCCCCTGGCAGGTAGTGATTACTGAGACACATGTTAAAAAAGAATTAGAGAAGCACATGCAAACGAGGTCCAGCATGTTTTAGGTTCTCGATGCTCAAGTCATCATGGCTTGGTGATTTTCCCTTCATCATTTCATTAATCACAGTGGCAACCTGCTTAGCTGAGAATTTTACAACCAGTCCATCAGACCTCGACTCACCCCGAGCATCGACCATCTGTGGCAGCCCGGCCTGCAAAGGAGACTCAACTTTAAAATGTTTTACAATACGTAATTCAAATAACAATACATAAAAAATACGTAATAAATACGTAATTCATATTTATCTTTACATGATAATAAAATAAGTTTTATTGTTTTGAAAATTTCATTAGAATAATATACTAACGCCTATGCCTATACGGCAGCTTTTGTTTATACAAACTACTAAACCTCCATACTAGTGGTATAAGGGGCACGACAAGAATTGTTACAGTAACTGTAATTTACTATTTCTAAATTGTTACACTGTAATTAACAGTAGTAAATTAGGCCTAGCCTAGTCATTTAGTATAGATATCATCTACCGTTATCAATTCTGGAAAATATATTATACATATGCGTGCCATCGTACAAAGTCAATCATTTATTCATAGGGAATAATTTATCACCATAATATATAATCAGTTGTCTCAGTTGTCATTTACATTTTTTAGTTATTATGTAGTTGGATTTAAACGGACTTGTTCGTGATTTTAAGACTTATATTTCCATGAAATGGCGCACTGCAAAAATAAAAATAAAAATTATTCACTGCAAAAGCCATGTTAAAAGTAAAAGATATTGGTGCGCAGTATCGAAACCATTATCATGCAAGTTAAGTAGGGGTAACCATCACTAAACCAATACACCTCTTTTTTAATATTACTTAATTTAATCATTATTAACAATGTTTGTCTGTAATATCTACCGCCAATCAATTCTATAGAATGTTTAATACAAATATTATGACTCACAAACAACGTGGGCGACCATATAGTATTATGGATACACATACACACACAAATATAACAATTATCATAATTGCCTGCACTTAATAGAACAACATTTATAAAAAGTTCAGTTTTTCAAAAATCTTTATTCAGATTAGACGTTGCCTTAAATATGAGTAACCAAATTGCTTCAATAAACGAGTTAAAGAGCCCAAGAAAGTCAATTTTTTCGAAATATACTATTGCGTTATTTAAAATTATCCAGCTTTTATTGGGTGTGAAGTTTGGATTTTTTAATAATCGTTTAATTAATTTTATTTCATTATGTTTATATATAGTGAACACTATATGTTTTTCCGTACTATTTGTATACTGCGGGTTTATTTATTTTGCTTACAATTCAACTATTTTATTATTTTACCTCTGTTACTCAGCGTTTGTTTTAGTATTATTCTTTAACGATCACAGGTTAACCTTTTCTGAATATTTGAGTGATCTTTACAATTTTGACTTAAAGTTGCATAACAAACCTTCTATGAATTTGGAATTTAAACTGTATTTTGTTTTCTTACTAGCATTCATTCAAAGAACTATTACTGCAGTCTTGTTATGTCCCGATGATTCAAATGATTTGATTGCGTTTTACTTTTTTCTTTACTTTATTCCATTAACGTCTTTTGCTGGAGACTCAGTTACTTTGGTTAATTGTTTAGTTTTCTATTTGGCATATAAACGTTTGAATCTATTTGTAAATTTGGTGAAAGATACCCCACTCAACGTTCATCATCACCAGATTTACAAGGAATTAGCTGATTTGACAGAGAATATTAAAATGGCATTTGATCCACTGGTAACTAATTTTAAAACAAAATGTTTTCTTCATAATATTGGATCCCAATTATTATCAAATAAGTACATAATTTATTTCAGTTTACCATAAATCTTCTCTTTGGATTTCCTTGTGCAATGATAGAAGTATACTATATTATATACCATCTGATAATTTCGGCAGACATCGTAAGTACCTAATGGTATCGGGACACAGAGAAAAAATTTGGAAGACTTTCTAATATCGCTGATCTGCATCGATGGCGTCGTACAAGCGTAACACCAGTACCTATATTATCTATCTCTTGATGTTTGAGAACAGTGGCGAATGATAGGCACTATGCAGTACAGCAGTTGCTGCTTAGAGGTGACCACCGGTAATAACCACGTTACGTCAACGCAGCAATGTACTGCATTGTGCCTTTCAATTTCCACTGTTGTCAGACATCCACTGGAAAGATAATATGGGGGCTGGATTGGAATGGGTCATTACATCCTTGCATAGGCTCAGAAACTGTTTAGGCTTGAAGTGTTATCTCACTTTTAGAGGACCTTAACCTTCTTAGATGCAAGGCCTCGATTTATTAGTTTTCGTTATAGGTTGAGAAAAATAAGACACTTCAGTCGCATCCATTTGTTTATTATACTGTCTAACGACGATCGACAGTTTTGAAATATGGCATTTAAACTTGTATTATAAATATTATAATTGAAGAATTTGTTTTAGATATCGTCGCCCACGTTGTGGATGACAATAATAGATGTTATACAGTCATTAGCCTATTTGGTAATTCCAACTGTTTTTGGAGGATTGCTGTCATACAAAGCAAAAGAGTTGAAGACAGAACTTCATAATAAATTGTTGTTTGAGACAGGTAAGTTACAATTTACAATAACTTAGTTTATTTGAACCTGCGTTAAAAAGAGTAAAATGTTATGTAAGGAAATCCTTATCATTGAATGTCGCTGTAAAAAATTCTCAAATCAGCTTCTCTAATGTGAACTATTCTGATTTGGTTACAGATGCTGTACGTCTCGATAATGTTCAAAGATTATTACAATACGTAGAAGTGAGGAATTTTAATTTCCGTGTCTACAATGTGATCCCGCTACAGCCCCAACTAATTTTAACCATTTTGAATATTTGCATCGGTTACCTCATTGTACTTATACAAATAACACATCTTGATTCTTCAATAAGAAGTACTTAAAGTGATTAAAAATCTTATGTACCTACATTAAGCTCAACCTTAAGTGTAAGTAGTGTAGGTGTACCTTCTTTAATAGAATTATATTTTACTGTTTTTCGTACTTTTGGTGGTATGGCTCACCCAGTCTTAGAGTAGTCAGGTCGCCCTAAATAAGACCTGTAACTTGACCTGCCACACACACATCATTGGTCCAAAATAAAAGTGGGGTACTGTACCTATTAAAGGCCCACCCCCTTAGAAAGACCCAATACCAAAAAAATCACTTCGAATGGTCTAAATAATTTTAATGTTCGCGTGCAAATATTTTTTAATAATAGTTATCAGGACAACTAAACGCAGCCGTCTACTAGCCGCCATGTTGGCAGTAAACGTTAATTTCTCTTAAAGGTGGCGGAATTCATCTCATCAACAGCGTGACGTGTCCCCGTTTCTTAAGTTTTGGTTAAAAAAAGTTATGTATTTTTGTGTATATGCTACATTCGTCGTATCGATCATCCGGTTGATGGCGCTGCGTGCCTTAAAAACGTAAACAAAAAAAATTATAAAAAAAAAAGAACAAAAAATAATTTAAAAATTAAAAAACCACAAAAAAAAAGAATTGATAAAAAAGACCAAAAGTACCTCTACATACAGTGCCACCGACTAATTAATCTGTTTTATCATCTGACGTCGGGCAGCCAAACTAAGTACAATATGGAACCATACAGCCAGTAAAACTGCACGACTTCAGATGATAAAACAGATTAATTAGTCGGTGGCACTGTATGTAGAGGTTATTTTGGTCTTTTTTATCAATTCTTTTTTTTTGTGGTTTTTTAATTTTTAAATTATTTTTTGTTCTTTTTTTAAGTCGGTTTTTTAATTTTTAAATTATTTTTTATTTCACCCTTTTTAGTACCTACCTACCTACTTTCGACTGCCAAATAAATTAACAATACATAGGTATTGTTAAGTACGCGAGTAACAATAGTGTTACCGTAATTTTAATTATTGAGGAGTTTGCTGATGAGAAGGTGGTTTTAGGTGGCCCATCAATCTGTACTTAGTTCTTTAGGGGTCTATTCTTTTTGGTAGAAGTCCAAAAACGAGTAATTTATTACATTCTGGGAAGCTATCCTGTCCATCATTCCGAAGATACTCATCAGATCCTGACCAAATTTTTATGGGACCACCTCGGGGCTTCCACCTTTCTATTACAAAAAGAACCATCTTAATCGGTCAAGCCACCTTCGAGTAATCGGTGAACAAGTGAATTGAATCCAGGTTTTTGAGAAGCATTCCCGGTCCTCACTTCGAAGATCCTCATCAGATCCTCATCAAATTTTTATGGGACCACCTCGGGGCTTCCACCTTTCCATTAAAAAACAACCATCTTAATCGGTCAAGCCATCTTCGAGTAATCGGTGAATAAACATTAAAAAAAAAAAAAAATATATATATATACGCGACGAATTGAGAACCTCCTCCTTTTTTGAAGTCGGTTAAAAATAGACTAAAATATACAGAGAGGTAGGTAGCGAGACACCCCAGTATAAACTATCCGCGGAACATAATCGCGGTATCTTCACGCTCGGCCGACTGGAAGGATTCTGCTTCATCAGTCATCACATCACACCATACCGGTCGATCCACGCACTATACTCACAATAGTATCAATTTAGCATGTACCATAGTAGTTACTATAGTTACCAACGATTTTGTTGAAAAAAAAGTTTCATCTATCTATATCTATATATCTATATCTATCTTTATATATATATTATCTATATCTATATAAAAGAAAGTCGTGTTAGTTACACCATTTATAACTCAAGAACGGCTAAATCGCTTTGTCTGAAAATTGGTGGGGAGGTAGCTTAGAACCAGGAGAAGGACATAGAATACTTTTAATCCCGCGGGAACTGAAACGGGAACGGGACTTGAAGCGGGAGCGGGTGAAACCGCGGGGCGCAGCTAGTCTATCTATATATATATAAAAGAAAGTCGTGTTAGTTACACCATTTATAACTCAAGAACGGCTGAACCGATTTGGCTAAAAATTAATAATGAAAAATAGGATACTTTTTATCCCGATATTCCCGCGGGCACGGGAAAGGAACTTACGCGGGTGAAACCGCAGGGCGCAGCTAGTTTGTAATATATTCTACATTTTGTAATTCATATCCCACCCAGGTCCTTTTTACTACCTATCTACGTTATGTAATATTTTTTAAAATTAAGACAAGTGCGTGCCTTGTCAGGCCAGGCGTTGTGTAGGGTGTCGTAGTTTCCGTAAAATGACAGGAATTGCAATTAGGAAAAGTCGTTACATCTTATCACCTCATCTATCTACATAGTAGACGATCTCTGCGCTAATTAATGCGCTGCATAACTATGCATCGTTTGTCTTTTACTGTCACATGAAGTTTCAAAGTTGACAGACAGAGACAAACGTCACATAACTTACTCATGTGTAAATAATATTTAATATTTTATAAATAAGGGTGTAAATTATTACAAAAATATGGTTAATTAATGAGTGAATTATTAGGAACAATTAACCACTAGCATTGAGTGAATATGAATATTGCACAGTATAGATTCAACCGTGCCATTTATGACCGTGCACGACCTCCGATAATGTTTACTAATAATTAATTGTCGAATGCAACTGTGGTTGTTGATATTGCCGTAATAAATGCTATGCCATATTCATCAACATAAATAAATACGTTACCGTAACAGTTACAAACCAAATTGAACCTTATAGCTCTGGAAAATAGAAAACAGTTTGCCATTTTTTTCCCGCTACAGATTGCAGTTTCGAATGGACGTAGGTATAAGGGAATTTAAAAACATATTAATTTTATTCATTGGTAAATAGAGAATATATTGGCTTGGATTAGTTAAACGATTACTAGTGCAATACAACGTCATAACTCCTAATATTTTCACACAGTAAAATGCACCTTAATACTATATAATTAAAGTTTGAAATCGCTTGGTGATTTCGTTTGAAATGTACGCGTACATTATCTACAGGGTGATACAGGGTAGCGAAATTGGTGCAACGCGTGCGTGCCCGTGAATAATACGTCGCTAAAGGGCGATTAATGTCCAGCGACAGTCGATTGGCCATTAACTCTGCACTTGTGCGATAAACGATAAAATAAATTCGATATTTGATTTTAAATTTACTCGCTACATTAAACTACTGGCTATAAATAGAACTTTTAAATTTAGAAAAAAAAGAACATTACTTAGGTTAGATTCTCTTTTCAAAATTAATTAATATGGTTTTCAGTGTTTTTTATAGGTACGGACTTTCTTACGAATGACGAGGTCTCGAGACGCACACGTATAATGGCCCTTACCATGATCTTCTTATTGCAAGAACTAAATTGGGAAAAAAAACATTCAACTAATAAAAATTAAAAACATAAAGAGAAAAAAACACTATTTTTTGGTTTCAAATCAACTTTTAAATAAGATTTTTTTTACGTAGGTATTTCCCACACTTATAAAATTAAGTTCTGAGAAAAAAAAAGCATTTTTACAAAGGATTTGAACCTGCAGCCTTTAAAAACCATATTACTGTCATTTTATGCATTGCTTTGTTTAGCTATAGTGAAAAGCGGATACCGATTAGTAACATTGCGTCTAATCCTTTAAATGAACAGTAAACTAACTTAAGTACGTTAACAGCATTAGTAATCCACATAATAAGCAATATATTGCGGTAACTGGATTCCAGACCAGGATTAAAGTAGATACGAAACAGTAAATCAATGAAGCCTGTATCTATACTAGACAATTGGCTAGACAGTGAGGTGATCCTAATATATCCAATGGGGCTTGCCTACTGTCCCTGCTTCGACTTTAACCGGAATATGCCGGTTAAAGTCGAACTAGGTATACAATAACACTTTGGTAGGTTGGACGATAATACGATATTCGATATTTAAAAAAATGTAAATAGTAAGACAACTAACTTATTTGT
Source organism: Idaea dimidiata (assembly GCA_949358125.1). Lineage (NCBI taxonomy): Eukaryota > Metazoa > Arthropoda > Insecta > Lepidoptera > Geometridae > Idaea > Idaea dimidiata. The sequence goes on along the minus strand of OX442339.1, from coordinate 11,132,976 downwards.
AAGTACCTATGTATTACATTTTGGAGCCTAATTTGATGATCCGATGTCATTGGGTTTTAGTAAAATGAGAGAAAAAAGAAAGAGACATAACCCTCATTTTGCCGTAGTCGGGTGAAAAGAAGAAAGAAAGCTTGCTTGTGAAAATGTAAAAAAGGCTAGGTACTGTAGTTAGAAAAAAATACCGTGCGCATCATTGTATTTTTTTCTGAACGCTATTGTGACGTTTATAATACACCTTATTATTTCTCATCGGTTGTGAACCGATTATGGCCATTAGGAAATTAGCCAGTGTCAAGTATTATTAATATATTATGCAAGTTATTTACATCGAAACAGTCAAGTCGGCATAGTTAAAGTCAAGTCTAGGCAATCATTTGTAAACACGGCGGCCATTTACAAAGATTTTTCACGGAGCTTTGGAGACAACACTAAGTCCATGTTTTGCACTGATTTTCACTTTTATTTCCACTTGTACACCTTCACGAAACTAAATTGATTAATATGCCCCCGAAATTAAACAATATTCACGCATTTGAACTAGGTTTCACAAAAATGAAAAGCATCACATCTCTTCAACGCGTTCCCGCCAAAACCCCTAATACACCTTGTATATGACACATCAATGGCTTATACCATAAATACTAGGTTAAAAACATTACTTTATCACAATCACCCCATAAAGAAACCTTCAGACAGTGAAAAATGGGGCTCATCATTTCAACACCATTTTTATGGGGACAATTTCTTTCGCATAAAAACGAAAAATCGGAACGATCTTTACAAAACATCTCTTCAATTGTCATTCATGGCGTCGACGCGCGTATTTGTCACGCAGCATGTCGGTAGCAGTCGCGGATCGCGTTCCAAATATAAAAATGCAATTTTAAAAACCCAACCAACCAGCATCGAACCCTAACAATAAAAAATAAATGCGTACCAAACAGTAGCAAGAGAAACATGCGTGAGGTTTTATATTGAACCGAATAGGAGAAATATAACTTTTGTTGTGGTAAATATACAATGGATGACCGTGGAAAATACTATCGCTACAGCGTTCTTTGTTTGCAACGCCAAACTTATTAAATGAAAGCTGTGAGAAAGCAGGCTGTAGTCAAAAACCACGTCGCCTTAGATTACCTAAGTACTAACTTACTTGTCAATTAAACAAGTTGTTGTTACTCAAATACTTAATTACTATACTTTTGAAATGTCTTTATTTCACATAAACAATTTACAAGTTTGCATAAATATTACATAATATGTATAAACTGCAACTAAAATTTGGTACAGACTAATACACAATTGAGTAGCTTCTAAATTCAAAATGAGTATAGGGATTTTTAAGTTCGGGAGCTCCCTTATTGTTTAAGTAGCCCTCATTTTGAGTAGGTACCGTTTGCTTTGTCAGCCGGTATTCTCTTAACTGTCGACCAACGTAATTCAGATCGAACTCAGAATTTTCTGTTGTTTTTGTTTATAGAGTTGAAGATTTATTTATACTATTTTTTTTTTCGTAAATTATAATTTAAGTGTTAGGTAAGTAAGTATTTAATATTAATGTTGTGTGTGTTTTGTTAATAATTGAATTTTGTATTATGAATTGTATTGTGTATGTATTAATTATGAATTAAGATTAATTTTTAATTGCAATTATCACAAAAATAAGATATCGCTTTCAGCGATAAGGTCGCACATTTGTGCCACTTATAATATTTGTTGTGTTTGCTTGTCTTATATGATGCACAAATAAAATTGTCTACATTTCTATAATTACAACTGCTCTTATTTTTCAAAATAAGAACCTTTCTTCTTCTTCCATAAATGAATCTAAACAATAAAACTTTACGACGTTACATATAATAAAACCCTTCAATATCAAACACAAATACAATTGACAATAAATTTGAGACGAAATCAAACGGAAAATACCCTCACCTCGAATTCTGTATTCACTGTATCTTCAAGGAGACATTAGGGGTGGCAAAATATTATAATAGCATAATGGTGTCAGGTGCTGTTGTTCTATGGGGTTTTGTCTCGAAGATAGAGAAGGGATTTGATAGTTATCGATACTTATCGATATATTTAGGGCTGAAAATAGATAGATATATGAATTATTTATTGGCACAACAAACAATTTCAATTACCTAGTATGATACATCAAAACATACAATTACCTGTATTTATTATTTCAAAACAGAAAGCTTAAAAATATAACGTTGTACAAATAAGCGATTGGTTTTATTAGAAAATAATTGTTGGTTTTTGTGTAAAAACGCAGTGACCGTTGGTATAGGCTCTAAAGATGGTATCTATCGATGTCCTTATTTAATTACTTGGAAACGTCAAACAGTCGCTAGTCGTACGGTAGAGTACATTCGCCCGGCAAGTAAGGAGCATGGGATCGAACCCCGTCACTGTAAGATTTATGATGGTATTAAAAATCACCTTGGTAATATTTCCGACGTGAAATACTTTAATTATTTTATTTGACAGGTAAGTGAATTTTTCAAGATGAATTTTTCCTTTGAAATGTTTCTAGGTAACATAGCCTAATGTTTAAGTGAAAGCAATAATCAGTAAAGTTTCTGTGTAAGTTACATTTTCTACATTCTTTACAAACTACCTTCGAGTTTGGATACAATTTTATTTCCTTTTTATCGATATCGACAATAAATAGTGTGATACATCACACCCATCCTTACTCGTTTGTGTCGCGACAGTGTCGAGCACTGTAAGCGGGGTTTAGGCTCGTGATACGAAAGCAAAGTGACGTCGGAGCTCACCTCTTCTATGCCCAAATACATAGCGAGCGACACAAGCGATAAGTGACGACACACATTTGCATGAGTCAAAACAATACAAAATAATGTACTTATGCTTTATTTTGTTCTCCACAATTTTAAATGTACTTAAATGCTTGTTTAAAACATAATTGACGCAACTTATAATAGGTTTACTCAGTACATATTTTATCTTCACCAAAAAAAAAACTTATATTAGGTGGTTGCGTTTATTATCTCCAATAACAGTCAAGTTAGAAGCCTTAGCTTAAAGCGATCTGAAAACTCTAACACGAAAAAAACAGAAGAACGTATAACATACATTATAAATTATAAGTTAAACTAGCAGCGCCCGCGGTTTCACCCGCGTAAGTCCCGTTCCCGTGGGAATGTCGGGATTATAAGTAGCCTATACTTAATCCTCGATAAATGGACTATCAAACACAAAAAGGTTTTTTTTAATTCAGACCAGCAATTCCCGAGATTAGCGCTTACAAACAAAGCAACAAACTCTTCAGTTTTATAAAACTAAGTATAGAATACAGTAGAGTTCCTCTGGATCTCTCGATCTTTCTATGAGTTGATTTCTATGAGTCTATAATATTGCGTTTTATGCGAAAGGAACTATGCACTCCATAAGATATTAGCAGTTTTTTAAGATTCAGTAGATATATCCGATAGATCCCATGGGAGTATGTATCCAGTGCCATCAAAGTCGGAGTGGTTTTAGCGCCAAAGCATACAAATAAAAAAATACAAAACTGTACTCTTAAAATCTCTTTATTATTCTTGCCTTCCGCCTATTTGGTAAGGTGTAATTCCTGCTTTAGCCAACCAAGTTATACTTACTTGTACTCAAGTATAACTTGGTTCCCATTTTATTACTCGTCGGATTGTCGTGTGCTTAGTTTTATGGCACTCCCGTGTTTAGATACAGCCAGTGCCGGTGGTTTGAATTACAAACAGGAATATTCACATATGGAAAATAAACTTGGATGCCTAACTATGACATTGTTTTTATTGCTGTTTGGTTTGTTATGGAACTGTGGCACGTCGTAAAGTGCAAATTATCTTTGCTTTAAACTTTAGTATACTTATCATGAAATTAAGTCCTTGGTACGTGTGTATAAGCAAATGCTTTTTTCAGTCATCCAGAACAAAATTGCTGGAAAACCAGTGCCGGTCGGAGGCATCACTCTTGGGCAAACTTAAGAACTGTAGTTTCCAAAGTTTATATAGCCCTGGAGCCTTATTTTTGAATAGCTCGTTGCACTTCAGGCGATTACAATAATTCGATATCTGCTGATTTTCGTTCTTTCACGGACTCCTGCGAGTGGGTGATACCTCTCGTTGCGGTCGTGCGATTCACATAAAAAATGGAACGAAAATGAGTAGAAATCGAGGTATTTAAAACGCTCGAATTGGCGCATTTGGTTAAAAAATAGAGCGGCTGATTTTCTCCAACGTGTCCACATGACACGAAAATATGAAAAGTGAGTCTTAACTTTTGAGCACAGCTGGCATAGTTGGCGGTGGGCGCACGCACATATATTCAATGTAAACTGCAGGCTCAACTATGTACACCTAAGCTAAACTAACTTAGTTAAGTCGAAAGTAGACGTTCAGCTCACGATTTCAAAAATGTAGTCATATAACAAAGTGTCATGTGACTTATGTTTGCCGACATATTTTTGTTCAATCCAAAAATATATGTAGCAAGTAAAACATATTTCGTATTCAAATTTCACCTTACAATCTATTCATATACTATGTCACAAATGGTGATCAAGGAGAATTAATGAAACGGCGATTAGAAATGAAAAATGATCATACATCGTTTAATTAAAAAGCCCTACACATTGGATGCGGTGTTTTGACTTTGATTAATATTTAACATGACAGTGACATGTAAATGTAACAACTTAACCAAACCTAGTTTAATGAAATTTCATTTCATTATGTCATTACTTTAGAAGATAATCTTGTTAAATCATTGGTTGGAGTTTCTTGTTCAAAAATTACTAGAATAGTTATAGTAAACGAATTTAAAATATATTTGATATACTTATGTTCGTATATTATATGTAAGGTCTTAGTGGAATTACTAAGGCACATCTAGTATTTTTACGGTGTATCTAATCAGCCTAACGATCAAACAAAGCTAATAAAAGCTAAAACGTGCTTTACTGTCTCATATTCAACTTCCTCGGATTATGTGATAAACTCAGCAAAAAACAATAAATAAAAAATAAAAAACACCTGCGAACAATACAACGCCATCAAATCTCATAGTAAGCAAATAATCTTGTGTTACGGTGAGTAGACAACGGGTATTATATTAATATATATTTTTTAATAATTTAGGTGCGTTCAAATATATAAGGTGGCACATAACATCAACAAATCTAGTGAAAATCAAATCATCAACACAAACCCAGTACCTAAATACGCATTTGAATGAACACGAGACGCGAACACTCGAGAGACACCAACTTTCGCGAGTTAATTTCTACTAAATGAATTATTCCTTCCCGTCACATCCGCGGCTATGGCGCCCTATTGACGTAGCAAACTTCACTAAATAGTTTCGTTCCCACTGCTATTATTGTACAGAAACTGTCGCATAAGTTAGATGTTGTGACTTTGTGACAGTGCGTCTGCACAATAGAATCGCAAAGATATTGTGCTCTATCCGACAACGTTTTATGCGAGAAGATAGAAGTTACTTTAACTTTTATTTATATGTTTAAATATTTATTGCTTTGTAACCAATGATGTGCCATATAAAACTAGCAGTTTTAGATGTGCATGTTTTATTTTAAAACGCTACAAAAAGTAAGGGTAAGATTAACTTGAGTTTAAACAAGAGTCAGATGAAGAAAAAATAATGAGGTGCGAGATATATCTCGCCCCTACTTACTAACATACTTGTAGGTACACCTACAATTATGTTATTTTAAGTAAGAGTAAAAAGAAAGTGATCGAATTGAATTTCAATGTAAAATTTGGTCACCATTTTGTTAGAACAAGGTGTTTTTACATTTCTCTGTTTGTAACACACGTTTTTGCGAATGACAATATAAAATTTGTCCCCTAGTTTAATTTTAAGTAAGAGTAAAAAGAAAGTGATCGAATTGAATTTCAATGTAAAATTTGGTCACCATTTTGTTAGAACAAGGTGTTTTTACATTTCTCTGTTTGTAACACACGTTTTTGCGAATAACAATATAAAATTTGTCCCCTTGTTTAATTTTGTGTGCTCATTATAATCCTATTGTTAAATAGAACCACCTAAACAAACACGTATGATGTCATCTCTTTTTAATTGATATGTCTCCCTAATCTATGAGTAGGTAAGCACATATTATCATGGGTGTATGCGAACCGCCATATTTTAATAAATATTTTTTATTCAATACGGACTTTTAGAAGAATAGAATAGAATAGAATAACTGTTTATTCGCAACAACAAACACAAAAACAATACAAAAAAATAATAATATACACAAACATTAAACATAATAAATTGTTGCGAAACGGCCCTCAACTCAGCATAAATGCTAGTCATTCGACAAGCGCTGGTCTTCCGTTGGAACCGTGACGGAAGACGTCCGTAGGTATAACCGTCAGCACATGAGCTTATAATCTAATCTTTTATTACGGTTATACCTTATGGACGACCAAACAGTAGGTTGGTAGATATAGTCAGCAAAGGATTTAGGGCCTACCCTAAATCCTTTGCTGACTATAGTAACTATACTAGGTGCAATTTCTAAGTTTTATTTTAGTTATTTTTGATTATACTTCATAACTTAATAATAAGCATAACTTTACTTCGAAAACATTATTATTTCCATGCACAATAAACCAACTTACTAAACCGTTTTTCGGAATAATTAAAAGCTTAAAATTTGTATCTAAGAAAAAGTATTTGTATCATTTGTATTTGTATTTCTCTATGCTTGAAAATGTTACCCGTAGCCAGATAGTAAACTCTTGTAAAGTGTCCTTTTGAATTGCATCGAAAATGTCATATATGAAATGAATAATTCAGTTACCTTTGAGGTATGCGATACAGTGCAATGCAACCGAATAGAATCTACGTAACTCCCTACGAACTCGTATCCCATCCATGTCTCAGTTAAAGCGGATTTACTTCACCGTCGGATCGCTCCTTAAAGCCTCAATTAATATGTTAATAATATGGAGGATTCTACAATTTACTTCGGAAATCTACACCGGTGCATCGTGCGTCCATGAATATTTCTATAGAACTAACATAATACAGGATGCTACGATGACAACCATTTTAGCCCGAAGGGGGTTGTTTTAGACGTCTATCGTTCTACAACTTTTGAAAATTGGAAGTTTTTTATTTCGACAATTTTAAGTTGAAAGTTTGTTTGAAAATCAGTTGTTTCTTAGAGTTAGAGGTCATTGACCTTAAGTTGTCCTTTCATTTAGTTTGGCCTCTATTTTCAAAAAACAGCTGTTTTTTAGTGAAAAAATCTCAATTTTTTGAAGAAAAAAAAGTTCGAATTTCTGAAACATTTAAAACAACTGACGCTATTTTGGAATAGGTGCCCAGATTTATCAATAACTAGCTGCGCCCCGTGGTTTAAATCACGCGCGTAAGTCCCGTTCCCGAGAATATCGGGTTAATCTACTTTTAATCCAGATTATCCCTCGGGAACAAACCTTACGCAGGTGAAACCGCGGAATTTTATTAAAGACTAACTGCGCCCCGCAGTATTCTTATACTTCTTGATAACCCGAAAGTAGGTACGACACTTAATTATTCCTCAAGGTGATCTCTCCGCTATTTTTAACTACTTAGTATTGAACTGATTTATCAACGCATTCGATATGACATAAATATTAATAACTTATTTATAACACGTCGTTAAAATATCACGTTTTTAATGCAATAGTGACGTAGTACACGTAGTGCCTTTCACTTTTGTAAAGTGTACACTATTTTAGCGTATTATCTACATGCCTTCGATAGCTCAGTTGGTAGAGCGGTGGACTGTAGTTGGTTTAGATTGGTATCCATAGGTCGCTGGTTCAAATCCGGCTCGAAGGATTTCTTTTTAGCTGAAAGCCAGTTGCCTTAGTGATTTGTTGGAAAGAATAACTTTGGCGATCAGTGAGCTAAATCGCTGTAGTTTTAGACTATATCGATATTTGAGGCTTTCACTGTTAGTGTTTTACAAATTCCTTCGTAATGTTGACTAGGTCCTTTTTGTTCCACGCTGATGTGGTCAAACAGTCGAAACGGACATTATCCAACATATTTATTTGGATTGAGGTGATTTTCACATAGGCATTTGGCGACGTGCTAGGGCGACTCGCTTCCGCCATGTTTCATCCTATTGCGCTTATAGCCTAAGCCTGGAGTGGAGAAACAGCCAAACAACTAAATAATAATTTGTTTTACGGTTTTCGCGATTTTGCATAATAAAATGCGATTTTTCACAATAAAACAGCTGTCAACCTTGAAAAAGCCAACTGTAAATTTAGCGAAAGTTCGGTCGTTTAAAATCATGAATAAAACGCGATTAAACCCGGTAAATAAAGTGTTTTGTCAAATAAATAATTACAAAACATGACTATCGTCATCAAAATAATATTGTCTCTACGTGTTACATATACCTATTTATTTACATCATAGAAAGCCTAGTCATTTACCCCCTTACTTATAAACGCTAATTAATGCGTTTCATAACTATGCGTCGTTTGTCTTTTACTGTCACATGAAATGTCAAAGTTGACAGACAGAGACAAACGTCACATAACTTAGTATAAAATAATATTTTATAAGTAAGGGAGTTTCATTAATTATTTTTATTATCAATCGAATCGTTAATATAACATTGACCGGTTTAGTTTAGACCAATTTAATCTAAAACATAACTAGCAATTTCTTTATCCAACACGTATAGATCTGCTTCACACTTTCTAATTTTTTGTCTTTTATTCCATAAGTCGTGATTTTCGAACTTTACGCCCCCCTTTAGTACTTTGTTGGGTGTACTATATGCTACAATGTAAATACTTATATAGGCAACTCCCAGTAAGGGATCCTATATCAAGGTGCCTAAATCCAGACACTTAATGTATGAACTCAACAAATTTTGGGGCTTATTAAAAATACCTAGACACCTCATGAATCCAATCAGTTTAAAAAGCACCAATTATGTTTTTTTTTCATATTGTATTTGTATAGTAATAAATATGTATCAATATAAGGCCTTGATGTCAAAACAACTAGACCACGTGCCTCTCACTTTGTTACGTAGGTCGCCACTCGTAATGTATGCTACAATTTAACAAGATTATGTGTACCTTCGATAGCTCAGTTGGTAGAGCGGTGGACTGTAGCTGTTCAAATCAAAACTGTCATCCATAGGTCGCTGGTTCAAATCCGGCTCGAAGGAATCTTTTTTATAAGTAGGTTATTTTTTATTTCTTTTTGTTTTTATTGCTCAAGGCATTTTAAACATAGAAATATTTTTAGCAAGGAAATATATTTCCAAAAAAATCTCCATAACAGGATTCGAACCTGCGTCCTTTCGCTAACCAGGCGAATGCTCTAACCACTGAGCTACACAGAAATAAATAATAACATTATGTTGTATAGCTCAGTGTAGCTCAGTGGTTAGAGCATTCGCCTGGTTAGCGAAAAGACGCAGGTTCGAATCCTGTCATGGGGATTTTTTGGAAATATATTTCCTTGCAAAAAATATTTCTAGGTTATTTTTTGATAACAAGGTAAATTTTTAGTATTTTTTTTGCTTAAGATATGAGCATTTGACCTCTGTCTCAACTTATGGCAAGTAGCAATATAGTCTAAGATGTAGCACGCTCATCTAGAAGAAGAAGGAACGGCAGTGGAACAAGATTTAATCCAACTTTCTTTGTGGCTGCACATAATTGGACGAATGCTACGACTTAGACCGGTGGATGGTAACAGGCCACAGCTGAAGGCTTTCACCAAGACACCCTTTTCAGTCGCCTTTTACGATAGGCAGAAGATAACGCAGTCCTAATTTTTTGGACCCGGCTTCTAAACCTACAGCTCTACTAAAATCAAATATATCATCAAACTGTAAGTTGTTAGTTAAACAGCGGTATCTTTTTTTTTCAAGTTACCTACAATAACAAAGGGAATAAACTAAAACTGATAATAATCTAGCGAAGCAAACTCCAGAACACTTCTTTGCATGCATTTGAACGACAACGAACGAACGCCCGGAAACACTGACATGTCGTCTACAGCTGAAATATACCTTCCCCTTGTACTTATTACCTTGAAGACTCGTTTTGAAACACAAGAACGTTATCCAATACGGTTATAATACTGTGTTTGACTTCGTATTCGAGTTCCAAGTAAGCAATGTTTGTTGAACAATTGAATAGGGTGCATTTGAATTTGGATCTTGGTAGAGCCGTTCCTAATTTGAATAGAAACTGTCGCCAGCGCGGGCAGCGCGATAGTCGCGACGTTTCCCTTCTATATCGGACTACCCTCATTACAAACCCCTAACGAGTTTCCAAAGAATTCCTACTTGTGAGTTACTTCGTCTACTCACGTAAATGACCACGATTCTTCAAAATGACGTAACTTCGTATTAAAAAGCAAATGTAACTTTAAAATGCAAGGTTTTTCACCTACTTACAGTTATTTTTATGCAAGCAGCCATTACGGACACCTGTGTAATGCAGATTTACTGATTATTTTGAAATGTTTATGGAAGTAAATTTTTCATTTGCGTGCGTTTTGTGTAACGAAAAATTGATTGAGGAAAATTGGTGTGCTTTTGATTAAACTTATTTCATTAGGGTTCCATACATCAGGAAACCTAGTGTATGTTTAAAATTACTAACAATTACTGGACCGTTTTAGAGAAATAGGCGTTTCAGTTTAAAAATAAATCCCCAGGACCAAATCCCCAGGAGTTGCTAAAAGGCTTATGTACAGCAGGGGGCCCGCTTAGGAAAAATAATTAACTAATTCTACATATTTTTAACTAAGGATACCTTACCTATCTACTACATTTTGTAACTCTTTGAAGAACGATTTCTTGAAAGCAAATATTTCGACTTAATAGTTGTTAAATATTTCATCATAGGGGTAGATTAGAAGGTAACAACCCTTCTAAATATCCAACCATCATTAGAATGTCAGATTCGCCAACCATTTACCAGGTAAATTGACAGCAATCATACGAAAGGGCGTCTTTCAAAGATCAAACACAGTGTTTTCGAATAATTCAGCGGAGGCCTCGTACTTAGCATAAGGTCAAACTGACATTTCTCTGTAACATTCATGTCATGTTTCGTGGGGAAATGTCACGCTATATTAATTTTAGTGAGGGATATGTCATAATATATCGATATCGATATTATTCGTAGTGATGAGACATTTTGTTATTCAGCTTCAGATATTACAATAATATACAAATTGGGCCCTACCATGATGTCTTATACGATTTTAAATCGACAACATGTCGTTTTTTTTTTATAATTCGTTATTTTTTTAAGCTTATCAACATAGAATTGATTTCAGGTTTGTTTAAGTTTCGGTAAGTATTCCAAATGTAAACGACATTTAAACTCTAGAGGGCAAATGAAATTCAGTACAATTTTCTTTCCCACTTTGTAACAAAGTAACAATTACCTACTATTGTTATGTTCGCTTTTTCTGGCATTAAATGTGACTTTTTTAAGCAAGTGGTACGAAAATAATATTTGTCTAGGCAGAGTTTTAGTATTTGCGCTTGTTCTCCACGGGTATTGAAATCGCCGCTTCAGCTTCGACTTCAGTTTCTTAATATTTTCCACCATAATTTTGTTCGTTTTTTATTTATAGAAAATATATTTACTCGTAAAATCTGATATAGGTACAAAGTACGTCACTAAAACGTTCACCTTTACCAGAACAGTAGCATGAAACGGTAGGGAATTACCCTGTCCAAGCATTTACTTAATAATTTAACTGGACATTTGAAACAACATCTAATTTAATTCCACTTGTAACTGTATTATAACACGAAGCACAATAACTTACGTAAGAAATAGGCGATGATTTTTTCCTATATGTTGCGAGGGCGTAGGGCAAATTCTGCATAGATTAGAAACAATAACATTTTATAAATAATTCTACTTATTTTCGTTTAGTGGTGTGGCTCACCTAGTGTTAGATTTTTAGGTCGCCCTGGCCTCTAACTTAATCTAACAACTGCTACCAGAGATAACAACCGGGACCAACTATTTAATATGCCTTTCCAAGCACGGAAGAGATTGACAAAGTGTTTTTTTTTTAAACTTCTAACAGCGCTTTGGTGTTTCGCGTTGGCTCTAATCTTGTAGAAAAACGGTAAAAAAGTAGTAAATAGGTGAAGCCGAGCGTCCATGGCAAACTTAACTAACTTAGTTCAGCTTAACTCGTCGTGGTTTAGATAGAAGAAATTACCGACTTCCATTACAACTTGTTCTGTGTCATTTAGTTACGTTTATACTTCCGCGATTTTATAGAAAATAGAAATAAAATAAATATACTTACACTAGAGCTCTGGGGATTTATTTCTACGTAAGACTTGGATAACGATAAAAATGTTCCTTTTAAAATCCTATCTACATACTCGTATCTCCATTCCGGATTTCACCTTTTTTTTTCAATAAATACATAAATAATGCACTACATAGCACAGAGCGCAATCTAGCCCCAAGCTAAGCACTAGTCTTGTACTACGGGTATAACAACGGATATACTACATATTATACTTATTTTTTTGTAAATATACATACATATTATACATCATCTTCGTTTTAGTCTTAAAAACGTGACAGACCCACAGTCACTTTGCTTTCTAGTCATGCACTTTGACCTACCCGACTACAGGTTGCATGGAGGTACCTGAGAATCTGACAGATAATTTATTAAAATCAATCAAAGCCGTGCCTAACAACGACAGCTAATTAAACAAATCTCCCATGAAATCCTGTTTCTTAACAACTTGAGACTGAAGGAATATAAAACGCGCGAAAACCTAATGCCATTTCACGCCAGAGTAAAGCTTTCTCTCGGAGTTAACGTCTATTTAAACTCGGCTTAACTTAATCGATCGAGAAGGCTCTTAATTACGGCTTTATCTTAAGCAACGAGGATCGAAGAGAGAGGATTTAAATTTACTTGAATTAGCGAAAACGTAAGAGAAAAGTTAAGAGTTAGTTTTGAAGTTGTTTTACGAGAGATACCTACTTATAGCTTTCCAATCTGGATTGCCAATTAAGGAGTGTTATTGCCTATACAAGGCTTCTTTTAATTCACAATACAACACAACTCAATAGGCGAAATTACAGCTGGAAGCAGTTTCTTTAAAGTGATTCTGATGCAATGATCTATCACCTAATATAAAATAGACAAGACATATAGGCAATGGTAAAGTAATACTTGCTTATGTATTTAGATAATACTTTCTATGACAAAGTTAAGTTCGTTTACACAGTGCGAGTTAGCGTGCGAGTCCCTGCTTAGCATGCTTAGCATAGCACCTACACCTACTAGTGAATCGTACGTACGTTCAAACAGTACGAACGAGTTACTGCAGCGCATCTGACTCGTAAGCTAGCTCGCACTATGTAAAACCATTTGTTCTACTACTTATCCTAAGTCCACTTTTTTTTTATTTACTTTCAAGTACAGACTTTTTCTCCTATCTTCCTTTATTATAAGTATAGAAGATGTCGATAGTGGGGCACTGACGTTGCGATCCGAACTAGATTCAATCCGAGCAATGGTCAACGAATCTTAGGCACGGAACGGCCCGGTAACGGTATAATATAAATCATCCTTTACACTGCAGCAACTGAAATTCAAGTCCTATCCAGCCACATTATCTTCGTTTAACAAGAACCTACTAATATTATACTTACTTCAGCGACACTAACCGCACGGGGCCTGTCTATCCGAATTATCTTTACCGGAGTGTCACCGCTACCACAGCTAAGATATTAATATTCATAATACTCGCTTCTTGCCAAGGAACGCGATGAAACCAGACATGTCAATTAATATCGCAAATACCGTGACTTACTGCGAAATGTGTTAACATCATTTTGTGTTATGTTGTTAATGTTATGAGACGGTTTAGTGGTTGCTTTACATTACACATGAAATTGCATATTAAATGTTAAGGAATTGAAGGAAGCCAATTAAAATTATTTGAATTGTTTAAAATTAAAAAAAAAATGTTTCCCATACAATTATAAATAAATATTCTAAATAAAAACGTTAAGTTATTCTAAAAAAAATGTCTACGAAGTCGTCATTGGGCGTATTTAATGACCGAGAGTGGCCTGAAGGTCTTAATAAGATTTTCCCACGTTAAAAAAAAAGTGCGTATTTTAATAAAGAAAAAATAAAGAAAGAAAATAAAAACTTATTGTTACTTACCTATGCGCTATGTAGTCAACTTCTTTTTATCTCTACTGTGATACCTCTATGAAAAACTATCTAAACATACGACAAACAAAATAGAACAAAAATACGTATCAATGTCTTTTACTTTGAGAAAAAATTCTTTGTAAGTACCATTCACATTTGCTCTGACGGTGAAGGAATACACCGCATCTCAAAATCGGATTCAACAATAACTCTTAGATATATAAGGCTACGTTCGAAACCTTTATTATTATTTAACCAAACAGGTACTTTAAAAAACATTACTGTCTCTCAGTCGGGTAAAAAACATTCCACATCTCAGTGACTTGCAGCCGCCTCCCATCGGGACCACAGACCCTAATTACCACAGAAACAATAGGTACATAGATACGCTTTATTTTTACCCATTTTACGCTCAATCATAATTACCTACACCTTCCTCAGGGAAGCATTGTTACCAAGAACCTTAGCGAAATTTTATTATCACTGCGAAATATTTACCTTTGAGATTGTTTGGTTAAAATTTGTTGGTTTTTCTCAGTATTTTTACTGATTTCCTTTTGGTCTGTTAATCATTGTTTACGTTTCTATCTTATTTCATAAAATTAGATGGAAGTATACATATAAATTGTATTTTTTTATTCTGCTAATTAATATTCTGTTACTAAAGAGCCAATACACGCGTAAATCTTACTAAACCTTTTAAAACTAAAGTTTGCAGGCATGTATGTCTGTGACTTTGGAACATAGTACTTGAAATAACACACTTAGGCTACTTTTTATCCCGATATTCCCGCGGGAACGGAATTTTCGTGGGTCAAACAACCGCGGGGTGCAGGCAAAAATACTCAGATTCTATGGGTACCAAATGATATTCAACTAAGTTACTACAAACAAACAATTACCTATAAAATATTTTGTTTTAAGTTAAATATGTTATTTTTAATCCTTTAAATAATTAAAAGTAACTAGCACAAACTGTAACGTATATATGCAAAAACATTGTTTACCAATAGGTGGGTAATTAAATATGAACACAATAAAAAGCCTTTGAAATCAAACAACGGCTCAATAAAAGCGTACGCAATTAGGTACCTGCGTCTCTCATATTTATCTTTTCTGCGATATAAATGCTTTGTGGGGTTGAACTGAACAATAGCCGCCAGGGCGGGTGGGGGAGGGGGGGGGGAAGCTATATAATTTTTTAATTAATACCGTTGAAAATATCAAAGTCATCGTTTGTGCTACCTACGCTGCTCTGCTAGTGGGGAATGCTATTAAATTTTAAACTAGAGTTTTTTTTTTCATAAAACGAGAATCATTTTCAAAGGCTTCGGTCACCGGTTGTTAAAAATGTAATTACCCTTTTAATTTCGGTTTTCAATTAAGAAAGGGGATGATTTATAAATTAGATTGTTTATTAAGGTACTTACGAAACGCACAAATAGGTATCTATACTAATATTATAAAGCTGAAGAGTTTGTTTGTTTGATTGTTTGTTTGGTTGAACGCGCCAGTTCTGAAGAACCCAGCAGCATGCTTAACCCAGCAACGCTTGGCACGACATACGTGATGGGTAAAAATGACGGTTAAACCGATTTGAATGAAATTTGGTACAGGGATAGTTTAGTGGTAGAAATAAGATATGGTACTTTGAATAATCATACGGGTTAAGCAACGCTTGGTATGACATACGTGATGCGTCAAATACGTTGCGGGATAGGAACAGCTAGTGTATGTATATAATGATAATATTTAGCCTGTTAATTTGCCCCACTGCAAGGCAAGGGCCTCCTCTTAGCTAGAGGGGTTAGGTATTAAATACCGCCACGGGATGCGGGAGTCGTGGCGAATGTAACATTTTTTTAGACCGTGGTGAATCCTAAGACATGTAGGTTACCTCACGATGTTTTCCTTCACCATAACAGCGATGAAATTAGCGCACATAACTTTTTCGTAAAGAAAAAGACTTAAAACCCATGTGTAAAAAGCATGGTTTTACCTTTTACAATTTGACAGAGGGGGGGCATTTTAAAATTCATTTATTTAAATAAGTAATTAAATATATATACTTATGAGGTAGAGATTTGCCGTCGCCATTCAGCGTGGCCATGCTACTAGCGGCACCTCTAACCGTTAGTTAGGGGCATGATATTTGTAGAAGTACTTTGTGATCCATCTTTTACTAGATATATTTTTCATATGTAGTTTGTTCAAAATAAAACCTTATTTATTCTGTTGTTTTTATTATAAAGATAAATTTAATTACCTCTGTTTTTTTATATCAGTAAGTAAATAGTAAATGCAGACACATCTAACCATAATATTTCTTTTTGTTTTTTATTGCTCAAGGCATTTTAAACTTAGATTCCTGTGTAGCTCAGTGGTTAGAGCAGTCGCCTGGTTAGCGAAAGGGCGCAGGTTCGAATCCTGTCATGGGGATTTTTTGGAAATATATTTCCTTGCAAAAAATAATTCTTCATCTAACTGTATTAATAAAGACCGAAATTTATTGAACTGAAATAATGTTCGTTGTAATTATAGCAAACCGTCAACGAACTCCGTAATCTCACCCTTTCTTCCGACTCAAATGGAGTTATTCTATTGGAAATTCGTGTCACCTCAACTGGGTATCTGCGGCTCTAATATAATGTAGATAACCGTAAAACTCATTCATTAGGGAAACCCTAGAAAACATGAGTGTAAAGGATTTCTCGCTTGAGATATCCTTGTTAATTGTTACACATTTTTCGAGTGAGTTCATCTTGGGGGTATTTCCTGTACTTAGTAGAATTTGTCCTATTATAAAACGATGTTGAAATTATATTTTAGACGATTTTATTACAGAATAACCCTTCTTATTAATGCCGAATCATTGGTATATTTTGCTTCGCTATGTTTCCGGTATCCAGCTACCTATATTCCAAGTTCCATCGCAATTGATTCAGCGGTTTTTACGTGATTGAGTAACAAACAAACATACTCACAAACCTTCAGCTTATTAGTAGGATAGGATACCGCGATCTATCAAATTATTCAAAGCCATGAAGGACATAATGTAGCTAAAATGTAATAATATTTAATCGCACGGACTCAGTAATTTTGATTTGAAAAAAAGAAGATTTAGTAGTTTTTGCGTGAAAGAGTTACAAAGTCACAAACAGACATATATACATACAAACTTTCGCGTTTATAATATTAGTAAGATATTAAAAACCACAAAAAAAAAGAATTGATAAAAAAAGACCAAAATAACCTCTACCCCTCTACCTACATACAGCGCCACCGACTAATTAATCTGTTTTATCATCTGACGTCGGGCAGCCAAACTAAGTACAATATGGAACCATACAGCCAGTAAAACTGCCCGACTTCAGATGATAAAACAGATTAATTAGTCGGTGGCGCTGTATGTAGGTAGAGGGGTAGAGGTTATTTTGGTCTTTTTTTTATCAATTCTTTTTTTTTGTGGTTTTTAAATTTTTAAATTATTTTTTGTTCTTTTTTTAAGTCGGTTTTTTAATTTTTAAATTATTTGTTTATTTTACCCTTTTTAGTACCCACCTACCTACTTTTGACTGCCAAATAAATTACCAATACCTATTGTTACGGTAATTTTAATTATTGAGGAGTTTGCTGATGAGAAGGTGGTTTTAGGTGGCCCATCAATCTGTACTTAGTTCTTTAGGGGTCTATTCTTTTTGGTAGAAGTCCAAAAGCGAGTAATTTATTACATTCTGGGAAACTATCCTGTCCATCATTTCGAAGATACTCATCAGATCCTGACCAAATTTTTATGGGACCACCACGGGGCTTCCACCTTTCCATTAAAAAAAGAACCATCTCAATCGGTCAAGCCACCTTCGAGTAATCGGTAAACAAGTGAATTGAATACAGGTTTTTGAGGAGCATTCCCGGTCCTCACTTCGAAGATCCTCATCAGATCCTCATCAAATTTTTATAGGACCACCTCGGGGCTTCCACCTTTCTATTAAAAAAAGAACCATCTTAATCGGTCAAGCCACCTTCGAGTAATCGATGAACAAGTGAATTGAATACAGGTTTTTGAGGAGCATTCCCGGTCCTCACTTCGAAGATCCTCATCAGATCCTCACCAAATTTTTATGGGACCACCTCGGGTCTTCCACCTTTACATTAAAAAAAGAACCATCTTAATCGGTCAAGCCACCTTCGAGTAATCGGTGAACAAACATAAAAAAAAAAAAAAAAAAAAAAAAATATATATATATATACGCGACGAATTGAGAACCTTCTCCTTTTTTGAAGTCGGTTAAAAATACAATTACTGTTAAAATGAGACTGTACAGTTATATTTTTTTATCTTTTTAGAACCATAAATAACACCTTACACCCAGTTGCAGAAACGAAGAACTTTTAAATTGGCCATTAAATACTAATCAACCAATAACTCTATAATAATAGTTTTTTTATTTTTAATAATGAAAGTGTGAAACAAGGCATTTATGTTAAATTTTTAGTTGGATAAACAGATCACTCATGCTAAAGTTGCTTTATGCAAGATGATTAATTTAATGAAATTATTAGTGTTAATGATACATTACTAATTGCGGCATTAATGTTAACTTTGTGCAAGGATGTTAGTATACCATTGACCAAAAGGTACTGTAAAGGGAAAACTATTGGAAAAAAGCATGACCATTTCTGGTCATGTATTTTTTGGTGAAAATGGCTATAAATTGCATGGCACTAGTTTCGCAATGTAAATTTCGCTTAAAGTAGTGTTAAGATTGGAATAGGTTTCAGAATCTATTAAAATACTAGCTGCGCCCCGCGGTTTCACTCGCGTAAGTCCCGTTCCCGCGGAAAACGTGATTAAAAGTATCCTATATCCTTCTCTTGGTTCTAAGCTACCTCCCCACTCATTTTCAACCAAATCAGTTCAGCTGTTCTTGATTTATAAATAGTGTAACTAACACGACTTTATTTTACATAAACTAGATGCGCCCCGCGGTTTCACCCGCGTAAGTCCTGTTTCCGCGGGATTATCGGGACAAAAGGTAGCCTTTATTAATACAAAGGCAGCTGGAGACCTGGAATAATTTCCAGGTCTCCAACTACCTATAAGTTTCATCGCAATCGGATCAGCGGTTTCTACGTGATTGAGTAACAAAGCACACATACACTCATGCTCACAAACTTTCAGCTTTATACGTAGGATAGGATAGGATACCGAGTTCTATCAAATCGTACAAAACCATAAAGGACATAATGTAGCTAAAATGTAATAATATTTTATCGCACGGACAATACCCAATGTAATTAGCCCATTAGCCCTCTCTCGTTGAAATCGGCTCTCACCGTTTGGAATTTATCGAAAGTAATTGATTTAATAGCCTTCTTTGTTGGATTAATTTCCTTTACCGCAATCGGTTGAATTATGCGGAAAATGTTCATTGTGAGTTTAATATTATCACGCCTACTTTGTTAGGTGAAATTTAATTTGGGTCGATTTGAATGAAAGATTTGCTGGAGATACATAAATACCAGATCTAACGTATACTGGACTAGCTGCCCCCGGCAGTATCACCCGCGTAAGTCCCGTTCCCGTATTCCTGAACTTATTAGAATTGGTCCAATAATGAAATAATGTTAAAATTATATTGTTGAAGATTTATTACAGAATAACCCTTCTTGTTAATGCCGAATCATTGATATATTTTTCTTCACAATGTTCCCGGTATCCAGCTACCTTTATTCCAAGTTTCATTGCAAGCAATCGGTTCGGTAGTTTTTGCGCGAGAGATTGCAAAGACACACACTTTTTTTTTGTTGGTGTTTCCTTATCTGTTGGCATTCTGAAAATAACTCTTATTTTTCTCTTTTATTTTTAGAATGTCTGTCAATTATGATGTACAACAATTTTGAAAATGTGAATTATGATCATCGACTTTTTATGCTGACTGTACGTAACCTAAACGTTTAACAAAAAAGAAAGCTTCAAAAAAGCTTCGAAACATTCAGCAGTATCATCGAAGTCACGTTTCGCTCACATATCAACCTTTTTGGATTTAGGATGTGGTGTGGAAGGAAAACGGATGTTCAAACTAAATTATTCAAAACAGGCCTATGCTCTGCCAAATGCCGTGTTCACATTTTTTGCAGAAATATTACGTGAATACCTACCAATAAAATGGATGATAGGGTTTCAACAAATATAAAAAACGGGTAATTTGTTTGATATTTTCATAAAAGGTAGGTTATAGGTTTACACTCATGTTTTCCAGGTACCTACATTAAGCCGAGCGTCCACCATCTACTAAAATAAGTTAATTTAGCGTGGCTCCGCATGGTCAATCTAGTTTTCACACATGTGCGTCAAACACAAAAAATTAGAAAGGTTGTTATAGGTATACCCATATTTTGCGTCTCATCACGACCACAATAATTATTGTAATGTAGTCAAAAAGTCGACATTAGTGAATTTAAAATTCCAATACGCGATAATAAGACGCGGGAAAATTGAAAAGATGTGCCAGCAATGCAAATAAAGGTATAACTCAATTTTAAGAGTATGTTTAAGTAGGGTTAACATCAATGATGTTAACTTTTAGGTATTCTTGGATGTAAAGCAAATAATAAAGCCGACCGTCCATCGACAACTAATAAAATAATATAAAACTAAGTCGGTAAAGTTTTTATTGAATTAAATCAGGAGTACCTCAAGGCAGTATTTTAGGGCCCGTTCTATACCTGATTTTTACAGCCGACTTACCAACCCTTGACAACGTTACCACAACCGCTACTTACGCAGATGATACTGCTCTCTTATCCGTTAACGAGAACCCGCGGATAGCATCAGACAACTTACAACTGCATCTTTCCTTAGTCGAGGAGTGGTTTGATAAATGGCGCATAAAGGCTAACAAAGATAAGTCAATTCACGTGACTTATACACTCAGACGAGAAACATGTCCACCTGTTCTGCTGTATAATGAGCCAGTTCCCCAGGCGGACGAGGCTAGATACCTGGGCATGTACTTAGATAGACGCCTAACCTGGCAGAAACATATCTGGACGAAACGCAAGCAACTAGACGCCAAAGTTCGCAGCCTATACTGGCTGATTGGAAGAAAATCTCAATTATCACACAAGAGCAAAATGGCTATCTACAAGACTATCATCAAACCGGTTTGGACATACGGGATCCAACTTTGGGGCTCAGCTAGCATCAGCAACATAGAGATACTGGAGAGGTTTCAAAGCAAAACAATTAGGAACATGCTTAACATACCTCGACACGTTAGCAACAAATACATGTATATGGACATAAAAATCAAAACTGTAAAGCAAGAGATAGAACCATACAGCAGAGCCTACCAGAGAAGGCTAACCAGACACGAAAACGATCTTGCTGCTCAATTACAAGGCCCAGGGAGCCTAACATTCTCCCGGCTGAAACGCCATAGCATACAAGGACTAGCAGTAAGATTCGCAGACAACGAATAAGAGACAACTCACTGGACAAGTCTCTCAAATAATAAACGACATTATAATACTCAGCCAATTTATTGGACTATTGTCAAACAGACAGATCGCCATGTAGCAGTTTACAGAAAAAAAAAAAAAAAAAAAAAGTTGTCGGTGGACGGTCGGCTTTATTATTTGCTTTACATCCAAGAATACCTAAAAGTTAACATCATTGATGTTAACCCTACTTAAAGTCTTAAACCTTTATTTTCTTCCCCACATCAAAAAACCTATGGCTTCTTCTCATAAGGTTGCGTTCCAAGACACACTAAATTACTGACAATTCAAAACGATCATGAAATGTCTTATTATTATATTATAAGAAACATATTTTTGATTTTTATAAAAAGGAAAAATGTAAACAAAAATCTTTATCACCAGAAACAATTAAAGACACTCCAGCATTCCGCCAACGAGCAGCAATTAAAATTATATCCCGAAGTAGGTACTAGTATAAAACATCGGATAAAACTGGAGACAAAGTCAGGCGACAAACCGCGGTACCACAAACAATAGGGTAGTTACATTTTACGACACAATCGTCGGGAATACACCTCGAGATTGTACTCCAGCCAACAATTAAAGGGAAGAGATAAAGCCGACGGATTTTCAACGACTCCTTTACCTTTATAAATAACTGGGGATAAGTATGGTCGTTTCTTCCGGTATAAGGTACTTAGTTATCTACTGCTACAGTTTCTTCAAAATAAATGCATCGAAAGAGTTATTTTTATTTCGGTACAAGTTATAGCTCTTATTGGTACCTATTACAAATATTATATTTAAGAACGAATATTTACCAATTTTTAATTTGTATAGAGCTCGATGTTCGATATTTAATTGTTTGGAGAAAAAAGGCAATGTTACCTAGTTTCTAATCGCATACTGACATTTATTTGCAAAAATTTCTTGTTTTCTTTGTGAAAGGTAGAAGAACGACCTCACACTTAGAATTGCCTTTTAATACCTACCTGAAGAAAATTAATATAGGTTAAACATAATCAAACAATGATATAAACACTGAATCAACACATAAAACAACAACAAAATAAACATTTTTTAACAACTAGAGTTAAATTTCCATTAATATAATGATGACATGTAATTTTTACCAATACTATTAAAGGTATGTGAATAACAGCAGAAAATTTAGGTACCTATAAACAAACAATGAGGTAAAGCACAAAATAAAATAAAACAATATTATAATTCATAGTTATTCGTTCGAAATAAAGAAAAATCTGTGCAGTAGGTATGTGGTAGGTGTCGATTTGATAGGCTTTGTGAAAAAATGTGCGTTTTATATGCGGAACGCAACGTGAACTGTATTTGAGGCGTGCCTTTCGCGACTTTTGCAAGTATGGTGAATTTATTTTGTGAAAAATACCAAGTAAATAAGTTGGTACGTATGTACTTTTAGAACTCTAAAGCTGGTATGAGGACCGTAGCGTAGTTTTTATTTATATTTAGAATTATTGGTAAATCGCATTAAAACTTTATAAATGTTATAAAAACTTATTATTTTAAATTTATTGTGTTTATTTATGTGAATAAACATTAAGTATTCAGATTATTTAGAACATAGTCGGTTGAATATAACGTTTCTACAATAATTACTGTTCTACAAACAGAAACAAGTATTTTCAAATAATATAAATAATATGAATGAATTGACGGAAAATAACAACAAAGTAAAAATTAAGACGTCATGTTTAAATATAATATCTAGGTATGTATATATAGGTAGGTATATATACCATTTACTTAAATATAGATATTTATTAACTTTTAATATACATATTAAAAATATCGACAATCGATGTTTACTCGCGAATAAAACGGACAACTATTTGCGCGGCAAACAGGTCGCTTTTGCGTGAGCTCCCGCGTCCGCAATCGCGTTTCGTTGTCAACATACATACTAAACATACCTACCTAGTACGTGTATACAACGTAGGTTTACATGTTCGCAATACCTATGTGCTCTACAGTTTTAGATTGCCAACGCTATTGTAGATAAACAGATTTTGGGCACAGAAACCAAGAGCAACTGAGCTAGTATCTTCCTCATTATCTTACTAGCTGCATGCGCCCCATGGTTTCACCTGCGTAAGTTCCGATTCCGCGGGTTTATCGGGATAAAAAGTAAGCCCATGTGTTATTTATTTCACGTTATATTCCAAGTTTCATCAGTAGATTTTGCTTGAAAGAGTAACAAAGTCACATTCAGACATACAAACATTGTATTCTTTGATATCTAAAAGTTTTAATAGTATTGAAAATCATTAAGTTGACATTAAGATTTAAAATAATTCATTTCCTAAGTTAAGTGCAGGTGATTTTTTTTTAATTATACCTACTAATTGATAATATTTGTAACTATATTTCCTGCAAATTAATGACATTCATTCATTGAAACTTTCGCGTTTATATAATATAATAATTATTATTAAAAAAAGTAATAATTATTAGTAAAAAAATAAGGAAATTTAAAAACTAATTGTTTTGAGAATGTACGGAACACCATTAAAATCCGGTTTAGCGTTTGGAAATGATTTAATGTTTAGTTATATTTATTTATTCGTATGGCATGATTTTAATACAGACGTTCAAAATGTTAAAATTTAATATCTCTAGTCTTGGTCTCTACCTCCCCTTCGAGGAGGGCAGATCGTAATGAGGAATATTAAGCAAATTCTACTTATAGATTACTACAACAAGATAATGTTTGATTCGATGCTTATTGTACTGATAAAGAAAGAATAGTAAAATTAATAAAGCCCATTCAAAGTATTGCGAAATTAGGTCGCACGCGCAAGGTGTCGAATGGATTGATAAGTACGTACGTGTACCGTACAGAGAACGATATTTACCTAAGTCCAACGCCAACTAAACTAAGTTAGTTTAGCTTAGTTTAACCGCCGAAATATTTTCGCCGTCCAACGAAAGCATTATGTAACCTGTAATGTAACATTAGGGCGAGAAAGTTGGAATTTCCGCAATCGACCTTTGTTTGATTCAATGGTAAATAAGAGAAATAATCGTAAACTAATTTTTTTGCTCGGATAAAAATATGTAGTTCAAAAAACCGAATGAGGAAACATTCGGTTAAAACACGATAAGAATAAAGCAACTACGCTCGATAACAAAAATCTTAGAAAACTAACAACAGGTAAAATGCCCATAATATCTGGTCAAAGAGAAGCGCCACTTTTAGGCTGCTTTTCCACCAGAGATGCACCAGAGAGACCAGCTATGCAGCTATGCTGCGAAGATGTGAAATCTAAGCTACGAAAATACGCTAAGCAATAGGTATGTACACAAATGAATATGGCTGGTGGATATTAAACGCATCCATAGCATCGTAGCATAGCACATCTCTTGTGGAAAAGCAGCCTTATACTCTACTGTACCTACCTACTACGAAATCTCTTCCCCTAAACGACCATCAAAGTATACGTAATTATTTACCTCACACTTAACGCCGTAGCCGGCAGCCGGTGGCAACATCACATTAGCCACGAGTAAAAACATTACATTTCAACAACAAACAAACGTGGGGATTGCCACTGAATGGTAGATGTAATAATTTATTAGACACTTATTTTTTCGGAAGATAAATAGAAAACTTTATTTGTACGATTTGTATGTATTATTACAATTATTTGCAACATATAGAGTAAAAATATAGCCTAAAATGTAAGTTGCACTAATACAGCCAGCGGCCTTATCGCTAAAAGGGATTTTTTTCCAGGCAACCTTCGGATTTAATATATTTGTTTTAGCTTGAGTCGTAACCATAGGTTTTTGTAGTCTTTTAAAATACAATTTTTAAACATACTTATATTAAAAGACTACTAACATGGTTGTTTTCTACTACAAAATTATTATTATTTAAATTACAATTTTAATAGGGTACCATGTCTTAATTTGTTTTTTACGAAGCTCGAAATATCGGCATGCAATATTGTCAACTTGCTTGTTTCAGTAAATTTAAAGGTACGTACCTAAAGTATTAACGTTTGTTTAGTACCTATTAGTGTTTGTTTTTGTATTTTGTTTGTCTATTTAAATTTTTATTGTAAAATGTGTGTGTGTTATAAAAATATTGTTAACAATTTTTAGAATTAAGTATACCTACTTAAATGGATAAATCCAGTCGAGATCGGAATTTATGGAAAAAAATAGTACCTACCTATAATTGAAATATAGGAAGTACTAATCTATTGAACTAAATCTCGAACCGTAATCAAATCACCTTTATTTCTCACCTCTAGAAAATATTCAACCCTGCGAGTAAATAAAGGCAAACATCCTAATTTTTCAGCAGCAGACGCGTGGGAACATCTCACGTTGGTACACCAGTTCGTACCCACCTAACGTCTTCTTCAAGGGGGATGAAATATCTAAACGCGAGTCTCTTAATGACTCTCATTTATTTTCTCCCAAACCTCGTGGAGCGTTCGTATAATTATTGCGTTTCCAGTAGGGCTATTAAGTTTTGCTTCGGTTAAAATGAGATATGGCCGCATTTATTCCGTGTTCAACTTGATATCTTTGGCAAGGGTTGCGAATTTAATATTAGATGATTATTTTATAATGTAATTAATTTAATTGTGGGATGTGGTTTAAGTTAAATTGTTTAGTTTGTTTTTTTTTTGTTGTGAGTATTAATTTTTTTATAGTTTTTTCAAGGTAAATATTCAAATATGCAGTGTAGGTACTTTAAATGTGTATGTATGTTTATTTCACAGTAGGTACGGCACGGCCATAGCTGGTCTGCCGTACTGTGAGTGAATAATGAAGTTAACGAAAATTTCATTCAATATCATCGCAGTCAATTTTCAAACTTAAATTTGACGGTTGCCAAATAACATTTGACATTGCGCAATTAATTCTATACAAATCTTGGTCCAGCATGTGTAGATGGTTACGCAAGGAAAGCCGCAACCATAGCATATACATCCTACTTCCTACTAATATTATAAAGCAGAAAGTTTAGTGAGTATGTGTGTGTGTATGTATGTATGTGTGTTTGTAACTCAATCACGCAAAAACTACTGAACCGATTGCGATGAAACTTGGAATATAAGTAGTTGCATACCGGGAATAACACATAGGCTACATTTTTCCCGATATTCCCGCGGGAACGGGACTTACGAGGGTGAAACCGCGGGGTGCAGCTAGTTTTATAATACAATTTACATATATTTAAGTATTTACAAATAGAAAGGCTTATGTAGCTGAAATATTTACAATATCTCAGCCTCGCTTTTTTTTTTCTGGCCGTCAACCTTTATTAAAGAGGTTGACACTGTCAAAATCATTTGAAATTATGTTAATATTAATGAAACCTTTACACTACTAGTCGTAAATGAATCGTACAATCAGAAGTGGTCGTAACAAATGGAATATAATTGCCCTCCTCGAATCGGGATCGATCTATCTATCCCATCATTCACGATAGATACCTACCTACTCTTCTATCTTTTTAATGAGTAAGCTTATTTGGCGATATCTAAGGGGAAGATACGACTTGTGTAAC
Source organism: Idaea dimidiata (assembly GCA_949358125.1). Taxonomy (NCBI): domain Eukaryota; kingdom Metazoa; phylum Arthropoda; class Insecta; order Lepidoptera; family Geometridae; genus Idaea; species Idaea dimidiata. The sequence continues at coordinate 11,105,690 of OX442339.1, read as the reverse complement.
GTTCTTATTAGGTAGATTTGTTCGAGTTGCAAACGATATCTTAGTAGTGGTAGATCCCCCAACTTTTATTCTGAAGGTCGTGGTTTTGATCCCGACTGACCGCGCACCAATGTCTTTTTCCTTTAAACTTGCGTTATTTGTAGGGTTGAATAGACGATTAGGTGTAGTGATGTACCAACAAAGCGACATAACCGTTGGTTCGGTAAAGCTCTTTATTAAATAGATTTACAAAATAAAAAATATGAAAAAAATATTTTAAAAAATCACTCTTACGGTGAAGGAAAACATCGTGGGGAAACCCACGACTTAGTTAGCTCCAGACGTATTAGCCAGTTCTTTCTTCTGGGTATGGCTGACTAGGCTGGGAGGGTGGTGGGCGAGCCTACTCCACATAAGGGACGATTTATAATAGACCGTCATCCGGCCGAGCTTCGTTGTCCATTGCTCGGCGAGCAGTCGATCGGTCTGTTGCAACCGAGTGGCGGCCGAGCAACAGACAACGAAGCTCGGACCCTAACGGTCTAATATAAATCATCGCTAACATTGTACTGGGCACTACAGCGCCACAATTGCATGGATTAAAAGTTGCTTGCGCTGTATAAATCATCTGAAAATTATAGACGAAAAGGCCAAATGTTATGTACTACCGACACATAATTTTCTTAGTAAAATAATGTACCTAGTTATCCAGTACCTAGTTATTGTACCTAGTTATATCGTCCATCCAATAGGTACCTCTCTACACTTAGTTCATGAAGACACGAGTACCTGAAATGCGATCTCGTAATCTGAGCTAACATTTTATCAAAGCGCCCGAGGCATGAGCTTTCAGTCGGTATGGTTCTGCTACCTTTATAAAGATAACACCGCCTGCTCTAAGCTGAGTCTCATCGTCTTAACGTGTCTAAACAATGCCGTGTTTGTTGTTTACTAGACAAATTATTATTGTTGCTGTATGTTAGAATGATTACCTTCTACCTAACAGTTTGAGTTTTGTTTAGGGTTGTTTATGCAAAACTAGCTGCGCCTCGCGTATTTACCCGCGTAAATCCCGTTCCCGCGGGAATATCGGGATTTAAAGAAGTTTATGTGTTCCCGGTATCCAGCTATCTATATTCCAAGTTTCATCGCAATCGGTTCTGTAGTTTTTGCATGAAAGTCACATACATACATGCAAACTTTCGCGTTTATAATATTAGTAAGATCGAAATACCTACCTAAGAGCTGACAGAGAGAATATTCGGATCAAAACATGTTATTATTACACAATCAAGGTCGCACGCGCACATTCTGCGATAAAAACGTGATTCTTCACACTACGATCTTTAACACTTTCGCTATTTCGTACGTGTAATATAAGCATCGGTGGTTCAGTGGTAGAATGCTCGCCTGCCACGCGGGCGGCCCGGGTTCGATTCCCGGCCGATGCAATATGTTTTTTACTAAAATATTTTTGCATATAGCAAAATGTTGGATTTTCATTCAGCGTGGCAATTCAGCCATTTTGAGCTCGCTTTCAAGGAAAGAGGGCTTGAGCTTATTTTAATAACTTAATTTTCGTGATAAATTTGGTTTATTTATTTAACTTAGATTAGTTTTATCACAATATAATTTAAAAAAAATTGATTAAACTTGGCTATTAGATATTTATTTTAAGCAAGCTTCTTATCGTTTCATAAAGATGTTTACAAAAAGTGAATTATCCAAAATAGTCTAAGAATTTACTCGGTAATAGAGTTATGCGGTATGCGCGCCTCGCACCGATTGTCTTTTAGTATATCGTAGCAAATACTACGAATGTTACTCTATGTTATTACTTATTAAAATAAACTTTAATTTATTAATAACAATTTTTTTGTACATATTATATTTACCTGCTTACACAATGGACAGGCAAACACCAGTTTAGGATTCAGTTTCAATTGTAACTAAATTTCTTCAATCAGAACTTCAAGAACTTATAGGTACCTAGGGCATATTGCTTATGTTTACCTACATAAACTAAATTAATATAATGTTCGAGGCAGAGCAAACTTCGATCCGAAATCCTCGTTCCAGCATCCAGTGGCCTAACTCTAAATGCCCCGAAGCGATCTCAAGGCACGCATGCCAAGACAAACCAAAATCTTATCAACCGTCCGCCATGTTGGTCTTGTTAATAAGCAAAACTGCACACAAGCGGGCAACTTACCTGTAGGCTATTTGTGGAATATATTGCTCGGCGCCGTATGCAAACACCCTTGTTACAAAGCTTCCAATAAGTTATGAGCGGTGTGACATTTACAGCTCAGAACTTGCCTAAGACGTCGATTGTACAGTCAGCAGCTCTAGACAACATTCTTATCGAATAACGAAATCGCGTGACGTGACTTTTCGCGAACTAATATGTCAATTTTATACAAAAAAAATCTGTCGATTGCGATTTCGTTATTCGATAAGAATGTTGTCTCGGGCTGCAGATAAGGACTGAGGGTACCAAGTGCATATTTTAAAGTTTTAAGTTTTGCAATACCTAAGTAATTGTTGATAATTTTTGCAATACCTAATGGTTAAGTAATTGTTGATAATTCTGCTTGATATCACTAAAGCGTCCTAACTGTTAGTAATTTCATGAAGAAAAACCAAAAAATACTAAACCGTTATTGATAAAATTAAAACTGTAAAATATGCACATGGTACCCTAACTCAGAATACTAATAAAAGGTACCTGGTGCATATTTTTGAGTTTTATTTTTTCAGTAACCGTTCAGTAATTGTTGTGTATTCTGCTCGATATATTACTATACTTCCAAAGTGTTACTTATTAGATGCAGAATAACCATGGTAGCCTTCATTATACAAGGTGTAACGAGGATATTCCAACACATGACATGTATTTTTATTTTTTTAAGTGTATATTTTAATTATCAATTTTTGTACGAAATGTTAGTTGTTTTTTAATCTATGCTTTGATTAACCATTGAATTGACTACATAGCTTGTTTTTTGTCCGTGGATACATTGGTGTTGTGTTTTGTAGTGTAATTTGTTTGTTCGACTATATGTTACTAATTATTAATTTAGAAGCTTATAATTAGACGAGGTAAGACATTAAACATCAAACTTAGGATAAGATAACTCAGACGTCTTCTAGGTAGAATATAGCCGGAGAACTATACACCTAAGACCTAATGTAAATTTGTAAACAACCTATATTCCTGAATAAATGATTATGATTATGATTATGATAACCATTTAAGCCAAAAGGGGTTTGTTCTAGACGTCTAGGCTAACAACTTTTGTTCTACGATCTTTCGAAATTCGAACTTTATTTTAAATTTTGGAGTGTAGGTGAAATGGACTAGAATTAAAAGAGTCAATTCAACATTCGAAAGTGCATGCGTATAAAAATTGTGGCATTACCTAGGTAACAGCAGAGCGTATTTTTTTATTTCCATTTCGCAATTGTAATTGAATAGCAGACGCCTTACAAATGAACGTTTTATTTCTGATCAGAAATTTTGGGCAACTTTTTTGTTCAGATTTCAAAAAAGTTAAACACAATAAGAAGCCTGAAAAAATTAGAAAAATCAAATTGAGAGGGTAAGTGGTGGGTGTAAAGAGAAATAACTTGGCAAAGCAATACCTTACTCCAGTAAGGGGTAAGTAGAAACCTACCGACATAAATTAATAATAATAAATTGTTTATTTTTCGAGATACAAACATCAGCTTAGTCAGACATTTACTTATATCTATAAAGGCAAATTGAAATAATAACTAATTATCACTTCGCGCTGCGGTACTGATGCAGAGACGCGAGTTCGAATTTTTGATTTGATGATGATTTTTTTCTTTAAAATATTTCTAGTATATTAAGGGGCTGCTAAAGGTGTTTTCAAATGTAAATTGAACCTACTTCGAAACGTTTGTTTCTTGAATAAAGAATGTAGGTAAAATAAAATGAATAAAAATGCTTTGGCCTAACTGACTGACTCAGAGCAGAGCCCAAACCACTAGTTCTAGAAACATGCAAAATGGAGAGCATGTTCCTTGTTCGTAGATAACCACTAAAAATGGTTTTTGGAAAATCCCGCGGCATAGAGACTACGCCGGTGAAACCGCGGGACTCTGCTAGTAACTTTTAAAAGAATAGAAACAAAAGTCACTTACAACTATACCTACCTACATACAGTTTAATTTTGAATTTCATCCTCAGAAAGTAAGATTAGATTCAAGCAATTTGCGTCACAAATGCACAATTAAACTTTGTAGGTAGGTACCTCGTCAGTTAAATTTATACGAGTGACATCAACATCGTGCAGAAAATTTCGATTAAAACAAAATCGTAGCTCAAATCCCACGGGGGCGCTTCATTTTATAGCAATTAGTTAGCTACAGGCAGTGGATTCGTCACAAGTGAATGGATACCCCTTTCGTACGATATACTTTTATACTGTACGATGCGACGACAATGTCGGAAATATACTAAAATCTGTATAGATAAAATGCTTTGTTCTGATTGACTGACTGATCAACGCACAGACTAAACAGCGGTTTCAGCTCTGTACTATTAGAGAATAGTTAGTGGGGAACTGAAAAGGACTAAAATGTGTATCGTTAAAATGCTTTGTTCTGATTCACTGACTGCTTTAACTCACAGCCTAAACAGCGGTTTCAGCTTTCTAAATTAGAGAATAGTTTAGAACTGAAATTTAAAGAATTTGTTATTTTGTATGATGTAGGCATCCGATAAGAATATATAAAAATTCTCACGGGATTGTGACAAACACGCAGCTTGTAAATAGTTCAAAATTGTTGGTAATTATGAAAAAAAAATGAAAAGATTTAAGTAGGTAACGAAACTTAGTAAATTATTAAAAAAACATAAAAAGTAAACCGCTTTAAAGAAAAATCAAAAAATGCATTGTTGAGACTTTTAGTTAAAGACTACGTGCCCTGATTCCGTATGAAGCTTTTAATATAGACACTTGTCTAGAACTAAATCCGATCTAAGCTTTCAATTTAAACAAATTGGAGCTTTTGTTTACAATTAAGTTATTATCGTAATCCATCAGCTGTGACTAGAACTTGGGTAACAGATTACATCCGTCAGCATAGACGTCGGGCGTCGTCTCGTCATCTGTAAAGAAGCTTCGCAAATGTCGAAGTTAGTCATCTAAGTGAGTCGAGAAACAAAACTGCTCGACCAAGTTCAGACAATAACAGTTGCAGATAACGCCAGCTTCCATTGTCGAGATACAGACAAGTTGCCAAGTCGAGGCTTAACATGTGATACGATTAATGTTCTATTTTAGTTTAATTATAAGCTCGTATCTAGTTGTGGATAAATGAAACTGATTCACTGTTCTTTCTTAGGATTTGTGTGTTTAGGTTGTGGTTAGTTATTGTATAAATTTTAACGATGCTTTACCCTGAGATAGGAAATGCAAATGCACTGAAATGTAGAAACGGCATCTCAACAATGAAATGATAAAAGCAACGCGATTTAAATTCTGATTTTATTGTTAACTGTACTGCCTACCTCTTTATATTTAGGCCGAACTAGATGCAAGCCTTCTTCGTGTTTGTTTCTTGCTTCTGTCGTTCTATGTTCTATTCTATTTTGTATTCATGAAAACATGTAATTGGTTTTTTTAACTTAAGCTATCGTTATGTTGTAAAAGCTGTTGTTTTTCCGAATAAATAAACCAGAAAATGAGTTTCATTTCTATGAAGTTTATTTTTTATAGTTCTGTAGCCTAGCTAAATTATCAATACACCTACCTATAGCTAGCTACGCATAATATACTCACCCGGCCGCCGCACTCGCGCCGCGCATCATCGCTGCTACATCTACCTGTATAGCTACGTGTATAGGTACTTACCTGACCGTCCGCCGCTGCGCCCGCGCCGCTGCAACACCCCGCGCCGCCGGCCTGCGCCACCTCGGTGCACATTAGTGAGCCGCACGCATCTATCGCGAGCTCACGTCGCCTTGCTTAAAATAATACTTACGCTCCGCGCTTTCGTATTGTTTACATGCCTAAATATCAATGTTTAACTATCCTATATCTTTCTTCCAACTGTGACCTGTACTATTTTCCGTATTTCCGGTTTCCGTGTCTTGTGTACCTACCTTCTGTGATTGAACATTATAAAAGTGATAGCTAAAGAGTGTTGTTATTGATAGACTATAGACTGACCTACCTGTTAGGAACTAATACACCTACTAGGGTCATAGATAGGTATATACAACCCGCAATAGCTACAGTGGTGACCTTATTTAAAACACGTGTTGGAATATTCTACGCAAGTGAACGGATTCAACGAAATGGCTACCGGTACAAAGGATGGAGATATAGACGGGGAGCAAGGGACTTTGAACGCACCGTCATCTGAAGTTTCGAGAGTCAGTGTTCGCATGCCACCTTTCTGGCCTAGTAAGCCTGCACTATGGTTTGCTCAGGTAGAAGGAAGCTTTATTATTTCGAACATTACGTCAGACGTCACGAAATTTTATTATATCATAGCGCAACTCGAGCCGCAGGTGGCGTCAGAAGTCGAAGATATTATTACTTCCCCGCCCTTATCGAACAAGTATGAGAAACTCAAAAGTGAGTTAATCAAAAGACTGTCAAAAAGTAAAGAAAACAAAGTTAAACAACTTCTACTTCATGAAGAATTGGGTGACAGAAAACCATCACAGTTTCTGCGACATTTACGGCATTTGGCTGGAGAAGATGTACCACAAGACTTCCTCAAAACAGTGTGGTCAAGCAGATTACCGAATAATATAGCCACGGTAGTAGCTTCACAACCCTCACTCGACCTGGAAGCTCTGGCCGATCTCGCTGACCGTGTTCACGATATCGCCGTGCCTCAACAAATCGCATCCATGGCTTCAACTTCGTCGATTACTATGGAACAATTGGCACGACAAGTTAGTGAGCTGACGAAAAGTGTTCAACGCCTATCTAGGAGTGAAAATCGATCTCGACCGAAAGAAGGTAATAATAATAGAAGGCGTAGTACGAGTCGGTCCCAGTCAAGTTATCGTAAGTACCCTACCTGTTGGTACCATTCAAAATTTGGACCGAAGGCCAACAGATGCATAAAGCCGTGCGATTATAAGCAATCGGGAAACTCCAGGGGCAGTCAGTGATGGCGGCTGAAGACTGCTCCACCTGTAAGGGCCGCCTGTTCGTGACCGATAAATATACGAAGGTACAATTTTTAGTCGATACTGGTTCCGATGTTTGTGCCTACCCTCGCAAACTGTTAAGAGACAGATGCTGCAAATCGAAATATGAGCTTTATGCTGCAAACGGATCAGTAATTCCTACGTATGGAACTGTGGAACTTAGCCTCAATTTAGGTCTACGCCGCAATTTCACCTGGAAATTCATCATAGCAGATGTTTCTAAGCCAATTATAGGCGTCGACTTCATAAGTTTCTACAACCTATTAGTTGACTGCCGTAACCATCGCTTGCTAGATTCTGTTACCAGTTTATCAGTCGACGCACCACCTTCTCACACTCAAGCTCACGAGTTAACTTCAATCAAAGTGCCCACAGGCGACTCTCCCTATCATGAACTTCTGAAGCGCTTCCCTGAGATCACAAGACCTGCAGGATCAAACAGGAAAATAACCCATGGTACTAAACACCACATAAGAACTACTCCTGGACCACCTGTATCTTCACGTCCTCGTCGTTTGGCACCAGATCGTCTTAAAATTGCCAAGAAGGAATTCGAAGAAATGTTGAAGGTTGGAACTGCTCGACGCTCTGAAAGCCCGTGGTCTTCACCTTTGCACATGGTTCCAAAAAAGGACGACAGCTGGAGACCCTGTGGTGATTACAGAGCTCTCAACGCGAGAACAATACCAGACCGTTACCCCGTGAGACATATCCATGACTTCGCTTATCAGCTTTCAGGTGCTAAGATATTCACAAAAATTGATCTCATAAAGGCCTATAACCAATTGCCTCTTGTGGAGGAGGATATTCCGAAGACGGCTATAACAACACCGTTTGGCCTCTTCGAATTTCCTTTTATGACGTTTGGTCTCAGAAATGCAGCACAAACCTTCCAAAGGTTCTTAGATGAGGTTCTACAAGGCCTAGATTTCACGTACGGATTTCTCGACGATATTTTGTGCTTTTCAAGATCAGAATCTGAACACCTGCAGCACCTGGAAATGCTATTTGAACGTCTGAAAAAGTACGGAATACTTATAAACACTTCGAAGTGTGTACTCGGCATGGAACAAGTGACATTTCTCGGCTACAATGTATCTTCAGCTGGAATACAACCCCTGCCAGAGAAGGTTCAAGCAATTCAAGCCTATCCTGTTCCAAAGACCGCAAAACAGCTTCGTAGATTCCTGGGTATCCTTAATTTTTATAGGAAGTTTATACCTAAAGCTGCGGAAATACAAGGACCCTTGAATTCTGCTCTTGCCGGACCGAACGTCAAAGGATCTACACCTATCCACTTTACACCAGAGCTCCAGAAGTCATTTGAAGACTGCAAAACCAGCTTAGCTAATGCGACTCTCATCTCACATCCTGATCCGCAAGCTGAACTAGCCCTATTCACCGACGCATCCGACGTTGCTATAGGTGCAGTAATCCAGCAGCGTAGTCATGGAACCTGGGAGCCGCTAGGATTTTTTTCGCGCAAACTAACTTCTGCGCAAACTAAATATAGTCCTTATGATAAGGAACTCCTTGCTATTTATGAAGGAATTAAATATTTTCGGTACATGGTTGAGGCCAGAACTTTTACAGTGTTCACCGACCATAAACCAATCACCTTCGCCTTTAGCATAAATCGTGACAGCTGTTCACCACGTCAACATCGGTATTTAAATTATATCGCTCAGTTTTGTACTGACATTCGACATGTATCCGGAAAGGACAACATTGTAGCCGACGCATTTTCTCGCGTTGAGAGTATAGCGAGCTACGTCGACTACAAAGCGTTGGAGAGGGAACAAGAAGCTGATCCAGAGCTAAATAACCTGCTCAAGTCAGGTACTTCAATGAAATTAGAGAAAGTCTCCACTTCTGATGGCACACTATACTGCGACGTATCAACACCTTACCCAAGACCATATATCACACCAGCCTTTCGTTATCAGATATTTGAGAGCCTGCATAATCTGAGCCATCCAGGGCCGTCTGCTACAGAGAAACTAGTATCAGAACGATACGTATGGCCTGGAGTTCGACGGGACTGCAGAAAGTGGTCACAGACATGCACAGATTGCCAAAAAAATAAAGTAACCCGTCACACTTCCTCTCCTTTCTCATCATTTCCTTTACCCTCAGACCGATTCTCCCATATCCATATGGATATCGTCGGCCCCTTACCTTGCTCTTCTGATTACAGATACTGCCTAACCGTCATCGACAGGTTTACTCGATGGCCAGAGGCGTTCCCGTTGGTCGACATCACCGCCGAGTCGTGCGCCCGAGCATTCATTTCTGGTTGGGTTGCGCGCTTCGGTTGTCCTCACACAATCACAACGGACAGAGGACGGCAATTTGAATCCCAGCTGTTCAAGAGTATCTGCAGCCTGATCGGTGCTACCCATCGCCCCACTACAGCTTACCATCCTGCCTGTAATGGGATGGTCGAGAGGCTACACCGACAGCTGAAGGCGTCGATAAAATGCCATAACAACTCCCAGTGGTCCGAAGTTCTTCCACTCGTCCTGCTCGGTATCAGGAGCGCCTGGAAGGAAGACTTGAAGACGTCCGCTGCAGAACTCGTGTACGGTGAACCCTTGAGACTACCTGGTCAATTCTTCTCGCCGAGTCACAACACTGAACCTGACATCACCAGTTTCACTTGTCGTCTCCGCAACCACATTGCAAACCTGTCTCCAATTTCAACGGCCTGGCATGGTAACAAAACCTTCTACGTACCGTCGGATATTTTCACCTGTGCCTACGTGTTTCTTCGCCAAGGTCCAGCTAAGATGTCCATGGAATCGCCATACTCCGGTCCCCATAAGGTTCTGGAAAGGAAACCAAAAACATTTAAAATAGATGTAAAAGGAAGAGGGATTACCGTTACCATCGATAGGTTAAAACCGGCTTACCTGGTAGACGGTGTTCCTCCATCCACAACTAGTCCACAAGTCAATGATCCTCAACCTGTAAAAAAGACTAAGAGTGGAAGAGTAGTAAGATTTCCAGATTACTATCGACCGTGAACCGGTCTCAGAGGGGGAGTGATGTAGCCTAGCTAAATTATCAATACACCTACCTATAGCTAGCTACGCATAATATACTCACCCGGCCGCCGCACTCGCGCCGCGCATCATCGCTGCTACATCTACCTGTATAGCTACGTGTATAGGTACTTACCTGACCGTCCGCCGCTGCGCCCGCGCCGCTGCAACACCCCGCGCCGCCGGCCTGCGCCACCTCGGTGCACATTAGTGAGCCGCACGCATCTATCGCGAGCTCACGTCGCCTTGCTTAAAATAATACTTACGCTCCGCGCTTTCGTATTGTTTACATGCCTAAATATCAATGTTTAACTATCCTATATCTTTCTTCCAACTGTGACCTGTACTATTTTCCGTATTTCCGGTTTCCGTGTCTTGTGTACCTACCTTCTGTGATTGAACATTATAAAAGTGATAGCTAAAGAGTGTTGTTATTGATAGACTATAGACTGACCTACCTGTTAGGAACTAATACACCTACTAGGGTCATAGATAGGTATATACAACCCGCAATAGCTACAGTTCTATACCCCCAGTACGACATATTTAGAAAACGCCATCTGAAAAAGTGTTGCGTTTACAAAAAATAACTTTTTTTTTTAAAAGCATTACTTACCTACAGCCGCACCAAGGCCGCTTTTCAAAAATCTAGGTTCTTTGTTTTACAAAAAGTACACTATGTACCTACGGGTAATTCATAGAGGTATCTAACGATAATATTAAACATCGTACAGAGGCCCCATTCTCCAAATAAAACCTGCAAACAAGAACCCACCTACCTAGAGATTCAACAAGAAAAGACTTATCAAAGCCCATCAGAGCCATCGAAAGTTCGTTAAACTAATGTCACTCTATTTGTTATCGTCCCCTCCCGATTCAAAAGAGACAAAACTATGTCTAACCGCAAGGGGGAAAGAGAGAAATAGCCCTAGATAATTCGCTATAATCACAGTTTTGTTTTCCAATCGGTGCTAACGATTATTGGCGTGTAATTCGGATGCCATTTTGAAATTGCTTCAGTGTTAAGACAAGTCGTTATCAAGTACAATAAAAAGAGGGCACGGTAATTAGTTAGTTGAGAGTCGCTGAGAGGTGGTTTTGCTTTAAGTTTGGTTTTTGTAGTGGGTTCTTGAGATAAATATAAGCAGGTAGTAGGTATTCAGTTAATGAACCAATTTAACTAAATACCTACTACTTACTAAGTAGGTGTAGATTTTTTACTTGTTTTCAAAACTTAGATTAAAATTTTAAAAAAATACCCTTTAAGATCCCGTGGCATTTCCTGAAAAATATGTTATTCTTGTATTCCAAGACACCACTACGTACACATTACATAATTACAGATCCTAGTTGCACCTAATTCAGTTTAGTGGGTAGCATGTCTGCAATAATACACCAAAACATAAACTTGCATGTTTCCAAAACCCGTCTGTATCTAGCTGTGTTTGTTAGCATGACCTATAACTCTTTCCAGATACCTAATAATTATATTAATGAAAGGGACCTACGAACCTGTCAAAGAGGAAGAAACGTATAACTATGTTATTCTAAGTATTTCTCTAAAATCAATATGCCTCGCACTGGTCTAAGTAACAGAACATACAACACTACGAATTTAGTAAATTATTCATACAATTCTCAATCCTACATTAAAAAACTGATTTCAGAGGCATACTCTCAGTCCACTTATCGTATTGTTTCAATTAGTTATTCATTTAAATATTCAGTGCGTATCACAAAAGAATTTTAATTATTAGGCGCTAAGGGTAGTAGTAGGTACCTGAAGATTTTGTCCTACCCTCATTAATTCAATGACGTGATGGAAACTAAAGCAGAATACTTGTTTCTTGCTACAAAGCAAAGCAATTGAATAAGTAATGTTAAAATTGCAGATTGGCCACTAATTAATATGCATAGGCTAGGCAAGTACTTTGTATTGGCAAAAACGTTGTTATTTCATCGAAAAAAACAATTTCAATGGTACCTGCCTTATTTGTTTACTAGCTCTATCCTTGTTAAACGAAATATATTGATGTAAAAACATTAATTAAGTTGTGGGAACTCGACCTTAAAAACTTCACTAAAATTTATCGTGGCATAAAATTATGCACACAGTAGAAACGTTAACCCACACATTCCAGTAAAAAAAGTAAAACACATAAAAATGCTAAAGTCAGAAAACAATGCATTTAAAAAAGGTAATACAAAATGCCTCTTTATTCTCAATGGATGTTGCCTAATCCAATTTTAAAATGTTGCCCAGACCATACATATTATAAAACGAGACTTTGTCGGGAGCTTAACGTTTAAATTAGTTTATCCCCCTAAAGCGGACCACGAAGGGTTGCAAAATTTAAATTACAAATAAAACAGTGAAAAATATCTACGAGTGGGTAGTGGCTCAATAACGATGTCTTTTAATTAAAGCGGTAGGGTAATAAACTTCGTATCCGTGCTATTTGATACACAGCTGAAACAACTTCGTCGTAGTCGATGTTGGTATGTAAAATATTACGAATGATGTACCTATATAGATAGTACGTGTTCCTACTAGCGGTTGAATCTACCCGACCACACCTAGCGCGTAAAAAAAAACTAAAAAACATTTTTAAACGAGCCTTTTGTGCGGGAGTGTGAAACCGTCAACTATTTATCGTTTAGATCTTTCCCCGGACCAGCGACACCGATTTTGCACGCTCCCGCTGCCACGTCACGGTCCAGAGCTCGATCCATTCAACCGTGATAGATGCACCATATTGAAATACGAGAGAGAACGGTCACTCGTTCCTCGTCACGTAGGTAACTGCCCCAAGGAATCTTCCCGTCAAAGTGCCTATTTGACTTGCACGCCTCACTTGATTTCCTCCGATATTGAAACTAATATTCATGTTTCGGGAATTTCAATATAAGAATAAAATTAAATGTCGATTTTTTCCGTTATTTATATTCAAAAATATGATCCAATAAGTTACTCTTTGTACAGAAAATCTTAGCTTAGGTACCCAACACCATTTCCGAACACCGTTCGTTGACTGTTTTACAACTAACACGCTGATAAAAAAATGCTTGCACTTTTTCATATCTACCACAGCTTTTAATGTGAAATAAATTAAGATTTATGAGTATCCCTAGAAAGCATCCGTAGAATAATTAAATTAAAACTACTTAATTGATTCAATGCCGTCTGTAGTTGTAGACTAATCTATTGATTTTGCTAGTTTCCACGCCACCTTGTCTACTGTCGCGTATAGGAGCGTTATAGTACGTATCGTCATACTGGGCATATCGTTGGCTGCTAGGCTTAAACTCTAATTGAAGATAATCCCCTTCCTCCTTTCTCAGCTGACCAGTTTGTTTTCCATTGCTGTTGTACCTCGGATCTTCATAAATTGTGATTGTTTGCTTTCTATGAGCCACTACGGGAGCATTTTTGGGCACTTGAGCGATTGGAGCAGTACGAGATTCTCCATAGCCATATCCGTAACCGTGGTTTGGACCGTATCCGTAGCCACCCTCGTGACGAAGGCCACGATCATCGTAGTAACCTGGTCCTCCGTAGTCTCTTTCCCAGCCACCTTCGTTCTGCCAACCAGGCCGCTCCCATCCCCTCCTGTCATCCCAACCTTTCCTATCATCCCAACCTCTTCTCCCATTGTCCCAGCCCCTGTCATCCCAGCCTCGTCTCCTGTCGTCCCATTTCTGCCAATCCCAACCTGGTTCCACATGGTGATGCTGATGGGGCACCTTGTACTCGTGATAATCGCGAATATTATCCTTTTCTCGGCTAGCGTGGTCTTTTCGATATTTGTTGTGATCTTCTAAGTCATCCACTTGATATTTTCTTCCATGATCCTGGTAGTCTCTATGTTTGTTCCCGAGCTCACCGTGTCGGTTGTAAGCACCTCCATGGTAGTTGTCTCTAACGTACTCTTGACCGTTATTGTGAGATCCGTGATAACTTCTACCTCCCTGGTTGTTGTGGCTATTTAGTCTGCTATTGTAAGCAGCTTTATCGCCTTCATCGTTGAAATCGTCGAAGTAAGTGCTCTTATTGGATGATTCATCTTTATGGTAAGAGTTCTGGAACCCTTGTTTATGGTGACCTTTTTTATGTCCTCTTTTAAATCCTTGAGTCTCACTGTCTTCGGCCTTGTCCGCTTTCGCGTTATACCCTTTGTAGGAATCAGATTCGGCTGCAGCTTTTGTATCGTGATCCTTCTTCACGTATTTTCCTTCATCGGTGGACTTCGAGTACTGATTTTTATGGTTATCAGTCAACTTACTGTCTACTTCCCGAAGACTTTCTTCTTTATGCTTATCATGTTTCAAGGACTCGGCGCTGTCATCGTGATGGATATCCTTCAAATGTTCTTCTATTGCTTCTTTGAGGATCGGATGAGGAGGAGGCGGAGGAGGAACGCTGGCCGTCGAAAGTTGAACAATAAAGAACAAACATAGGAGAACTCTGCGACGCATCATCTCATTACACCGAAGCGGGAGATGTTTACAATTAGGCGTTTAGTGGTATAATAAGCGGGAATAAGGTCTGTTAAAGAGTTTTATAACGGGTGTGAATCGTGTTTGAATTCACGGTAAATCAGGGCACAATGAAGGGAAGCGGTGGTTGGGACAATGAGGCGACGCGGCCGTGACACGCCGTTACCGGACTGGGCACGGAACACAGATCGAGGTTAATAATACACGATCGGGGACATTCACTACAAGGTCAATGAATCGTGGTAAACAGTTAATTCTTCCCTAAACCCTTTTGTTATACCGACTACTGGAGAAAAGAAAACCAAACTTGCCTACTTAATTACTCGTAAAATCTTCTTATAATACAGTCGTGTTTGCATTGTGCAATACAATGCATGCAACTTGCTCGATAATGTGACGTCATACGTTAGAATGACCTCAATCTAAAGCCGATTAACTCCAGTTATGATGTAAGATTTGCGAACGAATTGCATGCAAGACTTGCATAATGGTGTATAGCCTCTGTAGATGGCAGTATCATTTTGGAAATCTCTTCAAATATAGACATTATTAACTATCTCTGTCTCTGATTAACTTAAGACTAAAACATACCCCTTACTTATAAAGGATGATTAACAAATGACCAAGTTATGTGAAGTTTGTCTTTGTCTGTCAACTTTGGACTTCATGCCACAGTAAAGGACAAACGATAGTTATTAAACAAACAAAGTTATGTAGCTGTTAACTAACGTTTATAAGTAATATGGAATAACAGATATGGTTTTCAAGTAAACTTTACACTTGAAATTTTCGAAAACGACTTCGAATAGTCTAGAATAAGCCCCTTTCGGCTTAAATGAGCATCCTCGTCACACCTTGTATAATTGTTTCCGAATGTATGATTTTGTATGGAAACCTTAAATTCATTTTTGTTTTGATTATTTTTTTATATTTTTGTTTAATTTTATACCAATGACATTTAATTCGATAACTGACTGTATCTCAACTATTAATTATCATTATTTTTATTTTATGAATTGACGAGTTCTATATTATTATTTTGTGTAACTATGGATTTTATTTATCTGAATTATATGTATTTTGAATTTGAATTAAAGCTTATGTTACGGTAAATTACTGTTTAGCTGTTCGTTCTTTAAAAAGTTTATAGGTAAGGGTTTAGTAAATTAACACGTTAATAAGGAATTCAAAACATAATTTTCTTTCACGAAATATTTATTAAAATCCGTAAATGTACGTACACGCTATGTAAAATACTTTATACTTCTGTAAACATTTAAAAATTAACTCACTGTCTTACAATTTAAAAGAAACACTGTATGACGCGAAACAAAGATTAGTCTAACTAAATAAATTACTAACGAAAACACTCTACTAAGCCAATGGAGAAATTAATATCTAAAAACAATACTAATAGAATTGTAAGCTAGAAATAACGAAGAAAAAGTTTTTTAAAGGAAACTAAAATGTGACAAAATAGTCTTGTCTTAGATTTTCGCGACTTTGCGTAGGTAATGAAATTTCACCGTATTTACAATATTTACGGGGTTTTATTGGCGTTCTATTTATTATGGCATCGTTACAATGTGCCGAGCTTTCGCTAACTTTACAGTTCGTGGCTTCTTCTTATGTGAGGACGCGTTCCGAAGCCATGGTAGCTTTTGGAGTTAACTAATAAATAATAATAATGTAAATTCTAAACTTTTACCATAATTCTAAAGTCTACGTACACAGGAACGTTTTGATACAAATAATAATGAAGCGGTAGTTTACAGTAACTTTTTAGCATATTAAAATAGACGAATTACATCTCAGTCAACCATTAAAATGCTAACTGTAAAGTTAGCGAAAGCTCTGTACATTGTAAAAATGCCATTAATAAATAAAACACGAGTAAAACCCGGTAAATATTGTGTTAAATTATGTGACAAAATGTTCCGTAATAGTATTAGACTAGATGCAGTCTAGATCTAAAATAAATTCGTTCTAAGTCAGCATTTTAGCGACTCCGTGGGCTTAAAAAGGTAGTTCAGAAGATACTATAAGCAATAGGCTATTTGACACTATTAAAAATGTACCACGAAATGTGGTCATCCTATTAGATAATAACATAAAAAAACATATTTCTCTTTATTTTATCCAAAAACATTTATAGGTTTTGCATGATAAACAAAATAAATTCAAATATTTTTTATAAATATAACAGCAACAAGAACGCTGTGACGTCACGCAAGGCGTAGCCACCTCGTGTTATACACTTTGCGACACTTGTTTACCTACTTGGTAGTGACGTCACGCAGATCATATGGCGTGCGCCATTACAGAAACAGCGTTTTTAGCGCGAATATTGTAGGTAAAATTTTAACACAATTTTACGGCAAATACTGCAAATTTCGCAGAAATATACTGGTGGTGTATCTACCTACAAACGAATAAATTAAATCAATTTTTCAAAATCAGTCAAATAGCCTATTCTGCTATTTGACGGTCACAATAATCCTCCACCTGGCCCGAAAAATTTGCTAGATAGCTTCGAATGCCATCGTCACGCGCGCAGTAGAATTGGTTGCAGAAACAGCTAAACTACCTTTTTAAACTTCCTTGTCTCATATTCACTTACAGAATCATACTTAATTAATCTATTTTTGGAAGAAATGAAATGCTTTCTAAAAATTTGCATCGGACAGGACTTGAACCTGCATCTCTGACATGCAAAGCATCTGTTTAAAAAAAATTGTAATCCAAGTTTGAAAACACTTGAAAAAATAAAGCAAGGCTTAATCTTTTAATAAAATGCATATCTTAGTAACCATTGATGTTATATTATAATACACCTCACAAAATCCGCATAGTAAATGTGACCTGCGAAGTTACCGTGCAAATTCTGTCGAAAATCGCGCAGTGGGATTTCGAAAATCGAAATGCGCAAAGGAATAACCTGGGATAAAACGACATCTTTGATTGTATGCATTTGAAGCCGGCACCGTCGAGTTGAACTGTCATTGAAAGCGAAGTCTTTTTTAGCTGACGTTTCAATGACAGTTGAGCTCGACGGCGTCGCTTTTAAATGCATGCAAATTAACGCTATGGTTCAGGTCAGGTTATTCCTTTGCGCAGTGGGATTTCGATGTCGATTGCGACGGATGATGCGCGGTCGGGCCCCTGGTTCTTTAACTCCATGTACAATAGACAGGGAACGGAGGGCGTTGGCGGTCAGATGTAACATGGTGGCTCACAGATTTGCTCGCAGCACTTGTAATGTTAAAGTGACTTTATTTAAAGCATTTTGTCAATCGTTTTACTCGTGCAGTTTGTGGGTTACTTGTTCAAAACTGGCGGTCAACGCTCTGCGGGTTCAATACAATAACGGATTTAGAATGCTGATGGGACTGCCCAGGCACTGTAGCGCGTCGGGGATGTTTGCCGAATACGGTGTGCCTTCCTTTCAGGCAATAATGCGGCAAAGAATTGCTTCTCTGATGCGTCGGGTCCGGGGCGGTTCTAATAGTATGATTCGTGTTGTGGCGAACAAGATAGAGTCTCCCATCTGGAGATACTGGATAGGGAAACACAAAACTGCCGAGTAATGTTCTCTGTTAACCTTACCATTTCATCAATCATTTTCGATCAATCACTGTATTTTTATTTAAAAAAAAAAAAAAAATAGTATTTTTATTTTATTTTAACTTTTAATTTATAATTTAATTATTGACATCTAGTTAAATTTGTTTTATTTTTTGTTGACATTTAATTTAATTTCATAGTCTTAAGGTGGACTCTGTTCTTTTTTTTTTTTTTTTTTTGACTTTATTTATCTTTAACATTCGGCTCTTTTGATTATTATTATTCACTAACCAAGATATGGACATAATTATAATTTGAATTCTCTCTTATGTAATCAATGTCTGAAATAAATGATTTATTATTATTATTTATAATAGAGAAAGCGCTCGCTCTAAACAACCATAACCGATTAACTGTACATTTGAACCGAATTTGATGGTACCGTCACCTACTTTAAATATCGTTTCTCTTAGTAAAATCATAGAAAAGTCTGTTAATTAGACCATTTTAAACAGTTGTTTTTACTACAAATATTATAATAAATAACGGGGTATTTACCTGAGTCTCGTGAACAAGCCAGTTGCAATTAATTTATTATTAGTGAAATATAAATATTGTCGAAATTACACAAAGCTCTATCTAGCCCCAAAATAAGCACTAGGCTTTGTACTATGGGTACTATACAACGGTTTTTTTTTCAGCAGAGATATTTGTTCCCGGTGGGAATCCAACCCGCAACCTTCTGCGTTGCAGTCCGAGCTTTGCCCGCTGCACCACATAAGCCGTCTAAAATATCGAGCTCCGTAAAAAACAAACAAATTAAAACATGATAAAATACCCCGCTATCAATTTAATAATGTTTGTTTCTGTGTTGTTTATTTAATAAACTTAATTTCACTTTGTTATCTGTTTATTGTTGTTCGTAGATTCGACAATGTAAGTTTTAATACATAATTGCAACATTATATTCGAATTTTAGTTTGATTCTGAGTACAACTGCAATACTGAATTTCTTTACCGATATTAAAAGTATATAAGTAACGTTAGCTGTACTTTCTACATTTACTATAGGTTGAAGAAATTCGCAATTAGTTCTCAAAAGAAAATTTAAAGTTACAATATCAGTATGAAATATCAGATTGGTGTCAGAATGAATGAAATATGAATTTTTTTCTACAATAAAAGTTCAAAATATGATGCGTTCAGAATTCGAGTATTAAAATATCTCATAATGTCATTTCATTTATTTCCAATTCCATATTTTTTTGTAATTGTAATAATGTTGAAATGAAATTTAGAACAATTCTATGAATGACGAATTCCTTGTGGCAGCCAATAGACAAATTACATACAATTAATACTAGCTGTGCCCCGCATATTTACACTTTAATGAACACATTACATTTAAGAAATTTAGATACTAAAAATGATAATAAATAGGTAGGTATTTCAAGCAAAAGTACGTTGATTTTTGCACGTATCTTTTGTCTCGTTTTCTCTCTGTAACTTTACAACCTTTCTTCTTCTTTCTTTAAACATAAACTCATGCCGATCCGTTTATAACAGTCAAAGACGCCAACCGTTTCTTCAGTTCTTCTACCAAATCTGTTCTAGGAACTTCGTCTTCTTGTCTCGAGGTGATGTTTCTTATTTTAACGACCCCCCTCTTAAGTTCCGATTCGCCTAGAACAACGGCTAAAGGTATACCATTCTCTTCGCAATGCTGCAGTTGGTTGAGCATTTTAGGGTTCTTTTTGTACGATTGTTCCGTCTGAAATGTAGATTGAAGGTATGGTTATGGAGGCTATTCAAAAATTCATGGAGAAGGACATGAGTTATTTTATTACAATATTTCCGCGTGGTCGGGAGTTATGCGGGCAAGCCCGCTGGGTGCAACTGTTACATAAATATTGCACGACATTAATCTAGCCCCAAACTAAGCACTAGGCTTGTACTATGGGTACTAGACAACAGATATACTACATTTTATAGTTTCTTTTTGTAAATAGTATGTATTTACAAAAAGAAACTATAAAATGTAGTAAAATAATAATACATAGAAAGACACCCAGACCAGATACAAATATTTATTTTTAAGCATAAATATTTGCACCCGGCAGGAATCGGACCCGCAACTCTCCGAATTGCAGTCGACGCGCCACAGAGGTCGTCAGTGCCACATACATATAGGATGTTCGAGGTGACCATTTAAGCCAAAAGGTGTTTGTTTTAGACATTTAGACGAACAACTTTTGTTCTACGACGTTTGGAAATTCAATGAAAATGAAAACGGTTCAGCAGTTTCGGAGCATATTTATTACAAACAAACATAAGTACTTAACTGAAAATAAAAAAAAGGTTAAAAAACTCATACATTTGATTGAAAGTGACAGCTCTTTAATTACTTTTTCCTTAGATCATTGACAGTTGTATGTTTTCATTCTTGATCTAAGTTTCTGTAAAAGGGTACAGATGATTGTTACAAGACGAATGACGTATCTTACCTTGATGCCCGCATTCCACAGGTCAGTACAGATCTTCATACGTTCCTCGAGGAAGTTTTTCTGCGCGGATGCAACAAAAACTTCAATTTCGTTGGTCCGCACAGAGATGTCGCCGGCCGCGAGCTTCGCTTCCAACACTGAGAACACTCGCTCCACGCCTATACTTACACCCACACAGGGCACCTGGAAATAAGGAAACAAAGCGTTTTTATTACGGACTAGCTTCGCCACGCAGTTTCACCCGCGTAAGTTTCGATCCCTTGGAAGTATCTAGATAAAAAGGCTATGTGTTAATCCAGATTTCCAGCTATCTGTATACCTACCAAGTTTAATCGCAACTTATTCAGTAGTTCAAGCTTTCACTTTTATAACATTAGTCTAGGATGAATAGAATGGAGTTCTAACTTTCCAATTAAACTCGACAGCAGCAGATGCACACACTGAGTACTGACACGTTCCGTACAGTATTACGTATGATCGACCAATGGCGGACGATCTTTAGTGCTAGTCTGGCGGTCGTTCTAGGCCCCGTAACCTCCGTTAGCGTAGAGCATTTTTTCAAAGGATTGCTACTTCCATATACGAGTATATTCGAGTTCGTTGATTTTAGTAGAATTTTCTGGTTTTATACATTTGTTACTTGATTATACCTAATTACAACGCGACAGTCAATCAGTATGTAAAGTGGGTGTGGCAAATAAGCGTGGCGAGAGGGCAGGCATCTTATGGTCACATTACTGGTAATTGCTCGCCATACCTTAATTAGTAAGAGCAGCAAGAATCAAACCCGTAACCTTATGCATCATAGCCGTGTATTCCCCAGAAGCGCCACAGAGAACATTAAACTGTTATATAGCTTATATGGTTTGTACAAAAAATTTCAACACATATTTTCATTTTTCGGAAGGTTTAACTTTCATGGGTAGATAGCTGGGTTAAAAGTGGATCATTTTATCCCTAGGGTGGAAAGTATCCTTTATTTTTAATTAATGCAACCTTTTAACCCAATAATGAAACTTTTTTCTATAGAAAAATTATCAAATCCAAGGAACCAAAACGTCTGATTATAGTTTGAAATTTAAAAAAATCCTATACTTTTTTTTCGTTTGGCTATGACAATTGAATTACTTTTCTATTCTGCCACTTGCTATAATGCCATAATTGTTTCCTACAATTTTTTTTCACGTGTCGGCGTGGCTGCTTAGATGCACGGCGTGACCAACTCGATTATATTATTGTGGCCAATCGATACCTAAGTTTTTAGGTTATAATTGAATTTGTGTATTCCAAACTGTTCTAATTTAACTTGATATTTTAACTGATGAGAATCAGTTGTACATTTACAAGTATATACCTGTTTTATGAAATGTGTGAGTAGTATTTTAATTTCCTCACAGTTTAAATGAAAAGTAGAGTGTTTAGCTCGGGTGAAAATCAAGCATTTCAGCCTCGACCTATATATAAGAGAAATATCTCTGGTGAAATACTTGACATTCAGCCCTTGTCTCACAATTTAATATTATAGTAGTAGATTCAACATCATTCATCATCTACAACATGGACGCTGCGCTGGTCAAGTGTGACAGACAAACAAAACGATAGTAAACACAATAAATTAGTATAAATTTCAAAGTGTCGACAAAGTTATTAAAGTGGAAAACATCTGTTAATTGCATTAAAACATTTACACGCATGTTCATTCATGTGTTCTACGATAACGAGGTCACTAGTTACGCGCCGATCTTATCTCATTACATTGAGATATTATGAAGTAGTACAAACTAGGTAATATTTAAAACTTATGACAGATTCTTTTTACGTAAAATAAATATAAAAAAGCCGATGCAGCGCTGGCAAAATTATTACGTCTATCGTAAAGAAGAAATCGTCGGCAGAAATCGCTGCCGATGACTGTCATGTGTAAATGAATGACGATTAATAATTTATATGAGACCGTCACGAGCGCCGGCCGGGTCCGAGTTTCGTTGTACATTGCTCAGCCGCGACTCGGTTGCAACAGACAGATCGAAGCTCGCCGAGCCGTGGACAACGAAACTCGTGCTCCTGACGGTCTTATATAAATCATCTCTAAAACACTTGTGAAACTTAAAATCAAAGCCCAACTGGCTGTACAACTATCGACCTTCTAATGTCATATTGACCGTTAAGGTTAAGTTCAATGTCTTATTAAAAGTCTTAGTATTAAGTATCTGTATTTGATATGCGTTTGTATTAGGTAATTTATAATTATGCGTCTTGTTTTGCAATGTGACCTACATAACTACTTAGTATTAGACCGTTCGTTCATGCCTGCCACAGACATGCCTTTGTTCTACTTAGCTTGTAGGTGGCCTTGTCATTGCATTTGAAAAAGTTATTATGAAATTCGAACTATTATATATTATTATATACACTTCTCATCAAAAAAATCGAAACAGTACTACAATAGCTCAATAGCTATTGTAGTACTGTAACTACTGTACTGTGTTGTAGTAGTAACTCGTCCCATCCAATGATGGGACGAGTTAAAGTTATTTTATTTCCTCTTGTATAGCATGAGAACAGGCATTAGAGCCCGGGGAGGCAATACGAGATTTTGAATAAACAACTTTGTAACTTTTTTTTACGGCTTACTTCTAACATTTTTCATTTTTTTCTTTAAGGGTAAAATCGTACCTGTTGGACTAAACACGATAGCTAAAGAAATTAAATTTTAATTTGAAACATTAAACTTCGTTAAACGTTACCGTATAATATCCGCAACAAACTGGCATTATTATAGTTTTATTTGTTTAATATAAGAATAAGTTAAACTCTTTTAAACTTATACTTCTGAGGTGTTTCGATTTTTTTGGTGGGAAGTGTTTATTATATTCGATTTAATAGGCCATAATCGGTTCACAACCGATAAAAAAAACATTTCCCCCTACCTGCTTGCCCTTGGAGTCGAACATCCCCACCAGATTGTCGTACCGGCCGCCACCCGCGATGGAGCCCACACTCTGCTCTTCGTTGCCGATTTTTATTGCTTCTGAAACGATATACAGTTAATATTTGTTAATTATATTAGACTTCTCGTGATTAATCGACTGCAAGGGCGCGGCATTGACCGAGTTTTCAAATTATTTTCGTTATTTTAACTTTTAATTGGCAGAATCATTCTTAAATCTTCAGTTTTCTTTTGTTTACAATTCATATTGTGGATAATGACAATTAATATAATGGATCATACATAACTTATTCATGATTGTACTAATGGATAAATTGTGATCACGCGGGAATATCAGGATAAAAAGTAACCTGTTTTAATCCGGGTCGCCAGTTATCTACATATCGAGTTTAATCGCATTCGGTTTAGTATTTTTTGCGTAAAGGAGTAACAGATATACTTTTCTTAGACACAAACTTTCACCTTTATAATATACTAGCTGCGCCCCGCGGTTTCAACCGAGTAAGTCCGTTCTCGCGGGAATATCGGGATAATTAGTGGCCTAGTGTTATTCCCGGTATCCATCTACCTATATTCCAAGTTTCATCGCAATCGGTTCAGTAGTTTTTGCGTGAAAGAATAACAAAGTCACATACATATATTAGTAAAATATTACAAAAAACTAAATACTTACTTGTCAGAACAGCTTCATAAATAACTCCCGTATAATAATCCAATCCTCTAGCCAGACTTAAGTCGAAGAGAATCTTATCTTTAATACCATAAAGTTCACAATAGTGCAGCAAAAGCTTGATTCCCTCGATGCCTTCAATTGCGGCTTTCGTTTTTGATAATTTCTCGTCTTTGAGGAGTTTCTCAGCAAGTTCGGTGCCTCCATGAAGTCGCACATATTGTCCGATCCTGTCGGCTGCGTCGGGGCAAATGCCTTTCTCGTTTATCATTTCAGTTCGGACTTCTTCCCAGGGAGACTGCAACAAAAATGTCATTAAATTTATTAATTAAGTTTTTTACAATTTAGTTCGAATTTAAAAAGAATAGTCGGATCTTATTCCACTGCAATTTTACTATCTTCTCGATGAACCTGCTACATTTTAGACTCTACATCACTTACTGAAAAGGAAAGTTGTCAAATGATCATCTATCGTTCATACAAAAACTGCTTTTTGAAAATTGGAAAAGCAGTTGAACATGTATGAAAATTGTATATTGGAAAAGCAGTAGAACATTTCTGTATGAAAACAAAACTAATTTTTCGAAAAATGCGTTTGATTTTAATACAAAGTCGCGAAAACCGAAGATAAATCTATAGTTTCTCAATTCATGTCTATCAGTTTCTTATAAGAATAAAAATAAAACAAGTACTAAATAAATAAAACGAACCTTATCTAATTTATCAACAGTTGAACATGCAGTTCTAAACTTATCGGCAGGAACTCCACACGCTTCAAACATGCCATCCAGTAACCTCCTATGGTTCACTTTTAATACATAGTCCCCAATATTGAGGGAATCTAAAATCTCTGTAACTACTTTCAAACATTCTGCGTCTGGAACCATGTGGTCATATACACCGGCAATGTCGAAATCCTGTTGAACAAAATTATATATGACTAATTTGGAAGGAATTAATATTAACTAGGTATGGACATTTATTAGATATGTCTACATTTGAATAGGTAAAATTAATATTTAACAACTGTATAGTATAACTGATAAACTTTTTAAATTCACACGATTTGTTAACATAGTTACATTTTAGATAGATAGATTAACACTTTATTTACACAACCAACAACAATTTAAAATCAGTTTACATTAAAATTAATAAGTGAGACAAATTACATAGAAAGCTTAAGAGTAGAAAGTTGTACAAATGGGCAACCAGTTGCAAATTAGTTACATTTTACCGGGTCTTAATCGCGTATTATCGTTTATTTACCTTACCTCGACGTTTCGATCATGTTACAATGATCGAAACGTTTTTGTTTCGATCATTGTAACATGATGAACATGATGTAACATGAGAATCTGTTTTTATAAAAGGCTTTGTCATTACTGACTGATGGATCAATGTATGTATAGCCTAAACCGCTGGTGGTAGAGAGCTGGACTTTAAAAATATGTGATCTTTATATGATGTAGGCATCCTATAAATGATTTTTGAAAATTCCCGCGGGACGTGGTCTACGTGGGTAAACCACGGGATATAATTACTAGTACAGTTCGTTTATCTCATAGTATAGTTCAGTTTGTTAAGCTAAATTGTGTGTGTGGCTTTATTGTCTATGGATGTTGTCAGTGCTTGATGTATCAAGCAATGACAACATCCATATCGCAAAGTTGTATGTGTGCTGTATCACACACATACAACTTTACGTGTCTATACACTTATACCTACAAGTATGACAAATCTGTCTGCGCTTGTGAGATAAAACCACTGTACATTAAAAATAAAACTAATGGAATATCTTATCCAGTGTAGGAAACACTTTAAAATATAACAAAAACTTATTCAGATAAATAATAAACACACAAATAATAAATAAAATAACTCTATTACCATAACAATGGTTTTATATGTATGTAATTAAGTGTAGATTACTTGATTATGACTATGTAAAATTCACGCAAGATATTTAATTTAAATTCATAGTTGAGTTACAATGTAGGCTAATTACTCTTTACTAGACTTAAGTTTTTGAGCATAGATAAGTGTAGACTACCTAAATACAATAACAAAATTTGTCTCCATTTTTTTAGGGTTTTTATTAAGTTACATTTTTCTCCCAAAGAAAGAATTTTTCTCCCAGAGAAGAAATATTTTTTCTCCCAGAGAAGAAATAATTTTTCTTTTGAGAGAGGAAAGAATTTTGTCCTAGAGAACAAAGAATTTTTCTCGTTAGGAATTTTTGATGATACTGTTAGTATATTGAGAATATTAAAAAATTGGTAAAACAAATACTCACACATTGATAAAATTCCCTGTACCTCCCTCTGGTCATAGCTGGATTATCTCTTCGATAGACTTTAGCTATGTGATACCTCTTTAAATTATTTATCTTGCCCATAGCCAGATATCTGGCAAGAGGGACCGTGAGATCATATCTCAAGGATAAGATTTCACCTCCTTGATCTTTGAGGTCGTAGATTAGTTTAGAATCTTCACCATATTTGCCTGTCAGGACATCCTATAAAAAAAATAAGTATTTTCATTACTTATAACATTACTAGCTGCGCCCCGCGGTTTCACCCGCGTAAGTCCCGATCCCGAAGGAATATATATATATATATTTATAAACCTTCCTATTGAATCACTCTAGTTACTTCATAAATTCTTTCATCAATAAACAGCTGCATTATCAATTAACATTTGCTAATTTTAATCCCGATATTTCCTAGCGTTCGGGTAAAACGGTGGGACGTAGTTATTTAAAAATTATTGAAAAAAAAATTATAATTAATATGCTAAAGCAGTTTCATTATATATTCAAAGTAGGTAAAGGTCAGTAGGTAAAAAACTTAGTAGAGTTGAGTTGTCTACTTGTTACTATGCCAGTTTTGCATACAGAAAAAAAAGTAATCATCCTTATTTTATTTTTTTAAAGTTGGCTACAATCTCAAATAAAAATGTAAGGTAATTCCTGCTTTTACTGTATTTTACCAGTGTAGAGGTATAAATATATCTCAGCATAGCTTAACATTAGGCAATACAAATAGATCACTAGGCCAATATGCTTGCCAGATTGCATACCAGGTGTCACAACCCTAGTCAATAAGGAGACAACAAAGACAGATCTGACAAACTTATATCACACTAGTTGCATCCAGCGATTTTACCCACATAAGTTTCGATCCCATTGGAAAATCAAGATTAAAAATTGCCTATGTTACTCTTCGACAATGTACCTTCCTATTCATGAAAGAATTTTTGAAATCAGTTGAGTAGTTTCAGGTCCTATTTGTTACAAGCAAACAAATAAATCATATAAATATTAGTATAGAAAAGAAAAATAAATTGTTAAAATGTTTCTTCACTACCTTCAATTCAAATACAGGAGTGTCAATACACTCAGCTCCGTGTCTCTTGAACACTGCAATAATTTTAGTCAACACGTCATTTCTGATTGTCATCTGTTGAGGATTGTAGTCTCGAGTGCCTTTTGGAGTCTTCAGTGTGAACTTCTGAGGGACTGCATCTTCTGCGCCCAGTTGCGCTTTTAACTGTAGTAGTTTACCAACCTCTTGTTGAATCTGTAATGTTATGTAAGCTATCAATGTGCTCGTTTTAAGAAATTGTATTGAATAATAGATTATATGTACATTTGATACATATAAATGCTTTTAGAAAATATATTATAAATTATACAGTTCGAAACAAAATTTTTTTGTTCAACTTTCAATGTGCAAATGTCTAAAATAGATAACAAGTAATGTATAATACTGTTGTAAATATTAATCAAATATACAAAATTGTGCTGACTAGTGAGGGCTAAAATTGCAACAACCAACTAATAAAAACTAAGCAAAAACTCTACAAAAGTAATAACAAAATAGAAGAAATAAAGCAGGCATTTTCATGTAAACACTAACTTTCCAATACCTGATTGCAAGATGATGTTGTAAACGTTTTTGTGAAACATTTGTTCAGAGAACCATTGTTGCAAAATGTAACCACTTTCAAGTGGTTTTTTGTAAATCTCAACACTTTGTAAGTCATGCTTCATTTATTTCTTCCTCAAATTATATGATATCTCGCCACCACAGTTCTTTAGTACTTTACGACCGGAAAATAAAATAAATTATTACATTTCACTTTGACATTATTTGTGAAAGTAAATCACCTATCAAACTAACAATGTTATTTATATAACTTTTAGTATTAGATATTTAAAAGTGACCCACTAACTTATATTCTCAAGGTCAGTAGGTAACTTTGATAAGACCCTCACAAATATTGTCAGAAGTAACAAACATTTTTAGACTAAGACAATGTGGTGACGAAACAACCATGTGTGGAGTCCAAAAGCTTACAATACAGTTTAGTTAAAAAATAAAGTACATAAATGAAACGAAAAAGCTAAATTACAAACCAAACTATTTTACAGAAAAATATATAATTTATTTAACACAAACCTGTTGTTCAATTGATACAGTAGTTTCCGACAATAATAAGTGATTGGATGTATCAATTACAGGAAATAATTTGATTTCGGAATCGCTGAAACTCCGCATATGGTCCAACCACCGTTTGATGTATTTTAATGTATTGAAATCTACATCAATTTTAATATTCTTTAGAATTTCTATATCAATTTTGCATGGCATATAGCCGCCAACATAGCTGTATTGAGATAAATGCTTGTCCAATTCAATTAGGTTAACTGAACCAGGGCTCTTTTTTCCCTATAACATTTAGAAACTTAATTATTAACTTTCACATGATGCAATGCCATAATGACACTTCATCATTTCTATAGAATAGCACCATAACCTTCAAAACACACTAACCTTTTCGCTAGATTCCTTTGCAGCTTTGAGTTTTCTGACGAGATCACCTTGTTCCTTGATTTTTAAAAGTAAACTTTCCTGTGTTTCAGCCATGGTGAATAATGACTCGTAACTTAGCTTAGCGTAGTCTCACAAGAACGTCTCACTTCAAGGCTGCAATCCTATGTAAAAGCACTGCACTTAGAAATAATTAGACTTTAACTAGCCACGGTTACAATACCATTCCTTTCATTTTCTCGCCAATTGCAAGCAAGCAAAAACGTTCACGAGTCGCGAAATCGTGATGTGATTTTTAGGTTAGCTGTCGTTATGCTGTCAGTGTCAATTTTTGACTTTGGCACAAAAAAAATTCTTCTTCTTAAACATGGCTTTTCCATTTGGATATTTCTCAGTGTCAAGTATTATTTCAAGTAATTTGCATCGAAACAGTCAAGTTTGTTTATGGAATCATTTGTAAAAGCACGGCGGCGCGGGCGGCGGTGGCCATTTACAAAGGTTATTCACGGGGCTATGGAGACAACGGTAAAGTCCATTTTTGCACCGATTTTAACTTTCCTCGCTAATTGATAATACTTGACACTGGCTTATTTCCGAATGGCCATAATCGGTTCACAACCGATAAGAAAAAAGTAAAAACTCAAAATAAAATAATTTGGGACATTATTTACGTTACGACCGGATTT
Source organism: Idaea dimidiata (assembly GCA_949358125.1). Taxonomy (NCBI): domain Eukaryota; kingdom Metazoa; phylum Arthropoda; class Insecta; order Lepidoptera; family Geometridae; genus Idaea; species Idaea dimidiata. Next base: position 11,075,760 of record OX442339.1, on the reverse strand, counting down.
CTCATGAATTTCATGATCAAACAGTAACTAAAATAAATGGACAGATTTGAATACATCGATGCTCGTTTATTCGATGGCGAAAAATACTTGAAAAGAGATAAAAATGTAAAAATATATGATGGCGAGGACAAGGTAATTATGACAAGACTGCAATCGTTATTATTCCTGTGTTCATAGTCATTATTTTTCCTAAATTTGGTTGTCCTTCGTAGACTCAATTTACAGACGGTGAAGTAGTTTTGACAACACACAGGATTTTATGGGGAAAACCCGGTGATATACCAAAAGGTCTAGTGTGCCTGTCGCTCCATTTATACTATATTTTTTGCATGGAAGAAGAAAGCGGAGGCGTTTTTGGGCTTGGAGGACCCAAACGAATAATATTGCATTTAGGACCTGCACTTCCTGGTAAGTTAGATAAATTGTAGAAATAAAAATTGTGATAGATAAGATATTATAATGTAAGTGGAGTTAGATTTAGTTGTATAAGTAGGTATATTTAACCAGCTGCATCCTGCGGGTTCGCCCGCGTAAGCCCTAATCAAAATAAAAAGATTATTGTGAATATCGGAATAAAAAGAAGTCTAAATGTATTATCCAGATCAAATCACAATTATTATTGGTTGAGGAGTTTTGGCATGAAGGAGTAATAATCCCTACCTACTTAGTTTATTTACTTATTACACACAAAGTGAATATTACTAGCAGCACCCGGGGTTTCACCGTGTAAGTTTCTATCCCACGAGAATATTGGGATCATAAGTATCCTACCCCCACCATCTCTGCGCACGTGTAATACGAAAAGAATATAATCACTATGTTTGCAAAGTATTTCATTGCATGCATGCAACACAACACAACAAAGGGAATTTTTTCTCGGTTTTTCCAACATTTTTTATGGTTGGTCCGCTCCTATTGGTCGTAGTGTGACGTTATATTGCCTATAACCTTCCTCGATAAATGAACTATAAAACATTAAAAGAATTTTTTTATTCGGACCAGTAGTTCCAGAGATTAACATGTTAACATTAACTTTAACATTCAAACACACAACCAAACAATCAAAGAAACAAATTCTTCATTTTTATAATTTTAGTGTAGACTAGGATAACCTAAATAATTTGTGCATTGCGTTTTACAGGTAAACGGCCTGGTCCCGCAGTAGTTAGTCCCTATCACTTTGTAAAATTGTCATTCAAGGATGGAATAGATACCACATTCTACAAAGCACTCAGTGATGCTGTGGCGGACAAAGCATGGGAAAGACAAACTCCAGTTGCATCCCCCTTGAATTCCAGTCCTAGTTCAACACCAAGGCCATCAGCTGCGGCAGTAAACTCTAAGATGAGATTTGGTATAGTTGGTATAGAGAGAAACATCGAGGAACAGAGCAGAGCCACTGATGAGAGTATTACTGTAGCATTTCAAGATCTTACGAAGTTAATGGAGAAAGCTAAAGACATGGTTGCTATATCTAAGAATATTTCAAACAAAATTAGAGTAAGTTTCCATTTTCAATCATTCAAATGTATCTGGTAGGTTATTTATATTGATCTCTAAATGTGAAAGTAACTATATTATAATTTTATTATCCATCACACACACTATTCAATGTCCTTACCTAAACTGCAGTTTATCTCAAGTTCAAAGTTTTTATAGGTGAATGCAGCTATTCTATCAAAATTATCAATGCTTAACTCTTGTAGGATATGTGTTGGCTGATTTTCTCAAAAAATCCTAAAGTAGTGTTCAGACATCGTGAACTGTGTATCGCAAATGCCTCAACCTGAGGTATAATGACAATACATCAACTAAATTATGCACACACTTCAAGACTGCCCGAGAGATGTTTGACAAACCATTTGTAGCATATTACTGTCTACAAACGGTTAGATGTCAAATAGCCATTGATTTGTTCTGTAATTGCAGGATAAGCAAGGTGATATATCAGAAGACGATACAATAAGGTTCAAATCCTACCTCATGAGTTTGGGTATAGATGACCCTGTAACCCGAGATGCCTTCAGATCTGATTCAGATTATTATTTAGGACTAGCTCAACAGATATCTGATATGATGGTTGCTGTTTTAATGGTGAGAATTTATTTTAATCACTGCTGTATGTACCTACAACAAAAAGAACCATCTAAAATACTCAAGATTTCATCTGTATTCAGTGAAAACAATTAATTAATATTAAAAAAAAACTGCCTGCTTAAATAAAAACTTAAAAATAGTAATTATAATCAGGCCGTTAATTTGATCCCACTGCAGGGTAAGGGCCTCCTCTTAGAGGGGTTAGGCAATAAGACGCCACGGTAAGCCTACCCCGGATTGACGAATGTCCCATGTCTTTGGACCGTGGTGAGTTCTAGGACATGTCGATTTCCTTACGATGTTTTTCTTCACGGTAAAAGCGATATCTGTAATACGCGATACACGAAAAACATATCCCTTTATTTGCAGCTGGGTGAAAAGACGAAAGTTTCTGAGTGTGAGATACCAAGAATAATGAAAGATCTGTAACACATAGGCTACTTTTTATCCCGATTTAACCACGGGATTGAGACTTAGGCGGGGGAACAGTGGGCTGCAGACAGTTGTTCATAAAATGTGTAATCAAAAAGGACCTATTAAGTCTTTGGGTGGTCTTTGGCATAGTCAACGGCCGCCATAAACAGAAACAATAGCTTGTCGCACGGTAAAACCTGTCTAAACTAACAGAAAAAAATCCATCACATGATGTACTAAAGTGACTTGTTTCGGACATAATATGGGCCTGTAAAGTTTTAAAAGAAAACTGTTTGAAAGTTCTATAAAACGTGATGACGCTTTCAAATTGTGCTTCTAAACCGTCACGGAACAAAGTTATTCAAGGGTTGACATTTAAAACTGTCTTAGAGGCATGGTTTTAAGGAAATGTGTGGTTTGGCTGGTTCATTCGTGTCGTCGAGGCTTTATTTTTGAAGCCTTCGGACGGTTTTCAATCTTAGTCCTTGAATAACTTTGTTCCATGACGGTTTAGTTTAGAGCCATAGTTTGACGTCAACTTTTGATTGGTAAACGAATCCGACTACGCCATGACGTTTTATAGAAGTTTCAAACAGTTTCCTTTTAAAACTGTATATGCCCATATCTCCGAAACGAGTCACTTTAGGACATCATGTGATGAAATTTTTTTGTTAGGTTAGACAGGTTTTACACCGTGCGACAACATATTGAAAAAAAAAACAATTGATTGCCGTCAACTATGCCAAGTCCCATACATGGAAAAAAAGTTCTCCTAAACAAATTATTTCTTGCAGGACTGTGGTGGAATTATGTCATTAGCAGATGTCTGGTGTAGAGTTAACAGAGCTAGAGGCCTAGAGCTCATTTCACCTGAAGACCTGCTGAATGCTTGCAAGTAAGTGGACCATTTGTTTACCTGCCGATCTTGAATAGTCTTGCGGGTTAAGCAACGTTTGACGGAATCATTTATTGGATGGGTGACCGAAAATTAGTAACTATGTCAAAAAAATATTTCCTTGAGCTGGGCAGGCTGCTTTGGAAGGCACGATAAGCAGTTGGGCCCGATTGTTATATAATATGATAGCAGTTGTTAGGGTCAAATTAGAGGCCTTAGAGGGTTTCCAAAGCTTTTTTTTGTTAGGCCTCCCTAAATCTTTCTAATATTGTAAATAAGAAAGTTCTGTTAGTTTGTTAGGTACTCAATCATGCAATAAACTTCTAAAGCGATTGCGATGAAACTTGGAGTATAGGTAGCTGGAGGCTAGCTTTTATCCCGATATTCCTGCGGGAACAGGACTTACGCGGGGCGCAGCTAGTATTAAATAATATCTTAATTATATTTTTACAGATTACTTCAAACGGTAGGGGCTCCAATGTCGCTGCGGAAGTTCCCAAGTGGTGCCTGTGTGTTGCAGTTAAATAGTAATAGAGACGAAGAGATTGCAAAGACTACAAGTGACTTGGTAAGTCCAGCACCCGTATTATCTATCCAGTGGACGTCGGACAATAGTAAAAAACGACAGGCAATCAAACATCAAAATAGTTTATTATCTATAATTCGAACAGAAGCAATCAATAACAATTATGTCTATGGATTTTTTTCATTAAGATAATGACGACGTATCATAGTACGCCTTTTTACACTATTTATGTGCTATGTAGTACATTGCTGCTTTGACGTAACGTGGTAATTACCTCAAAGCAGCAAAGTACTTCATAGTGCTTGTCATTTTCCACTATTGTCAGACGTCCACTAGCTAGATAATATCACGCTCATTACTCATTATTCTCATACGCTCATACTCATATTACATTATGATTTTATTCCTAACTAGCTGCTCGACGCGGTTTCACCTGATACCGCTGGAATATCAGGATCTAAAGTAGTCTATCTCCTATTCCAATGTCTCATCTCTCATTTTCAAATTCATCAAAATCGGTGCCAGAGGTTTATTCGGGAACGTTATAGACATGCTGTTACTTTCGTATCTGTAAGAGATGATATCTATTAGTCCGTCACGAGCACGAGCTTCGTTTTCCATTTCTCGGCGAGCAGTCGATCGGTCTGTTGCAACCAAGTGGCGGCCGAGCAATGGACAACGAAACTTGGAACCGGCCGGCGCACGTGACCGTCTAATCTAATATAAATCATCCCTTATACTACTGCACCCCGCGGTTTCACCCGGGTATGTTTCGATCCTGTAGAAAAACCGAGATCAAAAGCACCCTATGTCCTTCTCCATGGCCGCATCTATATCTCTATACCACAATTCATTCAAAATTGGTTCAGCGGTGTAGGCTTGAAAACGTAACAGATTCACTCAGTTATAATAGCACCTAGTAGAAATTATCTTGCTTGCCTAAGTAGAGCCTAGAATTTAAAAAAAATACTTTTTTCTTGTTTCAGATTGAAGAAAATGGATCTTTAACACCTGAAAAGTTGTCCCAAATGGCGAATGTGTCTGTACTTCTCGCAAGGGAGCGTTTGTTTACAACTGAACGGCTTGGGCTGGCGTGCCGGGATGAATCTATCGAAGGGCTCGCTTTTTATCCTAACCTGTTCGTGAAGCAGGCCTAATCTGTTGTGAATATTGTGATTTTATGGAAATACTAATTATTATTTAATAATATAATAATATATATTTTTAAATTGTTGTTTCTATAAAGATAAAGATAACCTTTATTGCTGAACATTAGTAGTTAATTCTAAACAAACAGTTAATTTATTGTTTTATAGGTTGTCAGCTTGTCTGCTGACATAGGCCTCCTCCAAGCTCTTCCATATAGTTCGGTCCCGAGCACTCCTGGTCCATAATGGACCTGCCACCTTCTTAAGATCATCTTCCCACCTTCGCACCGGCCTGCCTTTTTTTCTTATTTTGCCCATTGGGTACCAATTAATCACCTTCTGGGACCACTTAAGTCTGCCCCTGATCACATGGCCGGCCCATCTCCATTTTAATTTCTGGATGATTTCCGTTATGGGAATCACCTTGGTTTTCTGTCGTATGTCAGCTATTCTAACTTTGTCTTTTATTTTTAAGTTTAACAAGCTCCTCTGCATCGAGTTTTGACATACTTCTAGTTTCTTAATTGCTTTTAAATTGTTGTTTCTATAGCAGTTATAAAATCCTAATCAGTTAATTTATTCCGTTTTACTAGCAGCGCTCTGCGGTATTACCCGCGTAAGTCTCGCCGGGAACACAAGTGTTAATCCAGATTTTTAACTGTCTGCATACCTACTAAGTTTCACAATCGATTCATTCAGTAGTTTTTGAGTGATTGAAATACAAGCAGGCATATAAACTTTCGCCATCACAAATTTAGTGGGATATTCATGGGGTTGGGACTAATACAGCTGAAATTCTGGCTCATAAAAAAACTAAAGTGAAGCACTAAGAGGATTTAATAATAAGCAAGGCTTTACAACTTTACACAAGCTGGCTCCATGATAATTTAAGTATAGAAAGTGATACATTTGTTTATCTTAACTTCACACATCCAAATCTGTAAACAGTTTTACAAAATATCTTCAATCTTACAATTTAGAGAATATAGGTAATCTTACTTAGAATAAGATATGATAAAACCTTACAAAATTATCTAAATCCTAAAAAAATAAAGCCTTCTCTTAATACCATCCCATAAGTACAAAAATAAACCTAATTTGTTGACACAAAAAAGCTTGATATTGAACGATCGAAGATCACAGGTACATCCATATAAAGCAGAAAAATCGACAAACTTTTCCAACATTTTAGACACATTCCTTACAATTTAAAGCAAAGATAAATAATTCATTTCGAAAGTGATACTAGAAGAGCACATTTTTAATAAATAAACATCTAAATATAATACTGTTTACCTACTCACTGGCTTTTTAAAACCGTTAAAGCAGTGTAAGCATGTGAAAAATACAATTACATTTTTGGAATGTGTATCATGTAGTCTAGTATTCAATTGCACCCTTGAAATCTTTGGGGATTTGTTTTTCTTTGCCGCATAACTCCCACGCTTTAAAGTCATCGCAAGATCGAATGTTTTCAACATAACATTCAACACCTCTGACAAATGGTAACATCATTTCTTCATTAATAGTTTCTGACAAACGGTGGAGAAAAGCGATGTTTTTTGCAAGGCTGTCTTTTATTTTAGACAATAATGGACGTTCAGTGCATTGGACCAGATCAGGCTGAAACAAAAACAAGAATAATTCATGCTGTAAATCCTTAAATTGCTTTTACACTACCTGATGATGAAGCCAAAAGACGCAATTTGAACTCATGCTCCATAATAAAATAAGAAGGCCTGCAGTCACTTCTACTCCTTAAGTTTGTTGTTCATTAGCATGAAAAGTGTAGAAAGTTTTTATTTTGTGTTTTTAATATAAACTTACTTTTTCATCAATGATATTCTTCTGGATACCAAGATAATATGTTATGCATTCATCTAAAGATTTCACTGTTTTTGGTAGAATACCATTCTTGTTCCTCATGATGATTAAGTCACCAACCTGTGACAAGAGCATAATCTCAATCTATAATAGTTATAGTTCTATAATAGGTTAAAGTTTCTGGCCTGTGGTTGTGTTCTTTCAAACTACTTAACTAGGTCTCCATTCTAATTCTATGAATGAACAAACATAAAAAAGTTTTGTCATTTATTCGTAAAGTTAAAATAAGTACAGGCCAAGATCAGTAAAGGGTCATCTACGGTTAGTTTTAGGATATACCATACTGTGGGATGTACTTTTCGATAACATAACAGTAACTATGGTGCTTGGAAAAGGATTTAAGATTTTCTTACCTGTGTATCAAAGACAGAGTTCAACTTAACATTATGTTTGTGATAAAGACAATCGGCCAGCTTCCTGCTGTCATGAACAATCTTTTTAGGAGTTTCAGCTTCTAGTATCTCCTTCAGCCCACCATCAAAGGCATGGTACTGCATAACATGGGTATCAAATATGTATATCTGCGTAGGAGTAGACATGACCAGAAAAGGCATCTTGCATTTTCTACCCATGTATGCACCATCAGTGCTCACACCAATGTAAGAGTACTGATTCAAATCATTAATTGCTGAGTGAAATGTATTATCCACTATGTTGATGTATTGGAATTTCTTTGAACATTTTATAATATCCTCATACTCTTTCTGAGTAATCTTTAAATGCATGTGTTCATCACCACCTTTCAGTTTAACAATGTTACGTATCTCAGACCCATAGTAATGTAGAATTCCATCACTAGGTGTTTCCTGACCTTCCTCCTTCACATCATACAATGAAATCCTTGATTTATCTTTAGTCATACCGTAAAACTGGCCTTCGACAATCCCATAATTCTTCGTTTCTATTTTGAGCAGCTCACCTTTCATGTAACTCATGTCCATTTTGACTTATTTATTATAAAAGAAGATTAAGAAAATAATATTAATCCTTCTTAACCGGTTTTGAAGGAGCCGAGTCGGACTCGTTATATGCTTTGTAAATATATAGGCCAAGAGTAAGATGAAGAACTAGGACAGCTACGACGGCCGAATAGACACTGCTGGAAACAGCTTCCAATCGTAGTATGCTGTCAAAAATGATCCCTTTAGCCACGAAGAAAGACAGAACAGGGACGATTATAATCACTAGGCAATATTTTATTACCGTACGAAAGACCTGAAAGTCGGGTAGTTCCTGAAAACATAGGTTACGAACATGTTCATTACAATTTAAAATGGAAGTGAATATGAATTGTTTATTTAGTCAAGCCTACTTACATTTGCACGCCCCTCAATCATTATAAGTTATCGTGAAACAAAAGAAAGTAAAATAACTGAAAAAAAAGGCGATGAGGCTCTTGAAATTTCATAGAAGTCTTGCTTGTCGTGTCGCCGAATTTATTTGTTCAAGAAATCGATCACATGACTGACAGAAAACTAACAACAGGGCGGGGGGAGGTCACGGGAGGTGGAGCAACATGACTTTGACAACAATAACATCGTACGACGTAAAAACATAGCAAAAATATACAAAAGGCATGGTCACAGTGGAATGGAAAAGGAATCCTTGTTTAGGTTTCGGATAAAAACGCTATGAAACACTAAGTACATTAGATAGATCTTGATGCCGTTTTAGTTTTTGTGAAAATCCATGGTACCCATTCCGTAAAACGTGCTACTTTACTCAATTTTTAAAACAGGTTTTTAGGAATTAGTTAGCAAACGCTTTAGTTATAATTTCCAAAATTCCAAAATTCATAGAACAAAAGTTGTTTTTCTAAACGTGAAGAACAACTCCTTAATTGAATATTTAGTAATCTTACAAATATTTTAAAGGAACGCAAAAGTTTGCTACTATAAATGTATGTAGGTATGTGACTTTCCAAAAAAAATACTTACTGAACGGATGGCGATGAATCTTGGAATATAGGTAGCTGAAGGCCTGAAATAACACATAGACCACTGTTTATCCCGACCGACATGTCATGTGAGTAAAACCGCAGGGCGCAGCTAGTTTACTATAATCTACATCGGTACTAACTCTAAAAATTTCTGAACCTTTTTTATATTTCACCTTTAAGTTTATGAATTATACACTTTTTAAATTATTCATACGACTTGTTTAAATAGTTACATTTTACCGGGCCTTAATCATGTTTTATCAAATAACATTTTTCTTATCTCGAGGTTTCAACCACGTTACGATGGTCATGGTGGCGAGGGGACGCAGACCATTGTAACACGGTTGAAATGTCGAGGCAAGAACATAAATAATAAAGTGCGACAATGGCTTTAATTCACTTTCATTGCATATTATAACAGTGGGTACATAACTCAAGTGAATTGTTCAAAATTAACAGACACCAACTATTATGATGACAAATAATTTAAAACTTATCTAACACTTCACGGTTTTTGAACATGAAAAGTGATATATGTGGTAATAGCCTGCTACATAAAACTGTATAGTTGGTACTGCCTGCAGCCATTACTTTTTGTTTGTTTTATGCTCATTGCTTTGCATTTGTTCTTGTCAAATACTAGGACATTAAACATATCAAAATAATAAAAAATCAAATAAATAAAATCACCGAAAAGAAAAAAAAATAGTAGTTGTTACTTACCAACCACCTATGTACTTCATTAATAGTAACAATAGGTATTAGGTACCTAACTAAGCTACTACACTAATAAGAACCCCCACCTTTTTGAAGTCGGCTAAAAGTATTTCAAAAATGACAAAAATTCAGTATGGTATTCTATTGGCTCTACTTGTAAGTTTTTGTACAAAGTAAAATACCAATTGATAAATTTAAAAATAAAACTTAAACTTTATTCGGAGTCTAATAAATCATTTATAAATGCCTACCTATTTCATTTTGTTTTGTAGCAGATGTGCGTCAATGGAACGTTTGTCAATATTAATGATCTACAAAAAAGCATTAATCAATGGAAAAGTAATAGTTTGTTAAATCTTAGCGAGGTCAGCAATTTTCATTGCAATGATGAAAAATATGCTTTTTTGCTTTGAAATTTACCGTAACCTATTTTTTAAACACAGATTGGAGTGGCTACAAATGGTGTATTTGACTTTAGTGATGTTAAAAATAAAATTTTACAATGGAAAACTCAAAAGTTAGCTGCTCTATGTCCATCAAATGGGTAAGTTTCAATAATGTCTGTATAAAGCTATCGTGTTAAATATGCTAAGTTAATTGCGTTTTTCGTCTGTTCTCCTAAGTTATAATATAATGATATCAGACCAGCTAGCTCAGTTATCTATCAATGAACGCTCTACTTATTCCACTGAGCCCCACAGAGCAATAGGTCTCTGTGGGGCGTCAAATGTATTGCAATATATTGTATTAGAAAATTATAGTAACATAGTTCAATTTTTAAGAACCCAGAGTTTTAGCTGAGTCATATCAGCCACTAGGGATCTTGGCTACAAGAGTTGTATAGTTCTTTAATATTTACAATCTTCAAAATATCAAAACTAAAAGGTCTTTCAAAAAGGACGGAACCAAGCTGTGTGTGAGATATTATTACCGAAAATATTTCATTCAAAATGGCCTAACTAAGCCTTTCAATTAAAAAATATTAACTCAATTTCAACATAGTTCCTTCCTTTTCTTATGTACTTGATTATATTTTCTTTTAAAATAATATTATTAACTTACTATTCGTCTGATTTCAGCGACAAGTTGCAAAACTTATTAAATTTAGTATGCAGTACTGCTCAACCTACAAACGTGACTCTGAGAGACGCATGTATTTCGTGCTTCTCTCGGGTTACTTCTATGCCAGAAGGACCCCAAGAATTGACATCATTGAGTTCTTGTGCAAACCAGTACTTTGTTAACACTACATATGCGAACTGTGCTACTGCGGTTGCGGTAAAATATTAGATACTCATTTAATTATAAAACTTATTTGAAATTCGAAGTAGTAGATAGGTAATTAGTAAGAAGTTAGATTCGAAGTAGTTGAGTCACTTGTAAAGAAATTATTAGCCCCCTGACATGTCCCACTATAGGACAACTAATAAATAAAATGAAGGGGCTCTTTTTAGATAGATTAGAGGCAGTAAAACGCAACGGGAGCCTACTGCCGATTAGTGAATGTCTTCGAACCGCGGTAATTCCTAGCACATGACGATTTCCTCACGATGCATCGTTATTATCCACGTTTTTTCTGGGGAAAAGACATTGATGCAAATAATCCCCAAAACTGTACTAAAGCATTCTGTTTTAGGCTCTATCAACGTCAGCTTTAAATGTACAACCTTCAGGCTGTTACATGGGCTACTGTGATTTTGTACGTTGCCTAAGACGAACCAATTCAATAAACTTGGTAAGACATTTAAATTCTTAATTATAGAACTGCACCTCACAGTACACTAAAAACCCTATCCTACATAAACACTCGAGGTACAATTTTATTATCTAGAATAAATTAAGTACCTACAGTTTACTTTCATTTACTTGCAGATAACACAATGTACCAGAGAAGCAAGAACTGGGGTAAATATTACATTGGACGCGGACAATGTCAGATTTTTTACTAATGTAACATCTTGTATTCTGGCAAAATCCAGATGTGGTTCATATAATCCGATAACTGGAGAACCTCAAGTGCCCGGATATCTGACATCTGGTGCAAGAGTTAGTAACGCTTTACAATTCTCAGAGACTGGTGAACTTAGGGTGCTTGCTTTTTCAGCGACTACTCCAGTTACAAATTCATTTTGTTCAACTTCAAATAATCTTACTCAATCGAGTTGGTTAACTAATGTTTGTTGAGTTTGTTAACTAAAATTCAAATTTCCAAATGTCTTCTTAGATATTGTCTTCTTAGATATATACAGAAGTATTTGAATCCTAGTTAATTCTTCATAATCCTGTAAAAAATATTTTATACGTGTACGTATAATATATAAATCTTTTAAAACATATATTTTTGCATTAGTTTTAAATAACCTAAATAAATAAGTAAATAACAATACAAATCTTACTGCGCTCCTCACTGCGGTGCGCTGGCGCATTTTTCGTTTGCTTTAGAAACCAGCCTGCTATGTGAACACACCTTAACTGTTATTATTGGCAAGCTCAGATTATTTAAATAATGCATGAGCTTGTACCCTAACTATATCTGTACGTCAAAACTATATCCCATCACTGTCTGTAAATAAAATTCTAACGTCATTTCATTATTTTTTGTCAAAAATCAGCTGGATCGACCGTTTGTTTTTACTTTTTGGCTGTGCTTTTTTAGTTTGAATTTTACTAATAAAAGTGCCTAAATTGTTTTAATCTTGGCAGGAATTGACTCAAAAAGTGGCGTACTGTTATTAGTGAGTGTTTTGAATATTTTTATTTCTGGTTTACCTGTTACCTTTGCCAACGAAATGAATGAGGAAATATTTTCAGACCTGGCTTTATCATTTTACGTTGGATATTATTTTGATTTCGTAGTCCCTATATTTGCCCTTAGTAAATAAAAGCGATAGAGACCTGAGTTTTTATAAAAATGGTATTGCCCTTAGTAGTTGCCAACTTGAGATAATGGGGACCTAATTATCCCATATCTTTTAAAAAACCTCACTTTTTATTATCTAGAATTAGAAATTATTCCTGATCCTGGTACTTACAATAAAGCCGATCATCCACTAATAACTTAGGTACAGTCAGTTTAACTTTAGGTACAGTCAGCATCAATAGTCAATGACCACATTCAGATTTTCAAAATCGCTATACATCTTAATATATATACCGAAATCGCTTGACACAACAAGCGCCAAAATAGAATGAACATCACCTAAGTTCAAAATTTACTGAACACTACAATATCGAAGATCTCTGAACACCATGTTGTCCAAAAATTGCCCAAAAATTGTTCCTACGTTTGCGTCTACCAAAAAAAAAAATATTGCTCCTATCCACTCTCATAAAATATGAACAACTGATAAGTTACGCTTACTTAGTTCAGTTACGATTGGCTCTAAAAGTTAAAAAAAAAACAATAATTCTCGGCCAAGGGCCAAAAATAAATCATTTAGAAACATTTTGAAACACTTTATTAAAAAAAAATCTAACTAGGTAATTGTTCATTTAATTCTACTCTCAGATATAGCTTTAGAAAACTTCCCTTTCCCAGTTTTACTTTTCTTTTTAACTTTTTTCCTCGATTGAATGGAATCATCGGAATCTGAGTTATCTGATATTACAGGTTTCGTAGACTTCTTTGTTTGTACTGCAGTTGCAACGATAGCACCCTTTTTGAATCTGGACTTTTGCCGTACTTCTGGTGGGCTTGCTTTAGGAGGTGCTGTGTTTCTTGGTACTTCTGTGAAACTCGTACTGTTGTTGTATGGGTAATTCTCAGACTTGGCGTGTTTTAATCTGAAACATTTTATGGTTTATAGTTTTCAATATTCTATACTGAATAGGTACTAAATATGACATGTTTCTTAATTTATATAAATAGGCATAATTAAGCTATACATAACAGAAATAGAATAAGTTTATGTTTTCTACTAACTTTCCCTTCTTTTTCCAAGATTTACGTTCTTTATTAATTGGTTCTAGTGTTTCATTGACTGAATTTGGCACTTTAAGAAGAGATAACTGCTTTTTCGTTTTAGGCTTCTTCTTTTTCTTTTCTTCCTTTGATTTCTTACGTTCATCCTCAAGTTCTTCTAGTTTTTTTGAGCATGACCTGGAATTTTATAAAAGTCTGCCAATTAAGTATTACTCAGGTATAAAGGTATCAATTATGTTTGTTAGTAGCTTAAACTACATCTGTTTTAGTATGAGAAAGCTGTATGCCAACCTGAGTAAAGCTTCACTGTCTGTGAAGTAAGAGTTCATAGCAAAGCTTGAGATTCCCCATGACAATGGTCCCTTTTCCTCAGTCTGAACTCCAGTCCAAATGTTCCTTTTTAAAGAGTTCAATTTTACTTGAAGCTCTGACTGTTGAGCATTTCTATTTTTTGTATCAGCTAAACATCTGTAAAAACAATACATAACTTCTAAGGTAAAAACTGGAATGGACTTTAAATACTTGCTTCAAGTCCATAATAGGACATTTCATCAAAAATCACCATTAATACATACTATATAGTGTACCTACTCATATAAGAGTTCACGAATCCTTCACTGAATTCGTTTTTTTTATTAACTATTTTTTAAAGTCTTAAGTTTTGCCTTTAATCACTAATTGAAGTAAGTTTACTTACATCATTCATGGCAATCTGAGCTCTTTGCTCGATTTCATATATAATTATTTTGTCTAAGATGTGTGTCTTAGACAAAATAATTATAATGTTAATGTGTAAAAAAACTATAGGAAAGAAAGGCGCGCCTCGCAAAAGGGACTTTTAAAGTGTGTTTAGTTACTAGATATCTTACTTTGGAGGTGGTAATCGCCGAAACTGATGCCACGAAGCTGGATTTAGCTTTTGCTTTTCGGAAGGTTCATTGATAAGTGAGACACTTCTTGGTCTTCTGTTACCGATTATTTTCTTCTCTCGATCCGATTGATTTGGAGAATCGCTGGTCTAGAAAATTAATCTGGTTTTGAAATGGGTCTTAAAATAACTAGCGCCCGTCCAAATTGAACAGTTTTTGGTGCAGTGCAGTTTATGACTCAACAATGTGCAACTTCCCATAATAATAAAGTGGCATTTAAAATTTTTCATATTATATTTCGGTTACAACCTGCGCTGGTGTTATTTTCAATTCTGGTGGCATTTTCTTTTTTCGTCTTGGTTTTAATTTAGCTGATGATTGAAACAATTTGTGTACTCTTCTTATTGGACTTATTCCTTCATAAGATTCCTCACCGGAAGACGCGTCACTCATTGCATCTGACGTAAGGTCTATTGTGGCTCGCGATACCTGAAAACAGATAAGATATTTTAAACAATACCAAAATCGTTTTTTTTAACTACTTGTCAAATTGCTTGCCTGTAAAGTTTCTCTTTTCGTTTTCTTCTTTTCCATTCGCTTTGTGTTCTCTAATTTTGGTCTATGTTTTCTTGGTTTCTGAAACGTAATGCCAATTATTAGCTTTCTACATGAATATTCTTAAAAAAGTATGCGTTACGTACCGCACTAGAATTTCGATTAATATCAGGAAACAGAGGAGAAGGTGGTGGTGCCGGATGCACAATGTCGTTGGTTTCTTTCATGGCTACAGCATCAGAGCTGCTACTAGAAGTATCTCCTTCGTCACTGTAAATAATGTCGTTAAGTCAGTGTACGTAAAAAACATGTAAAGCTCATGTAAAAGTAAAGCTACTTTGGTAGGTACTTACTAGAGATGGGCCGACTATGGGTTTTGCCGACTAGTCGGTTTTAAAATTGCCGACTATTTGGCAATACCAATAATTATAATTCGAAGACAGGTCATCAAAAGTCAAAAATTAAAAAAAAATGGGCGAACCGTTTACGAAAAAATAAAATAGAGCTGACACATGTTGAGACATTTAAGGTGAACCCAGAGCCCGTATTCCCATATTTAAATAACAAACAATACACTCGAAATGAAACTATACCGTGCAACTGGACTGCAAAATTTAATTGACTTAAAAATGGAAACTGTATGGAAAACGGCATTCTCCAAAGAAAAGTTTATCGTGTCAAATGTCAAATATTATTTGTCAATTTAATTGTTAGTTCACGACTATTCGGCACAATATGCAGACTAGTCGGCACAATATGCAGACTATAGTCGGCACATATCGACTAGTCGGCCCATCACTAGTACTTACTTACCTTGAATAGTCTGATAAATCAATGTTAGTAGGCTCATCGGCGTTGGAGCCTTCTTGCAAAAGTCTAGTAACAATTTTATTTCTCAATCTCTCTTTACTCGGATCATCATCGTAAAAATCTAATAACGTCTCGCAAAATGTTTTTCCCAAGCTTTCGTAGTCTTGTACAGAAAAATGAGTCGACATTCTGCTCCCCAACTCTGATCCACCGAAAGAAGCCTCCATCGTATAACTGTTGGCCACTCCTAACATCCACACTACAACACGACCAGTTCCTTCTTTACTTCTCTGAATTCTGAATTTACAGTTTTCGAAAGAGAACTGAAAAAATATCATCGGACTCATTAATGATTTTTAAAGGAATACTACAAAGTGGTGCTTCTTACTGACCTTATCTGCAGCATTTTTGTGTAACATCAACGGAAAAACTTGCTCTTGAAGTCTTTTATCTGAAAGCTTTCGACTTTCGCAACCGTAAATGAAAACATTGTGTTTTCTAGAGTGGGCATGAAGATCTACATACATAGCTACCCCACATTCTTCCTGAAGTCTGGAATTAACAGACAAAATATTATATCTCTTGTACTCGTATATTAGGTACTTACTTCATAATGACGCTTTGGAATTGCAACCTACATACCTTCGTATCATTACTTTAGTGTGCCATACTGACGGATATGTTTCCCTAATAACAGTTCGATATTGTCTATTCAGATCCTTTCCGGTCAACGAACAACGATTGTTGCCAACTATCACCTGTAATAAATGTATATTTTTATTATTGTCCGCGGCACCTATTTCAGATTGCGTGATAATTTGCAAATAAACGATGTATTTCATCACTCACACCATCCGGGTTCAGCATTGGTACCAATTTGAATATAAACTTTTCTCTTAATTCGCGAGCTTGATTGGAATCGCCGGTTAAATAGTCTATGAATCCTTTCATCATCCACGATGCAGGGGTTTCCCCTGGGTGGACTCTTGCTGTAACTATTACTGCTTTCTTTTTCTGTAACCATATCGGCAACGATTCTAAAATAATGATTATTGATTTCTAAATATTTATAATGCATGGTAACAACTCACCCTCTGCTCCATTTCATTTAAATTTGGTGGAGCAGTTATAGTCAAATAGTAAACATTATTCCCCGCTAAAGTTCTGCAAAGGAGTCTAAGTTTTGCAAAAGTTGATTTTACTGGGTGAGATTGCAACCTTGACAGATATTCTTGTAAATCGGAGTACGTATATGGATAACAATGTGCTATGTAAACAGTGTCATCTGTATGCGGAAATTCAATGTTAAAGGTTAGCGTGTAACTTGGAAATTGTTCTTCCTCCTCACTCCTGTAATAAAATCATCGGGTTATTGCATCCACTATGAAATGAATTTAAGTAAGTTCGTCGTTAAACTGTAATACTTACGTGGAATCGTTTTTATAGTACGCAATGTTATCGCCACATCGTCTCCAACCGATCGAATGTAATTGGGCGTCCTTGGTTGAATATAACAAAGGTCGCATACCTTCATTATACAAGCTTTCTGCTTTCGATAAATTCACTATTGAAAATCTGTAATAATGTCACGTATGAACGATTTGTTCATGGAAATATCGTATGTAACCTTATTAATATCTCATTGAAGTTATCTACCTGTACATCATTTGCTTTTTGGTGTTTGTAACACGAAAATAATACCATTGCATATGTCTGTTTGTGTAAAGGTCTGTGCGAAGATGTAATTCGTAATACGCTGATGTTATACGTATAGCTTTGGCTAAGTTTCCGCTTTCAAATCTAGATTCAAACCGTAGTTCATCGTCGGTTCCAGCATTAGCGCTTGCACAGGCTGAGATATACAACCGTGAACCGCCGACTGTAGACCTACTGAACTGAAAATGAGCAATCTTATGTAAAAGAACCAATGGTAAACCTTTTAAAGCATGAAAGCATATGGCTTACGTAATTAACAGCGCTCATTGGATAATATTGGTATATCACTGTTCCAGCTTCTTCTCCCACTGGCTGTGGTTTTAATTCTTTTCCCGTGGAAACGTAGTATGGTTCGGGTGTTGCTGAACTCCAAACAATGTGGTGAATTTTTTCCTCTACAACCTTTAATAATAAAATGAGTTGAAGATTTCGGAAAGCAAGCTGCTCTTATATTACAAGTTTGAATAAAGAATCTTACTTGACATTCCGATGGCCATCGAGGAGCTTGTTGGGGACAATCCAATTCCTTTGGAAGAGCAAACAAATCACGTGGTTCTCTAAGTTTTGCTATAGTTCTAAACGTTTTTACATCAGAAGTTATTTCTAACTGATTGGTTTTCAGGTTGTTTTGTAAAAAGTTTGATATGAAAGTACCTGTAATTTATAAATCAGTATACTAAACCCTCAATTTGATAATTGAGTCAAAATGTTGACCTAGGTAAAAAGTGATCGTAATAAATGACCTGATTTTGGGGCATGACTACTGGGTATTATACATTTGAGACAACCGTATTGAAATGTATTCCGACATTTCCATGTTCACAAATTACGCCAAATAGACACGCGAGTTGAACCGATCGCTGAATCTGCTTTGACAAAAAGTTACGAATCGGCACTTTTGTTAAATAAAATTGATCCCTATTTACAACTGACGAATTAAATATGGTTACCTTTATTACAAATAGGGAATAACGAAGCTTGGAGAGACTTAACGTGTTCTAGATTAGTTATAAACAAATTATCTTGCATAACAGGAAGTATTGAAGGGAGAGTGAGCGTTACGGTGGTGTTCTCTATATATTCTCTTCTTCGTTCCTCTTCCATTTTGCAAATCATCACGCTTTCCTGCCCGCTCTCCAGATGTTTCCACCATAGCATTTTAAATACATACAAATACATTAGCACTTGTGCTAGCATCGGATCTTTATCAGTACTTTGCATTTAGCCGGTGAGTAAGTTCCTGTTACCATGACTACCCGATTCGTGATGTTTACAAGTTAAAAAATTCGATATGAATGCTTGTGGACAGCGCGGCGCGGCGTTCGGGGCGAAACTGACGAATTCCCAAATACCCTTATATATTCACAGTTATTTGAAGACGATTGCCCCAGTAATGTCATGCACGAATTGTAAAGTTTTATCAGGTGATTGGTGACGTCAAGAGGTTGTTCATGCGAAGAGCAGGTAGGTATCTACTGTACTTCGATCGGCAGAAAGCTCTAAATTCGGAATATTAAATTTCCGATTTAAGGTTTTAGCGGTTTATGAGGCCAGTATTAGGGGTTACAACTACAAGAATTAAAAAATAGCATTTAGAAATTGGCATAATTTGATCGTACTTGATACTACCATTCAATGGATAGGTTCGTCCGAAAAGAGACCCATATCGAGAAATAATATTCTATCACAGTGTGATCGGTGTGATGGATTAAATAGCAAACTTACCTCTTATTTCTTCCTCCGTATCATCAACTATAACGAGTTCCATTTTACACAAAATGACACGATTTGGATTTTGATTTCTATCATCAATTACGATTTCCTACTTAACATTTTTAAAATAAATTTAACTGCTTCAAATAAACTTAATTGCTCTAATTATCAGGCAATTTATACTTTTGAACCATATTGCAAATTGCAGACACCTCTGCCTGGGGTAGAGTCTAGACGGTTTGTAGTTGCTACGTATAGTACTGTAGGTACTCCTAGTCTCGCACGTTATTGCTTTCCTTTCTTTACCTAGACATTTTACCTAGACATTAAGGGTTTTCCCTGCACAGTTGAAACATTTACTGAATTACTGTTGTAAATACGAAGCCCTAAAAACTTTCGTCATTCTTATTTACAACCCCTAAAAACCAGAAAGTTGAATAACCCCATAATAGTTAGGCAGGTCTTGCAGTATAAGAAAGCAATTTTTTTTGTTCAGGTTGTTGCCATTTGTACCTTTCTTGAATTTATTTATTAGTTAGCCACAGTAAAAGTACAGTACACTATAGCTAAGAGAGACAACAACGTGTTTTTTGAAAGATGGACAAGACGTGCGCTTCCCAATTGCGTATGTAAGATTTTTTGAAAGGTGTGAAAATAAAAAAAACTATTTGGATATATTTTGGTAAGATGCTGTATTTTCTTATTTTGAGCTCGAAATAGTAAAAGATTACAAAAAAATATCGAAAAAACTAATGACGAGGACGTGACCTCAGATTGTTGCAGCGATCATTAATATTCAACCAGATATTGCACGACCCTATTTTACGGCATGTTATTTCAGGTCGTACATTATCTGCCCCCCATATTATCTATCCAGTGGACGTCAGACAACAGTAGAAGTTGACAGGCACTTTGCATTGCATAGCTGCTTTGACTTAACGTGATTATTACCGGCGATTATACTTTTTTGTACGGGGTGTTAAAAGGAGATCCTGGACTTCAATAAACAGATCGTACATTATCGGGGTGTGATTTATCTGGCCGTTCGATACCAGCTGTGGTATCATGTAATTAGCATCCACCGCTGTCAGTTGCTATTTGCTGTCAAAAAGCATATTTTGTATTGTACATTGCTGTTTGAAGTAATCACCAGTAACAACCACGTTACGTCAAAGCAGCAATGTACTGCAACTTAGCCACTAGTAACGGTGGATGCTCATTACATGATACCACAGCTGGTTGTACAATTGTACATTTTGTGACCATATGACGTCATTAACATAATATCTTTAAAAAATATATTTAAAAATTAAGTACCGATCTAAATTACAAAAGAACGAAATTAGTTTCTTAAAATTATATTTTCTTTCATATTAAAATATAAAAAGATACTTTTTTTTCCTTTACATACCCAATTATAGGTATACACAGGGTATACACAACATTGCCATAAAAGTAAGATACATAAGTAAGTAAATTCAAACTCAAAATTAATTAATTCAATAAGACACACTTTTGTTTTGTCAGCAAATTGTCGTTTCAATTAGAAGAAAACAAAAGAAACTGATGAGGTTATTTTTACGCATATTTAGGTTAGGACTAGTGGAACTGAAGCAATAATCTATCTATACTATAATCCTTACTAACATTACTAGTCCGAAGGTTTTTAAAGTTCTTAAGACTTTGCAACTGACTCACTGACACACTAATTATTGTTCTTTATATTCGTGAACCCGTTCTAAGAAAATTCAAAAGGTGACTGCACTTCCACGTAGCGATGGCAACTTGTGAAACTCTTGTGGAAAACTTGCCAACTGGCTTCAATCAGGGCTAGAAAACTTTTAGTCTCGTAGAGCTATGAATGATTAGAGCTGCTAATGTAAAAAATAAATAAATTTTTGCACGACGCAATCTAGCCCAAAACTAGGCCCTGGGCTTGCACTATAGGTACTTGACAACAGATATACTACATATAATACTTTTTTTTGTAGATATATACCTCATATGGTATATAGAAAACACCTAACAAAAGGACAAATATTTATTTTCAATCATAAATAACTGCACCCGGCGGGAATCGACCCCGCAGCCTTCCTTATTGCCACAGTGGCCGTCAACTAAATTAAACATCAAAATAACAATTTACACATCATTTCAGCCCTTAACCGTCCACTGCTGAACATAGGCCAAAATATACATCAAAAGAACTTGTTTTTTAAATGATATTATTATGTTGTTCCATTTGCCTAGTTTGACAGGTTATGTTCTGTATGTTGCATGTGATATGTGTTGTAAATTAGCCTATGTACAGATGGACATAGGCTACATAATTTGTTGTTTTGAACGAAATTTGAATTATACCTAGGTACCCCAAGATTTCTCATAAATTGACATAGTCCTATAATATGAGGTTTGTTGCATATCGTCGCGTCGTCGTATTCAATACGTTTCAATATGCTATGGTGTCAGCTAGTTTATCTTTGACTTATTAATAATATAAATAGTTTGATGACATTTATTATCATTTATTATTATTGAATTCATTATCACCTTTGCCATTTGTTTCACCCGTGTAAGTTCCGATGCCGCGGTAATATTGGGATAATGATAGCTTATGTGTTAATCCAAATTTCCAGCTATCATGTATGCATACCAAGTTTCATCGCAATCGGTTCAGTAGTTTTTGCGTAATTGAAACACCAACACCAAAACAAAGATCTAGAGCATTTCAAATTGTGGGATAATGGGATTGCCTTGAGTTTGCCAAATAATTAAAATGTAGATTCTAAAAGTTCTTAAATCTTTGCCCATATCAGTTCTAAAGGAAATTACACATAGCTTAACGTTTAGAGGTGATTATATAAAATGTCTGGCAACTTTTATATAGGGTTGTATATTTTTATTGGTAGCGTTATACAAACATAACGCTACTAGTAATAACTTTGATGAAGTTATTCAATGTTTTGAGTTGTTTGTTTTCAAAGTAGTTTTGTGGGAACGTTTGTGGGCTATGATTAATTATTTATGACATGCAAGAACAACTAATTATTTTTCTACAGCTTTTGCTAAGACTGATGTGTAGTTAGCTTTCCAGCAGGTACTTTATACGTGCTTGAGAGCTGACTAAAGAAAAGACAGTAAAATGTTTCGAATTTCTATTATACTAGCTGGTACCCGCGACTTCGTCTGCGAAGCAATAGTGCATAACCGAGTTTTTCGTTAATTTCATTACTCGAGTTCTACTAATTGGATTTCGATGTAAAGTATACCAATATTTGAAACCAGATTTCAATCGGATTAGTAATTTTTAAATGTATAAGGAACAAACAGAAAAACAGCCATGAATTAAAAAAAAAAATGTTTTCTATTACTTTTCGTAGGTCCCCTAGACAACTTTTTTTAGTTCTCTTCCAGGTACAGGCTTTTTGTCCTCTCTTCCTTTATTATAATAATAGATAGTAATATATAAGTAAGTTAAGTAGTTTTGTGATGTACTAGGGATAAGTATAGATAGATAGATAGAAGATAGATACCACAACCTATTGCGAGACCTATTCCTACGGGATCCTATTGTTAAGTCTCTACTGTCTGGCTCTCTGTCTATCACCAGGCTGTATCTCAATGTGTAAATTGGTACATATGTCTTTAGGGAAGTACGACCTAAATAATATACTTATACGCAGTTGCACAAAGACAAACATTCATGCCGCATTAAGTAACGTGTAATTAACACTAATAATTTCAGTAAATTAATCATGTTGCACAAAGTAACTTTAGCATGAGATAATGATCTGTTAGTCCAACTAAATATTTTACTTAAATGCCTTGTTTGACAATTTCATTATTAAAAACTAAAGAACTATTAAAGTAGATTCTAATGTTGCTTTCTGCAACTAGTTGTTGGTGAATTAGTATTTAATGGCCACTTTAAAAGTTAAAGTTCCTTTCAGCAACTGTGTGTTACACATCTAAAAATAGGTCACAAACATACACTCACGGCAAAAAGAGTGTAGATCAACAAGATACCCAATATATATACCTATAAAGGTATAGTAGTGGGTACCTAAACATTACTAAGATAAGTTATCTCAGTCACGCATTATCATTACGTATGAAACAAATCGACGTGTTTACGAAATAGATGTTTTAGAGTAAATCTTTGTGAGTTCCATCCATGGAACTCACCTTATGTACTTAGTACAGTTGTTACGGCTACGTCGTGTTTAGTCGATATTTTCAGCACAGTGTTTTCATAATTTCAGCAACAAAGGCTTGTAGGGTAAGTTAACATTTTGCGATATAGATTTGCTTTATTTTATTTTGTAAATGTTCATACACATGTTAAGTACCTCGTGGTACCTACTGGAATTTCATTACTATAAATAAATAATCTTATATTGTAATCGAAGTTTGCTTTTACGGTACCATACCCAAATGGTAAATACAACAAACGTGTTTTTTTATAATGACGGCATAATGGGTAGGCAGGCACGAAACCTATGGCGCACGAGTTCGTCTCGCTCTTGAACGGTTCTTTTAATTCCGAGATGACCCCTTGTTATTTCGTATTATACCCGCGACTTCGTCCACGTAGAAATAGTGCATAGCCGACTTTTTCGTTAATTACTCGGGGTTCTACTAATTGGATTTCGATTTACAGTATACCACGCACGAGGACCCTGGTAAATATAACCATACAATATTGAAAACCAGATTTCAATGGGGTTAATAGTTTTTTATTGTATAAGGAACAAACAGGGAAACAGACAGACAGACATGCATTTTAAAAAACATTTTACTACTTTTCCTAAGTCCCCTAGACAACTTTTTTTTTTAATTTACTTCCCAGTAAAGACTTTTTTGTCCTTTTTTTGTTTATCCTTTCTTTCATCAAGATATAGTATGGAAGATATAGTATTTTAATTGTATTTTTGTATCCTTACTGACAGTTACTTTCTTGAACAGATTGTTTAAATTCAGTACATAAACTTTCATGAAGTTGTTTTTCAACTTCACTACACTTATTGATGAGAACACCTGTCGTTTCACATTCAATATGAAAATAACTTTATTTCCATAAATCAGTATCCAGTAGGTAAATAAACAAATCGTTCATAAATATTCACAGTTTTTTGTATAATATGGTTTACCTATTATCTTTGCAATAGCGTAGCCCTATAACCAATATCTAGGTATTGAATGGTCTTATTTGCGATGTCTGGTGCCTGGCTCTGGGTTCTGCTTATTATTTTCCTGTCAGTTAGAATAAATCAAATTAAATAAGCAACTGTTTGCTGCAGCATTATTTGATAATATGGATGGGTACCTCGGTGTACCTTGAGTTACTCACCTAACGTCTTCAACATTAACAAAATTATGAACGTTGTCGACGGGGCACCTATTTTGAAACTAGAATATCTTATAAATGCTTTAGCTCCATGACAAAAGACGAGAGTTAAGGCAAGCTTCTATTTGTGAAAGGACGGTTGCCATCTCTTCGTATGTTAAGGGATGATTTAATTATTCGAGCTTTGAGAGCGTTGCAACCGAGTGGCGGCCGAGCAATGGACAACGAAACTCGGACCCGGCCAGCGCGGGCGCTCGTGACGGTCTAATATAAATCATCCCTAATCTGGTGTTACCGATTAACCTGGGCCAGGTGGTATTTTACCGACTTGACCCCGTCTTCTCACAATCCACCAAAGTTGGGAGCGTGGGGCGGTATGAAATGCCATTGGCAGTGGTTGTTTGCCAATTCTGTGGCAATTTTCATGAGCATTTGTTTTTGTTTTGGTATGCAACAACTTTGTCACAGTTTTTTTTTTTTTTAAGTTTTTCTCTTAACCTACCTACGGTTCTATAGTTTTCGGAAATTGAGCTAAGTTTTTCTAATGATGTGCTAGGAATTTTTTTGGACAATTACCGATAATTTAAGAACCGTTTTTGTGAAAAATTTAACAAAGTTAAAGCATTTTAGTTCCAGAATATGTGACCTGCTTACTAAAGGGCTTTAGTAATTAGGAATTAACAACGAATTAGCAGCATTACCATGGAAGGAAGGGCATATAATTTTATGTTTGTTTTTTTCCTCCTTTTAACTCAGACTGAACGTTTATGTTATTAATAGTTAGGTAAAGTACAATAATATGACGTAGACAAATTATGTATTTATTTGTTCAATTAAACATAAATTTACAAAAAGAAAATCAAAATATAACCGACACGCAACAATGTTTATTTGTTTGTAACGAATATACTCCGTAATTTGTTTTTATTGCTCAAGGCATATTTACTAGGAATATTTTAAAGGAAAAATTCATCTTTAAAAATTATGGTTGAGGCACTGGGGTATTGATACAAGGGACGCGAGTTCAAATCTTGCCGCGAGTGAATTTTTGAAGATGAATTTGTCCTTTAAAATTTTTCTAACGAATATACTCCGAAATTACTAATTTGGTTTCAATAATTATATCACCAATAGAAAGCTACATTATCAAGAAGTAATAGAGGCTACTTTTTATGTCGATATTCCCACGGGATTGGGACTTACGCGGGTGAAACCGAGAGATATTGTAGTAAAAATAGAATTTTTAAATTATGCTACTGCGTCATTCTAACACTAGTTTCAACAAGCATTTACCTCTACGTCTTCATATATCTATACATATAATATGTTTTGACATACTTTATGCGTTGTATAGTCGTCGTCAAAATAAAGCCTTCGGGGTGATTGGCCGTCTCTTGGCACTACCTGGCACGAGTTTACATCGATTTTTCTCCAGACAAACAGTCTTATCACCATTTGTTACTGATTCTTTTTCGATCTATTTTTAGAAAATATACAGCATAAATCATAAATAGTATAAGTAATACCAATAAGTAATTGGTATTCTTTACCGGTTTTAAGACAGTTATGGATTACTAGAAATATTTGAAAGGAAAAATTCATCTTCAAAAATTCACTTGCGGCGAGATTTGAACTCGCGTCCCTGGATCAGTACCCCAGTGCCTTAAACCGCTCGGCCACGCAAGTTCCCATCTCGAGCAGCGAATTTAAGAATATGAATGTTTCCCTGTCTACTATTTTTCGACTACGGCTCGATTGAGACGCCATCTACAGGATCACTTTCCAGTGATTTACCTGCGCCAATGATTAACTTTACAGTTAACGCGTTGACCAAGAGATGTCGCTCTTTTTCCTCTTAAATATTTCGCAAATTTGTTTTTATTGCTCAAGGCATATTTACTAGAAATATTTGAAAGGAAAAATTCATCTTCAAAAATTCACTTGCGGCGAGATTTGAACTCGCGTCCCTGGATCAGTACCCCAGTGCCTTAAACCGCTCGGCCACGCAAGTTCCCATCTCGAGCAGCGAATTTAAGAATATGAATGTTTCCCTGTCTACTATTTTTCGACTACGGCTCGATTGAGACGCCATCTACAGGATCACTTTCCAGTGATTTACTTGCGCCAATGATTAACTTTACAGTTAACGCGTTGACCAAGAGATGTCGCTCTTTTTCCTCTTAAATATTTCGCAAATTTGTTTTTATTGCTCAAGGCATATTTAAAACACTTTATTTATCCGGTTTTATCGCGTTTTTATTCATTATTTGACCCGAGCTTTCGCCAACTTTACAGTTGGCTTTTTCAAGGTTGACTGGATAAATAAAGTGTTTTATTATGCAAAATCGCGAAAACCATAGAAGAAATCAAGGCATATTTACTAGAAAACATTCATATTCTTAAATTCGCTGCTCGAGATGGGAACTTGCGTGGCCGAGCGGTTTAAGGCACTGGGGTACTGATCCAGGGACGCGAGTTCAAATCTCGCCGCAAGTGAATTTTTGAAGATGAATTTTTCCTTTCAAATATTTCTAGTAAATATGCCTTGAGCAATAAAAACAAATTTGCGAAATATTTAAGAGGAAAAAGAGCGACATCTCTTGGTCAACGCGTTAACTGTAAAGTTAATCATTGGCGCAGGTAAATCACTGGAAAGTGATCCTGTAGATGGCGTCTCAATCGAGCCGTAGTCGAAAAATAGTAGACAGGGAAACATTCATATTCTTAAATTCGCTGCTCGAGATGGGAACTTGCGTGGCCGAGCGGTTTAAGGCACTGGGGTACTGATCCAGGGACGCGAGTTCAAATCTCGCCGCAAGTGAATTTTTGAAGATGAATTTTTCCTTTCAAATATTTCTAGTAAATATGCCTTGAGCAATAAAAACAAATTTGCGAAATATTTAAGAGGAAAAAGAGCGACATCTCTTGGTCAACGCGTTAACTGTAAAGTTAATCATTGGCGCAGGTAAATCACTGGAAAGTGATCCTGTAGATGGCGTCTCAATCGAGCCGTAGTCGAAAAATAGTAGACAGGGAAACATTCATATTCTTAAATTCGCTGCTCGAGATGGGAACTTGCGTGGCCGAGCGGTTTAAGGCACTGGGGTACTGATCCAGGGACGCGAGTTCAAATCTCGCCGCAAGTGAATTTTTGAAGATGAATTTTTCCTTTCAAATATTTCTAGTAAATATGCCTTGAGCAATAAAAACAAATTTGCGAAATAGTTATGGATTAATTAATTGTCATGGCTAATTCTATCGGTCTAGTTAAGGACGCGACTGATGTGAAATCCCTTCCGATTGAATGTTTTTATTCATAACCGGTATCAAATAGATCTTTAAACAATTTATATTATTATATTATTGTACATGATACAAGAAGTGTCCCCTTCATTTCAAAAACAATAAAAAATAACTTTAAATACTAACTATTATACAGGCAAAGTTACCCCTGTTTTACAAAATAAATCAATTTTTCTTCTAAATCCTTAACTGCTATATTTTGTTATCATAATATCATAATATTAGAAAATACAATACCTAGAACTTCTTCATCGCATTTTATAAAAATACCATTTTAATCTTCGTTAATGATTGATTTTACGAGAAATTGTAGATTTTTCATGCAATTCCATCTCGCTCATTTATATGCAATCGGACAAGGACCGATAATTATCATCTATCGCCGTCTTAAGAATTTATACTAAATAATAGTAATAGCTGCGCTCCGCGGTTTCACTTACTGCAATGCAAAAATCCACACTTAAACGGTCGCCCATTGAAGTACTGATGATGCCAGGCGCTCCCGCACCTGGCGTTTATTTCCCTGGTTGTCCGTTTAAGGGATAATTTATATTAGACCGTCATCCGGCCGAGCTTCGTTGTCCATTGTTCGGCGATTAGTCGATCGGTCTGTTGCAACCGAGTGGCGGCCGAGCAACAGACAACGAAGCTCGGACCCGGCACGGCCGGGAAACGGTCTAATATAAATCATCCCTAAGTGTGGTTTTGCACTGCAGCAGGTAGGTAAAGTAAGGTAAAGTTTGTATGTAAGTAAATGATGATGATGATGACGATGCCACTCTACATCACTGACCCTACCCCCTGTGTCGAATTTCATTCAGATCTGTCTCGATTTGTTAAATATCACCTCGTAAGTCCCAATCACGCGGGATTATCGGGATCAAAAGTATCCTATGTTACTCATTAGGTACTTATAAACTATCCCTAAGCGAAACCCAATATTCCCACGGGATCAAGAAACCGCGGGACACAGCTAAAAAACTTTTGTAGAAAAATTTGTTTTGTTAACTTCACCTTGTCTGTAGGTAACCTTAAATGCCATTTGTCAAAGCCAAGGTTGTAATATTAAATTTGTGTACTAAATATATGGTGATTCTCTACTTTTTGATTAAAGCTACAATGGGGCGAAAGGTAACTGTAGCAGCATGTACTCTGAATCAATGGGCTTTGGACTTCGAAGGAAACCTTAGCAGGATACTTCAGTCTATACAGGAGGCTAAGGAAATGGGAGCATTATATCGAACTGGACCTGAACTGGAAGTATGGTACATAACTCAATTTCTTTATCATCACAGGAGATAGATTTCATATGACCAAATACATAAACGCTACTTGAAATTTGAGTTCCTTTTAATTAATTAAGCAGCTCTTAAACTCAAAATACCCATACTAATAAACTTTTTAAATTCACACGATTTATTAACATAGTTACATTTTACCGGGTCTTAATTGCGTATTATTATTTATTTTCTTACCTCGACATTTCAACCATAATAGGTACACATGGACCAAGACCATTAAAAAAACCAATGAAATAATTAACAATACGCGATGGAGACCTGGTAAAATGTAACAATGCCCATACTCATTTTAAATTTAGAAGCTGCTCAATGATTTAAGTACTCGTCAAATTTTAAAGGGCGTTTCTGTATTTGACTGATATATTCTTAATGCTTGAATATTTTGCAGTGGTTACAGCTGCGAAGATCATTTCCACGAACCAGATACGTTCCTCCATAGCTGGCAAGTTTTAGCAGATCTTCTCAAATCTCCAACATGCAAGGATATGCTTATCGACGTAGGAATGCCGGTTCAACATCGCAATGTCTCATACAACTGTCGAGTAGCGTTTCTAAACAAAAAGATACTGCTGATTAGACCAAAAATGTTGCTTTGCGAGGATGGAAATTATAGAGAATCACGGTGGTTCTCCTGTTGGACTAAAGTAAGCATAGAAATATTCTAAAGAAAGAAATACATCACAGAAACACAACGCTAAGTTGTTGTAGATGGTAAATACAGATTCAAAGATTCGGCATATGAGTCACCGGTGGACTAGTCGTTACTCCCAGGTCGAGTATAGATGCGTTGTTGGTTCAAATTACGCTCGGACTCAACCTTACGTTGTGTTTTTGTAGATATATTTTTAATTGCGCCCAGTGTGGATACTTAAGCATTTAAAATCAAATATGAATATTTATTATAGAAGCTTATTGTTACGGTTTCTGGAAAGGTAAAGGTTGCCTGGAAGAGATCGCTTTTAGCGATAAGGCCGCCTATTTTACATACCTAATTGTTTTTTTTTAAATAGTTTTAAGTATATTCATAATAAATTTGTCTATTAGTTTATATGTCACTTAAATGGTTATATTGTAATTTTTAATGTATTTGTTTATTTTGTAATTTTTATTTTTGATTGTTTTAATTTGGTACAATAAAGAGTTAATCTATATATCTATCTATCTATCTTTCTTTTATGTGTGATTTTGGACTTTCTTGTGTACTAGGAAAGACAAATCGAAGATTACTTCTTGCCTCGTATGATAACTGCCATCACTGAGCAGGCGACTGTACCGATTGGCGACGCAGTTATTTCTACCAAAGATACGTGCATAGGATTCGAGATCTGTGAGGAACTATGGAATCCACAAAGGTAAGATATACCTAATCTATCACTAATATTATGTGTATATGTATGTTGGGGCTAATCTCCAAAACTAATTCGATTTTGATGAAATTGAATATGAAGTTCACATCCTCAAAAAACTTGCGCAAGGGAAACCCTTGGGTGCATCTAGTATATGAACATTAATTCTATTTTTGTTTTCAGCCACGTCTGTTCTATTTATGTGATATGATATAATCCTATGAATAAATAATATTATTTGTTAGTCGAAAAAAATACACAGGTAAACAAATTTAACAAAGTGGGGATCGAGAAATGTGTTATTTGTTAGGTATTCCATCACGCAATGTGTCCATTCATTGAATACTGTTTGCCTGGTTAATGCACAAAGCATATGAAGGAAAAACTTACCGATCTATCAACACACAACCCAGTTAGCATCTTTCAACAAAATACAGATTTTGATTTTTTTTTTAGTGTTTCCTACACTTGGATGACTAAATTTAAAGAAATGCTTTCGAAAAAATTGCACCTGCAATGCAGAAGGTTGAGGATTCGATTCCCGCTAGGTGCAAATATTGATGCTTAAAAAAAAACTGAATCTGGTCTGAAACAAAAGAAAAATAAATATAAGTAGTATACCCGTTGTCTAGTCACCATAACACAAGCTTAGCAGCTTACCATGGGGCTAGATGGCGCTGTGTGTTGGTCACAGAATTTATTTACTTAGCTAAATACAAATTTAATCTGGTCATTTACAATAGAATCATTTACAAAAGAAAAATAAATATAAGCTGTCTCACGTATTTCCTATTTTCGCAACATTTTAGCCGCCACATCCCACTAAGTCTCGACGGAGTTGAAATAATCTCCAATGGTTCAGGGAGCTACATGGAACTGAGGAAGGCATACGTTACAGTAGATCTAGTAAAAAGTGCAACTTTCAAGAGTGGTGGAGCGTATTTGTTCAGTAATCTACGAGGCTGTGACGGGCAGAGGTACTATTTTAATGGATGCTCCTGCGTAGCTGTCAACGGGCAGATTGTTAGTCGAGGAATGCAGTTCGCTTTGCACGATGTGGTAAGTTTCACAATCTAGGCCAAGTGTTTTTTTTACTTGAGTATCTTCTTATTATTAGTTTTTATTTTTATTTGTCGAATATTTATTTACCCTTACCATGTCACATTAAATTACTAATATATTACACAGAATAATCAATAAATACACAGAAAGCCTTAAAAGTAAAGAAAAAAAACAACAAAACAATATTTAAGAAAAAAAGCTTTTTAATTTTAAGTGTATTTAATTTTAATCTCATCAGGTACTAATTTTCAGGAAGTCGTAGCAGCCACAATAGATTTAGAGGATATCAGATCTTACCGCACACAGATAAGGTCTAGATCGCATCTCGCGGCTTCCAACCCGCCGTTTCCCAGGATCGCTGTGGACTTTGCCTTGTCTGACGATGACGACGTCAATCAAACCATAAGCCCGCCTATAGATTGGGAATATTTGACACCGGAAGAAGAAATTGAACAAGGTTGGACTATTTTTTTTACATGTATCTGGGTTATATCCTCGGCAATACTTCTGCTTTACTTCTGGGAGGTAGAGCAAGTTGCAAGCAACTTCTGGGAGACCAGCATTTATCCCTACACTATGTCGGGTTTCTCATCCATAAGTCCTTCGTCAACAACATTGTTAAGATCGGAATCATTTCGAGCAGGGTGGCGTAGCTTATACTCAGAATCACCAACCGGCATTCGCTGATGGTCATACAGGTGTACTCGAAACAACCAAACGATGAAGAGGAGGCCATGTATAACGACATTGGCGTCATACATGGCCACCACATGACGGTCATGCACGCCTTGATAACACACTATACTGTTGTCATGGGGGACTTCAACGCGCGGTGCAACGAACTGTGAATGGGACAATTTGGGGTTGGACAGCGAGCTTAAACAGGACATCGATTGGCCGACTTCATGGAAAAGAAGGGACTTCTCGCAATGTACTCCTTTTTTCAAATACCGGTCGTCCAGAAAATAGACATGGATGCACTCCGGCCGTAATAAGCATGAGATAGACCATATCATGACGACGCAAAAGCATATATTCAATGACGTCTCTGTGATCAACAGGGTGAAAACAGGTAGTTTTCACTGCTTGGTGAGAGCGTCATTGAATATCAGCATTAGGCTTGAGCGATCCCGTCTGATACACGATCTATTGCACGCCCAAATCCTGTCCAAATACAAAATCCCGAAGACTCAGTTAGAGTTGCAAAACCGTTTCGACAGCCTGGCCAAATGCGCATTAGTGGATGAAATCAATTACGGGCTGGTAAAACTGTCCAAGCGATCTTGTCAGAGTTCTTTAGAATCTGCCCAAAAAATAAAGCGCAGAGACTCTGAAACCAGACACTGCGGTGAATGGCAGAAAGGAGTGAAATGAGGCTGCAGTCTTCAGCAGACAGGTCTCAATATACTAGAATTAAGTGGCAATGGGCAGGCTATATAGCTCGAAGGACAGATAACTGCTGGGGAGTACAAGTCCTCGAATGGCGACCACGATGTAATACGAAACGCAGTGTTGGAAGACCACACATTTTACGCATGAGGTCGGTATGTTTATAAATTTGCGAAAATGTGGTCGTAAAATAATACAATTTATCTCTCGTTTAGAATCCTATGTTCTTACGTTCTACGTTCTTACGTACGTTACTGTTCTTGTTATTTTCCGGTGACATATACAAGATGTAACGGGTAAGTCCTTTTAAGCCGAAAGGGGGTTGTTCTAGCCGTCTAGGCAAACCACTTTTGTTCTACGACTTTTGGAAATTCGAAGTACTTTTCGAAAAATGTTAGTGTAAAGTTTACTTGAAGATCAGCTGTTTCTTAGAGTTCAAGGTCATTGACCTTATGTTGTCCTTTCATTTAGTTTGGTCTACTACAATCAAACCTTCTATTAGCTTTATTTTCAAAAGCAGCTGTTTTTTCAGTGAAACATAACCTCAAAATTAAAAAAAAAGTTCGAATTTTCAAAAGTTGTAGAACAAAAGTTGTTCGCCTAGACGTCTAGAACAACCCCCTTTCGGATTAAAATGACTTACCCGTTACAAATTGTATATATTATTTCAGGGCCAGCATGTTGGCTATGGGACTACCTACGTCGTTCGGGGCAAGGCGGGTTCTTTCTCCCGCTGAGCGGCGGCGTCGACTCGACCAGTACTGCGTGCATTGTGTTCTCGATGTGCACGCAAATATGCGACGCTATACAGAAAGGAGGTGAGTTTAACATTCAGTTTTGTTGGTACAAACAAATAAATAAATAATAAATAAATAAATATTGCACTACATTGCAATCTAGCCCCAAACTAAGCACTAGGCTTTTACTATGGGTACTAGACAACGGATATACTACATACTTATACTTTTTTTTGTAAATACATACATATTATACAGAGAAAGACACCCAGACCATATATAAATATTTAATTTTAAGCATAAATATTTGCACCCGACGGGAATCTAACCCGCAGCCTTCTGCATTGCAGTCGAGCGTCCGCCCGACGCGCCACAGAGGCCGTCAAAATAGATGTTAAAGTTGTTCTGAAATGGTTTTTATTTTTATTTTGGAACATATAGTAAACAAGCTGCGCCCTGCGGTTTCACCCGCTTAAGACCTGTTCCCGGAATATCGGAATAAAAGATAGCCCATGTGTTATCCCAGGTCGATGCTAGAATATAGACACTACTTAGAATAAACTTAGACTGAAATTTGGTATCTATTAGGGTATTATTTGTCTCGAATAAAACCGCGTGATGATGCTAGTCAAAACGCTTTTTTCCCTCAGAAAGTCAAGTATTATACGACGTCCGCAAGATTCTCTGTCAATCCGACTATACACCCAGCGATCCTATGGAGCTATGTAACAGATTGCTGGTCACTTGTTATATGGCGTCAGAAAACTCTAGCGTGGAAACTAAGCAGAGAGCCGCTCAGGTAAATATCTATACTAATACTAATATACTAAGACTAATATACTAATACTAATATACTAATACTAATATACTAACATACTAATACTAATATACTAATATACTAATATACTAATACTAATATACTAATACTAATATACTAATACTAATATACTAATACTAATATACTAATACTAATATACTAATACTAATATACTAATACTAATATACTAATACTAATATACTAATACTAATATACTAATACTAATATACTAATACTAATATACTAATACTAATATACTAATACTAATATACTAATACTAATATTATAAGCGGTTTTGGAGGAAACTTGGAATATGGGTAGCTGGATACCGGGAATAACACATAGGCTACTTTTTACTCCGACATTTCCGCGGGAACGGGACTGACGCGGGTGAAACTGCGGGGCGCAGCTAGTAATATATATAAGTGAAAGTGTGTGTGTTTGGATATTTGTTACTCTATCACGCAAAAACGGCTCACCAGATTTGAATGGAATTTGGAATATAATTAGCAGGAAGACAGGTCTCAATATACTAGAATTAAGTTGCAATGGGCAGGAATTTGGAATATAAGTAGCAGGAAACTTGGAATAACACATAGGCTTCTTTTTATCCCGATATTCCCGCGGGAACGGGGCTTACGCGGGTGAAACCGCGGGGCGCAGCTAGTAATATTATAAAGATGATATATTTGCTTTTTATTGAAGCGAATAGGCTCCGAAACTACTAAACCGATTTCAGTAATAGATATTTTCGAAATTCCTGCGGGAACGGGACTTACGCGGGTGAAACCGCAGGACGTAACTAGTAAACTTTACAGTGTGTAATCGAGAGAAAAACGTAATGACTCGGGTTAAAACAGGTTGATTTCTAGACGTTCAGGCGAACAACTGTTGTTCAATTATTATTTTTTAATCTTGAGGTTATTATGTACCCAGAGGTTAAGAACGAGACCCCTGTACTAAGATTCCACAGTCCGGCTGTCTGTCACCAGACTGGTATCTCGTAAACCCATAATAGCTAGACTGTTAAATTTGACATAATATGATGTCTGTTGCTGCTATTAATAATAACAAAAACTAAAAAAGATAATTCAATAAATATTATTTTATTAATAAAACACTTTATTTATCGGGTTAAATCGCGTTTTATTCATGGTTTTAAACGAACCGTTGGTTTACAGTTGGCTTTTTCAAGGTTGACTGAAAAACCAACTGTCAACCTTGAAAAAGCCAACTGTAAAGTTGGCGAAAGCTCGGTTCGCTTAAAACCATAAATAAAACGCGATTCAACCCGATAAATAAAATGTTTTATTATGCAAAATCGCGAAAACCATAGAAGAAATTATTATTTTATTACTAAAATTACTTAATATACCATGTTTAATAAATTATTCGCGGAGCTCTATATTTAGCTGATATTTTCAACCAGCTTGTTCACGAGACCAAGCTCGCTAAGCAAGTCTCGTGAACAAGCTGGTTGACAATACCAGCGGAATATCGAGCTCCGCGAATGAATTATTAAACATGGTAAATAAATAGATAGATAGATATATAGATAATACTTTATTTGATCAATCACAAAAATATTACAAAAACAACACTTTTAAAAATAACATTTAAAACTAAATAAATGTTGAACAAATAAGTGCTTTAAGCGGCCTTATCGCTTAAAGCGATTTCCTCCAGGCAACCCCCGTACATTAAAACGGCATTTAAATACCCAGTTATTAAGTAATTTTAGAAGTGAAAACAACCATGTAAGTTTAAAATCGACTATTTTTACTGTATTCCAGCTGGCCAGTCAAATAGGAAGTTATCATTTTCCAATAGTGATCGACTCTGCAGTGAGCGCTGTCATCGGTATATTTACTACTGCAACGGGGTTGGTTCCGAAGTTCAGAAGCAAAGGTGGATGCCCCAGACAGAATCTAGCCTTACAGAATATACAGGTAATTTATAATATCTCATTTTTACAACCTTTACTGAAGTATTTTTATTTTAAAAGCTTAAGCCTGCACTGGGCGTTCATAGAACTATTTTTAATGACAAGATATATCCACAAAAACACAACGCACGGTCTACGTCAGGCGGGATTCGAACCAACGCATCTCAATCCAATCCGGGGAATGCGACTTAGGCCTCTTAGTCTACCGACGCGGTAACTCATACGCCGCATTATCGCTTCAATATCTTTTCTATTCACTACAACTTAGGCATGAACTTTTACTGAAGTAGGTAGTTAAAGTGTTTTTTTTAATTACGATGGTTATACATTGGTGGCAATTCTGTTGTTCATTTACTTAAACTGAACTTAACCTAAATTTAAGTTTAGAAATTATAAAATGGTGACAGGTCTCAATAAGTTTATACAGGCTCCAGACTCACGGCGAACATGCTGTTATCCACACTCTCATTTTTCTCACTCGTGATCCCGAGAAATCCTTTGACTCAGCCTAAAGCGGGTAAAAAAATAAAATATTTAAAAACTAACTTTAAAAAACTGGCCAATTGTAATATCATAAATATCAGGGATTAAAATTACAATCTGGAAAAGTCTTTATAACTAACACTTGCCTTACCCAGTACCCAAATAACATTTACAACGGAATTTGTTCGACATGTTGCTTTTTATTTCTTTCAATTACAAGTACTCGTAAATTTTCATAGATAGCTCAGCTGTGATAATTTTCCTTTAAACTTCATTATATTTACTACAATTGTAAATACTAATAACGTATCCAAGTATAAACGTTTGGCTGTTAAAGGGGGGTATACATAACTCTAAAAACTAAAACTCAAAAACACTTTAAATCTCAATATTTCGAAAACTGAACCCTAAAATGAAAAATCACAATGGGCAATAATTTTCAATGTAAATTATAACACCCTTTTTAAATAAATAAATAAATAATAAATAAATAAATCCTGTGACGAACACACAGCGCCATCTAGCCCCGTGGTAAGCTGCTAAGCTTGTGTTACGGTGGCTAGACAACGGATATACTACTTATATTTATTTTTCTTTTGTAAATACATACACATTATACATAGAAATACGCCCAGACCAAATGCAAATATTTATTTTTTAAGCTTAATTATTTGCACCCAGCGGGAATCGAACCCGCAACCTTCTGTATTGCAGCCAAGCGTTCGCCCGACGCGCCACAGAGATCAGAGATTTTTACATGTGATTTGCGAAATAAATGTTTTGACTTGATTTGATTTCGAAATGGTTTGATTTGATTCTGAAATGATTTGATTTCGAAATAGTTTAATTTGATTTTGAAATGATTTGATTTGATTTTAAAATGATTTGATTTGATTTTGAAATGATTTGATTTGATTTTGAAATGATTTGATTTTGATTTCCAGGCCCGTCTCCGCATGGTGCTATCGTACCTGTTCGCTCAACTAATGCTGTGGGTCCGCGGTCGGCCCGGCGGCCTGCTCGTACTGGGCTCCTCCAACGTGGACGAGGCACTGAGAGGGTACATGACCAAGTACGACTGCTCCAGTGCGGACATCAACCCTATTGGAGGCATCTCCAAGACTGACCTGAAGGCTTTCTTGGTCTATGCTAAGAACAGGTTGGTGAATACAATATTTACCGGGTTTTACTCGCGTTTTGTTATGAAAATCGCGAAATTCTTTGACAAAACGGACCGGAATACCGGTAGTTTTGGACAAAAAAAGCAATGTATTTCAAAGTTCAGCAGCCTTTTATTGTATTTTTGTTTAACTTTTATTGACCGAACGAGCGAAGCGAGTGAGGTCCAGTGTAGACGGGCCTGTCGCTTGTATCTTTGTATGTTTGTTCGACGATAACTTGAGAATTGTAGCTCCGATCTTCATGAATTTTGGTATGCGCGTAGTTTAGGTCAATAGAATTTATGAGTTCGAAGATGAGCCGGATCGATAGGGGAGTTGGGGAGATAGGGGGTCGTGAGGTCTCAGTTCGGGGCGAACTACTAGTTGTAGTATAGACGGGTCTGGCGTTTGTATCTTTGTATGTTTGTTCGACGATAACTTGAGTATCGTAGATCCGATCTTCATGAATTTTTGTATGCGCGTAGTTTAGGTCAATAGAATTTATGAGTTTGAAGATGAGCCGGATCGATAGGGGAGTTGGGGAGATAGGGGGTCGCGAGGTCTCGGTTCGGAGTGAACTACTAGTTTTACAGTTATCGAACAAAACCCTTATTTATAAAATATTATTTACACATGACTAAGTTATGTGCCGTTTGTCTCTGTCTGTCAACTTTGAAACTTCTTGTGACGGTAAAAGACAAATGATGCATAGTTATGCAGCACATTAATTAGCGTTTATAAATAGGGGATTTCATGCTAAACTAACCATTCACACTGCACACACGAATTAAACAACCTATTGTTCCAGGTTCTTCCTCCCATCCCTCTCCGAGATACTCCAGGCACCTCCCACGGCGGAACTAGAGCCACTTACAGACGGACAGATCACACAGACAGATGAACAGGACATGGGCATGACGTACGCTGAGCTGTCACAGTTCGGGAGCCTCCGGAAGACTGCCCACTGCGGACCTTACAGCATGTTCCACAAGCTGGTGCACGCGTGGAGAGATACTTGCACGCCGAGAGAGGTATAATACCTCTCATATGGCTATATTCCATTTGGACACTAGGCAGTGTCAAGTATCCTACTAATATAATATTATAAATCCGAAAATCTGTTTGTTTGTTTGTTTGTTTGTTTGTTCCCTCTTCACGGTCAAACGGCTCGACCGATTTGGATGAAAATTTGCATAGGGATAGTTTAAATGATGGAGAGTAACATAGGATACTTTTGATCCCGAAAATCCCGCGGGATCGGGACTTACGCAGGTGATAACTATTTCTTAGATGAAAATTTGCATAGGGATAGTTTACGTGATAGAGAGTAACGTAGGATACTTTTGATCCCGAAAATCCCGCGGGATCGGGACTTACGCGGGTGATAATATTAATGGATGAAAATTTGCATAGGGATAGTTTAAATGATGGAGAGTATCATAGGATACTTTTGATCCCGAAAATCCCGCGGGATCGGGACTTACGCAGGTGATAACTATTTCTTAGATGAAAATTTGCATAGGGATAGTTTACGTGATAGAGAGTAACGTAGGATACTTTTGATCCCGAAAATCCCGCGGGATCGGGACTTACGCGGGTGATAATATTAAT
Organism: Idaea dimidiata; assembly: GCA_949358125.1. Lineage (NCBI taxonomy): Eukaryota > Metazoa > Arthropoda > Insecta > Lepidoptera > Geometridae > Idaea > Idaea dimidiata. Next base: position 11,036,054 of record OX442339.1, on the reverse strand, counting down.
GGATGAAAATTTGCATAGGGATAGTTTAAATGATGGAGAGTATCATAAGATACTTTTGATCCCGAAAATCCCGCGGGATCGGGACTTACGCAGGTGATAACTATTTATTAGATGAAAATTTGCATAGTGATAGTTTAAGTGATAGAGAGTAACATAGGATACTTTTGATCCCGAAAATCCCGCGGGATCGGGACTTACGCGGGTGATAATATTTATTGGATGAAAATTTGCATAGGGATAGTTTAAATGATGGAGAGTAACATAGGATACTTTTGATCCTGAAAATCCCGCAGGATCGGGACTTACGCGGGTGATAACCATTCAATGAATGAAAATCGACACAGGGGTAGGATAAGTGATGTAGAGTGGCATCATCATCATCGTCATCCATCGTCATCGTCATCCTTCGTCATCGTCATCGTCACTTACTGACGAAATACAAACTTTAACTTACTTCACCTACCTACCGCAGTGCAAAAATCCACACTTAAACGGACGACCAGGGAAGTACTGATGATGCCAGGCGCGGTAGCGCCTGGCTTCAACAGTACTTCAATGGGCGACCGTTTAAGTGTGGATTATTGCATTGCGGTAGGTAGGTGTTCGAACAACGCGGGATCGCGACTTGCGCGGGTGAAACCGCGGGGCGCAGCTAGTTATTAATATTTGCAAGTTATTTGCATCGAAACAGTCAAGTCGTCATAGTTAAAGTCGAGTCGGGGGATTCATTGTAAAACAGGGGCTATATTTTTACGTTTCTTCACGAAGCTTTGGAGACAACACTAAAGTCCATGTTTTCACTTTAATTTACACTTGTACACCTTCACGAATCTAAATTGATTAATATGCCCCCGAAATTAAACAATTTACACGCATTTCAAAAATGTTAATTTAGTAACACATTTCCTCACCGCGTTCCCGCCAAAACTCCCCCGCATTAACAACAAAGTCCACATTCCAGGTAGCGGAGAAGGTGAAACACTTCTTCCGTTGCTACGCCATCAACCGGCACAAGATGACGGTCCTCACGCCGTCGTACCACGCGGAGAGCTACAGCCCCGACGACAACCGCTTCGACCACCGACCCTTCCTCTACCGCGTGCACTGGAACTGGCAGTTCAAGGCTATTGATGACGCGGTGAGTTGACCAGGGCCCTGATTCTCTGAAGACATAGCAGGCGGGATGCATGAGCATTGCAGAAGTCGGTTTGTTGCAGGAGTAAAAATAATAAATAAATAAATATTGCACGACATTACACACAGCGCAATCTACCCCTAAATTAAGCTCTAGACTTGTACTATGGGTACTAGACAACGGATTTACTACATATTATATCTTTTTTTTGTTAATGCATACATATTATACATAGAAAGACACCCAGACTAGATACAAATATAGCTATATAATAGTTATTCTATAACTTCTTAAAATACTGATTGGCAAAGGAACAAGGGGAGCTAATTATGTAGCCCTTAATTTTGAAGGCTACTTAACTGTAGTAATTAAGTAAAAGAACACTTACAGAATACGAATTAACGTACATCTCCTGCACGTCGCCTGCATTTCGCCGGCTTTTTGCGTGCTATGTCCTTACCGAATGGAGCCCCAGATAGAATAGATAATATTTAATCGCGAAAACCGAAGAAAAATACAGCGTGTTCCGACGATGACCATTTAAGCCGAAAAGGAGTTGTTCTAGAGGTCAAGTCGAACAACTTTTTATCTACAACTTTTTAAAAAATCTAACTTTTCGAAATTTTTGAGTTCATATTTCACTGAAAATATAGCTGTTTTTGAAAATAAAGGTAATTAAAGTTTTGATTGTAGTTGTCCAAACTGAACGAAAGAACAAAATTAATAAGGTCAATGACCTCTAACTCTAAGACACAGCTGATTTTCAAGTAAACTTAAAATTGTCGAAAACTGCTTTGAATTTTCAAAAGTTGTAGAACATAAGTTGTTCGCCTAGACGTCTAGAACACCATCCGCTTAAATGGTCATCGTCGGAACACACTGTATAATAGAACTATTTCAAATTTTGATCAGATTAGATTCGGCGTGTGAGTCATCGACACCGGTGGACTAATTGGTTAAGTCGTTGCTCCCGGATTGTGTAGAGATGCATTGTTGTTTCGAATCCCGCTCAGCGTTAACCATTTTAATTTAATAACGACATTATTACAAAGTACCGAGCTTTCGCTAACTTTACAGTTAGCTTTTTCAAAGTTGACAAACTCCAACCTCCTCCAACCTGTTAAGTATTGTGTTTTATTATGCAAAATCGCGAAAACCTAAGACAAAAATATTGATGACGATAATCTCTTCTATGGTTTTCGCGATTTTGCATAATAAAACACTTTATTAACCGGGTTTAATCGTGTTTTATTCATGATTTTAAAAATCATGAATTAAACTTAATTAACGACCGAGCTTTCGCCAAATTGTATTCTTAATTTCAGGTTGCACAAATGTCAAAGGACAAGCACGGTTCATTGAGAAGTGTCAACTCGGAAACCAAACAGGAAACTTCTAAACCCATGAATCCGTCCAACAATATGAATTTTATGCGTTCAGACAGGAAGGGTGTACTTATCTAAGCACGGATTTAATTAGTTCCTAGATTTTTAAGACTTAGCTTTTTATTTTTTAAGGAAATGCAACAAAGAGGTGCAAGACGTAATTTTAACTCGACAGAACGAGCACTTGTGGCCAAGTTGGTTATGGCGTTGATTCGGAACGTCAGAGATGCAGGTTCAAGTCCTTTCAAATGCGAATTTTTGGAAAGCATCACTTTCAAAAACTGTTTTTTAAAAGGAAAAAAACATCCTCAAAATTTCACTCGCGGCGAGGTTTCAACTCTGGATCAAACCGTGTGAATTATTGAAGATGAATTTTTCCTTTAAAATATTTCTAGTAGAAATGCCTTGAGCAATAAAACAGATTACGAAGCTTTTTTTTTAAGATAGATGAGCGTTAAACAGTATCTCACCTGGTGGTTGCTGATGGTCTAAGATGTAACACGCTCGTTTAGAAGAAGGCAGACGGCAGTGGAACGAGATCCGACCTGTCTTAGTAGCCTAGGCTTAAGGGAACAAATCACAAACTATTTGATATCTAGTGATCGCTTCGATTGGAAGCCATAGTTGTAATAGTACAAATATTTAAGATGCTGGTAAAATATTGTAGGTACTTATGAATTTTGATTAAACCCTTGATTTTTTTAAGGACCGATAAATCATGAATAAAGTTACAGTTCCTTATGAAAGAGTTGCAAAATGCAACTCTTGCTGCAATGCATAGCAAAGTTGGAATGTATATGTATGGATTTTAGTTACCGACTGTTAAAGTTAACGGTCCCTAAAGGTGCACTCTCACACATCAGTCACCGTCAAGTCACGTCACCGGACAGGGTTACCCTCGATTTTACAAGATTTATAAAGGTCTTACACATCAGTCACCGTCAAGTCACGTCACCGGACAGGGTTACCCTCGATTTTACAAGATTTATAAAGGTCTTACACATCAGTCACCGTCAAGTCACGTCACCGGACAGGGTTACCCTCGATTTTACAAGATTTATAAAGGTCTTACACATCAGTCACCGTCAAGTCACGTCACCGGACAGGGTTACCCTCGATTTTACAAGATTTATAAAGGTGCACTCTTACATAGTAGTCACCGTCAAGTCACGTCACCGGACAGGGTTTTAAAAAAATAGGTGTCTAGATACTGCTAGTATGAGTTTTGTTCCCACACGTCGGTCACCGGCAGACTGATGAATTACGTGCCGGTGACCGACGTGTGGGAACAAACTCATACTAACAATAATAGACACATATTTTTTTTAAACCCTGTCCGGTGACGTGACTTTACAGTGACGTGACGGTGACTGATGTGGTAGAGTGCACCTTTATAAATCTTGTAAATCGAGGATCGAAGTCTTTTTAGTTTCTTTTAAATAACTCTATAATAGGAGTTAGGTTAGAAATGTAATGTGCATTTATTTTATAGCTGTTGTTGTAACTAGGTTGTAATTAAGAGCAGGTAGAAAAATACAATGAAAGGATTTCTTTTAGATCTTCTTTAAGGGGTATATACGAGCTAAACTGAAAATTCCTGTCACATTCATCAAAAACTGTTGATTATTTTCTGAGGCAATGTTTTAGAATATTTTCCTTTGTAGCGTTTGTAAATGACATTGTTCTCTACATTTCTACATTTTCTAGATCAAAATGTATGGAACAAATAGTCGTTTACAAACGCTTTAAACGAAAATCTTCTAAACCATGGCGCCAGAAAATAATCAACAAATTTCGATGAATCGGAAAGGGGTTTTCAGTTGAGCTTGTACAGGGGCCTTAATACGGCTTTTATTAGTGTAGTGATAGTAGTGTAAAGGAGTAATACACATTTTCATTATATTCCTACACCTAGTAGAATTATAATGAAATTGTAATTTATTAATCTAAGCACAATTTGCCTTATATTTGAAAGTGTTATTAATGTAAGCACAAACAAATTTTATTTTTCTATCGATCAATAATTATTTAGATTATATTTATTGTGATACAGTTTATAACGTATTCTATTTAAAAATAAATTCAGAGCTTTTTAGCTTTTATGCAGCAAGTATATTTTGTATTTATTTATATTATCCTTCATATTCCCTTCATACTGTTATTTTTAGACCATTTGTTCTCTTTCGCTTCACAAACAGATATCTATCTACCAACTCGTATCCATTCGATTAGTAGTTTATGTGACTGTTCCATAATGATAGCACATGATAGACACTAACTCCCTTACTTATAAAATATTATTTACACATTACTAAGTTATGTGACGTTTGTCTCTGTCTGTCAACTTTGAAACTTCATGTGACAGTAAAAGACAAACGATGCATAGTTATGCAGCGCATTAATTAACGTTTATAAGTAAGGGGGTAAAACAGTAGTGTCTTAACTAGATATTACGATTGTAATATCAACAAAATTAAATAACTCACAATTATAAAAATAAATAAATTAAATCATTTAAAGAAATTGCTTAAAAATAAATATCATAATACTAAGAAAACAGAAACCAAAATAATTTAAAAACAAAAGAAATCGACACTAAACACAAGATACTGTTTAGCCCGATATTCCGGGATAAACAGTATCAGTCTGGGTGTCTTTCTATGTGTAATTGTGTAGGTATGTATTTACAATTTTTAAAAGTATAATATGTAGTATACAAGATGTAACGGGCAAGCCCTTTTAAGCCGAAAGGTGGTTGTTCTAGACGTCTAGGCGAACAACTTTTGTTCTACGACTTTTGAAAATTCGAACTTTTTTTTGAAAATTTTGAGGTTATGTTTCACTGAAAAAACAGCTGCTTTTGAAAATAAAGGTAATTGAAGGTTTGATTGTAGTAGACCACACTAAATTAAAGGACAACATAAGGTCAATGACCTAGAACTCTAAGAAACAGCTGATCTTCAAGTAAACTTTACACTTAAAATTTTCGAAAAGGACTTCGAATTATCAAAAGTCGTAGAATAAAAGTTGTTCGCCTAGACGTATAGAACAACCCCTTTTCGGCTTAAAAGGGCTTGCCCGTTACATCTTGTATATTGTACTTTTTTTTTTGTAAATACATACATTAAGCAATTTTTTTATATGTTTTAATTAAATATCTTCTATGGTTTTCGCGATTTTGCATAATAAATAAGACACCTAAACAAATAGACAAATTACATCTCAGTCAACCTTGAAAAAGCCAACTGTAAAGTTGGCGAAAGCTCGAAAACGCGATACAACCGGATAAATAAAGTGTTGTTTTAATTAATTTATTTGTAATAATTGTGAGTTATTTAATTTTGTTAAAAAAAATCATTATGTATTCTATCATTTGTCTTGTCGCCAAAGAACAAGCCAAGTTGCTAATTTTGGGGCAAGGTGACGCTCTGCGGTATGTATTTATTTAGTCATATCATCATAATTAAACCTTTATTTTTATTACATTTGCAAGTCTTTAGTCGAGCAGGCTAGTGTAATGCAGTCGTGGTGATCAAGGGAGATAAAAGGAATAAATATTACAGAAATAAATTGAAGAATACTTTGGTTACTTCGGTTGAATAGATACTTTGGTGAAATAACGTCGAAATAAAAGGTATGTTTCTGATTTTTCATTTTTATTTATTAACGCTACTCTTTGCTCTATTTAATCTTATTGTTCCAGTTTTAATCAAACTTGATAATAGGAATTCCTACACACTCGTGCAATTTGTTGTTCTTATTTATATATTTATTTTCTGTTCTTGTGGAAATATTCTGGTAGGTAAAGAAAGGGATTATGGGTATATGGGTAAAATATCTAATTTTAGTAGAATTTGCTATATTCCCGTGGATTGACGGCGATTATAGTAATTTATAACCTGGATTAAAGGCATTTTTTAGTGCTGCTAATCCAGGTTATAAATTACCATGCGGTATGCAAAATTTTAGCTAAATCTACGACCTTCGGAATGAAAGTCGGGTATCAACCACAAGACCAACAACCGGTCTGAAAAAAAAAAAAAAAACACGCAATCATCCTATCCTACTAACATTATTGTTAAGTTTGTGAGTAAGTGTGTATGTGTCTTTGTTACTCAATCACGTAAAAACCGCTGAACCGACTACCATGAAACTTGGAATATAAATGAAATGAAATGATTTATTTGCTTAGAAACATGATATACAGGGTAGGTCTTAATAAAGAACAAAAATGTAATTAATAAATAAATTTTCAATTCGTGCATTATTTATGATGTCTATTATTTGTTATTCTAATACAGTGTCATCGTTTCTTGTTCTGTGGGTAGCTAGAAACCTAGAATAACACATAGGCTACTTTTTATCCCGAAAATCCCGCGGGATCGGGCCTTACGCGGGTGAAACCGCGGGTCTACCAACCTATTACCTAGTCTACCTATAGTGATAAATAGTACTCTTTATCAGTCAGCGTACCATTCGGCTTCCCAATTGGGAGGTCTGAAAACGCCAACTGCAATTGTGCCGTAATATAGATAAGGGTAGACGCCGCCATGTTAAACAGAAGTTTCTTGCTGAAATAATATATGTTGTAGATCGAAAACTGAGGGTTTGAGTTGTCTGCCGTTTGGAGTAACGTCTTTAATAGTTTGTAGGTTTGGTCTGTGAAAAGAAAATAAATTAATAAATAAAGTAGTACGATTATTTTAAATACTCCATTGTACTGTACGTACAAGGTTAATAAAACACAAAAAACGAAAAAGCTTTTTCGAAAAAGCTAACTGAAAAGCTCGGTACTTTTGTAATAATGCAGTTATTAAATAAAACGCAAGTAAAACCCGATAATTATTGTGATTTATTATTATAATGCAAAATCGCGAAAATTTAAGACAAAATTCCAAAATGTTCATTATACAGTAGTAGGTAAATAAAGCTTCTACGAGATAAAAATACCTAATTAGTAATTTAATTACACAGGTAAGTTTAAGGCGAAGGATTGATAACTAAAAACTAGGTAAAACAGTATTGCCGATTTGTAGTGCAGATTACCGACTATTCAATACAGGGAAAACCATTGTTCAAATACATCCCTTTTCGTTTTAAAATGGCAATTCTTTTTTGTTTTCTAAGGGTTGTTTTTTGTGTTGTAAAAGGAAACTTATTTTGTGAACCAAACTAAATGAAGGCTAACGACGAATAAATTAAATATAAGTACCAAAAAATGCTTTTGCTTTTTGAAATAAGTACCAAAAATTACTGAGATATATTGACAACCAAATCTACAAATTCTTCGATTCGATTCCTCTTAAACGTTACACAAATCGAGATCATTTGTTTTTTGAGGGCATTGAATTGCTATAAAACTTTTGATAGGCATGAAGTCATCCCCTTCTATTCGTATAATACTCAGATGTGGCGTGGATCACCTAATGTAAGAGTTTTCAGGTCACCCTAAGTCCTCTAACTTGCCCTAGTGTTTGCTGTCACAGATAACAACCGGTACCAACTACTTGACGTGCCTTCCGATTCCTAACAACGAAGTACCACGAGAAAATTATTTTTTTAGATAGAAGTCTACTTGCGTTGAGTTCGCCTTTATTTACGTACATAATATATTTCAGTTCTTTACCTTTTGAATGCTGGCTGACGTTAAATCCTAAATCATCGCGAATCGTAAAATAAGCCAAAAAATCTGAAATAGCTGATTCAAAATTCGAAAACACTTGTGTGTTTCCAGTCAAGAGGAAAAGAAGGTAGCTTAATGAATATACTGACCAGTTTGTCTCGGCTTCAACCGTATATAAGAACATATAAACTTCATCTGGTTGAATTGTTCTGGAAGCATGTCTGTTAACATTATGACTTGGGCAACAAAAACCCAGCTTAACCCGGCCCAACCAAGAATTAGGATCGTCCTTTTGTTTTCTGCTTGGGTGTTCTGTGAAGCACAATATTAAAAAAAATATCTTTAAAGACTATAATAATTATGTATGTACTCGTATTAAAATTAATTTAATTATTTTTCTGTTTTACAGACCCATTGGTTGTCAGTGTACCTACCTACCTTCAAATATATAATTCAAAGTACACTTTAAAAATCAATTCATAAAATTATACTTTTTGCCACTCTTATGGCAAATAGTGCTTTAGTGCTAAATAGTGCTTCTTAGCTTAAATACAGCCTGAAAGCAATTATCCACTTTCGCATCCACTAATATAGCCGAGGCACTACACCACCGTGGCCGACCCATCAACATCCTAAGCGTGATGTTAAATTTGACTTGTAAGCACTTAGCCGCTGCTTTGTATGATCTTCACCCGTAAGTCCCGATCCCGCGAGAATATCGAGATCAGGATTTGTCAAGAAAGGTAGCCTATAGACTAGACTAGACTAGAATAAATAGACTATCAAATACAAAGAATTGTTCAATTCGGACCAGTAGTTCCTGAGATTAACGCGTTCAACCAAACAAACAAACAAAGACGCAAACAACCTCTTCGGCTTTATAATATTACTAGCTGCGCCCTGCGATTTCACCCGCGTTAGTCCCGTTCCCGTGGGATATTGGGATAAACAGTAGCCTATGTGTTATTTCAGGTCTCCAACTACCTAGGTTTATTTAAAGTTTCATCGTTATCGGTTTTTACGTGATTGAGTAACAAAGTCACATACATACATACAAACTTTCGTGTTTATAATATTAGTAAGATGATAAGATTCACAGCTAAATGTATATAGCAAGTGTGCAAACTTTGACAGTACCTATAGACACGACCTACTACCTACCTACCTGTATATATATTCCAAGATTCATCGTAATCGGTTCAGCGGTTTTTACGTGAGTGAGTATCAAAGTCACATACATACATAGAAACTTTCGTGTTTATAATATTATTAGATAGTAAGATTCACAGCTAAATGTAGCAAGTGTGCAAACTTTGACAGTAGAGACGACATGAAGTAGTTTTGTTTAGTGACTTACCATTAGTACTGAATCTTTGAGGCGCATGATAAAAGTTTGGACGGCGACAAATGTTCCCATCACGATGGTCCATACACCGAGAGAGAGCTGAAATTATTTTTCACTGTTCGGTGGGTAATTCTCAATAGAGTAAATAGGTATCTATTGAATCGGTACATATGTAATCACATAATTATACATGAATTTACCCCCTTACTTATAAACGCTAATTAATGCGCTGCATAACTATGCATCGTTTGTCTTTTACCATCACATGAAGTTTCAAAGTTGACAGACAGAGACAAACGTCACATAACTTAGTCATGTGTAAATATTTATAAGATAAGGGAGTTACCTAATGTCTAAACTTATTATAACATACTCGCTGCGCCCCGCGGATTTCCTCGCGTAAGTCCCAAACCCGCGGGAATATCTGGATATTCTTCTTTTCGTGCAGTGGTAGGACTCATCTAGTGTTACGAGTTTGCAAGTCACCCTAAGGCTTCTAACTAGGCCTTACGAGTTGTATCAGATAGGACACTTGACAGACAGACAGAGTTACCTTTTTTTATTTCCCTCTAATTTATAATATTAGTAATGATATTGTATTACTTACGGCAAATTGGTAGTATTTCTCCAATAACCGTGCCATATTAAATAGCATCCTGAAAGCTTTAACATAGTCTGCCGTAGACCTATCTTGAAACCTAACTAGATTATTAAACTTCTTATTCCAAAATAACACGTTAATCAAAGATCCGCTCGGCAAGTATTTTTCTTTCATATTTCCGCGTTTTAACAGAGACACATTCAAATATTGAAGTCTTATAGTCATGAACACAGATATAAGGGTGAAAACTGCGTAATCATTATATGCGAAAAATAACCAAGCAAAATACAAGGATCCAAAAAAGTGAATAGTTTGAGACACTTCGTAAGCGAAATAGAGGAAAGTCCCGACGATAAAATTAAAAATAACTATTAATATAGTTAACCATTTGAATGTTCTATGACCGACATCTCTTAGGAACTGGGTATCTTTGTATCCGAAGAACATATCTATCTTAATGCAGTAGTCTATCAAGTCAGCGCCGCTGGATGGGTGAACGTACGTCAAATTCAATATCAAAAGATTAGCGTACGTTGCAAAATGTATAATGCAAATTCCGTCCGGTATTTTTAAGTAACTTTCGTTATAAATTGACGTGTACAATAAAAAGCTAATTACACAGTTTGAAATAGTAAGAACTAATGTATTGTAAAGCTTAGATTTGGCTCCTAATTTTACTATTCTTCCGTTTTTAATATCGAATCTGCCGAATCCAGCAATCTTTAGCTGCCAGTACAAGTAATATTTGTATCTTTCGATGTATTCTTGCATTAATTTTGATTCTATTTTGTCCATGTTTTATAACTGGTCTTCTTTGTTCGATTGCTTTCGGTAAAATGAATATCTACGGTAATAGTTTACCAACGGATCTCCATTAGCTTTGGCTATTTAGCCTCTTGAATGAATGCTGCACCCCTTGGGAAGACATTAGGAATATTATGTTTTGTTTCTATTACATTTAAATCTAGGTTACCGATTGCGATTGAAATTAGATAATCTGTAGCAGCTGATGGATGGTCGATTAGTTTTCTAATAACGCACCAATGAATTATAGTAGTAGTAATTTGGAGAATGAAACAACAGAATTGTTTAATCATTATATATTGCTTACCAATACAGAGTAACAAAATGTTTGTTTCTTAAAATACGAAACTACAGATTGACAATGGAATTGAAATGCTAATAAATGCAACGGACAAGTCGATATTACAATACAACATCATGCGCTATCACAATAATTACGGATCCTCGCCGAATAATGATAAGCCAATATAAAATAACAGATCTAACTTTTTCTTACCGAATTGTACAAAAATTATACATTTAATAATATTTTAATAGAATCTCGTAAATGCTAAGTAGGTACTATCATTACAAATTACATTATAATTTTGCGAATTTTTTATCTACTTTTCTAAAATTTAGATTACTTAGGTATATACAGTAAGTACCTATTGTTTTTTCCACAAGCTTCGCTGTGAAAGCGCACATCGATTGAGCATCATGTTATTCTCCTACATAAAACGGAAGCTCTTTTATTGACAACTAATAAGTAATTAATTTTACAAATACAATAACAATCGTAGCATTAAATAACTCATTTACACAATAGAATACTTGCACACGCACATTCACAGCACAGACCTTCCAATACTTTAATTTAATCAATAAATATAATCTAAAAATGCATTTAACTTGGTACGACACGGTGCGCCCTCGCGGTCGTCACGCGTGAATTTCGTAATTTTGATATTTGTAAGTACAAACAACAAACATAACATTTTCTACACGCAGTAGTTACAAAAATATATAACTTGTGACATAATTTGTGTTAATATTTGTGAAAAATTAGGAGCTAGTATCACTAATACGAGGAAAGAGATTCCTTAACATGGAGTTATTTTTTCAAAGCCATAGGCTTCGACGTTTTATGAACCGGACAAGAAATGTCATCCGATCCATAACTGCTTCATTTCAAGTCAGCAAATCCAATCACCGCTTAGCACCATCCAATTGTTCGATAACTTAACCCACAATAATCTCAATCTTGAATCCCGGGCTGGTTTGAAATGAAACTTATTTTAAAATAAATTTGTGCTAAAGCTAAACTCGTACCTAACTTAAAATTAACTTACAGATAACCCCGTACCATCACCAAGATTGCACATAATACCCGATACTTTGATTTTTTAATTGCAGTCGAGCCTTCCACAGGCTAATGTATTTCACATTGACTGTTAAAAAATACGGTATTTAAAGGAACAAACCGGAATGTTCCGTGGTCAATTACTTTTTTACTATATTATCAGTTTGGAAGACAATGCGCTTTTATAAAATTAATTTTATTACTGGTTTCTGTGAAGTAAAATCTAATTTGTGTATGCGGACGGAATAAATTCGTAGTTTAAGTACTCGTAATTAGGTTCAAAGCGGTCCTTAATCATCATATATCTCCCGATAATATCCTGCAATAGGTCGTCTAAAAAGTCACATCTTTGACCTTATCTGACATTTATTTTCATTAGTTTAGTTGTGGACCGGCATTGGAAGTTGACCGAGCAGCTGGTTGGCAAAGGTCGCGTTATTGAACTTGAAGTGTCGCTTGTCATAAAACTTCAGTAAGGCAGGCGAGTAAGGATGCTGTTTCTTGAGGTGCATGTAGTGTTCTTCAGGCTCCGATGTTGTATGACCACATTCTTCACACACGTACATCTGTAATTACAAAAGGACATCGGTTAAATCCATTTTATCTAAACACCAATAGCATCAACATTCTAAATTGAAAATGCAAAAAAAATTAACGCTTTAATTGAGAAATTTACCTTAGTCCTACGTTCTTTGTAGGCATACGTATGTTGTACTCCGTGAACCTTTAAGCAGTGAGATTCTAGTGAGCATCTTTGGGTAAATGACTTCTCACAGAGATTGCATTTGTATGGCCGGACGCCGGTGTGCGTTCTCGTGTGTCGTTTCAAGTCGAACGTGTCGTTGAATCCTTTACCGCAAAACGTGCACAGATATCTCTTTACATCGGAATGGCACTTCATATGCCGGTTTAGAAGCCTCTGCAAGCTGAAGTTCTTTGAGCACACTCTGCAAACAAACTTGGAGGGGTCGTCTTCACTGACTAATACTTGTTTGTTCTTTTCTTCCTCTCGTTGTCTCGCGTTAGCTTCGGTCGCTAGAGGGTTCTTTACACCGTGTCCACCGTTTATGAATTCCAATGGAAGTTCGGCTGGTAGTCCCAACTGTAAACAGAAATACATGATCTTGCTTTGTTGCTCTCGTATATTAAATTGAAATGAAATAAAGAAGAAGTGGAAAGACCCTATCACACAATAACAAGAAAATGCATAAGTTAAAGCATAGTTGATTTAGGCTCGGCGCAGACATGTGATAATTTTTCATCGTTAAACTTCTATATCGTCAGTTAATTGATACTTTTGTTTATTTATTTCTCAGGACAATATGGAAGATGAAAAACGAATCAAAGCTTCGCCTTTAAATCAAATAATGCTTACCCTATGTTGCAAATGAAGTTTGCTATCGTTGACTGAGCCTTTCTTCAGACTTACTGCAGCTGCGGGACTGAGTGATGTGCTCTCGATGTGACTGCTTCCATCGAGCGAGTTGTTGCCGCCCGGCGAAGGTAGCGACATGCCAGTCGGTGAGTCCAGTTCCAAATTGTGATTGCTGAACGGGAATCCAGGAGATAGAAGCTGTTGTCTTTGTTGCAATTGAACATGAATTTGTAGTTGTTGCATTTGACCTTCATTCGGTTGTAGGAGGGCTGGATTTAGTTGAATGAATAGATCGGATCGATCTTTAGCGAAATTGTATGAAGATCCTTGTTCTTGACTAGCATATGCCAAGTAATTTGCTTTTTCATAATACTGTCTACTTAATGTTACTTGTTCTGCGATTGTTTCTATATCGACAGCGTTATGTGAATCTGGAGAAATAGAAGGTGGACCTCGAATATCTGAGTCACCGATCGAGTCGACATGAGCGCCCAAAAGTGAAGCAAAATCTTCAGCAGAATCAGACAAGTTACCCAAAATTGCTTCATTTGCTGTTGGAAACGTTAACGTAGTAGTAAAATTGTCTATAACGTCTTCTCCCATATCGACAACCATGGGATCATCAAAATTATTACCATAGTTAATGCTTCCTAGATTTTCTAATTTATTCTCATAATCAACGTCTTCATCTTTTAATGCCAGACCATAGTGAGCGTTTTGCATTAGAGAATATTGTTTGGTTTGTTCGGGGAAATTAGTAGGTGAGTTCTCATTGTTTTCGCAATCCATGTTAAAACCATTGATCATATTGAATTCATTAGAGAAATTGCCGTTTGCATTAAATGAATTTTGACCACCTTTTGTGGATGGGCCAAGAGTTTCATAAAAAGGTGGCAGACTGCCTGTAGGTGGGCTATTTGGACCATAATTAGAACGACCGTCGCGGCCGTTACCGCCACTTCCTGAACCACCTCCCATAGCCCCACCGCCTCCTGATGACGGTGCCGTACCGCTTCCCCCAGAACTAAAACTTCCAGAAGTCCCACTACTTTGTGAACTGTTGTTGTTCCCGCTTCCACTAGTAGATCGACCGTGTCCTGCAGCTGCAGTAACAATACCGGGAACTTTCGCTCCAGGTCGATTTCTTAATATTAGAGTAGGCCTATGCAGAATTCCATTAGCAATTTTGGAACTGCTGGTTCTTCTTTGTTCTCTTATTTTCTTTTCAGTTTCTTCATCTTCTGTCTCTCCTCGCTTTTTTGCGATTACGTAGTCTATTGGTTGGTCTTGCTCTGGTTCGGGTGTAGGTAAAGTGGGTGGAATAGAAACATCGGTATCTTTGTTATTATTAAATTGTGATTGTGAGGGTGTTCTTTGTATTACTGAAACTTTTTGGCATGTGACATTGTTGTCAGGTGAAGGTGTAGATTCTGGTAATGGAGAACTTCGGGGTGGAAGTACGACCGGTTCGGTTTCAACTAAGTCTTTCTTTTCTTCTTTTATAAGTGGTTTCTCTTTCTCTGGTTTCTTTTTATCGTCAACTTTTATCGGCAAATATTGTTTTCGTTCAGCTTGGGTCAACACGTGTCTGTGACTGCCGTACGGTACATCACCTCCAAGTATAGATGATATGAACCTCCTGGGCTCTTTTGTATGATTATCGTATGATCTTTTTTCATTGAAAACATCGTGCTCTCGATCTGTAAAGGGACAGAAAATGCAAGAATTAGAATTCAATTTATTAAACTTCTGTTTAGTTTAAAAAGTTAATATCTTGATCATCTACAGCTATTTTTTTTAAACCTAACTTTGTTAGTAAAGTGAATATGTCCTCAGTTTATTAGTAACGTATTCATGTGGCGTCGGAGGCTTAAGGCCTTGTTGACGTCACTGGTATGTGCGTCCATAACGGTAATGCTCGCCTCCGCATACACACCCACACCACCAAACTACACTATGTGTGAGTGTGCATTATTATAATTGGCGTAGCAGTGAGCATAGCTTAATACTCAATCTCGACCTAAATCAAATCTATTGAATCCAATTTTTCGAACGCAGTCATACATCATCATTATTCATCAGTAAATGAGTATAAAAAATAATAACTAAATACAAGTTAGATAAACGGCATTAAATAAGGTTTTAGATTAACTAGTTCCGACTACCCTAGTGAATATCAAAGTTTGGTGGATATATACTAGTGTTAAAACATTCTAAATCACAATTGAACACAAGATTATCATACCCAAAATAGTAAATAATGCGTAGGTAGCCAGTGAAAGTTACGAAGTTGCCCAAACGAGTTCCTTTGCCCTTTCTCGGCTTTTGTTAGGGACTCAAGGACGAGGGATGGCATTGTTGGAGCTGTTTTTTGTGCGGTGCCCGTAATTGTATGCGTCGGCGCATCGAGGCGTGACGCAGGGCTCAGTCTCGAGTTTGCAACCATAGAGCACACTGATTTAAAAAGATCTGAAAGAACCTTATGTTAACAAGGTTTATAGCGGCATTTATGTTCTTAAATGTTGGCGTAAATATTTTATGTTTACTTTAACATGCTACGCCTGTTCGTTCATTGGATTCTTAGAAATGCAGTGGACAAGTCAGTCGAGACAAGGGTATATAAAAATTTCGTGTTGATTTTTACGTTGGGGAATGTAATGATATAATATGCAAGTCAGTTTTAACATTTAGTAGTACAATAAAAAA
Organism: Idaea dimidiata; assembly: GCA_949358125.1. Lineage (NCBI taxonomy): Eukaryota > Metazoa > Arthropoda > Insecta > Lepidoptera > Geometridae > Idaea > Idaea dimidiata. The sequence continues at coordinate 11,019,738 of OX442339.1, read as the reverse complement.
AATAGTTACCTATATTATTTAATAGATATTATTATTATGTGAGGAAATAAGTAATGTTAGCCTTTGCAATAGTTTGTAAACGATGAAAATAATGAATGTGTAGAGTATTTGAATAATTCATGAATATAACAAAGACGGCCTTGCAGTGGATATTAAATAAACACAGTGACTATATATATTTATTAAACAATTATTTAACAAAAAAATCGAATATAGTAACAAGTACCTACCTAGATACAAAGAAGTTATAAGTGCACCAATATCAAAGAATTAACATATAATTATGTTAGTACGCGTTGCCCTTTATTCAAGGCCAATTTGACAGCAATAAAACCTCCTATTTTTATTTAATTAATACTGTTTGTATCGTGTAAAATTGCTATAGGTATCACCTTTAGTTCTCTTGACATTTGAAAACTAGACTCTCCGATAAATTATTCTTAGGATCACGTTCGACTTACATGGTCCTTCAAAAGGACTTAAGTTTATGCCTATATTTTTACCATTGTTACTGTTGGCCTGGAAAATAGATAAATTATTTCATTACTTTACGCGGTTACACCCGCGTGGGGTGTCGGGATATTTTATACTCAGCTTTTGTGTTAAGCCAAGTCTCATCACATTTAGCTTAGTACTCTTTTAAGTATTGAAGTCAATATACTCCTACAAATTTTCGCATTTGAATGTCACAAGGATTTGGTAGTATTGTATAACAAAAAGTTGATAATATAAGTAATTAAGAAATGTGAAAATGAAAAAACAAAAAATATAAGACATGAAGTTAGGGTTGGAAATGAGAAATCTCCGGTATAGCAAGAAGGATAGATGACATCGTTAAAATTAAAACCCATAAGTAAGACTTGGATGTGAGAAGCAAAGACACAGAAGTTTAAGTCCAGTTGTGAGTAAAAATAAGCTGTGAATGAATATGTGTGATGATGATGGAGAAAATAGGCAAATATAAAACATGAAAAATTAGCTGAAACTGTGATTCATCATAACTATGTGAAAATTTGTGATGAAGCTAAAGTAAACAATACGTTTAAAATAAATAAAATTAAATGACTGAGATAATAAAAGTGTAACTCTACAAGCAGGTAGATGTGTGTAAGTACTGTTGGCCGAGTGACCGTGGTTACAGCAGTCTTGATCACCGTTAGCGAGCTGCGCATGCGTCACTTGTTGATATTCTACGTCATATTATCTTTTAACGTTAACATAATCGCTGAATATCCAACTAGAATTAATGAGGAAGGTAGGTAGCTCAGAGAAATACTCATACATATTCAAAAGCTTTTGTTTAAATATTTTAAGGAGTTTTTTTGGTCAATTTTTTTTGCAAGTTTTGTTCATTACACCTCTATATTATTCCAAAAAAAACAACTTTTTGTTTTATACTTCATTTTAACAGAATATAACTGCAATTAAGTAGACTGTTACCTACTTGCTTATCAACCTCTTGATTCTTATTGTGCTTTATGTTATTTCATAAATCATAATAAGATTGTTATAATAATATTGTTTATTTAAAACGTGAAGAAGTGAAATATATTTACCATTATCTATATATATGCATCCATACTAATATTATAAAAGGAAAATATTTATGTGTTTGTTTGTAATAAATAGGCTCTGAAACTAATGAAACGATTTCATCAATTCTTTCACCAATATTTGCTACTTTATCGAGGAGTAACATTAGCTTTTTTTGATCCCGTTACTCCCACTGGATCGCACTTACGCGGGTTAAACCGCGGGCAGCTGCTAGTATAAAACATAAAACTGCAATATTATCGAGCTACTTTAAATAGTGGTGTTTTGTTCTAAAACGGCAAGTCAAGTCAAGGTCTAGCAATTACCATGTCCATATCTACTCAGTTAGTTGTAGTTTCCTGCCGAGGAACCGTGAGGTAACCTTGAATACGAACACTCATTATTTGGCCATTAAGACTAACTTCTTACTCAGTTTTGGCAATAATTAGCGATTCTTACGGAACGATCTGATTTTTACCGGTCTTTGGTTTCATTGTTCTGTGTTCGCAAAAAACGGGTTCAATAGTCCGATTCAGAAGTAAGAATTGATCTTAATTCTTGATTAGGATGGCTTGATTATTATTCTGGATTGTTTAGGCATTGAAGACTTCCCGCTTTAAGAAATAATGTTTCATACTAGAATACATATATACAATAGTTTCATTGTAGTCATTGGATCCTTCAACCACTATTCTGTTTTATTCTTTGTTTAATTCCTAAAAGTTCTGCTTTACCTTGAATTTGTTTAAACCATATCATTATTATACTATGAATCACATCACACTCAACTAAGTCTTTAACTCAAAAAAATAATTCTATAGGTTAGTTCATTAAAAAGAACACGCATCAAAGTTGCGCGGTATTAGAACGATCTTCTGGTCATTAATAATATTCAACCTTCACACTGTAGTTTGCCCTATTACAGTCTCACAACATGTTCCTTGTTACTAACAACTAGCTCATTAACAACTGGCGAAATAACATTTTGATCTACCTTGTCATTAATCATTGCTTGTCTAAATTGTAACGTTACAAATTAAAATGAGATAAGTACAAAGAGTACCTACCAACTTCATATAAGTATATCTCTTGAAAATGAAGCCTTCGAAATCACAGCCTCGTGTAATTGTGTTACCATTGCTAGCTCACTGCTCTTTGTTTATTTATTGTATGCAAAGCAACTCAATAGTTATCAAATCAAGTTTAATGTAGTTAGATAACCTGTCTGACAGGGTCGTTTAATATTAAGCATGTGACACTTGAATCATTTATATTTCTGCAAGACCGTTAAATGTTGAGGTACGAGTGCTTATACGAAATGGAAGCTGAATTAAAATTATAAAATGCCAAAGCATGTATAATGTAATGTTAGGCATGTGCAGGCCTTGTGGTATGTATGGCGTATGTGGCTATATACATAGTAAAGCAATAACACAAAGAGACGGCAGTAAAACTGGCCCCAGGCGTTTATAAAAACTAGCGAGGCAGCTCACAGTTGACTAGCTTGTCCTTGTTGACGGGGTTATCGGACCCTGTTAACATTTAACGCTTTATAAGACAGCTATGAACCGCTCCGGACCACATAAAATTCCGTTGAAACCTTTTTTCTTCATGTACCGATAGCACACGGTACGCAGGAGCGAAGAATCGGTTAAAAGGTCGACCCGAAGGACATTTTTTGTTGCGTATGTCGATAGTACCGCATGTGGTACATTTCAAGAGTTCGAGAGCCATATGTAAACGTTTTCAGCTCTTGACCTCGAATTAATTATAATTTGCATATTAGTTTTAGACATTTTGCGCATGTAACTGACATTGAAGACAAGAAGAAAAGACTCTTAAATTCGCAACGCAATTGTTAAATAAATTTGCCTTTGTTGTTTTCGCATATAAACATGAGTTCAAACTGTACAAATGCCTCCTTCCTACACCATTAACGCCCACTATTGTAATTGGTTAACCTTCTAAGTTTCAAAGCCACGAGAATTTAATCTAGAATAAAAAATAGAATCTAAATTATCTAAGTCTAAACAAGCAACGGTCGCAAAAACTGTTCGATAGATATACTTTATTATTATTTTGATCACGACGTGAATCACAACCAGATTTGTCGAGGGTTAATGACCCAAATATGCTTCGCAAGTGTTCAAGGCTAGTTAGTTGACTAATTCGGCAAGTTAATAGAAAAAAATCCGGTATCTATAAAGGCAGTGGCTTGTTCTTAGCGAACGGCCCGGTGAAGGCACAAATATTTCTATACAGGTTTGTCTATTAAGTGGTTACCGTTATTCAAATTTGAAAAATCATTATCATTTCTAATGTTTTGTGAAAATCTATCTATTCTATTCTATCTATCTATCTATTGATTCTATCTAGATTTTTCTTATAAATTGCCATTTTAAAAGATTATTTCTAAGAGGATGAATAAAATTATGCCAGAGGATTTTTTTCCTGAGGTTATAGGAACTACAATATTGATAAATAGTTTCACAGAATACATATAAGTCGTAGGTATCTGAAATAATATTTTGTAACAATCGCGGAGGCTAAGGTTTCTGAATCACTCGATGTCTGAAGGTTTACACGCATGTCCTTAGTTTTACCTCTACCTACAAGATCGTGGGCGGTCCACAGAAAATTGCTCCAAAAGACACGAAATTATTATCTTTTATAGCGGCATGACACAACAATGGTGGAGATGACCTTATGGTCGCAAGATTTAAACTTGAATAAAAACCGCTCGCCATTTAAATGTAATCCTAAAGATATGTGGCATTAACATAAACTCCTTCTTTTTCTATGATCTTTTTATTTATTACTCACGGAATTACAAGTGGCTTATGATAAATTATGTATATACCTACCTGCCTACGAAGTACCTTTAACTTTTAACTGTAGATAATAATAATGTACAGCCGTGGTTGGTGGTCTAGATAATGTCGACGACAGCTTGAAAATGTCTTTTTGAACAATTTGTCTGTTAGCTATTTATTGGATGATACCTCTGTGGATATTATAATACCTACCTTAACTAGTGTTATGTTAAATTGCAATCAATTCAGTCACGTTTTGAGAGTTGTTTTATTAATTTATAGTAATATTTACATTTCTAACCTACGCGTAATTATTATGCAGTAAGTACTTATTTTATAGCGTTATCATCAGCATGAGTCAAAGCACCTCAGAATCATTTTCTAGTTACCTACTTATCTACTCTAAACGTTTATACACATTTTTGGCTTAATATTTTTCAAAATTACATTCATGTTTTGTTACCAAACTTGTTAATATTCCGGGGTTAAACTGAGTTACAACTCTGTCTATTATTATGATTTTTATAATTGCATACACAATATTTTAATGTAACGATAACTTTTCTTAAAGTTGTTAAATCAGTAGACTGTAAATGTTAAACAAATGATATTCTTTACATATTTAAAGTGTTGGTATGTCATGTTAACTTATACATAGTTACGAATACACACGCAATTTGTTCAAGCCGCGTGGTAATTTTAACTAAATGATGTTCAATTGCATCCTACAGTCAATTAAGTAATGAAGTTAAACTTCGCAATGAACCTGCTACTAATTACTTACACTATTAACCGGCTTCAAAAAATGGTGTTAATTTAGCTGTGCCATGTTTTAAAAGTCAAATTACAAACTTAGTTATGATTTCAAAATTTGAGTACAATAAACATGGAGATTACCATGATCTCAGGAGCTTACTCGTCCAGCTAATAAATTCAATTAAAATTAAAATAATAAAATGAAATCCTAGACTTCTTAAAAAAATCAAAATAAAAGTTTCTTAATTTTAAAATAATATTTAATAATTAAAAAAAATTTTTTTCAAAATGGTTAAGTTTTTTTAAGTTGTCTGGAATTTTTAATTTTAATTGAATTTATTAGCTGGACGATTTCTCTCCTGCAATTAGGAGATCATGGCAACCCCGTATTTTCATTTATTATTACTGATGCCCTATAAAGTAGTTGGCATTTGGATTATTGTTGAGACGCAAAGTGCATTAGATTTATTTAAGGACGCGACTCATGTGAAATCCCTTCCGATGGAATGGTTTTATTCATAACCGGTATCAAATAGATCTTTAAACAATGTATTATGTTATTGTACATGATACAAAAAGTGTCCCCTTCATTTCAAAAACAATAAAAAATAACTTTAAATACCACTATTATACAGGCAAAGTTACCCCTGTTTTACAAAATAAATCAATTTTTCTTCTAAATCCTTAATCGCTATATTTTCTTATAGGCATCATAATATTAGAAAATACAATACCTAGAACCCCTTCATCGCATTTTTTCAAAATATTATTTTAATCTTCGTTAATTATAGATTTTACGAGAAATTGTAGATTTTTCACGCAATTCCATCTCGCTCATTTATATGCAATAGGACAAGGACCGTTGCTTATCATCTATCGCCGCCTTAATCAGTTTAATCACACATAAAGAGACAATACAGTGCAGCCTTCCTGTTTGGTACCCTAATAAAGTACTACTACTACTAATACTACTAGATTTTAATATATTTAGGCAGGGAGTTTTCTAAATTTGGTCACAAAACTTGTAATTTGTTCTTAATGTTTTTCTTCTAGTACCATATTATATTAGAGTCTCATGTGAGAGGCTCTTAGGGCGACCTGAAAACTAACGCTGACTATACGAAAAGAAAAGGAAGACAGTTTGGTAGTCATACAAGTTTGCTTTTAGATTAAAAGTTATAGGGACGAAATTTATGCAATGTAGGTAACATTAGCTAGGTAATCAATAAATCACGCTTGCAACTAAATTAATTTACAAAGTAAAAAAACTCGGTCTTTCCTTCACAATTTTCAATTAATTGGACCGTTAGCAGTGGACCGCACAAAATCGCATTATGTCTGCGGTTTCTGCCGGGCGCTGTTCTAGTCGATTTTACAATATCAATCATCGGCACCGGTTCTGTGTTGGGGTTATTGTTTCCGTAATATAGCTGATTGGATACAGCCGCAAGGACCACGTTTCCTCTGCCAGCTTACACTGAAGAATCCAAAACTTTTCAATAATATTAAGTTACCTAGTTGAAAATAAGAAAATAAAATATTTTTTCCCGATTTTAATCACGTGGTATTATTTATAGCATTTTGTCAAAGCTCGATGTTTCCCTGAACCCTATATAGGGTTATTACTTAATCTACGTATTTAAGCTACAAAACATACCTAGGGGTTGTCTATCTTAAGAAAATACCTAGGTATAAGTATAAAGGTCTCGAAACGTCGAGCATTGAAATAATCCTTAAAAAATAAAAACTTCAATCCGACATCGGAAAACAGTAAAAAAAGTAGATTTTAAAAAGTTTGCAAAACAAGAATAAAATATGTAGATTTTAGGTTTTCCACAGTTTTGTCCCGTTTTAATCGCGTTGTTCCCGGGAATCGTTAAAATTAAAACCGGAAAATATTTTTTATGTAGATTTTATTTGAGTTACTTAGTTGTTAATCGTTATACCAGTTTGAAAATGAAGGCAGATGTATTACGAGTTACTTAATTACATCTATAAATAAATACCTACCTATGAAAGTGGACCCGTATGCTTTAAATGTTATTGAACAGGGCAATTTGCGCACGGAGACATGTGTGAACACACCGGGATATAAGGGAAATTCCTAGAACAAAATGCCGAGGCGGCCTCATGCCTCATCACGTGTGCTGCATCTTGCAACGACCGATTCAATGCAAAAAATAAAAAGCAACCTCTTGATAAATAGCCACTTAACTTGCAAAACTAAAAACCAGACCCGATACGTAAACTTTTTCTAGAACACTCAAATAATTCCTTTACTTTTTGTGCATCCAAAGGTTGCCTGGAAGCGATAAGGCCGCCTATTGTGCCACCTAATTTATGGTTGCATATGTATTTTTAATCTTTTTGTTAACTAGCTGCGCCCAGCGGTTTCACCCGCGTAAGTCCCGATTTTTTATTTTTTACCATAAGAACCTTCTCCTGATCATAACAAAAACAACACAAAAATAATTATCAGAATCAGTCCAGCCGTTCAAAGGTGATGCCGTGACCACGCGAAATATGGAATATTCATTTTTATATATAAGGTTATTTAGTTGTGGTATGCTGCTAGAAAGAAAGAATTAATCTATCTATCTATAATTTTCTCATTCCTCATAATCGGAGTATAATTTTAAACAATAGGCCTCACACAGCTAGGCCTGTTAAATAAAAAAACCAAATACTAATAACAGATTTGTTGAACTATTCTGAATGTAATCGCAATTTTTTGTGATCGCAAATCTTTTGCAAAGTCTTAAAAAGGTAGCAGAGTACAATGGGAAGGATACAATAGCGATTGCCACATGGCGAGCCTGTTTCTTCTTTTTGGGCTGTTCGTTAGGATGTGAAGTTTTACTGTACGTGAATGAAAACAACTGATAAATAATGTAGTTTCATACATTTTTTGATCAATATTTTGAATTCGGTTTTGGAGTAATTACTCAAATATTAAGGCGTGATTTCAAGCCAACGAATTAGTGTAGTTGGCGCAAGCAAGTGGCTGTTTTGTTTATGATCACATGAAGGGTGATTGGTTATGTTTCTTGCTACAATGTGTGAAAAAATGCGCTTAGATACTTTTGACTTTTTTAGACAAATTTAGTATTTTTACCTCTGTCATGGCATATGTTAAGTCGTAATTACTGCCACCTTTCATACAAATACGAGAAAAATGTAATAAAACACGGTTATAAACTGCAGAAAAACCAGGAAAAACCATCCCTATTTAATAATTATCAATAACAGCTGCTTGTGCCTACGACGAATACTCAAACTAGGAGGCCTGATTATGTGCCTGAAAATGTTATACTACAACTGGCTAGTTTACCACAGACTTAACATCGCTCTTACGGTGAAGGAAAACATTGGGAGGAAACCACGACTTAAAATCACGCACAAAGGCCCAGTTGCAGGGCTAGTTGCGGAAACACACAGTTAAAACTTGAACTTTACCACATATTTAGGTAGTTCATTTGTTGAAAGTAATTGTTTCATGGAGTTTTTGGCGGGAACGCGTGGAGGAGATGTGGTGTTAAATTTTCATTTTTGTTAAAACTAGTTCAAAGCGGGGTGTTTAATTTCGGGGGTATTAATCAATTTAGTTCCGTGAAGGTGTACAAGTGTAAATAAAAGTGAAAATCGGAGCAAAACATGGACTTTAGCGTTGTCTCCAAAGCTCCGTGAACAAACCTTTTCCCCTTTTTACTTTAACTATAATGACTTGACTGTTTTGATGCAAATAATTGCAAATATTAGTAGTACTTGACACTGGCAAATGTCCAAATGGAAAAGCCATACTAAAGAAGAAGAAAATTGTTTTCATGCGAACTGAACTAAAGAACCCCTGACCCTAATTGGGAAGCCGATGGCATGTGCATATGTGCCAAATTCACAATGCTAATATACCTAACTATATTATGGTTTTTGAACATGTGCTCGAACAATGCACATACCTAATACCCATAATTATTTTGACACATCAAACGAAATGTTTTATTTTGATAATATTACCCATTGAATTTTTTTTTAACCTAAAAAGCATAACTAACATAATTTTTTCTAAAGTTAAATTACTTAAAAGCTGTAACGAATTTCATTCTATTATGTTATAAAATTTTAAAGAATACGCGTTCAAGTTAATTGACACAATCTATTTGATTTGAGTGTTTTGAAATTTTTAAAGCTTACGGTTTAGACAAAGACAAAAAAGTTACTATAGCTGTGCCCCGTGGGTTAACTCGCTTATTTCACGTTTTTACAATTATCTAGGTATTCCCGAATACCTGGATAATTGTTAAGTTATTTATTTATTTAAAATGTTATCAAAATTTCCTCTTTACTAAACATACTAAAAAACTATTAGGTGCAATTTTTTTCTTTTTTTTTCTTTCTAATCTTGTTTCTTCCAACCATTACCATATTTGTTTAGATCTCAGACCAAATTCAATCAGACACTAAACTACCTAGGTATTTATTCAAGTATGTATCTATGTACATAACGAAAACCTCTGTCAATGTGACTTTGAAATGACGTACGACGTAACAAGTGAGAATCGCAATAAATGATGTAATTTAAAACTTGTTCTCCTACATTATAGAAGCAATCATAACGTTCTTTTATTTAACGGTTATTTAAGTGAAGGTCAAATATAAGTTTTAATTAACTGTAGTTAATTTAACGATAACTTAACAAAGTTTTATTCCTTCCTTTCTCAATCTCTGGATACCAAACTGTGTACTTACTATTACTGAACTGACATGGCAATGCTTTGTTTTTATGTAGTAGCGATAGGTAGACAGAAATGGGAACAACAACTCATTTAACAACAATATAAAAATATGAATTTTCTTTTTTTTATCGGAACGGGATCTGAATCCACTGCCTTCGAATATCAGCTTACTACCAGTTGTGCCATGTGAGTTATGTTAAGCTCTAATCGACTGGCTTGATTTTAGAAAACGCTTTGTTATTAAACTTTTTAAACTCACACGATTTGTACTCATAGTAATATTTTAACCGGGTCTTACTCGCGTATTGTTACTTTTAAATTCTCTTACCTGAGGTGTCCCCTCGCGACCAAGATCATTGTAACATGATCGAAACGTCAAAGTGAGGAGCTCATTGGCCTAGCTGTACCAGCCGATCTTGAATGGTTGTGCAGGTTAAGCAACGCTTGGCGCGGTCATTACTTGGATGGGTGACCTAAAACTTGTATGGCAAAAAATAGTTTTCTCAAGCTCCTCCGTGCTTCGGAAGGCACGTTAAGCAGTTGGTCCCGGTTGTTATCTCTGATAATAACAGTCGTTAGGTCAAGTTAGAGGCCTTAGGGCGATCTGAAAAACTCTAACACCAGGTGAGCCACACCACTACACGAAAAGAAGAAGACTTGTGAAAAATTTGTACTAAATTACAATCAAGGCAAGACAACCCGTTGATGTCTTTTGTATGAACGGGACGGGAGGATGGTGACTCATCAATCCATAACGCAATTAATAATATGTAACGGTTTAAACCTCTTTTTTCAAGTTCAAGCCAAAATCTCCCTAGAATAATTATCTTTTATTTGCACAATGCATTGCAATCCAACGCTAATTAAATAAATTAGCATTGATCAGTTAACTTCAATTTCAAATTAAATCTTGTTTATACATTAATGTGTCCTCGTCTGGTTGGATTCATTTATGCATTTCATAAAGAGCCACCCTTATGAATTGTACTGTATTGCCAATAATAGGGGTTGAATTGCACGAAGGTTTTGAGTTGTGACCTGTACCTTTTAAAAGCTGGTGATTATTCACCTGTGTCTTAAAGTACAATGTGATTTTATACTTATTGACATTATTCGAAGTAAGAAGGAGAATTTCAATAAATGTATGGGCTTTGCAAATGCCAGCGGCAGTTTTGTTCTCTCTAATAGCAGTCATTAGGTCAAGTTAGAGGCCTTAGGGCGGCCTGAAAAGTCTAACACTAGGTGAGGCACACCACTACACGAAAAGAAGAAGCGGCAGTGTATAAAGCCATTATATCCTTTAGTTACGCTTCATTCAACTGTTTCTATAAAATAAACTTAATGATATGACGTACCACAATTTCCACGATATAAATAAAATTAATAATATAAAAATTAATATTATAATATTAGGTTAGTTGGATGAAGACCGCTGTAGCCTGAGATACAAGCTTTTCGCTTAGTTCAGGCACAGACGTTGTACTGTATTTGCTTGTGCTTGCTAAAATAAATGAATTTATTATTATTATTAATTAGAAATATTTAGGTACCTAACGAGATACATTTTCAAAAATTTCCCATGACAGGATTCGAACCTGTGCTGTTTGCTATCCAGGCAAGCGCGCTAACCACAGCGCCTTCCTAAATGTATAATATCTCCTTGCTTAAATATTTCAAAGTTTAAATATGCCTTGAGCAATAAAAACATCTTACTAAAATTATAAACGCAAAAGTTAGTAGGTATGTATATATGTAACTTTGATACGCTTTCACGCAAAAACTACTGAACCGATTGCAATGAAACTCGGAATATATGTAATAGGCTACTTTTTATCCCGATATTTCCTCGGGTACGGGGTACGGGATCGGGTACGCGGGTTAAACCGCGGGGTGCAGCTAGTAAGAAATATAAATAAAATTGCCTGATGAATACCTAACCGAAATTTAAAGTAATTAATTTAGTAATATCCGTGTAAATATTGAATATATACCTACATATAAAAGTAAATACGTCGTGGATTTACATCGAATAACTGAATGAACACAGAAAAGAGATGAATTTATGTAAATACGGTTACACGCATACGTCATGGAAGTTAATTATATTGAAATGCCAGTCGAGATTGCGGTGACTAACCTAAATACAAAGCGAGTGGTGATGGCTAGCGGGCGGAAGTCGCGCCATTGTGCCGCAACCATTGACACCTCGCTGCCTATACCTACCTATCATCCGGTCAATTCCTGTCTCGTACTGTACGTTCAATGCTCACTCCATCCTCATGTGGAACTAACCAATTATAGCGTTTGTGATAACGTTCACCACTGTCAACTGCCTGAACTTCACCTTACGGTTCAATCAGAATATAAAACCGACTCAAAGTCACGGTCACATCATGTTGCATTGCGTTTTGATTCTCCGATTCTTTAAATTACGTTAAATGTTATTTCAAATGTCGTAACAGACTTTAAGGAAACTATAACAACTTGAATAGATAGGTATATATTATATTATATTCTTCTTACATACAAAAATGAATCCCTATTTCGCGTGGTGACGCGTGAACGACTGGACCGATTTCGCTACCTATTTCTTTTTTTATTGTATTTCTTATTGTCAGAAGGTTCATATTAAAGAAAACATGTTGAACCGATTTTGATAAATTTTCATCGGGAAAATCGGGAGTTACGCGGGTGAAAGCGCAAGGCTCAGCTAGTCTTATATATAAAAATGAATCCCTATTTCGCATGGTCACGGCCGGCATCACGCGTGAACGGTTGGACCGATTTCGATAATTATTTTTGTGTGTATTTATTATGATCAGGAGAAGCTTCTTATGAAAGAAATATGCTAATTATTGAATATCGGCACTTATGCGGGTGAAACCGCGGGACGCAGTTAGTAATCAATAAAAACCCAACGCAAATTTACCAAAAGCCCTTGAAGCATGCGTACGGTATAGCAACGCATTTACCATTCAGCTCACACACCTACAACCGATAACATCGCACAAAAGGTCTCACATCCTTCATCATAACCATTGGTCATAATGACTCCTACAAAAGAGAAGCATTAAGATCGATTCGAGCAAATTTTAACACGTCTGTGTGAGTAAACGTTTCATGGAAAAACGCAAAAACACGACAGTTAGATAGATCTGTGATTCACGCAGTCTGACACCGTTAAATGGATAATGATAGTAGGCAAATAGGGAAATTGCGATCGATTAGACATTTACATTTCAATCCAGTTTAAATTATTCTTTAATTTAAATTGGCAGGCATATAAATAAGGTGTTTACGAATCTAACCAATCAATAAAAAGTAAAACCGTTGGTACTGTACATTTTAGGCAGGTAAATAGAAACATAAAAATCATAGATTGTAATAAAAATTGTCAATGTGGTTTAAAGCAAGGGAGATTAAAATCTCCAAGACGCAAACCACAAAAATCTCAGGTAGACATTCTTAGCGGAACGAGACAAGAACTGGATTCTGTTCAAGTGTCAGCTCTTTTTTTTTGACCGAGCAAGTGGCCGTTACGAAGGAAACGATAAATAAAACCATACAGGTCCAAATGACAACGGTACGAGCTTAAAATATTATGGTAAAAAACAAAAAAAAACTTTAGCATGCTCGTTAAGAAGATAAACATGAGACTCAACCTAAACTACTTTTGAAGGAGGTAGGATTAGTATGGGTACGTACGTACTAAGCAACAAAGATGATGTCTAAAATGAAGATGCGATGAATGAGTTCGTTATTTCTACTTTAAAAGATGTCAGATTTGAAGTCGTTAAAGGATGAATAGATGCTTTATGTACGAAATGAAATGATGGACACTTACCGGCACATTCTTTATCCCTTTTAGAGAGAAGTGGGATGGGGCCATCGTCGAGAGGCGAGCCAGGGTACAGTGGGTCAGACTTATGGGCGAGGAGCTCCTGCCCCTCCTGCAACCCCAACTGCTGCTCATGCAGCCGCTTCTTTATCAGGAAGATCTTCGGCATCTTCGGAAGCTGAGCACTGCACTAGTTTCCAATGTTCGTCCTTATCACTTTGTGTCCTTTAGTCACTATTCAGCATGATATAACACTGCACGTTTCAGTTTCGTCGCGTTGTTGATGTTTATTTAGCGTTTTGGGTGTAGCGGCACATGCGATACCGTTGGCCGCTGGGTAAGAACTGAGAGCTAGTGTGCGGTGCTGGCGACACCGTTGCCCGAACAGGTCCGCCCCCGCCCGCGCCGGCGCCGCCCGCGCCGCTCTGCGCGCGCGCACCTTCGCACACAGTACCCGCAGTCCGCACCGTTCCTCCGCACACAACCTCAGATTCCAGTAAAAGTGCTCTCTCGTCCATACCATACAATATATCCTTTGCAACAACAATGCGTCGGCTATCATATTGTTTACCCTTTTCGAATAATTACATTATTGTTACTCCACTTTAGAACTGCCGATGCTGAGAAAGTTTTAGATGGAGAAAAATAGATTCTATGGGAAACCTTTGCTACATTTAGGACAACATAATTTTATCTAGTACCTACCTATACAGTACTGCCTTTATAGTAAAGTACAATTATAGAAGATTTTATAGGTGTATAACCTATTTTTTCCATTATAGATAAAGATAGGTTCATCATCGTGCATGAGGCATTGAAAATTGTACTCTTAGCCAACGTGGTCCGGTTTGCACTGGAGTGCATTACGCGTCTTAATTTGTGTTTCCAACGGCTTTTGACCATCACATATATGGTCAGGCGGTGCAGTAGAAATATAGTTGTAAAAAAAGCTTTCCTTATTTTAAAAAGAACTCAGAATTGGGACTTTCACGAGTGTAAAGGAGGCAGATAGTATTTCGGAAACCTAACTGTTCAAATATTCTTCAAAACAACGAAAGTGAGTTGTTAATTCTGTGTCTATGATAATTAAGTTTGATAACATTGAGCGTTTTCTTTAGAACTCCCTAAGGATACCTCTTGCATATTCATAAGCAATAACAACCATGTTCCCTTCAGGTACAGGACCGGCCCGTCGCGGTCGGCTTCCATAGACGGTAACATTCACGAAACAATACAATCACGAACAGACGCCAAATGCAATCAACAGTTTTCTGAGCAGCAGATTTCCGAAATATGGTTATGGCTCCAGCTATAAAGTTTACAACACTTATTGTTCGAGGCTTTAGTGTTTTCCATTGCAGTGCAGTCGGCTCCTTTGTAGCATCACATGTTTCTATTCCGATACCAACTGTTATATAAAATGTTCCGCGTTTCATTTAACGGTTTTCGTGAAATTAGTACGTTTTATTAGGCTACTATTTAGCATTGTCTGGTCGTTCAATGTCATCGGAAGCCTAAACCCTCAAAAATGTATTTCTTTCGCGAATAATACGATGGTAGATGTAATAAAGAACTTCCTCCTCGAATAAGTTTTCCGGTAGTATTCATATCAACGGATGTACTTATTTTGAATTTACATAGATAGGTGCCTCTGTCGGCTTATTTTTGAAACTATGATATAATAGCGAGTTTAACACGAAATTCTAATCCCAAAAGTTTTGAGTAGTAACAGTAATCGATTTCTTTTGAGAATGGATTACCTTGTTTGATCTTATCTTTAAGGGTGTTTCAGAGAAAGGTACTTAATTGTTCTGTCCTAACATTTATCTGTATGAGATGTTACTTTGTTCATTAGAGATGGAGTTTCTATAAGCGTTGACCATGTCCAGGACAAAAACCAAACTGAATTTGTTAGTTAAAACACCCCGATACATTCTGTTTGTAAAATATTAATCCGATTTTTACACGGTCGTTTCGAACTACCATAAATCATTTTTTTATTAAAAAATACAACTAAGAAAGCCATAAAGTGGTAAGATGATGTTTTTCTGACGCAAATAAAGCAAAATGTAACGTGCTACCGAATTGGTCCTGTCCACGTTTTTTACGCAGTAAAAAATGGAAGCAATTTTAACGAAGAACGGTTTTTATTAACTCCACAGCGTTATAATAATTTGAATATTTCATCGATTTTATCACAAATACATGCTTTTTTTGTAAATTTATAATCGTGTTATTTTATTAATAGTAGTTTATGCACCGAGGTACTAAAGTCCTGTCTTATATAGCGGGCGTCATATTGAATCCAAAGCGTACGAAGGACTCTAGAGGGTTAACTCCCGAGCGCAGCGAGGGTGTTAACCCTCTATAAACGACACATTATGAGAAAAACTTAACTCCTGAGCGAAGCGAAGGAGTTATGTACCTAGAGTCCTGAGTGAAGCGTGGGATTCAAGCGCCCAAGATAAAGACAGGCTTTAGTACCGAGGTGAATACTCTACTTTACACATCTACTGCGAGACAATAAAAGGGCTACAAAAATAAGCATTTAACTAACAACAAAAAATAGATTAATGCAACGTATATTGAATATATTGACAGCTCTATATTATTTAAATTTAACAATGTTATATCAAAATGACGAAACCACACATCGGCCTTAGCTGATGAAAAAAAAAAGTTGGGGTTTTATACTAACCAAAACTTTTTGCTTTACCCTTTCGCATTACTTTATGCCCTAGGTGCATAATGGGCACTTTATGCACCTAGGGAATAAAGAGTCGCTTTACGTTGACCTTTTTGGTCAAATAAAGTAACTTTGTAGAGCAGTAGGTGTGTAAATTTACTTATATTAACGCTTAGCCTAATAATCAGTTATATTATGTAGTATGAGTTGAATTTAAAATTATCAAAATAAATGAATTAAGAATGGAGGTATAATAGATACAACTCCAAAATTATAGCACGGCTTTCAATCAACTATGAAATTTAGAAAAAAGCTCCACATTTATATAACTTCGTATGAAAATAAACGTTTTAATTTTAAGTAACGCATGAGATAACTCATCTTTGTTGTTTTTGAAATACATTTACGTTCATGATAGTACACTTTGACTACCATTAGCGCTGGTATTAAATGACTAACTATATAAACCCACATATATTTATTTATTTCTTACTTCACAGACACTCCTGAAGTAGGTAAGTAATTAAATATACAAATATATGTTACCAACATTCTAGATAACCTTATATTTAGATTTAATAATCTAATTTGATATCATAATAAAAGTTGTAAGAAGGACTTAGCAACAAATAAGCTCACAGTATATCGAGGAGCTCATTGGCCTAGCTGCACCAGCCGATCTTGAATGGTCGTGTGGGTTAAGCAAGGCTTGGCGCGGTCCTTACTTGGATGGGTGACCGAAAATTTGTGTGACAAAAAATCATATTCTCGAGCTCCTCCGTGCTTCGGAAGGCACGTTAAGCAGTTGGTACCGGTTGTTATCTATGATAGCAGTCGTTAGGTCAAGTTAGAGGCCATAGGGCGACCTGAAAACTGTAACACTAGGTGTGTCACACCACTACACGAAAAGAAGAAGAAGACAGTATAGAATGTTTAACAGAAGTTTATTAGAAGTTTACAGAGACCAAAATCCACATTTGATTTACTACTGAACAATTTTAGTACCTAGTAGGTAGTAAGTATAGGTAACGAGTACATAACTTATTGTTAAAGTTCAATGAGTAGGTAATCCTTTTAATTTTCTTTAAGACTCGCATTTAGGTATAGCTAAGAATGAAACATTGATTGAGTTATTAAAAAAAAAATAGGTGTTACTCGCGACTTCGTCTGTGTGGAAATAGTGCATAATCGACTTTTTAGTTCATTTATCTATTTGGATTTTGATTTAATTTATACCACGAGGTTCCTCGAAAATAGAGCTATCCAATATTGAAAACCAGATTTCAATTGGACAAGTAGTTTTTATTTGTATAAGGAACAAACCGACAGACAGACATGAATTTTAAAAATTGCATTATTATGTTCTACTACTTTTTCTATGTCCCCTAGACATTTTTTTTTATTTTCTTCCAAGTACAGACTTTTTGTCCTCTCTTATAATCATAGATAAACTTTTCAACCAAGTAAAGAATTCTTGTGTTTAAAACATCGCTGTGCAGCTTAGCGGTTGCTTGCGTGTATTGCGCAACGACTGCCCGCGCCTGCGCCCGCGCACGCCGCAGCCGGTTCCGCGCCGCTGACTCTACTCAAGTTCTCGGCAACGCTAACCTCCTTAGAGTCAAGTCCACAAACTGGTAACACATACCTACCCACCGCAAAACTTCGTAAACATTGTTATTCTTAATTACACGGGAATGAAGACCGCCAGATTTCCTCGAAACAATATGTATGAGCGAAAAAGTTGCCAATTGAAAATTGATATTTTAAATAAGTGTCCGTTAGAACAAAGAAGCGACCAGTCATCCTGATATGAGAATGACTGGCTAAAAATAAATAAATATCTCAGAATTTATTATAGATAGCAATTTTTTTCTAACACTAGCAAATATATAGCAAATTTTGACTATACTCTTAATGCCATACGTTACAGGCGACCAGCGACTCTGACGGTGACGATATTTTTAAAAAATAAACGACACATTATGAGAATTAGTTGAATATTTGATATAGTGGCCATGACCTTTTAAACAGTTTAGTTATCTATAGAAAACCTGTGTAAATTCTACGGCATAAAGTAGGCAAGTCAACTTCAAAGACTCATAGGTCGCTTAGGCGCACTAAATATACGTAAACTGTGCTAATACCACCGTCATATGTTTGTCATAAGTATATTTTGCATCAAGATTTGGTAACAAATCCCCTACAGCCTGAATGGCTTTTACTGGTAGAACGATCTAGAATCATTAACGTCACTCTTTCTTTTCTTATTTAAATAAAACATTTATTGCTATAAATACCTACATAGGTAAAGACGAAAATTTAGAGCACTAAGTTCCACTTAGTGACCAAGGTCTAAGACCCATTGCCTTGTTAGGTTTTTCGTGGTAACGCGACAGTAAAAGTCGGTAGGTAGGTACACATAGCGCAATCTAGCTCCAAACTAAGCACTAGGCTTGTACTATGAGTACTAGATAACGGATATCCTACATTTTTTTGTATGTACATACATATCTTATCTTACTAATATTATAAACGCGAAAGTTTGTATGTATGTATGTGAGGTTGTTACTCTTTCACACAAAAAGTACTGAACCGATTGCGATGAAACTTGGAATATAGGTAGCTGGGGACCTGGATTAACACATAGGCTACTTTTTATCCCGATATTCTCGCGGGAACGGGACTTACGCGGGTGAAACCGCGGGGCGCAGCTAGTAGTATATACATATAAATGTAGTACATACATAGAAAACACCTAGACCAGAAAGAATATTTACCAGAAAGAATATAAGTATGCACCCCATACGTCATACCAGCAACCTCAACCACGAAGTCTCCACAGTCGTGAACTAAGACGTCATTGCAAATACATCATTAATTATCTTGTAAGTGCAATCAACTTGTACAGTAAGTAAGTATAAGTGAATACACCTTCGAAGTGCGCTCATCAAACTGTGTCGTATATAGATCGCAACGGTAACCACTCCATGTAGGGGTACTATCGTGGACACAAATGGTCAATGGCTATTAGAGTCAGTAGCTAGCAATAAAATTCAATTACGTATATACGAGTACTTCAGTGTTTTCTGTCATATTGATGTTATTATTATTTTTATTTACAAGCTTTGTCCTGCGGTTTAATCCGCATAAGCCCGTTCCTGTGGGTTCAGAAAACTTTTTGTTATCGTATCCTACATCAATAAACTCTAAAGCTGAAATCTAGAGTCCGAATTCTGACTTTGCTAAGCAAAAACTATCAACAACAACTATCCATAGTAAAGTCGAAGTTTTTCAAATTTAGAATGTAAAAAAAACAAACGAAAATAATTGCTTAAACATGCTTATGTTGCTTTGTTATGACTATGAAGTTCTTTTTATTTTATTTTTATATTACAAAACGTATAACGACTATAAATTCCAATTCAAAGTTATGTTTAGCTTTTGCTAAGCTCAATCTGAGCAAAGTCAAAGTACGCATAATAGATTTCAGCCTAAATTTCAGCTCTCTACTATCAACGGTTGTAGACTGACTGCTATCTATTTTGCGTTTATAGATCAGTCAGTTAGGCCGAACCTTTTTTATATTGTGTATCTAGCCTATAGGGGGTCTCGTACTTATTTGTCAAGTCGTATGGTAAGAGCCTATATTCAGCAGTGTAGGAATATTGGCTGAGATGTATATCTGTATACATATCATTTCTTATATATAAAAATGAATCCCTATTTCGCACGGTCACGGCATCACGCCTGAACGGTAAGACCGATTTCGATAATTCTTTTTTTTGTTGTGTTCGTTATGATCAGGAACATGTACTTCTGAAAAATTGGGAATCACGCGGGTGAAACCGCGGGGCGCAGCTAGTTGACAATAAAAGTTTTACGATTGGCAGCCCCGTAAAGGTAAGTTAAAAATGTGAATTACAAATTCTGATGGGCACTTTCCTTTCTTAGGTGGATTCTGTACTTTACCAATATTTCTTCTAGATGCTAAAAACAATAAACCTACATTGATACTGGTACAGTTCCACATTCGAATTTTTAATCTTTTGTGTGGTTTTCCTCGTTTAGTTTTCAGTACTCCAATGCTTTTTTACGGAGGGTACCTACTGAAATAATTTACTTGATGTTTTTGAATTATTAGAACTTCCGGTCTAGATCGCGTTAGACACTTTAAATTTAATTTATAAATCAAATATGATTTTACTTAATACACACATATGCTAGTACTTAGTAAATTTTTAACCACCCAGAAAAAAAAAAACATTACCGGTCGATGTTAAGAAAATGTGTATAATTCCTAGGAAATGTGTCTAATATAAATGATTTCACACATTTCTGGGTGACTAGGATTTTATATATTTCCTAAGAATTGTATACAATGATGGACTAAGTATATAGGTACATTTCCTGTAAGATAATATGTAATAAGATAATATACCTACCAACGATTGCACCGAAGCACACGCAATATACCATCGGGGGAATAAACTGAAGTGCAATAATATTAATGTTTAGTAGCGGTCCATTGATTATGGCTTTACTGAACACAACTACTATTATTTAATTATACTACCTACTGAGCCCGTCAGTTTTATAGTTTATTCACAATTAAATATCAAGTTTTTGTTTTACGACATTTCCTCTCGGTAGAGCAACGGGTTTTTTGTGGTATATCTTGTCATTAGGAGCTTTTATTTAACTTGCACTGATTGTAATTATAAGACAGACAGTTAGTTCAATAAAACACTTTATATATCGGGTTGAATCGCGTTCTATTCATGGTGTAAGTGTTTTATTATGCAAACTCGCGAAAACCATAGAAGAAATTATTCTTAAGTTCAGTTATTTTATTAATTCTACTTTTTCTTCGTGATGATGGCACATAAGTTTTCAGTGGAATGGGATTAAAACCGCCCACTCTGTTATGTTGCAAGGTTTTTGGCGTTTTCAGTCTGTCATTGTATTTTTATTAATTTCGGGGCATAGCTTAGGGTGCTCCTTCACCATAAGCATTCACTCGTAAGGTAAAATAATAGATTCGACTCACAAGGGGCGCGCTGTATGTAATGCTTGAATGTACCTATAGCGATACACTACACGCAAATGCTCGTGGTTAACACCTAGTCATGTAGTAAATTTATCTTATTTTGATGCGACTCATCTCAGGGAGCCATCTCGGAAGCCCTGGGTTTGATTTTCTGCTTTTATTTTTTCACTTCTCATGCAAATAAATGTGAAAATTATAATAGTTAAATAATACATAATGTTTTGTTGGATTCAAAACAATTAAAATAATGACACACAAATTAAATATAAACCACAGTTAATATTCAGTTACTTAGTTAATATTAATGAAACAAGTCAGGGTTTCAAATATTTGAATTCACTATAAGTATACGACATTAAAGTGGTAGCAACCATAATAATATATAACTACATACAAAAACATCATGCACGTGTTTTCTCTATAATTTAAATTCAGAATTTTAAAAATCAGAGTGCAATAAACTTGATTGGAACCTTGAACCGTGAACGGTAATTAATTTGCATCTTAATTTTATTATTATTTTTCTTTTTTTGTAATTTATTCTAAATCGAAGTCAGTCTGTGTAAATATGTATACCTTACCTACCTACCTTATTACTTAGTACAATTGGTGAATTAAAGTAAATTGTACAATTTAAGTAAATTGTACAAATTAAAGTAAATAGTACATAGACACAATAGTAGTTTGATTAAGAAACAAAAAAATATTAACGTTATTATTATCATCTTTGCATTTTAAATACACACCCACTTCTCAGATTATTTCGTTATTCACAACGAGGTCATTGTCTTAAAAATAGCTTATAAGTATTAAGTTTTTATTTCTTACTAGCCGCTCCCTATAAATTCATTCGCGTAAGTCCCGCTCCCGTCGAAATATCGGGATAAAATATGCCTATGTGTTAATTCAGGTTTCCAGCCGTCTAGCGTCTGCGTGATTTCGCCACAGCAAATTACTCACACCAAGTCATACTTAT
This sequence comes from Idaea dimidiata, assembly GCA_949358125.1. Taxonomy (NCBI): domain Eukaryota; kingdom Metazoa; phylum Arthropoda; class Insecta; order Lepidoptera; family Geometridae; genus Idaea; species Idaea dimidiata. Next base: position 10,997,356 of record OX442339.1, on the reverse strand, counting down.
TGTGTCTTAGGTTAAAATTTATAGTCCGTACTTTGACTTAGCTAAGCAAAAACTTTGACTTAAGACAATTTTTGGTATTATAAAGCGATCTTCGCAAAGTTTTTGCTTAGTAAAGTGTAAGTTTTTTAAACTAATCAAATATTATAATGACCTAAACTTTGCTTCTCTGTTATGGTCATAACAGTTATTTTTATTTTATTCGTATTTTACAAAATGAATATCGACTATAAATTCTGATTAAAAGTTCAAGTTTAGTTTTTGCTAAGCTCATTCTGAGCATAGTTAATGTACGCACTATAGATTTTAGCCTAAGTATTACATTATTGGAAAAGGTATTAAAAAAAAAAGTCTGGAAAACTTTGTTGCCTACTTACATACTTATAACTTTACAGATAATTCTTTATCACCCGCACCTCAAAAACGAGGTTAAACTTAATCGACCCACTAAACGTAATTTATAAACGTTAAGCTTAAGTAAGAGATCTTTACCTGCCGGATTACTGACAATTTTTTTAAGTTTAGGACGAACTTTATTGGGTATTGTTTCCATTTATATCTTTGTTCATAATTAAACTTTTAGAATGTCGTGTATAAGTTGATAAGTTTTAATTTTATTTTACACATCTTGATATTTACACGTGCTTACACTCTATAGAAAATTGAATTTGTACTAAGTTTCATTTATTATGATTATAATTACTATAAATCACTTCAATCTACAGAATTAAACAATAATGGTTAATTGATTAATTTTAATAAGACATATATTTACGTCTGTATAAGAACATGAAAAAGTTAAGTTTAATGTATAGATATTTTGATTTTTTGTGAGGTATGAAAAACTAAAATTCATCCTTTTATTTATATACTGGTTCCCATTTAAAGAGCTTTAGATTGAACCCACAATGTTCAAAGATTACATACTATTCTTACTTATAACATTTAAGTGTGTTCAATATATAAAATCCTACGAGCAAGGATAGACACATGTACCTACTAATGATAATCATATGCAAAACATCAGTGTTTTTTATACCTACTCCAGATCATAATATTCTTGATCGACAAAATTACTTTGAATCAAGACTTCATTCTTAGATATTCATTAAGTCTACATTGGTGGTGGGTAATACTAGATATTGTGAAAACTGACCTATAAGTATCTAAAAGTACAATTTAGCAGAAGAAATATAAAATACATCAACCATTTATTAAACCTAATTTTAGATCTATTTATATTTTATATGTATGTTAGTCTGTAAGGTATATATTTACAATTTGAATTATTATCAAATGTTTTGTGTTATTGTATTAGTATCTCAGTTCCTGCAATACAAGCTTGTGCTTAGTGTAGAGCCGATTTCTAATGTAATTTAATAAATGTTTGGTAAGATTTCATATTAATAAATAAATTATATTCTCTAAGTAACTCTAGATGCATTCGCGCATCAAACCTATTCGTACTTGACCAGTTTTTGACATATCGTATGACTAAACAATTAGATGTAAAGTCGAACCCTTGTGTAACCCATCACGGAAGTAGGAGACCTAAATGTTTATTCCTATGACCTGATATGCTAAATGTGTTGTGTTGAACGGTACTTTTACTGATATGCACGATTATATAACTAGTAATGTTTGTGTTTCAATTCGTATGGTCGGTAAGTAAGTCAGTGTAGTATCTGACAAGGACACACGTACTGCGGAGTATGAGCTATGGAATGAGACTGACCTATCTTCTTCTTTGGTTGAGTCGGCTAAGGGTTTTGGAAACGTTGTACTATGGCACATTAAATCTTGTACTATATATCGTAATAATATAGGGTTAGTTTGACGTAGATGACTGGCTGTAAATAAAAGTTTAGTGCTGTATCACTTTGCGCCATTATAAAGCATTTACGAAGAAAGATTCTCGTAGCTTTTAAGAGTTGAAGCAACTGGTTCTTATATAAAGACCTTTTTATATACTTTTGAATATCATAGTAGTATCAACTCATAGATTGAAAAACTATATGTTGATTGAAGAACGCAATAGATAGCCGTAACATTTTTGCCCAAGAGAAATACTGCATCACCATAAACTCCGAGTTCATAAATTCAAGTTAAAATTACATCACGACTCAAAAGCTCCATTAAAAGTTCAATTGTTGGGTTAAGACGCATCGTTACGTGAATTAAACGTCAGAAAATTCTCAAGCTTCATATGCGCGTGTGACTACCTACATACCGGTTGTCAAAAGGCTGTGGCGTGCGCGGGCGCTGCGGGGGAGTGAGGCGCGGAGCGGGGGCGGGGCCCGAGTACAGCGACCGCAATAGCGTTGCTTGCCGCAGCCACCATTGCCAAGATCACGGACCGCGCTTGCGCGGCGAATGTCAGACACGTCACGATCGAGCTTCGTGCTATCGCGATTGGATCGTTTGTATTTAGAACTTCGAATGCAATCACGATCATTTCAAATTGCTCGTACTCAAAAAAGACGATACGTTCGTGCATGTCATCGGAAAATGATAGCATCGCCCGTAGGCGTAGTGTAGGTACGAATTTACAGACGTTTGACATTGACGTAATCGCTTCTGTATCATCTAGGTACATAAGATGTCGCACTATATTTTTAAAAGGTAAAAAGCAACTGTAACTATATATAATATTCATTAAATAAATTCCTATACTTAAAGTTACTTGTAAACTCCTTAAAATAACAGACAAATGTGAGGAAGGCAACCTTTTCAAAGTTTCTATAAAGCATTTGATCACCAATCAAATCACGCAGTCTTCCCGTTCCCTAAACGAAATGGACAGCTATTATGCAATCGGTACATATAAAGCGGGTACGTTTTTTGTTTGCTACGTCCCCACGGTATATAGCGTCTCATGAGTCTGAAGAATCATCGGTATCGACTCGTATAATAATAAGCCCTTGCCCTATCTTTATATGGGGCGAGCCGTAGCCCTCGCAATCCTCGATTCAATTCACGTAAGGTAGCGGCTCTAAGGACCGGGTTTTTGTAACAGCGCAACAGGTAGAAAGGAAAGGATTGCAAGTTAAGAGCGAGAGAGCACGACATCATCTTCCGTCGCACTCGGAGCCGGCGCGGACGCAGGAATGCCGTACGATTTGTGCTTGCGCATAATACACGGAATAGTGTGGGTAGTTGTATGTATATGTCCGAACATAACACACACTGCCCTAATGCGTACGGGTCATGTAGCGGGATTTACAGAGTTTAGTCAGTGAAATTATATTGAAAGGGAGTCTGATGGATTTTTAAAGTTTTCATAATGATTTCGTCATTTTAACAATGGGAACATCATATGAAAATTAAAACAAATGTTTTTTTTAAAATTGTATCTACTCTAGGTATTATCCGATTTCTGTTATATATTTTTTATGTACCTACATGGGTAATTAATAAATGATATTAATTAAAACCCAACGTATCAAAATATCATATTTAGGTACCTTAAATATTTGTAAATCCACAAACATCAGAACATATACAAGGTCATACATAACTCAATTTTATCTTTTCTCATACTTTGAACAAAAGTAAATCATATTTAATAAATGACTTAGGCATGTACTTATATAAATCAAATTATGTTCCTAAACAAAGTTTGAGCATTTTTATTATTTATTTATTTATTTAAAAAAAATATTTATTACATTTTTTTAGTATTTTTTTTTAAATTTTATTTAAAAGCCTTAAGTATGTAATAGGTTTGCCAAAGGTGGAAGGAATTCTTATACACGGGTCTCGCAGTAACATTTCACCTGTGTGTTAACTATAATGACTAAGTTTGTTGAACATACATCATTACTTGTTCTTTAATTAAGGTGACCATAATTACTATGATAGTCAAGCACAACGTTAAATATTTATAGCAATGTAGCACTTAAGACAAATACTTTGGAAGTTTGAAAGTATGTAGGTAATTTTAAATATGTTTATTTACCATCATATAAAACTAAATACGCAAACACACCGTAAACCGGGGCAAAATCTTAATTTAATTAAAATTAAATTTAAACCCAAGATTAACTATAAGAATTATCATAGTTTGATTGTCAATAAGTCAAGGTCTGATTTTAATCTCAATTATTATAATAATTACTTAAAACATGGATCAAGTGCCTATATAAGGACCTTCTTCGGTCACAAATATTTTGTAAGTGATTTTAAGGGAATAAAGATAATAACTACCATAAAATAATACAGTTTAATGTTGCCCAAATTATGTCAAATAAGCCCAGGCTTTTAACAAAAATCACATATGTGACTGTTGTCAAAGAAATTTAATGACAAAGAAGCCCCTGTCCCCGGACTACGTCGACATTAAAGAAAATATTAAAATATATATATGTATATTTTAATCGGTATATTTTAATCGGTCGGAATTGCCTAAATTTTTTAGCGATCCGAAAACCAAGGGACACATTGTTCTATTAGTGTAAAAATCACAGTGGACTTACAATAAAATTAAAAACACTATGTACAAAAATCTTTCGAAACCTGTTCAAAGTAGCCTCGGTTTACGGCACCTCTATATCAGTACGAACAACATGTGTTTCAGGGAGGCTAGCTACGGGCGCCTTTTTGTATCTTGTTAACAAGTAAATAAAGATTCTTATAATAACTGTGAGGACCGGTATTCAACAACTGAATAAACATAACTAAAAACTTTATATGGAGGCGATAATTGATGAAAATCCTGTTGAAGCAATTCACATTCTTCCTAAAAGGAGATGTCATTTAAATGTCAACGAGTACATAGTTAATTCAAATACAAATTATCCTATTTTGAATAGGAACAAAAACTGCCTATGCTTTATTAGATTATGATGAGATAGTTTAGGTATTCATGATTCTTAAAAGACAAAATGATAATAACATTTATTGAGCTTCTTAAAAACAACTTACCCATATACAAAGATTCTCAAATCGTACTTTACTAATACAAAATCATCAATATATATACGAGTAAGTTGAACGCATAGAAAATTAAGAATCGCTACTCATGCTTTTCAATAAGTTTTTAAAGTACCTGTCTATACCAAAAATGATTTATTATCGTTAGAGTTTGAAAGAGTATTAGAGCTAACAAAAAAATGGCTGACCGGAAAGATCGCAATTAAGTATATCATTACATCCTTATTCAGTTTTATATGTAATTTATATTCGCATTGAGTATATCTTTGATCTACGTAAGTTTATAATTTAATTAACTACGGATATACTCGCCTCCAGCTCCTCATTAGGAATGGTTTCATTAAAACCTATCTTTGTTTCTCTACCTGGATGATACTCGACTTTCAATACCACGAATGTAAATATAATCAATTGATAAATGTCAATATGTATACAATTATACATATAAACTCGACGTCTTAAAGCTCCGGGTCTGTGTTCCTTCAGTACACACGTAGAAGTTGCGCTGGTCATATAAAAAGTTTCCTCAGAGCCGGTCCCTCTGGTCCGTAAGATCGATGACCTCCGCTCGCCGTTTGACTTATGGAAATTATATTTTTCTTGTCCCACCTGACTTTGGTCTATAGGTGGCTAGTTTAATTAATAGCCATAAGCATCATCGGTATTTATTAAAGTGGGTTATTATTTTTTTCAACTTTGGCATTATCAGTTTTAAAAGGCACCTACTGTGTTTTGGTATTCGGCAAACGTGTTTTGTTATGGTTTGTTATGTTGGCAATCGTTTCAATTATTCTTGTTGTTTTATGTGACCAGTCTTCTGTGGTTGTTAACTGTATTACTTAATTCTGCTGAAATTGTCTGTTTTTTATCTTATAGAGAATTTTCACTTCAAACTCTTGGCTTCGACATTCAATTACAACACAAAACAATAAAATTGCGGCTGAAAAGAATCTGTTGTCAGTTCTTTTGCAAACTCAATTTTAAGAATGATTTTTATTAGACCGTCACGAGCGCCGGCCGGGTCCGAGCTTCGTTGTCCATTGCTCGGCCGCCACTCGGTTGTAATAGACCGATCGACTGCTAGCCGAGCAATGGACAACGAAGCTCGGACCTAGCCCGTTCTTGTGACGGTCTAATTCTACATAGTGGCGGTGGGAGTCGTTGGGTGGAGGTGGCTCGCGATCGCTGTTTTTGGCGTCGTATGGGGGAGGCCTTTGTTCAGCAGTGAACAGTTAAGGTCTGATGTGATGATGATCATCCCTTAGACCGTATCGGCTCTTTCGCTTGTACATATCTCCTACTCTTAAACTTTTCATTGTTTCGTGGAAGGCATTTCTTGACCTTAACTATAATCTCCTACACTGACTAGGTACCTTACAAATGATCAAGCATTATTATTGTTAGTATTCAATATCTATTCTTTAAGCTCAGATTTGGTCATGATAAAATATTTAGGTGAAATAGGAGAGCTTCCATAAGCATTTATTAATTGAAATATATTGTATTAAATTGAAATAAAACTGAAGCAAGCTTAAGTTTATTCCAAGCTATCACAAGACAGGTTATAGCATAATGAAGCGTTAAATCAATGCAAGTAAACTTCCGTCCGCTTACTCTCCGGTCTTACATCATAGATTATCAAGATATGTTTCAGAATCTATGCATCTTATATTATGGAAATAATTTAAATTTGTGGTACACTTACTATATGATTTGAAGATAATTTCCATTAAGATTATGTTATGTTATGTTATGACATGACTTATTTTATAATAATAATTGATAAATAAAATAAACAGGCCCGATATCTGATAACTATAATCTATACATATGATATTCCAAGTCTTGACTGAGTGGCACACAGCTGTTATTATTGGTGTGTTGTCGGTCAGTCAGTCAGTCACACAAAACACCAACTCTATGTCTTGCCTATAAGAGGAAATGATTTTTCGAAATACTTACGGTTTTTTTAAGAACTTTTCGAAAATAAATACCGAGGAGGTATCCATGGTCTTTTAATGATTTTGCATCGGAAAATGTAGAACTGTTAATAAGTAATAAAATATATTTCTTGCTGTTAGTAGCTTCAATGTTGTGAGATCATACCTCGTGCCTCGAGCTTGCTTACTGCTTACATCAAGTTGGATAACGTTACGAACGCTTATGCGACCGGTTACTGTATGCGCTACTTTACACATAAACCGACTATATTTTTACTTCTATTATACCTTTTTATCTGTTTTAATTTAATTTTAACCGGACAACGAATCAGGTTAATATTTTGGTATTGGATATCTTTTTGCTGTTAACTGTATTTTATCTTGATCTGAATTCATGTAATAAAATAGTATACTTTGTATGGGACTTCCTTTAGGTTGCTTTTTCTAACATTAAAATTATCTTTTTTAATCTGGTTTTCGTTTTGCGATCGAATTTGATGCGTGTGTTATGGAATAGTGTGTCTTAAAGAAGGTTTTCCTTGATTAGATCACTCCTTTTAGTCTTTGATTCCTCTCACTGTTTAGGACCACAAAAAGCCTAGTTTGGGGTGTATTGAAATAAAATATAATGTAATTTGTTGTAAATGTTCATTGTTGGTCTATTCTGTTTCATTTATTAAGACTAATATGTACCTAAACTGCTTAATTCCAAAGTAGAGTTTAAATAGGTAAACAGTTTTCTTATTATTTTGAAAACTTGGGCATTGTGGAGTATTTGTTTCAGACTATAATTTGACGTTTTCGTGCCTTGTATTTTTGTAAATTTTTCTATACTTAAAAAGAAGTGTCAATGGTTGCATTGAATTAAAAACATAACACTTCCTTTGGCAGTCGTGTAAAAAATGAAGGATAGAAGTATGAGGAAATCAAAAGGCGTCTTGATTTCCATTTTGTATTTTATTTGATTTTGTATTTTTATTTCCAGGCATCTCGTTGTATTTTTTAGTTTGTAACGTCGTAGGAGATGTCTTTGCTCCTCTTCAATAAGCGACCTTAGATATCCTCAGAATCACTAAGACAAAGCTAACATACATAACCTATTACAAAGCATACGATGTTGCAATTCAAGTGGCGAGGTTGGTGCGGTCGCGCTCCGCGGCGCGGCACGATCTAGCGTTCCGGTGTACGCCGCGCCGGCGCAGGCTCCCTCCACACCCCGTACCTTTCTTGCCCTCCCCCCTTTCATATGATAGGGTAACCATGATTTATTTCTCCGCTAGGAATAAATAAAAAATCATTTTTGAATTTTGGAAATGCATCTTTTCCAAAATAGTTTTCAATTACGTTCAGTGGTGCTAATTATAGTTGAAAACTGAATATATATTACGCTTAATACGTGAAGCTTAATTTTGTTTCTTCAAAAATTCTGAGGAATTAACTCAGTATTTTTTATGACTTTCTTCATCACTAAGCTATAATCATTCGATTTCTTGTTCGAAATCATAACACAGAATATCTTTAAGGGGTTGCTACCCTTGAATACCCTAACTTGACAGTTATGTCCGATCTTAAATCAAGTAGCTGGAGCAAGACAAGAAACTGTCAACATCCTATGAGCTGAGCTTATGAGTATCTACAAGATTAAGAAGGTCAAATTCAATGTTATTTAATATACCTAGCAGCGCCTCGATCCAAAGTAGCCTATGTGTTCTTCCAAGCCTCCAGCTACATTGCAATCGGTTTAGCGGGTTTTGCTTGAAGTGAAACAATCACACACATACTAGCTATCTTTAATCTTTGTATGATTAGTAGGATATCCCAAATAGTTCGAAGAAAGGGAGTTAGTAGCGACGAGTCTGGCTGGCCCTGACCAAGACACAGACCCGAAGAGGCGAAATGTTACGAAATTGCCTATCGAGGAAACTCGTTTTGTACGAACGCCGTGGTGTTATGAAGTCGTGCGTTCAAATTGGGAATTTGGGACGCCTCATTTGTCCACAGATTATATTTTTGACGCTTGAAAGTAATATTTTTGAGAGGAGAGTATTATTCAGATCTTATAGATTTGTATCCCTATTTGAATCTAGTTTTGGGAAACTTGTATATACCTATACCTAAGTAGTAAGTGCCAAAGAGCGCGTAATGCTTGAAAATCTTCAGCTGGACGCAAAATGCATAACGCCACATTTTGCAATCTCAAATGAGAATCAAAATGTGTATTCTGACTGTAAGTATTTCTAATTTGTGTTTAACCAAACACTGGTTCCACGGGTAATGCAAATTTTCAAAATACCCAGAGTACATTTTATTTCGATATTAAAGGTGCCAACTCGAAGTACCTACCCACTCAAAAAACTCTTTCAACTTGCCAATTAAACTAATTGGAAACAAGCCGGTTTAATATTTCAGTACTTAAGAACGCATGCGATGACGTTAAACATTTAAATACCGAAACACTTTTTTGTTAAATCAACGTGAGTATCTAACATTATGCTCACTCAAATAATGCTTTAGGGTTTAATTTTGGGACCAATTAAGTTTTATGTCGTTTAAAAATCCGGTATTAGCAGGTGCATCGTATTTAAAAATCTTCAAGAACCTAACATTGGCCCAAGCGTTTACAGAAGAATTTTTGCAGTACAATTTCTAAGCCCTTTGCCTCAATTTGTCAGTCGAAATTAGGGGACGTAACAAAAAGGCGAATTTTGCCCTAATTACTTTCTCACCGCCGCCCGAAATGTGCTTCTTTTTTTAGAAAACAAACACACGATTACATCGAGAATTAAAAGTGTCTGGAAACTTATCACTGACAAACAATTAAAGTATTATGGAAGAACAAATTACGGCCATTCAATCATACTAAATTTGATGTCGTATCGTAAAAACTTGACTTAAATCAAACACTGCCTGCAGGTGTAGCTAATTATGGTTCAGCCATCAGATATTTTAATTTTTGTACGAACATAAAAGCCCATGGACGAAGGGCTTTTAGTGTTTACTAACGTAATTGATTTTGCGATAAAAAATCGTATCACCTTTAACATGATTATGTGTTTCTCAATCAAGAGACGTTGCTAATTTGTAACATAAATGCTATTTTGTTTCACATAAACCTTTGAACGTATGAATTGTTCAGAATTGTACTTATCACTTTCCATACTAACATAACTTTTATAGCCTTATTAACAAACGGAGTAGAGTAAGGTCGGAGTAGTGAGACCAAGCTTTGTCCAAAGAAGTTTTTTGTCACTTTTTGGCTTTGTCTTTTTCTGTGACAGGAACTTTCATAGTTGACAGAAACAAAAAGTGCTAAAATACTTTCGACCCCACTCTATGGTTTTCCTATCCTATTCTATCTTACTAATATTATAAAGCTGAAAGTTTGTGAGTATGTGTTTATGTATGTTTATAGGTGTATGTATGTTTGTTACTCAATCACGAAAAAAAGGCTGAACGGATTTCCATGAAACTTGGAATATAGGTAGCTGGATACCGGTAAAAACACATAGGCTTTTACTTTTTATCCCGATATTCCCCTGGGAACGTGACTAACGCGGGTGAAACCGCAGGGCGCAGCTAGTTAATAAATAAGTTAAGCATTTTCAGGATGAATAACGAAAAATAGAACTCGAGGAGAGTTTATTTAGAAAATGATATTGCCTCAGCGATGGAATGAAGACCACCGCAGAGCTTACGGATTGGTTTTACTATTATAAAACGGTAAACGCATTTTTATCCTATTATTATTTTATTAACAAAACCAATTTTCTTTGATGTTCCTTCTGCGTAGATGTGGCTTGTAATGTAATTTTAACGTAATGTAGGAAACATTATAACGAGATGTGGTGTATTAACCTAGGATAGAAAGAACAGATGCTTCAACAAAATGATAGTTTTGTTTTCTTTGAGAAGAAAGAAGACGGGAGTGGAAATGGGTGCGACCTTTTAAAAATATAGATAGGTAGATTAACGCTTTATTGTACCAAAAATAACAAATTTGGTAACGAGAAAACATCCTACAACTAAAGTACAATAGGCGGCCTATGGACGGCATCTTCCAGGCATTCATATTTTATAAAATAATTAATTACAAAATAAATAAATAAAAATTCTCCCAAGAGCGTCAGGTTGGTTACCGTAAGCCAGAGAAATCTTGGAGTTAAGGTAGAGCGCACTGCGAAATGGATCCATTTTTTTGGAAACCGGCATAACCCAGTCTAGGACCGCACTACTTGTATGAATGTTAAGGTGAGTTTTCCCTAGAAATAGGACAACATTATTTCCCTCTAGCGATATTCGACTTCGCGCCACAGAAGCCACATATCAAATCGTTAAACACTCTTAGACTCTAACATTACATAGTACAGTCAGAATACGACTCCAGGTACCAGATGTGCAGATTTTAAAGTTTTATTTTTTTTAACAACGTTTCATTAATTTTTGGTTATTCTGTATCTAGTAACTAACACTTTGGAAGCTTAAGTGATATCAAGCAAAATAATCAACAATTACTGAAACGTTACAGAAAAAAAAACTTTAAAATATGTACATGATGGTTACCTCAAGTCGTAATCTGACTGTACATGACCAATTTAACTTGGCATTATTTCCTAAAGTCATTTTAATGTCTAGTTTAAATGTCAAGTGTAGGTACTAAATAATAGAAGAGTCGCACTGTCGTGTCGCTAACAAAGGACGTTGAATATTCATGTATGTCCCACAAAATATTGGTGTCTGCATGACACGGTTTTGCTGCTCCATTGCAGACGGAAACACTAAGTGTCCTTTTACTGTCTACTGTCTAGTCTACCTATTAAACTTTATCCAACCTTTAGTCAAAGAATTTTCTGTAATAAAATACAACATTCACCGGGATTTACTAGCGTTTTATTTACTAGCCCCGCGGTTTTACCAGCGTAAGTCCTGTTCCCGCGGAAATAACAGGATAAAAAGTAGCCTATGTGTTAATTCAAATCCCCAGCTACCTATATTCCAAGTTTCATCGCAATCGGTTCAGTTGTTTTTGTGTGAAAGAGACATACACATACATACATACTTAGATACAAACATTCGCGTTTATAATATTAAGTAAGATTAACGGCATTGTTCCAATGCTCGTACCGACGTTTCGCTAACTTTACAGTCAGCTTAATCATGATAGACTGAGATGACTTAACTGACCTGACATTGGAACTAAGTAATACTTTCTTCTATAAATTAGGTAAGATTTGGGTAAATAGGAAATAGTTACTAATCTTATGTTATAAATATGTATGTATCTTTAGCGTAGTTAATGAGTTAACACTGGTGTTTTAGTAGTGGACGGTATCTGTTATCTGACGAATTATGTTTCATCCGGTATTTACGGTTAAAATATTTCTACTTCGTAACTATTTATTATTTATTTAGACTTTTTTGAGCATTACAAAAATGTCAGTTCAAGAGAAACTAAAGCTGTAGGTACCGTCTCAGTAAGTCACAGTAATTGAAGTACCGCTTTCCTAGATCATTTATATACACTAGGAATAACGTTGGGCTAAGAATACTGCCCTCTGGTATACCACAGGTTGTACCATATCACCGCTGGAGTAATCCTTTATCTTAATACACTGTTTCAACTCACTGAGATAACTCTTAAGAAGCGGAACCTACATAATATTTCGATTCTATTTGTATTCGGGATATTGTGTAGCTTGAGTTTAGAGTTTTTTTAGTAAATGGTCAATAGAGACAGTGTCTAAGGCAATATACTATTCCCTAGTCGCTCAGCGTTCGAGTTGACACACTTTGGCGCAAAAATAAATAGAAAAATATTTTTTTTGTTGTAATGCTTTCTATTCTAGAGTTTAAGGTTAAAACTCTTTACTTCTAGTACGTATTTTCAAAACACTTTAGGAACAAAATTCATATTTATGAGGTATTGAATAAAGTGGCATTGCTCCGAATGCATATTTTATTATTCGATTCATTGTAAATAGTTCACTTAAATCGATTGATGTAAATAAATAAAATACAATGGCAGTATTTATTTTTATACATTTATATAACTTTAATGCAATAAATTTTATTTTACACATAGGTACAATATTATAAGAGATAAATTATTATTTCTAAGCTTTTATACTTTAAGAAAAGTTCCAAATTAGATCGTTTCTTTATATGAACAAATTCAGTTTTAGTTTGTAACTGTAACAAACTTTTTACTGTCAGCATCCAAAGTCGATGATTCCATTTATACTTTCAAAATCGCAATTCCATCTTAATTGCGGGGTCTCAAAACAGGACCAACATTCTGAAAACAAAAGAAAAATACAGAGTAATGTTCCGAAAATCTAACTGTTTTAACAACGTTATGATGTGATCAAACTGGAATTAGCAAGCAAAATCCTGCGTGACTCCTTTCGAAATGGGTTAAATTTACATTTGAAAACACCTTTAGCCCCCCCTTAAAATTGACAATTTTAAGCAACACATAAAAAACTATTTATGCTTGTTATTATTAGTTGCTTATTTCAGATCCGATTGAAACTTACTAAATTTGGTTAAACGGTTAGATTCCGAAAACCTCCACGCGGTACAATCTCGATGGTACAATTTAGTTTTGATCATTTTTGTACACATTTCCTCTATTTAGGTAAAATCGTGTTTCGAAACAAATCTTTGTAAAGAAAAAAACAATACAATCCACTTTAACCTTTCAACTGCAGGTTATTTAATTACTAAACATACCTATTTCGATTTCAAGTATTTCTATTTATGTGTTGTATAGCTAATTCGGTTTCTCTACTACAAAGATTAATATCCTTGTTAATGTAAGGTCGGAGTAATTTTACCACTTTTTGTTTCAGTCTGTCAACTTTAAAAGTTCTTGTCACGGAAAAAGACATAGCATGTTCTTACTACTCCCCACTCCACGTTTATTAATATGGATTTTACAGTTTTCAGAAACGCTAATACCCATAGTACAAGCTAAGTGCTTAGTTTGGGGCTAGATTATTTTTTGGAATGATTATTCAATTGCCTTTACGTCAAACTAAAATACTGTTTTTTTTCTTTCAACCATCACTTTAACAAATTGTTAAGCGAAGTTAGAATTTATACAATTACAATACATTTCGGATTGTGACCAAATTTTGTTTAATGAAAAGCTACGGATACCTTAATTCAAATTTCCCGTACAGAGAGAGAGATGGTTCACCTTAAGATGTATCTGCCAAAAATAGAAATGAATGAATAGACACTGAGGGCATTGCTTGATGTGTTAATGACCCTTGTTAGGACCATGTGATATATGTAGTATATTGTTATTTATGTATACCAAGTATATACTTACCTACTGACGTCATGTACCTAACTTTTTTTTAATTATAATTGATAGGTAAGCGTTTGACCACTATCTCATCTGATGGAAAGCAACGATGTGGTCGTAGATGTTACACGTTTACCTAGGAGATACCTGTACACTCGTGACTTGAAAACCCCCAAATTGTAGACATCCGGGAAGACATACTCAGGTAACTGATTCAATTCCCTCGCAGTACGAATAAAGAATGACGATGCGAAACGCTTGGTTCGGGTAACTACAATCAAAGTCACTAGGTACAGAAGTTGATGTGGAGTTTGCTTTATATACCAGGTAGTTTTGACATTATTCCAAATTAAAACACCTTACATTATCTATCTGTCATACATAAACATATTATTGATTGTAGGTATTCCGAATAATGTTTAAGGGTATGCTAAATCGGTTGAAACTTTGTTACAGTAAAGATTGTATGCATACAAATACACTAGTTTTTGTTGTAGTCAAAAATGCATATTAGTTTTGATTTTACAGGCATTAAAACTTACGATAAATATTGAGTCTCGTTAACAGTCACGTGACGTCATTTACAACGCTCCCCTAATCAAAACGTAAGACGACATGTACTGTGACATCAACACAAAGAGCGCGAGCGGACTGGACGGGTGTGAAATGACGTCACACCCGACTACGAGTCCGCATCACACGTTTACTTCTATAAATCGGGAACGAATTAACGTATCGAAGTAATTCTTTTACTTGTATTTTTTGTTTTTGACAGAGAATATGGAGAGCCAATGTTCAAAATTAGTTGTTTTTCCTCATTTAATTCAGACTTTTTCAAAGGTGTGCAATTTCCCGAACTATTTGACTTTGGAACTGATGAGTGATGATGTATCACTGTCATGCGACCTTTAACCTTCTATTATCTTATAATAAGAGACCTGCCTAAACTTTTGTATAATTATTATTATCTACTTCGATGAATCGTTGTATTATTTGTAAAATCATAAAGTAAATTGGCTCAAATTTTTATTATTATTTTTTACTTATTGTACACATTTTTATGTATTTAATCTTTCTAAACAACGTATGTTTACGAGTGAGTATTTATATAATTTTAATTAAATAGCCGATGAACACAAGTTGTTCTAACAAATATCAACGCTAGTTCGTTTCATTAGAGTTTCGAGTGGTCTGGGTAGCACTACACCCCGGGGCATAGCCGACGCCTAGAAGCTCTATTTTTGAACCAAATGAGGCATTTCGAGCGATGTTAATATCTCGATTTCTACTGTTTTTCGTACAATTTCTGTACTTTTTTTTACGTGAATCTCACGTCTTCAATGAGTGGTATCAACCACTTGCATCAGGTGTCCGGTATCAAACAATAATCAGCAGATATCGAATTATTTAAATCGCCTAAAGTGCAACGAGCAATTCAAAAATAAGGCTCCAGATCTTTTTTCTAGTTTTAAAATTGTTACACCCCGGGGTGTAGGCGGCGCTTCAAAGGTTAATATTGTTTTAATCTTATAATGACATTTTATTTAATAATTTTATTATATTTTTGATATTTATTTGTAGGTAAAATTTTAATTTAAATTGTAATGTGACATTTTAAATTTTGACCTACCGAATATACCTGCCTACATATCTACCTATTTTTATGATTTTAATTTATTTATAGTATTAATTTAGAAATGATGACTTTATAACTTTGCATTTTATGTCACTGATGGGTTGTTATTACTTGCAATAAATATTTAAGTTATATATTTATTGTAAACACATTTTAGGTATTTAATGGGCCCTACCATGACGTCTTATAATTCGTCGCGTTGTCGTTCAGCCAAAAAAATAAAATTAAAAACATATCAAATTATTTAACAACAAAAGAAAAAAACTCCAAAAAAAGAGATTTTTTTAAATTGTCTGCCCTTATTAAAAGTAGTCACGGTATTTTGTATTTAAAATTTACTTAATTTTTTTTTAACGACATAAGGACGACAAAGCAACTTCAAACGATCATGGTAGCGCGTATTATTATCTATTTTTCACGATGCACGTACTACATGCCTGCCAACATATTTATGCAAAACTAACAGATAACGTGAAAGCACAATATGTGTTTAGAGTCCTTGAACACTACTTTCGTTTTGCTCTACTAATCTCTTTACAAAATGTTGTTACAGAAAATACTATTGGTTACTAGATAAAATATTTTAAATTGTTTCGTACGAAAGAAGTTCAAATCTTTAAATAAGTAACAGATAAGCGTTTCAATACTTCAGATGGCGATGTGGTTTAAGATGTAGCACTATCAAGTTAACTGTATTACATCAATCTTGACGACCTCAATGGCGTGTCGAGCGAATGCCCGACTGCAATGCGGAAGGTGCGGGCTTGATTCCCGCAAACGGGTGCAAATATTTATGCTTAAAAATAAATAGGTATTTGTATCTGGTCTGGGTGTCTTTCTATGTACCACATGTATGAATTTATAAAATATAAATGTCATGTAGTATAGCACGTTGTCTAGAACCTATAGTACAAGCCTGGTGCTTAGTTTGGGGCTAGGCTAGGGGTATAATATCTTGCAATTTTTTTTTTAATAGTTTTTTTTATCTAGAAGATGGGAAGTTGGTAAAGAAACTGCGGATAGTTTCCGACCTACGTATCGGAACACGAAAAAGTTCTGAAAGACTCTGAGAGACTGGTTTATAAAAACGTTATTCCTTCAGAAGGCTCATTAAGCAGTTAGTCCCGCTTGTTATCTCAGATAGCAGCCGTTAGTTCAAGTTAGAGTCACTCTAATACTAGTGAGTCAGACCAAAAGAAAAAACAAGTATGCCAAGCCGCAGTCAAACCAAGAAAACAAAACGACAAAGGTGTGTGCGGCCGTATGTATGTAATTCTAATCATGTTAAACACCCATAAAATTAGTACTTATATTTACCTATCCAAAGTGAAACCCATGCGGGCACCCTCACGAATTAACGGAAGCAATCGTACGAACACAAACTGTTCAGATATGCGCATACTTATCACTAGTCACTACTAGCTACAAGTAAATGTTTAAAAAATAGTCATCAAAACAAATCGCTTATGTGCTGCTTTATAATGTAGATTGTTTTGAAAGGAATTTTGTTCTTTCGAATGAAAAAGTATGCAGAGTGAACCATTTTGATGGGCTTTCAGGGGATACCCTAAACTAACAAGAGATAGTGAAAATGCTGAAAGAAGTTGCGTCCCCGATTTTGGCAAACATTAAGATGGCATTATTCGATTTTTGAAAAATGTATTACCCTTGCCAGGAATCGATTCTTGTCTTTTTGCAAAAAAATAAATATCCTAAATAACCAACCGATACTGTTCAAATCTTGAAAACAAGTACTTAATAACAATAGTGGGTATACGACGAAACTTAGAATTATAATATTTCTGGGATAAATTCATGTAAGTCTCTTTTTTCCCGATAGATTTTCGATCAAGAAAACGTTGGGAATTCTTTGCAACAAGGTAGGTATTCTATGAGTTTTCTTAGGTACTTGTTAACCTACCCACGAATACATAGCTGTCTACATAACCATTACGTTTATAGTTATAAATACATATAGGTAGGTTACTCTTGAGACAAAGACGTTCAATGTCATTTGTTTTTATTAACCCGCATGAATGACATATCCCTGTCGACGACGACCTCTGTGGCGCGTCGGGCGAATGCTTGGCTGCAATACAGAAGGTTGCGGGTTCGATTCCCGCTGGGTGCAAATATTTATGCTTAAAATAAATATTTGTATCTGGTCTGGGCGTATTTCTATGTATAATATGTATGTAATATATTTACAAAAGAAAAATAATTATAAGTAGTATATCCGTTGTCTAGTCACCGTAACAGAAGCTTAGCAGCTTACCACGGCTAGATGGCGCTGTGTGTTCGTCACAGAATTTATTTATTTATCCCATAGTCCCAATGATTATTTTAATGTATACAAGGTGTAACGAGGATACCCATTTAAGCCGAAAGAGGGTTGTTCTAGACGTCTAGGCGAACAACTTTTGTTCTACGACTTTTGGAAATTTGAATTTTTTTTTGGAATATTTTGAGGATATATTTCACTGAAAAATCAGCTAGCTGTTTTTGAAAATAAAGGGAATTTAAGTTTTGATTGTAGTTGACCTAACTAAATGAAAGTACAACTTAGGGTTAATGACCTCTAACTCTAAGAAACAGCTGTTTTCAAGTTAACTTTAAACTTAAAATTTTCGAAAACTACTTCGCATTTCACTGAAAAAAATAAATAACAAAAATGATTTAGTTAAATTACTTTTAACCAAAAATTGGTTAGTCACTACTAAAGTTGGTTTAAAATAATAAAAGTGGGTAATTAAGGAAACACAAAACAGGTTTTGTTATTTTTAGTTCGGTTGTGTAGAACTAAACTTTAAGTTTTCGTTAACTAAAGTAATTTAAACAAACCCCAGTGGTTACATGTTACAAAATCAGTTAAATCAATTTAAAATATTTGAGTGTCTAAACGTTACCGAAACACTGATTTGCCATCAAACGATCGTTTTTGTTAAGCTATAGACAAAAGTTTTACAGCTAATCACCTGTGAAGTTTGACTATTTTTGACGAACATTTCGAACAATTTAGTCTATTTTTTGGCTGCATGGAACAAAACTCAATTTAACAGTTAACAACAAAGCCAGACTTTGATCTCGAACCAAATGTTATCTTATGGCAGTCATTTTTTGTTTAAACGAAACTGAACACATTTGTTTAAAACAGGTTGATTCCTGTTCGTTCATTTACATAGGTATAAGTTATCCATCGTGTTTGTAAAACTATTAAAGATTCGCGGACTAAAGGCATGGCCGAAGCTCAGCTCATCCTCTGGCAGATTATTTGCGTCAATGGGGACTGGAAATGTACATACCTACATTTCAAGGTAAATTTATTTTATTTTTGTGATATGTTACGTACTTTGATAACAAATTGTTAGATACTTACCTATTTACTTACTACTACTAATTGAAGTGTTTCGGACTGACAAAGGTATAGGATAGGAAGGACCTGTTAGTAAAACATACTAAGTACCTGTGTATTTTTTTCCAGAACAATCCATAGATTTGGAAACCTTACAAATGTTATCCGAAAATGATGTTAAGGATCTCATACCCATAGTAGGCCATCGAGCCAAACTCAACACTCAAATCAAATTATTAAGATCTATAACAGGATTGCCATCAGTAACATACAGAAGTAATGAAGAAGAAAATACTACTATTTCGTTAGATATGGTAAAAAAACAATTGTAATGATACCTTTACCTTTAAAATTCTATTCATAACCTGTTTTTATACGATTTCTAATCAATTTTGGCTTTTTAGGTTTCTTCTAAAGAACTGATTTTACAAAGTGCTCCAGATCCAGGTGTGGCAATTGAATATGTGGTACAGCCATTAGATACAAACTTTGAGATAGATGCTGAGGAACCTGGACATAGTGAATATTCGCAAGCAGCCATTGACAGGTCTTGTGTAAGTTCATTTTAATTTATTTTAATTACCTCTTCGAGTACCTGTTTAATTTATAGTATTTTTATGTATAGTTGATTGCGCGGGCTCGCAAATTGTAGGGATAGAACCTACCGTTTTGTTATGATAATTGATTCTTTTTGACAATTGTATACCTAATTATTTCATGTCATTGTGAACCAGATAAATCACTTAGTCTTGTCACTTGGGTTAATGTAAAAGAGACGAAATACGAGCCTGGGTCTGTTATTATTCATGATGTTGAAGATCCTACTGACGTTACTTTTATGTTTATTAAAAATATATGTATACTGGGTGAACTATTTCGATGGACTTTCAGGGTGATATCCTAAACTAAAATGCTGAAAGAAGTCGCGTCACCGATTTTGACAAAAACTAAAATGGCATCATTATATTTTTGAAAAATGTATTACCCTAGCCAGGAATCGAATAAACATCCTATATAATTGTACCGATTGATAGTGTTGCTGACAAAGATCAAATTCTGGAAACATAGTATGGTAAATCGACAGAAAAATCTCTTGATTTAACACACTGTTTCCTTCCAGGATTTGATCTCTATCAGCAACATTATCGATAGGTACAATAATTTAGGGTGTTTATTTTTTTACAAAATGACAAGGTTCGATTTCTGACAAGAGAAATACATTTTTCAAAAATCTAATAGTGCTATTTTAGTTTATGTCAAAATCGGGGACGCAATTCCTTTTAGCATTTTTCTCTATCTCTTATAGTTTAAGATATCCCCTGACAGTCCATTGAAATGGTTCATCCTGTATAAATTTTTAATAACCATAAAATTAACGTCAGCATGATCTTCAACATCATGAACAATGACAGTATATCGTCCCTTTTACATTAACCCAAGTGACAAGACTAAGTGATTTTCCTGGCCCTTAGTGTGATGTTACTTTGATTTTAAATAAAAATAAATGTTGTATGTAACAAAAGTGCATTTTATTTTTCAACCATATGATTAGCTACTAGTAACTAAACATGTGATACACACTACAAAACATTTTTGTTATTGTTATCACACTGTTTTGTTACCATTAACTTAAGTATAGGGTTATAAGTAAAACAAAAATCTAGTTACTCATCACAAAATTAGTTGGTTCAAATCAACAAAATTAATGGCAAATTGTAATCAAGCAAGTACAGCTAAAACAAGCAATCAGTTTTGTTTACATTAACCTAACAAATTATTTACATATAAAATAAGTATGTGGTTATAAGATGACTAAGGATCTGGTTAGTCAATACAGAGCTAATTGATTAGTATTAACAAAACAGAGTGAGTTAAGTAACGATATGTTACCTAAAAAGTTAAGATAGAGGTAACTAAACTTAAGCTGAGATACAACTCAACTCGTTCGTTTAAATTAGACATCATTGCGATTAGATTATTACAAAACATACAGTTAAAAAATTTAACCGAATCAATTTGGTCATGTATTACCATAGTTTTGTAGTCACTTTTTTTATGTTACACATAAACGAAAGTTTGGTTGCACACAACAATATATTTTTTTCAGTGTTCCAAAAGTTGTTCGCCTAGATGTCTAGAACAACTCCTTTTCGGCTTAAATGGGTATTGGGTATCCTCGTTACACCTTATATTTACGAGTATATATACAATTCAAAGTTCTGACTGATTGACTGGCTGAATGACTGAAATATAATTCAAGGCAGAGCTTATAAACTACCGATCTTGGGGATATGAAATTTGTAGGTATGTGTTTTTTTTAATATGTAGGTATCTACTAAAAAGGATTTTTTAAAATTCCAATACGGCTCATACAATGAAAGCACGTAGTGCTCCTAGTTTATTATAATATCTTTGCGATATTCATACATAAAAGTTGTTGTAAGTGTTCAAATCACAATATGTGAAACCTGAAGATTCCAAGGTTAATAACTCCGGCAACTACAGACGTTTTAATCAATTTCATTCTTCATAACCGACCAAAACTTGGCAACAGTATAACAGTAAACTTGACTTAGCCAGAGTAAAAACTAAATCGGTAACAACTGGAGCAAATCGGTCGAGCTTACTAATTGCAAAACGCATGGAACTTGTGCAATATTGGATGGACTTTGTATGATGATCGTCATGAACACATCATGCATCGGCTTGATTTATACTGATGGGGCTTATAAGCGGATAATTTATACCAAGTTCTAATAAATGCGCCTGTCCACAGTTTACTAATAAGTTGGCGTCTCGGGCGCTTGTCTATCTTTCTACTATGGAAAGAAAAACAGAAAGACAGAATGTTTATTAGGACAAGCACTCAGAGACAATATATATACAGCGTGTTCCGACGATGACCATTTAAGCCGAAAGGGGGTTGTTCTAGACGTCTAGTCAAACAACTTTCGATCTACAACTTATGACAAATATAACTTTATTTTCCAAATTTTGTGAGTTAATATTTTACTGAAAAAATAGTCGGAACGGAACACGTTGTATATATAAGTAGGGATACCTAAATACAGAGAAAAGGATCCAAAGGTTGCCTGGAAGAAATCGCTTTCAGCGATAAGGTCGCCCATTTGTACAACTTTTTACTTTTAAGCTTTCTGTGTAATTTGTCTCACTTATTAATTTTAATGTAAACTGATTTTAATTGTTGGTGGTTGTGCAAATAAAGTGTTAATCTATCTATCTATCTATCTACAGATACTGAAATAAAAATAAACATTTTTACAAAACGAGCAAGAAGGCGTATGCATAAACTGTGGCCAGTAAACACACTACAAGTTAAAGTACTATTCAAGTTTTTGACAAGTAAACTGGTGCAGCCATTAAAGAAGGAAGACGATTCAGAGCTAATTAAGCTGTTGCGATCTCGTAGGTTTCCGTGCTGCTTCTTTAACCCCATCATTTTTATGAAGATCTTGTGTGATAGTGGTCAAATGATCACTTATTTACAAAATATAATTCAGCCGAGACACTTCGACGTCAAACTAATCGAATTTTCAACCGATTTAGGGCGACTAATTAAAAATAAACAATCGTTTTTCATATTTAAACGACTTTTTTGGTGCTATATATCTTTGGCGGTGAAGAGCTCAATTTTTACGATAAAAAACATAAGTATAATAATGTCTGCAAAAGTCCTTTCATTTACTCATTTCATATACTTCATATATCTATTATCTGGTTATTACTGATTATCCCTTCTTCAAATAAGTTTTATAAATTTATATTGTAGTTAAGACATTCCTAATGGTTGGCCAGTCATTTGAACTTTGATCGCAAGGATTATTTTCTGTACATTAAAAATAAAATAGTTAATGATGTAATGAATTATTTTGAATTTGAATTTGAACCATCTCTCTAATCAGGTAAAACAGTGTAATAGAATGCTATGATTCGGAATGTTATTCTTCAAACTAGCACAGCAGTTCTCATTGGAATACAACAGCCAATGTTCTATCACCTACTGAATAGCTCTGTTATTTGTAAGAGGTTGTATCTCGGTTTATGTTTGTTGGTGAAGGTGGTCGATGCCAACTTGTTGGGTTGTCGCGAAAAGAGGTCGTGGGAGTGAGAGGGGGGGACGGCCGATGACCGACGACGGTCTTAATGCGAGCCAATGTCTAGTGTAAGGTCCTCGGACCGAAATTGTGGCGATGTTTCCGTGGGTGGACTCGACACGGTTCGCTTTTGCGACGTTACTAAATGAGGTTGCATAAATTCAGCTTCGCGAGGCAGAGTTTGATGTTTGACTTTGTTTGTTATGGAACTAACGAATTTGTTTGAATGGTTTGTTCGTAAATAAATTAAATAAGTACCTCCTTGCCCTGAGGAAGGATTCTGTAAAGGCTTCGTTGACGTAGGAACGGCATTGCAACAGTGCTCAAAATAATAAATATTATAGGATCGGAAAATTAGATTCATTCAAAGTTGAAGTCGACATTTAGAATCCCAGTTTTCCGGCCCTGATATATGTTTTAGCCAGGAGTTAATATTATTGCAAAATATATGTACGTATATTATTGCACCGAGAGTGCACCTAACCTAACCGCTGTGTTACAAATATTTTTATAATTTGAGCTGACACTGACGATTTATATTTATTTATTTATTATAGCACACAAAACAGACTACAATCAAAATTAAAACTTAGGTCTAGGTAAACAAAAGCTCAGATCTAGATTCCAATCCAACAATGTTGCATGCCTAAAAGTATAAATTGAGTAAGAAAGATTTAAAAGAAACCTGAGGGGTTGTTTACATCTAATAATCTAAGTTAAGCACTCACTTAGAATAATCGGCCTAGTATTTACGGCCTTTACGGATTTTAAGCTATATTTGTTTCTATCTATTTATCTTGTAATTTAAATGGTGTGTACAATAAAGAATTTATCCATTAATTAATTAATTCATACAGCCCAATACTGAAGAGCTACTAAAATATGAGGGCCACTAATTACACAGTTATGCGGCTTCAAAACTAAAAAACTCGCACACATTTCTGATTTTCTGCATTTACGTTTAGCGTTTCTGTTTTCAGGATGTTTATTAAACATTTATCTTTTGAAAATAACCAAATTTTGATAAGTACCAAATTCTACTATACGTCTAGTGTTATCTTCGTATTGATCGATTATTTTAAACTAGAATCTAAGGCTTTTGCTGAAGTAGAAAGAAAGGGTAATGCCCTCTAAAGTTGTTTGTAGTAAAAAATGAGGACAGTGAGGCCAGCTTATTTTGGTCGGCTTATGAATCACCGTGAGAAAAAACAATACATTTTATTCAGTAATTTACTTGTTTTCGTTAACCATTGTCGGTCATGGGGACTGTTATAATTGTATTTAAAATAGTTACTTTTATGTAGGTTTTAGGGGTCGAATCCTACTAATATTATAAAGCTGAAAGTTTGTGTAAGTGTGTCCGAATGTATGTGTATTTGTTACTCAATAACGCAAAAACTACTAAACCGATTGCGATGAAACTTGGAATATACGTAGCTGGAAACCTGGAAACATAGGCTACTTTTTATCCTGATATTCCCGCGGGATCAGGACTTACGCAGGTAAATCCGCGGGGCGCAGCTAGTTAGACAATAAAGCTAATTGACTGCTCATAAGTATTCTTCCCTCACGAAAATGGTAAGTCTTTTTAGTTATACTGTCGTGCAAGAACGATGAATCATATAGAATACTAGCTGCGCCGCGCGGTTTCACCCGCGTAAGTCCCGTTTTTGCGAGAATATCGGGATAAAAAGTAGCCTATGTGTTAATCCAGGTCCCCAGCTACCTATATTCCAAGTTTCATCGTAATCGGTTCAGCAGTTTTTGTGTGAAAGAGTAACAACCTCACATACATACATACATTCTTACATACAAACTTTCGCGTTTATAATATTAGTAAGATAGCAATGGATAGGTAACTCATAGGCCAATCACAAAGAGTCCTAATATAGATAAGTAACGCAATGGCCAATCACAAAGTTTGATTATTTATTACCTCACTCCCTGCCCGCAACGGTGAGTTGTGTTTGTAGAAAAATTCACGGTATGAGCAGTCCATTGGCTTTATTAACTTGATAATAAATACTTGTGCTTGTATTTGATATTGTATCGAGAGTAAATTCATAATTTGGTGTCGTATGCACATATTGCAAAATCGCAATGGACAATAATTATCAATGTATATAAATTATAACACCCACATGTGATTTACGGAACAAATGATTTGATTTGATTGATTTATATATTTGTTTAAAGTACAGTATCGGTTAATTTACAAAGTAAACTATATTCTAAACCATTAAAATCCAGAGTAGGTAGATGGACAAGACAATGACCTGAATATGAGCTGTATGCTTCAGTAGTAAACAACTCTGTGCTAATAACCTTTATTTCCTGGAAGTCAAGGGCCCAGTGAATTTCAAATATTGATCTACTTCGCGAATTTCCTTGTTGTGATGTCTCAGTGTTATTTTAACCGACTTCCGAATGATCGTAACAGAAGGTTTTACTTAATCGAAGACGGCTTGGCCGATTGAGTACATTCTTTTTGTCTTTCCTTAATTTGAAAAAAAAAACTGACTTCTAAATCAGTACATTTAAAAAAAAACTTTAACAACTGATTTCTGAAGTCGAGCAGGTGAATTACAAGCGGATCTTCCTTCGTAAAACTGAACGACTTCAAATTTCACAGCTTTTTTTACGTAACAATTTAAGGCTGCAGCTTTAGTTAATCTCCATTCCTAACTAGCTATTGTTTATAGAAATATTTGATTCATAGCAGGAATATAATTTGTGACCTATTTTAAAATTGTTGGCAAGTTTTTTCCCGCTAATTTACATAAATATTAAAATTATACATAAACCCAAACGCTCGTTGATGTCTTTTCTTTGAGAGAACGCAACTTTTGCTGCCAAGTTGTTACATGACACTTTACCAGTTGATTGTTTGCAATTATAATATTTTTTTAATATGTTGCTGTTATTAATAAGTTATTACCGGCTGCATAAAATAAAATATACTATTAAGAGACCTCCGGAGTAAAATTTTCAATGCAAACTTTATATAATAACAACTTCTTTATTTCCTTCACAATAAAAAATATACATAGGTAGAGAGTATTTGGCCTTAAAATTAGGGTTACAGCTAGTAAATTACATTTTATTTTATTTTGGAGACTGAAGCCTGAACTAAGATTTTATAAAAAAACCTGTTTAGCATATACGCATTTGTGTTTTATGAAATGTGATTATTTTTATCTTTGTTTGTTGTTTTTCGACTTTAGACAATGTTGCTCTCTCGCAAGCAGTGAGACAAGTCCCAATATCCTGATTAACCCCACAACAAATTAGGAAACGTGATATTATTAATTATTTTGACGACCTCTGTGGCGTGTCGGGCGTACGCTTGACTGCAATGCAGGAGGTTGCAGGTTCGTTTCCCGCTGGGTGCAAATATTTAGGTATGCCTAAAAATAAATATTTGTATCTAGTCTGGGTGTATTTCTATGTATAATATGTGTGTATTTACAAAAGAAAAATAAATGTAAGTAGTATATCCGTTGTATAGTCACCGTAACACAAGCTTTAGCAGCTTACCACGGGGCTAGATGGCGCTGTGTTGGTCACATAATTTACTTATTTATTTTGGTACCTAAATGTTTGAAATTCTCTTAGAATTAATGGTTCTTTTTTTCCGTATGGTGATGTGATAAGTCACATCATCA
Source organism: Idaea dimidiata (assembly GCA_949358125.1). Lineage (NCBI taxonomy): Eukaryota > Metazoa > Arthropoda > Insecta > Lepidoptera > Geometridae > Idaea > Idaea dimidiata. The sequence goes on along the minus strand of OX442339.1, from coordinate 10,970,410 downwards.
AGTTCACAAGTAAACTTGATGTAAAAGTTTTCAGGTCGCCCAAAGCCTCTAATTCGACCTAATGACTGCTATCAGAGATAACAACCGATAGATACCAATTTCTTAATGTTTCTTCCGAAGCACGAAGAGAATTGAGATAGTAATTTGCCACACAAGCAAATTTTATCGGTCACCCATCGATGTAAAGACGTTGCTCAAGTACGATCATACTAGAATGAATTAACGACTAATTTCATTGGATGCAAACTAAAATAAAACAGAAATTAATTTATAAATAATGATGAAAGAGGGATATATAAATAAATAAATATTGCACAACATTACATAGAGCGCAATCTAGCGCCAAACTAAGTACCTACTAGCCTAGGTTTGTATTATGGGTACTATAGACACCGGATATATCTACTACATAATATATATTATGTACATGATTGATAGGATATTTTGTTTTTATACTTATGTACTTACTTCGCTAATTAAAATGTTACTTAGAAACATAGAATAATGACAAAATAAAGTCGTTGTCTACTAAGAATCTCGGCCTTGTGAGGAATCTATATCTATATCTTTACTTATAATAAAGGAAGAGAGGACATAAAGTCTGTACTTGGAAGTAAAAAAAAAAAAGGAGTCTAGGGGACTTAGGATAAGTAGTAGAATAAAATTATATATTTTTTAAAATTCATGTCTGTCTGTCTGTTTCTGTTTCTTTTTATTATTTTTTATTATTAATTAAGCGGTACTTAAAAACATTCAAACATAACTTAGCATAGCGAAAGCACTAAGGTTTATAAATAACTAGCTGCGCTCCGCGGTTTCACCCGCGTAACTCCCGTTCCCGTGAGAATATCGGGATAAAAAGTAGCCTATGTGTTATTACCGGTATTCAGCTACCTATATTTCAAGTTTCGTTGCAATCGGTTCAGTAGTTTTCGCGTGAATGAGTATCAAACTCACATACATACTTACATGCATACAAACTTTCGCGTTTATAATAATATTAGTAAGATACTAAATATAATTAAGCTAACGTCACGTCATCAATTTGATACAGCATGGATACTAATGGATAGCTACAAATAAACTATAAAATAAATATGTAGGTACTTCACACAATATCGAACTGCACACAATAATTTAGATTCAGAGAAGTTGGACGAACAAATCAAAAACGTTAACATAAATAAACTAGATACCTAGTAGGAAACCTACAATTGTTTGTTCTTTCTCTGTCGGTTCCTTAGACAATTAAAAAAAAGTGTGTGTCAGCTCCGACGCATGACTGGAGTTTACTCCTTAAGTACGAGTATCTAACCATACGCAAAAAGAGTTTATTCAACTGAAAAAAGATTAATATCATATGAAAGGGTAAATTCACAAATTAATGAAAAAATAATATTCATATATAAATATACATTTATTCATTTTATATACATTAATTATAATTAATCGGCGAAATATTTTACATTAAACTTTTCACAATAGTCAATTTTAGATGTGCACAAATATTTCATTAGAAATTTGTATAAAAAAATTATAACTTCACAATAACAATATTAATTATTGATATTTATAACAAAAATAGCAATATAAATACATCGACACTGATAGAAAAAACAAACAAGCCCAATAACATATAGTATATAGGTATAGTCGCCTATACAGCATACCATATGTACGTCTTAATACACTCACAGCCAAATTAGAAAGTTGCGCACTAAAGGTGCGCACCAAAAACGTGACACGATTTTCGTTACTTGTTAGTAGGTTTTACCCCTCGGATTTTTCTCATACCGGGCGCCTTATATATGAAAATTGATTCTTATGGAGTAAACTCCAAAACTACTAATCATACTGAAGTCTGGGTTTAAATGTGGATAGTTATATTTTCGAGGAACGTCGTGGTATACTTTGCATTACAATCCAATTAGTAGAACCCGAGTAATGAACGAAAAAATGCAACCACTCGAGAACCGCTCGGCCGCCCGCCCGCCCTGATAACGCGTTTTTCACTTCCACGGGTGAAACCGTGGGGCGCAGTTAGTAAAACATAAAGTAGAACTTATAAGGATAGATAATGTCGATTTTATGTGTAAAATATTTCCACACTCACACATTCAAAATTCTTCTAAAGATACGCTATTTTATTTGAGACTCTACGACAAGTCAAACAGAGTTGATTTTAGTATATTGTTTAAAAAAATCTAAATAGTACCGTTAGAAAAAAAAACAGTTGCCAATACCCGTAATTTTCTAAGCGAGGGAAAGGAATCGGTAGCCTAAGTATGTCTTCCCGGATGTCTACAACTTAGGGGTTTTCAAGTCACGAGTGAACAGGTAGGTATCTCTTAGGTAAGCGTGTAACATCTTAGACCACATCGTCGCTTTCAATCAGGTGAGATAGTGATCAAACGCTTACCTATCAATTAAAAAAAAATCTAAATAATTGATCAGATTCAACATTTTGATTTATATACAAGGTAAGTTCCTAAGCTGTAAACATGCAAGCCTCCGATGAAGCAAAAACAACACTTCGATAATAATTGCCGTACGGATGAAAACAGAAACACAACTCAAAATTAGATGGCTACTTAAACGATTTAGCAGCTCCTAAACTCTAAAATTCCTATCTAATGTTGAACTATAAAACTGCTCCACTGTTTAATTTTAAGTAGTCCAAGAATTTTCAGCTGCTTCTAAAATGTTAAATATTCTTAGTAAGGCTGTAACATATTATGTATGAATTTATGAACCTTAGTATTATTTATAAACGTTAAATAAAGTAAAGTTAAGTTTTAAGTATCGTTAGTAATTTAAAAAATAAATAAAAACAATTATTAGATCTTACTTTAAGTGAATCCGTTTAGTATTAGTTATTACTGTTCCATTTTCCCATATCTCTTTTTTGCTATCGCTACAGTTTCACAGATTTTCCATGTGCTAGAGGTTCGGAGTGTGCAAGCTAACGGTCCGCTCACGTGTCTCCGAGAAGCCATCGACCCTTACCGGCCTCTGCGCAATACTTCGTACAACAAACACAAACGACGTAACACAACTTCCTCTACAACTAGATACTAACCTTATCACCTTTAACATAGGGCTGAAGTTTTAACTACAAGTGTGGGGAGCAGTTTAGTCTTTTAGAAATATAAAATCAACGCTTCAATCGATTGGTAGGATGGTATAGTCAGTGAGTTTTGGTATGTACTTTGTTTTCAGTAAGAGTGTGAAACCACTGAAAAGTTATGAAAACGTATGTATTTAGGTACATAGGTATGCATTTTTGAGGCCAAGATTACTTACGGATAATTACTTAAGGCACTTTATGTAATACCTAACACACTATAGTAATTAAACCTTAGGTGCTTTATCTATCACACCAACGAGTGTAATTGTTGGGTTCGGTGCGAGAAGTTGTTTTTCTAATTGTGCAAATTCAGCAAATTCGTCGCCATTATAAGAAAAGTTGTTCGAGTGCTTATTAGAAGTTCTGTGTTTTTTGTTCATAGATAATTATCAGCATCAGCATTATTATCAGTAATTTTTGGAGAAGGTATACCCACTCAATTTTAAAATTAGCACTAAATCATTATTCATTACACACCTAAGTTCTAACCTAAAATGATAATTTTTAAACTAATCAAAAAAATATCATTAAGTTTAGAATTTTTCCTCAATCGGGGAAAGGAAATAACATTCAGACATATTTAAATTTTACAATATTTCTAAAATAAACCTCAGTATATTCCCACGCTGAGATGAGATAAGTTTTTTTAGTTAGTATGAAGAATATTTTCCGTCTTATTTCGCATGTTACCAAACAAGTTTTATTTGTTTCCATACCGAATTTGACCGATTGCATTTAATCGAATATCTGGTCAGACAAATTGGCCTAACATTACAATCTTTTCAATAGAATGTTAGTTAGTCTGTACTAATATTAAAAAGAGTACAGATTTATTTGCTCGTTTTTATGTAATAAATAAGCTCCAAAGTACTAGACCGATTTTATAAATTCTTTAATGTATATAAGGTTGCATTATTAAGGGATAACATAAGCTACTTTTAATTCCGATATCCTCACAAGATCCCTACTTACGCGGGTGAGACACACGAGGTAATGTCATAGTCTGCTTCAAATTTGTAAATATTTGCTTTCGTCTGAATGTTGCTTCTCCTCTTTAAATCGCATTTTCAACCGTCTAATATTTGTCGTGGAGGATTAGAAAATAATACGGAACTATTTTCAGTTGTTTTACCAGTGATAGCTCTAATTATTTTGATCTATATCATGGTAGGAGCTTTATCAAATTACATAGCAATCCCGCTGAATATAGACACACTGTGATTGATCCCTTCGATTAAATTTTTTCACGACAAGGGTTGAAGATCAAATGTCACTTATTGAGTTCTAGCTGTGTTTTTTGGTTTCACCCGCATACGGTCCCAATTCCGTGGGTATTTCGAAAACATATTTCTTTAAATTTCAGCTTTCTACTATCAGCGGTTTAGGCAGTGCGTTAATCCATAAGTCATATAGATTATACTAGCTGCGCCCTGCGGTTTCACCCGCGTAAGTCCCGTTCCCGCGAAAATATCGCGATAAAAAGTAGCCTATGTGTTAATCCAGGTCCCCAGCTACCTATATTCCAATCAATCATGGCAATCCGTTTAGTAGTTTTTGTATGAAAGAGTAACAACCTCACATACATACATACAAACTTTCGCGTTTATAATATTTATAAATATATAGATTATAGATATAGATATATATATATATATATATATAGATCTATATAATGGTAAGTACTTTACCAAATTACATAGTGTTCCCGCTGAATAGACACACTGAAATTGATTAATTCTTCACGACAAGATTTGAAGATCGAAAGTCCCTTGTTGAGTTCTAGCTGTGTTTTTTCGGATTCACTCGCATACGGTCCCGATCGTATTGATTGATTGATTGATTCTGATATTTGCATGCTAAGTTAAGTGCTGGTGAAATATGTTGAACTATACCTACTACTTGATAACATCTGTTGTAACCATATTTCGTGCAAATAAATGACATTCATTCATTCATTCAAGTATTTCGATAAAATATTTCTCTAAATTTCAGCTTTCTACTATCAGCGGTTTAAGCAGTGCGTTAATCCATAAGTCATATAGATTATATATGGACGTTTCCCTTGCGACAAAAGTCCTTGAATGAAGCGATCGAACACGTGTTTTATGGCGACAGTTAAAATTAAAATGTAATGATAGTCTAATGAATCTATTTACAAAAGTCACGTGAAACAATTGCGCGTTGAACTTAATGTAAACTTCGAGCAAGAAAATTTTGAAAAATATATGTCGAGGTTCTGCTTGCGGTCACGTTTTTTAACGTACTCATATTTTTATTTTGTCAGTTATCTTGTTCTGGTGAACTTTGTCAGGTAGGTAGGTAGATCTTCTCGCGACCACAGTCGGTGTAACGGTTGCTGAAACGTCGAGGTCATTGAAAACATTGATTATTTACAACGCGGTCTAAACCCGTTTATAATAATTGAAATGGACGGAAATGGTGTAAGTTTAAAAGGGTGAGGTGGTACATACATTTATAAAATTTATATTTTTGCCTTCGAACTTTTTGTTTTTTTAATATGTCAATTACCTATGATACAATAACGGCTATGATAATAGCTTACAGAAAAAAACTAAGAGAAAAAGTTACGAAACACACTCATTGCATATTATACAATAGCTTTCTTTGAATTTCAAGTTTTAAATTTCAAATCTACAAAATGTGAACTAGAAAGTTCACAGAATAAGTCACGTTTCAATTTAGAATGCCAAGGACAATGTCAATTTAAAGATAGGTACTTATTTTGAAATGAAATGTTTTTTTGTAATGATTTGGTACAAAATCTACGTAAAACTGCGCTCCCACGGCATTGTGAGCAGAGACATCTTAAGATCGATTTTTCATAACCTTAATAAGTTGTACTTATCTATGTCTATGAAAAAGATCTTCGAATTTTGAACATTATATAACACTGCTGCCGCTGGGTGGAAGGGAACCTGCTGGAAAACATCTTCCATACTGCCAGAGAGCAGTGATTCTTTTAAATATAAATAATTAGCTGCGCCCCGCGGTTCCACCCGCCTAAGTCCCGTTCCCGCGGGATTATCGGGATAAAAAGTTTCACCGCAATCGGTTCAGCGGTTTTTACGTAATTGAGAAACAAACACATAAACACATATAATAATACACACCTCACAAACTTTCAGCGTTATATTATTAGTAGGATATAAAAAACATGAAAATAAAAAAGAGTTTGAACGTTGCCGTAGCCAAATGATCATGTGCATTTAATGTTGTACAAGAATCTAAAGGAAATAAACTTTTTTTTTTGAATTGCCGAAAGTGATAAGTGATGGCCCCAAAAACATTTTTATGTCAAAATGTAGTCAAAAAGGTATCAGATGTCATGTAGAGCTAGGCTAATAGCACCTAATTTCAAAATCACAAACTCAACATCTTAGCCGAAATATGTGGCAAGTCGTTTTTACCTTACTTGGGCATTTATTACTTTTTTGTTAAACATTATTTGTTAAATTAATGAAACGGCCAACCTTTAAAAAGTTAACAAAATAGGCATATGAGCCGTATGAGGTCCTATGCAAGGTTCGGAACCTTTGACGCGCAATTCTGCCTCGCACTTGACCGATTTTTTTGTTTTTTACTTTATGCATTATCTAGGTGTCAGAACCGCTGACGTATTTATGTATTATCTAAATAAATACATAAATTCAAACGCCGCGAAAGTCACGTTTCTGAAACAAACACGAATCTTTCCCCCTTGAATACTGATTTTTCGCCTTACCATCATCGTTTCTCGTTCTTCTGTCGTCCTATTGTCGTTTAAAAAAAATCAATAGCTCAAAAAACTACCATGGCTTCGGAACGCGCCCTCACATGAGAAGAAGCCAAAAAAAGAATTAAAAAAAAATAGCTTTAGCTAGGGATAGGGATAGTAATAATAGCTAGGGATAGTAATAATTATAGTTTAAATTCAAAACTATTACAATAACTCTATGGTCTGCGTACACTGGAACGTTTTGTTATAAATAATTACGAGGCGGTAGTTTTTGATAATGTTAAAATAGACAAATTACATCTCAGTCAACCTTGAAAAAGTCAACTGTAAAGTAGGCGAAAGCTCGGTTCGTTTAAAAATCATGAATAAAACGCGATTGACCCCGGTAAATAAAGTTAACTCAACGTTAGAGCGGCGACTTAGCGACGACTTGTAAGAGACCATGGTAGGGTAAAATGTGTAAGTGCTGTTATATAACATGTTTTCGGAAAACGATTATTTAATTTGTATTTTGATTTTTCTGATCCTTTAGCTTTATGTGTATGTATACCTACTAGAAATATTTCCAACTAAAATAAATCTTCAAAAACCGCCTCGCTGAGAGTAGATTTTCAAAGATATATTTTAACTTGGATTATATTTTTCTAGTTTACGATTATTTATAGGAAGGTTACTTAGACATACAACATAATATAGTTAAAATGAGTACATCTGTTACCCCTTCACGAATGGGGTGTATTTCTATGTATTCACAGAATACATATTGGTCACAGAATTTATTTATTTATGAACTGAACTGTTAAATAAATAAATAAATAAATCCTGTGACGAACACACAGCGCCATCTAGCCCCGTGGTAAGCTGCTAAGCTTGTGTTACGTTGGCTAGAAAACGGATATACTACTTATATTTATTTTTCTTTTGAAAATACATACATATTATACATAGAAAGACGCCCAGACCAGATACAAATATAATATTTAATTTCCAGCGGGAATCGAACCCGCAACCTTCTTTATTGCAGCCAAGCGTTCGCCCGACGCGCCACAGAGGTCGTCAAGGTGTGGTGAGGTGATGTGTTCTGAATCAGTTCAGAAGTAGTAATGTACGGTATATGTAGAAGATATCTAATATCTAGTGATTTTTGTAAACCTTGTAACTTGTTCTTCTCATCTGAGCGATGGTCCTCGTTGCATCCCCCTTAGCAGCCTGGGGGGAGAACTCAAATTCAAAATTCGAGACTACTTTTACCTAATATGATGAAAAAGTAAACCTTTATATTTATACCTCTATACATGCAGTATTTACACGTGGCGCCGTTTTATAAAGCAGAATCGGAATCGAATCAGTTTCTGGAGAATGTACCAGATTACATCATATGAAACATTTGGTATCCAAATGCCTATTGTTCCTCATGATTTTGTAACGTAATAGAATTGTTGATTTCACTTTTTAACATGATGCATGGAGTTACAGTTTCCGTCCACAGTATTACACGATACTAGTACATACCTACCACCAACCGATTAGACCGAAATATATAGTATCGGACATAATTTGTATGCGTTTGAGAAAAGCTAGATATTTGGATAACTACGTCCTGATAGGGCTATGGAATTGTTATCTCAATAAAAAAAAATCAGTATTTAGGCCAGGTTGATATCTCTGATCTGGCAATCGTTAGGTCAAGTTAGAGAACTTAAGGCGCCCTGATAACTCTAAGGCTACGTCCGCATAGGCTGGCTTAGCGCCTAGAGGCTAGCAAGTTACCTAAGTAAAACGAACGGTCTAGAAAGTTCGCAACCGACCGCACTGAGCGCCAGCACTAGCTAGCTAGATACAGCTAGCAGAACGCAAGCCATTAAGCACTAGGCGCTAAGCTAAGCACCTGCCTATGCGGACGTAGTCAGGCTGATTTACATTGATCCAGTCGTTGGATCAGTGACGAGGCAATCCAGAGCTGGAATGTTACTGACATGGTATAAACTGTTGTGAAGAGATTCCAGCGGTGCCGCGCCAACGCTGGATTCAATTTAAGCCGTTCATTTTAGAATATTTCTTTTCTATTTTCAGATAGCTAGATTTAGATAGAGATAGAATTTCCCACTGGATTCAAAAACGTGCAGTCACCCTGAAGAAATTACCCCAACTTCTGTCTACGTGTGAACAGTGTCAATCCAGCGCCTATGCTGGATTTGTTACTGGAACAATGTAAATCAGCCTTTAGACTAGGAGAGCATTTAATTGCCGTATTGACCCGTTCTTTGCACCAAGTATGGCAAATTTAAGGCCCCATACTCACCTAATGGCGTAACAGGGATTGGGCTTGCTTTCAGATGTGTAAAAGACGTAAGATGCGACTATGCAATATTTTTGTAAGTAAAATCAAGCAATTCCTAATAACTAGATAGCTACTGTTATTCTATTAAAACTGTTCTACCTATTTCAAGTGTAATGTATTAATACAGAAAAAATAGAGGTTTTTTTAAAAACGTCACGTTTAGCTGTAAAATGAAAGTTTCGGTTTTAAACGAGTTGTTTTAGATAAAAAAAATCTGTTATAAAAATTAACCAATCGTGTAAAGAAAACTATACTAAAATGAAGATAAGAGAATGAAAAAATACCAAAATAGTATTTCCCAATGTTTTGTAATTACTGCGAAATATTGAAATCCCTGCCGCCAATATTACCTTAACTGACCGAAGTTTCATCAAAAGTATTTTTTTCATCAAAACGAGACGTAAAAGAAAGATCGTTACCACAGGTGTTACGTTCATTGATCAAGTTCCCACGGTCTCGAACCTCGTAGACGCTATTGTGGTGATCCCCCGCAATTCATAAAACCTTTATTATATTAGGGGTGAATCTTACAGGTAGCTGTGAACTTTTACAAGGTGTTTTAGGACGTTATAACCGTTGACATTGTGAGGCTTTTGAATCATATTAGACGGAAAATTATATTATACGTATAATAATAGGTAATTTTGTACGTAATATATCTGGTATGTAAGATGTTTCTTCATTTTTCGTGTGTACCAATTTCGACAATCATCTTTATGTATAAAAATGAATCCCTATTTCTCGTGGTCACGGCATCACGCTTGAATGGCTGGACCGATTTCGATAATTCTTTTTGCGTTGTGTTTGTTATGATCAGGATATAATCATATGCAATTTTTCAGAATGCACAAATTTTTCAATTTTGGATAAAGACTTATGCGGGTGAAACCGCGGGGCGTAGCTAGTTCTTTATACTATCAATTTTAGCCAGGTATAGTGATTTTTTTTATTTTAATATTAGATTGATACCATAAATATTTTTAAAAAACTACATCAAAATGTAGGAAAGAATGTAATGACATCTTTTCATGAAATGATTAATAATCTCTTGTTTTGTGTCAGTAAGTAAAGAGGATCTTTATCAGTTTTAAACGTTGATTAGGAGGTCCCCAATGTTCAGTTTATAATAATATGTTTGTTTCGGTGCAATAATTTGTGCACGATACAATTTATTCCAAATCAAAACCAAACTAGGCTTTTAACTGGAACCTTGAAAGCTTAACGCATACACTTTGCAAAGAACTGTTCGTACCGTAAAAAATAAAATCGAAATATCGAACAATGCTCGAGGAAACGGAAGTTAGGGAGCTAACGGCGGCAACCATTACGAAACCTTTTTATTAATAGTTTTAACAAGTGAGGCTCGACCTCGAAAACAATGGAATATTTCATAGAGCTTTTGCTGTCAAAATCTATCTACCTATTTATTTATACTGCCTCTATCTAGCTATATAAGGGCCGGGTAATTTGATTAATTAGTTTTTTTTTGTTTTTATTATTTAAAATGAAATTTACCTATTATTTAACAATCAAACACGATTAAATAAAAAATATATTTAAAAAGGAATGTTGAACTATTAAAAATATTAGGAGATATGTCCTCTTAGACAAAACTGTGGACTATAATATTCATATTAATATAATTTTAATTAATATGTTTTCAGGCGATTCTGTTAGTACTTTTTTGAACTTAATTTAGTTTGTTTTAATTACATAATTGTAAAATGTACATTACTTTTCAGATAATTAAAGCATGCGGATATACAGTATTTCTTTTAAATACGGTTATTTTTTAATTTATTAAATAAATGTTGCATGACATTACACACAACGTTAACGTTACGTTAGGCTTGTACTATGGGTATACTACATATTATACTTTTTTACATATGATATCTATGTATGCAAACACCCAAAACCAGAATCAAATATTTATGGTCAGCAGAGATATTTCTCCCCGGCGGGAATCAAACCCGCAACCTTCTGCGTTGCAGTCCGGGCTTTGCCCGCCGCCAAAGAGCCTGTCAAACTGATCGATGTGTTTTCACTATAATACCATGGGCGGTGTCGCCTTTGTAACTAGATTTATTAGAGGAACTAATAAGCAGTAACATAATCTTACTTCTAATAAATGCGAAAGTTTGCAAGTTTGTCTGTATGTGTGTGAGTTACTCAATCACGAAAAAGCTACTGACCCGATTGCGATGAAACTTGAAATATAGTAGCTGGAAACCTGAAATAACACACAGGCCACTTTTTATCCAGATAATCCCGCGGGAACTGGACTTACGCGGGTGAAACCGAAGGGCACATCAAGTAAAATTTACATTTTATAGGTATGATAATTTTACTAGTGTCCGACCGAAAGTTCGGTTCCGTTTTGGTTTCAGCGACCAATTTCCGATCTTCTGGCAGTTTTAAGCTTTCATTGCTAAATTGTCGTCCTCTGTGTTTTATGATGTTGTCCTTCCATTCTATTCATAGTCTACTTAACGTTTTTAGGTGAGTACTATGGTCAAAAAAATGATCATATTTCATATCTTTTTTGATATATAATAATAATTAATGTGTTTCCTACACTTGGACGACTGATTTTTAAAGAAATGCTTTCCAATAATTCGCACCCATCAAGTCTTTAACCTGTCCCAACACCTTAATTTCGATTCGACGAGACGAACACTTTTGGCCGTTTAGGACAAGCTATGCTAGGATAACGAATAGGATAAGCCGTTTTGACAGATCCCCAAAGATGCAGATTCAAGTCCTGTAAGGTGTGAATTTTTGGAAAGCATTTCTTTAAAAATTACTTATTTTATTCATCAGAAAAGCTCAATTTTAAAACTGAAATCCATTAATACTGTTATAAATCAATGTGTCATCCATATTCTGTGTATTGCAATAAATTTGCGTGCGCCGGGCGGCATTCGTCGTAAACCTTAATTAATAAATACAGACTTCATGATGCGGAAATCATGAATGCTCGTGATTGTGAAACATAAAATCGTATGAATCTCGCAGAACAATAGGGTTATCGAACTGCAGTAACATTTTGTGAAGGTCTTTAGAGTCGAGGTCGGCTAGATATTTTAATGGACGACTGTTTGTATCTAAGTATTCGTAGTTTATTTTATTTAATAAACTCTAATTTATTTTGTTAACCGGCTTCAAATAAATGAAGACGTTTCTATACATATTTAGTGTTATTTTTTACAGGCACAGAAAAGAATTGCGGAGTAAAAGTCCTCGAGTGGCGACCACAATACAATGCGAAATGGAGTGTTTGGAGTCGTTGGATGGAGATAGCTCGTGATCGCTATTTGTGGCGTCGTCGTGTAGGCAGGCATATGTTCAACATTAGACGGATAAGGGCGGAGATGATGATGTTTTTTTTTACTAGAGTTTCCTCCTATCTACTGCAACTCAAATGCATGAATTTTTAGGGGGCTATTTCTTACGAAACAAATTACAGTAATAGTTACGAATATACTTAATCCTACTAATATTATAAACGCGAAATTTTGTATGTATGTCTGTCTGTGACTTTCTAACTCTTTTACACAAAAACTACTAAACTGATTACGATGGAACTTGGAATGAAATACCTGGAATGACACATTGGCTACTTTTTAAACTATGTTTTTCTTGAGTCAGGAGTCTCAGTTAATCAAATCAAAGTTCGATCAATCGGACTTTGCCTACCACATTTTTGTGTTTACAGGAATAATATTTCTTTTTTGTTTTTATTGCTCAAGGCATTTTAAACATAGAAATATTTTTTAGCAAGGAAATATATTTCGAAAAAAACCCCATGACAGGATTCGAACCTGCGTCCTTTCGCTAACCAGGCGACTGCTCTAACCACTGAGCTACACAGGAATCACGTGACACGGTATAATTTTTCGGCCATATCTTTCCTCGCTAATTGTTTTACCAACTAAGGCTTGGTTTCTGCGCCATCTACCGGTCAAGCTTTGCAGCTTTTATTGACTGGTTCAGGTGGTTTACTTTACAGTAAACATACCCAACATGAGATGCGCTTTCTCTCCAATTTAATTTTTCTTTTTTGTTTTTATTGCTCAAGGCATTTTAAACATAGAAATATTTTTTAGCAAGGAAATATATTTCCAAAAAATCCCCATGACATGACAGGATTTACAGGAATATACAAATATTTTACTAAAAACCGCATCTAAATCGGTCCAGCCATTTTGAAGATAAATGGGAACATTAAAATGCGCACATACACGCAATTTCTCACCCCAAACACTGCTCCGTTCCGTCGCGGGTAAAAAGAGGATTCTAGCTAATTTAGGACGTTAGTAAGTAAGTAGGTAAGTATATTTGTCTTTGGATTTCGCGATGTTGTTTTAATAATGGGGAAGGTAATGATTATTTAATTATTGATATCGAAAACAGTTAAAAATATTTTTAGGGTTTTTATACAAGATGTAACAGGTTAGCCCTTTTAATCCGAAAGGGGGTTGTTCTAGACGTCTAGGCGAACACCTTTTGTTCTACGACTTTTGAAAATTCGAACTTTTTTTTTAAATTTTGAGATTATGTTTCACTGGAAGAACAGCTGTTTTTGAAAATAAAGGTAATTGAAGGTTTGATTGTAGTAGACCAAACTAAATGAAAGAACAACATAAGGTCAATGACCTCGAACTCAAAAAACAGCTGATTTTCAAGTAAACTTTACACCTAAATTTTTCGAAAAGTACTTCGAATTTTCAAAAGTCGTAGAACAAAAGTTGTTCGCCTAAACGTCTAGAACAACCCCCTTTCGTATTAAAAGGGCTTACCCGTTACATCTTGTATACCTAGGTGGCATATAAGGTTTATTTTTTTAATAAACAATTGTATATACCATTCTTTATGTAACAAGTTTTATCTATATGTAAGTAGGTACATACCTATAGCTATAGGTAGCTGATATTTCAAGATAATCACGATTAAAGGTTACATTAAATTTCGCACATGTTCCTAGTTAAGCTGCAGTAAATATTCAATCTGGTTTGATATATGTACATAATATGGTTTAAATAAAAATAATAAGACAGTTTGGACATTAATTATCTGTTGTAAGCATAGTACTTTTAATAATACTTTTGTGCAAAAAAGTATTTTCCATGTCCGTCAGTTCATTTGGCCTTACTTTCAGCTTTAAATGGCAAAAGCTATATAATTCGCAGGGCTGATTAGAAAACTGTAACAATTCTGAGACGTTGTTGTGACGTTTTAGTTATAAAATGCGTTAAATTCTTCATGGTACAATATACATGAATTACGAATATTTTTTTTTAGTACCTAATTAATAATCAAAGGTGCAATGTTTATTCCTTGTTTATTATTTTAAATTTATTACGAACCCAGTCTAACTTTTAACCTAGTTTAAGTTGGCGAAAGGGTTCCGGTAGATGAATCCTGTCAATTATCCTACAGTTTTGAATTTTTATAAAGGGTGATAGAGGACTAATATTTTGGTATAACATTTGACTCATTATCATTACTCATTAGTCAAATCTTACTAATATTATAAATGCGAAAGTTTGTATGTATGTATGTATGTATGTGAGTTTGTTACTCTTTTACTCAAAAACTAGTGAACCGATTGCGATGAAACTTTAAATATAGGTAGCTGGGTACCGGGAATAATACATAGGCTACTTTTTATTCCGATAATCCCGCGGGAACGGGACTTACGCGGGTGAAACCGCAGGGCGCAGCTAGTGCTATATATAGCTCAAATCCCACCCATATCAGCTACTTTTGATGATGATATAAATAAGTTATAATGTGGGCTAAAATTTAGCATATTTATTAGCTCGAATCTACCCACGAATATCATGACTATTAACTACTAACAACATCTAAACAGAACTAGCCTAAATCATGTTTAATAAACCCTTATGAAAAAAGCGGACGTAAGCATATATACGACTGATACCTACGTCAAAACGAATCGATCTAGTTTCATATTCATATTCATTTATTGATAACTTAAGTTACACGTTACACGTTTAAGCGACTACTTCGTAAATAGGTAAGCTAAATTTATTTTTAACACAAACCGCAAAAGGATAAAACTTATAAAAATTAAGCAACAAATTACTCACGTGTTTAAAAAGAACCAGTAACCGTTAATTGAGGAAATCCAACATTAGTAATACGGAGCTTAACTTACTTGTAAACCGAATCGATTAAAACAAATCTGTTAGTTACTACTAACGCCACCTGTGGTTTAACTTTGTAAGAACTTACCACTACATAGACAAAGCTACGTTTATAATCGAATCACTCACACAAACGAGCACAGAAAAACGAACATTATGTACTCACACAACAACAAATAGTTACAACCTCTTACGTGAGGAACGTAAGCGAGTGCGGAACTCAAGATGGCTGGCATTGGCAATGGTGGGTCGTTGACCCGACTCGCGCGCAGCCTTCAAAGCTTAGATCTAGCATTAGAGAGGTTGTTATTTTCCGTCATGTTTTTTGTAATGGATTCTGTTTTGCTCGCTGCGTTGTTTTTTTTTGCGGTGGATAAAAATGTTTTGACTTTTTAATTTTAGGTTCGTAAATTTTATTAAAATCTGCGAACAGTTCAAGTACTTTTTTCGATTTAAGTAAGTACATTTATAGGGTAGGCATTTATGTTATACTTAAGTTAGGTAGAGCTGGATAGCTCTTTTTATTTACCTGATTAAAAACATTGTAGGGAAATTAATATTGTTTGAAATGAAATTAATATTATTATCAAAGAACCTTGAACAAGGTGATACCTTGATATCAAAGGTTCAAAATGATGTTCTAACATGCATAGATTCTATGTTTTGAACGTTAAATGTACAACATATTCCTGTATGACCTTGCATATAAAGAGGCCTCTTGCCTCTAGACTGCTTATAACAGTTCTAATAGAATTGTAAAATGACATAACGCGTTGCTTCAAGGACATGGTCCATGATTTTGTATGACTTGATTTTTTATTTATGATCCAAGTGGTTTAGGTATATACTATGACTATATACCGAATTGGTATAGCAATTCAAAGAGGCAATGCAGCCAGCCTTTTGGGTACCTTAATTACCTTACCTAATTTTTTTTTCAGTGAAACAACTCCAAAATTAAAAAAAAACCGAAGTTCCAAACGTAGAACAAAAGTTGTTCGCCTAGACGTCTAGAACAACCCCCTTTCGGCACGGCCTTTAAAAGAGTATCCTTGTTACACATTGTATCTATAGGATAAGTCACCGGTATTGGCAAGTAACGCTTGATCATAAATCACTTGATTAAGAAGTAACGGGTAAGGTGTTATTATTGTAACTTCAATCAATCTTGCGCAGCTTTTTGTGTTTTATCGGCGTGTTAAATTTTAAACCTAGTTTCATGCGTGATTTTATACCATTCGTAATTTACTGTAACAATTAAACTTAACAGATTCTGATTGTAATTTACAATAATGCAGGTAAGTACTTGTTTATTTTTACGATGAAAATTCGCCGTCTGGCCCTGAGTAGTTATTCAAGAATTAAAATGTTTCAACTGTGGCTCAGCTCTATTCAGTTATTTTTTTTTTGAATGTTTTTTGATGAAATTTCGTAAAGTTTTGCTCGCGCTTGTGATATGCTAGGGATTTCTTGCATATCTACCGACCAAAATTACTTACTTATATACTTAAAAAAACATATTTTTTGAATGAATGAATAAATACGTTATTGTTCCAAAAACTTAAATTAAACAAAATGTTACAAAGACAAAAACTTAAAACTAGTGTGGTACAATGGGCAGCCTTATGGCCTAAGAGTGATCTCTTCCAGGAAAACATTTTTTCTCGTTTTTTTAAGTAAATATGAGGTTTGTCATTGAACATCGGTAACATTAATGTTCGCTGAAACGTAACTACGAGTAAGTAAGTAGGTATCAATTACGGAACATCTTCAAGCATATCCAAGTAGGTAAGTATGTCTAAAACCATTTTAAAACTCACAAACAGATTTATAGCATCCTTAAATTAATTAATAAGTACTCCGTAACGGTAAAATCTCGTCTAATAACGTAAAAGGCAACTCATTAGTTGGCACTTTACAAAAAACGCAAATAACATTTTCTTGGATTTTCTTCGAGGAACGCCGCCGTATAAAGCAAAGTGGCTCCGCCATGCGGGTGTGCGCAGAAACCGCAGAATGTAGCGCAAGCTCGGCTAACGGTTGCGCGCACGCAGCGAAAAAACTCAAGTTCACTATCATGGAAGATTGCCCGCCGCGCCGTCATTATGGCGCGGTTACGCGACGTCGTTGGATTATGGCACTTCAACTAAGTGTTACACAAGTCGACGCGTAATATATAATCACATTTATATACTTAGCTGTATACAGCATCGTTACATACTATAAAAACAGATTCGCTTCTATCTGTCTGACTGACTGTCTGTTTATGTATTTAGGAACACCAAAACACACACAATAAATGATTATATCAATATGAATTAAATTAGAACTAATTGACCTGCTCGTGAGTATGCCAATTATGATTTGATTAAATAAAGTGTACACAACATTGACCAAAATATACTTATAATGTACTTATGTACTACTCTGTTTGGACGTATGTATGCTTAGATCTTTTAAACTACGCAACGGATTTTGACGCCATTTTTAGTAGATAGAGTGATTCAAAAGGAAGGTTTATATGTATAACACGTCCTGATATTCCCGCGGGCTCGGGACTTACACGTGTAAAACCGGGGGTGCAGCGAGTTGTTGTATATGTGCTATATGTATTTAAATGTACTTTTGCACTGCAGGTCGAAGGATTTAAATCCTAATAGTAATGGCCATAGAACTGGAAAGATCTCTATTAGAGACTAAAATGAGAATGGTCGCCTGATAGTGATGCATTTCAAACTCTTCTCTGACGGACGAGGTTCATCAGTTCCAGAGTCAAACTTTCCGGGATAATAAACACACATCTTATTAGTAATCTGGGTAGTATGGATCAGTCTTTATCAAAAGCATCAAGACTATCATGTACCTGATTAAGCATATCGTTTATCGGCATCCTCAATATTTATCTAAAATTCAGATATACTTAGTTAGGTATAGAAAAATAGTTTTAATTTATAAAAAAAATAAAACTAGATTTCTATTTTGCATTCAAAGCCAAGATGACATTTTGTAATTAATTCATAATTTACTGGTTCTTAATAATTCTAGAATGACCTTTTTATGGCAATTCGAACTACGTCACCTAAAACAGGTGACGTAGTTCGAATAGATCCTATGGACATATATTCTATAACCATTTTTACATTGCCTCAGCATCGTTAGATTTTTCTCGAAAACGGTTTTTACCCAGTTTCGTTAAAGTTTTTAAAAATTTGTATTAAATATATATTTTTTTTACAATTACGTTAGCTGCCATACAATATGGCATGGTATGGTACGCCATGGTGTTGTACGGAACTATTTAGCGACTCTATCAGCTAACGGAATCGAAACAATTGCTGTAATTTTCCTCATAACATTACGTTTTTACTCTAAAGTGAACTTGACTCAATAAACAATATTTTACATCACTACCGTTGTTAACATGTGGGAAGCACTTTTGTTCTGAGTACTACGAACAAGTAAATTGTGGGTATTATTAGGTATTGTGTGGTAACTATAATAGCTATGACTTTATCAGAAGTGAATAATATTACGTCTTATCAATAGGTAATTATATTAAGCAAATATATTTTTTTAAGTTTCTAAAATTAGGGCCTTCTCTCATTAGGTAATTATATTAAGCAAATATATTTTTTTAAGTTTCTAAAATTAGGGCCTTCTCTCATTAGGTAATTATATTAAGCAAATATATTTTTTTAAGTTTCTAAAATTAGGACCTTCTCTCATTAGGTAATTATATTAAGCAAATATATTTTTTTAAGTTTCTAAAATTAGGGCCTTCTCTCATTAGGTAATTATATTAAGCAAATATATTTTTTTAAGTTTCTAAAATTAGGGCCTTCTCTCATTAGGTAATTATATTAAGCAAATATATTTTTTTAAGTTTCTAAAATTAGGGCCTTCTCTCATTAGGTAATTATATTAAGCAAATATATTTTTTTAAGTTTCTAAAATTAGGGCCTTCTCTCATTAGGTAATTATATTAAGCAAATATATTTTTTTAAGTTTCTAAAATTAGGGCCTTCTCTCATTAGGTAATTATATTAAGCAAATATATTTTTTTAAGTTTCTAAAATTAGGGCCACTCATTTTACGAACGAACGAACGAACGAAAAAAAAAACTGTTATCCAGAATGAAATTATATATTTTTTTTGTCAGATTTTTTGTTTGTTAATAGAATTAAAGTACATGGTATTAACTTTTTTCTGTAAGTACTTAGGTAGATTTGTCTAATAAAACACTTTTTGTACCGGGTTTAGTCGCCCTTCATTCATGAATTTTAAACTACCGAGCGTTCGCCAACTTTACAGTTGGTTTTTCAAGGTTGACTTGAATAAGCCAACTGTAAAGTTGGCGCTACGGTAAACCCGGTAAATAAAGTGTTCTATTATGCAACGTCGCGAAAACCATAGAAGAAATTAGGATCGTCTGTTTTTTGGTTGTTTGTAAAGAATAAGCTCCGAAACTACTGGACCGATTTCAATTCACTGATTGAGAACTACATTATTGAGGAGTATTAACATAAGCTACTTTTGATCCCGATATTTCAACGATATTGGGACTTACGCAGGTGAAACCCCGGGACCCAGCTAGTAAAACATATATTTAATGTCTTTTTACATATTTTTGTTTCAAACGATTACTAACCCAAAGAAACTTTTGCTTTCACCTCCTAATCTAAAAATAATAACTCAATACCAATCTTTTCCATTTTAATAAATGACCCTGTTCCAACACATCCACCTGTCAAACATTTTCCAACATAAAACAAATGAGATGCCTTATTTTAGAAGATTCATTACTGGTGTCCGATTTTGGGGTTTGTACATTCGATTTTAGGAACGTAAGGTTTCGATAATGAACTTTATGAACCTATGTTAAGATTGTTATTGGATTGAAATTAAACATTATAATTGACCTATATATGAAACATACGGGTTGAAACGAAGCAGCTGATGGTAGGTCAGGCATGGATCCAAGAGACCATAATTTAGAATGCTATTATCGATTGATTTGCTTTATTTTTGTGATTGAACAACCGCTTTAGGCGACTGACCGTAATAAGGTGTTGTGTTTCCGAAAGTTTTGCACCTTGTGCTATCAAATCTTTTCGATCGCGGATCGTTTATTGAAAAGTATCGGCTAACAGGTGTTGGACAGAATTTGCTGAATTAATGTTTGTGTTTCTGAGAATAAAAAATAAGCACATCGCGAAATGCGACATTCAATAAAAAAACCCATTTCATATCTTTTTTATTTCCGTCTCTCAAAAAATAAAAAAAGTGATAAACTAGATGGGCTATATATATATCACTAATTTCTTGTGCCGATTTGATTTACGCTATCTTGTCGCTTATGTCTATTGAAAGGTGATGGTCGGTGATCAATATTAGTTCCGTGGACGGTCACCAATCACCATTACCTTCCAATAGACAACAAAGATGGCACAAATCAAATCAGCACTACAATAAAAAGTCACTTTATAAGGAATGCCATTTCAAGTGGTATATTTGAATTCAGTGACCCGTCTTAAATTACTCAGTTATCTGTTTGTCTTTTTGTTTTACCAAATTATTAAGTGTTCGCCAAAACGAATTATTTTATCACAACAAAAACTGAAATAATTGTAACTGAAATAATAACTGAAAAATCGTTAATTGTAAAAGTCGAGTTCTAGCTTTTGCAATTAAAATTCCGTCAAAGAAATAATTTATCTCTAATTATGATTATTGCTGGTTAATAGTTTTAATTTTATTCAACTTATTGGACAAAGGTGTGTCGAAGCAAGTGCATCTGCAGATCACATAGGAAGCAACCGCACCTGCAACAAACTCCCACGATCGCGAACAATTTAGAACCCAACTTCTCACTCTAACCTAAACCTTAAGACTTGGCAGTAAGGAAGGGTTTTATCTATGGTTTTATGAAGTGTATTTAATAGAGTACCGAGTATGAACGTTACTTGTCTGTGAACGCGTAATTTTTCCCAACCGCGTCTCTCAATTAAAATAAAACGAGTGAACAATTTGATTTTTTGTCTTAATTGTTGACAAGTAGGTATGTTTATGTTAAATTATCGCGGTTATTATAGTATATTCTAATCATAACTACTAGAAGCACACAATGTGTGTTAAATAAAAATTTATCGCAAATTAATTACAAATACTTTTTATTTGTGTTTAACAAATAGAGATTTATTCATTATTGTTAGTTTTATTAGTTACGTAAACTAAATTCACGTAAATTGGCAAGTATCAGTCTGTTTAACCAATGGTTAGTAATACTTGAGATGAGAGGCGATTAACCTACTTGAAATTTTACTTGAGGATCGTTGCACCTAATCTACCAAACAATCGAATTATCTTTAATTGAAAAATCTCATTCATTGAGTTAAAAAGCTTTGTAAACATAAAAAGCTAATTGATAACAAAAACTGAATAAAGATGTGTATCAGGCTAAATTACCATATAAATTAATTATTTAATCCATATAATTTAATTGGTAACGGACCCATCGGACCACCTCAGTGTAGAATGGTTGATGTCATCATAAAATTAATGTAAAGAGCTGCGTCCCGTGGTTTCAGCAGCGTAAGTTCCGATTCCGCGGGAATAACGCGATAAAAAGTAGGCTTCGTGTTATTCCCGGTGTCCAGGTACGTACCGCGTTTCATGGTTATCGGTTCAGCGGTTTTAACTTTATAATATTAGATTGAAGAATTAAGGGACTGTTTTTAAAAATGACTCTCCGAACATGGGAAGCTTCTTTTGCACCTCTTATTGTTATCTGACTCTGATACACCTACTTCTTTTAGTTGACTCACAAAAAAACATTCTAAAGCTTTATAACTATGTCACATAACCAATCAAGATGAAGATGTAAATAAGGATTTTCTTTTTAGGCAAAAGACAAACACCTTTTTACTAACCTCTCAAATATTCCTCGACTAATCAAATGTAGATGTTTTATAGGCCGATGCAAAAAATAGATAAATTAAGATGCAAACAAAAATTTGTAGAGTCTATTTTTGTTCTATGGCGGGAATAGATCTCGGAGGCAGATGTTGACCGACTTAGAAACAAAGTAATGTCAAAATTAAAAACAAAAAAAAAAAACTTTGAATTCGGTACTGAAGATGAAATA
The DNA here is from genome assembly GCA_949358125.1 of Idaea dimidiata. NCBI lineage: Eukaryota > Metazoa > Arthropoda > Insecta > Lepidoptera > Geometridae > Idaea > Idaea dimidiata. The sequence continues at coordinate 10,947,889 of OX442339.1, read as the reverse complement.
TAGGGCACACTTTCTATATGTACTAGCTGCGCCCCGCGGTTTCACCCACGTAAGTCCCGTTCCCGCGGGAATGTCGGGATAAAAATGTAACCTGTGTTAATCCAGATCCCCAGCTACCTATTTTCCAAGTTTCATCGCAATCGGTTCAGTAGTTTTTGTGTGAAAGAGTAACAACCTCACATACATACATACTTACATACAAACTTTCGCGTTTATAATATTAATAAGATATATTATAAACTTAGTAACAATACAAAGAAACTTATTCAAACAAGGCCAAGTCTTCGTAACTTGGCAGCGACCCTAAAATACTGGCCGCATTGCCACGCTGAATTACAATGCTTATTCTTTCTGCCCAGTAAGCTCCAGCACTCTGGTCTCGCGTTGTCTCCACCATATGTAAATAACACACTAGACTAGACCGTCATTTTAATTTTCATAGATTTGATCTTGTCCTTTTTGAAGGAGGAAACAAAAAAAACGATTTGTTTTTTTCCCAAATACGTTTTTCTCACGATACTACTAATACGCTTTCACTATTTTTTTATGGAAAAAACGCATGTTCTTATAACCATTTTTCTAAATAAAGTGCACAAAAAATCCCTTTCGATTTCCGTCCAGGCGCCATCTGCCTTTATACTCGTCATGTGTTTGTTTAGATCGGTTTTTTGTAAACTGAGATTTCACCGGATGTCGATCGGGATTCGGGTCTATCAATGACTGCGGTTTAATATTTAATTATTATTTAAGTAGGTAGTCCTATCTATTATTCGGATGTAATAATTTCGATTATAATCATTGAGCTATTGATTTTAAAAACAAATTGCTTAGTTTTACCTTTCGATAATAACGGACAGTCTTAAGAACTGACATACAAATAGCGTGTTATAAATAAAATATAAAATAGAATAAAATAGCGTGTTATGAAGATGGAAATTTAAACGCGAACACTTTTTGGTCCATATACCATAACTTTAGGAAATTGGAACATTTCTTTTTTGAAAATTTTGATTTTAGATTTTGTCTTCAAAAATAACAGTTTTTTTTTAGTAAATCATTATTACTTACCTCAACATTTTAGAATATTGTGGAACTAAAGTTGTTCGCCTTGACATCTAAATAAACCCCATTAAGGCATTTATTCATTCATCTCCGAATCAAACTAATACCTTGTTTGCATGAAATTATTCAATTACTTATTACAGAACCTCATTTTTGAGCTCCAATTTGTTGTCAATAAAAACAATCGATGTAGGTACATACATATAAAAGAGTCTAAACAGTCATTTCTCTTTGACGGTTCTAGGGATATAAAATATGTTGCAATTAACTTGTAAAAGAGAATATTTTACCTAACCCCGACAGAGTTGTGGGACAATAATGTGACGACTGACAAGTTATGTCTTCATTGCAACGGACAAACAGACGAACAATGCTATAAGCCCTATTCAAACTTCAATTGTAAACCGAGGAAAGTTTTACGATCGTATTTTGTTAAACTTGGACTCTTTGCATAAAAAGGTATAAATATTTTTATTGCTCCAGAAAGAATGTGAACTTCAAAGAGGCCGACAAATTACTTTCTTTAGAACAAATTGTTTGATAATATCTTTGGCGTTTAAGATTAAAAAAAATGTTGTTGAATTGGTATTCTTCCGTTTGTATCTCGAATATACCTACCATTTATTTCAAAAGTAGGGACCGAAAGTGTCTAAGCAAGCTAAAATATTACAAATAACAATGTCTGCTGTAAACTGTAACTAGAATATACTTATACATATCTATACTAATATTGTTTGCGCCGCATAGTACATATTTGTTATTCTATATTTGAATCTCCCGCTTTCCTATTTATTTGATATTTATTCAAATCTACCGCTATTTAGTAATTGATATTTAGTCTTACCCGCGTGGTTGACGCATCTCCCATCTCTTTCCTTTACCCGCAACCTTCACTGGCGAGACGGAGATGACAACATACGCGAAATGAGGACTATTCGCCGCTGGCGCTGAGTTCGCGCTCGGTTGGCGTACCTACCCGAAAGTTCGAAAAATATGAACTTTGGTGTGTGAGAAAAAAGATGGCGAATGATTGACATCGCCTCGCGCATTTAGTTATTGTAACTTCTTAGAAACTCGAATTGGACAGTGAAAGTGGTATCTTTGTGTCGTTATTTTGTGTTTCGCGAACCTTAGACATAGTAGAAGACACCGCCCGCACCGCAGTGACCTCAAGCGACGGCATCAAGTAGCCAACCAGTCTGGGATCATTCACAAGGTACCTCTCTTTCCTATCCAGTTTGTGTCAACCCGCGTATTTATCTATTTAGATATATACTAACTTGTTAATCCTTAGTTAACAACCTATACCCTTTTCCTATACAGTCCATTATTATATATATTCAAAATTTCTCCAGCGCCTATATACCTCAATGGTGACGTGACTCTTTGCGCCACCATTTTATTTTGGTCCTTACGACCCGTATTCCCATTTGGATTACTTACTAAAGAATTAGGATTACCTACGATTATAGGTCCCCACATATTTATGGACATAATATAAAACTTATTTATATATCTATGATACATATCCCGCAACTAAATAGTATTTTTTCCCCGCATTTTATTTTATAATTACCCGCACCACGCCCAATCAGTGGTAATCCGCACACCTACGTAACCCGTTAAACCGTAATAATCTATCTATTTTATTATCAGTATACCACGCCCGCTAGTTATTAACTTGGTTTTGCGCGTGAAATAGGTGCTTTATTTTCCGCCGCTTCGTACTGTACTATCTATTGGTACATACCACGGTACGTACCTACCGCGTTCCAAGTTTAATTGCTCAATACGTACTTGCCCTAGACAGTTTCTTGGGTCAAGGTCACAATGAGTGAAAATAAGTTGAAACTTTTACATGCGAAAAAGGAGATGTTGTTTGCTCGCATGCAAACCATTCGTGATCATGGTAGGTCACTTAATAATGATGTCGCCAAGGAATTATTCCTATGTGCGATTGAAAATGTCGATGTACTACGGGTTGACTTTCACGCAGTGCTAGAGGCCGTAAACGAGCTAGAATTGAAATTAAACCCCGAGTTTACAATAGATTTTCAGCCATATTCAGCTTTCGAAGATTTGTATGGACAAGTAAAACGGGCCGCTAGAAAGCTTCAAGTAGTACCTACCGCCCCTGCCACAAAATGTGACAGGCGTAAATTACCACCAATTGAACTACCGCAGTTCAATGGTGAAATTAAAAATTGGCCTTTATTTTACGCTAGTTTTCAAAACATGGTACATCATAACCCCTCATTATCAGACTCCGAAAGGTTATATTATCTGATGGGTAAATTAACAGGTAAGGCACAGTCTGTGTTTTCAGGCATTACACCTTGCGCCGAAAATTATATGTTAGTTTTCGACGCTTTAATTAAGAAATATGAAGATAAACGATCATTAGCCACCGCATATTTGGATTTAATGTTTGATTCAAAATCTTTTAGTTCAGCCAATGTTTCCAATTTAGAACAGTTTTTAGATAAATTCGCATCATCGGTTTCCGCCCTTCGAAATTTAAAAATGGATGACTTAAGTGATTTTATGTTTCTTTATTTAGCTTTGCGTAAATTAGATCCCGACACTGTTCGCTCATTCGAGTTGGATAATCGTAGTACTGATATACCCACTTACGCTAAGTTGGTGGATTTCGTTCAACATAAATTGAAGACAATTCAACGTAGTAGCATATCTACTCGTAACCATGAAGGGACGAGAAAGGTTCCGGATCATCGAATGGAGGTGACATCTAAACCGATTAAGTCTACTTTGCAAACCTATGTTAACGTTGCTTCCAGTTCAAACCAACTTTGCGCTCTGTGTAATTTACAACACGATCATTTATTTAAGTGTTTAGAGTTTAAAAAACTTGCACCTTATGATAGGTACTTATTTGTTAAAAATAATAAACGTTGTTTAAATTGCCTTAGTCAAACACATCGCACTCATGCATGTAATTCGAATTCGCTTTGTCGTAAATGTAATGGTAAGCATCACACCACACTTCATTTTGGAGATTTTAAAAATACCGCATCTAATGAGAGCTCACTCGCTTCGAACATCGTTGATCCCGGCGAGCGGTTAGTACCTCCGCCTCGCTCGCAACTTTTATCGCGCGATGCGCGCTCAGCTGTTGCTAACGGTGACGTCACGCTTTGTTCGTCATTCTTTAGTCATGTACCAGGTACTGTCTTATTAAGTACCGCGCGAGTTTTAGTTGTAGACAAATACGGGAATCAACATCTTATACGAGCTTTATTAGATAGTGCATCGCAGGGTAATTTCGTGACCCGTGGATGCTGTCGTCTGTTGAATTTAGACATAGATAAATGTTCGAACCGTTCGATTGTGAAGGGTATCGGCGGTTATATTAAACCAACACATGGTTCCGTACAAATAAAATTCTCTTCACGTTTTAATTGTGATATTACGTTCGATATGGAGTCACAGGTCGTCGATAAAATTACTGAGCCGCTTCCGTCGGTGGCTATCGACGTGTCTGCGTTTCCGAATTTCGAAAAACTATCCCTAGCCGACGACACCTACGGTACTCCCGGGGAAATTCAAATGTTGATCGGCGCCGCTATATTCCCGCACCTGTTGCTTTATAATAGGGTTAATTCTGATTCTTTTCCATTATGCGCGTTAGATACCGTTCTCGGCTACGTCATAATGGGTTCCGCACCCGCTAAAATTAATAATTATTTAACGGTCTCATGCTGCTCTGTTATAGAGCCATTGGACTCAGTCGTCCGCAAGTTCTGGGAGTTGGAGGAGGTTAGTGTAGCCCCTTTGCTCAGTCCCGACGACAAGGTTTGTGAACAGTTTTATACTGACACGACCACCCGCGCCGCTGACGGTCGGTATACCGTCGCGCTCCCGTTTAAGGGAGACATATTTTCTTTAGGTGATTCTAGACGAGTAGCAGAACGTCGTTTTCTGTGTTTAGAGCGCAAATTTCAAGCTTCGCCTGCATTGAGGGCAGCTTATGATGACGTCATAAAAGACTATTTGAGTCAAGGATATTTATCCCCCGCGCCTCCGGACACCGTGGAAACCCCATTTTATATCATACCGCACCACGGTGTGATCCGTGAGGATAAAGTTACCTCAAAATTACGCGTGGTACTCGACGCTAGCGCTAAGACGAGTTCACACATTTCTTTAAATGACATTTTATATAATGGTCAGAATTTACAAGGTAATCTTTTTAATATTATTGTTAATTTTCGTCTATTTTCAGTAGCATTATCCGCGGACATACGCCAAATGTTCTTATGTATTGGCATCCACGAACGCGACCGCAGGTTTCAGCGTATCCTTTACCGTTTTTCGCGTGAGGACCCGCTAACCGTATATCAATTTAACCGCGTTTGCTTCGGTTTGAAATCTAGTCCGTTTCATGCTTTACGAACCATCAGACAGCTGTCTTCGGATGAAGGTGAGCGGTACCCTAGGGCGAGGGAAGCCGTAGAATCCGGGCTGTATATGGATGATTATGTGTACTCTGTAGAAAGCGTATCCGAGGGTATATCCACCGCAGCTGAAACGATTAGTATGTTTAAAGCCGGGCAATTTGATCTGGTAAAGTGGACCAGTAACTCGTCTAGTGTACTGGATTCTATTCCACCTTCCCACCGTCTTACTTCCCTTAAGGAGTTTGACGAGTCGGGCATACATAAGGTACTAGGTTTATGTTGGTCGCCTAATTCTGACGTGTTCAGACTTAGGATAAGTGTACCTCACGAAACCTGTACCAAACGCACGATACTTTCATGTGTAGCCCGTTTCTGGGATGTCATGGGGTTCGTAGCACCCGTGGTGCTTTACGCCAAGTTACTCGTCAAACAACTATGGCTGTCTCATCATGGTTGGGACGATGAGCCACCTGAGGAAATTGTCAACGTGTGGAATCGTTTCAAGTCGGAACTTCCTTTACTTAGCAAATTGAGTTTACCGCGTCACGTTGACATCTCCAACAAAAGCGTAGTTACGATAGTGGGGTTTGCGGATGCGAGTGAGAAAGGGTACGGGGCAGTTGTATATTTTCATGTCGGAAATGATGGCCGTAATACTGTCAGTCTTATCGGGGCAAAGTCGAAGGTCTCGCCTAAGAAGGTGGTTTCTCTCGCTAGGCTCGAGCTTTGTGCAATACTTCTTCTTGCTAAACTTATGTCTAATATTATAAACGCATGTAAGACCCGTATCACGATCAAGAATATTTTTGCGTTCTCAGACTCGACTGTCGCGCTTTGTTGGGTTCATTCTTCGCCCCACCGCTGGGCTACTTTCATAGCCAATAGAGTGGCAAAAATTCAAGGTGACCTATCATCGGAGCATTTTTACCACGTTTCGGGCACTGAAAACCCAGCAGATTGTCTGTCGCGCGGTCTCACGCCCGCACAGATTATTAATCATTCGCTGTGGTTTACTGGTCCGCCTTGGATCAAGTCCGATCCAACAGACTGGCCTATATCAACCTTTAATCCATCTACTATTTCGGAACCGCCGGAGGAAAAGAAGCATACTTTGCTTACCTCTGTTAAGTTATTTGATTCCCCGCTGCTAGATTTAGCGACCCGCATCTCCTCTTGGTCGAAGCTTTTACGTTCTATAGTTTTTATATTTCGATTTTTAAAATTGTTACCGCACCGCAATTTTATATCAGCTTCTGACCTTAAATTTGCAGAGTTGAGATTACTACACGATTTACAAGCCGCACATTTCGGAAGCGAAATTTCTAATTTGAAAACTGGCAAAATGTGTCAGCGTAATTTTCAGCGTTTAAAACCGTTTTTACAAGACGGAATAGTTCGCGTAGGCGGTCGTTTGTCTCATTCAGATCTGTCATATGAGCATAGACACCCAATCATTTTACCGCCTAAGGATCACATCATGAACCTTCTAGTCGACTACTATCATAAGATCTATTGTCACGCCGGACCTGACCTTTTGATGTCGATTCTGCGTCAAAATTACTGGATTTTGTCGGCCCGGAGTTTGATACGTAGCCGGGTTTATAAATGTATGCCGTGTTTCCGATTACGACCTAAACCTACCTTTCCGGAAATGTCTGATCATAAGTCTTGTCGTGTAGTACAATCAGCTAAGCCATTTGTGCATACCGCCACTGACTTCTGTGGCCCGTTCAAGGTTACGGTCCATCGTGGTCGTGGTATCCGCGCCGTTAAGGCATATATTTGTTTATTTGTCTGTTTGACTACCCGCGCTGTACATATAGAACTGGCGGGCGATTTGAGTACTGCCTGTTTCATGTCAGCTTTTAAAAGATTTCTGTCGCGCCGCGGCCCTGTGGCCCGGCTGTATTCAGACAATGGCACTAATTATGTTGGTGCAAAGCGTTTGTTGTCTGAATTACACGCCTTTTTGATATCCCGTCATTATAATACGGAATTTTCTCAAGTGTTAGCCGAAAATCGCATTACCTGGTATTTGAACCCACCCGCAGCAAGTCACTTTAATGGTAATTCCGAGGCCAACGTAAAGAGTCTAAAGACTCACTTGTACCGCGTCATCGGCGAACAAATTTTATCTTTCGAGGAATTGAGCACTGTACTAGCTCAAATAGAGGCCGTAATGAATACACGCCCTCTCTGTCGTACGCTTTCGGACGACCCCTCAGAACCTCTAGCTTTAACGCCCGCGCACTTCCTGAATGTCACCCCGCTTAAGTACTTACCTGCCCGCGACATTGAAGAAGACAAACTTCATGTCCTTTCTCGTCATACGTTGTTAGACAAATTAGTACAGTCGTTTTGGAAGCGGTGGAGGTCCGAATACCTACACACACTTCAATCGCGTCAAAAATGGAATACTTCGACTAACCCTATTGTTAAGGGCACTGTAGTCGTTCTTATTACTGAAAATTCACCGCCGCTACATTGGCCTTTAGGTGTAGTCGTAGAAGTTTTTCCGGGTCCCGACGGTGTGACGCGAGTGGTGCGCGTGAAAACTCAATCTGGATCGTATTTACGACCCGTGGTTCGCCTTTGTCCCATACCTAACCAGTAAATTATCTCACTATTATTTTAATAATTTATGTTAGGTTACTTATTATTACTAAACATTTATTTATTTTATATTTACGATTCCACTCCTTGTTTGAAGGGAATCCTTCAAGCCGGGGGGGAATGTTTGCGCCGCATAGTACATATTTGTTATTCTATATTTGAATCTCCCGCTTTCTTATTTATTTGATATTTATTCAAATCTACCGCTATTTAGTAATTAATATTTAGTCTTACCCGCGTGGTTGACACATCTCCCATCTCTTTCCTTTACCCGCAACCTTCACTGGCGAGGCGGAGATGACAACATACGCGAAATGAGGACTATTCGCCGCTGGCGCTGAGTTCGCGCTCGGTTGGCGTACCTACCCGAAAGTTCGAAAAATATGAACTTTGGTGTGTGAGAAAAAAGATGGCGAATGATTGACATCGCCTCGCGCATTTAGTTATTGTAACTTCTTATAAACTCGAGTTGGACAGTGAAAGTGGTATCTTTGTGTCGTTATATTGTGTTTCGCGAACCTTAGACATAGTAGAAGACACCGCCCGCACCGCAGTGACCTCAAGCGACGGCATCAAGTAGCCAACCAGTCTGGGATCATTCACAAGGTACCTCTCTTTCCTATCCAGTTTGTGTCAACCCGCGTATTTATCTATTTAGATATATACTAACTTGTTAATCCTTAGTTAACAACCTATACCCTTTTCCTATACAGTCCATTATTATATATATTCAAAATTTCTCCAGCGCCTATATACCTCAATGGTGACGTGACTCTTTGCGCCACCAAATATTATAAAGCTGAAGAGTTTGTTTGATTATTTGTTTGTTTGAACGCGCTAATCTCAGGAACTCCATTTATCGAGGAAGGTTAGAAGCTACTTTTGATCCCGATATTCTTACGGGGTCGGGACTTCCGAGGGTAAATCCCACGGGACGCAGCTATAAAAACGAAAGTCGTGTTAGTTCCACTATTTAAATCTCAAGAACGGCGGAACCAATAGAAATGTAATGTGGTACAGGGTTAGTATAGGGGTATAAATAAAATATGCAACGCTTGGCGTGACACATACATGATGGGTCAACAGAAACGATCGCACCAATTAGAATGAAATTTGGTACAGGGTTAGTTTAAGGGTATAAATACGATATAGGGTACTTTAAATGATCGTACGGATTAAGCAACGTTTGGTATGACATACGTGATGGGTAAACATGACGGTTAAATCGATTTAAATGAAATTTGGTACAGGGATAGTTTAGTGGTTGAAATAAGATATAGGGTACTTTGAATAATCATACGGGTTGAGCAACGCTTGGTATGACATAAGTGATGCGTCGCATACGTAACGGGATAGGAATTTATGCGGGTGAAACCGCGGGGCACATCTAGTAAAATTATAAATGACGAACCTCTTCTCCCAAATTAATGTTAAACTATATTTAAACAAAAAAAATTGTACATATTTAGGCAAAAAATATTTTCGTGCCTAAATTTAATTGAATGGGATTCCAACCCATAATATTTACAATGATTTAGAGCTGAGCACAAGGCCTCAGTGCCGATGTATGTAAACAAAATATATGCAAGGTTTAACGAGGATACCCATTTAAGCCGAAATTGGGTTGTTCTAGACGTTTAGGCGAACAAATTTTGTTCTACAACTTTTGGGAATTCGAAGAAGTTATCGAGAATATTAAGTTTAAAGTTTAAAGCTGTTTCTTAGAGTTAGAGGCCATTGATCTTAAGTTTTCCTTTTATTTAGTTTAGTCTACTACAATAAGAACTTTATTTGCATTTATTTTCAGAAATAGCCTTTTTTTCAGTGAAATATAACATCAATTTAACAAAAAAAAGTTCGAATTTCCAAAAGTTGTTCTTCTAAACGTCTAGAACAACCCCCTTTCGGCTTAAATGGGTATCCTCGTTACACCTTGTATACCTTTTTTTTAATTTAGTGGTTAGTAATTCACATGAACACATAAGTGATTTCTGACTATTTTTGCCGACAGAAACTGATGCAAAATCAAGACACTATCCATTTTTTGTCACATCCTCAATCGCAAGAGAGTGCGAATTCTAAATTCGCGTAAATCCCACAAATATCACGTTCACCGGATGGGATTCAACCCTTACGAGTAAAAATTGATATAAATCAATCAATCAATTGATATTTTACAAACATAAAGTAACAATTGAAGTGTTGTTTCCTGTCCCATTGATCTGATTGATGAATTGAAAAGTGTCCATGATTTTATGATTAGATAGAAAATATTACTGTCCATAACTTTTGATTTAGTTGTAAATCCCTGTTCTTATCGATATCTATAAGAGACTTTTTCCTGACTGACTGATAGGCTACTGTGTTAGGCTGTGGGTCACAGCCTAAACCTGATAGTAAAAAACTCAAATAAATATCAAAACAAGCAGTTATTAATAATCATGTTGATAAAATAAATCTACAAAATCCATGTATTAAAAATAAAGACAAATAGTAAAAGGATGCAACGCTTACATTTTGGGTAAGTACTTAAATTGTTAACAAGAAGTCACTATTGATTTCAAGATATTTATTGCTATTATACATCTGAATATTAAATATAATATCCCCGCGGTATTATTTAATATTAAATATAATAAAACGCGATAAAACCGGATAAATAAAGTGTTTTATTATGCAAAATCGCGAAAACCATAGAAGAAATTATAATATCCTCATAATAAAACACTTTATTTACCGGGTTTGATCGCGTTTTATTCATGATTTTTAACCGACCGAGCTTTCGCCAACATTACAGTTGGCTTTTTCAAGGTTGACTGACATGTAATCCGTCTATTTTAACATTCATTCGTCTATTTTAATATTTTAACATTATGCAAAATCGCGAAATTAATAGAAGAAATTATATCCCCATAATTTCTAAAACCATAGGCATAGTACTCGAGGTTGATGCGAAGGTTCTAAAAATGGCTCATTTTCCATGGTATCGCATCTGCCGTTGTTCCCACGACTATAGGAAAGGATTGCACTGCCTGCACCCCTGTCTAAGGTTAACATACCATGTGTTTTATTATAACCTTGATTTTATTTTATTTACCATGTACCTACTTAAATAGTTGCCGATTGAAGTATAACTATGTTGTCTAGTAAGTAGCCTTAGTACAAGCCTAGTGCTTAGTTTGTGGTTAGATTGCGCTTTGTGAAATATTTATTGATTTTGTGAAATATCAATTTTATTTGTCTTTATTTTTTATTAAAAAATGAAATAATGTTTTTTTTTCTTGGGAGTGTGTGTTTGTTGCTCCTTTGCTCGAAACCGCTTACCTGATTGCGATTAAACTTGGTATGTAGATAGCTGGGAACCAGGAATAATTGATAGGATACTTTGGTCTCGATATTCCCGCGGGAACGGGCCTTACTCGGGTGAAACTGCGGGGCGCAGCTAGTAATTAATAATATTCTTCATTTAATCAATCCGAAACTCACATTTTCTCTACAAAAGACATCAACGCAATCTCAGAAAACACTTCGTCTTGGTAGGTAATTTACATTAATACTTATGTACATAAGTATTAATGTAAATTACCTTTGGAAATTTTGTGTAAAAAGTTTAATTAACGACTTCTGTTCGTTATTTTTTTACAAAGTAAAGTAAGAAGCTGCAGCCAAGAAAATTACTGTCAATTATTCTTAACGATCGATTTTGAACAGGAGCCACATTGAGGTAATTACTACAAACAATATTTGAAATAATGTAAAACAACTATAATGACATCCCTTTTTGACACAATCACAGTACTATCTTCTGTTGTTTTTTGTGGTGTGGTTCACTTAGTGTTAAACTATTCAGTCGCCTTAAGCGGGATTTACATTACGAAACTAGTCAATAGATTTACGTAACTAGTGGCATGCCATTTATAGTCATAGTAAACATGCGCAAATACAGCGGTACAATTTATCAATTTGATAAAATTGCTTTCACTAACTTAGCCGCGAGATTGCTTTTGTGAAATTGACTCTATAATGCTTGACACTAGTTTTGTAATGTAAGTTAGGCTTTAATATTGGAGGACAGTGCACACAGTCCAATCTTGCCCCAAACTAAGCAATTGGGTTCTACTTTAGGTACTATTCAACGGATATACTTCATTTATTTACTTGTTTTTAAAATAAAGAGACTTAAAGTTTTGATTGTAGTTGACAAAACTAAATGAAAGGACAACTTAAGATCAATGACCTCCAACTCTAAGAAACAGCTGTTTTTCAAGTAAACTTTAAACTTAAAATTTTCGAAAGCTACTTCGAATTTCCAAAAGCCGGAAAACAAAAATGGTTGCCTAGACTTTTAGAACACCCCCTTTCCGCTTAAATGGGTATCCTTGTTATACTTTGTAAATTAGTTGTTTTGTCATTCATTAAGTTATATAATTTACATACTTACGTAACAGTTAGTTGAACGGTAAGGGCGTTACCAGTACAAACACAAACAGAATTACCACATATTATGTAGGTAGGTAAGTCTGGGGAACAAATAGCAATGTGCGTTAAGAATTAGCTTCACAAACATTTGTGTCAATAGAGGCCGGCAGCAGTTGCCTTGTGTTGTGTATGCAATTGCCAATAATGCGCTAACTCTTTAAGGTATAAAAACAGGCTGCTAACTTTATGTCGTCTGATAGTTTGTTAAACATCGAAATGATTATGATGTTAACTTTATGTACGAAAGAAAAAACAAAATGTTCTTCAAAGCATGGTTATTTTATTTAAAAAAATTGGAAAAAAATTAACATCTATCTATACTTATAATAAAAGAAGAGAGCACCTATAATTAAAGCAAAGGAAGAGAGGACAAAAAGTGTGTACTTGGAAGTAAATAAAAAAAAGTTATCTAGATGACTTTATATTTTTATAATATAAAGTCCCCTAGATTTTTATCTATAATTTTATAATTTTTAAATTTATTGTCTGTCTCTCTGTTACTCTGTTAGTTCCTAATACAATTAAAAACTACTTATCCGATTGAAATCTGGTTTTTAATATTGGATAGTTTTCGAGAAACATCGTGGTATAGTTTACATCGAAATCCAATTACTTAATACAACTCAAGTAATGAACGAAAAAGTTTACTATGCACTATTTCTACACAGACGAAGTCGCAGGTAACAGTATGGTCTGCTACATCTTTCTTAAAATGACCTCAATCCCAGTAGAGCGGAGTCATTACTAAATAAAATAAAATTTAAAAAAAATATTAACAAATAAATCATAGGTATTTACTTTGTGGGGGCTAGCTTTTAAGTATGAAATACTTATGTTAGGTGGATGATTACTGTGTTAGTTTAGCATTTATAACGATAGTGGTCATAGTCCTTTTTAGGCTTTTTTGATAAAAAACGATCGTCGGGGGATGCCGTCGGCGTCAGCTTAAAACTGACTTATTAATGATCTGCTGTGGTATCATGTAATTAGCATCCACCGCTGTCAGTTGCTATTTGCTGTCAAAAAGCATACTTTGTATTGTACATTGCTGTTTGAAGTAATCACCAGTAACAACCACGTTACGTCAAAGCAGCAATGTACTGCAACTTAGCCACTAGTAACGGTGGATGCTAATTACATGATACCACAGCTGTGATGCGCTCGCGGTGATTACAATGAATTACCTTAGATGAAATCTATCTAAAGTCTTCGTAGCGAAAAGTAAAAGTGCATTATTGAAAAATATGAGCAAAAAGCAGGATGTATTTAATTTAGCTAAATGCGATTTAGATGGTTTACGTTTGCGATTTCAATTTCAGCAATCAATGGGTCAATATTAGCTAGTAGCTGCGCCCCGCGGTTTCACTCGCGTAAGTCACGTTCCCAAGGAAATATCGGGATAAAATAGCCCATGTTCTTCTCCCACGTCCCATCTATCTCTCTACCAAAATTCATCGGCGGTTTAGACGTAAAATCGTAAAAGACAAACTGACAGAGTAATTTCGCATTTACAATGTTAGCAAGGATTTAATCCACAACAAAATATAGAAAGGTGCTTGGATCTCAGCATAACATTTCACGCGGATGTTATATTTTAAATTTTGTTTGCAGATGTTGATTTTAAATTTTTCTTTCACCTACCCTTAAACGTATGTCGACCGATTCAATGTCGGTCATCTGTCTTTACCCTTTGAATTTGTGCAAGCGCACACCACATGACTTGCCAATATTTCTATGTTATTGTTGTAACCACAAGCGCAGATTGCACAGATTGCTTGCATGCTGTAAATTTTAGGGTACCGTTCATGTTATTATCTAATTTCAGAGCCCACAATTGACTTACAAAATTATGTATGTGTTAGCTAACTTCAAATTAACTTTACAGCTGTACAGTCAGCTCACAATTAAATTACCTACGCAATTTTTATTAAATTGTAAAATCAGAAAGCGAAGGTGAAGAATCGAAAATAGTAAATTTATGTCAAACGGCTTTAAAGTACCTAAGTAATTTGACTTAAAAATACATAATAGAACTTTTGTAAGTGAGTGTGAGCGGGCTGTTTTAATCATTTACTCCCTCATTTATAAATTACTATTTACACATGACTAAATTATGTGACGTTTTTCTCCTTCTGTCAACTTTGAAACTTCATGTGACAGTAAAAGACAAACGATGCATAGTTATGCAGCGCATTAATTAGCGTTTATAAATAAGGGGGTTAGTTTAGAAGACTAGTAAAAACTGAATTTTCTGAAAATATATCGTCACGCCACATAAATAAACATTTTTAAATTAAAAACAAAAACCGGAAAAGTGCGAGTGGGACTCGCGCACGAACGATTCCGTAACATTAGTGCAAAAAAAACGGCATAAAAACACGTTTGTTGTATAGGAGCCACCTTTAAATATTTGTTTTTAGCATTTTTTGTTACAGCGAGAACAGGAATACATAATTTGTGAAAATTTCAACTGTCTAGACAGTTCTTAAGATACAGCCTGGTGGCAGCCAGACCGATGGACGGACGGACAGCGAAGTCTCAGCAATAGGGTCCCGTTTTTACCCTATGAGTACGGAACCCTAACAAAACTATGCAGAACCGCCTTCAACACATTTTTTTTAACTTTCACCTTAGATTCAATAGATATTCAAGTGTCAAAAACATATTGCGTCTCTCAATTCGAAATAGCGCAAATGTAAAGGTGCATCCGTATTATGCGATGATCGATCAATATTTACCTTTATCTGGTCCGTCTTTTACAGTAAAATTATTTAAGTACTTACATTACAAATTCAATTCATACTCTGTTATATTCAATAAATGTACCTAAATGGAAATGCAGATGTTTTGTGCAAATGCTCTACATATGTGTACCTACCTAACTAGCATTTATTGACGGTTTTAACGCGTACCTAAGGCTGAAATCTATAGTGCATACAATGACTTTGTTCAGACTGAGCTTAGCAAAAATTAAGCGTAAACTTTGAATTGGAATTTATAGTCGAAATTCATTTTGTATTAGAATAACATAAAAAGAACTTTATAGTCATAGACCAGAGAAGCAAAGCTTGTTTAGGTCATTATTTTTGATTGATTTACATTCTAAATTTGAAAACTTCGACTTTACTAAGCAAAAACTTTGGATAGTTGCGAAGATCGCTCCATAAATAAGTACCAAAAGCTGTCTTAAGTCAAAGTTTTTGCTTAGCAAAGTCAATGTACGGACTATATATTTCAGTCTAAGTCTCGATCCCAAGAACACTTATCTAAAAACCCTTTCATAATTTTGTCTAAGGTTTTCGCGATTTTGCATAATAAACCACAATCAACCTTTCAACAATCAATCAATTTGTCAACCTTGTCAACCAAACAAGCCAACTGTAAAGTTGCCAAAGGCTCGGTCGTTTAAAAATAATGCCGTTTCAATAAAACGTGAGTAAAACCCGGTGAGTATTTTCATATTAGCATCACGAAAACCAAAGAAAAATTGGGCATTTTTCTTTTGTTTTCGGGTTAATCGCGTTGATTTTATTATTTACTAGAAACGTAACCGCGTAAGTCTTTATCCAAAATTTAAAAATTTCTAACTTAAGATCCTTCTTCTGATTATAGCAAACACAACAAAAAAAAGAATTTGCAAAATCGGTCCAGCCTTTTATGCGTGATGCGGTGACCAAGGGAAATAGGGGTTCATTTTTATATTTTTATAATATAATATAAGATAAGATTAAAAATTATATATTTTTGTTCTACTACTTATCCTAAGTCCCCTAGACCACTTTTTTTATTTACCTTCCAAAAGTAGGTACAGACTTTTTGTCCTCTCTTCCTTTATTATAAGTATAGAAGATAAGAATAACATTTTCCGATTCCCAACATTTCGAGGACTTAACAGTACAATAATCTACAACAACCTGCTACCTACTAGGACCTTACTACCCACGTAGCTCTTACGGCCCTTTACAGATATGGCCCTCCTCAAGAATCTAACAAAACTACTTAAAAATAATGTCACGATCCATCACGATCTGAGAAATAAATACTCTTACGTCAAGTTGAAAGACCGATTAATATGTTTACCTAGCCTTAATTACCTGACAAATACTTGAGAGGCTGCCCATAGCACGGACCATGCATTGCGATATGTTTAATTTTACCAATTGTCCATATAAGACTTTAGGTATTTACACTTGTACGGTAGCAATAATTTACTCGATAGTTTTTGACACGTGAATCTTTAAACAAAAACCAAAATCTACACCATATCTACCCCTTATTCCGCGCAACCATAATCGTTTGTCGTTGCTATGTCGTCCTTTTGTCGTTCAAAAAAATAAAGTAAATTTGAATTAAAATATACCTCGACTACTTTAAAAAACCACAGACAATTTAAAAAAAACTTTCTTTTTTTTTAAAGTTTGTTTATAATTGTTTTTTTTTTAATTATTTGATGTGCGACAACGTGACGACTTCGCGACGACTTATAACACATAATGGTAGGGCCCATTATTATCCAATTCCGGAGATTTTTGGGTATTTATTTCACAAAAATATAAGTTTGAACTTTCCTTTTTTTTAGTTTATTTTGTATCTAAAATCGGACAAAAACAATTGACAATTGTATCTCTAAACTACATTCATCACAAAAACCGAAGGAAAATCTTTAATATTATATACATACATTTATATATTACAATTAATTTATCGCATTGATATTATAAATAAGACAGTATAGATAATTATTGAGATGTTTGTGTCTCAATCACGTACTTGCGTGTAAGGTTGTACTAAACCAAATGCGATGAAATTTGGTATGCATATAGTTAGAGATCTGGATTAAAATTTTACAACTTGATACTTCTACGAGTCGGCAACGGGACTTACGCAGGTGAAACCGCGGGGCGCAGCTAGTTGAAAATAAGTAAAACTCTTTTTCCCCCAGTTCAAATACGTTGTTTTTATTATCATTTTTCAACGCCCGATTTGACATTTAAAGGTTTTTAAACGTCTTGCTCACGGTCTACCCTTATCGCTGGGAAATATCCATACTTTTATTTATGGAACTTATTTTACATAATATTTAAATACTATAAATTTATCTTCCACCGGTTCTCCTATTCTCGCTTATTTTATTTGCGTCCAAGTACGAATTTTTTGTCAAGTTTTCCTGAATGATAGATAATTAGTATAGATAATTAGTGGGTGAACTCTATAATTAAAACTTCATAAATATAAAGTTTATTATATTAAAACACAATACTTGCGTTTTATTTAAAATAAAATTAGCTAAAGCTTGGTCTTTAGTAAAACTGCCGTTATTAACTAAAACGCGAGTAAAGCCCGGTAAATATTGTGTTTTATAATGCAAAATCGTGAAAACCTTAGACAAAATTTTAATTTATTTTAAGTACAAACTGTATATATAATGACTACACCTAAATGAAGTAGGTACGTCTCACCCACAAGTGCTTTTAGAGCTATTCCAATGATATTTTTTGTTGAGTAGTATTTCCGCGAGCCACCTCTATCCTTCGCTGAGAACAGGTGTCTCAACACGACGTTAGGTTAACATGGATACGAATTCTTAATCATACTAAACTAAAATATTTAAAACATAGAAAAATAGTAAAATATGTAGTATATTCGTTGTCTAGACCCATAGTACAAGCTTTGTGCTTAGTTTTGGCGCAGATCACATATTACTGTTTAAGGCTAGATTACGCTGTGTGTAATGTCGTGCAATATTTTTTTTCATTTTATTTATAGAGGAAATTTAATTAAAATCTATTTATTTATGTAAAAATACAGTTTACTTTCAGGTAATATGGCCTAGTCGTCCAACACTAATTTACCCGAAACAAACCAACAATATTGACTAATATTACAGCAGTGAAGTTTGTTTTTAGTGTATAGAGATAAGACATCGTATTTCACTCGTAAATAAAACATAAAACTTTCTTGGGTAGTCGGATAAAAAGAGACGAAAGCTTTTCTCAATTCAATCCTTGTGCGTAGGTTTTGTTTTGTTTCATTCTCCGTAGCATTACTGAATTTTGAAAATCCACATACTTTGATTTTTGAATTGATTTTTTTTTAATGATTTTTGATTTTCTTGGCATACCATAAGTAGATATAAAATATATTTGAGTAATCTACTACAAATATATTTAAGGAAAAATACATCTTTAAAAAAAATCTGCCGCGTTAAAATTTTTGGAAATATAGTTTTCCTTTAAAAGAATTCTAATGCACATTATAATAAGAATCTCTTTATTAATACAAATTAAAAAATACAAATAACAATACCTAAAACCACCATAAAAAAATGTTATTTTACTAACAAAATCAAATATTTATTTCGCAAAATCCATATTAATACAACGTCAAATAGCGAAAGGTGAACGGCCTCCCTTGTCCTCTAATATAACTCTTAGAGGCCTCTCGCTGATTCTCCAGTTTACTTTGTTACTTCGCTACGATTTCTCACTTAGCTGGTTACTTACTAAGTTGGGAGGTTTGATTGCCCTCTTTACACTGTAGTCGTAAATATAGTGATTAACGGCTATAAACATGATGTTAAGAGGGTATACTAACCAAACTTAACATTAAATAAAACTACAATACTAAATCTAGCAAATAACTATAAACAAAAAAACTACATTAAAATCGGTTCCTCCGTTCGAGGACAGACAAACATATATAAAAAACGTATAAATAATACACCTCTTTTCATTCGGAGGTTAAACATTGTTTTTTTTCTACTATTTTCGCGATGATGTATTGAAATTAAACTCATATACTCATATATAATGAATGACTAATTATATTTCGTTCATCTCTGAGGAACAGATTTAAAAAGATCTCGAAACTAAAAAAAATAAAAAAAGCAACGCGATCGATTTGCAACGCACCATCGCGAAATAAGAATTAAAATCAATTATTTAGCTGCTTTTATTTATCTAACAAGAATATTAACCAAATTGGTCTGACAAATTGAAATTGAAATACAAAAAATATTTTAATTCTTTCAAATTATTGTTATTTATTACATAGTTTTTAAAAACGTCAAGTAAACTATCGTGTCTTCGGAGTGCGATCTCCAATGAGAAGAAACTATTTTTTTTTGACAAACTATGTAGTACAATATTCAGGTCGTCATACCTAACAATGAACTAATTCTTGCATTCCTTTTCGACAAACCAGGCCAGCGGGTTTATAATAGCCATAAGCCCAGCTGTTAACATTATTATTCTTGATCCATTTTTAAACAAGATTAGGTCTAAATTTATGTAAATTACGAGGCCAAATGCTGGTAATGTAACCCTGAAAGAGAATTTTAAACTAAAAGCGTCACTGTGTCTAGTTTTGAATTAATGTCTCAACTTATTTAATAGTTTAGTATTTGGGTCGATAACCTCGTTAAGTGACTAAATACAGACTGTAGATTTCTTATCGACCGATATTGGTTGAGAATTGATTGCCTTCAGGCAAACTAGACCAAGAGCACCAGCAATGTTAAGGGGTGAAAAATAGTTTTTTTTTTTTGAGAATATCGTGACAAACAGCCCTCTTAAATATAAACTAGCTTAATTGAAAATAGTTTTCGCACAAAATTATTGTAATTAGATATATTTTAATGGAAAAATCCATCTTCAAAAATTCATTCCCGGCGAGGTTTGAGCTCGCGCCTTCCAAGATCCCCATCATCTTCCTCATCCTCATTTTTATAAATGTATTTTTCTTTAATAATATTTCTATTAGAAATTCGTTTCTGTTCTATTATATGTATAGATGCCATGAGCAATAAAAAACAACATACGAAATATTTATTGTGATTAACAGATAATGTAACTTTGTTGGGTTTGCTAGGTTATCGGGCAACTACTCAGTTCATGGTCTTAAAAGATGAGTCTTCTGCACATTCACTTCTGTCTCATATTTACAACTAGCTACGCCCCGCGGTTTCACACGCGTAAATCACGTTCCCGCGGAATTATCCAAAAAAATATATCAAATTTTTTTCAATCCAGGTCTTAATTAAGCTATCTCCATACCAAATTTCATTGAAATCGGATAGTTGTTTTAACGTGATTCGCGCACAAACTGACAGACATACAGATAACAATTTCAAAAATCATATTTTCGTGATCGGTTTCATACACATAACACATACCAATTTTTTTTTTTCGAAACATATTCAATGTACAGACACAGCTTCGTTACTGTTTTATTTAATATAACATCATATTCTAGAGCTGCATTTTTTTAACTAGAAACAGAAATTTTGTTTTTGGAAACACTGCCATCAACAGTAATTCTACTGAACTAAATGAAAAATATTTCTTTTGAAATTAGTTGAACCGTTTATTCACTTCTAAAAAAAACTTAAAATCTTGTTTTTTTCTTGTATATTTTAAGTAGGTACCTTTATAGTAAGCAAATAACTATCGTGGGTGTTATTTTCTAAGAAAAGTTTATACCGGTTAGCTTAGTTTTTTTCTTCAAAATAAAGCGTTTTGAAATATAATTCATTTTCCGGTTTTAATTGTGTTATTTTTATTAACAACACTGTTGCAATGCCGCAATGTTTCAGTACCTTTGCAGACACCTTCCTCCAAAGTTATCAAGAAAAAGTAAACTTAACGTTCAACGAAAAAGCACATAATTAAGGTTAATTAAGATTTTCTAAAACTACTCGTACACAGAGTATTTTCCAAAGGACCAATGCTCAGTAATTCTGAGTAGTAGGTATGATTCAGATGATCAGTGTTTGGTCTGGAGCCATCTACTGGGCCCCAATCGCTTGACCTACTACCGGATTATTGACCTACGGAAACACTGCTAACAAATCGTACGATCATTCTTCATGAATGACAGAGAGTCGTTGAAAATATATATTTTTATTTACGTAACCATGTTTGGTGTTAGATTTAATATAATAAATAAATTTATTTGAAACGGGATATTTACCATGCTCTTGGTTATTATTTAGCGTAGCTCAAGCTCGTATTTGAAATACATTTACAACATTTAATATTTTACCTTTTTCCCTACCTATGTGTTAGTATTGGTATTCTATTGTAAATTTAGATTAAGGTGTAGTGGGGTGAATCTGTTATACTTATTCAATAGGATATTTCCGAATTTATTCAAAAATTGATTTACTATCACTGTGTCTAAAGGTCTGCTGTGTTTACCCCTATTTCAGAATCAGTAAGAATTACCCGAGTGGACCTTACTTAAATAAATGCTTACATTAAAGTAGTGTTTGAAATATGCATATTGCTATAATAAAAGCAAATAATATTCCAAACTTCACATTTGAATCTTCGATTTATCTTATTAATTCAAACACTAAACACTATCTATATTGAAATGTTTTTATAATGTAAGTAGCTTCAATTGGAAATGCCAAGACAAACCATTGAGGTTTTGTGGCATTTGTTTATACTTAACTCAATGTATGTCCTAAAATATGTTATTTAATAAATAAATAAATAATTGCATCAGCGTTAAAAGCAAATTATAACAAAGTAAAACGTAACTGTTTCAAATTATTGAAGACTATGTAATAGGTCGCAGGTAGGTAATAATTTAGAATATAATTGTACTCAGTTTGTTCATTGAAAACCACATCATAACAATTAAATTAACATAATAAATTGTATATGTTTTGAGAGAATTTCTCACAAAAATAACAAAGCTTATTAACTGTTATTTCAAGATGCTATCACCGTGATTTTTTTAACTATAATTATGATCCGTGCGATTTTTTGTTCCCACCAATGGTCATTAAGTAGATGCCTTGAGTCTGCAGGGCCAAGCTCGTGACCTACATTTCACTTGAGGTCGATAAACCTCAGAACTCACACATCACAAAATTAACCATTCAAGAATTCGTATCGTAGGCATCTGTGGGTATTTCCATGATAATTCTACTTGCAATAGCATTTCGATACGCGATTAAAATGCTTAAGAGAATTCGTTGGATTAAGGTAATAAACTTAACTCTACCAACTGCCTAAGTTGGTAGATTGTTAACGAATTGTAAATTTTAGAAATAAGTTTCTTGCTCGTCTTTTTTTTTTCGTTTAATTTCACAAGTTATTTCAACAGCTGATTTCTTTAAGTATAGTTATCCAAGTGTAGGAAACACTTTAAAAATATAACAAAAAAGTTATTTCAAGCTTTACACCAAGCCTTTGCAATATATTTCACCATGGTAATGTAATCTAAAATATGGTGCTCTAACAGATCCAGGTGAAGAGGTTTGTTACTGGATTTAATAAGCAAACTTTTATTTACAAAATTAGATAATTACCTATAGGAAATATTATTAGGTACTAATTACTGTTTCTGGTAAAAAAGGTCCAAAAATATAAAAAAAATAGAATGAAGTCAGTAATTATTAAACTTGGATATCCTAAGGCTGAAATCTATAGTCCGTACTATAACTTTGCTTAGCAAAGACAATTTTGGTTTTAACCAAGCTAAATCTGAAATAAGTCTAAGTACGAACTCTAGATTTTAGCCTAAGAAACAGCTGATTTACAGGAAAATTATAACAGAAGTACTAAAAAGAATAACCCTAGAAATATTTCAAAGAAAAACTCTTCTTCATAAATTCACTCGCGGCGAGATTACCCTTTGGAATATAAGTAAATAAAGTTTAAATTAATAAAAATGGAAGACGCTTGACATGGTACATGCTCTTTTAGGAAATACATTACCATCACCGAAAGGCATTATAGGTACAACTAGAATAGTAATATATATGTTTGCTGTAGGTACACAAATTTACCAACTAGCCACAGTACATGAGATGATTACTTCAACCGTCCTAGTTTTCATGATGACATTACATATTTACCAAGAACGCTAAGATCTGTACCTATTCGTGCTCGCCGAGTCGCCACAGTTCAAACAACTTAATAGTGGTTTGTCACGTCAAGTTTATCTTGCTTCGACGAATTTAGCACATTTGTGTGTCGCGTCGTCGGTCGTCGTGACGTGGAGGTCGTAGACATTTGCCGTTTTGCCTTCTCATTAGAGCGTTACATTTCTGTAAGTACGACTAGGTACTCTATTGTACCATAGTATGAATTTTAGTAGGGGGGCCCAAGTGGTTTTGTGTAGTCATTTACCTCCTTACTTTTCTTATACCTAATGAAAACGATGATTATTTCATTTATCATAATAGCATACTTGTCACTTAAAGCTAAGTATATATATAATACATACCATGCATAAGAAATTCCTATTTGACATGCACCTTCAGAGACATAGGTATTGCTGATACCTAAGAATACACAGATGATTTAGTTATGTAACATTTGTATCTGTCAGTCAACTTTGAAACTTCATAGTCAAAGACAAATAATACATAACGACGTATTCACAAACGACCCCATGCTGGACTCGACTTTTGTCACATTTTCACTGACGTTGATTTTCACTAACAAGAGCAAGATAAAGCATTAGCCAAGCATCTATTAATCAACGTTTATATGTAGCAGGGTAAATCTCGAGTTTGTGTCTATAAAGGAGTGGGCCTTTATGTTACCATCTTGCTATCCACCCCTTCCTTAGCTAACTCCCCCCAGGCTTTCAAACTCAACAAATGGGCAATCAAAGTAGTTTTATTAAGTACCGCAAAACACAAACCCGCCGCCACCCAGACTTCAACTCCCCTTTCGAAAGCCTCCTAAACGGCGCCGACTTGCAGTGGCCAGTCTGGAAGTCGCTAAGCCGTCTTCGTGCCCAGGTTGACCGCTGCAAGACCAACATGGCAAAGGTTTCACAGTGCTGAGTAATAAGTACGCAATGCATATCTGGTAAGGCCGAACATAAGATGGAGCACCTTACGAACTGCTCCAAATGCCCTCGTAGCTATTCAACGGAAGACCTGATGACAAAGTTGGACGCTGCTGTGTCCATCACCAAGTTCTGGGCAAATGTAATTTGAAATTTGAGTCTTTGACCCGACAGAAGATGTTACCCATAAATTAAGTTAAATTAATTAGCTTGTAATTAATTCATATATAATGTAATTCTGTTTCAGAAAGATTTGTCAAGTACTGAATACAAAATTATTATTTCTATTACAAAACTTTAATTATAAACACTCAAAAACATAAGTATTTAAAAAAAAAATGAACTTATTCAAATAAGTCCAAGTCTTTGTGACTTGACAGCGAGCCTTCCAGCATTCTGGTCTTGCTTTGTCTCTACCAGGCGTTCGGACAAATACTTATATATTGTCCGTGTCCCCGGCCCCCACGGTCACAAAGTGTCTACTCCAAAAGGCTCAAATATGTAACTCCGGTCAAGAGTCAATAATCAATATACAACAATTACAATACTTACTTATTATTGCTTTTTCTCTGAGATAAACCAAGGAGATAGGGACTTTTCTCTGAGATAAACCATACACTCACCTACCGAATAGATACAGAAAACATCGACTTGTAGGGACTAGGTACATATTATTCTATCTTTAAAACTAACATTTATGAGATGGTCATTAGGAATGTAACTAGCAAAAAGAAGCTAGCAGCTGTCTTGCTACATGTCGTAGCCTGACCGTTCCTTAAGAAGCAAACATAGGATGTTAGTTTTTACAAGCACTAGGCTCAACCCAACCGGTCTGCATCCTGCTAGGTTCAACATAGCTTATATTATCCAACTACGACTTGGTTCTAATTGCGACTTATGATAAACATTTTTTTTGTTCTAAGAAACACAAGTACCAGAATTAAGTATTTAATAAGCGTATTAATCAATTTCCTTATACTTTTTCCCGTCAAGGATCGAACCCGCATCCTTCTAAGTTTGCAGGCCCGCCCGTAGAAAACATTCTTACCTACAATCCATACACAAAGAAATATTCAACAACATTCCGTAAGGAAAAAAATCAATAAATATCGATCCTCCCAACAGCTATTTTGAATTTAGCTCGTATATGCGTCGTGTATGCCCCTAAATAAAATAATTTTGACCTTCCACTTCGGTAACACCATAAGACAATTGAATATTCTAGAACATGCCCCTTCAGCCATCTTATAAAAACCATAACTTTATAATAAAAACGTAATAACATAACACAAGGTGTCATTACGATCTATTGCACAAGCTACGGCAAATTTGCTACGTGATTTGCGGTCGACCGTGACGTCAGAACTAGTGGTTTGAATTAAAGAAGAGTAGAAAGGTTCAGACTATACAGTCTAGTACAGTCATTGAGTACAGTCATTGGGACAGTCTGTATAAAATAGTACAAGTATAATGAAGTTTATGAAGTAGTGTTTCGGAGATTAACCATTAGTTCGAATTATTAACTATACATAGGTAGGTAAGTTAAAATAATAATATTGCATGACATTACACGCAGCGCAATCTAACCCCAAACTAAGCACTAAGCTTGTACTATGGGTCTAGTACTCACAACGGATAATATACTACATTTATACTTTTTTTTTGTAAATACATACATAGAAAGACACCCAGACAAATACAAATATTTATTTAAGTGCATCAAAATCTACGTGCTAGTTTTGTATTTTAGGGAAAAACTTTTTGTTCCAAATGAATATTTGTTGTGGAGTTGGAGATAGATGGACTTAGCCCTATTCCAGGGGCTCTATTTTTGAACCAAATGAGGCATTTCGAGCGATTTTAATACCTCGATTTCTACTGATTTTCGTTCAATTTCTGTAATTTTTCTACGTGAATCGCACGTCAACATCGAGTGGTATCAACCAATCGCTTCAGGAGTCCGGCATCAAACGATAATCAGCAGATATCGAATTATTTAAATCGCCTGAAGTGCAACGAGCGATTCAAAAATAAGGCTCCAGGCACACTGGTAAAACCGTGGGGCGAAGCTATGGTAGACAAAATATAAAACAAAATTATTACGTATCTTACAATGGACGGATGTAGTAAATCATTTTGAAATGTTCAAGAATTAAGGATGTCACGGCGAAAATGAAGAACATGTTGAGATCCTTCAATACAAGGTTGCTGTAAATCGCTTTTACTTACACTTACATAAGTTTACGTATTTACATGCAATTTCCATATTTTTTCATGAGTAAAAAGCGGTCCGTTTTACTAACACAGACCAACATTCCCATTTGTTTATTAGTAAGATTACTAATTATTACAAATCGGCTGTTCGGCCGACTATTCAGCCGACTAGCCGGCAATGTAAATTATTATAATTCGGAAATATTTAGGTTATTCGTCATCAAAACTTCCAAAAATATACGGCATCTTACCATAATATCTTCAAATGATTTTTTTTACTTTCACACCTTTAAAAAAATCTTAGATACCCAATTGTTACTTGACGACTTGTTGGCACAATTCGCAGAATAGTCGGCACCTACCGACTAAAGCGCAGACAAAAATTTTGTTCAGTTTATTTCATATAAACAGTCATTTAAAGTGTATGAGCTGAGTCTTGTAACTGTAAATTCGAGAAAGACATACCTTCAGTTGTATTTGGTACTTATTTGTTTGAACTGTCTGTAAACATAGTTATTCTTTGAACAATTTAGTGAAGTGGAGCGAACCGCTTGCCGGCAACCACTGCCAAGGCCTAAGTTGTTATTGCATTGATGTCGATGCCTCTAATGCAAATCAATTTTTTTTATAATATCTTCAGATAATCTTTACGAAGACGATTGATTTTTTAGTAGCTAGGTAACCTATAATACCGAATATTCAAAAGTAATTCGTCTAGACGTCCAAAACAATCCCTTTCGGTGTATTTGACCTCGAAAAAATTACGTTACTTTAGATGTAAATCTAATAATTCTATGTCATTCGGAATGAACACATAGGTACAATGGTATAATAATAGAAAAATAAGGGTATATAACTCTACATTGCGTTATTGAAATACAGCATATAAATCTACATCTCACGATTAAGAAAACAGTTACTTTGCCCTTTTTCATTTAATTTTTAGATGCTTTATATAGCGCAAGCAACTTTTTCTCCATGCTTTGTAGTGCGTTGGTATAAATGCCCGGGATATTTTTAGGTGGCGTACCCAGGTTTGCCCAGCACCTATACCACTCTCCCAGTTTAGTCAGTCATGTCTGGAGCTACGCCGTGGGTTAGCTACAGAGCGGTGTTCGTCTAGCTAGTAGTACCTACCAACGAGTTTAATTCCGAAAATCATGGGTTCATAGCTATCCGCGCAATAGTGTCTTTTTCCTAGCGAAAAGTCAAGGGCGTTATTACATAGCTCTTACGGTGAAGTAATATACCCTAGCAAACCCACGCCTTAATTAGAAGTAGATACTTATGCTTTAAACAATTACTAATCACTTTGCTATTTTATTTCTAGAAGTTATTGAACGCTAAAGTTCTATGACATATCCGGCACGTGCATTATGCAAATATACGACCACCTGCATAGATGCATTGTTAATTAGTGATGTAACTAATTCTGCAGTGCGGATAAGAGAAATAAAAAGGTACATCACCAGTAATCATATACAATCCCGGCCGCGCACTTTTTATAAGACTTAATATGTATGAAGACAAGAGAATTGTCAGCCTAGTTGTTAGGTTGCAAGCTGGATTTGCTATCGAATACACCGTAGATTACAATATAGGAACCGGAACCGTAAGACTGAAAAGCTGTGTTGGTAGAATATAATTAAATTAAACATTACACATTAAACAAATGTTGAAACGTGTTGAGGAAATGTTCCTTAACGCACAATGTTGCGGAAAACTAACTTTACGGCGTCACGTAGATTAAATTTCGCGCTTCATGTTGCGGCACAAAATTTTCCCTACTATATCCTTAGCTTAATAAATTACTCACTTTCAACACCTTTCAACTTTTACCTGTACATTGATGGCGCTCTTGAAACCACCTTTTTAAAAATGTTGTTAAATATCTATGTAGGTTATATATCTTTCTAATAAAACGCTCGCAAGATCTACTGTTCGCAGAACTATTAGAGCTGTAAAGACTAATTTAAAATTAAACTTCATTTCGACTTCAAATCCTTTAATTATCTACATTGTTAAGACCCCATATTCGTTGATAGCCATCTTAAAAACGTCTGTGATTTGTCGAATAGCCATCAGTCACTTTTTGTTACATTGAGAGCGTGTGTAGGCGTACAATAATAATATAAATTCAACAAAAGATTTCGTCGTACAATGCGTGTAGCCTTGATATAAACGCGTAGGTAAATTATATTTAATATTTTGGGATTGAGAGCTAATCACTTGCTTATTTAATACCAACTGGTCTCCAATTGAATTTTCCTAAAAATGTAAGTTTTTTGTGCTTTACATACGTTAGTACCAAACTTCTTTTTATTGCCTTTCGTACCTACATATACGTTTGATTTATGTAGGTTTGTTTTAGGGGGTATTAAAAGCTTTTTTAGTATCCAATTTTTTCATTGTTTTTAACATACCTAGTTGATAATATGTAGTTCCCAAAAGTAACGCCTAATTCAATCAATTATAGTTTTTAAGTCATATATTTTTTTAAGCCAACTTAATAGTAGCTTATATTTACATTGCTTCCTCACTGTGTGCATTCAAATTCAAAATCACATAAAGCATGCACCTTGTCAGTTGAATCTATAATGTGAGGTACATTACAAGTGAATGCTCTCGGTGAGGGAGCACCTTAATACATTTATTCTACCTAATATGCAATACAGTTTTCTTGCATTCATCAAAGTCAGTTGAGTGAAGTGGCTAATCCAGGATTTATGCAAACATTGATAAGCTTGGTTAATTGAGAACGCCCATATCTTATGTATGGTTTCTATGCTACATAATTATTTGCAGTTGACGAATGACGATAGTAGTATATTGACAGCAAAGACGATAAAACCAGTTGACTACTCATAATCATAAGTATGATATGAAGTACCTACGACTTTTTAGTAGCACTCTTGTGCAAAAACGGCCAATCAAAAACACTGGCTGAAATCTATAGGCCATACTTTGACTTTGCTTAGAAAAACTTTGAATTAAGACAATTTTTGGTATATACATATAAAGTGATCTTCGCAACTATCCAAAGTTTTTGCTCAGTAAGTCAAAGTTTTTTAAACTTAAAATGTAAACTAATCAAAAATAATGACCTAAACTTTACTTCTCTGTTATGACTATGAAGTTCGTTTTATATTATTCGTATATTATTTAATTTCTTCTATGGTTTTTGCGATTTTGCATACAAACCGAACACGATACAACCGGATAAACGCGATACAACCGGATAAATAAAGTGTTTTTTTTTGTATATTATTACAAATGAATTTCGATTATAAATTTCAATTCAAAGTTTATGCTTAGTTTTTGCGAAGCTCAGTCTGAGCAAAGTCAAAGTATGCACTATAGATTACAGCCTTAGTATAGATAGGTAACGCATCGGCCAATCACAAAGAGTCTAAGTATAGATAGGTAACGCATCGGCCAATCACAAAGAGTCTAAGTATATATAGGTAACGCATCGGCCAATCACAAAGAGTCTAAGTATAAATAGGTAACGCAATGGCCAATCACAAACTTTGATTATTACCTCACCCCTGTCCGCAACGGTGAATTGTATTTGTGGTTAAATTCGCGGTATGAGCAGTAAATTGGCTTCTTGTTTTTGATTGACAGGTAATAAATGGAAGACAGATGTATAATAATTGCCTATATCTATTATTAATCGTATGGCATCTTACAGGCGATATTATTACAAAACTAAGGCTGGTAGCTAACATCGAACTAACTAATCTATATTAGATTACCGTGTTGCTCCGGCCGAGAATAAGGTTAACCCTTCTCTTCCCGTGGGAGTAAAAGGCGGCTAAGATATCTAGGGGAAACTAGCAAATTCAAATTGCAAAAGTAGCTGATAAACTTCTCGGTCTCTAGGAAAAATGCGTACTTGCCGCAGGTATGGTCAATAGTATGGTAGTTTCATCCGAAAATGTTTTATCCAAATTCTATTACCATAGGTTAGACTCGATTTAGACACGGCAGGTCGTTTTTACTGTTCATTCAAATATGGTCATCGCATACACCGCATATAATTTGTACCAGGCTGTAAGCACTTGGAGCAGTTATCCTGTTTCGTGCTAGTGCAAGTACATAGGTGAAACGTCGGTAAGCCAGTAGTTTGGGGTTTTAGCGAACGATATGTAATGTTCGTTCGCGGTCCTTGGTTTTCGCAGTACCCAATGTGTTTCGAAATTACATTATTCGCAGTCTCTGTTATTCTTTGACCTCCCGAGAGGGTCACAACCCGAAACCAGCCTAATTGGAGCTAGATTGCAATATTTCCAACAAAAAATGCACGTTTTCGAGAAAATCCAAGAATGTTAAGACATTGTTGAGACCATTTACTCGCTTTAGGACATATTATAGAAAACGTGCTATGATCAGATAATCAATTCTGATTGTAAAGAAGTCGTATACATCCCGAAACATCGCTCAAAAGAGATAAGAAAAAAAGCAATAAGATTGATGTGTGTTGTGTAGCAAATATAGTGTGGTCATAATAAGTATAATATGTAGTATATCCGTTGTCTAATACCCATAGTACAAGCCTAGTGCTTAGTTTGGGGCTAGATTGCACTGTGTGTAATGTTGTGCAATATTAATTTATTTTTAAATATCACGTACTTTTTCCCTACTGTAAAAAGATGACCTTCGATATGAAAGTCGGACCACTAGACCAACAGCACCGGTCGTATCTAGTATTAAAAAATCATGGTAAACGATGTATACGACTTCATTACAATCAGAATTGATTATGTGATCAGAGCAAGTGTCCTATAATATGTCCTAAAGCGAATAAAAGGTCTCAACACAACAGTTTCAACATTCTTTGATTTTCTCGAAAACGTGCAATACTTTTAGGAAATATTGCAGTCTAACTCCAACTAGGCTTGTTGGAGCTACACTAGCTAGCTAGCTAGCTAGTTTATTTTTGTTGCTTGCTCCAACAACTAAAATACACATGTATTTTGGAAGGAATGAATCAAATACTTACAATATAGAGTTTATTACTAAAGAATTTACAATGTAAAGAAACCATCCACAACTTAAAACTAGGCGGCATAATGTGCCTTATTGCTTAGAGCGATATCTTCCAGACAACCGTTGGATAGACAAGAAGTTCAGGTGTAAGGTAGGGGTAGCGTTTTGTTCTCGAGAAAAATCTAACCATGCTGAAGCATTGTTGAGACATTTTCGTTGTAGAATAAGTGGCTTGATCACAAACAATGCACTTGTCTGGTAATTAACTGAGTACCGTAATGCTGTCTGGGTTAGATGATCAATATGTATTCAGTAGATTTCGCATCACGATGCGCCCGCGCCGCTCCGCGCAGACTTCAAATGTTTGAATAGGATTATCGAATGCTTGTAAGTACAGTGTCTGTTGTTAGTAGGGTAATGAAATAGGATAACAAGCTTGAATATTAGGAATATTACCCAGCTAGCTTTATGGCACACCGTGCTAATATGCAAATTATTTATGTTTTTTTTTTAATAATTGATTAGGTAATAAGTAATGCTATTCTTTTATAAAATAGGGAAATAATAAATATTAAAAAAACATAATATAAAAGAAGAGAATGGTAATAGTACCATTCTCTTCTTTTATATTAAAGATTATGTATAGACATAATATGATATAAATTATGATTATGTATAGACATAATGATATAAACAGATTTTCCCGGATTTTTTAACTAAATGAATGGTCTTTATTTAAATATAAAGGCTAGTTTTTGGAAAAAAATGCATTCCTTTATTTTGCACCCGACAGGACTTGAACCTGCAACCCAACAAAACCGCTTTGAAACGCGCTGCCAATTGCTCCACAGGTGCCTGTCCGGCCGAGACGATATTATGGAAACACTTTAAAAATAAAATCAAGGAAGTATTACCAACTTTAAAAAGCCACTCAAAACGGCGTAAACTTCACCAAACTAGGTCGTTAAGATAAGAAAGGGTCTCGAAACCATCTCGTAATTAAAACTAAAAGTCGACCTTGACAATGGATAAGAAACAAACGGCATATCTATTCGGTAAAGCGGTCCGTCGTTATGTTGTAACTACAGAGACTACAGTCAAGGCCGGGTGACATAACACGTTACGTGTCGACGTCGACTGCCGAGCCGTTATCTGTGCGCCCGCGCAACCGACCGCTACTCGTCGTCGATCGTGAACTTTCATCGTATTTCCTACATTACAGGTTTGTTTACTGATGTTAGGTAAGGCTTTATAATTGCTTTGCTAAGTGATTAGGTGATCATTGTTTTTCAGGTGTTTGTTCTTGCAGTTATTTCTTTCTTTCATGCAGCTTCGTTACAATTCCTGTCGACTTTATGCTACATTATTTTGACATACTTCAATAACTACTATAGGACTTATCCTATATTAGTTATTGAAATATGTCAATGGGAGAGGAGATTGTCCTGAATTAAAGATTCAGGACATTCAGGATTCAGGACATTACTACGTAATAAAATAAATAAATTATAATTAGTCTCTAGGTATGGTACCTAAAAGACTGACTGCTTTGCATCTCTGCCAAAATAGCAGCCGGGCCTTTGGTCACCAGAAGCTAATACTTACTACAAATTTTGTTTAAAATGAATGATTCTAAATAGGTTTAAATTTCTAAATACTTATAAATGACATTTTTTTTAAGAAATGCTTTCCGAAAATTGCACCTAACTAGACATGAACCTGCAACCCTGATATTCCGTATCGTGCACTCGCCTATTGCGCCACAGATACTTGCTCTGCCGTCGTGAAATTATGGACTGCATCTCTTCGTTCTATGCGACTAAGGCACGTAGCGACATCTACCGGTTCCTTTACAAATTACCGGCTTGTATGTATTGTATAATTCCATTTACATAGAATTTTATACAACGATGAGATGATGCTTATGATTACCCTGTTTTTTATAGTGTTTCTTACATTTGGATGACTAATTTTTGAAGAAATGCTTTCCAATAATTGCACCCGACAAAACTACTTAAAAATGGTTGTCTTCGTGAATGCCCTTAGTTTGTTATGTTGGTATAAGGCAAAAATAGTCAAAATCCCAACAAAGACCATGTAGACTAAGAATAAAAAACCATATAGTCTTCAATTTATGTCATAAAATTGAATACACTCTAAGTCATACTAATATCACATAGAATGACGTAAGTGGCATACGTGAGAAGCATCTTGAATTAGAACCACTGAATTTATATAGCATGATGGTTAAGATACACAAGAAATAAACCAGAGAGACAGAAGTTTTTGCACTAACCCGTATTTACTGCTCCTGATAAGAATCTTAACGACAAAATTAAACCAATCTACTGCAGTCCTGAATAACCAGTTAGTTTATGATGAATTGCATAATATGTGGGTTTGTGATAAGCAGCTAACTGTAGATACTAATAACATTAATGTTTTTACAGTGAGATGTCAGTTAGTTTCTCATAATTTTAATCTAATCCAGATTTTATTTATTTTACAGTGCTTCCTACAATGAAGTGACTATATTTTTTAAAGAAATCCTTTAAAAGAATTCGCATCCGACAGAACTTGAACCTGCATCGCTGGTAGCTACAGAGTATTTAATTCTTTCGTGGAAGTAGATAGCTACGCATAACATAGATGAAAGAAACGGACCTTATATAAATCTACAAGATCCAATGACATGACATGACCCAGGACCAGGTACCACACCAGTAGTGCCAAGCACGTGCCATTAAAATAGGAAATAGGAGTTTCATGGAAATTCAATAGATTCCGCGCTACTTCGCTACACAAATAAACTTTTAATTTAGGATATAATTTAAATGTAGGAAAAAGTTTATTTTTTTCGTCCTTCGTCGTGCAAAACCTCAATCGATTTTGACAAAACTTCATAGTAGTTATCTCGATATATTTGCAAGAACTCATACAGTAGACTCTGAAGTAAAATCCTAGTAATATTATAAAGCTAACAGTTTATGAGTATGTATGTTAGTTACTCAATCACCGAAAAACTACCGAACCGATTGCGGTGAAACTTGGAATATCGATAGCTGGATACTGTTTATCCCGATATTCCCGCAGAAACGAGACTAATGCGGCTGAAGCTAGTTGTTACTATAAGAATGATTAGGTGTTTCTTTATTTTTTTCCTACGCATAACTTGCTTGCTTGGTCCTCATTCCTTGAATATACCATTTAAACATTAGATATAATTTCTGTGCCATTTATTACGTTTCAGAGTATGTACCGTTATCCAACATCCCGCTGTGACTGCAATTCCAGTATTAAATAAACCTAATCACATAACATATCTAAATGTTACATGCTGTGTCTAGTTTGTTAACTTTATCAAGTTGGCATTGTTTATTTCGTTTCAGAGGTTTTTCAAGGTCCCAGACTGTATAATATGATTAATAGAGAAATTAGCAACTACCAAACTAGCAGTTCAGAATGTAAGAAAAAGACAACAAGATGGTTGCTTAATCTTACTTATAATGATACAGAATCACTATTTGATATAATTCTGTGAGTTATAGTCAGACTCACTAATCACAAACACTAAATATACTTATTTTTACTAAATTTATATATATTATTTTATTATTTATTTTTGTTAGTTAAAAGGAAATGTACTCCTATCAATTTTAAACTAGTAATATTTTATTGTATTTATCCATTTTCTACGCATATACATTTATTTAATTCACCCTTAACGTTATTTTATTAACTTTATTTTATATGACGATCTGTATATCAAATAATAGTATTTATTAACTAATCAGTGAGTTTTGTGTTGTACTTAAATTCTTTCTTCAGTACATTACAATCTGCTGCGCCAATTGTGAGGGCGAGTCCTGGAGTTCTAAGATACAAGCCTTGGCTTAGTTTAGGCTCCAGTTCTCCCACAAATAAATTATTTAAGTTCAATTTACCTAACATTGTAATTAGTGTTAGATAGTGGTTTTTCTTTGTTGTATTTCTTTTTTATTTTGTTTGTGGAAGAAATAAATGAAATTTATTATTAAAAAAAAAATATATATATTATTAAGAGGTATGATTTTTCCTTCCTAACTCCAAATTATTTGGGGTCAGCACAGTAAGTACTGTAAGTCTTCATTGACCATACCTGCTGAAAATTGAATTATATATGAACAAGAAGCGAAATTTCATGTCATCTCATACTCCGGGTCGAGGTACTGTCTTATAAAACTACTATCTTAGAATAAGCAACACAGTCTAACACTAATGTTTGTTACATTAAGCAATTATCAATTCTACGATAAAGGTACATGGCATCCCGTGGCATCTTACAACATAACCCATTAAGAGGAGACCCATAAGATACAGTATGCTCATTTTGGTAGACATCATCAGCCTGATGCAGTCCAGTGATTACGACAGAGGCCTCTCTGATTTCACGCCTCATAGAGACATAGAGACGCCTCATAGTGAGACATAGGCCTCTCTGATTTCACGCCACCTGGATCTATTTTCGGCTTCTCGCATCCAGCTTGTGCCAGCCGTCTTGCGCAAATCGTCACTCCAACGTGCCTAAGGACGTCCTACACCAAGCAGACTAATATTATCATTATTGTCTAAGATCAAGTAATGATGTTACACTTCGTCCTTCTCGATCAAGTCACGAACTTGAAACGATATTTGGTTACCTGTACAGTTAGGTATCGATTCGGCAATGTCTCGTCTTGACATTCAGAGTGGCCGCATGTGGCCGGGACGAACGTGTTCCGAATGCAATCTGTCATTCGTGAGAACTACCCACCTACCGGCGAAGTAACGAAGTAGCGTCCATAATGTTAAACAGTAGGTTAAATATGTCAATTTTAACATTCCTAGCAGAACTGACAGAAAGCAAACCATCTGAATATTTGAAACTATAGGCGCTATTTGTTTGGTTCGTAATCTAGATTTTAGTATTGGATTTATCAATCTAGATGATAGTTTATAAGGCTATATTTTGTTTTAGATTTTAACGTATAAAATTATTATAATTTTTGCTTTTTTTAGACTTAATAAAGACTAGATAGTATAATGTAGGTATAATACAATGATTACTATAAAATAGGTCGTAGAATGTAGACTGTATAGGTGTCTAAATAATCTAAATAATGTTTTCTGGAGTAACTTATAGCTTGTTTGAAGTTGTTCTAATTCGAAAACCGAAATAATAAAATATCAAATGAAGATACATTATTACAAATTATGTATGCCTAAAGCTAATGCATCTCTACATTTCAAGCAAATTCAATGTTTGCTATTAAGGCGATGTAGACTGTAAGCCTGGAATATGCAAAACGAATATTAAATGGTAAAAAACTCATGACTTCTCATTGGAGGTCATGTTCCCAAGACGTACTAAATTAAATGTTTCAAATTTTCAGATGTTTCAAAATAATCATGTAAAAATAAAATATCTTATTGCATAAAACTATTTAGACTTTGACTTTAAAAAATATATCCCAAGCAACTAATACCACCCTTTCAACTTGTCGACCGTCGTGCGGTTTGAGCAACGCTTGGCGCGAATGGGTGACCGAAAATTTCTATGGCAAAAAATCATTTCTTGAGCTCCACCTTGCTTCGGAGGGCACGTTAAGCAGTTGGTCCCGGTTGTTATCTCTGATAGCAGTCGCTAGGTCAAGTTAGAGGTCTTAGGGTGACCTGAAAATTCTAACACTAGGAAGAAGAAGCTTGTCGACCAGGGAACACAGATCGTCTATAGGTACTCGTCTGGAGTCAACTATGTACATATCTAGGCCAAGAGTTTCCACATGATGTCTTCTTTCGTCGTAAGAGCGATGTTAATAGCACACACATTTTTCTTAAAGACATTACGATACGCAGTCGACTGGGATAAAACTCATTTAACTAAGCATGCAATACCTCATCCAATTTTCACTTCACATCGAAGTAAACAATAGATGAGTTACAATTAATTCAACTAGATCATGATTAAAGGCATTTAAAATGGACAGTTCCCCTGCGACCCTTTAAGCTGCATCTCAATTGACCGTATCATTCTTCGACCCCGTTCTAAAAACCTGGGTCGGAATACATGAATGTATCTGCAATTAAATAGCCCAAGGTCTAATTCACGTGTGAATCCACGAGATTAACTCACGACATAGAACATGAGACCAAAAAAACGGCACAATCTGCATCACATGACAGGATGGATGGCAACGTGATGGCACCTTCAGGGGACTTGAACTTACCACGTGATATCTAAGATTCCATGGCCTATTTTCATAATTTTGTTACTGATGCAGGTTTTCATTAATATTTAATCATCTATTAAGTAGTGGAGCAATTGAATCTGCTTATTGAAATAAGCATACAAAGTGTAAAATGAATCTAGTCTTCGTTCAACCTTAAAATCCTTGGATTCAGTTTGTAGTGTAACTGTTTCTGCGATTGTAGATTTTTTTACTTTCATTTGAAATTAGTGAAAAGGTCTATTTTAATTGTGTATGACAAACAAACGGGAATACTTCTCCTTTCATTCCGATTCTTCGAACCAAACTTATTGTTTAATATTGCACCCAAACGTAACTTACGTACCATCATAAAACCTGACAAAATACAAATAAAACTGTGACTAATGAAATTCCAAACGGAAGGCCATTTCGGTTTTAACCAATTGTTTCATTAACAGAATATTTCAAACAATAACAAAACTTTTGCTTTGACCCTACTTTCTATTTCATTTGACTAATATTTATTGCCTTGCACTGTTATTGTAACAAAAGTAGAGCGGTACCAATATTTACTGAATTCTCCAAAAGAAAATGTTTAAAAGATGGAAGGGTATTAACGACAATAGATTCAAAAGTAAACGATACAACATTTACCTACTCTATACTATTTTCTGTTAAAATATGTTTAAGTATTGTAGTGGCAATAACGCAAGCGGTAATAAGGTGTTACCTATCGAAATTGGAATTTGGGAACATCAAACACTTGACATCAAAAGTATATTAATAATTTATTCGACCTAAAATCAAGTGTCCTGTGTCCTGTCCGTGAATAAACGAACTGTTTTTAATGATATTTTCATGAATATTTAAAGCACAACACTTCACGTAAAAAGTTAGTTTTGCTGTAAGGCAAAAGTCCTGCTTTTGAGTACATAAACCAGTAAAGATTTTAGCAAATATAGAAAGAAGATGTGTTAATGAAAGTTAAATATTTTAATAGACCCAAACAAGGGCGGGCTGGAGATTCTAGTTTTGAGAGGCCCGAAGAATCTGTAGGGCGATGCTCAAGTAATTTTATATTACATCTCCCTCGTACTAAGGAGATTAGTGAAAGGTGAAAGAAGACAGGCCTATAGCTTAACAACTCACGTAAGTTGGCCAAAGTGAAATGACCGCAGTTGACCATTTTGGATGTTGCGTCACCATTCGTGGTTCGAATTTTAGATTTATACATTTTTACAAGACGTGAATGAAAATGGTACGTACCATAAAATTTGGTACATTATTTTAGCTCTGTCGTTTGTTTTCAAACTATCAAGTTCCTGTGATTTTGCTACCCATAGTTCTGATTCTGGGAGAAAATTGGAGTGTAAAAACACCCTAAAGGAATGCACTATAATTATCGAAACATACACTTTTTTTGTCCTCAATATTAGAACTGGTCTAGTGTTTAAATATAGACATTTATTTTTATATTTAAACACTAAGGAATCGGCTGGTTTAAATTATAAACATATTAATATATTTAAGTACTTACTATTTTAATAATCATGAATCTTATTATTATTATTATGGCATGTTCAGTTGGCATCACGGACCCGTTATCCAAAGTCAGTAAAAGGCTACATGGACAGAGACACTTTATATTTTTCTACGGTTTTCGCGACGATGATGCGAATTTAAAAAAAACCGTGGGGTTTTACTACATTTAGACTATTTCAGTGCCCATCGTTTATAATATTAGTAAGATTTTCAAAAAATCTCCGGGGAAGGTTTCGAATCTATGCCCATAATTTGCCGTACGAGTTGACGGGAAGATTTTTAATGTTGCATTTTCTTGGCTTATACTAGAACTATTGTTATAGAATGCCTTGAACGATAAACATAAGTAATATCAAAAACTCAGCTATTCGTTGATTAAGTTTTTCAAACGGCTGATAATAATATACGAGTATTCTGTACTTGACAACTCATTGTATTGCATAGTTAGTACAATATTCTACACCACCTATATCCAAATGTAACCTATACCATTGAATTTCTTAGGTAATCTTGACTCTAATTCAAAAACCGTGTTTTGCTTGTTCAAGTTCAGCACAGCGTCAACATTAGACGTAGTCAAGGAAGGATGGAGTCGACCTACTTGTGGTTCCCTGACCTCCGCTGCAGCCTAGCATGGAGACACCTTTCTCTTTCCCTCGTGCCAACAATTTGGACTATCTCTTTCGCTCCCGGAATATTTTCGCAACGCGTTTGGAAAATGGCGCAACTCTGCGCGGAGGCAACCGGATGAACAGTCAAGGTTTTTAAGGGTAAAGAGACCTTTAATGTTTTTCTTGTGTTATTTTGTACGAGTACACCTACTGTTTTAAATTATTCTTTACTTTACTGTAATTTATTTTTATAGAAAAAGGTGCACAAGTTCAAAAACAATGACGTAGGTAAGTATTCAACTTTTCAAGTGGAATGGTCTCGAAAAAGAATTAAGTTTTTTTTTAAATAACGATAATGTTTTATAAAAATATGTAAGTGGGTTATTTACATCAAAATCCGAAAACACTATATCTGTCTCATCTTCTCATCTATCAGTCATTGACCCTGGTGATCTAATACAAATACCAGCCAGTAGATCGATTTGCTATACGAGTTTAGAATTTCAAGTTTGAGGCAATATCACCATATTGCCTTGGTGGACTTGTCGGGGAGACACGATTTCCCACCTTGGCTTGCCATCACTTCCTGCCGTGAGTAGCTTTGGAGCAGAGCGGAGCAGGCTTACTCCGCTCGATGGATGAAGTCGTTGGTCTGGCTGAACCTCAGGGAGCTTGTGGCTTTAAAATCCTGGAAGGCGCTGCATTCGTCAGCCTCTCACATCTCTGTTGCCCAGTTTGTGACTTGGCGAGGCTTTGTTTGCCATTTTTAAAAATGCGGCATTCTCTAAAAATAATGTGTTTAGTTTATTAGGCTGAATCTGTGACTAAATCCTTATTAGTAAATTTTTGTGTCATTTGTGTCTTGAGTTGTGATTGTATATCATTTATGTTTAAGTATAGTATTTTTTATTCGCTTCTATTACCCCGGAGTGAATAATTTCATGACTGTAAAGGAGGTGCCTAGACTCTCTGTTTTGTTTCACAATTAACTGACTAATGAAGGTGTTCAAGCTCTCACTGCTATCTCTGTGCCGTGTTGGATTTCCGCCGGGAACAAATTGTATTTAAAATACTTACTTAAATATTTATATATTGTTTCTGATGTGGATGTCTCTTGATTTATAATCTGTATGTATTTACAAAAGAAACATTAACATAAGTATTATATCGGTATTCTTTTGTCACTATATCATAAGCTTAGTAGCTTAAAATAGGGCTAAATGTTATTTTATGCAATCAATTTAGTAAGATTTGTTTTTATTTTATTTACGTTCAGCTTCACACTAATAATATTATTATTATTAAAAAAAGCTCACATGAAATGGGATAAATATTTTTATTTTTTTTAATGTTGGATACGCCCTCATTGTACGAGTATAACTATTAAATAAAAATCCGAGTAATCTAATAATCGTGATTTAAATCGGCTTAAAGTCTCCATTTCAGTACATATAATAAAAGATTTAACAAAAACATAACATTTGGCCTCTATGAGTTTTCACGTATGAGAACTTGTTGAACGCTAATTATACTTAAGGCGGCGATAGATGATAATTATCGGTCCTTGTCCGATTGCATATAAATGAGCGAGATGGAATTGCGTGAAAAAATCTACAATTTCTCGTAAAATCAATCATTAACGAAGATTAAAGTAATATTTTAATAAAATGCGATGAAGAAGTTCTAGGTATTGTATTTTCTAATATTATGATGCCTATAAGAAAATATAGCAGTTAAGGATTTAGAAGAAAAATTGATTTATTTTGTAAAACAGGGGTAACTTTGCCTGTATAATAGTGGTATTTAAAGTTATTTTTTATTGTTTTTGAAATAAAGGGGACACTTCTTGTATCATGTACAATAACATAATACATTGTTTAAAGATCTATTTGATACCGGCTATGAAAAAAACTATTCAATCGGAAGGGATTTCACATGAGTCTCGTCCTTAAAAAAAGAATGCACGTGGTTTTTATTTTTATTTTCCCTACATCTTCAAAATAATAATTACGTTAAAGACATAAAGAATCATGGAAAAAATCCTTTTCAAAATTATTAGGTAATCGTAAGAAAATCAAAATACTGAACAATAAATACAACTTAGAAATATTTTTAGCAAGGAAATATATCTCCGCTCTAACCACTGAGCTACACAGGATTCCTGTGTAGCTCAGTGGTTAGAGCAGTCGCCTGGTTAGCGAAAGGACGCAGGTTCGAATCCTGTCATGGGGATTTATTGAAAACATATTTCCTTGCTAAAAATATTTCCAAGTTTAAAATGCCTTGAGCAATTAAAACAAAAAGAAATAATAAATGCAAATTAAGGCTTTACAACTAATCAGCAGAGTAGATAACGAACCCACCATTTAGAGTACCAGTACCTACCTAAGTAAGGTAAAAGATCTGAATTTCATTTTCTAAAACCCGATTACGAGGTGACGCAGGCAGTAAGAAGAGGTCAATCGCGACATGTGAAAACGAAAGGTGTCCCAAACTGAAATCGAAGGGAGTGATCCCGTTATCCTGTGAGATGGAAAGCTCCCGTTATGAAGCAGTAACAATGAGTCAGGGCCTATCCTCAGCTGCTATACTGCTAGCTAGCATGCGTAGACTACTTACTGTTAATTGGACGATGTTATAGTGTGTGGGAAGTTAAAGAACGTATTCTTTTATAATTATTTTTCCCGGGGCTTATTCGCGTATTATTATTTTTAAATTCTCTTACCTCGACGTTTCGATCATGTTACAATGATCTTGGTCGTGAGGGGGTGGGGGGGGGGGGGGTATTCTTTTATATTTGTTACTAGTTGCGCCCCGCGGTTTCACCCGCGTAAGATTTATCAAAATCTGTTCAACATCGGTCCAGCAGTGCACGCGTGATGCCGTGACCAAAGGAAATAGGGAATTATTTTTTATTTATTTAATAAAGATTTCAATATCGGTCGAATACAGAACGTTACTCAAAATTTGAGTTCTATTTAAACAAGTAGCAGTTCTTGAACTGAAAAATTCCCGTACTAATTTTAAAGTTTGATGTCGCTTCACTTATTTAAGTACCCTCAAATTTTAAGTGGCTGAATGGATGTACCGCAATTTCGATATTCATTTTTTGTATTCATGAATAATTAATATGAGTATTATTTCAATTTGAGACCTGTTAATTTTGACAGATATTGATAGTTCTTTTAGGAAGACCATGTTCCTAATATCACAGTTTAAGTAGGTAGTGCACCCAGTATAAAAGGCAAATTCGTAGCTGAAAGTGGCGTCACAAGTTTTTTTTTAAATTAATTGTTACTTTTATTTTTACTATAGATATAGATACTATAGATATTTAAGATAGACCAGTTTCGTATTTGAAACTGAAGTGGGTCACGTCGATTGCCTTCTCTCGACCGTTAGCGAGTTATCGCCTGACGAAAAGTCTGTAGCCCACGAGACCTCGTAACTGTTCCCTTGCGTCATCCAAGGACGTTCTTGATCCGTTGTGGAGGCCGTCGGTGTCGACAAATATGGCACTGAAATGCTCGTGTCGTGTGTGTAACTTCATTGTTTATTATGAGCTTAAGGCCAATACTGCTATAGCCGAAATTTTGATATAGGTACCAAGTACCAAGAAATTGTCGAACTCAGAGCCAGAATCAACAGGCAGGTTAAGATAAGGTTAGGATAGTATTGACCAACACAATGGCATTTAATCCAAGTCGCGTCTCTTTTCAACCGCATAAGTCCCGATCCCACGGAAATATCAGGATATAAAATGAACCATGTGTTAATCCACATTTCATTGCATTGGGAACAGTGGTTTTTGCGTG
The DNA here is from genome assembly GCA_949358125.1 of Idaea dimidiata. Taxonomy (NCBI): domain Eukaryota; kingdom Metazoa; phylum Arthropoda; class Insecta; order Lepidoptera; family Geometridae; genus Idaea; species Idaea dimidiata. The sequence continues at coordinate 10,904,102 of OX442339.1, read as the reverse complement.
ATTGAAGCTCAAACAAACATCTAAAGCTTATAATATTAGTGGGATACAAAGCTTATGCAGCTTTAACTGATTCAAATTCTAACCCTTTTAATTATTTATTTTTATTTACTTTACAATTAAAAAAAAACATGAATCACACAAGATTTCTAGGTCAAGTCAAGCATGATTCACAATACCAAACTGAACAAAGAAAAGGAAAATCAAGACAACAACAACATGCAATAAAATAGCTAGTTTCCCAAAAACCTCTCTCTAAAACAAGCCACATTTATAACTGTAAATTACGTCAGAGAATAGTTAATTAAACATGGTATTATCCGAGTGTTGCGGCATTGAGCTCGTGAGTTGTGAGCTGTGTGCTGTGTTCCACTTACGGCTAACGGTACAAAGTCCTGCCCGAAACATGGCGACGCGAATATATCCGCTAATTAACTTGTTACACTTGGGGAAATCTATTATGAGGGCTTTAACCTGCGTTGTCACACTAATTGTGAATGTTTTATGGGAATTGTTGTTTCGTCTATCTATAAAAAGGCTTTGCCCTGACTGACTGGTTGATGGATCATACATGGGACTTTAAAGTTATTAATTTAAGAAATATTTATCATATAACTGTCCCCTGAAGTAGGCTCCAGAGAATAAACTGGTCATTCTGTAGCTCATCTGTGTGGCACTTTAACAAATTGCCCATGGATGTGTGTGACACGTGCATTATTAAGTTAAAAAAAAATATATAAAAATCAAACTGTGCAGCATGGCGTAGGTACTATATTGGCCCTACCATGATGTCTTATAAGTCGTCGCGATGCCGTCGCGTTGTCGTTCAGCTAAAAAAAAAAAATTAAAAACACATCAAATAATAAAAAAAAGAAAAACAAACTTAAAAAAAAGAAAGATTTTTTTTATTGTCTGTAGTTTTTATAAGTAGTCGGGGTATTTTTTATTTAAAATTTACAATTTACATTTGACAAAACGACGACATAGCAACGACAAACGAGCATGGTAGCGCGGAATGTAATTGATGTTTATAATATCAAATGTAATATTACGAGTATATAAATAATTAAAATAAATAGAATTAAAATACCTACTTTGATTTTTGACCAACTTACAGCTGATGGTAGAGCTGAAATTTAGACAGTGTGTTCTGAATTTATAGGATGTGCGGTGATCTTATTTTCTTCTAGCAGCAACCCCCGCAGTTATGTAAGTCCTGTTCTTGCAGGAAAAGCGGGATCATGAGTAGCCTATATGTCCATATTTATGTCCAGTGAACTACATTCCAGGTTTCATCGCAATCGGATTATTCGTTTTTTTGCATGACACACACACACTTCCTTGGGCAGTCGTGTAACAAATAAACAAACAAACATCTAATCTTTCGCATTTATAACATTAATATTTTTCTGTCCTTGTTGATTCATTCATACAATGAAGAAATATTATTATTATTAAATGCATATTTAAAAAAAAACATCAAAAATGGCCTCGTAGTCCCTATTTTTTTTCCGAAAAGGTCAGATTAAGAAAAATAATCCAGAATAATCTTCTTCTTTTCGTGTAGTGGTGTGGCTCACCTAGTGTTAACATTTTCAGGTCGCCCTAAGGCCCCTAACTTGACCTAACGACTATTCGGGGACAACAACAGATACCAAATGCTTAACGTTTCTTCCGAAGCATAGAGGATCTCGAGTAAAGGATTTTTTGCCTCATTCATTATAAATAAATAAATCCTATGACGAACACACAGTGCCATCTAGCCCCGTGGTAAGCTGCTCAGCTTGTGTTACGGTGACTAGACAACGGATACACTACTTATATTTTATTTTTCTTTTGTAAATACATACATATTATACATAGAAATACGCCCAGACAAGATACAAATATTTATTTTTAAGCTTAAATATTTGCTCCCAGTGGGAATCGAACCCGCAACCTTCTGCATTGCAGCCAAGCGTTCGCCCGACGCGCCACAGAGCTCGTCAATAAGTAATAGCTATTAATAATCGCTCCAAGCGTTGCTTAACCCGCACAACTATTCAAGATTGGCAGGGTGCAGCTAGGCCAATGAGCTTCTTGATCTTATTGCGGCTCGACCGATTTCGGTAATTATTTTTTGTTGTGTTTGCTTTTATCAGGAGATTTTTAGGAAAGAAACATATTGATATTGCTGCGAGATATTATATTTAGCACCCGAACGTAAGTTCCGTTACGCGGGTGAAACCGAGGGCCGCAGCTAGTGTTAAATGATAATTAGCTCTAGAATAATTAAAATGCCTTACTAAAACTTGTTCGCAAAGCAAAAAAAGTAAATAGCTTTTATACTGTTCAGGTGACTAACAATTACCTACCGCTAGCTCCATCTATTCGTTTGTATGCGAACGAAAAGCTAAAGCTGACTTCCTTTTATTCCTAACTATCTTTATATAAGTTTGAGCACAAAATTGATTTACTTTCTGAGGTTTAACATAGATGGCATTGGCATACCTGTTCATGTTTGAAATCTATTACTAATTTGTAATATTATATTTTTATTGAATTATAATAATTTTAATAGTTACGGGTGGTTTTTATTTCACTATTACTCGCCATTCATGTTTATCCTGAACCTAGGTCCATTCAATGGGGAGTAATCACGGCGGGGCGCCACTAGTTGCGCCCCGCGGTTTCACCCGCGTTTATCTTAATCTCGCGGTAGTATCGCGATCGGTATTAATGATGTAAAGTATTCTATGATACTCTCAAACAACACCTTAAACTATCCTTTTGCAAAGGACCTATTGCGTCTCTGGCATAGTCAACGGGCAACATCTTGTTTTTTTTTTCAATATGTTGTCGGTCCATGGTTGTCGCACGAGATATTGGGCCTATGAAGTTATAGAACAATTTCCTGGTTGAAAGTTTTTTATAACTTCATGTCAAAGTTAGATTCCAATCGAAAAAAGACGTCAAACCTAATCAATCTTAACTCTTGAACTACTTTATGAGTTTTTGGCGGGAATGCGTTAAGGAGATGTGTTGCTAAATTTACATTTTTGTGAAACTTAGTTCAAATGTGTGTAAATTGTTTAATTTCGGGGGTATATTAATCAATTTAGTTTCGTGAAGGTGTACAAGTGTAAATAAAAGTGAAAATCGGTGCAAAACATGGACTTTAGCTTAGTGTTGTCTCCAAAGCTCCGTGAACAAACATTGTAAAAAATGCCCCCCTTTTTACAATGATTCCCTCGACTTGACTTTAACTATGACGATTTGACTGTTTCGATCAATGCAAATAACCTGCAAATATTGATAATACTTGACACTGGAAAATGTCCGAATGGAAAAAGCCATTTTAAAGAAGATGAAGAAGAAGAACTACTTTATTCCGGGACGAATTAGGCATAGTTAGGCAAAGATTGTTTGGTTTGACGTCTTCTTTCGATGTCTGAAAGAATCCAAGGATTATTTTTTTATAGGTTACCTAATATAATAGAAATCATATTAGACAATAGTATTTGTTTTGTGTAAATTCCTGTGGAAACTTATATCGGTTTTTTATGACAGCAATTTTTTTTTTAGTTTGGGACTATATTTAGGTTTTCGGTATTACTAACACGGTATACTTTACCTATACAATTCAAGAAAATGTCACAAACACTGAAGTCAATTTTCTTATGTAAATTTAACATATTGTATGTTTTCCCTTCCTTGGTAAAATAAAGTAAACAAAGCTACGTAAATATGGACTAAGTTATTTGCTTGTCCTAACGAAGCTTCTGTTTTTTGCATAACAATGGTTGAAAAGGACGAAATATCTAGCGTAAAGTAAAGCATGTTTTATTATGAACCGTAGAGTCTAGGCAAACCCTGGTTATGTAAGTTTGTTTGTATGTACAACCTGATACACAACACATACGATTGATTACTTCAAGGATCCCAACTCTTAAGAGGCTGGTGCATTACGAGCAGTTCCTATCACAATTACACATCCACAACTACACTCTTAAGAGTATAATCACACTTTTTATATAACTTTTGCTACTTTTTATAAAGTATTTTGTACTTAATTTTAATTCTCTATTTAAAAATCTTCACAAACGTGACGACGGCATATCATTTGTTCAAACTTAGATTCTACGACTCAGACTGTGCCTTGTGTAGAATTTTCTGACAACTGTAAAATGTAATTATTTTGGTAAATAAATAATTTGTATTTTATGTATATTTGTCACAAAAATCTTACTTTACGAAAAGAAATTTCGGCCTTCTGTTGTTTGTTAATAAAAGGGAAATTAATTTTAAACTCGTCTATGACGAACGAGATTCACAAGTGAGGTGAAGTTTCTATTCGGACGTCGTTGTCGAATATTTAGAAATGTATGTGATCTGTAATTTAGGTAATCTTAAGAGTAAATTTGAGTATTAATCTGTAGATTTTGGTAGTTTTCAGCAACTATTCAAATCTCTTTCGTTTTATTTTATTATATGTCTTCTGTTTTCGTAATAATACATAAACTTTAATGTCGTTTACGTACTATTCTAAGAAATGACGAATGCCATGATGTTTGTTATTATCCTTGGTAGATTGACGTTATTAGATAACAAAATTGCATGAAGTAACAACTAGGTATAGTTTTCTAAGCAGACAGTTGATCATTATGATGGAGAAGTAGGTTTACAAGTTACATACAGTGCTCACCATCCTTATATTTAGGTAGGCAGTTCGTTGATGATTTTAGGTTTGTTAAAAACTACACTAAAGATCTACTAATACTGCTCATCTGAGCGATGTTCCCGGTTGCATCCCTTTTAGGAGACCGGTACCCATAGGTATCATCTATCCAGTCGATGTCTGACAACAGTAAAAAATTGACAGGCACTATGCAGTACATTGCTGCTTTGACGTAACGTGATTAGTACCGGTGATCACCTCAAAGCAGCAATGTACTGCATAGTGCCTGTTATTTTCTACTGTTGTCAGATGACAACAGATAGATAATATGAGTACCGGATTCCCTAAAGTCCCAACTTATTAGTGGTTGGCACTGTAGGTATTTAAGTTATCAACATCTTGACCATGACCATGCCTACAGCCTACAGCAAATAGATTTGGCACACTTGACAAAAAAGGTCATGATACTACTCTGTTGTAATATAGTTATTGTAACTATTTATTTAACTGATTGAGTGTCTTTATAATCAATAATGGATACACCTAATGGAAGAAACCATTTAAATGTTGATCTGTGTTAAAACGATACTCAGTAGAATAGTTTAAAGAAACCTTCTACGACTAATTTAATAAATAAGCAAATTTACTTAGTTACTAATACCATTTTATTATTTTATGTTAACATCAAATATCGTAAAACAAACGAAAGAGTCAATAAATAAAAAAAAGTTTGTAAAAGTTCCTCTTTCACAAACTTAGATATCAAAAATGTGCGTCAAAACTTTCAATTATCAAAGGGAAAGGTAATAAAGCTTTCAAATAATTTTGTGAGTTTTTTGTTAACATTTTTTATATAAGATTCTGAGAAAAGCTTCTTTTATGCAGCACGAAGTTTTCGAATTTTAAGCGCCTGAATATCCAATTCTATTTCGCAAACCTGATAACATGGAGTAGTCGTTTTTCTAGACGCCACAAAAATCATTTTCGACTTACACGAGGGTTTTTCATTGACGTCATCATAGACGAAGCCTAGACTAAAGGACAATCCTGGCGGTATTCTCTTACTTCTCGACAATGAAAGATTTATAAACTTGATTTGTTCCAAATCGGGAATTAACTTATAAAGCTTCACATATATGGGCTCCAAGATTAAATTGCAGAACTTAATATGTTCTGTGGTCACTCCTCCTCTTTTATATTCAATCCTAAAAGAACTCGGGTAAGATACAAGGCGGGTTTCACTTAAATAAGAGGCAGTTTTGCGAAGAGGACTCGAAAAATACTTTGATATTTCAATAAACCTTTCTACTTCGTTTTTGAATTGTTCAGATTCTTGTTCGTAATGTTCTACTGATTCGGTTGTTTCCTCTACAATGTCAGCTTTGGTTTCCTCCTTGACAGGCTGTAAATCGACGTTTTTTAACTTTGATTCTTCTAAAGCTGCTTCACCAACAACAATAGGTCTTGCTTTCTTATAATTCGGTGATTTAGGTACACGGCCAGGCCTAAGCTTTTTATTCATATTTATGTAGTTTGTATACTATTTTACCTCTTATACTGCACACGTAAATTTGTTAATGTTTACAATAATTTATCAAAAGTTTTGTCATTGTCTGTCTTTTGCGTGACGTGTCTATGATTTCATTTTTGGCAGTTTATTAACTTAGTTAGGTACACCAAAATAGTTTTCTCTAAAGTACACAAAGTTTCACATTTGCGAAGAGACTTGGGGCTCTATTTTTTAATCAAATGCGCCATTCACAGAACACTATTACTCCTCCTGGCGCCATTTCAAGGAATTTAAATACCTCGTATTATTATAATATTTCAAACGATTTTCGTTCGATTTCTGTAATTTTTTAAGTGAATTGAACGACGGCAACGAGTGGTATTAACCACTCCCGTGGGAGTCCGATTTCGAACAAAAATCAGCAGATTTTTTATTGCCTGAAGTGCAATGAGCGACTTACATATAAGGCTCTTGATTCCGTCTATTTAAACACTACTGCGGTCTTTAATATTACACTTATTTGAATATATTTGTAATTTGTTTTTATTGCTTGCGATTATTGCAGCGAGGTTTGAACAATGCCTTGCATTGTTGAACAAAACCTCGCCGCGAGTATATTTTTGGAGATAATTTTTTCCTTTAAATTATTTCTATTACACTTAGGCCGGCTTGCATAACGGTTCCTAAACATGTTTAAGCTGTTAAACGTGTTTAAAATCTGTCAAAATTTCAAGAACTGTCCACGTGTGGCAACATATTATCAATCGTCCACTTAATAAAATAGAGTCCAATGTTCGATTTCCCATAAATTATTTTAAAATTGATTTAGTTAAATATGTTTTAAATGGTTTTATGCAAGTCGCCCTTCACTTATTGTTAAATTTTACATTTATGGCTTACCTCACCCGCGTAAGATCCGTGCCGTGGATAAAAAGGTAGCCTATGTATGTATGAATCGATATCCTACAGCCACCCGCATCGCTTTACCGCAATCAGATCGGCAGTTTTTGCGTGAAGGCGTAACAAGCACACTTGTTTACTTACCTCCTCATTTACAATAATGTAATTAGTTTCACATAAACTTTCACATTTATAATTTTAGTGAAGTAAATAAATTATGATAGGTACATTTATTTCGTAAATCACAAGTACATGTTTACAATTAAATTTGAAAATAATTAAGTACAAAATTATAAGAAGTCGTTTAACCAGCAAATAAATAAACAAAATAAAATCAGTAAAAAAGGTCATCCTCCAAGACACTTCGACCCAAAGTCCCAAGCAAACTCGCGGTAATTTTAGTTAAAAGGATTTAAAGTAACAGATATCCATTGGGGAGTAAAAGTTCTTGAGTGGCGACCACGACGCAATGCGAAACGGAGTGTTGGAAGACCACCTACTCGGTGGACCGACGTCATTGTGGCGGTCGCTGGGAGTCGTTGGATGGAGATAGCTCGCGATCGCTGTTTGTGGCGTCGTATGGGGGAGGCCTATGTTCAACAGTGGACGAATGAAGGCTGAGATGATGTGAAATCCCTGCCGATTGAATATTTTTATTCATAACCGGTATCCAATAGATCTTTAAACAATGTATTATGTTATTGACATGATACAAGAAGTATCCCCTTCATTTCAAAAACAATAAATAATAACTTTAAATACCACTATTATACAGGCAAAGTTACCCCTGTTTTACAAAATAAATCAATTTTTCTTCTAAATCCTTAACCGCTATATTTTCTTATAGGCATCATAATATTAGAAAATGACAATACCTTGAACCTCTTCATCGCATTTTATAAAAATATTATTTTAATCTTCGTTAATGATTGATTTTACGAGAAATTGTAGATTTTTTCATGCAATTCCATCTCGCTCATTTATATGCAATCGGACAAGGACCGATAATTATCATCTATCGTCGTCTTAAATTTCAAATTACATTCCAAGCTGCGCGGAAAAAAATTTAAAACAAATTCAGTTTTAGTTAAAAAAAACTCGTTAACAGTTGTAATGTAAGGTTATTGCGTACTTAGTCCGCATGGTTATTGTCTTCTCCCGAAAATAAAATGTCTTTTACAGTCTCTACAACCTACATTACTATCGATTTTGAAACCATTTTATGAAAACGGTGTTGTAAACAAATGTTTGAATTGAGTATGTATTACTTGGAAAAAACTTCAAATACGGGTTTAGTCGTCGTCGGTTTTAGATTTGCATAACAATAGCAATGTATTTCGGGTTCTATTTGCATGGTATTTCCTGAACATTGAATTTATATCAAATATCCCAGACAGAGCGAGACGGTAGAAAGACCAAATAAATAGTCCCCACTTTTATAAAACTTATATTTTTATTGAAAATTATTTAAGGTCATGAAAATACTTTGTAAATAGTTTCGATGAAACATGGATGTCTAACATAACATCTTAAATTATCTACCATGTATGTAAATAAGGTTAAATAGTCGATTATATTGCGATCTAATTTGATAAAAGTTTTTATAGGTACATTGGCTTAAAGAACACCAATATTGATTGCCCTTTGGTGCATCTTCTACGTCATATTTATTTCGTATTAATATGTTGTTTAGTACTCGATTCAGGCCTAGTGTTGTCGAACTATCGATAGTTGGACTATCGATTATTGATCTCGAAAGTCATGTATAGTATTGATGGTATATTGATTATATTATATAATACAAGCTGCGTCACGTGGTTTCACCCACGTAAGTCACGATCTTACCAGATTATCTGGATCAAAAATATCCTATGTTACTCTCCATCGCTTAAACTATCCATATGCAAATTTTCATTCAAATTAGTTCAAAAAGTAAAATAAAAATGTTAGGGGTGGACAACTCTTATCACTTAGGGGTATAAAAATAGATAATAGCCTGTTTTCAGACCTACTAAATATATGCATATAAAAGTTTCATAAAAATAAGTCAAGCCGTTTTGGAGGAGTATGAGAATTGAGAACTAACACTGTGACACGAGAATTTTATATTTAAGAGATATCAATATACTGATAATACTATCGACATAGATTTGCGGTAACGAAAACGTATAAAGCTATCGAAGCATACACTATCGATAGAAATATCAATACTATTGCTTTGTCACAACTATCTATAGTCTATCGATTAATTATCGATAGTAAACTATCGAACGACAACACTAATACGGGCTTATATTTACTAATCTACAGATGCATAACATGTCAAACTAGTTTTGTATGAGAATGATTATATCAAGTATGTAAAATATCCACGTGTCGATGTCATTGTTTTTTAAAATATGCAGACTTGTTTAGTTTCTGTGCAATATTTTCCTATACCTTCATTAGCAATACTTAATTGTAGTTTTAGATTAATTTTGTTATATAGGCAATGAAATTGAAACTAAGTAAGTCAGGTCTAAGCAGGTTTAGCTACCAAAATTACAAAAAATCTAAAGTTTTAAAGTGCATTTAATAGAGAGGTTAAATGGTCCGGTCAGGTAGATCGAATCGAATGGTTTCGGGAACTTCAGGCTGTTCTGTTCATCCAGCTTACTAACTGTCATACGAGTAAAGTCTATGGCAATAATGCAAAAGTGGTATTTTTTACACGACTGGCAAAGGAAGTGTTATGTTTTTTTTTAACCGACTTCAAAAAAAAGGAGGAGGTTATCAATTCGTCTGTATGTATAATATATTTTTTTTTTGTATGTTCACCGATTACTCGAAGACGGCTTGACCGATTAAGGTGATTCTTTTTTTAATGGATAGGTGGGAGCTCCAAGATGGTCCCATAAAAATTTGATGTGGATCTGATAAGGGTCTTCGGAGTGATGAACGGAAATGCTCCTCAAAACGCATTAATCAATCCAGTTGTTTATCGATTACTCGAAGATGATTTGACCGATTGAAATGATTCTTTTTTAATGGAAAGGTGGGACCTCCGAGATGGTCCCATAAAAATTTGATGAGGATCTGATAAGGATCTTCGAAGTGAGGACCGGGAATGCTCCTCAAAACGCTGTATTCAATTCAATTGTTCATTGATTACACGAAGATGGCTTGACCGATTGATATAGTTCTTTTTTTAATGGAAAGGTGGAAGCTGCGAAGTGGTCCCATGAAAGTTTGGTAAGGATCTGATGAGTATCTGATGAGTATATGAGAGTAGCATCCCAGAATTCAATAAAATACTCATTTTTGGACTTCTACCAAAAAGAATAGACCCCTAAAGAACTAAATACAGATTGATGGGGCACCTGAAACAACCTTCTCATCAGCAAACTCCTCAATAATTAAAATTACGGTAACAATATTGTTGATTTTTAGGTAGGTAGGTATACTAAAAAAGGTAAAATAAAAAAATAATTTAAAAATTAAAAAACCGACTTCAAAAAGAAACAAAAAATAATTTAAAAAGCAACAAAAAAAAAAGAATTGATAAAAATGACCAAAATAACCTCTACATAGTTACAGTGCCACCGACTAATTAATCTGTTTTATCATCTGAAGTCGGGCAGTTTTACTGGTTGGTTCCATATTGTACTTAGTTTGGCTGCATTTTTTTATATCAAGAAAACTACGAGTCTAGATCGCGAGTAAATTGGAATAACGAATTTCGTTTTCCATCGAGTGGGTTAGTACATATAAGCAAAGCTGGCAGATCACTAGTATAATAGATAGATATAAAACAGACTTACAGAATCTGTTTGTCAAATAGTCTAGCCTAGTCGCCGTCGGGGACATATTCCCAATGCATGGTCTCTAAGATACTGGCGACAATCCCTTCAAATAGATAGACTAACCCACCCCTGAATCACCGTTGACTTAGATCTTCTTTTTCTTTTGTGTACCTAGTGGTGTGGCTCAACTAGTGTTGAAGTTTTCAGGTCAGGTTTCAAGGTCAAGTTAGAGAAACTTGACCTAACGACTCCTATCAGCTAGCTCAGATTACGTAACGGCTACGTATCATAATAACTATTTTCAATATAACTATGGTCTATTCGACTACAGTTTATCACAACTACGGTCGATTCACATATAATTGTTTTAACTAATGGATGTCTGTCTAACCTAATTGACGACTCTACAGTCTACTGTACATTCAATTCACCAACGGTTACTGGATAATTAAACTAACATTGTAATCTTAACGCGCGTTTTAATTCGAAATTCGAAAAAAAAACGGTGCGGAGGACCTTGATTAGAATAGGTTAGGTTACTATTAGAACATGATTACACGCAGCGCTTTGTCGAGCGAGTGGAGCGAGGGTGCCGCGGAGGTGGTCGCCAGAGCACCTAATATTATTAATAATAAAGCGTGTTGCATGGAAATAATCTTCATGTTTAATAATTGCTTCTTTTTTATTCATAGTATTAGGCGCTTTGGCGAGCGAGGGCGGCGAGTATGCCTCGGCAGCGGTCGCCAACGCGATGCGTGTAATCATGTTTTAACAAAAACCTAACCTTTCCTTGTCGAGGTACTCCGTGTTGTTTTTTTATTACAAAATACGTAGGTATAGGTAATGTTAGGTAATATGTAAAGACATGATTGATATAACGTCTTGCGTTACTCTCATTTTATTAAACAAAAAAAAGCTCGGCGCGCAGTAGTCGAGTCGTTCATAGTTGAAATGTCCAAAATCTTAAACAAAAGTCTAAGCAAACTTAGGGGAGTTAAACTGTAGTTGAGTCGACCAATATTCGTATTAAGCGTAGACGAATCGGCGACCGTAGTTAAATTGAAAATAGTTCAGATAAAAATAGTTATTATAATACGAATAAAATAATTTTAAGTGTTTCAAACGAGATTTGTCAGAAACAAAGTTACGTAATCAGGTCGCAGGGATAACAACAAGGACCAACAGCTTAACGTGCCTTTTAAAACACAGAAAACAATCATTTTCAGCCACACATATCAAATAAGAAGCCCTAACATCATCCGATAAGAAGCCCCAACTATATTCTCACTTAATTAACTAGACACTTACATTAATTTCTAGTAGAACAAAACATTCAGTTAACATAATAATAAGTTACCCATAAGCCAACGACGTACGTCACACGCGTGTTATATAGCGTTGCGCAGGAGTCGCATAGATAGTACGTTCTCGCACTTGGTCGGCGTCATTCGGGGATATCTACCGGCGCGTTGTTTCATAGTGTGACACATTTTATACTAAGCAGAAAAAGGTAGGGGAGTTCTTCTATTTTATGTTTCAGTGTTGTGATTTTTACAATATTTTTAAGTTTTGGTGGTGAATTATTTCGTTATAAATTTTAAAATATGACCTAGTTAGGTATATAAAATAGTTTAATCTTCTTTAAACTAAAAATATTTAAGCCAGCGTTGTATTTTTTCAGATAAATCTAAATTAATCAATCAGTTACCAACTAAAATAAAAAATAGTTTAAATTATACAGATAAAAATACAATTTAAGGCTTTGAATATTATGGGTAGATAGGATAGAACAATACTTACCTACTATGGATAGAACAATACTTAACCTATTTAATATTAAATATCTTGTATTCATAATTTTGGCAAAATATTTATATTATATCTTAATGAAGCTTACTAAACAATACGATTACGATTTACGATCAATGGATATTGATCCATTTAAAACGAAATTAAACCTCAAATAATAATGGTAACCTATAATAATAAGTAAATATTTATCTATCTTCTATACATAAGTATATATAAAATAAAGGAATCCTTCCTTTATTATACAATAAAGGAAGAGAGGACAAAAAGTCTGTAGGTACTCTGAAGGTAATTAAATAAAAAGTTGTCTAGGGAATTTGGGAAAAGTAGTAGAACAAAATTATATAATTTATATAATTCATGTCTGTCTGTATGTTTCTCTGTTTGATCCTTATACAATTAAAAACTACTAATCCGATTGAAATTGAGTTTTCAATATTAGATAGTTCTACTTTCGAGAAACCTCGTGGTATACTTTACATCGAAATCCAATTGGTAGAACCCAAGTAATGAACGAAAAAGTCGGCTATGCACTATTTCTACGCAGCCAAAGTCGCGGGTAACAGCTAGTAATTAAATATGAGCAAAGATACCTCGAGTACAAATAAATATTAACAAACATTATAAAATATTTCATTCACGATGATGATGATGAGTAAGAATCGCACTCACATTACTCCTGAGTCGCAAGTAGGTAAGCTAAAGTTACACAATTCATTTTATTTTATTGCGTTTTATCTAATTTACACAAATTTGAATAAGTTACAATTAATGAAGAATAAATTTATAACTAATAAATAATGATAATGTTAATTATTTTACTTTTTAACATTCTGTTCTTATAACAAGGTAGACAGACATAGATATAGGTATCATGTTAATTAGGTACAACAAACACATTCGTTGAATTTCAGCCCCACTTGCGTCAGACAGAGTTAGTGTTTAACCCTAAGTTATTCACAATTTGACATCTTAATGTCAAGAATGAATGCAAACAACATAATGTTAGCAAAATCTGAGAGTTAAATTATTAACCTAGTATGCTTAATACATATCACACCTTCATTATTGAATAAAAGCCAATTGTAATTATTGAAGAAATAGTTATTATTAAAAGTAATTTTCCAGTTTTATTGTCTAGGTAAGTACTGCATTTATAAGCAAGCATATTATGTACGCTATAACATCGCTCTTATGATGAAGGAAAACATCGTGAGAAAACCAACGGCTTAAAGTCACGCACAAAGGCCCAATAGTAGGGCTAATTGCGGAAACACACAAGTTAAACTTTTAAGTAGTAGTTTTTTTGGTGTCACGAGCCTCCCTCATAAATAAAAAGAAAGCCATCCATAAATTCCACTCGGCTACTATGATCGCATGACGTGTTCTTCGTAACACGTTCTACGAACGTAAAATTTTCATGTCCAAAACCTGCAGCGTACATTATATAGAACAACTATAGATTTTCAATTTGTAGCGATGCCATGAATAATAGGTACATTAGCAAATATTAAATCTACTATTCGAAATACAAAAACGAATAAGTAAACTTACTTCTAAACTCTACTTCTACTTCGAAACTTTTGCTTTCGTGATAATTTGAATTTCGAATACTGCTCTAGAGTTTTGGCGGGAATGCGTTGAGATGTGTTGCTTAATTTTCTATTTTGTGAAACTTAGGTCAAATGCATGTAAATTGTTTAATTTCGGGGGCATATTAATCAATTTAGTTTCGTGAAGGTGTACAAGTGAAAATAGGCGCAAAATATGGAGTTCAGCTTAGTGTTGTCTCCAAAGCTCCGTGAACAAACATTGTAAAAATGGCCCCCTTTTTACAATGATTCCCTCTACTTGACTTAACTATGACGACTTGACGGTTTCGTTCAATGCAAATAACTTACAAATATTGATAATACTTGACACTGGCAAATGTCCGAATGGAAAAGCCATTTTAAAGAAAAAGAAGAAGAATACTGCTCTTTATTCTGAATCCGATATTCGCCGACTCAATTTACAAGTGTTAAGAGTCAAGAGTCAAAAAATGTACATACACCTAGCCAAATATTCTAGGCTCTGAAGAATGAACCAGATTTTGAGAGTCTTCTCAAGTCGAAAAACCGTCTGTTCTGTTTGTTTCTGGTTACATTTGCAATGGATGATCTCCGCCGAAAACGAATATTCGGTTAAAAAGCCAACAATTCGTATTATTTGTATCACTACAATTTTCTTTATCGTCATTTTTTACAAGTTTTAGGACTCTTCGGACTCATCGAAAATTGTTGATTATTTTCTGGCGCAATGTTTAATAATATTATCGTTTGTAGCGTTTGTAAGTTACATTGTTTCCGACGTTTTGATGTAGATAGATTTTAAATAAAAATGTCGAAAGGTGTATGAGACACAGATAAACTCTGTTATAGTTTCGGTATAGTTACTTATTAAGTGTATATTAGTGTATCAGTAGGTATACTGACGAGAAGCTTTAATTTCTTGAAATCCTATAATTGATGGGGTAAAAATAATGATATTATACTTTTTAAATAAACTCAGCTCAACGCGCCGCGCTACCTACTGGATGAAGCCGCGCGGCGAAGCGGTCAGTTCGAAATTTAAAAAAAAAAATAGCATATTTTATTCACCGGGCTGATGGTATTATCACTTGGCTGTATGAGACTTATTAATATTATGTTCTTTGCCACTCATATGTATTAAAATTATTGCAAAAAATCTATGATTAGAAAAAAAGGGAGTTTTGGCGGGAATGCGTTAAGGAGATGTGTTGCTAAATTTTCATTTTTGTGAAACTTAGTTTAAATGCGTGTAAAATGTTGAATTTCATAGGGGGCATATTAATCAATTTAGTTTCGTAAAAGTGTACAAGTGTAAATAAAAGTGAAAATCGGTGCAAAACATGGACTTTAGCTTAGTGTTGTCTCCGAAGCTCCGTGCACAAACATTGTAAAAAATGGCCCCCTTTTTACAATGATTCCCTCGACTTGACTTTAACTATGACGACTTGACTGTTTCGTTCAATGCAAATAACTTGCAAATATTGATAATACTCGACACTGGCAGATGTCCGAAACGAAAAGCCATTTTAAAGAAGAAGAGTAAAGAAAAAAAAAACGGTTATGGTGTAGGTAAGCATGGAGGTAGGATTGGTGTAAGTTATGAAATAAAACTTCAGGATTTGCGTTTATAACTCACGCATGTTTTATGAGCTGCTTTGTATATTCTAAAACCAGTGAAATTAGACCCACTTTACGAGCAAGTGTGTTGAAAAATTCAAAGTTCTGACTATTTACCGACTGACCTATATAACACACGGTCTAAACCGCTGATTCCAAAAACATGAAATTTATGAGGTGTAGGTCCCTACTGAGAAAGGGGTTTTGACCTGACGGGACGTTGGGAAATCCGTGGGATGAAGCTTTTATTTATATACACACTATATATATTAAACGCGTTATTACGGGCGCGGGCGGCCGAAGGGTTCCCGAGCGGTTGCACTTTTTCGTTCATTACTCGGGTTCTTCTAATTGGATTTCGATGCAAAGTGTATCACGACGTTCCTCGAAAATAGAACTATCCAATATTGAAAACCAGATTTCAATCGGATTAGAAGTTTTTAATTGTATAAGGAACAGATAGATAAACAGAGAAACAGACAAACAGACAACAGACATGAATTTTAAAAATTATATAGTACTAACTGCGCCCCGCGGTTTAACCCGCGTGAGTCCCGTTCCCGCGGGAATATCTAGATAAAAAGTAGCCTATGTGTTAATCCAGGTGCCCATCAGCTACCTATATTCCAAGTTTCATCGCAATCGGTTCAGTAGTTTTTGTGTGAAATAGTAACAACCTTACATACATACATACATACATACATACTTACATACAAACTTTCGCGTTTATAATATTAGTAAGATTGTTCTACTACTTTTTTAAGCCCTCTAGACTACTTTTTTTTATT
This sequence comes from Idaea dimidiata, assembly GCA_949358125.1. Taxonomy (NCBI): domain Eukaryota; kingdom Metazoa; phylum Arthropoda; class Insecta; order Lepidoptera; family Geometridae; genus Idaea; species Idaea dimidiata. The sequence goes on along the minus strand of OX442339.1, from coordinate 10,887,471 downwards.
TTACTTCCAAGTACAGACTTTTTGTTCTCTCTTCTTTTATTATAAGTATACTCGTGGATAGATAACAGTGAAGTACATTCGTCATTACAATTTTCCAACAAACAGAACTTAAAATTTGTTGTCATATTTGTCTTTTTCAGATTTTTTTGTTTTTCACAATACATTTCCATTGAATTTTTATTGAAAATTATTGTATAGTAAACACAAATTATTGTATAGTAAACACAAATTATTGTATAGTAAACACAAATTGTATAGTAAACACAAATTATTGTATAGTAAAATAGTAAACACTAAAATTGACAAATATTTTATAGCTAGGTATTGAACATTGTGTTTGGACGAAGGTGTTGCAATTTTACTATGTCAGTTAAATTGGCATTCAATTGCATGCGCAAGATGAAGCCTAGATGTTATGCAAACTTAGTTTAGAAATAACCTATAGGTAGGTCTTAAGCTTGCTTACATAGTGCGAGTTAGCGTGCGAGCTGCTGCCTAGCCAGTAGACTCGAACGCCAGTAGCCTTTGCTTGCTGTCTATGCAATATACAGCAATCGAAAGTACAAGAAAAACGTTACAATGTAACGTTTTTATTCGTTAATGTAACGTTTTTATTCGTAACGTTGTTATGTCATAACAAAATTAGTGTCATGCAATTTAATGTTTTTTTTTTTCTGACCGGCTGGCATGGTCTACCGACGCTTTAGGGAAGCGCGACCGAATGTACGTCACAAAAACTAGCCCCTTTACTTATGAACGCTAATTAATGCGCTGCATAACTATGCGTCGTTTGTCTTTTACTGTCCCATGAAGTTTCAAAGTTGACAGACAGAGACAAACGTCACATAACTAAGTCATGTGTAAATAATATTTTATAAGTAAGGGAGCAAATGTATGCCATAAAGACTATTTCACACAGAAGTCTGTACTTGCACCGTTAACGTCCGATGTTTACTTTAGGTTTAAAAAAGCTTGTTTTAAGTTTAAATGTCGGTACTTAGTATTAGTAAAGGTAGTAGGTACTGCTGTGTGAGCAGATACCTAAGAAGTCTTTCTGATAATAACTGCTGCGAGACTGCTTTTATGAAATTTACTCTATAATGCATGACACCTAGTTTCGTAATGTATTTGTAAGTACCGACAACTAAACTGTTGTTGTAGTTTAAACAGTGCAAGTTACTGCACTGCAAGCTACTGGAAATCTTGACTCGCACGCTAGCAGTTGGGTTTTTTCCTATTCAATAAATTGTAGATAATCCGCGCTATGATGATCGTTTGTCGTTGGTTTGCCGTCCTGTTGTCGCTCTAAAAAAAGAAAGTAAATTTTAATTTAAAAAAAAGTACCCCGACTACTTAAAAACCACAGATAATTAAAAAAAAACTTTTTTTAAAGTTGGGTTTCAATGATAATTAAAGAAATGATTTCCAAAAATTTCCGCACCCGACAGGACTTGAACCTGAATCTCCGGGGATCCGTCACGACGGCTTTTTCAATTTGGCCACGGATGCACGGAAAGTTAAAATTTTTGGAAAGCATTTCTTTAATTATAGTCATTCAAGTGTAGGAAACACTTTAAAATATATCAAAATATAGTTTTCAATTCTTTTTTTTAATGTGTTATAATTATTTCTTTTTATCTGATCGACAACGCGGCGACTTATAAGACATCACGAATATAATATACCTACAATATAATGCTACAAAGTAAAGAATTTTGTTGTAGCTATTCATTGCAAATGTATTTCCAATGAATTATTTAAATGTAATTAATTTATACACAGATTAAATGGTCACTATGTTCTGACTATAATAGTTACTTTACAATTAACATAAACACTTCTGGATTAGGTATTTGTTAATATCTATAATAATAATGGAGGAATGATTTGTTACAAATAACAAATAGGCTCTAACCGATTTGAAAAATTATTTTATCAATAGAAACATAGATTCATTATCGAAGAGTAACATGGGCTACTTTAGTTCACAGTAGGTGATTACTTGGAATTACCTATTTATTGTCTTACCTCGACGTTCGAATATCAATATCATTAAATAATTCTTATTACATGGTATCTTACTTCTTACTAATATTATAAACGCAAAAGTTTGTATGTAAGTATGTATGTAAGGTTGTTACTCTTTCACACAAAAAGTACTGAACCGATTGTGATGAAACTTGGAATATAGCTAGCTGGGGATCTGGATTAACACATAGGCCACTTTTATCCCGATATTCCCGCGGGAACGGGACTTACGCGGGTGAAACCGCGGAGCGCAGTAAAACACTGTCTGTTAGTACGTATGCTTAGATCTTTAAAACTACACAACGGATTTTAATGCGGTTTTTAGTAAATAGGAAGGTTTATATAGTAAATTAAATAAATAAATTCAGTGACCAATACCCAGCGCCATCTAGTTCCATGGTAAGCTGCTAAGCTTGTGTTACGGTGACTAGACAATGGATATACTACTTACCTATGTTTATTTTTCTTTTGTTAATACATACATTGTCATATTTTACATAGAAAGACACAGTATTTGTTATATGTATAACAAAATAATACTGATATTTTCGCGGATCGGGACATATTATACGCAGGTGATACCGCGGGGCGCAGCTTGTATAGCATCCCGCTATTTGTCTATAAGCTTAGATTTTTTTAAATTACGCAACGGATTTGGATGCGGTTTTCTAGTAGATAAAGTGAAGGGGAACTAGCGTGGCCGAGTGGTATAGGCACTGGAATATTGATCCAGGGACGCGAGTTCAAATCTCGCCGCAAGTGAATTTTTGAAGATGATTTTTTCCTTTAAAAAATGCTAATGCGAATGCTACTTCAGTCAATATGTCCTAGTCACTATTCTACCATAAATAAAAGATAATGGGGCTGGTCAATCAATCATTTGGTCAACACATTTGAAGGCCTCTGTAGCGCATCGGGCGTACGCCTGACTGCAATGCAGAAGATTCGATTCCCGTCAGGTGCAAATATTTATGCTTAAAAAAATGTATATTCTGGTCTGGGTATCTATCTATGTATACTATGTATGTATTAGCAAAAAAAGTATAATAATCATGTAGTAGGTATATCCGTTGTCAAGTACCCATAGTACGCAAGTCTAGTGCTTAGTTTGAGGCTAGATTGCGTTGTGTGTAATGTTATGCAATATTTATTATTTATTCAAATTAGAATGTATGAAAATTGCATGAATTATTTTAGAAGACAAATTGCTAACAACTGCCAAAAAACAATGGGCAATAAACGTATTATAAAATAAATAAATCAACTGAGATATAGATTCATGTTATTGCTTAATTTACATTTGCAATGAATATGCTAAAGTATAATAATACGTTGAAGTGTATAGAGGTCAAACAAGACGTTATGCTTACTTAGTAATGTGATTATTAAAGCAATATGCACGAAGGTAGGTATTTGAAAAAAAAAAGAAATCGTTTTTAAAACCTATCAAGATAGATTTTTTTATTTTACTGTCATTGTTCTCTTACAAAATATTACTATGACCCGGCAGACTTGTTCACCCTTGAAAATGACGCTATCCAATGGATAAATAAACTTAATTTAAATCTGTAATAAGATCGATTTCAAATTATGCCATACAATTAAATAAATAAATTTTACTGTGTGTTAAATATAGAAGACCAATCTTACTTCTTACTAATATTATAGACGCGAAAGTCTCTATGTATGTTTTTACTAGCTGCGCCCCGCATAAGCCCCGTTCCAGCTGGTATTTCAGGATAAAAGGTAGCCTTTGTGTTATTCCCGGTATCCAGCTATACCTATATTCCAAGTTTCATTGCAATCAGTTCAGTAGTTATTGGGTGAAAGAGTAACAAAGTCACATCATACATAAATACAACCTTTCACTCTTATATTATTAGTAAGAGTAAGATGTATGTGACTTTGTTACTCAATCACGCAAAAACTACAGTACCGATTGCGATGAAACTTGAAATATACGTAGCTAAGCGACCTAGTACTAATATATACCCTAATAATACCCTAACCTAATAATAATACATAGGTTATTTTTATCCTGACGTTTCAATGGGAACGGGACTTACGCGGGTAAAACCGCGGGGCGCTGCTAGTTGGTTATAATTGCTAAACCACCATGAGACTGCCATGAGATTATAAGAAATAACAAATTTTGATATTGGTTTCCGATAAGAAAGGTTTTCTTCGAAATTCCTATGCGATTCGCATATATATATATATATATATATTTGAGCAACCGCCGGATATATCAGTTACACTATAATCCTTTTATATCTACAGGTAGCAAACTTCAAGATGAGTTACGCGGCAGCGGAGAATGTGGTGTCTAACAGCACCTGGGCTGCCACCAACATGTTCTATGTCCTTGTGGTACCAGCCCTCATCTTATGGTACACCTATTGGAGAATCTCGAGGAGGCACCTCTACGAAGTGGCGGAAAAATTAAATGGCCCCAAAGGACTCCCCCTCATAGGGAACGCGTTGGAATTCGTCGGCGGTTCTTCAGGTGAGTTTACAAAGTAGCCCCATTATTTAAAAAACGCTAATTAATGTGCTGCATAACTCTGCATCGTTTTTCTTTTACTGCCACATGAAGTTTCAAAGTTGACAGACAGAGACAAACGTCACATAACTTAGTCATGTGTAAATAATATTTTATAAATAAGGGTGTAGATGTTTAAGTAGATTTCGTAATTTTGTTTTTAGGAACGCTTAAAGGATACATAGTTAACTTAATTATTACTAATAACGTATTAAGTAGGATAAATTTATTTAAATTTATGTCATTATTTGTCTAATAATTATTGAAAGGAAATAGGTACCTACATTTCCGTAAGCTGTTTTGGCAAAAAATACAGGTATAAGCCAAAAATTACACAACTTTTCTTAAAAAACCTTGCTAATTGAAATTGTAAACTTTAGTACTTACTAACGTCACACTTTTAACGCCTATGAACATTGAACATCAATTACAATTAACATCATTATTTAGCACCTGTAATTATAATGAATATGAATATGAATATAAATATAATAATAGTGTGAAAAGGAACCTGAAAAAATTATTTTATAGGGAATGACATTTTATCACGTAAGCTTTCTGGGTACAAGCTTACATCCGTTTCTGTTTCCAATCCCGAGATTTTACCGTCCAGCTAGGCTCGTCGAATCGAATCGTCGTACAGGTTCTGTCTTTTTTTCTCAAACGACGCGATCAACCATTATGTCGATTCGACATAAAAACCGACTTTAAAAAATAATAAATAAATAATAAACTGTGTGTAGAAGTTATCTTTGTTCTTTTTTTTAAGTCGGTTAAAATTTTATATATATTTTTTATTTTATTTAAAACTTTTTAGTTTAGGTACTTATCTTCCTACTTTCGACTGCCGCAAAAACAGGATGAGCACAAATCCTCGCAAATTTTTTATGAAACTTACCCGGAGTTTCCATCTTTTCATTAAATAAAGAACTATGCCGATTGGTTATGTCATTTTCGGGTAATTGGTGAACATCCTTAAAAAAAACGCGACGAATAGAGAGCCTTCTCCTTTTTTTGAAATCGGTTCAAAGTGTTGTGCTGTCATGCTAACATAGCTGGTTTAAATGTCGTTCCTACATAGATTTTTTTTAAATGACAAGTACCGACCTAATCAGATTATTTTAATCAAAAGCAGAATAGAACTTTAATGTCCTACTCATGCAAGACCATGGATTCAATTATCTAAAAAAAAAACGTATTGCTATTAAAATTTTCAAAACTCTGCGATGGAGACCTACATCTGGGCCTTACTATACATAGAAACGGAAATGGAAAATATCCACTCACAACGATCTACAGTTTTGAAGCTTCTTAAAAAATCAAAGTTCGGACGGCAATTATAGCAATGATGTCGAAACGCAGCTTTGGTCAATTCTATGTCAGGGACCTACATTTAGACCTTACTGTACATAGAAACGAAAATGGAAAATCTCCACTCACAACGATCTAGAGTTCTTAAGCTTCTTAATAAATCAAAGTTCGAACGGCAATAGAAATAATGTTGAAATGAAACTTTGGTCAATTCTATGTCAGGAATTATACTCTTTACAATTTGCAAAGTACCATAGTATATTTGAGCTAATTCTAGATTTTTCTATGGCATACCATAAAAGTAAGGTCGTATCATAGTACGACCTTACTTTTTTTGCAAGTTAGTTAAAATGGTACTTGGATAATTACTAAGGTGTCGATAGTATCGTACTTAACCAAAGGAAGCGAAAACTAGTTTAAATGCGTAACAAACTTTTTGTTTTTGTATGTTATACAAGATAATTATCATGGTCGGGTATTTTTTCTTAGTTAAAAAATTAACTTAGTTAAGTAGTTGAACTTTGACGGTATATCAGATTTTTTTTATCAACGCGGACGTACGTATTGTTTTTTGCTTACTTACAGTTAAAGTATGGATAAGTAACTGAGCAGATTTTAAAAGTAAAATTATTTCGCAAACGTATAATGTTACGGTTTTTTGCACTTTTGCTTTTTTATGTACAACCATTTAAAAATATTAGTTACTGATTTTTTCCTCAGTTTTCGCATAACGAAATTAAACTATTTTTTTGATCGTATTTTTATTATTTATTACAATTGGGAGCCAAATATTTTGTAGGTACTTTCGTAATCTATATCTAAGTATATATATAGTGTTAGAGCAAATAAGCATTATAGAAAATGTTCATTACATCAAATAAAAATTATAAAAGTTATTTCAAGTAATATAATACTGTCTGTTATTAATCACTAGCTACGCCCCGCGGTTTCATCCGCGTAAGTCCCGTTCTCGCGGAAATATCGGGATAAAAAGTAGCCTATGTGTTAATCCAGGTCCCCAGCTACCTATATTCCAAGTTTCATCGCAATCGGTTCAGTAGTTTTTGCGTGAAAGAGTAACAACCTCACATACATACATACAAACTTTCGCGTTTATAATATTAAGTAAGAAGTAAGATAGTAAATATTACATAACCCCTACATTGCTACCCCTACCCCTGCATAACCCTAATGTAATTATTTATATACTATATATATATGTATACATTACTAAACAAAGAGATTATGTTAAAAGTACAATTTTGTATTTACCTCTTCCTACCTACATTATTCTTCGGTTTTCAAGAAAGCACTATAAACTCAGACGCTGAGAAACTGTAAAAAAAAATAACAAATAAGCAAATGCGATTAAAACTGAATAAAAAATGTTTCATTTCGAAATTTATATTCAGTCAAGATAACAACTGAGGGATGATTTACATTAGAACGGGACCCGTCCGGGCCAGAGAAAGGACGGACTACTTTCGTTTGAAAACTTCCCGGACGCGGCCCGGACGGGGTACGGACGACATGCAAAACAAAATCTGTCTATATACATACCAAAGCTGGCCCCGTCCCAGCCCGTCCACCCCCCTTTCAAGTGAGGTCAACCCTAATTCTACATAATTTTGTTGCAGATATATTCAAGAACATAGTAAACAAAAGCGTGGATTTTGACAACGAAGCCGTAGTCAAACTGTGGATCGGATCACGTCTCCTGGTGTTCCTCTACGATCCTCGAGATGTGGAACTGATTCTGAGCAGCCATGTTCACATTGACAAGGCTGAGGAATATAGGTTCTTCAAACCGTGGCTTGGAAATGGTCTGCTCATTAGTACCGGTGAGTTTTTTTAAATTATTTTTCGTGTTAGTATTAACAGTTTTAGGATATGGTAGACAAAATTTACAATTGTTTCGTGAATCTAATTAGAATTAGGCCACGGCCACATAGGCAGGAGGCTCTGCGGCTTAGCGGCCCGTCTAGAAACTACACCGGCCGCACTAAGCGCTTGGCGCCTCGCTGGGGTTATTCCTTTAATTCCCATTGATAATCCCTATCAATGGTGATTTGCAAACTTTTTGCTCAAATATCCCCATTAATTGCCCATTTTTTAGCAAAATGAAGATTTGTGGAAAAAAAAATCACAAATGCTCATTGATGGGGTTTTTTTAATGAGTGGTGTAAAGAATGAACGAAATAGGATAGTACAAAAAATAAGTAAAAAGTATAGGGTCGAAAAAAACATATATTTTAACAAACACCATACATTACATCAACATGAATTACGCATTTTGTTATACCGTGTTTATTTTGTATTTTTAGTGATTTTTGTTTTGTATTTATAATTGTTCTGGTACAATACATTAATTTAATCTAACATAGTGACTCATCTGCCTTCGTCCTATAAGACCGCATCGCTTAGAAGTTAGACAGTTGGCATGCCAACACATATTATTATGTACCTATATTCAACGTTAACCTTGACCACAACGTACAAGTAAACCTTAGTTTTTGAGTGAAAGGATGTGACGTGTTGAATTCATCAATTCATTAGTTTAGGTATTCGTTGAGCTATTCTTCTCAGAGAAATACTCTTCTTGAATACAAATTAGTAGGTACATTCAAATAACTTATGTACACTTTAAGGAAAAAACCCCCAAACACTAAACACATAAGTTAAGCTACATCCCGTGGTTTCACCCGTGTAAGTCCTGATACCGTGGGAACATCGGGCTCAAAAATATTCTATGTTACTCTTCGATAATGTAGCTTTCTATTGATGAAAGAGTTTTTGAAATCGGTTAAGTAGTTTCGGAGCCTATTTATACAAACAAACACAAATAATTATTTTAAAATGAAATGTAAGTTAGGCTTTATTGTAAAGTAAAAACCATTTACCAAAGAACTATGTTAAATAAAAGTTTATAAATTGCAACTTATCGGATGACTACATTATTTTGGAAATCTCAGTTCTTTCATTTTAGCGGTTTGGGCTTTGCGGTGCTTGTTCCAACAGTCACGACCGATTGCGATGAAAGTTGGAATTAGGTAGCTAGGGACCTGGAATAACACATAGGCAAATTTTTATCCCGATATTCCCGCGGGATGGAGACCTACGCGGGTGAGACCGCTACAACTAGGGCGCTGCTAGTTATGTAAGAATAAAATGAATTCTAATTAGACCTTGTATACGCTTTAATTTGTAACAAGCTGAGTCCACAAATGTGATTAGAGCTCTACTAAGACGAATCATAATCTATTTTAAACTCTTTTTAAAGTATGCATACCTCATGCGTGGACTCAGCTTTTGACACATTTTTGCACAGGGCCGTTTGTGAATACAGCTTCTTCTTCTTCTTCTTTTCGTGTAGTGGTGTGGCTCACCTGGTGTTAGAGTTTCTCAGATCGCCTTAAGGCCTCTAACTTGACCTAACGACTGTTATCAGAGATAACAACCGGGACCAACTGCTACTGAATACAGCTGTATGTGTCTTATCAATATCATTAATCACTTTAGCGGTTTGCGTTTTGGATTACGGGCGGGACGGGTTACGTGTTTTCTATTGTGTTAGTACGAGTAAGTGTTAGTTTGTCTGACCTAGGAGGCGATTTCACGTTTTGTGAAGTGTAATATTAAAAACTTCTTCTCTTATCCAGGTCAAAAATGGCGTTCACATAGAAAGCTGATCGCTCCCACCTTCCATCTGAATGTATTGAAGAGTTTCATCGACCTGTTCAATGCTAACTCCAGAGCTGTGGTGGACAAGCTGAAGAAGGAGAGCAACACGTTCGATTGTCATGACTATATGAGTGAATGTACCGTCGAGATTCTGCTGGGTAAGTTATTTTATAATCTATACTAATATTATAAAAGTGAGTGGTGTTGGTCTAGTGGTAGATACTCCGGCTTTAATTTTAGACCGCGCACAAATGTCTTTTACTTTAAGAAAAGGTTATGTGCGCTAATAACATTGCTCATGTCCCAGGACTCACCATGGTCCAAAGACATGGGACATCCGCCTTTCGGCTACTTTTGATCCCCATATTCCTGGGGGATCAGGACTTCAGCGGGTAAAACGGGGACGCCGCTAGTTTAGATAATAATACTGCTGGATAATCGTCGACTTTGTGTCCACTCTATAGTTTGCGAAGAAAATTTGTTATTGAAAAGGGCCACGTATTGGCTTCGGCTCCAAACATGCCATAGCCCCGTGATACTGGACGTTTTTAACAGACTTAATTAGGTACTAAACTTTTTTCGTGACGTCAATGAATATGAATATGTTTAAAGTGTAGGTAATTTGTCTTTCGTTAATGATCACTTTTATGCGTTTTAGATGCTAAATTTTTATCAAAACGAGCCAATATCAAAACAAGAATGAAAGAAGTGGATACCTGTATTTTTCAATTTTGTTTTTTTTTTAAGGTTTTATTTAACATAAAATTATTTATAGATTTATCTTATTTTTTTACGATGTTGAATAGCCTTTTTTGGATGTTTTATTTAGTATATTTTTCGCAAGTTCAAAAGAAAACCTCCATGAGTTTCTTGTGGCTTCTTCTCATATGTGGTCGCGATAGTTTTTAATTAATTAGATTAGACTTCTTGCAATGTACAGTCTGCATACACAGAGCCATTTTAACTACAGTAACTAGTTAAAAACAAAATGAATGACAAATTACATCTCAGTCTATCTTGAGGAAGGGGTCTGTAAAGGCTCCGCAACGTAAAACAGCATTGCAACAATGCTAAATAAAAATATAATAAAAACAACGCGATCAAAAGCGGAAACGAGTTTCATTTCAACGAAAATATTCCTATCAAAACAGCTCTATATTCAGTTTCCGATAGGTATTTTGCACAAGTATGGCTTATGTAAGGTACCTACTGTTACATAATGTTGTTATGTTCACAAATTAGCATCTACCTAGTAATTTTATGACTAATCTTGTAAGTATTTAATTATATATTAAACAAATTAATGGGACCATCTTGGCTATTGTAAAGGGTTTGATTGGTCAAGTCTGCGAAAAGTATAACAAGTCTGTAAGAAGTTTATGCAACAATAAAGTTAATTTCTTTAAATTATTCATAATATTTAAATAAAACGATAACGAATAAAATAACAAAATTAATAATACTTAATTTCTTCTATGGTTTTCGAGATTTTGCATAGTAAAACACTTTATTAAAACGCGATTAAACCCGGTAAATAATTTTTTTTATTGAATAATACTTAAATTAAAATTAAAACTAATATTAAAACTAAGAAAAAACCGTTTTTGTTATATTTTAAAGTGTTTTCTACACTTGGATAACTATACTTAAAGAAATGCTTTCGTTACGTTTTTGTGCCTCCAAAAACGTAAACAATAAGAAATGCAATCCTTAATTTCGACTCGATTGAACATGCATCCGTGGCCAAATTGGAAAAAGGCGTTGGGACGGATCCCCAGAGATGCAAGTTCAAGTCCTGTCGGGTGCGAAATTTTTGGAAAGCATTTCTATAAGTATAAGAATTTTTAATTTGACAAAAGTTAAAAAATTGTGATTCTACAATGTCAGACAATGCGCACCCCAAATTAAGGGATGTCCTTCGGTATAATTATTTACTTTGATTGTGGTTTTGGGTGCACTTCTTCTGGTTGCCATCCTCCACGTTCCCGCGGTCGCCAAGCCTCATTAAAATCAAGTAGTTGATATACCACTACTGGTCGCAGGCCATTTATTTTCACTGTTAGCCAATAATATTTTATTTTTATCTATAATTAATGACCGGATTATTTCAAATATGAAATTAAATATGGCTCAATCCTAAACGAACGTTGATTGGATCCGATTTTGATTTAGACAGGTCTTTTCTAACTTATAAAGAGACAAGAAGGATGGTCGCTTGACAGTGAAGCATTTCAACCTCGGCTCTGAGGGACGAGCTTCATAATTTCCGAAGCCGAATTGCTACTAATAATTAATAAAAATAGATACCTACTTAACGAATTCTTATAAGTAGATGTGTATGTATAATTTATAGTTGTTTTTATTAACGAGAATATTTTACTTATCTTGTTTAGTTAAGTGATCTAAAAACATTGTCACTCGCATATTAAGTTAAACTTATAAATATGGAGTCGGCGAGACTAATTTAAATATTGTTTTATCGACCATAAATTATTATATAAAATCTAGTAGGAAGATACAACACTCATGTATTACACACAACATATCTATTTATTACTAGCTGCACCCCGCGGTGTCACCTGCGTAAGTAAACATTTTTTAGCAGAAGATCCTTCTCCGGATCATAGCAAACTCAACAAAAAAATAATTGGCAAAATCCAGCCAGTCCGTCCAGCCGTTCACGCGTGATGCCGTGTCCACGCGAAATGTTTGTTTCCTTATCCAAGTGTTATTCCTAGGGCTCTATTCTTGACGCGATTTAGATACATTGATTTATACCGATTTGGTTTTGATTCCTGAACCGCGCGACAGCAACGAGTGGTATCAACCAGTCGCCGCAGAAGTCCGACATCGAACGAAAATCAGCAGATATCGTTTTTTTAAATAGCCCGAAGTTCAACGAGCGATTCAAAAATAAACTCCTGGTAGAATGCCTCTCAAGAGCCCGGGGTCAGCTTAAATACTGTATAGGCACGTTTTATTACTGCAAATAGATTTAACAATGTTTTTCTTTGGGATCTGCCTACAATAGTCTACCTAACACTTCGCGGGAAGAACGACAGGTTCGCAAATCTCTCCCAGATCCCTTAGTCCTCTTTTACGACACTCACGGGAAAATATTATATAGCCCTGCGAAGTTACCGCGCAAATTTTGTCGTAATCAGAATCCCACTTGCGTGGTGAAAACGACAGCGTAGATTTGGATGCATTTGAAGCCACTTTCGAGTTGAGCTGTCATTGAATGCGAGGTCTCTTGAGCTGCCGGTTTTAATTACAGTTGAACTCGACAGCATTGCCTTCAAACGCATGCAAATTATCGCTATGGTTTAAACCGCGCAGGTTATTCCATTGCGCACGACGGAAGATGCGCGATCGGGCCCCTGTTCTATGGCAAGATATGAGATGTTGTTTTATTATTCCTTTTTATTTTATTAATAACAAGGAATAAAACGAATAATATTCTGAATAACAGACTAATTCGCACAATTCTATTTAGCTAGACATTGATGTAGGTAGGTAAGTATACTTCAATGTATTGCAAATTATTGCAAATCGAACATTGATCTCATTATCGGTTATTGACCTTATTTCTCGATTAATGTGCATATTTAAAAGCAAGAAAAATAAGAAATTCCGCTAATAATAAAAAAATACGTTTAAACGTTTGTTTGTTGTCTGTCAATTATGCGAAAACGGCCAAACGGATTTGGCTGCAATTTGGTACACAGGTAGTTAAAAATCTGGATTAAAACATAGAATACTTTTTATCCCGTCTTTCTCACGGGATCGGGAACTACGCGGGTATATCCGCGGGGCACTGCTAATATTATTGGCTTATTGTCAAGGTGAAAATCATTCTTAGTCATGAAACTAAGACTTATAAACGTGACAAAGCTCGCGTGGCTCGACGCCATTTGAGTAAACTGTTTCAAATTTCAAGGAGTAGTGGAAAATAATGCTGAGTAAAAAGCAATTTCAATGTCCTGTCACGTACGCGTGCTAAGTTTGTGGCCCTCATTAGCTTGTACTAGTTCTTGAAGCAGACGCTCAAACCATCCTCAAACAAAGCCTATTTTTTTACGATGCAATTGTCGACTTCGTTTCTTTGAAGTCTACAGTGTACGTTTGCGTCACTGTACACGTTTGGGAGTAAATTCAACCATCCGAACTTTCCCAAATCCGATCATACGCAAACGTACCTTATTTTGCGAATCTGCAGTCATAAACTGCGCAAAGTGAAATCTTGCAAATTACTTCCAAATTCAATAAAAAAGTTAAATCTTGAAAGATATTTCATTTATGCCGAATTTCTTCAACTTCATAGAGTAAGTCGAAGTAAATAACAGCTAAAAATTACATTACAAAGTTCAAACGCATTGACCGTAAAGGCGAAGCAAATATTTAGACAAAAATCGAATTTTCGATAGTACAAGAACCGAAGAAGAATTATAATCCTAACCAAAGAAGTTGATATAGTGTACCTAAATACCTTTGCAAAGTGCCGTTGGAGCGACGATTTGCGCAAGACGGCTGGCACAAACTGGATGCGAGAAGCCGAAAATAGATTTAGGTGGCGTGCAATTGGAGAGTCCTTTGTCCAGCAGTGGACTGCAATAGGCTGGCTGATGATGTGATGTGATGTGTATGTAAAAGACCTTTGATTAATATAATCAAAGCTAAAGGCCTTAGTTCCTAAATTGCCATACATTACAATCCGCCCTACCATGCTGTCTTATAAGTCGTTGGCAATTAGCTGCGTTGTCGTTCAGCTAAAAACATAAAATTAATTAAAAACACATCAAATAAAAAACGACTTTAAAAAAAGTAACGGAGCTACGATTAATGGAAATTTTATTACGAAACATTTGACTTACAAACACAATTATGTTTTTAAAATAGACACTTAGGTTAAAAATAGAATCCAGTACTGGTCAGAATGTTATTTGTAGCTACAGATGGAAAACTTTGGTTGTTATTTTGTTATAGAAAAAAAAAGTATCTTCCAAAGCAGTTATATTAGATACACCTAAACCAGTCATTGATCTTACCAGTATATTTTTAACAATATTACCATATTGAGTCATTTAATATTTTGATCACAAATGTTTATTAACTGGATCTGACCTTAACTTGAACTGAAGAAACTATAATCCTGTTTCAGAATCTTAGATCCATAATTTCTTCTATGGTTTTCGCGTATTATTCATGATTTTTAAACGATCGAGCTTTCGCCAACTTTACAGTGGGCTTTTTCAAGGTTGACAACCTATCTGGTAAATGAAGTGTTTTTTAAATCAACCTTAGATTAAAATTATAAACATAGAACTTTTAAATCAAAAGATAAAGTGACCAAAGAGGGGTCACTTGCAAATAAGTGTATGAGTTTTTAGTTTAAGCACATTTTTGATGTGAAACATCTATAGGCGGGGGTAACCCTGATTTTTGGCGTGGCGAGTAAGTAGTAGATGAAAACATATCTGTCAATGTCAAATATTTCACATTATTGGTATAAGTTATCTGGTAAAAGGTATCTGAAACAGAAAGTACAGTAGGTAATTCAGAATCACCTAAGTAGGTAAAGCTTTCGTCAAGTATATTAAAAGTGAATGTGTCACGTACTGTAGTGGTATCGTAGTCAGTGTGTCGGACCCCCCACGCACACACGTGCCGGCTAATGGCCTATTCACCATATGTGCTCAGTTACGATCCTTTATACCACTCCTCGTTGTGCAATACTTTTAACCAGGAGGTCACAAGTCTTCGAAGTCATTCGACCAAACGAAGTGTCCTATTGCGTGACCTAAAACGTACCAACACTGCGACGCTTAAACTATTAAGCATAAAATGCTGTAATTAGGAAAACGAATCAATTTCATATCCGTCCTTGAAGCTACTAACTAGCGTGATTTATTGTTATACTTACGAGTAAATTAGATTGTGGCTTTTGTTACAGAAACTGCTATGGGTGTGAGCAAAACTACGCAAGATAAAAGCGGTTTCGAGTATGCTATGGCAGTGATGAAAATGTGTGACATCCTTCACTTAAGACATACTAAGATCTGGCTTAGACCCGAACTCCTATTCAACTTCACCCAATACGCTACAGTGCAAAACAAACTGCTTAGCATTATTCACGGTCTGACTAAAAAGGTAAAGAACTAGTTATTTAATTCTTCTGATTTATATGTAACAATGTTAAACCATACTAGTTCCACAATTACAAATTCAAATGACGTCATATACAGTACTACACACGCGCTAATCAAGTGTTCACTATCGGTAGGTCATCAAGAGGAAAAAGGAGGAGTTCAAATCTGGCAAGAAATCGTCTATTTTGAACGAATCGGAGACAAAAATTGAACCCGAAGCCTCTACTACCTCGGTTGAAGGTCTGTCTTTTGGTCAATCTGCTGGTCTTAAAGACGATTTAGATGTGGACGATGATGTCGGTCAGAAAAAACGTCTTGCATTCCTTGACCTACTTTTGGAGAGCTCTCAAAGTGGAGTCGTCATATCCGACGAAGAAATCAAAGAACAAGTTGATACCATTATGTTTGAGGTAAAGTTCGCTTTAAGATACCTTATCTATATAAAACTATATCCGACCTTGGAGAATATTGTCACGAAATTTTGCGTCATTTTAGGGTCATGACACCACGGCTGCCGGCAGCAGCTTTTTCCTGTCACTGATGGGTGTCCACCAGGATATTCAAGATAAAGTGGTTGAGGAGTTGGACAAAATTTTCGGTGACTCCGACCGACCTGCAACTTTCCAAGACACTCTTGAGATGAAGTACTTAGAGAGGTGCCTTATGGAGACCTTGAGGATGTACCCTCCAGTACCAATTATTGCGCGAAAGATAAACCAGGAGATTACTCTACGTAAGTATTATAAAGAATCGTTTTATTTAATGGTTTGAAAGTTTATTGAGATTTCATTGGTGCAAAAGGCAAATAAAATATATACATCCGTTTGGGCCATAAGTAATAGATCAGATTTGGATTACAAATGCAATATATCTACATTTAATATCCTATAGGTACTGTGAGTACCCATACATAAAAATGACGAGATAGTTTGATTGATCGGGTATCTATTCTTTCCATTCTTATTGTCTGTGTTCCTCAAATCCTCGGAGAAGTTTTATGCCTTCTGTAGAAACGGTTCTAACAACATATTTTTATTTCCTCAGCGTCGAACGGTAAAAAGATCCCAGCTGGCACAACAATCGTTGTGGCTACATACAAACTCCACAGGCGTCCTGACGTATATCCGAATCCGGACAAATTTGACCCCGACAACTTCCTGCCAGAAAGATCTGCCAACCGACATTACTACGCTTTTGTGCCATTCTCTGCTGGGCCTAGAAGTTGCGTCGGTAAGTTAAAAATTACTAAACTACTTACTTATTTACTTATTCTACTCTCTTTCCCTACTTCTTATTTACTAAAAATCATGATTTTAAATTAGTTTTACTAAGTACCAAAAATATCTTGCCATTTTTTATGTTTCAAACGCACGCGATAAGAGGTAGTCTGTCTTAATCAAAACCTACTCTAGTGTCGTAATCATGACATTTGAAATAATGTTCAAATATCAAGCTCAGTAAATTAATAAAATCAATCAAATATAAATATCCTATTTGTAAAGACATTTAGAAATAAAATCTGCATCACTAAATTGCAACTACCGTCTGCTATTACATACAATGTCCAGTTATGTATCTTCCGCAACTAACATAGTAATATAAATCCATCATTATATTCTATTACACAAATTGCACTATAATTACTTTAGCGCATATAAGTACGTACTTATTTCTAGAATATTGAAACGTAACCCATAACAATTTATCATAAAGCTACTTAAGAATGCAGGTTTATTACTCGCATCTAACTAATTACTTTTGTAAAACACAAGTGAGGTATGGTTCCTGCTAAAATTAGTTTATTTTTTCAATTATTAGGCTCTGAAACGAATTGGAATACCACATTACCTACCTTAGATTACGCAATATTTAGTTATTTTTCTTCTATGTCTTCATATTTAATAGGAAAGTGGGTATATGTTATATATCATGTTTTTGTGTATTTTAAACAAACATAAAAAATTCAAGAACTGAAGTAAATAAATTAAGATTTTTTTGTTAATATCCTATCTCTTGACCAGGAGATGCTTATCGACCCTATAAATAGATATATATATTATATAATGTAATACACTTCTTTACGTTCCTTTATTTATTTCAAGAGCCTTATATTAAAATAAATGTGAACGCGGTTAAGAACCAACGCAAATTTTCAAATAAGTACACGTATTAATCATGATTATCTTTGCACAAATAGGTGCATGCAGACCTAATACAGTACCTACTATTCCTAGAAATAATATAACCTACAACATACCTAGTTATTATTGGTGATTTATGCTGCATTATATTTCCTTGTAGGTCGCAAATACGCAATGCTGAAACTCAAGATCATCCTGTCAACCATACTGAGAAACTTCCGCGTATACTCCGATTTGAAAGAATCAGACTTCCAACTACAAGCGGATATTATCTTGAAGAGAGCAGAAGGCTTCAAAGTGCGACTACAACCTCGCAAACGAACAGCTAAGGCATAATAACCGCTAAATTAACCTCGTTAGATGTATATAGTGCATGTTTTATTGCAATGTCATTTTGTGATATAATTGAGGTAATAAACCTTCCATAGCCGCGGAAACATAGGACAGATATTAATTGAATTGAAGCGAAACGGATATATGTAATAATAATATTTTAAGACTCCGTGAATTAAGACCCCTGCAAATAATTAAGCAATTAGGTCGCTTAGTTCGGGCCTAAATTATTATACTAAGGTCAACTGGAAGAAATGCGGTTTTAGGGAACGTGCGGCTATAGTATCAATTTAATTTAATCAAATACTCAAATTATAAAATCGCCAATCATGATAGGAGACATTTATCTAAGTATATTGTGATTAGATGGCAATTTTATCGATGTAAAATTTGTTAGTTTCCGGTGAGTTGATCATCGCCGCATTTTATCCAAAGCCAGAATTCTCTGAGTTGACCTTCTCGTTTTTTCTCTTTTATATTCAGTAGCATGGCTCATAGCCTCATCCTCAATTTATTAAGCATCTTTTAGAGTCTAAATTCCCAAAAATTGAGTTAAAAACACAATGTTTTTCAATCTATTTCTTTTTAATAAATCGAGGATGTTCACTGTGAATAGGTATACTCTATCTACTCACACCGAACAATATTTCAATTTATATAACATTTCGTTTCATTTCACTTTTGTTTTTTTACAATTACAAGGCCTTACTGATCTATATAAGAGGTCATAGGTCTATTCACTTTGCAATGGCTGAGTTACTTTATAGACAAGTTTACAAGACAATGTGTAACATTGAAGTTAAAAAATAAAACGAAATGAGAATTCTAAGTAAACTCACTTTAAAATTTATGAAGTTTTATCGTATTTTAATGTGGTAGAGCAAAAGCTATTCGACAAAACAGACGTGTAGAAAAGTAAATTTTGAAATTACATTAACTTCGCTGTAACACATTGTAATTTACTTCTTGTAGGTAGTAGTAATAATACAACGAATATAATTTGACTGGCAGTGGCAGAATTTTATCTTTTTATAAGAATGTAAAAAATATGCGGGTAAAACCGCTAGCGCAGCTAGCGCTAGCGGTTTTACCCGCGTAAGTCCTGATTCCGTAAGAATATCGGGATAAAAAGTAGCCTTATGTTAATCCAGATCTCTAGCTATCTGCGCAATTTTTTCGCAATCAGTTCAGTAGTTTTTTCGTAAAAGAGTATCAAACTTTTAGAACCATAATATTAGTAGGAATAAGGGACACACTTCTTTGCTCAACTTATAAAATACTTAGGTATAATTTTTAGGTAACATTTTGAGAACGAAGTCAAATAGTATCAGACATTTGTGATTGTTTTAAGAGGGATAATTTAAACTATTTAAATAATAGTCGGTAAACTCATGTAAATAGTTAAGTTTAAATTATAATTTTAAGTAAGTTTTTTCGACAAAATAAACAATCTTTTCAATTGACATGTTTTTTTTATTTGCTAACGACTAACTCGAATTAGGTAAGTAGGCTTTAGGCAAACATGTGTTTAAAGGCTGGCTTATACGGCTATAGTGGTCGGAATAACTAACTAGCCCTGTACCCATATTATCTATCTGTTGACGTCTGACAACAGAGGAAAATGACAGGCACTATGCAGTACATTGCTGCTTTTAGGTGATCACCGGCAATAACCACCTTACGTCAAAGCAGCAATGTACTGCATAGTGCATGTTAATTTTCACTGTTATCAGACATCCACTGGATAGACAATCTGGGGGCAGATTAGCTAGTCTTGACCATCTATGAAGTGCCAAAATGAGTTTTGCTAAAGAAATGTAGGCTTTCCGCTGGCGACATTATAAATTAACATATCGACATATTATTCTTTAAATTATGTACTTACTATCCTTTTATTGTACCTACAGATAAATGTGACGGCATGAATCGTCAAGTCTAGCTAATCCGGGCTAGTTAATCCAATGATGATAGCTGTGTAAGGAGCCTTATTGAGTTTATCAACTAGGTAATTCACTTTAATTGAAAAAGTGAGTTAGTTGATAAACAAATACCATTTTAAAATAATCATTCAATATGTAAAATTTATAATAAACGAGATATAAGTAATCTAATTCAAACAAGCGTTAGGTACATATTGTCTTGAGCAAACATTTTACTAGGTACATAATATGATAGTTAATTACTTCAATATAAAGATCCTTGTCCATCCTTCTATAGACTCATACTCATAAGTACCTACAGCAGACCAAGTTCAAACCGATGACGCGACGTCGACTTGAAAAGTCAAGAAATCGGTACCGCGAAGGAATGCGAGCGAGATTTTTTACAATTTATAACCTTAGATTGATGCCGACGATTTGAACTGTAATTAAACCGGTAGCCCAAGAGACGTCGATTACGACGACAGTTCAAATCGATGACGTCGGCTTAAAATACATGCAAATCAATGCCGTGGTTTGCACCGCGCACATTATTCCTTTCCGCACTGCGGATTTTGATGACGATGTCGACACTAGATCCGCTATAGCCATTCAGTTCTTTTAACCCATGACTGCGGGTTTAACTAAATTGTGTGCGCAGCTTCATTGTCTATGTGTGCTGTATGTTGTTAGAGCTAGCTGGTATGCCTACAGTACACACACACACATATATATAAATTCCAGTGTACAGACCTGCGTTCCTGAGTTAAAACTACTGTAACTTAATATTACAAAGTCTATCTGTTAAAACAACATAGGATTAGACGAATAAATTAAGAAGATGAGACACATTATGTACTTTACGTTGCCTTATTTTCAGTTTTGTTTTCTTCTTCTTCTTCTTCTGCTTCTGGTTCTGCGCGAGCAAACAAGCCCGAAGCTAGGGACATAGGGAAGTTGCTTCTCAAAGCTGTAATGTCCGATGTTTTATCCATTCTCCCGAACAGAGCCTCGCTTTGCGAATAGTTTTCTGCATTCATGAGTGATTTAGCTGCTTTCAATTCAAGTTGGTAACTGGAAAGTAAACAATATTAATTAAAACAAACGGTCAAGTGCGAATAGTATTCGCGCACGAAGAGTTCCGTACCAGTACCAAAATTCGGTACTGACTAAAATAAACACTAGACCAAGCGAAATCACTGAGCGCAACTATTTTTTTATTTAATATAATTTTTTAAAAATTCATCGCGGTATCTTTGGGTTTATATTTAAAAAATCACTTATCACGCAATATTAGTATAATTTTGGTTTTAGTATTTGTTGTTATAACGGCAACCAAATACATCATGTGAAAATTTTAACTGTCTAGCCATCACGGTTCATGAGATAAAGCCAGTGGCTCGATTCGGTAAGGACATAGCATGCGGACTGCCGGGCGGCGGAATGTAGGCGACGTGCAGGAGATGTACGTAAATTCGAATTCTGTCAATGTTATTTTACTTAATTACTACCTACTTAATTAATTAAGTAGCCTTCAAAATTAAGGGCTAATTAATTATTTAAAAAGCTCCCCTTGTTCCTTAGCCGATCAGTATTAAAGAAAATTATAGAATAGCTATCATTTTTACTCATGCAACAAATCGACTTATTCAATGCTCGTGCATCCCGCCTGCTTGTCGCATGCTATGTTTTTACAGAATCGAGCCACTGGTGACAGACGAACGGACGGACAGATGAACAAATAGCGAAGTCCCAGTCCCGTTTTTACCCCTTGGTTACGGAACCCAAAAAACATACATACATAGACAGATACTCATAACCCTTCTTTGCGTCGGGAAATACGACAAGTTTAACTACTATATACTATACCTACTATAGGTATGCGTTTTAGCATAATTTTCCACCCTTTTTTAATTTTAAAACGTTGTACGTGACGTGTATGACGATTTCATCAATATATTTTAATAAAATATCTATATGTAAGCAAAATATTTTCTGCCAAATGATGTCCTAAAATGCCATGTATCAAAGATAATTCGACCATTAATGAGCGACTTTCAGACGATTTCTATACCGTCTGAATATTTATGAAAGACAAATATACAAAAACAATTAACAAGTTTATTTATAGATAAAAATAAAAATAACGACATACCAGCATAATTATTAATCATTTTCCTTTTAATTTATACATTGATGTAGTTCCTTACAAAGTCAAGATCAAGGTAATCTAGTTTTGTCTTTAGCAGAAATAGAACAATTTTGTTGTTAATTTACCTAAACGAAACGAAACCTAAATTTTAGTTTAGAAATTCTAAAATGGTGACAGGTCTAAATAATATCATACCGGCTCCAGACTCACGGTGAGAAAGCTCGGCGGGAAGATTCGCCGAGACTAGGTACTCGTCAGAACATGCCGTCATCCACACTCTCATTTTTCTCACTCGTGATCCCGAGATATCTTTTGTCTAAGCTAAAAACGCCGACATCAAACGGAGAACAGGCGAGAACTAGAAGGTCTTGGTCACGGATTTGGATATGATTTTGAGCCTATATCACTCTCTAGCAGCTAAACTATCACTATGTATAGCTTCGTCGAAATCGGTCGACCCGTTTGACCGTGAAATAGAAAGAAATAAAAAAATCGAACTCCCGCATTTTTTTTAACGAATTACCACTTAAATAATACGAGTAATTAGTTAATGGGCCCTACCATGATGTCTTATAAGTCGTCGCGAAGTCGTCGCTTTGTCGTTCAGCTAAAAAAATAAAATTGAAAACACATCAAATAGGTAATTAAACAAATAAATAAAAAAAAAAGGTTTTTTTATATTGTCTGTGGTTTTTAAAAGATGATGATGATGATGTATTTTTTATTTAAAATTTACTTAATTATTTTGAACGACAAAAGGACGACATAGCAACGACAAACGAGCATTGTAGCGCGGAATATCAAGTATCAAAATAAGTTATTTGAATTATTTCGTAATATTTTGATGTTGTTTTTTTTTTATTATGCCGCCCTTTTTCAGGGCCAACATTCAGTAGCCAGAGTATCGTCATTATATTGTATAGCATTTGCTTATTTTATTCAATTTTAAAAAGGAATGCTTATGTTATAAATACCATCCTAACCTAAACTACGCGCTATTGAGACCAGAGGACGTGCGCCAAAATTAATAATCCTATTAGTTTTGACATGACTCTGATATGGGCCAAGGTCATACCAATTAGTTAAGTAAGCAGTTATAAGTAAAGCACTTCAGTAGACTAGTGGTAATAGCTTATTTTTTAGTTATGTTAGTAGGTTGGTGTGTTGGAAGTTTTCCAAAATATACGGGTCCGAATTTTATTACTCCCACCTGCTAAGTTCAAGGTTACATTATTTCTTACACACGATAGATGAGCGTTTGAACACTATCTCACCTGATGGTTAGTTATTATACGGTCTAAGATGTAGCTTACTCATCTAGGAAATTAATGACGGCAGATCAACCTTTCTATTCGATTATTTATATGTTATTATGTTATAGCGTCCTCACCGACAGCCAATATGCAGGTTTTCCGTGCGGGGTCCGCTATACCCGAGCGAACACCCCGAAGGGCGGCGTCGAGGATCATGTTAAAGACCAATCTAGTCCCCAATGCTAGACTGGTTCTCATAAAGGAGAGTAGCCTCGTGCCCTAGGACACTACCTGGTTATCCAGACAGGTATCGGAGCAATAAGGCCGCCCACCACCCGCACCTTAATGAGGAGCTAACGACAACCTCGCTGGGGCCGGCAGAGAAGCCACCTCCCACATCTCCAGTGTGGTACCGGAGCTGTTTATGGAAGACGACAGTGGGACAAGATCGGATCCTTCTTACTTAGAGGCTATATCCGCACAGGCAGGGCGGCTTGCTTTGCGCCTATAACGGCTTGCATTCTGATTGACTCACAAGGCTCTAGGAGTCTAGGCAGTAGGTACGCAAGCCGTCTGCCTGTGCGGATGTAGCCTTAGGCTGCACGTACCGTAAAACATCCAACGGAGTCCTGTTATGTACAGGACACAAGCATGGGAGGAACTGGTGATGTCGTCTCTGTAACCACCACCCTGATTTACTTAACTTCCACTCAATTATCTTGATTTTAGCTACGGAACATTCGTGTGATTCGCGTAGCAGGTCGAAGTATGATGCCATTAGTTCCTGACCTGCGAATTGACGTCATGTTTTATTAATTGTTTTTTTTTGTTGCTATGGAAAAAATAGGTTACCAACTCTTCCGTTGACCGGTTTTTATCCATTTACTAGCTGTTACCCGCGACTTCGTCTGCGTAGAAATAGTGCACAGCTGACTCTTACGTTCATTACTCGGGTTTTACTGATTGGATTTCGATATAAACTATACCGCGACGTTTCTCGAAAATAGAACTATACAATATTGAAGACCAGATTTAAATCGAATTGGAAGTTTTTAATTGTATAAGGAACAAACAGAGAAACAGACAGACAGATATGAATTTTAAAAATTATGAAATTTTGTACTATAAGTACTACTTTTTCTAAGCCCCCAGACAACTTTTTTTTTATTTACTTCCAAGTACAGACTTTTTGTCCTCTCTTCCTTTATTATAAGTATAAGTATAGATATAAGTATAGAAGATACCGAAGACGATAAAACCAGTCAACTGCTCATAGTAATACTCTCTCACGAAAATAATCAGTCTTTTTAAGTAGCACTCTGATGCTTGTACGGCCAACCACAAAGAGTGTTGGTGTATAGACAGGTAATCACATAGTTTGATGACTACCTCACCCGCCCGCAATGGTGAGGTTGTGTTTGTTAGAAAATCGCGGTATGATCATACAATTGTTTTTATTGTCTTTGATTAATACCGATTATAGATAATTATCGTTGTATAATTTATAGCATTGGTAAATAGGTACCTATCTAAAACTAGTTTAGGACTACCAAACCTTTATAAGTTAATTACATCAAGTTCAAAGTTTATCGTTTAATTCCGGTCTAGAATTAATAAAACAAATTCGATGCGACTGCTGGAAACATAAGCCAATTTTTAATTGGATAGGTATTATTTTGTTGCAAAAATTGCAATAAATATGAATATTTCATACAGTTTGATGATTAATATAAATTGATTATGATATCATCAGTCTCCCAGTACTATTATAAATGCGAAAGCTTAGATGTTTGTTTGTTTGTATCAACGCAATGTTCTATCAACGCAGAAACAGCTGAATGGCTAGTCAAAGTTTAGCAGACAGACAGTTAATCTGCCATACCATGATGTCTTATAAGTCGTCGCGAAGATCGCCGCGTTGTCGTTCAGCAAAAAAAACACATGAAATAATATACTACCTAAATAAAAAATTAAAAACCAACTCCAAAAACAAATAGGTTTATTTAAAACTAGCTGCGCCTTGCGGTTTCACCCGCAGAAGTGAAAAACACGTTATCACGGGCGCGGGCGGCCGAACGGTTCTCGAACGGTTGCACTTTTTCGTTCATTACTTGGGTTCTACTAATTGGATTTCGACGCAAAGTAGGTATACCACGACAATAGAACTATCTAATATTGAAAACCAGATTTCAATCGGATAAGTAGTTTTTAATTGTATAAGGAACCGACAGATAAACAGAGAAATAGACAGACAGACATGAATTTTAAAAAATAAATAATTTTGTTCTACTACTTATCCTAAGTCCCCTAGACCACTTTTTATAAATTTAATTCCGAGTACAGACTTTTTGTCCTCTCTTCCTTTATTGTAAGTAGTCATTGTTGTGTTGTTTTTGTAGTAAGATTATCTGTGGTTTTTAATAGCGGCACGGCAATGGTCAAGTCTGTCAATAAAAAATAATCCTTTTTTTAATTTACTTTTTTTTGTGCGACAAAAGGTCGACAAAACAACGACAAACGATCATAGTAGCGTTACCTGGATTAAGACACAGGATGCTATCCCCAACAACGTATTCCCCGTTCCTATGAGATACTCCCACAACCGAAAAAACGTATTATCCCGCGGGACAAAGCTAGTTCTAAACGAGATTGTCATAAATTGTGACCTTATATCTCTACGACTTTTTCTTAGATTTATGGGACCTGATTATTTGTTACCTTTACGCCGAATTTAATCATGGATTAAGTTTTTAGTTTTATTACTTAAATTCGATTTGTGTTTTTAAAGATTTTTTGTTGCAATAATAGTGTACTATAGCTACGCCCCGCGGTTTCATACCGCGGGGCCGATTCACCGATTGCAATTCGCTAAAAAGTAGCCTATGTGTTATTCCCGGTATTCAGCTACTTATATTCCAAGTTTAATTGCAATCGGTTCAGTAGTTTTTGCCTGAAATAGTAACAAAGTCACATACATACATACAAACTTTCGCGTTTATTTCACGCAAAAACTACTGACCCATACGATGAAACTAGGAATATAGAAAGCTGGATACCGGGGATAACACATTGGCTACTTTTTATCCCGATATTTTCGCGGGAACGGGACTTACGCGAGTGAAACCGCGGGACGCAGCTCGGAATGTTATAAACCATGTATGTAAGTAAAGTCACCTGCTGATATCGCCATCATTAGCCTAGATTGCTCGGCTTCCTCTTCATAAATCTCTATAGGTGATGGTTGATAAATTGTTTCTAAATCATGTTTTGGGTCTACATATAGATGAGCACTAGCCTGTGAGCAATAAAAAAATTGAGTAATTAGGTATCCTATTAATATTATAAATGCGAAAGTTTGTGATTCAATCACACGAAAACTACTGAATCGACGACGACCCGCAACTATTAAATCAAAAATAATGTGCTGACTTTGTTGAATAAAAATCATCACACACACAACAATCACATAGGCAGAAATGGAAATTTGGAGATAAATAGTAGCCTAGAATATTCCAGGTGTCCAGCTATCTATATTCTTAGTTTTATCGCAAAAGTGATTTTTGCGTGAAAGAGTAACAAAATCACATACAGACACTTGAAAACTTTCGCGTTTATAATAGCAATTAGGAAGTTAATAGGATTCAAAAACTCAATCAATCAATCAATCAATCAAATCATTTATTGCGAATAAAGGTATACAATGATCTTATAATAAATTAAATATGGCCCGCCACTGATTTTTGGCGTCAATATTAGCACGACAAGGAAAAAGTTTGCCCATCCCTGGTCTGAAAAGTATGCGACCGGCCGCACTAAGCGCTTGGCGCCTAGCTTTGTATCTCGTCAGAATGCAAACGACTAGGCGCTAAGCAAGCCGCGTGCCTATGCGGACATAGCCTGAGTGAACGAAGTAATCAATCAAAACTTCCCCTTAGATACAGCGACGAGCTCTAACAACGTCGCAGCACTCCAGTATATGAACCAAAAGTAGCCGCAATCTTTATTCGTCATAGATTTATCTGGGTTAATTATGTTCCCGAAGTCTTTAGTCGCACTTTTGGTAAACCAAAACCTAAGAAGATGAGGTTTGACTGCTTTACAATGACCTCATCTTCTTAGGTTTGCATGGCATTAGGTTACATCTTAGACTTTAGACTCATCATCAGGTGATGACTGATGAGATAGAGATTAATATAATAATGTAGAATACACACGTTTTGCAAGAATGCAAGTTTCCTAATTATTTCATTGGCTTAGTTTTACGTGTACCTAATTAACTTCTCCTAATAAAAATCGGTTACAAAGAAAAATTAATAGATATCTTCATCAACTTTTCAAGAGGTGCGTATTTTAATAACTATAGGTACAAACTTTTTGAAAACCATATCCCATGAAGCAAGTGAATGCTTCAGCCAAATGTTGAGTACCGAGTTCAGGCCTCTCCCTTCTTAAATGAAGCTCGCCGAGGAGATGCAGGGCTCTACCAAGATGTCTCCTGAGGCCATTCTTCATTGCCATCGCCCCCATTTCTGTCAACAACCTTGCAGCTGCTTCGTGATCACCTAATCTGTTCGGTTACCAACAAAACAATATTTGTTTAAACCTAAACATTAGGAATAGATGCAAATTTAGATATAGTTTATGTTCAAGCTACTAGGTAAAGAAATCTAGCGGTAAATGACCCGTGACCTCTTAAAGAAGGTCATATCTCGTTGGCCAATGGAGAGAAAAGACTAGAATATTAAAACATGTGTGGACACGTGCTTGTTATTTGCGCTGTATGTATGGTTTTCTTATACTTGGTAAGGGTGATCCCTTAGCCAATAGTAATGGTATAATGTTATTAATATGCATACAGTTTTCTAGTTGTGTCCCGAAGTTTTCCAAGGGAAGTTTCGAAATGCCATTACTTCTCGGATGCCTACATCATATAAAGAACTAACTCTCCAAATTTCTGCTCTCTCTGGTCTAGGTAGGACTCGAGGGGGTCTATCGCCCGTGCAAGGGCCCGAGCGGAAGCGCGTACGTGGGTTCCTACGTGCGCCGCTCTACGAGCGGCAGCAGGGCATTAGCTCTGCACACAAATGTGTGAAGTCGGGGCCTCTTCAGGTCGACGCCGTCGGGGTGTCATATAGAAGTAATGTTCACGCATCCCAGCACCCCAACGATGCGACGAGACAGTGAACCTGGTGGGGTTTTTAGTGGTAATTCCACATACTCCGTTGCCTCCCTCGGGGCAGCGGAGATGCTGCAAAGCATTTTCCCCACCAAAAAAAAAAAAAAAAAAAAAAAAAGGCTGTGCGTTGATCCTTCAGTCCGTCAGTCAATACACTTGTAACGATATACTTAGATTTTCTCCACTTGGACTACGACTCCGCTCAGCTCCGCTTCAGTGATAACGCACCTAGCGTTTTCAATGAAGCGTAGCTGAGCGGCGCGGGCGGCGAATTGGACACTGTTTCTACTGTAATGTGCATCAGTGATGCAGAGTGGAGTAGGCAATTCACGGCCTACTCCGCCAAACTACGCTTCAGTAGCAACACCCCAACAGCAACACCGTGGCAGCCCTTAGGGTATAAAAGGTCGTGGCCGAAACCCATAGCAATCTACTGCTGCCGAGTATTTGTTCAACGCGCCACAGAAATATCGTCAAAATACAGCTTTATAATAGCAGTTTTCATATAAAGAAATCATTAGGTAAATCTCAAAAATATCAGAACCGTAAAATTATAATGCAATGCAGGAGGTTGCGGGTTCGATTCCCACTGGGTGCAAACATTTATGTTTAAAAATAAAAAAAATTGTATCTGGTCTGGGTGTATTTCTATGTATAATATGTAATTATTTACAAATAAAATATAAATATAAGTGGTATATCCGTTGTCTAGTCACCGTAACACAAGCTTAGCAGCTGATCATGGGGCTAGACGGCGCTGTGTGTTGGTCACAGAATTTATTTATTATTACTGAAATTAGCCACAAAATCACATCAAACTGCAGCTATAATTCTGATTTCAAGGTTAGAAAGAGAATGGTACAAAATGTCCAATTATTTGAAATGATTGAACTAGATTTGAAATTCGTTACGTGATAAATGTAGGTATTTCTCAGTTTGTGTACGGATAATTAAATATTTTGAGTAATTGTATCCTATTTATGTACAAGATAATTACAAATCATAATGTCGGTTTGAAAATTTAAGTAAGTACCTTATACTCGTACCTACCTATCTACCAACAATATTATTGAAAAATGATATCAATCCATAGATAAAATAAAATCTTAAAACAAAAAATAAATTAATTAAAACTAACATTAAACCAATTAAAATAAAACTGACTAAAACAATCATAAGCAATTTATGCACAAAGTTAAAATAAATACAATAAGTAACTACCTATAAATGGAGCAATTACAGTATCTAAAAAAATACCGAGGTCGGCTTAAAATGAAGATATGATCTGCATGGATTTCCAATCAAACAAACTTAAAAAAAGTCGGGATTCCCTAGAGTCGTAGACGTTGTTCACTTAGACGTCTAGAATACCCCCTTTCGGTTATCATCCCCAAAACACACCCGTATGGGTGTATTTCTATGAATAATATGAATGAATGAATGAATTTATTTCTAAATATGAATTTTACCAAACATTTATCAAATTACATTAGAAATCGGCTCTACACTAAGCACAAGCTTGTATTGCAGGAACTGAGATACTTATAAAATAATGTATAAAAATTTGATAATAATTTTATTGTAAATATATATACCTCACAGACTAACATACCTACATATAAAATATATAGATCTAAAATTAGGTTTTAGGGTTTTAGGTTTTAATATGTATGTATTTACAAAAGAAAAGTAAATATAAGTAGTATATCTGTTGTCTAGTCACTGTAATACAAGCTTAGCAGCTTACCATGGGGCTAGATGGCGCTGTGTGTTGGTCACAGGATTTATTTATTTAATAATAGTCAGCAGTAGGATGCGATGGATTGGATGCAACCGGAAACAGCGATCGGATGATGATATTGCAGAACGATGCACAAAGCGCCATCTAGCCCCAAATTAAGCAACTAGACTTGTACTAAGGGTACGAGACAAACGATATACACACTTAAGTATAATACATCCAGAACCATCCATGCTTCTTACATACATTTGTATATAATTCGACCATACCATCTTATATTGTACAACTATGCATGAAGTCTTCGAACCATAAATAATAGGGGTTAAAGTATGAAATTGCTGTTTTATTGCAATAGGTTCTTTGAATTGACATAGAATCTTCATGGTTTGAGGTTTTCGAATGAAACTTTTTTCAAATGGTTTCTGTGATGTTCTTTTTTTAAAAAATGTGAAACATTTGAATATCGACTTTCAATTGTTTTTGTTATTCAATTTAGACAAGAAAAATGGATACTGCGAAAATTCGAGTGATTTTTGAATACGAGTTCCGACGCGGAACTAACGCGGCAGAAACAGCCCGCAATATCAATGCTGCGTTTGGAAAGGGGTCTACTAATGAACGCACCGTGCGATTTTGGTTTAAACGCTTTCGTGATGGAAATTTCGACTTAAAGAACGAGCCACGAGGAAGACCACCCACCCACACAGGTGAATAACGATGAATTAAGAGAGATAGTGGAAGCCGATCCTAGTCAAACTACCCAGGAATTAGCGGCATGGTTTAACGTTACCTTACCCACTTTATTGACTCACTTGCGTCAAATCAATAAAATAAAAAATACGAAAAATGGGTGCCACATGATTTGACTGATCTGCAGAAAGAAACGCGTGTTGAAACTTGTGTTGCCTTGTTGAACCGGTACAGAAATGAAGGAATATTGGATCGAATTGTAGCATGTGATGAAAAGTGGATTCTTTATGATAACCGGAAAAGAAAAATGCAATGGCTGACCCCAGGTCAAATGCCACAACAGTGTCCTAAAGCAAAACTTACCAATAAAAAGGTAATGGTAACTGTTTGGTGGTCTCAGCATGGTGTTATTCACTATAGTTTTCTTCGATCTGGTCAAGCAATTACGGCAGATGTCTATTGTGCCGAACTCCGAACCATGTTGACAAAACTAGCAGTGAAACAGCCCCGACTCATGAATCGATCTTCACCATTATTGCTCCACGACAACGCGAGACCTCACACAGCACGAGAAACCATTTTGACCCTTCAGGAACTGCACTTAGAAACCATTCGTCATCCTCCGTATTCACCAGACCTTGCTCCAACGGACTACCATTTTTTTCGTGATTTGGACAATTATCTACGTGACAAGAAGTTTTCTTCCCAGGAGGCAGTACAAAATGCTTTCACACAGTTTGTGCAGTCTAGATCGTCGGAGTTCTATCGCAAAGGCATTAGTAACCTTCCCATTAGATGGCAGCAATGTATAGATAATAATGGCAACTATTTTGATTAAATAAATTTGTTAAAAATTTTAAAAATAAACAATTAAGATTTTCAGTACAAATCGGCAATTTCATACTTTAACCCCTAATACTTACCCGCGCACCAGACAAATCTAAGTGATTTTTGGTGTGTTATTAATGTTTTGTAAGTTTTATTGTTAACTAGCTGCATAAGCACCCGTGTAAGTCCCGATCCCGCGGGATTATCGGGATAAAAACCCTATGTGTTAGTCCAGGTTTCCAGCTACCTATATTCCAAATTTCGTGGTAATTCGGTTCAGCGGCTTTTACGTGATTGAGTAACAAAATTACAAAAACAAGCTTGCGGCATTTTCCGACAAGTGCTAGGTCCGAAGTCAACAACTTGGTTTAGTCATGGAAGTATTATGGAGTGGAAGCCTAGTATCTTTAAATAGACTGTTTACATAACATCGTTAGCTTTTTGTTGCTTTAACCATCAACTTATAAATAACTTTTTGCATTGTGATTCTATTTTTGTACTTACTAAAAATAGTATCTAATTATCTAACTCGAGCTAATCTGCAACTGATTCACAATATATGACTATTAAGAAGATAATTAATGTTTGACAAAAAAATATACAAATACATCTATATTTATAATGAAACACAATATTTACGGGGTTTTAATAACGTTTTATTTATTAACGGCATTGTTACGTAATATTAGGGGTTAAAGTATGAAATTGCCGATTTGTACTGAAAATCTTAATTGTTTATTTTTTAAATTTTTAACAAATTTATTTAATCAAAATAGTTGCCATTATTATCTATACATTGCTGCCATCTAATGGGAAGGTTATTAATGCCTTTGCGATAGAACTCCGACGATCTAGACTGCACAAACTGTGTGAAAGCATTTTGTACTGCCTCCTGGGAAGAAAACTTCTTGTCACGTAGATAATTGTCCAAATCACGAAAAAAATGGTAGTCCGTTGGAGCAAGGTCTGGTGAATACGGAGGATGACGAATGGTTTCTAAGTGCAGTTCCTGAAGGGTCAAAATGGTTTCTCGTGCTGTGTGAGATCTCGCGTTGTCGTGGAGCAATAATGGTGAAGATCGATTCATGAGTCGGGGCTGTTTTACTGCTAGTTTTGTCAACATGGTTCGGAGTTCGGCACAAAAGACATCTGCCGTAATTGCTTGACCAGATCGAAGAAAACTATAGTGAATAACACCATGCTGAGACCACCAAACAGTTACCATTACCTTTTTATTGGTAAGTTTTGCTTTAGGACACTGTTGTGGCATTTGACCTGGGGTCAGCCATTGTATTAGCCTTTTCCGGTTATCATAAAGAATCCACTTTTCATCACATGTTACAATTCGATCCAATATTCCTTCATTTCTGTACCGGTTCAACAAGGCAACACAAGTTTCAACACGCGTTTCTTTCTGCAGATCAGTCAAATCATGAGGCACCCATTTTTCGTATTTTTTTATTTTATTGATTTGACGCAAGTGAGTCAATAAAGTGGGTAAGGTAACGTTAAACCATGCCGCTAATTCCTGGGTAGTTTGACTAGGATCGGCTTCCACTATCTCTCTTAATTCATCGTTATTCACCTGTGTGGGCGGTCTTATTCGTGGCTCGTTCTTTAAGTCGAAATTTCCATCACGAAAGCGTTTAAACCAAAATCGCACGGTGCGTTCATTAGTAGACCCCTCTCCAAACGCAGCATTGATATTGCGGGCTGTTTCTGCCGCGTTAGTTCCGCGTCGGAACTCGTATTCAAAAATCACTCTAATTTTCGCAGTATCCATCTTTCTTGTCTAAATTGAATAACAAAAACAATTGAAAGTCGATATTCAAATGTTTCACATTTTTTAAAAAAATAACATCACAGAAACCATTTGAAAAAAGTTTCATTCGAAAACCTCAAACCATGAAGATTCTATGTCAATTCAAAGAACCTATTGCAATAGAACGGCAATTTCATACTTTAACCCCTATTATTAAAATAGACGAATTACATCTCAGTCAACCTTGAAAAAGCTAACTGTAAAGTTAGCGAAACGTAGGAATATTGTAACAATGCCTTTAATTAATAAAACCCGGTAAATATTGTGTTTTATTACAATGTCGAATCGCGAAAACGTAGACAAAAAAAACATCTATTATTCCATTAATTTTTAATGTTTGGTTTTGGTCGAATATAGACTAATAATAAAGATCATAGACTTAATAGAGTCGACGCTTACAAATTTGCCTCGGGTCAGTCAGTATATGACTAAAGAATGGATGTGAATGCAATACGAAACGGACTGTTGGAAGACCACCTACTCTGTAGACCGACATTGTAGCGGTCGCGGGGGGTCGTTGGATGGAGGTAGCTTGCGATCTCTATTTGTGACGACGTATGGGGGAGGCCTATGTACAGAAGTGAACAGATATGATGATGATGTGTTTAATAATAATGTGTGATGTGATGAACAATTTACCTTTGCATAACAGCAGCAAGATGCATCCTAACATCGCAAAGCCCCTCCAACTTGTTGATCGCGGTATAGATCTTAAATGCACGGTCCAATGTTTTCTGTGCGTTGTTCAGGTTGTTCATCATCAATTGACAAATACCGATTTCAATTATTGCTTCGGCCTCTTTTGTCGTTTCGTTTGCTAAAAGAAAAGAAAAAAACATTAGAAAAACATATTCAAAGTCAATGTCAAAGTCAGTCAATGATAGTTTTTTAAAAACTTAAATTTATACTCATATTTTGTCTCAGTATTTTGTATGAAATTGGCGATGCTTCAGCCAATTTCATACCAATTATTTAGTGTTTTTTTTCGGGCCATGAGTCTATTATGGTCATTTGAGAATTAGCCAATGTCAAGTATTTTATAATACTTGCTAGTTATTTGCAGTCTATACAAAAATATTCAATTCGTAGTTAAAGTCTAGTCCAAGGAGAGAGTCACTGTAAAAAAGAAGTTACTTTACAACAGAGATATGTAAAAACTTCTAGATACGTAATAGGGCAAATTTCTTGGCTACACAAATGCAAGCTATCTAGCCAGAGAAGTCTTAGTTCCATCCCAGCTCACGTCACGATCACCCGCTTGTTGACATACAGTACATATAGTTCACTTTCACAACATTATTCACAGACAACAATGCCTTCGTGCGTATTTAGGCGATGCACAAATTATACTCCAAAAACTGGCAAAAATATTTAATTTCATACGTAAGTAAAGCTGTATTTATTTATTTTAGTTTGTTTTTTGAAAAAGTTTTTTTCCAAAAACTCAACGAAGTTTTTGACTTTGACGTTTTATCATTCTCTCCTAACCGCTATAAGATGTCATAATAATATTATGACATCTCTTTCTTACGTCATGCAAGTAGCATTGAGTCTTTATGTTTTAGAAAGAGATAACAATAGTTTCGTCTATTTCTTCTTTAAATTATGTGAATGAATATAAATAATGAGGTTGTATAGCATACAATTTGTGCCGCTTTTCAATAATGATTTGTTCTGCAATGGCGTCTCTATAACTTTAATAGACTCATTGCTTTACAACAACTTTTTACCAAATTTTGAAAACAACAGTAAAGTTCATTTTGTCGAACATGTTTTTTTCGTTTTTATTTTTACTATACAGAACACACACTTCAACGAAACTAAATTGATGAATGTGCCACAGAAATTTAACAATTTACATGCACTTGAAAACGGAAACGAATTTCCTCAACGCGTATACCCGCCAAACACTCATACAAAATTGTTGTTGACAGACAACGAAATCATTTGGTTTCTCTACGTTTGAACAGTGTTTGAACTACCTTATTTTGTGTAACCAAGCTAAATTTTGTAAACTGTGGCAGACGATGTTTGGCTGAAACTGGGATGTTTGACAGTACATAATACATAAAATAATCTGAAGAAGAGTTGCAAGAAGATTTCCTTGTCCTTTTATGCATAGCTGCGTCCTTAGGTTTCACACGAGTAAGTTTCAATGCCATAGTAATATTGGGATTAAAAGTAGCCTGTGTTACTCCTTAAAGATGTAGCATCCTATCGGTGAAGAATTTTTGATATCGGTCCAGTACTTTTGGAGCTTACCTATCTATTACAAACAAATAAATAAATATTTCCTCTGTATAATATTTGTGTAGACTTAGTCCTTAGTACGAGATCAACTAGGTATACAAGGTTATACGGGTATGCCCTTTTAATTCGAAAGGGGGTTGTTCTAGACATCTAGGCGAACAACTTTTGTTCTAAGACAACCTCGTTTCGGCTTAAAAGGGCATATCCGTTGCACCTTGTTTAATATTTTTGTATAAATAAGTTACTTACTTTTGATATTTACCATTTAAAATATACATACATCTGTTTATTTTACGGTTACATGTTCTATTTCTTGGATCAAACTAATTATCTCTGTATAAAGCCAGTTTCGAAGCAATATAGATTTTATATTGACATACCTACATTAGATCATCTTTACCTAGTATAATGTAACAAATGACCCCAATAGGTTGGTAATGCGATTTACCTGTAGTCAGTAATAATTAAATAAACTGGTTTATCGTAGGTTTCCAATTATCTATTTTATTTACTTATAATTAATTAAGCGTGTTATACAAATGTAACGTCACACTGGCGGACATTGCATTGCACATTGTCTCTAAAAAGTTACTTGTATTTATTTGTTACATTCAAAATTGTTTTTTTACAAAATTTGTTTTTGATTTATTTTTAAGAGCGCTCTAATCCAAATTTGATTCGATAAACTTGCGAATAATTCAGCATTTCTTACCATGAATGCTGAATTATTCGCAAGTTTACGTTACCCGTTACACCTTGTATAGGTACCCCTATACAAGGTGTAACGGAGTTGCCCCTTTAAGCCGAATTTTTTTTGGTTTTTGGTAGTTCGAACTTTTTTATGAAAATTTTGTGAATATGTTACATTCTATGTACAATATGTATGTATTTCCAAAAAAAAGTATAATTTATGTAGTATATCCGGTGTCTAGTACCCATAGTACAAGCCTAGTTTGGGGTTAGATTGCGCTGTGTGTAGTGTTGTGCAATATTCATTTTTATTTATTTATTTAATTTACTGGAAAAAAACCGCTGGTTTGAAAATGAAGGTAATTGAAGTTTGGATCTCGAACTCTAAGAAACAGCTGATTTTCAAGTAAACTTTACATTTAATATTTTCGTAAACTATTCGAATTATCTTTGAATCTTATTGAAACTGAAATTGAAATATCTTTGAACCGGCCATTATTTTACATTGTTTTTTTTTTTAATATATTATTTAGGTACCTATTAACTATTTCTTGAATACTTATGCTAAACATGTTCTCCTATATTATTTGTTTTATAAAATTGGAAATAGGTAATTATCCACAGAAACAATACTTTTGACTATAACTAGGTATACATAATGCTACGACTTTTAATTGAGCCAAATTAATTATATAGAAATACATATACTAAAATGAAAATTATAAGTTTAAACCTACCTATAACCTATCTATATAAACCGAGTTATTTTAAGTTGTAAAAACGACAGAAGGTTTTTGTAAGTAATTTGATGACTTTAATAATGGTAAGCTAGCAATAAGTAGCGATTGTTTTGCTGATTTTCAAAACAATAAAATTGCTACCTAGGTTTACTTACTTAGGTAACTAATTTTGCAAAAAGTGACTGTTGCAAAAAATTAAAAAGATTTATAGATAACTTAAATTTGTTTTGTTATTCTTCTAAAACCAACATCAAATTAATTTATAACGCCTTTCATAATTTAACCGTGTGTAAAATTAAATAATTTGTGTATTTTTTTTACATAGTTGGCATTTTATTATAATTTTAATTATGATTCCATTTAAATATATTTAAGTAAGATTTTTATTTATTTTTATAATTTATAAGTACTAATCATTCTACCAAAAATACAAGTTTAATTAAATCAGTTACTTCATTATTAATGAAATAATTATGCTTATGTAAAGCTTATGTAAAGAAATTTAAATTACGTTTAGATAACTTACCTACCACTATAATAATGTGTTTGGCTATAACGACGATCCTACTAATATTTTAAGGGTAAAAGTTTATTTGATGCGCCTTTACTGAACCGATTCAGAATCCAATCAAAATCCACTGAACCGATTGCGACGAAACTTAGTATGCAGATAGCTGGGAATCAGAATTAACACAGACTTTTTATCCCGATAATCTTTTGAAATCGGGATAAAAATCCTAGAAGTGTATTTTTTCACCATTAAGGTATAAACACTCTAGTTTCTAAAGTAGTAAAAACATTAATGGAGTTTTATTGTTTTTCGCTTGATGTGCGGTTATAATCGGTTGTGTTTGTCATTTTTAGCATTGTTTCAATACCGGACTTTTCAAGATGTTTTGAAAAACAGATCTCTTGAAAAAAGCTAGATATAGTCTCGGAGTCTCTTTAAGGTAAAGTTCTGTAAAGGTCTCGAAAAATCGGGCAATGAAACAATACTAAAAATTAGGCGATTAAAACCGAAAAATGAATTTAATTTTAATGTATTCAATCTAACCATCTCGAGCTCTCCGCTCAGCAAGTCGAGCCAGTCTCTCCGCCCGGCCAGGGTCATGTTTCCTGCAACTCCTGGCCCGGGCCAGCAATACTCTGTGTAGCTGAAGAGCTGTGGCTGCAAACACCGTGTCATCAGGGACCTCCTCATCCTCCACTGGTTCATACAGCATCCAAGTCTAAATATACAATACACGTTCTATACCTAAACTCATTTTCCCGTTTTCAATCCAACATTTCGAAAACAGAAAAACAAACTATACGTTCTATGTCTAATGGGTATATTATGCTAGCCATACTCAAAATTATTGCAAATTGTTGTTTATTTCATGACGAAAATTAATGATTTTATATTATTTTTTATTGTTGCATTTGTAGGTGACAATGCGACCTATATTTTTGTGTAGTTTCCAGACAATTATGCCAAAAAAGACAATTTTTATCAAAAATTTGGACAAGCTTTGAAACAATAAGTAGTTTTAGTTTGAAACTACACAAAAAATAAGGAAACAATATCATCTAAAATCCATACAAAAAATAATTTCAACAACAATCCGTCATGTAACAAGAAACCTTTTTTTGATTTTGACTGGGATTTTGAGTTTAGGTCGTATATACCCCTTACTATACGTTCTATATTTCCAGCTAGTGTAAAATAAGGTGAAATTAATTACTTTCCCGATGGATGCATCTCTCACTTCGGTTAGTATTAGGAATGGCTCTTCTGGATCCGCGCCAGGAACTGTGTGTTGAAAAAATACTCTTATTTTTCGGATAGCGAATAATTGATGGCGAATAGCCATGGTTACCAAAAACCATGGTACAGTCAGCATAAAAAGTCTTATGATGTGATGACGATTTTAAAAATCTGAATGTGGGCATCGACTTTTGATTCTGACCGTAGTACTTTTGTTCGGAACTGATAAAGATTTAAGACTTTAACAGTAAAACAATAAATTAAGACTTAAAAAGTTAAAAACTCTAAACCGAGTAAAAAGTAAACTCACATTTGTCTAAGAGAAACTTTCCGTAGTGATATTTACAGACGCCCTTCTGCCGTCCCCCGTCGACTAGGTACTTGCTGGACACAGCGATGGATGCGAGGAAAAACTTC
Source organism: Idaea dimidiata (assembly GCA_949358125.1). Classification (NCBI taxonomy): domain Eukaryota; kingdom Metazoa; phylum Arthropoda; class Insecta; order Lepidoptera; family Geometridae; genus Idaea; species Idaea dimidiata. Next base: position 10,847,861 of record OX442339.1, on the reverse strand, counting down.
TCGGCTAACCAGAGAATACCTTTCCCTTTCTCTGAGTAATACATGGCTAGTTTCAAAAGCTCGAGACATTCTTTCTTCGTGTTGTCTGCAGATTTTAATACAGAGTATTGCTTCAGTTAAACACATAGTTTTAAAATATAACATATAACGTCTTCTTCTCATTTGAAATCGCGTTTCGAAGACAAAGTAGTGTGCTGATAGATCAACGCATAGCCTAAAGCGCCGATAGTAATAAATTTATCAGAGAATTTCTTCTTATGGTATAGGCGTAACATCAGAGACATAGTTTTACGATATTGCCACAGGTTCCGGATTTACGCGATTGAAACTGCGGAACCCAGCTAGTTAATATGCATTTCTCAATGTTCGTAAATAGTCTCTGGTAAGTACCTACTTACTCAGAATTAAAACCGGTCAAGCACGAGTCGAACTTACGCACAGAGGGAAGTCTGACTATTTATAATGGAGGGTGGGTGTATGAGCGCCCACACAACTAGATAGCTAGCGCCAACTATGTATGGCGGTATGATGTGAATGATGATGAAGCATCATCTTCATCTCAGCCCTTATTCGTCCACTGTCTCACATAGGCCTCCCCCAGGCGCCACAAATAGGAATCTGGAGCCACCTCCATCCAACGATTCCGCGACTCAGCTACAATGTCGTCGTCGATTCACGGAGTAGATGGTAGGTATACGTACCTACTACTTATATATTGATTTATAATGGACAGACAGAAAGACGGACAAGTACCTTTAAAATTACCGCACCCTTCAAGTATATTGATTGAAAGCGTAAGAGATGGTTATTTATTACCTCTATCCCGTTCCTTCTCAGCCTTCATCAATCCTTCAGCGATATGTTCTAAATAGTCCTCCCGCTTCCTCAAGTCAACGACTATTCCAATATCGTCCTCAGCGACTAGTTGCGTGTTATCATAGATCAGGTCCTGGAGGTAGTCTGAGGACTCCTTGAAGCCTGACTCTCGCAGTTCTAGGATTAGGCACTGGTGTAGAGGCATTTTACGTCTAAGGATATTTTTTATTTTTGTTTTATTTTAATTAAGTATTTCTTACTAGCGTACATATCAAATAATTAACAGCTAACGCATAGCGAAGATTCTCTAAAATAATGACATGCACCTTGTTCAGGCATAGCAGAGACAAACATGACAAGAGGCTCTTCTTCAGGTTCTATGAATATGAAGTTTTTATGGAATGGAGGATTTAATTTTGTGATTGGAGAGGATTTTGGGAGACGGTTTCCAATTATTATTATTTTAAAGCCTTTACAGGTTACAAAGTCGTATTGCTTAACCAGTCTTGACGAAACTTGGTATGTTTATAGACATTTTGAATTTATATAGGATATTTCGCCCATCGAGCTGAACTGTTCGCAAAATTCGTAAAAGCGTGTTTGATCACTACCACACCTGATGATAAGTATAGATGCAGTCTAAGATGAAGCACGCTAGAAGTTAGCGACCTAGAAGTTCATACACGACTAAAAGACCCCAAATTTTACTCGCCAAGGAAAACAATCTTAGGCACCTGATTAGATTAGTGATTTTTATTTAATTATTAGTATATTTACCTTCGAATGCCCTTTGCGTCAAGAATATCTAGGCTGAAAAGAGCTCTGTTCCTCATGTTATCTAAGCTGTTTTTAGTCATGCAGGCCATAAGCTTGGGCAACTTGCGTCGGTTTGGACCTGAGCTGGATATTGTATTGCTTGGTGACCCTAGCATTTTGATAACAAAATTACAAAATATAAGCACCCTTAGAGTATATATTACTACAAGTAGTTAATAAGCACCACAAAATAAAGTTACAGTTTTTCAGTAAATAAATTGCATAAATGACTGTTTATTTGTTTGTAAATAATGTATCTATGGTTTTCAGGCTATGACATATCTAGGTCGCATAGGTCGTGAGATGAATGACAGAAAAATATAGGCGTGTCTGGTCGGTTACTTTAATGAGTATTTATCATGGAGGTAAGATAAATAACTGGAGGAAACACTGTCAGAATAAAAACGAGCTGAGCAAGATGGTTGTAGCAAAGGACTTGTGTCATTTTCTAATAGGGTGACAATAAGATTTTTTTTATGTGACAGATGTTAGATTTAATAATGCAAGTGCAATTGTATTATTTACTAGCTGCGCCCTGCGGTTTCCACCACGTAAGTACCGTTACCGCGAGATTATCGGGAAAGCCTATGTGTTATTATAGGTTTTCAGCTACCTATATTCAAGTTTCATTGCAATTGGTTTAGTAGTTTTTGCGTGATTGAGTAACAAAGTCACAGACATACATACAAACTTTTGCGTTTATAATATTACTGAGACTTACGTCTCAGTCTCTGTTGGCAAATTGAAGATTTCCATTAGCAATAGACGCTCTTTAAGGATTAATGAAATAATACAAAAGGACACGGTATAAAACAGTTTTATTAATTATTATAGTATGCTTATTAATTTTTGAACACTTTGATTAATAAGTATAAATATTTTACAAAAAAAAATGTATCATCAAAAATCACCGTATCACGACGGGTTCCCGTGAGGCAAAGATTAGCGCTCTCGCCCGTCATGCAAGAGGCACAGGTTCGAAGAAAGAAGAAGAAATTAAATTAATTTTCTTTGGTGTGAAGCAGCAGCAGAAGAAGAAGAAGGAAAATACATACACACAAAGACACTTAGTACATACTGACTGACGAAATCAAATTTAAACAGACATGACGGTCAATTACGTTAAATTTAATATACCTAGTACTTCCCTCAAAATTCATCAAATGTAAAGCTAGAGGAAATTTCAAAAATAAAACTTTTTGACTAATTACTTATTATCACTTATGTTCAGCAGGTAAGTAGTAAAATATCTAACAGTATTCGTACCACCAGCGGAATTGTTGGTATTACATCGGCTTTCAATAATCGACGGGAGTAAAAGCAGGAAAGATCGAAGTGACGACTGCATACGACTGATTTTTTTGTAATTTTCTACTTCATCCATACTGCTGAGTCATTTTTGTCGTATTTGTTCATTTTTCGGAAAGCTGAAATAATAAAATTACAGTAAAAAAAACTTACCCGAACTCACTACAAAAATCCAAAAATCATAGTCACCATAAATTCTTGTAATAGAACAAAACATTGTATTCTACAAGAATACAATAATAAACATATTTTGGCTTACCTATGAAATGATATATTGCAACCACCATATGATTCACTTGTACAAGTAAAAACACAACACGTTTTCACCATTTTATGCAATTTAACGCAGAAATTCTATAAATTAAATAATTAATATTTTACCGCCATGATGCCACCATGACACTGACGCTTGGGTTACCATTAAAATAATAAAAAGGAAATGGGAGCCAATAATGTACTTGACAACCACTTATTACACGACCCGATAATTTACGACCTGATAAATGGAAGCCAGGATATTCGTGTAAGATCCTATACAATTTGTACGGAGTGTTAAAAGGAGACCCTGGCGTCCAATTAACAGGTCGTGTATTATAGGGACATTATCGGGTCGTGCTTTATCTGGCCGTACAATAACTGCAACCTCTTTTAATGTTTTTTTTTTATATATGATATTTTTTGTAGACTGGCAAGATGAAAGAACGAGACACACTACATCGTCGATTGCTATCTCATTCGGCTCGGATTAGCCTCTGTCTATTGTAAGGCAAAATGTTCAACTAATCAGTCCTGTTTATTTTCTAAGTCCATTGTATTTATAGGCAGACGATTACTACTGCTGACCCGCGGGGCGCAGCTAGTATATAATAAACAGCCACTGCAGCGCGAGCGCTGACAATTTTGTAAAGTACGCCTATCATGAATAATAGACCCAAAATACGAACAAGTGGCGAACAACCATAGATTGGATTGGACGAACTTGTTCCAGAAGCGTAGGATAAATTAGGTACATACGCACGCGAAAACCCCTTACTTGACAGTATAACACCCGAATACAGAAACGATACTTACATCAGTCACTCAATTGAATGCTTCCTAAATTTAAGCATCTCTCACAATTTAAGTGGTATTCTCAAACGAGACTTCGGCGACTTGAGACAATGATTAGCTAAGTATCTGTTAAATTTTTACGTTATGGCAATATTGATCTAAAAAGCTTGTTCTCAATAAACTAACACATTTTATTTTATTACTTTACGTTTTGAATTCGTTCCACGCAGGATTATTTGGATGAGTATTTTTTTTTTAGATAAACATTTAGTTTAATTATCCGACAGAACAGTTGAGTTTAAGTTTTTTTACAATTTTAATTGTATTTCGATGCTTTTTTAGTTTCAAAGTTATTACATTTTCAAGTAAAAAAATAAGTCGTTTGTTATTTAAATATAACCAGCGCGCTAATCGTATTTAGTTTTTTTTTTTTTTTTTTTTTCTGGGGATATCTGCGATCAGTTCTTAAACTATAAGCAGATGTTTTCTAGGAGTTGATCTGGCGTGGGAGCGAGGCCTCCATTGAGACTCTGCTCATATGTACGGAGTCAGTTGTCACTTAACCCCAAGGTTGTTTTTCGCTTAAGGCGAGGTTCATAAATTCTATTCAGCAACTGTCGGGCCAGACTATTTGGGTGATTGGCCAACCGATCTTGGTATCTTTTTGTAGATGTTCTGATCTCTTCTATGACCGTGTTCACTTTCAAACAATCGTGGATTTCTGTATTTTTTACGAACCATGGTATGTTGGAAATTGTTCTCAGAATTTTGTTCTGTTGACGTTGCAGGATGGCAATGTTGGAGTCGCATGCAGTGCCCCATAATTGCATGCCATATGTCCAAACTGGCTTAATGACCATTTTGTATAGCAGCAACTTGTTGTCCAAGGAAAGCCTCGAGTTTCGATCCAGCATCCAGTACAGATTTCTGTATCTTATGTCAATTTCCTTTTTCTTTGCTTGGATATGTTGTTTCCAAGTCAGCCTTCGATCAAAATGTAATCCCAGATACTTTACGCTATCTTGGTGAGGTAGTGTACTATCGCCAAGCTGTACAGGTGGGCAGTTTTCTTTTTTAAGCGTATATGTCACTTGAACCGATTTGTTAGCGCTTGCCATTATCCTCCACTTTAGCAACCAGCTGTGGATCGCGTCAAGACCCTCCTGAAGTTTCGTTGACGCTATCGTACGATCCCTGTGGCTTGCCAATATGGCTGTATCATCAGCGAATGTTGCCGTAGTTATATCTTGCATGACCGGCAGATCTGACGTATACAGGGTGTATAGTATTGGGCCCAGTACAGAACCTTGCGGGACTCCAGCGCGGATTTCATGAAGAGATGAATTTGTGTTGCTCTCTCTGACATAGTAATACCTGTCAGTGAGGTAGGACTTGAACAACGGATAATAGGCGTGAGGCAGGTTTTGCTTTAGTTTGCATAGCAAACCATCGTGCCACACTTTGTCGAAAGCCTGTTGGATGTCGAGGAAGGCAGATGAGCAGTACTCTTTTTGTTCCAAGGTCTTTCTCAAATGCTCATACACTCTATGGGCCTGTTCTGTCGTTCCATGACGCTCTCGAAACCCAAATTGATGGTCGGGTATGATGTTGCGCTCTTTAAGTATGGGCAAGATTCTACAGAGGATCACTTTTTCAAAGAGTTTTGACATCGTGGGTAGGAGACTGATCGGTCTGTAGGAAGTTTTTTCGTGTGGTGGCTTCCCTTGCTTATGTATCATTATTATTTCAGATATTTTCCACAGGTCTGGAAAATACTGAATTCGGAGCATAGCATTAAAGAGTATTGTTAGCAGTATTATCGCTTTCCGGGGTAACTCTTTCAGGATCTCCTTTGTTATTAGATCATAACCTGGTGCTTTTCTGCTATCTAGTTCGCGAATCAGCTTTCGGATTTCCTGAGGGGTAACTGGAATTGGAGGAAAGTCGAGTTGAAGGTCCTCACTTAGGACTGCCTTGACGTACTCTTCTGAAGTTTTATCGCCCGTGTCGTTCGGAGTGAAAACATTCGACAGATGCTCGGCGAATACTTCACATCTGCTTTGGCTGGTTTTGGCCCACTCTCCATTTATAGTCCTTATAGCTGGTTTATGAACGCTAGGCCTATTAAAGGATTTGGTGAATTTCCAAAGAGAGTAGTGGCTATCTTTATTTGCTGTCAAGGACTCCAGTTTTAATTGGAGCGTGTCGTCATTAGTGCTTCTAATAAGTTCCTTAAGCTCTGTGATAGATCTGTTCAGCGCCGTCTTATCTCGTGGGTCCCGACTTGCGTGCCATATTCGTCGAAGTCTTCTCTTTTCCAGAATCTTGCTCTTTATGTCTAAAGTAAGATTAGAAATTTGCCGCGGTCCACTCGTCGGAGGGGTAGTTTTCCAGCAAGCTTCTTGTATGGAGTTAGTAAATAGTTTTACAGCCCGGTCCAAGTCTTCTGCAGTTTTCAATCTGAGTCTGAGATCAATTTTCTTGTCTAGGTGTTCTCTAAATGTCTCCTAGTCAGTATGGTGATTGTAAAGAGTGATAGGTCTTTCTACTTCAATTATAGTAGTGCTAGTGGTAAGGATAACTGGGGTATGATCAGAGTTACCGTCTAAACAGGATTCTATTTTGAAGTAGTGTCTGCTCATGCCTTTAATGATAAAGAAGTCTAGTAGATCGGGCTTTTTTTTGATGTCTCTCGGCCAATTCGTTGGTTCAGATGTGGTTAGCGTTCTAAGGTTTGTGTTGTCAATGCTCAATTTCAATTGTCTTCCGCGTGTCGTAGTCAGCCTTGAACCCCAGCTTGTATGTTTCGCGTTCCAGTCTCCACCGGCAATAAAACGCGGTCCCAGAGTACGAAAGAAGCTGTTGAATATTGTGGCAGTGACAGTGTGTCTCGGTGGACAATATGATGCTGCTATGATCAGAGATCCACATTTATCTTCCACTGACACAACAGTCCCCTGTATGTGTTCTGTTTGGTAAGGTGGAAGTACACGATGTTTTATGTTACTACGTATTATTAGTGCAGTCCCGGCATGGGCCGTTCCATCGGGGTAATTCGTATAGTAGACCTCCCAACCAGGTATTTTCAAAGAGCTACGGTCTGTGCAGTGTGACTCTGATATTAACATAATATCTAGTTTGTGTTCTAAAAGCATTATCTGGACAATGTCCTTGTTAGTTGATAGACCATTTATGTTCCAGGTCATTATTCGGAGGGAAGCCATTAGGATAGCTTTCCCACCAGTGTTGTCAAGAGACCCATCAGGGCACTCATCTGTTGTAGGATAAGATCAAACCTTTTTGATTGCTCGAGAAGGATGCTTTCTATGGTTGGGGTGGATCTTATGCTTGTGTTTGTACTTTCAGGTTGCGGTACTACATTATGCTGAACGGCTTCAGCGTATGTCGTATGTATCATGTTGTTCTTCTTAAGTCCTGTTAGGGGATTACTTTGGTTCTTGGTCTCTGTCAAGTTAAGGGTTGGTTGCACGTGTCTTTTAGGTCTAGGCCGAGGACCATTTTTGGCTATTTTTTTGGCAGCGATTTCCCTGTATACCTGACAAGCCTTGTAATTAGCAGGGTGTGCGCCATTGCATAGAACGCATTGAGCTGGGGTGTTTCGATCGCGTTTAGGACAATCTACCGTTTTGTGAGGTTCTGTACATTTCACACATCTATATGGTCTCATACAGTAGTTTTTAGAGTGACCATATTGTTGGCATCTTTGACATTGCACAACGGTTTTCCTTCGTCTTGGGTCTTCTACAATTACAACCTGGTTGTATTTGCGTTTGAGTTCTTTTACCACTTTATTTTGTGGGCCTGGTAGGAGATTTACGAAAAATGTAGACGTCGGTTTTTTTTCTGGGCCATATTTGGCGTTAATTATCGTACCATGTACTGTATTTCCCGTTCTTTCTATTTCCTCTTTTATTATTTCATGAGGTGTTGAAGGATGAAGATTCCTTATGACAATCCTGTAGTGCCTATCTTGTTTAATGTTAAACGTGTGTCCAATTAGCCCATTTTCACGCACTATTGTGATGATTCTTTTATATATTTCAACATTGTCACAGCTGATTCTAAGCTGGTTTCGGTTGATGTTTTTGAAGGAGAATTGGTCTCTTTCTGCGACTGTCTTAAGTAGGTCCGTTAGTTTGTTAAGATCATCAACACCATATAGGATTATTGGTGGTGGTTTGTTTTGTTTAACGACCCTTATCGAGTTTGATGATTCACCAGTCAGATCAACAGGTAATCCATGGAATCTATTGGTTGTTCCTACCTTATTAGGTGACGGGGTCATCTCAGGCGATGGAGTGTTAAATTTCCTTTTTTTAGTAGGGACTCTTTGCCATTTTGGAGGACAGATTAGCTTAGTCGCATGTTGTGTATTAGAGGTTAAAGGATAACTATGTACTGATCCGGTATGTTGAGCAGTTCCGGTAGAATTGGATCTTGGTCTTGTAAATAGGCTTGGATGGAAAGCCTGCTGAACAAATTTCTTGATCGTGGGTTGAGCTGCATGGAGAGATTCCTCATGCACAAGCAAAATTTTGTCCCCCCCAGATACGGTGGGACTGTCTGAGTTGCCCTGTGGGCTCTTCTCAGAGAAGGATTCTCCAGCTTGGCTGGTACCTTCCTGGGGTAATTCGTTTTCTGATTCTGCTTCCATTTTGATTTCGGCACACTTATCGGGTGTGCATCCTAGCCTTTGGTGAGCCAACACGTACAAGGCAGCACGTCTGGTTTGTTTTCGGAGTACCTTCTCCTAGACCAACAGCCGGCCAAGGCTTACGAGGTTGGTCTCCCCGGGACAGATTTGGTAACGGAGTGTCCATCTCCGGCCTTGTGGTCCGCGGGAGGTATTTGATTTCCCTCCTACCTTATGGAGGTGTGACACTCCATAGGGCATCCCCCTATCCGCCACCTGGGGACGCGTCCTCTAGGGAATCAGGCTACCCCGAGGATCGTATTTAGTGTAGAACGAAACGTTTTAACTTATTTGACAGTGACACATGAATCACGTGCGTCAATCAGTTAGGAGAAAATTTTCTTTGGATAATTAATTCTTCTTTAATTTTATAGTTAATAATTGTCTAGTGAAAAAATGGAAGAGAAGAAGAAAAGAGGAAGTAATTACACGAACAACGACAAAGAAATGTTATTAGAATTGATAAAGAAGTAAGATGTTACCTCAACTATAAAAACCATGAACATTCTGTCTTTGAATGTCCGTCAACTCCGTTCACAAGTTTTCCTATTAGGATTATAGGTGCTGCAGATCCCAACATCCCAAGAGAGATGCAACCGGGAACATAGCTTAAATCATTATGCTAAAATAAAAGTAATTGTAGCTTTTTTTCCCAGATGCAATGACAACAAAAGCAAAATATTTCAATTTGAAATTGAATAATGCGAGATTGGAGAGGAAATGTACGCTTGAAAGGCACAGATTGGAGAGGAAGTGTTTACTTGAAAAGCAGAACTAGAGGTGGAATTATTAAAAAATAAATACCTAGATTTTTGCTTATTAATTGTTTTTATTTTTATATTATTATTGTTAAGCCTTTATTGCAGATTCACTTACAAAACATTAATATTAAATAATATATTATATTAAGTTGAATCAGCATATCTGACACATAGGTCTCTTCCACCCATACCCCTGTATATCATTAGCAAAGTTATCCTATAAAATAAGCTATTGTTTCATTATTTTTTGGGTTTCATCCAAATAAATTTATGAAGGTAAATAAAATTCCCAAATGAAGTGTCAGAATTTATTAGTGTTCCTGTCTTATGACTTCTTTCTGTCTCCTTCTTTCCGGGATGGGTCGATACCATTGACTGACAGGTTGGAATTACTTGGTGTTACCCTCACAGCAGACCTTTACTTTGGGCCTTTTGTTGAGTCGAGAGCCCAGTTGGCTTCAAATAAGTTAGGAATCCTTGGCAAGGTTAGGCAGTACTTCACACCAGAACAGCTTCTGAATCTGTACCAAGCACAGGTCCGGTCGTGCATGGAGTACTGTTGTCACCTTTGGGATGGAACAGCTAAATACCAACTTGATGCTCTTGACACTTGTCGAGTAGCGCCTTTCGAGTTTGGGACATCGTCGCGAGGTCGCTAGCCGTTCGGTCTTCTATAGAATTCACTTCGGGGAGTGCTCGCAGGAATTGCATGAGCTTGTTCCCCCTTGCCCTTTTTATTATAAGACCACGAGGGGTACGGTTGGTCGCCATCCTCATCTGGTAAACGTTCCAATTTCGCGTACAAAGCGTCACGCCTCCACCTTTCTTGTAGGCACTGCCAATAAGTGGAAAGGGTGATGAGCAGTTGGTCCACTGATTGAATTGGACTGTTTCGTTTGGTTACTGTTTGCAAAGCACTGCCAATAATTGAATCCTGATATAAAACTTTCTCCTTGGATATGCGAAACCGCGCACGGAATTCAATATCATTATATTTTTCAAATGAATGATCCGAAAGTGAGGATAATGTGGATAAAGACATTTTGTACAAATTTTAAGACAGGTCGAAAGCACTCTCAGATCTAACAGCTACTCACGTCGATTTGACAGCTAATTGAGAGTCCATTTGCGTTGAGCGACGTTCCAGTATTCGAATTTGGCATTTAAGTACGAGTAATTTGAGAAGTTCGTAATTATAAGTCTTGCTTATTTGTGACGCTTGAGTATCGTTTCAGTATACGAATTTTGAGTTTAAGAGCTGCTTAGCTGTTTAAAAGGCCGTTAAATAATTGAGTATCGTTTCTGTATTCGGGTGTAAGTAGGGTAAAAAACTATAATACTTATTGGTCACTGAGGCAAGAGCTGTACCTACCTACCTATGATTTTCAACTTTTCGTATAATTTGGCATATCGTGTTTATACCAAGTTAAAAAATATGAAAATTTTACTTATATTACGCAATAATAATACATCGAATCTCGTTATTTTTTATGCTTTCATTGTTACTCGTGGATACATATTTTTCTGTAAGTGGACCAGCATGATGTGAAACCCAATTTCTTGTTTGTTTCACTCATAAAAATAATATTGGGCTCAATATTTTTCGATTGTTATTTTCAAAGACCACACTTTATTACTTGAACACGTATAATCGTACTTATCGTACTATACCCTGGTACTTAGGTTGATTTATCTAACCGCTGACCATGAATATTTTGAAGATCGCCCATTGGGTAAGGTAGGTTTTAATTAACAAAACATAACCCTTTCTTTTGTCTTCGTCGTATTAGGGCTAAGTCGCATCTTCGATAGTATTTTGTTTCTATTTCAATTGTCTTTTACTATGTTTGGATTATAGGTTTCGATCGCCTTTTGCGTCCAAGTTGCAAGATTCGCATTTCACCAATTTAATCGCGATTTTAGCGACAATATTCCTTTTCTTATACTATACTCTCGTAAGTATGATTACTTCACATATGTATAATTAAATATCATTACATAATGATGTGATGTTGTGTAGGTAATAATGTTTTTCATAAATAATTAATAAAATAATTTAATCATCCATTGTTAAGAAAAATTACATAGCGCCATCTATAAGCATTACAGAAACATTGACCACAGATACATTTAGATTATAAGTACAAACGACAACCAACCAACGACAAACGGTATAACCGTTTAACCATATACTAAAGTAAGTAACTGTGGTGAGTAATATCTGTTAACCTTTGAAATCAACTTTGGGTACCTACCCATGTACCGAACTATAATTGTTGATGTTGTAAATCGTAATCATAGAGTTTTGCGATCCAAGAAACTAGTGGCTATTGAATAATAATATATTTTAAATATAGAGTAATATTGTGTTTTTTGTATGCATGTCACTATACATGCGTAAACTTCCATTAGGTACTTACATGAAACAATGCTCACTATACTAAAACTTCTACGTTCTAAGAATAACCGTAAATGGAACCATTCAGCTAATCTAGTCTGATCTAAAAATTACTGACCCGATAACAATGAACCTTGGAAAATCCTTAGGTTTTAGAGTACTAATAGTAAGACACGCGCGCCAAACGCCTCGTACCTTTCTCATACGTACTGCCCGCGTCGATATTTTCCCTTAGCTACAACCTTGGAGTCTACAAAAATATAGAGTAAATAGATTTCTTCTAGGCAAGCATAATCCTTCTTCGTCCTCACCGTCGCTTCCCTCCAGAAAAAGGTGAAGTACAACAAGCCTGTCTCATGTAAAAACTAAAGGATTACTTTTTTAGACAATACCATAAAAAGGTGGGTTTTCGCCCACAAAATTACATTGACCTTGTAAAATGTCCAGAATGTTCACCAGAATTTAATTTTCCACTGGATTAGTACGACGTATGTTTTTGTTGTTAATTTTAGCAAACCATTTCCTGCTGCCAACATACCTACCAACCTACCATACTTCCGCACACACGCCTATTTAATGAAATATTGTTTCCCTTAGCAACAATTAAATTTTAAAATGCTACGTAAATACTAAAGCTTGATAAAAGGGAAGTACGTCACCTTCGTTAGTACATTATTCTACAAAATAAATTAAATATGAAAAAGCGACGCGAGAGGAACCGATAAGTTCGACAGTTTTTACGTGAGAATACCGTGATAAAAGTATCCTCTGAGTTAATTCTAATTTCAACATAATATGTTCTGCCGTTTTTGCGTAATTGAAAGACAAGTCTAATCTGTCGCAGTTACAATATACAAGATGTAACGGGGTAAGCCCTTTTAAGCTGAAAGGGGGTTGTTCTAGACGTCTAGGCGAACAACTTTTGTTCTACGACTTTTAGAAATTCGAAGTACTTTTCGAAAATTTAAAGTGTAAAGTTTACTTGAAAATCAGCTGTTTCTCAGAGTTTGAGGTCATTGACCTTTTTTTGTCCTTTCATTTAGCGTTTTACTATAATCAAAACTTCAATTACCTTTATTTTCGAAAGCAGTTTTTCAGTGAAACATAACCTCAAAATTTTCAAAATTAAAGATCGAATTTTCAAAAGTCGTAGAACAAAAGTTGTTCGCCTAGACGTCAAGAAAAACCGCCTTTCGGCTTAAACGGGCTTACCCGTTACACTTTGTATATTAGGAAGTTGGGGAGTAAAAGTCTTCAAGAGTTGACAATGATGAAAACCGAAACGTAGTGTTGGAAGACTGTTCTGTGGAGCGACGATATTGTAGCGGTCGCGGGGAGTCGTTGGATGGAGGTGGCTCGCGATAGCTGGTTGTGGCCTCGTATGGAAAAGCCCTATGTTCAAAAGTGGACGAATAAAGACTGAGATGATGATGAAATCTATTAGGTAGTGGAATTTAGCAAAAGAATAATGAGCTAAACAATTTAAGATTTATTCATCCCTTCTTCTTTATCCCGTTTATCGTGGTTTGCAGTTTTGGTTGGCTTCATCAAAAAACTCTCAGACAAATCTGCGGAATGGGAACTTTGTTTAACGGCATCATCGCCGTCTTCGCTTTTATCTTCTTTCGACTTCTTTGCTTTCTTCATAGCTGACAACATATCTGAAATTATTCATTTTTATAATGAATAGGTAATAAGTAATACTAGAGATATATATTCGAAGAAGCCAAAATGATCAGATAAACCTAAGTCAGTTCCGACTGAGCGGATCTGTCTCATGTGCACCAGCTAGCTGATTAAGTAATTATAATTATGCTGCTAACAAATCTTGATTGAAAGTAATGACAATGTTGCCCTCTCGTCATGCATTTTTGTGATTAAGGTTTTGAGATTTTTTACCAACAGAATTATAAAAACAGAAACCAGAACATTCAGCTAGCAGATCAGCGGCCCTAGCCAAAATTCTTATCGAATAACGAAAACGCCAATCGACAGATTTTTTTGTATGAAATTGAATTTTTCTCGACCTTATGTCAATTTCATACAAAAAAATCTGTCGATTGGCGTTTTCGTTATTCGATAAGAATTTTGGCTAGGGCCGCAGTTCTGTCTGAGCGTTTATAATCTCACCTTAAAGCAAATTGCATTCGGTAACAAACAAGGTCTATTTAGCTTAAACTAGCGCTCGAAAGCCCTTCGGCGGTGCCATATTCCTACAGCAAATTCACTTATATAGTTTCAGCGCGTTTACAGAAACAGTTGAAGTTTAATGCCTTAGGTAGTAAAACGTGTTAGACACACTAGCTTTGTCTCGAGATTTTACCCATGTTATGAACAATCTAGCTTGAGAATTAATTAATGAATTGTTCAATTCTTTATAATACACACCAAATATATACCCGACTTTCATTCCAAAGATCATGGTTTAGAATCCTGGGTGACCGGGACTTTTTCTTTAAGAAAAAGTTATGTGCGCTCTTATATACGGTAAACATCGTAAGGAAACCCACGGCTTAAGTCACTCAAAAAGGCCCAGTTGTAGGGCTGATTGCGAAAACACACAGTTAAAATTTCACAATTAGTATCGTATCGGCAAGAATAAGTCCAAGACTTAGCTCCCTACAACTAGAAATACTGTTATGATGTAAGTTTTAAAGGGATCCTAGATTTTTCTACATTTCCATAAAGTTTTATAGCAATCGGTTGAGTAACTTTATCTTTAAGGGGTAACAAACTAACAAACAAATCTTCAAATTTTTATTATGGTTAGGATTTAATTAGCAGAAACCGGCAGGAACGAGGCAGAAATAATAAAATGTTTTCAACAAACTCACCCCGTCTGAATTTCGCTGAAAGAGGCATTTTGCCGCAATTCTAATTTACAAGTACATTCTGAACTGTTTTCGTAATACTGCGTTTCTTATTCTCATGTTTCTGGATCATTTTTATTAGAAAATTTTACTTATTTTATTATATAATGCATAGTGGTTGACAACATGTTGACAGTTTACCATAAACACCAAAGAGAATATAATCACTACGTTTTAATAAACACAAAAAAAAAACAAATGAGTTATTAAATAAAATGATAAATATGAGTTCTTTAATTCCTTTTTCTGTGCTCTAAGTTGAGTTCAGTTTTACTCTCAAACAATATCTAAGTTTTAGTACTAAGTATTAAACAGAATATTCGTTTACATATTAGTTTTGTTTGATTGAATTTCAAGCGATTTTCTGTTGTCTTGTTATCACTAAAATATTGTGTACTAGCTGCACCCTGTGGTGTCACCCGCGTAAGTCCCGTTCCCGCGGAATTATCAGGATAAAAAGCTTTTGTGCTATTCCCGGTATTACAGCTACATCTATACCAAGTTTCATCGCTATCAGTTCAGTAGGTTTTGCGTGAACGAGTAACTAATGTCTTATACACACATACAAACTTTCAGCTTTATAATATTAGTAGGATAGGATAAATAAAGTACTGAAATAATTAAAGTAAACAAGGTATATCAACAAAAATAAACAGTATATAGGTAGTAACTTAACTGTAGTACATAAGTTAAAATTTAAAATACTCAATTGTACATAACGTAATTTTTATCTAACTTATTTTTTTTATTGATTTCAGTCTTATTTTAAAGTAATTCAATGAAATCAAGTTTAGCATTTTTTTTAAATATATAAAAAAATAACAAATAATTGTCAGAAGAAACATATCATTAAATCATTGGTCATCCAAAATATCGTTGTGTTAAAATAAGTGTATTAGACAAATAACCAGACAATCAAAAAGTTGGTGGTCTGCTTTAGCCTCTTGGATAACTCCCTAGAGAGGCTCCACTTGAATTTCTATTGTTACAAGCCGAAACAAAACCTCAGATTCGAAGAAAAACATTTTCCAAACCCCTCATACATAAAATAGTGGGTACAATACGTTATTCAGTTTATTTCACTTGTTCATTTTTGTTGCTCAACTTGTTAAGATTTTTTATTTTCAGACCAAAAAAAGAAACAAAAATCACGTTGACCTAAGTACGAATAGGTTTATTATAATTGAGGAAAATCAAGTATACCTGCTTATACAACAAAATTACAAAATTAAAATCTAAGAACGTCACTCAAATTCCTTATTTACACTTCCTTATTCACAAACCAACCCTGAAAATTATGTAAACTGATATTTAACGGTTTCAAATAGCTTCTAAACAAATGTTTTCTAAAAATGATTAATTTGAGTTAAGCATACACCTATACCTACGTAATATTCATACCTATTTTCCCCTATTACTACTATCACACGTAATATTTGATAATATCAGACTCGTATAATATGTAGACCACCGCCATGAAGACGTAGAAACGGGGTCTTGAAATCTATTGGATTTCAAGGTATTACGGTTTCGTACTAAACTTACTTTTTGTAGTGATATTAAAATTAACCTTCTTCAAAACATAACATTGCCAACTTAGTCCCAAATGCACTTAGGATACCACTAATAAATACCTATACATTAATTAATCGAGAAAATATAAAGGTACCAGGAAAAGGAAAACTTATTATTTTAATTTAAAGTTTTGGACCGACATAAACTAGGAAATTGTCAAGATGTGACAATACAATTATTTTCGGCAAGGGCCTGCTAAATTATGATTAGTCCCTACCTACCCTTGTCACATTTTTAAAACTTCTCAAACTCTGTGTAAATTAGGCTAACGTTTCAAAGTTTTAACTTTTTTTTTCCTTCGTTTTAGGTTTTTATTTTAATTTGTTTGGGTATGTCCGTTAGTTCTTAGATAGGGACACTTTACATACTTTAATTTAGGTGTTTTTTGTGTTTTCGCGATATTGAAAGGAAACTAAACTCATTTTGCGGTTTCAATCGCTTGCTGTTCATTATTTTTGTCATTCAATCAGTCAGTTAGTCGCAGATCCAGAAGAAGAGACGTGTGAAGGTCTCAAAACGTTGAGCATTGAAAAAAATACAAAAACCAAAAAACACCATAAAGTTTTATTATTTCTGTAGAGACTTCTAGACAAGGTTCATTCTGAGGTCGATAGAAGTGTAACATTTTTTATGAGTTGAAAACATTCCCATTTTTTGACCTTTTGAAAGTTCACCCTTGAAAGCAATCGTTCACCTGTTTATCGGCTGCCTGACACTGTTATCCAACTCTCGACCGATAAAGAATCTATAATGTAGGTACAGGAGCTCTAAAGCCAAAGGTTGGTAGTCATTGTGCCGATATGGATAGTATAGTAACCGGGCTATGAAGATTAATTGTTCCGCGTCACGTGAATGTTGTGTCCAACGTTTTATCTACTTCCGAATATATCTACATACACATACATACATACATACAGCTACATGGTCTACTTGCAAATGAATAATGATCTCTTTCACAGAAGTAGCAACGTACTACTAAAGACATGTAGAGTCGGCATTTGACATGATTTTTCGAACTATTAAAAGTTAGATGAATGAATAGTGTAAAAATACAACCTCCGATTGTCTTAATAAGACCTAAACATTATGTAGAGATACCTACCAATTAGAATTCAGTACTGTTCAGAATCTGACGCTTATTTTTATATTGCTCAGCACTTACTTCTACAATAATCATAGAAAATACAAGTTTTCGATTGTCACTTAAATCACAGGTTATTTATACCTACTTACTTATGATATTTATTTTTGAAAATATTGTAGGTACCTAGACCAAACTTCCGGCAACAGTTTAATTAAATGAAATAAACGCTCAGCCGACAATTATATATTCCCGCGAGAAATAAACAGCTTGCTACGAGTACAACGGAAAATTATTACACCGTTCCTTGAAAATGAAGATTATAATTTTATTGTGTCTTGATTTAGTATGAACACAATTATTAAACCTACTTAAAACCACAGTTCACCTAGTATTTAAAGCATAGCATACCTTCGACCCCTAGACGGGATTTGAAGGAAACGACACCATAATTTTACTTTAATAGGTATTATAAGTGAAAAAGTTTGTGTGTAAGTAAGACCTATGTTTGTTATACCTACTCCTTGAAGCAAAAATAGTGATTAATGGCGATGAAACTTGGTATGCAGATAACTATATATGTATTACCTTCTCATTGTATTAAAAGTCAGTTAAAAATCGAGTACGTTCAGTCGCTGGCCTATATATTCATAAGACGACTAAGTTTATGTTTGACTAGCTGCGCCCCGCGGTTTCACCCGCGGAAGTGAAAAACGCGTTGTCATTTGTCTTTGTCACGGGTGCGGGCGGCAGAGCGGTTCTCGAGCGGTTGCACTTATTCATTCATTACTCGACTTGTACTAATTGGATTTCGATGCAAAGTATACCACGACCATCCTCGAAAATAGAACTATCCAATATTGTAAACAAAATTTCAATTGGATTAGTAGTTTTTATTGTATAAGGAACAGACAGACAGACAGACATTTTGTTCTACTAATTATTATAAGTCCCCTAGACCACTTTTGTTTTTTAATTTTAGGACGCGCATTGAAATTGAAAGGTGGTCAGAAGACAATGTAGATTTTCAGAGGAGAATAATGCTTTTAATTTTTAATTTAATTTAATAAATATTAAATAGACGCCTACAAAAAATATAAAAGCAATGAAATAAATTCACCGTAACTTTATGTCGCGCTAACCAGTTTCAGATATAATATCAGGAAGAAATATACAGTTTTAAACAGTCGCTGATAACGTTTATCACGGACTCAATCACGGTTCTGACGTTTTAATCGACATTCATACCTACGCAGCGATAGGTACGCATACATTAAAAAAAAAACTCTTCGAATTGGTATAGCAATTCAAAAAGGCAATGCAGCCAGCCTTTTGGGTACTTACCTTACGTAGGGACCCATTTTGGATCTTTTTTTTTTTTTTGCGATACGCATTTATTTTACATATTTTGATATTACATACCTACATATTTAAATTCATTTTGTGTACAAGGAACATGGTATATTATTATGATTGAGTATAGAGTAACTTAATTGTTCCAGTTCCATCATCGTTTAAATGACTGCGCCTAATTCTTAATATCAGAAACCATAGAACTGGACTGGTCTCTATTAGAGACTAGAAAGATCGTAAAATAAGTAAAGATCACCGGATGCATTTCAATTTCCAACTTGTCTCTGATGGACGAGCTCCAACAATTCCAATTTTCTAAATTCAAGCTATTCGGGAGAGAACAACATTTCTATACATTATTTGTAATAAAAGATTACTTACGTGTAAGTAATCTTATCATCAACATTTAATAAAGATGAATCGAAATTTAAATGTTCGTCGTTGTTAGAATTCCGATATTTAGGATCTAGGTAATATATAGATATATAAAAAAAAAACACTTTATTTATCCGGTTTTATCGCGTTTTTATTCATTATTTGAACCGAGCTTTCGCCAACTTTACAGTAGTTTAGATATATAAACTTTATTTTCGCCAACTTTACTTTAGTTTAGATACATAAACTTTATTTTTACAACACAAAACAATACAACAAACACAAATAATAGGGGTTAAAGTATGAAATTGCCGTTTTATTGCAATAGGTTCTTTGAATTGACATAGAATCTTCATGGTTTGAGGTTTTCGAATGAAACTTTTTTCAAATGGTTTCTGTGATGTTCTTTTTTTAAAAAATGTGAAACATTTGAATATCGACTTTCAATTGTTTTTGTTATTCAATTTAGACAAGAAAGATGGATACTGCGAAAATTCGAGTGATTATTGAATACGAGTTCCGACGCGGAACTAACGCGGCAGAAACAGCCCGCAATATCAATGCTGCGTTTGGAGAGGGGTCTACTAATGAACGCACCGTGCGATTTTGGTTTAAACGCTTTCGTGATGGAAATTTCGACTTAAAGAACGAGTCACGAGGAAGACCGCCCACACAGGTGAATAACGATGAATTAAGAGAGATAGTGGAAGCCGATCCTAGTCAAACTACCCAGGAATTAGCGACATGGTTTAACGTTACCTTACCCACTTTATTGACTCACTTGCGTCAAATCAATAAAATAAAAAAATACGAAAAATGGGTGCCTCATGATTTGACTGATCTGCAGAAAGAAACGCGTGTTGAAACTTGTGTTGCCTTGTTGAACCGGTACAGAAATGAAGGAATATTGGATCGAATTGTAACATGTGATCAAAAGTGGATTCTTTATGATAACCGGAAAAGAAAAATGCAATGGCTGACCCCAGGTCAAATGCCACAACAGTGTCCTAAAGCAAAACTTACCAATAAAAAGGTAATGGTAACTATTTGGTGGTCTCAGCATGGTATTATTCACTATAGTTTTCTTCGATCTGGTCAAGCAATTACGGCAGATGTCTATTGTGCCGAACTCCGAACCATGTTGACAAAACTAGCAGTAAAACAGCCCCGACTCATGAATCGATCTTCACCATTATTGCTCCACGACAACGCGAGACCTCACACAGCACGAGAAACCATTTTGACCCTTCAGGAACTGCACTTAGAAACCATTCGTCATCCTCCGTATTCACCAGACCTTGCTTCAACGGACTACCATTTTTTTCGTGATTTGGACAATTATCTACGTGACAAGAAGTTTTCTTCCCAGGAGGCAGTACAAAATGCTTTCACACAGTTTGTGCAGTCTAGATCGTCGGAGTTCTATCGCAAAGGCATTAATAACCTTCCCATTAGATGGCAGCAATGTATAGATAATAATGGCAACTATTTTGATTGAATAAATTTGTTAAAAATTTAAAAAATAAACAATTAACATTTTCAGTACAAATCGGCAATTTCATACTTTAACCCCTAATATTACACAAAGTAAAGAAATAAATTAAAATGTAAGTTGCCCAAATGGGTGGCCTTATTGCTGGCAGCGATTTCTTCCAGGTAACCTTTGGACTGAATAGATCTGTAATCTAAGACTAGAAACATGCTTGTTTTTTTTTCGAACATTTACAAATTAAATATAAACTCAATAGGTATCTTGATGTGAACTTATTGCTATCATTATTACCGCTCAATCTAAAACTTTCAGAGTATTGCACAATTACCTAGGTTATTTATATTACTAGGTATCATGATATTGAACAGATTTTATCAAGATTTGATTCTAAAACGTGCTCTAACATCTTGTATTTACGTTCGTAAAGTCTAGACAATTGTTATATAGCTAGACATCTTGGATAAATAGTCTGTTTAACTGGTTACATTTTAATGCTTAATCGTGACTGACTCACCATTAGTTTTTTTATATAGGTAGACTAGCAGCAACACATGGTTTCCCATGCGTAGTTCCGATCCCGTGGCAATTTCCAAAAACTTTATTCCCGTGGATACTATACGCACCACAACATGACGGTATTCACTCAATCATTCAGGACCTACCAGAGGCTACATTTGACTACTCTAATATTTTGTACCCAAACACCATTATTCTCCTATGGGTTGGTAAAAGAAAGTCTTCCTTGATCATTCTGCCTTCTAATAGATTTGGCAGTATTTATAAGGCCGATCACCAGACGTCAGAGTCTTAAAAATGGCGGGATGCTGGAGATAACTAATTAGCACCATTAAACGACGTAAAACTGCTTTCTTCGGATACCTACAGAGAGGCGGGCAATATGATTTCCCAAGACAATTACTGGAGGGAAAGATACAGGGCAAGATGGCCCAGGGTAGGCAGAGGCGGACGTGGTTCGACGACTTAAAAGACTGGACTGGCCTCAACTACCAACAATTAAAAGCAGCAGCTAAAGATCGTGAATAATTTTACCAATTGACCGCCGACCTTCCTTAGAAGATGGCACCAGATGATGATGATGATCACCAGCCGGACACCAGTCCTCTTTGGGACCAAGTACACGCTAACTCCGGAGAACTCTAAGTTCACCTGTTTCCCCCAGATCCCTAGTCGCCTTCTACGACACCATGGCAGGAGGATGACATGAGGTATTCCCGTTTGCCGTTGGGATCGACAAATCGTTAGATCGCATTGTACATCAACTCCTTTTCGTGTAGTGGTGTGGCTTACCGTGGGCTCTCCAAGTTAAAGTTTTAAGATCGCCCTTAAGCCTCTAACTTGACCTGACGACAACAATCAGAGATAATAACCGGGACCAACTTATTGTACTGTCCTGTCGTCTATAAATCAATCAGATTTCGCTACCGTCAAGTTACCATGTACCATAGATATTTTGGAACTACAAACCCTTACCTACATGTTTGAATAAAACCCTATGTGTTAGCTGAGGGACAATTACTGCAATCAAGTCACACCCTAACCGTTAATTATAGCTACACACCCATCGGTCCAGTTACAACCATGTAATGGGTAAATAATTACCGAAAGTGATAGATTGTTATTTTCTATATACCTTGCAATTTTAAGATTGAATTTCGCACCTATAGTGCGTATCCACCATCCACCATAAAGTTGTATATAACTTATCTTCTAAGTTAAGTAGAGATGCTATATATTAGATGATTTAATAATATATAGCATCTCTACTTAACTTCCCGCGGGAACGAGAATACGCGGGTGAAACCGCGGTGCGCGGCTAGTTATATATAAATCTTGGAATGTAGACAGCTAGAGACCGCGGGACGAAGCAAGACATCAATAAATTATCGCTCTTTTAAACAAGTAACAGTGGGCGATGACGATGAGACAGTAAAGACCGTGTTGTTCTCTTCTCTTGCATTCGCAATTAGCAAAATACTTCAGTTAAAACCGTAGCATGTGTTTAAGTAATTTATGAAATTGTTTACGGCACTCCTTTCAAGACATCTGCCTACTCTTTCAGACAAAGACTATAAACCCAACTGACAGATCATCCTGCGATTTTTCTACAAACTCAACTTACCGTTGCCGACAGGGGTTGAGGTAATCTTACTAATGTTATAAACGCGAAAGTTTGTATGTAAGTATGTATGTATGTATGTGAGGTTGTTACTCTTTCACACAAAAACTACAGAACCGATTGCAATGAAACTTGGAATATAGGTAGCTGGGGACCTGGATTAACACATAGGCACTTTTTATCCCGATATTCTTGCGAGAACGGGACTTACGCGGGTGAAACCGCTGGCGCAGCTAGTAATCAAATATTTGTGATTAGCCGATGCGTTACCTACCTATACCTAGACTCTTTGATTGATTGGCCGTTCTCGCACGAGAGTACTACTAAAAATACGTATCTATCTACTATTTCTGTGAATCCGAAATACGGAAATCCGTAGGATAACAAAAATCACCATCATAGCTCTCAAAATTAGAAGACATAAGTGGCAATGAGCAGGCCACATAGCTCAAAGGACAGATAACCGCTGGGGAGTAAAAGTCCTCGAGTGGCGACCACGATGCAATGCGAAACGGAGTGTTGGAAGACCACCTACTCGGTGGACCGACGACATTGTAGCAGTCGCGGGGAATCGTTGGATGGTGGTAGTTCGCGATCGCTATTTGTGGTTTCATATGGCGGAGGCCTATGTTCAGCAGCGGACGGATGAAGGCTGGGATGTTGATGATGAATACTTTCGTAAGGGATACTTTCGTATGAGCAGTCAACTGGTTTTATCGTCTTTGCTTTCAGACTATAAATCACTGAGTTTTACAACCGACGCGACGTAATAGTCATTGAGCAGTCTTATTTTATTGTTGTCTCTGAACGTTTGTACATGGCATGGGGAATCTCTGGTATTTAGTGCTAGGGATATTTAGACTACCGCATATCTTTGATACCGATATAGAATTGTAGAAATGTGCAACTATCTAAAGGTGAGTGCTACATACGGATTATTCTTATAAAGACAAACTCTCAAAAAGACGGATTCTCATAAAGACAGATTCTCAAAAGATTCACAAGGTGCCGATTTCCAAGCTAACTGCTTGCTCCCAAAGAAGGTTGGTATCAGGCTGGTGATCAACCGTAAAAGCCGTAAGTGTAGGTAGGTAAAAAGCTGTAGGTGTGGTCATTGATGATTTACCTACCTTAGTGTTAGTGAACCCTAGGCTCCTGAGGTGGATGTAATCGGAAACATCGCTCAAAACAGAAGCGGCAGATTTTGTTTCAGTTTAGCTTTAGCAGTATCTGTATGCAATATTTGCTTTTTACCTCTGTTACTTAATATAACTTTCTAACTTTTTACTTGTGGACCAGATAAACTATATATCATCATAATCATTCTATTAGGATGTAGTATACGAATAAAGTTCAAAAACATTATGCTTTAATCAAGTTTATTCGTCTACAAATACCTACGGAATACTTACTACTAACAAAAATTCTTTATATGGTCTTATCTTTTTTTAGAGTACATAGTTTTTAACAAAGTGAAGTAAGACCACGAAGATTTTATTATCTGAAAATAAGCAAAATTAAAGGTTTTAACTCCCTTATTTATAAACCCTAATTAACACGCTGCACAACTATGCATCGTTTGTCTTTTACTGTCTCATAAAGTTTAAAAGTTGGCAGACAGAGACAAACGTCACATAACTAGTTGTCTTGTGTAAATAATATTTTATAAATAAGGGTGTCAGTGTTTGAACTTTTAGATACTTTAGAGTATGTTTGTTAAGTTTTATACCCCATCTTCTAAACCGATTGCGATAAAATTAGGTAAAATATTTATATCTGCATACCATAGGTTAAATACATAGGGGTTTTCCGATATTTCCACTTAGACGAGATCAAGACCAGGTGAATAAATCTATTTACCCATAAAATATTGTTAATTTCAACTCACCCCGGCAAAGGCTCTCATGTCAATGTCCATGAAGCCGTAAGCGGTAATTTTACAGGGTTTCGCAGCTCTGTAATTATATAGACAACGATTTACCTAAGTAATTGTGTTTTTAATGATTGTCAACAATTTCGAAACTTTAAATGAAAGGGACAAAGGAATTTGAAGATTTAAGTCAAGAAAACTATTAGTTTCCTTAGCGTGGTAAGATTAATCCGCGTGGATAGCTTTAATCTTACTCTAACTAATATTATAAACACGAAAGTTTGTTACCCTTTCCCGCATAAAATTACTAAACCGATAGCGATGAAACTTAGAATATAGGTAGCTGGAAACCTGGAATAACACATAGGCTACTTTTCATTCCGACATTACAACGGGCCTTACGGGGGTAAAACCGCGAGCCACAGCTAGTAATATTATAAAAGTGATAGTTTGTATGTGACATTGTTACTCTTTCACGCAAAAACCACTTAACCGATTGCGATGAAACTTGGAACATAGGTAGCTGGAGACCTGGAATACCACGTAGGTCTTTATCCCGATATTCTAGCGGAAACAGGCATTCCGCGGGTAAAACCGCAGAGCATAGCTATAGTATATAATATTTTTCATTTCTAATCGTCTATGGAAAAAAGGGGTTTTTGACGTGTATCTCTGGCTGTGGCTGTGGCATCGTAGCTCACGAACGGATAAAGCAATTTTGATATAACTTTTTTTCAATTACCCTTTATTTTTACCCATTATAAATACAAACCTCATCATCATAAAAAGACAATGTTTCATAGAAGATGCACTCAGATCGTACCATTTCGAATTGTACAAAGCTTGGCTTAAATTGATCGACTGAAAGAGAAAATAATATTAAATTACTTGTCTTTGGTAACTAATTGTATGAGGAAATAGTATACAACAAATCTTACATCTCGCATTAGCAAATCGCCATAGTAACAAAAGAGAAATATCTGGAAAGATCCGAAAGAAAAGAAGGGCGTGAACGGCGCCATGATTAACAAATCATCGATAATCTGGAAACATTTTAAAAAATATTTATAATTCAGAAAAAAAACACTCAAATCGTCGAAGTTAATGCCAACCCCACACAGGTGTATTTTTACCGCAAAAATGCATTTGGTAATATAGCATGCGTTTTTGCGATTGTGTCCTAATTGCTTATCTTCATAGTCTTCCTAAAACAAAATGTGAGTACTAAAAATCGTTTAAATCGGTGAGGTCTTGAAAGTACTCAATGTTTGTAATGTTAGCTAGGAATTAACTAATTATGGAGGCAAGTAAATAAAGATCGCTATAAATTATGAAACTCGTGGCATCTGGGCCAAAACTTTGGAAAAGCCGTCGTTTTTATGATGTCTAAAGGAATATGAAAAAAAATCTCAAAAATGAAAATTAAACGCTTAATACCTACACATATTATGTCTTAATGACACCAGTTTTTCATTTAAACTTTACGATGATAAAATTCTATTTGAGTTCCTTGGATGTGAGAAGCCGAAAACAGATCTAGGTGGCGTGCAATTGGAGAGGCCTATGTCCAGCAGTGGACTGCAACAGGCTGATGAAGAATGAATGAATGAATGTCATGATGATAAGTTTCTTGTCAAAATTTAAATGTTTTTTTATGTAAATTATGCCTGACGTAAACGTGGGTCATGCATGATTGGTAAGTGTTAAAACCACGCGGATGAACTCAAAAAGCAGAGCTAGTTAAGGGCGCACCATAGCGTCAAATCTATTTAAATTGTGACAGGGATAACGTGAGACGTAACATGCGACTATGCGAAATTCTAGAGCATAGGTATAATCAAATATCTGCTAATTACACGTACACTGGACAATCCAAAAAATATGTTAAGCATATTGAAGAAATAGGTAGGTAGTTAATAACATTATTAATATAAAAAAAAGGTTTCAAAGATATTTAACAAAACATTTCTGAATACGTGTTTTACATAATTATTTTCTATTGTATTTATTTTCTATCTTGTTTCCACGCTGAAGAGATCATAGATAGCATTTATATTCCGATTTCAGATTTCCAATTTTTACTGTATAAGTACCATGAATGCCCAATCATTCGCAAGTTTATCGGAACAAAATTGGATATAAAGCAATCTTAAAAGTAATTTTATATAAATTATTATACTACCATCATATTGAACAACGCAACACAAATAATAAGGCAACTCGATAGAACGTTGCAGAGTGTAGATTTCCCATAAATAATGCCCAACATCTCGACGCATCTGTAACAAAGGCCATCGGTCATTTTTCTGAAGATAACAAACGGGAAGTTTCAGCAAAGTTTGATTAACGAAGCATCGAACAGGAGTCTTATTATTGAATCGCTCGTTGCTCATCATGCTATTTAAATAATTCGATATCTGCTGATTTTCGTTCAGTGTTGGACTCCTGCAGCGAGTGGTTGATACCAGCAAACGCAGTCGTGCGATTCACGTAGAAAAAAAAACAGAAAACGAACGACAATCAGTAGAAATCGAGGTTTTAAAACCGCTCGAAGCGGCGCTAGTGATTCAAAAATAGAGACCCAGGACAGGCGAAGTTTATGTTTAGGTACGCTACTTTTTACATCCAATCTTATACTAACACTAGCTGCGCCCCGCGGTTTCACCCGCGTAAGTCCCGTTCCCGCGGGAATATCGGGATAAAAAGTAACCAAGTCCCGGTATCCAGCTACCTATACTCCAATCATCGCAATGCGCAATCAGTTCAGCGGTTTTAACGTGACTGAGTAACAAACACACATACTCACCAACTTTCAGCTTTATAATATTAAGTAGAATAGTTTGTAAAGTTCCGTACTCAAAGGATAAAAACGGCAATACTCCAGTGCCTCAACCACTCGCCCACACGATTTCCCATCTCAAGCGGCGAGTTTAATACCTAATATGAAAGTTTCCCTTGTCTTTTTTTCATTTTTCGGAAAAATACTTTTTTTTAATTTAAAACATCGCCGCGAGTGAATAGTGGAAAGGCGATAAAAAAACCGTAGGTACTTTCTCTTATTATATTTTATCCTGAAAGGCAACAGTTGACTACCTTTGTATTGACCAATTTGCGTTTTAACCTTCTAATCAGATTAATGCGGTTGCAACTCACTACCGATCCAAGCAATCTAATAGGTACCTATTTCTTCACTGCATCATCATGATTATCGTATTTCTGTGCGTCAGATACACTATGTAAGTCATCAACTATATCATTACATACTTACTTAATGATCTCAGTATGTCTATGGATTAACGAAACAACTTCCTTATTCTTCGCAATTTTGTCTGTTGTTTTTAATGTATCGGCTATGTTCTCAAGATCTCGCTTTAGTGTCTGAAACTGCAGGTGTACGAAGGCACAGCAGGTGAAGTAGAAACAATCAGGTCCGTACACGAACCACACTGTAATCCATGCTGAAATTATTGTTATATTTAAAGAAAAACAACCTAACTTGATAAGATTCTGCGTTGACGGCTTGTACCACCAACTGCCTAATAATCGTAGCAGACGATCGAACTCGCATCGCATTATTAAAACAGTATTGTTTGTACAATGGGCCCTACCATAATGTCTTATAAGTCGTCGCGTTGTCGTTCAGCTAAAAAATACAAATTAAAAACACATCAAATAATTAAAAAAAAAAAAGAATTGATAAAAAATACCAAAATAACCTCTACATAGGTACAGTGCCACCCTGTTATGGGACCATCTTGGAGCTCCCATCTATCCATTAAAAAAAGAATTATCTGAATCGGTCAAGCCGTCTTCGAGTAATCGGTGAACATACAAAAAAAAACAGACGATTTGATAACCTCCTCCCTTTTTTTGAAGTCGGTTAAAAAGATTTTTTTTTTAATTGTCTGTGGTTTTTAAAAGTAGTCGGGGTATTTTTTATTTAAAAATTCCTTTTTTTTTAACGACAAAAGGACGACATAGCAACGACAAACGAGCATGGTAGCGCGGATTATCCGACTAATAAGCTAAAAGTTTGTGAGTATGTATGTATGTTTGTTACTCAATATTGTAACATAATTTGAGGCTAGATAGCGCTGTGTGTAATGTCGTGCAATATTTAGTATTATTTATTTATTTATTTATCCGCTGAAACCATTGCGATTAATCTTGAAATATAGATAGTTGAAGACCTTTAATAACACATAGGCTACTTTTTATCCCGATATTCTAATGGGAACGGGACTTACGCGGGTGCAGCTAGTTACAAATACAAAACAAAATACAAATACGTTTATTCATTGAAAGTAGGTACAAACAAAACTTATTCTAACATGCATATAAGTAACTAAGAAAGCGAAAAATTATTACCTATGTTTTGTTTAACTAATATCAATGGTGCGATGGTGGTGCGGGGGTGGTGAGGTTCGATCGACTAGTACGGCCATAACACTCGAAATTAATGACCGATCTCAAGGCAAGACAAACTAAACCATAGATAGATATATATTAGCATTTACCTCTCTATGCTTGATTTTGCCAACCTCTACGATAAAGAAACCATTTCCTCACTATATCTTTCGTAAATAGAAAACACACGGTAAACAAAATGTGCTTCAAAAGGCATGTTGAGTGTTTTGTCCCTGCTCTTATCTTCGATAGCAGCAGGCAGGTTTCGTTAGAGAGAGGTCTAAATTGTGCTTAAGGGAACCTGTACCCGATGTTTATAATCCAGTATTTTATACTGTTTCCGAAGTTAGGGACGGGTGTTTTCCTATAAAAGGTATTTGAGCACTATAGCTTAAACAATAAGTTCGTTTTTCTTATTTTTTAAGTAATTATTTCTATGTCACTGTTCAGTTGCATTCTTATTAGGATACGAACTGATCGTTTCTTTAGTAATCGTCCTTTGTTTTTATTCCGATCGTCTATTGTTTTATTTAAGACAAGCTGAGTCCCGTTTCCGCGGGAATATCGGGATAAAAAGTAGCCTATGTGTTAATCCAGGTCCCCAGCTACCTATATTCCAAGTTTCATAGCAATCGGTTCAATAGTTTTTGTGTGAAAGAGTAACAACCTCACATACATACATTCATACATACTTACATACAAACTTTCGCGTTTATAATATTAGTAGGATTGTCTTTTGATTTATTCGAGTCACTAGTGGAGAATCAAAAGAGAAATCCAAGAATAATAGAATCCATTCAGAATAATGAATGATGAACCACAGTAAAGTGAATTCTTCAGCATGCTATGTACAATTCAATGCTGGATTGAGATGATTGATTCTACTAGCTAAATAGAGGAAAATCAACATACCTGCCCAAAACTGATGTATAAAAACTAATAACCAGACCACAAAATTATAATATGGATCAAACGGATACCAGACGTGGAATGGTAATGCTAATTTTACTTTTCCTGTATCCATGTAACTCGATATCATTATATATGTCGGTTCTATGAAGAATGCAGCAACAATCATTAAGCCACAAAATAGTAAAATCTTATTAGTCACACGAAGAAAAGGCAAACGTTTCTTTTTGAACTCTTTTTCTATATCTTCGTACGCATCTCTTTGAAGTTGCAATTTTCTTAGCGTGTTCATCAGTTTGATAACGTAATTATGATGTCTAACGAAGTAATAGGCTTTGAAATCCGCCATTAAGCAAAAACCGATGCAAGGAATCATGAAACACATCTCTTGAACGGTCAACGAAGCGATGGCCCCAAATACGCTGGAAGCGTCACTGCTCATCGATTGAAAGTTATAAATGAAAAACCATCGATGGATAATATTCTGCCAAAGAGTTCTAGAATCAGTGTCATAGTCTAAGGTTATTCCTGAAAATTTTAAATAAAAGTTCACAGTTTTAAATGCGTTATCAAATAGAATACGTTCTTGTCCCATTTTAAATGTTTTTTGCGTCCGGTTCTTCGTCAACTAACTTAAATTCTAGTTCTGAGACGTGGAAAGGGTGATTCTTTAATGAAGTTAGATAGATAGCTATTTAACCAATGGAACATAGAATTAAGCAATCATTTTAATTTAGGGCTAGAATTGTGTACAAAAATGTTATGTTATCATTTAAGTAATTAGATGATTTACTGTATTTTATCTATACCTACTGTTTTAAGGAATACCGACAGTGCGCGAAATTCATTGTTTTAATTAAAACTAACCCGTTAGGTGCTTCTTCACCGTAAGCATTTGCGTGTAATGTAACGTTACAGATTCGAGCATTACATACAGCGCGCACCTTGTGAGTCGAATCTATGATGTTACATTACATTATGTATTTATGTATTATGTATTACATTATGTAATGTAACCGTGAGCACCCGTAGAAATTACATGTAACGCATGTTAGTTCGTGGCATAAAAACGTAGCTTTTCGGCTAAATAAAACAGGTACCAAACTGAGCGAGACGCCTCCCGTCCGGGGCTTCCGCTGCACGCAGTTTCAGACCTGAGAAAATAGTAATGTCGTTACCAAACCAAGAAAGAAAATAGATTTTGCGCGCGTCCGACAACACTACCTTTAAGTAGATTTTATTTTGTCCACAGAAAGAAACCAAGTAATTAACTTATAATTACATACCTATAGGTACCTACTAAAGTAAAGCGGTGAGCTCTATAAAGATACCAGATTTAAATAAAAAGCAAACTAAGGTTTACATTATATTTGGCTCACAGCTCCTCAAGCATAAATTTGGTGTAACTTAGTCATATCAATAATGATGAAATAAATAAATAAATAAACATTTTTTCCGGGAACCTACACTTATTGCAGTGATGACGTCTTTATTATATTATATGTTTTCCCCTTACACAATTGTAACATTCCTATTTTTTATTTTACAATTCTAATCAAAACTGAAAGTAAAACTTTGCGCAAATTGAAAAACGAATAGAATTCCTGAGAGAATTTAAATATCCTGTAATGATTTTACATGAAATTTGATGAAGGTATTCTGCTACAGTAAGTAAGTAGGTATATACATATATACCAATCACCTCTATAGCACTGTAAACTTACAATAGGTACATACATAGTTGCGGGTTCGATCACTGCAACTTCAAATAATAAAATAAAATAAAAAATAAATAAATCCTGTGACCAACACAGCGCCATCTAGTCTCGTGGTAAGCTGCTAAGCTTGTGTTACGGTGCCTAGACAACGGATATACTACTTATATTTATTTTCCTTTTTTAAATACATTCATAGAAATACACCCAGACCAGATACAAATATAAACATATATTCGTTATTATAATCGGGTTACGGGAATTGACTGTTTCTCTCGTTAGAATTTATTCTAGTAATAATTATGGTGAAATGTTCAGTGCCGCGGTATAAGAATGATTCGCGGATCACTATTCAACCTCAACATTTGAATATCTATGTATAGAGCATCTGCTTACACTTTGCGCAGTAGGCAAATACCCATAGGCGCGCTCTATAGTTTGCTTACGTATACTCAAAGATGTGGTATATAGAGTAATATTCATTTATTATATATATATATTAATCGCGAAAACCATAGAAGAAATAATGTATGCCTGTATACATGTGACTTTGTTACTCTTTGACACAAAAACTATTGAACCGATTGCGATAAAACTTGAAATATAGGTAGCTGGATACCGCAAATAACACATAGGCTACTTTTTATCCCGATTATACCGCGGGAACGGGAATTACGCGGGTGAAACCGCTGGATGTAGCTGTTTATTGTATTACACTTTTACAGCTCTTGTCATTCGCAGACTAAACAAATCTAAACTCCAATCCTCAACTGTAAGTCAGTAGTCAGTATGTACCTTAACTTTTGTTATTTAAAAACTTTTTCTATTGCGTTGTAGGCCATTGCAATGTTCATTCTAAACGCTTGAAAGGATAGAGCCGTAGTTTGTTTTTACGGTTCAGTTAAAATAGATGGTATTGCGTTAATTTAACTAGAACTTTTAAAAATGTAACACTGAATTTAATAAAAAGCCATCACCTCATCATTCCATTGAATCGTAAGTGAATGCCAATGGAATTAGTTGCCTTGTCCTTTTAGACTTGGTCAAGTGATTAGGTATTAGCAGATATTCAAAATCGCTATAAACCATAATAGTGGGATTTCGTAACAGGGCAGACATTCTGAAAATGATAAGTAGTTTTTGCGTAAAAGAGTAACAAAGTTACATATAGACACATACAAACGTTCATGATATTAGCAAGATTAGTAAGAGTAAGATATGATAGTAAGAGTAGAAGGAAATAGGATAGAAGGATAGGAAATGGCGAGATGAAAAGGTTATACACCCCTGAGACATCCGCCCCGCCTACAACTAATTAAAGAATGCCAAATCCAATTCAGATTTTCAATTGCTTGAAACACACTGTTTTCAAGAACCGCAGCGCTGATTCATGCAATTTCAACGTCAGAGTGAATTTCATTTTAAACTTCCGAGAAAAGCTCAAACTTACTTAATACTGTCTCCGCTTATTTGGCATCAGTTTTCTTTAGGTATTTGAACTATTTATTTTAGTTCGTACCATTAGTTGGTACACTGAAATAGAATTAGAAATTATCTCTGTAACACCACGCAGTAACAGTTGCGAGTGGGTATGAGTGGCACATTCACCGCAAAGCATTCATCATCAGGAACTGTCAGAGTACTATTGTTAGAAAATAATGAGTGGCTCTAGAAAATATAAGATCGTTTTCTTTTGTATTTTCTAAAAATACGACATGATAATATTTGTATCACATATTTAGGTACTTATAATATTCACATTTGTCCCGTTAATGGGACAGAGAGAAAGCACCCAACCATATGTAGGTACACGTCAATAATAACATGTTGATGGATACTTAAATGATCAGCTATGGGACTTTGGAGTAAGAAAAGTTTTTATATTTTTTGTAATGTATTTTTATCTAAGTTCAACTTTTGTGTAAAATTTCGAATATTGGGAATGATTTTGTTTGAAGATTGCCGTCAAATCTAGAAGGAATAGGTTTCTCCTACTAAGAATACAAGTCTGTCTAGCATAAAAATAAAATAGATATTTGAATTCTAACTTCACAAAGAAGTCCCTATGTAAAGTTCGTCACAATAGGTTGGTCTTACTTCCCTGTAGAGATAACTAGGTAAAAATAAATTCCAAAGTATAGTATAAACTTAAATCTATTATAACATGTATATAGATATTCATTATGTAAAACTAACTGCGCCCCGCGGTTTCACCTGTGTAAGTCCCGCTCCTGAAATATCGGGATAAAAAGTAAATTTGGGTTTATTATAAGTATAAATAACCCATCATAAATATACCTACTTACATACAAGATATTGACACAAAAACAAAGTGAATATAGCTATACCAACTTGTCTACTAAAAAATCTACATAACATAAATATCTAAGAGTAGGTACCTACATTATCTACTGCCTTAAGCTAGTAAACTTTAAGCAGTTACGTGACTCAATAAAGAGTTTCGAATTTCTACGTGAGCATTGTCTCGATAAAAGAAATAAGGAAGGTAACATTTTGGAGAATCCAATACTTTTGGATCTATAAGTTCTTATCGTAAGCTTTATCGTTCTAAATCATATTTTCTTTTGATATTCTTAATCTCGCAGGTAGAGATAAAGCGCGCGTTGAGGGGAAATGTTATTGTTTGTACTAATAGCTAAGTAAAATATTTGAGCCTGTGAATGTATGTGTATTTTCAAGCCGTACCTCTTTACCCTCCTGCTTAAAAGTTAAAAGTTTTAACTGTGTGTTTCCACAATTAGCCCTACAGCAGCTGTTGTGCGTGACTTTAAGCCGTGGTTTTCCTTTACCGTAAGAGCGATGTTTTAATAGCGCACATATTTTTTTCTTCAAGAAATACATAGACCAATAAACACATTACCTTCCTTTGCGTCGCGCAATCGGGTAAAAAGACATTGGTGTGCGGCCGGGATTCGAAACCATGACCTTCGGAATAAAAGTCAGGGCATCTACCACTAGACCAATACCGCTCTTATATACTCTTAAATATTTATATTTACTCTTATATACTATAATACCTGCTGATACTTTGTAACTAGCCGTAAGAAATAAGTATATCCCGCGGTTTCAATAAGACAAATCTTTCATATCGGATTTATACGTCTTTAGCTTTTGAGCTTCAGAGTTTGAAATTTTGGACAAATCGGCGAGTTATACAACGCCTGGCGCGCTCTTTCCTTCGATGGAAACTGTCGGTACCAGTTGTTACATCTGATACCAGTCATTAAGTCCAGCCAGATAGCATAGGGCGACCTGAAAACTATATGCCTACTTTTACCTATATATTTTCCGCGCTACCATGCTCGTTTGTCGTTGCTATGTCGTCCTTTTGTCGTTCATAAAATAAAGTAAATTTTAAATAAAAATAACCCGACTACTTTTAACCACAGACAATTTTACAAAATCTTTTCTCTTTGTGAAGTTTTTTTTTAAATATTTGATATGTTTTTAAATTATTATTTTTTAGCTGAACGACAACGCGACGACTTATAAGACATCATGGTAGGACCCATTATATTTTGTGTGTAAAGTAATTATTTATATTCCAAAAAGCTGTCTATTGGGTTAAATTATTGAATAAGTTCCTATTTAAATAACTTAGCTATTTATAATTTCTGTGACTCAAACAGTAAATTGGCTAATGTCTCGGAAAATCGATCTATTGTCTCACAAATCAAAGTGAGTGCCATTTGAAACAGATATTGACGAGGAAATGAGTCACTGCCAAACAAATACTCCAAGATACACATCCCAGACTACATAATAATTTCCAGATACCGCGTTCCAAACAACAAAGTGAAGCCCAATTGAGTAACACTAAATACATGAGTAATACGTTTCCGCGCTCAGTGGGTAACTAGTTGTTACATGGGTAATCTCTCTTTGTTTAAAAACGTATAACTACTCGTACTAAAGTTATACGTAATTATGCGATTTAATGATTACTTCTTGTAGTATGTATTTTTATTATCTTGATTCATGTTATAATTAATATGTCCCTCCAGCAAATTGTTTTAAAGGTTTTAAAAGCCATAGGACGTTATCTTTAACTATATTATATTGATTCAATAGGATTAACTAACACTATTACATCAAATGTTTTCTTAAGTTCATTGTTAATAAAGATATTTTTAAAACAAAAAAAAACTTGTCTTTGCTATCAAATAGTATAAAAACCGGACTCTATGACGTAACACTAGTAACAGCTGGTTACCTATTGACCCCGGAAACGTATTACTCAGGAATTCACCATCATCATCATCATCAGCCTGTTGCAGTCCACTGCTGGACAAAGGCCGCTTCAACTACACAACTATTTTCGACTTCTGGCATCCAGTCTTGCGCAAATCTTTACTTCAACTTGCCTGAGGACGTCCTACTAAGTCATCGACAAAGCGCACCGGATTAGCACGCTCAAGGGGTAGTGGACTGGCCATATTAGCCATAGAACCGTTGGGGTAAACGAGTTCTAGAGTGGAGACCGGCAATTTTAATTGTTCCTACACTACGTTACGTGTGCAATTGTGTATTCAGCATTACTGAACTTGGCGTCACTTTGTTGTTCGGAGCTCGGTGTCTGGAAATTATTATACAGTCTGAGATAGATATATAGATTCGTAGAAACACTAGGTACCTCTTATAACTATACATACCTATGTCTTATTGCTATGCAATACTACCAATAAAATGAGCTCGAAATAGACTGCAAGCGAAGAATAGACGTTAGATACTAAATATACTTTTATACATACTTACGTTTTGGATTGATTCCTTTTTGAAAGTTTAGCCAAACAATGTTGTTAGTGATTGATTGGACGAGCAAATCCCATTCATATAAAAACGCGAAAATTTCTATGTGTTTTTTTGTTTGTATGTTTGTGTGTCAATCACGCAAAAACGAATGAATGGATTTGGCTGAAATTTGGAATACTGATAGTATATACATATACGTGCGCATTACACATGTATAATACTTATATCCTGGAATTATACCGGAACGGAAACCAACACAAGCCCACAGGGCAAAACTAGACTATATAATAAATAAACGGGCCATAATCTTACTTCTTTAAACGCGAAAGTTCGTATGTTTGTATACATGTACCTATGTATGTGATTTCATTACACTTTCATGCAAAAACTACTTTTTATCATGATATTCCCGCTGAAACGGGACTTACGCGGGTGAAACCGCGGGGCGTAGGTAGTAATTAATAATCTTTTGAGTAAAATTCAAAAACAATCGAGTCTCTAATAGGATGGCTCGCGGTGTAGACATAATGCGGCGAGTTCATCTTAACTTCAAAAAACCTAAAATTAAATAAAACCTTTTGATTATGTACATACATAGCTAGCAAACCCAGCGCAATAAAGAATGCCAAGAACGTAAAACGTTTTTCTTTAGTGAGCAGGACTATTTTGAAAACTCCCTAACCAGGCACACGATAAATGAGCGTTTCACTACAAACGCATCGTCTTCTTTTTTCTTTTCGTATAGGTAGAGGTGTGGCTAACCTAGTGTAAGAGTTTTCAGGTCGCCCTAAGGCCTCTAACTTGACCTTACGACTGCTATAATAGATAACAACCGGAACTAACTGCCTAACGTGTCTTCCGAAGCACGGAGAAGCACAAGCAAATGGTTTTTTGCCACACAAATTTTCGGTCACCCATCCAAGTAATGACAGCGCCAAGCGTTACTTAACCCACACTATGATTTAAGATCGGCAGGTGCAGCCAGGCCAATGAGCTCTCCGAACGCACCTAATGGTAAGTGATGATAATTATGGTCTACGATTTAAAAGAAGAAAGACGGCAGTGGAACAAACCATCTTTCTTAGTATGTCAATAACTATTCGAATTCGTTGATTATAATCAACGAATTCGAATATATATGGTAGTAGCAATCCTTTGTAAAAATGTTGGAAGCAAACGGTGGTTGCGGGGCCTAGAACGATGATTCGACCGCCAGTCTGTCACTAAAGATCGTCCGCCATTGGTCGAATCGAAGGTCGATCATACGTAATACTTTACAGAACATATCAGTGTGTGCATCTGCTGCTGTGACCGTGGAACATGTGTTTTTCGAATTTAATAGAGAAGTTCGATCTCCATTTCATTTATTCGTAGTCAATAATGTTTTATTTATTAGGTCTATATTTGTTACGCTCTACATGCGTTCTTATCGGCGACTGCAGCTTCATCTTAACCTACATTTCAACGTGTTCAATCATGAAAACAATTCGACGTTTAGTTAATGGAAGCTGAATACGGGAAGCCTGGATTGGACTCCATTGTATACAATTACCCAGACTTCTTGTCAGACCTAGCTAATTGAATCCCTTTCTCTTAGCTTTCACGCCTTGAATAACCAATGTTATAACTTTGAATGTAGTTTTTAGGGATCCGTACCCAAAGAGTTTAAATACCTTTTTACTAAGACTCCATTCCGTCTGTATGTCTGTCACCAGACTGGATGTCATGAACCGTGATTGCTAGATAGTTATTGTAGTTAGATGATGTATATTATATAATTAATATTTTAAGTGTTCCCATACAACAAACATGATTTTTTGTAAAAAGTAGACTCTTACTTGACAAGTTTTTATTCACGTTTATTTTATATATACAATGTATTTTAAGCGAAGGTAATGAAATCCGCCTACATTATGTTGTTCCAATCACGCAATCACGCGAAAAACTTTTGTTCTACAACTTTTGAAAATTTAATCTACTTATTACTTTATAGGTTACTGCTGCGCCCCGAAGTTTCACCCACGTAAGTCGTAAGTCCTGTTCCCGCGGGAATATCGGGATAAAAATTAGCATGTGTGTTATTCCAAGTCTCCAGCTACCTATATTCCAAGTTTTATCGCTATCGATTCAGTATTTTTTGCGTGAAAGAGTAACAAAGGAGTACAAAGGAGAAAGAGTAACAAATACAGACATGCAAACTTTTGGGTTTATAACATTGGTAAGATAAGATTATTTTAGGTAGGTGTATTCTAAAATAATATGTTTTTCGGAGTTAGCCCTCTATATTCTTTATTTTTTACACCATAAACTGTTTAATTTACAGTCAATAGGATTCCAAAACTTTATATAGAAGTTCGAGAAGGTTAATAACTTCGCATCAACGTCTAGAATTGGGTATTTCCCACCGTACAGCTAGCTCCTAACAACCTCTTTTCGGATGAAGTTACTCTTACTGAACACATTGGATAGTAAACATAGTAAATGCTCCATATTACCACATAATACTAAGTACAAAGCCTTTCATAGTTTCGGCACTGAAGCACATCTTGCGCTCTGTTTACACTTTAAATTATAAATTTAACAAACATTCGGGTATATTTTATTGGGTTGTAAAATCGAAATGTGCAATGTAGTGTGTACTTATATAATTACTAGCTGCACCCCACGGTTTCACCCGCATAAGTCCCGTTTCCGCGGGAATAACGGGATAAAAAGTAACCTATGTA
The DNA here is from genome assembly GCA_949358125.1 of Idaea dimidiata. Classification (NCBI taxonomy): domain Eukaryota; kingdom Metazoa; phylum Arthropoda; class Insecta; order Lepidoptera; family Geometridae; genus Idaea; species Idaea dimidiata. Next base: position 10,808,715 of record OX442339.1, on the reverse strand, counting down.
TTTGTCCATGTCCTCAGCTGCCTATATTCCAAGTTTCATCGCAATCGGTTCAGTAGTTTTTGCGTGAAAGAGTAACAACCTCACATACATACATACAAACTTTCGCGTTTATAATATTAGTAAGATAGGTACATATGTACATTACCAATGTACCTATAACTATATGTTCCACATTTTAAGGTACATACTGAACAGATTGCGATGAAACTTGGAATATAGGGATTGTTCTCATAAAGACAGAATTTAAAAAAGACAGATTCTCAAAAAGACGAATTCTGTAGCTAGAGACTTGGAAAAATACAGTTACTTTTGTATCCCGATATTCCTGCGGGATGGGGAGTTGCGCGACTGTATCCGCGGGGAGCAGCTAGTTAGCTATAAGACTGATTGTTTTTTTTAAATTGAAAAGTAAGGAAAGATAAGTAGAATCTGCTAAACGATATTTAACCCTCAGGTAAAGGTAAGTGACGATGTGATCAAGGTCTACGATTTTATGAAATTAATTATGATAACCAAGTTTTTGTTGCTACTCACCTTATTAACCAGTTTTTTTTTGTTACTACCCACCTACTTACTAGATTTTTCTGTTACTACTCACCTACATGCCAGTTTTTTTTGTTAATGCTCACCTACTTACAATTTTCTTTGTTACTACTCAACTACTTACCAGTTTTTTTTTGTTACTACTCAGCTACTTATCAGTATTTTTTTGTTACTACTCAGCTACTTATCAGTATTTTGTTACTACTCAACTACTTACCAGTTTTTTTTTTGTTACTACTCAGCTACTTATCAGTATTTTGTTACTACTCAACTACTTACCAGTTTTTTTACTACTTACCTACTTACTAGGATTGTTTTTATTACTCACCTACTTACCACGTGTTTTTCCCCTAACTTACAGGTTTTTCGTACTTTTGTAAAATATGGAAAGGAATATGAAGGTACAGGAAATAGTTCAGGAAAACTTCAGAATTCTATAAAATGCATGTAAATTTTATTTGCGATGCTCGTTTTTTTTTTCACAAAATCTCATTGATTCCGCTTCTTTGACAGTAAGTAAAGCTAAAATTTAACAATTTTTCTAATAATTTTTTAAATAGATAGCAGAAATTGATGCCAGGGTCGTTGAAGTAATATTATAATTAAGTACACCTTAATTTCTTCTATGGTTTTCGCGATTTTGCATAATAAAACACTTTATTTATCCGGTTTTATCGCGTTTTTATTCATTATTTGACCCGAGCTTTCGCCAACTTTACAGTTGGCTTTTTCAAGGTTGATGAATAAAAACGCGATAAAACCGGATAAATAAAGTGTTTTATTAAGTACACCTTATAAAACTATTTGCACCATCTACATGATTTCGATTTCCAGTAGACAAGAAAGTAGGAAATTTTGACAAGTTTCTATTTTGTAAAAAATGTCAGTTTTCAAAAATAACATCTTAATTTTGTCGGGTTATAGGCTGCCAACTTCACACCGGTAGTTTTATGATACAATCAAATAATTTGTAGTAGGTTTAGTCACTAACTCCCTTACCTAAAAAATTATTTATACATGACTAAGTTATGTGACGTTTGTCTCTGTCTGTCAACTTTGAAACTTCATGTGACAGTAAAAGACAAACGATGCATAGTTCTGCAGCGCATTAATTAGCGTTTATAAGTAAGGGGTTAGTATTGTAACTGGGTAACAGATAGGTATTTATAGTCTGGAATATCCGGGTGAAACCACAGGTCGCAGCTAGTACATTATACATTCAACAATCATATCGATAGACACTAGAATTGCAGAACATTCGAGGAACTTTGAAATAAACTTAATGACATATACATCGTAATAATGAATAACTTTATGACGTATCATAAATCTATTGAATACTGGGTATTATTATTTTACGATACAAGGGAATTGAATGCGAAATTGTAACGAAAATTCAGTCTTTGTTTAATTTAGACTAGAAACTACGCTCGGCTTCGCCCGATATATTTTGACACGGCCGCACGAACGAAAGCACCTAACTCATAAAAGCTCAAAGAATTTCATAGCTGATAAAGACAATAGATAATAGCAGCATCCTGCGGTTTCACCTCCGTCGATCCCTCGGAAATATCGGGATAAAAACAGAACTCTAACGATTTACATACCAAGTTTCATAGCAATCGGTTCAGTACTTTTTTGCGTTAAGGAGGAAATCCGCAAAAATCCCGCGTAAATCCTAATTCCACGCTTTTTAGGAATCAAAAGTATCATATATTACTCACCAACACATAATCTATCCCTATGCAAATTTTCATCTAAATCGGTAGAACCGTTTGACAGTAAAGATTAGGGAACAAATATTATCTTTACTGTTATATTAGTTTGGATTATTAGGAAAACATAAACCTATTTGTGTGGAATTCACTTAAATTTGTTAAATTATAGATCGTATCATATATAATTTCGTAATTATCTAATTATACAACATAAAAATAATTCAGAAAATAGCATGAGATAACTAACAATTCCGATTCAATAACAAAATGTTAGCCAAGATTTTTCGAGGCGCGATCTTGTTTTGAAAACAAACAAACACGCGTGTCGGAAGACAGGAAGATCGTTTTAATAAATTACAGTTTTATACTAGTCAAACAAATATTTCGATTCATTTTAATATTTAGATCAACATTCGATTTGATTCCACGTATTTGTATCCGTTTAAACTAACATTATAAAGATAATATTGTTTGTATGTTTGTAATGAATATGAATGAGACTAATAAATAATCAATTTAATTAAAAGTTTTGTTTGCAGATACATTTAGAGAGCTGAAAGTATAACAGCCAAATACAGAAACGTCATTTAAAATTTGAGAGGTTCTTAAATGATTGAGCAGTTTCTAAATTTAAAATTAGTATGGCAATTTTGGAGTTTGAGAGCTGCTTCTTTGTTTAATTATTTCTCAAATGTTGAGTAGCGTTTCAGTATTCGGTCGTAAGAGTGTTTTATTTTTAAGGTACTAAAGTCATTTGATATCAAATAGTTTTTCGAAATTTATACGGGATCGGGACTTTCACGGGTGAAACCGTGGGACACAGTTAATGCTGATACATCATTATGTCTACTCTATACTAATATCATAAAGAGAAATATTTATTTATTTGTTTGGAACGAATATGTTTAGAAATTACTACAAAATATCGAGGAGGTAACATAGACTACTTGATCCCGATACTCCTACTGAATCGCGTCGTACGCGGGTGAAACCGCGGGCCCGCAACTAGTTTGTCATAAACAAAACAAAATGAGCATTTTATTTCACTCTGTGTTCTAAGTTTATTGAAGCTATGTTTTACGCATTCCCTCTTATATTATGGAAATCAAATCCTTAGGGGCAAAAAAACAACACTAAAGTTGGTAAGTTCGATTTAAGGCTCCTATTACAAGTGGTATTTATTCCACTTAGTAGTTGGTAATTTAATAGTTCCTAAGCAACTTAGTGGAACTTTCCTTGGTATTGTACGGAGACGTCCTCAAGAATTTGGAAGACCGAAAAAAAATTTGGAAAATTAATCTCTTGGAGATATAAGTACGGAAGTAAGCCACATTTTGAATACATAATGAATCTCTGTTTTTCGTTAAAAAAAAGATCCTAGATTTTAGACTGCGATCTGCTACATTTTAGACCCTTACATAAAACGAGACAGTGGTCAAACGCTCATCTATCGAATAAAAAAAATACGTTTTGTTTTGAAGTTAATTTTGTAACGGGCACCTTAACATTGTGGTAAGAGCAATGGAAGGAAATAAATCACAGTTACTCCAGAAAGGACCCTCTTCTTATCGAACCAATTTATTGTTTAGTGTTCTTGTTAATTAAGGGTTGATTCCATCATTTCATCATCATCTGGTGAAAGTATTTTTGACAAAAACCGTTGCTGCCGACAAAAGTTGGGCAAAAGCCCGACTTTGATTAAACTAGCTGCGACCCGCGGTGTCACCCGAAGTGAAAACCCGTTATCACGGGCGCGGGCGGCCGAGCGGTTCTCGAGCGGTTACACTTTTTTGTTCATTACTCGGGTTCTACTAATTGGATTTCGATGCAAAGTATACCATGACCTTCCTTAAAAATAGAACTATCCAATAATGACAACCAGATTTCAATCGGATTAGTAGTTTTTAATTGTATAAAGAAACGACAGATAAACAGAGAAACAGACAGACAGACATGAATTCTACTACTTATCGTAAGTCCTCTAGACCATTTTTTTTGAATTGCCTTCCAAGTACATACTTTTTGTCCTCTTTTCCTTTATCTATCTTCTATACTTATAATAAAAGAAGAGAGGACAAAAAGTCTGTACTTAGAAACGTCAAGTAAACTATCTTGTCTTCGGAATGAGAATGAGAAGAAGACACTTGAAACTCATGGGATTTTTTTTATCTTTTTTGTTGCAATGTGACGCAAATTTAGGGCTATAGTGGAACTGGAGCAATATTTTACCAAAAATTTTACCAACACAAAAAGTTCGAAAGTAATTCTGTCAAAAGGTTAAATTAATTAAAAAATAAATTGTGCAAGAGAAAAGAAAGAAAAAAAACAACCGCATCCACAAACACACAACCCGCCCAGCAAAGAAAATACCTTTCGCTACTGGTAGGTTAGGTTAATAACACAAGCGCATTGCTTGATATACTCGTAAGCCCCAGGTATCAATTGTATCCCGTCATAAAACCAGTGGGAGCAACTACGTGATCGGAAATATATTGAAAGTCTTTAATTGTGTAGAATAAGCTGCTATCTCTACAAGCCACACGGTTCCCTATATACACACTTAGCCAGTACTTCTTTGACATGTTTGGGTACCTAAGAGCTTGATACATAGAAACTTTTATTCGATACTAGCTGCGCCCCGCGGTTTCACCCGCGCAAGTCGCGATTTCGCGTTGTACGAACACCTTCTTACCGCAGTGCAAAAATCCACACTTAAACGACCACCACGACGACCAGGGAAGTACTGATGATGCCAGGCGCGGTAGCGCCAGGCTTCAATACTACTTCATTTATCTACATATAATAGATAGATAGCGGATAGATAGATATAGATATTAGTAAAAAAACTAATTTAATAATAGAAATATTTGCATAGACCTTGAATTAAACCAAGTTATTGACAGCATGCAATAAAAATATACGTTTCCATCCATACTGACTGTCTAGACGATTTGCCGCCCGTCTGGCAAAGCTGAGAGAACAATTAACACCTACGCTTTAGTTATCTACGCATATTTACGTATTTAACAGAGACAAATAAAATTAAAGATTCCAAACCGATTTGTCAGTATACAATTCTAGGTTAATGCCATTCATATTTCAAATATCAGTGCCAAAACTGCGACCAGATGTTTCACCTGTGGTTCATCTCTGATTCAATGTACTGATATGTATGTAATGATAACTAGACATAAAAACAGGCATATTCACAAACGATCCTATGCATGGCTTAATCCTTTGTTTTGTGATAATCGACGTCAGCGAAATTGTGACAAAAACTGAGTCCATGTATAGGGTAATTTGTAAATACGCCGTAGAACGCATTCTTGTAGCTCATTCAGTTGACATCTCACAGTTTTTTTATATGTAGACACTAGCAGCGCGGTTTCACTCGCGCAAGTCCCGATACCTCAGGATTATCGGGATAAAAAGTAACCTATGTGTTATTCCAAGTCTCCCGCTACCTTTTTTCTAAGTTTCATCACACTCTGTTCAGTGGTTTTTACGTGAAAGAGCTATATACAAAGTCACATACAGACATACATCCAAACTTTCGTGTTTATTAAGATTAGGTGATTTGTATATATAAGTTTTTAATTACCAACTTAATTCAGGGCTTTAGAGAACTTTTTGAAGTGTGCCGTCTTTCTTTTCTTTACTTTTAAGACTGACCTATTTCTTTTTCATACTAATATAGGCCGTAAATTTTATTACCTACTTATTTCTTAGCACGTATAGTAACTTACCATAATTAGCCTGAAAGATACATTAACATAAGACGGAGCGGTAATTAACCAGTGATTAATATTTTAACTCAAGCATAGATAAAATAACATCAAGTAAGAAAAAAAAATTCAGATCCGGTTAGCTCAAAACTATAACAACACAACTAAGATTTTACGACGATGATAACGGTCTTTTTAATTATTGTAAAGTTTTACCAGTAGATATTCAATTTAAATATTTGTTACTAAAAGATCACTTTTTAATGAACAGTACAGAGATGAGATAAAATACCAACATCCCGTAAGTACGCGGGCGGCCGCTCGGAATCAGCTGGAGTTACGTACGATGATCGGTATGAACAATACCTACGGCAAGCGAACTACTGCCTACCTTGTTCCTCGCTTTATAAATAATCTACCTCCAGAATTACGTACCTTTCATGTAATTAGGCCCAACAACATTAAAGTTAAATTAAAGTCTTATTTTTTAGCTAATATGATAGACGCCGTTGATGAGATACCTATAGTAGTATAACATTAGTGACAAACCTCATTGGTTTTTTTAATGTTATTTAAGGTTTTTTTTTGTTTTGTAATCATTAAAAAAAAAAAAAAAAAAAAAAAAAAAAAAAAAAAAACTACTTGAAATATTTGGAAAAAATCATCTTTAAAAATTCACTGGCTGCGTGTTTTCTTTTTCTTTAAAATATTTCAAGTAAGTAGGTAGATACGCCTTGAACAATAAAAACAAATTACGAAATAACTGAGAAAATCGTTATAGTTAGGTGCCTACCCAATAAGCAATAGTTTATCACAAAATCACCTGCGTAATACAAACAAAAAAGAAACGAAAAAAAAAAGAAACGATAGGGCTGGTAAGTACATCGTTTTTTACTCAAGAAATAATTATAATACTTCTTATTTCTTATCGAAGAAAATAGTTCAAATCCGGTTGCCCTCGTAGTAAATCATCGAAGGTAAGTCGGTATTAGTTCGTGCGTTAATCCGATCCGACCCTGAACTTGGCCCTAACTAGGTACTTATTATAATGAGTAAACATCACGCGTACGTAACGTCCTTCATTTAGGCCCCCTACGAACATTTAATAAACGATTGAGCGCTCTATGAATATGTAATTGTTTTAATCGTGTTTCATATAGTTTAAACGGTAAGGATTCATACGCAAGTACAGGTAAGTAAAAAAATGGTAAAAAAAAGTACGTATAGGTAAATGTTTTAGACCGGTTGTGCACCTCCATCGCGATGCTATAGCAACATAACATGAGATCTAATGCGAAACGTTATGTTGGTCGTAGAGTGCACATGACAGAATGGCTAATAACTGGGCGTGCTCTCGGCTAGCGATTCAAGACCGGCTGGGAGCAATGTATTTTGAGACAATAGCATTTTTTAAATTCACAAGATTTATCAACATATAGTTAAATTTTACCGGGTCGCGACCGAGACCGCGATTAAGACGCGGTAAAATGTACAAGCATCATTTCTTAAATACGAATTTTCCCTAAAATGTGAGTGTACACTAAAATAAAAATACAATTTAGAACGTTTTACTAAGAATTTTATAATATCTTGCAGTTTCACTCACATAATTTAACGACCGAGGTGTGCTAACGACTGACGTTAGGGTTCTGTAGACATCGAGGAACCTATAATACTTTCGTCCAGTCACGAAACCCCACATTGTGCGTGTCCCGACACGCGCTTGTCTAGTTTTTAAACAAAGGTATCATTTTTATTCCCTACTGTACAAATATCATTGCATTGTGATCATAGGAAGCCCTATAATGTGCTAGTTATCAAAAACTTAGCATTAAAATACAAACATTTTGTAACAAAGCTATGATAATCTAAAAATCTACGTTTTAAATTGAGAATTATTATCTAAAGTGCTGCAATGGGAGCTAACTAATTACCGTTCTTATAGTGACAATGAAACAGTGCGCATGTTTGCTCGCTTGCCAAAAACTGGGCAGTAAGTCACTTACGATGTTTTCGCCTAAAATATAAGGAAAGGTTATTGCACTAATTCATCTTCACTATACGAGTACTTATGGACTTTCAATGAACTCCAGAATTAGGCAATTCAACTACAACTAAACCAAAGAGCCTTCACTACACTAGTGGCGAAATAACGTCAACATAGATAATCTTTGTGGACGGCCGAGTCCTAATGTTACTACGCATTTCCTGTCATGTATAATAAATCAGAGCTCTGTCCCTCTGTGCCTCAGGCACAAAATATCAATAAAGGACGGGTTTTTCTCACCTGGTGGTAAGTGATGATATTATCCTAACACGCTTATCTATAAAAAGGAAGACTGCATTGAAACAAGATGAGACCCATCTTCCTAAGTAGCTGAATTGGCCAACTCACTCAACAAACTCAAACCACACGAGACGAAGCGATTTTACTTTAATTAAACCGAAGCACCTATTCAGTTATAAACGTCGCAAGCAGTGTAGTGACGGCTTTACTAACAATATAATAAAGCTTATTTCGAATGGAAGATACCTTAAAGGTAACATTTAAACCGATGACTCGTAAATCACGATTTGTACAACCGGTGGTTTTTTCTCCAAAGCTGGTGACGTGATATCTCTGATGACGGCTTCAACTGCCGCCTCCCATTCGAGCTGACGCTTATCTGACAAGCCATTTGCGCCGGCACTACTGAGCCGAGGCATTGTCACCTGAAACAATTTGTTTAAACTTTAGGTACTGACGGATATTTCGGCCCATTTGTGTTATCTGGGCATTTAATTAAACGGCTTCTTTAAACACAATAGAAATAGGAACAGTTTTCTAAACACATTTTAAGAAGATTGCTTAGTTTTGAATACAAAGGCGGTTTGGCATCTCTGTCTGTGATAGGTTATATAATTGAGAAGATAGTATTAAAGCTTCTGTCATCGTTTGCATATCTAGGAGGTTTAAATAAATTAGCCAACAATTACTAATGTCCAAAATTAATAACCTGTTTAAAATATATATTTTACTGATAATATACATGCTCGGATTCGAAAAACAAATGAAAAAGACTTTTTATCTGTTTTCGTGATGTTGGATTGAAATTAAACTCATTTAAAATTCAAAATCTCATTCGAAGTCTGATTTCACAGGAACGTTTCGATAAAAATTAATATTATATGAGACAGTAGTGTCAGGAACTTTTTAGAACAAAAGGAATTACAAATAACATATCATTCTACCCCTGGGGAAGAGATCTGTAAATATATCGAAACGTAGAGCATTTATAAAATGCTTAATATAATAAAATCAATACAACTTAAGCCGAAAAAATGAGACTGAGACTGAAATGAGATTTGAAATTATCAAATGAAATTAAGTTTCAAGATATTGCTAGATGGCACAATTCAACTCTAGGGATTTAATGCCATCTATCAACAAGTCTTGGAACTATTTAAAAAAAATGTTTAGCGGTCGTTAAAAACTCCCCGAACTTAGTACCTATAAAAAATGTACGTGTTTAGCAAGAAAAACCCGTCAGAACTGTAAAAATATAGATTAATAATTTCGGACGTGAAGCGGTATCAATCTATCATATCTACTCTAGTCGTACAGTCAGCATCAAAATACTTTAAATATCGCTATAGGTACCTACATCATAGTAAATAATGTTAATAGGTATGCTGAATCGGTTGAAAGTTTCAGCAGTTACAGCAAAGCTATACAAGATGTAACGGGTATGCCCTTTTAAGCCGAAAGGGGGTTGTTCTAGACGTCTAGACAAACAACTTTTGTTCTACGACTTTTGGAAATTCGAAGTACTTTTCGAAAATTTTAAGTGTAAAGTTTACTTGGAGATCAGCTGTTTCTTAGAGTTCGAGGTCATTGACCTTATGTTGTCCTTTCATTTAGTTTGGTCTACTACAATCAAAACTTCAATTACCTTTATTTACAAAAGCAGCTGTTTTTTTCAGTGAAACATAACTTCAAAATTTTCAAAAAAAAAAAACGAATTATCAAAAGTCTTAGAACAAAAGTTGTTCGCCTAGACGTCTAGAACAACCACCTCTCGGCTTAAAGGACTTACCCGTTACACTTTGTATATAGAAATACGCTAGTTTTTGTTGTAGTCAAAAATACCTAATAGTTTTGATTTTACGCATATAAACTTACGAAAAATATTGAGACCCACATGACGTTATTAACAAACGCTCCGCCATAAAACGAAGACGACACCGTGCTGACAGTGCGAATATGGAGAGTTTATATTCAAAATTAGTTATTTTTCCTCATGGTGGGGTGTCAAAACGGGACAACATTCTGAAATTAACTTCCTATCTTTTCTTTTATTTAAAGAATGTCTATCCTGTTATGACACCCCAAAATTACGATGTACTAATTTAAAAAAAAAAACAAAGTGGATATCGAATTTTGATGCTGACAGTACTTAACTTACCAACTTATTTTGCCTACCATAGTACAAAGTAAGTGCTGTAGCCATATCAATAACATAATGACTAACTACAAAAATAACTACGGAATTTAACTACGTTTATAATTTATTGCGCTCGTACTTAGTGGACTTACGTAGGATGCAATAAGCAAAAACTTTACAGGTACCTAATGGAGAATTCCATTCTAGATAAGTATTACCATAATATCATAACATTAGGTAATACATAATCATAGCTAAAGCAATTCTAACTGCATACGTACATTCTACGGAATTCTATTTTATATTGAATAAGGTTTCTGTCACTCTACCTTTTCAAGTTTTTCTACTAAAGGTTATGGCGGTGACTAAGTGTAAACTTGGTTTGAGACAACTGAAGAATTCCAGTAGATGAGATACCTACATGTAAAATGTAATAAACTCTATTTTAACCTTTTTACTTGTATTCTAAATTTCTTTCACTGTCTTTCTTTGTAAATGGAAACAATACTTACGATAAACCTTGGTTTCCGCTTTGACTCAGTTTTGTAATAAAGGGGTATAAGTTTATTGTACCACACAATACTTAGCTTAACAAAAAGCAGCAATTATTCGCAATACAAAGCCATCATGAAAACGCTGAACACGATAAAGCGTAGTTCGACTCGGTTTTGACATAATTCGCGGAAAGTATTCAAAGCAAGCTTAATTGTTCCTAAAAGAAAATAACTTCACCAAGAAAGCTCTATTTGTTTTCCTTTGAATGTAGGTAGGTACCTACCTACCAACACAGTTTGTTTGCTACTGTTACAAAAGTCGAAGTTAAAAACGCTGTCCAACTCTTTTACGGGTTTCAAATAGGTTAAGTTAGGAAATAAAATGGTCCCACGGTTGTTTATTCAAAGTTTCGTAGTTAGAAGATTCGAAGCTTTGTTGCTGGTGAGAGTAAATAAATAACTCGCACGTACGGTCAAAAAAGCTTTTGTTCATTTTTAAATTTATTTATATTTTTTGCCTAGCAATAATTGTTGATTATTTTGCATGAAATTACTAACCCTTCTGAATATTTAATATGTTATATTTAATATGTTATATCAAACAGAATAGTTAATAGTTACTGAAACTGAAAAATAGGGACCTGACCCTCAGTCCTTTTCTGACTTTATTTACACGACTGCCAAAGGAAGTGTTATGTTTTATAACGTACATATTTCAATAACTTTTTACAACTACAGGACCGATTTTGATAAAATTGAATACGAGGGAGTATATATTGCATCTTTGGAAGTACTTAACAAGAGTCACATTTTTTCCTGATGTTCTCACGGGGTTGTGGCTTGTGCGGGTGAAACCGCGGGGTGCAGCTAGTATGAAATCAACAGATATTGTCAATATGATTGAAAACAGATTGTAGTTAACTCTTTGATTTCTTTGTAAGAAGTTAAATTAGTATTATTCAGAATAATAAATCAACATTCCGTTTCATGGGTTACGAATATGAAGTAAAAGCGGTCAATTAAATGTGTATTGCAGTAAACCGTCGAGTTTATAGCTTTCGTACAGTTCGTATACCACGAAGAATAACATAATTTAACCGCAACGAACATTTACGAGTAAGTAATGTACCTACATTGTACCTACTTATTTGGCTATTTACTCTAGAGCTTTGTGTAATGTAATTTCTAAAGATTTCCTGAGAGATTGGTTGGATAACCGCAGAGACATTTCACGATGCGACCGCATTAAAATTTAAAATCTACTTACCGATATATTTTGACAAAAAAAACAGCAGCAAATGTTGGGAAATATTAAAAAAATGCATTTTAAATTGCCCTCGGTGGACCACGAACCGGGCGTGTGATCACACTGCACCGGATCTGACTGACCGGATTGAGTATTGAATTTTTTCCACCCAAAAAGTCGTTAAATGTTTGAGTCACTTTGAAATTAGTATAACTTTTGTATCTATTTCTATCTTTTAGACAAAGTCCGGTATTTCTGGTTATAACATTTACTTTATTATTTAGATGTTATTTTATTTAGATATTAGCTGCGCCCCACGGTTCACCCGCGCAAGTGTAAAACGCATTATCACGGGCGCGGGCGGCCGAGTGTTTCTCGAGCGGTTGCACTTTTTCGTTTATTAGTCGTCGGGTTCCGCTAATTGGATTTCGATGCAAAGTATACCACGACGTTCCTTAAAAATAGAACTATCCAATATTGAAAAACAGACTTCAATCGGATTAGTAGTTTTTAATTGTATAAGGAACAGACAGAGAAACAGACAGACAGACATGAAATTTAAATATTTTATTATTTTGTTCTACTACTTTTTCTAAGCCCTTTAGACAACTTTTTTTTAAATTTACTTCCAAGTACAGACTTTTTGTCCTCTCTTCCTTTATTATAAGTATAGATATACCCCAATTCATTATGCAAACAAGCTTAGAATAAGTTTTATGTATCCAACTACGATAATAATTGACCTATTATTAAACATCATCATAATTAAGTATTTAAAGTAATGCGGCCGCTGGTGTTAGATTTTTTATTCTGCATCGTTAAGTATAGGAAAATACCTAAATGGAGGTGGTAAACAACATATTATTATGTAATATAATACAGTTATAATAAAAGACGGGTCACTGGTATATCTTTCGTTAGAAGGCCATTGAAACTCCGCTCTGACGCATTTTTATTATACTACCAAGTTTTATTGCCTACAGATCGGAAACTATAAAAATATAGCAATTGCCAAAGATCTCGAGATATTGTTTATTTTTACTGTTTATTTAAATTACTCTTACTAAAAACTAGTGCTGTATATTAGTAACAAATTCCAAAAGAAGTTTAATGTATTTTTGTCGATTCGATTCCATATTTATTTAGATGAATGTTGTTTCGTTGCAGACAAGTAGGATACTATGTAAAATATATTAATAGTAATAATTCAGTTTATTTGGCGTCTTAGCTAAACAGACGGGCTACAGTGCGCGAAATCGTGGCAGCAAGTGTTCTCAATTGTAGATAAAAAGGTTTCTTTTTTTTCTACTTAGGCCAAGCGTTATAAAATAGGTAATGCAAGCAATATACTACCATTACGTGTATTTTATTGGGTACTAAAACTAAAAGGGTGACTATAATTACGACATTGAAACACTCAGCGTCCTCGATTCGGGTTATGCAAGCTATCGATGGCGATTGAGATTCCTAACATAATATTCGGTATTTAGAGTAAGTTGATATAGTTATACAAATATTTACCAGTGTGAAATGTTTGGCTTAGTAATATAGGCAGTTCTGGACCACACTCGAAATTTCTTATAAATTAAAAAATAAAATTCTTTTTTTTTTCATAACGCAGGTACTTACTTGTTATGGTTCAACTTAATTTAAAGTTAACTACTTAAATAAAAAATTAATTAAAAACAAAGTGAGGCAATGTGATGCGACTCGACTACCTTGCGTTGTTTTTTTTTCAAGCACTATCTCTTTCCTTGCTGCCTCAGCATGTTTTACTTGAAAGCAATTTCATGTAGGTACCTACTCGCAGGTAACGCATCATTAAGACAAACCTCTGGCATCACCTCGGTCCGACCTTTTAAGAATGTATCAGGACCCGTATAGCTTTTCTGCGAATAAATATTGGTAGTGAATTAAAATATTGGTAGATATGAATTCAATTTACAGCTCTGCAATGGGCGCCTGCCTATTGAAATTTTTAGATCTTTTTTTCGTACCTATAGTGATATAGCTCATCTAGTTTTCAGGTCGCCCTAAGGACCTCTAACTGCTATCAGAAACCGGGACCAACTGCCTAACGTGCCTTCCGAAGCACGGAGAAGTTCTAGAAAATTATTTTTGCCACAAAAACTTTCGGTCAACCATCAAGTCAAGTCAAGTTCGGTCAAGTAATGACCGCGCCAAGCGTTGCTTAACCCTAAATAACAACTGTATATCGCTGTATATTGACGATTACCTATTATTAAGTTTACTATGTTTCTGTGCTCAGGTAGGAAAGAAGGACTAAAGCTACTTTTATTATGTAGGTATACCGTATATTCATTGCTAGATCTACAAACAATATATCATTTCTTTGCGGAGATGCGAATTTCGGGATTGATTTGTTGTATAACAAGAAAGGGTAGAGTTAGGAAAGAGTAAGTGGATGTATGGAAATAGCGTCATTTGTAGACAAGTTGAAAAGCAGCAGACTGGCATGATACGGTCATACACCTCATGCTGATGCTCATTCAACTTGGGAGTAAATGGTCGTAGTGCAAGATGGATACCAAAAAAGAAGTAGAGAGACCGCGTTAGGGAAGATATGGGAGAAACGAGGGTGGGTTAGATAGGGGTGGAGGACAAAGATTATGCTGGTTTCAAATAGGGGGATAAGGACAGGAAAAAGAAGAATAAACCCGGACCAATTTCATGTTAAAGATCCTTTTATAGGTACCAGTCGAAATTGATAGAAGTTGTTGAAGTTGATAGTCATTAATTACAAACAAATAACAATAAAACACCAATAGCAACATAACATTATTTATACGAGGTACTCAACTATAATAAAACATTTTCTAATAAATCCAGACATAACGTTTTCCACAAACAAATGGAATTAACGTGAAAGTTAGAAGCGACCTAAATACAACAGAGTGCAACAAAACAACGAAAACTATTCTTTGTTGAAATAAAATAAATTCTCGTATGACAACAGATGTTAGCGATAGAGGGATAGGTACCTACATATAAACCTACTAGTGTATATGTAACACATTCCATATCGGTACATATTATTTTTCAAGTCTTTATAATAAATAATACCTTACAACGAAATTAAATTGATTTTTACCGGTTCCAATCATGTTGCTTTTTTAGGATTTTTAACGCCCAACGTTTCGAGAACTCTAAAATACCTAAAGTCACCGGTAGACTGAGGTGCCAGGAAGCACTGTAAAGTCGTTTAATTTCGAATCACGCGAAAATTGAAAACAAATTTACTTTAATAACATCCGAATATTGTAGAAGAAATTTTATTAGGTGCCTACCTTCGATCCACAGAGACAAATTTAATTCATTAAATTAAGGTAAAGGTTTGACAAGGTTTGTCTATAAAATAAATTGAAATAACGTTGACATAACCGATGGCTTAAATCTTCATGTACTTACCGACCTACCGTACTTACCTAATACCTATGTATATTAGGTAAATATCAGATAAAGTAAAATTTATTTACGTAACGATTATGGACGTATTTTAAAAGCCTTATTTACACTTTCTTTAAAACAGTCAACATAGCGTATTTATATTACCCTTAGGGCTGATTTTTTTAATTCACGGATAAAAGATATCTATCGAATAAGTTGGAACCCAACCAAATTTAAAAGCCTTCAGTTTTACTAGAAATATTTTTAAAGGAAAAATTCATCTTCAAAAATTCACTTGTGGCGAGATTTGAACTCGCGTCCCTGGATCAATACTCCAGTGCCTTAACCGCTCGGCCACGCAAGTTCCCAAATATTTCTAGTAAATATGCCTTGAGCAATAAAAACAAATTTACGAAGCCTTCATTTTTTTTAATTTTTAAGTATCATAGTGAAGTTTTTTATTTGATGGTATTTTATTTTATTTGTTTAATATATCTCTATCTAGAGATTTGAAAAATCAGCCCTTAGGCGATGTAACCCCTAGCCGATGTAAGCACTTAGTAATTCGATCTTGCTTTTGTCATTTACAATGTATTTTAGATGTTTGAAAGCAATACCCAGGAGACATACAGAACTATGAAACTTTATTGAGATATTTCTTTGCTCAGCCTATAACCATTGAAAGGAATTTCGCAATTCAGTGATGAAATTACACGATAAATCTTTATATCTAGTGAACTTTCTGAGTTTTACTGAGCAAGGCATTACGATTTTGATTAAATTGTCTTGATCATAAAAAAAGATAATAAAAACAGAATCGAAAATACTTTCGGGAAAAATTAAAGCTCGTTCTACCTTATGATGAGCTTACAGCGGTTAAATCAAAGGTAACAGACGATCTAATAAATCTAATCCACACCCATCGTCTTTGATATCTGAACAAGTAAGCCAGAAACTACTACAACATAGCATAAAATTTTACAGGACATTGAGCAGTTTTATAAAATACTAACCTAAAGGGGCTGATTAACAATGACAAAACGCATTTTCTCGAGATTCTTTGTGTTTCAAAAGGCACATTAGGTAGTTAGTCCCGTTATTTTTAACAGCAGACGTTTAGTATACAAAAGATCGGAAAAGTAGGCGAGCCACACTACTATTCGAAAAGATGAAAAAGCTCAAACATAATACTAAAATAATCATAAAACCATTTTCGATTCAGTTAACACAGCCAAGAGTACCACCGTGCAAACACACTTGTATCATCAATCACATCGTCTGAAGGATTCACTTCACAAGCAAGCTTGTCAACATTATATAATATTCTGCCGAATGAAGCTTTTAAAGTTCGCTTTGATACACTTTTGAAATAGGACTGAGGATTATCTTCTTCAAAAGCGCATGTAAATATTTATAAACATTTTAAAATGTTTACGTGTACGACGATGTTGTTTGGAGAATGGAAGTGCAATCACAATGAGATTGTTATGTGTCGTGTCGTGAACTTTGTCACGGAATAGACTATTTTTCCGGTTTTTAAACCTAGAATGCCGTCAAAATTAATTAATAATTAATTACTAAGAACTATCGTTAATAATAGTATAAACAAAAAAATACGTTTTTTACAACCAGGGACTTTCAAATCTGGAACCTCTTTTTCAGATTTGGGATCATTATGTATAATTAAATTGCGCAAAAAGCTTTACTTTACTTCTAAAAATCAGCAAACTCTGTCAATTAGAAAATTGGCATCTAATCCTAATAAAATAACGAATTACCTGTCTTCGCCTAGCGATGCATTAACATTTTTTAAAGTGGACATGTTAATATACCTCATTCAAAAACTGCAATGCGGATTAAAACTTCGTAGGTATATGTATATAAACCCCGGGTTATTTATACGCTAGTAAAACATGTCATTTTCATGTTAGTTTTCGTTTCGTGTAAATGGTTAAGTATCGAATAAAAGCGAGGAAATACCTCTTTTACCTAAAAAAGCTATTCGTTTTAGATCTATGACAGGAATTTATGTTTCTAAGAGAGAAAAACAAGTTGCTCATAATGTGGATTTTTTTTATCTGTACTACCTAACCTAACCTACTCTCACAGTATTTGTAATACTTATATAGGCAAGTAAGTACTGATGCAGTCTAGGACCTATTTTATTTGCAGTAGGTTCAAATAATGCCTTTTACAAACAACGCTTGGCTTAGACCCATCGATCTTTTCCTTTAGCGTGACCTGAATACTTTGACACGGTTCAAGCCAGCAGGACAGCATGCTATATATCAACATTAAAGCCCTATGCAGAGTATAAAGACTGAAATCTAATGGACTATAGTCGCTGTGGAAACTCATAATGTGTACCACTGATTAAGATCATTAATTTAGCACCCGCGACAAGCACGTCCGCGCCGAGCCATTATGAATTCATTCTCACACAGGGTTTTTCATTTAGGGATGTAAACGATACATCGACGTGTTTTTTAAATACCTACCTATATTTATATTATATTTTTATAGTTCATAAACATTGGAAAAGGTCTTACGCAGCTGAACAAATTAAAGTTACAAATGTACGATACTCGTATTACATTTAGATAGTAGGTAGGTAATAAAAGGTATACTATAGTTTACAAACATCGACATTAGTACCTATCGATTTTGCTTTTTTATAAACTTCGATATTTATATTGATTTCGACATTCTAATTTCAAGATTTTTAGCGACGTTGCATCCTTATTTTCCATTAGCATTCCATTTCCTTATGAATAGGATAAGTAAACAGGATTTTCAATGATTATATTGCATACCTAAGTCTTATTTACTTATTTATAAGCTAAAATAATGGTGTAAATATAGGAATCAATTTTAGGGATGTGTACCTACCAAGTTCATGTAAGTAAGGTTTTAGCCAAATATCAGCATAAGTACCAGTCGACGGAAATAAGCTTCGGAGCAGTATTATAAAATTGTTTTGTGAAGGTTTTCCAAGGATTTCTCGGTTGGCTTCATGGATACGCATAAAACGAAATGTTTAACGAAATCATATATCTACAAGGTTGTTAAGTAAACATTAATTAGTTCCAAATTGCCGTTAATGTTGCTTGTAATGGGCTTAAGTATACCTTGTATGTGGTTTTGTTAACATATTATTTTGATAAATTGAGAATTTAGACAGTTTTTTTAAATCTATTACTAAAGAGCTTTACCGAATGAATGGTAAAGTCACTCTGTTGGAACATCAGTACACCCTAACGTCTATAATAATACAAACCAAGAAAAACAAGTTTATATAGCGCCATAGCTTTCTCTGACAGAGGGCAAGCTATAGCGCTTGTTACACTTCCAACCAGATACATACATAACAATGTAAATCGATCGTCTCTAACAAATTCCATAATAATGTGAGTAGCGTCTTCTACCATTCCACACTCCCAACAATTCGCGAATTTATAATTTAAACAGATTTAAACGATAAGACTAACCATAGTATTGCGGTCCAGACATTAATATACGCCATTATGGTAACCTAACCAGACATTATGGTTAGGTCAGAACCAACGGTTTAATTAACTAAAATACCTATGATAACTAGAACTAATTAACTAACATTCCCTAAACATCCAACAATTCAACTAAACTAATTATCTGATCCAATCACGAGACAACTACATTACCACCGAATTATCTGTTCAAGCGGAAAAAATCGGAACCAAACATCGACTTGTGAAAATTCATAAATTTCGTAGTAGACTAGCGCCACCGCAGCCTACACAGATAACTTGGTTATAGTGTAAGCAAATCACGATCAATCATGGTCAAAGCAATGGCAAACACATCTATTACTCACCACTGTTAGCACTTTTCTTAGATCCGAATGTAGACTGGATACGTCAACGCCCCGGCCCGCGTCGCCGAGTCTCCGTAAAGTGTCGGCTAAAGGCCCGGACAATGCCCGGAGTTGTTGCCAAGACCGGGCATACTGACGTCGGACCAACTCGATTATGGTGGACGTCAGAGCCAACCCGATTAAAATGTACAACGTACAGAGCAGCATGTATTTGGGCCTTTCTGGGGACAAATGTTAGAGTTGGAGTTTAGGCGGGAAATATAGAATGTTACAAAAGAGCGACCATAAGTCTGCCCACCAGTTTCTAAGGGATATCGATTTATCTAAGCTCCAATGTAACTATGTAGAGTAAATCATTGTGGCGGTAACTTCAGTAGGTACTATAAGTATAGTCTAGTTAAGCCCTAAAAGCTGTAGGTTTAGTTCAATAAATAAACGGAATGCGAAGATATTATTCCATTTTAAACAAAATCTGTTAACCCATTTCTGGAAAAAATGGTGACACAGCAAGCACACTTATATTATATCTAAAACTCCAAATGTCTCCATAGCCGGCAAGGGTTAAATGGTAAAATTATGGCCTTTACCTATATCTTTATCGACCACAATACCTAACAGGCTAATATAATTTAATTATAGTGGGTTAAGTACCGGGCTAATCAGTCCTACTGTACAAAACCACTTGATTATGGGGTAAATTACCCCTACCTTAGAATACATAGAGGATTATGTTTCTATTAACATTTAGATGAAATATAACCGATATTGGAAAGCTCAATGGCCTAGCTGCACCCGCTTGGCGAGGTCTTTACTAGGATGGGTGATCGATAATTTGTATGGCAAAAAATCCGTTAAGCAGTTGACATCGGTTGTTGGCCTTAGGGCGAAACTCTAAGACTAGGTGGGCCACACCACTACACGAAAAGAAGTTGACCGACATTGTTTTAGAGATGAGCGCTCAAATACTCGTATAAATGTTATGCATACGGTTTGTAGTTGTACTGACGATACAAATCATCTATTTATTGTCTAAAGATTCTAAATTTAGGATCGATACGGTTCTGTGTCCGGAAGTTTGGATACAAATCGATTTGCTTTGTGATGTAACCGAGAAACGAACTCGATTCGTTTCATCTTTTGCAAATGAAATAGGTTTGAGGAATGTCGTTGATTCTACTAATTTTCCGTGATATCCTCGTGAAGCCGAGAGGTAAAAAAAATTATTGAATATATGGTGGACATGTCAAAGCTAATGAACTCGTAGGACTTAAACTTTCTGATAATCCAGAATCGTACAACCTAGCGTAAAAATACGAAGAGAC
The DNA here is from genome assembly GCA_949358125.1 of Idaea dimidiata. NCBI lineage: Eukaryota > Metazoa > Arthropoda > Insecta > Lepidoptera > Geometridae > Idaea > Idaea dimidiata. Next base: position 10,787,982 of record OX442339.1, on the reverse strand, counting down.
CCGATCCCGTGGGTATGATGCCATAAAAAAAAACATATCTCCAGCGATAAATATATCTATATACCAAAATATCTTCGCAATGGATTTTGTAGTTTTTGTGTAAAGGTGTAACGAACATTACACTCGTTAAGATCTTTAGACACTCGTAGTTTTAATATTTATTAAAATTACATCCACATAATAGTGTTATTAACTTTAATGACGTCAAATATAACGTTTGAATACACCTAACGCACTGAGGGCAAAATAAAGTGAATAGTTGGGTCCACAAATACTAAGTTTCTAATGTCCTTATGTATAGAAATTGCTTGAATAAAGGTGACTATACAGAACTTCATTATGCGCAAATTCGCAAGGTCCCATCTAATTAGGGTTCAGAAATAACAGGGACACGTGTTTTTAACTTCATCAGTGGACTTTGTTACATCTGTTGCCACCTAATTGAAGACTATATATACTATTCCTACAGTTTCCTTAATTTTCACAAGGTTCCCAATTTGAATGCAACGTTGTTTTTATTCTAACACTAAAGCCCTTTCATCAAATGTTGATAGGCTCAGTTAAGAAGTTTCTAAACGAAATAATTATTTTACTGCGAAATTTTGTTCACAATCAATCTTTCGTAAAACTAATATTTATACCAATTTGACGAAATTCCAAAGACAACAGAATCGCATAAAGTTTCTGCTTCAATCAATGTCGAGAATATCTGTCGGAGTGTCGCCCACTAAGCAAATAATTACTCAGTGCCGTCGCCATGCTGTCGCCGTAAATTCAACGTCACACTTCGGGGTTTATAGTGCAAAATAACTATATTTACATCCCTCAGTTAGCAAGTGAAATGTAGCATGTTATTTTGTAGGCACAACTAGCTACAATGAACGGGGTGAAGTCGTCCCCCTCGAAACTGGGACCGGGGACCACTTGACCCCTTTCGAATTTGATAGTAGTCAACTGGGCCCAAAGGTAGTTTAGAAATTGGGAAAATTAAATGTAGTCAACTCGGGGTTAGGGGTGAAGTCATCCCCCTCGAAACTGGGACCGGGGCCCACTTGACCCCTTTCGAATTTGGTTGTAGTCAACTGGGCCCAAAGGTAGCTTAAACATTGGGACGAGTTGACTACATTTAATTTTCGCTAGGGGTGAAGTGGTCTCACTCTTAAGTTAAAAAAAGACTTAGTAAATTTAGAAGCAAAAAAAAGTTGATAGAAAGATTTTGGTGGAAAACAAAAGACGATCGAAGTGCCAACAAAAGACGATCTTACCTAACTCCGAAACTATTGACACTAGATCACTACTTTCTTAGCACAAGTGATAGAGCTCTTCTAGATCTGCATTTTGGATGACAGCTGTCAAACTAAAAAATCCAAAATGCAGATCTCGAAGAGCTCTATCACTTGTGCTAAGAAACTAGTGGTCTAGTGTCAATAGTTTCCGAGATATTGACGTTTTTAGTTTGACAGCTGTCATCCAAAATGAAGATCTTGAAGAGCTCTATCACTTGTGCTAAGAAAGTAGTGGTCTAGTGTCAATAGTTTCGGAGTTAGGTAAGATTGTCTTTTGTTGGCACTTCGATCGTCTTTTGTTTTCCACCAAAATCATTCTATCGACTTTTTTTTGCTTCAAAATTTACTAAGTCTTTTTTTAACTTAAGAGTGGGACCACTTCTGTTACTGTAAAATTCAAACGATACACAACATAACTATATGCAGCTGTTAATTAGCGTTTATAGGTAGGGGAGTGAGTGTAATTAGGATCTATGTAATATATTTACCGTCATTCGTCACCGTCACCGTCAAGATTGGTAGTTAGAGCAGTTTTGACTAACGGGAAATACTCAAATAGTATTATTTATTTGTTATTCTTTCATACACGCTTAAAAGAATAACAAATAAATAAACTCTACAAATCAAAAATCACTAACTTTTGCTTTTATCGTCGTAGCGTCGCGAATCCCTTTGGGACTATCGTCAATTCTGGGTTATTTTTTTTACCACAGAATAATCTACTTAAAACTAATTTCTTCTATGGTTTTCGCGATTTTGCATAATAAAACACTTTATTTATCACGTTTAAAAAAAAACCGGTAAAATTAGACTAATTACATCTTAGTCAACCTTGAAAAAGGCAACTGTAAAGTTGGCGAAAGCTCGGTTCGTTTTAGAACAATGAATAAAAACGCGATAAAACCGGATAAATAAAGTGTTTTATTCTACTTGAAACTTGCAACCATCGGCTATTATTTGATGCATAAAAACACACAATAGTCGAAAGTCCCTAAAGGAACCCGCGCTACTACGATAATACAACGCACTAATAACGCCACAACCTCGACAGTGTCTTGCACACGCATAATGGCCCAAATATTTGTAAATAATAATAATAATCAGCCTGTTAATTTGTCCCACTGTAGGTCAAAGGCCCCCTCTTAGAGAGGTTAGGCAGTATATGCCACGGGAGCCTGCTAGCCGATGTACTGCTTGCAGCTTCATGCGATGCCCTGACACAGCGGAGAGAAGGACATCCTGGATTTTAGTGGGTATACCCCTGGCACACACCATCAAGACCAGGGGGGACCCCCACTCACGCGGACCGCTCTCCCCCGAGAACGGCCTGAAGGTCTTAATAAGATTTTCCCGGGTTAGAAAAAAAATTGGCGAATATCCTATGCCTTCGGACCGTGGTTTTCCTTTACCGTTAGAGCGACAACGCTCATAAGTAATATAGTGCTTAACTTACTAGGCACTAAATCACCAAAACCTATGGTCGTCATGGTAATGAAGCAGAAGTAGAATCCATCGTAGAATGTCCAGTCGTCTTCCCACATCTTGAACAAGCCCGCGCCAGCCGATAGATACACGAACAAGAATCCCACTGCTCCTAACGCGTATAGGGATCTTTGACCCGCTGGGTTCGCTTCTGATACTCTTGAACAACATTCTGGGGGCAAAAAGATGATAAAGTTTGTTAGAAATGCATGTATCATTATCATCATCATCTCAGCCCGTATCCGTCCACTGCTGAACATAGGCCTCCCCATACGACGACGCCACAAATAGCGATCGCGAGCTACCTCCATCCAACAACTCCCCGCGACCGCTACAATGTCGTCGGTCCACTGAGTGGTCGCTACAGCACTCCATTTTGCATTGCATCGTGCATAGTTAGGAAGGAAAAAGGAAAACATGGCGGTATGAAGAAGCGCGAGCCCGTACAGACTCATAAGATTAACTAAAACATTTACGTAAAGAAGATCGGCGTTTTTCCTCAGAGCTCAAACATAGGGGGTTGAGGTACATTAATGAAATTTTAAAGGCTATTAGGAATGCCTTTAAAATTTCACAAGATATGGATATGGTCGCGGGGAACATTGGGGTCCTGGGGTCCCGAAGCCTGTGCTTTTTTGCGGGATTTAGGAGCTCGTCTAAAAGAGGTTTCGGTTGACCGGAGGGCTGGTAGCTTTCTCGCTCAGAGGGTCAGCTTGGCCTTACAAAGAGGGAATGTTGCCAGCCTTTTGGGGACGATGCCTCGTGCGGACCCTCTCGATGATATTTTTTTATTTATAGCCTTAGGTTTAAATCTAAAATGTTTAATAGTCTTATAGGTTATATTTTTATTTTTAGATGTAAGTTGTTGTAGCAAAAAAGATATGGATTATTCAACTGATTTACGTGATCTAACGCTGTTAGTATTTTCGTTTATTTTCCGCTAGATTAAAATATTATGCATATTAAATGTTACAATTATATATTTTTTTTAAATCATGCCTGTTTGTCTGTTCCTTATACAATTAAAAACTACTAATCCGATTGAAATTTGGTTTTTAATATTGTATAGTTCTATTTTCGAGGAACATCGTGGCATACTTTGCATCGAAATCCAATTAGTAAACCCAAGAAATGAACGAAAAAGTGCAACCGCTCTGCCACCCGCGCCCGTGATAACGCGTTTTTCACTTCCGCGGGTGAAACCGCGGAGCGCAGCTAGCATGAAAATAAAACTATAAAAAGTAGGTAGGTAGGTACACAGACCTTTAATGATATTATAAAAATAATAATTGTAAATTATTTCCAGATGTTATGAAGTTATAGAGACCAAGATATTAGGGTTTGGCGTGATTTATAAAGTTTCATAATAAACCAAGTTGAATTTGATATCCTGTGTGGCAGACTGGCAGAGACTTATTCTAGTCACGCCAGTTGACATCAATGACATTTATATTCTACGAAATAACTACAAGTTGTAGGTATTTTTGACAAAGTAAGTAAGAACTGCTATTGTTTGCAAATCATTAATTAATAATTAGATTTTAACACGTTAGGTACTAAAATAAACAACCCACAATTTAATTTTTCTTCGGTTATTGCGATGTTGATATAAAATATAAGTAACTTGGTTTTAAAAGTGTTGCTTTTATTATTTTTTAAAAGCCCAACGTTTGTTAAACTTAAAAATAAAAGACAAGCTGACACGACAGAAAACCAAGGTGATTCCCATAACGGAAATCATTCAGAAATTAAAATGGAGATGGGCTGGCCATGTGAGCAGGGGCAGACTTAAGTGGTCCCAGAAGGTGATTAATTGGTACCCAAGGGGCAAAATAAGAAAAAAAGGCAGGCCGGTGCGAAGGCGGGAAGATGATTTTAAGAAGGTGGCCGGTCTATTATGGACCAGGAATACTCGGGATCGAACTATATGGAAGAGCTTGGAGAAGGCCTATGTCAGCAGACAAGCTGACAACCTATAAAATAAAAAAATATCTGTTTATTTATAATTACCTACTAATGTTCAGCACTAACGGCTATCTTTATCTTTATCTTTATCTAACGTTTTCGAGGTTTTTACGGACTTCTTGCTCTTAGGGGACTGAGATTAATTTGTCATTCTCATTTCTCTAAGAAATACGATTAAAACCGAAAAAATGAGTTTAATTTTAAACATAAAAAATCTTATAAAAATACGGATACGGTCCCGCTGCTCGTCAATGGTAACCAAAAAGAGTTTAGCTATTACAATTCATTAGATACAGCCTGGTGATAGACAAACACACGAACGAACATGAAGCCACGAACCGAAAACTTTACATATTATGTTACAGCGTCCCCACTAGACGGCCATCCGCAGGCTTTCCCGACAGGGCCGTTGTACCATCAGGCAACTTCCAGGAGCGCCGCGCCGTCGGGGTTCAGTTACAGACTGCTCTAGTCCCCAATACTAACCCCAATGTGGGAGGTGGCTTCTCTGCCGGCCCCAGCGAGGTTGTCGTTAGCTCCTCTTTGAGGTGGGTACCTGTCTAGACAACCAGGTAGTGTCCTAGGGCACAAGGCTACTCTCCTTTATGAGAACCAGACTAGCATTGGGGATTAGATCCGTCTTAAACTCGATCCCTGACGTCGCCCTAAGGGGTGTACGCTCGGGTACAGCGGCTCCTGCTGATATACCGAAAGGTGGGACGGTGGGGACGCTATAACATATATAAATAGCTTTCGAGAAGGACGAGTCCCCAGTACTAAATTGGTTCTCTTAAAGGAGAGTAGGGCAAAGGAACGCACAGTAGCATCTTAGTAAAAGGGCCCCGTTTTTACGCTTTGGAAACTGACTCTAAAAGAAAAGTAAACACTTACTCGGCATCTCCGGCATGTGTCTAGCAATAATAGAGACTAGAGTCGCAAAAACTCTGCCCAAATCTGCAATGACTGTTAGTGTCAAAGGTATCCCGACGAGTGCGTATGCTATACAGAACAGCCGACCCCAAAACGTCTCTGGAACCATATTACCGTATCCTGTAACAATAATTAAAATACACTGTAATTTGAGCTCTCTGTAATAGGAGAAAACCGTTTCTCCAAAAAATCTCATATATGCCTTATAGAGGTATATGTGAAGCAAACTGATTGTGTTTTTAACATACACATCAAACCAAGAAACTCAAGGTAATTATTTAGACAACTAACTGTGTCCCGCAGATTCACTCGCGTCAGTCCCGAACTTGTAGGGATTTCCCACAGGATCGGGACTGAAGATAAAAGTTTTTCGGATCCCTACATCATTTGAAACTTTCAGCTATGTATTATCCGCTATAATATTAGGATATGCGTTGATTCATTGTGTGTGAAAACAAAAAAAACCTTCACTCTCCAATTTTACACCCTCAAATTGGTTTCTAATACCACAGTACATAGAAAGGCTGGGGCCAGGGTCACAGTAGTATGGAAACTACCTACAAATGCTCGAAAACGGTTCACTCACGCGCGTTGACGAGCCTCTAATGGGGTTTCGCGTAGATGTCAGTAATGAGTGCCGCGTCACGACAGCATCACGACGAGTGTGCACGTATGTGTGTGCAGTTACCATGCTGCTCACTCTATGTACTGTGCTAATACTGTCTCATAAAACTTACTATTGTAAAAATGTCTGAATGCTTACATGGTCTTACACACCTATTGTGGTGAGAACTGTAGATGAGAAGAACACAGCTTGAAGAATACTCCATTTCTCTTCGAGGGCAGGGAAGTTCTTGTCCACTTCTATTGATAATCCATTTGATGACGCTTCTTCTAATACCTAGGATGAAGGCACACTTTCAATACGATAGATGAGCGTTTGACCACTTGATGGTAAGTGATGCAAAGGTCAAAGGTACGCTCATCTAAAAAAAGAATAGGACAGTGGAACAACATCTGAACCATCTTCTTTAATTGGCTTCCCGGTCTACGTATCAGACCACGCAGGAGTCCCCTTGGCGCTACGATTTAAGTCGGTAGTTGGTAACCAGCCGCTGCCGAAGCCTTCGTTTTGGTCGCCTTTTACAACGTGCAGGCATAGATAAATTTACAGGTCAGGGATTCTATGGCCGTTTCTTTTAGACCCGGGCTACAGGGCTATAGATTAAAAAATAAATGCACAAAAAAAGAATGTAGCTATTACAAGAAAGAAAAACATGCATCGTTAGGTTTTATTGAGAATATACCTATAGAATAAAATTGTATAAGTATCTAAATCGCTTTTTGCATAGATGATGTAAAAAAAACCTTGATGAATCCTCGGAATAACAAGAGGGTTATTACCCCAATATTCAAACGGAAACAGCACGTGTGCAAGGTTAGGAAAACTATTTTTAATATACTGATCAATTAAAATAGTATTTTCTTACTTTTTCGTAAATAGCCAAATGAGCACTGAGCAATTTTTCAACACTGAAGTCGTCGCTGGTGTTGTTTCGTTCCGACACAAACCGTATCAGGTTCCACCTCTCCGTCTGTAGTCTTTCTCTATGGAACTCTTGCTTCGCCATCTCTGCTGGATACTCCAGTGCTCGGAAAACCTGAATGGAGTAATATAAAAAATATTTTATTAAATTTTAATATCGGATGACTAAATGAAAACGTAAATCTTTACAGAGTTTAAATTTCTTAGGTACCTTTTTGTACATAAATTTTTGAATAAAATACAAATCATAATTAAAACAATTGAATTAATTCATCTATTAATACATATAATTAACAAAGTTATCCAATAATACTAAAAGTCTTCAAACTCTTGCTCGTATAAACATTCTTGACCTTTCTGGAGTTTAACATCTTTCACATCTGGAAAATTGGAGAAGTCACCGGGATTTCTACAAACGGGCATGAAAGGTGGACTCACTTTTTGAGAGCAAAATAAATGCCAATTTACTTCTCTGAACCACGCATGACTTTTTAAGATAAATACATCAGATTTCACAGCGCCCAATCTCTTAGAAGGATCCACTTCTAATAGCCCTTTAAGCAGAGCTTTACAAGGAGCCCCTATAGAAGAAGGCGCCTTAAATTGCCCAGTTAAAATTTTATCATATAACTTCTGAGGGTTATTAGCATAAAAAGGCGGATATCCTGTAGTCATTTCATAAATTAACACACCACAAGCCCACCAATCAACAGAGAACGTGTAGCCCTTACTCAATATAATTTCTGGCGCTAAATATTGCGGTGTTCCACATAAAGTCCAAGTTCGCGATTTAATTACTTTGCAAAATCCAAAATCGCTTAGCTTTACAAATCCCTTGTGTGTAATAAGTATATTTTCGGGTTTTAAGTCTCTATGAATTACATTGCAATGGTGAAGATATTCTAGTGCTAGTATTATTTGAGCCGCGTAAAACACCGAAAGTGTTTCCGAAAACACGCCTAATTTTTTGAGTAACGTAAACAGTTCTCCTCCTGATTCATAAGGTAATATTAAATAAACATATAAGTTATCTTTAAATGAACAGTCTAGAGATATTAAAAAGGGAAAATTGATACTTTGCAATATTCTTTTCTCGTTATACAACTGTTTAACATTTTTTTTCTTAACGATTTCAGTCTTATCTATTGCTTTCATCGCATGATAGTTAAAACTCGACTTATCTCGGACTAAAAAAACAACACCGAAAGATCCACATCCTAAGGTTCTGATTATGTCATAATCGTCTGGGACTTTATTAAAACTTGGTGGTTGGCTATATATTTGATGAAATTCCTGCTTGCTAATATCCAAGTATCTGTTAAATTGTGCTTGTTCTTCATGAGAATAATGTCCACTGTTTTCCTTTCCTGTGAGGTAGTCCAGGGTCATTATCAGATTCTATATTATTGTCATAGAAGTGAGAGCTTTATCAAATAAGAACCATGTTATATGATGTCTATTAATAAGTTTCCGTCTTATCTAATTAAATTCAGGCTTTTTAAATAAAATTGTATAATGTGTAAACTTGTAAACAAACAAACATGTTTCAGAATGACTAATTAGTGACGTTATCAACATTTTCTGTCATCTTTTACTGCAAAGTTGTCAATTTAACGTGAAAGATGTTGTACTAAAAAAAGGTTTAAGGCTTTTAAACCTAATCCCTATGAAAACATTCGAAGAGAACCAAAATTAGCTGATCCCCGCGGTTTCACCCGCGTAAGTCCCGTTGCCGCGGGAATATCGAAACAAGAAGTGCCTATGTGTTATTCACGGTATCCAGCTACCTACATTATAACGTTTATCCCAATCGGTTCACTAGTTTTTGCGTGAAAGAGTAACAGTCACATACAAATATACATCTATACAATCTTTCGCGTTTATTATACTAGCTGTTCCCCACGGTTGCACCCGCGTAAGTATAGGCCAGTGTTTGATCACTATCACACCTAATGGTAAACATAGAGTTAAGTAAAATATGTGGGATAGTAAGTTTATTACAGTCTAAGATGAAGCGCGTTGTTGCCCATAAATGTGTGTTTCTTATTTAGGTGGTCATATCATTTAATTATTTTATGATCTACAAAAATACAGCCTAATCGATAACCCAGCTTTGGATGCCAGTTAAAAACTAGTAAGTTCATCCTTACATTATATTATATCTAATCGTCATCTAGTGTCCATATGCTGAGTTTCATGAGGGAATAAAACAGATGATTAAAATATCGACATCATTTATATATTAAAGCTACGTCAGTTTTATCCTAATTTACTAGGTGACGTAAAAGAATAGTCACACTCAAAAATCTGCGAATTCCTTCTCATATAAACATTTAGATGCTTTTATTAACCTGGGTTGGGATATCTCTGGAAAATTGCTGGTATCACCGGGTGCTGACAAAGTCGGTACAAATGGTGCCGCAGATTTCTGATGGAGTATTGTTTGCCAATTAATACTGTTAAACCACTGATGAGTTTTAATATCAAACACACCACCTTTAAGTGATCCTAATCTTTTAGTAGGATCCACTTGCAAGAATCCTTTTAAAATGGATTTGCAGTCATTAGTCATCCCTTCAGGACATTTATACGTTCCTTCTAATACCTTTTCGTATAATTTGTTGGGATCCGAAGCACAAAATGGTGGATGGCCAGCAATCATTTCAAAGATTAAGACGCCTGTAGCCCACCAGTCGACAGCGAAACTATATCCTTTAGACAATATCACTTCTGGCGCTAAGTATTCCGGAGTTCCACACAATGTCCAAGTTTTCTTTTTTATTACCTTGCAGAAACCGAAATCGCATAACTTCAAGTAGCCGTTGCAGTCTACTAATATGTTCTCAGGTTTTATGTCCCTATGAACTATATCACAGTAATGTAAATACTCCAACGCTAAAACAACCTGACAGCCGTAGAATTTGGAGAGTGTATCAGAAAAAGTCCCATATTTCTGAATGTAAGTAAACATTTCTCCACCAGCAATATATGGTAAAATAAAATAAAGATACACGTTGTCTTTAAAAGCAGCATCGAGACCCACTACAAAAGGAAACGAAATACTCTCTAAAATTTTCTTTTCAAGTATCAAATGCTTCACATGTTTCCTTTCAACTACTACACCCTTTTCCACAACTTTCATGGCGTGATATGTGAGTGTACCTGTATCTCTAACCAAAAACACTTCACCGTAAGCACCGTTTCCGATAGCTTTAATTTTATCGTAACTTTCAGGGGTCTGATCGAAGGATGGTGAGTGGTTGTACTTCTTTTGAAATTCTCCTTTTAGCATATCTAAATAACGTGCGTGATCTTGATGATTCTGAAGTGTGTATGACGATAGGGATGATGGTTTTGCCATACCCCTTCGATAAATTTAAATGTCCCATTTAAGCAGTGATGAAATAAATGTAAGTGTTAAAAATATAATACAAAAAATCATTTGCATAGTGTTGTGGCTCAAAGCAACTTGCTTCGTGGCAGTGACAACAATGTCGCCGTGGGAATGTCATCTTATTATATAGAATGTCCTAATGAGTGAATAACGCGTGCGAGTACGAGGTCGGGGGGGCCGGGCGTCTCATATACTATTGATCACTCGAAGAAAACAGAAGGTACAACAAAAAAATTAAAATTTTTAGGGTACCGCGATGTAAATTGGGGGATATTTTTTATTTCTTGCTTAGCCCATCGTGTGGGGTATTGTTAGACTGCTCTTTAAAAATCTTCGGAAGTCTGACGAATAAACGCTGCGCCGCTTATTTTTTTATTCATATAAAATGTATAGAAAAGGCGTTACAGACGGGGTAACAGTCCTTCGTTCCTCTGTCTCTACTCTCCTTCTACGAACTCATAAATCAAGACTCATGTCTTATCGGCCTCTTATATTAATACTTTTTAAAACGGCCTTCTTTTCCCTGCTGTCTTTCTTTCTTTCAACGATCATAATCATCCATCCGTCATGATGGTCGTCTTTGGTCGTCGGTCTATGATTTTTTGTCACTCAGAAGTAAAAAAAAATAATAAGTCCATTTCTGTAAAATAGTTCAATTTTAAAGTGGTCTAAATCGACTTCAGGTCGAACCGATAATAAGTTAAAACTGAATTCACAAACGAAATTATTTTTCATGGCAGATGAGGCCAAAAGACATATCTACTCGCCTCATCCAGGCGGCTATTCTCGTGCCAAACAGGACCAATATGCGCAATACCTCCAGAAACTCCATCAGGACTTTATAGAAGCGTGGAATGAAAAGTCAGAAAGCAACGCAAAAGTATCAGACTTTGAAAGACTGAGAGTTCTCGGCACAGGAGCGTTTGGCATAGTCTTTCTTGTGAAACAAATAGGTAGCGGTAAGTTTTACGCAATGAAAATGTTAGAAAAAGAGAAAATAATGAAACTTAAACAGATAGAACACAGCTATTACGAAAAGAAAATCCTGTGTGGATTAAACTTTCCATTTGTTGTGTACATGAAATACTATTTTAAAGATAATGTTTATCTGTACTACGTGTTGCCGTTTATTGCTGGCGGGGAGATGTTCTCACATTTACGCAAAATGGGCAAGTTCGAAGAAACGTCATCGAAGTTTTACGGAGCTCAAGTTATTTTGGCTCTAGAATATTTGCACTCATGCGACTTAATTTATCGTGATTTAAAGCCAGAGAATATTTTGATTGACAGAACTGGTTACATTAAAATAACCGATTTTGGCTTTTGTAAACTGATTCATGGCAGAACTTGGACGCTTTGTGGAACGCCAGAATATTTGGCACCAGAAATAATCCTTAGTAAGGGCTATGGGATGTCTGTCGACTGGTGGTCGACTGGCATACTGCTATTTGAAATGAGTGCAGGACATCCTCCGTTTTTTGCGTCCGACCCGATGCGGATTTACGAAAAAATTGTAGCCGGGAAATATAAATGTCCCGCACATTTTTCAATGGAACTGAAAGATTTAATCGGTCATGTTCTTCAGGTAGATACAACCAGACGTTATGGAAACTTAAAGGATGGTATCTTGGATTTTAAGAACCACAAGTGGTTTAGAGAAATCGATTGGGACAGCCTTCTTAATAGTCGCATTAATCCGCCTTTTATACCGAAGATTCGGTCACCGGGTGACACTACGAACTTCGATGTTTTCGAGGAGGAAAAAGTTAAGGAGAGCCCAGTTTGCTTGTATGAAGAAGACTTTGCTGATTTTTAGTACAGTTATTTTTTACACATTTTACGAAATGATAAGAAAAAAATATAAGGATATTTTTAGTTTAAGGAACTACAATGTTTGTTTTAGTTTAAGCACTTAAGTTGTGTATGAATTTGGGTTGTGAATTTAAACACTTTTCTTAGATAGGAGTTATATTCTAATGTGACGTAGAAACTCTGGATCAGAAGGTCATTTATTTCTATCCTTACCAAAGGCCTGAAGTCAGAGTTGTATGCAAAAGTTAATAAAACGTTTTAATTTCCTAAGCTTTTGTTTTCATTTTCCCGCTTTATGGTAAAATTTTCCTCATCCGACGATTTCGTCATTTCATTTAAAATAACGTTTTAAGAACACATTAGTACGGATTTCTTTGTTACTGTTCTCAGAAAGTATTTTTTGGCATAAATATCTGATGTTATATTTAGAATACAGCACATTTAAATTAATGTTTTATTTCACGACTTATGTCCCGTTATAGATTTTAAGAATATGACCTGTCTTAACCGTTTTATTTCTTCTTAACAAAACGCTTTCTTTATTGTAGATGTTCCAATAATTGCCTCTTAAATGTGTAGTTTTCTGTGACTATGACCACATCCCAAGTAATTACCTCAGTATTGTATTTATAGGTCTTTAAATAAAATGTAATAAGCAATTCTCATAACGAAGATTTGCCATGATAATTACAAAGTAAACTATTTATAAACATTAACAGCCTTATTAATAAATGTGGAAAAAGGTGGGAGTAATTTTACACGTTGTTTCTTTCTGTTATCTTTGAAGATTCTTGTCACAGACAATGACAAAGCATGTTCTCACTGCTCCGACCATATTCCCCTTTTATATTACTCTTACTAAATGATAAACTCGAAAGTTTGTATGTAGGTATGTGACTTTGTTACTCTTTCACGCAAAAACTACTGAACCGATTGCAATGAAACTTGAAATATAGTTAGCTGGATACCAGGAAGAACATATAGGCTTTTTAACCCGATATTCGCGCGAGAACGGGACTTACGCGGGCGAAACCGCGGGGCGAGCTATAAAGGAAAAAGTTCCACACTCACCAGACCGCCTCCTCCAGTGTAGAGCATCAAGGCCACGAACAGGCCCACATGGGACAAGGCCGCTCGAGGACATAGACCACTCCATCTCGACTTGGGCGGAGTCCCCATCAACGTCTCCGTCTCCCAAGACACACTCTTCACATTTTTACACATCTTATCACTTTGTCCTCATTGCTTTCAGATACATGTTCTATGTAACCTTTCGTCTAACGAGTTTTCTTGGTAAATCCATCCCGTCACTTTAAATCACTGTATATCTTTTATATTATATTTGCAAATGTATCTATATTTGCGTGTGAAACCGTGGGACATTGGCTTACTAACTTGTCTCGCAGTTTCACCCGTGTACCTAAGTCCTAAAAGCCTTTCCTAAAAAGTATTCCTAAAAGGACTTTCTTACTGGATGCCTATGTCATAAATCATAAACAGCTAACTATAGACCACACTCTTAAAATTTCAGCTATCATTTGTCTACAATATTAGCAGTTCAGCTTTTGCATTGATCTATCAGTCAATCAGATGTGGTTAAGACAAAGCATCAGATGTTCCAATTCTTCTAATTTGTTAAAAAAACGGGGAAAGTTCTGAAAGTTAGGATATTTTACGATATTTATCTACCTATGCGTAGACTTTTTGAAGTCTATATAGGTAATATTATATTGGTAGCCTAATATTATAAGTATTAGGCAACCAATCTAATCTAAACCGTCATCGTGAAATCACAAAAGAGTAGGCAATTAAAGTTATCAACAAAGAAATATAAGCACTACTAAGTACAAATTAGTAGAATTATAAAAAAATATAAGTCAAGAAACAGGCTTGCGTGTTAATATTTATTTTACATTTTAAAAGCGTTTCTTTGTTAAATCGATCATTTCTTTCGTAACAATCAAAGAAAGCACGAAACTATTCAACCAAGTCCATAAAACAATGTAAATTAACGCGAGCTATAAAGCTAACTATTAACATTAATTTGTGATATTCGCTGAATTATACCTCTACCATTGGCTTTTAGGCGACGAATAAATTCGGCGACAATTATCTTGGTCACGTAAAACTAATGAAGAATTATTTGATGCTAAGTAAGTATTATCTAAACAAAAATTGCGTTTACTGGAAAGAAATTCATCTTTTTATCTAGAACGGATATTGAGTTATTCAGCAAAACGTTTGATCTCAATTTTTGATTATCTTAAAACTGTGTTAATCTATACAGGATGTACCGACGACGGTAATTTAAGCTTAAAAGGGGTTGTTCTAGAGGTTTGGGTTAGGTTAGCAACTTTCGTTCTACGACATTTGGAAATTCGGCTTCGATCGATCGCTGTCGGCGTAATTTGTAAACCATTACCTTATGAAGCAATAAATAATAATAATTATTATTATTATTATATCATCGACATAAAAAAAAACAAAAAATTAGCTCTTGCTGGCGCAAATGGTATATCGCATTTGATTGCAAAAAGGAATATATAAGCACTTCATTCAAGTTTTATTTAAATAAAGAGAATCACAAATAAAAAGAGAGTGCTCACATAATAAAGGTATCATTTAATAAAGATACTATACATTAGTTTACCTACTTATCATTATTTGTTATGTGCCAAGTGACCACATCATAACGCGACTTCGAGATATTTATTAGTCGTCTCGTTTTCCTCCAGACGTATTTTGTACTGTATTGTCCCCATATAATAAATCTATCAAGTGTTATTTATCGATGTCCATTCAAACAATATTCACTGTAGTTCTTCTCGAAGTTTTTCAAGCAGAAGAAAATTATATGAAAGAGCAATAACCCGATGCATAGTTATACATATTTATTATTTGGTATGTTGGATACTCCGTTTATTGAGAATTTCTAAGGTAGACAAAATTTATGGTCGCCCTTAGGATTAGGTATGCTTTTGAATATTTTATTGAGCTTTTACTTGCCCGATGAATCGAGTAATATAACGTAAGTGTAGTTGCTGGTGGCATAAAAGTCAGAGTCAATAAATTTAAAGTGAAATCCTACATTACGTGAAGGTAAAACCATGAAAGGAATATCCTACGGAATAACAAATATTTGGACTAAACCTGATTTTTCTTTAGGCATCAAAATATCTCAATCTAATTAATTTTTATTTACATAGAAACAATGACGCAAAATACTTTGAATATCAATGACACCGAGTCCATAATTCTTCTGAATAAAGCTCTAATGCTAACAAAACCTTGGACTTATTCCTCTACCTTACAATAAAAGATCACTATTGGAAAACCAAATAAACTAAGTGGTTATCGATTTTTATTGCGGAAAGCACTTTGTACTGAAATCTGCTGAAAGCGTCGCGTCGTAGTTAACAACGCACTATCGAGACGGAAAGAATCACTGACACTATTACAAGTGTATACCTACCTAGATAAAAGTTACACAACGTGTTTCCTTAAAGGGGTAAATTAAAGTGTACAGTCTAAGTAAACGGAGAAAAAAGTCGATGTGCAGAAAAAGGTTGGCTTTATTTGTATTTAGGTTCTGGAAAAAACTCAAACGGAGTCTTTGAAGAAGCTAATTGATTAGATTTTTTAAATTCTCCCTTTAAGTTTTACTGAATTCTTTGCTAATTAGAAGGGATACTTTTTTCGAATAGGTACTTTTATCGGAAAATGAATTAAGGCTTATTTTGAACTCACTTTTCAGTTAATGAGCTTACGTACATTCATGATGACAAGAAAAAAATGTATTACCAGCTGGTATACCTAACTCGAACTTTGTGATGTTAATTATTCTATAATTAATTTACGTCTTTCGAATTTCCAAACAACAGACATAAGCTATCACAGGGGCTTTAAAAAACTTTGTGAAAAATTACCATTTAATCATTATTCATTCGGGGCTACACATTTTATTAGAGAAAGTAAAAATATTAGTCTGCAATGCTGTATAGTTACATAAGTAGGGCAAGAAAAACGAAGTCACTGGTTGTCTAGACCTTCAGGATATCTTTAGGCAATACGTTATCATACGAACTACGTACGTATCTATAGACGTCTCTTACTGGTTTACATAATAATATGCAATAATTAAGAAGTGGTTAACAATCCCATGGGTCAATTCAATTCATTTATTTCATTACCAGGGTTACATACACGAGATTTTACAAAAACTTAGTGGGTGTGGGTTAAATAATTTTCATATCCTTTTTCTAAGACTTCCCTTTCATAGAGTACCTTTCTAATTTATGTATTTATTTAAAACTGAAAAATTAAAACAGTTTATAAGTATGTACTTACGAAATAAAAACTTGCGTCTAATATTAAAACTCAAGTTTTAGATTGCACTTTCGGTCACATACCTCACTAAATAAATCTAGATAAGTAAGCTATCCTACCTACTAATCTACCCGCACGAAATAACGTACAAACAAAACATTTTTCGACGCCAAAGTTCCTAACCAACAGAATATGATAAAGGCTGAAGTAAGCAGATCAAGTTAACACCAAAACTTATTATCATAAGAAATCTACCATGTTATATGAGTAAAGTTTGCTTTCTAACAGTAAATGTTAGTAATATTTAAAAGAAGATAGGAAACTAACTTTTTCTTATGATTTTTGTTACGATAATACCGATCGAAGTTTTAAAGTATCGTACGTAGGAAACTGGGAACGATCCCTGCAGAAACAAGCTATCCCGACAGCGGTTCGCGAATAACTGAAAACTACTTCAGTATTTAGAGTTCGGAGAGCTTTCATGTCTGATATGTACAAACGCGTTGTGAACTTGTATAGCGTGGGGACAACTAGAGAGTACAATATTTTGGTAAAAGCTTTTAAGGTCCATACACGATCTTAACTGAAAATCCCTATCGGATCCATCGAAAATTGTTGATTATTTTCTGACGCAATGTTTTAGAATATTTTCGTTTGTAGCGTTTGTAAATGGTATTGTTTCGGACGTTTTGAAGATTCTAAATAAAAATGTCGACAGATATTGAAGCCTTAGCACATTTTAAACAAAAAAAAACACATTTTTGCCTAAGTTGTCCTAAGGCGATAAGAAGTTTTTGTCTTGAAACTACACCAAAATGTAGGGAACAATGTCATTTACAAACGGAATAATTGATTGATTACTTCTTTATTGCAACACACCACAATTAAATAATTACAATAAAAGGTAAACAACTTAAAAATATTCTAAAACATTGCGTCAGAAAATAATCATCAATCATAATCAGAGAGATTTTCAGTTTAGTTCCTATAGGGGCCTTAAAGACATATTTCAGTTTTAAAAATGAGGATAATTTATTGATAAAGTAATGAAATTATTGTTGGTATACAGGATTTAAGTTTTTTTTAAGACAAATATTTGACCATGTCAATTGATAGATTGGTAGCCTGGAGGAGAGCACCCGTAGGCAATAAGGATAAGACCCATTCTGCTTCACTAGATTTAAATTCTTCTGTGTCGCATTTGTTAAATTTTAGTTTTGGTACAATAAAGCATTTTCTCTATCTAAGTGATGATTATGATCTAAGATGTAGCATGCTAGAAGATGGAAAGACGGTAGTGAAACAAGACCTGACTCGTCTTCCTTAGTAGCGGCACCGGTCTATGTATAGGAACAGATCATCCTTACTACTTGCCTATTTATGTATGTTATAGCGTCCCCATCGACAACCAATATGCAGGCATTCCGTGCAGGGTCCGCTATACCCGAGCGAACACCCCGAAGGGCGGCGTCGGGGATCAAGTTAAAGATTGATCTAGTCCCCAATGCGTATCGGAACACGGGCGAGTCCGCATGACGTTACGATTTACACCGATGAGTTGTAACAAGGCGAGACCGCGAAACCCTGATATTATAGACTCATTGGTTTTGGTCGCCTTTTACGACGGGCTGGGGATACCGCAGTCGTTAGGTCAAGTTAGAGGGCTTAGGACGACCGACATGAAAGAAAAGTCTAACACTAGAGTACCATCTCCACGAGCAAAATATGTAGAAATATGATAATATCGTCGCCATTCTAACGCTCGTGGAGACGGTCCCTAGGTGAGTCACATTACAAGAAAAGAAAAGGGTGATACCGTAGCCAAATTATTTTAGATCTACCGAACCGACTGCAAAGTTCATTTTTACGGTGAATATCATTCTCAGCTTTTATTATTTTCAGCATTGTTGCTGCTTAAAACCAACGCGATTAAAACCGTGAAAAGTGTTTCATTTCAATTAAACTTTGAGAAAACAAAAGGAAAAATCTACAATATAAACAGTTACCGCTGATGAACACTTGAACAGTCTTAACGGTTTCAATGACATCAATGACGGCCTTTGTGGCGCGTCGGGCGCACGCCCGACTGCAATGCAGAAGGCTGCGGGTTTGATTCCCGTCGTCGGGTGCAAATATTTATGGTTAAAAATAAATATTCGTATCTAGTCTGGGTGTCTTTCTATGTATAATAAGTATAATAATATAATAATAGTATAATTTTTTGTATTTACAAAAAATGTATAATATGTAGTATATCCGTTGTCTAGTACCCATAGTACAAGCCTAGAGCTTAATTTGGGGCTAGATTGCGCTGTGTGCAATGTGGTGCAATATTTTATTTATTTATTTATTTAATGAGACACTTTCGACGAAACAAAATTCATCTAATTTTAGAATACGAGATACCAAACCGCGTTGTTCAAAATCCTCTTATCAATCATCTTCCAACAGTATTGCAACACGAACGTGACTATAATATTTCCTCTTTAAGAAACTCCTGACGGAAACGTTCGAGCAACGCCAACGCTACCTCACGCATAGATAAGGCTAAGGAACTAAGTAGAGTCATTACAACCTCGGCATATCAAGCAGCTTGCAAGTACTCTCATCTATAATTTAGTACGGTGTGACTCATTATGGGTTTGCATTACGGAAACTCTGTAAGTAAATCGGGAAAGCTCTCATTTTGTTTCCAATTCCAATGGAAATGTAGAAGATAATTGGGATGTGATAAAACTTCTCCGTGGACTACCTATACGCATTCGTATGGCACTACTAATTCATGCTTTGAATAGAAAGAAATGTTAATCTAAAGCTAGTTACTGTTAGTAAATGTATCATGTAACTTATTTTTCGGTAACTTATCACTTTGTATTTTTACACGACTGCCAAAGGAAGTGTTATGTTTTTGCCGTGAGTGTATGTATGTATGTATGTATGTATGTATGTATGTATGTATGTATGTATGTATGTATGTGACCTATTTTTGTGCCGTCGTAGGGCCTAAACGGCTGGGCCGATTTAGATAAACGATACGTCGTTAGATTCGTCATGACCGTGAGAGTGACATAGGGTACATTAAAATAATAAATAAATAAAAAACACGACTGCCAAAGGAAGTGTTATGTTTTTGCCGTGAGTGTATGTATGTATGTATGTATGTGACCTATTTTTGTGCCGTCGTAGGGCCTAAACGGCTGGGCCGATTTAGATAAACGATACGTCGTTAGATTCGTCATGACCGTGAGAGTGACATAGGGTACATTAAAATAATAAATAAATAAAAATAAAGATTTAAAACGCTATAAAGCAAGATTTGTCTTGACCATAAAAACCGAGCAAAGACAACGGAACGTTACTTAAAAACTTTTCGATTTGACTTTGACGCCGAGTTTCAACTTTTGAAGGAATTTTAATGTTTGATTTGTCAGTTTGTCAGAGATAACATAAATAACAATTACTATGTTTACAATAAGTAATTAACTAAAAATTTGAAATGTCGCGCTATGGATAATGGATAGCAAGGCTAATCCGCTAGGACAAGAAACCGCCAGCCTTTGTATCACCAGTCGCGACGAACTTTTCGGATTTGGTAATTATATTTTAAGATGGATACCTGCCTACTTCATAGCCGTCTCAGCAAAACTCAAAAAGAATAGCTATTATAATATTGAAGGCTTTTAGATAGCCTATCTTTAACCGATTTCGAGTCCTCGCTACTGGAGTATACACATCCAGAGTTAATGAGTTTCTCTGGTGTAATTGTATCTAATCTCTAATAACTAAAAAGCGTTAAATAAAAAAAATATTAAAAAAAATAAAAAACCCGACTGCCGTTAAAACTGAAAAGTAAAAAACAAGAAGATACCTAAAGGTAAAGAAACCTTAAAAATCGTTCGACGCATCTAGGAGCCTTAAAAAATTGTGGATGCAGTCGGGTGGGACTCCTTTTAAAGGTAAAGTATAATGACACCAAATTGTGTTGAAGTCCCACCCGAGTCCATCCACAATTTTTTAAGGCTCCTAGATGCGTCGAACGATTTTTAAGGTTTCTTTACCTTTAGGTATCTTCTTGTTTTTTACTTTTCAGTTTTAACGGCAGTCGGGTTTTTTATTTTTTTTATTTTCATCTTGATTACGGATAGACCAAGGTGTAATTAATTTTTCATATCTACTCTTTGTTCTTAAAAGGTTACTGAAAACAACTGTTTTGTCCTATAGGTATTAATTGCATCAAAATGTTTTTTGTACAGTATACCTAAGTGTATAAGGAATCAAAAGGTTATTTAAAGGAATATGTAAGGATTTACAATTTTGATCTTGTTATTTATTTCTGTACAATAAGCAGTTAATTAGACATGCTTGTTTCCTTCTATGTATTATTTCCTTTTTGTTGAGCAAATAAAGTTATCAGAATATTTCTAGAGTAGCAGTAATAAAAACCCTTTAAAGTAGACTAGCATATTTAAGTCCAGTTTCATTATACAACGTACACAAACTTTCTCAGATAATTATAATATTAAAACCATTAAAAGGTACTAAGTATAAATTGCAGGAAGGTTGCATTCTTTAAACAACTACAGTAGATAAATATAGTCTGTTGACTTATTAAACTGATAAAATAAGTACCATAAAACGCAACTTCCAAAAGCTTAAAGGTATTTAAATTGCATTTTAAAACCCCGAACCGGAATGAATTGTCGGAAACTTTGGTTCCGTTTATAATGTCAATGGCAGACGGCAGTGTTGACGATATCAAAATAAATTATCTTGAACCCCGACAGACCCTGAGCTACGGACATGAGTGAAATTTTAAATGGGCTGACTATACCTATGACCTATATCAATTCTGTGGCTTCTTTTAAAGTTTGATATAAATTCATTTGGGTAGTATATGAAATCGTTTGCTAATCCCTTTGCGATAGGTGTGGTCGATGATGGATTGACTTACTGACAGTGTATACCAAGTTGCATCGCAATCGGTTCAGTAGTTTTAGCGTGATTATTACACAAACAAACATCTAAACTTTTATATTACTAGCAACGCCCCGCGGTTTCATCTGTGTAAGTCCCGCTCCCGCGGGATTATCGGGATAAAAAGTAGCCTATGTGTTATTCTAAGCCTACAGCTACCTATGTGTAACCTTTATTCCAAGTTTCAACGTATCGGTTGATTAGTCTTGCGTGAAAGAGTAACAAAGTCACATACATACAAACTTTCGCGTTTATAATATTAGTCAGATATAGTACCTAGGATCTAAATATTTTGGGAGTGATAGGAAAATTATGTTGATTTATGTTCGAACGGAAAAAAATTATTCGGACGGGATTCAAAACCAAGACCTTCAAAATGAACTTGGGGGTACCACTAGACCAAGATATGAGAATAGTTTCTAAAACTGAAAATATAATTCCTAAACGAGCGTTCAAGGACGCGGTTTACATTTTTAACAGAACAAAATTATACATTTAACATTATAGCAGTCGTTGTTATTAACAGGAAATAATTTAATAGCCCAAGATTAATAATTATTTTTTAATGTTCATTGAAATAAGTTATCTCAGAACATAGAACATTGTTCTTCCGAAATTAAAATGATAATCGTGTAAAAAAAGTTATAAAATACCTACCTTATTTGTTTTACATAATTTATTCTCAGATTAGTCTTCTTTTCATCTAAAGATAGGTATCTTACGCTCGATTCGACCAACCTGGAATAAGCAACAAATATGAATTCCATCTTAGCCTGAGATCTACGCATTAATCGTCTTTTGTTCGGGAGACTCTAGAACTGCACAATCGAAAAAATGACGATTATGTACCTACAGATAATTGTTGTTAACTGCCTGTTCTAGTTTGGTCGAATTCAGCTCAAATAGTTTATTATCTTTCCACAGATTGCAAACCACTAAATTATTGTTTGACAATGTATCAAAATTTAAAATAAATATATTTATCTAATATAAGCTTTTTATGTAAAAACAAACCGACTCAATACCAACCAAAACTATCATATCGTATCCTTCCTACTAATATTATAAAGCTGAAAGTTTGTGAATATGTGTATATGTGTGTTTGTTACTCAATCACTTAAAAACCGCCGAACCGATTGCGATGAAACTTAGAATATAGGTAGCTGGATACCTGGAATAACACATAGGCTACTTTTATCCCGTTATTCCCGCGGGTGAGACCGTGGGGCGCAGCTAGTTACACTATAAAAAGAGACTAAATAATAACTTCCGTTTTCTGTTTTTGGGAAGCAATGTCAGCCTGTACACATTTGGACGTCTTCTCATGATTTTAATAAAAAAGTTGTGATGGAATTTATCAACCTGAAATTCTTACGGGCGGCATACGGAATTTATGGAGATCATTCCGCGGGACAGAGGATCAGAGTAAACCGTATGAACAGTACTCAGTCTATCTGCGTAATCTATAGGAGACTTCCTATTCATTGTTCTTGTTGAACAGGGCAGTCTTCCGAAATTCATTGTCTTCGATTGGGATTAATGAAAAAGGAAGAGAGAACAAAAGTCTTTACTTGTTAAGTAAATTGAAAAAATGTCTATCTAGGGGACTTAGGAAAAGTAGTGTAACAAAATTATATAATTCTAAAATTCATGTCTGTCTGTTTCTCTGTTTGTTCCTTATAAAATTTAAAACTACTAATCTTATTTAAATCTGACAATCTTTTCAAATTGGAAAGTTCTATTTACAAGGAACTTCGTGGTATACCTTACATCGAAATCCAATTAGTAGAACCTGAGTAATAAACGAAAAAGTCGGCTATTAACTATTTCTACACAGAGGAAGTCGCGGGTAACAGCTAGTAGAATAATATGAAATATCTACCTAATATTAATACCTTGACCTTTGTGAACACGGGAACACGGAAAATATACCTACCTAACCCTTTAGAGCTTACTATAGTAAAAGCTAGCTCGTTCCGCAGTTTCACCCGCGTAAGTCCCGATCCCGTGGGAATATCGGGATCAAACGTAGCCTATGTTACTCCTCAAAAATGTAGCTTTCTATTAGTGAAAAAAAACGGTCAGTAGTTGCGGAGATTACCCCCAGTAGGTACATATTTTTATACATACATACATGTTACCAACGTAAGCTCTTTATAATATTGGTATATAAGGAGCTTACGTTGGCATACATATAGATGGAAAAAAACTAGCCAAATCTACAGCAATTTCGACTTTATACCTATTGTTTTGATTTTCCTGTTGATATACGGAAAATAATAAATTTTTATTGTGTAAAATGTCTAAAAATAGGTGCCTACCTAACGTCATCTCTACACTAATTTTATAAAGCTGGAGAGTTTGTTTGTTTGATTGTTTGTTTGAACGCGCTAATCTCAGGAAGTACTGGTCCGAATTAAAAAAAATCTTTTGCGTTTTATATATCATTTATCGAGGAAGGTTATAACCTTATAACGTGATGTTATATAGCCTATATAACATCACGTTACGACCAATAGGAGCGGGGCATCTATGAAAAATGTGGGAAAAATTGCCCCTTTACAGAGCTTTTGTCCTCAGGACAGAGTAGACATGTGTAGGACGTCCTCAGGCACGTTGGAGTGACGATTTGCGCAAGACGGCTGGCACAAACTGGATGCGAGAAGCCGAAAAAAGATCTAATTGGCGTGCAATTGGAGAAGAGGCCTATGTCTAGCAGTGGACTGCAACAGGCTGATGATGATGATGACAGAGGTTCTGTCGCATGCAATGACGACGCGACGCAAACATAGTGATTATTATTCTCTTTGTATTACGCGTGGCGACAGCGGTTAAAGTAGGCTACTTATGATCCCGATATTCTCACTGGATCAAAACTTACACGGGTGAAAGCGAGGGCGCTGCTAGTCGTAACATATTTCACAAAATATCGATGGCGCCAAAGAAACCTATAACTTTTCCTGTTAAACGCTTAATTGGTGGATATTTTTTAAATATAAGGTAAAAATTAAAATACATACCTACAAAACACAAGATTAAACAAAGCCCACCAACTACTGATACCGGCTAATAAGGCCCAGGCCATAATAAAGCTCACCGCATAATATAATCTCATGACTAATTAGAAAAAAAGGGTTCAAATCTGCGATTTACACCACAGGAATAATGGTTTAAGATCTTTTTTACTTAATATCTGAATGTCATCCGTGTCTGAGAAAATCGGTGATGACACGACAGACGAACAAGCAAGAGATCTCGTAGAAGTTTTTTTCTTTTTAAGATACGGAATCCGAAAAACGTCTAGAAATCGGTGAATGAGTTAGATAATTACCCAAAGTGTATTTTTAAAGAAAAGATAAATAAAGCATTAAGCATTATGATAATTAATTTAATTAAAATCAGTATCGCGAAAAGCGACTTAAAAAGTGGGCCTTATTTGGTACCGGTACCTAATTTAAATAATACTTATCTATCATATCGGTTTCCTAAAATGTCAAAGGTAAATCATTCTAGTATAATCTTACTTACACTATAACTAAAATAAAAGGTAAGTATGGTTTTTACATTCATGCAAACTTTTACTGAAACGATATTACGATTAAACTTGGTCTGCACAAAGCTGAAAATATGGATCAACACACAGGCTACTTTTCGAAAAATCGGCTCTAAGCCTTACAAGTGTGTAACCGTGGGGCGCAGCTAGTTTCATTATAAAACATTGACAGATACCTACTTAGCATAATAGCTAATACTACCTAACTTGTCCACTTTCCTGTATTTCCTACAAAACCAGTTCGATTTTTATAAATATACTTAAATAAAGTTGTCCAAGAACAAAGACATTTAACCTGCAGGCTCATTTTAGCCAAGCTTTATTATGGTAGCGCGGTTAAAAGATAAGGTGTAGTGGATACCTGCTATAATACTGGCACAGTAAGTACAATGAACTTTACTTACAGAACCTGTGGTTCTTATACCTAGTAGGAGTACCTACATACAATTTGTATATCAAGGTGTTAATTCACGACTATAAAAAAGGCAGAAGTTGTAAGTAGGTACCTAAAGCAACTTTCTTAATATTGTTATTATACTGTTACTCTGTAATCATACCTACTAACTAATATATAGGTATAATTTGCCACACAAATCACTTTTTATCAATATTACTAGCTGCGCCCCGCGGTTCCACCCGCGTAAGTCCCGTACCCGCGGGAATATCTGGATAAAATGTAGCCTATGTGTTATTGCCGGTATCCAACTACTTATATTCCAAGTTTCATCGCAATCGGTTCGGTAGTTTTTGCGTGATTGAGTTACATTCAAATATCCAAACATCCAAAAACACACACTTTCACGTTTATAATATTAGTAGGATTATCCTTCTTCTATTATAAAGTCTGTGTGTGTATTTATTGTATACCCTGCTTAAAAACTGTTAAGCCGATTGTGATGAAACTCGGTATGTAGATTAGTGGAAACCTATAATAATACATTAAGTACTTTTTATACTGATATTCCGGCGAAATCGAGACTTTATACAGAAAAAACTGCTGGGCGCTGAGTTTATAAATAAAATCTAGTAAAATCTCAAATAGTTTGCATAAGAGCAAGAAAATTTATAGATTTTAATAAACATTTTTACAAATTTATTCTTAAATTAAAATAAATGTATCTTTCTATTAATAGTTAAAATCGTAAAGACGACAAAAACAAATATTTAAATTTGTTTCCCAGTTAAAAATAAATCTATTTACTTTATAGACAGGTATAATGCAACATACAAGCCTCCAATGAGTAGGAACAAAAAATTCTTCCTAAATAATTATTATAGATACTTAAACCAGTAACGAGGTGCCTCGTTAAAAAAATTGTTAAAATAACTAATTTGAAAATTAAATTAGTACAAAGACCATAATTATAATGTAACTTATTTGAGATAAATAAAAAGTTTATTAACAAGTACTTAGTAAAATAATGTTACTCGTACAATAATTGGTTAAACGATTTTTAACTTAATACCGAAGGCGTATTGATTCATTTTAAACAGCAGATGATTATAAAATCGCAAAAATCGCAGGTGCGGATCAAAGACTTCAACGCTACATAAATGAGTTGTTCGACCCATTTCCTCACACAGTAGGTGCTAGGACGTAATAAAAACTTAACGTAAAGGATAAAAATTAAATTATTTTAAGTTAATATCAAAATGAATAGTGCAATGATTGGTGTTCTGTGTTTCGCTGCATTTTTCTGCAACGTCCACTGTGGAGATTTTCTTCGTAAGTATATTTTTAACACTAACAAGATTAAATTAAAATAGACTCATAATTTCATGTTTACAGGTCTTAATCACGTTTTTTTTTTCATATTAGGACGTTTTAAGCATGTTACAATAGTCTTAATCGGGTGAGGACTCTCTCAAAACAAGCGTCGAGATAAAAAAAATATAAAAAGTAAAAATTACTTGATTAAGACCGGGTAAAGTTATATAGTTATATATAAGTGTATTTTAATTCTAAAAGGTAACGTAGGTAGGTAATTCACGTTTCTTGGGTTCTAATTAAGAAGATACCTAAATGTTTATTGCAGAAATTAATCTGATTTATAAAATAAATACGTATACCTACCTATATACTAAACAGTAATTGGTAAAAAAGAGTAAAGATATCATTAACCTCTGGGGTTCCATATACCTACTAATAAATAGCCTCTAAAGGGTCCATCTACTAATTAAAAATCTCCCAATGACTCACCGAACGGGACCAAACAAAATGACGATTTCCTGTATTTTCCGGAAATCATAAATTACTATTATTTGACTGTAAACACTTATCAAAAAAAATGTTATTCAAACGATTATATCGGTATTTCCTAATGTTTGCGTTGCCTGACCATCCACTATGACTCAAGAAGTTAAAAGCATAGTAAGACGTTAGATTTTAAATCCAGAAGTATATAAGGCAACTCACTACGAGTATCAAGCCGAAATATCGAATGGCATCCTCCCTTATCCTTAAGTTCATTCTTATCCGTAGCCCTGTCACTAACTCTAGTACCTACCCAGGGTAGTACAGAGTACTACCTGGGTAGTAGTACCCAGTACCTACCTAATTAAAAGCGTCAAAAATATTTGATTGAAATGATTCAATCACGGACTGAGGAAAATTATTTCGGAAACGATTTGTTTTCTTGTCAGTTTTGAGAATTAACAAATATGTCACGTATATTTCTAAGTATTTTAATGACTGTTTAACCTATACCTACCCTTTTACAGAAACATAGATCAAAAATGTAAACACAGAAGTGTCTGTAATCTTTTTTTTTGGTTTAATGGCTTTATGTATAATATACAAATTCTGTCAATGACACGTAGTGAAGAAAGTACCAAAGATATAATTATGGTTCTTTTAAGCTTAGGAAAAGTAAACAAAGAGCTGTTACTTTCAAACAAATACTTAATATCAGTTTTTGTTTACCTTTTTGATCTAAGTTTCTGTAATAATATAGCTATTTGTTAATTATAAATTATAATCGAGGTCCGATCTACATTTATAAGAAATTCATCAAAATTGGTTTAGCGCTTAAGAATGCAAATGTCAGACACATAATATTAGTAGGATAGCTGAATTTTAAAGTAGGGATTCGGGTTCCGTAGTTCACATAAAAACCCATAGTCAGCGATGTATGATATTATCAATCTGATATGTCAATCTGATTGGCTAAGCTTACTCACGTAAGTCAAATATAAGTCTAAGTAAGGAATATGAGGATTTGTATAAGAATCAAAATATAACCTTCCTCGATAAATACTACTAATATTATAAAGCTGAAAGTTTGTGAGTATGAATAAGAATAAGAATAAGAAGATTTTATTGTTCAAACTATGTAGGTACATTGGTCTTAAATATGTACTATATTAGTGCACAGTCTACTCATTTCGAGCATACAATAATGTAGTATAAAATTACATTAGGTACTTAAATTTATGTAAGAAATCCAATATTTATACCAGCACAACAATATTTGGTATTTATTTTTCATTATATGTGTGTTTGTTACTTAATCACGTAAAAACCGCTGAACCGATTGCCATGAAACTTGGAATATACGTAGCTGGAGACCTGGAATAACACATAGGCTACTTTTTCCCGAAAATCCCGCGGGAACGGGACTTACGCGGGTGAAACAGCGGGGCGCAGTTAGTAATTACTACTTGATAAATGGGTAATAAGATTTCAGGAAAATGTTTTACCATCATCTATACTACCATATCTACAAACATAGGTAGGTACATCATGTTGGTCATTTATTTTATAAACAATATGTACATGAATCAATGAATAGCCAGAACAGATCAGGCCTTATTTTTGAATCGCTCGTTGCACTTTAGGCCTTTTAAAAAATCGATATCAGCTGATTTTCGTTCGATGTCGGACTGCTGCGACGAGTGGTTGATGCCAGTCATTGCAGTCGTGCGATTAAAAGAAAATACAGAAATCAAACGAAAATAGGCAGAAATTGAGGTATTTAAATCGCTCGAAGTGGTGCATGTGATTCAAAAATAGAGTCTCTATTATGTACAGTAAAAGTGCCGTTACTGCGAGCCCAATAAATAAACAGTGGCGCTGTAAAATCTCCTAAACTACATTTCAACCCTGTAGAAAGTGGGTGAAAGACTATCTTGCTGATGGTACTTTAATCAAATTTTTTACTTTAAATCATCATAACATCAGTAAATTTGAAAATCGTGGCCATCTCGAACGTGGCCACTGCGGATCGGGGCCGTAAGGAAAAACCCGATTTATTTAGAAATGCGGCCGAAATTTATCTTTTTAGACAATAAGAAATAAAAAGCGAAACTTGTCGTTTTAGGCCTGAAAAATCTTCTAAAGAAACATCCAAGATTTAAGAACCCTTTAAAACTAAAATGTTGAATTCGAAAAAAATGAAATTCCCAAAAGATTGATTTCTGAAGATGTTATGCATCTTCTTATACCCAAATTAGAATAATCGGAATATTATGTAGAGGAAAAATCTATGACAGAAACAAAAGAGAACCTCTATAGTATCTGTACTGAATCTAGATCTAGGTATTTTATAAACTTTTTAAACTCACACGATTTGAACTCATAATTATTTTTCCGGACGTTCACGCGCCAGTCCCCTCGCGACCAAGATCATTGTAACATGATCGAAACGTCGAGGTAAGAGAATTTAAAAATAATAATACGTGAATAAAACCCGGGGAAAATAATATAGGTATTTTATGTCTACTTATGCTGTTATTCTATAGGTAATTACTCGTGTCTCGCTAATTGAAGAAAACAATAAAACTATAGGAAATACCAATTCTTCTTTAGCATACATTGTATTGAAGTAAGTACATATTGTTGAGATAATTACATATTAGGTAGGAACTTACCTAATCGTAAATCAATAAGTTAGAAGACACTTCTTTCTTTAGGATTCCGAAAAAAAACGGAACTTTTCTTAATATATTCTACCACTAGCTGCGCCCCGCGGTTTCAAAAGTAAAAAACGCGTTATCACGGGTGTGGGCGGCCGAGCGTTTCTCGAGCGGTTGCACTTCTTCGTTCATTCATTAGGTACTCGGGTTCTACTTATGGAATTTCGATGTAAAGTATACCACGACGTTCCTCGATAATAGAGCTATCCAATATAGAAAACCAGATTTAAATCGGATAAGTAGTTTTTAATTGTATAAGGAATAGACAGAAAAACAGACAAACAGACAGACAAACATGAATTTTAAAAATTACATATGTTTGTTTTACTCTTTTTCCTAATTCCTTTAGACAACTTTTTTTAATTTACTTCCAAGTACAGACTTTTCGTCCTCTGTTCCTTTATTATAATAAGTATAAATTAGTGTTTACCTACAAATCACTTGTCACCAATTTAAAAGCTGATATTATAAACCCACGCTTTTGAAAGAGTATCACACTAATTAACGATATTCCATACGATGGAGTTAGAAAAATTAGTAAGGGTAGGGGTAATCCTACCCAACGAATAAGACGAAACTTATAAGGGTTTGTTGTCTACAAAACCCTAAAAAAACATAGAGTTGTTGAAATATCGAATACTGAGGTCGAAACTGAATATACAATAAATAAAATGTTTAGACTACTCACGAACTAAATAATTTAGTTCTATGAATAAGTTTCACAAAAAATGCAATTAAGTATGAATTAAATTGTTAACTATTAATTTTGTCTTAGGTTTTCGCGATTTTGCATAATAAAACGCAATATTTAACGAGAAAAAACCCGGTAAATATTGTGTTTTGTTAGGTATTAGTTTAATTATGCAGACTTTAATTAGTAATGACTAGTCTCCTTCTCTCATAACCATTTTAATCAAGTAACGTGTAGCAAAATTAGCAACATAATTTAGGTATTACCATAGATAAATTATTAGGGTTATGGTCTTTGGTATTACATACAGGCACGTAATCACGCGAAATCTTGCCGCGTATTTTCAGTTTGACAGATAGGTAGGTACGGATAGTTATTTACTACGGAACCATAAAACATTTTTATACCTCCCACTGATGTCTAATTATGTATACCTAACTTAGAGTATATATTACTACAAGTAGATACCTAAGTATTTTTTTAAACTAAAACGCCAATAATGTGACCAAACAAAAAAGTCTTTAAAGTTTACAAGTTATTGCGACAAAAACTGGCAATTTTTTTTGCTAATATTTTTTAGCATATTAAAAACTTATTACCTGTCTTTTAAGGCCCAGGTATTAGAGACATGTTTAACAGTTTTTTGTCACATATAAAACAAGTTTTTTAGTTCTGTGACCCCCACTAATTAAATTAACTTTTTTTGCAGCTTCATACATCAAACCGTGCGACTTCAAAGATCCTAAATTGACGGAGTGTATTAGAAGACAAATACAAGACAGTTTGAAACCGTTCACCGGCGGTATTAAAGAATTGGATGTGCCTTCGACAGATCCCGTTGATATCGATGATATTGTCATCGATGGTAACGGGCTGAAGCTTGTTTTTACAAAAGCTAAAATGCACGGGCTCAGCAATGCTAAAGTGTCTGAGTTAAAGTAAGTAGAAAAAAGTTTTACTATCCTGTGTAGGCAATTAGGATCTCTAGCTCATCTGCATATCAAGTTTCATCGCAATCGTATTAGTAGTTTTTGCGATAGAAAGAGTAACTAACTTTGCATATACATATAACATACATCTTGTAAACTTTAGCGTTTATAATTTTAGTAGGAAGGATATTAAAATTCCTTTCTCCATTCATTCAAACGTCTAATTTCGCGTCCTTTCAATTACTCGTGACGTAAAAACGTAATAGCGAAAACGTGAAGAAAGACAGATAGATTGTGAGTCGTTTAGAGTGAATGACACCCATACAAAGACATTCTTGCTTCCTAACGTGACGCTATAATACTTATTGAGCAATTTTGACGTCATTTGTTAGTAAAACTCCTGCTCCAATTACTTTTAATGCGAGTCACTCACGTCACCATAATTATAAACCCATAACAAGATTCTCATATGAAATCTAGCTATAAGGTTTAAACAAATTATCACATAAAGACCGGAAAGGTTCTATTGATTGATCGATAGACAATGAACTCCGTCTGTATTACTAGTCTAGTGAACATTGTATGTTAATGACAACTATGAGTACTCGCAAAAAATACACTAAATACGATTCGAACAAGAATTACTTATCAAAATAAAAAGCTACGTCCTAAGCATTAGTACAGTGGAATCTGATTTATTGGACCCTGAATAAGTGAAACACCTCTAACACGGATATCCCGAATGAGGTACCGAAACTTTTTGTCATATTTTTTTTCTTTTTTGTCGATGTCTACTTCTGTTGGCTGGGACTTTGTTTTTTTTAATACCTATTTTAACTAAATTTTAACCATTCAAATTGCTTATATCCGTATGATTTGTCCTAAGTTGACCCACAAGTAACCTCTGGTTTTATGTACCTACCTAACTAATAATAATTGACAAACGACAATTCAACATTATTGCTTTGAAATCGTTTTAAGAAAAATCTAGAAGTGTCGCAAACCAGTTTACCAACACAAAATAGTCTAAATTACGACTAGATATCTTAGATATATACAAGTTATTTTTAATTGCTCAGATCTTCTCAGTACATACTTAACCGTCAAGGTTACCTTTGCGAATAAAGTCACAGGTTATTTTTGTCAGGAATTAATAAAATGTGGAAATATTTTATGAACGGATACACTTTGACGCACCGCTGGAATTTTGATGATCCTATCGGCTATCTCTAGCTCAGGGAGATTCGGTTTTTTTATGCCGACAAGATGCCGACACCTAGGTAAACCCTAAGTGTATCTAAATTCAGAATTTCCGAAATAAAGTTCAATGAACTTACAACTACAATCAACAAGAATATAGGAACGCCCAATGAGTCTATTAAAGTTATAGAGACGCCATTGCAGAACAAATCATTATTGAAAAGCGGCACAAACTATGCTATACAACCTCATTATTTATATTCATTCACATAATTTAAAGAAGAAATAGACGAAACTATTGTTATCTCTATCTAAAACATAAGACTCAATGCTACTTGCATGACGTAAGAAAGAGATGTCATAATATATTTATTAAAGCGGTTAGGAGAGAATGATAAAACGTCAAAGTTAAAAACTTTGTTGAGTTTTTTAAAAAAAAAAACTTTTTCAAAAAATAAACTTAAACTAAAATAAATAAATACAGCTTTACTTACGTATAAAATGAAATATTTTTGCCAGTTTTTGGCGTATAATTCGTGCATCGCCTAAATACGCACGAAGGCATTGTTGTCTGTGAATAATGTTGTGAAAGTGAACTAAATGTACTGTGTGTTAACAAGCGGGTGATCGTGACGTGACCTGGGATGGAACTAAGACTTCTTTGGCTAGCTAGCTTAGATTTATGTCGCCAAGAAATTCGCTCTATTACGTATTTTCGCGACTTTGTATTGAAATAAAACAATTACACCCTTATATTTATGAAAATTTATTATTTACACATAAGTTATGTGACGTTTGTCTCTGTCTGTCAACTTTTAAACTTCACATGACAGTAAATGACAAACGATGCATAGTAATGCAGTTTATAAATAAGGTGGTTAGTTTACACCTATTAGCATTGTGGCAATGCAGATTTAACATTTCGGAGTCTATTTTAGGCTCTTTTTCAAGGTAGACATGTATTTCTTCGACGGAAACCAAAGAAAACAAGTTTATACGTTGGTTCTAAATCTGGAATCCGTACTTTAGCTTTGCTAAGCCAAAACTTTGACTTAAGACAATTTTTGGTATTTATAAGTTTTTGCTTAGTAAAGTTGAAGTTTTTCAAAACCTTTACATAAGGTTTTGAAAAACTTATCAAATATAATAACCTAATCTTTGCGTCTCTGTTATGTATGACTATAAAGTTATTTTTATTTTATTCGTATAGGTACCTACTACAAAGTTAATTTCGACTATAAATTCTAATCCAAAGTTTATGCTTAGTTTTTGCTAAGCTCAGTCTGAGCAAAGTCAAAGTACGCACTAGATTTCAGCCTAAGATTCCAGAAATTCGATACGATATAATAAGTTGTTTTCTGGCATCGATACACTGATTCTCTTCGCAATATAGTACCTACTGATATAATTTGTTATGCAAATACTTAGATATGATATTGGTTACAGGGTAAACTTGGGTAAATCCGGCGAAGCGTTCACATTAGGATTCAAGTGCGATCTCAGCTTGACAGCCAAGTACGAGGCCGATGGCAGAATCCTGATTTTGCCCATCCAGGGTAAAGGCGACGCTCTCGTCAAAGCACGTAAGTCTTTTCTAGCCTTATTAATAAAAGGGGAGTTAGATCGGAGTAGGTATTCCGCTTTTTTATATGAAACATCTATATAAGTATAGGCGGGGGTTCACCTGATTGTTGGCGTGGCGACAAAGGCCGTGGCGACGCATCGTCACGCCATATGAAAACATATCTGTCAATTGTTTTTGTCGCTTAAGTTCTTGTCATGGAAAAAGACAGGGCCTTTATGTCTGCAGCTTTTTTTTTATTAAGTACCTACTGGTTTATACAGAGCACTTCGTATCGCTATCAGTGTTAATAAATATTATAGACAGTTGGACAATCCGGTCCGATAACATACCGAACAAAACATACCTACTTCTTCGTGCCGGATATCGCAATTTAGTTGTATGTTTGAAAATGTAGTTTGCAACAAATGTTGATATTTAAAAAAATATTTGTTTAGCCTTTAGACAAGTTTTAATAAACGGAAACGAGTTTAATACATCTAACATCATTAAAATCAGTCCAGCCGTTCTTGAGATCTTGGGTTTCTAACTAACATACTTAACTTAATTTTGTTGTTGATTTGTCATTCATTCATATAGGTAAAAATTGATTAAATTAAAAAATGGTTACCGAAACTTAATGATTATCATATCATAGAACGAAAACCTACAAAAATTGAGTGAGGAATGTAGGTGACATTGTATTTGTTTCCTACATTTAAGTGCAGTGTCCAGACTAAATATGATGAAGAGTGCCCATTCACATTTTAACCAAAACAGACAATTTTTTACTTAAATGTGGACATACGCTTTAATACTATAATTTACCTAAACGTACACCAAAATGTAGGAAATAATCTCACATACAATCCAATCCATACACAAAGAAATATTCAACAACATTCCGTAATGAAATAATCAACAATTTGTGATGATCCCGATAGGAACTTTGAATTTTGCTTGTATGTCGTATATATATGTCCCTTAATACTACATACCTACCTAGTTTAATTAGGTAGTTTATTTAACTATTCTAGTACTTTCTCAGTCGTAAAACGAATGGTTAGGTATCTACGATTGAATGCAATCTTCGATTTCAAAAGATATTTTTTAATTAATTCACAATACATTGTTATGTTATGATGTGGTTATGATCAATAGCAATCAATTAATACCTAAATGATTTCATAGGAATCTAATAGCTATTAAAATTATAGGTAGGTATATAATAATAGTTATGTAAAACAAATAATTATTCCGTTCAATTTGCATATTTTAATAGCATTGTCTTATGTACTGGGTATAAATCTTATACGAAATAATTAGGTTTCAAGAAGCAGGGCCTATCAGTCTTTTATATTCATGATTGACTAGCTGCGCCACGCGGTTTAACCCGCGTAAGTCCCGTTCCCAAAGGAACTCACATACATACATACTTACATACAAACTTTCGCCTTTATAATATTAGTAAGATACTTGACACTGACTAATGTCCAAAGGGAATACCTATAGCCATATAAAAGAAGAAGACAGCTATAATCTATATTTATAAAATAATTTGCCTTGGCTGACTGACTGATTTATTAACGCTCAGCCTAAGGCGGTGATAGTACAGAGCTGCAATTCTAAATTGCATGTTCATTATTCATTCATGAACGTGTTTGTTATATGATATAGGTAGGAATTCGATAAAAAAGGGTTTCCGAAACTCCTACGCGGTCGGGACTTACGCGGCTGAAGTCGCGGGACCCAAATAGTTTATCATAAAATAGTTCCTAAGTCAGATGAAATTTCTTACAGACGAGTAAATTTCCTACTTTTCTTATCCTAATCTACAATCGAAAGATATAAGGAGCAGACGTGTCTAATAAATATCATTCAATTATAGATAAGGAGGATCAATCTATTCTACGAGTACACCGACGCTTTTTATCAATATTTAGCAAGTTTACGAATCTCTTTTACATACCTACGTTGCTATGTTCTTTGATATCAAAAAAATCCTTCAAGAAGAAGCCGATTTAACCATAGAAATAGTACTAAAGAGTAACTAGAAAGCTTACTTCGTCAAAAAATGGTCCTGCTTGATGTAGGAGAGATCTTAGTCTGTCCTTTTTTCACTTTAGTATTCTTCGGTTAGTTAGTTAAGGACAGACTGGATCCAACTGGGTTCAACAGGACCGTTTCGATATATAAAAGCAAAAACTACCTTAACCTTAGAGAACATGATTGAAATTGATATTTACAAAAATTTGAACTTTCCTCTTTTTTATGGTTGGATGTCTCTTTAAAAACAATTTCAACCAATCTTTACCCGATCGCTTTGTAGATTGGTTAAAGTCGTTTTTAATGTCGTGCTGCTTACAATAGACATAAGTAAGTTTGATGACGTAGGAATTTAGTTAGGGGTTAATGGGAATCCTTTGGATGCCAGTCTTATGATTCTTGATTCCAAATCATCTACTTGTTCTGCAGTTAAAATTGTGCGACATCTTTTGCTAAAATATTATCATATTATTATTATTATTCTACTTACCCCGATTTCAAATGATTGACTAAAGTTTGTCAAGTGCACAGTCTTTTAGGAGCGAAGACGACGATATGACATGTCTCTGGATTTAACATAGAATTTTGACAGCTGAGCCAGGGAGGTGTACGAAAGTGTTCGTGGCTTCTTTTATCGGTTAGTGGTGTGGCTCATCTAGTGTAAGAGTTTTCAAATCGCCCTAAGGGTAAGGTCAGACGAGCGTAATTTCTTAAGTTGTAAGTCAAAAACAGGGTGACATAACAGAGATTTAGTATAAAACTGAATATACTTAGTAGAATTTTAGAAAAAAAAAATTTACACTCGTATGGTTTACCCTAAGGCCTCCAATTTTACCTAACAATTACAATCAGAGATAACCACCACGACCAACTGCTTAACGTGTCTTCTAAAGCAGCGATTGAGAGAGAATTTCCATGTTTAGCTAGCACAAAATGCATTAACCTTATTTATAATTTTCTATCCTCAGAGGGTGTGGAAGTAACGATCGAAGGCAAACTAAACCACGTCCAAGGCAAAGGTGGGGAACACTTCAAGCTTGCGACGCCGACTTATAAGTACACCATTGAGAAGACCACGTTTGACTTACAGAACTTGTTCAATGGAAACAAACAGTTGGGTACGTATAGTTTAGTGTCTATATTTGCTTGCTACACTATTGTAAGTCTTTATCTAGGTATGCTATAAATCCTTTATAATGTAATGAAAAACCATAAATTACGACTTGCATTAGACTAATTGATTGATTTTAACGCTTTACCAAAATCACGAATAACACAATAAATAAGAAAATTAAAAACTAAAGTGGACAGTGGAGGGGCCTTATCACCTATGGGCGATCTCTTCCAGGTAACCAATGAATGGACAAGACTGATCTGGTTAGTTAGAATATTTTTGTTATCTGTGGTAATGTTAATAATCGTATTCGATGTTGTTATGATTAAATTTCGTACACCTCGGAAAAAAAACTCTGTTTTCCATTTTAGTACTGCCATCTTGTTATCTTTCAATTTGTCTTGTAGTATTATTTTGTTGTTAATACATTTGTGTAGATAAAGCAGTGTAGGTATAGTTAACTACTAACTATAGTTAGATAACTGTTCATAATTAACATTATGAAATAGTCAGGTAAATGTTTTTGCCCTTTGATACTGAACTCCAAAAACTTTGAAAACTTCCCGAAATCCGTAATATTGCGTAAAAATTTAGACTAGATTAATCATTGTCGTTAAAAAAAGGAACTAAAGCGATCTTTCCGACCATACGTGTTAAAACGTCACCATTGGCCGACCAAAACAGCAACATACATATGTATAAAACTTGAAATACCAGACATTCAAGTTTTAACAACAACGAGTTATAATAGCTATACGTTTTATGATGATATAAATAAATAATTAACATCATACCTGATTTTGGTCGTGGTAGATTTAAGTATGAAAATTAAGTCATATTTTTTTATTTCCTTTTAATATTTTCAGTCGATTCAATTAATAAATCAAATTATACGCAAATACAACACTAATCCAAGCCGTTTAATAATATAGCATCCCTAACCAGCAGCTGACCTATAGCAGAGTGCTGTAAAGCTCTCAGATAACTTACGTTCTCTGTGAGTACCCAACTTATTCTTGAGCCGCCGCCTATTCGTGTCCAAGTTAAATGCCTATTAAATGTTTGGATACGACAAACTTCAAAGCTATAGCCTGCTATAGCAATGCAGCGTTTCGCATATTATATTCCGTGGATGCTATCTTGCATAAAGACTTTGATCCCGTTACTTATAAATCTTGCACAAAATTTTAAGCATCACATAGCAGTACTGTCAGACAAAACAGTTTTTTTTTTCCAGTGAAATATACCCTCAACATTTTCAAAAAAAAAAAGGTTCGAATTTCAAAAAGTCATAGAGCAAAAGTTGTTTGCCAAGACGTCTAGAACAACTCCCTTTTGGCTTAAATGGCCATGCTCGAAACACTGTATAAACCTGACACAAAATATCTGTCAAAAAAAACAACTTGGCACTCCTATTTTTTTGAGGTAACTCAATGTACCCCAGTACACTGTTAACATATAACTAACTAGCTGCACCTCGCGGTTTTACCTGCCTAAGTCCCGATGTTTACTTTTTTTTGTTTCCTAAGAACCTCCTGATCATAACAAACACGACAAAAAAATAATTCTTGAAATCGATCCAGCTGTTTAAGCGTGATGCCGTGAAGACTACGCAAAATAGGGATTCATTTTAACATATTATAACGATTTTATTCATTGATTGTTTGCAGCCGAGACTACCATTAAATTCGCAAACGAAAACTGGCAACAATTGATGGACGACCTCGCCCCTTCGGCCATCAAGAAGATCGTGAAAGCAGTCATAAAGGCCATTAACAAGTTCTTTGACGCCGTCACTATCCCACAAGTTGTCAAGTCCTACAGTTAAGGCTGGTAAACTCTAAGATTACGTTTATTAATTTAAGTTTTTCGGGTAATTAAATGTTATGTTCCTCTTTGATATTTTTTTTCTTTTAGTCTACGTAGAATAATTCTTAGACCATCTAAGTATCCTAAAGCACGCTAAGAGCCAAATATAGAAAATCCACTTCAAATTTGATTTTGAGCAGCTTCTAAATTTAAAATGAGTATTGAAATTTTCGAGTTTGACAGCTTCTTAAATGTTTAAGCAGAACTGTAATTTTGAGAATCGTTTCTGATACGGCCGTAAGGCTAACTTGCACAGTTATTGACATCGGACTATCCCGGATAACTAGTCTTGACTATCCATTAAGTAATAGTTACTTTAAAAATAATAATTGCGAATTTTATGTAGACAAGTACTATTTTATGACGCATCCACATAAAGTTCACACTTTTGTAATTAAAGTTAGGTACCGACGATACTCTGGATGACCCATAGTCGTACTTCATGGATGACTTTGACTTTGCTTAGACTGAGCTTAGTTAAAACTAAGCATAAACTTTAAATTGGAATTTAAAGTCGAAATTCATTTTGTAATACACGAAAAAAATAAAAAGAACTTCATAGTCATAACAGAGCTAGAGAAGCAAAATTTAGGTCATTATTTTTGATTAGTTTACATTTAAAATTTAAAAAACTTAGACTTTACTAAGCAAATACTTTGGATAGTTGCGAAGATCGCTTTATAAATACCAATAATTGTTTTAAGTCAAAGTTTTTGCTTAGCAAAGTCAAAGTACGGACTAAGTATAGATTTCAACCTAAGAGTAGCTAATCCGGGCTAGTAGTAAGTCAAACGATGATGATTGAGCAAGCCAGCCAATGTTCTAAGTCGTAATCCCATTGATATTATATATGTGGAGATTCAGACGCTTTTTTTCAATGTACACCAACGCTACTTAAAACTTCAGTGCTACTTAAACAATTAAGCAGCTGTAAAACCCAAAAATATCATAAGATACTAATTTTAAATTTAATAATCGGTGAAGAAACTATAAGTACGTGACGAATTGAGAACCTCCTTCTTTTTTGAAGTCGATTAAAAACTCCTCAATTACCCAAGTAGCCCTCAATTCTTAAGTGGCTTTTTTGTATCTGGCTGTTAGTGCCATTGTGAGATCCGTCTCTTATAGCGTAGCTCAGTATGACGCATGTATGTGTGAACTTTTCCAAGTACCGACGTATCTAGTATCTAGGTGACTACATCTAACCACAGAATACATTATAGTCCATTAGCTACGCCACACGGTTCTACCCGCGTAAGTTCGGATCCCGCGGCAATATCAAGAGTGCTATACATATAAACCTACCTATTAAATAACTACTAAAAAGATAAGAGTGGAAATATTTTAAAAGAAAAATTCATATTCAAAAATTCAGTTGCGGCGAGATTAAGGCATATTTTCTAGTAAAATATGCCTTGAGCAATAAAAAACAAATTACAAAAGACAAGAGTGATTCAATGTAGAATCAAACCCGCAACAAAATCCGTTGCGTAGTTTTAAAGACTTAAGCATACATACAAACATCCAGACAGAGAAGCTACTTTGTTTTATACTATGTAATGGAGATCTAACTAAGATTCAAATAAACATGTTTATTTGTTCACTTTAGGGTCAATTCGCACTAACACAGTGTCGATATTTTTTGCATGTAAATATTAAAACTAAACAAATTCATACCTTGATGCCTAAATAACAAAGCATGTTGATCTGATATCCGTTAGTTCTATAGACATAAATAATATGCGATTTTTGTCCGCATTATCCCATCTAATCAGCACCTCAGTGTCAATGTATACGGAAACCCTTGGAGATCTTAAGGGCGGGCGTACCATAACGACAATAATTGTGGCTCTGTTACTATATCACGAAAAAAGAAAACACTTTTTCACGAAAGACTATCACGAAAAACTTTCTTACGAATCGACTTTATCACGAATTTTTTTATCAAGAACACTTTATCACGAAAGACTTTTCCACGAATAGACTTTATCACGAAAAATAACTCATTTTCATAACCCTACCTTCCCTTAATTTTACCCACCCTTAATCGGAAGAGGGTGTAACTTGATTTATTAATAAAATTAATATTATTTTTTATTTTTTGTGATAAAGTCTATCTGTGGAAGAGTCTTTCGTGATAAAGTAACAGAGCCTTAAATTGTGACAGGCATAGCTTTAACTAGACAGTTTATCAAAAAAACATGTTGAGCATATTCAAAAAATGGTTAATAGCTACATAATATAAAAAAAAACAATTATAAAATAATGGCTGGTTTGAAAGACATTTCCAAAACACGTGTTTTTTAATAATTATTTGCTATATAGGAAAGATTTTTTCAATTCGGACTAATAATTCCTGAGATTAGCGCGTTTAAACAAATAAACTGTTCAGCTTTATATTAGTATAGATAAGGTCAATTTTTATTGTGTTTGATTGTTTGTTAGTGGTAAAAAAAATACCGTCCAAAATAGTGAATTAAATTACTCCACAAAGTAAAAACACACATTCAGTTATTGTTTTAATATACCTAATTTACTTACTTATAAAAATCGGTTTATTTTAAACTCCTATAACTCTCGGCGCAACCAACTTTTAAACAACAGCTTCTTATTGATCTAGCTAACTCAAACTATAACAGCTATGGTTACTATTTCTCTAACTATGGTTACTATTTCTCTAACAATGGTTTCGGAGATTACCCCCAATATACAAATTACCAACTGTACTTCTTTATAATACTAGTTTAGAATCTTAGATAACTAACTACTATTTATGGGGTGGACCATTTCGATGAGCTTTCAGGGGGATTTACTAAGCTATAAGAGGGTTGTTCGTTGGGTGTCATGTTCGATTATAGTCATAATCTGCTTTGGTCAAATTATTTCTTTATTAAAAAAATACATTTCCTTCGATTTACCATAATGTTTGTTTTTAGAATTTGATATTTTCAGTAACACTATCGATAGGTACACTAATGTAACAGCCTAGAGCTCGACGATGCTTTAGTGTCGAATCGGAGCAATACGACGCCTGATTCGACGCTAAAACAGCGTCGAGTAATATTATTTTAATTATATTTAAATACAGCTTAGTTCTACAGTTCCTGAATAAAACTCACATTCAAGTCTCAGCAGAGCATACCATAATATCATCCAAGTAAACGAAAAATTTTAATGTTGTCATTTCAAATGCAAAGTAGGTAGGCTAGAACTCATGCATTTTTAGTAGATCTAGGTCAGTTCTACCCCTATCAACTCGATTTGAGTCCAGCGGCCCTAGCCAAAATTCTTATCGAATAACGAAATCGCTAATCGACAGTTTTTTTTGTATGAAATTGACATAAGGTCACGCTTGATTTTTCGCGAGCTTATGTCAATTTCATACAAAAAATCTGTCGATTGGCGATTTCGTTATTCGATAAGAATTTTGGCTAGGGCCGCAGCAGTGATATTCTCTAATGTAACAGCCTAGAGATCGACGATGTTTCAGTGTGGAATCTGAGCAATACGACAATACAAGCAGTCCAATTCTGGGCTAGAGATTTGGCCAATTTCCGTGAAAAGCATCAAGATCGTTACGCCACCGTTTTCACCGTCCGTTTTCTGGCGCCTATATTTATAATATGATCATCATCTCAGCCTTTATTCGACCACTGCCTTACGACGCCACCCCCATACGACGCCACAAATAGCGATCGCGAGCCACCGTCTGGCGTCAGTTCACCGAGTAGGTGGTCTTCCAACACTCCGTCGCGTTGCATTGTGGTCGTCACACAAACACTTTCGAAAAGCTCGAAAGCCCGAAAGCCTGAAAGGTCGAAAGGTAGAAAAGTAGAAAAGTCAGAAAGTCAGAAAGTCAGAAAGTCGAAAGCTCGAAAGGCTGAAAGACAAAGCTCGAAACCTCTAAAGCTCGATAGGGCGAAAGGTAAAAAGGTAGAAAAGTCGAAAGGTAGAAAGGCAGAAAAATCGAATAATAGAAAACTCGAAAGGCCAAAAAGTCTAAAAGTCTAAATTCGAAATCTCGAATGGTCAAAAGGTCAAAAGTTCGAAAAGTCGTAAGGTCGAAAGGTAGAAAGAACTAAAAGCAGAAAAGTTGAAAAGTCAAAGTTCGAAAGGCCGAAAAGTCAAAAGATGGAAAGCTCGGAAGATCGAAAAACCGAAAAGTCGAAACTTTAAAATCCGAAAACCCGAAAGTTCAAAAAGTAGAAAAGTCGAAAGGTCGAAAGCTTGAAAGTTCGGAAGTACGAAAGGTCGAAAAGTAGAAAAATCGAAAGCTCGAAAGGTAGTAAGCTCGATAGTTTTATAGGTCGATAGGTCGAAATGACGAAAAGTCGAAAGCTCGAAAAGTTGAAAGGTCGTAAAGTAAATAGGTCGAAATGTCGAAACGACGTAAGGTCGTAAGGTCGAAAAGTCGAAAGGTAGAAAGGCAGAAAAATCGAATAATAGAAAACTCGAAAGGCCAAAAAGTCTAAAAGTCTAAATTCGAAATCTCGAATGGTCAAAAGGTCAAAAGTTCGAAAAGTCGTAAGGTCGAAAGGTAGAAAGAACTAAAAGCAGAAAAGTTGAAAAGTCAAAGTTCGAAAGGCCGAAAAGTCAAAAGATCGA
The DNA here is from genome assembly GCA_949358125.1 of Idaea dimidiata. Lineage (NCBI taxonomy): Eukaryota > Metazoa > Arthropoda > Insecta > Lepidoptera > Geometridae > Idaea > Idaea dimidiata. The sequence goes on along the minus strand of OX442339.1, from coordinate 10,743,785 downwards.
AAGCTCGGAAGATCGAAAAACCGAATGGTCGAAACTTTGAAATCCGAAAGCCCGAAAGTTCAAAAAGTAGAAAGTCGAAAGGTCGAAAGCTCGAAAGTTCGGAAGATCGAAAGGTGGAAAAGTAGAGAAATCGAAAGCTCGAAAGGTAGTAAGCTCGAAAAGTCGATAGTTTTATAGGTCCATAGGTCGAAATGACGAAAAGTCGAAAGCTCGAAAAGTTGAAAGGTCGTAAAGTAATTAGGTCGAAATGTCGAAAGGTTTGAAGATCGAAAAGTCGATAGGTAGAAATGTCGCAAGGTCGGTAGTTCAAAGGATCGATAGGTAGATAAATGAAAAGGTTGATAGCTCGATAGCTCGAAATATCGGAAGGTCGATATTTCAGAGGGTCGCAAGTCAAAAGCTCGTAAGGTTTAAAGGTCGAAAAAACGATAGGTCGAAATGTCGAAAGATCAAAAGGTAGTAAGCTCGATAGTTTGATAGGTCGAAATGTCGAAAAGTCAATAGGTCGAAATGTCGAAAGGTTGAAAGATCGAAAGATTGAAAGGTCGTGAAGTTGAAAAGTCGAAAGGTAAAAACGTAGTAAGCTCGAAAGGTCGATGGGTCAAAATGTCGAAAAGTCGGAAAGTTGAAAAGTCGAAAGCTCGAAAAGTCGAAAAGTAGAAAAGATAAGAAAAATAAGAAGATAGAAAGTCCAAAAAATTGGAAAGTCGAAAGGTCGAAACCTGTAAATCAGATAGCCCGAAAGGTCGAAAAGATCGATAGGTAGATAAATCAAAAACCCTTAGCTCGATAGGTCGAAATGTCTGAAGTTCGATGATTCAGAAGGTCGAAAGTCAAAAGTGTCGTAAGGTTGAAAGATCGGAAAGTCGATAGGTCGAAATGTCGTAAGACTGAAAGGCCGTTAGGTCGATAGTTCGAAAGATCGATGGGTAGAATGGTCGGAAAGTACAAAAGTCGAAAGCTCGATAGTTTAAAGGCTCGATAGATCAAATGCTCGAAAGATAGGAAACTAGAAAAGTCAAAAGCTCGAAAGGTCAAAAAGTTGATAGGTCGACCGGTCGACAGTAAAGTGGAAAATTCGATAGTTCGTAAGGCCGAAAGCTCGAAAGTAGAAAAGTCGAAATAACAAAAGTTCGAAAAATCGAAAGGTCGTTAGATCGAATTGTCGAAAGATCGATAGTTCAAAGGGTCGATAGTTCGAAATATCGATAGGTAGAATGGTCGGAAAGTAGAAAAGTCGAAAGCTCGATAGTTCAAAGGCTCGATAGTTCGAAAGCTCCAAAGGTCGGAAGCCCGAAATGTGGGAAACTCAAAAACTCGAAAGGCCAAAAAGCCGAAAACTGGAAAGTAGAAAAGTTGAAAAGACAAAAGTTAGAAAGGTCGAAAGGACAAAAGTTCAAAAGCTCGTGGGAAAGTGGGAAGGTCGATAGGTGGAAAGGTCTAAAGCTTGAAAAGTTGAAATGTCGATAGTTCGAAAGCTCAAAAGCTTGAAAGTTTGAAAGGTCAATAGGTCGAAATGTCGGCAGTTCAAAGGGTCGATAGGTCGTAAGGTCAAAAGCTCTGTATGTTCGAAAGATCGAAAGGTCTATAGGTCAAAATGTCAAAAAGATAGGTCGAAAGTTCGAAATGTCGGAAGCACAAAAGGTCGATAGATCGAAACGCGGAATAGTCAAAAGACCGAAAGCTCGAAACCTTGAAATCCGAAAGCCCGATAGGACGTAAGGTTAAAATCTCGTAAGCCAGAAAGGTCGAAAAGTCAAAAGGTCGATGGGTCAAAATTAGAAAAATCGAAAAGTTCATACTCCGAAAGGTAGAAAGGACGTAAAGTAGAAAAGTCGCAAAGTCGAAAGTTGGAAGTTCGACAGACCGAAAGCTCGAAACCTCGTAATCCGAAAGACCGAAAGCTCGAAAGATAGATAGGTCGAGGTAGGATAATGTAAAAAGGCCTAGAGGTAGATAGTTCGAAAGGTCGAAAGCTCGATAGGTAGAATGGTCGGGAAGTAAAAAATTCGAAAAGTGGAAAGGTCGAAAACTCAAAATGCCGAAAGGTCTTAAACTCAAAAGGTCGAAAGGTCGCAAGACCGAAAGCTCGAAATCTGGAAATCTGAAAGCCCGAAATGCCGAAAGGTAGGAAGCCCGGAAGATCAAAAGGTAGAAAGGTCGAAAAGACTAACGGGCGAAACCCTGACGTAAGCCTGAAAAACCTCGAAATCTGAAAGCCTGAAATGCCGAAAGGTCGAAAGCTCGAAACCTCGAAATCCGATAGCCCAAAAGGTAGAAAGGTCGAAATGTAGAAAGACCGATAGGTAGATAGTTCAAAAGGTCGATAGGTTGAGAGATCGAAAGGTCGAAGACTCAAAAGGTCAAAAGGTCGCAAGACAGAAGGTCGAAACCTCTAAATCTGAAAGCCTGAAATGTCGAAAGGTCGAAAGCTTTCAAGCCCGGAAGGTCGAAAGGTGGAAACGTCAAAAGGTCGAAAAGACGAACGGGCGAAATGTCAAAAAGTCTTAAGGCCAAAAGGTCGAAAGGTCGGAAAGTCTAACTAAATGTAGAAAGACCGATAGTTAGATAGTTCGTAAGGTCGATAGGTCGAAAGTTCGTAAGCACAAAAGGTCGAAAAGTCGAAAGGCCAAAAAGTGGAAAGGTTGAAAACTCAAAACGTCAAATAGGCGAAAACTCAAAAGGTCGAAAGGTCGAAGGACCGTAAGCTCGAAACCTCGAAATCTGAAAGCCCGTAATGTCGAAAGGTCGACAGCTCGCAAGCCCGTAAGGTCGAAAGGTGGAAACGTCGAAAGGTCAAAAAGACGAACGGGCGAAACGTCGACAAGTCCAAAGGTCGAAAAGCCGAAAAGTCTTAAATCGAGTTGTAAGGGGTAGAACTGACCTAGATCTACTAGAAAACATGAGTTCTAGCCTCTCCCATACTCTGATTTTGAAATGACAACATTAGAATTTTTCGTTACTTGGATTTTCAGGTATGCTCTGCTGACACTTTTATGTGAGTTCTGCAGTGGTATTCTCCAATGTAACTGCCTAGAGCTCGACGATGTTTTAGTGTCGAATCTGAGCAATACGTTCAATAATATAGGGTATTTATTTTTTTCCAAAAAAAGGCTAGGTTCGATTCCTGGCTAGAGTAATCAATTTTTCAAGAATCTAAAAAATAATTCCATTTTAGTTTTTGTCATAATCGGGGATGCAACTAATTTTAGCATTTTTGCTATCTCTTATAGTTTAGGATATCCCCCTAAAAGCCCATCGAAATGGTTCATCCTACATATGTATAACTACAACATCTACTGTTCTATACAAGATGTAACAGGTTAGCCCTTTTAAGCCGAAAGGGGGTTGTTCTAGACGTCTAGGCGAACAACTTTTGTTCTATGACTTTTGAAAATTCGAAGTACTTTTCGAAAATTTTAAGAGTAAAGTTTACTTGAAGATTAGCTGTTTCTTAGAGTTTGAGGTCATTGACCTTATGTTGCCCTTTCATTTAGCTTGGTCTACTACAATCAAACCTTCAATTACCTTTATTTTCAAAAACAGCTGTTTTTTCAGTGAAACATAATCTCAAAATTTTCAAAAAAAAAGTTCGAATTTTCAAAAGTCGTAGAACAAAAGTTGTTCGCCTAGACGTCTAGAACAACCCCCTTTCGGCTTAAAAGGGCTAACCTGTTACATCTTGTATTAATAAATATTATGCTAACAATTTATATTTATTTATCCAACATAACGATGTGAATTAAAACAGGGTTTACATTACGAAACTATTGGCATACATTTTAATCATTTTCACAAAAATGTTGCATTAACATAGCGGTACTTGCTATTTACCTCTAAATAGCCTTTTTTGATAACAATGTTCATTTTTCAGCAAAAGGACATTTTATATGCATGCCCACAAATGAACCAATTTCTGCATAGAAACTGAGGCGTCTAGGCTAAAAGTTGCTTCCTCTTTTCGTATAGTGGTGTGACTACCTAGTGTTACAGTTTTCAGGTCGAACTAAGGCCTCTAACTTGAACTAATGGCTGCTATCAGAGATAACAACCGGGACCAGCTGCATTGCATTTAAAGCATTGCACAACATTACACACAGCGCAATCTAGCCCCAAACTAAGCACTACGCTTGTACTATGGGTACTAGACAACGGATATACTAAATATTATACTTTTTTGGAAATACATACATATGATATATAGAAAACACCCAGAACCAGAAACAAACATTTATGGTCAGGAGAAATATTTGTTCCCGGCGGGATTCGAATCCGCAGCCTTCTGCATTGCAGTCCGGCGTTCGCCCGACGCGCCACAGAGGCCGTCATTATTTGTTCATATTCGCATTCTGAACCGATTAGTATATAATTTGTTATATGCAGATATTTAGCTGACAACGGGCAATAGGCAAGCTGTCAGCAAGCACAGCATCCGCTAACCGCTTAACGGGCCTTTCGAAGCACGTAAGAGCTCAAGAAAAGTTGCTTATGCCACTAGTTTCGTAAAGTAAATATCGCTTTACATGCATTTAAGATTCACCCATGACTGGTGTACCCTTGACATCCCCTATCTCGTAACTTTAGGAGTGGCACTTACAAATATTTCTGCTGGCCCTTCTACATCTACATGTAGAGGATGAGGTCGAGGGCTTTCGTACGACCCCAATAGGTCTTCTGCATTGAGAGCTTGTTGTTGTTGTTGTTGGTCTTGTTGTTGTCGCGTTTCTTGTTGTTGTTGTTGCGTTTCTTGTTGTTGTTGTCTTTCAATACTCGAAACTGTTTCTTCAGAAGTACCAGATGTGGATGATCGTTGGCTTTGGACCTCGCCTCTTTCTTCCAACGTATGTGTTTCGACTCTATTGCGCCAAGGTAAGCGGACTGTGGGAAGGCGTGGTTTCCCGTATTTATAGAAAATAGCACCTATTAGTAAGATGACCAAGGCAGCTAATCCTACGCTCATGCCTATAAGACCAGCGTTGAATCTCGGAGCGGGTTCTGTGGAAAGACGAGTTAGTTTTTAATTACAAAACTAGCAGCGCCCGCTGTTTAACCCGCGTAAGTTTCGATCCCGCGGGGATCGGAATTTCGGGATCATAAGCCTACCCCACCTTCGCCGCGCAAGCATAATACAAAGAGAATACAGTCACTACGTTTTCGTAGTACTTCAGTGAACGCGACAGAACCTCTGTAAAGGGGCATTTTTCCTCGTTTTTAGAGTCACAAACGGAGAAAAACAATGTCCGCGCCAAAACTCGGCACACGCTGCTGGTGTCGAATTTTTGTTTAGCTGTAAGGCGACCGCATTCAAGCGACTTTGAACGTTAACCAAGTAGGATAAAGTCTAAATTCGAGCAAACGTCATATTGAACTATATAATTTTAAATGTATAGGTATGTAGAACGGCGCTCGGACATTTTTTGAGTGTTGTCAGTTAGACACTTACAGCCGAATACAGAAACGTCATTTAAAATTTGAGAGGTTCTTAAATTATTGAGCAGTTTCTACATTTAAAATTAGTATGGCAATTTTGGAGTTTGAGAGCTGCTTCTTTGTTTAATTAGTTCTCAAATGTTGAGTAGCGTTTCAGTATTCGGCCGTGAGTCTTTGGTAATTATATGTCAATGGTTGCATGTCGCATTTTCATGGATGCTCCGCTCCTATTGGTCTTAGCGTGATGTTATATAACCTTCCTCGATAAAAGTACTATAAAACTAAAAAGAACTTTTCAATTTGGACCAGTAGTTCCTGAGATTAGCGCCCCGAACTGAGACCTCACGACCCCCTATCTCCCTAACCCCCCTACCGATCCGGCTCATCTTTATCTCTCATCATAAATTCTATTGACCTAAACTACGCGCATACCAAAATTCATCAAGATCGGAGCTACGATACTCAAGTTATCGTCGAACAAACATACAAAGATACAAGCGCCAGGCCCGTCTACACTGGACCTCACTCGCTCGTTTGGTCAATTACAAGTTAAGTGGCTAGTTCAGGTTAGTAACTCACGTTGCACATAGAAGACGAGAGTATCCCTGGCCTCAAATATCTCGTTGTCCACAACAGCCGCACACGTCCATCTTCCCGCGTCGCTTTCCTCCACCGGCGTGATGGAGAGTGAGCAGTCGCCGTAATTGAGGTCTCGCCCCGGGGTGAAGTAAAAGCGGCCCAGGAGACGGCTGGGACAAACATACACGTTCATTTTGAAAACAAATGAATGAATAAATGAATGAAATCAAAATCAAATTAAATATTTATTTATTAACTATGACATTTATTAGACATTTCTCAAATTACATATATCAGACATCGATTCTCCACTAAGCACAAGCTTGTATCGGCAGTAACCGAGGAACCAATATAATGCAATATAGATAGACGCCTAATAATTCCATAAAAATATATACCTTATTTCAGGCTACAAATGCCCATAAATATATACCTTATATAGACTAACATACATAGGTATTTTATAATAAAATGAATGTGTTAATAGTTAGCTTAGAACTATGTTAGTGGCACTTCCATTACACTACACTTTAGTCTTTGTGTGTTCCTGTGGGATTTGTCCGCGGAAGCGAATGAATGTCATTTATTTGCACGAAATATGGTTACAACAGATGTTATCAATTAGTAGGTAAAGTTCAACATATTTCACCAGCACTTAACTTAGCATGCAAATATCAGAAATGAATTAAGTACTTATTTTAAATGAATCCTAATGTCAACTACGTTCACGTACGTTGTTAAACGTTCTTCCACAATTCCAACCCGCAAATACCGAGCTTTATTGTCCATTGCAACTGAGTGGCGTAAGTTAGTATATCAAATTTAAAATGTAAACCAATCAAAAATAATGACCTAAACTTTGTTTCTCTGTTATGACTATGAAGATCTTTTTATTTTATTCCTATATTACAAAATGAATTTCGATTATGAATTTCCAATTCAAAGTGTATGCTTAGTTTTTGCTAAGCTGAGTCTGAGCAAAGTCAAAGTACGCACTACAGATTTCAGCCTAAGTCTTTAAAGTTAGCTGTTAACTCTATGATAAAGAAAGGTGATCTATTTGTGATCTACCAATTAGTAGAACCCGAGTAATGAACGAAATAGTGCAACCGCTCGAGAACCGCTCGGCCGCCCGCGCCCGATATAGTGCGTTTTTCACTTCCACGGGTGAAACCGCGGGGCGCAGCTAGTAATTAATAGATAAATTAGATGAGATGTTTCTGAAGGAGTTTTAAAGATACTTACTTGTCATAAGTGATTGTAGAATCCACGCTGACCCCATCATTATTTGGGGACAAGAAACGGCAATAGTCCAACGGCCTATTCCCATTAGAGGAATGGCAATACAACGTAGCGTTTGTACCGACGACAGCCGTCACTTCTTTACGTCTCGCCGCCAAAGGCCCAGTGACTCTAACAGTGATTGTGTCTGTGATTTCCGTGCCAATGTTCCGAGGTCCCATGTGGCATGCCCAAACACCTCCATCGTCTTCTGTCACGTGTGTGAAGGAGATACCGCAATGACCTGCCGAAAGGCTTTCTCCGTCGTACCTGGGAGTATTGGACTTATTATAGAGAATGTTCGTACAATTTTAAAACTGTTTAAAGAGTTTTTGAAAGTTATCTTGTGCGATTAGTGAAATTCGAGAGAGTTAAAAGTTGGCTACAAAAAAGGATTTCAAGCATAGTATATTATCCACCGCTAAAAATACGACATTAGATAGTTTTCGCTTCATTAGCGTTAGAGGTTAGAAACGTAAACGAATGAGCCAAAAAAGTTAGCTTTAACTGTGTGTTTCCGCAATTAGCCCTACTATTGGACCTTTGTGCATGATTTTAAGCCGTGAATTACCTTACGATGTTTTCCTTCACCGTAAGAGCGATGTTAATAGCGCACATAAATTTTTCTTAAAGAAAAAGACATTGGTGCGCGGCCGGGACTCGAAACCACGACCTTCGGAATGAAAGTCGGGGTATCTACCACTAGACCAAGACCGCTCTTGAAAACGTGAACGAAAGATGTACCTTCCTAGACCATGTATTTTGCTTCCTTTGCTTTTCATTGGTCAATTATTCTAATTATCACTTTCTCAAAAGAAACTGACCTACAAGAAGTAAAATAAAGAAGACTGTGTCCTGCAATGGGACGGTACAGGTCTATAATAATAAATTCACCAACATTACGCAAATATGTTGACTTACCAAAACAACTGGTCGTCATCTAACTTAGGTACGGGAGTGAACTGAGTGCCGTTCGGGTGTTGGAACCAACAATACGACAGCGACTCCTCCGCAGTGCAGTGGATGGTGACTGTCATGTTCGCTTGTATAAACAGTTCCCTGCCTTCGCTACCATCGTCGTCAACTCTTGATGCACGTCTCCTACCTTGGAAAAATCAGTTATTTGAGAATTTTTGAAAATACTCTCCGATAGGGCTTACAAGTATAACCTCTGTTACACAGCAATGAATCGATGTCTGATATATATCGGCCTCTGTGACGCGTCGGGCGAACGCCTGACTGCAAAGCAGAAGGCTGCGGGTTCGATTCCCGTTGGGTGCAAATATTTATGTTTAATAACAAATATTTGTATCTGGTCTGGGTGTCTTTCTTTCTATGTATAATATGTATGTATTTACAAAAAAAAGGTATAATATGAAGTATATCCGTTGTCTAGTACCCATAGTACAAGCCTAGAGCTTAATTTGGGGCTAGATTGCGCTGTGTGTAATATCGTGCAATATTTATTTATTTAAATATATGTAATTTGGGAAATGTCTTATAACTCTCATAGGCTTTCATACATTTTCGTTAACATATATAACTCAAAGGTGACTGACTGACTGATCAACGCACAGCCCAAACCACTGGAGGGATCGGCCTGAAATTTGGCATACAGGTAGATGTTTTGACGTAGGCATCCGCTAAGAAAGGATTTTGATAAATTCTACCCCCAAGGGGATAAACGGGACTTCCGCGGGTGAAACCGCGGGGCGCAGCTAGTCTTAAATATAAAACTAAACCCTATTTCGCGTGGTCACGGCATCACGCGTAAAAACGGCTGGACCGATTTCAATAATTATTTTTGCGTTATCAGCTGTTATGTATCGTCATTGATTTAACATCAAGATTGCTATCAGTGAATGGAAAAAAATAATACTTAATGATAAATACATAACAAAAAAAAAAAGTACCGTTGAAAATCAACCGGAGAATAGATTACTGTATGATTGAGTCATACAGACAGATATATTAATATTTTTCTTTAATCTATACTAAATAAAGATTTATACTAGCTGCGCTCCGCGGTTTCAACCGCGTAAGGCCCGTTTCCGTTCCCGCGGGAATATCGGGATAAAAAGTATCCTATGTCCTTCTGGTTCTAAGCTACCTCGCCACCAATTTTCAGCAAAATCGGTTCAGCCCTACTTGAGTTATAAAGTGTAACTAACACGACTTTCTTTAATATACAGGGTTATGGGATTTCAATCCAAAACTGTACAGGGGGTGATTCTCCACATAAAAACGAATAACTTTTGTTTTACGACTTTTGGAATATAGATATAGATTTGTGTTTAGGCTAATGAATGAATTACTTTCACCAGTAATGTAACCTACATTGTCGAGGACTTTTTATCCTAATATTCCCACGGAATTGGGACTTGGGCTGGTGAAACCGCGGAACACAGCTAATGTTGCGTAAGCAAAACATTAACTACAGGAATTGTTCAATTATTATTATGAAAAAATATATATACGCGACGAATTGAGAACCTCCTCCTTTTTTTGAAGTCGGTTAAAAACATAAAAGAACAATAGTAGATTGTTAGACAAGGGCTGAATGTCATCCATTTCACCTGAAACATTTTTGGTGCTCGAAAGAAGTGAGAGCGCCAATAGTTTGAGGGTGAAATGTGTGACATTCACTCGAGCTAAACACTCTTCTTTTCATTTCGACTGTGAGGAAATTAAACTACTACACGCACATCTAATAAAACAGGCATATTGAGAATCATAGTATACTCAAATTTGAACCAAGAACTTGAACCAGCATCTCTGGGGACTTGTCCCGACGCCTTCTCCAATTTGGCCACGGATGCATGTTCACTCGAGTCGAAATTAAGGATTCCATTTCTTATTGTTTTACGTTTTTAGGGCACGCAGCGCCATCTACCGACATTTTTGCAGACTGCCATTCGTCAAAGAACTTCGTACTTGGTAAAAATATATAGCAATTTCTTTGACCGGAAATTGTAAGATCCGAAATAAATCGTTATGTGAACGAATAAAAAACTTACAAACGAACTGAGAACTGAGAACTCCTTTTTCGAAGTCGGTTCGAAAACCTTTATACAGCGTGTTTTATGATGACCGTTTAAGCCAAAAGGGGGTTGGACTAGACATCTAGACAAACAACTTTTGTTCTACGACTTTTGAAAATATCAAACTTTTTTTTCGAAATTTTCGTTTTTGAAAATAAAGGCAATTAACGTTTTGAATGTAGTAGTCTAAACGGAAGTTAAGGACAAAATAAGATCAATGACCTCTAACTCTAAAACAGCTGTTTTTCAAGTAAATTTTGAACTCACAATTTACGAAAACTACTTCGAATTTCCAAAAGTTGTAGAAAAGCTGTTCGCCTAGACGTCTAGAACAACCCTCTTTCGTCTTAAATGGTCATCGTCGGAACACCCTTAATAACCATAGACGAAAGAAACTGTAATTGATTACGAAAGAAACTGTAATTAATTACAAAATAAACTGTAATTTATTACAGTTTCTTTCATCTATGATATAACTTACTATGTGTCCCAGCCACGACTCTAAGCAACGCTTGTAAAGGGACCCTCGGTACAACATTAGTTCCTTCCCATTCTTGAACACCAACCGTACATCTCCAAGTACCATCATCATTTGCCGTCGGATTCTCGATGGTTATACCGCAGTGTTTCTTAGCAAAACCTTCACCGTAATAGCTGAAATATAACAAAGCATGTAGACTACTGGAAGCTTTAAGGACTCTGTGGCGTGGCGGGTGAAGCTCGGACTGCAACGCAGAAGGTTGCGGGTTTTGATTCCCGCCGGCAACAATAAATATTTCTGCTAACCATAAATGTTAACTTTAATATTATTTACTCCATATTTTATTAAATTTAGAAAATAGTATAAAGATCTATTTGTGTCAAAGATCGATTGGTCATAAGGATCTAATCTCTAAAACAATAGAAATGAAAGAAACTCGTTTTTCAGTTTCAATCGCGTTGTTTTTATTATTTTCAGCAAAGTTGCAATGCAGTTCCTACATTTTGGATACTTTACAGACTTCTTTTTTAGTATACCCTGAGGTAACCGCGAAGAAAGTCGAGGAAAAAAAAAGAAAAAGATACAGGGTTATGGGTTTCGAATCCAAAACCGTTCAGGGGGTGATTTTCCACATCAAAACGAATAACTTTTGTTCTACGATTTTTGGAAATTCGTTTTTTTTTTGCAAATTTTAAGGTTATATCTCACTGAAAAAAGACGACTGTTTTTGAAAATAAATTCAATTTAAGTTTTTATTGTAGTAGACCAAACTAAAAGAAAGGACATCTTAAGGTCAATGACCTCTAACTCTATGAAACAGCTGATTTTCAAGTAAACTTTACACTTAAAATTTTCGAAAACTACATTGAATTTCAAAAAGTCGTAGAACAAAACTTATTCGTTTTGATGTGAAGAATCACCACCCCCTGAACGGTTTTGGATTCGAAACCCATAACCCTGTATATACGAAATGGAATATGAGTTTTGGCGAAAACGCGGTGAGATGTGTGGCTAAATTTTCATTTTTGTGAAACCTAGTTCAAATGCGTGTAAATTGTTTTATTTCGAGTGCATATTATTCAATTTAGTTTCGTGAAGGTGTACAAGTGTAATGAAAGTGAAAATCGGTGCAAACCATGTACTTTAGCGTTGTTTAAAAAGCTTCGTGAACAATCATTGTAAATGGCCGCCGTTTTACAATGACTCCCTCGACTTGATTGTTTCGATGCAAATAACTTGCAAATATTAAATAATACTTGACACTGGCTAATGTCCAAATGGAATATAGCCATATAAAAGTAATGGAGAATATACAGTTGTCATATAATTAAGAACGTTTTGAAGTTTTAGAAGTTTTCTATATAAATCGTGTAATACACAGAGATGTGAACCCTCTGAGAAGCAACTAATTATGTTATAACATAGCTACATGAATAGAGCAACGTGACTTAGGATTAAAAAATATAATGTCCATATATTTGATTTTTATAAATTAATTATTTTACCAAAGTAACACATTCCAATAGTACTGAAGCTGGACAAATAATTAAGAACGATTTATTAAGCTGCTCGGGAATTGCTTTTTATGACCCTTAAATTAAAAAAAATCACAATAATATGTAGCGCGGAAAATTTTAAAAGCGATTTAATACATGTTTAACTGAAATTAATAGTTAATAGCATATCCACGGCTTTTAATTACTGCTTCACACCGGCGAGGCATAAACTCTATTAATTTTTGACATCTCGCAAGAGAAATAGAGTTCCATTCTTCTAAAAAAACGTTGTAAAGCTCTCTTAAATTTCCACACTTTGTATTTGAAACCTTTTTCTTTAGTTCGAACCACAGATTCTCTACTGGGTTTAGATCTGGACTGTTAGCTGGCCAGTCTAAGACAGAAACTGATTGCGCTGTAAGAAATTCCTTTACGGTACGTGCAGTGTGCTTTAGATCATTGTCATGCTGGAATGTCCAAATAACCGGTAGAACGTCTTCAGCATAAGGTAACATTGTTTCTTCCAGCATACTTTTGTATTGGAACTGATCCATGTTATCTTCTATCAACTTTACAGGTCCTACACCATGTCCAGAAAAGCACCCCCAAATTTTTACATTTCCATCACTGTGCTTTAATGTAACTTTCGTGTACTTAGGGTCGAATGCTGTATTTGGGGGACGTCGTACATATCGTTGTCCATCAGAACATACTCTGTGTATTTTCGTCTCATCAGAAAAAAGTTCATTTTTCCACTGTGGCACAGTCCAGTTTTCATACTTTCTCGCAAATGCAAGCCGGGCTTGCCTGTGGCAAAATTTCAACATGGGTACCTTTCTTGATATCCTACTGTGCAATTTTTCTACTACAAAAACGTCTTCGAATAGTGCGTGTTGAGATTGCTGAAGGGTTGTTTTCAACAAAATATTCTTTTCTCAGTTCATTGGACCTTAAAAGGATTTTGTTTTGCCATACGAACCGTGTTTCGGTCATCTCGAAGACTGTTTTTTCTCTGTTTAGGTACTCGTGGAGCATTCGAAGAAGTTTTATACGTAGCAAAATGCTTAACAGCGTGGAAAACCATCGTTTTTGAACATTGCAGATGGTTGGCTATCTTTTTATAAGACCAATTCTTCCGGCGAAGTTTTATTATTACTTCCCGTGTAGATTTGTCATAGTTTTGAGCAATCACTTTTAATCTTAAACAGCACTAAATGGCGCCAAAATTATACAAACAGTAATAAATCGACCGAGTATTCTCTATTTAAATTTGAATAAAGATATAAACTATTTAACGTTCTTAATTACGTGACCAGCCAGTAAATAGGAATACTATGTTTAGAAGTAGTGTAAAAAGTTTGTCTATTTATTTATAGCTAATTCGTGTATATCAATGCATGCAGTGATATTGTGGAAAAGTTTTACGATACAGAGAGAATTAAAAAAAAATACATGCAATTGGTTTTGCGTCTTAGTTTGAAAAAAATCTTCCCTTTATATCAGCGTTCTTAATTATATGACCACCACTGTATATATCTTTTGCTTACCTATGGGATCCATCGCTCAATCCATCAATGACATTGTATCCAGATTGCTGGTTTGTCTTTTGGAAACGACAGAAAGTGATGTTCTTTGTAGTATGCAAGATATTGCAGTAGAGGTTCAACTTGTTAGGGTTTGAGCTTCGTACGTAGCCTACGTCCAGGCGTTCGGCTGAAATAAATAACAATTCACTTTATTGTTGTAACTTGCTACGGTAGCTGTTTCATCAGCGTAAGTCCCGATCTGTGCCCATATCATCTATCCAGTGGATGTCTGACAACAATAGAAATTGACAGGCACTATGCAGTACATGGCTGCTTTGACGTAAAGTGGTTATTACCGGTGATCACCGCAAAGCTGCATTGAACTGCATAGTGCCTGTCAATTTCCACTGTTGTAGACATCCACTGGTTAGATAATATGGGTGCTGGTAAGAATATCTGACTAAAAAATAGTCTGTGTTAATCCTGATAGCTGATTATGTAATTATTTTGCTAATAAATATCGATTTAAAATTTAAACCATTGCAATTGTTAGTTTTTACGATTACAGATATCCAATTTAACAGTTACAGACCCTAGTTTCAAATACAATGGCAATTTGTTTGACAATGTGAAAAATTACGTGAATACAACCAATTACAAATGTTTCAAACGAGATTTGTTATCAATGGAGTTACAGAGTTGCTAGCTAATTATAGCAGATCTCTTGCTACCAAGTTTTATCGCTATCGGTTCAGTAGTTTTTTTAAGTAAATAAAGCCGTATTTTCATTCACCTTTTAGCGATATCTTTGAAAGTGATGGAAAAGAAAATGAAATATCTTGATATTACTTCAAAACGTTTCCTGTACTTGGAAAAAGTTTTGAAAAATGCTTTCCATAATTCTCCACTCGATAGGATTGGAACCTGCAACTCTTACCTATCCGTCGAATTTTAGAATTCAGATTTTTAGAAAATCATTTTCAAAAACGACGCGACGTATGTAAATTTTCAAAGTCATGTGCATTGTGCATATCGTATCGACATCATAATTTAAGTCAATAAGCAATCAATCACACAACACAATCGACTTAAATCAAAACTTTTAAATCGCATTTGCACTTGATTTCTTAAGATTGGTAAATCATTTAAAAAGATTAATTAGCACATAAAAGATCGTGATTTAAGATATGTAGCTTTAATTGTTTTATCGCTTGTCTGGAAAAGTCTGTACGTACCTATTGTATTATAATCTAGAGATTTCTTTCTTAATCAGGTTTTTATGACGTTTCAAAGTGATCTATGCAAAAGGCTTTTTTTTTCTACTAATTAATAATAACTGTACAGGTGTAGACTCCTAAAAACAGACTGACAGAAAAGGCACCAAGCTCCACACAAGCTGTGTCAAACTCTTTTTTTGTTGAAACAAGGAATACAATGATCGATACCTGAATAACACATACGGCCTCTGTGGCGCGGCGGGAGAAGCCCGAACTGCGACGCAAAAGGTTGCGGATTCGATTCCCGCAGGGGACAAATATTACTGGACCATAAATGTTTGTTTCTAATTCTGGGTGTTTTCTATGTATCATATGTATTTGCAAAAAAAAAGTATAATGTGTAGTAGGTATATCCGTTGCCTAGCCCTTTCCGTTGCCCATAGTACAAGCTTGGGCTTAGCGCTGTGTGTAAAGTCGTGCAATATTTATTTATTTACTCGGGGTAAGGAGTTAATTGGTACATGAAAACTCACCTTCAACAGAGACGCTTCTATCGACCTGTAATTCCGAAACTCTACCAGGGAGCCCCAACAAAATATGCCAGTTGCCCTGAACAGCCCTCGTTGTCCTGTCCAAGGTGACAAGACAATGTCCAGGCACTAAAGTGCTCTCAGTAAAAGGCTGGGTCACTACGCAGTACGAATTGTCTAGAGTAGTTAAGTTGACTTCGGTGTGAGTCTGTCCATCGTTTAAGGTTATAGGCGATCCTGTGTATTGATTCACGTCATCTATAAGAAAAAAAATACATACATACACTCACGGCAAAAACGCTTTATTGTCGACCTCTGTGGTGCGTTGGGCGAAACCCCCCATCGCAAAGTAGGTCTAGCGTTCGATTCTCGTGACAAGTATGGTTGTTACCATAGTTTTATCAAACTTAGGGGTGGTAAACTGTAGTTAGTTGAGTCGAGCTATATTCGAAATGACCGTAGTCGAATCGACCGTAGTTAAGTTGAAAATAGTGCAGAGCCCTTAGTATGAGTATTGATAGTTTATCGTCTCGATGAAACTGGCAGTTTACTTCCATACTTATTTTAGTTCATAATAGTTACCGCTAGGGGCGCTGATGGAAAATGTATGGAGTAAACTGCCAGTTTCATCGAGACGATAAACTATCAAATCTCATACTAAGGGCTCAGATGAAAATAGTAAGTAATTATGATACGTAACCATTTATGCTAACCATGCTTTAGCATAAAGTGCTTATATATTGGTTTCTAGTTCTAGGTGTCGTCTACGTGTATCATATGTTGTGTTTACAAAATAAAACTATAAGGGTTTCTTATTGAATTCGAAACCTTAAAAAAGGTTTCAAGTAGTTTAAATTGTAGTAAATTCTTTATTTAGTTCCCAAAGTTCAAGCCTAGTTTCTTAGTTTAGGGATAGATTACATTGTATGTAACGCCCTGATTATATTAATTATTTTAGAGATTCATGTAATTCGCATACGTGGGATTTAGCCTAAATTAAAAGTAATATCTGAAGGTGCTAATTGGCACGCGCGGGTTGACGACTAAGGGACCGTCTCCACGAGCGTTCAAATCGCAAGGATATTATCTTATTTCGATACAACGCACCGCCGTGTTAACATCGCCGTGTGGAGACACGTTCATAGAGATTTTATAGAAAAATAAGTGGCCCGACAATAATATCGCCGCGATTCTAACGCTCGTGGAGACGGTCCCAAAGTCAAACGCTCAACGATAAAAAAAATGCATAGGCATTAAAAGATACCTACAGTTTAGGACAAACAAAGATAATAATATTAATATTTAAACACGAGTATACAATGTTGCAATGTCAATTACCCTCGTAAATATCAGCTCCTAATCATTTTGTTTGTCAAAATCCAGTAGTCGAAACGTGTTGGTTTTCTATCACATATAGATACTGTTATCTCCATCAAAAATCTAATCAAAATTTTCTCCAAAACATTTTTATCTAAAAGTCAATGCCCAGACGTATTTACACATAGACGTTGATTTGTACTTTGTAATTAAAAGTATTATCGGCAATAATATTATTATTATGCCTACAACTAAGCTTATTTCTTAGTAGAATACTTTGGCTGAAATCTATAGTGCATACTTTGACTTTGCTCAGACTGAGATTAGCCAAAGTTTTGGGCAAAATGAGGATACTAATTATTCGCACTACTATACTATTATTTAGAAATAAGTAGAATTTACCTTTGATGTACAGTTGTACCCATCCAGTAATAGTTTGAGTTCCCGAGGTAGCCGATAACCGCCACCGCCCGTAATCTTGCTTTTCAACGTTTTTTAGACGGATTCCACATTCAGTCCAGCTTTCGTACCTATACAGAATAATAATTATAAGAAGAAAGATTTACTGTTTTGAAATATACATAGGACCTAGCTATATTTTGTTCTAGCTGCGCCCCGCGATTTTACCCGCGTATGTCCCGTTTCCGCAGAAAAATCGGGAGAAAAATCTATCGGCTATCGGTAGCCTATGTGTTATTAATAACACTATCCGTTAGTCCGTTCAGTCACCGTTTATTGTTTCCTGTCGCAGCTCAATTTGATTACAGCAAGCAAATTTACCTTCACATCAGCATAGCTTAGCATATTTCATAGTTGTGTCTCGGAGTTTCACCAGCTCCTGCGCGATCCCGCAATATATCAGGATAAAAAGTAGAAGCGCATGAGGGAATCCCCAGATCTCCAGCTTTTTAAATGCATGCATACCAAGCATCACAATCGGTTCAGTAGTCAGCAAGGAGTAATAAATTTCCTCGTTTACTTACATAATATATATACATAATACGAGCCGCGCCCCGCTGTTTCACAAACGTAAGTTCCGATCCCGCAGGATCTTCGGTATCAACAGTAACCTATGTTACTCTCTAACACTTAAACTATCCCAAATCGGTTTGACCGTGAAGAAGGAACAAACAGACAAACGAACTTTCAGATTTATAATATTAGTAAGGATTAATAGGATTAGATAGATACAAATCTAAGTAAAATTAATTAAATTTACCTATTACTTGGTGGGCTATGGACATTAAATGTTGCTCCTTCCGGTGTAGTAACTATACAAGTTTGTTGATTCTCGATGGTAGAAGCCAGTTTCATATGAGCCTCGAGTCCTTGGACGATGTGCAGTTCGGAAGGCCAACCTATTCCCTCCTGCATCTTATACAGGTCGCCCAACTCTATGTCATATGTCAAAATTTGTGCGCGAACATTGTGAAGGCATAGTACTGAAAATTTAGTTATTTTTAATCGTGTACTTTGGCTACGCAGTTAACGCCTCTATGGTGCGTCGAACGGTAAATCCGTTGTCTACAGCCATAGTACAGGCAAAGTTGCTTAATTTGGGTTGTGCGCAACGTCTTGTAAGGACAGTTAAATTATTTATTGAGATTCTCTGATATATAATAACAATACGTCTTGTATTATTTATTTATTTTTATAGTACCCAAGCAGCAATTTATGGTCATATTAAAGGACATAGAACGTTTTGGGGAACACCTTTTAAGTTCTGTAAAACATCTAAGAACGTTCACTTTGTTCGAAAGTGGACCATTTTTATCACTGAACAGAGTTAAAACGAATTCATAGCAGTATCAGCCATGTCAAATCAGTCATATACAAAGTATGTAAAAGTAGCAACGCGTTTCAAAATGATGACGTACTAGTCACCGAAAGAACTTTTATGGTACTTTATTATACTATACATAAACTATAGAAGAGTTTTCCGTGCCTGAACAGTTTACTTGTCATTCTTTAACAAAAAATGTATGCAGAGTGAAAATTTATTAAAAAATATTGAAAGATGAAACATAATTTGAGGTGTCGACAGCCATGACTTTTTATTAATGTTTTAAATTGTAACACCTACGATAGAAATGGAAGTCTAAATGTGGGAGCGCATGTTTTATTGTGACATGTGGGAGCGCATGTGTGTTTTACTGACAAACTAGGGTAATGTTTACAATGAATTTTAAGAGCCCCTCTAGAATTATTTAGTTTTTAATAAAATATTTATTAATTAAAATGACATGAACTTTATAAACACCGTTATAGCACCTCTCGTTGTAACGAAGTTGTCAGCAAAATTAGGGTTCAGCAGTTCGGGTTTGATAAATATTTTTTTAAATGATTAAATATTGTTTATTATTCAAAGCTTGTTTTATTATATCAAATATATTTTATAATCTAAGATATTGTTTAATTTATATAGAATTACACTGAAACAAAATGTCTGATGGATGACGTTGTATAAGCAAAATAGATATCTTTTGTTTAGAATCTAATTGTGATATAATAACAACATTGGTCAACCTTTTTGTACCATTTTGTATTATCAAAGAGATTTAAAAGCCTTTACAGTACAAGGTGTGTTATAAAGGTATAAAAAAAAACGTTTGTGATCAGTTCTGCTCTAAAAAGGCATATTTTTGTCATGCTTACCTGCGACCTATAAAAGATCACATAAGACTGATTAAAGTACAATTAAATCACATAAGCGTAACCTGACATTCATCTACACGTCAAAAACGCTCTGTAGTAGAATTTTGTAACTATTATCGTACTAGTACTACAACAATACTCCTTATATCCATAATAGCGCAATATTGTCGTCTAATTGAGTTCTCATCACTGCTATAACAAACTACGTGTAACAGTTCGTTTTGAACCTTTTTTAGCTCAAATATGGCCAATAAAAGCACCTGTAAAAATGTATATAAAGCAAATTGCTCCGGTAGTAGTTACATTTAACTATGTTAAAGTACCATACTATAAACGCTAAATAAAAATGCGTTGTAAACGTTTATATCGATCGGTTATTGGTCATTTTGGTTCTATAAGTTTTAGAGCAACAATGTGTCGACGAACACTTTTATAAAACGCATTGTCTTAACTAAAACCATTATAAATCGTTTTCAGAGCTATTTGGTGACAGATTTTGAAATTATTGGACCAGTTTGCTGCTTGGGTAGGTATTAGAACAAAACCATAATAACTGGCTACTAATAAGTAAACAACTTCTACTTACCCGTAGCGAAAAAACACACAACTCCTTTCAGCAACATTTTTCAAAAAACTATTTTTTTTTAAACTTAAAAAAAATTATGTTCCTTTATTTTTTGTCTTTTACAAAGTGTGGGTTTAAAAAAAAAGAAAATCAAATTTATTTACAAAATCATCTTGCTTCCTGAACAATTAAAGTCATTCTGCCCTTAAGCCAAGCTAAAATCTAACCACTTCAACGAAATCTCATCAATAATTTACCTATAACTTACTTATCATCATCCTTTTCAGATTAGATTATCATTCTAGTCGCTGCCGGTTAAGAATCATGATTAGAAAGCGGTCGAAGAAAGGTCTTTTTACATACCCGAATAAAAAACAATTAATATATGCATATTATTCTAAGTAGGTAACTACATTAGCTTAGGTACCTAGATAATTATTAAGAAAAAAGAAATAAATTAAGAAAAGTCTCTAATTTGGTCCCGTATTATTTATCCAGTGGACGACTGACAAAGTGGAAATTGGCAAGAATTTTGCAGTACATTGCTGCTTTGGCGTAACGTAGATATTTACGTGATTACCTCAAAGCAGGAATGTACTGCAAAGTTCTTGTCAATTTCCACTTTGTCAGTCGTCAGTCTATTTTTTTTTTATTCGTTTTTTTTTTCTCACTCGTTCCTAATATGTTTCTTAACCTAAATGAACAACGATATTCAAATTGCAGCAGGTCTGGCGCTGTTCGCCATTTTGCATATTGTAACTTTGTTAATGTAACAAAAATTATAATTTAAAAAAAAAAGATAGATGCAAGGTAGTTAAGGCAAATTCATCACAACAAAACAGGGTTATGATTTCTGTTTACTTATGTCTTGTCGTTATGAACACTAAGACAAAACGCAAGTGTAGGAGTCTTCTTTTCTCGCCCGAGAAATCCTGTCTCGGCCAAAAATACCGACACCGAACGGAGAACAGACGAACGAGAGAACAAGAAGGCGAGAAACTCCTCATATTCTCGGGTGTTCTCGGCGTGAGTCTGTAAGGGCCTAGAGAGCTTCAGCCTGATACCGAAGTCAACTTGACATGCATGTGAGGGACCGTCACCACGAGTGTTAGAATCGCGGCGATATTATCTTATTTCTATACAACGCACCGCCCGCGCCGCGTTAACATCGCCGTGTGGAGACACGTTCATAGAGATTGTATAGAAATAAGTGGCTCGACGATAATATCGCCGCGATTCTAACGCTCGTCTTATTAAATCGCGCGGAGCGAGATGCATATATCAAATGAATTTCCGACATCGAATTGGGACCGAATCTCTCTGTATATACAGTTAGGCTAGAATGAGAAACATTTTGTCGAGTCGGCATAAAGGTTCGGTCTCTTTCTCTCACACAACGAGAATGAGACGAAATTTAGAAACAAGGCATGCTATTATATGATTGATCTATAGCGACTGAGACATCGAATAAATAGGATTATAAGTTTGAATTCTTATTCTACTCATGTTTCTACCTAAATTAGATATTTTTGTCTTTTTTTTCAATACTAGTTTGCTCTCAGACTGGCTGTGTTTACAAATATCACCTGTGTAAGTAGACTGTCATATTCTAACAGACGCTTAGATATCGATTACAAGTAAGCTATCTACGTACCAAGTACGCAATTAATTCTGCAATTTTCAAAAAAAAAGTATCAAACACATATACACAACTTTCACAGCATATTATATGAACTTGTTTGCAACATTGTAACGTTTAGATAAAGTTTTGCCGTGACCGATAACAAAAAAAATAATCTCGATCAATTCTTTAATCTCTTATCTGATTTAAAATAATTATTAATTACGTACACTTTAGGTTCCTATACCTACTTAACTTTACTTTAGTGGCTCTTCAACAGTAGATATGACATCAGAAGGAAGACAGTGTTAAATATCGTTAAAATAGTGTTAAAAAGAATCAAAATTGACTTTAACTTTAAATGCTTGTCGTGAGGGAGCTCCTTAAAAGGAAAATGTTTAAGATATCACCTTCAGTATTACATAATAGTACATCTGAATGAAATAATGACGAAAATTCAAAACACCGTAAACTATTTCATTGCTTTATTTGAGCTTAAATTACTTGCTTAATTAATAAATATGAGTTATAGGTGAAAGACGCTTACATATCAAGAAGTACTAGCTGAATCAACCTTTAGTTTATGAGTAACTTTTTCTTTAATTGGTAGATGGGGTATTACGTCGTCTGCCTCTTTCATTTGCGATGTAGGAATCTGTAATAATCAAAGAAGGATTAAGGTAGGAATATTTCCTTGAGGCCTCTTTACTGTACAATAATCCGTCGAACTTGGACTTATATTATTCACCTCACCATTATTGGCACAATTGCAGCCTTATGGCAAGCAGAAGCCAATAACTAAGAAGAAGAATTAAGGTACATTATTAATTACTAGCCTCGTGGTTACCCCTTACATCTTGCGGTAATATAAGGGTAAAAGTGTCCTAGATGTTAAGCGAGATCTCCAGCTATTTGCTCTCTAAGTTTTATCGCAATCGGTTCTGTAGTTTTTGAGTGATTAAAACATGCAAACAAACAAATATCTAAGCTTTCGCATTTATAATATTAATAGGATCACAGTTACTGGCGCCTGGGCATGTTATGGTGTTAGTAGCAACAAAGGACTTAATAGACAGATGGGGATGTCTTAAAGGGTTTTCGGTCGCCTATATAAGCTCGCATGAGCGGATATTCTTGTAGGCGTTAAATTATTTTTCAAAAACCATTTCTTTGTCAACATAAAGAAATAAACATCTAGGTATATTTAGCGTGGTCATCAATGCGAATTTGACTTCTTTTATTCTAAATAATATTTTTCCTCATTATTCATTAACTAAATGAAATTAGTCTTTAAAAAGTGCTTTCCAGAATTGCAACCAACCGGATATTCACCTACAACTCCTGTAAATCCTACTAATATTATAAAGCTGAAAGTATGTGTGTATATGTGTTTGTAATTCAATTCCGTAAAAACCGCTGAACCGATTACCATGAAACTTGGAATATAGGTGGCTGGAAACCTCGAATAACACATTAGCTTCTTTTTATTCCAATAATCCCGCGGGATCGGGACTTACGTGGGTGAAACCACGGGGCGCAGCAAGTCAGTTATAGTGCGTCTACGTCTGGTGCCAATCGCATCGGGATGTAATTAAGGATTGTATTTCTTCGTGTTTTCGACTGACGCAGGTAGGAACATGAACGTTATTATTTCATAATTAAGTTTTTATATTTCGCTGTCGTTAAATATAAGAATTCATTTAGTAAGCTAATAGGAATTAATTGATGGACAAGACAGCGTTTAAGCCAAGTGAAGGAAACAAGTCAACTTGCTGCCCGAGTCTGTAAGAATAAACCGTGTAGAGGCCGTGTAAATTCTTTACGGTTCGCCAGTCATTTTACTCTTCTTTTAGTGTGCTAGATGCGAAAAAAATATTATAAGTATTTTTTTAACAGATTGAATTTAGTATTAAGATAAAACTTAAAGTTTTAACATTATGCTTCCGCAATTAGCCCTATAACTGGGCCTTTGTGCGTGACGTTAAGCCGTGGGTTCCCAATGTTTTCCTTCACCGTAAGAGCGATGTTAATAGCGCACATAATGTTTTCTTAAAGAAAAAGACAGGTTGGCTGGGATTCGAAACCACGACCTTTGGAATGAAAGTCGGGGTATCTACCATTAGACCAACATCGTTAGTTTATTATTTATTAGTTTATAATCGTTTGCGTCTAAAATATTAAATAGCGTAAAATGTAAAATTACTGGTGTTTTCTTACAGAACTACTGCCCTGGTTAATGTCTCTATTATCCATCCACATAAATAGTAGATGTAAACCTAGAAATATTTTTAAAGGAAAAATTCATCTTCAAAAATTCTTGCGAGATTTGAACTCGCGTCCCTGGATCAATATTCCAGTGCCTATACTGCTCGGCCACGCAAGTTCCCAAAAATTCACTTGCGGCGAGCTTTTTGAAGATGAATTTTTCCTTTAAAAATATTTCTAGTAAATATGCCTTGTACGAGATGTAAACCTTTTATAATATTATGAGAATGTAAATAAAAACTTTTTTTAATATTCTTCATACTTACATTTATGTCTTTCGCTTCAGCCTCCTTGAATGTATACTCTCTCAGTACGTAATCAGAGTCTGCTACATAGAACATCCTTGTTTCATGAGATCTCACCAGTACATCGTCTACTCTCAGGAAAAATCGTAACAAAATAAACCAATTTGTAGGCATTACTCTCTGTAAAAATGCAATCAAAAATGCTCTTTGCAATCAAATATTTTATACTAAGGGACTGTCTCCACGAGCGTTAGAATCGCGGCGATATAATCGTCGAGCCACTTATTTCTGTACAATGTCTATGAACGTGTCTCCACAAGGCGATGTTTACGCGGAGGTGCGACGGATGGATTATCAACGATTCTCCCACTCGTGGAGATGGTCCCTAATAGTCGGAAATCAAGTAAAGATCAAGTTTCTTTCTAGAATGATAATAGACAGCTAATGGTGGGCTTCTGCAGGTTTTGAAAGACTATCAATTAAAATGGTGATTAAGGGATGATTTATATTAGACCGTCACGGGTCCTAGCTTCGTCATCCATTGCTCGGTGAGTAGTCGAGCAGTCTATTGCAACCGAGTGGCGGCCGAGCAATGGACAACGAAGCTCGGACCCGGCCGGCGCTCGTGACGGTCTAATATAAATCATCCCTAAACCACAGGTAAGGTTTCATTATCTTAAGAAATATTTTAAGGACTTTTGATCTATTGATTTTTACGATAACTCTTTTGGCCCGGAAATAACAACTGTTAGAGTCAATAAAAAATCTATAATCACACCCGCACACAAGTTTGTTAAATGAATTAATAGCCTCACCAGGAGATGTCGCTTTTTTCAAACTTAATATTCTATTCCGATTCTAATATTAACAGAATATAAATCTTCAGTTTAAGGGTAGAGTTTATCTGAAACCTATTACAAACATGGAACATTGTATGAATGTAGAGCTAGGAAACAAAACTTACAATTTTAACCGACAATTTTGATATTCCGTGATCGTGCAACTCATCTTCAAACAATGTAAGATCATGATAGAAAAGAATCTGATCTTTCTGCTTAAGTATTTCATAGTCAATGGTTTCTGTAGTTGGTTCCACAATTATATTGTCCGAAAGAGTGCCTTTATACTTTGTTGTGAATGTCCAATCAAATGATTTCTTCATTTTTCCTGATTCAGGCCTAAGGAAACAACACTGCATTATTTGTCACACAATTAAGGAGGCCTGTCAATATTGAAAAAAATTGTAAGATAGGTAATGAAACATTAAAGCTTTCCTCAAGGTAAATAAACCGATTTATAACAGAAAATGAGTTTCATTTAAATAAAACACCTAACTCACCTTGCTTCTTGCCAAGCTTCAGCACATGCAACTTCTACAGCTTTAACTGTGCTGGAGACACACTTCAGGGCATCCAGAGGATCAAACTTTATAACCGCACCGTTTTTGTGGTGCAATGTCAGGATATTCTTGGGGAACACCATATCGGGAAAATGTGGTATGGTGAGTTCCTTGCTGTATCTGTAATTTGAAGTTAGTTTATGTTTAGCAAGAGTATAGTTATGTAGAGTTTAGCTTTGGTATAGAATAGTGCTACCCCATGTCTTAACATATGTCGTAAAAAGTGACTGATCTGGGAGGGATCTGGGGGATTCTATATCACTTCTAATCTATTCGCAGGTGTGGGCAATCATGATTTATTTATCACCATTCACATGGTGCTGAATTTAAAGCCATTCTAGTACCTATGCATATGTATTGGGAATGGATGTTATTTTTTTACTGGTCATATTCGCAGATATGTTCCAAAGGTCCCTGGCAAATTAGCTTGTATTTTATGATACATAACTGTAGGTATCTAGTGGTAAATTAACTTACATACAAAACTCGCAGAACTGATCATCGTCCCGCTCACAAACAACTTTCGTGGCGCACATACTTGGTAGAATGCGGCTTACATCGTACGATACGTGCCACGGCCCGAACTGAATCGATTGAGAATTGGTTGTAAAGCGTCCCGCGTCAACAGCACTTTCCTAGAACATCGAAGAAATTAAAGAACTGCAAAAAGATAACCTTTTCACCGGGTAGATCCATAATCAAAGGTGAAAGATTCCTGCAATTACTTTAAATTACCTGAGAAAACATTGTATCTGTTATTTAGAAGGTTCAAGTTTTGAATTCGATAGTATATTTTTTAACATTTAGAACAACAAAGCAAAATAACAACACAACACAATCTTTGATCGACCGACAAAAAAAATATAATAAAAACTCAAATGTTGCCAGATAAAAAAAATTTAACTGGCGGGCAAATATCTCAACGACAAATAATTGCTTTTTTAGACTTCCGAATTTCAAATTAATGGAGGAATGATATATCATAAGATCACTCACTCGTCCGTCTGTTTATTCATGGGTTTGCAGACTACAAAAGCCACTCAGACGAATGAGTGGATAAAAAAGACCAAAGCAAAGTTTTTTTAGGCTATAAGCAGTAAGAATTCAATATTTTTAGGACTAGTCACATTTTTCTATGTCAGCTTGACACTGATGTTTTGAAAACACAAAGAGGGGGGGGAGGGATATTATTTATTTCTTATCGGTTGTGAACCGATTATGGCCATTAGGAAATTAGCCAGTGTCAAGTATTCTAATATATTATGCAAGTTATTTGCATCGAAACAGTCAAGTCGTCATAGTTAAAGTCAAGTCTAGGGAATCATTTGTAAACGCGGCGGCCATTTACAAACAATCTTCACGGAGCCTTGGAGACAACACTAAGTCAATGTTTTGCACCGATTTTCACTTTCATTCCACTTGTACACCTTCACGAAACTAAATTGATTAATATGCCCCCGAAATTAAACAATTTGCACGCATATGAACTAGGTTTCACAAAAATGAAAATTTAGCACCACATCTCCTCAAGGAGTTCCCGCCAAGACTCCGGGGGGAGGGATAAAGGCGGTTTATTAGAGGGAGAGGAGGGGAAAATATGACAAGCCAATGTTGCTAGGTAAGCATTTTTTACCATTTATTAGAATATTCTTAATGACTTCTTTTTCTTCATTTATATAGCTTATTCCATTTGGACATCAGCCAGTGTCGAGTATTATTAATATTAGCAAGTTATTTGTATTGCATCGAAACAGTCAAGTCGTCATAGTTACAGTCGAGTCGAGGGAATCATTGTAAAACGGGGGCCATTTTTACAACGTTTGTTCACGAGCTTTGGTGACAACGCTAAAGTCCATGTTTTGCTCCGATTTTCACTTTCATTTAAACTTGTACACTTTCACGAAACTAAACTGATGAATATGCCCTCGAAATTAAACAATTTACGTGCATTTAAACTAGGTATAACAAAAATGAAAATTTAGTAACACATAACCTAACCGCGTTCCCGCCAAAAACTCACTCTCAATGACTTTTCTGGTTCTATCATTTACCGACTTCCAAAAATGGAGGAGGTTGTCAATTATTTTAGTTCATCGATGATTGTTTATCTTTTTGTTGATAAAAGTGATAAGATAAGATGATATATACAAAATAATAGGTAAATTATTCTAGATAAGCTGAGCCCAAAGCGAGGAGGAGCGCTTTTTTGTATGAAAAAAAAAAACACGGACGTGACACGTCCTTTGCGTTGATTTCTTCACACAAAAAAGTCGAAAATATGAAAGTGAAAAATGACTGATTATATTGAGTGGGATATCGTTCAATGGTATAATAATCGAATGAATAATTTAAACATCATTCTTAGGTTTCTTCAATCATTTTTCATTTAGAATCTACAATAATTCAAAATTGGTTAGCAGCCGTAGCAGTAGCAAAAAGACCGCAACCTACTAAATAATCTTAATCCTCAACTTAATAACACCCTCAATGCACCGTAAAATAAACATAATATTTGAATATTTGAAAAAACCTGCCTACTTTAAAAACGAAATAAAACTTAAAAAGATAATAGGTTATTTATTAGTTTTTATTTCGTTTCCTATTGGATTATTTATCGAAACAACTGGCAGCCCGAACCAAGGCGGCGATCAAAATCAATATGGCCGACATTTACCGGTTGGTTGGGCTGTTTTGATGAAAAATATTTTTTCAAGTGAAACCTAACGATTCTACTCTGCTAAATTGTTACTGTTCGTGTTTATAAACATATTAACTTAGTAATTATGGAAGCACTTATTCCAGTTATAAATAAATTGCAAGACGTTTTCAATACCGTTGGAGCCGATGCTATTCAATTACCACAAATCGTAGTTTTAGGAACTCAGGTAGGTAAAATTCATTAATTTGTGAGCGTAAAGCAATCGTAATAACTATCATTATAGGATCACATTACTCGATAATTATCATTAATGTCTCACTTTAAATAAATGGTTATGTAAAGGTGTCAATTGAGTTCTTTGTCCTCATTTGAAACAATTTGAACTAGCCTGTCAATGACCAAGACCGTATTCCCGTACTCGGGATGGTATTCAAACTTCCTGATATGAATTTAGTATGTGTGCCAATTTTGTACAACCTCTATTCAAATCTTGTAGCTATATCTAGTTGTGACCAATCATGAATTGCTAAACAATCTAGATAATTACACTGAGGTTTTCTTGTTTAGATCAGGATTCCATAGAGATAACACAAATTCCTTCATATTAAACTACATAGTTGCATGCAACTCAATGAGTTATAGACTTTAACCAGTGGTTAATGTTTTAATCCAAGCAGAACTACCATTGTATCTAATCTTTTAAAAATATTGTTTTTGACAATGGTTTGTGTGTAGTTTCTAAACAGCATTGTTCCACAGAGTTCGGGTAAAAGTTCTGTGATTGAGAGCCTCGTGGGTCGTTCATTCCTACCTCGTGGACCCGGGATTGTTACTCGACGGCCCCTTATTCTTCAACTGGTGTACAGTCCTAAGGATGGTAAAGAACATCGGTCAGCTGAAGAAGGTAAAACATAATGAAAATCATTTATTTTATGCATATTTACTTAGCTATGTTATAAGAATGAGTATGTGGAGTCTTGATTGATTTTTAGCTAAGTTATCTAGTATTAACCTTAATTATCAACCTCCAGTTAATAGAATAAATTTAAGTATACAAATTGACACCTTCATTAATTCCTTTGATGATGTTTTATTGAATTATACTTCATTCTTACAACTGTAGGTGCTTTATTTGATAAAAATAATTAGGTCAATGCACAATAAAAACCTAGATTATGTTGTTTTTAATACACAACGGCTAGATTGGCCTTAATCTGTTTTGTGGTGTCAGTATAATAATATTTTTATGCATATTGTTTAACTTCCAGTTACCTTGTTTACCATTTCCTTTGTAATGCTAGTTCAAAGTCACTCCAACTGAATGAATCATTAGTTTATTTTCTTATCTAAACAATATTTTATTGTGATTGTCTTTACTACAAAATGTAGTGACAAACCTGATAGTTCTATTGCTCTTAAATTATCACATTATAGTGTCCTTTTGATGTAATTGTAGCTTTATATATTTATTTATTGGTAGCTATAACAAGCCAAAGTAATGAGACCTCATGGAATCCGTTATCCCAGCTATCAAAAACTATTTTTTCGACAGGTTTGTATTAATTATCCTGAGATTTATTTTTTGTGTTGTCATTATTTGTTTTGATTCATAAATATCAGAAATACTAAGTGAGTATGCTCAATCAGTTTTAACAGCCATTGATCAAGTATTTGATTTTGTTTATAAAAACTAGTGAACTTGACCTTTAATATACCTATAGCTTTACTTACATTCAGTGTATGGAATTATTTTAGTTTTAGATATTACTTTAGTAATATTCTTAATCTATTTAAGTTTGTACAAAAACGCTGATTGAAGATTGCTTATTTTAAATTAAAGTGAAACACTAAGTATAAACAAAGTTCTACTTAAGGACCTAAACCTAAAAGTAAAACTTTACAGGTTATTTAAATAATGTACAAACAATAAAAAACTTTCCTTGTCCATTCCACTGTCATTGTATTCAAATTTTCTGTAAATTCAATACTACAATATGATAACTAATTAGTTTAAAATCAAGGACTAATGTAAAGTTACATTATAATTTTTACAATGTGGACTAATAAATAAAGAAAAGAAAGTAGTTATAACTATGCTACTAATACTAAAAAGCTGAAAGTTTGTATGTGTGTTTGCTACTCAATCACGCAAAAATTACTGAACTGATTGCGATGAAACTTGGAATATAGGTAGCTGGATACCGGGAATAACACATAGTTTCTTTTTATCCCGATATTCCCGCGGGAACGGGCCTTACGCGGGTAATACCGCGGGGCGCATCTAGTAAATCATAAAATATATAGTTAGTATTAGTATGTACATTTGTTTTTATGATCGCTTAAAATAGTCTACCACACCTAATTTTTATAACTCAATTGTTAAAGGTACAGTTAACTTAGAAGAATGGGGAAAATTCCTACATACAAAGGACAAAATCTACACAGATTTCGATCAAATAAGGCTAGAGGTAGAGAGAGAAACAGACAGGATGGCCGGTAGCAACAAAGGCATCTGTCCAGAGCCAATTAGCTTGAAGATATATTCCACCAAAGTTGTCAATCTCACTTTAGTCGACCTGCCTGGTATTACAAAGGTAATATTTATAATTGATTGCTTTTTTATCTATGCGTAACTCATTGGTGTATCACAGAAAATGATCTATTTTGAATTTACCTTATAAATTTGAAAGACATGGTCTCAAATCCTTATTTTGTGGTCTATATTAGATTTGTATTAAAAATATTTAGTAGTTATTTGCATAGTCCTAAAACATATTATATGTATACAAGGTGAACCATTTCGATGGGCTTTCAGGGGGATTTCCTAAACTATAAGAGATACCGAAAAATGCTGAAAGGAACTATTTTTAAAGAAAAGATATACCCACAAAAACACAGCGCACGGTCTACGTCAGGCGGGATTCGAACCAACGCATCTCAATCCAATCTGGGATCACCGGGGTCAATGAGTCACCGCGTCGGTAGACTAAGAGGCCTAAGTCGCATTCCCCGGATTGGATTGAGATCCGTTGGTTCGAATCCCGCCTGACGTAGACCGTGCGCTGTGTTTTTTGTGAATTATATATTTTCTTTAAAAATAGTTCTATGAACGCCCGGTGCGGGCTTAAAACTGGGCACTTTTAATAAAAAATATGCTGAAAGGAGTTGCGTCTCCGATTTTAACAAAAATCAAAATGGAATTATTAGATTTCAAAAAAAAAATATTACCCTAGCCAGGATATGGAACCTTGACTTTTTGCAAAAAAATATATATATAAATAAATATTGTGTTTCATTATGTAAAATCACGAAAACCTAAGACAAAACTCTGTTTTACATTTTTAGTTTGTTTAGAATCTGTTTTTATTTCTTGCTATATCACGCCTCTTCATTTCTTTCTAGTCCTGGCGATTCCTGACCATATACGTATTTCATCATTTATTTATTATTCATATGTAACAGGTTCCAATTGGAGACCAGCCTGAAGACATAGAAAATCAAATAAGGAACCTCATAATCAAGCACATATCGAATCCAAACTCGATTATATTAGCTGTGACGGCTGCCAACACTGACATGGCTACCAGCGAAGCTATTAAGATGTCCAAGGAAGTAGACCCAGATGGCAGGAGGACTCTTGCAGTGGTTACTAAATTGGATCTCATGGATGCAGGTAAAATGTCTGGGATAACACTAATCCTGGATCTAAGAGAATTAGAAGAATGTCGTCAACCTAGACTTAAAATTCAGATAAGGTTTAGGGTGGAATGTTCAGAATTGCTACAATGTCATTTATTTTAATCCATTACTAGACTATAGGTTAAACTCATTGAAAATTACATACCTTTATGCTTTTATTTAGGTATGTATAGAAATAATTTCTCAAAACCTAATGGGAAAAAAGAAGAGAAGGTATTTAACTTTGGCTTGATTCGACCGAAGCAATTAATAATCAAAGCAATTAATGTGATTATCCGCATAAATCATCATTTTTCCGATAGAACACGAACGTAAGACGCTGTATGCGCTGCTATTCCTTACTTTTTCAAGTTTGATCAGATCGAGCCTCTATTCCCTGAAAATGAACTCTATAATAAGCATTACAAACGATATTAACCTTGGACTAGGTCGAGGTCACAAACACGCCTCTTTAGTAGAAAAAATAACAATCTCCTATCTTATCTTACCATCCAGTCATGCATTTCTAACTGTTTAATAACTTTAGTTGATATTGCAAATCATTTGGTATCTTTTGATGTAATACAGTTTAGTTATTGTGAAATTGCTATTTTGAAAGTTATTGTTTATCCTCAAATAACTATTTTTAGTATCATATTTTACCTATCGACTTTCGCGGTTTCACCCGCGCGTAAGATCCGATCCCGTTTATCATATTATGTTATTCCAGCTATCTATATTCCAAATTTCATTACAATGAGTTAGTAGTTTTTGAGTTTTGAGTAAAGGAGCAACAAACCCAAATATGTAAGATTTTAAATAAATATTTAAAATTAAAGCATCTGTCGTGCTATTGGATCGTTAGATGCGACGTATTTTTTTATTTCATTATTATTTGGAAAGCAACCAGTGAACTTATCAATATAAATTACAAAAACTAAAACTATACACAATTTATAAGCTTTCGCTTTCGTATGCACCGACTTTCCTTCCAAATGAGTAACATAAAGTGTATAGTAGTGGTAGTAGACAGTCTCTTAAAGTATTTATTGAATAAATGTCATCAGCCGGATTGTTTCGGAGCCTTTTCAAACACTTCCTCAAGGTAGACTGAGATTTAATTTGTAATTCATAGTGTTCTAAAAAGTTACTTTAAAGTGCCGTCTCGTCTAATATTTGTATTTCGTGTTTTTATACAAAGTCACGAAAACAAGAAAAATCTACAATATTTATTGTTCGATTTACAGGTACAGATGCGATTGACATATTATGCGGTCGCGTGATACCGGTCAAACTTGGCATAATCGGTGTCGTCAACAGATCGCAGCAAGATATTATCGATAAGAAATCGATTGCGGTACGTTTATCTATTTAATTTGAAAATACTGTCAATTTTCTATACTTGAATTTAAGCCTATTTAAAGAATGTTTTTTAACTGAGTAGTTTTCTTTTAGGCTTGTCTAAAGGCGTCAATATAGGTGTAACTTTTTGTAGACGATTCAACCATAGTTTGGTTGTTTAATTAAAGGGGTTTAATTAAATACAGATAATTATTTAAACTAAACCGAGTTTTGCCGTACTTTCTAACTTTACAATGAAAAAAAAGTTTTTTTGAGACTTTTTTGGTAACACACAATCTAATCTATTCGTTCACAAATTAATCTATTTTTGGACAGTGTTATTGCTGAATGATATTTTATTATATTTCGTTACTCGCGGGCTTAATTGTCATATAATAAACCAGCACTCGTATTATTTATCCAATTTATAAATCATGTTTCATAGGCACTTTACAGATTTTTTTATTTAATTGTCACTTTGCGGTAAATACTGGTGATCACGTTACGTTAGAGCAGCAATACAAAGTGCTTATCAAACTCAGTTGTCAACTAGATAGATAATACAAGTGCAAGTTTAAAACTTAATTGTCTTCTCTGCTACAGGATTCACTAAAAGATGAAGCGACCTACCTCCAGCGCAAGTACCCAACTATAGCAACTCGGAATGGCACGCCATACTTGGCTAAGACCCTGAACAGGCTTCTTATGCACCATATTAGGGATTGCTTGCCGGAACTCAAGGTAAAATACCTACTAAATACATGTATTTAAAATATTTTCAAGCACACGTTCTTCTGGAATGTCCTGCATTGGCGGAAATTAGACTCGATATTATTGGTGACGTAAAAAGCCTCCCACAAATTTTCAAGAAGCCACATCTTGTGTCAAAATTTATGGAAAAGCTGGGCTGATTCTCCCACTAACGTAATGAACCATCACGCAAAAAAAAAGTCCCAACTCTAAGGCGGTCTATTTGCGGAAAACGAGCCCGTAAACAATAACAATACAAATTCAAGGAAACATACATCTTTGGAAAATGCACTCGTCTCTAAGTCGTGTTTTTTTTTTAAATTTAAGTTGAGCATTTTTCCCCTAGATTTTATTTCTAGTAGATATGCATAGAACATTTAAAATTAATTAAGTATAAGAAATAATATAACATTGGCCACTGAGCCATGAGGGTTGCCAAATCGCCGTAGAACGATCTATTCTAGGCAACCTTGGAGTGTGTAGCATGATTAGAAAACATTGGTGGATAGAGTAAACATGTTTTCAAGAACAGGTAATGGTGCGGTCTAAATCGAATCGCGGTAAACCCTTTACTCGCGCGTGACATATTGTTTATATTCAGACCAAGTTTAAATCAAAATCTCTACCGCACCGCTGGGACCCTACCGCATAACTCCCCTCGAGTTCAACTCAACGTCGGTTTGGGAATACGATGTTGTCGATAACGGTCTTGAAAAAGCTGCCGCGCAAGAAGCGAGCAGAAATTATCGATAGTAAAGCCATAGACAAATGCTCGCTCCCTTCTCGGTAGCCTTATCCAACCCCGTTATCGACAGCATCGTATTCCCAAAACGACGTCGAGTTGAACTCGACAGAAGTTACGCGGTAAGGTCTCAGATCAGTATTTTTGGAGCATATTCACAAAGAAACAATAAACAAACTATTCCTCATTACATTACAATATACAAAATCTACAAAAACCTAATAATGCAAATTGTTTCAAATGATACTAATTCAATTTGCATAATATGACCACTGCTGATTTATAAATTAACATAATACGCATAATATCTTCAATAATAAAGTAGGTACTACTTTTTTTCTGTTTATAATTAACGCAACGACTCGAGCCGTAACGCCACTAATTATTGTCTGACGAACACAACACGCGTCGAATAGACAATGCGCTTTGTCTACATACAGAAGTACATGTATTCTTTCGAACTTGATCTTTGATTTGACTTCCTGTATTACGATAAAGAAAGAGTTAATATTTCTTATGTTTATTGCTCAAGGCTTTGTACTAGAAATGTTTTAAAACATAACATAAACAACCCGTTAATTTGATCCTACTGTAGGGCAAGGGCCTCCTCTTAGAGAGGTTAGGCGGTAAAACGACACGGGAGCCTATCCCGGTTTGGCGAATGTCTTCGGACCGTTTCTTTAAGATGTTTTCATTCACCGTAGAGCGATGTTATTAGCGCACATAACTTTTTCTTAAAGACAAAGACATTGGTGCGCGGTCGGCTTGAATTCGAACCCACTGCCCTCGAAATGAAATCCGGGGTTTCTACCACTAGACCAACACCGCTGTGAAAAGAAATGTTTTTGAAAAAGAAGTTCATCACTAAAAATGCACCTGTGATAGGATTCGAACCTGTGCCCCTCGCTTGCCGGGCGAGTGCGCTCCTTTGTCACGAGAGGTTTTCAGATGATGCATTTCTTCCGTGTAAAATATTTCAAAGAGTTATTATTATTACATGGATTCGATTAAAATACATTGAATTGTCTACTTCACGATTCATGTAATTTTCTTTACAAGTAACGTCATAAAATTACTGATGCAGTTTGCCGCGATTCCTTTGTGCAAATCTTGTATACAATTTTCTGACTTAAAATGCCATGAGCAATAAAAACATAAGAATTAAACAACATCTGACTTGCGTGCGAAAAACCTAACTACACGGGATGCTAAAGATTGTGCGAAGTGGAGACGTAAGAGAAGAGAAGCGGATGATTATTATTATTTCTTATCGATTGTGAACCGATTATGGCCATTAGGAAATTAGCCAGTGTCAAGTATTATTAATATTTTATGCAAATTATTTGCATCGAAACCGTCAAGTCGTCATAGTTAAAGTCAAGTCTAGGGAATCATTTGTAAACACGGCGGCCATTTTACAAAGATTTTTCACGGAGCTTTGGAGACAATGTTTAGTTTGTCTTCAGTTTTGAAATTTTTGTTATGTGGGTAGATGAAAATGATGCGATTAATACGATATTATAATATTATGTATAATATACGTATGTGTATAGTTTGTAATATAAATACAGTAATTGTACTGATTTAATTCCAAACTCAGCACGCCAGACAAATCTTTGTGATTTTTGGCCTGCATTATGTTTTTTAAGTTATCTTCAATTTTAAATGAATAAATAAAAAAAATTGGCAGTAAACCCAAAATAAACAAACACCTAACTCTTCAATAACTTCCCAGGTCCGCGTAAACGTAATGATATCACAATTCCAATCTCTCCTGAACTCGTACGGCGAGGACGTGTCGGACAAGTCCCAGACGCTGCTGCAGATCATCACGAAGTTCGCGAGCGCGTACTGCTCCACCATCGAGGGCACGGCGCGGAACATCGAGACCACGGAGCTGTGTGGGGGTGCTAGGATATGTTATATTTTCCATGAGACCTTTGGACGGACGCTGGACTCTATTCATCCTTTAGTCGGTAAGTTGGGGAACTAGGTTGTGGGAAAAGAAAAGTTAACCGATAGTACTCGTTATATTTCATTTAAAAACGCTAGTTTTTCTAACTCAGTGTTATTCAGATCCTCTTGTAGTTTAAAATCCTATGTTTGACTTAAAATGTTTTGTCCTTTTTTTCACTTTGATAGAAGGTTAGGCATTCAGGATTGACAGTGATCTTCATTTCTATTTGTTCCAGCGAGTGCTTCTTAAAAACAGACTGACAGACAGTCAATAAAATGAATCCAAAAGGGTACTTATCTTTTCTTATTGGTATTTGCTGGGCGTTTTCCATACATAGCTTCAGAATTGGATCATGTGACGCGGTTTTCATACCGATATTTTCTTCACCATCTTTATTGCTAATTGTGGTGAATTAGTATAGTGGTCCAGAAGCTTAAACTTCACAGACGGGAGTTATTCAAATGGCAATATTACAAACTGAGTTGGGAGTAGTTTGAAGCTAGATATCGCTGTGTATAATTTAATATCACAGATACATTTTCCAGGACTTACCCGCATGGACATACTGACTGCGATTCGTAACGCGACCGGCCCGAGACCCGCCCTGTTTGTACCGGAGGTTTCTTTCGAATTGTTAGTCAAAAGGCAGATCAGAAGACTTGAGGACCCGTCGCTACGTTGCGTCGAATTGGTGAGAATTAATCTATGAGACTTTGAGATGCTCAAAGATGAAAAAAGTAAATTATAATGAATATCTATGACCTATTATTAGAATAGTTCGACTATTTTTATGCCATAATTTGTCCATTTGGAATACATTTTGTTAAAATATAAGAAGACGAATTTTAAGATGTATAATCATTATTTCGCCGTGCTAAATGGGTTTCAGTGTGGCGTAATTCAGAGTGCCGAATTCTTGCCTGGCGAGCGAGGGGCACGGGTCCGAACGTCACGAGAGAACTTTGGATGATGAAATTCTATTTGTTTATATTTCAGTAGAATGCCTTGAGCAAAGAACTAAGATAATAAGTTATTTTTAGGCCTGATTTTTCATTCTACACATAAGAGATATCTATCGAATTATTTCCAACCCAAAATGTATAGTCTTCAAATTTTTATCCACAAAATTCAGATTTAATTTCTTTTTAATTATCATAGTGACATCTTTTATTCGGTGGTGTTACGTTTTATTTGTCAGATATCTCTATCTAGGGATTTGAAAAAGCAGCGCTTTTAAACGATCAAACTGATTAGGTACACGAAGAGATGCAGCGTATAGTGCAACACTGCGGTACGGAAGTGCAACAAGAGATGCTGCGGTTCCCGCGCCTCCATCAACGTATCGTGGACGTCGTGACGCAGCTGCTGCGCACCAGGCTGCCCGCCACCAACTCTATGGTATTTATTTTTATTTTATTTATTTAGCCTTTTTATTTGTCCTTAAATTGTACTTATAAAACACGTAATAAGTTTATAACTAAATAGTATAGATAATATTAATATGAAAAAATTACTTATATAAAAAACTTAAAAAAAATCGCTCATTCAAGGACCTCTTTTTGAGTAAAGGCCTCCTCCATGATCCTCCAATTCTCTCTTTCTCTTGCTTTGCCTAGCCAGTCTTTTCCTGCTATTTCTTTAATTTCATCTTCCCATCTCTCTGCTGGTCTACCTCTGTTTCTCTTTCCCAACAGTCAACTCTATGGTATAAGGAACATTAATTAACATCATTAGGTCGTATTTGCAAGAAAAAACTGTATTTACCCATCCGTATCCCATACCAAAAGACAATATAGCTAATTGGCTGATCATAAGTATTCCCCCCTCACTACTAAAAAATAGCACTTACATATAAAATTCAAATTACGACAATCTATAGCTTCCTCTTAACTGTAATGTCCGCTCTTAATGTAGGTAGTTCAATCACTAGGCAGATGTCCCTGAAAATAAAATTAATTTTTGCATGTTATTTCCAATTTGCATCAAAACAGTCCAAAACATCAAACAGACAAAATAAAAGTCCAGTCACGGAAGTCATTGTAAATGTTGGCTCTTTACAATGACGGTTCACGCGAGCTTTGGAGACAACGCTAAGTTGTGTTTGTAGAAAAATTGTGATATGAGAAGTCAATTAGCTTTGTCTTTAGCCAGGACAAATCATTTTATAGATTAGATAACGTATATTTTCAATGTAATAGTTTTGTATATTCCATAAATAAATAAACTGTATTTTACAAAACTATGAGAGTAATTAATATAAAGTGTAACATTCACCCCTAGGTGGAGAACCTAGTGGCCATCGAGCTGGCCTACATCAACACGAAGCACCCCGACTTCCACCGCGAGGCAGCACTAGTCTCCGGCCTGCTCAAGTCCACGGACGAAGACCAGAGCCCCGTCTACAGACAGAAGACTCCCAGAAACAACGCACCGGTAGCTACGCTCTTCAAAGTATATATATTTAGCTTTGTTTATTAGGTGCATGGGGACCGATTGCCTACTAACTCCAGTATCACTAATCAGGTAAGAGGTGGCGGGGGTTTTAGAGTCTCACTGTGTAAATATCCACATACGATTTGCTTCGTTTCTATAGCCATATATTTGAACCACTGGAATCAAACTCTTATATGAAACCGAGACTTTCGTATACAAATTGGTTTGCACAAAAACTTCACTGCATTCAAATAATATTAATTTGATTTAACATTGATTCAATGTTGATTTTAATACAATGTCTATTGAATATTATAAAGTGAAAAGTGAATATTGCACTATATCAATATATTTTTTACGGTTCCGTACCCAAAGGGTAAAAGGGTGCCATATTACTTAGCCTTTGCTGTCTGTCCGTCCGTCTGTCACCAGGCTATATCTCATGAACCCTGATAGCTAGACAGTTAAGATTTTCACAGTTGATGTATTTCTGTTGCCGCTACCACAACAAATACTAAAAACTAAACCAAACAAATATTTAAGGGGGGAGGGGGGGAGGGCTTCCATACAACAAACGTGAATCTGAAAAAATTTGGGCCCGTACGGGTCCTAAATATGGTTTGTAGGTATACTGTTACCATGGCAACAAGAATTTTTTGCAATTATGTTGCTACTAAGAGTCACACTAATTGAAATAAATCGGTTTGTAATTATTTATAAGAAGAGACCCACTGGGTTCGCACTGGGCACTGGGTAATTTTAGGGTACTCAGTTGTGACAATGGTACTGCACTTGACTGGTTTTTTCACATTGATTCTGTGTCTGCAATGATCAAATTTAATATGGCGTTTTTGGACATTGACACGATATTTAAGTCAGGTTTGTGACATTGATATTGATTGATCAATGTCAAATTGAAATTTTGACATTGTATAATAGTTCGGTTATACAATGTCGTCACCATTGTCCTCAAAATACACTGTATATATAGGCATTCTCCCTTTTCATACAAATTAAAACCAAATTATTATCAATAATTCATTACATACTAAAAAAACTCACACGGGTGGGGTATAGATACTGTTTCTATAATTTGATTTTGTAATTTACATCTCACAAGTAAATTATTTGTAGTTGGTTCTACGGCAAATGGGCGAAAGAGGGTCGCTACTAGTATTCTTGGCAGATATGTTGGAAAATGATAAGGTAAAATGTGATTTATTTCAATACTGACATGGGCTAATTCACATTGACGTTTGTTACCAATTCATTAGACACATTCATACTAAAACTTTAGAGAATGTATTTGTTACACGCTTATGAGTATTGGAGAGCTCTCTTTCGTCATTGCCTAGGGATCATTAGAGATCATTTTCCAGTGCTAATCTGAATATCCGATATTTCGTCTATATTAAGACTTGTCCCACTAATATTATTAAAGTTAAAGTTTGTGAGTGTGTATGTATGTATGTGTATTTATTGACTCCTACACGCAGTATGTAAATACATAGGCTATTTTTAATCCTGAAATTCCCACGGGATAGGGATTTACGCGGGTGAAACTGCGTTGCTAGTATACTATACAAACTTGTTACAGAAGGAGTTATTAACATTTATGTGTGGGATTTTGAATGAGTTTTTTTTTTTTCAATTTGTGTGATTCATTGAATTAGATGTGCATACACTTTTATAGGCACTCCAATAATATTTTTGTTAATATTTGTAAAAAAAAAACTATAAAACTTTTTTTTTGTTTCATTCCTGCCAGTCGGTTTAATTAACATTTGCACTTTAAATCTACATGTTAGAAAATTAGCTAAAAATCGCTAAAAGCGATTTCTTCCAGGCAACCTTTGGATGGAGAAGGTCAGCAGTAGTCAAGCAGTAATTTTAATTCAGGATCTTGCATCTAAAAGTTGTGTTGGTTAAATATGCAAGATCCCGTTAGGTTAGACCACAGAGCAGATATATTGTAGTCAGATTTCTCTATGAAACAACACGTGAAAAATTGCATTTGAGTTTGAGATTTAAGATCCGGCCACTTTTTATTTTTCATCTACAGGTCAATAGCAAAACTGCTTGCTTCGGCCTATGTTGACTTTACAACGTAGTCAAATCAAATACAGGTAGTTAAACTACGGAGTTTGACTATAATTTCTAGTTTAGTGTAAGTAGGCAATTACGTAAAAAGTGTCACGAAGCCTACATCCTCTTTGTACATGATCCGAGGGTTAGACCGATTTTTAAGATGTTT
Source organism: Idaea dimidiata (assembly GCA_949358125.1). Classification (NCBI taxonomy): domain Eukaryota; kingdom Metazoa; phylum Arthropoda; class Insecta; order Lepidoptera; family Geometridae; genus Idaea; species Idaea dimidiata. The sequence continues at coordinate 10,702,323 of OX442339.1, read as the reverse complement.
GATTTGGTAAATTCGTGTCTGTTTAGAATAGGGAAAACTGACTAAAATTTGGGTAAAAGTAACAGATTAAATTAATTTGCTTATACATTTCATAATTCTTATTAGCCAAAGGGGCTGGGTACAATACTTTTAAATATAAATAAACATTATAAATTCACACGATTTGTTAACCTTACCTCGACGTTCCGATCATGTTGCAATTATCTTGAACGCGACGGGACTGGTTACATTTCCAAATAAAACCAGGTACATTTTTTCTGTCTCGCTAGGTAACAGGGTCATTCTAGTGCTGTCAATGTCAAGGTATTTGTTTTGTAGTAGACGTGTGCCGCGCCGTCAGCTATAGTTGAACCAGTAGATCTGACGTAAGTATTGATATTTCAGCACGTGCCCGCGATTACTGACGGACATGACAACAGATCGCCTCAGTCTGCCAACAGCGAATCGCCGGTCACTCCTCAAGTAAGTAAATGGGTTTGATTTAAACTTATATGGTCGTTTTCACTACAAATATTATCAAATAACTATACATAGAAACATAGATCAAGTATTTAAACACAGAACTGTCAATTATCTAAGGAAAAAGTAAACAAAGAGCTGTCACTTTCAATCAAATATATGAGTTTTTTGTTTACCTTTTTGATCTAAGTTTCTGTAAAAGTGTATAGTTGTGCCCGCGTCTTCTTCGCGTGAAGTGGGGCGTCACGTCTCGTTGCATGCACGTAGTATTGTTGCAAAGCAGATTCATCGTGGTATTTGTGATCTTTATTGGTTGCAATTACGCAAAATAACATCATATTCGCTATCGTTCGTTTCCACGCTCAGTTAAGTTCTTCAGAGAACATGAAGTAGTAGCATGGCCACTAAGCGCACTAGACTTAGTATGGCGCTCTAGATCAAGCGTTAGTCGAGTTCCGCTCTGTGTAAAAGTCTGTTCAAATAATGGGATATTTACCATGTTTCAATTAGTTTTTAAACGTCGGTTTTTCTTTAAACAAACCCCCTGAGAGGAGGGTATATTGGTAAATGACCCGTTATTTAATAAAATTTGTAAGTAAATTGATGTTTTGTTTAACCCTCGGGAGTCCGGGGTGCGTACGATTCAGCTAGCCTTACCGCCTTGTTTGGACGTAACGTACGAGTAACTCGTATGTGCGTATGAAGTGTATTGCATGGCAGCTGACAGCTAAGGCGAGCCGAGCAACTGGCTTACGATTATCTGCTGGCTCGGCAGCAGCTCGCACGCTAGTTCGCATACTAAACAAGCTATTACAGTACTTATTAAGGTAAATAAGTACTGAATTTGTTCGTGTCCCTAAAATGTTACCCTAGTTCCAACTAGGGTTGGTTCGTTGTCACTGGCACCATAAACAATTCTATACTCGGACTACCGCCTTGACCATAACCTGTAATTCACCACTAAACTTTTGACTGTTACATGAAACTTTGAATAATTTCTTAAACTTACACACAAACTTTCACCTTTGTAATATTGTAAGATAAACGAATAAAGGAATTAAAGGCGAAGTTACCGGTCATGACGCTAATGAGTATTTTTTTGATGACTAGTACTAACCCTAGTAGCTTAAAACAGTGATTTTGTAACCCTAATTAAACTCAATATACAATTATAACAAATGTTAACAATACATTTTCCATCGCAGCTAAACGGCACACCGGAGAACAAAGTCCTGACCCCACAGAAACCGGTGAACCTGCTCCCCGAGGTACCGAGCCAACACTCGCGCAAGTTGTCCGAGAGAGAGCAGCACGATTGCGACGTTATCGGTGAGTGGGACAGAGATAGCTGGCTGTTGTTACTAAAACACGTTTCGACTTTTTATATACCCTACAGACTCACGGCAAGAAGTTCCGCCGAATCTTTTCGTCACAACATGTTGTTATCCACTTTCATTTTTCTCTCTCGTGATCTGTTTTTTATTCGGAATGCCATTGCGTATAGTAACTTTGTGAATAACAGATGCAAAGTAGTTAAGGCAAACTAATCGCAACAAAACAGGGTTATGTTTTTTTACTTATTTTATGTCGTTAAGAGCACTGAGACAAAACGTGAGTATAGGAGTGTTTTCTTCTCGTCCGAGATATTCCTTGTCTCGGCCAAAAATACCGACACCGAACGGAGAACAGGCGAACGAGAGAACAAGAAGGCGAGAAACTTTTACGGTTCTCGGGTGTTCTCGACGTGAGTCTGTAGGGGCCTTTAGAGTTTGTTCAGAAATGAAATGATTGGGACTGAATACTAATTTTAATAACGAGTGACAGTTTTCTAAACATGTTAGCTATCGACGATCTCTTACGTGCGTCGGATCAACACCCGCCTGACACGCAGAATGTTACGGGTTCGATTCTTGTCGGGAACAAAAGTATTATACTATGTATAGTAAAGGAAAATAAATAGCCTAAGTATTATTATAACCTAGTCACCATAGAGGAAGCGTAGTTGCTTACTATACGGCTAGATGGCGCAGAGTGATGCTCACAAAAATTTTAAATATCGGAAAAATTTAAAGAAACCTCATAAAATTTGTTTTGCATGCTGTCACACATGCTGAAACTCCGATAAAATTATAAATGCAAAATAACAAAAATTGGCTACTAGCTGCGCCCCGCGGTTTCACCTGCTAAGTTCCGTTCCCGCGGGAAAATTAGGATAAAATGTAGCCTATGTGTTATTCCCGGTATTCAACTACTTATATTCCAAGTTTCACCGCAATCAGTTTAGTAGTTTTTGCGTGATTAAGTAACAAACACACATATACACATACACAAACTTTCAGCTTTATAATATTAGTAGGATAGCAGAATTTGTCTTTTTAAGTGTTTCATTCTCTGCCCAAACATTTCATAACCGAATAAACTCCCCGTTTTTCGAAATAATTTTCGGTGTCGAACTGCAATTATAACAAAAAAACGTTTGTGGAAGCTAACGATTCTAATTCTTCTAAAAGGTTTTATATTATCCGATATATTATCGCGCGATGAGAAAGGGATGAGATCTTTTGTAACTGTAAAGCAACTGTAAAGTTGGCGAAAGCTCGGTCGTTTAATAATAATGCCATTAAACAATAAAACTTGAGTAAAACCCGGTATATATTGTGTTTTATAAAAACAAACAAAACAACAAAAAGAAAAAACAAAACTAAAGCTGAAGTTGAAGCTTTCTTAGACATTTGTATTTTTTTATTTACTTTGACAAGGTTCCAGTTCCAACCCATTCTCATCGACAATATTTTATGCCTATGTGTGATCGGTTATTCTCTGATGTTAGGTGGACGGAGCTACCACGTAAATAACACAGTAGTTGACAGCATCACGATGATGCGATTGAACCAAATGGGTGATCTAGTCGGTGAGAATATAGAGACTTTCCGCAAACGCTTTACTCATCTACGCACTGTCTTCCGACCACCTATCATTTAAGGGGCTTGATATAGAAAGCGCACACGCGCTGTGAATATGTAAGATAGATGTATGAATAAGGGACTTGTGGCCTCGGTTACGAAGTTAACGGGACGGTAGCGGCAACGGAACGTTAAGCGACGCTCATTATTCAATGTATAGCGGTGGTATTCTCTCTAGTGTAATAGCCTAGAGCTCGATGCTGTTTCAGCGTCAAATCTGAGCAATACGACGCTCTGATTGGACGCTCACTCTGATTTGACGCTGAAACAGCGTCGACTCTAGGCTGTTACATTAGAGAATACCACTGCTGTACACTCTCCGCGCCCCGCTCCGTTGCTTTCCTTATCAGGAGCTCTGGGCGGCCAACTATTCATCTATGAGCATTGCCCGTATTCACATCACAACCGACCCTATGCCTAACCGTCTTGATGCTTTGTCTTAAGCTGAAATCTATAGTGCGTACTTTGACCTTGCTTAGACTGAGCTTAGCAAAAACTAAGCATAAACTTTGAAATGGAATTTATAGTCGAAATTCATTTTGTAATATACAACTAAAATAAAACGAACTTAATAGTCATAATAGAGAAGCCAAGTTCAGCTCATTATTTTTAATTGGTTTACTTTTTAAATTTGAAAAATTCCGACCTCACTAAGCAAAAACTTTGGATACTTAGTTGCGAAAATCATTCTAAGAATACCAAAAATTATCTGAAGTCAAAGTTTTTGCTTAGCAAAGCCAAAGTACGGACTATCGATTTCAGCTAGGTTGACTTGCGCTGCTATACTTAGCCAGGGCTAACTAAATAACTTACGCGTCAACTGTCATTTGGTCTTGCACTGACACAAATATCAGTGCACAACCAATCACAAGAGTTAGCGCGTTAGTTATTTAGTTAGCCCTAGCTATGGTTAAGTATAGCAGGGCTAGTCAACCTTACTATTGTAAGTGTGTAATAATCACAGTCAGCGAAAATATGACAAAAGCTGGGTTGTTTGTGACTCTACGGCTGGAAGGCACACGCGCAGTATCGCACCCGTTTTTGTGCGTTCTGTGCCATATATTTTTCTACAGGCAACGCCTTGACCGCGTGTTGGAGGCGCTTTCTATATCAAATCTTTAATAGTTTGCTTTTTTTTTACGAAGCACGTATTTATGTTCTCGCTACATCTTGCTAGATAAAGGAATGTTATGTGTTTATAGATTGTTTTTGTATATGTTAGCTGACAATGGTAGATATCGCCATTGAGTTTAATTTGCAATTATGTATTTCTCGTGCAGGGCTCTTGCGCAGATGTTGTAAGTGCAAGTTGCTTGGTACGTGAATCAAATAGGCCGACGTTATTTTCTTTTAATTCAAATAATTCCATTCTATATACGATTTTAAACTTACATGGTTATTTTCACTATGAATATTAGTAGAAAACGAGGTATTTACCATGTTTATTTTTATTTACACGGAGCTCGATATTTCGCAAGTAACTTCGATCAGCTTGTTCATGAGACTCAACCACCACCATGAACATAAACATGGTAAATACCTCGTTATCTAATTAAAATTCACAATTCCACTCTAGTTTCATTCATAGCACAAACTTTCTACATTTAATAATTCTCGTAAACTATTTTGCGTAGCATTCTGAGCTTGATTGTATTCTTGATGTGTAGATAGCACTTGCTTGATGATTTTTAAGTTACGTGTAAAATAAGTTTATTATTTTATGGTTTAGCAGTTAAATATCAACTATTCACACACAACTTGAAACTAAAACCTTAACGTCCTACATTTGCAGAGCGTCTAATCAAGTCGTACTTCTACATCGTCCGCAAGTCGATCCAGGACTCGGTCCCGAAGGCGGTGATGCACTTCCTGGTGAACTTCGTGAAGGACAACTTACAGTCCGAGCTGGTGACGCACCTCTACAAGTCGGACCAGGCCGAGAGCATGCTGAATGAGAGCGAGCACATCGCGCAGCGGCGGAAGGAGGCCGCCGATATGTTGAAGGTACGGTGTTGTATATACTACATTTTCTTTTATTTTAATAAAGGAAGAGAAGCCAAAATATCTATACTTGGAAGCAAATTAGTTATTTCGTATATGTTATTCTATAAATATTTTAAGGTAGTTGGAGGGGCACCAGAGTACTAATATGGAGGCGCGAGTTCAAACTTCGCTGCTACAGAATTTTTGAAAGATGTATTTTTCCTTAAAATATTTTTAGAATTAGTTTCTAGCAGCAACTGTGCGGCAAAGGCGGGCAGTGGAAGTTACTTCCACTGCTTGCGATATTGTGCGATGGGCCAATCTGTAAGGAATTTCTCTGGGGTCTGCTGAGTAATCGCCTTCCGTTGGTGGAGGTCCAGAAATGTTACCGACTTTGGCTCGCTTAGCTTTGCTAAAGCAACTTTGACAAAATAGATGTCTGTATTTAATTCTTTTTTTCAGGCTCTACAACGCGCCGGCCAAATAATTAGTGAGATCCGTGAAACACACATGTGGTGATCGGAAAACGAAGACTCTAGTCTAGTCTATGAAATTAGTGAATTTGAGCCCTGAAGCTCTATAAAAGTGTACATACTCCTTTCAAATAGGCTTTTACACTTATTAGGTTTTTCTTTTTACTTACGAATTTACACGCATTTGCTTCTTATATGTTCTGCAGCTCTCTGATATTAGGATTTATTTGTACGATACGATCATGAAGTCTATATGACACACTTTATGAAGAGCACGCACGACTAAAATATGCAAGATTATAAAAAATATGCAACATTATAAAATAATATGCAAAGTTTAAAATAATCCCATACGTGTTGCGTGATTGCGTGTGTGCGTGAAATTTATATTATTTATACATGTTTTAACGAGATAATTAACATATTTGTATAGTTCGCAGCTTTTGTAAACTCGGCTACCCATAATACAGGTTCAGGTTTCAATGACATTGTTTGAGTTTTTCTGACAATAAATCTATATTGTATTTAAACTCGTGAAAATGTATGATAGCGTGTTTGTTACTAAGGTGCCAGTCATTAAAGTTGTTTTTTTAAATGATAACGTCTCGAAGTAGTTCGTTGATTGCTCAAATAAAATGAGAGCATAATTTTATAGATTCACGTACACCCGCAGCGTTGCGCACGATTGAGAACTTATTTGTATAATATGCAAGCTTATAAAAAATAATATGCATGGTTATGAATATAAGAAAAGTTGTAACAATATGCCAGGTTATAACCATATGTCAGGTTATAAAATATGCAAGAATATAAAAATATGCAAAGTTATAGAAAATATGCAATGTTGTTGCATAGATATTGTGATAGTACCGACGCTTTTGTGATATTATCAAGAACCAAAAACCGAGTCGGAAATGTAGAAGCAGATGTATGTCGTTCGTAGTTTGACACTTATTGAATGGAGCACTGCTTTGTATTGTAATGTATACATTATGTACTTATCATTTGAACCGATGGTCGTAGATTATAGTCCAAGATCCCAGTGCCGCCAGAACCTACGTCATGACTGAAATGTTTAGGATTTCGAGCCTACTATGTAGTTAAGGCAGTTATATGCGTACTTACTTGCGAAAGCGTGGCGAAAACTGTGTGCTTATTGATATTTAGTTCGCGTTACCTGTGAAAGGGCTCCGGTTTCGAGCTAGTATGTACGCATACTGTGTTAACTACATAGTAGACTAGATCTTCTCAAAATTTCAGTCTTTCTAAAATGACGTAGGTCTGGCGGCATTGATCTTACTCTATTAGATAAGGGATAAGCTTACATTTAGTAGGTACCTAACATTAAAAGTAATCCTAGCACTGTATATGCGATAAAGGATTTGAATGGATGTCCTTTCGCCGATTTAGGATGCTATTTACAAGAAGTCAATTTGAACTCTATAAACAAAGACATAAGTTCCTTTTTGTTTTTGTTAATCTTCTATACTCATGCTCAAGTTGTGCTCAAGCACTTATGGATAAATGGCACAATGCTTGAGAGTTTAAACGCGATCTATTTCACAAAAAAGTGTTTAAATATCCGAACACAACTATTGGAGTGGTCATTTCTGTAGGTTATTGTTACTCGAAAATGGTCGCTCGGAACCAGATTGCCTGCTGTAAGTTTTTGTATAGCATATATGTAAAGTAACCGTAAACAGCAATAATAAATGGAAAGTAGGAAAGCACTCCTACCGGACGTAATGAGAAACTTCAACGTCCTATAGAATTTCGGTTTCCACGCTAGAGTGCGTAATCTCCCACTACGGTTACTGTAGTACTGTTATTTTCACGGAAAGTGATTTTTCACTGCCCACGAATCAAAATACTTTTACAAGAAAACAGTACACTGCCTGCTAGAAGACACGTTTGATTGGCAAACATCAATCGGGTAGGCTTTAAAATGAATTATACAAAATATGGTTTTTTATGTATTTGAGATGTAAGATGTTTTTTTATTAGATGTATATTTTGAGTGTGGTAACCTAATACATAGGTACTAACTTGATGACATATTTCGTCAAAAATAACGGTATGATGGATTTTTACCTGAATTTGACTGCTCATTTCACGGAATTTCGAAATCGCTGTTTGCACCACTACATGAGTAAATTTCATTAACTTTATTTAAATTTCATTTACTCATGTAGTCTCAATTCTAATTAACAGTCAACTAGCACCTTACTTTATCCTCAATGACACAATGTTTTATTCGTCGCAGTGTTCTTTGTAGGTACATTCGTTGCACAAAATGTAAAGTCAGTTACCATTTCTGTGTATAATTTGTGTTTTAACATGAAATTGGGTACGTAGGTATATAATTCAGTGATATTACTTGTATTGTAATCGTGTATTCTTTTACACTCGGATGTCTAATGCTTCGTACTCTGGAACTTTGCTTAGTGGATTAGCGGCTTGATTCCACCCAGCTAAGGTTTCGTAAGATACTCTCAAACAAAAGGTATATTTTATGCTTAGAGTAAGGCCTATTCGAGTTCGCGTTAAGTTTCTAAACTTTGGAATTTAGGATTAAGGACATGAAGAATCTATAAGGGTTTTGGTCGTTGAGTACGAAACCCTAAATAGTGGTACATTTGTCAAAATTCCAGCTATCTTCGGTTCAATTGTTTTTGAGTAAAGGTAAGTAAAATTACAAACAAAACTTTCACGCGCATATATTTTAAATCTCTTTTTGCTACGCAAAAAGATCCAATGCGTGGGAGCGATTGATCCTTATCATGTTCAAACCGCCTGGAGAGAAAGAGACAGTGAAATAAGTATGGATGTGTGACTGTTTCCCGCAAGAGCCGAAAGCAGCCCAGCAGGGTGATCCTCGCCCGTGATTTATGTCATATTAGAGATATGTCGAAAGAACATGGCGAATTTCCATAGAAAACTTTTTTTTTTCGACATTTCCCTTAAATGACATAAATCTCACGGGCGAGAATCCAGACCCAGTCTGTTCTACGGCGCGGGCATGGCGAAAGTGCATTTTTGTATAAATCCTTCGATTAACATTGTGAATATTAAATGTGAAATTATGACGTTATGTTATGTACGTGAATATGATTTTACAAGAGGAAATAATCAGAAATACAAAAATCTATGCTTAATGTAGTAGATGCTTGTCAAAATACAAACGCCAAGCAAAGTTTCGAAGTATGTTGTAGTGTTTTTTATTAGGTGCGTTTTTTATATTATTAACTGTTTTAATGTTGTGGTTACTTTTTTAACCTTTACACAGGGTTGAGTATTTTTTACTGTTTATTGCGAACACGTCTTCATCTTATATTTTTCGTATCATGAGAGAATTTTTGATTTAGAAACTACTAGTTATTTTATATCTTGATAGATGACAGCACGATTTATTTATAATAATAACAAAATTATGTAAAAATCAATATCTCAAAATTTAATCAATGACAAAATGATTTTGTTGCAAATGTTTCAATTTAATGTGAAAGAAATGCTAATCAAAGAGATAAACAGTAGTGTAAAATAGAATAGAGCTTATTTACATTGGGTCAGTGACTAGAAGTCAGTGCCATAGAATTTCAACTGATTGAAAAAAAACTGATGCAATGACAAAATGTAAATCAGCCCTTTTATTCTAGCGTCATCTATCGGACATTTAAAAACTGGGCCAAAAGAAATTCTCTCGTTAGGACTCGTCTGAAATTGCTTTTTTGTATTAGAAATAAAATAATGTTTTGTTATTATCAAATAGTTCCTTTAATATAATGTAGTTGCGCATGCTGTGTTGAGTTTCATGAATCGTTTCAAGTCATTTTGTGTCATGTCCGAATAAATTTAATAATATTTTGCATCATTAGCGTGTAGTTCGAAGATATTTATCATTATTGTGGTAAAGAGGGAAGCAATTAAACAAAGGTGAAATACTCTTAAATAAATAAATAAATCCGTGCCAAGAAGTACTTATACCTACTTATTGCTATTTATTTAATTATGGTGGGTTTCTCAAGGTTTTTAAAACACCGTTCAGTAATAAACTACGGAAATTATGAAATATGGACTTTTTGACAGACTACAATGAAATTATATAGATTTTCAAGTTAAAGACTATTTAGGTTTAACGGTCGATAAAATTTATAGCATTTCGCAATGTCATTTATTAAAAAGATCTAAAACTGTTTCATAAGAAAGTGCTAATGACCGATTATAATATTCACAAACCAAACAGAAGTGGAATATTCTCTCTATACCGCTATAATATAAATGTTTTTGGTTTAGGTATTTATAATAGAAATTTCCAATGTTACACAATGTATTTATTGTTATACTAGATAGAGCGAGTTGTGATTTGCTTTGTGTATCTATAGAAAACTTGAATGTTGAGATGGTAAGATTGTATTTAAGTCTGTTAACATATTAAATAGAATAGTCAAAGTCAAACGTATTTTTATTTCTTTTAACGAATACAAGACATACGCCGAATAAAACAAAATAATTATTTTTAAGTACCTATTTAAAATAAACTACGACCAGCACTCGTAAAAAAATATGTTTTTTAAATTCAGTCTGATGACTCAGTCTGTCTGTCTCAATCACCCTTATGGCGCAAGTAGTTAGCGAGCTCGGCTAGACCAGTAGGGTTATTCAGAGACCGTCAGTCCGAAACCGAATATCGACTTGACATGCCGGGTTACTCTTATATATATATCATTTCAACATCGGATTTGGACCGAACCTCTACGCCTGTATTTATCATTGAAATAGTACAGTAATTAATATAAAGCTTAATTCGTCATAAAACTGTCCCGCTTGATGTTAGAGAGACCCCAGTTTGTCCTATTTTCACTTTAGTGTACGTCGGTTAGTAGTTAAGGACAGACTGGGACCAACTAGGTCCAACAGGACCGTTTTGATATATCAAAAAAAAACTACCTTAAAGAGAACATGATTGCAATTGATATTTCAAAAGTTGTCAAGTGCAGTCTTCTAGAAGCGAAGACGACTATGTAAAATACGTACACAGTTGGCAACAAAAGCTAATATCTAACGTAAATTGAAGTAGTGAAAGACCAACATTCCGTTCTTTGGTGCAAGACTTTATACACCTTAATTAAATGCAAGTCGTACTTCAGCTGAATCTGATAAATTTACATTTACCTCTGTTGCTTGATTATTTACACAAACGACTTACTCAGGTTAAATCGCGGGAGAAGTTAGTAATTATATAAATAAAAAATCAGAATAGTAATTATTAATTTATTGAAATTAAAATATTTACAAGAAAGTGATAATTTCAATGATAGGTTTCAGTTTAGTTTTTAGAAAATGCTTTCCTAAATTCTGTTATTAACAGAATTCAATTTATTACGCTGAGATGGGCACCTGTGGTGCCAACAAATTAGAAGGGTAGCTGGTTCAATTACTCTAGTCTCGGGTGCAGAATTTTGGAAAGTTTTTTTTCAAAACTAAATTTTCCAAATTGGGAAACACTTTAAAAATAAAATAAAGATAGATATCAAATCAGATTCAAAACATTACCTGTAAAGATTTACAGAAAATATCGAATGAACACATTCATTAACAGTTTTAACAACCAATTGTGCGTATTTAAAGTTCACATTTGCTACATAACAATAATACTTTCAACAGTTATTGCTCATAGTTCTTTATCAACCGAAGTTAGAGGGAAGACGTCCTTAAAGAAACGGGAAGAAGAATAATCGCTCCAAACTTGATCTATTCCAATGCCGGCGGCGGCAATCGGTAGGTGCTTTTAGACTACGTCCGTATAGGCAGGAGGCTTAGCGCCTGGTGGCTAGCGATTCACCTGGCGAGTCACGTGACATAAAACAGGTTTCGTAATCAACAACAACAACAGAGACGCTTAGGCTGAAATAGTCCGTATTTTGCCTTTGCTAAGCAAAAACAAATTTTGGTATTTAAAAAGCGATCTTCGCAACTATCCAAAGTTTTTGTTTAGTAAAGTCAAAGTTTTTCAAATTCAGAATGTAAACCAATCAAAAATAATGATCAACTTTGCTGCACTGTTATGACTAAGAAGTTCTTTTTATTTAATTCGTATATTACAAAATTAATTTCGACTATAAATTCCAATTCAAAGTTTATGCTTAGTTTTTGCTAAGCTCAGTCTGAGCAAAGTCAAAGTACGCACTATAGATTTCAGGCTTAGCATCATTCAATAAAAAAAAGTTTGAAGTGATCTCCATTACATTATAAAATGTTTGAGTATCATAGATTGTTCTACACTGAGATTACTCTTACAGAATTTACTTAAATCGTTAACAGAGAGTCCTTGAGATTCCTACAATGGCACAAAGTTAGGAATCAAACCACAGCCAATTTAATCAAATAAATGCTAGTCAATTCAAACTGGAATGACTATAATTTGACCTAATAAGGTAACTAACATCTATCATATTATTACTTGACACAAACTACATAAAAACTACAATTAAGAGCTTAGCTGCGTGAGCGCTTCTCCATACAAGGGGACATTTTGAAAATCCCAAATTTAGGAAATTTCAAATTACAAGATTTTGGAAAACAGTCAACTTTTTTTTAACATAAATTTAAAAAGCCACATTCAAGAAGAATACAGAGTAAATACGTTGGTTTGGAGAAGCCCGAGTCGAGCTATTTTTTTTAGAGGAAAAGCCCACCGTAATTTGGCGAAAAAGGAATATATCCAGAATTTTTTGTACCGACATCTGGGATGGTTTGAGGATGGTGTTTTGAAACCATAATCAAACCTAATACAAAAATCTCCTAGAAGCATGCTTTGAAACTTTTTAGGTAGGTGGTATATCTTTTTAAGATCGATCTTTTTACAGTTTTTCGTCATATTCGTAAAATTATGGTAAGTATTTTCTTATTTAGAACTTTTCTAATTTTAGGTGGTAGGTGTAAATAACCTTTTTTTTAAACATATTATATGTAATTTTGAATTGCTATTTCGAAGGCATTATACTAACTCTACTTTACTAAGCAAAGGAAACAATGATCAAATTAAATTTAAAAGTAATACTTTTCTGTCAATATCGTAGATTAATGAAACACAATATTTACCGGGTGATGCTCGCGTTTGGGTCGCGTTGTTATGAGGCGATAGTTTACAGTAACTTTTTAGAATACTAGAATAGACGAATTACATCTCAGTCAACTTTGAAAAACTGTAAAGTTAGTGTAAGCTCGGTATAATTAACAATGCCGTTAATAAATAAAACACGAGTATAACCCGGTAAATATTGTATTTCATTGTGCAAAATCGCGAAAACCTAAGACCGTAGATTTACTAATTCTTAATATCAATGGCAAGGAATTAGTTTTTTTATTGCTTTTTTTGTACATAACATATACATACGGTAAAATCGGTGGAAACTATATTTAATATAATATTTAACAACTGCATATCATAATATTTATCAAAAATATATATATATTTATGTAGGTACGTTATTTTATACATGTAAGAGTAGTTGAGTTTTTGAAAAGTTTATTTTTTATTCATAAGGTGTGAGTGCAGTGCACTTAAATAACTCGTGAATTTCTCCAACAATATAGTTTTTTTTAAACTGTAACCACCTAGGAAAAAAATATGCTCTAAAAGTTTTTTTTTTTAATTCTAGTATGGTTGCCGCAATGTTCATAAAAAAACACTATGGTCTATTTCACAAATAGGGAAGCAATAATTATTGAATTTACATTTCTATCATGCTTATTTAATTTTGTACTTGATTATCGCATTAATAAGCTTTTTGTTAATACTAATAAAATACCTTGCAAAAAATCGGTAATATTTTCTATTAAAATTGCCGTAAAATAGTTTTTTTTTATCTATTAAGGAAAATACAATTATTATTCAAATATATAATAAATGTTAAGGTACATTTGAGTATTCTGGGGCAAGTTGAACTAGACCATCTGGTTTTTAGAGCTAGTTACACTGGACCAATGATTTTTATAAGTTTAGTTATTCTGACCATTTAAAATTCACACGATTTGTTAACACATTTACATTTTACTGGGTCTTTACCGGGTTATATATAGAGGACGACACCCGCCGCAGCTCCAGTCCCCTCGCGACCAAGATCATTGTAACATGATCGAAACGTCGAGGTAAGAAAATAAATAATAGTAATACGCGATTAAGGGCGATTTGCATAATACAATTTAAAAACTTATTTAACTAAATCAATTTTAAAATAATTTAGGAGAAATCGAACATTGGACTCTATTTTATTAAGTGGACGATTGATAATATGTTGCCACACATTGACAGTTCTTGAAATTCTGACAGATTTTAAACACGTTTAACAGCTTAAACATGTTTAGGAACCGTTATGCAAGCCGGCCTAAGACCCGGTAAAATGTAAATGGTTGTTCTGAACTCTGTATTATTGTTTTATGTTTATTACTTTAGTGCTAGTTGTACTGGAGCCATTTAACCGACTTCACGAAAGAAGGAGGTTCTCAATTCGGTTGTGGCCTAATTATTCTAAACGGGTTAGATTCGAAAGAATGATTTTCTTCTGACCGTTTATTATTCTGAGGTGAATTGTTTTGGGTCGTGTCTTATTCTATTTCAATCAATAATATGTTGAGTAGTGAGTATTTATTAGGCCGTATATTATTCTGTAACTATTTGTACTGGACAGTTTTATAATTCTGGGGCAAGTTGTACTGGGCAAGTAACATATTCTTTGTTACCTTGTGCATATTTTAGTTAAAACTTAACTTATTAATTTTAATTATCATTAGTGATACGTTACGATATGAGTCCACGTCAGTTGTTAAATGTCGATTACATAAAATTAAGAGTTTTTTTAACTAGTTCCAATTCGATAATGGGATGGCTATGTCTAATAAAATTAACTTTTTACATAGAAACAATGTGTAAATCGAAACCATGATTAGACAACCAAGCAATGATTGTTTCGGAAGACAATTAAAAACATGTCTAAATCATTTTTTTTTCTTGTAAATATTTGTTACGAACAAAGAAGTTATATCACTAGAACTGGAATGGTCAAATAGAACTAAAAAGCGATCAAGCATTTTTGCATTAAGCACACGTTCAGCATGTTCAATGTAGCGCTTTTGTGCATGCTGTCCCTTTCTAACACTGCTATTAGAAAGGGACAACATACTTCAATGTAGCGTTCTGTCCCTTTCTAATAGTGTTATTAGAAAGGGAAAGCATGCTCAAGGAGTTTTGGCGGGAATGCGTTAAGGAGATGTGTTGCTAAATTTTCATTTTTGTGAAACTTAGTTTAAATGCGTGTAAAATGTTTAATTTCGGGGGCATATTAATCAATTTAGTTTCGTGAAGGTGTACAAGTATAAATAAAAGTGAAAACCGGTGCAAAACATGTACTTTAGCTTAGTGTTTTCTCCAAAGCTCCGTGAACAAACATTGTAAAAAATGTCCCCCTTTTTACAATGATTCCCGCGACTTGACTTTAACTATGACGACTTGACTGTTTTGTTCAATGCAAGTTACTTGCAAATATTGATAATACTTGACACTGGCAAATGTCCGAAAGGAAAAGCCATTTTTAAAGAAAAAAAAAAAAAAAGCATGCTCAAAGTTGCGGAACACTTTTTAGCTAAAAAGCTAAAAAGTGTTACGCTAAAAAGCTAAAAAGTTTTACGAACTGGAAACGAACCAGCGAACGTGTGGAACTATAAAGTTCTACGTGAACATTCTATTTCTAGTAATCTTACTAGCCAAATATTCATGTGCATTTAATGTTGTACAAGAATCTAAATGAAATAAACTATTATTTAATGTCCACTGGACATAGCCATCAACCACTTGTGTTAAGTCACTAGATGATGGTGCCATCTACCGAGCCACGATGGAACTAGTTATCGTGCCGTGCCCACCATGGGCTCGATTCGGTAAGGACATAGCATGCGGAATGCCGGCGGAATGCAAGCGACGTGCAGGAGATGATTACTACTTAATTAGTTAAGTAGCCTTCAAAATAAAGGCTACTTAATTATTTAAATAGCTCTCCTTGTTCCTCAGGCAATGAGTATAAAAAGAAGTTATAGAATAGCTATTATTTTTACTCCTGGAACAAATAGACTTCTGCAATGCTCATGCATCCCGCCTGTTTGTCGCATGCTATGTTTATAGAGAATCAGGGCCCCGGTCGCGGCGATCACACGGCGGTGACGAGCTTGGATCGCGAGCGCTCGCCGCGCGTTCTGTGCTAGGAGGATACCTTCTTGTCACCTTCGAGGAGCTTCTCATCTGCGCAGAATTTCTCGAGCTGCTTCGCGTAGTACGTGTTGAAATTCAATCTGGAAATGTAACAATTACAGTAAATAAATAATAATTTCACGATTTTGCATAATAAAACACTTTATTTACATACTTTATTTATATACAGTTGGCTTTTTCATGGTTGTCAACCATGACAAAGCCAACCGTAAAGTTGGCAAAAGCTCGGTTCGTTTAAAACGATGAATAAAAACGCGATTCAACCGGATAAATAAAATGTTTTATTAAATATTATATTTTTTTTTTATTAATAAATAAATATTTCACTACATTACACACAGCGCAATTTAGCGCCAAACTAAGCACTAGGCTTGTACTATGGGTACTAGACAACGGATTTAATACCTTTTTTTTTAAATTATACATATTATACATAGGAAGACACCCAGACCAGATACAAATATTTATTTTTAAGCATAAATATTCAACTAATGACTACTGTGAGTTTGAAAGCGATTTCTTTCAGCCAATCTTTTGATAAAATGGCCTGTTATACTTTGGCACTGTGGGGATGATAAAAAATTAGATAGATAACTTTTCTATCGTCAAAAGTGTCGGTTATACCAAAATCTCGTGTTTCAACAAGATATGGTATTTTTATTACTTCGGTAAATTAAACATTTATCGTAGACTAGCTGGGCCTGCGGTTTCACCCGCGTAAGATTTATCATAATCAATTCAGCATTTTTTCTTTCATAAGAACCTTCTCCTGATCATAACGAAGACAACAAAAAAATAATTATCGAAACCGGTCCATCACGCCCAAACGGCTGGACCGATTTTGATAATTATTAGATTAAGAAATATGTTATATCAATACATCATTTGTGTACCGATTTGTTAATTTTGACGTAAATAAAGAAGTTGGAAAATGTGTAGACATTGAAATATAATAAATACTATTTTCAAATGTTTTTACAACTCACCTAGCGGAAATATTAAGGAGTTTATTAGTATTGTTGTCTCTGGCCATTCTATCGATGATCGCGAGTACGGACAGCAGAGCGGCCGTGAACCGCAGCCCGTATCGCGACACCGAGCGAGAGAACGAGTCGGCCGACCCGCCGGTCGCCGGCGCAGCGGGGCCGCCGCAGCCCGCTTCCTGCTGTTTTTACATTCAGAGATAAAGGAAGATGTTGCAAACAGCGCCATCTAGCACCAAGCTAAGAAACTAGGCTTAAGACGAGTGCCATACAACAAATATAATACATAGGTAAGCAATGATATTACATAAGAGCGGTGTTGGTCTAGTGGTAGATATCCCGACTTTTATTCCGAAGGTCGTGGTTTGAAATCCTGGACGCGCACCAATGTGTTTTTCTTTAAGAAAAAATTATGTGCGCTATTAACAGCGCTCTTAAGATGAAGGAAAACATCGAGAGAAAACCCACGGCTTAAAATCACGCACAAAGGCCCAATAGTAGGGCTAATTGCGGAAACACACAAGTTAAAAACTTTAACTTTACTTTAACTTTACATAGGTAAGCACCAATAGCCTTATTAATAAAACTAGCTGCGCCCGCGGTTTCACACGCTTTAGTGTCGTTTATCCCCGTGGTGGTAGAATTTATCAAAATCCTTTCTTAGCTGATGTCTACGTCATAACATCTACCTGCATGCCAAATTTAAGGCCCGATCCGTCCAGTGGTTTGGGCTGTGCGTTGATAGATCACTATGTCAGTCAGTCAGTCACCTTTGAGTTATATATCTTTAGATGGGAATAAGGCGGAGTAGTTATTCTGATTTTTGTTTCTGTCTGTCAACTTTTCTTCGTTGCAGGTGGGAGAATTGAAACCACAACCTTCTGCAACGCAGCCGGGTGTTCGTTTGATGCACCAAAAAGGTCGTCCAACCTCTTTGGCGCATCGCATAAATAAGTATGTAAACAGCTGAAACCCTGGATACCTTATTTATACTAACAGTATCCCGCGGTTTAAGTCCTGATCCCGCATCCCATTATGAAAAACATACCTTTGAAATTTCAGTTCTCTAGGTGTGTTTAAACTGTGTGTTGATACACAGTTCAGTCAGTCAAATCAGGACTTTGAATTCAATACGTATAGATGATACTATGACATTATTTACAAAAGTATGTTGTTATAAAAATGTCACTCGTCTAAATATCAGTTAAAACCTTACCACAAATACGTATAAGTAACATGAAAGTAAAAGAAAAGACAGTAAAATACCAGTTTCTAAACACCGTTGAAGTCTACAATGTTAAATACAAAATGAAACTGAAACCATACTTACAGTAAGGATCTAAAACAGAAAAGTCATGAAAGAAATAAACGCACGTGTTAATGATTTTGTGTCACAAATACTACATGGAAGCATTACGGTACAAATTGTGAATGTGAACACTAAATTGTGGAAATTAAAAGAACCAATCACATTATGGGACCCCCGCGCTGTGATTGGTCGATTCCAATTTTCCGTAAAACACGGGTTGACACTAAGGCTAAAATCTATAGTGCGTACTTTGACTTTGCTCAGACTGAGCTTAGCAAATACTAAGCATAAACTTTGAATTGGAATTTTTAGTCGAAATTTATTTTGTAATATACGAATAACATAAAACGAACTTCATAGTCATAACAGAGAAGCAAAGTTTAGGTCATTATTTTTGATTGATTGAATTACATTCTAAGTTTGAAAAACGTGGATTAGACTAAGCAAAAACTTTGGATAGTTGCGAAGATCGCTTTATGTATTCCAAAAATTGTCTAAGTTTTGCTTAGCAAATGGATTTTAGCCTAAGAACATGGCGTGCGTGCATATTGCCCTCGACCTCATACATTGTATGCAAGTGAAAGAGATGTTACACAGTTGCGTGACGTGTATGTTTTTTCTTTTTTCATGAAGTAAAAAAAAACATTAATTAACGCTTTTCTGCTGAAACTCTCTCTCGCTCAGTTGCATACAATATAAGAGAGATGACATAACGACGTAGCACACAACACGTTAACAATAACCCGGCTTGAGAAAATTGAAATCCAATGACAGCACAGCGATAAAACTATGACAAGATGTGATTGGCTAATTTAAAACCCACTATTAGACCACGTTTACATACGTGAAGTGATACTGTGATATTATTTCTGTGCGCATTAATACTGTGACTTATTTGTACCTCACTATAGTCTGTACTTTCGTACGTAGATCCAAGCATACTGTTTAGCTCTGCATCGACGAAGTACTTGTGCATCTCCTTTGCCAATTAACGTGATTTGGTAGCGTTAAAAGAAATTACATAATAAATTAATAACCCAAATTATTTGTACGACTATTGCAATGCTATATAAGTGAGTTGGGATTAAATTAAAATAAAAAGCTTTTCGCTGTTATTTCTAGATAAATAATATTTAGCAAATATCTAAGGGTTAAGTTGACGTATTCCTTCACCAAATAAAATAAAAAATATAACTAAAAAAATTGTTTCATACTTTGTCATAATACTTACTAAACAAAATATTTAGATTAAAAACTTAACGGTATGGAGTACTTAAAAAAGATAAAGAATACCTTTATTCAGCAAAAAAGTAACAAGGTTTGTAACAAGGACAATGCTTCGTTACGATTTTAATTAGAAACGTTTTTGAGAAAAATAATAAAATATAATGTAAGTATGACTAATCTTTCTCTTTTGGCTACTAAACTATAAAACTCTTTACACATCTACTAGGTACGCATGCTACAACTTAGATCACATCGTACGACCAGACCAATTATTATGTTTATAATCAAATGCTGATCAATAAGTCGCTTTTATCATGATCATGACAGTAAAAATACGTAAAAGCATTCGTTGTCTATAAACAGAAAGTTCTGTTATCAATTTACAACCGGATTCCAACCACAACTATGCTCGGTTTTATCATTTACAGATAGAAACATAGGAAATAACTCACGAATTGGGACTATAATTTTACTATTCGGTGTCTTCAACTTCCGAAATGATTACATTTTGCGATTAATCTCACCGACCAAGTAAAAAGACGCTATGTCCGCATTACTATTGCGTTTAAGTTGAAATCATTCAAAGGGGAATAACATTTTGATCTTTTCGATACGAAATTCCGATACATACAGACGCGTCAAACTTGTGGCGCGGCGGTATTTTTTGCCATAATCGAATTTCTATACACCATGCCACACAGACGCAGCCGGCTTCTTGGTCCGGCTTAAGTTCTCTGTTTAAGTGTGGATTTAACACATTGTTTACCTGTATAAAGTTGCAGAACTGTACGCAGACGAGACAGAGCGCAGTCACCGCTTTGAGGAGCTGTGGGCTGGTCAGCATGCAGTCGCCGAGACAAGACTCGAGAAAGTCGTTGTGGCGTTCCAACACCTCGTCTACGTTGTGCACCTGAAAATAATATAAAAGACGAATTTTGAAAATGTTATCTTTAGGTATACAAGATGTAACGGGTAAGTCCTTTTAATTCGAAAGGGGGTGACTTTTGGAAATTCGAAGTACTTTTCGAAAATTTTAAGTGTAAAGTTTACTTGAAGATCAGCTGTTTCTTAGAGTTCGAGGTCATTGACCTTATGTTGTCCTTTCATTTAGTTTGGTCTACTACAATCAAACCTTCAATTACCTTTATTTTCAAAAACAGTTGTTTTTTCAGTGAAATATAATCTCAAAATTTTCAAAAAGAAGTTCGAATTTTCAAAAGTCGTAAAACAAAAGGTGTTCGCCTAGACGTCTAGAACAACCCCCTTTCGGATTAAAAGGACTTACCCGTTACATCTTGTATACTTTGGTTCCAAAATTCAAAATCCTCAGCGAAACGTATAGCGCCTAAGGGACACGTCTAAATACTGATACGCTACTCGAATTTTGAAGCCTACTTACAACCGTATTCACCAACAACCCCATGAATTTTCGCTGACGTCGATTATCTATCACTCACAAGAGCAAGACAAAAATATTTGGCCATGCATAGGGTCGTCTATTAATACGAGTATTCGGTCGTTAAGGCTGCGACTTCGTTTTCGTTCGTTAGGCATCATACATTTTATCGTCATACATAACGCTCTCTGGTTGCGCGCCTGGGGCGCTTTCTATATCAAGTCTCATAGCCCTCTTATCACTGGTCAGACGCGATTTACCTGTATTTCCTCTAGGGTTCTAGTCGACTGGGTTGAATTTGTGGAAATATAATTAAGTACTATATTTTATGAGTCTTACTGTACTTTATTGGGCAATTTAAACGGATATGGAAATAGTCATCTAATTCGAAAATAAAGGTCACACAAGCGATTGTGTTGGCCCTTAAAAGGCAACTGATTAACTATAACTCCGTACAGTAACTATTAGTAAAATTAATTCGACTTTTATGACAACCGTTTCCTCTGCCTACATAGATTTCCCATACCATTTATGCAGTTTTATCATTAAACTTTGTTAAAATTATATGTCAGTTAAACTAATTACTCGACATTTGAAACGTTATTAATATTAGTTTATGGCTGCATAAAAAACAAGCAATTTAAGGTTTCATGTTGTCTAATATAGTATCCTTTTGTATTTGATGATTTAGACCACCATTCACTATAAGATCAATTTATACAAACAAAGTCCCTGGTAATGGGATTTAGTCAGTTATTTGTTTGTTTTAATAGCGCACATATTTTGTTCTTACAGAAAAAAACATTGGTGCGCGTTCGGTCGGAATTCGAAACAAACATCGTCGTGAGGAAACCAACAATTCTTAAGCTCACCTCATTCGAAAGACATAGAACATTCGCCAATCCGGAGTAGGCTTCCGTGGCGTTTTACTGCCAGTGCCTAGTGGCTATATAGTCCCTCTTGCCTGACAGTGGGATCCTTGTTTTTACTTGAAAATGTAGTACAAAAAAATAAACTATGCTTCTTTATGCTCGTGGAGTCAAAGAAATGAGTAATACAGCCTTGTGATTGTGACGCGATAGCAAGGAACGCCTACAAATTCACGCACAACGCTCCGCCTACACTAGAAAAACTTAGTTGGTTTAAATTGTAACAATATGGCCGAATCGAGAATTGACCTTAAAAGTAAGTCTAAAGTTTTGTGTGATTTGAAGTCTACAAACAGTTACATCGTTATCCTACGAATCTTACTAATATTATAAATGCGAAAGTTTGTATGTATGTATGTGAGTTTGTTACTCTTTCACGCAAAAACTACTGAACCGATTGCGATGTAACTTATATGGATATCAGTAATAGCACATTTTACTACTTTTTATCTCGATATTCCCGCGGGAACGGGACTTACGCGGGGGAAAACACCGGGCGCAGCTAGTAGTGTAATAAATATGAATTTTGTACGAATATACCATATATCACCTGGTGTTAAAGTTTCCAGATCGCACGAAGGCCTCTAATTTGAACCTATGACGACTGCTATCACAGATAACAACCGAGACCAACTGCTTAACGTGCTTTTTGAAGCATTATTTGTTCACATTTGCATTCGGAACCATTTAGGATGTAATCTTACTAATATTATAAATCCGAAAGTCTGTTTGTTTATTCCCTTCATCAGTGCTTCAATAGGCGACCGTTTAAGTGTGGATTTTTGCATTGCGGTAGGTAGGTAGGTGTTCGAACAACGCGGAATAGCGCCTTGCGCGGGTGAAACCGCGGGGCGCAGCTAGTTTGGTATATGTAGATACTGAGCTTACAACCAGTATTAGGCAAGCTGGCAGCAAGCACAGCATAGAGTGCGTTTAGCTCCAAATTCCCACGAAATCTAGGTATTTTTGTACGTGATACATAAATTTCAAGGCGCAGTAAGTTAGAAATAAGATTAGAAAAGTTACTATTAAAATCAGAAGGACTATAACCAGTAGGTACGTATCGATAAGATATTAATAAAAATCGATAAATAATAAGTATATTGATACTGTCCAAATAAGGTGAGTCGGTGAATCAGGTTGTTGAATTCTATTAAAGGTGTCAATGGAATGGAAATTTCTTTATCAGCCTTCAAGCAAAACTTACAAACTACTTATTAGTACAGAATCACACACAATTTCTACTGAATTAGGTATCATTAAAGTTGAAGTATCTATAATATATCAATACTTGTACTTTACCTTAGCGGCGACATAGCGTTAATGAAAAATAGTGGATGCATGTAGAACGACCCTGTAACACCCGTATTCGTCGAAGCCTCTACCTACCTATCATGGTTAAATGTACAAAACTAAGTTAACTACCACAAGATAACATAACATAGACTTCCAATTAATGACACATGTTGGTACACGGTCAGTAATTGCGTCTGGTCAGCGCAAGCGCGCAGGATCAGCGAGTTTGTCGGTCGCCTCCCACACCGGGCAGCGCGGCGCGGGCGCACCGCCTCATTCTATCAGCGCCCAGCGGTACCGAGTGACGCACTGCCCCGCAATGATACAGTGAAGTGATAGTGTTACAGTGTCCTTTACAGTGTTTTGTCTTATTCAGGTGGGTTACGTTCAAAATCATCACTATAAGAACAATTCCCGAAATGAAAGTTGGATCGCATTGAAAAGTTTATTTCGCAGTTAGGTACCTACGCTACGCTGTTTGGTATGAAACACGCAAAAAATATACAGGTGTACAAAATATACATATAGTATTGAAACTACTTAATGTAAAAATATTTGAAAGTATATTTAAGTTACATTCAAAGCAAAAACAATAAAAAAGTGCAAACTATTACAAACTCGGAACGAACTGACTTTAGCGGAGAACAAGATAGAGCACACAAATCGGTTTAAAGTAGGTAGGTAAGGTATGTATTAAGATACAAGACCTACGTCATTGAATCCTTAGGAAAAAAAAATCTACTCAAATCAAGCTGAAACTTATACACAAACTACGAAATTATTTCATTTAAAGCTACCTAAGTTGTAACTTCAACATTACGTAGAAATATATGCAAGAGTTACCAATTCTGTACGAAAACCGTAAAGTTCAAGTTGATGTCAGCCACGAAACCCACAGCCATATGCGTCTCCTAATAAATACTTGTTTGATTGACTTGTTTGTTGTTGATCTTGTTGAAATACAATTTTTAATCTAGGTTAAACCACACGATACCATTATCTATTATCAACATCAATTGGCTATATGTGTTGTTGATTAGCAATGGCAAATAACTTGTGTCAAACATATGTGGGTGTAAACATTGAAGAATCGCTCATGTGTAGTCAAAATCTGTAGACGAGCCCTCTGGCAAGGTCGATGACGTCATTATTATGATGACAGGGACATGTCGGTCACTAAAGTGTATTAAAAGAGGAAGTCAACGTGTCTGTAGTGCCATACTGAGCGTTAATTGATTAAGTACCACTCCACGACTCATATGAGCAAAATATCTAGTAATACTGCATATCCGGTGATAGTTTATAAAACATATTAACTTTCAACATATCAAACTCGCGACTTTGTCCGTGTAGAAGTAGAGTCTTTATTTCTTTAAAAAAAGATATAGGTAGCTATATTTTAAAATTAGTGACCAATTAACGTCGTCGTATGGTTTTTATCACAAAACCTTAGGTACTAATCCTTGGAGACTAATAAAAAATGACCAAATTTTTGTACACATTTTCATTCAAAACCTAACCCATATTATTTGAGTTTAACTTGAGCAAAATAGACCTCGCCGAGCATTCTATTAACTAACACCGCGCAATGGCTTTTACATCTCCTAATTTTGCCAAATTTCCTGAAAAACGCTTAAGCAGTTTGATCGTAAAGACGGAAACAAACATACAGAATTTCATATTTGTTAATACCATACTAGTAAGATTCGACGCGACAATGAACTCATCAAATTGCAAATGCATTATGCAAGTGTGGCGTTTAAATTAATCAGACTGGTTAGACGTGATTTCTAAGCTGCTCGGTAAGAATGTTTTCTACATCGTAAACATATTGAACAGGCCTTTCTAAGCTCTCTCGAAAGCATACCTATTAAGTGCAAGCGCTAAGCAATACTGTGGTTAAGGTAGTACTTGGTGTATCGTGCTAGTCTAGTCAGAGTTGATACTCAAGTTAAATAGGCAATAAGTTTGTTACTTACTTTATTCAAAAACAATAAAATTTTCATTCTATTATGTGCAATTTCAAAGGCGGAAAAAGTAAAGATTTTTCAAAAAACAAAATTGGGACGTTTAAATTTTTGGGGTAATTACTTTTAACGCAGAAAGTGTGACGCCTTAGATGTGGTAATCGTTGTTTGCACGTTTGCATCTTTGTAATGACTGTATCACCTTCGGATAACGGACTACGAATAATGTAATTTTATATAAAGTTTTTGGACGACAATATTTGTTTTCTAAGCAGACTTCGAAACTTTTTACTATAATGAACTGTATTTTTAATAGTTTTATTTCTGCTATCAATAACACATATAATTTACAGTAATTGAATTTCGAAAGCATGAATCTCTTTGTTTAAATTACTAAATATGTGACTTTCATAGAAAATAGAGAAAGAAACCGACCGTACCAAAATGTCTATAATACGTTTGATTGGCACGAAGCGACCTGTACCATGACCTTTATAACGTAGGTAATAGGCAGGTGCCTTTATGGTGGATTCATTAATATCAGTGGCTGTATTCATCGGCGAATAAGAGAGCAGATTCTCACGCATGGTCAACCGCCAATGGAGCGGAGATCAGTCTCAATTTGTTAAGTTAAACGTGATTGCGCGGCTGCTATGACCAACTATGACTAATCGAGGTTTAGTGACATTCATAATAGGTGTCTACGAATATCACTTACTAGCAGCGCCCCGTTGTGTCACCCGCGTATATCCCGATTACGCGGGATTATTGGGATATGTGTTATTCAGACCTCCAGCTATCTGCATACCAAGTTTAATTGCAATCGGTTTCGTAACTTTTGTGTGATTAGAACACAAACATCTAAATAAACAATCTTTTCAACTTTCGAATTTAAGTTGAATTGTTTATTTTACATCTATTGTTCCAAGCATAATAATAAAAGTCTGAATACACTACGTAAAGTCTACAATAACCAGAATTAAAGTCGATACATTGGATTTCCAAAGGAACCGTATACTATCAACAAGCCGTGATTTACGAGAGTTTCGACAGAAGACCGAACAAACATCGATGCATTTAACTAACGATGACGACAATCGCCCACATATACCAAATCGTATTACCAAATTAGGAACTCTGTTAGTACTCATACAAATAAAAGAATATGTCCTTTGAATGCAATTATCGACTTCCGTAACAGAAACCTATCAACGGTAAACCTTTATATGATAAAATTGACACCAATTATGAATATTACATAAAAGGATGACCCACAGAATAAAGTTAATAGACTATAACAATAGTTTTTACAGCGTCTTGTAGACCGCAAACAATACACAACCTACCTGGATATAGGAATCTGATCACATTCCGACAATAATGATATTGATATTGCATAGAAACCGACCAAAGAACGCGGATGTTCTTTACTTCGAAATTAAGATTAAGAATAACCATGAAGCATGTCAAAATAAAAACATAAAGCGAGAAAATTCATTGAGTGTTTTGCGTGCGTAACACCCGCCAACCGTTCAGCTGATCACCTAAGTGTAAAAGTAAGACATCTTTATAAAAACTTTTAATCACAAAATGGGAGCTCGTACCGGTCCAACGACTCGAAATAGAAACTTTAAAGAGAGTTTACGCAGTACCAAAAGCACCAGAATTTACTGGAGCTGTCGTTAATGATCCTATATACATTGCACTGCACTTTATTGGCCATTAGCACATTAGGTACTCCATGGTTAATGTGCAATGTGTAATTTCAATCGTGAGGAATCTAAATATAAATTTCCAATATCGGCAAAGGCATCGCACATCCGACCCTTAATAATTTAAATGTACAAACCATGAGTCATGCTCGTAAGCGATGACCAAATGAGATGAACCTTACGAAAGATATTATCAGAAACTTTTAGTGCTTAGTTATTTGTGTTGTATTGAGGAAAGTGAAAACAACTGTAGTTTGAGGCGAAGCGAATTAAGCACAGAGAGTCGAAGAGTTGACAAAAAGCTGAGATATCTACTTACTCGAAGTAGGCATAGGTACCAAAGACGATTAACCAGTTGACTGCTCTTAAGTATAACCCCTTCGGGAAAATAGTACGTCTTTTTAGCAGCACACTCGTCCAAGAACGGCCAATCACCAAGAGTCTAAATTAAGATAGGTAACGCAATAGCCAATCACAAGTTTGATTATTACCTCACCACCTGCCCGCGGTGGTTGTGTTTTGAAGATAACTCGCGGTGTGAGCCGTCAATTGGCTTTATTATCTTTGGTAGGTACCTACCTATGTAGTACGTGGAGAAACGAGGTGTCTACAAATTGGAATATCGTGTGCGGAACGGAAGGCTTTTTACTGTTTAGTAATTTAGTTGGTCAAGCGCCGGATATGTGGTAACTTGACTTATCTGGATGCCTTTTCTTCTATTATTAGTGAGGCCCTTTAAAAAATTATTTTAAACCATACTGTTTCCTTAAGTTATTTGTTGTGGTTTTAACAAGATTTAAAACTGAATATTACATTAATTATATTTCTGTATAAATGCCTGGAATATTTACGACCAAAAAGCTTATTGAAAGAACATATAAAAGTCTTATTCCATCGATTCTGCAGTTCGATTCATTAAACAAACGTGTTGTAGGGAATGACTATTTAAACCTCTTTTTAGGGTTTCGTACCCAGTTCGTACTATTCGTACTGTTCGTCGTTCTGTTGTACTGTTCGTACTACTGTTGTATATAAATATGTAACTTTATATCTATTTAATATCCAAAACTATTGCAAGCTCGTTAAAATACAAGTCAGGTCAAATGACTCGTCTCTTGTAACAAATTCAAATCTGAAGTACGACACTAAATATATTTATAGGGCAATTTAGTAGAAGTTTATGGTAACTTAGATATTTTCTAAGAAATATCTTTTAAGAGGTTAAATTCTCTTAAGTTGTGGCATTTTATTAGGCTTAGTAGATGTCGCCACATGGTCATTTACATAATTTAAAACTGTAGTCGTATTGATGTTAAAATGTTGAGACCTCAAATTCCACGATTCTGCTGTAATTTGAGAATGTTCATCACGAATTTACTGTCACATGGAACATTTCAGCCTTTACAAGCATACAAAATAAAGACGAATTAAAATTGGTCTGTTATGCTTTTATTTCTGTCTTAAATAACAATTACTCACATTATAATGTAATTAATGTAAGCACAGTCAGCAAAGGATAACAATATGGAAACTTTCAGGTTTTATTTTTTTTCAATTATAAAAAAATCCTTATAATTTTGCATCTGGTTACTTATTTACATTTGATATTGACATTGTTTTTGATACGGTTTATTTGGTTCGTTTACACTTAAAAGCATCTTAGAAAAAGTAAAAATCATATAATATAGATAGAACAGTATAACTTATTAAAAAGATATAATATAAAACATCCCACTTTGTCTGTTTATCGACTCAAGGCAAACGAGTTGCAGATTGACTCACGGAACATGTAGTCTATAGTGCATCATACCTTTTTGTATCCAAATCAATTTACTAGTTTAGTTAAAAAAAACTACATTGATATAATGTATAGGTTAGTAAAATATAAGTATGTGACAAATGCAAATAAATTTGCCTTTGTAATTTTTGAATACCTAAGTAAACAAAGTATTTTTAATTCCTGATTCATACACCTACTTAATTATATAAGCAAATGTGGATGACTTTACTTAAGTAAACTGTAATGTTACATAAATATACTAAGTAATTAAAACCACAACAAATAAATACACAAATAATATTTAATAAGTCTTAATTCTTTTAGTTTAAATAACCAATTAAACTTGGAAAATCTTTCCTCGTTTAAGTACAAATCAATGTAAGAAACATTTTGAGTATTGAAGTACTTACGTACCCTTGTAAGTAACTTTCAGTAAAATACAGAAACGATACTAAAAATTTAAGCTCTACATAAACAATTTAGCAGTGCAACAATCAAACTCAAAAATCCCTATACACATTTTAATTTTAGAATCTGCACAATTATTTATGTTCCCCTCAAAACTTTAGTAATGATTATGTATTCGGCTGTTTAAAAAGCAAAAAAAAAACAATTAGATTATACAAATTATTTAATTAAAGCACTTTTTAGAATTAAAATAACGGTTAGCTCCAAGTCAAGTCACAAAAACAAACGAGTCGTAATAACTCAAAAACATGTATTAATAATTAAATTATCGCTTTATAGTAAGATAGATTCGGATACACCTACTTTCTCTGGGCGTATCAACGATTAGTTGAGACTACTTGAGGCGCCCGGTACGGTAGCCTGATTATACAAACACAGTAACAATAATAACGGTCTCAAAGGTACTCATTTTAGTTTTATAAACGAGAACAATATAAGCTGCTCACGAGAATTTCAGAATAATGTATATAACGCGTTATTTTATAATAAAAAAAAGCGCTATCCAATAGAGCAAACCAAATTTTAATCTTATCAAAAGTTTTTGAAGGCATTTAATAGTTTATTTCTTTCTCCACAAATTGTTTACAGTAGGTAGGTATAAAGTAATAGATAAGTGATATAAAAACTATTTGTAGAGACTGGCACCTGAACTAGGATCCCCTGTGCTACAGGTAAAAATTTAAGTAACTGCGAAACTTTTTTTTTATAATTCGTTTAATTTTTGTTTTGTTTATTAACTATGAGTATAGATTCCAAGGCTAGCATCTGAATTTCGAACACAATAGAATGTGTTAGAGGGATTACGTTGGTTTGAATTCACAATCAACATAGTTATAGCATATAGGGTCATAGTGGAAAATATCGTTCGTCTGAAATTATTTATCGTTTGATTGAGTAGACCGCAGTATTAAACATACACACGTACGCATTCTAAAAAATTCATATGATAAAAAATCATATAGAAGTGTACCCAAAGTGTGTGACTTGTATCGGAACAAACAAACATCATTCCATTTTAGTTATATTTAGTGATTAGAGTAAAATATTTTAAATTACTTTCATGAATAATAGCAATCCACAATAAGGTAGTCAAAAAGTTTATTTCAAATATCTTTGCAAGTTAATTAGCGCAAATAATTCATGTTGTCACCACTGAGTCATTTAGGATTCATCGATTGTTTATGTAAACACATTCTTTAGCTAAGCTATTAAATAAGACTAAAGGTGAACGTAGATTGATCAGAACCGAAATAATCGAATTTTAATCGGTACTGCCGCAGAGACGCGAGTTTGATCTTTAAAGATCAACTATTCCTTTAAAATATTTCTCCTATTAATATTTCAAAAAAAAAAGTATGGATGTCTCCAGCCTAATTGCTAAGTTTGGGAATAGATGGCGACTGTAATTTTGTAACTATAATATTCACGGGTTTTTTCTACGTCACGCACAAAATACTCTCAGAAACTACTAAATCGATTGACTAGTAATAATGAAGTTTGTATAAAAGGCTTAAGATAAGCTTCGTTTTATATCGAAATTAGCAGGGGTTGGGAATTTATACCACAGATGAAGCTGCAGAGTGGAGCTAGTAACTCATAACTATGTATTGTTCATGCAATGTCACTGTTGAACATGAGCAACGGAATTTATTAATGAATATCAATTAGATTATTTTGTAGCTTATGAAAAAGTCGTTATAAGGTTGCGGGTTCATGCTTAAAAACAAATATTTGTATCTGGTATAGTGTATATTTTTGTTATGTATGTATTTACAAAAGAAAATAAATACATATAAGTATTATAAACGTTATCTAATGACCATAACACAAGCTGAGTAGCTTACCATAGAGCTAGATGGCGCTGCGTGACTTTCACAGAAATAATTATTTTATCTGCACTAACCGCCTATCCAGTACAATAAACCATTTTAAACAGGTGATACAGATTCGTAACACAATACAAATCTCCCGATACAATAGCTACGTTTCAAGAACAGACACAACAAAGGCAGTATTATTTTCAATCTTATCTCAACGTGAAAAGGTTAAAAGTCGATAAAATCTGTATTACAAAGGTACGATTCGCATCGGTCTCTCGAACATGTGGACTATCTCATAACGTACGGTTCCGATGGTCAAACACATCCATTGTTCGAGATGTGCTTATGATTTTTTTCGAAATAACATATTATTCTACATACAAAAGTTAGTTGTAAAAGTAATGAATGATAGTAGTAGTAGAATGAAGGAATATTTAAAAGCCGGAGAAGTCCGATTCTAACTCGCGCACGAAGTGTCCCGTAAAAAAGCACGTTTGTTGAATAAGATCCGTTTATTTGTTTTATTCTGGTTTTGTTATTTCTGCAACAGAAATAAATCTGTAAAAATGTTAACTATCTAGTTGTTACGGTTCAAAAGATACAGCCTGGTGACATACAGACAGTGGAGTCGAAGTAAATGGGTCCAGTTTTTACACTTACTACATAACCCTGAAAATTGGTCAGAAGCTCAATAGAATACACAAAAGGAACCAGGCTAATCTTAAGACAAATGTTTTCGAAACTAATCCGACATCCGAAGCAATGTACACTAAGTGTTTTAGTCATGGTTCTAAGATAAAATGGTAGCTCTACCTTTAACCGATTTCACACGAAATAAAAATTTAACCATCACGAATATCTAATAAAAAACCGATGCCATAAAACTGTTTGTGTAAGTAGGTAAATAAGTTAACATACGGGTACTCAGTATGCAAATTGTAAAACAACAAAGTACACAAGCGGAACCCCGTCGATTGATCAATGTTCCGAAAGCAATTAATGTGGTTATAAAATCTACAAATTGTAATTTTCGGTGTTAGAAGACTACGGTAATAAAAGCTATTTTGTGAGAAACAAAGTTTAGTTTTCCTTGCAAAGGAAGTAAACAATTTTGTGGTAATTATGATACCTAAACGTGAGAGAGCTCAAATAGGTTCATTAGTTGATTTGAGAGTAATGAAACTCTAATCATAGAGCACGCGCTTCGTAGGCTTTTTCTTAATAATCAGAGAAATTCAAAACAATTCTCTTATCGTTACCTATAACAGATAAACTAAAAACGAAGTGGTCTTCATTTAAAACGATGACGAACAAACAACTGCATTTTTTCTGTATCACAGTTTACTGAGTTAGTGGCGCATAATTATTGACTTTATAACTTCTATGGACTATTAGTTCTAATAAAACCCAGGGACAATGTAAATATAACTGTTCTCTATCGCCCATAGCCCATAATGTTTAACTTCACACGAAGGTTTACACAATCTTTTATAACGTTTTTAATTGAATAAACAATCAGATTAGGAAGGTAACGCTACCCATCCGTGTTTGGTCAAAATATTGAGAAAGCCGAACAGATGGTTCAATCCGTAATTAAATACAATTAGATAATCGTTAGTAACTGGGTAACTGGCAACCTCGTTGTTGGTAGTACTATGATACTATAACAATTTAGTTCAATAAGAAAATTGTTGACATAAAAATTCGTCTCCTTTTCAGATGCCAGTGTGACGTGAACCATGACGCGTGACAGTTACGAGATGAAGGGCAAGCAGCTGTCCAGAGGCAGTTCCTTGTTCGGAAACGACCCTCAGATACAACTCAGAGCTGCCCTCCAATCTAACGACTACTCAACATTCGAGAAACTTGTAAGAAATGGCGCCGTCGATCTCGAACACGTCTATCAATACCCCGACTACAAAACCTGTCTTGAAATGGCAGTATCTGATCCCAACAGGATAGACTTTGTAAAACTTTTACTCAAACATGAAGTTCAAGTTAACAATGTCAATGAGACACATTCTGCGGCTCCTATACATTTAGCAGTTGAAAATGGCAATCTCGAAGCTTTGAAGTTGTTACTGGATTGCGATCGAATCGACGTATGCATCAAGAGCAAGGGTAACACTGCGTTACTTATGGCAATTAAGAAGATCGAAGACCTAGACGACGATCGTGAAAGTGATCTAACTATATACGAAGACATGATTGAACTTTTATTAAAAGCTGGATGCAACGCTAACTCTCCTGACGCACGAGGTATTACTCCAGTACATTCCGCAGCCAAACAAGGTCTAGAGAAAGTCGTAACACTTATGTTGGATTACTCGAAAGAGCCTGTAAACTTAGATGCTTATCAAGACATAAGGAAGAAAACGGCCCGACACTACCTTACTGAAGCTTTTCCACATCTTGTACCGAGATTTGATAGTTTTGTACCCGAAGTTGAAGTTATTGACAATGACAAGTTGTTCAACTATCTTAACAGACACGAAGATGATAATTTTGTTAGAGATTTCACTAAGTTAGCTGGGAAAAATGAACATCGTCCAGCATTAGCCGCCAATAATGGGATAGGAACCATGTTACAACTGGCTACAGACAAGGGACTAGAACGAGCTGTGTTCACTTTATTGAATTTTAAAGCAGATCCGAACGCTACCTGTCCCGCTAACACAAGTAGATCAATTGCTATAGCCTGCCGAAGAGGTTATACAAGAATTCTTAAAATGTTCATTGACAACGAAGATACATTGTTCGATCCAGTCAATGGAGAATCCCTATTACAGATCGCAATAAAAGGCATGCGATCGTATTCTAAGGACCCAAAAGCTAATTTTGAAGATTGTATAAGACTTCTAATGAAGCATCCAAAATTACGCATGAACGTTAATTACACTGATGTCAAAGACAACACTGCGTTACATTATGCGGCCAGAAACGGAGATAATGATACCGTATTGGATTTACTGAGGAACGGGGCATGTGTGGGGTTACGAAATAAATACGATGAACCGCCTTTGGCCGACATTAATGCTAAAACACTGGAAACATATCTTGACGAATGCATTATGACCAACGGCGAAAGGCCGAGTGATGACGATTACGAGATTCATATGAAATACAGCTTCTTAGTTTACCCAAATAATTCACTCGAAAATGAATTATGCAAAAAACCACTGATGGATAACTCAAGTAACAATAATAACAAAGAATTCGATGCTATTTTGGCGCCAGAAACAGATGCTCTTTTATACATGGCTAGAAACGAAGAGTTGAGACCACTTCTTAAGCACCCTGTTATTACCAGTTTCCTTTACTTAAAATGGCAGAGAATAAGTTGTCTCTTCTATGCAAATATAACTTTTTACTCTTTCTTGTGGTTGTGCTTAATACTTTACATAATATTGGGATATGGAGCCGATCGCAAGCGTTCAGATTCCATAGAAGCTTTAAATATTGTAACTCATGTTGGAGCATCTGTTGGATTGATGCTACTAATATTCAGAGAGCTTTTCCAGTTATTGGTCTCACCTACAAGATACTTGCAGAGCATAGAAAACTGGATGGAAATAATGTTGATCATAGTGACCACTTGGATATTAACACACAATTCCGCAGAAGAATCAACTAAACAACAGTTATCGGCGATAGCAATTTTGTTATCATCTGCTGAACTGGTATTACTCATTGGTCAATTCCCGACATTGTCTACAAACATTGTGATGCTGAAAACAGTATCGTGGAATTTCTTTAAATTCTTGCTGTGGTACTGCATTTTAATCATTGCATTTGCTTTGAGTTTCTATACTCTTTTCCGACAAGAAGAAAATGAGGATCAGAAGGCTCCTAACCCGAACAATACGGGAAATGAAGATGAGGAAGAAGATTTCTTCGAGGATCCAGGTCGTTCTCTGTTCAAGACGATAGTTATGTTGACAGGAGAATTCGACGCCGGTTCCATCAAGTTCAGTACATTCCCAGTGACCAGTCACATAATCTTTATTGTATTCGTTTTTATGATTCCAATCGTATTATTTAATTTATTAAATGGTCTAGCTGTAAGTGACACTCAGGAAATAAGGGCAGACGCAGAATTAGTGGGTCACATATCTCGAATCAAGCTGATTTCGTATTTTGAGAGTGTGCTGATCGGTAACGCTTATTCGAAACCGTCTAAGATTTGGTCATGTTTGCCGGAAAGTTGGCAGGGGATGAACTTTATCAAGCCTAAGATGTTCTGCATAAAGCCATTTGCAAAGCGGATAAGTTTGTTCCCGCACTTTTTGCCGAAATATCGAATAATTGTGAAGCCAAATCAGCACAACAAAATTGAGATACCGCATGCAGAGCCTCTCGGCAAGTTCGGAGACGATTATGAAGACGTCGAAGGCGGTGGATGTTGCTTTGAAAGGTGCCAAAACTACAGACTTGACAGGAAGATCGTAAAGAACGCGAAAGTCGTAATCGTTAAAAAGACAAACGTATCTGAATTTGACGAAATCAAAGAAAAACTGTCGCATTACGAAACCAAAATCGAAAGCCTTGAGAACACGCTGCGAAAAGTATTAAAATCCTTAGAAACGTATCAGAAATATTAAGTTTAACACCTGAACAAAATGCTTTTATTGTTTTGATTTAATTAGATTTTAAGATAAATAATTTATGTTATACTTTTACCGTTAATTTTATATAACTACTAATATGTATTGTGACTTTACTGCTTAAATGAAAAACTGCCTATCTTCCTGTTGAATCTCAATATTTTTATTCATAACGTTTTAACAATAAAAATTTACGTCATTATGAATTGATTGTCATTTCAAAAGTATATAATAGATACTATCATAAGAATATTGTATGTTCATAAATTACTAGCTGTTACCCGCGACTTCGTTTGCGTAGAAATAGTGCATAGCCGACTTTTTCGTTCATTACTCGAGTTCTACTAATTGGATTTCGATGTAAACCACGAGGTTCCTCGAAAATAGAACTATCCAATATTGAAAACCAGATTTCAATCGGATCAGTAGTTTTTAATTGTATAACGAAGAAACAGAGAACAGACAGACAGACATGAATTTTAAAAATTATATAGCTTCTTTTCCTAAGTCCCCTGGACAACCTTTTTTTTATTTATTTCAAGTACAGACTTTTTGTCCTCTCTTCCTTTATTATAAGTATAGATAGATCATGTCTACCGATTAAGAAAATAAAAAGGTTATGTACAAAATTGGATCTCGTCCCCTTTCCAGGGGTTATCTTCTCCCAAACAGGAAACCGAAGCCGAACTGAAGGATAGGATTAGAATAGGATGAGCATAGGACCAGCATGGGCTCGGCTTAGGACCAGGATAGGATCGGCATTGGATCAGTATACGCTCAGAGTAGAATCAGGAAGAGATTAGGAAAGGATCAGCATAACATTTACTTTTACAGTACTGTCGAACTGGGAGATTTTGCTTCAGAGATGTCTTGATTAAGAAATTGTGGGTTAGCGCCAATATACATCACCAAACCCACCCACAAAGCCACTTACCATCCGGTGAGAAAATGGTAAAATGCTAACCTATTAGTTAAAAATAAGAAAGGTACGTTAAAATAAGAAAGAAATAATAGAACAAAAACTATAAGGGCTTTTTCGTTGACTACGAAACCGCAAAAAAAATGAAAGGCAATGGAACACCCGACTGCGACGTAGACGATTGCGGGGCGATTCTGACGGCCTCTGTGGCGCGTCGGGCGAACGCTTGGCTGCAATGCAGAATATTGCGGGTTCGATTCCCGCTGGGTGAAAATATTTATGCTTTAAAATAAATATTTGTATCTGGTCTGGGTGTATTTCTATGTATAAGTATAAAAAATAAAATAAAATCAAAAATAAACTAAAATCAAAAATAAAATAAAATTTATTATTATTATTCTCGCCGGGTGGGATAGCTTTTGCCCGAATCTTCCCTCGTGTTGTTCGAACACCTCTACCGTTGTTCAAAAGTTTACACTTAATCGGAGATCCAGAGTAATACTGATGCTGAAAGGCGTGACAGTGCTAGGCAACTACAATACTTCGATGGGCGACAGTATCGGAGGATAGGATAGATTTTGCCCGAATCTTCCCTCGTTTTGTTCGAACACCTCTACCGTTGTTCAAAAGTTCACACTTAAACGGAGATCTAGAGGAATACTGATGCTGAAAGGGGTTACAGCGCTAGGCAACTACAATACTTCGTGTCAGAGGAATTTCGGGATATACAAACGTCACTAACCTTATCCAAGCTCTGTATGAGTTGGCACCAGGAAGGCTCTATGACCTCGACGCACATGTAGTACTGCAGGTGCTGTATGCAGCTCAACATGCGCTGGCGCAGCGCAAACGCGTCCGCGTACAGACGAGCCTCGGAGAAACGCTTCACCACTTTGTTGTACAGCCAGACCCTGTAATAGACTTTTATTTAAAACAAAATATTTACCGGGTTTTACTCAAGGTTACTCGGGTTTCAAGGTTGGAAAAAGCTAACTGTAAAGTTAGCGAAAGCTCGGTCTCTAGTAATAATGCCGGTATTAAATCAAACGCGACTTTTGTGCCATAAAGCCAGCTCCGTCGTCTTAGCTGTAAATGTGGTAACACTTTAAAAAATACAACTCTAATTTTGTTTCAGGTTTTCGCGAATTTGCATAATAAAACACAATATTTACCGGGTTTTACTCTCGCTCATATTCAGTCAACCTGAAAAAGTCAACTGTAAAGTTAGCGTAAGCTCGGTACTTTTGTTATAATGCCGTTATTAAATTAAAAAAGAGTAAAACCCGGTAAAAATTGTGTTTTATTAGATTCGTATTTGTTCGAAAACTACTAATTGGGAACATTGCAATAACATCAAATTTTCAGCAAATACTTATGTAGCTCAATTATACCTGCAGGTGTTTTGGCGGGAACGCGTTAAGGAGATATGTTGCTAAATTTTCAGTTTAGCGAAACCTAGTTCAAATGCGTGTTTATTGTTAATTTTGGGGGCATATTAATCAATTTAGTTTCGTGAAGGTGTACAAGTGTAGTGAAAGTGAAAATCGGTGCAAAACAAGGACTTTAGCATTGTCTCTAAAACTCCGTGTACAATAATTGTGGTCAATGGCCGCCGTTTTACAATGATTCCTTCGAGTTGACTTTAACTGTGACGACTTGACTATTTCGATGTAAATAACTTGCAAATCCTACTAATATTATAAATGTGAAAGTGTGTGTGTTTGGATGTTTAGATGTTTGGACGTTTGTTACTCAATCACGCAGATAATACTGAACCGATTGCGATGAAACTTGGAATATAAGTAGTTGGATACCGAGAATAAAACATAGGTTACATTTGATCCTGACATTCCCGCGGGAACGGGACTTACGCAGGTGAAACCGCGGAGCGCAGCTAGTATTAATAATAATACTTGGCACCGGCTAATGTCCAAATGGAATATAGCCATATAAAAAAAGAAGTATACCTGCAAAGCAGCCGCTCAATATGCTTGCAGTAGAACAGATGCCGGAATATCATCTGGTAGCAGGCGATGGCCTTGTGGTTCAGTACAAGGGAGACGGGCCACTTCACCTCCATGCCGAACGAGAACGTCTCTATGCCGGTCAGTGGGGGGCAGTCTTTGTGTTTGTATTCTGGAACGAGTATAGTACATAGTACAATATAGTACATACAATCTATATCTACACTTATAATAAAATCGTAACTTAGCGGTGTCTGTATTTGAAAGATATTTTGAAAAAGCTATTTTTAGGGGTATGTACTAACGTAACAGAACCCATTTCCGTGTTTAATTTTTTGTCTGTTTGTCTGTGCGTTTGTGCGCGCTAATCTCGGAAACGGCTGGACCGATTTCAATGAAATTTGGTATGCAGATAGCTTAAGACTTCGATTAACATATAAGCTACTTTTGATCAGGATATCCGGATAAAAAATAAAAATTGCTTAATTTCTTTGTTTTTTAACCATCGTCATCCATCGGCATCTATCGTCATTAAATAAATGACAAATTTTGCCTTACTTCCTAGGGGAAGCCTACTGCAGTGCAAAAATCCACGGACGACAAGTAGCGCCTGGCTTCAACAGTACTTCAATGGGCGACCGTTTAAGTGTGGATTTTTGCATTGCGGTAGGTAGGTGTAAGAACAACGCGGGATCGCGACTTAGGCGGGTGAAATCGCGGGATGCAGCTAGTCATACATATTTGACCGCCCAACGACGTACAGGCTGACTATAATGCGACAATGCTCTATGGTGGAGGTCCTCAAGACCCGCACTAAGAGTTTCGCTATGTCATTTGACGGCCTCTGTGGCGCGGAGGGCGACGCCGGACTGCAACGCAGAAGGTTGCGGGTTCGATTCCCGCCGGGAACAAATATTTCTGCTGACCATAAATGTTTGTTTCTGGTTCTGGGTGTATTTCTATGTATCAATTATGTTTTTATTTACAAAAAAAGTATTATATGTAGTAAATCCGTTGTCTAGTACCCATAGTACAAGCCTAGTGCTTAGTTTGGTGCTAGATTGCGATGTGTGTAATGTCGAGGAATATTTATATTTATTTTA
Organism: Idaea dimidiata; assembly: GCA_949358125.1. Taxonomy (NCBI): domain Eukaryota; kingdom Metazoa; phylum Arthropoda; class Insecta; order Lepidoptera; family Geometridae; genus Idaea; species Idaea dimidiata. The sequence goes on along the minus strand of OX442339.1, from coordinate 10,662,704 downwards.
TTCCTTATTTGCACCGCGACAAATTGGAATCATCTGCCTAAGTATTCCCTAGTGTTTACAATTTGAAGGTCTTCAAATTGCAAGCACTTGCTATCAGGTGTAATGGTGACCAAACGTTGGCCTATACGTAACCTTACTAATATTATAAACGCGAAAGTTTTTTATGTATGTACGTATGTGCCTCTTTCACGCAAAAACTAAACCGATTGCGATGAAACTTGGAATATGGGTAGCTGGACACCTGAAATAACACATAGGCTACTTTTTATCCCAATAATCCGGGTGCGCATTATTGCTATCGATAACCGGTATAGATTTCGCAATGCTCACCGAGCAACACAAAATTAGATAGTTTGTCAAAATAACACCAGTGAGACACTTCTTACTAAGCTAAAAGTTGGTACTAGTAAATACATGAATATAAATAGCTAATACGTGTTTGTGAATACGCCTCATACCCTTGCTACCTATTGATTTTTAAATATTACTATAAGCTTGTTTACCTTTTTCATCCTCAGTTTCAATAGACAATATCTTGAACATTTGGAATTGTAAATCGTACGGTAACAACTCGACCCTCATATCTTCGTTATAAGGATCATGGCTGGCTGCAGACAACCTAAAAATATAATATGATAAGTCTGTCAACCAATATAATCTGTCGCAATTAGAGTAGGTATGACTTGAATAGTCGTAGGGTTAAAGTTTAAGTTTTAACTGTGTGTTTCCGCAATATTAAATTACATTACATTTGAAATCGGTTCTACACTAAGCACAAGCTTGTATTGCAGGAACCGAGATACTTTGGAGTATACCTCCAAAGGGAAGATCTTCCATATCCAGATCTTCTTCTAGGCAGGTGGTTTTGCCCGGTAGGCCGCGGCCCAATAAGCCCTCCTATTACGCCTGTGTGCGTGAATTTAAGCTTGGGTTTCCTCACGATGTTTTCCTTTACCGTAAGAGCGAATAACACACATGTTTTTTTCTTAAACAAATTTGCATGCCAAGCTAAGTGCTGGTGAAATATATTGAACCTTATTCTTTTATAACAACTGTTGCAGCCATATTTCGAAAAAATGACATTAAAAAAGACATTGGTGCTCGGCCTGGATTCGACACCACGGTTTTCGGAATGAAAGTCGGGGTATCAACCACTAGACCAACACAAGGCTGTATACACATCGATGATGATATATCGATTTTAAAGTAACATGGTTGTTTCCACTACAATTTTTATATATTGGGATATTTGCCCCATTTTTTTAAATTATAACAGTTTTTATTATTAGTAGGATTTTACCTCAAACATAGTCCCAACAAGGACTCCAACTTCGAAGGTATTATATCGTCGATCTTCTTAGACAACTCTTGTTCAGTCGCATCCATAAACTGAACGATGAAGTCTCCTTGACTCATCAAGAAGTAATTCTTAACAGACTTGAGTCGTCCCATCAAATCGTATTCCTTGAGTAACAGTTCGAGCAGAGATTTGCTTGCATAAGCGTAGGCTTTTTGTATAATGGCACCGTAGTTCTGTTCCCTTAGCGAGTATTTGATTTCTTCTGTGTTTACTTTTGTTGTTGATTTACCTGGGATTTAAGGAAAGGGTGATAGCAGTCGTGTGGTTCTACTCATATAATTCTCAAAGCTGATCTAATGAAATATAGCCTAAGATTTAATATTCGTTATTTTTATTGCTGTTACCTTGAGCACTACTACTATAGAAAAATTTACGAGGAGAAATGCATCAACAATTCTTCCGTCACAGGATTCGAACCCTTGCCCCTCGTTTACCGGGCGAGTGTGGTAATCATTATGCGTATTAGGACTAGGGTATTAGGAACTAGGTATCTCCCCCGACTTGATCTACCTAGAAGTTAGATCTCCATTCTATTTATTCCTCGTAGATAAAGACAGAATATGATAAACACAGCACAAGTGCAATTTCTGAACATTTTTGAATAAACCATGAAATGCTTTTTCCTTGTAAATGAGGTAAACTTACCGCATTGACTTATAACATTCAAATATTTGCCAGTCCTCAGTATGATATCAATGAACTTCTCAATGAACTTGGGTACTCTATCCCGTTGTATGCTGTAACGTTTCTCCCAGTAATCCGCGGAGTAATCCAAAGGCAATTCCTCTTTATTTATTAGCTCATTGTCTTCTATCATAAATTCCTGAAAATCAAAATTGCATGAAGTTCTCATAAAATATGAATAAAACTTTAATATTTATTTTTGTTTTTATTGCTCAAGGCATTTTAAACATAGAAATATTAATAATTTAAAACTTTAATAATTTATTTAATGATCTATCTGTACTTATAATAACAGAGGACAAAAGTCTGTGCTTGGAAGTACCTAAGTTTAAAAAAGTTGTCTAGGGGACTTAGGAAAAGTAGTAGAACAGAAGTGAAGGGTCTGTTTGTTCCTTATACTATTAAAAACTACAAATCCGATTGAAAGCTGGTTTTCAATAATGGATAGTTCTATTTTCGAGGAACCTCGTGGTGTACTTTACATCGAAATCCATTTAGTAGAACTCGAGTAATGAACGAAAAAGTCGGCTATGCACTATTTCTACGCAGACGAAGTCGCGGGTAACAGCTATTCAATAAATAAATTACTAAATTTTTAATCATAAACCATCGATTTTTTCTTGAATAAAATAGTGATTTTAATTGCCAAGCCAGTGTTAAACTTGTTAAGGACGCGACTCATGTGAAATCCCTTCCGATTGAATAGTTTTCTTCATAACCGGTATCAAATAGATCTTTAAACAATGTTTAATGTTATTGTACATGATACACGAAGTGTCCCCTTCATTTCAAAAACAGTAAAAAAATAACTTTAAATACCACTATTATACAGGCAAAGTTACCCCTGTTTTACAAAATAAATCAATTTTTCTTCTAAATCCTTAACCGCTATATTTTCTTATAGGCATCATAATATTAGAAAATACAATACCTAGAACCCCTTCATCGTATTTTATAATAATATTATTTTAATCTTCGTTAATTATTGATTTTACGAGAAATTGTAGATTTTTCACGCAATTCCATCTCGCTCATTTATATGCAATAGGACAAGGACCGTTGCTTATCATCTATCGCCGCCTTAAGTATTATGGCTCACATGAAACGGGTCAACAATAGTCCCCCTGTGGATCCACTGGTCCAGTACGGAGAGGTAGGGCCTGCAGGCGCGCTCGGTCAGGTACAGCGATATCTCCTGCGCGCGCGCATCTCCCATTAGAGTGTTCGTTTTGTCGTGCAGCACCGTCAGTACAGCGCCGCCGCGGAGCTCACTCTACAAATACGAAATTGGACTTTTAATTTCAACAACCAGTACGACTATTTCAAGAAATCATTTTATTTTTAACGAGAATAGACCATAAATCATAAGTAACTACAAGACATTACAATGTAATTAATAAAACAAAAGTTTAATTTAAAATCAACCGTAAAATTAATAAAATGATAATATGATTTTGACTTTTTAGTTCTCTAACTCGACATTGGTGTCCCTAAGTGATTAAGAAATTTGTAATATAATTGAGACGAGGTAAGAGAATTAAAAAGTAAAAAACTGATTGTGGACAGGGAAAATAAGAGTTCAAATCGTGTTAGTTTAAAAAGTTCAAAATGATATTGGATTGCAATTCAACTACAATACAATTGTAGTCCAGTAACTTCATACATCAGCGTTGCTTTAAATCCGGCGGATCTGATTTTTTGCAAACTTGTTTTTGATGTTGCCCTAATGAATAAATCCAAGTAAGTGACTTCTCTACTTTAAAAGTCTACTTTTAATTATGTAACAAAACAAAGTAACGCATAAATCCCATACATTCGGATGACAAAATCACTGGACTATACTGGTTATAACGAATCCAAATGATCCAACTAATATTTTAGTAAAAATTAAGTTAAAACCTTAAAAAAACACTTTATTTATCCGGTTTTATCGCGTTTTTATTCATTATTTGACCCGAGCTTTCGCCAACTTTACAGTTGGCTTTTTCAAGGTTGACTGAACCTTGAACCTTGAAACCTTGAAAAAGCCAACTGTAAAGTTGGCGAAAGCTCGGGTCAAATAATGAATAAAAACGCGATAAAACCGGATAAATAAAGTGTTTTATTATGCAAAATCGCGAAAACCATAGAAGAAATTATAAAACCTTAAATGTTTATAATTTAGGTTCATTGCTTTAAACCTATAAAAGTCAATTGTATCACTTGGTTTACTATACTATTCAATTACAATATGACGCCCCAGATATGGGATGTCTTCGACTTCATATTTCGTCTTAGTTACATTAGGCGTTTTAATTTTATAAAATAGGTGATTCCTTCAAAAATCGTCGTACCTTTCCAATACTAGTGACGATATCGGCAAGAACCTGCATCGTGTGCATCGTTGGCAAGATGAAGTACCACAGCTTCTGTAAAGTCAAGCTCCCGGACATTTGCTCAGTTTCCAGTTGAGCAATCATTGTCTGTAACATTGAACAGAAATAATTTAGATAGACCTTTTTCATCTGAGCGATGTTCTCGATTGAATCTCTTTTGAGATCCAAGGACCAACGAAGAATACTGTTCAAAATGGACCAGCTATGTTCCACAGACATCACATTTAGCACGTCAACTTTGAATACGAAATTGTTTCAGTTCTAAATGAAGAAATATGGATTATTTAATAGATTTACGTGATTTAAAGCCACTGTGTTAGTATTTTCGTTTTATGTCAGCTAAATTAAAAGATATTGTATGGTAAAGTTTCACAGTTAGGACACCGAACACTATTCTCTTAAGTTAAGTTAATCCTAAGAGAGATTAAGCCGCCATTTTTTTAAGTTTGGCGTTCCTAACTGTAAAACTTGAATGTACTTACAATATATTTTAATTTAGCAGGAATAAACCGAAAATACTAACACCGTGGCTTTAGATCACATAAATCAGTTAAAAAATCCATATCTTGTATTTTAGAACTGCCTTTAAAATTTAATTAATGTACCTCTACCCCCTAGGTCCAAGCTCTATGGAAAAACGTCGATCTTCTTATTGCTTCATGCTATTGCCATGTGTGGGCATGCTAATATAATGTTTTTTTTGGATACATTTTCTTTTTTACCAAACTAGCTAAACCCAGCAAGATTACCCGTGCTCGTGCGAATTCCGGGGTAAAAATGTTTCAGTCCTATGTATGTGTGCCAAAATTCAACTACATCCATTCAGCAGTTTTTACGCTATTGCCACACAAACATCTAAACTTTCACATTTATTAATATTAGTAACGGAAAACATACACAAAATTATACTCACATAATAATCTTTCAACAACAACTCAATAGCAGCAACCAACGCATGTAAAACTTGCCCCGACCACATATTGCAGTGTTCAATGAACCGTCTAACAATCGAGTAGTTGGACGCGAGCGGTAACATCTGTTGTACTATTTGCTTCAACGCATCATCCAAGTCTTCCGATATGAGGAAAGTCCGAGGGTCAAACATGTCTTTCACTGGCTGGTGGACGATGTAGTTGCCAGGCACTCCGGAGAAGATGTAGAGGAGTTCATCTATTATGATGTTCTCTTGTGAAATTATTGGAATACCAGCTGTAACATAATATTATTTGGTCTGTCTAAACTTTGTTTAGCTTTAGAATAAATATGCAAGCATCGTTGAATAAAAAGGGAAATCTCAATTGATTTATAATTACATTCACCTGCGTAATCCCCGATTCCGAGTGAATATCTTGATCAAAAGTAGCCTATGTTATTCTTCGATAATGTATTTATCTTTCTATTTATGAGAGAATATGTTTTGCACCGATTTTTACTTTCATTACACTTGTACACTCTTCACACGAAATTAAACAATGTACACTTATTTCAACTAACACATCTCTCACCGCGTTACCTTCTACATATAAATCTTACTTACCTAAAGAAGCAATAATCGGCAAAGGTTCCCTGGGAAAGTCCCAAGACATAGCAGGATGGTCTTTCTGCCAGTTGGGCAGGTTTAAGTTGTCATACCAGGTAGGTCGAAGTTTAGCCTCTTTTTCTTCAAAGGATTTCATTACTAGTTTCTTACTCTCATCTACTGCTTTCAGAAGTTTGTCTTTTATCTGTAATATATTTATGTTATTTTACAATATACAATTTAAAAACTAAGTATTTTGCCTCCTTATTTTCGTATTATAGGCTAACCTAGTGTTACAGTTTTCAAGTCACCTTTAAACCTGACATAATAACTGTAATCAGAGTTAACCAATTAGCGCCCGGCAACGCATACCTCGCGTACTTCAGAGTTGTTCATGGGTACAGGCAACGCAACATTAGCGGGCCGACTAGCACTTGATTCAATCTAAGTTTTTTCGAATACAGTCATAATATTTCCAATATTTTGATTGATTGGATAAATAATAATTCTAATAGTCAATATGGTTGGGATCAGAATGTCATAATCAAAAATGTCATTTCTCGGCTGTTCTTTTTCGACTTAGAAACCACTCTGCGTCATGTTTTCCTTCATCGTAAGAGCGATGTTAATAGTGCACAAAATTTTTAGGACAGCTGCCTTAGGCTTACTGTCCACATATCGTCTTTTGTTTGATGCATACATACATCCTACAAATGAAGATAGGCGTATTTTGCTATTTGTTATGTCCACCCTGCTTCATGCAACAGTCAGTCACTCTACAAAACGTCTCAGTCCGACTGACGTGTCGATTGAGTAGTGACATGTTGCAGCGGGCACTGCATGATGAACACTTGATGAGCGGCTGAAGCAACGTTGCCGCTTCGTGGACACAGATTTCTTTGTTTGTACGCAAGTTGCCAAGTTTGTCTTGCATTCATCAATTGACGAAAATGTGCATATGACATGTGGTTATATGCAAGTTTTGTGGACTGTGGGCCTTATTATTTTATGAAGAATAGTAGGGGTTGCACCCACATACGTCCACACAGATCCCAAAGGAATAAAAGCATATTATATAAAAGCAGATCTTCAGTCATCTGCATACAATTTTCCATTGCAAAAGGTTTAATAGATTTTGTGAGGAAGGGAAACAAAAACATTACTGGTTTACTTACTAACATACTCACACACAAACTTTCACATTTATAATATTAGTAGAACATATTATTTTAATGACATTACCTGAGGCAGATCTTCTTTAGTAATTTGATGTTTGTTATCTCCTATTATTGGTTTTGGAGCTACCTTTGGTTTGCTTACTTTGGATTTCTTCTCTTCGTAAACTAATTTGTAGAATAATGCTATTATGTCAGACAAGTTATTGGTACTGAAAAATTCATGAATACAATAATTAATATTGCAATAGTCACAGGTAATCCATGATCGAGCTTCTTACACAGCAGTTTAAGAACAGTTTTCTAAACATTGTCATATTTATTTAACACAAATTAGCTGTTTTAATCATTGTATTGTTTGTAGACTTTGTATGATGGTTCTTGTTGTATTTGTGAACGGACTAAGGGTTGAACTCACTTTTTATTCCTCAGATCTTCATATTTTTTCAGAAATATTTTGCCGTTCGATGCTTTGAGCGCCAACCTCTGTGCGTATTCATTCACTTGCTTAGACGATAGGTTACTGTTGCCATAGTTTGGATCGTTTTGAATATAATCGAAAACAGTGTCAGAATCTAAACTACACCTGAAATTGAATTTAGCGTAGTTTATAAATATTGTAAAATAAGCCAATCGATTAACTCCTGGAAACTTAAAAAACAGTTTACCCCAAAGTGTCCAATAGCTCCTTGACGGTGCTTTGCATTTTATCCTTCGGTAAAATCCAGTTTTGAAACATTTACTGATCGATTTACAATAGGATTTTTGTGAAAAAGCTTCGACAAACAAGCGGTCACCGATTTTTATGAAATTTTGACAGTTAAATGACAATGACAGCAATGGCATTATTGTTTTTTGTCGACCTTGAATCGATTATAGTCATTTATGAAATAACCAGTGTCAAAAAAATATATGTAAAATAGTCGTCAAAGCTAAAAAAGTCTACTGCCTAGTTGCTTAGTTTGAGGGTAGATGGCGCTGGGTGGAACGTCCCGGAATATGGGGATACAAATACGCAGTTGAGACGGCACGGGTACGTCGGACTAGCAGGGAGGGCTCCTAACAAGGTAACCGAACCGTTCCCGGAGCAGACTCGTCAGTTTCCCGTAGCCGGTCAATCATCATTGTTATTCATAGAAAATACCAACCTGCCTATTCTACCATTGAATGACTGTGCTAAAGACTAAATCCTGCCTCCGGAGTCCGGTCCCAGTTTTGTAATGTGTATTTTCGTATTGATAAACCTTCAGCAAGGTTCCCGTCTCATGGCGGACTTAAGCTTTGTATAATTACAATTAGGGGACGTAGTCTTAAGAGATCTGTGATGTGACCTCTGTGGATGAGGGCCATTAAAGCCTACTAAGGGATGATTTAGATTAGACCGAACGAACGCCCTCCCGGCCGGTCCGAGATTCGTTGTCCATTGCTCGGCCGCCACTCGGTTGTATTGTAACAGACCGATCGACTAGGTACTCGCCGAGCAACGAAGCTCGGACCCGTGACGGTCTAATAAAAATTGTCCCATTTAGTAGGTACCAGTAGGTAGGTTTATACTGCTATTAGAAGGTAAAAGTTATTTTTTTATTAAGATGTTTGTTAGTACTTACTCAACGCAAAAGCTACTGAACTGTGATTGCGATGAAACTTGGTATGCTTGATAGATAACTGAAGATCTGGATTAACACATAATTTTATGAGTACCTGAAACCGCAGGATAGGGAATTACGCGAAAAGGAGCTGTTAGTAAAAACTAAAACTAAAAAAAAAGCGCGTGGCGGGAATGAGAAGAAAATATAATAAAGAAGAATTTATAGTAAGGTTTACACATCTTACGGAATGCAGGGTAGGTATTTAAGTAAGAATTTTTCTGAGGTAGGTGTACTGACTTATTTTTATTAAAGAAGTGCCACAAGTACCTACATATAATATAAAAAATGGCAATTTGATGGCAATTAAGATTTTCAGCTGCAATAATTTATAGAATAAACCCAAGTATAAATAGCCTACCTATAGGTTGCTAATTTATAAGGTGGTAGGTAGTCATAGAAACAATCTGCTGTACGCTGTACCTATCTATGACAGTAGATTGTTGCATAAAGTAAACCGTTGCTATTTTTTGCTGTCCTTAAGTTCTCTAATATCCAAAACGCCAAAATAAGTTTGTTCAAAATATTTAAAAAATGATGCTTAGGTACATACTAGTTTTGTTGTTTTTTTAACCAAAAACGGCGGCGTTCGCACCCGTTTGAAATTCAAGCGTGAATCTAAAAAAAATGTCGTTTGTCGGCTTTTATACGAACGAACAAAGATCGGCTGCAGTAGGCCATCACAAAGGACATCATTCTGTTTTGATTCTTTGATAGCGCAAGCAATAGAGCTGTCGCCTCGTCGCACTTGTATTAAAAATTGACAAATCAAGAATAGAAAAAGATTACATTGATTTTAGACAATCGATAGCAAAGACGTGTTGGCAAAACAAAGTTACCGCCACGCATGTAAGTGAACGTCTTTTTTATGTTTGTAGGTAGTTGAGATAAAGAAGGTATAGTAAGTAAGGAGGTACCTACTCCAATTACACTGTGGGAATCACACGGTTCGGTTTCCTGTCGGGTATTTTTAAAGTACAGATTAATATACTTATAAAAAGTTACGTAGGTAGGTAGTTAGGTACTTGCACATCTCACGATGTACAAAAATAGGTATATATATATATATATATATATATACAAGATGTAACAGGTAAGCCCTTTTAATCCGAAAGAGGGTTGTTCCAGACGTCTAGGCGAACACCTTTTGTTCTACGACTTTTAAAAATTCGAACTTTTTTTTGTAAATTTTGAGATTATGTTTCACTGGAAAAACAGCTGTTTTTGAAAATAAAGGTAATTGAAGGTTTGATTGTAGTAGACCAAACTAAATGAAAGAACAACATAAGGTCAATGACCTCGAACTCTAAGAAACAGCTGATTTTCAAGTAAACCTTACACCTAAATTTTTCGAAAAGTACTTCGAATTTTCAAAAGTCGTAGAACAAAAGTTGTTCGCCTAAACGTATAGAACAACCCCCTTTCGGATAAAAAGGGCTTACCCGTTACATCTTGTATATATACCTAAATCAATTCACTACATTCATAGGACAAACGAAACAGAAAATAGTACAGAGTGGGATCCCGTAGTTAACTATCGACATACCTTAGATACATACTTTATTTACCTATAATTTACTAACCTAATTAATGACTTACCTAATCTAGTTTTTGTCTAAGTAGACTGGGTAGATAAGTTTGTAGCCAGCTATTTTTGATCGACCTATCCTGTCCGTCCTCTGATGACTTATTAAATATTAGATTAAATTGATTAGACTTTTTAGATTTAAATGTGTCTTGCGTAGGCGCCTGAGCATTTTTTAGCTAAGCAAAGCAACGCAATGGGCAGTTCCTTAATTTAAAAATGCGTAAAAGTGACAATAACCCATAAACACCTGACTTTATGAGCTAAATGAAAAACGGTCTTCCTTTGAAATCAGTTCGTGTGATGTTGGACAGGGACCGCCATTCTTTCAGTTAGAATTTATGCGTTTTATACAGCTAGTCTATAAATGCCTCGCTTTTATTGGCTAAGAGACGTTTACTGATTAATAAAGTGTTGGGATATGCGGAAGATACTAACTATGGCGTTTCCTTGAAAACATTTGGATTAAGAACGGACATTATACAGTAGGTATACATCTCCTAATACATAACTCTCCCTCTTCATAACTCTCCCTCTTCATACTTCTTGATGTTCTTGTCCTTAGGTCTTGCTAAGTGACCTATTTTAAGGGATTGTAAAATAAGGTAGTCCATGCTATTAAATACGGTTCAAGAAAGTTTCAAAATCGGAATAATTTACCAATACGCATGTTTAATTATTTATCGTAGACATTACGAGAGTGCACGACAAAATCCATATATTAACCAGCTCTCATGTCATAGTACAACTAATCATAACCCCTCCTTTTGCCTTAGTCGAGTAAAGAAGAGCATTAACATTAGTGTGGAGCATCCGCATAGCTGCATACCGACTCGTGCGTTTCGACATCCCGTCTGAATCACAATACAAAGTTACCTTTGGTGTAGGTACCAGCCTCGTGCTCACTCCCGCGGTCTGTGTCCGCATCCGAACGGAATGAAGAAACAGGTTTGAGATATGTAAGTACTATTTGTTGTTTCATTGTTTCAGAATGATGTGATTTCAGAGATAACTATCAGTTCCATCTCATTAGGTAGATAGATAGTAATACTAGATTTAGAAATCTGGTGCAATACCGACCTAGTCCCAATCTAAATGTGGGCACTCTCCTGTCCATGGATTATTTTATAATACAAAATACAATACCTACATACATAATACAATAATAACTCCTGATAAAAAATTTGTCTATATAAGTATGTCATAAACTGGAGTAGAACCTCTCTACAACTGTCCCACTGGGTTATATCTTGTAAAACTCTTGTTATGATTTTATTTTACTTATCAGATTGTATACCTACTTAGTTTCATAACAACACAGAAAATAAATCAATCTTATTAGGCCTTTGCATAACAAATCTGTTATCAAATTCCCGTCAAATCCGGTCTGGGCTAACTTATTGCTTAGCAATACTTTGCGACCATAATTAAATAAGTAGGTAAACAAGTACCTACTGCTAATCCTAAGCAAAAACTGACGTAATATTGTAATTATTTCCGCGTTGGCACGTCTGACACTATTTAGAACGTTTGTAGGACCAGCCGAGGTTGCGTCAGCGGAAAAGTTGCGGCGCGGGCGTCTGTGCGGTTACATCGAGTACCTATTGCGTTGAGCCTCCTGTGTTACCCAATACAGAGGCAAGCCCTTACACCCAATTACAAAGATGAAAGTTTCCTCTACCTATTGGTGCTACCTTAGTAATGTACTTGCTTATAAACTTAGTGGTACCTACGTGCATGCGTTTGAGAAGTTGTTCGGTACTTACCATTGCGAGACTTTGTAATGTTATGACAGAAACTAGTTACCTATAGCTTTGGGTTTCTGGCCAAAAATCTGATGTTTCTGGAGCTTTTCCGTGATTGATTGATTAATGATTACAGAATAATTGAGGCGTCTCTAGTCTTAGCTTCGGTTTTGCCTGTGGCGATGAAAGGAAAGTAAAGCCACAAAGTAACTAAATATACTTAGCTACACAATTTTCATAGTGTAAAGAACGAGCTCTTGAAGTGTTTGGGTTTTACACACGAAACTAAAGTTTAAACACTGTGAACCTAAAAACCAAACTAAAGAATATTTTTCGTATCTAACTTATCTATCACACAGAAACTAATAAAATATACTTTAGTACCTACTACCTACTTAGGTAAAGTAAATGAGTGTTTTTCTTTATATATCCAAAAAGACTTCTAAGTAAGTGTCATTGTTTACTGAGTATTTCATTAGAATGATAAGTTCCGGTAGCAAAGTTCGTGGAAATGACCATTTTCGTGTTTTATATGCAGTGGAGTAAGCGCACGTGGCTCAAAGGACAATACCTCTACTTCAAGAAAAAGTGGAGGGGTAAAGCCGAGTCGGTGACCGCTCATGTGACGCCTTGCATAAGGAACCAATTATATCACCTTTGTATTCAACTGAAGTCACGGACTCCCCAACTAGCGAGTATAGTGCGAAACTATTCATGTTGACACCTTCTTGTGAACTTGTAAAACAATTGTCAATTTTTTTGCCATTGTATAACAACAATGGGGTTCGTGAAAGCACGGTATATCATTATAGAGTTTGGTCATCTTGCCTTTGGAATTACCTATAGGGAGTACGAATTCAAATATAGAAGTTTGGTTTGCTAGCCCAAATTGTAGCTTTGTTCTCTTCATCGTCGTGTCAACGACTAAGTACAAACAATGTGGAAGCACAGAGCTCTGGCTCAAAGCTTGCGGCAACCACATCATCGTGGCTTTAATTGAGGAGTGGTGTTGGTCCAGTACCTACCTATCTACCAGTAGATTTCATTCCGAAGTTGCTGCGCAGTCTGTGGGCTTCGAAACCCGACAGACTGCGCAGCAATGTCTTTATCTGTAGGAAATTGTTATGTGCGCTATTAACATCGCTCTTACGATGGAAAACATCGTGAGGAAATCGACATGTACTCACCATAGGGTCCGAAGGCATGGGACTTATCGCCATTCTAGAGTAAGGATACCGTCTCCTACAGCGGTGTACTTTTTTCAAGGGATAGCATTATAATAAATACAATATATTGCACGACATTACAGTCAGCGCAATCTAGCCCCAAACTAAGCACTAGCTTAGGCTAGTACTATGGATAAACAACGGATGTACTACACATTATACCTTTTTATTGTAAATATATTATTTTCCTTTATATTATACTTAGAAAGACAACCAGACTAACGACGGAATTTGTGTGGTAACTTCGCTGACCTGTCAAATTTTAATACATCACACACATTTTCAATGAGATTTACCAAATCTAGCCCTTTCCCAGCAGCTGGTGAGTAGGTACAGGTTCACAAAAAAAACGTGTTTCAAAAGTCATACATAGCGCAGCAGTGATGACAAAATGACTGAATCAGTATGCGACAAGGAACAGTGCTTCCTGTTGGCCGCGTTCCCGCAACTGCTATGGTAATTGAATTGTACATCATGATGGAATGGTACCCGGTAAAAGGAATAACCGAGGAGTAGGTATCCACATTGGAACTTACGGGGAAAACCAGAAACTGTCAATTGTTTTATTTTTATGTTGCTAATTTGGAATCTATAGGCGTACATCTATCTACATAATTGAAGTATGACTGTTACTTCATACTGGTATAGGTACTTACCCACCTATTAACCCGACTGTTTCATTGTGGAACACTTATAACTATTGTTATATAGAAAGCCTGCTCGTCGTTTATTTATACTGTGCCAGAGTTGGTGATAGTTCTGCTGGTTGTTGATATCCGGCTGAAATTGTCCCACTGTAGGGCAAGGGACTCCTCATAGAGCGATCAGCAATACGGTAACCCTTCTAGATACGGTAACTTCCTCCAGAGGCACGGAAATCGACTACGGATTAGCGAATGTCCCATATGCCTTCGGACCACGAGGTAATGCCTTCGTATCATGCCTGGAGAGTTGGAAAGGAAACTGTCCAAAAGTAGGTGATTGTAATCAGTGGTATTTGTTAAAATATTTGACCAGCTTGGTAGGTTGTAAGTGACGACACCACTATATACTCGACTATTTTTAAATGTTATAGCGTCCCCACCGACAGCCAAATGCAGGCATTCCGTGCGGGGTCCGCTATACCCGAGCGAACACCCCGAAGGGCGACTTTGGGGATCGAGTTTAAGACTGATCTAGTCCCCAATGCTAGACTAGTTCTCATAAAGGAGAGTAGCCTTGTGCCCAAAGACACTACCTGGTTATCCAGACAGGTATCGGAGCAATAAGGCCGCCCACCACCCGCACCTTAATGAGGAGCTAACGACAACCTTGCTGGGGCCGGCAGAGAACCCACCTCCCACATCTCCAATGGCGTAATTATTCATATACTTAAGCAAATAGAAGACAGGTAACACGGGGAGTGTTACCTGTCTATTTTCCTAAACATAAGATAAACTGGATCTCAAAGGCGAAGCCTACATGGAGCTTCGTTGCAAAACATTATCGTATTAGTCGAACTTCTGTAGACCTTCCATATTGCCTTCAACCGAATAACTAAGTAGGCGTACTCTGAGCGTAAATAGTTCCTCATTGCATTGACGCGATGAGCCCTGCAAGGTGGGTCGATGACACTACGACCTAAGTAAGTCGGCACGGTGCCAAAACTGAATAATAACTATGTACGGACGACGCAACCCAACGTAATACACACACTAAATTGTATTCAGATCCTGGTTTGACAAGTGAATCCTAATGCGATTTGATAACATCGGATTGCATAAGAAGGTGGGACATTGGACAGTTAGTTATAGGTACTTATCTACCTCGGTAGGTAGGTAGGTACAGTCAGTAATTTAAAGGCGATGACCACATTCAGATTTTGAAAATCGCAGTACATCTTACTTTTACTATAATCTTACTAATATGCTACCCTTCACATTATATTCGAGTTCATTTATTGGTAACAGGCTGTTAGGATAGTAGTCTTAAAAATGCCCCGTTTTTACCCGGAGCCTTAAAAATGACGTACACAATCGTTTATGTCTAGCAAGATATAGGTATAAAGCTGATGGTAATCCAATTATTTTGCTTTTCTGGACGAATGCTACCGAACACCGTATCATTGCCTATTTAAGGTAGGTACCTACTACCTAAATGCAACTAGTCCCGCACCTGTCGAAGCTATGAATACAAAGTGCTATATTTGGCGGTCACGCTGCTCACTTGGACATTACAAACCAACGTATCATCACGTAGACAGTAGGTAGGTAGCTCTACGTGAAAAACACTTTACTGTAGATACCTACATAAAGACGTACCTAAGTAACTTTACCGACCTACCTATTACACTAAGAATGTTGTTTGTTCTGTTTCCGGTCACATAGGTAAGTACATAGGTAAGGTAGTCTAAGTACATTGATCGATTGACCAATTGTTCCATGTCATTGTTATTATAGAATGTAAGAGACTCGATAATTATGTTAAAACCATGTAAACCACATTCTTAGAATAAAAAATATTTGTATTTGTATCGTTAATTAGGTATACGTATAATAAGCGTCTACCTATAGCATTTGTAAGTATACCTTCTTCAATGTGAAGTTCTGAGAATGTTCAAGTTTATTTTATTATTATTAAGTTTGAAACAAAGTAGTTACCTAACTGCCTCGATGGAAGAGATAAACTTTTTAGTTTGACTATTCGCCGCTAGATGGCTGAATTTGCAACTAGTGCATGAAAAGCAACACCATGTGTTTTGGAGTAGATGGAACGATTAGTTTATCTTCATTACGCTAGATGGCATCAAAGGTGTATGCACTAGCACTATAGGTAACCTATCCCAACGGCCCAACACAGAAACCCTACTCAAAATGTGACAATATTCTCAAACTCTAATATTCTCGTTCTACTTTTAAATTTAGAAGCTGCTCAATTATTTAAGTGCCCATCATTATTTAAGTGGTGTTTCTGTATTTGGCTGTGACAACATCTTATTATAGGATATCCACGTAAAAAATGTGGTTAAATAGATTTGTTAAGACAAATTTATTTTCTAAGGAATATCCTGAGATTTGCAAAGTCCGCCTGTAATCCTAAGAAGAGTTCAAAATCCTGAGATCTCAGTACAAATTCCGAGATAATAATATAGTAACTTTGCTTGTAGAGCTTTAAAGGTAGTTGTGACAATGCCTGGCGTTTAGGCTGCTTTTCCACCAGAGATGTGCTATGCTGCGAAGATGTGAAATCTACGCCACGAAAATACGCTAAGTTATGTGCACCAATGAATACAATTGGTGTATCAAACGCATCCATAGCATCGTAGCATAGCACATCTCTGCATGGTAGAAAAGCAGCCTTACTATGATTCTATGACTCAATCGCAAGTAGGTACTGTTTACTGCCAGTAAATCTCTTAACTTCTGCAGTAGATATGTAGGAAGGTACGTAATAATAATATATATATACTTCTTACTAATCCTACTAATTTTATGTTTGGATGTTTGTTACTCAATCACGCAAAAACTACGAAACCGATTGCGATGAAACTTAGAATATAGGTAGCTGGATACCGGGAATAACACATATGCTTCTTTTTATCCCGAAATTCCCGCGAAAACGGGACTTACGCGGATGAAACCGCGGGGCGCAGCTAGTAGTTCATATAATGCTTTCTGCAACTAAGATTGATTATCGATTTTGGAGTAGGTATGCAAGTATAGTTTGTAATGTTATGTTTTGATATGAAGCAAACGGAAACTATATATTGGTATGTTCCCACGATCCATAGCCAGCAACCACCAAAACATTTGACTTTTAATATTCCAGTCACCACTTTGACATCATCATACGTACATAATATTAACTAACCTGCTTTACGAGTCTATTGTAATGCAAGACATTGCTACCTACCTACCTCATATCATAGAATACGTAATTAATTTCTAATAGTAGGTATTAACCATATGTTTATATCTCTTAGGTATTTAGTTAATAAATAGTTTTATAAAACTCATTAAATAATATGAGAAAAATATTTTTTCTTAAACGTTCCCAGAAATGACGATTGAATATTCATACTCAGAATATTTAATACCTATCACTTACCTAGGTACCATACTAAACTCTACCTACGACCTATATAATAAAAATGTATTTTTGAGGTAAAGTACCTAAATCAACCCACCATGATCGCTAAATCGCCGCTATATCGTTCAGCTAAAAAAAACATCAAATAATAATAAAAAAGTTAAAAACCAACTTCAAAAAATTAAAAAGTTTTTTTTAATTATGAATGAGTAAATGAATGAATCAATAGTAGATTGTATAACAAGGGAGAACATACTATTTTTACGGCGACTATGTTTTTTAAATCCCGAGCGTAGGGAGTGATTCTTGAGTAGAATCCTGAGCGAGTTGAGGGATAAGTACTTGAGTAGAATCCTGAGCGAATTGAGGGATTCAAAGTACATCACTCGAGCTAAAAATAGTATTTGCTCCTGAGGTAGACATTCTACTTTTCATCGCCCTCTATGAGAAAATGAGTACCTTTAACGTTTAACCTTACTCCTTGTCTATTCGTAGTCTGTTCCTAGTCTACCTAATGACCTGCTCTCATTGCCCTGTTAGCTGCTCTGCAGAAGACCTCAACAGGGCAACAGATAACGCAGTATCCGTATTCTATTTCTAGTGTATTCCCCTTCTATTTATATTCTATATTTCTAGTGGAATTCTTCGGTGATTAAAACTTTTTACAATCATAAATAACACATTCCAAACCAAATATTCACATTCCAAATTCAAATCACCCCGGCCAATCAGTAGCCGGAAAAGTAAAATCCCTGCTAACAGGGAGGCAAAACGGTTTGCCGGCGAGTTAGCGTGAGCGCCAGCAAAGGACTAGTTCCCCGCCTAGTTTACAGGGATTGGATTAGCTCTTTTCGAATAGATGTGATGAAAAATTATTTATTGTACCTGGTACACACCACAACAAAATTATAAGATAAATAGATAGAAACAAATACTGCTTATATTTAGGAGGCACAATAGGCGGCTTTACCTATCGCTGAAAGCGATCTCTTCCAGGCAACCTCTATTTTCTGTCGGTTTTAAAAGTAGTCGGGGTATATTTTATTTAAAATTTACTTTTTTTTTTAGCGACAAAAGGACATAGCAAGCAACGAGAAATTAACATGGTAGGGCGGAACGTCTGTTTGATGGTAGGTACCTACATATGTTAGGTAAGTAAGTATTGTATTTGCTAACATACACCTGCTTAATCAGTGTACCTATACCATCACACAGGTTTCCATTGTAATTGGCTAGCATCTGACTGCCCTGAACCATCCAATAAAAGCCTTGATTGTCATTTTTTGTAGAGAGTACTTGAGAGATTCAAGTGGATCATTCTGCGGGTACATTATCCTCTACCCAGCCAGCCCTCTTTACTGCTCCGAGGACGGATTACTCAAGATTTCTTTTATTTTTCAATCGTATAAATAAAGTCGATACCTAACCTACCTACGTATGTTTGTAGCTCGTTCACGCAAAAACCACTGAATTACGAGACCTGAAGTAACGCATAGGCTACTTTTTATCCCGGTTTTCGCGCAGGATTTGAACTTACGCGTGTATAACCGCCGGGTACTACTGGTTAAGAATAAATTATTGCGCCAAGTGCCTAACCTGTATGAATTATTTCTTATTTCTTACTAATTTTATAAACGCGAAAGTTTGTATGTTTGTATGTGACTTTGTTACTCTTTCACGCAAAAACTTCAGAACCGATAGCGATAAAACTTGAAACGTAGACAGTTGCGAAACCTGAAATAACACAAAGACTATTTTTTACCCCGATATTCCCGCGGGATCGGAACTTAAGCGGGTGACCCCGCGGGGTGCAGCTAGTCAAACATAAGTAGTATAATGTCTATGCAATCACTTTTCGAGATAAATGCTGCAAATCAGCGTTAACTGGCCATTCTTGTCCAATCACAATCAGTTTTTCAAATTGCTTCCTAGTCTGTTTCAATCCTAAAAAAACTCTGTTAATGGGCTGACATTACCGGTTCGGTACAACCTGATGGGTAGGAAACAAGAAGAATGCGCGAAGGAGCACCAACTTCCTGGCTGATTGCTCACATTCACAGACGATGTAGAAATGTCAAGGCCACAGCCGTTCACTTCCTTCGCGCTCAATGTACACACTTACAGAAGTCACTGTGGAAAATTGAGTTGGGCAGTGGACACACAGTGTTTATATTGGGAGCTAGCGGAAATATTAATATGAATTTATTGTTATATTTATTTCTACGATTTTAAACTTACGCCGTCGTTTCACTGCAAATATTATTAAATAACGGGGTATTTATTTATTTGCCATGTAATTGATTTATTTTATGTGAAGTTCGATATTTCGCCAGTAATTTCAACTGATTTGTTCATGGTAAATACCCTGTTATATAATAATATTTCTTTCAATTTATTGCTAAATATGTATTTATGTAATTATAGGTACATTGTTTAACAAACGCATACTAATGTTGAACACAAGCTTTACGGTGTTTTGTCTTTTACTGTTACGATAACTTTCAAAGTTGACAGTGCGAAACAAAACATATATCTACTCTTGCCATTACGACTTTATTTACCTAGTACAAACTTATGAATGAATAATATGGAAGGTTATAGGTTTATTTCTGTATCCTACATATCCATGATGTTTCGTAGAGCGAAAAAACTTTAGTCTCTTAAAGCGCGATTCGAACAAACTGGAATAAGCAACGAATAGAAATTCTACGTACGCATAAATCGACTTTTATGCAAACGTACTTTTGACTTTCAAGCTATTCAATCGAAAAATGACGATGTAAGTATGAGAAGAATAGTTTTTTTTATTTTGATATTTTTCGAAGTGTTTTCTACATTGGATAGCTAAATTGCAGGTTCCAAAATGGATAAGGTGTTGGGGCCGGACTCCCGAAAGATGCAGGTTCAAGTCCTGTCGGGGGCGAATTTCTGGAAAGCATTTCTTTAAAGTAAGAATTGTTTTGCTTATTCTAGTTTGGTCGAACGGGACCTAAGACCTAAGTATTTGATCCTTGTAGATTAAGACAAGGTTAATTTATAAGTATTAAAAATGACCATTTTCTAAAATTGTAAGTCTTCATTATGATACCTACCCACGGTAATGTTTTGGCGTCATAAAGCCAGATGGTAATCGTTGGAATGGACTCTACTACAGCGACGCCAATGGAGCGCGATTCCCTCGGCGCCTTTCTTATGGTGCAGTGATTTTAGAACAGAGAACCCACTGGTCTGTGGTAAAATGTTAATATCTTTGCTTACCAAGTCTTATGAATTGAATGAAAAAAAAAAAGGCTTTAAGGTAATACTCTGCTGCTGCAAGTATTCGAACCTGCAACTGGGTATCAGCAACGTTACTTTCACTACCACTTTGAATAAATGTTTTTTTTTACATTCCAGAGGCCAAATCAAAATAAAGACTTAAAAGGTAATCCATATAAAGAGTTAGCTATTTATTTAAGTGGCTTATTATTAGCTTTTTCTTCTGTTTTCGCAATGTTGAATTATAATTTATAATTAAACATTTTTTTATTTTAATCGCGTGGTGTTTTTTTTATTTTTTAGCTTTATTTTAATGTTCAATATTTCGAGATCTGTATTCTTTCAGTCAGAATAGACAACATAGGCATCTTTTATTTATTAATATGAATCTTTCTAAACATATAACAAATACTTGTACTAATTAAAATGTTTAAATAAGTTTCACGCCTAACTAATCTATCATTGACCTTAGTATAACTAAGATTAGTTAGAGATATATCTTTCTTTCTTTTGTCTTTTATTATTTTGGTACGACTCCATCATCTCCACAACTCTGTTCTGAGTGAACAACAACCGAGGTAGTTTTCGTGACCGGTGATGCGTCAAGTGCAACTAAACGAACATAACTACTTTCCCAGCGTCACCTCACCACACCCTGCACCTTCAATGAAGCCGTATTTAACCATAAATGTCCTAATTAAGTCAAGATTTTCAAAATTACTTCTAAATTCTAAACTAAAACTAAATTCTAGGTGAAACCGCTATTATCAATAGCGGTTTCACCTAGATTTAAGATGTTCATTGTTTGTTTTGTGTACCAATATACCTACAGAATTAATCAATCAATCTAAATTGGTCAAATTGAGAAGGCTGATACCGTTGGGGAGTAAAAGTCCACGAGTGGCGACCTCGATGCAATACAAAATTGTAGCGGTCGCGGGGAGGTAGCTCTCGATCACTATTTGTGGCGTCGTATGGAGAAGGCCAATGTTCAGCAGTTGAAAGATAAAGGCTGAAATTATGATGATGATACCCGCCTATAACGTAGGAAGTTGTATGTATAGGTTATAGTCACCCCGTAGAACGAATAGATGTTGTGTAATCGATCTCTTTCGTACGACCTAAATAATAATAACCCTATGAAGTCGGGTAAAAAGAAAACAATAACATAGGTACCTAGGTATCGTGATTAGCTTTTTATTGATCAAGGTTTATTTGACCCTTCTAGAAAGTGTGAGTGAGTTTTTTGAAGAAGTATTTTTTCCTGTAAAATAATATATTATGTAGATAGCTTAAACAGACGTAGATAGACGTGGTATTCAAACAAAGTTTATGTACGTCGTACAAGGTGTAACGCCTAAATCGTGTTCTATGCAACATATAGGTATCATAAAATTTAATACCTAAATTGAATTCCATTATTGCGAAAATTAAAAAAAACAATAAGAAAAACGTTATTAGCATGACAACACGTGACGAGACAAAGAAATGAAAGAGGAAAAGATTATACAATTTCCGCAGTGACGCAGACGACGACGAGCCGATATCCATTGTCCAATCATTCTAGATTAATTATCTATCTACTTAAATTCAAAAGTTAGAAAAACATTAATTATCTCCTTATATCTAAGTATCATTAATTTGGAAAGTCCGACTTTTGGTGATTATTAGGCTGATTTACGTACGTAGGTAGATATCCTCAACTACTAATGACATTTAATTCGATTCTTATGATTAAGTATGGCTAACAAATCGATTTCTGATTATTACCTACAAAGGTGAATAAAGTTATTTTGAATTCCAAAATGAATCATTTTCCTTTTCCTACTTTATCTTCCTTGATTACCTACTTATCTTTCGTAAGTCATATTATAATTTACTGCGTCCTGCGGTTTTACCCGCTTATGTCTCGATATTGAAGTAGCCTATAAGTATTACTCCTCAATAATGATTGTAGCTTTCTATTGGTGAAGAATTCATTACAAACAAACAAATAAATCTTTTCTCTTTACAATATTACTATAGATATAGATTTGTAACCATACTTTTATCATGTTTTATCGATTTATTTATTTTATTACTTAACAAACAATGCAAAAATAGTTTAGAATTAAAAAAGAGTAATAGGTAGGTATACCTAGCTATGTGGTGGCAACTTGGCAAGTTACTTACCTACGTCTGACTAAAAGCGATTCCGATTATACTTATAGAAAAGAAAGATAGGAAAAAAGTTGTACTTACATGGAGGTACCTACACGAATTTTATTAACTTGTTAGTCAGTGGAACAATTTACTTATATTTTCAGGGTTTCGTAGTCACCAAGAAACCCTTGTAGTTAGTTTCGTCATGTCCGTCTTCCGTCCCTCCGTCCGCGGCTTAGCTCAGAGGCGTTTGGTGCTAAGAAGCTGTAACTTTGTATGAGTATTTAGTTCATGGTCTTTCTGTTTCTCTTTTACTTTTACATTAATTATTTAATAAGACAAGTCATGATTTAGAACAATCCTTATTCCTGCAGTCGGGTAACAGGGTAATAGGAGCTCAACTCATACTACCACCATTTTTGCCTTGTTGTGTTTTTTTTAGTTATATTTAGGCGTGAAACCTTATAATTTAGCTTTCCGTTTTTACACCGTTTTTATGTCTTTACTAGCTGTGCCCCGCAATGTGTGTTATTCCAGGTCCCGAGCGACCGATATTCCAAGTTTCATCGCAATCGGTTTAGTAGTTTTTGCGTGATTGAGTAACAAATATAAATCAGCTTTATAATATTAGTAGGATAGGAGAGGATAGGATATTTTAGCTGTTAGGTCTCCAAATAAATAAATAAATATACGTATCTACCATTTTATACTCTATAATCGAAGCAGTAATAGAATATGACCACCTCCATCAGTCAGTTACAAGTATATTAAAATTACCATCATCAGATAGCCAGATTATTAATTTTCTCCTAGTCTCCAAGTACCTACAGCTCAGATAAATCAATAATAAAAACCGTGTGTTTTCTAAACAAAAGCGATTGCGCGAATTGCGTCACTTGCGTGCAAACATTCGCCATTGATGCGCATGCGACTCAGCGAGAGTGCATTCCCAGATCTAATGACAATGACAGAGCATCCCCGCTTTCCAAGTTCATTGACAACGAAAGTGTTTCTTGAGCGTGAAAACTCGCGTAAACGTTCGTAAGAGTTCCAGCAGGGGGGTGCGTTTGCGTCGACCACAAGCACACCTCGGTTAGCGAAGTGCGGAGCCCGCGACGAATGCTTCACTGCCAAGGCCACGATGCTTTCTACCAATTTACCAACTAGTACTATTATGCGGTATCAGACGGACATGCCGTCATAATCGTTTGTAACACTTAATTTTCTTATATCACTAACCGACTCAAGTACTTCAAAGTTCCTATTAGTCACTAACCCCCACTATCTCGACTTTATTTATTATTTTTAAAAACGTCAACTCGGGCGTCTGAAACTCGCGCGCGCTCATGACTTGGCGCCTTCTGATTTTATTTATTAATTTTTGTAGTCATTTACTACAACTTGAAATTTTAAGAAAATACATCCACCGGGTTTAATCTTGTTTTATTCATGATTTTTAAACGACCGAGCGAAAATCGAGAAAATAATAGAAAAAATCAAATACATCTAATACCTACCGTTAACATTTCATAGAGTTACCTCCTCAAGGTATATGCGAGTTGACCATTAAGTCCTTCTTATTTTACGTAAATTTCCTAAGCTACCCAATTAGAAATTAAATCCCTATGTTGGAGCTCGGTCATATTTTATTTATCACCGGTCATGTCGTCACAATATTTGTAACTAAGTAGGTATTTATGACTATTACCTATCATAAATAAAACTATTCTTACGTAATTTAAGTATGAATTTATAATACTTATTACTAAATTATAGGAACCTTATGTCAGATTGAACAAACACTGATAAAATGTATACTTACCTAGATTATCTAATCCAATTATGACGTCCGAATCGTCGTATTTTTTAGTTTTCCGCGAATACAATTTGGTAAGTACACATCAATGTAAGAAAAGATAGAAGTATATTTTGTTTGCTTAAATTTGGCAACTATTAGCTAACTAGCTGAGTCCTGTGTTTTCACACGCGTAAGTCCCGATTCCGCTGAATTTTCCGAAAACCCTTTCTTAGTGGTTACTTGCACACCACAAAGAACATAATCATGTCTTGAGGACCAGTGGTTTGGACTCTGTGTTGATATATATATAGTTAGTCAATAAATCTTAATCAATCAGGACTTTGAATTTTGTATGTAGGGTAAGGTGTCCCAACAGTGGCTCACTTTATCACAAATCATAAGCGTTCATAGGAAGTTTCATCTAGTTTGTTATAAACCTGTTTTTTATAGTATCTTACCAAAAAGGAAATAAAATATATTTTTTAAATACCGATTTCAACGATACTCGGTATGTAGATACCAACCTGCCTAACCTACGACGTAGTAACACATAGTAGTTTACTTTTTCTCAAGATATTTTTACAAAATCTGACCTGACGCGGGTTAAACTGCGGAACTTAGCTAGTAAATTATAACCAGAAAGACAAAGTAGGAAATTGTGCTATCGGCAAATGTAGTTTAAGTCTAAATTGAGTAAGGAAGTTGAAATCAAAAGTGTTCACAGGAAGTTTTATCTAGTTAGATATTTTATAAACCTGTGTTTTTTTTAATGTATCTTATCAAAAAGGAAATAAAATATTTATTTTTAAAACTTATAGATTAGGTAAAACCGCCTAAGCACTAACAACATGCGTCGTGAGCGCTGGCCGATTAATTGCAGCGAGTTCATATCCTGACCGCTATCAAACAGTGTAAAAGACAACTTTATACCTAAAAGTTAAAGTTTTAACTGTGTATTTCCGCAATTAGCCCTATTATTGGACCTTTGTGCGTGATTTTAAGCCTTAGGTTTCCTCACGATGATTTCCTTCACCGTAAGAGCGATGTTAATAGCGCATATAATTTTTCAATTGTATACCTATCCTGTTAACCTGCTCACTGTTGCTGAGCCACTCTGGGACACCTTTCCCTATTTATATTTTACTTTTTTTACCTACTTAACAAATTAAAATTGTTAAACTAAGTAGGAACAATATCAGAATCATAATAGGAGTCCTCACAGGAGACTGCCAGCTGAACAGACACCTAGTAAAGATAGGACAAAGGGACGATCCCGTTTGTCCTAGCTGTCTGGAAGAAGATGAAACTAGCTATCACCTGGTAGCGGAGTGCCCCGCATACGCTAAAGTCAGGAGAGAAATAATGAACTCAGATACCCTATCTGAAGGGGACCTGAGTGACATTACAATAGGGCAGTTGTTAAAATTCTGCAAAGCAACAGGTAGATTTAGTGGGTCGCCATTACCGTGAGTTACCAGTTAACTCAAAACTTATAGGGGTCCTGGGGAACTGGGTGATATGGTCCCAACATGAGAGGACAGATCACCCGTCTGGTGCTTGCGCTGGCATCCCCTACTAGAAATAATAATAAATAATACTTAACAAATTTTGAGAAGAAAAATATTTAGAAACATTCGGCTAGAGACTTCAGAGTATAGACTAGAGGTGTGTTCATAGGATTATATAATACCTAGTGAGAATAAGTACCGAAGTTGGAGACTAATAGCTCAACTTATGTCTAGCTACCATTGCAACTACTTAACTAGAGTTATCATGTTTATATTAATGGTTGTATTAAATCGGTGTTTCCGCCACAGACCATTTTAAAATGATAAAATGTTATTTGCCGGTTGTTCTTGACCCAATCTTTCGATGTCAGACGTTCCTACACATTTCCGGGCTGTCAGTTGTTTTAGACCCATGAATATTAAAATTAAGGGAAGTTACATTCATTTACATTATATCATAAATAAATAAGTAGGTACCAAGGTACATAATAGCTATATAATGGTACGTAATTCATCGTTGACTTTGACAGAATTTAAATTCTTCCGAATAATATTATATCTTTGTTATCTGTTTACCTAATCTTTGATAAAGTACTGAGTATAATAAATACAATAAAAAGCCTATATTAATACCTACAGTGGAATCCATCCATCTCTTTCTATGTAAAACAAATGGAAGACAATGTTATGTATCCAAAGGGCTATATACCTACCTCTATAAATTAATACTTGTCCTTTCAGACCTGGATAAATAAGAAACTCCGTAAGTGATAGATAAAAGTCCTAGGACCCATGAGATCCCATTTATTAACCAGCTTTAACTTAAGGTACTGAAGTTTGCTTGGTGCTCCTTTACGCAGAAACTACTGAACCGATTTCAATATCTGGGTATGGAGATACCGACCTGCCTAACTAACCCTATTTATTATTATTACTTACGTAGTAACACTTAGGTTACTTTCCTCTAAATATTTCTGCAAAATCTGGCCTTACGCAGCTAAAACTGCAGGACGTAGCTTGTAAATTATAACCAGAAAGAACAAGTAGGAAATTATGTTATCGGCATTTTCCGTTTGAGCAGAAAAACTAGTGATAGTAAATTAATTGTCTAACTGAAACCTTGAGCCGAGTGCGAGCGGCCATTAAGGAACTATCAGGCACCAGTAAAGATTTAATTTACAATAACTTTATTGTTATTTGATGTTAAAAACGTACCGAATGTGTAAGATCCGTGATACCTTTTTTAACGTCACGTTAATCGTGAATTTTAGACCGTCAAGCAAATCTCAAATTATAGCTAGGTACAGTATCATCCATGAAAATTGTAATTTAACTATCTAACTGTTACGGTTCACGAGAAACAGCTTAGTGACAGACAGACGGACAGACAGCGGAGTCTCAGTAATAGGGTGGTTGGTACCTTGAGAGTACAGACTACAGACCCTATAAAAACCCACTCGTGAGGCGATGTGTGCAGTGCACCCTAATGCACAGCCTCATCTCAGACCCATCTCGGATTCTTGTAAATTCTGTAGTATCTACTATACTACAGAATTTACATGTACATGTATATATGTATGTATTTACAAAAGAAAAATACATATAAGTAGTATATCCGTTGTCGTAAGACAAGCTTAGCAGCTTACCATGGGGCTAGATGGCGCTGTGTGTTGGTCACAGGATTTATTTATTATTTATTTATCTACTGGAACTTTAAAGCGCCGTGGTCCAATCTGCCTGTTAAACAATTTTGGGACTGTTTTCAAAAGTCTAGTCAGATTTTTTAAATAACTTTCCAAAGTCTTTTCCGGTTGAGTAAGCAATGTAAGCAAATTAAGTAAGCAAAGTAAGCAAATTACCTACCTCAATGACTCTAGGTAATCTACGTAAGGACCTAAGTGTAAACCTACATTTTAACTTAGGTCTTTATATTTTTGATATCCATGAAAATGAAGGAGGCTCGACTACCTTAACCTATTCAGGAAACAAACGTCGTCAGTCAAACTCAAGGTTCTGAGTTCTGACGTAACAAAAAACACTTAACTTTACAAATTGGTGAGGTCAAAAAAATAATTGATCAATAGGTAGTTCAGTCACGTGTGACTGGTTAATTTCCAATTCGTGGCTTTAAAGAAAGTAGCAAGGGCGACTCAGACATGCGAACGAAGGGTTCCGTACCATTTTACAAAAAACACGTTTTATATACAGAACTCCATTTGCATTTAAATATTTTTTTTCTGGCACAAGTAAACTGGATGCGAGAAGCCGAAAATAGATCTAGGTGGCGTGCAATTGGAGAGGCCTATGTCCAGCAGTGTACTGCAACAGGTTGATGATGATGATGATTTATTTTTTCTGTTTTATGCAACAGAAATATTTACATCATGTGTGAAAATTACAACTGTCTAATTTTCGTCTATAGATTGAACACACTTTTTTTATTAGCTTGGGAAATCTAATTAAGACCATGGGGCCGCTCGGGGGAGAGCGCCCCGGTGAGTGGGGGGTCCCTCTGGTTTTGATGGTGTGTGCCCTGGCACACAAAATTGGGTATTTAGTGGGTATACCCACTAAAAACCCAATGTGATCTTCACTCCGCTGTCTTTCACTCCAGAGCATCGCAGCTGAATGATGCTGTACATCGGCTAGAATCACCTAAAAAAATCACTTATGTTGTACCTATATTTTGCAATTAAATTTCGATAGGTAGGTACGTACTCTTTTCACAAAAAACATTAAATAATCTTCACATCAAAATGAACAAAATATTTTGAAATCAATTATGTAGGTAGGAATTTGCAAATAAAATAAAACTCAGACTTTCATTTGAAATTCACTTACGCATACCTTTTGTTTACAAACACGCCAATAACGTGAATTAAAGCGACCACTAAAAACTAACCTAGCTGGGGCTTTAGTAGTAGGTAATATTACCGCTCTTACAGATACCGTATTCTAACGTAACATCACGCAATCGATTACATGTCTGCAGTTACCTACTTAGTCGTAGAATTGTGGCATTACTTCCACATGCAACGGGGAATTGTTTCAACCTGTGACCCGAGTTACATTTGTACTAATATTATTTGACTGAAGCTTCAATGCTTCAGGTTGGCCAAATATTCTTTTTAAATTTCTGTATGTTGCTTCTCCTCTACAGGTTGTATTTCTCAACCGATTATGATAGAACTTGGTATACAAGAACTATGAGCATGGTTTTTTTTGTCGTAGGGGATTTTTGATTGATGGGATATTTCTCCCACAAACTACTATAGGTACTTGTGAGTATTTCAATACTTGTGATTTAAATAATTATTGTTTCAAAAATAGTTTGTGTTCGAAAGGTGCTCGCGAGGTCTACTGTTCGCAGAACTACTAGTTCTTACTAAAAATAAATCCCTATTTCCCTTGGTCACGACACGACATCACGCATGAACGGCTGGACCGATTTCGCTTCTTGCTATTGTCAGTAGAAGGTTCTTATGAAAAGTAAAATATCGATATTCCCTCGGTATCGGGACTTACGCGGGTGAAACCGTGGGGCGCAGCTAGTTACTTATAAAGAGGGAAGATTCATTAGTTTGCTTGTAATTAATAGACTTTGAAACTACAGGACCAAATTAACAAATTCACTCATTCAATTCAGATATTTTCACGGGATAACGCGGGTGAAACCGCGGCTCACAGTCATTTTATTAACGTGTCTTAATATAAGCGTTTGAATTAAAATGTTTGGTTCGAAGCGTTTGGTCAACGTAAAAACACACAATACCGTATAATATTAACGGCGACAATACAAAAATGTAAATTTAATTACAATTTTCAAATTGTTTTATACCTATTGTCCATATCGACGCTTAAAAGGTAATAGGGGATAAGCGACACTTTGGTCCAAAATGACTTTTAAATGCAGTCTTACTTGAAATTTTCCGCTCTATCGAATGCGCTCACTCCCGTGGCTCTACGTTGATATTTTTGTCGCTTGAATCCAAGCACTTTTAAATGTCATTTTGGTATTACCGACCGTATTTTAGGCCTTTTTTACCATAAAGGTGCTTGTACCATCGTAAAAATAGCACTATTTTTGATTTGTAGTCGGTAATGTCTCTTTACTTTTTACCGGTGTTGAGATTCGGGGTGCTTATGTTTCATTACCATAAACATGTGTTTGAAAAGTTAGAACTTATACCTCTTTACCTTTGTCATCAAAAGTATGAAGCATCGGTTATATCCTACTACCATTCATAAGTTTACAATATAGTTGCCGCTTATACATAACTACCAAAATCGAATTTAGTAATGACCTGTCACTTATACCCTACTACCACTTGCAACGTTACAACACCGTTGACCTTTATCCACTATTACTAAAATATAATTTAATGTTAAAGTGTCGGTTATACCCTACTACCAATTACTATTTTCATACAATATTGTCGCTATTGCTGTACTACCTCGTAATGATAATTCGCTCATTGGTGCTTACGCAAACATGCATGCGTGTCCACGCCTTTTCTGAAGTACCTTTTAAGAAGATACGCCTGAATAAGTACATTATATTATTTAAAACATTATTTTTTGGAACTCTGTAACTACTTTTTATAATTGTTTTTAAGTCATCATCATCATATCAGCTGTATGACATCCATTGTTGAACATAGGGCTCCCTCATCGATTTCCAGC
Source organism: Idaea dimidiata (assembly GCA_949358125.1). Taxonomy (NCBI): domain Eukaryota; kingdom Metazoa; phylum Arthropoda; class Insecta; order Lepidoptera; family Geometridae; genus Idaea; species Idaea dimidiata. Next base: position 10,631,932 of record OX442339.1, on the reverse strand, counting down.
CAAGGCGGTTAAATGCAGCCTGCATCCACCCTTGGCTCGCGGTCTTAACCAAGTCATCCGTCGCGTCGGTGGACGGACGCGTCGTTTTCCGGTTAATGGTCTCCACTCGAGAACTTCGCGGCCCCATTGGCCATCCGTTCTCCGGGCTGTATGACCTACCCAGCCACAGCCTACAGTCACGTACAATGGGTCCACTAGAGGACCTAAGTGCGGAAAATGGGAGCCCAAGAAGACTGAAGACTGAATGACCTACCCATTGCCACTTCAGCCAGCTAATCCGTTGGACTATGTCGGTGACCCTTGTTTCTCCACGTATTTCCTCAATTCTGATTCGATCCCGTAGAGAAATACCAAGCATAGCTCTCTCCATTGCACGTTGAACGACTTTGAGCCTGTACATAAGGCCTATCTATGGTGAAACACCACGTCTCAGATTCGTATGTCATCACTGGTAACACACACTGATTGAAGATCTTTGTCTTCGGGCACTGAATTATTTTGGACGAAAAGATGTTGAAAGTTTCCCGAACGCTGCCCATCCGAGTGGGATTCGACGATTGACCTCTTTCTCTAAGTTGGACCTACCTAGCTGGACTGTCTGTCTCAGGTATAAGTAAGCCAACAACTTCGAGAACCAAGTTCACAACTATAACGGGGGCAGGCACAACATGGTCATTTAACATGACTTTCGTCTTGTCCATGTTTATCCTAAGGTCTATCCTTTATGAGACTCGATTAAGGCCTTCTAGCATATTGCCGAGCTCTTCCATCGTCTTTGCCATGACTACGATATCGAGTGATGTATTCGCCGTTAATGTTGATGCCAAGTCCTTTCCAGTCTATGAGCTTGAAGGCGTCTTCCAGAGCGGCCGTAAACAGTTTCGGAGATATGACATCTCCTTGTCTGACGCGTCTCTTTAAGGGCCTTCGAAGTCTGTTCCTGTACTCGGATTGGCATGATGGCGTTTTTATACAAGCACTTCAACACTTCGATGTGTCGATAGTCAATTCGGCATTGCTGGAGAGATTCGAGCACAGCCCATGTCTCGATCGAATCAAAGGCTTTCTCTTAGTCCGCAAACGCCCAGCAAAGTGGCAAGTTATACTCTTCGGTCCTCTGTATAACTTACCGAAGCGTATGGATATGGTCTATGACACTGTAGCCTTTTCGGAACCCGGCTTGTTCGGGCGGCTGGACGTCATCAAGCCTGCGCTCGAGACGATTCGCGATGACCCTTGAAAACAACTTATAAACATGGCTCAAAAGCGAGATGGTTCTTTAGTTCTTTAATAAGGTGTTGTCACCTTTCTTAAAGAACAACACCACCACGCTTTGGTTCCATTCTTTTGGCGTTGTACCATCAAGCAAGACGGCATTGAAGAGTTTCTGAAGGACTTTAAGTACCGGTGATCCACGCGCTCCATTCAGAAGCTCTGTTTTTATCCCGTCTTTGCCCGGCGCCTATGCTTCAGGGCCTCGGATATCCTATTCAGGATATCTCGGACACCAGTTTGTACGACTGATGTCCGAGATATCCTCGGTGTAGTGTCGGGTCATTTTAACTATCGGGTCTCTAGCTAAACTGCTAGCAGGTTTAGCGACCGAATCGTATAACTATCCATAGAACCTTTCGATTTCCCTCAACACTTCGGCTTTAGTGGAGGCTAAGCTGCCGTCATCTTTCTTCAGCTTCATCATCTGGCTTTGCCCAATAGACATATCAATTGCGAACACTTTGGAGCCCTTGTTCCACTCGATCGTATCGAACCAATATCGTGACGTAAGGATTTCCAAATTCGTCTATTGAGCCGCCTATGTGAGTCCACATCATCGGGAGACTGCAGTCGCAGTGATCTCCGCTCAGCCATGAGGTTAAGGGTGTGATCAGAGAGTTTCTGAGGCCTATTTGTACGGCGGGTCTTAAAGTACTTAGACCCCACCGTAGGGGCAGTTTCTACAAACTTGCTATTTATATCGTTCACCAATGCAACATTAGCTAGGCAGTCGAAGCGGTTGGACAGCTCAAGTTGAAAGCTTTTGAGGTTTTGGATATGGGCACAAGTAGGACGGAGCGTGGACTTCATCAACCGAGACCGTTCAAGTTTAACGTTCAATGTGCTGCTGGTTTTCACTCTGTGGATCACAGATAAATCATTGAATAATTATTCGTTTTTTGTTGGTCATGATGAAGTCAATCTCATTTTTCGTGGAACCATCGGGACTCATCCAGGTCCATTTCCTGTGAGGCGGCTTCTGGAAGAACGAGTTCATCATAAAGAGTCCCTGCTTCTCCAGAAAATCGGCCAGCCTGTGTCCGTATAGTTGCGCTGCTCATAACCAAATTGCCCCACTGTCAACTCATCATCGCTTCTCTTACTCAGGTTTGAGTTTGAAATTCCCCGTAACAACAGTGAAGTGAGTTTTAGCGATATGGTAACGCTATCATGTCCTCATACATGGTCTCAACTTCCTCATCTGGGTGTGTCGAGGTCGGTGCATATACCTGAACAACTTTAAGGGAATATCTTTTGGATATTCGAAGTGTTAGGTATGCGACCCTGCTCGACACATTTTCGATGGTAATAATGTTGCCAACGAGGGATTTGTGAACGAGAAACCCTATCCCATTTTGGGATTTTAGGTCTCCTTCCCGGTAGAAGAGCAGGTTGCCGGACTTTAAGATTATCGTATCCCTTTCGCTGGACTTCCGATAAACCTAATATGTTTCATTTTAACCTACTCATTTCTTTTTCCAGCTCATCTATCTTTTCGCCTTCCCTCAAAGTGCGGATGTTGTGTGTTGCCAGGGCTAGTGGTCTCGGTTGGGGGTGATAGCGCAGCATCTGCCGGAGATTGTTAGCACCCCTAGTCCCGCCGTTACCGTGGCCACCACCGTAGTCAGAAATAGCGAGTCCGCCGGGGACTCGGGGCCTGTTTCTTGTCTGCATAATCATGAAGGGGGTTGCATTACTCGCCACGCTTGGCAGGCGGGTTGGCGAGCGCAGTAAATGATGCGATGTAATACGCCGGAAGACGCTGCTGCTAATCTTTTAGTGTTTGTCCCTCAGACGAGTCCTACGTCTCCCACGGGAAGAGACATTCTAAAGCCGGTACCCGCGGCATTTCTTAAGCCGGTATCCGTGTCTTTAGGTACTTTTCTTTAATAATTTTAGTAAAAACGTACTTTTGTTTTCATTAACTAACTTTAATATTAGGCAACACCTGCTTCTCCATCCTTGGATTTTTCCAAGTACGGAGGGAGTGTCGGCGGCGCTATATAAGACAGTAGGTGTATCTGGGTTAGGTGTAATTTTAAGGAAGAATAATGTCGCTTGTGAGTCTAGTGTTTTTAAGACTTAACTTTTAACCCACATTACCATATGCCCTGATAATGTCGTATGTAGGATATCCTTCTTTTCCTCTTGGTATAGAAATTTTGATGTGCGGATGTACCACATTACCTTATTAATTAAGACACTTACAGTGTCGTTAATGTCTAACTTCCTTAAAATGTTTTTGGTAAGCAATGTAGTTTGTCCTTTATTACCCTGTGGCATAATAATGCGAATAGTCTCGTATCCTTCTTTACCTAATTAAGCTATTCTACAGTCATGTGACTTATGCCCTGTTACCTTATCGTATGTAGATATCAAATGATACTAAGGCTTCTGTACTCTTTGGTTTTTTCTGGGTAGATGTAACTTATGCCGTATTACCTCAAATGAAAATCAAGACCATTTGATTTAAGCGCCATCAAACCAGGTAATACAATGTCTAATCAAATAAAAGAAAATGCCAATTAATGCTTGTCTTTCTCTAGATTTCAAAACTGTTTCCATCTTACAGATATGACAATTAATTTAAAAGTTATGGCCATTTTTCTGAAATTTGAAACTTTAAACTGCTCTCCTGAACAATTTGGTTTTTGTCGCTTAGCCCCTATTACCTTTTAAGCGTCGATATATCTACTCGTTCTTGACAAAAACAGACGGAAAATTTTATGATTTTGTTTTTTTCCTCTTGAAGTAAAGAAAAAGAGAAAAAAAGAGAATATATACTCATATAGCAGTTGTTTCGGTCTACGACAAGTATATAATATTGATAAATACAGCCAGCAGGTGTACCTTATTAAAATTCTAACAATTTTTTATAATAACTAGTCAGCTACCTTACAAACACTTCATCAAATTATTACGAGAATATTCGTCACAGGCATCCAAAATTTCAGCTTCTAATAATTTCCATGTAAGTTCTAACAGACTAAAGTGGTTCTATAAAACACTGGATATTTAGCAACAAGTTGGTTTGGCATTCGATCTCATTGACGATCGTTGAACCGGGAAGCGTGCACTTGCTTGTTTATCACTGCAGATAGACACTCCGGTATCCTTTTCGATGCATACGACGCAAAATGTATTGTATTTATTAGATAGAACAATGAAATTCTACTTATTTCGTTTTATGATTGTACACTAAGTACGATTTGACACTTCTTTGTGGAGAAAAATAACGAATACAATGTGTTGCTAAATTTTCATTTTTGTTAAACCTAGTTTAAAAGCGTGTAAATTGTAAAATTTCGGGGGCATATTAATCAGTTTAGTTTCGTAAAAGTGTACAAGTTTAAATAAAAGTGAAAATCGGTGCAAAACATGGACTTTAGCGTTATCTCTAAAGCTCCGTGAACAAACATTGTAAAAACAGGCTCCCGTTTTACAATGAATTCCTCGACTTGACTGTTTCGATGCAATGCAAAAACCTGCAAATATTAATAATACTTGACACTGGCTAATGCCCAAATGGAATAAGCCATATAAACGCAGAAGAAGAAGAACAAGGAGACAAGGAGTTTTATTGTCCTATATATGGTCCGTGATTGTCGTCATCATTATTCATTAGATAATATTAGCAAATGACGTATGTAGATTACAGTAGATTGCTTACACTGCCTAGGTAGATTTATCTGGTAGGTACCCTACAAACGACAATCACTCACGCGATTCATGTCGATTTCCTGGATCTTCCTAGAACAATAATATAGGAAGTGACGATGACGCCTACTTAAGAGACTGTGTTTCGACACTGACGCAGACGCAACACAGTGTAGGTGTAAAATAAGGTACTCGTGGTTTCCATGACATGGATTAATTTGTGTTGTGTACCTACTATACTACATTTTTTCAATTTCGGACTATTATCTGACGTTTTCGTTCCTATTATGTCATATTTTTTGCTTTAAGAGGATATGTCAAATCGTCATCTACAATTAAAAAACGAAATATAGACTGCCACATAGCCGACTGTATCTCTACCGACACAAGCGAGCGACGCACCCACTGCTCTCTCAAGTTGCTAATTTATGACGACCGATTCGTTATCACATCACAGTTGGTAAATTAGACCCGGGGATCTTTCGCAATTTACATAAATATTTTAATCACGTCGCATGTACCACGGTTCCTTTTCAACCTTATGCTAACAGAATCCTTTTTTGTTGCGTGTGATAAACAACATGAATGTTACTTATGTTGCAGAATGACAATACTTACTTTTAAGGCTCATGTTGGAAATCTTGGATGCATGTTCAGAATACCCAAAGACCCAATGAAGCAACGCGTCACTGGGCGTGTTTGCTTACCTTGTTTGTTTCATTAACAAAGCTCGCTTTATTCCGCTTGGTCGGCCAGAATACTCTCCAGATACTTATAAAAAATGCTGCATAATGCGTACGCGAGCCGGACACCCACGTTGCGAATACCAGGCCATTATCGAGGCAATCCCACGGGTTCATGTGACGCATATAGAAGCCAGAGTCTGGGCGGTACCATCGCACAGATTTACTTACCTACTCATTGTAAGGGCATTCTTCGCAGCTGATCACGCGAAATTAACGTCAGCACTAAACATGCAACATGGAAATGACAAAAAGTTTTATTAGTAGGTAATATTCATGTGTGAATGGAAGACATTAAAAACCGGACTTAGTTGTTATCTTAGGTTTTTTTTCGAACAAAGTTCGCTTATTTAAACAAGTTTTAAGTTCAAGTACAAAAATAGATTTCTTTAAATGTTGTGTTAATGTTGATGTTGGCTCATTAAAATTAATAACTCATCCAAAAACCTATTGTTCAACTTTTATAGCCTCTCTACGAATTAGCTCATTTAATAGACATTCGCCACAAAACCGACTTCTCCATTTAGAAAAGTGCACTTCCATAAACCGTGCTTATTATTAAGGGGTAAGTAAATTTATATTGCGGTTGCTTGATTACCGCCACATGATCCAGTCTGTGAGCAGCATCGTACGTGGCTCGTAATAACTAAGATAAATAACTTTATGTTATTGTTTATGGACCACCAGCCGGGGCGATAAATGTAGGTGCATCAGACACTCCCCCGCGAAGATTATCTCCACACTCGCCACCGTTTCTATTTTGTTAAATATTATTTATATTCGTTGTAAACAGGAGTGCACCACATGTGCTGCCACCTGACCTCTCTGATGCTTTCCCACGCTGAGCTTCGACGAGTCCTTGAAACATAAACGAAACTCTACCGAAATTTGTTTAAAAATATAATCTGGGACTAAAGAGGGTGTTTTCGGGAGCAAATGTCTCGCTTGCACTGAGGCTTAAAGGTTTTTTCTGTTTACTCAAATGATCCTGGTGATTGTTTTTTAATTTATTTTGTCAGCGACGACGTCATGTGGTTCCAATCAGAACTGTCGAAGCTTTTAATTTTTTGTAATCGATTACGGTTTAGATGGCTTTAGGCGTCGTTAATGAATAGCAGGTAGGGTAGGGACTATAGGGATTTGGTAGGTAATCTATGTAAAACTATAGCCGCGCCCCAGGGTTTCACCTTCGTAAGTCTCGTTCCTAAAAGTACCCAATATGCTCTTTCAGGTCTTCAACTATCGATTTTCAGGAGAAGCAACAAGTACGTACTTACAAACTTTTATACCTAATATTAGTATAACATAATATGTTCGGGCTACTGGAGTAAGTAGGTAATTATGACATAAGTAGGTAAGACAGAAAAAATATAGAAAATACTGTCCTACCTAAATCTGGTAACTTTTATACGTGCTATGTACGCAGAAAAGCACAACAAAAACACACTTACCACATTGTCAATTTTTAAAACATTAAATTCTAAAGAACTGGAGTCAATTTTTAGACGATATCTGTCTATCAAAGTGTAAAAAGGGTGAAGTAATGATCGGCGATTGTACGCGCAATGAATGGAGTAATCCCGGGTGGCGAGGCGAGTGGACATCCCGCTGTGTGACTCCCAATCGCCACATCTGTCGCGATACTATATCCTAGGGGTTGTGAAATGAAACTTGCACAATTATTTAACATCAAAATTAAGTTTTCTCCTTGTAATCTACGGGTTTTCCAGAAGGAAATTGAGAATTACCTACCTAACTCTAAGCTTGTTAAACCTTTTTAAAAATCAACCAAGAAAGCCAGCTCTTTTAGTTGAAATCTAGTAGGTCAACCTGTCAAGATAATTTAGGAGTCCAAAGATAATTTTTAAAAATCTAGCAGTATATTTAAAAAAGCTGGTTGAATTAGGAATCTTTGACCAGTTTTTTTTAATGTTTTTCTAAGTTACCTACCTACGTACAACATAGCTTATTCTTGACTTGTTTTTTTTTGACCCAAGACGGAACGGAGCAGGGTATATGCGTTTAGGGTGAGAGGTTGCTTTTATTGTTATTTATAATTTTGTAGTGTTGTTTTTTGTTTTTGTTTGTGTATTATTCATTGTGTATAGGTGCTATTTAACTTCCGTGCTGTACTGTAATGTTTATTCATCTTTCTTCTTCTTTTGAGGACTGTAGTTATTATCCATTCCATTTTTAAACATCTAACTTTTAGGCACCTAGGTTTTTAGGTATTACCTCCTATGCAAATCATACTTCTAGTCTAGCATAAATCTAGGATTCTAGGATCTAAGCTCTTTTTTTTTTGCGTTTTGATAAGTGTTATAATATGTTCACAGTATATATAGTTCGTATATTATTTAAGTTATGTCGTAATATAAAATAACAGGTTAAACACAAATGAATGAAACTATGAATAAACTAGAACTATAATTAATTCAATCTAGAAATAAGCAGTGGTTATTGCAACTACCTGTTTTAGTTTAGTTTTATGTCAGTTCCGGGAATTTAATTGTGATTTCCGAGCAAAAACAATAATAATTCGATGTTCATATCCGCAAATAATTAACGAAGAATGAAAGAATGATTAGGTTTTTATAGTAGGTACTTATAATCAAGATTGATTTGTAACTTCATTGAGTAAACATCGTATTATGATGACGTGTAGAAGGATCAAAGGCAAACAATCAAATTCAAAGGTAGGTCCTCTTTATGTACTGCATTTGTCTAAATAGTCAACGTTTAAAAGTCGATAGTTGTAGTACTTATGTATGTGGGCCACTTACCAGCTTATCTTAGTTTTATAATACATTTAAGATTCGTAAACTATACTGGCGATGGTTATTCTAGACGTCTAGGCGAACCACTTCTTTTCTAAAACTTAAAAAAAACGAACCTTTTTAGGGAATTTTGAGGTTATTGATTGCTTGAAAATCAGCTGTTTTTCGAAATAAGTTAAGATGGACGGAAGATTGGACAGACTAAATAAAAAAAAACTTTAATCTCCAGCTCCAAAAACAGCTGATCTTCAAGCAAACATACCTTAAAAAAATTAAAAATAAAGTTCGATTTTCGAAAAGTTCTTCGAATTTCCAAAAGTCGTAGAACAAAAGTTGTTCGCCTAGACGTCTAGAACAACCCCCTTTCGGCTTAAAAGGGCATACCCGTTACACCTTGTATTTAAACATGTGTTTTCCTATATTTATTAAAATGACACGTTTGCTAAAGGTCGATTACATTAGGTCGGCCGTAGAATAGATACCCAGTAACCTACATACCACTACGTTATGTAATGTGTTTACCTTACATAATAATGAACCTTCAAATCTTAACTTTTTGTTTCGGTTCCGAACGATTTGAAATTTAGATTTTTCTTCGACTTTCGCGATCTTAAATTGAAATAAAACTATGCCTACCTTAAGGAAGGAGTCTGTAACGGCTCCGAAACGTAGGAACGGCATTGCAACAATGGTAAAAATAATAAAACCAACGTACCTAATTAAAACCGGAAAGTGAACTTTATATCGATTTGTAGTTTAGTTTGTTAAGTTAAATCTTATAATCGTCTTCTATCTTCTTATTTCGCAACATACAGAGATACTTAACTCCCGGATTGCGAGGCAGAAGGTTGCGGGTTCGATTCCCGTCGGCAACAAATATTTCTGCTGACTATAAATGTTTGTTTCTAGGTGTTTTCTACGTATCATATTATGTATGTATTTACAAAAAAGAATCCGTTGTCTAGTATCCATTGTATAAGCCTAGTGCTTAGTTTGGGGCTAGATAGCGCTATGTGTAATGTCGTGCAATATTTATTTATTTATATTTTATTTAAATATACTAAGTCTTTTTAAAGAAAGGCAGAGCATTAATGGAACCTTGTCTTACTTTTCTAAACATTCTTACTTATAAACGCTAATTAATGCGCTGCATAACTTTGAATCGTTTGTCTTTTACTGTCATATGAAGTTTCAAAGTTGACAGACAGAGACAACCGTCACGTAACTTAGTCATGTGTAAATAATATGTTATATATAAGTAAGGAAGTATAAAGGACTTGGTACAGAATGTGCTACAGAGACCATCTTTTTATATTTGGAATGTCTCGAGTATAACTTAGCTCTGTCTATTAATTCTTAATAAAATATTTTATTTTATTTTTTTATATATTATTTATTTACCTACCTATTTATTATTTTTTTTGTTCGAAAATAGTTCAACGTTAGTTATTTATTATTAATTTATTTATCCATGACATCAAATAAAAGTCTAGACGAAATGCTAAATTTCTTTCTACCTACATCCAAACTTCAAACAATTCTATTTAGGAACACTAGGTTATCATTCAGATAACCTAAGGTGTAAGAGTAATATATTATTCTGATTCAGTCGGAGTGACCAACAATATTCCTACTTACGATACCTAACGAATGTAAACAAACGTGTGTGTTATATTATATATATTTATTTAGATAGGTTAGTATGTACGAATATATCTGACTCTATCATTGTAACGACCGAGTGCTTATCATAGTTTGGGTATTGCATCAGGAACTAAATGAAACTTGACTATTAATTACGGACAAGCAGGGCTACCATCTATAGAATAAATAATATTGACTCTATATTCAGCGGCTTTTATGGTAAAATTTTAGTGATTCTATGGTCTCAAGACCGAAGCTTTATGAGCTACGTAATCTTAATGGACACTTGACGGTGAAGCATTTTAAACTCGGGTCAGATGGCCGAGCTTCATCAGTTCCAAAGTCAAATTGTTCGCATTATTAGTATTACTCACACATCTTTTAAAAACTTCGATCGTTTGTTGTTAGAATACCCACTATAATGATATCCTTTAAGTATAAGACAAACAGCATGGCCTTTAATATGTCATTGTTATGATCAAAATTTTATCAGTGGGGACACGCGAACAATCGCTCGTGGTCAAAATTAAGGCTAATACTTCTTCTACCCCTGCTGGGCGTCTACCAGCAAAAACAATTTTTGCAAGTTTAATAACCCTACCTTAAGACAAAACCATGTCTGTTAATAAACAGTCAAGTCGTCATAGTTAGGGTCAAGTCTGTCTAGGGAATCATTTGTTAACACGGCGGCCATTTATTTACAAAGATTTTTCACGGAGCTTTGGAGACAACACTAAGTCCATGTTTTGCACTAATTTTCACTTTCATTCCACTTGTACACCTTCACGAAACTAAATTTATTAATATGCCCCCGAAATTAAACAATTTGCACGCATTTGAACTAGGTTTCACAAAAATGAAAATTTAGCACCACATCTCCTCAACGAGTTCCCGCCAAAACTCCTTGTGTTGTCTTTGCGCAGTAGCCCCAAAGCAGTTATTTCTTTGAACGAGGAAGCATTTGAACGGCGACGCTGACGTCACGCACCGAATTAACCCGATTCCGAGAACCGAGCCGTTGTTGCTTGCTTGTATGTCAGTGCACTGTCTCGTACACACGTGTGGACTTGGACGACCATGTAGTACGACCACAGAGTACGAGGCGGTCGTACGATCAGACTTGGAAATATTATTAGTAAAATGAAATACAATACACAAGATAACCAGCTTTATGGCACAGTTATAACTCGTTTACACAGCGCGAGCTAACGTCCGTGTCATTTTGTCCTGTAACTACACTGCAATTGCTCGCACTGTTTAAACGTAACGTCGTACGTAACAATAACTTGTATACTTTTAGGGTTTCGAAGTCAACAAGAAACCCTCCCTTATAGTTTTATTACATGACCGATCTGAGTGATCCTTGGGTGTAGCTAAAGGAATAACTACCCCACAAGTAGCGGTTTGTTACTTTTTATGACCACCGGCCTAAATGCCATATTCACAAGCGACTTACAACGCGTTCCAAATACTTAGGCCGGGTACATAGGCTGCCACTAAGAGAAACGGGTCAAGAAGACCTCGATCAAGTCTTTTTACTTTGCCTGATCGACAAATCACAGCATTATATCGCCAGATGGCAAGCCACGATAGGGTCTGGGATGTAGCACATTTACCTCGTGGTAACCGATAGCTGGTAGCTGGAAATAACAACAAATTAGACAAAGAAAATTTTAAAACTAAAGTGACACAAACGGCAGTGGCTAAGTGGCAAGTGGTAGTGGTTCTTTATAAAGTGTAGAAGTGCACTAAGAAAGGGTTATTACGTCTAGCACGGGACGCTGCTAGACTTTCAGCCATTTTCACAAATCATATGTTGCTTTTTCCGGAGCAGTTATCAACAGGTTACTATGTGTGAATACTGATCAAACTTACATATATACCAACTAAAGTATTTTACCTCATAAAGACTTATTTTGCGAATATAATATTTGTCAAAGTATTTAGTGAAATGTGACGTAATTTGTGTATTCAGTGCTACAAATATTTATATTTCCGTAAATGGTGTGTGCCCACGACGATGGAGGCGTGTCTGAAACATGCTACATCGTTGGCTAATATTAGGTATAATATTGTTATGAAACTATGTATTTAGATAAGAAACTTTTGGCACCAAATATTTAATTTTCAGGTGTACATAATTGATCGTGTTCGTGGGGTAAAGAGCTGAGACGGGCCCGCGCTTCTCCATACGAACATATTCCTGAATTTTGCTTCCAGAGCAAAATTTAAAAAAATGTATCTAGAAACCCTTACATGATCATATTCGTATTTACTTTCTTGACCGTCTCTTTTATGAACAACGGAATATTATAGCTTATTCTATAAATATTAAATAGCCGTCTACTAATTGAGTTCAGTTTGAATGTTATAACATCTGCCCGTTCCGATTATGCGGAAGATCACACGCAGAGTGACATCGCTCCGGGAGCCTTTACCGGACCAAATTATAAATCAACGTTAGTTTTATTTTCTTTTAACCTACCCAACGTTTATAGAATACGACATAAACGTTGTATTTCTAACTGGATTAGAAGAGGAGTTGACAATTTCAAATCGTCGGTTTCTCAAATCCGTGTTCCTATGCCATTTCGAATATTTAAACATGACAATATGCTTATTTGACACTATTAAAAATATACTACGAACTGTTGTAATCATATTAGGTAATAAATAACATAAAAACAATATTTATCTATATTTTATCCAAAAATATTTATAGGTTTTCCAATATAAACAAAATAAATTCAAATATTTTTTAAAAATATTTCTGCAACAAAAACGCTCTGTGACGTCACACGCAATTAAACATTGTTTATTGTTGTACACTTTGAGACACTTGTTTACTTGGCAGTGACGTCGCGCAGATCATAATATGGCGTCGCCATTACAGAAACAGCGTTTTTAAATTTTAACACTATATTTTACAGCAAATACTGCAAATTTCGCAGAAATATAAAATAATGTTTCAAAATCAGTCATTATTATTTATTTACTAGCCCCCCCACTTACAAACGACGATTAACAGATGGCCAATTTATGTGACGATTGTCACTGTCTGTCAACTTTGAAACTTCATGTCACAGTAAAATACAAACGATATATAGTTTAGGACTTTTGTTTTTGACGCGTTAGTGGAACGTCGTCCTGAATTTTCATTTTTACAAAACATTGTTTTATTGCGTTTAAATTGTTTAATTTCGGCGGCAAGTTTTCAATTTAGTCACGCGAAGTTCAACGAGTTAAGTGAAAATAAAAATACCAGTGCCAAACACGAAATTAGCACGTTGCAAACAAAATTCCATTGGGTTGGAGAAAAATCGTCGCCATTTTTTCTACAGCCTTCACGCATTGAAAATTATTTCAAACGATTACAGTATAATAGTGGTAGTTCACTATTCGTACGAGAAATTGACTAAATTGTCCTACATTGCTGACAGACGCCATAACTAAGAAAAGAAAGATATATAGTTTATGTAGCTGTTAGGCAGCGTTTATAAGTAAGGGGGTAAGCTTGGGGTAAGTCAGTACAAAAAGTCACTTCTACATCTCGTCGCGATAGCGCAGAACATTGATCGAATGAGGTTAGTCCCGCCCGTTCCAGTAAATTACTAGGTGCAAGCTAGGTGGTTGCTATTGTGTGTTATTGTTATTATCTGACATTAGGTCAGCCACTCTATTAGGGTTAGATGGCTGGCATACTAGGAACTGTTGCATCCTAAACCCTATCCTATCCTATCCTGCTAATAGTTTAAAGCTGTAAGTTTGTGAGTATGTGTGTTTGTTACTACTCAACCACGTAAAAACCGCTGAACCGATTGCGATGAAACTTATATAGTTAGCTGGAGACCGGGAATAACACAAAGGCTACTTTTTATCCCGATAATCCCGCGGGAACAGCTAGTGTTTGAATAAAAGCGAAGTAGCTAACAACATAAATATTATCAGTAAGTATCTTATCTGTTTAACACAACCCAGATACAGTCCCCAGATACAGCTACTGACTTTTATAAGGATGCCAACGTTCCCGACTACACCTATAGCCTATATACCTGGATTAATTCAGGTATATGGGCTATAATAGGCTGCAGTACATCTTGCTGTATCTGGGTTTAGTAACCCTTAAATTAGAGTAATGTCTGTACAATACTTATTCACTAAAAGCTAAAATACTTATATTTTACCTTTAGACGGCCAAAAATTAGGTAATGGCTCTCCCTTGGCTATTTTTAAGGTTGTCAACAATCTTACTAATATTATAAACGCGAAAGTTTGTATGTTGTAAGTATGTATGTATGTGAGGTTGTTACTCTTTCACGCAAAAACTACTAACCGATTGCGATGAAACTTGGAATATAGGTAGCTGGGACCTGGATTAATACATAGGCTACTTTTTATCCCGATATTCCCGCGGGAACGTGTCTTACGCGGGTGAAACCGCGGGGCGCAGTATTTTTGTAAAAATAAAAAATACATGGTAAAGAAATGGCAATGATAGTGTACCGGAAAGGCGAGGACGTTGCCGGATATCCCCGGGGAGACCGCCCCACCCCGGACACCCTGCTTCCGCTCGTAGCACTTCCGGACCCCCGACTTTTCAACGCCCTTGTATTTCAGATGTAATTAAAATACCTACTTACTTCATATACTTGGATATTATTTATTTACTGTACAGTTAGATAGTATTACGATTAGATGATAGCAAATCAATATAAAACGGAATTTCCTAATTCCTTAAAAATACTTCTACTTGCGTAAAGGATGATTTAAAGTATGGCGTTAGAGATAGGATGATAATCTTTGTGAATATAAAAGATAAAAGAAAAATGAGTATCTAGGTAGTAGGCAGTAGATACCTACTGAGTCGTCATTCACAAGTCGGTTCTGTCTCGACTCAATTTAGCGTGAACACATCGAAGCATCAAACCGAGTATCGCTTTACGATTTTCGTATTAATGCATTCTTTATCTCCGTGGTATTTGATACTTAACTGCAGCTGCAACGGCGCCTACCGCTTCCGTAGAATGGGTGCAGATTCGATTCCGATCGCGGAATTCGATATTTTGTTGATGAGGCGAGATTCTGGCATTATCTATTGCAGACGATCGGCAGTTGTCTCGTGCGCATGCCATCCGTAACTTAACACTCGGACAGCCTTTTGTGGTAGCTTCACAATAGATAATGCTGAATGACAAGATAATGGGTAACTTAAGATTGTCATCCCCGTTCGGTCATTAAGCGTTGTCTCTGCTATTGGAAGATGCCGATGGTATCTCAAGATGAGTAGATAAGTCTTTAACTATTCGGAAATAAAATTTCAACATTCGTGACGTGTTTGTTCCTTATCTAAATTTAAACAAATTATGGTACAGTAAATAATTAGATACGTACGTATATCATCAAATTCATCAACGTAGGTTGTAATTGCGAAATATTTTCTTATGTTTGGCTATAATAACCTAGTTTACCTAGTAGTTGTGCGCCTTGGCGCTTGTTAATAATACTTAATTGTCGGTAGAGCTGTAACATCTAGTATGTAGTTAGATAAATATAGCCGTATTTCCTTAAAATATGCTTACTAATCATTCATCAAATCAACAGCTGATGTGCGTGACTGATCAAATACAAGGTGGTGTAACAAGGATGTACCCATTTAAGCCGAAAGGGGGTTGTTCTAGACTTCCAAGCGAATAACTTTTGTTCTACAACTTTTGGAAATTCAAAGTAGCTTTCGAAAGTTTCAAGTTTAAAGTTTACTTGAAATTTAGCTTTTCCTAAGAGTAAGAGGTAGGTAATTGATCTTATAATTTTAGAGTTCGGTACCCAATTGTGATGATGGAATCCAGCACTTGATATTTTGAATTTTTAGGTCCTTAGTTTAACATAATATTTGAGTTTAATAATAATTACGTACCATTATTCATAGGGTACCTACCTGAGTATTTTAAATTTTGCGTTAGATCTACGACATTGTCTCAATCGATGTCGATGCCAGCAAGCAGTACTCGCATGCGCCCTACATGCATAATGCGCAGTGTTACAGTGCGTTACGTGCGCGCCGTTATGACTGCGCAGGAGTCTCGCTCGGTTATGCAAGCCGCGCGGAACCGGCCCGTGAGAAGTAACCACCTGTACTGTAATACTGCGCACACGATACGATCACAACTCTACTCCAACGGCGGCCGGCGCAGCCCCATTGAAAATTCCTGTAACTTTTTTGACATATATGGTGTATTAGAACTTTAATAATTCAAAACTAAGGCTTTAATAATTCAAAACTAAGGTAAACTATTCCGAAAATAAGCCGAAAATAGTAAACTAGCTGCACCCCGCGGTTTCACGTAAGTCCCGATCTCGCGGGAATATCGGGATGTGGTATACATATAAACCTTCCTATTGAATCACTCTATCTACTAAAAAAGATGCACCAAAATCCGTTGCGTATTTTTAAAGATCTAAGCATACATAGAAACATCCAGACAGGGTTAAGCGACTTTGTTTTATACTAAATAATTAAATATTGCATTAATTTTGTGATGTCAACTCGGGATGAGCAACTGTAGTTTATGATTTTAATTGGGGAAGTTTTCTCGTAAAAAAAATAGATATGTTTCTGAAAGCAATAATCCATAGAAAATAAAATAAAAGCTTAGCTAAAAAAGCTTCTTGTAAAGGCGATATGACGCTATGTTGAACAAACATGTGCGGTGCAGTTACTAAAAAACTCTACTTGTGCCATCTGAAAAAAAACGTAAGGAAAAAATACGCTCGAATACTGTAGCTTGCTCGGCTGACAGGAAATATGATATTTTATTTTGGGCGTGGGATCAAACCGAGTCGATATAATTTGTGTTCCGAATAGAACATCTAAGAAACGATGAAATGAAATTGTTAAAAACATTTTATGTTATTAATAAGGAAAAGAAATATTAACAACAGTAAATATCAACTCCTAAATGCTATGAATGGACTCGAATTTCACAAGAGACCCGCACTATTTTTATTTTTCAAAGGTGACAGTAGCTATTATGAGCATCAAAGGTGACATAAGAATATAAATCGACTATAGTTTTTATTTATATTCTGAGTAGTAAACCAAAGTAGATTCGTTGATGGTGCTCAATCCACGACAGTGCATTACATCATCATAGGCCATCAGGCTGTTCAAGTCTTGTCAAAGCTTAAATTATAACTAATCAGTGAATTGTATTCAATTCATAGTGTGGAGCCATCACGGTGCGATGTCCGGAGAGGACCGGGAGTCAAGCGACCCACAATAAAAATCAATATCAATCAGCGTCAATCAAGTCCCGGAAACCTTGTAGATGAACTCACTGATTGGTCTCTGCGACATCCAGATAGATACAATTTCACAGGCACTTATTTCTGCTGTTATTTGGCTTGACTTTTATTACTTTCATTCTATTCTAGGTAATTGAAGATTCTCATTGAGTATCTCTACTTATTACATATTTCTGTAAAAGTAAAAGCTACGTAGGATATTCTACTTACATGAATCAAATATCAAAAACATTAATCCTTTTCAAAATTGAATGAATCTGTAGACAAATCGAATAAACTAAGTATCATTTGACTGCTTGTTTAAAAACGAAAGAGTTGTTTCGTAAATTTTAGTAGCGCAACTGACGACAGGAGAGGATTAAACAGATCATCAATTAGCTATCAAGTAATATCTACTTTGCGTAAGTTATAAAAGTGTTCCTCTTATACGATGACGGTGTCGTTGCGCCTATAAACCCGTCTCAAGTGTAAACATACGTAAATATCGCGCCCGCGCCGCACGCTCTCGTAAAATCTATTTCTCGCGCTATTGCGGCTCGAAGGCAACATTCAAATTGTACTTATTGACGATAATCAACATTGTTTATTTTCTGACCAAACATTGATTAGGTAGGTAGGTAGGTACGCTTTATTTTAATTGGTTAATTAAACTAGTAAATATTTATGTATCGTTGAAACGGCAACTGGACGGTTCGGTCAGACACAGTTTACTTGAAAGTTGTTCGCATTAAATTGAAAAACAGCCGACAGACGATTTTTCTAAAATAAGTAAAAGTACCTACCTACAATAAAATCTAAAGTAGTTACAATGAGTAATCCATGTAATTGAACTAATTAAACAAAAAGAAATAAAGCGAAAAACGCTTTATTTCTTTTTGTTCTTTTTATAAAAACCGTTAAAAAAACTGTTTTTATAATAAAGAATTTCTAATCTCAAACAAATAATGTCATCTGATTTTGGCCATCATAGCAACAGCATCTTAGCATTTAGAGCAGGTACCTAGTAAATATCTTCATTAAATCAGACAAACTGTGGAAACTTTTAGTAATAAGTTCGCGATTTTTTTGTTTCCCGTCAATTTTGCGTCAAACCGTTTTAGTTCCGAGACATGATTACGGCATCGCCCACGTTTTCTATCGGAGTTAAAAATACGGCGTCTGGTCTGGTGTTAGGTGAAATCATCGTGAAACAACCTAAACTATGTTTGTTGAAGCCCCTCGCATTCCCCGAGATGGTACTGTGGTAAGTAGGTACTAATGTAGAGAACACAAAGACTGTGACTCACCGCCGAGATTATTAACTCTAATATAACACATGATGGTGACACGGCATGCGGCACCGACAAACGATGATGCTAGCGATTTGTCTTGTTCGTAACCGACACACATCTAACTATGGGGCGCTGGCGCTACAAAGTGTAAATTAATGACGCAATATCTAGGAAAACTTATTCTAAGCTGTTCAAACAAGGAAAAAAAAATACCTGCTTGTCTAAGTGCTCAGTCCTGCATGTTGTTCCGTAGTAAAAAAAACGTTACCGGTAGAAACTCAAATTTTGCATTAATTATACTGCTAAATAGCAAATCTATTGCATTTTTTTTTCTCAAAATAAAAAAAGATTTTTGTTAATACTTAATACACACAGCTTGTTTTATTTCATTTCAACATCTATAAGGTCTTTATTGAAAAACGCTTTAGGTGAATAAATACCTACGTACCTAAATACTAAATTTCCCAACTATGTATGCATTTGAAGCGTTAAATGATCATACAATAAATAAATGATAATATATTTAATCATGTCAATATAGGTAATATCAGCATTTAGAAATAAGTTACTAAAATGATAAAATAAAGCAAGCTATCAGTAAATTATTAATGAAATATTCAGTCATCCTTATTATACAGCAGTTAGAATAAGTAAAGTAGATATCAAATTGCAGTACATAAGTTCCTACAGTAAGTAACCTTTATCGAAAACTTAGATCAAAAATGTATACAAAAAACTCATTTAAAAGTGACAGCTCTGTGTTTACTTTTTCCGTTTGATAATTGACAGTTCTGTATTACATTTTTGATCTAAGTTTCTGAAAAAGGGTTATAGTAGATATGCAGGGCCAGTGTGCCAAATTAGACATAAACTTTTTCAGTATTATCCTTAAGGATTCACAACATTGTTATCCCTCCACAATTAGGTACTTACATAGGCAAAAGTGTTCACTTACCTTCTTCTATTTCTTCTTCTTCTTCAATATATTGTGGTTCGTAATTACTGAACTTTACTACAACCGGAACTGCAAAATAACCGGTGACTCGATCTCGCCTATGGGACGCACACAACTGCAGACCAATGGAAGCGGACGGCACTGGTGATGACAGCTTAGGTGTAGCTTTGATGGTCAATTGAGACTTCATTCCTGGGGCTAGGATGAGTCTCGTGCGTGGAAAACAAGACCAACTGGCGCCCAGTCTTGCTGTATCGCCCCAGAAACCACAACAAGCGACGTTAAGGGTGCGTAAGCTACTGTTCAAAATCCTGCAACAAATTATAACAGATATAGTTTTTAATTAGTAGGCAACTATAGTGAATTGAAAATTTAATAAAACAGTGGTGTTTAATACAATGGACCTTCATGGAAAAACCATTGAATGAATTCTGCGTTGAAGACCGTTAAGTTAATTTAGCCGTAAGTATATCGAAATGTACTCACAGCCTACTTTTTGTTCTACGAGATTACAGGATTGGTATTTATGCGGCGGAATTAACACTACAGATACGATCAAAAGTGGTTTTATCATCACCATATTGAATTCTGGAATAGATAACAACGTAATGTTTTGTTTAAAAAAATACTTTTATAGTCCTGTCCCGCAATCATTTAAAACTTTACAAAAAAGGAAGGCAGATTTTCAGAAACCCATACAATACTTATTTAAAACATCTTTATAAACCGAGGTAAATAATATGGAAATACTTAATTTTATGTTGGGTTTTTCCGTGTACAAATTCCGGTCTGCAATCAGAGTGAATTTGCAATACATGTTATCTGCATGAAGTAGATACCTAATGATCATTATTCATTAATTTATCTATGTTATCGAATGTATAGATATCATAGGAAAAACATAATATGGACGACGACATATCAATAATTACCACAACTTATTGACGATGACGTCCATGTATATGTTGAAGTCCATTCGTTGTGGATACCACGTTAAGTTTAAAGGGAATAATGGTACGGGCATCATTGGCTTCGGTGGAGGCTTAGAGGACTTCACTAAATGCAAAGATGTATTGGTCTTTTCATGTCTGTGTTCCTTGTGGATCGCCAAATCATTCACGTCAATCTGTCGTAGAACAAACAGAAAATAGATCATTTGGTTAATTAATGAAAGCAGTAGCAGTATGGTACCGTTGATAGATTTACAACGTGTATGTTTGATGTCCTACCTACTACTATCTACTAAATTTTAATATAGTTGGGTGAAATAACTTAACTCTAAACATATTTAATTTATAAGTTTTTCTAGTTAAGTAGAACTTCTTAAAATATGATCGGAAATAGAAAACAATCAACAGTTTTCGATGAATCCGACAGGGATTTTTAGTTTGGCGCGTATAGGGGCCTTAACAAACTATTTACCAGTCTGATAATATCAATTGTAATATGCGTATGTCAGTAAATTGGCTTCGACACTCGTTTCATTTCATAACCATGATCAGTTCATTGACCAAAGTCCGGAAACGACATCCCAGTAGAAACGAGAATGGCTACACTTCCTTTATATAGTTTCACTTTTACGGAAGTTCTATTTCCGAGTTAGGCTTAGTTCCTATAATAATAAAGGTGGTTCTTTAGTTTTATTATTGCAGAATGACTACGTAGGTAAATAGCGACTTCTTTTCCGACTTCCGAGTCAATTTCGAAGGGATACCTACTTATAAGTAGGTATATAATAGTTATATTTGGAGTAACCTGTGCTGGCTGTCTCGTTGCAAGAAAAATTATCTTGCTCTTAGCAGTGCCTGTCAGTTTTGTGTTTGGTCTTCAAATCACCTCAGTTGGTCAGTCTTTGTCGATAGCATTCATTTAATAATATTGCCCTACCTTACTCTAACCTGGTCTAGGTAGGTACCAAGTTAACATCTAGCTAGATAATGTTCATCTATCCATAGTTAAAACAAAATTACATGCCTAGAATCTAGATTATTAGGTAGGTACACCGGTTAATAGTGGCACTGTGACCGTTATAAAAATTATCTACCTCCGTTGGCTCGATTTTCTTGTGGGTATTAAGGCATACTACAGGTGGTAAGCTGTGGAGTTCAATTTGTGATTTTTCTTGATTTTCTTCAACGAGGTCAGCTGGCGAATTCATTTAGCTTCATAATAAATACCACTTCCACAACTCATTTAGGTACTTTTCAATTTATGATTTTGAATTACACACCCAGTTTCATTTTCATACTTTTCGAACTACAAGACGTAACGATAATATTTTTCACTGTTATAGTTTTAGGTTATAGAAAGGTACCTATAGAGTTTATATATGGTTCTAGAGTTTTGATGTATCACCACCATGGAGGTAACATAAATAACTGGAGGAAACACTGTCAGAATAAAAACGAGCTGAGCAAGATGGTTGTAGCAAAGGACTTGTGTCATTTTCTAATAGGGTGACAATAAGATTTTTTTTATGTGACAGATGTTAGATTTAATAATGCAAGTGCAATTGTATTATTTACTAGCTGCGCCCTGCGGTTTCCCCCACGTAAGTACCGTTACCGCGAGATTATCGGGATAGCCTATGTGTTATTATAGGTTTTCAGCTACCTATATTCAAGTTTCATTGCAATTGGTTTAGTAGTTTTTGCGTGATTGAGTAACAAAGTCACAGACATACATACAAACTTTTGCGTTTATAATATTACTGAGACTTACGTCTCAGTCTCTGTTGGCAAATTGAAGATTTCCATTAGCAATAGACGCTCTTTAAGGATTAATGAAATAATACAAAAGGACACGGTATAAAACAGTTTTATTAATTGTTATAGTATGCTTATTAATTTTTGAACACTTTGATTAATAAGTATAAATATTTTACAAAAAGAAATGTATCATCAAAAATCACCGTATCACGACGGGTTCCCGTGAGGCAAAGATTAGCGCTCTCGCCCGTCATGCAAGAGGCACAGGTTCGAAGAAAGAAGAAGAAATTAAATTAATTTTCTTTGGTGTGAAGCAGCAGCAGAAGAAGAAGGAAAATACATACACACAAAGACACATACTACATACTGACTGACGAAATCAAATTTAAACAGACATGACGGTCAATTACGTTAAATTTAATATAGTACTTCCCTCAAAATTCATCAAATGTAAAGCTAGAGGAAATTTCAAAAATAAAACTTTTTGACTAATTACTTATTATCACTTATGTTCAGCAGGTAAGTAGTAAAATATCTAACAGTATTCGTACCACCAGCGGAATTGTTGGTATTACATCGGCTTTCAATAATCGACGGGAGTAAAAGCAGGAAAGATCGAAGTGACGACTGCATACGACTGATTTTTTTGTAATTTTCTACTTCATCCATACTGCTGAGTCATTTTTGTCGTATTTGTTCATTTTTCGGAAAGCTGAAATAATAAAATTACAGTAAAAAAAAACTTACCCGAACTCAATACAAAAATCCAAAAATCATAGTCACCATAAATTCTTGTAATAGAACAAAACATTTGTAGAATACAATAATAAACATATTTTGGCTTACCTATGAAATGATATATTGCAACCACCATATGATTCACTTGTACAAGTAAAAACACAACACGTTTTCACCATTTTATGCAATTTAACGCAGAAATTCTATAAATTAAATAATTAATATTTTACCGCCATGATGCCACCATGACACTGACGCTTGGGTTACCATTAAAATAATAAAAAGGAAATGGGAGCCAATATGTACTTGACAACCACTTATTACACGACCCGATAATTTACGACCTGATAAATGGAAGCCAGGATATTCGTGTAAGATCCTATACAATTTGTACGGAGTGTTAAAAGGAGACCCTGGCGTCCAATTAACAGGTCGTGTATTATAGGGACATTATCGGGTCGTGCTTTATCTGGCCGTACAATAACTGCAACCTAGTAGTTTTTTTTTTATATATGATAATTTTTGTAGACTGGCAAGATGAAAGAACGAGACACACTACATCGTCGATTGCTATCTCATTCGGCTCGGATTAGCCTCTGTCTATTGTAAGGCAAAATGTTCAACTAATCAGTCCAGTATTGTTCCTAAGTCCATTATCACCACAGACAAGTAAGAAGAGAAGATACTGTGATGTATGTAATGGCTGTGATGTCATATATGCATGAAAAATAAAGTAGATTCAAGTATAATATCTAGCATTTAGATAGGCTCATCCATAGGTAATATTTTGAGAGTGGGATGGGTTAATTGTTAAAACACTAGAAGGGACCCAGACGAAATGTAAGCCTTCTGCCTCAGGAGTCAGACAAAGAATAGCGATCCGACTCCTGACTCCTAGTCAAATTCATTTTAAATTTAAATTGACCTAACTAGGTTTTAAGGAAATATTACTATTTCACTTTATACGCAGATACCATTTCCAATCTATTCTCCTCTGCATGATGTGATGACCACATAAGCTACGCAATACTACGCATAGACAAGGAACTTCTATCAATCCAGGTTTTACGATGTAAGGTTGTTTAAATAAGTACCTAAACATACTAACTTATCTTTGCCTAGGTACGTGTAAGTTTCCCAAGTTCCTTCTATAGTGCAAGTTTTTACGCGACTGCCAAAGGAGGGTTATATCCGGGGTAAGTAGGTATATCCAATTTTATATCATATATTCTTATACGCGAATATTCACATTCCCTATTGTTTAGGTAGATAGATTATATTATACTTACCCATTATATTATTTTCTGTTATCTGAAATAGGCAGAAAAACATTGAATTTAAAAGACAAATCTATCCCAGACAGAGACTCTAATCGATTCCTCGATTTAACTCGGAAATGCTACAATGTGGAAAATTTAGAATATGAAACAGGTGTATCAAAAACAACACTTCGAAATTACTCTTACAGAAATAACTGCAACATATTTTTAGCAAAAAATTGCGATAAATAAAGTGTAACACGAAGGCCAAATAATATAACGTAAGCTATAAATTAAATAGTTTAACCTACTCAGTTCGTAATCGTATGTGGAAGCTCGACTGTTGACTCATGTTGTAAGTACGAGAAATCGTCGCGTCGTGGAATTCAAAATGGTCTTAAGGTGCTCCCTCACCATGAGCATTCTCGTGTAATCGAACGTTACGGATTCGATCATTAAGTACATAGAGTGAAAACCTTGGAATTATACAATGTAAAATATCTTGTAACATCAATACGCTTCATGGGTAATAAAATGTTACATTACGCGTGCGTGAATGCTCGTCAGTCAGGCGGATAGTATTGTAATGTACCTAATGCTAGTTTTTGATCATTGAACTCAGAACAAACCAGAAGCCGCGGTTCGATTTTTTTAAGCACTGCAGTGTGTCCAAAACCTAAGCGTACGACCCGCGCCTAACCCCACTTCCTATGCCCGCGTAATGTTGCTAATTTGGGAGAGCTCCCACTTTTTGGGATACAATATTTTTGAAGATGAACCAGCACTTGTCAAAAGTATGTTGACGCTTTGCCGAGCCAACCAGTAACTTCAATAGAGTTCAACACCGACACGTTATAGTTTTTGTTTCTTCAGTTTGTAAAGCGCGCGCGGATTCTGTTTGTTCTTAGTTCGATGGTTTTTATGTTAGTTTTTTAAATTCCATAGTCACGACAGTAGTAGTCGATGCATCAACGACACCTCAAGATTCGTCAGGAACGACCCCATAGCGAGAGACTGAGAGTAGAAATCCTAGATAAGTTCATCGCCCGTCTCGCAAAAGAAATGTCAAGCGTGATGATGCCTCAAGGTATCAGTTGGTCAAGATTGCTGAGCAATCCGACGGCGAGGGACCGTCGTAACTGCGGGAGCTCATGGTGGAATTCCTGAAGGAAGACTTCTAGGAAGAAGATAAAGAACTGATGGAAGACCCGGCACCTAGTGCCAATCTAGGGACCTAAGAGGTCATCTAAGTGACCGTCGCAGAAAGTTGGTGGTAAGGATAAAATATCCTTAACGGGTCAACGATTCTAAAATTATTTACAGGAATTAAAAATGAAAACCAATAAAAATGAATATCTAACTGTCTGATTTAGTATCTATACTGCATTCTAAGTATTATGATATCTGAGCTATAAATCTTACTAATATAATAAACGCGAAAGTTTGTATGTATGTAAATATGTGACTTTGTTACTCTTTCACGCAAAAACTACTAAACCGATTGCAATGAAACTTGGTATATAGGTAGCTGGATACCGGGAATAACATAAAGGCTACTTTTTATCTCGATATCTCCGCGGGAACTGGACTTACGGGGGTTAAACCGCAGGACGCAGCTAGTGTGTCATAAACATAGGTAAGGTACCTACATTATTCTGGCAGTCGTGAAAGTCGTGTTGGTAAGACACGGCTTCGTCGACGCGTGACGGCGACTCCCGAGGGAACGGAAGTCTTGCGCGCTTCCGTTGCGCAGGCGCACACTCCGGAGATCCGGTGCTAGAACATCACGACGAACGTTCGCGGTACGCCTGCTACCTTACCTTACTTTACTTACCAACGAATTACAGAGTTTTTTATACGGTAGAAATTATTGGAACGGAATCCTATGAACAACGAACTCTATATCCGCTGAGGCGCTTACCTACCAATCAACTGTTGTGTTATTCGGTTCTAAGGAAATAAGTAGGTAGTTAGGTAAACGGTAGACTGCAAAATTTGAAAACCCACAAATAAACTTGTATTAAAAACGGACTGTGAAATTCTGGTTGAATTGCAGGTTCACTTCAATTCAACCCTGCAATTTGATAAATTGACTTAAAACTTTATCTACGGTGGGCATCTTGTGTAGCTCAACTATACCAATCAATAAAACATGCAATTAACGAAATTCATTGTGATTGTTTGCAGATGAAAATGATATCTTGTTGTTCAGAAGAATCAATGATCACCGTGGCTATATCTGTCAGATTGTTTATTCGCCGTCTGCGTCTAGCTAGGTAAGTACTCCAGTCGGCTACCGATTAGCGGTCCGTTTGTGTAATCAATCAATAGGTATAGTGTTTGATCACGTCGCATTACAATCAGTTTTGAGGAATTAAAAGCAACCTTCTTGTGCTAGACTAAACAATGAGATCAGCTGGTCTCATTCCGGACAAAACGTTAGCGCCGCTTGCGCTGCCCATTATTTCTACAAACAACTTCGATTGTACTTACCTACCTACTAACCTAAAACATAGTAAGAACAACGTTCCTAATGGTTGAGGGATCATATTTTTATTGTACACTTACCTACGGAACAAAGCTGTGACTTAGTTGGAAATCAGGCCTGCATAATATCTCAGTAAGTAGGTGCTAATAGTACCCGTAGCGTAGTAGGTAAATAACCGAATCTCGTATAATAATTAGGGTTTAGTAGGTACCTGCCTCTTTCGGTAAAATCTTCGTAGTAACCAACCTATTTATATTTTCCATAACTTTTGCCTACCTACCTACAAAATATAAGAATAAGGTAGGTACTTATACTATTTTATGTCAAACTATAAGCAGTACATGGACCAAAAACATTTAAAGTATGAGCAACAACGGTTGTTTCATAAATGGTCACCCTACGAGAAGGAAATAGCTGAGAGTGCCGACGAGGCGAGACTCTGTCGGAGCGGAAGTGGCGGCCGTTCCCACGGATTTCATCCGTTACTTCACCTCATCTAGAATGCTAGCTCAACATCGTTGTTCAATCGCCATAACTAGCTAGATGTCGTCAACAGTATTCTTGTAGTCGGTACCTAAGAATTTTGTGATGTATACTTCATCAAAAACCTAATAAGTATAATAACTGTAAATGTAGTGATTCTTATCAAAGTTCCGCTTACGATTTGTACCTGCCATAAAAATGTAATACCTATCTTATGAATATCTACTTACTCTAGTGTTATCTGTAGGTATATATGTACTTACTTTATCTATTAAAATTAAAGTTGACATTCCAATTAAGCAATGTAAGTAGGTAGGTAAGTAACTTTTGTTTTTCCTGGTTGTAGAGCGGTAGGTAGCAAAGCGGTACTAACTACCTAAGTTACGAGTTACCTGGGTACTTTACCCACCTCGTAGGTGTAAGTAAATAATTGTCTTAGGTTTTTCCAAAATATTTAATTAAGTGTTACAAAACTTCCCAACGTGAAGCAATTGAGAATCTATCCTCAAATCAAGATGCAGGTGGAAAAACTTTTCCGTCTCCAGCGCTATTTGTTTATGTTGTTACTTATTCCTTCCTACATAGGAGGTATCTTACTATAAGACCTATAATAATACGTATTTACCAATAAAGATAGAAGAATAGGTAGGTACATATAGCTTAGTTAGTTATGATGACTAAGCTAAAAAAAAATATAAACCTACACCGATAGTATAGATATAATATGGAAGGAATTGAAAAATGAATCACACAAGCAAGACTATTTAGGTACCTACCTAGTATCTACCTATGATTTTCTTGATTGGCGACGATAGGGCTGAATAGACTAATTATACTTATCTGCAGACGTCATAAATATTGGAGCTCTATCAATAGGTAGGAATTTATCCCCTTAAAAATAGCATTTCAAGTGAGGAGTTTATGATGGAAAGGTTGTTCTTGGAACCATATTCATTTCATTTCTTCAAAGATTCTCATCATATCTTCAATTGACTTATATGAGACTCACTTGGAGTTAGTAGAGATATTAAAGAGCAGTCTTCTTCTTCTTTTATATGGCTATATTCAATTTGGACATTACCCAGTGTTGTTTGCATCATAAAAGTCAAGTCGTCATAGTTAAAGTCAAGTCGAGGGAATCATTTTAAAACGGCGGCCTTTTACTATGATTGTTCACGGAGCTTTGGAGACAACGCCAATGTCTATGTTTTGCACCGATTTTCACTTTTACTACACTTGTACACCTTCACGAAACTAAATTGATTAATATTCGCCAGAAATTAAACAATTTACACGCAGAACTAGGTTTCACAAAAATGAAAATTTAGCAACGCGTTCTCGCCAAAACTCCTATCAAACAGTCAAGGAAGCAAATAAAATTAAAACTAAGTAGGTACCTACGTATACAC
The DNA here is from genome assembly GCA_949358125.1 of Idaea dimidiata. Taxonomy (NCBI): domain Eukaryota; kingdom Metazoa; phylum Arthropoda; class Insecta; order Lepidoptera; family Geometridae; genus Idaea; species Idaea dimidiata. The sequence continues at coordinate 10,603,223 of OX442339.1, read as the reverse complement.
AATCAGGGATAAATACCTAAAGGTCTCTTTACATTATTTATACGGTAAATTATGCAATTTATAACAAATATGCCAGCATTAAAATATCAAAGAAGGTAATATATTAATTACAAGTTTCATCAAAGTCACACATACCTTTTATAATATATAGACGAAAGTAAATTTTGCCAAACATTAATCAGAGACACCTTGTTTGCTCAGTCAAAAAATTGTTGTAGAACAAATGATTTGTTATCCAGTTATTTTCACTTTTCAGATGACCTTCGATAGGTAGAAGAAACACATCAACATTGTGATAAACAGGCTTGTACTATTAGGTATTCCTTGATATTGTTCACCCAGGCACAAATCTTTTGATCTAAATGGGTAGCTGCGGTCTCAAACACCTTAATAATTGAAAATTATACAAAGGTGTGACTCTCAATTAGGGTGTGATATGTTCAATTTTTGTTGTGTGTAAATAAATAAATGTTTGTAGGTACTAAGTACCTAAGTACGGGTACCCTTGGTTCTTTAGTACTTGGGCAATAGGTAGTCAGGTAAGTACGACTATTGTCCAAGTACTAAACTACTCGTACCTAGCTAGTTTACTAAGGAATATAAAGAGCGTTGACCGTTCGCAGTAAGTCCGGAGCAAGTCTTGTCGTTATCTGGCGGAAGCGGTGCGACGGAAGCGCGCAATCTCGACCAATTGGATGGACGAGCTGTCACGCTGAGCGCGCATGCCCCCTTGCGGTGCGCCTGCGCTCCACTTGTTCAAACTTAACAACTACCTACATTTGCGTTATTATAAGTAGGTTTTTGTATTATTTATTTGTGACTAGCTGCGCCCACGGTTTCACCCGCGAAAGTCCTGATCGAATATCGATATGTTTCTTTCATAAAAACCTACTCCTGACCAGCTCCTGACAATAACAAACACAACAAAAAAGATTTAGCAAAATCGGTCCAGCAGTTTACGTGGACCTAGGGAAATAGGGATTCACTTTTACATATAAAAAGAATAAGAAGATAATAAGATGTGCCGAGGTTTGTCTGCGTAGGTATCTAATGGTAAGCTAGGTAGGTGAGTGGGTAAGTTAGGTTATGGCACCTACTTATAAGGGACTATACATTTTTTCAGAAACTTAGATCAAAAAGTAAACAAAGCACATTCAATTATCAAAGGAAAAGTAAACAACGAACCGTCACTTTCAAATAAGTATATGTGTTTTTTGTTTAAGTACATTTTTGATCTAAGATTCTGAAATAGGGAAATATCTATATGTACTTACTTAATACTTACTTACACAATTAAGCAGCTATTAAATTTTAATAAAAAGACTCTATAAAAGTTTAGAAATTAAACCTGTCAAGTTACATTATATTTATATCATACATAAGTTACCCTTGAATTTTGAATAGCGTCAGAAATGCCTAAGTTTCGATCCTGTGGGAATTTAAAATTCCAGTCTTAGACGATGCTACACTTAGAACCTACTCCATGTTCAATAACAACTACCTATCTGCTGCAAAACTCTTCTACCTAATAAAACGATATTTCCACAGAAAACAATATAGGTAGGTAGGTAATATCTTGTTTTTGCGGACTGAGCTGTCCCTAGATACATTTGTCTTATCTACGACTCTACGACACAACCAACAATATGTTTATGATTTAGATATATACAGATACCTACTTAGATACATATTTATGACTCACTTGACTGATAAGTAGGCGGCAACTTACGTAATAATATCATAAAGAAAAACTGAAGCCCATTCAACTTGGCATTGGCACCATAAAACTGTTAATTGTAAGTAGGTTGTCGGTACATAGATGAGGTACTTTAATCAAGTTTCTTAACTTGTACGTACTTAGATGTACCTACCTACCTAGCTGGAATTAAAGGGTAGGTACCTATCTAATAAACTTATTTCAAAGCAGCGCAGGACGAAGATCTTTTCCCGATCGAATAGGTCAGTTCTTGTAGTTCTTTATCAATAGCATTCCCTCATAATAATAATATCATCTTTTACATCTTCTTCGACTCTCCTGAATGTTCTATGTCAGTATGTAATGAGTTGATGATTAATTTTTAGATAGGTAGTATAGGTACCAAGGTACTTGTAGGTAGTTACCTATTTACTTTTGCTAAGTTCTTACGTAACTTTACATTTAGGTAGGTACTAAGTTTACATTGTAAAACTATGTGTAGGTAAGTACCTATTGTGTACTAAATAATAATTAATTGTTTCAAATAGTGATAAGTGGGTGATTTTAGTGGAAAACTAGTGTTATTAAGTTTATTTGGTTCAGTCTTTTGGTATGTATTGTGTCAAGATATCGATTTTCTTTGTAGAAACACTTTTTTACGAGTCAGAAAACCGCTCGATAAAATACGTAAAATTCGTGTTTGGTTGAGCTCTAGCATCATGAACATAAGGGTCACAATGGAATGTAGTTTGGTAGGAATACCGGAAGTATACTTCCGGTACTTTTATTTCAACTTGAATTATTTATTATTTTCCTATGATAGCTATATGTAAATAATATTTTATGGTGATCGGTAGACTGTAATGGACACTTTTTACAATAATTGAACTAGGACCAGATTACAGTCATTGTGAAACAAGCTTCGTAGAGAAAGTCGGAAGTTGGGAAAAAGTGTTTACTTCAAAGTAAATAAATAATTATTTACTGCTTACTAAATCTCAAATATATTACCAAGTAACAGAAAAAACATTCATAATTACAATATTTTTTACAAAAATAAGGTAGGTGGTCTAGTTTAGTTTTTATACGTATTTATGTAAAGTACGTCGTAATTATCTATTACCATTTCATATCTTATCAATCACATGACGTATGCTATAATTTTACCTATAATTTACCGATGCTGCAAAGGCTAGCACGACTAGTATATATATATCTATATACCTCAATAGACTTTTAAAGACGCTCCATTATTAAGGAAACTACCTACTTAGGTATACTTATTACTTATTTACACTTACACCCAACAACTCAAAGCGGAACTGGGTGGTACGCCACTATAACTTGAGCCCTAAAGACGTTAAGTTATCGACAGTTTAGTCGAGAAGAAAGGAGAGATACAACTTGTTGGAAGGGTTTGAGTAGGTTGGTATCTGTGCTTGGCTGACATTGACCTCTAGAGACGGTTGGTGAGGCCTCTTCTCAGTAGACATTCATAAATTCATAAAGCGTTATTTCGGTAAGTAACCTATACCTTAAGTCAGTAGGTAACCTTAACACGTTCTATGCCTAGAGAAAAAATGCATTTTCCTATTCAGGCCCCGTCGGTCATTGCTGGTTGACATCAAGAATTTCCGTTCGGGCCGCGTCGGTCAATGATGACCGCGTTTTACGAGGATTTTCGTTTCGATCTTACAGGCTGTCGGTGAATGTTATCAAAGTAAATTCCATATTCATTGACCCGCGTGGCCCTGTAGTTGCTCTATATCAAGTTGGTTTTTTAAAAAATTGCAAAGTTCGATAGAAAAACAACAATTACTGTTAATAAAGTTTAGTGACAAACAAAATTCCTTAAAATCTTATTACTATCTATCTGTGTTAAGATGTCTTGCGTAATCTCAAAATCTTCTTATTCAGTACAAAAGAGACATACATAAAAAAAAACAAGACATAATATAAATTAATACTAAGGTAAGTCTAACCCTATACAGAGTTCTCTGCCGACAGACCTCAGGGGAAAAGAAAGAACTATAGAGAAAGGTAATAAAGTGTACAGAGGCAAAGGAGAAAATAAAAAGTACATAAGTCAAAAATTAAAATTACAAATTAAAGTACATGGAAATAGGAAGAAAATGATACATATACCTACACATGATACATACATAATAAACATATACATGTAAATAAACATACCTACAAATACATATATAAACACATACCATACCTACATAAATACATGAAATAAAATATACCTACAGAGAGGTTAAATAATGTTCCTTTACTCTATTTTTGAAGACATTGAGAGATGGACTCGACCGAATGTTATGTGGAAGATTATTCCAGAGCCGCACTGCATTAATTGTGAAAGAGCCACTATATTTGGCAGAAGTGTGGGACGGACATTTAAGACGTTCTGCAGTCTCTCGAGTTTGTCGAGGAGATCTTCAGTGGCATCCAGGAAACACACGTCGGCGTAATCCAAAGGAGGAAGAAGAAGAGATTGGGCTAAAGTAATCCTGGTGTTCAGAGGCAAAACGCTTTGAAGATGTTTGAGCGAGTGGAAGGTGGCAAAGACTCTCTGTCTTACTAAATTGATGTGTTTTTCCCAAGAAAGCCGATTATCGAAAACTACCCCCAAGTTTTTTGCACTTTCAGTGTAAGGTATCACCACCCCATCATACACAATATCAGGCAATGGTTCCCTACCCATTTGATTTTGATAATACTCGTAGGTATTACCAAATAACAATGCCTGTGATTTGGCGGGGTTAACAAGTAGGTAGACCATAAGACTTAGCCCAGTTGGAGATGCATTCCAGGTCACGATTTATTAACCCTATGCTCCTAACTATGTCGTCGACTGGAAAGTGATAGTATATTTGTAAGTCATCAGCATACAGGTGGAAGTGAGAAGACAGCACTTTTGTGATTGTGTTTATAAAAACACAAAAGAGAAGAGGAGAGAGAACTCCACCCTGAGGCACGCCAGCAACAAGATCACACCAATCTGAACATGAGTCATCATAGCGGGCACACTGCGAGCGGCCCCGAAGGTAGGAGTTAAACCAAGAAATTGCTGATGATAATCAAATAAGCGCGGGAGACGACCTGACACCGCGACCCGCGCGGCCCCCTCTAACGGAAAGTCGATTTTTTCGATCTATAGGCCGCGTCGGTCATTGCTGGCCGACGTTAATTATTTCCATAAATAATAGCTCAAATTGACTTTTGTTAAAAACAACATACATTTGGATTAAAAATAAAACCATATGAGAAAAAAAATATTTTGACTTATTATAAACAGAACAGTATTTTTTACTAGGCCTAAAGGAAAATGTCGCTGTCGGTCAGCACTGACCGCGTCAGCAGAGAACGTGTTAAGTTTAGTATTTGTTTGTTGACCATTTAATTTAGTCGAGAAAGATAAGTTTTCAGGATCACATCTCTATTTATCTACTTTTTTCACTCTCCCTCTACTTTCTACCTACCTACTAAAATATTTAGATTCTAATATTTTTTTGACTTTTGAGTAGGTTCAAACGTACCTACCTTCCTATAATAGCCTCCCATTTAAAACTATCTTTTTCAGGGCAAAGGATATATTACCTACAATAAAGAAATTCGAATAAGTCACGTATAAAACTATCTTATCATAAAGAAGCACTTGCCTATCAAGTCAATTATTGGACTAAAGGATGGGCAGCGAAGCGACGATTAGCAAAAATATTTAAAAAAAAACAAGATAAAAAAATAATGAATTTATAAATGTTCCTTGCTCTAGGTAGATATGTATTACAAAGCTAGTTTTTATAACTTCCTTCGTTCATATTATTAATTCTTGCTACACAAAAACAGGCTAGACCGAAGTTCCGTGCGACCTTCAAGTTTACCTGTAAAAAGCCTGGCAGTAGGTATAATACCTGCCTACCTATTTACTTATTTTAAGTTAAACATGTGAGCGAGATACAAAATATGTGATCGGAAAGTCCAGTGCCATCTCGTTTTCAGAATAACACTTGCAGAACCGGTCGTTCGACTCAATCCAAATATCAACTTGTTTCCTTCCTCGAGCTGGGTGGGACGTCGTCGATACTAATATTATGTACCTACATCTTTTTAGGTAAATGCTTATACGTTCTATAGTTGTTGGCAAGCCACCTGATAAGCAGTTTTCCTCGGTAATTCGTAGCTGACGTGAAAAGACGAAACCCCTATTGCCCGAACTTGCTTTACATCTGGACCTCGATTACCGTCATTAAATGCGTCACGTATCATCGAAGAGTATCAGAAATCTCATCACTTCTCCAATAAAAGGTGCGTAGGGCACCTTTAGAAGAATTCAATTTTATGCAGGACAATGCCAGGACCGCAGGCATTGTAAATGAATACTTGCGCGAAGTCGGTATTAAAGTTATGAGCTGGCCATCAAGAATCCAGTTGAACCCCAATGGGAAGAGTTGAAGAGACGAGTCAGAGCAAGAGGTCCAGCTCTGGAGACGCTTGGCCAGCTTACAACAGCTGTACCTACTATAACACTTATCCGTTCCATAATAGGATAAACAAATGAGTTCGTTGGTTCCATGGCAAACCGCATGGAAGCAGTCATTAGAGCCCGGGAAGTCAATACGAGATATTGAATAAACATTTTTTTAACTTTTTTTTCTTTTACGGCTTTGCATCTAACAATTCTCAATTTTTTCTTAAAGGGTAAAATCATACCTGTTGAATTAAACACGATAGCTAAAGAAATTAATTATAATTTGAAACAACAATTTCGTTAAACATTATGTATTAAAAAGACGTTAAACTCTCATTTCAAACTTATACTTCTGAGGTGTTTCGATTTTTTTTTATGGGAAGTGTATTAAGTTTGTTCTACATTTATAGATCAAATAAATATAGGAATCTTTCATAAATCTAACCGCTCCTGAAAATTCCTGAAAGTAAACAGGATACGGAAGTCGTATGTATCGTAACTCGTAACGAAAATGCAAAACCGAACGGATTTATTGATCGGGAGTCCGGCAATATGGCGGCAACGGTTTATTTATCTTCTATCTACCCACCTTCCTGGCGCCGAAGTTCCGGCGGAAACGGCGTCGTCTCCGCTCTAACCCTTACCGCGGTTCCGGTTTCCGGCTTGCTTTGAAGTCAATCTAAGTTTCCTTTGCGACGCCTACGTCCACCAGGAAGAGGCTTTTCGGTTCAGCACACCGACCGTTACTCCATATTTTATATCGAGGAACATTTTATTATGCACGTAAAAACGAAAATTACCAACAGTAATATATTTTAAGTTTTTATTCTTGTTTATACTTAAGTACTACTTACATTAGGTAAATATTCTAAATATACTTTAGATTAGGTAGGTACGGAAATAGGTAATAAGTAGGTATTAAGTATACCTATACATTTAAGTAGTACTTATCTACTGCTTACCTATCTAACCCTTTTTTTTTTTTTTTTTTTTTTTTTTACGTTAGGGAAATGCATTGAATTGCATCTCCTCCACCCCCGGGGGGGAGGCGTAGGAGTATGTGGGGCTCTCCGGGCGTGAAGCACCACGGCCTACCCACTAAAAACCTAACGAGTTCCTCCCGTGCTTTATGTTGGGGACACAGGCGCATGTGAGTATTCTTCTGTGTCTCCCAACAGCACCAGTCTCTGCAGACCTCCGCCTCTCAAAGTTTGAGCTCTTGGCACACCGGAACTACAGTGCGCCCCACTCGGGCCCTTTACGACGACAGACCCCCCCGAGTATGCCGTCTGTAGACCCTATTAGGGAGGCATTAGGTCGTTGCCTATGCGGCGCGGCCTTCTCCGCCGAGCCCTCCGAGAGCGACAAGGAAGAGTACTACATTAGCCTATACTCGTAGTAGGTACCTAACCAAAGGTATACATAATATAGTTTTTTTTTCCTTAAAAGCGTTATTTCGGGAAATTACTTACCTATTTAGATTTCTAAACGATATATGTAACAGGTTTCTCATTTACGTCAAATAACACGTATGAAGAAGAATATAATGGTCTTTAAATTCTAATTTATTGAAAATTATACAGTAGGAGAGGTACGGATATCTAGAATATTAAAGAACCTATATATTATACTTAGTATTAGTGCCTAAGTAGGTGCTTAAATAACTGATCTATTTAATTTTGCTGCATAGGTAATAGGTAGGTAGGGCGAATAACAATTTTGGAATTTTTGCAAGAAATTACTAACAATTATTATAAGCTTTAACGAAACTCTGCATCTTCTATCTATACTTATAATAAAGAAAGAGAGGATAAAAAGTATGTACCTACTTGGAAATAAATAAAAAAAAAGGTCTAGGGGACTTAGGATAAGTAGTAGAACAAAATTATATAATTTTTAAAATTCATGTCTGTCTGTCTGTCTGTTCCTTATACAATTATAAACTACTAATCCTATTTTCGAGGAAAGTCGTGGTATACTTTGCATCGAAATCCAATTAGTAGAACCCGAGTAGTGAACGAAAAAGTGCAACAGCTCGAGAACCGCCGCGTTTTTCACATTCGCGGGTGAAACCGCGGGGCGCAGCTAGATGAATATCCAAATGACAACTAACAAATTAAAATGTAATCTGAATCACTCTTTATATCTACTTACGTGTTTAATAACTACATATAATATTAGGGGTTAAAGTATGAAATTGCCGATTTGTACTTAAAATCTTAATTGTTTATTTTTTAAATTTTTAACAAATTTATTTAATCAAAATAGTTGCCATTATTATCTATACATTGCTGCCATCTAATGGGAAGGTTATTAATGCCTTTGCGATAGAACTCCGACGATCTAGACTGCACAAACTGTGTGAAAGCATTTTGAACTGCCTCCTGGGAAGAAAACTTAATGTCACGTAGATAATTGTCCAAATCACGAAAAAAATGGTAGTCCGTTGGAGCAAGGTCTGGTGAATACGGAGGATGACGAATGGTTTCTAAGTGCAGTTCCTGAAGGGTCAAAATGGTTTCTCGTGCTGTGTGAGGTCTAGCGTTGTCGTGGAGCAATAATGGTGAAGATCGATTCATGAGTCGGGGCTGTTTTACTGCTAGTTTTGTCAACATGGTTCGGAGTTCGGCACAATAGACATCTGCCGTAATTGCTTGACCAGATCGAAGAAAACTATAGTGAATAACACCATGCTGAGACCACCAAACAGTTACCATTACCTTTTTATTGGTAAGTTTTGCTTTAGGACACTGTTGTGGCATTTGACCTGGGGTCAGCCATTGCATTTTTCTTTTCCGGTTATCATAAAGAATCCACTTTTCATCACATGTTACAATTCGATCCAATATTCCTTCATTTCTGTACCGGTTCAACAAGGCAACACAAGTTTCAACACGCGTTTCTTTCTGCAGATCAGTCAAATCATGAGGCACCCATTTTTCGTATTTTTTTATTTTATTGATTTGACGCAAGTGAGTCAATAAAGTGGGTAAGGTAACGTTAAACCATGCCGCTAATTCCTGGGTAGTTTGACTAGGATCGGCTTCCACTATCTCTCTTAATTCATCGTTATTCACCTGTGTGGGCGGTCTTCCTCGTGGCCCGTTCTTCAAGTCGAAATTTCCATCACGAAAGCGTTTAAACCAAAATCGCACGGTGCGTTCATTAGTAGACCCCTCTCCAAACGCAGCATTGATATTGCGGGCTGTTTCTGCCGCGTTAGTTCCGCGTCGGAACTCGTATTCAAAAATCACTCGAATTTTTGCAGTATCCATCTTTCTTGTCTAAATTGAATAACAAAAACAATTGAAAGTCGATATTCAAATGTTTCACATTTTTTAAAAAAAGAACATCACAGAAACCATTTGAAAAAAGTTTCATTCGAAAACCTCAAACCATGAAGATTCTATGTCAATTCAAAGAACCTATTGCAATAAAACGGCAATTTCATACTTTAACCCCTATTATGTTGGTCGTCACACCAGGAGTATACAAGATGTAACGGGTAAGTCATTTTAATTCGAAAGGTGTTCGCCTAGACGTCTAGAAAAACCCCCTTTCGGATTAAAAGGACTTACCCGTTACATCTTGTATAGACCTACTTAGTTAAATTAATAAGCCTAGATTTCGCAAGTTTCGGAAGACAGATGAAGTAAGCGAACGGTTGGTCAAAGTTAGATTATAATGCTTCCTCTATTGCATTTTACCTCTCTATTCCTGAGATTAACGCGTGCAACGGAGCAAAAAGCGTGGGTAGCAACCTAGCTTCGAAATACAACTAAGTAGGTACCTACTTATACTGTAGCAGCATTAAGAACCTAATACTATGCTAAATGCTGCTGCAAGATACCAGTAACACTTAACAATGTTCGATCTAAAGTTCGCAGCAACACGATGCCGCAGTAATTTATTGATTGCTCCTGTTCGAATTATAGATAATATCTGTATTATGACGAGCGATTGTAATTTAACACATGATCACAAAAAAAAACCCCCATGAGTTTCTTGTGGCTTCTTCTCATCGGAGGGCGCGTTCCGAAGCCACACTAAAATCAACACACCTAAGACGTAGCCAGATGATCATGTGCTCTTAATGTTGTACAAGAATCTAAAGGAAATAAACTATTTTGAATAGAATTGAATTGTAGGTAAAGCTTCGCAGAATGATATTTTCGCAATACAATTTTTCAAAGTAATAGATATAGCAGTAACGTAATTTAAGTAAGTACCTATTTAAAAAGTTATTTGTCTTTGGTCTGGGTACCTATTGCAGTAGGTAAAGTATGTATAATTTCTTCTTTATAATATAAATTGTCCCACACTTTGTGCCTAATTAAATTGCGCAAAACGATATTTCGACGCATCTCGGGTCGGTTGCGCGACGCAGACTGTGCCCCGCTCTTACGTCATGGATCACTGGATTGGGTCAGAGACAGGCGCCTGAGTTGTCCAAGTTATGTCACACACATGCGTGCACAACATACATACACGCTTAGGTACTTACACTATGAACAAATGATCACCCTTTTATAGTGCCAAATTAACTGTTGCTTACAAACACGGACACTAATGTTTTATTATGTACTTTAGTATAATTATTGCTGTTTCAATCCTTAGTTACCTAAGATCTGTTTATGGATCTATTAGAAATGTAGTAGCTAGATCATATTAGATACCTACTGAGTGAAAAGTTTTTACTAGATGATTATGAATAGGTTTTATGGATCTAGTATTAATAGGTATTACTTTACTTAGTCCTGAATTTGCCAGTAAAACTCTTGTTTCATTGATTGGACTTGGGTTCGGTGTTAAGTCTAAAGGCATCCAAGAGAAAAGCCGTAGAAACGTCTCGTAATGTAGATACCTTATTATCTAACATCTCACTCATCGTCCTCTATCTATGAGTTCCCTAATGAATGATTGTAGAGTAGATTTTACAGAATACAGAATCCTTCCTTTTGGTTGAATATATTGAGACAACATACACAAACAAAACCGAAGCAATAAATTGTTAACGCAACAGTGAAATGTCCTTTGTCCTTAACCTAAAATTGTATTAATACATTAATATGCAGTCCGATTGCCAATTACACAGTGGAGACCTACTTTCTTACCTTCGAACTTTTACTTCCTGCGAGCCAGGCAAGCCAGCCCGGCGCTGGCCGGTCGCACCACGCAACGAATTACGAAAGTGGCGCGAAATGCTCGGCCGACATTCGCGCGGTGCTTGCGCCACCTTCAGGAAGTGCCGTTGCTGGGATTACGTAGTTGCAGCGCACTGCCTGCCAAGGCAACTCGCCCACAGAAAGGATGCGAGCTTGAGAAACCATCATCAAAGCAGGTCACCAGCAGGTTACGACGACGACGGATCATAGAATTTAATAAGTGTTCCATAAATAACTACTTACCTAAGTATTTAATCTCTTTCCAAAAAAGGATCTTGATGGAAAGGAGGACAAACAAATAGACTTACGGATCACCTCCTCTTCGCATCATTTTCTTTTGAGGTACGAAAGTTAGGCGCCTCAATACCTAAGATCCTAGTTTACTACTAAATATACTAAAGGTAGATAATATGTACTGCAGCCATTATAGGTTTTCCATAAAGTTATAGCTTTTACGAAATAAATGGCTAGATGAAATTACTTCATCCGCAATCTGCAACACAACGTTTTGATTACCTACCAAGTACCTACCTATAAAAGGCAAGTAAACTAATACTTGGAATTCTTAAATCAAATAGGTAGGTAAGGGTACAAAGGTGAAGCAAATTCTCGTGTAGGACGTTTCATACCATTCTTAAGATTATAGAACCTCTGGTAGGTTAGGTGCCTATAGTAGGAACAGCTAATGTTCGTTATAGTTCGTAAATTTAGAGAGATTCAATTGCTAAGCTACTTAATCAATCAAACAAACAGAGAAATACCGTCGTTACAAAACCGTGTAAATCTGAACAGCAACCCAGTTTCAGTGGCATAATGAACGCTGCGTTACTGGTGCATTCGTGATAACCGTTGCACAAGCGTCATGTCACGTTACAGAATCGGAAAAAGTACGCAAAAACGGTATTAGGGCGAGAAAATTCACATCAGTTGTGCTTGTGTTCCGTTACAAGAGTCGAGCGCAGTAATTCGCCTAGTGCATAACCTCATCTTCTAACACGTAATGTGTGCAACGGTGCGCACCCGATCTCGCACGACCGGTCTCCTATGTGGGTCATCTCTTTTTGTTCCACTACGGTACCTATTCTGTAATTAGAAAGAAAGGGTGAGGGAATTGTCTGTGTTTGGGCATAATTCACCTTTGTTTGTTAATTTAAATGGGAACTATGGGAAGTGCGGTTCTTATAAGGACCGTTATTTTCTTAGCATCGGTTGATACATTCATTATCTTGGTATAGAATCAACCTATGTACCTGGTGTACAATTTTACATGACTCATTTTGTCGTAGAGCTCAGAGGCTCAGTAGTAATTAGGTAGGTATATTATTTTACGTACTTTGCTTAATCATAAATATTTATTAATCAACGTACTTATATTACATAAGACATCTTGTAGAAAAGGGGTTATAATATATACCTACATGGGTTCGATCATTCTTTACTTAACTTTAAATGCGGGAAAGACAAATAAGTACTATAGGTAAAAATGAATAAAAATGTTGTAGAGCAATAATTGCCATTTAGCCCAACTTAGTAAGCAAGCAGATTTGTGTTTGTGTTTTTGGTGACTGGACAACGGGTTACTAGTTTCGTTGGAACTGATTTACCTACTTAAATTCCTACATTAATAAACAGTAAAATTTAATAGCTATGTAACACCTAGACCCGAACATTCAAAATATTAGCGTCTCGACTAATGACGACGACCGAGGCGGGAGTATTTGTAGTAGAATTTTATGACTTTTAAAAAGGTTTTTTTTTCAGATGTTTAAACCCTAATACTAGGAGAGGTACTTGAAATAGAGCACATTATAATAAATATTGATGTAAGTGTAAAGTAATCTGCGCAAGAAACTCGTGCGAATCTCACGAGGTGTTAGCCAAGATGGCGGTACGCGGAAGTATATGTACGACTTCCGCGTTGCCCTGTGCCTGCCTGCGCGTGCGCATTGCTCGTGACTGCTTTATTAACCGATGAATGCTAGTAAATTAAAGATAAAACTATGAATCCCTATGAAGGGAGAAAGGACTTATAAACTTATTCTAAAATAATAAGTAGGTAGGTACGCACTCAAAAATAAAAGTAGGTACCTATACCTACATACATTTATTAGGTACTTTGTTTTAAGTTACCTAACCTATTGAATGCTAAAACAAAAAACATTTTATTCGCAAATCCACATATTTATAAAGATTTTAATAAAAAAATATGTATGAAGTACATTAGATTGATTGTACTTAGTTAGAGTGTAGGTAAGTAGGTACTCTAGTTATCTTTACTGTGGAATGTAACTACCAAGCACATAAGCACCATTCACCACCATTCGTTATTTAGCACCATTCGTGATAGAACCTATCCCAAACAATCATGCCTTGGAAAATACAGCTAAGGTTGATACTGTACCTACATCGATCTTTCGTATGGATGTGTAGGTAGGTATTGGGCGAGCTGTGTGTGATGCACGATAAACGGGCATCAGCCGGGCGGGCGCGGGGTCGCGGCACGCCCGGACATACCGACCACAATTACTGCCAATTGTGCCAATTGACGACACCGCCACCCTTCCGCTTTCTACGCGGCCTGACGTCGCCTCCAGAACATCTGCTATCATCTCGTGAATATAACAAATTGCTAGATTGCATGCCTCTATTTTATACCTACAGTTATTATTGAATCTGCTCTCATTGTTAGTGTTAACAGGACATACGCACCTAACAAGTGCAAGTCTACTAACGGGCAAGTGCAAAACGATTTTTGAATTATAATTACAGTTTTGTTAGTAAGGGACTGAAAGTCGCTCAGCGGGCTATGGAGAGCTTTCCTCTCTATGTTTGGAGTTTCCTTGCATGTTAGAATCCGAAATACGGAAATCCGTAGGAGAACCAAAGTCACCGACATAGCTCTCACAATTAGTAGACTTGAGTGGCAATGGGCAGGCCAAATAGCTCACAGGACAGATATCTGCTGAGGAGTAAAAGTCCTCGAGTGGCGACCACGATGTAATGCGAACGGAGTGTTGGAAGACCACCTACTCGGTGGACCGACGACATTGTGGCGGTCGCGGGTAGCTGTGGTCCATCCTACAGCTGCTACCCGCGACCACTTGCGAACGCTGTTTGTGGCGTCATATGGGGAAGGCCTATCTTCAGCAGTGGACGGTTAAGGGCTAAGATGATGATATTAAGGGAAGATAATTGGATATTGGAGTAAAGAGCTTCGGTTATTTATTCGTAATTCACTCTGAACTTCAGAGGTTGGAGTCAGGCAGGAAAGAAAGTTAATTATTAAACTAAATCATGTTTATATAGCGCTCTACGACTTATAACGTCACATAGATAAATACATATCTACTAGAGTAGGTAGGTAGGTTCGTAGATGTCGCAGTTTCCGGGCCAGCTGGACGCGGACATGCGATAAGCTGTTATCAGTCGCACAGCGCTGGCAGAGGTGGATGATCGATATATCGCCGAGTGGAAACGCCATATAAGTGTCTTTAGTTAGGTACCTACACACTTATCTTTTAAGTACATACATTCGATACCTAGGTTACTTTCCAACACAAACCGCTGAATGAAATATGGGTACTTTGATAGTACCTAAAATGTAAGTAGGTACCTAACTGTCTTCGCAAGTCTATATTGGTAGGTAGGTGATATTTCTACGAGAACAATGAAAATGAAAAGCTAAAGAGTATCTACATAGGATATTATTATGCTTTTAACCATTGATTTTAACCGTGTTTTTAATCTTTATTGTAATGGATACGAATCGAGCTGGAGGCTACAGCAACTAGTAGCGGATTCATAATAGCTAGAAATCGTTCCATCTTTTTAAATGTGTAATTTTTTCATTCGAGTTATTCTATACTCTTTTTCTGGTTAAGTGAACGGTGAGTGAACGTTCGTTAGGTAGGTACCCACTGTTCCTCTGGGCTTAGAAGAGAGTGACAGCTAAGGTTGCGTGTTTCAAAGCTCAACACGCGTGACCAATAATTGATATTATATTATGCCTTCGAGTCAATTTAAATGTTTTGTGTAAGTGATCTATACAGATCATGTAGGTAGGTAGTTAGGTACCTATCAGAACAAAATAGATCTCTATTCGTCGTGACTTTGTTGAACGACTTCAAAAAAAGGAGGTTCTCTATTCGGTTGTGGCTAAGTAAAATAATTGTTGTTTGGTTGTTTTTAAAAAATATATTATCACAATAAAAACCACGTAAGTAAAAGGTAATTACTAATTACTGCGAAATCCTAAGATCCAATTAAATTAAATATAGTGTTTGGTACTGAATGACCAAATTTAGTTACCTACGGTTTAATTTAACTAGATTAGTAGGTAGATACTGTACATAATATAATAAAATAAAATAAATAAATATTGCACGGCATTACACACAGCGTTATCTAGCCCCAAACTAAGCACTAGGCTTGTACTATGGGTAGTAGACAACGGACATACTTACTACATTTATACTTTTTTTTGTAAGTACATACATTATACACAGCAAGACACCCAGACCAGATGCCTTACTATTCTTTTAAACACTATTACTAACCCTACCTACAACTGATTTGATTAGTAGTTTAGTAGATAGACAATTAAAGTACCGCGGTTAACAGCATTATTACATCTAATTACGCAAGTTGGAATTAATCAACCTAAATCCAGTTATTATCCGGGAGATGTCGGTTTACATACAATTAATAGATCTAGAAGCCTGTTTGTATCCTGCACGACTCACGAGACGGGTCGAGGAAGTGCGAAGAGTGGTCAAACTACAGCAATCAAATGCATCGTTGAAATGCAAACAACTAACACAGACTCTTGCTTCAAAGAAAAATGCACTAACGTATTCCGTAGTGTGGTCGTAACTGTACCTAGTAGAGACGTAGTCAATTCTATTCACTCAACCATTGCGAACTGCAATAATGTTTAAAAGAATCTTGTCCGTCCGACTTGTTAGAGATCACATATCTTATCTAAGCAGATGCGACCTGTGGTTGCATCTAGTAATTAAGCGATCGTGTGAACCTCGACATCCGGCATTGATTCCATTCATTTTTCTCTAGCCTGTTAGGAGTTTTTCTCGCATCGCGTGATGCAATCGCGGATGTTCTGTTGCTTGGCCCCATGGTAATAATTATTGTTTAATGTAATAACCACGCTAACTGACCACAATTCTAAACACAGGATAACGACGAGCGATTTTTTTCAGACGATTTCCATCATTGTTCATTATTATATTATCTGGGATAAGACACAAACTGAAAAATTGCGAGTACTATCTATATCTCCGAATCTACGCGAATCCAACTACCCTTTTCCAACGCCACTATGCTGCCTTATTATTATAATTTTAAGATGAAAAAGTTATTTATCATTAATAGATAGATATAATTAGGTATAATATACCTGGACAACCTGGAACACAAGAGTATAATATAGAGTATATATATAGGTAGACTTAGATCTCAATCAAGTTCAAATTAAAAAAGGTTCCAGCAAAATATCTTGCAGGTAAAACCATTGTTACGCGGCTTGAGTTCTTGTTTTTATTACAAAACGATTCAACTTATGTCTGTAGAAAGTCGAGACCTTGGCATTAGCCTTGCGCGCGTGGAAAACGATTGACGATGCGGAAGCATAGAGCATTGTTTTAAAGTAAATTACGTAGACGGCTGTAAGAGGTGAGGCGATACGAGGCGAAGGGGGCGAAGGAAACGGAAACATGAAACACATTAACGACTGTGATTTAAGTTAATAATACATTTAAGTTGTAAGTAAGTAGATACGTAGACGTAGGTACAAATTTATGCAAGCCAGTGTAACTAGGTAAAAACCCGTTTTTTATAATACTAACTGTGTCCTGCCATTTCACCCGCATAGGTCCCAACCCCGGATAATATTTAAAAAATACTTATCCGTTCAACAGAAGAATATCATAAGATACTTAGATGACTTAGGTGAAAAATTAAAAGCCGTAAAAGCGCAGCTTCAGGTTGTGAAACCGCGGTTTCTACTCATAATACCTATATCAATCAAGAAAGTTTTCAAACAAAAATTTCTATTCGATCAACAGAAAAATATTATTAGAAACTTAGATTGACTTAGTAAAAAATTAAAAGCCGTAATAACGTAGCTTCAGATTGTTAAACCGGTTTTCGATTTATACATTATTTAACACTTAAAAGTATCTTGATATATTTAAGATGGTACCTATCTACCTACTACACCTAACTAGGTATCTACTTCTTTAACTCAATCAAAGGAATATTGATACCTCTAAATGTTATATTAGATAGATCGAGACTTAACTATTTAATACCTAGGTAGATTATGCATGTTCACAAATACAATTTAATGTTTCCTCTCCACGAAGGATTATTATATTATAAATTATAATAATGCATGCCTACGTCAATGTTTAAATCATAACTTCCTTCAGTTAAACAATCTGTAACCTCAACTCAGATAAATAAGCTACACTTGTAAAGCTTCAAGAGTCACAATGCACCTGGTTCTAGCAAATATTATCTGACACCATAGTGCATAGAAATTCCGTGAAGATCAAAGCAGTGGTCAGCCTACTCGTGTTGTATTACGGTGACCGCAGAAGAACAAAAACAAGTCGAGACCATGTCCTCAATCGTGCGTGTCTTGCCAGCGGCTCTGCTAGCTCGAGGTAGGGCTACCAGATCATATTATATAGGTATTTTTAGTGATCAATTGATGCCACATTGGTCCATCCTAAAAAATCCAGAGACTCCTGTAGATAGTCTCAAAAGCAGCGAACATGGCACATGTTACAGCCTTACAGCCGCAAAAGAATCATTGACTTTAATAATGTTCCTATTTCTGTTATTATATAAGTTGTAGTTTTCGTAACAATTTTTATGAGCATAATTATTGTATCCTACGAGTGCTATGTTTACCTACATTATAAAATAATACTTCTCCTTTTTTAACCTATTTCCCCCAAAATAAGGTTATCTATTCGGCTGTATTTTATTTTTCTATTTGAGAGTTTGCCTTTAGACTAAATGAGATGAGAATTATTTATTCTGCTCGTACGTCGTTGGTCATAATTTAACATTTTAAGAAAATACTGAACAGAGTGATAGATTTAAACGTTATTACATTTTAATTATATGCAAGTTATGTAGTACGTAATGGAAACCAACGTCCTCATTTGTACTTACATTTTTTTTTTCAATGTCTTATTCCCGTATTGTTATTTTTAAATTATCTTACCTAAAAATTAATGAGAAACGTGAATGAGAATGTGATATGTGAAATTAATATCGTAAAAATCATATAAGTAAGTACTACAAATCGTGTGAGTTTAAAAAGTTTGTCCCAATTTGTAGTTTGATATACTTTAACAAATTGTGCGAGATGAACATGGAACCGAATCATAATTTCATCGTTAAATATCTTCCTAAAATAAGACATAGATCTAATAATAATGCCAGCCCTGATTAACGCTCTCGTGGGCACAGTGGTAAGAGGGGCAGGGGCAGGAAGCCGCAGGACATCCGACACGTACAGGAAGCAAAACCAGTTCCAGAGCCTTTGTCCCTCGCAACCTCCAGGCCGGGCGTACCGCGCCTCCCCCTCTCACCCAACCGCATTCCTTTAAAGCCTCCGTAGCAGCGCTCGCGCACCCTTTCTCGAAATTGTAGCGATAATTTCCCAAACATTTAAATAAATATTTTCAATTCGATCGCATTACTGCTTTAATACTTTACGACAGGTTTGTTTTTATTTAATTTCGACATACCTAAGTATTAAATACAAAACAAAATAACTTTGTTGTTTTTTAATTCATATATTATATATTATGTTCACCAAACTAAATATAATAATATCCAACCATCCCTATCTTAAGAGAATTCGTAGTTCTAGTTAAGAATCGTCCGCATCGGGTAAATATTATCTTATATACCTTCTAAATGTTAGAATTCAACATTTAGGTACTTAAATGTACATCAATTATGTCATATTACTAACTTGACGAACCTAAACGCACAAAACTATTCCGAGAAAATGCCAGATTTCATAAATATTTATTCGAACAAGCTACATTTCTCTCTATAAATACAACAGTCTCCGTCTCATCGTCAAAATACATGATTAACTCCAGCGAATGTCTCCGTGAAGCGGAAAAACGTCGGTTACCAAAATAACTGCTGAGTATTTCCGACTCGTAGCCAGCTCGACTTGTGAAAATGGCATCTAAAGACGGGCGATGGCGTGCACGCAACTTCCGGAGTGCTGATAAACATGGCGGCAGCGAGCCAACATGGCGATGTTTCCGGCCGCGCTGATTCACATTATTACGAGATAGGTAGGACGATGGCTCAGCCTCTGCATTTTTGGCTTATGATTCAAATTTGAATCAAGCCAAAATCTTCCAGACTTTGTGATATTATAATATTATATCAATATTAATACCTATGTCTCCGTCTTACACTATCTTCAAGGTCATAGTCCCTTAAGCCGGGGTTCCATTGGGCATTCTTACGGTAGTAAGATATTCAAGTAACCACTTTTGGACCCTCACTTGTCTGCCGAGTTGCATTTAATTTGAAAATGACATAATTCCGCGCAAGTTGTATGCAAACTTGATCTTCGGAACCGCGGCTTAACTCGGCGTACCTATAAATCTTAGAACCAAATTACTTACATAATATAAATAGGTTAGTGTTGAAAGGGTACCTACCTAATGAATGGTGATGAAAACCATGACAATTGTATTAAGGTAGGTAATAATTATATGTCTGTTACAAGCAACATGATATTTTTTAAATAATAGGCAATGAATAAAAATTATTAAACGAGGAAGGCAAAGACTACCACTTCTTATAAACCGGATTCCCAGACATTCTGCACCGGTATCTTAACCTACGAGTCCTATCTGAAATTCCATTAAGGTCCTGTTTTGTGCAAAACATAAGTATCTATCTACTCTCTTCTGTACTAAAAAGTACTTTGTGATTCTCTTGAACTTATGGACCTACAATTTAGGTGTCCTACTCTATCGATTGTAAGTAGTTGTATTAAATATCAATTATTACTATTACTACAAATAACGGCGAATATACAATAAGATCCAGATAAGAACGCAAGACAACATGCGAAATAGCATTTTAAATGAAGCCCTACCCAGTTTAGGAAGATTTCAACCGACAAAAAATGAAAAAAAAGCATTTGGAAGATCTACGAAACAACATAATCAAATCGTTGTAAATCATAGTACGTTCAGCAATGACATCGACTGTATGTTACGAGACGCAGAAGCCGTGCCGCAAGGTTGTCGCACCACGGCCGTGGCAGTGAACTTACTTTCTTCTGCCGCGCCTCGCTCGACCAACCGTGAACTGAGTTTCATTAAATAATACCTATTACTAAAGCAGCCACGTCACACTTGATGTAGTGTAATGTTGTCATGGATAGTGACATAGCAGGTTTAGGTATTATGAACAAATAAATATTTACGACAATATTAGACTAGGTAAAGATAGTAAACTTTTATCTTACGCGCGTAACACTTATAAATAAGATTTAATCAAGAGTATTGAATAGAGCAGTTTCTTAAGTCAACTCAAAGATGATGACCGATGTTGAACTGTTGCAGTGAAGTCCGCAGACGCAGAGAGAGAATATTAATTGCTATTTGTACATATCGTTATTTTTAACTAGGTTGTAGGGTACTTACCTACAGTTAAAACGAAGCCAGTGCTAGCATGAACTGGCCATAAATAAAGTAGGTTGCTTTATTATGGGCTTTGTATCACCTAGCCCTTAGTAAATCCGTGCAACGAACAACGGGACACGATTTGTGCGTGTAATCATTGAAAAGCAATTTATTGCAAAAACAGTCGGCGCCAACTCAAGCGGTCGAGAACGCAGCGCGGAGGCTTTAATCGTCGTCCGCGTTCCTTTACTTCCGCGTAGCTCATCCCGCTGCGCGACCTAGGCCAGCCTAGGTCTCCCCGTTATCAGCCTGCCCGTTACGTGACGCACGTGACCCGGATCTTAGACGCCTACATCTCTACTGGAAAAATACACTTAACTGCCTCTTATTACCAGTAAATAACTCACTGTATAGTGTAGATAAGTATTTTTTACTTCGACTAAATACTGAGATTTAGCGAAAAATGTCACTTTGTTCTTTTATTAGGCAGTAGTTACGCAAAGGTAGAAAATTCGGGAATCTACATGATAGTTGGTCTGTGTATGTATGTCTTTTAAAAGCTTCTTAGGTCGTATTTAAACCTTAGCTCTTTTTTCGAAACCATTTTAGCATCTCTCTTTAACGGCTGCATATTTTGAGCTGTTTGGAATAACATCAATTAACCCAAATATAAATTTATCGTAAACGAGTTTAATTTGTGTAAATGTGTACGGTGTTACCGTTAAACCTTTCAGTAGCTTACGAGTAATGGTACAAATGAAATGTAATTAAAGATATAAGTAGAGTGCAAGGTAGACCGCTAGTTAGGCCTGCTCTAGGTGACACTTATCAAGCAGGCTGGAAGGCAACGAATCCATGGTGCCGTGAAGTCGCACCCTGCTAGATAGATATTACAACAATTATTCTAGCATAGCATGGACAATAGTGGACATGAGCTAAAGTAGGTATAAGTAGTTACTTGGTGGTATTCACAATAAAACTATTTAGTTCGTTTAAAAATGAATGGAAACCGTTGCTTAAAGTTTACGATACGAAAAATAAAAAAATAACTAATGTAGTAAAGAAAAAGATATGATATAAAATAAAATAACAAAACAAAATATCGATTAATGATAATATTGTGAATATGTACGAAGACATGATAATAAGTAGGTAGCCGATTCACTTTAATGTCTTACAAAATATGGGCTCTTAAACACAGCGGAATCATGCTATGTTGTCGTCTGCTCAGCCGCAGCACCGCGTCGATCGTAAACGCGTCGACAAAAAGTATGCATATATTTGAATTTCATTTTGCGAACAGGAAATACCAAGACGCGCCATCATGCCCACAAATCGAAGAACAAAAAACAAAAGTTATATTCGATACAGACTTCCATAAAAAAGGTCGGAAACAAAATCTACCTCGCATCAAAATATTCTTAACCGTCTACCTAAGTTAAAACTGAAAATGTTCAGAATGTTATAGTGATTCTTTATGTTCATTACCTAGCGATTTACATAATGACACTATTGTACGTTGGTTGATTTGTACACATACCTTTCCTATTTATTGTAAATAACAAATTAGACAATTTATGCTATCTGATAATAAGCTATCTGCATTGTTAAATCCGCCACGTGTCTGACGTCAAACTACGTAGGTAGTGGAATTATAATTATAGATAAAAATACAATATTTTAAATGTCGACTACTAATATTCATCTTTAAATAAAAGAATGAAGACCACTTAAGTTAGACTTAATAATCTTATTCTTAAAAATAATACAAGTTTAGCTGTTCACCGTTCAATGTGAATTGACACCCGTAACACAGAACTCCAAAAATCATTCAAAATGTTGAAAGCAAAAAGCAGTCTATAAACGTAAAATGCGACAATTGCTTGAGTTCATCAATCTTCGCAGTTTGTATGGCACGAAACATCATACAATGACTTCGGTCATCCAGAGAAATTATTAATTGGCTCCAAATTCCTGACAAAGAAGCGGAAATATAAAACTTCTGCGATGGAACCCCGCGGCGTGAGGCGCTTTACCTGACTCTTGCCCTACCTTTGTGTCCTGTATCAAAAGAAGGTTGCTTTTGAGAAGCTGTGGGAAATTGTGCAACGCGCAACGCCCGACGACGACGACGACGACGGTTAGATACCTACCTATTATACTATAGTACAGACTGCTCGAATACAAGGAATCTTTCATCCATCATAATCGGAGGCCGTATCAGTGCCTCAACAACCCTGCGCATTAAATTATATTCAGTAAGCGTAAAACGAAAGCCTTCCAGTATAACAATCAACCCTTTCAGATGTTATTATAAGGGTTAATCCTAAAAAAAGAATATTCGTCATTGCCGGGGTTTAAACACGAAACGATTAGCCGTTTTTTAGAAACTTCTTTGTATACCTACCTATGATAATTGATACTATATGTAGGTACCTAGCTATATTTTGAATTACTATATTGAAGAGTAGATTTATGTTGGAAGAGAGCTGTTAAGGATCCCCTTATTTGCACATTATTTCTGATATTTGTAAAATCACACCTCTGCCGACAACCTGCTCAAACCGACACAGATATATGCACCTATAATACAAATAATACAAGTCCAAAAAAGCCCGGGTACGACGAACTACACTGTCCACTCGCTCTATATCTCACAGATGAGTGTCAAACAAATCCGAGACCGCTTCCTAGAAGGGACTTTGCGGCGCCTTATAGACCCTTACATTTTTTGTACCCTTTAAGATAATAAATGATGCACCTAAAAAAAGATTCCGACCTGTTCAGTAAGATAACGATCAGAATGATTTTTATGGAAATACGCTCCGGAATTATAATGATCGGGAATCTATTGGAATGAGGTGGACCGAGCAGACAATGCGTCGGCGAGAAAAGAAAAGATGTTATAAAATGCATACTTCATCGCATTATAACAAATCAGTGATCCTATCTAGCAGATAGAGTAGTTCAGATAGTAGAAAATTTACGAAATGATAATCTATGATTTGTTGATTTATTGTGAATATCTATAATTATAACTAAGTAGAAAAGTATATAAAAAACAAAATGGTAGCAGGTCAGCTAGGTTGCTGCAAACAAAATAAGAGTAGTTGGGGCTTAATACCCGCCTCAGAGGAGTGTGATTGTGGGGCCCCAATACAGTCCATGGAGCATCTTTTCCAATGCCCACTGTGCCCCAACACCTGCACGATGGTCGATTGACGACCTCAACGAGGATAACGCTCGCGCTGCCATCACTGTGACACAGTTTTAGGCGGATATAATACAAATGGCTAAACGCTGAGACGCAAAGAAGAAGCAGGTCCGTTATAAAAGGAATTAAAATCTTGGAATATTTTAATTAACTTAAATTTTATTAGTACAAATACTTACAGGTTATGAAAACGTATGTATCTTGTATCTACCTATGCAATATAATGAGTATTTCAATAATGGTCGACTACATTTCTACGAGTATAATTAAAAAAGTTACATATTTCACGAATTCCAGATTTACAACGTCTATAATCTATATGAAACGCCGGCGTCTACAGCACAAACAGACTTTTGTCAAAGAAGCTTGCTTTGTACTCGCCAAAGAATAGGATAACCAAAGAGCACTCGAGTCTTTTATTTCCTTTTTCTTGCTCATTTTGTCTATGGTTTTGTAAATTCCGAATATTCAATATCCTATTAAGATTAGTTCCTACTTTATGTTGCTTCTCAGAATGGATTTACTAATAGTTGCCGGTAGCAACCTTATTTATCATTATCATAGGAATACATAATAATATACAGTCCATGCAACAGTTAAGTACCTACTTAAACTAACAAAATACTTATAATGTGGTTATTAATTATTTTAATGCATGCATGTTGAGCAAGTTGGGGACCATGGCTGAGAGGGATTTTGAATTAATTGATTTTTTGATTTAGGTTAGGCTTGTGTGTTGTTTATTTGTATTTGTTGTTGTTTTTTTGACATAATTGTATGTTTTGTTTTATTTTTGTAATTTTATTAGGTACTGTTTGGTACCTGTGAAGGCTTCGATACAATATATACATGTGTACCTACCTATACTATAAGTAGTTGTATTGTATATTATGTCACTGAAACACCCTTATAATTTTAAGCATGGGAATTATAAATACAATTCCTATGAGTGAAATATTTTACACAGGAATTGTATAATAAAAAGATAAGCATTTGTTAAGAGTTTTTTATTTTCTAGGAAATCTATATTTATATTGCTAATGGAATTCATAATATCTACATTATTATGTTGTAACATAATGGTTTCCGAATTACACACAAAATGTATATTTAAGATAAAAATTTATTGTGTTCGATGGTTGGTACAAACGTCAGTATAATTTTTACAATCCATTTTCGAAAATTAGGCACATATGATTATTATTTTTCGTTGTAAGTAACAGGTATTTGCGTAATCCACGTTTAAGAGCTGTTATTTACCACAAAATACGTTGGTTTCGCAAATAAATAAATGTTTACCACTTCGTTTCCTATTGAATCTATTGTTCGGAAGTGAAGAAGTGCCCCATACTTGGAAGTATAATGTTCTCTTTTGTGCCAAAGTTAATATTATAGTCGATAGAAATTCGGATCTATTGAAAAAGGTAAACATTACCTGCCATTGAAAACGAAAAATATTTTACTATATCATAGCATTGAAGCATTTACTTTGAGGTTTTGTAGCAAGTATATCTGCGAAATGATCAACTGCGAATTGAAAAAAAATTTATTTATTCTTATTATAAATTATAAGTCCGTTGAGTGCTTACGCGTACGACCGTTTATAATTAATTTTTAAAGTACGGTTTCTATAAGTATTTTAAGTAGGTAAGTATAATATGATAAATTAGGAAACTTTAGGTAAATTTTCTATTGTGTTAGAAGACAAGAAGATATTACAATGTTACCTATATATATAGGTATACCTATTACCTAATCACATGTCCCAATATGAGGAAGTTAGAATTGAGCATCAAATAATCATGATTTAAATAAGACCGAAACGTTTCAAATTATAAAACAATAGAACCGTGTCAAGCCACCAGTTTATGGCATGTATGTGGTTGATGGAACTCGTCGCGCAATCGACCTTGGATGACGTTAAATAGAACGTTTTCCTACTACACTTCCTGCTTGAAGCCATCTTGGAATGGTTCACATCGTCTGCGATATAATGCAATAAGCATGCGAATTTGATATTAGGGAGTTACATATGAATGCCATAATATTTTTAGTAGATAATTCGAATATCAAACCTTTATTTTCACTTATTGTATCTGTTTCTATTTCAGGACTAGATTTTTCCAATTTTTACGAAGTAGTAGGCAGTTATCGACTTTTATTCTTCTTGTCTATATTATAAGCTAGAAGCGCTCCACTGCGGCTCTATTTTTGAATTAAATGCGCCACTTCGAGCGATTTAAATACATACCTCAGTTTCTAATGATTTAAGTTCGATTTCCGTAATTTTTCCAAGTGAATAGCACGACCGCAACGAATGGTATCAACCAATCGCCGCAGGAGTCCGACATCGAACGTAAAAATGTGATATCGAGTTATTTAAATCGCCTGAAGTGCAACAAGCGAAACAAAAATAAGGCTCCTGTTTCATCCGCGTAATTCCGTGGAAATATTGGGATCCAAAGTAGAGGACCAACATAGAGTTTCATCGCCATCGGTTTAGCGATTTTGCGTAAAGGAGCCACAGACAATAATAATATGTATGTGTAACACAAACTTTCAGCGTTAAACTATTAGTAGAATTAGTGCGATAGATATTCTGTACCGGTTTAAAGATATAAAATATTATCCGTAAATTATTTACGGATAATATGGATGAATATCCAATTTAATAATCCCAGTAATGGACACTGAGTGCGATATTTCATTCACTTTCTTTCACTTTAGTTAAGAGTATCTCTAACCCTAGATCTAACCCGAACGCACTTTCTTTGTAAACAGTGCAGTCTCGTTTCTTTTGTAGAGGTAAACAAACTTTCTGGGTACAAGCATGGCATAGAACACTGCCGTGCCAGAAAAATAATACGGGAGCGCTCCGTACATGATGAAACAATGTTGTCGCATTGCTCTCCGCCCTCGCAATCTTCCTAATGAGTGAACCTTTTCACACTTCGGACAAAGCCGAGGTTTCACGGGTGATGTGACATGAAATTACTACGTCCATCATTGTGATCCTTCCATACTGAAATGAGTTGTTTTATATGATGACTAGCAGCGTTCCGCGGATTCACCTGGTTGTTTCTGTGATAGTACTTGTTAGGTCAAGTTAGATGCTTTAGAGCGGCGGCCTGAAAACTGTAAAACTAGATGAGCCACATTACTAAACGAAATTAAAAAAAACTGCAGGAAGTCCAGATCTCGTGGAAATTTCGATAAATATTTTCTTAGTGGATACCTGTGAAATAGAGATAAGGGGGGGGGTCTAATACCTAAAGGAATTAAAATCCAAGTTAACATTTACTACTTTATTCGTCCCAACTGACAGGGTACAGAAAAAAAATAAAGGGTACAAAATAAAAATATTAAGGGGACAAGCTGGCAGGCTTGGCTAGGACCTCTGACATTTGAGTAAACCTACTTAAAGTTAGTTCCTTAGAGTAAACAGGTAGGGGTACAGACTAAGTGCTGGACCGAACAGTATGCTTACGTTCTAAAAGTTTAACTAAATTTTAACACTCGCTTATAGGTTTAATGTGTGGGTTGACAAATCACTCTCAGGGTACAGACTAAAGCTGGCCCAAACAATCAACTTACAAACTAAAGGTGAGACTTAAGTTTAACATGTAGATCAACACCACGGTACGGGTACACATTTTACATATTAATACGCCATCCTTACGGACGTGAAATTGAATACACCTGAACAATAGTTCTTAGCACTTAAACAAAGATGCGGTTAACATACCTTAACCTGAAGAAAAGTTGAAGTAGGTAAGTTTAAATATTTAGTGAAGTTAAAATAAAAAACCAGGTAACGCGAACTAAATAAACCCCCACACGCCAGGCGCGCCGCCTGCGTTACTCCCTCACGCGACACCGCAGGGAAGCCAACGCGCTTCCTCTCCACCTCCACCACTCAGCTTGCCCGGTGAACCACGACGCCCTCCACGGCCTCCATGCCGCACCAGCACTACCTTCGGGCAGACTTCGCCCCCACTATGCACCTCCTGAAGATAACACAACATAGTTACTTCAGTACTTATAAACTTTAAAATAAGACCGTAGGAAATTACAGTCTCAACGGGGAATGTACTTTGATGAATATCGACAATAGAACCGTCGACTGAACCCAAAACACACACGGGGATCTCCAACAAAACTCCTCAGAAAATAGAACAATATCACACTCTATACACTACTCAAGACTATCAAATTAAATCACCGGATGGATGGACTCGGACATTAATTTAGGAAAAAGGAAGGTAATTACCGGAAGGGTCCTGGGAGTGTGGTTTCTCGGCCGGTGCCCACGCTTACGCGCGGCACGGCCCCTCTTCTCTCTTACCAGGGTATCCATCGCCTAAAAAAGGGGAACTATTAGTTAAGTGATATAAAGGTTACATTAAGATGTGGATAGAAGGAGGTTACTTTTCACCTAGTTAGGGGTAAAAGGTGACTCAAATGGGACATGACGGGACCAACAAGGAACACCAAAGGTACCACAAAAGGTCGCCTAATGTCTATGAACGTAAAACACTCACCTGTCGGAGGTAATTCCACTCAATTGGAGACACGTGTCGGATTCGAAACGTTGCGACGCGGCGTCGGGAACGACGTAGGACTCTCTCGTCTGCTGAAATAAACGGGAACTTTAGAAAAACGTAGGACGCTTCCACGCGGTCGGTTCCTCAAGACAAGAAAATACGGCCAACTTACCGAATATCCTCCGCGAGTGCCACGGGCAATCCTCGCAGACTATCTCAACCGCCCAAAAAACTCCAGCAAGTAAATTAATCGCAATTTCCTCTAAGTGCGGCTGCCACCTCAACCTCAGACAGCCAGCCAACGCCCATCTATCAAATGGCGAAAGGAAGTCCTCCCTTCCACAGACAAAACTATCCTCCTCGTCCTACTCATTCACGTTCAGTCAACCAAAAAAAACTAATCTCGTCCGTGGATCGATTGGCCACTCAATGGACACAACACTCAAGCGGCATCGTATCCGTCAACGTCAGAACGCCGGAGCTGTCAAATGTCAGTGCGATCTGACATCCGTCAATCCCATCCATCCGTTTGTTTACAACTCGGGTTTACAATAAAAGCGAGGAATTGAATAACTTAAGATGTTTTCACCGTAATTCGGTGAGAAACAGTTTCAACACACTATGAGGATGCTACCTCGGTATAACGTGGTACTAGACACCCACCGATCCCGTCGGAAAAAGGTAATCTAACTTCACAAAAACTTACTACAAAAAACAAGGTGTTACAGTACCCCCTCACTCGCCAGAATTTTGCGAGGCTACGAGAAAAATTCCTACTGGCCCTCCAGTACACAAGCCAAGACGTACCACTCAACAACTCGATCAACCAAAACAACAGTCACTAACCTATCAATCAACACATTTTATATCCTTTACATGAGTGTCACAACGACGACCTTTTTCGTCCTCCAACACATACACCAACTTGGACTTCTTCTCAACAACGTGACATTTCTCATAGCGAGGCGCTAACTTGTAGGAAAACTGCTTCGAAGCGTCACTCCGAACATGAGTGCGACGCCACACCACATCACCCACCTGAAAACTAACGTCCCGACGACGACGATTATAATAACGCGCGTTCCGAGAATGCGATTTATTTAAACTTACGTCCACTCTCCCAAATATATCCTTCAACGCTACGATCTTGCTGGCATAATCAACTCGTGAACTCACCACCACATCTTCCAAATCCTCTCTATCCCCATACACACTACCATCAACCACAGCCTCACGACCATGAACCAACAAGAAAGGAGAAAAGGTAGTACTGTCATTAACAGCAGTATTAATGGCGAATTGAATTTGGTGAATATGAGAATCCCAGCGACGCTGATCATCTCCAACCAAGGCAGCTATAGCCGTAACTATGGTACGGTTATATCTCTCAACGGTGTTCACCTGAGGACAATAAGTAGGAGTGTAATGAACCTGTGGAACATTGTACTTCTCGAACAGAGCCTTCACATCACGCCCCACAAATTGCGGTCCGTTATCCAAGATTACGGTTTGTGGAATACCATGAACCAATAACACATGGCTTTCCAGACGCTCGGCCACCGCCCTACTCGTCGCACGTCGAAGAGGAAACACCAAAACATACTTGGAAAAGCAACAAACCACCACGAGCAAATACTCATTTTGTAATCGCGACTTTGGCAGTGGACCAACCAAATCAACGCTGATACACTGGAACGGTCTTCGACACACCTTCGGGTTACCAAACAGACCAGGAGTAGTCCTATTCGGGTGTTTAAATGCTTTACATGTGGAACACTGCGACACATACTCTTCCACATCCTTGTACAGTTGAGGCCAATAATAACGTAGACGCAAACGCTTATAAGTTTTTTCTATTCCCAAATGCGCACCAAGAGGAGAATCGTGATTGCCACTAATCAAACTCATCCTCTGATCCGAAGGAACTACTTCCTTCCAGTCAAAATCGCCAGTCAACGTAGAACTACTTTTGGTATAGCGATATAGCTTACCATCAATAATTTGGTAATTAGGACAAGTCTGCGGTCTCTTCTGACAACGGGAATAAAGATTCGAGAACCAAGGATCCGTACTGGGAGTAATCACAGACACAGGAACAGAGCGAGACAAAGAGTCAGGAACTAAATGTTCTCTACCACGTCGATGTTCAATCTGAAAATTATAAGGCGAGAGCCTACAACCCCATCTCTCCAAACGTCCGGTAGGATTCTTTAAATTCAAAAACCACCTTAAACTAGCATGATCGGTAATAATCTTAAAAGGTTTATGACCCTCGAGATACGGTTTGAAATGTTCAACTACTTGCACTACAGCCAACGCTTCTCGCTCCGTAGCGGAATAATTTCGCTCGGGCGCACTCAAAGAACGACTGTAATAAGCAATGGGGTGTTCCTCCCCGTCAAAAACTTGAGTCAACATTCCCCCAATCCCCACATCCGACGCATCAGTATGTACAACAAAAGGAAGGGAAAAATCCGGACAAGCCAACACAGGTGCCGACGTTAAGGCACTCTTCAACTGAAGAAACGAAGTCTCGGCCTCAGGAGTCCAAACAAACGGCGGTCTATCTTTACGAGTAGAAGTTAAAGCATTTAAAGGTGCAGCTATGGTACTAAAACTCCGAATGAATCGCCTATAATAAGAAGCCGTTCCCAGGAAACGCTTAACATCCTTCGAACAAGTTGGAATGGGAAAATCAGTAATCGCCTTAACCTTGTCAGGATCCGTTCGCAACCCCAACTCATCTACCACATAACCCAAATATTTCAACTGTTTCCTAAACAGACAACACTTCTCAAGATTGATAGTAAGGTTCGCGGAACGCAGGCGCTCGTATATCCTCCTCAGCAGCTCAATATGCTCGGAAAAATCCTCCGATACTGCCACAATGTCATCTAAATAAATAAACACACGCCCTCCAAACTCAGGACCGAACAACTTATCCATAAGCCGCTGCTGGGTAGCCGGGGCCGAAGTCAAACCAAAACACATGACCTTAAATTGGAACAACCCACGCGAAGGCACGGTGAACGCAGTCTTCTCCTTGGAAGAAGCGGAAAGCGGAATCTGCCAAAAGGCGGATTTTAAATCAATTGAAGATAGGAAACGAGCGTCTCGGAGCTGGTCCAAGATGTTAGTAATGTAAGGTAAAGGATAAGCGTCATGCTTTGACACTTCATTCAGTTTGCGGCTATCCAAACAGAAACGTAATTCGCCATTCGCCTTAGGAGCCATGGTTACAGGATTATTCCAGGGGCTACAACTAGGCTCAACCACGTCCAACGCAATCATTTCATCCACTTGACCGTTCAGTTCAGCCAACTTGCCTGGTGACATAACATAATACCTTTGTTTAATAGGAGCCGCATCTCCCGTATCTATATGGTGCGTAATCAAAACAGTCCTACCTAGACCCTTCCTCTCCGATGAAATACCTTCGAACAACTTACACACATCGTTCGCTATTTTCTTCTGCTCCTCCGTAAGAGCATCAAAGGGGTGGATGCGATTCACCTGCGACACCACTCGCTCAACCGTTAATTGAAAAACACTCGGGTCTTTCTTCGTTAAACTCAAAATATCAGGCGCAATATTGAAAGCCTTCCAAAAATTTATTCCAAACAGTAACGAGGTAGAAATACCCGGAATCACATAAAACTTAACTACACGTAACACATTTTTCACCACAACCGGCAAAAACATAAAACCAGCAACGGGACAAGACGACCCGTTAGCTGTCACCACAGATTCTAACCTATCGGACTGATGGATGCTCGCCCATTCCGTAAAATAATCCACAGCGGTACTACCGATAATAGAAATCTCAGAACCGGAATCCATCAATCCCGAGTACGGAACTCCCCCAATCTCAACATTTAAATAAGGGCAAACCCCACGGCTAACCCCACTTACACTATGACGGACTGGCCTCTCCACCGTTCTACCATTCTCAAAAAAGTCGCGCACAAAGGTGCACCACTCACGCCACTCAACCTTAGAAGTAAACGGCTTCACCTGAAGACAGCCCGTCTCTACTCGTTTTTTGATTTCTCAGAGTTCCGTTTAGGGGAACACTTCGAACAATCAATCACGGTAACATTGTTTTCACCACATCGATAACAGACTTTGATACGAGGTTTAGTACATTCAACGAGAGAATGGCCTCTCACCCGACACTGAACGCAAAAACGTTCCACTTCCTTAGCCACGGCTTGGCACCTTGGACTCTTAGATGGACCCTTGTAAGACAAGTCAAAAGTGACGGAATTGAATTTATTCTTTGGCGGTTCCACAAAACTTTCGGCCCTTTGCTTGGCTGCCTCCAACCTTCTACAAAAATTCTTTAGTTCCGACCACGTCCGTATGTCACAATTCGCCAACGGCACGGAGTAAAAAGGCCTAATATTAAATTTAACTATGTCTAATTTCTCTCCATCCGTCAATGATTTACGTAACCGTGAAAAATAGCAAAGCATTATATTCAAATAAGAGGAAATTGTTTCCTCTGCACCTTGAGTTCGGGACCTAATCTCATCGAGCAACCTATGATCATAATCGTATGGCAAGAATTCGTCCAAAAGAGCAGACTTCAACTGTTCCCACGAATTCAGCTCACTTCGAACACCACGGAACCAAAACAAGGCTTCCTCAACAAATAACTCAGCAGCCGATTTAAAAAGTTTCTCTTTACTTATATTACGAGAACTAGCCAGCTCCTCCACTCGCTGCAAAAATGCGTAAATACTTTCTTTCCCATTAAACCTAAGATTAAGTGAAGCAACACTAGACGAGCGATCACATCGATCATAATCACAACGTTCACGAACTACGGGTCGAATAACATTAGGTTCAACAGCGGGTTCACTCGGTTCGGAGCCATCACCGGCTTGATCCTCCTTCGCAGGCTTAAATTCGAAACTACTCGAAAATGTGTGGGACATATTGTCTATCCGGTGTAAATGCGTTAGTAAACGTGTGTGCAACGCGTTCTTATGCGACTGAAGCTCAGGGGTCGTGGGTTCAACTCGACTAAGTCGATGAAAGAGGTGGTTGCCTAAAGCTTGAAATCGGTACAGCTTTTTGAGTAATAGGGGCCCCTTTACCGAATCGTCATACAAAATCCCTTCAAGTTCACCTATCTTCGTGTCAATAGTCCGCAATTCAGAATCTGCATCCCCTTCAAAAGCATTTACCTCGTCCGTAGGTACGTCTTTAACTAAACTTCGAATTTGTGTTCTCAATTTCTCGACCGTATTAGCCGGCGACTCATCCCGAATGGCAACCTCATACGTAAGCTCATCTTTGTTTAATAAATTAAAACGGATAGGACGTTCCGAACTCATGATGGTAAATTAAATTTACTCAACAACCGCAATCAACATGTAACGTATCTAAAAACTAAACACGCTCAAAAGCTATCCTCAACAGTCAACAGTTCACCACAATCAACATACGAAAAAAAAATTCTTAAGTTAAAAAGAAAAATGTCAGATTGACCAGCCAATCCGACGTTGAGCGACAGACCAACGTCAGGGAATCAATCCGCACAGCCAGCATGTCCCTGTTCGGGCGCCATTGAAATAGAGATAAGGGGGGGGGTCTAATACCTAAAGGAATTAAAATCCAAGTTAACATTTACTACTTTATTCGTCCCAACTGACAGGGTACAGAAAAAAAATAAAGGGTACAAAATAAAAATATTAAGGGGACAAGCTGGCAGGCTTGGCTAGGACCTCTGACATTTGAGTAAACCTACTTAAAGTTAGTTCCTTAGAGTAAACAGGTAGGGGTACAGACTAAGTGCTGGACCGAACAGTATGCTTACGTTCTAAAAGTTTAACTAAATTTTAACACTCGCTTATAGGTTTAATGTGTGGGTTGACAAATCACTCTCAGGGTACAGACTAAAGCTGGCCCAAACAATCAACTTACAAACTAAAGGTGAGACTTAAGTTTAACATGTAGATCAACACCACGGTACGGGTACACATTTTACATATTAATACGCCATCCTTACGGACGTGAAATTGAATACACCTGAACAATAGTTCTTAGCACTTAAACAAAGATGCGGTTAACATACCTTAACCTGAAGAAAAGTTGAAGTAGGTAAGTTTAAATATTTAGTGAAGTTAAAATAAAAAACCAGGTAACGCGAACTAAATAAACCCCCACACGCCAGGCGCGCCGCCTGCGTTACTCCCTCACGCGACACCGCAGGGAAGCCAACGCGCTTCCTCTCCACCTCCACCACTCAGCTTGCCCGGTGAACCACGACGCCCTCCACGGCCTCCATGCCGCACCAGCACTACCTTCGGGCAGACTTCGCCCCCACTATGCACCTCCTGAAGATAACACAACATAGTTACTTCAGTACTTATAAACTTTAAAATAAGACCGTAGGAAATTACAGTCTCAACGGGGAATGTACTTTGATGAATATCGACAATAGAACCGTCGACTGAACCCAAAACACACACGGGGATCTCCAACAAAACTCCTCAGAAAATAGAACAATATCACACTCTATACACTACTCAAGACTATCAAATTAAATCACCGGATGGATGGACTCGGACATTAATTTAGGAAAAAGGAAGGTAATTACCGGAAGGGTCCTGGGAGTGTGGTTTCTCGGCCGGTGCCCACGCTTACGCGCGGCACGGCCCCTCTTCTCTCTTACCAGGGTATCCATCGCCTAAAAAAGGGGAACTATTAGTTAAGTGATATAAAGGTTACATTAAGATGTGGATAGAAGGAGGTTACTTTTCACCTAGTTAGGGGTAAAAGGTGACTCAAATGGGACATGACGGGACCAACAAGGAACACCAAAGGTACCACAAAAGGTCGCCTAATGTCTATGAACGTAAAACACTCACCTGTCGGAGGTAATTCCACTCAATTGGAGACACGTGTCGGATTCGAAACGTTGCGACGCGGCGTCGGGAACGACGTAGGACTCTCTCGTCTGCTGAAATAAACGGGAACTTTAGAAAAACGTAGGACGCTTCCACGCGGTCGGTTCCTCAAGACAAGAAAATACGGCCAACTTACCGAATATCCTCCGCGAGTGCCACGGGCAATCCTCGCAGACTATCTCAACCGCCCAAAAAACTCCAGCAAGTAAATTAAGGGCGCTACTCACACACCTGCCGCAGGGGCAATCTAGGGTGTAGGAGTGGGGATGACCCTTAATTGCATCCTTAATTGTGATGTGTGTAGGCATGCAGGGGCAATTTGGAGGATTGGCCCTGCGGCAGGGCGGCAGGGGCGCGAGACCATCCTTGATCCCTAAGTCGTCCCTGCCGTCGCTGCGTGTGTAGCGCGATTGGGGCAATTTCTCAGTCAGTTTGTCAGTATCTGTCACACGGAGTGCACGTATACATAGCGTACAATCAAAATGGCGGCCGACAACGAACGCGAAGTTTGGACGCGAATTATAGAAGTTTATCAAGACCGACCTCACATGTGGGATAAAAATCATAAACATTATTTTAACCGTGACATGAGGCAGCAAACATTCACACTAATGTTTGAAATTTTTGGGGAACTCAAAACCAACATGGAGCTGCCGGCTTTCAAAAAAAAATTTGAAAATATGCGGACATCCTTTTTTCGGGAGTTAAAAAAGGTACGTATTTTTAATTAAGTAATGATTATTCAAAATTGTGTTTTGAAATTTTTTTTTTGTAGGTATTTGTATTTCATTTCAATGTGTTATCTTTTTTAGGTTAATTCTTCAAAACAAACAGGATCTGGCAGCGATGATGTGTACAAACCATCTCTTTGGTATTATAATCTCTTTACTTTTATTGAAGAGACTACTGAACCATCTCGCACGGGAGTAGATACCATGGACTGTGACGAGGTAATACTTAAAATAAAACAAGAATAAAATCACTTGGCACAATTATATATATATTTATTAGAATTACTTCTAAATATTAGGTATAAGTACTTACTTAAGTATTTCATCAACATTAAAACTATTTTAATGCTCTTATATTACTCGTAACATGTCTTCTTGAAAATCAACACTGCCTTGTCCGTTAAAATACGACATAAATTGACTTCTAACGTAGTTTCCTTCATCGTTGCGCTGTTTTTCATTTCTTTGCACAAGTGATACTAATTCGAATGATTCTGCCCGCCAATCACCTGGTCGATAAGTTCGATCGTTTGTATTTTCAGAATCTGTACATGAATTTGTCAAATAGATTTTTGATTTTGTTCTTAAAAAATTGTGTAAAGCGCAACATGCTAGAACAATAGCATCGACGTTCTCAACATTTACACTTATTTTTCGGCGAAATATCCTAAAACGTGTTGCCAGTATCCCAAAAGCATTTTCTACTACCCGTCTTGCCCTAGATAACCTATAATTAAATATTCTTTGTTCATGGTTTATATTCTTGAATGGATAGGGCTTCATCACGTGTCTGTTGAGAGAAAATGCACTGTCTCCTACAAATACATAGGGCACTGTAGTATTACTATTTGGTAACGTTGAAGCTGGTGGTAGGTTTAACTGGCTTTTCATTAGTTTTTCATGAAATTTTGTATGTTGTATTACACCACCATCAGAGACGCTTCCATTTATGCCAGTGTGTACATACATAAACTCATAATTTGCATTAACAATGGCAAAAAGTACTACACTAAAAAACTGTTTGTAATTAAAAAAACACGAGCCACTACCAGGGGGCTTTTCTATAGCTACGTGTTTTCCGTCCATTGCTCCAACACAGTGACTGAAATTCCATTTTTCTTCAAACATTTTTGCTGTGTTCTTCCATTCAGTTTCCGATGTGGGCATCTGAAACAAATAGTAATTGAGAAATTTAATATTTCAGGTTTCACAGAGTTTGGAATTGGATGAACCATCTGGTAGTCAATCACTCAACCTAAAACGTCCAAGTAAGCTAGACAAAACAGAAGAAGAACCTGCTCCAAGAAAACCGCGATTAAACTTACAAAAAAAACAAGAGAAACTGTTTGATACTGCTCAAAAACTTCTTACCACTACAGATGAATGGGAAGTCATAGGAATGGGCTATGGTATTCAATTGAAAAATTTAAGTAAACACCAGCAAGTTGTTGCGAAAAAATTAATATCCGAAGTCATTTTCTATGGGCAACTTGGAAAACTAACAGAAGAATCGTCAATCACTTTGAAAAACCAATATCACAATCCGTACATTCATTCAGTACCTATTAATACTCTTACACCATCCCCACAATATCAATCCTACGTATCTGCTCCTACTCCATCCCCACAACATCAATCCTACGCATCTGCTCCTACTCCATCCCCACAACATCAATCGTACGCATCTGCTCATACTCCATCCCCACAACATCAATCCTACGCATCTGCTCCTACTCCATCCCCACAACATCAATCGTACGCATCTGCTCCTACTCCAACCCCACAACATCAATCATACTCATCTGCTCCTACTCCATCCCCACAACATCAATCGTACGCATCTGCTCCTACTCCAACCTCACAACATCAAGCCTATGCATCTGTTCCTACTCCTACACAATCCTCACAACTTTCTGAGGTTCAATATGATGACATTACCATTGATTTCCCTAACACTACTTTTAGTAATAATAATAATTTAGTGGAAGGTAGTTTCACTAAAGTTAAAGATTTTCTTATATTTAAACACAAAAAGTAATTAAAATGATAATGTCTTATCCTTTAAAATTCTCACAATTAACTTAATATTTGGAAACTGGGTACCTATAACTTGTTACCGGATTAATAAAAAATATTTCACCGACTGTGATTGTTTTTTTTGTGGTTGAATCTTGGTTGAGTACTTACAAGAAAAAACAGTTTATCTAGAATTTCGGGAAATTAAATTTCTAACATGCAGGTTTACTTTTTATAATTATACTTTATATAAACTTACCTTTATATAATGTTTCAGACAATTGTAAATCGCCCAACAAGTCTCAGGAATCATTGTTGACATCAATTGTGGTGATATGATACAACTAAATTTCAAATCCTCGTAGGTTTGTCCACTGGCCAAAAACCGAAGCGTAGCAATTAATCGTTCTCTAGCGCTTACGGCATTCCGCATCAATGTATTTTTTTTTTCTATAAATGGTGCCACCATTGCAAGAAGCTCTTCAAAAGAGTCAGAATCCATCCGTAAAAAGTTATTGAAGTCATCTACTTCCAGTTCTTTTATAATATTCATGTGGCATAACTCACTTCTTTTCAGTAGCCATTTCTTCACCCAGTATCTCCTTTTCCTTTTTTTTTGAGGTAGCACCACTGAAAGCGCCAAGGCTACTCCAATCTTTTGATTGGTCGATAATACGGGTGCCATTCTCAATACGTGTGCTCAGCTCAGCTTACTCGGAAACACTGCACGGCAGGCAAGTGTGTAGAGATACTCCCGATATCGCCACAACCGCCATGCACCCTAGATTGCCCCTGCGGCAGGTGTGTGAGTAGCGCCCTTTAATCGCAATTTCCTCTAAGTGCGGCTGCCACCTCAACCTCAGACAGCCAGCCAACGCCCATCTATCAAATGGCGAAAGGAAGTCCTCCCTTCCACAGACAAAACTATCCTCCTCGTCCTACTCATTCACGTTCAGTCAACCAAAAAAAACTAATCTCGTCCGTGGATCGATTGGCCACTCAATGGACACAACACTCAAGCGGCATCGTATCCGTCAACGTCAGAACGCCGGAGCTGTCAAATGTCAGTGCGATCTGACATCCGTCAATCCCATCCATCCGTTTGTTTACAACTCGGGTTTACAATAAAAGCGAGGAATTGAATAACTTAAGATGTTTTCACCGTAATTCGGT
The DNA here is from genome assembly GCA_949358125.1 of Idaea dimidiata. Classification (NCBI taxonomy): domain Eukaryota; kingdom Metazoa; phylum Arthropoda; class Insecta; order Lepidoptera; family Geometridae; genus Idaea; species Idaea dimidiata. The sequence goes on along the minus strand of OX442339.1, from coordinate 10,563,592 downwards.
GAGAAACAGTTTCAACACACTATGAGGATGCTACCTCGGTATAACGTGGTACTAGACACCCACCGATCCCGTCGGAAAAAGGTAATCTAACTTCACAAAAACTTACTACAAAAAACAAGGTGTTACACCTGCACATGATACAATGCACACAAGGGATTTAGGCTCTACATCGACATATAGTTAAGTCAATCAACCAGTCAGGACTGTGCCTATATTTTGTACATAAATAAATTATATGTTAGGTAACCTGCAAATAAAATTACCTTCAAATCGAGATTTATTGTTTAACATTCAAATTTAATTATCAATTGTTGAACAGTTTATCTATATTATTACAAGCTAATTGTTGCAAGGGCAAATTTTTATCTTTATTAAATCAAGAACAACGACAATTACTTAAATTGTCAATAGTTATTTTGTTATACAGAAATCATTAATTTGTTTACAAATAAACACATGTGAGTATGTATGTACCACATAAAAGCCGATTTACTTACAATGAATGTATTTTATGTCAAGGTTAAAGTCAGAATTCACGAATATCTACACTTAGGAATAATCGGTTTCACAATGGTAAGTGTAAGTGCTTCTATGGCCTATCTCCATGGCCAATAGTATAGCTTACAGTCTCGACTTGGGTCATAAAATCTAAAAGTTAAAGTTAAAGTTTTAACTTGTGTGTTTCCGCAATTAGCCATAAAATCTAATTTAAAATGAATTATCTATTATATTTTCTGCCCTACATTATCTAATCTTGTCAGTCAGTGTCAGCATACACCTTTCCCATCCCCTTTCTTAAAATCTTGTCCATTAATTGGTTACCTGGAAGAGATCGCCCTTAGGCGATAAGGCCGCACAACAAGCAGCCGCAGCAGATTAAAATTTTCTTACATAAATTCCAAATTTACAAAAGGCATCATATTTGTTTTCGTGTGAGTGTTTTTTTGCGTGGTTTTAAAATCGTAGTTTCGCGACAAACTAGGCGAAGGGGTAGTTTTTCACCGACACCGCGGCAGAAAATGTAGCGTGAAGACGAACTAAGACTCTAAATAATAACAACAAATATACGTCGATATGCATTACGTCAAATGTTAACGTGAAACCTCACAGATGCAAGTCCTTCTATTTATTCCTCCTCCGTGAATGCACACGCGTAACCAGTGTGGCACTAATTGCATTATCGATTGCATTGCTTATTGCCATAACCATCCAGCCAGAAGAACTTATTCGATATTATTTTTGTTGTAAATATTTATGCAGTAAATTTATATTACCCACTAGCATCGTCCTGGAGTTTCACCAGCATTATTCCCGATTTCGTAGACTCGGAACAGCTTGTCTATAATTATGTAACCAACACACAAATAACATACGCTCCAAATTTCATGTTTCTAGGACCAGCGGCTTAGGCTGTGCTTTGATATGTTGTAGTTCAGTCAGTCGGTCAATCAGTGAGTTTTATATGTATGTATCTAAGGTAGATTAGATACTATTTCGATAATCTCTATTTCTTTCTGAATATTATTAAGGCACATTATTAAATGATTTCCAACCCTAACTATACGTACAATACAACAGAATCAATTAATGACGATGTATCTAATCTAAAGCCGATGAAGGCGACAGATGCGAAGGACAGGGGGTTTAGCGGTAGATATTCATAGTACTCCCTCACCGAGTGCGAATGGCCGTACCCTCCCGATTGTGCAAGCTTTATACTGTACAGATGCATCTGTCCACTTGCAAACATAGTGCAGGGAAACTTAAATTATTATCGAAATCTCTTTCGTTAACGACTTCCTACCAAAATAGAGTAGGTACATAAAGTACTAATTCATACCTCCTGATGTTCATGTCGCTCATACAATAAGTAGGATGTATTATTTCAATGCCAAACCTAGTCACATTTAAATGAACTTCCTTAGCAATGACTGCATAATTCCTCATACAACTATTTAGATATAACACGTAGGATTGCCAACGTAACGAATTATTTTAGTAGAAATTCGATTTTCCACTTTCCTGAGGAGACGCAAGAATTGCAGAGTTTAGCAAACATGGCGGAACTGGTATTGTTTCTTCGACCGAGTACCGCACAAGTCTGAGACACTACAACGGACTTTAATACTTCCTGTTTTCATAAAATCATAAACATTCTCATTGTTTAGTTTCGTTAAAGTAGTATGTTCTTCATAACAAAGCTAATGTACACATACAATACTTAGTATTTATCAATATTACTTGCAGATAGCGTATAAATCTTGAATTCAAATTTAAAAACAACGCTATTTATCAGCTAGGTAGTTATTTTTTTATTTTTTCGTTGACATAATATTATGCTTATTTATTGTTGTGTACTGAATACTGAATAAATTTTTATTTTGACATAAATAAAAAAGCATAAAACACTGTTTCCGAGTTTACCAAGTATTGATAAAATATGTTATAAAGCAATCGCGATACATAATAAACACAATAACATGTTTGGGTCATATTTTAAAGTTATGTTATTTTTTCCAAAAGGCGATTTAAATAAAATTTATAACAATTCATATCGATATTGTACCATACACGCATTAATATTATTAACCCCGTCCCACCCTAAAGTAATTGGACTCTGCACAGTATCCCTCACTGAGATAAGTCGCCCTCACATTCAAACAAGTGGTTCACACACACAAATATATAATCAGGAAGTACAATGAAGATTAAAGAGACACGATACACACATGTGCGATTATTGTAATAATATTCGTAAAGGTACCATCCGATCCCGCAAGTAGAAGCTGAATATAAATAATATTGCGTACGCACACAAAGGGGGAATTTAAATAACGCGTCTCGCGCGCTGTACCAGGAAGTAGCAGCTCACTTACTCACACATGGGAAAAGGTTATATCAACTACTAGGTGGGTACGCACACGATATGTGGCGCTGGCGCACACTTGTGCGTCAACTATGCGTGGGACCGCGTGCACATGGCCTGATTGGGACATACCAAGTGAGCCCCAGACGATACACTTTTAACGACACAGTTTATGCCGTTTTTTGTTTTTGTCGAAGATTTTAAGGGGTTCAAATATATTACTGTAAGATTTTAGGTACTATGGCTATGCATGGCGCTTAGCTTATTTACAAATAAGCTTTGTAATAAATATGCTGAGTATACGGCATCGGCTGGTAGATAAAATGAAATATTCAGAAAATCACATAATTACAACTAACAAGGAAAGTAGATAGATAGAGAGATAGTACATACTGCTGGATGTATAAAATCATTTTTTATAATAATAAAATTAACAATATTAGGTCATGGTTTCAAAGCTACGGTCTTGAATAAAAAAATATGAAAGAGAACGCACCCTCGGATTTATACGGGTGCATTCCATCCACACTCTCAACCCGATTTTTTGATCACGTCTCGTCGACATCGGACGGTCGATTTCAACGGAATTGGAGGGTCGTAGTTGCTTTGTTATGTGACACTTGTGCGCTCAGATACTTACAGAGGGGTTACTCGTTAAAATCATGGATTAATTATTGTCTATTCACAAGCTCGATGGTCCAATTTCTATTTTTTACACGGCCCTTTGTATAGAAATAGTGCATGTTAATATTATTACAATTGATACATAATGTGTGTAAAACATTTGATTGAATGTAGCTGAGCTACATTTTTCATAATATTAACATAAGTTAAAACCTATTTTTTTACTCTTTTAAGTTATCTTTTTTAAAATGCAAATTGCAGCGTTTTAATTTTTATTTCATTTGCGTGACCACAATGGTTTCAAGTTGCCAACGGCAAGTGAGGTCGACGGAAGTTGACGATTTCGCAAAGAAGCCGTAAATTATATTCAACATCCAAGAATCGACAGTTTACCATCACTTGAATCGTATAGGTGCAATCGTCATCTTGTTATATAAAAGTTCGTTACGCCAAGACATGTCAACTTCCAACTGCTAATTTTCGCAGTCACGCAGACTATTAGTTCATCTGAATTAAAATTCAACGAAAACTAGATTCATTAAGGTACCTAATAAAATAATAGAGCCGTAATGATTACTCAATAATATAATAACTGGCCTACAGAGGTTTTGTTCTTGAGACTGTAAGTGGCGCAATTTTTCGGTGTGACATCGTTGCCTAGTTTTGAGTGGCACTCGATTATGTAACGCAGAACAACTGAATCGGGGTCGATCGTGGACTGTAGAGCGTGAGGTCGGAAGTGCGTTTAGATAAAGAATTAACATTATTTCGTAGGTACAGCCGCAATTTTGAAAATTAGGTATGACTTAATTTACTTATTGAGAAATTTGTTTTATCATGCCTAGTTTAAGAGGAAATCGTCGAGAAATGAAGTAATAGATGAGAAGTTAGTTAGAGCATAGGACTTACAACAGTTTTGGTGTATTTACATAGGATGATTTTAGAATTTGCTGAGTAATATATTTTTAGCTTATTGTATTTAACTCATGTATATAATTATTTATGAATGTGATTCTGATGATTATACAATGACGTCGGTATTTGATGTGTTATAGCAATTAACAAACAATTAAATCAAAAAGAACCTATCGTAATTTACATTATTTATGTCTTTCAAGTTAATAATGTGCATTGGGTTAGGTTAGGTTAGGTTAGGTTACTTCAAATAGTAGTATTTGGCTATATTTAGAACAGATAGGTACAATTTCAAACCAGGTCACAGGAAGTTCTGCCATTTCAATTATGTCTGCAATGTAAGTGATTTGGTGTCCGGTTAACACTTCCGGTAGGTAAGCATATCGCTAACAAGATATTTAGTAATGCTAATGACATTTTTCACATTATAGTTAAGAAAATATTGCAATTACAATGATATTTTCGAATCTCGAATTTCGTGACTAACTTTTCCACAGGTATAAAGCAAGAAATTTGTTAAGCAATAATAAAGCAAAAAGCATGCATGTTTAACAAGCAAACGTAGAAAAATAAGCCGGTTTACATAAAATATGTTTAGAATCATTTATGTCAGCAAATTTGACTGACCATAATAATATAACATAGTAAGCAGTAATGCAGCTGCACCGCACTCTTATAATGTACTAGAATCAAATTGCCTACTGACCTGGCGTGCCGGGCAACTGTCATCGGATGAGAAAAGATCTGTAGATGTTTCTTCTCCCTTCTCCCTCTGCCTCCCATATCCGGTACCCAAAGTACACCTCCTCGCTCTATCCAATTTCCTTTTTCCGCGTGTATTAATTTCCGGCTGGTATGGCAAGTACTTGTCGCCACAATACCCAATATTTCTTGCTAGTATTTGTAAACGGCGTTTAGTCTATGTGAATCTGTACGTTTTCCCTAATGTCTGAGTAAATTACTTCCTTCCAGAAAGATTTAGAACTAGTAATACTATTTAAAAACAGGATATTTGCCATAGGTATATTATATCTGAACAACCATGTTGGTAGTTTTTCTTGTTTTCCTGATTTTGAATTGAAATGAAAATAGAGAGCTGTCTACCCATAGAAGGAGTCTGTAAAAGCTCCGAACCGTAGGAACGGCACTGCGACAATGCTGAAAATTATAAAGGCAACTCAATTAAAACCGGAAAATGTTATGTTGGTTTCAAATTCTGTATACTCCAATTTTGATTCAGTAGGTACGAGTTTCAACATGTTTTTAATACCACCTAAGTTGTTCGTAATGGTAGCAAAATGTAGCAAGAATTTAAAATTACTGAAGACTTCAAAGTGTAGAGTAAAACTGTATCGCTACTATTTAATGTGTCTATCGATGTAAATGTGTAGGTATACGAGCTTGACTTTATTTTTGTTACTTCCGCATGTATTCGGCCGGTCGAGTCTAACCGTTCGCAGCATTCCGACTGGGTCGCATACCTAAATAAACGGGATGGCAGACTACTATATTGTCAAATTAGATGATCATATTTTATGAGTCCTGAGTGGGTTTATATTTTACCTGAGTATAATTAATATTCTCGCAATATATCGCTTAGACTTTAGACTACAGGCGATATATTGCGAGATAATATTACAAACTCACTCTCAAGCTATACAAAGGCTAGCCTATATGTGAGATTTTTTTAATTTGCTGTCGATGTTCAATTTCACGATAGCTGAGTTCGACTCTATCACGCAACATCGTGTAATATAAAGAAAATATTACCTCTACAGATTGCTTTTATTTATGTAAGTTATGTAACGTTACAACGATAATAATTGTAAAGTACATCGAGTAAGTTACACAACTGATAAAAACAATGAAAACAGAAAGACTGCGGTCACGGCCACGTACGACCGAACATCAGTTATCCTATTTCCAAATTATGTTCCAAGCTGAACTATGGTGTTGACGAAATCGACATAACCCGTAAGCGAGAGAGAGACAGATATAGCAGAGGCGAAGGGAGCAACAGGTAAAGATTCCGAGGCCACTTCCGTCTTGGCTGCCGAATATTTCTGTCTCGAAGTTTTCGAACCGGTAGTGGGCTGGCAGCCAGGACGCACACAAAATTATCTCAATCCACACGCTTACACATACATGTGAGAACAGTCATGTCTACTGCAGCAAAACAAGAACGTTAGCCAAATGATGTAATTGTATGCCAATTCACCTGTATGATTCATAGCATTATAGGAATCGCCTTTTTCAAAATTGACGATATAAACAATGATATCTGATTAAATCAAATGCGGACACTTCAGGACAATTAATAATTAACTACCTACTTACGACAACGTCACTATGATCACAAACTTAATACGCACAATTCGAGTCGAATGAGCTCAGCTCAAACCGGTTAGCACTCATATTGTCTCTCTCTACACCAGGAAACTGCCGGTCGGCTGCTGAGACGTTTCCTGTGTCTTTGTCTCACTAGATACTGCAGTGGAAGGATTTAACTATATTTAGTAGCTAATTGAAGAAAACAATAAAATATATATATTCAGATAAAATTAAAGTAATTACCTTAAAGTTATTAAAATATGTAAATCGATGAAGCTCCCATGATTAATTCATAAGAAACCTAAAAATTTAAATATATCTATGAGCAATAAAATTGATGTTTTAGTACACTACATTGACATGTAAGTGGAGGAACAAAGACAAAGAAATGTCTAGCGAATTGATAGGGTACCTATTCGATGATTGTATAAACAATAGTAACCATATGCATTTGTCTGGTTACCATCAAATCGATCTCATAGAACACCAGCAATCACTTTACAAACAAGGAAATATTGCGAGTTATTAAAAACTGGCGCGCTGACGTAATCCTACCACATAGCAAGAACTTCCGCGTGCCCTAACTGAGCATAAGTTGAAAAATGGTCCTATTTCGACATTACTATCTACCGGTAATGATAGACAAATCCACATCAACATAACATTAATGCTACAAGTGGTTGGGCGTCGCGTCGTCCGTCAACGTACGATGATAACGGTTTGCGGAAACAATGTTCGTGTATGTTCAGTTAAAAAATGGGACTCGGTCTCCCGAAGTTTTATCTGAGTGTGCGAGGTGGTACGGGCGGGTGAGGCGCCGCGGGCCGGGGGGAGGCGAGCGCGTCCGTCCGCCCGCGCCGCCACCGCATCATCAGTCCGCGTCGACGAGCTGCCCGCGACGCTAGTCTGCGAGCTCGATCCCTCAGATACGCTGCTGGCTTACGGAGCGCCGTAACAAGACACGTTTGGAGGGACCGCCGCTGCAACGCGTGTGTTTAGTGCTCACTTGACATTGGATACTGTGTTTTTAGTGTTTCACAGAACATGTGCTAAATCTTCAGAGTTCTCGATCGACTTTAGGATTTTGACGACACAACCAGTTCCGGATCAGCTCAGCCGGTAAGTAGCGGTGCTTATCGCTGAGTGTGCTATCGTGGACTCACGCATTTCCGACCGCGCCCGATAAGGCAGTAATATAGTTTTGGACGGTTTAAATGGACTGAGAAGAGCATACTTTATATAAATCACATCATTTCAACTTTTATTAAGTCCATGCGTTCCATTCCAACAAGTTTTCTCCACCACTATAGAACGAGTAAACAGACACAAACCAAAACAGCACAGTAAATCACAGAAACGAAGTGTGATATGCACCGATAAAATCATTCACAGCAAGCAGTTTAGGAAGTAAAAGAGGTTCCCCTCGTCTCCAAATAGGAGAATGACAACAATTCAAACCTTCATTGTTCAATGGACCCCACAAAAACTTTTAAACAGGTGCCAAGTTAAACAATACCCATTCATTTTTTGTGAAATTAAATAGAATAGAATCAGGTAGAGAGTTAAAGTTGAAGGTATTGAACTAAATCATGTCAAAAAAGAAGTAGGTAACATGTTTTCGTAAGTATATAGGTAGTCTATATTGTATTACGAAACAGGTTATCATCTGTTGATAACGAATGAACATTAAGGCATAGAGACATTAATGTTGCGATGGGAATGCAATAAATGTAGAATATATTAGAATATGCTAATTTGAGTATCATTTATTATTTATTATATTGTAACTTCATTATCATAGATATTAAAAAAAAACAGATGCAGCATCAAGTAATGATTATAGTTTTCAAAATATCATATTGCTCTTGGCTGTTTACGGAAAAGAAATACGAAAAAAACATTAGTTTATTTATGTGAAAATTGCGCAAAGCTAAATCAATAAAATCCTGTATTGCAATTTACCAATGGGTATGATAAAAATAAGAAATATTTTACTTCATTTCAACATTGCAAAGTTTTAACGCGTAACTGAACTGAAACACGCGTGCGGTGAAGATGATTATATGAAATTCACAGCGCCATCTAGTGACGAGTAGAAATTAAAGTTCACGTGAACTTGACACCACTTTGAATCGTAACACCGAAACAAATAGTGATTGACGGTGTAAACAATGTGATTTATTTCTTTACAGATAATCGTCATGAAAGTAGTTAGTCTGCAATTGCCTTCCGGGCCAAGTATGGAGCGGTTGCCGCTGCCATTTAGCCCGACGGAGCTGCTATGGCGATACCCTTTGCCCTGGGCTCCTCCACCGCCCTCTCCCTTGGGTGACACGAAGGCTCAATTACCGGCCGGTCTTCCTCCAGAACCGAGATTATGGACAAGGGAAGATGTTGTAGTTTTCCTCAAGTGGTGTGAAAGAGAATTCGATTTACCAAACTTCGACATGGATCTCTTTCAAATGAATGGTAAGAATCAAATTAATTAAATATCACCCAATATGTTTGTATATATTCGAGGTTACAATATTAACGGATAAATGTTTGCCCACAGGTAAAGCACTTTGCCTTCTGACAAAAACTGACTTGGGAGAACGTTGCCCCGGAGCGGGCGACGTGTTACACAACGTACTTCAGATGTTGGTCCGCGATGCCGCTCTGTTAGGGCGAGTGCCCTCATCTCCAGTGACACCCACGGCGCGTGCCGCACCGTACCCACCGTCTCCTCACTCGCATCCACCTACACCAACCTGGGCAGTGGATGGCTTCCACCACTTTCACAGTGCCGCTGCCGCAGCAGCAGCGCAACCTAACTCAGTGACGCTAAGTCCTGCACCGTCAGTCGATAGCTCTGGAAGCCCGCAAAGAGGAGAGACAGTGACTTACGCGCCAACGTATGCGCCACCTGTATCGGCAAACGCACAAGTTGCAAGTTCTGGAAGCAATCAGTCAGATTCAGACGAAGAAGCACATTTTCCTCAAACGCCACGATCACCAAAAGAGACTGGACCACTGATCAGTCCAGCACCGCAATCTCATTTAGTGGTTTCACATTACCGGACTCAACATCGAGAGTTTTTCCCCAATGACATACCAGAATCTAACACAAGTAAGTGTTATAAAATCGAATAATTTAAACTCCTTTAGTTAAAAAAAGTAAACAATAATCTAATTTCCATTTTCTAATTTCAGATGGAAGACTGTTATGGGACTTCCTCCAACAATTGCTCAATGATCCCAATCAACGCTACACTAATTACATCGCTTGGAAAAATAGAGAAACTGGTGTATTCAAAATAGTGGATCCTGCAGGTCTAGCCAAGCTTTGGGGAATACAGAAGAACCATCTATCAATGAACTACGATAAGATGTCCCGTGCTCTAAGATACTACTACAGAGTCAACATTCTAAGAAAAGTACAAGGAGAACGGCATTGTTACCAGTAAGTATAACTATTTATTGGCGAAGCTATTTGACAAAATAATTTATGAAATCAACAATAAACTAATAGATTTAATTTCTTTACAGATTCTTAAGAAACCCCACTGAATTGAAGAACATCAAAAACATTTCACTTTTACGGCAACAGATGAGTCCCACTCGGGTGGTACCGCAAGCACCAGTAAAAACTGAAATGAAAGAAGAACGCTGCGAAGAGGACAACGTCGACGAAGACATGCCAACCGACTTGAGCATGTCTACGTCGGAGCCGTGGAGGAAACGAGCGCGCCCTGAACCAGTCCAGGTGTCTCAGCATGATAAACACCGCATCAGTTCGCTCATCGGCGACACAATGATAATGAAACGTGAACCCGAATACTCGACGGATCATTATGCCCTCAACCTCAGTGAAAAATGTGAACAATGATTCTTTTAATGGACACTTAAAGTGCGATAAATTATGTTATAGTGTGCTACCAACTCCACCCACTAAAACTCTAGTCAAATTCCTCTCAGACAGGATATCAGTCTTCCTCTAAAATATTACATTTTATTTTATTTTAGTAAATTTTCGATTATAATATTACTGAGAGAACTTTGACAGACTTAAGATGGCTTCTGGAGTTAAACAGGGTATGGACCTGAAATTATGCCTTTGTGCCAAGTGATTTTTATAAAATAATAGTGTCAATTAAATATAGTTAGAGAAGTGTAAAGAATTGGACATAGGTACATATTTGGACGATTTTGTGCAATGGAAAATAAGCACCCTTGCTTTAGCGAACGATCTCGTTAGCTAGAAGCAATAATTTCGCATCATATTTCATATACGGATTTTGTAGTGTGAAGTGTGCGAATATCCTAACATAAGGATGAAACCTGCAAAATCAGTGGTTATGCGGTTAGGTACTGTTGCCAAAATATATAATTTGTATCCGTGTAAACCTACTACATATATTATGTGCGTAGTTCGCACTCGTTAATGCATTTGGGTAATATTAGATGTATGAATGTTACATAAAGATATTTTGAATTTGCTAAAAAGAGCAAATTCACTGGATGAAAGTTTAAAATATATAAAAATAAATATTGTCATACGAATTAGTCTTCCATATATTCTTTTTGGCAAATCATTTCAATTGTAGCAAGTAAAAGTTGTTTAGTTTACTACCCTACCACAATACATGCAATGTGATTGGCAGCTGACAATTAACATGAAGAAAAAAACATCAATCAAGTTTTTAAATGAAAAGATTAATAACAAACTAAGACAATAACATTTATAGATGTATATAATAAACCGATTAAATATGCCTTGGAAATAAACGTTTAACATCCACTGTGATAAAATTAAAAGTGGTAGAAGTAATTAGAAATACGCTAGAACTTTACTCGGATTTCCAGCTACAATTCTCTGTGATCTCTTTATCAACGTTAGATGTAGTTCGATAGATAGAATAGAGAACGTTCTCTTTGTAAATACTAGTTTTAAATTAAGTAAGTTAGATTAAGTAATTGACTGTAAAGAGAGTGTATGTATGATTTGTAAAACAAAATGTGGAGCTTTATCAAAGTACCTAGTAATTTAAGTAAGATTAACAACAACTGAGTTTGTATTTTTACATCTATTTCTATTTTGACGTCACAGTCAATATACCCAACTTGTTGTAACACAAAGTAAACATACAAGTATGTTTTACTATATAGAGATTGTGTCAGATTTATTATAACTTAAAAATAAACGAAGATAATGTTACGAATGTTTTCATTAATTTAATAAAAATTATCCATCCATTACCAAACATAGATGACTCAGTAGGTCAGCCCAAACATAGATGACTCAGTAGGTCAGCTCAAGTCCTTTTTGTTAGGTCAAGTAGGTACCTTTTGAGAACAGACAATCCCAAAAGCCACTTTTTTAACATTACAGTTTTATTTGGAGATGTTAGACAACATCCCCCAAATGTTTTTGCGTAAATATGTGACATTTTATATCCTGAGGCCGTATTCTCATAATGAAGTTAACGAAAATTTCATTTGAGCATCATTTCAATCTCAGTCAATTTTCAATCTGAAATGTGACGGTTGTTAAATAACATTTGACATTTCTCCAAATAAAAGTTTATCGTTAAATGTCAAATGTTTTTGACAACCGTTAAAGAAGATAGGCGTTTTTCTTTAGAGCTCAGACCTAGGGGACAGAGGTACATTAATGAAATTTTAAAGGCATTCCTAAAACATAAGGTATAGATTATTCAACTGATTAACGTGATCTAAAGCCACGGTGTTAGTATTTTGTTTACTTTCCGCTTCATTAAAAGATATTGTATATTAAAGTTTTTCAGTTAAGAGCTCCAAAACTGAAAAATAGCGGCTCAACCTCTCCTAATTTAGAAGAATAGTGTAGTCCTCTCAACTGTGAAACTTAAACATACAATATCTTTAAATTTAGCGGAAATAAAACAAAAATATTAACACAGTGGCTTTAGATTACGTAAATCTATTGAAAACTCCATATTTCTGCTTTTAGGAATGAAACAATTTCGTATTAAATTTGTTTGAAGTGCCAAATGTGGAACATACCTGATCCATTTTTAACGGTCTTCTTTGAGTTTAGAAATTGACTGAGATGATATTGAAATAAAATTTTAGTTAACTTAATTATGGGAATAGATACGGCCTCTGAGTGTTTCTGCACGCGACCTATTTCAAAAACAGGTAAACTAGAAGACTATCAACACTACGACTAGATGACTACGACTACATTATATACATTTTGTGTAGGTACATACTTATAGACACACCCAAATATTTATGGAGAATATAAATACTTTGTTGTCCCGGCAGGAATAGAACCCGCAACCTTCTGCGTTACAGCTAGGAGTTAGCCCGACGCGACGCGCCACAAAAGCCGAACTTTTATTTTCTATTTAACATCGATTTAAGAAACTCATAAGTATATAAACTAACAACAGCTTTAAAGGCACTTGATACTTCCCCGCCAGCAAATTCGGAATTTCTTCCAAAGTTGGCGCCTAAGTACAGTGAGGGTGCTTCCCGGCTAGACCCTGATGAAAAATGTTTCCTTCGAAGTTGCTCGACCTTACAGACCCCGCCCTATTTTTGTTCACCAATCAAGGTTCAGGACCCTTTCTATTAGTCTAGTTAGTCTATTGTTTTAAAGTTTCTAAACAAACCATGTGTCATTCATTCATCATTTTATCTCCGTAAGTTGAGGTAAGAAGTTAAAATGGCTTCGCCCAGAAACCTAACCTCACACCAGATCGGAAATAATTTAACACGAGCATGTCGGATTAAGTGTTGCCTTAATATCAGAGGAAATGATGATATTGGTGAGTCGTTTTTATTCTACCTACTTACCTCTTATTTTCTCCCCACATACTATGGTGGTTTTATAGACAGATTTTGCAAAAAAGATAATTTTGTGTATTATTTTTAACCGATTTAGAACCAATTTACAATGTTTTGAATGTTTAACATCTAAAATGGTAAATCTCCTAAAGCCCTAACAAAATTACATATTTAAAAAAAAACATAACCTATCTAATTATGATTCTCACATTTTTACTTGTTTGTTACCAGTATTGAATAACAAGTTAACATCTGTTCCATATTGTTGAATTCAATCTTCGGTAAAGACTAACTGAACATTGCATTTTTTAGCGCGCCGGCCGAACCGTTCGGTGATAGATGCGATACGGCAAAGAAGGTATTTTAGAGGACAGGCCACGCTGACCCAGACGACGCGACGAGTCGTCCCAGAGAGCATAATCCCGCTCATGTTGGGCACCTATCAACAGCACCCGTTTACACTGACAACTGTGTTTGTTGATTTCAGATGTCTAATAAGAACCATTAGATTTTATGTATACATAGTGTAAATAGTGTATGCCAATAGTAATAATAATAGGCGGCCAGCAAAAACAAATTGCCTTAATAGTCCAGTAAAATTGTCGTCCGAATGTATGGGCTTGTATGCGTTAAATCGGGTAGCTGGTTTTTTTGCAGGCTTGTTTAGGATGTGGGCCTTATGAATAATCCAAATTGTGACCTTAAGCGTCGAACGCACGCTACTATGTCAAAAATGGAAAAAAACTGTGATAATAACGAGCATTTCTATTAGTTCGATGAATATAACAGGGCGATTCTCAGGGCGTTCAAAAAGTAGACTAAATTTTTTACAATGTGAGATTAGTATTGTTTGAAATTATACTTAAAGACATGCTTTCCAAAAATTTCGCACCCGACTTTGCAAATTTGTTTGAAGTTGCAAATTTTTAGTAGTATTTTAGAATCTACTCAAACAACTGCAGGCAGCGGCAGCATGAAGTTCCAATCACGGTTCCTATTACTTGAATTATCTCTCTCTAGGGGGTGGATATTCACGTCACAAGACCTCAATCCCAGAATGGTTACCAGAGACGGAGCAGTGCAGGTGATTTATTTGCAGGTGCATGAAGGCAGGATTGAACGCTACTAGTCTGCAGGCACAGCAGCAACCGTGATTGGAGCTTCCCGCCGCTGGAATTATTCGAGTGATACTACTAGAAATTGCAAGTTCTAAACAACTAAAAATTTTGATAGGCTTAACCTCAAAAACTATTCTACTTATCTACAGAGGCAATTCTGGCATTTTGTAGCAAATCTACTTTTAAACGTTAAATGTAAGTCTACTTTTAAAACGCCCTAAAAAGTTCAGTCAAAAAATAGTCCTTTAAGGTTAAAATCGCCGACATTTGAAAAATGATCGAAATTTTCGCGTTTTTTTTTCATTTTTGGCATAGTTGCGTTCGGCGCTCGAGGTCACAAAATTTGATTATTCATTGGGCCACCATTCTAAACAAGTCTGCAAAAAACCACAGCTACTGGATTTAACGCATACGGTGGTGATGTATAATTTTACTGGACTATAACAGAAGCACAAAAATATAAGTTACTTCATTTTTTTACATTATCCATATTATAAATATTCAAACAGGGAATGCAGAATACGTTTTAGTTGCATTTGTAAATGACAACATGGGAATACTTTTAGACCCCTTCGTCTTTAGATAAAATTACGTAATTGTATTATTTGGGCTAGGGCCTTATTCTGTAACTACACGACATTCACACGGTTCACAAGTTTCAACATAGTGTCGACATAGCTGCTTTATATACATAGCTTCGTTATATGATTCACAAGTTTCAACCCAGTTTCTACGTAGTTTTAGAAAAGTTGACTGGAGTCTACAGTGAGGCTACCTGGTTTTTTTCTAACAGAATTAGGTCCCAGGTTGTCTGGCTGTGAGATGGTCTTACATACTTTATTTGTAACATAACGGAGCGGCCGTCTGTCCAAATTGCGTGAGTGTCCTGCCTCCTGTTATGCAAGTCCACCTCGTGGTAGTCATGTTACTTGTGTACTTAGTAAAATGTCATGTTATATATGCTTTGAAAATTGTCACGAACGGGATATACACAATTAAATCTGCGGTATACATACAGCCAGTTCATTTCTATTGTGTTTTGTAATGGCAAAATCTGAGCTGATTTTCGACTATGATTGACTGCAGCTAACCTAGTGATATTTTAGCTTGCCATCAATTTTCAATTCGAGTGACTGGAAAGCTGGCTTGTATGTTGCCCGGAAAATAGGTAAGTATTTGAATACAACGGGGCAATGCATCCAGCATTCTGGCCACTTTTCCCTCCAAACCAAAAGGTTTAGTTAATTGAAACATTAACTTTGAACTTAAAAGTACTTAGCAATAAAAATTTTAAAGACAATGATTTTATCTCCTTTCTTATTTATTTACTAGCTGCACCCCAGGCTTTCACCCGCGTAAGTGCCGTTCCCGCGGGAATATCAGGATAAAATGTAGCCAATGTGTTATTCCTGGTAGCCAACTACTTATATTCCCAGTTTCATCTTAATTTGACAACCTCTGTGGCGCGTCGGGCGAACGCTTGGCTGCAATGCGGAAGGTTGTAGGTTCGTTTCACAGTTGATGCAAATATTTATGCCTAAAAATGAACATTTGTATCTGGTCTGGGTGTATTTCGATGTATAATATGTATGTATTTACAGAAATATAAATATAAGTAGTATATCCGTTGTCTAGTCACCGTAACACAAGCTTAGCAGCTTACCGTGGCGCTGTGTGTTGGTCACAGAATTTATTTATTATTTAGTTTGGTTCGGTATTTTTTGCATGATTGAGTAACAAACATCCAGACACACATTTTTACATTTATAATATTGGTAGGAATAGTAGGATATCATTTAAAAGTGTTGGTTTTTAGCCTGTTTGACAATAGCGCACGAACTTGTTATTGGCGCCAATAATCTATAGCTGGCACTATGGTCAATAATCAATATACCTACTCAGTTTTAGAATTAAAGGAATTTAGAAGTGCTATCATAAAAGTGTCAACCAGTTCAAGAACAAACTTGACAAGTACTTATAACAACCAAAATGGAAACAAACTTAGAATAGCAGAATACAGGCACCTGTAACATTTTTTTTAAACTAGGACTAGGTGGAAGAATTTTTATGAAGAATGGTTAGATAAAAGCAGGTAATTAGTAAAAAAAAAGGAAAGGCAAATTTCCTTACAATTAAATGTAATCAACATAGTTTTAACTATCACATAGTTTCATTAAAGCTTATACTAACTAATTAACGAAACAAAACTACAACTAACTACTAAGCAGATTCCAACTTTTCCGGTGTGGTATTAAAAAAGATTACATCATCAGCGAGAACAGAAGAAGCTGTCCTCACTTGACCATCATCCATTTTAATTTCACCATAAGACAATTTTCCGGTAACATAGACTCTTTGGCCCTTCTTCAAATATTTGTAGACTGTGTCTCGTAAGCCAGGTTTGAATATACTTACTCTATGCCAGTCAGTTCTTTGTAAGACATCACCAGATTCGTATTTGTAGTTAAAATGTGTTGCAAGTGGGAAGTTTACGACAGGATGCTCTTCCGTGCCTCTTTTCTGAGGGTCAGCTCCGACTCTGCCAAGCAGTGTTACTTGGTTTATGGCTAAAAGGTAAATTTGAATATTTACAAAATATCTATGTATCTTTCTAGTCACATAATATGTAGGTATATCTCAAAATAATTTGTTAAGTTCTGAATGTCTGTGCTTTATTTACCTTGAAGAAATGTACCTAAGTACATGTACCAACCTACCTAAAGATAAGAGTAAGTAGGTAATAAGTAAATTTCATTTCAAAGGATTCAAAATAAAAAATATCAATAGGGAGTTCTAACCTATCTACGTCTTGAAAGTAAGATAGATGCATGCTATGGTTAGTTATAGTTACATACTCTTTTCTGTCTTCTGGGTATCTAGTCTGATGGAAGTAGTGTGTATTCCCTGACTCCTTACGAGCGGACGAACCAGATTCTGTACCTAAAAACAAGTTTTTACATTGGTTGGTTTTAGTCATAAACAAAGGTAAATAAGGTTATAAAAGATTGAAACGAATTACAAAGTTAAACAATCTTTTCTTCTTACCTTCGATAAAAACATTTTTATAATCAATGTGTTTCACGCAATTTAGTGTGCTGCAGTATTTATACAAAATCAAACTAGATAAAGAAAATTCATCCGGTACAAACAAAGCGCGCCTTATTGTTTTCTAAACCATAGACAAAAAAGTTTTTTTAGACACCATTTTTTTATTTCTTATCGGTTGTGAACCGATTATGGCCATTAGGAAATTAGCAAGTGTCGAGTATTATTAATATATTATGCAAGTTATTTGCATCGAAACAGTCAAGTCGTCATAGTTAAAGTCAAGTCTAGGGAATCATTTGTAAACACGGCGGCCATTTACAAACAATCTTCACGGAGCCTTGGAGACAACACTAAGTCAATGTTTTGCACCGATTTTCACTTTCATTCCACTTGTACACCTTCACGAAACTAAATTGATTAATATGCCCCCGAAATTAAACAATTTGCACGCATATGAACTAGGTTTCACAAAAATGAAAATTTAGCACCACATCTCCTCAAGGAGTTCCCGCCAAGACTCTTTAGACAACATAATTTTTAGTATTGAAGCATCTCCAAAGAGTATTTTTTCAGATATATAGTTTCCTCGTGAGGTTTTTATCGAGCTTTAATATTATTTATTGTGCATCTTCCGTACGACTAGCGTTACGTTGCATGCTCAGATTCAAGTTATGAATTAGAATGGTGCCTTAGCCCAGTACATAGAGGGAGCAGTATGGAAACTGCACACAGTATAGAAACTGTACCCACACGTTTACACTCGTGACGCGGCACGTAGTACTGACTGCACTGCGAAGCATACTTAGGGGTCTCGTCGATGCGCATGCTTATTAGTGATTATATTTTCTTTGGTTTGTATGAGTGAGCCGTTTCGAGCATTTGTAGATAGTTACTTTACTGTTAGTGCTAAACCCCAGGCCCCAGCCTTTAATGTACTGTGCCTTAGTCCATAGACAATTTAAGTTTTGTCTCTATTTTACTACCAACCTAATGAACAAAAATGGCTTTTCTTATCTGTGACATCGTGTCTTCTTTTTTCAGTCGATATTCCTTTCTCTTTCTTTCTGAGTGAATGACAGTTGTTTTTTTGGACGGATGGATAGATAGAATTTTTCTATCTCCAAAAACCACCACCATACGCAATCCGGGAAAAGTTGTTGCCTGTGAAGGATGCCTTCAGCTGCGAATGCAAAGTCCGAGAAGCCAGCCTCTTCGGAGGCTACGGATAATTCACCCGTACGACAGATTATCACCATAGTTGAACACAAAATTCGCAATTTGGAGAAGAGAAAGGTACGTACAACGCGGTTTTATCAACATCAACAAAACTATCAATGCTCCTTAGTAATTGCGGTGATACGCAATCAATTCTTTGAATTGATAGTTTTTTCTCTTTATTGCGTATATTCGGCATTACTATAGGGCTATAAATTCAAGCGTGAGTTAATAAAGCGGTCGTGGACAAGCTAAAGACGCCATTTTCATCCATGTGCTCCTGTCCTGCAATGTTGACGAAATTACCGCGACGCGACGCCCAGCCCTCGTATTGAAATTGTACATTTGTATGTTTTTGCACGTTTCCTTTCTCTAAATCAGATACAGGTGCGTGTCGATAACGTTATATTAAAATATATTTTCTATACCTAAGTTTCTTTAGTGATAAACAAACTATAGGTAGGTACTTTGTTTATTTTGTACCTTCTCCATAACCTACGCTGATTCTGTTTATTTGTACATAGTACTATATTAGGTAGGTATAATACCTACTTTTAATCAGTTGTTACTAAGGGAACACAATGGCAAACTCTATAACATAAAATTGTGCCCAACCAGAAGAGCAATTGCTCCTTTTAATGAACAAAGTGGTAATTTTTATAGCAAAGTATAATTTACCATGTAATAGATCAGTATTACATAAACAATGATTTTCAGAGTAAGCTCACGCAGTACCGTGACCTGCAGAAAGCAGGAAAGGACTTGAACAGTGACCAACGGGTTGCTGTTGCTAAATATGATGAGGTCGCTCAAACTCTGGAGTTTGCCAGGGACCTGTTCAAGCAAGTGACGTCTGTGGCCACTTCTGCAGAGCGAGAAGCTAAGAAACAAGCAAAAAAGGTTGGTTCATTCTAACACACTTCTAACATCACTCGGTAGTTTCCCTAGATACCTACAGATGCTGGTCAACTTTTGCTTCCTCTGGATTTAACTCAGGCCACAAAGCCAAGTACATGTATCCCTTTGTATCTGGGTAAGACTAAATAAAAATAATGTGGTAATACAAGTCTACCTTACAGGAAGCCTGGGTTCGCTATGCTGCGGAGACTAATAAAATTCGTGAAGTGTTGCTCATTTTGGATGTTCTCATGCAAATGGGCACCAATGAAGCTCGAGATGACTTCCTTAATGGCACCAACGGTGCCGCTAAACTTACTGAAGATGATCTCAAAATTCTTGACGACTTGTAAGTATAGTCTCCTATAGTTTAAAAGAGCCCAAGAATTAATTACCAAAATTATTTGTAAGGAAATGTCAATTCACATTGTAAAATGTTTACAGATACCCAGAAGTGACACCTAAACATGAACTTAACGAGGAAGGTCAGCCAGGATTCCACACGCAAACCATAAAGGCTGCCGAACATCTGTATGCGATCATCGACGGAAAACCTAAAGAAGTATTTGGGACAACTTATTCAAGGATTAAGGAGATTGTGGTCACTGTACATGAGTGTGGATACTTTGACAAGAGTGTTAATGCAGCCCCGGAACCAGAAGAGAGCGAGCCTAGTCCACCAGCTCAAACTGAGCCTGAACCAGAGGAGCCCGCTCCAGTCCCTGTGCCTGCTCCTATACCTGCTTCAGCACCCACGCCCATGCCTACAGTTTACGCTCCTCCAACGCTCCCCGTGCCCCCCGCACCCGCCGTGGTTCCCGCTCCCGCATACCCCCTACGACCACTTCCCCCTATCACCCTCCAGGAGGTCGAACACGCATACTTCGCCCAACAGTACCCGCAACAACGTCCCATCGCAGAAGTGATCGGATCGCAGAACTTCTTCTTCCTCCAGGAGTCTGAGATCGACAGTCCCGCCGGCACGCCTCAGCCGCCGCCGCTAGCGTCTCAACCACCGACTGGCCCGATTCCGACACAAACGTTCACAAACCAGCACTTTATTCACGGAGCGCCGTTGCCGCCGCAACCTCACTTCCCGCCGCATCCAGATCACGCGGTGTTTGCGGCTGCAGTTCCTCTGCCACAGCAGCACCCGGCTGCACCTCAACCTGCAGCCCAAGCTCCTATCCCAGCACAGCTGAGCCCACCTGAAGAGCACCCATCGGTTTCCCCCGCCGAGGATAAGATAGAGGATGATTGGAAGGAGACTCGAAGCCCGGAGCATGAAGAAGGCAGCGAACGCAAGACGCAAGGCCAAGGCGACGGCCAGGGTCGGTTCAGGCGGTTCGGTCGCGGTGCGGGCGGCCGCGGTGCGCCCAACGGACACCGCGCGCCGCGCCCCGCCGGCTTCCAGGGCCGGCAGGGCGGCGACGGGTACCGCGGCAGGCACGCCGCTGGCGAATATCAAAACAGGTGAGCCGATATAAAAATAGAATATTTACTATTATTGATGGCCTGACTAGTACGCAAATTATGCCGACTACGACCAGTCGTCAACCGACAATAATTATGCTATAAAACCAATATGATCATTATCTCAACATTTGATGGTAGGTGTGATGTCTTAGATGTATTATTTAGAATACAGTCACATTATCTTTTAGTTACTACATCGACTTTATATCAGAACGTGTACCCAGCTTGGCACGTCAACTAAAGCTAGTCGGTATAAGGTAGATAACAAACAATCTGTGACCAAAGTAGCCCACGAAGAAACTAACCCTTTTTGGTTGGTTTGTGTAATGTTTTTTGATAAATGTATGAATTGTTTGTAGGTCGAACAAGGACGGGGAAGGAAGGGGCTACCAAGGGCGTCACTACGACAGGCAGGCAGGAGGACGCAACGAGGACTCGTACTACGGGAATGGCGACGCGGGCGACCGCGACGCGCATCGCGACCACAACGGGAACGGAGGGGGGAGGTACTCCGACAGCTACCAGGGAGGGTTCAAGACGCGCGGGCGGGGCGGCGGCCGCGGCGGCTCCCGCCTCCCGCCCGCCTCCGCCCCGCGACCGCCCCGCAATCACCAATACAACCGCAAACAAGAAAACGTTGAATAGTCCCCGTGGGCAGCTATAGAGCCCCCACAACTATGATGGACTAAATCATTCGTGCAAGGCAGATTTCACCGGCAACAACATGCTGTGGTAACAACTAACAACATATTGAGAGATTATGGTATTAAAAAAAAAGAATAAAAAGCAATAAAAAAAAAGAAAAATATAAATAAAACTGAAACTGAAATAAAAAATGAGTTAAGTACTTGAATTTAGATGTATGATATGCGATTATTGTAAGTTACGTTATTCTAGATTCTTGTATAGACGATTGTTGCGGGCGGTGTGGCCACCGCGACCGGCAGCGCGCCCTCGTGCCTCGTTCTCGTGATAATTTAAGTACAGGATATTATGTGCACACAACTGATGATCAATAATAAATATATACCCGATACATTAGTTCTGGGACCTTTCCAAAATCTTATCTAATATTAAACACAATTTATTTGAAATTGTAATAATTTATATTGATCCGTAATATGTATATTAATTAAGATAGTATTATATATTATGCATGTATGTTTATTTTATCGAAGGTTAGGCCTCGGGAGCTTCCGGCGTTAATAATTATTATGTACTTTACTTGGTAACTCTGCTCTGGTTTTTGATGATTTTGTTATTATAAGTAATATTTTATTTTAATAATAAACGTTCACTTTTTAAAATAATATGTTTGTAAACGAGTGAACTATGTTTTTGATCAACAAAATGTTGTAACTGAATTTGTCTAAGCAGTACCTAATCTAAGTCAGTGAGCTCATGTAATTTATTTAATTTGTTGCGTCCAAGCCCTATTTATTAATATATCCTTCCGACATTTCTCAATAGAGGCTGTGTGCAGACAAATTAAAAGTATTCTAAAAATTTTACATAGTTTTATTTACATATTTTAGAATTCAGAGCCCGTAAACATTAAGGCTAAGTCCGCATAGGCAGGAGGCTGGCTTAGCGCCTAAAGGCTAACGAGTCGCCTAACAAAGACGAATGGTCTTGTTAGAAGGTTGCGACCGGCCGCATTGAGCGCTTGGCGCCTAGCTGTGTGACTAGTCGGAATGCAGGCCACTAGGCGCTAAGCTGCCTGCCTATGCGGGCGTAGCCTAAGGCCACGGTCAGACCGCAGTTGGGTAGCTCAGAGCTTAGCTGATCGTTTCAATGACTCATCCTAGCGAACCCAACATAAGGCACGTGAAATGCGCGGCCACACTGCTCGTTGAGTGGTTCGTTTGGCCCATCGCGATCGATGGTAGTCTAGCTACATTAGGTACTCGACATCTAAGTTCGTGTCACCTGCAGTCTGACCTTAGCCTTAAGCGCCTAATTGACCTTTTTCATCTAACTTTAAATGATTTATACAGCGCAAGCAACTTATTAATTCATGCTGTTTTATGTCGCAGTAGAACTCGGAACGTTGTAAGGTGGAGTTGGCTTGCCCAGTACCCCAGCTTAGTCAGCCATGCCCAGAGGAAAGTCGAAACGTCTGGAGCTAACTAAGAGTGGTGGGTTTCCTCAAGGTAAAAAGACTTTGGTGCGCGGTTAGCCGGGATTCGAAATCACGACCTGGGCCATAATCTCTGATGCTCAATAGCTATAGTGCATTTTTTCTCTCATACATTGGCGCACAGAACACTATTACTCCTACCTAGCGTTGGCGTGTTACAAATTCGATCTACGTGTAGTTTGCACGTGTAGGGTGTAGGTGTGGTGGTGTGGTGCAGGTGGGCTTAAATTAGGTAGCTGTACATATTTATTTTCGAACTCTTGTTTTGTTCCTGGGGCATAATATTTTATATCAATATAACTATAGTGCATTTATTCTCTCATACACCGGTTATAAATCATAGTTGGCCTTATTAATAAACATAGAATAAGATCGGAGTAATGTTACTTTTTGTTTGTCTATCAACTTTGAAAATGCTGTCACAGAAAAAGTAATCATGTTCTCACTACTCCGACCTTACTTCACGTTTATTAATAAGTCGAAGATTAGAGAGCGGTGATCGATAGCAAAATAGGAGGTTGTCAAATCGTCGTAGGTAACTTAGGGATGTTCGTTTAATGATTACTCATAATTTGGTCGGACTAATGAATAAGATTGCTCCTCAAAATGCAATAAATTTTTCAATTATGACTACAATTAATTTGTAGTAACAGCGAAAAATGCATATCTGATAAAAGTATACCTAAGTAGGTACCAAAAACATATTAAACTCACACGATTTGAACTCATCCAGTTGTTCCAGTCTCCGCGCGACCAAGATCATTGTAACATGATCGAAACATCGAGGTAAGAGAATTTAAAAATAATTATACGCGAATAAGACCCGGGAAAGATAATTACCAAAAACATAAACCAACTTCAAAAACAGCGAAAAAAATAAATAGGTAAATCGTAAAAACACCTCTGAAGTATAAAGCCGACAGATGAATAAATGTGCGAAAGGTGTATTTTTACGTTTTTTTGCTCTATTTGAAATCTGTTTTAATTACTTTTTAGAGATAAAAAATTCTGCCATTTTAGATTTAGCCGCTTCCACTCTGCACTTTAATGAGAGTTGTTTAGCAGCGATTATTCCCAGCTGTCCCCTCTGACCCTGTCCCCCGGGGGGACAGCTGGGAATTATTTTCCCAGTTGTTGGATATTATATATGCGCATTATTGTTCATGGTCCGTGATTATGTGCAGTCACCTTAATTAAACGAAAATAAAACTTCATCATCATTTTGCTAGTAAAAGATTTATTTAATAATAAATTGCCGTTTAGAATGTATGTACGTACGAAATTGCTTTTTAACACATTTGACCTCTACCTGTCCAAATTGAACAAATAAATAAATTCTCTTAAAAACCACAGCAGCTGAAAGAATCTGTTTTTTATACAACACTACTTTAGTATGTACTCGCTTATACTAGTTAACCTATACAACCTAAAGCAATTATACAAAATATCTTCATGTGTACTTAACATACGTCTACCGTAAGTAGATATAGAAATTAATATAATAATTATATTTTTCACATTTGTTCACATAATATATAAGTATTGGGCAAGTTGTAATAAAGATCACAGTACAAAATTATACTGTGTCGAAGTTTATATTATACACCGAGCTAGGTACTTTATTGCTCTAGGAATGTTGAAAAATGAGTAAAAACCAATAGATTAAGAAACAAAAGTATTGCATCACCGGATGTTTTTCTCAGGACCATCGGTATTTTATAATACAAGGAAATCATATTTTTAAACGAAACTGCGCGCGAGTAGACTCATTTGTCTATTGCTAGAGTTTGTCAATGTTGTCTAGCCATAGACATTTTACGATTCTAAAGTAAAGGTCCGAGTAGACTAATCGCCAAGTAAAATCCCAATTAACTTTTGGACGCTTTTCATGACTCAAACCCTCAAGTAGCACTACTCGATGTTTAAACGAAAGTGACCTATACTCGTCACTTTTACAAATATCCGGGCACCTATTCTGCAAGCATGCCTCAGCCCTGTTAAACTTTTTTTCCGAACACTGTCCAGAAATTTTCCTAAAGATATTAATCGTAAAGCCATTCCTTCCACAGAAAATCATTCTAATAACTTCAATTTTAAAACATTATTGTTGGATTCTCTACGGAGCTCGACAGTTTAAATGTTGCCTGACTAATATTCGCGCGCATTTTCAATCCACAAGATCAACATTAGTTACCTACCTACCAAAAGTGTTCATAACAACAAAATCATGCTTAAGTATATTTTACTTTCGTACCCTTCTACCCTTCGACTCTTTAGCAACTAATTTGGTTTTAAAGTGCGGTAGGTAATCAAATTTTAAAACATTATACAAGATGTAACGGGTAAGTCCTTTTAATCCGAAAGGGGGTTGTTCTAGACGAAGTACTTTTCGAAAAATTTAGGTGTAAAGTTTACTTGAAAGTCAGCTGTTTCTTAGAGTTCGAGGTCATTGACCTTATGTTGTTCTTTCATTTAGTTTGGTCTACTACAATCAAACCTTCAATTACTAGACATCTAGAACAACCCCCTTTCGGATTAAAAGGGCTAACCTGATACATCTTGTATAAATAAAAAAATGGAAATCGAAAATATCGTGTCAGACTTCTGAATTTTTTTTCAGCTTCGAACAAAAATCACAAGAATATTTAGGCCTATTTACTAAATTACATTTATAATCACATTTCGTACGTTATTCTTCTCGAGTCATTCATTTTATTAACATTTAGTTGTAATTTATTAAACTTTATTTTTGAAATATGGAGCTCTAAATATACAGTGTTTCAGCGAGGATAATGTTATTTGCAAGGGGTTTTCTAGCTCTTCGACTGCTGAAGTTGAAATCACAAATTATCGCAAACGCAAAACCGTAACAAATCATTGAATCAAAATCGCAACGACACTCGTATGTATTTTCAGCAGTTAAAGGCGGCTTAATACCTGCTTTACAGATTTCTGATTCCGTAATACAGATTACAGTTTAAATATCTAGATAGGATAGATAGGAAGGTAGAATCTGATATAGAAACCATAACAAATATATGTAAGATTTATAAGGAATAATAGAACCATGTATTTCCGCGATCGCGATAGAACATAAAAATATGTGCTGACACACAAGTATGTCTGGCACAACTGCTCCTGTATATGAATCGGAAAACGGAAAATACAATTTAGGATAGCGACAAGTGTTTGTAACAAAAAAGTCTAGATTTATATGGCATTTGCATAATTTTTCAAAAAAAAAAAACGAAAGTTGTTTGCCTAGAAGTACACAATCCCCTTTCAAATTACATTACTCTCGCCTATACACACTGTATTCTTCTAAGTGAAATAACTTTAATCGCTCGAAAGTCTAAATATAGGTACATACATACATACATACATTTGATCCTCTTCAGTATATAAAATGGCACCGTACATAAAACATAGGTATATGCACTAAGTAACAGCCAATGAAATTCGACGAGATATCCACGTTGATTCAAAACTAAAATAAGTGATGTCCGTAACTAAAACTACTTAAAGGTCCGACCACACAGCTGTGATATAACATCGCATGAGTTTGTTATTGCTATGTGAATTATGCTATGCTCGGCGTTTCTCTGAGGGATCGTATCAGAAATGAGGTGATCCGTCAGAAAACCAAAGTCTTCGACATAGTTCACCGGATTAGCAAGCTGAAGTGGCAGTGGGCTGGCCATATTAGCCGTAGAACCGACAACCGTTAGAGTCAACGAGTTCTAGAGTGGAGACAGCGTCTCGGCAAACGTAGTGTAGGACGTCTTTAGGCACGTTGGAGCGACGATTTGCGCAAGACGGCTGGCACGAGAAGCCGAAAATAGATCTAGGTGGCGTGCAATTGAAGAGGCCTGATGTGAATTATGGACCACTCCCACGGTGCCGAATTACATGCAAATCAAGTAGGCTAGGAGAGTTTTGGCGAGAACGCGTTGAGATGTGTTGCTAAATTTTCATTTTTGTGAAACCTAGTTAAAATGCGTGTTAATTGTTTAATTTCGGGGGCATATTAATCAATTTAGTTTTGTGAAGGTGTACAAGTGTAATGAAAGTGAAAATCGGTGCAAAACTTGGACTTTGGCTGTCTCCAAAGCTCCGTGAACAATCATTGTAAAAAATGGCCGTTGATTTAAAATAATTCCGTCGACTTGACTTTGACTACGAGGACTTGCCTGTTTCAATGCAAATAACATGCAAAATATTTAAACTTGACAAAAATAAAATGAAATACTTGACAGTGGCTTATTTCCAAATAGCCATAATCGGCTCAAAACCGATAAGAAATAAACAAAGTAGGCCAGTAAAAAAAATCGTTTGAGTGGACGGTTCTTTTGGTATAGTCACCGGTTTTAGCAACGATTTTTCGTCTCATTTTCTCGAATCATATGAAAGGGACGAGCAAAAATTTAAAAACTTGGTAATTTTGAGTGTGCGTGTCTCAGATAAAATGTCAATAACATAGTTTATTGTTATCGGGGTATTATTATTATTCAAATTTATCTAACTGATATAACGATCGACAAACTGCCACCCAGAGATGAGAGACTGATTCTGTTGACTGGCTCAGATGCACAGAAATCAGCACCGTGTAAGTGACTCATTACTCTTCAGTAAGCGTCCGCAAATCGTGACAGTCAAAAGCAAATTACGCCAAAGAGTTTGCGTAGTTGGCGCAAACTAGGAATCGTAATTTAATTCCATGAAAAGTCGTTTTAAAGTAGGGATGTAATAATAAGCATTAAAAACAGGTAACGTGGCATCAGAGATTCAAATAAGTGGGTACAGGTACTTACAGAGATGTTATATAGATGATAGTGGGAATACAAGAAATTATCGAAATTAAAATCTATAATCAAATTGGATTCCAGCTCTAAAATTTACTGAAAAGCGCTTTAACATTGTAAGCATGATCATAAAAAATAAGTTTAAAGGAAGTGGTTCAAATTTTAAATAAAAGAAACCACGTCGAAACCCCAAAAATGGACTAAATATAACCTTTTAAAAAGAAAAGCCCCGCAGTCCGAAACTACACATCCTAGTTTATTTAAAAAGGAAATCTCCCACATTTCCACGAGAAACGCATCAACTTCATGTTGATGTGGTTTTTTTTTATCGGAGGACGCGTTCCAAACCCACACATCGCAGTTCAGTTTTTAAGTTATGGCCTTCTGCCAGCAATGTAGGACAATTTGGGCCAATCTCACGCGTATATTATAAGTATTTTGGGAATCCCTAAAACGTGTCACTTTTTGTTATTATAATTAACAAGGCATGTTTCGGTCGCCATTTACTTAATTCAGAATTCTAAACTAAACAGTTTTTAGCACCTGTCAAAATATATGTGTTTTACATTGACTTAGCGTCAAATGTTTAACGTAGTCTTCATAATATTGTGTATGAAAAAAGCTCGTATTGTGTCAATGCATTTTAGCACTCTTTCATCCAACTTCAGAGTCACAATTAACTCCCATCAAAAATGAAACCGCAACTGTGTGGAAGTCCTAAACAAAACCCATAGTATAATAGAAAATTTAAATGCTAGAAAACCGTAAAATATAATAACAATGACATTAAGACAGAGCACGTAGTTTTCACAGTAATTAGAGCGTCCTTGAGAGATTCCCTACGCGAGGTGACAGTGACAGTGACATTGACAGATCCCAGGGCGGGCTGTTATATCATCTGACGTGACATCGCTTGTCGCATCTTGCGGTCCCAGGATTCCGCCTCGGCCCACGAATGTCTCACGTCGCGGAATAACTGAAACAATTCGTTATTATTATTGACGGCCTCTGTGGCGCATCGGGCGGACGCCCGACTGCAATGCAAAAGGCTGCGGGTTCGATTCCCGCTGGGTGCAAATATTTATGCTTAAAAATAAATATTTGTATCTGGTCTTGGTGTCTAATTTGTACCTATAATATGTATAGTATATGTATTTACAAAAAAAGTATAATATGTAGTGTATCCATTGTCTATTACCCATGGTACAAGCTTAGTGCTTAGTTTGGGGCTAGATTGCGCTGTGTGTAATGGAGTGAAATATTTATTTATTTTATTTATTATTATTATGAATAAATATACCTACTCATACGATACCAAGGTTAGATATGTAGTCAAGGTGATCGCTGAGCTTACGTGAAGGAGGGCGGGAGATATGGCAAGAACGAGCAAGTCACCCGCGACCACAAGTTATTACAATGTTCCTATGGTTCGACTAAATGTGTGTAAAAGTACCTGTGACAGCCACGCCTCGTCCGCCAGCAGCTCGTTCAGTATGAGCGTGGTATCTTTGCTGGGGTTCTGCATACGTTTCTCCGCCACTCGTTTACTGCACTCCGCGTACATCAAATATTTCTGATGCGACACCCGCGAATACAATTGCACGCGACCGCAGCAAGCGCTGCAAACTAAGAATTCCTGTAAAATAGAGAGAAATAACTTCATTATTATAAGTTCTTTTGGTCTAGAATCAACCTTGCAGGAAAGGTTTTGGAGGCTTTTTCTAATGATAATTTTCTTAATTGAAGGACCAGTTCAATAGTCCCATCTTTATTATAATTAAAGGACAGTTGATGACCTGTCGTTTATAGGACAAATAAGGAAGTATATTTTAGAGTCCTATAAACGGGAATGACCGTCGTGACACACATACAATTATTGAGTAATAAACACACATCCATACATACGTATTTGATGTGTTTTTAATTATATTTAAATATTTATGCTTAAAAATTAATATTTGTATCTGGTCTGGGTGTCTTTCTTGTATAATATGTATATATTTACAAAAAAAAAAATGTAGTAAGTATATCCCTTGTCTAGTACCCATAGCACAAGCCTAGGGCTTAGTTTGGGGCTAGATTGCGCTGTGTGTAATGTCGTGCAATATTTATATTTTATATCTGTCTCTCTATCTGTCTGTCTGTCTATCATTATATCTGTCTGTCTGTCTATCACTCTACCTATCTGTCTGTCTGCCTGTCTATCACTCTATTTATCTGTCTGTCTGTCTATCTATCTGTCTGTATGTCTATCTGTCTGTCTATCACTCTATCTGTCTGTCTGTCTGTCTATCACTCTATCTGTCTGTCTATCTATCACTCTATCTGTCTGTCTGTATATCTATCTGTTTGTGTATGTATCTATATGTCTGTCTATCTATCTATCTGTCTGTCTATTACTCTGTCTGTCTGTCTATCTATATATATCGTTACCTTTTCGTATGCGAGCCTGGAGTCCGGCTGCACCGGTTCGAGCGTGGCGGGGTTGTACGGCTGGCCGTAGAGCAACAGCCGGGCGAGGGCGGGCCGTGCGCAGGCGCGGCACACGCCGCCGCCCGCCGCCACGCTCAGCCCGGGCCACGTGGCCAGCGCGGCGTCGAGCGCCCGCCCGCCCCCTCCGCCCGCCGCACCCGCTGACACCCGCGCCCGCATGCTGTCCGTCACCTCGTCCACCGTCTTCACGTTCGATAGGAAGTATTCGTCTGGAAACGTTTTCATCATCATCATACTGGGAGTTCGCCCGACCTGAGAACCTCACGACCCCCTATATCCCCAACCCTCCTACCGATCAGGTTCATTTTCTTCATTGACCTAAACTACGCACATACCAAAATTCATGAAGATCGGAGCTAAGATACTCAAGTTATCGTCGAACAAACATACAAAGATACAAGCGCCAGGCCCGTCTACACTGGACCTCACTCGCTTCGCTTGTTCGGTCAATAAAGAAGTACATAAAGTTTGGATGTTTGTTGGAGGACAATCTTCGGAGCTAAATACCTATTTTGAAGGTTCTTGAACAAATAGATGTTTGACTTACCTTGTTCCTGAAATATTTCCGTCAAGAAATTGGGGTCGAGCGCATGTGATATCAAAGTCTGTATATAAACTTCGAAGTTCTCTTGGTAGATTTGTGTTTCGAGCATCCGTTTCTCGATAAACCCACAGTCGTCGGCTGGAAGTTCGCTTTTAACTAATTCAACTACTGTTTCTAGGTGACTCTGTGACCTCACTTTTACGGGTACTTGCGTGTAAAGTTTCTTATTTTCCGGGTTCCAAACTGTATACTGAAATTGATAGATATGTAATAAATAAATAGGTAAACATTAAAAATTCTGTGAACCTCACATAGTCATCTAACCCCATGACAAGCTATTAAGCTTGTGTCATTGTGACTAGACAACGGATATGATACTTACATTTATCTACATACCCCCTTACTTATAAACGATGATTAACAGATGACCAAGTTATGTGACGTTTATCTCTGTCTGACAGCTTTGAAACTACATGTCACAGTAAAAGACAAACGATAAGTAGTTATGCAGCTGTTAACGAGCGTTAATAAGTATGGGGGTAAATGTTTATTTTTAAATACGAGCTAAATATTCATGCGCAGTCATCATGTAATGTTAAGAAAATCATAATTAAAAAAAAATATATGTTTTTGAATTATTTTTGCTCAATTTCTGTCGGTCTTTTATTTTTGATGGTACCAAAGTCTAAGAAAACTCAATAGATAAGTATGCAATGAATATAGTGGAAATGAGCGTTTTTAGTAAAAATAAAAGAGTCTTACTGTAGATATGTTCCTGTACAATATTTTTCCATTTTCCTCGAACGGCTCATACTTTTGCAACAAAGTTTTACCATCTACCCTCCATATCGCCGGCCACATTTCATTTAGATCCGTTTTTATCGCCACAAATTCACCAGACTGTGAACATTTTAAAATATTCATTACATAATTGCTATCAAAATACATAAAACTGCGAAAATTATAGTCTACTTAGAAGGAAAAATGCCGCCTGACCTAACAGTCTTAGGTCATAGAATAGAAGACGTCGCATTTGAACTAGGGTTGCCAACACTTTTTTTTTTTAATATAGTATTTGCGGCTAAAAAATAAAGTACATCCAGAAAAAATATAGTATTTTTGCCAACTGATTGCAAAATATAAAAATACAAGAATTAAATGGTGTTTATGTAGATTAAGTCAAAGAAAACCCCGACAAACTTTGTGTATTAAACCTATTTATTTCCATAAAAACTATATTTGGTGGTATCTATCCACTTCTGGCACTTTTCAATAAGTAGCTTTTTCAATAAGTTCTTTTCTTTTATAAATGTTTCTAATGCTTCTTTACATCCTATATTTAAATTTATAGTTATAAGCAGTTCTTTTTTATTAAATTGATGTCTGCTTCTCTCCACTACACATATTTTTATTAGAGTGTAATCAAGATTGTGATCACACAAAGCCAGAATATTAAAAATAACTGAAAAATTTCGTATGTTAAAAATATATAGTATTTTTGCGTACTATATATGTTTTTTAAAAAGTATATAGTACGTAGACCTGAAATATAGTACAATACTATATAATATAGTACGGTTGGCTGTAATACTATATAATAATATAGTAATTTGAACTGACATCCGCAGTGACTGGGGTTGTTGAGCCCCGCCTACTTATTAGTTGACGACATTCTAGCGTTATCTATACTGGAAAATCAATGGTTTCAAAAAAAAATCGCTTAAGAGAATATCCGCTCGTACAATTGATATACGGGCGGCCAAAAGCACGTCATGTCATGTCATAAGTAAAGACATCCCCTTCTGTTTGTTAAGTCCGCGACAAGGGATAACAGCAAACTGTATTGTACTACATAAGTACTACTTATAATATAAGACATATTTTAAAAGCTATGTTAAAGGGCGTAGTTCTCGAGTTTTTTCTCCTTTGGGATTGGTTCGGTTATTAATGCGCTTCGCAATTTTGGTTTCGGGAAAACTCGTGTCGGAACGTGTCGCCTTAAGGGCAACGTATCCTCGGCTTTGGCACGCTAGGTACCTACAGTTGCAATGTTTAAAACCGAATAACATTCGATGTTTATAAATAACGGAAAAACGAAAAAACTCAAGGAACCCGCCCTTAAAAGTACCTACCTGATAGGGCATTTCTTCAGTCGGATGAGTCGAGCTGGACACTTGTTGATGTGATTTAATTTGATGCAGTTTTCTACTCGAGTTATCATTTTCTGGTGTTCCATAAATACCGTAACCCAAGTTAGGAACGTGAGCGGAAGCTAAAATTTACACGAACTGGTGTAAAGCTAGTTTTGATAAATACTATTCTAATAAATGAATAAAAAACTACAGCCTGACAGGTCCACAAAATGCACCAATAGAATTCCATAGAAAATCTTCCAAAAACTTGTACTCTTATATGAACATTGTTCAGGCTGCAATAGAATGGTTACGCACCTTGTGTATTTGTTAGAATCTGTTTTATAATCAACATGGCTAAATGCATTTTTCATTTGTGGCCTTTTCAGTGATACTCAGATACTAGTAAAAAGATTATCGAAATTTAAAATGCAATTACCCAAATTAACTTGAAATAAAATATTAGTCAATGTTTCAAATAGGAAGGAAAGGTAAGGAAAAAGGATCGCCGTTTTAATAACACTATGGTTACTTAGGGACGACATGTACAAGATGCTTGTTACATCTACTGAAGTAAGTTTGAATTAAGTACACAAAGAATATTCATGAAACATTTATACAAAATCAGGCTATGTACATGTAGTCCCTATGCGGCGAAGTCAGGGGTGCTACCAGGAATAATTACAAATTAAAATTATTAACAACTTTATCAGTAATATACTTGTGTTTATTTTATGTCTCCTCCTATTATACAAAATTATTTACATAAATTATTGAGAATTTTGTGCATAAACAAATAACAATTAAATAGAAATACAAGAAAAATATGTTCGAGACATCGCCTTCTAATACAACATCTCGCGCTTAGTTTAATAGCTGTCAATGTATTATGCATTTTGTTTGTCCTTACAATATAAAATCACTTTCAGCTAAAAGATGCATACACTAAGGTAAGTACCGACTAACCTCAATACTGTAAAATACATTATATTATATACAACAGACACCCACTGGTATTAATTCCATAAAAAAATATACCATAATTTGGAATTATTAATGGTAGCACCCCTTCAGTAGCGAGTATGACAAGAGTCACAAATCTAAAATTTACAATAAAATGGCACTAATCATGTGTCATTCGTTAACAACAAGGAAAGTGAAATCTTGTTACAGACTAACCCTAAAATATCATAGTTTGTTAAGATAGGTACATCACAATTTCACATACATATTTACAAAATTAAATGATAGATTTAATCTGATCAAATTTACACTATCACAGTTAAAATGTAACAAGTTTTCACAGTATAGTGCCTGAGTGGCGACTAATGCCCAGAGTCCAGCTAGGGCTGGGCCAGGTTAGGCTTGGCTAGGCTAGGCTTGCTCCTGTCATACAAGCTCGAGTCGAGGTCGAGTGGAGAGCGAGCGGCGCTCACCATCGCGCTCTCCGGAGGTGAAAGTCTAGCAAATTGAACGCACCTTCGTCGGGCTGGTGTTGGTAATAGTATTGGTGCTGCGGCGCCGGCTGCAGCGCGGGCACGGGCGCGGGCGCGGGCGGTCGTGGCTTCTTGGGCGCGGCCGGCTGAGGCGCCACTACGGCCGACGGTGTCGGCTTGTTCAACGGCGTACTCCGACCTTTTTTATTTTTGTCATTTAGAGGAGTACTAGGCACATTCAGAACTGGCTTGTTGAGTCTTCTCGCTTCCTCATCCGCGTCATAGGCGGCTTCTTCGCTGCCGTCGTATTTACGTTTTCTATCTTTATTCATATTATAATAACGTGGATCTTCCATCTCGATTCCTTTCGTGTGCGAGTTTAGAAGATTCGCGCCATGTAATTGGCCACCCAACAAGCCAGCTGCGCTCATGCCAGCAGAAGTGCTCATAACAGGGTTACTGAGCGACATACCTGCATTTAATATGTTCGTGGGAGCCATCGCACCATTCGCACTGTGTTGATTAGCTTCGAGCTGAATTTTCGGTTCGTTTTGTGGGAAGGCCTTATTGTTAGCAGTGCTATTGGTGTTGGTTCTCGACCACGTCGACTTTCTGGCGCCTCGTCCGGCCGGCGGAGGAGAGGTGTCGCGCTCTCCTTGTAAGAATTTCAAATAAGAAGCCATGAAGCCTGACCCTGGACCCGTGACAGGAACATTGAATTTTTTATTTTCCATTATTTTGGTGTCTTGTGAAGTGTTGTTTATGTTCGGCTGCTGTGAAGAGGGTGCTACCGACGATGCAGTATTTGTCCGTTCTGCAAGGAAACCAAGTTCTTCCTCTATATTAGGAACTACCACCTTAGGCTGTTCCTCTTCACGCGTCTCGGGGGTCGAAAACGAAGACGAGGAAGCCGAAGGTGGAGTTTCGCTAAAACTCGAGAGCGGTGTTAACTCCACTGAGGACTGAAAGTCGGGATGGGGACCTAAGTGGAATGGCGGGAAATATGTCAAAGCATGTCCGTGAGGCATAGCTAGCGCCTGGTGTTGATTGGCAAAGGTAGTCGCGTGTAAAGGAGCTTGAGACCCAAAAGCAGAGGTGCCAGGAAACATTTTAGGTGGAGGAGGTGGAAGATTCCATCTTTCAAAATCGAAATAAGTGCCATTTTGCTGTTGATTACTTGTTGAACTATGGGCTGGTGGGGGTATTCTATTGGCCAAATAATCTGCCATAACGGCTGCATTTGACAGTTCGTTTACGTTTGAATGGGGGGCTGGTTTTTCAATACTCTTTCTCCTTGTTGCTGTTTTATTACTGGATGTGGAACTGGTACTTGGTGTTTGACTTTTCGTAGTTTTAACTTCTTGCAATTGACAACTTTGTTGTAAGCTTTGCAAATTCTTAACTATACTCATGGGATCGCCGCGGCAGCTAGACAGATCTTGTAAAGCAACATTGCTACCCTCGAAATAGGGTTGTTTGTCGGGTAAGCTTGTTCTACTGGAAGATTGTGTTTGGGATGCAGGTTCATCATTACGACTATTGGTTTCTGAATTACTGTAACTACTACTGGTATTATTGCTTAAATATTTGCGAGACGTTTGACGATCATTCTCCCAGCAACTTTGGCCGGGAGTCTGATTTCGCTCAAATCTGCTGTCACTGAATGATTTACTTTGTTCAAGGCCTAACGCCCTCGTGATGACAGAAGGGTAAGCTACCTGACTATTCTGTGATGGCGGTCGCGTTACAGACGCGTCCATAGGAGATCTTGGAGCAGCAGTGTTGATTTTATTATAATGATCAACATGTTGCTGCGGAGAATTTACAGAGTTCATTGGACTATGATACATGGGGTATGCTGGACTAGATCCATGGCCTATTGGGGAATTCTGAGGTGGAGCCTGTGGGCTTGGCCTCCTAGGGACAACAACTCCGCAGTCAGGTCCATTTTGAGAGCTACTACTACTAGAGTAACCCGTGTCAGTACTAGAACTACTTTTTGCTCGTACATGATAATCTGACTCAACATTATTACCACTTTGATAGTGTCTAAAACTGGAACTTTGTGCAGATGAATATTGCGAAGAACCAATTCTATTTGTTTTGGAAGAAGTGCCACTACCGCTGTAGCTTAATCTTCCAGGAGCATCCATTATTGAATAACTTATAGGAGATGACTGAGGTTGTACTTTTTCGTTAGACTCACAACTTTTTCTCTGTTCATTTGTTAACTCTGGATATATTTTGCTTTGTGCTTTTGTTTGGACCTGTGGGGGCTTTGATGTAGGGGAAATAAAGCTACTGTTATTATTGTTTGATATTGATCTAGAAACAGACTTTTCAATACTTTTGGGTGAAGGTGAGTTATAGATGGAAGATGAGGGCCGAGAGGTTGTGCTGCTATTAGATCGATAATCTTTACTGATTGGGGTTGGGGAAGAAGTTACCGGTGGAGTTGACACAATACACGACTGCTGGGAACTTGCAGAACTTGAATAAGACTTACTTCCAGCATAATCCTGCTGAGATGTTAGCGGACCACTTTTTGCACTGCTTGCACTATATGAATTATCAGTCTGATTTCCAAATGATGGAGGAGATTGAAAAAAGGTAGATGATGATGTCGATGACGCCGGTTTCGATGCCGCCGCTGGGGACGCTGACCTGTTGCTTTGTTTACCACTGGAAATTTGTGAATTGAGGTGGTTGTTTAGAGTTTGTGCAGCAGCAAAATGTGCATTAAAATTTTCGTATGTTCCTGAGGCTTTTGTCGTTGCTGGACTAGGCGATGAGGGCACCACACTCTCGTGGGGTAATATTCCAAATGGACTGGGCAGTTGGTTATTTCCCTGCCAACTAAGTCCTGCCGCTGCCCCACCTGGGGCAGAAGTTTGATCGAAAAATGAAGTTCCCTGTGCTAAAGTTTGATGAGAATAGTTTTCTCTTAGTGAAGAGAGTTCAGATTCAACTGAGGTCTGCTTGGAAGCAGCTGCCGCTTGCGCTTGAGCTATAACTTGTCTGTGTTGAGCTTGGAGTGATGCTGAACTATAATGAGCCGGTTTAGGGTTTGCGTGATGAAACAAGGGCGAAAATACAGCATCATATCCAACAGTGGGCGGAGATAAAAACCCCCCAGGGTTAAACGGAGATGCGGTTGATGATCCCAGTTGTCCAGCCAGAGATGCAGTGGTGTGTGCAGCCTGTAGCAACAACTGACTTGTAGTCGACGG
This sequence comes from Idaea dimidiata, assembly GCA_949358125.1. Classification (NCBI taxonomy): domain Eukaryota; kingdom Metazoa; phylum Arthropoda; class Insecta; order Lepidoptera; family Geometridae; genus Idaea; species Idaea dimidiata. The sequence goes on along the minus strand of OX442339.1, from coordinate 10,525,512 downwards.
TACTGACTGGCTTGCTATTCCCGTGCCTCCACTGGCTAGGTGGTGATGAAAGTCTCCACTCGCAGCACCAGCCTGAACGCCTGCCAATCGATTGTAAGAAGCATATGCCCATGGCCCAACAGGATCCATTACCAACTCCGTGATGATTTATAGTTACAATATAGGTAATATGTCACCAGATGTCCACACTTTCATCCATAGTTTGTTTACACTGTTTTTTTAACACTGAACTGGATCAGTATAAAATGTTTTCCTTACTATTTTTCCAAATAAAACACACTCCTGTAAAAAAGAGAAAAAAAAAATTTAACCACATTTACCAATGAGAATGAAAATACTTATCTAACACGAATTACGAGATAATTTCTTGAAATATGTGGAAAATTGATTCAATTTTAGAGACAATGGTTAGAAGTGAAAGAGAATAATACGCCGCCGCTTTGCCATCCATCAAAGCGCGCGTCGTTGGGCGAGAGAACAATACAGGGATTTAGTAGGCGTGAATTATCTTTAGAATATCTGTATTTGTGTTGTTTAACGTACCATCGCCTTCCTTCAGTTATCACATATCTCAATGTGGTTTCGGAGGACGCTCACACAACAGATAACATCATAAATATGGCCTCGACTCCTCGAGAGCTCGCAGCAACGGGTTTGTCTATTGTGAAACAAAAACCAATTGAAATGGTAGTATTGCACTCTATTTGTTCACTTTCTTATTAGCACTTTGTTTTGTTTTACAGATAATCGTTTCAAAATCAGTTACTTAGAAGCAAAAAACCAATTACTTTATTTACAAGTAGAAATACGACAACGTTTTGCCTTTCACATTAATCGCCGCCATCTTACTTGTCGAATCAATCTGTTCCTAGGGATGGTCACACTAAACTTAATCGATTTTCTTGTTGATTGTGGAAAAAGCTCGATTATTTTTCTATGTTCGATCTTACTATTCATATTTCTGTGGTTCGATCATAATTTTAATGAGAAAACATTTTGATTTACTATGTTATTATTAAAATATTATTTTTTTGTCCGAAAACATGAATGTCAGATTTCTTGGCCAGAACCAATAGTAACGAAGTGCTTATTTCCTCACCTAGCAGTTAAATGAAATTCCTAATAGAACGCACCAAATGACAATGATACTTGATGACATAATACATAGGTACAAATGCATGAAAGAAGACCGTTCAAAATGGACCAGCTATGTTCCACAGATAACACATTTCGCACTTCAAACAACAACTCTACGAAATATATTCATTCCTAAAAAAAGATATATACGGATTATTCAATAGGTTTACGTGATCTAAAGTCACTGTGTTAATATTTTCGTTTTATTTCCGCTAAATTAAAAGATTAATTGTATGTTAAAGTTTCACGGATAATTATGAGCACTATACTATTGAGCCGTCATTTCTTAGGTTTGGAGCTCTTAAATTGTGAAACTTTAATAAGTATACAAAATATTTTAATCTAGCGGAAAATAAACGAAAATACTAACACCGTGGCTTTAGATCAAGGAAATCAGTTGAATAATCCATATATTGTGTTTTAGAAATGCCTTTAAAATTTCATTAATGTGTACCTCAACCCCCTAGGTGAGCTCTAAGGAATAACGCCGATCTTCTTTCCTAAATCCATACCAAACAATACCATTGTACACGAATTTTTTTAAAATGTATACATAATAATAATGTACTACATGTGGTAAGTGTTGTACTAATTGGGAATATTTAAAAAGTAGCTGTAAACGAATGTATCGTGTCAATCCAAAACGACATTTTATTGTTAGAAAATAATATATTCCCTGAACTAAATCGATTGCAATGAATCTTGGTTTCGAATATCGATAATTTTAACGATTCCGAGTGCTTATCGATAAACATTGAAGTCGATCAGACATCCCTAATCTTGTGGATCGAAAGAACGAGTCGACCAAAGAACAAACATGGAACAAACAATAAAAACAGCGTCATCTATTAGTCATTGAAAAAAGGATTATACTTTGTAAGAATTTCTTCTTTTCTATAGTGGTAGTTTTATTACTTAAGTAAAACAATACTCATTGATGGCGTTTTACAAGTAAAATAAATTTGTATATTTTACTTGATCAAAAAGTTCTAAGTTTGGTTGGCAAATTTTCCGCTGCGTATTTTGCAATATTTGGCGAGACTGCGTTTAGTTCGTTCGGAAATGAAAGAGATAGCAAATGTATGGTTCATTTTGGCGGTAATGAATGAGTGGTGGACCCAATGCTCAGTAACGGAGTCCCTCCTTTTCGCATAAACTTTTTGTCATTATAAACACAAAAGGTATAACGATTTTAGCATAATAAACATTTTTCGTAATTTGTTTTTATTGCTCAAGGCATATCTACTAGAAATAATTTAAAAACTTTATCTTCAAAAATCCACTCCGAGATTTGAACGCAGAGACGCAGTTCAAATCTCGTCGCGAGTGAATTATACCTTTAAAATATTTATAATAAACATTTTGCCATAATACTCATTACGCATATTATAAGCTTTTGGCTTAAATATTACTGTCATAATCATAACTCATAAATTTTTTTAAAATTATTTATTACGCATAAATAAGTAATAAGACTTTCTATGTTTAATAATAATATGTACTTATGTATTTACAAAAAAGTAGGTATATAGGTATGTTGTATGTTGTACTTATATCCGTTGTTTAGTGCCCATAGTACAAGACTAGTGCTTAGTTTGGGGCTAGATAGCGCTGTGTGTAATGAATGTCATTATGTCGTGCAATATTTATTTATTACTAGCTGCGCCCCGCGGTTTCACTCGCGTAAGTCCCGTTCCCGCGGGAATATCGGGATAAAAAGTAGCCTGTGTTAATCCAGGTCCCCAGCTACCTATATTTTTCATCGCCATCGGTTCAGTAGTTTTTGCGTGAAAGAGTAACAACCTCACATAATACATACAAACTTTCGCGTTTATAATATTAGTAAGATTTTCTAAAAAAAATGGCATTCAAATATATTTTATAGTAGCCAATGACCAATGAGTCTATTATAAGTTTTTACATTTCTCTGGGTAGCACAACTTTTTTTATAAAGTAGGTAAGTTATTTTAGTTGTGCACATTATCTGTTACTTCCATCAATTTATGTAGGTCACCTAAGTCACTAATGGCTAGGTGACCTACAAATATTTTATTAGAACTTATAGGTAGGCCCACACAACACCAATGAAACACACCGATTCATTCATAAGTTTATTCTTCATAGATTTTTACAACTAATCTTTGGTAGGTCAAACACGTAGTATGTACACGTTTGTTTAAAAATAAGCCGGAAGACAACCATTATAAAAAGCGACCTAGATGTAGGGTAGTAGTTGGTACATGTTAGACAAATCTAATTTATTTTAATTAAACAGGTAAAAAGAAATCCACAAAATTGTTGCTACAAATATACGTAGATGTCCCTAATGCTTTTACAGACGAGAGATTTTTGTGATAGGTACATACAGTTTCTCTCAAGAGTTCCGTAGTGAACACCAATACATATCTAGTTTCGTAATTCTGTATGTGCGAGATTACGAAAACTCGTGGTATGGGTCAAATAATTTATAATACTAGAACTAAAATGTGAACGAGTAGCTAAAAAGTGGTCCGGGGAAAGGGACAGCGCTAGCATTAGAAATAATTAGAAAGGGACAGAGCTCCTGCATTAATCATGCTGTTCCTTTCTAATTACACTATTAGAAAGGGACAGAACTCCTCATCTGTGCTTTTTAGTTCCACGTGCGCTTCCTTACATTACATATTCTTGGTATATGTAAAGCAGGCTATAGATAGACAATCAGTGCCAACAGTTAAAAGCAAAAAAGTAATGGACTGTCAAACTGATTAACTGGGCAGTTAAACTGCACAGATAAATATAAAGGTCTGTATATAGCCGCCTTAGGATGATTTATATTAGACCGTCACGAGCGTCGGCCGGGCCCGAGCTTCGTTGTCCATTGCTCGGCCGCCACTCGGTTGCAACAGACCGATCGACTCTCGTCGAGCAATGGATAACGAAGCTCGAACCCGTGATGGTCTAATATAAATCATCGCTTACCAGGGGGAAGCGGCATCAGCGGCGCACAGGCATATCTACCAGGGGAGGGAAAGCGATCACTGGGTGACATGAGGTAATAAAGAAATAAATAATTTGGTTGGATTACAAAGACGTTACGGGTTTGTTATCATTATTTTCTATTCATGGATCCCTTGGCGAAACAATACCGTAGAGCTTCTTTCTGTTGGATTTCAGTTCTTATCTACTTACTACGGAACCCTTCGCAGTTGACCTTCACAATACGCACTTATTTTATTTTACATTTCCTATTTATTTATTTGTATAAATCAGTGCATGTTTGTATAAAGTAATTATTAAAGTTCCATTTGGAACTAGTGCGTTTACTGAATATACCAAGGCAATTTTTGGCACATGTTTACACATAGTTCAAATTCAAAATCAGTGTTATTTGCAGTTTATAACTTCGACGATGGTATTAAGTACCTACTAAAGATTACATTAATAGTTGGACTTTGTAATTGGCCTCGCGCGAACAACAACAATTAAATGCAGGACGGCAAAAACTACATAGTACATACAACCATTTAAAAGAGAGCAGATAAAATGACAACTTTTTGGACAGCGTAGACGACGTACTTAATACTTAAAATTATGACGAACTACAAATGGCGTCTGATCGAATCTGAGGCTGAAATCTATAGGGCGAGCTGTGACTTTGCTAAGCAAAACTTTCACTTAAGGCCCACTTGCAGTACCAAGTAATATTCCTTTACCTTGGATACGCATACATAGTCCAATATTCTCTGAGTACAGAAGAAAAAAAACAAAAAAAAAACAGTTTTCTAAGATTTTTGTTATCGAGCAAAATTGCTTATATGGTGTTTTTAACCCAATGTTTTCCAGTTAGGTGTTTTGAGCTACGACATAATATATTTTTATCCGACAAAAAAATCAGTTAACGATTACTTACAATTGAATCAAATAAAGGTCGATTTCGAAAATTTCAAAGAAAACCTCGCCTCAAGACAATTTTGGTATTTATAAAGCGAGCTTTAATCAAAATCGATCGAAAGTCTTAAGTTTTTTAAATTTATGTACCTACTTACCTAAACCAATCAAAAATAATGATCTAAACTTTGCTTAACTGTTATGTATGTATGACTAAGAAGATCTTTTTATTTTAATTGTACTCATTACAAAATGTTGGTTAGACAATTTCGACTATAATTTCAAGTCTACTTTGCCAAGTTTTTTCTAAGCTTAGTCTGCGCAAAGTTTAAGTACGCTCTATAGATTTCAGCCTGAGTCAAATTACATTTAGCACAGTTGAGATATCGATGAGGGCACGTATTCTGTATCTAAATCGTCTCAGAATTGTCCTAAATTTAACGGTGGTGATGTTGAGAAGATACGTGTCGAGATATTCTGTACTTTCAATGTTCCGTACCCTATAAGGTAAAAAGGATTCCTTATAAGAGCACTCGATTGTCAGTCTGCCAGTCTGTTTTTCCTAACGATTTGAATTACTTTGTTAACTTTTGAAAATCATTTGTTTTTTATACTTTTTACTTTATATCCAATAGAGACGATTGCAAAATGTACGCCTTTTTGTCCTCATTGATAGCTTTTATTTGTTGCTCTGTATTATGTTATCTTATGTACCTACGTACGTCACACGCACTGCTCATAATTTATTCGTAGCTAACATTAAGGTACAACATTTTGGACAACTAATTCAAATACATGCAAAGAACCTTCCGTCTAAAGTAATTATTTCACTGAGTTTTTTTAATAATATTGTAATAACTACCGCTTTTACTTAGAGTACGAAATACACCGCGAGAATTCGCGTGTAATGTAACGTTACATATTCGAGCATTACATACAGCGCGCACCTTGTAATGATACAACATGTAACATCAATGCGCTTTACTTGTAATAAATTGTTTTTTGTTAGTTTTATAGTGTTTCCTACACTTGACTAATTTTTGATGACTAATTGTTGAAGAAATGCTTTCTAAAAATTGCACCCGACAGGACCTGAACCTGCAACCCCAATATTCCGTATCGTGCGCTCGTCAAATACGCCACAGGTGCTTGCTCTGTCGTCGTGAAATCACAAGCAAGTACCTGTGGGGCAATTGGCGCCACATTTTTAAAATAAATTGTTATAAAACTCGTGGATGCTCGTCAGTCCGTCAGGTAGTATTGTAATGTAATGTCGAATCTATGTACAATGTTTTATTACAAGTGAATGCTCGCGGTTAGGGAGCACCTTAAGGGGTACATACGAGCTAAACTGAAAATCCCTGTCGGATTCATCGAAAATTGTTGATTATTTTCCGACGCAATGGTTTAGAATATTTTCGTTTAAAGCTTTGTAAATGACATTGTTTCTTACATGTTAGTTTAGCTTTAAATGACAATTATTGCATCGAAAAATAAAGAATATTTTTCGATGAATCCGACAAGGATTTTCAGTTTATTTCGTATATACCCCTTAATAAAATAAAATCTAAATAATAGATTCACTAAAGGTCTCCGAAAACGAGATCTTTTTGTCCGTTGAAGACGAGACTAATCTATACCAAGTACGAATTGCCGTTTTGTTACATAATCAACAGTCATTTTGTGTGGTTACTATTCTTTGTCGCTATTGCAGGACAAAAAGTCACTCGTTTGCGTGGGCCCTTAAGTAAAACCAACCAATTTATACCCACTACAAGTTCGCAAATGTGACCACTTCTTATTTAATTAAATCACAAAAATACAATTATATTAATTCATACATTCATGAACTATAAGACAATCTTTGTAGCTTAAGTGGAGAACACATTTTATCGGAAATTCGGTAATTCGGAATGTCGGGGCAAACAAAGTTGATTGATTTCTACGAGATAAAACCTGACGATAAACCAAGGTGTACGATTGTCATATTGTGTTTGGTCCGTCCGTGAAATGGTCACAAACGGTTTTGCCGAACTCACTCCATGTTTATTGATAAGGCTATTGAAATACTAGTGATTTTGTGCAGAATTGGTACTTACCAATAATTTTTGAACCATTTCGAGAAAAAAAACTGACATTTTAATTGTAGAATTTTCAACTTCGGACAAAACCAACAAAAGAGACAAAATGATCGGCGGCCCCTTTCTCCCTCTAACAATCCAAATAACCTCACTTCAACTTACATAGAAAATTACGATAAATATTCATGCTATTTGTACAGGGTTTTTATGCAAATTCGATTTAAAAACACCTACTTAGGACTAACAAAATAGCAATTATTTAATTCTTAGATAAAATATAATGACAATGAATAATTGTTAATTTATGCGATGAATGGACTAACGTCATGACATAACATTACATAATACCTAATTAATAATTGTTTTAAAGACGTTACTTCTAACAAAAATAATAACTATGTAACTTGTTTTATAATGTAAAATAGAATGCAGAATGCAGAATAAGCGCAAAACATCAAATAACAAATTAATATCCTTTTCATAAGAAAATGCAATTAAAACTTGGTACAAAATATGAGATGATGATAAAATTCTAATTTAAAAACACATGAAGGTTGTAGATACCCAAGCCTTATGTTAACAAAAATGTTTTCTATTTATTACCTGGGGCCCTTCAAGCCCACGAAAATTTCGGATGTTTAATAATAAAACGACCATTTTTGATCTATAGAAAAGAAAAATAAAACGTTTTGCGTTTAAACAATAACTTTAATTTTATTAAAAAAAAAATCTAAAATGTAAATAAAAAAAAACAGCATCTATCTAAAAAATAAACACCACAAACACATTTATAAAAATAAATCTTTGGGTTCACTTGGCAAGTTAAAAAATCAAAATCACAATACAAACTTAACAATTAAACGTAGGTACATAAAATCAGACCCTGGTTAGGAATATCAAATTTCATAAGAATAAAACATAATTGAGTATTGGGACTAATGAGACGGTGGAAAATTTACGCAGAAGTCATCAAAACACGATAGGGTGTCACTCTTACCTTTTATCCTCGGCGACGCAAAAGAGGGTTAAGGCCCCATACTCACCTAATGACGTGACAGGGCTAGCAAATTTCAGACGTGTAAAAGAAGGACGCAAGATGCGACTATGCAATATTTTAGTGAGTAAAATCAAACAATTCCTAATAACAAGATAACTATTTATAATTTAGTAAAACTGTTCTACCAATTTCATGTGTATGTTATTATGCTAATACAAAAAAAAAGATATTAAATAGGTCACGTTTAGCTGTAAAATGAATATTTCTGTTTTAAACGAGTTGCTTAAGATTAAAAAATATATTATAAATGACATGTAAAGAAAACTACCAAAATGAAGCTATAAGAGAATGAAAAACAAAATACCAAAATAGTATTTCCGAATATTTTGTAATTACTGAGAAATATTGAGATCCCTGCCGCGAATATCGTGAGTATGTCACCTTAAGTGTTTATCAGACTAACAGCCGAATACAGAAAAACGACTTAAAATTTGAGGGGTACTATATTAAGCGATTTCCAAATTTAAAATCATTATGAGAATTTCATGCCAACACTCCTGCACGGATGCGAAGCCTGGACCGTTAAGGAGGATCTTAGAAAACGTATAGAGTCGTTCGAGATGTGGACCTATAGACGCATGATGTCAATCTCATTGACGCAAAAAGTTACGAACGAAGAGGTTCTGCGACGTGTCAACCAGAAACGCAAGCTTCTGCTAACCATCAAGCAAAGGAAAGTTGCATATATTGACACCTGTTGAGGAACCGGACTGGATTACTGCAACTGATTATGATGGGAAAAGTTTCGGGGAAAAGTTGGTCGTAGGAAACATCAGAGAGTGGACAGGAATAGCTAGTGCCGCCTAACTATTCAGCCTCGCGATTGAACGAAATATACTGAACTGACTGTCAACCTTCATTTGTTGGATAGGTACCCTGAGTAGAAGAAAAATGGGATTTTCGAGTTTGAGAGCCGCTTAATTATTTACGTAGAACTCAAATTATGAGTAGCGTTTCTAAATTCGGCTGTTAGTATGTTTGGCCCTTCGTGGTGCTCTAAAACAAAACAGTTAAAACCATATGGTTTGCGCGATTTTGCATAATAAAACACTTTATTTACCGGGTTTAAAAGCTCGGTTCGTTTAAAAATCATGAATAAAACGCGAATAAACCCAGTTAAAACCATTTTGGTAATCCTTAAGTCAATCGATTCGTTTTATATTAGGTACTTTTTCATGTTCTGGTTTTGTTTGCGCCAACTTAGTATAATCACGAAATATTTTCGTTTTTTTTAACCGACTTCAAAAAAAGGAGGAGATTATTTACATTCAAATCACGTCGGAAAAAATAGCAAGAGTCCCATCCTACTGTGTTATGTATGGCTACTGAGAACACATTTCTACATTTGGTTTTACCATTATACATAATAAAATATAATCTACTTATAATATCCAAAAAAATAAATTCTAATATAATCAAAATATATTTAGGTATTTAGACACCCAGTTATTTGAAAGAAAATCATTTTATTATTCCAAATCGCTTGATAGATGGTGCTAGTATAAGTTTTATTATCTATGCATAATTTATGTTAAATTTTGTTCTGACCTTGAAACAAGATTTAGATCTTTTTGACATCGATGATATCTATATAAATGTATACATAAATTATCTACGTTATAAAACTTCATTTTATTGGTCAAGGGCAGCATTCAGTTTATTTTATTAGTTCTTAATACAAGCTAACATCTATCGAGACATAATAAAATGAATCTACGTGATTTTACCTCATTGGAAAATGAATCTTCTTTCCTCTAGCACAGAGTTTAAAATCTAACGAGATTAAAACTTTGAATACATCAAAGTGTTTTAGCTTATCGCTGTAGTATCCGACTTTATTTGGTTTATGAATAACGCATGAGTTTGAGGTCTTAAATACCTTGAGTGAGGGAGTTTTCCAACACGATGTCGAATTCATCTAGCGGTTCTAGTATTTGTTTGAGGAATGTGAGCAGACCGCGTTTTCTAAGGAAACTCTGTTCTTCGTACATCTCTGCAGTGACACGCGTCATGGACATTGGTACTAGCATACGGTGGAGCCAGTGTTCACTGCAAACAAACAATATCTTTACATTTTGAAACTTGCACAATTTGCACTCATATTTACATTTTCCCGGGTCTTATTCTCGACGTTTCGACTATATTACAATAGTCTTGATCAAGAGGAGCCAAACCTCGCGACCAACGCCAAACGCACCTACACGACCTTTTTAGTTAATTAGATAGCTGGCAAATACTTTTGGGCCTAATTTCATACTCTTTTTTTAATTGAATGGCATTACTTAAACAAAAAAATGCTAATTTCAACGTCCGACGTTTCAAGGTTTTTCCAGGCCTCCTACTGCGACGCGATTAAAAACCAAAAATTGAGTTTGATTCGATTTACCGTAAGCTAAGACAGATGAACAATTGAAACTTTCCGTCCTTGCCAAGCGTCCTCCCAACGGAATTGACTTCGTCCATCAAATGACAGTAACACTTTCATATCGCCCTGTGTTCCTGGTCCTGTTGTTCTGACTGACTTACCGTAAGCTAAGACAAATGAACAATTGAAACTTTCCATCCTTGCCAAGCGTCCTCCCAACGGAATTGACTTCGTCCATTAAATGACCGTAACACCTCCATGTCGCCCTGTGTTCCTGGTCCTGTTGTTCTGACTGACTTACCGTAAGCTAAGACAGATGAACAATTGAAACTTTCCATCTTTCCCGAGCGTCCTGCCAACGGAATTGACTTCGTCCATCAAATGACAGTAACACCTCCATATCGCCCTGTGTTCCTGGTCCTGTCTACAGTTGTACGCCACACCGCAACCCTTGTTGTTCTGATTGCTGGGTTCGTCGCATAAACTCATCTTGAATTCGTCTTTTACTCTCTCTGTGAAAAGTTTAGATAGTTTAAATAATTCAGTTATATATAAAAGGCTTTGTCCTGACTGACTGACTGAGGGATCAACGCACAGCCTAAACCGCTGATAGTAGAGTATAGAATATGACAAAAGTTGATGTATTAATATCTATACTAATATTTTAAAGTATAGATATTAATACATATCGCTAATCTCAGGAACTACGGGTCCGAATTGAAAAATTGTGTTTTACGGCCCATTTATCGAGGAAGTTTATAGGTTATATAACAACACGCTACGACCAATAGGTGCGACGCATGCATAAAAATGTTGCAAACACGTTTAAAAAATTAAGATTACCATGTCTTACTTTCTTTACAGCATGCCATTTCATAAAGGCCGGTGTAAGATACCATAAATATACAGAGCCATAGCCTTAGCATAGCAAAGGAAAACTAGCCCATAAATATTATGTACGGTTTTTTTTTAAATATTTTAATCAAAGTCACTTTTGCATTCGGATGCGATTTGATTTCGCTCTCGAGATTATGTTTTGTTAATAAATATAATAACTATAATTAATAAAAAAAATTAACAGCTAAACCATAATACTTGACGAACGCCACTAGTACTCCTCCAACCAAGTCCATTTATTAAGAATATAGATTTACCAAAATAATCCCAAATGAAGAGATTCTTCCCGAACAGTCGAGCCGACTTAAATCCACACAAGAAGGCTTGCTCGAGACACTTGACAAGCCCGTTCTCTCCACACAATAACACGCTTAGGGAATTCGCATCTTTATCCCTTTTCGACTGATAATGCCATTTTACTATGGCGTTTACACAGTCACCTAGAACAAAGAAAACATGTTTGAAATGTGGGATAAATTTTATCTTTTTCTTGGATATTTGTCTGCCGTGTAATCCCAGCATATAATACCCTACCTTTTTCCATGGGTGTTGTAAAAGGCGATTAAGGAATTTGGTGGCGGCTAGCGAACCTAAAGCGCTATTACGAAATGTAACTTCCGAATGTTCGGTTCCGAACGAAACCGAACGAAGTTTTAATTATTGCCCTAATACGAAACAAGTTCGGATTCGGCAAATTCATTCGGGTCCATAGACTATATTGATACGACTAACTTCAAACGAAGTTCGGTCGGACCAACCGATCGCAGTCCGTAGTAGGAAACGTACGAATGTTCGGCCGAAACTTCGTATTTTGTCATTTCGTATACCACACCGGGAATAACACATAGGCTACTTTATACCCCGAAATTCCCGCGGGAACGGGACTTACGCGGGGCGTAGCTAGTTGATTATAATATCAAAACGCATATGCTTACTCACCGATCATATGTTGTATAGTAGAAGTGGAGAGATGCGTGGTGGTGGGCGTGGTGGGCACGACACAGGCGGGGGTGCGCGGCGCCGCCTCGCTCGCGCTGCGCACGCGCGCCGCTACCAGCAGCCGCTCCGTCGAGCCGTCGTCTACGCCAGTACCTAGCCAGCGGTTGCAGGGGAACCTGGACCATACCAGTTGATCGTTAAACTAGAACCCCCCAATGTCACAGCGAGTGACAAGGGGGAGGGAATCAAAATGTCATGAAATTAGGCCCCTAAGGTTGTAGATACGAAAAACGCCGTTAAAGACGGTATTGTTGAGCAATCGACAATAATGGGTGACATAACACTCAAAGTGAAGCAATCTTTAGCGGAGAGTACCTCGAATAGGCAACTAACTGACTCTGATACTGATCACCCTAAGGCTGCGTCCGTATAGACAGGAGGCTTGCTTATCGCCTAGAGGCTAGCTAGTCGCCTAGCGAGTCATAGATGACTCGCCAGCCTCTACGCGCTAAGCAAGCCTTCTGCCTATGCGGCAGTTCACTAACGAGGCGTACCAACTATTAGGTAAACTGTGCCTAATGTTAGGCAGTGGCGCCCCCAGTCGTGTTTATCTTATCCTGTTATCCTATCGCATTTATCTGGTTTTTTTTTACGATTTTAGCTTTGGAAACAAAATTTGCAAAGAGCCTTTTCTACCCTTTTATCCTTAGGTTCTCATCCAGTGGGGCGTACCCCCACTGGAGGGGGCGTAAGGAGATCTAAATAGTGCCTCCCTTGAGGCCATCTGCATTTTTAAAGGAAAAAATTGACGCGTAAATTACACTTAATAATATCCCATTCTTTCATGTTTTCGATCACTGCACACGTCAAAATAATATTACCTATTTACAATGTGGGAGGCCATAACAAAATAACAGGTTAGGAAAACTTGCTTTAACCTTTGCATGCGGCGACGGTGTTTAAATTCGACAATCCACAGAACTATTATCGGTGAGTGAAGTCTTAGTAAAAGGGTCTTGTTTTTACAATCTGAGTCCGGAACCCTAAAAATGCGATTAAAGTACGGTTACCTTGGTTTTATGGTACTTACGTATAGGTATATCCCGTAACCTCATTCCTCACGTAAACCTGGTCGAGAAGCCATCGCGGTGACAGGCCGGAGTTATCGTGACCGATACGCAAGGTAGACAGAAGACCTAGGTTTTTGTGCTGAAAATTACAATTAAAGTGAGAAATCACACTAATTTCTTTTATGGTTTTCGCGATTTTGCATAATAAAACACTTTATTTATCCGGCTTTATCGCGTCTTTATTCATTATTTGAACCGAGCTTTCGCTAACTTTACAGTTGGCTTTTTCAAGGTTGACACACACACACAATCATACTAACAAAAAGTTTAAGCGAGTTTTACTTACAATATAAACTCAAACAATGTCAAAGTCAAAGTTAAAGTCAAAATAGTTTATTTCCTTTAGACTCTTGTACAACATTAAATGCACATGATCATTTGGCTACGTTTTAGGTGTATTGATTTTAGTGTGGCTTCGGAACGCGCCCTCCGATCAGAAGAAGCCACAAGAAACTCATGGGGTTTTTTTTGTTATCATGTGTTAAATTACAATCGTCATAATACAGATATTATCTATATTCGAACAGGAGCAATCAAAATATTATGTCCATGGATTTTTTCATTAAGATAAAAATTACATTTTACGAAAACCATAGGGAACAAATGTCTTGCTATGGCGCAATTGGTAAAATTTATGGTAAAATATTGCTCCACTTCCACTATAGCCCTAAATATGCGACAGTGTGAATCACTTGATCATTGCAACAAAAAAGAAACAAAAAAATAAACCCATGAGTTTATTGTGTCTTCTTCTCATTGGAGGTCGCGTTCCGAAGACGCGATAGTTATTTGACATTTCTAAAAATATATGTAAGTAATAATATATAGAATAAAAATAATAGGGGTTAAAGTATGACATTGCCGTTTTATTGCAATAGGTTCTTTGAATTGACATAGAATCTTCATGGTTTGAGGTTTTCGAATGAAACTTTTTTCAAATGGTTTCTGTGATGTTCTTTTTTTAAAAAATGTGAAACATTTGAATATCGACTTTCAATTGTTTTTGTTATTCAATTTAGACAAGAAAGATGGATACTGCGAAAATTCGAGTGATTTTTGAATACGAGTTCCGAAGCGGAACTAACGCGGCAGAAACAGCCCGCAATATCAATGCTGCGTTTGGAGAGGGGTCTACTAATGAACGCACCGTGCGATTTTGGTTTAAACGCTTTCGTGATGGAAATTTCGACTTAAAGAACGAGCCACGAGGAAGACCGCCCACACAGGTGAATAACGATGAATTAAGAGAGATAGTGGAAGCCGATCCTAGTCAAACTACCCAGGAATTAGCGGCATGGTTTAACGTTACCTTACCCACATTATTGATTCACTTGCATCAAATCAATAAAATAAAAAAATACGAAAAATGGGTGCCTCATGATTTGACTGATCTGCAGAAAGAAACGCGTGTTGAAACTTGTGTTGCCTTGTTGAACTGGTACAGAAATGAAGGAATATTGGATCGAATTGTAACATGTGATGAAAAGTGGATTCTTTATGATAACCGGAAAAGAAAAAATGCAATGGCTGACCCCAGGTCAAATGCCACAACAGTGTCCTAAAGCAAAACTTACCAATAAAAAGGTAATAGTAACTGTTTGGTGGTCTCAGCATGGTGTTATTCACTATAGTTTTCTTCGATCTGGTCAAGCAATTACGGCAGATGTCTATTGTGCCGAACTCCGAACCATGTTGACAAAACTAGCAGTAAAACAGCCCCGACTCATGAATCGATCTTCACCATTATTGCTCCACGACAACGCGAGACCTCACACAGCACGAGAAACCATTTTGACCATTCAGGAACTGCACTTAGAAACCATTCGTCATCCTCCGTATTCACCAGACCTTGCTCCAACGGACTACCATTTTTTTCGTGATTTGGACAATTATCTACGTGACAAGAAGTTTTCTTCCCAGGAGGCAGTACAAAATGCTTTCACACAGTTTGTGCAGTCTAGGTCGTCGGAGTTCTATCGCAAAGGCATTAATAACCTTCCCATTAGATGGCAGCAATGTATAGATAATAATGGCAACTATTTTGATTAAATAAATTTGTTAAAAATTTAAAAAATAAACAATTAAGATTTTCAGTACAAATCGGCAATTTCATACTTTAACCCCTAATAATATATAATATCTTCTATGGTTTTCGCGATTTTGCGACTTTATTTACCGGGTTAAATCGCGTTTTATTTAGTCCGAGCTTTCGCCAACTTTACAGTTGGCTTTTTCAAGGTTAGGTTTAAAGACGTTTATTCTCATAAGACAACACTGTCACTTAAAATGAGATACACAATTAAATACAAATAATTGTGGGTAGTTCAAACATCTCCGGCATGTTTGGTTCCTGGTACATAATTGTTTAAGAATAAGTTGTGCAAAGATGGGTAGATTCAAGACTTGGCAATGTATGATTTACGTTTACTTTTAAAAAGGTTAATACTATTGTGCTTCTTAATATCATTAGGTAGATCATTATAAAAGGTTGACAGAATAAAAATATTTTGATTTTGCTGTTTGCGCCTCCACCCGGCCGCGGCGGATTGGGAAGATCCAAGAAATGCTGGCTTGACGTCGTAAGTGATGGATGATATGCGTGCAAATGGTCTCACTACACGGGGTGCCGAAGATCGTGTGAAGTGGACACGCAAAAGTAGGAAAGCGAACACCGGACTCCCGAGAGGGATGTAACCGGGAACATCGCTCTGATGTATTTGAAAATAACTTAATACTTACATGAAAAACAAACTCATTAGTATTCCGCGGTATGGGTATTTTAGGCGTCGATTCACCATTAGCTCCAGATATTGAGATCCAACAGTTTGCTGTCGTTTGACTCGCTTTACGAGACGGTATTATTAAAACACGATATGGCAACTCTGAGGAAAAAAAACGATAACTTAATGTTACTTGTATAAAAATATATTTAAGCCGACTATGAACAGAAAAGTGTGTTAAGCGATCTTGTTATATCAACTCTATTGAAAATAAAACATGAAATAAAAGACAAAAAAACAAGTGACAAGGTATTCCATTTTAATTTTAAGTGCTTAAGCCTGCACTAGGCATCCATAGCAATATTTTAAAGCAAAAAGCACGAATTCCAGATCCCACGTCAAGCACGTTAATCCCAGATTGAGTAAAGATGCATTGGTTCGAATTCCGCTCAGCGATACGCTATATTTTTGCAGATGTTATTATTCCTTTAAAATATTGGCTAAGTGGCTAGATTCCGATTAACTTGGACGCTATGCTATTGTAAAGTGACCCTTACTTGTAGTAGGATAAGTATTAGTAAAGCAGTTATAGTCCACAGCGTTAAGAGTGAGAAGGTGATATAGGAATTGTTCTCTTTCCTCTTCGCACCGCAAGAACGCGGTTCGTTTGTACTGGGAGCGTAGTAATGTTGTATCCGCTAGGAGTTCTCTAAGATGGTGCGACAAAAGCTTCTTCTCTAAAGACAGGCGAACCCAAGCGCGGGCGTAGCCTATCTCCGTCTTGATATCTGTCATTGCTTGGACGTTTCTGGAAGTAATTAGAAAAACGAAGTTACATTACTCAAAATAATTAAACTAACAGCCGTATACAGAAATGCTACTCAAATTCTTAGTTCTACTGACTTATACTATTGACGGCCTCTGTGGCGCGTCGGGCGTACGGCTGACTGCAATGTAGAAGGCTGCGGGTTCAATTCCCGTAAGGAGAAAATATTTTTGCTTAAAAATAAATATTTGTATATGGTCTGGGTGTCTATCTATGTATAATATGTTTGTATTTACAAAAAAAAAAGTACAATATGCAGTATATCCGTTGTCTAGTACCCATAGTACAAGCCTAGTGCTTAGTTTGGGGCTAGATTGCGCTGTGTGTAATGTTGTGCAATATTTATTTATTGAGCAGCTTTCAAACTCAAAAATGCCCATACTAATTTTAAATTTAGAAACTGTGAAATTATTTAATAAGTATCTCTTTTTCTGTATTCGGCAGTAAGTAATTTATTTCCGGAGTTACAATAAAGAGAAAAATAGGCTCAGAAACTATTCCGCGGGAAATCGCGGGGGAAAACTAGTTAAAAATGAAATGTATTATTTTTTAAACACCCGCGTAAATCCTGTTCCCGCGGAAATATCGGGATAAAAACTGCCTATGTGTTATTTCCGGTCTCCAACTACCTTTATTACAAGTTTCATCGCAATCGGTCCAGTAGTTTTTGCGTGACAGAGTAACAAAGTCACATACATATATACAAACTTTCACGTTTATAATATTAGTAAGAAGTAAGATTTCGAACCTCATATCAAAAGTAAGGCTTTCCGGCAAGGGTCTGAGAGGGCACGTGTGCTGTCTATTCCGCTCCAAAGTGCCCGAGTTACTGAGTCTGTCTCTAGAGCTATCCCGGGACCCGCCTCGAGAACTGTCCCGCGATCGATTACCGCTTGTGCTTTGTTGCGCTTCCACTTCCGCTCCCACTGATGATAAATCTAGACATATAAATAATAAATTCTAGTATAGTTACATTTTACCGCGTATTAAGTAATTTTTATACAATGGTAAAATGTAACTATGTCAACAAATCGTGTGAATTTAAAAAGTTTAATAAATATGAAAATCAGAACTAAAATGATCTTATACTATCTGCGTCGCGCGGTTTCACCTGCGTAAGTCCCGTTCCCGCGGGAATATCGGGATAAAAAGTAGCCTATGTGTTATTACCGGTATCCAGCTACCTATATTCCAAGTTTCATCCAAATCCGTTCACCTGTTTTTGCGTGATTGAGTAACAAACACACATACACATACTCACAAACTTTCAGATTTATAATATTAGTAGGATAAGGAAGTACCTAGTAGAAAATCACCACAGATAGGAGAGTAAAAAATTATAATATTTTCAAAATGTTGTTTCTTAGAAGGGGAAAGTGTACTGGTATATTTTTTTGTTTTCAATGACGTATTTTAAATTCCTCACTTAGTTCAGATTACATGGAAAGGCCGTTACGTTCTCGGATCAAAATATATACCTATAGATTTACTTACAGTCAAGCCTTTTTCGTAACACACACCAAGCCAAGGCTGCATTATCCAAGTGAAGAAATGTACTTTTATTAACTTTTTTGTTTCAAACAAAAATGTAAACAAGATCCACAAAACAAAATGTAAATGTAGAGCTGTCACTTTCAAATAAATGTACGATTTTTTTGTTTACATTTTTGATCTATGATCGTGAAACTATAGGTGTATAAAACACCTAGGTATATTTTATAGGTCAGTGATTTTAAGTGACGATGCGGTCTGAGGCGGAAACTTCATCGATGGCTTATAATAAGTTAAAGGTGAATTTTATAGAAACCATCTCAAATTTGAGTGCAGCGATATTATTAATGAAATAAATAAGCGGAAGTATGTGTTTTTTTTTAATGGTAGATGAGATGTTGACGACTATCTCACCTGATGGTATAATAAGTGATGATATGGTCTAAATTGCTGCACGGTCATCTAGAAGAAGACGGCAGAAGAACAAGATTCAAACCGTCTTCCTTACTGCTGAACCGGTTTAGGGATGATTTATATTAGACCGTCACGAGCACGAGCTTCGTTATCCATTGCTCGGCGAACCGTCAATCGGTCTGTTGCAACCGAGTGGCGGCCGAGCAATGGACAACGACACTCGGACCCGGCCGGCGCTCGTGACGGTCTAATATAAGTAAATCATCCCTTACATATACAAACACAGACGAGCTCACATGTCGCTATTTCGCTAGTTGATTTTACTATAAATACACATACCGGGAGTCAAATAATTAGGGTCAATAGGTTTCGTAGAATTACTGCATTGCTCTAATTCCTGGTAATTAGTGAGATGCATCCACAGCGCAGATTTCCCCATCTTATGTTGAAGACCATGAGACCACAGACGCTCTAGAAGGTCGCATAGAGAAGCGATCATGGTGCTTTCTTCGACCCCTGTTATTGAGACCTCGCTTCCTAGACCGAGGTCGTCTTCGGTTCCCATTTTTTCAACCAGCATTCTTTTTGTTTTGCTTTTGCATTCCTAAAATATGTAACAAAAAATAGGGTTAGAAATTTTTATTTTAAACCCGATAACGCATCATCGAAAAATGAATTTAATTTCTCAAAAGTAAATTGTCAATTAATTTATCTGAATTGGTTTCAACCGCTAAAGTTTCAACCACGTAATTCCCGATTTTGTGGGAATTAAAAAGAAATAACCTTTTAACCACTTGCAGTAAGGCTCGAACGCAAAAACGCGAGTTCAAGGCTCGCCACGATTGAATGTTTCAAGAACTATTTTGGCTTCAAAACATTTCTACTACAGTATAGGTACTGTACTAGAAATATCGACGTAGGCGTCGATTATCCGAAAGTCGGTTAACCGAACAACCGCTTAGCCGAACCCAAAATTTTCAGTGTTCCTAATAAATAAAATAAATTCGTATTATA
Organism: Idaea dimidiata; assembly: GCA_949358125.1. Lineage (NCBI taxonomy): Eukaryota > Metazoa > Arthropoda > Insecta > Lepidoptera > Geometridae > Idaea > Idaea dimidiata. Next base: position 10,505,571 of record OX442339.1, on the reverse strand, counting down.
GATGTGTTTTATTAGTATAATCGTTTAGAAGAATATACACAACACAACCCTTGTAATTTTATTTATTACACTGCTAATAATGGTGGAATAAATAAAAGAGAGTTTTCAGTGATATATTCATAGTTATTAGTATACAGTTCGATTATCCGAATAAATGGATTTTCCGAACACCCATGTCCCCCAATTAGTTCGGATAATCGACGCTCTGTAAGTCAATACTTGTTTACCTTTAACAGTTTCTCAACAAAAGTCCTGTTATTTTGAGCTATCGCCGCTGGAGTGACTTCCGTAGACAGTCTTCTACTAATGTCACCAAGCAACAATTCGGGTGGGCAGTCTTTCACTTGCCATTTCGCGTTCTTAATGCGCTTCAAACTATTCGTCCTGAGAATTAAATAAACTACTCAGTAATGTGGTCAATTTCACCTTATTTATCAAAGCAAGCAAGCACACGAAGCAAGCAAAGCAGCAAATGTGAGGGTACATACTTTTCATGATGCAGTCGACTGATAGACACGAAACATATACCATGCTGTTGAATTTTGTGCAATCTAAAATGTCTATTACTTCTACAGTGGCTCCAACAACTATTTACTGTACAGTAAGGCGAATATAGTGAATATCCGATAGAGTTTTAGAATTGGACATTAATAAAATAAATTCAATATAAAATTAGATAGTTCGATGGTGATGTATTCTTTATAATACCTGCACACCATTTTTCAATACTTTAAAGTTAAAAGAGCTTAAGTCCTGCAATTCAAACAGGACTAAGTCTTTTTCAGAACTAACGGCCGAATACAAAAACGACACTTAAATTTTGAGGGCTGTTTAAATAATTAAGCAGCTTCTAAATTCAAAATTAGTATGGATTTTTTTGGGTTTGAGAGCTGCTTCATTGTTTAAGTAGACTTTAAATATTGAGTAGCTTCGCTGTATTTGGTCATAAGTCTTCTAAGTGCATAATATGCACATGTATTGGTAACTGTAAGTTTGTATAATATAAGCTTTAATATCTACTTTATATAATATGCTTCGTTTGTCGGTCTAAAAATGTATGAAAATATCAATTTTAATTGCACCAAATTCGACTAAAACATACAATCACATCACAGAGGACAAAGGTTCACAAACATTCAAAAACCAAATGGAATAAATAAATATTTTTATTATCTTATTAAATTAAACTTAAAAATACATAAAGTAAAGTCTAATTTATACTAACAAGGTAACATAATATAATAAAAAATAGTATTAGATCTATCAAATAAGGAAGCTTTGCTATGATTTTAAATATCTCTTAATGATAAACGCTGCCAATATTCTTTTATCTACACTAATGTTATAAACCGTTCAAAACAGCAAATTACGATTTGCATTCAAATTAACCGTTATTTTAGAACAAAATTTCTTATCTGTGGATCTAATGTCATTATTTTCATAAAAGAATCGAATTCGATATTATTTTGCTATTCAAATAATTTTGATAACGCAAGCACAACTAATTTAAGCTTAGCTTATAGTTAGCTTGAATTGGGGACATGTCAGGCAGGAAGTCATGAAATTTCGAGAGAAAGTCCCACGAAAACTTTTCGCGATTTTGCATAATAAAACACAATGTTTACCAGGTTTCACTTGCGTTTTATTTAATAACGGCATTATTACAAAAGTACCGAGCTTTCGCTAACTTTCTCAAGGTTGACAAACCTTGAAAAAACTTAACTTTTATAAAAAGTTATTAAACAAAACGCGAGTTAAACCCGTTAAATATTGTGTTTTATTAACTTTTGAGACCCTTGAGGAACTCCTGCCCAGAGGTAACAAGGGAATATAATATGATGATATAGCAGAAGATACCTTTGACAATTCATAAACTATTTAGCAGTACAATGAGATTGGCTTTCAGTATGTCTTGTTGCATTTTTTGTTGTTCATAACACTTGTGTAGATAAAGCAATGTGTAACTGTTCATAATTGGCATTAAAACACTCGTGTGATTTTATTATGAAACTAGCTTTCGGCTCGTTTCATAAACAAAAAATTTTGTGTTTTAAAGCCTGTCATTATGCAACAGTCAATTACACTATTATTAATGAATAAATATATACTTTTGTTTAAATTATGTTTTAAGCAGCGCGAGCGTTTATAAAATAGGTGGATCAGTTTTATTATGTCAATAGCTGTCTGCGCCCCTCGGTTTTACCCGCATAGATACGCACGCATACGGTTTCTTTCAAATCAATTTGTAACGAAATCGTACTTATGCAAGTGAAACTGGGAGAACAAGTAGTAATTAAAGAGAATATTTAAAAAAAATATATGATAAAGTAACTTATACATTAGAATCAAATTACTTACATTGCACTCATACACTTAAGAGGCGGTTCTATTGGACACGTCTTTTGTGCAACTTGCGCGGAAATACGTTGCATTTCAAGTTTGATGCAACTGGCTCACAAGTAAAACCAATTAAGAAGAAGTAAAATTTGTACATCAACGCTGTCCAATCAACTTAAACGACTGATATGACGTCACATAAGACGTATTTCCGCGCAGGTTCATGTAAGATTTGCCCAATGGAACCACAGCTAAAGGGCGGCTTTCAAAATAATTCACAAATTTAAATATATGACCATTAAAATGGTAACGCCTAAGAAACGCCTCAATTAATACGTTTCTACAGTTTAAATGTCTTGGGTTTTTTTAATTGGTGGTAATTTTGCAAGGATTAAACACATCTTTGATATCAAAAGTTCTAGCGATATTTTGAATAATTACTAAACATTTTTGAACGCTTCTATATCTATAAAATGCTGCGTCTGACTGACTGATGGATCAACGCATAGCCTAAACCGTTGATAGTAGAAAGCTGTAATTTGGAGAGCGTGTTCTTTAATGATTTAGGTATCTGATATGAAAGGGCTTGTTGAAATCCCATGGGACCAGGACTTACGCGAGACAAAGCGCGGGACACAGCTAGTGGTCCAAAATGCTCTTAAAACCAAGGTTTCAAAATTTATGATTTTCTACGTTTAATTATGATTCTTATACGCTAGAGCACAGTTTCCGATTGCTAATAAATATATTGTTTAGCTATTTCATGCAAGCCGCCCTTATAATCGCTAACAGAAATTGAATACTACATGCAATACACTATCATGCACTTTTAGTACAAAACGATCACAATACAAAAAAAATAATACAATATACACACTACTGAACTTTTTTAAATACTGGTAAAAAGACAGACCACCAAACAAAATGTTTGCTTTAAAAACAAATGTTTTTTTGTGATCTAAAGTACCACAAGTACTATAAAGTCGCTCAAACTTCTGTGTGTGTCGACACACTATATCGCAGAAAATAAAATGGATATGTATTAAACTTTATGTATGTAAATGGGGGATCTGTCATTGACATGTAACGCTTTGAATGTGGCTAAATACATTACAGATATACAACCAAGTACTGAAACGCAACTCAATATTTGAGGGCTACTTAAACGATTAAATTTTCACACTATTTTGACATTAGGAGCTCAATCAATTACTAAATTACATTTTTTAAATAAACGATAGACGAGTGAGCGTTTGGGTACTATCTCATATAATCATTCCATCTGAGGGATTAATTGATAAGTGATGACATGATTATCATGTTGATCATCACTTATCTAAAGATATGGTCTAAGATGTAGCGCGCCTACGTTTCAGTATTCGGCGGTCAGTAAATCTAACGCTAGGCGTAAATCCGAAAATATACCTACACGAGTATTTTATTATTAACAAAAATTCGATGGCATTAGGAGCTGCATTGTTAAACAAATCAATAACTAGTTTTAACTTTAATTTACTATTATTATGAATAAACTAATAGAATCGTTTTAGAAACTAATTAAAATCGATTATTTATTATAATAGCATCACCTAACTTAAAGGAAGACAAAAATTAGTAATGAGAAATTCCTATAATTTTTAGTTTAGGGCCACTGGCTGTAAATTCGAAACAATCTCTATTTTTATTTTTAACCAAGACTTCATATGCTTTGTCAGATAATTGTCTATAATTTTGCTTATAGCCCCTTTAAGAGTATTTATTATCACAGGAAAAAAATATGTTTTTTATACAGAGTTTAGGCGTTTGACCACATCTATATCACGTGATGGATGATGGGGTCTTACGCACGCTGACCTTAAAGGTACCTGTTCACTCGCAACTTAAATAAAGTTTACTACTCTATAATAATTAAATGAACCCAGTAGTTTAGTTTAAATACAATATCACTAGTAATATTTAGTTATCAAAATAATTTGATGAAATCAAATATCCATAATATGTCTATAAATATGAAAAAAAGCTTCACAATAAAGCAAACACCGTTGCAAGTATCGTTGACGGTATTCAGAGGTAATTACGGCACTTGCCGAGAAAGCAAAACAATTGGTAGTGCATAGTATTAGGCTTGATTCCCGTATTAGAATGGTCTAAAATTTCATTTCAGTATCATTTTGTTTATCAATTTCAACTGAATTGCAATCGAAACTTCGTCTTTGGTATTCCATACATTCAAGAGTCAATGAAGTTCAATTTCAGTTCAGTTGCAAATCGAAATACCATCGAAATTTTATCGTTAAATGTGTGGAATATAAAAAGAATTTTCGATTGCAGTTCAGTTGTTAATTGCAATCGAAACGATATTGAAATGAATTTTATATAGATCTAATACGGGAATCAGGAGAAATCATTTCCTGAAAAAAAATATTGACTCAGTGAGTGGTCAATAAACGCACAGCTCAAACCAATGGACATCTAGCTAGTATAATGTAGACATCTGTTTATTTTTGTTCAGAAAGTCTTTTTTGGAAATTTTAACAGGATTGATAGTGTATCCGAGGGACACAGCTAGTTTACCATAAAATGTTTTACAAAAAAAATGGCAAGATTATCTCGATGGAATATAAGTAATTTAATTAGTATAAATTATTTTTAATTGTTTGCTCTCTCGGCGGTTCGTCTGGCTTGGAATGCAATGCAACATGCAAGCGTTAACACCGATATGGTGGTAATCGTATGGAGTCATGCAATCTGAGGGTTACTCCTGTAATAGAATTATCCAAGATTTCATAGCAATACTCTCAACATTAAACTAGAACTTGCAAAAGGACTGCAATCTAAACTTTTTTGACTCAGAAATGTATAGAAAACTATATTCTCCCCAGATTTTTATCGGAAATTAACGATTAACTGCAATGATATTGAAATGAAATTTTGGACCACTTAAGTTCGAGAATGAGAATTCCTGGCCTTATCTGAACTTGAATTAACTACTTGAACATATCAACATAATATCACAAATCTAATATACCATAACGACGACTGGTAAATATTCAATAATTTTAGTACAATAATCAATAATTATTTTGAACAATAAGAATAGTAATTTCTTCTATGGTTTTCGCGATTTTGCATAATAAAACACTTTATTTATCCGTCAACCTTGAAAAAGCCAACTGTAAAGTTGGCGAAAGCTCGGGTAAAATAATGAATAAAAACGCGATAAAACCGGATAAATAAAGTGTTTTAATAAGAATAGTGTTTATACAATAAAGTTGATTACTGGGAAGTTCTACAAAACATGATGATTATGTATGCAATAAGCATAGACTTTTTACAAAAACACATACATGTATGTGAGTATCGTACAATTTCATTATTAAAGAACTTTATGGTGGAGCGAAATTGACTTGACGACGTCGCAATATTTCGTAGTACTAAAAAATGTTTTTGCATCAAAACTGACTCGACTTTTGACTTTATAACATGTCTTTCAAACTATTGCCAAATTCAATATGTAATTTTTGACGACGTTCTATCATGCCTATATTCTAAAAACAAGTAAAAACGATTATAACCAATAAAAAACAAACCCAATATAAAACAACGTCGAAATTTGATATCAATTGATAAATATAAATGAGACTACGTTTCAATTTCAAGGTAGGTTTACGATGTTTACACAAACTTCTTGACCAATGAATCTAAGACCAATCTGGAGCAGTACTCATCGCCATTCAAGCGATTCGAAACTAGTTACAAAAAGAAGGTAATTTACAGCTATGATACAAGAACTATGTAATTTTGTCTAAGGTTTTCGCGATTTTGCATAATAAAACCCAAAATTTACTGGGTTTTTTTCAATAACGTCAGTATTTTTAACGACCGAGCTTTTCCGCCAACTTGGGTTGACTGTCAACTAAGAAAAGCCGACTGTAAAGCTGGTGAAAGCTCGGTCGTTGAAAATAATGACGTTATTGAATAAAACGCAAGTAAAACCCTGTAAATATTAAATATTGTGTTTTGTTTATCAAGAATTATGTGTTTGGAGTGTCGTGTGTCGTATCGCACCTGCGGTCGGCGAGCGGGGGCGGCGCGGCGAGTGCGTGCGCGTCGAGCCGCGCGGGAAACGCGCGGTAGTAGGCGGCGCGGTGCGGCAGGCGCTCGGCCGGCGCGCCCACCTCGAGCTCGGCCCCGCGCGGCGAGACCCCGCCGCCGCACCACACGCTGTACCCGCGCGTCACCCCGCCCTCGCCCAGGCGCCGTCTGCAACACACACATCCAATCCCACGCTCAAACCGACCATCTCACTCAACTCTACCTCGAGAACTTTTCACTCATTCTTTGTGAATACACCCGATTCTGCCCAGCGCGGGGCTTTGAGCACATTCTTTCGATATTGTACCCGTACTTCACTCATTCTTTCGGTCTGTCAACCTTCTTGATCAAGCTTATTGCCCATTTGTAACTTGGTAAAGACACACAATCCTGCGCCCAAACTACCCTTTGCTCATTCTTTTGGTAAGTCAACCTTCTTGTTGCCTATTGCCTATTTGTAATCATACAATCCAGCGCTCAAGTCTGCCTCGACCACCCTTCGCTCATTCTTTCGGTATGTCAACCTTCTTGATCAAGCCTATTGCCCATTTGTAACTTGGTAAAGACATACAATCCTGCGCCCAAGTCTGCCTGGATCACCCTTCACTCATTCTTTCGGTAAGTCAACCTTTTTATTTAAGCCTATTGCCTATTTGTAATCATACAATCCAGTGCTCAAGTCTGCCTCGACCACACTTCACTCATTCTTTCAGTATGTCAAATTTCTTGGTCAAGCCTATTGCCCATTTGTAAAGGCACGCAATCTTGCGATCTAGTCTACTAGAACTTCCCTTTCTTTTTAGCAGTGACAAGCCTAACTGTGGTTTGAAAACACACTCAGTTCTGCGCTCAAGCCTACCTCGATATTTTTTATTATTTCTGTTTGTCAAGCCTTCTTGTATCTACAAATATTTTGGTCTTATATCTAGAGCTTTTTAGGTGCTCTTTGAGTACCTATTTTTTATTATATTTTAAGCTAAGTGAATTTACTTATATGTATTTAGAGAGGGTGAAATCTAGTATAGTGAAGTCTGAGCAGATAGAAGATTTATTGTAATGCCAACTGTGGAAATACCCTCAGCCTATTTCACCACCAGGTTAGTTTAAGTATTAAATATCAAACCATTGTCATTCCATGCTTTGTGAGCGTCGAAATAAGCTGCACTTCAAATATGTTAATAGATTGTTAGTTCAAAGACCGAAAGACCCCAAAACTCCAGAGCTATAGTTTGTCCAACTCATAAACTTTCTTTGACAGATCATGAACATTACAAGATTCAAAGAAACACCACAAATTAAAAGAGTACTAAAGTATAATTTCTCCTATGGTTTTCGCGATTTTGCATAATAAAACACTTTATTTATCCGGTTTAATCGCGCTTTTATTCATGGTTTTAAAACGAACCGAGCTTTCGCCAACTTTACAGTTGTCAACCTTAAAAAAGCCAACTGTAAAGTTGGCGAAAGCTCGGTTCGTTTTACAACCATGAAAAAAAGCGCGATTAAACCGGATAAATAAAGTGTTTAATTAGTACTTAAGTAGTTGAGCAGCTTCTTAATTTAAAATTAGTATAAGATTTTTTGTATTTAACCCCCTTATTTATAAACGCTAATTATTGCGCTGCATAGCTATGCATCATTTATCTTTTACTGTCACATAAAGTTTCAAAGTTGACAGACAGAGACAAACGTCACATAACTTAGTCATGTATAAATAATATTTTATAAATAAGGGTGTCATTGTTTCAGTAGAACTTAAATTTTGGTAAGCGTTTCTGTATTCGGAAATTAACTTATCACAAAGTAACCTGTCAAAAAGCAAGCCATGAGTTGGACAAACTATAAATGCAAGTAATCAACATACCTGACTGATTTAATCCGATGTTCGAAGACCTGCAGGTTGGCATCATATTCGCCCCAGTTGGTCATTATCTTGTTGTCTATGAGTGTCGCAAACATCTGAGTTTCGAGGAAACGAGATAGAAAAGGTCGGTGTCTTTGAGGTTGGTCCGAGAGGAACGATGCTTTGTCGAAGTTAACCATAGACTCTCGTGATGTTAACCATGATTCCCTGTCCTGGAAGATTTAATGGTTTCGTTAAATTTAGTTGACCTATTTCGTAATTTGTTTTTATTGCTCAAGGCATATTACTAGAAATAATTTAAAGGAAAAATTCATATAGAAAATTTCACTCGCGGGGAGATTTGAACAACCACTCGGCCACACGAGTTCCCGGGGAACTGGAGTATTGATCCAGGGACGCGAGTTCAAACCTCGCCTCGAGTGAATTTTTAAATATGAATTTTTCCTTTGAAATGTTTTTTTTATCTATTTATTTTTAATTACACCAGTGCAGCACAAAGGAAGTCAGGTCGCATCTTGTTCCCCTACCGTTTTCCTTCTTCTAAATTAGCGTGTTGGTACATCTTACACCATAACATCACTTTCCTTCAGGTAAGATAGTGCTAAAATACTTATCTATTAAAAAAAATAAGTGCTTCAGCCTGCACTTAGCTTTCATTGAATAATCCCACTTATATTATAAATGCGAAAGTTTAGATGTTTGTTTGTGTTTCAATTACGCAAAAACTACCGATCTCATGGCGATGAAACTTAGTATGTAGATCTGGATAACCACATAGGCTACTTTTTATCCCTATATTTCCGGGGGATCGGGAGTTATCCGAGTCAAACCGCTGTTGGTTGAACATCTTTATACCGATCGACCTACATCCATCAGTGAAACAGAAGTAGCTAAAGTTTTTAATTTCTTAGGCTTAATTATTTTATAGTCCGTACCTTGACAAAACTTTGACTTAAGACAATTTTTGGTACTTATAAAGCGATCTTCGCAACTATGTGACGACCTCTGTGGCGCGTCGGGCGAACGCTTGGCTGCAATACAGAAGGTTGCGGGTTCGATTCCCGCTGGGTGCAAATATTTAAGCTAAAAAATAAATATTTGCATCTGGTCTGGGCGTATTTCTATGTATAATATGTATGTATTTACAAAAGAAAAATAAATATAAGTAGTATATCCGTTGTCTAGCCACCGTAACACAAGCTTAGCAGCTTACCACGGGGCTAGATGGCGCTGTGTGTTCGTCACAGGATTTATTTATTTTATTTATTTATTTATTTATGTTAAGTCAAAGTTTTTCAAATTTAGAAAGTAAAGCGATCAAAAATAATGACCTAAACTTTGCTTCTCTGTTAAGACTATAAAGTTCTTTTTATTTTATTCGTATATTACAAAATGAATTTTGACTATGAATTCCAATTCAAAGTTTATGCTTAGCTTTTGCTCAGCTCAGTCTGAGCAAAGTCAAAGTACGCACTATAGATTTCAGCGTTAGACTTACTTGATCCGGCATAATAACAAAGTTCTCATACATAAGGAACATGTGAACGAATCGGTTGAGGAACGTCTCTCTGATGGCGTGATTAAATCTAATATCTTCATTGTACTGATCTTCGTCATTGAGTATTTTTTTCTTAGTAGTTGGCATTACAGTCTCAGCGTCAACTTCGTCTATATTCACACCTGGAAAAAATTAGATAAAAATAGGTTTTGTGGTCTATTACAAACTTAGGTACATCTATAAGGGACTATTTAAGGTGACATACTCACGGTATTGGCGGCAGGGATCTCAATATTTCTCAGTAATTACAAAACATTCGGAAATACTATTTTGATATTTGATTTTTCATTCTCTTATCTTTATTTTGGTAGTCACACGATTGGTTAACTTTTATAACATATTTTTTTTAATCTAAAACAACTTATTTAAAACCGAAATTTTTATTTTACAGCTAAACGTGACTTATTTAAGCCTCTATTTTTTCTGTATTAAAGCACAATAACATGCACTTGAAATTGGTAGAACAGTTTTACTAAATTAGCAATAGGTAGGTATCTTGTTATTAGGAATTGTTTGATTTTACTCACTAAAATATTGCATAGTCGCATCTTGCGTCCTTCTTTTACACGTCTGAAATTTGCTAGTCCTATCCCTGTCACGTCATTAGGTGAGTATGGGGCCTTAAGAGCGTGTTCTTTAAAAATCAGTGTTATTTTTAAATACTTCAAATGAATAGAATTAGTGAAAAAAGTCTTATAAATGCACTTTTGTATAGTATGGACAATCAAAAGAGAAAATAATATGTAACAAAATATAAAAAGCAGCAATACAGCCAAAAACAAAAAATATTCACATAACAACATTGATCGTACAATTAAAATGAGATACATCGATCGAAATATAGACAGATACACAATACTTACGTTCTACAAATTTTTACAGGATGAACCATTTCGATGGGCTTTCAGGGGGATATCCTAAACTATAAGAGACGGCGAAAAACGGACGGAATGAAAGGAGTTGTATTTCCGGTTATGACAAAAACTAAAATAGCACTAAAATTCGATTTTTGAAAAGTTTAGTAATGGTTCATCTGTATAATGATATGAAATAAAACTCAAACGCCTGGCGTTGAAAACTGTGATAAAAAAAAATTAAACCGAAGAGAGATGTAATATGATTTAGTTTCTATTTAGAAAAAATGATTTTTGTTCCAAAATTAAAGAAATTCCTTTTTAGAGCTAAATGTCTTTTAATGGGGCGCGTTTGAACATAAGTGCATTTACTTGAGTGCTTTTCATGCAAGTTATTTATTTATTATTCGGAAATCCAAAAGCTATAAATTAAAAAATAGACAAAACTAGATTGACAACTGAAAGCCAATTAAAGGATTTAACGGAAAAAAAAAGGGTAAACAAAAATAGGTTTTGTGTGAGCTTAACAAATACTAAACAAAAGTATTCAATCAATCAATAAAGCATTTATTTTTCATTCCACCAACGGGCAATTATTACATTTAAGTTGATTATGAGAGACTGGTGTCTGAAATAGGTAGTAGAATACCGGTGATACAGAGCCCGTAGTATGAGTTTTGATAGTTCATCGTCTCGATGAAACTGACAGTTTACTTCCATACATAATTTTAGTTCATAATAGTTACCGCTAGGGGCGCTGATGGAAAATGTATGAAGTAAACTGCCAGTTTCATCGAGACAATAAACTATCAAAACTCATACTAAGGGCTCAGGTCAGAAGTAGTAATAGTGTGCCATTTAGTCTAAACAGAAACGTTTTGATGATATATTTCGTTTACCGGTCCGTTTAACAATATCGACGATCCTCTGCAGCGCGTCCATACGTAGCGGCGCGTGCGCGTGCGCACGTCGCGTGGGGGAGGGCGGCGGCGACGCGCCGAGCGCCAGCGGCCGGCTCTCCTCCCACTCCAGCACGTCGTGGTACGAGTGCTTGCGCCGGAGACCGCCTACACACGGGCACGATACGGTAACGACACGGCATGCTATGGCTCATTGTGACACCAGTCACCTTACTAATATTATATTATTTTTTGTATCTGGTCTGGGTGTATTTCTATGTATAATAAGTATGTATTTACAAAAGAAAATTAAATATAAGTAGTATATCCATTGTCTAGTCACCGTAACACAAGCTTATTAGCTTACCACGGCGCTAGATGGCGCTGTTGGTCACAGAGTTTATTTATTTTAAACTAGCTGCGCCCCGCGGTTTCACCCCGGTAAGTCCCGCTCCCACGGGAATATCGGTAAAAATGCCTATGTGTTAATCCAGGTCCCTAGCTACCTATATTCAAAGTTTCATCGCAATCGGTTCAGTAGTTTTTGTGTGAAAGAGTAACAACCTCACATACATACATACATACTTACATACAAACTTTCGCGTTTATAATATTAGTAAGAAGTAAGATATTATTATATTATTATTATTATATTATTTTTTTGCATCTGGTCTGAGTGTATTTATATGTATAATATGTATGTATTTACATAAGAAAATTAAATATAAGTAGTATATCCCTTGTCTAGTTACCGTAACACAAGCTTAGCAGCTTAGCAGCTTACCATGGGGCTAGATGGCGCTGTTGGTCACAGAGTTTATTTATTATTATTTATTCATTTTAAATAAACGCGAAAGTTTGTATGTATGTACTAGCTTTTGCCCGCGGCTTCGCTCGCGTTAAGAAGTTAATATCTTTCATCCCCTATTTTATACCCTTGGGAGTAGAATTTATCAAAATCCTTTGTTAACGGATGCCTACGTCACAACATCTACCTGCATGCCAAATTTCAGCCCGATCCGTCCAGTGGTTTGGGCTGTGCGTTGATAGATCACTATGTCAGTCAGTCAGTCACCTTTGAGTTATATATATTTAGATGTATGTGAGTTTGTTACTCTTTCACGCAAAAACTACTGAATAATTACGATGTTACTTGGAATATAGGTAACTGGAGACCTGGAATAACACGTAGGCTACTTTTTATCCCGATATTCCTGCGGAAACGGGACTTACGCGGGTAAAACCGCGGGGCGCAGCTAGTGTCTCATATAAGAGAACTAGCAGTCTCGCAATTTCAACGATATTGTTTACTAGAAATATTTTAATTTATCTTTAAAAATTAACTCGCGACGAGATTTGAACTTTCGTCTCTGGGTCAGTACCGCAGCGCTTTAAACGACTAGACCACACGAGTTCCCATCTCGAGCGGTGAATTCAAGAATATGAATCTTTCCCCTGTCTACTATTTTTCAACTAAGGCTCGATTAAAACGCCATCTGCAGGATCACTTTCCAGTGCTAATGATTAACTTTACAGTTAACACATTCGCCAAGAGATATCGCTCTTTTTCCTATTAAATATTTCGTAATTTGTTTTTATTGCTCAAGGCATATTCACTAGAAATATTTTAAAGCAAAAAAGAAGATATTTTCTTTCCTTTTAAAGATGAATTTTTCCTTTAAAATATTTCTGATAGATAAGCCTTGAGCAATAAAAACAAATTACGGAATATTGTTTGGTCAAAAAACAACAAATTTAGTCATAGTTATTACAACAGTTATTGTCGGTTTACAATGGACAACATTAAAACAAACAACAAGCTAACATGATGGATTACCCAATCACCGATGAGACAGAAAGTAGGTACCTGCTTAATATAAATTAAATGTACGTGTTTCGATACACAAAACGTCAAGCCTCCACCTTTCTTGTGCGCACTGCCAAAAAGTGGAATTCTCTGCCGGCTTCGCTGTTTCCTCAAACCTATAACCTTGGAGTCTTCAAATTCAGAGTGAATAGGTACCTTCTAGGTAAGCAAGCTTCATCGTCGACCTCATCCTCGCTTCCCATCAGGTGAGATGAGGTCAAATGCTAGCCTATTACGTATTAAAAAAAAAAGTAGGTAGGCCGCAATTCTTATTAGAATACGGTCGACCTGCCCCCGGATTATCTATCCAGTGGACGTTTGACAACAGTGGAAAATGACAGGCACTATACAGTAAATAAATAAATTCTGTGGCCAACACACACGCTATCTAGCCCCACGGTAAGCTGCTAAGCTTGTGTTACGGTGACTAGACAACGGATACACTACTTATATTTATTTTTCTTTTGTAAATACATACATATTATACATAGAAAAACACCCAGACCAGATACAAATATTTATTTTTAAGCATAAATATTTGAACCCAGCGGGAATCGGACCCGCAACCTTCTGCATTGCTGCAAAGCGTTCGCCCGATGCGCCACAGAGGTCGTCGAACAGTACATTGCTGCTTTGACGTAACGTGGTTATTACCGGTGATTACCTCAAAGCCGCAATGTACTGCATAGTGCCTGTCATTTTCCACTGTTGTCAGACTTCCACTGGATAGATAATATAGGCGTATTGGAATACGATACTCTACGAGTCTAGAGACAGTATCCAAACGCTCACTTATACATATACCCCCTTACTTATAAATGCTAATTAATGCACTCCATATGCATCGTTTGTCTTTTACTGTCACATGAAGTTTCAAAGATGACAGACAGAGACAAACGTCACGTAACTTAGTCATGTGTAAATAATATTTTATAAGTAAGGGAGATAAAGTATGTAAGTAGATAATATTATACCTGAAGGTAAAGTGCAGCTACTGCTCATGTCATTCATAGGCTTGTAAGACGTTCCGTTTATTGGGACTCCTAGTTTCGTTGGTTCCGTTTCCGGTCGTTGAATCTAAAAAAAAAGAGTAAACCAGTCAAGTGCAAGTCAAACCGTATGTGAGGGTGCCATACTGTACGTGAGTCTGTAATTGATGACCATGGTAAAATGTAACTAAGCTTTAGCTTTATCGGCCCATCTTAAATGATCAGCAATCAAAAACCCTCCTATTGTATGTGTACTCATTCGAACCAGAGGCCGACTTTAACTGGTTTTAGATTTTTTCCTCTATTTGTGCTACAAGACTTTGCGTCGCTTTCCTCACAATGTTTTCCTTCACCGTGACAGCTATATTAGTGCGATGTCATTTGAGCGAGGTCAGCGAATTATAGGGTGTTTCAAGGACGGTATTGAAGCCAAAAAGAGGTTGTTCTAAATGTCTAAGCGAACAATTTTAGTTCTAGGATTTTTGGAAATTCGATGTTGTTTTCTGTATCATCATCTCAGCCCTTAACCAATTAAATAATGTGCGACATTTATTTATTTATTTATCTCTGTTTAATTGACATTTATTTTGATTTATTTTTGAAATTTGATTATTTTTATTTACTTCTTATATATTTATTTTGACATTCAATAATTTAATTTCAATTGGTAATCTTGGTGTGAATGTCAATGTAAATTTTAATATTAATAACCTATTTATTCAATTTAATTTAGAAAATTGTATAAAAGCGGGCAATTGTATGGGTTTTTATGCCTGGAATAAATGATTTGATTTGATTTAACCGTCCACTGCTGAACATAGGCCTCCCCCATACGACGCCACTAACAGCGATCGCGAGCCACCTCCATCCAACGATTCCCAGCGACCGCCACAATGTCGTCGGTCCACCGAGTAGGTGGTCTTCCAACACTCCGTTTCGGTTATCTTCCTTCGAGCTATATGGCCAGCCCATTGCCACTTAAGTCTACTAATTTTTGTTTTCTGTATAGATACAGTACATATAAACCGACCTGATGCTTATCCAAGACATGGTTAAGCTCTTCGATGAAAGGCGTCCGGTGCGGGAATATAGGCAGTTCTTCAGGCAGCTGTATGTCAGGCTTGTCGATGTTCACGAGACAGAGGTTGGCTTCAGAGCCGAGTGCCACGCTGCGCGGACCGTTGGAGGCCATGCTGCCAGCTGCGCTCTCCATGTGGAGACCTGTAGAGAGTACCGGGGAAAATGTTACACATAATCTATCTATACTCTATAGTTATAATAAAGGAAGAGAGGACAAAAAGTCTGTACTTGGAAGCAAATTTGAATAAAAGTGGTCTAGGGGACTCAAGTAGTAGAAGAAAATTATATAATTTATAAAATTCAAGTCTGTTTTTCTGATTCTCTGTCTGTTCCTTATACAGTTAGACACTTCTAATCCGATTGAAATCTGGTTTTCAACATTAGATAGTTCTATTTTCGAGGAACGTCGTGGTTTACTTTGCATCGAAATCCAATTAGTAGAACCCGAGTAATGAAGGAAAAAGTGGAACGCTCAGCCGACCGCGCCTGTGATGACGCGTTTTTCACTTCCGCGGGTGAAACCGATGGCCGCAACTAGTTATACAAGGTGTAACGGGTAAGTCCTTTTAATCCGAAAGGGGGTTGTTCTAGACGTCTAGGCGAACAACTTTTGTTCTACGACTTTTGGAAATTCGAAGTACTTTTCGAAAAATTAAGGTGTAAAGTTTACTTGAAAATCAGCTGTTTCTGAGAGTTCGAGGTCATTGACCTTATGTTGTCCTTTTATTTCGTTTGATGGTTTACAATCAAAACTTCAATTACCTTTATTTTCAAAAGCAGCTGTTTTTTCAGTGAAACATAATCTCAACATTTTCAATAAATAAGTTTGAATTTTCAAAAGTCGTAGAACAAAAGTTGTTTGCCTAGACGTCTAGAACAACCCCCTTCCGGATTAAAAGGACTTACCCGTTACAAATTGTATAATATGTATTTACCCGGGTCTTTGGGAACTGTATGAAATGGTCCCAATATTAGAGGACCGATCACGCGTCTGGTGCTTACGCTGGCATCCCCTACTAGAAATATTAATACCCGGGTATTTGGATCCCGCCTTCATGTCCGAGACATAGCAGATAAATTGCAAGAATGCCCCTTATGGTACGGTCACATCCTACGAAAACCGACTAGTTACGTGGGAAACAAATATCTTGCTATGGCGCCCGCACCCGGCCGTGGCAAATTGGGAAGATCTAACAGGTGCTGGCTTGATGTCGTAAGTGATGTGATGATATGCGTGTAAATGGTCTCACTACACGGGGTGCCGAAGATCGTGCGAAGTGGACACGCAAAACTAGGAAAGCGGACTTCGGGCCCGGAGGGATGCAACCGGGAACATCGCTCGGATGATGATGATGATATCCGGGTCTTGTGCAAGACGGGTCGGTTGCAATGTTCCGTCACCCGGGCGTGCGGGATCGGTTTCGTTTTCCATTGCTCGGCGAGCAGTCGATCGGTCTGTTGCAACCGAGTGGTGGCCGAGCAACAGACAACGAAGCTCGGACCGGGTGTCGGTCTACTATGATCAATTCCTTAGTAATATGGCTTATGAGCGTAAAGCGGGCTGTCCAATGAATTTTAATATTATAAATGCGAAACTTTAGATGTTCTTTCGTATATGTTTCAATCACGCTGCACCGATTGCGACAAAGCTTAGATAACTGAGGATCGGGATTAACACATACGCCTTCATTATGCCTATATCCACACGGGCATGGAACTATTGCAGATAAAACCGCGGGAAGCAGCTAGTAAGAATAAAATTTGAAGTATCATACGCCTTAGTTTTTTACTCCAACGTTGCGAGTAAAACGAACTAGTTATACAAAACCCCGCATGGCATTCAAAAAAAAAGGTACATATACTATAATACATGTATATTTGCAACGATATGACTCTATCACGACCTTACGAGATGACGTCACCGCACCTGGCATAACAACGCGCACTTGAACTCTTAAAACAGATAATTGACTAGGAATTCCTACAATATAGCGAGAAGATATCAAATACAACACATTAAGATGTATTTACAAGTGCCAATTAAATTCAAGCCGATTTTCTTGTCTATTTGCGATCTGCGCTTTCCATACATTTGAAATTTCCGTTACGTATTTCTCATCTATGTAATAACTAGCTGCGCCCCGCGGTTTCACCCGCGTAAGTCCCGTTCCCGCGGAATAACGGGATAAAAAGTAGCCTATGTGTTAATCCAGGTCCCCAGCTACCTATATTCCAAGTTTCATCGCAATTCAGTAGTTTTTGCGTGAAAGAGTAACAACCTCACATACATACATACATATAAACTTTCACGTTTATAATATTAGTAAGATAAGATTAAATAGTAGTTTATGCACCGAGGTACTAAAGTCCTGTCTTATATAGCGGGCGTCATATTGAATCCAAAGCGTACGAAGGACTCTAGAGGGTTAACTCCCGAGCGCAGCGAGGGTGTTAAAAACTTAACTCCTGAGCGAAGCGAAGGAGTTATGTACCTAGAGTCCTGAGTGAAGCGTGGGATTCAAGCACCCAAGATAAAGACAGACTTTAGTACCGAGGTGAATACTCTACTTTACACATCTACTGCGAGACAATAAAAGGGCTACAAAAATAAGTATTTAACTAACAACAAAAAAATAGAATAATGCAACGTATATGAAATATATTGACAGCTTTATATTAATTAAATTTAACAATGTTACATCAAAATGACGAAACCACACATCGGCCTTAGCTGATGAAAAAAAAAGTTGGGGCTTTATACTAAGCAAAACTTTTTGCTTTACCCTTCCGTCCATGAAAATAGAAAAAAAAAAATTATATTCAGTTTTTATTTTTTTTATGTGTTATGTCTAGGTGGCCAGTTCGAAATGGCCGTATGCTACCAGAACCTTAGTTCCAAATTTAAATTACTTTATGCCCTAGGTGCATAATGTGCACTTTATGCACCTAGGGAATAAAGAGTCGCTTTACGTTGACCTTTTTGGTCAAATAAAGTAACTTTGTAGAGCAGTAGGTGTGTAAAAGTAATTTAAAAAAATAAGTAGGATTTCTAAACTGACATGACATATCAATTGGTTCAGTACGTCAATCTGATATCACAAATCTTACTAATATTATAAACGCGAAAGTTTGTATGTATGTGACTTTGTTTCTCTTTCACGCAAAAACTACTAAACCGATTGCGACGAAACTTGGATTATAGGTAGATGGATACTGGGAATAACACATAGGCTACTTTATATTCCGATATTCCCGCGAGAACAGGACTTACGCGGGTAAACCGCGGGGCGCAGCTAGATATTAAATAAGCTATGACCAAATTTAATTGAATAACGTTTTTACCCTTTGAGTACGTAATCCTAAAAAATACCTACATTTTGTTCCATCCTAATGTAATCCTACTAATATTATAAAGCTGAAAGTTTGTGAGTATGTGTGTATTTATGTATGTGTGTTTGTTACTCAATCACGCAAAAACTGCTGAACCGATTGCGTTGAAACTTGGAATATAAGTAGTTGGATAGATTAGATTAGATTAACTCTTTATTGTACCAAATTAAAACAAACAAAAATAAAAATTACAAAATAAACAAATACATTAAAAAATACAACACAACCATTTAAATGACATATCTATACTAATATTATAAAGCTGAAGAGTTTGTTTGATTGTTTGTTTGTTTGTTTGAACGCGCTAATCTCAGGAACTGCTGGTCCGATTTGAAAAATTCTTTTTGTGTTTGATAGTCCATTTATCGAGGAAGGTTATAGGCTATATTACATCACGCTACGACTGATAGGAGCGGAGCATCCATGAAATATGTTGCAAAAACGGGAAAAAAATCCCCCTTTTCCGAGATACTGTCGCGTGCGCTGAGTACACGGTCAAAGTTACGTAAAAACCATTTATGAGAGAATTCTTCCTCTAAATAGGATCTAATAAATAGTCCGCGACAGCATATGTCTAACTCTTAAGGTTGACTCAATATAACATCTTTTAGAGTAATAAAATTTATTGTAGAACAATGCATTGTTTCCGAAGGTAATTTTGTAAATATGATATTAATCCTTATCCAAATAAATACGTTATTCATTAAAAGTATTTATTTTTAAACATAATTGTCCTTAACATCACTTGATTTCAATGAATATCTCACGAGATATTACAGTTTTAAAATAACTCCACAATAAATAATTAATAAGTACCAAGCGTGCATATACATATACACGTAGCGGGCGACGATGATGAGGGTGGCCAGCCAGCTCTGTGAGGCATCATGCCGCGCGGCTCAATCGGTCGGCTCCATGCGAGACGGTAGTGTCACCAAACTGCAGTGCTTTTTGATAATTATTTTGCAATCTATACTAATATTATAAAGCTGAAGAGTTTGTTTGATTGTTTGTTTGTTTGTTTGTTTGTTTGAACGCGCTAATCTCAGGAACTGCTGGTCCGATTTGAAAAATTCTTTTTGTGTTTGATAGTCCATTTATCGAGGAAGGTTATAGGCTATATTACATCACGCTACGACTGATAGGAGCGGAGCATCCATGAAATATGTTGCAAAAACGGGAAAAAAATCCCCCTTTTCCGAGATACTGTCGCGTGCTCTGAGTACACGGTCAAAGTTACGTAAAAACCATTTATGAGAGAATTCTTCCTCTAAATAGGATCTAATAAATAGTCCGCGACAGCATATGTCTAACTCTTAAGGTTGACTCAATATAACATCTTTTAGAGTAATAAAATTTATTGTAGAACAATGCATTGTTTCCGAAGGTAATTTTGTAAATATGATATTAATCCTTATCCAAATAAATACGTTATTCATTAAAAGTATTTATTTTTAAACATAATTGTCCTTAACATCACTTGATTTCAATGAATATCTCACGAGATATTACAGTTTTAAAATAACTCCACAATAAATAATTAATAAGTACCAAGCGTGCATATACATATACACGTAGCGGGCGACGATGATGAGGGTGGCCAGCCAGCTCTGTGAGGCATCATGCCGCGCGGCTCAATCGGTCGGCTCCATGCGAGACGGTAGTGTCACCAAACTGCAGTGCTTTTTGATAATTATTTTGCAATATCTCATTGTACTTTTGATTCTTAATATTTTGTTTTATGTTGATAATTAATATTTTAAAGAGGTTACGTTGGTAACATGTATGTATGTATGTATGTATTTTGGGGGTCATCTCAGAAACTTCTAGACCTATTTCAAAAATTCTTTCACTAATAGAAAACTACATTATCCAGATGTGACACAGTCTACTTTTGATCCTGATATTCCCTCGGGATCGGGACTTACGCAAGTGAAACCGCGGGACGGCAGCTCTGAAAAATAAAGTCGTGTATTTCTATTTCTAACTCAACAACCCGTAAACCGATATGAATGAAATTTGGTACAGGGTAGAAATAATATATAGGGTACTTTGAATGATCGTACGGGTTAAGCAACACTTGGTACAAAATACGTGATGGGTGAAAAAGAGCAGGTGACCCGATATTCATAAACTTGGTACAGGGTTGGTTTAGAGGTAGAAATATTATATAGTACTTTGAATGATCGTTAAGCAACACCTGGTATGACATACGTGAGGGATCATTAACGTTACGGGATAGGAAGTTACGCGGGTGAAACCGCGGGGCGCAGCTAGTAAACTAATAAACTAAATAAATTTTTATTATCAATATACTTATAACTATTTAAAAAAATTAAGGTACAATGGGCGGCCTTATAGCTAAAAGCGATCTCTTCCAGGAAACCTTTTGGATACCGGGAATAACACACATACTTTTTATCACGATATTCCCGCGGGAACGGGACTTACGCGGGTGAAACCGCGGGGCGAAGCTAGTATTTTAAAAGTAAGGGAGATTGTAATAATACGGAGCCCCTGTGCTCGAATTAGACTCGCACATGACCGGTTTTTTTTTAAATAGCAGCCAACAACTTTTCAATTGATGAGATGAGGTGTACTAGTTCTAAGTCGAAGATTGCAATAACCTTGCAGTAAATCATAAGTTATACCTACTTTGATTGAAGCTGGTAACATATTATTATTTGTATCTATTTGCTCTGGCAAATTGAACTTTATTGAGACTAACAATATACGGGTGAGCGATGTGCAAACTCGTTTAATCTGTATTTAGCGAGTCAACAGAACAGTTTATGTATTTTTTTCTAGATACTAGTTATTTTACTACTTAGGTCTGTGTATTTATCTGTTAACACATAGGAATTAGGTTTTCAAATATAAAATAAAATTGAAACATGAGATTTAGACGTTTTCGCGAAAATCCAAATTTATGCTTAGTTATTGCAAACACTACTGTTACCAACGAATTTTCCTTTAAGTTACTTTACGTTGTTTGTTAACTGTTAGTATGTAGTTTGTTTTGCTGCAATAAAAACATTTTTTTTTTTTTTTTTTTTTTTTTTTTTTTTTTTTTTTTTTTTTTTTTTTTTTTTATTGCTAAGCTCAGTCTGAGCAAAGTGAAAGTACGCACTATAGATTTCAGCCTAAGAGGACGCCCTTGCCTTGCAGTGGGACAAATTAATTATTTATTATAATTTAGAAAGAATTTGAATTTGCGAAGCGGCGGAAATACGTTTCTATTGGCAATGGATACATATTTCTGCCGTTTGCAATCGAGACCTTGGGCCCGTGGAGAACCGAAGCATTAGATTTTTATAAACAAATTTCAAAATTTTGTTTTAGCTTCAGGTGACAAAAGGGCAGCTACTTTGGCCAACGAATTGGTATAGCAATTCAAAGAGGCAATACAGCCAGCCTTTTGGGTACCTTACGTAGGAACGCATTTTCGGATTTTTAATTTTAGTTAATTTTATTTTTGAGGACCTCGTTGGCGCGTCGGGCGAACGCTTGGCTGCAATACAGAAGGTTGCGGGTTCGCTTCCCGCTGGGTGCAAATATTTATGCTTAAAAATAAGTATTTGTTTCTGGTCTGGGCGTATTTCTATGTATAATATGTATGTATTTACAAAAGAAAAATAAATATAAGTAGTATATCCGTTGTCTAGTCACCGTAGCACAAGCTTAGCAGCTTACCACGGCTCTGTGTGTTGGTCACAGGATTTATTTATTTATTTATTTAAATATCAGTATGTTAGTTGGTGTACCTACCTAATAAATTACTGACTATCAACACAATAATGTAAAAAAATAAATAAATGAGAAAGCAAACAATACAATACCCATGACGAAAGGCACCGGCGCGTCGAGGAAGTGGTAGAGCGGCGCCGGCAGTATCGGGACGTAGACGTGCGCCCACGAGAACGGCAGCAGCAGTGATACTATACACTCCGCTACTAGCATTAGTTTGTTGTAATCTGAAAGTTAATATTAAGTTAATAAAACACTTTATTTACCGGGTTTAATCGCGTTTTATTCATGATTTTAAACGAACCAAGCTTTCGCCAACTTTACGACGTAGTTTCAGTAGTTTCGTAGTCTATTCATTACAAACAAACAAATAAATCTTATCACTTTATAATATTAGTATTGACATAGATTCCATTATTTATTCATTATCCATTACGTATTCAATGTTATTATGGTTTTAGAATGCTGCTGTGGATATCTAAAGTACTGTAGCACATCAGGAATGTTTGCGGAGGCGAAGGTTGACTGCTTCTATACAATTATTCGTAAGAGAGGCGACGAGTGCGGGAAAGCCCTAGCAGTCTGATGAATACTTTGCTGGAGAGGCTAGATGATTCTTTGATTATGCACATGAGGTCTAATGCAAGTAACAATAATTTGTTTAATAATCAATATAAATGTAATTAATAGATGATAATCTGATTAAGTAACTAACATAGCATAAGATATTACTAACATAAATGGATAGCATTTAATCTGAGTTAATAAACAAATTTAATTGAATTGAATTGAATTATGAATACTTACCACTAGACCTCAACAAAACTTGATGTTCCAACAGCACACAAGTAAACAGTTGCACGACACATTCGACTCCCAACATTGAGAACATCACTCGCAACGGATAGTCCAGCAGTGGTAACTCTTCGGGTGGGTTTGGGTTTCTTATCACCTGGAAAATTATTCACTTAATTAACCACGACCAAGACTTTTGTGGCATAGTCGAAATTTTGAGGTAGTTTAATATTGCACAACATTACACACATCGCAATCTAGCAGGATACTACATGCTAAAAGAAATGGTTTCCAAAATTGTTCGCACCCGACAGTACTTCATCCTGCGTCTCTGGGGATCCGTCCCAACGCCTTTTCCAATTTGGTAAAGCATTTTGGAAAGCATTTCTTTAAGTATAGTCATCCAAGTGTAGGAAACACTTTAAAATATATCAAAAACGCTACTACATATTATACTTTTTGGTTGGAAAAAGCTGTCGAGCAAGGAGCGAGCAGAAATTGTCTGAAAAGCTTGAACGTCGCCAAATTCAGTTCGCTACTTGAGCGGTAGCTTTTTCCAACCCCGTTATCGACAGCATAGTATTCCCAAATCGACGACGAATTGAACTCGACCAATTTTTTTTTAAGCATAAATATTTGCACCCGATGGGAATCGATCCCGCAGCCTTCTGCATTGCAGTCGGACATTCGCCCGACGCGCCACTGAGGCCGTCTAGGCAGTTAATAATAGGGGTTAAAGTATGAAATTGCCGTTTTATTGCAATAGGTTCTTTGAATTGACATAGAATCTTCATGGTTTGAGGTTTTCGAATGAAACTTTTTTCAAATGGTTTCTGTGATGTTCTTTTTTTAAAAAATGTGAAACATTTGAATATCGACTTTCAATTGTTTTTGTTATTCAATTTAGACAAGAAAGATGGATACTGCGAAAATTCGAGTGATTTTTGAATACGAGTTCCGACGCGGAACTAACGCGGCAGAAACAGCCCGCAATATCAATGCTGCGTTTGGAGAGGGGTCTACTAATGAACGCACCGTGCGATTTTGGTTTAAACGCTTTCGTGATGGAAATTTCGACTTAAAGAACGAGCCACGAGGAAGACCGCCCACACAGGTGAATAACGATGAATTAAGAGAGATAGTGGAAGCCGATCCTAGTCAAACTACCCAGGAATTAGAGGCATGGTTTAACGTTACTTTACCCACTTTATTGACTCACTTGCGTCAAATCAATAAAATAAAAAAATACGAAAAATGGGTGCCTCATGATTTGACTGATCTGCAGAAAGAAACGCGTGTTGAAACTTGTGTTGCCTTGTTGAACCGGTACAGGAATGAAGGAATATTGGATCGAATTGTAACATGTGATGAAAAGTGGATTCTTTATGATAACCGGAAAAGAAAAATGCAATGGCTGACCCCAGGTCAAATGCCACAACAGTGTCCTAAAGCAAAACTTACCAATAAAAAGGTAATGGTAACTGTTTGGTGGTCTCAGCATGGTGTTATTCACTATAGTTTTCTTCGATCTGGTCAAGCAATTACGGCAGATGTCTATTGTGCCGAACTCCGAACCATCTTGACAAAACTAGCAGTAAAACAGCCCCGACTCATGAATCGATCTTCACCATTATTGCTCCACGACAACGCGAGACCTCACACAGCACGAGACACCATTTTGACCCTTCAGGAACTGCACTTAGAAACCATTCGTCATCCTCCGTATTCACCAGACCTTGCTCCAACGGACTACCATTTTTTTCGTGATTTGGACAATTATCTACGTGACAAGAAGTTTTCTTCCCAGGAGGCAGTACAAAATGCTTTCACACAGTTTGTGCAGTCTAGATCGTCGGAGTTCTATCGCAAAGGCATTAATAACCTTCCCATTAGATGGCAACAATGTATAGATAATAAAGGCAACTATTTTGATTAAATAAATTTGTTAAAAATTTAAAAAAAAAACAATTAAGATTTTCAGTACAAATCGGCAATTTCATACTTTAACCCCTAATAATAATACGCGATTACGACACGGTAAAATGTTAACTAAATATGTTATCAAATCGTGTGAATTTAAAAAGTTCACTTAGTAAATTTTTTGGACCAAAACACAATTTTGTTTTGTCGACACAAGTTATCACTAAATTAAACAGTATGACTTTATAAAATAAATTGGGTTATTCTTGATATCTTATTAGTTTCTTATAAGTTTCAAGTATAGAATATGCTATACTTAGCCCTAACGATGATTAGTGGTAGATAGCAGTTTTAATATAATTATTTTTAAATGTTTGTAATACCTATTGATGTGACAAAAGAAGGTGTCATCACAAACCTAACTGGGTTTCTCGACACTTTATATAATTACTGTTATCATATTTTCCGTTTCTAATAAATAAATAAACAAACAAACTAACTAACTAACGTGCTAACTAACACTGACACAAATGTCAATGTAAAACCAATCACAAGAGCTATCACTGGGCTAGCTCACTAGCCTAGGTAAGTCAACCTTACTATGTTACTTACAACAGGCACAGGATCCAAGTGTGGTTCCGACGGTGGCACGTACAGTCGTAAAGCTTGTCCTGGCAGCGGCACTGGCACTTCATATAGCAAGTTGTAGACGTAGGACTCGGGACTCAAACCCGGCCCTGGCTGTCTAGGTAGAGATCTAAACGGGAAAATACAGTACATTTTAAAGGAAAAACTCTTAGCTGCAAAGCTTGAACGGTAGATGGCTTCAGCGCCATCTACCAAGCCTTAGTTGGTAAATAATTAGCAAGAAGAGATATGGCCGAAAAATGATAACATGACACGTGATTCCTGTGTAGCTCAGTGGTAAGAGCAGTCGCCTGGTTAGCGACTCTCGCCGAAAGTGAATATTTGAAGATGATTTTTTCCTTTAAAATATTTCTGGCAAAATATGCCTTGAGCAATAAAAACAAATTACGAAATAAAATACAGGATATTGTTAATACAGCAGCGGATATATACGTTGTTCGACATAAACAGGTAAACAAATTTACTTCTTCAACTTTTGGAAATTCGAAGTAGTTTCCGAAACGTTTAAGTTTCAAGTTTACTTGAAAATCAGCTGTTTCTGGGAGTCGGAGGTCATTGACCCCATGATACAACGGGGAGTTCTACAGTTTGTCTCCCACATACCATGAGGTTCTTGTTGACTACGAAACCCTAAATACTAACGAAATTTTAGGTAGGTAGGTATACATACCGCATAGATGAGTAATAGGAACACATTACTTATCCCTGTAATTAATTATAACGAAGAGGGACTTGATCTAGTTTGGGTTTAATCAATATCATTCACGGCAATTAAAACTGGGTGTGGGTGGAGTTATAACACCGTGGTATTTCTGTGTATAATACTCGAGAGACCGAGAGTTAGGAAACATAATAAATAACAAATAGCTTTCTATGAAATACGTCCACTTGGTTTCACCCGCGGAAGTACCGATCCCGTATGAAATTTAAAAAACCTTACCTAGTGACATGTCTCTAGCACTAGCAGTTTAGAATATGCGTTGACTTTATAGTTCAGTCAGAAACAATATTTCAGAATATAAAATGCCTTGAGCAATAAAAACAAGAGAAATATTAAATAATGTAGGTAAGGAATCGATGAAGAAATTATAAAAGAATGCTCTTTATGAGGTTAAGTTATGCTTATACGTTATAAAGGAATATTATAGAAAAAATTCACTAAAGTAGGTACTTGTGGATTCTGTAATTTGTTTTTATTGTTTAGGGCATATCTACTACCAGATATATTGTAAAAAAAAAGTCATTCGCGCCGAGGTTTGAACTCGCGTCTAGGCTTCTCTTTAAGATTAAATATACCAAAAACAGCACTTACCTAAACAAATTTTCTAAAAACAACTGTGCAACCCTCACATAAGGGTACTGGCATATCAAAGCTATACTTTTGGCTACATATAGTTTATCTTTGGCAATTTCATAGTACGTTAGGGCTGCCCCAGTGTGAGGTGAAAGTTTGAATGAGCGAGGCAAGGATCGCGAGCTCTCTTTGCCAGAGTTCTTTCTGTGTCCTGGAGGGGTTTGGCCGCTAGATAACTCTGTTATATACATCGCCTAAAACAAACATTACAACTATTATTTATGATGGTTCCAAAATTCGTACTTGGGGGCAGTTGGGGGATTCGAACCCGCGACTACTGGTACCTAATCCGAACCAGTGTGCCACAAGTACTAGTCAAAATTAAGAAAGCAATTCGTAGTGTTTTTTGTGAGGTAGGGTCGGTACATTATCAGACGGAAAATACGTCGCGGATTATCGGTCGCGTAACCCCAGAGCAATTGTCAATTACATAGTAAAACACTTGCATTTTCCGTCCGATATGTACAGAACCTAAGACCCCAGACTCTAACTAGAACATTTTTTTAATGATGTAAACAGTTAATCTATTGAGTTACAGAAGTGAGGCACTATATGAGTTTTTCTAAATGCTTCACTGGTCACAGTGTAGACAGATGTTTGCATATAACGTAGAAAAATTATTAATTACAATGCTGCTGTAATAATGGATGATATTGCATGTACGTATACACACATACATAACGTAATAAATGCATATTACTCACGAACAGATGTTTTATTTACATAATTCTATATAATAGCATGAATAAATTAACATTTTTATCTATGCTTAATGGTAATCTTAGGTTTCATGCGAATAAGTAGTTTAAAAATTAATTAGTTATTAATCATTACTATTAATCATTGTTATGCTATAAAGTTCATTCAGTACTTATAAATATATTGTTTTCTTTAATAAAGAAATCTGGAGACATAGGGGGGGTCACCATATTTTCCTAATTGCAGCATCTAAATCGTTCTGCTCATAAAAAAAACAACAAAAAAAAAAACTTTATTTGTTTTTATTTTTGAAGTTCTTTAAAGTAGTCTGGAAGTTTTGTTATAATTTATATTATTAACAGGGAGATCTAGGTCTTGGGACCATGGTAACCCTTATAATAGTTATTTTCAGTGTCAACTTTAAAAAAAATCTCTAGTTAGTCTAGTTTGAAACACTTTACTTAAAATACTCCATTTTAGATTATTTGTTTGGTTTTCATGAAGCTCATACTTAAAATATGAGCCATTGAAAATTGAGTTGAGTTTAATTTCAAAAACTGTTTTATAATTTATAAAGCTAAGGTTTGTAGCCAAGGGCTTTGCTCTGTTAAATAAGTTGACCAAAATCAAGTACTTATAGAATTTAATACCTATAAAATAATATTGTCTTTACCTGCAATGTGTGCATGGCACTACAAATGTTCCTGTTTCTAACTTCCTCGTAAAATATAAGACTAAATCCATAATATCTTGATGCATTCTCTCTGGTCACAACAAAACTATGAAACTTTGGTTCTAACGAATGCTTCTGTGTTCTAAATTGTAGTCCAGCTGGTAAACATAACTGTAAAAAAGGAAAAAAGTTAGCAAATTGGTAAAAAGGTAGTATTATTGTTTTAGTTTGCCATATTAAATAAATAGAGCAATATTTTCGCAGTTTCAAATACATACAAACTAAAATGGACTACTAATTGCTCCAATAAGACAAACTTATATTTTTCCTCATAACTGTAAGCAAATATAAAGAAAATTGAGCCATTTCATGCATCCCATTTCAGACTAAGAAATGAATAACAATTTTTTGCATAAATAGTATTGTTTTTTATGGACAATTTAGGAGTAAAATTGCTATTGGTTGCTTATTTCAATAAGGTTAAATAGTTTACCCGAAATCTCCTTTACCAGAGAGTTCACTGTTACTTACAATTCAAAAATTCATATACAACTAAATACAGGTAAATTTACGAGATCCAAGAAACAAGAGTTATATAAAAAAAGTTATCTTTTGTTATGTTACAGAAACTTACCATACAAACAGCATGTTCATCGAAAGGATTGCTTGATACATTGTCTGGGTAGTGAGCTAATATCTTCCCCTTGTACGCGCGGTCCAAAGGAGATACATGCAAGTTGTCGCCTACAACAACAAAACATTAGTAGGTAGGTATCCATATTTTCCCAGTTGAAAACATAATTGAAGTGTACAGCTTCTTACCACAAAGTCTGTCTGGTTCCAAGCCAGAATCAAAATCGAGACCACAAATAGCAAAGTAATCTGCGAAACGACATCCGACAGATAAATCAGGGACAGACATATTTCTATCGACCCGTTATTTACTTCTTGGGACACTTTCTCTTCTCACAAATTGAAGGTTTATTTCGTTTGCCTAAGTTGTAGGGTATTGCGCCGCCCGTCATGATACACTCAATTTGTTTTGTAGATTCACATAATTTATTTAGCTCTCTAAACAGCCTTTTTTCATTATTATTTTCACAAATTAAAATAAATTATAAAATATCACTGACTACGCCATCCAATTCATACAGGCAGGAACACTAGTTAGTGTCGCCAATTTTAATTTTGAAATTTCACCAAATGTTATTTCCACAATTTTGTTAGGATATAAAGCCACCGCAAGCTAAAATTATGGTTTGCATTCATAATTTCATAAAGATTATTTGATTTGCATGGGTAATAAATTTAAAATTGACGTTAGTGAATAGAGTTCTTGACGCGAAAGAAGCCCTCGATCAAACAAACCCAGTACAATAAAGAGTTTTAGTTATGGCGCTTCTTTCCCAGAAAAACACTTTAGTTACAGTCATACGATTGATTGTTTAAATACTTATAATAATTTATTACTATAATAAAATTAATAACCACAAGTACTCCTTGTTACTGTTCAAAAGTTCCATAAATAAAAAAATCTCAAAGCAGATGGTAACATTTTTTCAGAAAAAAAAAGCACCACTTTATTATTTCTTATCGGTTGTGAACCGATTATGGCCATTAGGAAATTAGCCAGTGTCGAGTATATTATTAATATATTATGCAAGTTATTTGCATCGAAACAGTCAAGTCGTCATAGTTAAAGTCAAGTCTAGGGAATCATTTGTAAACGCGGCGGCCATTTACAAACAATCTTCACGGAGCCTTGGAGACAACACTAAGTCAATGTTTTGCACCGATTTTCACTTTCATTCCACTTGTACACCTTCACGAAACTAAATTGATTAATATGCCCCCGAAATTAAACAATTTGCACGCATATGAACTAGGTTTCACAAAAATGAAAATTTAGCACCACATCTCCTCAAGGAGTTCCCGCCAAGACTCAAAAAGCACCACTTTTACAACAAGCAGTCACTGTCAATATACTGTCAAATGTTGAATGAAGTTCCAGTTTTTTATCTCATTGGCGAGCACAGAGCTATTATTCCATTCAGCCGTGTCTGCAAACCACAGACATATAAACTTATAGCAGACTCCACATTTAGCTATCCAAAGCGTGGCAATTTCACTACAAACAAACGTTACTCACACAGACGCAAAATACAGGACCGCAATAAGGCCGGATAGATGGAAGATCGGATAGATTTATAAGGTTTTACGAAAACTAAAGTTTCTCAGCTTCTGTGAATATTTGTAAAAATGAAAACTTTCTTCATTTCACATATCAAAACAATATTACGTATAGTAGTTCTATTCTATTTTTAAAATTAATTTTTACGCTCTCTAGTTTTTGCTCTATGTCAATTCAAACTTACAAAAAAATCACCTTCCTGTGGTAATATCGAATGTCAATGTAAACCATGTCTATTCCTTGTTTATAAAAGACAAAAAAAAACATATCCGATCTTATCCAAACAAAATAAAATAAAAAAGACTTTCTGTTTAGCAGAGCGTGAAGCTCGTATGCCATGTCTTAGCCACTGCCGAGTGTCAGTGTCACACACAGGCACGGGTAGAATTACTCTTGTGAACATTGTGGCTAACACTAATATCACATACTAGCTGCGCCAAGTGGTTTCATCCGCGTAAGTCCCGGGAACGTAAGAGACGTTCTCCTGGCAATAACAAGAAAACAAAACAACAATTGGCGAAATCGGTTCAGCCGTTCACATAATATGGTGATGCCGTGACCAAGAGAAATAGAGATTCGTTTTTATATAGGTACCTATAAGATTTTGGAAGAGGTCTGCGTCGGCCTATACGCCTATACGCTTACCTATTTATTACTACGCCTAGCTTAGCATTATTTTGCTAGGCGTGGTATCCACTACCCATCTGTCTAAGAGCGATGTGCTCAGCCTGCTGCCATTTTCAGCTTATTAGAATTAGAAATCATGAATATTCTAGATCTCTACGTAATTTCGTTGTACTTACACTGGTACACACACATTAAAAAGAAACAATTTTTTTATTTACGATTGTTTATTCATTTTAGACGACTATACAACTATATCACCTCAAGAACCCCAAAACACATAAAACAACAAACAATAGGAACATTAAATACAATTAAAAAAAAAACAGATAAAAAATGTAATATCCATATATTTTTAATAATTTTGGTTTTGGGAAACCTGAAACGAAAAGTTAGTATGATTTAACTATGAAATGACCTTAAAATGTATTATAACCAGCAAATATACCTAGTAATCTGAATAATAATAGAGTAGGTCTGTACCTAATATAATTTCGTTGCCCTGAGTCCGATCCCCTATACTGCTAAAGTACATGAAGTGTCAAATTGCGTCTTTGAGACAATAAAATCTATAAATACGACCCTATTTCATTAAAGTATCTAGTTCAAACAGTTTTTGAAATGAAGAACATAACTTTCTTCGCAATCTAAAACAACA
Source organism: Idaea dimidiata (assembly GCA_949358125.1). NCBI lineage: Eukaryota > Metazoa > Arthropoda > Insecta > Lepidoptera > Geometridae > Idaea > Idaea dimidiata. Next base: position 10,473,329 of record OX442339.1, on the reverse strand, counting down.
AAACATATAAACTTATGTCAGTAAACAAACAAACAACTACAAAATAGTCGAAGAAAAAATAAAATGTTATTTACATACCAGTGAAACGTAATTTCAAAAGTTTTATTATAAGATGCGTTGGAACACATTGGGGCACAACACTTCACCATTGTATTTTAGTTTTTAGCTAAAGATTCTTAAAAAAAAACAAATTTTTCGGAACACTTTAAAATTTCAGTACACCATGTTGCTCTCTTTTATGTCACTTTGGTATTGAGCAATATGGCATCCGTCCCACGCTGTCAGATGTGTCTATGTGTGAGTTGTTGTTGCAATTGGAGAAAGAAAGGGATAGAGCTATGCACTATTCCTTCGGTGTGAATGAGACAACGATGTTATTTACACGGATCAATGTGTGCGTATAATTGTGTCGAGTCTGCTATAAGTTCATATGTCTGTGCTGCAACCAAGATCCATGGAGATCTGTCACGATTGGTCTATGGTTTGGTATTCATATATTATGTTTTTTCTATTATTATCTTAAATTAAAATCAATGGAATTGTATATTAATCAATAGTATCAATAGTAATCAATAATCTATTATATTATAATCAATGTCATATGAACGAAACTATGGGGAGCCAATAATACGTACAACCAGGTAAAGTAATGAACGGCCTGATAAAAGGAAGCCATGGTCACGTTTTATCACCCGTACAAATTTTGTACAACTAGTTATTGTACGACGACGGTTAAGCGGTTGTACAATAACGGACTCAACTCAACAATAGGGAGCGTGTTCCACACACCGGTTATTTTGAAATCCAGGTCCACTAGACAATTGGCGTTGTGGGCGCGCTGTCAGATAAAAGTGTAGCGGTACACCCTACGGTCGATCGCACGGTCGAATCGCGCGTAATTTTGAAAGTATAATTAAAAATGTGGCGGATATGGCATTTCAAATTAAAAACTGCCAAATTTGATATCTGTGGAACATAGCTGGTCCATTTTAAACGGTCTTCTTTAGCAACACATCTCCTCAACGCGTTATGAGTCGGAATTAAAAAAAAAACAAAACGACCACGCCGACCCACCTCTAGCCCGCGATCGTTGAGGGCTTGACGTGAAGTTAGCGCGGATGCAAAGTGTGACGTCATTTTGCTTCGCTCACAACGACCGCGGCCCTGTGTGGACCGGGTTTGCGGTCGAAAGTGTTCTCTAGTGGAACGCAGCCCAGGGAAGATAATGAGTGAGTGAGTGAACATCTTTGATCAATCAATGTCATTTTGTGATTGTGTTGGGGCGGTTGTTTGTTTGTTGTAATTTTATTCAAAATTATTCGAAACGATGATTATTTGAATAAAATAAAGTGTTTATAGTTTGTAATTGTAGATAGAAGATTTCAATATTTAAAATAGTTTTCTACATTAGAAAAAATCGTTAAAACAAGTTTTCCTCAACAGAAAATCAAGGTGAGTCCTTCGTTTTATTTCTTTATTTTAGAACTAATTTCCTCAAATGAAAAACTTATTAAAGTACCTGTCTACTTAATAATAAAGGTAGTGTAAATAAAATAGATTCACTAAGTGATAGGTATGTTGACATCATATATTTTACAAGAAATAGATTGGTGTGAGATATGGATATGGTGCTGTCTGCTTTATCTATTTCTCGGAACCACTGATTTTCCGATTATTTCGAATATAACGCGAATGTTACAGTATTATAAAAATGATTTTGTCCCCTCACAATTCCCCCCATCCTCTCACAAATGAATCCATTGACATGAATCAGGGAGCTACTGTTGATGTAATTCATTTCGTAATCCCTACATAGTTCTCTTTAAATGCTCTTATAAGTTATCAAGTGTTTTGCACTAAGCCAAGGTTGTTGGCTATAAAAACGATATAACAATAGGTCGTACATACTAACAAATTGTGTTAATTTACCTCTTCAATGAATGAAGTTACTGTTAAAGTGTGATTCTGATTAATTGTAAAAAAATGTTGTTACAGAATGTTACGAGGAAGAGTAAAACATTTACTACATGTATCCCTTTTCTTATCTTTTATATTCCTGTTCCTCGTCTTGGCGGGTGCTATTAACTTAGATGAGAAAGAGAAAGTGTTTGCGGACCCATGGGAGGCCTATGGAATACTTGGTACAATTATCCTGTACATCCTTCGGCTATTTACATTACTAACCCTGCCACAGGTGCTATGTAATTTTGCTGGCCTCACATTATTCAATGCATTCCCTGGTAAAGTCAAAATCAAAGGATCTCCATTGCTTTCACCTTTTATTTGTATCCGCGTGGTAACTAGGGGTGACTTTCCTAAGCTAGTGAAAGATAATGTTAATAGAAACATGAATATGTGTATAGATGTTGGAATGGAAAACTTTATGATTGAAGTTGTGACTGATAAAGCGATAAATTTGCCGAAACACAGAAGGTTGAGGGAGGTTGTTGTGCCTGCCGAGTACAAAACGAAGACTGGAGCTCTTTTCAAGTCTAGAGCATTGCAATATTGTTTAGAAGATAATGTTAACATATTGGCTGATACTGACTGGATTGTACACTTAGATGAGGAGACACTGCTAACTGAGAATTCTGTTCGTGGGGTGCTAAACTTTGTCCTGGATGGACAACATCAGTTTGGCCAAGGCCTCATTACTTACGCCAATGAACACATTGTGAACTGGCTCACCACTTTGGCTGATAGCTTCCGAGTTGCAGATGACATGGGAAAGCTTAGACTGCAGTTTTATCTGTTCCATAAGCCACTGTTCAGCTGGAAAGGGTCCTACGTTGTTACACAAGTAAGTTAACTGTGACTTTAGGTTTTACTCATTTATGTTCAAATCTGATATATGAAAAGGGATGAAAAGTAGTGGTTTATATTACCCTATGCTCTTCACTATAGTATGAATATACATACAAATTTATTCAAATATATCTAGCCACTTCACCACAAAGACCTGATAAAAGTTAAAATTACAATAATTAAGTACTGCATAGTTTTTATTTGTCATTAAATTCAACCATAAATCTGTATTTTACAGGTTGGTGCAGAAAAGAAAGTGTCCTTTGATAATGGTCTTGACGGATCTGTAGCTGAAGACTGCTATTTTGCTATGAAAGCTTACAAAGAAGGTTATACTTTCAATTTTGTGGAAGGTGAAATGTGGGAAAAATCTCCTTTTACTCTATGGGACTTTATGCAACAGAGAAAGCGGTGGATTCAAGGTATACTTTTAGTTGTACATTCCAAAGAAGTACCTCTGATTAACAAAATATTCCTAGCCGTATCGTGTTATTCTTGGGTAACTCTACCTCTCTCTACGAGCAATGTGTTCCTTGCTGCTGTCTGTCCCATCCCATGCCCACACGCTCTAGACTTGTTATGTGGTTTCATTGGTGCTGTAAACATTTACATGTACATTTTTGGTGTCATAAAATCATTCCCTATACATAGATTTGGAACATTGAAGTTTTGTTTATTTGTTGTTGGAGCACTTGCTACTATACCTCTGAATATTGTCATTGAAAATGTTGCTGTAATTTGGGGTGTGATAGGCAAAAAGCACAAGTTTTATATTGTTAACAAAGAAATTAAGATCCCAGTCACAGTATGATTTCATTAATTAAACTGATTTAAAGTAGATGGTAGTACAAGTAAAGTAATGCACAAATACTTAACGAGAGTAATCTAATCTTACACTTATGTATGTGGAGTGTGAATGATTTTTGAGTGGGTGTATTGTAGTATTGATAAGAATGCTTCAAATCAAAACTAGTGACTGAATTAAAGTTATGTTACCAAAGTGATTAATTTAAGAACAATACTTTATTAGTTATATGTCATAATGATCTACCTATACTGCTAGCTGATTATGTTATTCAGTTCCTAAAAAATGACAAACTGTATATCGTTAATAAAATAACAAAACTGACCCGAAAGGAACAGTTTAATTAATTTAAATCGAGATTTGTTAGCAACTAGGTAACATGATCAGCTGTTATCGGCCATATAAAAATTGATTTTAAACTTAATTTGAGTTAAGGTAAATGTTTAAGTGATGATTATTTATTTTTGGATGTTCTGTTTTGGTATTATTTATACCTATTTGTTGAGGTTTGAGCTATATTATCTCATATAACAAAATATCTAAGTTTTTTCACATTTTAATGGCAAGATATTGTAAAAGGCACTATTAGGTACCTATGTATTAAATTAGTATTTTGCTTGCAGTCAAAGGTCCTTGTCATCTTGTTAAAACGTTTGTGTGGGAATTGATGTCTTATGATTGTGTTAATATGGTTCAAGATCATATCAATTTCTTCAATGAATTCAACAAACAAATATTAGTACACTTATTGTTTTATTCTTTGACTGCAGAATGTTAGATCTCAGTAGTAGGTTCTAGTATAGTTTTGATTTAATCTCAAAAATACTATGCTCATGTTTTAATAATATAATTGAACCATTAAATTCAAATCAAATTATTAAACTAGTAGCCTTTGTAGTAGCCAGTAGTACACAGTAATAAATTGTATACTACTGGTACCAAAACTGTTGTAGTAGCCCAATAGTACACAGTAATGTTAATAGTCCATTCTAATGTAACAAATACATCTAAAGCTTTGTGACTACCAGTAGTGAAATTTCTTCTTCTTCTTCTTTAAAATGGCTTTTCCTTTCGGACATTTGCCAGTGTCAAGTATTATCAATAATTGCAGGTTATTTGCATCGAATGAAACAGTCAAATCGTCATAGTTAAAGTCAAGTCAAGGGAATCATTGTAAAAAGGAGGCCATTTTTTACAATGTTTGTTCACGGAGCTTTGGAGAGAACACTAAGCTAAAGTCCATGATTTGCACCGATTTTCACTTTAATTTTCACTTGTACACCTTCACGAAACTAAATTGATTAATATGCCCCCGAAATTAAACAATTTACACGCATTTGAACTAAGTTTCACAAAAAAGAAAATTTAGCAACACATCTCCTCAGCGCATTCCCGCCAAAACTCAGTAGTGAAATTTGTATTTTCACATTGTAGCATAGCACAGATAAAAAAAAGCATTTTTTTTTATGAAAAATAGCTTGTTCTTTTTTTTTTCAAGTTAGCCCATTATGTCCCAATGCTGGCCAAAAAGCTCCTCCATTTCTCTTCATATTATTATGTTCCAATGTTAGCTGATGTTGAATCGCATTTTTAACCTTTTTAAACCCTCAGAGGTCTTTCTAAATTTGAGTTCAGTACTTTGATTCGTGATTGAAATAAGTTTCTAAGAATACTATCTATGACTGACAAAATGGCAAAACGACCAGACTGACTGAGATACTGAAAAACAGTGCTTCACTGTTGGGCAAATACTGAGTCGGGGCCTGTTTGCTGTTGTAACCCGTGAAAATATAACAGACCTATCATATTAAACTATCTGTTTTTATAACCGTTTCTCAGGGTTTTCGCGATTTTGTATAATAAAACACAATATATACCGGGTTTTACTCTCGTTTTCAACCTTGAAAAAGCTAACTGTAAAGTTGGCAAAAGTTCAGTCGTTTATAATGCCGTTAATCAATAAAACGCGAGTCAAACCCAGTATATATTGTGTTTAATTATACAAAATCGCGAAAACCCTAGACAAAAGACCCATTACAAGACTGTGTAATGTGTGTTGTTATTGCAAATATCTATCTGTCGATCGGCCGAATACGAAACCGCTACTTAATTTGAGCTCAACTTTAACAACTAAGTAGCTCTCAAGCTCAAAAACTCCATACTAATTTTAAATTTAGAAGCTGCTCAGTAATTTAAGTACCGCTCAAATTTTAAGTGGCGCTTTTGTATTGAGCTGTTAGTCTTACTTCATAAAAATATAAATTCAAATTGCAATCACTAATACTTAATTATAAGCGGGAGCTATGTCTGATACTTATCAACAGACTATGTGCCTACGTGGTTTGGTAATATAATTTGTAAATCACGATTATTTTGTTATCAAATTACTGTCTTCAGTTTGTCACCGGGTGTTTTTCCTTTCAAATATTAAGTAGGTAGGTACATAAGCACTTTGGAACACAATTATCCACTGGATAAGTTTAGTAAAAGTACTAACTACTTTTGAACACATTTAATGAATGAATGTTACCACGAAAATGTGTATTATTTTTCTGTTTTTTTTTGTACAAAATAAGTAAGTAGGAAATCAAAATGTATTTTTTTTTGTAATCTGCGATTATCGATCGAAAATGTTCGACATCTAAATACTGAGTAAATTCAAATTTGAACGCCAGAATAGCGTTAATTTAAGTTGGGATAGCTGAAGCCTAATAGGTTTACCAACTTGTATTAATAGTGAAAATATATGCTCTACAGTAGTTACAAATCAACGTCATTTTTAGGGCTCCGTACCTTAAAATGACGTTGATTGGATCCGTGGGTTCGATAAGTTTATAACTCTTTTTTTTTCGTATTTGCCTGGCCATATAATCGACATCAGTTTAATGTCCCTTTAAAATATTGTTTCATAATATGTAAATTACAGTATTTATTCTATTAGTCCTCTTTGTGCTTAAAGCTTAGTAGATTAGACATAATACAAACAAATAATTTATAATAAACCACCTGACTAGTCATATAGTTACATATTCGATAGATATAGTAAGTAGATATTTAGAACCTGTTTGATAATTTGCGGTGTTAATTAGGGTCTGTACAAAGAGATGTAATATTAAACTGGGATAGAGGAAACACGAACTTTTCACAGGTTTATCTTTTTTAGAACTGGCTCCTTTCAGCTCTAAATTGAACGAGCTAACTTGTGCAGTTATTAACCAGGGCTGAGTAGGTCAGTTTTATAAGCTTAAAATCTTAAAAATTCAAAACTGAAACTGTTTTTTTTCTCGTGACAGCGTCAAAATGTCAAAATTTGACTCTGTAGTAACTGACATTTAAAACTAGAGTCTTGAAAAGATACCACTTAGTAACAAAATTTATACCTTTTGGGACTGTTGTTTGCAACGCGTTAGTTGGACGTGGTTCTGAATTTTCATTTTCGTGAAACCTAGTTTTAATGCGTGTAAATTGTTTAATTTCGGTAGCGTTTTTACAATTTAGTTCTGAGAAAGATAACGAGTGTAGTGAAAATTAAAAACGCAGTGCCAAACACAGAGCGTAACACCAACAAATGCTCCCATGAAGTGCAATAAAATACGCTGCCATCTTTATTGCTTCCTTACACATTGCTAAAATTGTTTCAAACGATTTGATAGTAAACTGAAATTGGTCTAAATTTCTGTTTATTGAGATGTTATCTTTACAGTTTAATTTACATCTCTTTGAGTCTATTACTATTTGGTATGCTGCATTATTGTAGCCATTTATATTATGGCAAGGCAAGGGTCAAAGGTTTGGTCTACTGCCCTTTTCGCAGTCTTTAATTGGACATTCAATTTGAAGTGGACCATTTAGTAGGCGTTTCTGTAATTGTAATGATGTGCTAGATTGGGTTAATACGTGTGTAGATTGTTAACCGAATGAGATTAGTACGTACTTACTCGTATTTATTTGCATGCCTATTTATTCTATTACAGTCGTTCTCTAGGACCAAACTGCGTCCTGCGAATGTAGTCGATAAAAGTTAATTAAAACCAGCACCCGTATTGTCTATCCAGTGGACGATTGATAACAGTGAAAATTGACTGGAACTTTACAGTACGTTGCTGCTTTGACGTAACATTGTTTTACCAGTGACTACCTCAAAGCAGCAATGTACTGCAAAGTTCTTGTCAATTTCCACTGTTGTCAGTCCACTGGGTACATAATACGGGGGCAGGATGAAAATAACACCGTGGTTTTAGATTACGTAAATGGTAGGCAATAGAACAACGAAGTTAGAATTTTGAGTCATATTTTTTAAAGGTGTGCGAACTCGCATCTATTTTCTCGTAAGTTTCCGAACAGTTTAACTTTGGAACGTATGGAACTCGGCAATCAGGGCCGAGATAAAAAGGCTTTACTATCAAGCGGCCTTTATACTTCTAGTCTCAGTACCCCTACCATGAGCTGCTACGTAAAAAAAAAAGTACACTGTAATGTTGTTTACATTTGACCCTGTGCACAGCGCGGCCGCTCCGCGTGTTTCCTGCCGCCGCACCGGTGTCGTCGGGACATGTCGGCCGCGCGATCCTATATTTTTCGTTGCAGACATGTCTAAACTGTTCACGTTACAGTTTTACGTTTTTACGTACCAACTCATGGTAGGGGTACAGTCCAGTTCTATGACCATGGTATTATTTTGTGAATATTTCGATACTATTGCAAGCAATGTTCTATCGACAAATGTTAGATAACGTTGGACGTAGTAAATATTCGATTTTTATAATCAATAATTTTACATACAAGTAAACTTTATAACCATTTTAATTTAAAATCGTACTCATTAATGAAAGTTGCTAAGCAGAGCGCTAAAATCATCCACATTAGATGTGACGGCCTATTAATAAATACTTATTATTTATTTAATTTATTTAAATATTCCCTGCGTCCTTTGATTCAACCGAGTAAGTACTGACCCTGAGAAAAAAATCGAAATATTGACAGCAATTCTGCTATTCACCTACCTGTAGACTTAAAAAGGTTCCTTACAGCAATTCTGCCCGCAATATTGCATTTTGACACTTTCACAATAACCGTGCACCTGTCATAGAACAAAGCCGTGAGATCCAGGTGGACATTTATCGTGAATGTGTCAAAATGCAATATTGCGGGCAGAATTGTTACAGGAACCTTTTAGGTCTACTGACCTAAAGTAAACCTAAATGTTCATATTTCAAATTAAAAATTCTAAAAAGACATTCTTTTGTGGTACGATGAATTAAGTAACTAAAATTAGGTTGACGTTTTTAAATTTCAACGCAAATCTCCTAAAATGTTTTCTACAGAATAATTACAGCGCAATGCCAGTTTTAGGACTGATTTATTTTAGATCGTTAACCGGCCGAGCTTCGTTGTCCATTGCTCGGCGAGCAGTCGATCGGTCTGTTGCAACCGAGTGGCGGCCGAGCAACAGACAACGAAGCTCGGACCCGGCACGGCCGGGAAACGGGCTAATATAAATCAGCCCTTACGGGTTTACTGAATTAAATAGTTTAAAGCTGTCATGCCTTTAGTTTAGGACGGTACGAAGAGAAAACAAAAATACATTGCCCAAACTTATTTTTTAAGAATTTTTAGGCCGGATTTGTCAAAATTTTAAGTTTTGGCGATAGCATAATTGCCACCCTAATCTACTTATCAAGTTTTATAACGATCGGTTCAGTTTTTACGTGATCGAGTACCTAACAAACTTTGTCGTTTTTAAGTAATATTAGTTAGTACTCGTAGAATGTATGGTCACAAATTGTTGAAATTTAAATTAATTCCCTTGTTTGTACCAGTTTTACGTTGTGTTGATTCGTAATAATGATTCTTATTGTATTACCTTTAGTATTAAGTATAATTATTATTTGCTACTTATTGTTTTTAGGGTTCTATATATACCTTTAAAAAAGGACACGAGTGCGAATTGGACTCGCGTGTAGAGGGTACCAGCGTGTTCCGACGATGACCATTTAAGCCGAAAGTGTGTTGTTCTAGACATCTAGGCGAACAACTTTTGTTCTACAACTTTTGAAAATTCGAAATAGTTTTAAAAAAATTTAAGTTTAAAGTTAAAATCAGCTGTTTCTTAGAGTTAGAGGTCGTTGACCTTTTTTGTTCTTTCATTCGGTTTGAACAACTACAATCAAAACTTTAATTACGTTTATTTTCAAAAATAGCTATTTTTCAGTGAAATATTAACTAAAATTTCGAAAAAAAAGTTAGTTTTTTTATAAGTTGTAGAGCGAAAGTTGTTCGACTAGATGTCTAGAGCAACCCCCTTTCGGCTTAAATGGTCATCGTCGGAACACGCTGTATAATCACATACTTAATGTAAATGTAATTAATATGTACCTACAACAATAACAATGTAAATCTATACTTATAATAAATCTGTAGAGAGGTCAATTCTGTACATTGAATATATTTTCAAAATAACTATCAGGGGGTGATTAGTAATCAGTACTGATGCCAAAAATGCAATCAATAAAATTTTTGTCTGTCTGTCTGTCTGTCTGTCTGTCTGTCTGTCTGTCTGTCTGTATATTCGTTATAGAAACAAAAACTACTGGACGGATTTTAACGAAACTTGGTACGATTATACTTTATACTCCTGGGCAGGTTATAGAACACTTTTCATCACGCTACGATAGATAGGAACGGAGCAGTGAAGAGAAAAGTTTCAAAAACGGGAAAAGTTACTCCATTTTTTAAGCTTCCGTCGCGTGTGCAGCCTGAATGGTTTAAAGTTACACAGAAATTATGTATGACGGATTTGTTCAGCTTAACATGCAATAAAATAAAAAATAAATAAGTAAATAAAAAATATCCTGCAACAGCATATTATGTCTATCTTTTATGGTTGACTCACAATCAATCAATCAATATACTTAAAATAAAATCGTAACTTAGCGGTGTCTGTTTTTGAAAGATATTTTGAAAAAACTATTTTTAGGGGTATGTACTTACGTGACAGACCCCATTTCCGTGTTTAACTTTTCGTCTGTTTGTCCGTTTGTCTGTGCGTTTGTGCGCGCTAATCTCGGAAACGGCTAGACCGATTTCTATGAAATTTAGTATGCAGATAGCTTAAGACTTTCGATGAACATATAGGCTACTTTTTATCCGGATATCCGGATAAAAAATAGAAATTGCGTAATTTGTTGTTTATCCTGATATCCGGATAAAAAATAGAAATTGCGTAATTTTGTTGTTTTTTAACCATCGTTATCCATTGTCATCGATCATCACCAATCGTCATCGATCGTCATGAACAAATTTGGCCTTACTTCACCTACCTACCGCAATGCAAAAATCCACACTTAAACGGACGACCAGGGAAGTATTGATGATTACAGGCGCGGCAGCGCCTGGCATCATCAGTACTTCAATGGGCGACCGTTTAAGTGTGGATTTTTGCATTGCGATAGGTTGGTGTAAGAACAACGCGGGATCGCAACTTGCGCTTGCGCGGGTGAAACCGCGGGGCGCAGCTAGTGTCTGAATAAACTTGTTTTCTTTCTAATTATTGCCGGAACTCTCGGCGCGTGTCTCCAAGTCGCACTCGACCGATTTTGATTTTAATAGTTAATTCATGTAAAGTTCCTTCTTTTTTTGAAATGTGTATCTATTGATTGAGATATCGTCATTATTAAGTGCTATAATTGAAATTGGAATACATAATGATAGGTAATTATTACACAAAATGTAAAATAAAAATTACAAATTATTAAACCGTCTCTTATTATATTTTCAACTAGCTGCTACCCGCGACTTCGTCTGCGTAGAAATAGTACATAGCCGACTTTTTCGTTCATTACTAGAGTTCTCCTAATTGGATTTCGATGTAAAGTAAACCTACTAGGTACGAGGTTCCTCGAAAATAGAACTATCCAATATTGAAAACTAGATTTTAATCGGATTACTTAGTAGTTTTTAATTGTATAAGGAACAAACAGAGAATCAGACAGACATGAGTTTTAAAAATTTAAAAAAAAAATGTACCTAAGTCTAGTCAAGTCAAGTTTTTTTAATTTACTTCCAAGTACAGACTTTTCTCCTTCTTTATTATAAGTATAGATAAAGATAAATAGAGTACATATAGATAATACCCTAAGAACCATATTCTACAATTAAAATGTAACGTGCTATAACTTCCTTAAAATTTGGTTTAGTGAAATTTAATTTTAAAAGAAATGGTTTCCAAAATTCGCACCCAACAAGAATTGAACCTTGTTGGCTCTGGGGATCCGGTCCAACGCATTTAGCAATTTGGCCATAGGTGCTCGTCTCATCGTCTCTTATTATAGGAGACTAGAAGGTTGAAGGTCGCATGACTGTATTTATTTAATCGTATGACAATAACATTACAAACATGGCGATCACATTAAATTAGGAATTCAATAATAACAATATCAAATAAGTTCAAATTATAAAGCTATATCAAGTTTTTCGAGCCAGCCAATGATATCCTGGGTCAGTTCAAAGATGTACTCCGGGGGGCCAGGGTAGGAATGGATCGGGCAGCGGCAGATGATATGCTCCATAGTTTGGTCCTCCACACCACACTCACAAAGAGCCGAGTCACACCAACCCCACTTGTGTCGCATGAAATTGCAACGTCCATGTCCCGTTCTCAGCCGGTTTAGACGACACCAGAGGTTACGTGGGAGGTCGAAGCCTTTAGGTTTTGCGGTGGGGTCTATTGGGATGCTCATCCCACTTGTAGCCAAGTTCCATTCGTCCTTCCAGTCGTTTGCTGGCGTGAAATCTACCAGTCTTTCTGCAGTCTTGTACGAGGGGTGGCGAGATTTCAGCCGATCCGGTGGAGGTTGAATATTTGGTGAATGGGCAAATCAGGACGGGCCAGTATCTTCTCCGCCTCTCTTTTAAGGGCGTGCTTTCGGCGATTGCGAGGCGGTGCGATATGGCTTAAGACCGGTAGCCAGTGGCGCGGGGTCGACTTCACTGTCCCGGATACACAGCGCATAGCCTCATTTAGTCGGGAATCCACTTTGTGTACGTGTGAGCTCTCTTGCCACACTGGGGAACAATATTCCGCCGTAGAGTGGACCAAGGCGATGCAAGTCGTTCGGAGGCAACTTGCAGTTGCTCCCCAGGTTGTGCCGCACAGTTTATGGAGGATGTTGATTCGGGAGCCCAACTTTTGAGACATTTTATCCAAATGTGGTCTGTATGTGAGAGATATGTCTAATGTGACCCCTAGGTATATTGGGTTTGGATTAAATTTAAGTCTTTCTCCTCTCAATAAGACAGTAGGCTGATGATTTGCGAGGCCATTGTGCAGATGGAACCATGAAACCTCTGTTTTCGATGTACTAGGGATAAGTCTCCAGTGTTCCAAGAATTTCGATAACTTTATGAGATCTTCATTCAAGACTTTTCCGGCCTCGTTCATGTCTCTGCTTTGGGCAACTAGGGCTAGATCGTCTGCGTACATGAACTTAATGGAATCCGTGGCAGGAAGGTCAGCAACATACAGGTTGAAAAGTTGAGGTGCCAGAACGGAACCCTGAGGTAAACCATTATTCAGTTTACGTTTCCGACTTTTTAAGTTTCCCAGGAAGACTTCGAACTCTCTGTCGCATAACATATTCGAAATAAGGTCCACTATTTCTCGACTTGGAATTACCCTGTAGAGTTTGTACACCAGACCCTGTCTCCACACGGTGTCTGCTACGGTTTTCAGGTGTTTTTGAAAACCAGCCTCAATGTAGGTAGTGAGCGCTAGGATCTGGTCTGCACAGCTTCTTCCTCTACGGAAACCGGCTTGAGTGGGAGGGGTGACCGCCTCCACGAAAGGTTCTATCCTTGTCAGGATTATACAGCTAATAAGGGCGATTGGGCGGTAATTTTCAGGCAGATTTTCTGGTTTCCCTGGTTTTGGTGTGGCTACGACCTTTGCCATCTTGAAGTGTTTTGGTAGATTATTGTGTATAAGAATGTGACCGAACAAGCGCCTAATCCACTCCACAGCACGAGGACCCATGTGCCGCCGTAGGAATTCATTGTACATAAGGTCGGGACCCGCCGCTCTGTTGTTTTTTAAGTGTTTAATTGCGTTTAAGATTTCACTCATAGAGAAGGGGTCCGACAGGTGCTGATTTTTAGGACATTCCTGCTTCAGGGTTTGAAGCTGTTTTTTGATATTTTTGGTGAAGACTTTATCTCTTTTAGCGCGGGTTACATCGACCATTCGGTTTGCTACAGCATCTGGAGTTACACCAAAAGTTGACTTGGGGGTATGTTGCTTGCCCGTGAGATTATGTAGGACCCTCCAAGTCTTCCTACTGGACTTACAGAAGTCAAGACTTTCCACCGTTGCTTCCCATTTGGCTCTCCTTTGGCCATCCAGGGATTTCAGGAGCTTTGCACCAACGTCATGGTTACCATTTTCCTGAAACTCCTTATACAGGACTTCACTTTCAGGGTTCCAGCCGGGGATGTATTCTTTTCGGTAACCTCTAGGGATGTTACCTTTGGCAGCTCTGAAAACCATGTTCACAAATGCATTGTAATTTGATGATGTTGGTTCTAAACCGATATCCGACAGATCTTGGTCTAATTTGGCTGAAAAACCATTCCAGTTCGCCTTTTTAAAGTTCCACCTAGAGAGGGGCATTGAATTAGCTAGGGGTATTTTGATGCCGACATCTATTATAATGGGTCGGTGTTGGCTGTTTGGGAAGGTTGATGAAATGGTTCGTGTGACCGCGAGAGGTTGGTTTAGGCAATCCGTAGATGTTATGGTTAGGTCGGGGTTATATTCCTTATTCCACCGTGCCGAAAAAAAGGTCTTTAGCATCAAATACAAGATGTAAAGCGGAATCCTCCATCCATTTGGCCAGAATGTCACCATTACAGTCAACGTCCCTGTAACGCCAGTTAGTATGGTGGCTGTTCAACCAATGAACAATGCTAACCTTAATTAATAACTAGATAGAACATAATTATTAACTTCAACTAACTAAGAATAGAATTAACCATATTGTAATTATATTTCAGTGAATTCACAAAAACTAGCTATATAAAAATGTATAAATTTCTTATAAATTAATTAATATGTAACAAACAAAGTCATAGGACAAAATTAGTAAACTAAATTTATTTCAAAACTAACATTGTAAAAACTGAATGTAGGTCGCGTGCATCACTGCAAAAGTTGATGAATCTTCAGACGCATCTCGGTCAACGATCGCGCGATCACACCGATACACACAGAGACAATGTATTTCTGCCGAATTGTAAATTAATTATGTATATAAACTTAAGATAATTGTTAAATAAATTAATTGGAATCAAGTACTGAGTCGAGTGTTACTCCTCCTCCCAAAGAAGAACGAGCTGTACCTAGCAACCGCTAGAAGAGCTATTGCAGCTATCAAGAAACGAGCAGTACCTAGCAACCGCTAGAAGAGCTATTGCAGCTATCAAGAAACCAGCTGTTCCTAGCAACCGCTAGAAGAGCTATTGCAGCTACTCCATGCTCTTTAGCATCCTCTCACTGCGGCCAAGACTCCTTTAGCCGTCGACAGATCGGTCTTGTGATCCTGCTTGACCGGCAGTGAGAAAATCCATCCTGTGTACATTGCACTCTGTACACACACCCTTATTCCTACCCACCTTCCGTCTGTCACTCTAGGTCTCCTGGTGACAGATATCCCGTATCTATCTATATATTTATATACTATTCGACCCTATGGTTAGGGCTAGGGTGGTTTAGGAACACGTCAGGTAGGGTAGGGCCCGTAGGTACACACAAAGCTAGGTACACACATATACATACATACACTAACTAGGATTCACGCACAAGGGGTCCAGGTACTATTAGCGAACAAGAAACAGGTGTTAGGGAGTAGGTATTAGGGATAGGTGCTAGGGGTAGGTTTATTTCCCCCTTTTTTACGTAAACGTAGCTAGTGACTGCACACCCTATACACCTCGCGTCGGGTAAAGTGCCGGTTGCCAGGTGCGTTTACATTTGGTCCTTCGAGCCGGATAATTGTTAGGCTTCACAACGGGACTTCAATCGCGGCCCGTTAGGAAGTCGAACCAGTAAATTTCGCGCTCCTCTTGTCCCCGTAGGTTGACTGACATACAAAGACGTATTACCAACCAACTAACGCGCTGCGATTTTCTTAAGTTAGCAGCTACGGATCATTTGCAAGAGATTAACAATATACCTACAGCAAAAGGAAGCACGAGAACAAAACTATGGAAAAAATGGACATTGAAGAAATCAACCGTATCATCAGAAGCCAGGAAGTAGACTACAACGAAATCAAACGAACGCTTTCAAACCTAAAAAAGGATTCAAACACAAGGAAAACTGACAAGTACATTAACGAGCGGCGGGCTCGACTCACAGATTTATTCAACAGAACAACTACCAATCACGAATTACTTAGAAGTCAACAGGTACTAGTTGATCACAAGTACATAACTACAAATTACTACGAATCCATAAAGTCTCTCTTTGATCAAGCTATAGAGTATTTAGCAAGATGCGAGAAGCGGCTACAGTTGCTAGGCCAACTATACGAACCACAAGACATTGAAGAAAATGAATGTGAAGATACTAATTCTCCTAAAATCTTCATACAGCTCTACCGTATCACACAAATGCAGAAGAAATTACAAACAGCTACACAAGCATTAACAGAAGAGAAACCGGTATGGTACTGGGAATCATTGGCAAAAAATTTAGAAAAGCAGTGGCAAGACATAGAAGAAACACATCTACTCATCTTAATAGAAGATAGTACCTTAGACCACAGCTATTTTCGGGACAGTTTGTTTGAAAAAACACAAGCAGACTATGATGTAATCATTGAAAATATTATTGCTAAAGCAGGAAATACAAAAGGAGTGGGTAACAGTGAGCACAAATCTAATTTACCAAGAATAATAATACCAGCATTCGACGGCAGCTATGAGTCATGGGATTCATTCTACGATCTGTTTAAAAAAATTATACACGAAGATAGATCGTTATCAGCCACAGAAAAGATGCAATACCTAAAGACGCACTTACGAGGTGAGGCAGCTATGCTAATCAAACATTTGACAGTTTGCGATGCAAATTACGAGGCAGCCTGGACGCTGCTTACCAGAAGATACAGAAACGAAAGAATAATTATAGCAAAGCACGTAGATAACATACTCAATATAGCAAAGATAAGTCACGCCACAGCAGCCAACTTGAAAAATTTACACGACACAACGAATCAAAACATAGAAGCACTTCGACGTCAAAACATAGATACAACTACATGGGACTCAATTCTGGGGAGAATTGTCAGCAGAGCTTGGGATTCTGAAACGAACGAAAAGTATGAACAACAGTTAACCGAACCTAACAAGCTACAAAAGTTTGATGAAATGATGGAATTTTTAGAAAAGCGGTTCCAATGCCTACAAACAACAACTACGATAACCAAACAAACAAAAACCAATTACAAGTCGAGATGCGACACAACCGGTCCACATAAAAGGACAGATAACAATTGTTGGTATTGTAACAAAAAACCATACCATACTATTTACCAATGCACACACTTTAAAAATCTGTCAGTAGAAGATCGGTATAAGGCAGTAAAAGAGAAAGGAATGTGCAGGAACTGCTTGGCGCACAGTCAGTCAGAGGAATGTATGAGTACAAAAACTTGCCAACACTGCGGGAGGTTAGGACATCACACCTACCTACACCATGAAAATTACAAGCCATCTAGATATACAAAGAGCGAAAAAACCAATACATCTAAGAATTCCACGCCAACTAGAACAAACAATATGCATACAAATACGACAACGAAACTACCAAAGACTACATTACTAGCCACAGCGCTAGTCAATATCAAATCGATTGATGGAACAACACAATTGCTAAGAGTACTGTGTGACCAAGGCTCAGAAGCATCCTTTTGCACGGAAACAGTAGCGCAACTACTAGCCTACCCGAGGAACAGAACACACGTAGAAGTTACAGGGATAGCTGACGAGAAACCTAAAATAGCGAAACACTCAATTGAAGCGAAATTACAACCAAGATTTCCGAGTGAATTCAATCTCACAACTACACTAATAATACTACCGAAATTAACTGGTGCCCTACCAAATACGAATATTCCACAACTAGAGGAAAAGTACTTAGAAAACAAAATAATAGCCGATCCAACATACAATAAAAGAGGTCCAATTGACATAATATTGGGGGCTCAAGACTATGGCAAACTAATACTACAAGGACTATGCAAGATTACTGATAACGTAATAGCCCAAGACACACAATTCGGATGGGTCTTGTCCGGGTTCGTCAGTAATCACACTGCAGACAGAATGAAAGTGACTACTATGACATCGAGGACCAACAAGATTGAAGAATTAACCAAATTTTGGGAGTTAGAAGAAGTCCCAGGGGATTACGAATTAACAAACGATGACCAACAATGTGAAGAATTTTACAAAGCAACAACTATTAGAAGTCCAGAAGGATCCTACACTGTGAGACTTCCCTTTAAAAACCCAGACGTAGATTATGGAGATTCAAGGAAAAAAGCCGCAGCTAGGCTACTACAATTAGAAAGACGGTTTGCCAAAGATAAAACACTACAGGAAAAATACCAAGAGTTTCTAGACGAATACCTGGAAATGGGTCACATGAGAAAAGTACCTAAAGTAGACCATTACCAAGGAAAATACTATATCCCTCATCAACCTGTGATCAAAGAAGACTCATTAACTACCAAACTAAGAGTTGTGTTTGACGCTTCGAGCAAATCTAGCGCAAACATCAGCTTAAACGAAAATATGCTCACAGGCCCAAGGTTACAATCAGATCTAGCTACAATACTATTACGATGGAGAAGACATAAAATAGTGTTCATGGCAGACATTGAGAAAATGTATCGATTTATAAACGTAAATGAGGAAGACTTGCCATATCAACGTATACTATGGAGAGAATCTCCAAAACATCAAATCGATGAATATGAACTAACCACGGTCACTTACGGAACCGCATCAGCACCATACTTAGCAGTCAAAACGTTACAACAACTAGCTACAGATGAACAACAAAACTACCCTAAAGGAAGCGAAATAACGTTACAAGACTTTTACGTAGATGATGTGCTTTCGGGGGGCAAGTCAATAGAAGCAACAAAACAATTACAAAACGAGCTGATACAACTGTTAAAAAGAGGTGGATTTAACCTAAGGAAATGGTCATCAAACAGCGCAGAATTATTAGACAACATACCAAGAGAAAAACAAGAGGACAAGATGTTGAAAATACCACTAGACGAAACGAGAAAGTCCCTAGGAGTCCTATGGTCACCACGAGAAGACAGTTTCCGATTCCAAATCACTATAAATAAACAAGAGCATCCAACAAAAAGATTCATCCTGTCAGAAATTGCAAAGCTATTTGATCCACTAGGCTGGCTCGCACCAGTTATAATAACCATGAAACTTATAATGCAAGAACTATGGACCAAGGGTCTAGAATGGGATCAGATAGTAGATATTCATATTCATATTCATATTCATTTATTCACTATAATCATGGTACAAATCAGTTGGAATAAAAACAATAGAAAGCTCGACATGATTTGCTCTATTGAGCGTATAGTAATGAAGATAAAGATAAAGATAAAGTAACCAAAGACAGATGGATCGGATTACAAGACCAGATGAAAATGCTAGAAACAATTTCAATACCAAGATGGTGTCATATAACAGAAGAAACTAAAGTCGAGTTACACGGCTTTTGTGACGCATCGGAAAAAGCGTACGGGGCCGTAGTATACTGTCGAGTGCAAAGCAACGAGAACTCGTACGACGTTACACTACTACAAGCAAAATCAAAGGTGGCACCGCTGAAACAAAAAACAACGATACCAAAACTTGAGTTATGTGCTGCACTGTTACTCGCTCAATTGATGGAGAAAGTCTTATCGACAATGAATTTTACAAACTCAGAAGTTTATTGTTGGACGGACTCAATGATTACATTAGGCTGGGTCAAAGGTGAAGCTACACGATGGAAAACGTTTGTGGCTAATAGGGTAGCTGAGATACGAAAATTACTACCACAAGCAAAATGGAATCACGTTATTACATCGAATAACCCGGCGGACGTTATTTCAAGAGGAATCGAGCCAAGTAGATTCCACAATTTTTCACTATGGTGGTATGGTCCAATTTGGTTAAAAACCAATACCTTGCCAGTGACTAAAACCATCCCAGAAATATGTGAAGAGATGAACAGAAGCGTTCACATTAACTTAGCGACAACTATCGAACCAAAGAATGAAATATGGGAGAGATTTTCAAGTTTTCAAAGAATGACACGAGTCCTGTCGTACTGCTTCAGAATTAAGAATATGGACAAGAGCAAAAAAGTTCAACGTTGCGAGGAACTAGCTAATACAACAAACAAAATATTAGCACTAGTACAAAGACAAGTTTTTCAAAATGAGTACAAAGCCCTAACAAAAGGGCTATCACTGGAGAGAACCAACAGATTACTATGCTTAGATCCATTTATCAATCAAGATGACAAGTTAATAAGAGTCGGAGGAAGACTTCACAACTCAAACCTTCCATATAACCAAAAACATCCAGTACTGCTACCAGGCGATCACCATGTCACATGGACAATAATCCATGATGCTCATCTGAAAACCTTACATGGAGGAAACATGTTAACGTTAGCTTACATACGACAAAGATTCTGGATATTAGGAGGAAAGAAAAGAATTAAGAGTTATATTTCCAAATGTGTAAAATGCATAAGATACAAAGCATCAACTCAACACCAAAAAATGGGCACATTACCAAAAGCCAGAGTAACCAAATCATACCCATTTAGTCATACAGGTGTTGATTATGCTGGTCCAGTACAAGTCAGAGCAATAAAAGGAAGAGGACACAAGTCGTACAAAGGATACATCGCAGTATTTGTTTGCCTAGCAACAAAGGCAATACACTTAGAACTCGTGGGTGACTTATCGACCGATTCTTTCATAGCAGCAATGCAAAGGTTCACATCAAGAAGAGGTCCAGTGTCACACATGTACAGCGATAACGCAACCAACTTTGTGGGAGCTGCCAACCACCTCTACAAGGAAATACTGGAAATAACTCAGTCAAATGAGGTCCAACAAACACTCACTACAATAGGAACACGATGGCATTTCATACCACCATCCTCTCCTCATTTTGGTGGAATCTGGGAAGCGGGAGTAAAATCAATGAAACATCACTTACGTAGAGTGATAGGAGAACAAACATTAACCTACGAAGAACTAACAACGGTTCTGTGCCAGATCGAAGCATGTCTCAACTCAAGACCATTATGCGCCCAAAGCGAAGATATAAACGACAATGTAGTGATCACCCCAAGCCATTTCCTAATAGGACGAGAGGCAGTAGGAATACCGGATCCACTAGCAAGTATAAACAGTGATGTACTTACCAGATGGAAGCAGATTCAAAAGATGAAGAGAGACTTTTGGAAAAGCTGGACTCACGATTATTTGCACCAATTACAACAGAGATACAAATGGAAGACAAAGAACGAAAACTTAGCGATTGGAACCTTAGTATTAGTTAAAGATGAAAACATAAGTCCTGGCAAATGGCCACTAGCAAAGGTAAAAGAAATACATCCGGGCAATGATGACCTTACTAGAGTTGTAACCCTACAAAAATCCACAGGCGTAACTCAAAAACGTGCAATCCATAAACTAGTACCACTACCAATCAACATAAAAGACAGCAGCACTGAACTAAGGAAAACAAGTACAACACTGCAATCGAATGCAATCGTGACAGTGAATAAACGACAAAACGGAAAACATACGTATGGAAAGGGATGGAAATGGTTCACGTTCCTGATTATGTGTCTACATTTATTAGCTAATGTAACATCAACCTATACATTGATAAAAGTAAAACCAGGCTACTATGTAGAGCAAATAGGAACTGCAAGCGTTGACAGAGGAGTCTTTAGAATAGAGACACACTTCGAAAAAGCACAGATTGAACAAAATCTTGGAAAAATAAAGAAAGCAGTAGCCCAGTTCGAAGGCCTTTGTGAAGTATCAAAAAATACAACCAGAAATACGACACATTGTGAACAGTTCCACCACTACTTAAAAGAAACCGAGTCTAAGTACGAAAGAATAAAAGAATACCTAATGGAAGCCAACCAAACCAAAAGAAAGAAGAGAGGCATACTAGGACAAATATTAACATCAGTTTTTGGCGTAAACGACGAGGTCTACAGGGACATAGATAGCCTGACTAAAAACCAACAACAACTAATCGAAGCCGCAAATCAACAAACAAAGTTCATGATATCAACAGTATCACAAGTCAATGAGACAGAAAGTAGAATAACCAAAAAGCTAGAAAAATTCCACACAAAAATAAATCAAGTGATACAATTCATTGATGAAACAGAGTACTGGTACCAAGCAGTCATCAGAAACAGTGTAAATATACAAATCATAGAAACGTACCAATTGGCAAATGATTACATAACTGAAATAACAGAACATTACTCTGGATTGTTAGATGTTTACTTGTCAAAATCAAGTGTGTACAGCATTTTATCTCCAAAGAACGTCAGCAACCTAATACTTGCGACAAACAACAAACTTCCCAGTAACTTGAAAGTAGTTCAACAACAATTACTTGAGACAAAAATGACGGAAAACGAAACCCACATCCAGGTCTATGCCTACTTTCCAATACAAGATACAACAAAATTCACAATGATCTATGTCACAGCGGTTCCTGGAAAAACACGGGAACAGCTATTCCAAACCGTTGGAATACAAAAGGCTTACATTGGCGTAGACTACAACAACGAACAGTATTTCGACTTGGATTATACAGAATTTACTAGTTGCCTACATAGAATGAGTAATTACATCTGCTATCCTAGTGCCGTGAAGAACATGCAATCTAATGAAAATTGCATTGTTAACCAGCTGTTTAAAAACCAAACACAAACAAGGTGTCAATCTACAACGTTCGACATAACTAACCAACTGTTGTGGAAACAACTGCACATGCAAAATACATGGTTGTTCGTAGCTAAAAACCGAAGCTTGACATCAATCATTTGTGATGGACAACGAGAGGAAATTGAACTGCGGGATGTTGGAATAATACGGATTGCCGACAATTGTATAATAAAAACAACAAGTCATATATTAGCTGCTAAAAGAACAATCTCAGTTCAAACAGTAGCGTCATTTTCAAAACCAATCGACCTCTCTATATACACGTACAATAGCAATAACACCATAGTTAAGGTAGCCAAGGACGAAGTTATAGAGAGCTCACAAGACATTCTCGACAATATAGCCAAATCTGAAAAGAATTTACAAACTAAACTAGATAATACAATCTGGACCCAAATCACCTCTCACACTTACATAACTACTACAGTAGGAGGTATAATAATTGTCACTATAATCTTATTAATAATATGTTGTGTTCCTCAGATCACGAAGGCCATAAGGTCACTGGTACAGCTACAACACCACGACAGTAGACCCAGAGCTGACGGGCCAGCCAGTCAACATCATATCCCAGTCTACAGCCAGATAGCACCCAGAAAACCAGCCAGAAGTCTACAACATCGCTCAAACACTGATGGGATAGAACTATATCAACTGGAGTCCTGCCCTGGAGAGACGCCAGAATGTTCAACCAATGAACAATGCTAACCTTAATTAATAACTAGATAGAACATAATTATTAACTTCAACTAACTAAGAATAGAATTAACCATATTGTAATTATATTTCAGTGAATTCACAAAAACTAGCTATATAAAAATGTATAAATTTCTTATAAATTAATTAATATGTAACAAACAAAGTCATAGGACAAAATTAGTAAACTAAATTTATTTCAAAACTAACATTGTAAAAACTGAATGTAGGTCGCGTGCATCACTGCAAAAGTTGATGAATCTTCAGACGCATCTCGGTCAACGATCGCGCGATCACACCGATACACACAGAGACAATGTATTTCTGCCGAATTGTAAATTAATTATGTATATAAACTTAAGATAATTGTTAAATAAATTAATTGGAATCAAGTACTGAGTCGAGTGTTACTCCTCCTCCCAAAGAAGAACGAGCTGTACCTAGCAACCGCTAGAAGAGCTATTGCAGCTATCAAGAAACGAGCAGTACCTAGCAACCGCTAGAAGAGCTATTGCAGCTATCAAGAAACCAGCTGTTCCTAGCAACCGCTAGAAGAGCTATTGCAGCTACTCCATGCTCTTTAGCATCCTCTCACTGCGGCCAAGACTCCTTTAGCCGTCGACAGATCGGTCTTGTGATCCTGCTTGACCGGCAGTGAGAAAATCCATCCTGTGTACATTGCACTCTGTACACACACCCTTATTCCTACCCACCTTCCGTCTGTCACTCTAGGTCTCCTGGTGACAGATATCCCGTATCTATCTATATATTTATATACTATTCGACCCTATGGTTAGGGCTAGGGTGGTTTAGGAACACGTCAGGTAGGGTAGGGCCCGTAGGTACACACAAAGCTAGGTACACACATATACATACATACACTAACTAGGATTCACGCACAAGGGGTCCAGGTACTATTAGCGAACAAGAAACAGGTGTTAGGGAGTAGGTATTAGGGATAGGTGCTAGGGGTAGGTTTATTTCCCCCTTTTTTACGTAAACGTAGCTAGTGACTGCACACCCTATACACCTCGCGTCGGGTAAAGTGCCGGTTGCCAGGTGCGTTTACAGTGGCTATTAAAATCGCCTGTATACAGACAAGGGTGATTTATACAAGGCAGTACACCCTGGGGCCAGATCACTTTGGGAGGTTTGTATATATTTACAATAGTCAGGTCACCGACTCTAACTGTAATGTTGAAAATCAAATTTGCCTCGCTGTGGCCGATTAGCCCGACCCCCAAGAGATCCGCTCTAGCGTACGTGGCTATTCCATATTTGGGGTGGTGAATGGCTTTAATCAGGTTATATCCCTCCATGTACCCCCGATTTCTCATGTCTTGGTCGTCTGTAGTATGTGTTTCTTGTAAGTTAACTATATCTAATTGGTTCTCCTGAAGAAATTTTTTCAGGTAGTCAGTTTTAGCTCTGCTTATGCCCTCTATATTTAGTTGAAGCATGCGAACTGAAGGTCCGATATTTCTCGTCAAGGGGCTCTGAGAAGAACCGTTTTTAAGGCGACTCCATGCTGGAGACGCAAAGTGTTTATTTATTTTCCTCATAATTACTGTGGTGATTTGCCTTGTTTGCATTCAATGTCTATCAATCTCTTCGCAGCTCGTTTAGCACCACCCAGGGGACACGTACAGGGTTATGGTTAGGTAACTCCTGCGGACGCGAATGACTGTGACTGTGAAATATCATTACTTCCAAAGTTAAATAGTTCGGGAAGTTACACACCTTGAACAAGTCTGAACTAAATGAGGAAAGATGACTAATTTCGAATACCTATTACCTCTCCATAATCGCAGTCCAAAATAAAAAATACAAGTGAAAGAATTACTTCGATACGTTAATTCGTTTCCGATTTATAGAAGTAAACGTGCGATGCGGACTCATACTCGGGTGTGACGTCATCTCACACTCGCCCAGTCCGCTCGCGCTCTATGTGTCTATGTCACAGTACATGTCGTCTTACGTTTTGATTAGGGAGCGTTGTAATTGACGTCACGTGACTGAAAGCGAGACTGAATATTATTGATCGTAAGTTTACCTATTTATTTTTGACTAATTATAATTACCTACTACAACAATTATTTGTAAACCAGACCCGCGGATTCACCCGCGTAAGTCCTGTTCCCGCGGTAATATCGGGATAAAAAGTAGCCTATATGTTAATCCAGGTCCCCAGCTACCTATATTCCAAGTTTCATCGCAATCGGTTCAGTAGTTTTTGCGTGAAAGAGTAACAACCTCACATACATACATACAAACTTTCGCGTTTAAAATATTAGTAAGATAAGATTTGTAAATATTTAAATAGTGTTCAAAACTAAACGATGTTTTTTTAAAAGTCTCAACTGATTTTTTAATCTTGCCCTAAGGATATCGCAGGCATAGTGTTTTATGTTAAATCGTTAAAATTCTACCTGATAAGTGATAATGAATAACTATATTAACCTATTTATAAAATATTAAGTACAACAACAACAATTTTGTTATCTATCTGAAGAAAGAATCTCAACCATCGGTAACAACGTATTTGGCAAGCTATTTGTTATCACAAGCAAGAATGTTTGATGTCAGTAATTAATAGTACCTATATTTTATCGTTTTGCGTGATCTAATTAATGTAGGTACGGTAAGCATCAAAAGTAGATGAAATTAGAAAAGTAGATGACCAAATTCAGATTTTCAATATCGCCATGCATCATAAATGTGGGGGGTAACAAAATAGGCAGACATTCTGTAAATAATTCTATGTTCTCTTTCATTTTCAGAACGTCTGTCTTTTGACACCCCACAATTCGTGATGAATAGCGATTTTGAAGTCTGAATGCGGTTATCGATTTTTTATGTTGACTGTACGTACTAACCACGTGCTGACCTATCTACTTTAAGGTGGTAGGGTATTCGGTATTTTATTAATACAAAGATGTTTTTATCTGAATGAATTCCTTCCTAACCTAGGTAGGAGGTTAAAAAAGTTAAATATTTATCTTGTGTGTTTCCGCAATTAGGCCTACTATTGGGCCTTTGTGCGTGATTTTAAGTGATTTTCTCACGATGTTTTCCTTCATCGTAAAAGCGATGTTAATAGCGCACATTTTTTTTATACTTTAGAAGGTTACTATTATTACATTTTTTTATTTCAAAACAGTGTTCCTACCTATGTAACATGTTTTAATTTGGAACAAACTGACAAAGCCCTCGTCATTATTATAAGCGTACGCAGCATTAACTTTGAACTGAGGTAAAAGTAAGAAAACTCGAAAAGTAATTCTATAATGTACACACCACAAATACATAGAGAGATTACCTACTATAGATAAAACGGGTTCCCTACGTCAAATCGAATGACGTTTGATCGAACTTCAAATGACCGAAGACGTTTAATTACTCTATTCTTATCGAGACGAGATATCGTCTTCTGAGATTTCAATGCATCGATGTGGTAAACAATAGAGTAAACGTCTTCAGTCATTTGAAGTTCGACCAAACCTCATTCGATTTGACGTAGGGAACCCCCAATTCGGATTTACTTTAAAAGTCGAATGAACTTTGTTCTAGACTTTTTGCGAAACCTTTGTAATCCAAACGGATGCAGCGGTTGAATATTGCTGCGAAACACGATGTACCTATTACGAACGATTCTTCGAAAACTGTTACTTTCGAAGTAAGCTCATTCGAAAGAACTCTGCTATGAAATAAGGAGGTTCGACTAACGATAGATACTTAGGTATGACAATTATTGAATGTTTTTTTTTGTCAGGATAGGGACTGGGCAAGCGCCCCAGTTACCCACCCCTGCGTACGCCCATGATTATCATTATTTCAGCCGTAGGACGTCAACTGCTGGACATGGGCCTCCGTAATGATGCCCATAGAATTCGGTTGGTGGCGGCTTGCTTCTAACAAAGCTCTATGGCTTCTTATACTCGTAATCAAATTTAATAGCCGGTTATTATATCTGAAGGCACGATAAGTAGTTACCCGCCAGGTTATCAGTTCCGAACACCGATGGGGAGCCCTATTCTATGCTGGGGCTGCAGAGCTAAAGCCTTTGATTTAGTCATCGTAATATGATTCAGAGTTATTGTTTCGTACGTAGTCGTCTTTATCAGACTAAGTGTCAAGTTTACGTAGGTTGGTATGATGAGTAATTCGTGAAAGATAGTACGCACCTATATCGCACTTCTGAGTAGGTAATTCAATAAAACACTATTATTTACCGGGTTTTACTCGCGTTTTATTTCATAACGGCATTATTAATAAATAGACGAATTACTTACATCTCAGTCAACCTAGAAAAGCTAACGGTATAGTTAGTGAGAGCTAGGTACTTTGGTATAATGACGTTATTAAATAAAACGCGAGTAAAACCCGGTAAATATAATGTTTTATTATGCAAAATCACGTAAACCTAAGACAAATTTAAACCAATGTTTTCCTGGTTTAACTCGCATTTTATTTATTTAGGTACAGCATTGTAGCTGTATACTGATACGTTTCGTTACTGATACTTTTTAGGGTCCCTTCGGGGTCTGCGAGAAACGCGAGTAAAACCCGGAAAATATTGTGTTTTATTACAATGTAAAATCGCGAAAACAGAAGAAAAAACTAGGGAATTCAAGCTGAGATCACACAAATACACAATCAAATCGAATACTTTTTTTTTTTTTTTTTTAATTTTATTATTACATATTATTCAGAAACGTTAAGTAAACTACCTTGGAAACTTTGGAGTAGGACACTTTTGGTCCCGATAGTCCCACGTACGGGGTTGAAACCGCGGGGCGCAGCTAAAGTCTGTTTTAAGTAGGTTAAGTGCTGTCATAAAGATATACCTACCTAGCTACTAATTTATCTACCTGTACCTAACTGTCGGCGATTGATAAACAAATTCCGCCTCATCATGATCGTTTCTAGTTGTTGTGACGTCGTTTTGTTGCTAAAAAATAAAAGTTTTTTTTATTTATCTATTAACGAAAGCACTTAAAATTATAAATACAAATTATTTCCAAACTGCTGAGCAGTTTTTCAGCAGTTTGTTTGGTTTAAAATACCCAAATTAAAGAACTAGTTTTTTTTTATATTTCTTATTTATCTGAACGATATAGCGACTACTTAAAGAGATCATGGTAGGGCAGATTGTGTGCATGCATACTATTCCATATTCCATATTATAAAGCTGAAAGTTTGTGAGTATGTGTGTATGTTAGTATGTTTGTATCTGTGTATGTGTGTTTGTTACTCAATCACGCAAAAACTACTGAACCGTTTGCGATGAAACTTATCCCGATATTCCCGCGGGAACATGACTTACGCGGGTGAAACCGCGGGGCGCAGCTAGTATACTTTATAACCGCTTATCGGTAGGGAGGGACAGCCAACATAAAAAAACAGGAGAGTAAAAATAACTAATTTTGAATATTAGTTTTCCTATATTCTATGTCAAAAATAAAAAATACAAGAAAGAATTACTTTTTTTGGGGTGCGATACGTGACTTCGAAAAGTGTCACCACGAATATCACGACAACGAATGAACGCCACCACGAATATCATGTCAACGAATGAACGCCACCACGAACATCACGACAACGAATGAACGCCACCACGAATATCACGACAACGAATGAACGCCACCACGAATATCACGTCAACGAATGAACGCCACCACGAATATCACGACAACGAATGAACGCCACCACGAATATCACAACAACGAATGAACGCCACCACGAATATCATGTCAACGAATGAACGCCACAACGAATATCACGACAATGAATGAACTCCACAACGAATATCACGTCAACGAATGAACGCCACCACAAATATCACGACAACGAATAAACGCCACCACGAAATTCTAATTCACTAACAAGAAACACTTGAAAACTAATACGACGTGTATGTGTCCTAAAAATAAAATCACAATAAAAATTCAATTTTTTTTGCAACTAAAACTATTTATTCATTTGACAATTAACTAACATCTATATTTGACCCCAGGGAATCACTTAGAGAAAAATTTAAAGAAATAAATATTTTAACAGTACGTACATATAACTTAACAAATAATATCATAAACAATTTAGTTTTGTTTGAAAAGGTAAAAACACTTGCTATTTTTAACCGACTCCAAAAAGAGGACGAGGTTTTCAATTCGTCCCGTGTGTTTTTAAATAAAATAAACTGAAAAGGTGCCATCATCACTGACCTCAAATATTTTAACACAATAAATATTTTAACAAATAAATTATAGGGGTTAGGGGGTTAGGGGTGAAGTCGTCCACCTTGAAACTGGAACGAATTTTCAAAATATATTTTTTATAACGTTTTTTTTTTGGAGGTTCTTTTATTTGAGATCGCATGACTTCGGTGCTAGCTTTTTCGTGGTGGCGTTTATTCGTTGTCGTGGTATTTGTGATGGCGTTCATTCGTTGACGTGATATTTGTGTTGGCGATCATTCGTTGTCGTGATATTTGTGGTGGCGTTTATTCGTTGTCGTGATATTTGTGGTGGCGTTCATTCGTTGTCGTGATATTTGTGGTGGCGTTCATTCGTTGTCGTGATATTTGTGGTGGCGTTCATTCGTTGACGTGATATTTGTGGTGGCGTTCATTCGTTGTCGTGATATTTGTGGTGGCGTTCATTCGTTGACGTGATATTTGTGGTGGCGTTCATTCGTTGACGTGATATTTGTGGTGGCGTTCATTCGTTGTCATGATATTCACGGTGGCGTTCATTCGTTGTCGTGATATTCACGGTGGCGTTCATTCGTTGTCGTGATATTCGTGGTGACACTTTTCGAAGTCACGTATCGCACCCGTTTATTTGTTTCCGATTTAAAAAATAAAACTTGCGATGCGGATTTGTATTCGGGCGTGACGTCATCTCACACTCGCCCAGTCCGCTCGCGCTCTATGTGTTGATGTCACAGTACATGTCGTTTTATGTTTTGGTTAGGAGAGCGTTGTTAATGACGTCACGTGACTGATTGCGAGATTTAACATTTGTCGTAAGTTTAAATGCATGTAAAATCAAAACTAATAAGTATTTTTGACTACAACAAAAACTTGTGTATTTGTATACATACAAGCTTTACTGTAACAGACTTTCAACCGATTTGGCACACCAATTACATTCTTCATTTTCGAATATGGTATTTCGAAAGACACGAGAACAAAAGGCCTTGTAAGGCCTCTGTTTATGTGTGATAGATAATTAATAGTATGTATATTTTAGGTTGCATGTCTATTTGTATTAAGTAATTTAAAGTACCTAACTAACTTTATTAATTTTTAAGGTAACCTTTAACTACAATTGAGGGATGTGCTACATGCCTTTACCTCTACGGATACAGGAAACAAAAGTTCAGGCACAATAATTGTGAAGTTTGGGAAGGTTAATCTTATTACAAGTAGTGATACCACAGTATCTAACATCATCAGCTGCACTAGTCGTGATTCTGTGGAAATATCGGGCTATAAGGTAAGCTGTCGTATCGATAGGTAAGCTTACCAAAGGTTTTGATAATACGGAAACAAAAGACGATCGAAGTTATTAGCATATTTTTGACAGTTTTTGAATTATTATCAAATGTTTTAATACATTATTATATTAGTATATCAGTTCCTGCAATACCAGCTTGTGCTTAGTGTAGAGCCGATTTCTATTGTAATTTGATAAATGTTTGGTAAGATTCATATTAATAAATAAATTCATTCATTCATTTATTCAGTGTGTATTAAATACAAAAAAAATAGGTCTATCTCTGGGCTCTAGGTTTAAAAACAAACACTGACTAGCACAACACAAGTGGGGCTTAAGTGTATAGAATCATATTCCTAGGTTTTCTTTTTACCTAGAAGTTTAGATATTGCAGTAAGTACCTACTGTATGTAACTTAATACTAAAGAGGTAAGCAATCACGAAGCTATTACAGTGAGTACTCTGGAACGATCGAAAGCAATCTATTAAAAGTTAGTGGACAACCAACTAAACAGCTTGATTGAACAGAGTATTTGTTTTACGTGCCACGACACACATGGGACCGATGGATCTTCTATATGGCTGAAAGCGGTTTATAAAGAGGCGATTCATAGAGTTAGGCTGAAATCTATAGTCTATACTTTGTCTTAGCTCAGACTTACCTTAGCTTGAGCGTGCTTGAGCTAAGCAAATTTGGTATTTATAACTTGTTTTTATAACGCGATGTTACTTGCTTAGCTCAAGCTTAGCAGTCTCAGAAAATGTTAACCTAAGTAGCGATATTTCTCATTTTTACCACACTTAAAATTTGAGGCCACTTAAAACTTGAGGGCTTCTTAAATAATTAAGTAGCTCCCAAATTATAAGTGTGGTAGATATGAGATATCGCTACTTTGTTGCAAAGTTACTTCTTTTACTACGCTGCAAAGATCGCATTGTAAATACCAAAATTGTCTAAAGTCAAAGTTTTTGCTTAGCTCAAGCTTAGGTAAGTCTGAGCTAAGACAAAGTACGGACGATAGATTTCAGCCTTAGTGTTGAAGGATGGACTTGGCGGTTTATCTTAAGTGTCTTTTGGACTTAATTCTACAAGTAGGTCAATAATAAAATGATAATGCATTTTATGTAATACAGCTACGACTAGTTATTTTTTTCCCCCTGCTTATTTAATTATAAATGGGACTACATTGTTACGCTAATTATGTCGACCTGGGTATCTATATTTTGTTATTTTTCTCTGACCAATATACTAGAGTAAGTAAACTACTTTTTAAAGGGATTACCCAAGAAGCCGTACGCAGCGTTCGTGACCCGCTTGTTGTCCACGGCGCATGCTTATATGCTTCATGTCTGCAAGTTAACTTCGCTTAATTTAATAATATAGTTGTTGTAATGGTAATCTTTTACCAAGGGCATGCTTGTGTCAGTCGTCGGTATCGGTGCGTCGGGACTCGGTCGCTTGGACTGGTTCGTGACCTGGCTATGAGTGCAGTCCCGGAGGTTGTTGTAGAAACTTGCAATGGTGTGGACGACGAGGCTGACGCGCCACCTGACTCCGTTGACGTGGCTGATCAGAACGGAAACGATGGGTGAGTTTCTATAAAACGATCCATAGGTGTCATAGACGCCCTGGAAGGGCTAAGGGATATTTGGCCGGTCAAAAACAAGACAGCAATTTGTTTTTTTTTGGTCAAATTTGGTAGTATGATTGCATATTACTTTGTAGGACTTACAAGAGTCTATAGGTAGAGGTATACTTACCTAAATAAAATACTATTTTTAATACAGCAATAAATTCTACTTCCAGACATTTGTAGTAGGCATATAACGTTAAAAAATCCTAAAGGGCGTATTTCGATTTCCATACCATTTTCACCTTTACACATCAATAACATACGTGGGTATGTTATTGCTGATCTCGTAATCACTGCTGGCTTAATTCATGGTTCATTAATTCATGGCTCTAACATCGAGTTACAGCTTAAAATTATTATCGCTAAAATTTTCATAATTCATTGAATATAGGTACGTACCGAATTAACCAAGCGAACGGTTAGTACGATTTCCGCCACATCGTTTCTGTGACATTCATCGTTTCTAAATATAACTCAATCAACATTACGTAAATTTAAACATCACTGATAATGATGCCTAATGCTAATCGTAAAGCTATTTATCTATGAGAGATAGATAGGGACCTAAATTACGTTAAATACCGCGATAACTCTCCACACAACTAGCAAATGCTCTTTAGATAGCGCGAGTGTAAGCTTGAATTGGATTTTTCTATTTTGTAGATTGGCCATTGACCCCAAACTGGGATATCGTGTGCGTTTCCCGAGTGACGTCATACGAGAAATGTGAGTTCACCTTCACTTCAGTACTATTCAGTGTCTGCAGGCGACACGATGCCCGTTACGTCATCGAGCCAGTCTTTACCTATCTCTGACGTATTTTCCACAGCAATCCGCTTTTGCATCACACTATTCATAATTCATTACATCAATGGTACCTATTACCTACACAAAGTAAATATGTAATACCTACATTGATCCAATTAGTTTTTTAGTTAGTTTAGATGTATAGATATATCTCACTCTACAAAATCTTAATAGGTAAGGTAGGTAGCATAATATGTAGGATAAATAATTAATACTAATAGCTACAATCTAATTGAAAACCTTCTACTATTTCTAAGTCGGTTAAAAACGCTTATCTAAATAGGTACATAAACCAGTTACGCGTAAAATAGTTGGCAGACGGCCTCTGTGGCGCTTCGGGCGAACGCCCGGCTGCAATGCAGAAGGCTGCGGTTTTGATTCCCGCTGGGTGCAAGCAAATATTTATGCTTAAAAAATAAAAAACAATTATTTGTATCTGGTCTGGGTGTCTATACAAAGTGTAACGGGTATGCCCCTTTAAGCCGAAAGGGGGTTGTTTTGGACTTCTAGGCGAACAACTTTTGTTCTACGACTTTTGAAAATTCGAAGTACTTTTCGAAAATTTCAATTGTAAAGTTTACTACTTATTATTTATTTAATATTATATAGTTACCTACCAGCTTACCTTAGCTGTGCCTACTGCCTAGGCCCCAACAAATTACATTATTGTAAACCCAATACTTATCACTGTTATCAGACATGTGAATGACGTTATCCAGTTCAACTCAAGACACAACCTTTACCTATACGTACATACTTAAATCATCTCCAATGGACACAATTACGAGTAGGTATACTAAATTTAACCTTACTTGCAACAGCAAGAGTCGGTTTTAAGACTAGGTTTCGATCGACATAAGCCCGCCTAAAATGCTAAAAGTACTTGTATAGACACTAGATTTGTATAGGAACAAAACAACGATTGTAGTCACCATCCAAGCCTGTCCTAGTAAATAGATAACAAAATGTTAATAAATTCAGTGCGTGATTGTAATGTTATTTGCCTGAACGAAAATTATAAGCAATCGTTTGAACTAGTGCCGGCCTAAAATATTATAAAGCTGAAGAGTTTGTTTCTTTGATTGTTTGGTGGTTGGTTTAAATCTCAGGAACTACAGATCGGAATTCAAAAATCTTTGTGTCGTTTATAGTCCATTTATCGAGGAAAGTTGTAGGTTTTCCTTTTAGTAACATCACGCTATGACCAATAGGAGCGGAGCGGAGCATCCATGAAATGACAAGCGGATCTGCGGAGGTTGAGTCCAAGTCCCCAGGGGCCTAAACTTATACTAGTCATAAGTAAAACTTTGAATCGGCGCTGGCGTACCAAGGGCACGTAATTTAAACTAAGTAAATGCGCATTAGGCACAAATCAGTCAACAAAAGTAGGTTGTACATTTATTAGATTGTACATAAGTAAAACATAAAGCTTACCAATCGCAGTTCAAGCAATTTCTTAAACTTAGAAAGTAGCTGAAAATTATGCATAAAAAAACTCGGTCAGCCTCAGTGTGTTTAAGTTGCTTTGTTATATCCGTTGTTGTTATGTGTTGGAAAATCAAAAATAATTGATTTTACATTCTATTCTATTCCATAACTTTGAAAGTTCTTTTCACAAAAAAAACAAAGCATGTTCTGGCTACTCCAACCCACGTTTATAAATAAGGCTACCAATGTTCAAAGGAACTTTGAACCATTTTAATCTAATGGGCTGGTAATAATTCATCGGTAGGTGTAGGGGGAAATCAAGTAACATGATACTTAGTAAGTAAGTACCTGAAATTGCGACAGAAATCCGTACGTACTTACACTGAGTGCCTTCGGTAACTTGTAATTGTCCTGGTTTCAAGTTTAAAACTTTTGATTAAAACTTATTCAGGGTCAATTTTCATTCGTAGCTCGTCAAAAGGGTGTAGTTTGTACCTACCTGTTACTCTATTGTAGTTAGGTATTCAACTTACGAGGAACGCCGCGCCGTCTCCTGCCAATTAAACTAAGTTAGTCTAGCTTAGCTTTAGTTTAGTTTTTAAACAAATGAGAATTGCTGACATAGTTTGCGGTGGACGCGTCGAATAGGTATTGCAATCCAAAGCTCCTTTTTAGATTTGTAATTTTAATTATTTTTTATTTGTAATATTAATTAATTTAAAGTATCTTGCTTTATCTTACTATTTTTGTGTGTGTTTTATTGGTTGTGCAAGTAAGAGTTGGCCAATCAAGTAATTAATAGAGTACCTGTAAGTTATGTTAAACAAGTATAGGCAGGCGGTGCAGAAACGGCTTGTAAAGAAATTGAACCAACACCAACCAAACAGCAAAGACTTACAAAAACTTTTTGAACTCCACTTTTTGAACTTGAAAGAAGGTAACGAGGCTAATAAACATGATTTCTCTAAGAAAATTTAACTCAAAAGTTTTGTATTTTTTTCAGGTACGTATAAACTGAAAGGGACGTGTATCGAAATTTGCGACAATTATACGTTGGATCGAAGAGATCGAGGTGAGCAACGAAAACAAATTTCTAACATGCCCGCAACTTAGTCACTTAGCTTCACTTTACCTAATGCTTCTGAAATATGTACTAAGTTGTCGTAGGTACATTAATCACAAAAATAATTAATAGTAAAGCTAAATATAAACCTCAATAACCTGAATCTAAAGAAAAAAACAAGACTTAACACATTTTAATTAAGTAAGATTTTAAATTAAAAATGCACCTTAGCTTACCTACTTAGGTACCTAATAATTCTTAGAAAGGGAAAAATTGAGATCAAATTTAATGCCATAAGGAGGTATGTGGTAGCATTGGTACCTACCATTTATCAGAAAATGTGTTCAGAGTAGTACAAAATAAAATTAGAATATAAAATCTTTAAATAAGTTTCTATGCAAACTAAAAGACGCGTGGTAATTTAACTATACTTAATATTTAACCCTATTTGGTTTAGAAACTCACAAAAATATCTTGCAAACTTTCTGATCTTAACTCTAAGACCAATAAACACGGCTTTTGGCACCGTAGTCTTATTGCCAAGTGGTCTAGTTAGTATTTGGATTCGTAAGCCGGTGCGGCCACTGAGAAAGACGAGTCAAAAGTCGTAGCACAGCTATAATATCTGTCTAAGTAAACGTGCTATAGTATCTTAGGCTGAAATCTATAGTCCGTATTTTGACTTTGCTAAGCTAAAACTTAACATAAGGTAGTTTTTTGGTATTTATAAAGCGATCTTCGCAACTATCCAAAGATTTTGTTTAGCAAAGTCGAAGTTTTTCAAATTTAGAATGTAAACCAATCAAAAATATTGACCTACACTTTGCTTCTCTGTTATGACTATAAAGTTATTTTTATTTCATTCGTAATCGTATATTACAAAATGAATTTCGACTATAAGTTCCAATTTAAAGTTTATGCTTAGCTCAGTCTGAGCAAAGTCAAAGTACGCACTATAAATTTCAGCCTCAGACTACGTTGTCATTTACCATCTGGTGAGCCAATGGTCAAATGCTATACAACAATGAATAAAGCATTTATTGTATCAATATTTCCCTGGTCATAATTAGTGTGTTCTGCGCTTTAGGTATTATAAAGGGCGGGCGTCAACGTCAGAGGCGCGGGGGCGCGTCCGCCCGCCCAAACACATTTACTGTACGACAGTCGGTCGCGACTCCGAAGGCGCTCGCTCGTCGGTTCATTTACCAGCGAGAAACCCGCGGAAACTTCGCGTATACATCTACTTGCTCGTTCTAAGGAGTTAATGTTAACAAGTTTTTCGCGCAATTTCCTTTTTATTTTTTTAAGAATATAGTGAAGTTCCTACATAGTCAGTTTTAACAGATTTGTAATAGAAACAAGGACACAATGTGTGATGATTTCCATGCGGCCGCCGCTGCCGGCTGATCGTCTACTACATATTCTTTACCACGTGCGCTGGTGAGTACCTACTCATTTGTAGACGTGTATTGTATTATTTAATAGTATTAAGTTATTTAAGTTTAAGTTATCTCCGCATATTGTGTCTCTTTGCTAATGGTCAACAAAGACAAAAGGATAATCTTTCTTCACAAGAAACCCTACCGACGTATTCACTTTATTTCGTTTTTAAGAATAAAAGATAAGTACTGTTAGATTTTTTTCATCAAAGGGTTTGAACAGAAACTGTCTTAGTAACACAAAGTTTTTGATGTGTGTAATAATTTATTTATAATATTAGGAACCGATTTGGGTTTTTGATCGTGCCCTATTTGAACATGAAATAATAAGTTAAAAAAAAACGTTAACATAGGTATATTTCAACTTAGGTAGATACTATACAATTTGTAAAAAATATCAAACCATTTAGCTAGGCACGTCGTCGTTTCTTTCTTGCAATAACAATGGTAACGCAGAAAATTAAACTGAAATAAAATAAAAGCAAACCTCGGGCTCCTTTCCTGTTGTGGAATCACGAACGAATTGGCTTTGTGAAAACCTTAACTAGATTACAACGACAAACATTTCAATTTGCACTCTGACCTGAAAAAACACTTTTATTGTTAAGCTTTTTCTTTTTCTTTTAATACAATGTGTAACCTATCCCACTAATCCTCATTTTTCTAATATTAAAAACGCGAAAGTTTGCATGTATGTATGTCTGAAAGTTGGTTTTTAATCACGCTAAAACTACTAAACCGATTGCGATGAAACTTGGAATATAGGTAGCTGGAGACCTGGAGTAACAGATAGGCTAATTTTAATCCCGATGTTTCAGCGGGAACGGGACTTACGTGGGTGAAACCGCGGGGACAGCAGCTATTATAAAGCAAATGCATTGTTTGTATGTAATGTGGCTTTTGTAAATATTTATTGCAGGCAATAATAAGAATTACTGATCAACACACCTAATTGGTCTTGAAAGTCTGAAAGCTCAATTCTTCCGTTTAATTTAAAACGATATGCCGTCGCCGTCGCTCGTTGACGCTTAAGCAATTATAAGACGAACCTTATACGTTCAATTTATAATTCCTTATATCGAAAAATTTACTTGGTACTACTTACTGCAAAAGTGTGTAGACTAGAGTGTTGACAAAATGGTCAATTATAATGTATGGGCAAACGCTAGTCACAGGTCTAGATGATTTCGATACCGCAAGCAATTTTACTCGCTGTATTGGCTAGGGCTTTATTATAGCGCAGTGCTATCATCTATATCACCCTGTATGGACGTCCTGAAAAAAAAATGGTTTTAAAACGGCTAACAACTAAAAAAATAATTGAAAAAAGCATCCAGGTGAAATATTCTACGCAAAACTGTATGACTCCAGACTACTACTACCTTTATACTTTTTTTTTTTAATTAGGTACTGTTTTTAAATTCAGTAAGGTCCAGCGGGTCAATCTCGACTTCGGGACATTTCGACTATTCTTAATAACTTCCGTGTAGAACACAAACAATTGACTAGGTAAATTAAATATATGTGTATTGTACAAGTCTAACGTATATAATGTACATGTATAATATAGGTAGGTATCTAGCGGGAATGTATTTCCAATTTTCATCTATTCAAAATTAATTTGCATTAATTTCACACTAACCGAGCAGTATCTATACCTACGAAACGTAGAACGATTCTATTAAAACCGACCTACGTGTTTGTTTTATCTATATAAATACCGGTGATGAGTAGGTCGTACTTAGGTACCAAACGCATTTTAAAATATTCGTGTTTGTTACTCAATCAAGCAAAATCTACTGAACCGATTGCGACAATATTTGGAATATACTTTTTATCCCGATATTCCCGCTGAAACGGGAGTTGCGCGGGTGAAACCGCGGGGCGCGGCTAGTTAATTTATAAAGGAATTAAGTTTACAAAAAATATTCAGTGAAATTTTTGAGACTTCTTTCTTCTCTTGTTTTCTTAAAGTTGTGTAAAAGTCGTATTTGTTTTTGCATTATGCCATAAAAACTGCCGTAAACACATTTACCTACTTACAGCCGCGTAACGAAGTACTTTAATAAACTGAATAAGTAATAATAGTTTATTTCTGCTAACAGATACCTTATAAAAGAGCGTTGTTAAACCCGTATAACTAGTTTATGTACCTATCCAATATAATGGAGTTTGACTTTTTCGTGCAAATGTAAAGCATAAATTAAACAATTAATCTTCGGGCTCTTTCTGGCCATGAAAACGACCGTCGTATGTTAAAATGACACATCAATGATTCCGCTCCGCTCGCGGTGCGGGAACTCTGCTGAAATAACTGCACGAGTTGGTTTTTGCAATTTAGAGCTGAGAGTTAAGTTTACCTATTGAAACGCTCTCTCTTTGACTCCATCAATTTCACTTATTCAGTGTTTTGAATACATAATAGATTTCTACTCCAGAGAAATAAAATACAAGGACACGCTCTCTATATCTATATGAATGATTCATTAAATTTTCAAACGTTTTCCCGAGAAATGTTTTTATTGCGATAGAATTTTCACGTTACACTTATTACTTGAGCTCAAGATGGAGTTCCGTATTCGTAAACCTAAACCTATTTTGGTTAAACTTGGAAGGGATTAGTATAAAACCAAGTTAAAGTGTAAAGGTCTTGTTGTTGACCATAAACTATATTCTATATGAATGAAAACTGTCGGACATATTTGCCCTACACATAGAAATTTATAGTAACTAGAAAGAAACGGGCCAGCTTGATGTTAAAGAGACCCCAGTCCGTCCTTTTTTCACTTTAGTGTTAATTGATTAGTTAGATAAGGACAAACTGGAACCAACTTCAATAGGATCGTATGAAATATCAAACCAAAAACTACCTTAACCTTAGAGGACATGATTGAAATTGATATTTCAAAAGTTGTCAAGTGCATTGTCTTCTAGGAGCGAAGAGGACTATGTAACATGTCTCTGGCCCTACATAGTTCGTCTGCCATATACATTTTCGCACTACCAAGTCCGTAACGTGCTATAACGACTCTACTCGTAGCTCATAATATTAGCACTCTTTAATGATACTTGTCTACACTAAATGATAAAGATCCGAGCAAAGATTGCAGAGCGTAATTCGCTTAAAAGAAGGTTCTGAACTTTAATCTTGTAAAGTTTGTATCTTGGTTACTGAAATAAAAAAACATGATTATTAAAACATTATTATTATTAAAGTCAAGTTATCGTCAAACAAACATGGTAAGACAGTTGCAAAGTTAAATATGTTTGTTTATCTCAACTTATAAGACTTTTACTTCCTTTGTCGTTCTGTCAATTATATCAGGACCAAAATGTACATATCATGTAATAGATCCACGGGGAAAACTAATCCTAAAAATCCTCTCAAACTACACTATTTCCCAGAAGATGACAGGGAAAAGTTATTTTTCAAGGAAATATCGACTTTGTGAACGATCTTATAATTAATAGTGATACATTTTGCATTTTCTAGACCGCAGTTATTAATCAAAACTAATGTAAATTATTTGTACTTACTAATAATACTGTTAGGTATTTATCCTTTATAATTTATTATAGAATCTTTCCAAAATTCAGTGTACTACTCTGTTATTTTATGATTATTCAAAAGTAAACTCAAAGAACAAAGTTTTAAGTCTATTATTTTTGTTTCTCCAAAAGCCTTTGTAGTCCGAAAAATCTTTGATAAACATTTTGATGACTAACATTAAATATATCTAGTTATAAAACCCAATTTAGATGTTTACCTACTCAATATTAATCTAATAATATAAATTAAATAGTATAGTAGATTTAGATTATAGTAGATTATTTTACTAGCTGCACCCAGCGGTTTCACCCGCGGAAGTGATAAACACGTTGTTAGGGCGCGGGCGGCCGAGCGGTTCTCGAGCGCTTGCACTTCTTCGTTCATTACTCAGGTGGACTCTAATTGGATTTCGATGCAAAGTATACCACGACGTTCCTCGAAAATAGGACTATCCAATATTGAAAACCAGATTTAAATCGGATTAGTATTTTTTTTATATTGTATAAGGAACAGACAGAGAAACAGACAAACATGAATTTTAAAAAATATTTAATTTTGTTCAACTACTTATCCCCCAGACCACTTTTTTTTAATTTACTTCCATTTACAGACTTTTTGTCCTCTCTTTCTTAATTATAAGTTTAGATAGAGTATAGTAGAAGATTTTCTGAATCACAAAATACCGGTGTAAAGACAAAATTTTATTTGTAAGTAAGTGCAAGTGGGTAGGTATTTTTTAAAGTACATTAATAAGTTTTTATTTATTTTTAATTAACAATTATCTGTTTATTATGTCTCACATAATAATATAAAGTAAAAATATAAAATTAGACTGTAATTATTTTATAAAATGTTATAAAACTAAATGCAAGATCACAATCCAAAATTAATGATTTTGTTTCAATTCGAAGCGGACGCTATTTGCGAGTAAACAATGGCATACCGTTACATATCTCATCTTATAGATAATTTAATACTTTAAAAAGTTCATCTTCAGAGAAGAGAGAAACATAACTGAGGACGAAAAATCTCGGCACGCGCCCTCCAACGAGAAGCCACAAAAAAACTCATGGGTTTTTTTAGTGATCATGTTTTTATTTACAATCGTCAAAATATATATTTTTATACATATTTTTTTACAATAATCATAATATGATTCACATTGTCACATATTTAGGGCTATAGTGTAACTGGAGCAATTTTCTATTATAATATTTAATAACACAAAAGGTTCCAAAGTAATTCTATGTATTGATTAAGGATAAATGTTTGTAATGCTTTTTAGGTACATCCTATATTTAAATTTATAGTTATTAGCAGCTTATTTTTATTAAATTGATGTTTGCCCTATTTCTTTCTGCTCTCCAATACACATATTTTTATTAGAGTGTATTCAAGATGCGTTCACACAAAGCCAGAAGATTAAAAATAACTTTAAAAAAAATATGTACTTATTTATGTTAAAAATATAGTATTTTTGCGTACTTTATGTTTTTTAAAAAGTATATAGTACGTAGACCTGAAATATAGTACAATACTATATAATATAGTACGGTTGGCAACCCTAGCTATATGTAACACACAGCATGCAGCCTTATCTTGACAGCTGAGGCGAGCCGAGCTACTGGCGCGGCGTCTGAGTATCTGTTTACTGGATAGGCAGCCCACACACTAGCTCGCACTATCTAAACAAACTAGGAACAACTATCATGCAAGAAATTCCAATTTTTCACCTTGTTTACGCATGGAAAGGTTTTGATCTACGTGATGGATGTATCATATTTACTTGTTTCTTTGTATTTGGGTCTACTATAGTGTTTGTTTCCCATTATAACATTGTGTGGTTGAATATAACAAACGTATGAAACACAATACCTATTCGTTTGTAGACAAAGAGGTTGTTCTATCATCTGTGAGCTTTTAGGATCAAAGAACGTTGTGCTTTCTGAGGGGATCGAATAAAAGCAATCTTATATGATATAGTTTCTAAAATACAAACATCCTGAGGAAAAAATCAATATTGACTTTACGTTTTGTTTCCTTAAAAAGTTTTTGTGAATGTGCCACTAATATTATAAACATGAAACGTTTGTTACTCTATCATACAAAAAAACTACAGAACCAATTGCGATGAAATGTGGAACGAAGACAGCTGGGGACCTGCAAAACCTATGGGCTACTTTTAGCCTGATATTCCCGCGGGATAGGTACTTATGCTGCGAATTGCAGAAGAAGATATCTCGTCTCGACTCGTGAAAATCTTCGTACGTGTTTACCTCATGGGCACTTTCACGCTAACGTGTTCCATGAAAGTCGATGTACAGCGGTTTTCTGACGTCAATGTTGCTTTACGATTAAAGCGGTAACTCCGAGCACTCGCCCTCGCATATCGCCTAGCTGAGTGCAGCCAGCTCTATA
Source organism: Idaea dimidiata (assembly GCA_949358125.1). Taxonomy (NCBI): domain Eukaryota; kingdom Metazoa; phylum Arthropoda; class Insecta; order Lepidoptera; family Geometridae; genus Idaea; species Idaea dimidiata. The sequence goes on along the minus strand of OX442339.1, from coordinate 10,430,106 downwards.
TTACGACAACGACAAAAAGAAAAATACCTGATAATGCCAAGAGATAAGACGACTTTTACCCATATGTCGCTCTGAATACCGCTCACTTAATGCCAAGAGATAAGATGACTTTTACCCATATGTCGCACTGAATACACTTAATCAGGTTTAGAAATGTAGGTACACTTTTCCTCACCAGCTGTTGCTAGAAGGAAAAGTGAAGTATTATTTTATTCCCTTCCCTACATGTATGTAAGTGAAGAAAACAATTCTCATGGAAAGATCAGGGTCGTTGAACAATGACAAAGATATGGAAATTGAAATCAATACAGTTTGAAAGAGACTTTGTTGACTTTTGTTTAGTTCTAAGATGGGTTTCAGCTAGATTGTTACACTTTAGATTTATTTCATTGATGCCCGCTGTTGCTTGCTTGGACCCCGTTGGCTATTAAACTGGATAGGTTAAAATAGGTTTAGTATTTTCGCATCGATATTATAAGAGGTATCTAGGTACTTTAATATATACATACATCTTCGTAAATTTCTCGTTCATATTAACAAGTTAATAATACGCGTACGGTCTACCATTGTATTCACGCAAGTTTGCTCATTAAACTTCTAACTGATCTTCTCCTAAGGTGAACAGTAGAAAACTGATATTGTACCATAGTGGCAAACATATACTAAGTATTACACTAGCTGCGCCCTGAGGTGTCACCCACGTATATCCCGTCCCCGTAGGAATATCGGGATAAATTGCCAAGTTCCCTTCTATCCCTATACCAAATTAATCAAAATCGGTTCAGCGGTTTAGACGTGAAAGCGTAACAGACAGACAAAGTTACTTTTGCGTTAATAATATTACTTTAAGAATTACTGAAATAGTATAAACTACGGGTGTAAACAGCCGATTGTAGTTTACTCGTAAGAACACGCGTAGATGTACTTATAGATGATTTACTTCCCATAAAGTTACAGGTAAAGAAGACCCGAAAAAGCATTAGTTATATTAGTTTCGAAGTTATTGGTCCAAAAGTAATTTTGAGTCGGTAACATGCATTCATCAATTGAAGTAGCGACCGACCGACGCGACGGCACGTTTAGATAATTTTTCTGATAGTTCTGACTAGAATTTATGTTATGTGACCTTATATGCAAATTCAGTAGATTGGCATTATGTGAAACTTTCTCTTTGTTTTTAAGAAAATATTTTACAGTTTTATAAAATGTCTTGCTTTTTGATTTGTTTTTTTTTGTTATAAGTGTATGTGTAGGTTTTTTTGTAACAGTGATGTTTTAGAACATCGATGTTACAGGCTGAAAACCAATCTGGCCAATCTTAAAACATTCTTTTGTTTTCGATTTATAAATTATAAGAAATTAAAATGCCACCTGCAAAATAAAAACCTAAAAGTTAATAAAAAACTGAAAAAAAAAAAAAAAAAAAACAAGTCCAGTAGACACGGGACACGGCTACTTTAACAGTCGGGACCCCAATTTGGCCAATCTGAAAACATTCTTTTGTTTTCGATTTCTAAATTAAAAAAAAATTAAAATGCCGCCTGCAAAATAAAAACTTAAAAGATAATATAAAACTGATAAAGAAAACAATGAAACAGTCCAGTAGCCACTGAACACAGCTACTTTAACAGTCGGAACCCGGGTCGGGCCCCATTAATTGTCTAGAATGTAGACTATCATAAATCTTTCCAATAATGGGACCCGACTGTTAAAGTTGCTGTGTGCCGTGGCTACTGGGCTTATTTGTTTTTTTTTTTCAGTTTTTTTTTATCTTAAAGTTTTTATTTTGCAGGCGGGTTTTTTAATTTTTATAATTTTATATATTTTTTTATAACCCTAATGGCCAAAGGAAATTCTACCTAACTAAAATTTGAGTGTAAGCATCTCCTAAACATAAAACCCGTAGTATTAGTTTTGAATTTAGAAGCCGATCATGTTTAAGTAGATTTTATATTTAAAGTGGCGTTTTTGTATCTGGCCGTAGTACATACCTAAAATAAAAGTTCCGTAAATCTTATAAAAGACTTCCAATCTTTATTGTAGACGAGACGTGTGTTTCTAAATGCGTTCTATGTTTGACAGTTGTATACATAAATACTTATAAATAGCCGAAGTAGGATGACCTATCTTTATGTTTATTTTTATTCAGTTTTAGTTTTGTTTCCTATTAGGTCAAGTACATTATAAATATGCATATTGAACCCGTATCTAAATTGTACATTTGTAAGACAATAAATTAGAAGCACTCAGGTATTCTGTAATAGGTACCCAAAAGTGACTCGGAATCGTTTATCGTTTGAATAGGTCTCCCTTCGTCCTTCAGAGACGTGACAGGACCGGTAAACTTCTTGTTTCCATTTTACCCGTAAGCTATGCTAACTAGTTTCCTATTCCACTACTGAACTGTACCCTCAGAGTCCCGTCTTAACTTATGCATAATAGTTATACGAGTATACCTAAACCTTTGTGAAAGGCATTTGTTAGCCTCTAAGGATTTTTTTTTTTTTTTTTGGGTTTTTAATTTTGAGAAGTTAATGTTCCCGCGGCGCTAATGGGTTACACCGCGAGACATCACTATATTGTTTAATTTACATTTGAATTAGACTTGTTGAATTCCTTTAGTGTGTTTACGATGTTAACTATTAATTTTTGGAAGCTGTTTGTTGTGGTTTCTTTCTTGATGATGTCATTGAGATTGAATGGGTTAAGATTAAATATTCTAGAAGCGATTAGATGTTGTGAGCGGATGGCTGTGTATCTGGGGCATTCCTCTATGAGGTGCCGCCAGCTTTGGACTGAGGAGTTGTCACATGGACACAGATCGTCGCTCAGTATTTTGAAGCGGAACAGATACTCTTTGTGGTATCCGTGGTTAGATAGAAGTTGGGTGATGGGAAAGGTGGGTTTAATGGTTTTTAAAAATTCGAGAAGGAGAGGGTATGAAGGAAGAAGAGATTTGGTGTGGATAGCGGATTCCGGGTTCTCATAGAACTTTTGTGAGGCTTTCTGCATCTTGATTTTGTTAAGGTGTTTAACGTGGCTGATAGGAATGGCGACGTAGTCGGGCGTGCGGTGAAGATTGGCAGCCGCCTTTGCCGCAGCATCCGCCTGCTCGTTGCCGTCAAGGCCAACGTGAGCCTTAATCCACGCGAACTCCACTATGAGGCCTGATGTTCTGGCTGAGTGTACCTTTCTGTGGATTGCAACCGCAAAAGGGTTGTAACTGTTGCGGTTGCAGAGCTCCATGAGACCGGACTTACTATCGGAGAGGATGAGGGTATTCGGGAGTCTGTGGTGCAGGATGTAGTTGCACGCCTCCCTGATAGCCAGGAGTTCCGCCTGGAAAACGGAGCAGCAGTCGTGAAGCTTGTACTTCTCAACTGCCGTCCGCCTCCCCGACGGGTCATAGGCGACAAAGGCAGCACCGACTAGCCTCTAAGGATTAGTAACATAATGTTTACGGGTCCCAGGATTCTTAAGTGCACTAAATTCGATTTCCAAAGGAAGGATGAAACGTGCTTTTTACGGATTGAGCTGATCGATTCAACTTGTAGGTTCAATAATAGGACGCTTTTACTAGATCATGTTAATGCCTTGTATTTATATACAAAGGATTAACATGATCAGGAAAAATATACAAGAGCATATTTAATCATATTTGTCATCAAATATTATTAAATATGCCTTGTATATGGTCATGTAGCTATAGTCCGGTTGTTAGTCCGGTTGACCGAACTAGGGCAACTTTTAGGTAGCAAAAGTTCGGCTGATAAAAATCACCGAACTTTCGAAAACCCCTTTGTAGCTATAGTCCGGTATATTATTTAAAAGTTATTCTCCGCCTTTCTTTCGTATTTTCTATTTTTTCCGAATTATAAAATTAAGGCTGGTTTTTAAGGACGTAAAGAAATATTTGCGGCTTTTGGAAAGAAATTGTTACCTCGATATGTTCACATATAATGTATAACTTAACTTATAGCCCCTGTGTATGTTGTTGTGTGTATGTGTGTTTAATTTTCAAAGGTAGACCAGAATCATAATTTTTTAACACAATTTGCATATTTTAGTAGGACTTTTCATGTAATTTTTAACCGACTTCAAAAAAAAAGAGGAGGTTATCAATTCGTCTGTATGTATAATTTTTTTTTTTTTTGTATGTTTACCGATTACTCGAAGACGGATTGACGGATTAAGATGATTCTTTTTTTAATGGATAGGTGGGAGCTTCAAGATGGTCCCATAAAAATTTGATGAGGATCTGATGAGGATCTTCGAAGTGAGGACCGGGAATGCTCCTCAAAACGCTGTATTCAATTCAATTGTTCATCGATTATACGAAGATGGCTTAACCGATTGATATAGTTCTTTTTTTAATGGAAAGGTGGAAGCTACGAGGTGGTCCCATGAAAGTTTGGTAAGGATCTGATAAGTATCTTCGGAATGATGGACAGGATAGCATCCCAGAATTCAATAAATTACTCATTTTTGGACTTCTACCAAAAAGAATAGACCGCTAAAGAACTAAGTACAGACTGATGGGGCACCTGAAACCACCTTCTCATCAGCAAACTCCTCAATAATGAAAATTACGGTAACAATATTGTTGATTTTTAGGTAGGTAAGTATACTAAAAAGGGTAAAATAAAAAAATAATTTAACAATTAAAAAACCGACTTCAAAAAGAAACAAAAATAATTTAAAAAACAACCAAAAAAAAAGAATTGATAAAAATGACCAAAATAACCTCTACATAGGTACAGAGCCACCGACTAATTAATCTGTTTTATCATCTGAAGTCGGGCAATTTTACTGGTTGGTTCCATATTGTACTTAGTTTGGCTGCCCGACTTCAGATGATAAAACAGATTAATTAGTCGGTGGCTCTGTACCTATGTAGAGGTTATTTTGGTCATTTTTATCAATTCTTTTTTTTTTGGTTGTTTTTTAAATTATTTTTTGTTTCTTTTTGTTGTTGATGTTATCAGTGGAAGCAACTTTTTAATCCATGCTTAGTATGACGGTGTAGTGCCCGGGACATTGTTAGGTAGAGTAGGCTTGCCTTGCACCCAGATATACACCCGCCCGTTCTAGTCAGCCATGTCCAGAGGAAAGAACTGTTCAATACGTTCGGAGCTAAGTGAGTTTCCTCGTATTTGAATAGTAAATTAATGTACGCAAATCCAATTATGCGTGAAAGAAAACCTACAAACCCAATTCCTTACAAAAATACTCTTAGCCTTTTATCTGTCTTCATATAGTATCTTCGGAAAGGTGAGGAATCTAATACATTTCAAAAGATTTCGTTACTGAACGTAGATATAGGTGCGAAGGGTATAAAATTGAGGAAAGCTCATGAAAAAAGCAATATAAGTTGTTATTCGTACATCTCCGTAAGTACCTACCTACAACTAACAAGGATTGTTTGTGCTAACGAAGGTCTAAGACAGAAACAAGATTGTAAAGTTAGAAATGTACGTTGTTCCGAGCCTCTATCTAAATCTTTACCCCCACTGAAAACAACACTTACTATTTAACCTTTAGGGTTTTGCGTTGCGGTCTGCTAGGTCTAGTTTAGAGCCTGGAAACTTTGAATATAAGTTAAATTGTGTGTCGTAGATCAGTGCTAATAAACGTTTATTGTAAAGCTGAAACTGAAACACAATATCCAAAAAATTTAACAAAGAAATCCCATATTTTTTTCTTGGCGTAGACAGACAGATGGACATGGTAAAACTATATGAAACCTAAAAAAATCATTTCTGTTACAAAATCATGAATAAAACGCGTTATAACCCGGAACATAAAGTGTTTTATATAAATACTAATAACGTTTGTTTTATTTTCTAAAATTGTCTTTAAAATGGTCACTAAATTTGTGAAAACCGAAAAATATATATAAATATATTCTAGCAGTTATGTTATCAAATATATCTCATCACCGGCACCGCTTTAATTATTACATATCACGGTCTATCTAGCTAGGTTTAACCTGTAATAAAACCGACGGATTTATATTGTGGTCTGTGGTGGTTAAGTTAAACCACATTTCTCAAAGCTCCGTAAACCGCAAGCTATTTATGAGCTCTAAAATCTAGCTAGAAACTAGACAATTCACCTAATCCTGTTCGTTAATTGTATCTGTAGGTATGGGCTGGTATACGAAATCAGTGGTCGAAGTCAGTGCCTTGGAATTTCGATCAAAATGGTAACTGGATTCTAAAATTTATCGGCACTGATTTTGGCTTATAGCATAAGTGATATTAAAAAAAGAAGTAGAACAGAGCTACCTTACCCCATCTCCCCTCACTTGTGGAAGTCTTAAAATGTTACTAAAGGATCTGGGGGGACTATTAACCTAAAGTTCTAACCGCATGGTTACGGGTGGTGCTTATTCCCATGGAGGGTTGATGCTAGACAGACGACCGGTGGGAAAAATATTGCCACATCTATTTACAGTAAGTGTAGTCAATGACAACTTTCCTAATGTACCGACCCCAAATAATACAAGTAGGTACATGGGAACATCTTTTAAATGAAGAGAAAATAAAAAAATATTTAAATAAAAAAAAAAAACCCGACTGCTGTTTTAACAGAAAAGTGAAAAACAAGATGCTTCTAGTAGCTTTAGGAATGGTGGATGCAGTCGGGCGGGACTCCGATTTAATTACACCAGAAGAAATTTATTAATTCTAGATGTACATACTCCAGTAGCGAGGACGTGCATTGCTTGTTTTTGCTTACTCAGGGTGATAAGTACAAGAACTGGCGGTTTCCTATCCAGCGCGGGAACGCCGTCAGCATCACGGAACACGGAACATTACTCCTAGCATCTTGGACGCAATGCCTCGGGTTGTTGTTGCTGACAACTTCTTTTAGATTTATCATTTTAGATTATTACGTAGGTATTGTTTTTCTTGAAAAATAATGTGGTTATTTAAGTCCACAAACTAGTAAGAAGATACTAAAGTATTTTAGGAGTAATAGTGTTCCGTGATTTTATGTCATCTCTGCCAATTCCTTCAAACTCGGCGTCAAAGTCAAATCCATAGATGAGATATTTATACGAGCCAAATCGAAAAGTTTTTAATTAACGTTCCGTTGTTCTTGCGAAAATTACCTGCGTAATCATAATGTCATGTAGTAGCAACATAACTTTCGAAGTTCACCATTAGAATTACTATTAGAATACATTATTCACACACGGATTGTTTTCGCATGCGAATATTGAAATCCAGAGGTAGTGCTAAGCTATAAATTGAAGTAAGTAAAAAGAATATATAAACATCATTAAAGACAAGACAACCGAGCCGAAGGCAAGTGACATATTAATGAAGACAACCTACTTAAACGACTTCCGATAATTTTATAATTAATTATTTTAAAACTTAATTGTAAAACTTTACAAGCAATACTTTTCAAATGTAAATTTACGAAAGAATAAAACATATCTTTTGAGTGAACAATGTTACGCGTTTTCTCTGTTTTTTTATGGTCTTTACAAATCTTGGTTAATAGCGTTCTCCATCATTATTTTTATTTATTTATTATTTTAATGTACCCTATGTCACTCTCACGGTCATGACGAATCTAACGACGTATCGTTTATCTAAATCGGCCCAGCCGTTTAGGCCCTACGACGGCACAAAAATAGGTCACATACATACATACATACACTCACGGCAAAAACATAACACTTCCTTTGGCAGTCGTGTAAAAAGAAATAATAAATCAGCTCTAGGTATATCAAGTTCAGATAGATAATCTAGGCAGTTGTTTTATTCAACTGATTAAGTAGTGATAACATAGAGCAAAACTATTTCCCGAAACTCATTTATGAACCCTTGGGCCCCTTTTAATGAACTTGGAGTAAGGTTGAAATAGTGAGCACATGCTTAGTCTTTTTTCGTGACAAGAATTTGCAAAGTTGACAGAAACGAAAAGCGGAATAACTACTCCGACCTTACTTCCCTTTTATTATTATATAAGGCTATTGATGTATTAGAGAGTTTGACCACTAAACACCTTTATAAACGGAGTTTTATCATGAAAGTATAATACGTTACAGGTTGTACTTTTTTTATTTAAACGCAAAAGAACTATTAAACTACTAACTTTCATATAATATGAGTAGTTTCCGAAGTGGGTTGACCTTTGAAAGACTTCTAGAGGTGTACACAACACAGAGAACCTATAGCTATTATAAAACCAATATATAGTAGGTGGGGACGGTGTATATACGGTACACATGTATGTGTTTGAATGCTTTTGAATGTGTTTGGTTCTACGGAACCTATCAGCTAAGTTGTTTATTTAGATTCTCTCGCAAACAAAAACCGTTTATAAATACAGAAAGTAAAGTGTTTTGTTTGGAATCAAGAGATAGTACAACAAACAGGCAGGACGACGTAAATGAGCAAACAAGTTGTTTGCATTCGATACAATGGTTGTGGGCGTTTTACTTTTTACGCGATTTTCTTTGATATTTTCGTAAACATAGCTACGTAACCTACGTACCTCGTATAGACGAGTTACTAACATTAGTAATCTTTTGTTTTCAACTAATTTCAAAAAAAGGGTGAGGTTGTCAATTCATCGCGCATATACATATATATATTTCTTTATTATACCGATTACTCGAAAATGTAAGAAAGGTAAAAAAGGTCCCATAAAAAAATATTGATGGACAGAATAGCCTCCCAGAGTGCAGTAAATTACTCATTTTTGGACTTCTACCAAAAATAATCGGCCCCTAAAGAACTAGGTACAGATTGATGAAACACTTAGAACTATCTCATCAGCTGGCTGGATCCATATTGTAGTTTGGCTGCCCGACTTCAGACATAACAGATTAGTCGGTGGCGCTGTATAGTATATAGAGGTTATATTGGTTTATTTTTGTCAATTCTTTTTTTATGTTGGTTTTTATAAAAAAAATGATTCTTTCGTTGTTATGGGTCGCATTTGTTTTTTTTTGTCCCTAGTATTTACCACCTTTAATATTTACCCACTACTAGTTTCAAAGGAATAAATGGGAACTACATTAATATTTCATATTACCTCCCAGTTATCAAACGCTAAGTAAAAATTAATCGCTTCTGTACCGTCTACGGGAAAATGAGAAATTACCTATAATATGTTTAAGTAAAAAATGAATTAGATATGTTTAACCTAATAAAGCTTCGGTAGGCTGAATAATCAAATCTCTTCCCTCAGATACTTTTAAAAATAATCTCTCTGAATATAATTATACATACCTACTAGTCTTGGACATACTAGTTTACAACTAAGATCACTAACTTTAGGTCACCTCTTTCGTTCGTTCTTCTAGTTCGTCAGCTCCTAATTCGAATTAGACCGTTCAGTTCAAATCTATTTCGAGCTAGGAGATGACGAACTACCAACTTTGACCGAACAAAACAAGCTTTTTATTTCATTCATAACCATAGATAAAGTAAAGTACGAAGTAGTAACGAGATGTGCATGAGCGGTGAACGAACGAGAGTATATATAATGCTGTCCCGTGCGTGACGGACGATCTATTCTGTCGATGTCAATATTGTTCATTCAGCACGAACTAATGAAATTTGAAATGCGGAATGAAGGAACTAGTTCGCTCAGCTCGCCTGTAGGAGTGCTCTTACGACCTAGTTTGTTACCTGTGGAAGCTTACTCATAAATTCATGAATGATGACCGCTATAACGAACCGAAGAAAGTAGTAGTACTGAGTAGAATGCAGATGTCTCGATAGCTCTAGCTACCCAAGCCAAGATAACCGATTGCAATTAAATCGATCATCGCATCGTTAAATAAATTGATTCCAAAATCCATTACGTACGTTCACTGACTCTAATCACCAATCCTATATACTAATATTATAAAAGTGAAGGTCTGTAATAATTGTGTACTTGTCGCTCCTTCGCGTTGGAATGAAACGCGCTATAGTTAGCTGAAGATCTAGAAAGCACATAGGATTTTTATTATCCCTAGTTTAAAATAGTTAAAGGATTTTTATTATCCCTAGTTTAAAATAGTTAAAAATATTACTTTATTAACCGTACCTACAATATGAATAAGTAACACCGCTCGCGACTGTTAGAAACTGTGCCAATAGGTAGTGAGTGGTATACTTACTTTTACTATTAACTTACTTATACGTAAGGGCATCATTGTTATATAGAAATTGTAGCTTTTCCCAGTTTCAGGAAATTTACTACGCTCAAATCGTAACGATCAACGGATGTATTGACGGAAATCAGTTTGTACTGCAACTGACAGCCGAATTTAGACCAGTAAATCATTTAAAATGTTTATTTTATTACAAAGGTTGTAATCTGCGAAACACCTCCACAAATATCTGTAAGAATTTATTCATCTCACCACCAGTTTCAGGGGCTCGTTGAGAATAGTTTTGTAGAGGACGGTTATGGCAGGGCAATTTGTTTTCGCAAGCCTATTCAGCCCCTGGCGACACATCTTGGGAACGACCTTGTTTGACACAGTTCAGGGCAATAACTATTAGCCCGTCCTTCCGGAAACACGCTGCCGCTGCACACTTGGCGGGCTGAAGTTTTTATTTTTATCACCAGTATTACCTAGGTGTAAATTGTCTTGTACATTATTAGATTGCTACACTACTAAGTTTATTTAATTCATGTAAGTACCTAAATAGTCTACCTAGGTACTTATCTAAACATATAAATTTCAAAGTCCTGACTAACAAACTGAATGATACATCTACGCAGAACCCAAATCACTGGTCCAAGAGACGTGAAATTTAGAGAGTGTATTGTTCGTGGTCTAATTATGTAAGGGTTTTTTGGAAAACCCCACAAGATCGGGACTTACGCAGGTGATACCTGCAGGACTCTGCTAGTTATTCTAAATAAATAATTGTAAATAATAAATGGACAATCATAAAGTTCTATATCAAAATGATGAGTTAAAATTTGTGTTATTTTGACGGTAAAGTAAAATAATTATATTTAGTACGTCCGCCCGGTTGTTTCGTCAAATCTTTACCGCGAAAGTTCTTCGATACATTATTCATTCATAATGAAAGTAAATTTCCAAACAAGCTGCGAAAGCAATGAAAGGGTATTTTATCATGGTTTCATAAAACTGATGATTTTGAATGCGTCATGAATAACTATAAGTAGGCATAAATTGGGTTGGTATTTAGGTATACAAGGGGTTATTACAAAACGAAGTCTTCTATGAACGTAGTTTAACGACAGGCTATAAACTTAGACGAAAAGTGTTCAATCTGCAACAGCAATGCGGCTTCATTCTATTGTCATGTTTAACAATAACTCCGTCTATCAGTATTTCAAAGTCTTTGCACATTTGTACTTACCATCTATACAATCTATACTTTGTATGGTGTGTACAACAAAGAGTTTATTCATTCATTCATCTAACGGCAAGAAAAAGTAGAATTAAAAACGATACAAGATATCCAAAATGAAAGTAGGTACATGTCCGGTACCTAAGAAAGTAATTTCACGAATTTCGGGAAAACGGAGAGAAACTGACTAAATGTAGTCCTAAAATGAATGTCTTTGAGTGAGAAGGATACCAATTGGAGGCTGGTAGGTTGGTGCACCAATTTGTATGAGCTCACTTTAGTTTACCCATAGTGTTACAAAGAAAAGTAGCAAACGCTATAATTATCCTGGATTTCCTAAATGTGGTACAAAAAATATGTTATTAGAATTTTTGTTCCATTTAAATTTTAATTATAAAAATAGAATGTGGGTAACATAACCTAACCTACCTATAATATTAATTTTTCATGTGATATTTTAGTAAAACAAAGTGAATAAAAATGAACAGGTATTGTTACGATATTTCTTGCCCATCGCAAAGGCGACCAAAAGTGGTTTTTGGTCGGCGGACATGCAAGCAATTCGCGTTTGGTTTGGTAGTTTGACGACTGTGTGACTGCTGCCAGCAGTGTAACTCGTGCCAATTTGGTGACTATGAACAAAGTATAGGGAGACTCAAGAGAGTTTTGTCAATTTGTGTTCACCTCCGCGCCCCAATGCTGGTATCCGCAAGGATTTCTCCCCGTCTACAAAGAAAATTATTCAACGATTCATATTTGTACGTACATTGTACAACTTTGTCATGTTTTTCTTTTGCGTTTTTACATTTGATGGCGACAATAATATAAGATGAGGAATATGTATCTTCATACCAGTAAAATATAACTTTCATAAGTGAAAAGTGTTCCAACCCACACCTACTAACCTAACGTTACCTTCGGGAAATATCTTGCTTCATTTTAACTTTAGATAAGTACTACTTAAGCTCAATCCGAAACGGGAGTGTAAGTCAATTGTATTCACGTCTTCTCTGTACTTAAACATTTTTTATGTTTTTGTAGAGTTTCTTTCTTCATGTGTCATAGAATATTCCTTTCATTATGTAAATAATTCATCAAATGTAAATTTATTTTCGGATGTAGTCCTTTGTTATACCGAGAATGTGTGATTTCGTAGAGCAGTTTATTTTATTACCAACAACTGAGATTGCTAGATTGTTTATTCGCTCAACAATAAAATAGTCTATTTTTAAAATTCCAGTAACTGTAATACCTACCTTGCCGTCTCCACAACATCTTTGTTATATAAATTACTATTGTTGTTGTGGATTTTTATAATATTAGATATAAGTATGTAAATTGCCTACTTTGCTCTACAATATAAGTCGCGAATAAATAAGCTTACAACTTTCTAATAGGCGATGGTACAATAAAATCAAACACTTTACCGACCGAAGTGCTTTACTGTAGATGGCTTCGCGAATTTCTTTGACCGTACAACTTATCAGTGCGCCTAAGCTATGCAAAAGTGTGCTTTATAACTTCCTTCTTCTTCTTCGTATAGCAATGAGGAAAAGTAACTAATTTTTCATCTCTCCTGTTCGGAAAGTTTAACTTTCATGGGTAGATAGCCGGGTTGATAGTAGCTCATTTGATCTCTAGGGTGGAAAGTAAAATTTGACACTTCTTTCTGTAGAAAAATGTGAAATACAGGATTAACAATTTAATTTGGATTTTACAAATTGTTCTAAATTAAAGTACTTGATATTTTAATTGATATTTAATTTACCTGGGTTATTAAATGTGCGAGTAGTAAGTATTTTAATTTCCTCACAGTCGAAATTAAAAGTAGAGTGTTCAAATCGGGTGAACGTCACGCGTTTCACCATACAAAAATAAACGTTTATATAGATAACAGTTACTAGTTAAGGTAGGTAGGTAATTTATAAGTACCTAATAAGTAACATAAAAATAAATAACCAACTAAAAAAAGAGCAAGTGCGTGCCTTGTCGGGCCAAGCGCAGTGTAGGGTTTCGGAGTTTTCAAAAATAACAGGGTTTTTATTCTTTCGCTCTGGGACCGATATGGGCAACTTGTAACAGCCAAGGTCAATAACAGGAATTGTTATCGGTTATTAAATCTGACAAAGTAAATCCAACGGATATTAAAATTAAAAAAAAAAAAAAATCTCATTTTATTCGTCCGTTATTTTTTTTGTTAAATTTTTTTATTATAGGGGTATAATAAAACTAAAAACAAAATTTTCTACTTTAAAACTAAAATTAATTTAATAGGTAAATTTCATTTTAAATAATATAAACAAAAAAAAAACGAATTAATCAAATAACCCGCCCCTTATAATTTTATTGTTTCTGGTGCAAAGGTTCCCATCACACTTGCAGCATTGCCGCGCTGTATGGCGATGGCTAACCTTTGCCCCAGAAACAAGCCGGAGCGGGAGTCACCTCCATTTTCTTTAATTTTATGCCCCAATTCCCCTATTAACTTTTTTGTATCGTCCCCCAACAGCCCATCGAATTAACTGCAACAAGGCACAACATAATTCAAAGCTAAAACTAAATAAAAAAAATACTAACCTTTACAACTAGTACCTAACTCATACTTTAAATTCGCAACTGAAGGTTACCTCTTTTGGGAGCTCCATTTGGAAGCCACTCGTTCAATAATAAAGGAAGTGTTTCAGATGTATGAAAGAGTATTCCAAGATCTCTCTTGACTTGGGTGTTTCAAACGTACTGAGCGTAAAGTGTCGACTGAGCACCGAGCATCAAGTCTGATGTTACACAATTTACCAACTCACGGGGATTTTTTGTAAAATATCGGTACGAAGGAACTGTAGCGAAAAAAATTCAAAGTCTTTGGGAGGAACCATACCGATATTCGATTTGTCACCCTATTTTATTAGGAAATTGGCTGAAAATCAATGACCTGCACAATTTGGTGTATGAAAATTTATGTTTACCCGACTGCAAGGAAAGGGTTATGTCTTTCGCGCTTAGCTACCTATATGGAATTTAAAATCTATATGTTTGTAATGTTCTCTATTCCCCCATATCTTTCAAACTAGTCTATGGATTTCTTTAATGAAGAATTCTTTTGATTTGTCTCGTTATCCTAAGTGGTGACATAAATAGAATTTCTAAATGGCGACCGCCAGGCGTCATATTGTAATAATGAAGAAAAAAAAGCAGACTATGTCGTGTCAAGTGGGGTATCGTTAAATAGGTATTTTTGAAAATCATGTGTAGATTTCTTTAACCATTTTTCATTTAATATACTTAGCGATTTAAACCCCCTTACTTATAAATGATGATTAACAGCTGCATAAACTATGCAATATTTGTCTTTCACTATAACAAGAAGTTTCAAAGTTGACAGACAGAGACAAACGTTATAATATATGTTAGTCATCAGTTAATCCTAGTTTATAAGTAAGTAGGAAAGTTGTTTAGCAACCGTTCATACTGCGAGACAACCACAACATCTTACTAATATTATAAATGCGAAAGTTTGTATGTATGTATGTGAGGTTATTACTCTTTCACGCAAAAACTACTGAACCGATTGCGATGAAACTTGGAATATAGGTAGCTGGGGACCTGGATTAACATAAACACTAGTTTTTATCCCGATATTCCCGCGGGAACGGGACTTACGCGGGTGAAACCGCGGGGCGCAGCTAGTACTCAATAATTAATAAGTACACTTGCACTTCCTTCTAATAACTGCATGATCACGGTTGGCCATTTCGTAGACCTATGCAGTCATTATTTGCAGCTATTTGGTCAAGAGAAATAATTTGTACAGTGTAAATTTATTTTCTCAAACATGCTTGAAAATTTGAGCATTATTTTGACAACCTTCTTCGAGATAAATCGAACTTGCTGTACTAGTCGAGCAGCGGCCGGCAATAGTTGTTTGAAATCCTATATCTGTCGTGTTTAGCGGCCAAATAAATTACTATGTAAAATTGTCGTGTAATTTAAAAATGGAACGATCTTCTACTCCGCAACATGGCGACCAAAGAGGTAACTTATCAAAGGTTTAATTTAAATTTCGAACTGGCTTGCACATAGAAAGCTGTTTAGTGAAAAAAAAATACTTTGGCGCGTAAAAAACTATTGTTATTAGTTGTTCGTCAACGTCGTCATTGTTTTTAAAGTTCTGAATTGTACTACTTAGTTTAATTTTCGCGCATTATTTGAGAAAAGTACTATACAAACTTTGGCCGCAACTAGGCATTGATATATATATACGTATGTCACGTGCGTCACACGTTCGTCCATCAATGCCTCTATTGCCGGCCGCTGCAGTAATGTACCTACTATATCTCATCTACACATATACCTAATAAAAACAAAATAAAGCTTTTTAACGAAGCCGTGTCTGTGAAGTCTGTACATTGTCAATTTTTGAATAGGGTATTTGGAACGCGTTGTCTGCGTGAAACAGATTCTTACTTAAGTAAGTTAAGCAAACTATTCATGGGTTGGATGTGGAATGGTCGTGAGGTTAAAAAGTTTAATAATGTTTAAGGCAGGGGGATCGGAAAAATCAATATGCCGCTTATCGACAATGTATGCAGTCACGTCAATTCGGCCTGCGCATAGCTAGGGGCTGCCGTGGGCGATACGTGGGCCTGCCTAATGATTTCATTCCAAGTTACGTTAAGTTACGCCATCAATTCAATTTCAAAATGGCGTAACTATACCTATTCAATCTATTCTGAGATCAGATAGCAATTAGAACCGAAATAGACGATCGTTTTTGTGATTTCTAATAAAATGAAGTTCTACACCTTTAGAAATAATGTTTTAATGATGTTCTGTTTTTTTTTTAAATATGGATTACCTAATTTTATAGGTATAGTTGATTATATTTTTATAGAAAAACTATGTCTGCTTAAAATAAAGTCATGGAGTTCTAAAGATAAATCCAACGACACCTAAGAAAACACAAGGCTGATCAGAAAAAATACATGACACGAAAAAAAGGAGAACAACCTACAATATACTAAACTAGCTTTTGCCCGCGGCTTCGCTCGCGTTAAGAAGTATTTTCTTTCATCCCCTATTTTATCCCCTTGGCGGTAGAATTTATCAAAATCCTTTCTTAGCGGATGCCTGCGTCATAACATCTACCTGCATGCCAAATTTCAACCCGATCCGTTCAGTGGTTTGGGCTGTGCGTTGATAGATCACTATGTCAGTCAGTCAGTCACCTTAGAGTTTAGCTTCTGCCCGCGGCTTCGCCCGCAATTAGGAAATATAACTGTTTGTATATCAATAATTATGTCTATCGATTAAGATAATAAAAAGGTTAAAAATTAGATGCAAAATCATAGGATCAGGATATGATCGGCATAGGATCATCATAGGATCAGCCTAGGTTAAAAATAGGATCGGCATAGGATTAGCATAGGATCAGCCTAGGTTTGACATACGATCGGCATAGGATCAGCCTAGGTTTAACATAGGATCAGCATGGGTTCAGTATAGGTTCGGCATAGAATCAGCATATGATCGGCATAGGATCTGCAACATATGCTGATCGTATGCTGATCCTATGATCAGCATAGGTTCAACAAAGGATCGGCATAGGATCAGCATAGAATCGGCATAGGTTCAGCATAGGATCAGGAAAGGTTCAGCATAGGATCAACATATGATTGGCATATAATCAGCATAGGATCGGCGTATGATCGGCATAGGATCAGCGTAGGTTCATCATAGGATCAGCTTAGAATCAGCATAGGTTCATCATAGTATCAGCATAGGTTCAGCATAGGATTAGTCTAGGTTCGGCACAGGATCAGCTTAGGTTCAGCCTAGGTTCAATATTGGATCGGCATAGGATCAGCATCGGTTCAGCATAGGATCAGCCTAGGATCAGGGTAGGTTCAGCATAGGTTCAGCATAGCATGAGCATAGGGTCAGCATAGCTTGAGCATAGGATCAGCATAGAATCAGCATACGATCCGATCAGCCTAGGTTAAACATAGGATCGGCATAGGATCAGCATAGGTTCCGTCACCATTCTTTATCGCTACCTTCTGTATCAGCATAGGATCGGTATAGAATCAGGATAGGATATAATTAGTATTTTCCCGCGCCGCCTACTGTACTGTATGTACAAAACTGAACGTAGGTATGTGTACCAATTCTATTGAATAAAAAGTTTACACCAAAATTTGTCCCCTGAATTTGTGTTTGATTGATTAAGTCCCCCTTTCGGGGGGCGATTAGATTCCCCTGAACCGGAAACTGCGAGCCGTAACCGCAATCGGAACCGAAACCGACACGGAAAACGGATAAATACTTGAAAACAAATTCGGAAAAAAATATGCCATAGATACTTTCATCCCCAATTTAACACCCTTAGGGATGACTTAAAAAAAAACTGCTTTACTTCCGACTCCTTAGCAATCTCTGTGTTAAATTTCAAGTTTGTAGGTCAAGCGGTGAGCCAATTTTTATAGAGATTTTCTTTCCTAATTTAACACCCTTAGGGGATGAATTTCTAAAAAAAACTTTTTAGTGCTTAACCTACGTCCCTACAGCAATATTCGTATTAAATTTTAAGATTGTAGGTGAAGCGGTAAACCAATTCCTATACAAACTTTCATCCCCAATTTAACACCCTTAGGGACTGAATTTCTAAAAAAAACTTTTTAGTGCTTCATCTACGACCCCACAGTAATCTATGTGTTAAATTTTAAGTTTGTAGGTCAAGCGACTTGGAAGTTGCATACAAACGTTTTCCCCCCCTTTCCCCCCTTTAGGGGTGGAATTTCGGAAAATCCTCTCTTATCTGACGCCTTCATCACATAACGGACACACCCTCCAAATTTCAGCTCTCTACTACCAGCGGTTTAGGCTGTGCGTTGATCCCTCAGTCAGTCACTCAGGACAAAGAGTTTTATATATACAAGATGTAACGGGTAAGCCCTTTTAAGCCGAAAGGGGGTTGTTGTAGACGTCTAGGCGAACAACTTTTGTGACTTTTGGAAATTCGAAGTACTTTTCAAAATTTTTAAGTGTAAAGTTTACTTGAAGATCAGCTGTTTCTTACAGTTCGAGGTCATTGACCTTATGTTGTCCTTTCATTTAGCTTGGTCTACTACAATCAAACCTTCAATTACCTTTATTTTCAAAAACAGCTGTTTTTTTCAGTGAAACAAAATCTCAAAATTTTCAAAAAAAAGTTCGAATTTTCAAAAGTCGTAGAACAAAAGGTGTTCGCCTAGACGTCTAGAACAACCCCCTTTCGGATTAAAGGGGCTTGCCTGTTACATCTTGTATAGAAGATAGGGTTTTTTCAAGAATCAAGAATCAAGAAAACTGTGAACATTAAGGTGACATTAAATATGGTAAATATGGTGGTATCAACAGTTTGTCCATCCCGGACATACAATATAGAGTAGAGGTACTTAGGTACTTAATTTAAGCACGTCTTTTTATCCTTCTTGTAAAGAATAATACATTTTATTAATAATTCATCTGTGCAGCAACTAATTCTTGAGAAAACATAGATGGGGAAAAGTTCCGAGTAGGTAATTTATATAAAAGTAGAGCAGATCCCTAGAGCACAGACAAAGCTTCATGAAGCCATGACTAAAGACTGTAATTATTAAAGTTGAAGAACTTCTACACGCTGCTGTATCATTTAACCTTTATATACCTACAAATTGTTTTAAAAGTTACGATGATCAATGTTGGGCCTACTGGTATTTCCCAACAAAAAATTAAAGAACAAGTTGGAAATACTTCTCTGACATTTCAAATTGTTGAATATTATCCCTACCTACATTCTGTAGGTCTCCATTTAAAGGGAATGTTAGCTAAACTCAAATGGAATCTGAAATACCGTATTTTTTATCATACCATGGGATTCATTGCCTGCCATCGCATTGGTATCGGCCTTTTCGATTTCCCTTTGTCTCAATGTGGTGATTAGAGGATTGGATTGATTGATTTAATATCAGGGACTCTAGATTAGATATTATTATTGGCTGCGCCCTGCGGATTTACCTGCGTAAGTCCCGTTCCCGCGGGAATATTGAGATAAAAAGTAGCCTATGAGTTATTTCAGGTACCTACCTAACTACCTATATATTCCAATTCCATTGCATCGCTTTTGCGTGATTGAATAACAAACATTCATACATAATTCTCACAAACTTTTGAGCTTTATACTATTAGTTGAATATTTTAATATTCCCTGGGTAAGTATATTTCACGAAAGTTACAGTTAATTCATTGTATTCTTGAAAGTATTCCTATATGTATTGTACATCTAAACATTTTCCGGAATACAAACAAGTTCAAGCTATAAATAAGCTGTAAGCTATTGGCGGCTGTAATCTTTCGATTTATTTCTCCGTCCTTATTTCATCACCATTCAGTAATAGGTATTCGAAGCACGCTGGCATTTGGCATACAATGGGCCATGTGACGCCGATACAAAGGCGTTCCTACCGTCACCGGTATGTTTGCTTTGCAGTATTTGCTCGTCTTAAACTATATTAGTTTCTCACTAACGAACGCTCTGAAAGTAAATGTAGGGTCTCTTGCGAAGTTAATACTACCCATTGAATATTATTTCCCTTAATAATAGCTCATACGACAGAAATATCCATTGTAAATCTTACAGCCAAATACTGAAACTCCTCCTAAAATTTGAAGGCTACTTAAATATTTAAGCAGCTTCTAAATTAGTATGAAAAGTTTTACATTTAGGAGCTGCTTATTTGATTTAGTAGGTAGCCTTTCTGTATTCAGCAGTTCGGCAACGTGACGGACAACTTAAATTCCCAGTAACTCGAATAGGTATTTAATGTAATTTATTATTTAGAAAGAATCAACAGTCGTACGACAAATAGGTATACGAAATATGACCTTACTTATTCATTATTCAACACCGAGCTGACGCCCCAACGCCCCAGGCGCCTATAGGCGGGAAGGATCACCTTGTTTTGTTTTGATGTCCTTCTATTAGACAAGCCCAAAAGGTCTCGTTTGTTTTTCATTTTTATTTTTTATTTTATAACATTTCTGGAACCTTCACGGTAGAAAATACTGAGCTGTGAATTTTGTATACCTTCAACCCACTTAAAGCTGTTCACCTTTTTATTTCATCAGAAACCAATTGAATATTTGATTGGGCAAAGTGCTTTATTTTCCAGTTGGATTTAGAAGAATCTATCACGAAGGCAAATAGTGAGAAATTTCACAAAATACAGAGAAAATGTAGAAAACAATTGGAAGCTTGGTATTTTTAACGTACCTACGTAGGGTGAACTCATCCAATTCTGTGATAAAACAAATTATGTTATGAAAACCCAAGATAAACTAAATCAATACTTTTTATTTTAAGGAGGAACATCTATCAGTCTTTTGTCTATCATATGAGCAATGTTAATGTGGAATTTATAACAATTAACTTGACGTAATGTGAGTTTTTTGAGATGTCTTTGACTTGGACAACTCTGTGGTAACCACTTTAATTCGGTGATAGTACTACTTTAATTAAGATATATCAGAATTAAGTGAGCAATTTATTATTTTTACACATAAAATTTACAAAAACTATTACAAAATTACGTATTCAGAAATTGTGCAAATATACTAGAAACAAGTTTTATAATCAGTTACATAATTAAAGTAACAATTTTTTGAAGTATTAAAAAAAATGAGAGCTAACAAAAATAGGCTGCTTCTTTTACACTTTAACGAACGAAAAAGGTCTACCTACTTTCAAAATTTTAATATCAGTAGCTTTGCTTTGGCCTTTAAGGTGCTCCACGGAACTTTATACTCTTTTGATGCCATGTAAATAGTTAGTTTTGATTCTATAACACTTAAAATAGCCGATTTCAACGACGCTTCATTGTATTTTCTAATATTATTTTTTGGAGTCGCCGTTTTCTTCTATCTGACAACTTACTTAATTCAGTGATAAAAAAAAATGAAAAAAAAATAAACATACTTTAGAACTGCTAATGTCTTAGTATCATATCAATTGATTATTTTTGAATTTAACAAATCAACCATACCAGTTAAATAACGATATTTATTTAAAAAATAATAAAAATATATTTCCCACCTTGGTTAATTCAGTGACAACGTTTCGCGCTAAAATCCTAATAATCGTTAAAATTTTAGCTAACTAAATAAGCTGTGACTGGAAAACTAAACAGATATCACGAAAACAAATCAAACTAGCACTTATAGCGTTATTGTGGCTATTATATTTCCATTTTTCAAAAAGAAACATCAATGTTTACTATTTGAAATGAATTTATTAACGTAACACAACAACACGTAACTGGCGAGGAGAAAAAATGGCCGCGCGAAATGACATTTTGACTCATTATTACTATCTCACTCGCACGATTGATGAAATTTTTGTTGTACAAACAGAAGCTTTATTACTTTGACGTAAGGCTCAGTTAAAAATAGTGTAATTTGCTTGTATAAAGCTGGGGAAGGCTTGGAACTTGTTATCACCGAATTATATGAGTCACCGAATTATGCGAGTTTACCCTACTGTTTTATTTATTTTTAAAAAGGTTAGTGCCATACCGTTCGTGAGTTTATGAACACTGAATAAAAAGTGAACACGATAATCGTACGGCCGCACGCGATTAAGCAACTTGATTCAAAATTTATTGGTCAAGCTTCATAATGTCCACATTGACTAGGGGGAGTAGAAGGTGCTACGGGTTAGGTAGGTGACATGTGACTTTATAGGAATCTAGATATATATCTAGACAAATTCTAGGCGATTTCAGATATGCGGCGGCCCTAGCCAACATTCTTATCGAATAACGAAATCGCCAATCGACGTCACCTTTGACTTGCCTTTGACAGATCGCCGAGGCGTAGTTTGACCACTATCTCACCTGATGGAAATTTAAGCGACGATGTGGTCTAAGATGTTACACGCTTATCTAGGAGATACCTGTTCACTCGTGACTTGAAGACTCCCAAGTTGTAGACATCCGGGAAGACATACTCAGGCAACTGATTCCATTCCCTCGCAGTACGAATAAAGAATGACGATTCGAAACGCTTGGTTCGGGTGACTGGTATTTCTACCATGAAATGGAGCCAAATCAGATTGCCTGGATGTCCGATGGTAGAAGGGAGATGGTAAAAGTAAATGGTGCAGTTCCGTGGCACACCCCCCCGAAATGTATCCGATAAAAGACAAGCTTGCAAGTTGCAACCCTACGACGATGTTCAAAGCTTTGAAGCCTTTTGGTCACAAGTTCATCATCGCCGATGAGCCGCTTTCATCTGTGCTTACAATATCTAATATCTACAAGAAGTATCGTGTATTGGATATAGATCTACATTCAAGTTTTTAGTGTGAACTGGTAATACTTAACTACATATTTCAATCCTCAAATTGTAATGCGTGTTTGCATCCGTATTCAACGATAGGATAAAGTTTAATTGAAAATAACTTGATAGTAGAGCATGTCTACTTATAGCGTAGGAAGGACTTTTGCAGAATTAGTGTAGGTATTTTGTACAAGTTTAGGGGTTTCACTCTCAACTCTAAATTAATTCGTGCAGTTGAAGCAAGACTGATTGGGTCCTGTATTTGAATTGTTGGCTTGTGAAAATTGTTCATGGTTTACTTTTATTTATTCTGTAATATGGATAGTCCTTAATTAATAAAACAAAATATTTACCAGGTTTTACTCGCGTAATATTGTGTTTTATTATGCAAAATTTCGAAAACCTGAGTCCTTAATTACCTACATAATTAAATTTTTAATTTGGCACATCATTAAAAGTTTATCATTAATCATTTTTTTTTAATCTAAAAAATTACTTGCACTTATGAGAAACAGTCTTAACTCACATGAAACATTTGTTAGTGTTAAATAACAGCCTGATGGAAACAATACAAACAACAAATCGATGTTTTCTTTCCATAGTTTCAAACTTATTGCTTTCACGTTATGCTGTTTTCATCAGGCGTTGAACTATTGCAAATACAATTCTTTACGGGAATAGGAGAAAATAAAATATTTCAATCTACAGAATTTTTGATCACAGAAACCATCCTCTATAATTGTTTAGCAGTAATAGTACATTACGATATAAGTGCGTTATCATGGTTATTCTTATAATATAACATAATTCTTATATAACTAACGCACAAAAGAGCTGAGTGTGTTAATTACGCACGTATATATATCGTACGACGTTCTTCATCAGACTTGAGAGGAAACCGAATAAAACATATTTTTTTATAAATAAACTCAATTACCATAAAAATGCACGCTGCTTTCCCGCCGTTTAACTTTTTTAAATCACATCTGGCTGGCCTGGCGCCACGCGGCGCGGTGGTCAGTTCGAAATTTGAAAAGAAATAATTTGAAGCATATTTTATTACTAGCTGATACCAGCGACTTCGTCTGCGAAGAAATAGTGCATGCATAGCCGACTTTTTCGTTTATTACTCTGCTTCTACTAATTTGATTTCGATGTAACGTATACCAAGAGGTTCTTTGAAACTAGAACTATCCAATACTAAAAACCAGATTTCAATCAATAAGGAACAAACAGATCAACAGAAAGATATACATTAATTTTTAAAAAATATATAATTTTATTTTGCGCCTTTTCCTAAGTCCCCTAGACAACTTTTTTTAAACCTACTTCCAAGTACTGAGTTTCTGTCCTCTTTTCCTCTTTATAAGTATAGATTCACCGGGCTGATAGTGGTTTTACTTGGCTGTATGAGACTTAATTATGTTGTTTGCCACTCAATATGTATTGAGATTATTGCAATAATAAATATTTACATACTGTATCTTGGCTGTATCTAAGACAACCCTTTGTTGATTAAAAAAAGCAAATAATGTGAAATATAACTTCACTATTTGCATTTATAACGCACGCGTGTTTTATGAGTATGAGCAGCCGTATAAATCTAAAAACCGGTGAAAAGACCCACTTTACGAGCAAGTGTGTAGAAAAAATATACTTATGTATATACCTCCTATGTAGGCACTCTTTCATTTTAGTTTTCAAAATAGTTTAGTAGGTATTTTAGTTTTATTTTTCATAAGTTATATTTCTGCAAATGAAGGCTACAAAGCTGTAGTATAAAAAAACGGAGAGCAAGTCTCGAGTATTGTGTAATAGAGCCGTTTGAGTTCTGATGAATTTACAAAGCCAAAGCAAAGTGAGCTAACGCTAACGTCTTGTTTACTCATACGAGGGCCGCACTGAAAGTTTTTAGAATGGGCCACTTTAAACAATGTAATAAATAATATTATATTTTTAAAATAAGTATAACTCTTTGCCTGTATTTTTGAGTATAGATTTCAATCATTTGTCATTTGTTTTACGATTGAACGGATACGGCAAAACATTTAAAATTCTCTGTGTCACGTCAGCATGAATATAACGCGAGAATTTTTGTATGCAATGATTTTTTATGACTTTCGATTTTAAGTCAACAAGAAAATTAAGATCAATAAATTCGATTAGCCTTTCGTAATTAATCCTCATCTAGTGCCACTGTTTACAACTGGTTTAATGAGATTAAACGTGGTCGCACTAATCTTACCGATGATTTCCGTGAGGGACGTTCTTCTACGGCGACGACTGAAGATAAGATCAGTGTTGTGCGGCGTATAATAAAGGCTGACAAAAGAGAGAGCTATCAGCGGATTCTGACAAGATGAGGCATAGCTGTGACTGAAGTGCACAAAATGCTACATGAACATTTAGCGGTTAGGAAGCTTTTTGCCCGAATTATACTTTAAAATTTAACTGAGGCCCAAAAACTCCTAAAATACTTTTCTCAGTGTTTGCATCGAATGCAGCGATGTTTAGATGTAAACTCTTGTTCTAAAAAATATAACGAATACTAGTTTCACCGTCTAGTCAGTCTGCTCAGTTTTTGATTTTCTAAAAACTTTCAGTGCGACCCTCATACGTGCACGAGTAAGTACCGGTACTTTAACATTTAGACCAGCTGTTTCTGTTAGGTAAGCTTGCAAGCGCCTTGAGCGGCGCGTCGTGTCACCAGTCACAGCGGCTACCTAGTACAGGGGTGTCCAATATAATTTTGTGAAGAGCCAGATTTAGTAGCTTTATAACCGTAGCAAGCCAAAAAAATCTTAATTAGCGAAGATTTATTAAAGTGCGCACTCTCTTCAGAATTTGCGAAGCGGCGGAAATACGTTTCTATTGGCAATGGATACATATTTCTGCCGTTTGCAATCGAGACCTTGGGCCCGTGGGGAACCGAAGCATTAGATTTTTATAAACAAATTTCAAAATTATTAGTTTTAGCTTCGGGTGACAAAAGGGCTGGCAGCTACTTTGGCCAACGAATTGGTATAGCAATTCAAAGAGGCAATGCAGCCAGCCTTTTGGGTACCTTACGTAGGGACGCATTTTTGGATTTTTAATTTTAATTAATTTCATACCTACTTGTATTTAAAACATCTAGTACATTTTAAGCAAAACAAAAAATAAAGAAAAAAAAATGCACTCTTATCTTCCCGCTATCTGTCTGTTTGTATGTATACTTAAATTCTTTTTTGGAAGTTTTTATTGTATAACACATCCTGATATTCCTGCGGGGTCGGGTGAAACCGGGAAGCGCAGCTAGTATCTTAATTAAATACACTGGGATTTTTCTATCAAGCATGATTTCTGATGATTGAAAAAGAAAACCTGAGCCTCAGATTATGTTACTTAGCTAAAACCTAATGAGATCACTGATTATTTTTTGCTTGCACAGTGCAGCTGATATTTGAGAAGTGGGTATGCGCAGAATGCCTGTTAGATGATTGTTTGATGAAGTTTATCTAGTTTTTTAAGTCATCGCGGGCCGGATGAAGATGCGGGCCATATTGTGGCCCGTTGGTTATATGTTAGTCCGCTTGACCTAGTAGTTGTGCTTATGGATCGTAGGTATATTCCCAACCCCCAATTTTGCCACCCCCATTGCCGGTGGTCTATTCTCAAAATGTTTGTGATGATCGGAACTGCAACAAAGGTAAATACGATCCAAGAAGATACAAAAGATGTGCAATTTCATTTTTACACATTCAAGGAAACAAAATAATTTACAGTCAGAACCCTTAGTGTGAATTTTTTCGTAAAAAAAAGCGAACGTGATGGTTAAGTTATCGCGTATTTTGTATGGAAACATAAAAAGCGCCGCTAGCGGACGATATCGAAGTTACCAGTTTCAATACAAAATACGCATTAAGACTTAACCATCAAGTTCGCGTTTTTTTTTACGAAAAAACTCACACTAAGACTACTGGTCATAAGGAGAAACGTAAGACAGAATATGTATTGTTTAGTCTCGCAACAATAAAATTATCCAGCGTTTTAAAATTGCCAGGATACCAGATTGTTCAACCAAAGTTGAACTTTCAAGTTTGAAACGTTGAGTATAATTAAAGTACGCAATTCTAGAGCTTTAATTTTAATAATAACAATTTAATAACTCTGAGGGAAGTATAACCCTTTTGTTGCCGACTGTACTTACTTAATAATAACACACTTGTGCACTTATTTAAATTACGTAGCTAGTATTACGTATAACGCTTCTATAATAATAATTTATGTCAATGTTTCGATAAATTATAACCTAGTATTCGTAGTAGACCCGCCTATAGGCTTTGTTTAGTCGTACCTAGTACGGTATGCTTGTAAAAGGTATAAATGCTATAAAAAAATCGAAACATCTTAGACGAAACCACGACTTAAGTAGCGTTTACTTTACTTTAGGTACTGGATATTTGTTAAACTCGTACTTATTAGAGTACTAGATGTGTCCCGCGGTTACACCCGCATAAGTTCCGGTCCCGTAGGAGCATTCAAAAAGTCTTTCTGATCTGTCCGTTAGATTAGGCAATAGAATTTTGTAATAGATATGTGTTAGACGAAAAATACAAGGCCTAATTTCTTCAAATGGGGCTAAGGGTGCGTTTCCACTGAAGTGGAGCGAAGCGGGCCGTTGCGTAGATTTCGAGCACTATGATTGGCCAATTCACGATCCGTTCCGCCTAACTCCGCTTCAGTGCTCTGCCCCGAAACGTACCCTAAAACTGCGATAGTGTACATTATTAGATAATTTAATACCAACCTAAACACATGTACCGACTTTCAATAGCTTTGAATCATTCTCCGAATTATTAACGAATACTTTCCATTGCAATAGTTAGCAGTTGAATTGAACACTAACTATTCGATACAAATAGCTTCTAGTGCCACTGCAGGGCAAACGCCCCTGCCTGATTCTCTATCTTGCAGACGACAAGCAAAACGACAAAATGAGGCGAATTTTGTATTCGGTTGACAGTGGATATGGCGTCATTTTGTGTTGCTTGTCGTCTGCAAGATAGAGAATCAGGCAGCGGTATTCACGAACGACCCTATATGAGCTGTGCTATGAGTGGACTCGACTTTGGTCACATTTTCATTGACGATGATTGTCAGTCACAAAAGCAAAACGAAGCACTAAGCCACGCATAAATAAATAATACGTACGGCTAAAAGACGTCCTGTCATGACGTCATTTTTATTATACGTAATTACACGTTACAATTAAACCTTTAAACAAATATCTATACAATTTTAAGAACCCGGAAACATAACAAGCCTTTCTAAAAAGATTAAAAATTTTGAACCGAAACTTATTAAAAAACATAACACTTCCTTTAGCAGTCGTGTAAAAACAGGAAGCTTTTGAAAATTTCTTAGCTAAATCCTTCTTCGTAACATAAATTATGATTGAAATAATACTCGTATTTAATGGAGATTCCATTTAAAACTTAGAATCGTACCGAATAGGATAAAATTTCTCCGTTACTACGTATATACCTACCGCCATGATAATACCCACCAATGTACACACATGTACCAAGTTTAATCCATGCTATTCAGAGCGCTGTAGAGCGTGGAATAGGTATTACTCGTATATGGTACTCGTATTCCATGTACATGGAATGTGTAACTTAAGGCGGCGATAGATGATAATCATCGGTCCTTGTCCGATTGCATATTATTATAAATGACCGAGATGGAATTGCGTGAAAAAATCTACAATATATCGTAAAATCAATAATTAACGAAGATTAAAATAATGTTTTTATAAAATGCGATGAAGGGGTTCTAGGTATTGTATTTTCTAATATTATGATGCCTATAAGAAAATGTAGCGGTTAAGGATTTAGAAGAAAAATTGATTTATTTTGTAAAACAGGGGTAACTTTGCCTGTATTATAGTGGTATTTAAATTTATTTTTTATTGTTTTTGAAATGAAGGGGGCACTTCTTGTATCATGTACAATAACGATTTAAAGATCTAATTGATAAAAGAAAATGAAGAAAACTATTCAATCGGAAGGGATTTCACATGAGTCGCGTCCTTAAGGGGGCAGTCTTCCGAAACTCATTGTTATCCGATTTGGATTGGGGTAGTCATTCGTGCAGTTCGCTTTGAGTTTAAAACGGCCGACGGATACACCCAGACGTATAGTCTTCAACGACAAGCCGCCCTCTGCTATAGTATGCTAGGTTCTGTATCGATATGAAAAACACAATAGTGTTTACAATAAATTGTGTTTTGGCTGTATAACTGTACCTTTAGCGTGCCGTAACCATAGCCACATCACCATGAACGGTGAAATGTACCGTTCATGGCGATGTACATGAAACATGAAACAAACATTTGTAAAGTCTACTAATGACCAACTCAATCAAAACCGGAAAAATCAAAGCCAAAGTATTTGCACACAATGGCGCACTAGTGCCTAGGTTATAGTTCCGTGTGTACAAGTGTTTGGGTGTACCGCACCGCGCTCACATATCTAGGTGAGCGCGGTGCGGTACACCCAAACACTTGTCGTGCCACTTATTTTTGTTGGAAACACCTTCGTTTTGACTCTGTTCGATTTTACGCGGCGAATATTGAACTAGTACACTTGTTTAGATAATTTGCAGTAATCACTGTAAAATTGTACATTGATGCATCGAGATCATAGTTCAGACTAAATCCGTTGGCGCATTGTCCTTCGGCGCGGGTGGTTACGCGCGCTCTGCGCGTCCTATCTTCTTTCTCGCTCCAACTTGCAGCGTTGCGTGAGCAAAGGAAAGGGATGGAAATAAAAGGAAGGAAGGAATCTTTATTATTCGCGCGCGGGTAATTTAAAAAACATAAAAATACACTAATTGAAAATATTTGACATTGGCGCGAACAGCCAGCTTTCTGGCCACTTTTCCCTCCACCAAGGGTTTAGCTGATTTAGATATAGTTTAGTTTTTAATTAGTTTATTTTGATTTATCTTAGTTTTTTTTTTCAAATGATCAAATCTTTAACTTTCTTTGTGTTTCAATAAATAAATTTTATTAGCCAATAAATATCGAAGACTGCTCTCTTAACTGGTAGAAGTAGGTAGGTACCTGTTTTATCAGAGGCAAATGGATTCCATTGATCTGATATCAAACACAAATAATCTACTATATGTGTTCTCATATAACCCGTCCTGTACTTTGTTGACCATAATGAAAGAGATGCTATACTCGTAAAAGAACAATATTGAGTTATGAATAGAAATTAAATGTGGCAACGACTTGGCGCCCGACTTGGTACAAAGTATAAAACTGAAAGTATCGGAAGTGTCGTAACCACATTGTCAGTGTATTTGTATTCGATAAGGATTATGAAGATACTATTGGAAGTAAAACATGATCGTTCCGTAGTTATCGTGTGTTTTCGGTGGCCCCTCCGATGCGACGAAGCCACAATTCATGGGGGTTATTAAGTCACTAGCTGCGCCCCAAGGTTTCACCCGCGTGAGTCCCGTTTCCTAGGGAATAACGAGATAAAAAGTAGCCTATGTGTTAATCTAGGTTCCCAGCTACCTATATTCCAAGTTTCATCGCAATCGGTTCGGTAACTTTTGTGTGAAAGAGTAACAACCTCACATACATACATACAAACTTTTGCGTTTATAATATTAGCAAGATTTTGCGAAGATGTTTATCAATAATTTTATTTATGATATAGGTAGGTACTTACTTATAATATAGTATAATTTATTAAATAATATTTGTCAGTAATTAAATTTAATTTGTAGGTATTCAATTATAATGTAAATAGGAGTGAGGTAGATCTTGTTGATAGTACCTTAGTTTTTAATGCAGGCAAAATTATATAGCCTTATTAATAAATGGGGAATAGGGTCGGAGTGGTGAGGACATGCTTTGTCTTTTCCGTGACAAGAACTTTCAAAGTTGACTGACAGAAACAAAATGTAGAATAACTACTCCGACCTTATTTCCCTTTTATTAATAAAGCTAATAAAGATAATTTCGTCTGGCGTGAAGTTAGATACTAAGGGCGACTTACATAATACAATTTAAAAACATATTTAACTAAATCAATTTCAAAATAATTTATAGGAAATCGAACATTGGACTCTATTTCATGTGGACGATTGATAATATGTTGCCACACATTGACAGTTCTTGAAATTCTGACAGATTTTAAACACATAATTATTTTTCCCGGGTCTTATTCGCGTATAATTATTTTTAAATTCTCTTACCTCGACGATTCGATCATGTTACAATGATCTTGGTCGCGAGGGTCTCAGTCCCCTCGGGACCAAGATCATTGTAACAAGTTCAAATCGTGTGAGTTTAAAATGTTTAGATTTTAAACACGTTTAACAGAAACATGTTTAGGAACCGTTATGCAAGCCGGCCTTAGTTTCATACATTAAACCGTAAGTAGTGGAGATAAAAAAAAACAAATATGTACTACAATATGTTTACTGTTGTTGTAGTGTTTGTGATTGTGGCGAGTGGTCGGGTGGGCGCGGGGGCGGGTGCGCGTTGCGGCGGCGGGGCGGGAGAGCGTGATGAAGCGCGCGCGCGCACCCCGCCCCGGCCGCTATGCAGCGCCTGCGCTCCACGTTCAAACGATCGCGCACGCCCACCCCGCAAGACATGAAGACACAGAGCAGCTTGGAAGTTCCCAAACAGGTAACATCACAACACCTAAGTAGACTGTGGAGCTCCCGAGCAAAATATAGCACCTCCTTGTATGCCCCTTCAACCTTAATAACTGTACGTTGGCTGACCTGATGTCAGCCATTGAATACGCCAAAGACCTAGACCAACATACTGTATGCGGGTTTCCCCTGACACCTTATGTGCCATTGACACAAAAAAAGAAGTCTTCTCCTTCGTGTCACTGGCACATAAGTAGGTAGTGTGTTCCATTTATTTTCAAGTACGTATATGCTTGTTAAGCCTGGACCGAGGTCCTAAAGTGGCGATTCAAACCGAAAAACATATCTCACAAACTGGACCGACGACGATCTAATCCTGATCGCGGGTAGCCACTTTCCGTGTAACGCATGCATTAGAAGTTCATAGGTAAAGTAACGAAGCCGTGTATACATATGGATATTTTGAAAAGATTTTCCAAGAGAAATAACCATAATAATATATCTTAGGACGTAAAGTATACAGATGGAAGAGAATTTTTGGTCTTCAATGGTATTTGACTATCAAGGGTTATTATTTTGAACCGACTTCCAAAAAAGGAGCAGGTTATCTATTCTCATGTATTTTAATCTCATCTGTTTCCATTTAGGTTAGGTCGGCGTCGTTCGATGAGATCCAATTGGAAGCGGCGCGCGCGGCCGGCGGCGGCACGTTGCTGGCAGTGCCGCAACACGGCGCGCGCAGTCGCTCCTTCGACTCCGCCGGATCTGACGACTCGGGCACTTATCTCGAGGTAATTAGCATCAAGCTTTTCCAGCCTATCTGGCATTGGAGATTAGATCAGTCTAAAATTGATCCCTGACGGCGCTCTTAGGAATGTCTGCTAGGACCCCGCCGGGCAAACCCGCGGATGGCCGTCTTGTTGGGATGCTAACACATTATAAATGTATAGTTTTGGTATGCCCCTATCACGAGATAACTGAATAATATTAAATACCTAAGAATACCACATAATAAAACATAATATAACTAATACTTATAACTACCTAGTACTTACCGAGAAGTTTTTAGCAACAGTTTACCATTCGATTGATTTGTTTGTATTCTATACCTACGTATGGTTCTTTTTCATGTAGGTATTTAATAATAATAATAATTGGCCTTTTTTATCTAATTTTAGATGATTTATACAGCGCAAGCAACTTTTAATCCATGCTATTTTATGGCGCTGTAGTGCCCGGGACGTTGTTAGATGGAGTAGGATTGCCCAGCACCTATACCACCCCTCCCAGCCTAGTTAGCCATGCCCAGAGGAAAGAGCTGGTCAATATGTCTGGAGCTAACTAAGCTGTGGGTTTCCTCGCGATGTTTTCCTTCACCGTATGAGCGATGTTAAAAACGCACATAACTTTTCCGCAAGGAAAAAGACATTGGTGCGCGGTAAGCCGGGATTCGAAACCACGACCTTCGAAATGAAAGTCGGGGTAACTACCACTAGACCAACACCGCTCCATAGTAGGTATAGGTAGTAGGTATTTAGTACAGCCAAAATACTGATGATGTCTTCAATAACAACAGCTCCGTTGATCTTTATTCGTATTATAAAAACAATCAAAAGTAAAACCATGAAAGTTGATGTTCATTGTTTTCAGAGGTTTCGTTAAAATAATTCATTTCAAACAGAAAATTTATTCTCATCGAATAGGTGGTATAGGTACTTACCTAATTTCATGGCGACATGAACGCTCAAATAATGTTCAAATATTTCCAATTTAACCTCGCCGCTATTCAAATCAAAGAGAATCCTGTCGTGTTATCGTTGACTGAAGAAATTTGATATATAAGTACGACCTCGTATGTTCTCTGCAGATGTTTCATTCTTTTGTCTGGAAACGGCAAATCGATTAGATTTTATTGATTTATGTATGTTTTTGAGATAAGCACTTGCTATAACTTAGGGGCCTACATAAAAATATTTTAACACTCTTGCGTATATTGCAGGTTCCTCGACTATGGTCCCGTCGTCGATCCGGCAAAGGTACGCCGCCGCCATGCGTCCATTGCCGGCATATGGATACGTGGAAAGCTCGGCAAAGCGAAGAGCGCGGTACGCCCGACCGCGCGCCCTCCTCTTCTGGCGAGGGCGAGGACGATGACGATGACGAGAGCGAGGGAGACAGCGCACGCGTGCTGCTCGCTCCTCCGCCTCCACCACGAACCTGTCTGCAATCAGCGCCGCTCCCGCAATCTCCACCGCCATCGCCGGGCGCTCCATCCTTCGAGCTCCAACCGCCCGTAGACGACCCGATGCCATGCCAGCAGCGCCGCCGCTCAATCTCCCGGCAGGAAGCCTTCTTCGTCGAGCCGACTGGCAGCTCGTTGGAGAACGTGAGAGCGTCAGAAGAGACGGCGACGAGCGCGACTCGAGATCCACTCGTACACGATATATACCTCGCCGTGCCGGAGTTGAAACGTGATCGCGCCGCTTCCGTCGATTCATGCTTCTCAAAGGTGTCTGGCGGGGCGCGAGCTGAACAACTAGATGGGACTGGTGATTCTTTGACGGTCCCGGGAACTAATCTACGGTCGCGTTCTGTTGATATCGTGCTGCCGACCGCGGAACAGTCCCGGTACAAGGCGCTGGCTCTGACGGCGTCACAGGCACCTCCCACGGCCTCGCATCGTGTTCCGGAGGAACCGGTCCGATCGCCGCCGCCTATTGAAATCAGGTCAGTCTGCATGCTGCCTTCGAAGATAAATAAACTTTTTGTTCATTTATGTTTTATTTTTTTATTCTATTTTTAACAAAGAAACCTAAACATACATTTTAAGTACCTACAAATTTTGGACTTTTCCGAATAAGCCACAAATAATCTATTAACTAATTACATTAACAATATTAATTTCGTAGTGTCCAATAAAGTTTATTATTGTTGTGTAAATAAACTACAACCTCTACGAAACCTCGTCTGTTTTCGTAGAGGTAGGTTCGTACTTTCTACGAAAAAGCTACGTTAAAGAAGAATTTAGGTATAACTAGCTGCGTCCCGCGGTTTCACCCGCGTAATTCCTGTTCCCGCAGGAATATCGGGATAAAACGTATTGTTCCCGGTATCCAGCCACCTATATTCTAGTTTCATCGCAATGGGGTCAGTAGTTTTTGCGTAAATGAGTAACAAAGTTACATACATGAATACAAACTTTCGCGTTTATAATAATTATTAGAAAGATTTAGAAATGCCTTATTGGTTGCTGGAATATTACGTTTGACGGTTTTTGTGTCGAAATAATAAATCATATAAATAAAAACAAATATTTAGGTACTTCCTTAAGGATAAGTCACGTTTTCCAATATACTTATACGTATATAGTAGTCCGCGTTCATGTAGGTTCTTTCTATGTTCTATCTATACACACACGATTCGATTGAACTGTTGCTAGTACATCGTTCGTTTGATACAAACAAACTGTCGTAAAAAGAGACATTAAGGGTCCTTGATTAAGGCAACACACGTGCTAATACAAGTTTACTTTGTGTTTAGGTGGCTGTCTGTCGGATAGCCTCGGTTAGTTTGCTACGTTGAATTTCACGACCAAACGCTTCGCTGTCTCTACGAGTATGTACATTCCTAATGAAGGCAAATAAATGTGAGATGTCCAAGCTGCATCACTATTTGCAACTGTTTGCGAACCATTAGCTTTCAATTTACTTGTGTACTTGCGTATAACAAGTACTTGGTCGCATCTTCAAATATTACTTTTAGCTACACTTTCGCGGTAACCAAAACACCTCCGCCTTTTTGTCAATTTAAGCTACTACACATTGAGTTGTATGTACTACCTAGTACTAGGGAAGTCTCAAACATATTCCAAGTTCGTTTGAGGCGAAATAAGCCGCTGTAGCGCTGACAAAACTGTTACGTCTGTCGTAAAAATGTATTGACAATGCGAAGATTAAGTTTTTGATGCATTTGCACACCTTCAGTGGCTCGTTTCAAATGTCTTTCTTCTGATGCCATATCTACGGTTAACTGAAGTCTACTTAATTACACGAACCTTCAGCTTTATGATGTCAGTAGGATATTTAACAACTAAACCAAAGTCTTATCCGCAAAAAGTTTCCGAGTATTGGAAATCACTCTAACAATCTGTTTTCCGGAATTCCTAATGATAATTCCGAACTAATATAATATTTATTCTCTAGCCAGGGCTTGAAAACGGAAAGCGATCAAGTTGTGCCAACACGAGAGTTTTTAACTTTGTTTATTTTGGGGAGTGGATGGTTAAAATCAGAAAGTTACAAAAAAGCACTTAGGTATAAGTGCCTACTCGGAAAAATGCCTTTATAGGGGCTTTTGGATGGAGTTATTTGACATGCATGAGGGAAAGAGTAATGTAGATAAATATTACTAGTATCTATATGTGCACAGTGTACACATAGTCTCTGGCCATTTTACTATAGCTGCGTACGTAATTTACGTACGAAAATTTTAATTAATGAGATTTGATCGTAAAATTTATACAATTTATTAATGAATTGTATTAATTTTACTACCCATCGAGCTTAGCGAGGGAGGTTTAGATCTGGCGGACTACTCATAGTAGGTATGTTTTTGTTATTTAAATAGTTTTGTTTACCGTTTTCATAGAATTAACATTAAAGTGCGGTTAACAGAAAAATATCTTAAGCTGGGAATCAGGATATTGATTACCCACAAATGTGATGGGCTAATGATTAGATGGTCGTCAAAGTCCAAGGTATCCCCCATATCTTAATCTGAAGCATCAACTAACTTCACAAATAGCCACTTCGGCTCCCCCACAAAGAAAAGAGAAGCTCAAAATGTGGAAAAGTTTTTATTTACGAAAAATAATCGTACTTTTTGATTTCTTATTTCCTTTGTTAGTTGATGTACAAAACTACTTTAGAAAGTATATTAAGGTGAATATATATTTGAGCCGAAACTTTCACCGAACCACTTAATGCTCGATGTTTTGTTACATCCTGTTTTTTTTTTAAGTTGTGAATAAAAAGTAGTAATAGAAAAACTGTTCCGATGGGTCTGAAAAAGGCCGAAATATTGTACTTGCTGATGATACTAGCACCCAATTATAGTATGTTGTCAAACATGTCAGTTTATGAGATATTAGGTACATCATTAAAATGGCAGCTGCCGTGTTTTGAAAATTGTGGATAATTCTATATTTTATAAAAAATTTATATACATGTGTAGGATATGAAATCAAATAATACACCATATTATAAATCTAATCATATCATATTACAAAAATATAGAACATTTCATTACTACATTTACATCTACATTACTACAACATTTCATTGATATCCTACACATGTATGTAGGGTTAATAGAATTAGAAATAAACACATTTTTAAAAATGGGGCGGCCGCCGTTTTCATTGCGTTATATCTCCGGATCCTGTCACTTTACAGATGGGGTCCCGACGGTTTTTAAGATAAAATGAGATGGTTAAGAACATACTAAAGTTTAGTGCTGGTATCACAAAGTGAAATGTTTTTCGCCTTAGGGAACCCACAATGTTACCGGTAAAATGCTCACTCATTTTGATATCAAACAGGGGTCTTGCTTTCTGGTCTAAATTACTCGAGCAGTTAGTAAGCAAGACTGATTAGGTTCTGCATCTGAATGCTTTAGCTTGTTAAAATTAATCATAGTTCATTCATATACACCAAAAAATCTTAATGATTTTTGTTGTTCGTTCTTGTAAGCATTCTTGCGAATAAAAAACGAATCGAATCGAAATCTTAATATACAACAAGTAGAACGGAAATAGAATAAATTGCTCTGTGGATTATGATTTGTGAACTTAATACGTACTTGATTTTAAGGACAGAAATTGAGTATGAAGTTCGGCTGTCTTCTTGATTGCCTTTATTTCTCTGAAGTTATTTTTTAGATTCGCTCGCTTTCGGATTAGAATATTAAAAAGGTATTAGGTGCTTTAAAAGTTAGATAATGACTCAATGTTCAAATTAAATTTTTGACGAAGTTTAATTAAAATATTACAATAATTAAAATGCTTTATATACCGTAATTTCATCTGCCTTTGTACAACTAGTAAACTCATGAGAAGCCCATTGGCCCAGCTGCCTCAGTCGATCTTAAAAGGTTGTGCGGGTTAAGCAACGATTGACGCGGTCATTACTTGGATGGGTGACCGGAACATTTGTGTGGCTAAATCATTCCGTGTTCTTCTCCGTGCTTCGAAAGGCACGTTAAGCAGTTGGTCCCGGTTGTTATCTCTGATAGCAGTCGTAAGGTCAAGTTAGAGGATTTGTTAGAATTTCGCAAACGCATTATTCAGTTGCAGCTAATTTTAGAATCGCACTTTCTAGCGAATCCTTTTTTAATGTTCCTATAAATATATTATTAGATAACTTTTGTGAACTTTGATGCCCATAGGGCGACCTAAAAACTTTAATACTAGGTGAGTAATACCACTACCTACCTTCAAGGAAAGAAGAAGAACATAAGGAAATGATCTAATCTATTCCATATTTTAACATTAGAATAATTAATTTCATTTTATTATTTCATTACAATGGTTTAAATAGATGTAAAATTAAGTGTAGACACAGCTATGGTTTACCGTGCCAGCATAACATGACACTTCATAATGAAACATATTCATTATCTCAGTCCTTATTCGTTCACTGTTGAACATAGGGCTCCCCCACACGACGCCACAAATAGTCATCCGAAGCTACCACCATCCAATGTCAAATATCATGTCAAATAAATGTGAATTACTTATTTATTTTTTGTTTTTTGTTGATAGAAATTCAGTTGGGTTCAGTAATTTCTGGATTAACCGTAATTATCTCATTATCTAGTAAAGTTAAATAAAAATAGAAACAACAGAAGACTTTGAAGTCGACTATGTATAGGTAAATGTGTAACAAAGTCCTTTAAGGGCTTCAGGGTCGGAGCGCATCCGGTAGGCACGGTTTCCGATCTCATTTTAATTATGCAGTTTCATAACTGAGGCTTCAACTTCCGGTGTTTAGTGAAGCTAGCTGTCAAGTTTTTTTTTTTCACGATTTAAAAATCTGCGACAACCACTGTACCTAATAATTTGTATTTGGAATATCGTTATTTGTTTTTCAGCTACACTAGGCACACACGAGTTAAAAAATCGATACTGGCATAGAGTTTTAAATGGCTATTGTATCAATGTTTTTATAGAAGAATGGAATTTAATAATGTCTTGCATTAATAATTTTAGGATTGTAACTGTATCGATCAGCTTTAAAAACAATCGAATACTTATTTTAAAAACAGGACTAGCAGCAAAACAGCAGGTATCTCCTAGGAAAGCGTGTAACATCTTAGACCACATCGTCGCTTTTCGTCAAGTGAGTTAGTGGACAAACGCTTACCTATCAATTATAAAAAACGACGCACGCGACGACGACGCAAAAAAGTTGTTTAGGGAATTAGGGCTTAGGATCAAACAGAATGGGGGTGACTCCCGCTCCTGGTCGTTTCTGGTGCAGAGGTTATCCATCGCCATTCAGCGTGGCAGTGTTAAGGGTACCTTTGCACCGGGAACGATACGGGGTGGGTTTTTTGATTATAATAATTCTGGAGTTGTGACCAATGTTTAATTTATATTATTTTATAGTTTGACATGAATAAACGGTTTTTTTATCAACAAAAATATATATATATAATTAATAACTTTGTATGATGGCAAATGTTTGGGATTATAAAAAAAATACGCTATTTTTTTCTAGGTATTCGGTCGGTAGGTAGGTATCGATCATGTTGATATTTCATGAAACTTCGAACAATTTGTCACATTCTAATAAATAAATACGTCAGCATTTTCCTGAGGCACTCCACTCTCATCTTTCAATATTTGAAATGATCGGTACATAAAATATGTAATTCAATAATAGGTTCTTGTCATCTCGTCAGCAAATTCTATTTCAGCCAGAACTGTTGGAGTTAGGAGAAAATGAAAGACTCTTTATTACTCTTAAAAAACCATGAGTTTGTAACTTATCATCTATAAAAAAGCTTATCATCTAGCTACGTAAGCAGTGTCTTATGGACGTCCTTTAAAAAAACACAAAAAAAAAAATTAAACATCACTGTGAAACCTGTTTATATACTTGTCAAACTTTTTTTTTTCGAATCTACTGACTCTGCTAACAAAATGGCAATTTAAAGTACATTCTCGAAATACCTCAAGGCGTTTCATTGCGCTTCTTAATACCTAGCAAAATCAAACAGAATCGTTCCTCTACAATGCTTTGAGCTTTGGAGAAATCCTCTACCTCCACCGACCACTGGTACTAGATACTGGCACAGAATAAATAATAGTATGTACTGGCTTTTACTACGTCACTCTTATTTATCTAAGCTTTATCTTTTTGTAACCAGGTTGACTGAACTTTGCTGAATTTATTCAGTTTGAGCTTTGAGCAACGGGACGTAAAATGAAACAGACGGTTTTATTAAAAATGTTAAAATACAGGGTTATAGGGAATAAGTGTTTATTTGAGGAGCTCATTGGCCTAACTGCACCTCCGATCTTGAATGGGCGTGCGGGTTAAGCAACGCTTGATGCGGTCAGTATATGGATAGGTGACGGAAATTTGTGTAGTAAAAAAAATCATCGAGCTCCTCCGTGCTTCGGAAGGCACGTTAAGCTGTTGGTCCCGATTGTTATCTCTGATAGCGTTCGTTAGATGTTCGTGAACTTAGCAGAGCATTGTCCAGCAGATCAAAAAATAATGTGAGTTCTATTCGCATGCAGCCGAGTTCTATAGTTCCTGATACTTTTTAAAAATAGTTCCGGCGTTAAAGCCTTAGAAAAGTCAATTGAAAAAATGCTCTGCTAACTTCGCGGTTTATTTCAGCAGAGCATAATATTATTTGATTTCTATATAAATACGGCATAGTTCCACAGTTCCTGATACTTTTTAGAAATAGTTCTGGTCTTTTAAATGAATTAAACTCACATTCAAGTCTCAGCAGAGCATAACATGATGTCATCCAAGTAAACGAAAAAATCTAAAGTCGTCATTTCGAATTCAAAGTATGGGAGAGGCTAGAACTCATTCTTTTTTAGTAGATCTAGCTCAGTTCTACCCCTTACAATTCGATTTGAGTCCAGAACTCACATAAAAGTGTCAGCAGAGCATACCTGAAAATCCAAGTAACGAAAAATTCCTATGTTGTTATTTCAAATTCAAACTATGGGAGAGGCTAGAACTCATTGTTTTTGTGTAGATCTAGATCAGCACTACCCGTTACAACTTGATTTAAGTCCAGAACTTCCATAAAAGTGTCAGCAGAGCATACCTGAAAATCCAAGTAACGAAAAATTCTAGTGTTTTAATTTCAAATTCAAAGTACGGGAGAGGCCAGAACTCATTCAATCTAAGTAGTTCTAGATCAGAACTACCCGTTACAACTTGATTTAAGTCCAGAACTCCCATAAAGTGTCAGCAGAGCATACCTGAAAATCCAACTAACGAAAAATTCTAATGTTGTCAATTTCAATACAAAGTATGGGAGAACCTAGAACTCATTGATTTTGTGTAGATCTAGATCAGCACTACCCATTACAACTTGATTTGAGTCCAGAACTCTCATAAAAGTGTCAGCAGAGCATACCTGAAATTCCAAGTCTCCGCAGAGCATAACATCATGTCATCCAAGTAAACGATAAATTCTAATGTTGCCATTTTAAGTTCAAAGTATGGGAGAGGGTAGAACTCGTGCAATCTTAGTAGTTCTAGATCAGTACTACCCGTTAAAACTTGATTTAAGTCCAGAACTCCCATAAAAGTGTCAGCAGAGCATACCTGAAAATCCAACTACCGAAAAATTCTAATGTTGTCAATTTCAATACAAAGTATGGGAGAACCTAGAACTCATTGATTTTGTGTAGATCTAGATTAGCACTACCCATTACAACTTGATTTGAGTCCAGAACTCTCATAAAAGTGTCAGCAGAGCATACCTGAAAATCCAAGTAACGAAAAATTCTAGTGTTTTAATTTCAAATTCAAAATACGGGAGAGGCCAGAACTCATTCAATCTTAGTAGTTCTAGATCAGAACTACCCGTTACAACTTGATTTAAGTCTAGAACTCCCATAAAAGTGTCAGAAAAGTACCTGAAAATCCAACTACCGAAAAATTCTAATGTTGTCAATTTCAATACAAAGTATGGGAGAACCTAGAACTTATTCATTTTGTGTAGATCTAGATCAGCACTACCCAATACAACTTGATTTGAGTCCAGAACTCCCATAAAAGTGTCAGCAGAGCATACCTGAAAATCCAACTACCGAAAAATTCTAATGTTGTCAATTTCAATACAAAGTATGGGAGAACCTAGAACTCATTCATTTTGTGTAGATCTAGATCAGCACTACCCATTACAACTTGATTTGAGTCCAGAACTCTCATAAAAGTGTCAGCAGAGCATACCTGAAATTCCAAGTCTCCGCAGAGCATAACATGATGTCATCCAAGTAAACGAAAAATTCTAATGTTGCCATTTTAAGTTCGACGTATGGAAGAGGCTAGAACTCATGCAATCTTAGTAGTTCTAGATCAGTACTACCCGTTAAAACTTGATTTAAGTCCAGAACTTCCATAAAAGTGTCAGCAGAGCATACCTAAAAATCCAACTACCGAAAAATTCTAATGTTGTCAATTTCAATACAAAGTATGGGAGAACCTAGAACTCATTGATTTTGTGTAGATCTAGATCAACACTATCCATTACAACTTGATTTGAGTCCAGAACTCCCATAAAAGTGTCAGCAGAGCATACCTGAAAATCCAACTACCGAAAAATTCTAATGTTGTCAATTTCAAATCCAAAGTACGGGAGAGGCCAGAACTCATTTAATCTTAGTAGTTCTAGATCAGTACTACCCGTTACAACTTGATTTAAGTCCAGAACTCCCATAAAAGTGTCAGCAGAGCATACCTGAAAATCCAACTACCGAAAAATTCGTGTGTTATAATTTCAAATTCAAAGTACGGGAGAGGCCAGAACTCATGCAATCTTAGTAGTTCTAGATCAGTACTACCCGTTACAACTTGATTTAAGTCCAGAACTCCCATAAAAGTGTCAGCAGAGCATACCTGAAAATCCAACTACCGAAAAATTCTAATGTTGTCAATTTCAATACAAAGTATGGGAGAACCTAGAACTCATTCATTTTGTGTAGATCTAGATCAACACTATCCATTACAACTTGATTTGAGTCCAGAACTCTCATAAAAGTGTCAGCA
Source organism: Idaea dimidiata (assembly GCA_949358125.1). Lineage (NCBI taxonomy): Eukaryota > Metazoa > Arthropoda > Insecta > Lepidoptera > Geometridae > Idaea > Idaea dimidiata. The sequence goes on along the minus strand of OX442339.1, from coordinate 10,387,442 downwards.
GAGCATACCTGAAAATCCAACTACCGAAAAATTCTAATGTTGTCAATTTCAAATCCAAAGTACGGGAGAGGCCAGAACTCATTCAATCTTAGTAGTTCTAGATCAGTACTACCCGTTACAACTTGATTTAAGTCCAGAACTCCCATAAAAGTGTCAGCAGAGCATACCTGAAAATCCAAATACCGAAAAATTCTAATGTTGTCATTGTAAATTCAAAGTATGGGAGAGGCTAGAACTCATTTAATCTTAGTAGTTCTAGATCAGTACTACCCGTTACAACTTGATTTAAGTCCAGAACTCCCATAAAAGTGTCAGCAGAGCATACCTGAAAATCCAAATACCGAAAAATTCTAGTGTTTTAATTTCAAATTCAAAGTACGAAAGAGGCCAGAACTCATTCAATCTTAGTAGTTCTAGATCAGTACTACCCGTTACAACTTGATTTAAGTCCAGAACTCCCATAAAAGTGTCAGCAGAGCATACCTGAAAATCCAAATACCGAAAAATTCTAATGTTGTAAATTCAAAGTATGGGAGAGGCTAGAACTCATTGTTTTTGTGAAAACCTAGATCAGCACTACCCATTACATTTTGATTTGAGTCCAGAACTCTCATAAAAGTGTCAGCAGAGCATACCTGAAAATCCAAGTCTCCGCAGAGTATAACATGATGTCATCCAAGTAAACGAAAAATTCTAATATTGCCATTTTAAGTTCAAAGTATCGGAGAGGCTAGAACTCATGCAATCTTAGTAGTTCTAGATCAGTACTACCCGTTAAAATTTGATTTAAGTCCAGAACTCCCATAAAAGTGTCAGCAGAGCATACCTAAAAATCCAACTACCGAAAAATTCTAATGTTGTCAATTTCAACACAAAGTATAGGAGAACCTAGAACTCATTGATTTTTTGTAGATCTAGATCAGCACTACCCAATACAACTTGATTTGAGTCTAGAACTCTCATAAAAGTGTCAGCAGAGCATACCTGAAAATCCAAGTAACAAAAAATTCTAATGTTGTCAATTTCAATACAAAGTATGGAAGAACCTAGAACTCATTGATTTTGTGTAGATCTAGATCAGCACTACCCAATACAACTTGATTTGAGTCCAGAACTCTCATAAAAGTGTCAGCAGAGCATACCTGAAAATCCAAGTCTCCGCAGAGCATAACATGATGTCATCCAAGTAAACGAAAAATTCTAATGTTGCCATTTTAAGTTCAAAGTATGGGAGAGGCTAGAACTCATTGTTTTTGTGAAAACCTAGATCAGCACTACCCATTACATTTTGATTTGAGTCCAGAACTCTCATAAAAGTGTCAGCAGAGCATACCTGAAAATCCAAGTCTCCGCAAAGCATAACATGATGTCATCCAAGTAAACGAAAAATTCTAATGTTGCCATTTTAAGTTCGAAGTATGGAAGAGGCTAGAACTCATGCAATCTTAGTAGTTCTGCATCAGTACTACCCGTTAAAACTTGATTTAAGTCCAGAACTCCCATAAAAGTGTCAGCAGAGCATACCTGAAAATCCAACTACCGAAAAATTCTAATGTTGTCAATTTCAATACAAAGTATGGGAGAACCTAGAACTCATTGATTTTGTGTAGATCTAGATCAACACTACCCATTACAACTTGATTTAAGTCCAGAACTCCCATAAAAGTGTCAGCAGAGCATACCTGAAAATCCAACTACCGAAAAATTCAAATGTTGTCAATTTCAAATCCAAAGTACGGGAGAGGCCAGAACTCATTCAATCTTAGTAGTTCTAGATCAGTACTACCCGTTACAACTTGATTTAAGTCCAGAACTCCCATAAAAGTGTCAGCAGAGCATACCTGAAAATCCAACCACCGAAAAATTCTAATGTTGTCAATTTCAATACAAAGTATGGGAGAACCTAGAACTCATTCATTTTGTGTAGATCTAGATCAGCACTACCCAATACAACTTGATTTGAGTCCAGAACTCCCATAAAAGTGTCAGCAGAGCATACCTGAAAATCCAACTACCGAAAAATTCTAATGTTGTCAATTTCAATACAAAGTATGGGAGAACCTAGAACTCATTCATTTTGTGTAGATCTAGATCAGCACTACCCAATACAACTTGATTTGAGTCCAGAACTCTCATAAAAGTGTCAGCAGAGCATACCTGAAAATCCAAATACCGAAAAATTCTAATGTTGTCATTGTAAATTCAAAGTATGGGAGAGGCTAGAACTCATTGTTTTTGTGAAAACCTAGATCAGCACTACCCATTACATTTTGATTTGAATCCAGAACTCTCATAAAAGTGTCAGCAGAGCATACCTGAAAATCCAAGTCTCCGCAGAGTATAACATGATGTCATCCAAGTAAACGAAAAATTCTAATATTGCCATTTTAAGTTCAAAGTATCGGAGAGGCTAGAACTCATGCAATCTTAGTAGTTCTAGATCAGTACTACCCGTTAAAACTTGATTTAAGTCCAGAACTCCCATAAAAGTGTCAGCAGAGCATACCTAAAAATCCAACTACCGAAAAATTCTAATGTTGTCAATTTCAACACAAAGTATAGGAGAACCTAGAACTCATTGATTTTTTGTAGATCTAGATCAGCACTACCCAATACAACTTGATTTGAGTCTAGAACTCTCATAAAAGTGTCAGCAGAGCATACCTGAAAATCCAAGTAACAAAAAATTCTAATGTTGTCAATTTCAATACAAAGTATGGAAGAACCTAGAACTCATTGATTTTGTGTAGATCTAGATCAGCACTACCCAATACAACTTGATTTGAGTCCAGAACTCTCATAAAAGTGTCAGCAGAGCATACCTGAAAATCCAAGTCTCCGCAGAGCATAACATGATGTCATCCAAGTAAACGAAAAATTCTAATGTTGCCATTTTAAGTTCAAAGTATGGGAGAGGCTAGAACTCATTGGTTTTGTGAAAACCTAGATCAGCACTACCCATTACATTTTGATTTGAGTCCAGAACTCTCATAAAAGTGTCAGCAGAGCATACCTGAAAATCCAAGTCTCCGCAGAGCATAACATGATGTCATCCAAGTAAACGAAAAATTCTAATGTTGCCATTTTAAGCTCGAAGTATGGAAGAGGCTAGAACTCATGCAATCTTAGTAGTTCTGCATCAGTACTACCCGTTAAAACTTGATTTAAGTCCAGAACTCCCATAAAAGTGTCAGCAGAGCATACCTGAAAATCCAACTACCGAAAAATTCTAATGTTGTCAATTTCAATACAAAGTATGGGAGAACCTAGAACTCATTGATTTTGTGTAGATCTAGATCAACACTACCCATTACAACTTGATTTAAGTCCAGAACTCCCATAAAAGTGTCAGCAGAGCATACCTGAAAATCCAACTACCGAAAAATTCAAATGTTGTCAATTTCAAATCCAAAGTACGGGAGAGGCCAGAACTCATTCAATCTTAGTAGTTCTAGATCAGTACTACCCGTTACAACTTGATTTAAGTCCAGAACTCCCATAAAAGTGTCAGCAGAGCATACCTGAAAATCCAACCACCGAAAAATTCTAATGTTGTCAATTTCAATACAAAGTATGGGAGAACCTAGAACTCATTCATTTTGTGTAGATCTAGATCAGCACTACCCAATACAACTTGATTTGAGTCCAGAACTCCCATAAAAGTGTCAGCAGAGCATACCTGAAAATCCAACTACCGAAAAATTCTAATGTTGTCAATTTCAATACAAAGTATGGGAGAACCTAGAACTCATTCATTTTGTGTAGATCTAGATCAGCACTACCCAATACAACTTGATTTGAGTCCAGAACTCTCATAAAAGTGTCAGCAGAGCATACCTGAAAATCCAAATACCGAAAAATTCTAATGTTGTCATTGTAAATTCAAAGTATGGGAGAGGCTAGAACTCATTGTTTTTGTGAAAACCTAGATCAGCACTACCCATTACATTTTGATTTGAATCCAGAACTCTCATAAAAGTGTCAGCAGAGCATACCTGAAAATCCAAGTCTCCGCAGAGTATAACATGATGTCATCCAAGTAAACGAAAAATTCTAATATTGCCATTTTAAGTTCAAAGTATCGGAGAGGCTAGAACTCATGCAATCTTAGTAGTTCTAGATCAGTACTACCCGTTAAAACTTGATTTAAGTCCAGAACTCCCATAAAAGTGTCAGCAGAGCATACCTAAAAATCCAACTACCGAAAAATTCTAATGTTGTCAATTTCAACACAAAGTATAGGAGAACCTAGAACTCATTGATTTTTTGTAGATCTAGATCAGCACTACCCAATACAACTTGATTTGAGTCTAGAACTCTCATAAAAGTGTCAGCAGAGCATACCTGAAAATCCAAGTAACAAAAAATTCTAATGTTGTCAATTTCAATACAAAGTATGGAAGAACCTAGAACTCATTGATTTTGTGTAGATCTAGATCAGCACTACCCAATACAACTTGATTTGAGTCCAGAACTCTCATAAAAGTGTCAGCAGAGCATACCTGAAAATCCAAGTCTCCGCAGAGCATAACATGATGTCATCCAAGTAAACGAAAAATTCTAATGTTGCCATTTTAAGTTCAAAGTATGGGAGAGGCTAGAACTCATTGGTTTTGTGAAAACCTAGATCAGCACTACCCATTACATTTTGATTTGAGTCCAGAACTCTCATAAAAGTGTCAGCAGAGCATACCTGAAAATCCAAGTCTCCGCAGAGCATAACATGATGTCATCCAAGTAAACGAAAAATTCTAATGTTGCCATTTTAAGCTCGAAGTATGGAAGAGGCTAGAACTCATGCAATCTTAGTAGTTCTGCATCAGTACTACCCGTTAAAACTTGATTTAAGTCCAGAACTCCCATAAAAGTGTCAGCAGAGCATACCTGAAAATCCAACTACCGAAAAATTCTAATGTTGTCAATTTCAATACAAAGTATGGGAGAACCTAGAACTCATTGATTTTGTGTAGATCTAGATCAACACTACCCATTACAACTTGATTTAAGTCCAGAACTCCCATAAAAGTGTCAGCAGAGCATACCTGAAAATCCAACTACCGAAAAATTCAAATGTTGTCAATTTCAAATCCAAAGTACGGGAGAGGCCAGAACTCATTCAATCTTAGTAGTTCTAGATCAGTACTACCCGTTACAACTTGATTTAAGTCCAGAACTCCCATAAAAGTGTCAGCAGAGCATACCTGAAAATCCAACCACCGAAAAATTCTAATGTTGTCAATTTCAATACAAAGTATGGGAGAACCTAGAACTCATTCATTTTGTGTAGATCTAGATCAGCACTACCCAATACAACTTGATTTGAGTCCAGAACTCCCATAAAAGTGTCAGCAGAGCATACCTGAAAATCCAACTACCGAAAAATTCTAATGTTGTCAATTTCAATACAAAGTATGGGAGAACCTAGAACTCATTCATTTTGTGTAGATCTAGATCAGCACTACCCAATACAACTTGATTTGAGTCCAGAACTCTCATAAAAGTGTCAGCAGAGCATACCTGAAAATCCAAATACCGAAAAATTCTAATGTTGTCATTGTAAATTCAAAGTATGGGAGAGGCTAGAACTCATTGTTTTTGTGAAAACCTAGATCAGCACTACCCATTACATTTTGATTTGAATCCAGAACTCTCATAAAAGTGTCAGCAGAGCATACCTGAAAATCCAAGTCTCCGCAGAGTATAACATGATGTCATCCAAGTAAACGAAAAATTCTAATATTGCCATTTTAAGTTCAAAGTATCGGAGAGGCTAGAACTCATGCAATCTTAGTAGTTCTAGATCAGTACTACCCGTTAAAACTTGATTTAAGTCCAGAACTCCCATAAAAGTGTCAGCAGAGCATACCTAAAAATCCAACTACCGAAAAATTCTAATGTTGTCAATTTCAACACAAAGTATAGGAGAACCTAGAACTCATTGATTTTTTGTAGATCTAGATCAGCACTACCCAATACAACTTGATTTGAGTCTAGAACTCTCATAAAAGTGTCAGCAGAGCATACCTGAAAATCCAAGTAACAAAAAATTCTAATGTTGTCAATTTCAATACAAAGTATGGAAGAACCTAGAACTCATTGATTTTGTGTAGATCTAGATCAGCACTACCCAATACAACTTGATTTGAGTCCAGAACTCTCATAAAAGTGTCAGCAGAGCATACCTGAAAATCCAAGTCTCCGCAGAGCATAACATGATGTCATCCAAGTAAACGAAAAATTCTAATGTTGCCATTTTAAGTTCAAAGTATGGGAGAGGCTAGAACTCATTGGTTTTGTGAAAACCTAGATCAGCACTACCCATTACATTTTGATTTGAGTCCAGAACTCTCATAAAAGTGTCAGCAGAGCATACCTGAAAATCCAAGTCTCCGCAGAGCATAACATGATGTCATCCAAGTAAACGAAAAATTCTAATGTTGCCATTTTAAGCTCGAAGTATGGAAGAGGCTAGAACTCATGCAATCTTAGTAGTTCTGCATCAGTACTACCCGTTAAAACTTGATTTAAGTCCAGAACTCCCATAAAAGTGTCAGCAGAGCATACCTGAAAATCCAACTACCGAAAAATTCTAATGTTGTCAATTTCAATACAAAGTATGGGAGAACCTAGAACTCATTGATTTTGTGTAGATCTAGATCAACACTACCCATTACAACTTGATTTAAGTCCAGAACTCCCATAAAAGTGTCAGCAGAGCATACCTGAAAATCCAACTACCGAAAAATTCAAATGTTGTCAATTTCAAATCCAAAGTACGGGAGAGGCCAGAACTCATTCAATCTTAGTAGTTCTAGATCAGTACTACCCGTTACAACTTGATTTAAGTCCAGAACTCCCATAAAAGTGTCAGCAGAGCATACCTGAAAATCCAACCACCGAAAAATTCTAATGTTGTCAATTTCAATACAAAGTATGGGAGAACCTAGAACTCATTCATTTTGTGTAGATCTAGATCAGCACTACCCAATACAACTTGATTTGAGTCCAGAACTCCCATAAAAGTGTCAGCAGAGCATACCTGAAAATCCAACTACCGAAAAATTCTAATGTTGTCAATTTCAATACAAAGTATGGGAGAACCTAGAACTCATTCATTTTGTGTAGATCTAGATCAGCACTACCCAATACAACTTGATTTGAGTCCAGAACTCTCATAAAAGTGTCAGCAGAGCATACCTGAAAATCCAAATACCGAAAAATTCTAATGTTGTCATTGTAAATTCAAAGTATGGGAGAGGCTAGAACTCATTGTTTTTGTGAAAACCTAGATCAGCACTACCCATTACATTTTGATTTGAATCCAGAACTCTCATAAAAGTGTCAGCAGAGCATACCTGAAAATCCAAGTCTCCGCAGAGTATAACATGATGTCATCCAAGTAAACGAAAAATTCTAATATTGCCATTTTAAGTTCAAAGTATCGGAGAGGCTAGAACTCATGCAATCTTAGTAGTTCTAGATCAGTACTACCCGTTAAAACTTGATTTAAGTCCAGAACTCCCATAAAAGTGTCAGCAGAGCATACCTAAAAATCCAACTACCGAAAAATTCTAATGTTGTCAATTTCAACACAAAGTATAGGAGAACCTAGAACTCATTGATTTTTTGTAGATCTAGATCAGCACTACCCAATACAACTTGATTTGAGTCTAGAACTCTCATAAAAGTGTCAGCAGAGCATACCTGAAAATCCAAGTAACAAAAAATTCTAATGTTGTCAATTTCAATACAAAGTATGGAAGAACCTAGAACTCATTGATTTTGTGTAGATCTAGATCAGCACTACCCAATACAACTTGATTTGAGTCCAGAACTCTCATAAAAGTGTCAGCAGAGCATACCTGAAAATCCAAGTCTCCGCAGAGCATAACATGATGTCATCCAAGTAAACGAAAAATTCTAATGTTGCCATTTTAAGCTCGAAGTATGGAAGAGGCTAGAACTCATGCAATCTTAGTAGTTCTGCATCAGTACTACCCGTTAAAACTTGATTTAAGTCCAGAACTCCCATAAAAGTGTCAGCAGAGCATACCTGAAAATCCAACTACCGAAAAATTCTAATGTTGTCAATTTCAATACAAAGTATGGGAGAACCTAGAACTCATTGATTTTGTGTAGATCTAGATCAACACTACCCATTACAACTTGATTTGAGTCCAGAACTCCCATAAAAGTGTCAGCAGAGCATACCTGAAAATCCAACTACCGAAAAATTCAAATGTTGTCAATTTCAAATCCAAAGTACGGGAGAGGCCAGAACTCATTCAATCTTAGTAGTTCTAGATCAGTACTACCCGTTACAACTTGATTTAAGTCTAGAACTCCCATAAAAGTGTCAGCAGAGCATACCTGAAAATCCAACTACCGAAAAATTCTAATGTTGTCAATTTCAACACAAAGTATAGGAGAACCTAGAACTCATTGATTTTTTGTAGATCTAGATCAGCACTACCCAATACAACTTGATTTGAGTCTAGAACTCTCATAAAAGTGTCAGCAGAGCATACCTGAAAATCCAAGTAACAAAAAATTCTAATGTTGTCAATTTCAATACAAAGTATGGAAGAACCTAGAACTCATTGATTTTGTGTAGATCTAGATCAGCACTACCCAATACAACTTGATTTGAGTCCAGAACTCTCATAAAAGTGTCAGCAGAGCATACCTGAAAATCCAAGTCTCCGCAGAGCATAACATGATGTCATCCAAGTAAACGAAAAATTCTAATGTTGCCATTTTAAGTTCAAAGTATGGGAGAGGCTAGAACTCATTGGTTTTGTGAAAACCTAGATCAGCACTACCCATTACATTTTGATTTGAGTCCAGAACTCTCATAAAAGTGTCAGCAGAGCATACCTGAAAATCCAAGTCTCCGCAGAGCATAACATGATGTCATCCAAGTAAACGAAAAATTCTAATGTTGCCATTTTAAGCTCGAAGTATGGAAGAGGCTAGAACTCATGCAATCTTAGTAGTTCTGCATCAGTACTACCCGTTAAAACTTGATTTAAGTCCAGAACTCCCATAAAAGTGTCAGCAGAGCATACCTGAAAATCCAACTACCGAAAAATTCAAATGTTGTCAATTTCAATACAAAGTATGGGAGAACCTAGAACTCATTCATTTTGTGTAGATCTAGATCAGCACTACCCAATACAACTTGATTTGAGTCCAGAACTCCCATAAAAGTGTCAGCAGAGCATACCTGAAAATCCAAATACCGTTAAATTCGTGTGTTATAATTTCAAATTCAAAGTACGGGAGAGGCCAGAACTCATGCAATCTTAGTAGTTCTAGAACTACCCGTTAAAACTTGATTTAAGTCCAGAACTCCCATAAAAGTGTCAGCAGAGCATACCTAAAAATCCAACTACCGAAAAATTCTAATGTTGTCAATTTCAATACAAAGTATGGGAGAACCTAGAACTCATTCATTTTGTGTAGATCTAGATCAACACTATCCATTACAACTTGATTTGAGTCCAGAACTCTCATAAAAGTGTCAGCAGAGCATACCTGAAAATCCAACTACCGAAAAATTCTAATATTGTCAATTTCAAATCCAAAGTACGGGAGAGGCCAGAACTCATTTAATCTTAGTAGTTCTAGATCAGTACTACCCGTTACAACTTGATTTAAGTCCAGAACTCCCATAAAAGTGTCAGCAGAGCATACCTGAAAATCCAAATACCGAAAAATTCTAATGTTGTCATTGTAAATTCAAAGTATGGGAGAGGCTAGAACTCATTTAATCTTAGTAGTTCTAGATCAGTACTACCCGTTACAACTTGATTTAAGTCCAGAACTCCCATAAAAGTGTCAGCAGAGCATACCTGAAAATCCAAATACCGAAAAATTCTAGTGTTTTAATTTCAAATTCAAAGTACGGAAGAGGCCAGAACTCATTCAATCTTAGTAGTTCTAGATCAATACTACCCGTTACAACTTGATGTAAGTCCAGAACTCCCATAAAAGTGTCAGCAGAGCATACCTGAAAATCCAAATACCGAAAAATTCTAATGTTGTCATTGTAAATTCAAAGTATGGGAGAGGCTAGAACTCATTGTTTTTGTGAAAACCTAGATCAGCACTACCCATTACATTTTGATTTGAGTCCAGAACTTCCATAAAAGTGTCAGCAGAGCATACCTGAAAATCCAAGTCTCCGCAGAGTATAACATGATGTCATCCAAGTAAACGAAAAATTCTAATATTGCCATTTTAAGTTCAAAGTATCGGAGAGGCTAGAACTCATGCAATCTTAGTAGTTCTAGATCAGTACTACCCGTTAAAACTTGATTTAAGTCCAGAACTCCCATAAAAGTGTCAGCAGAGCATACCTAAAAATCCAACTACCGAAAAATTCTAATGTTGTCAATTTCAACACAAAGTATAGGAGAACCTAGAACTCATTGATTTTTTGTAGATCTAGATCAGCACTACCCAATACAACTTGATTTGAGTCTAGAACTCTCATAAAAGTGTCAGCAGAGCATACCTGAAAATCCAAGTAACAAAAAATTCTAATGTTGTCAATTTCAATACAAAGTATGGAAGAACCTAGAACTCATTGATTTTGTGTAGATCTAGATCAGCACTACCCAATACAACTTGATTTGAGTCCAGAACTCCCATAAAAGTGTCAGCAGAGCATACCTGAAAATCCAACTACCGAAAAATTCTAATGTTGTCAATTTCAAATCCAAAGTACGGGAGAGGCCAGAACTCATTTAATCTTAGTAGTTCTAGATCAGTACTAACCGTTACAACTTGATTTAAGTCCAGAACTCCCATAAAAGTGTCAGCAGAGCATACCTGAAAATCCAAATACCGAAAAATTCTAATGTTGTCATTGTAAATTCAAAGTATGGGAGAGGCTAGAACTCATTGTTTTTGTGAAAACCTAGATCAGCACTACCCATTACATTTTGATTTGAGTCCAGAACTCTCATAAAAGTGTCAGCAGAGCATACCTGAAAATCCAACTACCGAAAAATTCAAATGTTGTCAATTTCAAATCCAAAGTACGGGAGAGGCCAGAACTCATTCAATCTTAGTAGTTCTAGATCAGTACTACCCGTTACAACTTGATTTAAGTCCAGAACTCCCATAAAAGTGTCAGCAGAGCATACCTGAAAATCCAACCACCGAAAAATTCTAATGTTGTCAATTTCAATACAAAGTATGGGAGAACCTAGAACTCATTCATTTTGTGTAGATCTAGATCAGCACTACCCAATACAACTTGATTTGAGTCTAGACCTCTCATAAAAGTGTCAGCAGAGCATACCTGAAAATCCAAGTAACAAAAAATTCTAATGTTGTCAATTTCAATACAAAGTATGGAAGAACCTAGAACTCATTGATTTTGTGTAGATCTAGATCAGCACTACCCAATACAACTTGATTTGAGTCCAGAACTCTCATAAAAGTGTCAGCAGAGCATACCTGAAAATCCAAGTCTCCGCAGAGCATAACATGATGTCATCCAAGTAAACGAAAAATTCTAATGTTGCCATTTTAAGTTCAAAGTATAGGAGAGGCTAGAACTCATTGTTTTTGTGAAAACCTAGATCAGCACTACCCATTACATTTTGATTTGAGTCCAGAACTCTCATAAAAGTGTCAGCAGAGCATACCTGAAAATCCAAGTCTCCGCAAAGCAAAACATGATGTCATCCAAGTAAACGAAAAATTCTAATATTGCCATTTTAAGTTCAAAGTATCGGAGAGGCTAGAACTCATGCAATCTTAGTAGTTCTAGATCAGTACTACCCGTTAAAACTTGATTTAAGTCCAGAACTCCCATAAAAGTGTCAGCAGAGCATACCTAAAAATCCAACTACCGAAAAATTCTAATGTTGTCAATTTCAACACAAAGTATAGGAGAACCTAGAACTCATTGATTTTTTGTAGATCTAGATCAGCACTACCCAATACAACTTGATTTGAGTCTAGAACTCTCATAAAAGTGTCAGCAGAGCATACCTGAAAATCCAAGTAACAAAAAATTCTAATGTTGTCAATTTCAATACAAAGTATGGAAGAACCTAGAACTCATTGATTTTGTGTAGATCTAGATCAGCACTACCCAATACAACTTGATTTGAGTCCAGAACTCTCATAAAAGTGTCAGCAGAGCATACCTGAAAATCCAAGTGTCCGCAGAGCATAACATGATGTCATCCAAGTAAACGAAAAATTCTAATGTTGCCATTTTAAGTTCAAAGTATGGGAGAGGCTAGAACTCATTGGTTTTGTGAAAACCTAGATCAGCACTACCCATTACATTTTGATTTGAGTCCAGAACTCTCATAAAAGTGTCAGCAGAGCATACCTGAAAATCCAAGTCTCCGCAGAGCATAACATGATGTCATCCAAGTAAACGAAAAATTCTAATGTTGCCATTTTAAGCTCGAAGTATGGAAGAGGCTAGAACTCATGCAATCTTAGTAGTTCTGCATCAGTACTACCCGTTAAAACTTGATTTAAGTCCAGAACTCCCATAAAAGTGTCAGCAGAGCATACCTGAAAATCCAACTACCGAAAAATTCTAATGTTGTCAATTTCAATACAAAGTATGGGAGAACCTAGAACTCATTGATTTTGTGTAGATCTAGATCAGCACTACCCATTACAACTTGATTTGAGTCTAGAACTCTCATAAAAGTGTCAGCAGAGCATACCTAAAAATCCAAGTAACAAAAAATTTTAATGTTGTCAATTTCAATACAAAGTATGGGAGAACCTAGAACTCATTGATTTTGTGTAGATCTAAATCAGCACTACCCAATACAACTTGATTTGAGTCCAGAACTCTCATAAAAGTGTCAGCAGAGCATACCTGAAAATCCAAGTCTCCGCAGAGCATAACATGATGTCATCCAAGTAAACGAAAAATTCTAATGTTGCCATTTTAAGTTCGAAGTATGAAAGAGGCTAGAACTCATGCAATCTTAGTAGTTCTACATCAGTACTACCCGTTAAAACTTGATTTAAGTCCAGAACTCCCATAAAAGTGTCAGCAGAGCATACCTGAAAATCCAACTACCGAAAAATTCTAATGTTGTCAATTTCAATACAAAGTATGGGAGAACCTAGAACTCATTGATTTTGTGTAGATCTAGATCAACACTATCCATTACAACTTGATTTGAGTCCAGAACTCCCATAAAAGTGTCAGCAGAGCATACCTGAAAATCCAACCACCGAAAAATTCTAATGTTGTCAATTTCAATACAAAGTATGGGAGAACCTAGAACTCATTCATTTTGTGTAGATCTAGATCAACACTACCCATTACAACTTGATTTGAGTCCAGAACTCCCATAAAAGTGTCAGCAGAGCATACCTGAAAATCCAAGTAACAAAAAATTCTAATGTTGTCAATTTCAATACAAAGTATGGAAGAACCTAGAACTCATTGATTTTGTGTAGATCTAGATCAGCACTACCCAATACAACTTGATTTGAGTCCAGAACTCCCATAAAAGTGTCAGCAGAGCATACCTGAAAATCCAACTACCGAAAAATTCTAATGTTGTCAATTTCAATACAAAGTATGGGAGAACCTAGAACTCATTGATTTTGTGTAGATCTAGATCAACACTACCCATTACAACTTGATTTGAGTCCAGAACTCCCATAAAAGTGTCAGCAGAGCATACCTGAAAATCCAACTACCGAAAAATTCTAATGTTGTCAATTTCAATACAAAGTATGGGAGAACCTAGAACTCATTGATTTTGTGTAGATCTAGATCAACACTATCCATTACAACTTGATTTGAGTCCAGAACTCTCATAAAAGTGTCAGCAGAGCATACCTGAAAATCAAAGTAACAAAAAATTCTAATGTTGTCAATTTCAATACAAAGTATGGAAGAACCTAGAACTCATTGATTTTGTGTAGATCTAGATCAGCACTACCCAATACAACTTGATTTGAGTCCAGAACTCCCATAAAAGTGTCAGCAGAGCATACCTGAAAATCCAACTACCGAAAAATTCTAATGTTGTCAATTTCAATACAAAGTATGGGAGAACCTAGAACTCATTGATTTTGTGTAGATCTAGATCAACACTACCCATTACAACTTGATTTGAGTCCAGAACTCCCATAAAAGTGTCAGCAGAGCATACCTGAAAATCCAACTACCGAAAAATTCTAACGTTGACAATTTCAATACAAAGTATGGTAGAACCTAGAACTCATTGATTTTGTGTAGATCTAGATCAACACTACCCATTACAACTTGATTTGAGGTCTACACAAAATGAATGAGTTCTAGGTTCTTCCATACTTTGTATTGAAATTGACAACATTAGAATTTTTTGTTACTTGGATTTTCAGGTATGCTCTGCTGACACTTTTATGAGAGTTCTAGACTCAAATCAAGTTGTATTGGGTAGTGCTGATCTAGATCTACAAAAAATCAATGAGTTCTAGGTTCTCCTATACTTTGTGTTGAAATTGACAACATTAGAATTTTTCGGTAGTTGGATTTTTAGGTATGCTCTGCTGACACTTTTATGAGAGTTCTAGACTCAAATCAAGTTGTATTGGGTAGTGCTGATCTAGATCTACAAAAAATCAATGAGTTCTAGGTTCTTCCATACTTTGTATTGAAATTGACAACATTAGAATTTTTTGTTACTTGGATTTTCAGGTATGCTCTGCTGACACTTTTATGAGAGTTCTAGACTCAAATCAAGTTGTATTGGGTAGTGCTGATCTAGATCTACAAAAAATCAATGAGTTCTAGGTTCTCCTATACTTTGTGTTGAAATTGACAACATTAGAATTTTTCGGTAGTTGGATTTTTAGGTATGCTCTGCTGACACTTTTATGGGAGTTCTGGACTTAAATCAAGTTTTAACGGGTAGTACTGATCTAGAACTACTAAGATTGCATGAGTTCTAGCCTCTCCGATACTTTGAACTTAAAATGGCAATATTAGAATTTTTCGTTTACTTGGATGACATCATGTTATACTCTGCGGAGACTTGGATTTTCAGGTATGCTCTGCTGACACTTTTATGGGAGTTCTGGACTCAAATCAAAATGTAATGGGTAGTGCTGATCTAGGTTTTCACAAAAACAATGAGTTCTAGCCTCTCCCATACTTTGAATTTACAATGACAACATTAGAATTTTTCGGTATTTGGATTTTCAGGTATGCTCTGCTGACACTTTTATGGGAGTTCTGGACTTACATCAAGTTGTAACGGGTAGTATTGATCTAGAACTACTAAGATTGAATGAGTTCTGGCCTCTTCCGTACTTTGAATTTGAAATTAAAACACTAGAATTCTTCGGTATTTGGATTTTCAGGTATGCTCTGCTGACACTTTTATGGGAGTTCTGGACTTAAATCAAGTTGTAACGGGTAGTACTGATCTAGAACCACTAAGATTAAATGAGTTCTAGCCTCTCCCATACTTTGAATTTACAATGACAACATTAGAATTTTTCGGTATTTGGATTTTCAGGTATGCTCTGCTGACACTTTTATGGGAGTTCTGGACTTAAATCAAGTTGTAACGGGTAGTACTGATCTAGAACTACTAAGATTAAATGAGTTCTGGCCTCTCCCGTACTTTGGATTTGAAATTGACAATATTAGAATTTTTCGGTAGTTGGATTTTCAGGTATGCTCTGCTGACACTTTTATGAGAGTTCTGGACTCAAATCAAGTTGTAATGGATAGTGTTGATCTAGATCTACACAAAATGAATGAGTTCTAGGTTCTCACATACTTTGTATTGAAATTGACAACATTAGAATTTTTCGGTAGTTGGATTTTCAGGTATGCTCTGCTGACACTTTTATGAGAGTTCTGGACTCAAATCAAGTTGTAATGGATAGTGTTGATCTAGATCTACACAAAATGAATGAGTTCTAGGTTCTCCCATACTTTGTATTGAAATTGACAACATTAGAATTTTTCGGTAGTTGGATTTTCAGGTATGCTCTGCTGACACTTTTATGGGAGTTCTGGACTTAAATCAAGTTGTAACGGGTAGTACTGATCTAGAACTACTAAGATTGCATGAGTTCTGGCCTCTCCCGTACTTTGAATTTGAAATTATAACACACGAATTTTTCGGTAGTTGGATTTTCAGGTATGCTCTGCTGACACTTTTATGGGAGTTCTGGACTTAAATCAAGTTGTAACGGGTAGTACTGATCTAGAACTACTAAGACTAAATGAGTTCTGGCCTCTCCCGTACTTTGGATTTGAAATTGACAACATTAGAATTTTTCGGTAGTTGGATTTTCAGGTATGCTCTGCTGACACTTTTATGGGAGTTCTGGACTCAAATCAAGTTGTAATGGATAGTGTTGATCTAGATCTACACAAAATCAATGAGTTCTAGGTTCTCCCATACTTTGTATTGAAATTGACAACATTAGAATTTTTCGGTAGTTGGATTTTTAGGTATGCTCTGCTGACACTTTTATGGAAGTTCTGGACTTAAATCAAGTTTTAACGGGTAGTACTGATCTAGAACTACTAAGATTGCATGAGTTCTAGCCTCTCCGATACTTGGAACTTAAAATGGCAATATTAGAATTTTTCGTTTACTTGGATGACATCATGTTATACTCTGCGGAGACTTGGATTTTCAGGTATGCTCTGCTGACACTTTTATGAGAGTTCTGGACTCAAATCAAGTTGTAATGGATAGTGCTAATCTAGATCTACACAAAATCAATGAGTTCTAGGTTCTCCCATACTTTGTATTGAAATTGACAACATTAAAATTTTTCGGTAGTTGGATTTTCAGGTATGCTCTGCTGACACTTTTATGGGAGTTCTGGACTCAAATCAAGTTGTATTGGGTAGTGCTGATCTAGATCTACACAAAATGAATGAGTTCTAGGTTCTCCCATACTTTGTATTGAAATTGACAACATTAGAATTTTTCGGTAGTTGGATTTTCAGGTATGCTCTGCTGACACTTTTATGGGAGTTCTGGACTCAAATCAAGTTGTATTGGGTAGTGCTGATCTAAATCTACACAAAATGAATGAGTTCTAGGTTCTCCCATACTTTGTATTGAAATTGACAACATTAGAATTTTTCGGTGGTTGGATTTTCAGGTATGCTCTGCTGACACTTTTATGGGAGTTCTGGACTTAAATCAAATTGTAACGGGTAGTACTGATCTAGAACTACTAAGATTGAATGAGTTCTGGCCTCTCCCGTACTTTGGATTTGAAATTGACAACATTTGAATTTTTCGGTAGTTGGATTTTCAGGTATGCTCTGCTGACACTTTTATGGGAGTTCTGGACTCAAATCAAGTTGTAATGGGTAGTGTTGATCTAGATCTACACAAAATCAATGAGTTCTAGGTTCTCCCATACTTTGTATTGAAATTGACAACATTAGAATTTTTCGGTAGTTGGATTTTCAGGTATGCTCTGCTGACACTTTTATGGGAGTTCTGGACTTAAATCAAGTTTTAACGGGTAGTACTGATGCAGAACTACTAAGATTGCATGAGTTCTAGCCTCTTCCATACTTCGAACTTAAAATGGCAACATTAGAATTTTTCGTTTACTTGGATGACATCATGTTATACTCTGCGGAGACTTGGATTTTCAGGTATGCTCTGCTGACACTTTTATGAGAGTTCTGGACTCAAATCAAGTTGTAATGGATAGTGCTAATCTAGATCTACACAAAATCAATGAGTTCTAGGTTCTCCCATACTTTGTATTGAAATTGACAACATTAGAATTTTTTGTTACTTGGATTTTCAGGTATGCTCTGCTGACACTTTTATGGGAGTTCTGGACTTAAATCAAGTTGTAACGGGTAGTACTGATCTAGAACTACTAAGATTAAATGAGTTCTAGCCTCTCCCATACTTTGAATTTACAATGACAACATTAGAATTTTTCGGTATTTGGATTTTCAGGTATGCTCTGCTGACACTTTTATGGGAGTTCTGGACTTAAATCAAGTTGTAACGGGTAGTACTGATCTAGAACTACTAAGATTAAATGAGTTCTGGCCTCTCCCGTACTTTGGATTTGAAATTGACAATATTAGAATTTTTCGGTAGTTGGATTTTCAGGTATGCTCTGCTGACACTTTTATGAGAGTTCTGGACTCAAATCAAGTTGTAATGGATAGTGTTGATCTAGATCTACACAAAATGAATGAGTTCTAGGTTCTCCCATACTTTGTATTGAAATTGACAACATTAGAATTTTTCGGTAGTTGGATTTTTAGGTATGCTCTGCTGACACTTTTATGGGAGTTCTGGACTTAAATCAAGTTTTAACGGGTAGTACTGATCTAGAACTACTAAGATTGCATGAGTTCTGGCCTCTCCCGTACTTTGAATTTGAAATTATAACACACGAATTTAACGGTATTTGGATTTTCAGGTATGCTCTGCTGACACTTTTATGGGAGTTCTGGACTCAAATCAAGTTGTATTGGGTAGTGCTGATCTAGATCTACACAAAATCAATGAGTTCTAGGTTCTCCCATACTTTGTATTGAAATTGACAACATTAGAATTTTTCGGTAGTTGGATTTTCAGGTATGCTCTGCTGACACTTTTATGGGAGTTCTGGACTCAAATCAAGTTGTATTGGGTAGTGCTGATCTAAATCTACACAAAATGAATGAGTTCTAGGTTCTCCCATACTTTGTATTGAAATTGACAACATTAGAATTTTTCGGTGGTTGGATTTTCAGGTATGCTCTGCTGACACTTTTATGGGAGTTCTGGACTTAAATCAAGTTGTAACGGGTAGTACTGATCTAGAACTACTAAGATTGAATGAGTTCTGGCCTCTCCCGTACTTTGGATTTGAAATTGACAACATTTGAATTTTTCGGTAGTTGGATTTTCAGGTATGCTCTGCTGACACTTTTATGGGAGTTCTGGACTCAAATCAAGTTGTAATGGGTAGTGTTGATCTAGATCTACACAAAATCAATGAGTTCTAGGTTCTCCCATACTTTGTATTGAAATTGACAACATTAGAATTTTTCGGTAGTTGGATTTTCAGGTATGCTCTGCTGACACTTTTATGGGAGTTCTGGACTTAAATCAAGTTTTAACGGGTAGTACTGATGCAGAACTACTAAGATTGCATGAGTTCTAGCCTCTTCCATACTTCGAACTTAAAATGGCAACATTAGAATTTTTCGTTTACTTGGATGACATCATGTTATACTCTGCGGAGACTTGGATTTTCAGGTATGCTCTGCTGACACTTTTATGAGAGTTCTGGACTCAAATCAAGTTGTAATGGATAGTGCTAATCTAGATCTACACAAAATCAATGAGTTCTAGGTTCTCCCATACTTTGTATTGAAATTGACAACATTAGAATTTTTCGGTAGTTGGATTTTCAGGTATGCTCTGCTGACACTTTTATGGGAGTTCTGGACTTACATCAAGTTGTAACGGGTAGTATTGATCTAGAACTATTAAGATTGAATGAGTTCTGGCCTCTTCCGTACTTTGAATTTGAAATTAAAACACTAGAATTTTTCGGTATTTGGATTTTCAGGTATGCTCTGCTGACACTTTTATGGGAGTTCTGGACTTAAATCAAGTTGTAACGGGTAGTACTGATCTAGAACTACTAAGATTAAATGAGTTCTAGCCTCTCCCATACTTTGAATTTACAATGACAACATTAGAATTTTTCGGTATTTGGATTTTCAGGTATGCTCTGCTGACACTTTTATGGGAGTTCTGGACTTAAATCAAGTTGTAACGGGTAGTACTGATCTAGAACTACTAAGATTAAATGAGTTCTGGCCTCTCCCGTACTTTGGATTTGAAATTGACAATATTAGAATTTTTCGGTAGTTGGATTTTCAGGTATGCTCTGCTGACACTTTTATGGGAGTTCTGGACTCAAATCAAGTTGTATTGGGTAGTGCTGATCTAGATCTACACAAAATGAATGAGTTCTAGGTTCTCCCATACTTTGTATTGAAATTGACAACATTAGAATTTTTCGGTGGTTGGATTTTCAGGTATGCTCTGCTGACACTTTTATGGGAGTTCTGGACTTAAATCAAGTTGTAACGGGTAGTACTGATCTAGAACTACTAAGATTGAATGAGTTCTGGCCTCTCCCGTACTTTGGATTTGAAATTGACAACATTTGAATTTTTCGGTAGTTGGATTTTCAGGTATGCTCTGCTGACACTTTTATGGGAGTTCTGGACTCAAATCAAGTTGTAATGGGTAGTGTTGATCTAGATCTACACAAAATCAATGAGTTCTAGGTTCTCCCATACTTTGTATTGAAATTGACAACATTAGAATTTTTCGGTAGTTGGATTTTCAGGTATGCTCTGCTGACACTTTTATGGGAGTTCTGGACTTAAATCAAGTTTTAACGGGTAGTACTGATGCAGAACTACTAAGATTGCATGAGTTCTAGCCTCTTCCATACTTCGAACTTAAAATGGCAACATTAGAATTTTTCGTTTACTTGGATGACATCATGTTATGCTCTGCGGAGACTTGGATTTTCAGGTATGCTCTGCTGACACTTTTATGAGAGTTCTGGACTCAAATCAAGTTGTATTGGGTAGTGCTGATCTAGATCTACACAAAATCAATGAGTTCTAGGTTCTTCCATACTTTGTATTGAAATTGACAACATTAGAATTTTTTGTTACTTGGATTTTCAGGTATGCTCTGCTGACACTTTTATGAGAGTTCTAGACTCAAATCAAGTTGTATTAGGTAGTGCTGATCTAGATCTACAAAAAATCAATGAGTTCTAGGTTCTCCTATACTTTGTGTTGAAATTGACAACATTAGAATTTTTCGGTAGTTGGATTTTTAGGTATGCTCTGCTGACACTTCTATGGGAGTTCTGGACTTAAATCAAGTTTTAACGGGTAGTACTGATGTAGAACTACTAAGATTGCATGAGTTCTAGCCTCTTTCATACTTCGAACTTAAAATGGCAACATTAGAATTTTTCGTTTACTTGGATGACATCATGTTATGCTCTGCGGAGACTTGGATTTTCAGGTATGCTCTGCTGACACTTTTATGAGAGTTCTGGACTCAAATCAAGTTGTATTGGGTAGTGCTGATCTAGATCTACACAAAATCAATGAGTTCTAGGTTCTTCCATACTTTGTATTGAAATTGACAACATTAGAATTTTTTGTTACTTGGATTTTCAGGTATGCTCTGCTGACACTTTTATGGGAGTTCTGGACTTAAATCAAGTTGTAACGGGTAGTACTGATCTAGAACTACTAAGATTAAATGAGTTCTAGCCTCTCCCATACTTTGAATTTACAATGACAACATTAGAATTTTTCGGTATTTGGATTTTCAGGTATGCTCTGCTGACACTTTTATGGGAGTTCTGGACTTAAATCAAGTTGTAACGGGTAGTACTGATCTAGAACTACTAAGATTAAATGAGTTCTGGCCTCTCCCGTACTTTGGATTTGAAATTGACAATATTAGAATTTTTCGGTAGTTGGATTTTCAGGTATGCTCTGCTGACACTTTTATGAGAGTTCTGGACTCAAATCAAGTTGTAATGGATAGTGTTGATCTAGATCTACACAAAATGAATGAGTTCTAGGTTCTCCCATACTTTGTATTGAAATTGACAACATTAGAATTTTTCGGTAGTTGGATTTTTAGGTATGCTCTGCTGACACTTTTATGGGAGTTCTGGACTTAAATCAAGTTTTAACGGGTAGTACTGATCTAGAACTACTAAGATTGCATGAGTTCTGGCCTCTCCCGTACTTTGAATTTGAAATTATAACACACGAATTTAACGGTATTTGGATTTTCAGGTATGCTCTGCTGACACTTTTATGGGAGTTCTGGACTCAAATCAAGTTGTATTGGGTAGTGCTGATCTAGATCTACACAAAATCAATGAGTTCTAGGTTCTCCCATACTTTGTATTGAAATTGACAACATTAGAATTTTTCGGTAGTTGGATTTTCAGGTATGCTCTGCTGACACTTTTATGGGAGTTCTGGACTCAAATCAAGTTGTATTGGGTAGTGCTGATCTAAATCTACACAAAATGAATGAGTTCTAGGTTCTCCCATACTTTGTATTGAAATTGACAACATTAGAATTTTTCGGTGGTTGGATTTTCAGGTATGCTCTGCTGACACTTTTATGGGAGTTCTGGACTTAAATCAAGTTGTAACGGGTAGTACTGATCTAGAACTACTAAGATTGAATGAGTTCTGGCCTCTCCCGTACTTTGGATTTGAAATTGACAACATTTGAATTTTTCGGTAGTTGGATTTTCAGGTATGCTCTGCTGACACTTTTATGGGAGTTCTGGACTCAAATCAAGTTGTAATGGGTAGTGTTGATCTAGATCTACACAAAATCAATGAGTTCTAGGTTCTCCCATACTTTGTATTGAAATTGACAACATTAGAATTTTTCGGTAGTTGGATTTTCAGGTATGCTCTGCTGACACTTTTATGGGAGTTCTGGACTTAAATCAAGTTTTAACGGGTAGTACTGATGCAGAACTACTAAGATTGCATGAGTTCTAGCCTCTTCCATACTTCGAACTTAAAATGGCAACATTAGAATTTTTCGTTTACTTGGATGACATCATGTTATACTCTGCGGAGACTTGGATTTTCAGGTATGCTCTGCTGACACTTTTATGAGAGTTCTGGACTCAAATCAAGTTGTAATGGATAGTGCTAATCTAGATCTACACAAAATCAATGAGTTCTAGGTTCTCCCATACTTTGTATTGAAATTGACAACATTAGAATTTTTCGGTAGTTGGATTTTCAGGTATGCTCTGCTGACACTTTTATGGGAGTTCTGGACTTACATCAAGTTGTAACGGGTAGTATTGATCTAGAACTATTAAGATTGAATGAGTTCTGGCCTCTTCCGTACTTTGAATTTGAAATTAAAACACTAGAATTTTTCGGTATTTGGATTTTCAGGTATGCTCTGCTGACACTTTTATGGGAGTTCTGGACTTAAATCAAGTTGTAACGGGTAGTACTGATCTAGAACTACTAAGATTAAATGAGTTCTAGCCTCTCCCATACTTTGAATTTACAATGACAACATTAGAATTTTTCGGTATTTGGATTTTCAGGTATGCTCTGCTGACACTTTTATGGGAGTTCTGGACTTAAATCAAGTTGTAACGGGTAGTACTGATCTAGAACTACTAAGATTAAATGAGTTCTGGCCTCTCCCGTACTTTGGATTTGAAATTGACAATATTAGAATTTTTCGGTAGTTGGATTTTCAGGTATGCTCTGCTGACACTTTTATGGGAGTTCTGGACTCAAATCAAGTTGTATTGGGTAGTGCTGATCTAGATCTACACAAAATGAATGAGTTCTAGGTTCTCCCATACTTTGTATTGAAATTGACAACATTAGAATTTTTCGGTGGTTGGATTTTCAGGTATGCTCTGCTGACACTTTTATGGGAGTTCTGGACTTAAATCAAGTTGTAACGGGTAGTACTGATCTAGAACTACTAAGATTGAATGAGTTCTGGCCTCTCCCGTACTTTGGATTTGAAATTGACAACATTTGAATTTTTCGGTAGTTGGATTTTCAGGTATGCTCTGCTGACACTTTTATGGGAGTTCTGGACTCAAATCAAGTTGTAATGGGTAGTGTTGATCTAGATCTACACAAAATCAATGAGTTCTAGGTTCTCCCATACTTTGTATTGAAATTGACAACATTAGAATTTTTCGGTAGTTGGATTTTCAGGTATGCTCTGCTGACACTTTTATGGGAGTTCTGGACTTAAATCAAGTTTTAACGGGTAGTACTGATGCAGAACTACTAAGATTGCATGAGTTCTAGCCTCTTCCATACTTCGAACTTAAAATGGCAACATTAGAATTTTTCGTTTACTTGGATGACATCATGTTATGCTCTGCGGAGACTTGGATTTTCAGGTATGCTCTGCTGACACTTTTATGAGAGTTCTGGACTCAAATCAAGTTGTATTGGGTAGTGCTGATCTAGATCTACACAAAATCAATGAGTTCTAGGTTCTTCCATACTTTGTATTGAAATTGACAACATTAGAATTTTTTGTTACTTGGATTTTCAGGTATGCTCTGCTGACACTTTTATGAGAGTTCTAGACTCAAATCAAGTTGTATTAGGTAGTGCTGATCTAGATCTACAAAAAATCAATGAGTTCTAGGTTCTCCTATACTTTGTGTTGAAATTGACAACATTAGAATTTTTCGGTAGTTGGATTTTTAGGTATGCTCTGCTGACACTTCTATGGGAGTTCTGGACTTAAATCAAGTTTTAACGGGTAGTACTGATGTAGAACTACTAAGATTGCATGAGTTCTAGCCTCTTTCATACTTCGAACTTAAAATGGCAACATTAGAATTTTTCGTTTACTTGGATGACATCATGTTATGCTCTGCGGAGACTTGGATTTTCAGGTATGCTCTGCTGACACTTTTATGAGAGTTCTGGACTCAAATCAAGTTGTATTGGGTAGTGCTGATCTAGATCTACACAAAATCAATGAGTTCTAGGTTCTTCCATACTTTGTATTGAAATTGACAACATTAGAATTTTTTGTTACTTGGATTTTCAGGTATGCTCTGCTGACACTTTTATGGGAGTTCTGGACTTAAATCAAGTTGTAACGGGTAGTACTGATCTAGAACTACTAAGATTAAATGAGTTCTAGCCTCTCCCATACTTTGAATTTACAATGACAACATTAGAATTTTTCGGTATTTGGATTTTCAGGTATGCTCTGCTGACACTTTTATGGGAGTTCTGGACTTAAATCAAGTTGTAACGGGTAGTACTGATCTAGAACTACTAAGATTAAATGAGTTCTGGCCTCTCCCGTACTTTGGATTTGAAATTGACAATATTAGAATTTTTCGGTAGTTGGATTTTCAGGTATGCTCTGCTGACACTTTTATGAGAGTTCTGGACTCAAATCAAGTT
Source organism: Idaea dimidiata (assembly GCA_949358125.1). Classification (NCBI taxonomy): domain Eukaryota; kingdom Metazoa; phylum Arthropoda; class Insecta; order Lepidoptera; family Geometridae; genus Idaea; species Idaea dimidiata. Next base: position 10,362,442 of record OX442339.1, on the reverse strand, counting down.
GTAATGGATAGTGTTGATCTAGATCTACACAAAATGAATGAGTTCTAGGTTCTCCCATACTTTGTATTGAAATTGACAACATTAGAATTTTTCGGTAGTTGGATTTTTAGGTATGCTCTGCTGACACTTTTATGGGAGTTCTGGACTTAAATCAAGTTTTAACGGGTAGTACTGATCTAGAACTACTAAGATTGCATGAGTTCTGGCCTCTCCCGTACTTTGAATTTGAAATTATAACACACGAATTTAACGGTATTTGGATTTTCAGGTATGCTCTGCTGACACTTTTATGGGAGTTCTGGACTCAAATCAAGTTGTATTGGGTAGTGCTGATCTAGATCTACACAAAATCAATGAGTTCTAGGTTCTCCCATACTTTGTATTGAAATTGACAACATTTGAATTTTTCGGTAGTTGGATTTTCAGGTATGCTCTGCTGACACTTTTATGGGAGTTCTGGACTCAAATCAAGTTGTAATGGGTAGTGTTGATCTAGATCTACACAAAATCAATGAGTTCTAGGTTCTCCCATACTTTGTATTGAAATTGACAACATTAGAATTTTTCGGTAGTTGGATTTTCAGGTATGCTCTGCTGACACTTTTATGGGAGTTCTGGACTTAAATCAAGTTTTAACGGGTAGTACTGATGCAGAACTACTAAGATTGCATGAGTTCTAGCCTCTTCCATACTTCGAGCTTAAAATGGCAACATTAGAATTTTTCGTTTACTTGGATGACATCATGTTATGCTCTGCGGAGACTTGGATTTTCAGGTATGCTCTGCTGACACTTTTATGAGAGTTCTGGACTCAAATCAAAATGTAATGGGTAGTGCTGATCTAGGTTTTCACAAAACCAATGAGTTCTAGCCTCTCCCATACTTTGAACTTAAAATGGCAACATTAGAATTTTTCGTTTACTTGGATGACATCATGTTATGCTCTGCGGAGACTTGGATTTTCAGGTATGCTCTGCTGACACTTTTATGAGAGTTCTGGACTCAAATCAAGTTGTATTGGGTAGTGCTGATCTAGATCTACACAAAATCAATGAGTTCTAGGTTCTTCCATACTTTGTATTGAAATTGACAACATTAGAATTTTTTGTTACTTGGATTTTCAGGTATGCTCTGCTGACACTTTTATGAGAGTTCTAGACTCAAATCAAGTTGTATTGGGTAGTGCTGATCTAGATCTACAAAAAATCAATGAGTTCTAGGTTCTCCTATACTTTGTGTTGAAATTGACAACATTAGAATTTTTCGGTAGTTGGATTTTTAGGTATGCTCTGCTGACACTTTTATGGGAGTTCTGGACTTAAATCAAGTTTTAACGGGTAGTACTGATCTAGAACTACTAAGATTGCATGAGTTCTAGCCTCTCCGATACTTTGAACTTAAAATGGCAATATTAGAATTTTTCGTTTACTTGGATGACATCATGTTATACTCTGCGGAGACTTGGATTTTCAGGTATGCTCTGCTGACACTTTTATGGGAGTTCTGGACTCAAATCAAAATGTAATGGGTAGTGCTGATCTAGGTTTTCACAAAAACAATGAGTTCTAGCCTCTCCCATACTTTGAATTTACAATGACAACATTAGAATTTTTCGGTATTTGGATTTTCAGGTATGCTCTGCTGACACTTTTATGGGAGTTCTGGACTTACATCAAGTTGTAACGGGTAGTATTGATCTAGAACTACTAAGATTGAATGAGTTCTGGCCTCTTCCGTACTTTGAATTTGAAATTAAAACACTAGAATTCTTCGGTATTTGGATTTTCAGGTATGCTCTGCTGACACTTTTATGGGAGTTCTGGACTTAAATCAAGTTGTAACGGGTAGTACTGATCTAGAACCACTAAGATTAAATGAGTTCTAGCCTCTCCCATACTTTGAATTTACAATGACAACATTAGAATTTTTCGGTATTTGGATTTTCAGGTATGCTCTGCTGACACTTTTATGGGAGTTCTGGACTTAAATCAAGTTGTAACGGGTAGTACTGATCTAGAACTACTAAGATTAAATGAGTTCTGGCCTCTCCCGTACTTTGGATTTGAAATTGACAATATTAGAATTTTTCGGTAGTTGGATTTTCAGGTATGCTCTGCTGACACTTTTATGAGAGTTCTGGACTCAAATCAAGTTGTAATGGATAGTGTTGATCTAGATCTACACAAAATGAATGAGTTCTAGGTTCTCACATACTTTGTATTGAAATTGACAACATTAGAATTTTTCGGTAGTTGGATTTTCAGGTATGCTCTGCTGACACTTTTATGAGAGTTCTGGACTCAAATCAAGTTGTAATGGATAGTGTTGATCTAGATCTACACAAAATGAATGAGTTCTAGGTTCTCCCATACTTTGTATTGAAATTGACAACATTAGAATTTTTCGGTAGTTGGATTTTCAGGTATGCTCTGCTGACACTTTTATGGGAGTTCTGGACTTAAATCAAGTTGTAACGGGTAGTACTGATCTAGAACTACTAAGATTGCATGAGTTCTGGCCTCTCCCGTACTTTGAATTTGAAATTATAACACACGAATTTTTCGGTAGTTGGATTTTCAGGTATGCTCTGCTGACACTTTTATGGGAGTTCTGGACTTAAATCAAGTTGTAACGGGTAGTACTGATCTAGAACTACTAAGACTAAATGAGTTCTGGCCTCTCCCGTACTTTGGATTTGAAATTGACAACATTAGAATTTTTCGGTAGTTGGATTTTCAGGTATGCTCTGCTGACACTTTTATGGGAGTTCTGGACTCAAATCAAGTTGTAATGGATAGTGTTGATCTAGATCTACACAAAATCAATGAGTTCTAGGTTCTCCCATACTTTGTATTGAAATTGACAACATTAGAATTTTTCGGTAGTTGGATTTTTAGGTATGCTCTGCTGACACTTTTATGGAAGTTCTGGACTTAAATCAAGTTTTAACGGGTAGTACTGATCTAGAACTACTAAGATTGCATGAGTTCTAGCCTCTCCGATACTTGGAACTTAAAATGGCAATATTAGAATTTTTCGTTTACTTGGATGACATCATGTTATACTCTGCGGAGACTTGGATTTTCAGGTATGCTCTGCTGACACTTTTATGAGAGTTCTGGACTCAAATCAAGTTGTAATGGATAGTGCTAATCTAGATCTACACAAAATCAATGAGTTCTAGGTTCTCCCATACTTTGTATTGAAATTGACAACATTAAAATTTTTCGGTAGTTGGATTTTCAGGTATGCTCTGCTGACACTTTTATGGGAGTTCTGGACTCAAATCAAGTTGTATTGGGTAGTGCTGATCTAGATCTACACAAAATGAATGAGTTCTAGGTTCTCCCATACTTTGTATTGAAATTGACAACATTAGAATTTTTCGGTAGTTGGATTTTCAGGTATGCTCTGCTGACACTTTTATGGGAGTTCTGGACTCAAATCAAGTTGTATTGGGTAGTGCTGATCTAAATCTACACAAAATGAATGAGTTCTAGGTTCTCCCATACTTTGTATTGAAATTGACAACATTAGAATTTTTCGGTGGTTGGATTTTCAGGTATGCTCTGCTGACACTTTTATGGGAGTTCTGGACTTAAATCAAGTTGTAACGGGTAGTACTGATCTAGAACTACTAAGATTGAATGAGTTCTGGCCTCTCCCGTACTTTGGATTTGAAATTGACAACATTTGAATTTTTCGGTAGTTGGATTTTCAGGTATGCTCTGCTGACACTTTTATGGGAGTTCTGGACTCAAATCAAGTTGTAATGGGTAGTGTTGATCTAGATCTACACAAAATCAATGAGTTCTAGGTTCTCCCATACTTTGTATTGAAATTGACAACATTAGAATTTTTCGGTAGTTGGATTTTCAGGTATGCTCTGCTGACACTTTTATGGGAGTTCTGGACTTAAATCAAGTTTTAACGGGTAGTACTGATGCAGAACTACTAAGATTGCATGAGTTCTAGCCTCTTCCATACTTCGAACTTAAAATGGCAACATTAGAATTTTTCGTTTACTTGGATGACATCATGTTATACTCTGCGGAGACTTGGATTTTCAGGTATGCTCTGCTGACACTTTTATGAGAGTTCTGGACTCAAATCAAGTTGTAATGGATAGTGCTAATCTAGATCTACACAAAATCAATGAGTTCTAGGTTCTCCCATACTTTGTATTGAAATTGACAACATTAGAATTTTTCGGTAGTTGGATTTTCAGGTATGCTCTGCTGACACTTTTATGGGAGTTCTGGACTTACATCAAGTTGTAACGGGTAGTATTGATCTAGAACTATTAAGATTGAATGAGTTCTGGCCTCTTCCGTACTTTGAATTTGAAATTAAAACACTAGAATTTTTCGGTATTTGGATTTTCAGGTATGCTCTGCTGACACTTTTATGGGAGTTCTGGACTTAAATCAAGTTGTAACGGGTAGTACTGATCTAGAACTACTAAGATTAAATGAGTTCTAGCCTCTCCCATACTTTGAATTTACAATGACAACATTAGAATTTTTCGGTATTTGGATTTTCAGGTATGCTCTGCTGACACTTTTATGGGAGTTCTGGACTTAAATCAAGTTGTAACGGGTAGTACTGATCTAGAACTACTAAGATTAAATGAGTTCTGGCCTCTCCCGTACTTTGGATTTGAAATTGACAATATTAGAATTTTTCGGTAGTTGGATTTTCAGGTATGCTCTGCTGACACTTTTATGGGAGTTCTGGACTCAAATCAAGTTGTATTGGGTAGTGCTGATCTAGATCTACACAAAATGAATGAGTTCTAGGTTCTCCCATACTTTGTATTGAAATTGACAACATTAGAATTTTTCGGTGGTTGGATTTTCAGGTATGCTCTGCTGACACTTTTATGGGAGTTCTGGACTTAAATCAAGTTGTAACGGGTAGTACTGATCTAGAACTACTAAGATTGAATGAGTTCTGGCCTCTCCCGTACTTTGGATTTGAAATTGACAACATTTGAATTTTTCGGTAGTTGGATTTTCAGGTATGCTCTGCTGACACTTTTATGGGAGTTCTGGACTCAAATCAAGTTGTAATGGGTAGTGTTGATCTAGATCTACACAAAATCAATGAGTTCTAGGTTCTCCCATACTTTGTATTGAAATTGACAACATTAGAATTTTTCGGTAGTTGGATTTTCAGGTATGCTCTGCTGACACTTTTATGGGAGTTCTGGACTTAAATCAAGTTTTAACGGGTAGTACTGATGCAGAACTACTAAGATTGCATGAGTTCTAGCCTCTTCCATACTTCGAACTTAAAATGGCAACATTAGAATTTTTCGTTTACTTGGATGACATCATGTTATGCTCTGCGGAGACTTGGATTTTCAGGTATGCTCTGCTGACACTTTTATGAGAGTTCTGGACTCAAATCAAGTTGTATTGGGTAGTGCTGATCTAGATCTACACAAAATCAATGAGTTCTAGGTTCTTCCATACTTTGTATTGAAATTGACAACATTAGAATTTTTTGTTACTTGGATTTTCAGGTATGCTCTGCTGACACTTTTATGAGAGTTCTAGACTCAAATCAAGTTGTATTAGGTAGTGCTGATCTAGATCTACAAAAAATCAATGAGTTCTAGGTTCTCCTATACTTTGTGTTGAAATTGACAACATTAGAATTTTTCGGTAGTTGGATTTTTAGGTATGCTCTGCTGACACTTCTATGGGAGTTCTGGACTTAAATCAAGTTTTAACGGGTAGTACTGATGTAGAACTACTAAGATTGCATGAGTTCTAGCCTCTTTCATACTTCGAACTTAAAATGGCAACATTAGAATTTTTCGTTTACTTGGATGACATCATGTTATGCTCTGCGGAGACTTGGATTTTCAGGTATGCTCTGCTGACACTTTTATGAGAGTTCTGGACTCAAATCAAGTTGTATTGGGTAGTGCTGATCTAGATCTACACAAAATCAATGAGTTCTAGGTTCTTCCATACTTTGTATTGAAATTGACAACATTAGAATTTTTTGTTACTTGGATTTTCAGGTATGCTCTGCTGACACTTTTATGGGAGTTCTGGACTTAAATCAAGTTGTAACGGGTAGTACTGATCTAGAACTACTAAGATTAAATGAGTTCTAGCCTCTCCCATACTTTGAATTTACAATGACAACATTAGAATTTTTCGGTATTTGGATTTTCAGGTATGCTCTGCTGACACTTTTATGGGAGTTCTGGACTTAAATCAAGTTGTAACGGGTAGTACTGATCTAGAACTACTAAGATTAAATGAGTTCTGGCCTCTCCCGTACTTTGGATTTGAAATTGACAATATTAGAATTTTTCGGTAGTTGGATTTTCAGGTATGCTCTGCTGACACTTTTATGAGAGTTCTGGACTCAAATCAAGTTGTAATGGATAGTGTTGATCTAGATCTACACAAAATGAATGAGTTCTAGGTTCTCCCATACTTTGTATTGAAATTGACAACATTAGAATTTTTCGGTAGTTGGATTTTTAGGTATGCTCTGCTGACACTTTTATGGGAGTTCTGGACTTAAATCAAGTTTTAACGGGTAGTACTGATCTAGAACTACTAAGATTGCATGAGTTCTGGCCTCTCCCGTACTTTGAATTTGAAATTATAACACACGAATTTAACGGTATTTGGATTTTCAGGTATGCTCTGCTGACACTTTTATGGGAGTTCTGGACTCAAATCAAGTTGTATTGGGTAGTGCTGATCTAGATCTACACAAAATCAATGAGTTCTAGGTTCTCCCATACTTTGTATTGAAATTGACAACATTTGAATTTTTCGGTAGTTGGATTTTCAGGTATGCTCTGCTGACACTTTTATGGGAGTTCTGGACTCAAATCAAGTTGTAATGGGTAGTGTTGATCTAGATCTACACAAAATCAATGAGTTCTAGGTTCTCCCATACTTTGTATTGAAATTGACAACATTAGAATTTTTCGGTAGTTGGATTTTCAGGTATGCTCTGCTGACACTTTTATGGGAGTTCTGGACTTAAATCAAGTTTTAACGGGTAGTACTGATGCAGAACTACTAAGATTGCATGAGTTCTAGCCTCTTCCATACTTCGAGCTTAAAATGGCAACATTAGAATTTTTCGTTTACTTGGATGACATCATGTTATGCTCTGCGGAGACTTGGATTTTCAGGTATGCTCTGCTGACACTTTTATGAGAGTTCTGGACTCAAATCAAAATGTAATGGGTAGTGCTGATCTAGGTTTTCACAAAACCAATGAGTTCTAGCCTCTCCCATACTTTGAACTTAAAATGGCAACATTAGAATTTTTCGTTTACTTGGATGACATCATGTTATGCTCTGCGGAGACTTGGATTTTCAGGTATGCTCTGCTGACACTTTTATGAGAGTTCTGGACTCAAATCAAGTTGTATTGGGTAGTGCTGATCTAGATCTACACAAAATCAATGAGTTCTAGGTTCTTCCATACTTTGTATTGAAATTGACAACATTAGAATTTTTTGTTACTTGGATTTTCAGGTATGCTCTGCTGACACTTTTATGAGAGTTCTAGACTCAAATCAAGTTGTATTGGGTAGTGCTGATCTAGATCTACAAAAAATCAATGAGTTCTAGGTTCTCCTATACTTTGTGTTGAAATTGACAACATTAGAATTTTTCGGTAGTTGGATTTTTAGGTATGCTCTGCTGACACTTTTATGGGAGTTCTGGACTTAAATCAAGTTTTAACGGGTAGTACTGATCTAGAACTACTAAGATTGCATGAGTTCTAGCCTCTCCGATACTTTGAACTTAAAATGGCAATATTAGAATTTTTCGTTTACTTGGATGACATCATGTTATACTCTGCGGAGACTTGGATTTTCAGGTATGCTCTGCTGACACTTTTATGAGAGTTCTGGATTCAAATCAAAATGTAATGGGTAGTGCTGATCTAGGTTTTCACAAAAACAATGAGTTCTAGCCTCTCCCATACTTTGAATTTACAATGACAACATTAGAATTTTTCGGTATTTGGATTTTCAGGTATGCTCTGCTGACACTTTTATGAGAGTTCTGGACTCAAATCAAGTTGTATTGGGTAGTGCTGATCTAGATCTACACAAAATGAATGAGTTCTAGGTTCTCCCATACTTTGTATTGAAATTGACAACATTAGAATTTTTCGGTAGTTGGATTTTCAGGTATGCTCTGCTGACACTTTTATGGGAGTTCTGGACTCAAATCAAGTTGTATTGGGTAGTGCTGATCTAGATCTACACAAAATGAATGAGTTCTAGGTTCTCCCATACTTTGTATTGAAATTGACAACATTAGAATTTTTCGGTGGTTGGATTTTCAGGTATGCTCTGCTGACACTTTTATGGGAGTTCTGGACTTAAATCAAGTTGTAACGGGTAGTACTGATCTAGAACTACTAAGATTGAATGAGTTCTGGCCTCTCCCGTACTTTGGATTTGAAATTGACAACATTTGAATTTTTCGGTAGTTGGATTTTCAGGTATGCTCTGCTGACACTTTTATGGGAGTTCTGGACTCAAATCAAGTTGTAATGGGTAGTGTTGATCTAGATCTACACAAAATCAATGAGTTCTAGGTTCTCCCATACTTTGTATTGAAATTGACAACATTAGAATTTTTCGGTAGTTGGATTTTCAGGTATGCTCTGCTGACACTTTTATGGGAGTTCTGGACTTAAATCAAGTTTTAACGGGTAGTACTGATGCAGAACTACTAAGATTGCATGAGTTCTAGCCTCTTCCATACTTCGAACTTAAAATGGCAACATTAGAATTTTTCGTTTACTTGGATGACATCATGTTATGCTTTGCGGAGACTTGGATTTTCAGGTATGCTCTGCTGACACTTTTATGAGAGTTCTGGACTCAAATCAAAATGTAATGTGTAGTGCTGATCTAGGTTTTCACAAAAACAATGAGTTCTAGCCTCTCCCATACTTTGAACTTAAAATGGCAACATTAGAATTTTTCGTTTACTTGGATGACATCATGTTATGCTCTGCGGAGACTTGGATTTTCAGGTATGCTCTGCTGACACTTTTATGAGAGTTCTGGACTCAAATCAAGTTGTATTGGGTAGTGCTGATCTAGATCTACACAAAATCAATGAGTTCTAGGTTCTTCCATACTTTGTATTGAAATTGACAACATTAGAATTTTTTGTTACTTGGATTTTCAGGTATGCTCTGCTGACACTTTTATGAGAGTTCTAGACTCAAATCAAGTTGTATTGGGTAGTGCTGATCTAGATCTACAAAAAATCAATGAGTTCTAGGTTCTCCTATACTTTGTGTTGAAATTGACAACATTAGAATTTTTCGGTAGTTGGATTTTTAGGTATGCTCTGCTGACACTTTTATGGGAGTTCTGGACTTAAATCAAATTTTAACGGGTAGTACTGATCTAGAACTACTAAGATTGCATGAGTTCTAGCCTCTCCGATACTTTGAACTTAAAATGGCAATATTAGAATTTTTCGTTTACTTGGATGACATCATGTTATACTCTGCGGAGACTTGGATTTTCAGGTATGCTCTGCTGACACTTTTATGAGAGTTCTGGACTCAAATCAAGTTGTAATGGATAGTGCTAATCTAGGTTTTCACAAAAACAATGAGTTCTAGCCTCTCCCATACTTTGAATTTACAACATTAGAATTTTTCGGTATTTGGATTTTCAGGTATGCTCTGCTGACACTTTTATGGGAGTTCTGGACTTAAATCAAGTTGTAACGGGTAGTACTGATCTAGAACTACTAAGATTGAATGAGTTCTGGCCTCTTTCGTACTTTGAATTTGAAATTAAAACACTAGAATTTTTCGGTATTTGGATTTTCAGGTATGCTCTGCTGACACTTTTATGGGAGTTCTGGACTTAAATCAAGTTGTAACGGGTAGTACTGATCTAGAACTACTAAGATTAAATGAGTTCTAGCCTCTCCCATACTTTGAATTTACAATGACAACATTAGAATTTTTCGGTATTTGGATTTTCAGGTATGCTCTGCTGACACTTTTATGGGAGTTCTGGACTTAAATCAAGTTGTAACGGGTAGTACTGATCTAGAACTACTAAGATTGAATGAGTTCTGGCCTCTCCCGTACTTTGGATTTGAAATTGACAACATTAGAATTTTTCGGTAGTTGGATTTTCAGGTATGCTCTGCTGACACTTTTATGAGAGTTCTGGACTCAAATCAAGTTGTAATGGATAGTGTTGATCTAGATCTACACAAAATGAATGAGTTCTAGGTTCTCCCATACTTTGTATTGAAATTGACAACATTAGAATTTTTCGGTAGTTGGATTTTCAGGTATGCTCTGCTGACACTTTTATGGGAGTTCTGGACTTAAATCAAGTTGTAACGGGTAGTACTGATCTAGAACTACTAAGATTGCATGAGTTCTGGCCTCTCCCGTACTTTGAATTTGAAATTATAACACACGAATTTTTCGGTAGTTGGATTTTCAGGTATGCTCTGCTGACACTTTTATGGGAGTTCTGGACTTAAATCAAGTTGTAACGGGTAGTACTGATCTAGAACTACTAAGATTAAATGAGTTCTGGCCTCTCCCGTACTTTGGATTTGAAATTGACAACATTAGAATTTTTCGGTAGTTGGATTTTCAGGTATGCTCTGCTGACACTTTTATGGGAGTTCTGGACTCAAATCAAGTTGTAATGGATAGTGTTGATCTAGATCTACACAAAATCAATGAGTTCTAGGTTCTCCCATACTTTGTATTGAAATTGACAACATTAGAATTTTTCGGTAGTTGGATTTTTAGGTATGCTCTGCTGACACTTTTATGGAAGTTCTGGACTTAAATCAAGTTTTAACGGGTAGTACTGATCTAGAACTACTAAGATTGCATGAGTTCTAGCCTCTCCGATACTTTGAACTTAAAATGGCAATATTAGAATTTTTCGTTTACTTGGATGACATCATGTTATACTCTGCGGAGACTTGGATTTTCAGGTATGCTCTGCTGACACTTTTATGAGAGTTCTGGACTCAAATCAAGTTGTAATGGATAGTGCTAATCTAGATCTACACAAAATCAATGAGTTCTAGGTTCTCCCATACTTTGTATTGAAATTGATAACATTAGAATTTTTCGGTAGTTGGATTTTCAGGTATGCTCTGCTGACACTTTTATGGGAGTTCTGGACTTAAATCAAGTTTTAACGGGTAGTACTGATGTAGAACTACTAAGATTGCATGAGTTCTAGCCTCTTCCATACGTCGAACTTAAAATGGCAACATTAGAATTTTTCGTTTACTTGGATGACATCATGTTATGCTCTGCGGAGACTTGGAATTTCAGGTATGCTCTGCTGACACTTTTATGAGAGTTCTGGACTCAAATCAAGTTGTAATGGGTAGTGCTGATCTAGATCTACACAAAATGAATGAGTTCTAGGTTCTCCCATACTTTGTATTGAAATTGACAACATTAGAATTTTTCGGTAGTTGGATTTTCAGGTATGCTCTGCTGACACTTTTATGGGAGTTCTGGACTCAAATCAAGTTGTATTGGGTAGTGCTGATCTAGATCTACACAAAATGAATAAGTTCTAGGTTCTCCCATACTTTGTATTGAAATTGACAACATTAGAATTTTTCGTTAGTTGGATTTTCAGGTATGCTCTGCTGACACTTTTATGGGAGTTCTAGACTTAAATCAAGTTGTAACGGGTAGTTCTGATCTAGAACTACTAAGATTGAATGAGTTCTGGCCTCTCCCGTATTTTGAATTTGAAATTAAAACACTAGAATTTTTCGTTACTTGGATTTTCAGGTATGCTCTGCTGACACTTTTATGAGAGTTCTGGACTCAAATCAAGTTGTAATGGGTAGTGCTAATCTAGATCTACACAAAATCAATGAGTTCTAGGTTCTCCCATACTTTGTATTGAAATTGACAACATTAGAATTTTTCGGTAGTTGGATTTTCAGGTATGCTCTGCTGACACTTTTATGGGAGTTCTGGACTTAAATCAAGTTTTAACGGGTAGTACTGATCTAGAACTACTAAGATTGCACGAGTTCTACCCTCTCCCATACTTTGAACTTAAAATGGCAACATTAGAATTTATCGTTTACTTGGATGACATGATGTTATGCTCTGCGGAGACTTGGAATTTCAGGTATGCTCTGCTGACACTTTTATGAGAGTTCTGGACTCAAATCAAGTTGTAATGGGTAGTGCTGATCTAGATCTACACAAAATCAATGAGTTCTAGGTTCTCCCATACTTTGTATTGAAATTGACAACATTAGAATTTTTCGTTAGTTGGATTTTCAGGTATGCTCTGCTGACACTTTATGGGAGTTCTGGACTTAAATCAAGTTGTAACGGGTAGTTCTGATCTAGAACTACTAAGATTGAATGAGTTCTGGCCTCTCCCGTACTTTGAATTTGAAATTAAAACACTAGAATTTTTCGTTACTTGGATTTTCAGGTATGCTCTGCTGACACTTTTATGGAAGTTCTGGACTTAAATCAAGTTGTAACGGGTAGTGCTGATCTAGATCTACACAAAAACAATGAGTTCTAGCCTCTCCCATAGTTTGAATTTGAAATAACAACATAGGAATTTTTCGTTACTTGGATTTTCAGGTATGCTCTGCTGACACTTTTATGTGAGTTCTGGACTCAAATCGAATTGTAAGGGGTAGAACTGAGCTAGATCTACTAAAAAAGAATGAGTTCTAGCCTCTCCCATACGTTGAATTCGAAATGACGACTTTAGATTTTTTCGTTTACTTGGATGACATCATGTTATGCTCTGCTGAGACTTGAATGTGAGTTTAATTCATTTAAAAGACCAGAACTATTTCTAAAAAGTATCAGGAACTGTGGAACTATGCCGTATTTATATAGAAATCAAATAATATTATGCTCTGCTGAAATAAACCGCGAAGTTAGCAGAGCATTTTTTCAATTGACTTTTCTAAGGCTTTAACGCCGGAACTATTTTTAAAAAGTATCAGGAACTATAGAACTCGGCTGCATGCGAATAGAACTCACATTATTTTTTGATCTGCTGGACAATGCTCTGCTAAGTTCACGAACATGTTCGTTAGGTCAAGTTAGAGGCCCATAGGTCGATCTGAATACTCTTAACACTAGGTAAGCCACACCACTACACGAAAAGAAGAATAAGAAGTGAGCATTATCTTCTGTAAGAACATTTAATTAAAAACAAATTTAAGGTTCTACGACTTTTGAACATACGGATTAGAATATAGGTACCTAATAATATATTTTCAAACTAGCTGATGGTTCGTGAATTTCTATTTTAAAATAAAAAGAATGAAATTTCAATACCCAATAAAATAACTAAAGTTGATACGAGATACTTGTGATTCGCTAGTAGACAGTTCACTATGATAGTGGTCAATCAATAAATTCTGTAAACAACACACAGCGCCATGGTATGTTAGCTCCATGGTAAGCTACTAAGCTTGTGTTACGGTAACTAGACAACGAATATAATACTTAGATTTATTTTTCTTTTATAAATATACATAGAAAGACATTCAGACCAGATACAAATATTTATTTTAAGCATAAATATTGGCAAACGGCGGGAATCGAACCCGAAACCTTTTGCATTGGGCATTCGCACGACGCGTCACAGAAGTCAAACAAACAATAGTCTAAATAGGTGAGCCATGTCGTACAAAAATAAAACGCTTCAATTGCAATAGTTGCAGTTAACTTCATTTCCTATTAATTTCCCCTAAGATATCTCATTACACCTGGGCACGTATTCTATAACTAAATCGTCTCGACACAGCTTCAGCAATGTTTGATTTTGTAGAAGACGAAATAAAATGTTATAAACTTCCTGTTCTTAATTTCTTCTATGGTTTTCGCGATCGGGTTTTATCGCGTTTTATTCATGGTTTTAAACGAACCGAGCTTAGTGGCTTCTTCTCATGTGAGGGCGCGTTCCAAAGCCATGGTAGTTTTTTTTGAGCTAGCTAGGGATAAATAATTATAATTAAAATTGAAAACTATTACAATAACCCTATATTCTGCGTACCTACACTGAAACGTTTTGTTACAAATAATTATGAGGCGGTAGTTTACTGTAACTTTTTAGAATGTTAAAATAGATAAATTACATCCCATTCAACCTTGAAAAAGCCAACTGTAAAGTTGGCGAAAGTTCGGTTCGTCTAAAACCATGGATATAACGCGATAAAACCCGACAAATAAAGTCTTCCTGTTCTTGTTATTTTCCGGTGACATAAATACACATTTTTAATATAATATGCACTCATAGATTCTTGCCATTTTATTCTCGTGTATATATTTGAAAATATCTTTGATTGTGATCTCTTAAAATAGATAGTTGTACTAAAGTGGTCGGTCACGCGCATATTTGTGTTGTAAAAATAACTTTATCACTTGGCAGATTTCCTGGCGACCGACAACGACAGCGACCGAGCGTTCTCTACGCTAGAAAATGTCGCGTGCTCTTGCACACAAATCGTAACCCGCATCCATAATTATATTGTAGGATCATACTCTCGACGTGTAGTTAGCAAACAATAAAGCCAATTGACCGCTCATACTGCGAATTTTTCTACAAAACACACTTAAAGTAATTAAATCTTTTTTTTTAAATTAATTAAATTATTAAATATTTCGTAAATTTGTTTTTATTGCTCAAGGCATATTTACTAGAAATATTTTTAAAGGAAAAATTCATCTTCAAAAATTCACTTGTGGCGAGATTTGAACTCGCGTCCCTGGATTTTTGAAGATGAATTTTTCCTTTAAAAATATTTCTAGTTAATTAAATTAATCAATTAAACATTTGCGGGCGGTAATAATCAAACTTTGTGATTGGTCATTAGTTACCTATCTATTGTAAGACTTTTCGTGATTGGCCGATGCGCCGTGCAATCAATAGGCAAATCTAGACTCTTTGTGATTGGACGTTCTTGCGCTAGACTGTTACTAAAAAGACGTACTATTTTCGTGAAGAGGACAGACTTATGAGCAGTCACCTGGTCTTATCGTCGTTGGTAGTTAGTAATCAATTTAATACGCACTCGTGTTTATATTAATATAATATGAGACAAGAATATCTTGCCTGCATCACGGTGAGACGTCACGAAACGAAAAAAGTGTCTAGATTCTGAGCATAATTTAGTAGTCAACCTTCGTCAACTTGGTGGTAATTCATGTGATAAAGGAGAGCACAGATTACCTTTGATTTATTTACGACTTGCGTTCTGTAGGTAATTTGCTTTCAATTAATTTATAATAACAGTTAATAAATTAATTATTATGATATAGCTACGTGAGTAAATAAATTTATAAAAAAATCAGTCTTTATATAAAATGATTTATATGTTTACATTCAAAAATATTTAAGGATTACTTTAAATTTAAACTATTTTAATACTACATTATTGATTTTTTGACAGAAATAACTATAGAATTACCATGCCTAGGGTGCCATAGGTAGAGGTATGTAGTTTCCCATATTTATTTAATTTGGTTTAATGACTTCTTGGCGGGAGAGTTATTTTATTTATTTTTTTATTATTATTTCTTATCGGTTGTAAACCGATTATGGCCATTAGGAAATTAGCCAGTGTCATGTATTTTAATATATTATGCAAGTTATTTGCATCGAAACAGTCAAGTCGTCATAGTTAAAGTCAAGTCTAGGGAATCATTTGTAAACACGGCGGCCATTTACAAACAATCTTCACGGAGCCTTTGAGACAACACTAAGTCAATGTTTTGCACCGATTTTCACTTTCATTCCACTTGTACACCTTCACGAAACTAAATTGATTAATATGCCCCCGAAATTAAACAATTTGCACGCATATGAACTAGGTTTCACAAAAATGAAAATTTAGCACCACATCTCCTCAACGAGTTCCCGCCAAGACTCGAGTTTCTTTTTTGTGGACTTTTGTTTTTGACACGTTAGTGGAACATCGCGTCCTGAATTTTTATTTTTACAAAACCTAGTTTTATTGCGTTTAAATTGTTTAATTTCGGCGGCATATTATCAAGTTAGTAACGCGAAGTTCAACGAGTGAAGCGAAAATAAAAATACCAGTGCCAAACACGAAATTAGCACGTTACAACAGATGTTCCATGGGGTTGGAGGAAAATCGTCGCCATTTTTTCTGCAGCTGTCACGCATTGATAATTATTTCAAACGATTACAGTATAATAATTAGTGGTTGTTCACTATTAGTACGAGAAACTGGCTAAACTGTCCTACATTGCTGACAGAGGCCATAACTAAGGAAAAGAAAGAAGAGTTTTTTTTGTGTGCAATAAGTAGAAACAAAAAAGTCGGCGCTATTTTGTTAATAAAATGTTATGCAAACATTTTCTTTATAACCTTTTTCTTTTCGAAGTAATAAGGTCTATTCAAACAAATTCAAGGAAATAGAATTGTAAAGGTTTCGTCGACACTAATAAGGCTTCTTTGGTAATCCTGAATGCATAATCTTTACCGTGGGTTGAATACCTACCTTTCTACTAAACAATTTCATAATGAAGATCCGTTTACTCTTTATTTAACTTATTTTTGAATAGCTTGAACATTAGGATAATTTGAAATTGCTATAAGGTAAACCAGTAGATATAGGTATATAATATGATAATTTTAAAAATTGGTATAAGCTTGAAATGGGCAAAGGATGTCTAAGTAAGTACCTACTTAGTTTATGCACCGAGATACTAAAGCCCAATCATACACAGCGAGCTTCATATTGGATCCAAAGCGTACGAAGAATCTAGAGTTAACTCTCGATCGCTGCGAGGGTGTTAACTAACTCCTGAGCGAAGCGAATGAGTTATGTACCTAGAGACCTGAGTGAAGCGTGGGATTCAAGCGCCAAAGACAGGCTTTATTACCGAGGTGAATACTCTACTCTACACATCTTCTGCGGGACATTATAAAAAGGCTACACAAATAAGCATTTATTTAGCAACAAAACAATAGATTAATGGTACGTGTATGAAATATATTACAACTCTTTATTAAAACACTTTATTTACAAGGTTGACTCAACCTTGAAAAAGCCAACAGTAAAGTTGGCGAAAGCTCGGTCGTTTAAAAAATATGAATAAAACGCGATTAAACCCGGTAAATAAAGTTTTTTTATTATAGAAAATCGTGAAAACCAAAGAAGCTCTTTTTATTAATATTACATCAAAATGACGAATCCAGACATCGGCCTTAGCCCATGAAAAAAAGTTAGTTACTTTATTTTACTAAAAGTTTTTGCCTTACCCTTCTGTTAAAAAGAAACTCGAATGTCAAATAAAAAAAGGCCAGTTTTTATTTTTTTATGTGTTTTGTCTAGGTGGCCAGTTCGAAATGGCCATATACTACCAGAACCATAGTTCCAAATTTAAATTACATAGAAAAGACTCGCTTTACGTTGACCTTTTTGGTCAAATAAAATAACTTTGTAGAGCCGTAGATGTGTAAAATATTTTAAAAATAAGTATACAGAGACACGTGTAAACGGTCACATGTGAGTCGTTCCCTCAAGGTGAGAGTGGGGTCCTACCGCATCGCAGACTCTGGAATCGTGTCTATTTCGGCTCGATGTCGCGACTCGCGGTTAACAAGGGAGACCCGCCGGCACGCGCGCTCGCGTCCGGGCGGCATGCGGCATCATGGATGAGGCAGCGCCCGCGCATGCATTACTACGCTTTAGTACGCGACTGTGTTTCCCGAACATAACACGTTTAACACTCTCTAAACATTGTCCTTTTGTTGTATACAAGTCTACGGTACAAACATACACTACTCGTGACCCGGTTGTAGTGCAATGACCAACCTGATTCGGCTAGGAATTTGGATCTGAGATGCAGTGAATGTCGTTCTTATTTTAACCCGATGTCGATCATCAGTCTCGTCTCTGTACAAGAATAACAGGTGTTTCAGTAAAAGTGTTCTAATTTATCGTACCTAGTTTTCAATCGTCAGTTGTTTTAAAAACAGAATTGTTAACAGCGTTATTGATAACGTTACATAAATCCATCTAGCCTATTTTATTGTTATTGAGAACTTCGAATCAATAGAATAACATGTTTGAATTAGCAAAAGTAGTAAGGTACCTATTGATTGTTAGAAGGCCGAATTGTACGTAGTTTACTTAATTGTAAGTTGACTCATACAATTACATAAGTACCTAATATAAACTACGCAATGGTAATTGTTTCTGATTTTCAAAGAAAAATAATAACAGTTTCTAATGTTGATATACCTAATATATTAAATGAACTTAACTGTGAGAAGTAAAAATAACGACAATTTATCTGTCGCTCTTGTTTAGGCTAAAAATTAGACAGACAGTGTACGTCAAGATAATAACGCGATGGATCCAATGATATCATCAACGCACAAAGGGTTTATTCTCGAGTGATCACCGCTAATGTGATATCGTTGTTTGTTCAGTGATAAAGTGATAGTGAGAGGTATGCGCGCGCACGTTATTACCTCACCTGCTTGTATGAACTAAACCACGTGTTAATCGTGGAAAATACAGTAGTTTAATCCCGCTACTGGTGTGTAAAGAGATCGTATAGAAGTGCAAAGTGATCGGGTCGGAGTGCGTGGCAGTGTCGGCGCGGCGCTATGGTGTTGTATGGGGGTGGTGCTGTGAGAGGGGTACAACGGAGGCTCTCAGGTCCCTTCGGAGTTCCATGCTGTCGTGGGGCAAGTGTGCCTCCGCGGGCAGCTCGAAGCCGCCGGCCGCGCGGCGTGCTACAGCTGAAGCTTCCAGCGATGATACCTCCGACACAGAGGCCCTGGAAAGCGCGCTGCTCGCGAGCTCCACCACCCTGGCTAGAAGACGGCACGCCATAAAACTTAAAAGGAAATCCAAAATCTTCTACCGAATTATAAGGTTTGTTTCAATCCACTACGAAAAACTATGATGATATTTGTTTCACTTAACCAATTTTAATTGCTCATTATTTGTTTCACTACACTGTAGGTAGATTGGATGGTAAATCTTAAGAACTAGGTACTCTTCACGCAAAATGGATCTAATTAGAGACAGGTTAATTTTTGAACAAATGCTTTCCTAAAATTTCACCCGACAGGATATGAAGCTGCAACCCCGATATTCCGTATCGTACATCGTCTTGTCTGATGACGTTGTCATCCAAGTGTAGGAAACACTATTAAAATAAAAATCAAGGTTAGAGAAGGGCTAGTTGTAGAAAATAGCCTGTTTACAAGTAACTAAAAGTACATTCATACTGTAAGTGAGATGAAAACAACATAATATTTGAAGGTTAGTTCGGTATTAAGTAACCTATTCAATCAATAATCGGCCTATAGAAGGTATACTAGATGATTAGTTGTATTATATAATAGACCTACCGACATCCTTTGGGGACCGAGTAACTATAATTGGTCCGTTTCTATATAATAAGTATATATAATATACTACGAATTCTGGTGAAGAATTTATGCTTTCCCAAAATTAGCATCCGGTTGCACATCATTACTTTTGCAACTTGTTTTAGAAACTCGTCAAAGCGAATAGATGCCTAACTATTCGGTGAACCCTTGTACACCTCAAATTCGCAAAGCTACTCACCCAGGTATTCGTAAACCATACGGATTTAGCTATTGAGGACGGGCAATGAATAGAACTCCGACGTCTCTCTGTACATTCGATTATATTTTGAGATCGTACTTAAGTCACAGCACCTCAGATGTAGTTAGAAACGTTAGATTATTGAACTAAAGTTAAAGTTTTTACTGTGTGTTTCCACAATTATCCCTACAAGTCTGACTTGGCTTGCTGGTAGAGACTAGTCATCGAACATAATAATTCGTAAACGAGAACTTAGCCGTGTCAGACCTTAGGCTACAATATTATATTATCCTATGTTAAGAAGAAATTATATTTTATGTTGTTATAAATAAATTTCAGGACTGACCATTGAACTTGGCACTCATTTGGAGCACACTTCTTTTGTCGTTGAAGTCAACAACAAGGCATATATCATAATATTGGACTTGGCTCATTTTTCACATTTATGTTTTTGATGGTACCTAAAACCTTCACATTTTACTTAATTTGCTGTCATCAGGCTTCGTTCACTTGAATGATAACAATGAGATCAATAGATTATTACTGATAATCTACTTATACCTATAGCTAGCCCTATGTAATTTCAGTCAGAGGGCTAAGTGAGGGTACTTTAATTTATAGGTCAAATCGAGCCTGTACAAAAAAAGCAAGGCAAATCTCTTCGATTGCCAGCTAATTGGAGCGGTTAGCGCAGTGAGCTCTATACCTCGCCTGATCGCTTCTTGATTGATTAGAAAATCCTATAAACTTTTCGTGCAGCTAACGATGCTTTTTACTTCGTCTTAATTGAGAGACGACGACCGAGGCTTAGTCTCGCCATCTTTAATTTACGTTGATAACCTTTACCTTTATTATACTCGTACACCATCTCTTTTTATTCGTCCATTCATTATATACCGTAAGAGACTACTTCTGTACAGGTTTAGCAAAAACTTTTGCAAATTGTGGAAGGTTTTTTTAGAAATACGGAGGATTATTTACCTTCTTACCTTACACCATGTATCAATGACTACTTAGATAGTCAATAGTCCACCGCCGACTAAATAAGTTATAGTTTAGCTTCGCATCGTTGAGCCTGTTTTTCATGCATGGGAATCCACCACAAACTATGCCAGCTTGTTTTAAAACTAACAAGCTAAACTCATTAGTTCCATTTTATACGATTGGTTGATAGGCTAAAGATCTAAAAATACCTGCTACTGCCAAAAATAAATTTAGAGAATATTTATTTGTATATGAAGATGTCACTCAGTGCAAGCGGTACATCATACATGTTACAACTCCAACAGATTTTGATCTGCAGTGCACAGCACACACACGTGGTTTACGAGCACTAGAAACATTCCAGATAATGAGAAAAGTGATAGGTACCTATTCTACCACTGCTAAGAGTTTTGATTTGCTTTCTAATTTGGCTACGAAAATCACGAGAATCAAAATTACTAATTGTTATTTAGATTGTTTGGCCATTTTACTTCTATTACAGTCCGATCACGTAAAATGAGGACAGAACAGCGAGCGTCCGTATTTACATATTAGAATTTTAGGTTTTCCTCATAGAAGAGGAAATACTTACAAATTGAAATAAATTGTTTAGTTAGGTTAATAACATTTTTTCCTTATAGTACCTTATACTTATATTTCATTCTTATTTGATATTTGTTAGCCTCGACGGCCAATGAGTACCTATACGACGTTAAAGATGTGTTTTCTTATTTGCGTGTGTATTAATTACCAATTTTTAACCGACTTAAAAAAAGGAGGTTCTCAACCGTATGTATTTTCTGTATGACTTCAGATGATAAAACAGATTAATTAGTCGGTAGAACTGTACGTAGAGGTTATTTTAGTCTTTCTTATCAATTATTTTTTGGTTGGTTTTTTAATTTTTAAATTGTATTTTTCTCATAAACGCCTGATTTTCTTAATTTATGATCGCGATCGCTATGCTTGTAGAAGATTTCCTACCGCGGGGTTTAAATTATTTATAACGTTCGTATTAAACTAGCGTGTATACAATACAATGGCGTCTATCTACTAAATTATAGTGATCTGTATCATCTAAAATATTCTACCTACTATATTACTATGGAGTTAAAAAGTGGGACTCTTTTGTTGGTCGAACAATGCGGGTCGGCTTCCGGTCAGCTACTTTGCATTCCGCACACGCACAGCTGACGTTTCTCATCGGCGCGGCGCGGCGTCGCGCGTCGCTCGTCACTCAGCAACAAGTAGTTGGGAGAGGTATCTACTATACGTGTTTATTGTTGAGCTGCCACAATGCCTAGAGAAAATATGGATAAATAGTAATATATCTGTAAATAATTCATAATAATGCATTAGTTTCACGACAGTTTCGTCAGACCAAACCTGCTTAATCGTTATTTACCTTTAATAATAATGCAAATAATCGCAAGTTCGGTGTCCAAACTAGTCGTTTAGCAACACAAGTTTAAAAGTTATTCTTTGTACTTATTTGTATTTATTTTTAACGCTTCGCAGATCATAGTATTAGCGTTCTACAAACCTTAGTGGTTTATTATGCTATATTTAATAAAATCTTGTTATTTAAGTTCTTTTATATGACAATAAAGGCAAAAAAAAAAGTAAATAGTAAGTAAGTAGTAGTAGTAAGTAATATTTATGTATAATATGTATGTATTTACAAAAGAAAAATAAATACAAGATGTAACATGTAAGCCCTTTTAATCCGAAAGGGGGTTGTTCTAGACGTTTAGGCGAACAACTTTTGTTCTACGACTTTTGAAAATTCGAAGTACTTTTCGAAAAATGTAGGTGTAAAGTTTACTTGAAAATCAGCTGTTTCTGAGAGTTCGAGGTCATTGACCTTATGTTGTTCTTTCATTTAGTTTGGTCTACTACAATCAAACCTTCAATTACCTTTATTTTCAAAAACAGCTGTTTTTCCAGTGAAACATAATCTCAAAATTTTCAAAAAAAAAGTTCGATTTTTCAAAAGTCGTAGAACAAAAGGTGTTCGCCTAGACGTCTAGAACAACCGCCTTTCGGATTAAAAGGGCTTACCTGTTACATCTTGTATAAGTAGTATATCCGTTGTCTAGTCACCGTAACACAAGCTTAGCAGCTTACCACGGGGCTAGATGGCGCTGTGTGTTCGTCACAGGATTTATTTATATATTTATTTTTTATTTATTTAAATGATAAAATTACTTGGTATTATTACTAAAACGTCCCTCTTACGTGTTGGCTTTGGCTCCACTAACGCTTTTCAAAGGTCCGGGTGAGTATCACAAATGGTATCAACAAATAATAGAATAGCATGATAAAGCTCGGGCAATTAAAAGGACCGGGCGGCGCCAGGCGCAGTCAGTGCCTGCAACAACAATGCCTGCAACAAAAAGGCAATATGCAATTCTTGATGGACGCGAAAAATGAAAAAGTTTGACAACATTTCTTTCTCCGCGAAGAAGTCGCAGAGTTGTATAATTTGATCCGATCCATTTCATCCATTGTAATTTAATTAATGTAGGACGTCCATAAAAAAAACAATTTTTTTTTTTAAAAATTACTATTAGTCTGTAGATATGACGAGTCAGACTAATGACATGACCAGGAAAGTAGGTCGATATCCTGAGAGAAACAGGAAAACAAATGACATTGTCAATTATATAATGTACCTAGGTATTCAGTAAATAAGTTATAGTACCTATCTGTTTCTATATTAGATCTGGCATTTAACCAGATATTGACTTCTTTTTCTCTTCGTATAGTGATGTGCCTAGCTTAGTTAGTGTCTTTATGGTTTTCAGATTACTACCTCGAGCCGTAGGGCCTTATCTTGGCTTAATAACTGCTATCAGAGATAACAATTTGGACTAACTGCTTAACGTGCCTTTGGAAGCATGAAAACTCAAGATAAGATAGTGATTGCCCATCACATTACCAGTCACCCATCCAGTCATCCACTATGCGTTGGTTAACCTGCACGACTATACGTAAGATATTAAGCCGTCGCAACTAGGCTAATGAGCTTTTTAAAATGGTTCCTACAGAAATCCACTCTTTTATGCTAATAATATAATCACTAAAAAGAAAAAACGTTCTACGCAATTATCTTGTTGAGTAGTATCCATACCTACATGATGTAGCTACTGTGGGCCGTAAACACGTGACAGAAATACTTGTTTCGCAAAAAATACCTAATTTAGAAACGTACACAGTAAGTCATTCTAAGAACAATATTGTGGGCGAATTATTTGGATATGTGCTGGAAATGGGACATGTTTATGCTATTTTTGAAGATTATTATTAGTCATTTAATTTAGTTTAGCGTTTGATCACTTTTAACATTAACCCAGATAGTGACTAACGATGGATATAGCATACGTCTCATATGGACAATAGGTAACAATAGGTAGGTACTCATTGTAACGAGCAATTTAAATTCAGAAGTTCAAAATTGATTGTAGTTTAAAAACAAGGTGGCTACACTTAGGTACTAAGTTTTAATTCTTAAATACGTAGAGTTCCGTACGCCAAAAGATAATTATAAAAATTAAAAACCCGACATACTAAAGTATTTTCTGTACTAAAACGAATTAAAACACTGTCTAAAACATATCTTTATGTTATTTGGAGTCCCACCCGACTGCATCCACCATTTCTAAGGCTCTTAGAAGCATAATATCGAACGATTTTTAAGGTTTCTTTACCTTTAGGTAGGTATTCCAAAGCTACGAGATCAGGGGAATAGCTAAATTTGACTAGCTTGACTATGACTGATTCCCTCCACTGCAAGTGTTGTTAATATTGTTTTTACTTTTTTTTTAGTTATAATGTACCCTATGTCACTCGCGTGGTCGTGACGAATCTAACGACGACGTATCGTTTATCTAAATCTGTCCAGGACCCTGATTCTCTAAAAACATAGCATGCGACAAACAGGCGGGATGCAGGAGCAAAAATCATAAATAAAATAAATACGAATTAACGTACATCTCCTGCACGTCGCCTGCATTTCGCCGGCATTCCACTTACTATGTCCTTACCGAATCGAGCCCCAGCTGTTTAGGCCCTACGACTGCACAAAAATAGGTCACATACATACACATAGATACTTACGGCAAAAACATAACACTTCCTTTGGCAATCGTGTAAAAATATCGAATGCTCGATGTTCGGTTCGTTATTATTCTGCTCTAGGCTAAATCTGACTTTACCGTACCACGATTAATTTGGATCATAGAATGTGCTAAATTACTGAGTAATTAACTTTACGCTGAATGGATCCGTCAATTTGAGTTAAATTCATCGAAATCCTAACAGAGGGAAACAATTTATTTAACATCCGAACCCGTAGACTATTCAACTTCAATTTATCAAACTGTTATCAATTTAGCAATTTCACAATAGCCCGGCGAAATTTTCAATCACTGCGCCCTACTATTTAAGCTTCAACAAATCTAATTTCTGATTTCCTTTCAGATTTGATCAAACGTTTTTAATATTTACGAATTGTACTCTCTCGGTCCCTTGTTTTCTTTTTTACAAAGCTCAATTAAAATGCTCCATTTCTTTTTAATCTTTCTTAAAGAGAAATCAGCATTTTTGTGTAGCCTTTAGGCATAAATAAATGCCGCTTTTAAGTGTTGCAAATCGTTTAATCAAAAGTAATATATCGGTGAAATATGGAGCATAAAGGTCGTCTTTCATGATGGAAAATTGAATTAAATTGTGCTGCCAATCAGAGGCGCTCAATGAAGCCGAGCTCCCAGGCTCTTCAATAACTCGCTCGACAGTGTGATATACATACATATGCATATATCTTTCTGTCGATATACCTGTGCATAATCACTTTAACATTCAGATGACAGGAATAATGAACAAGCACTCAATAGTGCACACGTTTGCATAATTAAATTAGTAGGTGTTGTTAAAATGTTATTTTATAAAAAACTGGATAAAATTGTACGTGCCTTGTCCAGCCACGCGCAGTGTAGGGTTACGTAGTTACCAAAAATATTAGAGATTACAATCTAAAAAAGTCTTTACAACTATAACACTTACTTACCTAGTACCTAAATAATATTTAACAACGGAATTATTTCTTTCTTTCAATTAAAAGTACTCGTAAATTTGAAAAGACAGCTCAGCTGTGATAATTTTCCTTTGAACTTAATTATGTTTACTACAACTGTCAATACATATAACGTATCCAAGGATAAACGTTTGGCTGTTAGAGGGGGGTACACATAACTCTAAAACCTAAAACTCTGAAACACTTTAAATATTTCGAAAACGGAACCCTAAAATGGAAAATTGTTTGGAAAACTCACAATGATTTTAAAAGAGCTTTCTAACGATACACCACACGATGGAGAACCTAAGCAAAAAAAAAAAAACCCCCATTGTACATGTGGGGGAGGTAGGTAGCCTAAAAAAGGGTTATATTTTTTTTATTGTAGTACTTGTTTGGCGTAAATAATATGTATACTCATGGAAAATTTCAGCTTCTTAGTACAGTCTGCAAAGGACTTAGGGTACCAGGTATACTACGTATTACTAACCTGTGTCTCTGAGGAAAGCCGCGGACGGACGGACGGACGGACATGACGAAACTATAAGGATTTCTTGTTGACTACGAAACCCTAAAAATGGGTGTAACAGCACACAGCGTTTGGGTTAGGGACAAGTCGTCCAGTTCAAAACTGGAACCACGGACCCATTTCCTCTTCTGTAATTTTATAATATATGCAACTGGGTCAATACTCCGATTTCCCACTTGCCATTGTCACGAATTTCCCCATCTGTTACCTCAGACATTTATTAAATGCAATTGTACGAGTAGATCTGTTTTATGGGTTGTAATCTCAGGTCGCACTTCAACCATCTCTTGTGGTTGTTTGACTTCATTTGACGGCCACAGACGGATTTATTGTCAATAACTTTTTATGAAGTTTATCAAACGTTAGGTTTCAGTCGACGCGGACGTATCGGTTATTTCCGTGACATTTTATATCGATACTGCAATTTGTTCCGGGCACAACTGTATGTATACCATGCAATTGTAATAAGCTACATTGTTATAATATTATGGGTTTTACAACAGCCCAATTAAAGTTGCGAAGATAGTAGTTACCAATGTAGCTTTTTATAAAATACTCGCATGTTCAATTATTGCAGTCAGTACATAAACAAATAGTCTCAGTGGTCTCATTTCAGTAGAAGTGAGAAAAAAGGACTTAACTCCTAAACTACGAAAAATATCTAAACACAATAAATGGGGGTGATTCGAGTGTCCCTTAAAAGATATTCGATCCTTTACCTCCGGACTTTCGCTTGACACTACTTTCTGTGACACCCTGTATACACTTATAGGGATGATTCTTATTAGAACAGGCCGTGAACGGGCCGGGGCTTTTTTGTATGAAAAATGTACGGAGTCGAACGTCCGTCGTGTGATTTCTCCCCACAAAAATCCGTAAAAAGATGTGCGTGAGAAAATGTGTACTAAAATGAGAATCATTAGAATCGTCTCTTTCTAAGCGGTATTGTGCTAAGTTATTTTGACAGTTGTTATTAAACTGTACACCGGTAAATATGATAAAGCGGTTACTAAAAATTACTAGACATGACATAAAACTATTGTTAAATAGTAGGTACCTAACAGCCAACAACAAAACATAAACTTACCTATATTTTTGATTAATTAAACGGGCCACAGAGTTTTATGAGCAATTTATTTACAGAACGTTGCTGATATTGCACATTTCTGAGTCTGCGTGGAACGGTGGAACGTTCTCGGAGCGAAATATTGCAATTTGAGGCTTATGGTTCCCTGATGCAGGAAATAGCTGAGTGCAACCTACATTAGGAGCATGCAGCCGCGCTCGTCGCATTCTAAATGCCTTTTTAAATCACAGTTTCGTTTATGATTTTACTCGACCATGAACTTGTTTTAGTTCAGTTTTTTTTTAACTTTTGTTTAAGCATTATTATACCTGTAATATAAGTAATTTATACCTGTAATATAAACAATTTAAGTACAAACAGTTTAGTATATAAAACCCTAGCGTGGTCAATTAAAAATAATTACCTTTTTGCAAAAGAAAATTAGTTTGTTTTCGTAATAAGTAGGTATATGAAAGTCGGTAAAGATACACTAGAAATTTTGCTTAGACCTAATAGGCCTAATAGGAAGAAAAGCTTGGATCCAAGAATTTTGATCAAGATTACAAAAGATCTAAACCAGGTGTAAAGGTTGGCCTGCGTAAATAGAACTGTTTTAGCTACCTAAATCTACACTTTGCTCTATTTTAACACCATCTCTCTACCCTCTAGTTTTTAGAATTTCGAGCAGTATTTATTTTTAAACTATCGTCCATTACAGGTACCTACGTATCTACACAAAATGTTTTCGTATATCAATAAAGGTGTGTAAAGTAGAACGTATGGTAATTTTAGTAAAAATAGGCAGAAACCAATGATAAAACAGGCATGAGCCTGCGCTTTATAAAGTAAGCGGTCCTATTACGACACTACGACATCTCTAAATATTTGGAAGGTTTAAAACTTTTTTGATTTACATATTTTGAAACGGCACCGTCTAATATAACAAAAAAAAGCCTTTATTAAACAAAAGGAAACAAAAAAAAAATAACATTAGGTTCCCGCACGAGGCAAAGCCTGTATCGCAGGTAACCGAACACATAACATTATTTAAAACATGACACAAAATTGACGCAACATAGAACCAATACAGTTTTGGCAGTTAAGTATTAATTAATCAGTTACAATTTTATCAAATCAAAAATATGGCAGCGAAGGATGAAGTTGAAATATCACAGGGTGTACGCAGGTGAGAGTAAGATTGGTAAAGATTGGTATTCATACTAGCTGCGCCCCGCGGTTTCACCCGCGTAAGTCCCGTTCCCACGGGAATATCGTCTACCTATATTCCAAGTTTTATCGCAATCGGTTCAGTAGTTTTTGCGTGAAAGAGTAACAAACTCACATACATAGGTACATACATACAAACTTTCGCGTTTATAATATTAGTATGATGTTAGATATAAGTAGGATTATTAAGCCTACTCCAGATTGCTAATATTTATAAGCTTTGTGAGGAAAAGGTGATTTCAGATGCTCCATTTTTAGTAAGTACTTTTTGGAATTATAAAATCTATACCTATCGTGACTTTTAAACCTTTTGGTAAAGTTAAAATTATTGGAAAATTTAATTATGCAAATAAATTAATCGGATCTCTCTTGATCCCTATTGAAGAGGTTATAAAAGTTTTAATCACGGGCAAACAGTGGGGGCCGTGTTGAAGGGATATTAAACTAGAAACAGTAATTGGTCGTCGCCAGGTGCCCATCGACGTTTAGTTGGAATTTCGGAATAGTCGCTTTCGGTCGGTGCCCTAAATTATTGTTTTGATGAATTACACTGTCGGCAGACTTTTATTATAATAAGCTGGAGATCATCTTTCCTCATAAATTGTACCGTATAAATTAATCTCACCAAATTTATTGCGAGGAGGATGTCTGCTCTTTTAATTTTCGCAGGAAAGAAATATTTTCCATGTCACGTTAAATAAATGATGCCTTAACCCTCAAGTCACTAGGCTCAAGAGATTTCACTTCCCAAATATTTCTTCTTAATATTTCCTTTGAACAGGGATAATTTTGAATCAAATCTTGTGAGTACCATTTGGAGAGGTTTTTAGTTTTATTTGATTACTAGCTTGGCCACGTGATTATAGGGATAAAAAGTAACTATGTGTTATTCTAGTTACCTATACTCTAAGTTTAATCGCAAACGGTTCTGTAGTTTTTGCGTGAAAGAGTGACAAAGTCACAGACATATGTACATACAAACTTTCGCGTTTATAATATTATTAAGAAGAAAAGAGTAAGATGTTTTCGCGTGAATCTGTCAATCAGAAGTATGGTCGCCATTATGTCGCGTTGTCGTGTTGCGTTGCTAATGTGCGGATCCGTCCGCGTCGTTCACTTAGAACAACAGGTTATTGTTATAGTTTTTAGGGTTACAACATGGTTACAACGAAAATATTTTGTCTCCTATACCTCCTACAAGTGCGAACAGATTAATAGTTAAATAAAGTGTTTTATTATGCAAAATCGCGAAAACCATAAAATAAATTAGATTAATAGTTTTTAAACTTTTATTGTATTGATGCTATGGTAATAAACGTATAGAAATTTAAATAAGTTCGAGTCAAGGTGTGACATATGGGTTCAAAATTCCTCTCGCACAAAAAAATAAAATAAAAAATTGTTTATCTAGTAGTTCAGGTATTATCCTACAATGGTTGTGCTTTATTAATTCACCTACGTAAGGTGTCGGCATAAATTTGTGAAAACAATGACCACATAGTTCGAAAATAAAAAAAAAACGCGACGAGAGGAACGTGGGCGCGCACACGATGACACGGCCGTCGCGTCGCTCAAAGACAATCTCGATTGAATGAAGTACAACTACAGATTTCGTTTTTAGATAAGTATAGGAGAATTTAGTCATACGAGTAAAGCGATGCGGAACCGCTCCGTCAAAGAATTGAATGGGGTGTCGTGAGTCGTGCAGCTGTTGGTCTCGTCTCGGCTGCACGATCACGGTCAGTGCAAGCGCGCGCGCATTGCACGCGGGGACACGGCCAGCTCGAGATGTGCTCGCAGACTCGCGGGCCCCGGCCGCAGACATGCACACGCGGTATAAGCGCTTAGTCACGAACCACGAGGCATTTATATCGCTACACCATCTGTGATAAAACATTCCTTAAACACGCATTTTGTGATAAATAATGTGATATTTTTGTGGTTGTGAATCATGGGCTTTTTAGATATATCGTTTTCTGTGTTCAAAAAGTGTCCCAATTTAAAACTCAGGAGGCGTAGGTATTGGAGATCCAGGTAAAACTTTTTCCTGTCTAGAAACGATACCCATAAGTAGGTAATATCTTTTGCAAATAATGATAATTCATAATAATAACAGAAGCGAATTAGGAACACTTTGCCGTTAGTTACAACCTGATAATTTAGAAATCAATGTTCTGTAACACTACCTGCCTACATAATGTTATCTATCAAGGAGATAGTGTTTAATCTAAATAAAGATGGCCGAAAAATTAAAAAACTGTAATTTCCGCATTACAAACAGCTAAATTAGTAGCTAAAATAGTTTGAGTACTAAAGGGAAAAATGGGATAATAGAATGGAGGTCCAAAAATGAAAGAAAAGATAGTAAGTTAATTTCAGAATATCTGTCTTGTGTTGACAGAATATCCCACAAATTTGATGTACCTATAGCAATTTTGATAGTTTGAGTCACAGTCATAGAAAGGTTGAGACCAGCGGGGCACAGTCTGAATGTTGTCATAGATTTTTGATGTTGACTACCTAACTTTAAACTGGTGCAACTTATTTTACTGTCGGTTCAGTAGTGTTTGTTTAGAGCAAACTCATTACTCATTCACTATAAATAAATAATAAAAACCAACTTATTTATAATATGGAAGTTTACAAATAAATTTATTTAAGTTTTTTTTAGAATTCCACATTTTGAGAGTCAACATTTTAAGGTATTTGTTTATTTAGAATCATATCAGCTACGATATGGTAGGTACCTACCTACGAGTATGAACGCTCATGCTATAAGAAAGATAGATTATTTTTCACGGTAAATTGTGATTCTTTGAATCCTCATTCTGCGGAAGGCACGATCATAGTCCCGTCATCCTAATATGATGGTGGTATCAGCTTTAGCACATAACGTTGTTCGAAAAACTGGTAGGTAAATGTAATTCTCAACAAATTCAATCTGGTTCAACCCTATAATTAATTTACCTAAGATGATGTATCGATAATTAAGCCGACATTGCATAATTTGTAATTACCTTGTTAGATTGTTAAACTATTTACATATCAACTATCTATCTATCACAAAGGTCTAATCTATCTTACTAAAATTATAAACGCGAAAGTTTGTATGTATGTAGTAATATATATACCAATACTAGCTGTGCCCGGAATATCGGAATAAAAAGAAGCCTTTTTGTTATTCCTGGTCCCCAGCTACCTGTATTCGAAGTATTCCAAGTTTCATCGCAATCGGTTCAGTAGTTTTTTGCGTGAAAGAGTAATAAAGTCACATACATACGTACACACATTCATACATACATATATACAAATTTTCGCGTTTCTAATATCAGTTCTTACTAATACTTACAAAGCTGAAGATTTTGTTTGGTTAGCCTCGCTAATCTCAGGCACTAGTGGTCTGAATTGAACAATTCTATTTATGTTTGATAGTCTAATTATCAAGGAAGGTTTAGGCTACTTTTGATCCCCATATTCCTACGGGATCTGGACCCATTCGGGTAGAACCAGAAGACACAGCTAGTACTGTGATACAATATCTTCAATATTTGGTCGATTAAATGTGAATAAGAATAAATCGAATAGTTATTATAGTTAAGATAGCAAACACTAATGTATTTTTAATGACCCCTATTTGTAGGTATACTAACTAAAAGAATTCAGGGCAGAAATCACCTTAAAGTTTGTAAAATATCTGTTACATTTATGGTCGATTAACCGAGATTCCAGGTAATGATATTGTAAAAGAGTTAAAGTAGTAGGTCAATAGATCATTTATCTCGGAGGTAATTCCCTGAGATAAATCCTACAGATACGGATACGGTGATCGAATCGGGCAAATGATACATACCTGGACCCGGCTTTATGTGTGACATTGTAAAACATATTCATGAATATTTAAATATTACACTGGACAGTGGACATAGCGACATCGAGCCCGAAGCCAAACAAAATGAACACAACGTTTCGAAATACATACCCCACAAGTGAGTTTCGTGTGTTGTGAATAGCAGTTAGTATTACTAGTAGTGTCCCGCGGTCACACCCTGGCTAGTTCCGAGCCCTTGAGCGATTTCAAAAACCTTTTATTTTTCTTAGTAGATCCTACGCATAACTAAGGTCGTAGACGCATACACTGTTTCGAGAGTCATATTGTTTGAAAGGTAGGTCGTCTAAATTATACCTACGCCTCTAGCGTATATTCCCAACGGCCTGCTCCGTCCATTTGTTCCCATCGGCCACCGAATTTGCAGATGTGGTCTATTTTAATAAAGTCTCGACATTGTCACTTTAATACAATACATTTCGTCAAAGATGTATAATTTTGATAAAATCTAGTAGCTCCAGAGGTAACTTCAACAAACATATAACTTTCCTCTGTTAAATCTTATTTAGATTTATAAAAAAGTAAAATACCTGAAAATATTGAAGTAGGTATGTAGGTAAGTAATTTAATTAGTGTTACCGAAACAATTTTCCGCCTCATCGAGCGTATCCTCCTTGATCGATGTCTTCAAGTTACATGCCTACCTACTGTACATCGATAGAATAATTACAAAAATGAAGTCTTATTTTACAGAACTTCAAACAGCCTACTTTACTTTAATGAGACTTCGTTTATGTTATTTAAAAGGTCCTGAAATATATTTTACCTGGAAATGCCGATATTCTCCCATTATATAATGTCATTTTTCGAGCCAACTATCGAAGAAAATTATTTTTGTATTCGATTCAAACCGGTTTTGTTTTAAAAACAGATAGACAATCTGTATTCAAATATACAAACTTTTGCCCTAGTAAAACCCGCAGTCTCGTTTATTTCCATCAACCACCCCTCACTGGTCATAAGTAGTAGCGTGTACCACCCCGGTGAACAATGGCACTTTTATAGTCTCATCTACATCTCATTTTTTTTACCTACTAGCCGCGCCCCGCGGTTTCATCCGCGTAAGTCTTATTCTCGCAGGATTACCGAGATAAAAGTAGCCTATACGCTATTCCAGGTTTCCAGCTACCTGTTTTTCAAGTTTCATCGCAATCGGTTCAGTAGTTTTTTGCGTGATAGAGTCACGAAATCATATAGGTACATACATACAAACTTTCGCGTTTATAATATTAGTAAGAAGTAAGACTGTAGTAAGTTGAGTCAATGATGTCTTATAAGTCGTCGCGTTGTCGTTCAGCTAAAAAAAAATTAAAAACACGTCAAATAATTAAAAAAAAAGAAAAACAAAATTTAAAAAAAGAAAAGATATTTTTAAATTGTCTGTGGTTTTAAAAGTAGGGTATTTTTTATATATAATTTACTTTATTTTTTTTAACGACAAAAGGACGACATAGTAACGACAAACGAGCATGGTAGCGCGGTACATCTGCAAACACATTACAGATCTGATCTGAAAAAAAAAACAAGCTAATAGACATATTTTTGAATTCTCCTATTATTATCATCCAAACAGTTACAGACTTTGGTCAGATTCTATATAAATACATACATTATTTTAGTAACTAACTTCCGCCGGTTTTATTGTGTCGACTAATCTACTCTTGTGGATCACTACTGGGTAATGAGTTTTCGTTGTTTTCCTTGTTTTTGTAGTTAGATGGTTTGTTATACACTATATGATGTGGTTAAATATTAAGTAAGTAGGTACACTACCAATGAAAACTGTTCGTTAAGGTGAATATTACCTGAATGCTTCATTTTTTAAGTTAACACGATAACCCTTAGGGACCGTCTCTACGAGCGTTAGAATCGCGGCGATATTATCTTATTTTTATACAACGCACCCGTCGCGTTAACATCGCCGTGTGGAGACACGTTCATAGAGATTGTATAGAAATAAGTGGCTCATAGATAATATCGCCGCGATTCTAACGCTCGTGGAGACGATCCCTTGGGTATAGTTTATTTAGAAACAAAAGATCGAATTAGCAATTTTTCCACATCATATACCACCTCGATAGCCTTCGTGGGTAAATAGACAACATTTTAAAAACTTAGTACCGGACAAACTGGGGAAACTTTGTGACAAAAATTTTCGAAGATATCATTTTTGTTTCTCAATTACATCTAAATAAAATATTTTGTTTTTTTAAAGATCATTGGATGCGTTCAAAATAAAAAGATTTTATGATATATACATTTTAAACTCACACGATTTTAACTCATAATTATTTTTCACGGGTCTTACTCGCGTATTATTATTGTTAAATTCTCTTACCTCGACGTTTCGATCATGTTACAATGATCTTGGTCGCGAGGGGACACGCGAAAAAATACGCGAGTAAGACCCGGGAAAAATAATTATGATTCTACGATATCTCAATTGATTATCAAAAAGTGTCACAAAGTAAGGCATACTGTCACAACATTACCCCATTTTTACCTGTACCTACTTAGTTGAAATTGTTGTTCATGCTTTCTCCGAAACTATAAGAGATAGCTTCATGTGAGTTAAACCAAAAATAGCGCTTTTTTTCAAGATATTTACAATTTTTAAACCTACGCAAAAATGATGGAACTCAAGTTGACTCAGCACTAGAGTTTGAGAACTTTACGATTTAAATCGCACAGAAGAACTCAAGTTGCCTCGGCAGTTGAGTACTTTACGATTAAAAACCGCAAAAATAATACAACTCAAGTTATGTAATTTATAACTTATATTTAGGAATTTTCGGAGTTACATATTTGAACCTTTTGGAGTGGAAACTTGGGGACAGTGGGGGCCGGGGGCACAGGCAATATGTCGGTTTTTGTCTGAACACCTAGTGGAAACAACGCGAGACCAAAATGAAAAAGTTTACTTGGCACAACGAATATGCATTGCCATTCAGCGCGGCAATGCGGCCAGCATTTTGGGCTCTCTGACAAGTTATGAAGACTTTTTGTTCAAATAAGTATTGTCCCATGTATTGTAATTATGTTTCTGAGTGTTAAAATAAAGAAATACAATTCTTTATTTCTTTATTTATTTTTATTTGTTTCCAATGTTTTATTTGTTTTGTATTTATCTATTTGTTTTTTTGTTTTGTTGTTTTAATTTTATGTGTATTTAGATTTAATTAGTTTCTATTTTTCATTTGATGTGTATAATAAAAGGTCAGTTATTCTTTAATACAATAATAAATATAATAAAGCATAAAGATATCTAATATTTTCTCGTCACAAGTATCACAACTACGTCGGACGTGTCTATTATTTCCGTAATGTAATCTAGATAGCACTTATCACGGTTGCGGTGCGAAGGTACCTACTACCTACCTATACATAGGTATAGCTATCTATAGGTATCTATCTGTTACAACCAACAACAATACCATTGATCTCAGTCAGCCAATGTCATTGTAATATGATTATTACGAAATTGATCACAGATATTGAGCAGGAACAAGTCTCTTATCTATCAGTTATCAATGTAGGTACTCTCGAATTAGCTTCACTATATTGCTGTTTTAGTGATTTTTTTATTTCTTTTTCTATTTTTTTTGGATGTCCAAGAACTAATGTAGGTTATTAGATGTGACCACTGGGATATACCTTATACCTTAACTGGCATCTCAGCAATAATCATTGGAGTTTTTTGGCGATTCGTATACATATAGAAGACATACTTTTCTGTTATAATAATAGATACTTTTATTACGAAGACGAAAGGTGCTCCCTCACCGGTGAACATTCGCGTGTAATGTAACGTTCCAGATTCAGAATCACAAGAAACAGCGCGCACCTTTAAAGTCGAATCTATAATGTTACATTACAAGTGAATGAAAACGATGAGGGAGCACCTTAATACCACAGAATATATAACAATATCTAATACTTAGATAACAAACAATAAAAAAGTTAAACGAAGTGGAAACTAACCAATTGAAAACACTTTACGAATAGCCACACGCTAAAATAAATTACTCATAGAAGTTTAAACGTCAATAACAAGGAAATAATCGTTTATGACTAGGCTAGCTACTAGGTAGGTACATATAGCTTTGTCCCTCAATTGAACTAGACCTTGTAACCTTTAAATCACAGAGCGAAACGCCTTCATTCATTCATAGAAACAAGGTCTCTGGAACAAAAACTAATACAATGTCCATATTATAGGTAGGTAGGTACTATTGATAAACGTTGAATGTGGACCTGAATCCGTGTTTAATATAGGTACACTAATAATATAAAGAGCAAAGAGTTGTTTGTTTGTTTGTTTGTACCGAACAGGCTCCTATCCTACTGGACCGTTTCAAAACATTTTCAACCAATAAAAAGCTACGTCATCGAGAAGTAACATAGGCTTTTGCTTTTGATCCCAATACGGGATCGAAACTTAAGCGAGTCAAACTGCGGGACGCAGCTATTTATAATTATTGAGTAAGTTATAATAGTAAATTCAAACATTTTAGCCGAAGCAAGTACGTATTTTTCACTTTATAAATCCGACTGCGGAAAACAGCAATTGAAAACTACACAATGCGATATTATATTAAATAAATAAATATTAATGCCCGCTTTCCATTGCGAGCGGAGCGGTCCCATTACGGACTCTGCAATACTGGTAACGATAATTTTCATACAAGTGCTTCCACCAAAGCGGAGTTGTATGAAAATCATGGTTACGACTGTAGCGGAGTCCGTAATGGGACCGTTCCGCTCGCAGTGGAAAGCGGGCATAATACCGTCGTGCGTGGCGAGGTGCTAACGAGCTAGGAAAACAACTTACGAGTAAAGGATCAAATAAACGTAGCTTATTATGGCGTTGGACGTGTCGATACTTAAAGACGCGACTGATGTGAAATCCCTTCCGATTGAATAGTTTTATTCATAACCGGTATCAAATAGATCTTTATACAATGTATTATGTTATTGTACATGATACAAGAAGTGTCCCCTTCATTTGAAAAACAATAAAAAATAATTTTAAATACCACTATTATACAGGCAAAGTTACCCCTGTTTTACAAAATAAATCAATTTTTCTTCTAAATCCTTAATCGCTATATTTTCTTATAGGCATCATAATATTAGAAAATTCAATACCTAGAACCTCTTCATCGCATTTTATAAAAATATTATTTTAATCTTCGTTAATGATTGATTTTACGAGATATTGTAGATTTTTTCATGCAATTCCATCTCGCTCATTTATATGCAATTCCATCTCGCTCATTTATATGCAATCGGACAAGGACCGATAATTATCATCTATCGCCGTCTTAATAGCACCTAGTATAATGCTGATCACATGATGTATTAAAAAAACATTTATGTAATTTAAAAGAGCGCTCTTTTGGCAATATGTGACAGGGGATAGCGACATAGGTTATACATTACGCAAACTATTAGAGTGTAACGTAAAAAATGATTAATGAAAGCGAAAATAACTTAAGTAGATAACTAAAAAATAGTCACTAAACTAAAGGTACTATTTAAAAATTTAAATTGTAATTTTAGTTTACTAGTCGAGCTTTAACTTTTATAAAACCAACAAAAACCTTATTTATTTCGCAAATTAAATATTAAATAGGTACCAGGTTTTGAAAACAAAATAAGCCAAGGTGCCTTCTATCTAAGATTCAACTGTACATTATAACAAGGTAAATCAACATTTTCAAACTTTTGTTATGTACTGGACATCTTACTAATTTTTTAACTTGAAAGTATGCATGTAATGTAAATATGTATGTAGGGATATGTATTTATTACTCTTTCACACAAAACTGCTAAACCGATGGCGATGACCTACTTAAAATATAGATAGCTAGAGCCTAAAAATTACACATAGGCTGCTTTTATACCGATATTCCCGCAGGAACGGGACAATTTTAGCAAATACGATAATGAAGTTGCATGAATAAACCAATCATGTGCAACTGTACCTACAAGCCGATCGGTGGTTCCATAAAGCTAAACAAAATGTCAACCACTAGCCCAAATAGTTTTGACAGCCGCCCGGCCGCCCTTCCACTCTACCCACGTGGGTTTCAGCGACTGCCGCTTTCCATAAAATATTTATATGACGAATTTTTAACAATATCGATCCCCTTGTCAATGTTATTTACGATTTGTAAAGGAAAATTCTGAATAATTTTGTCTTAATTCTATGTTCACCTCGTAGTTCGGTAAACGTTGCACTGGGATTTCCTAGACTACACGTCTATTTAGGTATAGCATTTTTATTCTAGGTCATTATATACATCTCAATAATGTTCTTTTTTAGCTATTTTGAATTAATTATTAAATAGGAGTGTAGAGTGGATGTTGTAGTTTAGCAGTTGTTTCTGACAGCAATCGTCGTGGCAAGTAAAAGGCTTTAGTTAAGATGACCAGAAAACTCTAGATAGTCTAAGTCTAGATAGTAAAAATCTAAGAATATGCTTATTTATGCCTTAGTCAGGATTTGAAACTAAAATAACTAGGAGTTCGCCCCGAAATGAGACCTCACGCTCCTATCTCCTCAATCCCCGAACCGATCCGGCTCATCTTCGAACTCATAAATTCTATTGACCTAAACTACGTGCATACCAAAATTCATGAAGCTCGGAGCTATGATACACAAGTTATCGTCGAACCAACAATCAAAGATACTAAAATACAAGCGCCTCACTCGCTTCGTTCGTTCGGTCAAAAATGGCATCCAAGTTGGCCAAGGGGCAACCTTAACATAATCCGAAAAAGCCAATGCGGGTTCGAAAAGTAAAAGAATAATTGAATTCCTCTTTACCTAATTGAGAGCCGGACAAACTAATGAATACTTAGGTAGGTAAAAGCGTATCTCCTTAAGTAACCATTGAACTAAATAATTCACTAAAGACGCGTATCGTCCAATTTACTTGACCGTCCTCAATCGAGGTCCCGAGAAAATTAACTATCATTTATTCATAAGATTGTTCTACAACATGGCCCATTTTATGTTACTTCCTCTAATGTCGTGTTTATTGTAACTCAAACTCATGCAGGCTTAGTTTATCAAAGCCTAAGGCTGCCTTTTTAGGGTTCCGTACTCAAAAGGTAAAATGGAACCCTTTTACAGTTTCTACTGTCCTTCTGTCTATCACGAGGCTGTTAAAAAAAGGACTTGCTGCGGAAAAGCTGTTAAGTTCTCGCGATTAATTCCATGACGCCGTAAAATGGGACCTTTATACAGTTTCTACTGTCCTCTGTCTATCTGTCTGTCACAAGGCTGTTATTTTTTTGTCTAATAAGTTAAAATTTTAACTTGTGTGTTTCCGCAATTAGCCTTACTATTGGGCCTTTGTGCGTGATTTTAAGCCGTTGGTTTTCTGACGATGTTTTCCTTTATCGTAAGAACGATGTTAATAGCGCACATAAATTTTTCTTAAAGAAAAACACATTGTTGTGCGGCCGGGATTTGAAACCACGACCTTCGGAATGAAAGTCGGGGTATCTACCACTAGACCAACACCGCTCTCACTTATTATTTTGTGTAATAGTTGAAGTCAAAAAACAAATAATAGGGACATAGCTTTAGAAGATCTAGATTACATAGCAAAAAAATATTGCTCCAGAAGCATCATCTAGTGAGGAAAAACGGTAATACGTTTGTATGGAGAAACACAACTAATTTGGACTCAGTGCGTGTAGTTCACGTGGTTCACTTGTTCGCAAGTTGTTAGTTTATAATATAACTAGCAGCGCCCCGCGTAAGTCTCGTTCCCGCGGGAATATCGGGATAAAAAGTAGCCTATGTGTTATTCCAGGCCTTCAGCTGCCTATATTACAAGTTTCATCGCAATCGGTTCAGTAGTTTTTGCGTGAAACAGTAATAGATAAATATAAATAAATACATACATACATACCCACATACAAACTTTCGTGTTTATAATAATACTAGCTGCGCCCCGCAGTTTCACCCGCGTAATTCCCGTTCCCGCGGGAATAACGGGATAAAAAGTAGCCTATGTGTTAATCCAGGTCCCCAGCTATTTATATTCCAAGTTTCATAGCAAACGGTTCAGTAGTTTTTGCATGAAAGAGTAACAACCTCACATGCATACATAAAAACTTTCGCGTTTATAATATTAGTAAGATTAGTAAGATAAGAATAACATCCCTACGTCAAAACGGAGGAGGCCTTGCGTTCAAACTTTTCTTTGAACAATTTATTTACCTGTTTCTATATTTGTTTTTAAACCACAAAAATTTATACGTTTTGTGGTCATCAACTTTAAACGTGAACGATATATTATTATAGGTTATTGAATTTATTTATTAAGTATATTTACATTTTTTAACCGACTTCAAAAAAAGGAGGAGGTTATCAATTCGTCTGTATGTATAATTTTTTTTTTTGTATGTTCACCGATTACTCGAAGACGGCTTGACCGATTAAGATGATTCTTTTTTTAATGGATAGATGGGAGCTCCAAGATGGTCCCATAAAAATTGATGAGGATCTGATGAGGGTCTTCGGAGTGATGAACGGAAATATGCTCCTCAAAACGCATTAATCAATCCAATTCTTTATCGATTACTCGAAGATGGCTGGACCGATTGAGATGATTCTTTTTTTTAATACAAAAGGTGGGAGCTCCGAGATAGTCCCATAAAAATTTGATGACGATTTGATGAGGATCTTCGAAGTGAGGACCGGGAATTCTCCTTAAAACGCTGTATTCAATTCGATTGTTCATTGATTACACGAAGATGGCTTGACCGATTGATATAGTTCTTTTTTTAATGGAAAGGTGGATCCGAGGTGGTCCCATAAAAGTTTAGTAAGGATCTGATGAGTATCTTCGGAATGATGGACAGGATAGCATCCCATAATGCAATAAATTACTCATTTTTGGACTTGTACCAAAAAAATAGACCCTTAAAGAACTATAGGTAAGTACAGATTGATTGGGCACCTGAAAGCACCTTCTCATCAGCGAACTCTTCAATAATTAAATTACGGTAACAATATTGTTGATTTTTAGGTAGGTAGGTATACTAAAAAGGGTAAAACAAAAAAATATTTTAAAAATTAAAAACCGACTTCAAAAAAGAAACAAATATTATTTAAAAAACAACAAAAAAAAAAGAATTGATAAAAAAGACCAAAATACCTAACCTCTTTCTATAGGTACAGTGCCACCGACTAACTTCTTTAACTTACCGACTTATTTACTTCACCGACTTTTATCATCTGAAGTCGGGCAGTTTTACTGGTTGGTTCCATATTGTACTTAGTTTGGCTGCCCGACTTCAGATGATAAAACAGATTAATTAGTCGGTGGCACTGTACCTATGTAGAGGTTATTTTGGTCTTTTTTTTAATTTGAAATAGTATAATGACTTAGATTGAGTTTTACCGGACATTATACATGTCGACTTATACAATACAATAGTCGACACAATAGTAATTAGTAATTACATGAATAAAAATATTTTTTTTCTATAGAAAATGTATACTACATAAAGTTAAAAAAGTTAAAGTTTTAACTGTGTGTGCTTTGTGCGTGATTTTAAGCCAATTTGATTTTTATATATACAACACATAAATATAAATCACACGATAAACATAAAATATAAACAAACATTTAATAATGTTTACCTACCTATATCATTAAGGTCTTATTTTTCAAATCCCGAGATATCTAACAAATAAAATGTAACACCACCGAATAAAAACGTCACTATGATATTTAAAAATAATAAAAATCAAAATTTAGAAAATCATAATTTGAAGGCTTTTCAATTTGGTTGGGTTCGATCTTTTTCGACCGATATCTTTAATCCGTAGAATGAAAAATCAGGCCTTATGCTAATAAATTTCTGTGTGTGAAACTTATTTGTCAGCAGCGGTTTGAGTTTGCCATTTTATTCCACAAAGCGCTCACTAACAATCGGTTAACATTGAGATGAAATGTAGGCCGCAGAATGATCGTGAATTATGAAATACTCTGAAATTTGGGTGAAAGTGAAAGGTTCATTGTAATGGTAAAGTCAATGCCAAGAGACGATGTGTCATCATAAGTACTGGGAAGATATTGGTAATCAGTATTACTTAAAAGCCAGTATTGCACTATGTAATAAAAATAAGCAGTTTTGCAGGTCTAAAAAAAGTTTTATTTTGACACTGCACTAAGGCTAAGGTATTGAATTTTTATAGACATTAAACTTCGCTTTCGGATAAAATATGTTATATTATACTAGCTGCGCCCCGCGGTTTCACCCACGTGAGTCATGTTCCCGCGGGAATTTTGGGTAGCTTAT
The DNA here is from genome assembly GCA_949358125.1 of Idaea dimidiata. Lineage (NCBI taxonomy): Eukaryota > Metazoa > Arthropoda > Insecta > Lepidoptera > Geometridae > Idaea > Idaea dimidiata. Next base: position 10,319,704 of record OX442339.1, on the reverse strand, counting down.
GTGTTATTCTAGGTCTCCAGCTACCTATATTCCAAGTTTCATCGCAATTAGATGAGACACTAGATTATAGTCTAATTGCTTTGAACATGCCTCAGAGGTAGAATATGGAGAATCCAAAACACAGCTTTAAGATCTTTGTAACCTGTATTCTGTGGCATGAAATGAAATAATTTTAATAGTTTGTGGTTGATTTGCTAGCGTAGGTTCTATTCATTATTATTCATATTCGCATGTCATTTTCCTTGCGAAAAAGTTATGCACGTTATTAACATCGCTCTTACGGTGAAGGAAACTATTGTGAGGCAACCCATGGCACAAAGCCATAACTCCAGGCGTATTAAGCTGTTCTTACCTCTGGGCATGGCTGACTAGGCTGGAAGGGTAGTATAGGTGCTAGGCAAACCTAATCGACCTAACAATGTCCCGAGCACCATAAAAAAGGCTAGATTAAAAGTTGCTTGCGCTGAATAAATCATCCTAATACCTAAGGCTAATTATTATTGAGAGTCCTATTCATACCGATTAGTTAAACCAGAGGCATAGCACGAGTTTTGGCGGCAACGCAGTGAGGAGATGTGTTGCTAAATTTTCATTTTTGTAAAACCTAGTCCAAATGTGTGTAAATTGTTTAATTTCGAGGGCATATTAATCAATTTAGTTTTGAGAAGGTGTACAAGTGCACTGAAAGTGATAATCGGTGCAAAACATGGACTTCAGCTTTGTCTCCAAAGCTCCGTGAACAATCATCGTATAAATGGCCACCGTTTTACGATGATTTCCTCGAATTGACTTTAACTGTGACGACTTGACTTTAACTGTGACGACTTGACTGTTTCGATGCAAATAACTTGCAAATATTAATAACACTTGACACTGGCTAATGTCCAGATGGAATATAGCCATATAAAAGAAGAAGACGAGGGATAGCACCGCTCACAAACTCCATGTAGAAAAATGAATGAGTGATGAAGCGCCTTCATTTTTAAGATCAGTATCTATTATACACAGTTAATAATGACTTTTCATATAGCTGGAGATGAAATGCGTGCAATTTCTTCACGCATAATATGCAGCGCGCACTGGGGCGTCTCGTCGCGGCCGGCGGCCTTGACCGACCCAGTGCGACGCGTGCTTGCTCATACATAACCGGTTATAACAGAAAAGCGAGTAAACTGGTGTATTACTGGTAATATTAGCTACTTAAGGATCAGCTTTAATTACTCGTAGTTGCTGTGATAATAATTATATAAGACTTAGGTTCTGTTAGAGGTAGTTTTAGAACTTTAAACTAAGTAGGTACCTACTTACCTACAAAAATCTATACATTTACAATTCCAATTCCTAACTGACTGACTAACGCACAGCCTAAACTGCTGGTCTTAGAGACGTGAATATTGGAGGGTATAGGTATGTTATTTGTGATTCGTTCTAGTAAAAAATAAATTAAAAATTAAAAAACCGACTTCAAAAATAAACAAAAAATAATTTAAAAAACAACCAAAAAAAAAAGAATTTATAAAAATGACCAAAATAACCTCTACATAGGTATAGTGCCACCGAGTAATTAATCTGTTTTATTATCTGAAGTCGGGCAGCCAAACTAAGTACAATATGGAACCAACCAGTAAAACTGCCCGACTTCAGATGATAAAACAGATTAATTAGTCGGTGGCACTATACCTATGTAGAGGTTATTTTGGTCATTTTTATAAATTCTTTTTTTTTGGTTGTTTTTTAAATTATTTTTTGTTTCTTTTTGAAGTCGATTTTTTAATTTTTAAATTATTTTTTTATTTTACCCTTTTTAGTATACCTACCTACCTAAAAATCAACAATATTGTTACCGTAATTTTAATTATTGAGGAGTTTACTGATGAGAAGGTGGTCTCAGGTGCCCCATCAATCTGTACTTAGTTCTTTAGAAGTCCAAAAATGAGTAATTTATTGAATTCTGGGATGCTATCCTGTCCATCATTCCGAAGATACTCATCAGATCCTTACCAAACTTTTTATGGGACCACTTCGCAGCTGCCACCTTTCCATTAAAAAAAGAACTATATCAATCGGTCAAGCCATCTACGTGTAATCGATGAACAATTGAATTGAATACAGCGTTTTGAGGAGCATTCCCGGTCCTCACTTCGAAGATCTTCATCAGATCCACATCAAATTTCTATGGGACCATCTTGGAGCTCCCACCTGTCCATTAAAAAAAGAATCATCTTAATCGGTCAAGCCGTCTTCGAGTAATCGGTAAACATACAAAAAAAAAATTATACATACTCGTACAGACGAATTGATAACCTCCTCCTTTTTTTTGAAGTCGGTTAAAAATTAAGTTTTTTTGGAAAAATAAATAAATTCGTAATTTGTATGTAATTTGCATATTTTATTAGAAATATTTTAAAGCAAAAATTCATTTTCAAAAGTTCCAGGGACGCGAGTTCAAATCTCGCCGCAAGTAAACTTTGAAAGATGAATATTTCCTTTAAAATATTTCTTGTAAAAAAAAGTAAGATTAAGTGGGTCAAACCGCGGGACATAGCTAGTACGCTTATAAAGCATTAGACTAACCTTTATTTTCCTATATTCCTCATTTAAGTATTCATTAATTATTTTTCAATTTTTCACTTCAAACTAAATTTTATGACAGCTACGCTCAATTGTTTTAAAAACTGCCCAACTATGCTGACTAATTTAGTCGAGTTGCCGGCAGACGGTCGGCCTTCCCTACGTAAACCTATGAATTAATTCATAGTACTAAGTATTTTAACATTGAACTACTCGTACTATAGTTAGTTAGTTGTTAATTTGACTGATTATTGTACTAGAATAGTATAGGAACTTATGTTCTTTTACTAATTCATGGTTTCAATAGTAACTAACTATTGAAACACGTTTTTCTTTTAATGATAGGTAGTGATAGGCTTGCGTTTTTATTTTTATTTACCTATCATGATGACTAAGTTCTTTTCTGTTTTTTTTTTCAAATATATTACATAGGTTGGTACTTGGTACCTACGTAGGTAATTGCTTTTGTTTTATTCTGTACAGTGTAGGTGTACATCTAGCTTCTATTATCTACCAACAACCAGCTACATAACTATTTATATCTTAACTTGCGATTCATTCTACTACAAAATCAGCTTGGCTAAGTGTTACGAATCACGCCGGATGACTTCAAACTTTAAATTAATAGTTCAAGCGTTGTAATCTCTTACACAGCATTGTTCATTTAATTATTGTCATGGCAAGTGGCAAGGTCTTTTAGCGCGTACCTAGTACCTACCTAATTACTCGATTCAACGCAAATAACTGGTAATATAACCTACTACAGGCAAGTCACCTAGGTATTTTGATTCACTCCATTGGCTGTGACCATGAAGCTATTTATTATACGACCGCAGTATCGTCACGTATTGTTTATAATCTATTACTATTTAGATAGGTCGGTTCTGTCTAGTATTTTACATTTTTGTCTTTTAAAACATTGAAACATTTGGTATGGTAAGACTTGGGCAAAACCTCCCATCATTGACCGAGCGAGCAAAGCGTCTCTGCTCGTCTCGTCGATATACCTTTCGAGGATAAATCGATAGCGAACCTATCGCAAGTCTATCGATATTATCGATGGCTCAAAACGAGGCAATGCTATTGAATGAGTGTCATACTATTATCGATAGTAATACAGTAATAAACTATCGATAGTTTCTATGTTGTCAATTGTTTACGCTTTAGACTATCGTTTGTTCAAATTTCTGTTTAAAACGTACCAACTAGTGTTGCCATTTGATAGTACACAATCGATATTCAATCGATAGTTGTGAACAAAACAATAGTTTAGATAGGACTATCGATACTATCAATAGCTAAGTTTAGTTATAATAGTATCGCCACACAGCAATACTATCGATAGTATGGTACTAGCGTGTTTCCGACCCTATGATAGTATCGATAGTTTTAGATCTATTGATAGCGTTAAACATAGTAACGATACTATCGATAGTTTTATGCTATCGATAGGGCGAAACAGTCCATACTATCAATAGCATCGATAGTTATTACTATCGAAAAGGCAAAACCATTGATAGTATCGATACTAATGACATCATAGATACCATTACTATTGCTATTCACAACTATCGTTAAACAACAATTTAGTGTTGACTACACTAAATTGTTGTTTAACTTTTGATATATACCAGTCTCTGTACTTAGCGCCATGCCCACCACTTGTCGATTTTGTTTAACTAGTTCGAAATACTACGCTAGTTGGCTAGAACATGCATTTTATTAACATATATCTGCATTTTACAATTTAATTAGGTTTACAATCAAAAGTTAAATTCAGGTTTTCCTGAATTAACCGATTATTCCCTATGAAAAAATAATAAAAGCAAAACATAGAAGGACAACGTATATTAACTAGGAATTTGTAAACAAATCAAAATAAAAAACTCAAGCTCGGAGAGCAGTGTCGAGGAGTTTGGGGACTTCTGTCGAGAGCGTGGACTCGCAACGGCAGCATCGCCACGAGTTGTTGCTGGGCACCAGGTGCTCGCTGCTCACACACTCCAGGTGGTACTGGGACGAGCACATGCTGCACTTTATAGACGCACATCCTTCCATCGAACGGTTGCACGATGCGCAGTCCATGTCTGAAACAATATCATGTTTTACTTTTGATCGATACGGCCAAACATAGCTATATTAAAAACTTAGCTATCGATACTATTCCATCTATCGATAGTATCGATACTATCGATAGACCTATCAATATTTTATAGACGTTTTGGGGTCGGCAAGTGGTAGACTTCGAATGCGGCCATTTACAGATCGAAGTTGTATAGTCAATGGACTCTCACTTGTCACGTGTACCTAAGTAAGCTGGTGCAGCCACTAAGGAACCACGGCCAACGACCCACTCTGAGCGTGAAACAATTTACAAGTCCCGTAACACTTTACCATGTAGTGGTGAGTGATGAAGTCAACGCTGCACAAAAAATCGTTCAAAGATAAAAGTCTAGTTACCTGTGAGATTAAATTTTCTTTGCTTTGGTTAGACGGCGAAAGAAATTACGTAAATGCTTTAAAAAGAATTCTTTCAATTCTTCGTTTGATCGCGAGTCAGCCTATTAGAATTTATTTTAATATATTTCTTTAATAAACTGGAACAGAATTTCGATTTTTTAACAAATTTTCCGATTTTTCCAATTTTCCTACAAGTTTTAGATTCCGACTGATGCCAAACGGGAACTGGTCGTCGAATGTTCTAAATTTAAAATATTTTATTTTATCGTTTTCTTGTCATAAAGAAGATTCCTTCTATACTGAAATAAGATTGGTATATTTTTAGACAAAAGAGTACTTCACAATTCACTATCATCAACATTTATCGGTGGTAGGTAACATAATATTATTTTTAAACAAAATAATGACGGACTTTGTGTGATGCTATATTAAATGTACGTTAAATGAGTAAACTAAACAGAGCATGGAGTGTATTATATTTTGTATTAAATATAAAATTACTCCATGCAATGCCATGAGCCATGATAATTACGTGGTACAAAAGAAAAATAAATATAAGTAGTATATACGTTGTTTAGTCACCGTAACACAAGCTTAGCAGCTTACCACGGGGCTAGATGGCGCTGTGTGTTGGTCACAGGATTTATTATTATTATCAGTTTATGCTGTGTGATAATTACGTGGGCCCAGAAAAAATACGAAAGAGTTTTATGTTTTATGTTCAAACATACGCACTTCTTTTGTACTACTTTATTTGTTTTTTTTCCACAGCTTATCTATACATTGAATTGCTTGCATAAATACATATAAATATCTCATCTACGGATTAAATTACTATTGTTCTTCAAATTGTTTTACAACGCTAAAAACTTACTAAAAAGTAAAACGGATTAGTTTATTTTATAGTCAATCAATAATTAGGTAAGTACCCCAAGTACGTAGAAATTCTTGCAAAAAATATAAAAAGTTAGTCGACATAGTACAAACTAATTCTGAATATGTAAGTAAACAAAATATGTTTTACCTACTTTCAATTCAATGCATGTTTTTATTTTATTACCTGTACCTAAGTAGAGTGTTACAAGTTACAAAGTTCTTCATAACGAATTTTATAATGCAAAACGAATACAATTTTTGGGCATTTCCTAGTGCACGTTTTCCCTTACAAACGGTTTCCCTTTCTTTCAGGATGCTCTGTTCTGGATTGACAGCAGTGGAATACAAACATTTTGTCGATTGAGTATAAAATTCTAACTAAAAAACTGCTAAAACTGATATAAAGGCAATATTCAGAAAGAAAACAATGGAGGAAACAGCGTACTCCTCTTAATATAAAAAAAAAACATTTGTATGCAAGCAGTGTGTAGGTACCCGCTTTGCCTCTTTTAATGTTACTAGGTATAGTCAGTTCAATTTCTTGTTAGAGGTTTCTTAGTTATAGCAATAAAGAGCAATTAAGACCTTTTTCACGTGTTTAATAGTGTAATAACAAATCGTATGAAACAAGTTTAGCCATGCGTACGCAAGCTATAAAGCGATGCAATGGCGGTGAATTTTATTTCAACTCCATGGGAGCATTTGTTGGTGACGCGCTAATTCCGTGTTTGGCACTGTTTTTTTTATTTATTTTCACTACACTTGTTATCCTTCGCGGAACTAAATTATAAATATGCCACCGAAATTAGGCAATTTACACGCTTTAAAGTTAGGTTTCGTTAAAATGAAAATTCGACCACTTTCCATTAACCCGATGCAAACATAAGTGGTTACTAAGTTACTATACTATATTAGAAATATTTTAAAGGAAAAATTCATCTTCAAAAATTCACTTGCGGCGAGATTTGAACTCGAGTCTCTGGATCAGTACCACAGTGCCTCAACTGCTCGGCCACGCAAGTTCCCATCTCGAGCATCGAATTTAAGAATATGAATGTTTCCCTGTCTACTATTTTTTCGACTTAGGCTCGATTGAGTCGCCATTTACAGAATCACTTTCCAGTGATTTACCTGTGCCAATGATTAACTTTACAGTTAACGCGTTGGCCAAGAGAGGTCGCTCTTTTTCCTATTAAATATACGAAATATTTACTATACTATAGTCATTTAAGTATTTATTTGACATTAGTTGTGTTGTTGTTCTCAGACGCAGCGGCGAAGGGCCTGGCGGGCGGGTGGTGCGGTCGACCCCGGACTGGGGCGACGCGGCCGTCAGCGGCGAACACCTCTGGTCACCCACCTCCGTCTCTGGAGACTGCTGCTATGTCGGTGATGCTGAATGCCAGGTTAATCTCACATTATTATTGTATACTAGCTGCTCCCGGCGATATTACCCGCGTAAGTCTCGATCCCGCGAGAATATCGTAATCAAAACTAACCAATGTTCTTCTCCTAGGTCTCTATCTCCATACCAAAACATCAAAATCGGTTTAGCATTTTTCTTTTATCAGAACCTTCTCCTGGCATAGCAACACAACAATAAAGAATTTGCGAAATCGGTCTAGCCGTTCACGCGTGATGCCGTGACCAAGTAAAATAGGGATTTATTTTTATAACTTACCTAAAATGTATATAGTTACGTGCCTTCAAGATGCCACAAGAAAGAGTTGTGGTCTATTGTGGCAGCCATTTATAATTAATTACTACTTCCCATTGAGCCTAGACGCTGGATTTGTATTACGAAACTAGTGGCACTCATTATAATGATATTTTCCCAAAAGCAGTCTCGTAGCAGTTTTTAAAAGCAACCATAACAAACAACAGATAGTTGCACCAGATACATGTTACATCGTCGTCTTCGCTCCTAGAAGACTGTGCATTTACAACTTTTGAAATATCAATTTTAATCATGTTCTCTAACGCTAAGATTGTTTTTGCTTTGATCAAAACGGTCTTGTTAAACCCAGTTGGTCCCAGTCTGTCCCTATCTAACTGATGAACACCTTTTAGGTTTATAATGTTCAAATGCCAAAATGTCTAGCGGGTGCAAATTGTCCAGCGGTTGCAAATTGTCCATATCCCAGAATGTCCATATGCCAAAATGTCCACGTTGAGTTGCATAGACAACCGCGGTGATAACGCAACTTTATGAGAAAATGTCTCTAAAAAAATGAATACCAATTTAGTTTTAGTAAATGGAAACTCCGCCTATCAGTGAAAAAGTAGATACGAAAAATCAATTTGTGATTTTTGTTAATTTTATGAATTTTCTGTTTCACTCAACGTCGTCATTCTGATCCAGTGGGAATGTCCAATGTTCATTTCTTTGAAGATGCCTATTACTGCTTCACAAAGAATCACTCTACAAACACGTCCTTGATGCATCTTGACGACCTCTGTGGCGCGTCGGGCGAACGCTTGGCTGCAATGCAGAAGGTTGCGGGTTCGATTCCCGCTGGGTGCAAATATTTATGCTTAAAATAAATAATTGTATCTGGTCTGGGTGTATTTCTATGTACAATATGTATTTACAAAAGAAAAATAAATATAAGTAGTATATACGTTGTTTAGTCACCGTAACACAAGCTTAGCAGCTTACCACGGGGCTAGATGGCGCTGTGTGTCACAGGATTTATTATTATCAGTTTATGCTGTGTGATGATGATATATCAGTCCCTCTGAAGTTAGAATTCTTAGTATTATTTTGACTCAGTGGCTGAAACAACATCAGGTTGTTTGTCACACAATGTTATATTAGTTTCTAAATAACCCACACAGGTAATTAAAGTAATTTCGTTCTATTTGAAACTATTGACGTCCACAACGATCGATTTTTACTTAACTAGTCGTGTTAGTTTGGAATTTGGTCTAGACTCAAAAGCTCGATCAACAACAGCCGTCTTACCTTGTGCCACAGACGTCTCCAAAGTTAATAAATCTTTTAATGTCCTTGGTAGTAAACTGGTTGACTTATGGGCAGAAACCGCGCGACCGCAGATCGTCTAGGAACTTGAAATAGCTTTCTACTATAATGTAATGTAGAGTGTCCAAGAGCTTTTCAAAAGTAAGAAAAATTGCAGTGCACAAACAATTTTCGGGTAAATAAGAATTGTGTAAAAAGGATCGTTGAGATTTTGTTGTCCATAAAATTAGCGAGCATCATTTGGTTAAAATATATGAGTGCCGTAAAGTGGGTACACTTTGTGACAAATGCGATTGGAGAGGCCTATGTCCAGCAGTGGACTGCAACAGGCTGATGATGATGATGATGAACAGACTTAATTTATTAAGTTTTTGGATTTTCTTTATACGGTCGCGCCTTCCTGTTATTAACTAGCTGCGCCCCATGGCTTCACCCGCGTAAGTCCGTTCCGCCGGAATTTCTGGATAAAAAGTAGCCTGTGTATTATTCCAGGTCTCCAGCTACCTATATTCCAAGTTTCATGTGACAATGTCATATTCAGGCATACATGCATATACAAACTTTTGCGTTTAAAATATTAATAAAGATGATTTTAATTGGTGAACTCCTATTGATCCACCAATTAGGTAGCCATTTCCATTTGTAATAATTATTTGTTGGTTTAGGTTACTGAATCTAATTATTTTTCAATTCATCGCAAATATCCGTTTCACTAGAATTAATCATTTGATATTTTGGTTCGAATACACGTGTACATGTTTAATGTACATTCTCGTGGATATTTGATTTAAATATCTTGTGTTTTGAATACATGCTTACAGTTGGTCGGAACTGGTTTAATTTGCCATCTAATTTACGGACTAGGCTGTTAGTTTAACGCTTACGCTAAATAAACTTCCGTGTCGACACCCGGACTTATTAGCTTTTATTATTTCGCAGTAGTTTTTAAACGAATTACCTGGGTCCCTTTGCTTAATTGCGACCGAACGAAAATTAACGAACGAACGAAAAAAAAAATCTGTCATAATGCCTACTAGTAAAAAAATAAATAATAAATATTTTTTGTGACTAACACACAGCGCCATCTAGCCCCATGGTAGGCTGCTATGCTTGTGTTACGGTGACTAGACAACGGATATACTACATATTATACTTTTTTTTTTGTAAATACATACATATTATATATTATTATAGAAAGTAAAGTGGTTTATAGTAAGTAAGTAGTAAGTTGTTTATTATAAGTAGAAGCCTTTTACCTAGTATGTACAGGTACATTATTTCAAACTTTTTTCATCGGAAATATCACTCATATCTCTAGATTTACTACGGACGTGTCAACTGCACAAACTATGTGCACCCCACCTGTATCTGAATGTTCAATCAATTATTTTGGCGACTATAGCACGTGAACTCTCCTACTATAATTCGGAAGCTCACCGGACGTTACCCGTATAATGAATGACATTGTACGCCTGAAAGCATTTCAATGGTCACAGTCATTATGTATCAACAGAGGCTCGATACCTATTGTACAGTAGGTAGTAATATTGTATTAAGTTGGAGGTAGATATTTAATAAAATAAAGCCTAAGTAAATGGTTAATTAATTGATTATGCTATTAAAGTAACTGTGTTTGTTTGGTACGTTTTCTCGACTGTATTACGTCACTGCGAATAATGACATTGCGAAACAGTCGCCGAATCAGATGAATCAATTTAGTTGAATCTAGATGCGCGGTAGCATGTCAAGCTAAATCCAAGTAACAGAACTAGCGAGCAGGGCCCTGATTCTCTAAAAACATAGCATGCGACAAACAGGCGCGATGCATGAGCATTTGCAGAAGTCGATTTGTTGCAATAGTAAAAATAATAACTATTCTATAACTTCTTTTAATACTGATTGGCTGAGGAACAAGGGGATCTATTTAAATAATTAAGTAGCCCTTAATTTTGAAGGCTACTTAACTAATTAAGATTTACAGAATACGAATTAACGTACATCTCCTGCACGTCGCCTGCATTCCGCCGGCATTCCGGATGCTATGTCCTTACCGAATTGAGCCCCAGCACTGTGTGTGTATTATTGAACCATTTGGAGCCACTTTTAACCCCTTTATAACTCAAAAACTATTTTACATATACTTTTATAACCTTCTTATCTAACTAATATTATAAACGCGAAAGTTTGTAAGTATGTATGTAAGTATGTATGTATGTTGTGAGGTTGTTACTCTTTCACGCAATAACTACTGCACCGATTGCAATGAAACTTGGAATATAGGTAGCTGGATATCGGGAATAACACATAGGCTTTCTATCCCGATATTCCCGCGGGAACGGAACTTACGCGGGGCGTAGCTAATTATCTTATAATTCTTTATAACCTAGGATAGTATATTGTAGCCTAAGGTCTGACTTGGCTAGTTTTAATATTCGATTACTACTTATCAATAAAGGAATAAACAATGTTCAAATGTATCCCGCTTTGTTATAAAATTGAATACTTTGTTTTATAAAGATCTTTTAAAGTATTACTTTTGTGTTGTAAAAGTAAACTAATCCTTCGTGATTTAAATACTAAAAATATGGTTTCCGTATGTTTTGTTATTATTGAGATATATTGACAACCAAATCTACAAATTCTTTGATTCGTTCTCTTAAAATAAGGACTAATTAGACCACCGACTCCAAGCTGAGCAATGCTTAATATTTTGTTAGTAATAACTAATTTGACCATACCTATGTGATCATTAATGCGTGGATTTCAAACAGACAACATCCAGGCCGAAACTTCGAATAACTTTGAAGCTAGATAATAAATTACGTGGTTTAAACAAATATTTGCCTAAGACCTACCTACCGTATCGCTCGCACGGTAAAATGCCGCCGCAAATGTGAACAAAGGATTTTCCCTTACTTACCTGTCAAGTTTTAAGTGTAACTTTCCAAAGTCACCTCAACTTGTTACACTGAGAAGCGAATAAGTTATCACATACCTTTAAAGCCTTTCCACCTCTCAAGTTCTGCGAGATCCAGGAATTCCTAAGTAAGATTTAATTCCTAGAACGCGTGTAACGCTCGCACATACCGAAGTTAATTTTAATGCACTTGCTTGCTATATCTACGCCAACGTGTGTAGCGCTATTCCTTCATATTTTAATGACCTGGGAACTTTTGGTTGTTGCTTCGATTCCTGTAGTGAGACATTTTTTTTGTTTAATCTACAGGTATTATCGGTTTTGTATTTTCCTGTTTTTACAAAAAATGAGATATGGTTAGCATAAAATCGATGATCACCCACGTTCAGATTTTCAAAATCGGTATACACCATATTATAGGTTGTCAAAATAAGATAGTAATTCTTAAGGGAACTTTCTATCGTCTCTTTTATTTACAGAAATTCTGTCCTGTGTTTACACCCCACAATTATGATGTTATTACCTAATCGATTTTGAAAATCGGAATGTGGCTATCGACTTTTGATGCTGACCGTACCTACGCATTAGGATATAGGAGGTTCATTATTTACATTTTCCTAGGTGTAAGTCGTATTTTTAATTATAAATATCTTACCTCGACATGTCGTTGTCTACAATGTTACAATAGCGTTGGTCGCGAGGAAGTAAATAACATTTCACGCTGAGGTTGATAGGTTTGTAGACTATACTATACAGTACATTCTATTAGTAGTTGGTACCTATTCTTATTATCACAATTTTAGTTTCTAAAGGACGTATTAAGTCTCTGGCATAGTCAACGGCCGCCATTTTTTTTTTAGATATGTTGTCGCACAATAAAGCTTATATAATATTTTGATACAGTAGACCCTAATAAACAGAAAACATTCCATCACATGATCTGCAAAAGTGCATGACTCGTTTTGGAGGTATGGACCTATGAAATTTTAAAAGGAAACTGTTTAAAAGTTCTATAAACCGTCATATAGCAGTTGAATTCGTTTACCAATCGAAAGAAGACGTCAAATCAAACAATCGTTGCCTTCAAACTATGCCTCTAAACTATAAAATGTCACATAACAAGGTTTTTGGCGATATTAAATATTGGCATAAATAAGATAGATGCCGTCGACTATATGCCATGGCCCATATATGGATTAAGGTTCTCTTTTGGAACTGAACATCCGATATTTTTGTTATTTCCTTCAATATTTATTAGTTTCTGATACAAACAAAAGACATAAATACAAAATCATTTTAGTCAGTGTACTATATGTACAATGATAATTAATATTTATTTATAAATAATATTTATATATAATTATATAATTAACAGATTTTCATTCGGTATTTCCGTGACTTTGCTATCTATATCTATCTATACTTTTATTATAGGAAGAAAGGACAAAAGTCTGTACTTGGAAGTAAATTAAAAAAAAATTGTCTAGGGGAATTAGGTAAAGTAGTAAAACAATTTATGTACCTAATTTTTAAAATTCATGTCTGTCTATCTGTTTATCTGTTTGTTCCTTATACAATTCAAAACTACTAATCCGATTGAAATTTGGTTTTCGTTATCTATTTTTGAAGGATGTCGTGGTATACTTTACATCGAAATCCAATTAGTAGAACCCGAGTAATGAACGAAAAAGTCGGCTATGCACTATTTCTACACAGACGAAGTTGCGCGTAACAGCTAGTCCATGATAAATTCAGAACTTATCCGTAGAAAGAGATCTTAAGCACCAGATTATCTTCGTCGACAAAATGTTTCATTTCCTGTTTACTTTAACATTCTTGAAATGGAAGACGTGAAATACGAGATCTCGTAGAGAGATTCAGCGAAAAGTACTTTTCTAAACTATTGAAAATTTAATGATAAGAAGCCGAAGATTGTAATACTTATATCCGTTGCTGCTTACGATTTTACCCGCGTAAATCTTGATGCCATGGGCATGCTGGTATAAAAACCTTAGTATTGTATAATATTAGTAGTTAAGGAGATATTGGGCCCTATATACTTACCATGATGTCTTATAAGTCGTCGCGTTGTCGTTCAGCTAAAAAAAAAAAGAATAACACATCAAATAATTAAAAAAAACATACTTAAAAAATATAAAAAGCTTTTTTTAATTGTCTGTGGTTTTTAAAAGTAGTCGGGGTATTTTTTATTTAAAATTTACTTTATTTTTTTGAACGACAAAAGGACGACATAGCAACGACAAACGAGCATGGTAGCGCGGATAATTATACATCATTGCATAGTATAGGTACAAGATAGGCGCGAAAAACATGACCCTTCTCTTTGTCTATTTGTCTGTCTGTATGTATGCTTAGATCTTTAAAACAACGCAACGGATTTTGATGCGGTTTTTTAGTAGATAGAGTGATTCTCTAGGAACGATTATTATATACAACACATCCTGATATTCACGCAGGATTGGAATTTACGCGGGTGAAACCAAGGGCGCAGCTAGAACATAATAAAAGAGCGGTCATGTTGTAGCGGTAGATACCCCGACTTTCATTCCGAAAGCCGTGTTTTCAAATCGCGGCTCACCGCGCACCAATGTCTTTTTATTTATGACTAGCTGCGCCCCGCGGTTTCACCCGCAGAAGTTAAAACGCGTTATACCGGGCGCGGGCGGCCGAGCGGTTCTCGAACGGTTGTACTTTTTCGTTAATTACTCGGGTTCTACTAATTGGATTTCGATGCAAAGTTTACCACGACCTTCCAAGAACTATCCAATATTTAAAACCAGATTACAATCGGATAAGTAGTTTTGATTGTATAGGGTAACCGACAGGGAAACAGACAGACCCCCTAGACAACTTTTTGTTAATTACTTCCAAGTACAGACTTTTTGTCCTCTCTTCCTTTATTATACGTATGTGAAGAAAAAGTATGTCTTAAAATTGAAATGGTTCAATTATGTGAAGCTACGTACGGAAAACTTGCCGCGAAACCTTTATAGATCCGAAATGGATCGATAGCTAAAGATCTCTTGTTATTTACAAATCGGGTTTAATCTCAGACTTGAGACTTGCCTTGATACGTTTAAATAAATGGAAATCCGATGCACCTGTCTCGGGTGCTATTGTTGTTGTTGCTGTGTCGGTATTTAGAATAGGAAGCTTAAAGCACTTTATTTAAAGAAGTTCTAGGAAAATACCTATAAAATGTTTTATAAATAAATATAAATATTGCACTACATTGCACACAGCGTAATCTAGTCCCAAACTAAGCTCTAGACTTGTACTATGGGTACTTGACAACGGATATACTACATACTATACTTTGTTTTGTAAATACATACATACTATACATAGAAAGAAAGTTTTAGATATCCGAAACAGGCTTTTACTAGGCCAAGTTTACAATTAAACTGCCAAGGACACTATAACGCACGGTGGACGATTCAAACGCTACTTAGTATAATTGCGGGATTGCCTCGTTTAAAAAGAATTTAAATGATCTACCTACCTACTTTTAGATAATAGTGTCCATAAAAATGTCGTAAGTGTAGATGTGTAAGTATGTATTTACAAAACAAAATGATGTGTCAATACTAATAATCCTATTTTATTTCGCGTTATATGGTTATTTTGCATTGTTTGATATTGATTTTAAAGTTTTCCTACCTAATAATAAAAGCATTTTGTTTCGAGATTAAATAAAAAGACCTTTAAAAACAGAGTTTCATGTGCTGTAAAATAAAGACCCATCATACTATAACACAGTTTACAGCATCTTTAATGGCAGTTTTCGATAAATTTTCATTAGTCGTTTCGTTTATTACTTACTTAAACTTGTACTTAAACTTATTATAAAATGTAGGTACGTAGAAATAAAGTTACCAGAAGAATAAAGTTACTGCTTTAAGGGTTCCGTCAAAAACCAAGGAACCATTTTTGCTTCGCCAAGACCGATGTATGCTTAAATTAATACTAGAAATTTATACGTCTTACAGATTTATAACTAAGCCGAAATGAAAGCTTTACCATCTCAGTTGTAATTAGGGGACCGTGGTTTATGAGTATTAGTCGACAAAGATGTAATTTTTAGTAACAGAATACAGAACCCTATACTACGCGTGTCCCAACGCAAACTTGTCTTTAATGCTGTATTGAAAATCAACAACCTGAAATCGTAAATTTTCATCATGAAAAAATATTTCCCCTCCAAACAAATTGAGTAAAAAGTATCAAAGGACCGATTTCGTATTCAATAGAAGTTCCACCAAACAGGAACAGGTGTTTTTAATTCAAAGATGTTCGGGAACACCGTGTACCTCAGAAATCGTAATTTCCCCAACGACCATTAGCAAGTTTCCTGTCTATTGTGTTGCTGGTATGTAAGATTAATGACGCGTAGAGCTGCCATTATTGTAACTATGGTTTGTCAGCGGAGGTGATGACGCGCCGACGGCAGTGACGGTAACGATACGCCGATAAAAGAAACTATTCGTGCATTCAATCATTCTATGGAAAACGTTTCCTAAACACACATTATGGCCTACTATATCATCGTTACGAAAATCTTCCCCAAACAAAAATGTTACATAATATTTTAATTTAAATATTAGATATAATGTTACATAATATTTTTACATATTATTTTTTACATAATTTTTAGAGCGCTGTTGGTCTAGTGGTAGGTAGACTTTTATTCCGAAGGTCGTGGTTTCGAATCCCGGCCGCGCACCAATGTCTTTTTCTTTAAGAAAAATTTATGTGCGCTATTTACATCGCTCTTACGGTGAAGGAAAACATTGTGAGGAAACCCACGGCTTAAAATCACGCACAAAGGCCCAATAGTAGGGCTAATTGCGGAAACACACAGTTAAAACTTTAACTTTTACATAATATTTGCCAGCTAAATAAAATACTCTCGATGGCCGAAATATGCTGTTGCTATTTTAGTTTTTAGAATAAATTATTGCGGCGGAACCGTAAAAGACAATTTGTTTTAGTTTGTGAAAGTAAAAATGTCACTCGGGCTTTTTATATAGGCTTCTATTTGGACATCTTTTTTTCGTGTGAAAATTCGATGTTTTTTTTTGTTCATTCTCTTAAAATAACCTATTACCTAATAACGTTTAAAAATTTGTTGCTGGTCAATGTAATGCTGATGTCCAAGGGCCTTCTCCAAAGTATCACTCGAAACTCAAAGCCTTTCTCAAAGGATATTCGTTCCGAAACCCTGAGGACGATGAAAGCCTAGCTGAGCTTATAAAGCACCTCTTGAATAAATAATTGCATTACTCCCAATCCCCTTTTATTTCTGGTAGAAACATAACAGTTCTGAAAGAACGTAATAAGAGAGATAGGTAGGTGTATTAAGGTCGTTTATTTTAGCATATGATAAATATTAACTATTGTCAATTTATCCATAACATATGCAATAGAATTTGTGACAGTTTGATTTGGACAACCGGAGTATGTGTAATCAAATCACCCGTAGCTTTTTAATGGCTTTTATTACAACTCTTGTTTCTATATTTGTAGTTATATTGTGGCTTCGCGGTTAGATATTAAACAAGTTTGTTTTTATTTTGAACAGAAGCATGGATCCCGTATGAAATGTTCAGCTTGCAAGATAGTGGCGCACTCTGCTTGTATCGACATCCTGATGGATCGGGTCCAGTTCACCTGCAAGCCTACCTTCAGAGATGTTGGTGTCCGCCAATACAGGGAACAAACCATCATACATCATCATTGGGTACATCGGCGCTCGGAGAAAGGGAAATGCAAAGCTTGTGGAAAGGTAAGAAATATGTAACCTAAAAAAAGAGCGGTGTTGGTCTAGTAGTAGATACCCCGACTTTCATTCTGAAGGTCGTGGTTTCAAATCCCAGTAGTACACTAATGTATTTTTCTTTAAGAAAAATTGATGTGCTCTATTCAAAAACATCGCTCTTAAAACCCACGGCTTAAAATCACGCACAAAGGCCCAATAGTGGGGCTAATTGCGGAAACACACAGTTAAAACTTTAACTTTTTGAACTTTATGTAACCTAGAAGAACCTTTGCCCTTAATAAGGAAAACTGTACCCGCATATTATACAAATAAATAGGATAAAAATGTGGATGGGTGCCCACTTTTTTAGAGTCTTAGGTTAATTATGAATTATTGATTTAAGCTTTTAATGTATCGTAGTTATACTTATTTACTTTTTGTTTTATTTTTTTCTGTAGCTTTACAGAATTTTCTCAGTTACAAAATTATACCTAAAACATATTATATCAGAATAATCCTATTTCCAAACAAACAGGACCCAATAAAAAAGAGTGCGATGTTTTTTTATCGCTCTTTCGAACTTATTTAACTCATGAATACGTGTCCTCCTCGTAGCATATAGGCAAGTCTTTTCACCTTTTATAACGCAAGTACTAAGCACGGGATATCCTACAGGGACTCTCTCTCTGCATTTTTATTGAGGTAATGATACTTTGGGTATATTTAAATTACATTCACATGGCATCAAACGTCCCTTTTTAACGACCTGCGTCCTATTTCGTACAGAAAAACGCCGAGAAAATTGCGAGGTTAAAGTAACCAAATTAAATCATGTAAATTGTTATTTAATTCTTTTGTTAACCTTACTGTTATTATACGGAAATGATTAAGTTTACGAAAAAGTGTACAATGAAAATTTAACAAATTATTCGTTTTGTGTAATGAAAAGCTAGAAATATTTTCTAGGAAAAAATACTTCGTATTTCTAGTAGATTTTTATGGCTGTTTTTTTCTGTTTTGGCGACATTGATCTTTTGAAATTGCATCCTCAGGAAGGAGTCTGTAAAGGCTCCGAAACGTAGGAACGGCATTAAAACAATGCTGTGAATAATAAAAGCAACGCGATTTAAACCGGAATATGAGTTACACTTCAATATTAACATACAAGAAGCCGACATACATACAAAAGCATTAAAGGACAATTCACAACACACCATAGCGCAACTGCGTGTCCATGATAAGCTTTTGAGCTGGGTTAGGGGTGAAGTTGTTCACCTTAAAACTGAAACCAGCGACCACTTATCTCATCATCAGTAGGTACATGCGTGTAAAGTTTCATAGACCAATGACGAAACCGTTAACCCTCCAATATCCATTAAATATTGTAGTTAATTAAGTTTAAAATAATAATTTAAACTTTCAGTCTATCCCGAAAAGCCAGTTTGAATAACAACAACAATAGAAATTATGTAGGTGTAATTGCGAGTAAATACAAATTTAAGATACTTTGGTGAAGCCATTACATTCTGATCAAATAAACTCGGAACACTTAATTGAGTCTTTAGTAATTGAGGTGTCTTTGAGGTTTCTTCAAGATCGATAGATAAAATGCTTTATTTTAACAAAAAAACAATTATTACAGTTAAAACTAAAGCAAGAAAAATACACAGAAAGATTAAAAGTAAATCGTTGATAACGTAAGATACTTCGAAGAGCAATCATTTAGTAAAGTTTTGTCATGGCTTAGATATTTTAACTCTTAGCTATAACCCTGTTCAACTAAAGATAACCTTCTAAAGGGAGCATGGTTGTTAAACTGAATTACATAGTATAATGTATGTCGTAATTCATTCATCCCGCGATTTCACCCGCAGAAGTCCCGTTCCCGCGGGAATATTAGGGTAAAAAGTACCTTTGTTGTTATTCCACGTCTTCAGCTACTTATATTTGAAGTTTCATCGCAATCGGTCCAGCGGTTTTAACGTGATTGACTAACAAACACACATACAAAATCATATACAAACTTTCAGCTTTATAATATTAGTAGGATTTTAAATGTTGGTCTTTTTAGTTAATGACTTAATTAATCAGTTTGCAAACGTGTCCGTGAGAACCGACACCTTGACATGCATTTAATTGTATATTATAAATGAGAATAGCATCCCTCTTCCTTGTATGTACATAGGTATAGAAAAGGTAGGAATAAACAAAATAAACGTGCGTTAGTACAACCAACGAAATAACAAATGTGTCACGGAAACTCAAAACGTCGCAATCACTGAGAGTGTCTAACATTATTATCATTTCAGTTTATTTTAAAACATTGTTGGGGCTGAGTAAAGGTGTGGTGATGGTGTGATTTAAGGCGGCGATAGATGATAATCATCGGTCCTTGTCCGATTGCATATAAATGAGCGAGATGGAATGGCGTGAAAAAATCTACAATTTCTCGTAAAATCAATAATAATTAACAAAGATTAAAATAATATTTTTATAAAATGCGATGAAGGGGTTCTAGGTATTGTATTTTCTAATATTATGATGCCTATAAGAAAATATAGCGGTTAAGGATTTAGAAAAAAAAAAGATTTATTTTGTAAAACAGGGGTAACTTTGCCTGTATACCTAATAGTGGTATTTAAAGTTATTTTATATTGTTTTTGGGTACACTTCTTGTATCATGTACAATAACATTACACATTGTTTAAAGATCTATTTCATACCGGTTTTGAAGAAAACTATTCAATCGGAAGGGATTTCACATGAGTCGCATCCTTAAGTAAAATTTCCTAGAAAATAAATTGGTTCACAGCAAAATAACATTTGATTTCTTAGAATATTTGGTGGAATATTCCGTAGGACGAAGTTTTTTTTTATGTACCTTATAAATTAGGTACGTGGAAAGGTAATATGTCTATATTATATATTACCTATAATTTTACATACGAGTAGAATTTCTAAAAAAAATTCTGTAATGTAATAATATTCTGTAGATAGATATTCAAATCTTCACATTTCGCTGGAATTTCCATTATAAAAATAAATCAACGAAAATGTGTTAATTTCGAGGCTCGTTTACAAGTAAATTAAAACTTAATTAATTAGGTATGTATTTATTCATACTACATACCTACCTACAATCATAAATGAATGATATGGATCGTGCTACTTCGAAACCACTTGTCCCTGAATGCGGAACTACAAAGCCGACGCGGTCGTGTCAACTGGGAACATTTCGCATTTGCCTACTGTGAATATTCTGACACGCTACGCGGCACAGGTACGATATCACTACAGGCCCGGTCTCCCTGCGAAATTAAAACTTCATTTTTAATGACCTGTTTGCATATCTCGTTCATCTAGCTAGACCTGTATTCAGAACTCGCATGAATTCCAACTTAAAAACTAGGTTACCTTAACGCGTAAAATTATTCCTCCGGTTTTAATAATAGGTACGCAGTGGTAGCAATTCCGGTGTTCATTTACCTAAACTAAACTAAACCTAAGGACAATTGTTTAATTTTAGTTTAGATATTCCAAAAAGCTTTTCTGTTGTTACGCTGAATAAAATTTAGTACTACAAAATGAATAGTTTAAAACTGTCAGTCTAAATTTAAGTTTTTGGCACCAAGAGAATAGGAATACTGCCTAAACTTAATTTTAGGAATTTTTAGGTTAAATTTTAGGATTGAAGACAGCAGAAATGCCTCCAGTAGATGCCTATTTTAGAATTCTATGTAATTTATCATCACGTTTCGGATGAAAGCAGTGAATGGATATAATAAGCATGGAAGAAGCCTTTCCATACTAACTCACCTCAAATAATAGCGCCAAAACTTAGGTACTCAAATACAAAGTATCCTTACAGCAACTATTATACACACCACGTTACTAGCTTAGCAATTGGACCTTTGTTTATATTTTCACCAATTGTGTGTTAACAACGAGGACGGCCCGGCGGCAATACGCTGTTCTCTAACATGATTGGTTCTTTGAATGAGCCGATACGAGTAAAACCGAAATGACAGATTCGTGTCGCAGCAGACTTTATAATCAACGCGGCCTATTTTACGTGGTGTCATTTTGAATGAATACTTCCATGCCTATATATCCGTTCACTAGATGAAAGCATTTGTGTTCAAAAGCTTTTTCGTGTATCCCTATGCATCAATCATGTTTTTTAGAACGTGTCTGTTTAGGTTTTCATCATTGTGGGTCTAGTTAGATCAGGGATAAACCTACGTACTTAAGGAAATTGAGTAGAATTACTGTATTAAAATATAATTTGAAAAATATCCACAGAACCTAACCGAACTACTTATTACAAATTAAATCAAATTCTATTGTAAATAATAACAAACCTCATATTTATTTAATGTGTAGAGCAACGATATCGAAGCTACAATTTTATTTTAGTACCTGTCTGTCTACCATGTGTTTTAATTTACTTACACGTTAACGCATGAGGTAAAAAAAAACAAAAAAAAAATTTTAAGTATGTATAATGAGCAAAATTTGATTTTTTTTTCATAAAAGTGATAATTAGCTGGAAATTCAATAAACAAATTTGACCTAATTTTATAATTTTTTTCAATCACTAAATATATTCAAACAACTAAAGTAATTTTACGATTCTTTCCATTTTGTTTTAATCGTTTTAGCATTAAATTCAATTTGATTCCTTCATTTCAAATATTATCATAAAGAACATTAAATAAACTTCATATTAATGTATACCAAATATTAGGGGTTAAAGTATGAAATTGCCGATTTGTACTGAAAATCTTAATTGTTTATTTTTTAAATTTTTAACAAATTTATTTGATCAAAATAGTTGCCATTATTATCTATACATTGCTGCCATCTAATGGGAAGGTTATTAATGCCTTTGCGATAGAACTCCGACGATCTAGACTGCACAAACTGTGTGAAAGCATTTTGTACTGCCTCCTGGGAAGAAAACTTCTTGTCACGTAGATAATTGTCCAAATCACGAAAAAAATGGTAGTCCGTTGGAGCAAGGTCTGGTGAATACGGAGGATGACGAATGGTTTCTAAGTGCAGTTCCTGAAGGGTCAAAATGGTTTCTCGTGCTGTGTGAGGTCTCGCGTTGTCGTGGAGCAATAATGTTGAAGATCGATTCATGAGTCGGGGCTGTTTTACTGCTAGTTTTGTCAACATGGTTCGGAGTTCGGCACAATAGACATCTGCCGTAATTGCTTGACCAGATCGAAGAAAACTATAGTGAATAACACCATGCTGAGACCACCAAACAGTTACCATTACCTTTTTATTGGTAAGTTTTGCTTTAGGACACTGTTGTGGCATTTGACCTGGGGTCAGCCATTGCATTTTTCTTTTCCGGTTATCATAAAGAATCCACTTTTCATCACATGTTACAATTCGATCCAATATTCCTTCATTTCTGTACCGGTTCAACAAGGCAACACAAGTTTCAACACGCGTTTCTTTCTGCAGATCAGTCAAATCATGAGGCACCCATTTTTCGTATTTTTTTATTTTATTGATTTGACGCAAGTGAGTCAATAAAGTGGGTAAGGTAACGTTAAACCATGCCGCTAATTCCTGGGTAGTTTGACTAGGATCGGCTTCCACTATCTCTCTTAATTCATCGTTATTCACCTGTGTGGGCGGTCTTCCTCGTGGCTCGTTCTTTAAGTCGAAATTTCCATCACGAAAGCGTTTAAACCAAAATCGCACGGTGCGTTCATTAGTAGACCCCTCTCCAAACGCAGCATTGATATTGCGGGCTGTTTCTGCCGCCTTAGTTCCGCGTCGGAACTCGTATTCAAAAATCACTCGAATTTTCGCAGTATCCATCTTTCTTGTCTAAATTGAATAACAAAAACAATTGTAAGTCGATATTCAAATGTTTCACATTTTTTAAAAAAAGAACATCACAGAAACCATTTGAAAAAAGTTTCATTCGAAAACCTCATCATGAAGATTCTATGTCAATTCAAAGAACCTATTGCAATAAAACGGCAATTTCATACTTTAACCCCTATTATAACATTAAAATAATTACTTTCACAAAAACATATTATTTTCAAGTGTACCTATGTACATTTTTTTTATTCTATGCAGCTCCTCGGATAGTTGCGGAGGTCAATATTTTTTTAATTAATTTTGTTTACCCCAGGTGCAAACAAAAAACGTAAATTGAAACCCATGGTAGACTTGCAGTTTCTTGATTACGTAGCTACGGCGCTGAAGTTTAATTTAATCACTTTGTATGCAGATTTTAATTAACATTTTGAATAACGTATCTATTCTAAACTAAACACACATACAACATTAGGGATAAACATCACATGTACAAAATTACACTACAAAAAATATGAAGCTTATCTTCCGGTTTTAATTTACCGACTCCTTCCGCAAGGTAGACTAGGAAGTCTGGGGAGTCTGTAAAGGCTTCGATCCGTAGTAACTGCGTTACACAATGCTAAAAAATAATAATAAAAGCAGCGCGATTAACACCAGAAAAAAAAATTACATTTCAATTCAACATCGCAAAAACAGAAAAAAAATCACACCCATTTTTTAACTTTTTTTTTCATTTTAAAATTATTGTAAACTAGCTGCGCCTCGTAGTTTTATTCGCGTAAGTTCCGTTCCCGCGGGAATATCGGGATAAAATGTAGCATATGTATTATTCCAGGTCTCCAACTATCTATATTCCAGTTTCATCGCAATCGGTTCAGCGGTTTTACGTGATTGAGTAACAAACATACTAACAAAACACTTTATTTACCGGGTTTATTCATGAGTTTTAAACGACCAATATTTCAAATCGCGAAAACCATAGAAAAAAACCTACTAACTTTCTGATTTGTAACATAATACTAGCTGCGCCCCGCGGGTTTACCCGCGTAAGTCCTGTTCCCGCGGGAATATCGGGATAAAAAGTAGCCTAAGTGTTATTCCAGTTCTCCGCTACTTATATTCCAATCATCGCAATCGGTTCAGTAGTTTTTGCGTGATTGAATAACAAAGCCACAGACATTCATACGCATATACTGCAAACTTTCGTGTTTATAAATACTAGAAGATTAGTAGAATGACCGTCACTAAATATTATAAATTGTCTACTATAACAATAATATGTGAATATAAAACTAACCTAGTCGAGTCCAAAAATACAAACATGTGTGGAATAAAATCTCTGCATGATTTATGAAACAACTGTTGAACTGAGTTAATTCACTGTCTCTTTCAGAACGCTTATTGTTGTGTTACCTATAGCTAGGACTCTTGCTGATTGCAGATTTTCTATCGGCCGATAAGGCTACATTATGCACGATCAATAACATGGTCCACATAGTTACATTTTACCGGCTGCCTGATATCTATCTTGCTGACGACACGTCACAGGCGAACGGAATACAAAATTGAGTTTTGACAGCAGATATTGCATCATTTTCGCCTGTGACTTGTCGTCTGCAAATAGATCAGGCAAGTCAATTAAGCAGGTCTTAATCGCGTACAAAAGTACTCTGGTAACATAGTCGAAAACTCGAGATAAGAAAATAAATAACGATCCACGATTAAGACAGGGTAATATGTTACAAGGTAAGTTAACAAATCGTGTGAATTTGATAATAAGGATCTACGTAGGTACACTGAACAGTATGCCAGTTCAGTGGCTCGCACTGGCTTACTACAGGGTTCGTGTAGCTAATAATTTCCGAACTCAATGGAGTATTGCCGTTGGGCTAACTAGCCTAACAGACCGATATTAACAGACGCAGCGTCGATTCTGTTAGCTTCTTGTTAGCCTAGTTCTATAGCAATGCTATAGATTGCATTGTGTACAGTTTAGTTCGTTTGTAGTTATGGACAATTAATCGGCCGATAAAAAAGTCTGCAATCTGTATTAGTTTTATTTTTCTTTAGTTTGCTTGGTTACCCAGTAGTTGTCAGTTGCATGTAGTATGTTGCATGAGTTTTTGTTGTCGCAGTCATTTTGGCGGTCTTGCTGCGGTTGGTGTTTGCGCAAACAAGACTCCGTAGACGATACTTTGGGATTAGAGTGTGGTGACAATAGGAATCACGTGCGTATTTATAACAGAGAGAAATCTGCTTTATTCTTTCTCTAATATTAACGTGCTAACTACACCAAAAAATAATAATAGGGGTTAAAGTATGAAATTGCCGTTTTATTGCAATAGGTTCTTTGAATTGACATAGAATCTTCATGGTTTGAGGTTTACGAATGAATCTTTTTTCAAATGGTTTCTGTGATGTTCTTTTTTAAAAAAATGTGAAACATTTGAATATCGACTTTCAATTGTTTTTGTTATTCAATTTAGACAAGAAAGATGGATACTGCGAAAATTCGAGTGATTTTTGAATACGAGTTCCGACGCGGAACTAACGCGGCAGAAACAGCCCGCAATATCAATGCTGCGTTTGGAGAGGGGTCTACTAATAAACGCACCGTGCGATTTTGGTTTAAACGCTTTCGTGATGGAAATTTCGACTTAAAGAACGAGCCACGAGGAAGACCGCCCACACAGGTGAATAACGATGAATTAAGAGAGATAGTGGAAGCCGATCCTAGTCAAACTACCCAGGAATTAGCGGCATGGTTTAACGTTACCTTACCCACTTTATTGACTCACTTGCGTCAAATCAATAAAATAAAAAAATACGAAAAATGGGTGCCTCATGATTTGACTGATCTGCAGAAAGAAACGCGTGTTGAAACTTGTGTTGCCTTGTTGAACCGGTACAGAAATGAAGGAATATTGGATCGAATTGTAACATGTGATGAAAAGTGGATTCTTTATGATAACCGGTAAAGAAAAATGCAATGGCTGACCCCAGGTCAAATGCCACAACAGTGTCCTAAAGCAAAACTTACCAATAAAAAGGTAATGGTAACTGTTTGGTGGTCTCAGCATGGTGTTATTCACTATAGTTTTCTTCGATCTGGTCAAGCAATTACGGCAGATGTCTATTGTGCCGAACTCCGAACCATGTTGACAAAACTAGCAGTAAAACAGCCCCGACTCATGAATCGATCTTCACCATTATTGCTTCACGACAACGCGAGACCTCACACAGCACGAGAAACCATTTTGACCCTTCAGGAACTGCACTTAGAAACCATTCGTCATCCTCCGTATTCACCAGACCTTGCTCCAACGGACTACCATTTTTGTCGTGATTTGGACAATTATCTACGTGACAAGAAGTTTTCTTCCCAGGAGGCAGTACAAAATGCTTTCACACAGTTTGTGCAGTCTAGATCGTCGGAGTTCTATCGCAAAGGCATTAATAACCTTCCCATTAGATGGCAGCAATGTATAGATAATAATGGCAACTATTTTGATTAAATAAATTTGTTAAAAATTTAAAAAATAAACAATTAAGATTTTCAGTACAAATCGGCAATTTCATACTTTAACCCTATTTCTTCATAACATTATTTGCAAACTTTACCTTATAAGTTTTACTTAATATCCTCTTTTCGCGTCCGTGAGATTTAACACTTTTCAGACACGAGATACTTGGATGGTGCTAAAGAAGCCACTCACTGGCCTAAATCACATATAGACCAGACACAATCAACATTACGTGTATGCTACGCCCTAATGTTACTCTATAGACAGTACCTACACTAGATTTAAAAGGGAAACAACTTATTCACCATCAAAAGCCATTTAAGAATGATTCCACAAAAACATTCTTAAAATTACCTACTTTCTCTAACATTAAAAATATTTAACAATAAGATCGTTTTAAGATTTAAAAGCTTTTCAAAGATTCTAATGCTTAATTTAACATTATAAGGCTCATTTATTAAACATTTTTTTGCTTAAGATTACGGTTTTGTAATAGGTAAATAAAATAGCACTCTGCGTAAAAAAATATAACGCAATTTTTAATCAACTTGTTTATTTCCGTAAAACTCTGAATAACTAAGAAAGGTTGGCGTGCCTTTTGTGTAATTTGTTTTATTCTTTTGTCTGCAGTCTCTACAAGCTAAATTATCATTTAGCTCCAAGGAAATTGTGGCCTTAAGCTGTTCGTGGTGCAAAGACGCCTACCACAATAAGGAAAGCTGTTTCAATCTCCAACGAATAGGGGAAGAGTGTTCATTAGGTATGTATACAAGTACCTACTTAAACTACAAACATTTAACAGTAATAAGATTTTAGTAAATATAGTTTTAAATGCTTATTTTTAAGGTTCACAATCAAACATAATAGTTCCGCCTTCATGGATCGTCAAGTTGCCAAGAAGAGGTAGTTTTAAATCGTCATTGAGAAAATCCCCGAAGAAGAAAAATGCATCGAAAAAGAAGGGCAAAGATTCAAAGAATGAACAGAAAACGTTTGTGATAAAACCGATTCCGACTGCTAATGTGAAACCGGTGTTAGTATTTATAAATCCAAAAAGTGGTGGGAACCAGGGGGCCAAGTTACTTCAGAAGTTTCAATGGCTCTTGAATCCAAGACAAGTGTTTGATCTCACGCAAGGCGGACCTGGCCCTGGGTAAGTGTTTATTTACTTATGTACTTGAAAACTTCAAATATGTCAGATTATCAACTTTTGATGTCGTTTATCAGCTCTTATTAGACTAAAGCTGGGCTGTAAAGTTTTTAAGACATAGAGTTCAAACTTGTATTTTACACAAAACATTTGAATAATGTATCAATTTTAGAGCTTGTAAGCTATTGCTGCCGATCGTATGAATCATTACAATATCTGCCCTGTAAGTATGAAGAGTCAAGATGGGTTTTTTCAATACATTTTAGAATTTGAAAAAAAAATGTATGTTGTCCCTTGTGAAAATTTGTATTCAAAGACTCCTTTTGGTTTTGTTAAATATCCACCTTAGAAAATTAGAAATAATAATCCTATATTATCTAGGCCAAATATACCTACAACTAACTACAGCTTTTGGCCTACTTCGAGTAGGTGTATGATGTTAATTTAATACATTTTCAACACACTTGCTGCGTGCGTTATAAACGCAAATAGTGAAGTTATATTCCATACAAATTCCAGAACCACATTATTTGTTTTTTTTTTTAAACTGCAAAGGGTGCTAATACTTTTTTATTGCAATATTTTTGATACATATTGAGTGACGAAGCACATAAGTCTCATACAACCATCAGCCCGGTGAATAAAATATGCTTCAAATTATTATTATTTTTTCTTTTAATTTTGAACTGATCGCCGCGGCCGCACCGCGCCGCGCGGCTCCAGCCAGTAGGTACTGCGCCGCGCTGATAAAAAAAAAAAGTAAAACGGCGGGAAAGCAATGTGTATCTCAGTTTTATGATTAAGTTTATTTAAAAGTATAAAATCATGATTTTTTATTCTGTTTCCTCGCAACATCGACGACCTCTGTGGCGCGTCGGGCGAACGCTTGGCTACAATACAGAAGGTTGCGGGTTCGATTCCCGCTGGGTGCAAATATTTATGCTTAAAAAGCCTTATAAATATTTGTATCTGGTCTGGGTGTATTTCTATGTATAATATGTATGTATTTACAAAAAAAAAAAGTATAAGTAGTATATCCGTTGTCTAGTCACCGTAACACAAGCTTAGCAGCTTACCATGGGGCTAGATGGCGCAAAAAAAAAAAAAACATCGTCCGATTATAGGTGCACGTATTTATTAAACACACTCGGTACGCTCTATTACCTGAAATTCCGCCTCGTGTGTTATAAACATCATAACGCACCTATATCGTAATTTAATGTACTATTTTTACATACTACACTACACTCCTACCTAGATTAAGCCTACCTTCGTCCCATACTCTTGCCTTATTTATCCAATATCACAGAGAGATTGGGACTTACTTAGAAACGCAAGGTACCCGAATTTGTACATATTTATGTAAATGTTCTGTTAAACTGAGTTAATAATAAAAAGATCCGAGATATCCTCCAGTGAATGGCATGTTTAAGGGACCAGATAGTCCCTCTGCGCCATGCAGACAATAAGCTTGGACCGATTATAATCTCTGACTCAAATGCGGTTAGCTGTTTAGTCGTTTTAAAAGTAAAAACTGACTGTAGACATTCTGTCGGTCGAGAGTTAGAAAACTGTTGGATTTCTAAGACTGAGTTACTGTTGTTCCTTACTGTCTCAAAATTTCATTACTCGACGATAATAACATTTCTCATCTTACGGTGGTTTGCAGGTGTTGGGTGTACGACTTTGATTGTTGTTAGCCCTGAAATAAGTGCGTAAATAATTGTGTTAGTGTGCGAAACCACTTTACAGACAAATGCTCTTGTTAGTGACACTGAAAGTTTTTAGAAAATCAAAAACTGAGTAAACTAATAAGTGGCAAACAAATGCCAGACAAAATTAGTGACACTGAAAGTTTTTAGAAAATCAAAAACTGAGTAAACTAATAAGTGGCAAACAAATGCCAGACAAAATTAGTGACACTGAAAGTTTTTAGAAAATCAAAAACTGAGTAAACTAATAAGTGGCAAACAAATGCCAGACAAAATTAGTGACACTGAAAGTTTTTAGAAAATCAAAAACTGAGTAAACTAATAAGTGGCAAACAAATGCCAGACAAAATTAGTGACACTGAAAGTTTTTAGAAAATCAAAAACTGAGTAAACTAATAAGTGGCAAACAAATGCCAGACAAAATTAGTGACACTGAAAGTTTTTAGAAAATAAAAAACGTGGTAAATTCTAATAAATTTCAGTGTCACCCTCGTACAACCGTGGGTCAAAACGTATCATGAAATGAATTTTTTGTCCTAATAAAAGGTCATTGAAAAGCCTTGAAAGAAAATCCTCCAGTATTTCGAGGAGTGAATTACACAACTGCACAATTTAATTCTAGTTTCTCCGTTCAAACGTCTCGGACGGTCAGGCAAAATGATCTACGCTGTCGGTTCATGATGGAATCTGCTGATACCCGCACTAAAAATGCGTTAGTCATTCCTTATTCGCACTGTACGTGCATGGATTAGATGCTTGAGGCTCTCCTTCGTGACATGTATAATTTCGATGTCCTTAAGTCACGAGAGAGGTACAAGGAAAAATGTTTTTTTGTTCTAAGCTTCAATACTCTCTGCGGGACCAAAACCTAAGAGCTTCCATTCTCTAGCTACCTACTGCTACTGTGCTAAGAGAGCTCAATCCGCAGGGTTGATTATAAGAACGCATTCCGGTTTTTTTTTCGACCAAAGCGCGTAACGCCTTCTCCTGAGTTTCACATTTACCTACAAACTTACCTTGAAATATGGGAGCATTAAAAGTAATGTCATCGAGGTTCCACATTGGCCAGTTACGACACTTTCATTTTTTTCTAAAAATAATGTAGGTAAGCGATTGGCTAGCGATATCTATCCCGATCAGTTTATACGAAGAACCTTATTAACCTTGTTAGATGTGGTTCTGTCTCTCTTGTTCATATATTATCATTAAACCTTTGAGTCACTCTTGCACAGATGAACTCTGTGAGATGGACAAATAGCCGTATTCACAAACATCCCTTAATACTTTACCTTGCTCTGGCGCGCACCACGCTTAGGGTTGGTCGTTTATGAATACAGGCCAAAGCGTAGTCGCACTATATTCGTCGAGTACAGCAACCGATGTTTATCACCCGATAGACACTTCATCTATAGTCTGTTTCACCAACTCACCCGCCTAATGGGAATCGAGGGATCGCGTTTAGGGTCACTTCAATCTCTTTCACAATTTGTTAAGCCGTAAAAGTACCTAACTCTCAAATTCTCTCAACTAATTTATCTTCATTTATGTTGGACGTTCCCTTTTCTATAAATTGACGTCCGAAGTCCGAACTTGTTGAGTATTGAGGTTTACCAATCTAATATTGATTTCACCTGTCTAAAAACTTTTACCAAACCTAATCGTTTTCTTAATTAAATTAAATTAAAATGAATTGTTAATGTAACTGAATGCTTTAATTGTTGCATTGTACATTTTGTACATTGGTTTGTTTACACGAATGCACTCGCGGACATCAATTAAAATACTTCTATTTACCAAATCTTTCATAATAACCACCTGTATAAATAATCTGTACCTGTCTTATAAAAAATTCCGCTGTCATATGTGTCATGGAAATAAAATTAAGGTAATTTAAGGCTTAAAAGAGATGAATGTCTTCTATTGGCTTCTTATAATTTGCCATATGATCTAAAGGTAAACAAACTCGGCTGAAATGTGTGTCGGACTACGCCAGGCGCTATTAAATAATGTTCATAAACATGCTTTGTATTATTTATTATTTAAAAAATTTTAGCCTTGCGTACAACGATACCCGACATCAAATTAAACGCATTCCATGCCGCTAATGCCACAAACATGAAAAGGTTAAAACTTCTCTGTAAAATGTATGTAATTAAACCGCTCCGAAACTTACTCGTTTCCACTAAGAAAGGAATTTCTCTCATTTTTACGTGAACTTTGTTATATATAAATGTTTTTTTAAGAGAAAATCTTACTATTGGTAAGTATGTAAATATATTTGTTTCTTTTTTCACGCTAAAGCTGCTAAACCGATTGCGACTAAACTCGGTATGAAGATAACTGGAGACCTGTACTATGTTTTGATAGCTGATTTTTATCCCAAAATTCCTGTAGAATCGGGACTAACGTGAAGATAACTGCAGCGGGGCGCTACTAATACTCTTTTATGAACATTGAAATTTTGTTGGTAAAATTGTTTTAATAGGAATAGCTTTAAGGGCGACTTGCATAAAACCATTTAAAAACATACTTAACTAAATCAACTTTAAAATAATTTATGGGAAATCGAACATTGGACTCTATTTTATTAAATGGACGATTGATAATAAGTTGCCACACATGGACAGTTCTTGAAATTCTGACAGATTTTAAGCACGTTTAACAGCTTAAACATGTTTAGGAACCGTTATGCAAGCCGGCCTAAGAGTTGACGTTATGAGAAGTGGACCAAATACGAAGTAGGTAGTCATTTCGAAAAGTTGTCTTATTTGGAATATGACATCTTAAGAAATGTGCATTTTTTGTCCGGTTGACATTATGAAAAGTTGACATTATGAGCTGAAACGAATTTTATGTATATATAATAAGGCATTAACCCTTGGTAAATGTACAGTATGCCGTCAATTTTGTCCCTTAATCTCATATTGAAAAGAATTCGTATGAAGTGATGCATGCGGACTTGTAAATGAAGACTCTCCAATGTTATAATTTTTCCCCCACCTGTTACTTCTCACTTCGACATTGTACTGAGCTCGCGCGCGTAAACCTCACGATTACATTATCATATTTCCTCCTGAGATATATTACCGTATTATCTGTCAGTTTACACTCCTTGGAAATAGGCATTTTATTTTCGCTTTCGAATCTAATAACGTTTAATGAATTCTCTTTGTAGCGCGTCGGGTTAACATCCAGATGCGACGTAGAAGGTTGCTGGTTCAAGTCCCACCGAGGAAAAGTACCTATTTATGTTCACCATGAATTCTTATAACTAGTGTTTCTTTAAGTTTTATTTGTATCTGTTTACAATAAAGACTACAGTCAAGCCAAAGTACCTGCCTATCAATTAAAGTGACTTTTCAAACTATTTCCAGAAAAATCCTTTGTTACGATACCTTAAGCTGTTACTTTGACTTTTACTATCAGAGAAGAAACTCGTCGTATAGGACGTAGAATGCTTAGAACGGTACTAGAAACCATCACATAAACAACAAGCATTTCCAAGGTAACTTTAAAATGTTAGTTACAGTATATATTTATTTTGAATAATTAATTACAAATTATAGATTTAAAAAATAAATTTAAATTTTAAAACCATCATTATTCTTCTTCTTTTCGTGTAGTGGTGAAGAGTGTAGTGGTTAATAATCTGAAATTAGATGAATGGCTATATTATAATTAGCTATAATGATTAATGTAACACTACAATTTAAATTCATCGCGCACATATCAAGATACCTGTTCTTGTTTAACACAATCTTTCGACGTTCAACGTTACTCAAAGTAAAATCACTGTAGTGGAAAGAAAATGTTTTACAACCTGCTACGAGGCTACGACACGCTACGAAACGCTACGGCTACACTACGGTTCGATGCTACGACGACGTTAACGGGCAAACAGTCACACCTCCTTTCACATTATTCATACCTTTAGAGTTTCATGAAGAGGAGAAGAAAATCCTGCTAATATTATATTCTACAAGGTGATAATATAGGTGGTAACTGGCACGCTCATATTCTGGCACTAGTGCGAGCTTACCACTTTTTCTAATAGCTAGTGGTAAAGTGGCATGAAGCAAGTTTTCGCATATTGTATGTATGCTGTATGGAAACATGCCTAAGTTGTAGTAGATGATAAAAATATAGAAGCGTCACCGACGCCGGTGGACTAATGGATCACACGCACAAGATGAAACACGCAAAATGGCAAGAAATGTTAGAATTGGTCAAGTCACTACTCCCAGATACTTGAGATGAGTTGTTAGTTAGAATCCCGCTCAGCGTCGTCGTCCGTGCGTTGTGTTTTTGTGGATGTATTTTTGCTTTAAAATATTTCTATGAACATCCAGTGCAGGCTTAAGCACTTAGAATAAATATAGAAGTTATGTATACTGGTTGCTCCTTTGTGCAATAGCCATTGAACTAATTGCAAAGAAACTCGGTATGTTAATGTATGGTGCTGAAAACTTGGAATTCTTACTAATATTATAAATGCGGACGTAATCTTCTCTTAGAAAGAGTTTTTCTCACGTAAAACTCTTCCTATCTGTCTGTCTGTTACGTTTTCGCGTGTGAACAACTAAACCGATTTTGATAAATTTTGGTATAGAGATAGATAGGACCTTGCAAAAGGTTAGGCTACTTTTGACCCCGATATTTCTATTCTACGGGAACGCGACTTACGCGTGTGAAACAGCGGGCGCTGTAAGTAATACATATTTTTTACTAGCTGTGCCCGCGGTTTCACCCGCGTAAGTCCCGTTTCAGCGGAAATATCGGGATATATAGTAGTCTATCTAGCTACCTATATTCCAAGTTTTATCGGAATCGGTTAAGTATTTTTTACGTTGGTACGTTAGTAGCGTACGGGGTGTTCACGATTCAGAGCACCGTGGCAACAAGAATCTTTTAAACAAGATTTTTTCTGTTTTCGAGGAAGGTCGTGGTATACCTACTTAAATTTGCATCGAAATCCAATTAGTAGAACCCGAGTAATAAACGAAAAAGTGCAACCGCTCGAGAACCGCTTGCGCCTGTGACAATGCGTTTTTCACTTCCGCGGGTGAAACCGCGGGGCGCAGCTAGTTACGATATAAGTGCGTTTGGTTATATTATTATATACACACGAGACGCAATTTCAGCCCGAGCCGAAGACGAGGGCGTAATAGAGCCGAATGTGTTTAATGCGCACGGATATCGTACGACGGATTTTAATTTTATTATCACTTAATAATAAATTTTAAAAAACTGTGTCCAATACACAGCGCCATCTAGCCCCATGGTAAGCCACTAAGCTTGTGTTACGGTGACTAGACAACGGATACTTGCGAGGATTACTTGCTTGCAGAATAAAAAATCATCATATAATACTTTAAAAAAAGGTATATAATGCGGTTATGGAATTTGTATGGAATGTAACTTCACTATTTGAGTTTATAATGCACGCGTGTTTTATAAGCTGCTTTATATATCTAAAACAGGTGAAATTAGACCCACTTTACGCAAGTGTGTTCCAAAGTATTCTAGGTAAATACAACTGTATAGGTCTTTTAAAATTTCCAGCTAAAAATTATCACAAATATTCTAGATAAAATTAAATGTAAAGTATAGTTAATTGAACGTAACGAGTCGCTGCGACCTTAATTCCTTCTGCTCTTATATTTTTTCTTGTTAATTTATTAGAAAAGACGGTGAGCGATCTTGTTTAATTACGCTACATTAAAATATTCATCTCGTCACAGTATCCAGTACTCCGTTTTACATCGACTCTGAAAGGCGATACTGTGAAAACAATTTAGCTATGAGCCATCATTTTTACGCCGTACTTTTTTATTATTTATAAACGTAATGCCGTAATGGCTTATTAACGTTACGTTCACAACAACGCATTTTTTTTTGTGGGAGGTTTTCGTCGCCTCTGGCACTTTACTACTTAGTAACAGAAATTGTTCGTTAGTGCTCCGATACGTAGACCGGTGCAGCAACTGAAGATCTTTAAAATTAATTATACTTATTTTAACAACTTTCTAATTAAAATGGTAAAATGTTACTGTGTTCAAATTTCGTATGAATTAAAAAAGTTTAAATGGAAAAGCCTAAAGGATCCTAAAAAAGAGAATTATTAATCTCCAAAATAGGCTATTTCGTAAATAACTTAGTCAACGGATTAAAGTCACGAAAATAGAACCAATCTCTTGCCATTTAACCCAAAGTTTTCGTCCCCGTTTTGCGGTAGATAAGGTTTTGGCAGATGAAACCGCGACCCATAACTGTATTCATATATCCTTCTCATATTATAAAGCTGAAAGTTTGTGAGTATGTGTATATGCGTAAAAACCGCTGAACCGATTGCAATGAAACTTGGAATATAGGTAGTATAATATATGATAGGACTAGCTGCGCCCCGCTGTTTCACCCGCGTAAGTCCCGTTCCCGCGGGAGTATCGGGATAAAAGTAGCCCATGTGTTAATTCAGGTCCCCAGCTACCTATGTTCCAAGTTTCATCGCAATCGGTTCAGTAGTTTTTGTGTAAAAGAGTAACAACCTCACATACATACATACTTACATACAAACTTTCGCGTTTATAATATTAGTAATATAAGTGAACTCGAGCTTTTTGCCCTTCGCGTCACTTTAGCAAAGTAATACGGGTAACTTCCGTCAAGGAACTATCTGGAAGAGACAAGCACACTGTCTTACACACTGTCACTTTGAATGTGTACTTAACCTTATCTCAGGATCGGGTAACTGTTTACTTAACATTACTTTACTATGAGGAACAAGCTCACCTGTCTTTTCTAGCAAAAATGTGCTTAATATCGCATTTTTGAATAGTGTTTGTAGGGAAAACCACTGTACTAGTTTAAAATCTAGGTAATATTATAAAGAGAGAAGATTTGTTTGTTTGTTTTATGTAATGAATAGGCTATGTAACTACAGAATCTTAGGTACCTATAGCTCCTAAGCGAACTGACAGAATTAAGAAGTAGGTGGGTAGTTGTGAATAACTTCGCGACGGCAAGTAATCCTAGTAAACCTACCTGCCTTCCTGCACATATTATGTTGTTTATTATTTTATTTTTTGATGCCATTTTATAAGGGTATCAACAGTACATATAGGGAAGAATTTCTGATATGAAATGAATAAGTATCTACTTAAGGAAAGAGGAAACCTCTTACGTCCAAGACAAACCAAAAATGGTTTTATGGGTGTAATTTATGTAATAACTAGCTGCGCCCCGCGGTTTCACCCGCTAAGTCCCGTTCCCGCGGCAATCTTGGGATAAAAGTAGCCTATGTGTTAATCCAGGTCCCCAGCTACCTATATTCCAAGTTTCATCGCAATCGGTTCAGTAGTTTTTGCGTGAAAGAGTAACAACCTCACATACATACATACAAACTTTCGCGTTTATAGTATTAGTAAGAAGTAAGATAGTATTAGTAAAAAAGTAAGAATAAGATTTAAAGTATTTTTCTTGTTTAAATAAATAAAAATAAAACAATTTCAAAAATCTATTACCTATAGAAAGCTACATTACAGAGGAGTAACATAGGCTGTAAGCTTTTGATGCAGATATTCTCACCAGATCGTTACTTACGCGGATGAAACCACAAGATACAGCTATAGGTGTAAGAACAACGCGGGATCGCGACTTGCTCGGGTGAAACCGCGGGACGCAGCTCGTAATAAATTAATTCTGTGACCAACACACAACGCCATCTAGCCCCATAGTAAGCTGCTTAAGCTTGTGTTACGGTGACTATATGGACAACGGATTTACTCACTACTTATATTTATTTTTCTTTTGTAAATACATGCATATTATTCATTGAAATACACCCATGCAAACCAGATAAAAATATGTATTTTTAAGCATTAATATTTGCACCCGGCGGGAATTTACCCCGCAACCTTCTGCATTGCAGTCGGGCATTCGCCCGCCGCGCCACAGAGGCGTGTCACATTATCGTTGTCATATTAGTTTATATTATAAACTTTCATCTATTGAATATGTATAAGTGCCTAAGGTAAATACATTGTATCTCATCAATTGTGTATTCCAAGTTAAATTACAGTCGGTAAACTATGTAGGGAGATATGTAACTAACATATGTTTAGCTGCTTTGCGGTATTGCTAAATGTGTCTAAACAGAATCCGCTGGAGCCTCTGGCAATTAAATTAATCTCAAAGCTCCACGACTACAATATAATAAATAGCCAAGATCTCAACGAAGATTCTTGATGATTAGTCTTAAATCTTAACAAGTACCTATCATAATTAAAGGATTTTATTAGTCTTAAATTATTGTGTCTCATATTGCCTTGAAATATTTGTTTATATTCCATATTTCAGTTTTAGGTAAGTATTTTAAACTTAATTAAATTGTAAAACACTTTATTTACCGGGTTTAATCGCGTTTGATTCATCAACGGTCGTTATTTTTAAACGAGTCGCCCGGAAAGCTCGTCGTTTAAAAATCATGATTGTTGATGAATAAAACGCGATTGAACCCTGTAAATAAAGCGTTTTATTATGTTTTTTTTTATTTAAAATTGATTTAAGTACTGATATTTCGACTTTAATCATGGTTATAATACCTTTAGTCGAACGAAACGTAAAATATTCTAGACCAAGGCTGAAGAAAATAATATTACCAGCTACTATCGAGAAATATCGAAGGAAAACTTTGAGAATCTCTAGAACACTAATTTAGAATACCAAGTCTCCGTCCTAAACTAATATTAAAATTAAATTAGATTCAGCCAAAGTCGATTTAGGTTAACAAATACAACTTCGCGTCTATTTCACTTTACAAAAAGCCGGGTGCTTAAAAAGTAGGTAGATGCATTCTAAGCCGAGTCAACAGGAATCTGAAAAAAGGTGAAACTTTGTCGCCTTTGCAGTTACAATTTGCCTTTTGCGCCGTCCGGTGTTTCACTGATCACAAAAGAAAAATTTAATCTATATTTTACCCGGTAACTTACTCGTTATAACTGAAGGCCCTAGATACCTACCTAAGCATTGTTTGTTTCTGTCCTATACGAAGGCTTGATGATCATGGTAAATAAAGATTAACTATTGTGTTACTATTCATCCTTTATTTGCGTAAGGGGGTAAATAAATGATTAAGGGCGGCATTGTATTTAATTACTTTTGTGGCTCAGTTGACGAACACCTACCTGCGAACCGGTGGTGAGTTCGATTTGCCCCATAAAACAAATATTCGTATGATATAAAATATTCTCATACCTACTCAAGAAGTATTTCAATAAATTTAGAAATATTTTAAAGGAGACAAAACCTCTACAAAAACACAACACAAAGCGGGACTTATCGAAACCTCATCGGTCAGTTACGAATTCAACTCACGCCTTGCGTGGTGTATTTTGCCTTTAAAATATTGTATTGATAGCCAAGTGCAGACTTAAGTACTTAAAATAGGGTAATTCTCTACGGACCCTTTAATTCGGCCATATCCATTACCCATGTGAAATTTTAACCATCCCTTTAATTCCCCGTGAAGCCGTTGGAATTAGAGATCACTCCTTGTTCTTGGAAAAAAAAACTAAAAGACAATCGAAAAAATAAATGAAACTAATAAAATAATATTGCAAAACAAAAGTATTTATCGTCCTAATTCTATCCATAATCTATGGTACCCTTATTTAAAGCAATTACCTTGGTTGCTTTACACGAATATTTATTGTTGTGGGGTATTTATCTCCCATAATCGACAGAGACACAAATCAACAATCTCTTAGTTAAAACGCTTTATTTACCGGGTTTAATCGCGTTTTTTCATGATTTTCAAACGACCGAGCTTTCGCCAACTTTACAGTTGATAGAACCATAGAAGGAGTTATAATTCCATAGTTGCTAAACTTAAGTCTAAGCCTCGCTTTTGTGTAACATTTGTTTATATTTCAGGCTAGAACTGTTCCGAAAGGTGCCGAACCTACGCGTGCTCGCGTGCGGCGGCGACGGCACGGTCGGCTGGGTGTTGAGCGTGCTGGATCGCATGGGCACGCAGCCGGCGGTCGGCGTGCTGCCTCTCGGCACGGGCAACGACCTGGCACGAGCGCTCGGGTGGGGCGGGGTAAGTTTACTCTAACTTAAGAATAAGAATTATTTATTATTCTAAACTAGCTACGCCGATGTTTCACCCGCGAAAGTGAAAACGCGTTATCACGGGCGCGGGCGGCCGAGCGGTTCTCGAGCGGTTGCACTTTTTCGTTCATTACTCGGTTTCTACTGATTCGATTTTGATGCAAAGTATACCACGACGTTCCTCGAAAATTGAACTATCCTATATTTAAAACCCGATTTCAATCGGATTAGAAGTTCTTAATTATATAAACAGACAGAGAAACAAAGAAACAGACAGACATGAATTTCAAAAATTATATAATTATGTTCCACTACTTATCCTAAGTCCCCTAGACCACTTTTTTTAATTTACTTCCAAGTACAGACTTTTTGTCCTCTCTTCCTTTATTATTAGTATAGATAGATGTGTAGGTATATACATTGGTTTTAAATATTTTGTAAGTACTATATTAGTGCACAGTCTACTCATTTCGTGCATACAATCATGTAGTATAAAATAATAAAGGAAGAGAGTACAAAAAGTCTGTACTTGGAAGTAAATTAAATTTAAAAAATAATAATATTTAATATACTTTACATCGAAATCCAATTAGTAGAAACCGAGTAATCAATGAAAAAGTTGGCTCTATGCACTATTTCCACGCAGACGAAATCGCGGGTAACAGCTACCTATATATGCCAAAGTTTGTATGTATGTTGTGAATTTATTTACAGATATGTAGTTTTAAAATGTATAAGGAACAAACAGAGAAACAGACAGACATACATGATTTTTAAAAGTTATATAGTTTTGTTCTACTACTTTTTCTAAGTCTCCTAGACAACTTTTTTATATACTTCCAAGTACAGACTTTTTCTCCTCCCTTCCTTTATTATAAGTATAGATAGAAGATTAGTAAGAAGTAAAATAAATTTAGTTAATAAATTTATTTAGTTTATTTTATTTAGACAAAACAAAAGAAAGAGGGGACGGCAACATATGAGATGGGAGGATGATATCCGTAGAATAGGAGGTAGCATGTGGACCAGGTTGTCCAGGAACCGGAAGAAGTGGCAATTTCTAGGGGAGGCCTATGCGACAACGCAAGACAGTCTTAAAAGTGTATAAATTAAGTATAGTAAATATTTTATGTTAAGTAAGATTGTTCAATAAAGGCTATTATTATTATTAAAATAAATTTAGTAAGAAGATGAACACCCTTCTTTTAATGACGGAATTCAACCAGCATCCTTATTCTGCCGAATCATATGCATATATCTAAATATAGAATAGACAAAATAAAATGAAATTTATCTACCTAAATACGGGCTTTATAGCTCACGTTTCGGGCGATATAATGAATATGTAAAGCAACGTTGAACGACTTCCTGATGTTATACGTGCAACAGGGAATATTAACTTTCAAACATAAAATAACATTCGTATACCTGAACATCGTAAACCATATGAAATCATATAGTTAGGCTATATATAAATGAAATGTAGGAAAGAAAAGAAAGTTCGTGTAACAACGACTTACCTAAACCTACCTGAATATAAATCAAGGGTAAAATCTTCATGAATATGCAAATCCTATGATTACCTGTCGACGAGTAATCTACAATGTGTTTTAACGAGCTCATAAACGAACGTTTATTACTTGAAAATGTTCCTACACTCGAAACAATAACAAAACTTCGTTGCGGTAAAGTCCTTTGCATTTTATATACTTACGAAATCTCATATTTACTTAACTGAAGGGGCTTAATCTTTTGGGTCATTGTTTGATGTAGTATCTCTATGTATATAGAACCTTTCTAATGTTATTACGGACTCAAATATAAGGTATTCTACGCATTGGCGTATGGGTACCTTTCCTACGGATATTTACTTTAAAATATTAGTCTTCTGGGACTTCCTTTTACCTACTGTGTTAAATTTTGTCCTTTATTAAGACAGTACTTATAATTATAATCAATAAATGGAAATGAAAACAATTTTTTAAACACTACCCAATTCGATAGGTATAGATAATCTTAATTTCTTAACTTCTCAAAACCTAACACCTTCTCTAAAATAAGCCTTTAAAAATTGAGATCGGTTTTATGACTAATTAGCTACCTAATAACTCTGTTCTTTCGTGCAATTTCTTTGTAGTAAAATAAAATAAGTTTTAAACAAGTCGTTCGTTACCTATAAACATCGCACACTCTAGTTAGATTAAATTTAGAATTGGACTTCAGAGGATTTGCCTTAACCGAAGTGAGTTGACCATAGATAATAGCTTGTGAACTTTGAAACTTTCAATAATTTGAGAACGTGAATATAGTTACAAACAAGTTTAAGTCTTATAAGTCTCTATCGGATTCATCGAAATTTTTTGATTATTTTCTGACGCAATGTTTTTGAAAATTTGCGTTAAATACGTTTGTAGATGACATTGTTTCCTACATTTTATGTAGTTTTAAGATAGAAACTAATTTTTTTGCCGTAACACATTTTCAACAAATTTTTTTTCGGAAATTTAAATTTCAAATTTATACGATTTGTTTTTATATATTTCGGTTAGATTAGGGGTCGATGAATCGTTACAAAATAAATAAATTTTGCAATGATCTAGCTGCTACATGATACAGTACAAGTTAGTTTTAAAAATCAACGCGTTGGTTCAGTATTTTTGCATGAAATTTTAACAATTAATATTACAATACCGAGTACCAATCTAATACTTACTTGTTATCGACATCAATTACAGCGACTCTGGGCCTCTCCTATAATTCTACGATAAAACGAAAAAAAATATGTCATCCAGGAAGAAAATTTGTCATATTTTCATAGATTTATCGTACGTTCGTAGAAACAAAATACAGGAGCCTCATTTTTGAATCGCTGGTGCTACTTCGGATCGTTTAGATTCAGAAGGTCCAAATCCCAAAAACGATTAAAACATCTCGATTTCTGCTGATTTTCATTCGATGTCGGACTCCTACGGCAAGCGGTTGAAACCAATCGTTACTGTCGTGCATTTCACGAAGAAAATATATCTACACTGACCATTAATATTCACTAGAAATAAGGCAATTTAAAACGCTTGAAATGACAGAAGAGATTTAAAAATAGAGCCCCAGGCCATGTCTTCTTTCTCAAGCGTAATACTACTCATGGTTCTACTCGTAAACCTTCACATTTACGATGTTAATAGATTTGTTGTTTATGAACACGAGAAACTAAGTAAATCATATTTAATTGTTCTCGGTTTGTAAACAACTTACCAACATAACGACATTAACAACCTAAACATAAATATTTTCAGAGGAATGAAGCAAACAAACTCGTTGCCAAGCCAATACATATTTATTCCTAACTTAGACGCTTTACAAGTACCTAACTTTAACTTGGTTTATACTTAGAGACATCAGAATCACATTATAGTGATCGGATATGGAATATCGCTTTTACATTTTTCTATTTCCTTCTTTGTTTTTAGAAAATATTGGGTAAAGTTGGTTCCTTGATGTTTATCCTACTTCTTTTTAAGTGCTTATTTTTAGACTAATAATATTTTGCGCCTGCTTATCTCGTTACATTAATTAAATATAAAATTTAAGGGGTATTAAATTTCATACCAATAGAACTTGATTTGTCAAACCCAGTTAAATAACGGGATGGTAAAATAGAATTTGATAAAAAGGTTTTTTGATATTTTCCTTTGAACTAATCTATTTTTAGATAGTTAATAAAATAAATATCGTATGTTTTATTCCATAAACAAACAATAGGAACAGTAAAATAAAGAAGACTCATTTATATTTGTGCGAGAATTGGAGGCTAAACTAAGCCAAAACCTGTATTTAAGGACTTCAAGTTCTATATTTACGCCTAGCGTTACTACTTAAGTCTCCACGACGCTTCCTGGCAAGAAACACTTATTCTTAATATTATTCTATTAGGGTTACGAAGACGAGCCAATATCGAAGATCCTCGCTAACATCGGCGAGAGTGACACCGTGTTGCTCGACCGATGGCAGCTGACCGTGGAGCCGAACACAGCGGCCGCGGCGGGCGGTGAAGACGCCGCGCACGCGAAGCCTGAACTACCACTCAACGTTGTCAACAACTACTTCTCCTTCGGAGTCGACGCCCATATCGCTCTAGAATTTCACGAGGCTAGAGGTATGTACATTTATTTTACTACATCATCATCCCCCATACGACGCTACAAATAGCGATCGCGAGCTACCTCCATCCAACAACTCCCCGCGTTCGCCACAATGTCGTCGGTCCACCGAGTAGGTGGTCTTTCAACACTCCGTTTCGCATTACATCGTGGTCACCACTCGAGGACTTTTACTCTCCAACGGTTATCTGTCCTTCGAGCTATATGGCCTGCCTATTGCCACTTAATTCTACTAATTTTGAGAGCTATGTCGGTGACTTTGGTTCCTTCACTACTACAAATAGTATTTAAAAATTGTACTACATTGACAGAGACATCTGGCTCCAAACTCCAAACTAAGCAACTAGGCTTATAAGTACTTAGTACCTCAGCTCA
Source organism: Idaea dimidiata (assembly GCA_949358125.1). Classification (NCBI taxonomy): domain Eukaryota; kingdom Metazoa; phylum Arthropoda; class Insecta; order Lepidoptera; family Geometridae; genus Idaea; species Idaea dimidiata. Next base: position 10,275,240 of record OX442339.1, on the reverse strand, counting down.
ACCAAGCGTATTCTGCCGGTCAGCTTTGAAACTTCATGATGCGGGAAGAGACAAAACTATTCATCCAACTAGCATAACTTACTTAGCGTAGCGTACTAGTTCAAAATTTTGACTAGTATAAAAATTATAAGTAGGAGGGTAGTATATATATTGTTAGAATACAAAAAGTATTGATACGTTTGTTAATTAATAGTATCATATTATTGTTGTTCTTTAATTTAAATGTAATTGTTTTTTTTAGGTATTTATGTAATTTATTAACCTACAGAACTATTGCAATAATATTATGACAAGTGGTTCTCAACATGCTATGATATACTTCTCATAAGTACCTATTGGATATCACATTTATTGTAATATTCTGTATTTAATGAAATATCAAAGTACGTACACAAAGCAATAGCTCTTATACAAAGAGTCTTTGTTTTTCATATTCCGTCATCAAAAAACATTTTTTGTTTTATTGCGTTTAGCAAAACAACTACCTACATAATATAATAATATTCATCTTGGGTAATCGTTTTTGCAATCGAACTTTTATCTGAAAGAGTGTTTAGATGTTCTTAATTGGAATGTGTTTCATACGGAGATATTTCATTCATCTTTCCATAGGGTTACATATGGATTAACATAATCCAGAATTTCTGTTCTCCAATTAGTTTAGGAAAAAGCTCTTCAGCTTCAGATAGTTAAAGAAGATCCGCGATTTTTCTTAGAGCTCAGACCTAGGGGGTGGAGGTATATTAATGAAATTTTAAAGGCATTCCTGAAACACAAGAAATTGATTATTCAACTGATTTGTATTAAAAGTTGTTTGAAGGGCAAAATGTGTTATCTGTGGAACATAGCTGTGGTCCATTTTGAACAGTCTTCTTTACTTGTTTTCTTCCGCCTGAGAAGTGCTAAAGTTGCCTTAATGATGTACCTCTTGGTATTTATTAACTACCTATGTGGAAAGAAATATGGTATATAAGTAGATAATTTTAATTAGATTACATCGTAGCAGTGGTATTATTTTCAATTACACGAATTTCTATAGCTAAAACCACTGTCGCGTTAAATTAAAATACTTTACAAACTTGAACATTAATTAAATTTCGGTACCTAAATCATAATTTTGCCTACTGTTACCTAAGTGATTTATTGCTTTATACTGTTGTATTATTTTACTCTCACAATACTTTTTGCTTTGAAAGGCAAAAGAGGAGAACAAAGATCTAAGTTCAACCAAGTTCAAATAAGTTTGAAAGTTTCATACTTACCTACTCTATTTTTAGATAATTTATCGACCTAAGGAATGTTGTTTTATGAGATTTAAGTCCTCTTCTGCTTGTTTAGGTTTTATATTGAACACATAATTTATACTTATAAGATTTTATTTACGTAGTTAGGTTCTGTAACGTTAAAACATTCAAACCATAGTATTAATGCAAGCATTAAAATGTTAATGCACAAGTAAAAACCTACAGACATTTCATGCTTTAACGTTGACCTGCGCTGCTATACTTAGCCAGGACTAACTAAATAACTAACATGCTAACTCTTGGTTGTGTACTAACATTTATGTGTCACAAACGTGACAAAAAAACTGACAAAAATGTCAGTGCACGACCAATCATAAGAGTTGGTACGTTAGGTAATTAGTTAGCCCTGGCTAAGTACAGCAGCGCAAGTCAACCTAACCTATGTATTAACTCTGAATCAGTGCGGTCGTAAAAGTATATCTCAATAGTTAACCGATTAATAAATAACCCCACGCCCACAACCGATTAAGCTGTCTGCAAATCTTAACTAATATTATAAACGCGAAAGTTTGTATGTATGCCTACATACAAACTGTATTTATGTATGTATGTGACTTTGTTACTCTTTAACGCAAAAACTATTGAACCGATTGCAATGAAAGTTGAAATATGGTAGCTGGAGACCTGGAATAACACATAGGCTACTTTTTATCCAGATATTCCCGCGGGAACGGGACTTATGCGGGTGAAACCGCGGGGCGCATCTAGTAAAGAAATAAATGTTCAAATGTAGCTTAGGAAATTCTTTAATAAATTTTGCTTTTCGTCCCGGTCACAGTAATTGTGCAGCCGCAGCGAGTCTGATAGATATATTCGAATGCACTCAATGCGCGCAACTATCAAAGCTAACCAAAATTCAATTCAAATTTGAACTATACCAGGTGCACAGTAATTGCGACCGTGTCAAAAAGCGATTAAAACCGGAAAACGAATTTCGTTACAGCGATAACAGAATAATATAACAATAAAAATAGTTATATCTCCTTTTAGAATTGAAGGAAAAGATAGTTAAGGAAAAACTATCTTTTCCTTCAACTAAGGAGATATACCTATTTTTATTGTTATATTATTCTGTTATCGCTGAAACGAAATTCGTTTTCCGGTTTTAATCGCGTTGCTTTTAATATTTTCAGCAGTATTGCAATGCCGTTGCCACGTTTCGGAGACTTTACAGACCCCTTCCTCAGGGTAGAAACAGCATTACAACTGTGCTAAAAATAATTAAAGCAAAACCGGAATAGAGTTTCATTTCAATTCATCATGGCAAAACCGAAGAAAGGAGACATTATTGTTATATTTTTAAAGTGTTTCCTACACTTGGATGACTATACTTCAAGAAATGCTTTCCAAAAATTTCGCACCCGACAGGACTTGAACCTGCATCTCTGGGGGATCCCCAGAGATGCAGGTTCAAGTCCCAACGCCTAAATCAATGGAAAATAGAATAGTTCAAGCTGGCAGTCTGCAAATATTGTCGGTAGATGGCGCTACGTGCCTCCAAAAACGTAAACAATAAGAAATGCAATCTTTAATTTAGACTCGATTGAACATGCATCCGTGGCCAAATTGGAAAAGGCGTTGGGACGGATCCCCAGAGATGCAGGTTCAAGTCCTGTCGGGTGCGAAATTTTTGGAAAGCATTTCTAGTAAAGGAGACATTGTCAACAATTTTGCTCATTTTGAGTAACTTAATACAAAATGGCACGGTTAAACAAATTGTAAATTACCGTAAAAAATGTCTGCAAAGGCATCGAAACGTAGGAACGGCATTGCAACAATCCTGTTAATAAAAACAACGCGATTAAAACCGAAAAACTGAGTTTTATTTTAATTATAAATTGTCCAACAGAGGCTCACCCAGAGAAGTTCAACTCGCGTATTAGGAACAAGTTGTTCTACGGCACCGCAGGCGGTAAAGACCTGATGCAGCGCAAGTGGAAGGGCCTCGCGGACTTCGTCACGATGGAGTGCGACGGCAAGGACTTGACGCCGGTGCTGCGGGAGCACAAGGTCCACGCTATTGTCTTCTTAAACATTCCAAGGTGAGTCTTAAATACCTGTTTAAGGGTCTCAGATATGTTATTTTATAAAACTCGAACATCACTTCACTCGTAATATCCGTCTTAACTCACACTCTGCTTTCGATTCAAAATTTAAAACGACATTGGGTTCTCATCTCTTGCCTTAACTCGCCTACAACACTGTCGCTCTAGTGCGCATTCGATTTATCTATAAGATAGAATGGCAATTTGTAAACTCACCACGGAATCCGTCGTGAGATAGTCATGATTTTTCTACAGAATCGACAGACTGTACATTCACAAGGAGACCTGAAAATTTCACAATTATAATAAAAGTACCTAGTGTCGCTCTCTGAATTACACGCTTGCTTTTCCCCGCTCTATGTGTTTGTGTTAAATTATTCAGATATCCCAGTTCAGTTGAGTGGCTTTTAATTATTCATAGATGGTTCAGGTACGCTTGTTGAAATATGAGCAAAGTCAAAACACTTGGCTGATTAACCTGTAAACTGCATATGCGGTCGAGTGGCCGACTTAATTACCGTAACTGGCGTCAGAGTGGCGGATGGCGTAGCGTGGCTGCATCTGATTTTGTCATTCCATTAACAAGCTGAAACTTCTCGAAACTGCATCTCAACTCAACTCCGGAGCCCAATTGACCTCTGTACCCTCCCAATGTTTACGTGCGCTATTTGAATAATCATTAACAATTATATCTACCTAATAAATTCACAATTTTGGGATCGAACATTTTAGGAATTCAAATTGTGGCACCAACACATAATATACAATATTTTCTTATTTTGCTTTGTAATTGTACTCACAGTAGGTAAAATGTTGATCTTACTAATATTGTAAACGCGAAAGTATGCCAGTACCTATGTATGCCTGCATATGAAAACGGATTGCTACTGAATCAATTTTCACATACAGAACTGCTACTGGAAACTACTACAAAAACTACTGAAAACGAATTGTGATAAAACTTGGAATACCTATACCTATAGCGATAGTTGGAGACCTAGAAATAACATAAAGGCTACATTTTAGCTATTCCCGCGGGAACAGGACAACCGCGGGGTGCAGCTTGTCTATAACCAAAAACATGTCAACATCCTGAAAATTTATTTCAGTAGCTTAAAGGTTACTCTGATAAACAGATGCGTCTCTGACAATATTTTGGAAGATTACAGTAACATCACGTTCACAACCGACCGTTAAGAATATGAAAAATGCCCGACAGTTATAAGCATCTTGGTAGCATGTTCCTAAAGAATATTATGAATGTGAAAATCTGTATATTTGTTGGGTTGGCTTCGTCTTTACGGCTAAACAGAACATTTTAGTTTTGACTAACCAAAATTAAAAAGCCTTAAATGTATTAGGACCAAGTATTGTGTGCGAAATGGAATGAATAAAAAATATAATAATAATAAAATGTGTTTTCTATGTATATTATGTATGTATTTACAAATAAAAAGTATAATACGTAGTATATCCGTTGTCTATTACTCATAGTTGAAGCCTATATTACTTAGATTGCGCTGTGTGTAATATCGTGCAATAAAAAAAATATAATACACTTTTTTTTTTTTCAAAAAAATGTAGTCTGGGTTTCGGAACTAGCAGGTTCTATCTTCTTGCATCTCGGATATTTATAGCGTGATTTTATCATACATTTTATTTTATTACAATTTCACAGTTACGGGGGTGGGACGCACCCCTGGAACAAATCTGGAGGTACCTCCGAACCTTCAACAGAAGATGGACTTATAGAAGTTGTAGGATTAACCACATATCAATTGGTAAGTTGCTTTCAATATCGATAATTTTGTATTTACAGACATTTAATCACTCGAGTAAGGCTGGACTTTCGTGATATACGATTTGTTATATATTCATATCACTTATTGGTAAAAAATTGTTACAAGTCAAATGTCATGAAATTAGAGGCATATACAGGTTGAGGTTACATTGGCATCCGTAGATTGTCTAATATTTCGTGATGCTCAATTGAAATAAAACTCCTTTTCTGCGGTTTCAAGCGCTTTGTTTTATTACCTTGACTGAAGAGGCTCCGAAACGTACGAACAGTATTATAACAATGCTGAAAATAATAAAAAGAACGCGATTAAATGCCGAATAGTACATCTTACTAATATTATAAACGCGAAAATTTGTATGAATGTACTACGTATGTGTGTATGCATGTGACTTTGTTACTCTTTCACCCAAAAACTACTGAACCGATTGCGATGAAACTTGGAATAGGTATAGGTAGGTAGGAACTGGGGGATAACACATAGGCTACTTTTAATCCCGATAATTCCGCGGGAACGGGACTTACACGGGTGAAACCGCAGGGCCAAGCTAGTAACTCATATAATATAATTGTAATGATGTTGGCATTCAATTATAGTCAATTATAATATCTATGGGCAAAATGGGCATCAGAAACAGGACGAAACCCAGTAAAAACAGCCCGGTTAAATATTATACAAATTTTCCAGCTCGTTTAATCTTTTCAAGTATTATATAAATATGTTTAATTTCAGTGCCTTTACGATGAAATAAATCAATTATTAAATTTTTTCGCATAATGAAAACAAAGGGCGTAAAACCCCGAAACTCCGAGTACCTCATTAAAAAAGATACACATTATTTACCGACAAAAGAGAAAAGGGGTGCTCGGAGACCGTGATAATGATGATAAAATATACTTTCAGATCGTTACAGCTGCCGGGACAAATTGTTTTGTTATTCTATTCTTTGGTTTTTTAATGTTTATTATTCGCTTACTGATCATTATCTATATACCTATTATTCAATTACATGTTATTCCAAAGACACAACAGACAAAAAAATCGTATCGTATTTGTATCTATGTATAGTATATTGTATATATCACCGCGTAGGTACCGTAAATTAATAACAAACGTAAATTTATAAATTTTCCTATATTGCGCATTGCCAAAGCCGCGCTTAATTCTGTAAAAAAACGCCTAATTCTGTAAAAAAAAAGGCGTGATGTATGAGAAAGGAGTATAATAGGAACACGTGACTTGTTTATCCAATCAGAGCGCACTTGACACTCACTTATTATTTTACGTTTGAGGTCGGTAACTTTATAAATTTGCGAAAATATGGTCGTAAAATAATAGAATTTATCTCTCGTTTAGAATCCTGTTCTTGTTATTTTACGGTGACATTTAAAAATCAATTCCGAAACAATCAAACACACTTTTAAAAATGGCGATTAGGTTTTAATGTTCCCTCGATTATTTGTTACTTAGATTCGTAATAGTGTTGATAATCGGTCTTATAAAACTCTTTTTTCATAGTCTTATTAATAAACGTGGAGTAAGGTCGGAGTAGTAAGAACATGCGTTGTCTTTTTTCCGTAACAACAACTTTAAAAGTAGGTACTCCGACCTTACGCCACGCTTCACGTTTATAAATAAGGCTATTTAAATATCAACTCTATGAATATCGTATGAAACTGCTTCAGTATTTCAACTCTGAGAACCTCAACAATAGTAATAAGTAGTTTCCAATTTTGGAAATATTACGTTTGAAGCTTTTGTATGACAATATTTTACTTCTTACTAATCTTATTAATAATATTATAACCGCGAAAGTTTGCATGTATGTATGTCTGTGAGTTTGTTATTCGATTTCGGAAAAACTTCTTAACCGATTGCGATGAAACTTGGAGTATAGGTAGCTGGAAACCTGAAATAACAGTCTATTTAATATATCCCGATAATCCAGCAGCAACGGGACTTACGCGGGTAAAACTGCGTGTTGCAGATAGGAATTGTAAACGCGAAAGTTTGTGGGTATGTTTGTTACTGAATCACGTAAAAACCACCGAACTGATTTCGATGAAAAACGAATATAGATAGTAAAAAAAACATTTATTTTGGGTAGGTTTGACACTGTACGTACAATCTGAACAATTTGTAGGACTTAAATAACTAACAAAACAAAAGTTGTACAGCGTCCAAAAAATGTTGCGTCCTCAGCTTAATGCTAAAGCAGACAGCTTCATCGCTGGAAGAACTGGACTAACAAAAAGGCTACTTTTTTATCCCGAAATCCCGCGGGAACGGGACTTATGCGTCTAAAACCACGGGGCGTAGCTGGTAGGTCTGTAAATCTAACCACAGTGTACTATTACAGCCGTTGCTGCAAGCCGGCGGTCACGGCACTTGCATCACTCAGTGTAAGACTGCCAAGATCGTGACGACGAAGGTGATACCGATGCAAGTGGACGGGGAGGCGTGTCGGCTGGCTCCCTCTACCATCACGCTGTGTCGCCTCAACCAGGCCATAATGCTGGCCAAGAAGAAACCTGGCCGGGTTATTGCTCCGTGAGTATCATAATCTTCTTCTTGTCGGGTTTTGGTGTCGCTCGCTAGTGTTAGAGTTTTCAGGTCGCCCTAAGACCTCTAAATCTAACTAGTTTTATCCTATTCTTATTCCATTATTTACTAGCTGGGTGGGTACTATTGTTTCACCCACGTAAGTTTCGATCCCGTGGGTCTTTCGGCAAATCTTTTCTTATCGGATGTCTACATCATCAAAGAATACTCTTTTCTAATTTTAGGTTTGTACCAGTGAACGGATTTATTAGCACGGAAGTATTTCTAACGCTTGAAAAGGGCACCACGTAAAATAGGCCGCGATGATTAAAAAGTGTGCCGCGACACGAATCTGTCGCTTGCGTTGTACTCGGATCGGGTCATTTAAAGAACCAATCACGTTAGAGTGTGTTTTCAACACACAATTGGTGAAAATAAAAACAAAGCTAGCAATTGCTTAGCTAGTAGCGTGGTATGTAGTTTGTGTATGCATACTTCGTATTTGAGTAAGTGTTGGCTCTATTATTTTAGGTGAGTTAGTATGGAAAGGCTTCTTCCATGCTTATATCCGTTCACTGGTATGAACTATCAACGGTTTGGACTGTGCGTTTTTAGATCCGTCAGTCAGTCAAATAAGCATTATTTCGATTTAAATTTTATAACACTATTAGATAAATACTCAAATGAAAGAAGAACTCATACCGTACATCAAATGCTACGTATTTACATAGCTCGTGTAGTACAAAGCATTTGAATTGGTTATATTAAACATTGTTTATATCAAAATAGTATCTAGCTTTAAATTTAAACTACCAATACATAATAATGAGGACTACCTATCTAGCCAAATAATAGTTTTGTCTTAGGTTTTCGCGATTTTACATAATGAAACGCAATACTTACCTGGGTTTAATCGCATTTTATTGATTAATGGCATTGTTACAATATAATCATATCCTCCGCGGTTACAATGTACCGAGCTTACTAGCTTTTTCAAGGTTCACTGAGATGTAATTCGTCTTTGTATCAAAACGTTCCAGTGTACGCAGAATGCCGTTAATAAATAAAACGTGAGTAAAACCCGGTAAATATTGTGTTTCATTAGCCAAATAATGATAATTCACGTACGTACAATAATAATGTATACATTGTCATATTTTCGTTACTGATTTTGTTTCGCATAATGTAATGTGTTACTAATGAATGCCAAGTTGTGACACAATTTGATGGTTTGGTAATTTAGAACATATTGTAGTATAGGTACTTATTTTCGGAATTGCAGATGCGAAGAGAAAGTTTGACATAAAAACCTTTAATCATTCATTAAAATTAGTACATAGCTCAAATGGAAATTAAGAATACAAATAAAGATAATTACACATTTACTGCGAGACAATAAAAGGGCTACAAAAATAAGCATTTAACTAACAACAAAACAATAGATTAATGCAACTTGTATGAAATATATTTACTGCTTATAAATATATTTCATACTATATAGTATACATATATAGTTATATTAATTAAATTTAACAATGTTACATTAAAATAACGAAACCACACTTCGGCCTTAGCTGATGAAAAAAAAATGTTGGAGCTTTATATGAACTAAAACTTTTTGCCTTACCCTTCTGTCGAAATAAAATAGAAGAAAAATAGCCCAGTTTTTATTTTTTTTATGCGTTTTGTCTAGGTGGCCAGTCCGAAATTGCCGTATGCTACCAGAACATTAGCGTAGGTGTATAATGAGCACTTTATGCACCTAGGGAATAAAGAGTCGCTTTACGTTGACCTTTTTGGTCAAATAAAGTAACTTTGTAGAGTAGTAGGTGTGTAAAGAAAATAACATTACAACAGCAATTATGTCAAAGCAAACCTAAAACTAGAGTCTTGGCGGGAACTCGTTGAGGAGATGTGGTGCTAAATTTTCATTTTTGTGAAACCTAGTTCATATGCGTGCAAATTGTTTAATTTCGGGGGCATATTAATCAATTTAGTTTCGTAAAGGTGTACAAGTGGAATGAAAGTGAAAATCGGTGCAAAACATTAACTTAGTGTTGTCTCCAAGGCTCCGTGAAGATTATTTGTAAATGGCCGCCGTGTTTACAAATGATTCCCTAGACTTGACTTTAACTATGACGACTTGACTGTTTCGATGCAAATAACTTGCATATTATATTAGAATACTTGACACTGGCTAATTTCCTAATGGCCATAATCGGTTCACAACCGATAAGAAATAATAAATAATAAACCTAAAACTAATACAATATAAAAACACACAATAAAATAATTAAATCAAAAAACATTTAGATAAAACTCAATATTAAAAATATTACATTATTTTTATACTTATATAATTGCTTTTGACTGTACACCTACATCATAAGTAGATGCTTCAATTCTGTCATGCATGCATGTTTGCATACATCATCATTATTATTGCGGGTAAAGTAATTGCAGATACACAGCTACAATATTTAACTCTGAAATTGGAAAGATTTGCATAATTTAAAATGCACACGAGTCGTAGGAATACATACCTACTTCATTATTAAAAGGCATCCGGGGTTGAATTTTCCATAATACCGAAATAATTTACAATTGCGATTTTTCCACCTTATAATAATATAAAAGGGTTTATTTGGATTTAGACCAAGTTTATGTAGGCTCCTTGAAAGCTGTTTAAATACGTTTTATTTTTTACTACCAGCGGTACCCCGTGGTTTTACCCGCGTAATTCGGGATTCCCTGAGAATATCGGGATGAAAGTAGCCTATGTGTTATTTATATGTCCCCAGTTATCAACATACCAAGTTTCATAGCAAAATCGTTACAGTGGTTTATGCGTGAAAGAGTAAGAAAGACACATACTTGCAAAAGTTTTTCGTTTATAATATTAGTACTTAGGAATTGGGTAGAATAGGATACATTTATATAATTAATAGGATTGATTGAGCCATTAACATGTCAGCAGCCCTACACAACATTCTTATCGAATAACGAAATCGCCAATCGACAGATTTTTTTGTATGAAAATGACATAAGTTTGCGAAAAGTCTCGTGACTTTTCGCGAACTGGCGATTTCGTTATTCGATAAGAATGTTGTCTAGGGCTGCTGATAAGTGTGTTTTAATCTGGCTTTTTTTACTTAAGCAGGATACAGATTAGATTTTACTGCGCAAATTTAACTATATTGTTTAACTGTGGTCTTGGTTTTATTTCAACATAGGTACTTAAGCACAACATAACTGGACGGCTTTACAAGCAAAGTTTATCATGACGTGCAATAGCTATATTTTAATTCTCCAAACTGCCATGACTTATTCTGTGTACAGACTCAGTTATCTCGCGTTAACCAAAGAGAATATTCCCTCGTGCCGTTTAATAATTCACATTCGTTAGACCTCAAATGAATTGGGTATTGTATTCAATTGCTAACCGAAGTACACCTACGTCAGTAGTGATGTCAGTAGAACCTGCATCTGGGAGTTTGGCGGGAACGCGTTGATGAGATGTGTGCTAAATTTTCATTTTTGTGAAACCTAGTTAAAATGCGTGTAAAATGTTTAATTTCGGGGCCAAATCAATCAATATAGTTTCGTGAAGGTGTAAAAGTGTAATGAAAGTGTAAATCAGTGCTAAACATGGACTTTAGCGTTGTCTCCAAAGCTCCGTGAACAATAAGGTTCACAACCGATAAGAAAAGAAAAAAAGAATCTAGGTACATCTGCTTAACGCCTAGCTAACAGTATCGCAATTTCCATGCAAGTCCTTCTCGGAAAGTTATTTTAGAATTGAGATAGATAAGTAAAGAATACAGTTTCTTACAATACGCCAGATCGCCCGGAAATAAGTAGGTTAGGGTACGGCTGGGATCGCGCTAATCGAACTGAATGTTTAACCAACTTCCAAAAAAGGAGGTTATCTATATGTTTCTTGTGTGTATCTTACCAGACTTTTCCGCCGTGTGAGGCCTGATGGTGATGGATTTTTTTATTTGAAAGGTATTGGCTTCTAGTTGTGTATTTTTAGGTGAAGATCTGATTAAAACTTTAAGATAAAATAAGATAAGATAAAACTTTATTTTACTAAAAGAGACTTTCATAATAAAAAATAAACATTTAGAAAAAAATACAAAATAAATAAACATGACATTAAGAAACATATAATATACTTAAACTAATTTTTATAACTAACTTTCGGAATGATGAGCACAATAACATTCTAGAATACAGTAAATTACTACTTGTTGGACTTCTACCAGAATCAGTTTCGAAGTACAGATTAATTGAGCACCTGAAACCTCTTCCTCATCTGTTACATTTTTGACACAATAATGTTGACCTGGTACCTTAAGTCGTATTCTGACTGTTTAGGTATATCTCAATGGATATTTTTTTCCACTTGCTCATCCTACAAATATTATAAAGCTGAAAGTGTGAGTATGTGTGTATGTGAGTGTTTGTTACTCAATTACGCAAAAAATACTGAACCGATTGCGATGAAACTTGGAATATAGGTATCTAGGACCTTGATATTCCCGCGGAATCGGGACTTACGCGGGTGATAACTATTTAGTAGATGAAAATTTGCATAGGGATAGTTTAAATGATGGAGAGTAACATAGGATACTTTTGATCCCGAAAATCCCGCAGGATTGGGACTTACGCGGGTGATAACTATTCAATGAATGAAAATCGACACAGGGTTAGGGTAAGTGATGTAGAGTGGCATCATCATCATCGTCATCGTCATCCATCGTCATTGATCGTCATCTATCGTCATCGTCATCCTTCGTCATCGTCATCGTCACTTACTGATGAAATATAAACTTTACCTTACTTCACCTACCTACCGCAGTCGCGCCTGGCTTTAACAGTAGGTACTTCAATGGGCGACCGTTTAAGTGTGGATTATTGCATTGCGGTAGGTAGGTGTTCGAACAACGCGGGTTCGCGGCATGCGCGGGTGAAACCGCGGGGCGCAGCTGGTGATAAAATAAACCAGTAGGAAAACCCTGTGGTATAAGTCTGTAAAGGCCTTGATACGTAGAAACAGCATTGCAACAATGGCGAAAATAATAAAAGCAACGCGATTGAAGTTGAAAAATAAGTTTCATTTCAGTAGGAAAACCTAGGAATAACAAGAATAGGTGCATTATATCGGTGTCGGATCACTGGTAGAGTACGGACGTGCACTATCGTCTCGACAACATAGTGACACAAAACCGGTCAATGATTTGAACTCCGGTCGCTTCACACAATACACCCAATCGCTACCTCCCTCTGCATTTATGGACATAGTTTAATGCATTTACTAGACCTAAAAAACGGTATAATTGAGGGATTATTTATATTAGCCCGTTTTCCGGCCGTGCCGGGTCCGAGTTTCATTGTCTGTTGCTCGGCAGACACTCGGTTGCAACAAACCGATAGACTGCTCGCCGAGCAATGGACAACGAAGCTCGGCGAGCCCGCAGGAAAAATAACATGCGCTGCCACTGATATCTAATTACCAATTGGCAAATATGTAGATAACTATCACAATCTAAATCTTATCAAACGTTCAGGGAAAACCAAAGTTTCAATATCAGCTAATTAATAATTATTCGGATTAATAATTGCTTGATAACTATTCTAATCGAATTCATACATCAAGAGGCACACTTAGCTTGATTATGTATGTACGTTGAATTTATAAGACATACCTACCTACCTTAAGAAATTCTGCACTTTATACCTAACTAGCTGCGCCCCGTTGTTTCACCCGCGTAAGTCCAATTCCTGCGGGAATATCAGGATGTGTTAAACATAGTATACAGGGTTATGGGTTTCGAATCCAAAACCGTTCAGGGGGTGATTTTCCACATCAAAACGAATAACTTTTGTTCTACGATTTTTGGAAATTCGTTTTTTTTTTGCAAATTTTAAGGTTTTATCTCACTGAAAAAAGACGACTGTTTTTGAAAATAAATTCATTTTAAGTTTTTATTGTAGTAGACCAAACTAAAAGAAAGGACATCTTAAGGTCAATGACCTCTAACTCTATGAAACAGCTGATTTTCAAGTAAACTTTACACTTAAAATTTTCGAAAACTGCTTTGAATTTCAAAAAGTCGTAGAACAAAACTTATTCGTTTTGATGTGAAGAATCACCCCCTGAACGGTTTTGGATTCGAAACCCATAACCCTGTATACCTTTCTATTGAATAGATATTTATAATATTTCTAGAGTGAATAGGTACCTTCTAGGTAAGCATGCTCATCATCAACCTCATCCTCGCTTCCCATCAGGTGAGATAAGGACAAATGCTAGCCTATTACGTATAAAAAAAACACTATCTATTAAAAAAACGCATCAAAATTTGTCGCGTAGTTTTAAAGATCTCAGCATACATACAAACAGACATCCAGACAGACAAGACAGCGGGAAGATACTTTGTTTTATATACTTAGTAATGATAAATAACCTTGTGTAGTTTTCTTACGAGTGTAATTTTTACCCCGGGAACAAGAAGTTACGTAGGTCGGTGCAGCAACCAAGAAAGACGGGTCAGCGTGGTATCATCTAATTAGCATCCACCGCTAGTTGTTGCTAAGTTGCAGTACATTGCTGCTTTGACGTAACGTGGTTGTTACCGGTAATTACTTCAAAGCAGCAATGTAGAATACGAAATATGTTTTTTGACACTAAATAGCAACTAGTAGCGGTGGATGCTAATTAGATGATACCACAGCTGATCTTGTTCCACTGCCCTATTTCTATCTTTCAAATGAACGTGCTGCATCTAACACCTTATCGTCATTTACCATTACGCTAGATAGTGGTCAACCGCCCATCTATTGATAACTAGCTGCACCCCGCGGTTTTATCCGCATAAGTCCCGTTTCCGCGGGAATTTCGACATAAAAAGTACCCTATGTGTTATTCCTGGTATTCAGCTACCTATATTCCTAAGTTTCATCGTAATCGGTTCAGAAGTTTTTTGCGTGAAAGAATAACACAGTCACATACATACTACGACTAAACGATACAAACTTTCGCGTTTATAATATAAGTAAGATTTAAAAATATCTTAGGGTCCCAATGTGTACAGACAAACAGTTACATTTTAAATTTTAGTAAGCATAAGTATGGAGTTACATGTAGTTCTTTAAGGAAAAATTACTGGGTATATTTTCCTTGAGAGGGTCAACGACAACATTGTCTTCTAAGTATCATATTATTATTTACTCTTGTTTTACTCTTTCCACAAAGGCAAACAGAACGTACCTACTACGACTTGTTAGCTCGTTTCACTGATTTTCTGTTTGGTTTGAATCTATTCCGTATTTATTAACATAGGCACCGGAAAGACTGCCAGACTTCTAAACTTCTACCTAATGTATATCAATAATGGATTCGAGAATTTCACTATCCTATCATCATATACATCAATAAACCTGATAATATGCTAAAAGAATACACAATGCATACATATATTATTCTAGCACACGCCTGCAGATTGGCTTGCGTCAGTCCAGACCCAGCAGGATTTTCCAAAAGCCCTTTCTTAGTGGAAACATAACATACATGCTACAAAGTTCACAATAAACTCTCCAAATGTCATGTTTCTAGAAGCAGCGGTGAAGGCTCTGCATTGATTATACAGGGTGTTTTTAAGATGACCATCTGAGCCTAGACAACTCGAACAACCCCCTTTCGGCTTGAATTGTCATCGTCGGAACACTCTGTATACTGTATAGGTCATTAAGTCAGCCTGTCAGGCTTGATATTGAGTCAATATTGATAGTACCTTTACATTTCCTAGAAATATTTTTAAAGGAAAAATTCATCTTCAAAAAATCACTCGCGACGAGATTTGAACTCGCGTCTCTGCGTCTTTTTCCTTTAAAAATATTTCTAGTAGGTATGCCTTGAGCAATAAAAACAAATTACGAAGTATACGTTTCTTTTTTACCTATCTCAAATTACACACAGTGATTCATCCAAAACTTGATAACGTGTTTGTGACGGATTTAAAAACATTCGTCGCTCCATTAAGGACGCGGCTCATGTGAAATCCCTTCCGATTGAATACTTTTCTTCATAACCGGTATCAAATAGATCTTTAAACAATGTATTATGTTATTGTACATAATACAAGAAGTGTCCCCTTCATTTCGAAAACAATAAAAAATAACTTTAAATACCTTTATTATACAGGCAAAGTTACCCCTGTTTTACAAAATAAATCAATTTTTCATCTAAATCCTTAACCGCTATATTTTCTTATAAGTAGGCATCATAATATTAGAAAATACAATACCTAGAACCTTTTCATCGCATTTTATAAAAATATTATTTTAATCTTCGTTATTGATTGATTTTACGAGAAATTGTAGATTTTTTCATGCAATTCCATCTCGCTCAATCGGACAAGGACCGATAATTATAATCTATCGCCGTCTTAATAAGATCCCTTCTCATCCTCATCCGAGCGATGTTCCCGGATGCATCCATCTCATCCTGCTTTATGCGTTGTTTCAGTCAAACTACATTGGATAAATTATCGCTCACTGTGAATCTCATTACGATGGTGGACTACGAAAAACATCATTATGATAAGGAACTGCTTGCAAAGACTGGTAAGTTAGAATTAATACTGTCAAAATGTTTCCTATGAAATGCTATATCTAAACGTATTGAAATTAACTCCCTAAATAAAATTAGACAATTCGTGCTATTTAAATCTTTTGTTGTCTTTTGTTACTATAATTTACTACATTTAATGAATTAACATTCGTTGTTTAATCAACCATTGTTACCTCATAAAGGCTGTGGTTACTTTGATAAAATACCTTTATCCAATAACGTCACAGGAGATTTTAAATTTTCGTTGAAGAAATAATACGCTTTGTAGAAAGTGGAATCCATGGCTTTATTTACGCCGAGTGACTTCTTTGGAACGTCCTTTATTACTTTTACGTCATTGTTTGTCGCTCAGTCTTCTGCCCTTTTCCTTTGCTACGATCCAAATCAATTCATTTCACTTCCTTTTAGTTCGATAGAAATATCCTCTTCGAACTTAAAGTACTCCTTTTACATTAGTTTCTTTTCGTTTACAGAGATGCTTTTTAAAGTTCAATATTCTCGGTACCGTTCCAACGCACACAAGTTACTCGGTTCAAATTAAGGATATATGTATTAGTTATTATGCTTTTTTTTTTTAGTCTGTACATAAGAATATTTAAAAGGAAAATATTATGTCTACGAACACATAGCACGAGACGACGCAAGGCGGGACTTGAACCAGCATTTCTGAGTTATGACCAAGCGACTTAACGATCATCTAAACTGGCGTTGGTGACTGACGAGCTTGCGTTGTGTTTTTGTAGATATATTTTTCTCTTTATACAAGGTGTAACGAGTATGCCCTTTTAAGCCGAAAGGTTGTTCGCCTAGATGTCTAGAACAACCCGTTCTAGACGTCTAGGCAAACAACTTTTGTTCTACGTCTTTTGAAAATTCGAACTTTTTTTGAAAATTTTGAAGTTATGTTTTACTGTAAAAACAGCTGCTTTTTAAAATAAAGGTAATTGAAGTTTTGATTGTAGTAGACGAAACTAAATAAAAGGACAACATAAGGTCAATGACCTCGAACTCTGAGAAACAGCTTATTTCCAAGTAAACTTTACACTTTAATTTAAAATTTAAAAAAAAAGTTCTTCGAATTTTTAAAATAAAAATATTTTTAACAAGGAAATATATTTCCAAAAAATCCCCATGACAGGATTCGCTACAGTCCCAAAAATATTTTATTTACGAGTGCGAAGTGATGTGGCAGTAATGTACAGAGCGTGGTCTCATAATCCTACCATTACCAATTGATGCATTGAATTTTGTTCCCCGTGAGTTTGGGAAAACAGAAAACATTAAAAAAATACACCTTTGTCGTTTCAATAAATGGTGCGTACAAACAAGGGCAGTCTTCAACGTTTTTTAACATTTTGTAACAAAAATCTATCTACAAAACAATCGAACATTGTTACATTTTTTTAAAGAAATCGTACCATAAATAAATGAGGTCGTTCTTGCGACTTGTTTGTTGCTCACGTGACAAACAAACGTTGAAGTAACTAATTGAACTTGTTTCGTAAATAAAATATAAAGCCACGACGTTTTACGGTAAAATAGCCCACGATTTTACTTATTTCGAATGAAATATAATTTTCAGAAACACTCAATTTGCGTTTCAAACTTTATTTAAGTTAAAAACCATTTCATTTTGTTGAACAACTCTGCCATAACCCGGAAACATGTAAATAAATAAACTTTATAACGGTTAATTATTTTTTTATGTAGAGTCGTTTATGGGGAATTAACCTTTAGATGTAGAGATGTAAGGTTTATTATTATTTGTAGCGGAACGTGTCGGCACATTGGAAGTGAACCCGGCAGCAGACTTGGAGCACCTCCGGACTCTAATACAGAATATGATCAAAGAATCTCAAACACACTCGAACATCGTCGACTGGTGGTTCGTTGACTGTAAGTATCCCGTTTTTCACTTTTCCCACTTCACCCTTCTCACAAAATATTCAGTGTCAAGTTACACGATACACGAGCAGTGTCAAAGTGCACCTTCCTATTGTTGTAGCCTATGGATACAGATTATTCTAAAAAATATTCTGTTAGATTTATTATGTTTATATCGCTATTACAATAGCAAGCTATAATTATTAGCTAGTAACGACATTAGCTAATGTCTCGTAGATGATCATAGATGCAGATTGTATTTGCATATTATTCTTTGTCATTCAAAACCATGGATGGGGTAGTTTTCTTCACCAAAACTTCTTTGTTTTCATGTAGAAAATTGTCCTCTGCAAGAGTTCGAATAAGAAACAAATAACCCTGTAAACGTACTTTTTGTTAATAAACCAAAATGTCGGACAATAAATGAATCACCTACCAAAAAACAGCACTCACAACTGCTAAGTTAGACCGCATACAATAATTACAATAGGGCATAAGGGCACTTTGTATAAAACAATTTCAAAGACTCCATTTATTTAAACTTTCAAAGAAACTTTATTAATTTCGGATGTACAAAGCGAACCTGCGCATTATTGCGGCACGCAGCCTTAAAAGACCTCTAAAAGGAGATAAGAAGTCATCAAGTGACAAATGACGAGAATTACAGGGTGTTCTCTGTTCTTAAAGCATCCTTAAACGTAGATTATGTGCTTTTAAAACGTTCCTATGAATGTCTAAGTGTTCGCGGAGAAACTGAGTGTTTCACGTCCATGTCAAGTCGTAGGTAATGTAATATAACCTTACTTTACCTCCCACGGGAATATGTAAATTGTATTTTACCCCGGCCACGGTTATTTTTAAGCATCCAGACGTTGGTTGTTTTGTTGCTTAGCTAAGTGGATAGGAGAAGGAAATTTGTTTCAGATACTAAATAGCAAAAAATTACCCAACCAGCAAATTGCCTACCTGGAAATGTAATGACTTTGATTTGATTTTCATTCCTTTTTCTTTCGGGTAAAACTTGAAAGGATTTTCTTTGCCTGTTCTATTTTCAGACTTTTTCAAGTCTGTTTTTTTTTCCTTATTAGTAAAAGTACTTCTTTGCTTATCTATGCATAGATAAGTAGTTACGAATGTACTATATTATTTACCTAATTTTCCTCGATCTAAACTAGCAATTTTGTCTGGCTTTGATCGGAGAGGAACGATCAAATTCGATATTAATTTAATTTGTTACTTCTTATGTGAAACGCTGTATTACATTATTAATTATTATCTTGATTGCTGCGAACGTAGTATTTCATTTATTTTTCTCAAAAACTTAGAAAAAAGACGCAGTGACGTGAAGAAAATTGTTTACTGTCTTGTTCACCGTACAAAGCGTTTTCTCGGTAAACCTTGCTCCCGTGAGTTTGTTCCAGCAAATATTTTACAAAAATATTCCTTTGCGAATATTACACGCCCCAAAAAATACTTCAATAAAGTCTAGCACTATCAAAATGCTCTTAATATTTAAAAAATGGTGCAATTACTAATAGTCCAGTAGCTGAAAAGTAGCGAAATTGCTTTTAGTAAAACAACCTGTGTGTTGTGAGTGTTCGACGAGTGTGGAAGCGCTTCCGTGTATACAAGGTGTAATGGGTATGCCCTTTTAAGCCGAAAGTGGGTTGTTCTAGACGTCTAGGCGAACAACTTTTGTTTTACGACTTTTGAAAATTCGAACTTTTTTTTGAAAATTTTGAAAAATTTGCATTTGAAAATAAAGGTAATTGAAGTTTTGACTGTAGTAGACCAAACTAAATGAAAGGACAACTTGAGGTCAATGACCTCGAACTCTAAGAAACAGCTGATATTCAAGTAAACTTTACACTTAAAATTTTAGAAAAGTACTTTGAATTTCCAAAAGTCGTAGAACAAAAGTTGTTCGCCTAGACGTCTAGAAAAACCCCCTTTCGGCTTAAAAGGGCATAGCCGTCACAGCTTGTATATTTCGTATACAACGTGGAACTTAACACATACATTTATAATGAACTAATACCGTATATTGCACAGAAGAGTGGTGCGCGTCATTCTTTCTGCAGCAAAATTATTCTTTAAAAGCATTGTGGGCTTTAGAATAATTCTGCAAAATTTCGTTACTTATATGAAAATACTTGCTCTAAAATATAGCAAACTAGCTGCGCCCCGCGGTTTCACCCGCTAAGTCCCGTTCCCGCGGGAATATCGGGATAAAAAGTAGCCTATGTGTTAATCCAGGTCCCCAGCTACCTATATTCCAAGTTTCATCGCAATCGGTTCAGTAGTTTTTGTGTGAAAGAGTAACAACCTCACATACATACATACAAACTTTCACGTTTATAATATTAAATATTAGTAAGATAAGATAGATAGGGTTACGTCCACATAGGTATAGGAGGCTTGCTTAGCGCCTGGTGGCTAGTGAGTCATCTAGCGTGTCGCGTGACCTGAAACCAACCTGTTTGTCTACTTCGGTGCACGTTAAGCGAATAGCTAAGTGACTAGCTAGTTGCTCGAAGTAAACGAACAGCCGCGTAACTCCTATCGAGTTCAACTCGACGCCGATTCGGGAATTCGATGCTTTCGATAACGGGGTTGGAAGAAACTACCGCGCAAGGAGCGAGCAGAAATTGTCTATGGCATTAACGTCGACAATTTCTGCTCGAAGTAAACGAACAGGTTTGTTTTATGTCACGTGACGCGCTAATTGACTCGCTAGGCGAATCGCTAGCCTCCAGGCGCTAAGCAAACCTCCTGCACATGCGGCCGTAACCTAAGTTCAACAAACGAAGGTCCCGATAGTGCGTAGGTAACAAAATCAAGCATCTTGGTATAATTTCTCGACGGGCGGTCGTTCGGTTGCGAACATTACAGCGGGAGTCACTGCTCACAACGTAACATAAATATACCGCCGGCAGAAAACAACGTTCATCCCATTACTGTTAACTACCTCGAGACTTGTGTGATTTCTTTATATTCTCTTTTTAAAATAAAAATACATAGGTACGTTATTTTTTTTTATTTACTCGATTTGTCACCATAGAAACATTTTATCGAGTGTTAATCACGTATTATTATTAATTTTCTTACCTCGACATTTCAAACATGTTACAATGATCTTGGTCGCCTCGCGACCAAGATCACTTGAAATGTCGAAGTAAGAACATAAATAGTAATATGCTAGTAAGACCCGGTTAGGTGTGACTTTTTTTAACTAATTATTTTATTAAATAACAGGTTAAATACCTACTTCTGCAGATTTTCACAATGTTACAAATAATATTAGGTGCGAGTGTTGTAGACGTAAGTCGTTACTTCATTTTCAAGAAAAGTTACGAAACTAGTTACTTAGTCGGCGTCACCTGTTTCTAAACTAGTGATTTATGTAACTAGTTATTTTCATTCGGCCATTGTAATTGTTTACATAAATATCTCCAAAAACTAAACAGTTGCTTAGGTAATTAAAATAAATTAAATCACTATCTAATTGTCTGTAGCGAGCTAGCTTAACAGTTAAATCAATAAATTGACTACGAATTACTACTGATTAAGTCAGCTGCGAATATAGATTTACAAAAATCACGACTTGAAACTAGTGATTTGGTTACATGTCATAGGTACAGTCGACAGTCGTCGCGTCGATCGCCTCGCTCAAGTAACGCATTACAAAAATCACTACTTGTAATTAGACTCGAAACTAGTGATTTCGTTACGTCGCGTCACTAGTGATTGTAACTAGTGACCTTAAATAACTCCAACATCTAGAGTGTAGTATTTAAAACACGATAGGTCTCTTGTATTTCTCGTCATAAAATTATTTTATACTCTAGATTTAAGAATATTTTTGGCATATGAAATGGGTATCCAATTATATCTTATTAAGTCGATTTATTTTAGTATTCGGTTGGCTAATTTGTGTATATTATCATTCTAGTAGCCATGCAAAAGAAGTACAAGTACAAAGGTACTTTATTTTCAGTTTCAATATCATTTTCTTTTCACGTAACATACCTAAGGCTTTAGCTAGATTATCGATTCAAGCATGAATGTAGAAATGAAAATAGCGGTTTCTTTATCTTTACTCTTTTGAACTGTAAACTCGACTATACTTAGCTTCTGTAACTTTTGTCTGCTTATTAAATATAAAAAGAGCAAAACGTTCATTTTAGGTAGTGTAAATGCAGTTCGTTTTCAACCAGAACTATCCTGAAGAAATCATTGTCCATATTAGCTAACTTCATTCACCCAATCACAAAACAAAATAAATTTAATTACTTTGACTTTCATTCGTTTCATTTGTAAGAAATTCGACTAAACTCAAGTCATTCTTGTTGTAGCGCAGCGTCAAAAAATGGCGCCACTCTGTTCTATTACCATTTCTAACCAAACACTAAGGCTACGTCCGCATAGACAGGAGGCCTAACTAACTAAGACTCGTCTTAGTTATGAACGGTCTAGAAAGTTCGCGACCGGCCGCAAGAGCGCTTTGCGCGTAGCTGTGTATCTTGTCAGAATGCAAGCCACTAGGCGCAAAGCAAGCCGCCTGTCAATGCGGCCGTAGCCTAAGGATCGAAACCATTTCTTATAAAAACAAATGTAATGTCTAGCGGTAACAGCGGAGCGTTTCTTCCGCATCGACAAGGCTCAAGAGAACCTGCACTATCCGACGGACATCGGGCACGAGAATATCTACATCCTAGACGCGGCACCACTTACACCCGACACCGACACGACAGCGCAACCCGACACCTCCGCCTCACTGGAACGGACTGGCGCCTCTGTGTCACTCGACACTACCACCGGACTCTCGGTGTCGTTTGATGTCTCTCAGAGTGTAGACACTCCTAGTGCCGGTGTCTCGCTCGATGTACCTGATACGCATGCCAGGTTAGTTGCTTACAAATACTATAAGATTTTTCTTCTGTTTTCGTGACTTTGTATTGAAATAAAACTCATTTTCCGGTTTAATTAGCGTTTTTTTATTAACGCCATTATTGCAATACCATACTTACGTTTCGGTGCCTTTGTAGACACCTTCCTCAGGAACAAAGAGAATCAGGAACGCGGGATCACACGAAACGCCAAGCGATCGTCATTCGATATAAACCGGGAAAAATGAGTTTTATTTCATTTCCTTTACTAATTTTCAGGAAGTGTACGAATCGTCATACAAAAAAATCCCATGCGTTCTGCTAGTCGAATAACGAACATAACATCTGTTTAGGTACATCTTTAAGGTTTGCCTCTTACTTATAAACGCTAATTAATGCGCTGCATAACTATGCATCGTTTGTCTTTTACTATCACATGAAGTTTCAAAGTTGACAGACAGAGACAAACGTCACATAATTTAGTCATGTGTAAATAATATTTTATAAGTAAGGGAGTTAATAGGTTAATTTGACAATTGGCTTAGTTGGAATTTATAATGAGCCCAATGTACAATGTACGTAAATAGGTATCGATTAGGAAAATCTAAAATTATCCGAACTAAAAAGTTATTACAAAATACAATACTTACCGGGTTTACTCGCCGTAAATATTTTGTTATATTATGCAAAATCGCGAAAAACTTAGACAAAATTTCGAAAAGTTATTGGTTCAATCTGAGCTCAACCTGACGTCCAGTAATGGATTTTTCATCCCTTTGAAGATGAAAGCTTCCTGTATCAAGCGAATTTACTACTAATACTTACTATTTTTCCTGTATTCATTTTAAAATAACCATTTAACTTCAGACGCTTTGCGGATAACCGCCGCAGTTTTTATAACCGCATGCATTTTGTGAGAGAGTCCATAGGCAAAAATAGCCGCACTAGCGGTTTTTTCGATCAGCATCGATTCCTCCAGTGCGGTGAGGGCCTTGCAAAAAGAAATGTTAAATTTTTCGTCTATGTTTATATATCTTAATAACATTTAAAATCACGCTGATTATTGAAATGTATTACCGTAACAATCTATTATATATTCTGTACTAATACAGTAACTTACCACTTAGTATCCATTAAATATTTTGTTTTATTAACTCCTTGTTTATTTACTGAATATTTAATAGTACGCTTGTATAGGGTAGTTTGAAAACACAGAAGGTTTTTATAAAGCTACCTGTATTTTGAAAATGCCAAACACGTGTTTGTTGGGAGTGCTCAGTCAACCACTCTCAAAAAAAACCGATAAAATATAGGGATGCTGATATACATAGCGGCCAGGTCGCGCGGCCATTCAGAGAACCTATGTATAGAAAGAGGCCGCGCACTCGCGATGCCCAGAGTACCTATATTTGGTTCAATAGGTGCAATACATTTTTCTTTACAACAAGTACGTAACCTACTAGGCTAGCATGACAGCGCGAGAGACATTTTGTCGAATTGTCTTAAGGTTTCCTTCTTTTTCTCACCGTTTGAGAGGAAGAGAGAGGCTGATGTCGATTCGATAAAATGTTTGTCGTGCTGTCATGCTATCCTAGCTGACCGCTTTAAATATCAAGTCATCAATCTACAAAATTATTTGACATTTAACGCACAATAAAATACAATAAAAATCTGGATGGAAAGTCGGGCATACGAAAATAAATTAATAAGTAGGTAGGTATATAGCGGCATACGAGTAATTATTATGAAGTCGCCATAAAAAAGCAGTAAACATTTGTGTTACACGTTACTTCTCGAGATTTATTATAGGAATAAGAATAAAGAATAATATCAGCATTAAGTTAATCTAACGACGTAATAAATAAACTATCAGAAAAGCAATAAAAAGGACCACACACGTCATGAATTTCAGGTCACTTTTTTTCGGATAATTTGTTTTAGTTGTGTGAGTTAGCGTTGTCACTTTACTGTCGGTCGTCCGTCGGGGGAATGCTCGTAGTCGTGAACATTTATTTTTATTGAGGTAAAACGTAATTATGAATGTACGGCATGACTCGTAGCGAGCATTTAGACTCATAATTACTGTTAGAGTTAATTAATAACGACGCATATATGGGTTAATGACGAGTTGATGATCATGGGGGGTTCAAAGTTTTATAGGTTCCTTGAATGACAGCTCACATTAAGTTAGGTATGTTGGCTAACATTGCATGTTGTGGTAGGAAACAAAGGTGACGTGTCGTCCTCATGGCGCGGGCAGCGCGCGGCTTCATATAAAATCCATTATACAAGATGTAACAGGTAAGCCCTTTTAATCCGAAAGGGGGTTGTTCTAGACGTCTAGGCGAACACCTTTTGTTCTACGACTTTTGAAATTTCGACCTTTTTTCTGAAAATTTTGAGATTATGTTTCACTGTAAAAACAGCTGTTTTTGAAAATAAAGGTAATTGAAGGTTTGATTGTAGTAGACCAAACTAAATGAAAGAACAACATAAGGTCAATGACCTCGAACTCTAAGAAACAGCTGATTTTCAAGTAAACTTTACACCTAAATTTTTCGAAAAGTACTTCGAATTTTCAAAAGTCGTAGAACAAAAGTTGTTCGCCTAAACGTCTAGAACAACCCCCTTTCGGATTAAAAGGGCTTACCCGTTACATCTTGTATATACCTTTGATTTATTAACTTATAATTTTTACTTTAATTTTAAACTTGTTATAAATGATTTAGAAACATAGTAATGGCCTTCCTTATCTATATTGTAGTTAACTTTGTTTTGAAACTTACTTAAACAAAATTAATGAGGGTTCAATTATTGAAAATTAACATTTTTTTCCAAAATACTTACAAATTTTCCCTGAAGTGTTGGGTTAGGTACACTAAAAAAATAAAATATTTAAACAATATTTTTCATATACTAGCTGTAACGACGTTGCCTATTTAAGCCAAAAAAGGGGTTGTTAAGCGAACAACTTTTGTTCTACGATTTTTGGAAAATTAAACTTATTTTCAAAAATACAGAGGGTATGTTTCATTGAAGAAACAGCTGTTTTTGAAAATAAAGGCTATTCAAGTTTTTATTGTAGTTGACCAACTAAAACAAAGACAATTTTCGAAAATTCCTTCGAATTTCCCAAATGTGGAGAACAAAAGTTGTTCGCCTAGCTAGAACAACCCCTTTTCGGTTTAAATGGTCACACTCACTCACTCGTCACACCTTCTATAATTCAACGGAAACATCTACCCACCCACCTACACTTCTTGTTTCTTGTTCTGTGTTTAATTTGAGTTAGGTACTTCTATAAAATTCAGTAGGATTATAATTATTATTTATTTATTCACATTGCGTAGGAAGAGTTAGCAATTCACGAAATCACGTGAAATATACTCCCTTTGCGTCGGTTTCTCGGTTTCCCATAATCTTGTTTGAGTTTTATGACTTTTGAGGACTCTGCAAATGCTTTGTTTAGCTTTCGTAACAAGAAATCTTGTATTTGTTTATTGTTCTCACTGGGTGATACGTTGAGCTCTTATGCAAATACATAAACAACAAACGCTATCAAACTTTCTTGTTGTTTTATCCCTTATTACAGAAACCGTTCTACGTTCTAAGATACTTTATATTCAGTCAGTAACAGTAAATCAAACAAGTACCTGTGTAAGTAGTACATAGCTTAAGGACGCGACTCATGTGAAATCCCTTCCGATTGAATAGTTTTCTTTATAGCCGGTATCAAATAGATCTTTAAACAATGTTTAATGTTATTGTACATGATACAAGAAGTGTCCCCTTCATTTCAAAAACAATAAAAAATAACTTTAAATACCACTATTATACAGGCAAAGTTACCCCTGTTTTACAAAATAAATCAGTTTTTCTTCTAAATCCTTAACCGCTATAATTTATTATAGGCATCATAATATTAGAAAATAAAATACCTAGAACCCCTTCATCGTATTTTATAAAAATATTATTTTAATCGTCGTTAATTATTGATTTTACGAGAAATTGTAGATTTTTTCACGCAATTCCATCTCACATCGCTCATTTATATGCAATCGGACAAGGACCGTTGATTATCATCTATCGCCGCCTTAACAAACAACTGAAGAACAATAAAATACAACAAAAAGTCATTTTCAGTTACGTAGACAAAAGTATGAATATTATTGTATTGAAAAGAAATAAGGTTTTTTCCTAACTTTATTCCAGCAATAACTATTTTACAACACAACTTTGCATACATCCCTTTGAACAACAGTATCCCTACCATGAGTTGGTCCGTAAATACGTAAGCTGTAACGTGAACAGTTGGGGTATGTCGCGCGACCGACAATTAGCGATCGGTGCGGCAGGGAATTGGCGAAGCCAGCGCGCTGTGCACAAGGTCAAACTGTTAACATTACAGCTTTGTTCGTAATTACGTAGAAACTCATGGTAGGGGTAATGGGAAAAGTATTATAATAAAAGAATAGTGACTTTAAGTTCCTCTATTTTCTTTTAAAAATAAAATTCTGAGGGAAACTCATTCCCGTGGGGACATTAGAATAAAAATATAGGGACTTAAGTCAGATAAGATACCTATTCGAATAGGTAAAAGTAGAAATAAACAAGTAGGTGCCGTAAACTGGGGATACTTTGTGACGAACTAGGGATACTTTGTGACAAGATTTGTCGAAGATATAATTTTTGTTTCGCAACTTACATCGAAATAAAAAGGTTTTTTTTAATGCTCATTGGATCGGTTCAAAATGAGAAGATTTTATGATACGTCGTCTTGATGGTCAAAAAATGGGGTGGCACAAAGTTAGGCGTACTGTCACAAAATAACCCATATTTACCCGGTAACATAAAACTAGGCGGTCAGAGCGAAGACAGATTGCAGGGAACATTAACGTGTTCCATTAGCTTTTAACCTTCATCTCTACCCATTGTAATCTGTTGAAACTGAACGTAACAAAGTTGCGGACAAAGCTGCTGATCCTCGGGATCTCGCCTGTGTTCTTTAAAGATAAACTTACTTATCTTTTTATACCTTTTATTTGCGGTTTTTGTTAGCGAAACGTAGAGTGTAGGGTAGGTAAAAATCATTAATTTATCATAATCTTTTATCTCTACACCACACTGACTGCCTTTAGGGATACAAAGCATTTTTAATGTTTTTAGTTACGTAAAACAATGTGGGTTATCATATCACTTAGTCTTCTTATTGTAAGACCTAAATCGCCCTGCGAATTTACTTTTTTTTAAATTAATTATTTTTAAACTTTAAATGATTATAAATAAATAATCTACTTATTGTGAAGTAGGTTTTTTTTTATTTGAAGTCTTTTTAGTCTGACTTATGTTTTCGCGATTCTGCATTAATATAATGAAACCATAACGAAACACATTATTCAATGAGGTAGGTAATTGAATAAAACGCGAGTAAACTCCGGTAAATACTGTGTTTTATTATTCAAAATCGCAAAAACCTTAGGCAAAATTAATTTTAATTTATTTAATTTTATTAACAGCACGATTTTGGTCCTGCAATAAGAGACCACCACCTCCAATATATTCTTGTTGTCGAAAATATTATAAATTAGGTATTCACGAATAATGTCTAAGTAAGTATTTGAATATTTTAAACTGTTGGATAGGAACTCGTCTAAATTTTCCTATGTAAATATTAATTTTGTTCGGCCAGCGAGTCGGGACTAGGGAGTCCGGCACGTACCTCCGAGGAGCTGCTAACGCCACAGACCCCTCCGCCGTGCGGTGCCATCCCGACTGGAAGGACTTCGACTCCACAAACGCCGAAGATCGCACCTTGTTCGCCGAAAGCGCTCGGTTCCCCTAAAACGGCATTACCGCCCACTTTACCGTCTAAATACGGTTTAGTGGCTCAGGAGTCGCATTCTCCTCCGCTATGCACCAGCCCGCCTGCTAAGGAACATCAGCCGACACACGATTCTATAGTTCGCTTCAAAACGTGAGTATTTCATCACCATTTAATCATATACCCCGCGGTGTTATCCGCAGTTATATCAGGATGTGTCATACATATAAACCTTTCTATTTAATCACTCTAGTAATAAAAAAAACCGCATCAAAATCCGTTGAGTAGATTTTAAGATATAAACATAATAATAATAATAATAATAATTCGTTTATTTCATTAAACAGATGCTTAAGTAACACAGTAGGTGGGAACCTTCTTTTAAGTATGAAATACCTGTGCCAGAAGGCTCCGCTCTTCTAAAAATAATTTAGGAAGTAACATTAAAGCAAAAACAAATACAACATACCCAATAACAATGTGTAGGTTAAAAACATTCGCAGTTTATACATAATTTATACCATACGAAAACCAGTCACACAAATATCGATATGATTATGACGAGACAAAGATATGTTTTATTTTATTGAGGGTAAACATAGTCATAATATCTGGCTAACAGTAACAGCATACAAGTAGATGCTTACACTACTGTCCAGTGAGGTAAATTGCTATTGCTAAAATATGCCCTATGCAAGTGATTATAGGACCAGTTTTGTGTTGGTTTTGAGCGAACGTTTTTACTGTCCGTCAATAGCTGCGTTCCGAACATGAGTAGCATAAAAATCGACAGACAAAAACATTGATATGAAACGGTCGAAGGAAATTTCCAATTTTAATGTTGTATTCTAGAAAAATTGATTTTTAAACTATTAAATCACCAATCAATCAGACAATTTGCTTATAAGTACGCTGAAAAAATTATTACCAAAAAGTATGAGTCAGTCTAAGTATTAGCCAGATAATAATCAAATTAGTAATTCATAATTGTGCATAATATTATGAGTACAATAAATTTTTAATAGATTTATCATATTGGTTGAATAAAATAAAAATAAAAATTAAATTAAATATAAATCAAAGTAATGGAATAAAAATAAAATAAATAAAAATAAAACCAACCCCGAGTACCAATGTGTGGGGTGGGTACGTGAGTGAGGTGTAGGAATAAAAGTAAGTAAGTATAAAGTGGTTAATTGTGAGGGTTTGAGACAGGTTTCTTAGACAACCGTCTGAAGAAAGGATTCAGTATCTTCGTAAGATAGGGATTTTAACCATTCGGTAACCACTTTATTACACTCAAAGTTCTGTTTGTTATAAATACATAATTGATCGTTGACCTTATTATAGATAAATGATGATCGCCTCTGGTACTGTATGCTTGCGAACTTAGTTCTAACAACATTCACCGGTACGACATCAATAATACGTCTTTTTCCTCTTTTAGCCTCCAATCTGCCACTGTCAATGGTTTTGTGCGTAATAGAAACCACTCTTCCAATATATAGTTTTCTTACTGACAGTAGGTTACAATCCTTGTAAATAGCTTCAGTAGGATGTGTTATTTTCTTAAAATAGGTGACCTTAAGTAACGCACGCTGAGCCCTTTCGATATTGATAAACTTTGTTTTGGCAGCCCCTCCCCAAACAGGAATACAATACATTAAAAGAGATTGAACCAGTGCAATATAAATGCTGTTTAATAAACTATTTCCATTAGCCAATCGAGTGTTAGCAGGGATAACATATCTAAGTGTTCTAAATATCCAAATCATTTTTCTGACCCTACTCGTGACAAGTTCAAGATGCGGATACCAGGACAGTTTATTATCAACAATAACTCCAAGGTATTTAGTACTACTAACGTTATCGATGACTGGACAGTCACAGACCATGCCAACTGAATGTAAATTACAGCTATGGATTTTTATTTTGAGATCTGTTTTAGGTTGAGTTGTAACGTTTATACTAAAACAGATGTAATTAGTTTTAGAAGTGTTGAGAGTAAGTTGATTATTACACAACCACACTGCAATCTTAGCCATACCAGTTTCAACGCT
The DNA here is from genome assembly GCA_949358125.1 of Idaea dimidiata. Taxonomy (NCBI): domain Eukaryota; kingdom Metazoa; phylum Arthropoda; class Insecta; order Lepidoptera; family Geometridae; genus Idaea; species Idaea dimidiata. Next base: position 10,244,259 of record OX442339.1, on the reverse strand, counting down.
ACTCTTAACATTGTGCCATGTTTTCCCGCTAAAAACCACAGCTGTATCATCGGCATAGGAAAATATTTCAGCATTGGCTATTTTCATATTGCACAAGTCATTTATATAAATTAAAAACAGTGTAGGCCCTAGAACGCTGCCCTGAGGAACACCGTGAGTTATAAATGTGTCTTCACTGACATAGTTATCTACTTTAACTCTTTGTTTTCTGTTACTGAGATAGTTTTCAAATAGTAGCAAAGGAATACCTCTAATTCCCATTCGTTCGAGCTTGTTGATCAAAATAGATTTGGAGACCGTATCAAAGGCTTTCTTAATATCTAAGAACACTGCAAGACTTTTATCGCCTTTGTCCAGGTGATCGATTATAGTGGAACTTAAGGATATAACCGCATGTTCAGTGGATGTTCCTTGCCGGAACCCGAACTGAGACGATGACAAAAGTTGATATTTGTTCATGTAATTTAATAGTCTTGTATTTAAAAGTTTTTCAAGGACCTTTGATATAGCGGGCAAAATCGAGATGAGACGGTAATTATTAATGTCCTCAATATCTCCACTCTTGTGTATTGGAATAATAACAGATTGCTTCAGCGCAGCTGGGAAAACACCTTGACGGAAAGACAGATTGCAGATATGAGTTATGATGGGAACAACGAACGGTCTAATATTTTTTAAAAATTTAGGTGTGATATTATCCCAGCCTGGCGCGCTGTCAGACTTAAGGTTCATGAGGATGCTGTCGACCTCACCTATATCTGTTTCCAATAGCACAAAGGAATTCGATTGAGTTAAAGTATCGATAATAGAATTATGGTTATATTGTTTGTTTGTGTTGTTTAGAGAGTCCGATCTAAAAGTCAGGGCGAGTTTCCTACCAATATTAGTGAAGTAGTTGTTTACAAAGTTTACAGATTCTACGGGAGAGGGTTTGATATTGAGAAGTTCGAGATTATGATTATGTTGTTTTTTAGTATAAGTAATATTTTTAATATTTTTCCATAGCAACTTATTATTATTGATTGATTTTTCTATTAATTCTTTCTCATATTTTCTTCTTAGTTTTTTTATCAAATTATTGCAAAAATTGCGATATCTGGTATAGGTCATTTTTAAAATTGCATTATGAGGATCATTACGAATATTTTTTTGAAGTTTATTACGATGCTTTATGCATCGCAGAATTCCAGGAGTAATCCATGGTTTAATTATGCGCTTACTTCTAGGTAGTTTCGTTGTAGTGGAACTTTCATCTAAGCATTCTCGCAATTTTTTAATAAGTAAATCAGTAACTAAATTAGGGTCATTGAGTAAAAGCAGTTCAGCAAGGTTTGTTTCATTAAGGTATTTGCCCACCTTTTCAAAGTCCAGTTCAGTTTTTATTTTGTAATTTGGATTAGGATTAGTTTTCAATTTGGATAGTGATAAGAAGATAGTGTAGTGATCAGTGACAGAAGAATGTAATATACCTATAGTAGCAGTATTCTTTTTCTTATTTATTCTTAACATCACATGATCCAGACAATTGCCGTCTCTGGTTGCAAGATTGTGACCCGAAAAAACACCATATACAGACAGAGTGTGCAAATAGTTAATACGGTTATCGTACTCATGTGCTTTTTCTTTATCATTAGGCTTAAGATTGATGTTAATATCTCCTGTTATAACTATTTCTCTCTGAGGTTGTAATGTACTTAGAAGGGAACTGAGAGAGTCCATGAAATCATTTGCCTTACGGTTTGAAGGAGAGCGATATATACTTAAAATTGAACAATCCAGTATATCCAAATGAAGACAAGACGCTTCACACAACTTAATTTCATTTACTTTGTGTCTTAAGCCTTCTTTGACATAGATAACCACGCCGTCATTTTGGTTCACCATGTATTTAGTAGAGTAAGATATATACTTAGTTAATTGTGGTAGTGGCTTGCTTAAGTTAAGTCTACACTCTGTGAAAATCAAGACATCTATTTCTACGTTTAAACTAGCTAAAGTTAACAAAAAGTTATCGAAGTTTCCGGTTATGCTACGAATGTTTTGAGTCACAAGAGTTAAATCATTTTTGCCAATAGTCACATGCCTTAAAAGGGCTGAGGGTTCACATTCAAAGGTACGAGCTATTTTAACGCTGTCTATCTCTTGCATAGTATGTAAAATGTCAGACATTGTATACCATTAACATTAAAAAAGACATAATTAGATGTACGCATTCGAAATACATTTTAAGTGATTTTATAACAAATGGCTGAAGCACCAAAAGAGAAGTTAAATAAAATGAGAAAAAGGCAAGGTGAGGCGTATAATTAAAAAACCTAATAAGTGTATATAAAAATGAGCGCAATGCTAGGTGAATTTTAATGTTTGTCATGAGCTCGATTATCAATTCAAAGACTATCCGTGTGACTGATTTTTGTGTACAAAGACAAATAGCAACATTTATGTGACTAAACGTAACCGTTAGTCATGCCAATTGCATAAGACCATTAATTTGAGTTTCGCTAACAATATTAATAATTGGTAGATTATCAGACTTTCTTACATAGACGCGTCCATAGGATGTCCAGCAGAATTGATATCCCTTGGATTTGGATAGGTCTCTGGCAAGGAAAAAAAGCCGCGAAGCTTTCGTCGTTAACTGTTCGGCTATGTATACAGGAGTTTCTTCATTTTTTGTCACTCCAAGGTGCTTAGCACGTAGTTTGCTTTTGTATTTAATGTTGAAAGCCTTGGTCAATTTTAAGACATCAGTTTTTAGTATAGTAGACGAAAGTTCCATAACAATTGCAGTGTTATTTTGACTATCCTTTTTACCACGCACTCTGTAGATGTCCGATACGTCTGTTTTAGTCAAGCTACAATTGATGGTTTTTCCCAGTTTTATCGCCATATTCATTAAGTCCTCCTTTGTTTCCGTCATAGTCCTCGGTACATTCTTGATCTCAATATTAGATTTACGCTGTGATCTTTGCATGTTCTCAATTCTATCCTCTAAAACTGTTATATATTCCTGATCTTTCTTTGATTTCAGTTCCATTGCTTGAAGTTTTTTTGAGAGCTCTTCGTTTTGGGCCGCAAGTAGGGCGATCGAGCTTATAATGTTCTCATTGGCTTTTTTTATTTCTGTAAGAGTAGGAGTGAATAAGCTCTTTAGTTCTCTCTCTTGGTCTGTCAAAAGATTTACCATCATATTTCTTACTTCATCCTTAAAAACCGAGAACTGATTAGCAAAATCATCTTCTCTCGGTCTTTTACCCCTGAATAAACCATGATTGGGAGGTGTTATGTCGGAGCTGATTCCCGAAACTTCGGCACCATCCTCGATGTATTGTTTAGCTGGGTCGGCCACTGAATGAGACATCTTGCAACGAAACCGAGGTTCGGAACGCTATTTTGTACGAATGCAGCTGTAGGTACTCCTCGCTCTTTATGCGCGCCTGGTACAATGCACTGATTTATGAAGTTTATTTTTGGTAAAAGATGTGATAATTTTATGAGACAAACAATAAATCAATTAAATACGAATGGACGTCTAATCGCTTTCACGATCCAAGAGGAAGAGGAAGATACATACAAAAACAGACAGCGGAAACGAAGGGAAGTTTGTTTTATATACTATGTGAAATACTTATGAGTTTTTGATAAAACATCCTTCACAAATATACGACGATTGCGTGTCTCATTTTATTATAATTAGTTAAGTATGTCGGCCTTGTTACGGAATTAAGAATTTATAACACAACAAAACTTTTGTCGTCTTACCTATACTTCGTCGAAACTTTTCGAAATTAATTACGTACACAACTGAAGTTAAAATGTTATAAACTTTGATGTTACCCAATCAAATATTAAGTAATTCGCGAAGTTGCTTGTCCCTTAGACGACAATTATAATATCGAAACTTTATATGGTTCTATGTTGACGAGCATCAACTTAGTTAATATTTAAGTTGGTCCTTATCATTTAGTGACAATATTTCTCACTTTGTCTTATATTTCTTACTTAATATATTAAATGAGGGGTAGTGTTGCGGATTGCGAAATAAAAGTACTATTTTGAGATCTAACTAGACAGATTTTTTGAAATAATTAGGATGGTTTTTAAATTTGTTGTAAAGGTTTTAAACATTTGAATATTAAAACCATTAAATGCATTGTAATAAGAATATTAGAACCTTTTACTTTGGATTAACAGAGACCGTGGTTTTTCCCGCTTAGTTCAAGTTCCTGTGTATACAGGCGTAAATAGAATCCAATGTATTGATCGAGGTTATAAACTACCTGAGTCCCCAATTTCAACAGAATCAGAACAGTTATTTTTCCGTTCCACAAACATACATCTAAACTTTCGCATTTAAAATATTAGTTGTTATTAGTGGAACATAGTTGGTTAATTGTAGGTGAATGGTAAGATAATGCTAATCAGTAAGATTTCTCTTGCCTTCAGTAATAATTGATTGCACTCTGACTTTGTGTGATTGTATTGTACAAAATTTTAAGATTAATACTTAGAGGTGTGTCTAATAATTTCACAAAGCACTTAGGTTGCACTTAACATGCCTACGCAAGTGTTTGAAGTCTGCACTCTATCTCTTTTGTCTTCTTTCTTATTGCATGCAGCATTCATGAAAAGCTGTTTGGACTTGAACAAGATGTATTTGGCTATAGGTGAGATTACCCTACTCCTACTATCTTAAATCTTTCTTTATAACTTCAAAAAGTATCCAAATTGCACTAAATCACAAAGCAAGTAGAAGAATGTATCAGCTAGTTTAGACAGTTTGCAAAAAATGGTTCTTCATAAGAACTATGGAGTAAACAAAACGGTTGTTTCAGAAATTTGTTGGAAAAAACATCTGACACGCTCCTGAAAGCGGCGAAAGTTGGCGATTTGAAAACGGTGAGTGAATACTTAAATCTGAATTTAATAACGATAAAGTATACTGTTTGCTGTAATCGTAAATGTTTTTAAAGCGTATATAAACGTTTTACTACGTCAGACGTCAATATGTCGTGCTCATGTTTATGTGGCTATTTCTTTGATCGTAAAATTGACATGGAGAGAGGTTGAACGGGAACGGTGCGGAATACCTGCCGGTCTGTACCTATTAGGAGAGGCCTTAAACCGAAAGAGATTAAACTCTAGAGAGGCCAAACAGTTTGTTTGACCCTAACGTTCTTTTTTCCCGTTTCTTTTATCTACGCCAAGGTATGACAACATAAAAGCTGCCAAACAAACCGAGTTACTTTGTACTAGCTGGACCTTAGACCACGTAGTCGTCGTTATTTAACCATTGAGTGAGATTGTTGCTAAGCGCTGATCTACATTACACGTATTTAATTTCTTCGTCAATTTCTTTTTTTACCTTCTTTTAATCATGTATCCGAATTGTAAGTTGTATGCGACAAATTTTTATTTATTTTATAAGACAATTTTTTATTCACTTTTTATTAAATTAATTCAGTACACAAGAAACGTTCACAAAAAGCAGTCAAACAACAATTGATACTTGGGTTATTTGTTATACCATGTTACTTCTTTTGGCAAATAAACATTTGATTACATCTCAGTCAAACTTGATGGCTCGGTACTTTTGTAATAATGCCTAAATAAAACGCGAGTTATCATTACCTATTTAAATAAAATATATAAAATTGCATTATTTTGCCCGGTTTACTTTCACCAATATTTTAAACTCTTTGCTCCTCCCCTTCACTCTTAACCCCTTAACTAAATGATGACACCTTTTATAGTCACAAAGATGTGCTGTAAAACGCTGCTGCTTTTTAAACTTAATCACTTTCATTTTTCAATATTAAAACAGTGAAATGACGCGTTTTTCGTTTTATTCCAGTGAAAGTTGGTAATTATTTTTTTTAAATAACTTATTAAGTAGGTAGTTTTCAGGTTCTTTTAACTTTCTAGTTAATTAAAATTTAAAATTAATGCCCTAAGTAACAGAGTTCGTAAACAAAGCTCGATAAAAATCAGGTAATTAGTTTAGATTCATCGCCTGCATGTTTAGAGGGTCGATTATTTCTTATCGGTTGTATCGAAGTCGGTTGAGAACCGATTATAGCCATTAGAAAAGTAACCAGGGTCAATTATTATTATTTTTTGCAAATGATTTGCAATTTGCATTAAAACAGTCAAGTCGTCGTAGTAAAAGTCAAGTCAAGGAATTAATTGTAAATGGTGGCTCTTTACAATAATGACGGTTCACGCGAGCTTTAGGGACAATGCTAAAGGCCATGTTATGTACCGATTTGTACACTTTCTTTACACTTGTACACTTTCAAGAAACTAAATTGATTAATATGCCTGCGAAATTAAACAATTTACACGCTTTTGAACTAGGTTTTACAAAAATGAAAATTTAGCTACACATCTCCTCACCGCGTTCCCTCCAAAACTCCCTTTATCGGGTCTAGCTTACGCTCAAAGCTGCATTTAATCTACGCTGCTTCATAGATTATATCATAAATTAGGTAGCAGATTATTACTAAGTCTGGGTTCCGTTTATACTATACCTATATCTATCTAGGTATTGTAGAGTTTATGATCCAAATATTACTTCGATGGATATTTAGTTAGAAGCAAGAGCTTGTCTGCAAGATTTAGCTAAGTACTCTGTTTCTCACTCTAACTATTTTCTCCATTGTATTAGTACATTTTAGATACATTTTAGTTTCTATGACATTTTTAATCATCGTATATCTATATCTATTAAAGAAAGTCGTGTTAGTTACACCATTTATAACTCAAGAACGGCTAAATCGATTTGTCTGAACATTGGTGGGGAGGTAGCTTAGAACCAGAAGAAGGACATAGAATACTTTTAATCCCGCGGGAACTGAAACGGGAACGGGACTTACGCGGGTGAAACCGCGGGGCGCAACTAGTGATTAATAAAATAAAGGTTTTGCGAAAAAAAAAAAAAATTTTAGATACTCACAACAATATAAATAAACTTTTTAAACTAACACGATTGGAACTCTTACTTACACATTTTCCCGAGTCTCAATCGCGTGATTAAGAACCGGGAAAAAATATTTTAAAGTATAAATCATTTTATAAACTTCAGATTGTGGTAGGTACTTTGTCACATACGATAAACTTGGCAGTTCTATTACAAAACCTCTCCGATTCTGCAATGTAATTTTCTCGCGATACGTGAAGACCACGATTGTCGTGGCACTTGTACGTTTTGCTACATACCTTGCAAAACAATTTGCGGTCCATAGACCGCCAAATCGCATCGTTTAGATTGTGTACCACAAACATTCTCTCCGATGTATACATAAGCATATTAGAGAAATATACCAACTATAAAATTTGTAAGTTGCAAATTTTTCAGTTTGATTTTTAAAAGTCTTCGTATATTCGATAACTGAAATGTCTCAACTATAATTATAATAATCATTTATTTACCAAAAAAGCATTACACGTAAGATATTACTGATACATTAAAGTTATTCTTATTTTTATGAGTAAGTGGGAACCTTACAATTTAGTTAAGTACTATCGTCCAAACTAGGCCGAGCCTGTGTCTTGGACAACAGTTTCTTCCCGTGACATTTATCTTAGTCAATTATACATCAGCTTTATTCACTATTTTTAACCGACTTCAAAAAAAAGGAGGAGGTTATCAATTCGTCTGTATGAATTTTTTTTTTTTTGTATTTTTACCGATTACTCGAAGACGGCTTGACCGATTAAGATGATTCTTTTTTAATAGATAGATGGGAGCTCCAAGATGGTCCCATAAAAATTTGATGTGGATCTGATGAGGATCTTCGGAGTGATGAACGGAAATGCTCCTCAAAACCCATTAATCAATCCAATTGTTTATCGATTACTCGAAGATGGCTTGACCGATTGAGATGATTCTTTTTTAATGGAAAGGTGGGAGCTCCGAGATGGTTCCATAAACATTTGATAAAGATCTGATGAGGATCTTCGAAGTGAGGACCGGGAATGCTCCTTAAAACGCTGTATTCAATTCAATTGTTCATCGATTACACAAAAATGGCTTGACCGATTGATATACTTCTTTTTTTAATGGAAAGGTGGAAGTTTCGAGGTGGTCCCATTAAAGTTTGGTAAGAATCTGATGAGTATCTTCGGAATGATGGACAGGATAGTATCCCAGAATTCAATAAATTACTCATTTTGGACTTCTACCAAAAATAATAGACCCCTAAAGAACTAGGTACAGATTGATTTGGCACCTGAAACCACCTTCTCATCAGCAAACTCCTTAATAATTAAAATAACGGTAACAATATTGTTGATTTTTAGGTAGGTAGGTATACTAAAAAGGGTAAAATAAAAATCTAATTTAAAAATTAAAAAACCGACTTCAAAAAAGAAACAAAAAATAATTAAAAAAACAACAAAAAAAAATTGATAAAAAAGACCAAAATAACCTCTACGTAGGTACAGTGCCACCGACTAATTAATCTGTTTTATCATCTGAAGTCGGGCAGTTTTACTGGTTGGTTCCATATTGTACTTAGTTTAGCTGCCCGACTTCAGATGATAAAACAGATTAATTAGTCGGTGGCAGTGTACCTACGTAGAGGTTATTTTGGTCTTTTTTATCAATTTTTTTTTTTTTGAAAACGGGTCAGTCAGCTTTTTTCATATTTATGCAAGAAACCACTAACACTTCTGAAGCTTTTTCCCTAATGCTTTAGAATTATTAGTGATTATTAGTGAGTAGTGATTTGAGGTCTAGTACAGATATTTTAGTTGTAGTATAGCCCTGGAGATCGATATTGATATCAACATATAACATTCCAATAAAAGCAATGTTTAAGAATAGCCCGGGTTGTTGTTAACTGCTGTAATCTTACTTTCTTACTATATAAAAGCGAAAATAATATTACAAACGCGAAAGTTTGTATGTATACGTATGTATGTGAGTTTGTTACTCTTTCACGTAAAAACTACTGAACCGATTGCGATAAAACTTGGAATATAATTGGATTGGAATAAAGGTAGCTGGATACCGAGAATAATACATAAGCTACTTTTATCCCGATATTCCCGCAGGAACGGGACTTACGCGGGTGCAACAACGGGGCGCTCTGCTAGTATTACATAAATATAGTTCATCTTCATGCAAATGCTTCGCACATAGCTACACTTAGGTACTTACTTCTTTCACTATGTAATTCGTAGTATTCACTATGTAATTCGTAGTAATATGCACTTACTGTATTATTTGACCTCGATTTATTATTGTAGCCAATCACGATTACTGACACGTGTGACGGTAAATTGGGTAAAAGGTCCATTTTCTCAGTTCTTTTCTATGTTTTCTGGTTTATCGAGATCTAGAAATCTATATCTATTTAATAAAACTCTTGATCGCTGACCTACTGACTCGCTGAGGGATCAACGCACAGCCTAAACCGCTTATACCAAAGAGCTGATATTTGGAGAGTGGGCTCTTTATGCGAGTAGGCAATCGATAAAGGATTTTCCGAAATTTCACCCTCAAGGGGAAAAGGGGGAAAACGTTGGTATACAACTTCTAAGCCGCTTGACCTACAAACTTGAAATTTAACATAAATATTGCTGTAAGGTCGTAGATAAAGTATAGAAGAGGTTTTTTTTTATAAAGCCCTTAAGGGTATTAAATTGGGGGGTTAAAATTAGAGATTTTGGGAATTGGTTCACCGCATGACCTACAAACTCGAATTTTAACACAGAGGGAAGAGAGGTCGTAGATGAAATAGTATTAAAGTTAATTTTGTAACTCAGCTCCTAAGGGTGTTAAATTGGGGACGAAAGTATCCATGGCATTTTTTTACGAATTTGTTTTCGGGTATTTTATACGTTTCACGGTAGGTTTTAATTCCGATTTCGGTTCCAGCTTTCGGTTTTCTGTTCAGAAGAAGGTAACTCTTCCGAAAAAGGAAGGGGGAGGGCAAATTTGTATTAAACTCTGTCGACAATCATGAAAATTGCTACAATACAGTAGGCAGAGGATAATCCTGATCCTATCCGTACCGTAGGTACAATGTAGGTATCATTATATCAAATAGCGGTAAAAGTATAAATATTATTTGCATTACTTAGAACAATATGTTGTAAGAAAATTTGGGCGCCTGAGGTTAGAAAACTTCAAACTTACTTAATTTTGTGAATTAATTGAATTGTATTAGCTTCATTTCGGCCTGTACCTACTTGCGTACGCACATTTATACATGACTTTTACTATTTAGGTAAAGCGTAAGGTATAGCTCCCTGTTAGGGCTAATCTAATTTTATTTCTTATCGGCTGTGAACCGATTATGGCCATTTGGAAATTAGCCAGTGTCAAGTATTATTAAAATATATATTCAAGTTATTTGCATCGAAACAGTCAAGTCTAGGGAATCATTTGTCAACACGAATAGCCACAATCCGAAGTGACACCTTCCCCTTCGTCTTGCAGTCTATTCAAATCTTGTTTTGTTGTTATTTAGCTGCGAGAGCTGCACTCGGCGGGCTACTCGCTTCTCTCGATAGACGCGAGCGGACAGACAGCGCTGCACGTGGCCGCGCGCTATGGCAACAAGGAGATAGTCAAGTACCTGATAGCATGCGCACCTACCTCCATACTCAACATGCGGGAAAACGAACGCGGGCAGACCGCTCTGCATAAGGTAAGTGGAATTAGCTGAAGAGATAACTCTGGCGTTAAGGTCGTACAACCCGATTCTAACCTAGTTACACATCCTATACTAATATCATAAAGCTGAAAGTTTGTGAATATGTGTGTTTGTTACTCAACCACGTAAAAACTTCTGAACCGATTGCGATGAAACTTGGAATAAAGATAGATAGATTAATACTTTACTTGCACAACCAACAACAATTAAAATCAGTTTACATTATAATATAGGTAGCTGGATACCGGGAATAACACACAGGCTACTTTTAATCCCGATATTCCCGCGGGAACGGGATTTACGGGGGTGAAACCGCGGGGCGCAGCTAGTAAGATATAATGAGGAAACATAACAAAATTTTGAAAATTTGCTAACCATATTCTCTGTCAAAAATAAAAAATACAAGTATTACTTCGATAAGTAATAGTAGTAGTAGTAATAATAATAATGGACGAAAGTCGTGTTTCAAAACTACCTTACAGATACCTTAAAGATAACATAAGTACATATCTTATAATAAAATGAATGTGTTAATAGATAGCTTACAACTAACTTTTTGCGCCCAACTTCACAACTTCTTCACGTACCCACAGATGGACACACTATAGTTATTTTTTACGTTACGTCTGAAAATTATGGGTGTGTTTATCATTTTTGTATTATCTAACCGTCTGTTCTTTTTTCAAATAAATAAAAGTAAATAAAGACATTTGCAAACAAAATGACTTTTAAAATTGAAATATACGTACCTAGCCAATATTTTTTCTTTGTTGACTTTTTATATAGCAATTCCGCTCGTTTCCATTTATTTGACTTCCAACGAAACGGGGGTTCAGCGTGTGTACATACTATGTACAGAACCCAGTGAATATGCAACGGGTTATGAAAACTACATTGTTTCAGTGATCCAAAACAACGATATAAAATCTCACATTTTTCCCTTCTGTGAGAATACTCCAGATTCTTGGTCTCGGAAATTCCGGAGTCCTCTTAGGAAAACTCTTACTTTTCACAACAGCTAGGTATGGCCATAGGGAATTAGCTACTGCGATACTTATCAGAGGAAATATTAAAATATTTCTTTCTTTTGCTCATCTATATTCTGCATATTGTGCTACGACGACGGCAGCGCTACAATGTCTTAAAATACTGAGCAACCGTAGTCAAATAAGATACCTTCTTTGATTGTCCTTAACAGTGCTCCATCTTACTAATATTATAAATGCGAAAGTTTGTATGTATGTATGTGAGTTTGTTACTCTTTCACGCAAAAACTACTGAACCGATTGCGATAAAACTTGAAATAGGCTGCTTTTTATCCCGATATTCTGGCGGGAACGGGACTTACGCCGGTGAAACCGCGATGAATTATTAATTAGAAGGAATAGTTCAACATATTTCACCAGCAATTTTAAATATTTTTAAAATCCTTTAGTTTTCAACAGTAATTATTATTTATATAAGTATGTTCTAAGCTCAGCACATATTTTTAATAAACTGGCTAATTAACTTGTATTGTAATTAGCAAATATTTGACTTTTTGTTTTGAAGCTCTTCCTTCATACATCTTAAATTCGCTGGCGCTATCCCTGTTGCAGTTTAACGTTATATTACAATCTAAGCAACAACTTTCATAACACCCCATTTTTTTTTACGTAGCAGTCGTCGTAGCAAACAAGCGGCTACGAACGTTGTAGCAACCGTATTTATCAATCGTCACGTAGTCGTTTTTGTGACGTTTCGCTTCTTTCCACTTGTTTGGTAGTCTTATAAAACTTGATGTTTATATCCATGCAGGCGGCTGCCCACAAGCGTCGTGCGATCTGCTGCATGCTAGTGGCGGGTGGCGCGTCCTTGACGCGGGCGGATCACGCCGGGCTGACGCCGCGACATCTCGCACTCAGGGCTGAAGATCATGACCTCGCCGCTTATTTAGAGAGTGAGTTATACATTATCACACCATTTAGGCTGCGGCCGCAGAAGCTGGCGGCTTGTTTAGCGCCTAGCACCTAGTTGCTTGCATTCTGACAAGAAACACAGCTAGGCCCAAGCACTCAGTGCGGGCGGCGAACCGGTCCCTTTCGAGACCGTTCGTCTTACTTAGATGACTCGCTAGCCTCCAGGCGCTAAGCAAGGCTCCTGCCGATGCGGACGTAACCTTAAGTACAGCTAATATTGTTACCGAAAGCAACATTAGACTCTACTTTAATGGTTCTTCAGTTTTTATTAATGAAAGTGTCAAGCGAGGCACATTTTTAGTTGTACTAACGGATCATTATTTCATGCTAAAGTTAGTTTGTGCAACATCATTAATTTAATGAAAATATTCGGAGTAAGACTATTTGAAGTCACGTATCGCACCCAAAAATAAGTGTTAATGACTCTTTACTTAATAAAATAAATAAATAAATATTGCACTACATTGCACACAGGCGCAATCTAGCCCCAAGCTAAGCACTAGGCTTGTACTATGAGTACTAGACAACGGATATACTATAATGCGGCATTACTGTTTGTCATAATGCAACTGGGTGTTTGTCAACTTTGAGACTTAGAGTTTTCTTCTGTTTTCGCAACTTTGTATTGTAATAAAACTCATTTTCCGGTTTTAATTGCGTTATTTTTAATAACAGCATTGTTGCAATGTCGTACCGTCTGCAAAGACACTGAAACGTTGGTACTCAGGGTAGACTTTCTCTTAGAGTTTTATTTCAACTTTGAAACTTCCCAGTAAAAAATAAAGCGTTTATATTTATGATTTTTACTTTGTAATATGCATTTGAAATTACATGGTTGTTTTTACTACAAATAAAATGAAGTAACGGTGTCTCGTGAACAAGCCAGTTGAAATGACCTACTGTCGAAATATCGAGCTCCGTAAAAACATGGTAAATACCCCGTTATTGAATAATATTTTTACATCGTTTATTAGCATTAGTAAGAGTGTGTTTTATCTGTATCTTAACACAGTTCTATTTTATTAGCATATTAATACAGTCTCCCTCCCTACTTCTTGTGAGATAATTTAAAGATGCATTTCCTTTGAAAATAGTGCAAGCCGAGAGGCGAATGTCGAGTCCAGTGCAAATTTGCGCATTTATAATTAACGAGACTGAAAATGTTTCAAGTAAAGGTTCCCATCGATATTACTTTTTCAACACCGGCTGTTGGCAGTTATTAAATACAAACGTTAACTAGCCGTGACGTTGATGATCGACCAACGACAATAAAGCCAATCGACTGTTCATAACGCGATTTTTTCTACAATAAACAACTCACCGATGCGGCCAGGGGGTAATAATCAAACAGATCGGCCATTGCGTTACCTATCTATTATACTTAGGCTGAAATCTATAAATAATAATAATAAAATGCGTTTATTTCTGCCTTTTCTAACGTTTACATTAAGGTTAAGAATAAGTAACACTTATCAATTATATAGGACAAGTCAAAAGAGGAAGCTGCGATGGTGTCTGAGGTAGGCATCAAGAATACAGTGCGTACTAAGACTTTGCTCAGACTTAGCTTAGCATTTAAAAACTTGGGTTTAATAGTCGAAATTAATTTTGTAATACGAATAATAAAAGATCTTTAAAGTCATAACAGTGAAGCAAAGTTTAGGTCATTTTATTTGATTGGTTTAGAAATTTGAAAATATTTGACTTTGCTAAACAAAAACTTTGGATAGTTACGTAGATTGCGTTATAAATACCAACATTTTCTAAAGCCAAAATGTTTGCTTAGCAAAATCTAAGCACGCTCTATAGATTTCAGCCTTAGACTTTTTGTAAGTGGCCGATGCGTTACTTATCTATACCTAGACTCTTTACCTCTTATTTATAAACGCTAATTAATACGCTGCATAACTATGCATCGTTTGTCTTTGACTGTCACATGAAGTTTCAAAGTTGGCAGACAGAGACAAACGCCACATAACTTAGTCATGTATAAATAATATTTTTTAAATAAGGGTGTTTGTGATTGACCTTTCTTGGACGTGAGTGCTACTAAAAGAATGAATGAATGAATACATACTTTATTGCACCATAAACATAAATTAACAATTATCTAAAAATACGTACTCTTTTGGTGAGGGGGGAATACTTTTGAGCAGTTAACTAGTTTTATCTTCTTTGAGATCGACACATAAATCATGGTGATAAATCCACGCTATACAATTCCATTATTGCCATACAATTTACACTTGAATGTCGACTACGAACCTTAATTAAATAAAAATATTATCTGAAAAAGAATGACAATCCTGACAATGAATGTGAGATGGGTATACCTTTTAGTAGGACAGCTAACATGACGGGCGTTCCTTCTATAGGTACCTACCTACTCTTACGGGTCGCGTACACCTAATCCGTCATCGGCCGAACTTTGCTCGGGCGACGAGCGACGGCCGAACTCGGCCGATTGAATCAAACATTTGTATGCGCTCTAACCTAACCAACTCGGGCGACGTCAACCGAACTTGTTGGGATTTAGAATAGAGTAGAATAGAAAAACGTTTATTGACAACAAACACACGCATAAGAACATACAAACAATATGACACATTTTTTTTACTTAGATAATATATAATATGAAACAAAGATCATTGAAAAGAAACAATAATAACATGAAAGAAATACAAGGTGCAATTAATTGTTAATGTGAGCAGTGTGCCTGCTGCCAACGAAGATCTGCTTCGGCATACGTTGTGGCTCCAGAAGAAGCCACAACGGTCTTCTGGCAGTCTTCCCTGACTCCCGGATTTCTGACTTTGAAACGTCAGTCTACCGGCGCCTATGGTGTTTATGTCGTAAGATGATTTGATAAACAGTGTTTTAGCAAAGAATTCACGAACTACAATTCGTGTGGAAAAAGAAAGACAAACCAATAAAAACCGTTGGGTTTCATCGTTACCAAACTTTTAGTAGATACCCAGCCAAAAAGTCTTACAACAAAAATTTAAAGCAATTTACTTTGCTACCTAACAAAACGTAGTTAATTCTTGAATCGGTACGTTTCATTTCAAAAAGAACTTGTAACTGAAGTTAAATAGATTGAAACGAAAAGTTTGTAGAGTCGTGGTTTTTACGGAAGATAAATTCAGTTAGAAAGTTCAAAAACCGGTTAAGTGCGAGTCGAATTCACGCAAGAAGAGTTCCGTACTATTATCACAATTTCGAATTTCGAATCACAATAATTTAGAGGCGAACTCTAAAATAAACACTGGACCACGCGAAATCTCTGAACGCAACTTACACTAATTTATCACTAGATTGCACCAGTTTTAAAAATAAATCGCGGTATCATTGCGTTTATACAAGGTGTAACGGGTATGCCCTTTTAAGCCGAAAGGGGGTTGTTCTAGACATCTAGGCAACAACTTTCGTTGTACGACTTTTGGAAATTCAAAGTACTTTTCGAAAAAAATAAGTGTAATGTTTACTTGAAAATCAGCTGTTTCTTAGAGTTCGAGGTCATTGACTTTATGTTGTCCTTCCATTTAGTTTGGTCTACTACAATCATAAATTTAATTAAGACCTTTATTTTCAAAAGCAGCTAATTTTTCAGTGAACAATAACTACAAAATTTTCAAAAAAAAAGTTCGAATTTTCAAAAGTTGTAGAACAAAAGTTGTTCGCCTAGACGTCTAGAACAACCCCCTTTCGGTTTAAAAGGGCGTTGTTATAGCGGCAACATTATTACATCATCTGTGAAAATTTGAAATATCTAGCTGTCACGGTTTATTAGATACAGCCTGGTGATAGACGGACAGACGAATGGACATCGAAGTCTCAGTAGGTAATAGGGTCCTGTGTATACCCTTTGGGTACGGAACCCTAAAAAAGTCAACGCCTTTTGTAAGCTACCTTTGCTTACATCATACATAACATTAACAAAGCAAGCACATAACAAGCGTAGGTACCACGAAATACGTAATCACTGCAACAGAGTGTGTAGAGACGCACTACGCCGACACATCTTTGACTCAGTGGTAAATGAAAACCCATCCAAAGTATGGAAATTTCTTCGGTCGTTGGGAGTTGGTAAATCACGTTCAAAATCTCTTATTTCTAATGATCTTAATCTTAACGATCTAAATAAACATTTTTCTTGTTCTTCTAGTCTTGATACTTTAACTAAATCCCATACACTTACATCTCTTTCCTTTAAACCACTTCGCAACATTTCTCCTTTTTCTTTCTCTCAATTCTCCGACGTTGACGTTAAGATAGCTATCAAGTCCATTTCTTCAAGCGCAGTGGGTAATGATTGCATCAGCCGTAACATGGTTATGCCGATTGTCGACGAAATCGTACATATCATCCGAATTATTTTCAATAATTCAATCTCTACGAACTCTTTTCCTGTGCTGTGGAAAGAAGCCCAGATAATTCCCCTCCCTAAAAAACCTAATCCTTCATCCTTTTCTGAGTATCGCCCTATATCCATTCTTCCCTTTCTGTCCAAGGTGCTGGAACGCCTTGTTTATCAAGAGTTGAGCCTCTACCTTTCAAATAATTCCTTGATGAACCCGTTCCAGTCTGGCTTCCGCCCGGGGCACAGCACGACAACAGCGCTGGTTAATATTTTGGATGATGTTCGGCAAGGAATGGACGATCGGAAACTTACTGTGCTTACCCTTTTAGATTTTAGTAATGCTTTCAATAATGTCGACTTCGACCTCCTCCTTGGAATCCTTCGCTCTCTTAACATATGTCCGTTGGCGGTTGACTGGTTTCAAAGTTACCTGTATGGACGCCGGCAACGTATTCAGATCGAAGACAATCGCTCTTCTTGGAATCCAATATCTGCCGGTGTTCCTCAGGGCGGCGTTTTACTTCTTTTCGCTATATATATCAATTCTATCTCTTCTAATCTTTCTTCCTCTTACCACCTGTATGCAGATGATTTACAAAATTACTCGCAAGCACCCCTTTTACATGTTGACTCAGCCATTAGAGTGATCAATGAAGATCTAGTCAAAATCTGTAACTGGAGCAAGGCTTATGGCATAAAAGTCAATCCTACAAAAACACAAGCTATTGTTATAGGTAGTTCTAGATTAACGACTAGAATTAAACATGCTCAACTGCCTCCTATAATTTTTGATGGTACTTTGGTGCCTTTTAGGGATTCAGTAAAAAACCTTGGCATCACTATAGATTGCAATCTAACATGGGATCCGCATCTTTCTGGGTTGAGTCAGCGGATGTTCGCGTCTAATGCTTCGCTCCGAAGGTTGCGGAATTTCTTACCCATTGCTACCAAGATGATGTTGGCACAAACTCTCATGCTTTCTGTTCTCGACTACGCAGATGAGTGCCTCCTTGATCTGACTGAGGCCCAGCTTGACAAACTTGAGCGGCTGCAAAACCTGGCGATTCGCTTTATTTTCGGTCTGCGCAAGTTTGATCATGTCTCGGAATACCGTTGTCGACTCAAATGGCTACCTATTCGTCTGCGTAGAGATTCCCATATCCTTTCCCTTCTCTACAAAATTCTGTTTTTACCTAGCTCTCTTTTCTATTTAAAATCTCGTTTCAGATTCCTTCACCCCCCGTCTCAGTCTGTCCGTTCTTGTAAAGCTCTTCTGCTTGCTGTCCCTGACCGTTCCTCAAGCTTTTATGGAAACTCTTTTACCGCTCGCGGTGTGCAACTCTGGAACGCTCTGCCCTCCTCTATACGACAGTCCAAGTCACTTAATCGCTTGTGTATAGACATTATCTTTCACTTGCGGAAGCCAGACGTTCGAATAGATAAATTTGCCTAAGTTATTTCAGTTTGTAGTTTATATATTTGTTTGTTTATAATAAGTAAAATCTATTTTATGTAGATATATTTACCTATATACTATGCCTATTCTATTTTTAGTTTATTATTGTTAAAAGTATTATAAGTCATAAAATATTATATAAGTATTTTTATTCTCCTGATCAAAATTTCCAACGAAAAACACATTACCCATCCACTTTCTTAAGTCTTTTCCATTCATTGGTTGCCTGGAAGAGATCGCCCATAGGCGATAAGGCCGCCCTTTGTACCACTTTAGTTTTTAAGTTCTAAAATGTAACTTGTTATAATTTGTGTTTTTTTTTGGTACAATAAAGTGTTAATCAATCAATCAATCAACATTTGCTTGCGATATTTCACAACGCTTAGGTATATTACTGACCTTTTTATCGTTGATCCTGCGGCGTAGTCGTGCATATTATGTACCTTTATTAAGTTGCCATTGGTTTATATGTATGTAGTCAATAGTATTATAATATTCAATTAACAATTTTCGATGAATCCGACAAGGATTTTCAGTTTAGCTCGTACAGGAGCCTTAATCCAATCTTTTTGGATTCATC
Source organism: Idaea dimidiata (assembly GCA_949358125.1). Classification (NCBI taxonomy): domain Eukaryota; kingdom Metazoa; phylum Arthropoda; class Insecta; order Lepidoptera; family Geometridae; genus Idaea; species Idaea dimidiata. The sequence goes on along the minus strand of OX442339.1, from coordinate 10,225,241 downwards.
GATGATTTCACATTAATGCATCGTATAACGTAAGAAGGTAGACTGGTTTGCTTCTCTTAATTAGATTACTTTGTTTGTGTTTCAGGCCAGGAACATTTCCAATTAGTGTCTGAAGACATAGAAACTGCTGTTTGAAGAACAAGAAAGTTTCTCTTCCTTACTCCATTGAAAAGCAAGTGATGTACCACTATCGTAAGAAGTTAAGAACCTACTCTAACACCAAGTGATATTCGAGATCTTGTGACTAACGGTAAATTTATAATTACCTTTAAATTAAAATTATGAACTAGAATAATGTTTATTAGGATAGGAGACTACTAATTAGTCAATGATTCCACTATTTTGTGAAAATAAATTGGAAATGGTATATATTCACTAGTTCACTTTTGTACTGTAGATATGAAAGTTTCGAAATGTTCAATGTTCATATTATATAATATGTTGGACTTGAACAGAATGATTATAGTTCTGAATTTTTGTAATCTCTCGAACGTGTGAATTTAATGGTATAGAAATGGGACCCTTGCGAGGATACCTACCTATAATTCTTTTCTACTTGAACCCCTCTGATATAGGCCTAAGCCTTTTCTTTTGGCGATGTTTTGATGTGTGGCAAGATTAAACTAACCAGATATTTTTATAATGTAGAAAACATTATGTTTTAAGTATATATTGCGTTATGCCGCGGTCACAGTTTAGATTCTTTGGAGCCAGACTTGACAAAAAATAAAATGGCCGACATGAAATCGACCATTGCACCAGATTGGTATCAATATCAACTTTACAGCTTTGTACAGTCATTCGACCCTCGGTTGGTAGATGTATTGGTTAGTGATTAACCAATGTTGGACATTATGTATCTTTTGTATTTACTATATTGGCACCAAGTGAGAAATGTGAGGCTGCGGCATTAGATAGGTAGTTTTAATAATATTTTCTGTCAGCCATCAATATCTGTAAATCTTTAAAAAAAAACTAAATAGATTTTATTTCTGATGAAACCACCTAGAAATACCTACGTATAATAAATACAATCTCACTAAAAGCTAACTTTTAAACCGAATATAATCGTATTTCCGTAATAATTTATAAATGCAAAGTCGTTGTCCACGTCTGTTATTCTCTAACTGTGGCTATTTGTACACAAAATGACGTCATACACTAAAATGATCTCAAATGTATGCCGTAACATTTGCATAAAAGTTCCTAGTTTTGCCTAATCAAATAACGGCTAAATGTAGCTATTATGGTTTTGCTAATACGGATGATCACGCCTCAAAATTGGGAAGAAATCTACTGTACCTTTCCGTAGTTTGAAATAAAATGAATAATAGAGTTAGTTAGCTCCGATTGGGCCTAATCTAAAACAATATTTTCACATTCACATTTATTTATTTTATAGTTTTAAGGCCCCATTCACAAATTTTCTTGAAAAACGATATTTTTATCTTCAAAAGGCAACTATAATCTCGTAGTAGGTTTAATTGTTTTTTAAATCAAGATGACTATTTCAAAATCATTCGTAACTATCTAATTTAGTTATAATTATATTAGAGCCTTTTTATTGTTTTATTTTATATAAACTAAAAAAAATACGTAATTTTTTATTCGTATGTAATACAACAATATAAAATAGAATATGGATTAATACAACTGAATTAGACAGATGCTTTTTGTGAGGTACTTTAAAAAATACGAGAACTCACTTATTTGAAGAAAAAATACATTTTACAAGTAAATCACTGTAAATGGGGATATCGTAGGAAAATAGTATTTGACGAACTAACTTCATTTCTTCGGCAATAAATCATAGTAATAAGATTACTTTAATGTTATTTTAATACTGATAAAATCGGTATTAATTTTTGATCTCAACGTTATTTATTATGAATGTATTGAAAGTTAGTTATACATAAATAATAATTACGATAATCACTCTAATTCATCGCTTGTTATTTTCTTTGCGGCCACCGTGAACCCATCTCTCTACTAATATTATAAAGAGGTAACGTTCGTAACTTGTATGTATATTGGTTCGGAGTAATCTCCGAAACCACTGGAATGGACTTCAATGAAATTTTCTTCTTCTTACTCATATTAAAAACGTTAAAGTCTGCATGTATGAATGTGACTTTGTTACTCTTTCGCGCAGAAACTACAGAACTGATTGCGATGAAACTTAACATATAGATAAAACCTGGAATTTTATCCCGATATTCCTGCAGGAACGGAGATGCATAATAAATATATTGCACGGAGTGCATCCTTAAATAAAGAGAGTTATCGGTAAACTGATTTCATCTTTACAACAAACTTGGGGGTTAAATATTTTGTTGAAGATTTTCATAATAAAGTGGTGTTTTGAAATGGGTACAGGTTTTGCTTAGCTCTGTTCAAATTCGAGTACGGTTCAATAATTGTAAGTAATTTTTCAAAATCATGGCAATTTTTTAAACAAATCTGAAATCAGATATATGGCAAACTTGAGACGTTCTAATTCTAGAATTTATTTCTAGGGTCTTGCTGCTCAAGCGGGTCAACCAATTGCAATAAAAATAATCTTGAGGATGATAGTTATCTAAAGAAAAAATCTCTATCTCAGTTTCATTTTAAATCTCTTCAGTCAAGTCTCATTGATAGTACGTAAGGAATGAATTATCTGTTTCTCTCAAAGCAAGAATCTTGTGTCACTAAGTTATGAATAGCTCATAAAAGGCGGACATTTATCTCGAGATCGCGTTGCTCTTTGTTATTTGTTATCGACTATCTGTACCCCGCGGTTTTACTTCCGACTCGATTCCGTGGGGTATCGAGATAAAATTTATTCCTTGTTTGCACTGCGGTGGAATGAAATCAGTCATCTCACGTCTTGGAGATGAAAATTACTCAAAATGCGTGAGTTCACAAGTAATTCTATCTTTTTGGATAGGTACCTAGTGTGATCCACCTTAGACCACATCGTGACTAATTACCATCAAGTTTGATAGAGGTCAATCGATAAAAACATTTGGCAAATTAAAAAATCATTTTAAAACAGCTTCATTTTCGTTAATCATTTTTACAGTCGTAAGAACTAAGTTAGGATATGTATGGTTACGTGGTTGTGTGTTATTTCAAAACCCCTATCGTCGTATCTTCCTAATTTCATCGTAATCGGTTTTGTAGTTTGAATGAAGACATGAAGAGATAACAAATATACTAATTTTTACATTTATTATATTAGAAGGATGTGACAATGATCTGGGCGATGTTATTTGTACGACTAGGCGTCGTTTATGTACTTATTGTCTATAATGTCAAGACATTATTAACCCGTCACTTATAAACGTTGTTTAGCGGGTTATTAGTTAATAATTCGTTTTCGTAAGCGGTATTTAACGTTTGGAAAAGCCTAACCTTATCGAATAAAATATTTTTTACTTAATTACTTTATTATAAAAGCTATTTTTAGCGTTCTTTACCCCTACCGCTAAAAATAGCGTTTATCATAAGGTAGAAACAGGAAACTTACAGCCGAGTTTAGAAACGCCTTGTAAATTTTGAGAGGTACTTAATTCAATAACTGAACAGCATTCTGATTTAAAATTTGTATGAGTGTTTTTTTAGTTTGTGAGCTGCTTAATTGTTTAAGTAGAACTCTAATGTTGAGTTCCGTTTCTGTATTAGGTTGTATACAGGGTGTTTCAACGACGACCATTGAGGCCGAAAGGGGGTTGTTCGAGACGTCTAGACGAACAACTTTTGTTTTACGACTTTTAAAAATTCTTCTTTTTTTTTCGAAAATTTTAGGTTGTTTCACTAAAAAACAGCTGTTTTTGAAAATAAAGGAATCAAAAGATTTGATTGTTGTAGATCAATGTAAATTAAATGACAACTTAAGTCAATGACCTCTAACTCTAAGACAGCAGATTTTTAAGTAATCTTTAACTTAAAATTTTCTAAAACTACTTCGAATAGCTAAAAGTTGTAGAACAAAAGTTATTCACCTAGATGTCTAGAACAACCCCCTGTCGGTTTAAATGGTCGTCGTCGTATCACCCTGTATAACTAATAACGCGCTAATCAGCGTTTTTAAGTTACCTGCCCCCTTTATTTATAAACATTAATTAGCGGTGCGCCAGTTAATTAGTTTCGTCTTAATTTTTCGTGTGACATTTCTTGTCAAGCCAACTGATTTACCGTTACTTAACCTTTTCGTCTATAAATAAAGGGTAAGGATGGTTTATTTGTAGATATGTACGTACCCTATAGTTTAGTATTAACGAATTTATTCGTACTTCTTCGCCGATAAGGCGAACAATGAAAGACAAAGCTGTGAGAATTATTTGATAATGTTAAAAGTAAGCTCATATTATCGTTAGCGATAATTATGTACGCAGTATGTAATTACCTTGCAATGTTTTGTTAGTTTCTTTGTGATTTTAGATAGGTGTTTTATTCACGTTAGAGTCTAGATTCCAACACAGCAACCTAAAGAAATCGCACACTACGCAAAGCTTTTTTTAACTATTCTGCCGTAGACAGAAGCTGAGTCTCCAATTATTAAGGAATGTATTGTAAAATAATAATATGTCTTTACAGTCACAAAAACAGTTACAGTCTGTCATCAAATCAAGGCTCAATAGTTGAGTCAAGGGAAAGTCTTAGTAAAATGGTGGTTAGGAGCTTTATCAGAACTCTATAGGAGAATGTTCGGTAACAAAAATAAAACGATCGTTACCAAAATAAAACACACGAACATCTAGGTTTTATATAAATGATACTCTCCTGAGGACTGTTTTAAAAAGTATTATTTTTCTATATTTCTAATAAGAAAAAAATATGTTTTTTTTCTATTTCCTCTGAAATTTATAAAGCTTTATTGTAGTGTGTAATTTTTACTCAGGTTACCTTATCCCATGTATTACGTCTTAATCTAAAATCGATATGCAAACGAATTTTATAATAGCAACGTAGCGTGTAAACTCTCCTTTACTTATAAATAAATTGTATATTTTATGATAATCACTGAAACCCGAGATTATTAATTTCACCCTTAGAGTATACATAAGCAAGCTATAGAACGCGCCAATGGGTATTTGCCTCTGCGCAAATTGTTAGCCGATGTTCTATACATAGATATTCAAATGTTGAGGTTGAATAGTGATCCGCGAATCATTTTTACAATCGACTGTTCATACTGCTTACAATTCATACTCGCATACCAGCGCTCTATAGCTTCCTTATGTATACTCAAAGATTTTACCAATATCTTTTTACGAAGTTTTAGTAGGAAAAATAACTAATATTAACTAAGTCTTTGTACATAGTTACGGTAATGAGGCCTTTTCTATTAGATGCGTGTTGTACACGATGTAAGTATCGACCTAACTTAACATTGTTATAGGTATATAAAAGGTTTTTGATTATATAACTTAGGAGACCAGTTAAGAGCGCTGCCTGTACCTACTTACGGCGACGACTTTTGGAAATATTTTCGAAAATTATCCGATTTATTTTAATTAATTTATCTTGACAACAGTCAATTAGGCTTTAGAAAGTGTAAAGTAAAACGATAACCTCAAAGATCTTTTAACAAACCGATAAAACAGCTGATTCTCGAAATCTTTGTATTTCCAAAAGTTGTTTGATACCTGTAAGATAAATGCGCGATTCTCTCTCTAAGCTGAGGCCTAAGTATGAACAAAAGTGGCTATTAACTAGGTTTCGTAAGTACACATCTATAACCTAGTATACTATTTATCTATTTTTTAATTGTAGTCTACAATTTGACACATCTTCCTAAAGAAAAAAATACAAATACTAAGAACAAAAATGTCACGTCGTAGTCTAAAATTAAAAATGTACTGTAGCGTAATTTCAAGACCAATATCTAGATATCATAAAATCAAAATATATCACTAGCGTAAAATATATGCACTGATTTTTAAGATACGCTTTTCGACGGAGCTTTGATGAATTCGATCTCTGTTTAAACTGTCAACAATTTTAACACGAAACTGATCAGAAAGCAAGAATTATTGAAAATAATACACTTTGAAAAATAATAAACTTTTGCTTAGGTAAGTTTTTTGTAAAATATTACGAAACAATGAAGCTTACAGACTTCAATGAGTCCACATTAGCGAAGAACAACTTTAATGTGATTGAACAATTTAATTATTCAGCTATAGGAATTTTTATCGTATTCTTAGTAAAATAATTGACAATTATTTAAAACATTAAATCAATACTTATAGGCAAGAAATACGTTGAATAAATCATAAAGATGCCAAAGATTTTTTTAATACCTACTAAACTATTTTAACTCAATTGACACGAAAGTAAACTTCCGAAATAGTAGAACTGTTTCGTTTATAAATTGTCTTGTCTAGCAAACAACTTAAATTAATAATAGGCTAGTTGCTATCAAATCTCATCTTATTTTAAGTACTGAAGCTTGCACTGGGCATTCATAGAAATATTTTATACGAAAAATACATCTACGAAAAGACAACGCATGGAAAACGGATTGGATCTGGGCCTCCCGCGCATCTTCCGTCGGCATCGGCATCAAAATCCGCACGGCGCAAAGGAATAACGGCGTCTCTGTAGCTGCCGTTTTCAAATTCGACTTCAAATGCAGGCAAATCAACGCAATTCCTTTGCGCAGTTCGGATTTCGATGCCGATGCCGACGGATGATGTACGCTTCTTCTTTTAGATGATCGTGCTGCATCATAGTATCATCACCACAAGTCCACCTGTAGGTGAGTTTGTGATCAAACACTCATCGATTTAGGGTTTCCTACCGTACCTACTATAAAATACAGTATCCACTATATTTCTATCTGTGATTCATCGACGCCAGTAAACTAAAAATTCAAGTCGTTTTTCCTGGATTGAAAAAAGATGCTCTGTACAAATCCCGCGCAGTATCGACCATGTATTGTGTTTTTACCCGACTGCGCGACGCAAAGAAGGGTTATGTAAAGGTTATGTACCTATGTGTTTATTGTAGATATATTTTTCTTTATAATATTTCTAAATCTCGTCTTGTCCTTTCAGTTGAATAATAATTTATCTCATCGTGCTCTATTGTTTCATTTTGCTGTTAACTAGTTGTAGGTAAATGTTTTTTTTTGCAAATATTGAAGTCACGGGGAAATTTTTATTTAGATAATTTAGTAAAATATAGTTCATATAATACTTCGAACATGTTTATTGTGTCTAATCCATTACCAACTTTTTTTTGACACCCCAATATCTATATTTTTTTTACCAATTGTCTTTTGCAAATAAAAATTACTTTGAAACGTTTCACATTAAAAATGTTGAATCTTTATTTGTAGTTTTCTTGTTCAATAAGCACATAACCTAGGATCAAGACTATATTTCACTAAAATATTACCACCAATGTAGGTAATACTTTAAAAGTTTTTATCTACCATTCTTGTTAATTGTTGACTGTCCCTGTCCTGTTTTATCTGCAGTATAATATTGTTTGTTTATTATTATTAATGTATTTAAATAATTCTCATCAACTGCGAGTAATTTTAAATAATACAATATGTGTACCTACTCTAATGGCAATCTGAAGTATCTTCTTAGATACTTATATCTTTATAATTGTGAAATATTTGGGAATGTGCCTCCCTTATACGATGTTCTTCTTTCTATTTTTAATAATTATATTTACAGAGACTTTTCAGGTATTTTTACATTCATTACCTACTTATCTTATGAATCTTACAGGGGCCTAATACATACTTATTCTGTGGCAAGGAAATGTATAAAAATTGCACTTTACACTTAAGGACTGCTTCTCGAACTAAGAATATTATCTATTTTCACGTACCTACTACCATACTTACTTTTATCTGAAAAGGCTCTAAGTTATCAGGTTGGCATAACCCGCATATAGTGACATAATTCAAATCTATTTAAAATCAATACGAATAAATACCTAAACGTAATGTAATAGTGTTTGCAAGCACAGTTCTAAGTACATACCTACTTATTTTTGCACTCAATAAAGTCACTATTTTAAATAAAATTATTTAAATATAAAGTACACTGAAAGAACAATAAATAAATAAAATACGACAAGAATTGTGTTTGATTTGTACACCCATTCGTAATTCAAAGGTAGAAGGATAACATTTAGGTATAATTTTGTGCAAATTTTTATACAAGGTGTAACGCGTATGCCCTTTTAAGCCAAAAGGGGGTAGTTTTAGACGTCTAAGCGATTAACTTTTATTCTACGACTTTTGTGAATTCGAAGTACTTTTCGAAAATATAAAAGTGTAAAGTTTACTTGAAAATCAGCTGTTTCTCACAGTTCGAGGTCATCGGCCTTATGTTGTCCTTTTATTTAGTATGGTCTACTACAATTAAAATTGCAATAACCTTTATTTTCAAAAGCAGCTGTTTTTTCAGTAAAACTTAACTTTAGAATTTTCAAAAAAGTGTTCGAATTTTCAAAACTCGTAGAATTAAATTTGTTTGCCTAGATGTCTAGAACAACCCCCTTTCGGCTTCAAAGGGCATACCCGTTACACCTTGTATATGTGCAATGTACATGTCGACATATAGGTAGGTACAAACTACTACTGGTGACTACCTACTGATGATTCGCATTTCGCAATGTAACTTGTGGAAATACTAAGAAGAAGTATCCACTTAGGTACTTGTTATCACTTAAGTACTGCTTTACAGATATATTTATCTGTAAAGTAGTCGACTTTAGATGATTTTACTCTAGAGCGCAGCTAAGCTAAGGGAAGTGAAGTGACCTGTATTTGATAGCGCTGACGCTGCTTAGAGACTCTACACCCTACTGACTACTCTATCAACTGAAAAACATTTCCCGATATACGAACAAACACAAAGGTATGCAGTGTGCTCTCTGGTATGTGAAAAATATTAGGTTAAATCCTATCCTACTAATATTATAAAGCTAAACGTTTGTGAGTATGTGTGTATGTGTATATGTGTGTTTGTTACTCAATCACGTAAAAACAGCTAAACCGATGAAACTTGGAATATAGGTGGGATACCGGGAATAACACATAGGCTACTTTTTATCCCGATATTCCGGCGAGAACGGGACTTACGCGGGTAAAACCGCGGGGCGCAGCTAGTTTGAATACCTTTATATATTCTTGAAAATATCAACAGTAGAAATATTTTTAGGAAGGAAATATATTTACCTAACCACTGAGCTACACAGGCCTGTGGTTAGAGCAGTCGCCTGGTTAGCGAAAGGACGCAGGTTCGAATCCTGTCATGGGGATTTTTGGAAATATATTTCCTTGCTAAAAATATTTCTAAGTTAAAAATGCCTTGAGCAAACAAAAAGAAATATTAATATCAACAGTTTTACCAACATTCATTAAGATAAGATTTGTTAATGCCTGTAATAGCGGATTAATTTCGTTCATCCACGCACCTCACGCATGGGTTTAGACAACACCCGAAGGCGTGGTAGTCACTCACTATGTTTCTACATCATACGTGCTTGAAACGTGGGTATCCGAACTTATCATTAGTTTACAGAGTTTACTAAAATTCCGGCTCACAAACAAAATTAATTAGACCGCTCAGTTTGTCGTAAAACCATTAATTAATATATGTACGGTAGGTTAGTTCGTACAATTGATAATGATGCCTGCATTCGATTATTCTCTAACATTGAAATACAGGTAGGTAGGAATATTAGTGTGTTACAGCGACAGGTTACACCTACATACGTATTTTATTCATTTGCTTAATTATTATCTAACCATGTAGTTTAAAATCTATATGTATACCTACTTATAATACGAGTAAAATCGTAACTTAGCGGTGTCTGTTTTTGAAAGATATTTTGAAAAAACTATTTTTAGGGGTATTTACTAACGTAGCAGACCCCTTTTCCGTGTTTAACTTTTTGTCTGTTTGTCCGTTTGGATGTTTGTCCGTTTGTCTGTTTGTCTGTGCGTTTGTGCGCGCTAATCTCGGATACGGCTGGACTGATTTCAATGAAATTTGGTATGCAGATAGCTTAAGACTTCGATTATCATATAGGCTACTTTTTATCCAGATATGAAGTCCGGATATCCGGATAAAAATAAAAAATGCGTAATTTCGTTGTTTTTGAACCATCGTCATCTATCGTCATCCATCGTTATTCATCGTCATTGATCGTCATCGATCGTCATCCATCGTTATCATCACTTACTGACATACAAATTTTGCCTTATTCACCTACCTACAGTATGTAGTATGTATGCCCATTAAAGTACTGTTACTCAATTAAAGTACTGTACATTAAAGTACATCAGTGCTTCCCTGGTCGTCCGTTTAAGTGTGGATTTTTGCATTGCGGTAGGTAGGTGTAAGAACAACGCGGGATCGCAATTTACGCGGGTGAAACCGCGGGGTGCAGCTAGTACATAATAAAAGCCTTTCGCCACTATTTCGTATTAAGGTTAAAAAAAAATAACAGTGTGTTTCCGCAATTAACCCTATAACTGGGTCTTTGTGCGTGACTTTAAGCCGTACGTTAGTGCGCGGCCAGGATTCGAAACCACGACATTCGGAATGAAAGTCGGCGTATCTACTACTAGACGAACACCGCTTTTATATCGTATTATTAGAAGCATAAAGTAAGATAGCTAGGTATCGTATTACCTACAGTACCAAGTGCTTTAGTTCACGAAGTTATCTGGTAGGTAGGGCGTGTTTAGTCACAATCTTCAATATACTTAATAAAAGCGCGAAGAGTGCTATTTTGAAGAGTGCAGTGCCACTACGCGGCGGGTATATTCTAAATTCAACTTTATACAACGAATCAGAGAGTTGAAAGTCGCGTTAAATTCTGTTTGAAATGTTGTGTCGGGAGGACCCCTGAACCGGAAATCCTCAAAAGATATTACGAACGTAGTTTTTCACACTACATGTGAGACATTTTTAATACGGACCATTTCTACTGGGTGGAAACGTTATGGCTTATCGTATGAAAACGTAGAATTTGATAATCGTCTTAAGCGAGGAGATGACTCTCGCTCGATATGTATTTTATACGTATAGGCTAGCATTTGACCTCATCTCCCTTGATAGGAAGCGACATGAGGTCGACGATGTAGCATGCTTACCTAGAAGATACCTATTCACTCTAGAATTTTAGACTCCAAGTTTGTAGTTCGGGGGAAGCAGCGGAGCGAGCAATGCGGCGTTGCAAGTCTACACTACAAAATTGAATCTTACTGATAAGATTCAATCTTACTGATATGCATAAATAAATAAATAAATATTGCACGACATTAGCATTACACAGCGCAATCTAGCCCCAAACTAGCTCTAGGCTTGTACTATGGGTACAAGACAACGGATATACTATATAATTATTATACTTACTTTTTTTTTTGTAAAAACATATATGTTATACATAGAAAGACACCCAGACTAGATACAAATATTTATTTTTAAGCATAAATATTTGCACCCAACGGGAATCGAACCCGCAGCCTTTTGCATTGCAGTCAGGCGTTCGCCCGACGCGCCACAGAGGTCGTCTGTCCTTTGTATGTTAGGTTGTTACTCTTTCACGCAAAAACAACTTAACCGATTGCGATGAAACTTAGAATATAGGTAATAACAAATAGGCTACTTTTTATCCCGATATTCTCGCGGGAAAGGGTCTTACGGGCGCAGCTAGTTATAAATATAAATCGCCGTCGTCGGTGTGCACATTGTAATACCTTTATAGATAGGTAGTAGGTACGTACCATTCGTATAGCTAGCGGATCGAAAGATGTAGTAATGGCTAGATAACGCGTTTGGTCTGCAGTTTTATCCGATTTGCTCTAGAACTCTCAGCTTTTATCCGCCTACAGTTCCGGTGATGTAACTAAGTAGAAGGTAAGTAGATTGGTTTCTATCAGGTGCCTACGGCTTACCTGAATAGTAAGTACCTCCCTATCGAAGTTATTAAGGAAAATATTTATAGAATTTGATCTACTTACATAATAATCGTATTTTATTTCGCAGTTAAAATCATTTTCCTCATATTCTAAAACATAGGTACTACATGGTACTACATACCGGCACAACACAAAACTAAAAATGTTTTCATAATCGTTATTGCATATCAAACTGAGTATTTGCATTATATAGGTACTTACTAGCTGGCCCCGCGGTTTCACCCGCGTAGGTCCCGATCCCGCGGTAATATCGGGATAAAAAGTATGTGTTATTAGTCCCAGATCTTCAGCTACTTATATTCTAAGTTGCATCGCAATCGGTTCAGTTGTTTTACGTGATTGAGTAACAAAGTCACGAACATACATACATGCAAAATTTCTCGGTAATGATATTAGTAAGATAGATGTATATATTTATGTATTTGGTTGGTAAGTATCTTCAGCACAGAATACAATAATAACAATAGTTATTCAATCAATTTAAGTTGAATTTAAACTCTATCTACAATAAATACTAAATAGTTGAAAAATTACCCTTTTAAGAACTTTGTCTTATTATTGACTTGAAAACAAACAATAATAGGATTTTTAAATTCGGCTTGCGCTAAATCTGTTCTGTATCTAACATTTTATTGCTAGTTTCAAGTACTTTATAATACTTATCAGTTAAGAAACTCAATTAACAATTAGTATATAATTTATATCGGTAAAAATAATCCAAAATATGATCGATTAAGAAGCTTAGTGACGATTCGTGATTAATTAGAAAAATCGTCGAAAAATGATATGAACTGTGTATAAATTCTAAATAACGTGAAAATATCGGCTAGTGACACACCTACACCCTGCGAAGTTAGTAATAATGTTTCGGTGGATCGTGTTGCTCGCCGGTCTGGTGGCGGCCTTATCGGCTTTGCCGGCCGACCTCCCGGAGCCTGGAGATCTGGCGCTTGTTCTTAATGAAGAGGAGTTCGAGGATTACCTCGACGCCTGGCTCGAGATCGAAGAGCCTAAATGGGCTGTGAATACAAGCAGCGCTAGCGCTCAACCCAGAAATGGTATGTTTAGTTAATATTCTACAGTAGTAGTAATTACCAGCAGGCTATACTGTCCTCTTCTAACTGATATAGTTCCCAATACCAGATTGGTTAGAGAACCAAATATAAAGATAGATATATCCCTTTATAGAGATAAAGGAGAGTAGCCTCGTGCCCAAGTGACACTACCTGATCAATCTATATAACTAATCCCCGAAGCTCCTCGGGATGTCCTGCTGAGAACAGTGGACAGCGGACCGCGGTAAGCCTGCGAATGGCCGTTAGCGGGGACGCTATATGTATAGTTTTCAGTTTGTGACTTATTGTGCCCTTCTAACTGCCCGTGTGTTGTTTAATACATACGTGCATATTGTATGTAATAAACAACACATATAATACGCACGTGCTTGCACTTTACTCGTACAAACACTGACCTGTCCAAATAACACAGTGGACTATATTTTATCCACCGCGTTGTAGATAAACATAGTTCACGGGAAAGAATAGTCCGATTCTATGACGCCGAGTGACACCCGGCCTGTGTTTCCTTCGTGTTACTTCATATCCTTTAATTTTATAAATGGGAAAGTAACTTTGTCTGTCTGTCTGTTACGCTATCACGGCTAAACTACTAAACCGATTTTGAAGAATTGTGGTATAGAGATAGATGGGACCTTCGAGAAGGACATCGGCTACGTTTTATCCCGATATTCCCGCGGGAATGAACTTACGCGGGTCATTTTTAGAAACCTCCTCAAATGTTAAATATCACATCCCATAAAGTAAATTTGTCTCAAAGCCGACTACTCATATTTCACTAGACAAATAAAACGACTACTCATATTTCACTAAACAAAGCTATCAGAGGTGAATAATCTGAATAAGAGATAAGCAACGAGTTACTAATTCATCTTGTTTCATCTTTATCTATCTCCGAAGGTTGCACAATAAGAGTAAACGGCGACCTAGGCCAGCCGCAGCCGGTGTACATACACAATGGGAACTACGCGGTTCCTACTCGAAACACTGGCATTATCAACCTGAATGTGGGTGAGAGAGTCCGTGTCGCCTGCACTGGATCGGGAAGGATTATTCAACATCCCAATATCGCTACTTCTACGAATGCTGGAGTGAGTTGACTGTCGAATTCGCAGTATTTCTATTATTAGATGAAGTTACTAGGAATATAATTATTCGACTACGTGAATAAGTACATAATTTTAATACAAAATTCGCATTTATAATACATAATAATCAGATTAAATTGCAAAAGGTATAGGTAATTCGATTATAAATGAATAACACCGATAAAAAACTGATTGACTTGCAATCTTAATTGATTGTTATTATCATTTTGTAAAGTCACGTTGATGAAAATAATAAACTATTTTTTCTATGGTTAGTAGAAGATGACAACTTACATAGCAAATCTAAAACCTTATTAACCACCAGCTACAGTTCAAAATATTTCTCTACGAAATACCTCGAATAGCCGTAGCCGTCTCGTAGCGAAAAGTTACTGGTTGGACATTCAATTCTAAGTTCTGTAGCTTTCAATGTACAATACGTAAAGGTACAATGCACAACTTTGTATATCCTTATTAATTAACGTGGAGTAAGGTTGGAGTAATTTTATTTCATTTTGTTTTTGTCTGTAACTTTTAAAGTTGTTGTCACGGAAAAAGACAAAGCATGTTACTCACTACTGTAACGTTAATTAATAAGGCTGCGGTGCTTACTCCACGTTTATTTATATTCTATTAGATATACTTAGGAACTCATTTTGGAGATTTGTTTAATTTATTTAAAACAAAAGTATTAGATAAACTTTACATTATCAAATAAGTAATATATGTATACCTATTTGTTTATGAAACAGTGGGCAACATGCGTGAACAACAACTTGGTGTCCGGTGCGGGTTGGTTGAACGGCAACGGAGCCTTCGGTCAGCTCACCTGCTCCGCCCACTCGTTCCACGACGCTGAGTACACCAACGATAGGTGCTGGAACAACAACCGAGTCATTCGGTATGTCGACTCCGGGAAATTTTGGTATCCAAAACACAAGTTTTAAAAAACTTGGACTTTTTAATTAATATAATTAAAATCCAGACGTTATAAAGATTTTCTGCAGTTTCTTAAAAGTATGAAGTCAACCATGGTATATCGTCAGGATTTAACCATTTTCGAAAAGTTTTTGGTAAGCGAAAAAAGTGTCAATTACCATTTTTCATCATAATATCCTACCTACAGGACTTAGAAGGCTAAGTGAAAAGATGACCTGTAGTTCTATTAATTTTACCTACTTCTATTAGTGTTTTACCGCGGCGGTTAGTGTTCCTAGAAAAAAGTGTTTCAAATGCACTGGTTTCTAATAGTTGATATTAAATTTGTTCTTATTATACGATATTGTTCATGTTTATTGTTTGTAGGTACAATATTTTTAATAAGTAGAGGTACTTGTGTATGTCCTGATTTGGATATAAGTACCTAAATGATAAAATAATAGGTAAAAATTGATTCATTAAATTAATCGGATGAAATAAAAATTGCATAGGTACATTACAAATTGCATGGGTATTATTTTGTGTTATCGTTCGAAACAAAACACAGATAAGTTTGTTTTAAGTTATTTAACTTATTGTTGTTTTCAGGGTTGGTTTCTATGTTGACAACGTGTTCTATACTAAATACTGGTCTTGCTTCGACCCTAACCGCTTGGAAGTAATCTATGTGTGGTACGAACAGAACACACCCAATGCTGTACATCAGACCGGTGTTGATAGACCGAGTTGGTTGGGTAAGTTTGACAATATTTATGTTTTACCTACTGATTAAACGTTGATTCGATCTACCGGAAATTCATGAAAAAATCATCCATTTCACCTATGTACCAGTTGACCGTTTATTACTAAGCCAATTCACAGTCAGGCGGCAAGGAAAAACTCGGCATTCGTGATTCTCATCTAAAGAAGCTTTCGAAGCAGTATAGACATTCAAAATACTACATACAATTCATTACGGGTTGCGTAGCTGCGTAGTAGATCTACAAATTATTTTCGCTGGTAACGATACTTTTTTTTTCAGAAATAATATTTAGACTTAACATTTAAAACCAACAAGGTTTGTACTTACGCTAAGCTTTAAGTTTACGTCGATCATGTCGTTTACACTTAGGTTCCTACATAGTGTACCTACAACGAAGGTAAAGGTATATGAAGTGCAAATGTCTGTGCGATATTTTATCCTTCTAATTTTGCAGCCGGCAGCTTCTTCCCCGGAGTCGCAATCAACACTCTGTACACACAAGTCCAGCAGAAAGCCACTATCGCCAGTATAGTAGGACAGGAGTTAGCTGACAAATACGTCACCACGCAACAATTCCTGGCGAGAGGACATCTTTCAGCCAAAACCGACTTCATCTATGCAACCGGTCAACGTGCCTCGTTCTACTTCATCAATGCAGCTCCTCAGTGGCAACCATTTAACGCTGGTAACTGGAACTGGCTGGAACAGGTATTTAAAGATATATACCTACAGCTGCTTTGGGTAGAAGGTCCTTAACGTATGAACGTTCTCAACTATAGGCATTACTTATCGCAACAAATGAAACACAGTCAGTCAGTCCACAAACGTTTGCAGACCATCTTTGTGAATTACACCATTTCATAAATGACATCCTACTTAACTTACTTCTTACTAATATTATAAACGCGAAAGTTTGTAGAATGTTTGTATGTGACTTTGTTACTCTTTCACGCAAAAACTACTAAACGGATTGCGATGAAACTTTAAATATAAGTAACTGAAGACCTGGAAAAACACATAGGCTACTTTTTATCCCGGTAAACCCGAGGGAACGAAACTTGAAACCGTAAAACCGCGAAGCGCAGCTAATATTATTATAAAGCTGAAAGTTTTGGGAGTGTGTGTGTACGTATGTAAGTTTGTTACTCAATCCGCGGCGGGTTACAAATCCGCGTAAAAACTGCGGGGCGCTGGTAATCTCAAAATGAAACCAAGTAAAGTTTTGAAACCAAAATATAGGTAATCATTTGTATTGAATTATTTTTTAAACATTTCTTAAACCCTACGCGTACCTACTTACTTATAACGGGTCATGTAATGTTTTAGAACCTGCGTGCCCGCATCGGCGAAGCTGGATACAACACGATGGTATATACTGGAACCTTCGGCGTCTCACAGCTACGTGACCAGAACAACATTCTCCGCGACATCTACCTGAACAGGGACTCCAACAACAACCCCCAGCTGCCCATTCCTTTGTATTATTATAAGGTCAGAACTTCGTTTGCATTTTAGAAGTTACAATGTTAGTTACATTCGGCACAAGAGTGGCGTTGGTCTAGTGATAGATACCCAGACGTTCATTCCGAAGGTCGTGGTTTCGAATCCGCTATTAATATAGCTCTTACAATGAAGGACAACATCGCGAGGAAACCCACTTCTTAGTCACGCAAAAAAAACGGAACGGAAAAAGAAGACTGGCAAACCCGTAGGGTATTTGTAATATTGTAAGTCAAAATGATTTCCACGCTATGGGCGCACTATAATGTTGCAAGATATACAAACAAAACAATTTACGACACCAACGCCATCATCTCAGAAAGTACACCCATTATTAAATAGTCTATACCAATGATTCGCTTACTTTACAGACAGCTTTATCAAGATAGGCATCTACGCTTCCTTTCCGTTAGTCTACCTTGATAAAGCTGACTGTAAAGTTAGCTAAACGTTGGTTCATGTGAATTGTGTTTAATTACAGATTAGTACTTTATATGATCAACAACAAAAACATCACAAATAATAGGGGTTAAAGTATGAAATTGCCGTTTTATTGCAATAGGTTCTTTGAATTGACATAGAATCTTCATGGTTTGAGGTTTTCGAATGAAACTTTTTTCAAATGGTTTCTGTGATGTTCTTTTTTTAAAAAATGTGAAACATTTGAATATCGACTTTCAATTGTTTTTGTTATTCAATTTAGACAAGAAAGATGGATACTGCGAAAATTCGAGTGATTTTTGAATACGAGTTCCGACGCGGAAATAACGCGGCAGAAACAGCCCGCAAAATCAATGCTGCGTTTGGAGAGGGGTCTACTAATGAACGCACCGTGCGATTTTGGTTTAAACGTTTTCGTGATGGAAATTTCGACTTAAAGAACGAGCCACGAGGAAGACCGCCCACACAGGTGAATAACGATGAATTAAGAGAGATAGTGGAAGCCGATCCTAGTCAAACTACCCAGGAATTAGCGGCATGGTTTAACGTTACCTTACCCACTTTATTGACTCACTTGCGTCAAATCAATAAAATAAAAAAATACGAAAAATGGGTGCCTCATGATTTGACTGATCTGCAGAAAGAAACGCGTGTTGAAACTTGTGTTGCCTTGTTGAACCGGTACAGAAATGAAGGAATATTGGATCGAATTGTAACATGTGATGAAAAGTGGATTGTTTATGATAACCGGAAAAGAAAAATGCAATGGCTGACCCCAGGTCAAATGCCACAACAGTGTCCTAAAGCAAAACTTACCAATAAAAAGGTAATGGTAACTGTTTGGTGGTCTCAGCATGGTGTTATTCACTATAGTTTTCTTCGATCTGGTCAAGCAATTACGGCAGATGTCTATTGTGCCGAACTCCGAACCATGTTGACAAAACTAGCAGTAAAACAGCCCCGACTCATGAATCGATCTTCACCATTATTGCTCCACGACAACGCGAGACCTCACACAGCACGAGAAACCATTTTGACCCTTCAGGAACTGCACTTAGAAACCATTCGTCATCCTCCGTATTCACCAGACCTTGCTCCAACGGACTACCATTTTTTTCGTGATTTGGACAATTATCTACGTGACAAGAAGTTTTCTTCCCAGGAGGCAGTACAAAATGCTTTCACACAGTTTGTGCAGTCTAGATCGTCGGAGTTCTATCGCAAAGGCATTAATAACCTTCCCATTAGATGGCAGCAATGTATAGATAATAATGGCAACTATTTTGATTAAATAAATTTGTTAAAAATTTAAAAAATAAACAATTAAGATTTTCAGTACAAATCGGCAATTTCATACTTTAACCCCTAATATAACAGTAGTGGGTAAATAGGTAAGCTGGCGCAGTATCTATTCAATCTATTCAATCTGTTCATCTATTCAACCTGCATCATACCGATGGATCCATCATTCAGTTCGATCTATTCAAATATTCTGCCTCATATCGAATAGATCATCTATTCAACCCATTGTTTACTCTATTCAATCTGTTCATCTATTCAACCTGCATCATACCGATGGATCCATCATTCAGTTCGATCTATTCAAATATTCTGCCTCATATCGAATAGATCATCTATTCAACCCATTGTTTACTCTATTCAATCTGTTCATCTATTCAACCTGCATCATACCGATGGATCCATCATTCAGTTCGATCTATTCAAATATTCTGCCTCATATCGAATAGATCATCTATTCAACCCATTGTTTACTCTATTCAATCTATTCACCTATCCGATAGAACCATCATTCAGCTCGCTCAAAACAGTTGGGATAAACAGGGTCCGTTCTATTACATACAAGACTAAACCGATAGATTCAATCGTTCAACTGATATCTATTTCAATCTGTTCATCTATTCAACCTGCATCATACCGATGGATCCATCATTCAGTTCGATCTATTCAAATATTCTGCCTCATATCGAATAGATCATCTATTCAACCCATTGTTTACTCTATTCAATCTATTCACCTATCCGATAGAACCATCATTCAGCTCGCTCAAAACAGTTGGGATAAACAGGGTCCGTTCTATTACATACAAGACTAAACCGATAGATTCAATCGTTCAACTGATATCTATTCAATCTGTTCATCCATTCAGCCTACATCATACCTATCTGATAGAGCCATTATTCAGCTCGATCTATTCAAAACAGTTGGGATAAACAGAGTCCGTTCTTTTACATACTAGACTAAACCGATGCTGTGATCCACATCCGCTGGACGTAGAACCCGCACTTGTTTATCCATTCATCCTACATCATATTCAAAGCAGTTAGTCTATGTTACCTCATGAATGACTGAAAGGTTTCATCTATTCAAAACTAATGCATCCAACTCTTGAAATGATACACATTAATTAAGCAATTCACATATTTATTAGTAATTTATATTAGGTACATAGTTTCCTAAACTTACGCCAAATGATATAAAGCTTGTGAAGAAAAGGTAAGTTTTTCATATGTGTCACACATTCACAATGGCAAAAACCGTATGCTCGACAAATATGACAAGCGAGGCCGTCGATAATATCACATCCAGTCATATCAATACATTTCTTTGAACAACAATAAAAACCCTCCATTATTGTTTAATCGTAGTTTCTGTTGACTGATCAGCTAAGATTTCGGCATAAGACTGACACTTAAGAGGTAGATAAAAGTAGATTTATATGAGTAAGGTTTTTAAAAATGAAACAAAATTTAGTTATTATAAAATTTTATTATCAATACACCACTTATTCAAACAGATTACATTTTTTAAAGCACAAATATTCTTATGATAGATACATGTATAGACATCATTACATTCGTTATAAAGATTATACAGAATATTAAAATTAGGACATTCATAATTTTCTATATTAACTACATTACAATTAACAAACATATCTTTAACCCACTTGGCTTTTTCTTCACCTTTAACATAAATACACTTATTCTCAAGTAGAGGTGAAATTAAATGCTTATATTTTGAAAAAGAAATAAATCCTTCTTTCCAATAAATATTTATATTTCTCTCAATCCAGGCAACCTGCCTCATTTCTTTTGTGGTCAAGTCATAGAAAGGGAAAGGTGGTCTTATTAAAAAACTTTGTAGTCCGGTATCATCCAGAATAGCTATCTCCTTAGGTATAAACTGATTTAATTCGGTTTTGAAGCCTTGTACATCAACTATTAACTTCATGATATCTTGCGAACCGTACTGCTGAGAGGTTTATATTCTATAATGCGATCGTTGATAATGAGACAATAGGCACTTGTGTTATCAGGAAAATCTTTATCACTTTCTATTTCTAGCCTGACATCAACTGGGCCGGTTTTTAATGTTTCGTTCTGCCTGGAACAGTCTATTACAAACAAAGGTGCTTTTTCTTTAAAGTCGATAATATCAAGCAACGGATCAACTGGAGTGTTGTAGTAAGACTGACGGAATTTGATGTACATTTCATATAATATACGATATTTATCACTATCGAAATTAAGTTTAAGTGCATCATATGGGTATGTTTGCGAATTCAAAAACAATGTAACGTTAGTTAAGTTACAGTGATCAAACAGAGAATAATTTCTATCCTTTACATTTTTCTTAATTGTTTGAAGGCCGAATATTACATATCTAGGTTTCTCGAGTTGGGAGGCAGTCTTGATTGACCATGAATGCTTCTTTGTCTTAGGTAATAGCGGATATTCATATGTGTCCCAGTTTCGAAAAGCTATTTGTATTGGCTTATCTTTTTCTAATTGTTTTAAGAGCAGTAATCTTTCTCGATCGGATACTTTAATATGAGGTACACGCCATTGTATTCTCTCGATATTAACTGACACCCGATCATCCTTATCAAGTATGAGAGCATCGACATTAGATTTACATCTCGATAATATTAATTCGTGTTTACAGTTTAATACGATTTTGTTATAGTCTTCAGCAAATCCTAATAGTTTACTAAGCGGCAATATTACATTAAAAAGCCCATTTACAGATTTTGTTCCATTCAAGTTCCATCCCCACAGAGCAGCCTGTTTACTTTCCCCCTCATTCATTGAAGTGTATGATTTGATTGTAGAAGTAATACCGACATGTCTAATTCGATCAATTTCAATTCCATTTATCTCATATCTGATATCATGAAACAGAAACGGTATTGGATTGTTGTTAAATTGACACTCCTTCTTTACAAGTTTTCCTGCAGCATCCTTCGTAAATACTTCTACACATCCTTCAATCAAAATAGAACTGGCAGAAGGTAATACATAGACGTCTTGTTGATTAATCGGTATTCGTATTTCATCGTTTTCTTTAAAGCTATTGGTGTACGGAGTATAGGAATGCACTTCATAACCCTCGATGGAGTTGTCGAAATGTGGTGTCTCATTAATTTGCAAGATACTCATAGTTGAAATCCCAAATTTCTTAAAAACTCTTTGTTATTCTCACTGAGAGCTGGTATAACACGTGTGTGTTTAATGAGGTTGTGATTTGAACTGTTAGCTTTTGTCGGTTTACCACAACTTTTCTTAATTTTTTTAACATTGAAATCGATCATTTTCACCTATTCAAATTAATATTTGTACTAAAAATAAAAGTGAATGACTGGTTATTTATTCAAATTATAAATGAACACTGATGTTTTACATTTCAGTCACCCAATTTATTTGAAATTAAGCATGCAAGTTTTAAGAAATTTGAGACATAAATGACCACAGTTATATGGATGACTGCCCTGATAATTGATGTAGTTATATTGAATTCTGTCCCCTACGTATTTAATGAATTCTATTGGTGGTTTGAGATTACCATAACTATCAAAGTATTCAATATAGCTATTTTTCTTTACATAAGCTACCCAATGTGTACCTTGATTTTCAGAGCTATCCAAATTGATTATACCGCATTCGATTTTGCGAGGACGTTTAGGTAATTGATCTCTCATGAACACTCCTCGAAAATACGGAATATTTCTTGAATATTTCATTATATCAATATTGGTGAGAGGACGATTAGGTAGCTGTTTATTCAGTTTTTTGTCGAAGTGTAAATACCTAGACCACCTTTATACGGTTTAAGCTGTAATCCTCTACCCAGACATACTGGTTCAAAATTCTGATTAATACTCTTCATCGTATTCCACGTTTTTTGTGCACTCTGAAATGTTTTTATCATTCGTGCTATAGCAGATGTTTTACTAACGAGAGCACCGGCGGCAGATAATCCAGTAATAATCGGTATTAAGGGTAAGAATCCTCCTGTCTTCGGTAGTGGTATAACCCGAGGAATTTTCACTTCTGAATCAGATACAAGATCTTTAATAGCGGCAATAGCCAAATCTATTGCCATCTTTTTACATTTAGGCTTTGCTTTACGAATATTTTTTTTCGCATAGGCAACAACATTCTTAAAACTTTTTTTAAGCCCCGCTCCCCGTGATAGTTTA
Organism: Idaea dimidiata; assembly: GCA_949358125.1. Taxonomy (NCBI): domain Eukaryota; kingdom Metazoa; phylum Arthropoda; class Insecta; order Lepidoptera; family Geometridae; genus Idaea; species Idaea dimidiata. The sequence goes on along the minus strand of OX442339.1, from coordinate 10,202,008 downwards.
ACCAACATTGCTTTGTTAACAATATTTGCCGCAATCTTTTCTCCTGCGCTCGCTTGGGATGACAATGCTCTTTTATTAGCCATTTTCATTAAAATCTTATCTGCAATATGCCTGGCTCGTAAGTTCTCTGTTTTCATATATGCAATATCGTGCTGTTTACAATATTCATCAAGTTGATTCACACCCTTGTCACCTCTGATAAGTCTCTCACGTAATCTTGTTCCTGGTCCACAGTAGTTATAGCCCGGGAAATGTAACTCAAACGGTAGATGATTTATAATATTATTCACAAGACCTTTCCCTTCCATAAGCAAACGAAGAATGGCAAAAATATGCTTACACTTTATAATATATTAGTATTACTTATCCAACAATTTTCCTGAGAAGGTAATCCAAGCCACTTGACAAACACTTTATTACCCTTTTTCTTAAGAACTTTTTCAACTAAATACACATCAGGATTTTTAGTTTTCTGAAGCTCTTGCGCATAAAATGATCCTAGAATTTTATTTTTTCTTGAGTCCTCTAGCAAATAAGTCGGTGGATCCGTAGCCTGAACAACGATTACTTTAAATAACTCAGTTGACCAATTCGGAGTGTATCCTTTATCAAAATTTGCTTTATGTTTACTTATTCGTACTACATCACCAACAACAAAGGGCGTATTTCTCCTAATTTTCGGTTTGTTAAGAATATTGTATCTTTGCGCCGCAATGTGTTTTGTATGTTTATTCACTTTCGCTGGACACATCTGTATAGTTCTATGTTTAGTGTGATTGTAATCATTCACGACTTCTTCTAAAGTTCCATCAACCCATTTGAAGTTACCTTTTAAACTAAACTTTTTATAAAGTTTACCTTTTATAGTACGTATAACTCGTTCAACAATCGAGGCCTTTTTAGTTGAATATGTCGAATAATGATTTATTGACTGGATTTGCATTAACTTTTTAAAACTTTTATTGTAGAATTCCTTACCCCAGTCTGTTTGCAAGTTTATAGGAACTCTACCATCATTATGTAAAATTGATTGAAATGCTTTTGTTACTGCATCTTTAGTTTTATTTTTTAGCGGTCTGACCCAAACATACTTCGAAAAACAGTCAATTACAATAAGTATAAAAGTATTATTTGAATTAATATTCGATATTTTTTGCACATCAATCAGATCAGCTTGCCAAAGATCATCTATGTCTCTAAGTAAAACATATCTGCGAGGAAAATTTACTCTTGCATTTTTGTGTATTTCATTCACTACATCTTCTTTACTCATATTGAGCTTCTATAGTCTTTAACAGCTATATAGCAACTAACAAATCTTTAACATGATTATGTTATTTATGATTTTATTATACCAGCTTCTTGTAGTTCTTCTATGATTGAAATAATTTCATTGTCTTGATTAGTATTTCCAGCTTGTTTGGAAGCAATAAGAAGTTTCAATCTTTCAACTAACTCATTAGGATCATCCCAATAGATGAAATCAGTATTCTTTCTATATCTCTTTAAAACGTTTAAGTTACCACCATGTTTTTTATTATCATCAATGGTTGATGTAATGAACATAGGTTTAATAATTTGCTTGTATTTTTCTCCTTTGTCTCCCTTTAGCTGACCATTATCATCATAATCACGCTTATGAGCATTCGTTTTCATCAAAATGTTCTTATATACATTTTTATCATTTTCAGTGACCAATTCTAGATTCGGCTTTTTATGTAATAATACCTCTTTTAATCCCGCAGTCAATTGATATTCATCATTATCAATCTTGATTCGACATGCTCCCTGGTCACCTTCAAGCGAAGAGAGTATTTTAACGGCTAAATTACCCATCATTAACTGATCACCCACTTTCCGAACTCCAAAAGGGATGTTTATATCATAAAGACTACTCAGATATTTTTTTGTTATAGATACATCTTCACTCGCAATAGTATATGAATCATCAATCGAATCAAAATTCTCCGTTTCTGAACTTTCATCCAATGAATGTTTACGTACTCTTGAGGGTGTAGAGGTTATCACCTCATCTAATTTGACTGGCACTCTTACAGTACTCACATTAAAGTCACACTTCACATTATTTTGATTCGATCCCAACATTTGTGTTAGAGGTTCAGTAACAGGTTTGAATATTTTATTGAGTTCATGATTATTTTGATCTTCTATATCTCTTAACTGCTTAAGTTTGTTTTTTATGTTATCCGATGATGTAATTATCTGTTCTTTAATATTAAGACTCATTTTTTTAATGCTTTCGCTCTCACTTATCTACTGCAAATGATAGTAATGCATCTTAGGATAAGTATATAAAGGTGTCTAGATTTTTTCTATATCTGCCTTTATTTATTTCAGAGTCTTTATTGATAGTTAAAAAACTATATCTTTCCTGCCAAACATTGCAACAAATATCTTGAAATTTTTTCCATGACATATCCGAATTCACGTGCTCATTGTATACATGTTTCAAGTTGATTTCATCTTGTTTGAAGAGCAATAATAAATTTGCGTTATCTCGTATCAACTGTTTCGGCACCTTTGAATATGTTTGCGTTAGATAAAAGCAATCGATTTGACTGTGTCTGCCCATGGCAAAATAATTACGGATGTTGACCTGATTTTCACTAACCACATCATCGAATATTATAACTGTGTTTGGTAATGCCTCATTCGGATGTATAACTTCACTATCATCACTCAATACATAGTATTTGATTTCGGGAACGGTTAATAGCACTTCTTTAAGAAAACAATATTTACTTTGAAACGGGGTTTTTGTGTATAAATATAAATTCTTAAATTTAAGACCATTTTTATGTAACAATAAAGTAATAATTACATTTGTTTTGCCGCAATTAGATGGTCCACAAATCAAACAACGAATGCTATTAGGTAGCAAAGCACTATGTTTTGTATACTGTGATTTCAATTCAATGTCAATAGGACTAACGTCCAAGCGTAGCGGATGTTTCTTAAGCCTCATTATTATCAAATGAGTATTTATTGCTAGTTGACCACCATTTATATAAGATGATCTCTATTGAGTAATTTTAGATAAATAAGTGAAACAAAAATTACAAAGCTTGTACATTTTATTTAAAATATCTTTACAGAAACTTAACTATAAAATACATATTTTATTACAATTAGATGTATGCATAGTGCCCCCATGCTACAGTTTCAACTTGATTCTGTAGTATTTGACGTTTATCATCATTGCGATTCAATACTAACTTATTCACTTCTTGTGAATATAGAGTATGTTTTAATGACTTAATAGTATTCATCTTACATTTTAAATCTTTATCCTTTAATAAACAATTTGAATAATGTTCAAAATTTAAAGATTTTGTTACAGACTTCGATACACCTTTAGCCTTTTTGATCTCCTCAATAGTACTCTTAATACAATAAAGCTTAGCTCTTAATCCTACAAACTCGGTTATTAATTCACCACCCATTTCATCTTTGAACAAGCCAGGTATTTTGTTATTTACTCTAGGGATGCCATAGGGATTGTTGTTGTCAAAATTACTGGTATCGAACACTTCAATCTCATGTTTAATATCTTCATACACATCATCCGTATAAATTAAATATAAGAGACTGTCGGTATCAGTATAACAAAGTTTGGCATTATCTCCATACTTTTGTTTGATAAAATTATAATGAAATTGATACATAATATGTGTTTTCGCATATTCTAATACCGTGAATCCCACATAGATCAGTTTATCCAAAGTTATTTTTTCTAGACTTAACTGAATAGCTAGGAAATTTTCGGAAAATATTGATACTGATTTCAAATTGGGTTTAGCAATTGGTTTTCGAGCACCGACGCGTTTATTTGACTCAGAATGTTCAAATTCACCAAGTTTTCTTTTCATTGTATCGATAGTTTTCATTTTGAATATCTCTTTCAATTCATTAATATCATGTATAACTTCATATTTCGTATTAAATGATTTCAATTGCTTTTCACCAGATTTGGGTAACAAATAAAATGCGAATAATTCAAATTGTATCTTAAGACATTTGTGTTTCTGTAAATTCATTTCTATGAGTCTATAAATATCGGTTTCACAATCATGTAAAAAATCTTCTGGTATTGAATAAATCTTATTTTCAACTTTCATACGATAACTAATTACTCGATTTTTAAATACTGTACTAAATATATAAATATTGTCAAATTCAGTTGCAATCAAAGAATTCAATTTATGTAATTCGGTTTTCAAATGATATTGATATTGATTTCTCTTTACTTGTATATCACATTTATCACATTTAACAATTTCATTATTAGTAATAGGTTCTATCTTGAAATGACGGAGGAAATTTCATTCCTTTTACATTAAATAAATTCGAAAAATGTGGATAAGAGCTACACCTATCTGAACTTATATTACATGGATAAAGTCCAGCTAGGATGCTCCAAAGGAAACAAAACTCATCATTATTTTTTAACATTAATACAGCTTTTAGTATTACCCACGCGAGGAGGTAGTTTTATATACGTACCTCCTCGCAATGGACAATATTGATTTACATTGATTTCTAAGTGACTGAGTGAGAAGAATGTCCAACCGGACTCAGAATGTTCAAATTCACCAAGTTTTCTTTTCATTGTATCGATAGTTTTCATTTTGAATATCTCTTTCAATTCATTAATATCATGTATAACTTCATATTTCGTATTAAATGATTTCAATTGCTTTTCACCAGATTTGGGTAACAAATAAAATGCGAATAATTCAAATTGTATCTTAAGACATTTGTGTTTCTGTAAATTCATTTCTATGAGTCTATAAATATCGGTTTCACAATCATGTAAAAAATCTTCTGGTATTGAATAAATCTTATTTTCAACTTTCATACGATAACTAATTACTCGATTTTTAAATGCTGTATTAATTATATAAATATTGTTAAATTCAGTTGCAATCAAAGAATTCAATTTATGTAATTCGGTTTTCAAATGATATTGATATCGATTTCTCTTTACTTGTATATCGCATTTATCACATTTAACAATTTCATTATTACTGATAGGTTCTCGAGTCGAATCGATGAGGGTAACTGTAAAAATAGAAGGATTAAATTGAAATAGATTTCTTTATTAATACGATTATAATTTTACATTGTTAAACTTATATGTATTAGTACATTATAAAGTACATTATACCAATACAGACCTGTAGTAAGACCAGTAATGTAGTGTGACCATTATAATCATTCTACACCTGCATACTAAAATATGATGAAAACGTGTTTGGGACACCGCGAAACTCTTTTCTTGCGGCTAACACAACATTAGACAGATGCTGCCACAACTCTGTATCGGTATCGGTCTTAGATTTTAAAGTGACGATAGCTTGTCGCCACCTATTAATCGGGAGAACGCTCTGGATGTCCGAGGTTCGGTACACTTTTAGTTCTATATAATGTGTACCACTTTTCTCCGGCAAAGCCTGCTTCGATATTCCTGTTGCCAATTTATTCACAAAAATTGATTGAATCGGTGGCACCTTACCTCCATTCAATGGAGATTCGACTTTCTCCTCTTCGCTGTCTTCACCGAAGAGTTCTTTTGCTGTCAGATGAGCCGGAGGTGGAATGGATTTGATGCATGACGTCTGCTTCTTTTTCGAGTGAGCCTTAGTTTTTTTCAACGGTGGAGGAGACACCGCTGTTGCTTCATCTTCTGAAGTCTGTGATGGTAATCTGTGAATAAATATAACTTATTAAAACTACTTCAATAAGTAAAAAATTTAAATAGATGGACGAGTTAGAGTGACTGATGAATTTACTTAATGATGAAATATAGAACTTACATTTTGGTTTCTTTTTTCCCTTCACCTCTACCAGCATAGTGGCTGATGCGCTTTAATAACATCGGCTCACGGCTAGTTCCATCGACTTCTGGGAATAGTTCCTCGCTTAGGACGGGCATAGATTGCGACCTGTAAATATAATAAAAATTAAGTAGCCAAGACACATATGAAAATGTTGGCAGTTTTTAAACTATAGGTAGGTACTTACATTTTACTTGAAGTGTATTTCTCCTGATTTTATTTCTTGATGTATTCTCAATGCTTTGTTTATTGCAAGTGATAACTTTATCCGAATTTCTTCTGGTTTTTATTCAAACAAATTTCATTGTGTGTGCTGTGTGGTGACATGATAATTGCATGTGCATAATAGCTGACTATGTTAAAATCCATACATAGATCCTGAAGAATGCGTCGGATGCCCTATTTTGGCAAGGAGGTATAGTAACGAACACTTAAATCATTGCTAGTTTTTTTCCGTTGTGTCAACAAATCACTCATTGATTTGTAAAAATGAAGTATATTTTCGATATTGAACCTTATAACGTTCAAAAAATTTGTCTATAAATTCGTGGTGTAAATACTTTCAAAATGATAATCACTCCGAAACCATCAAGAAAGTAACAACGATTGCTTAATGGCTGTAAGTATGAAATAAAAAATAAATATATTTTATTAGGATTGATATGTAATATTAACAATTCTTTTTTAATTTTTACAGGACGGCGAAGAATCACTATTCAATTTTATTTCGATGGATAAAAATCTTGGGAGTACGAGTCGCAAAAGAAACAATGATGATGAAATATTTTATTCGTGTATTAAGAGACCAATCACTGGCGGTATGAAATTAATTAAAATCGAGATGTATGATCTTACAAATAGTGATGTTAGTTCGAAAAAAATTACAGGCATGTGTCAGTGTAAAGCTGATGTTTGTGTGCAACATATTATTAAAAATACTTATATTGATGATGTTTATGTACACATTAGAGAGCTTATAACGAAAATTGAGAATAATGTACTAGATTATTGAATAAATTTATAAGCATTCACTATTTGTTTTATTCGATGATTAGATGCTCACAAAACCCTGTTATTATATATTTAGGATAACTTCATTGTAATAGGTAGTTACAATTCATAAAAATAACTTGAATTCTATTCACTTTACCATTTTCTAAACTTAGTTTTTAGGTACCATATCTGCATATAACTTTGTAATCAACCTTGATACGTACATTTTTATTACAAACAAAATTTAGGCTGAATACTCTGACTGTACTGTCTGTGCACTTGAAATTACCGTTCCAAACAAGCAGAGTTGTTTGAGGCAGCTGTCGTGCTTAAACAATCGAATGGAGCGTCATAGCTACTAAGTTATCATGTTACATTTTTTATCGTATCGTTATCGACGCGACTTACCTAAGGCGTCATGCAGTGCGAGTAGGTATGCGAATCTTTTAATTAGCTACTATTTTTAGAATGAATGCTCATGATCTGATCATTTAAACTTCATACTTCATCTGAGAAAAAACGGTTTGAATAAATCAAGTTAGAACAACTAACTAACTGCTTGAAATAGATTGAGCTGATTGATGGTAAAATCTATCAGTTTAGTCTTGTATGTAGCTAGATTTCTATCTGAACAGACTCTCTTACAGCTTTGAATAGATAACTTCTCAGCGATAGGTAGTTATCATTCATAAAAAATATCGTGATTTCTATTCACCGCACTATTGTAAAACTTAGCTTTTTAGGTATGTAGACAATTTTTAAAGAACGTTGATAATATATCAATGAATATATATTAGGGAAAACCGACTGCATGCAAGTTTGCGATGTGCTTAGGTGCAGATATTTTTTTTTAATTAAAATCAATATCCGCGCTTAATAGTCTGACGGTACATCACTGCGTAACCAACTCTATTAGGAAGCATATTTATTATTGTATGCTGAAATAAGATACCATGTTCATGTTTACATTCGTTCGATGCGATCTACCTGAGGCGTCATACAGTATAAGTTGGTATGTAGGATGAATGGATAAACAAGTGCGGGTTCTACGTCCAGCGGATGTGGATCACAGCATCGGTTTAGTCTAGTATGTAAAAGAACGGACTCTGTTTATCCCAACTGTTTTGAATAGATCGAGCTGAATAATGGCTCTATCAGATAGGTATGATGTAGGCTGAATGGATGAACAGATTGAATAGATATCAGTTGAACGATTGAATCTATCGGTTTAATCTTGTATGTAATAGAACGGACCCTGTTTATCCCAACTGTTTTGAGCGAGCTGAATGATGGTTCTATCGGATAGGTGAATAGATTGAATAGAGTAAACAATGGGTTGAATAGATGATCTATTCGATATGAGGCAGAATATTTGAATAGATTGAACTGAATGATGGATCCATCGGTATGATGCAGGTTGAATAGATGAACAGATTGAATAGATTGAATAGATACTGCGCCAGCTTACCTATTTACCCACTACTTATAACATTACGTAAAAATAAATTTAATACGAAATAAATGTCCTAACATCCATTTTCTTAATACCAGGTGGTCTACGAGCCTACTCTGCGACGTGGAACAGCGTTCGTGAGCATCAACAACCCGTACTACACTGAGGCTGAAGTACGCGCGCTAACATTCTGTACCGACCGTTGCCGAAACAACAGCGCCTTCAACTGGCTACGTTGGCAACCGGACCGTATTGACATCGGATACAGCTTCTGCTGTGAAGTTGATGACTTCAGGAGGACCGTCCCGCATCTTCCCGCCTTCACCGTTAGCAACGGACTTTTGTCGTAAGAACAACGTTGTTAGAAACTATTGCGTTTGCTAGCTAAGTATGTACCTCCCTTTAAGGCGAATAAAAAGCTCAAAGTACTTAATTAATTATTGTTTTCATTTCGTTGTACCTACCTATATACATAATAGGATAAGTATCTTTCTTTGTGTTCATTAGTTTATTTATACCTACATACCTAATTGATTCTAATAGAATTATTAATTATTTTGTGTGTTTATTTGTGATGACCTGTTTTGTAATGCAATAATTTGGTACAATAAAGAGTTAATCTATTATCAATCTACGTAGAGTTATTTACAATTTAGATTTTTCATATTTTGTAATCTCTGGACAGACAGGCACCAAATAATCACTTATCTAGGTAGCCTATAACTTAGGCAAAACTTAGTAATTGGCCAATAAGTCTGCCTATAGCCGAGGGGATCCATTAGGCAACGTTCAAGAGATGCGATGATGATATTTTTCATATTCTGGTGATCGGTGAAACTGGTGATCTGTGAAACAGGTTCATTCCTACATCAGACACCAGATTCACACAAGAATCAAGAATCAAGAAAATTTATTGAATAAATGTGTACATTAAAGGTATTAACAGTTTGTCCATCCCGGATATACAATATAGAGTAGAGGTACTTAGGTACTTAATTTAAGCACTTCACACATTGCAAACTGACATAATTAAGTTTTATTGCCGCATTTTTTTTGTAGGTAGGTATATTTGTAAATTGTGGGATGAATAAACGTATCATTATATTATTATATATGACAAATTGCCAAATTCTGCACCTTGCACAATTCTCGGCAGCTAGGCTAGGTACAGTCGACCTAACCTTCATTTTACCCGGGTCCCGACTGTGAGTAATTTTTTTTACTCATTTATTATGTGCTCTGTGAATCTCTGTGTGTATCGATTACAAAACTATTTGAATGATTACCTATTCATTATTACTTAGCATAATTTCAAATTACTGGGCTTGTTTTTATTCTTTTTTTTTTGTTGTTTCGTTACGTATTTGTAAATCGAGTTTTTTACGCAGTCGAGTTTTTTGTTTTTTTTTAATACTTTTTTATTTGCCTCTTTTTAGTTATTTTCATTTATTGACGGTAAGTCTCGTAATCTATTCATTTCAGTTTATCATGTGGGTTATTCAGTAGATATAACTAATATTATAATTAAGTAGGAAGGTACTTATGTTCCTACTTTATTTTCTATATATTCTATTTCAGTTAGGTTTTAGGTATTTATTGTTTAAATTTATTATTATTCTTTTAACGTTTTTAGCACCTAAGTACCTAAATGTTATTAGGCTTTTATTCACACAACAGGTACAATTTATGTAACTTTTGTTTTAGTTTATTTTAATACATTTCTGTCACCTGTACCATCACGGCTTATAGTTTGGTAGTTCCAAGCGTAACTACGTAACAAAAATATAAACTTGTTCGTTAGTAATAAAAAGCAAGAATACCTAATTGGTAATTAACTTTAAACCGTTCTATTTCAAACTGTTATATAAAATAAAAAATGGTAAAAGAAAACTAACATTGATTTTTAAATACCTATTCAACGATACCTATCTTGACATAGGTACTTTGTCGATTTTGGATTTTTTAATTTTGACAATATGGCATCTGGTTGATTTGGATTACTGTCATGTCTTTAGTCACACTCGCCATATTAAGACGAATCGATTGACGTAAGAATCATCAAAATCGGTCCACGCGTTTGGCCTCTAGAACGCCACATAGAAACATCCATACATACATAGACCGATAAACATATTACCCTCCTTTGCGTCGCGCAGTCGGGTAAAAATAGTGTCAAATGCAGACATACAACAGCAGTCAAGTGGTAAGTACTTCATTTTTAAATTGAATGCAACCATATGAAACTACTTTCTATGGGAAAATCAAGGGAAAATAGTCAAATACATTTTCCCTTGATTTTCCCATAGAAAGTAGTTTCATATGGTTCAGGTTCATATGGTTCATAAACGTCAGCTGATGCTGATTATAATTGCTGCTGCTGAAATTAAAAAACGTACTATTATAGTTACGCAAGGGCCAAGGGAGTCAAGATTTTACAATTTTAAAAGTAACGAGGAATTTCGCATGTTTGGCACTGGTATGCATATTCACTAAACTAGCACACTGTCACCAAATAAATTGATAAATACGCCTCGAAATTAATCAATTTATACGCATTTCAACTAAATTTCATGAAAATTAGAATGTAGAAACATATTTCTTAACATATTGCCAAAACTCCTAACACATTTAAATTAAATCGTGAGGACCATAATTGAAGAAGAAAAAACTTCCACATAATGCCTTAATGCCAACGTCACTGTCAAGAAGTCACTTTCTGTCTTTGTCAGCCAGCATTGGTCCTTCTCCGATTGTTTTGCGAGCCAGCCAACCAATCTGAATTTATTTTGCATTTTGAGTGCTTTTCAGCCATATAAAATTGCATAAATATTAAAATATATCAATAAACTTGATATTTCATTTGTGATACGTTTGTGCACAAATCAAAGGATGGCGGAAGAACTAAAACCAGTAAATGAAGAGGATTTAAAACAACTCAAGGAGCGCATGAAATTGATTGTAAGCGCTGATCCTGCCCAATATCACAACGATTTCTCGTTGCGGAGATATTTACGAGCTTTTAAAATTGTGGACAATGCCTTTCAGGTATTAATCATTCCTATTATGCTTATATTAAACTTTTAAACTTGTGTTTTTCTCTAGAGGAGCGCCTAAGATTTTTGCCACTTTCAGTCACTACCAGGCAATCAATGGAATAATTATTATTTTCTAATCTGTTGATACCTATGTCTAAAGTGTCTATGTCTGCTCAAAGGTCGAGATTCGAGGATTTTTAAATAATTTAGCATAAAAACTTGTTTTGAAAAACTTAGACCTTGATGATAGAATACCTTTTAACGGTTATCTCGATTAGATTACATCAATATTCAATACAGTACCTACTTGACAAAAATGTTGATTCAGAAAAGTACTTACCTCTATATTTTCTTGGTTGCATTTTACAATTCTACGCCACTATTTTGAGGGGGGGATCAAACTAAACTAATTACATGACAATTTCTTTCTCTAATTTAATGACAATTTCTTTCGATTCAGGTTGGTAATAATCAACATTTTATTATTTGGCAACTAACAAACTTTATATTTTACATTATGAATTTCCAGGCAATATTGAAAACAAATAAATGGCGTACAGAGTATGGAGTCGAAGAATTGAAAAATGACAAGGAATTGATTGAGAAATATGCAAACAAAGCGAGGGTACTTAGACATAGAGATATTATTGGACGACCAATTGTTTACATTCCAGCAAAGAATCATAACTCTAATGAGAGAGATATTGATGAACTCACCAAGTTTATTGTGTATTGTTTGGTAAGATTACAACTATTTTGTTTTGAGAAGCATATTTACATAAACCCATATGTGCCTAACATATTAGACTCACACCAGAGACAAGCCCACAAATACCACTTTTACTTTGTGGGCTTAGATAAATAAGCAAATTCTAAATTAGAATGCAAGTTTTTTAGTTTAGAATTCAAAATTTAAGAAATTAGAATCTCTCTATTGTTTGAGTAGCCTTTTGGCAAGAAATTCACACCATTTTAATATTACGAAATATTAATTAGGAAAAAGAGTGACATCTCTTGGCCAAAGCGTTAACTGTAAAGTTAATCATTGGCGCAGGTAAATCACTGGAAAGTGATCCTGTAGATGGCGTCTCAATCGAGCCGTAGTCGAAAAATAGTAGACAGGGAAACATTCATATTCTTAAATTCGCTGCTCGAGATGGGAACTTGCGTGGCCGAGCGGTATAGGCACTGGAATACTGATCCAGGGAAACGAGTTCAAATCTCGCCGCAAGTGAATTTTTGAAGATGAATTTTTCCTTTAAAAATATTCACACCATTTGTTAACATATTTACATTTTACTGGGTCTTAATCGCATACTATTATTTATTTTCTTACTTGAGTCTTACAAGATCATTGTAACATGATCAAAACGTTAAAACGATTAAGACCCCGTAAAATATAAATATGACTTTTTATTTGGTCAACTTAAATTTATAATAAATATAATTCTTTTCCAGGAAGATGCAAGCAAAAAATGTTTTGAAGAAGTTGTTGACAATCTGTGCATTGTATTTGACCTGAATAACTTTACGTTATCCTGTATGGACTATCAAGTTTTGAAGAATTTGATATGGTTGCTCAGTAGACATTACCCAGAGAGGCTCGGTGTGTGTCTCATTGTTAACGCACCTGTTTTCTTTTCTGGATGTTGGGCTGTTATTAAAGGATGGTATGTATTCATTTGTAACAGGTAAGTTCTTTTAATCCGAAAGGGGGTTGTTCAAGACGTCTAGGCGAACAACTTATGATCTACGACTTTTAATAATTCCAATTTTTTTTATTTTATTTTGAGATTATGTTTTTCTGAAAAAACAACTGCTTTTGAAAATAAAGTTAATTGAGGTTTTGATTGTAAACCGTCAAACTAAATAAAAGGACAACATAAGGTCAATGACCTCGAACTCTCAGAAACAGCTGATTTTCAAGTAAACTTTACACCTAAATTTTTCGAAAAGTACTTCGGATTTCCAAAAGTCTTAGAACAAAGGTTGTTCGTCTAGCTAGACCAACCCCCTTTCGGATTAAAAGGGCTTACCCGTTACACCTTTTATAGCTATTTACAAAAGAAAAATAAATATAAGTAGTATATCCGTTTTCTAGGCACCGTAACACAAGCTTAGCAGCTTACCACGGGGCTAGATGGCGTTGTGTGTTGGTCTCAGGATTTATTTATTTATTGACTAAATTAAGCAGCTCTAACTTAAAAAATCTCATACTAATTCTATTCAATGCTTTCTATTATATCCTGCTTTAGATTCCGTCCCAATTTATGTAATCTCTAGTTATAAAAGATCTTTCAACTAGGATGGGTCATTAAATCTCACACACAACTTGTTTTATTCAACTTCAACATTGACCCGTCGTTGTTGAAAGACCTTTTATGTAGCTTATCAGATTGCCTGAAATTGTCTAATAATTTGATTTTGCAGGTTGGATGAAAACACTGCTGGGAAAGTTACATTTGTCAACTCGGAAATGGATCTATGTAACTATTTGATACCAGATATCTTGCCAACTGATATGTAAAATGATGGACACCGATAAAACTGATAAGGAATTGTGTACCTATTGTAATCTATTGTTTAGCTATAGGTAGACAATATGACCAGAAAACTAAACTATGAAATAGATGAAAGAGGCCTTTGTAGCAACATTTTACATACCTACAGCTGTTAAGAGGCCTCTGGCTGGCGTTTAGTGATGAAAATGGTGTTATAATAAAGTATTATTTTATATTCACATAAAACTAAATGAAATTTTTGATCGAAAACTTACTCGTACATACACCCCTGTTTTAGAATAACATATTATTATGTATGAATTCATAATTCCATTGAATTTATTTTAAACATTCGACTTATTATACCTTCAATGAGGTGTCATCGGTAAATTGTAATTCGATGTGACCTTTTTTCGAAATGTAATAGTGAACCCATAAAATTATGCTAAAATATTATTATTATCAGATAAATCAATCAGGGGCCTCTTAATAGATATTTTATTTAAATGATATTTATGCAGTTGAACATTGTCATCTCATATATCCATACATTTCGCCTAATTTGATTTTGCAATCAAGTGCAGGTACCAAAATCAATTTCAACTTTAGTGTTTGATCATGACAATTTTCATTTTGCACCTTATGAAAATAATTTAATTATAATTTTAACTAACAAGATAATATTTAATTGGATTTGATCTATGAATTAATATCAACAATTTCTTAACATAAATGCTTTATTTTTATATCAAAGTCCTCATTCTGTTTCTTATCCATCTAGATAATAATAGTAAATTCTAATGACTTAATAATTACTTTTCTCTTGCCATACTTAATTGCTTTAAGAATTTAACTTGTTTTAAGAATTACCAGTCATAAATAATTTAGATAGCCACTAAAAGAAAAAAGTAGGTACCTGCTTAACTAGCAAGCACGCTTAAGGTACAAGTAAGCTTTACACTTAAAGTAATATGAGCTAAACTGAAAATCCCTGTCGGATTTGTTGATTATTTTCTGACGCAATGTTTTAGAATATTTTTGTTAAAAACGTTTGCAAATGACATTGTTTCCGACGTTTTGGTGTAGATTTTGAATAAAAATGTCGAAAGGTGTTAAAACATTAAAACAATGCAGGCAAAAAAGTATTTTTTTGACTAAAATCTGCTAAGGCTTCGAAACAATAAGAAGTTTTTGTCTTGAAACTACACTGAAATGTAGGAAACAATGTCATTTACAAACACTCTGAATGAGAATCAACAATTTTCGATGAATACGGCAGAGATTTTTAGTTTAGTTCGTATAGATTCCTTGACGCTTTAGTCGGTGGATCCGAAATAAAAAAATCATAATTATTTTCATAAAAGCCATTTTTGGCTACTATGGTTTCTGAAAATATCGTGCATTGGTAATAGGGCTTTTCCACCGGGCGATTGTCAGCTTGTCTTGTCTTGATGAAATCATACCAAAAATGTCAATTACTAAAATGTTTTCCTATAATATTCATGAATAATTATTGTTAAGTTTGAAAAAGATTTATTTAATGATTATGTTGTTATAACTACATTAATTAACTATCATTGTTTTACCTACACTTTTACCTAAATTAGAATGTACATAATAATATACCAGCTGTTACCCACGCTTTCATCTGTGTAGTTGCCGACACTGCGGTATAACAAATAGCCTTTAGTTTCTACAGCATCCCCCAGCTTGTAGGATACACTTTTACGTCTACAATATTAGATAAATAGAATGTGTTGTCTAGAATCAATACTAATATCGTAAATTGGAAAGCATTTATTTTTTAATGTATTTGTTTATTTTGTCATTTTTATTTTGTTTGTTTTAATTTGGTACAATAAAGAATTAATCTAATCTAATCTATTTGCTAAGTTTTCACGCTTTAGGGATGACTTATATTAGACCGTCACGAGCGCCGACCTTCGTTGTCCATTACTCGGCCGCCACTCGGTTGCAAAAGACCGATCGACTGCTCGCCGAGGAATGGACAACGAAGCTCGGACCCGTGATGGTCTAACATAAATCATCCCTTATTCATAGAAGTTATATGAGAGCATAATGATGTTTGGACGTACCTGGGTGAAACCGTGGGACGCAGCTGGTATTAACGTTAAGTTACTTTTAAGTTATAGTACAGTTTTTCACTCGTTGCACACTCCAGGTCGTAAAACGTGGGAGCGTGATATAGAGAGGATTTCGCTCTGTTGTTTTGTATATGACTTTTATTATGGGCGGGCGCAGTCCTGCGTATTATTACTATATCGATAAGCGATATCCTCTTGCAACATGCTCACCGTACTAACCTTACTATGATTTATGACCGATGTGCAACGAGCAAAAAAGTACAATGATTATATATATTATCCATAACCGTTGCGACATGACATAACATTCTTATCATAAACTCTACATATAGAATAAGAACAGAAAAGTTGACTACAAACTTAAGAAACTACATTTTATACTTTATAAAAATATAAGTGCTACTAATATTTATTTAGTTTTACTATTTATTTAAAACAAACTGCACCCCGCTGTTTCACCCGCGTAAGTCCCGTTCCCGCGGGAATATCAGTATAAAATAAGCTTATGTCTTTCCCAAGGGCCCATCTATCTCTACAACAAAATTCATTAAAATAGTTTCAGCGGTTTAGACGTGAAAGCGTAACAGACAGACAGGCAGAGCTCACGCATTTATAATATTAGTGAGGATAATTCAAGAAAATAAATAACATTCCAATTACCAAAAATTACCAAGATTTGTTTTGGTGTATTATTAAGTCGTTTATTTATACCATGGTCAATTTAGCTAGGCCATATACAGCGCTGCGTAAGAACTGAAAGTGCTTATCAAGTCATCATGGTACGGGCTTTATTCGCGGATTTGCCCAAATGAAAGCCCTCACTTAAAAAGTCTTAAAAATAAACTTATTTTCTGTTTTATTTGCAACACCTGACGTTTCGAAGTCTTTTCAGACCTCCTTCACGGGTAGACCTACATATAATATTTTGCCTTACTTAGCTAAGTATATTTTTGTAGTGCATTTTTTTCTGAGATTCATCTATATATGTATTAGGTATTTATACCCTATACCGTACATATTCTGAATAATATTGTCCCGTTAATATAAGTATATTAAATATACCTTTAAACAAATATATAGTCAATGGTCTCATTCAGGGTTAACTAACTATATGCTGTCTTTTATATTGTACTATCTTTTATAGGGATACGCCGTATGAAAGATAATAAAATAAATGTATTTGGTAGTATATTTTCCAAACTTTCGCAAATGAAAAATCAGGTTATTCAGTTATAATCATTGTGATTATTAATGTATTAGTAAAGAATGAGGTTTCTAGTCTTGAAATTCTGTAGATAGATTTAGTTTCATATTTTGAACATCCAACCTTCCCTCGACACAATGTTTGTATGACATAAATAGTTGGTCCTTTAATCATTTTTTACTATGATTGGTGACGGACTTTCCATTTTTCTTGACTTGTAAGTTGTACATAACCTGTAGATTGAACTTATTGTGTTTGTGATTTGATTCTATTTTTGTTAACCTTTGGTCTGTGGAAACACTGCAAAAATTACCCACCCCCGTCTGTGTCACTTTTGAGAAGGTCCGCCATTTTCCGTCATTTTTACGACGCAACTTTACATGTCGATTTATGCGTGAAAATTTAGTGTAGGACGATGTTGATTAGTTATTTATTTAGAAAATATATTTAGTTATTCATTTCGATATAAAAAAGCTTTCATCTAAGTAACTAAACTTATTTTTTCATTGATAAACATGAAAACACGGCAATATCCAAGCTTTTTTTCAAATCAATGTCATGCAATCTACCATAGAGTATTTTCGAATGATAGGACATGACCATAAACTACAAAAATAGGGCTTTCTAACAATATATCATACTACCTGTATTTTTATTGGATAATCCATGGAAAAATAAATAAACAGATCGATTTCCGGAATGACAAGTTTTTTGGGCCAAGAAAGACGTGCATGTGTGTGTGCATTTCAAATACGTTCGTCTGTGCATGATACGGATCCTGACTAATTATTGATTCAGTCAAGATTCAGTAGTCTGTGTATGTTACGGATCCTGACAGATACAAAGGATGTTTCACTTTTATTCAGAGGTGTAATAAAAATGAAATATTTTACCTGACTATACGTGAGGGTTATGATTTTTCCGTGTATGTATGTAAGTGATGTGTATATAATATGTGACCTCATAAGGACTAAACGGTTGAACCGATTTGAAATTTTAGGTTGAAGTTATTGTTATCTTACCTAAATATTTTTAAATAGGGATGGGTATGAAATTAAAGAGTTTGAAAATATGTTTACAGAAATATAATTAATTTAACTAATAAACCTAAATATACACAAACAAAAATTTAAAAAATCCTAACTAAAAATCTCGTTTTTTTTTCAAATGTGAAGAAAAGTAGCATCCCCTGTATTGTCTGTCAGGATCTGTATCATACACATCAGAGTATAAAATGGCAGTAACCATGTAAGTATACACGCCGCCATTTTGAACTTGCGCATGTGTGAGTGCATTTTTCAATTGAAACCGTTAGATAGTTTCGAAAACATAAATAAAGAAAAATATTTTCAAATGATTGTGTTACACGGAATAGAAATCCAGAATCTTTATAAAATTTCCAACAATATATACATATATTACGAAACATTTCTAAAGGAAAAAACAACAAAACTATTGTAAGAAAAAAAGACGAAGTGTTAGTCAGAAACTTTTGCACTTTTGTGATTATAATAATTCGAAAATAAAAGACACTTTGCACGTAGTATTTATGTATAATTGAACTTACATTTCTAATAAACAATAAAACTAGCATTTAGTTACTAAAACTCAATGAATAATCACTAAATAACGCATAATTCTCTCAACACGACACTCACGGCACTCGTAACGGTCGATTAGTAACTTTGACAGCTCTTTCTCGTTGAACTATTTGAATTTTGTATTTTAATGTTTGTGGTCTATGGTAAGTCATTCAATCACTTTATTTTTCATACAGTTTTAAACCATAATTCAATATATTTACATCTTAAAATCGCAAAAATAGAAAGATGTTGGTAATGATAAGGATCAGTATCACACACATACGACGGAGTATGGCAGGATCCTAAACTAGCACGTACCAAAGGTTAAACACGTATTACGATGTTTTAATGTAATGGTGTTTGTATGTAATGTACTTATGATGGTGTAGCAAATAAGAAATATAATACTTAAGTGCAGCATTAACTAGTAATTTCATTTACCTTAATAGTTTTGGTTAAGTTTTTGATTTTTATGCCATCTACATTACATTAACTCGAGGCACAGAATCCATACGAGTAATACCTAAAAGTGATTCATGCTACGGCACAATAATGTGCAATTCAGATCACCACAGCGCTAACTAAAAATCAATAGTCCATTTTTTCGACTTCTATGTATAGAATAGGCTCTTCATCGGCACTTTTTCATCACAAGCTCCTTACTTTTTGAAGGCGGAAATACCCATGTAGGTCCTTACAATGAAGTGCTCACGAGGCCCACTATTCATAGAACTAGTATAGTCTTGTGGTGTACAAATAAAGTTATCTATCTTATTTATCTACTTTCCGTAACTAGCTAGGCTTCATAGGTTGGAGTCATTTTGCGGATTTTATCCTACTGAATATTAAAATAAAAGAATAAGTGATTATTTTAATATAATTTTATTTATTACTTGGCTTTAGGTTTTACAAAACAGTATAATATAAATCGCTGTACACATCTAGTACTGGTTGCACACAGTAGACCTAAGTTTATGACAAATGTACTTACTCAAAACAGAAATATCTTAAAATATATTGTAGCGAGAGGAGAAAAATCAACCAACCGAGATCAAACCTAACACACGAATTATTCAAATTATTTAAATGAATAATTTAATTTAAAAATACATAATTGTGGCATTCAGTTTTTCTCCGTTTGAACGCTACAATATTCTACGGCTACTAGCTATCTACTTATTGGAATGGTTCGTTAAATATGAAAAAAAAACCAATACAATCACATAAATTACAGTATAAAAACAATTTTTAATATGGACATAACGGTAGCAGTACAAAATCTTAATACTTAAAAATAAGTCGATACATATTGTGTACAAAATGTACTAAATTATACTGTATTTATGATCGAATGATAAATAAAACGATTGAAATGAGATGAGACACGAATTGTAAAAGTTCAGTCAAAATTTTGAAATAGGTAATTTCCAAAATTAATATGATTTCGCAATAATTGGCACATAATTTGGTATCTACCATAAAAAAAATGTTAATACACAGAACTAGTATTTAACAAAATTTGGTATGTAGGTAATAATAATTATGATTGCTTTTTACATGTATTGAGTATTTCATTATTTGTACACATTTTTTCATAGAACCAAACGAATTTTCACACTGCTACTTGACTAGTTCTGCCCAAAAACTAATTGTAATGGACTAAATATTTTAGATACATTTGGATGATAATTGTTTGAGGCGGTATAGGATTACTGAGAGCATAACGGTATTAGTGAACTTGAAATTCTATCTGAAACCGGGTACTTTATGCTAGGCAAAATAGCAACGCAAGTTAATATTTATATCTGGACGAAAAAGAAGGAAGGATGCACACAGCAACAAATAAAAAACAGTTAATAAATTTAAGTTGTTGTTTTGTTTGCTGTAGCAATATATGACCAATGAATGTTATAAATCAGATTATACTTATGAGAACGTGAAAGCTAGGTCTGTAGGCGCGATGAAACTAAGGGATGACCTTTTTTAATAAATTGCTCGAGATGATCTTGGGTTATTAACATAATATGTAGTCAGAAGATATTAACAAAAAAAATGGAAATCTGTTTCTTTGATATGGCCTTTCTGCCAGCAATAAAGGACAATTTAGACCAGAAACACGTGTATTTAAGCGAATTTTATTACAATTACATCAGAACATTTATATTTATAAAAGGTTATATCCTGACTGACCGATGATCTGACTGCGCAAATATCGTGTTTGGCACAGTTTTTTTTTAATATTGTCACTAAACTCGTTATCTTACACAAAACTAAATTGATTAATATGCCATCGAAATTAAACAATTGACATGCATCATAATTAGGTTTCACGAAAATTAAATTCAGAAGACATTTCATCAAGGCGTCCGTGACAGTATTTGATAAATTACTGTTTAACATTGCAACAATGTGAAATATAAATGACATTGTAACAATGTCAAAAAAAAACTCAAAAAACATTTAGTTACGCCTTTGAAACCCCGTGAACGACTGAGAATCACACAAGTGATAATACATTCGTGCGCATCATTTGCCTTAGTCAAAATAATGTATGGTACATACTAGATATCACAATATTACAGGCTGCAATTTCTAAACACTACCTGGAAGTAGGTACTCTAATTACTACAGATAGCCAATTTTGTTTTTATTTTGTTTTGGCCAGTTCAACTAACATCATATTTCTGTTTCTTTTTGAAAATAAAAAGATGTGTAATTGTAATAAAATACAATATTTTACGGAGTGAACTCGAGTTTTATTGATTAATATTTTATTTCTATGCTGTACCGACGACTTTTCACAAGAAAAATGTGAGAAAACAATGTAAGATGTTGCATTTCAGTAAAATGTAAAATTCTTCTATAGTATTTAGAGCACTTTCTCTTTAGGTGGTGTTCGACGATTCCACTCTGTATTCCCACCAAACAAAACCCCGGTTTCAAGAAGAAACATTTGTCATCGTATAGGAACGTTCACTACAAAATCTTTATAAAAGACTAATCAGTAATTGCGTGGACAATTCAGTACTGTGTCGCGCTGTCTTACAAACTAAAATATTAAATACCTATACAACGTTTATGTACATTAGCAACTACGATGATTTAATGATATGAGGACGTTAAAATGAGTCGTGCTTTTTTTTTCAATATTAGGCTTTGCATGTTTTGCGTTATAATAGCCAGTATCTTTATATATGGTTTTATGGTTTTCTATCTTCTTGTTTCGCTAAAGCTATTCTAACGAAACTTTAGAGTTTTGAAGCAACGCGGCAACTTCAGATTTGAATTTGTTGACGACGTCACTGGCTTTTATAACTTCAATGACTTTCTACAATAGTCACTGAAGTTATCAATATATAGATACTGTAACACTACTCAAAATTTGAGGGCTACTTAAACAATGAAGCAGCTTCTAAACTGAAGAAAATTACTCAAATTTTAAGTGGCGTGGGGCAAAAAAACAAGCACGTCAGTATTATCGCGATTTCTGACAAAACTCTAATTTCATACTTAGATAAAACTCAAAATGCAAAATTAGCTGCTCTATAATAAAACTTATATTTGTAGGTATTGCTTGTATAATATTACGGAGTAGTGAAGTGAATAATATACTCTAACATGTAAGCGATACGATAAAATACAATGGGGACTTACAGTATGTATTTAAATTCTTTTTTTTATGATTATGAGTGATATGTACTAATTGATTCTGGTGAACTAAGAGCGTATACGGGCAATGTTCGTATGAAGAAAGTATTGCACGTCTACGCTATTAAGAATGTTTGCAAGCTTAATACGACAGTGGACGGCTATTCGGTATTTTTGCGTAAGTGACTACATGAAATTTCATGTCATTCAATGAGGCTGTAAAATTAGTTCAATTTGTTTCGATAGACAATGTTATAGTTACTCAAAATGGTCTGGGGAAGAGTTCAAATTCAAATACCGCCAACTATTGAACAATATGGAACTAGAGGTAAAAAAACCTTATGAAAATCCTAGTCAAGTCTAACCGCCGTACTCAGATTTGTTTAATGGTTAATTAAAGTTTCACAAATTGAAGATTTCACATAGAAAATCTTTACACAGTGATAGTTTAAATAACCATTAACCCCCTTACTTATAAACGCTAATTAATGCGCTGCATAACTACGCATCGTGTGTCTTTTACTGTCACAGTAAGTTTCAAAGTTGACAGACAGAAACAAACGTCACATAACTTAGTCATGAGTAAATAATGTTTTATAAGTAAGGGAGTAAATGTCTATGAGTACGGCACTAAGTCACGTATGAGTAAAAACTAAATGATTTTACTCATACTTGACATTGTATGAAATTGTACTTCTCGTTTTTGTTACAGTTTATGATGAGACTACTCTTTCAATTCCTGACAATTCCTTTTATTTTCCGTACATATTTATTGTCTTTAATCGATGGAATGATCTTGCCATGTTTCAGTTTTCGTTGAACATTGATTTTGTTGAAATTAAACTCATTTTTAGGGTTCCGAACCTCAAAAGGTAATTATGTTTTAATCACGTTGCTTTGGAGATCAGTAGGTCTGGAAAGATCACGAAACGTCGTGCGTTGAAAAAAGCTTAATATAGGTAATTAAAGCAAAGCGACCAAAACAGATAAATGAGTTTATTTCATATCACATCACGAAAACCGAAGAATAAGCTATTGATTATGTTTCCGATGAAATTCATACTCGAGATAAATTCGTATTCTAACATTTGTTAGTTTAATATACCGAAAAAACTAAGCCCAATCAATCAAAATGTTTTTGAAGCACCCGTATTATCTATCCAGTGGATGACTGACAACAGTAGAAAATGTCAGGAACTTTGCAGTACATTGCTCCTTTGAGGTAATCACTGGTAATAACCAAGTTACGTCAAAGCAGCAATGTACTGCAAAGTTCCTGTCAATCTCCACTGTTGTCAGTTATCGACTGCATAGATGATACGGGTACTGTTCATTTTCTCTCGTGTTCATCAATGGTGTTTTGTTTGAGCTGTAACGTTGTCAGCTGCACAAATGGTTAGACAAAATATATATACAGTATTATATTTTAGAACCTATCTAGAAATCACTCATATACAAACTCAAACTCCTTTATCAAATACATTATTTCTAAGTTTTAAGGCCTACTTGCGTCAGCCAGAGTTAGTTAGGCCAAGATTAGACAATTTTGACATAATAGTGTCAGAAATATATGATAAATAACCCCGGGAGTTAAATATTCAACTCTGCTAGGCGCAAGCCCGCCTTAGGAGATGATTTATATTAGACCGTCACCTGGTCGAGCTTCGTTGTCCATTGCTCGGCGAGCAGTCGATCGGTCTGTTGCAACCGAGTGGCGGCCGAGCAATGGACAACGATGCTCCAACCCGACACGGCCCGGAAACGGTCTAATATAAATCATCAATAATTGTATAAAAATGTTTTGGAATGAATGTTTGACATACCATGTTCATAGGAATTGACTAGAACCAAGTCCAGTAAAGAAACACTTATGCTTTCATCATAGTTAGAGATAGGCGAATCAGTGTTTGTTTCCATTTGTTAGCCACTTAGAAACGACCGATGATTATTTACAGAAAATAGATTTAGCGATAAGTACTGCGCATAATAAACGTCAAAGATCATGCGCAACGCCCATACTGCCTTGGTTCTAGCTGTTTCATGCGACTTGTTCGTAAATTCTAAATTTTTAAAATTAACGATTTTATATTTAACGAGTGCCCCTCGATTACATCGATGCCGATCTAAAAAGTCTTTCAAGCTGCCCGTTACCTACTTAGGCAACGCTTTGGCTATTCAATTTTTAACCATGACCGTATCCCGTGCCTAGCATGTTGACTTGTGTCTCATAATTTAATTGACCTTACTATCCACAAACGCATTTCCAGTACATTTTTTTTTACAGAAAATGTGTCTCGATTCGTACCAAAGAGACCCACCTAATTGAACCAACTTCTATATACAAGCACGGCACGTGCATTATTATAGTAACCGCAATTTCGGTACTCATTGACTCAGGGCGAGCGGCCTTTTAAGCGTCAACACGTAATCCACCGGTGGATTCTTGGGTAACCGCGGAGTGGTTTGTTGAACATCTCGGATGATTTCCTCGTCGGCGGGGAAACAATCCGCCGAGGAAACCGTCCAAAAGACATCCATCCAGAAGAGATCATCCGTCCAGAAGACGCAATAAACGAAAAATAATATCAAAACGAGGTTGTGCAGAAATCGATTGTGGCATGTGGGTTTCGAGACACGTTTGGTTTTCACTGGGGACTCGGCGAGTTTGATTGGGGTCGGGGAGTGTGAGAGTTCACCACTGCAGCTGGAGTGGGGCGGCGTTTGGGGTCTGTATCAGAGCGGGGCAGTGGCGGGGGCGGCGTGCAGGCGGGGGCGGGGGCGGGGCAGCGTGGCGGCGGCCGGGGCCGGGGCCGGGGCCGGGGCCGGGGCCGGGGCCGGGGCCGGGGCCGGGGCCGGGGCCGGGGCCGGGGCCGGGGCCGGGGCCGGGGCCAGG
Source organism: Idaea dimidiata (assembly GCA_949358125.1). Classification (NCBI taxonomy): domain Eukaryota; kingdom Metazoa; phylum Arthropoda; class Insecta; order Lepidoptera; family Geometridae; genus Idaea; species Idaea dimidiata. The sequence goes on along the minus strand of OX442339.1, from coordinate 10,176,735 downwards.
GCCGGGGCCGGGGCGCGCAGCAGCTGCAGCAGCAGACGCAGTCAATCGGCCAGCACGCTCTGCGCGATCACCCCGAGCTCCTCCTTCAGCACGCGGAACGACGGCCGCTCCTCCGGCGTCCGTCTCCAGCACGCTCGCATCACCTGCAACCGATAAACAACGACACCGTTAAGACGGCGATAGATGATAATTATCGGTCCTTGTCCGATTGCATAGAAATGAGCGAGATGGAAATGCATGTTTTTTTTTCGTAAAATCAATCATTAGTGATGATTAAAATATTTTTTTTTTTAATGCGATAAGAAGGTTCTAGGTATTGCATTTTCTAATATTATGATGCCTATAAGAAAATATAGCGGTTAAGGATTTAGAAGAAAAATTGTTTTATTTTGTAACTTTACCTAACTTTGCCTGTATAATAGTGGCATTTAAAGTAATTTTTTATTGTTTTTGAAATGAAGGAGGCACTTCTTGCATCATGTACAGTAACTTAATATATTGTTTAAAGATGTATTTGATACCGGTTATGAAGAAAAATATTCAATCGGAAGAGATTTCAGCTCGATTCATATCAGTCGCGTCCTTAATTTTCACTACGAAAGTAGGGTCGCGAAAGTTATAGTCAACTTCACAAAAAAGTTGCTCCACACTAGCTTTATCAAAAAATCGCAGGTGCTACGCATTTTTTTGCAAAGATGACTATCTAGTTCTTTTTTTTGCAAAGATGATTTTCGCGACACTAGTTCCGTAACGAAACGACAACTTTACTGCACCTAGCAGAGTATGGCCGAGCTCAACGGTTTCATCCGTGTAACGTTCGGATTCCCGTAACAGAGAATAGCTTAGCTTTACTGTATGCTAAACTTTTTTTACTCAAGGAAGACCCTAAGGTTACGTTTACCAGAGGTAGGTATAAAGTCGTCCAAAAAGTTTAGTGAAAATTATACGGGATAGCAAAACAGAGTTGTTTTGGCACAGAATATGTCAACATGACAGTTTTACCACGAACGAACGTTTTTCAAATGTCATAACCTATTTCTTAACTTAACCAAAATGAGTTGTACGGTTTTGGCAAAAGTGGCAGAAAGACATAGATTCATTGCCTTTACAATATTAATATTATGTATAAATATGAATGGATGGTTGGACTGATTAATATCTAGGTGATATACAGGGTGAACCATTTCGATGGGCTTTCAGGGGGATATCCTAAACTATAAGAGATAGAAGGAGTTTTTGTCTTCACTCCTTTCAGGATTGCAAAAATGGTTCGCCCTGTATACACCGTCACCATGTTTAATCCAAATACCTAAATCACTATTGCTGTCATTATAACAATAAAGAAAAGATATATTTGGTACCTAAGTAGCTGATCCCGGGCTCTCATAAGAGAGATGAAACCGGGAAGATCGCATGGATGCTCAAAGAAAGGATATATTAGGTAGTGCACTCACATTGTATATTTCATTGAGACATCCCTTGGGTTTCTCTAGCACCTGCCCGCGCTGCACCATGTCCACGACCTCAGCGTTCTTCATGCGTCCGTAGGGGACCTTCCCGCAAGTGAACACTTCCCACATCAATACTCCTAAAAAGGTTACAAACAGAATTGAAAATTTAGTTTTCCAAAACGCACCACTCACGTTGGTATTAAATGTCTATTGAAGACATTTTTTCTGGCATCGTTACATCAGTCTAACTTTATAAGCACAATTGGTTTAGTTTGTAACTTATTTTGATGTTAAACTTACACAACACTGTTTTAGCAATTTAGACCGAAACGGGGTTCATTGACCAGGCAAAATAATGAATTTTGAGTCATGTTTCTAGACAGTTATTTGAATTATTCAGGGTTCCTTGATCCACTACTAAGTAGTATTACATCATTGATTAGATGTAAATAAATGAACAATTCTTGTCATAAATTGTCTTTTGTTCATTCGAACAATTTCTAATTCAATGTAGGTATACATATTATGTAGATACATGCTTATTCAAGTCTCCATGCTTCAGAAGAAGGCCCGGTCGTTATCATTGACAGAAGTCGTCAGGTCAAGATAGAGGCCGGGAGTTTTGGCCGGAACACGTAGATATGTGTTGCTAAATTTTAATTTTTGTAAAACCTAGTTAAAATGCGTGTAAATTGTTTAATTCCGAGGGCATATTAATCAATTAAGTTTCGTGAAGATGTACAAGTGTAATGAAAGTGAAAATCGGCGAAAAACATGGACTTTAGCGTTGTCTCCAGAGCTTCGTGAACAGTCATTGTAAATGGCCGCCCCGTTTTACAATGATTCCCTCGACTTGACTGTTTCGATCCAAATAATTTGCAAATATTAATAATACTTGACACTAGCTAATTTCCAAATGTCCATAATCGGTTCACAACCGATAAGAAATAAAATAAAAGTTAGAGGCCCTACACACTAGACAAGCCACAACACACTACTACAAGTCCGATGTAGCCTTAAAAAGATGATAAATATAACTTACCAAAAGCCCAAACATCAGATTTGGAGGAGAACCTGGTGTAGTTGAGTACCTCCGGCGGCGCCCACTTGATGGGGAACTTGGTACCGCCCGAGCTGGTGTACTGGTCGTCCAGGACGTACCGCGCCAGACCGAAGTCCGCCACCTACGACCCAGTACAGGTACAGGTGAACTTCATTGTATCATAGATCAATATACACTTCTCATAAAAAAATCGAAACAGTACTACAATAACTATTGGATGGGATGAGTTCTAGTTATTTTATTTCCTCTTGTATAGCACGAGAGTCGTCATTAGAGCCTGGGAAGGCAATTCGAGATGTTGAATTAACTTTTTTTTACGTCTTTACTTCTAACATTTCTCAAATTTTTCTTTAAGGGTAAAATCGTACCTGTTGGACTAAACACGATAGCAAAAGAAATTAAATTTTAATTTAAACATTAATCTTCGTTAAACGTTATCTTATAATATGCGCAACAAACTAGCATTATTATAGTTTTATTACCCGACTGCGCGACGCAAAGGAGGGTAATGTGTTTATCGGTCTATGTATGTATGTATGGATGTTTCTATGTGGCGTTCTAGACGCCAAACGCGTGGACCGATTTTGATGATTCTTACGTCAATCGATTCGTCTTAATCTGGCGAGTGTGACTAAAGACATGACAGTAATCCAAAGTAACTTATGTCACCACCAGACGCCATATTGTCAAAATTAAAAAATCCAAAATCGTCAAAGTATGTCAAGATGGGTATCGTTAAATAGGTTTTTAAAAATAAATATTAGGGTTTTTTTACCATTTTTCATTTTAAAGAACCGTTTAGGAAATATAACGGTTTAAAGTTAATTTACAATTAGGTATTCTTGCTTTTTATTACTAACGAACAAGTTTTTATTTTTGTTACGTAGTTACGCTTGGAACTATCAAAGTATAAGCCGTGATGGTACAGGTGACAGGAATTTATTGATATAAACTAAAAAAATATTTACATAAATTGTACCTACCTACTGAATACAAGCCTAATAACACTTAGGTACCTAAAAACGTTAAAAGAATAATAATAAATTTTAACAATAAATAACTAAACCCTAACTGAAATAGAATCTTACTAATATTATAAACGCGAAAGTTTGTATGTAAGTATGTATGTATGTATGTGAGGTTGTTACTCTTTTACGCAAAAACTACTAAACCGATTGCGATGAAACTTGGAATATAGGTAGCTGGGGGACCTGGATTAACACATAGGCTACTTTTTATTCCCGCGGGAACGGAACTTACGCGGGTAAAACCGCGGGGCGCAGCAAGTACATTATAACCTCCTAATGAAATGAATAAATTACGAGACTTATCTACCACCAATAAATGAAAATAACTAAAAAGCGTAAAATAAAATTTTTTTTTATAAAAAAACAAAAAACCCGACTGCGTAAAGAACTCGATTAAAAAATACGCATAGAAACAACAAAAAAACCAAAAAGAAAAAAACTGGAAAAATTAGATTGGTAAAATGAATGGGTCCCGACTGTGAGTAATTTTTTACTCATTTATTATGTATTCTGTGTGTATCGATTACAAAACTATTATTACTTAGCATAATTTCAAATTACTGGGCTTGTTTTTTTCTTTTTGGTTTTTTTGTTGTTTCTATGCGTATTTTTTAATCGAGTTCTTTATTTGTTTAATATAAGAATAAGTTAAACGCTTTCAAACTATAAGTTTGAGGTGTTTCGATTTTTTGGTGGGAAGTGTATTAGGGATAGATTGTATTAGGGATAGTTTGGCATACAGGCGTAAACTGTATGTTTCTAGATGGCGCTTGTTAAGATAAATAGATCCCATAGATGATGTCGTAATAAAATTAAAAATTAGTTTTGGGGTAACTTTTTTATTAATTAAAAAGATTTTCCTTCAATTAAAAATTATTAGTTTCCTTTTTTTAATTTTTAGGACGTGATCTGAATATATTGATTGCCTTAACAATAAAATACAACTGATTTTTTAAATAAGGTAGCGCCGTCTACAATACCGTGGTTTTTGGACGGTACGAAAATGTGTTCGTGGTTGAATGTGTTTGGACTATGTTTTTGTTACGATTATTTTTCTTTTCCCTTGTTTTTGTGTATATAGTAAAGATAAAGATATTTATTCGCATAAAGTGGTCTTAAATTACATTAAAGTCTTAAAGGTCTTAAATTACATAAAAGTTTCATATACATATACATGGCATGCAAATTTTTCTTATAAAATATAATTAAGTAAAATGATGCTCTTATCTTTGGTGCAAATTATATATATTCCATTTTTTTTATAAAAAATATATAGTATGTAAAATGTTGTTTTTTTTTTGTGTCTTTGGTGTGTAGGCAATATTACATATACAAAAAAGCTTTATTTTGTATTGTGTATTACTATCTTTACACTTTTTCTCTTAAATAGCTTGAAATTCCAATTTTTTTTGCTACAATCTGTTACCTGATTTTAATCTACTCAAAGTCTAATCAATCCAACTGAACAGAACATATACGTTGACTTTTACATTAAATTATAATTATATTATATGAAAACGAATTATATATGTATGTAAATACCTTAACAACATTAGCATCCCCTACTAAGCAATTTCTCGCTGCTAAATCTCGATGGATGTAGTTATGCCTTTCTAGGTACGCCATTCCTTTGCAGACCTGAAAATTAAGAGAAAACCAGTTTTTCATTGTGCTTATAAAACTTCAACATAAGTAATTTAATATAGTATTATATGTGTGCCTCTAGTTAAAAAGGGCACAATTTAAAAATTACAGTTTTCAGGAAAGGCAAAAACCGACATTTTTAATAATTTGTGGATGTTTATCTTATTGCAAAAGACAAGGTTGGATTCCTGGCTAGGATCATAAATTTTAAACAAAATCTAATAATGTCATTTCAGTTTATGTCAAAATCGGGGACGCAACTCCTTTCAGCATTTCGCTCTACCTCTTATAGTTTAAGATGTCCCCCTGAAAGCCCATCGTAATGGTTCATCCTGTATATTATCATACCTGTATACACATGTCCAGTAGAACAGCGTGTCCGATCTGGTCGGGCGTGGTGTGCCGCAGGTAGTTGAACAGCGAGCCGTGCCGCATGTACTCCGTCACTATGTAGATGGGACGGTGCTTCGAACACACCCCGTATAGTTGTACTAGGTTCTGGTGTTGTAATTTACTGGAATTATAATTAAGAGTTCTTGAAAATGAGTACATAGATACATATTTCATCAGTTACATAGTTCAGCAGTTATTTACTACATGATAGGATTCGAACATGCGCCCCCTCGCTAACCAGACGAGTGCTCAAACCACTGAGCTACACAGAAATCCGTGGAATCAGTGGTTGGAGCACAGATTGCGAGGGTGCGCAGGTTCGAATCCTGTCATGGGGATTTTTTGAAAATATATTTCCTTGCGAAAAATATTTCTAAGTTTAATATGCCCTGAGCAATAAACACAAAGAAATATTACTTAATACATGTCATTTGTCTATCCTGGCCATTGACCATTATCTTTTCGTTTATATTTTTTTATTTAGAGCGGTGTTGGTGTAGTGGTAGATACCCCGACTTTCATTCCCAAGCTCGTGGTTTCGAATCCCAACTGCGCACCAATGTCTTTTTCTTTAAGAAAAAATTATGTGCGCTATTAAACATCGCTCTTACGGTGAAGAAAAACATCATGAGAAAACCCACGGCCCAAAAGTAATTGCGGAAAATACACAGTTAAAACTTCAACTTTTTAACTTTTTACTTAGGCTACGTCCGCATAGGTAGGCGACGTGGCTAGCGCCTGTCGCCTAGTGGCTTGTGTTCTGGCTAGATACACAGCTAGGCGCAAAGCGCTCAGTGCGGCCGGTCGCAATGAATAATCACTTACCTAAGAAAATTCCTCGCACAACTCCTACTCAATCTTTTGAAAAGATCTTTTACAAAGCTTAAAGTTTGGCTTATGGAGCAGGCTTTCTATGGCAAAGACGAATTTATGAAATCTAAATAAGTTTTTTTTAATTAGATTTACTTATTATTTTAAATATATTAAACTGAATATGACAAAAGATTATGCTGTAATGTTAATTTACCTACTAATAGACACACACTGCTGCAGCTTTCACAGTATACACAATCGAAATATAAAATTGATTGTTAAATGCCGTGTGATCGTGTAAACACTTTATTTACCGGGTTTAATCGTGTTTTTTTTTTCATGATTTTTAAACGACCGAGCTTTCGCGAAAACCATAGAAGAAATTATAAATAACGTGTAACCTAAGTTATGAATCATATGAATATAAACCTCGGGATGGCTACTCAACTCACGTCATAACTTTAGCTTCATCGATGAAGTCGTCCTCGGACATGGTGCCCTCCTTCATCATCTTGACGGCGGTGTCGATGCTCCCGCGCCACTTGCCGTGCCGCACCACACCGAACTGCCCCGCGCCCAGCTCCTCCATCAGCACCAGCTCCGACGGGTCTATCTCCCATTTGTCTGGAACACAGGTCGAACTTTCATTAGTACATCATGATATCAGCTGTAGGACTAGCCGCAGCCTCATTAATGTCCATAGATTTCGATCGGAGGCGGCCTGCATCCACCTCGAACCCGCGGCTTTAACCAGATCGTCCGTAAATCTTTTGGTTTCGGCGGGAACGCGTCGAGGAGATGAGTTGCTAAATTTTCATTTTTGTGAAACCTAGTTCAAATGCGTGTAAATTGTTTAATTTCGGAAGCATATTAATCAGTTTAGTTTCGTGAAGGTAAACAAGTGTAATGAAAGTGAAAATCGGTGCTTCGTGAGAAATCATTGTAAACAATTGCCACCGTTTTACAATGATTCCCTCGACTTGACTTTACCTATGACGACTTGACTGTTTCGATGCAAATAACTTGCAAAATATAAATAATACTTGACACTGGCTAATTTCCAAATGGCCATAATGGGTTCACACCGATAAGACATGAGCTCACCGTGCGAGAGGCCGGCAGTGGGCGGCGCGGGGCGGTCGCACGGGGAGGCCTTGAGCCGCGAGCACAGCCCGCCGCTGTTGTGCTTGTGGTAGTTGATGAGGTCCGGTATCGACGTGCAGCAGTGCTTGTCCGACAGGTAGAACTCGCCGCGGCAGTTCTGCTTTATGTGGTAGTGCTTCGTTTGGGGATGGTTACTGGAATAATTCGAGGGGCACATAAGGAACGAAATTGCAAAAATTATATGTCAATGCGTTGCGTACTTATTCGCACCCCTAAAAGACTATCATACCAAGAGATTATTAATATTAGACCGTCACGGGTCCGAGCCGAGCAATGGACAACGAAGCTCGGACGCGGCCAGCGCTCGTGACGGTCTAATATAAATCATCCCTAAGCATACAAACAATGTAGTGCAGATGACTTTGAACTACACTTCGACGGCTATAGCTTCTATGACCATTAATGTATCAATACATTTACAGTTCAAAGTGAATGACTGATTGACTGACTTAAAGATCTATATAACAACGCAGAGCCCAAACTCCTATGAAGGAAGGGACAGTAACAAAATTTTTAGGATAGCATTAGAAGACTAACGGCCGAATACTGAAACGCTACTCAACATTTGAATACTAATTAAACAAAGGAGCAGCTCTCAAACTCCAAAATTGCCATACTAATTTTAAATTTAGAACCTGCTCAATAATTTAAGAACCTCTCAAATTTTAAATGACGTTTCTGTATTCGGCTGTAATGCCCGTAGTCACAAACGACCCTATGCGTGGACGCGACTTTAGTCACATTTTCACAGACGTACAAGAGCAAGACATATAGTATTCAGACGCATAGAGTAATTTCTGAATATGGCTATAATTACAGAAGCAACTCACACTTTGGTATAGAGAGAGAGCGTGTACATTCCTTTAGTAGAGGAGTTCCGAACGACGAAACATCCTTCTTTGTCTTCTTGTTTCAGTAGAGATTCCGCTCGTTGTCTCGACATCTCGCCTACGTACCATCTGTAATAATATTATAAATACATTAATAAATAGATACACAAATTTTTTATTGTACACATCTAGATATTACCTACAACAAACAGAAAACACAAACAAACTCAAGTCTAGGTGGCACAATGGGTGGTCTTATTGCGAAGCGATTTCTTCCAGGCAACATTTGTATGGACATGAAGTAAGCCGATGAATAATAGACAGACGAAGAAAGCTAACTTGGTTTTATACTATCCTACTAAGGGCTAATTTTTCAAATCCCTAGATAGAGTTTGACAAATAAAATGTAACAACACCGAATAAAAAACGTCACTATGATATTAAAAAGAATCAAAATTTGAAGGCTGTTCAATTTGGTTGGGTTCTCGATAGATATCTTTTATCCGTAAATGAAAAATAGGCCCTAAACATTGTATGTATTCTGTATTATAAATTTACATACGTATATAACTTCATCACATTTTTTTATAGGTACATTTATAAGCATGCATCGCACGTGACCTATAGAACGGACGATTGTTACTAAACAACAACGTCTGAAAACTGGATTTCCCACCATAGCAACCGGAATGACAACAATTATGCAGTCATTTGGAAAATAGACGGAAATACTTGTCTTAAAATAACAAGACAAGACTGACAGCCGTATTTATAGTCTAAAGCAAATCGTTCACTTGCAACTAAACTGAGTTAGTTTAGCTTAGCACGTTTTTCTAACAAGCTGGCATAGTTTGCACTGGACATGGTGTGAAAAACTAGTTAGACTATGCGGAGTTAAACTAAACTAATTTAGTTTGGTCGGCGGTGGATGTTTGGCAGTTAAGCGGGATTTACATTACGAAACTGTGGCATGCAGTTTATAGTCATTTTCACAAATGACACAGCGATACTATTATATATTTGATACATTTGCTTCCAGCAACTGCAGCAAGACTGTATTTGTGAAATTGTCTTTATCATGACATTTAATATAGATTTACATTAGGTCAGTGACAAAAGTCAGTACCTTAAAATTTTCGTCACTGACTTGATCGGAATTGTTTGGCACTGACTTCTGTCACTGACCCAATCTAAATGAGCTTTTTATTGTAACATGTTATTTTGTTATCAATGCAATCATTTGTTTGTCTAATTGATGATATTACAAGCAGGTAGTGCATTTTTATAACTCGTTATCGAACACCTTTTGTTTTTTTTGCTATTTGAAACCAAAGAAGAAATGACACAGCAATACTATTTATATATTTGATACAATTGCTTCCAGCAACTGCAGCAAGACTGTATTTGTGAAATTGTCTTTATAATGCATGACATTTAAAGTAGACTTACATTAGGTCAGTGGCAGAAGTCAGTATCTTAAAATTTTCGTGGTCAGTCACTGACTTGATCGGAATTGTTTGGCACTGACTTCTGTCACTGACCCAATGTAAATCAGATTTTTATTGTAACATGTTATTTAGTTATGAATGCAATCATTTGTTTGTCTAATTGATGATATTAGAAGCAGGTAGTTCATTTTCATAACTCGTCATCAAACACCTTTTGTTTTTTTGCTATTTGAAACCAAACATCATGTCAATCAAACCTTAAAGGTTTTTGGTGTTTTTATATTACTCAGTAAGTACGTGAATTGATAAATAAATAAACAAATTAGTGTACGAATTCATTAACCAAAAGTAAAAGTTAAAGTAACAGGTATTATAATATTTTATATATTTATGTATCTTATTTGTGTGGTCTCTTTTTGTTTAAATAGACATGATTCTGCACAAGGGCCATCAGAAACCGACCAAAACATAGATAGATACTGTTTACCCTCATCGCTAAAGTTTTTTCCTCGACTCACTAGAAATTGGCAGAATTGCGCCTTAACGTCAGCAATTTATACGAATCGAGCCATACGAAGGAAATTGAAGTTGAACAGGTAAAAGGATAAAAACGGGACCTTATTTTTACTAAGACTGCTATACTGTCCGTATGTCTGTTTGTCTGTCACCAGGCAGTAACCCATGAATCGGGATAGCTAGACAGTTGTTAAAGTTATCTGTCGAAAACGACACTATGCGCCCCAATCATATGAGAAAGTGTTTACGAAAGAATTACAAAAGGAATGGAAAATCATAGTTAATAAAAGCTACTTACTCGTATTGTTGTAATCCAATATTCTCTTTCTCCTTAACATAATTACTTGGAATGTATCCAACAGACCTGCGAAAACAAAAGTGTTTTTATTATTGGCACGACGATTTAAGTTACAAAAAGAAATAATAAGGAATCTAACGGCAGAATATTGAAAGGTTACTAAAAATGAATAATTGAGTAGAATGAAATGTTTAAAAAGTATGCGGTTTTTTGAGTTTAGGAGTTTAATTCTCAAATATTAATTGTTAGTGGATACTGAATTACCCTCAAATTGTATGTAGAGAGGCATACAATTGGGGGGAAAAGAGAAAAGAGAGAGAGAGAGAGAGTTTTTCTTTTTCCCGGAAAAGAGGTTTAGGCTCTGAGTTGATATATGTATAGAATTGAGATCTAAGGCTAAATAAAATCTATAGAGGGTACTTTGACTTTGGTCAGACTAAGCATAAACTTGAATTAGAAGTTATAGTCGAAATTCATTTTGTAATATACGAATAAAATAAAACGAACTTCATAGTCATAACAGAGAAGCAAAGTTTAGGTCATTATTTTTGATTGGTTTACATGCTAAAATTGAAAAAATTCGACTTCACTAAGCAAAAACTTTGGATTGTTGCAAAGATTGCTTTATAGGTATATTCCAAAAAAGCATTTAAATTTGAATAGTAATTCTGGTACATACCCATTCACATCTTTGACTTTCCACCAATGGTCTTGAGAGTCATCTATGACTTCATATTCTGCACCCTAAAATGAAATAATACATAATTACACATAATTAATATTTGATTGTTTGTTGGTGTATAAGTTACAGGTTATTTTTAAATGCATGGTACTTGTAATTATAATTAGTATTCTGGTAGTTTTTACAGTGCACATATTTTTCTGTTGAACTCAAGTCGGCATTTTTAAAGAAAAAATGAATAGGTATAGTATAACCTTGATAATAAAATAAAATAGTACCTATAACTTTGTTATTTTCTCTGAAATATTTAATTACCAATTTTTAAGTAAATAGCAACTACCATACTATATTTTTGACCCGACTGCAAGGAAAGGGTTATGTTTTTTGTATGTATGTATGTTTGTAATGTTCTTCCTCAGCTCGTATCTTCCAAACCACTCAATCGATTTCTTTAGTTAAGGCGGCGATAGATGATAAGCAACGGTCCTTGTCCTATTGCATATAAATGAGCGAGATGGAATTGCGTGAAAAATCTACAATTTCTCGTAAAATTAATAATTAACGAAGATTAAAATAATATTTTGAAAAAATGGGATGAAGGGGTTCTAGGTATTGTGTTTTCTAATATTATGATGCCTAGGTATAAGAAAATATAGCGGTTAAGGATTTAGAAGAAAAATTGATTTATTTTGTAAAACAGGGGTAACTTTGCCTGTATAATAGTGGTATTTAAAGTTATTTTTTATTGTTTTTGAAATGAAGGGGACACTTCTTGTATCATGTACAATAACATAATACATTGTTTAAAGATCTATTTGATACCGGTTATGAATAAAACCATTCCATCGGAAGGGATTTCACATGAGTCGCGTCCTTAAGGTATCGTTAGATTCGTCTCATTTCTCCAACGGTTCTAAGATAGGTGACATAAAAACAAAACTAAAATGGCGACTACCAACCGCCATATTGATTTAAAAGAAAAAAAAATGAAAAAAGATTATGTCGAGTGGGGTATCGTTGAATAGGTATTTATTAAAAAAATATTATTAGGTTTCTTTAATCATTTTTCATTTAATGATACCATTTGTTTATGAATAAGTTTGCTAAATCGGCAACTTAGCCAGCGTATCGATGATGATAATGCGTCTATAACTCACCTTTTCAAGCGACAAGTCACCACTTTCGATCGCTTTAAACGGATACAGTGCTACCACGACTTTCGTTCTTTGTTTTTCCTGTAAAGACAACAAAATGCTTCATGTTAAATATTTAGTGTTTAGGCACTATTTGTCACGTGACCTATGATAGTGCTAAGGAAGTATTCACTTGGTGGGAGGCTTCGGCCGCGGGATGTGACATGCACAGCACAGTCCACTGGCTTACATGCGATAGCATCTGTTCCTATAAATACAACCTTATAGTTCGTTTCCACAATACGATCTAGCGTATGACACAAGTCAGACTGCTTAATCACTATCGTATTGTATTGGACGTATCGTACGAGTAACTCGTACGTGCGAGCACTATGTATTATCTAGATAGTTAAGGCGAACTAAGCAACTGGAATACTAGTAGCCGCCAACTGGCTACTGGCTAGGCATGCTTGCATGCCAGCTCGCACTGTATAAACGATCTATAACTTTTAGATAGTAGTCAAACGCTTCAATAAAATACAAACAAAAACATTTTGAATAAAAAACTACGAAACGATCAGACGGTAATAATTTAAAATCCATAAAGCACTACTGGGTAATCCAGTGAAAGTAATTTAGCGACGGTTTTATATAACATTATTAAACATTAATTGTGTTTCAGAGTAGTTATACACAAATGAACCTTGAAAATTGTTTTTCATAGTACCTACTTTAATATTTGCCGATAGAGACGAAATAAAATTAAGTACATGCAGGTGCATTTTTTATAAATAACTAATTGGTAAGCATTTTTCCGTTTCTATGTGGTTTATGAGCTCGATTATCTAGCTGGAAAATACCCATTTATTAATATGCTTAGCATTCTAAGCAAACTACACAGCCTTCCTTAGTTTTTTTTTAATTGTAGATCACAATTTGACACTTCTTTCTAAAGAAAAAATGTCATATACAAGGAACGATAACGTCAGATAATAGCCTGAAATTAAAAACGTACTATAAGCCTTAAACTTCAGTTTTTAATTGAAACTTACCTTGGGTTTGGCTGAGGGGGTACCAGGGGCGATGGCACCACCGGGCATTGTGACCACCGCTGTCACAGCTACGAACAAAACAAACACTTAGTATCCTGAATCGCACAAGTAACATTTAACGTTCCTAACGGCAGAATACAGAAACGATAGTACCTAATCAATATTTTAATTGTACTGAAACGGCTTGGCAGCCACAAACTCAAAAATTCTTAAGCTAATTTTAAATTTAGAAGCTGCTCAATTAATAAGTAGTCCTCAAATTCTAAGAGCGTTTCTATATTTGGCTGTAAGACATCAATATTTGCGAAAAATTAAATTTTACAGGCTGATTAAATTAATTTTTTAAATCTAAGTTTGTTTTTTTAATGTAATTAAGTCAATAAATCAATTTAATTGGTTGCGTTAAATTCATAAGTTTTATAAGCCACCACGTTTCGGATAACTATAAGACGGAATTTCCTGGTCACTGCTAAATTAAGACGTCCAAATCATTGCCGTACATCTAAAACTAAAAATGCAATCACTTTTTTGCCGAATAAAAAACCAAGATCGAAATGTTCGATTGTCAAAACGAGACTATTGTAATATTTTTTGCCTTAGAACATACAAAAACTTAAGTCGGATTACATACAACGGTACCTACTTTTTATTGGAAAAACAACCCATCCACTCTATTGTCGAAGATTAGGTATTTAATCACCTTATAAACGATGACTAATTTATGTAACGTTTGATTCTGTCTGTCAACTTTCAAACTTAATGTCTTAGTAGAAAACAAACGATAGAAACATAGTTTATCCATCTGTTAATCTTCGTTCACAAGTAAGGGGTATAGTGATCTATTTTTAGAAAAGCTATTAAGATAAAAGTTTTAGATTTCAATTCAAAAAGTAAGAAATCATCTATGTGGTGTAGTACGTACGATAAAGAATTAACCAATTTGTTTATTCATACTACATACATTTTTGGATTTTATATAAAAGTCACACCACAGAAGAGACTCGAGACTAGATTCGAAATGGTAAAGTGAAGTTGGAAACCGAGAGACCGATGGCCGATGGATGATAAAGATTCACCAATCGGAGATAACAAATGGGATTGAATTGACGTCGAAAACATGCAGAAGCAGTCATACGATTGAATCATACGAACAAATAATGAGATGGACGCCATTACTTCAATAATTAATGCGAAAAACTTTCATCATACTAAACCGCCAGATTAGCATAATATTTTCGAAATAAGCGGGGCAAACTACAAGGCGCCACACGTAATTATTTATTAAGTCTATCTAATAAAGCCCCATCGACTCAAATCACAATTAACTAAAGGTAAATTGATAGAACGAGTAATATAATAACTAATACGCAATGAAATGATAGCTAGAGTCACGCAGACAGTCGTCCGCGTGACTCTGATCATGGTGATCAAATCACCCGATATTACACAGTACAATACCCTAATTAAACCACAGTACATGTAGCGATGCCATGGATGTATGTAGGCATAAAACAATTATGTATATGAAGACACGATTAAAACTAACCGATATCCCCATGGAATCCACGATCGCGTACAATATTCGTATGCGATTTTGTCGCAAGAATATCATTACAATAACGACTTAATTTTTCGCCTAAGTAAATATTTTGCTTAAGCAAAAATACCATAACAAATTAAGTAAGTAACTATAAAAATTATAAATAAATCTGAAACAATGAGCGTTAAAAATTGGGAGAATTAAATGTATTCAGACTTCTATAATAAAATAAATGAGTATTTGATGTTTAAGATTTTAACGATACGAATAATTTAATGTAAATATTTTATGATAATGTAGGTATATAGAAGTAAACCTACATACCTAGTTGAAAAATGTAGAGTTGATTCAAGAAGTGGTAATGAGTTTAAATTCCACGGGATACATAATTTTGCGTTAAAATAATTCTGTCAAGATCTCATAAATGAACTGAATAATAGAATTCTTAATTAATTCATTTATACTTTAAATGAAACTCATTAAAAAATAATGACATTTTATCAGTTTAATTGCGGCAGTATCGAAATAATAAGTAGGTATAGCAAAAACCACATGATTTCCGTAGTCTCGATTTTGTAGTCTTTATGATCACTTTGCAATTTATATTTTATATCTTCATATTTATCTCATTTCAAAGTGCTATAACCAGTTATATAATAGTTTATCATAATATTAGAAAACTTTTTAAATGAATGGAGTCTGAAATTAGTGCGTATTTAATCTATAAATATTAAAATCAAAGTCCTGACTGACTGTACTGTAAAAAACCGCAAAAACCTCTGTTCCTAGGGGGGGTTTTGTGATATGTCCGTATTCACTAATAAAGGTTTTTTTAAATCCCACAGGATCGGGATTTTCACGGGTGAAACCGCGGTTTTATAATAATGCATGTTCCGACAAATAGTATAAAAAATAAGAAGGTTTTATTAGTCACAGCCTAAATCACTCATACAAGATTCCTTAATCAGAGTCTTTTTAGTTTACAAATTTAATTTTAATAGCGCGCACGAAAGATATCTTCGCGCATCTTACTAATATTATAAACGCGAAAGTTTGTATGTGTGTATGTGAGATCTTACTCTTTACTGCTACGGAACCGATTACGATGAAACTTGGAATATAGATATTTGGAGACCTGGAATAACACGTAGGCTACTTTTTATCCGGATATTCTTACGGGATAAGGACTTACACGGGTAAAACCGCGGGGCGCAGATAGTATTATTATAAATCTAAAAACAAAGTCATTTGAACGGGCGCATAGGAAGTTATTATAAATAAACAACACGTTAGAGTCAAACACAAAGTATAAAGTAAAAAGTAATTGGAAAGTTGGAAGCCAAATTTAAACACGAAAGGAAGTAACATTATAATGAAGACGGCATATAAGTAATAAGTAGGTGTGTAGGCAGGCGGGTATACTATACAATAGCGAGGAAGAAGCGACGAAGTACAGTGGACGGATGGCCCATTGTATTCGCGACCATGAATATGGTATAGAGGACAATCCTTTTAATGTAAATTCATACATTACACACAAATCATAATAACAGAGCACACGTTAAATAATTCACTAAAATCACTGCACAGAGTATAATGTTTTTCTAGAATAAAACACGAAAAAATATTACACCTGACCAAGACAAGAAAGTGAGTGCACCGAGATCAGTGAACGCAACCGGTGGCGTCGAGGCCACGTAAATAGAGGTCACGCTAAATGTACCGTACCCTCTAGAGCCGGGAGGAATGACGATAGGGACAGGCATGGTATCTTAGACTTCTTCTTGGTCACCATTTGTTCCTCGGGTTTGTTCGTTAACATGAAAATAGGACGTGTACGGGCGGACGTCCGCGCGCGACAACTGATTGCCCCCACTAAAACCTGTCCGACAACCGTAAGGTGACGGTAAAGCGCTCACCACAATACCAAACAACGACGATACCTCTCTGACGTAGCTATTATTTGAAGAACAAGTTTGCATATTTAACCTTTCGATTATTGATATTGATACCATAATGTATTCGAGCACTGGTTTTTATTATGAATAAAAATATTCGTTATAATAATTGGAGAATGAGAATAATAGAGTAGTTATACTAGACTATACACTATGTAACCACTAGCTGCGCCCTGACATTATACCCGCGTAAGTTCCGTTCCCTCGGGAATATCGGGATAAGAAGAAGCCTATGTGTTATTCCAGATCTCCAACTATCTATATTCCAAGTTTCATTGCAATCAGTTCAGCGGTTTTTACGTGATTAAGTAAAAAACATACATACAAACATTCAGCTTTATAATATTAGTAGGATATTCGATTACAACTGTAAAATCTATTTGTATCATTTGCCTCCTTAAATTCTAAAAAGGACACAGGAATGTACTGTGTCCAACCACGGCAAGGGTAGATTTAAACGTAAAGTCGTGACTAAATTGAATAAGGTCAAATCCACAGATGTCAATTCTAATTTAGAATCTTTAAACAAACTTTCCCTACATACCTATTATAAAATAGTGGTACACCATGAAGAACATGGCTTTATAGCTCAAGACGAAGAGTCAGTGCTTCAAAGATGGTCGCGGCCTACATTCACCATGCGAGGCGCGTACGCAGCCGTTTCTCGCTCTCCCTTTCACCTAGGTGCAATATAAGCGCGCGAGAACGTGAGAGAAATAAACCCATATAGGTACGTCAACAAAGATACACCTACAAAAACCTATCAATGTAGAATCATATAACACGGTAATTTTACAAAGAAACCCTTAGAATTCGTTTAAATTAGGATCTGAGTTATTGAAGACTTATAAACAAAACATCTCAATTCAAACTTTTAAATACGAGTATTATTTCGAACGGATCAGACAGAAGCGTGCGTTCAAGGATTCTTGTTATTTCCGCAAACCTGCCCGGGATATCGAAATATTTTGACAATGAATTGTTTTAAATATTCAAGCTATTGAAAACCTAGGTAAAATAAACAAACACTCATTTGTATTCAGAGACGCGGAGCAATATTGATTTCTGGTTGTGGTCCATCCTTTCGCAATAACAATTTTTGAGTTTCTTTTAGATTATTTCATGGCTAATGGAGGCACTTATTCCTTGTTTACCATTGATAAACTGTTACATATAATTGAGTAATTATGTTTGTTAAAATACCCAATAGTCAATTCAAGGTGTGAAAACAGAAGAGCCCACAAATTTCACAAACTTTGTGGAACAGTAGAATATTAAATCTAGTCTCATACTTGCACTTTAGATTCATGATTTTTAAAATACCTAATACAATACTGTAGGTTCCTAATACAACATTTCCATCATTAACCTTAAATCAAGTCAAATTACAATCATTGTGTAGGGTCTTCGCTTTATGTTAGTCGAAGTAGGTGAATACCGCGACGCCATGCGAGCTGCCTACAGGTAAACCTACAATGTGAAATACAATGCAACCTTATCTTTACAACGTTAATGAGGGCTCGTGGTCTAGCTACTCTCGCCGTTAAGCAAGTATGGAAGGTCATTCCTATAACGTGTGAGGAAAAAACTTCATCTCAAACTCCCCAGTGCTTCGAAAAGCACGTTAAGCAGTTGGCCCCGGCTGTTATCTACGATAGCAGTAGTAAGATAAAGTTATAGAAGCTTTACGGCTATGACCTGAAAACTCTAACACTAGGTAAGACATATTACTGTCCAAAAGATGAAACTAAGATTTTCGAAACTTCGAAACGAAAAAGCAGAACTGAATTTGGAGAACTGAAAGACTTTAGATGTGGTAACTTTCTAAGTTCCTTAATAACGGGATCACTTAATACTTAACACGAAAATCACTTAATAACGGAGTATTTACCATGTTTAATAATTTATCCGCAGAGCTAGATATTTCGCTGGTAATTTCAACCAGTTCACAAGACTCGCGACGAGGCGAGAGAGAAAAATCGTACATCGAAAGTATATTAGTGACGCCAGAAAAGACTATTCTGGTGTTAAGTGGGACTTACCACATCGAAAATAAAATATAGACAACGAAACTCTTTTAAAAACATGTCATAGAAGCAGGTAAGGTGGTAAATTTGTGGTGGTTCCGGTTGTTATCATAGATTAGGTCAAGTTGGAGGCCTTATAGGGCGATCTTTAAACTCCAACACTAGATGAACCACACCACTAAACGAAATGCAGAAGAAGATGGTAAACTCACGTGTGTCGTTGGTAATCCTCTGCTGTTGTTGGACCAGGTGATCTAGCTCAAAGTCCGGCAGCGGCCAGACGTCGGCGAGTGCGCACCCTGGCGCCGAGCGTCTCTCGGCGTCGCAACACGACCAGCGACGAGCGGCCCACGCCGCTGGGTGGTATCGGCTTCTTCGACCGTTTAGCTTACACACTATGGAATTTTGGAAACACCATATATTTTGAAACTTGCACCATTGTACCACTTTAATTTAAAACTTTCTTAGTACAATTTGTTTTTGTATAATAAAGCGTATTAATGCTTTAGCATCAATTTAGCATTGTAGATTACTATCTACAGCCAAAACGAGCGGCCATCGTGAGATAAAACATTTGTACCGTTTCTTTTTCCACTATAAGTATTAGGGTGGTGATATACTTGAAATTCAATTAAATGTTTTAATTAATTTCGTATAATAATAAAAAGATCCACAATTATTGGATTGGCGTCATAAATTCTTTACAGAATTGGAATCATTATGTATTATTTTTTAATATTTGCGTAGTTGTAGTAGAATATAACATAATTGCTGATAATTACCGCGTGTTTGTTTGGCATTGGCCTCTAATCGATTGGTACTAGTATGGTAACTTTGATGTTGAAGTGTTGTACCGGTTTCATATTGAAATGAAGCTGTCACACATCAATGAAGTGTAACATGGGTTCCGTAGTACCTTTCAACAAAGCAGAATAGTAAGACAAGATACGCGATACTTACCGGACCGTATAGTATGTATCCAATGCAAACGCTCAGTGTGTTCTCCAGCCACCAGATATAAGGTGTAATCAGTGTTTTGTTCCGTGTACCCAACCTGTACACAATCTACCGTGAACATGCAAGAATGAACCACATTTACACAAGCATAAAGCACAAAATTAGACGTCACTTTATTTACAATTTACAAAATATTCTTAAGGTGCTCCTTCACCGCGAACATTCACTTGTAAGGTAACATTATAATTCGACTCACAAAGTGCGCGCTCTATGTAATGCTCGAATCTGTAACGTTACATCTTTACATTACACGCGAATGTTCTCGTTGAGGGAGCGCCTAAAAACTATATCTGTGAAAATATGTCAGAGAGCTTTAAAAAATTAAACACATTTGCAAGCATGATGTGTCAACAGAAATGTTATTTATAAATGAAAGTGACAATTTGTAATGTACATTGTAATAATCGTGTAATGTACATGGTTAGGATGAGTTACCTGAAATGGGTATCTGTAAGGATTTTTATCGGCGTCGCTGCTCTCCAACTGTTTTGAAAGTTCGCCAAGTTGCGCTTGCTCCACGGTGTGGATGGTTTCAGTGTCGATTCGCCCGCGCTCTTTTCGCCTCTGCCATACGCAAATAACATTCGAATCAAGATTTTTTTTGTCCATTAGGACATTACATTACCTATGTATACCTACCTATAGTATTATATTTAATGGTTCATAAGAAGGAATTATATTTAATGGTTCATAAGAAGGAATATTTTGCTAAATTTAAACAACTCTTGACAATAAAATTTAACTTTTGCAGTAAAAATGCTTTGTAGCAAGACCACTAAACATTTTATTTTTAGTAAGATAGACCTTACGTAAAATTCCAAAATTAAAATGTTCACGGTACACTTGGCACTAATTGAATTCGACGATGAGTGACTGCGGCACCGCACCGCTGAGAATGGAATTTACTGATCCAAAGCTACTCTGCAGTGATCCGCGAAATTACTTTGATTTGCATTTTGTGAATTTTAATTTTCTTCTTTTAACGGTTAGTTAAAAATGATTGTAAGTTAAACCAACAAAATATCCATAATAAAATCAACAAACAAATACAGGCAGTTCCATTCTTAGAATTAAAAACAAGAAGTCGCCTAATCACCACCTACGCTACGAAAGTTATCGAAAGTCGAACAACCAAAAAGCTAGTGGGTTGAATTAATTGAATAGGAATATTGGCAATTGTCTGTAATTTAGGACTTATAACTTTCTATTGAGCCTACAAAAATGTTTAACCCAAATTACATTTCACGAAAACTAAAAAGAAAACAAGTTCCAACCGGACTGTAATACCTACGCAGTATTCGGGAAAGTAATATTAAAAACATCTTTACAAACGCGAGAAAATAGGTCACAATTTAGCCGAAACCCGTATTTCGGTAAACACGAAGATTAAAGTGTCCAGAAGTGAGATAAGTTCAAGATAGGGATGCAACGTGATCAAAGCAGCTGCTTGCATATCTGGCGTCGAGCCAAACATTCACAGAGCCTCTAATAAGTCACAGATGACACCAATTAAGTACAGACTGTATCTGTTTACTATTGA
Source organism: Idaea dimidiata (assembly GCA_949358125.1). Taxonomy (NCBI): domain Eukaryota; kingdom Metazoa; phylum Arthropoda; class Insecta; order Lepidoptera; family Geometridae; genus Idaea; species Idaea dimidiata. The sequence goes on along the minus strand of OX442339.1, from coordinate 10,155,138 downwards.
ATTTCGTGAATATCACACGAATTCCTGCTCTCTCGTAAATTAAAAGAACTTTAAACAAAATGTTCAAAAATGTTACGGATGTTTAACCAAATTGAATGTCCAATTTAAGTATCATTTGAATCCAACATCAAGCAGGGTTTACTACAGTATCTTCAAGCAAAATCTCGGAAATTCAATTGGAAATACGATTTCCCTATAACTGGCAATATCAGAGTTCACTCGCATTGATTTGATATCGAGCTTTATGTTTATCTCCGGTTTTAGATTTCACCAGGATCAGAATTGAGTCGGAAACTCAAAGGATTGTTAAATGATCTGTTAAGTGTTCTTTATATATTAATATTGTGTTCTTTATATATTATTATATATATTATAGGTACATTGCTTAACTTTTTATTATTCAGAAGTTAAACACTACTTGAAGAGAAATAAATCTCAGAGTAGGGTCGACATTATTGCCAAAGGAAGTCGGTGAAATCGCCTTGAAAGAACCGTTCAAAACAAGAGGTAATCTAAGAAAGCTTTGAAAAGCACTGAAAAATGAAACCCGAGGTGCGACGAAGTGAGCCTTTCCAAACAATTAGCGCGCGTCACCGAGGGCTCTCTATTAAAATTGCTCATGCAACATAGTGAGGGACCATACGCCGCTCGTGACTGTACATACATTGGAGTAGTGAGGGGTTGCTTGCTCCTTCTATTAAAGGGGAGTTATTGTGCACTTGCAAAGCATTTTGTAACGGTGAGCGTATTTTAGCTAGCAGGTTATAATAATGTTTTATTATAGTGTAGCTTTTGTTTATACAATGTTATGAAATTAATATGCGGTGAGATTTATATGTAATGTGGTTATTGTATTTAACTACTGAATCAGATTGAATTTTCCTTAGATACCCAGATTTGCAGGGAAACCCAACGCTTTACACTTTACATTTGACTAATTACTGTGAATGATTAGAGATACAACAAACAGCTCACTTCGGTTTCACGTAGAGGTATCACTTTTATCAAGCTAATGGCTAATGGATAGGTGAGTGATATTCTAGTCAGAGATCGAAGTTAAATAAACAAGGATACCTGATAAGGCAGAAGCCGAAAACTGGCTTCAATTAAGTAAATTACAAATTTAACATCATTCCGATCAATAACATCTAAGATGACTATTAAGGTATTGAGGCAAAAAGTATCTATGTGGGTGGACATTGAAAAAGGAAAGCGCAAATTCTACAAAACGAATTTGGTAAAAGTATCTCTCTATAAAGCCGAGTGATGTGCGTAATTAGGATGTTTTATAGGGTTGTTGATTTGATAGTAAGTGGTGTTTCTTATAGGAATAGTGAAGATGTGATAAGTATAGTTACCTGGGGCCGGAGCGAAACGGGCCGAGCGGACAATGTCGGTGGTGCGGAACTGACTGGTTGCCGGTTGACACACCCAGCCCACGCATGCGCCCTAACTCACCCTAAACAACCCCGACATCCTTGCAAACCGACCACCGGCACCACCGTAAAAGCAAAACGGCAATATTGGATTATCAACCCCTATTTGCGCTCTCTTCCATTTCTTAATGAATTTGAAACGTAGGTAGATAGATAGTTTTTCAAAGTTAGTTAAGTATTTACATTTCTCCGAGTGTTGAGGTAGATTATTATTGTAATAAAGTCGTGACGTGGTAAGAGAATTTAAAAAATATCAATACGTGAATAAGACCCAGAAAATCTAAATTAAGTCCAGATCGTGTTGGTAAAAGTTTTGTAAAGTTTACTATAGCCACAGCATACTGTGCTATAACATTTTTGTAGTGAATGTTACAAATTGTGGTCGATTGTCGTAATTACGGAATAATTCTTGTTATGTTATCGTTTTTCTTGTCTTTCGTTATATTTAAATTATTCGTTTATTAATAATTCTTATTTTGTAAAAAAATAAAGCTGTTGGTGTTAAAATCCTACAAAAAACAAAATCTCTGTATATGGATTCTCGTGAGGTCTCAGTTCGGGGCGAACTATTAGTTTTTAACAAGACCAGGGACGCAACTCCTCACAGCATTTTTCACTGTCTCTTATAGTTTAGAATATCCCCCTGAAAGCCCATCGAAATGGTTCACCCTATTTACCTACTATTATATTGAGGTAAAGTTGGTAAAATGTATGTATGTTGAGATTGAGGGTAATTGACCGAACGAGCGAAGCGAGTGAGGTCCAGTGTAGACGGGCCTGGCGCTTGTATCTTTGTATGTATGTATGTTTGTTCGACGATAACTTGAGTATCGTAGCTCCGATCTTCATGAATTTTGGTATGCGCGTAATTTAGGTCAGTAGAATTTATGAGTTCGAAGATGAGATGGATCGGTAGGGGGGTTGGGGAGATAGGGGGTCGTGAGGTCTCAGTTCGGGGCGAACTCCTAGTCCTAAACTACTGGACCAATTTTGTAAGAACAGTGTTGTGTTGTTGTAAGAACAGTGTAAAAACAAGTGTTGGAAACTGGAGACCAAATGAACGTTTGAGAGTTTTCATTAATTCGATGGTTTCGAAAATTGTAAGTTTTGTGACTGCCGTGTGTTAACCGTAATAAGGAACGACGTAAGGCAATAAAAAATATGAAAATGTACGAAGCAAGTGACAGCTTCGATAATTACGTAGACTGTATTTTGAAAGTAAAAAGTAGATATATTTATTATTTAAAAAATAAGAGAGAAATAAGAGATAATATTCTAAGAACTTTTTCTCGTAGCTACTGTGCAGCAGCGGTTCTAGGGCTGCTTACCTCTAACTTTAATCGATTTTTTATATATTATCTTCAAAAATATAATGCGCGTAAAACCCGGTAAATATTGTGTTTTATTATATTTTCTCATTTGTATATATATTGGCCTCTCTACAAGTATTGTTTACATTTTCATTTTTATAATTAATGAGGATCAGAAATACATTGAAATCTTGTCTTTTTTAATTGTTACATAGGTATGTATTTTATTTTATTGTTTAAAAGGGTTATGTGGGAAAGCCTTTATACAGCGAAGTTTTTGAAGCTTTCTACAAATATTTGATTCACGGAGGAAATCAAATCATAGCCAGATATGTTATGATAATCTTTAAAAAGCTTTTCATCCCTTTAATCCTACGGAATCGGGATGAATGGAAAAGCAAACAGCAGTGCGCTACTGCTGGTTTCACACTCAAAAACCTAACATACGTAAGCAAAATACCTATTAGGTATTTTGTAGACCCAATTAAAAATTTACGTTTTTCTTTCAACATTAAATTATAAGTCAGCACATTCTTGGATTGTTGTCCCACATTACTAAATTGTTTCACTATGAATCAGAGGATACAATTATTTACGCATGGTTAACCACTGTATTTCTTTTACACTCAACAACTTCTCATGGGAAAAGGACAAGAACAATAATGGAGAATACATGAAGGGTCCTATTACAAAAATTATCTTAAAGAAAAAAGACTATTTAAATTATGTTGGTGGTTTTTTTTAAATATGGAGCAAGGTGTATGCCTAATGCCAATTAGTCGGTTAAAAGATTAGTTGGCAATGCAAATCATTATAATTCGAAATTATTCAGGTTAGTCATAATCAAAATTTTCAAATAATGGTTAATCCCTTTTCGAAATTTACGAAATTCGAATTATACGAGTTAAAATAACATAAGTAGTTTTTGTTAATGAATAAATGAATGAATCACTTTTAAAAATATCAATTTAATAGTGAGAGTAAAAGATTGATTGGTACCCCACAGTAGTTCTCAGAATTATAACAACAATACCCAGTTAACCCTTTGACGGATGTGTATGCTTACAATATTACACACAAGCTACATCAAATGTGCAGTTTAGGTAATTGCGATAATTGCCTTATGATAAATAACAATAATAAAATAAAATAACATAACTTACTTACCAAAGCACTTAGAAGCAGTCCTTAGCAGCATAAATCAACATTTATTAATTTGTTTGTTTTTACATTATTCTTCAGTATAGAAGTAGTTTAGTAAAGAAACAATAAGAGGAGTAGATACATTCAACAATTCAAAGTGAATAGAAAAACCCTGCTTTTAGAGGATCATGCTTGTGGACAATTTTTCCTCGTAAGTTTTTAAGATTTTACGTAATAGGTAGGAAAAACATTTGGGTGCAAAATCCAAATTATATTAACAAAACCCAAATGGGTGGGTGCAAAACCCAAATGTTTTTAAGATTATCATACATCTTAAAAACATCAAAAAAGGAAGAAGATTATCTAAAATAAATTTGAGGTAGGTTTTAGCATAGTAAAGACTATGAGTGCCATATGCAGTTGTATTTATAATTGTATGTGATGGTTGTATGATGTATTACATAATTAGATTTATTTGAAATTGAAAGAAAGGCTTGAACTAACAACTGGCTCCTAGACAAATATTAGCTAAGTCAGTTCCTGCTGTTAGCCTTTATGAAGGTTTCTAGTTACTCGTGTGAGGTTTATTCAGTTACTTTTATAGAATATTTATAAATATATAGTAAAGAATGAAAGAATTTAAACTTATTTTGAAAATAAGTTCAGTTTGCAGTTCACTTATTTAGACCACTATGTAATGTTTATGGCAAGAGTAGAATACAAAACATAGTACAAGATTACAAGACTCACCTCATTATCCGAATCATAGTAAATAAGCGCTCGACGCATGAGGACGAGGTACCGCTCTTTGTAGTTAACGGGCGTGAACAACTTTTTGTTCTGAGACCTCTTTATCATGTACGTTTGGAGAATCACCTCGTCTTCATCCTTACCAGCCATTGTAACTGAAAATATACGGAACTTTGATGGTGGCCAAATCGAAACTTTACGAAAGATTACTAGGTACTCGACTAACTTAACACCACCAAACTTAGATCAGTACAATCAAACTTACTTTTTGAAAAGCATGCAGGTTACGAAATCCGAAAAACTATGTTGGATGTTCAGGACTTTTTTTAACAAGTTAATTTAGGAACAAGGAAGCTTTTGCATTAGTAAATAAAAATAACTATAAAATTCGTAACCCAACCCACCCAGATGTAAATCATTTTTTTTAAACTGGTCGTGTTGCCATACTCCGTTTTGTTAAAACTGTAATATGCCAAAAATATGCTGAACATAAAGCACGGTGTAAATAATTCAGAAATATTTTGTACAGTTTCACACTTATTTTGTGTTATATTATAACACCAAAGGGTTGTTTTACTCGTATTTATATGTGTAATTCCTAAAATTTATCTTCAGTGAAGTTAAAAGAATAATATTTTGTAACTTATTCTTCCCGACTGGCTACACCGAAAAACTGACAAACAGCTGACATTTGACAGTTCGTGGATCAGCGACAGTGACATTTTATTAAAGCTAGGTACTAGCTACCTATCGGAGTCTTGGCGGGAACTCCTTGAGGAGATGTGGTGCTAAATTTTCATTTTTGTGAAACCTAGTTCATATGCGTGCAAATTGTTTAATTTCTGGGGCATATTAATCAATTTAGTTTCGTGAAGGTGTACAAGTGGAATGAAAGTGAAAATCGGTGCAAAACATTGACTTAGTGTTGTCTCCAAGGCTCCGTGAAGATTGTTTGTAAATGGCCGCCGCGTTTACAAATGATTCCCTAGACTTGACTTTAACTATGACGACTTGACTGTTTCGATGCAAATAACTTGCATAATATATTAATAATACTTGACACTGGCTAATTTCCTAATGGCCATAATCGGTTCACAACCGATAAGAAATAATAATAGCTACCTATCGAAAAAGTTGTCGATCGCTGTTGATTAATTTTTGGATCGTATTGCGGTGTAAAAAATTAAATAGATTTATATTATTAAAACTACTAAACGCGATTACCGTTCCTCATTCTAAGGTTAGTAACATATTGCAGAACACGGTTTACTTACATTGTATTGCACAATATTATACATAGCAATCGAATCTCGGCAAAGTTTTATCATCTTTTTGCAATCTATTTACTTATTCTAATACTTTCAATTTTTCAGGTATTTGTCTCAATTACTTACTCTGAAAGAGCAAAGCAATTAGAAATTGATAATGATAGAACTCCCTCGTATAACTCGGGCACTGAGGGCTCACACCCAACTCGATAAACCTCGGTGTTTGAAACCTACCTCGGATCTAGGAAAACCTACAATAAAACTTAAAAACTTGGAAAAGTAAGTGCATATGTTTAGTCATTTAATTATAACTTGGAAACTAATTTGAGCAAACAAAACATATAAAGAAGCAAGCAGACAGTTTCCAAAAACTTAAAACCTACCATTATTAGGGTTCCATACCTTTTGACGGTAAAAAAAGAACGCTTAGAAGATCACTTTCTTGTCCAACTGTTTTTGTTACGTATCTAACACTTTTATACTCCTCAAGTGAAGTGATTTACGTATAATAGATCAAGTTGCTGATAGAGAATTAAGCTGTATAGTTCCTAAATTTCTAATCAACTGTTACAGATATAAATCATTCTCCGACATAAAAAACTTTATAGCACAAAATGAATCAAACCCAGACATTATCCTTCACCTTGCACAACTGAAGGAATGCTGCAAGCTCCTGACTGGGGAGCAGAGTGATGACGTCATAGAAGATACTGCTGTCTTCTGCTTGAGGATGTTCCTTGACAATGATTTAGTGATGTTGAAGCATCTATCTCAGTTGAGACAGATGTTTGGGATGGTCCAGTCAACTACAGCTAATAAGATTTGTGAGGTAAGAAAATTGATTGTTACTTATAATTAAGCAGAAATATCTAAATAATAGGTAGGTCAATTGTTAACCAAAATTTTGCATTCAGTTCAGTATTTTTTTTTAAGATGTAACAATAACAAAACACATATTATTTCTCATTTATATTTTTAGGTAGTTATAATAAACATGCTACACTTCACAAAAAATACAATACTTATTGATAATTAGCATGTGTAGCTATGATATTTCAGTTTAGTTTTAAAAGTTCTTCGGAACTTGTGCTTTATATTAAATTCTGTTTGTGGCTACTAGTTTAGATAAATTATGACCTTGTTATAATTTAATATATTTAAATTAGTTTCTAATAATGTTTTCAGGTAGTAACAAAGATCTCAAATACAATAAAAGATGAGACAAAAGACTATATTCGTGAAGAAAAAGATGTATCCAATAAGGAGAATGTAATATTATGGGGTGAACATATAGAATGTCATTATATCCCTTACAAACCTCCAAAGAGACCTTTAGCTGACTTGAGGCCTAAATTGGCGACTGATAGCAGTTTTGTCAATGATTTTTCGATGAAGTATAGTCAGAGTAAACCTGCACAGACACCTAAACCAGTGATACCAGTGAAGGAATCAAAAGTGAATATTTTTCGATTAAAGACATCTACATATTTCTTACCAATACAACCAAGCCAACCTTAACAACTTAAGCATCAAAAAAAAATATATTTTTTTTTAATATTTGAGCAGCGACTTACGGTTTTATCCGCGTTAGTCCCGTTCCCGCGGGAATATCAGGATAAAATGTGTTATTCCCGGTGTCCCACTACTTATATTTAAGTTTCATCCCAATCGGTTCAGTAGTTTTTGCGTGATTGAGTAACAAACATTCAAACAAACACACTTTCACATTTATAATATTAATAGGATATTATATACTAGCTGCGCCCCGCGGTTTCACCCTGGTAAGCTTCGTTCCCGCGGGAATATCGAGATAAAATGAAGCCTATGTGTTATTCCCGGTATCCAACTATTTATATTCCAAGTTTCATCGCAATAGGTTCAGAAGTTTTTACGTGATTGAGTAAGAAACATCCAAATACACACACTTTCAAATTTATAATATTAGTAGGATTAGGATCTTCTTTAAATGTAACCAAATTCTATTTAAATCTTTTCAGTTCAGTAAAACATGGTTAGAAATTAAAGTAAAGGAGCTCTACGATAGCAGCTCTGGTATATCGAGCACTGACATACTACAATCAATCATTACATTTCTCAACTCCCCTCGTACCAATGAGGAGCTGCAGAATGATATGTTCGAACTACTAGGGTTCGACAAGTTTGAGTTTATTCAGGAAATATTGGAGCATAGACAGGAGATCACTGAGAGTTTGCGAGCACCTGTTCCACAACCTAGTATTGCTGAAAGTGAGTGCCTTCTTTTACTAGATAATAATATACGCAAAGACGCGAGTTCAAATCTCGTCGCGATTGAATTTTAAAAGATAAATTTTTTTTTAAAATATTTCTACTAGAAATAAAAACAAATTACGAAATAATAATATATTGTTAGAAAATATTTAAAAGGTATTTAGTACATTTCAACAATCTAGTATTGCTGTAAGAGAATGGCCATTTTTTTCTAGATAAGTATTTGTTAGAAAATACTTTAAAGGAAAAATACCTACATCTTCAAAAATTCACTTGCGGCGAGGTTAGAAATCGCGTTTCTATGTAAATCTCGTTGCGAGTGAATTTTTGATGATTCCTTTAAAATATAATGTAGTAGAAACGCTTTTAGCAATAAAAAACGAAATAGATTTAATTTGTTGTTTGAAGGGATATCCTTTTGTAGGAGTGGATATCCCACTTCCAAAGCAGGTCTGATGTAGAAGATCATTGTAGATGCTCATCTAAATGAAGCAGATTTAGATGTGTATTCCTGAACTGTCACATTTTTGCCTGACATACAGTACCGTGGCAAATATTAGAATTGGATCTGATTATTCTACTATTTATTTTGTAGTTGCCTCAGCAATGTTGCCAGAAAACAAAATGCCCCAATATTTGTGCCAAGTGTCCGTGTTGTCTGAACAAGAGAAAATGCTTGCAAAATTAGTGAGAAAAGAGGAAAAGAAATCTAAAAATTTGAAAAAGAATGAAGAGGAGAGTGAACCTGAAATTAATATTGCTCAAATGAGAGCTAAAAGGTAATGAAAGCTTTTTTTTAAATATAAAATACTGCTGTTATGGAACTTTCTAACATTGAATAATACCTTATAATATTTGTTTCTATTTCGATTTAATACCCTGTTCACACCGTCCACATTATTATTTTCAGGTTAGCGGAACTTTCAAAACCCGTGGTGCCATTTTCAGCGAGTTCAAGATCCAACAATGTCGACCCGATATTACAGAAAATATCTTATTTCCAAACTAAAGTACAATACCCTAACGTTTACGATTCATCTATCAACGCTAAAAACTCCGCTGGTAAGAAGTAATTAAATTTCTTCAAAGATTTATTTTAATGTTCAAACTTCAGGAAACTTTTTTCTTCCAAAATTCAATGCAACTTAAACCCACGATTTTCCATTCCTTAGCAAGGAGCTTACCAACTACGCCAAGTGAGCTCCAGCCACAGGATTGAATTTATCAATTGAGCTTGACCAATCAGATTCAAACAAGCTTACATAGCATAATGATGCATTTTTTGTACTGACCTATTTATAAGCGAAGTTGGTGAATTAGATGGCCGATACTGTGTTGTACATCGTACAAAGTAATCTAGTTTTTCATACTCCTTTTAGGATTTGTATCTGGCCTAAAACTGATGTTACCAGAGAACGCGATAAGAAAAGATACGAAAGAATATGAGGAAGTTATCATTCCTAAAAACGAATCCTCTCCATTGGAAGTTGGTAACACTCGAGTCCCTGTCGCGGAATTAGATGAGGTTGGTAAAAATTATATTTAAATCAGAGATATGTAAAAACTTCTAGATACGTAATAGGGGAAATTTCTTGGCAACACAAATGCAAGCTAGCTAGCCAGAGAAGTGTTAATTCCATCCCAGCTCACGTCACGATCACCCGCTTGTTATCACACAGTACATTTAGTTCACTTTCACAACATTATTCACAGACAACAATGCCTTCGGGCGTATTTAGGCGATGCACGAATTGTACTTCAAAAACTGGCAAAAAGATTTCATTTTATACGTAAGTAAAGCTGTATCTATTTATTTTAGTCTATTTTGTGAAAAAAGGTTTTTTTCCAAAAACTCAACGAAGTTTTTGACTTTGACGTTTTATCATTCTCTCCTAACCTCTATGAGATGTCATAATAATATTATGACATCTCTTTCTTACGTCATGCAAGTAGCATTGTGTCTTATGTTTTAGAAAGAGATAACAATAGTTTCGTCTATGTCTTCTTTAAATTATGTGAATGAATATAAATAATGAGTTTGTATAGCATAATTTGTGGCGCTTATCAATGATGATTTGTTTTGCAATGGCGTCTCTATAACTTTAATAGACTCATTGATTTAAATAATACAAATAAGGAATATGAAAAAACTTAAAATACCTACCTTGTTAAAACATACTTATTTAAAAGTGTTTCGTACACTTGGATAACTAATTTTGAAAGAAAAGCTTTACAAAAAAAAATGTACGAATGTTTGGAAAGCATGCCTTTAAAAATTAAACTTAGCACAGTAACTTGGTAAACTAAAAGTACAAGTATTAACACTGGTTTCCAGCTGTAGACCAAAGATGAAATTGTTCCAAAATTTATCAAATATCCGAATATTGCTGCAATTATTTCTTTTCAGATAGGTCAAATGGCATTCGAGAATGTAAAGGAACTGAATCGCATACAGTCTGTGGTGTTTCAAACTGCATACAACACTAACGAAAACCTCTTGATTTGTGCGCCTACCGGAGCAGGGAAGACTAACATAGCACTTCTGACTGTAGTACACCAAATTAAACAACATATTGAGAATAGTGTCATTATGAAGAACAAGTTTAAGGTATGTTGTAATCCAAACAAGCTCTGTAAGGTACTGGGTTACATCCCATATACAACTTGTAACAGGTATGCCCTTTTAAGCCGAAAGGGGGTTGTTCTAGACGTCTAAGCGAACAACTTTTGTTCTACGACTTTTGGAAGTTCGAAGTACTTTTCGAAAAATTACGCGTAAAGTTTACTTGAAAATCAGCTGTTTCTCAGAGTTCGAGGTCATTGACCTTATGTTGTCCTTTCATTTAGTTTGTTCTACTACAATCAAAACTTCAATTACCTTTATTTTCAAAAGCAGCTGTTTTTTTAGTGAAACATAACCTCAATATTTTCAAAAAAAAAGTTCGAATTTTCAAAAAGTCGTAGAACAAAAGTTGTTCGCCTAGACAAACAAAACAAACCGCTTTCAGCTTACCCGTTACACCTTGTATTTGCAGACCCAGCTAAAGCTCAATAGTTAAATTCTTGCAGTATTTACTTCATTTGAAACACTTTGTTTTATATGTAACGTGAGGCACATACATTTTGTGATAATGGTAAGGAACTCTTCCTTCCCGAGTCTGGGACCCAATTCCGAAACGTAATCGGCCGAAACTTCAGAGCCGATCAAACGTTAGTAGGTAGTTATCCTTCATTCTGGACCCATAATTCTCAATACATTCTTTGTTTTTTTTTTGTTTTGAACGTATAATAATGATTGGTCCAGAACGAACGAAAACCACCTGACGTTTGATCGGCTTCGAAGTTGAGTAAATTAAAAAAAAGTAGTCTAGGGGACTTAGGATAAGTAGTAGAACAAAATTATATAATTTTTAAAATTCATGTCTGTCTCTCTGTTTCTCTGTCTGTTCGTTATACAATTAAAAACTACTTATCCGATTAAAATCTGGTTTTCAATATTGGATATTTCTATTTCCGCTCGGCCGCCCGCGCCCGTGATAACGCGTATTTTACTTCCGCGGGTGAATCCGCGGGGCGCGTCTAGTTTAAAATATAATTGTGTGTTTCAGATAATCTACATAGCTCCGATGAAGGCTTTAGCATCCGAAATGACGGCGAGCTTCGGTAAACGACTGCGTAACTTAGGTATAGCTGTACGGGAATTGACGGGAGATATGAAATTAACTAAGTCCGAAGTACAGCAGACTCAAATGATCGTAACAACGCCTGAGAAATGGGATGTCGTTACTAGGAAGGGTGCAAGTAAGTATAGTATAGTAAATCGCGTAGATCTCTGGGAAAACATAATCAATAATCAAACAAAGAAAACGTGATTTAATATTTATTGCCTCTTTTCAACAGGTAGGTCTTTACATTTCAATCATTTATACAGCGAAAGCTACTTTAATCTATACTCTTTATTGTTTTCGAAAATTAGATGGATTAGGATTGCTCAGTATCCTTGCGAAAATAAATATTTTTCGTAAGATAATATTTATTTTTAAAAAATCCTTGCGAAAAATATTTTTAAGTATAAAATATGCCTTGAGCAATCAAAAGCAAAGAAATATGAAATTGGATTGAAAGCGCATCTCACGTTGGGGGTGTCTACTGTAAAGTTGACCACCCGAGCCCATGGAAGTATATGGTCCGTGCCCAAGCCAGTCAATAAGTTGCAAAACTTAACTGGTAGATGGCATTGAAACCAAGCCTTAGTTAGTAAACAATTAGCAAGGAAAGATATGGTCGAAAATTATAACATGACACGTAATTACCGTGTAGCTCAGTGGTTAGAGCACTCGCCTAGTTAGCGAGGGGGCAAAAGTCATGGGGATTTTTGAAATTTTATTTCTTTGCGAAAATATTTCTATGTATAAAATATGCCTTGAACAAAAAGAAACAAAAAATAAAAAAATATATTTTGCTAATACTACTGAGCACGTAATTGTCAATACGACTGGAGCCAACTAAGCTCCGAGTTCAATAAATCAATCTCTGTCTTTATATTCGTACCTTCACTATACCTTGTTTCGTTCATTCCGGTCTGGGTGTATTTATATGTACAATATGTATGTATTTACAAAAAAAAAAAAAAGTAATATATTTATCCGTTATCTAGTCACCGTAACACAAGCTTAGCAGCTTACCATAAGGCTAGATGGCGCTGTGTGTTGGTAACAGAATTTATTTATTACAGCCGATACGGAACTAGCATCAATAGTAAAATTGCTTATAATTGACGAAGTCCACCTGTTACACGGCGACAGAGGTCCCATAGTCGAAGCTATAGTGGCAAGGACGCTACGCCAAGTCGAGTCTACACAGAACATGATCAGAATTGTAGGACTTTCCGCTACCTTACCTAACTATCTTGATGTTGCTAGGTAAGTCTATAGTCTTTAATACCTTGTTTGCTATACTTATAAAAAACTATGAGGGAACAAAAGTCTGTACTTGGAAGTAAATTTAAACAAAAGTTTTCTAGGAGACTTAAGAAAAGTAGTGGAACAAAATTATATAGCTTTTAAAATCTCTATCTAGATCTATATATGTACTTAATATGTTAAAGGAAGAGAGGACAAAAAGTCTGTGCTTGAAAGTATATTAAAAAAAAGGTGGCCAAGGGACTTAGAAAAAAAAACAAAATTATATAACTTTTAAAATCTAAACCTATCTATACACTTATAATAATGGAAGAGAGGACAAAAAGTCTGCAATTTTTAAAATTCATGTCTGTCGGTCTGTTTCTCTGTTTGTTCCTCATACAATTAAAAACTACTTATCCGATTGAAATCTGGTTTTCAATATTGGATAGTTCTATTTTCGAGGAACCTCGTGGTATACTTTACATCGAAATTCAATAAGTAGAACCCGAGTAATAAACGAAAAGGTTGGCTATGCACTATTTCTACACAGACGAAGTCGCGGGTAACAGCTAGTCTGAAATAAATGGTTTCTTTATGATTGTATGCTCTATTACTAACTGGTAATGTTGTAATTCCCTTGCAGATTTCTTCGTGTAAATCCAAATATCGGTCTATTTTTCTTCGACTCTCGCTTCCGTCCTGTACCTTTAGAACAACAGTTTATTGGCATCAAAGAAATTGGTAGCGGCGGTGGTGCTCATCTTAGACAAGTAAGAAATTAAAAAGCCTAAGTTGTAATAGATGGTAAATGCAGATGCAAAGATACAGAGTGTGAGTGACCGACGCCGGTGACGTTACTCCCGGATTAAGTAAAGATGCGTTGTTGGTTCGAATCCCGCGCAGCGTCGACCGAGCGTTGTGTTTTTGTACATGTATTTTTCCTTTAAAAATTAAGGGAAAAATACATGTAAAAAAACACAACGCTCGGTCGACGCTGAGCGTCTTTTAAGTAAGAAATTATTTAAAATGATCTATATTTGTAGCGAAATAAGTTTTATATTTCTAAAGCAAGTTGCTGGTTACAAATCTACAATGTTGTCTTGCAGATACAACAAATGAACGAAATATGTTACGATAAGACAGTTGAAATGGTACAGAAAGGCCATCAAGTCATGGTGTTTGTCCACGCTCGGAACGCCACGCACCAAACTGCTTTAGTTCTTAAAGAATTGGCGCAAAAAAAAGGACACCTAAAACATTTTGAGCCCGAAGATACTGGGGAATTTTTCAAAGCGAAAAAGGCAATTGGGAGCAGTCCTAATAAAGTTTTAGCGGAATTATTTGGCTTTGGTTTCGCCTGTCATCATGCTGGTATGCTTAGGAGTGATAGGTAACATACATTATCTAAACTTTCTCCACTCACCAACTTTCCAACAACTGCCATGGCCATTTATTTTTTAAAATTATATCGTTGGTTCTTATTTTTCCGTATATTTTAAGTTTTTTCAATCTACACCCAATACTTAAAAACTTAGCTAAAACATGATTCCGAATAAGACCTATATAATGCTAAACCGTTTCAAAATCGGCTCGGTCGTTTCAAAGACATGCAAATTTTTATGCTTAAAAATAAATAAGTATTTGTATCTGGTCTGGGTGTCTTTCTATGTATAATATGTATGTATTTACAAAAAAAAAAGTATAATTTTATATTAAATCCGTTGTCTGGTACCCATAGTACAAGCCTAGTGCTTAGTTTGGGGCTAGATTGCGCTGTGTGCAATGTAGTGCAATATTATTTATTTATTTTATTTAAAGACAATAAGCACACAAACACACACATTTCACCACAAACGCATATATCGTCTCCGTTTTCATTTAAAGCTCAAAATATACGACATTACTCTGTATTTTCAGGAATATGGTAGAAAAGTATTTTGCAGAAGGATACATCAAAGTTTTAGTTTGTACATCGACCTTAGCTTGGGGAGTCAACTTGCCGGCTCATGCTGTTGTTATCAGGGTAAGTCGTACCATAAGTAATTTGAAAATTAAACTGGTTTTATCGATTTTCAGACTGATTGTTAGGTAAATAAAACTGGTGACAGACAGACAATGGAATCTTCGTACATAGGTCCCGTTTTTACCCTGATTACTTTACTTTTCTACTGTAGGGTACAGAAATCTACGACCAAGCACACGGAACATTCGTAGACCTCAGCATACTGGACGTCCTACAAATATTCGGTCGCGCCGGGCGACCGCAGTTCGACACGTCCGGCACCGGCATCATCATCACCACACATGACAAGCTGACTCACTATCTCAAGTCGATGACGAATCAGTTCCCTATCGAAAGCAACTTTATCAACCTATTGGCGGACAATTTGAACGCGGAAGTGGCTTTGGGAACGGTCACCAATATCGACGAGGCGGTTGAGTGGTTGAGTTATACGTACTTGTTTGTCAGGATGAGGATTAATCCACAGGTACCTATGTTTGTTTCATTAGCCTACTGTTTCCCACTGCAGGGCAAAGATTCCTTTTATTTTCTCTCATTTTTCACGATCTCCTGCTGCTTTTGAGATGTTACTACCTTTTTTTAAACTATCGATTATTCAACTTACTTTTAAAAACCTTTTAATCCTACTAATATTAAAAATGTAAAAATGTGTGTGTTTGGATGTTTGTTACTCTATCACCCAAAAACTACTAAACGATTACGATGAAACTTGAAATATAGGTAGCTGGATACCGGGAATAACACGATGGCTACTATTTATCCCGATATTCCCGCGGGAACGGGACTCACGCGGATAAAACCCCGGGTCGCAGCTAGCTAGTTTATAATCGATCGTTCGTTCGCAAAAACATAAGTAGTAACCCCTTTGGCTATTTCGTCGAATGCGTAGTAAAGTTACATTTTAATACGTGGTAAAGTCAACATAGGCCTAAGCAAGCAGTTTTGCTATTAATCTGTAGACGAAAGATAAAAAGTGGACGGATCTTAAATCTCACACTCGCACCGCAATTTGTCACGCATTGTTTTATACAGAAATCTTGATACAACATCTATACTCTATCCCCCTTATATAAAAACGCTATTAATGTGCTGCATGACTATGCATCGTTTGTCTTTTACTGTCACGTGAAGTTTCAAAGTTGACAGACAGAGACAAACGTCACATAACTTAGTCATGTGTAAATAATATTTTATAAATAAGGTGTTTGGATTTTTTAATAATTTTTGTGTGTGTGTGCTGAGGACCTATATTAACACGTAGGCTACGATTTAAAGGCTACGGAGTTTGAAAGGGTAAAACCGCAGAGTTAGTTAGTTGAAGAAAAAAAAACGATGACATATTGGGCCCTACCATGATGTCTTATAAGTCGTCGCGTTGTCGTTCAGCTAAAATTAAAAACACATCAAATAATTAAAAAAAAAAAACTTTAAAAAAAAAGTAGTCGGGGTATTTTTTATTAAAAATTTACTTTATTTTTTTGAACGACAAAAGGACGACATAGCAACGACAAACAAGCATCGTAGCGCGGTTGTGTAGGCTAAGCTCATTTTGTATGCGATACAAATCTTTAGCACTTCTGAGTCTTTTGATCGTCTATTCTCAGGTATACGGTCTAACATACACCGACGTCCAAGACGAGCCAATGTTAGAGACCAAACGTCGGGAACTGATCACAGCCGCCGCCATGCAGTTGGACAACACACACATGATACGGTACAACGAGAGAACTGGCGACCTTAACATTACTGGTGAGAGGTTCTAGCATCGCTAGGCTACGCTATTAACCACGGTTTCTCGATATTTAAAGCGACCCAGACGGCCGAATACAAAAATGCCATTTAAAATATGAGGACTATTATTTAGATAATAAAACACTTTATTTATCGGGTTGAATAGCGTTTTATTCATGGTTTTAAGTGTTTTATTATGCAAAATCGCGAACACCATAGAAAAAATTATTTAGATCTTAAATTCTAAATTTCGAATGTTGAATTTGGAAGCTTATCACGTGATTAAGCAAATACGTAGTCTTCTTCTTCTTTAAAATGGCTTTTCCATTCTGACATTTGCCAGTGTCAAGTATTACAGTATTTGCAGGTTATTTGAATCGAACAAAACAGTCATGTCGTCATAGTTAAAGTCAAGTCCAGGGAATCATTGTAAAAAGGGGGCCCATTTTTTACAATGTTTGTTTATAGAGTTTTGGAGACAACACTAAGCTAAAGTCCATGTTTTTTTCACTTTTATTTACACTTGTACCTTCACGAAACTAAAATGATTAATATGCCCCCGAAATTAAACAATTTACACGCATTTGAACAAGTTTCACAAAAATGAAAATTTAGTAACACATCTCCTCAACGCATTCCCGCCAAAACTCCCATTATTTAGCTCAACATTTCGAATTTTGAATTTCGAAGCTAATTACGTGATTAAGCAAATACGTAGTCCGCAAATTTTATGTGATGTTTTAGCATTCGACCGATAGACTTTCTTATGAAATAGTTTTAGTTTTTAGTTTTTTATCGACCGTTTACTTTAACAATCATTAATTCTTCGAAAATCCTTATAAATTAATTGTGCCATCTATCAATAGGTACCTATTGAAATTATTTTATGAAAGAGTGTAACTTTACTTGTGTTTATTACCACTAATTAAAGTTAACAAATCTGATGATCTGACTGGCCAGTGTACCGAGGCTGGGTTGTGGGGTGGGAAACTGACTAGATAAAAATAGTCATGTATAACAAAGTTCAATTCAATTCATTTATTCACAACTGCTTGCACTAGGTAAATTACAGTAGGTGTTATAAAAATAAATATGATGTCCTCTAGGCCCACCATAATAGGTATACAGTCAACTTATAAGGTAAGAATATAAATCAGGAGAATTATTCATAATAATGTCATGTGTGTATTGTATTGTGTATGTGTATTGTCTGTGTTTGTTATCGCAAGCAAGAGCCCAGTTGTGTATAGTGATTTTCTAAGTGACTTATATTCTTACAGTATTACTTTTTACGGTTCCGTACCTATAGGGTAAAAACGGGACACTATTACTAAGACTTCGCTGTCCGTACGTCTGTCCGTCACCTGACTGTATCTCCAGAACCGTGAAAGCTAGACAGTTGAAATTTTCACAAGTAAATTGACAAATACTTAAGGGCGGCTCCCATACAAGAAACGTGTTTTTGCCGTGTTTTTTTTCCATTAATGGTACGGAACGCTTCGTACGCAAGTCTCACTCGTTTACTAATAAGAACTAATTTTTCGGACAGATTTGGGTAGAACAGCTAGTCACTACTACATAACATGCGAAACTATGGAGGTTTTCAATTCCATGGTCCGGAAATCCATGACGCAGGGCGCTGTCCTAGAAATGCTAACAAGATGCTCCGATTTCCAACAGTTGAAGGTAAATTTGTTGTTAGTAACAGTGATTTGTAACATAAAAAAGATCTAGCCAACTTATATTTTTTAAATCACCATGGAATAATAAGATAATTGCCTTACTTTTGGAGCAAAGAGTGAGATGTACTAATAGAGAGAATTATGGCAATAACATTACATAGGCCACAGAAAGAAATAGCTTAAAATAAGTTGTACACATAGGCGACCCAAAAAGCTATTTTTTCCAGGCCACTTTAATGACAAAAGACGTTTTTATCTAAGATAAAACTAAAGCTGCGCCCGACGGTTTTACACGTTTAAGTCCTAAATTCGCAGAAATATTAGGATATGTTTTACACTTATAACCCATATACGAGTATTACTTGGCTTATAAACCTTCCTATTAAGTTTATCTATCTAATAAAAAACTCGCATCAAAATCTGTTAAGCTAAGCTAATCTAAGCATTAAATACAAACATACAGACAGCGGGAATCGACTTTGTTTTATATTATGTTGATTCTATAATATCGAAAAAATCTTCGATATCTAACATTAGTTATTTGTTAAAGATCCGCAAAGAAGAATTAACAGAGCTATGGTCCCTCAAAGACCAGTACTGCGAGCTCCGCATCGAAGATCCGCCTGAAGACATTCACTGGAAGATCAACATTCTACTGCAGGTGTTTCTGTCTAGAGGGAGAGTCAACGCTTCCTCTTTGCAGTCAGATTTGAACTATATTAGTCAGGTAAGGTGGAGTTTAGTTATAAAATTACAGTGCGTTTGAATGGATGACTCGAGGCCGCCCTGTTGAGAGTGTATACTATAACTTATAAGATTTATTTTATGTTGGTTTCAGCATACATACACAATGTGACGCTTAGAGCGAGAGAGTAAAAACGAGCGTATTAATGTTCCTAGAAGTTGCGTTTTTGGCAAGCATGCCTTTACCCGCATACTCATTGAATAAAGACTGTATACATATAAATCGCTAAGCTTCTTAGCGTTGTTTCCGTACAAATAATAATATACCATTTATTTCAGGCAACAAAGCCCATAAATAAATACCTTATAGACTAAAATACAATTTTAGTAGGACTTCCTTAGTAATAAATTAAATTATAGTCTTAGTGCATCCTTGTGGTATTAGTTCGTAGAAGCGACGGAACACCACACCATTCGTTCAAATATATTAACGTAGTATCTGCCTTAATATTCCCCTGTGTTTATGATGTTTGAAAGTTAATTTCAACATTTCATTTACCAGAACGCTGTACGAATAGTTCGAGCGTTATTCGAAATCACTCTTCGCAAAAACAATGCATACATGGCGGCTATTTACTTGAAAATGGCTAAAATGCTGGAACTGCAACTGTGGGACTTCTACAGCGATATGAGACAGTTCAACTGCTTTACTATGGAGACCTTGAAACATATTGAATATCCGATGTTGAAACCTGATCAGATTAGAGACATGGATTGGAAGGAATTAGGTAAACTAAGCTATCTGTAAATATACTCTTTGAACTTATTAATAGATAATTTACGTACGGACCAATTTCAAAAATTATTTTTCTCCAATAGAAAGCCATATGTAGAGGTGTAATATAGGCTACTACCGATTTTCTCACGGGATGGGGATTTGCGCGGGTAAAATTATAAATAAGGGAAAAAATTAGATACCTGAGTCTTTTATGAACATTAAAAACTGAACACGACCAAGTATAGAGCCCTGTGGAACACCCATTCAAATATGTACTTTTCAGTTTTCTCATTTGTTTTTTAGGTGAATTGATAAGAAATCCAAAGAACGCACGTCACCTTAAAAAATGTGCTGACGAATTTCCGCTGCTAGAAATGGAAGCAAGCTTGCACCCCATCACACGAACTGTTCTAAGAATACGACTGATTATAACTCCTAATTTCAAGTCAGTATACTTCCGTTGAACAAATCATTGAAAATTATATCGTATTGCTTTACAAATACAGTACATTTTCACAGATGGAATGAAAAATATCACGGTAAATCCCCAGAAGCATTTTGGGTTTGGGTTGAGGATCCAGAAACGGATATAATGTATTACCACGAATACTTTCTCATTACAAAGAAACAGGTAAGTTTTCGACTTTGTGTTTTACCTAATAAGGTTTAAATTTCCCTAAATAACAACTAAGACTGAACTTTTTTCGACAGGTCATAACCAATGAACCTCAAGAATTGATAATAACTATACCTATATCGGAACCTTTGCCTCCTCAATATTATATTCGAGCTACTTCTGAAAGGTGAGATGTTACAAGTTTCTTCAACCAATATAATCTTATCTTACTAATAATAGGGGTTAAAGTATGAAATTGCCGTTTTATTGCAATAGGTTCTTTGAATTGACATAGAATCTTCATGGTTTGAGGTTTTCGAATGAAACTTTTTTCAAATGGTTTCTGTGATGTTCTTTTTTTAAAAACTGTGAAACATTTGAATATCGACTTTCAATTGTTTTTGTTATTCAATTTAGACACGAAAGATGGATACTGCGAAAATTCGAGTGATTTTTGAATACGAGTTCCGACGCTAACTAACGCGGCAGAAACAGCCCGCAATATCAATGCTGCGTTTGGAGAGGGGTCTACTAATGAACGCACCGTGCGATTTTGGTTTAAACGCTTTCGTGATGGAAATTTCGACTTAAAGAACGAGCCACGAGGAAGACCGCCCACACAGGTGAATAACGATGAATTAAGAGAGATAGTGGAAGCCGATCCTAGTCAAACTACCCAGGAATTAGCGGCATGGTTTAACGTTACCTTACCCACTTTATTGACTCACTTGCGTCAAATCAATAAAATAAAAAAATACGAAAAATGGGTGCCTCATGATTTGACTGATCTGCAGAAAGAAACGCGTGTTGAAACTTGTGTTGCCTTGTTGAACCGGTACAGAAATGAAGGAATATTGGATCGAATTGTAACATGTGATGAAAAGTGGATTCTTTATGATAACCGGAAAAGAAAAATGCAATGGCTGACCCCAGGTCAAATGCCACAACAGTGTCCTAAAGCAAAACTTACCAATAAAAAGGTAATGGTAACTGTTTGGTGGTCTCAGCATGGTGTTATTCACTATAGTTTTCTTCGATCTGGTCAAGCAATTACGGCAGATGTCTATTGTGCCGAACTCCGAACCATGTTGACAAAACTAGCAGTAAAACAGCCCCGACTCATGAATCGATCTTCACCATTATTGCTCCACGACAACGCGAGACCTCACACAGCACGAGAAACCATTTTGACCCTTCAGGAACTGCACTTAGAAACCATTCGTCATCCTCCGTATTCACCAGACCTTGCTCCAACGGACTACCATTTTTTTCGTGATTTGGACAATTATCTACGTGACAAGAAGTTTTCTTCCCAGGAGGCAGTACAAAATGCTTTCACACAGTTTGTGCAGTCTAGATCGTCGGAGTTCTATCGCAAAGGCATTAATAACCTTCCCATTAGATGGCAGCAATGTATAGATAATAATGGCAACTATTTTGATTAAATAAATTTGTTAAAAATTTAAAAAATAAACAATTAAAATTTTCAGTACAAATCGGCAATTTCATACTTTAACCCCTAATATTATAAACGCGAAAGTTTGTATGTATGAATGTGACTTTGTTACTCTTTCACGCAAAAACTCCTAAACCGATTGCAATGAAACTTGGAATATATGTAGCTGGATACTGGGAATAACACATAGGCTACTTTTTATCCCGAAATTCAAGCGGGAACGGGACTTACACGTGTGAAACCGCGCAGCGCAGCAAGTCAGTAATATTTCTGAATAACGCAGGTGAAACAGCGGGTTGGTCTAGTATGTTGATAAATGATTTATTTTGCAGAATTCTATACATTTAGGAGACTTACAGGTGGCTTCTGATTTACTATTTCAGATGGATCGGCTCGGAAAGCGTACTTCCATTGACATTCCAACATTTAATTTTACCAGAAACACATCCGCCACATACAGGTTTGTAACTCAGACCCTAATTTTAACATAATAATATTATTTGAGACAATGAAAAAAATATGACAACAAATAAACCGACATAAATGTAATAATTATGTAAATTATAGTGACGATACCTGAGAAATGGGACGACATCAGTCGTTCGTGGCAAACTAGGAACTATGTCGGAGATGTGGTTCTCATTGTCATTGATGAGGTTTAAGTTAGCGAATTATTCCAGACCTACTAGAACTCCAACCGCTACCAGTAACAGCCCTGAACAACCCCCCTTACGAGATGTTGTACAACTTCAGCCACTTCAACCCGATCCAGACGCAAATATTCCACTGTCTGTACCACACCGATAGGAACGTACTGCTCGGCGCGCCCACTGGCTCCGGCAAGACTATCGTCGCCGAGGTGGCCATGTTCAGGGTGTTTAATGAATATCCTAATTGTAAGGTGAGGTGCATTTTATGTTTTTGTAATCTAGCTGAGTCTCGTGGTTGCACTCGCATTTGTCTCGATCCCTCTGTAGTTTACAAAAACCCTTTCATAGTTGATATCTACAAAATCAAAATTTAGTGTCTTCAACGCTACCAACTTAGGCTGCACGACAAAGGGATGACCCCGTTTGTCCTAGCTGTCTGGAATAGGAGAAAACTAGCTATCATCTGGTAGCAATAATTCCCCGCATACGCTATAGCCAGAAGAGAAATAATGAACTCAGGTACGCTATCTGAAAGTGACCTAAGTGGTATTATAATAGGGCAGTTATTAAAATTCTGCCAAGTAACAGGTAGATTTAGTGGGTCGCCGTCACCGTGAGTTACCAGTTAACTCAAACTCTAAAAGGGTCTTGGGGAACTGGGTGAAATGATCCCAACATGAGAGGACCGATTACTCGTCTAGAGTTTGCCTGGCGTCCCCTACTAGAAATAATAATAAATAGGCTGTACGTTGATAAATAAGTCAATAAATCAAAACTTGGAATTTTATAATGTATCTATTTATACTCAGCATAGGTCCCGGTCCTGTGGAAATATCGTGATAAAACCACCACCAGTACCAAACCATATTATAAATAAATGTTTGAATTGAAATGAATTGTAAAGTAGTCTATATGTCAATCCAGGAAAAACTACCTGTGTGTAAATTTCAGCCAAATACATTTGGCTTTTTTTGCGTGTATATGTATAAATATTCGGTTATTTTACAGGTAGTCTACATAGCACCTCTGAAAGCATTGGTCAAAGAAAGAATAAAAGATTGGAAAATTCGAATGGAACAGAAACTAAACAAGAAGGTCGTCGAATTAACAGGTGACTCGTCATATTCCATAAAATAAATATCCAGACTCCAGACGTAATAACTATCCAAACCCCTCCGATTGCCGAAAAATAAACAACTCAAGATCTTAGCTTATACTTGAACGGTCCCTTAACTTTCAGGTGACGTATCCCCCGACATCCGTGCCATAAGAAACTCCAACATAATAGTGACGACCCCTGAGAAATGGGACGGAATCAGTCGTTCGTGGCAAACCAGGAACTATGTCAGAGATGTGGCGCTTATTGTCATTGATGAGATACATTTACTGGGAGAGGATCGGGGGCCGGTGCTTGAAGTTATCGTATCGAGGTAAGGAACTATCATATAATAGTGACGACTCCTAAGAAATGGGACGGTATCAGTCGTTCGTGGCAAACCAGGAACTATGTCAGAGATGTGGCACTCATTGTCAATGATGAGATACATTTATTGGGAGAGGATCGGGGGCCGGTGCTTGAAGTTATCGTAACGAGGTAAGAAACTATCATATAATAGTGATGATGCCTGAGAAATGGGACGGAATCAGTCGTTTGTGGCAAACCAGGAACTATGTCAGAGATGTGGCGCTTATTGTCATTAATGAGATACATTTACTGGGAGAGGATCGGGGACCGGTGCTTAAAGTTATCGTATCGAGGTATTTTTGTCCTCTCTGGTACAGATTCTATAGTCTATGACATCGAAAGGAGTTGGGCTTCATAGATTTTAACGTTTTCTTTGTGGGATAGTTAAGAAAAATGTATAATCTGTGTTACCAGCCGACTCAACATTTTTATCGGCTGTCAAATTTAATTTAATATTCTAAAGAATTTCACTGTGCTATCTATCACAAAGTTCTGAAACAATTTCATTCTAAAGTGCGTTGTTATCCATGGTTTAATCAGAAACTTCCTATTTACTTTATTTCCAGAACAAATTTCATAGAATCCCATACTTCAAGACGTCTTCGTATCATCGGGCTGTCTACGGCTTTGGCAAATGCCAAGGACTTAGCCAACTGGTTAAATATCGGAGAAATGGGCCTTTACAACTTTAGACCTTCAGTGAGACCAGTACCTTTAGAAGTAAGATATTTTTATGTAGGACTAGGTACAACTAAAATATTACAAATTTCTCGTGTCTCCTTTTATATGGCTATATTCCATTTGAACATTAGCCAGTGTCTTATTAATATTTGCAAGTTATTTGCATCGAAACAGTTAAGTCAAGTCGAGGGAATCATTGTAAAACGGCGGCCATTTACAATGATTGTTCACGGAGCTTTGGAGACAACGCTAAAGGCCATGTTTTGCACCAATTTTTACTTTCACTACACTTGTACACCTTCACAAAACTAAATTGATTAATATGCCAACGAAATTAAACAATTTACACGCATTTGAACTAGGTTTCACAAAAATGAAAATTTAGCAACACGTCTCCTCACCACGTTCCCGCCAAAACTAACGTTCGTGTTCGGTCCTCAGGTGCACATCTCGGGTCACCCCGGTCGGCACTACTGCCCGCGCATGATGTCCATGAACAAGCCGACGTTCCAGGCGATCCGCACGCACTCGCCGCACGCGCCCGCACTTGTCTTCGTGTCCAGTCGACGACAGACTAGGTAACCTGCGCTTAAATTGACGATGGAAAATTTTGCTAAAAGAAAACTGTCCTTTGTTTTCAAAAATAAGTAATCCTGAATTTGAAAGTTTTTGAAAAATCATCAGAAATCCATTCCGCGAATTGTAAAAAAAGCCTACCTCATCGGAAAAACACAATTTGTAATTTTGCAATTTTAAGCTGTCTTTTATCAGCTGTTGAGACTATGCATCAAGGCATAGTCATCAGGCATCAGTCCATCATTGAGGACAAGGATTTTTTTTAGTTAAAGAAATAAATAAAATAAATTCTGCGACACAGCGCCATCTAGCCCCATGGTAAGTTGCTAAGCTTGTGTTACGGTGACTAGACAACGGATATACCTACTTATATACATAGATTTTAAAAATAGAGATTTAACAAAACCTAAATATACCCCATGTGTTAATCTAAATCTCCAGCTTTACGTTCCAGGCTCATTGCAATCGATTCTGTAGTTTTGGCGTGAAAGAGTAACAAACATACTCGCTTGCTTACTTACACTAGTAGAATGTATCTAGTTATTCAATTATCCTTAATATATGCCGCGACTTTTCGTATAAACGATCTCAAACCTTGGAGTGAGCAGATATTGCCGACGTTAAAGCCATAGATAGATTCTGCTCGCTCCTTGTGCGGTAGCTTTTTCAACCCCGTTATCGACAGCATCGTATTCCCAAACCGACGACGACGTTATGCGGTAGGGTCCTTCATCGCAACGATAAATTACTAAAACAATAAAAGTAACGCGATTAGAACCGAAAACTGAGTTTAATTTCAACTGATGTTTGTCCAGATTAACAGCCCTGGATCTAATCGCCTATCTAGCAGCAGAAGACAACCCCAAGCAATGGCTACACATGCAGGAATCGGAAATGGAACAGATCCTGTCCAACATTCGCGAGTCCAACCTCAAGCTGACCCTCGCCTTCGGTATCGGAATACATCACGCCGGTCTACACGAGAGGGACAGAAATACTGTCGAAGAGTTGTTCGTTAATCAGAAGATACAGGTTAAACACATTACTTGTTATTTTAAAATAAGGTTAAGTGCCAGGCCTGGTTGCGGACAGAGAAATCTACTTTTTGGCAGTGCGCACAAAAAAGGTGGAGGCGGAATGTTTAACATATGTGGATAGCAAACAACCGTACCCCTCGTGGTCTTATATATAATAATAGGGGTTAAAGTATGAAATTGCCGTTTAATTGCAATAGGTTCTTTGAATTGACATAGAATCTTCATGGTTTGAGGTTTTCGAATGAAACTTTTTTCAAATGGTTTCTGTGATGTTCTTTTTTTAAAAACTGTGAAACATTTGAATATCGACTTTCAATTGTTTTTGTTATTCAATTTAGACAAGAAAGATGGATACTGCGAAAATTCGAGTGATTTTTGAATACGAGTTCCGACGCGGACCTAACGCGGCAGAAACAGCCCGCAATATCAATGCTGCGTTTGGAGAGGGGTCTACTAATGAACGCACCGTGCGATTTTGGTTTAAACGCTTTCGTGATGGAAATTTCGACTTAAAGAACGAGCCACGAGGAAGACCGCCCACACAGGTGAATAACGATGAATTAAGAGAGATAGTGGAAGCCGATCCTAGTCAAACTACCCAGGAATTAGCGGCATGGTTTAACGTTACCTTACCCACTTTATTGATTCACTTGCGTCAAATCAATAAAATAAAAAAATACAAAAAATGGGTGCCTCATGATTTGACTGATCTGCAGAAAGAAACGCGTGTTGAAACTTGTGTTGCCTTGTTGAACCGGTACAGAAATGAAGGAATATTCGATCGAATTGTAACATGTGATGAAAAGTGGATTCTTTATGATAACACAGGTGAATAACGATGAATTAAGAGAGATAGTGGAAGCCGATCCTAGTCAAACTACCCAGGAATTAGCGGCATGGTTTAACGTTACCTTACCCACTTTATTGACTCACTTGCGTCAAATCAATAAAATAAAAAAATACGAATAATGGGTGCCTCATGATTTGACTGATCTGCAGAAAGAAACGCGTGTTGAAACTTGTGTTGCCTTGTTGAACCGGTACAGAAATGAAGGAATATTGGATCGAATTGTAACATGTGATGAAAAGTGGATTCTTTATGATAACCGGAAAAGAAAAATGCAATGGCTGACCCCAGGTCAAATGCCACAACAGTGTCCTAAAGCAAAACTTACCAATAAAAAGGTAATGGTAACTGTTTGGTGGTCTCAGCATGGTGTTATTCACTATAGTTTTCTTCGATCTGGTCAAGCAATTACGGCAGATGTCTATTGTGCCGAACTCCGAACCATGTTGACAAAACTAGCAGTAAAACAGCCCCGACTCATGAATCGATCTTCACCATTATTGCTCCACGACAACGCGAGACCTCACACAGCACGAGAAACCATTTTGACCCTTCAGGAACTGCACTTAGAAACCATTCGTCATCCTCCGTATTCACCAGACCTTGCTCCAACGGACTACCATTTTTTTCGTGATTTGGACAATTATCTACGTGACAAGAAGTTTTCTTCCCAGGAGGCAGTACAAAATGCTTTCACACAGTTTGTGCAGTCTAGATCGTCGGAGTTCTATCGCAAAGGCATTAATAACCTTCCCATTAGATGGCAGCAATGTATAGATAATAATGGCAACTATTTTGATTAAATAAATTTGTTAAAAATTTAAAAAATAAACAATTAAGATTTTCAGTACAAATCGGCAATTTCATACTTTAACCCCTAATATATTAACCCTGAATAGAAGAGGTAAATTATGGGACGGATCCCCAGAGATGCAGGTTCAAGTCCTGTCGGGTGCGAAATTTTTGGAAAGCATTTCTTTAAGTATAGTCATCCAAGTGTAGGAAACACTTTAATATATATCAAAAAAGAGATATTATTATGTTAAAAAACCGTGGTTTAGTAAAAAGTGTATTACAAAACGAGAATCGCTTTTTCTCGACGTAAACTACGATTAAGGAATAATTTATATTAGACCGAGCTTCGTTGTCCATTGCTCGGCGAGAAGTTGATCGGTCTGTTGCAACCGAGTGGTGGCCGAGCAATAGGCAACGAAGCTCGGACATGGTATGGGCCGGTGACGGTCTAATATAAATCATCCCTTAAAGTTAAACTGCCCGCCGCGCCGAAACCCCTAGTTTACTCATCATATTTTAGGAAGTTGCATACATCGCCACCACATAGCCTAAAAACAATCAAGAAGGCTGTTATGGATATTAGACAATGAATATGACGCTTTCTTTGGGAATACTTACATATGATACATAAACACCTAGAGCTAGAAAAACTCTTTTTAGGTTTAAGGTGGTAATTGAATACACTATCTTTTGCATCACAACTTGGTTAGCTTCAGACGATATTGACAGGGCATTTCCTCTTGGCATGGTTGACTAGGCTCAATGCTGCGAGGGTGGTATAGGTAAGCAATAAGCAAACCTACCTAACTTAACAATAGGAATCACAGATTGGCGATTGGAGATATGGCAAATTATTATTAGCCGAGGGAACGTCAAACTCGGTAAAAATTTCTACTTAGTTCAATAACTAAAATATACTCTATATCTTCCTGTCCTAGGTTCTAATTTGCACAGCAACGTTGGCTTGGGGTGTGAATTTTCCCGCACATTTGGTGGTCATAAAAGGCACGGAGTATTTCGACGGCAAACAGAAGAGATACGTCGATATGCCCATTACTGATGTGTTGCAAATGATGGGCAGAGCTGGAAGACCTCAGGTATGTGAAATTATTATTAAAAAATGGTCAAGTGCGAGTCGGACTCGCGCGCGAATAGTTCCGTACCATTCTCACAAAAATGACGCTTGTTGTATCAACAGAAATACATCATTTGTAAACATTGTATTCTTTGAAAATAATAGTTTTAATAGTCAGTAGGTATATTTGTAAAATCATTAAGTTGACATTAAGATTGATTTAAAATAATTCATTTCTGATAGTAATATTTTAACCGGGTCTTACTCGCGTATTGATCATGTTACAATGGTCTTGGTCGCGAGGGGACTCCTCCGATCATCCTCAGATCATTGTAACATGATCGAAACGTCGAGGTAAGAGAATTTAAAAGTAACAATACGCGAGTAAGACCCGGTTAAAATATTACTATGAGTACAAATCGTACGAGTTTAAAAATTCAATTCTGATATTTGCATGCTAAGTTAAGTGCTGGTGAAATATGTTGAACTATACCTACTAATTGATAACATAAGTTGTAACGATATTTAGTGCAAATAAATTACATTCATTCATTTAATTTTTAACTGTTTACCTATCACGTTTCATGAGGTAAATACCTGGTGACTAACCCACTGACGGATAGCGAAGTCTTAGTAAAAGGGTTCCATTTGATCTTTTGGGTATAGGAATGGCATGAGAATGGGGAAAAAAACAAAAAATCCAAATCCCTGCGGCATATAAATTGGAAGATAACAGAAACGCTACTCAAAATTTGAGTTATACTTAAACAAGCAGTTCTTAAACTAAAAAAATCCGATACTAATTTTAAATTTATGTACTTACTAGCTGCGCCCCGCAGTTCTACCCGCGTAAGTCCCGTTCTCGCTGGAATATCAGGATAAAATGAATGTGTTATTTCCGGTATCCAACTACTTATATTACAAGTTTCATCGCAATCAGTTCGGTAGTTTTTACGTGATTGAATAATAAACATACACACTTTCACATTTATAACATTAGTAGGATGGGATTATAATATTAGTAGGATTTGGCCGTTAGGATGTTTTTATCATCGATCGTATTGTTTTTATATTTCAGTATGACAACGAAGGAGTGGCAGTGGTTCTAGTGCACGATCAGAAGAAAAACTTCTACAAGAAGTTCTTGTATGAACCGTTCCCCGTCGAGTCCAGTCTCTTGGGAGTGTTGCCCGACCATTTGAACGCTGAAATTGTTGCTGGTAACGCTTATTTATTTATTTAGATATTACTTAGATTCTACAAGAAATATTTAAAAGAAAAATAACTTCAAAAATTCACTCGCGACGAGATTCGAACTCGCGTCTCTGCGTCAGTACCGCAGCGCCTTAACCAATTAGGCCACATGATTTCACATCTAGAGCAGCTAATTTTAGAATATGAATGTTTCCCTGTCTACTATTTTTTCGACTAAGGCGCGATTGAGACGCCATCTACAGTAAATATTTCTAGTGGATAGCGGATATGCTTTGAGCAATAAAAACAAATAACAAAATATTTAGATTCTTTCTAGTCAATACAATACAATGTAATCTATAACTAATGTACACCAAACTTAGACTAAATTGAATGTACATTTTGTAGGTTGTTATGTGAATTATAAGATATACATGAATTATAATTTGTAGGTTGTTATGTGAATTATAAGTTATACATTAATCTTACTAATATTATAAACGCGAAAGTTTGTATGTATGTGAGGTTGTTACTCTTTCACGCAAAAACTACAGAACCGATTGCGATGAAACTTGGAATATAGGTAGCTGGGGACCTGGATTAACACATAGGCTACTTTTTATCCCGTTTTTTCCCGCAGGAACGGGACTTACGACTTATTTTATTAAAATATTTTATCCCAAAAAGTGAAAGTTCTCCCGATTTAGCAACATTACGCGGGTGGGAAGGGGGGTTAGGCGCGGGTCGTACACTTAGTTTTTGGACACACTGCAGTGCATTAAAACAAATCGGACCGCGGCTTCTGGTTTGTTCTGAGTTCGATCATCATCATCATCAGCCTGCCGAAAATACATCTAGGTGGCGTGTAATTGGAGAGGCCTTTATCCAGCAGTGGACTGCAACAGGCTGAGTTCGATGGTACTATAGTAACTAATGTTCCAGGCACAGTGCAGACCAAACAAGACATCTTAGACTACATGACGTGGACGTACTTCTTCCGTCGCCTGCTCAAGAACCCCTCCTACTACAACTTGGAGAGCACGGAGCCACAGGACGTCAACTATTACCTCTCCAACTTAGTGCAGAGCTCGCTCGATTCGCTCGCCAGAGCTAACTGTGTTGAAATCGAAGAGGTTAGTCTTTTAAGCTTTTTTTACATTACGAAGTTAGGTTCATCTTACTTCTTACTAATATTATAAACGCGAAAGTTTGTATGTAAAAGTTACTATTTTTCTTTTGTGCGTGATTTTATGCCTTTTGTTTTCCTTCATCGTAAGAGCGATGTTAATAGCGCACATAATTTTTTCTTAAGAAAAACACATTGGTGCGCGGCCGGGATTTGAAACCACGACCTTCGGAATGAAAGTCGGGGTATCAACCACTAGACCAACACCGCTCTTGGTGTAGTGTAAGTTTGTATGGATGTGTGGCGGACACATATTTCTATGTGTCAGCACATATTTTCGTAATCTATCGATACCGCGGAAATACGTGTTTATAATGTAACTTGTGATTCACGTATTAACGTGATCGTTGCGCTACCTACCGTAAACCTTCTTATCTTGATATTTGAACTAATTATTTAGGCTAAAGATTGTTATTACTCGAGAGGTAATATATCTACCACCAACATGGACGACTAGTTTCCTTACTCCATCTGGGCACCCCATATGTGAGTTTGTTACTCTTTAACGCAAAAACTACTGAATAGATTGCGATGAAACTTGGATATGGGTCCAGGAGACCTGGAATAACACATGGGCTACGTTTTATCCCGATATTCCCGCGGGAACGGGACTTAAGCGGGTAAAACCGCAGGGCGTAGCTTATATATAAAATATTATTTACACATGACTAAGTTATGTGACGTTTGTCTGTGTCTGTCAACTTTGAAACTTCAAGTGACAGTAAAAGACAAACGATGCATGGTTATGCAGCGCATTAATTAGCGTTTATAAATAAGGGTGATGATATAAACAAAATACGGTGGAATTTAAAACGGTGTTGTTTATAGGACGGGCGCACGGTCCACAGCGGCTGGATGGGACGCATCGCGTCGTACTACTACCTGTCTCACAAGACGATGGCACACTTCAGCACCCAGCTACACAGCTCGCTCGGCCCCGACCAGCTGCTGCGAGTGTTGGCCGACAGCGAGGAGTATGCCACGCTACCTGTCAGACACAACGAGGATGTGCTCAATGGGTAATAACTTGTATTACTTATATGGAAATATTCTAAGAGAAAAATAAAAAGTTAAAAGACTATAACCCATCATCATCTCAGCTCTTAACCGTCCACTGCTGAACATAGGCCTCCCCCATACGACGTCACAAACAGCGATCGCGAGCCACCTCCATCCAAAGACTCCGCGACCGCTGCAATGTCGTCGGTCCACCGATTAGTGGTTTTTCAACACTCCGTTTCGCACTACATCGTGATCGCCACTCGAGGACTTTTACTCCGCATCGGTTATCTGTCCTTCGAGCTATATGGCCTGCCCATTGCCACTTAAGTCTACTAATTTTGAGAGCTATGTCGGTGAATAACCCTAGATTAATTATTAGGCTATAACCCAACTGCTAGAAAAAAGGAGGTCCAAAAAGGACAAAATAAGAAAAATGTCACGTAGTAATCCAGATATGCAGCTACAAAACCAAGGTCAAGGTAGAGCCGCGGTCGCACCTACTGTGTAGTACCTACCAGTAGCGGGGGGTCAGATTTGGATAAAGGTAGGCTATTATCTCCAAAAACCTTATAAATGGTTGTGTTAAATAGCTGAACATTTGAGAAACTTGTCGCGGTGATAGGCCCCACCTTCACATACGATAAATTCGTCGTGAATCCGTTCTGTCCTTTCTTTTGTAATCAATCGCCATTTCAGGACGAGCATGACCTAAATCAATTAATTATGTTATGTGTTTTTTTATTTTCATAACTCAGGTTATGAAAATTTTCTTCAGCCAAAAGGAGGAAATCAATAATTCATAATCATAATTAACAAAATTATAACAATTCACCTACCTTTATAGTCAAACTTCACCTTATGTACACGTGTTCTATCAATCCAACACAGAAAAAACACAAAACACAAAACAACAAAACGCACTGAAAAGAAACGAACTTATAATGTAATTAATAAACTGTAATATTACAAACCGAACTTTAACTCTATAAAAATAAAGTTTATTTTATTTTCAATACACCCACTACTTAGTACGTTTCGTTGTAAATGAAAGTCCAAAAGCCGTCGAAAAGCGGGTTACTGCGAAAGCAGGATACTCGTAAACGCGTATGCGTTACGAGCTCTGCGCTTCATACTAACTATTGCTCTCTCTGTGGCAAAAATATGCCGCCGCGAAGGTAGCCTATCCTCATCATTTCTAAGCAAAGCAATCATTTGTGTCGTAGGGATTTGCTATTTTAATACTGTAAGGCGTTGTTATTTCTAAAATAAAATTAATTACGAAAAATATATAGTCTAGGTTGGTAGTAGGTTTTTAACTATGTACTTATGTGCCCAATTTCAAAGGTAACTCGATGGGAATCGAGTTGTATGGACTCTACGCGCCTGGTACCTATAGATACTATCACCCTCATTTATAAAATATTATTTACACATGACTAAGTTATGTGACGTTTGTCTCTGTCTGTCAACTTTGAAACTTCATGTGGCAGTAAAAGACAAACGATGCATAGTCATGCAGTGCATTAATTATTTATTATAAGGGGGTATATGATTATGTGGGTGCCAGAAACACTTCCATTAACATACATATTAGGTAAGCCCTTTTAAGCCGAAAGGGGGTTGTTCTAGACATCTAGGAGAACAACTTTTGTTCTACGACTTTTGAAAATTAGAACTTTTTTTTGATAATTTTGTGGTTATGTTTCACTGAAAAAACAGCTGCTTTTGAAAATAAAGGTAATTTAAGTTTTGATTGTAGTAGACCAAACTAAATGAAAGGACAACATAAGGTCAATGACCTCGAATTCTGAGAAACAGCTGATCAAGTAAACTTAATACTTAAAATTTTCGAAAACTACTTCGAAATTTCAAAAGTTGTTCGCCTAGACGTCTAGAACAACACACTTTCGGATTAAATGGTCATCGTTGGAACAAGCTGTATACTTACAGCATTGACGACTACTGTGGCGAACCAGGCGACGCGACGAACCCGCAACCTTTTGCGGGTTGAAAATTGTGGGTTCAATTCCCGCCGGAATCAAATATTTACAAAAAAAGTATAATATGTAGTATATTCGTTGTCTAGTACCCATAATAGAAGCCTTGTGCTTCATTTGGGGCTAGATAGCGCTGTGTCGTGCAATATTTATATATTTTATTTATTTCTTCTATGTACCAGTGAGCTCTCGGAGAAGTGCCGCCTGCCGGTGGATGCGTTGTCCCTGGACTCGTCCCACGTAAAGGCGTTCCTGTTGCTGCAGGCTCATCTCTCCCGGCTGCAGCTGCCCAACGCCGACTACTTGACCGACACCAAGTCTGTACTCGACCAGACTATTAGAATATTACAGGTAAGATTTTATAATCATACACATAGACATGATAGGTAACGACTTGTTGCAACTGATTGTGATGGGAAAAGTCGTGGGCAAAAGCTGGTAGTTACCCAGGATGCCGCCGGTGGGTACCCAGGATGCCGCCGGTGGGTACCCAGGATGTCGCCGGTAGGTACCCAGGATGCCGCCGGTAGGTACCCAGGATACCGCCGGTAGGTATCAAGGATGCAGCCGGTAGTACCCAGGATACCGTAGCGTACCAGGATATGCGTAGTACCGCGCAAATACCTTATCTGCTACAGATCTACAGGATGCTCAAAAAATGGGTTTTTAATTTTGTTTAATTATGTCTTCTTTTCCAGGCAATGATAGACACATCAGCTGAAAACGGTTGGCTGTCCGTCTGTCTGTCAGCTCAAATACTGATGCAGTCAATAGTGCAAGCTCGCTGGCCGGCCGACTCGCCCTTGACCACTCTGCCGTTCGTCGAATCACATCATCTTTACTTATTCTCCCAGATAACCAAAGAGAGTAACAAGCCTTGTGTCATGTTGAACGGTTTGAAAGTGACCTGTATGAAGAACTATGAGTTGTTAGCTAAGTACTTAAGAAGGGAGTTCGACGAGAATCAAATTGAACAGATACATAGAGTAAGTGGTACTTATAATATAATAGGTTACTAATAGCGTCCCGCGGTTTCTACCACGTAAGTCCCATTTCCGCGGGAATATCGAAATAAAAAACTTGGAAATAGGTGTCCGGCTACATATATATATTCCAAGTTTCATCGCAACCGGTTCAGTAGTTTTTGCGTGATTGAGTAACAAACACAGATATACACATAAATACATACACACACACATACTCACAAATTTTCACCTTTATAATATTAGTAGGATGTGTGTAATAGTAATTTCTATACAAGAATGTCCCTGTTAATGAATTCGCCAATGTATGTTAGCTAATATTAATTTTATTGACAGGTAATTTGCGACCTTCCAACGTTAGACATAAAGCTCCAAATCCGAGGTGTTTGGTTCGATTCCGATCACGAAGAAGACAGGAAGATATTTCAGCCTCAGAGTCGAGATCAATGGATGCCTTTACATGCAGACCAGGTGAATATAAAGCGAGCTTCAGACCATTCGATTTGACTGTACAGACGAACTGACCAGCCGGACGCGTGTTGGCAAAACCCAGAACTGCACAGCGGCCCTAGCCAACATTCTTAGCGAATAACGAAATCGCCAATCGTCAGATTTTTTTGTATGAAATTGATATAAGCTCGCGAAAAATCAAGCGTGACCTTATGTCAATTTTATACAAAAAAAATCTGTCGATTGGCGATTTCGTTATTCGATAAGAATGTTGGCTAGGGCCGCTGTTCAAAATATCGTTAGATAAAACTGTCCCCAATGCTAGACTGGTTCAATTTAAGACGGCGATTGATGATAATTATCGGTCCTTGTCTGATTGCATATAAATGAGCGAGATGGAATTGCATGAAAAAATCTACAATTTCTCGTAAAATCAATCATTAACCAAGATTAAAATAATATTTTTATAAAATGCGATGAAGAGGTTCTAGGTATTGTATTTTCTAATACTATGATGCCTATAAGAAAATATAGCGGTTAAGGATTTAGAAGAAAAATTGATTTATTTTGTAAAACAGGGGTAACTTTGCCGGTATAATAGTGGTATTTAAAGTTATTTTTAATTGTTTTTGAAATGAAGGGGACACTTCTTGTATCATGTAAGATAACATTAAACATTGTTTACACACCTACTGCTCTACAAAGTTACTTTATTTGACCAAAAAGGTCAACGTATAGCGACTCTTTATTCCCTAGGTGCATAAAGTGCACATTATGCACCTAGGGCATAAAGTAATTTAAATTTGGAACTAAGGTTCTGGTAGCATACGGCCATTTCGAACTGGCCACCTAGACATAACACATAAAAAAAATAAAAACTGGGCAAATTTTTTCTATTTTCATGGACGGAAGGGTAAAGCAAAAAGTTTTGGTATGTATAAAGCCCCAACTTTTTTTTTTCATCAGCTAAGGCCGATGTGTGGTTTCGTCATTTTGATGTAACATTGTTAAATTTAATATAAAGCTGTCAATATATTTCATATACGTTGCATTATTCTATTTTTTTGTTGGTAGTTAAATACTTATTTTTGTAGCCCTTTTATTGTCTCGCAGTAGATGTGTAGAGTAGAGTAGAGTAAA
This sequence comes from Idaea dimidiata, assembly GCA_949358125.1. Lineage (NCBI taxonomy): Eukaryota > Metazoa > Arthropoda > Insecta > Lepidoptera > Geometridae > Idaea > Idaea dimidiata. Next base: position 10,118,029 of record OX442339.1, on the reverse strand, counting down.
GTAGAGTATTCACCTCGGTACTAAAGTCTGTCTTTATCTTGGGCGCTTGAATCCCACGCTTCACTCAGGCAGGACTCTAGGTACATAACTCCTTCGCTTCGCTCAGGAGTTAAGTTTTTAACACCCTCGCTGCGCTCGGGAGTTAACCCTCTAGAGTCCTTCGTACGCTTTGGATTCAATATGACGCCCGCTATATAAGACAGGACTTTAGTACCTCGGTGCATAAACTACTATTAAATATCTATTTGATACCGGTTATGCAGAAAACTATTCAATCGAAAGGGATTTCACATGAGTCGCGACCTTAAATAAAACTGTCCTTAATGCTGGAGTTTTAGCGGGGGCATTAATTTCGGGGGCATATTAATCAATTTAGTTTCGTGCAGGTGTAAATAAAAGTGAAAATGGGTGTAAAACATGGACTTTAGCTTAGTGTTGTCTCCAAAGCTCCGTGAACAAACATTGTAAGAAATGGTCCCCTTTGACGACTTGACTGTTTCGTTCAATGCAAATAACCTGCAAACATTGATAATACTTGACACTGGCAAATGTCCGAAAGGAAAAGCCATTTTAAAGAAGAAGTCCCCAATGCTAGAGTGGTTCAATTTAATTGGGGTTGTAGGAGTACACGGTGGTCGTGGAGATGTCCCGTCGCGGCGGTAGCCCCGGCGCGGTGGTGTGCCCTCGGTTCCCGCGCGGCAAGTCGGAGGGCTGGCTGCTGTCGCTGGGCGGCGCGGACCGCGGGGAGCTGCACGCGCTGCGCCGCGCGCCCGCCCGGGGCCTCTCGCAACTCACCTTCTATGCACCCTCTCACACAGGTATGTAGCAGCCCCCCGCGACTCCCGACCCGCACCGATATCACAATTAATTGTAGATCGTTATACAAGGGCTGAAGGTCGAGCATTTCACCTGAGATATTTTTAGTTCGAGGGTGAAATGCGTGACGTTCACCCGATTTAAACACTCTAATTTTCATTTTATCGACTGTGAGGAAATTAAAATTCTACTCGCACATTTAATAAAACGAGTAGGTATATTGACAATAAGTTAAAATATCGAGTAGATTATAGATATAGAAGTAGATTATAGTAGATAAAAGAATAATAGATTAGAAAAAAAGGTAAAATATACACTTACTGCCAACATTAGAAAATATTCTAATGTTAATTGGAAAACATTAGAAAACTTATCTATTGGCTACAATATAATCGAGTCACGACGTGCATCTATGCGGCCATTCCGATAAGAGAGAAAAAAGTAAGAAGCAATTATGATTATAGCGATGGCAAAATAGAAGAGTAAGTAATTCAATTATCATATCAAAACGAAAAAAGGCGTTTTTTAATTTCAGACTATAATCTGACGTTTTGGTTCCTTGTATTTGACAATATTTCTATAGGAAAAAGTGTAAAATGGTTGCATTAATTAAAAAATGAAGTTTACTTTCAACCCTAGGGATGAAATAAGCCACTTTCGACCCGGCATTTTAACCCATGAAAGTTAAACTTTCAGAACTAGGAGAGATGAAAAATAATAATAACAAAATCATTAAATATTTAATCATTTAATAATCAATATCTTATAGACTAACATACATAATAGTACATAAAGAGTACATACATACATAAAAGTACCCTATGGCTACTTGTTAGGGAACGTCTCCACGAGCGGGAAAATCGTCGAGAATCCAATCGTCGCCGTGTGGAGACACATTCATAGAGATTTTATAGAAATAAGTTCCTTACGAGAACATAGCCGCGATTCTAAGTGTGTGTTCGCGCAGCGGAATGTTGTTGAATTTAAAGATTTGAATTATGCAGATATTTAGTGTATGACGTCGTATAATTGTGTGTGGTAGAATAAAATTTGTGCACGCAGCCATTGTGGAGAAATTCACCAAAAACTGTTTCCGCTGGGCGAACGTTGTCCTGGCGGAACTTTTTTTAATCCATTAACTTTAGAAGGAAAGAGATGTGTCCAAAAATTAGTGTGTATTTGTGTGTAATTGTGTATGTATGAATAAAATTAGTGCATGCATAAACTTCGGAGAAATTCAAGTTTCCGCTACGCGAACGTTTGGCCATTTCCTAGTTTTCATATAAAGCGCTTACATAGAGAGCTGTAGATTTTTACATACGTTGTTTTGAATTTGTTTATATTTGTTTAGAAAACAGATTAAAAAAAATCGTAGGGCTTAAAAGATAAAAATATAAACGTAAAATACGCTTATTAGGTCTTAGTTCTTAAAGTATGCACTTTGGGGTCTAGATTTTCACGTTTATACAAACCTTGTAAGAGTCCGCAACATGTTGCCAAGTATCAATGATGCAATGATGGATTAAAAAAAGTTCCGCCAGGACAACGTTCGCCCAGCGAAAACAGTTTTTGGTGAATTTCTCCACAATGGCTGTGTGCACAATTTTTTTTCTACCACACACAATTATACGACGTTATACGACGTCATACACTAAATATCTGCATAATTCAAATCTTTAAATTCAACAACATTCCGCTGCGCGAACACACACCGGTTCTAACCCTCGTGGTGACGATCCCTAAGAGTGACTACAGTAATATCGATCTATTTTAAAGTGATTCCTAAACTTGGATGGCTACTCCTTCAAAGAAATGCTTTCCAAAAATTCGCACCCGACAGGACTCGAACCTGCATCTCTGGCGTTCCGTGCCGATGCCTTAACCTTTCGGTCACAGGTGGTCGTCTCTTGATTTTCGCGACTGAAGCATGTTGCGACATCTATCGACTCTCTTGTCGTGTGCGGTTTTTGGAAAACATTTTTTTAAAGAAATTACTAGTACATACCAACGACTATAAATTAATCATATATTAATCTATGCTAGTACTTACGAGTACTAGTTTTTCATTTTTAAAGTAAACCCCAAAGATTCTTAAATCTTCTTCTCATTGAAGGTCGCGTTCAGAAGACACGGTAATTTGCTGACGTTTCAAAATGATAATGCGAACTTATTGATTAAAGATATTTGAGTTTTCTATGTGTCCCATCTAGATGTTCAGCTGCTTACATTCTAAGTTTTATCTCAATCGGTTCTGTAGTTTCTTGAAGGAGTAAGAAACATTCACGTTTACATATTTACACCAAGTTGTACTGTACATTTATAAAATTAGGATTAATTTTTATAAAGTGCAAATCCTGTCCTGTCGTGTGTAGAATTTTGGAAAGCACAAAAAAATTGTAGAATTGCTATTTTGAATGACGACAAAAACAATATTTTTTAAACCATAAATTCAATTAAACTTTCTTGGTTAAGATTGATTGTCTCTTTTCTCTCCACAAGACGCCCAGTTAAGAAGCCCCCGTCTAATGTATGTAATGTGTTTCAGGACGTACAATCTACATACTGTACGTAATGAGCGATAGCTACATGGGCCTCGACCAACAATACGATATACAGGTAGAAGTGATAGATCCCTTGCCGGCAAGAAACACAAATGTTGACAGAGTTGAAGACAAGTTATTACTTGAGTAATGTACCAGAGGCTCTATTTTTGAACCAAATAAGGCATTTCGAGCGATTTTAATACCTCGATTTCCACTGATTTTCGTTCAATTTCTGTAATTTTTCTACGTGAATCGCACGTCCACAGCGAGTGGTATCAACCAAGCAGGAGTCCAGCATCAAATGATAATCAGCAGATATAGAATTATTTAAATCGCCTGAAGTGCAACGAGCGATTCAAAAATAAGGCTCCGGGCCACTTATTGTATTAGAGAACGAAGTCCTCGCAAACCCTGGCTTTAGATTGGATACAATGGCATTTCAGTTATAGAAAACTGGAATGTGTAAACTAGACCTTGGCTTTGTTAAATTATTTAATTATATTGTTTTTATTATATTCGTAGGCTTTCGCGATTTTAAATAATAAAACGCTTTATTTATAGGGTTTAATCGCGTTTTATTCATGTTTTTAATCGAACCGAGCTTTCGCCAACTTTACAGTTGGCTCAGTCAACCTTGAAAAAGCCAACTGTAAAGTTGGCGAAAGCTCGGATAAAAAAACGCGATTAAACCCGATAAATAAAGTGTTTTAATTATATTCGATTTCGATTGCAATTGTTAGTAATTTTACAAGAATCACTAACGCTTCAAAAGGTATAATTATAATTTTCAAAAAATAAGGAACTGTTTCCTACAGAGCTAAGGCATAGTCAGGTTGTGTAAGAATAAGTGAAATGGTAAGCGAGAAACTGTTGAAATGTTGAAATGTAGTAAATAACTAACCTTTTTGTTCCCCAGAAACCTTTAATAAAAGGGCAAAACCAGGGTTACCACAGGAAATTAACGATCTTTAACTTCGTTTTCTAATAATCATCTATAGATTTTCTATTGTTTGTACTTAGGTAAAATGTTAATCAATAAATTATTTTTATCAACGTTTATTTGATTCTAATGTCTTGTATAATCACAGTTTACCTAGTAGGTAGTTGAGCGCCTCGGCGTTTATTAAATAAACAAATATTGCACAACATTACACACACCACAATCTAACCTAATACTATGCACTAGGCATAAACCTAGTGCCTTTATGCTTGAGTACAAACTAAGGGTTTGCAGAAGACAATGGATATACTACAAATTATACCAATCTTATCTTACTAATAAACGCGAAAGTTTGTATGTATGTATGTGAGGTTGTTACTCTTTCACACAAAAACTATTGAACCGATTGCTATGAAACTTGGAATATAGGTAGCTAGGGACCTGGATTAACAAATAGGCTACTTTTTATCCCGATATTCCCGCGGGAACGGGACTTACGCGGGTGAAACCGCGGGGCGCAGCTAGTATTATATATATTTTTTGTAAATAAATACATACCTACAACATGATACATATGAATATGCTCAGACCAGTTTTTTTTTATATTTAAGCATAAATGCTAGTACCCGGCGGGAATCGAACCAGCAACCATTGCATTAACATTGATTAGGTAGATACCTAATCCATGATTTATGTCTGTATTAAAACAATTTTTTGTTTTGTCCTACTTTTAATATTATGACAGTAATAGAAGCAAAACAATCAATAATTTAGAGTTTTTATTGTTTAAGTGATGTACATAATGATATTAGGTTAACATACTTACATATTTTAAATACAATCACTTACCCACTACATGCATACAATGATTTAAATTAGGTACATTAATCTATAGTAATTTAAAAACTAATACAATTTATTACTTAATGAATAATCGTATCTGTTTCTTAGTACTCTTTAAGTAAATTAAAGCTATTTGCTATAAGTAAGCCATTTTTTAAGCGAGGTATAAATGTTTACATCTTCTAAAATTTGAATTCAGTAGGTAATGCATTGAACACTTTTATTGCAGTAACTCTCTTGCAGTAAAATAGGTGGGAAATAGCGCATTGTTTGCCTGCGGCATGCTGATATTAAATTTATATTTACTTCTTAAACTACGGTTATGGGCAAAAAAGTAGTGGTTGTTTTTGACAAATACACAAAGTTCAAGGATATAGTATATGCTAATGAGAGTAAGAATGTTGTAGTTTTTGAAGATGAATCGCAATGAATCAGTACTTTTGAGATGAAATATGGAACGAATTAATTTTAATATAACAGCATAACAATAAAAACCAAGCAAGGCAAACTAGTAAAGCGGCTTTTCATCAGCATTCATTATCACACTTATGACATGAAAAAGTTCTTAACAGAAGAAGGAAAAATTAATTAGTCTAGTTTCTTTTACGATTTATGATCGTAAAAGAAATTAAATAAATATTTTACGGTCCCTTTGAGCGCCAGTCCCTCTTGCACTTAGACAAAACTCTGTCTCTTATTTATTTTCTCATAGAAAAGGGTTGAAAAATAGTGTATATGTCTCGAAAGAAAATAATTTTTCCCGGTAGATGTACGTTAGAATCCTTCGCTTTGCTCGTAGCGAAAGTAGTGCCCTCGCCGTAAAAATACTATTCTGCTCCCTTGTCATACAATCTACTATTGCACCACGTGAGAAAAGTTGCCGTTATAAACTACCTACACTTTCGGCTACAAAATTTGTTATACACCAGTGTGTGTCAATAGATGCTGTTTTACAATATCCTGTTGGCTACATTTAAAAATACAATGTAAATAGTTCTTCCTAAGTATGTTTCAATAGATGCCGATTTAACATATATTTTTGTTTAAATTTAGCATCACACTTATCACACGAAAACGGATTTTCACCAGAATGTGTCATTAAATGATTCTTAAAATTGTATCTCTGAATACATTTAAAGTCACATATATTACACGAAAATGGTTTTGCAGTAGAGTGTGTCAGTAAATGACGTTTTAAACTACCCTTCCTATTGGATTTAAAAGCACACTTATCGCATGTGTATGATTTCTCTGAGGTATGTGTCAATAAATGCTGTTTTAAACTGGTCCTGTGAATACATTGTGAATCACATAATATATTACACGATAATGGTTTATCACCACTATGTGTCAATAAATGTATTTTTATATAATCCTTTCTACCAGATTTAAAATCACATATATTACACGAAAATGGTTTTTCACCAGTATGTTTCAATAAATGTTTCTTTACATTTTTTTTCGCGTTACTTTTAAAATCACATAAATCACAAGAAAATGGTTTATCTCCAGTATGTGTCATTAAATGGTGTAGCATAGTTTTTTTTTCAGCAAATTTTAAATCACACATATTACAGGAAAATGGTTTTTCTCCAGTATGTGTCAATGAATGCCTTTTCAAATTATTTGCCTTACTACATTTATAATCACACAAATCACAAGAGAAAGGTTTTTCACCTGTATGTATCATTAAATGCTCCTTGTAACGATATCTATGTACAGTTTTATAATTGCATTGGTGGCACGATAACTTTTTTCTCTCTTTTTGTAGTACAGCTGGCTGGTCGGTGTGGCCATGCAAGTGTTCTGTTGTGATCGGATCATTACCTGTTGTGAGGAATTGGTCACATATTTATTACTAGCTGCGCCCCGCGGTTTCACCCGCGCAAGTCGCGATCCCGCGTTGTTCGAACACCTACCTACCGCAATGCAATAATCCACACTTAAACGGTCGCCCATTGAAGTACTGTTGAAGCCAGGCGCTCCCTTTTGCACTGCGGTAGGTAGGTGAAGTAAGTTAAAGTTTGTATTTCGTCAGTAAGTGACGATGACGAAGGATGACGATGACGATGGATGACGATGATGATGATGCCACTCTACATCACTAAACTTATCCTACCCCTGTGTCGATTTTCATTCATTGAATGGTTATCACCCGCGTAAGTCCCGATCCTGCGGGATTTTCGGGATCAAAAGTATCCTATGTTACTCTCCATCATTTAAACTATCCCTATGCAAATTTTCATCCAATAAATATTATCACCCGCGTAAGTCCCGATAACGCGGGATTTTCGGGATCAAAAGTATCCTATGTTACTCTCTATCACCTAAACTATCACTATGCAAATTTTTAAGTAATAAATAGTTATCACCTGCGTAAGTCCCGATCCCGCGGGATTTTCGGGATCAAAAGTATCCTATGATACTCTCCATCATTTAAACTATCCCTATGCAAACTTTCATCCATTAATATTTTCACCCGCGTAAGTCCCGATCCCGCGGGATTTTCGGGATCAAAAGTATCCTATGTTACTCTCCATCATTTAAACTATCCCTATGCAAATTTTTATCTAATAAATATTATCACCCGCGTAAGTCCCGATCCCGCGGGATTTTCGGGATCAAAAGTATCCTATGTTACTTTCCATCATTTAAACTATCCCTATGCAAATTTTCATCCAAATCGGTCGAGCCGTTTGACCGTGAAGAGGGAACAAACAAACAAACAAACAAACAAACAGATTTTCGGATTTATAATATTAGTAGGATAGATAAAAGGACTCTTATAATTTATTTCCTGTCGTCTTGAAATGTGTAAAAGCCTTCATTTGATAACTACCTATTTGATATTGAAAAACCGGCCAAGTATGAGTGCACTAAATGGTAGTGTGCGTCAGCCCAGCAGGAAAGTTATTCCTAAATTTTTTTGAATGTAATTAGTGCGTAATGCACTGTAAATGTCAGAGATATGTAAAGAACTTCTAGATACGTAATAGGGCGAATTTCTTGGCAACACAAATCTAAGCTAGCTAGCCAAAGAAGTCTTAGTTCCATCCCAGCTCACGTCACGATCACCCGCTTGTTAACACACAGTACATTTAGTTCACTTTCACAACATTATTCACAGACAACAATGCCTTCGTGCGTATTTAGGCGATGCACGAATTATACTCCAAAAACTGGCAAAAATATTACATTTTATACGTAAGTAAAGCTGTATTTATTTTATTAGTTTATTTTTTGAAGTTTTTTTTTTCCCAAAAAGTTTTTGACTTCGACGTTTTATCATTCTCTCCTAACCGCTTTAATAATAATAGTATTATGACATCTCTTTCTTACGTCATGCAAGTACCTAGCATTGAGTCTTATGTTTTAAAAATACATAACAATAGTTTCGTCTATTTCTTCTTTAAATTATGTGAATGAATAATAATGAGGTTGTATAGCATAGTTTGTGCCGCTTTTCAATAATGATTTGTTCTGCAATAGCGTCTCTATAACTTTAATATACTCATTGGTAAATGTGCACAAAATCTAGAATTTGTGCACATTTTCAATACGGAGAAAAACGGCAAAAACAAATTTTGCTGGGCTGACGTTTTTCCAGCAGGAAGAATTTAAACGAATGACCTGAGAATTAATGTATATTTTTGGATAGCTTATATTTGTGCACGAAATATTAAATATGTGCATCTCAGGGTTTAAGACTAATTTATGTGACGTTTGTCTCTGTCAACTTTGAAACTTCATGTGACAGTAAAAGACAAACGATGCATCGTTATGCAGCGCATTAATAAGCGTTTATAAACAAGGGGGAAAATGTCTATAGTATCTTAACCCTATATAATAGGGGTTAAAGTATGAAATTGCCGTTTTATTGCAATAGGTTCTTTGGATTGACATAGAATCTTCATGGTTTGAGGTTTTCGAATGAAACTTTTTTCAAATGGTTTCTGTGATGTTCTTTTTTTTAAAAATGTGAAACATTTGAATATCGACTTTCAATTGTTTTTGTTATTCAATTTAGACAAGAAAGATGGATACTGCGAAAATTCGAGTGATTTTTGAATACGAGTTCCGACGCGGAACTAACGCGGCAGAAACAGCCCGCAATATCAATGCTGCGTTTGGAGAGGGGTCTACTAATGAACGCACCGTGCGATTTTGGTTTAAACGCTTTCGTGATGGAAATTTCGACTTAAAGAACGAGCCACGAGGAAGACCGCCCACACAGGTGAATAACGATGAATTAAGAGAGATAGTGGAAGCCGATCCTAGTCAAACTACCCAGGAATTAGCGGCATGGTTTAACGTTACCTTACCCACTTTATTGACTCACTTGCGTCAAATCAATAAAATAAAAAAATACGAAAAATGGGTGCCTCATGATTTGACTGATCTGCAGAAAGAAACGCGTGTTGAAACTTGTGTTGCCTTGTTGAACCGGTACAGAAATGAAGGAATATTGGATCGAATTGTAACATGTGATGAAAAGTGGATTCTTTATGATAACCGGAAAAGAAAAATGCAATGGCTGACCCCAGGTCAAGTGCCACAACAGTGTCCTAAAGCAAAACTTACCAATAAAAAGGTAATGGTAACTGTTTGGTGGTCTCAGCATGGTGTTATTCACTATAGTTTTCTTCGATCTGGTCAAGCAATTACGGCAGATGTCTATTGTGCCGAACTCCGAACCATGTTGACAAAACTAGCAGTAAAACAGCCCCGACTCATGAATCGATCTTCACCATTATTGCTCCACGACAACGCGAGACCTCACACAGCACGAGAAACCATTTTGACCCTTCAGGAACTGCACTTAGAAACCATTCGTCATCCTCCGTATTCACCAGACCTTGCTCCAACGGACTACCATTTTTTTCGTGATTTGGACAATTATCTACGTGACAAGAAGTTTTCTTCCCAGGAGGCAGCACAAAATGGTTTCACACAGTTTGTGCAGTCTAGATCGTCGGAGTTCTATCGCAAAAGGCATTAATAACCTTTCCATTAAATGGCAGCAATGTATAGATAATAATGGCAACTATTTTAATTAAATAAATTTGTTAAAAATTTAAAAAATAAACAATTAAGATTTTCAGTACAAATCGGCAATTTCATACTTTAACCCCTAATATTAGTACCTGGACCATTGACCACGCGAAATTGGGATTCATTATTATTTTACACTACACATTCACACTTAAATTTTTCGAAAATTACTTCGAATTTCTAAAAGTCGTAAAAGTCATTAGTTTTGAATTGGAGAATTACCCCCTGTACAGTTTTGGATTGGAATCCATTGGATGCAATTTTAGTTTTTGTCAAATTCGGGGACGTAACTTCGTTCAGGATTTTAGCCATCTCTTATATTAGGTCGGCTAAAAAGTCTTTTCGCATTTACGTATGTATGAACTTGTAATAAAATATCTTTGTCTATACAATTTGTATCTGGCTGGTTTTGGTATCATTAAAAAGTTTTAATTTTAAACAAGACAATTCAACATTCAAATTAGGAAAATGTGTGATTATCACTTGGAGTTTTGGCGGGAATGCGTTGAGGAGATGTGTTGCTAAATTTTTATTTTTGTGAAACTTAGTTCAAATGCGTGTAAATTGTTTAATTTCGGGGGCACATTAATCAATTTAGTTTCGTGAAGGTGTACAAGTGAAAATAAAAGTGAAAATCGGTGCAAAACATGGACTTTAGCTTAGTGTTCTCTCCAAAGCTCCGTGAACAAACATTGTAAAAATGGCCCCCATTTTACAATGATTCCCTTGACTTGACTCTAACTATGACGACTTGACTGTTTTGTTCGATGCAAATAACCTGCAAATACTGATAATACTTGACACTGGTAAATGTCCGAAAGGAAAAGCCATTTTAAAGAAGAAGAAGAAGAAGATTATCACTTGTTTTTCTTATTGTTAAAATAAGTAAATCTAATGAAGAAATTCGATACATTTTAAAATTTTACTACAAAAAGTGTAAAAATGCAGCTCAAGCCACGAAAAAAAATTGTGATGCCTATGGACCTAATGCAGTATTATGTAAGAGTAGCGCAAATTTAGTTCAAGCGTTTTCAATCCAGAAATTTTGATATTAAAGATGTGCACGTCGCTCTGGTCGCCCTGTTACAGATTAAATTGATGCAATTGTTAAAAAAATGAAGTAAGATCGGCATAATAGTAGTTACGATGTAGCTGGAGAACTGGAAATTAACCACAATACGGTTTTGACGCATTTGAAAAAAGCTAGGTACCCAATAAAGCTCGATATTTAGGTGCCCCATGAGCTCACTGAAAGAAACCTAATGAACCGTGTACTCATTTCTGATTCTTCATTACAACGTAATGAAACCGAACCATTTTTTAACTGGTGATGAAAAGTGGATCACGTACGACAAGAACGTGGTCAAAGGTCGGTCAGTCGGTCACAGACTGTGGCAAAACCCGGGTTAATTCGCAACAAGGTGATGCTATGTGTATGGTGGGATTGGAAGAGCATTATTCATTATAAGCTGTTACCGCCAGGCAGGACCATCGATTTTAAACTGTATTGCAACTGATAAGATTAAAGCAAAAAAATGTGAGAAAGCGGCCGCCCTCAGATTTACACCTGTTTCGGTCTGCAGAATTCTTTAGGCAGTGTCAGGTTAACATCACGAGAGGACTGCCAAAACCACGGGTCGCAGTTTTTTGTTGAGAATCAACAAAAAAATTATAGCAATGGGATCACGTCCCTACCTACAAGATGGCCAAAAGTTATCCAACAAAATGGCACCTACATACTTTAGTCAAATGTAAATAAACTTTATAAAAAAACCTATTTTTTATGTAAAATGCGAAGAAACTATTTAGCCGACCTATTAGTTTAGGATATCCCCGTGAAAGCCCATCGAAATGGTTCACCCTTTATTTTAAAGTGTTTCCTACACTTGGATAACTACATTTTTAAAGAAATGCTTTCCAAAAACTTGCGCCCGACATGACTTGAATTTGCATCTTTGGGAAGTTCAGCCCAGCGCCTTAAGCAATTTGGTCACAGGTGCTCGTCTAATCGAGTTGAAATTAAGGATCGCATCTCTTATTTGTTTAAGCCTGTTTTACAATATTCTCTTGGCTACATTTAAAATTACATGTTTGTAAATAGTTCCTAAGTATGTTTCAATAGATGCCGATTTAATATATATTTTGTTTAAATTTAGCATCACACTTATCACACGAAAATAGTTTTGCACTAGAATGTGTCAATAAATGACGTTTTAAACTACCCTTCCGATTAGATTTTAAATCACACTTATCGCATGGGTAAGATTTCTCTGTGGTATGTGTCAATAATTGCTGTTTCAAACAGCCACCAGATTATCTAGCCAGTGGATGTCTGACAACGGTGGAAAATAACAGGCACTATGCAGTACATTGTCAATAAATGTATATTTATGTAATCCTTTCTACTAGATTTAAAATCACATAACATATTACAAGAAAATGGTTTTGCCCCAGTATGTCTCAATAAATGTTTCTTTAATTTTTTTATTATTACTTTTTTTATTATTATTATTTATTACTTTTATGATCACACAGATCACACGAAAATGTTTTCCCCCCAGTATGTACCTACCGAAAAATGTCTTATAAAGTTATTTCTATACCTACCTACATACATTTATAGTCACACATATCACAATAAAACAGTTTTTCACCAAAATGTGCCAATAAATGTTTCTTTACGTTTTTTTTTGCGTTTTTTTATAATCGCATAGATCACAAGAAAATGATTATCTCCAGTATGTGTCATTAAATGATGTAGCATAGTTCTTTTTTCAGCAAATTTTAAATCACACATATTACAGGAAAATGGTTTTTCACCAGTATGTGTCAATGAATGCATTTTCAAATTAGTTGCCTGATTATTTATAATCATTAATCGCACATATCGCAAGAGAATAGTACATCACTGCAGCGGCCGGCAAGAGAGGCATTGATGGACGAACGTGTGAATGTGGGCTGGGGCGAAGCCGAGGTACACATACGTAAGTATGTGCCTAGGGGAGACTGGGGTGGGTTGCCTATAGGGGTAGGTAGAGTAACTGTCCTTATAATAAATATAAGTAGTATATCCGTTTTCTAGTCACCGTAACACAAGCTTTAGCAGCGTACCACGGGGCTAGATGGCGCTGTGTGTTGGTCACAGAATTTATTAATTATTTTTATTATTTTTATTATAACTCAGCAACTAGCAAGCAAGTAGTCTAGCGGCCATTCAACTGTATTTGCGGACGAGTTTTTTAAGTGTGCTTATTTGTACGGATTGCCTAATCTTTCGCGTAAGTTGTTAAGGAGTGGCAATTTAAAATTTAGATACTGATAAGTGATTTTTTTCGGCGGTATATTTATTGTTCTGACGTAGACAATAAACTTAATTTTTAATTTTCAATGAGAAAAATGATGATTATTGATGATGATGATATTTTTACTCATGAGAAATATAATTATTCTTTATATTAAGCAACATTTCCGTGGGCTAAATACCACTCACTGTTCGTGAAAAATATGTGTGAAGTCAAAAATAGCGTTTGGGGATCTGGATGACTCGAAGAAAACTGGTAAAACTTTTGATCAGATAACAGGAGAATTAAGAATTTTGAAGATATGTTGGTAAAATCAATTGTAAAGTACGAGTATATCATGAAAGTATTACCAAATTGAAACTAAAAATAAATATACCTACTTGGTTATTTTTCACAATATAGAAAAATATTGTATAATTTGTTTCAAATTTGTTGAAGTCAATCTACCCCTGGTATTAAGTCAACGTACCCCGACCATGGGGTAGCTTGACTATTTTTTCCGGAAAATGGAGTGTGGAATCTAAACTGTTGTCAATTTTACGGTTTTCGATAATTAAAATAGTAGACTGAAATATTTCCTATCACAAATACTAGTTCATACTGAAATAAGGTTAAAAATAAAAGACAAGCATAACGCTTGCTTAAATGAAAAATAAGGCAACCCACCCCGGTCTCCCTTACAATTCAGAACTTTTATTTGAAAATACAATTATTGAATGTACAATTCTTAAAATTTAATGTGGTTTTTCCGGGAATTACGTTGGTTTGAGATAATTCTCACGAGGTTGAAGTTTTTTGTATACTAGTGTCTTCGGCGTGATTCTGAATTTCAAAGTTTTGATGGGAAGTCGATGGTCGTGATAAGATGCTTTCGTTAATTTTACGTGTAATACTATTTATATTTTCAATGGACAATGGAGCTTTCTGCTACCCTGTCAGAATTCCACCCTCATGCCGTTTAAGGGTAATTAAATTAGCACCTGTGTCAGCAAGAACAGTAGCTGAAGATCGGCGAAAGCAATGACCAGTGTAAAATTCTGGGTTTGGCAGGTTTAAATACGTAGCAATCGCCTTTGGCGTTGCGGCAATCTTGTGTCTTCCAATTACCTGCTTTGTGCATTTGTTATTTTTGTAATTTAGAAAGAATCGATTTGTATTTACATCTGTGGGACGTAGCGCTATATATTTCCGTACGATTTCAGCTGTTTCATCTCTGACAATAATAGTGCGAGCGATCTTAGTTTTCGAATCACGCAGGGTTACAATTATTACATCATCGTGATTTTCTACTTCTTTTATTGTAATATTTGTAATTTCGTTAGATCGGCAAGCACCAAAAATGCCGAAAATAAGAATAACCTGTAACAAAAGCAAAAAACGTTATAGCTTATGTTCACATCTTAAGTAATTTCCTATTAAAGGGTAGGTAATATTTATCAACAGTAAAACTTACTTTGGCGTCCAAATACACACTGTCTGGTGCTTCATACAAAAACGTTTTTACGTTTGATGCGGTCAAAACTTTTGACTTTTTACATTTGTATCCATCCGACTGTCTTTTGAGCATTGAAGTAAGGTTTGCATACTGTTTCAAATTCAAGTTATGTTTCATCAAAACTGTGCATTTTAGCATTGCATAGATGACCCAAAGCGTTGTAGGCTTCACTTTCTTGGCGAGTTCGCCGAAATAAGCCAGAAAAACATTTTCGGATAAGGATTTCGATTTTCTTTCAATCTTCCATTGAATAAAACTTTCATAGGTTTTCAAATATTTTTCTTTAGATTTTGGCGGTAACAAGTTTTCGACTACGGCTCTTGCGGCCTCTTGAATTTCAGGTGGCGTTAAAATAATTTCATCACACTCATTGTCTTCACTTGAACTCATTTCGTTAAATACAAAAGTATTTAAACATGCTTGGAAATTTGAGCATTATTTTGACAACTTTTTTCGAGATAAATTGAACTTGCTGTACTAATCGAGCAGCGGCCAGCAGCAATAGTTGTATGAAAATCCATAAATGTCGTGTTTAGGGGCCAAATAAATTACTATGTAAAGTCATATTTGTCGTGTAATTTAAAAATGGAACGATCTTCTACTCTGCAAAATAGCGACCAAAGAGGTAACTTATCAAAAGTTTCATTTAAATTTCGTGTGCTTCAGAATGTCGGGTGTACAAATGCAAATTATCATGAATCTAATATGGCTCAAATCTACCTTAATTCTACCAATACATAAATTAATAGTACCTCTCTGTACGCATAGAAAACTCAATAAATATGTGAGCCGCCATTCAAACGTCAGGATGGCGGGTGTATTCCTTTTCTGGGCGAAGTTATCATTCGTCAATATTTATATTCACTGCCATATAAATCAAAATTCAGGCAAAGGCTAGAGAGTAATTTTGAAAATAAAATTTCGCAACTTTAAATTTCTGCAATGTTGGTATTTAGTAATGGCGGGCGTGTCGAGAATCTGGGCTAAAAAAAGATTGTACTTTTTTTTATAATTATGGCCGTTTAGAAAGTAGGTACTGAGAAAAGTAAAGAGTAAAGAGAGGTACTATTGCTATAGATGAGATACCTATAGTAGTATAACATTAGTGACAAACCTCATTGGTTTTTGAATGTTATTTAAGGTTTTTTTTTGTTTTGTAATCATTTAAATAAATAATAAATAATAATAAATAAATATTAATTTCTTTATTGGTAGAATTAGGTAGAATTAAGGTAGATTTGAGCCATATTAGATTCATGATAATTTGCATTTGTACACCAGCCATTCTGATGCACACTTAATTTCGAATTGACTTGCACATGCACATAGAAAGCTTTGTTAAGAAAAAACTACTCAAATTTTAAGAATTGTCATTCAATAATTGTATTATCAAATACAAGTTCTGAATTGTACCACTTAGTTTAATTTCCGCGCATTATTTGAGAAAAGTACTAATACAAGTTTTGGCCACAACTAGGCATTGATGGACTTACGTATGTGTTCACACGTTCGTTCATCAATGCCTCTCTTGCCGGCCGCTGCAGTAATGTACTATAAAACCAATGACAAAGTTGACGAACAACTAATAACAATAGTTTTTTATAACTATTGTTATTATTCAAAGTATTTGTTTTCACTAAGCAGCTTTCTATGTGCAAGCCAGTTCGAAATTTAAATTAAACCTTTGATAAGTTAACCTCTTTTGTCGCCATGTTACGGAGTAGAAGATCGTTCCATTTTTAAACTACACGACAAATATGATTGTACATAGTCATTTATTTGGCCGCTAAACACGACGGATATGGATTTTCATACAACTATTGCCGGCCGCTGCTCGACTAGTACAGCAAGTTCGATTTATCTCGAAGAAGGTTGTCAAAATAATGCTCAAATTTCCAAGCATGTTTGAGAAAAGGTTTTTCACCTGTATGTATCATTAAATGTTCCTTGAAACGATATCTATGTACAGTTTTATAATTGCATTGGTGTCACGAGAAAAAAAATCCTCGTCTTGTAGTGCAGCTGGCTGGTAGGTGTGGCCATGCAAGTGTTCCGTTGTGATCGGATGATTACCTGTTGTGAGGAATTGGTCACATATTTATTATAAAGAAAAGGACTATTATTTATTTCATGTCATCTTGAAAAATGTAAAAAAGTTCATATGACAACTAGAGATTATTATCGAAAAAACCGGTCAAGTGTGAGTCGGAATCGGGCACGAAGATTGAAACTAACCGCCTTACGAGGAGTTTTGGCGGGAACGCGTTGAGATGTGTTGCTAAATTTTCATTTTTTTCAAACCTAGTTCAAATGCGTGCAAATTGTTTAATATTAATCAATTTAGTTTCGTGAAGGTGTACAAGTGCAATGAAAGTGAAAATCGGAGCAAAACATGGACTTTAGGTTGCCTCCAAAGCTACGTGAATAATCTTGACTTGACTTTAACTATGACGACTTGACTGCTTCAATGCAAATAACTTGTATATTATGTTAATAATACTTGACACTGGCTAATTTCCAAATGGCCATAATCGGTTTACAACCGATAAGAAATAATAAAAAAAAACCTTACTTATAACACTGACATTATAAACACTAAGAAAGACCGTTCAAAATGGACCAGCTAAGTTCCACAGATACCAAATTTGGCACTTCAAACAACTTTTAATACGAAATTGTTTTATTCCTAAAATAAGTCATAGATTTTTCAATAAATTTACGTGATTTAAAGCCACTGTGTTATTATTTATTTTCGTTTTATTTCCCCTAAATTGAAAGATATTGTTTATTAAAGTTTCACAGTTAGGAGCACTACACTATTCTTTTAAGTTAGGAGAGATTGAGCCGCCATTTTTAGGTTTGGTGCTCCTGACTGTGAAACTTTTATAAGTAGTATAATAAATCGTTTATTTCAGACACTGATTACATAAGAGAGAATTCAAATTATAATTATGTCCATATCTAAGTTATAGTGAATAATAATAATCAAAAGAGCCGAATGTTAAAGATAAATAAAGTCAAAACAGAGTCCACCTTAAGACTATGAAATTAAATTTATAAACAATATCTTTTAATTTAGCGGAAAATAAACCGAAAATACTAAACACCGTGGCTTTAGATCACGTAAATCAGTTGAATAATCAATATCTTGTGTTTTAGGAATGCCTTTAAAATTTCATTAATGTACCTCTAGGTCCCCCTAGGTCTGAGCTCTGAGGAAAAACGCCGATTCTTAATGCGCTGCATAACAATGCATCGTTTGTCTTTTACTGTCACAAGAAGTTTCAAAGTTGACAGACAGAGATAAACGTCACATAACTTAGTCACGTGTAATAAATAATATTTTATAAGTAAGGGAGTTAATGGTGGCTGTGATAAAAATAAATCGCTTTAATTTTACATTTAACTTTTAAAAACCACGTGTGTTGTATGGAAGCCCCCCTTCAACTTCAATATTTGTTTTATTTTGTTTAAAGTACCTACATATATATCTGTAAAAATGCCAACTGTCTAGGTTCATGCTCGAGATACAGCCTGGTTACAGAAGGACGGACAGACCGAGGAACCTTAAAAACCCCCTTGTAACTTCGTTCCTGTACTTGTCCATAAAAGTTTAATATGAATCCCTTTGGTTCGTGTAGTAACTGACCTTATCACACTAAAACCCCATCATACAAAGTAGTGCTCAAGGCTTTTAAGGTAAGTAAGTACTATTTTTAAAAGAAAAATAGGTATATCTTCGAAAATTAACTCGCGCGGAAGGGCACCAAAGTACTGGAGCTCTATTTTTAATCACCTGAGCCACTTCGAGCGATTTTAATATCTCGATATCTGCCAATAGTCGTTCGATTTCTGTAATTTCCGCAACGAGTGCAATTAAAACCTATCTACCTTAAGTACTTATTGCTTCTACAATAAATGTTTAAACCTTATATATTAGTACCTATAGGTACCCTTTTTCAGAAACTTAGAACAAAATAATGTTAACAAAAAACTTGCATAATTATTTGAAAGTGACAGCTCTTTGTTTACTTTTTCCTTTGATATTTGACAGTTCTGTGTTACATTTTAAAACAAATGCTCTCCAAAAACTTTGCTTTGCTTTGCTTTCTTGGGGGGTTTGGCCCAACGCCAACCAATTTGGCCACAGTTGCTTGTCTGTTCGAGTTGAAATTAAGGATATCATTTCTTATTTATCTACCGGCCTTATTTGCAGACTGCCAGCCTACATTTTCCAATAAAGATCGCTTCCGATTACGTTTTGGTATACAGGGTGAACCATTTCGATCGGCTTTCAGGGGGATATCCTAAACCAGTGATGGGCAAACTACGGCCCGCGGGCCATCTCCGCCCCGCGAATGGCTTTAATCCGGCCCGTGCCTATCAAATTAAAAATCAAGTGCTGACTTTGTTGAGTAAACTTCTCTCTGTTGTTCCGTGGCCCGTAATTAACAATCACATATGCAGAAGTGAGAATATGGAGATAAATAGAAGCTTGTGATATTCCA
Source organism: Idaea dimidiata (assembly GCA_949358125.1). NCBI lineage: Eukaryota > Metazoa > Arthropoda > Insecta > Lepidoptera > Geometridae > Idaea > Idaea dimidiata. Next base: position 10,098,530 of record OX442339.1, on the reverse strand, counting down.
GATCTCCAGCTATCTGTATTCTAAGTTTCATCACAAAAGTAGTTTTTGCGTGAAAGACTAACAAAATCACATGCAGACACTTGAAAACTTTCGCGTCTATAATATTAGTAAAAATAAGATAGGGTAGAATATCGAATAAGATAATAGGATTCAAATTCTTGGCCTGCTATATTTTTTAGCGTAAACATTAGCACGCGAAGGAAAAAGTTTGCCCATCCCTGTCTTAAACTATAAGACACTAGCTGCGCCCCGCGGTTTTACACCAAGTAAGTCTTTATACAAGAATTTTAAAAAAATTGCACAAGATCCTTCTCCTGATCGTAACAAACAACGCAAAAAGAATTAAGTATCTAAATCGGCTCAGCCGTTCATGCGTGATGCCATGACCACGCGAAATAGGGATTCATTTGGTATGGTACAGGGTTATGGGATTCCAATCCAAAACTGTACAGGGGTGATTCTCCACATCAAAACGAATAACTTTTGTTATACTTTTAGAAATTCGAAGTAGTATTCGAAAATTATAAGTGTAAAGTTTACTTGAAAATCAGCTCTTAGAGTCAGAGGTCATTGACCTTAAGTTGTCCTTTCTTTTAGATTGGTCTAGTACTACAATCAATACTATAATTGAATTTATTTTCAAAAACAGTTGTTTTTTTTTTCAGTGAATCAAATCATGACCATCAAAATTTAAAAAAAAATTGGATTTCCAAAAATCGTAGAACATAAGTTATTCGTTTTTATGTGGGGAATAACCCCTGTACAGTTTTGGATTGTAATCCCAAAAACCCTGTATAAGAAGATAAAGAAAAATGTACGACAATGTTGCTGATAAAGATCGAATCCTGGAAACAAACATAGTGTCAAATCGAGAGATCGACAGCAATATCTATTACTTATTTAGAATATTTAATTTGACCATAAAAAGGTTATAAAAAAAATAGTATCCATCTCTATGCTACATCTAGAATCAATGCTCAAACTTTTAACTGTGTGCGAATATTTTAAAATTGGAGGGTAATATTTTTTCAAAAATCTAATGATGCCATCGAAGAGAATATAATCACTACGTTTTGGATGCCATTTTAGTTTTTGTCAAAATCGGGGACGTAACTTCGTTTAGCATTTTTCGCTATCTCTTATAGTTTAGGATATGCCCCTGAAAGCCCGTCGAAATGGTTCACTTTATATTTTGAAGTGTCCTGAACTTGGACGACTATATTTTCAAAGAAATGTTTTCCAAAAAATTGCACCCGACAGGACTTGAACCTGCAGGTTCAAAAAGATCCTAAAGATGAGGGAGTCCCGCCCCAACGCCTTAACCAATTTGGCCACAAGTGCTCTTCTAATCGAGTTGAAATTAAGGATCGCATCTCTTATTTGTTTACGACTATTTTACAATATCCTCTTGGCTACATTTAAAATTACATGAAAATAGTCCTTAAGAATGTTTCAATAGATGCCGATTTAACATATATTTTCGTTTAAATTTAGCATCACACTTATCACACGAAAACGGATTTTCACCAGAATGTGTCATTAAATGATTCTTATAATTGTATTTCTGAATACATTTAAAATCACATATATTACACGAAAATGGTTTTGCACTAGAATGTGTCAATGAATGACGTTTTAAACTACCCTTCCGATTAGATTTAAAATCACACTTATCGCATGTGTATGGTTTCTCTGTGGTATGTGTCAATAAATGCTGTTTCAAACTGGCCTTGTGAATACATTTAAAATCACATATATTACACGACAATGGTTTATCACCACTATGTGTCAATAAATGTATTTTTATACAATACTTTCGACTTGATTTAAAATCACATATATTACACGAAAATGGTTTTGCCCCAGTATGTCTCAATAAATGGTTGTTTAAATTTTTTTTCGTTTTACTTTTGTAATCACACAGATTACAAGAAAATGTTTTTTCTTCGGTATGTACCGATAAATGTCGTATAAAATTGTTTCTATAAATACATTTATAGTCACACATATCACAATAAAACAGATTTTCACCAGTATGTGTCAATAAATGTTTCTTTAATTTTTTTTTCGCATTACTTTTATAATCACATAGATCACAAGAAAATGGTTTATCTCCAGTATGTACCGTTAAATGTCGTATAAAACTATATCTCTGAATACATTTAAAGTCACACATGTCACAATAAAACCGTTTTTCACCAGTATGTGTCATTAAATGATGTAGCATAGTTCTTTTTTCAGCAAATTTTAAATCACACATATTACATGAATATCGTTTTTCTCCAGTATGTGTTAATGAATGCCTTTTCAAACCATTTGCCTGACTACATTTATAATCACACAAATCACAAGAGAAAGGTTTTTCACCTGTATGTATCATTAAATGTTCCTTGAAACGATATCTATGTACAGTTTTATAATTGCATTGGTGGCACGAGAATTGGTTTTCCTCGTCTTGTAGTGCAGCTGGCTGGTCGGTGTGGCCATGCAAGTGTTCTGTTGTGATCGGATGATTACCTGTTGTGAGGAATTGGCCACATATCTATACTTATAATAAAGGAAGAGAGGACAAAAAGTCTGTACTTGGAAGTAAATAAAAAAAAGTAGTCTAGTCTAGGGGACTTCGGATAAGTAGTAGAACAAAATTATATAATTTTCAAAATTCATGTCAGTCTGTTTGTCTGTTTCTCTGTTGGTTCCTTATACAGTTAAAAACTACTTATCCGATTGAAATTTGTTTTTTAATATTGGATAGTTCTATTTTCGAGGAAGGTCGTGCGTGGCATACTTTGCATCGAAATTCAATTGGTAGAACCCGAGTAATGAACGAAAAAGTGCAACCGCTCGAGAACCGCTCGGTCGCCTGCGCCCGTGATAACGCGTTTTACTTCTGCGGGTGAAACCGCGGGACGCAGCTAGTTTATTATAATGAACCACTTTAACCCTGAAAACCACTTATAATTCCGTTACTGTACTTGTCCATAATACCACAGATAATACTATAACATGATTCTAGCATGCACTAGTGCCCTTTGGTTTATGTAGTAACTGACCATAGCACACTGGAACCCCATCATACAAAGTAGTGCTCAAAACTTTTAAAGGACCCCAGTACTTTGGTGCCCTCGCGCTCGAGTAGATTTTTGAAGATGTACCCAGAGATATGTAAAAACTTCTAGATACGTAATAGGGCAAATTTCTTGGCTACACAAATGCAAGCTATCTAGCCAGAGAAGTCTTAGTTCCATCCCAGCTCACGTCACGATCACGACAACAATGCCTTCGTGCGTATTTAGGCGATGCACGAATTATACTCCAAAAACTGGCAAAAATATTTCATTTCATACGTAAGTAAAGCAGTATTTATTTATTTTAGTTTATTTTTTTAAAAAGTTTTTTTTCCAAAAACTCAACGAAGTTTTTGACTTTGACGTTTAATCATTCTCTCCTAACCGCTATGAGATGTCATAATATTATTATTACATCTCTTTCTTACGTCATGCAAGTAGCATTGAGTCTTTGTGTTTTAGAAAGAGATAACAATAGTTTCGTCTATTTCTTCTTTAAATTATGTGAATGAATATAAATAATGAGGTTGTATAGCATACATTTGTGCCGCTTTTCAATAATGATTTGTTCTGCAATGGCGTCTCTGTAACTTTAATAGACTCATTGGATGTACCCACCTATTTTGTCTCTATTTTTTAGCCACTTCGAGCGATTTTAATATCTCGATTTCTACTAATAGTCGTTCGATTTCTGTAATTTTTATATGTGAATCGCACGACCGCAACAAATGGTATCAATACCTACCTACCTAAGTACTTATTGCTTCTACAATAAATGTCTATATGATGTTATATTTTATGCTAAATGTTAATGCGAAAATGTTAACAAAAACTCATATAATTATTTGAAAGTGACAGCTCTTTATTTACTTTTTCCTTTGATATTTGACAGTTCTGTTTCTTTGTTTTTTACGGCTCAAGGCATTTTAAAATTTAGAAATATTTTTTGCAAGGAAATATACTTTCGTGAACGTAAAATGCGCTTTCATTACAATTTCCGACAATATCTCTCCTTGCTAATTATTTACCAACTAAGGCTTGGTTGCAGCGCCTCACTGCATTGCAGTGCATCTACCAGTCAAGTTTTGCAACTTATTGTCGGGTGGTCAACTTTACAGTAGACACTACACACTCCCAACGTGAGATGCGCTTTCATTTTAATTTCATTTTTCATTGTGTTTTATTGCTCAAGGCATAATTAAACTTAGAATTATTTTTTTCCCCAGATAGAGCCCCAGTACTTTGGTGCCCTTCCGCGCGAGTAGATTTTTGAAGATGTGCCTGTTTTACCTTCAAAATACCTCAAAAGTTTTGAGCACTACTATGTATGAAAGGGTTCCAGTGTGCTATGGTCAGCTACTACATAAACCAAAGGGCACTAGCAGGAACATTGAAAATCTCACCCTGGAGCAATTAAGTGATAACAATAATAATAGATTAGTACTGAATTATGTCTTGTGAAATAGCATCTACTTATTATCAGACAATTTTGAAAAGACAACAGACAGAATAAATTGTAACAAAGTCAGTAAACCAAACACCTAAGATAATTAAAAAAATAAAAACATGTTAGGTTTAATATGACTATGACTTCTTACTAATATTATAAACGCGAAAGCTTGTATGTATGTGAGTTTGTTACTCTTTCGCGCAAAAACTACTGAACCAATTGCGATGAAATTTGGAATATAGGTCGCTGAATACCGGAAAAAACACATATGCTACTTTTTATCCCGATATTCCCGCTTGAATGGGACTTACGCGAGCGAAGCCGCGGGGCGCAGCTAGAAGTTCATTAAATAACTAAAAGACAGCCCAGATGACTTACCACCAATGGACAAAATCTTACTAATATTATAAACGCGAAAGTTTGTATGTATGTATGTGAGGTTGTTACTCTTTCACGTAAAAACTACTGAACCGATTGCGATGAAACACATAGGCTACTTTTTATCCCGGTATTCTCGCGGAAACGGGACTTATGCGGGTGAAACCGCGGGGCGCAGCTAGTCTATTATACTCTCAGGTTTTGATATACCCTCATTTAAAAAAATACTTATAAGTAATATTTTGTATGAAGGGAACCCTACGTGCATCGTCAGCTCGCTGTGAGCCATTAGATTAGTTCTTGAGATAGCTTAAGAGACCACACAATCTATGATTTTTCTGATTACAGTACATGCAACAGTTATGATATGACTTACTTATTAGTACAGTAGTATACAGTGTGAACCATTTCATTGGGCTTTTAGGGGGATATCCTAAACTATTATTCTCCTAACTCTAACTAAGCTGTGGGTTTCCTGACGATGTTTCCTTCAGTGTATGAGCGATGTTATTACCGCACATAACTTATCCGCAAGGAAAAAAACATTGGTGTGCCATGATTCAATACCTCAACCCTCAGAATGAAAGTTGGGGTATCTACCACTAGACCTACACTGCTAAATATTACTTACTTATTTATGATTATGTTAATTCTGAACAGAAATGGATAAGGGACTTTTTAGCAACTTTTAAAAGTTCAATGAATAACTAATACTATACTTACTTTTAGTTTCTTCAACTGTCTTAACTCTCTTTCTGGATTTTCTGAAAAGATTTCCTGGTTCTCTTAATAAACTGCTCTCATCTGGCGATGCTTGATTCCTTTCATCCGGTTCTTTTGATACACCTTCTCCAAAATTCTCTTCTATTTTAACTTCCACAAATGGGTGTGGCTCCATTTTAATGTCTATCATTTCATTGTACATGTTGATACATTCAGAATTAGAAGACATTTGTGTATTGTGACAACCAGTATTGTCTAAAATTTGTGTGTTGTCATAGACATTTTCACTTGGAATTTCAAACTTGACTTCTATTGCTTCATTTGGAACATTGTCTTCTTCACAACTTTCTGGAAGACAGAACATTATGCTTTGAGCTTAGACCTAATCATGATGTGGGTATTTTCTTAGATAAATTTTACCTGCTGATTCTAACTCCTGTTTGACCACTACTGGCTCTTGAATGCCTTGAGTTGTGAACTCTTGAATGCCTTGACTAGTGATTTCGAGAATCTTCATTGGGCTTTGAGTAAAGGAGAACAGTGGGCGTTCCATAAGCTTCATCTGAAAGCACAACATTCATACATGATGGGCACACTACACAGCACAGAGTGATAGAGGTGTCATGATTGGGGTAATGAACTCACTTTGTCGGGCTGGTTCCGGCTCCATCGGTCCAGCGCGTCGTTGGCTTCCTGCGCAGTGTCAATGAATCGGCACGACCGGCGCAGTGCGGACAGGCACACACTGCACACGCAACACGGCCGTCCCTCCACGCCCAGCTGGAAACGCACCGTGTGTTACATACATTATCAACCACACATCAATTACATAACCTGAGTACCTATCTCTACAATAACGTCTCAGCTTACCGTCCCGCCGGTTAAGCGTTCGTACGTCTTCTCTAGCGCCGTATCCGCAAGACGGTACATCTTGCGGTCGCTCGATAGACACACTCTACACGTCGCAGACAACCACAATGCACTCATTTTCACTTTCCTCCACAAGATGCCCACAAGGTAGACACACGGGACTGGGGCAAACAGGATAACAATCACTCAACTAGCCGATGTTACAGTGTTACAGATACCGCTTATTTTATTATTACATCAAGCGTCTTTATGTGAGTAGGTATGGAGTAGGTATGACTGAGTATGACATTATCTAACAAAAAAAACCCTTATTATTTTTATTTCTTGTCCTCGATTGTGAACCGATTATGGCCATTTGGAAAGTAGCCAGTGTCAAATATTAATAATTTTTGTAAGTTATTTGCTCAGTTACTACTGTTATTTGCAATTTTCATCAAAACAGTCAAGTTGGCGTAGTAAAAAACAAGCCTAAAAAAACAAGCTTAGTGTTCTCTCCAAAGCTCCGCGAACAAACATTGTAAACAATGGCCCCCTTTTTACAATGTCCCCCTTGACTTGACTTTAACTATGACGACTTGACTGTTTCGTTCGATGCAAATAACCTGCAAATATTGATAATACTTGACACTGGTAAATGTCCGAATGGAAAAAGCCATTTTAAAGAACAAAAAGAATTTTTAGTCTGTTGTATGTGTTGTGTTGTAGTGAAGTGTGTGGTAATTAGTGTTGCCGAAATATCGATAGTTTCACTATCGATGGTTTACATCGAAAATCATGTACCCTATCGATAGGCCTATCGATAGTATCGACAGTATCGATACTATCGATAGCATGGTTTACAATAATACTATCGATACTATCGATAGTATTGATAGTATTATATAATAAAAAGCAATATTATCGATAGTATTGATAGTATTATGCATTAAAAGTAAACTAACTATTGATAGTATCGATAGTATCGATACTATCGATTAATCTATATTATCGATTTCTGCTTAAATTTCGATAGTATCAGTCATAGTGCGGTGTTCAAGTATCAGATAGAATAACCAATGCAAACCAAATAATGCTTGTCGACCTGGACTTAGACAAAACAACACTGAACTGTTGACAAAACAACTCTGAACAAAACTTCACTGGCATTCTACTCACTGCAACTTATTAAGATGATTGATACTATTGAATTTTAGGCCACTATCGATGGTACGAAACAATCGACAGTATCGATACTATCGATAGTATCGAGTGCTCTCATGCAATACTATCGATAGTATCGATACTATCGATAGTTTAGTTATTTTTAAAGTATGATACTATCGATAGTATCGATAGTATTGATGGTAATCGATAGTATTAGTACACACCAAGCTATCGATAGTATCGATACCATCGATAGTATCGATACTATCGATAGGCTATCGATACTATTGTTTTTTAATGAACTATCGATAGACTATCGATATGCTATCGATAGTCGACTATTGATCGGCAACACTAGTGGTAATGGCAAAGAGAATATAATCAGGGTACTGGGTAGAAAAGACAAAATGTGTGCGATGTGGTTGTCTGCGACGTGTAGAGTGTGTCTTGCGAGCGACCGCAAGATGTACCGACTTGACACGGCACTAGAGGAGACGTACGAACGAGTTACTGGCGGAATGGTAAGCAAAGTTAGACGTTACTGTAAGTAAACACACAGGTTATGTGGTTGGTGTGTGGTTGATAGTGTAACATACGGTGTGTTTCCAGCTGGGCGTGGAGGGGCGGCCGTGCTGCATGTGCGGCGTGTGCCTGTCCGCGCTGCGCCGGTCGTGCCGATTCATTGACACTGCGCAGGAAGCCAACGACGCGCTGGACCGATGGAGCCGGAACCAGCCCGACAGAGTGAGTTCATTACCGCAATCATGACACCTCAATCACCCTGTGCTGTGTAGTGTGCCCATCATGTATGAATGTTGTGCTTTCAGATGAACCTTATTGAACGCCAACTGTTCTCCTTTACTCAAAGCCCCATGAAGATTCTCGAGATCACAAGTCAAGGCATTCAAGAGATCACAAGTCAAGATATGCAAGAGATCCAAGAGCCAGTAGTCAAACAGGAGTTAGAATCTGCAGGTAAAATTTATCCATACAAGTCTAAAAAAATACCAACATTATTATAGGAGTTTATGGAAAGAGTTATTTAATAAAGTAGTGTAAAATAAAACACTTTATTTACCAGGTTTACTCAATCATTGTTTATTCATGATTTTTAACGACCAAGCTTTTGCCAACTTTACAGTTGGCTATTTCAAGATTGACTGGAGGTTGGTTGGAGTTGTTTTATTAAGCAAAATTGCGATAAACATAGAAGAAAAAAGAAGTGTAAGTATAAATGATGTAGGTAACAAGATTATTTAAATTTCCAAGCACAGTGATAACCCCCATGACTTCTTCGTGGCTTCTTCTCATGTGAGGGTGCATTCCGAACCCATGGTAGTTTTTTGAGTTAACGAGACAAAATAATAATTATAATTTAAAATCAAAACTATTACTTTAACTCTAAAGTCTACATGCACTGGAATGTTTTGGTACAAATAATTATGAGGCAGTAGTTTACTGTAACTTTTTAGAATATTAGAATAGACAAATTACATCTCAGTCAACCTTGAAAAAGCTAACTGTAAAGTTAGCGAAAGCTGGGTAATTACTTTGTAATAATGCCGTTATGAAATAAAACATGATTAAAATTATATTGTGTTTTATAATTATAGGATCTAGGCTCAAAGCAAAATGTTCTTTCTTTTCCAGAAAATTGTGATGAAAGCAATGTCCTGAATGAGGAACTTGAAATTAAGTTTGAAGATCGTAGTGGTAATGTCCAAGACGGCACACAGGTGATAAACAAAACTGAATGTCACAATACACAAGTGACCTCTGATTCTGAATGTATCAACTTATACAATGAAATGTTAGACATTAAAGTGGATCCACACCCATTTCTTGATGTTAAGTTAGAAGATGATGTTGAAGGTGTATTTAATGAACCTGATGGAAGCAATCAAGCATCACCAGTTAAGGATTGTTTGTTAAAAAGGCCGGGAAATCTTTTGAGTCTATTGAGAAAATCCAGAAAGAGAGTCAAGCCAATTGAAGAACCGGAAAGTAAGTAGTTATCATAGGTTTAGGGAGTTACTAATTTTACAGGTTAATTTGAGGCTGAGGAAGAGGTAGTCAAACCTCTACGTAGAGGGGTCCGGCCGAATCGGACCATTGCCGTTGGGTACCGCGGAAGACTCGCAAGTGCCCGTAGTCCCCGACACAAAGGCGAGTGAGGAACCGGTGGAGTTTTTAGTGGGTAAATCTATGGCCGCCTACCACCTTAGGCCATAGGGAGCCCCACACACCGCGCCGCTCTCCCCCGAGAGTGGCGTGACGGTGCATCAGGCTGCATTTTCTCCACTATAAAAAAAAAAAAAAAAAAAAAAAGGGTTATATTGAGGCCACTAGTGACTGTACTTTAGGGTGGAAACTTTTTAGGTTTCCTCTCTTCTAGTCTTGTCGTACTTCCTTCTAATATTATTTTATTTTATGTTTGTATGGAAATGGATTATTTTATGTTTAAAAGTAGCCTTTATGTTAATCGAAGTCTTAAGCTATCTGCATACCAAATTTCATTGAAATCGGTCCAGCCGTTTCCGAGATTAGCGCACGCAAACGCACAGACAAACGGACAAACAGACAAAAAGTTAAACACGGAAAGGGGGTCTGCTACGTTAGTACATACCCCTAAAAATAGTTTTTTCAAAATATCTTTGAAAAACAGACACCGCTAAGTTACGATTTTATTATAAGTATAGATGTGAAAGTGTGTGTTTGGATGTTTGTTACTCAATCACGCAAAAACTACTAACCGATTTTTGATGAAACTTGAAATATAAGTAGTTGGATACCGGGAATAAAACCTAGGCTACATTTTATTCCGATATTCCCGCGGGAACGGGACTTACGCGGGTGAAACCGCGGGGCGCAGCTAGTTGTATATATACTTAAAACAGATTTAGTAACAATGTCTTCAGGCCTTTCCACAGCTGATTGAAAGCTTCTTTAAATAAATAAATATTTATTGCACAACATTACACACAGCGCAATCTAGCCCAAAACTAAGCACTAGGCTTGTATGGTTATGGGTACTAGACAACGGATATACAAGATGTAACGGGCAAGCACTTTTAAGCCGAAAAGGGGTTGTTCTATACGTCTAGGCGAACAACTTTTGTTCTACGACTTTTGAAAATTCGAAGTACTTTTCGAAAATTTTAAGTGTAAAGTTTACTTGAAGATCAGCTGTTTCTTAGAGTTCTAGGTCATTGACCTTATGTTGTCCTTTAATTTAGTGTGGTCTACTACAATCAAACCTTCAATTACCTTTATTTTCAAAAGCAGCTGTTTTTTCAGTGAAACATAACCTTAAAATTTTCAAAAAAAAAGTTCGAATTTTCAATAATCGTAGAACAAAAGTTGTTCGCCTAGACGTCTAGAACAACCACCTTTCGGCTTAAAAGGGCTTGCCCGTTACATCTTGTATATACTACATATACTTTTTTTTAAATATGCACATATTATACATAGAAAAACCTTAATTACCTTCATTTTCTACTAGATCTTGTAATAATTCATTGACAATGTTCATTAGTATTAGGCATTGTTATATATTTGGTACCATTCAATGAAGTATAATAATTATGTTAGTTAGAACTTGCATTAAGATTCACTTCAACACTTTAGTGGTCGCAGAAGAGTTTTTACGAAGCTGAAATATACCGTCACAGTGAATTTGTAATACTTAATATTGCAACAAGCATCCCCTACTAGAAATAATAATAATAATATGCAACAACAACTTTTTTGAATGGAGAAAATGGTTGTATCTAATTACTTATAATAGATTCCACAGCTCGTCATTTAAATATCTAGTAGTGTAATAGAGCTTCTATTGGTGCCTTAAACTCTGTTTGCTAGATGAACAGATTTCGGTAGCAAATATAAGTAACGATAAAAACGGTTTAAAGAGGAGGGGAACAATTTCGTCACTGATTTCAAAGGTGTTCCTACCATATCGGAATACCTGTATGAGAAAACTAATCCGGCAGTTGCACCAACCAAGGAAAATAAATTTTCATGCCAACATTGCAATTATAAAGCTGTATTTCAATATACTTTGAAGGACCATTTAATGACGCATACTGGTGAAAAACGATATTCTTGTGATTTGTGTAATTATAAATGTATTCAGAAAAGAAGTTTGAAATACCATTTAATGACACATAGTGAAGAATTTTTTTCATAAAATACTGTTTTGTTGTAATAATTGTGTGACTATAAATCTAATTAAAAAAACAAGTTTGAAATATCGCAAATTAACACATACTAAAGAAAAACCATTTTCATGTGATATGTGTGGTTTAAAATTTAGTTGGAAGGCTACTTAAAAATGCATTTATCAACACACTGGAGAAAAACGTTTTTCTTGTAATATGTGTAATTTTAAAAGTTTTTTTAGGGGTAGTCTAAAACATCATTTATTGACACATGCCGGACACAGACCATTTTTATGTAAGATGTGTGATTTGAAATTCACTCAGAAGGATACTTTAATGCGGCATGTATCAACACACACTCGAGAAAAACCATTTCCATGTGATGTGTGTGGTTTTATATGTAGCCAGGAGGATGCATTTATCGACAATGGCATTTATCGACACACACCGGAGGAAAACAATTTTCATGTAATATGTGTGATTATAAATGTATTCTTAAAATAACATTGAAACAGCATATTTTATTGGAACATAATTCGGGAATAAAAAACATTTTCTTACCTGTCTAATGTTGTAAACCTATACTTATTTTAGTTCTGTTAATATAATAAAACTAACTGCGCCCCGCGGTTTCACTCGCGTAAGTCCCGTTCCCGCGGGAATATCGGGATAAAAAGTAGCCTATGTGTTAATCCAGGTCCCCAGCTACCTATATTCCAAGTTTCATCGCAATCGGTTCAGTAGTTTTTGCGTGAAAGACTAACAACCTCACATACATACATACAAACTTTCGCGTTTATAATATTAAGTAAGATAAGATTATGTGTGATCGATCTGATTAATTGATGTGAACCCAACTTTGTACTTACGGCATACCGGACAAATCTTCATGATTTTTGGTTTGCTTCTTAATTAGTGGAATAGAACCTAGGTATTTTATGTTTTAAATAAATAAAAAAATGAACACATACTGGTGCAAAATTTTGGTCCATCAAGGCAAGACTTCCCTTTTGTTCTATCATAAATCCCTATGTATCAGCATATGTAGCCAATCCTATAAGTAAACGTCATACGCGTCCTTCCATCTCACCAAATAACTATTGATAATGAAATTGACATCCTAAATTATGCGAATTCATTAAGCTTATGTAACCGAAAAATCAGTAAGCGCATATGTAACTAGCCCCGTACACATACATCAGTCCTGATTCAGTAGGGACAATAGCTGCCTAAAATTATGTTACTTCTCAGTACTAAGGTGCGTGGTCAATAAAAAGTACCTCTATAAGTAAAATACCTTTATAATAAGTCACAACTTTCTCACAGGTGGAGGTCCTACTGCAGCAGAACTGCGAGGGGACACCGACTCCGAAGCTGCACTTCAAAACGAGAAAATGAAATATTCGTGCCATCAATGCACTTATAAAACTGTACGTAAAAGTAATTTCGAGGACCATTTAATGACACATACTGGGGAAAAACCGTTATTTTGTGATATATGTGATTTTAAATGTATTCAGAAAGCTAATTTAAAACGGCATTTATTGATACATACCGAAGAAAAGCCATTTTCATGTGATACGTGTAATTTTAAATGTAGACGGAAGGGTTATCTCAAACATCATTTATTAACACATGCCGGGGATAAACCATTTTTATGTGATATGTGTAATTTTAAATGTAGACGGAAGAGTTATCTCAAACATCATTTATTAACACATGCCGGGGATAAACAATTTTTATGTGATATGTGTAATTTTAAATGTAGCCGGAAGAGTACCCTCAAAATTCATTTAATAACACATGCTAGAGAAAAACCATTTTCATGTGAAATGTGTGATTATAAATGTTGTTACAAGAAAAATTTACAGAATCATTTATTAAAACATACTGGAAACAAACCATTTTCGTGTGATAAGTGTAATTTTAAATGTAGTCGGAAGGATAGTTTAAAAGTACATTTATCGACACATAAAGGAGAGAAACCGTTTTCATGTGATTTATGTGAATATAAATGTAGTCAGAAATGCAATTTAATAAGACATTTATCGACACATTCTAGCGAAAAACCATTTTTATGTAATATGTGTCCTTCTAAATTTAAAGAGAAGGGAAATTTAAAAAAACATTTATTGAGACATACTGGTGGTAAACAATTTTCATGTGATATGTGTGACATTAAATTTACTCAGAAGAGCAGTTTAAAAAAGCATTTAATGACACATACTGGTGAAAAACCATTTTCGTGTGTTAAGTGTGATTACAAGTCTATTACACAGTTTGATTTAAAACTTCATTTATTGAAACATTCTGGTGATAAACCATTTTCGTGTCATAAGTGTGAAATGAAATTGAAGCTCAAGAGCAGTTTAAAGCGACATTTATTGACACATCTTGAATGATTATGAAAAACAGTAGTTTCTGACTGTGTCTTTATTTGATAAATAGTTGGTGTGATCAATATAAATTTATAACAAGTAAAGTCGGTAGGCTACCGACTTTACAATATTAGTATACAAGATGTAACGGGCCCTTTTAAGCCGAAAGGTTATTCTAGACATCTAGGCGAACAACTTTTGTTCTACGACTTTTGAAAATTCGAACTTTTTTTTGAAAATTTTGAGGTTATGGTTCACTAAAAAAACAGCTGCTTTTGAAAGTAACCGTAATTGTGGTTTCGTTTGTTGTCGACAAATCTAAATGAAAAGACGATAAGGTCAATGACCTTGAACTCTGAGAAACAGCTGATTTTCAAGTTAACTTTAAACTTAAAATTTTCGAAAACTACTTCGTATTTCCAAAAGTTGTACGCCTACGTTCGTTGTACGTCTAGAACAACCCCCTTTGGGCTTAAAGGGGCTTACCCGTTACACCTTGTATAGGTACTAATATTGTAAAGTCGAAAGTTGTTGTATTGTTGAAGTTATTAAGGCATCATGTAAAAAGAACGCTGGCCAAGGCGAAAGTTGTTGTATTGCTTAAGTTATTATATTAATTTCCGCCGGGAACAAGACATCATGTAAAACGAACGCTGGCCAAGGCGCACTTTGAAAGTTAGCGTTGTTTTTACATGACGCGACTTGTTAACTAGTTAGTACCAACATTTTTAGTGTACAATTTTCTTATGATTGATTATATTATTATAACTATGAGTTTTACCATGATCTTATTGTAGGACCTAAATCGCCCAAAATGAATTAAATTAAAATAACTTTAAATTAATAAATGACAACTGAATTTTTAACCGACTTCAAAAAAAGGAGGAGGTTATCAATTCGTCTGTATGTATATATTTTTTTTTTTTATGTTAACCGATTACTCGAAGATGGCTTGACCGATTGAGATGATTCTTTTTTTAATGGAAAGGTGGGAGCTCCGAGATGGTCCCATAAAAATTTGATGAGGATCTGATGAGGATCTTCGAAGTGAGGACCGGGAATGCTCCTGAAAACGCTGTATTCAATTTAATTGTTCATCAATTACTTGACCGATTGATATAGTTATTTTTTTAATGGAAAGGTGGAAGCTGCGAGGTTGTCCCATGAAAGTTTGGTAAGGATCTGATGAGTATATTCGGAATGATGGACAGGGTAGCATCCCCGAATTCAATAAATTACTCATTTTAGGACTTCTACCAAAAAGAATAGACCCCTAAAGAACTAAGTACAGATTGATGGGGTACCTGAAACCACCTTCTCATCAGCAAACTCCTCAATAATTAAAATTACGGTAACAATATTGTTGATTTTCAGGTAGGTAGGTATACTAAAAAGGGTGAAATCTGAAGTCGGGCAGTTTTACTGGTTGGTTCCGTATTGTACCTAGTTTGGCTGCCCGACTTCAGATGATAAAACAGATTAATTAGTTGGTGGCACTGTACCTATGTAGAGGTTATTTTGGTCATTTTTATCAATTCTTTTTTTTTTGGTTGTTTTTTAAATTATTTTTTGTTTCTTTTTGAAGTCGGTTTTTTAATTTTTATAAAAAAATAGGTTTTTTATGCAGTTTGCTTTTTTAAAATATACCTATTTAATACTTTATCTGGACGATTTAAGTCCTTCAGTGCCATTTTCTTCTTTATGTAAAACAATTAATGTTTAATAATACGATTTTAAACTAACATGGTTATTTTCACTACTAAAATTACTTAATAACGGGGTATTTACCATGTTTAATAATTTATTCGCGGAGCTCGATATTTCGCTAGTAATTCCAACCAGCTTGTCTTTATTAAACATGGTAAATACCCCGTTATTAAGTAATTTTAGTAATTAATGTTTAATTTAATGGAACCTTCTGCTGTAGTTATAACTTGTACATCCATTATTGATATACGTCGAAATTTTAGACATATAAATGATACTAATTATTAACAACTAGTCCCGAAAACGTAACGAGTTCTTTTTGTTTGTTTTAGTAACTACCTACATGGGTTGTTTAATACTAATTGTAATACTCCTGTGAGTTTTATTACATCGATATTTCTACATGCGCTTGTGTTTAAAAGAATGTATTTTCAACACATCTCATAAACAAAATAATAAAATAAAATCTATCTATACTAATATTATAAAGCTGAAGAGTTTGTTTGCGTTTAAATAAAATAAAGGGTACTTTAAATGATCGTACGGGTTAAGCAACGCTTGGCGTAACACATACTTGATGGGTCAACAAGAACGATCGCACCAATTAGAATGAAATTTGGTACAAGGTTAGTTTAAGGCTATATATACGCGACATAGGGTACTTTAAATGATCGTACGTGTTAAGCAACGCTTGGCGTGACACTACGTGATGGGTCAACAGAAACGATCGCACCAATTAGACTGAAATTTGGTATTTATACCCATAAACTAACCCTGTTTATGGGTATAAATACGATACTTTGAATGATCGTACGGGTTAGGCAACGCTTGGTATGACAGACGTGATGGGTAAAAATGACGGATAAACCGATTTGAACAAAATTTGGTACAGGGATGGACATTTTTACCAAGTAAATTTCTAGTTACAAATAGTACTATTTTTTTTGGTAAATCTATAGCCTTATAAATACATACGCGACGACTAGAGACTTTTGATAAAACATATTATTTGAAACTGGCTATATTATAAATAGCCTAATACATTACCGATAAAAGAAATAATAAATAAGTACCTATCTTAGGGATGGGCAAATGAAAAAAAAATATCGATATTATTGAAAGCTATCGATATAAATATTGCGTAAAAATGTCGATATTTTTTACTCAAGCCTACAACACACAATGAACCGCAGTCCGCCCGCACACTCGTTAAGCCACGTTATGCAAAGTTATCATTGGTTATGTCAATAAATTTTATTTGTGTTTTAAGCAAAGGGACAAGAACAGAACCAATGGAGCCGCTTTACTTATTCATTCATTGCTTTCTTTCTAGGCCGCTTTCGGAAACAAGTTAAATTCGTTTAGTAAAGTTTTTGGCGGGAACGCGTTGAGGAGATGTGATGCTAAATTTTCATTTTTGTGAAACTTAGTTCAAATGCGTGTAAATTGTTTAATTTCAGGGGCATATTAATCAATTAGTTTCGTGAAGGTGTACAAGTGAAAATGAATGTCAAAATCAAATGCAAAACATGGACTTTAGCTTAGTGTTCTCTCCAAAGCTCCGTGAACAAACATTGTAAAAAATGCCCCCCTTTTTACAATGATTCCCTCGACTTGACTTTAACTATGACGACTTGACTATTTGGTTCGATGCAAATAACCTGCAAATATTGATAATACTTGACACTGGCAAATGTCCGAATGGAAATGCCATTTTAAAGAAGAAGAAGAAGTTAAATTTCCTCGGTAAAGTGTAAAGTGAAGGACAGCTTTATGCAAAACATTAATGTGTGACTGAAACAGACTACTGCCAGCTAATAATTGACTTGGTTTGCGAACGCGGCCCTAATCGAGAACTGAAGTCGAACGGGAGCTTATAAAAAAATATCGAATTTGATATCCAGAAAAAAATATCGATTATTGATATATCAAGATTTAAAATATCGACGGTAATTATCGATTATTTATTGAAAAAATATCGATAATGTGAAATATCGAGTTTTTTACTCAAGCCTAACCTATCTGACTTTGACAGATGATTGTTTTGTTTATTCATGAAGACAGCGCAGCGTGAAGTCAATGTTTTATTTTTGATATTTGCTGCAATATTTTATTTATTCCCTTGGTTTCAGATTTCTCGAGTTCGTCCACCATAACTTTCCATTACATCAATTAAAGATTTCGAGAATCGGTAAAAATGTCTTCAGAAACTACCCAAGTCAGTTCCCTGCCTTTGCCACCGATGCAGTACATTAACTTCTATACAGACGACAATGTGAGACGGAATAGAGCTCCATTACCGCCTCGGCCTATACACGATTCTTATTCTATGTTCGGACATGCATTCAACGCAGACGATGCCATTATTCGTTCATTGGAAAGTCAGGTGAGTACTAATATAACGAGGTGTGATGTGACTCGTGGTTTCACATGAATTAATCAGTATCCCGTGGGAATTTTAGCAAATCCATGGTGGAAACCAACACGTTACAAATGCACTCTCCAAACATTTTTCAAGGAACAGTAGTTTAGGCTGTACACTATGTCAGTCAGTTGATCAGGATAATAATACTTAATTTAATTTTTGTATAGATTCATATTATTGTACCATCTCTCCTATATTTACATACTTAACTAATCACTGGAGAATTCCTAATGTTTAAAATTAGTTATGGTAAAATTAACCTTTACACAATGTCATTAAAAATAACTGATAATTTTTACAGGGCTTCCGCCGTCTATACCCCATGCATTTTGAGAGACGCAGAGAACTAAAGAAGTTAAACCATTCATTGCTGGTAAACTTCCTTGACCTACTAGATCTTCTAGTCCATTGCCCTGATTCACCTAAACGTGCAGAGAAAGTAGAAGATCTGAGTCTACTGTTTATTCACATACATCACCTGCTAAATGAGTTTAGACCCCATCAGGCCAGAGAAACTTTACGAGTTATGATGGAACTTCAGAAAAGGCAGCGGGTCGAGACTGCTACTAGGTAACTGTTTTTATATCATTGTTCTCCTTTTTAGCTTTTGAGATAGGCTTAAATAGCCATGATCTTACCTAATTCTAATAAAATACTGAATCAAATTGTGATGAAACTCGTACAATTGCATATGTCTAGCTAGAGATTGACCTATGAAGGTAAAACCACTGATATAAATCTAGTTACATAATCTAATTTTGATTTCAGATTTAAAAAACACTTGGACAAAGTACAAGATATACTTCAAAGTGCATTGCAAAGTCTGCCAGATCAGAATGAATTAGAATCTAATTTCAAAGTACCTGTTGAAATCCTTGAGCACTTGGAATCTTGTGCAAATGACGCTGGTAACCAAGACAGTTGCTATGAACTGGATCGCATCATGTGCAATGTTGTAGATAACATGAGATAATGGATGATATTGTAAATAAATAATTTTATAGGTATAATAAAGACTGTTTCTAATAGCTCTTGTTTTAGTTTTAGTGCCACTAAAAAAAATATTCTATGGAGTCAAAGGCCAGGCATACTTTGCATGTAGCTATTTATGTCTGAATTTTATTCTATTTTCAACCTAATTTGCATAGTCTGCATGCTTCCACAGTAGTTTGAAAGATTAGATTGTACGTACGTATTCATATTATGTTACCACACGAATTAAATTCGGATCGGACGAAAACGTATTTATAGAGTGCCCGGCCAAAAGGTAAAACTTTATAGTTTAATCATAGTAGAGAAAGCGCCGCTAGGCGTACCAACTCAATTAGGAGGGTAAACTGTGGTTGAATGTACTAAGATAAACACCAATTTCGATTGCCTCGGATTCTCGATGAAACGCCAATTCGCTTTTCAATGTAGGTAGGTCATAATACTTACATATGCCGATATTGTTTATTGGTTTCGCCGGAGTCAGCATATTATTGAAGGTCCCGTCGATGATATTATGCTTTGCTCTACGGCTGTCTTACTCGATAATAAATTACTTAGACCCTATAATTTTTACAGAACATCAGGTCAAAAAGGTAAACAAAAAACTTAATAATTTGATTGAAAGTGACAGCTCTTTGTTAGCTTTTTCCCAAAATGCTGTCTCAGAACAATTATTAACTGTACATATCTAATAGTTACAATTACTAATTGTTCTGAGGCTCATGAAGAACTAAAAAGCGGTCCTTAGGTGTCATTATATTGGGTGAAATGGTCCTAACATGAGAGGACAGATCACCCGTCTGGTGCTTGCGCTGGCGTCCCCTACTAGAAATAATAATAAGTGTCATTAGATAGGGACATCGGACATGCTCAATGTAGCGGGCCACTTTTTAACCAACTTAAAAAAAAGGTGAGAGGTTCTCAATTCGTCGCGTAGGTACCTATATTTTTTTTTGGTTCTATGTAAGCATTCTAGTAGGTAATATAACTTCTGTGCTTTATTCCTTAATAATTGACAGTTCTATGTTAACGTTATTGATCTAAAGTTTCTGTCGGTATGAGTATTCTCGGTTTCTAAATTAGTTTTTTGCATAATGGTGTCGCGTTTATAATCTTACTCTTTAACGCAGACTATTGAACCGATTGTGATGAAACTTGGAATATAAGGAGACCTGGAGTAACACATAGACTATGTACTTTTTATACCGATATTCCCGCGGGAACGGGACATACGCGGGTGAAACCGTGGGGCGCAGCTAGTAGTAACTATATAGGATAAAAGTAAGACTAGTGATTGTTACACCAACATTTAAACTTTCGCTTAGTAGATTTAGTTTTATTTGTATCATTTTAAAACCTATGCATACATGTGAAAATAACTGTTACCTGTACATCATAATAATGTACTTATAATGAAACTATTGGGTGTAGGTAATGGGTAATTTAAAATAAAAATCAAATTACTACGAACACATTTAATCTTACTGAAATTTATCCTTTGAGGTACTGAATTTAGTACAGTGAGAACCTGAAAAGTTTAAAAGTACTGCTGTCTCACCATCTTAGCTGTAATACTAAAACTAGTACTTACTGGAAAAACTAGGATAGCAGCACCCGTTACTGCCATCATTTAAACTGCCAGAGAGACTATGAAATGTATCAGAAAGTTAATACTTACGTTGTGAGTTTCAGGCCTTGTTTGGTATTATAGTTCTTGGTGGTATAGACTCCATCACACTTATCCATCAGAAAATTGTGAAAACTACTAGTACTAGGTATTAAAATACCAAACTTAAATTATAAATACTTACGCAGAGCTTACAGCAGTTCATTGCAATAATTATACAGCTCACAAACCTGAAATAAACCACTCGTCTCCAAAACAAATAAACGGAAAAAGATGTCGCTTTTTTTTTTAAATTAAAATGGTTTGAATAACCTAGTAATGGCGAAGACGAATCAAATGCTGTGATATTATTTAGGAAATTAAAAACGAATATTTATTTATTGGGAGACCAATAAAAGAAAAGGTTACACTTTTGAAGCTTTGCCTTTAAAATAGGCCAGAAGATTTTCATACTGTGGCATCAAATGGTATTTATATGCTGTTGTAATATGGTAGGCAAACTTTTTTGTGGAGAATGGATGCAATGGAGAACAAGATTGCAAAGCAGGCGGGCATCACCCATAAAACCCACTATGAAAAGAAAATATTTTTTGGATAATAAATTGTAAGGACATACATACATTGTCATCATTTGAGGCTAAATTCTCAAACATTTAGATGACATTTTTTAAAAGAATGGAATCATGCTTGAATCATGTCAAAATATTGGAGCACTTTGTTGTCAAATTTAGTAATTGCTACGCCTCCTGAAAGGGGCTCCATTTCCCCGGAAATCGCGACCGCCCCGGTACCCTCCTCGCCCCCTGGAATTCCCCGAGAACCTCCCAGTGTTAAGCCTTGAGCTGTATTTTCCCGAAGGTGGAGTGTACATTTTAATATTTCTGTCGCCACTGCGAGATCGTTTCTCAGGAGAAGACTTGTCATTTCCGTTGTCGAATGTGATTGGCCTGTGTCTCTTTTGAGGTGAGGATTGTTTCTCTTTTTCATCCGAACTGTTCAGCTTTTCCTAGAAAAATATAATATTGTCATGAAGTCAATAGACACTATGTTATCTGGAAAAGAATTACAATTTTTTGATGATGCTTTTCCCTTATAAAAAAAATATTTTTAATGTATATATATTTTACTAGCTGCGCCCCGCATTTTCACCCGCGTAAGACCCGTTCCCGCGGATATATCGGGATAAAAAGTAGCCTTTGTGTTATTCCCGGTATCCAGCTACCCATATTCCAAGTTTCATCGCAATCGATTCAGTAGTTCTTGCTTGAAAGAGTGACAAACTCACATCCAATACATACTTACATACATACAAACTTTCGCGTTTAGTGAGAAGTAAGATAGTATGTTATTTTTATAAATGTCTAAATATTATTTTTCTCATTTCTTCAAACAAAAACGTTTGTTGGAGTCATATAATATCATCAAAAGCCACAATGAACAAGAGTTTAAGTACAAAATTGCTAGTTATTATTCACTAGCAGGTCCATACAGTTTTACCCGCGTAAGCCCTGATTCCGCTGGATTACCGGAATAAATAGTAGCCTTTGTATTATTCCATGTATCCTAGCATTTCCAGCTATCTACATAGCGAGTTTCGTGATAATCGGTTCAGTGGTAAAGGACCAACAAACACAATAACAAACTTTCATCTTCATAATATTAGTAGTAAGTGGGATGTGTGTATAAGTTAGTTTGGGGGCAACACATAAAAATGAAAAATGATTCATACCTCTTTCTCAGCTTTTTTTGTTGTCTGGAATGACAACTGCACTTTACTTTTGAAACTTGGTGGTGTACGGAATATATCTCGTATGAGAGTGTTGATGTTTGATGTAGTTTTCAAAGCTGCTACTTTTAATTTATTCTCTTCTGTCTCTTCACTTTTCTTTCCCTAAAAAGGACAAAGCAGCGTATTAGAATAAATACGATATGAACTAAATGAGCCGCGAAGCTAAAATAGGCCTAACACCTAAGTTCAAGGCCTAACACCTAAGTTCAAAATTGTAAGTTTGGCAAAAAATATAGTTTGTATACGATTTTTAAGTAACATGGTTGTTTTCACTACAAATATTATTAAATAATGGGGTACCGTGTTTAAATTTGTTTTTAGCTTAATATTTGGCCAGTTATATCAAATGGCTTGTTTACAAGACTAGCTCGTGTAGCTGCGTAGAGCTCCGTAAAAAAAAAATAACATGGTAAATACCCTGTTATTTAATAATATTATAACTATTTAGTTTTTAGTGTAGTTTTATTAAATTGTTGTTTTAAAATAAGTAATTTATTTTTTAACATACCTGAGGGGTGACTTCTTTGAGTTTCTTCAGATATCCCTGTGTCAATCTCGCTGTGTACTGCAAGCGGAGTCTCAACGCCTTCAACTTGGCGACATCAGCCGTTAGAGCATCAGGAGCTTTACGGCACAGAGAATGCAGACCAAAGAGCGCGCATTCTACGTGAGAAAACTGTAGCGACGGTGTTTTTGTATCTTCTGTCTTTTCTTCAGACTTTTCCTCCGATTTCTCTTCTCCTTCTATAGGTGCTTCTGGTAGATATTTCTAGAAAACAAAATAGTAATTAATTAACATTGATCTCAACCTTAACAGTAGAAATAGCATCAGAAGAAAGACAGTTGTAGCCACTAAAGGCCCACTACATCAAATTTAATGATTCCTTCCTTAATCTTAGCAATATCATTTCGTTTTTACAATAGACGTAACAATACAAGACAGTGCTGCGGCATTTTTTCACGTAAAAGGAATATGGAATATGTTTGAGACTTCACCAGTCCACAATATTTCAATGTTGATTATTATCAATAAAAATTAAGAACAATAAGTGTCCTTCAGTCATTGAAACTCACATTCATCTCAATATTATTGTGGCAAAGATATGTACATCGGGACGCTTTCTATAGGTAAGTGTTATTAGATGAAATGGTTTGAAACTTAAGACTTCTAAGGATAAATTTAAGTTGTTTGGAAAATAAACAGCTCTTACTAAGAAGTTCAATTTCACAACTTACCATCACTAAATCATAAACTGTATCAATTTTCTTCTGTGAGTTTTCTAGATCTCCACAGTGTTCAGAGATTTCAGCAAATATTTTCAGGAGTTCCAATTTTGAGTCTGTTCCTTCAGATGTTACAATATCGTCCCATCGTGGTAGAACATGGTCACAGAAGAAATTCACAAACTGAGTTGAGTCCACTTGTGCCTGAACAAAAAGAAGTAAAATAAATATATAGTATTTTTTTATTTTCCGCAGTACAGTTTTACACATCTAAGTCCCGATTCCGCGGAAATACCAGGATGTGTATAGGTACATATAAACCTGCCTATTGAATCATTCTCAGTTGCGTATTTTAAAAGATTTCAGCATACAAACAAACAGACAGACAGCGGAAAGCGATTTTATTTTATGTGTAACGATTTTAAAACAATATTTTTGTCAGATTTCCCAAACTAATCACCTATAGAGCCCATTGCCCAACAATAAATGCTTGGGTAAAGTGACCAGTGGGTTAAAATATAGTTAAGCTTGGTGATGATGTGAGTATTTGCGTGTTTGTTGCTACTTCTGGCAAAAAACTGCTGAACTTATGGCACAAAAACTTGGTATGAAAAATAATAACTGTTAATAACACAGAGCCTACTTTATTCTCTGGTTTTCAGATACTTGCGCAGGAGAAGTTGTGGGACATTTTAGTTTCCAATTTAAAAAATCATTAGGTTTGTTGGTGATACTTACAGAGAACAGTGGGAGAGCGTGCTGTGTGCATTGTATGATTCTATCGACATACTCCGAGTCCTCTGGGTTCCAATCATCAGGTGTGAATGCAAGCGCTGCTATAATCTGAACCAATTCCTTCTTCCCCACCGGAGTCTTTCCAAGTCGAGACCAAGTTAAAAGATCCATGATGTGTTCAAATTCTTCAGCTACTACATCCTAAAATTTAAAATGTTGTGTTAAATCTAGCTTTCTTACAGATTTTTTATGATCCAAGATGTGTGTAAACTAAAATTAGGACAATATGGAATTTGCAATGGTATTTAGTACCTGTGTTTCAAATAAACCTAATTATCCTAAAATATTAACAAATGATATACCTAATGTCCAATTTAGCACTGGCTTAATTATGCTATAACAGTTCAACTTATTGCAAATATTTAATGAAGTGGAATTTAACAGTAAAATTAAATTGAATTTGTACATTTATAATTAAATTTGATTTATACAAGTTTTAACTATTTAAGATGTATTCACTTTACCTCTAAAATCTTCTTGCATTCAGTTATGATAAGATCTTCGGCTTCTTTGTTTATAACTTCCCGCCCCAACTGTTTAACTTTAGTTGACAAGAACTTGATGCATCTTTCTCGGACAATCTCGTTAGCAACTTCACTGTCTACATTCTGGTGTATTTGTGAGAACAAACCAGTCAATGCTCCTTTTGGGTCACTTTTTAAGATGGCAAGCAATGAATTTGTGACCACAGTAATCTCTGTAGTATCATCAGATTGAAGTAATTGAGCGAGTATATCGGCTATACGCTGGGTGTGCTCTTTGTGGTCTTTGCATAGATTTGGTAAGTCTTTAATAGCTTGTTTGCGGATCTGTAAACAGAAATATAAAGGTTACTTAAAATAACTATAAGATGTTGGTAATTTTTATACAAATAATACGATTGAACATCAATTACCAAAATGAGTAATATATTTTCTAAAACCAACATGCATTTTTATCTTAATGATGTGATAGAGATTAGATTTTTACAGGTGATAAGGTGATGTCCTACTTGTGCCAATTATAGTTTAGCTAAGAATTCAAAATGCAGATACTATAATATACTCATTGTCAAAATGGACCAAAATACATAGATACTAGTGTATGACCAATCGAAGTCAGTACGATACGAACGTTAATGGGTGAGCGAGGAAACATACTCCCACGCAACGCAACGTTATAAAATTAGATAAATGTAATTAATAACACACAATAAGAAAAGGAATATCTATTACTTACTGCAACATCATCATCCTCACATAGGTCGAATTGGGCTTCGATTGCTTGTTCCGTTAATTTTGGAAAACTATTGAAGAATTTCGCAATAAATTGCGAGGCCAATCGTTTCTCCTTGTCGGATCCTTTCACGGCGGCTAATATCTCCAAATACTCTTTTTCGTGCTTAAATAAAAGGTTATACGGTTAGTTTAAGTTTAGATGTTTAGTTTTCTCAGTGAATTAGGTACAAAATAAATACCACGAGTGTGAATTTCTACGCGGCGATTTCTATAAAATTAAGGTTACCTTTGCAATGTCTTCTTTTGCGTCGGCCAAAATTCCATAGTTCTGGTACAGTTTTTCAATATTATCACTAGACATCGTCACAGCGTTTTATTACAGACAAAATAAAACAGGAAATACAAAGTTTTATTACAAATACGGATAGAATTATTATCACCACGAAAATTAAAATTACACAAGATGCGGTCGGTCGCGCGTCGTTGGTTTGATTTTATTTGTGTTGCCAGTCTCTCGACATAAAAGTTAATTAAAACACTTGTGTGAGGGATTTACATTTTATGAGGGAGTTTTGGCGGGAACGCGTTGAGGAGATGTGGTGCTATTTTTTCATTTTTGTGAAACCTAGTTGTATGCGTGCAACCTACTTGTAGTAATATATAAACTCTAAGGTGCAAATTGTTTAATTTCGGGGGCATATTAATCAATTTAGTTTCGTGACTACGTGTACAAGTGGAATGAAAGTGAAAATCGGTGCAAAACATGGACTCATAGTTGTCTTCAAAGTACCGTGAACAATCTTTGTAAATTACCGCCGTGTTTACAAATGATTCCCTAGACTTGACTTTAACTATTACGACTTGACTGTTTCGATGCAAATAAGTTGCATAATTTATAATACTTGACAATGGCTAATTTCCTAATGGCCATAATCGGTTCACAACCGTTAAGAAATAAATAAAATAACATCACAGACTAGTAAGAAGATACTAAATAACATTTATGACGAGACAGACGAGCTTATTTATTATAATAAAATTACAGGGGATTTAACATAATAATATACTCTACCGTGGTCTAAAATATGAATTATAGAACCAATAAAATATATTTTTTTTTAATATTCCATTTCCGGAGTTTTCAGCATATTTTTTTTAAGACCCTGGCAATATTAAGCTTGATATTTTTTAGTGCCGTAGTGATGTGCAAGTGTATCATGTCATTTTAGTGTACAAATCTGTATAATCGATTTACTTTTATAGTCTGCCTACCGATTCTTGGTCCAATTATTTACCAACTCAATTATTTATTTACCACTCACCAAAGTCAACGTCTCATTCAGATTCAGTCAATAGGCAAAGAGAATATAATCACTACGTTTTATCAATAGGTAATAGTATGACAAATTTCTTAGGTTAGTATATATTTTTTGTCTTTTTTCGGGTAGGTACCTACATGCGTAATTTTTGTTATCGAAATATTGTCTTATTATAATTCATATTCATTCATATTTTAACACTTAATAATTAAGTAAAGATGCACAATCATGTTAATACCTATAATTATCATAAACAATATGTATTCCAATTCCAAGTTTCTTAAAAAACTGTTCAGAAGTTTTTGCGTGACGAGAAACATACATGACACATTGCGCATAAAAAACTTCGCATTTATACTTAATTAACTAGCTGCGCCCCGCGGTTTCACCCGCTTAAGATTTATCAAAATCGGTTCAGCATATTTTTTCTTCCATAAGAACCTTCTCCTGATCATAACGAAGACAACGCAAAAAGAATTATCGAAATCGGTCCAGGCGTTCGGGCGTGATGCCGTGACCACGCAAAATATAAGAAGATTAGTTGCGGCCCGCGGTGTCATCCGCCCAGTAGGGGTATTCAGAGCGCGTTGGTCCGAAACCGATAAGCCGACTTGACATGTCTTATTGAATCGCGCTGAGCTAAATGGAGATATCATTTTCGACATCGGATTCGGATCGAACCTATCTGATTAGGTACCCCTACAGATCCCGATTTTGAGGATGAGGATGAGGATGAGGATGATCGGGGATAAAAATATTTTATGTCACTCCATCACCTAACCTACCACAACGCAAAGTTACGTTGAAATCGGTTGAGCCGTTTGACTATATGAAGAAGAAAGAATGAACTCTCGCATTCATAATATTAATTACCATATATTTAAATGTAGATACTTTTAATAATTAAAAAATAAAAATACTTACTATATAAAATAAAACTTAAACTAGCCACTAAGTAAGGTAATAATAATAATTAATTAATTACCAAACATTGATGATGTCTAACGCCCTGTCTTATATAACGGGCGTTCTATTGAATCCAAAGCGTACGAAGGACTCGAGTCTAGAGAGTTAGGAACTTAACTTCTGAAAGTACAAGAAATATTTATATAAGAAAAGAAGTTATTAAAAAGTGCCAGAAGAATCTACCACCAAATTAAGTTTTTATGGAAATAAATAGGTTAACAAAAAGTACCTACCTAGGTAAAAAACCGTTGGGGTAAACGAGTTCTAGAGTGGAGACCGCGTCTCGGCAAACGTAGTGTAGGACGTCCTCAGGCACGTTGGAGCGACGATTTGCGCAAGACGGCTGGCACAAACTGGATGCGGGAAGCCGAAAATAGATCTAGGTGGCGTGCAATTGGAGAGGCCTATGTCCAGCAGTGGACTGCAGCGGGCTGATGATGATGATGATGATAGGTAAAAAAAGTTTCTTTGACATATTCTCTAGAAAGTTGTATCTAGTTGTAGTAATATGAATTCTTTGCTTATTCTACACAAACACCATTCTATTTTTTACTTTTCCAATCAGTCGACAAAAATACTTATTTATTTCTTTGATGTATGTACCTACGTAGGTTTTATTTTTTAGCTGCAATCATCTACTACATTTTTAACCGACTTCAAAAAAAAAGGAGGAGGTTATCAATTCGTCTGTATGTATAATTTTTTTTTTTTTTTTTTGTATGTTTACCGATTACTCGAAGACGGATTGACGGATTAAGATGATTCTTTTTTTAATGGATAAGTAGGAGCTCCAAGATGGTCCCATAAAAATTTGATGTGGATCTGATGAGGGTCTTCGGAGTGATGAACGGAAATGCTCCTCAAAACGCATTAATCAATCCAGTTGTTTATCGATTACTCGAAGATGGCTTGACCGATTTTGATGATTATTTTTTTAATGGAAAGGTGGAAGCTCCGAGGTGGTCCCATGAAAGTTTGGTAAGGATCTGATGAGTATCTTCGGAATGATGGACAGGATAGCATCCCAGAATTCAATAAATTACTCATTTTTGGACTTCTACCAAAAATAATAGACCCCTAAGTACTAAGTACAGATTGATGGGGCACCTGAAACCACCTTCTCATCAGCAAACTCCTCAATAATGAAAATTACGGTAACAATATTGTTGATTTTTAGGTAGGTAAGTATACTAAAAAGGTTAAAATAAAAAAATAATTTAACAATTAAAAAAC
The DNA here is from genome assembly GCA_949358125.1 of Idaea dimidiata. Taxonomy (NCBI): domain Eukaryota; kingdom Metazoa; phylum Arthropoda; class Insecta; order Lepidoptera; family Geometridae; genus Idaea; species Idaea dimidiata. The sequence goes on along the minus strand of OX442339.1, from coordinate 10,069,068 downwards.
CGACTTCAAAAAGAAACAAAAAATAATTTAAAAAACAACCAAAAAAAAAAGAATTAATAAAAATGACCAAAATAACCTCTACATAGGTACAGAGCCACCGACTAATTAATCTGTTTTATCATCTGAAGTCGGGCAGTTTTACTGGTTGGTTCCATATTGTACTTAGGTTGGCTGCCCGACTTCAGATGATAAAACAGATTAATTAGTCGGTGGCTCTGTACCTATGTAGAGATTATTTTGGTCATTTTTATCAATTCTTTTTTTTTTGGTTGTTTTTTAAATTATTTTGGGAAAAAAGTATTGGCAAGCGAACCGACTTCAGAAAAGGTGGTTCTCGATTCGGTTGAGTTTTTTTTTTTAAATAGTTGCCCTTAAAATAGCGTAGGTAGGTATTTTTATGGCCTTTTAGTGCTTACCTACACAATATTTATATGAATATAGATCAAAGGAATGAGCCGACACAAAGCGTTATCTTTTGCAGCGAGGTAGCATAATACCTACCTACTACCTACCTTCTTAAAGGCAGTATTGATTGTTTCTTTCTTTTATCTATATTTTACAGTCAGGCAGGTAGGTTAGGCATACCTAATAGAATTAGTGTAACTCAGAGACATGTCACTCGCTTCGCTCCTAGAAGACTGTGCACTTGACAACTTTTGCTATATCAATTTCAATCATGTTCTTTATAGTTAAGTTAGTTTTTGCTTTGAAAAAATCAAAACGGTCCTATTTAACCCAGTTGGATCCAGTCTTTTCTTATCTAACTAACCGACGAACACTAATGTGAAAAAAGGACTTACTGGGAACTCGCAAACATCAAGTAAGACCGTTTTTTTCTAGTTACGAAATAGTATTATTTCTATGGTTAAAAATTTCTTCGCATTATTCATATTAATTCAAGGGAGCGATTTTAAGATCTACAAGAAGGACGTAAGACGCGACTATGCGAAGTTTCATAGCAAAAAACAATTATGTAAGTATTTGCTTATTAAATTGTAAGTGCTTATTATGTTGTATCAAAATATATGCTGAGGGTTTTGATTGAAATCCATTCATCCAATTGAATCCCATTCATTTAAGCGGGGAGCAAAATTGGTTATACAGGGTGTAACGGGTAAGTCCTTTTAATCCGAAAGGGGGTTGTTCTAGACGTGTAGGCGAACAACTTTTGTTCTACGACTTTTAGAAATTCGAAGTACTTTTCGAAAAATTTAGGTGTAAAGTTTACTTGAAAATCAGCTGTTTCTGAGAGTTCGAGGTCATTGACCTTATGTTGTTCTTTTATTTAGTTGGATGGTTTACTATCAAAACTTCAATTAACCATATTTTCAAAAGCAGCTGTTTTTTCAGTGAAACCTAATCTCAAAATTTTCAAAAAAAAAGTTTGTATTTTCAAAAGTTTAAGAACAAAAGTTGTTCGCCTAAACGTCTAGAATCTAATCCCTTTCGGATTAAAAGGACTTACCCGTTACAAATTCTATATACAAGATGTAACAGGTAAGCCCTTTTAATCCGAAAGGGGGTTGTTCTAGACGTCTAGGTGAACACCTTTTGTTCTACGACTTTTGAAAATTCGAACTTTTTTTTGAAAATTTTGAGTTTATGTTTCACTGGAAAAACAGCTGTTTTTGAAAATAAAGGTAATTGAAGGTTTGATTATAGTAGACAAAACTAAATAAAAGAACAACATAAGGTCAATGACCTCGAACTCTAAGAAACAGCTGATCTTCAAGTAAACTTTACACCTAAATTTTTCGAAAAGTTCTTCGAATTTTCAAAAGTCGTAGAACAAAAGTTGTTCGCCTAGACGTCTAGAACAATCCCCTTTCGGATTAAAAGGGCTTACCCGTTACATCTTGTATAGGTATAGTAATAAACTTAAGTGATACAAAAATTAACGAGATACTAAATACTTAGGTACCTACCTATTTTATTACCTACTATCACACAATGTTAAATAAAATAAGTTTGTCTTTTTAAAAAATACTTAAGTCATACCTACTAATAAAAATTAAATGTGGAAGTTTAATTATACCTACGAGTAAGTATGTTTAGTACTTACCTACTTCTTCACGCAAAAACTACTGAATCGATTACCATAAAAACTAAAGTAATGCATATAGCTGAAGACTTCGAATACACGGTTCTTATGAAAGAAATAATGCTAAACCGATTTTGATAAATTCTGGAGACATACCTAGATGAGACATTGGATAAAGACATTTGGTGCATCGGGTTTTGCATGAAGGAGTAACTACATACACATAACTTACAAACATACAACTTTATATAAATAACTAGCTGCGCCCCGCAGTTTCACCCGCGTAAGTCCCGTTCCCGTTTCAGTTCCCGCGGGATTAAAAGTATTCTATGTCCTTCTCCTGGTTCTAAGCTACCTCCCCACCAATTTTCAGACAAATCGATTTAGCCGTTCTTGAGTTATAAATGGTGTAACTAACACGGTTTTCTTTTATATATTTAGCTAATAGATATATATATATATATATATAAGATTACAGCAAAATAAAATAATACTTACTTAGTATAATTTTCATCTAAGTTTAGATGATTTATACAGCGCAAGCAACTTTTAATAGGTTTAATCAATGCTATTTTTGACGCTGTAAAACCAAAGGGAAATTATTATTAGGTGGATTAAATAGGCTTGCCCAGCAGCACCTATACCACCTTCCAATATAAGTCAGCTATGCTCAGAGGAAAGAACTGGGCAACTCTTCTGGAGCTAACTAAGCCTGTGGGTTTCCCCACGATGCTCAATGTTTGCCATCATCGTAAAAGCGATTACGTTATTAAATTAACGCACATAACTTTTTAGCAAGAAAAACCCATTGGTGCGCGGTCGGCCGGGATTTTAAACCACGACCTTTAGAATGAAAGTCAGGGTTCAGTGAAGTCAGTTAGTGGTCTACCACTAGACCTTCACTGCTCTCAAATTAATTGATTACCTCTACATAGTAAGATAGGGTAGGTGAACTACTTAGGTAGAAAAATAAAGATTTATTGGCATCAAACTAGATGAAATTTCCTAGGAACACTCTTGATTTCAACTTCCTTCCTCAACTTAAGCTGAACTATGTACAGACTTTGGGAAAAGTGAGCCACTGTTGGACACCTTACCCTACTCCATAGACAATCACTAATTACCTATTCACATCCTTTTAACCTTGCAGCATGCAGCATCCCAATTGTATAAAACTTCCAAGCAGTATGTAGATTAAAGTGTTTCCCCACAGCATCGTAGCGTTCTCAGATCTATCTAAACTTAAAATAAAGGAAGAGGATCAAAAGGACAAAAAGTCTGTACGTGGAAGTAATTTAAAAAAAAAGTGGTCCAGGTGCCCCGTGGTTTTACCCGCGTATGTCCCGATCCCGAAGGAATATCGTTATTTTCTCCTGACGATAACAAACAACAAAAAAAGAATTAGAAAAATCGTTCCAGCCGTTTACGCGTGATGCCGTGACCAAGGGAAATAGAGATTCATTTTTATTAATAATAAGATTATGGACATTAAAATCCTGCTTACGTGCTAAACTAAGTTTAACTTAAAAAAAAAAACCTGATAAAAAACAAAAAAAAAGATAAGTGAAAAAACCTACAATACCTACATTATTACCTCGGGACTTATTCGCGTAATAATCACGTGATGATAATAAGACCCGGGTTTCTTACCTTGAAGTGAAAGCGTCGTCGTCGCGTCTATGTAAAAATAATTAAAAACGAAAATCACGCGTCTTAGACATCGAGTAATTAATGTGTTTCAGTCACAGTTTTGATCGTCTTAAGTAAGTACTTAGTTTAAAAAACTTATTCCTTTACCTATAGGTAAAAAACTTAACATATTTTTTTAAAAATTTTCAAAAATTCGTTTTTGCTTATTATTACACTACACACACGGGAATCGAACCCGCTAAATCTGAAAATAAGGTAAATGTAGATACCTACTTATTCTTACTTTCATACTGAACTTGAACTAAACCAGTTAGGTATTAAGTAAGTACTTACCTAGGTATTCTGTCAACGTAAGAAATCTGTTTTTATTATTTTCTTAGTTTCTGGCTCATAGTTTCTGGCCTTAAATAAAAATATTCATTCATTCATTCATTATAAGTTCAGTGACAGAATAGGTACCAACAGAAAACTTAGAATAATATAAATTTGTTTTTTTTTGTCAAAAATAAACTTAGGAATAAGTTTTTGGTTCTTTAAAAAAATAACTTGTAATAATCGTACTTACTTCCATACAGCTACCTGCATCAAATATTTAAAGAGTAGGTATGTGAAAAAAATTGAAACTTTACATTTCTTTTCGGCAAAATTTTGCGGTTGACTGTTTTCCCGGATTTACGAAATATCTGGTAGATATCATTTTATTATTTTTGTACAAAACTAAATTTATATTTAGTGAAGGTAATTAGTGTACTAAAGAAAGAAAGAAAAATATTTCAAATAAAAATTACCTATAAATAAGTAGAATTAACAAGGTGTTATGGATAAGGGATAATTTATAAGCGTAAGGGCATTGTTCTACACGTCTACTAAAGCGTTGCAGAGTTCAACTTTTATTTTTAAATAAAAAATTGCGTAAGTACTTTAAATACCTACTTATTTTATTAATTAAAACGTTTTTGACTGTTTACGAAATTGGTCTACTTAGTTACTTATAAAATGGAATTCTATAAGTTGAGCCTTTTTGATGGTATGATAAGTTATATAACTTGTTAAAACAAGTTTATTAGTTGAGTAGCATTCTAAAAAAAACGAAGTACAAAAAGTTGTACTCGGATAATATCTACCTATACTACGTATCTGGACGTTAAAATAATCATTGTGTACTTCTTCTCCTTACTATCCTACTTGAGTTAAATTATCTCATACAAAAATATTGAGATCATAATATTATGAGACGTGTATTATTATTTTTGTTGTATTGTAGGTAATTAAGCAAATTATTACATCGAATTCTGGTAACAGTGGTTGCGTGAGGAGAGGTGGCGCGGGCGGCGGCGGGTGCATGCGAGCGGGTCGGGCAAACCGACGCGACGGCATGCAGCCCGGCGCGGACGAGGCGGGTCACAGCTCTCATTGGCCGCGACAAGCACCTCCCTCTACAGCCCCTCCCGTTTCGCCGTATCTCTGCCTTCGGTTTCATTGTACGTTTTGTTCAGTCGCAATTGTTACGTGCCGTGCGGTGTGTCTCGTGCTACGAACGGTGGTGTTGTGAGCGAGTGTATGTGCGATGCTCGGACGGTGATCGAAGCATGGTGAATTACGTCAATCCGCTCGCCATGTACCAAGGCAAGGGCGGGCAATACTCGAGCGGGTGGTACGGTTGGCAGCATCAGAACTTTGAAGAACAGCAGTGGTGTGCGTGGAATGGAGCGCCGGCTGGTGGCGAGTGGGCGCAGGACCCTCATCACTTCCCGAAGCGAGAGCCTGGGGAGCGAGAGATCACAGATATGCCGTCGCCTGCGCGAGGAGATCTCGCCAGCCCTGGAGAAGGCTCGCCCGGTTCACGACCAGCTCAGCCCCCGGCCCCACCGCGATCACCATATGAATGGATGAAGAAACCTAACTATCAAACACAACCTAACCCAGGTAAGCACTTTCTGATCTTATTCATGCAGAGACACTACCTACGGACAGACTACAACGTTTCAGTCGGTAAAGGCTGTAGATAGGTATTGTTTTCCTTGCAATAGACTGCGATCTATGGATTGAATAGTTTTCGACTACTATAATTTATCTAATGCAGATCTAAATTCTTGGAAACATGGATTTTACCTATATACACATATTACTCAGTACCTACCTACTAACCCAGCTACTAATGCCAAAAACAAAGGATAAATAAGCAAAAAGTGGGCGCTCTCTCCAAAGAAAAGCAAGTGGCAGACCTACATAAAATATCGTATTGAACCTACCCACATATTCGTTCTATTTTACTAATAAAATAATACTTCTACAGGTGGCCAAAGTGCCTACGTTAAACTTGAGATTGTAGATTAACAGAAAATATTTAATTGTTTATATTTATTTAAAAGCATAAATTATATAAATAAATATTATTACCTACCTTATAAACAATAATGTTAGCGTAGTATATTTGTACTTACATAATTTTTTGAAATATTTTTACTAGAACAAATAAATCTCTGTTAGCATCAGAAAATGACTAGTACAAATAATTTATTATTATAGCCATTTAATTAGTATTTGAATAAAAATTGAAAAGAGTTTAAAGTAAGTTTACCTCACTTACTTTTATTTATACAATTAAGTAAAAAATAAAATAATGAGTAGAACAAAATAAAACTTCCTTGTCATTACACCTTGTATAAGTAGACGGGTAGATTTATCGGCCAATGATTTGTTGATGAAACCACCATCTCTGGTTACCAGGGTATAAATTACTGGTAAAATTGCAAGTACCTAAGCATTGTACTAATTGCTCATTGTAAGTAGGTAGTGATAGTTCGTGTAAACGGAGAATTGATTTATTTGATATTTGAAATTTTCTTGATTCTTGATACTTCTCATTTGAGCGATGTTCCTGGTTGTTTTGTTTCTTTGAGTAAGGAGTTCGTTAGAATCTCAAATGATTTCGGGTCCTCCCCTATTGTGAGGACCAGTCAGTCATTATGGACTATAACTACCTACTGCAAATAGCTTTGGCAATATTTTTACATTCGGCCGCCTGCCTATCATCTTCATCACACTTTTTAGGGACCAAGAAATTTATCCGCCACCGCGCGGAGCGAATTCAAGGTTTGCTATACTCCCTTAGATCCCATAGTCGCCTTTTACGATTCCCACGTGAAGTGGATGGGGTAACGCCTATTCTATGTCGAAGCGACCTTATTACCTCCTACAAAGGATAATAAATGTTTCAGCAAGCACCAATAAAGCACTTTTTTACATTAAAAACACTATTTACCGGGTTTTACTCGCATTTTATTGAATAATAATACCGACATTTCCCTAACTTTACAGTAAGCTTTTTGAAGGTTGACTAGATGTGATTCGTCTATTTTTATATTCTAAAAAGTTACTGTAAACAACCGTCTCATAATTATTGTGTTTCATAATGCAAAATCGCGAAAACCTAAGACTAATTAATTATTTACCTACATTGTTTTAAAATTAAGTCCTACTTAAATTTTTACTATGTCTATATGGGAGGTACTAGCGTAAGTCCGGTTCCTGCGGGATTATCGGGATAAAAGTATCCTATGTGTTATTCCCGGTATCGAGCTACCTATAATATTCCAAGTTTCAGCGCAATCGGTTCAGCGGTTTTAAAACGTGATTGAGTAACAAACACACATACTCACAAACTTTCAGCTTCATAATATTAGTAGGATAGGATAGCATAGGATTGTGCCAAACGATCCCATGTGTATGTGTGAATAGAACAGATATATATTATCATCCTAACTTCAAAAACATAATAGGACGCGACTGATGTGAATTGAGCTGAAATCCCTTCCGATTGAATATTTTTCTTCATAACCGGTATTAAATCAAATACATCTTTAACAATATGGTACGTGATAGACGAAGAATCCCTTCATTTCAAAAACATTTAAAAATATCTTTAAATACCACTATTATACAGGCAAAGTTACTCCTGCTTTACAAAATAAACCATTTTTCTCCTAAATCCATAACCGCTATATTTTCCTAAAGGCATCAGAATATTACCTAGGTACCTAGAACCTACTCATCGCATTTAAAAAATATATTATTTTAATCATCGTTAATGATTCTTTTTACGAGAAATTATAGATTTTTTTCATGCAATTCCATCTCGCTCATTTCTATGCAATCGGACAAGGGCCGATAATTATCATCTATCGCCGTCTTAAATGTAAAAATACCCCAAAGATATCTCAGTTCTCATAAACAAGTAGGAAATATTTCTGCAGCAAAAAGCCGCAATAGACTATTAATTTTATTGCATCATTGATATAAACAGATCATAAAAGCAATCTATGCTGAATTATTACACCTACTAATATTGGACGGTTTTAAGTAGTTTTATAGTTTTAACGCTTATAAAAGCAATGAAAAATAATCTGAAACTGGTATTGAAAGAAAGGAAGTCAAATTGAACGGATATATCTTAGTAATATTATAAACGCGAAAGTTTGTATGTATGTATGTGAGGTTGTTACTCTTTCACGCAAAAACTACTGAACCAATTGCGATGAAACTTGGAATATAGGTAGCTGGGGACCTGGATTAACACAAAGACTACTTTTTATCCCGATATTCCCGCGGGAACGGGACTTACGCGGGTGAAACCGCGGGGCGTAGCTAGTATTCTAATAAAATTATTATAGACTGTAGACGGTAAATTTTCTGCTGTTTGACTTGCAGCGTCCTCTTGGTAGCTATCCGTAGCGCGTTGGTTAAAAATAAAAGAACATAACAATAGAATACCAAAAGCAGTTAGGCTTAGGCCTTACTTAAGTACTTAAATTAATAATAGAATTACTTAATTACTTAATATTATAAAACTGAAAGTTTGTGAATACTCACAAACTTACGCATGCGTGTATGTGTGTGTTTGGTATTCATTCAATCACGCAAAAACTACTGAACCGATTTTGATGTAACTTGGAATATAGTAAGGGACCTGAATTAACACATAGGGTATATTGTAACCCGATATTCATGCGGGCACAAGACTTACGGGGGTGAAACCGCGGGGCGCAACTAGTAGAAAATAAAGTACAATATCGTTCAAAAGTTGTTGTGACCCAACCACCGTTGAATTTATATTTTGCTAATATCATGTATTGAAAAATTGACTTTCATGCCCTGCATTAAAGTTATTATTGCATCAAAAAAGTCAAGTCGTCGTAATAAAAGTCAAGTCAAGGAACTCATTGTAAATGGTGGCTCTTTACAATGAAACGTTGGAGACAACGCTAAAGTCTATGTATTGCACCGATTTTGACTTTTATTACACTTGTACACTTTCACGAAACTAAATTGATGAATATGCCCCCGAATTTTAACAATTTACACGCATTTGAACTAGGTTTCACAAAAATGAAAATTTAGCAACACATCTCTACAACGCGTTACCGCCAAAAAACTCGAAAAGACCCTTGTTAATGCATTAGGTACTCGTGCCGTTGACATTTAGTGGCTACGAAAACCACTACGACCAAATATGCTTTCCCGTAGCTCTGTATATTGGTTCTTAGGCTGAAATCTATAGTCCGTTCTTTGTCTTAGCTCAGACTTACCTAAGCTTGAGCTAAGCAAAAACTTTGACTTAAGACCATTTTGGTATTTGTAACGCGATCTTTGCAACTTGTTTAGCTCAAGCTTAGGTAATCGCAGAAAACATTAACCTAAGTAACGATATTTCTCATTTTTACAACTCTTAAAATTTGGGAGCTACTTAATTATTTAAGTAGCCTTCAAGTTTTAAGTGGCCTCAAATTTAAATCAAATTTTTAATCGTCACTTCAAATTTGAGGCGACTTAAAATTTGAGATAGACCACAGATTACTACCGATCAAAGAAACTATTAAGGATTATCAGGCTTCCATTTCAATAAGTGTACAATGCCAAAACCATTGTCTAGGTTTGTTGTTGGCTCAGACGCCGGTCGCCATCTTGATTTACTAGCTTGATTACGGCAAAATGGAGTGTTATGTAATTGTGTCTAAAGTCTACCGTCAACTAAACTGAGAAAGAAGACCGTTCAAAATGGACCAGCTATGGTCCACAGATAACATTTTGCACTACAAACAACTTTCATACGAAATTTTCTCATTCCTTAAAGATGTGGATTATATGTGGATTAGATGTGGAAAATATCTGGATTATTCAATAGGTTTACGTGATCTTAAGCCACTGTGTTAGTATTTTCGTTTTATTTCTAAAAGATATTTTATGTTAAAGCTTCACAGTTAGGAGCACTACACTATTCTCCTAAGTTAGGAGAGATTGAGCCACCATTTTTTAGGTTTGGAGCTCTTGACTGAGAAACTTTAATATACAAATTCTATTAATCTAGCGGAAAATAAACGAAAATACTAACATCGTAGCTTGAGATCACGTAAATCAGTTGAAAAATCCATGTCTTGTGTTTTAGGAATGCTTTAAAATTTCACTAATGTACCTCCACTTCTTAGGTCTGAGCTCTAAAGAAAAACGATGATCTTCTTTAGTCCGCAAACTATGACAGGTTTACCTACCTACTGTTTGAAAAAACTGGCTACCTAATACTTTGTTTAGTTCGCGGTGGACTGTCAGCTTAAATATTGGATAGGTATTTAGGTAGGTAAACATTTTTTAAAGAATATATTTTTTGCAATATTGTAAGAACAAGAATAGATTTAGTAGATATAGATAGTATAATTTTGTTGGAGGTACCAAACAAAACGAAAATATCATTCAAAACATTTCAAACGTATAAAAATCACAGGGATAATTAAGTATTTATAGTAAAAGGACTATATATATTAATAATATTAGCAACGCGAAAGTTTTTATGTATGTATATGACTTTGTTACTTTTTCACGCAAAAACTTCTGAACCGATTGCATTGAAACTTGGAATATAGGAAGCTGGATATATAATTTATTGACGGTTACTCCTTCATACAGAAAAATCTTATTCCTCACCCTTTTTCATTCATTGCTTGTGGTAACTTTTACTAGCTTTTACTTAACTTGCAATTTTGAGTAATAATCACAGAAAAAAAGCCCTGTAGAATTTCCTTTTTTTTTTGACTGATAAAAGAACAATCAAACCGCAGTGCTGGACGCAGATCAAGAATTGCGGACCAGCACAGCGGTTTGTGTATTAGGTAGTTATAATCTGTGGTAGATATAACTTTTAGTCGTGAATTCGTGATGCGTAGGCGACTGGTGCTGGTGTAGGTAAGAAGGGTATGAGGTAAATCACCGGAACTAGAAATTGTTAAGGAAAGGAGAATTTTTTTTACCTTCGTTGTATGGAGAAGAAGTCACCCGTCGAATAGGTCTGTCCCTATTAGTGACATGGTATTTACATTCATATAACTAGTCTGACATTTTTAATCCAAGTATTTACATTATTTAACCCTCTTAAGAGGTTAAAGCCTTAAATGTACTCACAACCACATATGTTGGTAGGTAGTTGCCAACCGACTAACTCATAAAATATAATGTTTATAGTGGCAATGACCTCCACTTTATTGATGGATGGCACACTCGGTCCTGTACTCTCGCGTGAAACAACCGGTCAGCTTTCGATAATTCCGTTAAAAAAACAATTACACACGCAACAAAACCAATATTGTCGCATTCGCGGACAAATTAACTAAGTAATTTACAATTTCGACTACAACCGTGACGAAATTCAATATTCGACGTTGCGATCTATAATTATCACGATTCAACAGTTATTCTGAACATAAAATTAATTGCCGTAAAGACGTGGAAGTGTCAAAAACGTGTAACGTGTGTGTTCCGAGCACTTATTTCTAAACAGAATCTTCGGTGATAATTTGATCAATTGACCATAGTTAAGCGATATAAAAAGCTTGTCACCGAATGACGCGACGCGCACAGGTGGAATTAGCAGAAAAATCGGAAGAAAGTTTTTTTAGTTTGTGAAATTAAATAATTACGATGATTAATTCGTATGTTTATGGTCTCTAGGTGATTTTCTATATAATATGTTATTATTATTATTACCTATATCGCTATTTCGTGCTGGTAAAATTTGAATATCCGGGCAACCCAGGGGCTCTATTTTTGAATCATTAGCGCCACTTCGAGTGATTTTAAAACTTCGATTTCTACTTATTTTCGTTTGGTTTCTGTAATGTTTCTATGAGAATCGAACGACCGCAACGAGTAGTATCAACCACTCGCCGTAGGAATCCGACATCGAACGAAAATCAGCAGATATCGAATTATTTAAATCGCCTGATGTGCAACGAGCGGTTCAAAAATAAGGCTCCAGGTTTGTTGATAATTTTACAATAAACACTTTAAAAGCTTTAGGAACATTGAAATATTTAAAAATGGCTGATTCGATTTCGATGGAAATTTAACAATGCTGGCATTGTTAAAAAGTTTTAATTAAGTATATAATATAAAATACATGGCCTAGGTAATTTACCAATATACCTATAGGTAGAATGTATATTGGTGCTGCTACCTAGTGATTATACATATTGCAGGAATGTTATAGTCAGGTTTAACAATTTAAGTTACAGCAGTTTTCTCGTAGTCGTGAAATGCTATGTTACGAGTAAGAAATATTTAGGTAAGAATCTTAAAATTAACCCTAAATTAGTTTTGTTTTATAAATTTCAAACCAATTGTGAAACCCTTTAAAAACAGTAAACATCCACTTTCAAAACACACGTACCTAGGTAGGTAAAAACTTAAAAATATATTTGTCAATTTGCACACCCTCTGCGAACATTTTGTTGAAACGAAGCAATTATTTGGGAGCATAACATTAGATGTTATTTTGCGTTTAACGAAACGGTTATTTTAACGCGTGCCTTGGGAGCGAGTGCATTGTGTGGGCAATTAATCTGGAGTTCCCGCCATGGCGGGGCCGGGGGTAGCCCGCTCCATACTCCCGGCGACAATCTCACACAACTGCACCCCTGAGACGAAGAACAAGTTAAATCTTTGCCAACTCTGTTCCAACCATCCAACCCACGAATGGCGAACGCTTTCTGCAGTTATATTTGCGCTGTAATTTTAACTTGGGTACTTTAGAGAATATTTATTTCTTGTAGTGTTCTAAACTGTAGATTGGATTAGTGGCATTTTAGGTACAAGGGTCCCTACCCTACAATAATAATAACGGGTAGATGTCTTATAATTATTAAAGGAGCCCTAATACTAATTTTACTTAGGTTCACTTAAGCATTGGATACAGACTAAACAGTTTGCTTTTGGCTTCTTAAAAAAAACTCTTGAATACCATATTGCATGACATGGTGTTTAGCGCCACATATCCCCAAGCCCCAAACTAAATCCCATACCATATTCACCTATTTGAACTTATGAACTTATACTTCGCAGACGTATGTTTACATAGTCGGCAGTAGTCGGCACATAGGTGAGTATCGTCTAATACTAGCCTATATATTTAAAATAATTCGTGTATTTTATAGGGTACTTATGACTTGATTGTAACCTTTGAATTTCCTTAGCTCGGAGTTTCGACTATGTTACAATAGTCTTGATCACAAGAAGACTGATCCAACCCACCTGTTGTGACGAGAATATGGTTAGGTACATAGTCGAAATGTAAATTTACAAAATCATGCATTTAAGACTATCCAATCATGTAACATATTGTTAGTATAAAAAGTCTATTACTTAATCAGAGCTTTTACTTAATTTATGAATGTCAAAATTATATCATTGAGTGACATCAATAGAACATAAAATACACCATATTTTAGTGTTTGTATTCCACTTTGTCCACACTATGCTATCCTACCCAACCGGGACCTTTATTTATCTATCTACCCGTCGTGTTTGCACAAAGCCGGGACATTCGACGAAATAAATCTCTATTTGTCTACATTCACCAATCACATAACGCGATACGCTCGGCAGGAGATTAGTGTCAACTTCACGCTCACTGAGATCGATTGTCAAAACGTCGACTCCTAAACGTTTAACAAAAACATTATGAGAAGGGTCTATAATATTTTGGAGATAGTGTTAAAGGCTCTCACTTATTGAGATATTATGTGGTTGCCGCCTGCCGCGCTTCGGGTAGCTAGCTGCTGGTAGATAGCAAAAAATTCGGAAGCATAATATGAAAGAAAAGTATTTTTGTTTGTGCTCGTAACTAATCGACGATTAGTTGCCGAAGTTTGTTTATTGTCTGTCAACAAAGACTGAGCTGTTTCTGAGACGTCATTACGGTCACGCTGTGTGCCACCATAGTTAGTTAGAGTGATGTTAACTTTATTGATTAGTTTACTAACATTCAATGCGTAACGATGACGTCTTTAATTATTATTTACTATTGTTAGGTATATCTACAATCAATCATAATATTGACTTACCTAATATTAGGGGTTAAAGTATGAAATTGCCGATTTGTACTGAAAATCTTAATTGTTTATTTTTTAAATTTTTAACAAATTTATTTAATCAAAATAGTTGCCATTATTATCTATACATTGCTGCCATCTAATGGGAAGGTTATTAATGCCTTTGCGATAGAACTCCGACGATCTAGACTGCACAAACTTTGTGAAAGCATTTTGTACTGCCTCCTGGGAAGAAAACTTCTTGTCACGTAGATAACTGTCCAAATCACGAAAAAAATGGTAGTACGTTGGAGCAAGGTCTGGTGAATACGGAGGATGACGAATGGTTTCTAAGTGCAGTTCCTGAAGGGTCAAAATGGTTTCTCGTGCTGTGTGAGGTCTCGCGTTGTCGTGGAGCAATAATGGTGAAGATCGATTCATGAGTCGGGGCTGTTTTACTGCTAGTTTTGTCAACATGGTTCGGAGTTCGGCACAATAGACATCTGCCGTAATTGCTTGACCAGATCGAAGAAAACTATAGTGAATAACACCATGCTGAGACCACCAAACAGTTACCATTACCTTTTTATTGGTAAGTTTTGCTTTAGGACACTGTTGTGGCATTTGACCTGGGGTCAGCCATTGCATTTTTCTTTTCCGGTTATCATAAAGAATCCACTTTTCATCACATGTTACAATTCGATCCAATATTCCTTCATTTCTGTACCGGTTCAACAAGGAAACACAAGTTTCAACACGCGTTTCTTTCTGCAGATCAGTCAAATCATGAGGCACCCATTTTTCGTATTTTTTTATTTTATTGATTTGACGCAAGTGAGTCAATAAAGTGGGTAAGGTAACGTTAAACCATGCCGCTAATTCCTGGGTAGTTTGACTAGGATCGGCTTCCACTATCTCTCTTAATTCATCGTTATTCACCTGTGTGGGCGGTCTTCCTCGTGGCTCGTTCTTTAAGTCGAAATTTCCATCACGAAAGCGTTTAAACCAAAATCGCACGGTGCGTTCATTAGTAGACCCCTCTCCAAACGCAGCATTGATATTGCGGGCTGTTTCTGCCGCGTTAGTTCCGCGTCGGAACTCGTATTCAAAAATCACTCGAATTTTCGCAGTATCCATCTTTCTTGTCTAAATTGAATAACAAAAACAATTGAAAGTCGATATTCAAATGTTTCACATTTTTTAAAAAAAGAACATCACAGAAACCATTTGAAAAAAGTTTCATTCGAAAACCTCAAACCATGAAGATTCTATGTCAATTCAAAGAACCTATTGCAATAAAACGGCAATTTCATACTTTAACCCCTATTATTTACGTAGATATTTAGGTTAGAGAGATGATCTTTGTACCGCATCGGGCACATATAAGCTGCAAATAGATAGTTTCATGTAGCTATATATACGTTTATTGTGTTTCCAAATATTATTTTTAGAGTTTCATAGTCAATTAGAAACTCTAATAGTTTCATCATGTCCGTCCGTCCGTCCGCGGTTTAGCTCAGAGGCGGTTATTTATATTTTTGGGTAAGGTTTACCATTACCAATAACAATTAGTATTCAAGTTTAGTTTCATAGGATTGTGGTTAGTCGTAATGTAACGTACACATTATTTGTTTACACATACATAGGTATTTTAAATATATGTAGTTACGTTCCTATATTGCAAATATTATGGTAATAAATACACAAACCCACGTTCTATTCCGTAGCAACTGTATTTATAAATAGAAGGATATTAAAAGTAGGTATGTACCTAACTATAAGCCTCAATGAAGGAGGTAATACTCATGGTAATAAAGACAGACATAAAGCGTACGTTAAGTAGTACTTAGGTTAGGTACCTACTGTATGAGCTGTTTATGTTTTTACACATGTCGTAATGTCAATATTTCAAATGGTTTGCTTTAATATCTATAACGACCAGAACAAAATGAGTTTAAGCGTGATTAACAAAATAAAATTTAAATAAACAAACATCTAAACTTTATATAGGAACGCGTAAGTCCCGTTTCCGCGGGAATATCGGGATAAAAAGTAGCCTATGTGTTTTTCCCGGTATCCATAGCTACTTATATTCTAAGTTTTATTGCAATAGATTCAGTAGTTTTTGCGTGATTGAGTAACAAACATCTAAATATCCAAACATCCAAATACACACACTTTCACATTTATAATATTTGTAGGATAGTAGGTTTACGCATGTGTCTAGATCTTATATCTTACTAATATTCTAAACGCGAAAGATTGCATGTACGTATGTATGTGACTTTGTTACTCTTTCACGCAAAAACTAATAAACTTGGAACATAGATCGCTGGAAACCTGGAAAACACATTACGGACTTACGCTTGTGAAACCGTAGGGCGCAGCTAGTATCTTTATAAGCGAGCGTTTCGGCAGGTACCAACACTATACAATTATATATAATACATTGATACAACGATACAAATAATAAAACTTCAAAGATCGGTGCGTTTCATGGGAATAAAACGTTCATTCCTATCTACTTGGTCGGAAGCGATGAAAATTAATTGCAATTTTCATGCTAACGAGTTTTTATTTAAATTGATTTTTAACGCAAACTTTCATAAAATAAGTAGCTATGTAAGTACGGTTTATTTTCAGATTTTGATCTGAAAAAAGTATCTGTGTAAAAAGTTAAAAGTTAAAGTGTTAACTTGTGTGTTTCCGCAATTAGCCCTACTATTGGGCCTTTGTGCGTGATTTAAGCCGTGGGTTTTTCTCACGATGTTTTCCTTTATTTTAAGAGCGATGTTAATAGCGCACATACATTTTTCTTAAAGAAAAACACATAGGTGCGCGGCCGGGATTTGAAACCACGACATCTCGGAATGAAAGTCGGGGTATCTACCACTAGACCAACTAGACCACTAGACACTCTTTTATCTGTGTAATTCAATTTCAATTGGAAACCACAAATCAGTATGGAATCTTTTATCATTCACGATACGACAGTAAGTGTCTGTATTACGAGATTATTAAAATCGCCTCTCAAAGTATTACATCTCAAGTGAATTTCACTGAGATTGTATCGTGCCAAGCGCGAGCGCACCTTCGGATCGCCCATCAAATTAGGATTACATGTTTTACAAGTAGGTACTACGAAGCGATATGACACGCTCATATCAACAATGTTCAAAGGCGCCGCTATCTGTACTTACTTGCGATAATCGTGCGTTAACTGAAAGTCGGATTTCGGCAGGCCGACAAAGTGGTTAAACTGATAACTTCGATTAATAGTTTTTCTTTCAAATGCAAGTTATACGTGTACGAAAACAGCTACGACAACAAACACACCGATAGGTTATAACAACATGATTATTCATGTAGGTATTGTGTGGTTTTTAATATTTTTACTATAGAGGAAAGTTCAGCGGAATCATCATATGAAAAATTAAAGGGAAAAGTTATGGGGACAGCAGTCAGTCAGAATGACTCAACTCGTTACGAAAATTGCATTTATTTTATCAAAACTCTTAATATTAGACCGTCACCGGCCGTGCCGGGTCCGAGCTTCGTTGTCTGTTGCTCGGCGGCCACTAGATTGCAACAGACCGATCGACTGCTCGCCGAGCAATGGACTACGAAGCTCGGACGCAGCACGGCCGGGTGACGGTCTAGTATAATCACTACCTAGAGTCCTTTCCTTACAGTAATTCAAACTCATTGGCCTATCACAGTTTTCTTCTTATCAATTCAATAGTCACTACTGACACGAAGGAAACGCGAAGGAAAAAGTTTGCCCATCACTGGTCTAGACCAAGAAATAGTTAAGTTGTTTTCGTCAGGTCTTGTGAAGAAGGTAGGGTCAAAATATATGTATAAGTACCTACCTAAAAACCAGAAACACGCATTTTTTTCGTGTAGGTATATTTTTTATCGAATGTGAGCTCCTCTCTGTCTGCTTCGGTATTTTTATACTTAAAAGTTGTGTTATTTTTATTTATTACCGACAACGATTAGTCTCGCATACGAATACGCACGAAACCCATGAGCAGTCAATAGTTGAGTTAAATGTTTGCCGCACGCAATGCGCTTTACTATTTTTCACCCAAAATAAATGCCTACGTAGATGTGCATGAAATTGAATGTACTGTCAGACAACAAAAGTAACACATCCGTGATTGCAGAGTTACATGTTAGAATGTGTTTTTACACGACTGCCAAAGGAAGTGTTTTGTTCTTAAAGTTAATACATTTGGAGAACTTTTAACTTCTGCTTTACAGCTATTTACTTAGCCCATAAATTTAAATTAAATTAAATTATATTGTGTCAATTAAACCTAATAGTATCATTAATTATTATTATATAATCAATCACATTACAAAGTAATACATTAAATTTCAAACCTGGCTACTTCCTTCTACCATCAATACCCCTTTGACACAGTGTAGTTTCATGCAGTGCAACATGAAAGGACTATCTATCTAGCTGATAGGTTAGATTCTAACCTTTCAAAATGGTGTTGGTACTCCCACGCAGTCGTCTCAGTAGCGAAGATGATCTACTACGTTCTATGGCAGAAAAAAAAAGGCTATGTTATACTCGAAAAACATCCCTGAACAACTGAAATATCTAGGAATAGGTACCCAACATCAATCTGAGTGCATCATTGCTTTATTCTACTACACTTTTTAAGTTCTGATTTCGTTAAATGCGAACTTTGTATTATCGACAGTTTTAAGTACAGTAGAAATGCACTCTTATTGCCATATTGTATTTAGAAAAAATAAAAATAATTCATTAGAAGAAAACATGAAAGTGGAGTTAGAGATAATCTACATTCATAAAATAAATATGAATGTAGAATGAATGGATCTTAAACCTCTGGCCGCCCACCGTCTTAGGTCAGACGGTCACACATCAGCACACGCCTTTTTCCCGGCCTGTGGCCCGATTCTGTAAAAACATTGCATGCGACAAGCAGGCGGAATGCATGAGCATTGCAGAAGTCCATTTGTTGCAGGAGTAAAAATAATAGCTATTCTATAAACTTCTTTAAATACTGAATGGCTGAGGAACAAGGGGAGCTATTTAAATAATTAAGTAGCCCTTAATTTTGAAGGCTACCTAACTAATGAAGTACTAATTAAGTAAAATAACATTTACAGAATACGAATTAACACACATCTTCTGCACGTCGTCGCCTGCAGTCCTTTCGTTAAACCTGTCATTTAACTTTCGTAGAACTCATATTTATTTGGCAAAGACATCAACGCGTGCGAACATAGACATCGAAATACTATTTAAAAAAAAGTGAAGATGATTATTAAAAGTAGGTAGGTACATGAGTAGGAACTTCTTAAATGGAAAAGAAGTACTTAAGGTATCTACTTAGAAATAATGGTATATTCAGGATACCTACACGACCAGACATTTGTTCCAAAAACAATCAGACATTCCTCGGTATAACTAACTGTACAAAATTAAATATATAAATATTATTTCATTTTTAAAAGCAGTATTTTTCTTAAATATTACCTCTAGATCCACAATTTCAGGGACACAAACATACTTATATTTAAATAAAATTAATTAAAATTAAAAATCAAAAAATGCGTCCCTACGTAAGGTAACCAAAAGGCTGGCTGCATTGCCTCTTTGAATTGCTATACCAATTCGAAATAAAATAAATAAAATAAAATACTGCTTAGTTGGGACGTTTAATGCTTTTAATTTTAGATCAGGGATGAACAGACCTTGTTAGAAAGGCTCATAAGTAATTTTTTTACATAGCCATATTTGAAAGAAGAAAGTCTCAAGAACGGGAAAACATTGTACTTAGCTACTCAGACTTACATGAAATAACTTGTTGGAAATTATATACAATTTGTAACGGGTAAGTCCTTTTAATCCGAAAAGGGGTTGTTCTAGACGTCTAGGCGAACAACTTTTGTTCTACGACTTCTGAAAATTAAAACTTTTTTTCTGAAAATTTTGAGATTATGTTTCACTGAAAAAACAGCTGCTTTTGAAAATAAAGATAATTGAATATTTCGTAAATTTGTTTTTATTGCTCAAGGCATATTTACTAGAAATATTTTTTAAAGGAAAAATTCACTTGCGGCGAGATTTGAACTCGCGTCCCTGGATTAATATTCCAGTGCCTATACCGCTCGGCCACGCAAGTTCCCCGGGAACTTGCGCAAGTGAATTTTCGCCGCAAGTGAATTTTTGAAGATGAATTTTTCCTTTAAAAAATATTTCTAAGATAATTGAAGTTTTGATTGTAAACGATCAAACTAAATAAAAGGACAACATAAAGCAATGACCTCGAACTCTCAGAAACAGTTGATTTTTAAGTAAATTTTCACCTAAATTTTTCGAAAAGTATTTCGAATTTCCAAAAGTCGTAGAACAAAAGTTGTTCAATTAGACGTCTAGAACAACCCGCTTTCGGATTAAAAGGGCTTACCCGTTACACCTTGTATGTAGATAGATGCTAGGTCATGCTTGGCATGCTGTATAGGTAAATCCAACTCAAACAAATTATATCAGACAGAGATATCTAACTTTGATTTATTGCACAATGTTTTTGTGCGACGACATTATGAAACATTGTGCTACGAAATATATTTGGCTGCAAGCAAGCAGATGGTAGTGGGTTCGATTCCCGCCGGGTGCAAATATTTAGATTTTGATACCAGTTACTGGGGTAATCCAAATTCTACGGCACTGGGCCTATTCTATCTAAAATTTTGCTTTGGTTCAACAATTTTGAAGTGTTAAAAAAAGTATACAATTTAGTTGCCACCGACATTGTGTAAACCAGGTATAAAGCTTGTGTGACATTTTACACACCTCAAGGAAAAAAAAAACAAAAACTTTGGTATTAAATCTTAAAAAGTTTCATCATTTTGTTACGCACCTACCAAGGTCTAACCCATCAACACAAAACATCTGTCACACACAAAAATAGTGCTGTGCATTCATCTCTGCTATTCTCGAGTTTTATCTGGCACCTATCTATCTGGCTATTTGTCGTATGATAAACGTTGACTAAATAACCCGCCCTGGTTGCGACGCGCCTGCGTGGCCCGCCCGCACTGTTTGCCTCATCCAAACATCTTTCCTTCATTTAACTAAAAATAATAGTGTGAAGACTGTATGCCCTTTATACTAACTAACTATTAGGTTTAACTTTACATTTTGAAGAACTATTTCTGCATTTATAGCAGTTTGTGCCCCGAATATCGAGGTAAAAGTAACTTGTATGTTAAGCAATGACTCCAATTGTTGCTTAGCTACCAGCCAAAAGCCAAAGTTTTAGTAATTCGGTCGTCTTTTGTTTATATTTCGATCGTTTTTTTGTGTCTGATTCCATCGTCTCTATTTAAGTTTTGATCGACTGTTGTTTCTACCTCGATCGTCTTTTGTCTCCATTAATGCGACCGTCTTTTGGTCTCGTCATCAGGTCTAGTAGTTCTTGCCCTTAGGATGCCATTGAGTTAGCATATTCTTTTAATTTTGCTAATATTAATCTTTTTTCATTATTTGTTTTTTATTGCTCAAGGCATTTCTACTAGAAATATATTTAAAAAAAAAATATGAGTCCTTATCATGAATCCAAACATTTATATCAACATAAATGGATGTTCAGATATTTCCTATATACCATTTATTCATTTACTTTTAACTTACGATAGAATAAAAAATCATTCCGTGACTTTCCCGAACTTATTATTTTACATTAATAAGTTTGAGATATGTAAAAATAACTTAAGCACGCAACCCGCCATATATCCTGAAAATATGAAATGGCCACTTAATTATATATACCTTATCTTGTATTAAACTGAATGTATACCTACCTACCTGAAGAATGATTATGAATGATTAATTACCCTGATTAACTCGAAAACTATGATGATTTATTAGACCTAATTGAATAGTAAAACATAACAAAATAAAGAATGGCTTTTGAGAAATAAAATGTTAATAAAATTTAAGTATTATCATGAATATTAAACGAAATTATGCATTAACAAGAAATATAAGTAAATGTTTTTCAAATCTAGGTAGGTTAGGTACATTTAGTCAAATATAATAATATGTCGATAAGTAGTTAATTTTCGAATTCAATAACATTTTAGATCACCTCAATAATTCAACAGATTGAACTATTCGTTGAATCAATCCGATCGATACTAATAGAAACCAATTATATTAATTGAAAAAAAAAAAGCAAAGTTATTTATCACGAAAATGTTGTTAATATTTAATTTTGCATTGTAAGTTAAGAGCTGGTGAAATATGTTTAATTAATTAATTACATTATTTACACTAATTAATAACATTTTGTTGTGACCATATTTCGTGCAAATGAATGACATTCATTCGTTCATTTATTTGGGGGCTATAAATCAAACAAACATGATCAATAGATATGTATTTGAATAAGTGATGCATTTATTTTAAGGTATGTATTTGTTATTGTAATATTTAAATACAAGCCTCTCCAGTTTTGTATGAATTCTACCGCAGGAAATAAGCGTGTAGGCGCCTCGTATCCGTCGGCCGGCGAACCATCCTGCATATCGTAGGCCTGAACTCAGCCTTGCTTGCGTCCAATATTTGCCTCTCAAATTAACGCCTCCTATCAAATACATTCATATTCTATAGACACCACACAATTGTTTGCATTACTTGTTCTATAGCCTTAACCCAAAGTTTTTGTTTAATCTTTTAACAGGAAATTCAAATTAGTTATAATTTTCTGTCACTTTAATGCAAAAAAGTCAATCCTCCATTTCAGAAAATCCCAGTGATCATGGCTAAATTTAACTAAAACGTCGCACTAGCTATATAACACTATTAAAGATTTTTTATTATATAATTTTTATAACTAGATAATTTTTATTTACATAACATAAGTAAAAATATTCTTTCAATTTTAAACTTATGCAAATAACTAACTATTTCAAACGTGTTATTTTATTAGGTATTTTTGGTAAAAATTTATAACCCCCAATATTCTTAAAGCAGTGTCAAAATACAGTCAGAACGTTAGAATTGTAAATTCGCTGCATGCAGTTAAGTTAAATTATTCAAGATAATATACAAATATTATA
Source organism: Idaea dimidiata (assembly GCA_949358125.1). NCBI lineage: Eukaryota > Metazoa > Arthropoda > Insecta > Lepidoptera > Geometridae > Idaea > Idaea dimidiata. Next base: position 10,045,911 of record OX442339.1, on the reverse strand, counting down.
CCCTCAGCCAACAGAAGTTTAACCTAAATAACACATAGGTACATTGCATACACTACTACATTTCTTACCTACCTAGATGATTATGTTTAAATACCTATCGCAAGTCCAATAAATATAGGGTCACAACATGAAAAATTTAAATTTTAAGAACAAGTAAATTATTTGTTCATAAATAAATATGTTAAATATTTTAAATAAATGTTTCATTTAAAATGTTAGGTATGTATTTTGTTTCAATATTTATCTTATACAGGGTGAACCATTTCGATGGGTTTTAAGGGGGATATCCTAAACTATAAGAGATAGAGAAAAATGATAAAAGGAGTTGCGTTCCCGATTTTGATAAAAAGTAAAATGGCATTATTAGAATATTAAAAAATGTATTACCCTTGTCAGGAATAGAACCTTGTTTTGTTGTAAAAATAAACATTGTGTTAGTGTTGCTAGTGGAGAACAACTCCTGGATACTTATGTAGTGATTGTACTTATTTGTTGTATCATTTTGTATTAAAAAAAATGGCAATTTTGAAATGAGTCATAAGTCATATTATGCGTCGTTTTTAAGTTTCATGTTTATGTCTAGACTACCTAATACTGTAGGTATGTATGTTTAGACGTATGAGGCAGGAGCATATTATGAGCTCGTATTTGCAAAACTCGTAGCAGTGCACTAGATGTATTTAAATCGATAATTTAAAATAATAATTAATAACCCTAATTAATTAGAGAAGAGATATATTTAGACATGACAGCTAGACAGGCTTAGACATTACGTAAAACACCTAATTCCAACGTTCTCCATCTCCTTCCAATTCTCTCGCGTGTGACAAACATTATTTATGGAGTTCTTAATATCCAGATAAGGAATATTTACACACTCCGAAGGTACACAAAGATACACCTCTGTCTTAGTCCGTTGTGTACATAAATGTAGGTATCTTGTAGTTTTTCCCGTTGGCACATCTATGTTACTGATAAAAATTGTAAATAAAAGTTACATTTGAAAAATCCTACGGAATTTCCTATTTGGTACAGATTTGAAGTATAATCTTGAGTACATATGACATCGTAAAATTGTAAATAGGTATAATTTGATGATCTTCTCAAAAGATTGCGAGTTGGGTAGGTTTTTACCTATGTGATTTATCATAATATGTGAAGATTACAATGTATCTATATATCTTATCTGTTTATTATTCATGAGTTGAGAATTCGAGAATAACATGAACCTAACATGTTACCTATATCTAAATGTAGTAAATCTTATAGTTCCTATGGTTAGTTCTAAGCTAAGCTGAACTCCTCATATTTGGCCAAGTATTTCGATCATGATAGAACGTACGAATTAACTTTCTCTCAAAAAGCTAGTATACCTGCGCCTCCGTCATCCTTATCTTTGCTTTAAAAATCGATGTTACCCAACGAATAATCTATGTATACTAATAATTAAGAAAGAGACGACAAAAAATCGGTACTTGGATTGGAAGTAATTAAAAAAAAATTGTCTAACGGACTTGAGAAAAGTAGTAGAACAAAATTATATAATTTTTAAAATTTATGTCTGTCTGTCTGTTTCTCTGTTCCTTATACAATTGAAAACTACTAATCCGATTGAAATCTGGTTTTCAATATTGGATAATTCCATTTTTGAGGAACCTCGTGGTGTACTTTACATCGAAATCCAATTAGTATAACCCGAGTAATAAATGAAAAAGTCGGCTATGCACTACTTCTACGCATACGAAGTCGCGGGTAACAGCTAGTAAATTTATAAATTAGTAATCCTTTTTAATTATTATTCGTTAATTATTTCGATGATACACATAAACTATTCATAAACTGTCCCATTTTACTTTTATCTTATTCACTACTTTTATATAAGTTATGTAACGTAAGAACAGTTACAAAAATATTTCACTGTTATCTACAATTAAACTAGAAAATTAAATATGTTTTATAAAGGCGAGCTTTCGTCGTACTATATCATTCATTGACACCATGGATAAATAACGTCGAGCATGTAAACAATGGTCTATCTAGCCGTGTTTATCACGAGGTGTGGTCCACGGTTGATCCCGCTAAGCCCGCTGCGCGGCGCGGCGCTTGTGTCTCCGCCGCACGGATTTACCTTATCGAGCCCTAGGGACCTCTCCCTCCGACCCTCGACACTTTGCACACAGCTATGCCTCGTTACGAGAATATAAAAGACTTTTCAAAACAGTAAACTGACGAATTATCGCAGTACTATGTTAAGTTATAGGTACTTGAAGAATTTTCCACGCAGGATTTTCTTGACAACTTTTAGGGAACAGTCGTTAAATTTATATTTTTGGGTTATTGAAGTTATTCATAGAGGAAACTTAGTTACTTATTTCTGTTGCCAAATATGGCCTTCTTATGTACCTACAGGGTGGAAAAAACACCATGGTTGGAGAACATTCTTCTATTTGAAACAAATAAGTATAACGACTTTTAAAGATTTTTGAAAAGCCGGAATCGAACCGGTGAAATGTGAAAAAATAAAGCACCAGTATTTTTTATGATACCACCCATTCTTAACTAACAATTTTTTATACAACGTAGCATCTTAAATTAAAGAAGGACCAAGCAAGATATTTTTTGTAAGGCGTACTCACTATCCAAAGAAAATACTCGTAGTTCACTTAACTTAAGAATTGCTCAAAAATCTTTAAATGCAGTTTTTCTTATTTTTAAAAATAAAAGTATGTTTCCTTTCAGCAAAGTTTGCCATCATCAAAAGGACTTTTCCTCAACTCACGATTTTCGTCCCACCCTCTATATGTTTTACTAGTTTTACTGTCCGTGTACCTTAGTGAAGTGCAACCACGAAGAATCAATTTGCTCTATTGTTACAGGCAAAACGCGCACTAAAGACAAATACCGGGTGGTGTACAGCGATCACCAGCGGTTGGAGTTGGAGAAAGAGTTCCACTACAGCAGATATATTACCATTCGGCGCAAAGCAGAACTGGCTGCCAGTCTTGGACTCTCGGAAAGACAGGTAATTATTATATTAAGTACCAACTCTAGAAAGTAGAGGACTTAGCAGGTCTTGTATCATGACAGGTTGGGTGCTGGAGGACATATCTATGAACATAGTCGTGGTTTACCTATAATAGCAGATTCTTTGCGATTGTGGAACTCCTAAGGCCTAATTCCTTGAACTAAGCTGTAAAAGATAGAATGGATTATTCTTTATTGTAACTTGCCACAATTAAATAATTACAATAAACAGAAAAGACATGAACAACTGGCTCTTTAGAGTTTAGGTCTTGAAGCTGGAAGTTGGCCGACTCCAAAAGAATAGGCCAAAGGAAGTGTCAAAGAAGTGTAAAAATCGAAACTAATTTAATTTGAATTGTGTCATTGGCACTGTAATGTAAAAGAAGTAATAATACAGTAATAGAAAAAGTTGAATGAATTAGAAACTAACAAAATCAATCTTTTCAGGTTAAAATTTGGTTCCAAAACCGACGCGCCAAGGAACGAAAGCAGGTTAAGAAACGAGAAGAGGTTGTGATGAAAGAGAAAGGTGACCACGCATCGCTGCAACACGCGCAGTTGCACCACGCGACAATGTTGCATCACCAGCAGATGATGAACGGTATGATACATCATCATCACCACTACCAAGGGGTGTTACAGGGTGTGCCGGAGCCGCTGGTTCCCGGTGTGCCTCCCGTGCCCTTACTGTGACCGCAACAACAGAACTGTAGTAACAGTGACTTCGCCTATTGACTGAATCGAAGAGTTGCGCGGTGCGATCTAATTTATTGGACAGTTGGACATGTAGAGAAGTTTAGTGCCGTGAGAATAAAAATAACTATTGTGTAATAAACATAATACTCTAAGGCGCTACCTTTATGGTCAGCTAAAGCTGTTAATGGTAGATAAACACTTAACCGAGACTTTAGGCCATTTAACTTTTTTATTAGTAAGTCTCCTCATACAGATCTAACATCTTTTACTTGCTCATTATTAAAAAAGTTGTCTGACCAAAAAGTATCAATTTTATTTTATGCCTTTTTAGTGCTAAATTCGATAGACCTAAGTGTTCACGCCTTATAGCAGCAGAAATTTTTTTACCTATTTGTTGATAGGTAATTGTATTTTAATGATTTTTCACTTGACTGTAAATATAGATAAATATATTTTTATATTATTGTCATAATTAAGATTAATGTATTGATTTATTATAAGCTTTTTTGAATACCTATTTTTCAGTGCCACAAATTATTCGATATCAAATTTTCACTTGTTCTGACATAATTTATGACTAATTTGTTCCAAGTTAAATAATACTATCACACTCCATAGTTTGTTATAGTCACATAGTCACTAAAATACATTTTGGCAATGAATTAAATTCATGGAGAATCTCATCTGTTTATTCCAATTTTGATAATAATACAGTTGCTTTTTGAATTTAGGTATTGAAACTTGTGGCGCCGAAAATTATGTACAAATTATTATAAAATTCAATGAGATTATTTCTAGTTGTAACTGTATTTGTATATAATAGCTTAAATCTTAGAAGGATATACTTATTGTAAGTATATAACTAGAAACCCTATGTCAGGTTCTTTAGAATTAACACAATTGAATTCAAACTCACAATCACGAGAGTTACGATCAAGAGATTTAAAAAGGTGATGATGATTTATAAAAATGCCTTAATAATATTAATATTTTACATTCAATTTGTTTATTAATGTTACAGTATTTATTACCAGTGCGTGGGAAGTAATAATTATTGTTTGTCGTTTTGTTTTGTGAAACAAATGTTAGTAACTGGTGCTAAAGTTTGATTGGGGGTTGCAATTGCAGTTACTTTATAATTTAATTTAGGTTGTGCACCAATAATGCCTAGGTTTTTTTTGGTCTCACCGGAAACAATGCAGGATGTTTAATTTGTTCTTTAGTTGAGATTAGATGGGTTTTTAGTAGCCAGTCATATTTAGTTCTAGGCATAATTGGTGTAAGCAGGTATCTTTAAATTGAAATTGCAAGCTGAGTTCTTTTTGGCTGAGCCATTAAGACCCTGCAGCTGATCAAAAGTTTTAACAAAAAATAGACTCAGCTAAAGGGAGATCTCATGTAAATTATGCTTGTTGTATGTTGTGTTTGATGGTTGGAAAAGTTTGTGATCACATGATTTGTTAGAATGTACGCAGCACTATCACGAAACACATTGATAAACTTAATAAATCCATGTTAATAATTATTTATTTGTTTTAATTATATTATTAATTGCATACATACCTAACTATATTCGACTAAGAACTTAGCTTCAGTAAATAAACCGAGACCATGTCAAAGTAATTGGCGAACCAAGATTATCAAAGATTTTTTTCTGGTCTCAGATATATAAGTCGGGTCCATCCGTCCATGCCTACTTAGCAAAAAAACTAGTTGGCAATAAATCCACTTCTCTCACTCTTCTTACAAAGAGCAAATAAAAATTTGGTTGCCTTTTGGATATTCTATTGGTACTTAATAACACTACATAGTTTACGGGTAAGTTACCAACTGATTTTGAAACGATAAGTATATATTAGAAGACAAAGGTAGAAACTGAATGTTTCTCTAACGACCATAGAAACTCCTTTCCGTGTAGTGGTGTGGCTCACCTAGTGTTAGAGCTTACAGGTCGCCCTTAGGCCTCTAACTTGACGTAACGACTGCTATCAGAAATAACAACCGGGACCAACTGCTCAACGTGCCTTCCGAAGAAACTACAAACTACTATTACTTATTTTAATGATGTACAGCAAAATAAAATATGAAATAAATCGCTACAATTGCTTCTTAACATCACACACATCGCTGCTGTGTCGAAATAACTTATCGTGGGTATCTACTTATTACCCGACTGCGCGACGCAAAGGAGGGTAATGTGTTTACCGGTCTATGTATGTATGTATGTATGTATGTATGTATGGATGTTTCTATGTGGCGTTCTAGAGGCCAAACGCATGAACCGATTTTGATGATTCTTACGTCAATCGATTCGTCTTAATCTGGCGAGTGTGACTAAAGACATGACAGTAATCCCAAGTAACTTATGTTACCACCAGACGCCATACAGTCAAAATTAAAAAATCCAAAATCGTCAAAGTATGTCAAGATGGGTATCGTTGAATAGGTTTTTAAAAATAAATATTAGGTTTCTTTCACCATTTTTCGTTTTAAAGAACCGTTTAGGAAATATAACGGTTTAAAGTTAATTTACAATTAGGTATTCTTGCTTTTTATTACTAACAAACAAGTTTTTATTTTTGTTACGTAGTTACGCTTGGAACTATCAAAGTATAAGCCGTGATGGTACAGGTGACAGGAATTTATTGATATAAACTAAAAAAATATTTACATAAATTGTACCTACCTACTGAATAAAAGCCTAATAACACTTAGGTACCTAAAAACGTTAAAAGAATAATAAATTTAAACAATAAATAACTAAACCCTAACTGAAATAGAATCTTACTAATATTATAAACGCGAAAGTTTGTATGTAAGTATGTATGTATAAGAGTAACCACCTCACATACGTATGTATGTAAGGTTGTTACTCTTTCACGCAAAAACTACTGAACCGATTGCGATGAAACTTGGAATATAGGTAGCTGGGGGACCTGGATTAACACATAGGCTACTTTTTATTCCCGCGGGAACGGAAATTACGCGGGTGAAACCGCGGGGCGCAGCTAGTACATTATAACCCCCTAATGAAATGAATAGATTACGAGACTTACCTACCATCAATAAATGAAAATAACTAAAAAGCGTAAAATAACAAAAATAATTTATAAAAAAACAAAAAACCCGACTGCGTAAAAAACTCGATTAAAAAATACGCATAGAAACAACAAAAAAACCAAAAAGAAAAAAACAAGCCCAGTAATTTGAAATTACGCTAAGTAATAATAGTTTTGTAATCGATACACACAGAACACATAATAAATGAGTAAAAAATTACTCACAGTCGGGACCCATTCATTTTACCAATCTAATTTTTCCAATGGGTCCCGACTGTGAGTAATTTTTTACTCATTTATTATGTGTTCTGTGTGTATCGATTACAAAACTATTATTACTTAGCGTAATTTCAAATTACTGGGCTTGTTTTTTTCTTTTTGGTTTTTTTGTTGTTTCTATGCGTATTTTTTAATCGAGTTTTTTACGCAGTCGGGTTTTTTGTTTTTTAAAATCAAAGATTAACGTTTGCTTTTTTTGGTCGACTTGCATAAGACAATTTAAAAATAAATAATTTACGAAAAATCGAACATTGCAATCTTCTGTCTAAGGAGATAGAGTTGGACTCGTATATTTCCATAGGTGGAAGTTTGCTATTATGTCGTCATACTTTGACAGTTTTTGATATTTTGACAGTTCTTAAACACGTTTAGGAGCTTAGGTAAACATGTTTAGAAATCGTTATGGAAGCCGGCCTCAATGTCATTCGTGTGTACATTTACTATGAATGAATGAATGTGGCACTATATCAAGGCGGCAAAGCCCGATAGTGTGGAAGGAATATATGCCTGCTAATTCCTAAGTAAACTGATACTTATTGAGGGCATTTCGAGAGCACCATCAAAGGCACCGACCATATAGTGTTGCCGCGTTTCCGCCCACTGAATAGTAACTAATTACTACTTCCTCATACTTCATTCATTAATTCAAAGAAATGGGTATCTATTAGGTATTACTGCGATCAATGTGTCCGGTGTGAAAGGCAGAGATTCAAAATATATTTTGATTCAGATTCAGGGGAATTATGGAGATATTAATCTATTAGTTAGGGCCCAGGGTCGCCAGGTTTTTAAAATTCCCGTGGGTGCTCCAGCTTTTTTACCGACTTCAAAAAAAGAAAGAGGTTCTCTATTCGTCGCGTATTTTTTTTAATGTTTGTTTACTGATGACTCGACCGATTGAGTTGGTTATTTTTTTAATTTAAATGTGGGAGCCCCTAGGTAGTCCTATCAAAATTTGGTGAGGATCTGATGAGGACCTTCGAAGTGAAAAACGGAATTGCTTCTCAAAACGCTGTTTTCATTTCAATTGTTCAACAATTTCTCGAAGATGACTAGACCGATTGTGATGATTGGTTATTTGTGTCTGATATTTGTGTCAATGCATAACCAATCACAAGAGTTAGCTAGCTATTTATTTAGTTAGCCTTGGGTAATTATAGCCGTGCAAGTCATCACAATAGTCATTAACTTTGATAAATTACAATTAACGGTAAGAATAAAAGATGAGATTGAGAATTATTTTAGATATTCATAGTCGTGGGTGCTCGGCACCCACTATTTACCTCTCTTGGGTGCTGGAGCACCCGAGCACCCACGGAGTCGGCGCCCCTGGCGTCGGGTCTGTTATCTATTATTAATATTATAAACAGGAATTATTAATATTATAAACAGGAAATATTTCTTGTTGTTGTTGTTTGTTAGTTTTGAATTGGCTCCGAAATTACTGGACCGATTTTAAAATCTTCTACTTTTACTAAAGAAAACTACATTATAGAGGAGTAACATAGGCTACTTTTGATTCCAGTATTCCCACAGGATCGGGACTTACGCGGATAATACCAAAAACCAAGAATTTCTACAGTAGGTATCCAAACAAAACATAATAGAGGAAGATCTAAGCTACGAATATTTATAAATGTACCCTAAAGTAGTATAGAGCAGTGAACCGAAAAATTATTTTACGCGAATTGTGAACATAGTTACATTTTGCCGGCTCCTAATCGCGTATTATAACTTTTCCTCGACGTTTCAACCATGTTACAATAGTGTTGATCGCTATTGTCACATGGTTGATGTTGATCTAGTACTTACTAATCGAAATATATACAAGCAACGTATCATAGTTGTTGTCTAAAGAAACTTAATTACTTTTTTTTATTTCATCGGACTTCTGCAAAAAAAGTCTCCTTAAGACCTCCTTAAGACTAAAAGATTAATACCCTATTAAACTTGACTGAATCTTATTGAAAAACAAACCAAGTACTCACCCTACCTATATTAAAAACACCAATGTCAAACGGTCAACACAATCAGTCAAAGCATTTGATAAAAATATGTTATTGCTTGAAGAATTAATTGTTATAAATAGTAGTTGAAACAGAGGAGGCGACCACCGCTAAGTCGCTGTGATCTCAGCGACCTGTAGACAAACATGACTCGGGGTGTTTGCTCATCTCCCCAAGACTTTGTTTGCCCTTTGACAGCAGTCTCGCAGGTCGTTAACACGTCATGCCTCTGAATGACTGACTCACTCCATGTAAATGCTGCATTAATTCATCTAACACGTCATTAATACAAAGTCAAATCGTGAGATTTTTCACACCGGAAATTTGGACATTTTTGGACGGCTTGAAGGTAATAAACTCAATTTTAAGAGGATTTCCTACCATTCCTTCAAATGAACTTCAAACGAGCTTTTGCGATATGCGACTGTTACAAGACTGGGATACCTACTCTCATTTTAGATTCCAAGATCACTGAGCTATCGGAATAACCTGAGTTGTAAGTATTAGTTGTCCTATATACCAGTTGTGGTCGCTAGATACTCAGATAGCTTTAAAAGAAGACATCGTATGAAAATGCAATTTTAAAACAGAAAACCAAACGGTTGTATCGAAGAATTAATATTCCAACAATTATGATATGCTTCATGAAACAGAGATAGATAGTCGTGACTAAAAATGGAGTTAATTGGACAGGTACAAATACTCAACTTAGACACTAAACAACCAACCACCAAAACTTTAAAGTAACAATAGATCGATGTTCATCAAAAGTAAAACAAATCTCATATTCAATTACTGACACATTTATATTCCCAAATACATATGTAATTAATCACTTTATAAATCCTGAACAATGAACTACTAAATTGACTAAAGAATACGTGTGCTATAATCAGTTGTTATCGTGTGTATTTTATTTAACTAGGCGGGTATAATCCTCATGATTTGATATCTTGATAATGTCTGGATTATCGGCAAAACATGAAAAGGGGCTAAATAATTTTTAATCCACCTTTCCCTTCGTCACTCGGCCATATCTTAGATACGTGGGTACACAAAGCGTCAAGTCTTTGATACCAGAACGGGAGATATCAAGAGTACCGCGCCGAATCATAAACTACACTTAAAACAAATTAAATTTGATGAGGAAAACATTCTGCTCAAAGTTATTGGCAAAGTTATTTATGTTACAAGGTGGAATGAACTACTAAAAGTGGCCAGTTCTTAGGGATGCTGTTTTGTTTATGATGTAGTCAGATCTCTGTCTCTATGTTTCTTGACATAAATAAAATATGAGTCAATATCAACTAGGTAAGCAAACGTGCTAAATCGTGATCTTGGACTCGTCACAACATCCGGCGTGAGTTGTTAGAATTTAGATGATATGCCGATTTAGCCGTAGAACCGACAACCGTTGGGGTAAACGAGTTCTAGAGTGGAGACCGCGTCTCGGCAAACGTAGTGTAGGACGTCCTCAGGCACGTTGGAGCGACGATTTGCGCAAGACGGCTGGCACAAACTGGATGCGAGAAGCCGAAAATAGATCTAGGTGGCGTGCAATTGGAGAGGCCTATGTCCAGCAGTGGACTGCAACGGGCTGATGATGATGATGATGATGATGAGATGATATGCGGACGATATAATAGAAGTGGTCAAACACTGGCCAATAGTCTTTCCCATTGTATGATCGATAAAGCAATAATGCCTCCACTGAAAATTCAAAACTATTTGAAAACCATAAGGTGCCTAACATACATACATACAGTAACGGGATAAGTTTATAATGGAAGAAAGTGAAAAATTATTTTTAAAAAAACGCCTTTGCCCCGTGTTAGGACGAAAATGGGAAGAAAATAATAATAATTAAAAAGAAAATACCTAATTTATAGAATACTTATCCAAGTTTAAAGCAAAAATACAAGAGGATTTGCTAGATTTGATTATACTTATCTGGTAATTCTTTGAATCATACACGTAATTTCCTAGTCGGCATGATTGATAAGTAGCATTGAAGGTTATCTACCTACCTGACCAATAAGAGACATTTTTTCAAATTTAATACTTTAATGGCTATTCGAATGCCATAGGTACTAGTACTTGTATCAGGTAGGTAAAGTTTTTGAAAACAGGTTTTCGGGTCGATCATTATATCCGATAATTTTAGACTTAACCTATTCTAAATGATTTACTACAACTTCTGGTCGCTTTCTCCAACGCAAATGAAAACCCTGTTAGCCGTATTGATACACGTGGAGTAAGGTCGGAGTAGGGAGAACATGCTGTCTTTTTCCCTGAAAAGAACTTTTAGAGTTGACAGACTGAAAGAAAAAGTGGTTAAATTACACCAAACATACTCCACGTTCATTAATAAGGCTATGTAAAAATATCGTGGTAAAAATCCACGCAGACATATGGGTTGTTTTTGAATAAAGGACTTACCCGAAATATGCACAACTCCTAGCCTTATTTTTCGAGCCGTTTGGGCGTAGTAAGTTTAGCTGCTGTTTAGTCCGCTGAAGCGGAGCAGCAGCCCTAGACAACATTCTTATCGAAAAACGAAATACCGAAATCCAAATACGACAGATTTTTTTGCATGAAATTGACATATTAGTTCGCGAAGAGTCACGTGACTTTTTGTTGTTGTCTAGGGCTGCAGCTAAACTTAGGCTAGAAAGGGAGGGAGTCTTAAAAACGGCCCTATAGGCTCTGCAGAAGAACTTGCAGAAAAACACATAAAAATCGTTTTTTAGTGCGCAAGGCGATGATAGTTTGGCTAATGTACGTACTTACAATATGGCTTTAAAATACAGATCATCACAACATCGACACGCCTGCATCATCCCAATCATTTTCTGTATTTAAGCATGTTAAATTGGCAAATACGTTGTTCAAATATTTTTTATGCTACTGAGTAAATCAATTCCTTGCCGTAGACAGTTGACTAAAGGTTGCGTTTTTCGAAGTTCTAACTAATCAATTATATGCGCATTTGAATGCTCGTGCGTATCGGATTTTATGGCATTTATTGAAATCTTAAACTTAGTTTTGACCGCATGACCGGTTACTTGCTTGGATATATTAGCTAACTGGTAGGTATACGTTGTGTACTATACTATACAGCCTGTGAAACCGAAAGGTCAAAATATCAATCATTATTTTAGTATGTAATAGATTTCTTTGGTTTATGTTGATTCAGGAAGAATGGAAATAAAATCATTTGCTCAGCAGTAGGACTAAAATGGGTCTTATGCATATTGACAGAGTGCGCAACACTAATATTCGGAAATGTACAAAAGTGGTAAGTACCGCATACCAGGTGGAGTAAAGCGGTTCTAGAGTGGAGACCTAGAGTCGGAAAGCGAAGTGTGGTCAGACCACCTGACAGATGGTCCGATGGCATAAAATCACATGCTGGGGCGATTGGGCATCGGAAAACCAGTGACAGAGCTGTGTGGAAGGAGATTGGAGAGGTAAATGCATTGCTGTGGGCAAATACATGCTGCTGAAAAAGAAGAAGAAGAGAGATAATATATTGATTCGAAAGCGTTTTGTCTCCAATCTCGCAGATTGGTAGGTAATGAATGATCAAAGATGTAAGTACCACGTTCACCTTGGTATTACCAGGAAACAGGAAAAATATGATTGGCTTGGCACTAGAAGACATGAAATATTATCATATTTCTTTACATTGGCTGGCATGCAATATATAGTAGGTAATTTTCTTAAAAAATAAAAATGTTCATCCCGTTTTTCTGTGTAGATGCAACGGCCTAAGCTACGGCGGAATCTAAATATATAGTCTTACTGAATGTCAGAATAGCTTGAGTTCAAATCATAGCATAATTATTGTTTTCGTATGATGAAATTCCAATGAAATGGAATTGACGATACTTTCTACAACTTTTTAACCGACTTTAAAAAAAAGGAGGAGGTTAGCAATTCGTCTGTATGTATAATATTTTTTTTTTTTGTATGTTCAGCGATTACTCGAAGACGGTTTGACCGATTAAGATGATTCGTTTTTTAATGGATAGGTGGGAGCTCCAAGATGGTCCCATAACAATTTGATGTGGATCTGATGAGGGTCTTCGGAGTGATGAACGGAAATGCTCCTCAAAACGCATTAATCAATCCAGTTGTTTATCGATTACTCGAAGATGGCTTGACCGATTGAAATGATTCTTTTTTTAATGGAAAGGTGGGAGCTCCGAGATGGTCCCATACATAGTTTGGTAAGGATCTGATGAGTATCTTCGGAATGATGGACAGGATAGCATCCCAGAATTCAATAAATTACTCATTTTTGGACTTCTACCAAAAAGAATAGACCCCTAAAGAACTAAGTACAGATTGATGCGGCACCTGAAACCGCCTTCTCATCAGCAAACTCCTCAATAATTAAAATTAGGGTAACAATATTGTTGATTTTTAGGTAGGTAGGTATACTAAAAAGGGTAAAATAAAAAAATAATTAAATAATTAAAAAACCAAACTAAGTACAATATGGAACCAACCAGTAAAACTGCCCGACTTCAGATGATAAAACAGATTTATTAGTCGGTGGCACTGTACCTATGTAAAGGTTATTTTTGTCATTTTTATCAATTCTTTTTTTTTTGGCTGTTTTTTTAATTATTTTTTGTTTCTTTTTGAAGTCGGTTTTTTAATTTTTAAATTATTTTTTTATATCACAAGAATTGGAAAATAAATTCGCTTATTCAAATGAGCATCAAATAAAATAAACTAAAAATATTACCTATTACAGTATCAATTTCAAACAGTCGTGGCCGTTGGATTTCACAATAAAATAAAAGGACGTAGCCATAAATTCGATTGATAAATAAACTTTTACAAAAGCATTTTATCAAAAGAATGTTTTAGTATCTTAGTTAGGTATCTAAAGCGGGTCACATTGGAAGTGGCATCGGTTGTTTAGATTTTAACAACATTAAGGCATGAATATTTGATGCGATTTGACGCGGACTAAGATTTATATTTATAGCGGTCTTAATTTATAGCCGGTTGTAAAATACGTAGAAACTCTTGACTCTATTGATCGCTGCGCTGTATTCAACCTACCTGATCATGTCGACGTCGGGGCCACTATATATAATATGTAAGTATATAATAATAAATTATACGTATATAAATTGATCCCTTCATTTTATTTACATTTGTAGTAGGTACGTTACGTAGGTCTACTTAATTGAAGCTTATGAATCTAAATAGGAATTACTAGGTAAGTTAGTACGAAGTTTTAATTGTTTTTTTAGATAAGCGTGCTATAATTTAGAATACGCTTACTTCATCATCTCAACATGACATATTAAGATAGAAGTTAATATCTGACTTATCAGCGAAGAGTCGGTTTTCCAAAAAAAATCTGTACAGAGTTAAAAAAAAAAACTGATTTTATCCAACTTCAAAAACGGAGAAGATTCTCATTTCGGTTTTGCTTCTTTTTAAGTGATGAACGTAATAATTAATAAATACTCTAGGTGAGGTGATTGGTAAGCTCTATCCTATTTCCCAACCTATTAAAAAAATAATGATGATGGGCTAGTTCTGCCTGTCATATCATGTTCACCTGAAACTATAGTTTTGTTTGTTTTTTGAGTCATTTTGGTTTCTTCTATTTGTAATTTTTATCTATAGAAAGAAGTGTCAAATCGTAGTCTACAATTAAAAAAACAAAGTAAACGTAGTATTATGCGATTTGTGCTTGAAACAAAAGTTTAAGGAAAAATGCGTAGATAGACCGTGCTTGAAAGTTTGTATCGGAAGACACCTTTGCAACATCTGTGTACCTGCTTCTGTGTAAAATATATTTTTACGGAAGTGGATCAAGTTTCTATTCGTCTTTATTAGTGGCTGCACTACACTACTTCCCGAAACCAATACGACCCTGAGTGAAAAGCAGCAACCGTAGTTTAATACCATGACGATGTAAATGATTCTTTACTAATCAGGAAAATTACGGTTAAATTTCACGGAAGCGAGGTCTAAAATGTACCTATAAGGAGAGTAGAGACTTTCGGCCAGATACTAAAAAGCAACATAAAGTTTAATGTCTACTTAAATAAATAAATAGCTTCTAAATCCATAATCAATATGGGATTTTACTGGTTAAAGAGTTGCTGAATTGTTTTAGCCCTTCTCAAATTTTGAATGATACATAAACGGTACTCGTTTCTGTATTTGGCCCTTCAACTACTTAATTTAACCTATATTTTAAAATAAGAGAGCTTTCGATATCATATAATATATCGAAATCCCTAATTTCAAAATATAAAGGCAAGGCAGCACATTAAAACTGAACATTTTAGCACGTGAACATGAAGGGATGCCGGCTAAAATCAAACGGACCACTTTGAATAGACGCGGACGGTCAAGTCAAAATATGTACAAACGTTGGCGCGTAATGGGCCAACAATAAAAAATGGATATCTTATTTAGCATTAACAATAAGCGGTGCCTGCATTTCTTACGGAGTCGTTTTGAACAATAGTACGGTTTACGACGTGCTGTAAAAAGGAACGTCTTTGTCTGCGACTTGTAGGTATATACTATGGTTTGGTTGGGTACGGCGGGCGTTGTTACCAATATCAATATACAAGATGTAACAGGTAAGCCCTTTTAATCCGAAAGGGGGTTGTTCTAGACGTTTAGGGGAACAACTTTTGTTCTACGACTTTTGAAAATTCGAAGTACTTTTCGAAAAATTTAGGTGTAAAGTTTACTTGAAAATCAGCTGTTTCTTAGAGTTCGAGGTCATTGACCTTATGTTGTTCTTTCATTTAGTTTGGTCTACTACAATCAAACCTTCAATTACCTTTATTTTCAAAAACAGCTGTTTTTCCAGTGAAACATAATCCCAAAATTTTCAAAAAAAAAGTTCGAATTTTCAAAAGTCGTAGAACAAAAGGTGTTCGCCTAAACGTCTAGAACAACCCCCTTTCGGATTAAAAGGGCTTACCTGTTACATCTTGTATAGGTTAATATTCAAATTTTAAATGTTTGTTGGGAATGGTACTTAATAATTTAGGTTTTACCACAGAATACAATGAGTCTATTAAAGTTATAGAGACGCCATTGCAGAACAAATCATCATTGAAAAGCGCCACAAATGATGCTATACAAACTCATTATTTATATTCATTCACATAATTTAAAGAAGAAATAGACGAAACTATTGTTATCTCTTTCTAAAACATAAGACAATGCTACTTGCATGACGTAAGAAAGAGATGTCATAATATTATTATGACATCTCATAGAGGTTAGGAGAGAATGATAAAACGTCAAAGTCAAAAACTTCGTTGAGTTTTTGGAAAAAAAACTTTTTCACAAAATAAACTAAAATAAATAAATATGAAATATTTTTGCCAGTTTTTGAAGTACAATTCGTGCATCGCCTAAATACGCCCGAAGGCATTGTTGTCTGTGAATAATGTTGTGAAAGTGAACTAAATGTACTGTGTGATAACAAGCGGGTGATCGTGACGTGAGCTGGGATGGAACTAAGACTTCTCTGGCTAGCTAGCTTGCATTTGTGTTGCCAAGAAATTTGCCCTATTACGTATCTAGAAGTTTTTACATATCTCTGACAGAATATACATAATAGTAGGTGTATGCAAGTACCATTCCACTAACATATGAATGTCAGTGACTTACATATCTATCAGAGTATTAGAAGAGTGCTTTCACGATGCAATTCAATTCAATCATAATTCATAAATATAGGAGTACAGGTGGTGAGTTTACAGTAACATGAGTTTCTCAATATTGGCGAGTTCGGCATATATAGTCAAAAGATTCTTAAAACAAATTACTACATGTCAATTAGGTATATGAAGCCGTACACACATTGGACGAAATGCATCCGTACTATTTCGTACGGTAAGGCAAATTTAAATTAAACAGAAAACGTATTAGCGTTTCAGCCCTACAGTTGTGTAATTAATTATTGTAAGTTATTTATCCTCATCCCATACCTACCTAATCTATGCTTGTGTAATGTGAAACAGAGACTTTGCTAGTTATTATATTGTAAGCAAATTTAGTCTACTTAATAAGCGCCCTGAGAAAATACTATCAAAAAATAGTCCTTAATTAATAATCACCAACATTTGAAAATTAGCTTATATTTTCTCGGTTTTTACATTTCTCACCATCATATATAAACGGGGGACATCGCCCCCTCGCGACCAAGTTCATTGCAACCTGATTGAAACTTCGAGGTAAGAATATAAATGATAATACGCGATTTAGACCCAGTATAATGTAACTATGTTAACAAATCGTGTGAAATTAAAAAGTTTATCATCATATACAAGTCTGCAAAAAATCGCCATTTTCATAATGCATTAAAAATTTTCTTGAAAATAAAAAACGGTTAGTGAATAAAATGTACTAAGTAAGGTTACGAAACGGGGTAAAGTGCTTCTGGATTGGACCAAGCGAGTCAAGTTGATCATAAACTTAATTATCTACGATTAAACGGTGCTGCACAACAATTATAGCATTATAGAGGAAAAGGAGAAGTATTATCGACAACAATATCTTAAAAGGATTTATACAGTTAAGGTAAAGAGTAGGTATCAGCTTATAAGCATAAGAGCCAAGAGTCAAAAGCAAAGCAAACACGCATTGATTGAAGTTTAAACAGTTTGTTACAAACAAACAATAATTATTTCAAATTTATCTTTTTTATTACATGCAAATTTGTAAAAGTTAACAGTTGGCGGTGTAAACAAAGAGAGCTACCTGCTTTAGCTGAGATACCTACCGGTCAGCGCGTCTAAATATTATGGCCGACCATTTGTTTAGCCGAGTTCGTCGCCTTTGTCTAAACTTGCAAACTACGGGAAAGACCTTTAGAAATACAATAAAAATAAAACTATTGTAATGAGAACCAAAGGAAACCGACAAGGCATAACAAAAAGGTCGGGATGTTTCGTTATCACCACTACACTAGAAATGATAATTGAATTATTTGTTGAACTATAGACGGAAAATAAGTACAATAGTTATTGTTCTAAAAAGTTTTTTAAACAGGCTTAAGTCGTTCTAATTCGGTTTGTGATAGGATTATACTGTATTTGTACAGTTTAGCAATTCCAGATGTCAGTTTTTTTTTTACATTAGAGTTAAAGAGATTAAAAGCAAACTTTATCTATTTTAAAGTCTTTAGTAACATTCAAGATAGATTTTAAGGATTAAACATTTTGACCTACTTGGTCCTACAATAAATGGTTCGTGATAGTCACTTCATAGCCCAAAAAATAACTTACCTTTATTGGTTATTTGCATCATTGAGATTTTAACCATACTGCTAAATGCTAAAGGAACATTCCACCTACAACTGCAAAATGATCGACTAAGATATTCATATTGAAATACAGAAGGGCTATTACGGAACATAACTTTCGAACTTTGTCTAAGGTTTTGCATAATAAAACACAATATATACCGGGGTTTATCGGGTCGCGTTTCATTTGGCGTTGGTTCGCCAAAGTTGGCAAAGCTCGGTCGTCTAATAATAATGCCATTTTACAATGAAACACGAGTAAAACCCGGTATATATTGTGTTTTGTTATAACTTTCGGAATTTTGGACCCGACCGAACTTCAGTAGGTAGTTAGTATTTTACCAATAATTACTATACGTTCAAGATCAAAAAACAAAGATTTTTTTTTAAAACGTACTTATAATAACTACCTAGGTACTGACGTTCGGGCGGGTCCGAAGTTCGGAAGTTACGTTTCATCTAATATCGGTCGGTAAGTTGGAGTTTTTTCGCATAACAAGCGCAATTTTTCATCCCGCAAGCGTGAACACGAAGACGAAGACCTTCTAACTTTCCATATTTTAAGTGATTATGTAAACACGATATTTAGCATCAGCTATACAAAAAAAGTCGCACTATCGGTACTTTCCGGAAAACCCAGCACACAGCAAGTGGAACCGCTGGCAGCAGTTATTATTATGAATAATACCCATCGATATTAAACTACATAAAACAGTAAATACAGATTCGTACTGGCAGTTACTTCGGTAAAGGCAAACCACTTAAATTTTAATAAGAGCAGCGATTATGCGTCATAAAACGTCGTAAATATGTAGTTAGTTGAGTATAGTGGGTACCCCGAGTGCGGCAATTTGCAGGAGTCCGAACCGTGTTTCATAAAACCATGTTATTATATTACAAATAATTTCGATTCCTATTTAAATTAAGCGGAGGCATGTATTTAACCTCTAACCATAGCAATTTTATACAGTTACGTACTATTATCCTTGTTTATTTATTATAAACATATTTTCAAGGATCATTTTGATTTATGATTGTTCAAATCATAATGTGTTAGAAAATGTGTTAATTTACTTTATTGCAACACAAAACTGTAAAATATCAAATTATGTAAAATAAATGATTTTTAAATGTTATATGTACATTATGTATCGGTCGGCTAAAAAAGTATTTTCGTATTTAGTATGTATCAACTTTTAATAAAATATCTTGGCTATGCCATTTGTACCTATCTGGCTGATTTTGGTATCATTAAAAAGTTTAAATTTAAAAAAATACAATTCCAAGTAAAACACTTTATTTACCGGGTTTTAATCGCGTTTTATTCATGATTTGTCGAACCGACCGACGATTCATAATATTTATTAATGATTTTAATATATAATGTATACATCTATATGCAACAAAATGGCACATATACGCTTTAGTCAAATGTAAATAAACTTTATGCGAAGAAACTTTTTAGCCGACCTTATTAACACAATATAACACATAAATGTTTAGTTTAAATTCACATTTTTTTGTGTATTTTTGTATACTTAATTGTATTGTCTCATGGATTATCGACTCCTAATTATAAATTGAGGCGTTTGAGTCTATAACTATTATTAGGTATGTGAGTGCATAGCTATAATAAATAATAAATTTAGTTATTAAAAAGTGTACTATTTTTGCATTATTTTTTTGATTTGTTTTCTGTTGTTGTGACTTTTAATCAAGAAATAAGTGTAAGTCACAAATTGAGAATATTTTGACCGTTGAGGTATTTTATACATTGTGTAAGGTATTTTAATTCCATTTTAATTTTATTATGATATCATTTTTGAGTAAACATCATTTACAGGTGTAAAACATCGTTCTAGAAAAAAAAAACGATCAGCTTGATTGAGACCTTTACAATGGGATAACATAGCTCAATTTACAAAATCTTACGTAAAAAGCAATAGCTGAACGATTTCTATGTATTTCACAGTAAATTGGCAAAAACTATCCCAGATTTGGACAGCTTCAGTAAATTACTTAAAACAGTAGGTACATTTTAAGCACGTTGAAAATATTTATTACTCCCTATAAATAATTTAAACATACATGTAGAATTTATGAAGCGCAATTTTCCATTGCACCTTGCTTGACCCCTTTGCAAGGTTCGAGTTGTGAAAGTCGATGAAATCTTATAGTTAAATGTACTTAATCGAGATCGATCATGCTTAACTTACATTGTACGTACAGCCTAACTATAATAAAACTATTTAAGCGGATCTATTTGGGTAAATAAGCAGTCAACCAATATCAAAATTTAAAACCAAACTAAACAAAATAGGTAAAAACAGAGGAAAGTTGTCAGGCCCAGTCGGTTAGTATACCCTAAAAAAATTCGGTAATTTATGTAACATTTCAAATCGCAATTTGTAAAACTACTGTTCTATTAGTCGTATGTGATCATGTGAACTATAAATTACTCAAAACATTGAGTTTCTGGTATCCTAGCTGATATATGCCAGGATTTATATAATAAGTAGCTGCGCCCCGCGGTTTCACCCGCGTAAGTTCTGTTTCCGCAGGAATATTGGGATAATCGGTAGCCTATATGTTATTCCCAGTATCCAGCTACCTGTATTCTAAGTTTCATCGCAATCGGTTCAGTAGTTTTTGCGTGAAAGAGTAACAAAGTCACATACATACAAACTTTTGCGTTTATAATTTTAATGTAAGATTGCACAACTTACTACTAACTACTACTTCTTATTTACTTGTTCGTATTCATACATTTCAATGAACTTAATCAGGACAACGTAATTATATTCTTATGTAATATATCTTTACATATTATGCGGTAGGTACGTACGTACGACGAGTGCTTGAATGTTGATATAGAGGACGTTATTACTGGCGGCCAACAATAAGGTGTGATAAGCAGATTCGGCGGCGCGTTTCATGTGTCGCCTTTGTCCACGGCTAATCCGCCGCCATCGCGATCGCGCGGAACTCGCGCGCTTCTACGGGCGACGCCTACGCGCTACGAGCTACGAAATAAATTACGTAGGGAGTATTTCAAAGTTTACATAATAAATAAGCTGTTTTAGTTTTTTTCCAATGGGCGTTCCACTGTATCTGAGGTTGATATTTTTTGCTTAGGTCAGCCTTTTTTTGTGACTTATGTAGCGATTGATTAAGTCATGGTACCGTGATTATTATTTAAGCACCACTATCTACCTGATTCTTTTAAATACTTACCTACTTATATAATAGCTATATAATTGAATAGATACACTATATTTGAATAGATTTTATAGGTATATAAAGTTGAAATTGTACTAGCTCTTTGTAGGTTTTGGAGTAAGTCTGAAGGCTGGATGCCTTTTAAATAAATAAATCTCACTAAACTAGAAGATAAGTAATGCTGAAGATATTCTCCAAGATTTAGCATATTAAACTGGAAGATGTCAGTTCGTTTCTTTTCGAATAATCACTGGAATCGGTTAATGTTAATGGGTGAAAAAAGGTTATTCATTTTATAAGAAGAATCACCAATCAAATTGTACCAATACCACTATAAAATACAATTTTAAGCAAGTTTGTTGACTTCTTCCTGCGAAAAAATATATATTATAATTTTGAAGATATAATCCTGTTTATGATGGCTTCAAGTTTTGGGACTTGCACAGCACAGTTCAACATAATCACAAGCAGACGTTGAAGTAAATTAAAAAAAATATTTTAATTGTAAAAACTTTTTTACACACTATTAATTAGTTCCATCGCGTCTACGCTTTTTCCTTAAGTCCATTAGTATGTAAACTTCAAACAAAAAATCGAGCAAAAAGTCGTGATCGGGTAGAAATCAATAAAAATATTGTACCTACACATTAAGCGCACTAATTGGTCTACGACTCTTATCTAATTCCAAAGTTATATTACTGCGGCATCTACGTAATTGTGTAACGTCTGGTCTCGTCTTTGCCTATTAAAGTTAAAGTAGTACGATTTTGAAAATAAGGTTCGCGAAAATTCGGGTTTCGTGTCCAAACAAATTTTCAATCTTACGATACGTTGAGGTCTATCAGTCTTAAATTATCTCTTGTCAAAACAATTATTAATTTTTTTGGACTTTTTTAAGAACTCCATAAGTTTAGCACCTTTATAAAAAGTTGCATTTACACTACAAAAAGCGGAGGCAG
Source organism: Idaea dimidiata (assembly GCA_949358125.1). Lineage (NCBI taxonomy): Eukaryota > Metazoa > Arthropoda > Insecta > Lepidoptera > Geometridae > Idaea > Idaea dimidiata. The sequence continues at coordinate 10,023,359 of OX442339.1, read as the reverse complement.
GGTAATGCTTTTAACAAGTTGTCTTTCAACATTAAAATCGCAATTATACAATAAACATTGTTTAACAAGCAATAAAGCTAATAAGTCTTAAAATAATGTGGAAATGGAAGTTCTTGTTGCTCAAACGGCATGGCCAGTTACAGTTACTCATCTAGGCAACCTAAATGTACTCCTGCATAAACTTGTTATTTGTGTTCTTATTAAAGTTATTGATTTTAACTAGTAGAACTTAACCAAAGTTATTTGTAAAGTAAGCGAAGGCTCGGTCTCGGCGAACCCGGTTAATATTGTGTTTTATTATGCAAAATCGCGAAAACTTTAGACAAAACTGATAGAACTTGGTTAAATATCATATTATATTAGCGTTTCCATTTAGATTTTAGGAAATTATACGAAAATTCTTGAACTGCATTCTCAAAAGCTTACTACTGTAACATTTGGTCATTTTAATAAATATTTTATAGTTGTTTAATTAGCGAGTGTATGTGAAAACGATCGTGGTATAGTACCTTCAGTGATGGTATAGAGCGCGCCAATGACGCCGACCATTTGTGTCAAGGCGAATATCTGTTAACTTCACAGAAATTAAACTATATATATAAACCAGAGTGGACATTAAGATAGTATAAGTTTATATTAGGGGTTAAAGTATGAAATTGCCGATTTGTACTGAAAATCTTAATTGTTTATTTTTTAAATTTTTAACAAATTTATTTAATCAAAATAGTTGCCATTATTATCTATACATTGCTGCCATCTAATGGGAAGGTTATTAATGCCTTTGCGATAGAACTCCGACGATCTAGACTGCACAAACTGTGTGAAAGCATTTTGTACTGCCTCCTGGGAAGAAAACTTCTTGTCACGTAGATAATTGTCCAAATCACGAAAAAAATGGTAGTCCGTTGGAGCAAGGTCTGGTGAATACGGAGGATGACGAATGGTTTCTAAGTGCAGTTCCTGAAGGGTCAAAATGGTTTCTCGTGCTGTGTGAGGTCTCGCGTTGTCGTGGAGCAATAATGGTGAAGATCGATTCATGAGTCGGGGCTGTTTTACTGCTAGTTTTGTCAACATGGTTCGGAGTTCGGCACAATAGACATCTACCGTAAATGCTTGACCAGATCGATGGAAAATATAGTGAATAACACCATGCTGAGACCACCAAACAGTTACCATTACCTTTTTATTGGTAAGTTTTGCTTTAGGACACTGTTGTGGCATTTGACCTGGGGTCAGCCATTGCATTTTTCTTTTCCGGTTATCATAAAGAATCCACTTTTCATCACATGTTACAATTCGATCCAATATTCCTTCATTTCTGTACCGGTTCAACAAGGCAACACAAGTTTCAACACGCGTTTCTTTCTACAGATCAGTCAAATCATGAGGCACCCATTTTTCGTATTTTTTTATTTTATTGATTTGACGCAAGTGAGTCAATAAAGTGGGTAAGGTAACCAAACCATGCCGCTAATTCCTGGGTAGTTTGACTAGAATCGGCTTCCACTATCTCTCTACCCATTGAATGTACAGGGTCCCTGGGGTCTAGGTACGGAAAATGATACTGGTTTTTCAAAACAAAATGGATCCGGGTAGGCATCGTGAAAAATGCTTATTTTAAGCATTATTTTACATTTAGCGATATATAATTGTGACATAATTGTGTTGGGCTTGAAATTTCTGATACACTAAATTTAGCTAAAACAACTGAATTTATTTACCTGTTGCTCTAATTATGATGACAATTCCAGATGTCCATTTTTTCTATCTGCTGCAACGCTGCTGCAACGGGTTTCTCACATCATATTTCCATATTTTACGAACAACCACTCAAACCACACACTTATTTCCCTTACAATATTCACCTCTAATCATATTACTAACTATGCTACCCTCAATTCACAATAAATCACTTAGAAATAAACTTAAAACAAAACACAATCGCGAAATCGACATCCGCCATTATTCCGGCTCAAAAGTTGTCGGCTTTTTTCACTAATTATTTCACAATTATTCGGCAAAATAACACTATACACATAAACTACTGTCTTTTTCTGGTATTTTTATGAAAGAAAAGTCACCGATTTGTCCTTCTAAACATTTTTTTCACTTTTTATTACTTTCCACTTTCACCTCACAATGTGAAAAAAATGGCGGACACAGAAACACTAATGAAGCGTCGTTTATTTTTCTTTTATTTCCGTTTGTAGTTCCAATTTACGCAAATTATCTATGGGACTTATTAAATAATGATGGGACTGACGTATATACATCAATTACTACCTTCATGCAAAAAAGAAACGTTCACAATCATAGACAAAAGTAGACCACTTTAATGTTACACACGGGTACGTGTAGAAAACACGTCACGCGCATTTTAATTCTACACTAACGTATGTGTAGAATACACTTCGAGGGTTAATTCATCGTTATTCACCTGTGTGGGCGGTCTTCCTCGTGGCTCGTTCTTTAAGTCGAAATTTCCAACACGAAAGCGTTTAAACCAAAATCGCACGGTGCGTTCATTAGTAGACCCCTCTCCAAACGCAGCATTGATATTGCGGGCTGTTTCTGCCGCGTTAGTTCCGCGTCGGAACTCGTATTCAAAAATCACTCGAATTTTCGCAGTATCCATCTTTCTTGTCTAAATTGAATAACAAAAACAATTGAAAGTCGATATTCAAATGTTTCACATTTTTTAAAAAAAGAACATCACAGAAACCATTTGAAAAGAGTTTCATTCGAAAACCTCAAACCATGAAGATTCTATGTCAATTCAAAGAACCTATTGCAATAAAACGGCAATTTCATACTTTAACCCCTATTATTTATTTACATCTGTCCTGTCTTGAATTTTTAAAACACGATAGATGAGTCTTTGACCACTAACTCACCTGATGGTAAGTGAAGTGATAATATTGTCTAGGATGCTGCACGCTCATGTAAAAGAAGGAAGACCGCAGTGTAACAATATTGTAGCGGTCTTCCTAAGATCCTTAGATTTCAGTGTTTTTTGTAAAAACAAATCCAGTACTCGTATCGCGCAACTTCCGTCGTAAAACTTTTGTTTTGCGGTTTTTTGAAAAATCGAGTCTTTTTGCTTTTATTTAAACTAATGTTTACTGAAAAACAGAACTGAAAATGAGGTACATAAAGTTGATAATTGGCACATTATTAAAGTTATTATGAAAACTAGCAAAGAAGAAGCTAATAGTTCGTAACTAAGTTATGTGAGAGCCACGGTTTATCGCTAAAACCAGCGGCTAAAGATAGGAAGATAGCTAACTAGTTCTGAACAATGTCATTTAATGTATGGCTGCACGGTCCTAGATCATATAAACGAATACTCCTAACAAGTACCAATTATACAACACGCATTAGATTTGGCAGTCCAGTCTATTTTGTTTATATAGTTACACCAGTATTTCAATTTCTATGGTTTACGGTGTTTGCCTCGCTGTAATTCGACTCAATATTGTGTCGCAGAATCCTAATTAATTTGTTTACTGGGCTTCGATTCTATCTGAGAAGAATAAATTATAAAGAAAAGTTTTTTTAGGAGGGCTGGGAAAGAAGGTGTTAAGAGTTGACTAGGTACCTAGTCGACTCTTAACTCCTTCTTTCCCAGTACATTTCTTTGAGTTTACGAATTAAAATTTGTTGTAAACAAAAAGACGTTTGAATAGAGTTACATCGGTCTTTGTCAAAATAAATACAAACGTGTGGATCTCGAACTATATAGGGCTGAACGAACTGGAACGAATAAAGTTAATATTAGGGGTTACTCTGCCTTATAATGAGTGAAAATAACGAAGGGGCGATTTTTATCGTTCCGTGAAGCAAAACTAAAAACTTTAGCTATAAACACCATATATAAATAAATGCGAGAGCTCATGACGATATAATGTACAGGAGTAGGATGTGTGTACACTTCCTTTGGCAGTCGTGTAAAACTACTTTCATCCTTTGGCTACTTCCATCCGGTTAGTCATAACAATGATTGAAATCTTATACACAGGCTGTCAACCCGAATAACTCCATAATAAGATGGAAAAATCACATTTGGTATTATACCACAAAAACCTTCTGTAAATATGAAAAAATTAGCCTTCTTATAATTATATTCAATCGTTCTCAGTGGCAACGTTCTTAGATGAATACACGTAAAGTACTCTTAACTCGTTCTGAAAATTACAAAAAGAGGCGGAGTTCAGGCATTGTAGTACTTAATATACTTCTGCACATCAGAATCGAGGCCGAATTGCCTAATTTCATGGTCGATAATAATTATCACCGGCGGCGATTGTTCCGAGGCGTAGTTTGAAACAATGATTAGTGCGTTTAGTGCGTAGTTACAGTCAGTCCATAAAACGAGGTGACGCCGTTTTGTTTCCAAGCTGCCTTTTATTGTGCACTGTATAAATTTATGGAATCATCATTGAGTTGTATGGACTCCTCTATTCGTTCGCCAGCGGGTCCATAACCATTACCGATTGTATTTTGATACACATTTATTTACACTCGTTAAGATGTTGTAAACCCCATGAGAGTTAAAATTCTAACAAAATAAAGAGTTTGAAGTTTTCAATGGCGGTCTGTATTTCCTGATTTTGAAGAAATCGGCTGGCACTAAGGACAAACTTTAGTTTCATTGATTAAGTATTTTTTTACTTTTAAATGTGTATTTTTTTATCAACAAATTTAAACAGTACTTTAAAAGTCAATTTAACATACGATTCTACTAATATTATAAAGGTCAAAGTTTATAGACATGTGTGTGTTTGTTGTAATTGTTATGAAACTCGGTATTTAGATAGCCCAAGACCTGGAAGAAAACTGGCTATCTACGAGGGAAACCGAGAGGCGCGCATTACATTTTCTAACTGATAAAATACAATCAAGGATTGTAGTAGATTGCATTTCCTAAATAAAAGCTAAAGGTATATAGTTATCTCTCTATTTAGCTGAAATCTAAATCTCTTTGTGTAAAAACTTAAGCAATTTCTTTTACAATATTGTTACTATACAGGTTACGGAGTAGAAATCGAACGTTTTTTTAATTATTGACTTATAAAAGCTTGACACAGTTCAGTTATAAATAAATTGTGTGAGGTGTGACTTGATTATTAAAGCAAATAAAGTTTGATGAAACCTTGTAATTGTACCAATACGGTTACTCAACTGAGAAACTTGAAACATGATTTGTCATTTTGTAAAGGAGCCTCGTTGTTTCACCCGTGTCAGCCCCGATTTTGTGGTAAAAATGGAACAAACATATCTTATGTTTTGTCAGAAATCTGCAGCTACATAGTAAGTACGTTCAAAGTTGCATAGCAGACAACTTACAAGTTTTTGTGTGAAGAGATACCTACGTCTAACAAAAATATATTCCATTCTAACATATTTTTATAAGTTAGAGTTGAATATATTTATGAGGATAAGAAAAAAATACCAGCGCTCAGTAGTGTATGAAAGATAAATAAAAGAAAGGAAAAAAAACATTATAAGTATCAAAAAGTTAGACAGAATTTCGAGCAGAAAAATATGTATTTCTAGCAGTAGGTAAATAAAATAGTATAAAAACTTATGTAAATACTAGATCATTAGAATATTTTATAAATCATTAAAAATCAAACGTGAAAGATCACTTATTTTGATGAATTTAATTGCTTGACCTATATGCGCCTATTTATTTTGACTCACTATTTATTTAACATTGAATATTTAAGTACGTGAAAAATATTACTTTAATTAAGAAAACTATTTACTTAGAATTAAGTACAATTATTACTTAATGAAGTAGTTATTTTCAGCATACATTGGGCTTAGGTAATTCATAGGAACTTTTTATCCAACTGCGAAAGCGATGGGTTCATTACTAATATGAATATGTTTAAAAGTGCCGCGCTTCTTCCATAACCCCAACTTATTGGAGATCTAGTAAGTATAAGTCTTAAAACAATGTTTTTAAAACCAGCAATGTTTGTCCCAAGTAGAATTCAAACTGAATTTATTTTATTTGTACAAACAAAAAATATTTTAAGCCTTTAATTAAGACCCCGGCAGCTGTAGTACATAAGGGAATCGTGAGTTGTATACAGAAAGACGAGGGCTTGTTATTTTCTGGTCAATTGCCGCTTTAGTGCGCCCGCGCATCCTCGCTTCCAATTACTGCCCAGCCGCCAACGCCAATAAAACTCGTATACCCACTACTAATAGTTATATCAACCAAAAACTCACCAACAAATATAGACTTCTGGGTCTACAAATAAGATTTGAAATTCAATGTCAAACGTGGTTTTAAATATGTCAGTTGATAAAGCTAGATGCAAATTATGCTTAGGTAAAACGTGTTTCTTGTCCGTTGGAAGTTTTATTTTTTACAATTATATCGGCTTGGTTACTTGGAAATGCATTCACAAGAAATCGGAGGGTTTCGTGATGTTTAATAGGCTTAGATTAGAATTTTAAAGCCGGACCCTGTGGCAGGAGACCATTAATGATTCCCAGGACATGCGTGCGTGTTTCAATTCTCATTAGGCGGGTATATAGGTAAATGAAAAGAAGTAAATAATTTACGGCTAGAACGTATACGTATTATTCTGTTTGAACAAAATAAAAGTTTAACATATAGACTGCATTTTTTTTTAGTTTTGTACATCTATATTTTTTGCTCTACGTTCACAACATTAAGTTGTTGTGAACCTACCTACCTAACTGTAACTCAATAATGTCCCATATTTTACAGTTCATTTTCATCTACTCGCTAAAACTATAAAAAAGTTTGCAACAATTGCTTTGACTTAAAAGATAAAACTCGTTTCGAAAGGTCTCAATGCATTTTCTCTGATAAGCGCCTTTATTACGGGGTTATAAACATTTAGTTTTGCAAGAGCAATTAGGGCGAAATACCGACAAAGGGCTGCATTCTTTTGATGTTGCCGACAGGCAGCATCCGCTTTCTCCTGGTACCTAGATAGCGCCGGATGTGACGTGGCCTTGCGCGAGCCCAGCGAAGATAGCCAGCTCTTCACAATTACCTGACAAATTCCATTGTAAGGATAAAAAGTGGTATGTTTGCATTATGGAAATAAGAGCATGAGTCACCTAATGTGACTTAGTGTAGGTATCGTCTATAGACATTACAATGTCCTATCTTGGTAAAGCATGTCCGGTCCCCAATCTATTCTGTGGTCTAGCTATTTTATTTGAATAGGTATATGTGATGTAAGAAATAATTGTTACAAATCTGTTAAAAAAATGACTTAAATCTAAGTTGAAGTGTTAAAAATTTGATTGATGAATAATTTATCAAATATTGAATCAATTTTTCACCTAAAGTGCCTATGGTATCTTGGCTAGCGGTGTTGGTCTAGTGGTAGATATCCCGACTTTGCTTTCGAGGGTCGTGAAGGAAAACATCTTGAGGAAACCGACATGTCCTAGGACTCACCACGGCCCGAAAGTATGGGACTTTCGCCAATCCGGGGTAGGCTCCCATGGCGTCTTAATGCCTAACCCCTGAGGATAAACCATGAGGAAGCTTTTGCCCTGCAGTGGGACAAATTAACACCTATCATAACTACCTAACATAGTCAGCCCATGTTTTGTTTGTATGCTATAGGTGCTTACTGAAGGAAGAAAATGTAGACCAGCAAGTCTTAATAGGATATTACTTGACAGGTTCATAATACCTGTGCACCTAGTCAGCTTGGCTCTGATATATTGCCAGCAATATTCCTAGCATATTGCTTTTAAACTAATAATTTATTGATCAGCAGACAGAGCAAGTCTATCACCAAAGACATTTGTAATGTTTTATACCTTAAAACTTATCGTAGGTACCTACTATCTTTCTAGGTAGAGGGACTTAAAATATGTATATAAATAAATGCACACAGTGTGCAACAAACAGAAATATATGAAACCAAAAAGCAGAACATTTAAGAAATAAACCACCCGTAGCAAGACGTCTCACATCGATAGTATCTATTCTTTACTGTAGCTCTATAAAATTAAACTACAACTCCTTGATTTTCTCCAAGAAATTGCGCATCAAATAACATCAACTTGATACTTACCCAGCTAAATAAACCTTATTGGCTTTACGATTCAGGTAGTCGGTAGGTACAGTCATCGCGAAGCTTTTACAGCACATTAAATTATGCAGTTTTAGCGATGCATTTTCTGAACTAAAAAGGAGGGTATTAAAAGTGGGGGCACGCTAAAGGCGGGGTGAGACGGGGCGTACGGAGCGGGCCAATAAAGGAGCGCAGTAAATCCACGTAATTTAGAGCTGTCGTAAATTAAAGTTCCGCTATAAATGCGGGCTGGCCGCGTACCTGCCGCGCCGCGCCCGTTCTCCGAGTCACGCTACCTCCACAGCTACATATAAATCAGCCTCGTGTGAACGCCGCATGTGCCTCGACACAGTCACCATTATATTCCAAAGTTAATACCGATTTAAGTGTGAAATGTAACATCTTAATTCGAGAGACTTAATCCGCAGCCTACGCGAGCGCTCTCCAGTCGGCACCGACTTCAATCTCCTTGTCGCTCGAGTAATTTCAGGTTTTACTGTATTAAGAACCAAAGCCGAAAGTCATATTTATTGGTGGTGGTAACATTGACTCAACTTATTAAATATATAACATACAACTTTCTCAATTTTTATTTCCCGGTAATTTCCCGTACCTATGTAATAAATTGAATTACCATTTCATGACTTAAGTACAAACTTGATGTACTTACCTACGTAACGGGTATGAGATGCACTTGATTCTAGTTACATCAACGTCTCCATCTACCTACTTAAATACAGAATAAACTAGGACAGGCTTATAAGGAAGGTTAACTTCTAGAGCGGATTAAAGAGTTGGATACGTATATCAAATAACCTTAATAATTTAACTTAATTAAAGCACAGATACATTTTGTTATATTAATATGTACCTACCCAGGTATTGACAATGATGAAAGACCAATACTTATAAACATCTATCTTCAATGTTATTATTATTATTAATTATTAAATTTCTAGCTCTAATGGAATTCATAGACTAAGCTTTACATCATAATCTCAGCCTTTGACCGTCCATTGCTAAACTATGCCTCCCCCATACGACGCCAAAAACATCGATCGCGAGCCACCTCCATCCAACGACTCCCCGCGACCGCCACAATGTCGTCGGTCCACCGAGTAGGTAGGTGGTCTTTTAACACTCCGTTTCGCATTACATTGTGATCGCCACTCAATATATTATATAAATATGAAAAGCAAGTTGATCAAGTTGGTTGCAACTTGATCTAACTTCTTATAAAGTCGTATTATCATGAAATCTGAGAGTTGCGTATTCGAGTCCCGTCTTGCGTCGTTGTGTTTTTATAGACGTCGATATTCTTCATTTAAATTTTTTGAGAGTTATATGAAAGATTCAAATCTATTATCAAAGCATATCCTACCCTAACAAACTAAGGGATCAATTACAAAATAAAATGGTGTTTAGTAATGAAATGGTCATGTAGGTATATGTATAGGGCGGGTGGGACATAACAATCTAAAGTTTCATTTGTCTGATGTTATATGTATGTAACCAAGACTTTATCTTTGTACTTAAGCAAGCAGGTATCGCGTTTTATTATATTTTGATAGTGACGTGCTTTACGATTATCTTCGAAATAATCTCGGAGATAAACATATAACCATAAAACATTGTTCGAGATTACACGGGGTACCTACAATTAATGAATTTGGTATAACGCTCAACCCCATCTCGTTTTCGGTTCCTGAGGGATGATTTACGCTTCAATATAAACACGGTGACGCCGAAGTAAACGACGGTTTTACGATCTACGTACGTAAAGGAACGCATTATCTGTTTTATCTGAGCTAAAACTCCCCAACAAAGTGATAAAGATTCCTAGTTTGGGCGTCGCGTGTAAATAAATTATACGCCGGCATTGTGAGCGTCGTTGGCTCGGATTGTCTAAAGTAAACTTGGCTATATTGTCATTCGAACTTCGTTGTAAATCACTCACGTTGCATCACGTGTTACGTAAAAGGATTTTATAGACGGACCCGTATCGTAACCCTATGAAAAGATAACACGGTTTATAAGGAATATGTCTGGCTGTGACATGGTGAAAAAATATACTTACTTGGAGTAGAAATAACTTGGAAGGTTGGGTTTTAAATTCGATGTCTTTACAAGATTTAAAACAGTTTCATTTGTGTAGGTGAAGCAAAAGGCAGTTGGATGCAAGTACAATTGGTAACAAAATTGCAAGTATAAATAATTTTAAAAAATTTATAAATAATATTTCGTTGTGAAATTTTAAAAAGTGAAGTTATGCTTTATTTAAAAAGTTTAACGGTGGATTGGCTTCTGTTGTATGTCACGTTCTGCCCGTAATCACGGTGACTGTAAAGCTTCCGAAACGTCATACTTATTTTAAAAACAAAAATAACTGATTATACCGTTAAATCATCCACCTAAAACGATAATGTATTTTTTATACGCGTGATAGCACCCGCGTAAGTCCCGATCCTGTTGAATTTCCCGTTTCTAAGACACTAGTCATAAGTTAGCCAGGACTTTTAATTTTATATACAGGGTTACAGAAAAAGTCGTGCTAGATCCGTTGAGGGCGTGGAGTACCCATCATTTCTGACTTATTTCACTATGAAACACCCTACCCTAAACTTAACCCTTTTTGAGATATTCGACTTTTAATTTTTTCATTGAAAATTGCCGATATTTAAGCTACTAAATTTATTTTTGTTTATTTGTGTGTCTTATTATTATTATTATTGCATTTTGACATGCGTAATAAGATGCTTAAAGACGTCAATCATTAAAATAGTACATTAGTTAATTGAATAGACCGTAGCAGACAAGTGAAAGTTAAGAAATAAAAAAATAAATTAGAAAGTTTATTTTTCTCTAAGGGATATCTAAAAAAACTATATGGCAATTGTTCGGCAGATGTTTTTTAAAATATCTACGTTTCATCAGCTATCTAACGAGGTATAATAATCAAGTGTTTTATTCAAATACATTATAAAAAAAATTAGTTTCATAGGCGACAGTGGAGAAGAAAATTTATACTTAGCCCTAAAAAATAAAATAAAACAATAGGTAAGCATGAAATGTTATTTATTAAAGCTTTTCACACAACTTTTTCTTGTTTACAGTTCATGTTCAACATGGCCGCCTCTATTTCTGATACATTGTCGCATTCTTCTACGGAGACCAGTCTTCACTACTCCAGTGGTCAATGTGGTCCTCATTTTGTTAGCTGCATCCACAATCCTTTGTCTTAAGTCTTCCACAGACGAAACTGGATTCGGCTCGCTGTATACTAGACTTTTCATGCACCCCCACACATGAAAATCCATGGGGGTAATGTCCGGACTTCTTGCTGGCCATGGCAACGGCCCACCTCGTCCTATCCATTTGTTTGGATAATTTGTGTCCAGCCAGTCTCTGACACTTCTTCTGAAATGGGCAGGGCAGCCATCGTGTTGGAACCACATGTCCCTGATCAGGTTGAGTGGCAGATCATCCAGCAAATCACTCAAGTCTGCTCTCAGGAAATTTTCGTAGCTTTCCCCATTTAAATTATCCGGGAGAAAGTAAGGTCCAATCAAATGATTGGAGATAATGCCCATCCACACATTCACGCTGAATCTACGTTGGGACCCCTTCACTCTTTTCTTATTGGGATTCCTTAGTTCTTTTGGGGCCCAGTAATGGGCGTTGTGATAGTTAGTTATGCCATCTTTATCAAATTTGGACTCATCCGTCCACAAGATATTTCTTAGAAAATCTGGGTCTTCCACATCAGCATTTAGCATAAATCTGCAAAAGTCCATTCTCCTCGCGGGGTCTCCTTCTTCAATAACGTGTACCGGCGTATAATGGTATGGGTATAGGCCAGCAGTGTGCACGGTAAACCACACTCTCCATTGCGAAAGTCCCAGATCACGGGCAACAATATTAGTGGAAGTAGTCGGATCCGCTCGAAAGCGTTGCACTATCTCATTGTCCTGTTCTTCGTCGTCAATTCGTGGTCTTCCCATGTCTGTATTTCGTCTCAAAACAGAGCCAGTTTCACGAAGTCTTCGATAAACTCTGTCAAAAACGGCCACATCCGGCACTCGACGACCGGGGTAGCGAGTTATGTATTCGTTGCGAGCTTGCGCAGACACACAATTGCAGTATCCGTAACAAATAAGCATATCAGCATATTCTTCAGGTGTGTAGGACGTCATCTTCAACACTTCCGTATCGCAGGTACAAATCAGAGTCCGGTTAACAAGCACAGTAGTCACAAATCAGAAGAAACAGTCCAGAATCACAGCCAAGTCGAGAAAAAGAGCAATACAATGTCACATCTACTATGTACGAAGCACAAAAGCAGACTGACTGACAACCAAAACAATACCCCTTGTTGTATTCACAGCCCTAACCGGTCTCTACACATTTTTTCTTTCATTCGCACCTACATAAATCGTCACTTGTCTCGCTCGCACGGTGCGTCTTAACTTGAAGGACAATAGGCGCGGTACCGTTAGAACTACTACTACTACTGGAGCGTCCCTTTTTTCCACGAAATGTAATACAATCCCTAGATTGTTATACGTCGTTAGATAGCTGATGAAACGTAAATATTTTAAAAAACATCTGCCGAACAATTGCCATATAGTTTTTTTTAGATATCCCTTAGAGAAAAATAAACTTTCTAATTTATTTTTTTATTTCTTAACTTTCACTTGTCTGCTACGGTCTATTCAATTAACTAATGTACTATTTTAATGATTGACGTCTTTAAGCATCTTATTACGCATGTCAAAATGCAATAATAATAATAATAAGACACACAAAATAAACAAAAATAAATTTAGTAGCTTAAATATCGGCAATTTTCAATGAAAAAATTAAAAGTCGAATATCTCAAAAAGGGTTAAGTTTAGGGTAGGGTGTTTCATAGTGAAATAAGTCAGAAATGATGGGTACTCCACGCCCTCAACGGATCTAGCACGACTTTTTCTGTAACCCTGTATAATTATGACGTATTTATTGATATCTTCTACACACATTGTTTTTGTTGATCTCTCCTTTATTTATTTTTGAATATTTTATATTCAAATTAGGATTTATTAGATGCCTAAACCTAATTTAAACAAGAAGAAATATAAACAAGTATACTGACTGACATATGCGTTAAATTCTTGTGTAGGTAGGTGTTACCAATCCACTGGCCCTTGGACGAAAGGTCTTGACTTTGATATTATAAAGGTCAGAATTTAAAAATACTTTATACCTACTTTTCCCTGCTTCTACTAAAGATACTACGTGTCAATGCTAATACTTATTCATTTCTTATTTATCAGGCCCTCTGCAATTTTGCCACTACTATGGATGACTGTAGGTCTGTACTGATTTTTAAACGGTACTAAAGCCAGGTTTAGAAATAGTTCTTACAATTTCTATGCCTTGCTTCAGTTACCCCTTTCCTAAGTGAACTTTGTTAGTTCGCGGTTTAGGTAGGTAGGTACAATTAATTAAATTTGTTACATTAGCACTTGATAACAGTGCAATAGCACTGATTTCGAAGGCGTCCTCCATGTGGGTCAAGACCTAGATTCTAGATGCATTAAGATATAATTAAATTACGTAAAGTATTACATTTAAATAAAAAGTTAAAGTTTTAACTTGTGTGTTTCCGCAATTAGCCCTACTATCGGGCATTTGTGCGTGATTTTAAGCCGTGGGTTTTCTCACGATGTTTTCCTATATATTTGTTTCACATATAAAAATGCTAAAGAGCTCATTGGCCTAGCTAAACCAGCCGATCTTGAATGGTTGTGCAGGTTAAGCATTATTTGGATGGGTGACCTAAAATTTGTGTGGCAAAAAATAATTTTCTAGAGCTCCTCCGTGCTTCGGAAGGCACGTTAAGCAGTTGGTCCCGGTTGTTATCTCTGATAACAGTCGTTAGGTCAAGTTAGAGGACTTAAGGCCATCTGAAAAACTCTAACGCCAGGTGAGCCACACCACTACAAGAAAAAGAAGAAAGAAAGACACATAAAATAGTCAGAATACAAAAACCAAAGAAATATACGAATACATAGAAGAGGCATCGATGTTTTGGCACCGTAACTACCTACAGCCGTTCTCGTAATACGAGCTTTGTTATCTGCGATCGAGCCACAAGCGAGGCTCCGCCCTGAGTGGCGACCGTTCACGGCTTCAAACATGGCCGCTCGCCGCTCGCCAGCCGAGCCTTTAAAAACGAAAACATCACTTTAATTAATTCACCAGCAATCACATGCAAGCCGCTTTTACGTTTATTATTCTTTATATCTAAAACACCACGTTTTGATTTCTCTAGGGTGTCACCGCTCGTAATATTATGTAAATAGCTAGGTATATGAATGACCCTGTCATTAACACATATAGGTAAGTACCTACAGTACCATATAATAGAGACGCGACGCAAGTTTTCACTTATTGTTATTATATCGTTATCGTTTATAGTATGGGTACGGTTCTAATCTGGTAGTCAAATAAGGACGCGGATATTTTTATGTTAAAAGGCTCGGCGAATGAGGAATTAATTTACTGACGGTCGATATCTAGAGAGCTTTTAAATGATAATAATATATAATTAATTTTTAATGTCTTTTTACTTTGTTGCCTGTTTCTAGTTAGTTGGTAAATTGATCGAAGTGTGTACGATGAGAGATGATATGAGATTTTATTTTATACGATTTATTTTCATCCTACGAACTGTAAGAGTTTTAAGATGACCCACGTTTTCTGCAAATATATCAAGACAAAGAGCGCTTATATGTACCTATTCAATATTAATATGCAAAGACAGCCTGGTGTAAACATTCAACATTTTTGGTAGCTCTACCACTGCGCCGTCCAATGATGATTCTGATGATGATAATATTATACAAATGTACCTACTATACAAGATGTAACAGGTTAGCCCTTTTAATCCGAAAGGGGGTTGTTCTAGACGTCTAGGCGAACACCTTTTGTTCTACGACTTTTGAAAATTCGAACTTTTTTTCTGAAAATTTTGAGATTGTTTCACTGGAAGAACAGCTGTTTTTGAAAATAAAGGTAATAAAAGGTTTGATTGTAGTAGACCAAACTAAATGAAAGAACAACATAAGGTCAATGACCTCGAACTCTAAGAAACAGCTGATTTTCAAGTAAACTTTACACCTAAATTTTTCGAAAAGTACTTCGAATTTTCAAAAGTCGTAGAACAAAAGGTGTTCGCTTAGACGTCTAGAACAACCCCCTTTCGGATTAAAAGGGCTAACCTGTTACATCTTGTATTTAATATTAAATTTAATAAATTTTTCTACTATTTATTTATTTAAGCACACAAAACAGTCTACAATCATTACATAAAATAAAAATAGATAATATAGGTTTAGATCTAGATCGTAGCCCAATAACATTTATGCCTAGCATATTTACCTTACGAATCATAATTAATTAATATATAAGTAGATACAGTTTAGTAATTAAAACTACATTAGTACTAAAACAAGTTCCGGATAGTGGGTGTCGTTCAGTGGTATTGTTGACAATAGAGTAGATTCCGTAAAGTCACTCAAAGTGTCTTTGAAAAAGTGATTATTAAATAGGGAAAATTATCATTATCGGCCTAACTATACCCTTTTTCAGAAACTTAAATAAAAAATGTAAACACAGAACTGTCAATGTGCTGTCCCTTTCAAATAATTATATGAGTTTTTTTTGTCTCAGCTTGTCTTGACCATCCATAAAGTACGGCATTTATCAGTAATACAGAATTAAGAAATAGAATTACGAATATATGTACTTATATAGATGCAATTTTTTTACTTATCCATATAAAGTTCGCAATGCTTTTTTACTATTAAATGTCGTACTTGATACATGACCACAAACCAGCTAACTAGGTATCCCGGGATAGTTAGTTGATCTGATGATGACAAAAGATGTGCAATCCTAATTTTTTTTTACATGAGATAGATATGAGGGATGAGATGAGTATTTGACCTCATCTCACCCGATGGGAAGTGACGATGAGTTTAACGGTGGTGTAACATTATGCTTGCCCAGAAGAAAAAAGAATAGGTTCTAGACTTAAAGACAATTATAAACTGAGACGTACGTAACAGTATTTGGTCTAAAATAAATATAGAGTGCCGATTAGGAAAACTGAAATCCTACGATTCGGATGTCACGTAGCCCACGCAGAAATAAAACAAAACAATTTGATATTATGTTTGAAATTAAACCTACACTTCAGCTCGACAAATCTAGTTTCGTAATAATTTAATTTTAAATGATGTTTAAAGAGACCAAAAAGAAAGATAAGATAACTAGACATTAAGAGCCAATCAGATGTTGCCATGAATTGAAATGTGTTTGCGTGATGGAAGAATATTGACAGAATAGAAACCTACAGAGATAAAATGTAGTTTAGAAGATTCTGCAAGCAATCATTCTGCTTGTTGACACGATCATAACAACTGTCCACGTGTCATAGTTGCGCACAATGATGGCATTTTCGAGTCTACATAAAATAGCACAATTTCCTGCAGAATTTCCTAAACAGTCGTTAGCCTTTATCCGTCCACTGCTGAACATAGGCATTAAGCATCCACCATACGCCACGCCACAAATAGCGATCGCGAGTTACCTTCATCCAACGACTCCCCGCAACCGCTACAATGTCGACGTCGTTTTCCAATACTCCGTTTCGCATTGCATCGAGCGAGCATTGCACAGTCTACAAATTTTGAGAGCTGTCGGTGACTTTAGTTTTCCTACGGATTTTCATATTTCGGATTCCACCACGCAGGGAAACTCTCGATAGCCCGCTGAGTGACTCGACATCTTTCGACTAGGCGCATAGTTAGCGACCACGTCTCAGATCCGTAAGTCATCTCTGGCAACACTGATTAAAAACTTTCGTCTTAAGGCTCTGTGGTACCTGTGAACCAGTTGGACCGTTTGGTCTAAATAAACATAGTGAAATAGTGGTCAAGCACTGCGATGACATCGCTTCCCACCGGGACCTTTTAAACCCTGCTGTTGGAATTTTCGTCAA
This sequence comes from Idaea dimidiata, assembly GCA_949358125.1. Classification (NCBI taxonomy): domain Eukaryota; kingdom Metazoa; phylum Arthropoda; class Insecta; order Lepidoptera; family Geometridae; genus Idaea; species Idaea dimidiata. The sequence goes on along the minus strand of OX442339.1, from coordinate 10,006,229 downwards.
TTACGAATTATAGTTTTCCGTGTAGTTATCTATGTTCTCTGTCTCGATCTATGGTTTTACCACGTTGTGGTTTTACCACTTACCACAGCAAAGAGGTAAAACCACACTTAGGAAATATTAGAATTAGAAATGTTTTTCCTCAAAAATCTAATAAAGATCATCAAAAACCTAACCTCTACCTTATGTATTTACGGGCACTTTCAAAAGCTAAAAGAAAATAAAAACAGATTCTTCGTGAAACATACTAATCTTGGCGCAAAAATATAGAATAGCAATTAGAATTCCACACACAAACATTTAATTGCAAACTAAATGTAAAAGAATTTGTCAACGCAAGAGAGCACCGCTAACCCTAAAATGTTTGGATACCCGACACCTCCCCAGCGGCCATTTGTCGCCTGTCTCTCCCCACGGCCTCGTTAGATCCCGCCTCGTCACAAACCGCTAAATATATTTTCTGCGACTCCTGTTGATTTATTCACCTCCCGGTTCTGAACACACACAACTGACACATAAATGTCGCTTTTGTTTCTCTTTACTCTGTGATTTATTGGGCCTAGGAGAAATTGTTAACGCCTGGTGCGTGATGTGATTATGGGGTTTGTATGATACTATGCAACTGCGAAGAATTCTAATAGGAAAACTCGATTTACTGCGAGTTGTATTCAAAATAGTTCGTATAGGAGTCAAGTCGGACTGGGTATAGGAGTCAAGTCGGATCGGTAGCGTACGTACAGTACGGCTTCAGTCGTCTTCGAAACCGAAGCTTCGTCACCAGTTACCGAGCTATACACAATTCGTTATTGTACAATAGCCGTTATAAGAAAACTAAGAATTACATAATTCGCCAAATATTTGCGAAACGGTGTGATAAACTTTACATAAGTAATAGAAAGTTTCACAAACGTTTAAGAAAAGTTTTTAGATTCGAGGATCCAATTAAGCTACCGTAGAAAAAACATGAGTAAATAGGCACATCGCATCAACGGGTGAGCGAGCAGTGCGAGTGTAGGGTTCTAGTGGAATATATAGACTATAACGTCTATATATTGAGAGCATATAGAGCATATGGCTCTAGTGTCCACTGTGATGTAACCAACACAATTAAGGACTTAATGGCCGACCATAAATATTTTGACGACCTCTGTGGCGCGTCGGGCGAACGCTTGGCTGCAATGCAGAAGGTTGCGGGTTCGGTTCCCGCTGGGTACAAATATGTATGCTTAAAAATAAATATTTGTATCTGATCTGGGTGTATTTCTATGTAGAATATGTATGTATTTACAAAATAAATATTAATATAAGTAATATATCCGTTGTCTAGGCACCGTAACACAAGCTTAGCAGCTTACCACGGGGCTAGATGGCGCTGTGTGTTGGTCACAGGATTTATTATATTATTATTAATATTAATGGAAGCCAATCCCGTTGCTATTACGGTAGCGAACTTCAGGTCGAATCAAAACTGAGATGAAAAGAAGAAGATTCATATTGTAAAAAGCCCTATTACACCTTCTGTAACTAATAGGAATTGTTATTTAATATAGAAACATAGCTTACGTAGTTTAGATTTTGAACTGTAAGCTGTAAATGATCCATAAGAGAAATACGCTAGTACTACAACGTCATAATAACATTCATATCATAATCAAGAAGCGATAAACATATTGGGCAAACTATATTTGAACTAATGACCCATGTCGTTGATAAACACACAAACAGATAAGCCTAAAAACAATAACTATTTAGTTGCTTCATGTTCTAGTTTCTCTACTGACGTTAGAGAAAATGTCTCCAAAATTAAGTGTCGTTAAAGTAAATAAGTTAACGGACGATCAGTTTGTATCGTTATTCGGCAATGTTATAGAACTGTGTGCTGATGCGGCAAATTATGCGAAGAGTGGACGACCATTTGGGAATGTTGAAGAAATTTGTAGCGTGTTTCATCAATATTTAGATAATATTGGTTTAGAAGGTAAGACTGCAGTTAAAGCTTTTGTGACAATAAGTAACTAGTGAAGAGTGAATGTAGGTTGAAGGAGCCGTGTTGTCCCGGCATAGACTATGGTTTACACCATCTCTTTCCGTGATTGTGTATAAGGCGACTATGGGATCTGGGGGTGAGTAGCTCTTCCACCAGATATGTGCTAAGCAGCTATGCTGCGAAGATGTGAAATCTACGCTAAGCTGTGTGCACCAATGAATATGATTGGTGGATATCAAACGCATCCATAGCATCGTAGCATAGCACTGCACATCTCTGGTGGAAAAGCAGCCAAACGAACCTGCTAGGCTAGCATTAGCACTAGCAAAGGTTTGTTTGTTTCTCTTAAACAACGAGAAAAACAGACGGAACATTTATGTCGATTCGACAAAATGTTTCTCGTGTTAGCTGGAGTTCCGCGCGCGATGGCGGGCGACTGGTAAATGCCCGGAGACCCTGACATCAAGGCGAGTGAGGAACCGATGGATTTTGGATAAACCTTTAAGGACCACCTTAGGTCATCGCGAGCGGCGAGTGAATGAACAGCCTCTATAATAATCCTAAGTTGCATAAGACCCCAGTTTAACTGGTTTCACTGTAGGTATTTGTTACTTGTATTTAACTACCAAAATAGGTACATACCTACATTCTTACATAGAAAATTTACTACACAAGTACACAACAGTGCCGTCAATAGCCAAGAAAGTTGGTGTCTAGTAACTGTCACGTGGAACTAAAAAGCACAGAAAAAGTGGTCCGCTTCGATGTAGTTCTGTCCCTTTCTAATGGTGTAATTAGAAAGGAACAGCATGATCAATGTAGAGCGCCGTCCCTTTCTAATAGTGTTATTAAAAAGGGACAGCATGCACAATGTATCGGACCACTTTTGAGCTATCCGTTGACATTTTATAGTTCTAGTAAGTAATATAAATTCTTTGTCAATAGCATAAATCTGCAATAAGTACGCCCTTAACGGCCTCTGCGGCACGGTGGGCGAAGCTCGGACTGCAACGCAGAAGGTTGCGGGTTCGATTCCCGCCGAGTGCAAGTATTTATGCATAAATTAAATATTATGTATGTATTTACAAAAAAAAGTATAATATTATGTAGTATATCCGTCGTCTAGTACCCACAGTACAAGCTTAGTGCTTAGTTTGGGGCTAGCGCTGTGTGTAATGTCGTGCAATATTTATTTATATATTTATATTTGTTTTTACTATGTATCGTATTATTACAAATGTATTATAACAAAAAAAAGTATGAAATGTAGTAGATACCTATATCCGTTGTCTAGTAATATATCTTTTTTTTTCCTGTGACGAACACCTATATCTGTTGTCTAGTAATATATTACAAGCCTAGTGCTTAGTTTGGGGCTAGATAGCGCTGTGTGTAATGTTGTGCAATATTTATTTATTTATCTAACGGAAACTTACCTACTGTAACTATATGCTATTGACGGCAGAACACACCTAAATCATATCCTCCTTGTATGCCTCTCCAGCCCTAACAGCTGTACGTTGGCTGACCTGATGTCAGCCAATGAAAACGCCAAAAACTTTGTAAAATACTGGAGTGGGCGGGTTTAACTCCATTCCACTGAAAAGTAATGTGCCATCAACACAAAGATGAAGGCCAAATAATAATATTCAAGTGCAATTTTATTAAAATTTCAGACAAATTAACAATTCTAAAACTACACCCGGACTTAGCTGGTCGACTGGCCGCTCAAGGTGAACTCACTAAAGAGTCGGCTAACGAACAAAGATCCGCAGGTCTCGACGATATTACAGCGGACCAAAAACATATTATGGATGAGAGTAACAAAAAGTGAGTTAATTATTATGTACCTATTACCTAAGTTTTTTATGTTTCCATCATTTATTCTAGGTATATCTAGATTGTCTTCACATGACTCGGCTGTTTATTTTTTGAAAACGGTTTAGCATTGTTAGGTATATTATGCAGTGTAGGATTTTTTTATTTATCTAGCTGCTTGAGCATGGTTTCTTCCTCTTAATTAAGCATTCGCATCTATGGGAAATACCGGGATGCAAAAGTATCTACGTACCTAGCTATTGTCTTACTAAATTCTTCATAAATAACAGTTTTATCGCAATCGTTTCAGCGGTTTTTGAGTAAACGAGTACCGACCTAACAAATATAAGTATTCAAATGCTAACAAAGTTTATCATAAAAAAAAACATTGGACCGTTTTCGAAAAATCTATAACAAAATCGAGGCAACATCGCCTCTACTACTAACATTGCCAAAATCTCAGAACAATTACTAAAATAAAGCAATATCTGAAAAAAAAGTTTGATCGTTTCGAAAATTCATTTGGAAAAAACTAGGAGGCTTTATGAAGTTGCTACTAGCGACATCTGTATATCGGTTTAAAAATATCATGCCATTTATTGCGGGTGTAGCGTTTTGTGGAACCATCAATAACTGTTTAGTTTGCTCTGTTATCAATAGATGGCGCTGATACAAACATTTTCGGCACTGATAGATACCAGCGCGAGCGTTTAAAGGAACCAAATTCCGTTGCGATTAGTCTGAAATCGGTAGAATCTGCTTAATTTCTTTTACCTACGAAGTTTCAGTTAAAAACGATGTACGGCATACAAACGATATACACAGGCGTTTCTTTCGTATACTTATTTATTTTAAAGAAATGTATTGATTAGTCAAGAATAGTTAGTGGAGGTGCTGTGAGTTCATGTTTTTCTTTTCTTTCAGATACAAAACCAAGTTCGGTTTTCCATTCATCATATGTGCACGCGAGAACAAAGTACAATCTATAATCTCTGGTTTAAGAAATCGGTACAATAACTCAAGAGAGGATGAAATAAACACTGGCATCAATGAAGTCAAGAAGATTTGTAGATTGAGAATACTGGATATTGTAGAAGATGACGCATGAATGTTTTAGAAATATACTCAAATAAATGATAGTTATTTTCATATTAATTCTTTTCACTTTTAAAACAATTTTATGTGAGCTGATATTGCTGTAGAACTTTGTCACATTTTTAAATTAAAAATATTGAAATAAATCACTAAGAGATATTTTTGTATGTTTCCTTGTCACTACCTACTGCATTAGTATATTAAAATATGTATGCTAATATCAACCTAAAGCTTTGTCATATTTTGGCTGATCTTGAATGACAAAATCTTTCATAAAAAACGCAGGAACTAAAGAAAACTAAATATTTACGGTATCTAACTATAAGACAACTCTACAAAGGATACAAAACTAACGAATACATAAATACTTTTGACAATTTATTACATAGAAAATAAGAATAAAACCTTAAAAATCCACTATCTTACAATAGCCCCATGGACCTTTCGACAACAGCATGAGGCTGACCAGCCACCTCACAAAGTTCTGGGGTGTTTAAGATGTCTTCAAAACCGATCTCAATGTCTCGCCCTGTTAGGACTTCGTATTGTAGGTTGGAACTCGGTAGGAAGGGGAGGCGGCCAATCTGAAATTAGAGAAACAAATGCTTCCTAAAGTATGCAAAAAAATAATATATAGAACTAGCTGCGCCCCGCGGTTTCACCCGCGTAAGTCCGGTTTCCGCGCAATTATCGGGATAAAAAGGAGCCTATGTGTTATTCCAAGTCTCCAGCTACCTATATTCCAAGTTACATCACAATCGGTTTAGCGATTTTTACGTGATTGAGTAACATACATACATAGAATACATGCACACATACTTTCAGCTTTATAATATTAGTAGGATGTCTTAAGCTGAGATGCAGAGCATTGTTATAAGTGAGCATTTGACCACTCGACTCTTCATATCATCTAGATAAAGCAACGGGACTTTCCAGCGGCACCGTTTCTATGAAGAATAAGCATGAAGCAAGCAGTCCATTGATTTGTTGCTGGAGTATCTTGGTTAATAGAAAAAATATCTGGGAAATAGTACATTGTTATCTAGGAGTAAGAAATAATTGTTGGCTCCTTATTTGTAAGAAATTTAAAGATCTGAAATAAAGGCGTGAGGAATGTAGTGTAATCAGTTCAGAATCATCTTTCTTAGTGACTGTCCAGGTTTCAGATACAACACTTAATCCTTAATTACAAGTCTAATCTTGAATGCTAGATCTATAGGTGGTCACAAGCTACAGTGCCTAGTGATTGCAATAAATTGGTGTCATCACTAATTATAAGGACAACTACTTGTACTTTTTGTCGGGTCTCCTTGTACATTATTGTACTTATGAGGACAACTAAGGGCAAAATACTTTTTATCAGAGCAATTTTTGGGAAGTTGACAGCTAAGTAAGAGGACTAATAATGGTGGGAGTGTTTCAGAATGTCCAACTCATTTAGAAAGCTTTCAAAAGCAAACAAATCAAATTAAAAGTTATTAGGTTTACCTTTTTTGCAAAGTTCATTTCCATAGTTAGTTTGAGTGGAGCATGCAGACCTTGGATGTTACGCAGCATTGCCATGTTCATCTTTTCTTGATTCATGTGATACTGAAAATATCAAGATTTGGATTCAAGTTTTTTTGTTATTTTTAGGAGACCTTAGCATTCCATACAGAAAGTTTAAGTCTAATTAAATATTTTTGAAGAAGCCAGAGTAAGGACCTTTTCAACCCATTGTTGGTTCCATAGGGTCTTTGAAAGCCCATAGCCATAGCTTTGACATAATATAGCACTACCAACAGTGGGTTTAAAAGCCTTGCACATGTCCCATAATAAACCTCTCAGGTATATTATTAGCCTAACTCACAGAAAGGTCACATTAGATTAAAAACAAGTATTAGTGACAACTTTGGGTCAGTTGATTCTTTCAAATTATGCTTTGTCACTGAGCTTCAGCATTTACTATATTTATGAAATATTATGATCTAGTCTTTCTTTTACTAATTTAAGATAGAAGATATTCCCAACAATACTTACGCATCTTTCTGAAGTGTCCAAAGGATGTGTCATGCCAATCTTAGGCCTGGATGAAGCAAGACCTGCTACCATGGGATTGGGAACTCCAAAAGGACCTTCAGCTATTTTCATCCCATTGTCACTATGCTCAGGCTTTACCTTCACTGATGGGAGTCCGAAACTCTGAAATATGAGAATAATAAGTAAAGAAATTGCAATTTGCTAACATTTTTGTTGACGCCGCCGCCGCTAACCTAACCCAATTTATAAGAATTCTCACTTACCATTTTGGTAAATTATTTATACAACTACACTACTAAAATGTAGCTTCGAGATAATTGAGATGTTTTTTCGATTTATCGAATGACGGAGCTTATTTCTTATTATTTATTTTACAAAAAATGTAACCCTTGCGTCAAATAGGGAATTGTTTCGAATAAAGTTGCTAGTTTCAAAATTTTAAATAACGAAACTTTTTTCGTATCATCGGTCAAACACTTGTATTCTTTAGTTTAATAATATAATAAAACATTATTTTATTATATTTATATATCTGTAAAAAAAATGTTTTAAAGTGCTTTAAATTTCGAATTAAAAGTACTTCCATTATTGATTTCATAACTTAAAACAAAACGTACACTGATCAGAAAAGTTTCAAAATATGCCAAATTCATGATAAACTAGCAACATATTCTAAATGTCATTAATGTCAAAATCTGCAGATCATTCTCATGACCACAGATTCCGCAGAAAAACAAGGTTGTTTAATCTGTGGTCACCGGAAATGACAATAATATTATTTCTATTCTATTGGCTATAGTTAACTGGCGGTCTTATTAACTTTTTGCCTGTAGGCAAGCTAGATCATTTTCGTAAGAATATTGATTGAAAAATTTATTCAAAAACTAAAAAGGTTGAAATTATTTAAATTATGAAATTATTATTAATTAAAATAAGTATCACAGATTGTAAATCAAAGTTATATAGATTTGTGGATAAGATAAATTGAGATAAAATAGATAATGAACCTCGTTTTTGCATAATTATCCTACTTTTTTAATTTGTTTCAACCTGTTTTTTTTTTACAATTAGTTACGAACGCCATATTTTTATGTGTTACAATTGAATTCCGTTTTTATTGGTTTTATTTGATATTTGATAGGTAAAACTACGCTAAGCTCACACAATGGCTCCTCCTAAAAAAGAAATTGTGAGTAAATAATATTTAAGTGATGTACCTAGGTCCTATTAGAGATCCTATGGCAGGCGCCTAGGGTCCGCTAAATCACCAACTTTGTTTGAGAACGGTATAGTAGGAAAGTCTTGACCCTACCTTCTGCAAATGATATTTGGAAACTACTCGAGGTTTGCTAGTCTCCTCCAGATCCTCCAGATCCCTTAATCGCCTTTTACGATAGGTCAGCAAGAGGACTACACGGCTTTTCATTTTATTACCACACTGTTTTTTCTGTAATTTTGTAACACACGGCTTTTGTCTCAGTGGATGTGTCCATGTTCAGCAACAGAATGTAGCAACAGTTTGTCCATCCCGGACATACAGTATATAAGAATAGGTAGCTACTTAATATTAATATGTGCCGACGCCGGAGCTGCGTAAGGAGCATAGTTTGGTGGCACCTCTAAGTTTAATTTTCTTCTAGGACCCAGAAGAGCTCATGCGCCGGAAATTTCACGCGAAATGTCTATTCAGGGCTCTGGGTCGACTGGTAATGGCGAACACTTACTGGCTAATTGAGGCTGTCGATCATTACGAAGGGGTTGAAGATGTGAAGCGAAGGGTGCAACAAGCTGTCCGCGGGAAGGCTAAGAAGAAACAATTGTTGACTATAACTGTTGGTTTTTATGAACAACATGATCCCGTAGTATCCAATTCAATACCATTCCATCATCTAAGTAGTTTATACCCGTAGTTCATACTTAGTTCTATCCGACCGGGGGGTTGTCTTTGGCTGTATTTTATAGTGCTGACAGGGATAATTGCAGTTTTGTTGGCACTCACAATTTTTAAAATTAAAATGTTACTAAAACAGACCTTTACGTGTTGGCTTCGGCCCCACGCCCGCCTTCCAAAGGTCGGGGGGATCCATAGTCTCAAGTATCAGAAATGGTAACAACAAATAATAAATTTAAAAATAGTCAATAAAAAGTAATCATGATCTTCCGCTGGTTAATTCCAGGACAAAGCACTGCTAAACAAACCAGCTGATGAAAGAACAGACCACGAGAAAAAGTATATTTATAGGATTATCGGAGGACTGAAGTGCTTCAAAAGATATCCCAATGTAAGAAATGTTAGAGTTACTGACTTGATTTACAGCTGTGTGGGGACCCTCGTCATAATAATAGGTATTTACTTGGCTTTGGTACTTAAGATGATCAACATCTGCGACCAAACAATATTTAGGAATTGTGTACACAGTAGGTATGTCATTTCTTATCTTTAGGAGCCAAATTATGAATTTCTAAAATGTTTATTTCCCAAATAATTTCTTGATAAAGGACATTGACCACGGTCTAACTCCTATCCAAACCGTATACTTCTGCGTGGTATTACGTTACGTAGTCGCGGTGCCGTCCCTTTTACGTAAGACGTATTTATCACTTGTAGGCTCAGTACCTATGTATTTGAAAACTGAGCTGAATGTAATGATACTACATAAATCGCGCTAAACCTTCTTAAAGATATCTGTTACGCGAGATCTAAGGGCGTCGTATGTGCATTTATTTCAGTGGAACTTTCGATTCCAAAGTGAATCTGCCCTTAAATTCCTTTAGTTAGAGCCTTATACCGTCATCATCTCAGCCCTATTCGTCCACTGCTGAACATAGGCCTCCTCCATACGACGCTACAAATAGCTACCACCATCCCATGACTCCCCGACCCGCTACAATATCGTCAGTCCACCGAGTAGGTGGTCTTCCAACACCCCGTTTCGCATTGCATATTTATACCATCTAGGTATATTTTTACCACAGCACGTTAAAAAGAAACTAGCTGCCGTCACCTACTTCAAATACTACGGACCAGGACGAGTCATAGTCCGACAACATCAAGAAGCCCACGCTTTATACTTCATCGTGACCGGCGAAGTCATAGTCAGTCAGTCGATATTTGACGAGCTACTTGATAAATACGTCTCTGTCGACGTCGGCCTTATGCATCCGGGGAACATGTTTGGGGAGGTTTCTCTTCTTCATAACATACCTAGGACGGCCACTTGTACAACTCAAGGTTAGAACGAATAAAAATCGAGATTTTTTCTGTTTAGAATCGAGTTTTAGTTTAGACACTTTTTGAACAATTTAAGGTTTGACTACTTTTCCGAACATCTTGGGTAGATTAAGTGAAAAGTCTGACAAACATCGGTTCAGGTGTTTATCTTACTAATATTATAAACGCGAAAGTTTGTATGTAACTATGTATGTATGTATGTATGTGAGGTTGTTACTCTTTCACACAAAAACTACTAAACCGATTGCGATGAAACTTGGAATATAGGTAGCTGGGGACCTGGATTAACACATAGGCTACTTTTTATCTCAATATTCCCGCGGGAACGGGACTTACGCGGGTGAAACCGCGGGGCGCAGCTAGTATAAGTATAATGCCCAAAACAATTCGCGATTCAAAATCGAAATCTTAACAGTGAAAATCGCGTAAACCTTGACTTTTTCTAAGGTTAGCTATAAATGTGTTAGAACTTGTAGTAAAATTGTGTAGAGGTAATAATAATCAATCATGGCGCATAAGATAGGTAGCTTAAATGCGTTAAAACATATTTCCTTTCTAGTGGTATGTATGTTGACCAAGGGCTTAATCGATTATGGAAACTAGATGGCATTTAGTTAGCTACTTAGTCACTCATGAGTCGATAGAGTTGATTAGTTTTTTGCTTAGTCTCAGATATTTACCTAGGAAGGTATCTCATTGCCTTCGCTGATCGATTTGCTGCGAATAATTATCTGTAATACTATAGTACAAGAAAGATGAAAAGTACCTAAGTAGGTAAAAGTTAGTAAGTGCTTTCCTAAAATAAAGGTACACCTATGCTGTGTTTTAATGAGAAGGAATTGTTCTAAGTATTAGATTCTTCTAACGCACATATCACCAATTGAAAACACCTAACTAAATTTTATTAGCTGTAAGACATACGTACCCAATTACCCAGACCTTTGACCTGAAGACCCAATAAATAATGACCTAATCAAGGAACTGTAACAAACTTCTTATTGATCAAACCAGGTAGCGATAGCAACTCTGAACTTTGTTTATGAATTTTGTCAGTGAGGTTTCCATTCCTTCGTCGGTAGGTCATTGTGAGTTGTTGGTGCTAATGAAGGAAGACTTTAAAAATGTCCTCCAAGCGTCGATACAGGCTCAATGGGATCTTGTGCGTCATGCTATGTCGGCATTCAGTTATTTCGATGCGTTAGACGAGGTAAATTCTATGCTCTAATATTATAAACGTAAATGTTTGTATATACATACCTTGTTACTTTTTTACGTAAAAACTGCTAAGTAAACCAATTGCAATGAACCTTGGAATATAGATACCTTGAATAACACATAGGCTACATTTTTTTCCCGCGGGTTCGGGACTTAAGCGGGTGATACCGCTGGATGCAGCTTGTCTTAATACTTAAGTAGGTACTGTTTTCACCAGTTACCTACCTAAACTAATATCCTAAAGAGGAAAGGCTTATTTGTTTATTTCTCATCAATCGAAAGTAAGGCTTCGACACTAATGAACCGATTTCATTGTTTCGAGAAAAAAATCACCAATAGAAAACTACTTCAACGAGGAGTAGGTAACATATAGACTCCTTTTAATCTGGATATTTCCACGGGATCGGATCTTACGCGGGTGAAACCACAGGGCGCAGATAGTGACAAATAAATATGGTACAATATTGAACGCTTCTTTAAAAGTATACTTACTAGTAGTACTCGGTTTCTTTATTTAGTCTTCAGTACTTTTTGCGCGATTGAGTAACAAAGTCACAGACATACATACATACTTGCAAACTTTCGCGTTTATAATATTAGTAAGATTGTCATGATCGTTTTGTTTCAAAGGTGGCACGCCGTGAAGGCTGTATAGTGGCAAAGATGAAATCATACGATATAAACGAGACTCTATTGGGTGACGGCGTGGGTATCGCAAATTTCGTTTATTTCATACTATCGGGTAAATGTCAAATGATTGAGACTCTACAAGTCGTTGTTACTACGCGATTGGGACGTAATTACTTTACTTTATACGATCCTTATGTAAGTATATCGTATTGATTCTATTAATTTACTTCCAAGAACAGACTTTTTATTCTCTCTTCCTTTAATATAAGTAATATATAGCGTATAGATATAGAATATGGAAATAGATTTTGTTTTCATAATTTATTAATGTAAATTACATTAGATATCGAAAGAAGAGAGCGAACAGGATATCGACACCAAATATTTCAATGCGTATAAAAATTTAAATAAGAGTAGAGAGAGTCATGCGTCTGCTATCGCACTGTCTACGGACGAAGTTAAGGAAGGAGAGCCTGAAGCTGCGCAGGAGGTCGCTACGAAGAGAACACAGAGGTACTAATAACTTCAAGAAATAGCAGGCTTTTAACCACTCCACATCTAAATATTGTCTAATTTAAAAGGAAAAAATAAATTCGAATAAAATTATATTTTTTACATTATTTAAACATTATTTCCAGGTTTTTTTAATGAAACTAGTAATAACAAAATTCAATATTAGTTCCACTTATTTTTAGATTCTTTTAAAATGGAACAAGTAATTACAAACATCAGTAGTTCCATCATAGAACTGTTAATAGTACCTACTAGTGGCAACAAAGCAAAAATACATCTTCAAAAATTTTCTCGCAGCGAGGTGTGAACTCGCGCCTCTGTTCAAACCTCGCCGCGAGTAAATTTTTAAAGATGTATTTTTCCTTTCAATAAGTTCTAGAACAACCATTTAAAGCATAGATATTTTTAACAATGTCATAGATTTAATTGTAATTACCTTTTTTTACTATGTTTTTTCTTTAAAATTTTCTATTAAATTTAAAATTAGATTTTCTACATTTTCCGATTTTAATCGCGTTATTTTAACAACTCTCAGCATTGTTGCAATGCCGTCCCTACATTTTGAAGCCTTTACAGACGTCAAACAGGGTATAGGGTCCTCAGGGTAGACTAACTTACTTTGTTTCAGCACAGTCAACTATCTAAGTAAAAAGTAAATAAACAAAGAGTTGTCACTTTCAAATAAATGTACGAGTTTTTTGTTTGCATTTTTGATCTAAGATTCTGAAACAGGGTCTATAGTATACTCAATCTTGAGTAAGGAAGAAGTAAAGGAAATAAAGGATCCGGAACATAGGAACGGCATTGCAACACTGCTGGTAATAATAAATGCAAAGACGCAATTAAAACCGAAAAAGAAACAAAAAATAACTCAATAAAAACCTACTTATCATCTTTCCCAGTATACTCAAACAGGTCAGTTCAACGGCACATCATAGTTCAACTAAATCGGATAAACGCGAAAGCGTCGTTCAAATTGTTAAAGACGGAAGTCAGATAAGGTTCTCTGAAGTGAAGCTTCCTGCGGAGCATAGAGAACGGACGAGCTCGATCAAGTCCCAGGTTCTTTTGTCACCTTCGGTGGAAGGAATCAAGGATACCGCGAGGGATACTGTGAGGGAATCTGTCAGGTAAATCTGAGGAATGGAGTTTTGGCGGGAACGCGTTGAGGAGATGTGGTACTAAATTTTCATTTTTGTGAAACTTAGTTCAAATGCGTGCAATTTATTTAATTTCGGGGGCATATTAGTTTCGTGAAGGTGTACAAGTGCAATATATTTGCAATATATTAATAATACTTGACACTGGCTAATTTCCTAATGGCCATAATCGGTTTACAACTGATAAGAAATTATAAGCTAAGGAATTTTCAGCTGCAACTCGGAATATTAAAAGACTATTAAGAGATCTGCAGGAAACTATACAGGGTTATGGGTTTCGAATCCAAAACCGTTCAGTTGTGTTTGTCCACATAAAAACGAATAACTTTTGTTCTACGATTTTTGGCAAATCGTTTTTTAGAAATATTTTTAAAGGAAAAATTCATCTTCAAAAATTCACTTGCGGCGAGATTTGAACTGGATCAATATTCCAGTGCCTATACCGCTCGGCCACGCAAGTTCCCATCTCGAGCAGCGAATTTAAGAATATGAATGTTTCCCTGTCTACTATTTTTCGACTACGGCTCGATTGAGACGCCATCTACAGGATCACTTTCCAGTGATTTACCTGCGCCAATGATTAACTTTACAGTTAACGCTTTGGCCAAGAGATGTCACTCTTTTTCCTAATTAATATTTCGTAAATTTGTTTTTATTGCTCAAGGCATATTTACTAGAAATATTTTTAAAGGAAAAATTCATCTTCAAAAATTCACTTGCGGCGAGATTTGAACTCACGTCCCTGGATCCAGGGAAACATTCATATTCTCAACATTCAATTGGCGCAAGTAAATCACTGGAAAGTGATCCTGTAGATGGCGTCTCAATCGAGCCGTAGTCGAAAAATAGTAGACAGGGAAACATTCATATTCTTAAATTCGCTGCTCGAGATGGGAACTTGCGTGGCCGAGCGGTATAGGCACTGGAATATTGATCCAGGGACGCGAGTTCAAATCTCGCCGCAAGTGAATTTTTGAAGATGAATTTTTCCTTTAAAAATATTTCTAGTAAATATGCCTTGAGCAATAAAAACAAATTTACGAAATATTAAATCGTTTTTTTTAATGTTTAGATTATATTTCACTGAGAAAACAACTGTTTTTGTAATAGACCAAACTAAAAGAAAGAACAACTTAAGGTCAATGACCTCTAACTCTAAGAAACAGCAGATTTTCAAGTAAACTAGACTTAAAATTTTCGAAAACTACTTCGAATTTCTGAAAGCCGTAACAATAACAGTTATTCATCTTGGTGTGGAGAATCACCCCCTGAACGGTTTTGGATTGGAAACCCATAACCCTGCATATTGAATCTGGAGGTCTCCCTGCGCAGTAGCGGGTAAACTGCCGTCTGTAAAAATATTGCCAAATCTATTTGCCTTATGTATGGTCAGTGATCGAATTACTACTTTGCCAACCCCAAATTTGGGGTTTGAGTGGACCCTGAGCTCCTAAGAGGGATGCAACGAGAAATATACAGGGTGAACCATTTCGATGGGCTTTCAGGGGAATATCCTAAACTATAGTAAGATATAGCGAAGAATTCTAAAAAGAGATGCGTCCCTAATAACACGGTTTTCCAATTTTTAAACCAACGTCATTAGTGGGTTCTCAATTCGGTCGTGGCTGTTTTATTTTACTTCCAAGTGAACAAGCGCTTCGAGTTATTTGTCTGCCCAATCCCACAAATAAATGATTTCCTAAATTTTAATCAAGCGGACTATTTTCAAGTGGGGTCGCAAAGGCGATTCAAAAGCAATAAAACAACCTATACTTAGATACTTAGAGTGCTACCGACTTATCTATTTTGTAATTTGAAGTCTGGCAGTTTTACTGGTTGGGTTCAGTCAGATTGTTTTTTGGCTGCTAGACTTCAGATAACAAAACTGATAAGTCGGTGGCACTGTACATAAGTATAGGTTATTTTGTTGTCATTTTTAAATCGCTTTCTAATTTTTCAATAATTTTGGCACAATAAATTGTTTTTTTTTTCCCGCAGACTGAGTGTAATTGATGAATCAATACCAGAAAAGCCTCCAGAAAATCTACGGTCATTTTTCATGCAGGTAACATTACTTAATCATAATAGTGAACACAAACAAACCTACTTAGAACTGAATTACTAATTATTTACATACCTATCTTTTCACAGGTCTGTCAATTCAACCCAGGCTCGACTTTTGGGTTCGGTGAGAACATGAGAGATCGCCGCATCGTTGCGTTGACTCCAGTTAACTGCATGTTGATGCCAAAGATATGGCTGCTGCAGCGAAATACTGCTAACATCTGGTCGAGGATACAACACTACTTGGAGAAGAAAGTAAGTTATGTTCTATTTCAGGAAAACAGGAATCAAATACGTTCCGGTGGACCTAAAGATGTTGGCAAGCTGGAAAAATGACTTACTTTAAAAGTTTCATCCGTCCGATCATCCGGAGATCAAACTTAAAATCGTGGCGAATGAGGCGGATGTGACTCCAAGAAGGGGTAAAAATATGGGTAGCAATAACACAGATCGAGTAATTGTATTCATGCAAACGATGAAAATTAAAACAAAGAAGATCGAAGCAGGTAGTAAGCTCTCTGACAGAGTAGAGGGGGGGGGGGGGAACCCTAGAAAAGTTTTTGAGGCAGCCTTCCGTGTCTCCGATCGGAGACAAACTTTCACGCGGGACTCAACTGATGAACCACATTCTGTCAAAGTGGCAGCCATTTTATATAGGCCTCTGTGATACATGGTTAAGATTTCATTCATCTGTAGCGTTTCCTGAGATTTGACACTAAGCGTGGTAGTCAGAAATCCAAAAAAGTACCTACATTATAAACTTTCATCTGTTAATTCATTCTGTTTCTTCCACTCCTAGATACCAACAAAGAAGCAGCTGTTCAAAGAGTTTGTCCAAGAACATCGCTGGCTAGAGTTCCGCGAACAACAGGTCGAAGATGTGGTCGCTCGCTCTAACACTGTGAACTGGACATCGGTGCATGACGTGCCTTACTCCATAAGGATGGAGGAAATGCTTGATTTTTGAGAGAATCTCGTGCTTTTGTTAATAAATTGTTTTTTTTTTTAATGTGGTTTTTATTCAGCTTTCCTAGTAGTAGTAGTATTGAATGGTTCCTTCTTAGTAGTTTTACAAACAGACACATTTGGCGACTTAAATGTTAACCTACCTAGTTTAGCTACTGATTGTAATTGTTGTTGGTTATTCAAATAAACCGTTAATCTTTCTCTCTATATATCTATAGCTGAAAATTCCTGTTATCTAATGACTGTCCGTTAGTCATGCTCGAGGCAATATTGGTTAGTAATGCGTCATTTATTATGTTCTGATTTGTAGTGTAGGAGGTATTTTAATGTAGGTAAGTACCTATTGTTAAAATGCGACGATAATCGGCCTAGAAAATTTCTTTATAAAAAGAGATACGAGATTCAACCTTAGCTTTAACTTGAAGCTATTGGAAATGCGGTTCCCATTGGCATAATACACTTAGTAAATATTTAACAATAAAATTAAACTTCTTCGTGACAGTCTAGCTAACAAACTCAGCATCCTATAATGGGTAGACGTGGGCAGAGGCCGCCTTACTTCCATACATGGAGTCCGCTGTGGGTAGCAGTGCAGTTAAATCATTGATTGATAGTCGTAAGTACCTACCTATATAATGTATCAACTTATTGAGGAAATATTATATTTAGTTAAACGTAGAGATACTACGAATTGACAAAAGTAGTTTAATTAAAAGAAACCGAAACATACTCATTATTTCTCCACACAAACGTAGTCCATTATTTCCTTTCTGCCCCTTTGCAACCCCTAAGGCTGCGGCTGCGTTTCGTTTTTTTGTTTGTAGTAAAACATTCTAAACGAGAACCGATTTCAATTCAGTACGAAAATGGCCACTCCTCCAGTCTAGTCGTCAACCGCCCGAGCAGTAGGTGCAGCTGTTGGTTCTTACTATACCTACTTAACACCACACCAAGAACTCGGTAATTGAGAACTGTAAGGCTGGCGCCGCGTAGACAGTAAGCTGGTCAAAGAGTAGTATAATAGTATGGGAAGAAGCCATGTAGCTGGTTTAGCGGCTAGAGGCTAGCGAGTCACGTAACAAAAACTAATGGTCTACATTCTAGACCTAGAAAGTTCGCGACCGGCCGCACTGGGCGCTTGGTGCAATTAATCTTGTCAGAATGCAAGCCACTAGGCGCTAGGCGCGAAGCAAGCGGCCTGCCTATGCGGCCGTAGCCTGTAGGTAGGTATAGATTTGAGCCGAACCGAACAACGAGCCGAACCTCGAGCATTTGCTGTTTTTAAATTTAATCGAGCCGAAGCTCGAACATGAATGCTCGATGCTACACCCAGATTTTAAAAACCAACCAGCGTACCTACGTTGTTGGCACAGAACACTATTACTCCTAGCGGGTTGTTGGTAGGTTGGCAAATTCTAAGGTAAAGCTCAGGTTCTTACCATTTGTAAGAACGTAACATTACATAGAAATGCTTGAAAAAATGCTCCAGTATGTATACCTTACATTATACATAATGAGAATTGTTAGGAAAAAAAACCTTTTTGATTTTCATAGAAGCTACGTCTGCAAAAAAGTTCTTTCAAAGAAAAATATAATGATTATTTCCGGTTTCTGAGCGGAAGTTATTAATATCTTTTTATATTGCCACTCTTCGTTTTTCTTGCGAATAATGCCTGTACTTTAACATCGCGTGTAACCTCTTTAGAAAAATGTAATCTAAATATTTAAACCACTAGTTGCATCCCGCGACTTTACCCGTGTAAGTCTCGATCTCGTGAGAATATTGGGATCAAAAGTAGCCTAGGTATGTTACTCCTTGATTATGTAGGTTTCCTTTATAGTGAAAGATATTTTGAAATCGGTGCAGTGATATCGGAGTTTCGGAGATTATTCATTCACATTTTGATATACCTACTAATATTAGAAAGTCTGTACTAAAATTAGACATTAGATAATATTCTGCAACATAGGTTGTGTTGAGGTTTGAGTTCTTGTATTAAACAGATAATTTTATTAACATTACAAACAAATAAACTAACAAACATAGAAATAAATCTTTCCTCTTTATAATACTAGTATAGACTAAGTATCAGTGATACAATATGCCCTCTTTCATTTAGGTACAACTTACCTACCTCGTCGTGAGTGAATTTTTGAAGATGAATATCCTTTAAATATTTATTGCATGTACTTACCTATTTATTGATGTTTCCTGACTTTTTTACCCAACTACGGCAAAACGGCAAAAAGAGGGTTATATTGTTTAGTGCGTTTGCTGGTTCTATAAATGTTCATAGAACATTTATCTTCTCGTTCTATCCTTTATGCCCACGTGCCCAACGTTCGGTACCGTTAGTTATACTTAAAATTTAGAACAAATTGACCATATTGATGCCAGTGCGGCAAAATACTAAAATATACCATGGTAGTTAATCTCTCAAAAAACTCCCAAATCGTAATCGTAAACAATGTTCAAATAAAGGCACATCTACACTATCACGATTTCTAGTGACATCATTTTCGCGTCGCGTAACCAAGGCAACCGGTTTTGGCGGGAAGCACCCACGCGACGAAATCGAATCAAAGAGCAACATTCGACCGCAGTGCACCGCGAGAACCGACCGCGCAAATCCGACGACAGCCGCTCTCGGCTGATCGAAACCTCGCGACATTATCTTCATAACAAGTTCTACTTCATAATAAAACACATAACTTTATTAAATACTCATTTATTTAGATTAACGAGATCAACTAACCTTGGCATTTTGCTTATTTCGAAAATAGAGTGCCAGTTTAGAATAGAGTACGAGTCCTTAGAGAAATCTCCCGACGAGCCTTTAGAGACTCTAGGTAAGTGAATTTTCATTATCCTACTTTCTACTAATATTAAGGATAAACGCAAAAATGTGTAAGTATGTGAAAATATATTGTTTGTTGCTCCTTCACCTAATACTTCCTCGTTGGAACTGAAACGCGGTCGAAACAACAAGGAGGAGCTATATAGATGCTCCCTCAATATATTGATAAATAAATTAAATAATAAATAAATAAATCCTGTGACCAACACAGAGCGCCATCTAGCCCCGTGGTAAGCTGCTAAGCTTGTGTTACGGTGACTAGACAACGGATATACTACTTATATTTATTTTTCTTTTGTAAATACATACATAATACATAGAAATACACCCAGACCAGATACAAATATTTATTTACTAAATACTGGTATTAAATATTTAAAAATAGAAATATTGAATAATAGTTGATTATAAAGTTATAGATAGGTATTTAATATACCTTACTTCTGTAAAATACCAAAGATTGTTGATTTGAAAACAAAAATCAAAAGTCACATTAATTTGCAAGTTTATTATTATTGTGCTACTAGCTGCGCCCCGTTGTTTCACCCGCGTAAGTCCCGATCCCGTGAGAATACCGATATTTTTCTTTCATAAGAACCTTCTCCTGACAATAACAAACACAACAAAAAAAGAATTAGCAAAATCGGTCCAGCCATTTATATACGCGTGATGCCGTAACCAAGGAAATTTGGGATTCATTTTTATATATTTATAAAATTTAGTTCTACTACTTATCCTAAGTCCTCTAGACCACTTTTTTTAATTTACTTCCAAGTACAGACTTTTTGTCCTCTCTTTCTCTATTATAGTATAGATAAGATTCAGAAACAATTAGTCCATAAGGCCTACCGGCTACCTAAGTACCTATTTTTTAAATATTTCTATAAACAAGTGATTAAGAATTTTTAACTAATGCAAAACTGACGTAAACACACAGTAAACAAACAGAAACATCTGTGATCTCATCCTACAATCTCAAAAAACGAATACCTACCTAATCCTTAAATTAATCGCCTTAAGGCTTTAAGCGAAACGGCCTAATCGTTCTGACCTTAAGCATAAAAAGCAGATATGCAGATACTATAAAGTATTTCCGCAGTGGGTTAGAGTTAGTATAAAATAGTTGATGACGACACTACACCGGCCGACGACAACACAGGTTATCGTAAAATGACTTCAATTGAGACAAAACGGCCCGTTCAGCTAAAATAACATTGATTGGATAACACCAGCAGTTCTAGATATGGAGATATGAAGGTTAAAAAATGGCGCATTGAAAGGGTTCAAAAATAATTCGGTACATTAGGTTTAGTGTTTTCCCTTTGGTCCCCGGAAATCGGACTAGTGTTTATTAGTGTTTGTATTGTTCTACATAATCGATTTAGGCCGGCTTGCATAACGGTTGCTAAACATGTTTAAAATCTGTCAGAATTTCAAGAACTGTCTATGTGTGCATACATATTATCAATCGTCCACTTAATGAATGAAATAGAGTCCAATGTTCGATTTCCCATAAATTATTTGAAAATTGATTTAGTTAAATATGTTTTAAATGGTTTTATGCAAGTCGCCCTTAGGGCGACTTGCTTGGTTTAGGAACCGTTATGCAAGCCGGCCTTAGTGTATTTTTTTGTATATAATGGGCTAGCAATATAATTTGCAATTGTTCTAATATCAATTCTTCTTCTTCTTTTCATGTGGTGATGCAATATGGCTCACTCACCTAGTGTTTGAGTCTTTAGGTCGCCGTAAGGGCTTTAACTTGATACCCATAAAAATAGTAGGTAAAAATTAAATTGTGAATGATTTATATTATAAGAAAACCAAATTCTACATAAACGCAACGGTTTTACCTCGTTGAAAATGTAAAGTAACAAATACAAGGTGCTGTAATTTAAGCTACTTATAGTGCAAATTCTAGCACTGTAAATTGACTGTAAAGTAGTGATCGAGAGTAGAGATAAGAAAAGTTAATAAAATAGCACAAAGTGCTATTCACGATGTACCTGGCTACCAACCACGGTACGGCAAGTAGTAAAGTTGTAGGTGATTGTGTGCCAAGAGAATTCAAATAATATATTGCTTCAGTCAGGCGAATATTAATGGTTAGGTACGTACCTAGTTAGTACAAAAGAAAACATTAAAATAATAGATAGGTAAAACAGCGCTTCAGTGTGAATGCGAAAGAAAACTGTGAAAATTGAGCACAAAAATATTCGCATATTTGCATGGCAATACTTTTCTAATGCAAATGTAACCCTGTGTAGTAAAACCGGCATTGTTGTTGGCTTAAAATAATGTCGACTAGTTCCTGACGTAAACATTCGGTTATTTTTCGAAGGTTCTAGTACTGTGGTGGCCTGAAAACGATTTTATTCATTTTTCACGAGACAGCGACTCGTACGAGCTGGCACTGAATTTGCTTTTCTTTCAGTCGTCCTTTAGGTATAGCTGTTTATATGCAAAATTATAATTTGATTTGTTTGCGGTGATACGACTACATGCGTGCTTTCATTAGTTGTGACAAAAGGAACGATTCGTTAGTACCTATAATAATACTGAATGGTCAAAATGGTCACATATCTAATAGTAGTATTTCGAATGTGGTAAATAAACAAACAGATGTGGTAAATAAACAAACAGATGTGGTAAATAAAAGATAATCTGTCAAATATAGGATTTGATTCAATTCATTCATGATATACGGGCAGGTATAATACAAAGATAGATGTCAAATATAATTATACACTTCCTTGGGCAGTCGTGTAAAAATAAAAGATGCCTGCTATGATCTGTGATCATCTTTCGTTTATAAGCGCGTCAATTGAATAGAGTAGGCTTTGATAAAACGCAATAAAGAAATACTATTGTGAAAGTCAGCGAAAACTTGTTTTGGCAAAATAAGAAAACAAGAAAGTCAAAAGGTCAGATAGAATATGATTTATTAATTCATTAAAAAACATTCCAATTTTATTTATCTTTCGATACAATGATGCAAGGTCGTTTTGGCTAAAATTGAATTACCTAAGTATATAGGTATACCTAGTTAAAAATACCACCGAGGTAAAAGTTTGCATTACGATTCTTAAATATGTTTATGCTCTAAAACGCATCTAAAACGTGATTAAGATTATTAAAATATTAAAAACTCATGAAAATATAATCAAATGTTCGAGTGTCCGTAAATTATTTTTAAAATGATTTACTGGGTAGAAATATATTTTCAAATAGTTATATGCATGTCGCCATAAGTATAAGTACACTCAATACTAAATATTGGTAAATTTTATTTAACTCGGCACAAATAAACTTTTAATCATTTGATTGTGACTATGAAGGGACGTAATACCTATTTCTGCCTATGATTCGCTTACCTTAGGTTAAATGGATATCCAGTCCTAGATAATATCATCAGTCATTCACTAAGAGGATGTGGGCGACGATGTATGAAGGTGTAACAATGAGAACTACCTGACAAATTGATCTACAATCACCTTCATCTTTATTCTATCGATTGTTGTTTACCTACGTTTTATGTAAATAGAGTTTTTGCTTCTATAATTAACAGTCTCTCACGTGTCACTTTAAATTGGCAAATGTTATTGACAATAATATTTGCCAATATTATGATGCGAATAAATATATTACTAGCAGCGTCCCGCGGTTTCACCCACGTAGGTGTTGTGGAAATATCAGGGGGAAACCCTACCCGTTATTCCAGCACACCAGTGACGCCAGATAGCCATATTCCAAGAATATCGGGATAAAAAGAACCCTTTGTTACTGAATATCAAGTTTCATTGCAGCAGGTTCAGCAGCTTATGCGACTAGGAGTAACAAAGTCACATACATTACATACATAATTGCAAACATTCGTCTATAAAATATGAATTGATTTAGATATCCATAAAATTTGGCCGCATCGTAACAGAATGATTAACATTTAAATTGTCATTAATGAGAAAATATTACGTTAATGGTATAAATTTCCATAGTAAATGTATCAAGTTATTTTTTGCAATCAAAAGCAACTGTAGAATGTTTGTGGTGATCGTGAGCTTATGTCACTTTGCCTTTAAAAGGCAGATCAACTTTCTAACATTAATTTTGCGAAACGATTAAGCCTGAAACCATAAGAGGCATTAAAAGAATCTGTAGGAGGTATCAGTAGGTAGGGATCTGCTGCTGCGTATTGAGTACTGTAATTAAAAGTGACCCAGAACACAGATCTGATGATCTAACAGAAATTAGTCGATTCTCCTACGAGTTTCGTTGTAGACTAGCACCAGCTTTCATTTTTTTGGTTTCTATAACGCACATTATTATATCACTTCGTTTATAATTTATTTTTGAACACTAAATTAATTGATTTGTTTTGTTTTTTGTCTTTTCTTATTTTAATAAATGGTATATCATATGGAATTGTACCTACATCCTTGTGATATCAAACATTGATCTATAAAGTAAATTTTAATGATATCAATAATACGCCTCGTATTATTGATATCATAAAAAAATGTAAAATTTTACATTATACGAAATTTCAATTCGTACCTACTTGAAAACTTGGCTAAAAACTTTACAGAAAACGTAAACTTGTCAGTGTCCAAACTAATATGCCATATGTTGGCACAGTATGTTGGTTACCTCTATTGACATATTTCTGCTTTTTATTGATAATTTTAGATGTTTAATTTGTTCTATTTTACTTTTATATAAATTAGTATTTATTGTGTAAATTACAAAGATGCCGTCGGCACTAAGTACTACAAAATCGGTATTTTTTTCTTACTTTGCCTCTATCCTGGGCACTGTCGTCTTTATGAAAATACTAGCAGTGCCCTGCTGTCAGTTCCGATCTTGGGAATATCGGTTTAAAAAGCCTTTGTCTTAATACACATCTCTTTACCTATCAAGTTTCTTTGCAAGTGGTTCAGTAGTTATATTCTCTTTGCAGTAGATTTTACGTGAATGAAAGACAAACATCAAAACAAACACACAAATATCTAATCTTTCGCATTTGTAAATTATAAGTTAGGAGGGGATGGGATTACTAAAGAATAGTTCCTTTGACCACAGTTTTAGAGAGTTTGCTCTCTATTCAATTATACTGTGCCTATACAAATTGTAATGGTTTTCTTCGTGAGGACTTGCCTTTAGTCATCAAAGAACCTTACACCCTCATTACATCTCCGTTTTTTAATAACTGACGACCTCAGCTTATTCCATAAATAAAAAGTTTACACTCTGGTTAAAGAGGCCTATCCTCCCCATGAAAAGTAAAATGTACGTATTTCCTCATTTCCACCTAAATTATTTCCACTAATTTCTTCTATGGTTTTCGCGATTTTAATTCGCGGTTCGTTTAAAACCATAAATAAAAACGCGATTCAACCGTATAAATAAAGTGTTTTATTATTTTCACTAGCTTCTAATGCATTCTTCAGAATTAAATAATTATTTCGGTAGGTCAGTTATTTTCAAAGGATTAGTTGTCTAGATATGAATGGCTCCGTATTCCATTACCTGAATCTTCTGTTGAAGGTGATCGACAAACCGCGTATTATCCGGACATCGTCATCGTTGCCTAGGAAGATATACCCGTGTGAGTCTCTGATGGGTGTGAGGCAGAATCCTTGGACGCCGACAAAGCGTCGTGGTCCGATCGCAGCTGAAGCAGCCAGTCCTGGACCGGCAGTCGTCTCATTGCCTACACTCATTGGTATACTAACGTTTAATTATTTATATTGAAATTTTACAGCTGTAGGTTGACCATTATAGAGCCAGATGGTAAGTCCACCTAAAGGAAGATGAACGGCCTAAACTAAAAGACCAACTTTATCAAAAAAATTAAAATAATTTAATAACTTTGGTATAGATTTATTATAATGTAACAATGTAGAATCAACTACAAATCTTTTAAAGAAAAAAAAGAACAAATAGCGATATTTTCCTTAAAATATATTTATATATTTAAGTCATATATTTTTTTATTTGCCTAGATTTTATTTTATATTGTTTTATATTTTGTAGAATATTCTATTCAAATTTTAAACATTATATTTATAAATGTATAGTATTAAAATATTTTTAAGGAAGCAAATATCTCTCAGTTTGTTCTTTTTTCCTTTAAAATATGTCTGAAGAAAAATACGTCTTTAAAAATTCAGGGTTGAACTCGCGTCTTTGGGTTTGTTCTCAGCGTGTTAACGAACTGCACTAGATGTATTTTTCTTTGTAATTATTTCTAGATATACCAAGAGTTTAGAGCATAAAAATCTAATTACGAAATATGTAGAATCAATTAACTACGATAATATAGTTATCATCAGTTTATCAGTTACGATAATGTTATATTTCTTTGAAGTATTCTATAAACTATTCTTTATTATTACAACGTAACAAAATGTTATATTACCATAAAATCCCAGCAACCATTTTTAAAGTGTTTCCGAAAGTAGTCAGATGTAGGAGGTGTTTTGTCATCTCACTATAATAAGAATGTCTTTATAAAAATAACATTCTTTTTTATAACAATTGAATCAAAAAAGCGAATGGATACCTCGCGAGAGAGTTCATAATCCCATTTGGTGACACAGTAAGTACATAATTTAATTTCGTTATGTTCCCACACAATCGGCTTACCAAGTTCCCAATGAAAGCTCTACGTGGGTAGACCGAAACATTCTTTGTACCGATTTTTGTAGGTAGTTTATTTATTTCGTTCTTATTCCAATTGTTAAGATAATTTATGATCATTCAGAACCTAAATAGTTTTCAAATACATACAAATTTTTCCCAATTCATGTAGAGCATTTATGTATTTAGTTACTCAAATTATATACATGTCATGACAGACATGTGTTTGAGTTGCTGATATAACACTAAATATGGTATATTATATTAGGCAGTTGTTGACTGTAAAGTGAGGTCATCACACCGACAAACTAGAAACTTTGTTTACATTAGGTATAACACCTTGCAGGTTAAATAGTGAATTCATTGTACTATTAACATTCTAAGCTAGAACGTTTTGAATTTCTAGTGCTAATAATTACAACGTCCGTTCGTATGAGGTACTTACCTACGAAACTCGTAGAGTGGGCAAGTGAGATTATCACAGGCATTCGACAAATAGCGTCCTGCCGTAACGCTCGCGATGTGTTATTGAGTGACATCATTGTGATATTGTATCACTTACTCGTGCAACAAGGTTTTTCTCACTTTTATAACCACAATGTCTTGTTTACATTGGAATATTTACTTTTGATCTTGGATACTTCCTGAAGAGTTGTTAACACCAGGTGCGTTTTATTACAAATTTAAGTTATATTTTGAATCATATTTTAATCAGATCTACGGCTATTTACGGTAGTTACGTGGGCAAAAAACATTGACACTGTTCAAGGTGATCTCTATTGCCGGTGAGATGAAGAGACGATAGTCATTGGTCACTGTTTTGGCGTAGGATGTCGAGTGACGCTATAGGTTTCGAAGTTTATATCTTTAAAATATTCACGACAACTATATAGCTGTATTCAGTCTAGTGCCTTGCAGTTGCTATTGTATATAGTAATCTAGATGTACTTATATGATGATTACACAGTTGTTTATCAAGGATTTTTGGAACATTTGGTGTATACGTAGAACAACAGAAGCGTGACCTTAGGTATTGCTCTAAATTTTGCCAAACATGGTAAACATGTACAAATGTTTGGATTATTTCAACATTGACATAGCATTGTTTAGTCTACGTCGTAGGATGACTTGATAGATAGACTTTTAGCAAAAATTCTAGGATTTATGCAGAAACACGGTTTCTTATCTTACTGAAACAAGTTAGGATTTTTCGATGGAAAAGAATAGATCTTAGTTCAAGTACTTAAGCGGCTATAGTAGGCCAGTAGCTCGATTCTGTAAAAACATAGCATGCGTAATGTGATAATTTCGTATTCTGTAAATGTTATTTTACTTAATTAGTTAAGTAACCTCCAAAATTAAGGGCTACTTAATTATTTAAAGAGCTCCCCTTGTTAATCAGCCAATCAGTATTTAAAGAAATTATAGAATAGCTATTATTTTTACTCCTGCAACAAATCGGCTTCTGCAATGCTCATGCATACCGCCTGCTTGTCGCATGCTATGTTTTTACAGAATCGACCCACAGAACTGATGTTTCTAGGATGAATTACTACAAAAGTTAATTGAAACAAAAGTTAAAATTAACGTTTAGTTATCTTGAAACTAGCAATTGTTTGATTTTATGCACTAAAATTTAGCATAGTCGCATCTTACGTCCTTCACTTACTCATCTGAAATTCGCTAGCTTTATCCCTGTCACACTATTAGGGTTATATAGGCCCTTAAGTACCTAGGTACTACTAGGTATTTCACAAATTGGTAAATTTTTAGAAACCTTATCTATTTATCGACAAGACTTTACATTTCAATCTCAGTAGTAAATGTTAAAGGAAATTGTTTTTATGTATTTTAATTTGTTGATTAAATTAATGCTACTATTATTATAAAGCTGAAAGTTTATATTTATGTGTTCGCAAAAACTACTGAACCGATTGCGATGAAACTTGGAATATGTATGATATGAATATTGATAGCTGGAGGTTTAGAATAACACATAGGCTACTTTATATCCTGCTATTCCTGCGAAAACGGGATTTACGCGGATGAAGCAGCGGGGCTTAGCTTATAGTATTACAAAAAAATATCAATTGACATTGTTTTAATCTTATTTGTATGTATTTAGGTAAACCTCCGCCAGAGTCTCGAAGAGCTCGAGCCCCTGCATATACATTCGGTCACAAAATACAACCTTCAGACACAACTGCGAAGGTGGGACCGGGACCAGCGTCTTACAACACAGAAGGCATGACTTCTAAAGGTAAGAAATACCTACCAAGATGTTTTTTTTTAATTAACTGATTTAATTAACAACTTTCACCAAACAATTCCTTTAATAAGTTGACGGGCAATCTTCAAGTTCAAGTTACATATAGAGGAGAAATACATAGTCTCACAGTATAAGTCTCACCGTGACCTTCGTTTTAAAGAAAATTTGAAATTATTTATTTATCTCAGTAGATGTTGGATACTTAAGTTAGAAATATATTTTGTAAGTTCACGATTAATCTTCAAGTTCTCATAGACCCTGAATATATTCCCTAATATGTCTCACTATAACCTTCCATTTAAAGAAATTTTTTATTATTTTATTTATCTTGATCTCCTAGATATTCTTTATTTTTTTATCAACTGATTTAAATAACTACCTTAAGTTAGAAACACCTTTCGTAAATTGATGGTTAATCTTCAAGTTCTCTTAGACCCTGTATGTATCCCCTAATATGTTTTGCATTGACCTTCCTCTTAAAGAAAATTTGAATTAATGTATATATCTTGGCAAGGAACCATACTTGGTTAACCTACCATACTTCCGGCATTTGGTACAAGTAGATACCGGTTGTTAGATGTTAAATGACAGCAAATATAATTTTCAAAGATCAGCATTTATATTTTTTTATTTTAGCTTCATACGAGCCAGTTTGAATCCAACTTTTATTGGACATTTAGTTGTGACCTAATTTTCAGAAATGGGACCTTAAAAATATATTTGTTCGACACCAAGTTTTATGTTCAATTTAAATGGAATTAGAGTGTAATTAAGGTTAATTTAAATATATTTTTCTTTCGATACATTGGTAACTTGTTTTTGATAAAATCAAGTGTTATAACATTGCAATCTAAGATTGCATGTGACAAATAGAGCAGAATAACATGGTTCAGTTTACCTAAATACTTACATATGCTAATCAGGTGTTGTCGTTACTTTACTTGTAGATAAGTTGGTTTTTATCGACTAGGTGTTTATAAAAATAACTTAAAACATACATAAGAGTAGGAATACGAACAAACATATTGTGTTAAAAGGGTGTTTGACTAACATTACTTGTAAGTTAGATTTTTCAAGATAAGCTAAATAGGCACTGAATAGACTAAACAAGGTAAACTACTGGCAATTGGTTAATCGATTTAATACCTATCATTCAATTGTTATCGACTAAATCAAAATGAGCTACCTACACACACAGTCGCTAACCAGTCTTTAATTGGTACAAAATACTGAAAATGGTTCCGACTGGCGGCATTATTAAAGCCATAAGTGAGTTCGCGTGTTCAATTTGAATCCAGAAGCCATAAACTACGTTGCAAATTGCTCTGCCTGCGACACTAAAGTTTTGGACGTCTTCTAGAACATTTATGAGTCTAATAAAACCTAACAAATTCATTTTATGTAAAAACTGATCCGTAGTGTTCAAACTTATAGAATTTTTCTATTTTGTCAAGGTTTTTGAGTAAAGTCGAAGGCATAAAACAAGCTCTAGTAATCAAATAGATATTATGTTTAAGATAGTATGAAGCAGGCAGCGCAGTCGTAAAAGGGTATTTATATTTAGGTACTAACAAAATGTCACTTATTTAGTGCCTACGACGTCAAAAACTAAAATTACAGACGTACAAGATCACAAAGGCGCCAAGGGTACCTAACAAAAATTACCGATTGGTTTAGGTTGCGACTTTCGATGCTACAGCCTTTTCTGTTTAGGACAATACTATAGCTACGTCCCCCGAGGTAGTCCCGAATACATGAGAAAATCGGGATAACAAGTAATCTAAGTTACTCCTCAATAGTGTATATTGGTGAATGGATGGTAATGTATATTGGCGTGTGTTGATGAAACGATTTTTGAAATCGCTCCGGTAGTTTTGGAACCTATTCATTACTAGGAGTTCGTCCCGAACTAAGACCTCACGACCCCCTATCTCCCCAACCCCCCTACCGATCCGGCTCATCTTCGAACTCATAAATTCTACCGACCTAAACTACGCGTATACCAAAATTCATGAAGATCGGAGCTACGATACTCAAGTTATCGTCGAACAAACATACGAACATACAAAGATACAAGCGCCAGGCCCGTCTACACTGGACCTCACTCGCTTCACTCGTTCGGTCAATAATTCCTCTTTATAATAGGTTTAACTTTTTTTACTTCAAAGTTTACGTCTTTTTTTACTTGAGTATCTTCTTATTTGGAACAATAAACCCCTAGAGAATATTAAATTCATACCAAATATTAGGGGTTAAAGTATGAAATTGCCGATTTGTACTGAAAATCTTAATTCTGGGTTTGACTAGGATCGGCTTCCACTATCTCTCTTAATTCATCGTTATTCACCTGTGTGGGCGGTCTTCCTCGTGGCTCGTTCTTTAAGTCGAAATTTCCATCACGAAAGCGTTTAAACCAAAATCGCACGGTGCGTTCATTAGTAGACCCCTCTCCAAACGCAGCATTGATATTGCGGGCTGTTTCTGCCGCGTTAGTTCCGCGTCGGAACTCGTATTCAAAAATCACTCGAATTTTCGCAGTATCCATCTTTCTTGTCTAAATTGAATAACAAAACAATTGAAAGTCGATATTCAAATGTTTCACATTTTTTAAAAAAAGAACATCACAGAAACCATTTGAAAAAAGTTTCATTCGAAAACCTCAAACCATGAAGATTCTATGTCAATTCAAAGAACCTATTGCAATAAAACGGCAATTTCATACTTTAACCCCTACTATTAAATTCAACTCATAAACTCTACCGACCTAAACTACGCGTATACCAAAATTCATGAAGATCGGAGCTACGATACTCAAGTTATCGTCGAACAAACATACGAACATACAAAGATACAAGCGCCAGGCCCGTCTACACTGGACCTCACTCGCTTCGCTCGTTCGGTCAATCATTCCTCTTTATAATAGGTTTAACTTTTTTTACTTCAAAGTTTACGTCTTTTTTTACTTGAGTATCTTCTTATTTGGAACAATAAACCCCTAGAGAATATTAAGTAGTGTAATTCTAGAAATATTTTTAAAGGAAAAATTCATTTCCTTTAAAAATATTTCTAGTAAATATGCCTTGAGCAATAAAAACAAATTTACGAAATATTGTAATTCTCTCAATGTCTAAACTACCATTGGGCCCAGTTGACTGTTATCAAAATAGAAAGGGTATAATTGGTCCCTGGTCCCAGTTTCGAGGTAGACGACTTCCCCCTATCCCGTACATACTCGTAGTACGTATAATTGAAAAACACGTGACACTTTCATGACGGCATTCTCTCAAAGTTTTTGTAGATAAGCCACACCTATGGAATCGACATAGAATCGCTGATGCGCATCCAGATATGAAGCTGTGAAGCGTATACAGGGTGTGTCAACGACGACCATTTAAGCCGAAAGGAGATTGTTCTAGACATCCATGCGTACAACTTTTGAAAATTCGATGTAGTTTTCTAAAGTGTTAAATTCAAATTTTACTTTAAAATCAACTGTTTCTTATCGCGTGAGACTTCAACTTTTTAAATTTTCCTTACCTCGACGTTTCGATCATGTTACAATGATCTTGGTTTCAAGGGGACACTAAGACCCGGGAAAATGTGTAAATATGAGTTCCAATCGTGTTAATTTAAAAAGTTTGTTAGATGTCATTGACCTTTTACCTGTACTTTCATTTAGGTTGGTCAACTACAATCAAAACTTATTTTGAATTGAAGTTAGAATTTTTAAGAGTTGTAGAGCAAAAGTTGTTTGCCACTAGACGTCTAGAACGACCCCTTTTCTGCTTAAATGGTCGTCGTCCGTACACCCTGTTAATGTTTCATGCAATACTAGATACTGATTGGCGATATTGTTCGAAAGCGACTGATACAAATGTACTATCCAACTATTCCCAATGCAGTTCCAATGTGAAAATGTATGCAGTTATAGCAATAGACGAGCGTGATACAATTCCCACTGTCGTTTTCTAAAATTGTCGTAAGTATAAGAATACATACTAATTTTAATTATTAATTCATTTACCATTCGTTTTTAGATTAGGTATTGTATGGAATAAATTATTAATTGATTCACAATCTACTTATCGAACCGATGTATTTTCAAATAGTACCTAACTCTAACAAACTTATTTTTACTCGTTTTTTATTCATATTATTATCAACGACCGCGCTTTCTCCAAATTTACAGTTGGTTTTTTCAAGGTTGACTGAGATGTAATTCGTCTATTTTGACATTTTAAGAAGTTACTGTTATAATATCCGGTAAATAAATGTTACAGTGTTAAAAACCCGGTAAATATTGAGTTTTATTATGCAAAATCGCGAAAACCTTGACAAACTTTTATTTTTAGTTTGCTATTTTTGCAAATGTTTTGAACTACAATAATTGTAACCTAGACCGTTAAACTTAAAAAGGTTTTGCCTATAGCAATTCTGCTCGCAATATTGCATTTTGACACTTTCACAATAACCGTGCACCTGTCATAGAGCTAAGCCGTGAGAACCAGGTGCACATTTATCGTGAATGTGCCAAAATGCAATATTGCGAGCAGAATTGCTATAAGGAACCTTTTTAGGTCTACAGAACGGATAGTCATAAATCGATTTAGATACTACGACGACAGTTTAGGTAATGATTAGAAGATTTCGCGTAATACTTAAATTGAGGAGCTTCGGAACAAAAACCGATGTACGACACACAGACATTTTCGTTTTTTTTTATTTCTAAGTTTTAGTTTAATTCTACATGATATACTGATTCGACCCGTACTAAGACCGATAAATCCACTAAAGAAAATTGATATCCAAACAGAAACAGATAATTCCTTAATACATTTTCCTTCTTAGATTTTTTCAAACAACGATAAATCAGGGGATTCTAAGCAAAAACCGATATTTCCATTTTTATATTTTATTTTATTACTTCTCACACGAATCCGTTCAATTGGCTACCAAACAATGTTGCTAATGTAGATATATTTAGATGTACCATTCTTTTTTACCTAAAAAACCAAAGAAAAAAAAAACACTTTTTTCCTATTTGTCAAAAATCTTAGTAAGTGGATTTATCAGTTTTTGTTCCGATGCTCCTCAATTGTTTTGGACAAAAGTCGTCTTAATTGACTTTTAAAATACAGTATGAATTTTACGATGTAAAGTTATAAACGTATAACACAACCTTCCTGAATAGTATAAATAGAAGATAATTCCTCAAATTTCAGCCCCTACTTCCGCCCTGTATATATATAGGTTAATATTGTGTTAATATCAAGCTCAGACCATTACCCCAATAATAATGGGAATATTTTGTTACTTCCGTGATTAATACTGCGACACTGCTACCGGCTCGATGTAGGTCACTGCAGTCTGATTTGCATTAACGATGTCGTCTGCCTTATTCATTATACTGTATTTACCTTTTAAACATTCTTGAATGCAACTGTGATTTGTTTTACTTTTTATTGCAATTAAAACGGAAATCTCCATGTAATTCTTTGTCGGTAGTGTTTGTGTGAATACTTGTAAATATTTATGTAGTGCTTAAGTAAATACTTGTAAGAAATAAGTTAAGTAGGCACTAGATCTTG
Source organism: Idaea dimidiata (assembly GCA_949358125.1). Lineage (NCBI taxonomy): Eukaryota > Metazoa > Arthropoda > Insecta > Lepidoptera > Geometridae > Idaea > Idaea dimidiata. The sequence continues at coordinate 9,972,179 of OX442339.1, read as the reverse complement.
ATTATCTAGTCTTCTTCTACGTAATCAGTGCAAGAAACCCAAGAACCCTGGTCTCAAACTGAAACTAACAGATGAGAGTTCGAATCCCGCCTTACATTTTGATATGATAATGAAGATGTATTTTTTCTTTAAAATATGTCTATTATGATAGACATCTTCATATCTATGAATCCAGATATTAATCTACGAATAAAACGATGTAGCTGAGAAAAATATACTTAATTTGTTCTTTCTAAAATATACTTACTTAAATTGCAGGGACTTGTGTCAAATATTAACGTTCATAATAATAACTTCATACCTGTGCCGTTTTTGGTAGCAGAACCTTCAATCAGGCAGTAAACTCCTGTCTACGTTATCCTTGCAAGATCTGTAGACGATCAGCCCGTTTTGCCATAAATATCCGGTAAATTCACTCTGTAGGTTGACATTGGACAATCATGAATAAAGTTTCACCGGTTGCATTGAATCGATGTCGCCAAATAAGTCCGTATGTGCGAAGGTGATCGTCTGACTCAGAGCCTGGTTACAGAGACTGAGTTCTCGAGCCCGACCCGAGCGGTCCTCAGTCGATCGTCTACCACGCTTCAATAACCACTTAACACGAGTACCTTGAACTTGTTGTGCATAAGTTGTGTAGGTTTACTTACTGTGAATGTGTCTTCTAGTGTTATAAAGTAACTCCGGATTAATTTATTACTGATGTTAAGGTAAATCGTTTTATTTGCAATAGCTCAGCTCAGCTCAGTCACACGTAAAAGCTGATGGATTAATTTGCAGCCGGTTTTGCAAATTAGGAGATAGCGTAGGTGTATGTCTGGTGTTTAGAGTCCGTTAACAAAGTTAGATTTTGGGAGTTTTTTTTTAACTTCAAGATGAACTAGAGTTACTAAGGTAGGTACGAAATATTTGGATAACAGGCAGAGCTGCCGGTCCAGCGGCGTCTCTGCACGGCCGTTGGCCTCCACCACGCGTGGCACCAACTCCTGCGCCTTGTGACTACGAGCCTAGTAAAGCTGCCAGGGCAACCCTGGACCATGCCCCAGCTTTCTCCATAGGCCTCAGAGTTGAACCACCACAGCCCGGTGGAAAAACGCCAGGTGCAATATTTATTGCATGAGAACTGCTATGCATTTAGTACCTTCATTAGTGTTGTAATGCAATGTATTGTTTCAATCATGCATAGTTTCAGCTTCGTTGTACTATTTACCTACGTCTTATCGCTGCTGCACTATTTGTTATTTTATGTTGAATTCATGTTCTAGTAATTTAGAATAGTTTTTTTCTCTGTTTTATCTACTTTTCGTTTCGTCATGTGTCAGTTAGATATTTTGTAGCTTTGCTTTTCGAAGTGGCTCATCTTAATCATAATTATATTCCTTTTTTTCTACTTTTATACGGGTTTTAGTAGGTGACAGGTTGAACAATTAATTTGGGTAGAGAAGAGAATATGATTAACAATATTATGTATAGATGTTTCTCCCTAAGATAGTTGATGTAGAGTTATCTGTTCATCGTCTTATTGTCATACTAGCAGCGCCCCGCGGTTTCACTCAAGTAAGTTCCGTTCTCGCGGAAATATAAAGATATTAAGCAGCATATGTCTTATTCCAGATCCTTAGCTACCCAACGATCTAAGTTTAATCGTAATCGGTCCAGTTGTTTTTGCGTGAAAGGGTAACAAAGTCAAATACATACATACTTACAAACTTTCGCGTTTATAATATTAGTAAGATAGACTGTTTATAATTAGATAAACACGTAATCTACTCAGTTGTTGTTTATAAATTATATTTATTTATAAGTTGCTACTTATTTTTTTAAATAATTACTAATTAGTTTATCCCATAGGCTATATAGTAGGTAAACAAATCATCGATCACAATTATGTATTTACAGATGGTCATTATTTTGTATTGTTGTAGAGACAGCTTACAATTCATCACATTTTCATCTATTTTGATGTCATCGTTGGGTTTAGAGCCGTATTGTTCAGTTTTGACATTGAACTGATTGGTCATGTACGGTCATGAATCACTCCTGTCTCGTTCTGCTTTGGAATGTACCTAGTGCTGTCTAAACTGAATGTTTTGGAGAATATATTTACAGAAGTATTTAATATAATAAAAGTAATAGTTAATGTATCTTTATTTTCAGCGCCAAACGTATATTCTATGCCACCTGTGCTCGGTGAAGCCAAAGAAGGCAACAAGCGAGCGGCGCCTATGTTCAGTATTACTGGCCGAGGGAAAACAATTGAAGCAAAGACTCCTATGCCAGGACCTGGCACATACACTACCGAAAAAGGAGCAACAGCTTTAACAAAACGACCTCCGGCATTCACCATGGCTCCCAGACGAGAACACAAAGCCCCATCTGCAGATGTTCCCGCACCTGGCATTTACTGTCCGGAGAAGGTAAATATACAATATATTACTCGTCTTTTATCTCTACTTACCATAATAGGCCAGTGTAAGTGTACGAAACAGGTGACATCATCAACTATATGATTCAAGGTTATTTTTTTTAAAGATTGACGTATTGCCGATTCAGAAAGCCTTCATTTTAATTGGTATTACCGCGTAGTACTTCAATGAAAAAGCTCATTGTCAACGGTAGGAGTTTAATCATTCATAATGTCATAATGCAATGAAGGTTGCAAAACTGCATACTACGCGGAAACTGACTTTCCGTGAAACACCTACTATATGAGTATTAAGTATTTCAAAATCGCTCACACAATATCTGTCGTCCCATCAAGGTTTAATCAAGTAAACGGTATCTAATCGTCTACATATTAATTTAATTGTTTCTCCACTTTATTATCTAATACTTACTAACTTTGTAGATGAACTTTGCAACTGAAAATGCTCTCTGCATCTAGAAGGGGTGATAATCAGTCTACGCTATCACAAGAAAATATATCTGCAAATATTGCTCATTTTCCGCCATATAAAAGGGCACACTTATTATGTTAAGAGTGAATAAGAAATACAAATCATATTAATAAGTAAATATTCAATCGAAGTTAATATTTTAAAATATCTTTCAGCTAGGCGCTATATCGATCTGACTTCAATTACCTATCTTCAAAATATTCTTACTATAAAACCTAATTAAAAATATTTTATCTAGGGATTGATCTCATGAGATCGTGGCACGATTGTTTCATGGTATTACTTTTACTTTTAATCACTTAGACGGCTGTTCGCTGAGGCAGCCGCGAGCATAGTATCAAACGAATAGGCATTTCTCGTTCTCGCCTCATAGTAGCTTCGCTCGTAATATTTCACTTATGACGTGATTCCCCGTGAGATTTTTAACCCGCGCAGGAGCATTTTCAGTTACGTGGTTTGACTTCAGCGTTAGATATTAAACGAATGCACGTGACAGGTGTGCGTGAATTTGCCGTGGGCGCCTGCACATACGTTCGGCATAAGACATTCACCGTTCCTGGGACAAGCAGTTTACTATCCAGCCCCAGATGGAATTCCCGCAATCTAATACCCCATTTGTCTGTAACATTGGATTTCTTAACATAACACTTCGACTGCTTTGACACACGCTTTGTTTAGACTTTTAATTATTGTGAAATGTGTGTTTGATATGATGATTATGTTTGATATTTTGTTAATAAAATTATCTATTGTAAGTTTTATTTGATGCCTTAAAGAGTCTAGTTTGTTGTTGCTGCAAAGCCAAATTTAATCACTGTCTGTATAGTATTACAATCTTATTTCTATTTCCAAGCTGCTTGGTTTCGTCGATAAAAATAATTTTATCTATGGTAATTATTTTTCAGAAAGCCATTTTGAGTAGTAATAGTATTAATGTAGAAGTAGTTATTGTTAAAAAGATTGTTTGTTGTTAATAGTACTGATTTAAATAAAGTAGGTAGAGGTACCGTAAGGTAGCCAAGAATAAAAAAAATCTTGTAACATGTTCCAGGTCGATGGTGGTCATCGAGAATATTCCACAAAGTATACAATATCGAGCAGAATGAAGATCGTTGACAGGGGAGATCAAATTCCAGCTCCTAACGCGTATTCTCCGGAAAAGGCAGATAGGATCCTCAGAGAAAAATCCCCGGCGTATTCTTTCAGAACAAAAACAGAAATAGTAAGATCTCACGACGCGCCTGCCCCAAATATGTATTCTCCAGAAAAAGCCATCAATTCTCTTAAAAATGGACCTAAATATACATTAGCAGGAAAAGGGATTGGTGAGAAGCATGAAATTACACCAGCTCCTAATTATTATAATCCACAGAAGGCGGATAAAATGCTACACGAAAATTCGCCCGCTTATTCAATGCGATCGAAAGAAGTCGTCGAAAGATACGATCAAACCCCTGCCCCCAATGTTTATAATCCTGAAAAATCAATGCACATGTTAAATGGTGGTCCAAAATACTCTCTTTGTGGTAAAGGAGTTACGAGCAAAATTTCTGAAACTCCTGCTCCAAACTGTTACTGTCCTGAAAAGGCAGATAAAGCTCTTCACGAGCATTCGCCATCGTATTCTTTTAGAACGAAAGAACAAATACAAGTAAGAAGTGATTCGCCAGCGCCTAATATTTACGCTCCTGAAAAATCCATACACATGTTAAACGGAACACCTAAATTTTCAATCACAGGAAAAGGACATTCTCAAAAAATTGAAAACATTCCTGCACCAAATGCATACTCTCCGGACAAAGCGGATAAAATATTGCATGAGTCATCACCGGCTTATACTTTCAGAGTTAAGGATCAAATAACTGTAACTGATAATACCCCTGCACCTAACGTCTATGCACCAGAAAAATCTATGCATATGTTAGACAGTTCACCTAAATTCACTCTCGCTGGGAAAGGTGCAACTCCCAAAATAGAGAACACACCTGCCCCAAACTTGTATTCACCTGATAAAGCAGATAAAATTTTGCACGATTCGTCACCTGCATATACATTTAGACCGAAAACTTCTGTAGAGAAACCAAGTGATACTCCAGGTCCAAATGTCTACGATCCACACCTTTTGGACGGAGCTCCTAAGTATAGTCTCTATGGCAAAGGTTCAGATCCTAAGCCCTTTGAAACACCCGGGCCAAATCAGTATGAACCCCATTTATTAGATGGTACACCTAAATTTACTTTAGCAGGAAGAGGTCCTGCTGGAAAACCATCTGATGTACCCGCACCTAATGCTTATGATCCACATTTGCCGGATAATACTCCTAAATTTTCTTTAGCAGGAAAGGGGCATGATGGGAAACCGTTTAATACACCTGGCCCAAATTATTACGATCCCCACTTGCCAAATAATGCTCCTAGATTCACTATGCACGGTAAGGGCCCAGATACTAAAATTTCTGATGGTCCAGGTCCTAATGCTTATGACCCTCATTTGTTAGACGGTACACCTAAATACTCCCTCTATGGTAAAGGTTCAACCGGAAAACCATTAGATACTCCAGGTCCTAACGCTTACAATCCACATTTGCCAGATAATACTCCTAAATATTCTTTGACCGGAAAAGGACATGACGGAAAACCATCTGACACACCTGGTCCAAATTATTATGATCCCCACTTGCCAAATGATTCTCTTAAATTTACAATGCATGGTAAAGGCCCAGATGCTAAAATTTCTGATGGTCCAGGTCCTAATGCATATGACCCTCATTTCTTAGACGGTACACCTAAATATTCCTTTTATGGTAGAGGTCCAATGGGAAAACCTTTGGACACTCCAAGTCCTAACGCTTACGATCCTCATTTACCCTCGAACACTCCTAGATATACAATATCTGGCAAAGGATCAGACCTGAAAGCATCGGATGTTCCTGCGCCCAATCAGTATGATCCACATTTATTAGACGGAACTCCAAAGTACTCATTAGGTGGTAAAGGCCAACCTGGAAAACTATCTGATACGCCAGCTCCTAACGCTTACAACCCAGATAAAGCTGATAAGGTATTGCACGAAAACTCCCCTGCTTACACATTCCGTCCTCGGATTGAAAACGGCAAAGTTGTAGACACACCCGGACCTAATTATTATAACCCTGAGAAGGGTGACAAGATATTACATGGGGCTCCGGCATATACACTGTCTGGTAAAGGGAAAGACGATAAATTGAACGAAAATCCTGGACCAAATGTTTACAACCCTGAAAAGGCTGACAAGGTTTTACTGGACAATGCACCGCGTTATTCGTTCAGAATAAAGACGAAGCCCCCTAAGCCAGATGACGTTCCTGCTCCAAACAGTTACAATCCAGACAAAGCTGACAAAGTTCTTTTACCGAATTCTCCGCAATATACATTCAGAGTTAAAACTGATACCCTGAAAGTTGTCGATACTCCTGGTAAGTTCATTTTTATTTCACTACAGCTACTAGCTTCGCTCTGCAGTTTCACCCGCGTAAGTCCCGTTCCCGCGGAAATATCGGGATATAAAGTAGCCTCTGTATTCCAGATTTCCAGCTACCTATATTACAAGTTTCATCGCAATCTGTTCAGTAGTTTTTGCGTGATTGAGTAATAAAGTCACATACATAGATACATACATGTTTTATTTTCTAATAATGTGTTTTTATATCTTTTCAGCGCCAAATTCTTATAACATACCTACAACGGTGAAGACTCCACTATTTACAATTTCCGGAAGACATAAGTTGCCAATTGACGAAAGGCTTAAAGTACCGGCACCTGGTACTTACAGCCCTGAAAAAAGTTATAAATTTATTTTGACATACTCTCCTCAACATACTTTCGGTATCAAGGTACAGACCGACAAATACGCCGACACGCCAGGTCAGTAAAATATTTGTTAATATATTCAAATGTACAGAATTGACCTCTCTACAGATTTATTATAAGTAGTATAAATTAAAAATTGTACATTATGGGTTATTATTATGAGATAATTATTCATACTAGTAGGTACTAAGTATGAATTACTCTCTGTATTCCCATTTAACAACTGTCATCGAGTTCGTGTAGCGCTGGAAAACAATTTATCTTTGAGAATTGCCAAACAAGGTGCAACAAGGGGTAAATGCCTGGATTAACAGTGTCGAACGTGAAAATGGCGATAAGGAACATTAAGATCAATTATTAAATATTTGTACTAAATTCTATGATAATATTCCGACAGGCAGCGCCTCAGTGTATCCCTCCGGTTGGGATAATTACTTTTTTTTTATTTCTGCCTTTATCTGGCGATCTGTCTGGTGACGTTAAGCCGGAGGTTTGACTTTTCTGAGTATATACGGAGTGCTTGGTACTCGTCCTGTGACAAGTCCATATGTGTTCAACTTAATGATTTACCATAATTATATTTCCTTCCAGCACCGAACACCTACCAGATTCCATCAGTGCTAGACACTCCCGTCTATACGATATCCGGCCGTCACAAAGTGCCGGTTGACGAGAGAGTGCGAGTACCCGCGCCTGGCACCTACTCACCCGAAAAGGTAACGACTACTTGTTGCCAAAGGTAACAAACAAGTCACAAACGCGGTAAATGTTGACGCGAGGCGATGTTTCCTCAGGGACTTGCCCTACTTTCACTCTTATGAAATTAGGACGGCTCATATATCAATGTTTTAATCGATTTAACTTCACAGCACTACAGTTTTAAGCTCAATTCTGTCATTGTAGTGTGGTTGACATAAGACCATTGTAACTTGGTTGAAATGTCGAATTCATAAAATAAAAAAGTAAAAATCACGCTATTAAGATCCGGGAAAATATGAAATTAAGAGTTCTAATCGTGATAGATTAAAAAGTTTACAATCATTATTGTGTCTGGAAAATGGCATCCAAATTGTGGTCTTGGCACTATTCGAACCTGCGACTGGCGGTATATCGTTTTAGCTCTAATAGAGTTACGCCACGACATCTTTACCGTTTTATTAGAATTAAGAAAACAATCCTTTGAACGACTTTATCGCGGTTTGGCTTTTTTTTCTGAGAACATTATTTTATCAAATATTTCTATTTTACCAGGTCCAAGTAAGCCGAACTCCACAAATTACATTTGGTATCAAGCACTCACCTCTACTCGGTCAACTGAAACCGATCGAAGCACCCCGACAAGTCGTCACAACCAAAACTACGAGTGTATCAAATGAGGACAGAAACAACGTCACGCAAAACTCGAGAGTCAATAGACAAGATACTTACGACACTGAGACGATCAACGACAACGAAACCCGTTCGCACGTTACTCAAATCAGGGCCGATAGCGAGTTTAGGAGTGCCACTATATCTCCCGAACCGAAACAAACGACCGACACATTGACCCAAGAAATTGTTTGGGTGCCTGAGAATACGACAACCCAGATACGACGAGGCTCGTACACGATCGACAAAGCTGACGGGGACGCTATCGTGGAAACTTACCATAACAGCGAAGTGATTCCGGTCGAAAATGGGGTCATTCGTACCGCCGAAAGCGGAGAAAAGGGTGCAGTTTGTTCCGAAAATAGGAGCACTGAAGTCATTCGGAGGGACGGTTTCGAACAAAACGTCGAGAGAAACGTTAAGAACGCAAGCGCTCGTGAGACTAAACAGACCGCTTCGGAAGAAGTGCGAAGTGGTACGGAAGTTCAGCATTTGGCAAATGGGGGTATTTCTAAAACTACAACTACGACGACAGTTAGGAAAGTGGGAACTGCCGCTAAAACGGCTAATGCTTCCACAACTGTCACTCGCACTTCCACGGCGGTGACATCGCGTGATGTCGGAGTCAATTAACATACTAAAGTGGTTCATTACTGATAGAGCTTAAGAGGCCTCCCGAGAATGTTTTTACGTTTAAAAACGCATTAAATTTTTATGGAAAATGATAATTAACGAAATGTGACCTTAACACTTTTTATGGGGTTGATCACATTTTGTATAAATATATCATCATTGTTTTTCCCCTAAATTGTAATCGCCTGTAACGATATTTAAGTTACCCAAATGAGATTATTATTTTATTTATAAACGAAAATTCTTTCGTCACATTATTTTGAAATATATCAAATAAAAAACTGTGAACAATGTATACAAAATCGTATTTAATTGAAGTGAAAAGATGAGATATTTTTACTCAAACATTATTTTCATTAAAAAAACAAACTTTCGTAGAAGGCCTCTTAAAATGTAACTTTACTAATAATTATTGTCTGAACTAAATATTGAACTATTCAAGCTAAATAATTAAACAGAGTGTCCCAAAACGGAATGAAAAGATGTCAACAGGGAAACCGCCTACTTCAAACGGCATTATGAAAATAAAAACTTAAGCAGAATTAAAGGCACCTTAATCATGAAGGAAAAGCATAATACATGATTAGGAACAGAATAACTGGATCGATTGATTACTTTAATATACCTAAAATCATTACAGTTATTTTGGATATTTGTAATACTTATTACAAAGGCTTAACGTGCCTTTTCTGTTTAAATAATATTATGTTAATATATTACGTGCCTTTATCAAAGAGATCTCTTGTTTTTCGATCTGGAATTTGCTCCCTAACTTGTATGCATGACAAAATAAGCCTGACATTGTTAACTTAGTATTAAGGACAAATTATTTATAATAATTATCTATAGTTAGAAGCCAGTTTTCCTATAAAGTTGTTAGTTCTATATAAAATAAAACAAATTACATGATTATATGTTATCTAAAATAACCGGTTCGCTGTTTTACTACAGATAAATTAAACATTTATTCTAGACTTTAATAACCTTAGAATAGAGACTATGTATTATTAATTCCATTAGTTATATTAAGCTACGCTGTATGAGTCAAAACTAAATAAGTTCTCAGGTCACACCGCTTTTCGTATTTTAGATAGTACTAAGAGAAATAAATAGTACTAAACATACTAATGTTTTGTTGTAAAATCGAAATTCTAATAAAGTTTTTATTCATTATTATTATTTTATTTCAACTCCCCTTATTGGGAGCTAACCCCGTTTGTATTACTTAACTCTATACCTAACCATTTCGGGCAGCCGGACCATCCTAAAGCAAAACTATATACATATATTAATTTAAAAAATGTGATAGAGATATTAATTCAACAAAGAAACCAGAGATATGTGAAGAAGTTCATAAGTTAACCTATAATAGACTCATTGAAAGAAACAGTAATGTTTGTATGGGGAAGAACCCGTTTAGAACGCTAAACACATTGTAAATCCACTAAGCCAGGCCAGTAACACAGAACACTATTACTCCTGCCAGTAAGCCGACGATGCTGTAGTTCATTTACAGTAGCTTCAAATCTGCCACAGAACTTTTTTTCTGGTTTACTAATTTGACGTTGTACAATATCATAAAATTCTACACCGTGTTAGTGGTACATTCATATTCTAACATTTGCCCCCTTACATATAAACGCTAATTAATGCGCTGCCATGGAGGTAAGATAAATAACTGGAGGAAACACTGTCAGAATAAAAACGAGCTGAGCAAGATGGTTGTAGCAAAGGACTTGTGTCATTTTCTAATAGGGTGACAATAAGATTTTTTTTATGTGACAGATGTTAGATTTAATAATGCAAGTGCAATTGTATTATTTACTAGCTGCGCCCTGCGGTTTCCCCCACGTAAGTACCGTTACCGCGAGATTATCGGGATAGCCTATGTGTTATTATAGGTTTTCAGCTACCTATATTCAAGTTTCATTGCAATTGGTTTAGTAGTTTTTGCGTGATTGAGTAACAAAGTCACAGACATACATACAAACTTTTGCGTTTATAATATTACTGAGACTTACGTCTCAGTCTCTGTTGGCAAATTGAAGATTTCCATTAGCAATAGACGCTCTTTAAGGATTAATGAAATAATACAAAAGGACACGGTATAAAACAGTTTTATTAATTATTATAGTATGCTTATTAATTTTTGAACACTTTGATTAATAAGTATAAATATTTTACAAAAAGAAATGTATCATCAAAAATCACCGTATCACGACGGGTTCCCGTGAGGCAAAGATTAGCGCTCTCGCCCGTCATGCAAGAGGCACAGGTTCGAAGAAAGAAGAAGAAATTAAATTAATTTTCTTTGGTGTGAAGCAGCAGCAGAAGAAGAAGAAGGAAAATACATACACACAAAGACACTTAGTACATACTGACTGACGAAATCAAATTTAAACAGACATGACGGTCAATTACGTTAAATTTAATATAGTACTTCCCTCACAATTCATCAAATGTAAAGCTAGAGGAAATTTCAAAAATAAAACTTTTTGACTAATTACTTATTATCACTTATGTTCAGCAGGTAAGAAGTAAAATATCTAACAGTATTCGTACCACCAGCGGAATTGTTGGTATTCATCGGCTTTCAATAATCGACGGGAGTAAAAGCAGGAAAGATCGAAGTGACGACTGCATACGACTGATTTTTTTGTAATTTTCTACTTCACATCCATACTGCTGAGTCATTTTTGTCGTATTTGTTCATTTTTCGGAAAGCTGAAATAATAAAATTACAGTAAAAAAAAACTTACCCGAACTCAATACAAAAATCCAAAAATCATAGTCACCATAAATTCTTGTAAAACAAAACATTTGTAGAATACAATAATAAACATATTTTGGCTTACCTATGAAATTATATATTGCAACCACCATTGATTCACTTGTACAAGTAAAAACGCAACACGTTTTCACCATTTTATAGAATTTAACGCAGCGATTTTATAAAAAAACTAATATTTTACTACCATGATGCCGCCATGACACTGGCATGGGTTACCATTAAAATATTAAAAAGGAAATGGGAGCCAATAATGTACTTGACGACCACGTATTACACGACCCGATAATATACGACCTGTTAAATGGAAGCCAGGATATTCGTCTTGTTTACATCCCATACAATTTGTACGAAGTGTTAAAACGAGACCCTGGCGTCCAATTAACTGACATTATCGGGTCGTGCTTTATCTGGCCGTACAATAACTGCAACCTCTTTTAATGTTTTTTTTTAAATATGATAATTTTTGTAGGCTGGCAAGATGAAAGAACGAGACACACTACATCGTCGATTGCTATCTCATTCGGCTCGGATTAGCCTCTGTCTTTTGTAAGGCAAAATGTTCAACTAATCAGTCCTGTTTATTTTCTAAGTCCATTTGCGCTGCATAACTATGCATCATTTGTCTTTTACTGTCACATTAAGTTTCAAAGTGACAGACAGAGTCAAACGTCACACATACATAACTTAGTCATGTCTGTGTAAATAATATTTTATAAGAAAGGTAGATCGTAGGAAAAATCGGGCCTTAGGTATTAAGTGTAAATACCGTAAACGTACGTATAACTTATCATCACAAAAATGGCAGCCATTATAATATTATCGGTTTTCATAATTTGAAAAAAAAAAAAAAACAAAACATCGAATATTTACTTACTAGTAAATTACAAACACATGACGTTTTTTTTATCGTTCAACATTCTCATAATCGGTGCAGTAGCGGATGTGTTCCTTGATAAATGTAACGGGCTCGCTAAAACGGATGCTATCTTAACATGGACTCTGGATAAGTGGACAGTGAACCATATGCGCCCACGCACCTCACAATGAAAATAATGCGACGACCAAGATATTTAATATTTACCGTGACGTGATATTTTTGGTGGCGTTCATTCTTTGACGTGATATTCGTGGTGGCGTTTATTCGTTGACGTGATATTAGTGGTGGCGTTTATTCGTTGACGTGATATTAGTGGTGGCCTTCATTCGTTGACGTGATATTCGTGGTGGCGTTTATTTGTTGACGTGATATTAGTGGGTGGCGTTCATTCGTTGACGTGATATTCGTGGTGGCGTTCATTCGTTGACGTGATATTAGTGGTGGCGTTCATTTGTTGACGTGATATTCGTAGTGGCGTTTATTCGTTGACGTGATAATAGTGGGTGGTGTTCATTCGTTGACGTGATATTAGTGGTGGCGTTCATTCGTTGACGTGATATTCGTGGTGGCGTTTATTCGTTGACGTGATATTAGTGGTGGCGTTTATTCGTTGACGTGATATTAGTGGTGGCGTTCATTCGTTGACGTGATATTTGTGGTGGTGTTCATTCGTTGTCGTGATAATTATTGTAACACTTTTCGAAAACACGTATCGCACCCCAGATCCTCCATGTAAGTTTAGACGAGAAGGTGAAAATGTCTGTGACAAAGAATTGTTTTTAATTTCTTTTACCTTTTTTATAAGTACACCTGTACTCATGAAGAAGTCTAATCACCTGATTGGACTTCATTTAGACTAGGTAAGTACATAGGCCGACCAATATCTTCAAGAAATTGTAGTCCGTTCCGGTGTCGGTGATATGGGTGTTGTGTCTACATGCGATAAATAGATGTGTCCTATCCAACTAATATGCGGACTTGCGCGGGTATTTCGTGGGGCGCAGCTAGTCTAATGAATACTTTATTAGGGCCAGAGAAAATTATACAGTGTTGATTGTAAAGATTCGCTTTCTCTCTATTCTATTTTTATTTTAAATGTCTTTGATAACAAAGTGACAACTAACCATCATGAGAACAACAGAGGTTGATAAAAATACAATGAGATATCTTTAAACATTGTTTTTGTTGTTTTGTATTTTGGTAATTACCCGGTTTCGTTGAAAAAAATAAAAGTTTTGTGTTATCACGTCAAAATGACAGACGTTTGTTTCGTTCGGTAAATGATAAAGATCGGATCCTCCACTTTGGAATTTCCAATTTTTTACATATTTTTTAGAAGTAATTGTCTACCCTTCTCCTTTCTTCTTCTTCTTTAAACTGGCTTTTCCTTTCGGACATTTGCCAGTGTCAAGTATTATCAGTATTTGCAGGTTATTTGCATCGAACAAAACTGTCAAGTCGTCATAGTTAGAGTCAAGTCGAGGGAATCATTGTAAAAAGGGGGCCATTTTTACAATGTTTGTTCACGGAGCTTTGGAGAGAACATTAAGCTAAAGTCCATGTTTTGCACCGATTTTCACTTTTATTTTGACTTGTACATCTTCACGAAACTAAATTGATTAATGTACCCCCGAAATTAAACAATTTATACGCATTTGAACTAAGTTTCACAAAAATGAAAATTTAGCAACACATCTCCTCAACGCATTCCCGCCAAAACTCTTCCCTCTCCTTTCATAGATAAAACCTAGGGCATTAAGTAATTTAAAATTGGAACTAAGGTTCTTCTTCTTCTTTAAAAATGGCTTTTCCTTTCGGACATTTGCCAGTGTCAAGTATTATCAATATTTGCAAGTTATTTGCATTGAACAAAACAGTCAAGTCGTCATAGTTAAAGTCAAGTCGAGGGAATCATTGTAAAAAGGGGGCCATTTTTTACAATGTTTGTTCACGGAGCTTTGGAGAAAACACTGAGCTAAAGTACATGTTTTGCACCGGTTTTCACTTTTATTTATACTTGTACACCTTCACGAAACTAAATTGATTAATATGCCCCCGAAATTAAACATTTTACACGCATTTGAACTAAGTTTCACAAATGTGAAAATTTAGAAAACATCTCCTTAACGCATTCCCGCCAAAACTCCGAACTAAGGTTCTGGTAGCATATGTCCATTTCCAACTGGCCACCTAGACAAAACACATAAAAAAAAAGTGGACTATTTTTCTTCTATTTTATTTCGACGTAAGGCAAAAAGTTTTAGAAAATATAAAGACCAACTTTTTTTTTTTTCATCAGCTAAGGCCGATGTGTGATTTCGTCATTTTGATGTTCAATTTAATTAACATAGAGCTGTATAGTAGATTATTAAACAAGAGGATAAAGCAGTGTCTTCTGTCACGGGTGACGACTTAAATCGCAAGTGCAACGAAGGACTCGAGGTTTACACCCGAGCGTAGCTAGGGTGTTAAATAATAAAATCACGAGCGAAGCGAGGGATTTAAGACGAGTCCTGAGTGTAGCGAGGGATTTAAGTTCACCCAAGACTGAGACAGCTTTATCACCGAGGAAAATACTTTTCGTACCATTTGCGAAAAAATAAAGACAATAAATAGCTATGATTTATGAACGTACTATTTTCAGAATATTCATTTATTTTATTTATGAAAATAAATTTTATAAAATAAAATAAATCAGTTTAATTTTCGAAAATAGCAAAGGCATCAAGCTCATACGGCTTCGACTGTTTTCGTAAATTGGTCAAATAATCATAACTGCAATATCTTGAAATTAATGTTGAGAATAATTTAGCGTATACTTTTTAAAAAGATGTATAAATTACTTTATGTAATTTCTATGCCGTTAAATTATATAAAAAAAATTTTTTACGTCGTTAATTATGCGTAAATTAGATATAGGTCAGAAAACTTGGATGTATTATGTGTAATTCGCAAATGGTCATAATCATTGTCATAATCCTGGGCCATAAGAAAAAAAAAACAATGACTTGACTTGATTTAAAGTTGTATATTTTATGAAATTTTAAGTGGTTTTATGGATTTTGCGGATAGGTGTTGTCGATTCAAATTCGTTATTTCTTTAAACCTAACAATATAGAATTGATTTCAGGTCAGTTTAATTTTCGGTAAGTATTCCAAATTTAAACACATTTAAACTCTAGAGGGCAAATTAAACTCAGTGCAATTTTCTTTCCCACTTTGTAACAGAGTAATAATGACTATTGCTATGTTCGCTTTTTCTGGCATTAAATGTGACTTTTTTGAGCAAGTGGTACGAAATAGTAGTTTATGCACCGAGGTACTAAAGCCCTGTCTTACTCGTATTATTGTTGCATACCTAATTACAGTCCACTCAAGCTGTTACAGTTCTACTCTATTTAAATGTTGCCTGACAGAAATAGCTCTCAGCGAAATGGCCGCCCATTTGTGGTACTTAATTTTAAGCTTCTTTATTATATACTTTTCGGATATGAGTTTGAGGTGCTTGCTATGTATAATGTTGCACAAATCAAGATATCTATCTATCTTTACTGTGCTACTTAATTATGGGAACAAAAATAACTGCAATTCAGATATATACAGAAGCCAAGCATCGTGTGAACGGATGACAATTTTTGGCTAAGTGACCTGTCAGATTTGCAGGCATTTCTCCAGCCCTGTGAAGTTACCTCGCAACGTCCGTCGTAATCGGCATCGAAATCCCACTGCGCAAAAGAATTCTCTGCAGTGAAAACGACAGTGTAGATTTGCCTGCATTTGAAGCCGTCACCGTCGAGTGGAGCTGTCATTGAAAGCGACGTCTGTTGAGCTGCCGGTTTCAATGACTGAACTCGACGGCGTCGCCTTCAAATGCGTGAAATTAACGCTATTGTTTGAACCGCGCAGGTTATTTCTTTGCGCAGTGGGTTTTCGAGGGTGACTACGACGGAAGATGCGCGGTATCCTTGCTAGCCTATTAATAAGGCATGGAAATTCGGTACCGTCTAAATGGTCCATTACCCATGCCAGTTGGGAAGTCTAGTCTAGACAACACAAATTAGTAACAGAGTACGAATTTCTTTAACCGTCTCAGACAGCCGTATCCAATTGGTATGATTCTATTCACAACGTTTCGCACCAATGCAAGTGGGTAGCAAAAACTACAGAATTCATTAAAATGCGTATGTGAATAGTTCGGGCCTTGGGAAAAGGTACAGGGCTCTGTGCAAAACATGCCTACTAATACTATTTGTATTTGGTCTGGGTGTTTTTCTATGTATTTACAAAAAAAAAGCAAAATATGTAGTATATCCGTTGTCTTGTACCCATAGTACAAGCCTAGTGCTTAGTTTGGGGCTGTGTGTAATGTCGTGCAATATTTATTTATTTTTTTAATACAGGTAGGTCGGTATAGTTGTACATTTTTATACTAACACACAAAGCTTAAAGCTTTCACACTTAGCACGATCACATCGTTAGACATGGTATCGAAAGTTTCATTTATTTATAAATATAAGTATTACTTATTACAATTCTGTATACTTTTCTCTAATTAATTTAAAGATAACAATCTTGCGCATTACGTAGGTACAATGGGGAGGCTTGTACCTATTGTTACCTTGAATTTATCGTGTTTTTATTGTACCCAACTAACCCTCTGACTCTGACGTAAGTTGAAAGAAAGGCGGGATCCGACGTAATTTGCTTTTATTGAATTTGCAATATAATACCTCGAAGTGGGTGAAAGTTCAAAACCCGCTTTATATCCTTCAGTAGTATCCTACTGTGTTCTTTAGTTATCATATCATTGGAGTATGAATAAAGAACTGCATAGTAGTTACGTATTTTAAAGAGTAATGTTGCTTTTTCTTTTACTGTAATTGGTACTTGCTAAATCGAGATACAAGCGTACAGTCAATCTACCAAGAAGGGAACCATATTTACATTTTACCGGGTCTTAATCGCGTACTATTTTTTTATTTTCTTACCTCGACATTTCGATCATGTTACAATGATCTTGGTCTCGAGGGAACTCTAAACGGGGTGATGTAAATAAGTCAACAAATCGTGTGAATTTAAAAAGTTTATAAGAAGGGAACCAGTTGGGAACCAGGAATATTTAAGTTTTACTGACGAACGAGTTTGGCGGGAACGCGCTAACGCGCACCACTTCTCCTCGACGCGTTCCCGCCAAAACTCCTGCAAATATTAATAATACTTGACACTGGCTAATGTCTAAATGGAATATAGCAAGCCATATAAAAAAATAAAGAAAAATCAGGAATATGGAACATCTACGGCGACAAAAAAAGTCCATTAGTGGTTATAAAAAAAAACGAGAACCACAAAAACTGTACTTGTCCCTAATTTTAAAAAAAGAACTGTTAATTTTTAGATGTAGAGGTTATATTGAAACCTCAAACTTAGGCCGTGTTATAAATGTGAGACAAGTTCTGTTTATTTTTTCATCTGATGGTATGGTATGGTGATATCCCAATAGTTAATATCCATTTTTCTATCTTTAATTTTTCTGAATATTTTTCTCATTTATGAAAACTAAGCGTTTTTTCCAAATAACGCGAGCAAAACCACGGCATGCGTTAATAGTCTTGGTTAAAAAGAAACATGAGTAGGTAAGTACTTACCCTCTGGTTCCCTCGTAACATAATTATTCATGTCACCCAAAGCTCCTCCACAAGCAAATTCTTGGTAAAGTAGACTGGATTTACTTAAGCTTTCGAAATGACAGATGGTCTGGCTAGTATGTGGTAGTATCTAGTACGGTTCTTAGTTGTGTAAATTTATATGCATTTTGGTTACCCACACAGAAACAACGCTACACGCCAATTGCAATGGTGTGAATCTACTTGCACAACTAAGACCGAAAGGTCTTCTCGAGATATTGGTTGGATTTTGATGTTATATCATACTAGCTGCGCCCCACGGTTTCACCCGCGTAAGTCCCGTTCCCGCGGGAATATTGAGATAAAAAGTAACCTATGTGTTATTCCAGGTCTTCAACTACTTACATTCCAAGTTTCATCGCATTCGGTTTAGTATTTCTTGCGTGAAAGAGTAACAAACTCACATATATACATACTTACATACATACAAACTTTCGCGTTTATAATATTATTAAGAAGTAAGATAAGATAATACCTACACATACATGTCAAATTTATATCATTTTTCCCGTCGGGGTTTAAAAATAAGTTAAAAGTTATCTGTCTAAAACATTTGTAGTTTTTAATTAGATAGATAGATAATACTCTATTTGATCAACAACACATTACAAATACTCTTAATACACTACACTTAAAATAGAACAAATAGGCGGCCTTATCGCTTAAAGCGATTTCTTCCAGGCAATCTTGGCATAGAAAAGGAACTGTTTAGTAATGATACTGGTAGGTAACGTTGTGATAAATACATGACTGATAGCTTAATTATTTGAATTATACTATTTTATTACGTCTATACTAGGCTGTTACAAATTCTTAAATTATATTTTTTTATTTTCTGCTAAAACAGACCTTTTGTCCTCTCTTCTTTATTATCAGTATAGTATAGAATATAGATCATACTTTTATCATAAACCGTATAGATAAACTATCAAATCTTTTTTTATGTTTTTGTTACCGATATATTTTAACGTATTGCTATCAAACATTTGTTTATCTTATCTAGTAAAGAGAAATAAAAGTGAACTGAAATAGGTTTGACGATAAATCAACATTGATTATAAACAAACGGCTTGTAGCTTTAGAGCCATTACTGATTGATGGCTTGTAATACGCAAATATTTTGAGAGGTTTCCCATTCGCCCTCGTACAAATCGTTAACTGAAGATACTATAGTTATCTATGTGTGGATGTAGCAGATAGCAACGCATGTATTTAAACTTTAAAGTTTCTTCTGATTCCCATTGCGTCCATAGATGAATTTTTAGTGTACACACCAGATCAGTTTAAGTAAGGACAACTTAAATCTAGGTGGTACAATGGGGAGGTCTTCACGAACTAAACTCAAAATCCATGTCGGGTTCATAGAAAATTGATGATTTTTTCATGACGGAATGTTGTTGAAATTTTATGTATATGTCTAAGATTGTAGGTGACATTGTTTCCTACAGTTTCCATACAATATTTTGATAGAAATCGCTTCCAGGAAGAATTAGATGAACAAGAAGTTCCTAAAGGTAAAAGGTTGGGTGTTTAGACAGGAAAAAGGTTAGGTAATAGGTATTTAACAATTTTAAGAAGCAAGCAATATTTTGCTTACTACGACTATTCTACTAATAATAATTCCTATTTAGAAGTGACTGATGCGTGGTTCTTACTAAAGAAAAATCGCTTTGGAGGCTTCGAAAGTAGTTTGTCACCACTCACAGCCTTAAGTTGGATCGGCTAGCGGACTGACCGTACAAATACTTGTTTCACCAATTTTGTAACGTAGTTGAAATGTCGAGGTAAGATATATAAAAATATAAGTAATTAGGACCCGGGAAAATATACTGTAAAGAAAAAAACAAAGTTATTTTTAAAGACTCTTTTTGAATTCCAAACTGTTGGTACTTTAACAAGTGAACTTAGAATAACACTATAACACGCAATATATTTATTATTCTCATGTCTACCTTATTACCCGACTGGAAGAAAAGGATTAATCTATATCTGACCCGTTTTGTTTGGACTCACTCACTCACTCACTGAGGGATCACAGACTAAACCGCTGATAGTAGAGAGCTGAAATTTGGACTGTGTGTTCTTTATATGAAGTAGGCATCCGTTAAAAAACGGTTTTCTAAAATTCCATCCCTAAGTGTGGGAAAAGGGTAAAAAGTTAATTATAATTCTTTCCGGGTCTTATTTGCGCAGTTATTTTCATAATGTCTTACGCGACGTTTAGAATAGTTCTTGTCGCGAACAGCGACCAAGACAATTAATTATAATCAAAACTTTCGAGAATTCAATAATAATAATGAACGAATAGGACCCGAAAAAATTTAAAAAGGTACTTAACAAGTGGCCGGTAGTAGGCCCGGCTCACGCGACGAAAGTTGATTGACGTAATAACATGTATTACCGTATAGCCAGCTAATGTATAGCCTGCTATAGTGACCGCTGACCACTGACCACCCCACTCACCCCGCTATAAAACAAATTAATCCCCTTTGTACGCGTTTCGTTTTACTTATACGATACGACTGTGTAGGTTAGGTACCGTAAACAAAAAGGCCATGGGCCTAATTCTGTAAGAAAAACCATGTAAAATCTACACGACATCCACAAGGTTCTCCATAGAATAGACATATAGTTTCCTTGAATTCACAGGTTTCAACTGCGGTTTCATAGCTGTGTAGCTCCGCTGTAGACTCCAGTAAGCTTTTCTGTGTATTTAAAGAATTTAACTACGTCAAATACAAATTACCACATTCTTTCCACGGCTTATACCAAGTTTGTGCCAGTTCTTATAGAAACGGCTATGTGTTGCCGGTTGAAAAAACTGCTTGAGTACAAATTATCTTCATTATTCTGCTTTACTGTTCTTCAATAAACTAAACAACAAACTCAATAAAAGTCATGTGACTTTTGAGAATGAGTAGATACCAAGTATAATACTAAATTTTAGATCTATTTATATTTTATATGTATGTTAGTCTGTAAGGTATATATTTACAATTTGAATTATTATCAAATGTTTTGTGTTATTGTATTAGTATCTCAGTTCCTGCAATACAAGCTTGTGCTTAGTGTAGAGCCGATTTCTAATGTAATTTAATAAATGTTTGGTAAGATCTCATAATAATAAATAAATTATATTCTATTCTATTCTATAATTATGTTAAAACGAATTGTTCTGTGGCCGTCGACTTTGTTGACGGCGAGCTTGCGTAGTCGCCGAGTTTGTTGAATTCAAGTTTTCGTATAGTAAATGCGTTTTCGTCGATCGACTTTAAACATCGTCTTTGGAGGCTGTCCAATTGATGGCGGTTCAAAGTTCGGTGCTACTAGCATTTTGGACAACTTTGAATTGAAAACGCTTAATGACGGATAATTTAGGAAATAGTTTAAAACTAAGCCTAGTTAACGAAGTTTTAAACTACATATAAAAATCCTTATTATTCTGTATTGACCATGCATTTTAATTGTTGACAGATATCTAGTGTAATTCTATTATCATTAAATAAAAAAAATAAAAATAAAAAATTAGTTATACGATTGAGAACTAACACAGTTGTTTTCACAACATAATGTTATTTAAAACATATTTACCACGTTTTAATAGAACGTGGACGTTTGGACGTAGTAGGGCTGATTTTTCAAATTCCTAAATAGAGATATCTGGCAGATAAAATGTAACACTGTACCTAAAATGTACCGAATAGAACACTACGTCACTATTGATATTAGAAATTATTATTAAAAATCTAAATTTGAAGACTTTTAAATTGGTTGGGTTCGAACTTTTTCCACAGATATCTTTTATACGTAGAATGAAAAATCAGCCCTTAATGTCCAATATTTCTGACTACTAAGGAAAATTTACAGTTTAAAAAACTTATGTATCACAACTAGAAAAACAACTACGGTAAAATAATTATAGATTCTATTAAATATTTTGCGTTTTTCCTTATTTTTGTTGTAGTTAAATACATGAATGGGAACAAAATTAATCATTAACAATAACAGTGAGCCAAGTGTTATTGTAGGTAGGTATACGTTTTATAAAAATAATTATTATGCACTTATAATTTTAGTAATTAAAGTATTTAAGGCGGCGATAGATGATAATTATCGGTCCTTGTCCGATTGCATATAAATGAGCGAGATGGAATTGCGTGAAAAAATCTACAATTTCTCGTAAAATCAATCATTAACGAAGATTAAAATAATATTTTTATAAAATGCGATGAAGAGGTTCTAGGTATTGTATTTTCTAATATTATGATGCCTCTAAGAAAATATAGCAGTTAAGGATTTAGAAGAAAAATTAATTTATTTTGTAAAACTGGGGTAACTTTGCCTGTAAAATAGTGGTATTTAAAGTTATTTTTTATTGTTTTTGAAATGAAGGGGACACTTCTTGTATCATGTTCAATAACATAATACATTGTTTAAGGATCTATTTGATACCGGTTATGAAAAAAACTATTCAATCGGAAGGGATTTCACATGAGTCGCGTCCTTAAGTATAAATGTTAAAATCACATTTAACCATATTATTTGTGCCTCCAGCAATATACCTATAATAGGTACAATATACAAGGCAAGAAAGACTACACTGGTGCAGTGTACTTACTACAAAGTCTGTATACGAAAAGTCAACCCGTGTGCGTGGATATACAAGATGTAACAGGCAAGCCCTTTTAATCCGAAAGGGGGTTGTTCTAGACGTCTAGGCGAACACCTTTTGTTCTACGACTTTTGAAAATTCGAACTTTTTTTTGAAAATTTTGAGATTTTGTTTCACTGAAAAAACAGCTGTTTTTGAAAATAAAGGTAATTGAAGGTGTGATTGTAGTAGACCAAGCTAAATGAAAGGACAACATAAGGTCAATGACCTCGAACCAGCTGATCTTCAAGTAAACTTTACACTTAAAATTTTTGAAAAGTACTTCGAATTTCCAAAAGTCATAGAACAAAAGTTGTTCGCCTAGACGTCTACAACAACCCCCTTTCGGCTTAAAAGGGCTTACCCGTTACATCTTGTATTTACTGCCGTGCCGTGGACTCACTAGTGAGCTTTAACCGTGACCTCTGTAGGGTCTTTTGTTTTTACAGTATATTTGCAATGGTTACAGGTTACAAGTCTCAAGTCAGTACTCAGCTATTAGATTCCAATATTGAATAAATAGAATTAAGTTCTCCAAAAACAATTAAACAGCTGTCAAACTAAAACAATCCCCTACTAATTTTAAATTTAAAAACTATTCGACTATTTAAGTGTCCCTCAAATTTTAAATGGCGTTTCTGTATTGCACGACACTTACTAGTATACTTCATTTTTTTATTGAAGACTACGATTTGACACTTTTTCTATAGAAAAAAGGACAAATACAAGGAACCAAAACGTAGTAACAACGTAACATTCGTGCAACAATACCATCAAATATACGTAAATGTAGGTATATGTACCTAAATGGTTTTACTATACTATGGGTCGCAGGGCTTGGTACTCTACCAACTACGTGTAAAAACAATTAATTAATAGAACTGTTATTTGCTTTTTACGAAATGTTAATCACGTTAATTGAGTGACTACTGACCATAGCGATAGGTAACTTATCCCCAATTATGCCTCCACCATGCATACCTACTGACAGATAAACATACCTCAGTCATTTGAGATGCGTGGGGCATGTATTAAAAGGGATGATATATTTTACACCGTCACCGGGCCGTACCGTTTCCGAGCTTCGTTGCCTATTGCTTGGCCAACACTCGGTTGCAACAGACCGATTGACTTCTCGCCGAGCAATGGACAACGAAGCTCGGGCACGGCACGGCCCGTGATGGTCATAAATAAATCATCCCTAAATCAATGTATTTACACAGGTTTCTGTTAAGAGACTATAAGGTCGCTTGACAGTGAAGCATTTCAAATTCGGCTCAGACGGCCGAACTTCTATTCAGTCAGTTCCAAAGTCAAATTGTTCAAGAAATTACTTACACACCTTTAAAAGAGTCAGAACAAAATCGAACGTTGCTGTTGGAAGTCCTATTACCTAAGCCAATATTATAAAGAAGAAAGATTTATTTGTTTGTATGTTATGAATAGGCTCAAAATTAAGGGGGTAATTTTCAAAAAATCTTATACCAATAGAAAGATACATTAAAAGGTAAAGTTTTAACTGTGTGTTTCCGCAATTAGCCCTAGGTACTATTGGGCCTTTGTGCGTGATTTTAACCTGTGGGTTTATTTAAGATGTTTCCTTCACCGTAAGAGCGATGTTTGAGATGTTTCCTTCACCGTAAGAGCGATGATGAGCGATGTAGCGTACATAAATATTTCTTAAAGAAAAAGACATTGGTGCACGGCCGGGATTCGAAACCACGACCTTCGGAATGAAAGTCAGAGTATCTATCACTATACCAACACCTCTCCGTAAAGATACATTATCTTAGAATAACTCATGATCTCGATATTTTTACGGAATTGACTTATGAGAGTGAAAACTAAAGTATTTGAGGTATTTTGTCTGTGAATGGCCGCCCAAGTAGCACGTTAGTGAATGGAACTTACTTTTTATTTATTTTGGAACTTATTTTGTAGGATGCAAGAGGTTAGTATTTCAGTGTTATTGTTATTTATAATTTTGAAAACTTGGGGACTATTTCCGCACTGGCGAATTGAATATATCAATACTATCTTATCTTTTAAGTCCCCATTGTCCTCGCGATACTCGCGTAAAAACCAATTTGACAATCAGACCTGAACACTCATCTCCGCCGTTATCCGTCCACTGCTGAGCATAGACCCCCAAACGATGCCACAAATAGGGATCGCGAGCTACCTCCATCCAACTACTCCCCAAGACTACTTCAATGTTGTCTATTTAAATCTCGAATACCTAAGGTTGATGTTCAAAACATCGAAAATTAAAATATCGAAGCGCCATAAATCGAAAACCAAAATATCGAAAGTTTATATTTTCGAATATAGCAGACCTAAGTTCAAAATATTGAAAATGTAATAATCTATAAAAGTGACATCGAAGGTCTAACATATAGAAACAAAGAACTTCAAAAATACTAAATATGGAAGCACAGAGTACGTAGGTAGAATATTTTGGTTTTGTGATACAAAAAACAAAACGGAGGACTCCGACTAGGATATGTTAGGTTTATGTTAGAACATGATTGATTACACACAGCGCCTAGACGAGCCAGCAAAGTGAGCGTACCGCGGCAGTGGTCGCCGAAGCACCTAATATTATAAATAAAAAAATAAGTAATTATTTAACATAATGTTTATTTCATATAACGATCGATTTCTATACATCACATCTTTTCTATAATATTTTTTTATAATATTAGTCGCCATAAAATGGCTTGGATTCAAAGTTGCATTCGCTGTATACAACTTGTAAACAGGTGTGCCCTTTTAAGTCGAAAGGGGGTTGTTCTAGACATCTAGGCGAACAACTTTTGTTCTACGACTTTTGGAAATTCTAAGTACTTTTCGAAAATTTTAAGTGTAAAGTTTACTTGAAAATCAGAGTTCGAGGTCATTGACCATATTTTGTCCATTCATTTAGTTTGTTCTACTACAATCAAAACTTTAATTAGCATTATTTGCAAAAGCAACTGTTTTTTCAGTGAAATAAAACTTCAATATTTTCAACAAAAAAAAAGTCCGAATTTTCAAAAGTCGTAGAACGAAAGTTGTTCACCTAGACGTCTAGAACAAACCGCTTTCGGCTTAAATGGGCTTACCCGTTACACCTTGTAAATCATCTTAAATTAGACGAAAATGAAAATGATTAAGTCAATAAGTTTAACTAGAATTGTGAAAAATTCTCAAATTAAAACAAAAAGTCTAGCTTCAAATTTTCAACTCACAGAGTAAGTAAACTAATAAGTTATTTGCTTCCATACCTAAAATAAAAAGTAGAAAGTGTAAAATACTTCCGTCTTAAACCTACTAATATTTTACTAAAGTCTGAAAATAATTACAAATCCTAACCACTATCGGTTATCGTTATCATTATCGAAATACAAACACAAATCTAGTGATAACGACATTGAGATGTCATATCCAGTTTTTTTATTCTACACTGTTTTTTTATTCTGATTGCAGTATCTTACTATCGATATTTACTAATATTTACAGAAGTTTGGTATAAACGTATGCAGGGTTATTTCTCTCTCATTCAAAATCGTGCAAATGGTAAAGTTAAACTTAAAGTTTTAATTTGTGTGTTTCCGCAATTAGCCCTACTATCGGGCCTTGTGCGTGATTTTAAGCCGTGGGTTTTCTCGCGATGTTTCCCTTCATCGTAAGAGCGATGTTAATAGTGCACATATTTTTTTCTTTAAAAAACACATTGGTGCGCGGCCGGGATTTGATACCACGACCTTCGGAATGAAAGTCTAGATACCTACCACTAGACCAACCTTCTATTCTCTCTCTTATCGTGCAAATGGTAATTATTGCATCAAAACGAACAATTTCTGTTATTTACTTTTTTTTTTGATTCAAGACTACGATTTGACATTTCTTTCTATAGAAAAAATATCAAATACAGGGAACCAAAACGTCGGAAATTAAAAAAAAAACATACTATACGACTTTTAGAAATTCGAAGTAGTTATCAAAAATGTTGTGTCAAAAGTATACTTGAAAGTCAGCTGTTTCTTTAAATTAGACGTCATTCACTCACCTACTACAAGCTAAACATTCTACCATGATCGTTTCTCGTTGTTTGTCGTCCTTTTGTCGCTCAAAGAGATAAAGTAAATTTTATATATAAAATACCCCGAATACTTTAAAAAAACACAGATTATTAAAAAAATCTGTCTTTTATTCAGTAGATTTTTATTTGATGTTTTTACTGAACGATATAGCGGCGACTTAGCGGCGACTTAGCGACGACTTATAAAAGACCATGGATTAACAGTGTTTATTTTCAAAAACAGCTTTATCTTACTTCTTACTAATA
The DNA here is from genome assembly GCA_949358125.1 of Idaea dimidiata. NCBI lineage: Eukaryota > Metazoa > Arthropoda > Insecta > Lepidoptera > Geometridae > Idaea > Idaea dimidiata. The sequence goes on along the minus strand of OX442339.1, from coordinate 9,945,099 downwards.
TTATAAACGCGAAAGTTTGTATGTAAGTGAGAAATCTAGGAATAATAAATATTTCGAGATGGAGAATCAAACACAATGTTGAGCTATTCACTTTTATTGCGAGAATGCCCTACCCACATTGGTACAGAAAATATTATTTAAATACACCTACATACATCACACCTCCCTTCTTAATTCTTACTATGAAATAACAAATTAAAAAAAAAACATTATTGGTTAGGCATTAGTTACTTATAGTTACATATAACTTAAGACTAACATTCCGTTCCGGGATACCGGACAACCGGTTTACGAATACGTTTGGGGCGAACTCGAGAAGACTCAGATGCCGGAGAAGCCGGTGCTTGTGGGGAAGAAAGCGGAGTACTGAATTGGGAATCTTTTTTTGATGTCGGACTGGGACTTTTTATCCAATCGTTATTTCCCTTATCATCCTCCACCTTATTCTCCACACTAGCCGGGCGCGGGCGCAGGCGCGGGCTGGCATCCCCGGCGCTCGCTACTGTGCTCGCGTCATCTGAAGGATGGCACGGGCGCGACACCTCGGGTCCCGGTATATCTAACAGTCCGGATCTGCGTCGTAATTGATCTATATGTCTAACTACTTGTCGACCGTCTCCCTTTTCCACTACGTACCGCCTGGACCCTTCACGGTTAACTATCGTTCCCTTTACCCACTTGTCATTGTTACCATACTCGCGGGCCCATACGAGTTCCGCGGGCGTTAGTGAGCGCTGCACGCCGCCTGCATACCGAACTTGCCTATTTTGTGCCTGTTTGACTTTGTCGTTTAAGGCACCCTCGCTACGCAATAAATCTAAACGAGATCGCAATGGCCGTTTTTGTAGCAGCATAGCTGGGCTTTCCCCTGTAGTACTATGTATACTATTACGATAAGCGAGCAAATATGTTTGTAACGCTGCATCGATATCAATAGATTCCCTTATCGCTTTCTTAATTACATTTTTACACAATTTAACCGCATTCTCAGCTGCACCGTTCGATGCCGGATGATATGCCGGTGAAAATTGTTGACGGATGCCGTTCCGTAATAAAAAATCCTTGAATTCTAGACTAGTAAACGGTGGTCCCTGATCCGATACTACTTCCACCGGAAGGCCAAACCTTGCAAAAGTACCTCTTAATGTTTTGATGACCGCTGTTGCATTCGTTTTCTCCATTTGAAATATTTCCAACCACTTGGTACTAGAATCTATGATAACTAAAAAAGTTTTCCTTTGGAAGGGACCTAAGAAGTCGAGATGTACCCTACTCCATGGCTGTACCTGGTGAGGCCATGGCTGCGGGGGTGCAATGGGAGGCGCGGGCGCCTCCGCCGCGCACGTCTCGCAACCGCGGCACATCGATTCAATGTCAGTATCGATATTGGGCCACCACACGTAACTTCTAGCTATAGATTTCGTTTTGACTATTCCCATATGGCTAGCATGCAATTGTAACAGTATCTTTTGCCGTAACCCACGGGGTATTACGAGTCTATAACCCCACATAACACAACCCCGGTCGCTATATAGTTCATTGCGTTTAATGTAATATTGTTCTAGTACCTCCTTGGGACGAGTCGCAGGCCACCCCGACTGTACATACATATAAATTCTACCGAGTTCCGGGTCCCTGGCCGTGGCCGACCTAACATCTTCGTTTCGTACTGGTAGGTAACTTTCCACAAAATTGATATACCTAAACTTTTCCATACTGGTGAGCTGTGTGTCCACCTGCCTAGGTAGTCGAGACAGGGCGTCCGCGCAATTTTTACTTGTAGCTACATATTCAATATCGTAATTGTACCCCGATAATATGACGGCCCAACGTTGTAGCCGGGACGCCGCCATCGTAGGTATACCTACCTTATTACCAAAAATATACGTTAACGGCTTATGATCCGTGCGTAATATAAACTTCCTTCCATACAAATACTGGTGAAACTTTTTAATACCGAATATGATTGCTAACGCTTCCCTGTCTATCTGCGCATACGCTCGCTCGGCCACGGTAAGCGTACGCGACGCGTAGGCGATCGGTCGCTCGCCCTGCTCTGTTAGGTGTGAGATGACGGCCCCGACGCCGACGCCGCTGGCGTCAGCCGTCAATAGTAACGGTCTATCTAAACTATAATGAGCTAACACTTCGCTAGAACTTAATTTCTTTTTAATTGTATTAAAAGCCAACTGGCACTCGGACCCCCAATCAAACTTTGCGCCTTTTTTCAACAAAAGATACAATGGAGCTAGTATTGAACTAACATTTTTCACGAACTTACTATAATACATTACTAGCCCTATGAACGCCCTCAACTCTGAGACGTTTTTAGGTGCGGGTGCGTTTACAATCGCTCGTACCTTTTCAGGGCATGAGTGAACACCTTTTCTACTAATTACGTGCCCTAAGTAATTAACGGATTCTTCGAAAAATACACACTTCTCTTTCTTTACTTTTAACCCATGTGATTGAAGTTTTTCAAACACCTTACATAAATTATCCAGGTGGCTACGCGTGTCGGGACCTGTTATGATGACGTCATCGAGGAAGACTCCTACGTACGGTAGCCCTGCTAGTAACTCCTCTAAATGCTTCTGAAAAATACCTGGACTCGATGATAGTCCATACACTAAACGATTGTACATATATAGACCCTTATGTGTATTAATAACGGTATATTTTCTCGATTCGTCAAGTTCGAATTGTGCATATGCTTGTGATAAATCTATTTTACTAAATCTTTCCCCACCGTGGAGCCGAGACAGAAGATCTTCTATGCGTGGTAAAGGGTAACGGTCGACTTCTAGTACTTTATTCAAAGTTAATTTGTAATCGGCGCAGATACGAATGTTACCGTCTTTTTTCAATACCGGCACGATGGGTGTGGCCCAGTCAGAGCGCTCGACGGGCGTGAGGATGCCGTCCCGCACCAGCTGATCTAGGGCGCGCTCGACCGGCGCTCGCAGCGCGTAGGCCAGAGGCCGCGCGCGCATGAACACCGGCCGTGCGCCCGCGCGCAGGTGGATGCTGACCCGGCCGCCCGTGAAACGCCCCAGTCCCTCCGCAAACACATTACAGTATCTAGACATAAAATTATCTTCATTAAAAACACCGTTATTCATTATGTTATTTACATTACTATATTCGAACACAGGTAATTGAATTTTTAGTTCCGCTAGCCATTGTCTACCTAAAAGGACTGTTTTACCGCCTGGTATTACATAAAGGTCTAGATATTTATTAATACCCCTATAAGAAACTAGTGGTGTAGCCACACCTACCGGACGGATAACCTCTCCAGTATAGTACCTCAAGATTACATTACTCGGCTTCAGTTTTAAATTATTGAATTCTTTCCTGTAAAACTCGTGACTAACACACGACACGGCGCTTCCAGTATCACATTCCATACGTATTGACTTGTTATTCACATTAATGTTCATATACAATGGTTCGCACCGCCTAATAGATAACTGAAATATAGGTACCTCCTCACTGCCCGAATCGTCCGACTCGCCCTCGACCACGCCGTCGTCGCCGCCCGAGTACGAACGGGCGTCGCTCTCGACCTCGACGTGATGGTATCTTGTCAGGTTGGGGCACATCCTGCGTAGATGGCCCTTGCGGTTGCACACTCTGCATACATACGCCGAGAACCGACACTGCGACATCTCGTGTGGTCCTCCGCATGTGACACACCGAGCCCGGCGCCCCGCCTCGGGAGCGAGCGCTCGTTCTGTCCGCGCCGCTGAAGCCGCCGCGTGCGGTGGCTGCCACCCGGCGCGGGCGGCGCCTCGTGTCGGAGGCGCGCGACCGCCGCGCCTGCCTCCGCCACCTCGCCACGGCCCGCCGCTCGCCATTGCCAGGCACTCCGCCGTCGTGCCCGAGTTGCCTGTTGATGTGCCGCCTTCACCGTGACCCTCTACGATTGCCGCGTCTTTCTCGGCCGCCTCCATATTAACAGCTAAACTGTACGCTTTTCCGTAATCAAGCATCCCTTCCGCGAACAAGCGCTGTCTTATTGTCTCACTTTGTATGCCGCATACCAGCTGATCTCGCAAACTTTCCTCCAGCCCCTGTCCAAATTCGCATGTTTTGGACATTCGCTTCAACACTGCCGCATATTCCGCTATTGTCTCGGTTGCCCCCTGTTTCCTATGTCGAAATTTGTACCTTTCCGCTAGTGCACTCGGTTTCGGTTGTAGATGTTTTTCTAGTATTAGGGTTATTTCGTTAAAACTCTTTTCGTTTGGTTTTGTCGGAGTACACAAATTCACTAACAGTTCGTAGCATTCCGCTCCCATGACCGTTATAGCTGTCGGCACCTTCAGTTCGTCTGCTATTTTGTTCACTATGAAATACTGTTCCATGCGGTCCACGTATAACCTCCAGTCGTCCTTGCGCACGTCGAATTCCGCAATTCGTCCGATTGACATTTTTTACTGTTTTTATATGTCCCTTTATAAAAAAACACTGCACTGAGTTCGAAAATACTCGTCGCCACTGAGAAATCTAGGAATAATAAATATTTCGAGATGGAGAATCAAACACAATGTTGAGCTATTCACTTTTATTGCGAGAATGCCCTACCCACATTGGTACAGAAAATATTATTTAAATACACCTACATACATCACAGTAAGCATGTATGTATGTGAGGTTGTTACTCTTTCACACAAAAACTACTGTCCGATTGAGATGAAACTTAGAATATAGGTAGCTGGGGACCTGGATTAACACATAGGCTACTTTTTATCCCGATATTCCCGCGGGAACGGGACTTACGCGGGTGAAGCCGCGTGGCGCAGCTAGTAGTAACATAAACTCAAAACTTTCCAAAAAAAAAAATTAATTTCCAAAAGTAGAGAAACAAGTTGTTCGTTTGTGTAGAAAAAATATATCCCCTGCACGATTTTGAAAAGGGAACTGAATTGGAAAAAAAAATATCCTGGTACTCGTATGATAGTAATGAGTAATTTCCTGAACTACTGTACTGAAAACTTCCTAGAACACAATAATGTCAAGTATCAATGTACTTTTTAATTATTGTAATCTAATATTCTCACCTTTCGCATATTTACCAAAGGTGAGAATTATTACTGATTAATTAACACCTTTTATCAGTTTAATCTTTTTTTATTAGTTTTAATTTCGTTCTATTATATAATAAACCTAATTCCATTTTATCAGTATTATATAGGATTATGATCATTTAAACGAGATCTGGGTTAACGCGGGTGAACCCGTAGAGAGCTGCTAGTAGTTGGTAAAACCCTCATTTTGTTGTAAAAATAAGAGTTATGGTTATATAAAACAAATTATTATAACCCTATTTGTATTTACCTATTTGTTTTAGCATATTCCATGCTATAGCTTTTACCTACAAATGGCGATAAGAATCAGTTTTGCTTCGATATTTCTGAAACAAAAATAAGTTGAAATAATTGCTGAAGACTGCATTTTGATTCGCCATTTATATCGATTTGTTGATTTGCAGATCGCCTAATTTAATCGATCCAGTGTTGGTTTTGTGGAGTTCTTGGAGTCACAAGCCAACGTCAACAAACATCAGACTTTTAGTGCCTTCAAAATAAGATCTGTTTAGAATACGAGGATTTATCGTCTCTCATAGAAAGTGAAACTCGTAAAATAATCCGCCCTACCATGATAGTTTCTCACTCTTTTATTGTCCTTATGTAGCTTAAAAAATAAAATAATATTTTATTTTACATTATTTTTTATTATTATATTATAAATAATAATAAAAAATAATGTTTATGGTCACCACCATAATGACGATTGGCTAATTTTAATCTATTAACGTTTAGGGTTGTTTTTATTTATTCTGTTTACCTACTCTTTGTAAGAATTGGTTGGATATTATTAGTATTTAAGCTCATACCTACCTACATTGTATATCTACATTGTTTTTTGTTGGTGAGATCTTATAATTGGCTTCCTGGTGATACACGTAAATTTATACTTCTGTAATAGCTGTTGGATTTCCTAATAATAAATAAATAAATAAATTCTGTAACCAACACACAGCGCCATCTAGCCCCATGGTATGCTGCTAAGCTTTTGTTACGGTGACTAGACAACGGATAAACTACTTATATTTATTTTTCTTTTGTAAATACATACATATTATGCATAGAAATACACCCAGATCAGATACAAATGTTTATTTTTAAGCGTAAATATTTGCACCCACTTAGCGACTTAGCGACAACTTAAAAGAGATTATGGTAGGGCAGAATATCTGGCGGTGGCTTAATTGATTTCTTTCTTCCTTAATACAAAGAATTAAAGTTCCATATACATAAAAAATATTATTATAAGTATATTAAAATACGAGATTCAAGTACAACACAGTATACTACAAGAAATCCCATAAGAGATAAATTAATTAAAACGGAAAGAATAGCTATAACTTCTAATTTATCGTGCACCAGTTAGTTGCACTTTAATAGAAATATTTTCCTTGAATTGTATGGTAAAAACATACTAAATATCAATTAAATTATGTTTCTATTTAACTAAGTAACAAACATTTGTCATGGAATAACCATATTTTCAAAGGCCTTTATTTTCTCACATTTTAACGTCTAAATTATTACATATACCTATATTTGAATGATGTGTTATTAGTATTGCGTAGAATTGTGGATCTATTGATTGTTTAGCAAATATTTGTTATTCCGTTTCACACTCAATTTAACATGATTTGATTGTTGTCGTTTTAAGAAATCTTGTACTTAACAATATTTTAGTTAATTTGTCTAAGGTTTTCGCGATTTTGCATGATATAGTTAGTAATATAGTTTTGCATAATATCATATTTTAGTTATTTAAGTTAGTAAATATCGTGATAGGCCAGCACTTACTGCGGTAATAATTAATAAGAGTAAAGGTTAAACTAAAATGTTGCAGTAGGTTTGAAAGATATGAAGATATCTTTACATGTGCATAAGTTATTTTATGTATGTACACGCAAAGACAGGCGCGAAAAACATACCTTTTCTTGCAGTATCAGGGAAAAATAATACTTCAATTGAAATCACTATAACCAGTTATACTAACCAACCTATACTGAGTAAGTATGGTCGTGAGGACGCCCTCGAGGACATTTTTTATTTATATTTAGTTTTAATTTTAGCTTTTAACGTATTCTATTGTATTGTCTCTTGCTAAATAATTTAATATACTGAGTGGTCCACCTATAGTTGGTTACCAAGTAAGTTAGATTTGATAATTTAATGCAATTCTTTAACTTATTACCCATTATCCTATTACAATTTATTTTATATGTAGATTTTTTGGTGTATATCTACATGTGATGCTGTTCCTTTTCAATGCCCTTGTGTTTGTTCATGCGCAATAGAGACAGTAAGTAGGTAATGGCGCGCGATACGGCAGTATACAGCCAAACCAAGTTTGACATTCCGTAGGAGTTGATGGCGCGTATCGGTCGCGTTACCAACAACGTTAACAAAGCGCGATATAAAGTTTTACCACGTCCTACATAAAAATTTCGTGATACTCACTTCGATAACTATACATAAAATAGTTGTGGTTGTTGTATTATACAGTAATACGATAGATTACAAATGTGATTACTATTGAAAAATACTAATTTCTATTTACAATTTACTCCGCGTATGGTCAATTCGTGACTCAGACTCAAGTGTTGTTAAATTTTTAAAGTGTTCATAGCAACAGTGTATGAAAATCACACAACCTTTGGAATGTGTGATCCTATTGCCGTTCTGCACAATCGTGTGCTCGATTACAATCTTAAAATAGAATATTGAGATTGCTCACTAATGGAATAAGGATTAATACTAAACCATCTGTGTCTACTTCGCCTGGAAATTTATAGTGTATTGAAACGTGATGTCTTAATATCTAACAGAATTTAACATCAAAATAATGGCTACCTGGTTTCGTGTACTCTTCACGGCTGTGGCTGCATCAGCATTTATAGAATCATCAGCATACGGTGTTGATGATTGCGGAGGTTTGAAACTTTTATTGTTAAAAGATGCCAAAGGATCTACTTTCATTGCACCTAAAATTACAAGCATTTGACTACTAACGGGAAAGTGAGGCACTTTAGAAACTCCCACTCGATGCCTATTATCTTTGAACGTAACTATTGCATTAACTTTACTTATGATTCGTGATAATAAACCAGATAGGTACGCATGATATGGTATACCTACTGAAACCCAAATTTTGCTAATCAAAGTTTAGCACCCAGAAACTTATATCGTGTTTAACATTGTTTGAATCAGTGTCTTTCATTACATAGCCTTTGAAAATTTACATTATTTTCTTTTAACAAAGTTTTCAGTCATATCTATCGAGTTTTGAATTCTAAGTACTTAAATAGAAACATAATGCCATCAATGTTACGTTTCTCTGAAGTTTTATGAGTAATTTAATATCGCAGCTCGTTGTTTCGACGAAAACCATCTAACTTTATTGATCATCTGTATGCAAAATTAAACGTATAAATAAAGGAATGCTGGCTATGGAAAAACACTGACGAAACTTTAATAATAATAAACGAATGTAGATGTAGCATTAAACAGCTTCACTGTATCTTACTTTCTTTCATTTCCGATTTCTTGGCATCTTGAATTCATACTAATTTAAAATAACGCTTATCTAGTGGTTTAACAATGTATACACTATGTGATATAAATATATGTTTACATAGTCTGGGACAAATTGGGTTCCCCAATTGAATAGGTATCGAGATAACAGCTTGGGGTATAAGGATGGTCTGTGTCTCAACCAGCCTTGCGGAGTATGTGTGTGTAGTGTAGTCAGCTTGCGTAACTTATGTGAATAATACCTAGTTTAAGATTGTGATAACAAACCTGCACAGTTATAAATAAACGTGTAAGATAAACAACTAATACGGGATAATGTAAACCATCACCCAACAACACTGAAACCCCCAGTCTGAAATAGATCACCTGAAATTAACGGGCGCTGCCCGCCGGAATTGGCCTATAAAAATTAACTAATGATCTATACCAAATTGTAGACTAAACAAAAAACACTAGACGGACAATTTAAATGGAAAAGATTAAAACTATATCTACTTATTTATTACCTACTCTTTTACAAGTAATATCATAATTTATTAGACGACGAACGTGACGTAAATGAATACTCTAGGGTATTCATAGTATAAAATTTACGTATATATTTAATTCTATTAAGTAATTATAAAAGAGATACGTACTGAAAAAAATTAGACACTTTAGGGTTTTAACCTGGGTCATAATTTTGTACTTATATCGGATCATGTAATCAACGACTATGCGTTCATGCTAATCATGTAAACAATAACACTACAAATACATACTTATTTTTTTGTTTAGTAGGTACGTAAGTTTATTGCGATGTTGCATTGATGGCGATCCTCCCATGAATTTATCATAAGTAATAAAAAAGTGTTGTCATTTATACAAACTATACTATATGAGTTTATTTATTTTTTCGATGCACGTCACAATTTTTAAACATTGTACAAATTACTAAATTTGTAGAAATTAATAAATTGTACAAATATAATAGACGAAGCATTTCAACTCACTTTTTTTTACGAATTTATAATATACCTTCTACTAAAATTTTTGAACGAACTGCTAACAAAACACTAATTATACAAATTCTTAATTTGAACGAATTGCGATGCTCCCAGTAAAAAATATACCGATGTGTATTGATGTATACATAATTTGTCACAGACAGACACAACACAGCTATATATATATGACATTACTGTATGTATGTAATAAGTCTTGGTTCGAATATCATTTACCAGACATAAACTAAACACTTATAATCAAAGGTACAATCAGAAAACTTAGAACATGTGTATACTGTAATGTACTGGTAACGTTGAATTGCACTACATAAAAATTGATCTTTGCTCAGAACACGTGTACCTACATAATCAATCAATTATGAAATTATTAAAATGGACTTGGCGCCAGAGGTATGATAATAACATGAAACGTTTGTAGAGTTTCAATCTACTGGTGTAATTAAGATTTGAATTTATATTTTGCAGACATAAATTATTAGTTCGTATTTAATACAGATAGGTTACTGTGTGCAGTGGAATACATATCTATTTAGGTATTAGATAAACTAACATGAAAATATTTCTTGTATATTTTCAAACAATGAGATCCTTGTGTAATACAAACGGGGATTCACCTTTAGGGAATTTTAACTTTTGCCTTTCCGAATGTTTTTACACTGAATCTCAGGGCCTATCTCAATAGGTATGGATTTGAGGCTGATATGCACTTAAGATATCATGACATCTTTTGCTTTTAGATAAAGGCACAAAGATAAAGTAAAACACTACCTACTCTTTATACTATATCTACCAGGTCCATAATAATGATTCGAGATAAACGAACATTCATTTAGTTCAATCATTAATGTCTTTTTCATCACTGGAGGAGCGGTGTTAATCTAGTGGTAGAAACTCCAATTTTCATTCAGAAGGTCGTGGTTTCAAAATCCGACCGATTGCGCACCAATGCCTTTTTCGTTAAAACATCGCTCTTACGGTGAAGGAAAACATCGTGAGCAAACCCACGGCTTAATTAGCTCTAGACTCCAGACGTATTGATCAGTACTTTCCTCTGGGCATGGCTGACTAGGCTGGGAGGGTGGTATAGGTGCTGGGCAAGTCTACTCCATATAATAATGTCCCGGGGACTACAGCGCCATAGATAGCACAAAGTGGCTTGCGCTAAGCATAAGTCCCGATCCCGTAGGAAAATCGGGATCAAAAGCAAAAGCTAAACCTCGATAATGTATATAGCTTTCTATTAGTGAAAGAATTTTCGAAAACGTAAATCGGTCCAATAGTTTCGGAACCGATTCATCAATAAACAAACAATCTTTCTGTGATATGAGTAGGAGTCTAAATAGTCATTCTTATTTTCTTATCATATTGATTGCTTGGCAATTAACACTAATTATTAAGATTTATCAATATCAATGTTCTTACCGATATAAAATTATCTTTCGAATTACTAATGATGTCACTTTGAATAAAACTATTTACCTACTTATTTATTTACTTATTCATTATGGTTAAATGAGTTATATCCATACATTATTATTTTTCTAATGTATAAAGTAAAATTCGCGTTTCTTCTTCAGGGCTTAAATTTCTTTGACACATGTTTTTATAATGTATGTCTCAGATCCAATCCCTCTTTTTCTTAAAGCCATTAAAAGCTTTTCTAGGCCCTGGTCACCGAGATTTATTATTTCCGTGAGATTTCTTGTTTCCCGATCCCGCGGGATGTGTCAGTTTCCTATTGAATCACTCTACTAAAAAAACCGCATCAAAATCCGTTGCGGAGTTTTAAAGATCTAAACATTCATACCAACAGATAGACAAGGAAGCGACTTTGTTTTATACTAAGTAATAATAATAAAAAAGTAACATTATAGTAGGTAGTGTTTTTTTCCTGTAGTCTGTATGACGTATTTTACTCAGAATCGGTTAAAAAAACATTGTTTTATTTTTCTGTTTCATGTAATAATATTAACTGAGCCCCAGAAGTTGTTTTTAGTAAACCTACTCAGATTTGTTTTCCAAACATGTATTAAAAAGAATATTTTTTGTTATTATACTTATCTACTTAGCAGTTGACAGTAGTCCATTAGTCCAACTTTGTGCAATGTTAATGTTTTTTTAAGTTTAACGTTATGTAAATTTAATGCAGTCATTACCATCCCCTCCAAAAAGTCTTAACTTTATGTTATGACTCCTCTGAATGAAACTGAGTCACTACACTATCATAAACGTATATATTGGTTCTTAGCACAAGTTACTTAAGGTTCTATATATAAACACAACTCTTGTAGATATTATCGGCGCCACCGAGATGTTACTACAGACCTTAAGATGAGTCATCTCTGTCTCAGATGTATTTACCGTGTTTTTCGAGAAAATTGGTGTGGTTCATTTATATTAAGTCCTGTTTATATTTTGTTACCATTGATGATTATTTTTCAATACGATATGTTCTCTTAGCCCATTCCACCTAACAATGTTCAGGGGACTACAGCGCCGAAAATAGCATGTATTAAAAGTTGCTTGCGCTGTATTTATCATTTTAACTTGTTATGAATGCTCTCTTGTTTCGAAAAGTAAATATTCGTGAGGCTAAATTCTGTAGGACTACCTATACAATGATATACTAGTTTTTATTTTTACGTAGACATCGTTTCTTATTACTCGTATATTGCCTCGAAATGTAAGTAGTAATAAAAAGTAAATCATACCCCGGCACGCACAGTTGGTGACTTTTTTAACGATCTTACCTAAACTTGGTAAATTTCTGTTCTAAGTTATGATGTTGTATTACGTACGTAGTAGCACTTAGTAGGTTCTATAATGGTAGTACTTATATGTAAGCCAGTATAGTTAAGTACTACTGTACGGTAAAGCCTGATGGAGTTTTGTTATGTTAGATAAGTAGGTGCCTACACGCAAACCGGTCAATCCACTTCGTTTTTAGACTAGCGTTTTTGTCATTAAGATCTTTGATATTACTATCAACAAGTTTGTCTGTGGTTAGGTTGTCTACGAATTCATTCACATTGACTAAATGACCTTTGTTGGGTACATGTTGAGTACACACACAAAGACATCTCTATAAAGTCGACATCTGTGAATTGTTGATGTGGCATAGAGGCACCTAAAGGTATGTCTAAAGTATTTTTTAATTATTCGTGTAAGAAATAATAGAGCGGTGTTGGTCTAGTGGTTGATACCCTGACTTTCATTTCGAAGGTCGTAGTTTCAAATCCTGGCTGCGCGCTAATACCTACATTTTTCTTTAAGATAAATGTAGGTATGTGCGCTATTAACATCGCTCTTACGGTGAAGGAAAACATCGTGAGGAAACCCAAGGATTTAAGTACTGCACAAAGGCCCAATTGCGAAAACACAGTTAAAGAACTAACTTTTAGATATAATTATTATTTTTATTGTTTTTGAGTTCATTATTCTACTATCCTTTTGTTATTTATAATATATTAACAACTATCACATCTGATGGTAAGTGTTGATGCAATCGAAGATGAAACACCCTGACCTAGAAAGTATCTGTTCATTTATATATAAATCGAGATCTTTACGATGACGTCTCTGCGCATTAAAAATATATAAAACTTACCTATGTAGATATATACCACCACATTTATTATTAGAGTAATAATATACGTGTGCTAATCATATACAGAAATAAATAAAAATAATAATAAGAAAGGTACCCTAAATAGAAAAGCTATGTTAGGTATCTGTAGTAACGTTTTATCGTTTTGTTGTTACTACTTCGGTAAATTTTCTAAATGGGCACCCAAACCTAATGAATCGAGGAGCAATTATTTGCCTTGTGTTTACTCAATTTGGTCTGTGAATTGTAGATTTAGTTCGTTTGACCGCAGTGCCTTGTTTAATTAACCTATGTTTTTGTTCAGTCTGAAGCTATTTCTGAACTTCAAGGTAACTTAGTGTTAGTGAATTGTTACTAGGAAAGACTGCAAAATAAATTATGTTGCAACAGGCAAAGATATATTAACCCCATATACTTACGGTTTTATGCTACAAACTATCAGCACAATTTAAGTACAAGTAATATTAATAAAACAATATAAAGTTTTCACAATAGATATTATAGTGATGTTATGAATGGCACTTTTTAACATTCGCGATCGCGAATGCGAATATCTGCTACTCATAACTAACATTCCTGGATGCAAATGTAAGTGTTCAGTGAAGGAGAATGCGTTGAAGCTTCTACTTTTAGTGAAACCCTAATACTAGTAAAGTAGTCTAATACAATAAACTCTTATAGGGTGCTCCGACGTCGACTATGGTGTTTATAGTCTATGCGAAACAACTCTTTTTTTTTGATTAAAATTTCATAGAACATTCAATCAGGCCTAAGCCGAAAAATAGTAGACAGGAGAAACATTCTTAAATTCGCCGCTCGAGGTGGGAGCTCGCGACCGTGGTCTAGTTCGTTAAGGGTCTATATAACCCTAATAGCGTGACAGGGATAAAGCTAGCGAATTTCAGATGTATAAGTGAAGAACGTAAGATGTGACTATGCAAAACTTTACTGCGTAAAATCAAACAATTGCTGGTTTCAAGATAATTAAACGTTAATTTTGAAATTCAAAACATTCACTGCCTGCAGTGAACTAAGTTCAGTTCTTATACAAAGTTTTATTAGTTTTCGGACAATATTGACTGAGTAATATCACTTATTTGTACAATTTAGAGGGAAGTTTCTATTTTTTTTCTATCGAGAAAATTTTCTGGAATCGTGTTTTCACGACATTCACGTGTTGGTAAATATCCTCGACTTTAATAAATATGGGTTTAGAAACTTTTATTTCAAATAACATTTGTAGTAATTCACCCTAGAAACATCAGTTCTGGCCTACTACGGCCCCTTAAGACGCTTGGCTTGGGTATATACCAACAGACGCGAGTTCAAACCTTGACGTGAGTGAATTTTTGAAGATGTATTATTGCCTGTTATAAATAAAAACAAATTACTACAGAATCGTATCAATGCATTTTGAATTTATTATTTTACCTACGTTTTTTTTTGATGATATTCATATTCGCAAATATGCGTAAATATGCGAATATTCGTTACATTTGTAAGATAATATAAACAAATAATAAAAATTCTAACAGTATATTCTAACATTATACGAAAATCTTTTATACGTCCATAAAAAGGACAAATTTGTTAAAAAGTGATCGGAATATACCTGTTTTTAATTTGGGAAATAAAGATGATCTAACTGTGCCCTGAAGTATATGGGCTCCAGAAAATAAACATTCTGTATCTCATCAATGCGCTACTAAAATAATTGTTCAGGGATGTCTGCGATATGTCCATAAGTAAGTTTAAAAATTCAATAAAAATCAAACAATGCAGGCTGGCGTACTACGATACGTCATCTTATCGTAATTTTATAAAGATTGATTAATTAATCACGCTGATTTTTGTATTATTGTAGAATATTGCTCAAGTTTCTCTGTAGCCCTAATTATACGACAATGAAAATCACATGATCATTGAAACAAAAAAGAAACTGAAAATAACCCCATGACCTCTTATGAGCAGAAGTTTCTTGTGTCTTCCTCTTACGGTAGTTTACTTGGCGTTTCTAAAAAAATATGTAAAAGTATTTAAAAGAATAAAAATGTTTTGATTTGATTTGATTTGATGGCCCCAGTCTAGTGAATATTTGACGCACTTTTATTTGTTAGTTGCTTGGAATTGTATAGGCTTCGTTTTAGTGTTTTATTATTTAATTGTGTGTTCTTGAATTTTTTTTTTACATAAAATATAAAATAATAAGAAGAGATATCGTTCCTACAGATGGAAAATTATAACTACTGGATAGGTAGGTACATCGGCCGGCAGCTGTCGCTATAATTAATAGAATTGAAAGATATAAAATAAAAATTTAAAAGAGTCCACATCTCTTGTACATGACCGGTATATGCGTATGACAAACATGTGTTACTTTATGATTGTTAGGAATTTAAACTAAAACTAAGGATTAGGTAAGTACTTACACCCAAATTTCAAAAAGTCTGAGATGAATAATAAATCCTTTGACACTATCCTTATTCGATGTTTTTTTATCATCAACTAATGTTGGACTAAAAGGCGATCGAAAGAGAGACAAAAGATTACCAAGCTACATATACTATTTAAAGAACAGATGTCTGTTATTGTGAATTTACGTCATTGCCACAGGGTAATTTGTTTTCCCTTTTCATTATAGTTTACGTATTGATGTGAATGAAATGGGCGTCGGAGTGTTCCTAATGTCATGTAATTTGTCAAAGTCCTTTAACAATTCCTCTCGTCGTAGATTTCTGTAGGCGTCTTCATTTTGTTGTTACAGACTGAAAAAACTTGTCGGTTGTAGACATACTTGGGTTACCGTAGTAGTAGATTGAAAAAATGTACTAGACATCTATTCGACAAAATTGATGAGTGTTTCCCAGTAGTCAGATTTACGGTGCGCCTAGTCTGATTAACGGTGTTTTTTTAACTGACTAAATATTTGTTTAGCTAGACCAAAATAGAAAAAAGTAAAATGTAAACATTCTCTTATAAATAAAATAATCGATTGGTCGTCTGTTTTTAAAACTACAATCGAAAAGGAAATAAACGACGATCAAAACAAGAATTTAAAACTCTTAAGAATTATTATTTAATAAAATAATAGTACTTTATGCACCGAGGTACTAAAACCCTGTCTTATATAGCGGGCGTCATATTGAATCCAAAGCGTTCTAAGGACTCTAGAGAGTTAACTCCCGAGCCCAGCGAGGGTGTTAAAAACTTAACTTCTAGGTTGTGTACCTAGAGTCCTGAGTGAAGCGTGGGATTAAAACGTCCAAGATAAAGACAGGCTTTAGTACCGAGGTGAATACTCTACTTTACACATCTACTGCGAGAGAATAAAGACGCTACGAAAATAAGCATTTAATTAACAACAAAACAATAGATGAATGCTACGTGTATGGAATATATATTAAAAAAAAAAAATCTAGCTCTATACAAGGTGTAACAGGTAAGCCCTTTTAAGCCGAAAGGGGGTTGTTCTAGACGTCTAGGCGAACAACTTTTGGAAATTCGAAGTAGTTTTCGAAAATTTTAAGTTTAAAGTTTACTTGAGAATCAGCTGTTTCTCAGAGTTCGAGGTCATTGAACTTATCTTGTCCTTTCATTTTGTTTAGTCGACAACAATCGAAACTACAATTACCTTTATTTTCAAAAACAGCTGTTTTTTCAGTGAACTATAACTTCAAAATTTTCATAAAAAAGTTCGAATTTTTAAAAGTCGTAGAACAAAAGTTGTTCGCCTAGATGTCTGGAACAACCCCCTTTCGGCTTAAAAAGGCATGCCCGTTACATCTTGTATTAATTCAATTTAACAATGTTACATTAAAATGACGAAACGAAACATCGGCCTTAGCCGATGAAAAAATAAAGTTAAGGCTTTATATTAGCTAAAACTTTTTGCCTTACCCTTCCGTCGAAACAAAAATAGAAGAAAAATAGCCCAGTTTTAATTTTTTTTATGTGTTATGTCTAGGTGGCCAGTTCGAAATGGCCGTATGCTACCAGAACCTTAGTTCCTAATTTAAATTACTTTATGCCCTAGGTGTATAATGAGCACTCTATGCACCTAGGGAATAAAGACCCGCTTTACGTTGACCTTTTTGGCCAAATAAAGTAACTTTGTAGAACAGTAGGTGTGTAAAATACAAAATAATATAATATCCAAATACATTTTCATTTGTTTAATGTTGAGAATAAAAAAGCAAAATGAATAGTTAGTAGTTCCTAAAATAGTTACCCTAACCTATACAAAAGCGTCGTTTAAACTGACCTTTCGTTTAATATATGGATTAGTCGAGTAGCAAGTTGATTAAACATTTAATTAAAGTTGTTACTACACTGACTAAGTAGGTACCTACTAGGTGTTTCATTTGCACAGTGAATTAAATTAATCAACGTTTACTACTGCATTATGTATTCTGTGCATTAAAATACCATTATTGTGAATTTATACAATAAAAAATAAAAACAAAATACCACATTTAGTAATATAGTGAATGTAATAAAAAAATACTACATTTAGTAATATACTGAATGTAATTCAAGTTTACGTGAACTTCAAAATTGTATGGTGAGATGTTTCAAGCGGCCACTATAGTAGGAAGATTAAAATTTTCATATAAAATTTTCACTCTCTAATCTACATTAACGTAAAAAGGGTGAATGTCTATAAGTTCTGCTCAAATCTATATCCTCCTTGACAATATGACAGCTTGCGCACAGTTAGGTAAATTAGTTTAATTCAATTATATCATTTAATTCAGAAAATATCAAGAAGGTAAAAAATGATTAAATAACAATCCAAAGCGCCCCAGAGTCACTATGGGCGTCAACACTTAGTAACAGAAGCTTTATTTGGCTCCACAGCGAGATCTTTATTGAAATTAATTGTGTTCTAACTTCGCCTTGAAAAAAATGTTGAAAAAACAAGACTGTTATTCTCAAATGCTGGACACAATAGCCATAAAAATATAATGTCACGTCGGTTAATCTTTGTACAACGTCACAATTTACATTTAACGGCCCGTAAATTCCTCCTCGGACAAGTTTATTGCAGAAATCAATGGAACACTTTCATTCCGATCGTAATTTGTAGTCACATCTTGTTTGTCACACGATAATACTCGTATACGTGGGCATAGTGTGATTTGAGCAAATCTTGTTGAAGTATGTAGGCACAGTAAAGTCTACTTTACTCAATCTAAAGTGACCTCTACTAGGTCACTTTAGAATAACCTTTTTGTAAATCTTTTTAAGAATGGTCATCTTTTTATTATACTTTGGGAATGCAATTTATTCATAATACTTATATAACACGATGGAACTAAAATAAATAATAACTACTTATATTAAAACTAAAATTAATATAATTTAAAACTTAAATTTAATCTAAAATATAATTTCTAAAATAAGTTGATTTCTTAAATAAAACACAGAAATTTTAAAAAGACAAAGAGACTTCAAAATAAATAAAAAATCGAGGGCATCCCCCCCAATTTAATACGGACATCTAGTTTTTTTTTATATTTTTACTATCACTTTATTTTTTTAAATTACGGCGATATAAAGATTGAATATAAGTAATTTGTAATTATTTTAAAATGATGTGTGCTGAAATCAAACAAGGCTAAAACTATTAATAAAAATGTAACAACTATAATGAACCGTACTGTGTATTTTCGTATTAAATATTATGATTAAGAAAATCCGTCAAATATTTTGTGTAAAGCTTAGACAAGACACAAGATAAGATAGTTAACATGGGTTACCTACCCTCTGCGAATGAGACTCTTGGGGAATAACCCCTATTAATCTTAGTCAGATCTTTATCTCTACATAGTAATAAAACAAAATCGCTTCCTGATGTCTGTGTGTTTGTTTGCTTGGAACTTTAAAACTACGCAACAGATTTTGATGCGGTTTTTACCAGATAGAGTGATTCAGTAGGAAGGTTTATAATATATAATATAACACATTGTTATATTGTCGTGGGATACCGACTTACGCGGGTGAATCTGCGAGGCGCAGCCAGTATACAATAAAACAGAAGCTAAAACATCATGATATTATCTCAGCTGTATCAAATCTAGTTTCAAAATCCTTAACACTATAGTAAAATGTAGATATGTATATACTTATCAGTCGCGTGACCAGATAACGCACAAATAATCAAACTTGTTAGTAAACAAAGATTGATGGAATCGTTAACGAGCGATCATTCATTGATTTCCATCGATAAGTTTATCGTTTTGTCTGACAATCTTTGTTAATTGATTATAACTGTATTGCGTTCTAAATGACTCGGCAGCCAGTCATTAATAAATATATATCGGTTATAATGACATCATCATTAAATAAAAATGAACACCTCAACTATAAAATTATGTATAAACTCGATTTGAACGTAACAATTTACAAAGAAAATTGATTGAGTATTTTAAAAGGCTGCCGTTCAGGAAATAGTGATATTTGATACCTTGCCTTTCGTATTAGTTATTGAAGTTGCTAATGGACAATTTTACCTCGATATTCCTAATGGAATATAAATGAAAAGGACTCCAAAATGCTAATGTCAGTCGTATCAATTGCTTGAAAATGTATTGCAAAATAACGGTCGATTGCAGAAATGTCATTTAAAATTTGAGGGCTACTATAACAATTTTGAGTAGCTTTTAGATTAAAAATTGTTAGATCATTGAGTTGACGTTTAAAACAGTGAATGAATGATGATTAAAGGCCTGGCTTGATGTTAGAGATATCCCAGTCTATCCTTTTTTCACTTTAGTGTTCGTCGGACAGTTCAAGACCGTTTTGATATATCAAAGCAAAAACTGCCTTAACTTTAAAGAACATGATTGAAATTGATATTTCAAAAGTTTTTGAGTTTAAAAGCTGCTAAATTGTTTAAATAGCCCTTAAATTTTGAATACCGTTTTAGTATTCGGCCTTAACACTAACTACCTACATTATTTATTAGAAATATTTAGCATTCACACTGCCCTTATTTGTATTCGGTAATTTATTACAATAGTATTCGTAATGATCCTATTTTCAATGAAATACAGTTATTGTTCCTAAACCAAGAGACCTTGAAGTATTTATTCATTTAGTTACCTATGTATGTATGTAACTACGCCTTATAAACGGTATCATAAACGCGAGGATGTCATACTGTAACTTATTGTGCAATTTATTCCATTACGTGCCAGCCAACTTATCTATATGTAGGGACTTCGTCTGTCTGTGTGTCCCGTTGAGACTCGATCAGTTGATATTATCCCAATGAGTTGATATTACCCTTTTTAAATTCTCATTATTTGTTAAGATAGTTACATTTTACCGGGTCTTAATCGCGTGGAGATTGGCGAGAAGACCATTGTAACATGGTTGGAACGCCATAGTCACAGCAGCATTGCATGCGTCAGCAATATTTCATATAATGTAAAATAAGTAATAACAACCCATTGCATCAACGTCAATTATCTCAATGCATTGTAATGCATCGTATTGCTATGTAATCGTTTAATTATTAGGTTACTACACATCTGTGTGGATCAGTCTTTATAGTCTTAACAACAACGTCCTGTATTTGGATGGAAGTAGGTCCACATCTACAGATTACGTCATTTCTATATACTCGTACATACATATTTAGATATTATCATACCTATTACATACTACATACCTAATATTTATTTCTACATTATTGTCATCTATTCTTTATTTCTTTTTTTATGCTGCATTAAAACCACCTAACTAAAATGTCAAACTTCTCATCAATTTTCATGAGCGGTTTCGTAATAACATTCACGCTGTCTGTCTGTGATAAATTAAGTTAGGTTATAGGTAGAATAGCAACTTGAACAAGGTTTTCGGGGCTAGCCACGACTAGTGCGTAGGTGTCGGTAATTTTGGTTCACGTTATGTCACAGTGGAAGCAATGTGGCCACCCCGACGAGCGACGTCATTCGCAGACATTGTCCCAACAGACTAAAATGGCAATAACCCTAATTTGCTGTAAAAGACGTCAATGTTCGCATTAACTTGATGAGATGGCCATTAATTTGTTGATAAGTAGAACCTGCGGGGTCCTAATCACCTAATTGGTCGCCCTTTCCATAGTTTGGTACAATCAATTTGCTATCAGTCAAGCTACGCTTGTTGGCCAACTGGTAGGATTAATTTTCCGAATGTTGACCGCACCTCGGTCACGCCCTAGCGTACACTGCTAATTAATAGTCTTTTCGATAGGTGCGTTGCGTTGAAGCTCACGTTACATCTATACGAGTAACATTAGCATGATCAACCTTCGCCTTGAAAGCCATCCGTCGATCTAAACTCCCGCCTCGTGATATATTACCCTCTCGATTTTAGCGGAAACACTAAGCTCACCCTTGTTAAGGTCAATATTTACCCTTATGATTAACTGCTCCTTTGAAGTTGATAAATTGACAGTAGACAAAATTTTCCGTGTTTCTAGAGAATATCATTTCACAATTTGTAAACAAAGTAACGACGCGAATGTAATTCTCTAATTATGTTATAGTATGTACCTATTTGTTTATTGTTATCTTTCTAAAAGTTTTAATTAATTGAGGCAAAACAATCTCGTTTCAGATGTAAGGTATTCCAATGGTCCTCTTATAAAACCATGTATCAATGAGATAATATTAAAGCAAGGAGACAATTTCACATTTACTTGCAAAGGAAAAAATAAAATAAAATTTAGACAGCAAGAGGGACCCGAAGAAATAATCGGAGATTTTAATATAACTATAATTAATAGTACAATAGATGATGATGGCGAATTCAGATATAAAGTAGATTTAGTATTAACTAATGTCGATAGATTTGCGATCGGATATTATGCCTGCTTTTACGATGATAATGTAGATGAAGAAAATGATGAATTGTATAATAAATATTTGAATAACCTAGTAGAGGAACCAAGTAACTCAGAAAACGTCACATACTTTTACGTATATGTTAATGGTGAGATTTTATGTTTTGCAATTTGATCTACCGCGATTTTTATAACTTTTCTAGTTTGAAATAATAAATATGCAAAAATTTTAGGCACAGATAGTTTGTACGCACCAATGAGGGAACTCATTATGCCTAAGGCGAACATGGTGGTTGTTGAATGTAGGCCAACCACTCCGGATGTTGAAGTTAATTTAACGTTGGTATGTATTCCTACTTCAAATAGGAGAGTTCTAATAGAATTAGAGGTATTTCATTTATTTAAGTTCAACTGAATATATTATCGAGATTTTTACTTGATGACGTACAAAAAGTTTTTGATATTAATTTGCTTATGCGTTAAATTTGTATTTCAATAGAGTACATGGGATGCCAAATCATATATATAAAATAAAATTACATTCGTATCGTCGTCATTATTAATGGTCTAACCTTGTGAGAGTCTAACTTTACTTTTTGTTGTTTTTAATTCTAAAATTTGCAAAATAAATAGAAGACGTATCTACGTATATACTAACGCTTATTGCTTTATTATAAACTATTCCATACAAAATAAAAAATAAGCATGAATGAAAACAGTATAATACTGACATATTGTTTTCGTCATAAAAGTTTTCATAACATCATTCTTAATATTCAGGACATTCCAGACAATGCTAATAAACGATACAGCCCTAAAATAGGGTTCACCTTTGTCAATAAAGTACTCGCTGACCGATTTGGGATAAGCATGTTGAGTTGTGGCTTTAGCAAAGACGACAGATGGGATTCCAAAGATGTTTTTGTAAAACGTAGGTGTTTACGAGTAAAACATTATTGATACGAATACAATGACATGATCTTCGTCACATTCATGATGATTAATTCACTAATAACTTGATGATCAATAAGACTGCATTATGTAGAAAGATGTTCACCATGAATGTGGCTTCAAATCAGTATGTTTTTCAATTTCGACAGTATTTCTTTTTCCATATTCATATTGAAATATAAATTCGTACAAATTGAAAAACATTTTGCGGAGCTCTAACCATATATTTATTTATTTGGTAAAATAAAATAGCCGCAGAGTAACAAGCCAAAAAAGCTACAATCATCGCGACCGGATTTTTCGTACTCACCAAAAATTGGATTTATAATGAAAAATTGTACGTTGCCTTTGCTATGCAATGCAACGCGGGGATCTATGAATGAATCGAAGACGATAATTAGTAAGTAATATAGCATCGATGTCACTAGGTAGCGTGGTGTGATGGTTTCCTTTACGTTCGTTCACACAGATCATACCTTTTTCCATGTTCCATATCTTTGTTTTTTTTTTGTTAGCTTTAAGCTTGTGTTTACTAATTTTATCCTTATTTTTCGGTGTGTTGCTCTGTGTCTATATGTGCATGCTTCAATTTTCTACTATTAGAGTAGATTTATAATTATGTTTTAACTTACTAACATTCTGTTTCTCAATTGTTTTACTTATTTTCTTCTTATTAAGTTAAGAAAATGATGCTGTAAGTATATTTTATTATAATTTGGGCTTTGTTATACTAATTGGAGAGTGGTTTGGCATTTGAGTAAATATTACATCTAATTATATAAAATTTATTCAAAGGAAAATAATTTGTTTCTATCGATGATTTGCCAAACAGCAATAAAAATAAATATTTTAATACTGACGATATAATTTGATTTCTAAAATTTTTATATTAATTAGTTTCTATTAGTTGATTGTCATTACCTACAATTTATTATTTATCTTATACATTTAAAAATAAATATTGAATTTTAAATAATTTGAGATATAGAAAATGAAATGTTTGGTAATTTTCAGGAATTTTAGCACCCCCAGAACCTAATTTAGGTTTACCAGATTTAAAAAGGAAAAATATTATTCCAAAAAAATGGTACCTCAAAGGAGAAAGTTTTACTCTTAACTGTACTGTCGAGTACCAGATAAATTTTGTTGTCAAACTTCAATGGGAATATCCTAATAAAAATAGATGGGTGAGTTTGTTGGTACTAAAATATAGTTATAGCAAATTAATTACGACTTTAGTTTCGGGTTAGGGGGAAAGTCCTAACCAGGGACCAATTATACCCTATTAAACATTTTAAACTCACACGATTTGAACTCAGAAATATACGCGAAAAAGACCCGCGAAAAATTATTATCAATTATAACCTTTCAAATTTGATAAAAGTCAACTAGGCCCAACGGTATTTTAGACATTTCGGGCTATTTCTGTACATTGCAATTTTTACAAACCTCAAATTAACTTTTCTAAAAAAAAACAGGTGCGCGCAAAACACTTAACCGTCAACAATTTTAATGAGTACTTAATAAAATATTTCATTTTAGGACATCATACATATGAATAACGAAAACGAACACGTATCTGGTAATGTTCTTTACCATAACATAACAATAGTTAATGCCACGAAAGAAGATGAGGGAATGTACACGTGTATTTCGAGCAACAATTGTGAGAAAAAAGAAAAAAGTGTCATCATGAACTATTACGGTAAAACACAATTTAATTTGCATATCCATACAATATACTACAAACTGCAAATATATTATAAATACTTAACTGCGTAGTTACAAGCCTAAGCTTTTATTATATATTTTATTTATCTTAGCGTTGCACTGTTGGCGTAACGCTAAAGGATAATTTATACTAGACCGTGCCGGGTCCAAACTTCGTTGTCTGTTGCTCGGCCGCCAATCTGTTGCAACAGGCCGATCGACTGCCCGCCGAGCAATGGACAACGAAACTCGGACTCAGCACGGTCTTAGTATAAATCATCCTTAAGACTGATGAAGCCACGAAAGGCGGTTATTTTACATAATATCTTTATTTTCAGATAAACCAATACTGGAACTAACTGATAGCAATTATAATAAAGGAAGTAGAGTTTTGTTTTCAAGACAGAATTCGATTGGATTAATTTTCGAGATAGAAGATTATCCAGTCGCCACACATTATTTGTAAGTATTTGTTAATGTGTCGCAATGAAAGTTAATAGGTATAAGAAAACATGCACGGAATTACAGTTTAAAGATGTTTTGACTAATATGTTCGAAATAGTTTTGACCGCAACATTGGAGTTTTGACTGCAATATATATTTGCTATATACGAGATCTTATCATATTTTACTATTATTGTAAAAGTGAAAGTTTGTGAGTGTGTATGTGTGAGTTTGTTGCTCCTTCACACAATAACTACTACATCGAAAGTCTTTATGTAGATAGCTGAAGACTTTTAATCCTGAAATTCTCACCTAATCGGGACTTCCGATATGACATTTTGGGAAATTACTAAGTATGTAAATAATTAATGATTAAATCTTTCTTATACTTTCAGTTTGTTAAATAATAAAGAACTTAACATCGAAAACACCGATAAGTACAAAGTAATCGAATCACCAAGATTTCAGGGTTCGAACAAGAGAACAGTAGAATTAAAAATTCTAAACGCCAAAATCACAGACACAGGAAATTATACTATGGTAGCTCAAAATGGATACTTAAGTGAACGCTTTACTTTTGTAGTGATGTATCAAGGTAAATAAACAAACAATGATTTAAAGCGTCATTATGCTGTGCAATAAATGCAGCATTTAGTCATAGTCATTGTACGGTAGGTCCATTTTAGATTTCGGTACCCAAATGGAAAAACGGGATCCGTTTACTAACACCAGTGTTTAGAGACAAGTCGAGTAATTACTTTGACTAAGTAATGCATGTTGTCTCGCTCTTATCAGATGTTTTCAACGTCAGTGAAAATGTGACAGAGATTTTTCTTAGGCAGTTTTTAAATATAAGTATGATGGTGTACCTATTGTAAAACTCACAATACCTACATACAATACTAATCTATACCTACTAATAAAAAATAAAGACTTAGGCAGGGTAATTACTAGCCTTGTCTATAATACTGGTGTAAGACTACTGTCCTACACCAGTACTGTTTGTGTGTTTGTCATTCATCGGGCTGTATCTCGTGAACCGTGATAGTTAGATAGTTGAAACTTTTACAGATTTATTATTTCTATTGTTGCTATAATAACAATTAACAGAAACAGAATAAAAGAAATAAGGTGGATTCTCAAACAACAAACGTGATATTTTTGTGATATTGATACGGAACCCTTCGAGTACTAGTCCGACTCGTGCTTGGCCAGATTTTTGAACTAAAAATACATCTCATTTTTTTATTTTAGCTACCCCAGTAATAGACTATTTTCAAGACACAACATGCGTCGAAGGCATGAGTACTGCACTCTTGTGCAGAGCTTCCGGATTTCCATTGCCCAGAGTTACGTTCTCTTTCAACGACTCAGAAGAAATGGTAAGTGGTATTTGCTTGTACTATTTCAAAACATTATACCATTTTCTACAACAGTTGTAAAATATACAGAAGTTACTTCTCCTTTCATGTGAAGACGCCATCGTATTATTTATTAATTTAACAACATACATTTTTGTAAGTGGCGAGCGATACCTAATATCTGATTTCGTTCCTCCCACAATTATGTTTAGACTATCAGGAACATACGGAATAATAAACATTATAACAATAATAAACATATAAACATTACTTACATATTCGAAAAGGTCTCAGTAGTTGATGCTGATACTTTATCTTTTAAAATTTCACAGTTAAGCACAAATAGTTCGGCCGATTCTCCATATAATGTAACGGCATATCTGAATATACCAAGATGCATAAACACCGGAAATATTACATGCAAAGCAGAGAATAAAATCAACATAAAAACTACCTCGACAAAATTAACGAGGAACTTGTTCCTTTATGAGATACCAAATGGATTTGGTATAGTTTTATCATCGCCAAACAGCACCAAAGATTTATGGTATCATGAAGATGATAATCTTAACCTCAAATGCTTAGCTTCGAAATATTTCTATGATAGTGTGACTTGGATTGCAGATGACGGAAATAATATTACAAATATCAGTAAAAATGGTAAGCTTTGAAATTTCTAAATACTAAATTATGACAACGTAGTAATGTTTTTTTGTATAGCTGCGTATTAAACGCAAACACGATAAAATTTTAGAGTATGATAATTTCAATTCAAAGCAACTTATCCATTTTTACAGTTGTGTATAGCACAAGTGAGCATTCTATCATCGCATCTTTAAAAATAAACAACTTAACTGTAAGTGACACTGGAATTTACAAATGCCGGGGTTGGAAGAATGGGAAAATACAAGAAGATGTCGTCACAATCAACGTTGAAGGTTTGTCGCTGTTTACAGTAAGCCTGTGTGTTAAATAAAATGCGCTAACAAATTATTTTATGAAATTAGACCCATTTTTATGGTTTTAGCCGCGTTGTTTTTATGGTTACATGTAATTGACATTAATAATGTGTTCACGCATTTTCAACAACATTGATATTTATGTCATATTAACTTTATGTTATTTGTAAACATGTGGATGCCATCCCTTCACAGAGTTACGTAATCCCATCATCGCGGATGCAGAAGGCGACCAAGACATCAATGCTAATAGATATCAACCAGTTCAACTTGAATGTCAAGCCGAAGGTGTTCCGAAACCGAAAGTAACATGGTTTAAGGTAATTCCAATATTTAGGAATGTTTTCTCTACTAAGTAATAGAATTAATAGGTGTTATACCGATCTGTCACTTACTTACTGCCATTGTAACCATAGGCAAATAGAGCAAAAAATGTTTCATCTGCTGAAATTCCCGTCGTTACAATTATTATTATTTTCCTACATATTGCAAGATACTTTTGACGCAACAGACAATGCTGTAGGTGTCGCTTCTACTGGGCTACAGCATTTAAGTTCAGTTCCTCGGAGATGCAGAATTGACTCAAAAAGAAGCATAATGAAAATATTTACAATTATGTTTATGGATCATTTGTTCGGAATATTAATTAAAAATAACTCAATTTTACAGGATGGAATTCTTCTAGAAAACAGTACAGATGCAAAAATTATTTACTATGAAAAAGATCGCAATGTAATTATTTCTACTATTGATATTGCTAGTATGCAGCAAGAATTGGATGGGAAATATGAATGTATCGCAGAAAACTATTTAAATAGGGACGTGAAGACATATACCTTGATGTTGCAGAGTCAGTATATCTAAGTATATTAATAAGTCATATCTAACTTACTAATAATAAATTAATAGCTAAAAAATGTGGTAATGATTTCAAAAGTTTTTTTTTATCTAGGCAGTTAAAAAAACAAAAAATAAATTCTTAGAAAACAAGCCTAATTACAAAATTACAATGTTTATCGCAGTATAGTGATATCTAACCAATAACGTGATTTTTCAGAGGAACCGATCACAACTTATCTGATAGCAATAATTGTTATCATCTTCATACTTAGCTCACTTGTTTGCTACCTGTGTTGGAAAGTCAAAAAGGAGAAGAAGTTTCGTAAGGAACTGGCAGCTGCTGGACTTCTGTATTTCAAAGAGGGGGTTACGAAATCACTTAATCCAGAACTTGGTATCGACGAACAAGCAGAACTTTTACCATATGATGATAGATTTGAATTTTCTGCTGAGAAGCTTAAGTTGGGTAAGATATCGAAAGATAACGCAAAACCATAGTTAAGCAAAACTTCATGTATCCATATTTCTAGTGCCATTAAGTAAAAACACAAAATTTCAGATCGGCTAAAAACACAAAATTTTAGATCGGCTAAAATACACAAAAATTCAGATCGGCTAAAAACACAAAATTTCAGATCGGCTAAAAACACAAATTAGCAGTGGTGAGATCAAATTCAGGTTATATCCAGTAAACAAGCATAAATTTTGGCATACAAAATGATGCCAGTGGGAAAATTATTTAATCGCTTCTATCATGTATTTATCTATATACAGGTAAACAGTTAGGTGCAGGAGCGTTTGGTGTTGTTTACAAAGCCGAAGCCAGGGGAATCGTCAATGCTGAAGAAACTACTCTGGTAGCTGTGAAGATGGTGAAGAAAACAGCTGACAATATGTACATCAAGGCATTAGCTTCTGAACTCAAAATCATGGTACATTTAGGAAGGCATATAAATATAGTGAATCTTTTGGGAGCGTGCACTAAGAACGTCGGAAAACGTAAGTTTCTGTAATCAATTGGTAATTTACACTAATTAAAATCTATCTATATATAATTTCGAGACCATTGGATTTTTCTAAAAAAACTATTATTCTAAAAATGTCATACCGAATATAAATGCTGATAATGCATTAATTGCAGGCGAACTGTCAGTTATCGTCGAGTACTGCAAGTTCGGCAATATCCACAACTACATTATGCGACACCGCGATGTTTTTATTGACCAGTTGACTGACAGCAATAAGGAGAAAACTTTCGGGAAGATTAACCAGGCCTTCTCCTGCACTGGAAGTTCAGGGTAAGATAACTCTTTTGATAATGACGATTATAATATAATGAAAATTTTTCATTTTTTTAAATAAAAAACATTTTCTAGTTTAAGTCTCTACTAAAACTGCATCAAAATCCGGTTCGTAGTTTTAAAATTCTCAGCATACTTACAAACATCCAGACAGGAAAGCGACTTTGTTTTATACTATCTATCTATACTTATAATAAAGGAAGAGAGGACAAAAAGTCTGTACTTGGAAGCAAATTAAAAAAAAAGTTGTCCAAAGGGCTTAGAAAAAGTAATAGAATAAAATTAAATAATTTTTAAAATTCATGTCTGTCTTATTGTCTGTTTCTCCGTTTATCTGTCGGTTCCTTAAACAATTTAAAACTACTTAACCGATTGAAATCTGGTTTTCAATATTGGATAGTTCTATTTTCGAGGAAGGTCGTGGTATACTTTACATCGAAATTATAATTAGTAGAACCCGAGTAATCAACAAAAAAGTCGGCTATGCACTATTTCTACGCAGACGAAATCGCGGGTAACAGCTAGTACCAACATATGATCAACATGCCTGTATGTTTAGTAAAAGATGGTAAAAGTCAGTTGTCATTTTAATTGATCGTTATGTCCATTTCAGTAAACAATATTTATGCTGAAATTAAATACAGTAATAAAATAAATTGTCGGCTTGGCAATTGCGGTAAATTGCGCGACATTTGCGTAGATACCGAACTTGTTATCTAAATATTTGAACTCAAACAACTGCAATTTTTAATAAAACATCTGCATTAAAATGTCACTATTCGTTTGTTTTCAGTACACCATCAGACTATTATGGCTGCACAAATACCCAAGAGACTGATCACACATTTGTTCATACTGGCTATACCAATCGCTCTGGACGAAAAAGTAAGTTTCTGTCTAAATTGTTGTCCAACTTAGTCAAGGCAGATTGGTTCATAGAATATAGAAAATATTCTTGTGATTCTAAGGCCAATTGTAAAAGAAGGGAGTGAAACAAATGTCAAAACACTGTAAATTTAGAACTTAGCAAATTCAAAATTAGCAACTTAACTATAAAAAGAATTTAACAAAATTGTATTTAAAAATGGGCCCTACCATGATGTCTTATAAGTCGTCGCAAAGTCGTCGCGTTGTTGTTCAGCTAAAAACAAAAATTAAAAACACATCAAATATTTAAAAAAAAACTTTAAAAAATAAAAAGATTTTTTTAAATAGTCTGTGGTTTTAAAAAGTAGTCGGGGTATTTTTTATTTAAAATTTACTTTATATTTTTGAACGACAAAAGGACGACATAGCAACGACAAACGAACATGGTAGCGCGGAATATTTCATTCATTCCATTGAATTATAATAGGTTATTAGTTTTCTTAGTAAATTTTTGTTTCCTTTGATAGATGTGGCAAAAAATATACAACCTGTGGAAACGACTAAAGGTAACAACGATAGCTACCTACGTATTTATCTTTAGTTGAAGTTGTGCACATTTTAATTTTCCAACCGCACATGTTTAGTACTAGCACATGTAAATATTATATTTTGTGTTTAGCACGTGGGTTTTGTTGAGTTTTTGCACATTTTCATTATGATTTACTTGGTTTATCCTATATTTTATACATGTTTCAACTATTTTCAAGTGAAATAGCATGTAATAGCCTGGGTTCAAAGCGAGAGTGAATCGTTTCATAATAGGTAATCCCGCTCAATCGTATATTATAGCGTCGCTTTCCATCAGGTGAACTATAGAAAACATTAGCATTAGAAATAAAGAAAACTTAGTTAAACCTAGAACTAGATTAGTTAAAACAATGAAACTTGGTTTAAGTCTCAAAATTGATCTGTACAACCATCTTCCTCACCTTGTAAGACAACTTCCGTTCAATAACTTCAAAAATAAAATTTATAATTTCTTTAAAATTAACCCCTTTTATAATATATCCGAATATATGGCTTGCTCATTTCTTGACATATAAAGACGCGTGATCTAATTAGTACCATTCATCTCTTCACGTAACAACCATTTTGACTTATTTACTTGCTTTGACATTATTATCATTTAGTATTGTATGCTATTGATTTGACATTATTATTTAATATTTTATGATTCTATTATTTGACATAATTATTATTACTCACTAATTTATTTTATTATTATTATTTTTATTGTATTATTTGACTTGCCAATATTGCGAAATGTAATGACATGGCCAATAAATGATTTATGATTTATGATTTATAGTCAAGCGAATATCTATATCTGATTTAAAAATAGAAAGTGTAACGGATAAGCTGATTTTCAAGTAAACTTTACACTTAAAATTTTCAAAAAGTACTTCGAATTTTCAAAAGTCGTAGAACAAAAGTTGTTCGCCTAGAAATCTAAAACTACCCCCTTTCGGCTTAAAAGGGCTTACCTGTTACATCTTGTACATAAAATTTGTTTTAATTTGAATATTTTACGAGTAAAAAAAACAGACGTAGCTTTGAAATGAAAACTAAGTAAGGTAAAATAAGTACCACCATGTGCGGTCGACATGATGTTTCAATTGCCTAAAGTAGCGTTATAACAGTATGGTGTTTAGTTTTATATAATTTTATTATTTGAAGTCTCTCTTTTCCCTCTCGCTTTCTACTAAATATAATGAAACAAAAGAATACCAAACGCTTTATTACGTGCTATCTCTGAGGCCGGCTTGCATAACGGTTCCGAAACATGTTTAAGCTGTTAAACGTGTTTAAAATTTGTCAGAATATCAAGAACTGTCAATGTGTGGCAACATATTATCAATCGTCCAATTACTGAAATAGAGTCCAATGTTCGATTTCCAATAAATTATTTTAAAATTTATTTAGTTAAATATATTTTTAAATACCGTTATGCAAGCCGGCCTGAGTGTTGGTTTTTATTACTGAACTTAAATTGATAATAGTACATTATGTATATCTAAATAATTTCAGCATCCGAAGGATACGTCGTGCAGCCGGAATGGCGTTCGACATACGAAACCGACTACAGCGACTATGACGGCCGCACACCGAGACCCCTCACGTCACGGGATCTACTGGCTTGGTCCTTCCAAATCGCAAGAGGGATGGAATATCTTGCTAGTAGAAAAGTAAGTTTAAATCCTTACTAACTGCGTCCCACGGTTTACCCGCGTAAGTGCCGATCCTGTGGAAAATGGGATCAAAAGCCTATGTTACTACTTGATAATTTTTTAAATCGGTCGAGTGGGTTGGAGCCTATTCATTAACTTACTAATCTTACCAATATTATAAACGCGAAAGTTTGTATGCATGTATGTATATATATATATGTGAGGTTCTTACTCTTTCACACAAAAACTACTTAACCGATTGCGATGAAACTTGTAATATAGATAGCTGGGGACCTGAAATAACACATAGGCTACTTGTTATCCCGATATTCCCGCGGGAACGGGACTTACGCGGTTGAAACCGCGGGGCGCAGCTAGTAAACTAATAAATGTTTCCTCTTATAATATTAGTAGTTAGATCTTTCGCGGTTGGCTAGATTAGACAGTTAAAACAGTGTGGCGTTGTTCATATAAAAAGCCTAAACAAGTGGTTACATACAGTAGGTATCAAAATATGATGGTGAAACTTTGTTGATTTTTCCTTATATGTATTTGTACCTATATATAAGGCGCAATTGATACGATAGCTACATCCGGCAAACAGTTAATTTATCTAAAACACATTTAGATGGGTTTCCACGCTCGCGTTGCCGTAATTATTGTTTTTAAACATTTTTAGATAGGATATTATTCCGGCCGCGATTTTATTTATTGTATAAAAATACGTTTTTATTTTAACCAAGGTTTGTATTTCTTATCATCGAAACGACGCGATAGTATACCTACCTACTGCTTGTGATAGCCCCATCGTCGACAATATGTCTATACTTATACTTATAATAAAGGAAGAGAGGACAAAAAGTCTGTACTAGGAAGTAAATTAAAAAAAAAGTAGTCTAGGGGACTTCGGATAAGTTGTAGAACAAAATTATATAATTTTTAAAATTCATGTCTGCCTGACTGTTTCTTTGTCTTTCCTTATACAATTAAAAACTACTAATCCGATTGAAATCTGGTTACCAATATTGGATAGTTCTATTTTCGAGGAACGTCGTGGTATACTTTGCATCGAAATCCAATTAGTAGAACCCGAGTAATGAACGAAAAATTGCAACCGCTCGAGAACCGCTCGGGCGGCCGCGCCCTTGATAACGCGTTTATCACTTCTGCGGGTGAACCGCGGGGCGCAGCTAGTGTTCATAATAAAGGTGTGCCTTCCTAGGCCTATGTACGTCGTTCTACGCACATCGTCCAAGGCGAAATCAGGAAGAGCTTTCTTGAAGTTCGCAGCTTCATCGTAGCAAAATATTTTCAATTTATAATACTATACATAAAATATAAACTAGCTGCACTCCCTAATTTCACCTGCGTAAGTTTCATCTTGCGGGAATATCGGGATAAAAAGTCACCTATGTAATCGCAAGCACAGTTTTTACATAAAGAAGTACCAAATTTACTCGTTTACTTTCTTACTTACACACAAACTTTCATATTTCTAATATCAGTAGGATGTAGGGTATTACTTTTAAATACTACAGCTAAAATGTAACCGTTTGCTTGTCTTTCTTTTTTGCCTTACTCTAGTCTCAGTGTTAACCTGACCTAACGACTAACTACTACTAACGGCGGGCGAAGCCCGGACTGCAGCGCAGAAGGTTGCGGGTTCAATTCCCGCTGGGGACAAATATTTCTGCTGACCATGTTTGTTTCTAATTCTGGGTGTTTTCTTTGTATCATATGTATGTATTTACAAAAAAAATATGTAGTATATTCGTACCCTAGTACCCGTCTATATTACCCATAGTACAAGCCTAGTGCTTAGTTTGGGGCTAGATAGCGCTGTGTGCAATGTCGTGAAATATTTATTATTTATATTTAACAACGATTAGAAATAATAACAGAGACTATATTACTTCTTAACGTACCTTCCGAAGCACAGAAAATATAATGCTACACACACTATCGGGCACTCATTATCAAGATAATTACCCAGGTTAGTTGAGACCCAGCCAAGCGCCAGATTGTCACGTTGCGTTAATTAACTTACCTTATCCTTAAATTCCAGGTACTCCACGGTGATTTAGCGGCGAGAAACGTGCTGTTAGCCGAAGACAATGTCGTCAAAATATGCGACTTTGGCTTAGCACGAAGCATTTACAAGAACGACGAATATCAAAAACAAGAAAATGTAAGTTTATCGATATAAACTTCCGGAAAATAAGCAGATTCTTTAGTTATGTATGCCTTTTATAAAAAGCTCTGCAACTCAATTAATTTAAATTATCAAACTTCAAGGACATTGAAATCCTTTCGATATGATTTCTCCTTGGTGCTGTTAATTACTGACTTAAATACCTACTTTTAAAATAAAATGAATGGTGGTAAATAACTTGGGAGTATAAGACTGGACTTGTCTCTATTAGAGACTAGAAGGAGAAAGTCCGCATGATAGGTGAACCTTTTTTGTTTCGGTTTCAAAAAAGGTTTTATACGGTACCAAGTCAAACTGTTCAGAAATTAAGTCACACCTTTATAAAAGAAGACTTTAAATTCGAACGTGCGTAATTAAAGTTAAGAAGTTTAGATTTTAAGTCAACTCGGCTTTGTAAAATAGCACATGTTTTTTTTTACATAAAAACCTTTCTATGTTTCAGAGTCCTTTGCCTGTTAAATGGCTGGCAATCGAATGCATGACAGACCGCATATTCTCCACTCAATCCGATGTGTGGTCTTTTGGGATCGTGCTTTGGGAACTGTTTTCACTCGCCAAGACTCCCTACCCGAATATCAGCCCGACTAATTTATTGCAGTTTTTGACTGAAGGGTGAGTAGCCGATTTAATAAAGTATAGTATGCAAAATTTCAAACATCTAGGCTTAGTGGAAGTTATTAAAATTCATGATTTGATTACCCACAGCGAGACAGGTGGAGCTAAATTAAAGTTTTTATAAAGTATCTTACACATTATGCCGCCAGTCGCCCATTTGTTTTGGCTGACAGCCAACAAAATGGGCAACTAGATGCTTATTATACACGACTGCCAAAGGAAGTGTTATTACTGGTTATAGTTGCATACTTTAAAATTGTTTAGTAGCACCATTTGCTATACGTACGTTTACTCTGGCCTTTCACTATGAATGAAACCGTGTGGCAACCGCGTCTATAACCGCATAGTTAGTTGAATATTACTTGTCTATTCTGGATATGATTGGAATTAATATGCCATACCTTAGATACTAAAGGACTTTTATTGATAATAATCAACATCTGTATTGTATTGTACTGTACTGTACAATGTATTCCTTCACCTCTACTAAGTACATGATAAATAATTACGAATAGTTATACAAATTCTGACGATGGGCAAACTCTTGAGTTTGAAATATGGAACTCCACTCTCTGCGGCATAGAGATTATTATAAATTGCCGGTTTATTGGATTATCCTCCAGCATAACACTAGCTGTCACATAATATAGCTCGATCGTTTCCATACACTTGGTTGTTGGTAAGACATTCATGGATATTTTTAATTCTTTTCATGCACTCTTTTCACGTTCCTCACCAAAAGTGGCCATCTTTTTCCTAGCCAAACTCTCCGCCTTCTACCGCAGCGCGGGACAAGTTTTGGCGTTTACTTCCTTCCGTTTCAATTCCAAATTATAGTTTTAAAATATATGTGAGGACTAAAGCCAAATTATGTAATGTATATTACTATTTAAATACAAATATTAATTAACTTACCGCAATACTGATTTATTTCTTGCAATTCCATAACATTCTGATAAAAAGTTATTTACAAACCCTCCGTTCGGTCTGGATGTTTTTTCGATAGGATCCTACAGATGGCGCCAACCGTTGTGATAGTCGTTCTTATCTTGAGTCACTTATTAATGCTAGATTTTCGCTAAATACCTAGCTGAGTTGTAATTATTTTGATAAACATCCCTAATAAATGATAGTTTAAAACTAAGCTATATTTTTGTTTGGAGTTGGAACTAGGTATCTTTTAATTAATCCCCTATTTGGCGGCTAAATACACAATAAATATAAAAATTCTATATTCAAATCATTACAAGATAAACGTTTAAATATTCTCACTCACAACTTTTGATTTGGTAATATACATAACCCCATCAATGCCACTTTCTACAAATACTTACCTTTTATTTTATAACCGTCATTAATAAAGGAAACTTGAAGCAAAAGGATGGGTATTTCATAAGTATATTTTTTTGTTATTTTCAGCCATCGTCTTGACAAGCCCGCTTACGCCGACGATCGCCTCTACGACGTGATGAAGAAGTGTTGGGAACAGAAGCCGACGTCGCGTCCTTCCTTCACGCAACTACAGGAAATACTTGGGACGTTCTTAGAAGATAATGTTAGAAATGTACGTATGAACTATGGTTGTGCCTATACGAAGTTCTCAATTAAACACAAGATAACATCTGTCTGTTTATTGGACCTTTATGTGTAACTGCCTAGATATTACCGAGATAACCTAGATATTGGGTGTAAGTATAAAGTAAAAAAATCTTAATCCATCACGGCTACTTCAATGTTAGGCCATATAATTGGCCTCCTGCTGGGACACAACCACCCGTGAGATTTAAGGCGCATACCCACCGACGCTCACGCTGTATACGCACGTTCCCCCCCCCCCCCGTCCCACCTCTGTTTCCACCACCACAGTTACCGCGCGCCCTCTGTCCCGTGGGCCGTGCGTAGCGTGCGCCGCGGTGGGTCAGCGCCTTAAGACGGCGATGGCACGATGTTTGTACTCCTTTAAAAAAAAACTGCTCCACAATAGCTGTAGACCACGATAAATATTCTATTCGTGAAACCCTGTAATTGGTTTTTTTTTTTTACTTAAGCTATCGTTATGTTGTAACAGCTGTTGGTTTTCCAAATAAATAAATGGAAGGAAGGTAGAGAGGCCTTTGCCCTGCAGTGGAACAAGAACTCCATGACCTATTTGTACCTATAAATTGATTAAATTTTCGTGCGAGTTAATCAATGTCTTGCGGTCATTGCTTGGATGGGATACCGATAATGGGTACGGTAAAAATATTTTTCTTGAGCTCTTTCGTGAAAAAATCTAATAACAAAGCTTCGTTTCCTTTTATTTTAGTGTTTAAAGGTATAAGTGCTACCCTCAAATTTATATCTTCCTATTGTCAGCACACATTTAGAATTTCTTCTATGGTTCTCGCGATTTTGCATAAAAAAACACTATATTTACCGGGTTTAATCGCGTTATATTCATGATTTTTAACCGACCGAGCTTTCGCCAACTTTACAGTTGGCTTTTTCAAGGTCGACGACCTTTACACATTCAGAATATTGCAAACCGCTCCGATAATAAAAACTTCACAACGAACAAGCGGCTTTAGTTAGCGGACATCATAAAGTAATGAGTTTCGGAACTTGCGCAAAATGAAAACAATGAAAATATTGTTCTGGTTACTATTTATAAAATGTACCACGATGCCTCAGACAGATCTGTATCTGTCTATTATATTATAAGTATGCCTTTGAATCTCTGTAGATTCAAAGGCATACAGACACCTCAAGCTTACAATACCCTTATTTTTCTATGTGAAAAACATAAAATAAAAAAATAATTTACTTTAAAATACCGTTAAAACAGCGTTAAAGTAAACTACTTTTACTTTTGTAAGGCCTTTACAGTAGTTAATCTAAATGTTAATCTTTAAAAGGAGCCTAAGTTAAATCATGGTCGACGGCACCTATAGTTTTTATCTCTTTCAAAATCTTAGCTTCAGTATGTCTGCCCGTCGGTCTAACAGAACCTATGTAAGGGTTATAGGACCGTATAGTATAAGTAAGAAATTTCTGTTCTGTAAAGAATGTTCTGCTCACAAAAAATGCGACAAAGATAAAACCTTAAGGACGCGACTGATGTGAAATCCTTTCCGATTGAATATTTTTCTTCATAACCGGGTATCAAATAGATCTTTAAACAATGTATTATGTTATTGTACATGATACAAGAAGTCTGCCCTGCTAATTAAGACCGCAGTAACTCGATCAAACATGTTTTGGAGAAAAACGCGGTTAAAGTTTTAAAAATATTTTTTGTTATTGCTCCTAAAACATTTACGCTATTGAAACTTGAAATATACCAAATGAAAGGGATAAATGTATAGATTATGGTAGAATTATAATAAATATAGTATATTTATATACTACAAAATAAAATAGCAAAAACCATTTATGCTTAGTAATTATTATCAGTAAAACACGATTGTCCTAAGCATAAGTGCAGTAACTACCATAGTTACTGCACTTTTTCTTAGTATGTTGAGACGCTTTAAGGTAAGTTGAATAAAATGCAAGGGAACTTTACTCATTTTTTATTAAATAAAGGCACTTGTTATGAAACATAGTGTAGGTAAAAATATTATTTAAAACAAAAATTAATACAAATCAAATCAAAAACTATAAATCTCAAAGTTTACATAAGTATTTTTTTATTTTGTTCGGTTCAATCGGTTCCATTTAGATGAAAATTTGAGTTAGGATATTGTAATTGATGGGGTGGGACTCAGGATACTTTTGACCCCGACAATCCCTCGGGATCGTAAATAAAAAATGAGTAATGTTCCCTTGCATTTTATTCAACTTCCGTTAAGCGCCCAACATACTAAGCAAAAGTGCAGTTACTATGGTAGTTACTGCACTTATGCTTAGGACAATCGTGTTTCACGGATAATAATTACAAAAGTTAGCTTAGCAAAAGTGCAGTAACTATAGTTACTGCATTTATGTCAAGTAAAAAAATATTTTTATCACATAGTTATACTTATAATAAGTGCAGTATCTATGAGTTACTGCAGTTATGACTAGTATTAATGTCATATGAGTTAATCCAATGAATAGTAACTGTAGTTACTGCTGTTATCGTTAGTATTGTTTTTAAATTAGTCGAGTTACTGCGTTTTTCCTTATGGTATTTTAGGTATCTGAAGGAATTTCGATACGGGAGTTAGATTAAAAGACAGAGTTTTTTCTCCTGATTCCGAATATGTATATAACTCAATTTGGCACAAAACTCGAGGTACTGCGTTTTTAATTAGCAGGGCAGAAGTGTCCCCTTCATTTAAAAAACAATAAAAAATAACTTTAAATACCACTATTATACAGGCAAAGTTACCCCTGTTTTACATAATAAATCAATTTTTCTTCTAAATCCTTAACCACTACTTATTTTCTTATAGGCATCATAATATTAGAAAATACAATACCTAGAACCTCTTCATCGCATTTTATAAAAATATTATTTTAATCTCGTTAATAATTGATTTTACGAGAAATTGTAGACTTTTTTATGCAATTCCATCTCGCTCATTTATATGCAATCGGACAAGGACCGATAATTATCATCTATCGCCGTCTTAATAAAAGTATTCTCTTACAGCATTACGTAGATCTGAATAGTGCGTTTGCCGAAAAGAATCCCATAGCGACAGACCACGAGGACTATCTGGCCATGGTGTCAGCTCCGGACTACAATAACATGGTGACGCCGAGTCCGCATCATTACGTCAACGAAGCTAGAAGCTTCTTCCCGCCTACACCTAGTAAAGTTGGTGAGTAAAGCAAGATAATTTATTAATTACTCGCTGCGCCCAGCGGTTTCTCCCGCATAAGTCTGGTTCCCGCAGAAATATCGGGTTAAATAGCCTATGTGTACTTCCAGGTTTCCAGCTATCTATCCTCCAAGTTTCATCGCAATCAGTTCAGTAGTTTTTGCGTGAGTTCATTGCAATTGGTTCAGAAGTTTTGCGCCTGTTCTCGAGGGATTATCAGGATAAAAATTAGCCTATGTGTTATTCCAAGTCTAAAGCTACTTATATTTCAAGTTTCATCGTCATCGGTTTACTAGTTTTTGCGCGTTTGAGTAACAAAGTCACAAACATACATACTTGCAAACTTTTGAAATACTTACTAATGTGTTCCTGATATTTATTTAAATCTGGGGTAGTGTTTGATGATGGCTTTTTGTCCCAGCGGATTAGCCTTGCTATCCAGCCCGGGATCGCCCGCATCGTCAGTGTCGTAATCACCATACCGCGGGAGGGTATTACTTTGTAAGGGACAACCAAACGGTTACATTATCTTTAGGAATAACCAACTTATAAACTTAGAAATATTATTAGCAAGGAAATAAAATTCTAAAATAGCCTGTCATGGGGATCTAAGTTTAAAATGCCTTGAGCAATAAAAACAAAAAGAAATAACCAACTTTTAGTTTAGTGTTTGGTGTGATTATTTAACTTGTCGATATATTTTATAGATACGAGTAATTATTTTCATCCCAATTGAAGATTTAGTATTTTACAGTGGCAAAAATTGCACAAGGCGCAGATTTTAAACATTTCATAACTATACTACATATATACTACTAGCTGTTACCCGCGACTGCATCTGCGTTGAAATAGTGTATAGCCGACCTTTTCGTTCATTACTCGAGTTCTACTAATTGGAGGTTCCATGAAAATAGAACTATCCAATGTTTAAAACGAGAT
The DNA here is from genome assembly GCA_949358125.1 of Idaea dimidiata. Taxonomy (NCBI): domain Eukaryota; kingdom Metazoa; phylum Arthropoda; class Insecta; order Lepidoptera; family Geometridae; genus Idaea; species Idaea dimidiata. Next base: position 9,903,817 of record OX442339.1, on the reverse strand, counting down.
TTTAATCGGATTAGTAGTTTTTAATTGTATAAGGAACAAACAGAGAAATAGACGGACATGAATTAGGAAAAGTAGTAGAACAAAATTACCTATCTAATTTTGTTCTACTACTTTTCCTAAGTCCCCTTGACAGTTTTTTTTTAATTTTGTTCCAAGTACAGGCTTTTTGTCCTCTCTTTCTTAATTATAAGTATAAATTATAATAGCTTTAGATGAAATAATTTCTCTATTAATTGGTGGTATTCCAGAAGGACGTAAGAAAACGGAAATTAACACTTGACGAATCTGAACAAAAGTAACGGTTAATCAGCTTCCCTAATTAGAACCTTTTAAGCCTTGATAAATTGTAGTACCTACAAGTATTAAACTAAATCTTATGAGGTGCTTAACACGAAAAGAGGGTCGTCTGTATAAGTTTAATCCTTAGTCTGTGACAGAATTTAGGAGTAACGATTTGTAAAGTTAGGTAATTTAGGAAAGTTCAAATTAATTGGATGGGTTTCATCAGAACATACAATTATTTAAAAAAAAAGTACACACAATAATAATAATAACTTTTAAAGTCATACAGTTTTACGGAGGTAAAATTAAGGGATGATTTGTATTAGACCGTTTCCCGACCGTGCCGGGTCCAAGCTTCGTTGTCTATTGCTCGGCCGCCACTCGGTTGCAACAGACCGATCGACTGCTCGCCGAGCAATGGACAACAAAGCTAGGCCGGTTGACGGTCTAATATAAATCATCCCTTGTTCCCCTGCCCGACGTCTGATTTCTTAAGGACACAAACGTAAGATCAACATTCATTAGGTCAAAATTTTCTAGATCAACACCATTTGATCAACTGTTTAATATGTCAGCAGTTTACTACATCGACAGATTATGCCATAAACGGTTCATAATATTAGGTTTTTGTTACGTTTTTAACTACATTTGAAGTTCATAAATCTGCTGTGACTAAAAATCAATTTGATTGAGCAAAACGGACTACCTATCAATAACTACCTAAAATTTTGCTGAAATTAGGTTACCTTATATTTGAAATTACATCGCATCCGAATCGTTAACACGTTCACAGTCCCCTATACTAATGGATTGAATCACCCGTAAGTTCAATGCATTTCCTAATTGAATATCAATATTTTTGTGCGGCATGTCCAATGTTCATTCGTTTTATTGTAGTTCTATATCTCATTGGCTAGTTTCGTTGTTTTTTGGAAAAATTATCCGTAAATTAGACATACAAAACTTCGCATAAAAGTAAATCAGGGTACAATATAGAGTACACGGACTTGCCAGAACCCATTTGCGTGTACAGGATAGCGAACACTGGACTGTGAACGTGTTAACCATTGAGAAGTTATTTGATGAGAAGTTCCAGGTGTCCCGTCAACCCGCACCTACTTGTTTAAGGTTAATGACTGTACCTACTGGAAAACAATAACAATAAGCTAATTACTGCATTCAGATGGGGTATTTGCTCATCATTCGAAATATCCTCGTCCACATATAAAAATAATCATTACAATTAGCCAGGCCGTGTTTGTAATCGTTAAACAAAAAATATTTTTAGACGAATTGAGAGCCTCCTACTTCGGTTTTTGGGAATTAGGTTCAAAAATAAATGAACCTGTTGCTCTTTTATTTATTATATATCCGATATACTTTCACCCCTACTTAGATATCGAAACTTTATTTTCAAACCTTCTTCAAGCCAAATAGAAAATGCTGCGGGTATGGTACGGTACTGGTGCATTAATGGTAGCGGATGGCAAAGTTGTTTAAAAAAGATAAAAAATATATTCGCGACAAATTAAGGAAATACATACTCAATAATACAGGCAAAGAGTTATATTTTAAAAATATATTTTAATTTTTTTATATTGTTTACAAGTGGCCAATTCTAAAAACCTTCAGTCTTGCCCTCGTAACAATAGTGGTTGATTGCATTCTCTAAAATACCTAAGTATTACTATCCACTCGTTTGGCCAAAAAGGAACCAAAATAATACATGGACTGATAAACACATAACACATACACACATACTACACATAGCAGAGTCGGGTAAAAAGCTTCTTAATATTTTTTTCTTGATACTCCCTAAACGTTACATAAAAGTAACTAGACCAACAAAAACAATATTAACAGAAAAGTAGATACTGTGGTAGATACCTACACGCATATCGTTACGCGACAAATACACGGAGACTAAACAAAATGTATTTCCTTTTGTCAGATGAACTCGTGTAAACGGGCGACGTTCCTTGCGGTAATAAGCCACGTTTGTTTGCGCATGGTGTATTCAATGTTACTAACAACACCGTATTAGTTTGCTCTGTCACTATTCATACTAAACACAAACAGACTGTACGGTGGCATTGTAGTAGTAATTGTAGTTAGTTGAGTAAAGTTAATCATACACTGACACGATTGAATGACTGATATCAACCGACAATAAATCATACGTACGTTTTATAATTGTAGACTATGATTTGACTTAGCTTTCTGAAGAAAATATGTCAAAAACAAGGAGCCAAAACGTCAGATTATAGTCTGAAATTAAAATAAGCCACGAACAGACGGACATGACGAAACTATAAGGGATTCTTATTGACTACGAAACCCTAAAAAAGGAATATAGCTTCTCTACTTGGGCAGAAAAAACGGGCGCTCAGTCGTGTCTGGGTTTGAACACTAGGCTTTCATACGACGTATTTTTTACGCGTCTTTTGTGTGTAACTATTTAAATGAGCTGATATAAGATTGAATGTCTTTTATTTAGTCAAAACTAAAAAATACGTCATGTGAAAGTGCTCTGAATTCAGAAAAACAGTTAGTTAACAGTTTAGTTTAAAACCTAGTGCTTTTAAAATCTACAGATTTCTTTCTAATTTACAGACGACGAAGGATATTTACAAATGAGTCCGGCGTCGGCTCAGAACCTGTTTAGTCCACGACCTGCGAGTACAAAGTTCGATTTCGATCCTCGAAAATATAACTCTAGACCTTCTGAGGCTAGCCATTGCGGTTCAGAGTTAACACCGATGTTGAATTTGAACAATCTTCCTACAAGAAGTGGATCTGAATCCGACCACGATGGAAACGCACCTTATCTCAACATGTGTCCGAGGATAGAGGAAGAAACAGACGAAGTGTTCGATACGAGACAAAATAACGCGAAGAACGCAGCCACAAACCTAATGTATATTACGCTAGATAAAGATATTGAAAAGAAACCTAACATCAATTATGTTAACATCAATGTACCGAATGGTCTAGTCAAGTAGTTTAGGAACAATCTCATTGTTTGTAATTTCAATAAAATATCTAGTTGGTGATATAATTATGAATTTGTTGGTTTGATCTCTTTTCTGTGCTTTCTTTTTCTACGGTGTCTTGTATATGTTCGTCCCGATACCTACTGTTATTATTGAAGATATTTCATTCCAAACTAATAATTACAGAATGTGAATGTTTGTATATCAGTACCTTACGAAAACAGATCTTAAACGTGGTATGTAAAAGAGGATCTATAGAATTGAGAATGGGATAAGAATTATCTTACGCGAGTGAAATCGCAGGGCGCAACTAGTTTCTTTATAATTCTTCCTGTTGTTAGGTTTGTAAAGAAAAATTAATAAAATCACCATAAAACCGCCATGGGATAGGGTCTCTTACTGGAGTGAAATAAAATGTGATTTGCTCAGATTGTGAAGATTTATATGAAGTAGATACCAAAATATAAGACACATTTTTTGTACTTTACCTGCTTGAGACCAAAATGTTTTATTTTTATGTTTAAATTTGATGCATTTATGATGATTCATTTATATTGAAACTCTACAATAGTAAATTTACAGAGGAAATAACTAACATAGAATAACTTCGATGTAAAAATGTACTATGTTTTTTATTTTTTTAGTATAGGTGAGCTTTTGCCTGGTATCTTACCTATCTACCTCATTAGAATGGGCTGCAAGGATATAAAATGGATGTAAGTAGAGACGGTCGAGTCTGCTTGACGCTACGACTTAGGCCGGAGGCTGATGACAAGTCGCGGCCGAAACCTCTCAATAAAACATAAAACAAGTAGGTAAATATATGTCGAGGTATTTGTATAATAGGTATAGAAATGCGTGATTTATAATGGTACTGATGTGATATTTTCTTAAAGAAAATAAAGGTTTGGCTTAAAATATAGCTCATAGCATTTAAGTAATTAAGTATAATTAAGTAGAATTTATGGAAATGTTATAGTCTATTAACGGAATTTTTACTAACGATACATTTAATTTAGTATAATATTGACCCCACCACGTAAACCTAAACATACTTTTTTAATTATATTAGTAAGATAATTATTATTATTATATGTATGAGTAATATCCGTCTTAAAACATTCCATAATTAACTTTGTTTTATATAAATCGTCCTAGTTTCCCGTTTATTATATAATTTTTATATCATGTATTATACTGGTCCTGAAATAATGAGAAAGACTAACCTATCTTGCCTTCACTATAATGAAACAATCTAAAAATATGCAATTAAGTTTGAAAAATTGTCTTTTTAGAATATTTTTATACTTATATGTATCTAAATGAAACCCAAACACATAGTAGACTATTTAAATAAATATGTGTAAATTATTATACTTAGGTATTTGTATAGCATATGGATAAATAACTATCTAGAATATTTTATTAATTATTTATGTCGTTCGTAACATACTTGATGCCCCAATCCTAAAAGATTTTATTACACGTCCACAAAATTACGGTTTTACTCGTAGTACGAGTTATTTCGCATGTCTACCTGACATAAGCTAATTATCACGTTTACCGAGACGCATATTGTATGGGATGTTAAAGCATTTCATTACGTCTCCGCTAGAGGGCGCCTTTATACTTTTTGTACAATTTTCGCCTTTTCACAAATATGATCTGTACTATAAGTTGGTACGTAAATACGGACACTATAACGTTAACAGTTTGCATGTCCGCAATGCAAAATATTGAGTCGTGCGACCCGGCCGGCATATCGCATCCGTCCGAGAGGGAATAGACAAAGCAGTCGCACTGTGCACAAGGTCAAACTGTTATCGTTGCAGTGTAGTATTTAATATTTATGTATCGAATCATGGTAAGCGTACATTTAGCGTTAAAAAACTCGCACTAGGAGTATAACTGGATTCTAGTCCAATATAACAAACGTTATTTATATAAAGCATACAAATTTTAACAATTTATTTTCGTTACAAATTTTATTGTAAAGATTTACGCTCTTCGTACCGTAGGAACCTAGGAGTAAGATTTAATATGCCTATCTTTATTTCGTTCTCAATCATTCACATTCACATTTCTCGTGCAATTAGTGCCATTATCGTTCCACTCGTCAACGGTACATTAAGCGTAGACTCTTAAGCTAATATTGTTATGGGATTGTTACAGTTATAAAATGTTTTCAGTTAATCAATCATGTACCTAATTTATGTAATGCCATTAATTACGTAGAGAATACGTGTAAACTCATAAAATAAATGTAAATGTGATATTACTTGCATTGTAACGGTGTTTGTTTTCTCACCCCTTTTTACATAATCTACGACAGTCGACAGCAAATTACGTATACCTACACATTCTATACATATACAAACGTAGGTTATAAAACATCAGATGGGCTTAAATCACAATATCTAGTACATTTATTGATCATAGGTATATAGGTATATGGGAAAAAATTAGACTGAAGTTGTAACAGGCTTAAAAGAGGGATGATTTAGACGTCTATGTAGACAACTTTTGTTTTACGAGTTTTGAAAATTTAAAAAGTTTGTTCGCCTAGAAGCCTAGAACAATCTTCTTTGGAGTTAAATGATCGTCACCAAAACACACAGCATATGAATATTAATAAAAACTTAAAATTAAATTGTATTTAAAATAGATAAGATTTTACTAATTCTGTTTTCGAGAATTTGTATTGAAATAGGTCTCATTTACCTACGAGGTAAATGAGACCTATTTCAATACAAATTCTATCTTGTCTATCTTGAAAAAATAACTTGTAATAGGCTCCGAAACGTCGAATCGGCATTGCAACAATGCTGATAATAAAAAACAAAGCGATTTAAACTTAAAATGAGCTTTATTTAAATTAATATTAACTATTATAACAAACGTACAAGGTACTGTTATGTTCTCGTAAAAAAGTGTATGAAATCTTGTGCTGCTAGTGACGCCTGAAAAAGAACAGATTTAGAAATAAATACCCCGCTTGTAGTAATGTTCGTGTGCGACCGAACCAAATTAGGAAAATTGATTTTCCGTGTAGGTAAGAGAAAATCACAAAGATCACTTACACTTTGAATTGCTTGTGAGACTCCCAAGGGTATTGCTGCTATCATGTTCAAGACATTTTTTTTATACTGGAATTAGAAATACAGTACATACAGTATACAGTTTTGGCAAATTTGATGACAGCAAACCTAAATTTTAGCTGAATTCGACCTAAAAATTCCTAAAATTAAGTTTAGACAGTATTCAAATTCTCTTGGTGACATCCTAAATGTTAAATTGACAGCTCCAGACTCACGCATCCGAAAACACCCGAGAAGCTTTGAATGTGAGGAGTTTCTCGCCTTCTCGTTATCACGTTCGCCTGTTCTTCGTTTGGTGTCGGTATTTTTGGCCGAGAGAAAGGATTTCTCTGGATCACGAGGGAGAAAAATGAAAGTGTGGATAATATGTTCTGACAAGTATAGTCTCGCCGTGCCTTCTCGCCGTGAGTATGGAGCCGGTATAAGATTATTAAGACCTGTCATCTTTTTAGAATTTTTTATCTAAAATTTAGGTTTAGTTTAGTTTAGATAAATGAACAACAGAATCGCTAAAAGTGTCTATAAAGTATTACATTATAGGTAGGCAAAAAGTAACTTTGTCGATAATTACAGCAATTTAGAAACAGACCTACGTACATTTTTAAGCTAAATTTGTTGCAAATACTAAACAAATCATATTTAATCAAAAAATGGTCAGACATTTTTTAAAAAACAATCCGCGCTACCATGCTCGTTTGTCGTTGCTATGTCGTCCTTTTGTCGTTAAAAAAAAAGTAAATTTTAAATAAAAATACCCCTACAACTTTTAAAAACCAGAGACAATTTAAAAATAACTTTTTTTTAAAGTATGATTCTCTTTTTTTTAAGATATTTGATGTATTTTTAATTATTATTTTTTAAGCTGAACGACAACGCGACGACTTGTAAGACATCATGGTAGGGCCCAATATCTCAGATTATTCTTTAGTAGATCAGCACATATTGCAAAAAGTAAGAGGCAGCTATTTGAACCAGCAGCCACTTCTCATGCTGGTTTAAACAAAATATGAATATCGACTTACAGAGCTCTGAGTAGTTGTAATCACTGTTGAAGTTGTAACCGTAGGAGGTACAACTGTCGTTATATTAGTAGCATTCATATCCTGCCCTGCACTAAAAGCCAGGAGTACTAAAAACAAAATTAAGAACTTTAATTGCGCGTTGGACATCTTCGTGTAAGAAAACTTTACTGTTGCCTCAATAACTCCGTCTCTTCTTATATACAAAGTAAATTTTCAAATAGGTAGGCCAGGCCACCTTATTCTCAATGCACAGTTTCAAATAGAAATGTTAATTTCAATGTTATTGAAGTCTGACAAATTGCTGGAGGCCATTCAGTGGTTTCATACCATTCGATGAATATTCAATATTTACGGCGATTAGGCTCGAATCTACTGCTCGAATCTACTCATCGAAGTTAGTAAGCAAATCCATCTATCCAGCCTAACATTTCACACAAGTACTCGTATACCTTGTGTGATCTACTGATGACATTTCTTAACTACTTAAATGACAACGTTTATTTAACAGAGTGCTTGCATGAACTATATATATTTTAAACTCACACGATTTGAACTCATAATTATTTTTCACGGGTCTTATTCGCGTATAATTATTTTTAAATTCTCTTACCTCGACGTTTCGATCATGTTACAATGATCTTGGTCGCGAGGAGACACCCGCGGGGGGTGGGAGGGGTCGGGATTATACGCGAATAAGACCCGGGGAAAATAATTATGAACTATTTATGTCAGGTAGACCACAGACTATTACTTATTGCTTGAAAAGGAACGCAACAAAAACAGCAAAATAGCTTTGCAAACGACGGCTTTTGTAATTGTAAAGTTAGCGAAACGTAGGTACATTGTTATAATGCGAGTAAAACCCGGTAAATATTGTGTTTCATTATATTTATAACTAGCTGCACCCCGCGGTGTTACACGCGCAATATAGGGATAGAAAGCCTATGTGTTATAACAGATCAAATTTCATAGCAATCTGTTCAGTAATTTTTGCGTGAAAGAGTAACAAAGTTACAAACTTACATACATACAGACTTTCGTTATAAAATTAGTAAGATAATTTATTACTATTTCTTTTTGTTTTTATTGCTCAAGGCATTTTAAACATAGAAATATTTTGGGCATTTGGGGCATTTTTTGGAAATATATTTCCTTGCTAAAAATATTTCTATAATTTATTACTTCTATGGTGTACGCGATTTTGCATAATAAACACTTTATTTACCAGGTTTAATCGCGTTTTATTCATGATTTTAAAACGAACCTAGTTTTCGCCATCTTTACAGTTGGCTTTTTAAGGTTGATTTATTTACGTAACAACGGATGAAAATTGCTATATTGAAACATTCACAGTTCCACAGAAACAAACTCTAGTTTGTCTTTACAAACTCGAGCTTGTATTTATTAAGTTAAAATGCAAAATACAGCACAATATTTTTGTTACGTCAGACAGTAGGTAGCAGAGTTCGGTCCGATGCATTGCCGCGTCAGATACGCGCGCTATGTAAATTATTATCCCGCCTCTGTTCAAATACATAATGGTGGATTCACACTGAAAACGCGGAACGGAAATCCAACTGAAAGCTTAAAAAGAGAAAATCTTATTCACATCAACTTACATAATCTCTAGCTCTTTCAAAGAGAAATAGATAAGCTTACTTTTTAACAAAATACTGAAACCAAATACCATCGAGGATTAGATATCCTAATCCAAACTATTATTAGTAGTACTTATTGGTAGACATCTTTGTTTTTTTTTGTAGTTTACTGTTTGTTAATCTTATTAAATTTTTACATTTTACACAGTTCTTGACTGTGTGTGTCACGCAAAAACTACTGAATCGAAATGCAGATAATTGAAGACTACATTTTATCCTGATATACCTACCTATGCGATCGGGACGGGTGAAACCGCGGAATCCAACTAGTCACTAATGCTGAATAAAGCAAGTAGATATTTTTAAGTTACTTTATTATCATTTTTTCTAAGGTTTTCGCGATTTTGCACAAAAAACACAATATACCGGGTTTTACGAGTACTCGCCCTTTATGGTCAACTATGAAAAAGCCAACTGTAAAGTTGGCGAAGACTCGGTCGTTTAAAAACCCCAGTATATCAATATATAATATATATTGTGTTTTATTAATTTAATATTCTATTTTGTGTATCAATGTTGGCAATTCTAATGTTACCAAATCCTAAAATTAGCTAAATTCGCCCTAATTTTTTTTAAAATTAAGTATTAGGTTGTTTTTTTTATCGATGTTACAAAGTATGGGTTGGGAATACAGCCAAAAGCAAGTCTATTTTGTCAAGCCCAATTCAAACATACCTGCCTATCTTTATTTATTAACTAAGAATCAAATAAAACACTTTATTTATACGGTTTTATCGCGTTTTTATTCATTATTTGAACCGAGCTTTCGCCAACTTTACAGCAAAATGCAAAATCGCGAAAACCATAGAAGAAATTAAGAATCAACAGTCAATACAGTACAATATAATTTTTAAGTAATAGACCATATTGAATCTACGTTTTGTAAGTTGCTTCAATTTGAAATTGGACATCGATTTACAAGCAGGTAGGTACATTTAGCTCACAAAATAGAAAATTCAACAATTATAATTTTACCCAAGCATTGCGTGAATATGATGTTGTGTTTGTGTGTGCTTGTTGTGTGTATGTGTGTCACATGGACCAGGACCAGACGATTCCTAGTTACTCCAGGGGTTTAAGACACTGGGGACGACAATTTATTTTTAGCCAAAGCTATTTTCTGCTATTTTCTCTGATAAACTAGTAGGCACTTAAATATTGACGACGCCTGGTTGTAGCAACAAGTAAGGCTTATAAAAAAGATCAAATAAAGTAACTTTGTAGAGCCTTAAATGTGTTATTTTAGTACACACTAGCTGCGCCCCGCGGTTTCACCCTTGTAAGTCCCGATCCCGCAGGATTTTCGGAATCAAAAGTATCTGATGTTACTTTACACCATTTAAACTATCCCTATGCAAATTATTAATCTAAATCAGTCAAACCGTTTGACCGTGAATAGGGAACAAACAAAGAAACGAGCTATCAGATTTATAATATTAAGTATAAAAAAACGTAATAAATAAAACGCCTGGCTTATTTATTATCTACACTAGATTGATAGGTAAATTCGAACAGGCTTTCATTTCCCCTGTCCCTTTTGATGATGCTTTTCCCTGTGGCCATGGCGGACTGAAGCCACTTTGATTCTGTTGAATTAAATCGATAGCTAAAAATGTTCCCGCATCCGCTGTATGAAACTCAAGTGACTTTTGACCTTTTTTATAAAAATTGAGAGGAATTTTCGTGTGTAGATATTTGGTACTTATGTACACAAGATTATACAGCGTGTTACGAGGACAGAGTCACTTAACGTCTAGACGTCTAAGAGAACAATTTGTACACTAATGTACACCGACTATTCGAAATTCGAACTATTTGTACTAAGTTTTGTCTTAGATTTTCGCGATTTTGAATAACGAAACCTAATATTTACCGGATTTTACTCGCCCTTTACGGTTAACCTTGAAGAAGCTAACTGTAAAGTTAACGACAGCTCGGTAAATTGTAAAAATGCCATTAATAAATAAAACGCGAGTAAAACCTGGTAACTTTCGTAATTCATTATTTGTAGGTACTTAGTTTTAACTAAGTTTACATGAAAATCAGTTGTTTCTTAGACTTAGGCCGGCTTGCATAACGGTTCCTAAACATGTTTAAGCTGTTAATCGTATTTAAAATCTGTCAAACTGTCAATGTGTGGCAAAATATGAAATAGTGTTTTTTTTAATAGTTAAATATAATATTTCTTTTTGTTTTTATTGCTCAAGGCATTTTAAACATAGAAACCGGGAGATAGCGCTGAAACCAAGCCTTAGTTGGTAAAACAATTAGCGAGGAGAGATATGGCGGAAAATTATACTATGTCACGTGATTCCTGTGTAGCTCAGTGGTTAGAGCATTCGCCTGTTTAGCGAAAGGACGCAGGTTCGAATCCTGTCATGGGGTTTTTTTGGAAATATATTTCCTTGCTAAAAATATTTCTATAGTTAAATATATTAAAAAAAAATTTAAATATATTTAACTGAATCAATGAATCAATTTAAAATAATTTATGGGAAATCGAACATTGGACTCTATTTCATTAAGTGGACGATTGATAATATGTTGCCACACATTGACAGTTCTTGCAATTTTGACAGATTTTAAACACGTTTAACAGCTTAAACATGTTTAGCAAGCCGGCCTAAGAAATCGTTTTCCTTTTATTTAGCTTAGACGACTAAATGAAACCAGCTGTTTTTTTCTTTAAAACATAACTTCAACTTATTATAAAAATATGAATTTTCAAAAGTGGAAAGACATAGGTAAGTTGTTCGCCAGACGCCTAGAACAAACTCTTTTTGGCTTAAGTGTATTACCGTATCTGAAACTTACTGTATGTATAAGGTTAGACAAGATTGTGGGTTGGGGAGGCGGTTAGGGTTTTTTATTGATGTTAATTTTGTTGTAACCTCTCTGAAAAAAAAAATAGGTGGTTAAAACATGAGTTAATGCACTCTGGCATACCAACGAAATAGAATTATCAGCGGTTTCAGGCAAAAAGCAACAGAATGGCTTTTAATATCTTTTTGTTTTTACTGACTAAACGCAGGACTCTCGCTCGCTATATTGGATTTTGTACCCGTCATATTTACAACGGAAGTTGGAAAACAAAGAAAATGGTCCACTTTTATGCAAAATTGATTAGTTTTCATTAAAGAAGAGAAATTATTAAAAGCAAAAAGTGCAGATGGAAACGCCCGAGCTTTTATTTATTTGTAACACTAGCTGTTACCCGCGACTTCATCTGCGTAGAAATACTGCATAGCCGCCTTTTTTAGTAATTACTCGGGTTCTAATTGGATTTCGATGTAAAGTATACCACGAGGTTCCTCGAAAATAGAACTATTAAATTATGAAAATCTGGTTTTAATCGGATTAGTAGTTTTTAATTGCATAAGGAACAAACAGAGAAACAGACAAACATACATTTATTTTAAAAATTACTTATATAATTTTGTCTACTACTTTTCCTGAGTCCCCTAAGTCATTTTTTTTTATTTACTTCCAAGTACAGACTTTTTGTCCTCTCTTCCTTTATTATAAGTATAGAATAGATAGATAGGTATAGATGGTTTATTCAAGCAGTTGGTAAACAGTAATACAAGATACATTTGAACATGGGGTCATGTAAAAGTAAGTACAACAAGAAACTAATTAACTTATTAACACTACGTTTTAAATTATAATTTAAGTAAACATTTATCAATTACTAGTACTAATTACATACAAGTTATAAAAAGTTTCACGCCTTACAACTAAGGTGAATGACCATTAAGTCAAAATAGTGCCTATAGATATAGATTATAGATTCGACTTTGAGTATTACATTCCGACCAGCCTGACTGACGAGCATTCGCGTGTAATGTAAGTTTACAGATTCGAGCATTACATACAGCGAGCACCTTATAATGATAAAAAATGGAATATCCAAATACAATTACTTGTAATATCAATGCGCTTAACTTGTAATAGGTAATAAATGTTATAAATACATGAATGTTTGTCATTCAGGCTGGTAGTATTGTGAATGATATGAATGTTACATTGAGTGTAACTCTATCTATAGATTCTACGATAAATGCTCGCGGTGATCCCTCACTGCATTTATCGTAGAATGTCCCATAAAACAGTTCCAAAAATTACTAAATTACAATATTGTTACGTTTAACCTCAGGATTAAATTTTTTTTTTAACTAGATACTACTGTTGTACCTTATACTATTTTAAGACCTTTCATGTACACAGCTATGGTAATAAAATTATTCCTATTTTTATTGATCCCATGAGAATATCCGGATTAAAAGAGCCCTTGTTATTTGATAATGTATAGATTTCTATTAGTAAAAGAATTTCAGTGAAAGAAAAATCGATCGGAACCAATTTATTAAAAACAAACAAATAAATCTTTTTTCTATTTAATATTGGTATATATTACTTAGCTATCGTCGACTAAGTTAGTGATTTAACCTTTCGTTGTATCCGCATTGTGAAAAGATGTAGCATTCCGTAGAATTTCCCGCTTAAGCAAAACATGTTTAAAGGGGTCTAGCGTCAACGCAATTTAAATGCGGAAATGTGGTGGGTATTCCGGTGTTTTCCTACGAGGATGATGCCGCATCCGGACTCCTCGAGTGAGCCACGAGTGAGCTATAACCTTGTTACAACAGTAACTCTACTCCAAAGAGAACCGCCAATTAATTATACATTCTAATCGCACACAGATTTAAAAGATTTTTCTGTAAAGTAGTCCTTCTTTGCTGACGAGTTGTTATAATAAGTTAGAAATTGTTTTTTGACGAAGGAAAAAATGTAAGTGGTACCAAAATGTATTTGGTTTTAAATAAATATAATTTTAGAGAAAATTTATTACAACCTTATTTAATTTTATGGGTATATTATTGAACTTTAGATAAAGTTTTTTAGAACGATTACATCTTAGTTCTTACTAATATTACAAACGCAATAGTTTGTATGTATGCATGTCTGCCTGTTTGTGACTTTGTTATTCTTTCACGCAAAAACTACTGAACCGATTGTAATGAAACTTGGAATATAGGTAGCTGGTGACCGGGAATAAATAGGCTAATTTTTATCCCGATAATCGCGCGGGAACGGGGCAGTAAATTGCATAATCAACTACACTATTTTATTAATTGGCTTCAGAAGCCTCTAGTTTTTAATAATAATTATGGACAATTCTTATTTTATAAATTTCACGGATGCACATATGTGTAAATTAAACTCATAAAACAGTCTTTAGGTATATACTATACCTACTATTTTTATATAATAATATGTTCGCCTAGACGTCTAGAACAACCCCCTTTCGGATTAAAAGGACTTACCCGTTACAAATTGTATAAAGACAAAGATGTACCTACCTAGGTAGGTACATCTTTGTCTTTAAGACAACCTACCATAATGACAACCTACAATAATGTACTAAATAAACAACTTTTGTTCTACGACTTTTGAAAATTCCAAACTTTTTTTGAAAATTTTGAGATTATGATCCACTGAAAAAAACAGCTGCTTTTGAAAATAAAGATAATTGAAGTTTTGATTGTAAACCATCAAACTAAATAAAATGACAACATAAGGTCAATGACCTCAAACTCTCAGAAACAGCTGATTTTCAAGTAAACTTTACACCTAAATTTTTCGAAAAGTACATCGAATTTCCAAAAGTCGTAGAACAAAAGTTGTTTGCCTAGACGTCTAGAACAACCCCTTTTCGGATTAAAAGGGCTTACCCGTTACACCTTGTATACTATTAATAGTGTATTTTTTCAGATACCTTTAAAACGTATAACTTCCATCCACTTACATGATGATGAACATCATCATCCCAATAACACACTCATCAAATTAGCATGTTGATTCAAATAAACAATCAAATATAGTTTATTTGAATCAACATTAATCAAATTAAACATTCGATTCAAATCAATCAAATCGTTTAAATATGACGGCGCGGGACGAGCGTGAGTTTTCAACAATCGAACGGCCATTGTATTGTATCGGCTGGCTCGTAAAAATGAATAAAATGGATTATTTCCAGTTGAGCAACTGCAGCTGGATGTTACGACTAACTGTAGATGCTGCTACTGTAGGTAGGTACTATTAACGCCACAAGTGAGTACACACATACAGCTATTACAAGATTGCCGAGCCGAGCGCGGTATAGGGCCCTACCACGATGTCTTATAAGTCGTCGCGAAGTCGTTGCGTTATCGTTCAGCTAAAAAAAAAACTAAAAACACATCAAAACAAATTGTCTGTGGTTTTTAAAAGTAGTCGGGCTATTTTTTATTTAAAATTTATTTTATTTTTTTGAACGACAAAAGGACGACATAGCAACGACAAATGAGCATGGTAGGGCGGATAATCATTTTATACACATTGATAGGTGTCTATGTATCTATAAATTCCTATTGTGTGAGAATCAGTGTGTATTTAGTCGAATTAAAGGTAAGGTTAGGCAGTTTTTGTAAAGGGGTCTATCAATCGAACCTATATCACCCGTGTTTGGAAGGTGTATGTGGAAACAGTGCCGCCCTGGAAAACGGTTATGAAAGGAAACCGAAGAATTTTTGTGGGTAAACCTCAGGCCCTTACCACCTTAGGCCAGCAGCCCCACACATTCCTACTCCTTGCCCCGGAGTGGTGGTCCATAAGGTCGAATAGCTATCGATTAAAAAAAATGGTTTAGGTTATGCGAGTAAGCAGGAACAATCTGTATCTATACCCCTTATAATAAAGGAAAAGAGAACAAAAAGTCTGTATTTGGAAGTAAATTAAAAAAAAGTTGTCTGGGGGAACTAGGAAAAGTAGTAGAACAAAATTATTTATTTTTTGAAATTCATATCTGTCTGTCTGTTTTCTTGTTTGTTTCTTATACGGTTAAAAAGTACTTATAAATAATAAATATGGTTTTCAATATTAGATAGTTCTATTTTCGAGGAACGTCGTGTTATACTTTACATCGAAATCTAATTAGTAGAATTGAAAAAAAAAAACCCGAGAAATGAAAATAAAGTCGGTTATGCACTATTTCTTCGCATACGAAGTCGCGGGTAACAGCTAGTTGACAATAAAGTCGTAGATATCTTTATAAGTTGTAAGTCCAAGACCTTACAAGCAAAATTATACATTACAGTGCACTGTGGTTACCTATTAAAGTTGCCGACTGTACCTATAGGTAGGTGTTTTGGCAGCGAACCGCGCACCCTGTTTATTTCAGCCCGTAACACAATTTGAGTAACCGACACAGGATGCTCCGGGAATTACTCCTTGCCTTATCCTTTCACGTAGAAAATTAAACGTCTCACGGTAATATCCGAAGATTCCGTATCTGGTTTTGGCAGTTGATCTGCTGCTGTTAGCTTCTATGTCGTTTAGATGGGTGGTCTCCAGTTAAATGGCTTTGCTATCGCTTTGATGATGTCTAGTTAATAGATCGATTCCTGAACGACAATAATAATTATAAATAAATATTAATATTGCACTACTGCACACAGCGCAATCTAGCCCCAAACTAAGCACTAGGCTTGTACGTACTATGGGTACTAGACAACGGATATACTATACATATTATACTTTTTTTTAAATATATATATATTATACATAGAAAGACACCCAGACCAGATACAAATATTTATTTTTTAGATATTTGCACCCGACGGGAATCGAACCCGAAGCCTTCTGCATTGCAGTCGAGCGACCGCCTGATGCGCCACAGAGGCCTTCAAATTCAATTTTCCCTTACTAGCTGTTAAAACTTATTCACTCACTAGCAGCTGCGCCCCGCGGTTTCACCCAAAATCCTTTCTTAGCTGATGCCTACGTCATAACATCTACCTGCATGCCAAATTTTAGCCCGATCCGTCCAGTGGTTTGGGCTGTGCGTTGATTGATCACCATGTCAGTCAGTCATTCACCTTTGAGTTATATATATTTAGATTACTCCGCTAGTAGGTATCTAGATGGACACGTTTTACAAGTACCTAATTAAAAATTTTATTCCAGCAAAAAAACAAAGAATACATTTAAAAATCTAAACACAAACTGAAAAGTTTTAGTAATTAACGTAAAACAGATTTCTGTTTAAAACTATAAATGAGACATTCACAAGGGTTTAATGCTAGTCCAACGTAGAAATTTAACCAAAATTTTTGTTTTACAATAAAGTGTCCCTGTTAAAAATTAACTTAATTAAGTTAAATATTTCGTAAATTTGTTTTTATTGCTCAAGGCATATTTACTAGAAATATTTTTAAAGGCACTTGCGTGGCCGAGCGGTATAGGCACTGGAATATTGATCCAGGGACGCGAGTTCAAATCTCGCCGCAAGTGAATTTTTGAAGATGAATTTTTCCTTTAAAAATATTTCTAGTTAATTAAGTAAAGGTAAATTTATTTAAATAGAACTATTCAATATTAAGAAAAATACAAAATCATAACACAAAACCTAACTTAAAAAAAGAGCACATTAAAACACAACATTAATAAAATTTAAACTAAAATAACCCATCTCCAAGCGCCCCCGCTGCAAAACTGCCGAAAATGCTAGCAGCATTCCCGCGCTGAACCGCGATAGACAAGTAAATTAAAGGTAATATAATACATAATAGGTGGCATGAATACACATATAAAACAAAAATCACTTGAAGTAAAAATTCCTAAACATGAAATATAAATAGACTAAACATAAAACTAATAATGATAAAATAATGGAACTGTGGGCTTTCTTATCGCTAAAATCGATCTCTTCGCTTCGATCTCTTTTGGATGGATCGCTTCGAAATCTAGCCCCAAACTAAGCACTAGGCTTGTACTATGGGTACTAGACAACGAATATACTACATACGGTTAAAGTTCATACATATTGTATCTACCGAATTTTTCGGTTTATTCAGTTATTGCTAAACATTTATCAAATACTAGTACTAATTACATACAATTATGCGTATACATATTGCATCCAAAAATGCCCATCACACTGGCCCGATGGCGGCATTACCTCGTTGAATCGCCAACAATTTATTATACTACATACATATTATACTTTTTTTTGTAAATGCATAGGTACATAATATGACACATAGAAAGACGCCCAGACCAGATACAAATATTTATTTTTAAGCATAAATATTTGAACCAGCAACCTTTCGCATTGCAAAATGAGGGGATGGGTGGGTTGATTATTGTACAAGATAAGAAATGTAAAGTTTAACCTTCTTAATTTACCTTTATTACCGTTTTAATTTACCTTTACGTTAAAAGGTTTATTCGTTTGTTTGTAACAATTAGGCTTTAAACCTACTAGACCGATTTCAAAAAATCTTTTACCAATAGCAAGCTACATTATCGAGTAACATTGGTTCTTTTTCAACGTGATATTTCTACGGGATACATACGCGGGTAATACCGCGGGACGCAGCTAGTGTAGGTATAAAATAAAATAAACAAGGGTGGCTTTTCAAACGAATGCAATAACCTTACTTATTCACAAAGAGAACGATCAAAGTAGATTGTTATGTACATAACTGCGTTCAATTTATTTAAGGATATTTATTTTTACCTTTTACTCGGTGATATTTGTATGTATATAACGAATTTAATAGAGATGGCTTCACTAGATGGCTGACTACTCAAAATTTTATTGCATAGAGAATTAGTGATTGACAACCAGTCGGTAAAGGTTACAAACAATTGACATTTAGCTTTAAATTCTTCTCGCTTTTTCCTAGCCGAAAATAGATGGTGGCATGCAATTGGAGAGGCCTATGTCCAGCAGTGGACTGCAACAATGATGACGATTTCCGCAAATTTAGTTTTTCGAACCAAAAAAGTATTTTGATGGTTTAAAAAACATGAAGATTGCATTGCAGTTAGGAATATTGCTATGCTATTTTTAAGGTTTTGTGATAGTAAACAAAAATGCATCTCTAAAAATTATTTCGTTTTTGCAGTTTAAAATTGGTAAAAATATATTGTTAATGCATAGTAAATTACTATGTACTTCCTAAATTTTAAAAGTAGACATAGAGCCCATCGCGCTTTCCTCTACCTATCCCTGAACATTTAGTCAGTCCCCTCGCATCCAAGACCATTGTAACATGGTTAAACCAGGTTAGAGAATAAATAATAATGCGCGATTAAGAGCCGTTAAAATTTAATTCTATATAGGTAGTGGTTGTAGTGTTACAAGGCCTGGCTTAACGTCGTAAAGGGTGATATGCGTGCCAATGGTCTCACTATACAAAAATTTACAATTACTTACCCTTACACTTAAAATTACTAAATGTTACTTACCCTTACACTTAAAATTACTAAATGGTGTTATATTCCAAAACAAATTGAAAGCTTGGCTCTTTTAGCTTTAAGCTGAGGTTTTTTAAAATCTTGCAGAGTTTTTCGATAATTATGAAAAGTGACTAAATTACAATTATTGTTATGTGTAATTAACCTTAGGATTAAAATTTTATTTTAAGTAGGTACCTACTACTGTTTTACCTTATTGTATGCTCGAAATGAGTAAACTGTTGAAACGTTATACTATTGTAAGATCTTTATTGTACACAGTTATGGCAATAAAAATATTCTTATTATTATTCACGGGATCCCAAAGATCGTGCGAAGTGGAGACGCAAAAGCAGGAAAGCGGACTCCGGGCTCCCGAGAGGGATGCAAACGGGAACATCGCTCGGATGATCATAATGATGATGATGAGTTGTTGTAGTGTTACAATAAGACCTTTAACATAAAATAGGAATCCGAAGTTCTGGGAAACTAATAAGAAAAATAAGAACTTGCAATTTTTGCAACCATTTGTTTTCGTTGCTCACCTCGCCGAGATATGATGCAGTGCGGATGCTGCATTTGCATAAAAGCGTCCATTATCCACAGGTTCAACCAAATAAAAAATCAATAGTCGCCCGCTATTATGCCTATAATACTAAGGTATCTTTTAATATTTGTATTTGAACTTATGAAGTAAATTATATCGCATATCGGTAAAATTATTGATGTAAAATGTACAATTACACAAAATAATATTATATTGAAAAGAAATATTCAAAGCACTGAATCCATATTCTATACTGTTATCAATATGACCTTTATAGATTCATATTCTATCAATCCACCCACAGACGACCTCTGTCGCATTGCGTGAATACCCGATTGCAATGCAGAAGGTCGTGGTTTGATTCCCGCCGGAAATAAATATGGTCAAAAATAAATATTTGCCAGGTATAAATGTGGTCTTAGAAAAAAAAATGGTAAACACTGTCACTCTTGTCCCTTAGTTTTTTACTCTGTGATTCTTAGTTTTGCAGTTGTTGTAAGTACGTATTTAATAAGCAAAAGTTGAGATCTAGGGGATACCAGCTAACATTGAGTTCTCTCCACGCCACCGCGCGGAGAGAACTTCTAAACTTCGAACTTCTAAACTTCGAACTTCTAAACTTCGTAAACTTCTTGGTCCCCAGGAGCGTTGGTCAGTCAGGCGGCCGACCGTAAAAATATTGCCCAATATTAACCTAATCACACTAGGACGGTATAGTCAATGATGAAAAACTTAAGTATCAACTGTATCGACCTCAAGTAATTTGAGGTTTTAGTGAACCCAATCGGGAACAACGCTTAGTATGTAACACCAACCAATATCCCCAGTAATCCATTGTCCTATAAATGTGTCGTGTCATAAGTCAGATCACAAATCACAAGGGTCAGCTACTTCCATGTCAACATCAAACACACTATACCTACCTTACTATGGTAAACATGCAATAAAGTAGGTACGTATGGTTGAATTAAGCTGAAGCCTTTATTGAATACATAATGGATGAGTGCTTTACTTACCTCTCTACCATACAAGCACTTAATCTACATACACTATTCTACATGGCATGGCTATTCTTTCTACATATAAAATTATTTATAACTAGCTGCGCTCACGGTTTCCCACGTAAGTCCCGATTCCGCGGGAATATCAGAATGTATGATACATATAAACCTTCCTATTGAATCACTCCTCCACTACATATCAGATGGGCCTAGAAGCTTATGTTTTTGCCTATCTACCCAAACAAATGCATCAAAATCCGTTGCGTAGTTTTAAAGATGTAAGCATACATACAAACATCCAATGTTAAAAATATACTTATATAACAGGTAATGGCTTATTACACGACTGCCAAAGAAGGGTTATGTTTTTGCTGTGAGTGTATGTGTGTGTGTGATCTATTTTTGTGCCGTTGTAGGGTTTGATTTAATTTTATGCTCTACATATACTAGCTGTTAATTTAACATCCTATAGCTCCCACTAAACGACGTCTTTCTTTCGTAATAAAGTCCCCCATACACGGACAGGTCAAACTGAACCAGCAAGTTTGTTCAGTCCAACCGGTAAGGCAGGGCATTGGGCTGCATCAGCCTTATACGACATGAATTTAAAAATAGTTTTTCTTTTAGTTTTAGTTTAAAAGCTTTTTATTTAACTTGCCCTGTTCGGATTACGTAAATTGTTATATGCTAATAGTTGCATAGCTAATTAAACTAGATTGCTGCTATATCTATACGTTATAAATAAATTTATTTTTTGTTGTTTACACCAAATGTTTCATATTTTGATTTTTTTAGCTGAGTTATTGTTAACAATAGCTCCACTCTTTCTAAGCACCCCAAATCAATGACAATTTGAGGTTAGTACAATTTATAGTGGGTATAATTTAGCCGTTGTTAAACAAATGTTGTGTGTGAGCACAGCCTTAAAGTGTAAAATGAGTGAGTTGTAAGAGGGAGCGGGTCGGCGGCACCTGTTTCCGGCCGCGGACAGGGCACTAACTCAGCGATCCCGAGTCCCACGATGCTACATTTAATTCTTTGGTTTGGCTATGAAACAAGCAATCAATCTTATACCTACTTCCAGAGAGATGATAGACGTACGAGTAAGTACGCGGACTAGTGGCTCGACGACTATTTTTGCCGGTGTGTCCATAGTTTGAAATCAGTGACAATTTGACAATTTGTTCTCGTCTATCAACGACGGCGGCGAACTGAGTAAGTTTGCGATCTTATGAGCCGCGTACCTAATTAAAGTTTGTATGTCTATCACCCCCCTTTTACAGCATGATTGTATGGGTATTTTTTGACTCATTAGTCATTAGTCTACCTGTAAGCATAGGTAAATAAATAAATATTGCACGACATTACACACAGCGCAATCTAGTCCCAAACTAAGCACTAGGCTTGTATTATGGGTACTAGACAACGGATATATTATATACTACATGTTATACTTTTTATTGTAAATACATTCATATTACTAATATTATACATAGAAAGACACAATATTTATGAACCTGCAGCCTTCTACATTGCAGTCAGGCGTTTGCCCGACGCGCCACAGGGGCCGTTACAGGTGCTAGGAAGAATCCGTGTAGTCTGGTCCCGTGGATGTCATACAAAGCGACCAACGGATTTTGTGCCCAGCATAATGATGTCAGGCAAAATTGCCAATCAATTTGCAGTTGGGTATGTAGGTGTGGTCAATAATGGATGACTTACCTAATATGAGTGGGGATCTCCCGAGAGGGATGCAACCTGGAACATCACTCTGATGAGAAGATTAAAGCCACAATACTCAAGGTATTTGAGGTATTTGGGCCCTTGAGTGTTGTGGTAAGACTGAGATCTCGTCGAGTGTACCTACTGAGAATGATAGAAGGTTCTATAGCCCCAACCTCTATCGTACCTACTGCGGTTTTGGCCTCCACTGCTGCTGACTATTAACTTAATTTCATTTTTTCTCCTTTCGTTAACGTTCCCATTGTTTCGGTGAAATTGTTTCACAATTCGTTGAAACTTTAATGTCTTTTCAAAACAAAACCGTCCTTTTTCTTTCATTATGGTTTTCGCTGTTTGATCTAAAAGGTAACTTAGATAGAGGATGTTTTGTATTCATTGGGCATCAATCGCTCTTTACAAAATTTGGAGTCTGTAGCCTACGCTTTGTGTACTCTGGCAAGTTTGTGACCGTAATGAAGTCTTCTTCTTCTTTTCATGTAGTAGTGTGGCTCACCTAGTGTTTGAGTTTTCAAGACGCCCTAAGGTCTCTAAGGTGACCTAACGACTACTAACAGCTGAGCAGCAGCTCTGCTGCTATAACAACAGATAACTGATGCTATAACAAAAGATGCTAAGATAACAACTGCGTAACGTAAGCCTTCCTTCCGAAGCACACACAGAAATATTTTTTTTCGTAACATTATTAAACGACTTGAAAAAAGTAGGAGGTTCTAAATTCTGTTGTGGTTTCTTTTCCTAAAAATATATTGCTCATTAGGTACCGAACTTTCACTAAATGTTAGAATAAACAAAAATACATACTTATTTGATGAATATTTTACTATTGCTGTACATAAATATGCAGCATTATGTAATAGATAAGTGTTGAAATCTTGAACTCATTTTAATAAATTCATAACCTTCATTCCTTACAGTTAGTTTACATCATTAGTTCCAAATTAAGAAATGAGGTCAAAGCATATCTAATTTACAATAAAACAAAGAGATGATGTGTGAAACTGGAAATCTGTGACCTTTTCTAAAAGTATACCTTTTTAGTGAATGAGCGGTCGACCACTGTTTCTATACACTATTAATGGTAAGTCACAATGTAGTCTTAGATTGTAGTACACTCATCTATACTTATAATAGAGGAAGAGAGAACACGTTTTCACTTCTGCGGGTAAAACCGCGGGGCGCAGCTAGTCTACAGTAGGTATGATAAGATGATAGTAGAACAAAATCCTTATTTAACTTGTTTTCTTATTTAATTGTTTTGTTAGACGTTTCAATCAAAATAAACCTGTATATATTTTTCTTCAGTTAACTCATTGATACTACTTTGGAATTCAATAAATAGCTTCGAGCAATCCCCTTACAATTTTCCTTTCGCAAAAATGTTCAGAAAAATGTTAATAAATGATGAACCGCACCATTATACTGCTTTTAACTTAATGAAAAAAGTTATAACTCCGTGCTTTTGAAAGCATTTTCGATATACCTAGTGAGTTGAAACAGTAGTGAACACAATATATTTGCTAATTAGCTATAAAACTTGAATTGTGACAGTAAGTAAATGTGTTTGTTTGGGATTATTATCATAAAGGCAGATTCTCAATAAAACAGATTCTCAAAAGTACAGAAATGGTAGAGTTCCACACAACATATTTAGGTCTTCCTTCGTTACTCAAGATTAATTGAAAAATAAAAGACTTTCGAGAATAGAGACGATTGAAAAAAGACTATCGCAAAAAAGACATCTTCATGTCAGCTGACAGTTGCCAAACTTTATGTCAAAATAAATATTTTAGTAAAATTGTTTTTCTCTTTTAAACAGCTAATAAAAACAATTGAAAACTAATAACTAACAGAAATTAAATTAATCGAACAACCCTCCCTGGACCACCCCCGCCGCAAAAGAACCCATCACACTCGCGGCGCTCTTTTAAATAATAGAAACACGTTTTTCTACTTACGTGTCTTATGTTTTTTTTTCAATCTTATTTATTGAGAATCTGTATTTTTGAGAATCTGTCTTTATGAGAATAATCCTTTGATCGTCCAGCCTCGGGTCAAACGTTGTCATTTATGTTATTATTATAGCACTATACAACCAACCACAACCAAATGAGATATTATAAATATCCGTCCATTTTAGCACTTGTATAAAAACGTTAAAGTTCATTTTCGTACGATAAACAAACTGACGATAACTTATTGATATCATTATACATTGTCCCCCGGGTGGTAAACCAATGTTATTGCCATTTATATTAATTATTTAAATCTGATATTATTTTTATCTACTTTTCTTGTAATTACCAAGTGGTCTGATATAAGCTTTTCATACCGAAGGTTTTAGCGTAGCGGTTTAAATTTTAGATAGGTTACCTACCTATATAATTTACCTGGGTAGATATTTCGTAAATTTGTTTGTTATTGTTCAAGGCATATTTACTAGAAATATTTTAAAGGAAAAATTCATCTTCAAAAATGGAACTTGCGTGGCCGAGCGGTTATAGGCACTGGAACATTGATCCAGGGACGCGAGTTCAAATCTCGCTGCAAGTGAATCTTTGAAGATGAATTTTTCCTTTAAAATATTTCTGGGTTACCTAGGTAGGTTAATTACTTACCTACCTGATTTGTCTTAGAGTAGAAGTCTATTCGATTGCCAACAACACCCCTAAATTTATTTCCATAAAAAAGTTAAGCTGAGTGACAGTGTAGAGAACCAAATAAAAGTAAAATTGGGGAACCTTTCGCATTTACTGAACATTTAAAACCCGACTGTGCGACGACGCAAAGAAGGGTTATGTGTTTATCGGTCTATCTTATCGGTTTTTATTCGTACTGTGACGGAATGGAATCAATTGCCTGAGAATGTCTTCCTTCTCGGATGTCTACAACTTGGGGGTCTTCAAGTCACGAGTGAACAGGTATCTCCTAGGTAAGCTTGTAACATCTTAGACCACAACATCGCTTTCCATCATGTGAGATAGTGGTCAAACGCTTAGCTATTAATTATAAAAAAAATGTGTACAATAATAATTTTACATGTTTGTTTTTCCTATAGATAGATCCTATGTGGCTCTCCAGAAGCCAAACGGCTGGACCAATTTCTTATACGTTATCGTGCTACATCTTAGACGAATATCAATCAGGTGGTCAAATGCCCAACCTACCTTTTCAATATTTATTTTCCGTTTAAAATGTCACGTTTCTTCCGACTGAAGGAAAACATCGTATCTTACTAAAATTATCAACGAGAATAATATTGTTGTATATGTATGTGAGTTTGTTACTCTTTCACGCAAAAACTACTGAACGGGACTTACGCGGGTGAAACCGCGGGGCACAGCTCGTAATAAATAATGCAAGAATTTTAGCCCTAAATTCATGAATGAAGGGGCAAAAAATATTAAGATTAATAAAGTCTTAACTTTAAAGGTCAAAATTGTATTTAGTTATAATAAAGGCGAGCAATTAAGTAAATGCAGAAAACTTGTCCAACAATTTCCGTAGGGCAGGTTTTGCTATTTGTGCTCCTTTGAGGTTGCTCAAAGTTTTGGGTCAGGTAACAACAACGACACTATCACATAAACGAGATTCTGTTTGCAAACTGGCTTTCAATTTAATTAGCAATAACTACAACTTCTGTTTGTATTTGCCGGCCTCTGTGGCGCGTCGGGCGAACGGCTCGGGTAATACAGAAGGCTGTGAGTTCGATTCCCGCCAGATGCAATCTTCCGCATGACGTCCGGGCGAGTCCATCACTCAATGTATTTAAAAAAAGAGTAAAAGAGCATTATCTGTCCTCTCTGTAGGTATAGTTATGTATGTATGTATATTTTAGGTATTTATATATAATTCGTATGTATGTATGTATTTGTGTATTAGGTATATGTAATGTTATATTTATAATATATCTGTGTATGTGTATTACTTATGGCATAGTATTAAATATACGTCTTATGTAGGGATTTACAAAACTTGTACTTTTTCTTTTTTTCATCATTTTCTGTACACTTCATTACCTTCCACTATATTCTTTCCTTTCCTCTGAGGTTTGTCGGTAGAAAACTCTAAGCAGGGTTAGACTCACCTTTGTATATGTATCTAATTATGACTGTTATATTGTGAATGTTTCCTTGTGTACAAAAATAAATAAATAAATGCAAATATTTTTGCTTAAAAATATTATTATTGTATTTATACAAATATTTATTGCTTAAAAATAAATATTGAAGTTACGGTTACATAATATTCAAATAGTCGAGTAGAGAGTGGTGTCATCATTCCGATGATACTCATCATTATCATTACCAAATTATGGGACCACTACGGAGCTCACACCTTTTCATTAAAAAAATAATCATCTCAATAGGTCTAGCCAAGTCATAAGAAAAAATAACTAGTTTTGAATATAAGCTCTCCATATTCTCTGTCAAAAATAAAAAATACAAGTGAAAGAATTACTTCGATACGTTAATTCGTTTATAGAAGTAAACGTGCAATGTGGACTCGATATTTATCGTAAGTTTAAATGCCTATACAATCGAAACTTATAGGTATTTTTGATTACAACAAAATCTAGTGTATTTGCATACATATAAGCTTTACTGTAATAAACTTTCAACTGATTCAGCATACCTATAAATAAAATAAATAAATAAATAAATATTATTAAAAAAATATTCATATTTTCTTTTTATTAGAGGTTGTAATTAAAAAATAACAAAGGTAATTAATAAGTTTCTTTTTAAATAATCACGCTTTCATTTGTGAAGATACTTAGTGTATAAAAATTCTAACATTTTATCTGCAATAGATTCTTACAGCCAATGGCGATCGATAAAAATTCAATTAGTCTAAGAAACACTATCTCTGACCTAAATTGAAATGGTGATGGCAGCTCTCCAGTGTATAAAATGATCTAACTTTTAAAAAACAATTTTTTTAATGATCTATTTTTTAGTTTTAGATTTTTTATTTTTTTATTTTGTGTCATTTGTATTAATGTTATTGTCTGTTGTTATTTTTGTCTTTTGTTTGTGTTTTTTTTAGGTTAGTAATTTTTGACATTGTATTAGAACTTATTATTATTAAATAATAAATATGACATTTATTTAATAATACTTAAAATAAGACGTTAACAACTATGTTATTAAAATTAAACCAACTTTTAAAATACAATTAGAATCACGGAGTTTTAGCCTATTAGTGTGTTCCCGCAATAACATTTTAGTTTTAGTAGTCATTCTGAGGACTCAATCGCACAGTTGTCGGTTCAGTTTTATTCTGCTCACATTCATACTTTACAAAACTTTCAACGGGCGATACGAAACTTTTAATGATGGAGGAGAATGTTACCTCCATTATCACAAAAATGTATAAAATGGATATTGTGCTTATTGAATGAAACTGCAATACAAAAATCTAAATGTAATCTATCTATGCATTATAAGACTTATAATAAAGGAAGAGAGGACGAAAAGTCTGTACTCGGAAGTAAATTTAAAAAAAAAGTTGTATAGAGGATTTAGGAAAAGTAGTAGAACAAAATTATATAATTTTTAAATTTCATGTCTGTCTGTCTGTTTGTCTGTTCCTCTATTTCTATGTCTGTTCCTTATACAATTAAAAACTACTAATCCGATTAAAATCTGGTTTTCAATATTGGATAGGTCTATTTTCGAGGAACGCCGTATACTTTGGTAGACCTACTTTGTATCGAAATCCAATTAGTAGAACCCGAGTAATGAACGAAAAAGTGCAACCGCTCGAGAACCGCTCGGCCGCTCACGCCCGTGATAACGCGTTTTTCAGGTGAAACCGTGCACCTAGTTTGAAATAAAAGTAAGCGGTGCTAACCTACTTGTTTCTATTCAACTTACTTGCCAATATTATAAACGTGAAATTTTGTTTGTTACTGTTACACTGGAGAATTATTAAACCGATTGGGTTGGAACTTGGAAAATGGATAGCTAGAGTTTAGGATTTTATAGGTTACTTTTTATCTCGATATTGAGGTAGAACCGCACCTACTAAATCTCTATACTATAATATTATAAATAGGAAAGATTTATTTGTTTGGTGTTTGTTTGTAATGAATAGGTTCCGAAACTACTAGACCTATTTCAAAAAGTCTTTAGAAAGCTTCATTATTGAAGAGTTACCTAAGCTTCTTTTGATCCCTATTTTCCCACGGGATCGGGACTTATGCGGGTGAAACCGTGTGGCGTCTATCTCTTATATACTTATTTTATTAACGCAAAACTTTGTATGTATGTATGTATGTGACTTTGTTACTCTTTCACGCAAGAACTACTAAACCGATTGCGATGAAACTTGAAATATCGGTAGCTGGAGACCAGGAATAACACAGAGGCTACTTTTGATCCCAATATTCCCGCGGGAACGAGACTTACGCGGGTAAAACCGCGGTGCGCAGCTGGTAATATTATAAACGCGAAAGTTTGTATGTATTTATGTGACTTTGTTACTCTTTCACGCAAGAACTACTAAACCGATTGCGACGAAACTTGAAATATAGGTAGCTGGAGACTGGAAATAATACATAGGCTACTTTTTTTTGAAACCGCGGGGCGCAGCTAGTTTGAAATAAACACAGCCGACAATGCATCCTCGCCATTAGTTTATAGTTCGTTAAATCAAAGCTGACGTTCGACTATGTTCGGTCGGCGCCGCACTCCGCAGCCGTAGCCGCCTCGCCGCGGGCGCTACGCGTCGTCACGTACGTAAATCAAGGAACAGCTCTCGCCACAAAGACAATTTGTTTAAGGACGATACTGTGTTATTGATGCGACAGATAATAGAGAACGGTGTTTAAACTGTTCACCCAATTGTATTGGGACTTGCTAACTTTAAATATTTAACAAATGAATCCACAATTTGAAACACGAGTTACAATTTGCTTTTAATTCCTCACTTTTATAACTTACATGTTTTCTGCCCTTATTGCTTTTCTTCTTTCATCCCATATCCCAGCTCATCCAAGGTCGGGCCTTCTCGTCTTTTTGCCCCCGGTTATATGAACCTGGGTTGTCGGGTGGTCTAAGTTCTGCAGATTAACCTACTGTGACGGCCTCTGTGGCGCGTCGGGCGGACGCTCGACTGCAATTGCAGAAGGCTGAGGGTTCGATTCCCTTCGGGTGCAAATATATATGCTTAAAAATAAATATTTGTATCTGGTCTGTGTGTCTTTCTATGTATAATATGAATGTATTTCCAAAAAAAAAGTAAAATATGTAGTAAATTCGTTGTCTCGTAACCATATAACAAGCCTAGTGCTTTGTTTGGGGCTAGATTGCGCTGTGTGCAATCAAATGTAGTGCTATATTAATTTATTTATTTATTTTGTCATGTGCTACCATGTGTCCGATTATGTTTCTCTACCTCTCGGCTTCATGGAGATGTCTATAGCTTTGTGGTCGGTCCATTATAATAAATAGATTAAAAAT
The DNA here is from genome assembly GCA_949358125.1 of Idaea dimidiata. NCBI lineage: Eukaryota > Metazoa > Arthropoda > Insecta > Lepidoptera > Geometridae > Idaea > Idaea dimidiata. The sequence goes on along the minus strand of OX442339.1, from coordinate 9,873,723 downwards.
TATCTACACATGCGATTCAGACCCTAGAATTAAACCATAATACATGTATTATGAACAAATTATGAGTACATATATACTAACTCGTGAATAGTTTACTTCTGAAATATTCTAGTCCCGTATTGAAATCCAATACTATTGAAATAGTAAAAAATAGAGGCGCGCAAAAACAAACTTATCGCATACAACTCCATGACAGACACGTTCGCAGTTCGCATCCCTCAACTATACTTTATAGCTAGTTGGGACAATACAATTTGAATGTTTTATAGTATTTACCTACCTGTATGTAAATTAAGTCAAATCCGTAGAGGTTTATTCAAGAATATTTTATAAGTTATTTTCATAGCAAAATAAAAAATAACAAAATATATTGCACGACGTTACACACACCGCAATCTAGCCACAAACCTAGTACTAGGCTTGTACTGTGAGTATTAGACAACGAGTTTAATACATAATTATTATACTTTTGTTTTTCATACTAATAAGAATAAACTTTGTTAAAGCATAATCGAATAATAATATTATCTTCTATGGCATTTTAATGTATGATAATTGTAAGTTATTTATAAATTCAGCAAACGGTTTTATAGGTAATAAAACACTTGACTGACAGTCAACCTTGAAAAAGCCAACTGTAAAGTTGGCGAAAGCTCGGTTCGTTTAAAACCATAAATAGAACGCGATTACACCCGATAAATAAAGTGTTTTATTATACAAAATCGCGAAAACCATAGAAGGTTTTATAGGTGTATGTTTTTTTAATGAAATTTGTAATAACTGTGCACTTGGTAAATTTGAATGCAGTTGTTGTGCGTGTGACGACGACATTAAGTGCACCAATTAATGTAAATGTGTCAAAAATCAATTCTCACCTAAAAAAAGCTGTTTAAGGCCTCCGAGCAACCTCGGACTATAACTATAACATAGTTATGTTATAGTTTATAAGCACATAAACTATTACATGTTGAGATACTGGTCAGACTTGGATCAAACGCTCATGCTTTTAAATGGATATTGAAAAAAGCTTTTTCAATTATATTGATAAACATTAACACGGGTCTAGTAGATATTATGAAATGAATAGAAAAGTTAGGTAAACAAACAAAGCTAAATAAAACTAAACAAATGCTTTTTATTTTATCTATTTACATTACAAACACGAACGTCCATTTATATTTTAAATCCAAACACTGAATTGAAATATAAAAATACAAAAATCCACTAGATAAGTACACCTACCCACCTATTATCTAACAAAGGAAAGCCAACAAAAACCCACTCAGAGCAAACACAAATTCGCAGACAAAATTATAAGTAGAGGTACAATAAAAAGCAACGCTGTTACTAATGTTGGTGTTGAAAGTGACAATTCACATACGATACTGTAGTGGGAAAAGGGTCGTGATATTATGCTAAGTGGTCAGAGACACGGGAACTGACGTGCGACATGTTTGCGGCTGCGGCGCGGTTACGCGGCTCCGACACACGTATTACACACGTCTGTTACACCGGAGTTGAGCCCCACCCTGACTGGTAGCTGGGCTAGGAAATTACAGCCATTATATTATGTAGTTACCAACAGTATGTAACAAATATAGGTATCCACTGAAGAGCCCTAAAATTCTACTTCCTATTTGTTTGTGAGTATATTCGTTCATATAAATAAAAACTACAGCAGTGGCAGTGGGCTGGCCATATTAGCCGTAAAACCGACAACCGTTTGGGTGAACGAGTTCTAGAGTGCCGCGTCTCGGCAAACATAGTATAGGACGTCCACAGTGACGATTTGCGCAAGACGGCTGGCACAAACTGGATGCGAGAAGCCGAAAATAAATTTGTGGCGTGCAACTAGAGATGCCTATGTCAGCAGTGGACTGCAACTGCAGGCTGATGATTATGATGATAAAAACTACGCAATGAAAGTTGGAAAATAGCTTAAAGTTTTGAAACAGCACAAAGACCACTTGTTTTTATGCTTATAAAATTATATATTAAATCTCTACAAATGGGGTAAGATTGGCCCGGGCCAAAGCTAGTGCAACTGCGGAGCTCTCGAGCAAACCATTCAACATCTTTTGACCTTCCCCTATAGCCCTGATAAGCGTAAGCTGGCTGATTTAACGGCAGCAAACAGCAAAGCTGTACCACCATCCACACGACGAAGAACAAGTAGCTAGGAGCGCAGCTATTAATACCTATCGTACCTAGAGTATTTTACGTGGAAGCTTACTTCAAGAGTCGTAAGCAAGCCCGTTAGGAACATGCTGAATTTTTAGGATCAGCTTACGGGACTATCCAAAAACGAACACGATATATTCAGAGTATTTTAAAAAAGTCACTATATTAAAGCCTTAAATCGCTATAACTGTCCATTAAGAGAGTGTCAATTCCTATGTTTATTAACTTAACTAATATCTCAACTAGGTAATAGGAGTTTCACACATCTAAACCGGCGCGTTTCGTCTTTGAATTTTGATAGTTTCTGTTCAAGTCTCAGCAAGCTAATTTAAACTTTATGTCTTGGAGATAACTCAAAGCCATTGTTCGTGATGTCTTCATTCGAAACTGCATTGTTTGTAATATGCAAATAATTTGTTTTGAACTTCAATTTCGAAACGTTCACGTGTAAAATATTTGATTAGAAATACTTGCAATGCTATTTTAGAATAGTATAAGCTTCTACAATAAGGCTCGATTAGACCAAACTGAAATAAGACTTTTCTGCATATCAATCGTCTATTGTTCGAGAGACCAAGAGAAAAAATGACCATGATCCCAGTTCTTTTTTTATAACTTTAATGATACTTGAATGCATAACACAAAAATACGAATTACTTATTTAGTAACGTTTAATAAACTGTAATAAACCATTCGCACTTTTAGAAATGACATGGTCATAAATCTGATTTATAGATAAAGGACTAGATAAATCTGTACCTTAATTACGTTAAAGGTGTTCGAGGTTTAAGATCATAAGCATATCAATTACGATTATTGCTTTATTGCAATGGCATAATAACAACTAAATGTAATGGACATTAATTATGCAAGCCCAAATAGCCGTTGTAAGCTGATTTCGTAGTACCTTGAAGCGATTTGCGGTTACCTCATGGAATATACGGCACCTAGTTGATTAGACCCAAGCAATACGTCAGCCCCTTGTTTAACGTAACCACGGATGGGTCTCGGTCTTTTACAATCTTGTACTTACTTCATGTTACCATAATTTATTCATGGATTAATTGGAAATATCTGTAGGGCTAAATTGTTTACATTGTACAAAATGAATTCATGTAGGAATACGGATTGAATTTTTACATCTTACTAGTTATATAAAAATTCAACAATGGGAACGGATTGAATTTTTATAAATCTTACTAACATTATAAAAAATATTATAAACGCGAAGTTTTGCAAGTATGTATGTACCTATCTAACCGCGTAACCGCGGAGCGCAGCTAGTTTTAATATACTATGAGCGCCCCGCAGTTTCACCCGCGTAAGTTCCAATCCTGCGGGATTATCGGGATAAATATAGCCTAAGGGTTTCATGTCTCCAGCTCCCTATTTTTCAAGTTTTATCGCAATCGGTTGAGTTAGTTTTTGCGTGATTGAGTAACAAACTCACAGGTGTACTAACATGCAAACTGTCGCGTTTATGATTTTAGTAGGATATAAAAATTCAATCCGTTCCCATTCAATTAACAAATTGGAAAATAAACAGGAAAGCGAATCGCTTTTTAAGCTTGCCATTTTAGCATATTCGTTCTAACTACAAAGGGCAGAGATGAAATTCGTTATTATTTTGTGATTATGTATTTTTAATCGAATCTTGCATTTCAATATGGCTGAAAATATTTGATTTACTAAATTTATTCCCAATCAATCAAAACAAATATTGTAACAACAAAAACATATCATTCTCAAAATAAAATCTAAAAAAGACAAACATACCTCCATATTACCCCAGACTATATAAAAATTTCCAGACACCGCGCGCTGAACACCAAATTATTTACTACACTGTATTTGGTTTTTATACAATTTGGTAGCATAGAGACGTATGACATGAGCCGATAACCCGAGTAGCTGATTGCCTACTGGGCACGAAAACGTATTACTCATGTATTTAGTATTATAGCATGATCGTTTCTCGTTGTATTGTCGCTCAAAAAAAAATACCCCGACTACTCTAAAAAACCACAAATATCAAAAAAATTAACAACTTTTTTATTTAATTGTTTTTTTAATGTTTTTTTTATTAATGACGTAGGTCCTATTTAGGTCCAAGCTTAGGTCAATAAGGAGCTCACTGTAAGGGACTCTGTCTGAAAATTATTAAACCTACATACCTATTATAATATGTAAAAACAAACCTAATACGTAAATACGATATTTACATAGGTAGATACGTGTAATACAAGACAAAATTAATGAGCTTACGACGTCAAACTAAATGTCACACATAGAAATTTTAACGTAACATACATATAACTAGCAGATATCAGTTGGTTGTAATTTAGGTAACGAGGTGCAGCTGAGCAAGTCGGTTCGTTGACGAGCTAACATGACGTACTCGCAAATGAGGGGTGCTATCCTTCAACAAAGTGTCACACTCTAGTCTAGAGTCCTAACTTCTAATTAGTCACTTTAAGTTTAAGTAATTGTGTACTTGTCGTATTTGTAAAGAAATATAGAAAAATGATTACACACTAAACACCACATGTTCAACCAATCAAAATAAAGTTCTCAATCCATGTCAATAATTGGTTCTTTGTTGGAGTATATGTGTATTTCATCACTTTACTCATTGAGACAGGTACGTAAGTCGCTTTTGATCTAAAAAAGGTTAATAAGCGTTTTAATGGAAATTCGAACCCGTTTTAAAAGCTTATGTGTGTCGAGCTTTGACCCCTATTGATACCTTTTTTACCTCAGCTTTGAAATAAGTAGGTGGGTTATTTCAATACGGCTACGTATTCCAATTTACGCATCAAAAGAATTTTAATTACGGTAATTTAAATATTTATATTTATTCCCACAGTTATGGTGTACCTGTATATCCCATATCTGAAATAATACGAAAGTGTGTTGATAATATTTTACAATTCAAAAAATGTGCGGTTCATTTTCGCGGTAGGTACCTACGTTAAAATCTGTTATGCAAATATGCGTTCGTAGAACCGGAAAATAAGTTTCATGTCGCTTTTTGCTTTGTACATTGAGTGAGCACCATCGAGGTTCGAGAGACAGCCTACTGTGTACAGCGTAACAGATTAGCGGTTTTTTAACGCGTTCAAACTTCAAGATTACGTTGTTAACTTTTGAACGCACTCTAACAGAGTCAGAGTCGATTCCTCCACTCGACTCGACCTCGACTCAACTTGAAGGATAATAGATTCGAGAATACTTTAAGGTAGATCGCGACGTACCTTGAGTTTGACAATCAATTCCTCGACTTGACTGAGGAATTTCCGCAAGTGGAGGATTTTTATAACAACTCAGCATACCGATTCTATCCTTCAAGTTGAGTCGTGGTCGAGTCAAGTGGAGGAAAAGACTCTGCATATGGGTGTAAGGGAATCTTTCGGAAATGCAATGTACCTGAAGAGTTTCTAACTAAACTAATCGAATTCAGAGATGAACTTTATTTCATCTCTGAATTCGATGTTTCGAGATGGCGATTACTACAGATGCTACCATAGCCGTAGAAATTACTCATTCGCCTCTTTCACGTTTGGAAAAAACAAACAACGATCTTTTTCACGGGGCGTAATAATTGTATGACTATGAAAACTATCAATGTTTTTAAAAAAAGTTCAAAGAGTCTTCATCTGTATTTAATGGTATTAATAATGTGACTGGTTGTTTTAGAATTTGATATAATATTTAACCAAAGATTTAGGTACTTTGAGGTTTTATCAAAAAAGCTTTTTAATACCCTGTAGCAATAAAACTAGACTTCGGTGGCATATTATTTTTAGTAATCACAGTATAGTAATATACTCCGTGGTAGTAATACATCGCTACCTATGATAAAATAAAGATTGGGACGGTGTGAATTAAAATGTTATCTCACGCGGCATCACTGAAAAAAGGACTAAAATAAGATGTTGAAAAAAAAACTGCTACAGTGCGGTGCGTGCTGCAGCATTGGTAGACCGTTCTCCGTGTTTTCTATTTCGATATATTTTGATCATATCGTGCTTAAAATACGATTTTTATTTATCAATGTATAGACATTAGGGTTAAAAAAGTTAAAACTTTTACGTGTGTGTCTCCGCAAGTAGACAAATCCCACTATTGCGCCTTTGTGCGTGATTTTAAGCCGTGGGTTTCCTAACGATATTTTCCTTCACCGGAGAGTGATGTTAACCGTTGATGTAGACCGTTGTCTAGTAAGTACCCATAATACAAACCTAGTGCTTAGTTTGGGGCTAGATTGCGCTGTGTGTAATGTAGTGAAGTGTTTATTTATTTATTTACAAATTTTTATCTTAAAAAAAAGACAATAATGCGCGGCCGGGGTTCGAAACTACGACCTTCGGAATGAAAGTCAGGGGACATTGGGGTTTACCAAGATCCTCTTTTTTCGATTTTCAATTTTGTTTTTTTTTTTATTATATAAAGTTTTTTTAAGGTGTCTGATTCGATTCGAAGATACTTCGATTGTTTTGATAAATTAATGAAAATTTTACTATCGTGTCTACACGCTACAATAAACCTCGTACGAATTTGAAGGATGGAGAATTCGCAATATTCAGCATGCTAGAGAACTATTATTCATAGCAAAAAGATCGTAAAACGTGCATAAAAAACGATAGTCTGAAACTGGGCATAGGCGTCGAAACAATTTCATGAGAGCACAACTCGCCACTTTATGAATAGTAATCAAACCGCCCTCCTCCGCATCCTCCACTCATTTATCTCCGACCAACCAACGATGAAATGTAGATGAAGCCTTCTTGATAAGCTCTAGTATTTTGTACTTTTACTTTGTAGGTAGCTATATTTATAATTATGCATAAAGTAACTGCGTGGCAATCGGCTTACTTTAATTTATTGAAATTTCTAAATATCTTGTTAGAGTAAATCAATCTGATAAATATTGCATTGTTTTTTTTAAAGCAATTGATACGGACAGTTATTTTGCCACCGTTTAATGGGTAAATTAAATTATTTTTTATTCCCATACTTAGTTGATTCGTAAGGTTCGTAGTCCCTTATTATATATTGTGCTCTGCGCCCCGCGATTTTATCCGCGTAAGTCTCGATCCCGCGGGAAAATCAGAATGTGTTACAAATACACCTCCTTATTTATCACTCTATATATTAAAAACCTCATCAAAATCTGTTGCGTAGTTTTAAAGATCTGAGCATACATACAAACAGACAGACAGATTGAAGCGACTCTATAGTTTATGACTATGTAATGATGATACGTAGTATATCCGTTGTCTAGTCACCGTAACACAGGCTTACCAGCTTACCATGGGGCTAGATGGCGCTGTGTGTTGGTCATAGAATTTATTTATTTATTTATGATAATGATGAAAATGATAAACTACATTTGAACTCTCCATTTTTCGTTCCATGAACCATTACCTTACTGATTTCGTATTTTGACATTCCAACCAAACTACTAACACTACGACGTTACTGCATACTTACATTCTAAAAGTTTTTAACTAAATTCAACGAGTGTGGGCCTTTGCGCCTCGCCTCGGGAATAACCTTATTGTGACGCAAAATACTTACCGACGTCAGTTTTACCTATATAGATATTTTGTTAGTATTTTGGTGAATAAATAAGTCGAAACACCTAGTCGTCTAGAATTTCCAATAAGCTTCATCTTACCTATCAATGTTTTTATTTGTATTGGTATAATTTTATGACTTGTTGTTAAATATGGTATTTTAAAGCCGTTTATTCGTGTAAATGAATGCTGCCAGCAACATACACTAATTTTGGTCGTGCCATCTGAAGCAAGGAAGCACAAGTTTTTTTTTTTAAATTATGTGTAGGTAGGTACGAGAATGAAGTAGAAAAAGGATGTTTGACCCACACAATCACAGATGATTCATGGATATTCAAGCTCAAAATGTAACTCACCAATGAGCACATACTTCGTAATTAACCTTAGTGACACAATTTATTTCCCTGTATGCCATCCCGATATTATGTTATTTAGACACAAAGAATTTTTCTCGTTATTTGGATTTTTTGTCTTCTGTATTGATGTTATTACACGTTTTATATGAAAATAAGGAAAGTTAAGAAAGTTGTCGGCAAAGAAATGGAAGTGGGTAATTTCTCGGCAACATTTCTCTCGGCAACACATTTGTATTGTAGAAATAATACATTTAAGTTTTATTATCGTTTTCGCTTGGAATGTAAGAGGCTTACTTATATTTTTTATAATCAATACAATTCAATCATTTATTCATAATATAGGTTTTAGTGTGCACGTGGTGGTAGGTCCTACTATAAATGATATTTCTATATATTAGCCAGTTAGGCATATGAAGTCATAACAAGTTCTGTAAATAAATTAATTACATGTCAATTTAATCCATTATTCAAACATACAGAACATAATTTGTTTGTAGAAAATAGTATTATTGTCATAACTTTTTTAATTTTTCTATTATACACCTACCTAAACAATGAAATTAATCTAGGACGATGGAAAAAAGTCGTTAGAAAAACTTAAAGCGAATCCGTTGTGTGCGGACGACATATGTCAATCAAAGAGGCCGCAAAGACCGTGGACGTCTGTCAGCTCTCAAGTTATCCCTGACCCTCATCTTTGAGGGAATTACTTCCTGCCCTCTACGTCGCTGTGTCACACAATACATTATACCATTTCCTATCGTATAGGCCATTAACGTGCCCACATCACTAACATTGCTAAGGTTACATACTAAAATCTATGTTCGATTGGAACTATAGATACAGGAAAAATTCTTAGGGAAAACTGTGCAGAACAATTTGAATCAGTTACATAATCACTGACAGCACCTTGTTACACGTAAGTAGATACATATAAATAAATGAATAAATAATAATAAATAAATCCTGTGACGAACACACAGCGCCATCTAGCCCCGTGGTAAGCTGCTAAGCTTGTGTTACGGTGGCTAGACAACGGATATACTACTTATATTTATTTTTCTTTTGTAAATACATACATATTATACATAGAAATACGCCCAGACCAGATACAAATATTTTTTTTTAAGTATAAATATTTGCACCCAGCGGGAATCGAACCCGCAACCTTCTGTATTGCAGCCAAGCGTTCGCCCGCCGCGCCACAGAGGTCGTCTGACATATAGATTGCTTAAAAGGCCTAAGGCGCAAAATATGTACAATTTCTAATATTTTGAAAATACAACATCTACCTTATTAATTTTAAACAAGTACGTCTACCTAATAAATTTTGTTGTTAAAACTGGGAAAATGCTGAAATTTTTATAATTTCTCAGACAAAGAAGTGAAGATAGTAAATAAGATGAAAAATTTGACGACCAAAACATTCAAGACGCGTCTACGGTTAAAAAATGTTGCTCATTAAGTAATGTTTAGCCGTGCTAATTTAACTAGAGGCCTTAGGTATTCTCAGGGGAAATTACCGCAGCATTGTGCGTGTGTACGTAAGTAGATATTCGTAAGTTTTGGGTGACTTTGTTTGCCGAAACATTATCAAGATCCTAATTATAACAGAGAACTATGTATTTACTTATTGTTTTGTTTTATCAAGCAATCTAAATACGACATTATTATCGTCGTCGGTTAATTTGAAACAATAATCGTGAACAGAGACAGGGTATTGCTATGAACACTATGAAGGCAAATCGCTTACGTATTTGAACGAATGGAATTGGTATTTTCTCGGTAATTGTACCTGTCTCGCGAACAAATGTTCTGTCCGGTGCGGCGCGTGCCAGATACTCACTCTAACTGCCGCCATTAGCCCCAGAGATAATCTTAAATTACTGCCGACACACTTAATTGTCACCTTTACAGTCATCTGTTACACAAATAAGCATAGACCTATTCAGTAGTCTACTAAATATCAGGTTTTGACGACTTCAATGGGCGATCGTTTAGTATGTTAGTAAGTGATCGATAAGTGTGGATTTTTTCACTGCAAGGGATGATGATGGAGGTTGAAGGATGCTATAGGAACTCATCTCTAAACCTGGAGGCCCATGGTGTTAAAATCATTTACGCTTAGAAAAGCGTGAATGATTTTAAAACAATAATTATTAATCATATTCATAAATAACTCGTAGGTACCTAATGTTGTACTTAAGGCTGTTGGTGTTAAAATACTTACGAAAAAGCAAAAAAAAAACTCGTTCGGGGCGAACGACTAGTTATATCAGACATCAAAATGTAATAAATAGAATTCCACCAAAATTAATCTCCTCCATCTCAGTTCTGTGGAATGATTAGTTAACATGGTTAATCTAGTCACGCGACATGATGTTAGGGTATATCCAGTTATCTTTAAGTGAATCTGGATTATTTAGTAGTCAGTGTTGCTTAGAACAAAGCAAAGCGTAACTTAATATAAAGCATGTTGGGATGTCCACAAACTTAGAAGGCAAGTTTCAAAGACGATCCCTTGAGTCTCCTTTATGCAAATCTCGGGTAATTTCTTTGGTGAGAGTCGCAGGGGACCCTTTGGTAAGATTGCGTTGACTTTTCAACCGTGCCTTACCTACGTCTTACTTTGTATTAGTTTACGCAGACATGTTTCGTCTTGGCGCCGATGTCCAATGCCCGATGTCGAAGGTACGATACGATCACATCAGCATTTCCCAAAATTGCTTTTACAAACCTTACTTGTTGGAAATAATGCTTAACATCAGGTGAATCAGGATATTTCTTCATTTTTTCAGTCACAAAATTATTGGTAAGAAAGTATTTTTATTTAAAAAAGGCGTGAAAGAAATGAATTGATGCTAGAGTCTTTTTTATAAAAGATGTCCTCCAGAGCCCAGAAGATGTACTAAATGTCATTTTAATAATTTAAAATAATTGATTAAAACAATCTTTCACTTTGTTTTAAAAATAATATGTATGCAAATGCCGTTTTACGATTACAGAAAAATTAAACAATCGGACGATCTACCTTTGGTTTCAGTGTGATCCTTGAGACTGCTTTCATGAAGAAAATAATAAAATAAATAGACATTTGTAAGTAGAGTACCTACTTACAAATGTCTATTTATTTCATAATTTTATCAATAGTAGCAACTTTAATGCAAACTGCAACTTTAATTGAAGTTTGAAAACCCACCATAGAGCTAACTCTCCATCAAATAGAAAGGTATATTTAAATGTGTGTCTTTGTAATATGCCTACTGGCCCAGAAAACGGAAATTGCGAGAAGCAAATGCGAAAAGTTCCAAACATAGAGAGCGTGAAGGTGTCGTTATCATACCATGAAAGCAACATGAAAGTAATATTCTCTTTGTTATGTTAGACTTCTTAACTCTCTATTTCTCTATTATTGGTCCATAAACAATTTGATAACGGGTAAATACGGTCTATTTACTTATCAAATGGAATTGTTTTCAAAATTTTCATTGAATATTTAACAGTAAAGGATTCGCCTTTAACCTTAACTTTGGAAACCATTTTACTGCCGTTTTTGTGTAAATTTCAAAATGTGCTAATCAAAATGTGCTGATGCGCTTTAATCGACTTTAATATCCGTTATAAAACATTGTTTATTAATATCATTCATATACATTTGGCACAAAATTTGTACAAAATAGGAGATGTCATTACTTTAGTGCAATTTCATAATATCTCTGACAAGATAAAAAGCTAACGATACTTATTTTAGCTGCGATCCCGCGTTGTTCTTACACCTACCTACCGCAATGCAAAAATCCACACTTAAACGGACGACCAGGGAAGTACTGATGATGCTAGGCGCGGCAGCGCCTGGCTTCAACAGGTCGGTAGTTGAAGTAAAGCAAGATTTGTATGTCAGTAAGTGTTGATGACGTTGGATGACGTTCGATGACGATGGTTAAAAACAACTAAATCCGGATAAAAGCGGTAGCCTATATGTTAATCGAAGTCTTAAGCTATCTGCATACCAAATTTCATTGAAATCGGTCCAGCCGTTTCCGAGATTAGCGCGCACAAACGCACAGACAAACGGACAAATGGACAAACAGACAAAAAGTTAAACACGGAAATGGGGTCTGTTACGTTAGTACATACCCCTAAAACTAGTTTTTTCAAAATATCTTTCAAAAACAGACACCGCATAGTTACGATTTTATTATTAAAAAAAAATCTAGCCAATGGGTACTAGACAACGAACACACTAATATAGGTACTTTTTTTTTCTAAATACATTCATAATATACATTGAAAGACACCAACAATACAAGTATTGATTGATTAATGCAGAAAGTGCTAGTCTAGTAGGAAGTGTAGTAGTTTGTGTCCGTGCAAGACCAATCAATCGGACTCACAAGATTTCGAAGAAGAAGACGAATCACAAGATTTGTAAAGTTAGCACTGGGCTAGCTCACTAGCCCGGGGCCAAGTATAGCTGGGCAAGTGAGCCTTACTGCCGTATCTATAGACTAGTTAGTCTCGCGCTAATTTGACATATAACATAAAAACCTATGTACAGCTAAGTTATTTCTCGAACCAACAAGCTCGGCAAGTGGACCATGAACATGGTACAGGTAAATAGTGGTATTAGAAACTATTAGGTACAATTTCTATCAATTCGATACATGTCACATCAAACCCCATTTGATAAGCGGTTGGTGACACACAAAGGGTACCTATTAGGTATAGATTTATAAATATATAAGTACTATTAATACCCACGTACGTTTATTAATAAATAATAAGTAAGCTATACAAATCAAGACAAAGAAGTCATGGATAGTGGGCGCAAAATGTAACTGAAGAAAATGGTAAACATTTCTCAGAAAATACGAGTATAAGTTCATTCTCCTACCAACTGAACAATATCTCATGAATAATATGAATCATAAAATACCTGATTCAATGTCTTCAAAGAATCATAAAAATATTGTAAATTTAAATAATAATAGATAACTAAAACATGAAATATCTAGTCTGGTCTATAGCGCTTTCGATTCTAATAAACTTTAGAGCATTATATTTTTATGCTAATGTTTACTCAACCTACACGTGACCTACACAATACCTTGTTTTTGAATGATTTATAAATAAACCTAAGTACATAAACGAATAATCGTTGATATTTAAATGTTTTGTAATAATAATTACGTCATGACGTCCGTCTTATTGAAATATATTGATGTGTTCCAATAATACCTGTTATTACCACAGTATAATAGTATAATATCAATTATACCTATTAAGGGGCCGTAGTAGGCCAGAACTGATGTCTCTAGGGTGAATTACAACAAAAGTTATTTGAAATAAAAGTTTTTAAAACCATATTTATTAAAGTCGAGGATATTTACTAACACGTGAATGTCGTGAAAACACGATTCCTGAAAATTTTCTCGATAGAAAAAAAATCCAAACTTCCCTATAAATTGTACAAATAAGTGATATTACCCAGTAAATATTGTATGAAAACTAATAAAACTTTGTTTAGGTACTGAACTTAGCTCAATACAGGCAGTGAAACTAGCAATTGTTTGATTTTACGCAATAAAATTTTGCAAAGTCGCATCTTAAGTCCTTCACTAACACATCTGAAATTCGCAAGCTTTATCCCTGTCACGCTATTAGGCTTAAAGTCATAGTAATATGATATGTTAGTTGACAAACAAAACTTAAATTTCATGTATAGTTAAAAGTAAGTTAGTATAGAATTCTAGATCATTTTGAATGCTACAATTAAATGATTCGGCTTTTGTTCTAACACTAGTGATATTAGGCTCACTCGTAATATCAATAGTACTTACTTTGGTACACGTTTTCTTGTAGTAATGTAATACCATACCTACATTTCCCGTAGAACGGGACAATAACAAGTTAATTAAATGAAAAGCTTCTGTATTCCACGACTACCTATGACAAAACGATTATATTCACACATTTACGTAGAACTCATGTACTTACTACTTACCCTACTTGTTATGCGTTATATTCCTTACCAAGCCAATTTAACTGAACCCAACGTACGTACATATAAGAGTCAATTTTGCAGGTTCTCTAAATTGCTGATGATATGCTGTCGTAATTCAGTAGGTATATTTTTCATGCCATTTATTATTTAGTTTAACGAATACGATACCGTACAACTTTAAAGTCTTATTTTGGCTACAATTGTAGTCTATTTCCGTTACTCTTTTAAAATACATTTTTGTTTATTTCAAAATATTAATAAAAATACAATTTCTTATCGCAAACGTTTACGTTTAGTAAAATTTAAACGTTTCAAGACTAGCCAACTTATAAAAAGCATTGGTGTAGGAGATATCTGCTGAGATATGTATCAGAGGCTTTCAACATGTTAGTTTGTTGGCGAGCTCTACCAATTCATGTTTCATCAACCATTTGACTACGCCTCACTGGCTATGACCGATAAGTTGCCATACACATAGGTAACACTATTTAGATGTACTAATCTTAATATTAGTTTCTGCAATATACACCTAGGCATATAATACATTTATACACCTAGATTTCACGTGTTTCTTAAGCTAGGGTTTCTATGTATCCATAAGATCTAATACGCAAAAACCTTTTTAAATTCACACGATTTGTTCACATAGTTACATTTTGCGGAGTCTTAATCGCTTACTTTTATTTATTTTCTTACCACGCGCAAGTTTTAACAGTTTTATAATTGTCTTCCCATGTTACAGTGGTGTCCCCTCTCGACCAAGACCATTGTAACACGGCTGAAGCATCGAGTTAGGAAAATAAATAATTATACGCGATTAAACCCGGTAAAAAGTAAACATATACGAAAACTAGATCTATTTACGGCATATAACGAACGTAGGACACAGAGTAAACAGTGGCCAAATATTTTCACGCTTCTTTAGTCAAATGACTTAATTTGAATAGGAATTATATGGAAAGTGGAGCAAAACGTTCAAGGTTCGTCTTTGTACCGGTAAACCCACTTAAGTATTTGTTTTTCAAAAGATTTACGACTTAAAATTAATGTTTAAGTAGAAGAAACGTCAAGGTAGTATTTGTACCTATATCTTGAACAGATTTCTAATCGAGTGTGAGCTAGTTACATTTATATCCATTGTGATAGTTCTACTTAGAGTAACCAACTTTTTTCTGCCGAACATATTTTTACAGTTAGAGTATGTAATGTAAAAGAAAAATTAAATTATTTTGCGGCCGGTTTGTATTGATAGTTTTGTGTGAAGAAGTAACATACATTCATACTGACAAATAAGTTTGCATACAACATATTACCTACTTATTCATTGACAACATAAGACAATGAATAAGTAGTTATTGCTATTGAAAGAAGCAATGCCACCAGCCTCTACGGTAACATACTAAATAAGGATTCAGTTTTTTTTTAAATTTAATTAGTGTGATTTAAAAATGATGATTATCATGATGATATTTAAAAAATGTTTGATTATTAATAGTAACATAAAATAAAATAGTTTGGCCCCGAGGACTAAACAATCAAATAGAAATGTTGACAGTCTTATATAGCCTTGTTAATAATAGGGGAGTAAGATCGGAGTAGCTATTCTGGCTTTTGAGTCTGTCTGTCAACTTTGATAGTTCTTGTCCCGGAAAATGGCAAAGCATGTTGTCATTGTCATTACTCCGACCTTACTTCATGTTTATTAATAGGGATATCAGTGTATATATTTATGAATGAATACTTACTTATATCTACACATTAAGGTAAGTACCTAAACAACGGGCACAGCTGATGTAAACGAGTTTACGACCTCCTAAAAGAAGAGCTTGAATAATCAAAAAGAAAGGTGCCGTAAAAATTGTTGTAGATACCTATCTCAATTGGTAGAATGGCCACTAAACGTCTCTAAGTAGGAACCTACAGTTTTAGACGCAGTAAAGACTGAATTCTAAATGGATATCACAAACCAATTTTCAATGTCCATTGAATGAATGAATAAATTTATTTATTAATAAGATCTTACCAAACATTTATCAAATTACATTAGAAATTGGCTCTACACTAAGCACAAGCTTGTATTGCAGGAACTGAGATACGAATATAATAATGTATAAAACATTTGATAATAATTCAAATTGTAAATATATACCTTACAGACTAATATACATATAAAATATATAGATCTAAAAAATTAGATCATGATCATTAGAAACATCTAGTTAGTTTGACGGCGTCTGTGGCGCGGCGGGCAAAGCTCGGACCGCAACGCAGAAGGTTGCGGGTTCAATTCCCGCCGGGAAAAAATATTTCTGCTGACCATAAATGTTTGTTTCTGGATCTGGGTGTTTTCTATGTATCATTATATGTATATACTATAAAAAAGCAAAATATGTAGTATATCCGCTGTCTAGTACCCATAGTACAAGCCTAGTGCTTAGTTTGGGGGCTAGATGTAATGGTATGTCCTAATATATAATGGTAGTTGTAAGAATTGTAAATAAATAAATAAATTTATTTATTAGGTACTTTTTTCGTATTTATGTAAGCGTCTGCTTTTTTACTAGATGGTGAATGACAATATAGTCTAAGATGTAGCACGCTCAGAAGATTTCTTTTTTGACTCGTGACCAGCAAATAAAGTGAAGGCAGAAAGGCAACAGTTGTACGACTTCTAAGTTACTGAACTGATGTTCACTGAACTGAACTCACTGGTGGTAACTGGCTTTGTATCGGAACACGACAAAATCTGCTTAGCGATTTAACTTAAGGCATGGGGAATTGTGGGCGATGAGATGCCAATTCTACTACATACTCCACTCCTCATTTGTAAATTATATTAATCACCCGCGGAAGTCCCGATCTCGTGGGAATTTCGGGATGAAAAACAGCCTATCATAAATCTATAATATCTAAGTTGGAACAAAACACACATTCAAAATGTTAAAGTTAAAATCTGTCAAGTACTTTATATATATTGAGATTATTTTAATTATATAATACCTTTAAGTATGAATGTTTCTTACCTTTGTTCTCATGTTTCTTGAACCTACCTATTGAATTAATTGCGATGAAATTATCATTGACCTATATCTGGATATTCTCGCGGGATCTAGACATATTCAACATCGATTTCGCAAACTCTTTGCCGTAAAAAACTTACCTGAACATATACCTATAATGAACGCAAAATTCAAACCGTATGGGAACTTACTGTGGTAAACCTGTAAGGAAAAAGTACCGATAGCTTATCAATAGAATACATCACAAAAAGCTAAGTCTATGTGTATCAAAAAGTAAGAAAAACCGAATAGGCACATACATTCAATTCATGTCAACAGAGCGAGGTCCTAAGAGACTGAAAAGGACTTACTGTCGTTGAACAACAACCATCAATCCTTTTTAACATCACCGTCGTTACGCGTCCCATAAAAAGAAAATAATCTAAAATGTGTAAGCAGGTAGGCAGGTACGTATAAAGAAACCTTTTGTAATTTATATTATCACTGTGGAAATAAACATAGCGAACTGTTTAAAAAGGTTAATTTGGAGTGGGAGCAGGGCGGCGGACCATGACATGAATCCGACATTCCCGGTTAATAGAAATTAAAAGTTGTTTTACTTTTCTATGTTTGTCCTCCGTTTTACTTTGCAATTCGGTCCGTAATTTTATGTCTTTCTTTTTCAACTTTAACGAGTAGATTTTTTTCCGTGGTCGTCTTTAGAAGTTTTGTTTTTAAATCAAATGCCGAGTGATTTCTAAAATGATACCTACCACTCATACAAATTAAAGGAAAATAAGGCAATGTTTTAGGGTCAAAACAGTGTGTTCTTTAATATTATATACGTATTAGTATTAGTACCTACCTACTAACTAAGTCACCCCACCTTTGTGTAGTTTATCGTCTCTCATAAAGTAAACCGAATGTAGAGCGGAAAGAATTCTATCTATAAAACAATGTTCCCGGTGGGGTTTGAACTCCCAACCTCTGCTTTAGTACCTTTGTTGTGCGTTCAGTATTCACTAAGTCACACTTTAAAAATATTAATTTTGAATTCTAGAAATGTACCTTTGACGTTGGGTCTCAAGGTATTAATAACGAAGTAAGTTGTTATTATTGTAATAAACACATCAGTATTTTCTCTTTCATCATAACTTTACCACTTTAGTCCAAACAACCATTCGAGTTTAACGATAGCAATCCTGAAACTGGGATAAGTATCAATACCAACTAGCTGTAAGATTTCTTATACGCCTTAGAAGCACAACAATATGTATACGCTGGGTTTTTAAAACTACTTACGATATGATGGATGATTCAGAGAAAAGTTTAGAATTTTGTTTGGCTTTGTACTTAGGTAATTCACATTATCTAGAAAATGCGTTATCCTTCAGCATAAACCGCTGATAGTCGAGAACTGAAATTTAAATTTGAATAAGAGAATGTTTCTGATATGATGTTGGCATCCGATGAACTATGAGATGAATAGAAGAAAGAATAAGTTCCTACGCTACCATGTTTGTAGGTTAAATTATTTTGGAATTCGCGTTATTACAACTTTTTTGTTTGAATACTTACAACTAATATTTGTAAAATAAAACAACCATGAAATGTAGCAAATAATATGTATAATTTCTTCTATGGTTTTCGCGATTTTGCATAATAAAACACTTTATTTATTCGGTTTTATCGCGTTTTTATTCATTATTTGACCCGAGCTTTCGCCAACTTTACAGTTGGCTTTTTCAAGGTTGACTGAGATGTCTCAGTCAGTCATCTCAGATCAGATCTCAGATCTCAATCTCAGTCAACCTTGAAAAAGCCAACTGTAAAGTTGGCGAAAGCTCGGGTCAAATAATGAATAAAAACGCGATAAAACCGAATAAATAAAGTGTTTTATTAAATAATATGTACTTAGAATAGGAATCTAGATTGATTTAGTACCTGGAAACAATCCCACAAATTTCCTCTTAGTAATGTGGCTCAACATCACATTTCTGTCAAGTGTAGGTAAGTACCTGACATTAAAAAATTCATCAACAGTTTCAGTCATGTCCAGCAAATCTGCAATTTAAATAAACATTAATATTAAATAGCAAATAAAAATATTTACATTTTATTTCGAGCGGTTGTCTACGTATTCAATAAATTATTACGTTACGGGAATGAACGCAGATTGCGGTCGAAAATCTAGTGTTGTCTGTGCATCGGATTGGCACTGATGCGAACAGAGCGTTCAGTCGAACCGAGCCGGAGCGATCCGGGCGTCCGGTCTATGATGTTGCACTGACGACGATAATCCCACGGGATTCGACTTCATGATCATCCGCTTGTCCCGGCTACACATTGTAATTCATATGCAACTCACCTATTGAATAATGGATTTAAATCGTTTAATAACGATTTCCATTTTGATTGCATCGCAATCTAGCGCCAACTAGCATCTTAACTATGACGATGATGAATTATGGATTGTGGGTTCGGTTCACTGCTGATGTGTGCAGTGTAGGTAGTACAATATTATTTATTGAGTTCCACTATATATACATAGTTCTAGGGGATCTGAATCTGAACGAGTGTTACCGAGAGACACCGCTAGTTGGTACTAAGAAGCTTTTCTGACATTTCGCTCCAACAACTGTCCAAATGAATGTCTCGAATTGTTAGAAAATATACCTTCTACTAGGTCAAGACTGCTAGACGTTATTACCAGTTAATAAAGACGTTTTAGTTCAGAACTTTAGCCGTTGACGATCTCATATGTAGGTATGACGAAGCTCGGCTTCTAATAACAGTAGGTACACGGACGGATATAGTCGACATTTCCATAGTAAAAGTACAGTTAAGTGCAAAAACATAAATGAGATATCTTTTCATAGCCACTCAAGCCGTAAAAGAGAGCCAGAAAATTTCTGTGTACATCACATAACACCATCTAACCCCATGGTAAGGCGTCTCAGCAAGGAAATACCAGAGTTTCTAAAATAAAGTTTTCGAGTAGTCCAAGTGCAGACTGCTTAAAGAGCTTATACTTAGTCTAATGTGGTTTTACTTTCCAGTAAGGTATCACTAACATTTTGCAATAATATGTTTTTATGCGAGACCCCGAGAACATAATTCCAGTTTTGTTGTCGGTTGTACCAACAATAATGCGCAAAGTTTTGTCTTGTCGGGTCGAGGGGCTTCTGTGCGGCGAGGTAATGCAAACACACATAATACAAAATAAATGTTAGAGATAGTATAGTACTTCTACTTATATTCGCAGAAACGTATTCCAAAAATAAGTAGGTAATATGACGGTAAATGGATTCTACTCACATGGTTATTTTCACTTATACTTCCTCTACATTTTAGTGCCTTACTAATCTAGACTCTTGCTTGCCAGTTCATGTGAGGTCGACGTTACTTTTGAAATATAGAGGGACCTAACTAAGTAGCAATCTTACTTCTTATTATTATTAAAAACTCAGAAATTCAGAACGTATACGAGTATGGACAGTTGGAAACCTAGAATAACACATAGGATACCTTTTATTCCGATATTCCCGCGGGAACGGGACTTACGCGGGTGAATCCGCGGGGCGTAGTTAGTAATAATTAAAAATATAGGGTATAAATAAATAAATTATTTTCCTTTGAACTCCTCGACATCTCTCTAAACTAAAGTAAACACCTGTATAAAATTTAATCTTTCTAGTATAACTTATTACCTTTTGCCGCTTAAAGAGACTAATAAAGTAATTTAGTTAAAGGAACGAAATTACCGAAGACATAAATTGGGCGATTTTAAGAAAAATTGAGTATCGCACCTGTGCCACGTAGAAACGAAAATGAACGCCATTATCCCACACCATAATCTTAAATCACTTCGGCTTAGTGTTTCGATTACAGACAAAGGTTCGGTACGGGAACCCACATTATGATGGTAGTTGAATAATTGTATTGATAAGTGGAATTGATGGCCTGTGGCTTCTTTCCTAGCTAGATTTCTATGATTTTCCATGGACATTTTACGACATTTGCGAACGAACACCACAAAAAAGGTTGCTGCTACATTACTGCCGTGAAATAAAATGAGCACTAGGTCTCAGACTATTAAGTAAACTTCGTTTTTTAATTATAGACTACGATTTAACACTTCTTTCTGAAGAAAAAATGGCAAACACAAAGAACAAAAACGCACGATTATGGACTGAAATAAAAAAATCGGTTAGAATACGACTTATGGTACCAAGGTGCTGGTGGACTTAAGGACTTAATGTGCATATGTTAAAGTTTTACTAGTTTCAATAACGGTTCAATAATTGTTGATTACCTACTCTGCTTGATATCACAAATCGAAATCATAAGCGTTTGAACGTATGAGGCAGTGAAAACGTTTTTCACAACTACGTAGTTGTGAATTTAACTTCATAAATTTTCGAAACTATGACGCTGTGAAAAAGGTTTTTCTAAACAGCGTTTTTCGCGACTACATAAGCTTTCGAAACTATGAGACAGTTCAAATTTTTTCGCAACAGCGTGTGTCGCAACAACGGCAATCGAAACCACGTAGGTATCCCCTTTGAAATACGCACCTGGTACCTTAAGTCGTTTTCCGACTATACCTACACAATTCAAATTAACTATGTTAGTTTATAATAGACATGTGAATAGTTTTTAATCAAATCGACAATCACGTTAAAACCTACACAGCCTAAGTAAATAGCTACGAAATCACACTCCTACCCTAAAGCGTTATACCTACTCGAAGAATCAACAGACCTACATCTGCTTTCGTAAACATTATAGTTCATCAGATACCATCTGTTCGCATCGCCAGAATGATAATAATTATATTGTTTAAGGATAACGTTACCATTATGAAAAGTTAACAGTTTGCAAACGTACCAATATTATATAGGTATTACTAGCAGAATTTAACCAAAATTTAAAAATTCTGGCATAAGATCTTTCTTCTGATCATAACAAACACAACAAAAAAATCATTAGCGAAAACGGTCCAGCCGTTCAGGCGTAATGCCGTGACCATGCGAAATAGGGATTCATTTTTAAATGTTTAAGATAATCGGAATTAAATAAACTCACGTTCGATTCATCTATTGGTATTTTAAAAAATGCAAATTACTGGAATAACACATAGGCTTCTTTTTATCCCGATAATCCCGCAGGAACGGGAATTACACGGGTGAAACCGCGGGACGAAGATAGTCATAAATAAGCCAGCAAACAATCACAGCAAACAGATTTACCGCATACGATCCCATACAATTTTACTGGACAACATGACCACCACGGCATTTAACATGAGAAATATACAAAGAAGGCCCTGCACAGGCGAATAAGGGATGTTTTATATTAGACCGTTTCCCGGCCGTGCCGGGTCCGTGCTTCGTTGTCTCGGCCGCCACTCGGTTGCAACAGAACAATCGACTTCTCGTCGAGCAGTGGACAACGAAACTCGGACGGGTGACGGCCTAATATAAATCATCCCTAAGGCTGCATGGAAAGTGGATAGTTTGCCAGATGTAGAACGCCAACATAAGTCTTCAGGGCACTGCGCTACCGTGTATGGAAACTGTACAGGTGCAAACGGTACATTCATCTCGTTGCATATTAGATTCGTGCATAGCAAATAATGTTATTGGTACGCAAAAAGCTAAACGTTATACGTTTTATTACTTTTTACCAGCGGCATGGTTGATGCATTTTTCTTCCATAAAGAGTCAACCATGCCGCTGGTCTGTTTAATTTTTTGCTGAAGCTTAGATATTGTTGATAATATTATTAGAAATCACTAACTTTTCAAAAAGTTTACCTTACAAATTTTTTAAATATTGTTTAAAAAAATGAACAGAGCTGAAGCACAGTTAAGGCATTTTAGTTTTAGCATAGGTGCCCAAGAGAGGTTTAAGCTTTCTTAAATTTATTTAAAAAAGTAAAGTTTTGCTGTGATTATTTTTACACTGAATTAAGGAAAACACTAAACTAACTCGCAAAAAAAAAAACTGATTCGTATTAATGTTATAAAATGAAAAAAAAAATTGAAAATTTGACGGACTAGAAAAATCACTTTTTCTAGTCCGTCAACTAGTTTCAAAATGTAGGAAATGCAATGGATAGAATTTCGTCTCTTCGTTAAGTTCACATCTCACTTTCCAAGGCACAGTCTAACGTAAGACTCGGGGTAATTTGTGGATTTTTGTAACAAAAACGTTTACAATAAAATCTAAGCGTAGCCTGCGAAAGGGGCACCGACCGTGGAGCAAATAACTCTGCCTAACTCCACTTCGCGCTACACTATTTGTTATTCTCTTCATCGAACATTCCGTTTACTCTTCTCCGAAATACGAACAACTTCACAAGATTAATTAGATAAAGTCCGATAAATTGTAAGTCAATAGATGTTGATCTACGTGCTGTATGTGTACTCGAATAAAAGACTCGTTTTTTTCCTCTTTAAATATCTACCAAATCAAGTAAAAATCTAAATCAAAAACTATAAAAACATCAGTTTCAAGTTTTATTTTAGTCATTTTCCGTAACGAGCATCGTCCATCCAGTTAAAATAAATTATGTTACCTATGTATATGTGCAATTCTGAGAGACATATGTTTACGATCTATAAAATCTCATATTATGGTTATTGAGCTACAAATAATAATAGAATGCGAAAGCCGGAGCGACGAGGCCACACACAAGTTTTCTCGTTATGTCTTCGGAGATGTTTTGAGATTTGCAGGAGCGCGGCAGTGCATCGGGCACAATGGCCGTTCTCTTATCCTCTTTGCGGGAGAATACATCTATTTCGACTTTTTGTTAAGGCACCGAAGCAGTTGGTCGCGGAGCACGTACGTTCGCTCCTCGTGGACGCGCTTAGAATTCAATATCCCTATTTCACATTACCGGCTTTTGCACATATACCTATAAAACAAGCATGGTACTACTTGGACTTTGTGAATCCAGTTTGTTGACGTTCTAACTAGACTATTGAAGTAACGGTTTTTATTTGACAAATTTTACTTTACCAAGCTGCTTTCTATTCTGAGCGCATTGTGAATTGGAGGGATTCGACTGAAACCAAGTTTCTACAATGTTTCCCGACCAAGATTATCTATCTATAAAATGCTTTGTCCTGGCTGACTGGCAAATCAACGCACAGCTCACCGCTCATTCATAAAGATCTGAAATTTTGAGAATGTGTTCTATATATTATGTCCATCATTCAGTAATCCGAAAATAAACTTTTTTTTAAATGTCTACGGGACCTACACGTGAGAAATAAAGTCTAATAAAAAGGTATCTGTCTACCTAGATGCTTAGAAAAAGAATCACAAACATTACATAGAATAGTCACTTATTTCCTAATTCGATTTGAACTAAACGCCGGTCTTAAATTCCTAATTGAAGTATCTAAAGACTTACAAAGCTAACTATAATTACGTAAACAGCTGCAGAATAAAACTCTCCCATACGTGCGGTTTCATTTTATTAAAACTTCACTCCCACATTTGCACACTGGACGTTTTTCTAGCATTTAATATGCAACTATGAAGCTCTAAGTTAGCAATTTAATTATGGTATAGCTGTGGTAATTGTATTCAGTGTAGTCACGACGAGAGCGGGTCATTCTCGGATCGGTACAGACACCCGGGGCCTTACTACGTATCTTTGTTACATATGTAATTTCAATGAAATGGGCAATGTTTCATCACAGAGGTATGAATAGAAGCACAGTCAACATTACATTTAGTCTGACAACGCGCCTCAGAGGTCGTTAAACATAAGATTTAAATTTACAAAACATTTGAAGCTGCAACCTTATTGCAGCCCTGATTTTGGGTCAGAGTAAGTAACGTTTATTTGACATGTAATTACCATGCATTTAGATAGCTAATGTTTACTCTGCTGCTATTCATACCTCTGTTATGAATCATTACCTATTTCATTGAAATGACATTTGCAACGGAGATACGTAATGAAACACTCGGCGTCCGGGCCCCAGCGTGGCCTGCTCTCGGCACAAACCCAGCGTCATGTTAATGACACTCCCCGAGCTGCATTAGAAACTGCTGCTATCTTTTCCACAAAGAGTGTTATAATAGAATTCAGTTGGGAAATTGCACATTTTTCATTTTATTTATGACTCCCAATCTCTCGTTGAATAGCGTATTAAGTAAGTAAGTAAGTAATTTATTCAAAAACAGATTATACAATGTACAGAAATCTGAGCTGATATTATTGTTGTTCGACTTAAAACCTTACCTCATATTAAGCAGACAACTGTTCCAATAAACTTACATATTAGTAAATATCTGTAAATGTAACATATATTTTTAAAAGGATATTATGTTATGGACGTACAATATTCATAGTGAAAATGATAAACGTCGTACCTCAAAAGTCGTCAAACCTTTTATCAAATAAAATATGTTCCATTCCACTACAAAATAAATGAGTGGCGAATAAAAGTTGTCAGTTATCGACTTCTGAAAGTGGACTGCAGATTCGACTGGAACGATTATGGCTGCACTCACGGTAGATTCGAGCACAAAATGCGACAGGAAGTTACATTCATGCAACCGATTTATACCTATCTAATGTAATAAATGGCGAAAAGTGGATGTTGGTTGTAAGGTAAGGTTTTGGTATTTATTTAGGTGGACTCGATTTTGACACATTTTCACTGACGTTGATTATCGTTCACAAGAGCAAGATAAAGCATTAAGCTACTTATAGAGTCGTTTATGAGATTAGTAGCATAAAAATACTAAAATAAAACACAATTTTACCGGGTTTTACTCGCGTTTTATTATTAACGGCATTGTTTCAATGCAATATCAACGTTTCGCTAACTTTAAAGTCAGCTTTATCAAGGTAGACAATGTGCAAAACTACAATCCAAAATTATTATGTATGTTTAAAATATGTTTTACAAATTAAACGTGATTTAAACTTTAAATAAAAAAATATCCAAAGTTGTTGTCAGATATCTCAGGTAGGTATGGGTTTAAATTACTGACAACTAATAATTGTAAGTATGATGAATTAAACATCGAAAAAACCTACTTCAAAAGAATCAACTTAATGAATATTACCCTGAATTGGATTTATGCAACTCACGTCTATATTCCACCTCGTAAACCGTTTATACGCGCACTTGAAATACGAGTTGCTGAAATTAAAGACTCACTTTAATACCCTATTCCCTCCGTGAACTCAAAAGTAGATAAACTTAAACTATCTTCAAATGTTCGTAAGTATTTTTAAATATATACCTATGTTTTGTGCGTTTCCTATCGCGTAAAAAAACTTCTGAATTGAATATGAAGGTCGTGGTTTCGATTCCCGGCTGACAGCCACCAAAGTTTTTTTTTAGGAAAAAAATATGTGCGCTATAAACATCGCTCTTACGGTGAAGGAAAACATAGTGAGAAAACCCACGGTTTAAAGTCACGCACAAAGGCCTAGGCCTAATTGCGGAATACACAGTTAAAACTTTAACTTTTACTACTGAACCGGATAATACGGTAATTGGCATGAAGTCTATCTTGTTTCTGTACAAGACGTTTCGAACTCCGTTTATTTCTTTACAACTTACTCCGCTAGCTCAGCGACCCGAAATATATGCTTGGCCTCCGAAACAAGAGTCTTCAACCCCGTCGCGTCCCCTGTCCTGCACTATTTCGTACCAGCTATAATATTGGTATTTCTTTATTCCATATTAACATTTCCCGACCTTGGCTGTGTCGTTACTTATCATAAGGGTTAAACGAATAAATCAACAGGACTTTTATGAATGCACCTGTATCATATGCTCGAAATAATTATTGGAAATAGAGTATAATTTTACAAAGGGGAAGCGGATTTGTTTGTTTCTTTGTAACTAATCGGATCTGAAACTACTGGATCGATGTCAAAAATTCTTTCACCGATGATAGAAAGCTATATGGAAAAGTAACATAGGCATAATTTTGATCCCGATATTCCCACGGAATCTGGATCAAAAAGAGTATAGGTCACTTAGGATAGACAGTATAGCAGGAATTTTCAATACATTTTCAAAGGATTCTCAAATATAATTTGATTATATAATTTGATTACTTTGGGACTAAGTAATCAAATTATATAATCCCGGGGAAAACGGAATAAAGAGTAGAATATGTTTTTTCCAGGTCTCCAGGTTTTATTATATTATGTAATCGGTTAAGTGAATTTGCCTAAAAGAGAAACAAACACATTCACTCAGACACAAACTTTCACTTACAATAGTAGGTTATCTGTTAAAATTATCGTTATTCCACAATTAAAAGAGAAAACATTTTCGCTGTACATTTCCGTGTCGCTAGACTTCGTGTAAATAGTGAGGTCAGCACTGCAAGAGTAGAAACACAATGGCGCATCTCAGTTCTCCACCAAGTTCTCACAATGCACACCCCAGTGCGAGTTTCCACCGAACCTTTCTCATTTCGTTTTTGTTTCGTCGTCGCGGTCGCAGATGTGGCTCGGATACCGACGCGACGGCTCATCTACGGATTAGTAACTGTTAGGTTTTCGTATTATGTGCCCT
This sequence comes from Idaea dimidiata, assembly GCA_949358125.1. Classification (NCBI taxonomy): domain Eukaryota; kingdom Metazoa; phylum Arthropoda; class Insecta; order Lepidoptera; family Geometridae; genus Idaea; species Idaea dimidiata. The sequence goes on along the minus strand of OX442339.1, from coordinate 9,846,034 downwards.
ACATTACAAATAGAACCGTCTCACCGAAATTCCGACACAGATGATTTAGCCAGTCGGACGGCTTCTTATGGCATTGTGTGTCTGTTTCTACAAACGTTGCCGGAATGTATACGGTTTTCTCTGAAATATTTTCCTCTATTGTTGTTACAATACGCGTGTAAATTGAGATTTATGTTGCTTATATTTTGCTGGTACCATGTTTTTAGTGAGCAAATTTGTTATTTTCAATAATTACTTACTATAAAATAGGTAACCATTTTCCCACTACCAACAGGTGATAAAATGCTCCAAGTTGTAGCACGCGCATATGGAATATACTACGGTCGGTCTTGTCTTTCTGAAGGCAGGCAGAATAAGCTAACTTAAAGGCTACTTACTATGTAACCTATCGAACGTCTTAAGCCGGTGACAAACCTTCACCGAGGCATTTCAACATGTTTGTTGTTGAAATTGGTGAAAATTACATTCGTAATTTTCAGTATCCCCAAAAAAATTCGAGCTCCAGCTCTAGGTGAGGGTTAATGAGAGGTACTCCGGTTACAAAGTCCGAGGGCGAGCGCATGGCGGCGGGCGGCACGGTTCAACAGAGAAAATTACGTGAAAATTTACATAATAGAGAATCCGTGGCTTCCCTAGCTAGTCCTTTGAAAATCGGGTTGCGGGCCAGCATCAAGTGACACTGTCTAGGTACATAAAATTAACATTTCACTCACTTTGTTTCTGAAGGCTACTTCGACGGAAACTAATTTGTGTTGGTCAAAAGGGTACTTTATTAGAATAGATCTTTAGGCAATATGCGCACTGATAAGTCGTGGCAGTGACGCGTCGCCGTAACGTCATGAATCCATTCCTGACTATCGTCTATTCTGTAATTATGATACAGGAATTCGCTAAGCTACGGCGACGTGATTTCGCCGCCTTTTACGCGTATATCTTTACATTGCATTTACAATAGGCGGGTAAGTGCAAATGCATGTTTGACAAAAATAATTAGAATAATTCAGATCTATAGATCAGATATTCTACGCTACGCTGCGAGCGCCAGCCGTACCTAAATTAAACTGAAATTAAATTTTAGAAACAGCATTTTTGTTAAGTGAGTAAGATAGGTAGGTAAAAACGTAAACATAAACGAATGTAAAAGCAATTTAAAAGTTTGGAAAACTCATTACTATGTAGGTAGAGGTAGATAAAGCCTATTACGGACACTGCAGTAGTAGTAAAAAGTTCGTAAAATCATTCTCACAGTTTGCGAACCTACAAAACCGTTTTACCTTTAACGCTATCATTTGAAAAAAGATCGACCCTCAGGAATTCCAACGAGAGGCCGACGTTCGCCAAACACCTTATTTAGACTTTTGTCCGTTCATTCTCATAACAAACCAGTTCCTGATTCGTTTAACTTTTACAAGACAAAGAAAACAATTTTCCGTTTAACAACAATGTCGCCGGAAAACTTTATTACCGGTTTAACGGCACGGTAACAAATGTGCTCAGTACAAATTATCGGAGGAAGCGTCCGAATCAGCAGAACTAAAAACGTAAATGCAGCAGTCTCGTAATTGGGTAACCGCCGCGCATCATTAGGTAATTGCAGCTGCGGCCCACAGTCGTGCCGCGCAATGCTCCTCTCACCACTACCTTCAATAACAGACTCACTTTATTCTCACTATCCGCAATTTCCCAATGAAATTCACGAAACAATTCTCTCAATTTATTCCTTACACGGAGCGTAAGTTTATGCTTTGATCTCCACAAAGTAATTTAACTGTTAAAATAGTTTACAGGACTATTATTTTGGCCATATAAAGCTCTGTCTTAATAATCACGTAGAGTTTCTCAATGTAGTAAAACTTGCAAAGTCCCTCCGTAGGCCTATAATTTCCTTCTGGACTACACATTTTGTGTATTTGTTTGTAATTTATTATTTGTTTTGGTATAATTGCAATTTTTTTCTGAAACGTTTTGCTTAATTACGTTATATTGAGTTGACTTTATCTTCAATTTAAGTTTCTAGTTACTAAACGGCGGGCTGCTATTTTGGCCAACTACTATTAGTTGGCCCACTCTTTGGTGAGCAATACCTAGCTCACCGAAGGGTGGGCCAAAGGGGTGTATGCATTATCCAAAGAGGCATTGCCGGCCGCCTTTAGGGACCATCCTATAGACTCATTTTTTATTTTAATTAGTTTGTTTATTTAGAAGTTATGATGGTGAATCTTCAGTTAGAATATAAATTCTTACATAATATACAAATAATTTGTGAGCCAAGGTCAAAACATCAAGTTCTAAATTGCCTTGGCCTTTAAAAATATTATAGTTTCGGGTGGACCTTATAGAATAATCCAACCCGATAGCATTTGTTACAGATGACATCGATTACACATAATGCGAGAACTGAGTGAGATCATATTTCATAGTATTTAATCAATCGAAGCGTTATAGAGCTGCCTGTGTTCTCGATGTCTCTGGATTTTCAGCGTCTGCAACGTTATCCAACTAACAAGGTGTCTTTTAAATAGACAGCTTTGTTTTTCTTCGTTTAAACCTGTTTGTCAGTTGATCTTTAATTTTCCCTTTTATTGTCAAAAGGTAACGATGGAAATGTATACATTTATAAAAATACTTATATTTACTACAGAAATATGTATACAGAGTGTTCCGATGAAGAACATTTAAGCGGAAAGGCGGTTGTTTTAGACGTCTAGGCTAACAAGTTTTGTTCAACAACTTTTTTAAACTCGAAGTACTTTCCAAAAAAAATAAGTTTAAAGTTAGCTTGAGAATCAGCTGTTTCTTAGAGTTAGAATAGTCTTCCTCAAAACACCCTGAATACCGAGATGTATTCACTTTTTAAACATGGGTAAACTGCTTGTAATATCAAAAAATATATATTGTGAGATATTAATGTAATGTACATGTATGATATAGGCTATTTGGTTGTTCCTTTTTTATATTTACTAGTTCAGTTCAACTCTAAAATAAATTGTAAATCCTAGATTGGTAATTATAACATTTTCATACACTAAGGTACTCATAAAGAAGATACTAATAGACATCAAAATCATTTACCTTACCGCAACGTTCATACCAACATAAATTAAATAGAGACGTCAACAGTCTAGTTAAGTGAAGTCGGTACTGAAACTTACATTAAGTTTACACTTCAGCTTAAGTTAGCAGCTTGGCTCGCCATCCCCGGCATCACTGCTATTACACTTATACATCTAGCTATAATATAACATAAACCTCTTTAGCTAGCCATAATATAATACCGAGTGAACGCATGATTTCACTAGGTTTGCTTCTAGATTACTCTGGTTCAAATTGCTTGTTCAATTCAGTGCTTCGTGTAATACATATTGCAAACAGCCCCTTTTAGCTATAACGTCAAATGGCATTTATATTGCCGTAGGTATCTAATACTGTCTAACCTTGTTAAGTATACCTACTCTCTGCTCACTTAATTAGACAGTAATCTTTAACGTTATTAATTAATGATAGGTAACTGAAGCCGTTTACGTACGGTAGCGTGTTGTCTTTACGAATATTATCAATGCGAAAGTAAATCTGTCTGTCTGTCTGTTTGATACGCTTTCACGTCTAAACTACTGTACCGATTTTCATAAATTTTGGTATAGAGTTAGATGGGACATTGGCGACATAGGCTTTTAACGTTGGCAAGTATAAATGTGGCTTTGTTACTCCTTCACTCAAACACTACTGAACCGATTGCGATGAAGCTTGGAATATAGGTAGCCGGGGAATAACACATAAGCTACTTTTATATCGATGTTCCGGCGGGAACGACACTTACACAAGTAAAGATGAAATGAGATAATTAACCATAGTAAAAAACGTTAAAATAACTTTTGTTTTAAATAAGTATTTACATTTAAAGAATATTATAAATGTGATTCGGTTTAAAAGTTAACAAAATCCTGTCCATTTCGCTCTGTAGTAGCTATTAAGGATGTAACGAGGTAATCGGAATTATTGGAAATCAGTACAACACGTGCAAATTGCACGAGCAGACGATATTCAAAGGTCTCTCGAGTGAAGATTGGTACCTATATTTTATGAGAGTCGAATTACGCGGACACGGAAACAGTAAAAACATGTAAGCGCCCATCATTTTATCGCACAATTTATGACAAAATTTATGAAGTGTTTTGTGATCACACTCAAATAAAACCGGTGATTATTTTCGATCCTAAATTGATTCGGATCAATTTCTATTATCAACCCACGGGCGGGTCTGTTCAAATAATTGAGATTTTGCGTGTTCTCAAATTACCTATCGGACCCTTTTGTGTTGTTTATTTTTATTAAATGTGTGGATGTTACCAGAGTAGAAATAAATGACTTTGTATTTACGTAACGTTTATATCAACAAAAATAGTTATGCATCCGTGACTAAATTGGAAAAGGCGTTGGGACGGATCCCCAGAGACACAGGTTCAAGTCCTGTCGGGTGCGAAATTTGTGGAAAGCATTTCTTTAAATTTACATAGTTATTATTTACCGAAATCAATGGTATAAATGGTATAAGCCATAACTGATAGGTACACTTTCCACAAAAAAAAATAAAGTTAAACTTTTTACTAGCTAGAATTTACATATTCATAACCTTAGTAGAAGTTTATGGTGTGAAAATGTTACTTTTAGGCAAGTAATGTTATATAGAAATCAATAAACATAGTTTTATTAGGTTTTGGCGATTTTGCATGATGAAACACAATATCTAACGGCTTTTACTCACGTTTCATTCATTAATAACATTGTTACAATGTACCGAGCTTTCGCTAACTTTACATTTAGCTGTTTCAAGGTTGAATGAGACGTAATTCGTTTATTTTAAAATTCTAAAAAGTTACTGAACTGACTTAGTAACTGTTTAGAATATTAAAATAGAAGAATTACATCTCAGACAACCTTGAAAAAGCTAACTGTAAAGGTGGCGAAAGCTCGGTACATTGTAACAATGCTGTTAATAAATAAAACGCGAGTGAACCCCGGTAAATATTATGTTTAATAAATCAATAAGCATTCATCATAGAAGAAAACATCAAATGAAAACCTAGAAAAAAAACGTTGCTAGCCTTCTGGGAACAATGCCTCGTGAGGACGCCCTCGTCTTTTAGTTTTATAATTAGTTTAAATTTTAGCTATTAACTTTTTTTTTATTTTTTGTTTCTTGTTTAATAAATGAAAAAAAAATAGCAAGTAAACTCTTAAATTTCAGATGTTGGTATTTTTATAAATTTTAGAATTTAAATATTTTTGCATTCATTAAAAAAAATACTCTAAACAAAAAAAAAAGATTGGCTGGTGTATGAATAGGTGCGGTGACTGCATGCATCCAATAGTCTACAAAAGTGAAAATAAATAACATAAATACAATTATTTCGTCATTTGTTTTTATTGTTGCTCAAGGCATAATGTACAAGAAATATTTTAAAAGAAAAAATCATCTTCAAAAATTCACTCGCGACGAGATTCAAACGCAGAGACCCGAGTTCAAATCTCGTCGCGAGTGAATTTTTGAAGATAAATTTAAATTTAAATATATCTAATAATAAATACAATTCATATTGCTGGGCTGTCTTTCATATATCTACTCACCTACTATAAAAGCGTTTGATTAGCATGAAATTTAGTAGATCGGTCTTTCTATCTTTCTCCTGAATTAGGGTCGGCATTATTGGTCAATCTTAATTGACCATACCGAGTGCAAATAGAATTGACACCAACCCTCGGAGACCCCCGGATGATACTATAATTATTTATGCGTTAGTTTATTAACAATATAATTTCGTTTAACATCTGCTAGACAATCACCTTCATCTACCTGAAGAAGCTATAAAATAACAAAGTATGTACCTATTTAGATACAAAGTCTATTTAGATCAGTCATACAAAGAGTTTTTTATTCAAACTGTACGTTTATTGGCACTTAAAACTTCTTTATTTTACGCTGTTTGTTTTCATTAACTCAAATTGTTTAGTTTAGTTTTTAAGGATATTTGTTTTTGTAAAATACAGAAGTTACGCCACTCTTGTTCTACCCTTAATATTATGCGATTCCGGTTTTTAATATTTTTTGGGTGTACTCTTACAAAAAGCTAAGCCTAGACATTTTCTTTTTTCGTTTTTTCGTTTCGGGATTTTATTTATTAACGGCATTGTCAAATATACCGAGCTTTCGCTAACTGTACAGTTAGGTTTTTCAAGGTTGGTCAGGTTGTCAGGTTGGTTGTGTTACATTAATGCAAAATTGCAAAAACCTAAGACAACAATAAAACACAATATTTACCGGGTTTTACTCGCGTTTTATTCGAGTAAAAGCATTTTATTACGCAAAATCGCGAAAATCTTAGACAAAATTATCAAAACAATAAATTCCTATCCTATCCTACTAATTATAAAGCTGAAAGTTTGTGAGGATGTGTGTTTGTTACCCAATCACGCAAAAACTTCTAAACCGATTCAGTTTCAGTTTTAAAAGGTCTTTATTGAGAAAAATTATAAATTATGAAATATACAAATCCAGTGTAAATGATTATCCTAGATAGTACAAACATTACATGATGCGTTTACAAAGCTAGTGCACTTTTCTAAACCGATTGCGATGAAACTTGGAATATAAAATAAAATAAATAAATAAATAAATCCTGTGACGAACACACAGCGCCATCTAGCCCCGTGGTAAGCTGCTAAGCTTGTGTTACGGTGACTAGACAACGGATATACTACTTATATTTATTTTTCTTTTGTAAATACATACATATTATACATAGAAATACGCCCAGACCAGATACAAATATTTATTTTTAAGCATAAATATTTGCACCCAGCGGGAATCGAACCCGCAACCTTCTGTATTGCAGCCAAGCGTTCGCCCGACGCGCCACAGAGGTCGTCAGAGGTGGAATATAGGTAGCTGGATACCGGGAATAACACATAGACTACTTTTTATCCCGATATTCCCTCGGGAACGTGACTTACGCGGGTGAAACCGCGGGGCGCAGGTGGTTTTTAATAATTGTGTATGAACTTCAATAGATACTTGCCCTGGTTACCAACATCTAGAACTCGTTTAATTAAAAGGGAATCAACTCGTCTAGTGCAGTTAAGCCCTGTTTGCTCTCCATCTGTGGCCCCGCAGCATGCCGACGGAGTAAACTAATGCATCACGCTCCTAGCTCCTACCTACTGTACGGACTTACATTATGCTCATATTACACACTAGCTGCGCCCCGCGGTTTCACCCGCGGAAGTGAAAAACGCGTTGTCAATTATCACGGGCGCGGGCGGCCGAGCGGCTCTTGAGCGGTTGCACTTATTCGTTCATTTCTCGGGTTCTACTAATCGGATTTCGATGCAAAGTAAGTATACCACGAACTTCCTCGAAAATAGAACTATCCAATATTGAAAACCAGATTTCAATCGGATAAGTAGTTTTTAATTGTATAAGGAACAGACCGATAAACATACCTACAGACGTGAATTTTAGTAATTTTATAATTTTGTTCTACTACTTTTTCTAAGCCCTCTAACCATTTTTTTTTATTTACTTTCAAGTACTGCCTTTTTGTCCTTTCTTCCTTTATTATAGTATATTATAGATATAGTTATATATCGGGAAATTAAGTTAGTTTCGTGTGCTGTATTTTTTATAGTTTAAAAATAATAATTTGTGAAGTTTTTAAGACGGCGATAGATGATAATTATCGGTCCTTGTCCGATTGCATAGAAATGAGCGAGATGGAACTGCATGAAAAAAATCTACAATTTCTCGTAAAATCATTCATTAACGATGATTAATTTTTTTTTTAAATCCGATGAGGAGGTTCTAGGTATTGTATTTTCTAATATAATGATGCCTGTAAGAAAACATAGCGGTTAAGGATTTAGAAAAAAACACGTTTTATTTTGTAAAACAGGGTTAACTTTGCCAGTTTAAAAGTGGTGTTTAACGTTATTTTTTTACTGTTTTTGAAATGAAAGGGACACTTCTTCTATGTACAATAACATAATATATTGTTTAAAGATTTGATACCAGTTATGAAGAAAAATATTCAATCGGAATGGATTTCAGCTCGATTCACATCAGTCGCGTCCTTAAGAGTCAGTTCGTCCGTCAAAAGCCCAAAACACGTAAAAGACTTGGTTCTTACTCTTCTTAAAGAAGATTTTTCTTCTGTTTTCACAACTTGCTTAAGGATGGAGACTGTAAAGGCTCTAAAACGTGACAAAGACAAATTACAACAATGTTGATAATATAAACAACGCGATTAAAACCGGAGCATGAGTTTTTACAAGTAAAAAACTGGCGATACTATCTGTTTAATAGCCACGAACGAAGATGGGTTATCCACTTTCGCCATCCTTCTTCTAAATGCCCGTGCTACATCTTAATCGATTTCATAAAATATTCCTAATTGTTCTTTTTGTTGTACAAGGAAAGGGTATTGACTTTAAAATATTCCTACCTACCTGTAGTTTTCTTTTCCTGTATTCTACTCTATCAGCCTTTGTAAAAGTTACTACTTGTGTGAAAGTCTCTAACTTGGTAAAGTGATTTATAAGTTCATTCTTTACTTGTAATATGGCTATAAATATAATACTTGCCTACGTACTACACAAATTTGTCTGAAGGGTGAGTACGTTGTATTTTATATTATGTGTTTTAAATGCTTGAGTTAAAATCGGTATTGGCTTAGCATATACGCACGGATCTGTCCGACGGACACTGCCCCGGATCCGCGCTGCATACGCTCACTTGGTTTATCCTTAACGAACGTACCACCCATACGCATGGGCAAACACACACACAGACGTTCATACGTCAAACAATGGTGCCTACCACAATCGTTTCTCGTTTTTTTTTATCGTCCCCTTACAGCACGAGAACTGGCCTACTAAAAAACAAAGTTATACTAAAAAATCTCCAACTACTTTAAAAAACCAATTTTTTTTGTTATCATATTTGTAAATTACTTTATTAATGTTTATAGGAAGTTTTTAATTTTAATTTGATTATTTTTATTCTTTAATTAGTAGACTCATTTAGATAAACAATAAGGAGACCATGGTAAGGCCCAATGTCATACGGAAAAATCGTTAAAAATCTCTGCAACCTACCTTTTATTCATGATCTTAGTATTGTAGGTAACTACAAACTGAAACGATTAAACGACATAGAATTAACAGAGTAAAACTGTACATAAAAGTAAACAAGGTTTAAAATCTTATCCAATTGTACGGTTAAATGAACTGAGTAAGTAAATGTCGAGTCAGAAAGCTCGTTAGACGATTTAGCAACGCATCTGTTAGTGATTGTAACAATGACTCCACAGAGTCTGCTATAATCGAGAGTTCTTTCTTCCTTTTACTTGGCTTGTTTTTGAATGAAATCTAGGTAACTGACGCGGAATTAATAATAGTTGGTATCACTAAAGAAAACTTAGAATAGAACGCTAAACACTACAATGGATTTAAAATACATTTTAAAGAAACCACTCTGGTTTGTGTATGTGAACGTGGGTGAACGCAGATTGATCAGAGCCGAATCAGCCGAAGGAATCGATTTTTGTCGTCCCCGGGAAACAGTACCTTATAATATTAGAGACCCATGGACCAATGAATTAATATATTAATTAACATATTAATATTTCCGATGACGTCATCAGATTCAGCCGACTTCGGCGAAGCGGTCGAATCGACCGATTCACTCGCACTCTGATAGTTGCGTACGAGATAATAGAACTTGGTTATTCAACAACTGCAGCTGAGTAAGATTCTACCGATGCGGTCCCTCGCTTCGTCCGACTCGGTTGACCCGCACACACTTACACACCTACACGCACACTGCCACAACAATTTCATAGAAATATATAAAATTCGATTCCTTTGGCTTCTTCGGCGCGTATCAAATCTGCGTTCACCTTAAGAAGGAAATCAGCAGCCGATTCTATGCTTTATATACCCTCTGTCCATAACAACAGCAATATTTTAATGTATTAACGGTACATTTCTCCCGGATCTATTTAGCACACTAAAGGATCTTAAAGCACACTTTTTTAGTTGCCTTCGTTACACCTAATTATAAGGCGCTGTGTGTTCGTCACAGGATTTATTTATTTAAAAAAAAAAACAAAAAAAAAAACTTTTGTGGTTTACAATACTAGGTTAAGTATTGAATGTTTTTTTTTTAAATGGTAATAAAAAGAAGAAGAAAAAAATAGCGTATTCTTATTTTTTGATTCTTTTACCTCAACGTTTTGACTATTTTACAATAGTCTTTGTCCAAGACCAAGACTAAGGACTTATAAGATCTAGAAAAAAATATTAATTTAAGTAGATACAGTAACATCAAAAAGAATATTATGATGTTCAGAACCTATGAAGTCGTATATAAAAAAGACCTTTATACAAAAGAATATCGGGATAAAAAGTAGCCTACGTCCATCTCCAAGGTCCCATCTATCTCTATAAAAATAATTGATCAAAAGCGCGGTTTAGCGGTGCGGTATACTTACTTGAAAGCGTAACAAACAGACAGAGTTACTTTTGCAATTTTAATATTATTATATATCAAATATACTAAAAAAATCTCCAACTACACCTCCATATAACCTCTATAGGTATTCGTTTTTTAAACGCTACATTTGTGATTGAAAATTATTAAAGTCCGTTTCTAAAGATAAAATAATAAATAATCATAAATAAATCCTGTGACGCACACACAGCGTCATCTAGCCCCATGGTAAGCTGCTAAGCTTGTGTTACGGTGACTAGACAACGGATATACCACTTATATTTATTTTTCTTTTGTAAATACATACATATTGGGCCCTACCATGATGTCTTATAAGTCGTCGCGAAGTCGTCTCGATGTCGTTTAGCTAAAAAAATAAAATTAAAAACAGATCAAATTATTAAAAAAAAAGCAAAACAAACGTAAAAAAAAAAGATTTTTTTCATTGTCTGTGGTTTTTGAAAGTAGTCGGGGTATTTTTTATTTTAAATTTACTTTATTTTTTTGAACGACAAAAGGACAACATAGCAACGACAAACGAGCATGGTAGCGCGGATTATACATTGAAAAGTTTCCGATATAGTTACATCATTACACTAAAAATTCCAAGTGTAATGGAATTATTTTCCCACTGTACGTAATGTCAATGACAGTAGATCTATACGAATACTAGCTTTATCCATTCAGTATTAGCATTACATTACTCACTGGATCGATTAATAATCCGGTAATACATTATCAAAATTCAAATAGTCTCGGTTGCCACCATTATATTAAATTGTAATCCGATGAGCATAAATGTTCCGTACGAGGATTATCTTCAATAACAAATTCTAGATGGGTAATAGGATTATGAATATGGTACAAATATTTTAGAAAAAAGGTCACTTGGTTTTTATTGAAACACACTACTGATTTTTAGCCGATCTAACTGTCAGCCGATACTTTTTGTCGCCTACTTTTTAATCGGTGTAATGTGCTCACTTTTAACCATGTTCATACCCATCAAAGTATCGTCAGATTGTTTTGGTAAAAATCTGTAATCTGATGCCTGTTTGTAATTATAATAAACATAGGTTATGAAATAACAAAAAATATTTTTTTTTAGTTACAAGTAGGTATTTTCTATCTGTATACCAGTATTCTTCTTCATTATTTACTTCTGCCCTATCTACCTATTTCTATTTACAACTAATGCCATTGTAACGACTATTTATTTGTAAATTTTTGGTTCATTTACTTAATATAAAAGTCGGAATATACTGTTTAACATGAGGCAGACCGGACGGCATGATTTTTCAAATATAAATCAGTCTACCAGAGAAAATATTTTAGAAAAAAATCAAATAAAAGGTTCCATTTTGAAATGATTTAAAACAGGGAGAGTGGCGCTGCGTCGACGATGGTCACTCAAGTATGCAGCCAGATAAGAGGCGGGAGGTACGTTCTGACAGCGATGAGCTCTTTACGAACTTGGTCTATTGGCGCATTATTTTGGCGCAAATAAATGAATCTTTCAATTTGGAATTTCTTCCAAAACTGTCTAGTTTTCAGGATTTCTGTAGCACGTCAGGCAAACATTCGATACCTACAACCGAGAACCGAACTCGCCAGCTTCTACTTCGCAGGTCCGCTTGTTTTTTTTGTCAATTTTTAGTAAATCTTAAGAAGTTACTGGCTAGTTTTGTTAATATAAAATCCACTTTGAAATTCGAAGAAAGAAACACAATTGGACGTATGGTACATCTCTCTTCAATAATTGCTTCGTTTATTTTTTGGAAAGCATTTCCATAAATTGAAAATAATTGTTCTAAACAATTTTGCTGAGTGTGGAATTTAAGGTGATGCCTAACCAAAGATAATATTGGTACGACACCAATAATCCCTCAATTGCAATTCAGTAACTAATACACTTCCATAGGTAGGTATCGAACGTTTCAAATTATCTCATTTTCCACAATAATTTTCCACCAAGACTGAATTGGTCTATAATATTAAAACTTTATCCAAAATTACATAAGTAATGTTATCTCTAACTATAAATCTTAAACCGATAGCTCAAAAAATAAAAAGGGTAACGACTATCGACTTCATTTTCTTGAATTGATTTTTTTAGGGTTGCACCATATTTTCCAACTATGAGCTAGGTTAAATAAAAAGAACCATAACAAAATAGAATATAAATATGATTAGTGGGTTTATTAAAAAACTGAATGCCTGAGTTTATAATATTTTGAGGACTTTTTATGTTCATAAATCATAATAGATCAAATCACGGAATCCTAAAAAATGAAATGTTTTATCTCTTAATAAACAAAAGTATCTAACTAACTACGTTCGATTGCTCTTATTTTTATAGTTAACCAATTGAGTTTTAGTCTGCAGTTTCAAAAAATCAATGTTTAAAGATTTAATGCTTACCCTGTTCTTAGAATACGTGGAAACAATACTAATCCTTCACCTTTGTTCAGACGGGACAGCTTGAACCAGGATTTCGCAGTTTATGTTCCTTGCACTTGGGATTGTAAACTTTGGATAGGTAGGTATTATACGGAACCTGAGCTTTTATTTATTTACGGTGATTTTGGTACCAATATACTTTCAGCTTACCTCATATAGAGGTAAGCTCTATAAGCTCTCTGCTATATTTAGAGGGGTAGAAATATTCCTACCCCTCTAAATATAGCACGAGTTGAATGTATGAAAAAGTTCCAGATGAGAAACGACTGTCCAAACAACGCTTTATAGGGGGCCTATTTATTTAATCTACCATTTTCTGTCAGCATTTATTTAAATTTCGAATACAGCCTTGGGAAGGATCGGTGTGCCAATTGGTCAAAACCCTAAACGCTATACGCTCGCGAGCACGCTCTAGCGAATTCTAGGAACCTCTCTACGCGACACTCTCTACACGGTAAAAACAGTTTTCTTAGAATAAGACAAAATTACTCCGACGAAAGCATATTCCTTTAATTCAACAAAATGATTCACTCATATATATTGAAAGTAACATTTTCTTGGATTTATCTCCACCATAATCTTGGTTATATTGTTTTGCAATAAGAGTATTTTTAGTTATTGTGACAAAATATTGAATTTTTAATTTAAATCATTATATTAATTAACAACAAATAAATCTTTTCTTAATATGGTTTTTCGCCATAAACAAACTAAGACATAATGTTTTTTAATCAAGATTAGATCCTTTTTTTTACAAAATATGAATATTTTTAAATAAGTAAATAAACTCTTAAAAGGAAACTGTGTTTTCTTGAGAATAACAATATTATTTTTAATCGAAGTAATTAACGTTTTTGGAATAAAAACACATTATATTCATTGAAATACGTTATCATCTCGTATCAAGAACTATTATTTTTTCATTTCAATCATTTTATTTCTTGTTAGAAAAAAATATCTTATTGAACTGAGGATAGCAATTGTCGGTTTAATTTAGTATTATTTTAAACTTCTTTCATTGAAGATGATTTAGTTTTTAAATTATACTGTATATTCTTGTATTAAGTACAGGTATGTGATTCATTCAAAATGATTTATTTATTCGAACTTATAGTACGTTTTTTTAAATTTCAGACTATAATCTGACCTTTTGGTTTATTGTATTTAACTTTTTTTTTTGAGAAATATGTGTCCAATCGTAGTCTGCAATTAAAAAACAAAGTTTATTCTTGGTTTTCTAATTGTATTATAACATCGATTTGACACAGCTTTCTAAAGAAAAAGTGTCAAATGCGAACAGCCAAAACGTCAGATTGTAGTCTGAAATTAAAAAAACGTACAAAAGTTCACATAAATAAAACATTTGGAATGAATTACACACCTGTTCTTAATACAAGAATATACAGTACCTACAATGGTATTTAGAGCCCCTAGCGCCGCAAAATTAAAATAAAATGCAGAGAGAAATATTTTTTTAATTTTATCTTTGGTAAGTATGTATTAATTAATAATAATAAGAACATTAGCATTAAATATTACATTACATTACATTACGTTACATTACATGTTACATTACATAAATGATAATAGTAAGACGAGATCACATTATTAAATTAGTTGATCATTACAATAGCCGGAATTTTATCTATACAAGGTGTAACGAGGACACCATTTTAAGCCGAAAGGAGGTTGTTCTGGACGTCTAGGCGAACATCTTTTGTTCCATGACTTTTGGAAAATAAGACTATTTTTTGAAAATAAAGGCAATTTAAGTTTTTATTGTAGTAGACCAAACTAAAAAAGGACAACTTAAGGTCAATGACCTCTAACTCTAAGAAACAGCTGATTTTCAACTAAACTTTAAACTTACAATTTTCGAAAACTACTTTAAATTTCTAAGTCGTAGAACAAAAGTGGTTCGCCTAGACGTCTTGAACAACCGCCTTTCGGCTTAAAAGTCCTTGTTACACCTTTAAATTGGTAATATTCAGGAACATCGTTATTACAGGGGTTCGTAGTCAACAAGAAGTAGATAACTTAATGTGTATCATACCTACCTTTCAAATATACATATTTTATTTTTTTGAAGGTGGTTCACTTTCAGTGTTGTTTGACTGTCTTTTGGGATCCCCAAATTTGTATATATTAAATTTCTTACTTTGTCCACAAGTTTTCCTTTTGCTATTGTTGATCTGTTATTAATAGATTGATAGATTTCCATAGATAGTATGTACCGATGGTTACAGAAGTGATGGTTTTCACTGCCAAAGTATTGGACTCTTCATAATATGTATTTTACTGTAAATTAAGATTAACACAAAAATATATGAAATATTCCATGAATAGTATTTTATAAACTGTAAATATAAAATATAAGAATCATAAATACCTACCGACAATGTATGTGTAGATATGTCACTACAATTTCAGTGTGCTGATTCCTTTTGGTATGGTTCCAAATGTTTTATAATAATTTAAAATACAGGCCCCACCAGGTGTGGTTGTCAAATGACCAAATGTCCTTGTAATGTTTCTATTATTTTTATTTAATGGAATTAATTCATTGTCCTTGTTGTTATTAATTAATGTACTGGTATTGCTTAATGAAGTAACGGTTGTCTCAGTTGCAGCCTGAAACCAAGAAAATGAGTACAGAATATAAGGTCATAATCACTATCTTGTATTGTCAAGTAAAACTACAAGTTGTAGAAAATATCTGTACTTACAAAAAAAAAATCTTTGAAAACGGTTCTTAAACCAAGAATTATGTGTAAACAGTCAGTAAGCTGTTATGGCAAAAAGGGGAGCAGAAACAATCAACTTCGGGCTCCAGTTCTCAATTTCAATCCCGGCAACCCACCTCAATATATGGATCTGTAACCAAACAAAATTGTCAAAACAAAATCATTGGTTTTATTAGATAAGGCATACCATACTAGCCCTTCAAGCCAAAACTATACAATGAGATGTATGCTCAGTCTAAACCAGCCCAGAATATATCTGGTTAGGTACTGGCTCTCTGCATGCGACGGATAGCCCCTCCATATAGGGAGGGCGTGTATGGATCGCGAAAAGACGGCAGCATATTTTGTATTATTTGATTGTAGATTGTATGCCCTTAGATTGCAGATTGCATGCATATTTGTGGAAAAGATAGGCTGGTTAAATAAATAACTAGGTATAAAACCGTTGCAACAAAGAATGATGTAACACTCACCATCACACATAAAATTTTGTATTACGTTTTCTTTAGTTATCCAGGGCTTAAAAACCTCTGCGATATTTTTTATTGGATGCCATCCATTCCAACAAAAATCGAATTAAAATCCACGATCTTTCTGATATTTACACACTTTTTATTAAAATATTAGGATAAGCTGCAAAAGTTTGCACACAAAATAAACGAATTTCAACAGAATGCAGTTTCAACAGTTTCAATAACTTATGTTCAAAAAAATATTATTTCGTATTTGTAGAAATTAAATTCAAGTCAAAATTATGTTTAATTGCATGTAAACAAGTAATTTTGATTTAATAAATCTTATTTTTGGTTTACATTCAATCAAATCAACGTTTTATAAAGTCAGATTGAATGGTCATAATCTTTATTTTAGTAATATCGTCTTCTAGGTTTAAAAGAAAAAAAATATTCTTATGAAAACCTTTTGAATTCGGTTGTAGAATGGTATTTCATTGAGGTTAAAAAATATATTCTTGCAAACTAGTAAAAATAATATTGTGTTAAATTAATAAAATTGATTTTAAAAACAAAATAATTTTTCATTTGGTAATATCACGTGATTTTTGTTTCACTTAAGTTTATTATTTTTTAGATCAATTTAGCGTTTTCTTGGTTTTAGACAGAGTCTTTTTGACTTGAAATATTTTTGTACTTGATTTAAAAATACTCCATTTATTTTAGTCAAATAAAACAATACTTAAATTAAATGAATTGGAATTTGAATTTACGAAATTAAGTAAGAAAACATGACTTTTTGATTTAAATTAGGCTCACTTTTGATACGATGCAAATATGCTTGAGTTAAGCTAATATTTCTTTGAAATGCCGAGAAAACTAGATTTCTTTGTTTGAGAAATCCTTTTTACCTGTGTACACGCTGCGCTGGGAG
Source organism: Idaea dimidiata (assembly GCA_949358125.1). Classification (NCBI taxonomy): domain Eukaryota; kingdom Metazoa; phylum Arthropoda; class Insecta; order Lepidoptera; family Geometridae; genus Idaea; species Idaea dimidiata. The sequence continues at coordinate 9,828,901 of OX442339.1, read as the reverse complement.
GCTTCGCTCTAGGCTACTCGAGATGTAATTTGCTATGCTAGATACTTTTTTCTTATACATGTAAATTACCACCTGGTCGCAAATCAGGAATATACGTCTGTCTCATTGAATAACCATCACAAGCTTACACTAATAACTCCAATAGCATTGGAATAGTTCTTCTTTCATTTGACAGCAGATAGGTACTAAAAGGCTTAATAAAACTGAACGTTTTCAATTTCCCGGTTGAAAACGGTACTGAAATCCAACTTACACAACTAATCTCATTTCACATTTATGTGAATGATAATCTAATTGAGCACGAAGTGTTTTCGGGGCGAGAAAAGTTTTTTCCAGCCCTATGTTAGTACAGCTACAGGACTAGGCAGTCGTATGAAATGAAGTCGTTTGGAACGCGAGAAGCACGGGCTTGCTAGTAAATGAAAACTTAGATAAAATCAAGGACTGTGTGCACGGCACAATAAACACTGGGAAAAGCAATTCAAACAATTCCATATAGTAGGTACGGCTAAGTGCAACTCACACAAAATATATCAACCATTTTACACACCCACACTATTTTATTTTATAAAAAATATTAACCTTACCATTGTGGTTACAAATAACTAGCTTTTAGTCGTTATTTTCATTTAAAATTGAAAAAGATTTGCCTAAAACACTTCTTGTTTTAGCGTCTTGTGGTTTTAAACCCACCCACTTTGTTCATCATAATTATTATAGGTTAAAGGTTAAAACCTCATTCCTTGAAATGTCTAGTACTCCGACTAGGATTGGGTTAATCTTATCTTACTAATATAATAAACACGAAATTTTGTATGTATGTCTGTGAGTGTATTACTCAATCACGCAAAAAGTACTTAACCGATTGCGATGAAATACTTGAAATATAGGTAGCTGGTGATCTGGAATAACACATAGGCTAATTTTTATCCCGATATTACCGAAGGAACGAGACTTACGCGGGTGCAACCACGGGGCGCAGCTAGTCACATCATAAAGTTGACTTTTCGAAAAGGCGATCCCATAAAAATTATTAAATAAAAAATTTATAGAGTTAATAATGTTATATTTATTTTATTAGTTATATAAGTGGATTATAGGTCATGCGATACGGGATTTTACGTCTAATACCATTAGATGAAGAGTCGTGAGGAACAAGATATACTTACCTACTGAGTCGTAGATTAAAATATGAAGTTATTACTCAAACGCCTTCATGATTTCCAAGCTTCGAGAAGCTTCGAGATACCCCACACTCCAGCACTCCTCAACCGTGTGTACACACGTTATTAATCATAATAATGGCAGAACTCCTCAACGGGTTTATTAATTTAATTAATTAACAGTATTAAATATTGTAGACACACAGCTAACCGGGGACGATGAAATGTTAACATTGTTATTGTTGTAGTGGATTAAATCCCGTTGCACACAGAATAGGTGAATTATTAATTTCAAAGTTTGGATGAAATATTCGTGTAGGGTCACTGGTCGACGATGTTGCTACGACATACATGGGTGTATTAACTGTGCAAACTGTTAAAATGAAAAACCAGTTGTTTTTATAATTCAACAGCGGGCTTTCGCTGATGGTAACTGACGATAAGGCATGAGATGTACAAAGAATGCTTCCTTGGAAACGTTCCACTACAAATAGTTGAATAGATCTATCGCGTTGACTGTAGACTATAACCAAATTTAGAAATATGTTTAAGAAGATTTTGAGATTCGACCATCGAAATCCCGCAGATATGTTTAATTAACATTTTCTATTGTTATACCTATCCAAATTTACCTCTTTTGTACCTATATTAGAGATCCAGAAACCGTGAAATTATGATCAGAATAATAGGTTGAAATTGAACTCGGAACTATCTCGTTTATATCTCTTGGGGCATACAAAGCGCAAACATCGGCTGAGATTGGACCACCAAAACCACCCTACCCTAGTCCTAACTATGTAATTATCCTCTATTAAGTTTAACCTCCCTTCAATTTATATTCGAGTTTCTAATTGAAGTATTATTCAGATTAATCATGATTAATGTTCTGTTAAGATATGCGGACCGACCATTAGTGTCTATCGCGAGTTTCACGCTTTAAGCTCTTATGTGCTTAGCAACTGTTGTCTATCAACATTAGATAGGTAATACTGAGTGTGAAAGTGAGTCCATTCAACTAATGAGCGAAACTTAAACTAATATATCCGTCAAGCGAGGAATCCGTTATTCATCAATCCGGCATCAGTTCAAATCGTGATTCCAGCTTATACGTTTGTCTGTAAAAATGTCTCTTTCAAAGCAATCTTTTTACTGAGATTTGATCAAAATTGACCTCGGGCAGCGAGCAAGCAGATGGCAGGCAAATTTGTGTCTATTTTCACAGCAGTTCCGACGGGCATATTCGTACGTATATGCTTAGCTACTGAATCATCGGTACTTAGCATTATATTTTACACAATCTATAAAATAAATGCTTCAGTAACGATAATACATAACATATACATGCCTAGATATTAATTAAAAAACTGCCACTGTCCCACTAGTATTATTTAATTTTATGCCAAGGTTTAAATTTCGTGTTTGTATGTCAATCACGCAAAAATGACTGAACGGATTTGCCTAAAATTTGGCACACACCCTGCGGTACTAAAAAGAAGAAAATAAATTAATATTATTTATTTCAGTAGTTCAACAAAATTTGAAAACTTTTCATGTAGGCATATCTGTTTATACCTTATTTCTATGAGCCTTTTTAACTTTCTACAAAACAGATAAAATTTATAAAACATGTTTTTTTATTCGAAGATTGTATGTATGAAACTTGAAAAGTATAAATTCAAAATATTTCATCCTGTAGAACATCGTTGACTGCATTTCTAATATCCTATTGCTAGACAAACAATAAATAAACTTGAACGTCCTGAAGCAAACACTGACATAGAATCTAAGTCAAATCTGAGATTCCTTTACATACATTGAGTACCGATTGCAGACTATGTCGGCATAAATCATTCTGTTTCCGCACTAAATCCATCTATACCTAGCAGTGATAAATTTACAGTGCGTTCTCGAGTATCTATAGAGATAACAGAACAGTATTTGATAAAAATTCGCATCCTTTCAGTTTTAGAATGTGAGAATGTGGCACGGGGACGTGAGTCTTTTGTTGTTTAGTACGAATATATATGCCGGTGAGGTATCGGAGGTGCGCGAACATTGTGTATGCGAGGTGCGGGCCTCGTTACCGAGTGTACACCCGCGGGGCAATGCGACGAGCGACGACGACGGCAACGTCTCAATTATATCTAACTTCGTTGTTCAGTTCCTGTCATAGTATCAGCTCACAGAGTCACAGCTAAACTCTGCTTGGCGCGAACAACGGGCGCGGCACTCCCCATCTCCCGCTAAGCACGTGCCTACATGTGCATGAAGATATACACATGAAAACGATGTACTCATACCTAAATAAAGATACCTATGTTGTCTCTGTTTGCGTAATTAATTCGGCTTCCTTTACGACTCTAATTCCCGGGGCTGGATATTATCACAACTTTGTTGAACAGTTTATACGACATATGTAAACGGTTGGATTAACCCTACATCGGATGGTTATTCGTTAATGTTTTAATTTTTATTACACGTGTACAATTTATTGTAATGACAATAATAAATGCTTGGAAAATTTTACATTTACTTCCGTCTTGTGACTATTGTTAATTTAAGTCGGGTTTCTACCACATAAGAGAAATGAGGAATGAAAAAGCATACATAATCGATCATTTTTATGGTGCGAAATAGACGTAGGTACACAGACGATATATATACACATGAAAACGATCATTGTATGTAATTTTTATTTCTATTTTCTCTCTAGTGCAGAAACTCGACTTTAGGAGTCGTGGATAGGATTACTCTTAAACATGTTTAAAAAATATTGTAGAATATTAACCATCATCAACTCAAATCCTATTTATATATGTTATAGCGTCCCCACCGACCCACCTTGCTGCTATACCACAGCAGGGGCCGCTGTACCCGAACTAACACCCCTAAGGGTAACGTCGAGGATCGAGTTTAAGACTGATCTAGTCCCCATTGCTAGACTGGTTCTCATAAAGGAGAGTTGCCTCGTGCCCAAGGATACTACCTGATTATCAAGCCAGGTAAAGAAAAGTAAAGTTATTTAACATTATATAAGTAATCCCAAGGTTTTTGACACTGAGTCAGCTAGGTAATCGTATTTCAGAGCTTTAGCCCAGCCGTCCCCAACCAACTATACCAGTTTTCAAACAAGTGTGTATAGCTCACATAGTGTGCTATGTACGCACATATATGAGCTTCAGGCTTGGCTCGACTATGGGGAGCTAAGATAACATCAGTTAGTTTAGTTGGCTGTGGACTTCGGCATTAACATAATTGAATCGTTTTACAAACTTCCCTTAAACTTAATACCGGGAAAATGTACAAAAAAGATGCTTGTAAAACTTCATGGAATACGGGCGATATTTCCGTAGGCACTGAAAGTATATAGTAAGTAGCATATATCCGAAATTCGCATAAACTCAACTAAGGAAGTACCTAATAATAATATTGGAACTCGACTAGGTACATAGAAAGCTAACTCAGCTATATAAAAAGTCGAGTAGCAACATTATTATTGGATTGAAAAGTTGAGTTGATCCGATTAAAAGTTTAGTGTATAACGCAGCTAACAACATTATCCAACAGCCGCCAACCGTTCACCAAGTTGGACTTAGCTCGCTCGAATTGAACTACCATGTGGAGGTATAGAGCAAGTTTGTTTGTTCGTTCGCTCTTCACGGCCAAACGGTTCGACCGAATTGGATGAAAATTTGCTTGAGATAGTTTGAGTGATGGAGAGTACTTTAATCCCGATAATTTTGCGGGATCGGGACTTACGCGGGTAAAACCGCGGAGCGCAGCTAGTGTTGTATAAAATACGAAATCATAAAATCACCGTACTTTAATAAAACAATCGAAAATGGGTCGTTGTTCTACCAAATTTATTAACCGTACCACATAACGCTGAAATAGTTCATATGCATTTTCAATAAATTAGTTATCGTTTTATACTCGATTCATATACAGTTTTCGGATCACATAAATTCGTAGAGAATAAAAAACAAACAATCAGCGCGCTTCGTTGCGTCGTATCGGAAATGAGTGTTTGGTCCAACAGTATGTTTTCTCGATAATGAGCCAGAAGTAATTCCTTAATAATTGTTGGTGAGAAACAGCTAAGGAAGTTGTCGGGGGCGAGACTTCAAAGAAATTAATGAGTGTTAGGAACTCGCGACGTGCTCCGTCCGACCGACTCGATGAGCGTCGACTATATACTTGGAAGAAAGTTACCAACCAACAGAGCTTAAAGAAATCCCCTGCTAATTGCGCGAGGCCCAAAACGCTTTTCCAAATCGTTCCTATTATTCATAACATTGAATAAATTTGCTGTCACTTCGAATATTAGATACTATCTGGACTTATGAATTATTAATGATAATTGTTGGCACTCGTACTCTTGTTCGACGATTTTCATTTAAAATTCTCGTTTTAATGTTTACGCTGTACTGTAACAGTAAATCAAAACTAAAAACAAAGTAATACCTTAAAAAACCTTCAATCTTCAACGCAGAGTCAGAAACGTTGGATCGGCATTTCAACAAAGCTAATAATAAAAACAACGCGATTAAAACGTAAAATGAGTTTTATTTCAAAGAAATAATATCCAAGTCTTTAAATTCTATCTGTGATAATACTAGAAAGTATAAAGGATGTTTGTTTGATATAATCTCAAAGGCCGACATCCTTCGTAAGGTTCATATTAATAATACTAACAGAGAACACTGTTTACATGTAGTAGATAGATACGTACATCAACCATGTAAAGCCAGTTGGGATATAATAAGGCTTTCAGGTATGTAGTGACGGGTAGGAAAACATAAGGGCTTTATAGAGTAATCGACCAATAACGGTATATAAACTACCCTCGCAGGACCAATACAGTGATTAAGGTAATGCTATTGAGAGCGAATAGTGCCGCGAGCGAGCTGCGATTTCGGGCACGTAGCATTGATTATTGTCACAACCGACCAAACACCCGGACTAATCAAATGGACAAGTTAATATGTCCTGAATGCTAACATGCGTTGCGGATAGTGGAATATTTGTGTTGCGAATACAAAACCAAAGCTATTTCAGAGTATCAAATTGGTAGACTAAGTTAAACTAGAGAATGAAGGTGACTCCTGCTCTGACCTGTTCCTGGTGCAAAGGTTGATCATCGTCATTCAGCACGATAATGGATTAGCATTATCGGGTCCTTACACCTGGATGAAACGGTGAGGGCCGAGTTATCTATACTCTTTCTATATATACTTATAATAAAAGAAGAGTGGACAAAAAGTCTGTACTTGGAAGTTAATTTAAAAAAAAGTTGTCTAGAGGGCGTAGAAAAAGTAGTAGAACAAAATTATGTAATTTTTAAAATTCATGACTGTCTGTCTGTTTCTCTGTTTTTCTGTCGGTTCCTTATATAATTCAAAACCACTTATCCGATTGAAATCTTGGATAGTTCTATTTTCGAGGAACGTCGTGGTATACTTTGCATCGAAATACAATAAGTAGAATCCAAGTAATGAACGAAAAAGTGCAACCGCTCGAGAACCGCTCGGCCGCCCGCGCCCGTGATAACGCGTTTTCACTCCTGCGGGTAAAACCGCGAGGTGCAGCTAGATTTAAATATAAATAGTACATTCCCATAAGTTTGCTATTAAAATCCTTGAGACAATTGCCGTCTTCTATATATAGTTGCTGCACTGACGTGCTTATTAGAGAGACTCAGCTTGACTATACAACTAAGCCAGCGGGTAGTAACGTACTCAGGTCGAAGTTTCTCACACTTTAACAACAACTATAGGCGTCGGTATTCTCATCTGAGCGATAATAGTTCCAATTGCATCCTTCTTGAAAGCCAGGGGTCCGCTAAAACCCTAAATTATTTGGGGTCGACACACTAGGTTTATCATCATCATCACCACATCAACTGCAAATGAATTGGACAATAATTTTACGGTCAGACGCCTACCTTCTTCGGGACCTAGCAGTTAACTCACAGTTTGGACTGCTTAATAGCCAATTTTATGCTACGCTTTAAGCAGCATGAAGCCTGCAAAATTTGTCAGAACTAAAGTCTTCCAGATACTATAACGAATAAGGCTGGATGTGAGCAATAAAATACGATTCGTTTCGGTTACGTACCGTAGAGCTAAAATGGCCACCTATTTTCTCCAAAACTTTTCTTACATCTATTCCAAACATTTTAAAAAGATGTTTTATCTAAATAATACAATCATCATACATTCACAGCGTACCTATACAGTTTAAAACAGTTTTCTAATTCGTATCGCAGAAAAAACTCTTCTCTTTGTATCCTACTAATCCTATCCTACTTCCAACTCAAATTATAAACGTAAAAGTTTGTATGTCGGTATGTCTGAATGTCATTTTGTTACTCTTTCATGCAAAAACTACTGAACCGATTGCTATGATTGGAATATAGGTAGCTGAAGACCTGGAATAACTCGTAGGCTACTTTTTATCCCGATATTCCCGCAAGAATGGGAAATAAGCGAGTAAAACCGCGAGGTGCAGTTAGTTTCAAGTAAATCAATATAGAAACCAAGCCTCAGTATGAAGGTAGGCGCATATGCAAGATTTCTGCACTTCTCAACTAACTTACTCCCTCAAGTTTAACTCCAGTTGATCCCTTTGCAATAAACTTTAAACAAGAAATGCAAATACTCGTATCATCAACTTTTAATTGCGGGACTATGTCAGCTGTTTTGAATATGATCATGTTGATGTAAATCCTGAATAAAATGGAACCTATCCAAACTATTTGAATCTAAACCTCAGATATAATCTAATATTATACAGAGGGAAGATCGATTTGTCTGTTTGTAATGAATAGACTTCAAAACCACTGAACCGATTTCAAAAATTCTCTCACGAATAGAAAGCTACATTATCAAGGAGTGACATTTCCTACAGTGACATAGAGTTAGTTTTGATATTACCACGAGATGGGAACTAAGGCGGGTGAGACTGCGGAACGCAGCTAGTAACCTAAAGAACTAAAACGCCTACCAACTTCTGAGTCCCCAGGCTTAGCTTGTTGTCTCTCTTATTAAGTTACTAGCGATTCCACCCAGCTTTGCACTATTGTACGTATTATACATATCAATATATACTCGTACCTACAAAAAAACCTTCCAGAAAATATTCCTTAATTTATGATGAAAACCGCTTTAAAATCCATCGTGTGGTTTATGAGAGGTTACTGGATAATACAGACAAACAGATATTTACTCGGAAAAGGACTTTGTTTCATCCTATGTGGAGGACAGATAATCCTACGTTCTGCATTATTTATTTATTCATTATAAGAGTGTTGACAGGGGATATTTACGAACGTTCTTTATGTATCGGTAAGGTACGTTTTAAGGTAATAAACGAAATAAATTAGTTTAATAATTTTGAACAAAAAAAATGCAGCAAACAAATATTTTTAAAGGAAAAGTTCATTGAAGTCGCGTGTTCAAATCTCGTCGCGAGAGAATTTTTGAAAATGAGTTTTTCCTTTAAAAATATTTTATAGTAGATATGCCTTGAGCAATAAAAAACAAATTTTGAAATAAACTGCATCACGTTAAGTAAAAAGTAGCAATTTCCTACCAATGTAGTTCATAGTTAGAAGAACCGTACCTAAGCAAACTAGCAGATGGCCTATTCTCGTATTAATATTATCCACAATATCATTGCAGTCAATCTTTTCATGTCAAAGTTGACGTTTGTCAAAATACATTTGTCATTATCGTTTTTTGGATATTTTGGACAATTCTAATACGGCAATAGTCGCAATAGCTCTTATCAATTGTAGCTGAATCAGGCCAGCCATGGATTCGTACGTATCCGACCAGGCGCAGTAGAGAGGAAACCTTTACCTTACTGAAGGTGAACGAAGACCTAAGATCGTGCGAAGTAAGGACCCCGAGCTCCCAGGAGAGGTACAACCGGTAACATCGCTCGGATGATGAGGAGATGAACAGAGTCTTCGAATGGTCAGAGTATATTAAGGCGCTTTAAATCTAACAATGTTGAAGTTAATCCCGGTCAATTCAGACAATAGTTCAAAGTCCTCTGTAATTGAGTCCAGCTCAAAGTTCATTTCAACTTACTCCAACTTATCACAACAATAACAAGGATAAAGTACATTATCTATTGAAGATACAGTACAAAGTCTAAAGTCTTGTACACCGGATCCGGCAAAATATTGATAGCAAATTATTAATATCACTTATCTTATTATGTCTGTCTTAAGGAGATATTTAAGTAGGTATAAGGTAAAATAAAAATCTGAAACTATAAATATGTACCTATACCTAAACACTTGCAATCACAGAGATTTCATTTTTTTTACTTAATAATCTTTACACCGGCTCTTTGACTTAATTAATATTATGGGTTCATGGAGTTTAAGTAAACCGAATATTTGTGCATTAAAAAAGAATATTTGTGCATTAAAAATAGATTTTGTTTTGTACATTTTTTAAACTTACACGATTTCCGTTCACTATTATTAAATATTAGATTTTGGGGTCTAGATCGCGTTAGTTCAACAGAATTAGTCTTCCCGGAACCACGGCCGGTGTAATCCGTTTTGTGTTTAAATTGTTGGTGCTTTTAAAATATAAACAAGATAGGCGCGAAAAATATAACTCTTTTGCTTGCAGCCGGTTAAAAGAAATCATTTGGTTCAATCAAACTAATGGTAAATAAAATCCCCATGTTTTCAAGTTTTATGGAGATACTGAATCGATATTGATACTTCAGTGAAGTATGCAAGAGTAATGTATTCATTTACTAGCTGTGCCTTGTGGGTTCATGCAGGTATTTCCTGTTTGTGTGGGAATACCGAGATAAAAACTATCTTATGTGTTATTCCGTAGAATACAAATTTCAACCAAATCCGTTCAGCCGTTTATGCGCGATTGACACACAAACATCTTTTCACATAATTATATGAGTGGGATAGCCAGTAGGTATATTATTCATTCATTTCCAAATCTTATCTATTATGTTTGACTGAGATAATACTTTGCGAAAATAGGTACATTGATAAACAATCTATGTTTATAAGCAATATTATTGTCCAAGCGGGTTCTGTTTCATTTAAAAGATTTAGTTTACGTCCAATACGACCGAAGACTACCAGTTTTAATTTCATTTTTTTTCCTAATGATATTCGAAAATTCAACAACTCTCTAAAACTCAATTCTGGAAATAATTTTAAGAAAAAATACAACTTTTAAAATTCATTCGCGTCGAGGCTCGAACTCACTACTCTGAGTCAGCGCTGCAGCGTGCTTTACCATTACAAAACATTTTTATAACGAAATACTCAATCACTAACTTCTATGTTATCAAAACCGTTTTTTGTCTGGAGACGGGTACCCTAAAACTGATTTATTTATAAAGAGAAAAGGATTGGCTGCCTTTTCATTAACCAAGTATCACACTCTTACCGTTGCACGCTTTCACAATTAGATCAAATTTAAGTGTCATTATAACCAGTTCAAAAAATGTTTTTAAAATCATTCCACTTGTCAGTAGTAGGATTAAATGTTTTCGCTATATTTTATGATCAAATGTACGTTGATTTGCCCTTCCCATGCAGAGAATTAGAAGAACTGCCTTTTAAAGCGAGACATATTTTTCTGACTGTATGGTGTTTGGTAAGTTGATTAGATTTAAGTTTTATGTAGTATCGTAAAATGCTTATTTCTAAAATGCCGTAGTCCAAAGCAGCAGTATTAAAAGCTTACAAAACAGAACCTGTGGATGTGGATTCGAACCCCAGGAGTAAGAACAGGTATCTCCTAGGTACCTAAGCGTGCAACATCTTAGACCACGTCGTCGCTTTACAACAAGTGAGATAGTGGTCAAACGCTTACCTATCAATTATTAAAAAAAAATATTTGGAAATAAGCTTTCGGTTTCGATCTAAGTCATAGCGCCAAGTGATCTCGTTCGTTTTCCGTCTACCGTTTCCGTTGGCACTAAGAAAGACGGGTCGGACATTGTTCCACTGCCGTCGTCCTTCTCCTAGATGTAGGTGTTACATCTTAAACCATTTCATCATCTTAACATCAGTTAGTGATCAAACGCTCATCTATCTAAAATTATTAACATAAATTTGGCAACAATAATAATATCGGCATAAATTTTGGGTAAAACTCAGAGCCCAAACTCACTATATCTACTAAGATATATGAATGATAGAATGTATACATTTCTAGACTGGTTTCACTAGCAACCAGTCTAGAAATGCATACATACAATTTGAATTATTGGTTGTGCCAACAACGGTTATCAGGTGAGGAACCCTCTAAATAGACCACTCGTGTAACCTAAAATACAACTTTGTTTTTTGTTATCTTTATGGTTACACGAAACATAATATTTACGTCTTGTTCCAGGTGCTACAAACAGTTTATTTCGCTATCTCCTTTCTCAACGATTGTTACGGTACCAACGAAGCGTTTCCTAAAAAAATCTCACTCATAAGACAAATCAAAGATGTTGTATTCAGTTTAGCATTCCCGTTTGCCATTTACGTGACGTTCGCCTTCTGGAGTTTATATGCTGTGAACAAGGAGTTGATAATGCCTGAAGAGATCGAGATCCGTATGCCTAGTTGGATCAACCACACAATGCACACTTTGATCACTGTGTTCACATTCATCGAGTTGTTAGTCACAAGGAGAAACTACCCGTCGAGGACATTGGGTGTCTACCTTATATTGGCTCTCACGTTGATTTACTTTGCATGGATCCATGTGTTGTATTACCAAATGGGAACTTGGGTCTATCCGTTCCTAGACCTAATTAATTGGCCGTTGAGAGTGGCATATTTCGTCGTGAGTGCGTTTATTAGTATAGCAGTGTACTATCTGGGTGAAAAGATTAATTATTTAGTTGCACCGTCCAAAAGTACTTATTACACAAATGCAAATAAAAAGGTATTTTAAAATGTTACTTTGTATTTATTCCTTTGTTTTTTTTTGTTCTTGTTTGTGACTTTTGTATGTGGCTCAAAATAAATGACTGATTAGAAATTATTAAATGTTATTTTTATTTGAAATAGTAATTTACGATCACGCTTTCATATAAAACTAGACAGTGCAGCTGATAATAACAATTTCTTCTAAGAAAAACCATAAAAAATAGTTTTTATAATCATTTGTAGGTATCATACACAACCTAGATAAATAATATTAAGAATAATCGCGAAAAAAATATATAAGAAAAAACTATATCGAACATAACAATAAATAACAAATTTAATCATGGTAAAACCCCGTTACTTAAAACTATCATGTACGTTTAAAACCGTGTATCGTATAGGTGTACATACCTATGTAATTTTAACCAAAAAAATAGAGAAAACTATGTTAATTTAGAATGAATTTTAATAAAGTAAACTGTGATTAAAACTTAAAGGCGCAGTGAAATGAAATTTCATCAAAGAAACTTGTGGAATCTTAACCAAGAGCTCGAGCAAAATTAATGATTATTGGCTAGTTACAAAGGCAGTACTGGGACCTGCTGGCTAGACTTTCATAAAACTAATGCTGTAAGAGGTTTTCCAATTCAAGTTGCATAACCATACTTTACACCAAAAATTAATTAAAAATGGTTATCGCAAAGAGAATATCATTAATATTCATTTATATATTTTTATAGTAAAATCAACCATAATCGCTTATTAATGGGATATTATTTACTTCTAGCTGCACCTAACACGTAGTGATTATATTCTCTTTGGCTGTGCCCCGCGGTTTCACCCGCGTAAGTCTCGTTTCCGTAGGAATATCGAGATAAAAAGCAGCCTTTGTTTTATTTCCGGTATCCAGCTACCTATATTCCAAGTTTCATCCAAATCCGTTCAGCCGTTTTTGCGTGATTGAGTTAAAACACACCCACTTTCACCTTTATAATATTAGTAGGATTTATAAAGGTTCCAGGTTGCCCCGGCATGTGCTACTTTCAACTACGTAGGTTAAATTTAGTTTTTTTCGTGTATTTTTCGAGTAATTTTAGTTGTGTCCTACAACTTTATCTGCATCAGTGTCGCCAGTAGCAGTATCGGTTTTCCATCAGTGAATCACCAGATATTACGGACGAGCTGAAACTATCCAGTATTTAAACAGGTATACGTTCGTCCATTCATTATGACGTTGAGTGCAGGCTCGAAGCCTGTCTATGTGTATGAGTGCGAGTATCGCCAGTCCACTGACTCGGGGCTGTTTTCCCCCTAGACTGGTCGCTTAATTGGGGACGTTTTGTAGCTCGTCCACAAAGACAATAAAAACAATTGACTGAACATCATACCGCCATTTTGACGGTCGGGCGAACGCTTGGCTGCAAAGCAGAAGGTTGCGAGTTCAATTTTCGCTGGGTGCAAATATTTATGCTTAAAAAATATATTTGTATCTGGTCTGGGTGTCTATCTATGTATACAATGTATGTATTTACAAAAAAATTATATGTATATACTTTGTCCAGTACTCATAGTACAAACCTAGTGCTTAGTTTGGGGCTAGATTACGCTGTGTGTAATATAAAAAAAACTACAAAACACAACTTACAGTTGCGGGCAGCTGGTGAGGGAATCTCTCAATCAAACTTTGTGATTGGCCATTGCGTCATTTTTGCTTGACTCTTTTAGCCTTATTAATAAAATGGGAATAAGGTCGGAGTAGTGAGATCATGCTTTGTCTTTTTCCGTGACAATAACTTTTAAAGTTGACAGACAGAAACAAAAATCGGAATAACTACTCCGACCTTTCTCCCCCTTTTATTGATAAGGCTACTTGCAATTGACCGATGCATTTCCTTACCAATCTGCACCTAAACTCTTTGTGATTGGCCTAAATTGCTACTAAATAGACGAACTATTTTCGTGAGGGAGTAGTACATATGAGCAGTCAACTGGTTTTATCGTCTTCACTCGTCCATATGCACTACCCAGATGCGGTCAGTTTTCAACTCACATTATTCAACGTTTCTCTTCGTACCTATATCGCTCCTCAGTTTATGGTCACCATTAGCCAATGTTAGGTGCACGTGCGTCTATCGCCTCCATTTAAACGGTCATAGAGAACACCATACGGCAGGTTAGTATTATTTTCGAAATCGAATAAAATTATATTAGACTAGCTGCGCCCCGCAATTTTACCCGCGTTAATCACGGTCCAGCTGGATTATCATAAAGTATCCGATGTTACTCTCCGTAATTTAAACTATCCCTATGCAAATTTACATCCAAATCGGATTGGAATAATCGCAATAAAAGTAAGAATAATATCAAAGAATTTTCATCGTTATGCATAGGTAGGTTACTTACTAGAATAGTCGTTGGCAAGCGATACTTATGCAGGCGTTAACTAATTGCGACAAATGTTGTTATTCTTGGCGCGCGAAAAACCACAGGCGACGTTTTGAATGGAAACTGCTAAAACAATGTGCAATAAGCGGTCGGTGGAGCCCGCTGCGGTCGACAAAACAAAGGTTTGTTTTGTCGCGTTTTGTAGTGGCGCGCCACTGATGTGTCCTCGACAAAATGCCACTTAGTGCAAAATGGCTGGTCTTTTGCTCTTACCGTCGACGTTAAATGTTAGGGTATCCCGAGGAATTTCGAAACAAATCTCAGGTAAACTTCTAAATGTGAGCGCGTTTTTATCGTTATCGTTATTTCACTAAATAATTGGAGAAGCTCATTGGCCTAATACCTGCACCAGCCGATCGGCTAAATGGTCGTTGCGGGTTAAGCAACGATTAGCGCGATCGTTTATTGGATGGGCGACCGCTAAATTTGTGTGGCAAAAATCATATTCTTGAGCTCCTCCGTCTTTCAGAAACTTCTTCCGCTTCTTCTTCCGCACGTTAAGCAGTTGGTCCCGGTTGTTACCTCTGATAGCAGTCGTTTGGTCAAGTTAGAGGCCTTAGGGCGATCTGAAAACTCTAACACTAGGAGAGCCACACACAACACTATACGAAAAAATAAGTCTTTCTATGTACAATATCTTGTATTTATAAGACGAAAATAAAAAAGAGTATTAGGTACCTATGTCAGTTGCATCTGTAGCTTACTGTGGGCTAGATGGCGCTATGTGTTGTTCACAGATTTGTTTTTATTATTTTTGTGTTGAAAATAAAATGTAAATTCGCATGGTTTAGGGTAAAAAATATATTTATACAACTTTATACAACTATACGACGACCTCTGTGGCGCGTCGGGCGAACGCTTGGCTGCAATGCAGAAGGTTGCGGGTTCGATTCCCGCTGGGTGCAAATATTAATGCTTAAAAAATAAATATTTGTATCTGGTCTGGGCGTATTTCTATGTATAATATTATGTATGTATTTACAAAAGAAAAATAAATATAAGTAGTATATCCGTTGTCTAGTCACCGTAAAACAAGCTTAGCAGCTTACCACGGGGCTAGATGGCACTGTGTGTTCGTCACAGGATTTATTTATTATTATTATTTATTATATAGCGCCACGCGGTCTTATCCGCGTAAGTCCCGATCCTGCAAGAATATCGGGATAAAAAGCCTATGCTACTCCTCGATAATGTAACTTTCTATTAGTTAAAGAATTTTAGGAATCGATTCAGTAGATTAATTACAAAAACAAATAAATTAAACATTCCTCTTTATAATATTAGTATAGGTACTTACCTATAGATAATATAGACGAAATGGGA
Source organism: Idaea dimidiata (assembly GCA_949358125.1). NCBI lineage: Eukaryota > Metazoa > Arthropoda > Insecta > Lepidoptera > Geometridae > Idaea > Idaea dimidiata. Next base: position 9,813,046 of record OX442339.1, on the reverse strand, counting down.
ATTTATTATAAAGTTTAAAACAATTTACTTACCTTATAATGAATGAATGAACTAATCATTATGGTAGATACTTATCACAAAAAGTGTATATTTCAATGAAACAAGAATCAAATAACGGACCACTTTTAGTATTATATCCTCGATGACAGCTAGATACGAGTGGAGAAACTTTTTTAATCCACACGAAGACAATAAAAGTTAAGGTTAGGTGGTCCTCTATCTCGAAACATACCTCATAACGGTACTAAATCATATTATATTTATCATATCATAGGTATTTACGTCAAAAATTAAAATAAATTTTAATGACAAAATGTTTTATCAAAGTGTTTGTACGTTCACTACCTCTGCGAATAGCGATAATGGTGCAATCTATATCTTTAATTATCTATCTATCTATTCTTCTATACTTATAATAAAGGAAAAAAGGACAAAAAGTCTGTACTTGAAAGTAAATTAAAAAAAAAGTTGTAGAACTGAACTTAGTTGGGACTTAAGAAAAGTAGTAAAAAATAATTATATAATTTTTAAAATTCATTTATGTCTGTCTGTTTCTCTGTTTGTTCCTTATACAATTAAAAACTACTAATCCGATTGAAATCTAGTTTTCAATATATTGGATAGTTCTATTTTCGAGGAACCTAGAGTGGTATACTTTACATCGAAATCCAATTAGTAGAACCCTAGTAATGAACGGAAAAGTTTGCTATGCACTATTTCAACGCAGACGAAGTCGCAGGTAACAGCTAGTTATGTAATAAAGCTATTAACAAACCGAAAAACGAGGTCAAATGTTTTCCACATAAGCGTGCCATATTTAAGATCCCCACTTGCCATTTGCAAGATCTAACGTTCACCTATCATTTAAAATAAAACATCTTATATTCCTTCAGCAGTTATTAAATTATTATAATTATACGTACGCAGTAAACAGAATTTAAAATATTTTCCTCTCTCCAGCATCATCATTTCGAAGTCAGATATTAAAGAGTTCGTAATAGTAAAGCCTTTCTCAACTTGGTCCGCAGAGTGAACTGGCTCCATCGCCCTAACGACTACTAAACTTAATAACGTAGCTACCGGGAACCGTATATTAAAGTAATTCTCTGAGTTTATTCCATAAGATCTAATAGCCGCCAAAGGCAATGTTTAGACGTTTCCTTAGTTTGGTTTCTTTTGTGTAATTATCCAACATAAGGTGTGTTGGGTTCATATAAGTAACAGAAGTAACTGGCAATGCTATCTGGGTGTAATGCGACGGGTGTGGAATTTAAGTGATCTTATTTGGTAGGTAGCCGAGGCAAGCCGATTCAGGTGAACCCGTGTGCCCGGCGCGTGTTTAGAATCGACAATTTTTGCGTACCCGAGTCGATCTCTTCCCTAATTATTACTTAGAAGTCCCTAATCAGATTTATTTCAATAGAAACCAACGGGTACGCGATTGAAAATTAAAGTGCCTTACAAAATTATGTTTATATTATGAATGGAAGGCTATTTTAACTTAGAACCAAATTAAAAAAAATCCAAAAATGTAATAGATATCGGTATAGTAAAATAAAAACGATTAAAATGATACTACTTACCTACTTACTTTATACCGATTTTTATTTCAAATAAAATCTACAAGTAAACTGGAGATAAAAACTTTAAAATATAAGAAAACCCTAGATTTTTGGAAATACCTGTTTTTCTGTCTGTTTGTTTCTTAAATGAGTAAATAATAATTACAAAGTAAACAAATTTGAATTTCGACTTCTAACTTCATTTGATAAATAAAATAGAAATGTTCACAAAATGTAGATACAAATATGGGATCCCAAAATATACATATAAATTGAGGTGCCAAAATAAAAACATGTTAATTTTCAGTGTTTTCTGTAACTAATATCAAGAAATTGGTTCGCCAAGCATCGTCGCCCGTGTTGGCCGCTTATATAAAACTTTAAAAATAGAGGATCTCGATGGCTAAAGTTGCGCCAAGTAATGACGTTTAGCTGCAAACTCGACACTAACAAAATAAAATCAACTGCCGGCTTGATAGTCCAGTAAAATTGTCGTCCGAATGTATGGGATCGTATGCGTTAAATCCGGTAGCTGTGATTTTTGCAGGCTTGTTTAGGATGTGGGCCTAATAAGTAATCCAAGTTTGTGACCACGAGCGCCGAACGCAATGTTAAAAATCTACAAAACTGCGAAAATGTCGGCCCTTTTTCCCAATTTTGACGATTATATATCCTAAGGGACTAGTTTTTGTTAATCATTTCTCAGGGCATTTAAATTTCAAGTAGACATTCTACAATATGAGACTAGAATTGTCTCTGTAGACCCAATAGTTTTAAAGATATAGTTTATCAAAGTTTTTTGAACTTTTCAATATTTGGTAGTATTTTAGACATCACTCAAACAATTCCAGAGGGGCGGTATGAAGTTCCAATCACGGTTGCGGCTGTACTTACAGGCTGGTGAGCGTTCAATCCTGCCTTTCTGCAGCTGCATGCTTTCCTTAACCTTTCATTCAACCGCAACAGCGTTTCTGGCTATCATTTTGGTATTGATGCCTTGTGGAAAAGGTTATCTCAACTTTATCGCTGTTATAAGGATAACTAAAGCGTCGATCACACTATCGAAATAGGAGCAAATTTACAGGCAGAGGTGATTATTTTTTTATCGTTTGATAACGATTGATTGCGTACCACCAAAAAAAGAAATCTGCGATAGCAGAACACCTTTTATTATCAGGATCAAACCACTGGATTGAGTTGCATGCCCCGCGTGTCCTTTCCACTGAACGACGATACTACTCCAGGATTGTTCGTGAAGCGGTTGAAATTAGGAAACATAGAAATTTCAACTGGGAAAGTGGATACAAGCTCTCGTCTACGTGGATTCCGGTAATAGGAATGTGCAAGCGTCGCGAAAAAACTCCAATCGCGTCTTCTGATATCGTGAGTGTAGTTTGTCGCGCTCCTTGGCTTTCGTGTGGTGTGACGCGTGCCTTAAACTGTTTACGAACTAGTGTAATAGAAAATGTGGGTAGTGCGGTTACTCACGTACTTTAAAAATTTCTTTACCTACCCACCACCGGACAGTAAACAACGACGGTTATAAATAGAGGACGACACCCGCCGCAGCTCCAGTCCCCTCGAGACCAAGATCATTGTAACATGATCGAAACGTCGAGGTAAGAAAATATAAATAGTACGCGATTAAGACCCGATAAAATGAAAATATGTTAACAAATCGTGTGAATTTAAAAAGTTTTATAAAAACACTCATTTCCGAAGATCTTCAACAAAAGAAGACACAGCCAACTTCCGGGAAATAAACACAATTTCCTATTTCATTCATTACAAACAAAATATTTTAGAACTACCTTCTCAATTTTTTTTTATATTAATTAATGACGATTCAAATGCTACATTATAAAAGAAATGTGTACACCGCAATGTTTGAAAAAGTAACCCACATTTTTAATTTCTAGGCGGGTGCGTTGGTCCAGGCATACATCCTACTAATATTGTAAATGCGCATGAAAGTTTGTGTGTACGTAAGTGAGTGTGTGTGTCACTTCCTATTAAATAATATCGATTATCTTTTAAAAGTGCCCATTAATTACAACATGTAGAGGCCCTTTTCAATAACAATCTTACTTGCAAACTATGAAGTGGAATCTCGTCCCGTAAGTGAAACGAATTAACAATCTAAAAACTCAATCTAACTCCATTTCTGGTTGCACTACACTTTTAACCTTATTACCCCCACTTTAACAGAGAACTGTCCTACATTCTCGACATTCCCGACAAACTGACTGAAACCACAGGAATGTCACTCAACACAAATTCTTGTGTACAAATACTTAAGTTGGGATTTCGATCACTACGTTCCATATGACACGTTTCTCTATTTATTTTCAGTTTCCATTGCATATTATTCCTATTATTTTTAACTGACTCCCAAAAAACAAAAAAGCTAATCTATTTGGGCTTTTTGTTATCGGATTTTTAAAAATCCGTGCCAAATAACTATCTGGTTTTCCCTAATAATATATCTTTTCGTGTGTAGTTCGTTAACCCGCTGCGTTAAAGCTCCAGAGACGCTAGTCCCAGCCTCGCCACGATTGGATTTTCAAAGATCTTTTTTTGCTTAATTTCGTTTTCTAGTAGATATGCCCAGAGTATTGAAAAATCGAACTAAGAGATTTTATAATTTTCTAAGTTGCAGTTGAACAAATACTATTGCAACGTTGTTGTGTTTTTCGTTGTGTTCTTGCCTAAGAAAAATGTCTGGAAAAACTCCAAAACGTAGGAACGGAAAGACAACACGATTTACACCGGAAAATAAGTTTTATTTCATTACAAAGTCGCGATAACATAAGAAAGAATCAAATGTCATTACAGATATAATAATTGCTAATATTTAATTCAATAATAAATCGGTCTCACGCTAACTGCAGTTGCGTAACAAAACCACAATTAATTTGTGTAACGGAAACAACTTGAGCTCTAATCTAATTAGCCCTATTTGCTTCCTATAGCTTCCTATTCTGCTGTAAATTATTAATTGGACTATTATTTACTTGCTTAAGGTGAGTATGTCTTTGTTACTTAATTGATTCTCGTAATCTGATGGCATATAAGCTAGGCGTGAAATCAACCCGGTATAATCAAAATCATCTCTGTGCGAATGCTTCTGTTATACATCTCGTGTGTGAATGTTTCGATCGTTATTCTTAGTAATATTATAAACGCAAAACTTAGCAAGTATGTATGTGTGTGACTTTGATACTCCGTCACGCGAAAACTACTGAACCGATTGCGATGAAACTTGGAATATATATACCTGAAAACCTTCAATAACACGTAGACTGCTGTTTATCCCGAGAAATTCCGAGGGAACGGGATCTACGCGGGTGAAACGGCGGAGCGCAGCTAGTGGCATGATGGCAGATGATGAGGCGAAAAAATGTAATACACCCGTATTTGGAAGATAGGAAGACATCAGTGGAAGATCCGATCTGTCTACCTTAATAGCTATACCGGCCTTAAGGAAGGAGAATACCACATATTCAATAAGATTCGAGCTGGGTTAAAGGTAGTTTGTCTATAAACGAATTTTTTGTTACAAAACGACATTGGGGTGATAGTTGAGTATAGGTTGAAGGCAAGAGCAAGCGAAGCGAGCTCTTTGTTAAACTTTCTCTATGTACTTTGTTTAACCACTTAAAAAAATGCATTTCCCATCGCTATTTAGGATATGTATACAATTCCTAGGAAATGGGTGTAAAATAATTTATTTCACACTTTTCTGAGCGATTTTAAGAATTGTATACATTTTTCAAGAATTGTATATACATTGATGAATTCCATACATTTCCTGTAACATACACAGACTTGATTGTAAGAAATGTCAACAGCTTAATCGCTTGATTCCCTGCTCTTGGGAGTTTAATAAACCGATATCGAGTCCAGCTTCGAAGATGAGCAATAGCGTGCCTATCAAGTTATGTCGAACAGTTATCGAAGTGCACTAGATAACTAACCCGGCGAAGTTTCCCGGGCACTTGTGTACGGCGGTATTATCCGAGGACCCTACTCTCGTGTCTAAGTGTTTAATTACTCCGCCTTTGTTGTTATAAACAGTGCCACAAGCAGGCGCTAGACCGCGGACCACATCTGCGGCGACCGGCCGACATAAATTGCTGACCGGGCCGCCTAAGCAAATTCGCCTAAACCTCTATAATCTGACACTTTTAAATGGATTACCGGCAAACTTGCTAACACAAATACGTGTGGCTTCTAGAAAATAATTTTTGTTTGTGACAGTTTTGTGTTTAGAGTTTTCTTTAATGTTTAGGGTGCTCGTTCATCGTGAGTATTCGCTTGTAACGTGACATTATAGATTCGACTCACAAGGAGCGACCTGTATGTAAGCTCGAATGAGTTCTTCTTTTCATGTAGTGGTATGGCTCACCAGTGAAGATCAACAGACAAACAGACAATTTTGTTCTACTGCTTATCCTAAGTTCCTTATACCACTTTTTTTATTTACTTCTAAGTACAGACTTTTTGTCCTCTCTTCCTTTATTATAAGTATAGATAGAAGTAAGAACTGTCTAGCGGTAGGTAGGTACATACTATTACATAATTTTCCTTTATTTTTTCCGTATTTCTTTTGTAATAATTACTGGTTTGCAAAGTAATAGAAGATTTTTATTTTGTTTAACCTAAAAAAATCATTTTCGCCTTTGTAAAACAACGATGAACGTTGATGTAACACAAAACCTTTGTGCCGGTGCGGTGCTGTCTAATTAATCAGTATCCTATGATATTGTGAAATAACAATAGGTTCCTTAATAACCTAAACCACGTCATTATCTAAGTAAAAAGAAAATTATCTTGAGCATAATTTTGAACAATAAACTGTGGAAAATTATTGTACAAAATCTTAAAAATGTCTTAGTTCTGAGTTAGGAAATGGTTCAAAATCAACTTGCAAGAATTGATTATGGGACAAATGGTGACAGGTGAAACTAAAGCTTTAAAAATAGTATTTTTTGTTAAGTTATAATAATACTAAGAGGACAAATATAATAGTTCTCCTTTTCGAACATCACTTACAATAAAATAAACAAAAACATACCCAACATAATAGTAAAAGGCAAACTACAAAAACTCAATACTCCCGTAGTTTAGATCTACACAACAGATGTGTTAGTGTAAAAAGCGGTCATTTATCTAATAGGGGAGTAGAAAAAGTCCCGGGTAACGCGTCCCCGGAATTTGACCGGGGACGTTTCGTCTAACAAGCCTTAACGAGATAATCCTGTGATTAGAGGGGTCGACACCGTTCACTGTCTCATTCGCTCAAAACTTTCAATGATATAATTTTGTTTTGCAAAGTTAATTTAGTCAATTTACGCTGTCTGTGCGATATTAATCTACCCATAGTTTTATTTAACAAACCAAATAAAACTGTTTATCTTATCTTTTATAAAACTTTATTGAATCTATATTAAAATAACATCGAAATAAAAGTTCTCGAGTACCTACATACCTAAATATCTGTAACGTTACGATAAGGCATTGCGGGAAAGAGTTATACTATCAACGATCTTCGCCGAAGTCGTTAAAACAATCGTAAAATAAAGTTTAATTTGAAGCTTTTGATCTGACCAAAATCCTTCTTAAGAATTGATTCAACATGTTATCTCGTTTACATAAATTAATAATGTTCCTTTTCGTTGTTAAATTGAAGAAAACTTTATATTCTATTGGGACTTTGGGATATTAAAATGCGGCTTTGATCAAACTCTTCGTAAAATTATATCAGTAAAATTAGTATCACTTATAGGCAGATTACTACCATTGATGAACAAATTGTTCGCCTTTCTCCTGGGAAATTGGACAGTCTATTTGTGCGGGTTCTATAAAGCCAGCTTTACTAATTGTGGTATATTTTGACTACTTACCATCTGACACTTTTTCTTCTTTTAGTTTCACTTATTCAATACGGGTTTGCATTAATTATTGAAAACCTTTTTTACAATAAAACCCACTTTCCGGTTTTAATATGTAAAAAGTAGGTATTAATATGTAGTACGAGTATATCCGTTGTCTAGTACCCATAGTACAAGCCTAGTGCTTAGTTTGGGGCTAGATTGCGATGTACGCAATGTCGTGCAATATTTATTTATTTTTATTTATTTATTTAATTACGTCGTTTTTATAAGTTTCAGCGTTGTTGCATTGCTGTTCTTGCGTTTCTCTGCCTTTACAGACCCCTTCCTCAGGATAGACCATGACATGAAACGAGTTTTAAATACAACTAAATATCGCGAAATAGAAGTAAAAACATTGCGTATTTTTACACGACTGCCAAAGGAAGTGTTATGTTTTTGCCGTGAGTGTATGTATGTATGTGTGTATGTGACCTATTTTTGTGCCGTCGTAGGGCCTAAACGGCTGGGCCGATTTAGATAAACGATACGTCGTTAGATTCGTCATGACCGTGAGAGTGACATAGGGTACATTAAAATAATAAATAAATAAAAATAAAGATTTAAAACGCTATAAAGCAAGATTTGTCTTGACCATAAAAACCGAGCAAGGACAACGGAACGTTACTTAAAAACTTTTCGATTTGACTTTGACGCCGAGTTTCAACGTTTGAAGGAATTTGAATGTTTAATTTGTCGGTTTGTCAGAGATAACATAAATAACAATTACTATGTTTACAATAAGTAATTAACTAAAAATTTTAAATGTCGCGCTATGGATAATGGATAGCAAGGCTAATCCGCTAGGACAAGAAACCGCCAGCCTTTGTATCACCAGTCGCGACGAAGTTTTCGGATTTGGTAATTATATTTTAAGATGAATACCTGCCTACTTCATAGCTATCTCAGCAAAACTCAAAAAGAATAGCTATTATAATATTGAAGGCTTTTAGATAGCCTATCTTTACCCGATTTCGAGTCCTCGCTACTGGAGTATACACATCCAGAGTTAATGAGATTATCTGGTGTAATTGTATCTAATCTCTAATAACTAAAAAGCGTTAAATAAAAAAAATATTTAAAAAAAAATAAAAAACCCGACTGCCGTTAAAACTGAAAAGTAAAAAACAAGACGATACCTAAAGGTAAAGAAACCTTAAAAATCGTTCGACGCATCTAGAAGCCTTAAAAAATTGTGGATGCAGTCGGGTGGGACTCCTTTTAAAGGAAAAGTATAATGACACCAAATTGTGTTGAAGTCCCACCCGACTGCATCCACAATTTTTTAAGGCTTCTAGATGCGTCGAACGATTTTTAAGGTTTCTTTACCTTTAGGTATCGTCTTGTTTTTTACTTTTCAGTTTTAACGGCAGTCGGGTTTTTTTTTTTTATCGATCTACCAATTGAGAACTGAAGTAAGTAATCGAGTATCAAAGATTTTGGTTTTGCAAAACCACTAAAGTCGGAAACCTAAACCGTAAAAATGCTTTGATTAGTTGTCTCTGAAATTGAAATAGATCGTTCAGTTTCACAATATACCCGCCTATCAAAGATCGATCGAATTTACCACTAAATTAAAAAAAAGAGACATAGTACAAACACAGTACATAGAGGAAGCAGTATGCAAACTGCACACACTCACGTGCACACTGGTCGTGACGCGGCACTCAGTACTGACATCTACGCGAAACCCCCGTCGAGCATGCTTGATTGATTGATTAATACTTTATTGCAACACACGATTAAATAATTACAATAATAAAAAAGGAAATAAACAACATAAAATTAGGTGGTACAATGGGCGGCCTTATCGCTTAAAGCGATCTCTTCCAGGTAACCTTTTGTGAGAGAGTCGTTTTATAGCATTTGTAGGTACCTAGTTTCCATACTGCTGTGCCACAGGTCCCAGGCTTTCTATGTACTGTGATACAGACCTACTTCAGCTTAAAATCTGAACATTTCTTGTTTACTACAGAGTAAAAAGTTTCTGTTTTTGTGTTAATTCGCCCGAAAAATATTTTAATAACAACTATTTATTTCTATTCTACGTGCAGTCTCACGGGGCTATGCAGCCTTTGGAAACGGTGCGTGGAGCCGAAGCCAGCATGTGGAGGCGCTTTTTATTAACAATTTTACTCGCAAACCGTGAAGAAAACACCATATTTTATTATTATTATTAGTTTTTAAAGAAATACACGTACGTAGATATCAACTTGTAGTACTTACCTACAACTTATTCGTCGACATCGATCAAAAAATTGCACGTTGAAATTTTTTTTCACATTTTTGATTCCCTTTCCGATCTAACAGAATGGAATAAAAAGTTTGTTAGCTCGTTTTATATTGACAATGAAATTGAATTAGTCGACACGCGCAGGCTTTCTAGGTCTGTTGGTAATCCTATTGCGGTGCGAACTCGCGGCTGCCACTCCTAAAAGTTAGGGGCGCGTTACCAACAAAACCATACTAACGCCTCTAGAGAGCCGAGACTTATTGCACTCGGTGCGCCTTTACCGAACATACGCCATGTTGGTATCACTACAGTATATTGTATCTCTGTTATTAAAAACTAAGTACTCTGCCTTAATATTTCTTTTGTTCTACTAAAAGTCTTTGTTGGCGAAATGTGTAGGTACAATAATAAATAAATGCATTGTAAATTACTTTAACACTGTTTTGTTACACCCACGATGAAACGGTGCAAGTATTTTCACCAACTTTTAGCGGGATCAACAAAAAGCTCTTTAAATGAAAAAGAATCATTGCAATCAAAGTTCATAGATATGCGTAAAAAATAAGGTAAGGAAGTAAATAAATAAAGTATTGATCTATCTATTTATTCCTGAGTAGGGCATGAACACATAACCAAACATAATTTATTGAAAGTAATTAAAAATTGGTTTCTGGTCAGTAAAAATACCACAGTTATTTATAACATAAACAAAACATTTTGATAACGTGACTAAACAAATATATTTACACGAATCATAATAGGTTCATGATATTTTATTTATTTAGACACCCTTCTACCATAAGAATATAAACGTAAATTTTAACAAGCTCTCGGTCGTACATTCTCCGAATGAAGATCCATTTACCCGTTTAAAACACAGCGTATACTCGTATTTTCTTATACCAACCTATTAAATCCTGTATACATAAGTATACGTAACTCCTTGAAATAAGTAGTATAAAATTACGTATAGAATGGCACAATTTTTTCGCAAAAGTGTTTTTGTTCGGCTTCTTTTAGATTAAGTTACGTCTTTGTTAGGTTATGAAGAGTTTTTAATTGAATGTTATTAGCTTGAAACTTATAAAATTCTTGAAATTTCAATAATAATCAACATCTTTTAGGGAATGTTTTTCTTAAAGACCTTAGGAACGGAGTTGTTACATAATGAAACAAGATGAAATCCCGAAAGAGGTCTTCCGCTGCACCGTCACTCCGTCTCGCATTATAAAATATGCAGATAAGTTACGGGAATTGATTCAAGGCACAAAGGAGGCGAGCAAAACTGTCTATAGGCGGGCGGTGAGATTTCGGCAGTAATTTCCCGCGAGGCTACAATTTTATCTCCTGACATTGAAAATATTTCGAATATCATTATTTTTATAATTTGAAATTACTCTTGCCAGACATCTGGAGTATGGCGATAAAATGTATGGTTGATTTACTACGAGTCTGGATACTGTTCGAAGTATTGTATCGTGGGGTTCCCAGGGACATGGGAAACCGCTTCCAAACACATATGAGGATGAGAACCACGTTAGTTACGTGGCACTAATATGTCGTATGAAAACCTTGAGTTGTGCGGTAAAAATGTACGGTATTTGTTTTGAAAGACTTTTCTGAAAATTCTGTCTTTTGCAGCGTTTTAAATTTCCAATTTGTCACTAGCGGTTGTCAGTACGTTTCTCATTTTTCTTCTTTCGCGAAATCTCGCACACACATTGGTGCATAAAATTTTATGGCACAAATTCTGAATGTTTTTTTTTTAATAAGGTTACAAAATTCTACAATTACCTACTGTAAGCTAAATTTCAATAATGGTCTCAATTGAATTTTCACTTGACGTTTCCCCCTTGAATCCATTATTCATTAAACGTTTTACTAGTATAGTACATCGAGTTTTTTGTCGCCCTTTGGGAATTAAACTCGATTTGGATCCGGGAAATACTCGTAGCAATTATTGCAGTAATATCTACCTATATTAAATGGTTTTATGGCTTTTAAAGAGAAACAGTTTTAAGGTAAAGCAGATGTACTTTTCGGTCGCATTTGAGACTGGAGGATCGTAAAAGTTACAATAAAGGTACAAATAGACATGCCACATCATTAGGAGGCATGTATGTATTTTTTTGTAGTGGACACATTCTATATTGTACTAGTTGTAGTACAATATAATAGAGTATAGAACACCCTGTATTTTTGTACTAAGCGATAGTGTTGCTGATAAAGATCAAATCCTGGAAACAAACATAGTAAGTTAAATCGACAGAAAATGTATTAATACAACACACGTTCACACGTTATACACTTTACTTACACGATTAAACTTACACGATTTCTGTTCATTTTTATTATTATCAGAACATCTGGTCTATGCGTTTGCACACGGCCGGTTTAATCCGTTTGCCGAAACGTCAGGGTAATTTTAAATTCAATAATGTTAAAAACAAACGCGATTTTTGTGAAAATGCTACTGAAACTTGCTCTAGTGCAACTTGCACTTGTTTCATTTTTGTCTAATTTTTTTAGTTTTTCTTAGTAACTTCACAGATTTATCTTAAAAAATCCATATTAAAACTTACACACCTATCAAAATTAATTTCGTGGAATGAAAAGGTAATTTAAGCAGCAGATTTGTTTTCTGTAGATAATTGCTTGTCGCCAACGGCGGCGAGCGCGGCCTGAGAACTCTCAACTTACTTCGGAGTCTTTGACGTCGACGTTGTAATTTAATAAGAGCTTTTAAAATCCTTTTTAACTAAAGATTCTTTCTTATAATTAAATATACCAGAATATTCTTTCAGGTAATTAGTAAATCTAAATATTAACAAACATTACATTGAAAATTAAGAAAACAAACAAATGGAATGAGAGGGCAAGTGTTGCCGGCTGCATTCTGCAGTCGATACCTCGTGGTGACACATTTTTTTTAAATCTATAGATAAATTAACTATAAATTTAGTGAAAAACTGACATGAAACACTTTTAAAAAGAAGATGTATTAAAATACATCACACATTTTAAAAGTTGCACAGACACTTCACTTACTTTTACATACTTTAAAAAGTTGGATTAGAAGTTACCGGTTAGACAAAAACTATGACTTCGAGGAGATACTGGATTAATGGTTGTTTTTATACACATTGTTTTTATGATAAATAAAAAATAGGTAGGTATTCATAAAAAGTAGCTGTACCAAATTATATGAGGTCCTTTATACATCCTACAAAATTGATCGTTAAACATACTTCTTTATTTACACACGTTGTACGGGTTACACCGCGCACATTCAGCATTCAGTTCAATGCACTTTGTTTTACCTACTTATTAATTACGCAACCTCGCTCAATTTGTTTTATATTGATTTGTACTAACATTTATTCTTAAGTGTCGATCCAACTGTATTACTAACAACTACTTTGAATATATCTAATCAACATCAAGCAATCGGACCTTTCCTTTGACACTTCGCAAACTACCCTTAACTAACTAGCTATAATTATTGTGTATGGGTTGGCGTGGTCAACTAAGCGCTAAATCATACACACGTTTATACTGAAAATCTTCTGTCGACAGAAAAGAACAACGTCGATATTCAAAACGAAATTCGTACGTGGCGCCCTTAAGTTCCCAAAGTAATTTGCATGGTATAGGTGTCAATCAGGTGTTTGTTTATCCGAGGGGGTGTCGGGGTAAGGAAGGGTGCTCGGTTGGTATTCGTTTGCCGAAACAAGGCCGAACCGACGGCGTCGAGTACTCAGAAACTCAAACACGGCGCACTATAATGAATTAAGTTAGCAACTCTCTTGGAGGATCCTCATCGTGTCACACTTCCTATCTCGCGTTGATTATTTTATAGTTTACTCTCTTCTGAATGTCACTTTATAATTAGCTGGTAACTAGCGGGCGGAGTTTGACTTTTCCGTTCAAACGTTATAGGCATCATAATTCATTTGAATGTGATATCTACGTCTTGATATCGTAATATTCATATTTAATATTTTCTGCGCTAGAATTTCTTCTAAGAAATATTAAATTTCCGCCGGTTTCAAGATTCTTCGAATTAAAATGGCTTGACTAATTTATCCAAACTGAAACTACCTACATGGCTTTATGCCCACTTCATTGATTAATTTATTTATTGTAGTGGTTAATCGGATTGTGGTAAAACAATATCATTGGAACATTCATTGTAAATATTTTAGTACATAAATTTATTAGGTAAATGTTGGAAAATTATTATTAGTCTAATGAAATATTCATCAATTTACGTAAATGAAAACCATGATTATAACTAATTGAATTTTCGTACAATAAACTACACCTAGACTAGACCAATCGTCAAAAAGTAAACATCAAAGGAAACGTTAAATTATTTTTATAAATTAATTGTGTGCCAATTACCTAATTAATGTACGGCCGTATAGTTGAGCAGAAATCAGCAAAAACCAGTTGCGATGCAATAACCATCAATTCATTGACATGCTGATTGAATGATTGGACCGAATGCGAAGCTGATTGAGACCTTTCCAAACATGAAATTAAAATGATTGCCGAAAACACTGAAAACGTTTACTGAGAGTGCTATGAATTTTGATGCTTATCACCATTCTATAGTTACTTGTAGTTTGAGAGCTATTATCAGTATATACTTCTAAGTTACCTAATTAATTTTGAAATAAGTACGAATTTCAATTAAATTCAGTAGTATTTACATATTTGTTTTCTTGGTAGAAATTGTCGAATATACCTACTCTACTAATGATAATTTAATCTGTCACAGCACAGCGGATGATACATGGTTAAGCCGAAAATCATGTCGCACCCATACCGGTCCAGGTTGGAAGCGATGTCAAGCGTTCAGCAGTGAACGGGTAAGGGCTGAAATGAATGCTAATTTTAAAAAGGTACTCCATAGTTTGCGAGTAAAATTGTTATTTATAAGGGCGTCTAAGTGTTGCTTTGGCTCCACGAATGCCTTCCAAAGATCGGGGGGTCCATAGCCTTGTGAATAAAACTTGACATTTAAACGTGACTTGTAAAAAAAAAGTACTGAAGAATCACGAACAAATTACAGCTTTACAAAATTACCTATATAGAGGCTTGTCTTGCCATTTTTACACGACTGCCAAAGGAAGTGTTATGTTTTGCCGTGAGTGTACGTATGTGTGTAATATATGTGACCTATTTTTGTGCCGTCGTAGGGCCTAAACGGCTGGGCCGATTTATTACTATATTAAGAAAACATAGTAATTTTAGTTGTTATTTTCAATTTCAAAGCACAATAATAATAGAGGAGTAGAGTAACTATTGTAAACGATAAGAAATATTAGCTTCGTAACCAACAACTTGTGTTGGATCATCCCCTAGTTTATGGTCCATATCTTTACGTTGCAAAAAGGTCATTCCAATCCGTATCGGGGACGCGTAGGGTCAATAAAGTAGGTACGAACCTTACATTTTTCAAAAGAACATTATATACCAACATTATACATACTTATCGTGCATCGATAGATAATGGTTTTAGTTATTTTTTTGGCTAGGATGCCCGTCTGCAATGCTGAAGATCGCGTGATTACACTTAATTTTATTCTCATATTTTGTGGCATAATAAATCTGTATTTATTTTTCCTTCGATCGTTAAAAATAATTATTCGGTAATATATCTGAGCTCATATTCTACAAATAAAACATCTCAATTATTTAATAGGTTTTTTTTTGTCTTAAAAACAGTTCAATTATTATTACAAAATTGTGCAACATTTCGCTAAACATTTTAAAGTATTAGTCATTTCATACCAAACTATTAAGATTTACTGAATCGTTTAAAAAAACACAGCGTCGAAGTATTTTTGAGACATTTTAGTGACACAATATTATATGCTTTTATACGCAAATTCAATAGCAAACCAGTCGAGCCTACAATATTAGTAGAAATCCAGAATGACAACCCTTCCCGCCTTGAAAGCACCGGATGCCGCGCTGGCTGTGCATAAAACATGGACATTTTGACAACAAAACAATAAACCGCGCAATATTGCACAGTAGAACACTGATTGCAACTGAAATACTATGTTGGATGCAACTCGTTCCTGAAGTTCGATAATAAAGACGATCCTTTAAGCATACTTTTTTATTCAATATCAGGATAAAATATAATTATGCTATTTTATCTTCTTCTATCTTATATTATATATATATATATATATAAAAGAAAGTCGTGTTAGTTACACCAATTATAACTCAAGAACGGCTAAATCGATTTGTCTGAAAATTGGTGGGGAGGTAGCTTAGAACCAGGAGAAGGACATAGGATACTTTTAATCCCCGCGGGAACGGGAACGGGAACGGGACTTACGCGGGTGAAACCGCGGGGCGCAGCTAGTTTAAAATAAAATAAGGTTTGTACATTGCCTTATTTTAAACCTGATGTCAAACAAAAGATTTTGGTAAATATATTTAAAAAAAACTGACAAACTGACGAAAGGAGAAGGAATAAATATACATATATACACATAAAAATGTAGATTTAAATACACATTACCGTCCGTCCTTTGCGTCGCGTAATCGTATAAAATGAAGCTTGCCGTTAATTTTTGTTGTGATTTTTTTAGAGTACGGTACCTAAATCTGCAGAGATGTTAAATTAAACAAATTTGTGTAAAACAATGAAAGCCTCAAGACTTCTAGACCATTTTGCTTGAAGCGTCAAGTATCGTGAAGGGAGCTCTTAAAACTTAAACTCATAGTAATAACTCTGTTGTAAACCGAATTCCTACGGTTCCACAAAATTTCGCAGCTTCCATCCATCCCGCAATATGCTGTGTATAAAATATTAAATTAACCAGTCTGCATTGTTAGACTGTTCGGAATTGATAATTCAGTGTTCTAACGTCCTGTTAACAACGACTCTGTCGATCTGCGTAGATATCTATTTTCACAGGTCAAATGAAAACATTTCCTTTTTGTAAGGAGATAACTCAAAATATAACGGATTTGCGTAAAATATGTGAAACCTTTTGTATGCTAATACGATCCCATTGTTCGGAGATTGAATTTTCGGGTTATCATGGTTAAGAATTATTCATGACAGATAGGTTACGATTGTTATGATTTTTTTCGTGGGATCAATTTGATTTAAGAGTAGGTAGGGGAGGAAAGTATCCGATTCTTAACAATTTTCATCATGTTAAATATCAAGTTTTAGGTTAAAACTTTATTATTCTGTTCGCAAATCTCCGTACCTAAGACGTTTCTTTAAAATACTTTTATACTAAACTAGCTGAATCCCTGGTTATCACCCACCTACGTAAGCCCCGATTTTAGAGTAATTTCGAAAAACCATAATTCTTTTTAGTTTTGTCTCTTGTAACAGTTTACGAGTACAGGTTATGTCAGGAATATTAAAGTGACTGAATTATCAAAAAGTAACTAAAATATAAATTTACACAAACGTACCTGTGTTAATTTCTTCTATGGTTTTCGCGATGTTGCATAATAAAACACTTTATTTATCCGGCTGTATCGCGTTTTTATTCATTAGTCAACCTTGAAAAAGCCAACTGTAAAGTGGGCGAAAGCTCGGTTCGTTTAAATAATGAATAAAAATGCGATACAACCGGATAAATAAAGTGTTTTATTGTACCTGTGTTATCTTACCTAATATCATTTTATTAAAGTTTATGTTCAATCCAGTAAAAAAACTGGGAATATAATATAAGTAAAGTGATTCCATAAAATTAATGGACGGGAAAAAGGAGGTTAGTAGACAAGTTACTTTTCTTACAATGGCCTCTCAGTGCGAATCGACTAAATTACTAATTCTGTTTAATTTTTGTAATGGCCTTGGACTTTTTTACCTTCGAAAAAAAGAGGATTTTGACCCTTAGTAAATAGCTCTGTACACACATATTACGCTTAGTCGTATGAATTTGCTTTTTGTCTTTGTTTTTGCATTTCATCTCAAAGCTTTTTACTGCTTGTATCAGCACAACAGTAAACCAACTCCCTGTTGTTGTATCTACTCTTGTCCCGAACTTCTTTCCCACGTATTAAAAATAGCTTTGAAACCTAAATCGGATAAATTATTTAGCTTCCCAGACTCGACAAACTGTGCTTCGAGGAATTTCCAAACTGCACGACAAATGTCTTCTAAATTAGTCAGCTACTAAAATACCGACTTAGATCTACAGTTAAAAAAGTTTGTATTATTTCGTCTAAGAAAAACCTATTTATCTCAACCCTAATGATATAATAAGCTTTTATATCGTGTTTGTAAACTTAAGTGGTTATTAGGCAGCAGAAGTTATTATAAAAAAAGTTGAAAGCACAAATTTACGTGAAATCCAAAGCAAACAAAGAGAGCAAACAAAATTTTAACTATATTGTTGTGTAAATTTTATTTTTAATTTTTCAAATGGCAACACTGGGAATGAATGCAAATTTTACATGTGGCTCAGATATTATGTTATGAAACGCATTGTGTTACTTTACTTTACAGAAATACGTAGGTATGTGATACACTTTCGTGTTTCAAATACGTATTCCTTTAAACTAAAAACAGGGTTTTAACTGTAGATGGCTTCTTAAAATACCTAACGAGTACTTTTAAAATATTTGTGAAATCCAGGTAGAAGTTTTGTAAGCAATTATTTATTTTCTACTGTTTCTTGTTTCAAAGAACCGCAACGACTTTATTTATACTTCTAAAACACAACGAAGCCGTTTACATAACATAATATTATTGAAAGAGGCAAATTCGACAAGTATTGACGAGAATAATACAGCCATTCTCGAGACCTTTTCTGTAATCCACCCACGGTAAATTAATTTAACTGTGAATGGGAAGGCAATAATACGCATTAATGACACGATCAAATTGTAGTGAAGTGCGGGAGGGACAGATCAAAGGGGGCATTTGGGCAAGCTCCGCACGTCGCGACGACCGAGTAAATTGAAACTTTATATTTGAGCGCACTTTATCTGACCGACGAACCTGGAGCCTCTCTACCGGAAAATCCTTAGTCGAAATAAAATAAAATAAAACGCCAACGAATTTCCTCAACATTTCCTACGAGCTGAGCATGTTTCGTGACTCTCAATGCGATTTGTGGTATTCTTGTATTTATTTTTGTCATATTTTACACGTCTCTTTACTGGCTTCTGACTGCGTCTCGTGTCCACTTTGTATCGGGGTTTGGATTCAAGAGTTAGTACAGTTATACCTAGAATCGATAAACGTATAAACTGTATGTATCTGGCAAACGTATTTGACGGCCTTTGTGGTGCGTCGTGGGAATGCACGACTGCAATGCAGAAGGTTGCGGGTTCGATTCCCGCCGGGTGTAAAAACTAAAAAATAATAAGTAAAAACTTATTATAAAGTGAATGTTGTTCTAGTGTTATGTGGCAAGACTTGTGAAACCTAATTCACTAGAAACTAAAATTAGTTAGATGATACATAATAACTAGCATATACCTAGAACTTAAATATATTTAGGTTAACATAGCATCGACGTTAGTTCGATCAAATGTTGACCATACGTAGAACAATACGTTTCACTAGCATTCTTCGAAACGAAAATTTCGGACGCTTAAAACAACATTTCAACTAACAATCGTTTTCATAGTTATACAACTCTTTCGCACTATGAAAAAGATCGCTACATTTAGTAGTAAAAAGTAAAGACAAAAAGGAGCTATTAAATATGATTATGCAAATATTGGCTGAATAGAAGATTTTAGGAATAGAAGACCTCTGCAGTAGTTAATAATCTGGAAATATTGCTACTTTTATGCAGTTGTAACAGCGAGTCTTTGGTATAAACTACATAATTATTGAACTCTGTTACGGACGCGACTTATGTGAAATCCCTTACGATTGAATATTTTTCTTCATAACCGGTATCGAATAGTTTTTTAAACAATGTAACTTTAAATACCACTATTATACAGGCAAACTTACCCCTGTTTTACAAAATAAATCAATTTTTCTTCTAAATCCTTAACCGCTATATTTTCTTATAGGCATCATAATATTAGAAAATACAATGCCTAGAACCTCTTCATCGCATTTTATAAAATAAAAAATTTAATTAGAAAAAACTAAAAACCCGATTGCGTAAAAAAACTCGATTTACAAATAATAATATGTAAAGAAACAACAAAAAAAAAAACTAAAAAGAAAAAAAACAATCCCAGTAATTTGAAATTATGCTAAGTAATACTGAATAATCATTCAAATAGTTTTGTAATCGATACACACAGAACACATAATAAATGAGTGAAAAATTTCTCATAGTCATTCATTTTACCTATCTAATTTTTCCAATGGGTCCCGACTGTGAGTAATTTTTTAATTAATAAATTAAAAAATTACTTAATTTCTAAATTCATTAACGATTTTGGATTTTTTTATTTTGACAATATGGCGTCTGGTTGTGACAAAAGTTAATTTGGATTACTGGCATGTCTTTAGTCACACTCGCCAGATTAAGACAAATCGATTGACGTAAGAATCATCAAAATCGGTCCACGCGTTTGGCCTCTAGAACGCCACATAGAAACATCCATACAAACATACATACATACATACATACTTACATACATACATACATACATAGACTGATAAACACATTACCCTCCTTTGCGTCGCGCAGTCGGGTAAATATATTAATCTTCGTTAATGATTGATTTTTACGAGAAATTGTAGATTTCTTCATGCAATTCCATCTCGCTCATTTATATGCAATCGGAGAAGGACCGATAATTATCATCTATCGCCGTCTTAAGGCCCTGGTATCAGTAAGATGGACACCATAATAGTGCTATCACTTCAGTAGTGTATAGCCCAAATGGTTAAATTGGTTAAGCGCTGGTGTCCAGCTGAGATAGGGCCCATAGTTGTATGAGGTTGTATCCGGGTAGTATCCTGCTCGTTTCGTTCTTTTGTTTTCATCAAATTGTCATTTTCTCAGTTAGTGTATTTATTATAGTTTTTGAACGATCTCAAGGGACAATACCAACCTACCAGCTATGGATGAAAGTCCTTTAATTAACATACAAATAAGACTCTGGAATTAAGCGAAGTTATAAATTAGTTTTCAGTAATTTACCCGAAACAATTCAATCGCCATTAGTTAAATTAATAATGTTCAGAACAAAGTTTAAAACGAAAGTACTTACCAGTTACCAGTTATACTATTCATTTACGAAAACATTTTAATGGACTTGTTGAGTTAGGTATAGGTAGGTATTAAGTATAAACAATGTAATATCTGACATTGTAATAAATTAATGGAATACTTTATACCTCTCTTCACCTGTTTGACTACCCTCAATCATGAAAGTTTGCAAATTGTATCTCTTTATCGAAACACTGAATTCAGAAACTGTTGTTATTTTAGTAAACACATAGGTAATCACAGTTTCGAGAATTCTTTGCGGATCTGTTAAAAATGGAATTGGTTCTTTTGGTGACAGATCTTGCACTTTTAAACAAACTATTGTAATTATCTGCAGAATATCCGTCGACGTCACGCAGCGTAGGACCGTTAAGGCGGCGATAGATGATAATTATCGGTCCTTGTCCGATTGCATATAAATGAGCGAGATGGAATTGCATGAAAAAATCTACAATTTCTCGTAAAATCAATCATTAACGAAGATTAAAATAATATTTTTATAAAATGCGATGAAGAGGTTCTAGGTATTGTATTTTCTAATATTATGATGCCTATAAAAAAATATAGCGGTTAAGGATTTAGAAGAAAAATTGATTTATTTTGTAAAACAGGGGTAACTTTGCCTGTATAATAGTGGTATTTATAGTTATTTTTTATTGTTTTTGAAATGAAAGAGACACTTCTTGTATCATGTACAATACAACATAATACATTGTTTAAATATCTATTTGATACCGGTTATGAAGAAAACTATTCAATCAGATGGGATTTCACATGAGTCGCGTCCTTAAGTTACTTTACTTTTGTTGTAAGTTACCTAATTACATAGTGAGATGGTAGCCATATAGCGTGTCGGTCGGTGTCCGTAACTTTCGTTATAAATTGCCCAATAAATCATAGTTAAAGTTGAGCGTGTTGTACATATATCACAACAAAAAGCTATTGTGATACGATACGCGAGATAGACGGATATTTCATTACTTAAGCGGCAGATAGGTGGCTCTCACCGTAGCCCGTAGGTTGGAACTTCACAACATCAGACAGAAACTCGTTAGCCATTCTGTGGCACAGAGCTCGCCACCAAGCCCCTCTAGTAAATAAATGTCTCACTCCAATTGCTGGCTGCAGATTGGTACCAAGTTATACGGGAAAACTTTGCTTATTTGTTCTGTTTGTGCAACAAGTTTTGGTCAACACAATATTTCGAGTTTTAAATTTTCAAAGAATTTTATTGTTTGACTCTGATTTATCTATCTTATTTTTACAGAAATATGTTTTAACTAAGGCAAACAAGCTATCTTGAATTTTACCCGCAGTTGCTGCATGCCGTCGCCTTTCAAACTTTACCATAAATCAGGCATACTACAGTTTACCTCACAGTTGGTGCGCCCCGGATTAAACTAAATTTAATATTTAAATTGTAGGCTTCACAAAAAAGCTAATGAGATAGAGTCAAATTAAATCTAATCAAACAACACTCCTCTAATTGCTCCCGGCGCCGCGTCGCCAGCGCGGCGGGGAGAAAGGCGCAAAAGAAGGTAAAAATAGCAGCATTGAGCTTCTTAATATTATAATTTTCTACTACTACTGCTAGCTACGAGTATGAGTATTTGTATAAAGTTTTATTTCCTACCAGTACTAAGAACTTTACTCAACTTAATCATACATATGACCAAAGAACTCAAATATCTAACCCTACAGAAGGGACAAATCAACCTAACATAATCCAAAATTGTCATGCAAAAATTCGATTTTAATTATTTGCGCTAATGTCTTAGAACTTAAAAGTCACAAGCGCTGTATGTACTGTCTTTATTATACTTTACTATACAAAAAAAAATGCATTCACAAAAGTTGTAGCCGTTGCGAGATTCGAACACGCGCCGCTAAGCTGTTAGCTAATGACATGGTATATTAACTGTACACTCTACCTTGATTCCGTATGTAATCGCTAATTAAAGGTCCCCTTGTGACCAAGACTATAATTGTAACATAGTCGAAACGTCGACATAAGAACATTGAAAAATAACAAAACGCGATATTTTTTTATCTTTATTCACCGATTGCTCGAAGATGGCTTACCAATTAGGATGGTACTTTTTTTAATAAAAAGGTGAAACCTCCGAGTTGGTTCCATAAATATTTGATGTGGATCTGATGAGGATCTTAGAAGTCATGAACGGAAATGCTCCTCAAAACGCTGTAATAGCGTTTTAAGCAGCATTTCCATTACGAAATTGATAACAAAACAGATAAGTCGGTGGCACTGTATGTAGAGATTATTTTGTATCCTTTTTGTAAAGTTAGTTTTTATATTTTTCTTTTTTTTGCTTAACAACACAGTCAGTAGGTACATACGTTTACAGTTGTAATTTTTCGCAAAGTGTTCACGCGTTCTTGAGTCATTTAAAAAATCGACCTACCTACATCTTTCTAAACTCATAGCTATATTCTGAAGAATTCGTTTTCGTGGAAGATCGCACATCTAGGTTAATGCCATTATGATACGAGAAAACTAAGTTTGCCTCTCAAACTTATTGAGTTACTTGTTAATAAATTTTCAACATTCAATACTGAGCGTTTCAAAATGTAGGTAGTACCTAAGTAACTAAGTAAGTAACCAGAGTTCGTATATTTACTTTCAGTGAGCAAGGCTTAAATGTTTATACACCTAGTCTAATATTTCTTTTTGTTTTTATTGCTCAAGGCATTTTAAACATAGAAATATTTTAGCAAGGAAATATATTTCCAAAAAATCCCCATGACAGGATTCGAACCTGCGTCCTTTCGCTAACCAAGCGAATGCTCTAACCACTGAGCTACACAGGAATCACGTGACATGGTATAATTTTTTGGCCATACCTTTCCTCGCCAATTGTTTTACCAACTAAGGCTTGGTTTCTAGTCTAGTTTGAAATAACTTAAGATCAATTAGTAAAACGGATCGTCCAACGCTAACTTTTTTTTTTTTTTTTTTTTTTTTTTTTTTTTTTTTTTTTTTTTTTTTTTTTTTTACGAGGGGAATCTCCTTAAGACCATCAGGCCGCTCCCGGGGGAGAGCGGCCCGGTGTGTGGGGGTCCCTCTGGCCTGAGATGGTGGGCGGCCAGGGTTTACCCACTAAACCCCTCGGTGTCCAGCGCTCCGCGGTTGCTGGAGCTCGTCGGAATTCCTTTCGGAGGATCATCGACGAGCTCCAGCGGCGGGTGGTCCCGTAGACCCCAACTCCAAAAAACCCACTGGTGAGCGGGAAAAACCAGCGTCGAGAGGCGGCGTGGACACGCCGCCGCCGTCTCGGGCTCATGTTCCGGCGACGAACTCCCCCGAGTCCGCCGCCATGAGCCGTTTAAGGTGGCATCAGGTCGTTTGCGCGACCACGACGCCGGGTGCGCCTTTGGCGCTGCGTACCTCGGAGAAGCTCTCGAGCTCTCTCCGCTTCTTCCTTCTGGGACATTACGTCCTCGGCAAACGCTCGAACCGCCTGCCAGGCCTCGTCGGTGTTGACCATAGAGCGAACTATAGCCGGTAGCGACAAGTCATGGCCGACGACGGTTTCCAGCTCTTGGCGCTGTAAGGACCAAGCTGGGCACGCGACGAGGGTGTGCTCGGCACTGTCACAGCCGGACGAGCAGTGGTGACAGCTCTCGTCCGCCTCTCTGTCCAACGCTAACTAAACTAGCTTAGCTGACTTCAGCTTAGCATAGTTAAGCCAGATTTTCATACAAAAACATCTACCGTAGCCTTTACCAGCTATGTTTATAACTTACCTACAAATAAACCTACGCTTAGATAAACCGCGCTACCATGATCGTTTGTCGTACCTATGTGGTCCTTTTGTCGTTAGAAAAAATAAAGTAAATTTGAAATAAAAATACCCCGACTACTGTTAAAAACCCTTGACTGAACCACTTAAAAACCTTTTTATGAAGTTTGTTTTTCTTTTTTCTTTTTTAATTATTTGAGGTGTTTTTAATTTTTTTTTAAGATGAACGATGAGTTATAAGACTTCATGGTAGGGCCCAATATCTGCTATTACCCGAACGACTACGCGACGACTTATAAGACATCATGGTAGGGCCCAATATCTGCTATTACCCACAACCTATTTATTTGTATATCAATGTACTTATAAGTGTATCAATATATATAAGGAAATACAAGTAGGCAGATATATAAGATACCTAAATTTTAGGCACCGCTTTCAAAAACAAAAAGTCACAAAGTCACGTTCTAGAGACCGTCTTTTATTGGATAAATAGTAATTTGAATAAATCAAAGAAGTTATATTACTAGAACCAGAATGCTTACGTAAAACTGAAAAGTATTCCGCTACGTTGAGCATGCTGTCCCTTTCTAATAACACTACTGGAAAGGGACAGAACGCTACATTCAAGCGGACCACTTTTTAGTTCTAGTTCTATTAATATAACCTCTTTGGAATAAATAAATAAAAATGTTGGTTATTTTTTGCCGGACAAACTTAGTAACAGTAAGTAAGGAGGCTCGTTTCATTAATAAATACTTTGAAACCCGGCATCTCTGTGGAATACATAAGCTATGAAAAGTTAATAAAATCGACAAAGTTTCGGTCCTTTTAAGCTTAATCCCATCCCACTCGACTGTCAGTTTTGATTCAACAAAACTTTATCCCGATACGATCTTAACCACTAATTCGTTTGACACAATGACCTTAGTTTTGTAACTTGGTAGAGGTACAGCTACATTTCTTATTAAACTTTTAATAAAATATGACCTGGATTAACAAGAGATAACTAAGTATTTCAAAGCAGAAATTTTTAGACGTTCAGGAAATAGTACTTATCCCTCTGAGAAATTTCGCTTCGAGCGACGCGTGCGCGTATAGATTTTGAATGGATTTTAGTACTTAAGATCTATTATCTTATCTTATCGTCTCTATTCTCCGGTCAGCTTCAACAGTGACTGCTCGATTTCTTGCTCCTTTTATGGGATTGTTAAATGCATTAATACAGGGGTTTAGGTGACTACAGATTGTTTTTGCATATCAAAATGAACAAGAACAAACTGTGTATGTGTGTGTATGTAGTTGTCAAAATGAACAAGAACAAAATGTGTATGTGTGTGTATGTAGTTGTTAAAACAAACCTTATAATATCCTAAATTTAAAGATTTATTACAATATGTTATGATTTTGTAAGTACTTATAGAGAAATTATTGTAAAGATAATCAAATAATGTAATC
This sequence comes from Idaea dimidiata, assembly GCA_949358125.1. Taxonomy (NCBI): domain Eukaryota; kingdom Metazoa; phylum Arthropoda; class Insecta; order Lepidoptera; family Geometridae; genus Idaea; species Idaea dimidiata. Next base: position 9,786,916 of record OX442339.1, on the reverse strand, counting down.
AAGAAAATGTCTTTCACAGTAGATTATTAAAAAAACGGAATTTCCAAATCCAAGAACCAATAGCTAGAAATGTTTACGTTTATACTTTTGTTCTTCTTCCTTTTAAGAAATCGAGGACGAATTCAAAAAGGTATTTTCATTACCCGTTACGACAAATAAGTATCTGGTAGGCACAACAGATTTAAATGAAGTACCCGATATTAATGAAAATTTTAAATGGGTAATTAAAATGCTAAGCGTCGCCCTGAAAACAAAGATAATGTTTTATACGTAGCAGCGCCCGCCGCGTCTTAAGATTTTTAAAGATTCCCAACCATTTGCTTAGAGATTTTTAAATAGAAAGAAAAGGTGTAAAAACTCAGCTCAGTCTAATCTTATTTACAGTTTCGATTACTTAATAAGAAGTTTTAAGTCTACGAAAGGAATTGACTGATTCAGAAAATACCTACCGCAATCCCCAATGTGCATATTAAATGGAAATACAATAATAATTAGCTCTCTCCATTAGCAGAATTAATTTTAAAATCACTTAAAACTTGTTTATTTGTGAGCGATAAATATTTGACTTCAAATCGAAAGTTGACTCTTTGTTGTTGAAATTTCGTTTTGTTCACAACAATTTTCACGCTACTCGACAATAGTGTGTGCCAACAAATCTTGTTCGGAAAAGGTTCCTCTAACCGAATCCAGATTCCAGGTGTCTGTGGGACAATGAAATTCTGTGAACAAATCGGGTTGTCGAAGAGCTCGGGGTGGCACGCGAGGCGCCGAGCGTGCGACTCTACTGACACATGAGTTCGATAGCCGAGCGTCTATAGGACTTCCTTCCAATCCACTGAAAAAGCTTCTCATTTCCAGAAAAATGTAAGTATAGAACCGACTTGACTCTATCAAAATGGTAACAAAATTATAACAATTAAATTCGACAGATTTCTTTTGTCAAAATGACATAAGTAGGACATTTAGAGTTAAAGTTTGAACTGTGTGTTTTACGCAATTAGCCTTACTGTTGGGAAATTGCCGTGAGTTTTCTTACGATGTAATAGCGGACATATTATTGTTTTAAAAAAAAAAGACTAAGACTATGGTGCGCGTGGGGATTCGAGACCACGACCTTTGGAATGAAAGTCGGGGTGTCTACCACTTTACCAATACAGCTCATACTGGTGCATAAAACTCTTGCTTCTAATTCAAGATAATTAATTTACCTTCACTTTTTGTACAGACTAATGAAAAAATCAAAGAAGATGCAGATGCTAATCATACTTTTAAAAACGTCAAAGTTTATAAGATTGTCCTTTTATTTAGTTTGATGGTTTACAATCAAAACTTCAATTAACTTTATTTTCAAAAGCAGCTGTTTTTTCAGTGAAACTTAATCTAAAAATTATCAAAAAAAAAGTTTCAAGTAAACTATACACCTAAATTTTTCGAAAAGTTCTTCGAATTTCCAAAAGTCGTAGAACAAAAGTTGTTCGCCTAGACGTCTAGAACAACCCCCTTTCGGATTAAAAGGACTTACCCGTTACAAATTGTGTTGTGTGAATTAGGCAGTGATGTGCGACATAAAACAGGTTAAAAGCGTGATAGTAAAAAAGCCAATCAGGTCCTTACTTAACTTTACGTCACTACAAATTACGATGAACCTAATTTACAAATTATGAAAAGACTTTTAGAAAACAAATATATGTTTATAAGATATAATTCCAATATTTAATTAACTTATTGGTTTTTGTATAATTATTGTTTGTAACCCAATGGTAATCAAACTATTTTTCTATCATTAGCATTGAAATTCGTAGACAATAAAGTTCAGTACGTAGTTAATATGTTTACGTTAATACGCTATCTCATCTGATGTGATAAGTGATAAGATGTAACACGCTCATCCTTAGTGACTTTTCCTAGTGGCTGCACCAAAGTGTCGGTAAATATATGAACTAAAAAAAAGTAGACAAGTAGTAAAGAGAAAGTAGGTATATTAATATTGTTGACACCTATTAAATAAAATAGAGAGTGTATTCGTGCTTAAAGTGTTTTCCGTGGAACTCTGAATACTTCCGGCGTACTTTCAACCGGCGGCGCTCGACGTAACTTTGTTTGGAAGAAATGCTCTGCAAAGGGAAAAGAAATAAAACTGTTGCCTGACGAATTCGACAGAGATTTATCACCTTCTTGAGGTTTTAGCGGTTTCTAATTTACCTAGGACGGGAGGGGAAGGTGGCTAGCTGCGGACAAATCCAAAATGTAATAATTCATTTTACATTTTTTTCTTGTACCGAACAAGTTTCCGAGAGACTTGTTAAAAGTTCTGACATTGTTTTAATTGTCAAACAATTTTTACTGAAAAGGACATTTAGTAACTAAGTTGAAATTTCACACCTATCTTGAAACAAATTATTTACGAAATTTAGCAATATCTACTCAAATATATTATAATATAAAATATACTCAATTTATTTATACTCAAATAAATATAATTTTTTTTTATTTTTTTTTTATTATCATATAAAAGAACTTAAAATAACAAGATTTTATTAAATATAGCATAAAAAACCACTAAGGTTTGTAGAACGCTAATACTATGATCTGCGAAGCGTTAAAAATAAATACAAATAAGATCTATATCAATGCAAAAACAAAACAAAACAAGACCACACCATAACTGTAGACACATCCATCGTCCCAATATTATAAAAATAAGAACCACACAGGAAGTACTTGCATCAATAATAAGATCGAAGATAAATTGCATACCAAATTAAATTGTTAGACTAGTTAAAATCGAATGTTACAGTGTTTGTGCAAAAAGCCAGTTTCAAACTTCATTACTTATTAACGATTTGACTTTACTTAAACCTTATGCTTCCATAGCTCCAGTTCTCTTTACGATGCCACGGGGTGTTTTACCAGTTTATTATCGAGTAAGAAACGCTTCCACTTCCGCTAAACTGAACCTCGATCAGGTGTAAAAATAAATCAGGCCATAAATAGAGATAACATACTGGGTCCGATGTTTATTGTCAGTAGATAATCAATATTTCCCATTTCACAATACCACGATTTCAATCTTTGGGAAATCAACAAAAATTTGCATACAAAAAGCGCTATCTGTTTTGCATAAATCGATTTACCTATCCTCTTTCAAAAGCTTTTTCCTTTCCAATTTGAACGCCAAGTTTATTTGTAAACAAAGTAGGAATTGCTCTTGGGCATTACCAAACAAAAGTTTGGAATGTACCCTAAAATTATTAAGTTTTATTACTTTTGACATATTCAATTTGTGTTACAATAACCGCGACATTTGTTGGTTGTAAACGTACAAATATTAAAATACGAGTACCCACAACACAACGGCAACAACGGTCTATTTGAAGCTCGATTATGTTTTCGTTTACGTTTAGGGACTAACTTCTTAACTTATAAAATTCAAAGTCCTGACTGGTTGAACTATTTACCTATCAACGAGCAACCTAATAGCTGGTCCTAGAATGATATTTATGAATGATCCTATATGATATTTGGAAGGCGTTTTCTTAGTGATGAGCACGTGTCAACTAAGACGAGGTTTTTTTTGGGAATTCCTACGGGACTTACGTGTAAACAATGCTCAATTGAATGTTTGCTTGCTGCTTGATGCTTCATTGAAAAAATCTGTCTTCCCAACATTTTCGATACTTTTCATATTCTTTTTTAATGTATTTTGACTACCAGCAAGCCAAATGTTAAGTGACTAGACTAAAGAATACTAACTCGTAGCTTGACCTACAAATAAGTCAGACATTTGTACACACATATAGAACAACACATTGAAAGAATATCCGTGTTCCTAAACGTCGACATTCTCTTTCATAATGTGTTTAAGTGCGGATTTCGTTTGTTAGCTGTCCCACATAGTTTAGAACTTCTTTTCGTTTAGATAAAATATCACCGGTTGCTGTAATATTATCCTAGAATGTTCCTTGCTATATAACAACCCTACAGTGACCCATTTAACAAAGCACTCTTAACATCTCACTAAAATTGACCGCATATCAAACTTCCAATTTATTTTGCGAAACAGATATTGCAAAGAAACAGCGAATAGAGTGTCAAAGCTTGACAGATATCCAGACGATAAAATAAATGGACGAGAGTGTAAAACAGAGTCGAATATCGGAAGACACGGAGCCAGTCGCTGAGGGCGTATGAACGATTTAATCTTTTTCTCTTTTTGCTAACGAATCGGCAAGCTCATGGGGCTTTCAGCGTCGCTCGTAACGGCTATTGTTTCATACTAGTTTTTTACTTGTTTGACCGCCTAGCTCCTTTTATTTCGAAAAGTATCGATCTAGACGCGGCATACAATATGACAGTCGCTATATCTCAACTAGTAATAGGTACAGGCATTCTAGTCACAAAAAATACAAGAATTACCTAATAATGCGAGGGCATAGCTTATTACCTTTATTTTATTTTTAAATAGAAATAAACGTTCTAGACCGAGCGGGGACCGTTGGTAACATATAGCGCTAAATTGAGACTACGGTGGTGGGAAGAGAAATAACAGTTATGCTTAACTGAAAACAGGCCCAGAATGAATCGCAGCTGACCGAGTTTTTAAGCATAACTTTAACTTCTCTTCCAATCACATTAGTCTCAAATTAGTACTAGATGAGATAGATAATAACTTTATTTGTACAACATTAAACATTATGTTGTATGAAGTTACCAACGCTCCCCGCTCGGTCTATTCGTCGATATAGATAATGTTCCTCATTCCTCAGAATTGAAATATGGAAAAAGTTTAACATTTGGTACAGTTATCTTCATTTAGAACTCACACTTGGCCAATTATTTTTAGAATTCGTATCCATCTCAGACGGATCTCCACCGGAAAGTCGACTAACTCGAAACCCATGATTTATTACTACCGAATTTCGATAGACACGTTCAACTTTTTATGTCTTAAGAAAATTATTTCTGAAGCTAACTTTCAGATTTATGTGAAAGATAAATTATGCGATTACGTGATTACGCAAATGCAAATGTTTGTTGTGTATGTTAATGTATTCAGGCAGCATATTGCTTGTAGTAAGATTATTTAACATGCTGTTAGTCGTTCCTATTTGACGACTTGTTATTTCTGGTAGTAGATAGGTAATCTGGTTCACGTGCACTCATCGGCAAATAACAACATCTAGAATTCCATTTTTTTAGGGAAAATTACATATAAGTATACAAATTCATTTCTACTTCTATTTTAGTTAATAATCTAGTTAATAGGACTAAAACTCTAATTCAATTTTCGGTTTTCCGATACTCGTTTTTAGTAATACACAATTGTATTTTATACTTGTTTTGTGAAAGTACGTTTTATTAAAGTAGGTCTGATTGATATGCGAGTCAGCATCGAAATAACTGGACTTCCTCACTTCCGCTGAGTATTGGAGTAACCCATTGACTAAATTTTCCATTCGGAAAAACAAGTATTTCCTTTGGGAGATCCGAAAAAATGCAAGGCAATCAGATGCTCGTATTTGTTCGGTTGTACGAAATATTTGGAAAATTGTATTGTTTTTAATTTATTCGACCTAAATAGCAAAGACGTTAGATTAATATTTTGTTGTCAAACGTAAATTAAATTAAATAAAACCTATCTGTATTTAACGACATTTAAACTAAGTTTAGCTTAGCTTTTCACACATGTGCCGTTCACCGTAAAAATGCTAGAAAATGTTCAGATTATTGATGTAAAAACTGTCAAGCTAAGCTAAACTCAGTTAGCATTATTAATAAAAGATAAGGTTGGGATAGTTAATCCGCGTTTTTGTTTCTGTCAGTCAATTTTGAAAATTCTTGGGACGGAAAAAGACGAAGAATGCTCTCACTACTCCGACCTTATTCCCCTTTTATTTCTATGTAGGTACAATATGTATGTATTTAAAAAAAAACTATAATAAGTATAACTGTTGCCTGGTACCCATAGTACAAGCCTAGTGCTTAGTTTGGGGCTAGATTGAGCTGTGTGCAAAATCGAGAAATATTTATTTATTTATTTAATAAGGCTAAGTTAGTTTTGCTTACCATAGTATGGTTGAGCCAGTTTTCATACATGCACCTCTCCCACAAACCACGCCAGCAATGTTCACTTGTATTAATTGAACTTGATCGAGCTTTTTCTCCATAAATAATGTACCAACGATTTATCAAAAACATTCGCCATTAGGTATATTTAAGCTCAACTTATGCTTGGTTTTGAAGACCTGGGACTAACCGCGCAATCGTCGGCATCGGCATCGAAATCCAACTGCGCAAAGAAATAATCTGAGCTGTGAAAACGACAGCTCTGTATTGTGCATGCATTTAAACACGAGTTGAACTGTCATTGAAAGCGAGATCTCTTGAGCTGCCGTTTCCATGACAGTTGAAATCGACAGCGTCGCCTTCAAATGCATGAAAATAGGCGCTATGGTTTGAACCACACAGAATATTCCTTTGCGCAGTGGGATTTTAATTTCGATGCCGATTACGACGGAAGATGTGCGGTTGGGCCCCAGCTTTGTGAATAAAACCAGCATAAAGAAAAAAAAACACATCATTAACGAAAATATCCTCTTTCCTCTTTGATGATATCATGCCCTTGATTTAAAAAAGTAGATTACAAAAAAAACTTTTTAAATTGGTGCGGTGTTGATTACGCAGTCACAAGTAGGGGAAATATTATCTCCATTTAACTAGGACATGCTTGACTGATGCTGATTATTCTCATTGCTATGCACTCGTATTTGCCGGTTCATTTCGCAAATTATTACGGTATTTTCTGGAATAATGTCATATTGTGGCACGTGAGGTTTTTGATTTATAATTATTGCATTTATATACCTAATGCGTGATTGAGTACCAACGTATTCACAAACTTTCAGATTTATAATATTAGTAGGACTAGCTGCGTCCCGCGGTTTCACCCGCGTAAGTCCCGTTTCCGCGGGAATATCGGGATAAAATGTAGCCTATGTGTTATTCCCGGTATCCAACTACCTATATTCCAAGTTTTATATTAGCAATCGATTCAGTAGTTTTTGCGAAAAAGAGTAACAAACTCACATACATACATACATACAAACTTTCGCGTTTATATATAAAGGTTAGATATAGATTTATTTACCGTACACGGCAAAGTGCACACGTGCCAGAAAACCCCGCTAGAAATGCAACCATTTGAAGTCACAATATGACAAATCGTTTCTGGCTTATTATTACTGCGAGTACAATAAAATCTCTAAAGATTTTTCAAGTAGGCAGGTATTCTTGAATCCCGAAATAAAAGAAGGTAATATTTTTGGTAAAGCTAACAAAGACATAAAGATATTGTAACGTCTATAGACATAGGACAAGGACAAAAAGGATCAATGTAGGTAAAAGGCCTATGAGCCATGAATAATGTTCATAATTTTGTCACATTCGTCGGCACCCGTTACGCTCAATTTTCATTTCAATAAATGTCTGCCAAACACGGACTGTTACGTAGTAACTATACATAACATTTTTCATAGACTTTATTAAACTTATAATGCCCCTTTATGCGTTAAACTGAAATCCCTGTCGGATTCATCGAAAATTGTTGATTTTTTCTGACGTAATGTTTTTAAATATTTTCTTTTGTGATGTTTATAAATGACATTGTTTCCTACATTTTGGTATAGTTTCAAGACAATTTCACCTACAATCCTTAAAAAAAGAAATATTCAACATTTCGTAATGAAACAATCAACAATTTTCGATAATCCCGACAGGGATTTTGAATTTAGCTCGAGGTGGGCCCTTACCGTAATGTTTTCTATTGTATTTTATTAAAACGATAATAACTTTACTCCCTTACTTATAAAAAATATTACCTATCCACACATGACTAAGTTATGTGACGTTTGTCTCTGTCTGTCATCTTTAAAACTTCATGTGACAGTAAACGACAAACGCATTAATTAGCGTTTATAAGTAAGGGGGTTATTTGTTATTTATACATTTATTTAATCATTGGCAATCATGGTCAATCTTATATGGCAATCTTATAATTATTATTGTACTGTGGATGAATTTTTTCGCTTGCGAACCACTTAACTACTCAATTATGTAAGAATTGCGGTTTTTTTACAATTTCATGAACTACAACTACTCCACTTCCCACTTCCACTTCACTACTCTACTTCTTCAACTATTTGATTTGCAATTCTTCATTACCGCAACAACATTTCATAGTCTATCGTCATAGACAATAGATGGGTCGTGACTGCCACAAATCGTTACAGCTACCAACGTCTGGAGAATTGCTGTCCTTTTCCTGTTTCTCTACTTTTATATTTGCTTTGCTTTACATGTAACTTATTATGTCGTTTATACAATATTCTTTATTTGTTATCCTATGAAAGTCCTCGTGGTCACAGGCAGGATACTTATGTGTGTGTTTCTTGGCTACACGCACCGTCTGAAGGAAAATGAAACACAATCCAAACAAAGCCTCGACAAAAGCCAATTATGTTATTGTGAGTAATAGAATTGTTCTAGTTTAACCTTAGTAAGTTAATCTACCTCGTTAACCCTTTCAAATACACCCTGAAACTCATTTATTAATTTTAACAAGCGTTTTGCTTACCCTTAGCTACCTGAAAGTCCTGAAACAAAAGTTGAGTTCTGCACGAGATTAGATAATTTTGTAAACTTTGATTAAGTTCTCGGTTTACGTGACGAACGTGATTTTAATAAAATGATACGTTTTGTCTTTGACAAGAAAAAAACATTTCAGTTGATTGTATTAATCAGAGGGCATAGTAATGCATAAGAACTGTAGGTTAATAATAAAAATTAATGAATAAAAATTACAGAACCTTGATCAGAGCTCGTATTCTCGTATTTAATCAAATTAACAGGACTTTGAGCACAGAGCAATCTAGCCCCAAACTGAGCACAATGTGGCTTGTATATGACAAAGGAAATATTACATTTAATACTTTTGTTTAAATACATAAATACAATACATAATAATAATAATAATTGGCCTTTGCAGCTAATTTTTTTAGATGATTTATACAACGCAAGCAACTTTTAGTCCATGCTATTTATGGCGCTGTAGTGCTCGGGACGTTGTTAGGTGGAGTAGGCTTGCTTAGCACCTATACCACCCTCCCAGCTTAGTCATAGTCCAGACGTATTGACCAGCTCTTTCCTCTGGGCATGGCTGACTAATACATAATATATAATAGAAATCCGCCAGAATCAGAAACACTCTTTATGATCAGCATAAATACTTGTCACTGTCGTAAATCGAACCCGCATCCTACTGGATCACCGCCTGGCGGCGGTTCGTTCGACAGACATAAATTGCATACAACAGACTGAGTCTCCTTGAAGACTTATATGAAATTTGTTTTTGTCCATTGCCGATTAAACTTGGTTAGATTAGCACCCGCCCGACTGATTTTTAAACAAAGCATTGGCTGTATAGTTTGTGGATGCACAAGTATAAAAAACTGACGAAATTATGCAGAGTTAAACTAACTTAGGTTAGTCGTAGTGGACAATGAGCTTTAAAGTGTTTGTGTTGAAGATTAGGGTTGCAAGGGTTTGTTCTATTTTCATTCAAAAGTTCAGCTGCAGTTGCTGGAGTTTAAAATTAACTCTCTTAACTTTAAAGTTCCGTTTTAGTTGAATACAATCTGGTAAATTGACAATGTTGAAACTCTACGGTTATTAACCATTTAGGTTTAAACTATATCTACTACAACACAATAGAATTTTAAGTTTTTGCGTTGCAGGCATTTAACTTATTACTTAATCTATAAAGAACTCTCTAGAATTTCTCTTTGAACCGCGCACTTTGTATGGTTCAGTTGATGGTATGAAATTTGTTTTGAGTTATCCAAGTGCATTTTGTAGGTCATCATCATCATCAGCCTTTAGTCGTCCTCTGCTGAAAATAGGCCTCGCAAGCGATCGTTACTGATTCGCTTGCTTTTATTATTTGCTTGACATGTACTATGTCAAGTTCATGGTCCACACCATAGTCGAAACGAGAAAACTAAATCAGACGACATGGTGAAACGAGAACTGACTTGACTACAGAAGCCAAAAATATAACGAGGAATAAAACATAATATTTACCGGGTTTTACTCTCGTTAGTTATGGTAGTTTTTGAGTTAACTAGAAATAATAATAAATATGATTTAAATTCAAAACTATTACAAAGTTTGCGTACCCTGGATCGTTTTGATAAGTACAAATAATTATGAGGGCGCGGTAGTTTTCAGTAACTTTTTAGAATATTAAAATAGACGAATTATGTACATCTCAGTCAACCCTAAAAAAGCTAACAGTAAAGTTAGCGAAAGCTCGGGACTTTTGTAATAATGCCGTCATTCAATAAAACACGAGTAAAACCCGGTAAAATTGTGTTTTATTATGCGAAATCGTGAAAAATTTAGACAAAATTATATAGGTGTAGAGAAAGTTATGTCATGGCTTATTTGAAATTATTTCGAAAACCCTGGTAAAGCTAGTTTTCTATGGCCTTTCTTCAAAGGATATTAGCCAGGCACCTGTCCTTAATATTGCCGTATAAAAATATATTTCTTAAAGAAAAGTAAACCTTATAGAAATTATCCACCTTTATCTTTGAAATATAATACCTAGAACTACGTACTGTATAAAATTTATAGTCTAAGGCTTGGCGTAAAGGTTATAAAACTGTGGCTCAACGTACTAAAAATGACAAGTAGTATAAGTAAGTATCACACGACATCAGCAAATCCTAGTATCTCACGTTTTAGAGTTCCGTTTTTAAAATAAAAAAGTTAACTCGATACAGAAAATTAAAAACAGTCAGTTGTTCTATACAAGATGTAACAGGTAAGCCCTTTAAACCGAAAAGGGGTTGTTTTGGACTTCTACGCGAACAACTTTTGTTCTACGACTTTTGAAAATTCGAAGTGTTTTTCGAAAAATTTAGGTGTAAAGTTTACTTGAAAATCAGCTGTTTCTCAGAGTTCGAGGTCATTGACCTTATTTTGTCCTTTCATTTAGTTTGGTCTACTACAATCAAAACTTCAATTACCTTTATTTTCAAAAACAGCTGTTTTTTTCAGTTAAATATAATCTCAAAATTTTCAAAAAAAAAGTTAGAATTTTCAAAAGTCGTGGAACAAAAGTTGTTCCCCTAGATGCCTAGAACAACCCCCTTTCGGCTGAAAAGGGCTTACCTGTTACACTTTGTATATACTATTTTGACGGTATCTGTGGCGCGTCGGGCGGACGCTCGACTGCAATGCAGAAGGCTGTGGGTTCGATTTCTGTCGGGTGCAAATATTTATGCTTAAAAATAAATATTTGTATCTGGTCTGGGTGTCTAATGTCTATCTATGTATAATATGTATGTATTTACAAAAAAAAAAGTATAATACTTATGTAGTATATCCGTTGTCTAGTACCCATAGAACAAGCCTAGTGCTTAGTTTGGGGGCAGGATTGCGCTGTGTACAATGTAGTGCAATATTTATTTATTTATACATTTATACTCTTAAAGATTTTGGATGTGTTTCACTCGACGAGGGCCTCACACATCCAATACAATAAACAAAAATATTCATTTGTCTGGAGAAAAATAATAGAATATAGTTGCATACCTATATTTTAAGAGAGCAGCGTTGGTTTAGTGGTAGATACAACGACTTTCATTCCAAAGGTCGTGGTTTCGAATCCCGGCCGCGCACCAATGTCTTTTTCTTTAAGAAAAAATTATGTGCGCTATTAACATCGCTCTTGAATGAGTGCATCGCGCTCGATGAAGGGAAACATCGTGAGGAAACCCACGGCTTAATATCACGCACAAAGGCCCAATAGTAGGGCTTATTGCGGAAACACACAGTTAAAAACTTTAACTTTTAACTTTAGGTACATATATTTTATAATGCAAACTATCGAGTTCGTATCAGCTATAATATCCATCCTACTTATATTATAAATGTAAAAGTGTGTGTTTGGATGTTTGTTACTCAATACCGATTGCGATGAAACTTGGAATATAAGTAGTTGGACACCGGGAATAACACATAGGCTAAATTTTATCCCGATATTCCCACGGAAACGAGACTTACGCGGGTAAAACCGCAGGGCGCAGCTAGTTTCTCTATAAATTCACTGATATTTCTAAATACATGGATAAAATGTTCATATTCATTAATTATACGGAACCCTGAGCCGTTATCGTGGCGAGGCTTGTTCATTTCAACAACAGTAACACTCTCACGCACGCTGAGCCTCTTATGTTTGGAAATAAGCAAATCACGATCGCATAATTTATCTTTATAATCGACTACTGGCGTCACGTTTTGTTTGCTATTTCTAGTACGAGTACGCAACGTAGTTAAAGGTATCCGTCGCGATCAAATCAGGCCAAGTTTCAAGCCACATTGCTGACACGAGGCCTGAGACAATGCTATAGAATTATGCTGTTTACGCGTTTATTATACTGTTTATGCGTTGGAGCGACGATTTTCGCAAGACGCCTGGCACAAACTAGATGCGAGAAGCCGAAAATAGATCTAGGTGGCGTGCATTTGGAGATGCCTATGTCCAGCAGTGGACTGCAACAGGCTGTTGTTGATGATGATGATGATGCTGTTTATTGAAATTTTACTTAATGTTCGGTAAAACAAAACGCAATATATTTTTACCGGGTTTTACTCGCGTTTTATTTACTGACGCAACCTACGGATCGGACCCACGCTCGCGCTTAGCTGGTTGGAATTGCAGGCGACGCGGCAACACTTGGCCAACTAGTGACATATGTAGCTAACTTGTAAAGTAAGAATCACACTGATACAAATTTAATTAATCAGGCATTTGTGTATATCTTACTAATCTTACTAATATTATAAACGTGAAAGTTTGTATGTATGTATGTGAGTTTGTTACTCTTTCAACGCATAAAACTACTTAAACTGATTGTGATGAAACTTTGAACTTAAGAAGCTGGATACTTAGTACCTACGGTATCCCTGTACACCGGTCTCTAAAAAGCCTTGCGGAGGCTGATTTGTTGACTGTGTTGGAGGAAATGACTTTAATTTGATTCCAACGTCGCGAAAACCGAAGAATATTCTATATTTTATGCTGTTTGTTGTTGGCACATAAAACACTATAGTTATTTTTTTAAATTCACACGATTTGTTCACATATTTACAGGCGAGGGAGGCAGGTTGTCCCCTCGCGACCAAGATCATTGTAACATGTTCAATACTTGCCAAACTTAGTACAATATGGAACCAGCCAGTAAAACTGCCCGACTTCAGATGATAAAAAGATTAGTTAGCCGGTGGCACTGTATGTATAGGTTATTTTGGTCATTTTTATCAATTTTTTTTGGTTGCTTTTTAAATTATTTTTAGTTCCTTTTTTTAAGTCGGTTTTTTAATTTTTAATTTTTTTTATTATTTTACCCTGTTCAGTATAGCTACCTAACTAAAAATCAACAATATTGTTACCGTAATTTTAATTAATGAGGAGTTTTCTGATGAGAAGGTGGTTTCAGGTGCCTTATCAATCTGTACTTAATAGTTCTTTAGGGGTCTATTCTTTTTGGTAGAAGTCCACAAATGAGTAATTTATGGAATTCTGGGATGCTATCCTGTCCATCATTCCGAAGACACTTATCAGATCCTTACCAAACTTTTATGGGATCACCATATCGGAGCTCTCACCTTTCCACTAAAAAAAGAATCATCTCAATCGGTCAAGCCATCTTCGAGTAATCGATAAACAATTGGATTGATCAATTTTTGAAGTCGGTTAAAAATAATCGGCAATCGATTAGTAGTTTTTGTTTGAAAGAGTAACAAAGTCATTTTTTACATTCGTAAAAACTTTCGCGTTTACAATATTAGTCACTAATACAGTACTCTACCTATCCATTTTCCATGTTTAATCGCAACTGGTTCAGCGGTTTTTACGTGATTGAGTAACATACATATATAGATACTAACAAACTTTCAGCTTTAAAATATTAGTAGGATTTTTTCCTCAGCAGAGTCGAGTATCTATTTATCTTCTATCTATACTCTATACTTATAATAAAAGAAGAGAGGACAAAAAGTCTATACTTGGAAGTAAAAAATTGTCTAGAGGGCTTAGAAAAAGTAGTAGAACAAAATTATATAATTTTTAAAATTCATCTCTGTCTGTCTGTTTTTCTGTTTATTTTTCTGTTGCTTATATATACAATTAAAAACTACTTATCCAATTGAAATCTGGTTTTCAATATTGGATAGGTCTATTTTTGAGGAAGGTCGTGGTATACTTTGTATCGACATCCAATTAGTAGAACCCGAGTAATGAACGAATAAATACAACCGCTCGAGAACCGCTCGGCCGCCCACGCCTATGACAACTAAAAACGCGTTCTTCTCTTCCGCGGGTGAAACCGCGAGGCGCAGCTAGTAAACGAATAATTCCGCCTACCCCGCCATAAACGAATAATTCCACCTACCCCGCTACACTTGTCTCCCAGACGCGTTAGTATATTTTTTCACTTTACCCTCTACTTGATCGCGTTCAGATCGTACATACCGACGACGCTTCATTGAATCGCATACTCATTTTAATTTGGTTCACACACACGCTTGTAGTTCAATATTTCACACGGTCTGATTTTCATTAGTTAGGAGGACATGAGCACGTAAACGGTTCGAACGTAATCAACGTAAATTACTTACTATTATATGGTTAATTAGAGCTTTTATTGTTTAATCGAAATTAATGTAACTTTTATTTAAAGTGGCTTCGAAAAGTTGCTGTAAATATTATTATTTTTGTTAATATTGAAGACCTCCTATATTAATGTCTTCTATGGTTTTCGCGATTTAGCATAATAAAACAACCTTGAAAAAGCCAACCGTAAAGTTGGCGAAAGCTCGGTTCGTTTAAAACCATGAATAAAGTGTTTTAACTCCTTTATTGTTTTCCCGACAGCTATCGGCTGTTTACGAATGAAAACATACAACAAAATAATATATTTAATATTATTTTTTTATAAATACACCTAGTTGCAATATAGGTTAGGCTTATGTTTTCGCGATTCGACATTATAATGAAACACAATATTTACCGGTTTTTACTCGCGTTTTATTTATTAAAAAGTGTTTTTAATTATTAAAATAGACAAATTATAATTTTAAATTATATTAAAATATTAAAATAGACGAATTACTCAGTCAATTTGAAAAAAAACTCAACTGTAAAGTTAGCGATTTTTAATTTAGAAAAAAAATGTAACATTGCCGTTAATAAATAAAACGCAAGTACAACACGGTTAATATTGTGTTTCATTATAGTTGCAATATCTTGCTTTTACTGTTATAAACGCGAAAGAGTTTATGTATGTAAAAATAATAGATTAAATTACATCGAAAGGAAAAATAATTTGCTTTCAAGACATATACTCTAATTGTTATCCCCTTTTTAATGAGAAAATAAATAAGACGGAGTTTTGTCTAAGTGCGTTTTGTAGGTAAGTTTTGTCACCTAAACAAAAAATCGTATATCGTATCATATATCGTACCGTATATCGTACCGTTATATCGTATCGTATATCGTACCGTATATCGTATCGTATATCGTATCGTATATCGTACCGTATATCGTATCGTAAATCGTATCGTATATCGTGTAGCTTAACGGAAATGAGCTATTTTGCTCCCGCTAAAAAGAACTAAATGGAAATCACCTATTTTGCTCGCATTTATAGAGGAACAATGCAACACTTTTCGAATAGAAGGGATGAATAAAATCTAGTTACCTAACAATACTAAACATTCCACACATTCCAAACAAACACATTTACCGCCCAATTACAACGAACACACAAAAACACCGTAAATAAGTATTGGAACTAATTAAGTGTAAGTCTGACACTTAGAAATAAGTAGCCATCTTTCTTTCTTTTATTCTCTCCCTTTTTACGACTGTGAGACGTCAAACGCAGGTGGGCCGTAGGTCATTACTCGTAGCCTCGTAGTCGTGGCGGCTACGGCTACGAGCTACGCCGTAGCGGCCCTAATCACCGTGGCTCTTTCAATCAACACCGATGACATTGAATTATTTGCCTTTAGTTGCCATTTATGAAGGAATATTTCCGTTTATCCACTGTTTATTGGTTGTGATTATTGATGGTTAGGAAATTGAAGTTTTCTATACAATTCTATATTTCCATACAATCGCTCGGCTTGTATGAATTGAATGAATTGAATTGAATCTTACTTCTTACTAATATTTTAAACGCGAAAGTTATTGATGTATGTATGTCAGTATGTGACTTTGTTTCTCTTTCACGCAAAAACTTCAAAATCGATTGCGAAGAAACTTGGAATATGGGTAGCTGAAAACCTGGAGTAACACATAGATTACTTTTTATTCCGATAAACCAGCGGGAACGGGACTTACGTGGGTGAAACCGAGGGTGAAACAGCTAGTTGTATGTAAATCCAAACAAATCGTAGGCAGACGACATTATGGTAGTAGCTGCAAAGCACAGGTGGGTGGATGTATGCACGACTCCAAATTTTAAGTGGCATTCCTGTTTTGCACTGTATGTCCATCAAATTTCTTAATCCAAGAGACGCGTGGTAATCTAGTTGCATACAAGTGACTTAGAGTGTGTGTCAGCCACGGCTGGAAATTGGGCCACATGTAAAGAAATGGGGCAGGCAGCCAATTAACTGCAAAAAAAAAGCATTACCGTTTTTTTTTCTAAATTCATGGCGTCACGGGGATGCTCTTTAAGCTGAAAGGCGGTTGTTCTAGACGTCTAGGCAAACAACTTTTGTTCTGCTTTTGAAAAATCAACCTTTTTTTGAAACTTTTGAGGCTGATAGTTTTATCATCCTCAAAATTTTCAAAAAAAGCTGCAAAGCTGCTTTTGAAAATAAAGGTAATTGAAGTTTTGATTGTAGGAGACCAAACTAAAAAGGACAACATAAGGTATACCTATTGAAAACTATTTCGAGTTTCCTAAAATCGAGGAATAAAAGTTCTTTGCCTAGACGTTCAGAACAACCCCCTATCGGCTTAAATGGGTATCCCCTTTATACCTTGTATAAAAAAAAAAGTCGAGTGTTTTGTACACAGACATTGTATTTAATTTTTGTTTCCTCGAAATAAAATTTAATGAGTAAATTGTTTACATATTCCTTATTTACGGAATGAAAATGCCGATAAGTACGATTCGAGGCACAATGTGCTCATTTACAATACGGAATCGCAATTATCCTACGAGATTACTTTAGTATTTATAAAAGCATTTGTATGATGAAAATTAAAGTTAATTCCGAATTATTTCTTTTAATTTCAGCTACTTGCGCTCTGCGGTTTCGGCCTGGTAACTCGAGGACGACAGCTATAAAAACCTCTCGAACAATATTCATTCGAATTAATGTCAATCGGGTTTTGGCGGGAACGCGTTTAGGAGATGTTTTGCTAAATTTTGAAAATGTTCATTTAACATTTTTTTAAATCAAATACCTGTAAATTGTTTTATTTCGGGGGCATTTTGATCAATTTCGTGAAGGTGTACAAGTGTAATAAAAAAAAATCAGTGCTAAACATGGACTTTAGTGTTGTCTTTAAAGCTCCGTGAACAATCGTTGTAAATGGCCGCCGTTTTACAATGATTCCCTCGACATGACTTTAACTATAACGACTTGACTGTTTCGATGCAAATAACTCGAAAATATTAATAACACTTGACACTGGCTAATGTCCAAATGGAATATAGCCATAAAAGAAGAAGAAGACACGGGACGCACGCCACTTAATCATAAAAGTTTCGAGTAGATATCGCTTTGCTTTTGATTTCATACTAAATCGCATGTGAAATCGGCTTTTAAAGTGCATATTTACTTCTACCAAACCGATATCAAATCGACAGTTTTTTATCGAATACATGCGCTGATCATCGGACTTTCAATCGAACCAACGCGATGGTTGAATTCCACCCGGCAGAAGCGATTTGTTCCACTCGAGTTAACGCGTTGGACGGTTAATATATAAAAGATATATACACAGAATAATCTGTGTAGGTATATCTCTTTTATATATTCACACCAGATATTTATATAGTCACACCAGATGCGCATAGTGCGTTGCTTTTCATAAGAAAAGCAACGCACTCTGCGCATCTGGTGTGACTGGGCCTTTACACTTATCTTAAAAAGGTAATTTTGGACGATTTTCCCAACAAGAAAACTGACATAGTAGATAATAAGCGGATTCTTTTCTTTCTTTCGTTCACAATGGCATTACGGGTAGGATTTATAGAAATGGGACGGAAAATCACTTTGATGCGTAAATAATTGAAAGTTAGATATAAAATTGGCAACGTTGATTGTTTTGAGTCGTTTCGAGAAGAACGGAGCGTTGACAAATGTTAGAACCGATTGAAATGAGAACAAGGGCGGTTTTATTTCTGTAACTTAAGATTTGGTAAAAAAAAAATTATTTTCCGTAGCCTATAGTAATAATAAAACACAATACAAGATGTAACTGGTAAGCCCTTTTAAGCCGAAAGGCGATGGTTCTAGACGTCTAGGCGAACAACTTTTGAAAATTCGAACTTTTTTTTTAAATTTTGAGGGTATGTTTGGCTGAAAAAACAGCGGCTTTTGAAAATAAAGGTAATTTAAGGTTTGATTGTAGTAGACCAAACTAAATGAAGGGACAACATAAGGTCAATGAAGTCGAACTCTAAGAAACAGCTGATCTTCAAGTAAACTTTACACTTAAAATTTTCGAAAAGTACTTCGAATTTCCAAAAGTCGTAGAACAAAAGATGTTCGCCTAGACGTCTAGAACAACCCCCTTTCGGCTTAAAAGGGCTTACTTGTTATATCTTGTATATACTCGCGTTTTATTGATTAACGACATTATTTTTAAACGACCGAGCTTTCGCCAATTTTACAATTGGCGTTTTCAAGGTTGTCAGTCAACGCGAGTAAAACCCGGTATATATTGTGTTTTATTATGCAAAGTCGCGAAAACCTTAGACAAAGTCCTGTAAGTAATTTTCATAACTCAATGAAATGGGACTTTTATGTAAGTCCTGCCATAGATCAGCATAAGCCCACGCTTCACAAATAATACAACCTCCAAATTTTATGTTCTAAAACCAGGTGTAGACTGTGCTAATACATCAGTCTTTCATAAATTTTTACATAGGTATTGATAGGTGACGTGTAAGCACTAAACATTACTTTATCAGAAGACGAGTGACAACGCGGGCTTACATATGTGATACATGTTGCTAGTGACTTGAAACAGGAGACATCATGAGCCACAAATATAATAAGTAAATTAAAGCTTGCTTAATTATTCACATGGTTAATCAACTATATTTTTCGTTTAATTTTTTTTTTATTTTAAACATCTTGGTTTTATCTGACAGCAATCTCTACAGATTGATCTGGAGCTTGGCCCTTAGAAATATTTTACAAGAAGAAAAGTACAATCAAAATTTTTTTAGTGACAGGATTCGAACCTGGGTCGTTTGCCAAGCAGAAAAAAAGCCGCGTGAGGTAAACAAGAATATTACGCCAATCCTTATTTCAATATACTATATTAGAGTCACAATGGAAGCTTCCCTAAAACAAGCCGTCTTATTGAAATACTTAGACGCAGCAGAATATCAATTACCTATTACCTACTACCTAGCTAACAGATTTTAACACCGAGTTAAACTACTGTTAGACAATGGTGTGAGTGAATGCACTTCAAATGTTTGTGTATGCCACTCGATCGATAGAACACTAATGAGCTGTGACGAGCGTCGACATGTGTATCATACAGCATATCGTGAGTAGAAAGGCTACAGCCAAAGCGCCACTTTGGTCAAAATGATTTTTTATATCATAGGATTGGATTTTAAATTCTACGTCGATTGCTGTCGGTTTCCAGTCAATTTGAGCATTATTTTTGACCGTTTATCTTTTCATAAAATATAATTTATCTTTTTCATAAAAAAGGGCGTTGATAATAAATGATAAATAGACACTTTAAACCTCGTTTCCCAAAAGAACTATTTTGGTGGTTTAGCAAATATAGCCTATCCACTGACGATATGCCATCGATCAGTCTACACACACATGTGTATGTTGGGTATTTTTTAGTGTGTAGGTTTACTAAATACAAACCCTTTAAATAGATTTCACGTTGCACTCAAAAAACTGAAAGCCCGCTGCGAAGAATAGTCCCATTCGATTATTCCATTCATCCATATGACAGCCATTGATATGGTAATGGTTTAGCGATATTTAGTTTTCAAATAAAAGGATGATGTCATAGTCTATTATATACTTGTGAATCTAAATTAATAGGTACCTACATACACCTACCTATTTTTAAATGTGCTATTTACATTTAATTTTACTTCTCTGCATACTGATTGCACACGTGCACTCTGCTAGATATAACGTAGTGCTTGCAAACTCACTGTAGAACTACGTACATACCTAATTCTAAAAGAAGATTTTGAGTTTAACTAAAATTATTATCTTATTTAAATTAAATATTTCTTCTTATTCTATACTCCACATCTATTCAGACTTGAAGCACAACGGGAAATGTTTTCGTTCTTATCCTTCATTTTTAACAAATTGCAAGTTCCAAGAAAAATAGCTCTACACTGGAAACGTCTAACACCTTCTTACCTTCTTGAAATCCGCAGGTAATTTGACAGCGGGCGAAGTATAGAGCGCACTGTTTTCGTCAAGATCTTTGTGCAGGATCAAGCAGATTGATGAAGCAAGTGATATAACTGAAGACGGTCATCGGCCGACGCGACGCGAGACTACCCGGTCGGAGGGGTGACCGCCTTCCGACAGTGAAACATTACTCAACCCCTATCTGATTTCGTCCGCTAATTGACTAGAAATACAGATAAAACCTATTTTTACACAAACATAAACCTTCTAATCGAACACAATCATTATTCCATTATTCAAATGTTTTGGACTTCCAATATCGATTGATGACATTAGATTTTTGTGACTAAAAATCCTTACCTATTAACGCCCCTCTCGAACGTAAAAGGCGAAATATAATTTAGATGCAAATTATGGTAAGTCCGCCATATAGGACCATCGAAGTCAGGTTCAAACATAAAACGAATAAGAACAATAGAACAATTACTTCCAAAGGCAAATTTATTCATGGTCCAACGTATACACAATGAACGGACCCCTTTCAATGTAAAATTTTGCATTTTTATACATAGTCGCGTATATTACAATATTTACAAACAGATCACACGTAAAATTGAACACCGAAGGCGGTTATGCGGTTGCGAGGAAAGCGAGGGTGGTGGCGGTGAGAGCGAGGGCAGCGCGACGCCGCGCGACGCCGGCGGCGGCGCGGGCGCGCGCGCTGCCCCCCGCCTCCCCGCGACATCCGCCACTCCCCGCCGCCGCAGCCAGGCTGCGCCCACGCACCTTCAATGGCGATATACAAAAGTTCTCCTCAGCGAAGTCCGCCATCAAAGCCAACGGGTTAGCCAGAGGATCACGACCGCACTCGCACGGAACGTGATTACCTCGTATAACGACGGTATCCACCTCCAATACGACCGCCTCCGGAGTCTCCAACATGTGATTCCCCGTCATTTTGAACGTATTGACGCTGTTATTCTGTATCAGAGACAACTCCTCGATACCGTCTATTTTGTTGTTACAGATTTCTAGAGTTTCAACCCTCTGCAGGCCATCGAACGCTCCTACTTTGACTATGCCGAGGTCGGACTCTCGGAGAGCTAAGCGACCGACGCGCAGCAATCCTCGAAACGTATCAGGAAGCAACGCTGGCAGGTCCATGTAAGCGAGCTCCAGAACCCCGACTCCTTCGAGCCCAGTAAATGACAGAGCCTCTATGGACCTTATACCCGACGGTAATTCTATCTGCCCGACATCATTCAGACCGGAAAATGCATGAGCTAGTATTCTCTTCAGAGGATTATTTCGAAGAGAGATTAGTTTTATAAAATTAGTTCCGGCGAAGGCGTAACCTTCGATCTGTGCTATCCTGTTGTGGGAGAGCACGATGGAGGTAATGTTTTGGAGAGCGGCGAAGGCAAAGGCGTCGACGGTGGCGAGAGGTGTGTGTTGTATGTAGAGTTCTCGGAGGCGGGGTAGTCCGCGGAATGCGAACGGTCGTATGCGCGTGAGGTTACACGCGTCGAGTGCCAGCCGCCGCAGGTGACGCACGTGGACGAACGCGTCCGACCGCAGCACGCGGATGTCTGCTCGAGACAATGACAGCTGCGTCACTGTCGGACTCAGGGCGGACGGCACGCCTCGCAACATGGCGCTGTTACACACCACCTGAAATAATACAATCGTAAAATCAAACAATTCCAAATTGAGCACGTTGTCTCTGTTTGCCTAACTTTACCGTACATGTAAGGTGGGCTTATCCGTATTTAATATTTACATTGTCTAAACATTCTCGAACAAACATCGTTTCCAAAAATAATTGAATCATATTATTACTTCCACTAGGTACCGAGCTAAGCTCTGTCTTCAATGTTTGCTTTGTCAATAAAATTAATCCGGCCCAAATATCAGCACTGTCACGCACGAGCACAATGATTCGCCTGTGTTTTGATTGAATTGTTTCAAACTTAGGCTTCGCAAATAATCAGCCAAAACAAATATCAATATGATGGCCGGATAATATCAGACCATAGATCTGTTCAATTTAACTGGGTGACGGCTATCGAAAGTACCTAATCATAAATCTTGTTTGACTATGACGGAACGTTGTAGATAGGTTGATTCGGTTAATAGGTTGATCTGATTTAAAGATATTTTTTGATTAACATTCATTATTTGTAGCTACTCGTACTGACAACCCATATAAGGATTATAAAGTGCAATCCTTATAGTCGATTAAATTATTTAAATACTAAAATCTTCTAATAGTTAATTTACTTTTAAAAATAGAGATATAATGCATTTTTTATCTTTAACCGTACGACAACAATGAATGGGTTCAATATTGTGGAAGATGGATGACAAAGTAAACATGAATTATTTGCCATCATAAAAATTGTAGACATTACATTTTTTATTCTATTATTAGGCAGTAAGTATAATATTAGATACAATTCCGTATTTCTATTTATATTATTGATTCCATCACTGATATATTAATGATACTAGTTTATTTTTGTTTTTATTCTTCGGCCTTGGAACACCCTGAAGTCACCAAAAAGGTCATAGCTGAAAATCAGTGTTTTGCTTCACTAAGCAAATGTATCACTGAGCTATTGCCCTTATGCATCATCTCGACATACTACTCCCACCTATACTTGTAATTTGTGCTGATGTTTGTATACTATTGTGATTGTAATTTTATTTGTAGTGTGTTAAGTGATGCAATAAATGATTTATCTATCTATTTCAACTTAGTTTTTTTTACCTTAATTTATTCCCACGAATTATTTTCAAACACAATGCAACGCCAAAAGTTGTAACCGCGGCCACAGCTATTTTATTTTATTCAGGTACGTACGTTTCTACAGTACATGTTATTTCTATTGTGGCGCATTATTCTTGAAAATATTTCTGGAACTTCCAAGGATATATTTACTTACTTGTGATTGAGATAGGCAGATGCAATGCGCAGGGCAGGGAGGCGCAAGCGCCGGCGTCAGCGGCAAAGGCGGCGTGTGCGCACGCCCAGTGCCGCTGACGACGACCATAGCTGCCGTTGTCACCAACCATCGCACCACCCAACTGTTAAAGACATTAAATAAATAAAAATAAAGAACAAGGGCGTGCCTTGTCAGACAGACAGACACGTGATGAGATAGATTAGGACAATTTACTGAATTGGCTCTTAGCCGTAAGGGTTGGTTGTTGACAACGAAATCCTAAAAATGGGTAAATAACTTGGCAGGAATGAGTATAAATGAAGAACTAATACAAATATCTTATGTATAACACAAAACAAGTTATATGGACAAACAATGTGTGAGAACCTACTCTAGTATCAATGTACCTATACTTATGTAGGAGAGTAATATTTAAGCTGTAACAACCTCATTGGTACATTAAATGTAGAAACATTATTATTTATTTATTTATTTTATATCTTTATTTGCACAACATAACATATACATAGAAAACAACACACAAAAATTTGCGTGTGGAGTAAATCATATGGCCTTACAGTAAATCCAGCAAAAACTCAAGCAATAGTAATAGGTAGTTCTAGGTTGACTTGTAAGTTAAATTTCTCTCTACTACCACGAGTTGTTTTTGACGGGACTACGGTACCGTACAGCAAAGAAGTCAAAAATCTTGGTGTCACCATGGATAGTAACCTCACATGGGACCCGCAGCTGTCAGGGGTGAGTCAAAGGATGTTCGCGTCCAATGCCTCGCTAAGGCGGTTGCGGAATTTCTTACCAACAGCCACCAAAGTTATGTTAGCTCAATCTCTAATGTTTCCCGTCCTTGACTACGCGGATGAGTGCTTCCTTGATCTCACTGAGGTACAACTGAACAAGCTTGAGAGGCTCCAGAATCTTGCCATTCGGTTCGTTTTTGGTCTTCGAAAGTTTGATCACGTGTCGGAATTTCGCAGTGAGCTCAAATGGTTGCCGATACGTCTGCGTAGAAACTTTCACATTTTAACACTTCTTTACAGAATTTTATTTCTGCCTACCTCTCCCCTATATCTCCAGTCTCGGTTTCAATTTCAACATCCCCTTTCTCAACCTGTTCGCTCTTCAAAAGCCCTTCTTCTTAAACTCCCTTCGCGTTCTTCCACCTTTTATGGTGATTCCTTTACAGCTAGGGCTGTGGAGCTGTGGAATGCTTTGCCTACTTCAATTCGACAGTCGAAGTCTTTAGCGGTGTTCAAGAGTAGCGTTTACAAATACTATATTGAAATTGCTGAAAAACGTTAGATTGTAAGACGGTCCATGTAAATGTACCTTTATTGTACGTGGGTATGGATGTATTATTATGTATGTATATTTTATGTGATATGTGCGTATTTATCTATGTTTATATGTATATTTATGTGTGTGTTGTTAGTATTTTTATTTATTTTTTCCGTTAATTTTTTGTATGTGTCATACTGTTATTGTATTATTATTCAAGTCGTTTTTGTTTTTCTCTTGTCTTAACACCCTACCTTTCATCTTTCTTTCGCTTCTGGTCCATCCAAAGGTTGCCTGGAAGAGATCGCTTTAAGCGATAAGGCCGCCCATTGTGCCACCTAATTTTTAAGTTGTTTATGTATTTTCCTCTTATTGTAATTATTTAATTGTGGTGTGTTGCAATAAAGAATTAATCAATCAATCAATCAATCAATCACACACAATAGTAAATACTAAAATAAAAGCTTAAAAATTAAGTTGTACAAATGGGCGGCCTTATCGCTAAGAGCGATTTCTTCCAGGCAACCTTTGGATGGATTAGAACTGTGACAGCTTGAGTGGTAGGTAGAAATGTGAAAATAATATCAAAAATAAATACCTATACACAAACCCATAAAATATCTATGTATTATTAACAATGATATTATATATTTACAAGTGTAGACATCCCACCTCTCACCTTTCTTAGCTTCCTTTCCATCCAAAGGTTGCCTGGAAGAGATCGCTTTCAGCGATAACGATAACGCAGATACGAATACGATAACGAAAAGCAGCGATAACGCCGCCCATTGTGCTTCCAAAAATAAGCTGTATTTCTTTCTATCTATTTATCTTGTAATTTATATGGTGTGTACAATAAAGAATTTATTCATTCATTCATTCAATGATATCGCCCCGAACACTGTATGATTAGATAAAGTATGCAGGTATATGTTTAAATTACGCTATTAATTGATAGTACTTAACCAGTTTCAGTGGCCACCGAAAGCAAAAGTAATTGAAAGATAAACGGACTCTTGAAGCTATGTTTTATCCCAATACACCCAACGGTATTGAGATTAAACTGCGGCATGGAGGTAGTGTTAAATATTACCCAGTTTTCAGTTTAAAAGGGTTTCGGGAACTATGAAATGTTCAGCGCACACGGTGTACACGGGAATTATTTCCGTGTAGGTCTAATTAGTGGGCACCTCGGCAACAAATGGCGTCACAGGAAATACGGCGCTCGGTTGTACCTACCCCATTTTGTAGAGACCCACCGCAATATTAAACATTAACAGGACGTAATAAACAACTCAATGTTAAGTGGTTGTGCGACGGGAAAGTATCTTCACAACATTGATGCAGTCATGCCTCGTTTATGGTCGTTGACTTCGCAATTTACTACCGCATTTTGTCTTGGGTTCTTTTTTAAATAGCTCCGTATAGGAAAAGACAAGATAATGAATGAGACGGTTGACATTTTCATCCGAAATAAGATACTACTACATAGATAGGTCTAGTTTACTCGATTACGTAAACAGTCTGATTTTAGGCGCTCCATTTTAAAAGCAATGCAGATACATTCAATCAAAGTCCGAGCAATAAATTTTCCAATATAAGCTTTCTATCAATCAGATAGCGAAAAATGCAAACGAATGATTTATCTTTAATCGAATCTCAGAGGCAATAATTGTTTTTTATTTCTAAAAAAATACGTAGGTATCTTCCGAAGACTGGAGTTGATAAATTACGACCAAATGATGTTCAGTGGACTTAATATAAAATCGAAAAGTAAGTGGTTTCTCTCAGACTTCCCACACACATATTCAAGAGATATCGGTAGCATTACATAAAAAACAACCTTTTGAACGCGGTAACTGGACAAAGCCCTTACCCGGGTAACGCAATCAGAGTCAATACAGAGGTTCACTTATCCTGACCTCACTCGGGTGGAGGCGGCCCCACACCAAAATTAAATAACATTAAGATACAAAACAAATGAAGACACTTAGAGTTCCGAGATTAAAATTTAATAAATAATCAAATATTTCGGAGGTTTACCTGGTTTTGAAAGCAGTTGCCATGGGCGGGCGCGATAAGTGCGCCCCGCCCGTCTCGTGGCCTCACCTACACACCTTCATCTCAACACGGAGCCCTGCCGACAAATAATTAACTACTTTGTACTCGTTCGGTATACACAAGTAAATTAACTTTACTGTTTATTTGGGCATCATAAACTCGTGTTTCGGAAAACATTCCACACATATTGTAATTTAATTTTATTTGTTTGCTTTCGGCGCTGCGTTTAAGTAGGTACCCTCAGATCACTCAAACATAACTGAGTGATCTGAGTAGGTACCTATTATTATAGATCAGAGGAGCTCATTGGCTTAGCTGTACCTGCCGTTCTTGAACGAACGTGCGGGTTAAGCAACGCTTGGCGCGGTCATTACGATGGGTGATCGAAAATTTGTGTGGCAAAAATCATTTTCTTGATCTCCTCCGTGCTTTGGAAGGCACGCTAAGCGCTTGGTCCTGGTTTTTATCTCTGATAGCAGTCGTTAGGTCAAGTTAGAGGGCTTAGGGCGACCTGAAAACTCTAACACTAGGTGAGCCACACGAATATACGAAAAGAAGAAAAAGATTATAGATCTATATAGTTATTTGCGGAAATTGTTTGATAGACAACTTTACATTGTGTAAACTTTTAAAGAGTTAATAATTTAATCTCTCTAGCGCAAGTGGGGTTCAGTCTAGATTTTTATTTTTTAGCGTGCTTTAGTTTAAGTCTACAATTATGATTCACCACAGATTTTGCATGGCTTTTGCATGGAAGAAGTGCAGTAAGAAGGGATTTGTTTCGTATTTTCTTAGATAATCGACTATTTAAACTCACAAAGATATTTATCAGATACCAGTTTATTTTAGCAAAAACTTAACTATTTTTAAGATTGTATAAAACTTAATTAATTTATACAAGAAAATTCATCTACCTATGATGGTAAAATTGGGATGAACGAAAGTTTAGACCTTCATAATTTCTGAAGTATAAAAACCTGCTACCCGGTAGACCAAGACATATGAAAATTTTCACTGGAGTTTACTTAAAAATATAAGGTATAGTCTAAATCATTTGTCTACACTATACTATGACATGATTTTAAGACACCGCCCTACCATGATGTCTTATAAGTCGTCGCAAAATCGCCGCTTTACGATAAAATAAATAAAATTACAATTACAAATAAAAAACACATCAAATAATAAAAAAAAATATTTAAACTCTACTAAAAAAAAGGTTTTCTTTAAATTATCTGTGTTTTTTAAAGTAGTCGGGGTATTGTTTATGCAAAATTTACTTTATCTTTTTGAGCGACAAAAGGCCGACAAAGCAACGACAAACAATCATGGTAACGCGGCTCACTAACGCTATCCACTTACTTAATAGGATAAAGTATTAATATTGTAAACACAACATAAATAAAAAAAAACTTAGTCATTTAGCTAGATAATTATGATTTCGTAGATCATTTGAAGTAGGAATACCTAATAAATAAAATTTTCCCTAATAAAAACTGAACCGGTGCAAACACAGGGTGCTGGTAGTATATATAACTAATTAAACTATACAACGAATTTAGCTAACTATGCTAGCATAAAGGATGGATACGAATATTTATGGCAATTGTGAATTTAACAGAGGAGCGAGCAGGTAGGTAATTACCTAGACTAATTAACGTAACTACTAAACATTTAGAAGTGTTTTGTTGTTTCTTATCGTTGTACTGTACAGTGTACAACCCTCGCTGTTTTGTAATGTATTTTATTATATTTATAACACCACTTTGTAAAAAGAAAATTTTATAATTACGACACTTTGACATTTCTCTCACTATGAACAAAAGAATTTTAACGAAAATACCAAAGTAAGTAGGTAAATTGAATTGGTAGCTGTCACATTCCTCAATAATTTGAAATGAGGAATGAGGAGCTGAGGATTTAATAATATTTGAGCGGAAATTGAAAACGAAAATCTGATGGGCTAGAGTATCGTCTCGAGAGACCTTGTTGCTCACAGCGAATGGCAGATGTTATAGTGTTAGGAAATTAATTTAATTTTACAAATCAATCTTTTCGAAATCTATATATATATATATACTACTACACAATACGTAACTATAAAGGTACACCTTCACCTTAAGCACTCGCGTGTAACGTAACGTTACAGATTCGAGCATAAAGTACAGTGTTCCCCTTATGAGTCAAATCTATAATGTTACATTACAAGTGAATGCTGGCGGTGTAGGACCTGTATAATACCTTAAAAACATATAAATAAAATACCTACGCGATTAAGACCCGGTAAAATGTAACATTAAAAAATCGTTTGAATTTAATAAGTTTACCGTGTAAACCATGTTGACCACATTTATTTGACCGTGTATTTGAATTTAAGAATTCTAATTAGGTTGCAAATTTAATTTGTCAAAAATGATTCTGGCTGTATTTTTTTATCTCTTGATGATTACTCAAATCAAATCAAATCACTTATTCATCATAATACTATAGGTTAAGTACAGGCGGTAGGATAACAAAAATGTATGTTCCTCTATATTGGCCAGTTAGGCATATGAAGTCGTAAGAGTTGAAGGCATGTTTAGTCCAGTTCGCGTTTCGTCGTAGTCACATACTATGGGATTAAATAGGTTTTTCGAAGTGATGAGCAGAATCAATTCTTATGATACAGTGGTTAACTTTTCTATATCTACAATTGGCATCAGCTACTCTACAATGACGTACCTAATAATTGATGAAGCGTCTAGAACCTTCTCGTCACATTACTTCTATGTCTCCTTACAGTAACATACACCAAATACAACCACAAAATCTGATAAATATCTACCAATCGTAATTGACATCTTCTATAGATTATTCCGTCGAGAGAAACATTTGGAAAAACCGATATTTTATCTTAACATTTTCCACATGAAACGACGAAAAAATTACGTTGAAAACTGTTGTATATTATAAAGCACTAAGAACATTGAAATTACGATAATAAAAGCGTGGAAACGTCGTAGTCACACTCGCTTCCTCGTACAATACACAGAATACACTTGAATAATGTTGGGTCGCATGCCAAAAACTTAAAATTGTAGGAATATGGTGTTCTGTCGAGTGAAGATTTTCCGAGTAAACAGTTCCCCGGAGCGCTATTACGGGTATATACAGAGACGCACACGCTTTTAAACTAAACCACGCTTAAATTTTTCCTTAAAAATATTACGAATAATGTGTCTTAATAACCACAAAAGGAGGTGGAGTTTTTTTTAGTAAATTTTCGTGAATAAATTGGTTTGAAATATAAGTTAAATAGACAATGTGTAACCCTAAAAATTACTATGAGATTATTATAGAAATGATACTATTATGATTATTTGTTATTATCATTTGTTTAACTTCAATACACTATTCCACCTTCTGAAGCTGTCCGTTCTTTAAAAGCTCTTCTTTCTTAGAGTTCCTTCTCGCTCTACCTCTTTTTATGGAGATTCCTTCACTGCTAGAGCTGTGGAGTTGTGTGGAGAATTTTTAAAAACTGCGTGTATAAATGATTGCTGAAAAGCGTCTAGTCATATGAATGTATCATTTTTGTATTGTTAGGTCTTGATTCTTTCATGATTATAAAGGTATGTGGATGTAGATTTATAAGTAATATGTATAAAAAAGTAATTTAAAAACCGACTTCAAAAAAGCAACAAAAAATAATTTAAATAACAACCAAAAAAGAATTGATAAAAAATACCAAAATAACCTCTACATAGGTACAGTGCCACCGACTAATTAATCTGTTTTGCCATCTGAAGTCGGGCAGCCAAACTAAGTACAATATGGAACCAACCAGTAAAACTGCCCGACTTCAGATGATAAAACAGATTAATTAGTCGGTGGCACTGTACCTATGTAGAGGTTATTTTGGTATTTTTTATCAATTCTTTTTTTTTTGGTTGTTATTTAAATTATTTTTTGTTGCATTTTTAAAGTCGGTTTTTTAATTTTTAAATTATTTTTTTATTTTACCCTTTTTAGTATACCTACCTACCTAAAAATCAACAATATTGTTACCGTTATTTTAATTATTGAGGAGTTTGCTGATGAGAAGGTGGTTTCAGGTGGCCAATCAATCTGTACTTAGTTCTTTAGGGGTCTATTCTTATTGGTAGAAGTCCAAAAATGAGTAATTTATTGAATTCTGGGATGCTATCCTGTCCATCATTCCGAAGATACTCATCAGATCCTTACCAAACTTTTATGGAACCACCTCGGAGCTTCCACCTTTCCACTAAAAAAAGAACTATATCAATCGGTCAAGCCATCTTCGTGTAATCGTTGTACAATTGAATTGAATACAGCGTTTTAAGGAGCATTCCCGGTCCTCACTTCGAAGATTCTCATTAGATCCTCATAAAATTTTTATGGGACCATCTCGGAGCTCCCACCTTTCCATTAAAAAAAGAACCATCTCAATCGGTCAAGCCATCTTCGAGTAATCGATAAACAATTGGATTGATTAATGCGATTTGAGGAGCATTTCCGTTCATCACTCCGAAGACCCTCATCAGATCCACATCAAATTTTTATGGAACCATCTTAGGCTATCTATCTATTAAAAAAAGAATCATCTTAATCGGTCAAGCCGTCTTCGAGTAATCGGTGAACATACAAAAAAATAAAAAAATATTATACATACTGACGAATTGATATCCTTCTCCTTTTTTTTGAAGTCGGTTAAATTTTTTTATATAATTATATATTTACAAGTGTAGACACCCTACCTCTTACCTTTCTTAGCTTCTTTTCCATTCAAAGGTTGCCTGGAAGAGGTCGCTTTTAGCGATAAGGCCGCCCATTGTGCCTCCTAAGTTTAAGCTGTATTTGTGTCTATCTATTTATCTTGTTATTATATATGTTGTGTACAATAAAGAATTTATTCATTTATTCATTCAATAAACTCCATTTGGGGCCAACTTATTAAACAAAACTTCAACTTAGTATTAAAAATATTAAAATCAATCATAAAACCGTACAACGTCTGTAAAAACACTTTTTAAACAAATTGGTCACAAGCCGAGTGATTTTTACGTTTACATAAATCATGTAATTTATTACTTCCGGATTTAAGTCTGCATCCCGGGAACGAAAAATGGCAGTTTCAGACCCAACCCTATTATACTGCGGTTATTTATATACTTATAATGCTTTGTGGGAATACATTTACCGAGACTGAATTGTCCTATCTCTTTGTGTGTCGTACGGTATTTTATGAAAACACACTACGAATTTAACGAATAAATTTGTTATTGTATTACAGATGAAAATGAATAAACAAAACTAATTTCATATTAACCTATATTTTGGAAAGTTACATCTCACAAAACTTTGATTCAATTCTAGATTGTTTTTCCTGGTTTTACCGTTGCAGATAAAATAGAAAACTTTGTATACCCATCCATATCTTTTTATATCCGTTTGGGATTTGGTTCAGTATATTCCAACCTACGAATAATTCAGGAATATTCAGTTTTTATTTTCACACCGCAACACACGAGCATATAGCTACCTGAACAAGTAAATATTTTACTGTAGCATACCTTTACTACTTTTTCTCGTTTATAAAAGTTACGCGATTGAGAAGTTTCTTCCCACGTTTTATTATACGTAATGCCACCTTACTCGAAAATACTATGTACGACTGAAAGTTACATTTGCGGAGCTAATTCTTTCGTCACTTGGACAAAATGCGTCCTTAATAAAACATATATTTTATCTATTTTAAAACTATAAACATAATATACCTACAAGTCAAAATACAATTAAAGTCCACCTTTTTTTTAACTTAAACTTTACAATAAAACTCATTTTAGTTTTCTATTATATTATTTCTTAATAATGTCATAGGTAAGTACGCTTTATATAGGTAGTCCTTATATCCCTTACAAAAGTTTAAACGTTGTAGTAGGTACTAAAACGTCTAAACTTTGGATTAGGTAATCCTCATAAATAGGTAAATATTCAAGTCAAAAACAATTTAGGGCCTAATTGTTCAACTTATCAAATAAATCTATCATAATAAATTTAGCGTCGCCTACTCTAGTGGACAAGTTTAATTGGTCTCCGGCAGTGTGTGATCAATCATAGTGGCGGTGTGTGTCATCGCTCAGACTGCACCGTGTACACAGTATACTCCTCTATCACGATAGTCATCAATGCTCAGGCTAACAATCAACCTATTCACCATCGGTTTGTGTTACATACAGATATTGGAAATGCTTCGTTAAATTTATGACTACTCAGAAAATTATTAAATCGAACACAAGCATTGAATTTACCTACTTTTCTAGGGCACAGTTTGTGGTAAAAACACAATTTGAGATTGTTCGGATTTGAAAATTCAAAATGTGAACAAACTTAGCTATATTCTAACCTAGTAAAATAATAAACTTGTCTTCGTCTAGTGAGACTGTACCAGCTTATAAATACGTAATAACAATAAAGAACTTCTATGTTTTAGTGCAACAACACGCAAACATTCGTTTAGATTTATATTACGATACAATTTAGTGCGATTCAAATATTCATTTCATATTCTACTAACTGATTTTTCTTTTCTAACAATCTAAGACTTATTTTAAGTATGTAAGAGTAACTATGGTAGAAATTAATAATTAAATTTATTATTTTTAATCAACTGGCCAAAATACCGAATATATAGGCACTTTTAAAAGTTTTAGATAAGTAATTGGGTAACCTTAACATCTATAGCTACACATAATATTTCATTATTTTAGTAAACTACTAGTACAGTTTAGTAGTTGTAGTTTGTAAGGTAATTGTGCGCTTCGCGGCGCTCTCACTAGGTAAGTGGTGTAACTCGTTAAACGTGACATAATGCATTGCGATCCAGCCTTTGAGTATACATAAGCAAGCTATAGAGCGCTGGTTTGCGTGTATGAACTGTAAGCACCGGTATGAACAGTCATGTCATAACAGTCATAACTTCGTTAGATTTTTTTCTAGTAATAATTATGGTGAAATGTTCAGTGCCGCGGTGTAAAAATGATTCGCGGATCACAATTCAACCTCAACATTTGAATATCTATGTATAGAGCATCAGCTTACACTTTGCGCAGTAGGGAAATACCCATAGGCGCGCTCTATAGTTTGCATATGTATACTCTAAGGATCAAGCGCAATCCGACGCGACATAATGGCGAGCATACTTCTGTTTAACAAATTGACGGACAGATTCATGCGACAACTTACCATCACATACAACGACTATCTGATATTTTAACATTGAGTCGCATCGGGTCGCGTTGCCGCGATTGTCGTTTACGTTCACGAAGACAAAGTATTTTTTATTTTATAATAACGAAAACTATTACCGAAGATGATGATGATGATGTATTATGAGTTCCAATCGTTTTGGTTAAAAAAAATATGCTTAAGCTTACCGCGTAGTTCAAAAATTTGTTATTTTTGTTACATTGCATTTTAATCTCTTGTATAATTTACATACATTTATCTGCCTCCTTTTTGTAATGAGCAGTTGTAAAACTAGTTAGCGTAGTCAGATACAAATTCACTGTAACTGTTTAGTACTTGTGAATATCAGTTGAAATACTGACTTGAGAGAGAATGGGAAACTTCACAAAAGTTAGCAACCGTGGTCTGTTCAAGTAATTTACGAGTTTAGATTGTATGACGTTTTCTAAAATTAGTTAGTGATTTATTATCTTTGAAATACGAACGTAACGTAGTTAGGTACCTAATTAGAAATCACTAACTCGCGCCTAAATGTTCGCCAAGGTTATATATTTTAAAACGGGGGTTCTTTTGTTAGTCGCTGATTAAACAATTTGATGAGATTCGTGGTCTAATTTGTTTATATCCTACGATAGGTATAGGAATAAATGTATCGCGGACTGCAACGCAGAAGGTTGCAGGTTCGATTCCTGCCGGGAACAAATATTTCTGCTGACCATGAGGGTTTGTTTCTGGTTCTGGGTGTATTCTGTCTATGTGTTGTGTGAATGTATTTACAAAAAAGAGTATTATGTCGTATATCCGTTGTCTAGTACCCATAGTACTAGTGTACTAGCCTAGTGCTTAGTTTGCGGCTAGATAACGCTGAGTGCAATGTCGTGTAATATTTATTTATATAAATTTTATATTTATAAGTATACAATTTGTAACAGGTATGCCCTTTTAATCCGAAAGGGGGTTGTTCTAGACGTCTAGGCGAACACCTTTTGTTCTACGACTTTTGAAAATTCAAACTTTTTTTTTGAAAATTTTGAGGTTATGTTTCACTGAAAAAACAGCTGCTTTTGAAAAAAAAGGTAATTGACGTTTTGCTTGTAAACCATCAAACTAAATAAAAGGACAACATAAGGTCAATGACCTCAAACTCTCAGAAACAGCTGATTTTCAAGTAAACTTTACACCTAAATTTTTCGAAAAGTACTTTGAATTTACAAAAGTCGTAGAACAAAAGTTGTTCTCCTAGACGTCTAGAACAACCGCCTTTCGGATTAAAAGGGCTTACCTGTTACACCTTGTATAGTAGGTAGTAAATTTATTAGGAAAAATTTAAGATTAAGGAATGTATTGCTTGTTTGAAACCACAGCTCAAGTAGTTTAAAAATAAATTTAGAAAAACTTTCTTTTTCATATTTATAATATTACAAAATATAAAAAGAAAAAAATGTGTTACTCAATTTCATTTGTCATTTTTACTTCATCCTAATCAAACAATTTCCAAATTTAAACAGAATTTTTAAAAACAAAATTCTAAAATGTAAAATAGACTTTTATTCAATTACTTACAAATAACAGAAAGTGAAATTGTTTTTATTTACACGTGTGCCGAAGGATGTTTCCCATTATCCCAAGATAAACGAGGTGTTAGCTGACACATATAATCTTGCACAAAACGAGTATGAGATTACATATGTCAGCTAATATCTTTCGCCTTACAACTACGAGTTTGAGAGACAACCGTGAAAATTGTATTTTGGGAACTTATAATGAATTTTAAGTAAAGTAATTATTGTTTATATAATTATAATCATAAATTTTATTTAATTTATTAAAAAGTATGAATCTGTTATTGGCAGTCTGTTTTATCTAAGTGTTATGTTAAACTATTTCTAAGTGCTGTTGATTCTGTGAAAATAAATAAATAATAAATTATAAAATACTTCTATACAAAGAATGTAAGTTTGACATAATCTATCCATAAAACTAGTACTACAAATTATGATGATCAAATTAAGTTACAATAAAAATAATAATAATGTTAAAAATTTAAGTAAATTAAGTTAAACAAAAATCCGGGCCACTCCCGCCGCAAAGCAGCAGATCATAATCGCGACCCGCGGCATTACCAATCTAAGAAATAGTTTCCATTACAAATCTCTTACTGAATGAAATTAATACCTTAAAGAATGGAATGAGAACTTATCAGTATTTCTCATTTAATCCCCGCGCATTTGGTGTAAGCTTGAATAACATTTATCATTGAAGAACTATATTTTCGTCACAATGTACAAGCGTTTTAAATAAAATAAATAAATAAGTTCTGTGAACATCACACAGGGCCATATAGCCCAATGGTACTAAGCTTGTGTTACGGTGACTATAGACAGAGACGGAGATATACAGGGTGTTTCCGCCAGGGCTAGCCGATGTACTGCTTGCAGCTTCCGGCGACGCCCTGGCACAGCGGAGTGAAGGATACCCTGGGATTTTAGTAGGTATACCCCTGACACACACCATTCAGACGAGGGGGGACCCCCACTCACCGGCCCGCTCTCTCCCGAGAGTGGCCTGATGGCCTTAGTTAGATTTAACCAGGATAAACAAAAGATATACAGGGTGTTTTGAGTACGAGTATTTAAGCCGAAAGGGGTTGATCTAGATTTGACGTCTAGATGAACATCTTTTTTATAGGAGTTTTTTGTTTTTTTAATTTTGAGGTTTAGTTTCACTGTAACACCAACTGTTTTTGAAAATAAAATACACAGAAAGGCTATTAAAGTTTTGATTGTAATAGACTAAACGAAATGAAAGGACCATTTAAGGTCCTCTAACTCTAAGAAACAGCTGATTTTCAATATACGATTTTAAACTAACATGGTTATTTTCACTACTAAAATTACTTAATAACGGGGTATTTACCATGTTTAATAATTTATTCGCGGAGCTCGATATTCCGCTAGTAATTCCAACCAGCTTGTTCACGAGACTGGAGAATGCGGGTAGGTGATGACAGTTAGAGGCGTCCATATCGGACTACCTGCTTTCTGACACGAGTTGAACGTCTGGTTATCGGTCCCCTACTATTGTCACTAACTTCATTATTTACTCGGTCCTGCATTCGACAGACCACACTCACGGTATCTGTTCGCAAACTTTTTGTAGTGTTCTTCATGGGTTTGCATAATTTAACTACCGGATTCCAGGCTTTCGACAATTGAAACCCATCTTCCCTGTTGAAATTACTATACTTAGTAATTTCAATGGCTTCACGTACCATACGGGGTGTGTACCCCGTTATTAAGTAATTTTAGTAGCTGATTTTCAAGTAAAAATATTATTTTATTAATTGCTTTAAATTTTCAAGAGTTGTAGAACAAAAGTTGTTCGCCTAGACGTCTAGAACAACCCCCTTTCGGATTAAATGGTCGTCCTCGAAACATCTTGTATAATACGATAATTTATTTGTTGTAGTTCCACTCCTGTAAGGTCCATTAAGAGTGCGGGTTTTTGATTACTTTGTTTTTTTTTTAAATACTATAGGTATATGTACCTCAACATCACATATTTTATCATGTAGTCTACATTTACTAAGTTTAATTGCAATTTATCTAATTTTATTATTAAGTTATTATTTAGGTAGGTACCTAAGTGAATATTGTAGAGTCTGCATGTATCTAAACCTAACACATAGAGTACATTCCGTGGTTTACCCACAGTCTATGTAACAGTTAGTACGTGTGAAATGTTGTTATTAAGAACATCTGGGCCGTTAGCAGTACCAAGTAACTTTGTTGTTAAAGTCCACAAAGTAGAATTCCCTGTTGCTAACTGTTGTTCCACTACTTAAACGGAAAATGTCGACACCCCGTTTAGATTGTACATTTTATACTAAAATAGATGTGTGACACGATTTTATTCGCTTAGCACTCGTTTGATTTCTTAGAAATTTACAAAAATCGTTCAGTATCGAATGGTTACTTCACAATACGCAGCTATTGTATCTTTGTGCCCAATCAATCGATTGATTTAAGCTGTAAGTTTATTGGACAAATTATTTCATATATATAGATTAGGAAGTCTAGTCCATAGTTTAGAGAAATATCGGAGTTGATTGACGGCACCAATTAGTTGAGTACCAAAATATCGGCCATCGTTCAGTTTTAGTGTTTTAGTACAAATGTTATCTTTGACATTTATACTAAAAGTGAGTGTATTTTTTGGAATTCAAATATATTCGACCAGCTTGTGTTACGTTTGTGGCGACATTGTACATGAATATTCACTAATTTGTCTAATGCATGTGCACATGCCTATTATGCACACTAATATTGCATTATGCCTGCATCAAATCCTATGTGGCAAATTCCTCAAATTCTGCCTTATCCTTGTACCCCCTCCTATAAAATATAATAGTAGGTGTGCATAATGGCGGAGGTTTAATTTACGTTAGTTGCTTTATCAACTACTTCAGGACCTATTATGAAACAAAGAACCACGAAGGTTTCAATTAAAACTTTTTAATATAAAAGTACTCGTAGCTGTATCACTTACCGTTTCACACACGGACGTTAGGCTCAATATATTGTGACGTCATAATAGCTATAGAATATACAAATACAAATTTATTCAAAGAGAAATAAATGTACCTGTTTCAACAGTAATGTTATTCGGTCACGAGTTTAAGTAACACACAAAACCTATTAACCAGTGTAAAAGCAATAGGGGCAGGGACTCGCGCTAAAAGAGTTTTCGGGGAGACATCGTTATGACATGAATAACTGATGGCCGCCGTCCTTTCTCCTCATCACCCGATTAACATTCAGAAAGGCTCGCGACTCCGCTCTCTTGTAACAATAGCCGACTACAAAATAAAAGCTTCGCACGTTCATTCGTTGAAAGGCGGACTTCCTCAACTTGTGTCATCCCAGTTTTCCGTATACCGAGTTCACTCAAAACAAAAACATTCTCTCAAATTGAAACGACGTTCATTGAAGCTGCCGAATGCTCGGCATAGTTATCAAATGCTGAAAGTTATTTATCAGATGTTCGAGAAAGTCGGAGTAAAATCAAATTTATTATACGGGCGCTAGCGGCGGATTCGATGGAGTAAACGTCGCATTGCTCGCGAAACGGCGAAAGCATCAAGTTGCTTCGAACAAACTTTGTTGCATTTTAGGTAAATCTCTGGAAAATCTACAGAAAGTCAGCCGCTGAAATATTATGCATTGCGTTTTCTTGTAGTTGCATTTGCAGTGCAGAATAGGATTTAGTTTACCTTCCCTGTACCTAATTAGTATTGCTTAGACTAGGTAAGGTAGGTAACGTTTATTCTAAATTAGATCATTTAGTATGGTCGACTTTTACGACACTTTTTTTTATTAATAAGCATACCTATCTGATATTTTAAACTATAACATCCGTCACCTCTGCGAATACATTAAGTACTCAATTTGATTCGATTTAGATATAAAAATTAAGATTGATTCTTATTACAATTTTAAAACAGATTAGAAGTAAGTATCTGACGTAAGCAACACGTATACTTGACTGTTCAAATACCATTAACTTATTTGATAGAAAGACAATATTTATTTAGGAAACGTACCTTTCAAGAGAAATAAAGGACACATTCAACAAATGTTCTCGCGAAATGAAACGGAATCTATTGAAATAAAAGATTATAATACTTTCAAAGATTCCCTTATATTTTATGAGTTTGGAAAATTCGACGAAAAGTCCTGTCCCTCTTAGATATTTAATTCCAATAAGTATTCATTCATTTGCATAACAACAAATTGTGTTTAAATAAAACGGTCTAAAGATGCAAATTGCTGGAGATAACTTTTATTATTTCTTTCTCCTCGTTCGTTTTAACATTATGCGTGTAGAAAAGGCGTTTGTAAAGGAATTTTAGAAAATAACCAACCGCCTATTTATGTTTGAAGTGTTTCAACAACTTCATTTGTATTTTATCTATCTAATATTTCCTTTAACTTTTCCATTAACAAATTGGGTTTTAGGTGAAGACTACGTGGCTTCGATATCTTAGATGGTATTTAAATTTGATATCTTTTTATGCTGTTCAAAATAAAATAAAGCAGACACTGATTTATATTATGATTTCATACATTTTTGAGTAAGTATTGTATTTGACATCAATAATTTTAACTGAGTATGTGATTTAGATATTTTCCTGTTGTAGAAAATTTATTTTATCAAATCCAATCAAATTAGTTCACACAGCCCGAATAAATGGCCAGGTATATGTATGTTTTTTGAAATTAAATTCCAATATCATAATCAGTCGGGATAGATTTACTTCATATTCAGTATTATTATTAGGTATGTAGCTGAATGAGATAAATATAAAGTTATCCTGAATATTTTCCCTACATTTACAATATTTGACTTACATAATAATTAAGATCTCTCTTACTTTGGTAGTCCGCTAATTAGTCGACCCTCGGAATAAAAGTCAAGATTTTTACCAATAGACCTCTCTAAGTACCTACTTATTAGATAAGATCTATTTTAACAAAATCAATTTTGCTCCTCTGAATTGATATTGATAAGAAAATTCTTCACGTATAGAAAAACCCAATAGATACCCTATAAAACTTCGTGAACGGAACAAAATCTTAGCTTCACTATTCATCCATACAAATATCTACATTAGCAGATATGCCTTCATAAAAACTAACGATAATGTCCGGATCTGAGTTTCTTTTTTTAGGAAAGAAGAAGCTTTGCTTGTATCATGTAGGAAAATGCGCAAAAAAATGTGAAGCATATAGAAACTTGTACTTACATGGCAAATAGAAATTCCCATAGATCATTCCTGATTGACCGCTCGGTTTCCCTTCGTTTCCGTTGACAGAAATATTTTTTCAAATCCCATTACGAAAATTTGTTTAAAGGCCCGCAAAAAGGATAGGAGAGATCTATAAAAAGTTTATACTAAGTTTTGTTATAAGTAATAAGAGTTACTTTTAATTACAAGAGCAACATGGTACACAATTTAATTTAAAATCTAATTTTAGTTGGGAAATTCATTTGGGAAATATTAAATAAGTTGACAAAAATAATAACAAAAATAATTTAAAGGTCATCTTTGAAAAATATTAGCTAATTTTTAAATAAATTACTTTATTATAAACACTAAATACTCGCTAAATTTATATGAGTGAAAATGTACGAGTTAGATAAGTACCTATATATACCTACTCGTAGTGTTTACTGTACACAATCTACACAGAAAGAACATTCGAGTTTAATGATATTTAATATTGTTACTGTGCCCAGTTAAGCGCTATATTATAAGGTAATTTACTATTTTTACTACAGAAAGTTATTACATTATTTAACAGCTACTTACTGATATTTTTATTGGTAACGGGTACTACACATGTAAGTTTTAAATCTGTAGAGATGTTGAATGAATAAATAAATGCTTTATAGTGCCAAAAACTTAAATTAAACAAATATTACAAAGTATTTTTTATTAGATTTTTGCGATTATGCATAATGAAACAAATATTTACCGGGTTTTACTCGCGTTTTATTTATTAATGGCATTGTTAAAATGTAGGAAAATTACGAGCTTTTGCTAACTCAATACTACTAAATACAAAAACTGACTGAACTGTAGTACAATGGGCAGTCTTATAGCCTAAGGGCGATCTCTTTCAGGCAACTAATCTTTTGGTGTAATGTCAAGATATGGACTTGTCGTTATACCCTTATTGTCCCAGCGGGTCTTGTTGAACATGCGAAATTACAAGTAGACCACCTTACGGTTCTATAGTTTCTTAGTTATGAGAGGATTTAAAGTAGCTTAAAATGCTTCGTATAATACAACTACACATGCCATATTTCACCAATTTCTTCTACAGTCCGTAAGTATCAATTTATCCAAGATTACAAAATTTTGTCTATTAAATCAAGACTTCTGATCTTTCGAGGTTTAAACCCATCGACCTACGTATCTTCAATTTAGATATATCGATGTATAGTCATTCGATATGGTACCTGTGTCGTAGATTAGATACAATGTGGATAAATTTAAGGCAGTCAGTAAGTTTAGTACCCATATTATCTATCTATTGACGTCTGACAACAGAAGAAAATGACCGCCACTATCTATGCAGTACATTGCTGCCTTGAAGTGATCACCGGTAATAACCACGTTACATTAAAGCAGCAGTGTACAGTGCCTGTCAATTTCTACTGTTATCTGACATCCACTGGATAGATAACTGATCCTAGAACCTATGCAGTAAGCACTACCGAAAGACGGTTTCTCTACGGTACAGAAGCTGTATATGTATATACTGTACGGTATCATATCTGTACATCAAGATATAAAAAAACCTGAGAAAAATAAACAATCGTCTATACTACGTATATATTTGACGTTTTATTTATTAGAAAACCCTTTTTCTTCTCTCTGAAGATTTCACTGAAATCTATTCCGTCGGTATTACTGCACAAATCATTTACGTAGTTTAAAGAAACCCCCATAGATTTCACAGAAATATGGGCTCGTGTTCGCTTCAAGTCGGCTTTTTACGAGTATTGTGTTACAATTTTGTGAATTCAGATAGTTTGGGCGATCGGGGCGAGTTAAAACTAAAAACTAGTAGCTAAGCATTTGTTCAACGGCCGACATTTATGTATATATGATTGTCTTTTTCTTTTCATGTAGATGTGCGGCTCACCTAGTGTTAGAGTTTGCAAGTCGTCCTAAGGCCTTTAACTTGACCTAACCACTGCTATCAGAGATAACAACTGGGGCCAACTGCTCAAAGTGCCTTCCGAAGCAAAGAGGATCTCGAGAAAGTGATGTTTCTGTAATTTAGAGAATTCAAGCCTGTAAAAGTGTAAATCAAACAAAACATTTTTCGTGTATTTTATGAACGAAAACTGAACTGTAATATGTTAAAAATGAAGGATCTATATTTGCTTCCTGTACCAACAACATTTGCAAGTCGATCCGATTTTAAAATTCAACGTGAAACAGTCTTCCTAGCATCAAGCTCGGTTCCTATATCTACTTAGCTTCGTGTTTCCAGATTCAATAAAATCCATATTCAGAGTTTAAAATATTCGACGCACGCTTCGCCAATGGTTCTTTAGTGACAAGTACCAAAATTGCAAAGAGTAGTTAGGCACCTGTTAACTACCTATTACAACTTCGTATAGACATATTTTGAAGGGTAGTATTTAAGGGATAATCTTCATAGAGCCTCGGATGAAATATTAAACTTTAAGCAGCTTAAGAACTTCTAAAATGGTATGAATATTTAATAAACACACAGTCACTACTTTATTACTTTAACATCCTAATACTAAGTTTCCAAAACAAACCTTTACTATACTGAATTGTATACCTACTTAATTATACTACGTTTTACCTTGTGTAATAAAACGGGCATGCCGTTTCTATTCATAGCAATATTCAAGTTAAATTATTCCCCGCCATAAAGGTTACCACGGTGGATTTTCGCAATTACGGAGAAGCGAATTTTTTACTGTCCTGCGTAATGAGAGAGGTGAAAAAATTCACAGTAGCACAACACTGGTATGGTACAACTATTAAAATACGGAAACTAATAGTGAATGCCGCACTCGGGGCTCAGTGTTACACGATTAATGTTACAACATAATACTTATGTGAATCTGTGCTCGACAACTAAAATGTTTTTTTCAAAACATTTGTTCCCACAGGCTAGTGACACTTGAAAAATGATAGTTAAGAGGTGTTTTATGAAAACATGTTACCCGTCTCTATTAATGTGACACTATACAAGATGTAACGGGCATGCCCTTTTAAGCCGAAAGGGGGTTGTTCTAGACATCTATGCGAACAACGTTTGTTTTACGACTTTTGAAAATTCGAACTTTTTTTTTAATTTTGAGGTTATGGGTTATTGAAAAACGGCTGCTTTTGAAAATAAACGTATAATTGTAGTTTCGATTGTTGTCGACTAAACTAAATGAAAAGACAAGATAAGGTCAATGACCTCGAACTCTGAGAAACAGAGCAGCTGATTTTCAAGTAAACTTTTAACTAAAATTTTTCAAAAACTTCGAATTTCCAAATTTAAAGTTGTAGAACAAAAGTTGTTCGATTAGACGTGTAGTCTAAGGGCTTACCCATTACACCTTGTATACTCAACGTAATTATTATTAGGTTTTTACCTGAACCGTAAGTAAAATTTGTTTAAAACATTTTTGCTGGCATAATAATCCAATAATATGACAAATTGCCGAGTCGGGCGGGACTTTTCGAAATCACTATAGATAGACATGACCTGAGTTCGTGCCGTAATTCGAATGAAAACTACGTGTTGCCATTGCAATACTGGCCATCAATTAATTTGATGAAGTTAAATTTCAAAATGAAATGCCTTTTCGTGTGCAAATTAATTTATTCGCGGTGATCAATCGGCTGAATCGTTGTATCTTTATTGTACCTACTGAAAAGATTCGCTTAGGTTCAAGCTCGGAACACAAACACCGGGTGGCGGACCAGGAAATGAATG
Source organism: Idaea dimidiata (assembly GCA_949358125.1). Lineage (NCBI taxonomy): Eukaryota > Metazoa > Arthropoda > Insecta > Lepidoptera > Geometridae > Idaea > Idaea dimidiata. The sequence goes on along the minus strand of OX442339.1, from coordinate 9,742,107 downwards.
AATGAATAAATTCTTTATTGTACACACCACATAAATTACAAGATAAATAGATAGAAACAAATACAGCTTAAATTTAGGTAGCACAATGGGCGGCCTTTCCCGAAAGCGCCTTTGGATGGTTCCACACATGGGTGTGAACTTTTTGACAAACTCAGACGATACATTGTTTTAGATAAAAATGTTTAATTTTCTAGAAAATAATTAATCGCGTTGTTACGACGCTTACTTTAACTTTACCTATCCATCCATATTGGTATTAAATAGCTAAGTGTCAAAAACCGTTGCCATCTGAGTTTTGACGAGATCTGTGGCGCGTCGGGCGTACGCTTGACTGCAATTCAGGAGGTTGCAGGTTCGATTCCCGCTGGGTGCAAATATTTATGCTTAAAAATAAATATTTGTATCTGGTCTGGGTGTATCCTATGTATAATATGTATGTATTAACAAAAGATAAATAAACATAAGTAGTATATCCATTCTCTAGTCACCGTAACACAAGCTTAGCAGCTTACCATGGGGCTAGATGGCGCTGTGTGTTGGTCACAGAATTTATTTATTTATTAAAAAAAAAGTTATTTGTGTTTATGCGAAAAAGAAAGATTGTAGAATATTTGAACTACTCCTACATTTCGTACAGTCTTTCGGAAATAATAGTATAGTTCAGTTTACCTATACTGTTATAGGTATCCATCCACAAAATAAATATATAAAATATCAGCTAATTCCTTTATTACATTGTTCGTTGCTTATATAACATTTTTGCAATTACGTTTAGTTTCTTTGAAACGGGTGCCTAATGATAACTTCTGTACAGTTTCGCTAAGAATATCCTCCGTAAAGTCATAATGTTTTAGTCAAGTTTTCCGACATTTTCCAACAAAAGTGCTTCAAGGTAAAGCTATTGTTTCCTGGAATGTAAGAAATGGTTTCCTCTGGGACCTTAAAACGAAGATCGTGAGTAAAGTAATTAAGAAAATTAGGAAACACGCAAGCCACATCATCGTGTGTATTTTGAGGTACTTTAACTTCTTGAGAACATACAGATATACCTAATAATTTTATATTATACACATTTGACGACCTCTATAGTACAGTCAGAATACGACTTAAGGTATCAGATGCATATTTTAAAGTTTTATTTTATTCAATAACGGTTCATTAATATTTGCATCTAATAAAAACACTTCAGAAGCTTTAGTGATGTCAAGTAGAATAATCAACAATTACTGAACCGTTATTGAAAAAATTAACTCGCTTACTTATAAAATATTATTTACACATGACTAAGTTATGTGACGTTTGTCTCTGTCAGTCAACTTTGAAACTTCATGTGACAGTAAAAGACAAACGATGCATAGTTATGCAGCGCATTAATTAGCGTTTATAAGTATGGGGGTTAAACTTTAAAATACGCAACTGGTATCTCAAGTCCTCAAGTAATAATTATTACTCTAAGCTCAAGTCGTATTCTGACGTCCGTCATCGCGCAAAAACTTAGTTGTGGCGCAGAAGGTTGCTGGTTCAATTCTCTCCGGGAACAAGTATTCATGCTAACTATAAGCGTGTATTGTTTTTAACATTTATAGGCGACAGTTCTAGGTGGGAAAATCATAAAGATTTACTTAACATATCTTTCATATCCTTCATCTAAAACCCAAAGTACAAGCCTTGTTGCTTTCTTTGAGGCTAAAGGACGCTGTTTAGAACGGCTTGAAATATTTTTTTTGGTTTGTTTATTTGCGGGTAAGTAGTGTACTTGCAGATAAGCTTGGATGAAGAAGATCATAATAATAATAACAAATTAGGAAGGCACCTACGTAGCACAAAATACAATAATATTAACTTATTTTCAGGAGCCGTGTGTTGGAAACGAGCGCCTAAATCAGCATAAACTTTAACTGCAACATGCAACTACGGCGCGGGCGCCATATCCAACCCCTTTATCCTACTTTAATATTATAAAGCTGAAAGTTTGTGAGTATGTGTGTATGTATGTATGTGTGTTTGTTACTCAATCACGCAAAAACTACTGAACCGATTACGATGAAACTTGGAATATAGGTAGCTGGGGACCTGGATACTTTTTATCCCGTAATTTTCGCGGGAACGGGACTTACGCGGGTGAAACCGCGTGGCGCAGCTAATTTGTAAATATTTGTTAAATAAAAAGTATGATCCTATAATATGTAGGTATTTATTTACAAAAAAAAGTATAATACGTAGAATATCAGTTGTCTAGTACCCATAGTACAAGCTTAATGCTTTAATAAATACATAATATGATACATAGAAAACACCTAGAACCAGAAACAAACATTTATGGTCAGCAGATATGTTTGTGTCCAGTGGGAATCGAACTCGTAATCTTGTGCGTTTCAGTCCGGGCTTCGCCCGCCGCGCCACAGAGGCCGTCGAGGCCAAGATATTGGTTTAACTGTACAGCATATTAATATCTTTAGGTTGAAATTAAATTACCGCATAATTTGACCATACCTACTGACATGATAGTAATCTTGTAGAAATGCTACGAAAGTACTGAGATATATAAATAAATAAATATTTCACTACAATGCACACAGCGCAATCTAGTCCCAAACTAAACACTAGGCTTGTACTATGGGTTCTAGATAACGGATATACTACATATTATATATTTTTTTTGTAAATACATACATAATATACATAGAAAGACACCCTGACCAGATACAAATATTTATTGTTAAGCACCCGATGGGAATCGAACCCGCAGCCTTCTGCATTGCAGTCGAGCATCCGCCCGACGCGCGCCACGCGTCTCGTAGACTATAGCTACGAGGATAACTCGTCTCGTATACCTTATACAAAATTGTCCGTATCATCTAACATTATAAAGAGAAAAGAACTATCTGTTTGTTTTTTTTTCTTGTAATAATAGACTCCAAAACAACTAAGTAGACCGATTAAAAAAAAAAATGAATTGAAATGGTGGAAGATGTAGCACGCTCAGTTTAGTACTACATAAACTGCTAGCTGTGCCTCGCGGGTTTACCTGCGTATAATATCGCTGCTGGTGTGCCAAATTTATGAGAAATTCCATTTTCCCGTGATTGACAAACAAACATCTCAACAAAACACTTTATTTACTGGGTTTAATCGCGTTTTATTCATGATTTTTTAAAGAACCGAGCTTTAGCTATTTTACAATTGGCCTTTTCAAGGTTGACTGAATAAAGTGTTTTATTATGCAAAATCGCGAAAACCATAGAAGAAATTAAACATCTAAAGTTTATTATTTATTTTCTTTATTGACTTGGAATCAACAGCTCTTACAAAACATTAGAAGCAACAAATAACCATAACTTATAGCCAATAACAGATTCCTAATTTTAATTTAATACAGTTAATATGGTTGTCGGAAGCAAGTGCTATGTTATCCGTGTATATTTTAAGAAAAGATCTTACAAAAAACATTTTAAGGTACACATACATACACATGTGACGTAAGGAAGTGGTTAGAACTTGAAGAGCAATTAGTGAAATTTAGTATAATTTTGAAGTTTTTAGCATTTATAATATTAGTAGGATTATCTGCGTCATCTTAATTAAGCTCGCTAAATCAATAAAACCGGTAATACCAATAAACAATATAGCACTTTGATGTCATTGTTCTTATAATGTACGTATAGTTACTTCTTGTATACCTACTTAATTAAAACTATTAGGATTTAGTTCGTTCGCTCCGCTCGGTAACGTGGAAATTAATCTTGAGCATAATTAATGAGTGGTGAGTGGGTGCGAAAAGTCGGGGGTCATATTCCTCACCATACCTTAGCAAAAACATTATATACGGGTGTGTTAAGTCACCTACAAAATTAGTTGCCTTTGTCAAATTTTAAACGATTTTACAAATGACGACAATAAATATTATTTGTATCTGGTCTGGGGCCCTATTTTTAAATCAAATGTGCCATTTCTAGCGATTAAAATACTTTAATTTCTACCGATTTCCGTTTGATTTCAGTAATATTTCTATGTGAATCGCACGACCGTAACTTGTGGTATCAACCACTAGCCGCAGGAGTCCGACATCGAACGAAAATCATCAGGTATCGATTTATTAAAATCGCCAGCAGTGCAACAAGCGATTCAAAAATAAGGCTCCTGGGTGTCTGTCCCAATTGTAGACAAACATTTAACATCCTCGCTACGCTCGGGAGTAAACCTCGAGTCCTTCGTTGCCTTCGCGATTTAAGTCTTCACCCGCAACAGAAGACACTGCTTTATTCCCTTGGTCTATAATTTACTATTTTTCCCATTGGTCTATAATATCTACCTATAACCTACTATTTTTTGTGATATGTTAGACAGAGTAACACACAACACTCTGGTAAGTGACGACGTGGACTAAAATGTAGCATGCTGACGGCCAAATTCCACGAGGAATATGGACTCCTAACTTATTCCAACCGTATGTAAACATCTTGAAATAATGATTAACGTCGGCGGCGGATTTAAGAAAAACAACAAGGTAAGAAAAAGATTTTAGATTTAGTTTTTTTTTTTGTATTGTTTTTTGGTTTATTTTGTATTTGTATTTAAATTCTCTATGTAATTGCGTTTATTAGGTAATGACCAAATACAGAAAAGCTACTCAATATGAAAGGTCTATACAAGATGTAACGGGCAAGCCCTTTTAAGCCGAAAAGGGGTTGTTCTATACGTCTAGGCGAACAACTTTTGTTCTACGACTTTTGAAAATTCGAAGTACTTTTCGAAAATTTTAAGTGTAAAGTTTACTTGAAGATCAGCTGTTTCTTAGAGTTCTAGGTCATTGACCTTATGTTGTCCTTTAATTTAGTGTGGTCTACTACAATCAAACCTTCAATTACCTTTATTTTCAAAAGTAGCTGTGTAGCACTGCGTACTTTTATTATTTTAGTAAACGCTTAGTTCCGTACTACCTACAATAGATGGCGTTAGTGTTCTTGCCTTAGATCGCGATATTGTAATAATGTACCCGTTTAGTAACCACTATTCCATACTAGATGGCACAGTCACAACGTGACTTCTAGATCGCGGTATCATTGTGGAACCGTATTTAGTATGTGCCATTCATTACTAGATGGCGTTGTAAAATTCATTGTAGATCGCGCTATCGTTGTTGCACCCCGTAGAATGACCTTAGGTCGAGGATTTTGTTTGTCGTGCTCCACCAGGGTACTCACTCGGTACTATTGCTTAGGTTTCTGTATGTGCACTCCCGTTACTACCGTATGGAGTTCTGGGTGTCCTTCAGCTTCCTTCCAGGCATATAACCGCAAGTCGAAACCCCTGTCCACCCGTAGTATTGTTACCTAGGTATATGTACTTGGTAATATACTTCTAAGACACAGTACGTCTTTCACTTCCCCCCGTTCACCCCTCCCCTCTGCTACGAGTCTACGCCAGCTGCTACGAGGTTCCAGAGCCACGGACTACGAGGTACTCCCCCCCGCTACGGACCCGGCTGCGCTTCGAGGTGCTACGAAAGGGCTACGACCTACACTACCCGCACTACGACCTACTACGTCGTAGAATTGCTACACGACCCTGCTACGCGACTCTCCCACTCGTCACGCGTGCTACAGCTGTTTTTTCAGTGAAACATAACCTCTAAATTTTCAAAAAAAAAATTCGAATTTTCAAGAGTCGTAGAACAAAAGTTGTTCGCCTAGACGTCTAGAACAACCACCTTTCGGCTTAAAAGGGCTTGCCCGTTACATCTTGTATATACTTAAACAATGAAGCAGCTCTGAAACTCAAAAATTAACAAACTAATTCTGAATTTAGAAGCTGCCGAATTATTTAAGCAGCCCTCAAATTTTAAGTGACGTTCCTGTATTAGGCCGTAAGTCTTTGTGTGTGTTCGCGCAGCGGAATGTTGTTGAATTTAAAAATTTGAATTATGCAGATATTTAGTGTATGACGTCGTATAATTGTGTGTGGTAGAAAAAAATTTGTGTACGCAGCCATTGTGGAGAAATTCACCAAAAACTGTTTCCGCTGGGCGAACGTTGTCCTGGCGGAACTTTTTTTAATCCATTAACTTTAGAAGGAAAGAGATGTGTCCAAAAATTAGTGTGTATTTGTGTGTAATTGTGTATGTATGAATAAAATTAGTGCATGCATAAACTTCGGAGAAATTCAAGTTTACGCTACGCGAACGTTTGGCCATTTCCTAGTTTTCATATAAAGCGCTTACATAGAGAGCTGTAGATTTTTACATACGTTGTTTTGAATTTGTTTATATTTGTTTAGAAAACAGATTTTAAAAAAATCGTAGGGCTTAAAAGATAAAAATATAAACGTAAAATACGCTTATTAGGTCTTAGTTCTTAAAGTATGCACTTTGGGGTCTAGATTTTCACGTTTATACAAACCTTGTAAGAGTCCGCAACATGTTGCCAAGTATCAATAATGCTCCGTTAGTAATTAAAGAGTTATAGGACAAATTACCATAAATAGATCACTGTTAACAAAGCAGTCAAATATCACGTCGTTCTAAAGGAATTGCATGGTAAAATGTATGCCAATAATTAGTGTATTCATTCAACTATTCACATGCAAAAGTTCATGTCATGAAATTCAGTAATTAAATAAAACAATTATAATACTGACGAAGCATCGAAAACCTATATAACCCGACCAAGTTCGGATGGCTACAAAAAAGCGGCCGTGCAATATATTTAGGTAACATCCCAAAATGTACAGTATAATACCGGTATTGAATTGGTATAGGTGATAACACAATTGTTGTTTCGATATTATTTATCGGTCATTTATACACCTACTTTTTAAATGTATTTGACTAGGACAGAAAGTAGGTACTATTTACGTAGGTACATTATTTAAGTATGCTTGAGATATAATAATAGGGGTTAAAGTATGAAATTGCCGTTTTATTGCAATAGGTTCTTTGAATTGACATAGAATTTGACTGCTTTGTTAACAGTGATCTATTTATGGTAATTTGTCCTATAACTCTTTAATTACTAACGGAGCATTATTGATACTTGGCAACATGTTGCGGACTCTTACAAGGTTTGTATAAACGTGAAAATCTAGACCCCAAAGTGCATACTTTAAGAACTAAGACCTAATAAGCGTATTTTACGTTTATATTTTTATCTTTTAAGCCCTACGATTTTTTTTTAAATCTGTTTTCTAAACGAATATAAACAAATTCAAAACAACGTACGTATGTAAAAATCTACAGCTCTCTATGTAAGCGCTTTATATGAAAACTAGGAAATGGCCAAACGTTCGCGTAGCGTAAACTTGAATTTCTCCGAAGTTTATGCATGCACTAATTTTATTCATACATACACAATTACACACAAATACACACTAATTTTTGGACACATCTCTTTCCTTCTAAAGTTAATGGATTAAAAAAAGTTCCGCCAGGACAACGTTCGCCCAGCGGAAACAGTTTTTGGTGAATTTCTCCACAATGGCTCCGTGCACAATTTTTTTTCTACCACACACAATTATACGACGTCATACACTAAATATCTGCATAATTCAAATCTTTAAATTCAACAACATTCCGCTGCGCGAACACACACGTAAGTCTTTCTAATAATACTGGCTACATATGGCTATGGCTAAGTAACACGAAACTTTACGTATCCATAATCCATTTATATACTCACTAGCTGCGCCGCGCGTAAGTCCCGTTCCCGCGGGAACATTGGGATAAAATGTAGCTTATGTGTTATTCCCGGTATCCAACTACTTATAGTCCAAGTTTCACCGCAATCGGTTCAGTAGTTTTTGCGTTATTGAGTTATAAACATCCAAACACACACACTTTTACATTTTTAATATTAGTAGGATAAAGTCATACGTATAAATTCTCTACATTGGTTGTTCTTTAAAAGTTATGCCGAAAAAGTAAAAAGGCTCAATAATATTTTCTAACTTTTTGTTTACCGAAATCGTCCAAGCAATCAACCCCTTACTCAAGTATCACGTAAGTAGGTACGAGTACATGTGGGAATGTTCATACGCAATCAAATTCAGTTGGCTTCCTTCCTATTGTAATATTTACATACCCACCCACGTTAAACCAATAAAACTTTTCTGATTTTATGAAAATAAGGAAAAAGAAACTTAGATTGTAAGATACCTACTTAAAACTAAATGACACGACATCATGAAGTACCTAAGCACATATTAAGTAGTAAGATGTCTAGAAGTCGTTATCTCAGTTTATTGTCCTGTTTATCTTTCTACCTACATGCTAGTGCAGTCGACACGAGACCATCAGTACCTTCTTCTAAGTCCAGACTTTTACTTGCGTCATATTGTTATGGGATCGAATATAGCAGTCGTAATAAAATATTTTTTTTTATATATTTCAACTTTCTGTGTGGGTATTGTTGCATGAATGAATAGCACATGATCCTCCACTACCGCGACCACAGGGAGTACAGTCCCCGAAAAAAATGTAGCGTTGTCTGCTCATGGTGACTACAGTCACCTTTTTCTGTGACGTCGGGGTTGTTTTTTAAAGCCATTATTTGAGAAAAAAAAGATTGAAATAGTTTTACACGACGATACTAGATGGCTCCTTATTAAATTCTTGATCCAACGGTATGTAAAAGTCACTCTATGGCAAAGACAATTTCAAAGAAAAAAAATATTGAAGATGACATTCCATCATTCTGTGTTCCGTCATTCTATTCTATGGACGGTTGAGTGAAATTCGTTAAAATTATCGTAATTTTCCACCTAACTTATAGATAATTGTACATAAAATTAATTATGAGGATATTTACTTATCGAAATATTATGGTTACGACTTTTTCAAAACGTTTTGAGTGAATAGGACAACGTGAAATATGGGTGCATCTTCAAAGAGGTTAGTTGAAAAGTCAAAATGTAATCTGTATATTATTTGGATATATTTTTGTAAAATAAATAATTCAACCTAAAGAGTGATTAAGTTAGTCATATTTAGAGACATTTACAACAAAATAATGTTGAATTAAGTATTAATTTTCCTAAAAAAACAACTTAAATATCAAGATTCGATGCCGGGGAGCACAGTCCCCACATATTTAAACTAATTAATTTTTAATATTTAGCTAAATATTTATATTTAGGTAGTAATATAGTTTGAAAGGGCATAAAATAAACTTTATTTTGATAAAAAAATAATAAACAAAAACAAAAAAAAATATTTAAAAAAGAGGAAATAAACAAATATTACGGAATTTTTACTAAAACACCTAAATTAAATTTATTTTTTATCCTTTCCACATTTATTACATAATTAGTCAAACATTTAAAATTATTCTGGATTCCATTAGCTTTTTGTCGGTATTTTTTATTTTGTTATAGCTGTAGTAGTTTGTTAACTGTGATAGTTTTTGTCGAGAAGGTCGCGGTCGGGTAGTGCAGAATAATTTCGCGAAACGTGCAACGTCGAATTACGCAAGATTCGCGGGGCGGTTTGTATCGCGGTAGTGGTTAAACTTTTAAAGAATCGTAGATGACCAGATTAGTAAAAAAACCAACTGCATACCTACCTACAGCTAAATAGTCACGATAGATATGAAAATAAACTCATATATGAATTTTAATCGCTTCTGTTATATTATTTTTTAGCCTTTTTAACACCCGATGTTTCGACTTTACTATGTCTCCCGTGACTTTACCAATCACGGGTAGACAAAAACTATCAAAACTGATAAATAAGTCTAACATATTATTTTACACTTACCACGATGTCAAACAAATCCATAGAATGCCACTTTTTGTTTTTGTATAAAAAATAATAATATGTAGTTAGCATCCTATAAATTTTCCATTAAATTTAAAACAGTAATCTTTTAAGAAAACTGTACTCTTTTCAGAATAGGTTAGGTACCTACTAACTAAACGGAAAAGATGAAGTGCTTGAGACCAAAAATAAATTTCGCTAACAATTCAAGGGAATGAGTAGCGACAATTGCGAGAGGCGGCGAAAGGGCGGACGGGCATAAGTCACTGTCAGAGACCGGTCGCCCGGCACTTTTTTGCTCATCTGCTCCGAGTTTGTGCTTACAACAATGATTAAACGTGTATAAAACTAAAATCTGGCTAAAATACACGTGGTACTTAGTTGACTACAAAGAGTTCTAAAGTATCAAACCACTTATGTATCCTGATTGAGACTGAGACTATTTTGAGTCGTGCAAAAAAAACCCAATTTGAGAAGGTCTCTTTGAGGAAAAGCGAGGCCGTAAACAATTACAATTAAGACTTTATACTCCAACTCCGCTACGACTTTATACCCTATAGCACCGGTCTATAGGAATATGGTTACGGTATACCCTGTCCGTAAAAGATTACCTATTAGGGTTTCTTGGTGGAATGCTTCAGTCTGGACTTACTCCGGTCTGGACTACCCACCGGCCTAAGTCTAAGCGACAAGCGGACTCGGCCATGTCCTGATAGACTGGCTTAGGAAGTCGAGTCGGATCTTGATCCACTGCTATCTCCTAGATGAGCATGCTATTTATAAGAATGGACTATCATCACCAACTATCCGCTGAGATTGTGTTCAAACGCTCATCTATCAATTATTGAAGTTTTATTACGAAGTGATTTATGGTCAATCTTAATTCAGTCATTCATTGGCAAGTAACATCTATGTGAGATGATTTAGGTAGCGTTGGCTTGTTGTTTCTTTTTAACCAACTTCATAAAAACAGTGTTTTTAGGTATGCTTTATGTAAGTATCCACTAAAGAAAGGATTGTTTTTCAACAATTACACATTTTATATGGAATCGGGACTACAGCGGATTAAACCGCGGGGCTAGTTTATGTATTGCGTTTAAAAATATTACCTACACATGTTGGTATCTATCGATCTTATCAAGTTCACTTTTATATTTATTTATTTACGTAATAATATAAACCAATAACCATTTATCAAATAAAAACCAACGACCTATAAAATGCCGACATTAAACATCCAAATAAGTGTAATTTGAAATTTCTCCAACAAGAATCACATTCAGTTGCTATCATTACCGCGAAAGGAAGTCAAAATAGCAAAACCAATGAGCTTCAGGAATCGGTTGAAATAAAAAAAAATGCTTGGCAAGAGAACCCGACGACTACTTATATGAACCATTCACACGATGCCTATGTCCAAGCCAACTCAGTACCTAGGCCAAATAAAAAAACAAATCATATATAGACTGACAAACACATCCATTCTTGGTGTTACGTATTCGGGTAAAACGCTATTCTTTAAAATTTGCAGTAATTTTTCATTGACTTGGAAATCAGTAACGTGTGATTGGTCCATTAGTAAATACGTATACATAGATATATAGGTAGGTGCCTTCCTAAGTAGGTAAACAATCTCTAGAATAACCCAATTAGGTACGAAACCTTGCCAGACCTTTGTGAATAATTAAAAGGCCATATTAACTTTCATCAGGGTAGTGACGTGTTTGCCCACGCAATGTCGAAACTTCTATAGTATAGTTACCAATCTCTTGTCGTACGTACGTTTTTTTTTTAATTTCAGACTATAACATGACGTTTCAGTTACTTGTATAAATTTGACTTTTTACCCGACTGCGCGACGCAAAGGAGGGTAATGTGTTTATCAGTCTATGTATGTATGTATGTATGTAAGTATGTATGTATGTATGTATGTATGTATGTATGTATGGATGTTTCTATGTGGCGTTCTAGAGGCCAAACGCGTGGACCGATTTTGATGATTCTTACGTTAATCGATTCGTCTTAATCTGGCGAGTGTGACTAAAGAAATGACAGTAATCCAAAGTAACATATGTCACCACCAGACGCCATATTGTCAAAATTAAAAAATCCAAAATCGTCAAAGTATGTCAAGATGGGTATCGTTGAATAGGTTTTTAAAAATAAATATTAGGTTTCTTTCACCATTTTTCATTTTAAAGAACCGTTTAGGAAATATAACGGTTTAAAGTTAATTTACAATTAGGTATTCTTGCTTTTTATTACTAACGAACAAGTTTTTATTTTTGTTACGTAGTTACGCTTGGAACTATCAAAGTATAAGCCGTGATGGTACAGGTGACAGGAATTTATTGATATATAGGTACTAAAACAATATTTACATAAATTGTACCTACCTACTGAATAAAAGCCTAATAACACTTAGGTACCTAAAAACGTTAAAAGAATAATAATAAATTTAAACAATAAATAACTAAACCCTAACAGAATCTTACTAATATTATAAACGCGAAAGTTTGTATGTATGTATGTATGTGAGGTTGTTACTCTTTCACGCAAAAAATACTGAACCGATTGCGATGAAACTTGGAATATAGGTAGCTGGGGGACCTGGATTAACACATAGGCTACTTTTTATTCCCGCGGGAACGGAACTTACGCGGGTGAAACCGCGGGGCGCAGCTAGTACATTATAACCCCCTACCTAATGAAATGAATAGATTACGAGACTTACCTACAAGCTTGTGCTTAGTGTAGAATCGATGTCTGATATATGTAATTTGAGAAATGTGTAATAAGTGTCATAGTTAATAAATAAATATTTAATTTGATTTTGATTTGACCTACCATCAATAAATGAAAATAGCTAAAAAGCGTAAAATAAAAAAAATAATTTATAAAAAAACAAAAAACCCGACTGCGTAAAAAACTCGATTAAAAAATACGCATAGAAACAACAAAAAAACCAAAAAGAAAAAAACAAGCCCAGTAATTTGAAATTACGCTAAGTAATAATAGTTTTGTAATCGATACACACAGAACACATAATAAATGAGTAAAAAATTACTCACAGTCGGGACCCATTGGAAAAATTAGATTGGTAAAATGAATGGGTCCCGACTGTGAGTAATTTTTTACTCATTTATGTGTTCTGTGTGTATCGATTACAAAACTATTATTACTTAGCGTAATTTCAAATTACTGGGCTTGTTTTTTTCTTTTTGGTTTTTTTGTTGTTTCTATGCGTATTTTTTAATCGAGTTTTTTACGCAGTCGGGTTTTTTGTTTTTTTATAATTTTTTCTTCTGAAAGAAGTGAAAATCATATTCTACTTAAAATTAAAAAATGAAACAAAGTAAATTAACTCAGACTTTGTTCATTTGGAAATTTATTTTTTCCAACTTTCTTGAATAATGAAGAAAATGTTTTTTCTCCTATATCTGATAGAAAAATAATATTTTATATTTCACAAACGTAAGGTATTGTTGTTTTTGTTTTATTTAAGCTGTGAACAAATACGTTATTCTAGAGCAAAGAAAAGACGACCTCTATGAGTGAATAGAACAAAGAAAAGGTGATCTTTAGTGTTCCGTTTCTTAGAGGTAAAAAACCATTATAATATCACTCACTTTTCTTCTCTTTGGTATTGATATACCTACCTACTACATATATTCCACCAGCGGTAGAGTTTTAAAATTGTCAATGAATCGGATTGTATTCAACTATAAAGTAGGAGTATAATGTTTAAGGAGTCGAAGTTTAAAGTTCCTGCAATTCAACGAGAAGTGGAAACTTCTTTCTTGTACACAAAACTATTCTAATATAGCAACTTTAGAATTACTGTGGAAATGCAGTATGTAGGTATGTACCTACTTTTATTCTTTTTGTATTTCTTTTCTATTTGTTAAATACGCCTCCCAAGGTATTAAATATTATGTAATTAGGTATCAAACACACACAAACAGATAGGTACCTACCCTACACCGTGCTCAGCGAACTATAATAAAGCGTCTGTTACTCAATATTTCGATTCCCAACTCGAAGTCAATATTCCAAGAAATTTTACATCGATTGATCTCATACTGCAATATGTTTGAAGGAGAAGAATAGATTAAGTTATAAGATAATAGTAATATGTCTGGAATAGTCTGGTTCGAAGAACTTCGGATTATTGTTCGACGCCCTTGGCGAGGAATCGGAAACTTGGTATCCATCTAATATTACCTATGGTTTACTTTTATTACTTCGACTAGTATCGCATAACGAAAACGGTTTCACCCGCAGGGTGACAAGTAGAAAAGGAATAGAAGAAGAACATTAGAATTTGTGATGAGATTCCACAGGAATATCTTAGGCGTGATATACCATCCCCACGTCACATACTATCGGCAATTAATGATTTGGCAAATGTTTTTACAGTCTGCTGGCTAACTTTCTTGGTACCAAGTTCCCTTGGAATTGAGCAGATTACTCGCAACAGCACAGTGAGAACTCCAGTAGGGGTATACAGAGAGCTTCCGTCCGAAACCGAAGATCAATTTGAATGAATGAATGAATGAATATATTAGGGGTTAAAGTATGAAATTGCCGATTTGTACTGAAAATCTTAATTGTTTATTTTTAAAATTTTTAACAAATTTATTTAATCAAAATAGTTGCCATTATTATCTATACATTGCTGCCATCTAATGGGAAGGTTATTAATGCCTTTGCGATAGAACTCCGACGATCTAGACTGCACAAACTGTGTGAAAGCATTTTGTACTGCCTCCTGGGAAGAAAACTTCTTGTCACGTAGATAATTGTCCAAATCACGAAAAAAAATGGTAGTCCGTTGGAGCAAGGTCTGGTGAATACGGAGGATGACGAATGGTTTCTAAGTGCAGTTCCTGAAGGGTCAAAATGGTTTCTCGTGCTGTGTGAGGTCTCGCGTTGTCGTGGAGCAATAATGGTGAAGATCGATTCATGAGTCGGGACTGTTTTACTGCTAGTTTTGTCAACATGGTTCGGAGTTCGGCACAATAGACATCTGCCGTAATTGCTTGACCAGATCGAAGAAAACTATAGTGAATAACACCATGCTGAGACCACCAAACAGTTACCATTACCTTTTTATTGGTAAGTTTTGCTTTAGGACACTGTTGTGGCATTTGACCTGGGGTCAGACATTGCATTTTTCTTTTCCGGTTATCATAAAGAATCCACTTTTCATCACATGTTACAATTCGATCCAATATTCCTTCATTTCTGTACCGGTTCAACAAGGCAACACGAGTTTCAACACGCGTTTCTTTCTGCAGATCAGTCAAATCATGAGGCACCCATTTTTCGTATTTTTTTATTTTATTGATTTGACGCAAGTGAGTCAATAAAGTGGGTAAGGTAACGTTAAACCATGCCGCTAATTCCTGGGTAGTTTGACTAGGATCGGCTTCCACTATCTCTCTTAATTCATCGTTATTCACCTGTGTGGGCGGTCTTCCTCGTGGCTCGTTCTTTAAGTCGAAATTTCCATCACGAAAGCGTTTAAACCAAAATCGCACGGTGCGTTCATTAGTAGACCCCTCTCCAAACGCAGCATTGATATTGCGGGCTGTTTCTGCCGCGTTAGTTACGCGTCGGAACTCGTATTCAAAAATCACTCGAATTTTCGCAGTATCCATCTTTCTTGTCTAAATTGAATAACAAAAACAATTGAAAGTCGATATTCAAATGTTTCACATTTTTTAAAAAAAGAACATCACAGAAACCATTTGAAAAAAGTTTCATTCGAAAACCTCAAACCATGAAGATTCTATGTCAATTCAAAGAACCTATTGCAATAAAACGGCAATTTCATACTTTAACCCCTATTATTACAAATACAAAAAACTTATAACTAGTGTGGTACAATGGGCGGCCTTATCGCCTTAGGCGAGCCTGCCTGCCTGTCACTGTCTTATTGAATCGTGCTGAGTGAGACGGAGATATCCATCCTAAATACCTCTAACAGGTCCGCTAGTCTCGCCGTGATCTATTAGTCTTCTATTAATACTCCCACAGGAAGAGACAGAGTAGCCCTATTCTATTTGTACCTACTTACTATCTATTTTACTATCATAAAACCTTTTATTCTAACAAAATCATGTTCGTGGTCTTCCGTGTTCGTAATATCAAGTTTATTATTTTACCCTTAATTGGGGGAAAATGTGTTTTCTTTTTACCTACTTCTATCCCCTAAATTCGTCAAAGAAATTGTTATCCTTTGTTAAGGTTTCCGTGTGATCTGATAATAACAACACCAGTAAAATATACAAGTAAACTTTTTCGGTAAAATAAAGAATTGTATTTCGTTTAATATTCTTTTGAATGTAGAATAGAACAACAAACATAATTAGAACGTTGACTTAAGGTTCTATTAAAGGTCATACTTGTAACTTTGTACTATCCGTAAAATAAAAAGTTAAACGTGGTCATACATTGAAAAAAAAACGCTGCGACTTGAGAACCTTCCTCCATGTTTTTGTCGTTTAATGAGTTATCTATTCGCTAACTATCACGTTTCAACAATTCTAAAATTGTATGAAAGGTGATGACGGCCCTTTGTGGATCTTCACATACAATTTTTGCGTTTAGGCATAAGTAGTTATACATAGTTAGCGTTACAGAAACCTAGGTATATGTCCCGTTAGTTTGAGGAGTGGTACTTAGGTACCTACACTATTTTTACAAGTAATCAGATGCGTTTGACCCGTGTAAGCTCCGATCCCGGGGTATATCGGGATTAAAAGTAGCCTAACCTCACTGACATACTGAATAATAAAAAAATAAAAATTAGCCCGTTATTTTGTCCCACGGCAGGGGCTATACTTTTGAACCAAATGCGCCACTTCGAGTGATTTAAATACCTCGATTTCTGCTGAAATTCGTTCGATTTCTGTTATTTTTCAATGTGAATCGCACGACCGCAACGAGTGGTATCAACCGCTCGCCGCAGGAATCTGACATCGAACAAAATCAGCAGATATCAAATTATTTACATTTCATGCGATTCAAAAATAAGGCTCCAGGGCAAGGGCCTTCTCTAAGAGGGGTTAAGCATTAAGACGCCACGGGAGCCTATTCGAAACCAGGCCGACCGCGCAACAATGTCTTTTTCTTTAAGAAAAAATTATGTGCGCTAATAACATCGCTTTTACGGTGAAGGAAAATATCGTGAGGAAACCGACATGTCCTAGGACTCACCATAGTCCGAAGACATGAAACATTCGCCAATCCATTCGCCACTGACATACTTTAGTACATAAAACACATTTTACACTAATTTAAAACATTACTGGAATAGGATTATCTACAATAGGTCTCATAAATTTTCCGGTAGTAGAAAACGAATTTCAAATGCCCAACAAATTTCAGCAGGTAGGTAGTTCAGCTTTTTGGCAACCCCTACCTACCTGATAATAATTGCATTTGGCAGAGACGGGTCTGATCTAATCCCATTTAAACTTAGCGGCTTCAGTGAATTACTGAGCCAATGGTAATGATTTTAATGCCGACTTCGTAGGATACATACAAATTGACACGCTAAGCCTCTTAGGGTATTTCGTGTGTGATTCTGTTAATTTTTAATAGGAAAAAGGGATTGAATAATACGTGTTTGTATCTTTACTTTTTCCTAGAACGTAACTTATATTTTTATAATAACTTGTTTTTAAATCAAAACGAATTAGTATTCGAAATGATAGCCGCCATTTTACGTGTAGGGCACAGTTAGACAAAATTTATGTAATAAAAAATGTGATAAATAGTTATGTAATTAATGGTAGCCGATGTACTGCTAGCCGCTTACGGCGATGCTCTGGCACAGTGGAGTGACGGGCACCCTGGGTTTTTAGTGGGTATACCCCTGGCACACACCATCCAGACTAGGGGGACCCCAACTCACCAGGCCGCTCTCAAGGGAGAGCAGCCTTTTGGTCTTAATTAGATTTCCCAGGTTAAAAAAAAGGTATGTAATTAATAATGCAGTCAAAGCTTTTTACGACTAATCGTCTCTAAGCTAAACAGTGGACAGACGGACATAACGCAACTAATGTATACGTAGTAGATACTATTATTTATTCTGTGACCAAACTAAAAGGTTTCTTATTATTTTATAAAGATTTATTATTTATACATAGAAATATTTTTAGCAAGGAAATATATTACCAAAAAAAAATCCAATTCCAATTCCAATTCTAAATCCATTTCCAATTCTATGTTTAAAATGCCTTGAGCAATAAAAACAAAAAAGAAATATTTATTATTTATTATTATTTTCTTGTTGACTACGAAACCCTAAAACTGACCAATGCCCCCTCGACCATACACCACATAAATACGCTCGATCACCGAAGCGTGATTTCGTTTTTTTTTCTCAGATGAAATACTGTGCATTGACGTGATTATGATTAGTGGAGATGAAGGTGACTAACCTGTTAACTTTCAGGGTACGTATTCTGTAACTAAAACGTCTCAACAATGCTTAGCATTGATAGAATTTTTCCCAAAACCGGTTTAGCATTGTTGAGACATTTTATTATAGACCTAGGTACTAAGATTGACGGTTTCATGCATTTAATGCTGAGCAATATTTAATTTAAAATAATCCTATTATTTTCGTGAAATTCTTGTTCAGTTCATAATTAATTTAAGTTAGTAACTAAGATGGTAGGTAGGTACACAATAATTTTAGTAAGGAGTAATAAAATAATAATGAATAATCGAAACTATGGAAGAGAACCCGTACTACAAATTTGACATTATTATAGTAGGTTAGTAAATTGGTAGGTATTTAATTACGTGTGTAGGCAAGGGATAGAATAAATCATTTTTTACTTGTTGGCCTATTTATTACCTGGCTATGGGGATAAGCACATAAATCAGTAGATACTTAACTTTATCTAGCCAGGTAATATGCACCTACTGCCTATACCTTTTTTATAGCTTAACGAAGATACGTATATTTTCAAGCACTACGAGAATATAAAACGCAAAGAAGAGTAATGAGGTTGCATCCGACGGTAATCGTAAAAAATATAAATATTTTATTTCCGCACTCGGACGAGGTAGAGCTGTATTTCCTTCTCTCCCTAATAAATATTTATCGCACTATGGGTAGGTATATCTACAACACAGAAACAATACAAAGAGGGATTGAAATATATTGTTGGTTATCTTACATCGCACTAATTATTGCCATAACAGCTTTCTTCTTTATAAAAATAGGTATTAGGTTTCTAATGGCTTGGCTTTATTTTTTAAATAAAGGTTTAATATTTCTTACCTACTTGATTATTTAAGGGTACCTAGTTAAATAAAACAGCTTTGCTTTAAAAAAAAAAGTAGGTAAGTAATTAAGTAGATAGGTAGGCAGCTACCCTTTTATTTTTTATTTCACTAATTGCTTAACAGTAGTGAAATATTATAAACAGAATCTATGCAAAGTAACAGTTAAGAAGTAAGAAGTTCATTAAATTGGTCGAACAAAAACTTTCATAGTAAGAAATAATGTAGCCGTAAAGCAATAAAACGTAAAGTTCACCTGTTTTAATGTTAATATTAATCACTTGTGCTGTCACTGTTAAGTGTTAATTGTCATGCGATCACGCGCGTGTGTACATTATACGATACGCGTTTGCGAGAGGAGGGGTTATCTTGGGCGCGATGGACCGAGTTCGCCCAGAAGCCGCGGGAAGCCGACTGAAATGATGCCTCTAGGAACCGCTGCACTAGACCCGCGCCGCGCAGTCGCAAGTTCTGCAGCCTGAGTCTGATGTGCGAACTCGCGAATGTGTACAGAACAAACACCTTACCACAAATAGGTACCTACTACCTACAGTTACTCCGACAACGACATCTTTGAGTATCGACACCCAGTGTATAACATAGACGATCGCTGTACCCAGTCTGCTCACTGCCGACTGAATTGCATTTGTTTGTATTTCATGTTGTTAGTAAATTGGATGCCCTGTTTTGTGTGCAAATAAGATATTGCCGCGCCAAGTGGTAGAAGACTACTCTAACGTATTTATGCTGGCTTATTTATTTCATGATTTCCCTTATGTAAGTTAGATAGTAGACGTTAGTCTAGATAAGTTGTGAATTGTACTCCTAACAGATTTCAGACTAGAGTTCCGCGGATTCTAGGCTCGTATTCTAGGTCGTAAAAAATGACCCAAGCAAAGATCTTGACTTAAATCCCCGTTATTTTGTAATTGACAGTTGTCTTAACACAAAAACGGCCTGATTTAAGTATAATTATTGTCTCTCAAGTCATGATCTCTCCTTTAGTCAGGTTCCTTAGCACGTATATAGTCACGAACCTATCTATTTCAATTTTTCAACGACTAGGTATGTATTAGAATCGCTCAACTACTTGGCAAACTGTGGTATCAGGTAGTTAGGTACCTAATTATATGTACCTCGGTCTTCTACAGAATTAAACTTGGCTAGACTTAAACTAAAATAAACAGGTGCTATGCCAACACACATACGTATAATAACATTATTGTAATATATAAGTAAAGCAAATATGGATAATAGATAAAGCAAATATAATAATACATTATGAGGTAAAAGTATCTGCGTAGTTGTAATAACTTAGTCCTACTTACCCACCAAAATAACTTTTTCAAATCACCCTACGATGATCATTTTATTATGGTACCTACTTTTTTTTTGTAAAATATAATACACGCGACCTTGGCTAATTTATATGCCCAAATTTCGGGTGAAAATAATAAACAAATAAATTTTGGAGTTTGGCGGGAATGCGTTGAGGAGATGTGTTGCTAAATTTTCATTTTTGTGAAACTTAGTTCAAATGCGTGTAAATTGTTTAATTTTGGGGGCATATTAATCAATTTAGTTTCGTGAACGTATACAAGTGAAAACAAAAGTGAAAATCGGTGCAAAACATGGACTTCAGCTTAGTGTTCTCTCCAAAGCTCCGTGAACAAACATTGTAAAAAATGGCCTCCTTTTTACAATGATTCCCTCGACTTGACTTTAACTATGACGACTTGACTGTTTCGTTCGATGCAAATAACCTGCAATATTGACAATACTTGACACTGGCAAATGTCCGAATGGAAAAAGCCATTTTAATGAAGAAGCAAATAAAACTTTCAATCCAAAGAAGGATTGTCAGTGTCAATGTCACTTAAAATACCAGTGTTGCCATTTTTTACGAAGAGAGTCTTGGCGGGAACTCGTTGAGGAGATGTTGTGCTAAATTTTCATTTTTGTGAAACCTAGTTCATATGCGTGCAAATTGTTTAATTTCGGGGGCATATTAATCAATTTAGTTTCGTGAAGGTGTACAAGTGGAATGAAAGTGAAAATCGGTGCATAACATTAACTTAGTGTTGTCTCCAAGGCTCCGTGAAGATTGTTTGTAAATGGCCGTCGTGTTTACAAATGATTCCCTAGACTTGACTTTAACTATGACGACTTGACTGTTTCGATGCAAATAACTTGCATAATATATTAGAATACATGACACTGGCTAATTTCCTAATGGCCATAATCGGTTCACAACCGATAAGAAATAATAAATAATTTTTTACGAAGCCATCATATTAGCAACTTATTCAAAAACCTACATACCTGCGACATGGTGTGAAAATAAAAAAAAGCGAAATCAGAGAACTAAAAAGAGTTGGCTAAAACGACTTTCAAACAGCGAGGTTGATTATCAAACGACGAGGTCGATACCGCTCAACATTGTAAATCAAGTGATCAATAATTTCACATTAATTCATTTGTTTATACTTTTCTAAAAATATAATCATGTAACTATTTGTATTTGAATAACGGCCGCACTGTTTATTTTCGCCATGATGTTTGTTTCCGTGATATTTTCTGTGATGTTAATTTAGAGAACACGTTTTTCACGATGTCTAAATCTCCGCTCGACGAATTGCTGCAATTCCTGAAACCAGAAGCCCGAGTGGACCTTAAACACATATCACTAGACCATTTAGTCGGCGTTTCAGCAAGCGAAGACGGCATAAACACGTTACTGGAAAACGAAAATATTCTCCGAGCAATTATCGAGTTAACTAGCGATAGAGTGGATGAAATTGCTAAAAATGCACTATTAATCCTAGTAAATACCACTGCAAATCCAAAAGGAGCTTCAGAAGTGTTGAAACTACGTTTTTATCCGGAAAAAAACATCGCGGAACTTCTTATAGGTTATGTGTTGGATCAGCAAAAAACAGATGCGGACGCGGCTTGTATGATTCTGTCCAATATCACCCGACTAGAAGATGAATTGGAATCAGTTTTAGATACATTCCTGCCGCATCTTAACGATATATTAAACGTTTTTATCAATACAAGCTACAACAAAAAGGGATCTAATCTAAACTACTTAGCACCTATGTTTAGTAACCTTACCCGGTCCCATAGAGTGAGAAAATGGCTAACAGAAGAAAACCCACATATTCCACTAATAAAACTGTTGCCTTTCTGCAACTATAACCAATCGAACATTCGAAAAGGTGGTGCTATAGGCGCAGTAAGAAATCTTTCCTTCGACACTGAATACCATGACTTTTTACTGAGCCCAGATCTTGATCTACTAACATTCTTGTTAACCCCAATCATGGGTAACGAAGAGTATGATGATGAAGAAATGGATAAGCTACCAATTTCATTACAATTTCTCCCAAAAGAAAAGGTACGAGATTCAGACATTGATATTCGAAAGATGATTATTGAAACGTTAAACAAATTATGTACTAAAAGGAACTGCAGGGAGATGTTAAGAGAAAATGGGGTTTATTATGTGTTGAGGGAGTATCATAAATGGGAGAAAGACCCAAAAGTGTTGCTCGCATGTGAGAATGTAGTTGATATTCTGATACAAAAAGAAGATGAAGTCGGAGCTGATGACCTGTCTACTGTTAATGTACCAAGTGATATGGAGGATAAATTCAGAAAAATGGATGAAGATTATTTAAATAATGTAGAAAGTTAAAGACATGCCTACCTAAGTGGTAAAAAGTCATATAGTTTTTACATTACTTATGTAACTAATTGTATCTGTAATTCAAAATTGGTACCTGAAGCAATAATATTCTGCCCTACCATGGATGTCTTATTATCGTCTGATAGTTGCCACGCCATCATTCAGCTAAAAAAAACACATCCAATAATATAAAAAGAATCCAACTTCAAAAATAAAGAGATTTTTAAAATTAGCTGTGGTTTTTAGAAGTAGTTGAGGTATTTTTTTGTTTCAAATTTACTTTTTGGTTTTTAAACAACACAACGAGAAACGATCATGGTAGCGCAGATTATCTATGTATTGTATATCATTTTGTAAATATATTTTTGTTATGTCAGTGACACCTACAAATACGATATAGAAAAATAAATGAAACTATTTATAAAATATCATTTTAAAGCACTGCACTGGGGGATTTCTAGAGCTCTGTCTATTCTGAAATAGTATAAATTTATTCTTATGTTTGATCAACAAAGTGGTTCCAGAGTTAAGATCTATGGGCAGGAGAGTCAGGTAGGCTACCATATACTTTTGTGTTTTTAGGCAGAGAGGATATAATCACTATGTTTAGGGTTCAATACCGCCAATCTGTAGGTACCTAGTTCCTTAGGAGTCAAATAATAATTATACTCTATTCGTAAAT
This sequence comes from Idaea dimidiata, assembly GCA_949358125.1. Lineage (NCBI taxonomy): Eukaryota > Metazoa > Arthropoda > Insecta > Lepidoptera > Geometridae > Idaea > Idaea dimidiata. The sequence continues at coordinate 9,718,680 of OX442339.1, read as the reverse complement.
TAAATTGGAAAAAAATGAAATGCTATTTGGCTCACCATTTTCCGAAGGTTCTCATTAGAACAAAGACTTAACTAACATTTTTAATTAAAAAAAGAATCTTCGGCATCTGCAAGGCTACCGCGCATCTTCCTTCGTAATCGGCATCGAAATCCCACTACGCAAAGGAATAACCTGCGCGGTTTAAACTTGCATGCATTTGCAGTCAGTTTAACTGTCATTGAAACCGGCACCTCAAGAGGCCTCGCATTCAATGACAGCTCAACCCGACGGTGCCGGTTCCAAATGCATGCAAATCAAAGCGTCGTCGTTTTCACCGTCGGGTTCAACTCGACGTTTTCGGATACACACTGCGCAAAGGAAAAACCTTTGCGTTGTTTTGCATACATTTGAAGGCGACGACGTGCAGTACAGTACTGTTGCCGTCGAATTCAATGCGACGACGTCCCTTGAGCTGCCGCATTCAATGACAACTGAACTCGACGGCAACTGTACTGTACTGCGAGTCGTCGCCTTCAAAAACATGCAAAACAATGCAATGGAGAGGCGCGCAGGTATTTCCTTTGCACAGTGTGTATCCCAAAGCGACGTCGTCGAATTCAACCCGATGGAGTTTGCGCGATCGAGCCCCTGGTTATTCCTTTGCGCAGCGGAAGTTGCGCGGTAACTTCCCTGATCTCAGACAGCGGTGGAGATATTCGGTATTTATTATAACATACACACAAAAAACATACAGACCTACATCCAAATCGATAAACTTCTCCTTTTTATGGAAGTCAATTAAAATAAAACACTTTATTTATCGGGTTTTATCGCGTTGTATTCATGGTTTTAAACGAAACGAGCTTTCGCCAACTTTACAGTTGGCTTTTTCACGGTTGACTGAGATGTAATTTGTCTATTAGCATAACCTATGATTATAACATTCTAAAAAGTAACAGTAAACCACCGCCTCATAATTAAACCATAGAAGAAATTAAGTCAATTAAAAATTCACTGTTCACACCATATGTAACTGGTAAGTAGTGTATCCTTAGAAAAGAAACTGCTGTCATTTCTATTGTTATGTCAATGTCAAGCACGTCATTCTGATTTCTGTTCATTCAGGAGATTTTCGCGGCGGATCTAAACGTTTGTTTTATTTTCCTCAATATAATAAAATCAAGAATGAAAGCCAATACAAAACTTACACGTTTCCATAACTGTTTTATCCTTCGTAACAGTAAAATAATAAAAGAAGATTTGTGGATACGAAACGGAAAAATAGTGAACCCTGAACAAGTTTTTTATACGGAACAACTTGAAGCCGATGTAACTGTAAATTGCGAGGACCTACTGATTATTCCTGGGTTCATTGACATTCAGATTAATGGTAAGTGACCTAGTTTATTTTATCAAATTCTTAGAACGAAAAGTAGACCTAATATAAATAAAGTTATTTAATATGAACAGCATCTTTGATAAGTTACTAAATTATTTTGCAGCAAATCTTACTCAAAATAAACCTAAAAAATAGATTCACGCATTTTAAAGTGGAGTACTTATAAATACTTTATTTTCTTGGACATGTCAAAATTTAATTAGATACCTATCTGGCAAAGAGTCCTATGAAGTTTTTACATATCTCTGCCTATTTCAGTAAAATTATGATCTGTCTGTACCTAGGTCAATGCCCTGTTGTTTATTTTGATCTTGTCAATGTCCGTTTAAGTTATAAGCTAGGGCTTCATGGGGCCATACCGTATGCAATAGATATTATTACGTGAACACTTGTGTGACCAAGATTTGTACTTTTACATTTTGACATGCAAGACCTTACCACACCATCACCCCATTAAGCATTCAAACCAATGAGTTCCAAAAGCCATGGAAGACTGCTGTGGCTAGAATGGCTGTGGATGGATGACATTACAATGTCTCTTTTTTGGATTGTAGGTGGATGGGGCGTGGACTTTTCTTATGATGCCGAAAATGTAGAAGAAGGTATAAACAAAGTAGCCAAAGAGCTGTTAGCTCATGGAGTCACTTCATTTTGTCCAACAATGGTAACTTCACAGGCGGAAAAATACCACAAGATACTCCCAAAAATAAAGAAGGCTCAAGGAGGTCAGCATGGAGCTACTGTTCTTGGTGTTCACTTAGAAGGTCCTTTTATAAGCTTGGCTAAGAAAGGTGCCCACATGGAAGAGTATATTAAAGTACCACAAAAGGTAATTTGAAATGAAACACTAAAAAAAACTTTAAATAATTATTACATAATATTTACAAAACTTTCATATTCCACATAAGTATATTAATACCTAATGACTTTAAAACATCACAGTTTATGCCTTAATTATTAAAATAGTGGTTAGTAAAATGTAGTTTCTGTAATGCAATAAACCAATCAAATGACCACTTATCACTAACCTACTTTTTTATATCACTGAATGAACTTATTATCAAATCAAATAAATTTACTAACCATTATTTATCATACATGCATACATAACAAACAAATAAATATTTGTATTGATGAGATATTAATACTCGTAGATGAGGTCAATATCTTTTAGTAAATGTTTTATCCTAAATTTTATAGTGGAATAAATTTAGGATTCACTATAACACAACTACTCAACTAACTTTTCAAGTTTTACTCGATTTGGCATTTACGATTGGCGCGATTGATTCTAGCACGGGATTGGGCTATGTTTCTTAAAACATTCTCATATAAATACCATATCTTAGCTGCATGTTTCCAAAGTATCACTAAAACAATATAAATTTTTCAACATTTGAAAATTCAAAATTCGAAACCTGTACTTTCTAACAGTATTAGGTTTTAGAATAAACAAAATTCTTGCAAATGGCCTTGCGAGCCAATTACTTCGTAAGAAAGGGTAACTTGAACAATAATAATCTATTGCTTAGGGAACAAATAAAATGTTCTTTCACAATATTAATTCCATTCCAGGGCTTACAATCAATGAAAGAAGTCTACGGTGGCTTAGACAATGTAGTAATAGTGACCCTGGCTCCAGAATTAGAAGGAGCAACAGACGCCATTCGGGGTCTAACAGACCAAGGCATCAAGGTGGCCTTGGGACATTCCACTGCTAGTTTAGCTGAAGGAGAGAAAGCAGTCGAGAATGGGGCTAATTTAATAACACATTTGTTTAATGCTATGCTACCTGTATGTATAATATCAATCTATGTCTGTTTAATGCTTCGTTCTGACTGGACTGACTGATGGATTAACCCATAGCCCTAACCTCTGATAGAACTAAACTAAAATTTTCAGTATCATATCTGATAAGAAAGGATTTTTGAAAGAAAATCCCACAGGATCGTGTGTGTTCGCGCAGCGGAATGTTGTTGAATTTAAAGATTTGAATTATGCAGATATTTAGTGTATGACGTCGTATAATTGTGTGTGGTAGAAAAAAATTTGTGCACGCAGCCATTGTGGAGAAATTCACCAAAAACTGTTTCCGCTGGGCGAACATTGTCCTGGCGGAACTTTTTTTAATCCATTAACTTTAGAAGGAAAGAGATGTGTCCAAAAATTAGTGTGTATTTGTGTGTAATTGTGTATGTATGAATAAAATTAGTGCATGCATAAACTTCGGAGAAATTTAAGTTTCCGCTACGCGAACGTTTGGCCATTTCCTGGTTTTCATATAAAGCGCTTACATAGAGAGCTGTAGATTTTTACATACGTTGTTTTGAATTTGTTTATATTTGTTTAGAAAACAGATTTAAAAAATCGTAGGGCTTAAAAGATAAAAATTTAAACGTAAAATACGCTTATTAGGTCTTAGTTCTTAAAGTATGCACTTTGGGGTCTACATTTTCACGTTTATACAAACCTTGTAAGGGTCCGCAACATGTTGCCAAGTGTCAATGATGCTCCGTTAGTAATTAAAGAGTTATAGGACAAATTACCATGAATAGATCACTGTTTACAAAGCAGTCAAATATCACGTCATTTTAAAGGAATTGCATGGTAAAATGTATGCCAATAATTAGTGTATTCATTCAACTATTCACATGCAAAATTTCATGTCATGAAATTCAGTAATTAAAGAAAAACAATTATAATACTGACGAAGCATCTAAAACCTATATAACCCGACCAAGTTCGGATGGCTACAAAAAAGCGGCCGTGCCATATATCTAAGAAACGTTCTTAACTTTCCAATATAGTATTTATTAATATGGTACAGTTGCGTCACAAGCGTTAGGAAAAAATAAAACAATTGCATTTCTTGAATGTAATAGTTTTGTAATCGACACACAGAGCACATAATAAATGAGTAAAAAATTACTCACAGTCGGGACCCATTGGAAAAAAATTAGATCTGTAAAATGAATGGGTCCCGACTATGAGTCATTTTTTACTCATTTATTATGTGCTCTGTGTGTATCGATTACAAAACTATTTGAATGATTATTCAGTATTACTTAGCATAATTTCAAATTACTGGGCTTTTTGTTATTCTTTTTAGTTTTTTTTTTGTTTTTTACGTATTTTTGTAAATCGAGTTTTTTACGCAGTCGGGTTTTTTGTTTTTTAAATTAATTAGTATGTATGGTGGATGAGTTTAAAAATGGCGCTTTACAATAACATTGAATTACATTGATAAAGGCCTATGACAGAAAAGTACACGTAATTTCTTAAATTTTATAGGCTCTTCTGATGTTTTAGTTTCATCACCGCGACCCTGGACTAGTAGGCCTTCTGGCGTCCACGACAAAAAAGCAAGTGTATTATGGAATTATATCTGATGGCATTCACACACACCCCGCCGCGTTAAGAATAGCAAGCAGGACTAACAAAGAAGGTAAAATTAAATCAACTACAATGGCAACTCTAGACCCTGCCTCTAATGGCCACCAATCCTATTATTGAATACGTCTACAAGTCGACGCAAAGTGGCGTTATTGGCGGACCCTCGACGCTGAAGGTTGTGGGTTCGATACCCGCACCGTGACTGTGTTTTATGTTTGTTTAACTGGTTTTTACTTATGTGTTGTTAAAATAATTTCTTATTTCTATTTATCTTATTACCCTAGTAAAGAAAGGAATAGTAAACTAACGGCCGAATACTGAAACGCTACTCAATATTTGAGAACTAATTAAACAAAGAAGCAGCTCTCAAACTCCAAAATTGCCATACTAATTTTAAATTTAGAAACTGCTCAATAATTTAAGAACCTCTCAAATTTTAAATGACGTTTCTGTATTCGGCTGTATGTGAGGCCGATCGGCGAGTTAATTACCTACTTCTGTGTTGACGCCTAGGGTTGTCACTTTTATTTTTAATTAAATATTATTTGCATATTATTACTAAAATGAATTGTGGCTTTTTTGGAAGTCATAATTAATATTTTAATTAAAAAAGAAACAAATAAAGTCAGGCGAAGAAGTCAGAACGGGCGCGCAGCGCAATACGTAAATGCGCGCAATCAGACGCACGGCGCAGCCTGTACCTACTGCGGCCGGTCGAGGTCGGTCGAGACTGTGAGTGTGTGCGTGAAACTTCCGTGCGTACACGGCGCCCGCTGCATCAGCATTCATCGACATCCACGGCAACCACTTTGTATGTGAAGTGAAGCTACTGTTCTTACTCTACTGTGTTATTACTTCAGGACTAGTACTGGTGAGCGATGCGGTCGCTGCCCAAGGTCTAGCCGACGGCAAGTACCGCATCGGGCCACAATCGGTGACCGTCAAAGACGGTCGCGCGTACGTCACCGGAACCAACACGCTGTGCGGGAGCACGGCCGCGTTAGACGCCTGTGTTGTCAACTTTAAACAATCTTTGGGTGAGGCTTACATTCTTATCAGCTTTCCATGCTTACCAAGGCTCGGCAAGCGTTGACAAGTAGGTACATCGAGACGTTTAGCTTGGCTTGCTTGTGGACGATTATCTCCGATCCAGTCTAGCGATACCGACTTCCAAGTATGCCAAGCGAGATTCATGGACCCTTGGGGCTTGAAATCGTCTGACAAGGATTGGCAAGCATGGAAACCCAGATTACATTAGCGCGGCTTGCTAGAGAAACCCGGCAGGGGTGATTGGATTTTGATACATACAACGCATTTTGTCTAAATACATTATTCCCTGAAAAATAAAATCTTCGACTTCTGGAAGGCAATTTGGAAAACAGCAAACTAGTTTTTTTTTTTTTTAAGAAATGCTGTAGCTATGGCGCCATCACGAGTTTAACTCGAAATATAAGTAAGAATAATTCATTCAACACTTTGCTTGAACTCACTTGGCGCCCAGTTGGTAAGCCCAAGGAGAGTTGATAATTTTGTATTCCTTATTTTTGTTTATTTTCACAGATTGTTCGCTAGAATACGCTTTGGACGCGGCTTCACTTCATCCAGCCAAAGCCTTGGGCATTGACAATAAGAAGGGGAATCTAGACTTTGATTGTGATGCCGATTTCGTTATACTACATCCTGACACATTGAAAGTACTATCTACTTGGATAGCTGGAGAATGCGTTTATAAGACTGAATGAAGATACATTATATATGCTATTCCTTTTATTAACCACCGTCAGAATAAGAGGGGTGTTTTAGGTGTATGTCTGTGGCATCATAGCTCACCAACGGATGAAGCGATTTTGATATTATTTTTTTGGTTGATAGGTGACTTTTGCGCGGTGTACTTAGCTGTTTTATACGCACTAGTTGATTCGACGCGGGGTTTTAGCTGGGTCGCCCAATGTCGCCCTTTCTCTCTTCTTCATTGTATGAAATAATCAAGAAGAGAGCATAATGTATACAGCATATCAAACGTAACTTAAATCTAGGCGACGGATCTCATCACTTGCAAGCAACCTTTGGGTGAACAGAAAAAAGTGTTAGACAGAAAAAAAAGATCCTACACCAGCTAGCTGATTAACTGTTGTTAACAAATTTCGATTGAGACAATTGAAATTGTTGTATTGAGGTCATTCGGTAGCAAACAAATTGCCATTGCAATTAAAACTAGTGTCTGTCACTGTCAAATTGTATTCTTACAAAAATCAACAATTTCAATTGTTGTTGAAATGAAATTATTGTGATATTTTTTTGGTTGATGTGGATTTGTTGTTATTATTGTTCAAATGTTTATAAAATTATGTCACCATGATTCCTACAAACATATTTTGTATTTTTATTATTTGACCTAGAATAAGTGCCTATAGCACGTTTTTTAATTTCAGACTATAATTTGACCTTTTAGTTCTTTGTATGACACTTTTTCAATAGAAAAAAAACTAAAGTCAAATTGTAGCCTACAATTAAAAAACGAAGTATACAGTTTTTATATTATTAAACGGTTTCAATAATATTATTCTGTAGAGTATTTTATTTACAAAATTAATTAACTGATATACGGCGCGCGGCGCAGTATCAGACGGTCCCTAAAGCCCGCGATTTTATCAGGCTTGTATTCACAAACGATGAGAAACCCTATGCGTAGTCTTGCTCTTGTGAAAGACAGTAAACGTCAGTGATATAATGATAATGCGACAAACGTCAGCAAACTTGAGGTAAAGCATTGCATGACTAACGTTGACTTGGGCTGCTAAACTTAGCCAGGGCTAACTAACGTGCTAACTCTTGTGATTGGTCTTGCACAACCAATCACAAAAGTTAGGACGTTAGTTATTTAGTTAGCCCTGGCTAAGTATAGCAGTGCAAGTCAACCTAAAACTTAAGAAAAAATTCAATTCAATTCATTTATTGCGAATAATGGTAGTTTGGTGTTACATAGTACATAGTTCTTAAAAACTATAAGATCGCCTTACTCAGCCACTGGGCATGCAATTTAATAGATTGTATAAGCTTAGTTTAGTTATTTCAAGATTCATTGAAATCAAATCAAATGTAGGGGAGGTAGTCAACCTAACCCTAAAAATCAGTCAGGGATTAGTGTGTAAAACTTGAGAAAAAAACCATTAAAAAGTAAATTAGGACAGGGATTAGTGTATATACCAGGTATACAGATAGAAAGCTGGTAACCAGCGCTGGTTAAACTGCACTGTGGAATTGCGCACTAGCACTTACATAGAAATGCGTGCGCTGGTTAGACAACATTCTACTTGTCCAGCCGGGCTGCTGGTCGGTAACCATGCAGCCCTTAAATTAAACACAGAGTTAGTGGCATGGAAAATCTTTATTGAAATAAGTAAATATATTTATAAAGTCAGTACAATTTAAGTTCAATAGTTTCCAAAAATATTAAAGTGCAGGTTGCTGATCACCTGGCAATGTTAAATATGATTATTTCTTAATTAAAATACAAGCTAATATTGAGAAAACTGTAATATGTGAATAATAACATGTATATACCTAAATAAAATGACAAAAATATATTTTAGGCAGGCTCTGAAATACACTGCTCTGTGCTGTTGTTATCCTAGCCACAGTTCACGTTGAATAAAACTTATAATTATTAATAAAAACCGCTAAGGTCACGTGAAAACTTACACTCGCCATCGAAGAAAACGTAAAAATAAAAACAAAAATAAAACAAAAGAGTGCCATAAGACTAACATCCAAGTTCTCAAGTAACTTTAGCGATGGATAAATCTGGTCAAAGTAAGATGTGCAACCAGTTAGGTATATAATAATAAACTAAATCGTGCCCACGACAAATACAATGTACTCGATCGAACGAACATCGAACAGACAGATCGACGCGACGATGCGAATACCATATATATACATACCTACACAACACACAGACACAACTCGCACGACTTACGAACCGCGTTAGTTCCATCCATCTATACGATACAACGTGGACAACAAACCAGTTGTACATCTTAATTTATACATTAAAATTAAACAAACATCAAGTTACAAACCACGCAATGTATACCATATTACTAAGTGTATGTATATAATATGTAAATACATTTTCATGAAAAACAAAATAATATCATGGAATATTCAAAGAGCCAAAATATTTGAGATTAAACTCTACCGTGATACCATTAACTTCTAAGATCTAGGCACAATGCAGCAGAGACTCCTGTATGGATTACATAACAATTTTCGTTGACTGTGGGGCAAAATAGTACTAAATAATCAGTCAACACCATCACACAAGGTATACGTCGCTGAAACACTGAATTCGTATTTCGTTAATATGTTTAAGAGAAAAAAGGTAGGTAGATGATAATAATAATAATATACTGGGATCTTTGTGTGGTGATGCCGCTGGGCCCCTTGCAGCTTGCACTCTGCGGCAAGCCGCCATCAAGGCATAAGTAAACTACATCTAATAAAACTTCAACGTTTACATATTATTATTACTTTCAAATGTTTACGGAGGGTATTGTCTGTTAGATATTTCGTGTTCGTTTGTCCATATTCACACTAAACTCGACGTGGACTACACCTAAGTTTAAAATACTTTAACAGAAATCATTGAGCAATATATTCTCCACAGAACATAGTAGAGGTTTGCTCGGCTGCACCAACTCTACAGAACAATTCTTGTTAACTCTAGTATTAAATACCAATGCACACTCCACAAATGTCATTTTCGGTGAAAATTAAAATTATAAGTAGTAAGTAAACAAGGAGGAATCAATGAAATCTTTGGATTAAAATATGCATTTGGAACTTGCACCTCTCACACTAAGTGTTACAAAAAAATTTCACATTTCTAACATTAAAAATGACAAGTATTTAATAAGACATTGTAAACTAAAATAAACTTATATCTAATCCCAAAATAGAAACGAAATAGCCATTTTATCATAAAACTAAAACCAAATAAGTCACGGGGAGTTTTCGAACTAAACTGATTCGGTATGATATGTTTTGTTATACAATTATGTTATACTGAAAAATTTGTGAGATGAAAAATATCTAAATGGCCGCTTATGAGAAAAAATTATGCTTATATAGTAATAGAATCAATTAAAAAATAAGAATACTACGAATAAGTAAATACCAAGAATTGTATATTAAAATATTTGTACTTTTACTGACTAAAGGAAAAACATTGGCAACTGCTAATAATCCTACAATTGTAAAAAAAAATAACTTGTATAATGTAGATTGAAAACTGTCATCTCAAATTCGTTCACTCTAAGATGTGGAATGCAATTAGAATTCTTTAACAATATTAAAAGGTATAATAATATATTAAATTTTTATATTCAGCTCAACAATGTATATAATCTATAATAATTTAAAAGCCTAGACCCAAACTGTGATATTTATTGCACAAGCACACATGTGGCTTAAAATTCCAACGGGAATAGAGCTCACAACCTTATTCAATATTTATATTGTTGTTTTAGAATGGAGATTTAAGTAGGTGGGTGTTCAATTAAAAGTAAGTCATTTCGATTATTATTTGAGCATGCCGTATATCTAAAAATAATGGAATCATTTTGAAGGCCTATTTAAATGTTAAATCATAAAATTAGCAATTGACGAGAGCAATACTTTTGTATAAAATCTATCAGCTGGAAAGTTGTGTATTTGATTATCTAAATGTTAAAGTAAATTAATTTTACGTTCACCTCCCACAGGTGAATTCATAGACGCACATTCATAGGCATCGTTTTTAAGAGGAGACCGTAATCACTATTAAAAATAGATACAAAATGCTTCCTTGCGATACACCTTTGCCTTTATATTACCAACATTTATAATTTCTTCTATGGTTTTCGCGATTTTGCATAATAAAACACTTTATTTATCCGGTTTTATCGCGTTTTTATTCATTATTTGACCCGAGCTTTCGCCAACTTTACAGTTGGCTTTTTCAAGGTTGACTTTTCAAGGTTTTCAAGGTTAATGAATAAAAACGCGATAAAACCGGATAAATAAAGTGTTTTATTACCAACATTTATGTTACCACATTTGTGTTTCTTGACTATTCCCAAACATGTTAGGATAAGAATTGAATTGAATTGAATTGAATTTATTTATAAATAAAATCCAATCTAATTGCAAATTAAACCAATGTAATCTTTCTCTTAGATAAAGATAAACGAGAATTTCCAGCTGATTAACTTTGCTTTAATTGTCCAGTTTGGCTCTCATCAACTGTGCTAAACCAAAAGATTAAACTTCTAACTCCAGAGAGAACAACAAGACAATTCTCATTTAAAAATATAGTTTTCCATTTTGTCATCTTCGCTGTAAGGTGTGACAACACAAACGCCACACACAAGCGAGCGACTCTGTACCCGATCGTACAAGGTTTTTGGAACACAAGATTTGGATTTGTTATTTGGACCTAGAGTTAGAAGTTCAATCATTTTGATGCTAAATAAAGAATCCACCCATTGTAAGTTTAGTGTATAGGGAATTGGATTGTTATGCCACAAACTCCACCGAGAGCAATCGAGCTGTGCTTGGTGCCACTAATAGGCAATACGCCCACCTCCAATAAGGGAGGGTAACATTAGAGCTCACTTTGTGCGCTGCGAACCCTACACCACCACGACAGTCGACAGAGAGCGCGCCGAGCGGCACGCTCAATGCCGCATGACGTGATACTCTACACAACTACCGAATTTATTGCTGGATACATAAGGGAATATAGATTCAAGAGAAATATATTTACCAAAATTGCTTTAAAGTGTATATAGGTAACTTTAAGATTTTCAAGAGAAAGGCTACTGTAATGTACTCTAATGATACAATTATTATCAAGTAACGTCAATGGACAATAGATACCATTTGACTTGCCATGTTTTAATCCATGACAGAGTGCTTATTTCTACGGCAAATAATACAGCGCGCGCCGACGCGGCGAAAAACGCCGTGCGCCGATCGACCCCTCCCGCCCCTCTAATAAACATCTCTAAACAACACCACCGTTATAGGCAACACTTGTGATACTGTATGTTTGTGTATATTAATTGAAAAATACCTACTACACCTACAAAAAATTCTACGCTGATCCCTAATAAGATGTATGGCAAGAACAGAGGAAACATTCGACGATTAAATTATAATATCATATCACGTAAATGAATGCAAATTGTTAATTAAATTGTAAAATTATAATACTTTTCATAAATATAGATGATAATAATAATAATTGTTCACTGTAATCATGTCATTGAAATTATTAATGATATATAAATTTAAATTATATATGTAGATAATCAATGACATAAACTCGAAATTAATAAATTGGAATCCAGACATAAAATAGTAAATTTGTAAAATTATCCAAAACTTATCACACCACATTTTAAATATTTTGCAACCCTAAAGCATTTATTAATAGCGTTAAACGCTCCCTTTGGGGCAATAATAAGTTCTATCTCGGTTAATTTTACTTCACTAACGCACTATAATTTTGATCAATTACAACGAATTAAATTGAACATTATAATATTAAAACCCTGAATAGTAATAATAAAACAAAATAAATTGGCAACAATTAATAACTATGTTTTTACAAATATTATACAATAAAATAATTACTATGTGCATGCACAAATATCGTAAGAAAATAATTTGGCAGTAAAATTCGTAACTCTAAAGGCCTAAACATTGGCCAAAATACTATTAATATATAGGCCCGAAACATACAATTAAAACAAAAACAATAAAACGACAAAATGAGAGTATTCATTACACCTGCTTATCCCCGAAGGTTTTATATAGGATTGCTAAATTAAGCCTACTTTCAAATAAACAAAATAAAATTCCCTAATACTATTGGGACAAAAATCCAAAAACGAATAACTTAAAAACAATATGAAAAAAATAAACCCAAAAGTTTACTCACTAATCAAAATAGAGGATTCAGACTCAAAAACAACTTTTACTTATCACTGGCGTTTATAAGATTGTTTTAGTAATACAATCTTTATCGATCGATACATAGATAATGTTTGTTTACAATCCGTGTCTTTCTCATGTTGAGTCATATAAACAAGTCTTTATTTAATGTTGGTTAATTAATGTCTCTCTATTATTGCTCATATCACATCAAAATTTTAATGTAAAACTGTTCCAATACGTAACAAATACATAAAATAAATACCTATTTGCTAATTAAGTACAAACATTAAATTTACAAATATTATTCATGAATATAATAATTAAATATGATAAATTCAATAAATCTATACAATTATGGCTCAGGAATTGGGTTTGGTATATTATTTATTATATAGTGCCTGATCATTTTAACTTTAGGTGGCAAGCATCTATTAGTTTGTTTTATCGTATTAGTTTATTAATTAGTATAGCTACGTTAATAATGAGATTGTTTTGTACCGCTGTATAACGTTAGTAATATTAAATGAATAATTTTGTATAGAATAATTTTAACATACCAAAATTAGAGAGCTTATTTTTTCAATGGGTAAAATATCACACATAACTTTTGGTGATGTGGTTAAGTACAGTTCTCAAACATTAGGTACCTATAATTTAGTTATTTATGATGACAACAACATAATAATGGTCATGTACAAGATTTCCAACAAATCACTTTAATAAATCAAATATATCGAATACAATTTAGAATTTAAAAATAATGTTTCACCAAGGAACGCCACGTTAACTTCACATTTTTCATGTTCAAAAAGCCTAATAAAGTTGGAAGACCATGGATTAGCGGTATCATAAATTTTCCGAAATTTGTAATGATATTGTATCTGACCATTACCTGTGTTTATGATGAAGTACCACGATAACCTATGCATTTACCAACCACGACAATAATATATTGGGTCCCCGCAACTACGTTAAAGACAAAATGGGGACCAATGCAAGTGACTATAAAGAGGTAAATATGGTGTTTACTTTCATAAATCGCAAACATGTGATAATATTTTTTAACTATACGTACCTAAATCTATTAAATCTCAATTTTGAATATAAATACGGTTAGATATAAAAATATATAATTTGGCGAACTGTATACATACAAATAATATACATATATGTGTCGCGAACAGTACGGGTACGTAGTGTTTATTGTGGCAAATTCATGTACATAACAAGTGAATAATGATGAAGCAGATCTGAACAGCGTGATGGGCACAAACACAACCAACTTTAACCAATCGTTACTTACGACTGGATAGGATAATACTATTTGATTGAGTTAGGCGTTACTTTACGGAACTCCATAAAATTTATGCAAAAGTTATCTAAGTAGTTGTAATTTCCAATTTTAGTGCCAAAACAGAACTCGTAAAGAGCACTGCTTCCTTCGCTCTTTGCATACAAAGTGGAATTGCAATTTTTGCTGGTAGTAGGACACGGTAAAAAATGTATCATTGTTTTTATTACACTACGCACTTTCAAGAAGGTTGTTATGCTTCCACCATTCATCGAGCCAACGAACGTCTAAGTGTGCATTGTTAGTACTATAATTTTATCATCGATATACCGGAATCGGGATATAATTTCTTGAAGATGCGATAACGTGCAAACCCTAGCAAAAATTGCATAACTACATTGCATATGTCTAAAGATCAGAGGGAGGACAATTCCCATTACACGTTGTGTATTGCCACTAAAATCGAAAATTAAAACAAAACGTTCCTTTTCCATAAAGGGTATAATACTGTCATATTACAGTTAAACATTTATAATAACGTATACCGGTGTTACTTTCACCATGCCAGCTAATTTTATGTTAATAATATAAAGCATTTCGTGCAATTTAACTGTTAACAACATATCTACGATTACATCATTAGTTGAAACGTGAACGGTAAACTACCAATATCTCGCCATATACAGGAACATGCCAGATAAACCAACTAAGTGTAACTACCCAAATTACGTTGTACAAAAAATTATTGCGTTGATTTACAGCGGTTACTAATTTAGATAGCATTACAATTTATTATTAAGATACATACAATAAACCGAATCTTAATAATGGTATCGTAATGCAATAATAGCCTACTCATGAAAAAACGTTTTTTTTTAATATGTAATAGGCTCTCAAAAAAAGAGAACATGAAAAACATTTTGTATAGACACAAGAAATTCTGTAAATGGTAAATATATTTTAACGGACAATATATAATATTGTATACGAGATTAACCTAAACTAGATGGCACGTTATTATTGTGTCGCCTCCTTTGGTCGCATTTAATCTAAACGATAATTTGGTAAACCAACTCAATTGTGCGTAAACATATTTTGTTCATTGTAAATTATTTTTTCAAATAATATAATTTAGAAAAAACATTACGTATATTCAAGTGAATTTTAAAATAAACGAGGCGACACTCCACGCAGTCCCCTAATTGACATTTTTTTTTAATTACTCGAACTAGGAACCATACCAGCTGCTGCTGCTAAATTTAGAAACGTAATAAAGTCCTGTCGATGGGAGTTCTTTAGTTAAATTTGGTTGTTCTTTGGTGGGACGAAAGTTTCGGTCCGATAATGACAAGTAGGTATATCACACACACACCCTCTCTTCCCCTTTTTACAACTACGACTGTTTGCATACAATCCGAAACTCAGATCCTCCATGACCAAATGTAACAAAACGAATAGTTTAACTGGACTAAAACAAAAAACAAATCAATTTTAACATTAAACTAACCTTTGGATTTTCGTTACCACTAAATGCAACAGTAAAATAATTAAAATGAGAATGAACATAGATATTATAATGACTCAGTGATCCACAGCAGTGAAACAATGACAGTTACTCACTAACCCTAAAATGCCACAAAACAAACAAAATCACGAAGCGTAATATAGGATCACTCTAATTCACTGCATGTGGACAGCGTTTAAAATCAGACTAAAGTGAAATAACACAAAAATTAACGAAGTCAAATACTGGTTTAGCAAAATGTTAAGCTTTGTAAAACAGCAATTAAAATAATAATATAGGGAATAAATGTGAGATCTTGTAGTATGCAGACTTACAGCCATCGTATTAACTCCTCAGACAATGTAAAGGGTGTTGAGGACTAGAACGTGATGGTTATTCTTGGCCAGGGTTACGATGTAGCCTTCGGAGGTGATCTTCAGGCCGCAGCAACGGGACACCTGAACACACACATTGTGGTTGTTAGATAAGTACCGACAAGTAATCGTTCATACATAACAAACTTAAGGATGATTTATACTAAACCGTCTGTTGCTCAGCTGCCACTTGGTTGCAACAGACCGATCGATGGAAATGGACAACGAAGCTTGTATGACGTTTTTAACTCTTACTGTTTTGAGGGAGTGTCCACATTCCAATAACAGTCAGTACAAAGAATTATAACCCTTGTGGAACAGCCTACTAAATTAAACAATTAGGGTAAATCTCAAACGTCACCCTGTAGACTCGGCATGGAATAGGGTTACCCCATCCCTTCCCATGCGGGTTGTAAAAGGATAGTGAAGGATATAGCAGAGACTAGCAAACCTTGAGTTCTCCGAGCGCGGTGGTGGACTAAATTTCTTGCTCTAGGAGGGTTTATGTCAGGCAGCTCACCGACCGTAAAAATATTGCAAAACATATTTGCTGTAAGTATGTGCAATGATAACTAACCTACTTTGACTACGACTCCAAGTAATTTGGTGTTTTAACGAACCAATTGCAATGATGAGAACAGAGACGATAAAACCAATTGGCCGCTTATTAGTATTCCCCCTCACGAAAATAGTGCGTCTTTTTAGTAGCACTCTCGTGCAAGAAAGGCCAATTACAAAGAGTCTAGGTTCAAATATGCCCTATCAAAAAAATCGCCCTATGCCCGCAAAGGTGAGTTGCGTTTTGTAGAAAAATCAGTATGGTCATCTGTCTTTCTCGAATCTATTTATATATGTTATAGGGTCCCCACCATCCCACCTTTCGGTAGATCAGTAGGGGCCGCTGTACCCGAGCGAACACCCCTAAGGGCGCCGTCAGGGATCGAGTTTACGACGGGTGTAGTCCCCAATGCTAGACTGGTAATCAGGACTGGTACTGGAATCAGTATGGTCAGTCAATTGGCTTTATTGTATTTGGATGAGAAGAATATCTCAAACGTTACCTTAACATAGGGGCACTCGAACTCAGTGACAAGCACGCCATCTCTCGAGAAGACAGCAACATGAAACTTGTTCCCGTGCGAGTCTCCGATGAGGACGTCACCCGCGTCCGATACGTCTATGCCGTTGGGGAAGTTCGTCACGTTCTCGCAGCCGATGCGTCGCAGGAAACGACCTTCGTCGTCGAATACGACCACGCAGTGACCTTTGAAGTCGCAGACGTAGAATTCTTTGCCTGAAATTGGTTAAGTTTACATTAATATTCGAGGGAACTGCGGGACAAACTGGAACTGTCGGCTTAACTCTGAGAAATAATAAGTTCACCGCTCCTGAGACTACCCGGGTGAACCATAAGAAGATTTTTTGACAGCGGCTCACCTTTGTTCGATGGGAAATATAAAATGTCAACCAACCACCTTGTTATCAAAACTCTTCAGATTTGTAGTAATTCTGTATCAAAACTAATCAACGCTTAGGGACCGTCTCCACGAGCGGAAAATCGTTGCACCTCCGCGTTGACATCGCCCCCGTAGGGAGACATGTTCATAGAGATTGTATTCCAACACTCGTGGAGACAGTCCCTTAGCAAATCAACTCAGTCAGCACATTTGCTTACCCACGTTACGGTATCAAGGCGGGGACCGCTATACCGTCAGGTGCTAAGCAGAGCGCCGTCTGGGATTATAGACAGATCGTGTCCCAAACAATAGAATCTGTTTCTCTTATAGACGAACTTCGTCGTGCCCAAATGACACTACCCGATTGTCCAGACAGATACCGGTGCAACAAAGCCACTCGCCACTCACCCCAGCCTGAGGGCTGGGTTGAAGTGGGAGTAGGATGGAGCATCAAGCTCCACGATTTATTGGCAGTTGGGAAAGTTCAGAGAACAAATATAGAAACGGGACGGCCTCCGATTACGTAAACGGATGTCATGATAAAAGTCGCAGAGTCATTGGATACAAAGAAGAATCAGTCTGTTTCAGTATTTGTTATTATAATAGTGGCAACAGCTAATTTCAAAATTTCAAGTGTCTAGTTATCACGGTTCACGAGATACAGCCTGATGAGATGACAGACAGACGGGCAATGGAATCTTAGTAAAAGGGGTAAAATTCTACCCTTTGCGACCAGAACCCTACACAGTAAACATACTTTAGTACCTAATGCTTTACTTGTAGGTTAAAGGATAGTATTAGTTTCATACCACTGATAGCAATATCCGAGGGCTCCCTCATGCACTCACTGCAATCGAACCAGCTCATGAGATCGCCTTCCTCGGAGAGTATAAACACCGTCGGAGTCACGCTGTCTACGGCCACGATCAAACCTTCGGCTGTCACCGCTAACCCAGCCACAATATCAATAAAACGTACCTAAAACAATGAGTATAAAGTTTAACACCATAAATCTGCGCCCGTACAGTAGATTGCTGCTTTGAGATAATCACTGGTAATAACCATGTTACATTATGTCAAAGCAGCAATGTACCTGCCAATTTCCAATTTGCTAAGTTCCTGTCAATTTCGACTGTTGTCAGTCGTCCAATGGATAGATAATAATATAAGTACTGGACTATTAGAGACTAGAAGGAGAATGGCCGCGTAATGAAAAAAAACGATGAAGCTTTTTTATGTCGGCCAAGAGGTCAGAGTTTTATACGCTCTTTCCACAGTTAAACTGTACAGAAATTTAAAAAGGTTGACTCAAAATTCTAACTATCTAGTTGACCTCCGGTTTCTCTTGGGTATGTTCACTATACCTTAGTGTTTAAATCTTTTACTATACCATAAGAAGCCCCTTGGCAAGATGGGGCATTGAAACCAAGCCAAATCCCCAACAAATTATAAATATAAATATCAGCAGTATGATGAATGATGATCTATAGTCATCATAAGGTCAAGTCCTGTGGGACAGCCCCATTGGTAAACTCAGAAACCAGGAGAGGCCATGCTGTCTCACGGCTGGGTAAAGGGCTCTACATTTTTTCCATCCATCTAGGACTCTAATAAGATACCAATAATTCAGAGTAAGAATTAAAAAAAAAACGTACAGCTATCTTCTTCAAAAAGTGTCCGTTCTTGGTAAATATTTGCATACGCGATCTCTCGTTGCCACGATCGCATACAACAAATTTTCCAGTAGCGCGAACGACAGCTACTTTACGTGGATACCAGAGCTGGCCTTCCTCTTTGCCTGCATTTCCAAAGTGGAATTTGTAGGTACCAGATTTATCAAACACCTGAAAAAAATTAAGTATAGATTTAATGAACGAAGTTTTTTAAAAATAGAAAAAACTAAAATGATAAACCTTAAGAATAACAGCAGATTTTCGGAGATATATAGTCCGAAAATAAGCTAACATCGGACAAAATCTAAAAATATTTGTAGTAAACATAAATCATTTCTAATTTAATTTTAATTTTGAGTTCCAATCGTGTTAGTTTAAAAAGTTTATAAATCATATCATATAAAAAATATATTAAAGAAGCAATAATTACCGTGATACGATGGTTATTGGTGTCAGCGACAATAATATCTTCATCGTTTCCAAGACAAAATCCATGAGGGGAGTTGAACTGCCCTTTACCTCCACCGAGTTGACCGAATTTGAACCTAATATGCATGGGCGTGGCTTTCGTAGCACGTGGCAGAGGGGCTGGTGGGGCGACGAGAGCGGCTTCTTCAGCAGCCGTTAACAGAGGCCTGCCAGGGGACACCCCGCGAGGGCCCACAGCACCAATGCCACTAACACCACCCACTCCACCAAATCCATTCATCTCTAAAAATAAATCATCATAAGGAAAAAAAACACAGAAAATGGATAGTTTGAAAGAATCCTGTCATTGAAAACAAACCTGTATTTAATCCAAGTTTAGCAAGAGCTTGCAAATTGTTATAAGCTTGGGGTGAATTCAGATCTCCAGCAAGCAATTCGGCGAGAGTGAACGACGGTGCGGGCGACGCATGTGGTGGAGGAGGTACATCTTTCTCGGCGATGCTGGCCAACTGCTGCAGATTATATTCAACCATAGACGGCAAGGCAGGCACTCCCGTAACTGGGCCGACTCCAGCAACGCTATTGATTCCTACTCCAGTTATATTGTTAACGCCAACACCGGTCACTCCCGGTACGCCGATGGATGGCACTCCAGGTACACCCACCATTCCGACCCCAGATACGCCAGTGACGCGGCGAACTCCCGCCATCGGAAAGTCATCAAAGACTGGCGCATTTGTTACTGAAACGGCTGGCGAATGAGAATTAGATGCTACAGAAACGATGGCAGAAGATTCACTTGCGCGTTTCCTTTCTTCAGCTCGAGTTGCTTCAGTACGGAATGAACCAAATGTCTCTTCGGTTACAGAGTCGAACTTTTCCAACTTAGATACAAATTCCAAAGAATAATCGACGTCAAATTCGGGGGCTCCCTCGAGCAGACGTGCGAATTGAGAGGCAACGGTTTTCTTTAACATCACAATTTCGGTTCCATCACCCCGACGAAGCAGTCTTGCAGCGAATTTACAAGCGCAATCGATACGTTGGACAGTTTTGTCAACGCGATCAAACAGATCCATAACTTTGAGCTCTCTCTCCTTATGTAAATGTTGGAGTTCCTCTAAAGCTTTTTCCCGGCGTCTTTCTAGAGCAGCTTTATAAGCATGAAACGCTTCATTGATAATGTTTTCAGCTTCATCGCGCTGACGTTGTAGATCGCCAAGGGCATCATCCAGTCTCGCCGAGGCACTGCCAGCGGTAGCAGCGCGGGCATTAGCTTCCACGATAAAATTACGAAGTTCAGCCCGAAGGTTGGGTTCGGCATCGACAATGCGCTCACATCGGTGTTCGCCAACTTTATGATCGACAGTCAAGCATTCGGTGCAAGCTCCTACTTCACATTCGCAGCAATAGAACTTGAGACTCTCACCAGCATGACGGGTGCAAAATATTGGCTTGTGCACGGCGGCTTTCTCTTTGGAAGACCTCAATGCGTCGAAAGGTACAACTCGGTGGTTTTCAAAGCATCGCATAAACTCATGGGCAGAGTTGCAATTGGAGCACAAGAAATGAGAGCAATCAGTGCATCTAGCCACAGCCGGTTCCTTGCTCTTGCAGCAGGTGCAAACGACAGATTGATCCATAGCCGAGACATCCAAAATGTTGGTAATGACATAATCTGAAGGAAGTGAAACAGCGCCTCCTCCAGGAACCTAAAAAATAATTTAAAAAATCTGTAAATATTTACCTTTCAAAAACAAATATTTAAGGTTTCTAACAAATATAATACCTTAGTTTCTTGTTTGCAAATAGGGCATTCCACAGCCAAATCAAACTTGAGTGAATCACCAGCTTCATTAACCATCAACTTGTCAATGCAAGCTTCACAGAAAACATGAAGGCAAGACAATACCCGTGGGCTGCATAGTTTATTGCTGGAAAGGCAGATACAAGTCATTATTGGATCTATATTTATTATTCATCTTATTAAATGTAAAAAGAAGTAATCAAAGCACTTACTCGCAAATTTTGCAATTCTGATCTTGTTTGCCATTATCAATGGACTCCAAAGAACCCTCATCGCCCAAACTTACTAACCCATCCCCAAATAACTCCCCATTCATTTCTTCCATTTTAGCTTAGAATTACGTTGGTGTATATGTAAATTCCTGATCCTGCACAACAATAACCTGTAAAAAATCATTAGTTATATTTTTAAAGAGAAAAAAATGTACATAATTAACATCACTATTATGATGGAGAAATACATTACAAAGATACCAACATGTTCTAGGTCAAAACAGCTTTATTGAAAGTATGGATCATTGGCCAAAGCGCAGTAAGCTCCTGTGGCTTTAGTAACGTTTAGTCAGCCTTAGCAGGCAAGTATCTAAAAGTACATTACAATCAAGGAAAAGGAAACAAAAGTCAGTGCTTGGAAGCAAATAAAAAAAATAATAATTAAGATCACTTTCGAGATGAAGTAGAAAATGAATTTATAGTTTTATTACAAAATTCATAACTGTCTGTTTATCTGTTAATTATACATTCAAAACCATCTACGCCAATTTAAAATTAGGTTTATAATACTGGATAGCTCTGTTTCAAGAAAGGTCATAGTATACTTTACATTAACATACAACATGTAAGAAACCAAGTGAGACTGAGCCAGTTGCCTGGCTCAGTGTCACATTGATAACTTGGTTGTAAAACTTCTGAGTTTTCCATTTGATCAAGATCAATATGGATGCAACTACGGGACACAGCTATATATGTTGACCATAGGATATAATATTCTACTTTTTGTAAAATATACATTAATTACAAAGCAATACTTCATGGTTTGACCATAGAATGCTAACTGCATTGCTCTCATTTTATCCTCATACCAAAGGAGCTATTAAGTGTCTGGCATAGTCAAAATCCGCAATCTTAATCTGAAATATTTTTAAAGGAAAAATTCATTTTCAAAAATTCACTTGCGGCGAGATTTGAACTCGCATCCCTGGATCAGTACCCCAGTGCCTCAACCGCTCTGTCAAGCAAGTTCCCATCTCAATCAGCGAATTTAAGAATATGAATGTTTCCCTGTCTACTATTTTTTCGACTTAGGCTCGATTGAGTCGCCATCTACAGGATCACTTTCCAGTGATTTACCTGCGCCTTTCTAATAAATATGCCTTGAGCATTAAAACAAATAACGAAATATCCGCAATCTTGTTTTTTTTTCAATATGTTGTCGCACGATGAAAGTCACTTGAGGACATCATGTGATGAATGTTTTCTGTGTATATAGATATCCTCTATCGAAATACATAGGTTTCATTGTGCAACAACATTAAGAAGAAAAAAAAATTTATTAAAAAAACTAAAAAAAAAAACGACTTATAACTGCCTTGGGTGAATCAGTCATAGTCAAGCTAGTCTAATTTGACTATTCCTCTGATCTCGGGAATTCCTAAACGTAAATAAACCTTAAAAATCATTTGACGCATCAAAGAGCCTTAAAAATGGTGGATGAGGTCTGGTGGGACTCATTTTAAAGGTAAAGTATAATAACACCAAATCTAATTATATATGTATACAAAGTAACTCAAAGGTGACTAACTGACTGATATAGTGATCTATCAACGCACAGCCCAAACCACTGGACGGATCGGGCTGATACCGGTATCTCACAGACATCAACTAAATGTCAAATACCAGGTGTTGGTGTAGCTCACAGATGAGAGGATAAAAGAATGTTTCTTATTTAGAGACCAACTGTACACCACCATGCTTTATGCTTTTTTCATAAAAAGTTAACTAAAAAAAGCATTTATTGCATGGTAAAAACTAAATCAGTAAAACTATAAGGCTAGGGATAAGGATAATGAATACATTTTGTCTGAATGCCTTATTTAGAAAAATACATTACACCTAAAAATCAATATAAACTGCAAAGCCACACCTAATGCCTATGTTTGACCTCTATGTACTAAATCAATACCTTACTATAATGTAAATGAAGGTTGTCTGAAAGAATTTTGACACTGAAGACACTGAATACTACAGATAAGCATGTACACCATACTACTGATATGAATCTTGAGAATAAATTTCTACTTAATAAGTAGGTAGGTAGATATGGCAATAATTACGTTAGCATGCTAAATGAATCGTCCTACTGTAGGCCTCTTCTTAGAGGAGTTAGACAATATGACACTACAATGGGAGCTTTCTTCCTTTGGCAAAAGTCCCATACTTTTGAACCAAAACAAGTCCTACGTTATTATGTTGGATTTCTCAATGTTCTCCTACACTGTAAAAGTGATGTAAATTGCACACATGTTTTTATCTAAAAGTAAAAAACATGGGTGTGTCGTCCACAAGGATTCAAACCACGATCTGTGGAATTAAAAGTCGGGGTACCAAATATACCACTAGCTAGACCTAGCTGCTCCTTATTCAGTATGACTGCTAGCAATAGTACCAACATACAGAAACAATAGGAAGAGTACTCTTAGGTATGGTATGGTAAGTTTAAGGTATGTTACCATGTGGTGTGCAATATGTGAATTTGGAATTTTAGTATGGGTAAGTATCTGTACCCATAAATTATAAGTAGGTATGTACAAACTTCAACAAATGTGTAGATAAATCCAGGATAAATCTATCTAATTTGAATTCTAGTAAGGTAAGAGATACCTACTTAGGAAAATAATTAAAAGTTCATTATTATTTTTCACCCATCATCAACAAGCAAGTAGGTACCTACATAAGGATTATATGAAATTGTCTAAGATCGCAAACGTTAACTCAGAACCCTGCTTACATTTCGTTTCAAGTAAGTACCTATTAACTTCCAACCAGATTATGCGAGGCAGGTTGGTTGTCAGGTACAAAATGGCTAGTCTGCCCAATGGTAGAATATTACGTCTAACCCTCTTTGTGAAACGATAAAACTGATTGTAAAAAGACAAGAGATCATGAATAAAGTTCACAGGTATAGCTATGTAGCGTACCTACCTACAACAAACGCAATGCACCATGCAGACAATGGCGAAGGTCGATAGTCAATTTCTATCGACTTTTATTTGTGAAAATATGCCTAATGACTAGGATTTCACACAATAAAAAACAATCAATAAGTGTGTTCTAGCAACGGAAATCATTTACTTACCTTGTAACAATCTAATTTGCAGCAAAATCTGACATTCAATGAGAAGAACGTTCTACCACGCCGTAACTATGAGAATACTCATCACTTTGTAAATAAATAAAAAATGAACATCAAGTCTCAACAGATACTCTTTTTTAAATAAAATTGTTTCTCCGATGAATTAAAATTAAAGTTTTGTCACGTTCTCATTTTAAAAAGGCGAATACATCACGGTGTATTGATTTTCTGCGTAGTCGTCGTTCCGTCGCGCAGAGTCGTTTCAGTCGGTTTCCTTCGGCAAGCAAATCGGCAATTCGGCACTCCGCACAACGCAGAGGGGCCGGGCAGCGGTGGGGGCGGGCGGCTCAGGGCGATGCGGGGGGTTGCACGTTACACTAGCGGCTGCGGGCACCACAGACTACATCGCATCAACTTCTTGGCATTTTTTGTGGCATTGCATACGTTTTGTTTTTGTACTTTAACGTTTTCTCTACCGATTTTGCCAAAAACCGTGTGCTATTGCCGTATTTTTATCACAGGCTCTTATTTTGGGTTTAGTGTGCTATTTTTGTCGTAAAGCTTCAAATTTATGATGATACTGACACTAAAATTCAAATAGGGTACACGACGACACTGACACTGACACTTGATTATTGGACTACACTTATACCTACTTATTAATCTGTGTACACAGCACACATTGAAACAAACAAAGTGACTAGAGCTAGAATGCTTGTTAAACTAAAAAGTGTTCCGCTACATTGAGCATGCTGTCCCTATCTAATATCACTATTAGAAAGGGACATAGCGCTACATTGAAGCGAACCACTTTTTAGTTCTACGTGAGCGTTCAAGTTTGGCACGGATTCTCCACATTTTCATGTCAAAGGAATTTAGGTTTTACTGCAAGACTAAACAGCTTAATATTGATAACGTTAAGTTTGGAAGAACCCAATCTAGTTTGAGTAGGTAATACATTTATTGAATGCTTCTTGTTTATATATATATTTATTTGGAACAAAACACAGCTTATAAAACACGATTTGTGTAACCTAATTGATAGTGTACATATTGATAGCCAATTAAGTTTGTCCACTTATTATTAATTGTAACAGTTGAAGATGAGATGGAATATTTAAGAAAAAGTTTATAATTATTTTAGTTTCACTTACAAAAGGTGAACCACCATACCACTCTTCCACAGAAGACACACATTCCCGGCATATTTAAAATATAAATATTTATTTATTAACTATGACACATGTAGGTAATACTAATATTATATAATATACATAATTTAAATAAAATTTTATAAGAAAAGATGAAGCTATGAATAACTAAATATTAATACTTGTATACACATAGTATAAATACTAAAAGTAAGTAAAACACCATCAAGGCATTTGAGGCGATAGTTTTATGACAGGCAGGTTTACTCATTACCAGTGTTAATTAGGTAGGTACGTGGATAGACAGACAGTAGGCGCCACGCCGACGCTAGCGCTCGCGCCGGCAACAATAGGCAGGTTCCCCGCAGCCGGGCCGCTCGCGCGCGCGGCGCGATCAGCGGCGGTGGCTTGTTGTCAATGTCGTTGTGTATTTGAAGCTAATCTACACCCTACACTGACACAAATTGCATCATTGTCTAGATAGCGTCCACACGGTAGCAATATTTAATTTCATTCTGATTCTGTATGCATGAAAAGAGCATGCGACAGGCAGGCGGGATGCAGGAGCATTGCATAAGTCGATTTGTTGCATGAGTAACAATAAAAGCTATTCTATAATTTCCTTTAATACTGATTGGCTGAAGTAGCCCTTAAATTTAAAGGTTACTTAAGTAATTAGGTAGTAATAAAATAAAATAACATTTACAGAAAACGAAATAACGTACATCTCCTGCACGTCGCCTGCATTCCGCCGGCATTCCGCATGCTTTGTCCTAACCGAATCAGGGTCCTGGGCCCTGATTCTCTAAAAACATAGCATATCGCTGTATGTCGCCGCATGCTATGTCCCTTGGGGCTCGAGTCGGTAAGGCATGTGGAATGCCGGCGGAATGCAGGCGACGTGTAGGAGATGTGCGTTATTTCGTATTCTGTAATGTTCATTACTATTTTTATAAAAACTCGGGTCTCGATCGCGTGCCTTCCCGCGACCACGGCCGGTGTATTCGTTTGCCGAAACGTCGGGGTAGTTATAAATTTATAAAAAGTGCATAAACGCGATCGAGACCCGAGTTTTTATAAAAATAGTTCTGTAATGTTATTTTTTATTTTAATGTTATTTTAATCAATTGCTACTTAATTATTTAAAAAGCTCCCCTTGTTCCTCAGCCAATCAGTATAATAAGTTATATATAAACTATTATTTTTACCCCTGCAACAAATCGACTTCCGCAATGCTCATGCATCCCGCCTGTTTGTCACATGCTATGTTTTATGAGAATCAGGGCCCTGCCCATATTTTGTAGCCATGACAATGAACGTGTAATTTTCACTATATTTTTTAAGGTTCATCTCTAAGATAATAGTGCTACATTTTAGAATAGTTAGGAAGACGGCAGCGACACTTATTATCGACCGCAGCTTTAACATCTGTAACAAGATGTCGACTGTGAACACACGATGACCATTTGCCCTGTAGATCGTTAGGTGTCATTGTGTATTTGCAGTTTTATTTTTAATATAAAGTATTTTCTCCACACATTCGTTTGCAATCTGCACGCTTAGTACTGGTAAGGATGATATTGTTCGAACAATAAGTTACCGCATGAATGAATTTCGAACGACGACGTTAGAGTATTCAAGTCCCCAGACCTTTGACTTGATATTAACGACTATTAACCTATGATAACAGTCATTAGATCAAGTCAAAGGCCAGCCTAAGCAGTTGTGTCCGTTTATATAATAAACGGAACCAACTGCTTAACGGTACTTATTTGCGGCCGGTGCACACATGTACACAATTATTGTGACCTCTGTGGCACGTCGGGCGAACGCTTGGCTGTAATACAGAAGGTTGCGGGTTCGATTCCCGCTGGGTGCAAATATTTATGCTTAAAAATAAATATTTGTATCTGGTCTGGGCGTATTTCTATGTATAATATGTATGTATTTACAAAAGAAAAATAAATATAAGTAGTATATCCGTTGTCTAGCCACCGTAACACAAGCTTAGCAGCTTACCACGGGGCTAGATGGCGCTGTGTGTTCGTCACAGGATTTATTTATTTATTTATTTATTTATTTATTACACATTGAAGATATTTAATTATTAAGTACCCCTGCTAAAATCTCATGAATACGACCCTGGAAGTGCAGCGGCAAAACGGGCGGTTTAAAGGCTAACGCAGATTGAACGAAATCACCGAGTCGAACAAATCGAATTTT
The DNA here is from genome assembly GCA_949358125.1 of Idaea dimidiata. Lineage (NCBI taxonomy): Eukaryota > Metazoa > Arthropoda > Insecta > Lepidoptera > Geometridae > Idaea > Idaea dimidiata. The sequence goes on along the minus strand of OX442339.1, from coordinate 9,690,666 downwards.
TGTCGTCCACGGGAAACGGTACCTTATTGAATTAGAAATTCATTATATTTACACTTCGTCAGCGTCGGCTGAGTCTGATGACGTCTTCGGAAATATAAATTTAAGTGTATATTACATATAATATTATATAGTACCGTTTCCGGTGGAAGACAAAAATTCGATTCGTTTAGCTCGGATCAATTTGCGTTCACCTTTAGTTTGAAATTCTGTTGGTGTTGGTGTTGCCCACCACCGACCATATAACCAAGTAATTTGTGTATTTAACCAATATTTATATTTATTATGTATGTATACCATTGAGGTTGGAAATCACTACGCTACAGTATTAACCAAGAAAGCTATAATATCTAGGTACTGGAATGCGCACGTGTAAGAGCACAGAAAAGTGGTCCGATTCGATGAGGAGTTCTGTCCCTTTCTAATAGTGTAATTAGAAAAGAACAGCATGCAGGAGCTCTGTCCCTTTCTAACTCTTTCTAATGCAGGTAGCTCTGTCCCTTTTCTCCGGACCACTTTTTAGCTATTATTTCACATTCTAGTTCTAGTAATATAAATTCTTTCATGTAAACCAATAACCATAATGTGGTGGTTGGTAGCTTTGATTGATCCATGGTCTTGCAACACTGAAATGTCACTCTTTCTTAATCGTTGACAGCTGACGTTGCGATCTGTTTGTTTGGTTGGTCTTATTTGCTAACCTAGAAACAACAAAAAAAAAATCGAAAGAGAAAGAATTTTAGGCCTACTTCTAAGCCCAAATTTTAAATTATTTCAAGTTCACGTGTGCGAGAAAAAGAAAACTTTTTGGCCTCGATTGAGCAACTGACTTCGTCACCATTGTTTTTGAAAAAGTGAAGAAATCATGACGTTCATACCTAACTGGGAAGAATTCGAAAAATCTGCTGAAATGTTGTATCTACGAGATCCAATAAATACAAGATATTGTGTAAAATATTCTCATACTAAAGGCGTATTTATTGTTAAAATTACAGATAATATAAAGGTAAGAAACTTTTGAAACCAATTCTTTAAAGTAGTTTTAACAAAGTACACTCGCACAACCATACTGATTATAGTCTTATTATTAAAGACTGATTGCAGTATATAAAGAGGAAAAAAATGGGTGTGTACCTGTGTACACACATATTTTTTTCCTCTTCTATGCTGTCATATAATCATATTATGTCTTTACTTTAAGCATTCTAAGAAATCAATACTAGTAAATAAGACTTTGTCATTCCTTCTATTTGAAAGTTCCACTTTAAGCTGTACAATACAATACAATATGTATGAACAATACCTTGTACTATGCGATACGATATACAAAACATTATTCAATATACAATAAACTATACAATACAATATTATAATTTTTTGGGTAGATAATGGTACAGTCCCTTTAAGTGTGAGACCTACTGGCACTTAAACAAAACTCCGTCTCTTATTTACTGTCTCATAGAAAATAGATAAAAGAAGAGTATATGACTCGAGAGCAAATTATTTTTCCCTTGGGCGATGCGATGAATCCCTCACTGCACTCAGGATTCTATGTTACAATTTTTATTCTACAATCCTTCGTTTCGCCCGATGATTGAAAGTAGCACCCTCTGCATAAAAATACTTTTTTGCTTCCTTGTCACAAAATCTACTATTGTTCCACCTTTTTTTTATTTACCTACCATGTGAAATCAATTTCTCTCAATATTTTACAATGTTGTTTTATTTTTTTGATACTAAACATGCAATAATAATTCTTCTTTCCAGTGTCTACAGTACAAAACAGAAATCCAACAGGATGTAAGAAAAATAGACCAGTTTATCTCAAATCTCATACGACACATGGCTTCAAATGATAATTAAAAATTATTAAATGAAATTTTATGTTTAATTTCAAACTTTTTACTAATATTATAAACGCGAAAGTTGTGTACTACCTGTCTTACAAGTTTCATCGCAATCGGCTCAGTAGTTTTTGCGTGAAAAAGTAATACAGTCACAAACATGCATACAATCTTTCGCGTTTATAATATTAAGTAGGATTTTTATAAATCTTAAAAACCACTCTGTATACCAGTTGTATAAATAGATATTGCCCTGAAACCCACAAACATGTAGAACAGATGAAGTAATTTTCATTTTATCATAAAATAGTACGGAAAAAAGCGAATCGAAGGATGTACGACGTTGTAGGAACGTGTATGTATTAGGGGTTAAAGTATGAAATTGCCGATTTGTACTGAAAATCTTAATTGTTTATTTTTTAAATTTTTAACAAATTTATTTAATCAAAATAGTTGCCATTATTATCTATACATTGCTGCCATCTAATGGGAAGGTTATTAATGCCTTTGCGATAGAACTCCGACGATCTAGACTGCACAAACTGTGTGAAAGCATTTTGTACTGCCTCCTGGGAAGAAAACTTCTTGTCACGTAGATAATTGTCCAAATCACGAAAAAAATGGTAGTCCGTTGGAGCAAGGTCTGGTGAATACGGAGGATGACGAATGGTTTCTAAGTGCAGTTCCTGAAGGGTCAAAATGGTTTCTCGTGCTGTGTGAGGTCTCGCGTTGTCGTGGAGCAATAATGGTGAAGATCGATTCATGAGTCGGGGCTGTTTTACTGCTAGTTTTGTCAACATGGTTCGGAGTTCGGCACAATAGACATCTGCCGTAATTGCTTGACCAGATCGAAGAAAACTATAGTGAATAACACCATGCTGAGACCACCAAACAGTTACCATTACCTTTTTATTAGTAAGTTTTGGTTTAGGACACTGTTGTGGCATTTGACCTGGGGTCAGCCATTGCATTTTTCTTTTCCGGTTATCATAAAGAATCCACTTTTCATCACATGTTACAATTCGATCCAATATTCCTTCATTTCTGTACCGGTTCAACAAGGCAACACAAGTTTCAACACGCGTTTCTTTCTGCAGATCAGTCAAATCATGACCCATTTTTCGTATTTTTTTATTTTATTGATTTGACGCAAGTGAGTCAATAAAGTGGGTAAGGTAACGTTAAACCATGCCGCTAATTCCTGGGTAGTTTGACTAGGATCGGCTTCCACTATCTCTCTTAATTCATCGTTATTCACCTGTGTGGGCGGTCTTCCTCGTGGCTCGTTCTTTAAGTCGAAATTTCCATCACGAAAGCGTTTAAACCAAAATCGCACGGTGCGTTCATTAGTAGACCCCTCTCCAAACGCAGCATTGATATTGCGGGCTGTTTCTGCCGCGTTAGTTCCGCGTCGGAACTCGTATTCAAAAATCACTCGAATTTTCGCAGTATCCATCTTTCTTGTCTAAATTGAATAACAAAAACAATTGAAAGTCGATATTCAAATGTTTCACATTTTTTAAAAAAAGAACATCACAGAAACCATTTGAAAAAAGTTACATTCGAAAACCTCAAACCATGAAGATTCTATGTCAATTCAAAGAACCTATTGCAATAAAACGGCAATTTCATACTTTAACCCCTATTATTAAATGTAAAATAATCAGTACTAATCATAAATTTTTCTAGTTGCTTGTAAATCTCCTACAGAGTTATGGTAATGCAATTAATTATATACCTAAACAAACCATTCTATAATACCCACAAAATAAATGCATGATACCTATTTCAACAGCATAATTTTTGTTTCTAAAATACTCGACACTGGCTTCCCTTTTAATAACTGCAGTTAAACTACCGAAAAAAAGAAAAAAAATGTGACAATGACACTGACGGCTTTATGAAAAGACGTATGGGCCCCTTACCCATCACAGAGGTACGAATGCCATGCATTATGCGACCCGTGCAACCTACCTACTCTCTGTCTAACTTTCAAATGCAGAATGTGTCGCACAAGAGCTGCCATAGACAAACGGAGAAAAACCTCAAAACAATTACTAAAGCATAGAAGGAGTTTAAAACAACGATAAAACACTCGTCCTACTCTTTCAAAAACGCCAAATACATTGAATAGAGAAGGACAGTTATATGTTGCTAAGGAACTGGTCGTTTACACTGACCAAATGTCAAATTGGATACCTTTGATACCTTTATGCAGCCAAATAAAATAGTAAATTTATTTCAATTTTTCTATACTGACCAGCACGCCTACACATTTTGGTTACATAATAATACGTCATATCTAATAGTGTTGTGTTGTTACTTTATCGATAAGGTTTAAAACAGTTCAGTTTTCATTCATAGTAGTTATGTGTTTTTGTGGATTCCCCACCGACTTCTTCCTTGATTTCCCACAAAAATAGAGGAGGTTTAATTCAGCCCTCTGCTAGAGTGACAAAAGTGTGTTCATCGGTGGGAAAAATATTGCGGAAATACCAAACTCGAGTGGGATCTAAATGCGTTGGACAACCGAATCATTTTCTAACAATGCTCACGAAAATGTTGGTTTCCTACAGCAATTTTTTGTTGTTTTATTTTTAGTTTCTAGGGTTTGAATAAGAATACACTTTATTTACCGGGTTTAATCGCGTTTTATTCATTTCCTAGGTTTTGGCTAAGTAGGTTCTGAGAAAATAGTAGATTGATGGACAGGGACTGAATGTCAAGCATTTCACCAGAGATATCTCTATACTGATAGCTATTTGCTGGCAATATAGGTAAATAAGAGAGTATGATTTTATTTCTTTTGAGTATTTTTTCCAGTAAATTATCTACATACTGTAAAACAAACAATATCTATCGATATCGATAACTTGTAAATAGGGGTCACACACAACACTAAATAATTCTTTGTTATCTAGGGAAGTGTACGCTCAAACGTCATGTCGCTCCTATGCTTTAGTAATTGTTCTGAGAGAAAAAACAATTTGAAACACATTGTTAAAATATATAAATGTGTGCACTTCAAAATTTATTTCACGTTATTTATTTATTTATTTCACGTTTTATTTTACGTAAAATTCCGAATCTAAAATTTACGACTGTGTGGTTGTACAGACAGCCCCGCCATTCAACAATAGTCATATCAGAAAGAAAGTGTGATGGGCAAAGCGTCTTCTCTCGGTGTATTGGCGTGTATGGCTGTAATTATTTTCTGTGGCAAGCAATAGAAAAAAAATGGACGAAAGAAAACGTCAAAATGTTGATGGACCGATTGAACATGTTATTTTACTGTCATGCTGTGTGAAACATAAATAAAGCTTCAGTTTTTAATAAAATCATGACTTAATACTCAGGCCTAAACATTTATTATGAAATAACACGTACGGAAACGTATCTATCACTAAAATAATCGTTTTATTTAATGACATTATGGATGGTTTAATTCACGCGGCATTGGAGGCTGAGGTACTTTCATCTCTCATTTTACTTTAGTTTTTAGTTCATCCCAGTGTATTTGTAGTGTATTTTCCTATACAAAGTTGTTATCTTTTCAGGTAATACTTAACCGAGCAAAACATGTAAATTCTAACTTATCACAATTTGGTGGTGGTGTGCCTGACCATAAAATGACTTGGAATCATGATAAGATGCACCTAGCAGAATCCGTAGACGAATCAAGAATGAAATTCCAGCGAAACTCAATGGGCTCATCTTCCAAGTCAATTGAAAAGTTTGACTTATTCAAGAAACTTCATGAATTGTACAACGAGTTAAGTAGAGATGAATCTTCTCTGAGTAACAATGTAAGTGGTGCCTATTTTCCCAAAATAATGTGTGAAAGTTATAAATGAACTATTTATATCACCATTTGGTGTGAACTTGCAGCAAGGCCTTAAAACTACATCATATTTATTGGAGAAGTTGTTGGCGAACTATAATCTCAATACATTAATAATAAATCTATACCCCGGCAATAAAGGATATTCATTGTCGTTGAAAGTGAATGGAAATACGCAGTATTTGAACCCCCCAGATGGCCATGTGAGTATAAATCAAACATATGATTTGTATTATGCCTTTATTATGCTTTGAAAATTGTGTCATATGTTTGAGTATAAATCAAACATATGATTTGTATTATGCCTTTATTATGCTTTAAAAATTGTGACTATTTGCAGCACTTTGACTTCTACATAAGTAATAAACTTAAAGAATTTTTGTCACATACATTACATTATCCTAACATTGAAACTTATTGTGATCCTTGTTAAACTACTTGGACTTATAAGTCAATCATAAATTTCTTGTGGTTTATTGAACAATGAACAATTGTAAAATATTTAAGTCATTAAATACAGGTGAATACATTAGTTATTAAAGTTTTGAAATTGTTAATTATATAAAAATATTTTGTACAATTGGGAGGCCCTGTGCGCAGTATTATGCTTCTCCAGAAGCCTAACTTTAGCCATAACTTCAGTTTTATAATACAGTAGAGCTTTGAATATCCAAACTGGTTGGAGGACATCAGTTTATTTGGATAATTGAAATGTATAACAATGAAAACCCTTTTTTATTTATTAAACCATTTTTGGCAATGTAATAAATAAAGTTAAGTACCAGTGTTGGATTGTATACTATTATGAATTGATGAATGAACTGATAATAATAAATGTAAATAAAAAATAATATGGTATGGTGAAGTAGACGTTCGGATAATCAACGTCCTTCTGTATACTTTATTGTAGCATCACAATTTTTTACATATTTTTAAACTGCAGGAATTTCAAATATAAACTACACTGTCTACCGTAAATAATATACAACCACTGTAGTTAATTTAAATTACAAAAAATAAATATTCAAACTATAGTTACATTCACTATAATAAAGAGTCTTGACAGATAGACAAGCAGACAGACAGACAACAAAGTGATCTTTTTGGGATACCTTTTCCTACCTTTTGAGTTATGGAACTTTAAAACCAGTTCAAAGCACCTTTTCCAAATTCCAAAATCATTTCTGGTCTCCAAATGTTATTTGACACAGCTATTTATTTACCCCTTACTTATAAACGCTGGTTAACAACTGCATAACTATGTATTGTTTGTCTTTTACTGTGACTTGAAGTTTCAAAGTTGACAGCGACAAACGTCACATAACTAAGTAAAGTGGTTAAAGTATAAATATTTAGACATAGATCATAGTTTTATGTTCATAATAATAAATGGTTCACTTCCTAAAAGTAGTAGGAATTTCAAAACAACACCACATTACCTGTTTTTGTTTATTTCTTGGATCAAATAAGTAAACCTAAAACCTATGACAGAGCTATTCAGTAATTAAATTTATATTGGTACTGTAGTGTTTGTCAGGATTTTTTGAATGCATAAGTAACATACACTCAAGAATTTTAAAAACTATTTAATCATGTTTAAGGAGCAGTAGGGTAAATTTGATATACTTATTCAAGATACTGTATTCTGTCGGAAATAGTACAGGTTATCCTAGTTTAGGTGACAGTAATTCTTTGTATAAACTACAGTTATTTTATTATAGTATTAAGTAGAATTCCCTAGTTGCTCTGCCATGTGTGCCTGCCTAGATAATATTCTTCTCTCATTGGTTATGTTGTGCAGAGCAAATGTACAGGGAACACTATAGTAGATCTCGTAGTTATAGACATTATTTAAATAAAGATTATTATTACTGTATCAAGTGTCTATAGTAACTTACTCATTCTGAACAGGGAAATCAAGATGAAACCTTAATAGAGACTCCTAGATGGCCATATGAAGAGGAAGAGCTCCTAAGTTACATAGACAATGAGGAGCTGCCAGTCATATTACTGGATCTACTAGAGTCTGAGCACTCTTGTCTATTTTACTCTGGTTGTGTTATAGCTCAGATTAGGGATTACAGACAAGCTTATCCGAGTTTCGTTTGTGATACACATCATGTGCTGTTAAGGCCAACAAATCAGGTAATTCCAAATACAAAACATAAAAATAATATATTAAAATTATATTGCTTATGTTACTCCTTGATAATGTAGCTTTCTATTGGTAAAAGAATTTTCTACAAACAATTAAATCTTTCCTCGTTATAATATAAATATTATATTGTATAATATTAGTATTTTGTCTGATAATAAAACTGTCCCATTGTTGGGTCTGTATTAAAATTTAACTTCTCTACTTGTTACTTACTTACCATGTTATATTTGATATACAAACCTTGTATGATATCTATCCAATGTCATATTATGCTGATTACTTTTTTACATCTTAATTTAGCCATTACATTTACATATTGTTAATAATAAAAAAACTAGACATTTCCACAAGTTACATCTTAAATATTATAAAAACATATTAAGTGTTAAATTACTTTATTTTTAGAGCATAATAACAGATGCAATGTGTATTGGTGGTAAATGTGGTTGGGCTGGAGAGGAGCGCAGTGCGTTAGAAGCCGTAGAAGCAGCTTTAGTGCACGCTACCGCGCCTCCCTTATGTCTTGACCCGAGGCCGGCTATTGGTCTCTTAGCAGCTAAATTGCACGCCGCACCGCGATTGTTCAATACCCCACGGTTACGAAGACAAGCAAGGAGGTTCTCTCAGGTAATTAGCGTTTGAAAAGACATTGAATAGACTATCAAAAGGTCTCTAAATGCAAGACAAAGTTGGCAAAGTTATTAACCAAAGATAGATAAGGTAAAAATGTTTTTTTTTAAATTCTATTTGTTGGCTACATGTGTTTGAGTCATTCATCAAATTTTAAAATGATTTGTTTTCCAGGTGGCAGTCAATAGAAAAAGAAAATTGGATCAATTCACACATCATCATGGTTTAGAATTACTAGATTTAATACATCGACAGAGGGCGAAAAACAGCAGGCAATCTGTACCTCATACGAGGTTAACATCAAAATATCCTAAGAAACCACCAGAGGTAACTTAGTTTTACATTAGACGAAATAATCTATAACGTGTATTGACTCGTATCTAATGTGATATTTCGATCTACAGGTGTTCAAACCTATAGAACCACCGAGAATGGATCCACTGCCCCTCGCTTCACCATCAGAACCGAGTGGCCCATTACGATTGGCTCGAGCTTATGAGAGGCCACGGCCAACCCCTGACTGCCAGCCGCAACTTGTGGAAGAATACATATTAGAAACAGAGAAATCACCTCCACAGCCCGGTGTTGGGTGCTTCCATATAAAACTGTCGATATTGCAAAGACCATCCGATCAAGAGTTTTTAGGCGAACTTTATGTGGACAGAGATCATGTTGAAGGCGAAAGAAATGGTGCTGCGTGTCGGTTCACATTAGGTAACTCAGTTTTTCAGTTTCATAACATATTCTTTAACATTAGGTATAGTTGTTCATTCATTATTCATTATTTAATTTGAGAATAATAGTGCTTAGTGCAACTAGACATGCAGTGCCGGGAAGACAGTATTGGCGAACTTAAAGATTGAGGAATTTTTTGAAAGTTTTTCAATCTAATTAACAAAACATTACGTTCCTTTTGTCCAAAAATATATACAAAGCAGGATTGACAAATTGGAATTGTGTGTCAAGTGCAACTCTATTTTTAGGATCGAGACTTCACGCGAACAAATATATACAGCAATTTACGGAAATTTTTACTGAAGAAGGACGGAAATCAGTTAGGATAAAACATATTGTACCTGGCCAACAGCCAAGGATGTCATTTACTGGTGGGATGAGAGAATTGGTGAGACAAGTAAATTATCATTTTCTGAACTACTCTACTAGCTTTTTAAAGTTTCGTTTTAAATTTTTAAAATACTTTTGTTGATTTATTTCACATGTTTTTACACATTAGTTCAAATTTATTTTTGGTAGTTCTTTTTTTGTGTAAACGATGTTATTTGAAACCATTTTATTTGTTGGAAAACATTGATGTGGTTTAATTAGTAGAAGAAGAAAATTAACAATGTTAAAAGCTTGGACGGGCAGCGCTTTCTCTTTACAAATATTTATTTCCGTTTTGACTAATACTTCATGACTGCTTCATGATCTTTTATGGCTGTATTTTTAATTTTGTCCAGCCACAACATTTTATTCGGCCGACTAATTTAGTTAGTACATCGGTTATTATTTTTTATTACAAAACGGTCTCACTCATTATTTAGGAAGATAATAGAAATATACACTTATTTTTTGTTGTTTGGAGAAAATGCTGCCAGTCTACACTCTTTATATATGCATTACGCTAAGAAGTACGATTAATTACACCATTACCATAGTACATAGAAGGGCTGGGGCCTGGGGTACAACAGTATGGAAACTACGTACAAATGCTCGAAAACGGCTCACTTACACAAAAATGCGCGTTGACGAGCTCCTAAGGGGATTTCGCTTGGATGTCAGTACTAAGTGCCGCGTCACGACCAGTGTGCACGTGTGGGTGTGCAGTTTCCATACTGCTCCCTGTATGTACTGTGCCATTACTTTCAGTTTCTATTTTTTTCCATAAATTCGTACTCGGCGCCAACTTCACCGCTAGTAATCTGAACCAGCGCGTTAGTCCACTTAGCCACGAGTACTAAAACATTAGTAATAAGTGTGGGTTAACACTTTTAAGAATTAATGTTTAGACCAATTCTTTTTTTTTATAAGATTCAGCCGTTTTTTTTCTTACATTTATATATTTATATATTCTTACATTTATTATTTATTTATATATCCTGTTCTGTTTTTAATTTAATTTGCACCACAATTTTGTTGGCTGTGTATTAACTTAATTTCTTTAAAGCAGGGACAACAATTGCTATTGCAACAAAGGACGGCGGCAGCAGCTGCTGCGAGCAGTACGGTTCAGTCACATGCGAATGCTGCTCCCGTTGTGTAAGTTGAATATTTACTTTTAAATAAAACTGTACATGGAATTCATATACATATTGAAGATAATTAATAAGACATTGCCCACATCCAAGAAAGTTGTATTTCTGAATTCGCACGTGAAACTAAAAAGCACAGAAAAATCGGTCCGATCCGATAAGGAACTCTGTCCCTTCTAATAGTGTAATTAGAAAGGAACAGCATGATCAAGTTGGGGAGCTCTGTCTCTTTCTATTCTTTCTAATGCAGGTAGTTTTGTCCCTTTCCCGCTGACCACTTTTCAGCTTTTGATATATTCTAAAGTGTTTCCGACACTTGGATGACTACACTGCGTGCCTTCAAAACGTAAAAAAAATAAAAAAAACATGAAAGAAATGCAATCCTTAATTTCGACTTGATTGAACATGCATCCGTGGCCAAAATGGAGAAAGGCGTTGGGACGGATCCCCAGAGATGCAGGTTCAAGTCCTGTCGGGTGCGAAAATTTTGGAAAGCATTTCTTTAAGTACACTTTTCAGCTATTCGTTCAAATTCTAGTTCTAGTAATATAAATTATTTGGCCACGTCACATTCCAGCTGCAAACTAAGCAACTAGGCTAGTAATATCTAACCCCCTTACTTATAAACGCTATTTTATGCGCGGCATAACCATGCATCGTTTGTCTTTTACTGTTACACGAAGTTTCAAAGTTGACAAACAGAGACAAACGTCACATAACTTAGTCATGTGTAAATAATATTTTATAAGTAAGGGAGTCATATGAAAATTTCAGGACGTCAGCAATAGCGGCCGCACCGAATACTCACACGACGAGACAGCTACCCATACTGGTTAGTATGGTCTTTTATTAATTATTTTTTAAACTTATAAATAAATATGTGGTATATCATCAAACAAATAATAATGTAAAACTTTGTACTTTTTTTTTATTATACGTAATAGGCTAGCATTTGACCTCATCTCACCTGATGGGAAGCGAGGACGAGGTCGACGTTGAAGCATGCTCACCTAGATGGTACTAATCCACTCTGGATTTGAAGACCCCAAGGTTATGGGGAAACAGCGAAGCTGGCAGAGAATTCCACTTTCCGTATATGTGCTGGTTTGAAGTCCTCAAACGTCTTCATTTTATTAAGTTGCGTTCCCGTGAGATTTAGGGCAGAGTCCTCGAGGCTTTTCGTTTCTCCGTTACTATTTGTTTAGTTATTACTTATTACTCTACTTCGCAGACTTATTTTTTGGACCGTCTCCACGAGCGTTAGAACGGCGGCAATATTACCTTATTTCTATACAACGCCGTGTGGAGACACGTTCATAGAGATTCTATAGAAATAAGTGGCTCGACGATAATATCGCCGCGATTCTAACGCTCGTGGAGACGATCCCTAAGGATAAAACGAGACGGAAAAAAGAAAATATTAAAAACTGCATCCTTATGTTCTTTAATTACCAATTATGACGTGTGGATTCGGAAAACGTACCCTAATAAAAAGAAACCACAAGAAACTCTTGGAAGAATTCTCAAATTCTGCGCCTACATCTGCTGGGTTATTCATGTCCTTTCGTTCCGGTACCGAACATAGGAAGAGTATCTCCATCTCGCTCAGGGCCACTCAATAAGACAGGGACAGACATACCAGTATGCAGTAATACTCTGCCAAATATTGTATTAACACTACATTTTGATTACAGCAAGCACAGTTACAGCAAGTAACTAGTGTTGGTACAGTTGGAAATGTCGGTAACGTTGTTTCCAACGTCGCCAATGTCGTAGGCAGCGTTGGCACTGTCGTGGGCAATGTCGGTACTGTGGGCAATGTCAACACTGTAGTCGGCAATGTCGGCGGGGTGGTGGGCAATGTCGTCGGGGCGGTAGCTGCTACGTCAGATGCCAATTTAAAACAGCAACCTTCGCCTAGTACGCCAAGATTGTCTCCACAGGTTAGTTAAAGGTTTTAATCGAAGGCTTTTATTCAAAAATGTTTATTAAACATGTTTTAGTTAAAGTTGTCATGTCTGATTCACACGTTTGTGGATGAAAGACGTCCGATTCACGCAAAACATGTTTTTTTACCAAAGTAAGCTTAATAAAAGTTAGTTAATAAACCCTTATATTCATACCATTGTCACTAACGAGAAGTTGCCCAAATTTTCCATTTGTTTTTTGTCACATCATTCACATTCTACAATTTACTTTGAAACTGGAAACAGACCAAACTAGAGCGATAGTAAGCGAAGAAAACCGAATCGGAATCGCACATTTAGGTAACACTGTTCGTAAAATTCCACTTTGACAAAACTTACTTTTTCTCTAAAGGTTCCTTTCTCAAATCAACGCACCCTCGAAAACTTTGCGATGATAGTGTTCGTTTGCTTTCTTTGCGATGTTTACACTAGTCTCCTTAGTTATAAACGATGATTAACATACTTACGCATAAACTATGTATCATTTGTCTTTTACTGTCACATGACAACAGGTTTATTTGTCTATAAGTTTTTAAAGCTTTTTTTGTCTTAAGATGGAGAAGAGGGGAGGAGGGGGTAGTTCGTTTTCATGTGTTTGTAAGCCTTCGCTCTCTTTTACTCGTTTGGTCTGCACCCAGCTTTATATGATTCATCACCTTTATTTCACTGCGCTTAGTGAGTGAACATTTCGCCGCTAAAGGACAGGTCACACCAGTTTTGTGTTTCGTGGCGTGACGTAGATTCAGGGCAGCACATGAACACACGACGATCGTAAGAAGCCACCTTAATGCGACGTTTTAAGGTGGCTTCTTACGATCGGTGATATCGCAGACGCGGACGTGGATCATCCGTATACCCGTGAATTCTCAGTTCATGGGAAGTCGTATTTACACGTCACGCATCACGCAACTCATCTCTCATGAACATCTAACTCTATCTCTCAACGTATGGCATCTCGCATGAATGTGAGATGGAATCACGCGGACGTGGATCATCCGTACACCCGTAAATTCTCAGTTCGTGGGAAGTCGTATTTACAAGACACGCATCACGCAACTCATCTCTCATGAACATCTAACTCTGTCTCTCAACGTATGGCATCTCGCATGAATAAGAGATGGAACTGAAGTTCCATAGACTGTTAGAGAGATTGAGATAACACACCGTCAAACACACACGCAACGCGTTGTTTGTGACTTCGCCTTAAATCGCTCACAGATCAAACATTGCGTCATACAAGTGTTTAATCGCATCCAGGGTCTGTACTATTATTCTACGAACGAATAAAAAAAAAAACTGACAAAATTCTAACTATAATGGTCGGGTTTTATTATGCAAAATCGCGAAAACCATAGAAGAAATTATAATGGTCGGGTTTTCTTACTGGATGACGCTTTTCTTTCGTTCGTTCGTAAAATTAAAGTAGAGGCCCAGTTTTGAATGTGTCTAACGTCCATAGAATGCTTGCGAATGCTCATAAAGTGTTTTGGCTCGTTTCAGGCATCAACTAACCAACTTTTAGCACAGCAGTTAACGAACCCACCTCAGCCACTAAACACTCAGAAGATGCAATCGGCAATTATACACATACAGCATCCTTTAATGTCGAATGCAGGCACTTCCCAGGTTAGAATTAGATTATCGTACCCAACCGAATTTAAAAAAAAAAAAATAGAAAAATTACCCCGGTTTGTACTAGCAGTGTGGTTTCACCCGCAACGGTTCTGATCTTGTGAGAATATCGGGATAACACGTAACCTGTATGCTATTCCAGGACTCCAACATCATATATACCGAGTTTTAATGCAATCGGTTCAGCGGTTTTTGCCTTAAGAACCAACAAATACACACTTACCTATTCACAATCTTAATCACCTTTATAATTTTAGTAAGATCACAATTTTTTTTTACCAACGACGGAACGGAGAAGGGTATATGCGTTTAGGGTAAGAGGTTGTTAGTTATTGTGTGTGTGCGCGCATTCCAATGTTCCCATTAATCTTCAAGGACGGCTGGACCGATTTAGATGCGGTTATCAGTAAAATGTTTGTTATGAATGTAAGTCAAAGTAAAGTATAGTCCTAGAGCAAATTTTACTGAAAACATTACTTTGACTTATAAACTGCCACTCCATTGTACACTTCGTTTCTTTCAAAACCATTGAAAAAAAAAATAGTTTTGTTACAGATTAAAAAAAACTTAATGATCCTGTAATCGAATATGAAGATAACAAAGCGTTAAGCTTCGTAAATATATAAATATACAAATTAAAACCGGGCTATAAAAAATAAATAAATCCTGTGACTATCACACAGCGCCATCTAGCCCCGTGGTAACCTGCTAAGCTTGTGTTACGGTGGCTAGACAACGGATATACTACTTATATTTATTTTTCTTTTGTAAATACCGACATAAATAATGAAAAAAAAAATGACTGATTTATTAGGTTTGTTCTATCTAGAATCTTAAAAATGTTCGTTAAAAATGTTCCAGGTACAAAATATCCAGTATACAAATACTACGACGACGCAACAGAAAGCAACAATAACAAAACCGAGAACAACGAATCCTGCGATAAGCGCGCTTGTTACTAGTCTTATGAACTCAGCACAACAGTTCCAACAAGGTATCATTTTTTTAACGTTAAATAAATAAATTCTGTGACCGACACACAGTGCCATCTAGCCCTATTGTAAGCTGCTAAGCTTGTGTTACGGTGACTAGACAACGGATATACTACTTATACTTATTATATTATAACTAGACTATTGGACGTTAGTTTGCTTAAAAGGTCCATAACAAATAAGTTTTTCACTGTTTTAAAACATTAATTTTGATTATTTCGAAAGCAGCTTCATTGAGGACTCGACTAAGACTTGAGACTGAGACCCATAATATATTGCAAAACGCCTACTGTTTATCTTGCAAATTAAATAAAATTTTTGACACAGGCGAAATCCAAAGTGGCCATTCCATTTAAGATCGATAGGAATATAATAACTATCGACACAATACCGCCAGAATCTAAGCATTAGAGTCTTAGGTTGACTTGCGCTACTTTTACTTAGCCCCAGGCTAGAGAGCTAACCCTGTGCTAGTGAGCTTACCCTGTGCTAGTGAGCTTACCCTGTGCTAACTCTTGTGATTGGTTTTGCACTAACACAAATGTCAGTGCTCAACCAATCACAAGAGTTAGCCAGCTATTTATTTAGTTAGCCCTGGCTAAGTATAGCCCTGTAAGTCAACCTTATTAAATCAAACAAGACTCGAAATGAAACTGTTTTTATTATTTAGTCTGCCCTGAAGAAATCTACAAAGGCTCTGAAACGTAGAAACGGTATTGCAACAATGATGAAAATGATAAAAAAAAGAATTTATTTATTTATTATTCCAGCGGCAGCAAACCAAAACGCGGCTAAAGCGAACACAGTGAGCACAGCGAGCAGTAACGCTACAATACTGAACCTGCTAAACAGCGCGCCGGCGGCCATGACGCATTCCACTCCTAGCGACAGTATAGACGCGCACAAACTACTCGGGAGAGTCTCTATAGCGGGGGCGAGGCTGATCACTACCAGTACCACGTCACATACGTTGCCTACTTACACGCCACAGGTAACGTCACATACGTTGCCTACTTACACGCCACAGGTAACGTCATATACGTTGCCTACTTACACGCCACAGGTAACGTCACATACGTTGCCTACTTACACGCCACAGGTAACGTCATATACGTTGCCTACTTACACGCCACAGGTAACGTCACATACGTTGCCTACTTACACGCCACAGGTAACGTCACATACGTTGCCTACTTACACGCCACTGGTAACGTCACATACGTTGCCTACTTACACGCCACAGGTAACGTCATATACGTTGCCTACTTACACGCCACAGGTAACGTCACATACGTTGCCTACTTACACGCCACAGGTAACGTCCATATGTTGCCTACTTACACGCCACTGGTAACGTCACATACGTTGCCTACTTACACGCCACAGGTAACGTCACATACGTTGCCTACTTACACGCCACAGGTAACGTCACATACGTTGCCTACTTACACGCCACTGGTAACGTCACATACGTTGCATACTTACACGCCACACGTAACGTCATATACGTTGCCTACTTACACGCCACAGGTAACGTCACATACGTTGCCTACTGACACGCCACAGGTAATTTATTTATTTACTAGCTGCGCCCCGCGGTTTCACCCGCTAAAGTGAAAAACGGTTTAACACGGGCGCGGGTGGCCGAGCGGTTCTTGAACATATCCAGTAACTACAGTAACTTATTGTCAACAGTTACATTTTACCGGGTCTTAATCGCGTTTTATTATTCACTAGCTGCGCGCTGCGGTTTCACCCGCGTAAGTCCCGTTCCCGCGGGAATATCAGGATAAAAAATAGCCTATGTGTACTTGCATTACCAGGTCCCCCAGCCACTTATATTCCAAGTTTCATCGCAATCGGTTCAGTATTTTTGCGTGATTGAGTAACAAACACACGTACATACATACATACACACATACTCACAATTTTTCAGCTTTTTACCTTGACGTTTCGATCATTGTAACATTGTAACTAAGTAAACAAATAAAAGTTTCATAAGTTACTGCTCCGCGCAGGGGAACAGAGACTTGTTCTTCGGAATTTTGTTTGTAACGCGTTAGTGGAACGTAGTCCCTTTTTTAAGTTCCGTTAATTCTGTGAAAGATAACGAGTGAAGTGAAACTAAAAAAAAAACAGTGCCAAACAAGGAATTAGCACAGCGGGCTTGCAATAAAATTCGCCGCTATTTTTATTGCAACTGAAATTGTTTCAAACGATTTGATTAGCACACTATTAAACACGTGAAACGTGCCCAAATAAATAAATAATAAATAAATCCTGTGACGAACACATAGCGCCATCTAGCCCCATGGTAAGCTGCTAAGATTGTGTTACGGTGACTTGACCACGGATATACTGCTAGATTGCTCTTATATCACTTTGGTTTCGTTTAAACGAAACGTATAGTCCATCTGTTGGCGTTACATTACATAAGGATTGCTTGGTAATGTTACAGGGTGTAACAAACGTGCAAGTAATGAGCAGTTTCCCCCGCGACAACGAACAGACGAACGTGTCGAGCAGTGAGAGCGCGCTGTTGGAGCGGCTGATGGGAGGCGACTCGTCGCTCGCGCACCAACCGACGCAACAGGCCGCGCAACCGACACCGCAACCGCAACAAGTCTGTCATTTACAGGTAAATACTAGTTATACTATATAAACTAGCTGCGACCCGCGGTTTCACCCGCAAAACTGAAAAACGCGTTGTCACGGGCGCGGGCGGCCGAGTGGTTCTCGAGCGGTTGCACTTTTTCGTTCATTACTCGGGATCTAATAATTGCATTTCCATGCAAAGTATACCACGACCTTCCTCGAAAAAAGAAATTACCAATATTTTAAAACCAGATTTCAATCGGATTAGAAGTTTTGAATTGGCTTTATCGAGACATTCACATCACTAGTATGCACCTAAAGTTATAATCTAATTATGATTGTTTTAAAAACTCGTTTATATTGATTAATTTTGGCTAAATACAGTGTTTTTGTAGATTAATGTGTTAAATAATATTACTGACGTGATTTCAAATGTAAATTCTTTTAAAATTAGGTGTTCTTTCGACAAAAACATGTGATAACTTCTGACCTTCGACGTTTTGTTATAATGTGAAAATTAGTGAATGAATTGGAATAAAACTAATATGCCTCAAACGCAAGTGAAATAATAAATAAATGTACGCAATTTGAAATGTCTCGGTATTATATTTGAAAAGATACAATCAAATTAACCTTGAGTATTTTGCGCTCGCGCGCCAAAAGGTATCCGTATTGGGTGATGCTTTCGCTTTTGAAGGCCCGTAGGTAAAAGGTTAAATAATTAGCCTTATCATCTAATATTCAGATGATTTATACAGCGCAAGCAACTCCTTATCCACGCTATTTATGGCGCTGTAGTGCCCGGGACATTATTAGGTGGGATAGGCTTGCCCAGCACCTATACTACCCTCCCAGCCTACTTTAAAAGTGCCACTATAATAAGCTAAAATGAATATGGACATTTTAATTCTTTATCATTTCCAGGGTCTAAGTTTAACATCGCTCCAAGGTCTGCAAGGACTGCAAGGGCTACAGAACGTTCAAGTTCAGATACCGGGCCTTTCCCAACCGATTTCTCTATCCTTGAACGTGTCCGGAGCCCCGAGTGGATTGTTCGTATCCGTCCCGCCGACCACGTCGGTGGTGCTTGCCAATCAACCTTCGGTGCTGTCTTTGCCTATAGGTAAGTTATTGGTTTCTTTCACTGATCTATACTCTTTTGCATTACACTAAGCTATCCTCTTTTGCATCGTTATGGCACACGCACACTACTCACTCATACGGACCTTAATTGTAAACTCTGTGTGTAAACTATCTGTTGTTTTCCCTATTAGTTAAGTTATATCTATTAATGTTATGCTCTAGTTTCGTCAAACGGTGTAGCCAAAAAGCGTCTAAACATAGGCACGCACTCATTTAAAAGTTCTCTGTGACATGTTTTGATTCTTCTTCAGTTCTAAAGCTTTAAGAAGCCCTCTAATCACAAAACTGGTGATTCTTCCTGCCCTGCCAAAAAATTAGCGGAAAGTAGGTATATTAACTCTATAGATTATGTGGGCGCCTAAGAGCGCCTTTTCAAAGTATTTTTCTGCGCATTCTATTTTTGTATTTATATTAAATAATGACTAATAATATTGTTTCCGATTTAGATAATTTCTCTGTATCTGAGTCCTATAGCTGCGATGTTGAAGAGTGCAAGCAGTATCTCTCGTCCTATGATCACCCACTAACCATTCTAACACAAAATATACGTAGTATTTCGTGCTCTAAAAATTTCGATAATTTAAGTATTTTTCTACAAAGATTAGGTACTAACTGCGACATTGTTGTTTTAACCGAATGCAGAATAAATGATCATAGCATTATCCCGTCTATGGCGGGATATGACAAGTATAGCAGCAAGTGTACTTATAACCAAAACGACGGGCTGGTGGTATATGTTAAGAGCAGCTTAAATGTCTCTGTAGAGGAACCGAGCATGACTGAATGCAATCGACTTTTAATTAAAATTGGATCAGACTTTACAATTTTAGCTATTTACAGACCCCCTGCTTTTAAAAATGTCAATAACTACTTAACTCATCGATCACCGATCACAGAGCTGTCCTACTAACCTTAAACCGTAAATTGTCAAATCGTCACCGCACACATATGTCTAAAAAAATCAATTTAAATGGACTAGAAAACGATTTATGCAACATTGACTTTGACCCAGTTTTTTCCGATGACGCGGATATGTGTATGTCGAATTTAATAAACATAGTTCAACAAGCTACTCAAACGACTTATATTCGTTTGAGTAACAGAAATAACAATATTAAACCCTGGATCACACCGGGGCTTATTCGGTGTATGAGGCATAGAGACAAATTACATATAAAGGCCAAATCAAATCCAGCTAATTTGTTGCTACAGTCCTCTTATAAAAAATATCGCAACTTCTGTAATGACCTCCTTAAAAAAGTTAAATGTAATTATGACAAAAATGAGTTAGAAAAGGCTGGATCAAATGGTAAAAAAGTATGGAAGTACATAAAATCTGTAACGTACTTAAAAAGCAGCATGAGTCGTCTTCAAGGTTATTACAAGCTAAGTCTTCACAATTAGAATCTGCAAACAGCGTAAATGATTTCTTCGTAAATAGTGATAAAAACCTGGCAGAGAAGATCGAGATTCATTCTCAGTTTTCACATCCTTATCCTCAGTCAAATTATATCAATCCATTGAGGTCGTTTGCGCTGTTAGACATCGATGAGGCTGAGGTCAACAGAATCATCATGGGATTAAAAGATGACTCTGCCGTAGGTTGGGATAATATATCTAATAAAATCCTAAAACGATTTAAGCACATCCTAGTTTCTCCCCTCACACGTATTTTTCGAAGATGCTTATCCGAAGGTATTTTTTCGAAATTTCTTAAAAAAGCCGTTGTTGTTCCAGTATTTAAATCAGGCAGTAAAGAACAGATTTCAAACTATAGGCCTATCTCAATACTACCTTCAATCTCTAAAATTTTAGAAAAAATTATTAATAACAGGCTGGTCAAATACTTGGAGAAGCAAAACATATTGTCGGGAACTCAGTTTGGTTTTAGGCCCAAGTTATCAACCGCTGACGCTGTTCATCATCTCTCTAGTTTCTTGGTTGGGGAACTTGATAAGGGAAAACGGACAATAGGAATATTTCTGGACCTTGCTAAAGCATTCGATACAATTTCCATTCCCATCCTATTACAGAAGCTTGAATCTTTAGGAATAAGAGGAACACAGCTTAAGCTTTTCGCTAACTATTTAGATGAACGTACGCAATGTGTAAAAATAGACAGTGTCATCAGTTCTGACATGAGGAATACCTCTTTTGGTATCCCTCAAGGAAGTATATTAGGCCCTACGCTATTTTTAATTTACATTAATGACCTTTGCAACCTGAATTTGGGTGGTGGTAAAATAATATCCTTCGCTGATGACACTGCTCTACTGTTTTCTGCAAACACAGTTTCAGAAGTTTACGAGCTCGCACAACAAGGGTTTAATGATGTAAATAATTGGCTTCAGCAACACCTCCTAACACTAAACACTGATAAAACTAAATTTATTCAATTCTTTATGCGCAAATCAAGTTCGGCACCGCCTGTTCCAACATTATTTGCTCATCACTGTGAGGTCCCTTTGACTAATCTTTGTAAGTGTCCGATGATTGCCAACACTGACAAGATAAAATACCTTGGAGTAATAATTGATGAAACTCTCTCATTTAAGTACCATATTAATGCTTTATGTGGCAGAGTACGTAAGTTAATATTTGTTTTCAAAAACCTTCGCTCTATAGCTGATCCAAAAATAATCAGACAAGTTTATTTTGCTTTATGTCAATCAGTATTAACTTATTGTATTACGTCGTGGGGTGGTGCGGCTAAAACCCTATTACTAACTGTGGAGAGAGCCCAGAGGGCAGTCTTAAAAGTTGCTACTTTCCGCCACTTTCAATACCCTACAGATCTCCTCTACATGTCTTGTAAGGTACTATCAGTGAGACAATTATTTATAATGAATATTGTCCTCAAACAACACTCTTCTCTTCCATACTGCACTAAAAAAAACTAACAAAAGACGAAAAGAAAAAGTTTGCCCTCAAAATAGGACAACAAATCATGCCTTCTCTCACAGCTTCTTCCTGTTTCTTGGACCACTGCTGTACAATAGATTAAATGCAAAATTAAATATTTACCCCCTAAATTATAACTTAACTAAAAAAGTAGTCCAAGAAGCACTACAATGTATGACTTACGATGATACAGAAAATTTACTTAATGTTCTAAAATAATTATAAATTATAGAAATACCTACCTCTTATACCTAATGTTTAGAAAAAGAAATGTTATGTTATATACCTACTCGATTGTTGTACCTACTCTTTTATGCACTATCATTTATTGTAGTATAATAGTTTCGTATTTTGTTTGTAAGTGATTTAATTTTAAAACGTAATTTATAAATGACCTACTTCACCTGAAACACAGGTTTCACCTAGTTCAGGTATATGTATTATTTATAGTCTTCATAGTAATGTTTAAGTCCTAGGTATAGTCTATTATGTAACAAAAGTTTATGAAATAAATATTTATTTATTTATTTATTTACCATTATCTGAAGCCATATTTTTAGGAAGATCGATGGTTTTTGGATGTATTTTATCAGATCGGTTATTTTGATAAAGCGTCCGTTTTCTTTATTCAGCGCAAGTAATGGGTGGGGGCGTGAAAGGTCCGGTGCGCGGCGGCG
Source organism: Idaea dimidiata (assembly GCA_949358125.1). Classification (NCBI taxonomy): domain Eukaryota; kingdom Metazoa; phylum Arthropoda; class Insecta; order Lepidoptera; family Geometridae; genus Idaea; species Idaea dimidiata. The sequence continues at coordinate 9,668,037 of OX442339.1, read as the reverse complement.
CGGTGCAGCTAGTGCGAGGGACCCGCGGCCCGCGGCCCGCGCCGCGCCCCTCGCCGCGCGCCGGCGCCGTGGCCGCGCCGCTGCACGCGCTGCAGCCCGCGCTCTCTCACCCCGCGCCCTCCGCCTCGCCCGCCACTGCAGGTAACATACTCTATACTATACCCAGTCAACGAACATAAGCAAACAATAGTAGATTGTTATACAAGGGCTAAAAGTCAAGCATTTCACCTGAGATATTTTTGGCCAATATTTTTCGCCAATAGTTTGAGGGTGAAATGCGTGACGTTCACCCGAGTCACTCCACTTTTAATTTAGATTGTGATGAAAATAAAATACTACTGGCACATTTAATCAAACAAGTATATTGAGAATCAGTTAAAATATCAAGTAAATTAAGAACAATTTGTAAAAGCAAATTTTTATTTTAATAGATTAAAAAAATGTTAGAATTTACACTTACTGCCAATATTAGATTTATTTTTAAGGGTAATTAGAAAATTTAAAAACATAAGAAACTTATCTATTGGCTACAATATAATCGAGTCACGCATGCACTGTGCGGCCATGCCGACATAAGAAAAAAGTAAGAAGCAGTAATTATGTGGCATAATAGGGAATGGCAGAATAGATGAATATAGGTAATTCAATTATAATAGCCAAACGAAAAAAAAAGCATTTTCTAATTTCAGACTATAATCTGACGTTTTGGATCCTTGTATTTGACAATATTTCTATAGAAAAAGGGTCAAATGATTGCCTTAATTAAAAAATAAAGTTTACTTTCAACCCTAGAGATGAAATGAGCCACTTTCAACCCGGAAAATAGCCTTATCATACTAACTGACGTAAATTAACAGCACCAAAACTAACACATTTACGAAGTATGCACACGCCAACCACACACTACTTTGACTTTCCGCGCGAGTGCAACCAAAGTGACAGCTTCGTGTCGCGACCCACTTTTTAATCATCGCGGCCTATTTTTCCTTGGTGTCATTTTGAAGCGTAAGAAATATTTCTATGCTTATATTCCGTTCACTGTTTATACCCAGGAGCGCTAATACGAAAAAACTTCGGCAGAAACTTCGGACCCGACCGAACGTCAGTAGTTAGTTATTGTTCATTCTGGACAAATCATTCTTTGTTTTTTTGTCTTAAACGTATAGTAATTATTGGTTCGAAGTTTTTTCGTTTTAGCCCTCCAGCGCTAATGACTCAAACTACTGGAAGGTGCCCGCGTCTGTCGCTGGGTGGTACCCAACGAGAATAAGGCCAATTAACTGATCGTACCGCGTTTTTTCTTTAAAACACAACTCACCGTTGTTTGTATTGCGGGCAGGTAATAATCACACTTTGTGATTGGCAATTGCATTACCAATCTATACTTACATAATCTATATCTGTATACTTAATCTATATTACTTAATCTATATCTGACAGACTCTTTTTGATTAGCTGATGCGTTACTTCTCTATTACTAGACTTGTTTGGGGCTAGATAGCGCCGTGTGTGATGCCGAGCAATATTCGACCTAAGATTCTCCGTGTTCATTTCAGGTACAGCACAGTTCATAACCCAAGCGCAAGCCCAAGCTCTAACGGCCCACCAAGTTCGACGGAAATCAAACACCGACAGCACGTAAAGACAGATTTAAAGGACTGACCGTGACACGGTAGTGAAATTAGTTAATTGTTGTTTAAACATACACACCGGTGAAAGTGCAACGCGCGTTACGCCAAGAGGACGATCCTACGTGAGTACCTAAACGCTCCTACCACCAATATAATTATAATAAATTAATATTTAACTGTATCTTTAGTTTAACGTTAAATTGTCGCTGTTAGTTCGTTGTAGACTGAACTTTGTAGTTATACTTGCCCCATCTTCTAATTGAATGGACTAGACTGACATGAGCAATTGATTATTTTTTTTAAAGCCAAGCATTCCTTCTCTGTTATATTGTATGAAAGTGAATGAGAGATGCTACATCAGATGCGTTACGGGTTTTATATACATACTGGTTTCGCCCCGCGGTTTAACCCGCGTAAGTCCCGATCCCGCGGGAATATCAGGTTGTTTTATACTACGAGGAATAAATATAATGGAGATCTAACTTTTCTATTAAATTTGAAGAAAAAAAACATGTTCCACGGTCACACAGCAGCAGATGCACACACTGACATGTTCCGTACAGTATTACGTATGATCGACCTTTGGATCGACCAATGGCGGACGATCTTTAGTAACAGATTGGCGGTCGAATCATCGTTCTAGGCCCCGCAACCACCGCTTGCGTGGAACATTTTTTCAACGAATTGCTACTTCCATAATATTCGAGTTCGTTGGTTATTATGCATATAAACCTTCCTTTTGAATCACTCTACATACTAAAATGAACCGCATTAAAATCTTAGCTTAGTTTTAAAGATCTAAGCATACATACACACAGACAGGCAGAGGAAAATAACTTCGTTTTATACTAGGTAGGTATATAATAATAAATATACGTACGCAGAGTTGCATCGACTCTCAAATGAGTGTGTCGGTATGTGACAGCGGTGAAGTACAGTTATACTACTTTGTTTCTACCTGTTTGATAAGGTTTACGTGCGTACGAGTGTAAGTCACGCCACGCATTTGGTGTGACTCGGCTCATCCTACTTCCTACTAATATAATAAATGTGAAAGTGTGTGTGTTTGGATGTTTGTTACTCAGTCACGCAAAAACTACTGAATCAATTGCGATGAAACTTGGAATATAAGTAGTTGGATACCGGGAATAACACATAGGCTACATTCTATCCCCATTTTCCCGCGGGAATGGGACTTACGCGGGTGAAACCACGGGAAGCAGCTAGTAAATTATAAATTTATCTACACTACACAATTGCGATGTCATTTTAGTCCATTTAATTAGCAAATGGTCATTAGTGGTTGACTGTCACGAGTGAATCTTGCTTTATATCTTGTCTTGTGCCATTTCTAGTCTCTCGTCAGTTATATTATTTCCGACTTTACGAATTAACATTAAAAAAAAAACTTACCTAAATACAGTAACTAATCCATGAGACTGCAGCGTCGTTTTTGGCCAATGACTTCTGACTGAGTTACCAATACGTTAAACATATTGTTAGTTGTTGCCAATAAGAAGTATATGACAGTTTGGAAAGACAAAGCCTTATGAATAGCAATGGCAATTAAAACTTACAGTTCGTGATAGGTGGCACCACTGTTGTATGTCCTTCGGTATTGTTCCTCGAGGTTTTTTATGGTGTTTGCCTTGACTATGACAGAATTAACTGGTAGTAAGGGACTATTTAGTTGCACTATTCCTACTTTTAAGTGGCGACAGTTCGGATTGCCACTTCTTTAGTTTCAGTAGTTAGGTTGTTAAAACAAATGAAGAAGAGATAGAAATAAAATCAAAAGACTATCGAAATAGAAACAAAAAAAAAACGATCAAAACGAAATCAAAATACGATCGAAATAGAAACAAAAGATGATCACAATATAAACAAAACAATAAAGGAAGACTCAACAGTATCGCCACCTAAAGAGAGCTGCAGTTAGTTTTTACTCCATAATAAGTATGCGACCAATGATATTTAGTCTAAGACGTATTAACACGCCAACAAGTTCACGTAGTTGGCGTCACCTAAATATTGTTTGTTGTACAATTATTATGAAGTGGACCATAAAGTTAACTTTCCTTTCTGACTATACTGATCATCAATATGATGGCCCATATTTTTCACTGAGTATTATTTCCGGAAAAAATATGTTTTGTTATTTACTGTGAAAACCCAAAAATCACCAATTTCTTTAATCTGTTGAAGGGTATTTCTGGTATGAATTGAATGAACCCCTATTCAATTCAACGCATAGTAAATTTTATTGATGGCCAACTTAGTTTCTCAACCTACCTATCTATAATTAAGCCTCGTAATTTAACGGACCAAACTGACTAAAGTAGAAACCTGTTAACTTTCATATAAAAAAATACGATGTTTTTCTTAAAAATGAAGTCAATTTAACTCTTTAACTAAGTTGAAAACACAAATGCATACCCCTTGAACAGAGGGTTAATTTAATACTTTATTCAATTAGCTCGATAAAATTATAAATTCAAATTTTAATAAGAAACTAACACTAGATGTATCCTCAATAAAGATATTCAAGGGTCTTCTTTCTAGAAGTGAATAGTACGGACTGCCGTTAAGCGAGACTGTAAACTCAGGGGCACTAACCCCAGATTTTTTGAAAAAATTCACGGTTTCTTTAGTCAGTTTGATCGATTAAATTAGGTGACATCTTATTATTTGATCTGAAGCGCGTTATATATTTAATTGACTTTAATTCTATGGTAGACAATCACTCAATAGAAGTCAATCGCTCTATGTACCAATATTCCAACTTGTCAAAGTAGATTGATGATTGGTTACATTCTGTTGATTTTACTCTGCATTTATGTGTTCCGAATTGCCTGCCACTATTGAATTATAAATATTTATTTATTAGTAAATTTTGATTTGTCGATGAACTAGATACAATTTTAATCATGGATATTATTTCACATTTTATTTTTCTTTATTTATACCTGCCTATATAAATATGTATATTGTGGAAATAGTTATATTTATGATCATTGATATCAGATAATATCGATCGTGTCTCATTTAGATACAAAAATTGTTTATTTTTTACTCACCTACAAATTAATTAAGAGGCCTCCAGAGATTTTGTTTTCCACACAAAAGTAATACTATTTTTCCTTTACAAAATAGTACCTTTCCTATAAATAGAGTGAAGCGTGGGATTCAAGCGCCCAAGATTATGACAGGCTTTATTACTGAGGTGAAAACTTTACACATCTACTGTGAGACAATAAAAAAGGCTACAAAAATAAGCATATAAAAACAACTAAACAATAGATTGATGCTGTAATATGAAAATATATTACAACTCTTTATTAATTAAAAGTATCAACAAATAGAAGGAGAAGATATTTAAGACACATATTTTGTGTTATGTCTAGATGACCAGTTCGAACTGGACGTATACTATTAGAGTCGTACTGATAATATGCGCTTTGATCAGAGCCTTCATGAATTCCAAACTTACAAAGTTAAATAACTTTATTCCCTAGGGCTTAAACCTGCACTTTATGCCCTACAGAATTATGACTTGCTTTACGATGACCTTTTTGGTTAATTAAAGTAACTTTTTTGAACAGTAGATGTGTAAAATATAATTTCGTGTTAGGTAAATGTTTTCTACAGACAAAAGTCATCTAAATGACGATATTCCCATAATATTACGAAAAATAGCATCCTCTATAATATTTTAGTATTACGTTTGTATGAAAAATTCTAGCTTCAGAGGCTTCTTACTAAACTTTGTTTCGTGCTGATTGCTTTAGGTTGTATCAACTCTATCTATACTCATTAGATCATCAATATCGACTAAAATTTAAAAATCTGTCGACATTATTGATTGGAATTAAATTTAGGTTAACTTTGACATTGGAATATATTGGATCATGACATGACATAATTATATTACTAAAATAAATAAGCAACGACCTCAAAAGTGTTGAAATATTTTTTAAAAATAATAATAAGAATTATTCGTTGTTTAATTGTAAATATTGTAAATTTTGTGTGAATGATGTTAAAATGAAAAAACTCTACGAACAGTGAAAGATTGTGTTATTGGTACTTAATGAAATAGACTAACGTAATAGGATGCATGATGGCTATAAATATTTTTTTCTTAAAACAGTATTAAAATTAATGAAATGATGTCAACGTGCACAGCCGAATTTACTACGGTATCATGATTTAGAAAGTACAATAGTTCTTCAATGTTCCGTAATGCGTGTTATTATTAATATAATTAATGTAAAAATGTAAATATTGTAAATTCGTATGTATAACACGGACATCACAGATATTTTTAGATAATACGAATCTTTCTATCGACTTACGGCCGTGCTCAGAAGCGTTCCTAAGTCAAACTTTAGTTAATGATAGTGCATTTCGGACAAAATATGTCTTGCATACACAGAAACACCGAGTTTTCAGTGAATTGTTATGATATTAATTATTTTCTTTGATCAGCAGTGGTAGCATACGATTTTTTATCTCGATCGACAAAAACCTTGTTTCTTTTTCTCGTCGTTTGCAAAAAAAGATAGTTATTTTTTCTCGATTGACGTAATGTTTATCGTGCTACCACCACAGGGTATCGTATTGTATGTATGTATACGTTTGTTATTCTCTTGTGTAATACTTATGATAACTACTCATTGTTGTAACAAACAGGACTCTAGTGCAGTTCTTCACTCACTGCACCCTCTCCCATTTCGGGGTGGCACCGCAGTGTTTCGTATTATTGCTATCGATAAGCATATCGATATTCGATATCGGTGTGCAGCGAGTGAAACAAATTACTATCATTGTCCATGTTTATCATGTTCTTTTTAAATCAGTAAACCTTATCGAAGCAATAAATACTTACTTTCAATGAAGTAGTCCTATTTGTCTTGAAAAAAATAGGGAAGTGCGTGACTGAAATTTAATAAAAAAGTTTTTTTTTATGTCCCACCACCGCAGATATCAAATCGCCTTAATAATAAACAATGCAATTAGATTATAAGTTGTTGACGGGTTGCGGGTGGTAAGTGTTCATTCGAAAATATTTTGTCAGTACCTACTATGTAGTTACTTAAAACGGAAGAGTTTTTGTAGAGTGCACATTATATTGTTATTATATTTTTCGTGATTGGAAATTACAAAGTCTAAAATGGCTTGGCATTTCTGAGCTACTCTAATAGTAGCTATTATACTACATACAAGCAATATACAAAGTGTAACGGGTATGCCCTTTTAAGCCGAAAGGGGGTTGTTCTAGACATATATTGGAACAACTTTTGTTCTACGACTTTTAAAATTCGAACTTTTTTTTTTGAAAATTTTGAGGTTATGTTTCAAAATAAGGTCAATGACCTCGAATTCTGAGAAACAGCTGATTTTCTTTCTACAAAATAAAAGTTGTTTGCCTAGAAGTCCAAAACAACCCCCTTTCGGGTTAAAAGGGCTTACCCGTTACATCTTGTATACAACAGGATTTAATTCTTACTCAAAGCTAGTACTTAGTTTGAGTAAAAGTTAAATCTACCGAGCAGTTCGACTAAGCAAAACAGGCTGTTTCCTCCAAGCAAAACTAACGATTTTTATGGACACTAATATGTATGTGGGTTGCCAGCGTGCGCTATTTCTGCGCATTTGTTTAATGTGGGATTTTTTTTGACGTTAAATTACGACAAGACATACTCCAGTGTAAAAATGTGCTCTACTCCTGACTTTTGACGTTCGACAAATTTGTGTATTCTACAAAAGCTATCCCAGTATGTATTTTCTATTATTATAATATATATATATATATATATATATATATACGATTAATTATTATCCTACTGTAGACTCTATAATCGCAGCAATAAGATTTAAATGTTTTATTAAACTATATTACGTCCATGTAGAATTATCATTAACGAAACCGATTCGCTTGTACCGTAAGGTGGTGTTGAAATACACACGCACAATTATTAAACTAATATTAATATATGTTACCTATTGAATTACTTATTAATTTATATATCATGGCTATGTATGTATGTATACTATGTAAATGTGTAGTAAAATTAAGAGGCCTCCAGAGTTTAAAAATACCATATTTTAAAACTTAAATACTGTTATAAATGTTTTCTTCCTACATTGTTACGTAGTTTATTTGAATCAAGGCAGTATTTGTTTAGGTTTCTATCTTTATACTATATTTCTGGTTTTTTTTAAACAAAATACTCAATTTTAATTAAGTTACTTACATTGCAATTTTATCATTTGGTTTTGAAAATCGCAATATCTTTTTAGTCATAGTATATTTTGATTAAAAAAGCCTATGAAGCCCAGACCGAATATGTTTCCATCTGCATAAATACACAATAATATAAAAATATTCCACTTTATAAAATAATTTTGGTATTTCAATTTGTACTGTAAATTCAAACTGCGGAGGCCTCTTAACAGGCTATAGTGTTGGTATTTATTTTATTTACGGGGTCTGTTCCTACATTCTATTAGATGCGTAGTGTTAGAGTTGTTGATCCGTTAGAAGTGGCATATGATAGATTGCATGAACATATCTTGCTATAATACATGATAATATTGCATTACATAAGTCGAAATATAGGCGAATAATTGTGGGAATTGTTGATCTCATTTGTTTACGGACATGTAGCTCAATATGTAGATGTTTTGTAACATAAAATTTATTTGAACTGACGAATGTACCTATACTGTAAGATGTAGTCAAATTATTATTGTATATATTTTGGAAAGGAGATTTTTATACATAAAAGTAATAATTTCACTTGAATGGTTGTAATCAACGGCATGAAGTATCTGTCGAGTGTTTCGTATATGACATTGTGTTGTAAATATTATAATTTGAGATGTGATATGCATTCTGACGTTTTTAACATACATAATGGTGTACAATAAAATTTATATAATTGCGTTGACATGAATTTTTGTGTATAGGTAAAATTGATATTGTAAAAATGATAACGTTGTTCAGAGATTGACGTTTCAAACAAATATAATAACTTTTACATTACTCGGTGTTTACTTTTAGGAATAAGATATGCAAGTTACCTATATTGTACGTAGGGATTTAGGAAGGTTAATTCAAAACAACAGCTTTATTTGGTTAAAAAAGTATGCCTTTTTATTTTTATTTTTTCAAATAGTCTTCATCTAAATTTTATAAGAACATTGGACACAATCGAAGCTTTTTACCGATAAATAAGTATAAATAATTTTATATTCACATAAATTATCTTATTTTATACATACATTACATTTATTTTTAATATCAGTCCTCTCAAAAGGTCCATTCTCTCCCTGCAAATTAAATATTATTATTTACACAGCGATAGGGATTCGCGTCTACCGTACATACATACATCAACAATTAACAATTAATAGAGACTATGTACAAAATATATTCATATCGTTCGCGCACACATTCATCCGTCCCCACGCACATCGAGTCACATTCACATCATTTGGCATATGGATGGCGGCACGTCACTAGCAGAGATCGTCCCGGGCGAGCCACCAGGGCGCGCCGCCGCCGCCCGCGCAGTCGGCGCGCTTCCGTCGGCGCCGCTCCGCGCGGTCCGACCGTTTCTTCACGAAGCGGATGTTGTACGGGTCCTCGGCGAGCTCGGGGTAGCGCGCGACGTCATGCACGTACTCGCCCTCGTAACCGGTCGCCGAGCCCGCCTTCTGGATCTCGTCGAGTTCCGCAGCCGCCCATTCCAGCGAGCCGCCGAGTCCAGCCCGCAGCGCTTCCCGTTCGCGGTGCCACGCTTTGCGTACGGCCGCAGCGCGCGCGTGATGAACTAGCCGCTGTCTCTCGCGCTCGGCACTCGTGCCGTACCGCAGATTCACGATCGACGTCGTTCCATGAATCTTCACGTCGGCGTACGAGCGCCCACCCTCGGCCACCTCGTGGAATGTCACGTTTAGCTTGCCCTGCATACGCTTCAGCTGTTGCTTGTCGTCGGGTGCGCGCCACGTTTCTTCCTTCACGAAGTAAAATACGTCCTGCTGGTCGCCGTGTACGACGAACGAGAAAGGTAGCAGGTGCGACCGGTTAAACACGGACGTGTAGACGTCGCGGTAGATCGCGTTTGCTGACGGTACCGTCGTAACGACAGCACGTCCGCGGCCGTTGCGCGATACGAGTATACCGCGTCCGAACGGCGGTTCCGAGCTCGATCCTATTCTCTTCGGGGCGAGATTCAAAGCGTCCGTCTTGAGGGCAGACATCGCCGGGATCGATAGGCTTCTGAAGTCGGCTATTCTCTTGTTGGACATGTGGGAAAGGAAGCCGGATTCGATGGTGACAGTAGGAAGCAGCGACATGGCGGTGGGCAGGCCTGGCCCAGTGTCACCTGGAGCAGTTCCCCACACTGGACGACCAACTGGGATGCGGGGAAGTACCGAACCACCAGGAAGCTCATCCGGATAGAGTTGAGGTGCTAGGCTTTTGGTGTCGTATCCCAGCAGTTTCAACCACGACAAGTGATCTGTAGATAACGAGATTCCAATGTTAGAACCAAATGATTAACTGTCATAAAGTGTTATATTTCTCAAATAAGGTGTTTTTATAATTACCTGTTGGCTTTTTGTATTGCGGCATAACATTGATGGGATCGTTTCCGTTAAATCTGTACAAATGCAGTTGAGTTGGAGTATGTATTCTCTCGATGAGGTTTTCCCACAAGGGCGACATCCATTGTCCGATTAGAGGATCGTATACTTTGCCGTTCGCCATGTGTACTAGAGAAGTAACTTGGTCGAGCAGTCCACCGCAGAAGTCCACTGGGAGATACAAATATGGGTTCGAATCGTAGACGATGTGTCCGTAAGGAGATCGCATAATCTCTCGTATACCTTCTCCGTATTGATTGAATACCATCACTGGTGTTCCACATTGATCTGTTGCAATGTAGTACTTGTGTCTAGCAACCTGAAAATATTAATTATGTCATTCGATGAGTGGTTCATTCGATCTGATAGTCAAGTTACAGACATTATCATAAACGTAATAATATCAATTTAAGTCCATGAGTAGGACATACCTGTGTGTATATAAGATGTCCTCTGTCGTCGTAAACAAGTGTCATAAATCTGTTTTCTCTCGGTGAATAGATGTGGCTAACTTCATTAGGCTTATCTTTGTTAGTGTAAAAGAATTGGGTCACGTTTCCGAAATTATCCTTTCTCGTAGACAATCTGAAAGTGTTTAACATAAATTAGAAACAGTAATTAAAGTTGGAGTCGTTAAGTTTCCTAAATACGAGCAATAATAGAACTACTACCTACTATGTATTAACTGTAATTAAAGTTAGTAAGGCAAGTTGTGGTTAAATTTAGTAATTAGAGATGCTAGTATAGTCAAAGTCATTAAAGTTTGTGGATTTACGAACCTGTCTAAATGATCGTAATAATAGCGTACATCGAATCGACCTCGCTTCATAGCTCTAATTAGTAATCCTTTCGAGTTGTACTGGAATCGTTCCTCTCTAGCGTTTTGTGATACTAAACCTCTACTGTCATATCTGTATTGGCCTTCCCCGAATTTAATTATTCTATCCATTTCATTGTACTCCATTGGGATTGTGTTTCCTCTGTATGTCAACGAAAGCATGTTACCGTTGTCGTCGTATCTGAATCCCCAAGGCTCTTGAGCTTCCACTCCGGTTAATTGACCGTCACAGTCCCATGTGTAATTCTTTACATTAGTATACGTGTTTACACCGACATTCCTCGTATGCGTACGTGTTTGAGATATTCTTCCATGTTTGTCGTAGGAAAATTCCATTCTAAACACTTCCATCCTATGTATATTTACAGTGACCTCTTTTTCGAGGAACTGTTCGTTCAAAACACGTGAAAACATTGCGATTCCATCGTATACAGACGTTTCGTTCCATTTTTGTTTTGATACAGTAAATTGACCTAAAAGTTCAGGAGCGCCAGTCTTTGAGTTGTAAACTATGTGGTGTGGAATCAAAGTCTGTCCTCCAATTCGACCCTGAACTGCAGTTATCCTGTAATTATTATCATATTCGTAAATAATTTTCGCATTACTCAGTCCCGTTTTGGCACCATAATCAAGCCTTTCTTCAACGAGTAGACCACCAACGTATGTTGATTCCCAACGGTAATCAACATCACGGTCGACGTGCAATATTTCGGATGGAAGGCCACTATTCTCGGCGTAATGTATTTGAGTTTGTCCATCACCATGAACTACTTCCGAAACTTTATTCGTAGTGAAGTATCTGTAAACAACTCGAGCTCCGTCTCCAGGGAACACTGTTTGTAGAAGTTCTCCGGTATGAGAATAATGTTGCAAATATTTTTTTGTTGATCCAGGTGGAGTATAAGTTACTCTTAAAAATCCAATTGATGGTTGAACACTAAATGAGTGGTTTGTACCCGAGGGCAATATCACATGAGTAAGCCCTCCATCGTCATCGTATGAGTATTTGAAACTTTTTTGACTAGCTAAAGTTACTTTGGAAACTAGATTTCCTTCATTATAATAAATGAATTTCGTGCCATCCTGAGGGCTAGTTATTTCTGACAACATTCCATGAGGATCGTAACTGTAAGTTTCTTCAGTTTCGCCCCATTTCCAACCATTTACCCTGTAAAACCTGTCGTAAGATATATTCAGTGGCACACCGGCACCGTGAGGAGTGAACGAAAGTGGCAGACCAGCTAAATCGTATGTTATTGTGAACAGTGGGTTTCTGTCGGCATTGAAGAATGTTTCTCGGCTTTTGCGTTGATCGAACTCAATAATGAGCACTCTCGAATCGTTAACCCATATCTCCCGATTTAAAGTTTGTTGAGGATTTCTTACATCACCGACTAACGAATACAAAGAATACATGTTATTAACGAGTCCATCTCCGAACGTTGTACTTTGATGAGACCACATATGGAGCATCTCTGCTTCAATTGGTAATGCAGCTTCTAAGAGTGGATGTTTTGCGGCTGCGATGCTTTCAAACTTTCCAGACCAAGGTGTTTCAAGTATTAAAGTATTATTTGTGTAAATACGTCCTTCAGTGATTTGTTTTCCATTATTGATTGTAATCTGCTTAAATGATTGACCGTGTAACACATATTCACATTTCTTTGCTACACCAACAGGGATTGTACTGGATGGATTTGATACGGTGACAGCTAAACCATAATTCTTTGCAAGTCCTGAAGTGATGTGAACTTGTTCTCCAGACGGCATTATAATGCGGGTAACTCTTCCCAGTTCATCGTAGTTATAAATAACTGTATCGCCAGCCTGAAAGATTGAAGTAATTAGTATAATCGTTTTTAACAACACAAACATGCAGTATATATTTTTAACAAGATTATCTAATATATTTGATTATTCACTTTCGCAAAACAAACATCAATACTTACCCCTGATCGGCTATTTAGGAGTCCAGTTCCTGCATCGTAATCAAATTCCATTTCAGATGTTCCCTTCTCTGCTATTTTTGTAAGGTATCCAATACCAGATATTTTCAGTTCCAGCTTGTGGTCTTGTGTATTTTCGATTGAACTTACAACATTACTGTAGTCCCTGAGCAGCTGAATTTTATTTCCTGAGGCGTCCGTAACTGTGGATAGTTTACCAAAGCTTGTGTTTTTCGAATATAAGAATGAATATCTCGTCTTTGCAGATGTTAAATCTTTGGTTGTGATATGTTGTCCGTATCGGTTGAAGACATAGATTTCAGAAGTCGGAGGGTAAGGAATTCTAAACTCTCCGTTTTCGTCATGCTGTGGTAGGTAGTGTTTCAAGGCTAATATGTGAAGAGATCCTTGATCAACAACATTGAGAACACCATCAGGTGTGACAGCTAATGCAGAAATGGTTTGGAATTTAGCATTTGAAGACAGTAATGTCTCTGTACTGGTTGGTGGTTCATCTCCAGCTACTACACTCAATCGGCATGGACATCCAGCATCATCACGAGAGTTCACAGGCACAGCAGTTGCTGAAACTGACGAGTTACATTCACAGCTTAATTCTTTAAGATTTTCTTGTAACTTTCCAGCGAAATGCATTATTTTGCCTGAAGGATCTATAGATTTGATTGTGTTAGTCTTTTTCGAGTCAGATTCAGCAACATATAGAATACCGCTTGGGGCAAAGGCAAGAGCCAATATCGTGCCCAGACTGGAGTCTTCTCTAAATTCGCTATTTGTCTTGTTTGTGTTTTTAGCAATGGGTTTTCCATCAACACCCAAACGGCAATGAGAAGGTTGACCAGCAACAACTTTGATTTTCATATCAACTGTGAGTTTCAATATGATTCTGTCGTCTATGAAATATAGTGAGCCATCGAGGGGCGACAAGGCTACTCCAGTAGGCCATTGTAACTGAGCTTCGTAGGGTGGTATAGCTCCTCGACATGGAACTGGAGACCAATGGTTATGGTGCCCATGGTGTCCTACTAACGTATGAATTATTCCATTCGGATCAACTGCTCTGATATTCGTTCCATCAGCAATATACATTGTTCTGTCTGCTGCAATAGCAAGTCCTGAAATACAAAAATAATAATGTTAGGTTGGAAACAACTTCGTAATTAATTATAACTTTTTTTTCGTCGACTAAGTTGTTAGTACCTTTGGGATGTGCCAATTTAGCTTTAATTGCAGGTCCCTCATCACCACAGTTTGAATCATCACCCGGCACACATCTGTCCCCACTACCGACTACGGCTTCGGAATTTAATGACGGATCACGCACTTTCTCCAACGCTATGACTCTGCGAACTTGATGCCTTTCAGAATCTGATATGTAGAGGTATCCATCAGCAGGAGATATGCAGATGTAGTATTGATATGCCACTTGCGTTGTTCTGAAAAGTGTTTACATTGTTAATAAATACCCAAAAAGTTTTATAAGTATGTACTACAATTTCTTAATGTAAAAGTTAGTGCTTACTCAAGTTGTAGAACAGTTATCACAACCCCCTCAGGAGTAATTCTTCGCACAAGGTTAAAGTCTCCGACGTACAGAGAGCCATCGGGTCCAGAGGTAAGGGCAGTAGGTGTAAGAAGTCTGGAATCAGCTGCTTTACCATTGCAGTGATCTGGACATTCTAAGGTTCTTTGGAGGCCAGTTCCCATTACGACCTGTAAAAACATCACGCCATAATTTAGAATCTTATACCGATACTGATATTTACGAGTAGGCATTAAAGGCAACTTAACATGTAAATTTACCTGAACAGTTCTAGGATATTGTTTCAAATGAAGTAACGCTCCATCGCCTTTCTGAAGAATGCCTTCATGGAAGTTGTAATGATGATGAATGTCAAGACCCCATCCTCCAATATCCGAAATATCTACATCAAAGCCTGCAAGCGTTGCTGTCTGTGTTTCCCATACAATTGACGCACATGACGAGTATTCATATCCTATTGAGATCTTTGCTTGTGCTTGACCGTACACCTGGAAAACGGTACACGTTAGAACGCTATCCAAAACCTATTATTTTCAGGACAAAGTGACCGTATGAATATCTACCTTTTGCTTGTAAACGTTTCTCTTATTCCAGGCAAAGACGTGAGTAAGATCCGGATCAGCTTCATAAGAATGCGTGTGAAGAGAACCTTCTATTTCCACCCTCACGTGAACTCGTGATAAAGACGCTGGTACGACTTTTCGAGTAAGTTGGATATGTACACACGATAGGTAACCAGCCGATTGAGAAGAACGGTACGTTAGTTTTACTAATGATCCTGGTATTCCAATGGATTCGCTGACAATCTGTAACAAAAATATAGATTATTATAAGGGAATTTCAGTAAAGAAAGTCAGTGATAGTGTTACCTATATAGTTAGGATTAGTCTGAGATATAGTTTACTACGATGGAGACATGAACCACTTATATCTTTAATAATATTTTTTTTTGGTCACATTACAACGTTGATTTCAAACGTGTTACATTTGTAAGTGTCTTTGGTCCGATGCGATCCAAAAATTAGATTTGAAGTTAGTTACAGTACTGAACAGTTTAAACATTTAAAATGATGTTTTTTTACCTGGGCTTCCGGATAAATGACGGTAGTGGTTGTAGCGGAAGATGCAGCTGGTGCTGCTAAAGGTGGCACAGCAACTACTTCTGGACGTAATCGTTCGTGATCGTGAACTGCACATGGAGGAGACTCCACTTCCCACCATTGCGGTGTTGGGGCCCAATCCAAACGCGGAGGTGCTCTAGAAATTATACGTTTAGTTAAGTCAAAGTCGTTTTAGTTACGCATTGTACGTAACCCGTTCTATTTTTTATATTCGATGTATGAGCGTTTGATCACTATCTCATGATGGTAAGTGATAATGGTCTAATATGTAACACTACATGTTAAACTAGAAAAAGGTAGACGGAAGTGGAACAAGACTCGATTCGTTTTCCTTAGTGGAAAATTTGACTCTTTCTTCTGTCTATTTATCTACTAGCTACTAACTAGCTGCGCCTCAGGGTTTGACGCGTATCCCATGGGAATGTCGAGACAAAAAGCTTATGTTATTCTAGGTCTGCAGCTATCACTATCACACATCGTTTTATAGCAATCGGTTCAGCGGTTTAAGCGTTTATTCAGTTGCCTTTATAAGGCTTACTACTCGTGTTCCTCATACAACGAATAAATATTGCACAACATTACACACAGCGTAATCTAGCCCCAAACTAAGCACTAGGCTTGTGCTATGGGTACTAGACAACAGATATACTACATATTATACTTTTTTTTGGAAATACATGCATATTATACATAGAAAGACAGACACAAATATTTATTTTTAAGCATAGATATTTGCACCCGGCGGGAATCGAACCCGCAGCCTTCTGCATTGCAGTCGGGTGTTCGTGTTCAATACATTCATACAAACCTCGGTGTCGGTACTTTGACGCTTTCATCACTAAGTTCCATCTGAACAGGTGGAAGGACCACGATCTGGTTCCATGGCACGAAGACAGTTTTCCGGAGCGGCTTGAACGGTGATCTCTGGAACTGCAAGGTGACCGCTCCACCGCCGTTTACCAGCACATCGAACCTGAATCATTTCGATTTATATTGTGGTAAGTTTGAATTTGATATTTTTAATATTTCTTTTCACGGCAGGATTTATGATGAAAAATTTCTCCTTATAAGATTATTAGATTCTATTAGATATTTTTTTCCAGTTTTCTTATGTAGAATACGTTTTCAAGTTTTCTAATATCAATAGCAAACAGTCAAATACTTTATTTCACTAAAAACGTGTACATGGTCACCTTGAAACGTCTATAGCTATGATTTTAGTGTGGTTTCGGAACGCGTCCTCTGACGAGAAGAAAGCACCATAAAAATCATGGGGTTGCTAGTTTTATGTGGCCGCATAGATAGTTGACGTTAGAGAATCTATGTTTTAGCATGCACTTACGCGGTAAAGGCTGTGCGATGTGGATAGATCAATCGGCCTTTCAATCACATTTTCCTTTTATATTCTATTTATTTATCCTCATTTGATCTCATCTCAACTGATAAAAAATATAAGCGAATAGAAAGAGAGAGTTCCTCATTCTTTTGAAGCCGTTTAAAAAATCCTTACCTACTACCTACTTTTTATACATTGTACGACATTTGAAAAGTAAAATAATCTCAAAGATATACATATATGACTATGTGGGTAAATGCTTTAGGATTTATTTGATAAAGGACTTAAAGTTAAAAGAGGAAGAAAGGAAAATAGTTTCGGGCCTACCCCATTACGAAATTAGATAATTTTGGTCTCAATAGATACAGTAAATAAAATAAATTCAAGAATAAAACTATTCTTAATTCTTAGGAAGCTTATTAATATGTAGTCAGCTTAAAATGAAGTTTTCTTTATGCTTTACCTTTATTCCATGTTGATACCTAATAGATTTCATCTGATTTACATTTCAAAATAAGAATTCACCCTTGAAAAGATTTGAACCGCACCCCTAGCTTTACGCACGAGTAACTGTCGTCTCCAAATCGATATTTTGTTTTGGTGTCTTCAAATTAACACTGTCAACAAATTTATACAGATAGAAAACCCGGCTCACGTGTATTTGTTTAATCCTACTTGTGAATAAAATAATTATGACCTTTGAGGATTTTCTCGTAAATGTCCTAGAAAATATAAAAATAAATTATTATAGGACTCTAGGCTATAATCGTCACGGGTCCGAGCTTCGTTGTACATTGCTCGGCGAGCAGTCGATCGGTCTGTTGCAACTGAGAAATAATAATGGTTCGTATTTGCTTTATTAAATGGCAAAAAATATACTTAAGCATAGATACTTTCGGTCCTATTTGAACTGAAATAAACTGAAGGCTGAAGGAAAACTAATTCTTCGAGAATTAGTTTTTTTGTAAAAATGGTCAAGTTGAGACAATTCAATTATATTTTGCAAGATCTACCCTAGGAGAACTCTAGCATATTAGTTACCAGCTGCTTTCAGGCTTCAAAAAAAATTAAATTGTATTGTTCATATACTTAGAGAAATGCTTTCCAAAAATTTCGCACCCGACAGGACTTGAACCTGCATCTCTGGGGATCCGTCCCAACGCCTTTCCAATTTGGCCACGGATGCATGTTCAATCGAGTCGAAATTAAGGATTGCATTTATTATTGTTTTACGTATTTGGAGGCACTTAGCGCCATCTACTGACAATATTTGCAGACTGCCAGCTTGAACTATTCTATTTTCCATAGAATTAAATTCAACGTTGAGATGTTGCTTCCGATTAACCGTCTTTGTTATATTTTTAAAGTGTTTCCTACACTTGGATAACTATACTTAGAGAAATGCTTTCTAAAAAATTCGCACCCGACAGGACTTGAACCTGCATCTCTGGGGATCCGTCCCAACGCCTTTCCAATTTGCGAGTCGAAATTAAGGATTGCATTTCTTATTGTTTTACGTTTTTGGAGGCACGTAGCGCCATCTACTGACAATATTGTATTGTTCAACTTAGATATTTAACAAATTTCAGGTCCAAGTATTTCGATTTTTAGCAATACATAAGTTAACCTTTTGACAAAATTATCCATACCAGTAACACTTGCTACTTTTTTTTAACTAAACGATAGATAAGTGTTTGACCACTATCTCATCTGATGCTTGGTGATGATCTAAGATGTAGCACGCTCATCTAGAAGATAGGATGCCCCGCCTTCCATAGTATCAGTACCGGTATACGGTATCGGAACACGGGCAAGTCCGCATGGCTCTACCACTCAGGCCGGTGGGTGGTAACAAAGCCGCTGTCGATGCCTCCCACCAAAAACCCCATATTTCAACTGAATCCGAACTTATGGTTGAAACCACGAACCACATCTAGTCTTTAAAAGAAAATAAAGAATCTTTTCGCAGAGACTGCAAGAAATCTCGCAAACTTTGTCAGCGGAAGTCTCGCCTGTTTTTAATATTAATTGTTATAGAAACCAAGTTTTAGACTGCTAGGTTTTTGTAATGCGGTATTCTGAGAAATAGGTATATTTTAAATTATTATTTTAGAAAAACTACAGATAAAAAAGTTTAATTTGCACGAACGAAGTTTAAAACATAAACAGGTAGTATCGTTAATCCACACTTAATACTTTAGTATATTTTATCTTCAATTAATTGTTTTGTTAGTCTATAATCTGTAAATTTACTTACTATGAAGTAATATTTATCGAAAATATACCAATCATCATAAAATCGCCACCGGCTTAGCAGTAATTATAAGTACCAACCTAAGTATATAAGGGGTTAAGCTGTAACTGGGGTGTTAGTTAAGACTTAATCCTCTATAATCCTGAAGTTTTAGAATATAGATAGCAAATTAAAAACGATGATTGCAGATAGCTTATTCGTTTTTTCTTTATAATTAGTTAGACTTTAAAATTACGCCGACGACGGTTATAGGATCAGAGTTTAAAGGTATTTAATATTACAGTGTGGTACAGAATATTATAGCAGTTGTTTCACTGGGCTTTTACAGCACTTATAGCTTTGTATTGTATGTACCAAAGACACGTAGGTAACGTGTCGCTTTATAATTTTCCTAATTCTTCCAACCTAGGCTATCCCAGAATGATAACGTCATTTCAGATTGTTGCATTCTTTTGGGAGACGTCGAACTTCTTTAGAAAAAACTTTCGTTATATCTACCTTATATGGCCAAAAATACACATCTCATCAAATAAAACGAAAAAGAAACACCTAAAAAGTTTACATTTTGTAAGGATTATGACACAAATCTTATCTTTAGTAACAGGTAGGGTCGTTAAACCATTGTAAAGACCGGACTGTCAGCTGTTTAATTCGTCATTCATAATAAACCTTAATTTCTTAATTTCACTGCTGATGAAATTGCCTTTTTTAATTTATCTAATGCAATTAATTCGTGGCTAAATCAAAATGTCAGAAGAATTTCGTTTTCTAAAATGAGACTTGTATTAATTAATTATGTTTTATTTTTCTTGTGTTGTTTTTTTTGTTAAACGTAATATCCGCGCAAAGCCTTATTTGGAAAACAATCTTAATTGAACTTGAATTGGAACAATTTTATATATACCTATAGATAATGTAATTTTTAAAGAGACACATGATCTTTTTAAAAATGTAAAGGTTGCCTGGAAGAATTCACTTTTAGCAATTAGGCCGTACATTTGTGCAACGTTTTAAGCTTTGTGTGTATTTATCTTATTTATGTTCCTATGTTAAAGTTTAATTGTGTGTTTCCGCAATTAACCCTACAACAGGGCCTTTGTGCGTGTCTTTAAGCCGTGGTAGGTTTCTTCTCGATGTTTTCTTTCACCGTAAGAGCGATGTTAAAAGCGCACATACATTTTCTTAAAGAAAAAGACTTTGGTGCGCGGCTGGGGCTCGAAACCACGACCTTTGGAATTAAAGTTGGGGTATCTACCACTAGACCAACACCTGCCACTGCCATATGTACGGTATTCTGTATATTGTAGTGTTCTATATTGTTGAACAAATAAAGTCTAAGCACATCCATCTATTTTTAAAGGAAAAATTCATCTTCAAAAATTCACTTGCGGTGAGATTTGAAGTTCCCCAGTTCCCCAAAAGTTCCCCAAATCAAGTTCAAATTAATATGCGTTGAGCAATAAAAACAAATTACGAAATATTACATCCATCTATTTATGATTTAGGTAAATGGTCCATGTTCTCTCTAGAACGAAATCTCTTTGACTGTAATAATGTAATCGATATTTAAATGTTTGAACGTGACACGTTATTCGATTACCTGTTCACATGTAATACTGGTTTCGTTCCGGTTATGTGTAATTCGATTTTACACTTTGTGCTTTTACAGTAACGTGCAGAGAATCGACGACGACCGTGACCGAGAATTAATGAAGACGGCACGGACGTTAGGTCAAATATTTATTTTTTTAAATATTTTGTATTGTTATGTGTGTAAAATGTGTTTGACACGCGATGCCGTCGAATAATAGCCGTAATTTAATTGTTTTATGTGCCGACTTTCCCATAAGATTGCGCCTAAGATTAGGTTTATTGTTTTCAAAGTATTTTTATACGGATTATTTACGGCAGTATTTGTAAACGCCCCTAAATAACACCTTTACTAAGGAATGTCATATCATAACTCTTTAAAGTGCGGGTCATTCATAAGAATGTTATAATTACGTCTGTGAGGAATCAATTGTTTTTCTAACAAAATGCCATATATTTTTAAACTTAAGGTGACATACCTATAACTATCACGATATTGGCGGCAGGAATCTCAATATTTTTCAGTAAATACAAAACATTCAAACATAGTAATATAAGGATAATGCTGTGGGTTTATACTCTTGTATATATAAATTATAGATTAAGCTTATTAGTAAACATTATTGTATAACTGTTTGTTATCCCTATGTGAATAAATAAATAAACATTCGGAAATACTATTTCGGTATTTTATTTTTTAGTCTCTTAAATCTTAATTCTTTACACGATTGGTTAACTTTTATAACAGTTTTTTTTAATCTAAAACAAATCTAAAATCGAAATATTCATATTACAGCTTAACGTCTACTTTTTCGGTATTAAAGCAGTTAGAGTTATGTATTAAAGCGGTAGAACAGTTTTACTAAATTAGCAATACTAAGTTATCTTGTTATTAGGCATTGTTTGATTTTACTCACTAAAATACTGCATAGTCGCATCTTACGTCCTTCTTTTACACATCTGAAATTTGCTAGCCCTATTCTTGTCACGTCATTAGGTAGTATGGGGCCTTAATAGGGATCAGGGATAAACCTCGATATTTAGTATACTTTTATATTCTGCTTTCACCACGACAGACACACGAACAAGCCAGCGATCTTATAAAGGTTGCGTTTTTTACATTTTGAGGTACGAAACCCTAATTAAATGCGAATAATACTCTATTTGAAAAATAAAGGTATATTTTTGTTACCAGTAAGGATAGGTCCGCACCTACCTCGAACCTCTAAGAAATCTTACTAATCATTTTCTTTAACGCGAAAGTTTGTGAATATGTTTGTTACCTACTCCTTTATACTTAAAAGTTCTAATGCGATTGAAAATGAAACTTGGAATGTAGCTGGAATTCTAGAATAACATATTTTCAACCGCTGGACTATTGATTCCATAATTAATAATAAATAAATAAGTGCATTATCCAAAATTCCACATATTTGGAAAATTTGGAGCCACGCCACGCCTACAAGAGCCACAGAGCAGACTTTTTTATTTTTTATTTTCGGCTACCTGGCTGGGTCCCGCAGTTTCATCTGCAAAGTTGCAATCTCACAGTAATATCGAAAAAGTCTACTTTATACCTATATGAATTGTGGATGAATGACTATCAGTGGTTTACACTATGCCTCAACAGTTCGGTCAGTCTGTTAAGAAAAGGAATTTGATGCATATCTATAAATTTCTTTATTTAGGGTCAGTGCTTTGTATAGGTTAGGTTTTGTACACTTTCAGGACACTAAATGTTTCTATGTTTTATTTAGTCTGACATTTCTATGTTCTATTAATAAAATAGAAAAATCTCAAAGAGAAAAATCGTCCCTCATTATAGCGGCGTTTGTTTTGACTGAAAATTGTAAATATAGACTATGTTTATATTTTGAAATGAATTTAGTTTCTTCTATATGATTGGTGCGTTGCGATGTTTATTAATATTATTTTGACGCATATAAGCTATTATATTTACTATTCAAAATAAATGATAGATAAACACTTTATTTGTGGTAATAGGTGCCTACATTACATTAAAATAATGAAAACTAAATGCGTTGTACAATTAATAAGAGGCCTAATCGCTTAAGTTTATTCCAGGCAACATTGTAGTGGCAAAGGGGCTGTTTAGCTGTAGTGGTATGTCGTAAGTAGGTAGTCAAAATCTAGGGTGAGGTAAGATAGAGTTTGTTTAGGTACCTGATTCGTCTTAATTCAACTAAGTATACGTTACTCACAAACTTCCGATTTTAGGATGGCAATTAGGTATTGGAGCTCTGCGGAGTTACCCGTCTGTTTTTGGATCAGAGTATACCGTTATCAAATGTCAATTCTAATATCAAAATTGACAGCGTATTCGAATTCATCGCAAGACAGAGACATTCAAATGTTTCTGACCTTTATTTGGTAGGTACTAGCTTTGCTCTGTGGTTACACTTATGTGGAAATATCAGGATAAAAAGTAATCTGTCTTTTCAGGTAGTACCTAAAATGCGCTTATATTTGACGAGTCGTCTTTAGATAATAATATTGAAATTAATCAATTTCATTTTAAGGTGGGTATAGTGTTTAGAACCACGAACTGATAAACCTGCGTCTTTTCATTTCCTAAAACGCATTTTTATTTGACGAATTGTCTAAATACTATAATCCTGATTGAATTAATTTTTTGAAGTGGATAATATAGACATTCGCCGATTTTAATTATAATATTTAAACCGTCGTCAAACATAAATGGTGGATTTTACAACCTTTTTTGTAAGTAATCCAATGTGCAATCCAATGCTGATGATAGACAATAATGTAATTTATTACGATAGTTATAAATAAAATTACAGGGGTTCATTGAAAATTGTAATTGTTTCTCAATTTTTTAGTTGTAGACGCGCAAGTTTACTAGTTAGGTGCCTATACTCGTATTAATTTTCGTTGTAATCGGTTTAGTATTTTTGTGTGAAGGAGAAACAGCATCAAATATTATTACTTTAATATTAACAAACAAACCGTTTTCATTTGTGTATACGTATTAACAATTGACTTTTTCTGACGATAACCTTTTTTCCGATCTTCATTATTTATTGCATAAGGCAAGAACGTACCTACGTCTGTCGGAATATGACACGCCTAAAAATTCCTTTTCCCACAGTTTATCCTGTATTTAATACGACCAACAGAGAAATGAACGTCACACGGATACCTAAGTTCTAGTTAATTTAGGTCACCTAGTGAATACTAGTTTGTAGATAGGGCGTACGTTAATACTCCCTAGGTAGTAGTATTCCAACCTCTACAGACTTTTTGAATGGGTACCGATCACAATTTTATCGTAAAGAAAACCTACCCAATTAGAGATCAAAGTGTATTGTTTTCTGATACTAAAATGTGCAGATCAGAAATCGTTTTTTGAATCCTAACATATTGTAGAACTTTAAAATACTCAAATTTAGTGTAAGTTCTATAATCAACTAGGATTTTAGAAACGAGTATTATACTTATCTTTTTTTTAGAATAATGTTCCGCGCTACCATGCTCGTGTGTCGTTGCTATTTATCGTCCTTTTGTCGTTCAAAAAAATAAAATAAATTTTTAAATAATAAATACCCTACAATTTCATTTTTTTTTTTAAGATCATTTTTCTTTATTTTTTAATTATTTGGTGTATTTTTAATTTTATTTTTTAGCTGAACGACAACGCGACGACTTATAAGACATCATGGTAGGGCCCATTATGTATGAATTTAAACTAACAAATTTTTCAAAAAGGATTTTTTGTTGTTCCCAATAAACGAAATCAAAGTGATCCGAGACGAAAATCGAATCTAAATATTAGTAAGCAAAAACAAAAGCAATTACCGACACTGTAAACGTTAAAAATACGTAGATACATAAATATTTGTGTAATCCGTAACGTTACGATGATTTACGTAAAATTTATGAATCGACTTTTATCTTGTTTATGAAGTGGAAACGTTTCGAATTAGATAATCCATCTTAAACGTACTCCGACACGTTATTTGTAGCGCGCTGTTTTATTACGATATTACGAGGGTTGCACTGAAAGTTTTTAGATTATTAAAACTGAGCAAACTGAAGAGTTATTAGTTTTATTATTTATCTTTTAGAATAAGAATCCAATTATATCTAAACATCTCTGCATCCGATGGTTGTTGACTTAAATTACTTCGAAACTTATAAAAAATCACTGGACGCAAATTTTCTCGCGGTAAATTCATGCTGACGTGACACAGACAATTTTAAATGCACTTCCAAATTGGAAAATAAATGACAAATGAATGAAATTCATACTCAATAATACAGACAAAGAGTTATATTCTCAAAAAAAATTTTTTTTGTTAAATAATTACATTGTTTACAATTGTACATCATTCTAAAAACTTTCAGTGTTGCCCTCGTATTTGTTCAAATCGATTGTTACGTTGCTTGCAAAGGTATTTAACGAACTTGCTCCACGAGTTTCTTAAAGGAATGTAGTTTATGGTACCTAGTTGCCTATTCAAAACTATTGAACTTTAACTCTGGAATGGTATTTTTATGCAAAACGTTTATAGACCTATTTTTTGCGCTAAGGTGAGACAAGAGGTGGGAGAATTCGTTATTGACTAATAATATAGTAATAAAATATTTCTAACATGACTACATAATAAAACACAATATTTATCGGGTTTCACTCGCGTTTTTTTTAAACGGCATCACTACAAAAAACCGAGCTTTTGCTAACTTTAAATAATAAATAAATAAATAAATCCTGTGACGAACACACAGCGCCATCTAGCCCCGTGGTAAGCTGCTAAGCTTGTGTTTCGGTGACTAGACAACGGATATACCTACTACTTATACAAGGTGTAACGGGTAAGCCCTTTTAATCCGAAAGGGGGTTGTTTTAGACGTCTAGGCGAACAACTTTTGTTTTACGACTTTTGGAAAATCGAAGTACTTTTCGAGAATTTTAAGTGTAAAGTTTACTTGAAAATCAGCTGTTTCTAAGAGTTCGAGGTCATTGACCTTATGTTGTCCTTTTATTTAGTTTGATGGTTTACAATCAAAACTTCAATTACCTTTATTTTTAAAAGCAGCTGTTTTTTCAGTGAAACATAATTTCAAAAATTACAAAAAAATATTTCGAATGTTCAAAAGTCGTAGAACAAAAGTTGTTCGCCTAGACGTCTAGAACAACCCCCTTTCGGATTAAAAGGGCTTGCCCGTTACATCTTGTATTTATTTTTCTTTTGTAAATACATACATATTATACATAGAAATACGCCCAGACCAGATACAAATATTTATTTTAAGCATAAATATTTGCACCCAGCGGGAATCGAACCCGCAACCTTCTGCATTGCAGCCAAGCGTTCGCCCGACGCGCCACAGAGGTCATCAACTTTACACTTTACTTTTTCAAGGGCCGGGCTTTTTTTAACTGTAAAATTAGCGAAAGCTGTACTTTGTCATAATGCCGCTATCGAATAAAACGCGAGTAAAACCCGGTAAATATTGTGTTTTCTTATAGAAAATCGCGAGAACTTAAGACAAAATTATGAATAAATAAATAAATTGTCCTAGGTGATATGCACTAGATATCTATTATAATTTCAAATAACTGCCTATGTACCTACTGTAGGTGCCATGCCCAGTGTTTCCTATTTTATTTTAGGTAAGATAATCGCTTCTAACCATCTTCTGACTTATTTGTCACCTCTTTTACCAAGTGCACCTAAAAGCCTGTTATTAACGACCACACCTACGAAATAGTTCATCCAGTTTTGCTTTGTAAAATTTACCCAGTAATAGAATGTCATTTTGAAATATTCGATCTTAGAACATAGCCAACTTTACTATTAAAAGTTTACCTTATAAGATTAGACCTTTAAAATTTACATTTACATTAATCATCATAATACTTATAAATGTACTTACATTCAGTTAATCAAATTAAAAAAGTAAGCTATCGCAAGTACCTATACGTAATTTATTTCGAATTATAGCTTAGACAAAAACAACAACATGTACCTACACCTACTGTTTGACGATTCCTTCTTAAATTGATCTAAATACCTACAAAAATGAATTACTTTGTTCTAAAAGGTTAAGAGAGTTCAAACTTTACTTAAATTTTAAGTCTTACCTACACATACTTATAAATGGTACCTATTTCGGATTTCTATCCGATTAACTTATTTTTACGGAGTGTCTGGGTTTAGTTTAGGGCAGGGACTGTATACCGGTATGAATATCTGTACAATATTTTTCTGTATGACGTCATATCATTAAATTCAGGCACTCAAAAATAGTAGTACCTACCAATACTATCAGATACAAAGATAATAGTATACAGATAAAATCAGTTCAAAATTCAGAAAAGTTAAGTAAGTTAAGTGCACGAATTAGCTACAGAAATTTAGAGCTGAAAGTAAGGCCCTAGAGTACCACTATTCTATAACTAAATCGTCTGAATAGCATTCGCGTCGTAAGGTTTTTTTCGCAAAACGGAGCAGTGTAGTTAGCGGTTTTACAAGAAATTGCTAACAATAATTTCTTTTATGGTTTTCGCGATTTTGCATAATAAAACATTATTATTATTATTTACCCGGTTTAATCGCGTTTTATTCATGATTTTTAAAACCGAGCTTTCGCCAACTTTACAGTTGGCTTTTTCAAGGTTGACTGAGATGTAATATGTCTATTTTAACATTCTAAAAAGTTACTGTAAACTACCGCCTCATAATTATTTGTAAAAAACGTTTCAGTGTGCGTAGGTAGACTATAGAGTTATTGTATTAGTTTCGAATTTAAATTATAATTATTAGTATCCCTAGCTAGCTCAAAATACTACCATGGCTTCCGAACGCCCTCTCATAGGAAGAAGCTCGGTTCGTTTACGCGATTAAACTCTGTAAATAAAGTGTTTTAATTACTAACAATTTAAAAGCTTCAGCGAAAGTCGGCATAATCTCTAAAAGCTGTCGAACCGTTTCCGAGAAAAAGCTACAATGCTAAAACGATGTTAAAACGAGTTATAAAATACTTGCCTATTATGTACTGTATATTATTAAGTACACTGCTTTATCAAATTTACTTGGTTAATTAGATGAAATGGCAGCTACACTTCTCACTGATTACAATAATTAATATTACTGATTGAATCCTGGAATTCAATCGGTAAAGCATATAAATGAAATCAATACAGTTCACTTTTTAAACTTACACGATTTCTGTTCCTTTTTATTATTAGATTTTTATTTTATTTAATCAATACATTTAAAATACCCCGACGTTTCGGCAAACGGATTACACCGGCCGTGTTCCCGGGAAGACTGCAGTCTCTCTGGCCTTACCTATATGAAATCGTTGAAACTATTTAAAAAATTATATAAACGGGCTGTCTTTCAGCATTTCGAAATTGATTTAAACATCTTGTGCACGAGACAGCTACTTAAAAATTCTACAGACATATATTAGATTGGATTACTAAATAAGGACTTACGTACGTTCCTTTATTATCGAATGCCAGTAGATCTGCCAACTGTAGTCAATTATACATTTGAAATTCTAAGAATTGCTAAACTTGGAAGCTTCGATTTTCCTTTGTATTGAGGTGAAGTATGCTGAAGTCGATAAACACAGGTATTTGAGAACGACGTTATTAACTAATACCAGGTTTATATATACCTACTACTACTGGGCTATAATATTCTAGGCGTTGTCTACCACTCTCTAGAGTTGATACGTTTTACGATAAACTCGATTATCTTAATATTTTTTTTATTTATATTAGATAGGTACTTTCTTGTGAATCGCAATATGCCGTCTAGTAATAACAACCTTAAATAATAAAAACTAGCCTGGCTATTGAAAATCTGAAGCCTTATTTTGAATGACTCGTGCCACTAAAAGGCGATTTAATTATGTCTATTTCTGTTGATTTTCGTTCGATGTCGGACTCGACGAGTGGTTAAGTAAGACCACTCGTGACCAGACATATAGTAATATTACTAACGTCGAATGAAAATCAATAGAAAACAAGCTATTTAAATCGCTTAAATCGATACCAGCGATTCAAAAATAGAGCTCCTGTTCGTTATGAAGTAGATTGAAATTTTGATTTTCTTTTTCTTGGTGGTTGGTTTCGGATGCGAATTGATATCACCTACTGTTCCGAGTAAGATCGCTAAACCAACTCATCCGTGTTTCTTAACCCGTATAGTCATAAAGGACACCACTGTCTTATCCTACTCGTACCTTGCTCGGTTAGTTAAGTACCTAACCATATCACGAGTAAACAAGCATGTATGGGGGCAGACTATAATTTAGATCGTATCGTCTTATAGGATGGTTTGACTGATGTGGTGAGAAAATGGTGAACGTTCATCTAAAATGATTATTACGAAATATTTCTAAATGCTGAATTCTTGAAAATATTCGAAACGGTTGGATGCCCTTGCTTTTATATAGATCATTAACCTTATCTCACCCTAGGTTTGTGGCTAGAAAGATTAAAGGCTCGTATCAAAGCCAAACGTTTCGATTAAGTTATACATATGAGAATTAAATAATGATATATGTTTTATTAAGAATAACTCACTAAAATAATTTCATAATATTTAATCAAACTACTGGCCCAATTTTGGTGAAATTGGTAAATACTTTGAAATAATAGTTAAATAGGTCATTTTATACAAAAAAAAATTCTGTAAAGTTAACCCGCAGGGCACTCAAGATACAAGTTATTGACACGTTATAGTTGTTATTTCATTATTTTATACATTTACTATGGCGTATTTTATTCTACCTATATTTAAAAGTGACGATAACAAAGTTAAATTTCTTTAGAGGATTTATTTTAAACTTTTGATAAAGTAACTTTTATTTGTAGAGTTTAAAATTAGATCTCGCAGTTTTTCCTTTTGTAAAAATCGTTCACACCTACTTTTCTTTTGAGCTATTATTTAACTCATATATTACGTATCTAGGGGTAAAGGTTAATTTTTCCTGGAATAATAGAATACAAGCTAATGAACATTGTTCTTTGAAATTTGACTTACAAAAGAAACACTGAGGTTTTTCTCCTTTTTAACCGACTTCAAAAAAAGGAGGACTATCAATTCAAGGTTATCAATTCGTCTGTATGTATAATTTTTTTTTTTTTTTTGTATGTTTACCGATTACTCGAAGACGGATTGACGGATTAAGATGATTCTTTTTTTAATGGATAGGTAGGAGCTCCAAGATGGTCCCATAAAAATTTGATGTGGATCTGATGAGGGTCTTCGGAGTGATGAACAGAAATGCTCCTCAAAACGCATTAATCAATCCAGTTGTTTATCGATTACTCGAAGATGGCTTGACCGATTGAGATGATTCTTTTTTTAATGGAAATGTGAAAGCTCCGAGATTGTCCCATAAAAATTTGATGAGGATCTGATGAGGATCTTCTAAGTGAGGACCGGGAATGCTCCTCAAAACGCTGTATTCAATTCAATTGTTCATCGATTATACGAAGATGGCTTAACCGATTGATATAGTTCTTTTTTTAATAGAAAGGTGGAAGCTGCGAGGTGGTCCCATGAAAGTTTGGTAAGGATCTGATGAGTATCTTCGGAATGATGGACAGGATAGCATCCCAGAATTCAATAAATTACTCATTTTTGGACTTCTACCAAAAAGAATAGACCCCTAAAGAACTAAGTACAGATTGATGGGGCACCTGAAACCACCTTCTCATCAGCAAACTCCTCAATAATGAAAATTACGGTAACAATATTGTTGATTTTTAGGTAGGTAAGTATACTAAAAAGGGTAAAATAAAAAAATAATTTAACAATTCAAAAACCGACTTCAAAAAGAAACAAAAAATAATTTAAAAAACAACCAAAAAAAAAGAATTGATAAAAATGACCAAAATAACCTCTACATAGGTACAGAGCCACCGACTAATCTGTTTTATCATCTGAAGTCTTGCAGTTTTACTGGTTGGTTCCATATTGTACTTAGTTTGGCTGCCCGACTTCAGATGATAAAACAGATTAGTCGGTGGCTCTGTACCTATGTAGAGGTTATTTTGGTCATTTTTATCAATTCTTTTTTTTTGGTTGTTTTTTAAATTATTTTTTGTTTCTTTTTGAAGTCGGTTTTTTAATTGTTAAATTATTTTTTTATTAAAGTTGTAATTACATAGAATGTTTAATTTTCGAAGCTACCTTAATAAACTGTAGCTAAACTACGTACTTAATGAATTCGGGATAAAATAAATTTATTTGTAATTCTAAACATATCAACTTAGTTATATTTAACGACTTCAAAAAGTCGTTACCCTCTTTATTCATGTAAATGTTCTAACAGAGCATTTTAAATATATTCGTGATGTGATTGAACCGGCAGATGATATTTTGTTTTCTGTGATTCTTTTCATATATTTCTGTGATTAAGATAACGTGAAATCTGAAGAATTCAGTAGTCTCTCTCACCTAATAGGTTTGACATTTGTGACTTAAATACTTAACTTAGTATGGTACTTAAAGAATATTAAGAATCTTATAAATAATACTAACCATCCACCCTGTCTCGTAAGGGTGAAACCGAAGCGCGCTTCCCGGTCTACCGAGACCCTGATGCCGATGATTCCAAGTCCTTGGGGAGACACCACTTGTCCCCTCATCACGGACACTCGGCTGCACAGACCAGCTCAAGTCAGATGACGTCACAATAGCAGAGCACGTCACATTGTGCGATATACTTTGTGATCCTTACTTATAAACGATGAATGTAAAACAAGTGTATATTTCAATAGTATATATCTTTTTGTGATTAACGAACTGTCATTTTTTTCATTGGAATTAAAAGAAAAAAGTAAAGTAACAGTCAAAATGACGTATTCAAGCTTAGATTAAAAATGAAAAGGGTAGATACGTTACTATAAGACACGACAAATGAGACGATAAAAGTGCATCTAGAGTGATTGCTATCTTGTTCACGCTACTGTCTGGAACGTCTCACTATCTTTGTCTTTGACACAGTTTTATCGTCTTATTTCGTGTTATTTATCGTGACTAAGTAACGTACCCTTTTTGTTTCAATCTAAGTCTTCAAGCAAGATTTCCTTTAGAACGTTACTTTGATTGTTACATTCAATGAATAAACTGGCTTTTAAAGTAAAGTAATTGGCAGAAAGAAACGAATCTTTGCGTAAAATGTTACCACTGTTTAAACTCAGGCTGTTTATTAGTAAGGGGTGTGTGGGAGCATAAAACATCATTTATTTTGCAACAAATATGTTCTGAGTAGGTAATCAAAAAGTATGTGATCGATCATAATGAAAACAATATTAATGTATGTAAGGTGTTGTACTGAATCTAAAGGGGCAGGTATATCGCTCAATGGTCCTTCGGTCGATAACTGAACGAAGTAGTGCTATGCTTCATTACGTCAATGCTGTGAGAGTGAAGAGTATGAAAATAAAATTAGAAATAATAAAATAAGAAGTTTAGCATTGCACATTCTCGTAGGATCAGCTAAATTGTTCTAGGATATATTTCTGTTTACAACTGTTTGTATTCTCACAGTTACTTCTTGACATAGTTGATGTAAAACTTA
Source organism: Idaea dimidiata (assembly GCA_949358125.1). Lineage (NCBI taxonomy): Eukaryota > Metazoa > Arthropoda > Insecta > Lepidoptera > Geometridae > Idaea > Idaea dimidiata. Next base: position 9,635,516 of record OX442339.1, on the reverse strand, counting down.
AATCTAAGTGAAACGTAAACGGAAATGTACCTAGAATGTATGTAGATATGCATGTAACAGCTGCCACACAAACCATACTGTTATTTTACGTTCGATTTCTCTGACATTATGAATTTTAAATTTATAAATTGGTGCAATGATGAAAGCACTTAACTTGAATGTACCTACGTAATATTCTTTGATTAGTGATATTGTGTTAGGAATAATATTGAATTGAACCGTAGTGCTGATGAGTTTCAATTATCTCTTTGCTTTGTATACCCATGTAAAAATACTCTACAATTTCGTTCAAAACCTGTTTTATTATTTTTATGACCTCTCTCGCTGTTATGATTGTAGCCTCAGGGAACCTTTAGCTTTATGACATTATTTTTTTGCCAAACAGTAGACATATTTTCACCCTGTTTCATAACAATATACAGTAATGTAGAGTATTCAATCAGTTGTTATTAACTCATAAGCTACTTTTGGTTGTTAATACATTTCAAAATAAAAATCAAATGAACAACATGGATTTTAAGTTATCTAAAAATGAAGCTGTTTAACACCGTGTTTATACATAAATACATAAAATATCATTGCACCAATTGAATGTATGTTATAAATGTTGTAAATGATGATGTATGGAAGCAATATGGTCGTAATGTACAATGTCAACAACTCTGCTAGTCTCGCTGTGAAGAAGGAATACATTCAAATAAGTTGTGTTTTGGTTAGTCACAGGGGGTGAGGATCTAAACACATAAAGAGCTTGGGCACAGGGTAGGGGGTTGGTTAACAGATGAAAGACGCAGACAAAGGGTAAGGAACACATAAAGGGGTAAGTTCATTTGAAGCTAAATTTGCGTGTTCGCTGAAATTTTGCTCAATTGATACGTAATATACATTTCGCGTCTCGATTCGTATTTTTACAAGCCCTACGCCTAGTCGTTGTGTTTTAACGTTTTGCGTGAAAGCGTAAATGATTTTCCTAAGTTTCATTCAGTACAACAAAACTGTACGACTGTATTTACTGTCAACTATAATATAAGCACATTAGACGAGACAAATAAATAGTACAAAATACGATTGTGACTGCGGCAAATCACGTCTGTACGAAGGAATTGGCACGTGACAAGTTCCAGATTATGTTAGGAACATCGAGTTTGTCGCAGCCACAGAGAACATTCAGGACAAACATACAGATGTTACATACACATAGAGAATGAAACGTATACAGACAAAGGATTGAACAAAAAGTAAAAAGCACAGTGGGTCCGACCGCATGCCTGTTGGTGGGCAAGCGACGGACACCGGCATCACACACATATGCAGGACTTGCAACTCAAGGGAAGAGGTGAACAGATACTGAACACTGAGGGGCGAGGGCGGGCTGACTGACACTTACCATGGTGTAAAGGAATTCCAGAACTCGCTAGGAGTGGCGGACACACGGCGGCACAGGGACACAGAAAGACAGGACAGATTACTACACAAATACCTACATCCCTCAGTGCAACCCCACCCCGGCTTAGCAACCGCTCCGGCCGATTGCACACGTCTAATTTGGTTACCTTGCGTTTAACACTTGTTTCAATTTTGTTAATATGCAATATTTGACTCCCTGGAGAAGCCCGTTTGCATTAAGAACACCACCAAATCATTGGGTAAATCAGTAAGAAATATAAAATCGAATAAATAAATTAAAGTCCAATCGAAGGTTGCACTAAAGATTGTGTTAGACGGGCGGCGTACGAGTAAAGATACATGCTGGATGGTGATGCACGGAAGAGCCCGTCGCGTGGTACGCTTAGGAACAAATAGCTGATGGAACAAATGCCTCAACGCAATATAACCACTCTAGACTTCTGAACTTAAATAAAATATTGAAGCGGCTCGTGTTTTAATGCAAACAAACTTTCAGAGGCGCTTTTGCATATTAAGCGAGGTGGGTTGACTACTTTTGTTATTCAGTTTTGCTTTGTCTTGTTTATCAAAGAGACAGTTCGAAAGTTTAATAAACGCACACGGTATAGCAAATCAAATTTTTAGAATTTTAATTTAAAAAAAACTCAGATCATGAAAGACGCATTACTAATTGGAATGAAACACGACTCTATTTTCACGATTTCTATGTCGTTTTATTTAACGTTTGTACTACGGTGCTATTTACAATTTAGTTTTATTACGCGCCTAGAAAATCGATTGTTTGTCTCTCATGATTCGAGTTGTTGTTATTAAGTTCTTATAGATTAAACTAGATTATTCAATCAATGAGAAGACAAACAAAACTGTTCGAAAGCTATTGAGCGTTCTTACTTAAGAATCTGTTATATTCAAATTGTGACTAAAGACGCTTTTGTTCGAGGTAATCAGACATACAGGTAGGGTAAGACACACACAAGGGATAAACATTAGACAATACACAACACATCGGATCTGGTGTGAAAAATAATAATAATACGAAAATCAAAATTACAAAGTAATGGTTAATGATTAAAACATAACCATGCTAGGACAGCAAACAAATCAATATATATTACACGAGATAAAACATAGGAAAATCAAAACACTTCCACCAGATGATAAAATAAATCGTAATTTATAAACGTATTATTACCAATTAAATTAAAAATAACCACACCAAATCCACGGAGAGGTTTAGGAAGATGATCGGGATATATGGTGAAGGTGCTAAGTTCCTAATTTACTTGTCAATATGAATATTGTATCTTCTTACGGATATACATTACAGTACAGTTGACGATGATATCACGGATCTAAAATCATTGTAAAGTGCAATTATATTATATTTATGATCTGTGCAAATCCGTTAGGTTAGTCCTAAAGCAACTTGCTCGTAAAAGACTTTTGTGCCACAACTTATTGGATCGACTAGCTTTAGAAGTTTTACCCAGTCTTTTACTCACAAGTTGTGGTTTGGTGTTTGTAACTATACCTAGTTTTTATTTAAGTAAGATAAGCCACTGACCTTTCTGAGTATTCATCCATATGAGCGTAGCTTTGTACTGAGTTTTCTTCGATGAGGAACTTGACGCGTTGATAGAAAGAAGCGGTGACTGAAGGGGGTTGTTTTCGCAGTAGAACCTCAACGGGATCGTTGGACGCTAAGCACATGATGTGCTCAGCGCATTCCGGTCGACTACAGCATTCCGAGTCGGAGCAGTCGGTCATGCCATCTTCAAAATGGTGGGACTTTTGTAAGCCTCTTATTGTACTTATATCTACTTAATTAATTCAAACTAGTAAAACTGTGATATTTTCAATGAAGAAACTATTAATCAATATTGTGTAGGACATATCTGAAAAAGAACTTCTTACCTTCATCATTGTCTTCATTGTCGACACAGGAGAGTTCGAGGGCAATAGAGCAGTCGGTACCGGCCCATCCATCGGCGCAAGAGCACCGGTAGACTCCGTCTTCCAAAAGACATTGACCATGGCGCGAGCACGCGTTTGGACAACCAGCTGTATTTAAGTACATAATTGTAATTAGAATCGTTTATACACTTATGTTTAAGGCAAAAACCAGAAGACTTACGTAAAGTACAATGTCTTCCATTCCATCCTTGTGTGCAAACGCAGGTTCCATTTTTGCACTGTCCATGTTCGTGACAGCGAGTGTCACACGGTCGTTGATCGCATAGTGATCCAGTCCATCCGTCATCGCATCGACAAACTCCTTCCGCACATACACCATGTGGACCACAATCCAAAGAACAGACCACTGAAATTTACACATATTTATTTAGTGACTAATTGGTAACTATTTGAACGAAATATATGCTGTTTTGTAGGTTAATCTTACCTTGAGAACAATCATCGCCGGTGTAAAGAGGATCACAAACACATCTTCCCGCATCTAAATCGTATACGCCTCGTTGAGAGCATGCTGGTAGGCAACGTTGAACACGCGCGTCACGTTCTGAGCAAGCCGCTCCACGCCAGCCTGCACGGCACACACATCGACCTCGAACACATGATCCATGGCCACCACAAGTAGGATCCAGACAATCCTCTGAAAAGAGAATTTAAATTAAGTAAAAAATTCACTAGGTACATACCATTTGTTAAAAAAGTGAATTCGTTTTCTACCTTCATCACATTTTGGTCCCTTCCACCCAGGTTTGCAATGACAATGGCCAGCAATGCATTGCCCTCGTCCAGAGCAATCAGTCGGTTCGCAGTCATGAGCTGGAATATCGCACTCTGCACCTTTCCAGCCTTCGGAACAATGACATATTCCTCCAGCATAAGCGCCGTGGCCTGAACACAGTACTGGACAAACACCTGCAAAACGAAATCAAAGTAAGTGGGATTGTTTACATTATGTAGGTTAAGAATGATGAAATAAAAGGTTCACTTACTTTTAGAACAATCGTGGCCTTCATAACCATCCATACATTCACATTTTCCCAAATAGCAAGAGCCATGACCAGAACAATCATCAGGGCATGAGTTGGTCACTCCTTCTGCTTCCGAAACTATCATTTCTACACTGTGCGGTTGAAGTTCGTCGTTGTATATCGAAATAAACCATCTTCCCGTGTCGAGATACTGTAGTATACTAACGTTTACTCTCATATCGGTCGATCTTTTGATTATCGTATGGTTCCATCTCTGAAATGGGCTAGTCGTGCTTAGTAATTCATTCCAGTCCGCAAAGGTATTTTGGGATGCGTCAGTTCTGGGTGGACTTCGTCTCCGGCGTAGCCTGTGGTCGACTCTGCCACCGCGAATAAATTCAACAAAATCGTATTGCGTAACACTAGGTGCGACGTTTCGCCTGCCGTAAACGGCAAAATTAGCTCCCCAAGGTACAGTAAAATTGAGGCTAACGTATGCTGGTTGTTTATTTCTAAATTCGGAGCTCCAGAATTGGTATGCGGGTATAGTAGCGTGATGTAATTCGTCAAACTCCCGTATTTCCATAGCGGGTGACCAAGGCGGTGGTGCAGCTTGTTGGGCTTGTTGTGGTATTATTGCTGATTCTAGAGCCGCTTCGGCTGTTGTTGACCAGCCCAATGATGATGTTGATATCGATTCTAGAAAAATAACCCACAACATTAGATCACATTGTCTCAATAAAAAACAACCTAGGTATTGTATTTCTATGTAAAAAGTGTTTTCATACCATCTGATGGCGATGATGTTGATAGAGCATCCCTAATTCCCTGTGCGTGTGTAACTGCTTTTACATCTTGTACCAGGATGCAATTTGAATTGTCTATATTACTTTTAATTGACGATAAAGCTGTAAACAAAAAAGAACAATTGTTACAAATGAAACATTTTCAATTGCAGTAGGTAGGTACCTATTATATGTTTATAGTTTAACGCACGTAACAAAATCTTACGTAACCTATCCGTTAATAGTAAAACAAAATTATGTCGTAAAGGCTGAATCTTTCGGTCAATCTGACCATCCAATTAAGTTTCCGTTAAGTTTGCCTCTTATCGAAGCCTCACATCGATAATGCCCAGTAGCCGAAGCGTAATTCTGTTAGAGTTCACACGGGTGTCGCTTCGAGAGACGCGATTACGAAACGCGACACAATAAGAGATGTTGTTTGAAAGTTTAAGAGCACAAGTGCGGGGTAGGTACGAGTAGAGTAGGTGGTAGGTGACGTGACGTCCCGCCGAGTTTTAATTAAGCAGAGCACGGTCGCGCTGCATTTTGTGGCAGTGTGACGGAATGATCAGTTCCGCTCCCGCGGCTCGACCCGCTGCCAGGCACGTAGGTGGTTCGGTGACACCCAAACAGTTTCTTGCCCGAATGCCGTTGTCTCCTCATTACGCGACAGTTGCAGTAGCGATAGGATCTATCATAAAGCGCTATGCTCCTCCAATTCTAATTGGATGATTCTTCACGGTACTAAGAAACACGGGTTTAAATGACACGAGTCTTGTACTCTCGCTTCAAACAATTTACTTTTTACATCGTACCCATTGATGCGTTAAATAAAATCTACTCAAATATTTTCGATTATGTTACAAGGCTACATGGAAAATATCGGATTTTACGAAAGGGCGATGGCACGAAAACTAGTGAATCAACTTCTAGTGAAATTCATTTAGCAAAGGCAAAGCTAATTTACGCCTTTACAAATGAAAATGTCTCCGCAAAACCAAAACTAAACAACATTTTCAATTAAGCAGAAACAAAACAGCAATTTGCACCGCGTGTGGCATCGTTGATTCTGAACAAATAAAAAATGTAAAGAAGAAAGAAAACAAACGTTGCTGTTATTGTAATGTAAAAGAGAATTTATTGCGTTCATTTATTAGTTTTGTAGAAAGGCCACGAGCGGCGGGGATTTGTGCTTCGATGGGGATGCAAACTTTATTTGTTTCTGAACGTACGCCCCGGATGTACGGCTAATGTGACGCGCGTAGCGTTTCCACTATGCTATATGTCAATCCATATGTAGTTCATTAATGTTCGGTCTGTCTAATTAGAGCTGTTAAATTTTAGTTAATTTGCCGAGAGAGAGGCAGTGATGCATTTGACTTTGTTGAGTCAATTTTACTTGTACATAAGTAAGTAGATAGGTACTTCGTTTTATATAACCGAAAGATTGTGTTATATCTCGAAAATTTATAAATTAAAAAAGACAATTAGAGTTTTATTTTCTACTAAATATTCCCGCTCTGTGAGACATAGTTAAGATTTCTGGGTAATAAAACTGGAGTGTGGCGCGTGCAAGTTCTATTTACCATAATTCGTGCGGACAGCCTCGAGCGGTGTTAGAGCAATTAACTTATCTTCCTTGTTCCCTACCACTCAGTGATCCCTTAGATTTCACTCTCTGATAAGGACCGCTGATGCCATTTGGTCGCGTTACTATTGGACAATTTACATTAACTTTGCGCTGCCCGCCTAGAGGGTAGATAGTTCATGACAATGACCTTTATCGGCTTACCATCGACGAATAAGTAGGTGATTTATATTCACTGCAGAAGTGTGTACGTAAAGTTATAAATTGATAGTACGCACGAGATTTATTCAACACTTTATTATCTAGATGATCCTTTTATATTTGTTATTAGAGAGTCGCTAATGGTAAATGAAATCGTTTTTATTAATAGGAACAAGTACTTTTAAGAAAACATATTAAACATTTGAATTGAATAGATACTCTGAATAGAAAATCAGGATCACCGTCCTTTTACCTACCCAGTGAATAGTTCATACTGTAATTTATAAATACATACTAGGAGAGTATCGTAGCCGCACCATAAGTGTCTCATGTCACCATGTCTTTATTGCTGTTAAAACATCGGTTCTATGTAGGTAGACAAACTAATTTACACATTCGGTAAACCATAAAACGTAGTTCCCTATAAAAAGATGTAAATTAACATAAAAACGTCGGATAATAGTCGATAAACGTGCCTGGACAGGGCAATTTCCGCGCTCTGATGTAAAATATGGCAATGTGGTAAATCGCGAACTTCTTCTATGATCCCTCGTAAAATCTATAAATTTTCGCGATGGGACAGCGACGGTCGACGACGTTATTGCCGAGTAGGAAATGGAGGGTAGTGTAAAGACGGCGCGGCGGTAACGATGCACCGAACGATTGTGTGCAGATGGACGATGTTTGCTATCTCAACTATTTTTCGAGTTAATACAATTTATTGTAATACGATTCAGCATAGATTGCATCGTATGAGGGGAGCAAAACTCGTTTGATGGAGTCTCTAGGGAGGAGCATCGCCGTCGCAACGACTCGGTATTAGTCACGTGATAAATCTTGCTCTATTCGTTCGGTGCCCTATCTTTGTGATGCACTCTCAGATTACGGCTCTTATTTCTTGTACACTATGATCTACCTTCCCTTGAGATATTTTTTCTCCTCCCTGTCATGAGAAGCGCTGACGAGAACAAATGAAACAAATTTTTAAACCCACATGTTTTAGTAGATAATTGAAAATTCTTATCAATTGAACTCTATCATTGTTGGTAAAAACATTAGAATCTATGTGAACATTAACTTTGTGTTAACACTTAGTTATAGGTGCTTTGTTCGAAAGAATTTGCAAAATTGCTGCTGTTCTGTTACTAAGTCATGAACTTTATTCGACCAAGTTAGTAGGCCGAGAGAATTTATTGTCTAAAACTGCAAAACATTCGTAATTTATTTTAAGGTGCCATTTTTTATGTCGGACGACTAATCTCCTTTAAAGTTTGCCTGTGAAAAGTTAGACAAGTTTAATCGTGTTATTTGTGATGTATTATTTTTGTTAACAGTTGCAGGGTGTTTAATTTGCGACGTGCCTACATCACTCGAAACGCGTTACGTTTAACAGTTGAGAACTTTAATAAAACATTTGGGGTCCTCATAATTTCAATTACATTAAAAAGTTGACGGTGTATTTGGGCCCATTCATCCTAGCTGCGTCACGAACGTAATGAAGGGTGCAACAGATGGTTCACATTTTTTCATTACAATGCTAAAACTACCAGCATATACCAGGAGATTTATGTCGGATTAAAGTACAGAACCGCATTTCATTCGGAACATATCCGGAACGCCAGGAGGCGTGACCGATAACTTTAATTACGTTTTAAAACGCGATGACATGTGAATAATTTTAAAACGTACAAAACTCGAAACTATACGATGCAGTAAATAGGTAGCATTAAACAGTGTCACTGATTATGTTTATTATCTTATGGAAATCTAAATGTGGTAATTTAAAGTCAAATGTGTCGTTCGTTTATAAATGTATTCCGTTTTGAAGTGGTCACTTCGCCGCGGCGTGCGGCGTTGATATGCGACATGGGCTCTTATCTGTCCCTATAATTTAACGGGCATCTAAATGAACCGAGATCCGATACGATAAGCCCTATTGACTTGAGAGACCTTCGACTGACTCCGTTCATTACATTACATCAGTAGTACTACCCAGATTTATTTTACTGTTTCTTTATTACTCACTGGGAATTAGATAATATCCCTAATAACGTTTATCCGTAATTATCTGGATAGTATGAAAGTAATTACAGCACTACAATATAACTTTCACGAAACTAAGGTAAAACCTTTTATTTTTGTTTGAAGTCAAGTTGCCAAAATGGCTGAAGTTTTTAGAGGAACACGTAGCGTGCTTGCGGCGTATTATTTGATGTTTGCCGCTACTTAGTATTTGAAATAGACGAGGAGGTTAAAAGTTAAATTGAAACGCTAGTTTAGACAGACCAAATACGAGAATGTGTATTGAAATTATAATTTCAAAACTATATCTGTTATTTATTCTGTTGTGTAACACAAATGGAATTGTATTCGATTCTCGTTTGAATAAATTGATACTGTGTGGTCCGTTGTTTGTCGCCTTTTAAATGACAATGTTGTGATTTATTAACACTTCTACTAGTACTTTCGGTACATTACATTCACGTAGGTATGTATTTAAAGAGAAATAAACATAAGTAATTTCGTGACATTAGAGTCAGTAAGCACTTTCAGCATAAATGGGGTTGTGCAGCCAACAACACATTGTTTCTGGGAATGTTCCACAGTTATACGGGATTCGCGTGACAGCGCGACGGCGTACCTTGCCAACCTCTTACTATTGAACTGTTAATGAATTTTATACTGTTATGCCATTGCCTATAAGACAGTGAACCAGCTTTTAGATAAACTGTGGTCTATTTTTAAGCTGCACTTAAGCTTGTGCACTTAAGCGACACTTCTATCTTATTCTCGACGTTTGGGTTTACCACCAGTTCATAGATTTAGTATTATAATCTGCCTTAGCCTAGTTATTTACTTAAATGATGTCCAACTTTTAAATCTAAATCACAGTTATGATGATATTTTAATCCACTCAATCCAACTTTGAATAGCTTTAGTTTCGCAGATTTTATAGACTTTATTTCTTTATGTTTTAACTGAAACGTTTTTAATTCATGTTTTAGTTTTACGAGCGATAGAAGTCAGTGCGGTAATTTATCTTGTATTTTATTCAGATTTATTCCACGGTGATGACAGATTTAAAAATATTATATTTTTTTACTCTCATCGTAGACCCATTAGTTCTAAGTTTAGCGATTCGGCAACATATTTGATTCGAGTTTCTGTAGTTGTTACGCGATTCGAGGGCTTGGCTCGGCAGGGTAATGCACGAGTGGAAACTAGGCCAGAGGTAACACACCCGCAGTTCTCGGTGTCGACTTTGATGCTATTTTTGTGATATCTTATATGTCTGTGGTCGGAGTTTTATCGTCGACGACTCACTTGCGGTTGATTGCACGAGCTTACGTTTACGAAACCGATTTTCATTTCAGTTCTTAAGACCCATCTTGTCATAGATTTATTTTTGCTCTACCTCTTACAGTACAAGGAAATTCAGTTAGTTGTTTGTAAATCACATTGTTGAACGGCGTAGGCGTTTCATGAATTCGCGAGAACATGCTATTTCGTTAGATATAAACGTGAATTATAGCTTTATTATACCACAAAGAAAGGATTAGTTATTTAGCGTTAAATCAAGCGAGGATTTACTTTTGCGATTTACGTAGCATTATGTATGTATAAATTATGATTGGTCGTTCGGCGGGTAGGCAGTCAGGCAGGGATTGCGAGTGGCTGATATATCCGCAGTAAAATAATACGGGACGTGAAAGTGTAAGATAATTTATTACAGAGCTAACGCGAGCTCGCGGGGCCGAGGCACGCAGCGCACGTTGCCTTAGGTTAGGCGCATCATTTATATTTTTCTGATGTTTGTTTAGTTTTTTTTATGGCCCTCTCTGTAGATGCCGGTTGCGAGATCTAAACAAAGAATGATAAAAAGACTAATGGTCGATGTCTGTTTTCGTCAGAACTCCAATGTTTAATCGACTCATTTGCATTGACGAAGTGGATGTTTGGATTCATCACCTTTCGTAATTGAGTTTTGATGTGTTGATGGAAATATCTTTTCTTTATTATTCGGTTATAAAACTGGATACTCGTATAAATGTTTGGAGCCCACGGATTTTGGTGAAATAAAAATATTTCTACGCAACAGTCTGTTTAGGGAGTTGGAGATTATAACGTGAGGAATGTCGGATTAGTTTAGTTTTGTAGGTACATACGTACCCATGTGTTATATCGTTTATACTTATAGTAACTACTATGACATTTAATCCTCAGATTCAATCTATCAACGAAACGATGAAAATTACAACCTTGTATTGAATTGTATTGTAGTTGAGATTTATCGGGCTTATTGAAATCTGATTGTTGCTACTGTTTCGTATTGGATTGGATCCCTCGAGGGCATCGTAATACTACAAAGCTCGAAGGCTACCCCTTTTTAATGGTTTCCTATCATACCTATAAGGACTGCCCCTTAATTGGAGAGAAGTTTTGCCTCCGGCAGGAAGATATTGCAAAGGTAGAATGACAGGACTTAAAATTTAACGTGAAGTTTTAATACTGATTTTTATTATTATATCTATTGCAATTCTGAAAATATTATCTTTAAATTTAGTGTTCTCAATTTTATACCGACCTTTTTGCAATTAGTGAACCATGCTTATAGGCATCATCTATCTCATCTCCTAATTAGACAAAAGTTTCAAAATATCTGAAATGAGTTACTTATGCCTGCTTTCCACTGCGAGCGGAACGGTCATATTGGACTCCGCTATACTCGTAACGATGATTTTCATACAACTCATCTCCGCTTTGGTCGACGCACTTGTATGAAATTTTCGTAATGAGTATAGCGGAGTCCGTAATGGAATCGTTTGGCTCGAAGTGGAAAGCGGGTATTATACCTATACATATTTTTATGATCGATGTGGAAAATTGGCCCAAAATTTTAATGTTCAATTAAAATATGATTATAACTCAATATTATTTAAATTAATAAATAATTACAATATTAACAGTAGATACCTAATGGTAACTATCTGGACGGACGGACAAGGCCAGGGGTATCGAACGTTTAAGTAGTGAAAGTCGTATTCAAAACGAGAGTAACTCATCATAACTCCATGCTGGCACAACAATAAAGTTTTGTCTCGACATATTCCAAATGAGGGCCGCACCACGCTAATGGATTGAGAAAGAATAATGTTATGAATATTTTAATCGGAATGCCGAACGAGTTAATAAAAATACTGTCCTAACGAATGTTCTAAACAACCCGCTGTGATTTTATGAACAAAGATATATGGACAACATAACTTGTTAAGAATTCAATATTTAATCAATGGCGATCTTTTGTTTTTATACTAACTTTATATCGTTTTATTTAAATTACGAAACTTTTTTCTTTGAAATGTCGAAGACTAAAATAGGCTTACGTACTCATAACTTATCTATCAGTCTAAAGTCTTCAATCTAACCTAGTGGAGTTGGATACTAGTCTTTATACCTTTTCGAGAAATTGAAACAAACTTCTTACTTAAAGAAATAGAGTACTAGTAAGTATGCACCTACTGGATGTTCCAATAAAACAATCTAAGTAATTTTATCAAAAGCTTTTGAACAAAAATAGTTTATTAAGACAAATACCTACTCCTAGATATTTCTACTTTAATGTAGAAAATGTTTTATCTTAATTAAATCGTTTCGATTAGTTTTTCCAACTAACATTAGAGATGAAGATAGAAAAATATTATTTTTGTTCTCTAAATGCGTTTTCATAATATTTTCTGTAAAAACAAATTAAATTAAGATTGTTTTTTAAACAGAATATCACCAAAATCGTATCCACACCATATGTCGAAACCAGGCGATAGTTTTTGTGATAGAGGTTCATGGAATTTATCTTGGGTACCTTTCGCACCTCCGGACTTTTTAGGATAGTGTTTTCTGTCGTTAGTTTCGATCCCCTGACGTAGTGTTAAACTTGGGACAGACGTTATTTATTAAGACGACGCGGTCTAAATGTAATAAAATACAGTAAGAAACAGTAGAAAAATGACTTTCTCAAAAAATAGAATACTGCACCTTGTCTAATTTCTGCTATTATTGTAGTACTGTTGTATTATTGTAGTATTGTATCTATGTATAATATGTATGTATTTACAAAAAAAAAGTATAATATGTAGTATATCCGTTGTCTAGTACCCATAGTACAAGCCTAGTGCTTAGTTTGGGACTAGATTGCGCTGTGTGTTATGTTGTGCAATATTTATTTATTTATTATTTTACTATTATTGGATTGCTAAACCCAAATTTATAAATAGATATGACTTACCTATAAAATACGCGAGCATAGCCGCTAATATAACGCAGAGACATATCATGGAAATGGCGAGGCATTTCCACGTGCATCGATGTTGACATCGCTTGTCTATGTGGAACCTCGAAGGTGAGTATACTGGCACGGGACTGGGCTGACTGGCTCGAAGAGGGAACACTGGCATGACTAAAGGTTGGTTCGCGAGCTGGCAGTGCCCACTGCCTAGTGTGCCACCGCCCATACCGCTCGGCATCGCTCCACCGCCCAGTCTGCGAACAAAATGAACTATCATCAGACAAATGTGCAGTTAAATTAAACTAGCACGGTGATTATCCCCAGAGGAGCAATGAAAAGATGGCGAACATACCGATTAATATGGACTCTATTGTGTTAGAAATTTAAACATTTCTAACCTTAATTTAAAATAAATATAATTTTCAAACATTTTTATTTCTAACCATTATTACCAATATAATGAAGTTACAATCTATATTTTTTTTATTCCAGGCTATGGTTCTAAATAATAATTTTAACAAACATTTTACTAGAGCTAACTCTTACGCTAAAGTTACAAAAACTTAAACATTAAATAAAATGGAGCGAAAGTCCACAGTAATTGCCTATTCCCTTTTATTTGCTTGCTCGAAAACTTATTGGAATGGTGCCTCCACTGGAATTCAAATAAGGCGAAACTAAAAATATCTCCCTTGTACTTACTGTTGGGAAAGAAACAACTAAACATTGTGGGCCTGAAGGTACTAGGTAATTTGTGAGTCTTAAACGTTTCGAATTGGTTGTAGGTATTTTTTTCTGCTATAATCTCAAAACAAGTTTTTAAACGAAACACAATTCTTAGTATACCTACTAAACTAGATTATCACAATATAGCAGATAAACATAATGGTTCTGTGTCAATTGGATCGCCACAAGCAAATTTTTTCTAGTATTTACCTTCTACAAATGGAAATAAACCAGCATGATAGTAATCCTCCAACGTTTCTACCTGTCGCTCAACTTTAAAAGCTAAACGTGTTATTATAGCCACCTGTAAGCGAAATGAATCTGTGTCCCGAGCCATATGGTGCTTCTATTATTACAAGCGCCATAAAAGACAATCAAAACGTATCATTAACGGAGATTTCGACAAAAAACTATGATCGTTGCGTTTAAACACGTCCGCCCAAATGCCATTAATCAATTATCCGAAGTTTTCTGTCACGACTAAATTCAAAGGCTGAGAACATATGGTGCATCGGCCGGCCTCAATCGCTTACCAACTGACGCCACTGTAATGACCTCTAACATAAGGAAATAAGTAAAAAACAGAGTAGAAATAATTGGACTCAGTTCAGCGAGAACGAGCGTGACTCCTTAAAGGGTTTGCTTCGAGGAGGCTCTCCGCTGTAATTTTCTTTTGAATAGCGACCAACGAACGTTCGGAGGAAGGACGAATTCATTAAAACGTGTACAGAAATCACAATGTCGGGACGCAGACTTTGCCCTAAATGGCTCTTAAAATGTCCGGCGAATAATTTTATCGTACAAAATATAGGTCTGTATCTCTCAGACAATACAGCAATATATTGTTATTGTTACTCGTAATTCTTGAATCTCTTGCAAAAAAACTGGTTTACGTTCCAATATTCAGTATTCAATAAGAGTAATTTACCGGTGGTGGTGGTCTGTTGCATGATTGCCAATAGATAAGGTACTGATTATGCTTGTATTTTCTAACTGTACATCTAAAATTGATTTTTTAAATCCATCACCGTAATGATGATGGCTTTTATTGTTTGTAATCTTACGTTCGGTCCATTACTGGTCAAAGCTTCCTCACGTTACCAAAATGAGTAGAACGTTATCAAATTGTTTTTAGAAAAATAAAATTTGTGGTTATGGAATGAATTGTTGCGCAATGCGTTGTTGGATTTGGAACGGAAACGAGTCGTATATTTTACGAGCACAAAAGTTGCGCTTTTGAATAAAGAAGATCCCGGGAAGGAAAGGAACTAAGACAATTAACGAGGGCGATGACAGCGTTATTGTAGGACAATGCTGCGATATTTCAAACGTTGTGCGACGGACGGACGGCAAGATTTGACAGGCGCTCGTCGACGTGACGAGAGGAGCTCTTAATGAAGCGGTAAATAATGAGCTGAGGTGTTGTACTGTGCGAGAGCCGTGTCTAATTAACGCGAGAGAACCATAACCAGTTTACACACACGGGCCGACCGACCGACGCGGACGAGCCCGTGACACGAAGAGTTCACACGATTACCAATTTACAACATAAGAGTCTAAAGCTGGGAAGATAGGTACAACGGTGATGCCGTATCGTAAACAGTTGAGGGAATGGTATTACAAAAACACAAGATGGTTCGTTAAGACATTCATGGCTGTCGCACAGTTTTTATCGATGCGATCGCGCGTGCAGCGGTCACTCCTAGCTCGGGCGACCTCTAACTCGGAATACTTGTGAAACAAAAAGAAGGATTGCAGGCACGGGCCGTGAGAACGCGTCTCCTTGGTGCGGAGACGGGCGGCGGGTAGCGAGGCGCGGGCGGCTCCATGCCGTCCATTTATCTTGCACGGTCGTGCGGGAATGGACCGGACAGCGATGTGCTTTTATTGCATCGCGCCCCTAAATATAGGCTTGTGGAAGCAAACCACAATGCTTTTAGCCCTAAAATGATTGCCCTGTTGGACTCTTAATGGTGTGAAAGATATTACCTACCTATACGAAAGCATCTAAACTGGGTTAGAAATGTACCTATTTCTTAGTATTTAGGTGCATTTTGTTATGTCGTAAAGATTAGGTACTAGATCTTTTAAAATGACGCCAAATCAAACCAGATTTCAACAGATTAATATCTGAAGATTATTAAGAACTACTTCTACTATTTTGTAACTACAATAGACTGCCAAAAACACAGAATAGTTAGTCGACATTTGCAAATTTACTGTTATCATACTTAGCGGTTCTGATGAATTCTTAGACTTTATGAATACTTAACCTTCATAACTTGCAACTCATTGTATATCTTCAACTATTCGCATGGGAAACAGGTGAATCCTACCGGTTTGTCCGCTATTACTATTAGGTTCAGGTTATTACTAAGAGCGTACGGACGGACATGATAGTCTTTTTTATTTTTTACAATGAAACGGGATCACGTATAGTAATGAATTGATCTGTTTATGTTATAATATAAGAAAAAAATTAAAGAAACTTGTTGAATGAAGATTACATTAAGGGTAATTTAACTCTCGCATAAGAATTAAAAACAAAACTGATCGAAACAAAAGCAGACAACCAGACAAAAGAAGTCGATAGTAAGCTTTGATTATGTTTTTTCTTATTGTAAATCTTGTAACGCCCCTCACATTTATTGTGAGGGTCGAAAAACTGTTAAGATGTTATCGATTTCGTTTTAAAACGCATAACATTTAGTAATAATGCTATTGAGAGAGTTTAAACAGTTTATTTTCTTACATTTCCGAACTAATTGCATCGTGTGTTGAATACCGAAACAATGAAATATATATAGGTGCTCGTAAATATATAATACGCTTGCAACGTGGCTTTTTCAATGATGATTGTTTCGTACAATTTGTATTGAACACAAATTAAAAATGCAAAAGGCATGACTGTACAATAGTGAATTAAAAAATAATTCGCATTCAAAAGTCACGAGTGTACCTACCTGTAATTTATGTTGTAAAAGCGACATACCCAGAACATGTGGGTGTATTGTGTGTTATGTATGTGATAAATAAAGTTATGAATAAACTAGGTAAACATTTGTTTGAATTCAGCAGATATATAATATTATCTTCCTAGCTGAGATTTCGAGACCATTTCGTAAATAAAAAGATAGAGGTGGCAAGAAATAGACAAAAAATAAAGTAGACGGAGGTAAGCAGACAAAACAGCTTTGACGCAAAAACAAATCGTTTTGTCCTCACAGATCTTGCGTTACATGAAAACCCGTTTTCCCTCCGGCTACCCCTATATTGCAAGTCATGGGTGTAAATTCAAGAAAGCTCCCCAATTTTAAAGGTACTCTGTAACAATAGCTTTGCCCTGCTATGCCAATTTCCTCCCTCGATGAAAAACCTTCACTACAAAGAAACTGAATAAAATTATCATTCACACTTGCCTATTATTTAACACGAAAAGTTAAATTGAAGCAACATTTCCAATTTAAGAATACAATCACAGCTGAGGAATACAAAAGGACTAAAAAAGGATTCAAAATAAATAAAAGAGAAAAGCGGTGGCGTGCATACATCTCCCGGAGCCGTGGCCAACCACGCCTGGAATCTGTCCACTTAAATAGCTGCCTTATTCGACACTGATCACGCCCAGTGGATTAATTAAAAACATTTGTCAAAACGAGCTTTTAAATGGGAATCCTCCTCTACCATATAATCTATCGCTGTATTAATTATATGTTAAGGTTATAAACTAAGTAATCTATGACATCCAATTAAGTTTCTACAATCGTTTAGATCGTGAGTTCATAAATATAGATTGGTATCGTAATTGATTTCCGCAAAGGCGAGCTTTAATTCTGGGTCTCATTAGAAGGAAATCCGAGGTTATCCCGTCGATGAATGTGCGCCGAATACTCGCCGCCCAATGATACAGCGATATAAATGCAATACCTACAGTCGGAATCATTGAACTCCGCTCTTGTATTAATAACTCTCATAGCATGATGTTTGTTTTAGTCGTCTCGTAGAGTGGTTAGGTAATGCTGAAGTTGATTCATGAATGGGAGAGTGCCCGTGCCTATTGCAACTGCTCGCCCACTTGAATATTACCTATATATTTAGCAAACATGTTTTCTTAGAAAATACATCAGACGACGGAAGCTCTAAGTCCAATTATAACTGAAATAGCAAAGTTTAAGTTATTAGATTTAATTTGGACAAATCATATCGCGAATAATTATTATGAATTTGCGAGAAATTTCACATACCAGTGCTCCGACTTTAATGTGCACTTTCATTATGCGCTACCATAAATAAAGACATAACAACAATATTTCAGATATAAAATATGAAAGTAGATAAATTTATTAGTAACTTTGTTATCGATCTGTAGCACCTAATAACAAGTGCGATAACTTGTGTAGTGGCATCAAGTAAGCTTACCGATGTTGCCAAACGCGCCCCAGGCTCCGGAGCCAGGCAGGTTTATCGCGTGAAATGAATGGAAGCGATATCGAATAAGCGGCCAATTACTGGCCAACCGCTAGACTGCTAGGATCCGTACGTAAATAATCGTGCTCACGCGCACCAACCTGGATACTGATAAACAGTTTTCCATTAGTTGTACGATGCCGTGCTGAGCAGAGTGGGCACACGTACCATTTTGATATTAACAGAGTTTCTTACGCGATAACGATAGCCTTTTATTACTCCGTTTGTCGTTTGAAGATATTATTATGGTAATACCAGAGAAATGCAAATTAAGTACGGCAATAAATACGAGGAGAAATAGCCCGGGTTAGGCAAAAACGGTAAGACCAAAACTAATAGGCCGTGATTCGGAATGGACACCACGCATATTAAAGTAGATTTTATTAATGCCTCCTAGAGTCAGGATATAATTCCGGGTTGGAGAATATTAAAAATAAATGGCCTACAGAAGTCACGGTTAAAATAAAAATATATGTTTACGGGCAGGAAATATGGCCTAACCTTTCAGATTTAAATCATAAAAATTGGAAACCCGACTTCCCAAGTTATTGTGAATTAAGTTACAGAACTTAGTAGATACGTTTTGTTCCTAGAAACTCGATGTTTTCCCTCATTTTATTTTATAATCTCATAACCAGCGTAAACTACCAATTGACCATTTGGATTTACACATTTTTTCATAATTCTTGACAAATCTTTCTCTTAATTTGTTGTTTGCATTCCATTTCGATTTCCATCAAAACCGGGACTGAAGATTTGATACTAGTTAACGCTTCGGCTGAAGATCCTGTTTCAATCAAAATCTCTGATGATAACGCAGCGAGTCGGATGCATTAAGAGACTATAAAAATGTTGTCTTTATCTTGTGTGACCTCGTTTGAAAAGGTACGAAATCTTAAACTAAACGGTTTCTATTGTTCAGTGGAACGGAAAAACGGTTTCAGCGAAGGCGTCCCTCTGCGGGCGCTCGTATTTTACCGGAGTTCAATATTATTTCGACAGTCGCCAGTACAAAGAGGCGGAAGGCCCGCACCATTCGTCGTCGCCGCTCAGGGGACGACAAAGTCGCGCGCCGCCGCGGGCGTCTCTCGAGTATCGCTCCAATATTGTCCTCCCGCCCTGGTGCCTCAGGTTACACTGTAAATATTTTTTGGCGGTTGCCTGATTGAAATTTTTTATCGCATTCCACCCCTGCCTACCCGATAATGGATCGTGTTTGCTTTTAACGCATGTTGAAATTTTTCGAGTCTATACGAAATAATTGTGTCATCAAAAAGCATATAGTTTTGCCTGCATAGAAAAGTAATATCTACTTACAATACACTACTATTTAATATATTTTACCACTACGTTTGAGTTACCATTAGGTAGATGAACTTATTCTCACTTCCATTTGAAATAACCATAGTTTAATGTGTTTTTGAAAGTTACAGGGTAACTTCAAAGGCACCCGAGAGTCCAGACTAGTTTAGAAGCACAGAGATGGTATGAACATAATACGATGCATTTTCATAATAACTTTGGAATTGACAAAGTGAACTTCATATTCACTGAGTTTAAATTTATTATAAAGAAATTAGAGAAAATTGCTTTTAAATAGTGAATTATTTATATACATGTATGTGAAAGATAATACGTAAATTGGTTGCACATATTTAATTAAAAAGAAATAAATGATTTTGTTTGTAAATACAATGATCAGTATGAGAGTCAATCGTGACAATGTAACTTAGCTCAGCTTGGGTCGGGTCCGGGTCAACATACGAAGGACAATATTCTCTAATGATATTTACTCTGGGTGGGGAAGGAGCACGAGTACGAACGCAGTTCGACGCCATTATTTATACAGACGAAGATACAAATGAGGATCCATTACTGGATTTCCTCGATCTGGGCCTAATGAAAGACAAATAACCGAGTTCAAAGCAATCGATAAGGGCGTTCGCGTTAACTTGATTTACGCGCTTGCCAAGAATTATCGCTGTTTAGTCTGAATTTAGCTAGAAATCGTACGACATGTTATGTTTTATGAATAGGGAATTTAACTAACGTGAAAATCTACATCCGCATTTAGTATTCAGATATAGGTATAATCTAAACTTTGTAACTATGATATTAGTGATGCATGTCACGAAAAATAATAAAATAACCCTCTATATTAATTTGTTTAAAAACTTTACCTAAATTTGATTAATTTGTTATATTTATGGCTTTTATTTTAATCTGTTTTAAGTGCGATTAAGTAACTTATATTTAGACTGATTTATAAAACGAGTCACGCCTAATATTAAGATATTGCAGAGGCAATGTCAGCAAAACTCTACCCCATTTTAGATTCGGTTTCATTTGACATTTTGTTTCATCTACATTTTTTCCCTATAACCGAGTCCATGGGCCGTGAAATTTATAAAAGGACAATTCAATGTGTAATATTTTATCAATTAAACACGGTCGGTTTCGATTTCGGTATTACTTCGTACCATTTGAACAACCCGCAATTTATCGCAAACAGTTTTATAATTCAAAATGTCACAGTACCGGCTGCAAAGGGAATTACGATTTGTAAATGGTTAATGTACGTTCATGTGGGATGGCAAATTTCCAACATCTTGCATTAATATGAACCGCGATTTAAATGTTATAAATACATTAGCATTTTATATACTGACAGATCTCTACTCTGTTGAATAAATTAGTATATTAAAAAATACATTTTTTACGCTACGGTTTACGATTTTAAAAGACTTGAAAAAAGGATATGCTTTTTTTCATTTAACGGACCTCCAGGATGAGTAGAGTAACATTATACGATTTGAGAATTGAAAAATTTCGTATGAAACGAAACTTTACTTTTCATACGTAAGTACTTTCCTGTATTGAAAGAACTTATTCAATTGATCTTTTTCAATGCTTATAATTAAATTGTAACTTAGCGGTGTCTGTTTTTAAAAGATATTTTGAAAAAACTATTTTTAGGGGTATGTACTAACGTAACGAACCCATTTTCGTGTTTAACTTTTTGTCTGTTTGTCCGTTTGTCTGTGTGTTTGTGCGCGCTAATCTCGGAAACGACTAAACCGATTTCAATGAAATTTAGTATGCAGATAGCTTAAGATTTCGATTAACATATAGGCTCCTTTTTATCCGGATATCAAGTCCAGATATCCGGATAAAAAATTAAAATTGCGTAATTTCGTTGTTTTTTAACCATGGTCATCGATCGTCATCCATCGTCATCATCACTTACTGACATACAAATTTTGTTTTACTTCACCTTCACGACCAGGGAAGTACTGATGATGCCAGACGAGGTAGATAGCGCCTGGCTTAGCGGGCGACCGTTTAAGTGTGAATTTTTGCATTACGGTAGGTAGGTGTAAGAACAACGCGGGATCGCGACTTGCGCGAGTGAAACCGCGGGGTGCAGCTAGTTATTATATAAAGCTTAAAACTAAATATAAATAGCCTCTGTCAACGAGTTATTAATGTATAGTAGATAAAACTGAATTATGGCTTCATTTTCCAAACATGTAAAGTACTTACGTAATAACTAAGTGCGGTCAGTGTCGTTTATTTTAATTTACGAGTAAAAGTGGTGCAGAATCGTAGACCGGAGACTCAGGCGGCCGTAGTTTCTGGCTTGACCAGAGCCCTTAGTATGAGTTTTGATAGTTTATCGTCTCGATGAAACTGGCAGTTTACTTCCATACATTATTTTAGTTCATAATAGTTACCGCTAGGGGCGCTGATGGAAAATGTATAAAGTAAACTGCCAGTTTCATCGAGACGATAAACTATTAAAACTCATACTGAGGGCTCAGGGGCCCAATTCTGTAAGAATCAAATCGTGTAGTAGACTCCAGACGACTGTTCTAAAACTATGTGGAAACTTGGTTGAAACCTGTGAATTTAAAGAAGCCAACTACGTCATACAAATTACCACATTCTCACCACTGTCTTTACCAAGTTTGTGCCAGTTTGTATAGGCTGTGTGTTGCCGGTTGAAAAAAACTGTTCATTATTTTTTATTATTTGATGTGTTTTTAATTTATTTTTTTGCTGAAGGACTTAGCGGCGACTTAGCGACGACTTATCATAGAAGAGATCATGGTAGGGATCATGGTGGTAAGGGGTATAATATCATTATTATATTCATTAGAATTAATTATAAAACAAACTCAACAAAAATTCACGTGACTTTCGGAGATCACTCGGTACTATGTAAAAACTTTAAACTAACCAACCCTGGCAACCGTGTGGATGTCATGTAGATTCTACACGGTTTTTTTTACAGAATTAGCCCCTGGTCCCGGTGATGATAAGGGTCGTTGGTTCGCTTGCATCTATTGCATTGCAAAACAGTTCAGTTGCGTATTGAATATTTACACGTCAAATGGTTGTAACGTCACCTAATGATGAGTGAATACTTGAATATTGTATTCGCTCATCTTTACTATGAGTAGACAAACGACTAACAACAAACAAAGCTGCAAGCTATGTTTATTTACCTCACCTTTGTGTAAAAGTTTCCCATAGCACTAAAATGATTCGATAGTGTACACAAAATTCCAAAGTTTACACCGATGCATCAACACTTGCATCAGATAAGATAACTAACGGAATTAGATACCTATTAATAATAAAATACAAATAAAAAGATCGAAAAATAATGTATCACTGAATCGAACTGTTCATAAGACGGTGCTTAATAAGAATAATCTCATTAAACTGCGAGATTACATCGGTTTAGTTTAGTTAGATGAAAGAACATATGGTCGATGCAATAACACGTAGAATTTTATAGCCCGGGAAAGATATTAAAACTTCGCTGAAGTAAAGAGCTAGAAATTTAGAAAAACTATAAAATAGCACGTGGATACTGATATAAAATATCCGTAATTATCTATGTTTAAAAGACCGTATTTTAAATATGTGAGTGGGTGTGTAACTGTGTTTCTGATATTTACCTTGATCTGATATGGAAAATGCTTCTACTTTGTCTTTATTGATCCTATTTTTTTAATTTTGTTGTAACTTAAGTTTAAGTAGGTATAGTTAAACACTGTTTTTTTGAATTATTTCACGATAGGATGTTATCATTTGCTTTACTACTTGCATTTTTATTTTCTTTAATTAATGTATAGTTTAAGTACCTACTTCATAGATAATCAGATTTCAATATTTTTATAACACAAAAAATGTCTTTGACGTAATACCCTTCATAATATTATAATCGGTCATTATGAATCATCATTGTGAATTTTATAAAATGTTAGATACCTACGCTATGAATGATGCGCATAAACTATACGCATGAATTGGTAAATTATACAAGCTATTCAAATGAATGCATATTTCAACAATTTGGTTACTTGTATTGACCGCAATAAAATGTATAATTATAATTAGCCGTAGAATCTATAAAAATAATCTACATAATATTAAAAGATAAATATTATTATGAAGGTATCGTCTTAGAATCTCGTACAATATTATTATGGAGAAAGTTAATTATTAAGTACCCATTTATGCAATAAGCACATGCTAGGTCAATCACATTAAACTCGTATTAGTTAAATTGAATATTAGTTTAGGAACAATCGTATATTGGTCCAGAGTTGATTGAGCAACTTCCACTATTCCTGCTTTAACTGAGTGTTACATTTTAATGATTTACGTTATAGTGTATTTCTCTTGCATCTTTATTTTGAATCGCCCACGCGAACTACTACATCGTATTTCTCTTATGTCACAGTGGCTAACAAAGTTACGATTATTTTATAACTAACGCAGTTAAAACGGATCAGGATCCCATGGGTTCTCCTAATATCGTTTGATGGACGCCTCGGAGCGTTAACCGTACCAAATCAAAACGAATTTATGCGTTTTAAATGTTCGGTGTGTTTTCGTGTGTCTAATTACATTTATAGTCCTAGAAGAGTTACGATAATGTTAGGCAGCATTCGTAGATATGGGGCACCTTCGCCGGGGTGTGTCACTGATACTTACGACTCAGTATTTAGGGTCTGTAGGGCGAGCCATTCGTTAGTCATGCCCGGTGACGTGTACCTTGGACAAGACCAAAACTATTATTAGACTTAATCGAACCTCCACAGGCGGGGATATCTTATAAATGTCAACAATTACTATCAAACTCATTTTAAAGCCCTTGGTGAATTCGAATTTAAAGTCATGCAGCAAATTAGCCACACAATTTTTGGAATGAGTCGTCATAAATAAACGGAAAGGTCATTCCTTTGGTAAACGTATGTATCTTCCCTTAACTGAACATTGCGGCAAAATGCATGAATTTCCGGAGGCAAACAAAGGCACTCGGCACGCGAAGCAAGCAGTAATGCGAAGCCCTAAAGGGTAAAAAAGGCCGTTTTGTGGTAAAAAGTGAGTTAGGGGCCAGCTTTGTTTGTGTATGGCTCCAGTTAAGTGTTTAGATAAGTGCAGCTGAGAGCAGAGCACGTTTGTTATCTCTGAGGGAGTATAGGAACTCTGACAAATGGAGCCACCCTGTGTGGTCCGTTATTTGGTCGACTCTCACCAAATATGTGCACTTGAATTTAGAAACTCGCTTAATATATCTCGGGATAGTTGGAATCTAAAGGCGGAAGTTTGAATAGTGGTCAAAACTGTTAGTTTATGTGGATCAATGCTTCTATCAGTGACATGCATTTGTTATTAGGCTCATAAAATACGAGAAATATGATTATGAATGGTATTCAACAAACATCTGTACATCCGAAGTATGACAAGTTATTTTCATTCAGTTTAGATAATTTATTAGATAAGGTTCAATGCGTGAGTGAAAAGGGAAAGGTCAAGACACCAGAGTAAATAATTTGTTTTTACAGTTAACCGTGAAGTACTTACATACGTACAACGCGTTTACCCAGAACGTAACCAACCACCGCGTTGGCATCGATTTGTACCCATTTCATTGTTAAGAAAAGATGGGACCAATCCTTCTAAATTATAAAATATTCAAATAAGGAGAGAAATAAATCCCAGCGAGGAAACGTCGACATTACATATTACTGCGGGAACGCCAGCCGCCTATTCATTACAGTTATTTATAGGAAGCAATGTCAAAGCGAGCCTTGTATTTATTCGGACGGCGCGGTATTTTATTTATTTTAAAGCCAGTTAGGCCGAAATATTCTGTTCCGATAAGCGTCCGGTATAGTCTCCGAAACATTCAGAAATAGTCCGCCTGCGGTTACAGTGATCTGGTTCTCCGACAGTCTGTCACTGTCACAAATCCAGTCTGGGTTGCTTCAATACTGTATGATGAAATAATTATACCCGAACTATTATTAGAACGTCATTATAATCCGTTCAGTGAACTCTTTTGTTTACAAACCCTACCTGCATCGAAATTAACGTCAATACAAACAACATTAAAATTAACTGTTCATTTATTTAAATCAATATCCTCGTTGCCCAGAATTAGTTATTAAAATTGACAGTGACAGTATTGAACAGGAAACAATTTTCGAAGCTGTTAGTTGTCGTAATAGAGAGATGAGTTCAATCAATATCTAAGGTAGACAATAGACATCTTCTATTCAAACGGAAACTATTACAGAGTTGCTATTGTATGCGGGCCTCGCCTTAGCTAGTGCATTATTCAAATGAAAAGTGGTTTGTTTATAAACGTTAGAGATAAGTAAGGGTGACAGGAGATTACCTTTCTGTATGTGATGTTACTCAAAAATGTTGTCTGTCGAAGGAGTACGTATGTTTGAAAGATTTATGTCCAAGCTCGTGACAGTGTGGTATCGGTGGGACGATCCTGGATTATCCTTTGTTCGTGCGTCGTCATACATTCCTGATAAGCTTTGCTGTTATCCTTTTGACGTCTACGTAAATAGAAACTTATATCTCGATGAAAAATTGATTTGATCCAAAACAATATTTAAAGAAACCCTATTCAAACATCTGTTGTTGAACGAGGAATTATACTAAAGAAAGACATCACTTTGATTTCTGTTGCTAATAATAAGTTGTGAGCAGTAAACACATGTTCCGCGACGACAAAATAATTTGTCCGTTTGATCGTTACAATTATGAGTGATTGAATCACAAAGATTCAGTTTAATGAAATGATTGTGTCGACTTAATGCATTAAAGTTAAAAGAAGATAATTGAACTTCCTGCGGCGGCTACGATTGGTTTGAAGTGTTCGCCGCTCTCTGAGCCCCTTTCATAGGACACACGGTGCTCTCGATGGGGCGTTTCCTCTAATTATACGTACTATTAATATAACGTACGAGTTACAATAAACAATCGATCACTGCGCTCGGTAATGGATCCGTAAAAGGATATAGTAACACCCACGTCAATGTTCAGAGCCTGCGTGATACGGCTCGCTCGTCTTACCACATGATAGGTTTATGAACTAGTTAACATGTCTTAAAATTTATAGCTGAAAGATTACCTTTGGTTGATAAGTTGTATATTATTGAATTTAATGCACAATCAATCTTTTCCTTTATTTGCAGAATAATTAAATTATTAAATCTCGTCGCAAACAATAAAGTTAGTCTAAAATTCAACTCTTTAGGTCTATTCGTTTGCTGAGAAAATTGGCTGTGACACACGAAGAGACGGACAAAAAAGAGTTCCTTCTTTTTTATTTGAGGTCCAGAACCATTGAACCCAAAAATTTATTGATCACTCAGATTCACATCTCAGTTGCTGGGTCAGACAATGCTAAATCGCATAAGCCATTTGAGACTAAGAGGGTGACGGGTGTTTGATACATTGTGCTGGATCTGGCATAGTTCAGTCATCATTTTACCTTCACCTTCCTGGGTTTACACTTACTTAATTCTAATTCTATTTGAATATTGATATTGATTTAAATTAGATAATTATCAAAAATCATACATAAATACTTACTTTTGTTTTGAAATAGTATTCTATTTTATACCTATCTATTATAATTTATCAAAACAGATTAAAGACTAAATCATCCGAAAAACAAGACGACATTAGCAATTGTGTTATCTTAGGATGTTATTGTTTTTTTTTCTAATTTATACATATAACTAGTAGTTCGGTCCGAACTGAGACCTCACGAGAATCCATTTACAGAGATTTTGTTTTTAGTAGGATTTTAACACTAACAGCTTAATTTTTTTACAATATAAGAATTATTATTAATTACGACAATCGACCACAATTTGTAACATAAACGTGAATTATTTACATAGAACACTATTAGACGTTTACATTCCGTACAAAAATGTCAGATCTTGGAGTATATATCGCAAGCAAACGCAACGATACCGCGATCTAGGATGGCTGTCGAGCGCCATCTATTGACAAATTTTTAGAACTTGATTTTTTTCTCTTTTTGCACCCCCTATCTCCCCAATCCCTCTACCGATCCGGCTCATCTTCGAACTCATAAATTCTACTGACGTGAACTACGCGCATACCAAAATTCATGAAGATCGGAGCTACGATACTCAAGTTATCGTCGAACAAACATACAAAGATACAAGCGCCAGGCCCGTCTACACTGGACCTCACTCGCTTCGCTCGTTCGGTCAACAAAAATAAAAAAAGGTTATCCCAGGTCCCAAAGGTTACCTGTCGGTTATTTTATCAAATTGTAATTCAATGTTTATAATCGTGGATACTCAGCAATCTCCAAATTACGGATGCTTTCACATTATATTATGACTATAATTACAATTTATCTCAAACAAACCAGTTCACACAGTTAACTTCATCATAAGTATTGCTTACAGTTTAAGTATAACCTTCTCTAAATGAACCATCAAACAAAATTGTTCGTGTAGTAAAATTAATCACCGATATCGAAACAACACGAAGTCGGTAAAGTCGGTATACGCGAACACGGAAATTGGGCACGAAACGTTTGCGTTGCGATCGTCTAAACGCTATTAACTAAGTTGCAAGTTTGTGTTGGAGTTTGATGGGTGAGCGTTGTTTACACTGTCCGGGCTACGTATGGAAATCATTTCTTGCTCGGCGAAACTTTCCGGCTCCATATATGCCCAAATATTTGCCGTCAGTTCCGAACTCCAGCAGTTCGGTGATCGTGTCTTTGCAGACATATGGCGCATTTGCCTGTGTTTACCTTTCCCCGTTAATTACAAACTAACTTTGTTTAAAGATTTTAAGTACACACCGGGTTTCAAAAGTACCCACCTATACAAATTTAGGATCTTAGGAAATTATATGGTGTTTCATCCGTATAAGTTCCAATGTTGTGAAAATATGATAAACATTTTTATGATGAATCCTATATGTATATCAGTCCTTACAAAGTTATGTTGCAGTTCCAGAGATTATCTATGATAATCATTTTCTTCTTCCGTTAATAATGTTACTCATGTAGTCGATTATTACTGTTCAGGAAACATTTTATAGGTTCAACTAAATTTTTTTTTAGAATTACTATACTCGTAGAGACAGCTGAAAAACAAAAAAAAAACGTGTCCCTCGAATCGATAGTTTCCATGACATTAACCCCGCCCTGGTTTCATCTTCAATAGAAAAGTAATTAATCAAGCTAACTACGAATTTCCTCTTAACTCAAAGTTTCCCCATAAGATTCTTATGAGTAATCGGAAGTAAGGCGATTGCGCTTGCGTAGTGAAGCATTTCATACACATTGTTTGCTCGGGGTTGTCTCACAATGACCGTTTCCTCTTCGAAGCGTGGCGAGGCGCGAGGAGCACCGAGGGGCGCCTGGCCCCTGATGCTATCTATTCACCATTGTTGCGTGCACTTAACCGCCGATACAGTTCGCCTTCTACTCAAGACTTGTTAACACATTGTAAAGGAAATAACATTCGTTGTTCCCTGCATTCACCGTTGATGCGTCTTCAAATACCGTTTCCTTTATCGATCTTCGTTGTACCATGTCTAATTGTTGTCATTAGACATGTCAATATCCATTTTGGTCACGTTAATGCAAGTAAAGGTCAGTTTATGGCCCATATCCTTTTAATAAATTATGAGCTCTACACCTGTGTATGTTTACGTAGCAGTATCTAAATTTCAACATTGTTTAATGAATAATTTTGCTGTATTGCGGAGAATTTAAATTAAAATAGTTTAAACTCTGTACCTAGATACCGAACCGATATTGCAATTTGCAATATTAATAGTTAGGATTCGCCCTCAATTCTGTTAAAATTAAGCCGAACAACGATTGGGGTGTCGCAGATGGTAGTAACTGCCTTATCTCTGCTGTCCACCCGCAAGAGTGCGCGGAAAGTATAAAAATATGATTTACGGTTGAGGATATAGCGCAGCATATCCGCAGCGGACTGCCATTAGCACACATAATATATGCATAGAAAACTATATATTTCAGAAGATCGTACAAACTACATTTCGGAATTTCTTATTGTTAGACCGATCGAAAGCCCCAAAGGAGAACCCAAATAAGAGCCGCCGAATTAGTTTTGTGTAGTGCCTTACTTTAATAATGTTCTGAGGTCTTCGGAGGTTTGTGGGGTTCATACGGCCCATGTTTATGTAGTCGTGCGGTATATGAAATAGATGTTTTCTGGCTTCAGGCTCTTTATTATTACTTTGAACTGCGACGGTGAATACAAGGGGTGGCATAAAACTTGGGGTTGTGTCGTAAACAAGTGCTGCCAACTGAATCAAATACTCTATTGGATGTAATAAATCTATCGAATATTTTTTGCTTGTATTATTTGACCATTAGTTAACAAATCATATTAGGAACTTATGAAATTCGCCGTTATTTTTAAATAAAATTACTTATGTAATACAAGTAGGATTGTTTTTGCTGTAGAACCAAGAATTTATTTTTAACCTATAGTATATCAGCAAAGAAAATTTAATTTTAGTGGTAGTATACCGGTTTCTGAGTGTGATTCATAGGAAATAACCGAATAACTAGGCAGACACAACGAAGAGCACGTTTTTAAATATGTAAAAGCCGACAAGCTTTCAACATTACCTATAATAATCTTTCGAAGTTATTAAATGCATCGTAAATTACTTGGATCCGTCTACGACTAATACGTTGGAAATGATTAAAAGATTTATTACGAAGTGCGGTGCAATTTATGTTTTTGTAATGATTATTTTTATTTATAGTTTTCGTCACTGCATTAATTAGAAACGTAAAATCAAGACATTTCTACCATTGTTCGCTGAGTTGTAATTTCAGATAATAAAAATTGATTGAATGATTAAAATGTTTATTATTTAGTTTAGTACAAACAAATTAGTAGATAAGGATTTCGAAGTTATCTAGAAATGAAAGGTTACACGACCCATAGTTTGAATCCATTGTAATACCTACCAAGATTTGACAAATGTTTTTGAGTAATTACTTAGATACCAATATAATAACTATAATCTATTCAGGCAATTCATATACACACTATTATTGGTGACCTTTCGTGTAGCATTTTATACATACCTGGCGTCGTCGATGAAAAGTTGTTGTTAGTAATGATCATACTCACCGATGATGTTAGCACAGCAGTTCAATATGCAACTTACCTAGGGTCCACGAAAGGTTCCGCATATATGTTTCTGACTGGCTGCCGCCGAGGCAGAGGAGGTGGTACCGGGCTGAACCCCTCCATCATCTCATCCCGCTCACTATACTTCAGCGACTTCATCGTCATCCTGGCACGGTTCTCAAGTCCACTTCACAAATAACTAAACATCACTTTGTTCTTATCACTTACATCTTTAGTTTCACTATAACGTCTAACAACATCTTATGAATAAATCCACTCGGTTAAATATACTTTTTCATTTTTGTATGAAAACATAAACTTGTTTTGCCGCTCTGAAAGGAACTGTTTGTTATGTTATGATATTTTCTCGAGCGACGACGTAACGTAACGTCGCGCTTGTCTAGTGGGACGCGTGTGACTGCCGATCGTCGCCCGTCTCGATGCATGCCTTCGAATCCCTCGCCCCGACCCTCGCTCTGAGCTTTATCGTTTTTTGCGCTCGCGCCGAGTAGCCGTCAAAAGCTCGTCGAGTTATTAGAAGGTGAACAAAAAAAAAACGAAACATACGTTCGACGAGGGTTCGATGCAAACCTGACGCAACTAACAGACTCTAACCTGAACATACCCATGTTCGAGATGCGGTTACATTCACCATTGTGCAGCTCTAAAGTATCAACAATGTACGATTGAATAAAAGATGTTTTGTGCAGAAAGACGAGGGTGCTCCTTGTCAGATGGCGGATTTGCTTTAATATTATTTTTTGCAAGTCGATTTGTTAGATTTATTGATAAGTCCTTTGATCTCCGACCGATTATAATAACGTAATGTGCTATTTTTGAGACTTCACAACTTTACACATGACACATTAGATAATTCTTTCATAAAAGATTGCATAGAAAGCAGTAAAATTTTAATAATTTACGTACCTACCTAGAAGTAAGTAAAGTAAAAGTATCTAATCGATGCGATTATCGAAAGAATGAGGGTCGGGTCGGTCGGTGCACAAAGTTTCTTCTACTAAATTACATTTAATGATAAGATAAGGGCAAGTATAGACAAATGAAAGTTTTATATAAACTAATAATAGAGCGGATTAGACTTTAGTTTGAGAATTGTTGTAGTACCTACCTAAATACGTAGAGTTTGTGTAGTACGGTGGATCGTAATACTTATTACACAACTACAGATAAAGTGAATACAAATAAACATAAATTATATAAATAAATGAATTAGTATAAATTACTATTAAATTAAATATAAATAGGTATGTTCTAAAATCGTGAAGTCTTAAAAAGTCGCAAGCTGATAACCATACTTTGCATAATCTAACAATTACTCTCGCGTAATTGAATGTGTACACAATAAATACGAGAGGCGTACAACCAAATTTTTCCGTTCTCTAAATTGTTTGTTTTCAAAACTCGTTACCCTTCGTTCAAATTTTATTTACGATCACCAAAATTGAATTACGTATGATTTATGAAATGTTTAATTTAGCCCGTTACCGTGCGACCAAAAAATCACAGAAAGCTGGTCCCACAAAATGCGTACGCTTCGCAAATAGAAGGGCTGCCATAAAATTATGTTAAAACCTGTCCTATGGGCCCGAATTATCCCGCCAGGATAAAGAATAAGAATATAAAAGAGGCTTAGAGTTTTCCATACGGCTTTTTGAAGAAGCATCGAACGCAAGATTTACATATAGGTACATGCGGGTAAACATGTTCATGCCGAACTCCTCAAGTAGGTACCTGTATAATAAATTGATTTAAGCGCCTCTTGACAGCTTTAAGTATGTTTTGACAAACATTAGGGAATTTAAAGCCCGAGTGACTAAACTTTGTTTCGTAGGTACGCGACGCTCGAATCATGTCTGTCGTAAAAGCGTGCATGGAGTAAATTTTCTTCGTCTCTTTAAGAATGTTTTGTTATTTATTGTAAAGATCATACGACCATTTCGACTTAATAAAACTTCGTAAATGTCTACTTATAGACATTCATTCAAATTCTTCATATTCAGACCAAACATTTTCAAATGTTGTTTATAAATTTGAGCCATGTTTCGTCGTAGAAGTATCTTACAAGATAAACCATAATGGTGATGATTTAAACAAGTTAGTTGTTATTATTAAACGGCTGGATTATTCAACTAAATCTGAGAATTAGAGTTGGACCTACATTGTAAATCTTACAATATTATCGAGCTTCCACGTTTACTCGTAAACATCTTGAGAAAGAATACATAAAAAATGTTCAGTTTTATTTTATAAATAAAGCTTTTAATAAGCCATTTATATAAACAGAAAGTGTATAAGAAATATCAGTCAGATTGACGAGCTGACAACTTTAACTATACACGTCGCATATACTTATAGGCAGTTTTCTTGCAGAATCGATTTTGCAATTGTTGTTTAAAAACTAAATCAAAAGATGTAGAGAATATAAAAATCGTGTTCGACCATATCGAGTGCATTGGTTCTGTGTGCATATATGGCATGTAGGAAACGGGCCGCGACAGCGACTCGGACAACGTTTTCCCATGCTATAGACATTGAGTGATGCATTTCTGAACAGACTGATGTACGAGAGAGCTTGTCTTGCACTTGAACTTACGATCGCTCGATATTGCCCTCCCATTACCTGCTATTATCTGAACTGTATAGATAAACTATAAATTCGTTTTATTTAACCTTACAATAGGTTCGTTATTGGTTTTAAACTCGAAAACAGGAGCGTTTACATTGTAAAAACAATGTTGCACAAACACTGCACCAATTACCAGCATTGTTTGTATTTCGAGTACTCTTATAGCCCACTCGAACTAAACAGTTGTAGACTAATAAACACGTTTTACTTAGTATATTTACGCTAGCATTAACAAAGCACCCAGCTTCGTTTGAACCATATTAATCTTCGCTCCTGGCCTAAATAACCGACATCCGTCACATGGCTGTGCCACAAAAACTCAACTATTTTAATTGGCGTAAAAGTTTGAAGTTACGGGTGTCTTGTAAGAAATGTCAATGAATCAGTTCACAGCTCCCCCCTTACCATGCCTATAACATTAATCGATATCAATCAATCAATCGTTTCTAAAATTTCAACTGCTGTATAACGAGGCTCATATTCTAATTTAATTAACAAAATTGATATCATTTATGTAGTTAATTATGTTCTGTATTAGAATCCTGTACTCGATTTAAATATAACGTTTTATAAAAGTTAGATATAGATTTTACTATTTATGATTAATGATTAATTAATAGAAGCAGTCAAATTAAATTACACTAGAATTTAATTTAGAATACTATTAATATGGTCAATAAGAACTTCAATGTTAGATATGGTGGACCGTTTTTTATCTGTGAGATTCATACTACCTATAAAAGTGCCGGTAATAATCCGTTTGACTGATACTGAATACATAATATGTAGATAGCTTTACATACTTATTAGTATTACCCTAAATAGAGTAGATAATGGTTTTAAAATCGACATTTATTAAAAGCGAACAAACATATTTCTCGAAAGTAATTCAGCACAAACTAAAACCAAGAGTGAAGATGAGATCAACCTTTAATTAAATCTCTCGAGTTTTAGAGAGACGGCGC
The DNA here is from genome assembly GCA_949358125.1 of Idaea dimidiata. Lineage (NCBI taxonomy): Eukaryota > Metazoa > Arthropoda > Insecta > Lepidoptera > Geometridae > Idaea > Idaea dimidiata. The sequence continues at coordinate 9,601,008 of OX442339.1, read as the reverse complement.
GAACAAACACGTGCGCGGGTGAAGAAATTTGGATTAATTATCGCTATCTGCCTCTATATTTGTATATTTTATTCGAGCATTGGGAGTCGGAGCCCTAAGAGCAAATGCATGTGTGCGTGCGACTGTATATGTGTATGTGGAGCACGTACCATAAGATAAAAGACGATATTGATTCCGTGACGAGCCAACAGCGGGCTGTGGGAAACGATTCCTGCCAGTTTAATAGATGCCCTGAGGAGTCGAATACTTCCACTTCTAAGAAAAGTCATTAAAATATTGCTTTGAAGTTTTGGTTTCGAAGTAAAGTAGATGGACCGAACCTCGTTGTATTCGTAACGTGTATATAAAGTTAGCGAGTGTAATTAAGGAGTTAAGGGCACCGTACGGAGTGCTTTATTCGTAGTCTAGCGACATCGAGTAGAAGCTGTCCCGGTCGTAGGACTCGGCCACATTCTCGTCGGGTAATTACGCACGTCTCGTTCCCAAGCCTCGACTCTAGCGCTTTATGCCTCAATCCGTAGTGTATGATTTGCTGAACACGTTATTTGCTATAATTATCGTGGGAGCAAGCCGGGATCGCGTGCGAATCGAATTCATTCATCCAACGTTGATGATAGCTATTGTTTTGCTGTCAATACACTGAGATCGATGCATAAATATTTACATCGCACAGTATCAAATGCCGTGATCGGACTGCGAAAGATCGATGAACAATATCCTACATTACAAGCATGCATAACGGATTATAAATAATTGGTAGAAAAGATATTATTCAATATAAAATAAAGGATAGGCAAAAAACACTATAATTATTCCGATTTCCTTTAAAGTTTTATGAGGAGGTCGTTACTACGCCTAATCTAAATTAATTTTAGCGTTAAGCTCAATCGAGTTTCTAATTATGGCATCATATTTATAAATAAAGATAGTCGAGAGATGTTATTGCTACGACTAACCCGAGTAGGTATGAGTGTACTCAGTTTTGAAGAGTTTAACAAAGGAATTCGAGATCAAACGGGTTCGCAGTAACTGAATGATGATTGCATCCGACGTGCCCGTTGATTTGTTAGCTGTCGGAATTGTGCAGCTAAGCCGGACCCACTCTGACCGAGTGAACTTCGTTTTAAAATTACTTTGCAAAACATGTCTGAAGATAAAAGGCCGGAACTTTTTATTTCAGCTATTTTATCATTGTCTTTACTCGGCCTTTTCACGAGTTTTTAACAGTTAATTTGTCATTAGCCCTGCATCTGTCAGCGGCCCAGTTTGTCGCCTGCAGAGGCCGAGCAAAAACAAAGCGGCTCCGGTTTAAATGGTATTAAACCCCAGGTGGGATTAAACGAAACAAATACCCAGTTTGTTAGGTAACTCCACAGCTATAACGACACGCTTATGTTTTAATTACGTTATTAAACTCTATTCTGATAGGAATCTACCGGCACTCAACATTTGAAACAAAACGTTACTTTATACGAACGATGAAGGAACTGGGCGTTGTAATTAATTAGACACCTGAATGAACTATAATAAATAACAAATACGGCTTTGTAATAAATCGAGACGGTTATAAAAGGACCGCCCTTTACGAAAAATATTGATTTTCAGTTAATAAATTATAGATGATACGGTGAAATCAATGTAAGTGAGCATTAACCGATGGACATCATTAATGTGGATGGATAATGGTTTGGGAATTGTTTCTAGTGCGTAATGACGGGAAGGTGGGGCCCGGAAATTGTCCTCTTGTCGGGTCGCGGGCGCATTAGCCGAGGACATTAGGCCACCGGTGACAATGTGTGCGTGTCACAGTCCAACGCGTGACATATGATGGACAGTGGGCACTGCATGAAGACGAATGCCGACCATGACTCCACGAAATTACCACTTACTAGCAGAACGAATCGGGAACGGAAAACTAATTTTGTTAAAGTTATGCCTAGGTATGTACCAATTAGATATAGCGCAGTATCTGAGAGGTAGATGAGAGAGAATTCTTTAATGTACCGTTAGATAAGTACACGAATGTATTATACCTTGTTAGAATTTAACATTAAAAGTGCTTGATGTTGCCATTATATTATTACGCTTTTTAAAAAAAAATTGCTGTACAAAATGCCCGTGATGTCAAGTATTCCAAACACTACAATATAAAGATTTTTAATATAAAAGCTTAACTGAAAAAAACTGGGTATATATTTTTATTACTTTTGTTGATAATAATAAAGAATAATTATTTGATAACTATATTCTGAATAATGTACATAAGATTAGCAAACTTACTGAGTGATTGAGTGATAAAATATGAACCGTTAGGTATTCATTTATTTGTCAGTTTCTTTTGACAGTAGAATTACTTTAGTTAATGCCATAGAAACTCCAAAATCAGTACAATTACATTGTAATCAATCAAAAAATAATGATGACAATTATGTGAATTGAACTACCTTCTAATCACTTGTTGGACAGTGTAATACACATTCTCCAGCCGTGTGAAAGTCACGGGGCCATCATGGCCGTTTCGTGGACGGCCCGACCATGAACGACGAATCTTCAAACAATTTAGTTTGAGTACATAATTGCGAGAACAAGTCGGACCTAATTGATGTCCGGGCCGGGGTTCAAGTTGCCGTTAATATCTATTCTGTAGCCGGTTATACCATATGGTTTGAAGTTAATAGCAGGCGTGGGACACTTGTATGGATGTAGTGATTAAGTTACAGCTAATTAAAAGAGCATTCTTTCACTGAGACTCGTGTGTTGCATTTATCGAAACTATCCTACTGTTTTATGGATTCGTATATCATCTACGAATATAACAATCAGTTAGGTAAGTTACTGAGTAAACTAGTTACTGAAATTCGAAACTGGAATCGACACCACACAAAGAATAACACAACTAAAAAACCATGCTACAAAAGAAATAAAAAACAAGCACAAAAGCCAAACAGTTTTCGGATTAAAGGTTAAAAACGTAGACAATGCACGTTTGTGAGAAACGGAGAGTCTTACAGACGTATATGGTAATACCCAGCGTTCATCACTTTTAGGTCAAATTACGCATAATTTTACGTTATCCCAACTCGGGAGATAGTGAAAGTGACGGGATTCCAACGTTTACCATCCCTTGTTTCCATCCGAATGGTTTATCGGATTAGTTTCTTAGTTCTAAATCATTTTACGCTTGTATTAGTTTCAATCCAAAAGGGATTACATAATGTATTGTCTTAAATATTGACATACGGGTTAGTATGTGTCCTTTCTGAGCTTACACAATATCAAAGTAATCCGTATTGATTTAGTGACTGCGTTTAGTTAGGTAAACAATCATAGATAACTGGAAAATAAAGCAGTTACTTTTAATAATAATCGATTTGTTTAAGCAATTGTGTTTATGTTTAACTAATTCTGATTACTGATCTAGATAGACTTACGTCGTTTATTGACATTAACTGCTACCATAATAATATTCACTCCTCTGGCACATGTATAGGTAGATACAATTAAAAATACAACCAAGAAACACATTTCTGTAAAACAATAAACACCAAAAACAATAAAGAACAAATTAAAGTCGGACACAGAATGAGCGGGTGTATTGCGCCGCTTAAGGATATATTGCGGGATATCACGCTACCGAGGGTAGGGGCTGGCTAGCTGGCTACCTGATGGTGCATGTGGTATAATATCGAAGGCACACGTCACGGGCTCGCGGATCGGAGGTGATCGCGGGTGTTAAGGCGGTATCGGTCAGTGACCGCGTACCAGGTCGGTGCTGCGACGACGGCTACAACTAGCGCCTGTTCGGAGGTGTTGTTGCGAATGAACGCGCGGGAGTGTACGGAGACGCGCGCGGACCGGCCGCCCTCCGCAGGCGATTTGATGCCCTCCGCGTAACGCTGCTGCGCGCGCACCAACCGCCGACGATAATGCCGCCCTATCCCACGTCGAGCTATCGAGTTATCCGCTGGTGAATATAGCGCTTAACCCTGTCACTTATTTCAACTGATACGTGAAAGCTCGACTGCACTCTATGAAAGATGCTTCCTATTCTTTCGTCGATTCTCTGAAAAGATAATATCTACTCATTTCACGGCATCAGCGGACGGTTTGTTATTTTATTTCGAAAAATATAGATAGATAGAGCTTTGCAGTTTCGAAGTTGATCTATTTGGTCGACGAAAGTAAAATCTTAATCGACAATGGACATCCCTAAACAGATTATAATTGGAGCATGCGTGGTAGGTGGGTTGAGGGTAGCAGAAGGATGATGACGGGGTGGGGGGGGGGGGGGGGAGGTGAAAGGGGCGCGTGACACCCGCGCGGCGCGGCGCGGCGCGACGCTACGAACGTGATCTTGACACCGCATGCACAGCTTCTGATGTTCCACATTTTGTAAATAACCTGATAGTGATCAGTCAACAACAAATGAAAAACATTCAACGCCCTTCTCTCATTTGCATAGAACAAACGTATCTCGAATTTGCACTCTAGCAACCTTTCCTGGCGAGCAAATGTTATTTGATAATAACAAAACACAAAACATTGTGACATTAGATTCGTTATGAAAGCATAAAGCTGCAACAGAAACAGGCGAGTGGGTCATCTGTATAAGGGTGCAGGGCGGTTTTGTTTGGTTTGTTTATCTAAGAGTCTTATGTCGCATAAGCGCAACCGTGTTTCTCGACGACAACACTTGTGAATAGTAAGGAGTACGACATTGTCTGCTTGCGAGTTGATGTCTAAGCTTTTTACAGCGATCCTTGTGAATAGTACGAGGAACGTGCGGATACAGAAATCCTTGGCGCGTGACTTTCGTTCACGCTTCATCGGCTTTTAGGTATGGCATATCTACTAAACAATCAACCGACGCAGAGCCTTAACTAACTCGAATACTTTAACAGGAATGCTTTACAAATACTCATGTATTCGACGATGTCACATCAATTCATCATAGAAGGGCTGTTTGGAATTAAATTTTAATTGAATTTCTGATTAATGTGTCTCGGAAGTGTTACTCGACCTATGAATACAGCATGTAACAAAAATAAGATTTTTTTAAAATCAACCTCTGTTGTCCCACTGCAGGACATAAAGTCTCCCTCATTTGTTTCTAAGTTTGACGGTTTTGGACGGTATAAGGCCAGTAGTCTTCAACAATAATAACGTCAACTAAATTTTTTTATCGGACCTCTTTACGATACCTACCTACCACAAAACATTAAAAAACTGCAAAGTAATATGAATGACACATTTGTGATTTTATAACTCCAGTGCTATCTGTTATACTTAATTAGTAATTAGGAAGGTAAGAAAATTTATATATGAAATAAGAGCTGAATATAGTTATTTCTTGACTTGTGTTGTTATTATCCACAAAGTTCAGGTTTCACTGCTCGCAACCCTAGCGAGTCGCACCCGGTAAAGGGTTTTGTTTTCTTTATAAACAGAACCGAAGGTGCCGCTAACGACCCCACTAACAAATACGAAATTCGATCTACCATCACGCATGCAAATGACTCCCCTACTAACTGCCACCACCTATGTTGTAAAAGCATTGTCTTCACACCAATCCGTGATTACTTTCCCATCGACATCATCTATTAGACCTAATGCTTATTTAACACAGAAACACAACAATCAATCTAGGAATTACAACTATCGAGTGATTTCGTGATCAAGTTCATACGAAAAAAAACCAGTCGTAAGTACAGATATTAGTCCTTATTTTAATTTTTTTTTGACTAAGCATTAAAATCTCCAACAATTAGAATTTCAGCTAACTTTTACTCGATGCTGAAGAAACCCATTCTGAACAGACGCAGTTTAAGTCTGTGGCATATACTTTATATTTGATGTTATAAAATTTGTTAAACCAAGTAGAAAGCTCATTTTTCAGCTCAAATAATATTCACATAGTCTGTACCGAGAAGTTAAATTCACAACGTGTCTTCAACATTCTTGTGTGGGAGGTTATAAGTTTTAATTAACTTTTTATGTATTATACGACCAATATTTGTGGGCGTGTCAAAATTTGTTTCAAATTATTGGGAAGTGGTCGTGACTACATGGTTTAGCTAATTGGTTTTTTATGTTGGTATAGATAACTAGGCAGGAATTATACATAAAAATAGTGGTTAAAGAAATTATTACGGATTCCTTAGCAACGCCGTACTTAATAAGAAAAATATAAATAAGCAAGTAGAAGGTCTGCATTGATTTGGTCAGAATTTATTATAATTGGATTATAACTATAACATTTTTTTTATATATTCTGTTCTCGAATCTTACACTAACATGTTAGATACGATAATTATATTTAAAATATTAATTTTGCTGGATCCATTCAGACGTTTTATCAGTTTATTCAATCTCTATTAAAAAGGAAATGAAAAGTAGGTATCGTTTCCATTCCACAAAAAGTTGAAGTGTTGTTATCGCTTTGATCTCGGGCTGGTATTCCCTTCAATTTTTACGAAGACATTTAAATTCGACGTTTGAATACTCACGCCAAAGATAAAAAGCTCAGTTTTAGAAATAGAATTGCTTTAATTATTTGTTGACCCTGAATCTTTCATTTAATTTTATGCAAAACGATTTTGAGGCGTAAAGGTTATATTTTTAATCGATGTTAAATAAATTGATTCGAGAAAAAATAATCCCTACGTAGCAATTCTACTTAAGTTTATTATGAACCAAACAAGGATTTGTAATTCAATAAAAATAAAAGGAGGTCGAAAGCTATGTTCATAATTTCAATAAATCGAACAGAGGAACACGGCTAAAACCATTTAAAGTAATGGCCTCTGGTACATTTATTACACGATGGAAATAAAAAAGACATCTGACAAAAAAGGCAGAGGTGGAAGGTAAATCGAAGCATTTCTATTGAGGACCATGACGTCGCATAACCGTCGGGCACGAATGTTGTTTGTCACCGCACGACCGGACCGCGTCCTTAGCGAGGGTAAAGGACCACAGTCTTGTTTGATCCTTTATTCCGGTTTAATGCCGTTTGTTTTGAGTAAACCACCAGAAACCAAGCTTCCCGTAAACGATGCGACGGGTTAGTCTGAAAAGACTTATTTCATTTCAAAGAAACAAGTTCTGATTAATGTGAATGTCTTGATGTCGATGTTTTAACCTGTCACTAAGTCGTGATGAAAGTGGGCAAATTCAAACTCTTTGGTGCGGTACTGATATGAAACTAAGCATATTTTTTCGGTTGAAATCACGTTGCTTTTATTATATTAAACATTTTTCTATTCCCAAAGTTCGAAGTTTTTCCAGACCTCTTGCTCATTGCTCTTGCTTAACGATTAATCCCGATAGCATGAGTATAATTTCAGATCCATAGTGTTAGAATTTATGAAATGGATATGGTAAAGTATCTAAATAAAAAGTATTTGAATATCAAAGCAAAAGGAACATCACTAGGAACAACCATAGATCACACGATAGTACTTCGAAACGAGAATGCCTTCCATCCATCTGATTATTCAATTGCTAATCCTGAAAAACATTCAAGTAATACTTGTGGTAAGTAAAACAGGTTAAAGTTTTTAGTTGAACCTTAAAAAGCTATTCATATCGATCGATTTGACAACTTACATCGATGTTAATGTATGTAGGCGCATTGACGAGCAGTGATCCATTAAAGTGATGTCCATCAAGGAGTTTAAATAGACTTCAGTTCACCTGAGACCACGTACATATCTACTTACTATATCCATTAGTTAGCAAACCGAGGATGTTTGAAATAGCTACGTCACCACTGAGCACACTATAAAGGTTGCACCCTCCATTAGTGGTTCGGGCTTATTCAATTACCGTACGTTTATAGAGATTGTCGCATCGCTCGCCGTGTCATATCTGGTTACACGCGAAAGTTAAACGATATTTCCCACAAAACCGGTGAATATTGAACGCGAAATTTCGTAATCAGAATTGAGAGATTTAATGAACATGGTACGCTCGCACCTAGGTACCAACCCGAGCGAAGCTAACTGTGTTGCAGGCGTTATGCTAAATTACTTAACGAAGTGTGATTGTTCGAGAAAAGGTAGAGTTAAACCACGTTAAATAGAACGAGATGCTCGAATTTTCAGATTTGCGACGCGACGACGACGTCTAGATTAATAAATGAGACAATTAGGAGGAGAAATGTGGTATGTTTCTTATACCATAGGTAACCCGATATTAAAGAGAAGGTTCTTTTTTTAATTTTGATCTAAAAAATAACGTTTTTAAATTACAATAGATGCTTTATTTGAAGAAAAGTATACAATAAGCAAGATTAGTAAATCGAAGCTGTGAAAAAGGAATGAAGAAGACTATAAAAAAAGCGGTATCTTTGCGTATTCAGTTGCTATTGAATTTAAAAACTGTTGTTACAAATGTGAGATAAAATTTACGGTTCAATAGATAAATAAAAGTTAAGTACTTATATTAAGAAAAAATATCGTATTTTTATGAAAAGTAGATCATCATTATTCAGGACTGAAATTATATTTTTTAGATCATGTTTCAAAGATTTATTAGAAGATGCTATGGGTGATTTATCAGATGTCTTTTTTGAATAATTTATAGTATTAAGATTAGTTTTTTAAACACGAAAATGGTCCATTTAAACATGTACTTCTACACATTGATCTATTGTAACCTCAGAATGACATTGAAGTTAATTTTTGCGGTTTATTGTCTAAGTACCAAGTGGACATTAGAGAGAAGAGTACACGTGAATAATTTGTTAAACACTTTTAGCGGTCTATTCTAAGCTCCGGACAATGTACGAGACCACCGCTCTCGACAATTAACATGTCCCGAACACGGTAATATCTTTTGATCTAAGACCCACCAGCGACCCATTCCCCATATTATGACGTCGCGTCTCGGCCAAGACGAAATGAACATACGTTAGTGTACAATTTATGAGGTTACGGACTATTGTGCCGACACTGATTACTCTTTATGGAGATTTGGGTCCTAGCGTGGCGTGAGGCGCGGGCGCCCTGTATGCACAGTTTACTTACACCAACGGGTTGTATGGACGTAAAACTTTTATGCCTCCACCGCGTTTTACAGCGGGGCTTTTATTATTTAGTGAAAGGAACGACGGTGATGTCATAAATCTCCGCTCCTGCGTGAACTTTCGCCTCTTATCTCGGCGAAGAAATTATGGAACTTTCTGGCTTCTCCTAGACAAAGTGTTTGGCTTTCGGATCGCGGGTCACTAAAAGCTTTTACAAATTAATGATGAGTTTTATTGAAAACGATTAGTAATATTATAATACAGGAAGTATTAGTCACTAGAACTCTAGCCGTTAGATACGTTATATTGTGTGGTAATTCCAACAAAATGAGCATATACATAATTCACACAGGGTATAATATTATTGTACCTGTATCCGTTGTAATTCATTAATCTTGTACTAACCAGATCTGTGTGGGCTCAATGATAGGTTGTTCATGTAATAAAATTATGTTTGACTTTAGTTGCAGCGAAGAAGCCTCTTTAAATCATATTAAAGACATAAGTATCAATGATTTATAATGAGAAACATCCATTAATGATAATAAAACCTATCTTTAGCGAAGATTTACTTAGGATTCCTAGTTATTTCTGTGGCTGAATTACTAAATCCTATCACGTACCTTATTGTGTAGCTTAACGATTCCTGAAATAGACGGTTACTGAAATTGTTTTCTAAGAGGGATGGTATCTATTTTATTTTTGGAGCATTTGATATTTTTCCTTTAATCTATTAAAGGTACATTTTTGATAAAGCACTCAACTGGGGCTTGATTCAAAACATTTTCTTTACCTTTCGAATTAAACATATCTAGGTGGTTCCCTAGATGAGTAGATACTTATTCTTCATATAGGTGTGATATCGGTATTCTCATTAATTTTCCTACGATTGATAATTCCATAACATTCCCTTCACTAAATGTAACGATTATCGTCGTAAATGTGATCGACACGCCATCGGTTATATTGTTATTGTGAACTTAACAAAACGGTCGATATACCCCGATAATGGGTCGCCGACGCGACACTGGACGTTCGCTGGAGGCTCCTACAATTAAACAGATAACATAAAATTAACGAAGCTGACTCGTAAATATACTCATTTTATTATCTATAAAAGTCACTAATTAATTAATTGAATAATGACAAAGTGTTTTCTTCTGTGATGCCGGTCTGAGCCTGTTATCGGAAAGCAATATTGCAGCGTAACTTGGTTGTCGTCACATTTGCCTTGTTAATTCTGTTATCTCTGATGTGGGTCGTATAAAATAGCCGCCATGAAGGCTTCCGATTAAATTGATGAATGTATTATCTAACTATAAAATATCAATGCTCGAATTAAATCAGATTAGCTGATCGAGCATGGTTAAGTTTTATGTGATTAATATATTACGGTGAACGGCAACGTGATAGTCTAAACCAGTAAAAAGGATCGTGTGTTATCGGTGGTTATTATTATTTACTTTTTTTTTGTATTTTTTTCTGTGAACGAACGATACTTATTTCACTTTAGGGCCTCTCCTTTAGTTCTACGAACGAAACAAAACTTTAATCCAAAAAGAAAATCTGTCATATTAAAGTAGAGGCCCAGATTTGTAGGCATTTTTCATTTACTTTCTGGCCTAACTACACTAAATGTCTTGGAAATTTGCACCATATAAGCGACCCATTAACGTTAGTCTGCGTCTGTTATTATTTAGCGGTGTTAGGAGCGTGTAGCGCAGTAAATCTTAGCTCTTGGCTGTGACAGTGCAGTTAATGCAGTTTACCTAGGCGTTCAGGAGATAAGCTAACAAACCTCTTTAGCTAAACAAGAGGCGGCCAAACAATAAAGGCGAGTCAGGCATCGTGAAATATGGTGAAGACGAGTCGCGATAGCTGAGCGCTGGCTAGGCGGCTTCTTTTTCCCTAATTAGCCATTCAATTCCCGTAATCTTGTTTACTCGTCGGGGAGGCCGGCCAGGTGCGATAATGGCCGAGCTATTTGCATGCCGCCATATTGTTTCCCCATGTTCGAGTGGCAGCCTCCGATGCCGTCGCGTCGTCGATCCGATGCGACCCCCTGTTGTTTTGGCTGGGCTTATTGGATCCGCTCGCGATTACTTTGTATTGATCCCACCGTCCATTATCTACATTCGTTTATTTTGGTATCAGGATAATGATACTGGTTGATGTTCGAAAATCCTGCGGTGCCATGCTGTTGTCATGTGAAACCTCAACCAATTAGGTAATGTTTAATTTTTGTTTTGATGGTAATGTAGGCTAACTAGTAACTACATATTATATTATCTTCTTATATTTAAAAATTAATCCCTATTTCTCTTGGTCACGGCATCGCGCGTTAATTTCGCGTTCGCTAATTCTTTTTTTGTTGAGTTTGTTATCGTCAGGAAAAGGTTCTTGAAAAATATGGGACTTACGCGGGGCGCAGCTAGTTATACAGTAATACAGCATTATGACTGTAATATCCTTTTATAAACAAATAAAACATACATTTAAGTGAGTAGATATAAAACAGCACGAGGCGTATGCGTTTACTCTGTCTTTCCCTAGCGCCCTTAACGATTGTAAGAACCATAATTAAATTATCACAATGTATTAATCCATTAAAAGAATTAACGACTTTATTAAGTGCTATGCAGGAAGTCATAATAAAATAATGGAATACAAACCGGTATTTATGTACTATTTCAGGTATTGCTAGTTGACGTGGGCGTGTTTCCATTGTCGCCATAATATAGAACTTGATAAAGTGGGTAATCGTTACCTCGAACAGTATATTAAAGGCGATCCCGGATGAGCGGCGAGCGGGGCGATAGCACATCTTCTATAAATACATTATTGAACACGCTTTATTACTCTACCATCTTCATCCAATCCTATTAAGTGTCTGTTCGCAAGTATTCCCTGCGAATACGTTCACTTTCATGGCGGCCATTTTTTTTAAATAATATTAAGGGGGTTCGATAATAGCCTTAACACCAGCCATCTTTATGTGGCGTCCATATTACGTTGTAGGAATTTAGCGAGGTCGGTGGATATGCTAAGCGGGTGGCATGCGGCAGTACGGACGAACCGCTGACGCCACGTCTAGCGTCTGGGTCCCTACCGATGAGATGCGATCATTTAACGACAATGAACGCTACGAAAGAGATTCGCCTTCGATATTGGCTATATTACGCCCTTACCTTGGACCGCGTTTTATAATTTAGACAGCCATTGCCGCAGGCTGAATAACATTATACCTAAAGGAATTTTATTTTGCATAAGATGGATAGGATATTTATTTTTTAATAGCATCATAGGTATATATGTAGGTAGGTATCTATCACTATGTAAATACGTATTGTGTTTTATAATCTTTCAGATTACTGTAATTTTCTTTGAGTTCCTCTCGTACTTATTTGTTTTCCCAGCGGTGACAAATACAGCGACAAAATAAATTAGCGTCAATTTTTGGCACCCTCTGATTGTGTTCTGTTCAAATGTGTGCGTGTGATTAATAGCGTGGAATATAGGTTCAAAACTGGTGAAATTACATTGAATCTATGAGACGCATTATGTTAATTGCTTTGCTTTATCCGCTCATATCAGTGGAGCTGTTTAATTAGGGGTGTCAACACAATGCCTGTAGGCGCGCACAATATGTCTACATAGGCCACATGTCAATTAAATTTGACCCCCGATCCAAGATGGCGGTGTAACCCCGCTCGCTTATTCAACTCGCCCGAATGCCTGTGGTTAACTGCTGTTTACTAATTGACGTGTTTTACGGAAACTTGCATGGTTTGTGTCAGAATGTAGCGAGATTTATTTAGATACCCAACTATTTATGGTAGGCAATGCTGTTACGGCAAAGAATAGGATACTTAGGAAAGATCCAGAAATGACACTGAGTAAACAGCTCGTGGGACAGTGGCGCTTATCACAAGTTTTTTTTAAAGTGTCACTGGTTTTTTATTGTCCTTTTATATTGCGAGAACAAGCCTGCTAATAAAATAAATTATAACAAAAACCCTGACTACTAAAAAACCTAAAAATCATAAATCATAACAAAAATATTGTTGTCTTTGGTTTTCGCGATTTTGCATAACAAAACACAGTCAATCTTAAAAAAGCTAACTGTAAAGTTAGTGAAAGCACGGTTCTTTGTTATAATGCCGTTGTTGAATAAAACGCGAGTAAATCCGATAAATATTGTATTTCATTTTTATTTTTATTTTTTTTATTAAGGACCTACATATATAAAGTTTATTTTTATTCTATTAGCAGGACGATTATGTACTACAATAAGGATACCACGGTAAGGCCCAGTGTTTATTTAGATAAAAAGTTAGTAGGTACAATATCTAAAATCAACAACTTGAATTGCTGTTATAGTTAACGAAAAAGTTAATGGTCAAAGTTTTGCCCCGAGAGTGACTGGATGAATTTAATACCCTGCGGTCTCACTTCGTTTTTCTGAAGTTTTATCTTGATTAATTGAATTAACTTCATCGATAATACTTGTTTTCTTTTCGAAGATTGTTACTCTTACAATATGAGGTTGCGTTTTTAAAATATATAAAGGCTAAGTGTACATTTTACGAGGGCTTTACAGTTTATAAAGTCTAGGTCTAGGTTTAATTTTCTGTCAACATTAAAAAGCTAAATTTATTTGCTTATTAAATTACATACTAATTCAGTTACTACTTAACGATGCCATAAAAAGCAAAGGTGACTTAAAATAGCTGAATAATTTTCGTGCTTAGAAAGTCCCGGTATATACGGTTTTTATTATAGCATAACTAACTATGTCAACGTACTGTCAGTTATTGCTATTTACGTCCTGTTTCAATCATAGTAGAATAGCTAGCTTCGAAAGACTATCAGGTTTAAGCAGTGGAATATCCCAAGGATAATATTTTCGCGGTAGCTCAACACAAAGGCGTCTATTTTCAAATTGAGAACGCGGGAGGCCGTCAATAGACGCGAATGACATTAAATTGGTTAAATTGCTTTGCCGAGCTTGGTTCTGCAATCCTTTGGGAGGTGTCCGTTAGTCCGTCGCGTCGCGTCGGTCGCTTAGCTCTGCACAGCTCTTTATAGATTCACAGCTCATCTATTTTCCTCGATGCATATTTCCGTTTTGTAACTGTTAGGGTAAAGTTTGTTTGAATATGTAATCAGTTGTATCTATTAGAATTGTTGATTCGAATTTTTATTTATGATTTTAACTGAGGGGCTGCTAGTCGATTTTTCTTTATCGTCGCATTTGTTTTGACATCGAGATCAGGGTAGCGATTTGGGTCACGACAATATTTCCATTTCTATTTTAACGAGCATAGTATCGGGTATACAGCTGTATAACTATACACGTAATCCTATTTGCGATCGTCTGTTTGTCAATATCAGCAGCCCAGGCATCAAGTAAGATTCGATTAAGTAAATTTGCAGGTATAGCCACTAATAAAGCTTCGTCAATGCGCTTCACTAATCCAGAACGTAGTGAGGTGCGTCTATCAGTCTGACAGATACACGTCCAAAATCAATCAATCAGTCCGGTGGAGCGTTGAGCGATAATTGAACTCTTCCCTCGAAGCACAGCGTTTGTATAGATAATTACAATTGCAAACCAAAAATTACACGCGACATTTAACCGTAGGACCCTATTACGTTTCACAAAGCTGGGTCGGTCGCATTCGATCGACGATCTTTGCCGGACGGAGGATTAACTCGCAACGTCGCACAATGAGGGCCTCTAGAGGAGACGAGTAGGGTGGGGATGTATTAATAATGGTCTACGTAGTGAATGGAGCACTTACACGGTCCACCGGGAGCTGAATGTGTGACTATCGCGTTAGAGCAAATCGAATCGGTCCGGTTTGTAGTCGAGCGCTCGCACGCGCCGAATTCGTCGTTTGACCGGAAACCCTAGACAGGCAGATACAACGAACGGACTTGGCAAACATCACAAATTGACACAAGGAAACATTATTAACTAACAAGCTTGTAACATAGAATTACTTAGATGATTCATTTACCTACATTGTCCAACATTGCACAATAGCAGAATTTACAGCATTAACGTAATAACTTTGCTTCACAAAAGTAACGTCTTACCTACACAAAATTAGGATTTTGTGTTTCATAAATCAAAAGTGATACGTCATATGAAAATTTGAAAATAGGTACTTATAGAACATACGCAATATATAAAATCGATATTAAACCAATGAAAACAGTTACGTAGGTTTGAGTATAATCCAGACAATGCATGTGGGGAAGGCAAGAATGAAGGGGAGTAGAAAGCCAATTACTATCGTGATATGCAAATGACCGTACTTCGGAAGACCTTTCGATAATAATACCCATTCGATTGAAACAAACAACCAATCCGTGGGTTTTCCAAGGGGTTCACGATATGTGAACATTTTTTTCTTTCACTTTACGTTTCAAAACAAAAGCATAAAGAAAGTCAGAAAATAATATTGATTTTATTCTAATTTAAAACTATCAGCAACAGATAATGGAAAAAGTTCATTGGTTTCTTGCGGGCGGCTCGCGGAGCCTTCGAACATTGAATTTCGATTCAGTACCTTACCTACCTATGTTTTCTTTTTCATTTTTTCCGCGTTACTACTTCTATATGAATTGTAAGTGTAGTCACATAAGACTCAACATTCCTTGCTACCTAACGAAGTTTTAATTATATTCAAGAGATGGTGAAAACTACTTCTATTTCCTTTTTATTTTGTAAAATTAATTCATTTAAGAACTTTGAACTAAGCTAAACTTGCTTCTAATATTTATTGTTTTATAATGAAAACATATATCGAGTCGTATTGAAAGTCGATTGTCGAACTTGGCAGTACGAGTTCGGCATTACGAAGTGTCGAGGAGCGTGTCCTCTGCATACACGGAGTCGCACGTGATCTTTATGCGACTACTATGATATTGTATACTTACTGCTTGAAGACCGTACATTTCTTGCTGGAAGATGATGATGGTATTATTTTAGTGAAATGATATAACATAGATTTCTTTTGTGTTTTAGGGACTTTATATATTGAAAATAAAATATGACTCCAAGGTGACTGACTGACTGACATAGTGATCTATCAACGCACAGCCCAAACCACTAGACGGATCGGGCTGAAATTTGGCATGCAGGTAGATGTTATGACGTAGGCATCCGCTAAGAAAGGATTTTGATATATTCTACCCCTAAGGGGATAAACGGGCCTTACGTGAGTGAAACGCGGGGCGCAGCTAGTATTGAAATAAAACTCATTGTCTGGTTTTAATCGCGTTGTTTTTATAAACATCATTGTTTCAATGCCGTCCTACGTTTCGGTGCCTTTGCAGATACCTTCCTGAGGGTAGACAGGGTAAACATTCCACATTATATAACAAAGAAGATCAAATCTAAATCCTATCATTACATGAATGAAACATGATTACGCTAATTTACAAGGCAAAGATAAACCAATCAAATTCATGGCTTATTATGGAATAAACTTCGTCGCTCTATTAATATAATAAATGTTGATCTTATCTCCTTTTCAATTTGAAATTTATAAATAAGTAGACTCATCAATTCGGAAACTTTTCACAAAAATTACCATTGATTTTTATAATAATATTTTATCAAGATAGAAAAAGTATTTTAAAGTTACATTAGGTATACTAGAACTTTACGAGATTTTTCATAATATTCGTAAAGTTATATATTCGTATATCAGATACGAGTTTGTATTTTTTCCAAAATTATCAAAGCATTTGGAATGAATATGTAAGTAGGTATCAGTGAACTTTAAAAAAAGACGTGGTTGCTTATCTAAACGAATAATGAGTACGTTAA
Organism: Idaea dimidiata; assembly: GCA_949358125.1. Lineage (NCBI taxonomy): Eukaryota > Metazoa > Arthropoda > Insecta > Lepidoptera > Geometridae > Idaea > Idaea dimidiata. The sequence goes on along the minus strand of OX442339.1, from coordinate 9,584,137 downwards.
CAATTTAATATTGGTTTTTCTTCGATTTTCGCCATTTTTGATTGATGATTGATGACAACTGATACAGATATCCAGATATGTGGGGAGCGTGTCCTTATAAGGAACAGTAGCTGTATCTGGGACAAATTCATGGTCAGAAGATATTACCTACCCATGGATACCTACCCAGTTTTATTTAACAAGTACTTACATTATTATTTAAACCATTTTTTGAAAGTTAGAGTATGGGCTAGTTTTTATACTAATATTCCCACGGGAACGAGACTTACGCGTCTGAAACCGCGGGGCACAGCTAGTTTACAATAAACTGCGCCCCGCGGTTTCACCCACGTAAATCCTGTTCCGGCGGGAATTTCAAGATAAAAAGTAGCCTATGTGTTATTCCCGATATCCAGCTACCTATATTCCAAGTTAAATTACAATCGGTCCAGTAGTTTTTGCGTGAAAGAGTAACAAACTGACATGCATACATACTTACATAATAAAAATTTTCGCGTTTATAATATTAGTAAGAAGTAAGATTTGACATCTACAAGTAATTAATTAGTTACGTATAAGTTACGTTATTTACAAATAAGCATGTGTAGGTACTTATTTTAAAAGTAAAAATAAAAGAACCTGCGAAAAACACGTAATAGCGTTAGTAAGCTTTAGTTTCTGAAAGTAAAGTTGTACAAAATTAAGTTAGTAAAAGGTTTTTTTTTCGATAATCCGACGAAAGAAGTGGCTAAGTAAGGACAGTAGGTAATATTTGTAAGGTTTATAAAGGATGTATAGGTCATAACGCCAGGTGCAAGGCGGCTCGTGTGCTTCCGTTTCCTATGAGCGCTTTGTCCCCTACGTTACTATAGGTAGCATCCATTGTCGGTACATTGACTTGAGGCTTCTTCCCTCGGTCAGTTTGTAGACAGGTGGCCACATCGATCGATGCCCGTTTATTCGGAACACACATTATAAATTGGATAGTGATAGCATCTGACAACATTTTACCGAGACCTAAATAAACATGCTGAGTAGAAATATTTATTATCATATTTATATTTCGTTACTTTCGTTTCGTAGGTACCTACTTTATTTAATTTGAACTGTTGAAGAGTATTGTTGATTTTCTTATTTATAGTCAAATGTCTGTTACGTGAAGAGTATAAAACTTGAAAAGTCCTAACAAAAAGCAAGGCATTATAATAAAGTTCCGGACATAATACCTGCAATGTAGGTACTTATATGTTACAATTTAGTTACAAAATGCAATAATTATCTACGTAACATAAAAGTATTTAATATTTTGTCTTACTAATTGTTTGATGTATAAATGAAAAGTTAAAAGAGATTAAAGCTTATTTGATTTTACTTATGTGTGTTTTATTACACGTACCCATTGTAGTTTTACAATTTTGAAAAACTAAGATTGTGGTAAGCAAAAACTTTGCGTAGTCGCTCTACAAAAATACCAAAATTGTCTTGTTATGTTTTTGCTTAGCAATGTCTAAGAACGCCATATATATTTCAGCCGAAAATCCGGGCATAATGCATGCAACTAGTTGCACGCCGATGATCTATATCTTCCTTAAAATTAAAAATAATTAAAGTTACTTTTAGAACTTCACCTAGGTAACTTTAAGTTCAATGATTCCAATGAACAACTATAGTTGTGAATGCCTACCAATTTTAATTGCGTGTTTCACCGTATAGCTTCATGTAAACTTATTGTAAATTATGTTTTGTATAATCCACAATAAATTTACATGAAGGTATGCGGTGAAACTTAAAAGTGGTAGGCTATAGAGTAGACTGTAGATATAACTACGTTTTAAAAATATATATTTAAACCTACGTACGATAAATTATAATTTGGTCTCTTTCCCACTAAACTTTTGATAGTGAAGAGAAACATTTTTTTAACTCCAAACAATTTGTTGAATTGAATGTAGCCTGTTAAACAGAATTCCCATTAAATAAAAAGGGATCTATAATTAAGTACAGTATTTAATGATTTCCTTGTCCGTGTACAGAATCGTGCGAGAAAACGCAAAAGTTAGCCCAATAATAAAGTCCACACACAGAGTCTGTCTGTTCACTAAAGAAGAATAGGGACAAAATAACCGGCAGTCGGTATTTCTAGACGGTATCTTATGTGTATTGTTGCAATTTCAAAAATTCCCATTATAGTTGAGCGTGAAAAGGAGAGAAATAAGAAATGGACAATAACATCGTGGACTGAGGTAGGAATACTGAAGTCGTGTACCATTGTTGTCTCCTACCTTAATAAGTGGACTTAGATATCAATTTGTTATGTAATTGGTGCTGTTATGTACTAATTAATACGTATAACGATGTTTAATTTTATATTATCAACTTGTTGGAATTTTAAAAGCACTACGGTTGTTTATTTATTTATCTTTCTTGTTGTACTTGTACCTGAAATTGTATTGTTTACTGTTGTAAAATCTATCCATAGTTTTATTAAAATGTATTTATTTAAAATAGTTAATTGGATTTTCTACCAAACAATGATGATGTACAAGCCTTTTGTATTTCATGTAAAACCTTTTGTGTTCCTGTGTTTCATCGCAAGCAATTTGAAAGTTAATTGCATTTTTGCTTGTTATTTTAATGAAATATAAAAGAACTGATAGTTATTGTAAGGATAGGGAAACTTTGATATTGACAATAACTCCAATTTAATGGATAGTTCGTGGTTCTCTAAGGTTATAACCTATAATAACATAATCAAAATCTATATTAATAAAAGAGAATATCACTGACTCACTCATATATACATACATGTATCACGAAATCTCTAAAATTACAAGTAGTAGAAGTCAGAAGTCATTTTGCATACGGGTTCCTTTTAAGACGTAAGTGCTGAATAAGAAGGGATTTTTCGAAATTCACCCCCTAAAGGTGTAAAATGAGAGTCGAAGGGTTGAACTTTTTGTTTTTGGAGTTAGACATAATATGAAAGTGAGATATTAGGTTTATTGTTACATATGAATAACAGTGGCTACACTGTTTTTCCAAAATTCATCCCCTAACATTGTGAAATAGGGGATGAAATATATTAGAAGATGCTTTATCGTTAATAGATGGCGTTACTGACATTATCGTTAATAGATAGCATTACTGGTAAAATAAGATTAGCTTACGTTTTACAATTAGCTTACGGTTTTTAACGTTATCTAACTTCTTATCTTAGTTTATGTTATTGCTAGTTGCGCCCCGCGGTTTCACCCGCGCATGTCGCCATCCCGCGTTTTTACCTGAACCTATGCTGATCCTATGTTGAACCGATGTTAAACCTATGCTGATCCTATCCTGATCCTGTGTTGATCCTTTCCTGATCCTCTACGCATACGAAGTCGCGGGTAATAGCTATGATAAATAATCAATTATGCCAGGTACCTACTTGTTATTAATTTGGTAAAGTTTTTACCTAAAAATTGTCTACCAAATGAACTAAACACTCTAAAACAAACATTTGAAGCTTCACACAAATATTATTAATTTTAACTATGGTTTTCGCGATTTTGCATAATAAAACATTTTATTTACCGAGTTTAATCACGTTTTATTCATATTTTTTAAATGAACCGAGCTTTTGGCCAACTTTCGTAAATACAGTGTTTTACAAATATTATTTTCAAATAGTCAAGATCACGGGTGAATCATACGGCACATCCGGTTGAAGAAAGCAACACAAATAGGAACGTATCCAGGCAACATCGCACCGTTCCCCGAGTTCACTAGATTCGCGGCTGAGTGAAGTACGGATATAAAAAGACCACCTGAATTAAAGGAATTTTCCGAACACTTACGACCGTGCATCGATCGATTGCAGTATGGTATGGGGTTTGTAAGAGGAAACAGTGTAATTGTGTGCTATTACGTAGCATTAGACATCGTTTTATGGCTTATTGTAATTAATTTTACCTAACACTTTTCTAACATTGATTTTTATTTGTTTAGCAAACATAGTTACTAAATTATTGTTGAATTTGTAGTTGAAATTAACAAATCAAACAATAAAAATTCTAGTCGTTCTCGAGATCTTGCATTTCAAACTAACATAATTTTACTTTTTATATCTATGTAGATAATCGTTTGCATCTTTTGCAAAGTTTGGTACAGGTTACATGCTTACGAAAAACGACAAAAATAAAAATCCTGCAACAACAATAGTATCTGTGCTAGTTTTACTAAAAGCAAAACATTCGATTCCGGTAAGAGACTGCAGAAAATAAAAGAGGCTTTATTTCCCTAAGAACACTGAAGAACGTACACACCGTACTTCCTTTTCATAGCGGAAAATGCCGGGATCGATCGGGTATTCCGTTGCGTTCTAATAACATTCCGGTTAGATATTTCACGCATTTCCCTCGCGAGTGTATACCTCGCATTGCTACACAATACTACACGGACGATTTATAGGGAACATTCTGTTGATAAAATGTACAGACAATGGGCTATCAGATAGCGCGTTGATCGGCCGACATGTGTATGCTTTTAGCCCTAGACTTCGACACCCAATTACGTGGCCACTACCGTAGGGTTCATTCATCACGTACAACGAACGATTTTTTATCGCACTCCGAGAAAAACAGGAAGAAGTTCGAGGCGCAAATGATGTCGATATTACCGCAGTTATACGGCAATTAAGGGCGAAGATTCGTAACGGATTCGTGAGGATTAAGTACCTACCTATATTCTCATTCCGTAGTTTGATGGTGACGCCAATGTCTTAAAAAAGCGAACAGTTTATTATGAGGTCGTCGAGCGGTTTATGTGTTTTGTAGATAATAATGCAGCATCATCGACCCGTGAAAGAAATGTGAACTGCTCACCTGTGAATTCAATGCAATATCTTGAATACGTGGAGTGTGAATATAGAAACTAATAAAGTTTTATATTATTGGATCATCAAAGTTTATGATTAGTCTCGACCAGACGACGAAATGAGGTCGACAGAACAACACTTCGAGGGTTTACCTATTAATATTCATAGCATAATATGACACGTATTCACATAAGTTTTTAATTATTGTAATGTAGCATGATAATGTATATTTTGAAACCAAGAGTACCTAGGTAGATAATAGACCATTGTAACTATAATGTCATGTTCTTTTTGCAAACAATTGATGGTGTCCGTCAGGGCAGCCAGACCACGTTATATATTTACTACCTACCAAATTGCTATTATTTGCTATTGCTACTATTTGGTTTTGCTGAGCTATCTCACCTGATGATATTGTCTAAGTTGTCGCACGCTCACCTAACAGATAGAAAGCCGGCAGTGGAACAACATCCGACATCCAAAATATGCCTATTTATTCGCATATATCACCTCTGTTTGTGTAAAAGGTTCTTTCTGAAGGGATGTATATACCAGATCTTTCATATATTTTGTTACAACATATGCGTTTATGATTTTTGAGGAAACCAAATTTACTATTCGCTAACACTTTATGTACTAAGTATCTTACATGTATGATTTATATTGAAAACGCCTGCTTCTTCCTTTCAATTGTTTGAGATCGGCACCGTAGGTAAGTGTTCATTAACCATACCTACTGCAAATAGATTTGGCGATATTTTACGACGAGATGCCTGCCTCACACCAACCCTTCATAGGATCTCTATTAATAATTATGTTCTTTATGAAAATATCTAAGTGTATGTAATAACTAACATGTAGAGACTTCTTTTTTGTTATATTTTAAAGTGTTTCCTACACTTGGATAACTATACTTAAAGAAATGCTTTCCAAAAATTTCGCATCCGACAAGTTAATTAATTACGTTAATTTCGACTCGATTGAACATGCATCCGTGGCCAAATTGTATATGTAGTTACTTGTCATTTAAAACGCTAAACATCGTTAAAACATGAAGTAAGTACCTAGAGAGTGCGTGGCTCTAATTGTATCATTTAGAGTAGACAGCGGGGCCTCTTCTCCGTCAACAAGAGGGAAAGAGGGAAAGAATAAGTTGATTGTGTAAAGAATTTCATAAAAGCTATAAAACTCTCATTGTGATATACAAGGTGAAGTAGAAAACGTAAAACTGTGGGGTGCGAAACGATTCGCTCTTGCCGTCAGTCATTACTGAACGCGTTCCTCCCCTGCCTTCACTCCTTCGCCATTGAAACCATCAACATCGACTAGGTTCATTCGCTCTTCACGCACCACTAGTTCCACAGATAAAATATCTTTAACAATAAAATGATACAGGCTAGCTAGAAAAATAACACATACAAGTAGAGCATTATTTTTTATGTAGACTCAGCATCGTAAAACAAAACGCGTCGATATACCGTCTTCCACACACCCTCATACCTTCTATGTTCTGTAATTTTCCTGTTGAACTAGTACGAGTAATCAAGTTCATAATGTAGTAGGTGATACTCATGTTGGAGCATTGTTTTAGTATTTGTTTATCGGTAGAGTATACAGACCGCAGCCAGGTGCGATGAAATGTGGGTTTAATTAAATTAACTAATAATAGTAATTTATTCCTTCGATATAATATATTGTGGTATACATTAATTTATATATATATATATATTTATTTCTTGTCTGGATGTATTTTTCTATGTCTCATATGTATCTCTTTACAAAGAAAAGGTAGTTTATCCGTTGTCTATTACTCATAGTACAAGCCTAATGCTAGATTGCGTTAAGTGTAATGCCGGGCAATATTTATTTACTTATTTATAATATAGTTTTCGCTTTTATAGATTTACTATTACGCAAAAAAGAATCCACTACATTTTTGCTAAAATGCTATAGCAATATATTATTTTTTATTAGCTTAATATTCTTGTATTGTTACTTTCTCAAAAGATCAATAAGTACAAATATTATACAAGGAAAATCTTCTGCTACTGTTTACTATATTAAGTAGGTCAATGATACCTAGTTATTAACCCCTTTATTGCATGCCATTTTTTATGAAATGTTTTGTCACAATCACACTGTGTGTGACAAATGTAATCCTACTAATAATATAAATGTAAAAATGTATTTATTATGTTAGTTATTTAGGCGGGCAACGGACAGGTTGGGTTATGAATTGAACACCCAGACTTTGTTCTTTGCATACATTTTTGAGACTATTATTTCAAAATTGTGTCTAAACAGGTGTGTATTTTTCTGCTAATAATATGACATTAAACTTGTTTTACGGTTTCAAACTCGTTAAAACTAAAAAATAAGTTTAATTTCACTTTGTCTAAATCTAGATATAAAAAATGATCTGGATGGTGCAAGTGGGGATTAGTGTTGAAAGTTTATAAATATGTTGGCCATTTTTATTCCAGTCTTTTAGAAATATTTTATAAATTTTAAATTCCACATCAATTTTAGTAGTACTTACCTACGCTAAACATTGTAAATTAAATAGAAAAGAGAAACAACACAATATGCTAATAATCTCTGTACTAGTCTATGACGAGGCATGGCTAGTATAAACGGAATAATAAATCTTTTGATTGTCCCAATTATTTTCTAGTTCACCAGTTAACATATGACCACATGTTGCGGAGTATCATCCGTACCACATAGATTATTTACTTTGAGAGCACACTTGAGACGGTCGTTGAGTTAGTTTTATGACCTATATTTTTACTAGCCTAGTTTAATGATTAGAAGGTCAAAAAATACCCAATTTCTTAAGAAAAATATAGTTGTCGAGAGTCTGCTTTCTGAATTTTGTGCTGTGATGAATAAATTTTTTATAATTATGTGACATTATTATAATTCATATTGTAAGGCTGATCTTCCACTGCCGAAGAAACTAAATTAGTTTTGGGTTAGTTCGCTAGTTTCTCAAACAAGTGAGCATAGCTGGCATAGATTACGGTTAACGGACACGTGACTGAACTGACTTAACTATGTGGAACTACGCTTAACTAACTTAGTTAAGTCGGCAGTGGGATTTCGGCATAAGTTAAACTTTTAGTTTATAATAAAACTATTACTAGATATTTGATAAAATGTCTCCAAACCTAAGTAGTAATGTAAGTGGGTATATTTATTTTGTTACCATTCAGTTGACTATAACAAGAGTAACATATTGATTTTGATTGTCGTACACATGTATCAACTCCGCGACTGCTATAAAACAAGTATTTAAATTGAACTTCTACATAAAAGAAGCAACGAAGGGCAATCAATTTTGTTTTGTCGTACAAAAATAATAGTCGGTTCGACACAGCCTTTTCCCCAGTGACATCTATCGAGGCCGCATCGTGTGTCACAATGCGGATAGACATCAGTTCCTGTCGCTACGTAATGCTAAAGTGATTTTTATTACATTCGATTCGGTTGCTTTGTTCATATTCCAAACCTTCTACGACAATAACTAAAGAGGTATCACAGATAAAAATATTATCAGCTGATACAAGGATTTTGTGTATTAGATAGTCTACGAGGGTGCCACGTTACACGCTAAGAATATGTTATATTTTTGGTGAAAGCGTTTCTGCTGAACTATTGATAGGTACCTATTATTTATGGAACTTAAAGAAATATTATATTGATCGATACTCTAATAAAGTCTGTTTTATGTTCTTATTTTGGTATAAATACCGATACGTATGAAAATACTATCAGAAATGTTTGCAGAGCAGATGCAGTTGCACGTGTGGTAATGGTATGCGAACTAATTGCCTTATGTTTTATAGGGTTTCATTTGTTTTGCAAGTTCTAGCAAGTCACAGGTGCCTTATGGTGTGAAGGCACGCGACCGCAGAACGAACACCTTTAGATAGTATGGCTTCACTTTAAAACCATACGGTTACATATATGAAAAAAGTTGCCGATAAACTTACTTTGAAATATAAACTTGTTTTATTCTTATAATTAAGGTATAGTCGCAGTCACGTAACTATCTACCTAATCTCTAAATGCTATCTCTAAATGCGAATACTAAGCCATTCATTAAAATCTATGGTAACACGCAAAGTAAATGTCGGGGGTGTAGTTTGAATGGAGTAGGTATGTCTGAAAGTGGCAGCTCAACATAAAGGAACCGAGAACGTTGTGCCTCAAGATAGCTACTCTGCAGGCTCGTAATTTTAGATATCGAGACTACCCTCCCTATTTTCAACTTCTCTGTGGATTAGAATGGGAATACAACGGTTTATTATCTTTTCTTTGACCGTGTGTCTTAGCTGTCTCGATCTTCTGTTGCCCTAACTTTTGTTGTTGACGTAATTAAAAAAATACAGGAATGAGATGTTTTAATTCATTTATTTTCCTTATTCTTTGGTTCCAACTTAATACTAAAGTTCGATTTCAATCGTTTTAAAAAGTTTTGAAATTCTATGCAAATTTTCAGTGATTTTACATGTGAAAGTTTGCACTTCGCTTCTATCTGAGACGGTATCGAGGATTTTATTAGAGACACGATTTTACCGAGAATGGATCGTGCTACAGGCGACATTTTTCTTCGGCTCGAGAGAAGGGGAGGCAGGGTGTCTTTGTAAAACGTTTGCGGATGAAAGATTTTCCTCCTTTTTATTATTTCACATGTAATTTATGACACTTCTCAGGTTCACGATTTCCTGATATCAAGTCGGCTTTTAGCTTGTAAAAACCGAATTAACTTGGGTTTCTTTTAACTTTTATATTTAAATTTCGTATCGACATGTATCAAAATAGTCAGTAGGTATTTTATATTGAACGCAATATATTCGTTGGCTTGGAGTTTTATTTTTCTATCTCTCGTATAAAGCATCTCCGCGATTTAATGCGAGGCGAGTGCGAAGATCAAAGGGCCTTATGCATTATATTAAAGTTTTATTCGAAGCGGCTACGAACCGAGGCCCAGACCGGCAATTTCCTTTTCAATTACGCCTACTTGAAATAAAAATACAATTTTTATTTGTGCCATGGTAATTAAAAGGGGATTCTGTAATGAAAAGGTATGCCGGCAGTTCCGGGCGCTCCTCTCAATTTCACTTCCGTTTGTTTGTTCCAGTGAAACCACGCCTTCAGGGGCTGGAGCAAAGGGTTGACGACGCGATGTTTACGCGCGGCCTCCGTTGTTAAACCTGCCCTAAATTACAAATAGATTAATGGATATTATTGTTATTAATGTCATGTCTGTCATGACAGACTGTCACTTACGAGGACGAACATACAATCATGCACTGTTTGTAAACATCAGCAGGTGTAATACACTTAATGCAGACTGACAAAGTTCCGATTTAAACAGGTGGTATGAGTAATTACTTATCTTCATTGAACTCAATGTGCCTGAAGTGAACTCTAGCGTACTACTTACCTACGACGCAAGTCTTGTTAGAAGGAACTAGATCAAATAAAAGTGTGACTGGAGACGCGGATAGGAAGAGACGGATGTGCACGTGATTGCCAACACATCGACTACCAGTTTCCTGTTACCCAGGAAATATGTTTTCCCGAGGATGTAGTTGGTACTCTGTTATTTCCTATGTAAATAATAATGTTACTGGGTTAAATATCAATAGCGATAGCAAAATAAATTATTTGTGTTTATGTGTCGGTTTGGTTGGTATTTTTTTACGCAAGAACTGTTGAACCGATTTGCAATGAAGGTGAAATTACAGGTGAAGTTGAGACTTACGAAATAAAAGCTATCGTTAGAGTTCCGTTTCACAAATAGAAAAACGGAAACCTTATAGAATCACTTTGTTGTCCGTCCATGTGACTGCCAACAAGTTAAAATTAAAACCAAATAATTAAGTTGGCCTCTGAGTCGAATGAGCGCACATACAATAGGAGCCGTATACTCTGTCATATATAAATACCTACGGAATTCTCAGTAAGAGAGTCTGATTCGCACTTGACCGGTTTTTATCCCAATATTCGCCCAAGAACAAGATTTGCTCAAGTAAAACCAGCTGACGCAGATAGTTCACTATAAAGTTAAAGTTAAAGTTTTAACTTGTGTATTTCCGCAATTAGCCCTACTATTGGGCCTTTGTGCGTGATTTTAAGCCGTGGGTTTTCTGACGATGTTTTCCTTCATCGTATGAGCCATGTTAATAACGCACATATATTTTTCTTAAAGAAAAACACATTGGTGCGCGGCTGGGATTTGAAACCACGACCTTCGGAATGAAAGTCGAGGTATCTACCACTAGACCAACACCGCTCTTATAGTTCACTATAATACTCCCACCGCATGAATTCAAGAAGACCGCTGACATAAATTCATGAAAAACAAATGCAACTACTGTATACTCGTGTTACTACGGTCCTGTCTGGTTCAATATTAATGTAATGTTTATGTAGAGGATACGTTATAACTCTGAGATGGAATTTGTTGGTGTTTCACTTCTAGACAAACATTCAACTTGAACTAGGAATATGTTAATTGTGCTTTGTTTAACCTAACCTCTGGCTTTGGCATTTGAATGGTAAAATGTATGAAACTACGGTGAGAATAGGTCATACTGATGAGGGCGTAATAGGGTGTAACAGATAGGTATGTTTTTTCTAAAGATTTAAGGCGTGTTTCCTCTGCAAAATAGGAATGAGTAATAAAATAAAGTATACAAATATCGTAGTCATATCATGTTGCGCCTAAATAGTCAAATTTGTATTGAATTGTACTCCTTCATTTTAGTTATTAAGAAATGTGCATGTCAATCCACTTGACTTAGTTGAAAAACTTAAAATAGTAGGTACCTACTATTAAGATCCTTCATAGTTTGTTAGTAAAGTATTAAGAAGGACCTCAACTTGTTGGCCTAGACTCCGCGCACGCCTTCCGGGGTCCGGGTCCGCGACGGGACGCGGTCCGGGGTTCCATAGCCCTGTGATACTAAACGTATATTAGACAATAATATGTGTAATATGATAATGAGGATTGGTAGATAATCCCGTACGTGCGTTTGCAAGGGTAAGGCAAAGGTCGAACCTGTGAGAATTTCAATTTTCAAGCGGTACGAGTCTAGGCTAGGCAATAAATAAATTTTTTTTTCAAACAAAATTCAAAAACATACTTTTTCACCAAAGTACCGATTTGTGTTTGAAAATTGTTCCATTGTTCAAATAGTTGTATTTCTTAACTGCATTTAAGTAAAATCCATAACTGTGCATATATGTAAATCCTTTAGTGGCTGTAAGATTAATTTTATTCTTTTGTAATATCTATTATTAAGAGCTGTGGATTTTGTGAAATAAATAAATAAATAGTTATTTTCAAGACGTCACCAAACTCAAATTTGCCTTTAAAGTTTATTTGACAGTTAACTTTGAACACCAGTGGTATAAAAATGTCTTTAAAATTAACTAATTTAATTTTGCTATAGAACTAATATAATAGTAAATTACATGGATTTAAACATTGACCCTACTATTTTAAGGGCAAGCATTACGCTTAGACATGGTAAACTTTAATTTAGAAATACAATGAAATACTCGACGGTATCTTGAATTTTATGAAGAGATAATGTCCTTAAAACGCAAGCGACCCTCTTGAAGTATTCTAAGAAATTTGCGATTCAAATACGCAAAGTCGTTTAAAACGCCTAACAAATTAGCGACGGACTCGTTAAAACAATAATTACTGATTACATTATGAAGTAATACGCAACGTCTCATAATTATCCGGAATTTGTAAGATTCATGACGTTACACTTTTTGAAAATTAATTTTTGCTTACTACTAAACATTAAATTGTTATTAGTATTTACGTTTATGGAAATACTAACGTTACAGAAACTGTAAAGATTCTTTTAAAGCTGATATTACTAAAATAAACCGCAAAGCGGTGAGAGCTGAAAAGAAATGAATTTGGTGTTCGTGTAGAGTTCAACAGTTCTCCTATGGTTTTAATATTTTACAAGAAGCTTTGCACTGAATCAGCGAATGCACAAACAAGGTTGATACCTTAATAACCGCGTCGTACCAACTGCGCTCTATCCTCATAATCCCACCACTACTCTACGGCTAAAAAGGACTCGACTGAACCCTTTTAAAAACGCATCCCGGTTTTAGATTAGCGTCAATAGAGACTACTCTACTTGTCATCTTAGTCTCAGGTATATTTTAGCTTGAGATACGACGTCGTGGAAAAATAAATGGGCGAAAGATTTAATCTGGGAGCGTTTCCCTGTGTTTAAATAGAAGTCACAAGAGACGGCGGCGTCTTATCGGCGCGGGCCGTACCTATTTGCCCAGCCACAGCCGGCCACGGGCGGCGGCCGCAGCGTAACTTCCCTTGTTTGCAAACTCGGATTGGATCGCGTTCTACTTTCCTCAGGACATCCACAATCTAGTTTTATGACTTTAAAATGTTAGCACCGTAAACCTTACTACGTGATCGGGACTCTAACCTCCTTACGTAGAAACGATGATTAACAGATGACTGAGTTATGTAACGTTTGTGTCTGTCGGTCAACTTCCTATCCTACTAATATTATAAAGCTGAAAGTTTCTGAGTGTGTGTGTATGTGTGTGTTTGTTACTCAATCACGCAAAAACTACTAAACCGATTGCGATAAAACTTGGAATATAGATAGCTGGATACTTTTTATTCCGATTTCCCGCAGGAACGGGACTTACGCGGGTGTAAGCGCTGGGCGCAGCTTGTCACAATAAAAGTCAAACGATTCATAGTTTATGCACCTGTTAATCATCGTTTATAAGTATAAGTAAGTTTAAATGTAATCTTTATTTACTACTAGCTGTGCCCCGCGGTTTCACCCGCGGAAGTAAAAACGCGTTGTCTGTTGTCACGGGCCTGGGCGGCCGAGCGGCTCTCGAGCGGTTGCACTTATTCGTTCATTACTCGGGTTCTACTAATTGACTAATCGACCTTCCTCGAAAATAGAACTATCCAATATTGAAAACCAGATTTCAATCGGATCAGTAGTTTTTAATTGTATAAGGAACAGACAGAGAAACAAACAAACATACAGACAGACATGAATTTTAAAAATTATATAGTTTTTTTCTACTACTTATCCTAAGTCCCCTAGACCACTTTTTTTTTAATTTACTTCCAAGTACAGAATTTTTGTCCTCTTTTCCTTTATTATAAGTATATGTAGATATAGATGACAAATTTTCACCATCATCTGTGTATACTAGCTACTGTTTGTTTTTGTTTTGGTTGAGGATAATGGAGAATTTTAGTCGAGATTTGTTGATTTTCAACCCATAAATATCGTTGCTGATGGATGTGGATGTGTTATTTTTTTTTGTCTATAATCGTTTGAAGATATTGGCGGGCGGAACGAAGTCGGGCCTAACGTCACAGTGGGAGTCCAATGTAACAATGCACCTAAAGAAACGTTTCCACGAGCTATCCGACGATGCGATGAATGCATAAACGACTTTGACCAATTGATTTAACACTGCTTTGTATAGTAAACCGATACACTACACAACTCGCATTTATCTTGATCTAAGAACGCTAACCTGATTCAATCAAAACTCAATTTGTGTAATTGAAAATCAGTAACGAACATATGTTTGCACTCAGAAACGTTTCTAAGTAAAACTTAAGTTGAGGAATGATTTCAGTCCGTCTTGTAAAAAAGTTAGAAACTGTGGTAACAAAATATTTATGGCGTATGAAGTCAAAGTTTAATTTAGAAACGTTTCTAAGTAAGGTCTGGCTTGACTAGTACTTTTTTGCCAGTCTACAAGTGTAGATACCACAGATGTAGATCTCTACTTCTCTTCTGGGTATCATATACCTACATAAATAATAACTAGATATATTTAGTACTTAAATATTTAAGATTAATGTTCCAACTGAAAAACTAAGACGATTTGAAAGTAGGTGTACAGTTAACCGACTTTTTATCATTTACTTACTTAAACATTTTTAGCTGAAACCTCTGTGTTTATCTTTCTTGTCTCCCATTATTTAAACAATGCTGGTTAAATGTAAACATAGAAAACATAAACAACATACTTTTAGACACATGTCGATGGTACAAGTGCATGCGCAGCGGGAGTGGAGGTCGAGGGGTGTAGAGGGGGTAGGCGTAAGGGAGAGGGGGGAGGGAACAGTGACGAGCCTTTGTTTAGATCATAAAATTATACGACACCCATAAATTCTTTGTTTACTCGATAAATGAACGAACCCGAACGGACTGATTGACCCCGTGTGACTTCAACTTAACTCAGATTTATTGACGCACTCATATAATGAAAAATTGTATTACAACTTAGTTTAATGAATACTCACATTGTTTAACTTAAGGCTCTGTTTGTTATTTGAAGAATGCTACCTATTTGGCTTGGGAATACAAACAGCAATCTATCTAAACTATAGTGTGCATAAGTACCATGCTTGCATGAATCACCATTTAGAAAAAAATCAGTTAAATAAACAAGCTGCGACAAAACACTCGAATTTACAAACGATTTAAAAGAGGAATGTCAACTCTTCCTTGTTCACTAACCCCTATTATCTGTTTTACCTGAAGACAGTTTTAGTTAACAATAGAGTTGCCCGTCGCTGTCGGCAGATGTCTCCGCAAAACAAACTTCAAAACACTACTAAATCATGGCAGAATGAAAAAATGTCGGATTAATTATACCACATAGAGTTCGCGGCTCGTAGATGACAATAAATCGTCATCATTGACGTGAATCCTGGTACAAAATGTTAATGCCGCGTATTATGTTGGGACAACAATGATCCATTGTCACAGAATTCGGGATCCACCGCGTGTCATATAAAAACTACGAATGTCATTCAATTTTTTCACATACGATATGTGCGGTGCACACACTATGACACTTAAAAAAGAAATCATGCGTGTAGTTTTTAGAGAAGGTTTTGTTTACTAAATCGTTTTATACTCAGTCGTTAGGTCAAGATAGATCCTTAGGTCGCCTTAGGGCGACCTGCAAACTCTAACATTAGGTGAGCCACACCATTAAAACAACAAAAGTACTTACTTTTGTATTAGTTTTAGGACGATTTTTCGTAATTAATAGTTAGCCGAGAATACAAATCCTATTAAACCTATAGTACTTAATTCAGTAACCAGAGCAAAATACACAAAATTGGCACAAACCCATTGTCAGTTTGGCAAAGATACCTGGCTTGCTAGCAGATAGCTCGTGATATACTACTCAGATGCGGATTACGAATCGTACTTCAGTCGCCTTTATCCTTTAAAGGAACCGATATTGTTGCTTATGCACGCCGGGTTCCGGACCCGACTCCAACTCTTAAGAAGGATCCCGGAATATTTGATTAGGCAACATCCTTATCTGGCATTGTAAGCCATTAACATTTTCTCCGATCCGAACAACTTCTAAGAAAAAAACATTGTTTGCGACCGCTTGCATTTTGTCAACGGAATTCAATAGAGCTTCAAATAACGTTTTTGATAAACCAAAGTTTTCGATACGAAAGGTATGCAAACTACGCAATTCAATGTTATAAATCGAATCCCTTTTTGGGCGACTTCGTTTAGGCGTAAGTTATTGTGTTTATTTTGGGAGGTTGGTGTGTGTACAAAGTTATCACAGTTAATAACGTAAATATGTTTGGGTCTATCTCATTCTGATTCCGCATTCCGCCCCCTTTCATTACAGGTCGGTGCGGAGTTACGGTCATGTTATTAGTTGAATTCGGTTTGGTATCCAGATGTCGCCGTGTGTTCCCTCCGTAGGCTTCAGGCGAAGCACAAAAACACCGCCACCCATACTCTAATAAGTAAGTACAGCTGTTCGACTATAACATGATATTCTCTATTCCCATAGAAGAATCGTCGCGCAACACAAAAGGATTTATCTCGTTAATTCACATGGATTATTTACGATTCGTTTCACCTCTTTAGCGACAGAGATGATATGAGATCGAGTTACGATACGTCCAATCTTGTCTCACATTACCATTGTTAAAATTGCTTATCGTGAAATTACCTCAGAGGTGGGTGGAGCACTAGGTTTGATTGTTTGTGTGCAATCTAGCTAAACTAAAACGTATATCACGTCGCTATAGTTAACTTCAATTTTGATTTTACTGTAGGTATCTACCTAATCTAATCTGCAAACAATGACCCAATTGTAATGTATTTTCCAAATTGGGAGGCAAATAACAGAAACTGTCTACAACTAACTGTTATTTGAAAGGTCGCTTAATCACTCAAGGGCACGGAGACAGTTCAAACACAAATATTAATTAATGCGGCGATTCCGGCTCACCTAATTCGAGAACTTCGCAGTATCCGAATACACAATTAAACTCGAGAAGGAAGTCCGAAGACGGACGCCTCGGCAGTCGGCGGGCTCTCCGCGCGGAATACAATCCTCAATCATCTTCATGGCGTTTGATTAAATTGTACAGCTATGACTATTAAAGTAAATACTAACCACTGAAATTATATAACTTTCCATGTACTAATATAGATTACGTAGTTACTGAATTTCTATATACTTAAAATCAATTTTCTTACGTGACAAGTAGACCTAACATTAGCCTTTCGATGAGCCTATAAATATCGGGAATGGACAAACAACGAAAAGGACATATAAGTGAATATCGTATCAAACAAGGCCTAGCATGTGCCTGACGAACCGTGCAAAATGATAATTAAGAGAAACCGCTCAGTCATCGTTAATGCGATAGCCGGCCATGTAAATTACAACGGCAGCGGTGTTTATAACAATGCCCGCACTCCGCAGTCGATGGCTTTCATTAAAATTTAATAGAATGAAAACGCAAACCCGAGTTGAGAAGCTCACGTTTTATTTAGAAACTTTGTAATGCGGAATGCTTTGTGACGTTTCACTTTTAGCGGAGGCTCTTGCGAGATGTGAAATATTGAAGAGGAAAGTGGTTTTTTTTAAAACCTTTTCATGTCTCTAGGGAATGGTGAGTTGTTTCAGAGCGGGCGTGTTGTGTGATGACTGGCATTCTGTTAAATGTCGCCACAAAGCGCGACACCATACAGTGTCGAGAGGGTGCTTCACGTTGTGTGGAACGCGGAAACTGTGGTAATACTCACGTGCTCGGTGCGCCACAGAGCACAGGCACGGGTCACGGGATCTCAATTTACTTACTGCTAAACTTTAACACGTTTACTATGTTGCTACGAAAAGATTTTATATGTTTTATTTTACAGCGATGCAGCGTCGTTGAAAATATTTTTAATACATGTTGTTGGCAGTGGCGAAATGTAATTGTTTGAAACGGCTATGCTGCAGATCTTAGTAAGTAAGTAAATGTTTTTTTTACAGCGATGCAGCAGCGTCGTTGAATATATTTTTATATACATGTCGTTGGCAGTGGCGAAACGTAATTGTTTTAAATGGTGAGCTGCAAATCTTAGGAAGTAGATGTTTTTATTTTACAGCGATGCAGCAGCGTCGTTGAATATATTTTTAATACATGTTGTTGGCAGTGGCGAAATGTAATTGTTTATAACGGTAAGCTGCCTTTAGTTGTAGACGATAGCTAATCTATTACAAATGCGTAATTGAAGCCTCATTCCTCTAGGATCTACCACGGGGCTCAGCCCGGTGATCTTTTCAATATTAGTGAATATGTAAAATACTTTGAAGAAAGTAGATCGATGACGTTAAATTTTGGAACAGTCCCCAATCGTACGTAACCCTTAATCCTTAGAAGACTTTCTTAGTCCACATTCGAAAGTTTAACTGGGAATCGGTTTGTATGGACATAGCACCACTGCTTCCTTACAAAAATTCAAAAGGTACGGCAGTAACCAGGAGTATCATTTCACTAACACATTGTCCAGGACTAGCGTACTAGCAGACACTAGCGTCATTGTGTTTCGCGGGTCTTTCGTTACAACGACGCTCAACTTTTTATTTACACCCAAGTGCACTCTGCCTCTGTCGCGACGAGCGTCGAATTAAGGCTCTCGCCGTTGATATGGGCTCATTCAACCCGAGAATATCGAATTACGAAGCGCACTGGTCGCTTTGTTGGTTACTTGCACGTGATAGTTCTTTTGTTAACATCTCCTGAACTACCTAAATTCAATCTCAGTACCTATGTAAGTTATTATTATACAGGGTCATGGGATTCCAATCCAAAACTGTACAGGAGGTGATTCTCCACATCAAAACGATTAACTTTTGTTCTACGACTTTTAGAAATTCGAAAGAGTTTTCGAAAATTTTAAGTGTAAACTTTACTTGAAAATCAGCTGTTTCTTAGAGTTTGAGGTTATTGACCTTGTGTTATCTTTTCATTTAGTTTGGTCTACTACAAACAAAACTTTAATTACCTTCGTTTTTAAAAGCAGCCGTCTTTAAGTGAAACGAAACCTCAAAATTTTCAAAAAAAGTTTGAATTTTCAAAAGTCGTAGACCAAAAGTTATTGGTTTTGATGTGAAGAATCACCCCCTGTACAGTTTTGGATTGAAATCCCATAACCCTGTATAACTACAAACAGTGTACAAAGCCATGAGAAATCGTCTTAAAAACAATCTGATGTTTCTTGTATTTAGGGTTCCGTACACAATGGGCATAAACGAGACCTTTACTAAGACTTCTCTGTCCGTCTGTCTGTTTTTCTGTCAGCCTATTAGGACTGGTGTCGACCCGGCTATATCTCATAAACCTTAATGTCTAGATGTACTAAAAACAGAACAAAATTAATATTACGTAGGGCGTACGTATTACCCACATAACAAACGTGATTTTTAGTGATATTTGTACGGATCTCTTCTCTTCTTTTTTTCCGTATCTATTCTCTGTTTCTTTTATCTTTTACAATTTATTTTAACAGATAGATAGAATTACTTGGGAACCTTTTGTGTTTTAAATATTATAGTAGAATATTGCTCCGGTTCCACTATATCCTTAAATATGCGACAATGTGAATCATATTATGATCATTGTAAAAAAATATATATTTTGACCATTGTAAATAAAAACATGATCACAAAAAACCCATGAGTTTCTTGTGGCTTCTTCTCATCGGAGAGCTTTCCGAAGCCACACTAGAGTCATAGTTGTAAGAACACTCGACGTATTTGAAGTGATCGAATAAATTAAATAAAGAATTTTGATTGATTGATCCCATAATGCGCGAGTCCGACTCGCACTTGGCTAGTTTTTTATAGTATCAAGTAACTTTAGCAGTCTGGAATGAACAACTTTGTCTCTTTCGCTCTAATTACCAATATAAGAGTGTAGTTTTAAACTTCGAAACACGAGCCACTTTGAAATGCAAACCTTCTGTTGGTTGACTCAAGACTTTGGATGCGTTTGTGCAAAGTTTTGTTAATTATATTCTTGTGTTACGAGACTTCAATGAAAATTCGTAGCGGTGTGTTGAAAATTTCATGTAGCACAAATTAAGATTTTATGTAGCATTACAACTCAAATTCACGTTAGACCTATTCTCAAGATAAGAAAGAAATTTGGGTAGCTAAACCCTTAATATTTTTAATCTTTCTAACTCCACTTTTGCTGTATTCTTTGCTACTTTTCTGACGCCTAAGTTTAGAACATTTTATTCTCCCACAGATTTTTCCGTTATTTAATACGAAAATAACATGAAAATTCCATAGTGGAAAAGTTCGCATCCTCGTGAACAGTGGTTGTGAATAGTGGACTTATTACCCGACCGGCGCCGGAAATTGAATCTGAAGGTACGCACTTCCCTCTAGCGCTCTCCGTCCTACAATTTACCTTTTATTGTTACATTTAAATGTTTATTTAAATTCCGAATATTTTAATGTTATTTATAAATTCCATTTTCGTATACATGTAGTTAAAACAAAGGGGTTAATGACGGAGTGAAGCAAAATCTAATTTTGAAGGTGAACCTGCGTAGGCAGTTTGAAATTTGTCCAATTTTGAACCACTGCTTAGTTTCAGTACCCTAAATTTTGAAGTTTAGCTGCGATTAAGGTTATAGTCCTGGATGATATGATCTGTTTATTAGTCATCATAATATTATTTATCTCAAGTTGCTCCCTCACCGCGAGAATTCACATGTAACGTAACGTTATATTTGCGAGCATTACATACACCTTGTGAGCTGAATCTATAATGCTACATTACAAGTGAATGCTTGTAATGTTACTATACTAATATAAGGGAGGGTACTGATTGGTAGATAAGTCACACCGCAGAGTCGCGAAATCCCTTTGTGACTATTGCCTACTCTACGGTTATGTCAAAGGAATTCGCGATGCTACGGCGACGTGCCTCCGCCGACTTATCAGTGTGAGAATAGCCTTAATCAATGATATACAGACAGATAAATAAACGCTTTAGGTATGTTTTTTATTAGACCGTCACCCAGCCGAGCTTCGTTGTCCATTGCTCGGCGAGCAGTCGACGAGCAATGGACATGTCAGTCGAAATCGAGGGTTGATGGTCTGTTGCAACCGAGTGGCGGCCGAGCAACTTACAACAAAGCTCGGACCCGGCACGGCCACGGTCTAATATAAATCATCCCTTTTGCTACGTGCCAATGTTATACATTATGTGGGAATAAATATACTTATACATCATAAAACGTGGTATACCTATCTGTCGTCATTGCCGCTCAACCCAAACATTCGTGGAAACTCACATCATTTGCCTAATTGAGATAATGCTTCATCCAACATAACATTTTTATTATTCAATGCATCCCGACTGCGCTGCATATTGGGTTCATATCATAACAATATCAAAATTAAACCGTATTATGTGAGCTCAAAGTTTTTTCTATAGGTAAACGTTTTTGAAATGGATCCGATGTCAATTAGTATAAACGTTTCACTGTCTGAAACATTTAATTAACTTTAATAGTAAACAGTTTAATTCAATACATCTTTATCCGTACCATATTATAAAGAGAAAAGATTTATTTGTTTGTTTGTACCTAATGAAATAGGCTCCGCAACTACTAGACTGATTTCATTTTATTTTATCAGTAGAAATCTACATTTTTGAGGAGTAAGGCTAGGCTACTTTTGATCCCGATATTCCTCCGGGTTCGAACCTTACGCGGGTGAAACAGCAGCTAGCTGTTAGTAGCAGCAGCTGACAGCTAGTAGTCCTGGGCTATACATATTTCGATTTTTTTGCATATTAGCAGAGTTTTGAAGTATTAGGCTATGGAAGTAACACATAGTTGTTAATAACAAATCTAGGTATAAAAAAAAGATACCTCAAATAAAAATAAATAACATATTCCCCCGCGCTCGGAACTCCTACGTAGATGAAATCTCGGGCTCAGTTAATATCTAAGAAATAATCACTGATTTAGTCAAATTGGTCAATATTATTGCCGACTTTATGGGGTGCGAACATCAAAATCAAAAATCAATCGACGTTTCGATCATGTTACAAAGATCTTGATCGAAGTTTGCAAATTTCACTGCTTGAGTCACCGACGCGAGTAGACGAAAGTTAAGTCACTCAATTCCGAAAATCGAGGTTTGATGGTTTGAGTCTCATCTTACGTTGAGTTTTGTGGATGGTGATATTATAATACTTCTATGATAGTCAAAGCCAGGCTTAACCACTTAAAATAACTAGAATATTATAGGTACCTATCACCCTCAGTCCGTTTCTGATGATGGCTAGGAATGTTTTGTGAATATAGTCAATTTCTCGGAAATCGAGGCAATGTGCTCTGTTCGACCAAACTACACAGCTGTAAGAGTTGACTTCCGAATGTAGGAGAAAGTGCTCAGAGACTTGGCTCCCAGCCAACGCATACGGCCCGCATCAAAATGCTCCTAAATTTATTAATATCACTCAAATTGTATACTGAATATACGACAATAATTAAAAATTTTGTCACCAAGAGGATTAAGGATAAGCAATTAATTGTCTCCATACCTCATAAACGTGGAATGAGATATTTATTTACAGTCGACCATAAAAATTAATGGATCAATTGTCATAAAATATTGTACTACGATTTATTTTCATAAACCGGAACTTTGGGACGCATATGGAAGTGCGATTAAGAATGATTATTTTAATATCGTTAAAATGGATAGGTACGTCAGAGTTGAATAATGATGTATATAGACTTTCCTTCGGTTTTCGCGATGTTTACTTAAACTCATTATTTCTCATAATGACCACGACAGCCAAATGTTTAATAAAATTAAATATTTTTTTAATTGTTTAAGGGTCTATACAACCCTAATAGCGTGACAGGGATAAAGCCAGCGAATTTCAGAAGTGTAAGCGAAGGACGTAAGATGCGACCTTGCAAAAATTTTGTGCGTAAAATCAAGCAATTGATAGTTTTAAGATAACTTAAAGCTATTCTTGAAATTCAAAACATTAATTGCCTGCATTGAGTCACTTTCAGTTCTTATACAAAGTTTTATTAGTTTTTGTACAATATTGACTGAGTAATATCACTTATTTGTACAATTTAGAGGGAAGTTTGGAATTTTTTTCTATCGAGAAAATTTTTAAGGATCGTGTTTTCACGACATTCACGTGTTAGTAAATATCCTCGACTTTAATAAATATGGTTTCAAAAACTTTTATTTCAAATAACGTTTGTAATAATTCATCCTAGAACCATCAGTTCTGGCCTACTACGGCCCCTTAATAGGTATCACGATAGTAAATAAATCTGTGAACAACACACATCGCCATCTCCATGGGTTGCTATTAACCTTGTATTACGGTAACGGATATAGGTAAAACTCATATTTATTTTTCTTTTGTAAATACAAACATATGTACTATACATATTTAGAGATACCTACACCCAGACCAGAAACATATTATATTTATTTTTATGCATTAATACTTGCACCAGACAGGAATCGAACCCGCAACCTTCTGCTTTGCAGTCGGGTTTTTTTAACCCTTAAAGTAGCAAGACAATTTATGACCAAATAAAACAAAAATACTGGCTGTAGTCGTTTATTACTAAACTAAGGAACATGCGAAAAATATAAAAAAAAATTTTAGGTGGGTAGTTTTGAAAAAACAATACGTATGGTATGCTATACATTACCACTTTTGGTTCTACGCACTTTGAACTTGCAATGTATGGAATACGGCTGCGATACATGACTTCGAAAAGTGTAACACCTAATATCACGTCAACGAATGCACGCCACCACGAAAAACTTCACAACGAATGCATGCTACCAAGAAAAACTTTACAACGAATGCACGCCACCACGAAAAACTTTACAACGAACGCACGCCACAACAAAAAACTTTACAACGAATGCAAGTCACAACGAAAAACTTTACGCCACCACCAAAAACTTAGCACCGAAGTCATGCGATCTCGAATAACAGAACCTCTGATTCACTAACAAGAATCACTTGAAAACTTATACGGCGTTTTTTCGTTCTAAAACAAATGACGATCGAAGTGAAAACAAAAGACGATTGACATAAGGCACAAAATATGACAGACAGACAGACTGACTGTCAAATAAAAGTTACCAAACTCTGAAACTATTGACACTAAACCACTACTTTCTTAGCATAAGTGATAGAGCTCCTCCAGATAAAAGTTTTAAAGTTTTTCGTGGTGGCGTGCATTGGTTGTAAAGTTTTTCGTGGTGGCGTGCATTCGTTGACGTGAAATTCGGTGTTACACTTTTCGAAGTTAAGTATCTCACTCTCGTGTTGTAATCAACCTTAGATCTTGTATTTGCAGCCAACTAAAACAAAACAATAAAACTTGCATGCAGGCAAACCACAAGGACAATAAGCAGGCATTTTGATAAAAATAAGTGTGCAATTACATAGAACATTTTCAAAAAAATTAACTTTGCCAGTATAGCAATGTGTAGTATGCTATGCATAACAAAAGTAATATTAGATATTTGGTTGTGTAGCAATGTATAGTATGCCATACACAACAAACAAAAGGTAGATCTCCGGCAGTGTGGCAATGTATAATATGCTATACATTTACCGAAACATGTGAAAATCGTCTAAAAACCCATAACCTATTTCGTAAATAATACGAAAATATTTTAGTTGACACATCCGTCGTCCATTTCATGTGTTGAATATAATTAAATATAAGTCAAAACATGAAATAAATAAAACTTATCTTAGCCTAATTTGATAAACACACCATGTCTGTTATTTTTCACAACTGTTCCAAAATTACCACAGAAAATATTCAATTTTCAATTTTTGAAAAATTTACTCAACTTTTTTTTTCTTAAACGTGATATTAATTTTTAAAGTTGACTGTATAGTATACTATCCAAAACTACTTTAAGGGTTAAGTCCAAAAGTGTCGAGTTTAATTACCCATTGAAAAATAAATGCCAGACACGTATTTGGTTTTCGATTTTCGCTGGTGCTTTAATTTAAATTCAAAACATACAACGATGTGTCGCTGAGTCAACACAATATGTTTGTTTGTAAAGGCCGTAGCGCTGGGACTGTCAACATTGCCCTGCCCACTGTCCAGCGTTCACGTTGGTCTCTTACTCGACCATTTATAGTGTAACCTAACTTTATTTTAACCGGGCCTTACTCGAGTATTGTTAATTGTTGTTGTCACCTAGCGACTAAAATCATTTGTAAAATGATCGAAACGTTGAGATAAGATAATTTAAAAGTGACAATATGCGAGTAAGACCCGGTTAAAATATTACTATGAGTCCAAATCGTGTGAGTTTAAAAAGTTTAACTTTTATTTTGTTCAGATTTTAGGTTGAAATCTGTAGAGCGTGCTTAGACTTTACTAAGACTCAACTTTGACTTAAGACAATTTTGGTATTTATAAAGCGATTTTCGCAACTATCCAAAGTTTTTGCTTAGCAAAGTCTAAGTTTATGAAATTGGCATCTTAGAAAAAAAACTTAGAAAGTAAATCCAATATTAAAAAAAAGGATATCAATAAAAAAATAATGACCTAAACTTTGCTTCTCTGTTATGTGATGCGTGTTTGACAAAATTGGTGTTAAAACAAAATATTAAAAAACCTTAATCTCAATGTACGTTGGTATAATAGTGCGTCGATTTCATATTCTAAACCTACGTTACATTAGGCAACGTGCTCGGATTAAAGCATGAAAGAGTAAAATCAAATTCTAAAATCTCATTAGCTTTCACAGAATGAATGAAATGGCAAAAGTGCGAAGCAATTGAATCGTTCAAAGTTAGCCATGATTAAAGACTCAGCCGTTCAAAGACAGCGTAAAAATCGCAAATCGAAAGCTCGTGTGTTTATTTACCTATCTCGCAATATAACAGATTTCCAATCAGAAGCGACGGCGCGAAAGAGATTCTAATAACATTCAAAAGTCGTCCCGCGAGAGTCGGTGTCAGTTTAATTACGTGCACCGTGCGCTCAGGGAGCTGCCATCTCCTCACTGCCATCACAGCGGATTTATTTTTTCACTCGGACATAGGACGATTAAAAAAGTTCCTCATGAAAGTTATTTACTGTAATCAAGTATCTATGACAAGTGACGACTTCTGTGGCGCGTCGGGCGAACGCTTGGTTGCAAAGCAGAAGGTTGCGGGTTTGATTCCCGCTGGGTGCAAATATTCATGCTTAAAAATAAATATTTGTATCTAGTCTGGGTGTATTTCTATGTATAATATGTATGTATTTACAAAAGAAAAATAAATATAAGTAGTATATCCGTTGTCTAGTCACCGTAACACAAGCTTAGCAGCTTACCATGGGGCTAGATGGCGCTGTGTGTTGGTCAAAGAATTTATTTATTTTTATCTGGTTTTTTTTTACCAACAATCATTATTTTTTAAACTCACACGGTTTCTGTTCATTACTATTTTTATTAAAACTCGGGTCTCGATCGCGTTTGTACACTTTTTATAAAAATAAAATGTTAATTTATAGTATAATAATAAAAATAACAATCATTACTTTGTTTCAACTTTTTAAACTTTTGAGATTTGTACTCATATTTTCATGTTTCTTGGGGTTTATTTGAGAAAAAAAATGTAAATATTACGTATTTCGGATTTTAATTTGCACAAAAATTTAGAATCTGGGAATCAGTCAATTTATTACATTAAGATAACTCTTTACCGACAGGACGTTAGTAGTTTTTTTTTTATTTGCACCTGCGGCGCTGACTAGTGAGCAGTACATACAACAAATAAAATGCAGCAGAATATGATGTCCCTAGTTGGAATACAATAGCAGTGTTGGCGGGCTGGTGTTGTTAACTTGTGCTCACTGTCAGAGGCAAATAAGTCAATTTTGGAATACCATCATTTGCAGTAAAAAGTCTAGTATAATCAAAAAGTATAGTACGAGTATAATGACTAATCTAAACTAACTATGGTTCCTATTAACAAACACGGACTATGGTCGGAGTAGTAAGAACGTTCTTTGTCTTTTCCGTGACAAGAACTTTCAAAGTTGACAGACAGTACAGTAACAAAAAGCGGAATAACTACTCCGTCCTTACTCCTCTTTTATTAATAAAAGAGGAGTAAGGACGGAGTGCATATACCCACTTGTAGTTTATAATACTAATTAACTTTTATTAGGAATTTTGATGTGGAGAAGTATTGAAATCATTTAAACTTATTTTTAGCTTAACAAGAGAACAATTATTATTTTCTACAGCGTATTTCGAGGACGGCAATTTCAGTCGAAAAGGGGTTTTTCCAGACATCTTGGCGAACCAATTTTGTTCAAAGACTTTGGAAATTTCCACTATTTTTGGAAAATATTGAGTTAATAATAAATAAGTATTATAATAACAGTAAATATTTTTATCTAAAACAAGTTTTACCAATTGATTTAATACAAAATTTGTTTTATTTTTTTATTCGAATGCAGGTTCGTTAAAATCATGGCAGTTTATTTTGTATAGACTTGTTAGTTAAATTTTTGCATATTCTCGACTAACCCAGTCTACAACCGACATCAAAGAGTTAACTGACAGGATTTTATTGCTCTGAAATATTTTTTGACGATAGCAGCTTACCATAGGTACAGGGTGTAGATCGATTTTGACTTTGTTGAAAAATAACAAAACACACCACTGGAAAACTGTAGGTAAGTACGTGTAATAAAAAGCAAATGTTCAAGGTTTTTAAACACGGGGTCGGCGCTTACGGTTTTTTTCAGGTGATCGTTAACATAATTCGAGTCGTGTAGGTGTTGTGGGCCGACCGTATGCAGATTATAATGGCATTTAGAGAGTATCACAGAATGAGCGGGGCGTGGCGGGAAAATGCTGCCCGCGAGACCGCTTTTTTATCCTTCAGGAAGAGAAACAGATAACTGTTGAGGACACCGGCACGGAATTGACGCCGTTATTTGAAAAACGCTCTGATAAGTCCCCTCCGGTCCCAAATAAAGGTTGGATTTTCACCTCGCGGATAAAGGTTTCAAAAATGTTCACCTTCATTTAAAGTTACGAGAACGTTGATTAGAATTTCTCTTTTCATCCATCGAAATTGTAGTAGGTAACGATTTTTATCGGACAAGGATCTTGTGTTTCAAAAGATAAGTTTGATGATGTTATTTTCTCGTGATTTTTTCTTACCGGTCCTACCCAACGTTGGTGGTTATATAATATTTTAGTAATCAGTATCGTTACCGTAAGCTTTCTAAATTTACAAGTGAATGCTTATTTATTATTTATTTATTTATTTATATCGACTCAGAACGTGCGCCGTTTTATGTAAGCTTGTATCTGTAACGTTACATTACACGCAAATTGTCGAGGTAAATAATTTGCGACCTATTTATGACCTTAAAGAAATAAGAAGAAAGTAAACAAAAAAAATCAAGCACAATCTAAGAAATTGAAGATTTACAATCATTGTATCAGTAAGTAAGTAATCAGAATTGTTAATAACAGCGAGAATGATTCTTGATGCACATATAATGTATATCATCAAATGATGATTACACTTTTAACTCATTTGAAAGTTTAAAGAGATACGAAACTCAGGGAATGTTTAAATGAAGATTTTTTAGTAAAATGTTTGAGATGCGCAATTCACTTGAAGAAAATACTGCTGTCCATTTAGCTACGTAGGTAATGCATTAGCGGCATAATGTACAAAATGTTGAGCCGACGCAGGTATATTCCATAGTCGGGTAGTGCGTGGGTGCTGGTTACCTGAATCAGTGTACTGTACAATGAATTCGCAATGAATGGATACGTTATAAATTCGAATAAGGAGAAAATTTATATTACCGTAAAATCAGACTCGCTAAAATGGTTATAAATGGTGTCAAGTCACAACTACAATTTAAACCTTTCCATCTACCTACTCACTCACAAAGTATTCATCTAATCATACTAATAATGCAGATTTCGACAGGTAAGTACATTCCCAAACAAACACGAAAATATTATGATTGCTAAATAACATGTTATGATTATGTTATTGCCTAAGTAATATGTTATGATACGAAAAAGGGAAAAGGTAGAATAATTTCCACCACAGATTGTTTTGTCCATTAGATTGTTTATTCTAGATTTTACTTGAAATATTGTAAGTACAAGGCGAAGTGCATCATCAATAATTCCCCCGTGATAGGATTCGAACCTGTGTTTCTCGCTTGCGCGCTAACCACTGCGATACACGGGAACCCACGTGACGATGAATTAACGATTACACCCTTCTCCTTGTTTTTTGTTTACCCACCGACTAAGAGAAATTACCTAAAATTTTAAAAATATTATATTGTCTATTCATCAACACATCATCTAAAACCACTCGTTTATCCTTTTCCAGATAGATCATAGCGTTTGTCCACCCCATCCCACGCAGTCACGACTCTTAGTTCTGTCGTCGTCGAGTAGGTATGTACGCAAACGACAAATGACACAGACGTCTCGAGAACAAACTACCGGACTTATCTGATACAACCGCATCGTGACAATGTTCCACAGTAATTCACTTGAACCCACAATTGTGATGTGAGTGACACCGCGAGACTCGCATTCTTATCACAAGTTATGCCCATAAATTACTGCTTGGTTGTTATCTGCACTCGTTGCTGTCACTTTTGCAATATTTAATTAAATTGTCCGTGTTGTTACTTACAGGACAGAAGTGTCCAGTGATTTGTAAGAGAGGAAACTTAGAGAAGTTATATCAGAGGTAAATGGAAAAGAAAAGTATGTCGGTAATCAATTATACTATTTTGCAAACTATCGGTTTAGAGATGTATCCTGTAATTGTAGTTGTAAGAATCTATATTACTAATATTATTATAAATGCGAAAGTTTGTATGATTATATGTGATTATGTTACTCGAGCTTTCATGCAAGAAAAACTGAACCGAATTCGATGAAACTTGAAATAAAGATACCTGGAACAACACATAGGTTTCTTTTATTTATTTATTAGGAAGTTCAACAGCTATACATATACACTTATAAAACATATGGTAACAATACGTCTTCGGTGGTCTTAGGTGGTTTTTTATCCCAATATTCCCGCAGCTAGTCCTACTTATATTATAACGCTGAAAGTTTGTATGTATGTCTGTTTGTTACCATATCCCGCAACAAAATCTACTAAATCGATTGCAATGAAACTTAGAAAATAGTTAGCTGAAGATCTTGAATAACACTTAGGCTACTTTTTACCCTAATATTCCTACGGGAAAAACCGCGGAGCGCAGCTAGTTGCAAATATAATACAATTTAATAATCCTAAAGGTGCTTAACATTATAAGTGACTGACTTTATAGTATATCTTGGAAACAGGAACGAGAATGTAAAAAAGAATTTTATATAATTTTTGGAATAAATTTCGAGTCTAGCGGAATACGCAGCAATGTAAAAACCTAAAACTTCAACATTTAACAACTCTGACACCTCGAAAATGAAACTTTAAAAATAGAATTTAAAAATGTGAAAACGCAAAATGGACGTCCGATCTCGGAGTACTATCATAGCATAAACAGAATTGGAAGTGGAAGAGCGCAATTTGGTTGGTATTCAGAATCGCGCTACTGTAAAAGCGCGCCGTATCTAATTATCGTCGGGTTACACCGCTCTTACCACGAACTCGCAAATGTTTCATCTCGACAGACAATACTGGTTTATTAGCCTGACACGGGCGGATACCAATGATTTCATCAGCGTGAAATCGTTTTCAGATTCATGAATAGGTCATCTAATCACAATATTCCATTTTGTCTGTGATTTGCCTTTTCTATTAAAATCACTGTTAATATTTTTCATTTCATATTTATACCTCATCATCATAATCAGTCTGTTGCAGTCCACTGCTGGACAAAGGCCTCTCCAATTGCACGCCCCCTAGATCTATTTTCGGCTTCTCGCATCCAGTTTGTGCCAGCCGTCTTGCGCAAATCGTCACTCCAACGTGCCTGAGGACCTACTAAACATACATTTCTATTAGCTTTTTGGGATGGAATGAGATTTTGATTGTATCCAATTGCAAATTTATGTATCACGTTACAGATACATTGGAGTTGCGATCCAGTTAAGTATACTAGATATTTACTAGGAAGTAAATAGTATTTAAAAATTTGTATTCGAGAGTGAGTAGTTGGGTACCAGTAACATACTCTCCACCAGCTCTCCACCGTTGGGGCACTAACTGAGTTACCGGCGACGTTTTTAAAGCTTTTTGCAGAGCGAGAGCATTCGTTTCACAGCTAATCAGGCTAATACTGCGTGTCAGGTCACCGGAGCCCTCGCAATGCGCGCACAAGCTCGTTATTGAATTAAAAAGGGTACAGAGTGCACACACAGGAGTAACACTGAAGCTATTCGCTTTTTGCTGTCATTCATTATTAACACATGCGATATCATAAGCCTTTTTAATGTCAACCGCCGCTTTAAAATACAACAAATAAGAAATAACATACGCGCGGTTATTACTTGGATGGGTGACCGAAAAACTTGTGTGGCAAAAGATATTTCCTTGAGCTCCTTTGTGCTTCGGAAGGAACGTTAAGCAGTTGATCCCGGTTGTTGTCTCTGATAGCAGTCGTTAAGTTAAGTTAGAGGCCTATAGAACGACCTGAAAACTAACACTAGGGGAGCCACACCATTATACGAAAAGAAGAAGAACTAGATATTCGTCGAAACGTTTGACAAGTCTGAAATGATTTCCGAAAGTCATACTTAGACTTAATTATTATTGAGCGAATATTTTGGTGCCAAAGCATTTCAATCAATCACTTCACCAATTTAGTTTGAGCGTCATTTAGCAAATTCGATTGCGTTTCCCACTGACGGTAGTGAGAGAATAAAACAAAGCGACGACGGCTGCCAATGACGGTTGTGACAGTGGCGCGCGACCATCCACCCTCTCCCGGTTTAATTAATCTCCAAAACTAAATTTAAATAGGTAGAAACGTTCCTGGACTATTGCTAACTGCAACCGTCTTCGCTCTGAGCAAATTAAATCTACTATTACTCAACAACAGCGATGTAGAGCCGAGAGAATTCTTTATGACACTTATATTTTTCCACCTCGGTGTAACTGGTTTTTCAGCCGGTGAACTGTGACAACGACATCCGGTTGCCATTTACAACGTTAGTAATTTTAGTTTTTGTTAATTATGTTAAGATGTACGAGGTTATTATGGCTCCCTCGGCACAGGATGCTAACCCCTTCATTGCTTTCTCTAGGAAATTAAGATTCTTTACTTTTTATACCTTGATCTTTCATGTTTATTTTTTATTATGTAATTAAGTTTATGGTGTTTCTTTTAGGAGTTAATAAAAAAACGTAATCTGATTTTATACTGAACCATAACTATTGGATATCAAAAATTAAAGGAGAGTAACAAGGTATACTATCTTTACAAAATCTTTGTAATCGAGAACAAAAACAAGCCACAGAATAACCGCAAAAGGACACAAAGTACTTTTATTTTAATTGAAAAAGCGTGACAACAAACTGTATCCGTATGATAAAAAGTTTGTAACGTGATTCATTTGGGAGATCTAAAGTGACGATACTGCATTATTATATGACTGTAGTTTTTGTCCGAATTCTTGAGCGCTCATAAAACGTGATTGTTTTATCTTTTTTTAAATAAGATAAATTTAAACTCTAGCTTAGTAACTTATTCAAACAAGAGACCCTTATCAATTTGCAGCAGCTTAGCCAGACAGAGCTTAATACTGTTAGCATGAGGTTTATTATCTTTTTGATTAGTGACAGAGACTTTACTTTTAAATAAGACGCAGTAAATCTAAACCTAAGATAATGGGCAAGACACAAGTCGAGGTCGCTCGAAACGACTTATAAATCCGAATGAATAAATAAAATAAATATTGTACAGACGCAGACTAAGATAGACTCGTACAAGTGCCAGACGTCGAGTAAATTTTTTAAAAAGTCGCTTTGCAAGTCTTGTGATTGAGACAGAAAAAGATTATAATTAACATTACCGTAGTGAGACATTGGATGTTCAGCAAAAATCCTATTTAGGTTCCGGTACCATAATAGATGTAGTTTGCGTATTTACTATTCGTATACAAAAACAAATTATAAAATTTATAAAAAACTTAATTCATGGTAGAAATTGAATTCCCTTCCAATGATTCACCTTACCAATTTAGTATTGGGGACTAGACCCCCGAAGAAGCTCCTCGGAGTCCTTCTGGGAACAGCGAACCTCGAATAGTAAGCCTGCGGATGGTAAGGAAGCTATAACATAAATGTACCTATAGTTTTCTGTTTGAGGCTTATTGCTTCACCTTAAATACAAACGTTATGCATAACCGTCACAATACCACCGTGCCTATAAATGACGTGTAGGTACGCGTGTTTAATGTTGGCCCACGAATTCACACGGCTGAATTGTCGCCACGCGCGAACGCTTACCTCCCAGTCTCATTACGAAGCCCTCGATGTCGTCAATCACGCTCAATACCTCGAATATTATACACGGACATATGCTTCCACAACTTGTGTGTTAAGGTATACTTCCACTGTATACGATCATAATTACTCAACATTAGACAATCATAAAGTACGGGTGAAACACCTACCTAAGCAAAGTCGCTGTTTGCCATTGTCCAGTTTATCTGTCTCAGCACGGTTTCAGCTGACTTCCTCTGATTTCGGATTTTGATACAATTTTCACTATTGTTAAGACAATTGCTGAAAATTGAAAGTTTATTTGTTGAACTTTGCGAAGCCTCTTGGCTTAAATAAAACGTAAAAAGCTAGGCTTATCTTTTAACGAACGATCGATTACTTTTTAATGCGGGTTGACAGTCTCAAATGCATTTTAAGTCTCGAATGTCGAAAACTTTTAGAACTTCATTGAAAAATAACCGATCGTACGTTCGCTCATAAAAAGCTAAAATGCCCAGAACCATCTCAGAGCAATATAGGAAGTTCGCAAATAGAAAATACCTTGTACCTTGTAGAATCAAAAACTGCATTTTTGCGTTAGTCAAGTAAATAAATAGATGGAAATTTACAAATAGATTACTTTTTATTACTTACAAACTACTTAGCCAAATAATATATAAAATAAACATAATTAATGTCCAAAAAAATATGGGTTAGGGGTGAAGTCGTCCCCCTCGAAACTGGGACCGGGGCCCACTTGACCCCTTTCGAATTTGGTTGTAGTCAACTGGGCCCAATATTACCTAAAAAATTAGATAAGCGTAGAACGTGAACAGTTCTATCGGCGTACACTCTAAATTTTAATTTGAAACGCCTTTTGTGTGGTGAAAACAGATGTCAATTGATTGATCGTTTAACATGAGATAAGGTAGTTTTTGATGACCATTAAGAGGATGAAAATAAGGATTTTATTAAAGGTATAAGTTTATACATTTAGGTACTTAGTTAAGTACAAAGTCTAATTTTGCTAACAGCCCATTAGCGGGATTACCAATGGCACTGTTTATTTTCACTGATGTTACTTGATGAAAATAAGTTTATGGTAGATACCTACCTAGTTTTTACTTACACAATAGATTTCTAGAAGACAACATCAATAGATTCTAACAAGAAAAGGACTATTTCATTAACAAGACTCGAATTTCTAGAATTCTTTTTCAATTTAAGTATGAATATTTAATACTCTTTTATTAATTCATTTGAAATAAAATACCTACACGAATATTTTATTTCTTTTTAATACACCCAGTTTATTCTAAGTGAGACGAAAACTAACTTAAATTAAAAATAATCGACTAATCTTTAAACTTTTTTAGGCACCGTTTTGTAAAAATATTTTTATATTACAAAAAACAATTCATCGTTATCTGGGACTAAAGCAATTGGCTCTGAATAGAAAGTAGGTTTTAATTTAATTTAACGTTACTGAATAATGTAACATGTTTGGATACTAAAACTTAGAAAATAGATAAGAAACGCAATTGTGTTTTTTATTTGACCTTAAAAGATTTATAAGTTCATTTAGAGCTGGAAACATAAATAAACCTTTGCTTAAGTCAATATTTTTAATACAAATTATTAAGAAGGTACCTACAAGATTAGATTGGTTTTAATTTTTTTTTTATTTCGTAGTTATCTTAGAGCCTATTTATTAAGACATTTTAAAGGGGGGACTTTAATTTTGATACAAATAATTATGAGGCGGTAGTTTAAGTAGAGTAGAGGCGTGCCAAATCGCGAAAACCTAAGACAAAATTAAAAGGTTCTAAGTCTAAACTATTAGACAAATGAAAAAGAAACTTGGTGCCTATGACTATAGGCACCTATAGGCACTTTGATTTTGCCAGTTTTCCCATTAACTATATTCCCACAGGATTGCTGTGTGTCAGGGGAGACCGATAGACAGTTGTGGTTCATTAGGAAACTTTTCGTGAATATAGGTACAAAATAATTGTAGGTGTTTTGTTGTTTCGAGTTATTTTTGTAAGCTTTCCTTTATTTATAGTATTCTAAAGAACGCTTTGTACGTCTTCAGTACCTACAGTTCCTGGCAAACTTTCAAGTTGACTTATTACACTCCACCCACGTATTACCTACCTAAATGTCATGTTTTTCTAATCTCGCGATCTTAAATATTTTCCGAATAAAGTTAACTACTACCGAAGGACTCAGGGTTTACTTTTATGTTTCTGAACGTTCAAATTCTTATTTCGAAGAGAGCCACGTAGAACTACGTTACAGTAATAACATTGCTCATAAAATGTTAACAGGCGCTCAAGGTTCTTTCTTAGCAAATAACTCTAATTTAGAGTGTAAATTTTATATTGGGTACGTAAGT
Organism: Idaea dimidiata; assembly: GCA_949358125.1. Lineage (NCBI taxonomy): Eukaryota > Metazoa > Arthropoda > Insecta > Lepidoptera > Geometridae > Idaea > Idaea dimidiata. The sequence goes on along the minus strand of OX442339.1, from coordinate 9,548,047 downwards.
GCCTGTTTTAATTGCTGAAACAGACTTTGATGCATTAAGTTTGGTTGTTATATAAAATAATGGTTTAAATAAATAAGTTATTTAATCCAGTCGATGTCGAACTTTGGAAGTGCCTACAGAATATTGGAAGGTTCTGTTTAGATCTATTACCTACAGATGTAAACATAAAACATCAGAATAAGATCACGATCAATATAAAGTAAGTTAAATATAACTACTTAGGTAAAAGACGGCCAACTTGTATGATAAAATAAAAGTAAGAATAATAACAAAACTCTAATCACCCCTAATTAAATGTTTCTCGATATTCCCTCGGGAACGGTTCTTACGAGAGTAAAACCGAAGGAGCAGCTAGTATTAACATACAATTTAGATCTACAAATAGAAATTTGAATATCGACTGCAACGAGTTCAATTCTTCCTTTCTGTGTTGAGTATTATTCACTTAACATATTATATAAATAAATAATCGCAAGCTACGTATGTGTTAACATAAGCTTAAAATCAAATATTTTGCATGCACCTACAGTGGAATTACAATATTATTTATGCGCTAAATACGTGTTTTAGTGTACTGTAGGTACGTACCTACCTACATCTAGTTTTAATTAAATTGAAAACAGAACACTCTACTCTCATTAATTACTAAATTGATAAATTATTCGGACCTATAACTCACGTCCAAACGTCAGAACTATTATAAACATACGGTATTCCGGAAGTGTGTCAAAACAAAATCTGACAGAAATAAATAAACAGCGAGTTAGCTTCGGACGCGAGCAATCGTCGGATTGGTTCGATATCGAGAACTGGGTCGGAGGCAATTTAAAGTTTTTACCGAATAAATACGGCCAAGTCAAAAATTCTAGCAAAGCTTTAGAATCTACTCGAACGTACCTTACGTACTTTTGCTTCTATAAATTAAAACTAAGTAGGGTACTGAAATGTTATCGCAGCCTGAGGTAAAGAAAATATGTAGTCATTTTTTTGTTTGTGAAGTTGTGTGGTTTATTTTTAGAATTAACATATCGTTCTATAGAGCGTCAATCTAACTCTACTTTTTAAGGTGAAGAAAAACAGTCGAAGTTAAAGAAAAATAAATTGGTTCTGAGTGAACAAATATTTATTTTTAAACATAAATATTTGCACCCGGCGTGAATAGAACCTGCAACCTGCAACCTTCTGCATTGTAGTCGGGCATTCACCCACCGCGCCACAGAGGCCGTCGAAAGATGAATCCGTTAAGCAAACAACGACATTTAAGAGACGCTGCTAGCCAAAATAGTGACTATAATATGATAGCCCATTAGAGTTTCACCGGTTCCTCGCCGGTTCCTCGCCGGAGATACTTCCGGGTAGTGTTACACGGCATCTAAGTTTAGATATTATCAACTACAGAACTGGACAAGCATTACAAGCAACCTAATAACATGTATAGGTATCTAAACACTGCATTTTATTATATATATCTCTTATACCGATTATTAAATAATAAATTAAACTTAATTTTATAGTTAAGGTCCACTGGGGCAAATGCGGCCTTAAGAAAAAATGCGGCTAGCATAAATTTACCTGAAATTAACATTTACTGTGATAAAATCGCCCACCATGATAAGAGATATCTATCTGTGACTAGATGACGATTTTATCAATATAAGAATTATTTCGTAATTTGTTTTTGTTGCTCAAGGCATATCTACTAGAAATATTTTAAAGGAAAAAATAATCTTCATAACAGATTATTGTTAAAATTTCTCGACCCATTTTATAATTTTGTCCTTTAAAATATTTCTAATATAAGAATTATACTAGACAGATAAAAAAAATCATCTTCAAAAATTCACTCGCGGCGAGATTTGAACTCGAGTCTCTGTTTTGGAGATACATTTTTCCTTTAAAATATTTCTATTAGATAGGTACGCCTTAAGCCATGAAAACAATTTACAAAAATATTTTAATAAATTAATTGTTTTGATGATCGCCGCATTTTCACCATATCCGCAATTTACCGTTTAATTATTTTAATTTTAATTAATTTAATAATTTAATTTACAATCCGCAACCCTAGTTGACCATAGACATAACTACATTTTCAAAAGATGTTGCCACATTTGACATCAGTCACATTAAAAGCCAATTCTGAACATGAACATTATCTATGGGATACCGATATAAATCTGTAGCAATGTCAAAGCTGTTCTCGAAGTAAACAAATTGGTTGAGTTAACTCGGTTTTGCTTAAATTGATCTTTGTTACGTCAGTTAGTTATTTTACAACGCCAAAGGACTTTAAACAAACATAATAATAGAAAAAAAATTAGGTTTGATATCATAATTTTACATCATCGAACATTATTATGATTCGTAGGTTTAGTTACTTGCCTATCTATCTACCAACTTACCGCTACGCTAACTTAATAAAAAAATAATTTAAAAAATAAAAATCGACTTCAAAAATGAAACAAAAAATAATTTAAAAAACAACCAAAAAAAAGAATTGATAAAAAAGACCAAAATAACCTCTACATAGGTACAGTGCCACCGACTAATTAATCTGTTTTATCATCTGAAGTCGGGCAGCCAAACTAAGTACAATATGGAACCAACCAGTAAAACTGCCCGACTTCAGATGATAAAACAGATTAATTCGTTTTTAATTTTTTTTTGAAGTCGGTTAAAAAGCCCTCTTCTGACATACAATCTACCCTTCCATGATCTTTTTTGTTATTTTATCGCCCCGTTATAGCGCGAGAACTGGCCTGCTAATAAAATAATAAAAATTTCCCAATTTAAGTTTAATTTAGGTCCTCATAAGGAAATCATGGTAAGGGCCAATAAGCTGGATTGGATTGTATAAAACGAATAATAAATCAAAATTTAAAATTAATTATACCCACCTACCTGTCTATCTTTCATAGTTAGGGGATACCCCGACTTTCATTCCGAGGGTGTCGTGGGTTCGAATCCAGGCCGACCGTGCACCAATGTCTTTTTCATTAAGGAAAAGTTATGAGCGCTAACTTGCACGACTTGCACGACATTACACACAGCGCTATCTAGCCCCAAACCAAGCACTAGGCTTTTACCATGGATACTAGACAACGGATATATTACTTTTTTTGTAAATACATACATGTGATAGGTACATAGAAAACACCCAGAACCAGAAACAAACATTTATGGTTAGCAGAAAAATTTGTTCCCGGCGGGAATCAAACCCGCAACCTACTGCGTTGCAGTCCGAGAATCGCTCGCTGTGCCACAGAGGCTGTCAAATACCTACGTGCTAATTATGTTATGTTTATATTCTACCTATGTCTACTTTTATTATGTAAGTCGATAATAGATTCCTGGGTACTATCTCCTTATTAGTATGTTTAAGTACATACATCATTTTAATCAAATTAATTCCGAAATTTAGGTTTCGTGATACAATTTTACAACAACAATTTCTAATGGTCGGTTTGACATTTGAATTTTTTTAACACTAGGGACTTTATTAACTTTTATTAAGCCCATTAATGTTTATGGCAGTCATATTCGCAAAGTTGCCAATGTCTGACCAAAGTCAACAATAATAATATTAACAAGTACGAAATATTATTTGCAATTTACGTTTTATGTTTTTGTGGCACATTAAAAAAAGATTATGATACTCATTCGTGTTTGTGGTGGGCTAGGCTGACAGTTTTAAAGCAACACAATATACTAAGATACACTTATATTTATAAATAAAACAGTAATAGCTTTAGTTGGCTGGGCTCGAGAAATTTTATTTAAACAAACCGTTGTATTTGAAAGTAGCTATGTCTTGTGGTTTTACCTGCGTAAGTCCCACATTGATATTGTAGCTTTCTATAATAAAATATTTTTTTAAATCGGTCCCATGGTTTCGTGGCCTGTCATTCATTACAAATAAACTAATAAAAAAATCTTTCCTCTTTATAATATTAGGATATGTAGATATAAGTAGGTAGATAGATGTCTACATACTTATCGACCACTCCCGCCAGTCTCTATAACAATATTTGCAGTGTTAAAGACAGATTTTTCACAATACTTTTTAAAAGGCAATAAAGAGAAAGGAGGCGTTGTTAAAATGTCCTTTGAAGTCGAATTTCCAACGGGCACCTAACAAAATTGTTCTTTTAGCGTTCATAAATGTGCGCGCACTTTTACCCTAACTTTTTTACTATGAAAGTGAGTCAAAGCGTGACAAAGGGACTTATCAGTTTGTAATTCAGAGGCAATACACAAAATAAAAAGTTTAAAAAATTAACTTTGAATTTAAGATCACAATAAAAATGTATTTGAAGATATAACTTGATAATTCAAAGTTTAATTCATTCAAATCTTATAGACCAATCACTGATTTAATTCTATTGAAATAAAAATTGCTTGAATATTTCATTTCTTACCAAATATCATAAGTTAGTACCTAATATAACTAGAGCTAGCAGAATCCCTTTAAATTCTTCAAGTGTAAATATTCGTTTAATTACTGCACAAAGACTGAGCCATCGCGGCTTGACAAAAACAGATTAAATGGGAATCTGTCAAGGGCACAACATCAAGAGGACCTCCGACCCACCCCTTTACAGCTTTGCAAATTTTTGCTGATAGGGGATTCCGGGAATTATCCGTACTTTGAAATATTTCTGACGTATCGTTTCCTTGTAATAATGTCTATTGCGTTTTCACAATTTAGCCTTCAGTAGCGAGCGGTGAAGAAAAATATGCCTTGTAAGAAAATCGTGTAATTTCCGTCATAATTTCAAGGCAATTTCTGCTTGTTTAACAATACCTACAGAATGTTTTTACCTTATAATTGCAGCATTGAAATTGTTCAATGAATAAAAACTAACGAATACTCAAACATAAGATATTATCAAATAACATATTTATCAAAAATCGCTTTGAACCAAAAAAAAACAAGGGATTACGTATAAACTTAATTACCCTATTTTCATAATTGCCTTGTTTTGACGTCTACCCTTTTGAGGAGCCGTCGCTTATTTCCGAGTCGTCTGAAGATATTAATAACCATCTAAGTTGTTAGCTGTCTTCTATCTCGCGTCTCGGTCGTGTACCCACCACCCTGTCGCTGTTTTTCCCTAATACCCCTTCGGAGATGATAAGATGATGGCTTTACAAGCGAGCAGTAATTATGAGCGTTCTATTGCCCGTCGTCGTCGCCGAGGCGCGGAAACGACTCGTAGCCGAAATGGTTTGTTTCATGAATTTTCAAGACGGCTATTTTGCGAAATTAAAACAATGTTTTTATTTTTTTTCGCCCATTTAATGGCTACGTAAAACGTTCACATAACCGTGAATGAATATTACAAAATGATGATGTGACAGTGAAAATGTCGTTTCATTTTTACATTTAAACAGAATAAATGCTTGATTTAAATTTTCTTAGTTAAGGTACGTTTCTAATTGGATTCCGTCCACAAAGTATTTTGATTTAGTTAATTGGTTAAATTAATGATTCATAGTTGGAATCGCGTCTTAAAACCGTCAGATTTGTTGGAAATAACATAAAAATAAACACTATTTTATTTATTTATATTTCTCTGAAACTGCAAAAGTAAATTATTCTTAAGAAACCGGGTATAAATTTTATAAATTAACTGTTACATTAGTAATTAACGAAAAATAAATCGTTTTCCTGTTCACTTCTAACACGAATTTAATTTTAAACGTACTCGGGAAAAATATATCCACATTAAAAGGACCATTAGCGTATTTATGGTGGGAAATTAGCAACGTTTCTCTAATCTTTAGTGCTTTAGAATCAAAGCCGAGTGTGTTAAAAGGAAACCATAATTAAAGCCGACAAGTTCGTGATGTTGGTCGGAGCACGTTGAAATGAGCGGCATTGACTGGCAGCGGCAGAGACGGTTTGGGCAGGCGAGGCGGCACCAAGTCAAACAAGGTCCCTTCAGCGAGAGCGCCACGCTTCCCTATAATTTCAACAGCTTCCCGTAACGGCCGCTCGCCAACTAATTTGTCATCCGAATATCAAATTACTCGTGAAATGGTGCGTTACAGTATACCTCCAGCTCCGATAGCAGTTTTAACAAAATTAAATTTACAGTCTGGTTGCAATAAAGCAGGTAATTGCAGTGCCTGTTCATTGACAACAGCTATTAAATAAGTAAATTTAACGTCATTGAACCTACATTTGGGACGGGAAAAATATGTTTTGGACTGTAACCAGATTAAATAATTGTTTCCTCTTTTCTCTGAAAAAGTTTTAAGCTCTTTCAGTTATTATATTGTGAAGTTTAGAACCCCTTTTCACGCAAGAGATGACTGAACTCTCAACAATGAAAAGCAGCAAGAATATTTTAAAAGCGTTAAATATTTTTATTGCGTTTTACTTTGTGAGTACTAAAATAAAAAGTTTCTTACATTTTTAACAACATTCTAACTGGATACGTCAGTTTGTTGTTTTGGTTAATTTTGTTTAATTTATTGCACATTACAGGTGAATAAGTAAGCAGAGAAGCATAAATAAAATGTTTACTAAAGTGAACTGTTTACTATTTTGTATGAATATGGATATAAATAAGATTTACAAAAAAATAGCGGGCGTAATGCAGTAGCGTATATAACGTAGAGTCAAGTCCCTAGATTTTTTATTTTTTTATAACTACTTGTCACAAAAGTAGTAGGTACTTTTACTTATTAGTAGGATTTATAAACATAACCTCTAACTAGAATAAAAATATCTGCAGATAAAGTATTATTAACTTCATTGGCTTAATCTTCGGTGGGAACATAAAAATGAAAGAAACTAATGAAAAATAATAATTAAAAAAGCAACTCATGTATGAAAGCTCGAATTTAATAATGATAGTGAAGGTGAATTTGCGATAGTCCGGATTTTATGATGCGGTAAGCCGGCGCGCCATTTTGCGCAGCCGGTAACCATGGACGCGAGGCCTGCGTTACCGAGGAAATACCCTCACATCACAGGGAATGTTTTGTCTAGCCCCCGTAGTGGTTTCATTTGCAAAATATGCTTTTTATTTTTATTATTCGCAATTGAATGTCGAAGGTTTTGTTTGTTACAAAACGTGTACTTACTCAGTGTGCTTTAACTGACTTTACAAATGAAAAAGTTGTGAATTCATGACTGTAATATTCTGTAAATATCGTTGGCAAATATATATTTTGTCTGTTCACTATTTCTACTTCGTGTAGTTTACTTTCCCCATTCAATGTTAGGTCTTTGTTTTTGGTGTTTAGGTACTACTTTTTAGAAGTTTAACCTTTGTTTATATTACTAAATATCTATTGGCATGTCTTATTAAATGAGACGTTCGTTTATTATTTATATTTAGAAATACCTTCCTAAAATATTACTTCTGATTTCGGTGTGATATTAATCAACTTATTAACTTAACTTAATTTATTAAATTATAAATTATTAAAAGAAAACTTCAAATTCTTAGGTAAGTACTCGGCGGAAGTCGAACCTGCGACTACTGGTAATTCAAACCGGTGCCTTAGACCGCTTCGCCACGAGAACATATTGTATTCGTTAACTACAAGTACAAATGACGACACTGTCTATAAGTGTTAACTTATATAAAAATAGGGTTATAATAACTCGTTCGTTAGTTTGTTATTGTCTAGTTAGTTTGTCTGTGAATATGAGGCACTGCAGTTTGAGAAAAAAGCGGAAAAAGTGACCGCATTAGCAGCTTCTTGATTGAGGAATGCCTTGGCATACTAGCTTTACTATGATGATTATCTTAGGTTGATCATCGAATTATCAGGTTTTAAAATAAAACATAATAAACACAATAAATCAGTTAAAATTGTTTTAAAGTGATTGAAATCTTAAAAAATAATTTAAGTCATTTATGTTATACTTCAAAATGATATTTACCTCTCAATCGATATAAAACAGAGCAGATATAAGATACGCTAAGATTTACTTCTTCGTTTCTTAGGGGAAACCGGCGTGTTCCGGATTCTCACAATGAAACGGCATAAGACATAACGACATCTAATTAATAACGTCTATCATATCTCTATTGCTCGGCTTATACGAGGGGCTGGGGCTTACTCTAAGAGGATTGCTTATAGACGCATGATTTGTTCCAGAGGTCGTTAATGAAACATTTTTTGCTGGATGGTATTACCATCTATTACTCATTGTTGAATTTGTAGTTGAAACACGTCAATTATTGGCATTAAATGCGTTGAAGAAGTTATTGGGCCTCATTACTATAATAAAATAAAGTAAATTATAAATAAATAAATAAATAAATCCTGTGACGAACACACAGCGCCATCTAGCCCCGTGGTAAGCTGCTAAGCTTGTGTTACGATGGCTAGACAACGGATATACTACTTACTTATATTTATTTTTCTTTTGTAAATACATACATATTATACATAGAAATACGCTCAGACCAGATACAAATATTTATTTTTAAGCATAAATATTTGCATCCAGCGGGAATCGAACCCGCAACCTTCTGTATTGCAGTCAAGCGTTCGCCCGACGCGCCACAGAGGTCGTCAAAATATAAAATTTACTTACAGATAAAAAAATAATTGTATTGTTTTTAAACTTGGCTTTTAAACTTTTATTATTTGTGATTTTAAAATATATATATTATTAGCTGAACGATTAAGGTCGATTTAAGTCCTGAAATATGGATATCATGGTAATGGCAATTGTGTAGATAGATATCTCTTGGTTTTTTTTTCTCTTTTCGCGATGTTCAATTGAAATGAGTCGTTTTCCGATTTTAATAACTTTGTTTTTATTATTTTCAGCATTGCGCGACGCGATTATCTACCTACGCGATTTAAAACATTAGTTAGATATCTCTTTCTTAGGCTTAATTTTAACCCATTGATAGAATTGTTTGATTTAGACATAGATTTGGATGTCAAGGGGCAGGTTTATCGATTTCAGTTGACCTAGATTTTTTAAATAATCAGAGTAAATATTCTTTCTTCGAGAGTTTCTATTACTAATTCATAATTTATTATTTACAGGGCAAACATCTTACTACGAATATTGAAAATTGATAAGAATTACGTAGGTAGTAGCTAGACAACAATCATTATGTTAAACGAAACTAAATTCATTTTTAAATAGGTATTACTTTTTCATTGTTTATTTTATTTTAAGTAATAGGGGTTAAAGTATGAAATTGCCGTTTTATTGCAATAGGTTCTTTGAATTGACATAGAATCTTTATGGTTTGAGGTTTTCGAATGAAACTTTTTTCAAATGGTTTCTGTGATGTTCTTTTTTTAAAAAATGTGAAACATTTGAATATCGACTTTCAATTGTTTTTGTTATTCAATTTAGACAAGAAAGATGGATACTGCGAAAATTCGAGTGATTTTTGAATACGAGTTCCGACGCGGAACTAACGCGGCAGAAACAGCCCGCAATATCAATGCTGCGTTTAGAGAGGGGTCTACTAATGAACGCAATGTGCGATTTTGGTTTAAACGCTTTCGTGATGGAAATTTCGACTTAAAGAACGAGCCACGAGGAAGACCGCCCACACAAGTGAATAACGATGAATTAAGAGAGATAGTGGAAGCCGATCCTAGTCAAACTACCCAGGAATTAGCGGCATGGTTTAACGTTACCTTACCCACTTTATTGACTCACTTGCGTCAAATCAATAAAATAAAAAAATACGAAAAATGGGTGCCTCATGATTTGACTGATCTGCAGAAAGAAACGCGTGTTGAAACTTGTGTTGCCTTGTTGAACCGGTACAGAAATGAAGGAATATTGGATCGAATTGTAACATGTGATGAAAAGTGGATTCTTTATGATAACCGGAAAAGAAAAATGCAATGGCTGACCCCAGGTCAAATGACACAACAGTGTCCTAAAGCAAAACTTACCAATAAAAAGGTAATGGTAACTGTTTGGTGGTCTCAGCATGGTGTTATTCACTATAGTTTTCTTCGATCTGGTCATGCAATTACGGCAGATGTCTATTGTGCCGAACTCCGAACCATGTTGACAAAACTAGCAGTAAAACAGCCCCGACTCATGAATCGATCTTCACCATTATTGCTCCACGACAACGCGAGACCTCACACAGCACGAGAAACCATTTTGACCCTTCAGGAACTGCACTTAGAAACCATTCGTCATCCTCCGTATTCACCAGACCTTGCTTCAACGGACTACCATTTTTTTCGTGATTTGGACAATTATCTACGTGACAAGAAGTTTTCTTCCCAGGAGGCAGTACAAAATGCTTTCACACAGTTTGTGCAGTCTAGATCGTCGAAGTTCTATCGCAAAGGCATTAATAACCTTCCCATTAGATGGCAGCAATGTATAGATAATAATGGCAACTATTTTGATTAAATAAATTTGTTAAAAATTTTAAAAATAAACAATTAAGATTTTCAGTACAAATCGGCAATTTCATACTTTAACCCCTAATATTAGGAAGGTAAAAGGTAACTCTATAGTCTAAAATGAGGCACACTTGCCTAGAAAATATAATCACAGTCACACAGTGAACATATGGCCTGGAATGAAGATGTACAGTAAAAGATAAAATTAGAGGTTGCACCGGCATTTATATCGGCATAGAAAACGGACACATCCGCCAGGCTACCTGCTCGGGTTTTTAGAAATTAATTATCAATTCATCACATACTCGTAAATTTAAACTAACCAACATCGCTGTAGATAATGAAACTCATTTCAAAGTAGGTACCTACTATGTATTGATTCACTTCCGCCCAAAATTAAATCAAGCCGAAATACATAATGGAGGGATCTGCTTTGTAATGACGGACAGAATATTATATCCACCAACAATACAAAAGGTATATAATTAGCAACCGTACAGCAGCCCAGTCGCATCAATGCTTGACATGTTTCGTGATAATTGAATGACATAGGACAATAGGCTACAACTGATGCAAACTCCGAGGTGGGGGCGGCAGTCTACCGTTATTATGACATATTGTTCCCGAATGGAACATTTCGCTGTTATTTGGGTATTGAACACGTGACTAGTTTTTAGCATTCCTAGTACAGGTAAACCCGCAGGTGGTATTTGAAAATCCAGTAAAGTGCGCGTGTTCTAAATAGAGAAATGGAGCATTCAAATGGCTTTATAGATACAGAGGTAGACATACCCATAGATATGTAAAATATACTCGCCACACATCGTGATTCTATATACCTAGTAGGTACCAATTACGTGGAAAGATAATGTAAAAAAAATGTACCTAGGTATATAATAGATGCCTATTTGTACATTAGGTTACAACGCAATTGGATCAGTAATTCTATGACGAAAACACATACTAACTACAAAATTTCACATTATTTTTTATTTAAGAACATAATTTTCAAAATAAAACATTTTATAACGCGACAGTACATTTTTATCAAGTTAAAACATTTAATTCGATAACTGAATCCTGTAGTAGCACGCATTTTCAGGCACTAAAAGCGAATGCCCGTGATAAAAGCAATTAAAAACTTTAACAATGTGTGCTCACATGTAGGTGCTTTTTCCGATTACAGATTCACTTTAACCTCCGTACTTAAGTCCATTTTTTAGGTTACTGTAGGCAATATAAAAATAGATAGGAACCAAGAAACGAGTTTAAGATGAATTCACCCGTGTAATAAACATTTGAAACTCACACGATTTGAACTAATAATCATATTTCCCGGGTCTTAGTCGCGTATTATTATTTTAAAATTCTCTTACCTCAACGTTTCGATCTTGTTACAATGATCTTGATCGCGAGGGGACGCCGAGGGGGAAAAGGAGGGGAGGAGGGAACATCGAGATAAAATAAAATAAAAATAATAATACGCGAATAAGACCCGGGAAAAATAATCACCCGCGTAAGTCCCGATCTCGTGGGAATATCGGTATTAAAAGTAGCCTAGGTATGTAACTACTTGATTAAGTAGCGTGAAGTAGCGTTTGGTGAATGAATTTTTAAAATCGATCTAGTATTTTCCGAGATTACCCCCAATATACATGTATGTCTGTAAGTAACCTCTTTATAATATTATTATTTTAGATTGGTACCGTAGGTAGGAAAACACCCTGTAAGTTTGTCATGTCTGTGTTATGACGATTGTAATTTAACACATGATCACAAAAAAAAACCCCATGAGTTTCTTGTGGCTTTTTCTCATCGGAGGGCGCGTTCCGAAGCCACACTAAAACCAATACACCTAAGACGTAGCCAAATGATCATGTGCATTTAATGTTGTACCAGAATCTAAAGGAAATAAACTATTTTGACTTTGACTTTGAATGTCGTCTGTTTGTCTATCAGCGGCGTTCTAGCATGAGAATATGGGTAAAATAATTAAAAATGCTTAATGGGATAGATTTTCCATAATGCAAAGTCAGTTTAGTAATTACACCATCTGTAGGGACTTAAGAAACCCTCTAACCTGGATAATAATAAGAGAACAGAAGAAAAAAAACTTTGCAGTAGGTACAACAATTACCACAGATAAGTAGCTACTATTTTTTGCACTTGTATGTAAAACAAGTAAAAGCAAAAAATAGTGGCACTTGCTGGTTTTCATTTTATGAAAGCTACAAATGAATCAACCTGAAAACCGACAATATACATTTCGTCAAAAATTCATGAGTTAAACCGAAACTAATTACAAACATAACTTCAAGCGCCTATTTTATTTATTTCCAAGTTTCATTTCATTTTTTTTAACAAAAGTAAATTGGTTTCCGTAAAACGAAAATATTTTTGTGGTGATCACAGTTGTAAATTTTATATTAACGTACAATGAAAACTGTTTAAGTGCAATTTTTATTCTTTTTTCATTGTTGAGTGTAGAATAACGGGTCGATAACCAATTAGGTGTGTTAAAACTGCGCTAAATTTTATTTTAAAGTATTTTGTACCCTTTTTTAAAGGAATATGTTCCACATTTTTTTTGCATCTGACAGGATTTGAACTTGCAACTCTGACATACGGTGCTAACGCCTTCACCGATTCCGCCCTAGGTGCTCATCTCGACGAGTTGAAATTAAGGATTGCATTTCTTCGTTTCTTTGCGACTGAGGCACGTAGCGACATCTACCGCAAACTTAAAATTGCTGATATTGGTAACTCTTATAAGCTCTACGATGCATTTTCTACGAACTTTTAATTCGTTGGAAAACGCCAGAATTATATTTCTAAATAATGCGTATTGCGTGGGCGTAGGTTAAATCCAAACTTTGTTTTTAACTTTATGACAGATAATTTGTCAAGGGTAGAACACAAGTCAAAGATACCTAGATAATTTATCTGTCGCAAATTCAACCATTTCATTTATTACTTGTCCGTGTCATAGTCGTGCCCTCGATCAAAGTTGGTTAAAGGACTTTCTTCTAGGAAGTGACAAATAATCATTGAGATATTTTCAGGTATACCTTCGCCAAACTTAGGTAAGTGTCTTTTTCAACACTCTAAGAAGTTCATTTTTGTGTTTTTAGTGAAACATACACAACACAATACATAAGAAAATGTTAGTATATCATTGAAACGTAGGCAATGAAATAACGAACAAACAACTTACATATAGTCTTGTCATTGAAGATTGAAACGTCTCCTCAAGACCAAGACTACGTAATACAGTCGAAACGTCGAGATAAGAAAATTTTAAAATAATAATAAAGAATAAAGTCAACAAAACAAGATAATCAATTCATATAAAATTGAAAGTCCTGACTGATTGACTGACAGAACTACATTTCAAAGCACAGCCTTCTTCTGGTCTCAGAGACATGAAATTTACAGGAACCGTTTTTTTAACATGAAGGTATTTATTAACAAAGGATTTTTCGAAATACCCACGGGATCGGGAATTAAGCAGACGCTGCTAAATGAGTACAAAAATGTTACAATGTTTAAAAAAGCTTATTATGTCTAGTAAATTACTTGAAAACCAACACTGACAGATACAACTTCATTTAAGCACCTGCTCTAAAATGCAATAGCTGCATTTCATTGTTTGTTTTATTTTAAGCTTCATATTTAAACAACTGTGCTACCTATGAGTTAAAAGTTAATAGTAGGATAAAAGGTATATGTGCTCTCAGCTCTAATGTGAAATTTCGGTAAAAAGGTAGGTCTCCAGTACTCTGAAATACCATTAGCACTGTAGCCAACGATAAAGTAGATAGGTAGGTTGGTATACCTGTTATAAAAGAGCAGGGTTCAAGCACATAATATTTTTCGTTGATTTTTTATTCAGTACTAGATTAGCCTGCCACTCTATAGAGCTAACGCGCTGATCCTTCTAATTATGGTACTTTGACTTTCTTGTTTTTTGTTTTTGTCGTATTTTAACTATCGTTAACAGTAACGTTGTCTTTATTACTATAGCACATTTTATTAGTATTATAAAGCTTGTTTCATACAAGTAAAAACTCTATTTTCTAGTTTTTTTCTTTCAGACCAGGGCCTCTGAATTGCAGGAGATCACTCGTGCCGTTTTTACCCTTAGATTTGTTTTATTTGTTTTTATATTATCACATCAGTCCTACTTAAGAACTTATGAGTTATTAAGAGTTGAGATCAGTACTAAAGTTAGAAATATCAACTTTATTGAAACAATACCAGATATAAGCAATACCTAATCTTTTCAAATATCATGTCACTGTTACCTAATCATTAGTGATTGACAGATAAGGCACATTATGATGTATCTGTCGGTCTCTTCTAACTTTTATTGGAAGGTTTTTTACCGACACAGTAAATTTTTTATGAAAACATGAACATCACAATAAAGCGAGTTATTTTATTATGACACGAAATCAATTACAATACTTTTTACTATAAATTATATTAGCAGTGGGATTCCATTTGAACAAGAATATTGTAAAGGGAGGAATTATGATTGATGATGGGATATGATTCGTTTCCACTTAACACATCGTAAAAGGGGTTATTTTATTGCCCCCCTTGTTGTTCTGAGGTCAATGACTAATGAACAGTCTGACTCAGCTGTTTTAAACTAGTTGTTTTATTATAAAAAGTGAAATTGTAATTGAGTAATTGTTTTATTAATTGTGTTTGATAGATAAACTCACCCTCAAAAAGTTTTGGAGGAGTCTTAAAAGTTTGATCTATAGTTATCTCAATAGTTTGATCTATATTAATGTAACGCCTACTTGTCTGTACGTGACATATAGTTCCGAAACGCAGGATATGTTTCTATATTACGGAAATTGCTTAACGTAAATTTTTTTATTTTTATTTTTTTCATAAAATCCAAGTTATTATTTTATTTTTGTACAATTTATAGTTACACTTTAGATTATTCTTTCCTTGTAACGTCAGTAGTTTTTCTATTAAAAACTATAACAATAAGCAGTTCTCCTTAATAGAACTTCAAAACAATATTCGCACAAAGAATGCATTTAAATATAAAAAGAATTGAGTTTACACCCATACCACTACAGTGCTAAACTTTTAAATTTTAATTTCCTCTCACATAGTTGTTGGCAGTCTGCGTAGATCGAGCCATTTCCTTCGCACGAAAAACCTTTGCAAGTTTTCAAATCGAGTCTTAGAAATGGCTGCTATATTATTTAAGTTCAATTTAAAGGTAACGGTATTACAGTATTATATAGGTACCTACTTACCCACGTAGTGAATAAGCAACTGTGTCTGTTGGGGTCCTGCGTCCTACCCCTGCTCTGTAATGTATTAATGATCTACGAGTACTTGTCCTAAACAAAACAACTGAATGTTATTAATCAATAGTCGAAATTTGTTAAGTCATCGTTTAGTTGATTGTTGTATTATATTAGGGGAATTCATTGATTTTGTGGTTTAATATTTTAAAGGGCAATGCCCAAAAATATCATAGATTTTTTCAATAAGCTGTTGGTTTATAAGTCAATAAGATTAATTTCTGGAATTTCAAAAAATCAATGCACTTAATCCAATTAACAATACTAAATAATTAGTATTGCATAGACCGTTTCAGACTGCAAAATTTAAAATGTTCAAGCATTTATTTCCGAGGGGATGCAGATCATTATTTACGCAAAGAACTCATTTTCGAAAAAGCTATACAAAATATTAAGAGAGATAGATGTTTTTGAAACTAAATAAAACCTGAAATGTGGTTTGAACCTGGAAATGTCCTTTGAGATAACGTGACTAGATGTAATGTACCCAAAAAAAGCCCCAAAATGCCCCTATAATTGGCGTTCACAGAAGCCAGCAAATTATTTGTGTATTTCTTATTCTTTATTTAGTTTATAATGTGTAACGCTGTTGGTGTTCATAGTAAATAAATAAATAAATAAAATAGTTATACTTTTTTCAAGTTTAGTGGCGACCTGATCCTATAGGAATATCGGGATCAAAAGTACCTACTCCTCTTACAATAAGTACCTAGATTTCTTTTGATGAAAGAAATTATGAAATCGGTCTAGCAGTTTCAGAGCCTATTCATTAAAAACAATTCAGCAAATAATTTTCCCTCTTTTTAATATTAATAGCAGCATCATGCGATTTTACCCTCGTAAGTCTCGATTCCGCCTTTCTGTTATATAAACCTTTCTATTGAATCACTCTAGGTATGTTTTTAAAAAAACCGCATTAAGATGCGTTGTGTAGGTTCAAAGATCTAAGCATACATATAAACAGACAGATAGCGGAAAGCGACTTTGTTTTATATTATGTGTAATCGTAATGTAGTACCCATAGATTTCAAATTTTGCATTTACGAAACATTCTACAAATTTGAAATTCGAAATAAATGATATTGCCTAAAGCTATCCACTCCGTTTCTTAGGCACAAAATCCAATTATGAAGTGGAACGTGGCCTACAGGTAATTTGAAAAATAGAATTCAGTTGTAACAATAAGTGGCACGGTTTTGGACTCAAATTGATTCACTAAAGCATTTTCCATGTCTCTCCGGAGCGATGGATGCTAACGCTCGGACACTTGGCCAGACGATGGAGCCCAGGGAAATGAAACAAACTGGACAGAAAACAGCCTGATAATTATAACTCACATTTATTAAACGTTAATTTTTTAAATGAATGACAGTTTCTTTTACCATTAACTTTGAAAAATGATTAAAGAATTAAGCTAAGCGTCCATCTTTCTAAATCCAAAAAATATTTATCAGCGATACCACACTTGACATTTTTTGTGAAAAATAAACGATTTAAGAACAAAGAAAAAAAATTGGGAAAGGATAAAAGGATCCCAGTACATACTGTTGTTTTTAAAAACTTTTGATATTAAAGTATTGTGTTGTATTTAACTAAAAAGAAAGTGAAAAGAAAAGAAAGGGAAAAAAGGGCGACTAGATGAACTCAAGTGCATTCTTAAAACAATACCAACAACAGTACATCTAATTCTGCTCACTGAAACATGGATAGTAAATGAAGATCAAGCGCTCCAGCTGCAGATAGATAATTATACCCATTATTACAACAGTAGGACCGACAAGGATGGGGGAGGAGTATCAGCATATATACACAACGATCTGAAACACTATCAAATCTATTCAACATATCAAGATAGAAACAATTACTTATGGGTACATATAGAAAACTTTGCACTTAGTGTTGGTATTGTCTATAATCCTGGATATACTAATCTTAAAGACTTTCTTAGAGTTTTCGAAGAACAGTTACAAGAGCAGAAGAGAGCGATCATCTTTGGAGACTTCAACATCGACTTACTGACAAAGAACAATGATTTAAAAAAATACAAACAAAGAATAACCGAAGTAGGCTATAGATTGCTTAATAAGGTCAATAAGAAATTCTGTACAAGAGATGGCAATACAAAGAAATCAATTTTGGATCATGTTATTACCAACCTTAAAGAAAACCACTTCAATATCGCTATAATTAATTCTTCGATGACAGATCATAAACAACTTTTCGTACAATTAAACAAATTTAAAAACCCACCTATTAGACGAATTACATATGAAGCAACGGACTACGAAAAACTATACAACATTACTAAGACAGCAGGACTAGAAAACATAAATAATTACTGTGATCTCGAAAGAACTATTACCAGAAACATCAAGGATAGCAAAGTTTCAAAAACAAAAATACTGAACAATGCGCGAGATGATTGGATTACAAACGACATTATTACTGGAATACGACAACGAAACTATTTATGGACGCAACACAAAAAAGATCCGCAAAATGAACACCTAAAAAAAAACTTTACGACCAAGAGAGAAGAGATATCGAAACTAATACAAAACACAAAGAACTCTTATTATTATAAACTATTTATTAATTCTATGAATGATCCCAAACATATGTGGTCTCTCATAAATCAGTTGTCAAGTAATAAAACAAAAAAAAGTTGTGCTCCTTCTAAGCTCGTCATTAATTCAGTGTTAACAACTAGAGTAGATGAGATGTGTGATTTGTTTAACAATTATTTTGCAACAATCGGTCCCAAATTAGCAGATGAAATACCCATACATTATCATAATAGTTCTAACAATAGTTTTCGATCCATCACTGCACAACACAGTGATGAACT
The DNA here is from genome assembly GCA_949358125.1 of Idaea dimidiata. Lineage (NCBI taxonomy): Eukaryota > Metazoa > Arthropoda > Insecta > Lepidoptera > Geometridae > Idaea > Idaea dimidiata. The sequence goes on along the minus strand of OX442339.1, from coordinate 9,529,495 downwards.
TTCAACACTACATCCCTGTAATTCTGACGAAATAGCCAAAATAATAAATGAACTTGACTCAAACTCTAGTAATGGTATAGATGGAATCAATACGAAGTCAATAAAATGCCTAAAGAATTTAATTTTGAATAGTATAGCACAATGTTTTAACAAACTTTTAATTGATGGACACTTCCCTGACACTTTGAAAATTGCAAAAGTTACACCAATATATAAATCGGGATCCAAATCAGATCCGGGGAACTATCGTCCGATTTCTGTTCTTCCTATTTTATCAAAGATCTTGGAAAAAGTTTTATATACTCGTCTGGTCAACTATTTGGACTCTTCTGGTTTCATTTCAAATCGACAATATGGTTTCCGAGCAAAAAGTAACACTACAACTGCTACCATTGACCTCGTTACTCATATAAGAGATAACATAGATAAAAAAAAACTAGCTTTAGGTGTGTTTATCGACTTAAAAAAAGCGTTTGACACCGTGAGTCATAAACTGCTTTTAGAAAAATTGGAGGTCATTGGTATTAGGGGTAGTGCCCATAAAATGCTTAAATCTTATCTTAAAAATAGACAACAGATAGTAAAAATAGATAGTTTTGAAAGTAGCCCGTTGCCAGTCACATGTGGAGTACCTCAAGGCTCCATTTTGGGGCCACTGCTATTTTTGATTTACATTGATCAGATTGCAGAAAAAAATTTGCACGGTCACTTGACTTTATATGCGGATGATACGTGTTTATTCTACTTTGGGGATAATATAAATTGTATTATCTCACGAGCTCAGGAAGACCTTAATATTCTATCGGAATGGTTTCGATTTAATCTCTTAACGATAAATATTTCCAAAACCTGTTACATCGTTTTCAAGCCCAAAAATAAAGTTGTCCCTCCGCATAATAACTTAATGATTGACGATATTCCTATCGAGCAGAAATCGAATGAGAGGTACCTTGGTTTGAGAATAGATAACTTTCTTACTTGGAATAGACAAATCGATCATACCATAAATAAGTTGTCATTACTGATTGGCTCACTTTGCAACATTAGTCAATGTATTCCTAAAAAACTCCGATACATTATTTATAATTCCCTAGTTAAATCCCACTTACTATACCTTATTGAAATTTGGGGCAATGCTACTAAAACTAAACTCGATAAGCTACAGAGGCTGCAGAATAAAGTAATAAAATACTATTTAACTACTCTTATTTAACACCAACATATAAAATTTATAAAGACACTAAAATAATGAATATTAGACAATTATATATATATAGTACATGCATTTTAATTAGAAAAATAATAAACAATAAAATTCATACCTCCTTAACTTTTTCAAAAAAATAACGTCAACAAAACATAATCTTCGCCGTCCCGCTAGCATACTTGTGTTGCCTACTGTACGTACAAAACTAGCTCAGAAAAATGTTACTTACGAAGGAGTACAAATTTATAATAAGCTACCCCCTAGTTTAAAAAATGCTACCTCGCTGAATACTTTTAAAATTCAACTATCAGATTACATCTATGATAAATATGAAGTAACGTAATGTATTTAAATCACACAATTATTGTAAAAGATACCTACTATTAAGTAGGTAAGTACTACATAAGGCATACGGCAATTGTTAAGTATAATCTAAGTTTAGTTTAATTCTCTGATAAGTGACATGTATTTGTCTTTTTGAGAATAAATTCTTTAAACCCAAGTGAAGATTATAAAGTTTACCTTAAAGAAGGGTAGGTAGGTGAAGTAAAAGTGAAGTAGTTACTTTGATAAGAAGCTTACTGACATTTAGCTTTAACTCATCAACTAATCTTAGAGTTTTCCCATTTTACTTTGCCGTAAACATGTTGTCACTTTACCAGATTGTAAGCTGTTTGCGAGTCTACTATATCTTACCGAAAAATTTTCTTAGCAAACCTCTGCAGAACTTATTTTATTTTTACAAAGTTATAAGCTCGAGATTTTTCAGCTTTTAACAGCTAATCTGGCAAAGGAAATGATAATATAAAATGTTTTAGTTTTTTTTAAATGTAAAATCTTGATATTCGAAGAGAAAAGGTCAACTTTTTATATGTTGAGAAGTTTGGTAACTTAAAACTTTGGTAACCATGTAGTAATTTAGCCGCAGAATTATTATGTTTTCAAATGGTTTTATCAGATACTAAAATTGTTCCATCATTTGAAAATGCGTTCTCGGTCTATATACACTCAAAATATAATTATCCCCACACAATTTCAAAGAATGATTCTTAAAAATATTGTTAAAACAATCAAAAGATTTTTTCGCAAATCGCATCACGGCTGAAACGGAACAAACTTACGTTATCGAATCTAAACTGTGGGTCAGAGAAAGGTAAGAGGTCAGATTACGTACGTAAAGCTCGAGGGAAAGCCGTTAACGAACGTACGTACATTCGCGCAGTCAAAGCACGTAGATAGTGGCTAATGTATTCTGATAATGGTAACGTGGAACCAGCGTGTGGCGACGTACCTCGTCCGACCAGTTCTTGTGTACACTACGTTACACTACTTGAGGGAAAAAAACGCAGCTTGAGAACTGTGGAGTATAAGTATTAGTACAAACTAAGCGTTTGCGCCATTGTCAAATTCAATTTAATTTTCAATTAGTATATTTTTATATTTACACGTTTTACCGGGTCTTAATCGCGTGAAACTTCAACTTTTTTTAACAATGATCTTGGTCTCATGTGCCCTCGAGACCAAGATCATCGTAACATGATCGAAATGTCTAGGTAAGGAAAATTTAAAAAAGTTAGAGGTTCACGCGATTAAGACCCGGGAAAATGTGTAAATATGAGTTCCAATCTTGTTAGTTTAAAAAGTTTATTAGTATATTTTATATTTAAATTACCCGTGAAATAAAAAATAATAATTACCATATTTAAAAACGAACAGAGGCAAACCAAAAGTGTTTCCAACAAAAAGAAGTGATATGACCGGTTTTCGGGTGTGCCACACCGCGGTTCATACCCTAGGCCGTAGTGCGCCTACAGGTGAATCCTGGTAAGTGAGCTTCCCCTTTGAACACCGCTTTCTTTATTTTTTCCGCTACCTATCCATACAGTCTACTCCTTATAATCCCTTCTATTGAAACCCATGCAAGAACCAGCTTAACCTCACGGCAGAACAACCAGATATTGTTTTTGAAAAGGAACAATCAATCAGCCTTGTCGAAACTGCCTATGCACTAATGGTTTTGTCAGATAGAGAGTAGTCACGCGTCCAAGCTATCCGCTTTCTGGTCCTGGGCTTAAGCCTCTACTTATTTCTACGAAAAAAACGAACGAACCAAAAAAACTGTCATCCAGAATAAAACCTGTTAATTTTTTTGATGATTTTCAAGACAAAATCGGTCCAAAAATACAGTTTTCGTAAACAAATGTAACCCTGCTGTACTGTATTTCAACGAACGAAAAATCTGACATAATGTCTATAATAATGACAAATTTTCTTCATGGATGAGACTAGCATTCGTGAGTCCCGCGCGTAAGTTCCGATTTCTTTCTACCGGTGAAAGAATTTTCGAAATCGGTTTAGGAGTTTCGGAGCCTATTTATTACAAACAAACAAATAATCTTAAATAATCTCTTTGTAATTTTATATTAGTATAAAGCAATACTATACAGGATGCGTCTAAGTGCAAGTTTAGTTGAAAACTGCATGCATGCTAAGATGAAGTCGACGTTTGTCGATTAAAACGTCAAAAACATCAATGAGATTGCGGTAGCGTTATCACAGTGACTGTTTATAAAACTGTGTTGCTTTTGATGTCATGTCTCTACTGTTAAGGTTGAATCAATGGTACCTACTGAGTTTTTGTTCTGTCTTTTGCAGTAATAAGGGCACATTAAACCTATTGGCCGGCTTGCATAACGATTCCCAAATATGTTTAAGTCCTTAAACATATTAAAGAACTATTAAAATATTTCGTAAATTTCGCAAGTGAATTTTTGAAGATGAATTTTTCCTTTAAAATATTTCTAGTAACTATTAAAATATCAAAAACTATCAAAGTGTGAATGTTCGCTATTGTGTCGACATACTATGACAGCTTTCGATATTTTGATAGGTCTTAATCACGTTTTAAAGCTTAAATATGTTTATCATTCGTTGTGGAATCCTGCCTAAATTTAGATTGTAAATACGAATACGAATATATACCAGAACTACATTATTTCATAGGACACCTACCCTGTAGCCTGTGCCACGGTAATTACATAAAACTGTGACGTCACGAGGGAGGATCGCGAGCGCTCCGCTCAGGTGAACTTATTTATAACGTATGCACTTTCACAATTTACTGCTGTTTACTAACAATTTGATTTTAACTGCCACATTTAATAACGATACGGGTGTAAGTTTTGTTAGTTTGGACTATTTTACTTTAAGGTTTTATTTAGAAAACAGTGTAAAACAACTTCAAAATCATATTTTTAGAAAAAAAAAACAGGTTTTATTCGTTTTTAAATGAAACGTATATTTGTCAGAAAATGGTTTTGTTACTAGTTTTTACCATACCTAAAGACATGCTTTTCAAAAATTTCCGCACCCGACAGGACTTGAAACTGCATCTCCGGGGATCCGTTCCAGTGCCTTTCCAATTTGGCCACGGATGCATGTTCAATCGAGTCGAAATTAAGGATTCTACTTCTTATTGCTTTACGTTTTAAGGCACGCAGTGCCATCTACTGGCCAACCTTGCAGACTGCCAACTTGAATTATGTTATTTTCATATATTTTAATTTCAACGTTGAGATGTTGCTTTCAATTACCTGTTTTTGATACATTTTAAAGCCAAGTTTTATAGTCATCCAAGTGTAGGAAACACTTTAAAATATATAAAAAATAAATTTTACCATTTCAAAAATCACAAGTTTCTATTAGTTAGATCAATCCTACTACCATATGTTACCGAATTCATTTTCGATAGTCCCCAGGTGGTTTTGATTAAGCTTCACTCAAATTATCTCTAAATTATTATTGTACGTACTTAACATTCTAATTGTGCAAGCATATGACTTCATCTAATACATACTAACAAATAACTCAACCAACATGGAGTAACTTTAGGAAAAGTCTTTTAAAAATTATTTAAATTTAAACGCTAATTTGCTTGCTTCGAGCTAAATACACCAAAGTAAACAGAACTACGATTAAAAATGTAAATTGAAGTACATTCTCAATTCCAAAGTTTAAAGTATTTTCTCGCGGATAAGTTTAAATTAATGTGGACCGTCACTGGCACTTTTACTGTTGGAGAACGGAGCGGTCCCATCAATTTTTTATTAGCTTCGAGATTTTCTTTTTAAGAATGAAAAGGCAGGAGTGATTATTTAATTAGAGGGCATACTACTGCCCTTCAATTTAGACATTCAAAAAGGTCTTATTACGTAATTCTTCGCTTGTGTCCGATAGCTATGCGGTATTTTTACTATTCGATCCTTTTGACTAGAGTTAAGATTAATTTCAGGGGTATTCGAAGTACAAAGGAAAATTTAGAGTTTAAGTGCATTAGTAAGTAGAGTTTTTGAAAGAGGCCCTCCATTGTAAAAATCTTTATTAAATTTTGAGGGCTTTTATGTGCATATTCGGTGACTGCGTATCTGCGTAAAAGCTTTTGTCAGAATATTGGGGTCATTCAGTGTTATATTTTACTTTACTGACATGGCTGCAGTACCGTACAATATTTTTTGAAGATAGGGTAGAAATATGAACTTAATTTATGTTTCAGTTCCCCCTTAATTTTGGTTCGGTAGAATGAAGGATAATATGTATTTATAAATTTTACCAAATGTAACGATGAGTCTCAGATTTAGCTTACTCGAGTACAATGTATAGCCCGCTAATTTGTAGGGCACGAGCCTTCTTTTGAGGGTTTTATGCAATACGTCAATGGTTCAGACATATGAACCGTGGTAAGTCCTAAGACGCGTTAGTTTCCTCATAGTGTTTTCCTTCGCCGTAAAAGCAATGTAAAAGGCATATATTTTCTTAAAGGTAAAGATGTTGGTGCGCAATGGCCAGGATTTTAAACCACGACTTTTGGACAAATCCGCCGATTCTTTTTGACAAGTGACAAGCGACCTATGCTTCCCAGTAAATCATGGTTCCACTAGCAGTACACAATCAACTAAGATAACTAATGCCTCTAAATCCTATCAAAGTTAGTAGATAATATAATATGAATTCACAACACATTTCTTTTCTTGAATTTTAAACATAATTGAATTGGTACCGTTTGTTAAGTACTTGATTAAAAATAGCTACCTAATTACAATAAATCGAACAATTAAAGTAATCAGTGTTTAATTACCTGTGGTGGCTGGAGCTGGAATGTCCCGTGGTGGAGCTCGACATTGGAGACCGCGCCGGGTAGGTGCCTCCGGCCCCACCTTCCGACATCACATACTCTGGAACAAATTATAGATCAATTAAATTAAAAGTTATTGATCGGCTTGAACACTTATGGGAAGTTACCTACTCAACATAATAACTATAGGTAAGTATATCTGTCTTTTACCTCTCAGTTTGATAAAAAATGAAACTTGCATGAGTATTTCAAAATTGCAACACATTCAACGTTTTCATATTTCATATTCATGTTCGTCGATAAATAGAGTTCGTTCCGTAGCTGACCATAGACAGCTTTGTTTTTGTTGTAACGCGAGCGAGAACGTGAGAAGCGCTGGACTACGCGGAGGCTATAAACTATCAATCCTTCTGTCACGATATCGACAGCACATTTGTTTGCTTTCACCATTTTTGTCTCAGTGTTTCCTCTTCGAGTAGGTAGCGCGGTCGGCGCCGGCGATCAATCTGCGGACCGGCCTCTGAGCATGATGGATGCTCGTCGAGAAACTCTCGCCGCTTCCACGCCTGGCCCAGTGCTCACCGACACACCATACATTTACAGAACACGTTTTTACACAAAGTGCCTATCCAATTTTGTCGCAGCCATCTAATGAATTATTTACTTCGTTATCCCTCGACTACAGATTTTTCTTTGAAAACACCGCTGACTCTAGGCACACGTCCGACATTACTCGTTTCAGTTTTCATTTTTTCATTGCTTATTATGGTCGAAGTCTTGTCAAAAGTTTCTTTGAATACGAAATTCCGATGTTGTTCCAACTTTTGACAAATTCTATATTGGATGAGACGTGACATGATGTGTTGATACGGTCGGACTGGTTCGTTATGACTGAATTCTCTAAATTAAGTAACTCGACGCGTATACTGTTTGTTTATCATCTTTTAATCGTATTAGGTGGGTTCTACATTCGTATAATGTGTAAATATGTAGGCGAAGCGGAATAAAACAGACACAAATCGTGGAATCTCTTTGAATAAAATAATTAGTTCAAAAATCATAAACTTGTATTTGTATAAAATTTAATTATTAATTTATAATATTTGTTTTTGTAATAACAAACAAACACACCATTTGCATCTCTGTAGGAAACTATGATTAAACAATAAAGATCGACAAACAAAATTGATCTAAACGTGTTTATTTGATTTGCAATTAGCAATATATCACAATAACATTGTTAGAGTTTCATTTCTTGATGAAGTGTAATCTAAAGAAAATGAAAATTGATCGTCCCTAACTAAGATAAGTTTGGAAAGTTATGACGGAAAGTGCTTCCGGGCGATGGCGGCGACGAACACGAAGCAAGCAAAAATGTTCCCTGATTTAGTTTCACAGTAGGTAACTAATTATTGTTCAAACAACAACCTTAACGAGTGTACTCATTAATCACAACCCATTAATGTCGTTGCTTGCTTTGTCACTAAATGGACGTTAGGTGCTAACTAAATAACATTTACTACAATGATTTTAACTTTCTATAGTCATAGGAGCGGTGTTGGTCTAGTGATAGATACCCCGACTTTCATTCCGAAGGTCGTGGGTTCGAATCAAGGCCGACCGCGCACCATTGTCTTTCTCTTTAAGAAAAAGTTATGTGCGCTTACGCCGTAGAAAAGCATCTCAAAGAAACCGACATGTCCTAGGACTCAACACGGTTCGAAGATAGGACCTTTGATTTGCAGTGGGACAAATGTGGGCCTTCATTGTCATCATAGGTATATAACGAAACGTTCATACTTTCGACCGACAAAGTCAGTCGGTTTTTCAATTTTCTAAGTATGATGATACCTAAAGAAGAAAGTATTTGAATTTTACCTTCTCAAATGAAATGCAACACGGCAAGCGGTCGGAGCGGTCAGTCCCGAAACGTTTATGAATACCATATGAGGCAAATGCTATTTTTACATATAAAAATCGGCATGGAATCAAAGTCCGCATGTCCGTAGCGGCCTACCTTAATTTTCCTTCACGGTTCGCGTTTGGAATAACAATAACAGACAGGACATCTGCTCCACCCTAAAGCATTACGAGTTTTCCATACAAATTATTAAAAATGGTAACGTTCCACTAATATCATAACATTGTTCTATAATGTTGATTTAATGATGTTAAATATGAAATTTAATTTGTTGGAAACGCTTGTGAAACGTTTCGGTAACGTCGTTGAGAAGCCGACAATGTCGGAGTAATTTTGCTTATTTTGTCTTAAATTACTTGATCTCATTTACGCTCTTTGAAGATTGTAAAAAGTTTTTACAAAGTTTATGTCTAATTCATTGTTATATTCTTGTACTAAAATTTAGTTCTGAGAAAAACAGCATTTTCATAATGGCAAAATAATGAGAGTGAAAAGGAGTTTCTGTGAATCAGCTAGAAAGCAGCTTATTCACAGGAATAATAAGACATTTGTTTGATTGAATTAATAATACTTTAAGACCAATAAGAACTGAGTGCCTAGAAATTAAATTATAATTGTTACAAGTTAATCAATCTAGTTGTAAAACTAAAGCCTTCAGACACGAGCGCGACTAATGGCGCGCGTTTATTCAATCAAACTAAGAATTTAATCTCAACTTAAATGAAGGTGATTCCCTTATAACTTTCGAACACAGTTGCTAATAACGAAACTTGTGGTTCTAAAGGGAGAAAAGGGAGGGCAAGGGGGAAATTTCGAGACAATTCAATGGGAAAATCTGCCTTTGTGAAACTTCTATTGTGATTATAGTTAAAACTAAGTAGATCGCTGTAACGTTTTAAAGCAATATGAGAGCGGTATCATACAACTGTTTGATATGTTGCCGATAGATGTTGTGAATATGTAGGTATTCAAATTCCTAGTATAAAAAGGTAAAAATAATGTAAAGAGCCAACTCTTTACATCCAAAAGCTTTTGAATTTACGCCTCGTAACAAGTACCTAAGTGCTGCGATACTTTAAAAATGACTTCCACAGTAAAGAGTGCCTATCAATAGTGCTCTTGCAATAAAAATATAGGTGCGCGCAGATTTATAAGGATCGATATAATGTTACGTTTACCCTTAGCAGGCTTTCAGCGCTACACTGAGCGAACATATCGAATCTTTATGACATCATTAAACATATTTTTACGAGGACAACGTCGTGTTCTATATTATTACCAGAGGGAGAAACTCTGAGCATTTCATTGGCTAGTTGATTCGCTGAAGTGAGGCTTAATCAACATTGACAATGTTTCTAAGTAAATATAATTTATTTCATACCTTATTCATTGACATATTTATTTATTTTCCTATTAAATTTTCTGAAATTAAAGTAACCTTCACAATGTGAATAAATTAAGCCTAAGCAGCTTTTATATTGCTTGTTGACAAGGAAGAGCAATTAATTAGATGACTTCGAAGAAATAAGGAAAAATGACTATACTGATGCCTACTAAACACGCGAAGCTGACAAAATGCCGCGCCAATTCGCCAAATTACCGAGTAATTGAACCGAAATTCACAACGGAGCTCATGTAATAAAATCAGATAAAGGAAGGCGATGAAAGAGAGAGAGAAGCTTATTCAATTCGTATCGGGACTTCGACCTGACAGTGACTTAAGTAGATAGTTAAGATTTAGCCGAGGAAGCGCCCACTAATGTGTACTCAGAAAGTATACCCGACTCAAGAATTGGCCGCTTAAGTACCTACGGAAACTTACCATCCATTAACTACTTGTGAGAACACATTATAGTTTAACTTTTGTTTCTCTTTAGTTACTCGGTGCAAACAAATAGCTGCGAAGGCAGGTACCTAGTTTCGAAGCAATTTCGTTCAACAATCTAGGTTGGGTTTGATTTGTGGGAAGAATTTTGAAGTTTGTAGTAATTTAGTTGAATGTAACCGATAGTGGCTACTCAATTTTGCAATAGTCGATACCGCAACTTGTGTCAACAACCAAAACGTTTCAGCTAAATAACTCCTCGGAGACTGCACGAGACCGTGCACTTTATCCGATTGGATTTAAGGTGGTCTTAGACTCACCTTACTTCAACGACAAACTAATCATTACTACTTTCCTACGTTAAATTAAATAGAAATAGTAGCTTGCGCCTGGATATTCTCAATTAAACAGGATAAGTATTGGACATTTTTTTAGTGATGTGAGACATTTATAGGTCAGAGTAAACCTGAATGTTGGCGTGGCGATACAGGCCGTGGCGACATGTTTAGACCTATAACTTCGTATTATTTCTTAATGCCAATAAGTGGTTTGTAGTTCTTTTTTTAAATAAAACATAAGAAAGGCCTATACGTGAATCTGATTATTTATAAATAAATAAATCCTGTGACCAACACACAGCGCCATCTAGCCCCGTGGTAAGCTAATATGTTTGTATTATGTGACTAGACAACGGATATACTACTTATATTTATTTTTCTTTTGTAAATACATACATATTATACATAGAAATACACCCAGACCAGATACAAATATTTATTTTTAAACATAAATATTTGCACCCAGCGGGAATCGAACCCGCAACCTTCTGCATTGCAGCCAAGCGTTCGTTCAACGCGCCACAGAGGTATCATCTTATTTAACATTTTCGTAAGAATAACACACAGATCCAATGCATAACTGATTTTATTTTCATTCGTGTGTTTGCGTAAAATGTCCTGTGTAAAGGAATCTCCATAATCGACGTCAGTGAGACTTCTCTGAAATATGAGTCCTATGAGAATTCAGATTAAAAGCATAATAATAGGAAAGTGGCGTCAATAGCCGATTGAATATATGGAGTGAATTCGAATTTCATCCAATTTATTGAGCTGAGAGATACTGAAAAAGAATTCTTCAGGAAAACGTCGGGGAGATATTAATTTTCAAATAGAAAGAACATTATCGCGAGAAACCAATACCCTAACGCAATAAAACGTATGAAGCGAGTATTATTCGCATGATCACATTTCCTAATAAGTTGGATCCCACAACGTGTTCAATGTGGCGAAAACTAATATCTTCCATCTCGCTTCTGTTGCCGTCAGTCTCGCATCCACCCGACCATTTAGATCCTCCGTCCTCTCTATTATATTTTATTTAATTCTAAATAAGGAAGTTAATGGCTGAATGTAGGTACTTTTATCTACGAAGTATATGAAACTCATATCTACGACACTGCCTCACGATAATTGCAAACTACGTATTGCGTAACATACTTCGCAGAATTATTAAATCAACCTGTTGGGTGTAATATGCCACATCCAAAGCTATTACATTGAAGCTCGCAACATCGAACCCCATAGATTACGAAAACGATAGTTCACTACATCGAAAGCTTATTAAATCGATCGTTCATTACATCTTAAGCTTATTTGACGGAGTTTTTATGAATCCAAACTAAGTACAATCCAAATAGTATATTATTATACTACAGAAAAATAACTGTAGGCCGTTCGAGCCAGGCTTGGTTAAGAATTTAACTGCAAGGGTTTACTCAAAGTCAATAAAGCCAATTGACTGATGATTCCGCGATTTTTCTACAAACCCAAATCACGTTGCGGGTGAGGTACTTATCAAAGTTCGTGATTAGCCGTTGCGGTATTTATCTATACATAGACTCTTTGTTTTTGTTTTTTTCTTGCACGAGAGTGATACCAAAATGACGTAATATTTTCGTGAGGGAGAATACTTATGAGAAGTCAACTGGTTTTATTGTCCTTGGGTTTACTAATGCGGTACTATTGTGAGCATAGTGGACAACATTGTTTTAGATTTAAACATTGTTTAGTACAAGTGGGACAATCCGCCTTACCATTAACGTTTCTCGTTGCTTTGTCGCTTAAAAAAACTAAAGTAAATTTTATCCCGACTATTTTTTAAAAACAACAGATTATTAAAAATAAAGTGTTTTTTTTTAAAGATAGTTTTTTTTTATTTAATGTGTTTTTAACTTTATTTTTTTAGCTGAATGAAATAGCGGCCACTTAACGACAACTAAGATAAGATAAGAGATCATAGTAGGGCGGTATAAAAAGGTATTCGATTTTTATTATTATTTATTATTACTATTCGATGCAACTAGCTTATTTTAGACTGATTTGCAATCTAAACAAAAAAAAACACAATGAAACTTAAATCCACGAAAATTAATCTCTTATTTTCATTATCCACCACATACCTACCCCTGACCCTGTAACCTAATTTCTCGCAATGAGGAATTTTATTTCATTCATTTCAATTTAATAAGCAAAAATGCTATCCATAACAGCACGCTTGACAACTGACAAATGGCCCATATCAATTTCTTAATGCAGAGCTTTTGTTCCATTGCTTAAGAAATTATACAGTGGTTTCCTGGAAAGCAGCAATAATTTACAATTACCTTACTTACCTACTACAATGTAATTACCTTTTACTACGTTAAGTTGGGATTTATTCGCTAAACGGTGTCCTAAAGAGTTCAAAGTTCATTGCATTTAGAATATTTTCCCGCATTGCAAACGTATATACCTACTATCACCGTAGTTACTACATTAATTTAAGAGTATTTCAGGTTTAATTTGCTTGTTGAAAGCACAATTTATTTATAAAACTAAAATATATAAATTGATAGATTTTTCTTATGTTTCCACGATGTTGAATTGACAACAAAATCATTTTCCGGTTTTAATCGCGTTGTTTTTTATTAATTTTGAGCAATGTTGCAATGACTGACTACCCTGAGTCGTCTATATCTTCATGTCAAATAAATTGATAATTATGATTGTACTAGCCGCACCTTGCGTAAGTCTTGTTCCCGCGAGAAAATAGTCTACTATCTGCACCCCGCGGTTTCACCCGCGTAAGTCCCGATCCCGCGGGAACGTCGAAGTAAAAAGTAGCCTATGTGTTTTTCCAGGTTTCCAGCTACTTATATGCCAAGTTTCATGGTAATCGGTTTAGCGGTTTTTACGTTATAGAGTAACAAACACACATACACACATTTACACATGCACATATACTCACAAACTTTCAGCTTTATAATATTAGTAGGATGTATTATTTTAGATCTCTAGCTACCTACATTCCAAGTTTCATCGCAATCGGTTTAGTTCAAACTTTTTGCGTGAAAGAGTAACAGAGCCACATACATAATATAAACATTCGCGTTTATAATATTAATAGGAATAAGATTTTGTTAGACCAACTTGAAATGTAGAAATGTCTAAAGCGCCCATGGCTTATTAATAGCATTTGTGATCAAAGCATGGAGCTGTACTAACAATGCAATTACAGAGAAAGAGATGTGCAAAGAACACGTGTCATTCGTTCCAGATTTAGGCTGTGAAATGGAATAACATTATAGTTTTGTGGACTGTGGCGGGCGGCGTGCGTGCGACGGGGTGCGGTCACTTACGATTACAGTTTGCGGTGATCAAACCGTATTAATGGATTAGCGATTACCTATTACATTAACGCCTAATAAACTCTGCAAATATATGTACTTACCTACATAATTATGTAGATATTTTATTTAAGAAACTTTTTTTAGAATTTCTTCTGTTTTCGGGACTTTGTATTAAAATAAAACGCATTTTCCAGTTTTCATCGCAAGGTTTTTAGTTTTAGCATTGTTGCAATGCCGTCCCTACGTTTCGGTGCCTTAGCAGACACCTTCCTTAACCTTACCTTTTTTTTACTGAAAACTGTATTCATGTATAAAATTTGCTAGAGTTTTTACTGCTAGAGCTTTTTAACTCTAACTCGGCTCCCTGCTCGCTAATTAAATAGGCACTGATATAATTAAAGTATTTTAGGTATGATCGATATTTTTTCGAAAACGATTTAACTATTTGTGTTAATTACCTATACTTCAAAATCACACTTTAAAAGTTTTATCGTTAGCAAAATTATCGACATTTGATAAACCTTATTCGAAAGAACTTGAATAGAGTAAAGAGACAATTGAAACAATTTTATTGTAGGATAATCCACCTAGTAAAATGTTTAATTAATACATCAATTCTAAAAGTACATTAAAATCTGAATAATTGAACAAGGTAGGTAATGACTGCCAGCACATATAAAATGCCTTTCTGTTGTTTTCCGAGTTGAATACGAATGTCCATTTCCGGCCACGCGATCCTCGCATTAAGGGACTCAGTCAAGTGTCTCTGACGATAAGTAAAAGAGTTTCCTCGTTATTAGTATTTCGATTCGATTATTATAAAATTTTAACATTATTCTCAAACAATTATTTGAAATAAATACTTTAAATTACTTTTCATGGAGCCACCGTACTCGCCCCTCCAAAGATGATGAGTCAATTTTTGTAATTTTCTATGGAATAACCGTAACTTGGCGGGACTTTTACTGACACAATTCAGGCTAATAACAGTTTTTGTGACACTAAACAAGAAAAAAGCTTTCCCCGTTTAACGGAGCGTAAATGTGTACTCCATGTTACCGCCACCCTTAAGCAGACATTATTAGAGGGGTGTCGCATGGCCGACGTAAAATTTTGTAGCAATTTTTCCTCTAATACCGTGAAGCTATATAGACTTTAGGTCACGTTGGGGGCATAACTTGCACCGCAAAATATATGTTGGGGGAGAAATGAAAACTTAAATTGTGATTTGCATCTATTGGAGTCGTATGTCGCAGTAGTAACTAACTATACTTACCTAACGTTTAAATATGTATGTAGTTCCATTCTTAGATGATTGGTTGGAGAAATAAGATATTATTTAGCCTATGAAGAAGCTGTCTACCTATTAAGAAGCTGCCTACCTGTAACTCTCACTGAGAAATGTTTAAACTTTCTTTACAAGGGTCACCTTGTTAAGGGAGTAAACCACTAATAATTATGTAGGTATACGGACCGCCATATATTTCCAAAAACAAGTAAACGGCCCGTATTGTTTCTCTATACATAAGAGACACAAATGAGGGTTACAATTTTACTTTTAATAGTAATTAGCAATATATTGCACTAAATACAAAGGATGTTGCCGATGGTCGCTTGTTCCGGACAAAGCGAAGGCTCTCACACTACAAAGAGCTTAGGCCCTAAAATGTCCCCACCCTGAAAATTTGTTTCATTAACAAACGAGCCTAAAATTTCTTTTGCGTCGAAGTTAAATCCCCGTACCGTATTTTGTAGAGCTCCAGTTACCAAAGATTTTTATACTGAAATAAATAACAAAGGGTAAATTGTAGGGTGTCCACTGTCCAGTAGATATGTTCAAAGCTTTTATATTGTCTATAGAATTCAAGTTTCAATAGTTTTAGGTTCGTATTCGAAGCAGTATTTCATAAATTTTAGTATTTTGGTTGAAATATTTCGATGTGGATAAAAATTTATAGATGCGTGAATTTCAGAATATCATAACAATGAAACATTTCGAAACAGCTTTTGAAGAAAATTTTGGTAACAAATAACATTCGAAAACGACCAAATTTGATTTTGAAAGCATAAGCTGAATATTTTCTAAAAAAAAAACATTTTAAGTGTTCTTCCTGAACAGCGCTAAATAAAAACCTGTTTCTGTCGAACAAAGAAGTACGTGAGGCAAATTATTTATGTATTGCCGTGGTCGGTCTAATTACGCAAGGCTTTTGTTCTTGTAGCCAACCATACTTTACTTCCATCCAACCTTCTCTATACTCTCGCCTGTAAAGATATCAGATATAATAGCCAGGGTCCACTATTAAACCACCCGGTGTATACTCTTTTGTTCAACTTATTAAACCCATCCTGAATAGAATTAATTAAAAAAGCCTAAATTTATAACTAAACTTCTAAATAAAAAATAATATTATACACAATTGAAGATAGGTATAGTTAGTTGTATTTTAGCAAACCCGTTTAGACCGTTTAGACCCGTCTTTTTTGTTAGGGACCGTTTTGACCAAATAATAGTGTGATTGATAGATAAATAAATAAATATAATAAATAAATCCTGTGACGAACACACAGCGCCATCTAGCCCCGTGGTAAGCTGCTAAGCTTGTGTTACGGTGGCTAGACAACGGATATACTAATATTTATTTTTCTTTTGTAAATACATACATATTATACATAGAAATACGCCCAGGCCAGATACAAATATTTATTTTTTAAGCTTAAATATTTGCACCCAGCGGGAATCGAACCCGCAACCTTCTGTATTGCAGCCAAGCGTTCGCCCGACGCGCCACAGAGGTCGTCGAATAGATAGATAGGTAGATAGTTATATATAAAAACATTTTTCGTATCACAAGTTAGTATATGCCTACACGTCTGTGCAAACTACATTTTGAATGAAATATATAATATTCTTCAAAAAGAAGAAAGCCCTAAGTCGACGAGCTGGTCTAAGATGGCGAGGTCCTCATTGATTTTTCCGAAATTTTGTTTGATTAGATGTAAGTAAACTAATTTTTTTGGTCGGAAAAAATATATGTCATAGTTCAAAAAACTTAATGAGGAAACATTTGGTTAAAACAAGATATAAGCAACTTCGGTCAATAAAAAAAATCTCAGAAAAATGTTTTTTTTTTTGTATTTTTCATCTGTAGGTAGTCAGAGAACATTGGACTTTTATTTATAAAAAAAAAGTTAAATAGTAGGTATTAATTAACATTTATAAGGGATGTGTTTGGTTAATAATTCTAATATATAAAATATCTTTAACAATCTTACTAATATTATAAACGCGAAAGTTTGTATGTAAGGATGTATATATGTGAGGTTGTTACTCTTTCACACAAAAACTACTGAACCGATTGCGATGAAACTTGGAATATAGGTAGCTGGGGACCTGGATTAACACATAGGCTACTTTTTATCCCGATTTCCCGTGGGAACGGGACTTACGCGGGTGAAACCGCGGGGCGCAGCAAGTTTGATTATATATATCAAACATTCTCGCATTTTGCTGTCTATCGTTGTTCTAGGCAAAGGATTTTTTCTCGGTACAGCAACAAGTTCTAAGACCGCAACTGTGCTTACAATGGAAAATAAAACAGGCGAATTTCAAAAATGTTTTCATTTATGTATTTTCACGTTGTATGTATGACCCCACGTTATGATACGACGGGGAGGCGAAGCACTGCAATCACACCGAGAGAAGAAGCATCATATGTTATTCACGCGTAATAAATATTAGAATAGGTGCAGTGATTGCTAGAACAGGTGTCGACTCACACTTATTGATGTAAACTGGTCTCTTTACATTTATATACCAAGAACCGTTCTGAAATTTGCCAAGTTTGCACGTTATTTTACTGTGGCGTCCGAGGGTAACATTTTATTACCAGTCAGGGTCCTCATTCGATACTTTCAATCTTTTTATTTGTCGGACGTTACGCAGGTATACCGTACACGCGAGCCGAGGTAAACGATTGGACGAGACGAGACGGTTACGTAATATTCAATGTTGAAAAATTTCTTCGCAGGTTTTCAGGTACAAATACGATTCCAAATTGAAATATTGATATCCATCAGATTCTGACCAGCATAATAAACTGGTATTTCAATTCGATATGAATTATGATAAATGAAAAAATATTTGACCCGAATAAGAAGTTCAACTATGTTTTTTGTACAATGATTTATTATTTATCGCTGAAAATATTAATGTTGACCTTCGAGAGGGTATAGAATAGTCTGAGGCGTGTAATAGAGGAGGGAGAAAGAGAGAGCGAGAGAGAGATCGAAGAGAGTGCATCGTCGAGGTGAGTGTTGTGTTGAGCGATAGGTGAAGGATGTGACAAGAGTGATGCTCACGAAGAGGCATACGGGGAGGCAACGAGCGCGCCCCGCGCCACCCCCGTTATCGATTGCCCCAGTTGAGAGCGGAGCGGAAATAATGATAGAACGGGATGCAACCACTGCCCGATCCGATGCCCAACTCCACCTAGTTACATAACTGTAGTGCACTACACAAATATTTGTTTAAGATAGGTAATATTTAATCTTCCCTTTCTTTCATTTAATGCAATTCTCGATAACTCCTCTCGAACGCGCAGCTCTTCAGCTCTCGACTGTGTTATCCCGGATTACTTTAACTTTAATCTCTACATCTCTTTATAATTAAATCCAGGATATCGCTATTACAAATTCTTATAATAGGTAAATTTAAGAGCAGTAGTATTAGTCTAGCAGGCGAGTTAGGGAAAGTGGGACCCATCAAAGTAAACAACTTTACAAAGTCGAGCGTGGAAGTGACATCCTGCTTATATCTATGTGAACGGATCCTGTAATAGCTTCCTCAATCTCGGCGTCAAAGTTCTCATAAGGCGCTTCTTAACTAAGGCGTTAAGGAAGATAGTAAGAGGCCTTCGGCAGGGTCTTAAAACTTGGTCGAAACTTGCGTAACTCGATCTTCACGATCTGGCACCAGCATCAATACGGTGATAACTCACAATACGTTATTAGCATAATAATGATTTAATTGTCAGTAAATCCAGCCTTCATTTCGGACACTTACATGCAAAATTTCAGCAAGGGAAACTATCGGAAGCATAGACTTGAACGTATCGTACACTACCCATAAACGAACCCCAATTTGGTAAATGGAAACTATAGCAACTAAGTACGGGACATGTCATGCTATAAAGAAGTTGTTAAAAAGCTGTTTTTATAAGAACACCCAAATGGCCATTCTATGTTCATCGTAAAAACGTAGTTCATAAGCCATAGAAGTTTCATAGCTGGGCCTATAATCAGTAATATCGATTTTACGATAAAAACGCGTTGAACAAGAGCGTGTCTCCTTCGCGCCGGTAAATTGCAGAGGAATCTGAGCGCCGTCCGTTCACATCCAATGATAATAAAGTGTAAAAAGAGTCGTCGTTTTAACGTCCACTTTATGGGCACTTCCGGTGGTCCGTATAAGGTTCAGGATGCGCCGGATATATGGTGGTACTTAAACTCTTCTTAAATCGATACTGTATTTTATCATAGTATTTTACTAGTTCCTGCTCGCTCATAAACATACAATGTAACGTATTTTAAAGGGCATAGACTTGGTTTTGACCTTATTTTACTTGATTGATAAGAATATTTACCATTTCAATATTAGTTAAACGGATAATTGAAGTATGTTTTAAGATACAACCATCTTTTTTATCTGGATTACGAGTAGGTAAGCGTTTGACCACCATATCATATCAGATGGTAAGAAATAACGCGGGCTAAGTACAGTACACTTACCGAGAAAATACTGATTTTTTTACATTTGAAAGATGCTACAGATAACTTATTTCGATGAAAGTTTTGTAATTCTCCCGAAATTCCTACTAGTTATAAAGGTGAAAGTTTGTGTTAGTAGGTGAGTATGTTTGTTTCTCCTTCATGCAAAAAAATCTGAACCGATTGCAATGAAACTTAGTATGCGGATAGCAGAAGATCTGTATTAACATATTATATTATGTATGTTTTATATCCCGATAATTCAGCGGGATCGGGACTTACGCGGGTAAAACCGCGGCGCGGAGCTAGTATACACTAAAAATCATTAAACCACTCCTACTCCTACGTTTTTTATTAGGACTCTGACAGTTCAATGCTTTCACGGATTTTTATGAATGGTTCTACTGTCCCGTTTATTTTCTGCCAATATTTTAAAAGCTTGGAACTAAACACGATATACTTAGTGAATAGCAAGTGGTCTTATATGTAGCATCGTATAAAGTACCTGCGAGTAAACAAGTTCAACAAAAGAAGGTTACTTATATTATTTTCTTAAAATCAACTGAACCGTTTAATTTACTAAGTCGTTCAATTCTTAGTGAAGAATCATTATACGGAGTAAGATCGAATGTCGTAAAACGAAGACGCCTATTTAAAGTAGATCAGTCTATGAAATAAACTTGAGAATCCAATTAAGAAATGAGCGAAGAACGGATTTATTCTAGCTTCGCTTTATTAACGTATTACATGGTAATAAAATGGAATGTTTAAACTCTATGCTGTGACATTTAATGACCAATTAAATACGTTTACAATAAATGGTAATTACGACATCAGTAAATTTAGGTATATATAATTGAATTATTTACATAATTACAACAAATGAACATAAAATTGAGAGAGAATACACACAACAGGTTTATAGCATGCTAACAAGAAACAGCATTCAAATTACCTTTCGGTTTTTAGTTAACGTATATGTATAAATAAATAATAATAAAAAAAATCTGTATACAACCCACAGCGCCATCTAGCCCCATAGTAAGCTACTTGTCACGTTAGCTTGTGTTACGCTAACTAGACAACTGATATAATACTTATGTTTATTTTTATTTTGTAAAAACATACTTATGATGCATAGAAAGACACCTAGCCCTTATACATTTTTATTTTATATACTCATATTTATTTTTAAGCATAAATATTTGCACTGGGCGGGAATCGAACCAGTAACCTTCTGCATGCATTTTTGTAAAATCATGTCATTTTTTTAAATTTTTTGTTTAGCTTTATGTCTAAAAGTTGTATTGAAGGCCGATCGATATCAACCCTTCGTCGGTTTTGATTTTTCAGGAATTTAATTTCTTTGTGACCTAATATTTCAAAATACTATGAGTACTTTAAAACGTTTTTTATACTCTTAACGTTGTTTCTATACGGTACATACTGATTTTATAACATTAAGCCGGGGACTTACTAGCGAGTGGTTTCTATCACCGTTCCCTGTATTGTTACCAAAATACATTGTGTGTAGGAACGCTGTACCTACGTGGTTTCTAAGCCTACACGAGCAGTTCACAGCGAGCTAGCGACTGTTAGTTAATTACCGCAAAACAAAAACGATCGCGGACTCGTACAGACTAGAACAGTGACGGTTAGGGCTCGTTAGTGGGTACCCGGCTCCATTTTCGATTTTTTTTATTAAAATTAATGAATTATAAATTTATTATAAATAAAATTGGCAAAAGTCCTACTACTAAATCTACTTACTAAATATGTCATTATTTTTTCAATAAAAATAGATCATAGAATATACAATTACGTAAGTACTTTTATTTGATACTGTTCAAATACCGTATTCTCGTTATAGGGTCGACGTTTCCTGCTGCTATTAAAATTTTACGAGTGAAATGGCGAAATGAATGTCAGAATTAGGTTAAGGACCACGGACCACGCTTGCGTGACGTTACCTACTGCCTACTGCTACCTCACCGGCAATTTTAAATTAATGACAATTGGACTCGCTTTTCAGTTTGCCTAAGGCCTGATTTTTCATTCTACAGATAAAAGATAACTATCGAATAAGTTCGACGAAGCCTTCAAATTTAGATATTCTAAATTTAGATTTGTTTTAATTTCAAGTGTTACATTTTGTTTGTCAGATATCTCTATCTAGGGATTTGAAAAATCAGCCCTAAGTCCGTTTAAAGTGCGAGAGTTCAACCCGTGCATATAATAATGTCCCGGGCACTACATCACCATAAATACCATGGATTAAAATTGCTAGCGTTTAGCTGCTTAAATTACAGCGTAATAACTGTTTAAATTGGATGAAAAAGGCCAATTATATCAATATATCTAATCAATTCAATTCAATTCAATTAAATTCATTTATTTCACCATAAAATTACATTGCATAAGTCAAGTCAATAAGTCAAGTCATAAGTCATAGTCAAGTCATAAGTCAATCAAAGTCAAGTAAGTAAACTAATTATTGTCTTGAAGTTTGTTACCAACCTGTTAACTTGTCACTTGACTATGCATTACATTCGTTCTATATTTCACGTGAAAATAGGCAAACAGAATAATGCTTAATTGAATTTCATTACATTACAAATTTATAATTAGTAATGCAATGAAATTCAATAAATTAGTTTTTAATTAGCTCTAGCAATTGAGCAATTAATTTTAGTGGCTTAATGTTTGTATTACTTAAACATTTGAATTAAATAATGTTCGATACCTACGTATCGTTTTCTACGTAGGGTTTTCTGAATATTTACGAGATAGTTTGTTATGTCTTCTAAATTCAATTTGAAACTTGTGAAGTGAGGTTCTTCGGATTACTAGATTTGTCACCGGAGTTGATTGCTCTACTTGTTAAGCTGAATATTTTCTTTGTCGACGGATTCTCAATATAATTATGAAAGCTGAAAAATTTCTTATCATTCGTTCTCTACTAATCAACTAATTTTATGAAAAACTAGCAGATTCTCTCATTGAGCACAAAAATATACCTACTCACATTAAAACTAATTTAAGGGAATTGAACAAAACTCTTTCAATTAAAATAAATTTCAAATCATCATTTATTATTTAAAATTTCTTGAACTTGATTAAAAATACAATATTTGCTTATTCAATAACCTATTCAAACTAAATTGAAGTTTAGAAAATTAGTTACATTGAATATTAAAGACAGCAGAGCTATTGAGTGGGTTTATTTAAACAATATTTCTCTCAGGTACAGCTATTTGCTTTCAATACTTGTGATATCGTATCTAATAAATATTTGAGTATGAAATTAGTGTTGGAATGCTCCGTTACGTAAAGGTAAGAGGTACGATAAACAATGAGTAAACAGACGAGGCATTTTCGATAGATTTCAGGGTTTTTGAGACAGTTTCGAACGTGGATTGGCATTCGAGGCACGCGCCCTTTTCTTTGTTTCAGCTGCTTATAACGAGATATTGTGATTCCCTGGTATTATGACACCACATACACAGACGGCGCGAATATCAAATACGCCATTATGGATGCGAAAAGTGTATCATTTGAAAGCGTATCCAAGAAGAAATGAGATACATCAGGCAACCCTCTACTCAGGGATATAAAGATATACCTAAGATGCATTATGATTAGAATCCCGGGTCTAGATCTCGTTGTTGATAATAATATCAATTGGTTTACCTGGAGTCTTCTCGAAAACATACCCGGTATAACGGTCATTAAAATTTATATTAACTCAATTTATATTTCACGGAAATAGTGTTAGTTTAAAAAGTATACATAGCTGTCTCCAGCGGCTCCATCGATCGATTCAAAGGCAAAATTAAATATTATTTGAAATGATACCATCAATGTTACCATAACAATTAGAAGCGAGATTTACACATAACTTACATTACCAAGCAATAAATCAAAAGCAGGAAAGGTAATAGATACACGAAAAAAATCACAGCTTGAGTCAGATCTGTATCTTAAACCGTAAACCGGGTCTTTATCATCTCTATCGCATTAGATACACGTTTTCTTATTAAGATGTTATACACATTGAATAAATAATATCATTATTGACATTGTATATAAGGTTACGTGTCTCAGCAGTAATATGTATGTACAAGATAAGTAAAATGGATGAGTATTGAATCTAAAATGTTTTATGGACTATCTTAGTGGTTACGATTTATTTGCCATTACAATGGATTTACTTTACTTTCTTTTATTTGGTAGTGTATCTTTATTATGATTTTTATTTCATTTACTTTTACTTATTGGTTAGGTTTATTCTTTTTGGTACATAAAAAATATTAGGTAAGCGTTTCAACTGATTCTTTTTCTGATTCTTGTTTACTTGTGACTTGTTGATTACGTATTAAGGTAAAACAATAGGTTACTTCTCAAGCTAACTACATTTAGTAGTTAAAATTATGTATTAATGAAGTTACGTAAGTTAGTTACCATCAATATTTATTCAACATTTATTCCCATTTAATCAACATTTTTTTTTGTTTTTTTTTATGTCTTTCTAAACATAAAAAAAAAACAAAAAAAAACATCTAAAACACAAATATATAATACACAAGCCTAACCTTATCAAAAAAACCCAACCGAATCAAATTCCCTACCAGCCATAGATCCCAACATGCTCACATTTATTTAGTTTTTAATGTGTTGTTTTTGTAATGTTTTTGTGGTTGATCAAATAAAGTATTATCATTTCTATCTATCTATTTATTTAATATTCCGATCTTGTGAATTACTCAAATTATACAGGATACTACTGAGATTATATTCACAACTAATGTGGTACCTACTTATCGTTCTTATTTTTTGTTATAACATACTCTTTAACTTACTATTTTACTGTTTACTTTTGTACTCGAGCTGTTGATTCGATGGAAAATACTGAAAAACAAATAACAACACCAAGGCTCCGACAAAGATTTACGTTATCTCTAGAATTATAGGGTAAGTATAGAAAGGTAACTATCATTATATGATCATTTTAAGTACATTTACACGTAATTCGTAATAAATCGACCGCAAGACGATCGTTGTAAAGATTCACTGCGGTTAGAAGCTTCTTACAAGACATGCGACACCGCCGGCGTACCCATAAAACGTGAACCATCACGCAATGAAACACAATACTCTCTGATCTTTGATTTTTAAGGTAGCATTTATTGATTACCTACGGTCTATTGAATTACTTCTACTTCACTTGTGCTAGATAGTTATTTGAAACTACTGTAACTACAGTAAATTGTTTTTTCGCTTCTGTTGTAACCTGCCTGTCGATTCTGTAGAGAACTCACGGCATTCTTACGCCAGATTCTGCGGGGATTTCTTATTTAGCATTTTAATAATTTCATAGATAAACAAAATACTTGCTAAAGCTAAGTTTTACGTAGTTACACTAAAGTCTAAGGTCCCTATTATTAACTTGGAGTAAGGTTGGAGTAGTGAGAACATGCCTTGTCTTTTTCCATAATATGAACTTTCAAAGTTGACAGACAGAAACAAAAGACAGAATAACTACTCCGACCTTACTCAACTTTTATTAATAAAGGTTATAAATCGTTAGTGTTAGTGAAGACGAAAATGACCAGTTTTGTAAAATATAGAAAGATTAATTTTAAAAAACATCGCTAAACATTTTCAAGCTCACAATAAAAAGAAAGTTTGTATTTTCGAAAGTCGAGGAACAAAAGTTATACTTGAATTGTAAGAAGCGTCCCTTAGCTATATAATAATCGCTTTAAGCGATAAGGCCGCCTACTTGTTCAACATTTACTTATTAATTTTCACATTTTATTTTTAAATGTGTTGTATTTGTTATGTTTTGTTGATGATCAAATAAAGAATTATCTTTCTATGTATCTATCGATCTATAGTATGCTCGCTAATCCCGGCCAAGTACGTAATTACTTAATATTTAATGTGCCATATAAACGCAGCCTAACACTTCGGTTCTGTGACTTGTCCCTTAAAAATGTTGTACAAAAAGGTACCAAATTGAAATGAAACTCATTTTTCCGGTTTGAATCGCGTTGCTTCTTGCATGTTATCAATGCCCTGTGTCGAGGTCTATTCAAGACTTTGCATAGAAGTGACAAGTGAAGTGATGTTCGAGTTTTATAGATAAAGAATTAGCACTTGTTTTAAACTAAACAATTTTGGCTTATTTTCAAAACATCTCAGCAAATTAATCACCAGTTTCTGTTATTAACTTGCAACTTACACCTACGATTAGATTGTGTAGATTTTAGTTTTTTTTTTAATTTAACAAATTTGACAACATGATCAAAATAAAACAAGAAATATGGAAAAACGGGTTATTTAACATGTTTAGAAATATTTTATTTGTAGTTTGATATTTAGTATTATTATTATTAGAACTTCGGCTCTAGATTCCGATTGTATACTTTTTTTAAAATTTAAAAGTTAGTATAAATTTAAATTTTAAATTACTCCGCCGCGCCGTTTCGGCAAACGGACTACAC
Organism: Idaea dimidiata; assembly: GCA_949358125.1. Classification (NCBI taxonomy): domain Eukaryota; kingdom Metazoa; phylum Arthropoda; class Insecta; order Lepidoptera; family Geometridae; genus Idaea; species Idaea dimidiata. Next base: position 9,503,469 of record OX442339.1, on the reverse strand, counting down.
GTGAAATCGTCTAAGTTTAAAAAAATAGATATTTTTTCAGTAATTTCTACTTGCTTGTGCACGAGACGATTTAATAATATGGTAGAGAAAACAACCATGTATATAGGTGAGTTTAAAATCGTTTATGATCAAAATTAGATTACACTGTATGTATCGCTATATCGCTAAGATTAAAAACCGTCATCCGTAGATTTAATATCGCCTTCACGTCGCGTCGTCTAATTAAAGTTAGTAAGTTAATATACCATCGCAGGCTTATTATAAAAAGGTTTACCTGCGGCTTACGGTGCGGCATCCAATGTCGCGCGGAAGGATGTTACGCAGTGCTCATTACGAACAACAGTTAACCAAGGGTGAAATCCTATCTTGTTTGCACCCTTGGATTAATATTAATTTTATAATGGCTATGTTCAAATCTGCCATAGTGACATGACGACGCAATGTATATATAAATATGCATCAATCTATATCTATAAAGTCCTGATAGATCAACGCACAGCCTAAACCGCTGATAGTAGGTACCTGCAGAACAGAACATTTTAGAATCTCTCTAAATAGTCGTGTTAATATAATAATCTTACTAATATTATAAACGCGAAAGTTTGTATGTATGTATGTGAGGTTGTTACTCTTTCACGCAAAAACTACTGAACCGATTGCGATGAAACTTGGAATATAGGTAGCTGGGGACCTGGATTAACACATAGGCTACTTTTAATCTCGATATTCCCGCGGGAACGAGACTTACGCGGGTGAAACCTCGGGGCGCAGCTAGTATGCTATAGACTAGCAATATAATTAATATATTGCATTGAGACTATTTGAGACCAACCCGTAATTGGTAGACTAAATATCGTAAATAAAAATTATATGTGTATATTAACGTTGAAGTAAGCCGTCTAGTAGAGAGTGAGTCATTCTGTCAGTGAACTCACTTTGATTAAACCCTACTCTACGGGTTATACGTACCTAGGTAAATACACGTTGGGTATGTATATTTAAATACCTAGCTAAGAGTAATGAGTCTGTGTAATTTGATTTACTTAATTATTGGATTTATCTCTTTTAATCTAGTATTATTTGACCAGATTAACAATAGACTTTAACAGTATAAACTATGAGGAGAAGGAGACTCGCTATTTTCGATAGTTTTCGTTAAATATTGCTAGTTGTAACAAAAAAAAGACCATTTTACGGTTATTGCGATTTTCAATATTTTTATACTTTTTAAATCCATTGACAAATTTATGGAAAATTAGGGCAACTAGACACAATTTATCATTTGCTGTTAACTGAAAACTACCGTTGAAAAATGAAGTTGCAATGTCTTTGCCGGTTTTTTAAATTATGTATGTAAACTAAACGGCTTCTTACGAATCGTCAGTAGCCGCAATAAGCAATACAAATAGTACATGATAACTTGGAAACGTCATATAGATTTTAGTGTGGCTTCGGAACGCGCCCTCCGATGAGAAAAATCCACGAGAAACGGTCTCATGTTTTTTTTTGTTATCATGTGTTAAATTCGTCATACATAATACAGATATCTATAATTTGAACAGGAGAAATCAATGATCATGACCATAGATTCTTTTCATTAAGATATGACGACGTATCATAGTACGCCATTTTGAATCTCATAATGGTTATGTCACATACGTCTTTAGGTAGTTTATTATATTAAAGAACACTGGTGCTACCAGTGAGTGACTCAATCTTAAGCAGTTCAGTTAAAACAAATTATGTTTACACATTTCGCGTGACGTTAAACGTTTCCGAAACGCGTTATTTAAGTTCCGAAATCAACGGCAAAACAGTTAGGTACATGCCGAAGGTTCAAGAATTAGAGTAACGTTTTGAAACCGCACAATCACGATTACTTAAGTGAACAACGACAGCCTGTATCCGTTTACAGTAGGTAAATAAAACATGGAAACTTGTTGAAGTGCAAAGAAAACACGAGGGCAATTTAAAAATATGTATACCTAACTATAATATAGGAAGAGAGGAAAAAAAACTCTATTCTTGGATGCAAATGAAAAAAAAATAGTTTGAGTGACTTAGAGTAAGCAGAAGAATAAGAATTTATAGCGCTTTATAAACTTGTTTTTGTAGGGTTGAATAGACGATAAGGTGTAGTGATTTCCTAACAGAGCGACATAACCGTTTGTTCGGTAAAGCTCTTTATTAAATAGATAAAAAAAAAAGAATTTATAGTTTTTAAAATTAATGCCTGTTTCTTTGCCTGTCTGTCAGTTTCTTGCACTAGAGCAGATCCTGGACGCGGCTAAAACTCCATGGCGTTCGTTATACGAATAGAAGGCGTCATTAGAGTCATAGTTATGTGATAAGTCCCTGTAATATTTTCCTAAGAACTTGATGTATATATATATGTAGGAACTGAGGTAAATTGGGCTAAGTAAGAACAAAATAAAATCGAAATACAGAAAAGATAGACGTCAATAAAGGCAAGACTCTGCCAACTGTTTATCTACCCCACTTGTAAGAATTGCATAAAAAAAGTGCAAAGAAACTCTATTACACTGAATTTTAAATCTCTGTACAAAGAATACTTTATTTTATCTGAACATTGAGGTCTGTTATATTCGTGGTTAGTTCTTATTATACAGGTGGCTACTTGGGAAGGAGATAAAAGCAAAGATCACGCGATTCATTTATCTAATTGTGTCTGGGGCTTTATTCCTTACCGCTATTAAGCTGGATATAACGAGATATAAAATGTTAATTAGTTGAAATTGCTATTGAAATAAATGTTGCAATTTTCAATAGGTTCAAAGTATTTTTGAGAAGGTTGACAATCATAATTATGTAGGAACTAGCTGCGCCCCGTGGTTTCACCCACGTAAGTCCCGTTCCCGCTGGATAATCGGGATAAAAAGTAGCCCATGTTCTATTCCAGGTCTCCAGCTACCTATATTTTATCGCAATCGGTTAAGTAGTTTTTGCGTGAAAGAGTAACATACAAACTTTTACGCTAATAAAATTAGTAAGATTTGACTTTGAATTATATGTAATGAATATCGTTGTGAGTTTAGTTGTAACACTAGTTGAATTTTCCTTATCTGAGTTATATAACTTAGATGTGGTAGACATAAAGATTGCATTATCTGCCATTTCTTCTTTCTTTCTTCTTTTTCGTGTAGTGGTGTGGCTCACCTGGTGTTAGAGTTTTCAGATCGCCCTAAGGCCTTTAACTTGACCTAACGACTGTTATCAGAGATAACAACCGGGACCAACTGCTTAACGTGCCTTCCGAAGCACGGAGGAGCTCGAGAAAAATATTTTTTGCCACACACATTTTCGGTCACCCATCCAAGTAATGACCGCGCCAAGCGTTGCTTAACCTGCACAATCATTCAAGATCGGCTGGTACAGCTAGGCCAATGAGCTCCTGCCACTATCCTTCCTCTATACGGCTATATCTTGCTAAATCTTATGTGTTGGGTTTACTCAAGGGTCTTGTGTATGCACAAGTACCTATTTATTGAACTGTTCCAGACGATTTGTCCCATGTTCTTGAGTTTAAAAGTTCGTGTTTATAACACTCATGTACCTGTGGCAATCAATATGCTGTCATCGACATAAAGAGCGATACCACTCTCACCTATGTATATATGTACGAGTATGTACCTACGTTCGATGTTAAACATAATTTTGAGGCGAATAATGGTGGTAATCATTTTGTGACGTGTTAGCAGAGTAGCCTTTGGTTGTTATATTAACGGGTGTCAAAATAGACCGTTCAAAAGGCTCACTCAGCCTCATAAGTGTCCATTAGCGAACTGAGACTGATACTGTAACCTTATATGTTTGACATTCGGCAAGGGTCCACAGAAAATGGAACTTCAGATAATAACGACGCATTTTCGAGGTTTTTATTATAATGTTATCCACTTTACCCCTTTTATGTATTTATAGAATGTTTTTCGTTTAAAAGTTTTGCTTATTTGATGATATCTTCAAATTTTGCTGTTCACCTGTATCTTTCAAACTTTAGAAAGTTGTGTAATTTACATTATTATACCCTACGGCTACGAGACATTATGATTACCTAGCAGGCTTTACTACCCATCGAAACATCTTAAAAATGAGGCTATCCAATGAACAAAATAAACAATTTTTTTTTCGCAATTCGGTGTAGAGGACGTCAAAGTAAGCACGTTTTACCTACATTACAAAATACAAATACGAATAAATGTATTCAGCAAAAAACACATTTACAATAAGACTGATCAATGACACAGCTATTGCTGCATATTGGATTAGGTACAGAAAGTTGGCCAGTGGTACCCACACTCAGTGTAAAGCTTGTGTTGTGGGTAAACAATATTTACGATTTCCATAAGCTTAGTATAAAATAACCTCAGCCGCGACAGTACCGAACATACCTACTTAAAATGTTCCTCTCCTAAAAACAAAATATTTTAATAAATATGTAGGTATATAATAAATAAACAACGAAAATATTTGTTATATTATTATTCAACATTTGATAAAAAATACTTCCATGTTATTTTTATAGTCTGACTGAAACAAGCGGTCTACACCGCACTAGTTAACGCGGCGTATGAACTATGAACATAGGAAATAGTAGCCGTAAACAAAAGTTTTCGTTAGGCCAGAGGTAGTAAATGCACGCAGCTCAACTATCTAGCTCTATTCAGAAAATCCAGTGGCTTCGCAACTCCGACATGGCTTTAACTGCCAGGTACTGTAGTTACATAGTATAGGTACACACAGTGAATTGTTGAGTAGCATTTAGGTTTTAAGTCACTCCCAGTAAATGCCTGTTTACTGTTAATGCTCGGTGGGCTGCTGTGTACGCGTTTTATTTCCAAGGATTAGTGGATAATTTACCTACGTAAGAGTAAGCTTACACCGGTTTTATTTGATTTGTACAACTGTACGGTACTGTACCATTAGTTTATGATATTGCCGGTATGGATTGTGTTAAATACAATCCGAATCCGTAAAGGTATGTTTTTTGTTATATTTTAATTACCCGCACTACATGATTTAATTTGGATAAATGCACGATATACCAAAGAGTTATCATTGAATTACCATTCATTAGAAAAGACATAACACGACACTTTTGTTTTAACATTCAAAAAGAGATGGAAATAGGAGAAATATCAAAACTAAACACAATAAATCATTTGACAACTTGTTTTTTGTTTATTATTCTTTCATAATTTCTTTTATGGTTTCCGCGATTTTGCTTATTAAAACACTAACGCATGCGCACTAACGCACTCACTCATGAATAAAAAGCGATTAAACCCGGTAAATAAAGTGTTTTATTATTCTTTCCTCAATGTTAATAAACTGGAATAGATACGTTTTACTTTAATAAATAGAAACAGAAAAATGATACCTACAAACTGATCGTACTATTTGGTGTAAACATATACTTAAAAAGCAAAGAAACGATAACATTGCAACAACAAATTTTGGATATAAGTATGATTAAATCGAGCTACATCATAAACGAAAAAACCATTCATTTCGAGTGAAACACAATAGAAAGAAAGAAATGTTTCGAAAAGAAAATCCATTTCTAATGTTTAATACAGGCAAACTAAAGAAAGGTACATACCTAATTGGCTATTAGTTAAACGATTTAGAAATTATAAAACACAGATAGTAGGGGTGTAATGACGGTCGTTATACCCAGCAAGTGCTCAGACTCCTACACTGGGTAAGTAAACTTCACCTAAGGGTGAATACTGATTTTCACTTTTAATCGGGCGAGTGTTAGCCGCCATTGTAAGTAAATACTTGCTTTTGTAGACCTTCAAATACGAGTATCTTTAAGACCTCACTATAGACTTTTCAAAGTATCCGCAGATAGTTTCATCAGTATGGAAATGTATGAAAGTGCGCACACTACAACATTTTGGTAACGGCCGACTGTTTATACTGCTAAAACTATCGGCAGAGTGTTTGATCTGGTAAAACTTAAACCTGTTGCCTGATTACGTAACTCCTTACAAAACTCAATTGAAACATTGAAATTGTGGACCTGAACCTTCGCTCGACGCGCCACAGAGGCCGTCTGATATTTCTTACATCTTCTTATTCCTTAGATGTTTTTGTTAGGTGCTGTATGTCCAAATAAATAAATATGATGTGCAGGGAGTCTTAAACAAGTTCAAATTACGTTTTGGATCTAAGAGCTATCGACCGATAGACCCATATCAGTCTGTTTTCACCCTGTTTTACTATCTTCCACTTGTAATGTTGCACAAAACATATAAGGTAACACGATAAGCTGTATTTCCTTCCATGATCTCATATCCGGACTTGTTTCAATGGCTCGCGATGTACGTTTAAACCAATTGCCTTAGATAGCGCAACTACGAGTAAAATAGTTATTTCAGTCAGCTTGTTATTGGCTAATGGATTTCACATGGAAATCTTTTGTAGAGTGAGCCTCTATTGAGGTAAATTTACCTTGCATTTACAATTGTCTGGAAATATGTACGACGAGCTAAGCTAAACGGGTAAGTCTTGGTAAATACTTTAGTATTGTAAAGATCAGTCAAGCTTTCTTAGTACTAAATTTAATAGAAAACGACACTTGTTTTTGCATCTCAAAAAATTTTAATTACATCCAAACCTAACTTTACCTTTATAATCCAAACTTTATCTTTTTAAGGGCGTGAAGTTTGTTTAATTTGTTTTACCTAATTTTATAACGATGATAAGTTTTGTTAAGGTGGTGGCACTTTATTGGTACCCTCAATACATCTTTATCTTCGTTGAGGATATTATTTTCATTGAAAATACGAGTCAACCATAAATCCTTCCCCTTGCACCCAACAAAACGTTACGACGATTTACGCCATAAAAACCACGTAAACAAGGATGAACATTATCCAAATAGCAATCGAATGTATCGTTTAATCACAAATACATGTCAGGCTCTCTATCAATCGGTAAGAACCAGTGAACCGTGAAAGTCGTCAAGGGAACGGGAAGTGTGCCAATTATCCGTCGCTATTAGACCATCCGACGAGGCCCCGGAGACCGCTCATGTTTTTCATCAACATTCCCATACAAGCATGTCAACACTATCTTTAATCTATTAATTGCCCGAAACTGGGTCGCAGTAAAAACGACTAGAACGAGTGAACTTCGGGTCGTAGTTTACAGTCTCAGTTTACATGTCGTATGCTAAGATAAATGATTATAGTTTTCAACTCTTCTGTATTTTCTATTTCTACGGAATCTGTAGCTTTTCCAGTGAAATTTATTACGATGTGCCTTTTGAAATTATCTTTACTGTAGAATAAAATTGTTGCAGGTTATATTTATATTCGGTATTCGCCCAGACAGCGTATCACGCTACATAAAAATAAGGTTGTAAAAGTAAAATGCAACAGGATCGTCCTCGTCGCGTCGCTGTTGTTGCTCCCCATACAACGACACTCACCATTAGTTTACATACAAATGGGCGTCGTTTTACATAATCCATCGTACACAATGGCGGTAATTTGTTGCAAACCGTGTGGATAAGCAAATTGATCGCAGCCTTCATAACGCAAACCTGATAGCTTATCGACGCGATCGTACAAAGGTCGTTGATCTCACTACATCGCTACAGACTATGAAAATATTCTTTAAGAAAATGTATTTTCCTTAAGTTCAATGCTTTTTTCTTATGTTAAGATACCTTAAAAGCTAAAGTTTTAACTGTGTGTTTCCTCACGACGTTTTCCTTCGCCGTAAGAGCGATGTTAATGGCGCACATATAAGACTGTGGTGCGCGGTCGGGATTCGAATCCACGACCTTCGAAATGAAAGTCGGGGTGTCTACCACTAGACCAACACCGCTCCTTTTAAGATACCTTACTAAAATTTATTATTTTTTTGTCTAGACGTAAACAGGTTTTATTAAATTGAGCCTAAGCTATCAAAAGATAATTTTGTTAAACTTTTACTATGTTGAAGTTTTTTTATCTAAGTAAAATTGAATCTAATGTGAACACAAAATTAGTACTTTTACTCTCAATTTGCACGCAAAACAGTTCACGAATAGTAGGTATGAAAATATATAGGAGTCACTTTTTTAAATCCAATTGTTTGAAAGCTTTATCTACATCTTTCTAAAGTTATCAACTAAGTACGTTACTCGCTACTAAAGTTAATAAACACATTATTTAGAAACAAAAGTTACTTAGTGGACTTCTAAAATAGAGTTCTTTGGTGCAAAATCAGCTTTGGTACCGCACAGCTGAAGAGAGAGCGGTGAAATGTAAATAGGTACCTGTGTACGGAACCTGGAACAAGCGGCTAACGAACGGGGTAGGAGGCGATACGATTTGTCTGCCGCTGCGAGCATGGAGCCACTATGCGAGGAGTACATTCTCAAATTCAAATACATTTGTTGGTGGATTGGCTGATGCTGTGCTAGTGAGTTTTCTTTTTTCTGATTTTTTCTTTTCTTATGTCACTTACGGCTTAGGAGATGATAAAAATAACAACATAACTATGTTATAAGTTATAACTGAAATTTCACATAACAAACGTTAAAACCTGCATAGTGTAATCACTAATCACACAATTAAAGTTAATTTTACTAGACCTAAAATCTCCACACCAGTCCAGAATAATAAAACTTATCAATTAAACTTACCTATTTCGAAAAGTCCACTCTCAAGTGGACGGGCCAATTACAGTATAATTTTTGCAATGGCAAAAGTCATCTTACTAATCTCACTAATATTATAAACGCTTTACTGATTGCAATTTAACTTGGAATATAGGTAGCTGGAGACCTAGAATAACACATAGGGTACTCTTTATCCCGATATTCCCGCGTGAACAGGACTTACGCAGGTGAAACGGGGCGCAGCTAGTATCCAATACAAAGTAACAGACAAAGTTTCTTTACATTTTTTTCGCCTATACTAACGAGATTCTGTACGACATTTTAGTACCTACCGAACTACTGCAGCTGAATAAGTTGAAAATGTATTATGAGTCGACCGTAAACGTAATTTAAGACTGATTAATCATAAAGGTAAGTCTTCATTGATATGCAAACAAAAATGAGTATAAGTATGGCATATTCCATTGAAATTATGTTTTACTAGCATCGCCCCGCAGTTTCACCTGCGTGAGTCCCGTTCCCGCGGAAATATCGGGATAAAAAGTAGCATATGTGTTAATCCAGGTCCCCAGCTACCTATATTCCAAGTATCATCGCAATCGATTGAGTAGCTTTTGCGTGAAAGAGTAACAACCTTACATACATACATACATACAAACTTTCGCGTTTATAATATTAAGATAAGATAAGATATGCCCCATCCCTTATGTTCGTAGCTCCACGTAACGCGTCGGTGTTGCGACGTGAGACGAGGCGGCTGCAAGTGGCGATATTTCAGCAAGCCCAGGCCCTGTTTGTGAAAACTTTATTCACGTCAACAGTTACCCTGTCTGTCAACTCCAACCAGAAATACCACATTATTACATACAGAAAATTCACCCAACACTCCAAGTTACAAATAACACGAATAATGTTCCCTGCATCTGAATAATTCCTTTTATCGTCTGCCTCGACCAAACTTTGTCGGAATTTAATTCATTTGCATTTTTCACCTACTTATACCAGCTAAGGCATTTGTACTTTTAATTATGAATTACGCTATTGACTATTCTCAAACAATGTAAGAAATATTTTAATATTGAATGACATTTAAAATACCTAGTTACATTTGATGGGGTCTTAATCGCGTATTATTATTTATTTTTTTACCAAAATGTTAACAAATCGTGTGAATTTTCATAGTTCATATAATATTTATGCTTTTGTGATTGATATAGGTTAAATGTGAATTGATAAGTCGAGGCGGAAACGCGTCACGTCGTAGCGTAGCGATTTTTTTATGTCTGTGAGCCTAGGTGAGTGATAATGAAATTTAGTTTCATCGTGTAATTGATTACTGCTGGAAACTTTATCCATTAAATAGAAGCCTTTTGTTGAAAATTGATTCTTGCGATGTAAATTCATAGGTAGACAAATTATCAGAGGCGCGAATTATATTTGTGTACGCGATGTGAGCCTGGCACGTGCATGGCTGGCTGCCTTCGATCGTACGCATCACTATTTAACATATAAATGGACGAAGCGATGCTCCATAATCCATCTAACACAATGGCTTTAATTTGTTCCTATAATATATAGGTATGTGTGTGTGTCTAAATTAATCCTGAAACACACAAATTTAACCATCTATAGATTAAAAATATTCACGCATTGGTAATGACTTTACGATGTTTAAGTAATAAAGGCTAAATTTTCACTTATCCATAAATCGGTCAAATTTGTACCCGCCAGAGGATGTGCGGAAACATTGAATAGTTTGAATCTCATGAACTACGAGTGTTGTTTAGTTTGACTTAACTAACAGAGAAGTTAAATTAGTACAAGCATTTCCGAATGCAAATCCTGTGCATGCTCAGAAGTGCGGCACCTGTGCTGACAGTTCGGGTAATAGCTCGGAACCACAGAATTAATTTACAAAACTCTGACCTGTCTCTGACAGAACCGTTTTTGATACTCATTCCTTAGTTTGTTCAGTGCAACTATTTTGTGCACGTAGAAACCAGTTCATTTCACATAATTGCTACCGGTTAATTACATATCTCGATACTTCATAAGAACGGAACATTCGTTATACTACTATCCTACTAATATTATAAATGTGAAAGTGTGTGTTTGGATGTTTGTTACTCAATCACGCAAAAACTACTGAACCGAGTCCGTTGAAACTTGGAATATAAGTAGTTGAATACCGGTAATAACATATAGGCTACATTTTATTCCGATATTCCTGCAGAAACAAGACTGACGCGGGTGAAACCACGGGGCGCAGCTAGCAATCCTATATAATATCCTATTAATGTTATATTGTGAAAGTGTGTGTGTTTGGAAGTTTAGTACTCAATCACGCAAAAACTACTAAACCGAATGCAAAGAAACTTGGAATATAAGTAGTTAGATACAGGGAATAACACAAAGGCTACATTTTATCCCGATATTTGCGCGGGAACGGGACTTACGCGGGTGAAACCGCATGGTGCAGCTAGTAAACTTCTTCACAGTCAAGCGATTATTAACCTTTTAGACACTTTTAAGAGACCTGTCTAATTATTTGCAGGAGAGGTTATAGTTGGGAATAACATAGTAATATCACCACACTAAAATCATAGCTAAAAGACGTTTCAATGTGTACATCATTTTAATAAAAATAAAGTATTTGACTATTGACTACATAAAGATTTTTAAAAACAAACATTTGATCGTGTTTTATTTAACAGGGTAAAAGGTATACCTTTTTTATTCTCTCTGTATTTCTAGTTATAAAGTTTGCTGTGGAAAGGCAATTTCAGTTTTGCGCCGTCCCTTTGAGAGCAAATTTTGAGGGTCATTGTTTGTGACACTTTCGGCGGTCGTCGCGTGCCGCACCAAAAATCTAACATCTGTGTTCGAAACAAAACTAGTTAACACACTGTAGTGTGTGTAGGTACTCAGTTTTAGGTCTCTATATTAAATGATATTGACTTTTACAGGCTAAAGGTGCTCCCTAAATGTGAGCCTTGGCGTGTAATGTAACGTTACAGATTCGAGCATTGGAGTACAAACAGCGCGCATCTTGTGAGTTGAATCTATAGATTCAAAGATTCAATTTTTTATTTTATCTAATTGGATGTATTAGATCACTTTAAATACGTCGAGCGTTCTTACAACTATGACTCTAGTGTGGCTTCGGAAAGCGCATTCCGAAGAGAAGAAGCCAAAAGAAACTCATGGGTTTTTTTAGTGATCATGTTTTTATTTACAATCGTCAAAATATATATTTTTTTAAAAAAAATTTAATGATCATATTTAGAGCTATAGTGGAACTGGAGCAATTTTCTACATAATATTTACTAACACAGAAGGTTCTAAAGGTTCCAAAGTTTTATAATGTTATAAGTGAATGCTTACGTTGAAGGAGCACCTCAACCTATATAATTTAATTGTATAGTGCCTATTAATTTAATCTATGTCATTCATGTCGCTGAAGTAGATAGCTGGGACGGTACAGTATATTAGATGGAGTAGGCTTATCCAGTACCTATATCTACCACTTTGTCAGCTTAGTCGACCTTGTCCAGAGTTACTGTTATAAACTGGACAAGGTCGACTAGAGCTAACTAAGCTACTGGTTTCATTGCGATCATTATAAATTGATAAATAGTGGGTTCTTAATTAGGTGCTTAAAGATAATTTAAGTTTTAAAGAAAGAAGAAGAGTAAACGATTTGATAACATAGTTACGTTTTACCTGGCCTTAATCGCGTATTATTATATGTTTTCTCTACAATGATCTTGGTCGCTTAGTTCTTTCGCAAACAAAATTATTGTAACATGGTTAAATCAAACATTCGCACCGTACAGTACTTCAACCTGCATCTTTGGGGGTCCGCCACAACACCTTAAACCATTTAGCCACAGGTGCTCGTCTAGTCGAGTTTCTCTTTTTGTTTACGCCTAAGGCACGCAGCGCCATCTACCGGCCTTCTTTGCAGACTGCCAGCTAGCATTTTTTTTTTTTACATACAAATTAATACAACATTGAGACTTTGCTTCCGATTACCTTTTTAATAAATTTTACAGTGTTTCCTACGCTTGGATGACTATAAAAAAACAGTTTTTTTTCATCTTATTACTATAATATGTAACTCAAAGGTGACTGACTGACTGTCATGGTGATCTATCAACGCACAGCCCAAACCACTGGACGGATCGGACTGAAATTTGGCATGCAGGTAGATGTTATGACGTAGGCATTTGCTAAGAAAGGATTTTGATAAATTCTACCCCCAAAAGGGATAAACGAGACTTACGTGGGTGAAACCGCGGGGCGCAGCTAGTATACCTATATTAAAGAAGTGTCAAATCGTAGTCTTTAATTAAAAAATGAGGTATAGTACCTGTCAAGGCACTTATTTATATCTCCTTTTACAAAATGATCAAACAGGTGAATAGCAAGTGAATATATAAGCATGTTTATAAAAATAAGCATATCCAGCGGTGCCGGAGACAACTTTGAAACTGGCCCAGCGACGCAAATGTAGATGACATCTCTTTGAAGATAAAGACGAGAGATAATTTTGCAATTTTCGTGCCGAGAGTTTAGCGATATGTACGAGAGTACCTGCTGCTTATGTTCTTCAAATTAACTTTAAATGACGAACAACCTTTGAGCTTCAGATAGGAAATATACGACGACGTATGAATATCTCCGTATTTTATATGGAAATTTAGAAGCGGGTAGGTACCTACTCCAGAATCCCATGTTTCAAAGTGTAAATTAAAATATTTAAAATGTTTGTGCCAAAATAATTCAAAGTCTCGTCTTTCGACGTAATTATATGGTGTCTTTTCGATTTATATTACCTAGTTTTTATATAGACTGTGATTGATATAATACCTATATTTTTTCAAAATGTTCGCTTGAAATGAAATGACTTTATGTATTTCATTTCAAGCGAATGTAAACTATCTAAATAATTCAGAGAAAACTATCAACACTACAGAAATCACTATTTATTGACGTTTTAAGTAATGAGTCTAAGATATAGCAAGTTCATCTAGTGGGCACGTGGGTTAAGATCCGGTCGGCATTTTTTATTTTCTAAATTTATTTTGGATTTTACGTTTGAACGAAAGAGTAATAACTTCGCCGGATTGTACTATAATACTTTTTCTTTATCTTATCTTACTTCCTACTAATATTGTAAATCTTAGAGTTTGCAAGTATGTATGTAATATGACTATGAATTTGTTACGTTTTCACGCAAAAGCTACTGAACCGATTGCGATAAAACTTAGAATATAACTTTATATACTTTTATTCTCCCGGAAACAGGAAAAACGCGGGTGAAACCGCGGGGTGCTGCTAGTAATATTATAAACGCGATAGTTTGCAAGTGTGCATGTATGTTTGTGATTTTGTTACTAATAGTAAACTATGTGTTATTTCCGGTATCCAGCTACATACCTATATTCCAAGTTTCACCGCAATCGGTTCAGTAGTTTTTGGCGTGATTGAGTAACAAACACACATACATACATACATAATAATAGTAATAAGTGTAACTAAGATAATATAATTTAATTATACCTACTTACTTAAAAAACTTGAATTGAGTTTTAATAAACCTAGACAATTTCATAAGGAATTTTGACACTTTTACGGTATCGTTACCCTCTTTCAAGCAAGGGATTTTAGGACAAAATTCAATGGTTGAATATGATACGTTATGAAAGACTGTATGGGCTATAATCTCTCTTGCATGCCCCCGTTGCCGGGGAGGAAAGCGGTCACGCGTACATCATACAGTTCGGGCGTCATTCATGTACTAAACGACAGATTAGCCCTTACCAACACCCATGCTAGGTAGGTAAGTAGGTACTTATATAGAATTATTTTTGTGTCACAATACAAACAGGCCGACATCTGTTGCTCTTGAAATCGGGTTGAAATAACAAGCCAGTGTTCGCCAAAATATAATTGTTTAGTTCGTTTATTTTTATAATAATAAGTAACAACTGCAAGTGAATCGATAGATTAAGTATCACGCAATACTACAGTGACCCGTGGTTTCACTTGCGTAAGTTTTGATCCGATCTCGTTTATTTTTTTCAAATTAACTGAGATTATCTTACTTCTTACTAATGTTATAAACGCGAAAGTCTGCAAGTATGTATGTTTGGAGTTTGTTACTCAATCACTCAAAACTACCAAACCAATTGCGATGAAACTAGGAATACAGGTAGCTGAAAATCTGGAATAACCCATATGCTATTTTTTATTCCGATATTCTCGTGGGACAGAACTAACGCGGGTAAAACCGCGGGGTGCAGCTAGTCTTACTAAGATTATAAACGTGAAACTGTTACTCTTTCACGCAAAAACTACTTAACCGATTGCGATGAAACTTTAAATATAGATAGCTGGAGACCTAGAATACTTATTATACCGACATTCTCGCGGGAACGGGACTAACGCGGGTGAAACCGCGGGACACAGCTAGTATTATTATATAGGTATCTAATAAATAAGGCACAAGGGAAATTAATTTTGCAACTACCTAAAATAAGTATATCATATTTTTTGTATATATGTGTTAAATTTATATTTGAGACAGGGTCTACGTTCGATATCTAATATTATCAAAGTAAGTATGTATAATAAATAGAAACGTGTGAAAATCCACACACCTCAAAATCCATTATGTTAAACGCCAGCCCTATGAAAATGAACATGTCAAAGTTGTGACAACCCTAAAACATACATTTGTCACTACGATTATGTCAAATACAAAAATAATCCCGTCATCTTTTTGGCGTGTGTCGAGGCGCACCCCTGCTGTCGCGACTTGCAAATTTGGGGGCGATCGAAAGCAACTACAAACGCAGAGATTATGAACTTCGTCTGTATAGGTGATCAGACGTCGAAATGTTTTGAAAAAAAAAGTGGAGTACTTGGAGCGACGGGGTTGCCATGGTTAATAATACCAGCTGCGTATTACAAGAGCTCGCCCTCCCAACATGTTAGAATCGACGTCGGTGGCGTTCAACAGGTACCCTGTTTTATTAAGATAGGTAGGTTTATATAGCAAAGCTTTTTATAAAATTTCTTATGCTTATAACTTCTCCACACGCCTGAAAAGAAGTCAAAAGCTTTGGTACTTTCAAAACATGAAATCGCTTTGAGTTGAAACGGACGTTTAAAATGTCAAGAACATATTTTTATTTAATAAAAATAGCTTAGGTACTTTATATTTGATATAAAAAATATCGTGTTTGATAACTGATGGATATACTTATAAAACATTTTATTTTGGATAGATGAGCGTGCGATCAGGTACTTCATTAGACAATAAGCGAGTTTTCTTGGTTACGATACGGCTGTCTTTTGTTTTATGAAGTTCTATCATGTCGCGACTAAAGTAATGACTTATGTTCTACGTTAAAATTTCCATAAGGGCGGTAGGTATAAAACCGAAGCAATTAAAACTTGTGTTCTTCACAAAGCAGTTTACGCTGCACATCCCTCATACTAGGAGAACCGTACTCTTATTAAACTCATATAGGTATCGGTTGAAAGTAATTAAGGCAACGTCAACATCATAGAGCAAAGGCTCTGTGAAAGAGGGCGCGTGCAATTTCTAGTAACAT
The DNA here is from genome assembly GCA_949358125.1 of Idaea dimidiata. Taxonomy (NCBI): domain Eukaryota; kingdom Metazoa; phylum Arthropoda; class Insecta; order Lepidoptera; family Geometridae; genus Idaea; species Idaea dimidiata. The sequence continues at coordinate 9,487,206 of OX442339.1, read as the reverse complement.
TTTAATCAAACAGTGACCACGCCTTATACTGTCATGCCGCCTATTTATGAGTTGTAGGGAGAACCGGCAGTTCACTTTGTGCGAGCGTATGGTAATGGCATGGATATTGTGTGACGTGTGACGTGACATGTCGCCGGCGAATATGAAGTCCGGGGGCGCGAGGGCGTCCAAAGCCTCTTTAATGGCTTGTCACTAGAAGCCACAGTCTCAACCACAGATATTAGTATTAGGCTAATCACTTAGGACATTGATTTCTACCAACTAACTATCTAGTAAGCGGTGTTGGTCTATTGGTAGATACCCCGACTTTCATTCCGAAGGTCGTGGTTTTGAATTCCGGCTTACCCGCACCAATGTATTTTTTAGTTAAGTGCGTAAATAACATCGCTCATATGGTGAAGAAAAACATTGTGAGAAAACCCACGGCTTAGTGAGCTCCAGACGTATTCTTTCCTCTGGGCTCTGGGGTAATTAAAAAACCGTTGTCTAGGTAGGTGCTCTAGGTATCCATAGTATCTACAAACCTTCCCAAAACCCGAGGTGGCTCTTAATCCGTCGTATTTTCATGGGTTTGTTAATAAGTATTAACCTTTGTCATTTGTATTACAATTTCATAAACCATTTAAACGTCTCATAAATAGTCAAGAATGAAATCTGAGAATATTTTTCTGATTAAGTAAATTTAGACAAAGCGATGGTGAAAGTCACTGAGAATCTGTTCAAAGATTTATGCGGGGAGGTAATAGCGCAGCTCATTGGTTTTTCACTCAGTTTCTCAAATGTAGACTGATGAGGTCGTCGCCGAAGCTGCTCGAGACAATTGTCAGACATCGCTCAGTGTCCGCGCTAATTGCGAATTCTCATCAGCTCCATTTGAATCTCGATCGACAAGAAAAGGTATGCGACCGCCATTTAAAATTAAAGTGAATACAAATTCAATTGCCAACGAAGACCACTAACTTTACAATGTCGAACCAAATTTACGATTAAGCATTCTATTAGTCACTAACTTTTGACAAAATTGAGGAGTATTCGATCAAATTTTCTGAGCATTATTTATTTTAGAAGAAAGGCAGGCAATTTGGCCAGAAAACTCGTAGTAAAATAAATTCCTTGTACCAATTAAGGATCCCTTATACCTAAATACCCTTTCAAGTGGTTCAGAGGAAGGAAGAGGGCGCGAGCGGAAGAAATTCTCGATAACAGGGACTAAAGAGTGGAAAATTATAAAACGTTAGAGCCCAGACAACGTTTTGAGTGGATAATATTATGATTATGATCGTCGGAGACTCGAATACGCGATAACTTCACAGAATTTGGTGTTCTGTTTATGGAGTAATAGGTACTGATGTTAAGTATTTAACAACAGTAGCAAAATACTAATTAAGTACCTACACATTATTCAACTGTTTTAAAATGTTTTGATAAGTAAGGCCGGGTCTCGTCTACTGTTTTATTTATTTATGATAAATGTGCCTTTATGGTAGAATGTTGTTTTCAAACGTCTGTCAGTACTTTTAATTCATTGCATAGCAACATTAGTAGAAAGCGTAGTAGAGGGGTGAGGACGACCGTATTAAAATATTTTAAGCAGGCTATGAATATGCAAAGACACGACTCTCGGCTGTGGTTCGTAACGATTTGCACGTTTTTGGACCACTCACTAATTGCAAATATGAACGTACACTTATGGTAACTCTAATTGCTTTCACTGATATCGAAGGTGGTACGTATACCTCGTGTTTGTTTACATATCGATTTCGTTTTGTTGATCATGCAAATAAATGTTTCTAATTGGACATCAATCACATTTCAGAAAACGATGAAAAAAATGCAAATTTAAAATAACTGTTTTTAAGCGAAATAAAACCAACCAAATTCAAAGGTTTACAAGTAGATCACGCGAAACCAACACGAAAAATGTGAATAAAATAAAAATATTTTTTTAAAAAAGGTTTTAAAAAAAAATACTATTTAAATCTGCTGTTGCTTTAATGTCTGTAAACTAAAATTTATGCCACATCCATACTTTACAAACAAAGTCACGATCTTGAAACATTCAGTTGCTAACAAGATCAAGCGTGGAGTGCGATTCAGTGTACAATATTAGCCGTTTGTTGGGAGTAACTGGTTCTATCTGGGCCTTTTCAAGTGTGATTAAGGTCGGATTGAGGCGAGCTACCGACGTATCTATTCAATTAATGTATCAGTCTGGAGCCAGGTTGGCTAGTTCCTCAATTTATATTGCATCAAGTCTCAAATTGGCCTTATTTGTTCCTATAGAACGCTGGTTCTTGGAAAGCAGCGGGCGGTCTTGACTATACGGCAAATTGAAATATTGGTTCTTAAGTACTTACTACCTACAGGCTTTGCCAAACCCACATGTCTATAAACAAGTTTATGTGGAGGAAATGAAACAGCGTGGGTGCTCAATTGATTTATAGTTATTAAGCTTTGTATTGCGAATGAAAAAATGAATAAATGAACTTATTAAAGTCCTGTCAAAATCTATGGTACGAATACCTTCATAGAGAACCAATCTAGCATCGGGGACTAAGATCAGTCTATAACTGATCCCCGACGGAACTCCACGGAGTGTCCTACTGGGAACAGCAGTAGACCCTGCAAGGTAACCTTGAGGAAGGCCGTCAGCTATAATATAAATGTTTAGTTATCAGTTATGAGTGCTGGTATGAATACCCACCATTTGAATTACAGATTTTAGTGCTAAATAAACACATTCTTATTCTCCGCTACATATCCTCGCTTCTGTGCTTCATTACACTTGATTATTGTACTAGCCTCAATACTTTACTTATTACCTCTATGTTGGTTCGTTAGCGTTAGCCGATCATCTGCAAATACGTTTATTATTCCGCGCCAAGCGCCAATGATGCCTAGATACGAATCGAATGGATAATTTATATTTCTGTTTGACATGAGCGTTCTCGATCTCTATTGGCTACAGGAATGTATAGAGGTAATATACCGTGTACGCAACAACCTAAACCATAGTTTATTTCTAATGTTTTCACGTTTTTGAATTGTAATAAAACACAATATTTACCGGGTTTAACTTGCGTCTAATTTATTAACGGCATTGTTACAATGCCGTACCAAAATTTCGCTTTACCAAGGTAGACCTTGATAAAGCTGACTGTAAAGTCAGCGAAATAATGCCATTAATAAATAAAACACAAGTTAAACCCTGTAAATATTGTGTTTTATACCAACCTAAACCCTGTTTCGATAGCAATTATTTTTGAACATTTCATATAAAATTGAAATATGTACCTAGGAGAAGTAATCTGAGCAAATGGGTGCCGCTTAGCAAGCCATTTTGCCATTCGATGCATTTCCGGCTGGAAATTACTAGCATTTGTTGAAAGAGGGATGAAACCACTAGACCGGTCACGAAGCTGTTCATTAAATCATTCTATAAAGTTATTTTAATGAGAATAATATTGATTTACGATGTAGGTACTTAGATTTTATTTTAATGCAATTTGTTTTATAAATGTTTCGCCCAACTTGTGTTTCCAAAAAAACTTTTTCAATTTATCAAAACGAATTCAAAAAATCCGAAAAACTAATAAACATAAACAACCAAGTTTGTCTACACAAGAAAAATGTTATCTAAAAAGTAAATATTTCTTTCAATATACCATAACTCAACCATTCACTGATTTTACGTGAAAATATAGTGTTCTAAGGGTTTTAAATAAACACCGAGGGGCTGTATAAATTGTGTCGAACAGCAAATCTTGGTAAAACTGTCTATAAACCTGAACATAAAAGTAAATCCTTGCAATCAAATTCTGCCCAACGAAAAAGTAAAGCTGTATTCGGTGACACAGGGATAATTAGGTTTATTCATTATTTATTTTACAAGATTTTGTATCAAAACTTTGATTTTACCCCACTTTAATATGGAATTATAAAGATGCTGTTCCTAAATTCATTTGTAACGGAGAATTTACGACTGACTCATGCGTAGGGCGTAGATTCAAATCCAACAGCGAGAACTTGAAAATAAATATTACTCGAATGTTCTATTATAATTTTGGACTGTATTGCACGGCATTTTAATTTTTTCTAAATTAAGTAATACGGGTCGTGTCGATTAATTTTGAATCCCGGATTCCAAAATTCTGACGGCAACGGGATACTCCAGGAATAACTCGTTTCGACAAGTGTGTAAGTTGTTTCAGATAAAGTAGATTTATGTACTTGTTTTACAAATGGGAACAGTATTTGCGCGAATATTGTACTCGTACAAACAAAAGTAAGTATTAAAATGTATACATTAAAACTTAGTATTGTGTTAGTAGTAGGTACTTGGTGAACATCTGAGTACACTTGTTACTTCGTTTAAGTACGTGCCTAAACTTATGTATGATAAATGATAATACCATAATATTTATTGTTCTCTGAAATACGAGTTAAATTTTAGAAAATCTTTAAGAAAAGTTATGTACGAAATGAAATTTATAATTTTCTTATTTTATTGGAATGTTAAGTTTTTAAAAAATAATTCAATATGCCACGAAAACGCTGATAGCCTTTTTAAAAGGGGAGTAAGGTCGGAGTCGTTATCCGCTTTTTATTTCTGTCTGTCAACTTTGAAAGTTCTTGTCACGGAAAAAGACAATGCATGCTCTCACAACTCCGACCTTCTCCTTCTCTGCCTCTGTGACGGAGTATGGCCTCTGTGACGCGGCGGGCGAAGCTCGAACTGCAACGCAGAAGGTTGCGGTTTCGATATCCGGACAACAAATATTTCTGCTGACCATAAATGTTTGTTTCTGGTTCTGGGTGTTTTTTATGTATCATATGTATGTATTTAAAAAAAAGAGTATATTATATGTACCTAGTATATCCGTTGTACAGTATCCATAGTACGTCAGAAAAGGACATGGTGCAAACAGGAGCAAAAGATTTGTGATTTTCAATAATGGTTCAGTAATAATTGTTGATAATTCTGCTTGATATCAGTAAATCGTCCTAATTATTAGTAATTCCATGTAGAATATCCAAAAAATACTAAACTGCTATTGATAAAATCTAAACTTTAAAATATGCATCTGGTACCCTAAGTCCTTTGCTGACCGTACAAGCCTAGAGATTAGTTAAGGGGCTAGATAGCGATGTGTGTAAAATCGTGCAATATTTGTTTGTTTCCCTTTTATTAATAAGGCTATGAGAGTTTTCTCAACCTAAGTTCGTATTCATGCTTACTTACTCACATCATTTAGTTTTTCAAAGGTTTCTAATGATATCCGTCATGCTTTTATACAGTTTTTTGGACAACGCTAGTGCACCAAAACTTTTAACAGGCTACGCAAGCACCAGCATAGGCGAGACTGTTAATACATTTAAATGTTATCTAATTTGCAACAACTACATCCACAACGCAACTAGACTCGACCTCTTTTTACTTCCAAGTTTAAATATTGAGCTCTATCAACCAGAAAATAGGAAACGTAATGAAATGACAAAAGATCTATCAGCTTAGAATCAAAATGTTGTACAGAATCATTAGAGTTGATATAAACCAGCGAATGCTCCGATGCCAAAGGAGGTGTTTGTCAGATTTATTACCTACCATTTCGATTTGTTTACTCAGTTGTTCAGATCCAATTACTTGGCACTGTTTCTGTACTTAATTAAAGGGACGCTTGATTACTCGCCCGCTGTGGGGCTTTGTATAATTGCTATTGTTTAGCAAATGAAGACAAATGAAACTTTAATTTAATGACAGTGTCTCACTCAGACGCACAGGAGAAGAAGTCTCGTGTTCGCGCTCAGCAACCTCATTTAAACTTTAAATTAGGCAACATTTCACCAAACACTACACAATACTTACGATTTATATCTCCCGCGTCCTTTGCTTAACAGTAATATCTGACGGCAGTTGTGTAACCTACTTACCTGTAAGATTTATTATAAGTATCAAACGAAAGTCTTGATTTAAGTGCAAAGTGTATATCACTTTCCACTTCAATTATTTATTTACTTACTGTGCACACAATACAAATTTCAAAAGATTGGGTATCATAAAACTTGGATATCATTTTTATTACATAGTATCAAACAAAGACGCTTCCCGCTATCTGTTTGTATGTATGGTTAGATCTTTGTAATTTTAATGCGATTTTTTAAATAGTTAGAGTGATTCAATAGGATATTTTATTCGATTTAAGGATCGGAATTTACGCAGGTAAAACCGCGGGGCGCAGCTAGTTTTAAATAAAAACTGCTATTGACTTGCCTATTTACTCTTAGTTCAAATTGCAAACCATAGATATTTACAAAAACTAAGAGCCCTATTATAAATAACTTGAGTATTTACCAGTTGAGAGAACTTTAGCCTATAAGGTCATAAGCATACATTTGATCGTCATAGACTAGGTTCATAAAATAAATCATAAGATCAAATCAAAATTAAAAGGATTTTACCTTTCCATTGCTTAATCTAGCAGTACACCTATAAATAGATTCGAGCTAATTTAGTCAAGAGAAATAGCCACTCATTTACATAAAAGGTTGGACACGTTCTAAAACGTAAATAGTTTCGAAAAACACTTTAATTATCCTACATTCTTCTGTATTTGTTTGGGCTCGTCTCAAGGTTTACTCCCGCGGGGGCTGTAACTCGATTCTCTTCGTCCGCCCGGTGAGAGTGGCATACTTTTAATTGGCAGTAACTGCGTTTGGCTGCAAGCGTTATTGAGTTACCTCCGCACGGCGCCGGCGCGGGCGCTAGGGGTTGCCGAGTTACAAATAATGCTTTTACCTACGATGATGTTTTTTAGCTTCTGAAAATAGTTACCCGATTCGCAAACTGTCATGTCACGCAGAACAGATAACATTTCAGGACGAAAATAAGTCTGACTGTTTTTGTGTATTAAAATCGGAGTGCTTCAATACTGTAGTCCCACGCACTACAGTATTGAAGCACTCTGATTTTACTGTACTATTCGATAATACCTTATATCTGTAGTGTTCATTTCAATAAATTAAAAATACTCGGTGAACCGACGACATTTAGCGGTCGAGGGAAGTCGTGGGATAGAGGTAGCTCGCGATTGCTATTTGTGGCGTCGTATAAGTACCCGGATAAAGGCTGAGATGATAATAATGACGAAAAAATTTTTTTTTAAAAAAAGCTGCTGAGTTCAGCAACGATTGTAATACCGACAATCTCAATGTCAGTGTGTTTATCTAAAATATTTCTATATTTTCACAGAACACCGCTAAACAGTAGCTATTTAAACTTGCTTATTCAGCCAAAACTCATTGGTATCAATGTACTGAGAGTGTTACTGAGAACTTGAGAGATAAACAGGTTATTTTGTATTCTGGTTGATGCAGACGTTGTTTATTGCTAGAGGATTGGAGTTTTAGCAACGAGAACGTAGCTCCTAGCTTAGAGTAAGCAAGCGAGAGCGGGTGCGGAAGCTCAAGCGATTTATCGGACATCGGTCATTGTGTTAGCAAATTCGCTGAAGCGAGCTCGTCGTAATTACATCAGGGAATATTCCTCGGTTGGCTAACGCTCCTTGTTTTCACCGGGCCTAAAATTGTGGTGGAGCAACGATAACAAGTTTTTATGAGATCTATTTTATTAAAAAATACCCACGTCCCGAAAAATAATACCCATACTTTTTAAAAGTGACTGTTTCTTGAATAAAAAAATTTGTGTAATAATATTTTCAAAGTTAATCCTAACTGAGTAATATAGTTACTTTTCCAATACTCCCTTACCCTGATCCTAGTCTACCCCGAGGATGAAATCTGTGAAGATAACGCAACAGTTAGCATTGATAAAATGCTGAAAATAATAAACACAACGCCCTAAAATTGGAAAACCATATAAAATTTCAATTTTTACTTTATAAATGTCATAAATCTTTGGCAAATAATAACAACAATAATATTAACAGGTAATAACAATAGGTTTTCAACTAATATAAAATGATTTATACATCTCAAGCAACATTTAAACCGTGGTAAATTTATACAAATGAAGCACCTAATAGAGGATGATTATAAAAATAAAATTAGTAGGGCGCGGACAGTGAACGTTTTCCGGTCTTCCGACATCAACACATAATTCATGGAGAGATTAAATGCCGAGGACTCCCCACCGGAACCCTAGTACTCCATTAGATCGTGCCTCTTTAGCTTAGCCGCTTTTTTGAAACAGTCGTGTTAATGTTATAAAAATATGAAAGTTTTCCTTGCATCTTTAAACCTGGGCTCGTATTCTAAATCTAAAATGAATTTCATTATATTTAGAACAAGCTCTTCTTTTATCACAAGAGCTTGTTCTAAATATAATGAAATTAATTCTAAAATTCCTGATATTGACGTTTTCTATGACACGATGGCCAGTTTCAAAAGTAAAGTGCTGAAACACCTTTGTAAGGCCTATTTATAGTGTATGTCCTATTTAGTTTTAGCATAGGTCTTTTACTTTAATAATAGTATCTTTAAGGCAAAGCTGTGTATACCTATAACTGGTAAACACATATAACCATAGTGTTCTGGCATTGTTTTTTTGTTGAGTTATATCAATGTGTATTACTGTTGGTGTGCCTAATTAAATAAATAAATAAATAAATGTCTATACACTACGATTTTGTCTCGAATACATGTTTTAATAATTTGCAAGAAATTATGTGTTGTAATAGCAAGAATGTAATAATTTGCAAGATTAATTTGTAATAAATCGCAATGAAGACTTAGAAACATTAGCGAAAATTTGCAGGTTTTTGATTTTGAGCTAGAAGAAAATAGTGTACAATGAAAAATGACGAAACAATATGGACGTAGTAATGCGCTATCCTGTATTTCTTTGTTTTATTTTATTTCAGCTTTAGGCAAAATTATCGTAAAAAAATAAATACAATTTTCTAAAAACATCTCAACGTTATATCAGTGGCTTTGTAATTCATCAATTCATAACGTAACACGACGTAAACCACCTTCAAAGCTATACTGTCATATTAAAAATACGCAGAACGAATATGAGGATAATATACAAAGGTTTTATATTAACGTAGCAACAAAAACCCAATTACGAGTTACGTCACACGAGTAACAGAATGTTTGCTCCAGGGGCAGTTCGGTTTCGTAGCGTTTCGTGGATTTAATCATCTCCCTGTACAAGAAAGTAATACAAAGCCAAACCATAGAGCTCCTTAGTTACGCAATATACATACATATAGGTACCTATATTTGGAATAATGTAAGCGATTCTGAAATTGCTTTAATATTTGTTTTTGTTTTATAGATTAATCCAGTCGTGTTTACTGATACTACTTGTATTAGTTATTTCGATTCAGAATTAATGGTGGGGATTTCCGTTTCGTCTCTAGGGAATATTTGCGTCTGCCTGCCGACTGAAAAATCCGGTAAGTTAAATTGTTCTGGAACTTTCTGTATTAAATGTGTGCTGAAGTAAAATCTAACTTGCATATAATTTTACAACATATCGAAAATACATACTGACATATAAGAGTATATAAGTGTACGGATGTAAATTAATATTAACATGATTATATTGGACTGACAAATTGTATAAATTTACAAGTAAAGTTTAGAAGTGGTAGTAACTTCTTTCCCTACCACTTCAAAATCTATTAGTATGAACCTCAATATTAAGAGATAATCGTGAGGTTACTACCAATCACGTAATATGGTGTTACATACCCTTACATACCCTAAAGTCTATACAACCGAAACTCAAACTGAAATCGGAGGTTAACAGAAATATAATGCAAAAGCTTTTCAACAACAAACAAATGATCAATTAAATGCAATATCAGATAAAGCAGGTACCTAAATAGTCTACCTACGTACGTTCAAAACGTAGACGATGAAGTTATTAAAATTCCTATCGTCGTGTAACAAGACATTTAATGGGCATTTCAAGTTTGCTCATCGAAGTTTGAGCTGTAACTAATAGCAGTTGAGAGCGATCTGAGGCCCCGCTGCGCTGGCAACCATGCAACCAACATAGTAAAATTATTAATTTACCTTTGACATAACATAATATCGAGAACTCAAACTTGTATAAGTTGAAAGTAGTTCAACACCCACACGATCATTTACTGTATTAGTTCCACAGAAATCGTTGTGCAAAAACGCATTTCAATTAAGTATATGCTTTGAAACACGATTCAATAAATTAATAAGTCTTGTATATTTCTTCGGTTTTACCGATGCTGATATTAAATTAATCTCATATTTCGGTTTCAATCGCGATGTTTTAAAAAAATAGCATTTTTCACGCCCGATGTATTGAGGAATAAACAGTGCCTCCTGATAACGGATATAATAATGTTGTACAAAATAATAAAAAAACTTAATTTATTTTTAAAGTTAACACGAATTGAAACATGCCAATGTATATTTACAAAGCAGCAAAAAATATTTACCAGAGTCTTATATACATAATATAAAACTTTGTTTCCTTTTTGTTAAACGAATAAAACGATAAATGTAAATTCTAAATTAATGAAATGGTCTTATCGCACAAGATAAATTTCGATTTATTTAATTCATTTATATGCAAGGCACATCGCTTAATATTTTAGGGTTGAGATATAATTGGATCTGAAACGGCTGCATCTGAATGCAGCCTAGCATGGGTTTTGGCAATGCGCCATCGCTTGCATAATTCAATGTTAGACTATTAGACATATCGGTGTGTCAATTTTTGTTTATAAGATTGTCATAATTTCATTACTCTTAAATCGTAAGTTACTTTGTAATGCTCTAGGCGCATCTACTTGAAATCGACTACCGCGTCAAACGGCGAAAACGAGTTGGAAATATAATAATATCCTCTTTAAAAATAATATTAAACGTTCACCTAAGTACTTTTCGATGTGATCTATTTCTGCCTTTATACTTGCGGAGGTAGTCCAGTACCTGCACATAAACATAGTTTACACACCTACTGCTCTACAAAGTTACTTTATTTGACCAAAAAGGTCAACGTAAAGCGACTCTTTATTCCCTAGGTGCATAAAGTGCACATTATGCACCTAGGGCATAAAGTAATTTAAATTTGGAACTAAGATTCTGGTAGCATACGGCCATTTCGAACTGGCCACCTAGACATAACACATAAAAAAAATAAAAACTGGGTAAATTTTTTCTATTTTCATGGACGGAAGAGAAAAGCAAAAAGTTTTGGTTAGTATAAAGCCCCAACTTTTTTTTTTCATCAGCTTAGGCCGATGTGTGGTTTCGTCATTTTGATGTAACATTGTTAAATTTAATTAATATAAAGCTGTCGATATATTTCATATACGTTGCATTATTCTATTTTTTTGTTGTTAGTTAAATACTTAATTTTGTAGCCCTTTTATTGTCTCGCAGTAGATGTGTAAAGTATTCACCTCGGTACTAAAGTCTGTCTTTATCTTGGGCGCTTGAATCCCACGCTTCACTCAGGACTCTAGGTACATAACTCCAAAACAAAGTTAAGTTTTTAACACCCTCGCTGCGCTCGGGAGTTAACCCTCTAGAGTCCTTCGTACGCTTTGGATTCAATATGACGCCCGCTATATAAGACAGGACTTTAGTACCTCGGTGCATAAACTACTATTATTTGAAACGTCTCATTCAGATTTGATAACCAAAAGAGGATAAAGTATGGTGTGAAATATACAGGCTTGCTTTATGTACTGCAGCATTGTATTTCTATTTTTTTATACGCTATAAACGGGCATTTGACCAAACTCTCACATAATGGTAAGTGATAATTTAGTCTATGACTTTGGTAATTGCAATATAGTCTAGTTTTATAAATATAGTCGGCACATGCTTAGTCTATGCCCTCAATCAGAAAATAATTGTAAATTAAAAACTACTTGTAAATGAAAGTAAAAAAGTTCTACAATAGCATAACTCCCTAACTAACCCCCGTCACCCCGACATCTCACATTAGAACGTCAAAATTAACGAAATCTTTGATTTTATTTATGACTGACCCATGTACCATCTCCAGGAAAAAAACAAAAACACCTAATACACAGGTCGCGTTATAAATTAAAAGCAAACACATTTTAGGTCAATCAAAATGTGAATATATAAATAGATATTACGATATCTCCATCATTATTATGTTGCAGTAAATTATTCATAGGCTTGTCCAGTGCCATTTAACAATCGGATATGAGCCGATTGTCATTTAAATTGATGAATAATTTCACGAAAGCGTATGATTCCGTTCACGGAAATAGAAAATATAAACCGTCACAACAAATAAAACCTACTCATTTATTGATCTACTCTATAACATGTAATATTATATAGGTTGTCCCGAGGATGGCCATTTAAGCCGGAAGGGGTGGTTCTAGACGTCAAGGCGAACAACTTTGGTACTACTACTTCAAAAATTTCGAACATTATGTTTCTTTAAATTGAGGTAAGATCCTTTATAAAACAGATATTTCTTAAAGTATATACATTTAATGTTAAGAATGTAGTAGTCCCAACTAAATGAAAGAAAAACTCAAGCCTTCTAATTCTAATAAACAACTAAGCCATTACTTTAATCCGACGAATGAACAAAAAAAAAACTGGCATCAAGAAAGATCTGTCATTAAAGTAGGCATTATGACAGATTATTATTATGACAGAATATTCGTTCGTCATCCAGCTCATCTTGGGACAGCTCCAGTACCCTCACGACCACGATTATTGTAACGTTATCGAAAAGTCGAGGTAAGAAAATAAATAATAATACGCGAATAAGACCTGGTAAAATGTAACATGTTAAAAAATCGTGTGAATTTAAAAAGTTTAAACTCAAAATTTTCGGAAACTAGGTACCTACTTTGAATTTCCAAAAGCCGTAGAACAAAAGTTATTCGCCTAAACATCTAGAACAAGTCATCGTGGGAACATCCTGTACATTATTCACTCTTTTAGAAATGTAGGTTTAGGTACAAATTTTTAATTTTTGTAGTATGTTGGCACAATGAAATTGCTTCGATTTGAAAAGGATGGTTGACAGTGACATAAACTCATAGTTTCGAAACAATTCATTTCATAAAAGATTTTACTATCTCTCGAAACGCTTCGAAAAACAGTTTCTTTAGGCAAGCAAAACTAGCAGCCCATATAAAAATAAAAGATTGTTGTTGTCTCTGTCCATAGTTCGCAGAATATGTGCCTGCGAATATAGCACGTATGAAAATTTTAATTAAATTCGAATGTGGCATGAATTTTCCACGTCCACAGTTAGAGCTTTAATTGAAATTTGTTGGCTCACCGACACGATTACTCAGTAATTGATATTTTAATTGTTTATGCAAACACCTCGATCCCACATCTCTACTAAAGTCTTTCAAAACGTCCCGTCTACATTTAAATACCTATTCTACAACTCTGAATAAAAGCCAATATTTCTTTCAATGTAATTCTATTTAGGGAAGATGACTTCTTATAACTCAGAAGTAACAGTAAACTGAATTGATTCCAATATTCCCTCTACACTTTTTCTTAGATATTTTTCGTTCCTGTTCTACATTTTACATAAACTAATTTCCTTGGCAATATTGGTCTTGCGACAGTTCTGTAGGCACAGCCGCTCTCCCTCAAAAAGAAACTCGACGAGCGGGCCTTCGTCGACCAAATCAAATCACTCGACCTTATCGATCACCCGAAGAAACTTGCAACTAAATTTATTTGCGTATCTTAAGGGAGCCCGCCGTTCGAACACACACTAAAATGTATACGCAGCAGTTTTAAAATTGTAGACTATGTATATGAGTATGATACAGTATTAATCCAATAGTGCTACTGATTTAACGCAATTGCCGAGGTTGCATCCCCTTACGTACGGCCGTCACCCTTCGGCGAAGGGGAAATGTTAATATGAGAATATGAGAATTTACTGTTTAATCCGCCTGCAGGCCAATTTGTTAATATTTTCACTCAATCCACTTAAAAGTTCGCCCGAATGAAAACGTACAGTACGATACGCAAATCTTTCTGCGAGCGACGCAGAAAGATTTGAGTATCAATATATGGATTGGATTGAAAGGGCTAACAATAAAAACTGATGTAGGTACAAAAGTATCTATAAACTCCATTATCAAATCTCTTACATTTAACTTTAAAAATAAAAACCTAAACTTTAATCTGGGCTATTGTATCACAAAATACTGTAGATAACATTAGGTGCATTGCATTTTTTGTGGTCGGTCCGAACTGGCTCGCGCCCTTATCAATTACGGTTAAACAAGAAAAATGACCGTCCGTAAGCCTACACGAGGCTAATTAAAGCAAGTAGGTAAATTTGGGCAAGAGTAGGTATCTCGTGTCCCCGCCAGCCCGCCACGCTGGGTTCCCTCCACCTCTCCTGTTTATCCTCTCGGAACAGGTGGTTAAACTTTTTGCTAATTTCATTAAAACTGCCATTTATTTTGATCAAATCGCACAATGTTTTTTTAAGGCTTGGATATAATAATTATCTTATTTCAACGTTTATTTAAGAAGACATTTTTTAACATTAAAACACTTTTTATTTTCGTATCATTTGGCTACTTCAAAGGTGGTAGGTGTGTAGGTTTGAAAACATCTATAAATCATTCACGCTAGATTAAATAATAGTTGACCTCTCCCTCCGTTAAGCAAACACCATTACTAGTAGTTTTGGGGCCCCCAAAGAAAAATACTCAGGCGTTTATTTGCGATTTCATCACTAAGAATGCATTTATTTCTTCTAAGACTCATGAAGTGGTCATACAACCCTCATTTTTATGCAATAAATCAACGTCTATTTATAACATTGTTTTACTGTTGTAGTTTCGTTGCATGTATATTAGTAATGTAGATATGAATAAACATGTATTCAAGAACGACCCTATGCGTGGCCTCATCTTTTGTCACATTTTCACTGACGTTAGTTGTGATTCACAAGACCAAGACAAAGCATTGAGGTTGACTTGCGCTGCTATACTTATCCCTAACTAACTAATGTGCTAACTCTTGTGATTGGTTGTGAACTGACATTTGTGTCAGTGCAAGACCAAACACAAGAGTTAGCAATGGGCTATCTCACTAGCCCGGGCCTAAGTATAGGAGCGCGCAAGTCAACCTAAGTTTCGCATAGGGTCGTTTGTGAATGCGAACATTATTTAGTTTAGTTAATAAATCGGCGGAGATATGTAGGAGTTGTGACTTATCGATACAAAAGCAATATCAACCAAAATCAACTGAAAAATTGATTTATTCACCATGTCATAGATTTATATGTCTATTAGGTTATTTTGTTACACGTAAAGTTACTTGAAAATAATAATAATTAGGACTCAAATAAATTTCTTTAGATAAGCAGGTAGTCAAATGCAAATTGCTTATACTTTTACTGCCGTATCTATAGACGAGTCTAGTAAAATACTTGTCTTAGAAAATATGTCTGTAACAATTTCTCTGTCGTTGATAGTTCTTCATAAGAACGAGACAAAGCATTACTTAGCCAAAGTAATTAGACACGTCTATAAATACCGCTGTTAATCCTTTCCGCCGGTTTCTTAATGAATGTATTTAAAGTTACTCGTAGGTATACACAACTTATTGATTTAGAAGAAGTTTACCAACCCGTACGTGAGTTTTAATAATAAATTAAATGACATTATAATCGTGGCTTAAACTAAGTAGCAACTACGAACGAGCGCTAGGATGGCTCAGCCGGATTAAAACTTTCCTATAATGAATTTCACACTGAAAATAATAAAATAATGCCTTCGTTGGTTAATGTAATTCCTATTTTAACTTATTATTTATGAAATTGGGTCATAAGGAAAGGGATATGAATATATTGTTTTATAGTTATGATGAGTGACGTCGGAAGGGAAGTAAATTAAGAGATGACAGAGTCTGCTTCACACATCACTGATGCCAGCGACTGCTTTGCATTATAATCGAATTTCCACAAAGTAAAACAAAATCTCCTGGACCTATTAATATTCAGTGATAGGGCTCAACGCATAGCCGCCGGATTGACGTTTAACATGCAAATTGCAATCTGAAAATCTAGTGAAATTGTGTGCCACTAAATATTTTTGACATCATTAATTCAGGACACAGTTGTTTGAATCGGTCGCTAGAATATAATTTAAATGTTAAGCGAATTTATGCCACTAACGTTAAATTAGACAGGGTGGTGGACACTACGAATTTAAACAGGCAGGTATATATTTTATAGCTCCCATCACAAAACGTGTCAATTGATTCTAATTTGGTAATTCTGTTTGCAAACTCTGAATTATAAATTGAGTTCAATTTATACAGTGTTGTTTCTACTAAAAACATTGAGTAACATAGGCGAAACTGGAACACGAATCATTTTGTTAGGAAGTTTGTAGGAAATATTTTTATTTACTTTTTAAATATCATGTTCGAAGTAAATTTTAGATTTTGGTCGTTACATTTTATTATTTTACCATTTTTTCTGTTTGGTTTTCTAGGACGTTATCTGCGGCGATGTCATGAAAACGTAGAATATTGTTTTTAGGTTTATTGTCGTACTAGCTGCGCCCCACTGTTTCACCCGCGTAGTAGTGCGTTGTAGTTTTCATTCTTTCACTACACTCGGTAGTGTTATTACCGGTATCCAGCCACCTATATTCCAAGTTTCATCGCAATCGCTTTAGTAGTTTTTGCGTGAAAGAGTAACAAAGTCATATACATACAAACATTCGCGTTTATAATATGAGTAAAATTTCCAATATTCTTACGAATTCTTAAGGAAAAATTGATGGCAAAGAAGATACATTTTTATATGAAAATTATCACGACTCTATGATGTAACAGTGAGTCGACCACTGGCCAAACAGCAGATTAAAGAGAAAGAGGGGGAGACAAGACATCTCAGCTGAGCACGAAGTGATGGATGTGAAAAATAAATCAGTTCACCGTACTCCACCAAATGACCAGATGTGGCCCCCAATGTTTATAACATCTATCTTAGGTCATTCACTCTTCGAGCTGTAAGCACAGCGTTTGTTATTAGGTGCTTGGTACCTATAGTTTTTTAAAGTGGACAAAAGACAGAGGAACTCATTGGCCTAGCTGTATCTTGAACGGTCGTGTGGGTTAAGCGACGCTTGGCGCAGTCATTACTTGGATAAGTAACCGGAAACATGTGTGACAAAAATCATTTCTCGAGCTCGTCCGTGTTTTGGAAGGCACGATAAGCAGTTGGCCCCGGTTGTTATCTTTGATCACAGTCGTTACTTTAAGTTAGAGGCCTAAGGACGACAAAAATAATAATAGATATTGCACAACATTACACACTGTGCAATCTAGCTCTAAACTAAGCACTAGGCTTGTACTATGAGTACTAGACATATTATACTACAACATATAATACTTTTTTTTTGTAAATACATACTTATTATACATAGATAGACACCCAGACCAGATACAAATATTAATTTTATAAATAATATATTAATAATAAAAATACCACATGAAGTGATTTAAAAAAGTACGAAGATAAATTTGGCAGATTTAAATGTCAAGAATTGGTAAAAATGTCAAAGTATAGTTCAAAGTTCATTAACTGCTTTACAGTGAAATTTTATTGAAACACAAATGAAAATGCATTGGTTTAAATTACATATTTCTTTTTGTTTTTATTGCTTAAGGCATTTTGAACTTAGAAATATTTAAATTACATAGGCTTAATAAGTAACTTTGTAACAATGGCATTTATATGCCAACACCTAATAACTTTAAAGCTAATTAGACATCAAACACAAATGTCATGCTGTATAAATACATCAACAGTAACCCTTTCTCTAAAATAATTACAATTCGCAATTAACGAATATGTTTTATTAATACTAGTAATCTGCGTGTCCCCTTATAGGGTACGGAAGGATCCCTTCGGGGTGTTCCTGAGAGTTAATTCAGTAAACCAAAACAGAGACGTTCCCACTCGTTGAATAATACGACATCTCCCTTGTGACGAAATATCGCGGTTCACAATATAATATCAATATGACAGAACCGGTCTCGTCTGGGTCGGAAGATCTTGATAACTGAACAAATCCGATGACGCTGGCATTGTGGCAAAATGGGGTTTACAATTGACACCAATGTTGTTAGCTACTGAGTCGACATATTTCATTACTTTTAGGTGCGTAAGAAATATTTTTAGGAAAAAGGTAAAAAAAAATAAAAATAAAAAATCTAAATAGTTTATTTCCTTTATATATTATTTATTTATTTATATAACAAACACTTTCAGACTTACAGCATTTAAACACCAAAACGTCTGAAAGCCAGACTTAGATCAAAGTCAAAGGCAAAGTCTTTAGATTTTTGTACAACATTAAATGCACTTGATCATTTGGCTACGTCTTAGGTGTATTGATTTTAGTGTGGCTTCGGAACGCGCCCTCCGATGAGAAGAAGCCACAAGAAACTCATGGGGTTTTTTGTAATCATGTGTTGTCTCTGTAAAATTGTAATCGCAATGAACCTTGGGTCCTTACCAAAATCTCTTCACTGCATGACTTAAGTCATACCTAAATCGGTCAGATAATAAAAAATAAATAACTTAAAAAAAATTGAATAATTAATATACATATAAACCAACGGAAAACAACGGAATTTTATTTTAATTATCCTTGTTTTTTTAAAATTATCCTTGTTTTTTTTACCGTAGCACCTTAATCTGGCAGACAGTCTATCCAAGTCTTGAAACTTTGTTTTGTTGAGACTAATATGGTAGTGATAGGTACTCGATGAAATATTGCCTCCTAGTCTAAAAAGCCGATCTTCCACCGCATACATAAATAAAGATAGTTTAGCTTACCTTCCTATAGTTTAACCAATTTTTCATAAATGTGCGGCCGCTGTAAAATCAACAGTGCCCAACAGTGAGCCGGTATTGGTTGATTACTTTCTATTTTAAGCAATTTTTGAAGGTGAATGATTATGAGTACGTTTTACTAATTAGTAAAAAGAATAAAAACAATCCTATGTATGAAAAACTATTTATAACTAATTACTTATAAATTGTTTTTCATACATTGCTTTTGCTCAAGTAAACCCGCAAATGGCTTCCTATTGTAATGCAACTTAATTTTATCTTCTAGAATAGCTGCTGGATCTCCGTAACGTCAATAAATAAGACACAATAGAAAAAACAAATAAAAAACATGGTACAGGTAATTAGGTGTCACCTAATTCTCCTAAAATAGAACAGTAGGTATCTACCGAGATATTTCGATTAGTGAGCAACAATAAACACTATCCCAAGCGACGACAACACTCAAATATAAACGGGAAATGATTCATTTCGAGTTTCGACATATGCTCGAATTGGAAGGTCGGCTGCGAGTGACGTATTTTTAATTACCTTCTACCGCGTCCTCGGTTCAACGATATTGAAAATCTATAGTGGACAATAAATAGGTTGAGAACCTCTGCATCCAGTTGATAACCACCGGACCCGCATGATAGCGGTCGATTAATTAAAAACTCATGCCTGCACACGATTCTCTATTAGCAATGGAAGTTTCAGTATTACTTCCTGTTTGAGCATTCAACAATAAAAATGGTTAAGTTTATAAAATGGTAGAATGGAAACTAAGTAGGTGCCTACCTACTTATTTGCGTTTTCACCTGTTCCTTAGGTAGGTATGTATTTAGTAAAAAGTTAGGTATTTTAATTACCCCAATCTTGATCGAATCTCTGTGCGAGCTTGATTGAATTTCCGGCAGAGGCTATCTCCCGTATTTGCGGAGCGTTGTGGCCGCCCCGGTCCGCCCATTCGCTCCGGCTCACTGGCCTGTGACGTCACACCGACGACGATTACACTTTTTTCACTATTTTCTACTATAAACAGCCGCTCATAAACTCTACTAAAAGCTTCTCGTTTGCGGTTATCACAAAAAACACAAGAAGGGTTTGCTACAATATTCTTGTGGGGCTTTTTAAATTAATCGACTATGAAGCATTATAGCCTTATTTTATCTTTTCTAGAAGTGTCTTAGAAGTGATCAAACAGTACAGAAACAGTACTTTTGTACTAGGTAGGTAGGTAACTACATTTCCGCACACCGTCTAGCAACGCGACGGCAGCGATTGCTGTGACTCCTTCGAGGTAATACTACACTTTGGGGTTCCATGATTGATGTGACGGGTAATAAGGCCCACAAGTATTGCAATTTGTTTACCCTTATCGCATTAATATACCCAAAGAGAGTTTCAAAGACAGGTTTTCATATCGTATTTTATACCGATCAACAATACCGACCCCGACATTTGCCA
This sequence comes from Idaea dimidiata, assembly GCA_949358125.1. Taxonomy (NCBI): domain Eukaryota; kingdom Metazoa; phylum Arthropoda; class Insecta; order Lepidoptera; family Geometridae; genus Idaea; species Idaea dimidiata. The sequence goes on along the minus strand of OX442339.1, from coordinate 9,466,892 downwards.
ATAATAATTGGAGAAAACCTCCCCGAGGAGCCAATTTTGCTGACGTTGCTTCTAAAGTGGGATTTTGTACCTATAGATTTAAATTATAAGCAATCCATCAATTTCCATCGTTGACAAATATATCAATACCATTATTGAAAAATATGAGATCGTTTTTGTACTGACTTAACGTGATGGATTAGAACTAACACATTATTTTTTTTAAATAAAAATAATATTAATATTGCACGATATTACGTACAGCGCAATTTAGCCCCAAACTAAGCACTAGGCTTGTACTATGGGTACTAGACAACGGATATACTGCATATTACACTTTTTTTTTTGTAAATACCTACATATTATATTATACCTGTCGACGCAAGAGCGTTAAATAGGTTTATTTTAAGTTAATTAATTAAGTTTTATTTGATTTGTTAATATGAAATAGTTTCCTCATTTGATTAGAGATTATTTGATAACAGTTTGATTAGGAATCCAAATAATAAGTTTTAGTATTGATTTGTTCATACGTCACGCAAGCGACGAATATTCAAAAGCAACGTTATTTGAACAATCACTTTATTCAACAATTAATTCAAGTTAATTAACTCATAATTCATCTTCTATTTTTTAAGAAACTACTTCGTAGTTATTCATTGAAAACATTAAGTTAAATTTTAATACGTTGCTTGTTGAATGTTCGTTGAGTGCTAAGATGTAATCAAAACAATTAAGAATCTTTTTTCTAGTTGAAATAACTTCACTGTAATACGTTTGTTAAGTTTAAAAATCAAATTACAATAAACTAACATTAAAAGTTAAAGTTAAACTTGATTTTAAGTAAGTGGCAAATGTTTTGTGTTTTAAGATTGTATTTCCGTTTGAAAAATAACCGCCGCGCGCGCAGTGCTTTTGAGTGTCACTTTGGTAGAAGCAGTTGGGGCGAGCGGACGAGCCTTGTGAGTGTCTCTTTTGGTTCATTACAATTGTTATTTTAGTTTAGATAATAGAATAAGGAATAGTAATAGTAGAAATAAAAGTGTGTGATAATTTTGGTGTTTTTGAATTTGCGTCCATCATGAGTGGTGAAGATAATGAAATCAGTGACGTCAGCAATGCTGACGTCACTCTTTCTAAAAACTCGGTTGGGGCAGACGCGTCGTTATCAGAAGTGGGATCACAACCCACTTCTGCCGGACATTCTGTAACATTTTCAACTGCCAACACTTCTGTTAGCGGCGTACCAACTGAGTTTTTCACTCATATGATGCAAATGATGAAGCACGTGTCGGATCGTATGACGTCGTCTGATTCTAAGATAAAAATTAATGACGTGTTTTTGCCGTCATACGATCCCGACTCAAATATAGGAATACGCGAGTGGTGTAAACACGTGAATACTGCCGTTGATACGTACAACCTGTGTGATTATGACGTACGAATGAAAGTGGGTAGTTTAATGAAAGGACGCGCCAGATTGTACGTAGACAACTGGTTAGTATCCACAAATTCTTGGCCGGAATTGCGTGATATTTTAATAACAACATTTGAACCTGAAAACCGGTACTCACGTGATATTATTCGGTTTAGAGATCATGTTTACGATAACAGCAAGAATATCGCGCAATTCCTGTCTGAGGCCTGGGTGCTTTGGCAACGTGTCACCAAAGATAAGTTGACGAATGAAGACGCTGTTGAGGCGGTAATCGGTTGTATTAGTGATGAGCGATTACGGATAGAATTATTAAATACGCGTGCAAAATCAGTTCCACCAGAGTTAATCTCTGTGGCATCATCAATACGCCCCATTAAACGTACAATCACATCAAATCAAAATTCTCAGAATTCCGCCAAGCGACCGCGGTTATTAGAAAGATCTAATTTGTTTTGCAAAGTTTGTAAAAGATCAAACCATGATACACGTGATTGTCGTTTTGCTAATAAAATGCCGATGACTCAGCAGCCTCAAAATTCGAACAATGTCTTACAAAATACTAATAAACCTACCTGCACATTTTGCTCCAAAGTCGGCCATACGTTCGAAACGTGTTACAAACGTGAACGTACGGTAGTTTCAAACATCAATTGTGTAGGTACATCAAAACTTACTTTAATCCCTATCACTATTGGTGATCACAAATTCCATGGTATTTTCGACAGTGGAGCAGAATGTTCTTTGATGCGTGATTCGGTCGCAGCCAAGGTACCAGGTAAAAGAATTAGTGAGGTTAATTATCTTAAGGGAATAGGCCGATTCACAGTCGTATCGTTGACGACTTTAATAACGGTTTGTGTTATTGATGAGGTTCGCGTAGAATTAAGATTTAATATTGTGCCTGATTATGAGATTTGTTCCGACATTTTAATAGGCATAAATCTCATCGATGACACGAACCTTAGTGTTCTTGTAACGTCTTATGGTGCGAAATTATTGCACCAGCCGGTGGTTTACCACATGCGATCACAAAATGAAAAATTTGATAATTTAGATACAGATTTAACTAATGATGATCAAATTGATGAATTAAAGATATTGTTAAATAAGTTTACACATTTGTTTATCCACGGGTACCCTCAAACCCGAGTTAATACTGGTAAATTAGAAATACGATTAAAAGATACTAATAAATATGTAGAGCGTAGACCTTACAGGTTGGGTCCAATAGAGCGAGAAAAGGTTAGAGGTATTATAAAAGAGTTGTTAGAACAAAATATTATTAGAGAAAGTAAATCTGCATTTTCAAGTCCGATAACTTTAGTTAAAAAGAAGAACGGAAAAGATCGCATGTGCGTAGATTACCGCGAACTAAATAAAAACACGTTACGAGATCATTACCCTCTACCAATAATTTCTGATCAAATTGATCAACTATCAGGGGGTCTCTACTACTCTACATTTGATATGGCGGCAGGCTTTCATCAAATTCCCGTCGCAGAGAGCTCAATAGAGAAAACTGCGTTTGTTACGCCCGATGGTTTATATGAATACTTGGCTATGCCGTTTGGCTTAAGTAATGCCTGCTCCGTTTATCAGCGGTGTATAAATAGAGCTCTGGGATCTCTACTGTATGAATCAGACCCTGTGTGTCAAGTTTACGTAGACGATGTGCTCTCCAAATGTAGAGATTTTTCAGAGGGTCTGGTACGTATTGAGAGGGTTCTCACGGCTCTACAGAAGGCTGGGTTTTCAATTAACATAGAAAAGACTGCTTTCTTTAAACGCTCTATCGAGTACTTGGGCAATATTATATCAGACGGTCAAGTGAGTCCTAGCCCAAGGAAAGTAGAGGCTTTAACGAAAGCCCCGATACCTACAACGGTAAAGCAAGTGAGGCAATTTAATGGCCTCGCTGGGTACTTTAGGCGTTTCATTCCCAATTTTTCCCGCGTAATGGTACCACTATATGAATTAACCAAGAAAGATGTAAAGTGGGAATGGAATGACCGACATGAAGAAGCTAGGAACTATATCATCCAACACCTGTCTACTGCGCCTACCCTTTCACTATTCCAGGAAGACGCACCCATCGAACTCTACACAGATGCAAGTAGCATCGGTTACGGCGCGGTATTAGTTCAAGTCCTCAACGGTCGTCAACATCCAGTAGCGTATATGAGCCTGCGGACCACCGAAGTAGAGAGTCGATACCACTCTTATGAACTCGAGACTCTGGCGGTGGTTAGAGCAATCAAACATTTCCGTCAATACCTATACGGACGTAAATTTAAAGTCATTACAGACTGTAATGCTTTAAAGGCATCTAAATTCAAGAAGGATTTACTTCCACGTATTCATCGCTGGTGGGCATTTTTACAAAATTACGATTTTGAAATCGAGTACCGAAAGGGTGAACATCTTCAACACGCAGACTTTTTCAGTAGAAACCCCTCTACAGAAAGCTCTGTGAACATAATGACCAGAGACACAGAGTGGATTCAGATAGAACAGAGACGAGATGACAACCTGCGTCCGTTGATAGATAGTATGGCAAGCGGGAACCCGACTGAAGGTTACGTTTTTGATGATGGCGTACTAAAGAAGGAATTGACTGATCCTGTATACGGTAGTCATAATGCAATTGTCGTACCAAAGGCTTACCAGTGGAGTTTGATAAATTCCTTTCATACAGCCTTAAAACACCCAGGATGGGAGAAAACTTTGCTAAAGTTGAAAGAATCTTACTGGTTCGACAAAATGACCACCGCTGTCAGAAAATTTGTTGAAAACTGTATTGTCTGTAGAACATCGAAAGGACCATCCGGTGCCGCTCAAGTCCAACTACATCCAATCTTGAAACCAACTACAGCATTTCAAGTTATCCACATGGATATTACTGGCAAATTGGGAACCAGAAATCAAGACGGTTTAGATGAGTATGTAATTGTCACTATAGACGCGTTCACAAAGTACATTTTTCTCAATTATTCTAACGACAAGAGTCAGAGCAGTAGCCTAGCAGCATTAAAACGCACCATTCACCTGTTTGGAACACCAGTCCAAATTGTTGTCGACGGAGGAAGAGAATTCCTCGGAGAATTCAAAGCTTATTGTGACAATTTTAATATTAATATTCACGCAATAGCTCCAGGAGTAAGCCGAGCGAATGGGCAAGTGGAGAGAGTTATGGCAACGTTGAAGAATGCATTGACCATGATCCGAAGTTACGAAACCGAAGACTGGCAATCTGCGTTAGAAGCATTACAATTAGCGTTTAATTGTACCCCTCACCGTGTCACTGGAGTCGCACCTCTTACCCTACTAACACGTAGACAACATGCAGTTCCACCTCAACTTCTACGGTTAGTAAACATCGAAGAAGAAACCATCGATTTTGATGCTCTTGACCAGCAAGTTCACCAGAAAATGCAAGCTGCAGCACAATACGACAAGCAAAGGTTTGACAAAAATAAGTCTAAAATTCATCGGTTTCAAAGAGGAGATTACGTGTTGATCAAGAACAATCCACGGAACCAGACATCACTCGATCTCAAATACAGCGAACCATACGAGATCCAGCGAATTGAAGATAACGACCGGTACATCGTGAAACGCGTAACTGGCAGAGGACGGCCTCGCAAGGTTGCCCATGACCAGTTACGGCGAGCACCTCAACCAGGTGAACAGGCAACCGTGTCGACGGACTGCGATGAGGGTGATCAACCAGCTACCAGCAGCGAACCGCAACCATCTACTTCACTAGATGCCTAAAAACGGTGAGTTCTTTCCGATACTACAAACATTATCGTAGTTTAAAAGTTATTGATAACAATCAATAAGAAAGACAAACCAATACAAGTCGTTGATTTCAACTGCCATGCGTTGGTAACTTATTTCAATGATCATAATAAAATTTAAAGACTGTACTATCCTTTGCATTTGTTTCCCTTCCTATTGTGTCATTTTCAGAACCTCTATGGACCACGGTCAAATAAAGGCCTAGACCATAGCATCGATAACCCAATCACCCCTTTTATCCTCTGTGGACCACGGCGTACGAGACCGCCCAGACCACAGCCCCATTTTCTTTCTTCTTTTTTTTTTTATGAATTTTGTTGTAATAATTTTGCAAAACAAAACTACGAGTATAAAGCTTAATCAATGCTCTGTGGACCATGGCGTACAAGACCGCTCAGAACCGCAGTAGTAAATTAAGTAAAATAACTACGAGTATAAAAGCTTAATCAATGCTCTGTGGACCACGGCGTACAAGACCGCTCAGAACCGCAGTAGTAAATTAAGTAAGTAAAAATAATAATAATTTAGAGCCCCTGTTGACCACGGCGTACGAGACCGCCCAGACAACAGCATCGACCTAGTCCCATATCCTTTAGAGCCCCTGTTGACCACGGCGTACGAGACCGCCCAGACAACAGCATCATCGACTACGAGTACCATAAAAATGCAAGGATGCGTGGAGACATTTGCATTTAAACAAATAAATAATAATGTGTAAAAATGCGTGGAGCATATAAACACAATCTACGAGAACAAAATAATACAACCCAATCCTAAAGTACAGCAGTCCTTCTAATTAATGATTTAACTACTTTGTATTTGTTTACAGTAGTTATACTTACGTACATACATACAAAACTGAAATTTTCAAGTTTAAGCTGAAATCTAATTTAACCACTGGGTATTTGTTTACAGCGGTAACACATTTGCAGTTTAAAGCTAAAGTCTAAATTAACCACTTGGTATTTGTTTACAGCGGTTATACATACAAAGTTAAAACTTTCAAGTTTAAACTTACTATGTATCAATGATGCAGATACATAGTTCAAAAAGCATTATTTTACATTACAGAACCATACAGAACCGAGGCAGGCGCAGAGCACGCACCGCCCCGCAGAATGGCCGTGTCGACGCAAGAGCGTTAAATAGGTTTATTTTAAGTTAATTAATTAAGTTTTATTTGATTTGTTAATATGAAATAGTTTCCTCATTTGATTAGAGATTATTTGATAACAGTTTGATTAGGAATCCAAATAATAAGTTTTAGTATTGATTTGTTCATACGTCACGCAAGCGACGAATATTCAAAAGCAACGTTATTTGAACAATCACTTTATTCAACAATTAATTCAAGTTAATTAACTCATAATTCATCTTCTATTTTTTAAGAAACTACTTCGTAGTTATTCATTGAAAACATTAAGTTAAATTTTAATACGTTGCTTGTTGAATGTTCGTTGAGTGCTAAGATGTAATCAAAACAATTAAGAATCTTTTTTCTAGTTGAAATAACTTCACTGTAATACGTTTGTTAAGTTTAAAAATCAAATTACAATAAACTAACATTAAAAGTTAAAGTTAAACTTGATTTTAAGTAAGTGGCAAATGTTTTGTGTTTTAAGATTGTATTTCCGTTTGAAAAATAACCGCCGCGCGCGCAGTGCTTTTGAGTGTCACTTTGGTAGAAGCAGTTGGGGCGAGCGGACGAGCCTTGTGAGTGTCTCTTTTGGTTCATTACAATTGTTATTTTAGTTTAGATAATAGAATAAGGAATAGTAATAGTAGAAATAAAAGTGTGTGATAATTTTGGTGTTTTTGAATTTGCGTCCATCATGAGTGGTGAAGATAATGAAATCAGTGACGTCAGCAATGCTGACGTCACTCTTTCTAAAAACTCGGTTGGGGCAGACGCGTCGTTATACCCATATCAGATACAAATATTTTTTCAAGCATAATATTTGCACCCGACGGGAATCGAACCCGCAGCCTATTGCATTGCAGTCAGGCGTTCGCCGTACCCGTCACAGGGGCCGTCTTGCTTTGAACATATGAAAGTTATCTTACTTTTCCTACTTTAAAGACTAGCTTCTTTAAAATTATTTACGAAAATGGACCAAAGGCTACTACCGGCTATTATTTTTTAGATCACCGTTGTTTACACTTACCTTCTCTCTACCGTTCTCGGGTTTTTTTTTAACCATCTGAATTTGAAACGATTGGTTAAATGAAAACAAAATGCGAGATTGTTGGTTTGACTGAATTAACTGTTTTACAGTTAATTCAGTCAAATGTCTTGTCCGTTAAAAATTAACACAACTAAGTAGTCTTGATAACAGATATAAAATTCACAGTAATTGTGTTGGAAAATTCAGTTTTTCTAAGATCAATACAGACTGTCTTGCCAGCCGGCACGTGGAAGCCATAAACCTGTTTAACAGGACACTCCACCCAGCAACAAAGAGGGGACCGTATAGGCCGTAATAAAAAGTTGCCGGCTATTAGGGCCTGTCCATATTACCTACTACTTTTTATCGAATAATGGTTTGTAACTCAAAGTATTGCAACATTTAAACAAAAATCTAAATCGGATTAGGAGTAAAAACTTTACTTTTCTAACTTTACTAACGAAACTTACTTTCATTTCATTACATTACTGTAAATAAAAATATATTTTTTTCAATTTCGATTTATCTCCGTCGAAATTACGAACGTATTGAAAAGTTTAACTTGTCAAAATAATCTTATTTTGAGAAATCTCGTTAACTTAGATTCGACATCGAATTTGTAGTTCGTAAACTATAATTTATTCACCCTCTGCTATCATTTTCAAGAAAACAGACTTATTTTCGTCATGAAAACATAATATTAGACGTAAACCTGCCTCATAAGATAACACTGAGGTATCAAGAATTTTCATCGGCGTCGTATTGCAGCCGTCTTGGCAATATAAACGCGATGTTTTCACAACAGAGACAGACACTCTCGACTCCTACCCATTTGACCTTGGTTAGAAAGGAACAACTAAGATTTCAAACGTACGTCTTTAATTTCTAAAGGTTTTATTGCATTCCCGGAAGGCTCAGACGCTTAAACTTTATCGCTGTAGGATTAAAGTAATATTTGCAGCGACTAAATGATGTCGGGGCAATTTCATGATATTAAAAGCTTGTCTGTGTCGAGGCTCAGGTCAATAGTTTTGTGTTTGGTAGCTTGCGAGGCACAACAGCCGACGGAGAACTTTCCACCGTGCACATTCTTGTGGATCGAGGAGACGTGTGATAACAGTACGTTCCGTACACAAGTATTTTGAAGTAGATAGAAGTAAAATTCTTAAAACACTTTACGTTTTATCACGAATAGATGCGTTTCAACTAGTTGGTCGGCTCAAACAAAAACACAGAAATTGATATGGTCAATGACTTTACTCCTCACAACCTGGCAGTGATTGGCTTAAATCATGTTGCCAAGCAAAATTTGATATCTTTACTTGTTACAAACAAGAAAACAGGCAAGTAATCTGGCTTAAACCAAATCGTCACCAACCATCTCGTGAGATAAACACTCACTTAGTTATCAATTATTAAAAACGTCTGTGTCATGTTGGTGTAAAAAAATCTTATTCTTGTTTCAGTGATAAAATGAAGAAATTGTAACTCTCGAATGTGCCTCTGGTCATGTACACAGAATAAAATCTGTTGCGGCGCGAATCCTCTCGTGGCAAATAAATCAATTCCATGAAATTGCACTTTTGATAACTTTCCCGGACAAGTATTACTGGCGTGATAAAATATAGCATTTATTTCGACCTACATATTAAGGAAGTAGGTACTGTATCATCATCTCAGCCAGCAAACGTCCACTGCTTTTCCCAAAGATCTCCACAATGGTCAGTTTGGATCCAATCCGATGACTTTCGACTATCCTCAACTGATCTTCGGTGCCTTCATAATAGCGACTTCTGTATTCTTGATCTTTCGCCATCAGTTTAATTCAACATACAAGCTATCTCCTGCATTCGCTCTAGACTGCCAAAATAAAAATAAAAATGAAAATCTACATTTGACTTTAAAATAAAATAAAAGAACATTTTAGTGACATAACTAATTTGAGACGTTCATTTTTCTAAGACTCGACATTTTAATTTTTTTACATTTTATTGACTAGTGGGGTCGTAAGCTCGTATCAACCTTTTACCAACAGCAATTTTACTCTTATACTAATACAAAGTGAACATAAGATAACTATTTATCTAGAACATTTTGTTATGAATCACTCATTGAAACTAGCTACGTAAACAATATGCAAATAAATCCCGTCTTAAAATCTGTAATCTTTTACTGAGAAAGAAAAATATAAAAGCGAGAACGAAAACTGCAGACTAAACCGGTAATATACTGACGAAATACTCACGCCAGTTTACCGAAGTATCAGTGTATATTGCAAGAGTTTACACTCGAGTGAGTTGGCAAAATTTTTCAGCGAAGCAAGGACAGATAGCGTTGAAAGACTCGATAGAAAGGGATCGGGAAAGTGCAGCCTTGTGAAGTGCATTCAGTATTGGTGTCGTTTCCTGCAATACTTCCCAAGAAACTTGTATATTTACACACACTTAATATAAGTAGGTACATAGACGTATGACACAGGCTTTATTCGATGCTTTTTATGGATGTCAAAGATTTCAATTCCTTTGTCGTGTCTAAATATAATATGAATGACTTTAAATCAAGTTATTGGCTATGATGTTAGTGAACAGATAAATGAAAACTTTAAATATATTCATCTTCAAAAATTCACTCGCGATGAGATTTGAACTCGTGTCTCTGCTAGTGAGTTCTTGAAGTTGAATTTATCCTTTAAAATATTTCTAGTAGATATGCCTTCAGCATAAAAACAAATTACGAAATTCATATAAATTTTTAAAAAAAACCTAGCATTTTTTAAAGAATCCGTTGAATTAGTATAATTTGTTGAAAAACTAGTTTGATCATTATTTCACCAGATGTCAAATGAAGATGTATTTTGAAGAGAAGCATGTTTAATGAGATAAATAGCTAGACGGTAGCGGGGCAGATTCCTTCCCGCCTTCCTTAATGGCTGCACTGACCTGCGTATCGGCACACGAACGAATCTACTTGGCGATACAACTTGGACTGGTGGGTATAGCCGAAGTCTCCCACCAAGTGAGCGACTACTATAGCCCCACCAAACCGAAATAATGTGTGAAACAATAACAGCTAGCTGATAACGTAACTCTGTTGTAACAAATCACGATTGACACAACTGATATTGTTGTATTCAAGTCATTTATTACGTCATTCAATAGCAAACAAGTCATAGTTTCAAGTTTCACCCAAGCAAACGAATTCTAGAGTGGAGACCGCGTCTTGGCAAACGTAGTGAAGGACGTTCTCAGGCATGTTGGACACAGACTGGATGCGAGAAGCCGAAAATAGATCCAGGTGGCGTGCAACAGGCTGATGATGTTGATGATGATAAATAGATAAATAAAAATACAAACTGCCATTGCAATTAAAACTAGCGACTGTAACAGTCAATTTGTATACTTACCCGTAATCGCAACAATCACCATTTACAAATGTTTCAATCGAGATTTGTTAGCAACAGAGTTACAATCAGTTGGTGGTCTTATGAGGGCATTTTCACCAAAATAGCTACCGTCATAGACGGTAACGGTCATGGGACGTCTCATGCATATACGTTGCAAATAAGTATATATAAATAAATAAATAATAAATAATTTATTATTTCGTAAATTTGTTTTTATTGCTCAAGGCATATTTACTAGAAATATTTTTAAAGGAAAAATTCATCTTCAAAAATTCACTTGCGGCGAGATTTGATTTTTTTTTTATTGGTCCAGGGACGCGAGTTCAAATCTCGCCGCAAGTGAATTTTTCAAGATGAATTTTTCCTTTAAAAATATTTCTAAATAATTTATTTCCAAAATATTGTGCACAAATTGCTTAAAGTCTAAATTTCGATTTAAATCTAAGTAACACATATGCCTATGCATATAGAAGTATAGAGCTATTATAAATACTCGTAGTTCTAAATAAGGGATCTATAAAACAATAAACAAGTTAATAAAATCAAAGCCATAAAAGCAAAAAGGAAAGTCTCGCATTACTGTCCTCTTTTTTGGTAACGGTCAGGACCAAAAACTTATCGAAATAACGATTACCTTTTATATTTTTTAAAATAAGAGATACACACGTTATTGTCAAACCATTTCAACAAATTAACTTAATAATTTTTGTTATAATTTACAAAACAAGATTAGTAACACATTTTCAGAAATGGTAGCTTTTGAAATAAAAATACCCATGATTGTCCGAAAAATCGCTTGTAGTGAATATAACAAAATTGCAAGCATAAGTCGTACTTGTATCAAGACGAGCAGAAGGGTAGACCTCGATCGATGAGCTCACACCCTCTAGATATGATTAGCCAGTAATTGAATTCGGGCCCGAGATCCACAGTTTAGTTTTCTAATTTACGAGTCTTTCCTTTACCGGGTAGAGTGAAGGGTTGAATTTAATTATCTTCACGTCGGCATCCCTCAACTAAAACACACAAAAAATGGATGAAATAGCATCTCAATTTGAGAAAGGCTTCGTTAACCTTCGACTCTCATTATTTTCACTTTGTATTACTCCGCAGTTTCGTAGCAGACAACTCGTAGCACAGCTACGGGAGTTCGTAGACCTCTACATTTGATAGAAATATATTTTATTATATCTCGAATAAAAATTATTTCATATTACTTGTGTTTGTTTCCAAAATGCTTCATACAGTGTTAATATATAAAGTGTTGTATTTTGAAATGACGGTGAATATGGTATGGTTTAAAATAGCGGTGAATATTAGTTTAGCAAATGTTAAAAAAATACTAAAAAATAGTATAACAGTGTAATCTCATTTTGTGTTACATTTGGAGTTTAATTATAACTAACTAGTAAATAACAAACGGTGAATTAGTCAATTGCTACATTGAAATAGAGTGGTATTGGTCTTGTGGTATATACCCCGACTTTCATTCTAAATGTCCTGGTTTCGAAACCTAGCACACCACCTACCTTTTTCTGTTTATCTCAAGGTAAAAGAGAACATCGCGAGAAAACACAAGACATAAAGTCGTACAAAATGGTAAAAACTTAAAAGACTTTAGATCAATTTCTAATACAAATACCTTTGTCCAATTAAAAATGACTAGTATGTACGAGTGTTATTGGAATGCTTTTTGCTCTATCATTTTTTATCTTCATCCTAAATTCCTAATCTAACTATTATAGTCTATACAACTTTGCCACTCACAGTTCGGTTGGCTAAGTACCTCTTTATTCCAAATTCAAATTACGATTGCCACTCTAAATAGAATAATGAAATTTCTAAAAAGGATTTAATTAAAAAACTAAGTGCGATTTAAAATTCTGTGAACTGCATCGTTAATAGGGTAATATTTTTAGCATAGAATTTGGTGATAATCACTTTCAAGATGAACTTTGTATTCCGACGACGTCTCCCCACCCCTCTATAGCGAATTTGATAATGAAAGGGCTTCTCTTGTGTGTTGCACAGATAATGTAAATAGGTAAGCAAATTGTATACCAAGTTTCATTTAAATCGTAGAGGAGAATAGACTAGAAATTGCGTCCGCGTATAGAGTAAAGATACAATTTTTTCACTACTATATGACCTAAAGGTCTAAAACCTTTAGAAGATGAAAGAATTGCGGCGCAGTTCTAACACCATTCTAAAACTGTAATTGATAGATGGAAGTGTTTTGTGCAGAGAGTGATCATGTAGGTTGAAAAACACCGACTTGTCATTCCTTGTACGGAGGCTACTTATCTAATTTATGTGAACGTTCTTTAACTGATCTCTTTCAATTATGTGTTGTGTGTATATGGACATTTTATTTGTTCGAAATTAAGGTTTTTATATTATACTAGCTGCGCAGGGTTCCACGCGCGCAAGTCGCGATTCCGCGTTGTTCGTACACTTACCGCAATGCAAAAATCCACACTTAAACGGTCGGCCATTGAAGTAATGATGAAACCAAGCGCGTGACTTTCGGATTTATAATATTAGTAAGGATTTATTTATATTAGATTTTTCTGTGCGTGTTTGTGTAGCCTAATGATTGGGCCATTATACGTAATTTTTATATAATTGCGATATTTTTGCACATATTATTTTCCTATAGAAAAAAGACATTGTTGCGCGGTCACCCGAGCTTGGATAGCTCTGCCCTTGGAATGAAAGTCCGTGTATCTTCCACTAAACCAACACGCTCTAATGATTTTAATGCAATTCAATTCAATTCAATCATTTATTCATAAATATAGGTGTACAGGTGGTGAGTTTACATTAACATGAGTTTCTCTATATTGGCCAGTTCGGCATATGAAGTCATAAGATTCTGAAAACAAATTACTTACATGTCAATTATAAAAATCCGTAATTCAAACATACACAGCATATTATGATCCTATCTTATGCTAATGAGCCTATCTAAATACAAGTTTTATACTGAGATATAAGATTAAAATGAACCTTAGCGGCTCTTAAAAGTTTTACTTGAAGCTAACTCTGCCGTCACATGTCTAGTAGCACGGCCACATTACCCGCCTGACATTAGAATATTTTGAAATAGGAAATGATGTACAAACAGACAGGGATTCATGTCGGGAAACTTCGCCGTCAACGATATTTATGAGTTGAAAGCAACAGACTGAGAGACTCAATATCGAATAGAGAAATCTGTATGTTTAAATAATTTAATTAATTGAAAATTACAGAAATTTAAACTGTCTTAATTTTTATAGTCAGCAATGTTGAAATTCCGGTCCTACGTTTCGGAGTCTTTGCAGACCCCTTCTTTAGGATTGACTGAAATGTAATTTGTCGTTCTTATTGTTCAAAACACTTACTGTAAACTACCGTCTTATCAAATATAAAAAAAATACTAAAAAATAAAATTTACTTCAATACAAAGTCGGGAATCAGAAGAAAATCTATATCGACTCTCTAAATTTAGCGAGATTTAATTAATTTTACAAAAAAATGTTAAACCGTTTTCGAAAAGAACCTGCCAATACTGACGCATGGTTAAGACGCTTTAGTTAAAGAATACGTGGCAAGGAAGTGTGAACTCACGTAGTTTAATTAGTTAACTACCACAACGATAATACAAAGAATAAAGATAAAGATAGGCTTTATTGCTGAACATTTACTGATTTTATAAGCAAACAATTTAAGATCATCAGCTTATCTCCTGACTTAGGCCTCCTCCAAGTTCTTCCATGTCATTGGATGTATGTATGTTTGTATGTATGTGACTTTTTTACCCTTTACGAACCTTTACAAAACCGATTACGATCAAACTTGGAATATAGGTGGCTGCAAACCTAGAATAACACATAAGCACTTTTTATCGTTCCCCGATAATCCCGCGGGAACGGGACTTACGTGGGTGAAACTGCGGGGCATAGCTAGTCCCAAAATAAATACAAATTCAAAAATAGCTCTGAAATAAATAAACGTACCGAGTTTGTTACGACGGAAACCTTTCTGGTACGTATTTTACTTTAATACGGGAGGGAGTGACGAGACCTACGAGTACAGTGTCATTTTAGGATCGGTTTAGACTAAAGATGATGAAACCAGTTGACTGCTCATAAGTATTCCTTGTGAGCACTCAACTGCTCGACTACCTCTGTAGCGCGTCGCGTTTCGACGCCCTAAAAGTTGCGGGTTCGATTCCCGCCGGGTGCAAATGTTAATGTTTAAAATAAATATTTGAACCTGGTCTGGGTGTCTTTCTATGTTCAATATGTAAGTATTTACAAAAGAAGAAAAAAGTATTATATCCGTTGTCTAGTCACCGTAACACAAACTGAGTACCCTACCACGAGGCTCACTGTGTTTTGTGCACAGAATTAATTAATCTAGGTATATTTAAATTATTCCCCCTTCACGAAAATAGTACGTCTCTTTAGTAGCACTTTCGTGCAAGAACGGGCAATCACAAAGGGTCTAGGTATAGATAAGTATCGCAATGGCCAATCACAAAGTTTGATTATTGACATTCTATTGGGTATCACCCCTCCTGCTCGCAACGGTGAGTTGTATTTTGTACAAATATTGGCGGTTTGATCAGTCAATCGGCTGTATTGTCTTTGGTTTCGAGGAATGTGTAAAATATTTTCGTTGTAGCTAAGTGAAAGTCGCGCGTGATAGCACAGTGACGTCATTGCTCCATCAATCATTTATCCGAGACTCGCTCCCAGCTATACCGAGAAAAGCTTTAAACCGAAGCCTCTTTGATAATGTATCACGTTTAAAATCAACTTTTGAAAGCTCTTCTATCGGTCTATTTTGTATTTATAGAACAAAGCAACCAAAGTTGTAACCCGCCGTGTAGTCCCGATATAGAATATGGCTTCATCATCTTTTCCCATCGGTAGCGCAATTGCAGTTCTTCCCAAGCGGGTATACTGCTTAGTCCCATGAATCTCTTTGGTATCGTAAAACTAGCGCAACTCTGGAGTTCTTCCCACGCGGGTAAACTGCTTAGTCCCATGAAGTATTGGTGTCAGGCAGGTGGCCGGTCGTATAAATAATGCCAAATATATTTGCAAAGTTTGCTACCATAGTAATCATCGTATACTGAAAACGGTACTGCCATTAAAACGTTTTTACACGACTGCCAAAGGAAGTGTTATGTTTTTGCCGTGAGTGTATGTATGTATGTATGTATGTATGTATGTGACCTATTTTTGTGCCGTCGTAGGGCCTAAACGGCTGGGCCGATTTAGATAAACGATACGTCGTTAGATTCGTCATGACCGTGAGAGTGACATAGGGTACATTAAAATAATAAATAAATAAAAATAAAGATTTAAAACGCTATAAAGCAAGATTTGTCTTGACCATAAAAACCGAGCAAAGACAACGGAACGTTCCTTAAAAACTTTTCGATTTGACTTTGACGCCGAGTTTCAACTTTTGAAGGAATTTAAATGTTTGATTTGTCAGTTTGTCAGAGATAACATAAATAACAATTACTATGTTTACAATAAGTAATTAACTAAAAATTTGAATATGGATAATGGATAGCAAGGCTAATCCGCTAGGACAAGAAACCGCCAGCCTTTGTATCACCAGTCGCGACGAAGTTTTCGGATTTGGTAATTATATTTTAAGATGAATACCTGCCTACTTCATAGCCATCTCAGCAAAACTCAAAAAGAATAGCTATTATAATATTGAAGGCTTTTAGATAGCCTATCTTTAACCGATTTCGAGTCCTCGCTACTGGAGTATACACATCCAGAGTTAATGAGTTTCTCTGGTGTAATTGTATCTAATCTCTAATAACTAAAAAGCATTAAATAAAAAAATATTTAAAAAAATAAAAAACCCGACTGCCGTTAAAACTGAAAAGTAAAAAACAAGAAGATACCTAAAGGTAAAGAAACCTTAAAAATCGTTCGACGCATCTAGGAGCCTTAAACAATTGTGGATGCAGTCGGGTGGGACTCCTTTTAAAGGTAAAGTATAATGACAGCAAATTGTGTTGAAGTCCCACCCGACTGCGTCCACAATTGTTTAAGGCTCCTAGATGCGTCGAACGATTTTTAAGGTTTCTTTACCTTTAGGTATCTTCTTGTTTTTTACTTTTCAGTTTTAACGGCAGTCGGGTTTTTTATTTTTTTAATTGTAAAGAGCTGTCGAATTCAACTGCTGTTCAATCCAGTCTGGCGTTATTTTAGGCAACTAGTGCCGTAGATTTTACTTCGGGTTCAGCGATATTGATTTGAAATTAAGCTCTATTTTCGTTTTAATCGCGTTGCTTTCATTATACTGAGTATTTCACAACGCCCCACTTTTTGAGGTTTTTATAGACTTCTTGCTCACAGATAGTCTCCGGTTAACGTTTAACATTGAACAATGCTTAGTATAATAAAGTGAGTTGGGCTTGGCTTAAGGAAAAGGGTCTGGACCCCCGGTCGGGGCTCTTTTTAGCCCAGAATATATCGTTGGCGATTCAACGAGGTAATGCCGCCAGTGTGATGGGCACTTTTGGACTCAATGGTCATTTACCTTAGATTATTTATATTGCTAATTTTATTATCTTTGTAGTATTTATTTCTTGATAAGTATGTATTTGACGATTTAGCATTGTAATAAAATTAACAAGATAATCTAATAAATAGCAACGTTTAACTTCATCTAGTGGCGACAGAATATATTAAATAACGTACAGAAACATTTTCAGTGTTTTCCATAAGTCATAGAAATTTTCCTACGTTATAAATATGTGAGATTGACCTTGTTTACGTATATCCAATTACATTATGTAAACACAATTAGCCACGTTTGACGTCAACTCAACACATTATCATGAACCTCGGTCTAATAATTTATGACCAAATTGAAATACATTAGGTATGTTACTTAAATTGGTTTAGCTTTTAAAATATCTACAAGACAACTACGCTGACTGACCACCGCCAATTAACCCTTTGACTTTTGTGATTCCAACATCGAATCAGAAATCATCTCAAAATCAAACTCAAACTGATAAATCGCTGGATCAAAATCGCAAGCACGTTTTTTATTTTTGTTAAGCTAAGCAAGTTAGTTTAGCTTAGCTAGAAAGTCATTGTAACAAACAAGTGAACTTTTTGGCATGGTGGTAAGAAAAACTGGCGCGACGCTGTGGTTGAGTTAAGCTAATAAACTAGCTTTATTCGGCAGCTAGATTATCGGCCTTACAGTTTCACGGCCAATTAATTAATGGTACTTAAAATTTTAATTAAAGTTTAGTTTTTAATTCGTTTAATTTTGATTTAAGTAAGTAGTTTTATTTTAGTTTTAATATTAATATTATTATGAAATAAACATTTATTATTATTAAAAAAAAAAAAAAATAACTGACTACTTACGTAAAAAAATTTAGCCGATAGTAAAAGTCAAACAAAACTCCAATCGCGTCTTCGAATGTCGTGAGTGTGGTGTATCGCGCCTCTTAGTTTTAGTGTGGTGTGACGCGCGCCTATTTTAGCGGAAAATGTGGGTAATTCGATTACTCACGTACTTTAAAAATTCAACACCTACCCACCACCAGACAGTAAACAATAACTGTTTTATAATATACGAGTATAGAGAAGACATCCGCCACAGCTCCAGTCGCAACCAAGATCATTGTAACATTGATCGAAACGTCGAGGTAAGAAAATCTTACTAATATTATAAACGCGAAAGTTTGTATGTAAGTATGTATTTATGTATGTATGTGAGGTTGTTACTCTTTCACACAAAAACTACTGAACCGATTGCGATGAAACTTGGAATATACGTAGCTGGGGACCTGGATTAACACATAGGCTACTTTTTATCCCGATATTCCTGCGGGAACGCAGGAATATCGGGATAAAAAGTAGCCTATAAACCGCACTAAATAACCGCGGTATTCCTGCGTTCCCGACTTACGCGGGTGAAACCGTGGGGCGCAGCTAGTAAATAATATACGCGATTAAGATCTGGTAAAATGTAACTAGGTAAAAGTCAAACAGATAAAGTTAGGTCTTCAAGCTACATTTACAAAAAATTTCATTGTGACGGCACATTTAACCCGTTAACGCCCTCTGTACACACATATGTACACTACTTTGATTCGTATTGAAAGGCCATGTTTTTGGCTATATCACTCCTAATCTGCCCAGTGTATTTTATGGCCAGGTGGCCATGTACTGTACACCCCTATAATTGGCAGAATAACCTTTTTTTGTTTATTTTTTCTTGGAATTTCCTTTATTTAGGTCATTGCCTAACAATAAATGCGATTATTAAGTAATTTGAATCGGTAGTTTTATTTTGGGCGTTAATGGGTTAATTGTTACTTTGACTTTAAAAATATAAAGTAACTCGGCGTTAAAGTAAAGCAGTTTTCTTTAGAACATCTTGACTGTTAGATTGAATAAAAAATAAAAAAAATAAACAAATGGTAAAAATGTTATTGAATAGAATCGAAATATCAATAAGAGGATATTCTTTATCGCAGACAGCTTGCGAACACGAAACGTGGTTATTTAAAACCGATATTTGGATCAAGAGGCATTTTCAGTTCGGGAGCGCGATAAATTGGGTTATCAATCAATATTACTTTCGTACCTTCACTTCTCGTGAAAATTCTTTATATTGCTCGAGCGATTCGAGCGTAAACCATTTGTTTTTTATATTTAACTAGCTGCGCCCCGAGGTTGCACCCGCTAAGTCCTGTTCCCGCGGGAATATCGGGATAAAAAGTAGCCTATGTGTTAATCCAGGTCCCCAGCTACCTATATTCCAAGTTTCACCGCAATCGGTTCAGTAGTTTTTGCGTGAAAGAGTAACAACCTCACATACATACAAACTTTTGCGTTTATAATTAGTAAGATTTTTATGTGGAATAATTTACTTATAATAGGAAAAGGGTAAGAAATTGGATAGAAACGAGAAGATAGGTCTGAGCTTATACTTTAATTCTACGAACGAACGATCGACAAAACGGTCATCGAGAAAAAAAATCTGTCATTATAGTAGATACTAGCTGCGCCCTTCGGTTTCACCCGCGGAAGTGAAAAACGCATTGTCAGTTGTCACGTGCGCGAGCGGCCGAGCGGTTTTCGAGCGCTTGCACTTTTTCGTTTATTACTCGGGTTCTACTAATTGGATTTCGATGCATAGTATACCACTACGTTCCGCGAAAATAGAACTATCTAATATTGAAAACCAGATTTAAATCGAATGAGTAGTTTTTAATTAACAGACAAACTGACAGACGGACATGAATTACAA
This sequence comes from Idaea dimidiata, assembly GCA_949358125.1. Classification (NCBI taxonomy): domain Eukaryota; kingdom Metazoa; phylum Arthropoda; class Insecta; order Lepidoptera; family Geometridae; genus Idaea; species Idaea dimidiata. The sequence continues at coordinate 9,446,806 of OX442339.1, read as the reverse complement.
AAATTATATCATTTAGTCTTACTACTTATCCTAAGTCCCCTAGACCACTTTTTTTATTTACTTCCAAGTACAGACTTTTTGTCCTCTTTTCCTTTATTATAGGAATAGATACGTTCGGTTGTAGAATTAAAACACATGCCCTGGGTCTTTACAATGACGTCCTAATTGCAGGACCAAACTCGTGCAGTCCTTAAACATTGGAATATTTATTTGTGAAATCTACATACGTCTCTACTCAGAATCTAGAGAATGGTTTCATGTAGTCATCGAATTTCCGTTTTACTAGCGATTTTTACGAATAAAAAATCAATTGTGCTTTCAAACAAGGGCGAAGGGCAAGTTGTTATTTATTTTCGACTAAATGATTGTTTTAGTTCTACTTAATTGGTATCTTTATGACGTCATTACGCGATATTGTCAATTTACTTGGCGCTTTCTTACAATATAAGTCGATAGCGAGCTTGGGACGGTGCCTCCTAATGGACTAATATATCAAATAGGATTTAGTGTAAATGAGAGTAGCGCCTTCCTGCTGATACTTTGTTGTACGACATGACTGGAATTGGTACGAAAGGATTCGTTGACTTTAAAACATGACATTTTGATGCAATATTTTGGCACTGTCACCAAGATTTATAATTATTTAATTTTTAAATCTTGAGGAGTTGACTTTTTATTTTTATTTATTTAGAAAACCAACAGCAGTTCATTTAAATCTAGACTAAAGTATATAATAGTAGTTAGACTACCAATTATTATTATAGGTTTTCCTATTTAAACAAATTAGTTATCCTACTAGATGTGAAGGCAAAACAAAAAGTTTAGGTAATTATAAAACTTAACATTTGGTCTATTTACATAATAATGACGGATATCTCAGTTTGGTGTATCTATAGGCAAGTAAATAAGTTTTAAATGAAGTGAAATAAATATATGAAATGCAATACATATATACTAATACTGATCGTAATATGTATGTATATAACTCGTAAAAATAATGGCATCAAATACAGAACAACAGAACAAGGCTTCTACTTTGATTCTATGAACGAACGAACGACAAAAAAAACTGTCATCTAGAAAGAAAATCTGTCAATCTGTCATAATTCCTGCTATAATGACAGATTTTCATTCTGGATGACAGTTTTTTTCGTTCGATTGTTCGCTCGTCCGTAGAATTAAAGTAGATACCCTGATGTTGTATAAAAAAAATCTCACTATTGTTAAAATAGTTTATCATTTTATCAAGTCTCAATCGTGTATTATTATTTATTTTCTTAGCTCGACATTTCAACCATGTTACAATGGTCTTGGTCGCGACCTTTTCTTCCACTTGTTCTTAGCTAGTAATAAAGTTTATCTGTTTGTTTTGGCTTTACATTTTGGAGAATTTTAGATTTCAAAATTCATTTCTGAAGGGAACAAGAAGCAGCAAAAATTAATTTCGAATACACTTATTTTGACTATTTCCCAATCAATATCGTCGAACAACTCCGTAATACTATCACAGAGTATAATTAGATATGCGTCTCAAAGCACTTTACGGAGAATTGATTTGTTTCTATGAAAACTTAACCAAATAATAAACAGCGTTCAAAGTAGCTCGACTAAATAGCATTGAGGAATGAGGAATGAGTATACCAGGAACCAGAACTTAATACCTTTACGAAGTATTGCTTGAGAACCATTTGCTGGTAAACTTAAGTGGGCCCTTAGATATCTACTTAAAAAGATAGTTAGGTACTATAAATGTAGCAGTAAATAGTAGAAATAAATGAATATTTATATGTATATTTAGCTAACCATACAGACTATCGTTTGAAGTTGATGCAAAGGCCAGATAGAATGATCTCATCTTATCTCTGGCCTTTGAGTCTACTAACTAATCATAGATTTCAGTATGAATATTTTGTAGACGTTTTTATTAACAAAAATATCTGCGCCATTTTGTGTTTTTGTCGTTTATTTAACGCAGAACTAACGAGAGTGGATAGGTCTGAGTCTCTGAGTACACAACGTGATGACATTCCCCAGACATCTCTCGGTCCGTCCCGATATGACTTTCCTTCTTGATTAAAACTCGGAATAATAAACGGCGAAACAATTTTGCGTCGTCGTCCGCCGGCCGTCTCCAGAGCAAACTAATATTGAAGTGTGCAGATGAAAATGATGGGGTTTCCGTAGCTTTGGTTTATTTTTGAACCCTCGCCTCACAACCTTACGCGCTCCCCAATGACTTCTATAGAAATAGAGCCTTTTATTAAACCTTTGGCTGTAAAAGTTTACCTACAGAGCGGTCAGTTTTTGATTTCCTATTGACGGCCCGGTTTTCTTATAATATATTTATGTCAAAAATGTTAAGGTCGTTGGTCACTATACTAGGAACGTATAAGCACATTTTATTTGTGTAAAACTTTCAACATTTTCAGCAAGCTCATCGTTGCTTCCCAGTTCAGGTCAGGTAGGTCCCAGGTCAGGTCAGGTAATTTTACATAGAAAAACATTTTGAGTATTTTTTATGTATAGCGACATTTTATAATACAATATTATTTTAATAATTATAACTGCCCTTAATGCACCAACAGTTTTGCAAAAAAAATATTCCCTAAAGAAAGTAATTTCCGAAAATTCGGAGAGTGTTTGTTAATATATTCATCTATATACTGGACATCGCTTTCATCACCGTACCGTTATTTCAGTTTTTGGTCAATTGACCACAATCTGACCTTTGAAATAACTGCTGTAAATCTCAAAACGTAGTTTAATGTTAAATTCAAAATATTATGATTGCCATGAGTCAATTTTTGCCAGAGAGAAAAGTTTCAAAATAATCCTGATCCAATTGTTACATAAAAGTTGTAAGTTGTTCGCGTCTCAACGGATAATCGAGTTTATTCTTGGAGGGCCGCCATCAATCATTTATCCCGCTCTGTGTGCCCGTGGATCGTGGATGGATCGTAACGTGGAAAAACTTTAAAGTGCTCTAACTTACTGTGACGTACCGTTACTATTCTGTAATCCAATAGTTAGTAATATTTTCAGCAGAATATTTTATGTGAGGAGAATCAGTTAGGATAACCTTCATCAGATACGACACGACGTAAGTGAGTATGTGGGTAGGCGCGTAGGTAGAATGAAATGATATTAACTATTTTTATCAAATATTACTTACACCTACTATTCTTTATTTATTCTATTAATAAGGGTGCTCTACCAGTAAAATACCCGTATGTACCTGCATACCTTACATTTTAGAAATATTTTAATTACTTAGTAACTTTACAAATAAATCCTGGTTTTAATTGTTATTTGTATTTTTTAATTATATCACTTTCATTAAAAAAAAGTTTAAAAGTAGAACATTTTGCTTCCGTTGCACTTTTCATAGTCTACTTGCCTACCTACTACAAAATGGTTCCTCCAAATAGCCTAAATCAATAAATAAGTACTGGTCACATTGCAAATACCTACCCGAAGTAAGTGAATACGGATGCCCGTATGAGTGTTTTATGAGCACTTGAGTGCTTTCCAGAGTCGGATGTTTAAAACTCTCCTTGTACGAGCGCCGCGCTCGATCGAGTACTACTCAAAACAAGACAATGTCGGATTTGATCTGAACGACCACTTCAATGCGGTTATAAGTTTATCAACAGGCGACTTTGGGGGGAAATTATTCTTTTATATCGCATAATAGAACGTTTTAGTAACTATTATTTTCATACGATTTAAAAGTTTCCACTGGATAAGGTTTTGACTCATTCAACACGATATTCATTCCTAAGCAAAACTAGTTTAGCAAAGTTTATTATTAAGTTTAGTTTATTTTAGTTTAAATTTTATTAATTTTGTGTTTTAATGTGCTCTTTTTTTAAGTTAGGTTTTGTGTAATGAGTTTGTATTTTTCTTGATATTGGATAGTTCTGTTTAGCAAAGCATTTAATGAAGCTTCGGAACATACGAAAATAGAAACATTAGTTTATTATTAGCTTTTACGAAGTCGCTAACTTTGTTTCATAAAGTAATAATAACTCCGGTGACGTCACTTAAACTGTTAGCAGCCTTTTCTATATTAATAGAAACAATAAAAATTAATTGCTACGAGAATAATACCTACGGATAACCAAACAACTACGGCGAAAGGTCTGTTTAGAAAGTAAATGTAATTATATTTTAGAATGTCAGAGACAATTTCACTAGCATTGGGTATTATAAAAGCGAAAGATATTTAGCGTTGTTACAACTCTCTCATAAAAAAGTGTATTGTGAAATAAAACGACACAAAGTTCGTCAAATGAAATAGAAGAGTGCCGACGAAGAATGCTTCAGTTATATCAATTTTACCGCGATGTTAAACGAAGTAATAACATTTTTATTTGGCTATTAAAAAGGAAGAAATAAACGTGGTAACGTATACAATGCGGAGGCAGTCGTTAGAATGTAATGATATTGCGAAATAACACATTATTTTACTCGCAGCTATATCACAAAAACATGTGATGGCTTCGTTTTAAACACGAGGAAAGTGATATGTCAGTACAATACCATTACAATAAATAAATCGTGCCTAAAATACTATATTAAATATCTACCCACCTAAATAAAAACTTGCAAAGCTGTAACACAAACAAAGAAGTTCAAGAAATGTTGACAACAAGAACAAAAATCAAGCGAAGAATTATATTAATAGTCAAATAAGACTGTTTTGAGCTTTAACTGAAAACAACGCTTCTCGGAAGCTCACAATACGGTACCGTAAAAATTAAATTACACTGAATCTCCCAGGAGGTTTCAATTTTCAAGCAGGAGGCCGACTCGAGACACCGCGCCGGTTTCTCTTGCAAAATAATATCGCATCCGCAACCACCGTACCTTTACACTTCCGACCGTCCGGTGCTAAATTACTTTAATTATTAATCTTGCAATTCATACCGAAATATAAGCAAACAATTACCCTTTACGGGTAGTTCGTCATTTAGAATTTTAGACAAACGAAACACATCTGATATAATTTTATCTTGAATAAAGAACGTTAATTGTATTTTACGAAGGCAAAAACTGTAGTAGCCAGAGTACAGGAGGAAAATTAGAGGGAATGGAATATAGTTTACTTTAAGTTAAACTTATTACGGTCCTCGAGAAACAAGCATTGGGAGGCTGCGCGGCGCGCGGGTCAAGTGCCCAATTTGTCACCCGCGCAAACTTCCGACTACTCCGGTCGGGTCCTGTTCGATTCCATTAAACTTTCAAGACCTTTTGAAGCTATTTTCTTGTTTGAATCAAGATTTGCCTAATTCATTTTCAAGCAAACGCAATTCCAAGAGTTCCATATAGATATTCGGCTACCCTTCACAATTTAATTTGTGTTGGGATTTATTTCAATCGCTTAGATACTCGTATGTAACAAACCTACAAAAAGCTTTAGTAAAATTGTTCTACAAAGGTAGATACATAAAACTGGATATAACAATCGCTATTGATTATTGCGACTGACCTCACTCAGCTCCATGAACAAACCAAATGTATTCTCACTGGGACGCTTACAATGCGCTATCATAAAAATTAAATTACGGCAAGAGTTTCTGTATAAGTACGCGCCATTTTAGCGGGATGGGGTCTCTCTGCGAGGGGCTGAGGGCAGCCACATCAAAGCGCCTCATCCTGCGCCGAGCTCTCGTCCAAATCAAATTTAGCAGCTTTCTTCTTTCGTTACGGCTCTGAAACACGACTGAGTACCTGAGCCGTAGTTTACTCACCTGTCTTTACAGACAATGTACCTAATAAAACCTGAGTGTATAATAAAAATGACTGCGATTTAAGTGAAGATCCCTGAGCTAATAAAAATGGAACTTGTAAATAAGGAAAAAAATGTCAAAGATAGACAGAGGAGAAATTAAAGTCTGGGTTTTACGTGTATACGCGCCTCGGGCGTAGTGAGATCAAGTGGCTAATTTGAAAGCGCAAGTAAACTCTGTAGGATGTAGAGTTGCGGACGGTGCGATTCGATTAAACTTCTAAGCGAAGGACGTACAAGAACAAGGCCTACTTAACTTGCCTGTACATTTACGGTGAAACTTAATTAGCTAACTCATCAGGAGAGTGGCCCGCCCTCTACCGCTGAGCTGTTTCGATCCCATGCTGTGATTTACTACTGCCTAATAGAACCTTCTAATGAAATGAAATACATTTCTTTAAAAACAATTTAGTTTTCAACGCAATTTGAAAAACTTCTTTCAAACTCATTTGAATTTGATAAAAAGCTTCATACTTAAGCATAATTGCACACTCAGTTGGTAATTTTTTTTTTAACTTATGTTCTAAACTTAAGACCTACTAACTTTCTACATTTTATACTAATGTTACAAATTAAAAGGCTTTTAAAAAACCTTTTAACTTAGTTAATAACTGCGTATATAGCACGCGTTTAGGTTATAGGTCCAGGTACTTGTCAAATCAGCGCGTGTATTGCCTATACACTCGCCCTGGATGGCTATTCGGTAAGGGCGATGCAGGCGACAAACAGGCGAGAAGCAGGATTCGAACATGAAATATGCCTTCCAATCTATAAATAAATACCTACATACAAATAAACGTACTTAAATGGATTAGAAAAAATAAAATAAAAATTGAACAGAATGAGATTCACATCGTACATATTTTATTCTGGCCTAATATTCAATAGACATATACCTATTGGGTTTTTTGCTATCGAAAATTATGAATATGAAAATATTACATACGCCTGTTGGTAAAATATTAATAACAGTCTGCCCTTACGTCACCTTTAGCTATATTTTTTTAAATTATCAAAGTCCAATATCTACATATTTTTGTAGATAGATTTTTATTCATCTAATTCAAGAACGTTAGAACTGTATATAGACGATATTTTATTCAATAATCAGTCATCATTTTTTGTTTTGAAATGTTATTTTTAATCATATTTATATACATTAGAAAATATATGCCTGGTTAAGAAATCATGGTGTAAAAAACATTTACAGGAATAACTATTAGCATAACTAGGTTCGTCCTTAAGTCATATCGTAAATAAAATACAGTTAACATAAAATGATATGGTTAAATTTATCTGACCGAAAGATTAAACTATACATAACACCAAATATATCAGTCGTAATACGATATAAGGTGCCTTACCTTCAGACAGGTAGAGTCTGTCAGCATCAGCGGGCTGCTCACAGGGTCTGTGCCTCAAGGTGACGTGGAGTGAAGGGCCTCTTGGAGGCACCTCGGGAGGAGCTGGTTCGGGTGGCGAGTCACAATCGCGCTCCGATGCTTGACCGCCGTTTTGTGTACCTATTATGAGAAAATCTATAGTAGGTACTAAATCCCGATCCCGAGGAAATCCTGATCCTTACATAATATTATAAATGAGAAAGTCTGTTTGTTTGTTTGTTCCCTCATCACGGTCAAACGGCTCGACCGATTGAGATGAAAATTTGCATAGGGATAGTTTAAATGATGGAGAGTACCTAACATAAGATACTTTGACCCCGAAAATCCCGCAGAACCGTGACTTATTATGCGGGTGATTACTATTTATGAATAAAAATCGACACAGGGGTAGGGTAAGTGATGGCAGCATCATCATCGTCATCGATCGTCATCCATCATCATCGTCATCATCACTTCCTGACATACAAACTTTACCTTACTTCATCTACCTCCTGCAGTTTTTTACTGCAGGATTTTTGCATCGCGGTAGGTTGGTGTTCGAACAACGCGGGATCACGACTTGCGCGGGTTAAGCCGCGGGGTGCAGCTAGTTCTTGAATAAAAAGTATACCATGTGTGAATAATTAAGGTTATAAACTACCTGTGTGCTAAATTTCAGACAAATTAGATTACCTATTTGCGTGATTGAGGGATAAATATATGTTTAGCGAGTATAACTATTATTTTATTATTTTTTTGCTAAAATAAATTAAATATAAATATTATTGACGTTGTTTACAGTGATTTAAGTAGTTGAAATTGATAGGAAACATATGGAGGTGTAGAAACAGAACGAACGGTTCTCAGCCTATACCTATCTGCGCGTAATTGACGTGTTTGGCGGAAACTATGCGAGGCATCCTTATCAAAGGCATCCGCCGCGTATTATGTTTATAATAGGCACTACAGAATGCCTAACTACAATAACTTAACTGGAATCCCAGCTTGTATGTGTGATATTCCTCAGTTTATGATGTAGCGTCGTCTATCTTGCTGTGTACTTACACAGGATTATAATAAGTTGGTTTTTTTTTATTAATAAGTATAATTGGACGTAAACATTCATTAAGTAATGAAGTTTAATTTATTTTAGTTAAATCTTAGTTTGTTTATGTTTTTAGATATTAGTCACATGTTTCGAAAATACAATTAAGTAATGTATTTGGTTAGTAATACGTAATCTGACTGAAAAGAGATTGTTTAACGGATAAATACAATGGGATTATTTCGGTGATTCTTATTAGAAAATAAGCTATTTCGTAAATTTGTTTTAATTGCTCAAGGCATATTTACTAGAAATATTTTAAAGGAAAAATTCATCTTCAAAAATTCACTTGCGGCGAGATTTGAACTCGCGTCCCTGGATCAATATTCCAGTGCCTATACCGCTCGGCCACGCAAGTTCCCCAAAGTTCCGCAAGTTTTTGAAGATGAATTTTTCCTTTAAAATATTTCTAGAAAATAAGCTGTTAGAACTAAACTTCGTTATCTTCAAGATTTGACATTTTTAGGGTTTCGTAGTCAACAAGAAACCCGTCATGTCTGTCTGTCCGCGACTTTGCTCAGAGACGCTTTTTACTAAGAATCTGTAATTTTGCATTAGTATACATATTGGTCAAGGCAAGAAAATAGTAATATATAAATATTTTAGGGCACATGTAAAAAAGGGGATTATTTTTTTCCTGTTTTCCCATCATGTGGAGTTTAAGGATACCCCACATGATGGGGAAACAGGGAAAAAATCATCCCCTCTTTTAGCTCTTAATAATTCATTGTAGGTTTGAAAAAAAAACTATTATCTTGTTGGGGTTCCATTTTTGAAATATTGAGGTTTAAAGTAGGTACTAGTTTTAAAAGTTAGTAATAATAAAGTTTAAAGGAAAATTATTACATTTGAGCTTTCTTTTTAAATTCACGAGTAATTGATAGAAATTAAAATTAAAATTTCGAACAAATTATGTTGAATATTACATACTTGGTAGGTGTTAGATATATAGACTTTTCCAGATTGCAATAATAATATTGGAAACTGCGAAACCCAATACTGAGCGGGGCTCAACAAGGCACGCTCTTGCCCAATTTTTCATTTACGTTAGACTGTTCTTATAAACGTTAATAGGGTCAGCAGCTGTTTTTTTACTGTTTACAATTCCTCGCCTCCTTTAAAATGCCTCAGCTTTAGGCATGTATGGTTACGAATTTGCGACACACGCCTTGGAATATCTGTATACAGAGATTACAATATACACACACATTAACATCTTTACTTCTTGAATATTAAAACACTTTATTTATCCGGTTTTATCGCGTTTTTATTCATTATTTAACCCGAGCTTTCGCTAACTTTACAGTTGGCTTTTTCAAGGTTGACTGAGATGTAATTTGTCTATTTTTAACATTCTAAAAAGTTATAGTAAACTACCGCCTCATAATTATTTGCAATAAAAACGTTCCAGTGTACGCAGACTATTGTAATAGTTTTCAATTTAAATTATAATTATTTTTATCCCTAACTAGCTCAAAAAACTACCATGGCTTCGGAACGCGCCCTCACATGAGAAGAAGCCACGAAGAAACTCATGGGGGTTATCTTTTGCTCAGAAATTTAAAAAACAATTTTTACATCAAACTAAGAATTAACAAATCTAAATAACAAAAAATACTAAGTCCTACAAAAAAACACCTACAGTAGATCGAGTCCCGGCTATCCTTCCATACATCAAGGGAGTCACAGACAAAATTGGAGGAATCTTGAAACGAGCTTCGATTAAAACTTACTATAAGCCACACAGAAAGATCCAACAATTGTTAAGACCAGTCAAGTGTAAGATACCCCTGGAGGAAGCAGGCATTTACAAGATCGATTGTGAGTGTGGCGCCTGTTACATAGGGCAAACCCAACGAAGTGTTGCCACTCGTCTAAGAGAGCACATGGCTGATGTGAAGCACAGGCGGTATCAGAAGTCTGCAGTTTGTGAACACACGCTGGACAAGTCTAACCATTTCCTTCGCTTCGATAAAGCACAGGTACTGGCTACAGAGAAGCGGTATGTACCCAGGATGCTTCGGGAAGCTATTGAAATTCAGAAACACCCTAATAATTTCAATAGGGAAGATGGCTGGAAAGTGCCACCTGTCTGGGACCCTGTACTTCATTTGATTAAGTCCCAGGCCCACAACAACAGCTGCAAGACCTCAAGATACCGTTAGCCATTTTTGTAGGACTTAGTATTTTTTGTTATTTAGATTTGTTAATTCTTAGTTTGATGTAAAAATTGTTTTTTTAAATTTCTGAGCAAAAGAGAACCCCCATGAGTTTCTTCGTGGCTTCTTCTCATGTGAGGGCGCGTTCTGAAGCCATGGTAGTTTTTTGAGCTAGTTAGGGATAAAAATAATTATAATTTAAATTGAAAACTATTACAATAACTCTATAGTCTGCGTACACTGGAACGTTTTTAATGCAAATAATTATGAGGCGGTAGTTTACTGTAACTTTTTAGAATGTTAAAAATAGACAAATTACATCTCAGTCAACCTTGAAAAAGCCAACTGTAAAGTTGGCGAAAGCTCGGGTTAAATAATGAATAAAAACGCAATAAAACTGGATAAATAAAGTGTTTTATTATGCAAAATCGCGAAAACCATAGAAGAAATTTTCTTGAATATTGTTTTAATTTTGTAGGTATTGAATAGACTCCGCTATTTACTCAACCTATTTTAACAAACTAAATTTTAAGGTAGCAATCAATTCCTGAGGTGCTAATTTTCGTCACAATATTCCTACAGAACATAATCTAAAAGGAGTGAAACCGCTAGCTGTTGCTAGTTATTAATAAAGCCCTACCCGACTATGAAACAATTATCTATACTTATAATTAAGAAAGAGAGGACAAAAAGTTTATACCTACTTGGATGTAAATTAAAAATAAGTTGTCTAGAAGACTAAGGAAAATCTATACTACTATAAAGGAAAAGAGGACAAAAAGTCTGTACTTGGAAGTAAATTTAAAAAAAGTTGTCTGGGGAAATTTGGAACAGTAGTAGAACAAAATTATATATTTTTTAAAAATGATGTCTGTTTGTCTGTGTCTCTGTCTGTTCCCTATACAATTAAAAATCACTAATCCGATTGAAATCTGGTTTCAGTATTATATAGTTCTATTTTCGAGGAACCATATTATACTTTACCTCGAAATCCAACTAGTACAACCCGAGTAATGGACGAAAAAGTTGGCTATACATACACTATTTCTACGCAAACAAAGTCGCAGGTAACAGCTAGTGTATCATATACTTATTTCATCATAAAGCATACCATTGTTTAGACAGAGTCGAGCATTGCGTGCGTTGTTGTCATGCACAAAGTCGTCTCGGCGGTCACGCCGCCGGAGCGTGCCGCCACTCTCATTGCTAAACATGTTATCTTCACCTGAATTAACAAATAAACCAACATTAAACGACCGTAATTAGCTTTAGGTGTATTATAATTATGTAGAGTACCTATACGTAGGGTTATCTAACGTAAAGGGAACGTCTACAGCCTAATAAACTAAGTTATAGCTAGATAGTTTTTCAAACGAGTGAGCATAGCAAACGATGTAGTTTTAGGAAGAGACATGTATAAAAACTGACTGAAATTAGCAAAGCTAAGCTGGCTTAGTTTAGTCGGCGGTACACAAAAGTAACAAATTACTTGGTTCGGCAGACGATTTTTTAGTAAACGTAATAAAACAATATAGCGATCTAGTCTTACTACTTTGACCCCTTCCTTTCAGCTTAGCACGCCATCAACTTAAGCTTACTGGCTTATATTAGTGGAACAATTTGAAAATCGTGTAATGGAAATTACCGACAGTAAACTAAATTTAATTATTATTGTAATAAATATTATTTTGAATTGATTTCCAACAAGATACCTTACTTGGATAAGTGAAAGATAACTTTCTATTAATGAAAAAAGTTGTAATTACCTTTAGAATTCCTGTTTCTTCTATAGTAGCGTCGGTTGGTACTTTCATGAGGGAAGGGTGATGATTGCCGCTGAGGGCTGCTGACGAATCTAGGAAGATCTTCCCCGGTCTCAGAACCGTATATTCGACGTTGTTCATCTGAAATTATAGAACTAAGTCAAAAAGATTTAGCAGAATGACATCCTAACAATATTATAAAGCTGAAAGTTTGTATGTACGTGTATTTCTAATTAAATCACGTAAAAACTACTGAACCGATTGCGATGTAACTTGGACAATAGGTAGCTGGAGACTTAGAATAACACATCCTTTTTATCTCGATATTCCATCGGGATCGGGACGTGTGCGGGTGAAACCGCGGGACGCTGTTAGTTGTAAATAAAACTAGGTTATACGGAATTTGTGTTTTTGTCATTTCGTATACAAAATCCAGATAATTTACTTGTTTTTCCACAAACAAAACAACTTTGATTGTAAAGAATATTCGTTCTGAAAATTGGTGAAAGTCTAGACTGTAAATACCTAAATAAGTAAGTAACTCAGGGACGAAGAAATAAACTTCCCCTCGTTCCTATTTACCTAGTTCTATAAGTAAAAGATCAAAGGTAGGTATTTGACAGTCTATCAATCAATCTTGTTTTTTGTCTAGTTTATCAGGAAAGAGACATTTTATCTGATTTCGGTTTTGCTATACTGAACGAATCCGAAAGTTGGAAAGGTAGATAAAAGCTATTTTCTTATTTACTGGTAAAAGGTAAAAGTTAAGGTCCTTACTCACATTACCTACCCATTGTACTTTTACGTACTTTATTTATTATCTTTGCGCATGTATAAACTTTGATGTTATACAAAATGACATGCATGCTTAGTAATATACCTTACCCGATCGGCTGAGACCCGATCATCATCTCATGGTCCCAATACCGGAACGGATGAGACCTACATGTCCAGCACTTCATCGAAATGGCCTGGATTTAATCAAATAAGAAAAAAGTCATGAAAGTAATCAGTTATTTATGATACGGCAAGCTTCGTACCCCAGATCTTTTGCGTTGCAGACGAGTATTCTCCCACCACGTCACAGAGATCTTCAAACACAACGAGTAAACGTTACATAATACACTTTTAGGGAACAGTTCATAATGAAGAACAAACTTGGTAAATCCCAACAAATTTATCAAACTGTGAAACTAATAAAACTTTCTCTCTTCAATTTAATAATTACCGGTAGCAGTTTACTATTAAAAAAGTTATGAAAACCACTTAGTTATTGTTGTGTCGAGTAATATTTTTCACCACTTTACACAAATAGGTCAGTATAAAAGTTGAGAGCGGAAACTTCGGAATTTATGAGGCGGTCTGTTTGGGTAGGTAATACTCGGTAATGCTAAACAATAACAAACGAATTGTGCAAGTTACAAGTTTGAAACTGAAGGTGGAAACTGGAGTGAAAATAGCGGAGGACTTAGGTAGGTACCAACTTGATTTTACTTTGTAAATACCTACATTAATTTAATTAAGTAGATATTTCTCTGTTATTGATTAAAATCACTAGACGATGTAAATAATTAATTAATTGTTTGAGACACGCTTGCATAATTCAAAATGGTGGAATGTCACATTCAAGAATATTTCACAAACACGATTGTTGAAACGCATGAACATTTATAGCAACTTAGACATAGGTAGGTACTTAAAGTTAAAGCTTTTACTGTGTATTTCAGCAACTAGCCCTAAGTTGGGTTTCCTTACGATGTTTTGCTTCACCGAAAAAGCGATGTTAATAGCGCACATAGCCTTTTGTCAGAGAAAAAGATATTCTTGCGCAGCCGGGATTCAAAACTACCTTCGGAATGAAAGTCGGGGTATCTCCCACCACTAGACCTAGACTAGACTAGACTACGCTTTACATAGGTAGGTAGTTACTGAAATGAAAGACCCAAACCACAAATACTCGTAAATAATAAAAATACAGTAAGGATTATTATGTACTTCCTTCTTATTCATCGTCGTTAACACGAAGTTAACATGACATCTATCTACAACTTTTTTCTACCACAAAAAAGGAAACCGCTCCCACCTAGTAAAGTAAAAGTAAGGCTGCGTAAACAACTTATTGCATAAAGTACAAATTGGAAAACAAACCCCCGTTCAGATTGGTAACTTTCGCAATACTTTAAAATTTGTTGGCAACCATAACGGTGTTTTGAACGTAACGTGAATAAATTCGAAACATGGAGGGTGAAACCACGTGATTGTCGAATCTGTTGTTACATTTTATAGAAATAAAATATATACTGGGTAAGTTTGTTAGACTACTTATAAGTGTATGTAGATACCTATTTCTATAGTTATTTTATTTATTGTTTTAGAAACGCTCATCGATTAAAGGACTCTTTTTCTGTTGTTTCCATCTGCTCTAGGAATTGTTGAGTTTAACTTTTCTATATTAACATAGGTACCTACCTAGATACCTGTAGTAAAAAATCAAAACGCTATTGAACGAATTTTAGACGTCTATCAATAAAATTAATGTCACTGATTTTCCCAGTGATATTCTCCCAATAAGACGTAATTACAATTTGGCAATCAGCTACTCTGTGTGCAGTCAAACTTTATTAGAAAAGAATTGTTTTCTCTGTCTTGTCTTGTCTTCTCTGTAGAATTAGATAAGTCAAAAAACATATGTTGTGTTGTAAAAACTTTGTCCTACCTTGTACAAAAAGAGAAAATGGAACTTTGTATAATTTATACTTATTACACATATTGTCTATTCATTCCCACAATAGAGCAAGATCTCGTTTAATGTTCTTAACCTAAAAAGATCCAAATAGTAGGCTAAGAGTTTAATCTACTTAAACAAGTTACAGAACAAAAATCTTGTACTACAACTATTACAACAGCTTCAGAATTGCCCGCCTAACGTCGGGCTGGGTACTTGGCACACAGTCCGCGTATAGCCAACAGCAATATGAAACTAAACACCTTGTTTTAGTTTACTAAACGATTCTGCAAACTCAATTACCATTACAACCTCTGAAAGCAAATTTTGGTGAAATGTTGTAATATGAACGGAAAATCTGGTAAGAGCTTTTAGACCACATGTTAACTTTCTAGTGATTTGGATTTTGTTGGTAAATCAATAATATAATAAAAGCTCTTTGTACTTTACGTTTGGTACGAACTTTTCGCTTTAAGCGCACTAGTGCGATAACGTTTAAAGCGCCATAGTGGCAATTATACTTATAGTGCCAATTATTGTGTCACCTAGCCTTAAGTTTTTTATGTTTTTTTTTCCTTTATTGTCTGTTTTTATTGTTTTGGTGTGTTGCAATAAAATATTATTCAATATTTCAACCTTTTCCAAAAATAAAAAAAACAAGAAATTGGGGTCAGAAAAGAAGTAAACCTACAACTTGTAGACTAAGTTATATATAACTTACTTAACGTTTTGATATTTATTCTTTAATGTACACACGCCACAAATACATAGATAGCATTAAAGAACATGTATAGGCGAGCTTAACTTTAAAGAGAGTTCTCTTCCCACAAACCTTGAAGCTCAGGAAAAGTAAATGTGCAGAGAATTAGTGTGTAAGCAAATGAAAATTTAAATAGAAAAAAGTGTCATAACTTATAAAATTATAATTAAAACAATAACAATAATTATCAATACTTAAAGTTACAATTAATGAGTAAAAGTAAATCGCTGCATATAATACGAGTATATAATGTATACTATATGTACTAAATAAATAAAAGATATAATAAATATACTAAATTAATTGTTAAATAATTTTTTTTATTAATTATTTGTTAATCTTTGAATTTTGTATTATGAATTGTATTATGTACCTGTGTATTATAAATATAGGTACTAAATTAATAAAATACATAACTTTAGATATCCCATCTCAAGTTTAGACATAAGGTAAGATTATCATTATATTCATTTTTTTCAAGACGTTTATAATAAAGAATCAAGTAGTCGATAAAGGAGCGCGATGCCTTACTTTAGTAAACAACTCAAGATTGAATATGAAAATTTAATCGACTAATTTAATCGAATCAGGATGCCCAGCAACTGCCCGCTTTCAGCTGCTATATTAAAGACGTCTTTAGATATTATGCCTTAGTAAAAATTAATAATAGATCCGGAAGACTTATGTTAAAATTTACTTACCTACTTACACAATAGATTATGTGCCATTAGCACGGTAATTACAGATTTTCGAACCAATCCGGGAAGTCAGTATAAACATCCCTAGACAACATTCTTATCGAATAACGAAATCGCCAATAGACAGTTTTTTTTGTATGAAATTGACATTTATGTTCGCGAAAAGTCACGTGACACTTCGCGAACTTATACAAAAAATACAAAAACAATCTGTCGATTGCGATTTCGTTAATCGATAAGAATGCTATCTAGGACTGCAGATTTGCTTACCCAAGGATCGGCGCAACTTTTGAAGTATTCGAAACCCAAATTTTGGTTTTAAAGCAAATAAGATTGTTGTTTTTTTTGTTTTTGATAGGGCTTGAAACCTCAATATTAGATTCACCGTAAATGACCAGAAGAGCCACAACAAAGCAAAGAAACTGATTTTGACTTTAACTTCAAATTAAATCTATTGTAGAAAGTTGCATCTGCACTCTCAGGTTCCGACTATACTTTCTTTACATTCATTTGCAAAGAGCCAAACTTTGACAAGTAAGGTTGCATTTAAATCCCAAGCGGAGTTCTGCGGATCTGGTGGTTACAGCTCGACGCTATTCTCTACGAATTTACATTTTTAAAGTCTTTTGTGCCCCCAAGGTTGAATCGAGCTGTTTTCTTCTGTAAACCACCGATGATAACTGTAAATATGTAAAACACACACAACAATTGCCAGACGCAAACGACATTAAAAGTTTTACCTCTTTGCGCATAAAACAACGATGCGTCATAATATTAACGGGTACGAGTACTAATGGTTGTTAGAGTCGTGTTGGGGCCACGGGGCCGGCGTGGATTGCATAAGTAAATAGAATCACTGTTACAACGTCTACATTGAAAATATTATTTGTATTAATAACCATCTTTGGGGAAAAATAATAGATTTCTTCAACGGTGCCATGAAAATGACCTGAATTAAATTTTCACATTCAATCGTGTCGGTTGTTTGCCCCTGAGAGCGATCGCTGCTCGGCGTTTGCCGCAACCCCCTGCGATTCTCACGGCCGTTTCTCATCATACTTAGATATGTATTTATGTTTGCGATGAAAATTTTACGAATACGAAAACATTTATTATTAGGTATTTAACAGTCGGAATGGAGAACCTGTTCGACCGGAAATAAAGCGAATATTAGATTGTGTTATGACTGCAGATTTACTCGCTTTACTACATTATTACTCAGCTTTCCGCTGATTTATATGCAGTAAAGAGAGACGAATGTAAAACTTTGTAGCTATGTAAAAGCCTCCGATTGGCTATGATAACAAATTAAAATAATATCGACGATAACAAACACATTTCTGAAGTCTGCATGAGCTTTTAAAATATCATTTTAAAAAATGTGTTTCGTGTTATTAAATTACTTTATTAGTAGTGGATTTCTCGAATCTTTTATAGATTGTTATAATTTAAACGGTGTAACGTTTCACAACAGTGCCATATAACAAAAAGTTCTGAAACTATTTATTTACAAATATCCAACGGTCGTCAAACCGAGGGCAGTTATTTATTCAATCAACTTAAATCATAGTTTAAATCGGACAAAATAAAATAATCGTAGAGAAACCACTTAGAGCTATTTCCCAAGGATTGCGTGATTGCAACACTTAATTTACAAGCTCCATTTAATTTGAACTATTTTGAGACTCAAGCAAGAATTTAAATATCTACAGATAAGAAGCTCACGCGACTACGAGACCGCTAAGCTTTGGTTAAATTACACTCTTAACGAATAAACGTTCAAGGAAGATTTCCACTTTTTAGCTGTAGGATCTAAATGGGTGTGTTTAAATTGTATTACAGTAAATACTGTAGTTTATTTAGATTTTTAAAAAAGACTTTAAAATAACATCATTTGAAAGACGTTTTTTTTATTATTTGTGGGTTTGAAGTAGTCGGGGTTTTTTTTTTGAGGACCTAGCAATGACAAAAGGACGAGAAACGTTTATGGTTGCGCGGGATATAATATTTTTAACATCTAGCGTTCTAGATTAAATTAAACGTTTAAATGATTACTTCACCATTACAAGCCGTCTACAAATAATTCAGAATTTTTAATTATAAACTCTTTGTATTTTATTTTATAAGGTCTGTTTGCTGAAATAAGTATAATGTTTTTTTTGTAATTCACATAATTTTATTTTATAAAATGTTGTTTTCGACTTTACCTACACATATTGGCTTACCACAGTCAACTTTACAATAGTTTACGTAAAATAAAATAAATTATAATTGAAAACCACAGATACTTTAAAAAATCACTAATAATAAAAAAACTTTTTTAAGGTGGGTAATAATAAAAAAATGTGGTTTTATTTTATTTGAATTAACTTTTTTATTAGCTGAACGATTTAGGTGTGATTTAGATCCTGCAAAAAAAAGATCATGGTAAGGGCCATTATGTGGAAGATCTGTAACCTATTGCAAAATTCTAACATCTACGTAACTATACTTGCAAAATTGCATTCGCAAAAAACGAACAGGCTTCTTTTATCTAAATTAACTAATCATAAACTCCGTCTACATTTTTGCTCTTAGACCGTCGCGTAGCGTAGGTAAGCTGGGGGCTCGCAGCAAAGTGCAGAGATTAGACACGGGGCCCCATCAATTACGCGTAATCCCGCACACGTGCGTACAGCCCATCGCGAACCTATAGGGATTATTGAAATTTCCTCTGTACACATTCGATTATACACACGCGCGCTTTAAACTAGATATCGTGTGAATTAGATTAAGCGATATTGAAGAATAAATATTTAATCATACGACATCCAACTACTACTATTACAACACAGTCTCGATAAAAGCAAATATGGGCAGAAATTTGGTGCATATTTCAGAGTTTCGCTTAACATTATGGCTCGTACTACTACTAATGATGTCCCATCATCCACATTTTTTATCCTACTAATATTATAAAGCTGAAAGTTTGTGAGTATGTGTGTAGGTATGTACTCAATCATGCAAAAACTACAGAACCGATTACGATGGATACCGGGAATAACGCATAGGTTACTTTTTATCCTGATATTCCCGTGGGAACGCGGGAATATCAATATCATTAACGCGGGTGAAACCGCGAGGCGCAGCTAGTTAAAAATAAAGTAGTATCTAGTGCCTGTTAGAGTCTGAGCATTAGCACTGAATAAAATATCATGGAAAATGATGGCCCATGTCTTGCCTTAGAGCGTACAGGAAATTTACTACAAGGTCTAATATAAACCATGTCTTCAAGTTGTATCATCGTAAACTCCATTAATCCCCGTTATTAATGTACGGTCTCCCATGGATAATCTCGTAAATACTATCCCTAGTATCATAAAAGTGATAATTAAATATGCAAGCCGGCGAATTCGGGTGCTTGTCCGCCAGACAATCTCGTGAAATATTCAATCAAACCCGTTGGGTAACTAAACAGAATAACCAATTAGTTTTGTAGGTATATACCGAGTACATTTACCTATCTTATCTCCGATTTACAGAAGAATTATTGAAGAAGAAGAAGAATAACACTTAATATCGTCATCAACGAGATTTATGTTTCTAGAATATGAATGTTTAATTTATTTTGATAACTGTTAGGGTCGATTAACCAAAGTGGAGGATATTTTAATAAGATTCTCCTGTCCGTCCGTCTGCCTGTCACCAGGCTGTATGTATTTCATGCATGATGCGTGATATTAGGGCAGTTGAAATTTTCATAGATAGATAATGTTTTTTGTTGATGCTTTAACATTAAATTATTAATAACAATAGAATAAATAATTAAGTGGGGCCACGTACCATTACTTATCACATGATTTTATATCATAGAAAAACCGGACTAGGAATACGGAAAACCATTCTTGCGCGAATCCGAGTCGGATTTTTCTATAATCAATCTCATAGAACGGCACAAAGGATATATTTTAACAATAGGCGTCATTGCATGTGGATGCGCAGGTGTCAGGCTGACCCAGGGCTTAATTAATTCTTATTAAGGGGCCGTAGAAGGCCAGAACTGATGTTTCTAGGGTGAATTACTACAAAAGTTGTTTGAAATAAAAGTTTTTGAAACCATATTTACCTATTAAAGTCGATGATATTTACTAATACGTGAATGTTGTGAAAACACGATTCCTGAAAATTTTCTCGATATAAAAAAATTCCAAACTTCCCTCTAAATTGTACAAATAAGTGATATTACTCAGTCAATATTGTACAAAAACTAATAAAACTTTGTATAAGAACTGAACTGAGCTCAATACAGGCAGTGAATGTTTTGAATTTCAATATTAACGTTTGGTTATCTTGAAACTAGCAATTGTTTGATTTTACGCAATAAAATTTTGCATAGTCGCATCTTACGTCCTTCACTTACACATCTGAAATTCGCTAGATTTATCCCTGTCACGCTATTAGGGTTGTATAGGCCCTTAACCAACCGGCTGCCAAACAGGACCTTGTACTTTATAAAGCCAGAATGTGTTTTTAAATAAACAAACTTTAAGTATATTAATTATCAAACTTCTTATTCTCGTAGGCGTAGGTAAGTAACTAAGTCAGTATACCTAACCACGTAATAAGGATTAGGCAAACTTTACATATGAGAATCCATTAATTAAATGAACATTTTCTGAGCACTTTCCAAATAAAACGTAATGCATTGTTAATGACCCGTTCAAAATTCTGTAGGTGTAGGTACCGGTGTGCTTGCGGTTATACGAAGTCAACTGTAAGCGGGGTAAAGAGGGTAAATGAGGTTGTCTTCGGCGCCCTCTCGTGACCTCCGAATGAACAAAACGACAAAGAGAAGTACGGCAACATTTACAGAGAAAATGGCCGCAGGCCAGTCGGCCGACCCTCCACCCTTTGTTTTCTAACAGCAGCGCCGCTCGTGCTGAACTAAACCCAACCATCCAGAGCACATTGCGGCCTCCGCTATAATATTAATGTGAACTCTAAAACATGTTTATTAACTTCTGCTTTCACGCTACGCTGAATCAGAAAGTTAAGGATTAAGTCAATAAGTATCTGTTTGTTTTAACGAAACATGGCCAGTTATATTACAACTGTACAAACTCTACCTATTGTTATTTTAATAATAAAAAACGACAGGGGTCGTAGGGGTGGCTACGAGCTTCTCGTAGATGTCCGGGAAACCGTACGCTCTACGAGAAGGCAACGAATGCAGGCTACAGGTACTACGTATAGGAAGGTCCAGGGAACCGTACACAACATATACGCAGTACCAAAGCCAGTAGTGGATTCGATCTGATCGATCTATTTGATTCGATCTGATCGATCTATTTGATTCGATACAAAACAAATTCTTAGCAGACTACTTAAGCAGAGTGCTCGACGCAACGATACCGCGATCCAGAAAATTGCGTTCACCTCACTAGCGCCATCTCTTATATTTATTTGGAACTAAAGTTTCTTTGCAATTCCTTAGATGATTGTATTCGCTTGCTCATTCCGTGTGTTGTTCTCATTTGTTTTGTTATGATTATTATTTATTTATGTTACATACTCCCCCTCTGTCCGTGAAGGCGTCCCGACGAACAGGACAGTAAAAAAGGAGGGTATGGTTGGTGTTGTTCGGACTCTCACTCGCTCCCCTTGCATGATGTGCTCCAAATAAGCGTATAGGTACTTTCTATCCATATTAGTGTTCGCTATTTGATTGGTCTCATGAAGACAGTTGTGTCTTCGTGGAATGGGGTTTATAACTACAGTTCTCGTGGAGCGTCGTCGCCGTGCCGTCGACGGTCGCGATTGCTGCGGATAACCCTCCCGAGCTCTACAGGTGTGGCACACGACCCTGTTTGCTGTTGGTAAGGGCATTCGTATCGTCGCAAGCGTTGCTGTTGCCGCCGATATAGGCGTCCTCGTTTCTGTACTGACTGGGTGGATGAGAATCTCCTTCCGCTCCCCCTGCATGAAACTACTTCAGAACTGCGATGATAAAGCAAAGCTCAATATCCTTATTGCGGAGGCACTTGCAGACTCCG
Organism: Idaea dimidiata; assembly: GCA_949358125.1. Taxonomy (NCBI): domain Eukaryota; kingdom Metazoa; phylum Arthropoda; class Insecta; order Lepidoptera; family Geometridae; genus Idaea; species Idaea dimidiata. Next base: position 9,424,391 of record OX442339.1, on the reverse strand, counting down.
ATGAGTTGAAAACATCTTTAAAATATTCTGTGGAGAAAAAGTCTGCACCCTTGTCGTCGCGCGCATCGTGCTGCACCGGCAGCGCGCGGTTGGTTACAGACTCTACGGCTGCTGTGATAAACCTAACTATCTGTTGCAGCTGCTGCTCCGATGTCATAATCACGTTGATCATGAATGTCAATTATTGGACTCTCCCGTCGACACTACGGTGACTCTTCCATCGATTCTATGGTGACTCTACCGTCGACTTTACCTTCGACTCTACTTTGACTGTACCGTCGATACTACCTCGACTCTAGGTTGGCTCTACCGGTGGCTCCTCCGACGACTCTTGTTGTTTCTTGTCTCCGGGCTCCGTGGATTCGGGACCGACGACGTTGGGCGCCAGTGTAGCGCGGGGGAGTTCCCGGTGAAGGGGGAGGAGGTAGAGAAACTACGGTTGAGGGACGAAGGGGGTTTTTGTCGTAGAGGGGTTACAGGGGTCGTAGGGGTGGCTACGAGCTTCTCGTAGATGTCCGGGAAACCGTACGCTCTATGAGAAGGCAACGAATGCAGGCTACAGGTACTACGTATAGGAAGGTCCAGGGAACCGTACACAACATATACGCAGTACCAAAGCCAGTAGTGGATTCGATACAATTGATCTATTTGATTCGATCTGATCGATCTATTTGATTCGATACAAAACAAATTCTTAGCAGACTACTTAAGCAGAGTGCTCGACGCAACGATACCGCGATCCAGAAAATTGCGTTCACCTCACTAGCGCCATCTCTTATATTTATTTGGAACTAAAGTTTCTTTGCAATTCCTTAGATGATTGTATTCGCTTGCTCATTCCGTGTGTTGTTCTCATTTGTTTTGTTATGATTATTATTTATTTATGTTACAACGCTAAATAAATACTTACTAGCTCTTTATAAAGATAATATTAATATCGCAAACCATTTTTTTTTAGAAAAGTAAAATAATTTTTAATCATGTTCTTTTTTTAATCCCGTGACGAACACACAACGCCATCTAGCCCCATTGTAAGCTGCTAAGCTTGTGTTACGGTAACTAGACAACGGATATACAACTTACATTTATTTTTCTTTTGTAAATACATACATATTATACACAGAAATACACCCAGGTCAGTTACAAATATTTATTTTTAAGCATAAAATTTACACAACAACCTTCTATACTGTAGCCAAGCGTTCGCCAGAGGTCGTCATTCTAATTAATTGGTATAAAAATTCTAATCAAATATACTAATGTCAGTTGTAAAATATATTCTATTTTTACGTATGTAAGTATATATGCATAATTACTGGAAATATTTTTTACAAAATCGTCATCAGGAAGGCAGGCAAGACCACAGGAATTTCTAAATCTTTATAAGATAATGGATCGCTCGGTACAAGAAAGGGAACTCTCTGAGTCGGAACTTTGTTGAATTCCTGACTCGTAATTAATAAAATTACTTTTTGGAGCTTTCCTCGACTTCAAAGAATTTTAGCATAAAAGAAAAAAGTTAAGTAGATGAATTATTTTTGAATGATAAAGGGAATACTTTCGAATAGGTATTTACACAGAAGCTAAGGTATTTTATGAAATTTTTATTCCTTCTATTAATAAATTAAAAAATAAGTTTATTAAATTAACTAGCTCATGTAAAAGAAATCATCTATCAATCATCTATCACTCGCGGAGTTGATCAATATTAATTGCCTGTGATAAATTACAGGTGAGTATTTTAAAATTATAAAACGTCGCAAAGCTAAAGTAAGGATTAAAAAATTTAGATAAGATTTTAATGTAAAATGTCGTATTTTTATCCATCAAGGTTTCTTGAACCAAAATAGATTCATCCGAATATTTCTTTTTCCAAACACAGCAGCAAACTAACCAGAAAATCTCATTTCAAATGTACCCCGACTAACAAAACTTTCTTTATAAAATTAACTCGATAACTACCTATCCTTTGTTGGTTTAATAATAATTATCGCGTTGTGGGTCCGAGCGTAGAATTCATATCTAATCAAATCTTCCGTCTACCCTCATCAAACTGGGATTTATATGCTTTCATAAATTAAACTATCAGTGGTTTCAGTACTTTGTCGGCGAGTAGTGATGTCACACAGAAATGCGGGTACTATCACTAAAGATAAGCTACGGGTCAAATTGTACTGGTTATTGTTTCCTATTTTACTTTTGTCCACTATTGCTATGAACTTTGAAATAGGAAAATTGCAAATAGCTATTGTATTCTACCTACAAATTAAAAAGGTAATTTAAAAAAAATACTAACAAGCTTAATGCTTGTTAGTATTTAGCTTTAATGCAGGAAGCAGAAATACTTTTAGATTAAATCTGTCTTTTGATTTATTACGTTGTCCCCGTATCAATATTATTTATGGTTCACTTCCTGAGACATCGACACAACTCAATGTTGTCAATAATAACGTTTGCTAGCGAGCTCGCGGCTCGCGCTTCGCCTTTGACAAAACCACCTGTCATTTTGAAAACATTTATCATTTAGTGCAATGAAGGCTACATTTTTTGTCTTTATTCCGATTAAATATTTTTCTTCATAACCGGTATTAAATTTTATTTGATAATTAATCATTTCAGAAACATTAAAAATAACTTTAAATACCACTATTATACCGGCAAAGTTACCCCTGTTTTTTAAATTAAACAATTTTTCTTTTAAATCCTTAACCAGTATATTTTCTTGTATGCATCATAATATTAAAAAATACAATACAATACCAAGAACCTCCTCATCGCATTTACAAAAAAAAAATTTAATCATCGTTAGTGATTGATCTTACGAGAAATTATAGAATTTTTCATACAATTCCATCTCACTCTTTTCTATGCACTCGGACAAGGACCGATAATTATCATCTATCGCGGTCTTAAATATAAAAATGAATCCCTATTTCTATTGGTCACGGCAATGCGCGTGAACGACTTTACCGATTTTGCTTATTCTTTGTTTTTTCGTGTTTGCAATATTATCAGGCAAAGTTCTTATGAAAAAAAAGCTGAACAGATTTTGATATTTTTTTTTTGATCGAGACTTACGCGGGTGAAACCAGCTAGCAGCTAGTTATGTATTAATACTTTAATGAAATATTTTCAGCTAAATATTATAAGAAATATCAAAAGTTATTTTACGAGATCCGATAATCATTCCACCAGTGGTTTTAAGCGTGCTATTTAGTCTTGCCACTTAATAGGATTTTTTTCATATATTATGTCTACCGCACAAAAGGTCCGCTTGTTCGGCTTAATTGAATAAACCTAACTGCTTGTGATTCAGGGAGGGTAATATCAGGTGCCTCCCTCGCTTTTGAAAAACAATAACCTGGGAACATTGCTCGGAAACCTTTATACAAAAGAGTCGCTCAATGAAGTTGCACGCCGAAGAATTTCCATGCAATAACGGGGCATAGGGTGCTTCTATAAAGAAACAGGATCTCGGTACTGACGAATCTGTGCAGGTCCAGAGTTAAAATGTTATTGAAACAGGTTAAATTTGTTCTAAGGGTGGTTAGGTCATAAAGGAACAGGTTTCCGGTACTGATAAACATTTGCGGATCGGTACCTACCTATTGATCTAGAGTTAAAGTATTTACATTTTACCGGGTCTTAATCGCGTACTATTTTATATTTTCTTACCTCGACGTTTCGATCATGTTACAATGATCATGTTACATTGTAACATGATCGAAACGTCGAAGTAAGAAAATATAAAATAGTACGCGATTAAGACCCGGTAAAATGTAAATATGTTAACAAATCGTGTGAATTTGCTAAGAAACTGCTAAAACTGGCTCTTAGGTAGTCCAGACAGTCAGTAGAAGTTTAAACCTGTTTCTTTTTATGTGAATGCTTAAGATAACTAGAAATATTATACCTGTACTGCAGCCCTAGACATCATTCTTATCGATTAACGAAATCGCAATCGACAGATTTGTTTTTGTGTAAAATTGACTTGAAAGTGACTTCTCGCGAACTTTAATGTCAATTTTATACAAAAATATCTGTCGATTGGCGATTTCGTTATTCGATAATAATGGTGGCTAGGGCCGCTGGTCGGAACCGATCCGATCCGCACAGACTTATCGGTACCGAAAACTTATTTCTTTATGTACACACCCATAGTCTCAGTGAGGATTCCTGCGGGGACCGGGGTGGTCGGAGATATTGCGTACTTACTGGGCTTGCCTCTAATAACACCGCCGATATCGTTTGTGCAACAAGAAAAATACGAAATGAAATGGAAACTACCATCGCCTTATGGTTTCCAATCTCGCCTAACAATATGCTTATACGAGCTTATTTAAATATTCTCAGATCGACCGACGTCGTTGTTATGATCAAAATATCGCTCGCAATAGCTACTCTAACATTGGATATTCTCATATTGTTTGCGCGACCATCACGGCTTACGATAGAGCTGATGTAAACCAAATATCTGTCATGTATATGTAATTTATTTTTTTCGCTCTAAGAAATAACATCAGTAAGGGTTTCGTGTTTACAATATAGTTAACTAAACTTGTTTAAATTGTCATAGTTCGCTGAGCACTGTGAATTTGCGCCTTGCGTCATCAGAAGTTTTCACTACTAACTTGTTCTTTAAGAATTTCCTTCGATATACTTGCTTGCTTAACTAATTTAATTAATATTAGTCAAATTGTTTGACTCTAGTTTTATGTTTGAGCTTTTCGTGAACAAGTTTCTACATTCGTAAGTTTTGACTTAAATTCACTTGGATTTTAGTTGATCTGTAGCCGAATACTTTAATATTCACTTATAAATAATAAGGTTCAATTTAAATTTTAAATGTATTACTTGATAAAGTATATACTCCCAAGCCCGTGCGTAACTGCGTCCCGTGGTTTCACCCACGTAAGTCCTGATCCCGGTTAAACTCGCTAATTTTCGGCACAATAGCCCATCCTCTTAAGCATGATTTTAGGTTTTAGCTTGCATTTTACAATATTTCCGTCCTTTTTAGCTGAAAAGCATAATCTTCATTTTCTGTTATTGAGTACTTAACGATTTATCTTAACGAGTGCATCGGTTTGAAATTTCTTTATGGGACTAAATATAAACAAATAAAACCACTATCGAAAGCTTCCAAATAAGATTATCTTCCTAATATTAACTATTACATCGTTTGACCTTTTCTCCTTTAATGGCTTTATTGAGGTCGATCGTGATATACAAAACTTATAACTCGATAAAACCGTCTAATGTATTTTTAAGGCCTGTTTAAAACTTTGCTATCGTTTACTTCAATATTTGTTGGTATTTTGTATAGTTACTAAACGTACGTAGGCTTTTACTTGCGTAATCGTTTCAATCAATGGATATGTATGTATTGTTCAGTTCACGTTTATAACCTACCGATTTGTTAAGATTTTAATAAAAATTAAGTAATAAATAATAATAAAAAATCTGTGAATAAAACACAGCACGATCTAGTCCCATGGTAAGGTACTAAGCTTTTGTTAGACAACGAATAAAATACTTATACTCGTTTATTTATTTTTCATTTGTAAATTTAAAAATAAAATTTTAAAATCAATGCGAAGTTGCTATGTCTGTATGTGATTTTGTTACTCTTTCTGGCAAGAACTACTGAACCGATGAAACAACTACTGAAGAACTACTGAAGCTAGTATCATATATAGAAAAACACCCAGACCAGATACAAATATTTATTTTTAAGCATAAATATTTAGACCCGGCGGGAATCGAACCCGCAACCATCTGCATTGCAGTCAGGCATTCGCGCGATGCGCCGCAGAGGTTGTCGAAGTCCTAATAAATAAATAAAATAAATAAATTCTGTGACCAACAGAGCGCCATCTAGCCCCATGCTAAGGTTGTGTTACGGTGACTAGACAACGGATATACTACTTATATACCTAATCTATTGCTTTTCTATATCGCAGATTTAAATAGAAGAGATTTATATTAAAACCTTAGTTTCGCTGAAATATTATTTTTGGGTAGGTTCATAAATAACGGTGAGAAGTTAGGAGGCACCTATTTTATTTCGGAGAAAATACAGCGAAAACCAAGCTCAGAAGGTTACGCATTTAATTTAACATCAAGCTAAGATTAACCTCCTCTGAGATTCAAATATTTGAAGAAGCATGAATCACTTTGCCACATTTATCTACCAGAGCTATACCCTTACCTGCAATTCTGAGGCAGTATTTAACAAACCAATTACTCATTCTGTATGGTTCTAGTTAAACTCGCAAAACTTGGATATAAAATTATAGCGGTTAAAATAATACTATACCATTCTGTGAGAATAAACCAGAATTATATTGTCTATGGTTATATTATAATTTAGGTTCTCTATATAAAGTTTTCCAATATAACAGAACCTGCAATATAAAAGTTTTGGGCAGGTAGGTTTACGTCTTGTGTAAGTATACTGTATAAGAATATGTATGTATGTACTTGGGTGATATAGCGTTTATCTCATACATAAAATTGTTACTATTATGGTTTGCTCGCGCTTGAATTTCTCAATCTTTGAGCCAAACATTTACTGTCAACAAAGCTAAGCTATTTTAGCTTAGCTGAAGTTATTTTTGATCATTTCTTATGATCAAAAATAGAACAAGTGAATATACCGGAAATGGTTTGCGGTGAGATGTCAGGGTAAATACTATAATAGAATGCAAAGAAATATCACACTAAACTCGCCGCTGGTCGTAAAGACATGATATTTAGAGGGTGTGTTCTTTGTGACATATAGGTCCACTTAGAAACGATTAACTTAAATCCCATGATCTGGACTTACCCGAGTAAAACCACGGGACAATGCGAATTTAAAACATTAGTACAGATAGACAAAGAAGAGAGGCATAACAACAAGGCAAGGAAATACATGACATTATATGGTTGGTTTACGAGTATTAATCAATCTTAATATCATACTTATATTATGAACGCGAAAGTTTGCATGTATGTATGTCTGTGAGTTTGTTATTCAATCAAGCAAAAACTACTGAACCGATTGCCATGAAACTTGAAATATAGGTAGCTGAAGACCTGGCATAACACAAATGCTTCTTCTATAAATATATTAAAGTAAAACTTGATCTTTAAAAATCACTACACTACACCCACGTCACTCAATTCAATTTAAATGAAGTTTTCCTTTAAAATCTTCTAGTAGATACCTATGCCTTGAGCAATAAAACTTTTAATCCCGAGTCCCGCGGGAACGGAACTTACGCGAGTCAAACCGCGGGGCGCAGTAGTTGATTAATAAACCAGATGATGTCATGTATTTGCTTGATTAATAAATCACCAAGGCATTAACAAATTAAAACGTAACACAGGCAATCAGTTACAACCACGTAACTACAAACTGAATTCAACAAAGCGAATGTTTCAAACAAACACGAAATTTCAATTTCAATATTCAATAAAAAACGATGCATCGTCAGAAATCCCATCAATTTTCACCTGGAATCATCGACAGTGTGCAGTGTTACTGTCACATATCCGTGTGACAAACAGAATAAGCCGGTCAACTAGTTATTTCACCAGAAGCGAGACAGACTCATCGATCACCGAAATCTGAAAACTCATTTATGACCGTACTCGTGCATTAAAGCTTTGCAAATACGACCGTGCAACGAGTCTAATCACATTAGTGGCATCGCCAAAGGTAATGCTGGTAACAGCCTAAAAAGCCGCCATTTGCATGTCAGAGCAGACTCAGGGATGCACCCATGTTGCTTGTGTTGGTTATATCGCATTAAATTATGTAGGTACATACGTAGGTAAGCAATACATCTGATCTAACCTCATTCATTCAACTTTGGTTTCAGTTAAGATTTAATTTAAAACAGAATTAAGTTAAATGAAAATTGGAAATTAAGCTAACAATATTGAAATGTTTTGTTTCACAAAGGAAATAAACACTAACTGATGTTCGGTATTCGATAGCGTTGGAAACCATCGTTCGTAACGGTTTATCAACGCAGTTGTTCTGTTTTCGTAACTAATACTGCATGCAGCGAGTGTTCGATGCGCTCCCAATGCTGTTGTTCCCGATACCTATCATTGGTATCATCCAATTAGCTGCATATTTACACCCAATACCCTGAACAATTGCCTGAACGTCACATTTGCACGTTCGTGTAAAAACATACTTGTATTTGTAGAACTCGTATTGTGAACGGTTTTAACAATAATTTGTGGTTTACCTTGATGAGTTGAATGTTATTGAAATAGAAAATAATCACTTTTTAAAACCTATACACTGTATACCTCTATAAACCTACACACATTATAACACTATTATTGGAATAATAATTCTAAAGACAGTTTAAATAATATACATATGTAAACTAACTCTTGAAGTTTTTGTCCGTAAATAAAGTCTGCTATACTTTTTCCTTCATAACAAAGTCCATACTTCTTATCTTATTATTTTCCTGCTCATAAATTTGAATTTTGTATCGCGGGAGGAATATTACATCCAAAATAGGAATCATCATATTTCCGTGAATACGAACAAATAACTTGCATGCTTGAATTATATATAATTAGATTCTTACCTAATGGAATTTTAGTTTTCCTTTACAAATCTAAGTACAACTATGTAATTTTGTCCAAGGTTTTCGCGATTTTGCATAAAAAACACAATATTTACCGGGTTTAATAAAACGCGAGTAAAACCCGGTAAATATTGTGTTTTATTATAACTACTATGTAGTTTACTATTTACCTTGTTAGCTTCATATTTACTACTTGCATCTAATGTACTTAACTTATTTTAATTTATATTTAACACCTATCTACGTATTACCCCAATTATAGGAATGTCTTAAAGTCGGTATTATCTGGGTCGGTCGTTTACACAATGTATAATAGGTAGGTATGTTGTAGTATATACTTACATACGTTGCCTAGTAATACTCATAGTCAAGTATAGATGTTCAGTTGTTTAGCTAGAATGCCCTGTGCGCAAAGTTTTTTAATAATTATTTATTTTATTTTTTCTTGTTATTAAATATGAATTTTGAGCGTTAAAATAAAATTATAACTCAATCAACAAATCTTGACTACTTTCCATAAAATTATAATTTTCTCCAACTTACTCTATGAATCAAAATCTCAAGTAATAATTATACAAACATGTTCAGAAACTATATAAACATTATAACACTCCTAAAACAAACTAATATGGTAATGATTCATGCATACTTATTAACAATTCAAGAAACTAGATCGGTATACCTATAGTTATATTATATGTATGGTAAAATTTGAATACATTACTTCCCTAATAGTAAAGTCAGTGTTTTTGTCTGTCTCTATGAACTTTTTCGGAACCACAGAAGGGATATTGATATTGCATTTTTTTCTTAGAATATTTCTTCCAGCTTTGTATTTTTTATAAATTTATACACAGTTCAAAATTAATTAAAACTGGGGCGGATCGCTATGAATTTTTGCGATCTGCCTCGACTTTCTACGGGTGAAACCAGGCTCGGCCGCTTGTTTTCAATGTATTAATTAATTTTAACAGTTACATTGCTCTTAAAGTTAATCAAAATATCTATACTTTGTTTGAAATTAAAATCAACATTTTCATTTCGATTCTATATTTTATAAAGTCAGGTCTTATCAAAATTTAACATTTTGCTATTTCAATTCCTTTTAGGGACTAATTTATTTGGTTCTAATTATAGTTGTTATAATAACATCGTAGTTCTTAGAAATATTATGAGGAAAAACAAAAAAATGCACGGTCCGCTTTGACTGGGATGCGATAACGCCAAGTGCAGGCAATATTATAATATATAATCCGCGCTACCATGATCGTTTGTCGTTGCTATGTCGTCCTTTTCTCGTTAAAAAATAAGGAAATTTTTAATAAAAAATAACCCGACTACTATTAAAAACCACATACAATTAAAAAAATTTTTTTTAATATGATTTTCTTTTTTTTTTAATTTTTAATGTGTTTTTATTTTTATTTTTTTTTAGCTGAACGACAACGCGACGATTTCGCAACGACTTATAAGACATCACGGTAGGGCCCATTATCATAGCTCTTATAAAATAATGGAGGTAAGAAGACAAATATGCTTTGAAGTCCATAACTATCCCAATGGTAATTTTTTACGGATTTGAAAACGATCGTTCGATGTTAAACTGACACATTAATGTCTCCGCTTCGCCCGCTTGTGAACTTGGCTTGATAACAGCCTCCTTCTAAGATGACACCATCTTTATTACCAGGGCGAGGTAAAGAACATTGAAGCAATAGGACGTTCAATAATATAAACCTTTATGATAATGTTTGGTTCACGGCGGCTCCGCTCGCTCGTGCGTGTGTTGAAAACACTCCGGGTTCTTAATATACGAAAAATTATGGGATAAATGCGTTTACATTTACAATCTTACCTAAGTACTGCATAAAAACAACTCCTTAAATGTCTAGTTAGTAGATGCAAGTAGTAAAATAATGGGATAACATTGTGATTGAATAACTGAACTATACAAAGTGTAACGGGTAAGCCCTTTTAAGCCAAAAGGGGGTAGTTCTAGACGTCTAGGCAAACAACTTTTGTTTTACGAATTTTGAAAATTCGAACTTTTTTTTGAACCTTTTGAGGTTTTGCTTCACTGAAAAAACAGCTGCTTTTGAAGATAAAGGTAATTGAAGTTTTGATTGTAGGAGACCAAACTAAATGAAAGGACAACATAAGGTCAATGACCTCGAACTCTGAGAAACAGCTGATTTTCAAGTAAACTTTACACTCTAAATTTTCGTAAAGTCTTTTGAATTTTCAAAAGTCGTAGAACAAAAGATGACGTCTAGAACAACCCCCTTTCGGCTTAAAAGGGCATACCCGTTACACCTTGTATAACAATCGCACAGCCAAAACCTATGGTTCAAATGCCAATAAATTTGGAGGGTAGGTCCTTTATTATGTGTCCAATAAAAAGAGTTTTAAACTTTTTAAACTAACACGATTAGAACTCTTATTTACTTGTAAATGTTTTTGTATGTCTTGTATTTATTTGGCGGTTTCACCCGCGTAAGTCTTTATCCAAAATTCAAAAATTTCTGGCATAAGATCCTTCTCCTGATCATAACGAAGACAACGCAAAAAGAATTATCGAAATCGGTCTAGCCTTTCAGGCGTGATGCCGTGACAACGCAAAAAGGGATTCATTTTTATATATCAGATATATAGATATATATATATATATATAAGAAGATTTTTTTGGAAAATCTCGAGAGATTTTGAATTACGCGGTATTGCTAATAAGCGACTTAAAAAAATGGGTCCTAAAACATTAGGGTGCGACCAGACATCACAAGGCACGTGCCACAAATTGTCTCGCATGCCACAAGCTGTCTGTAGTGTTTGTTGTTTGTTAAGACCCTATTTAACCCTTTCTGAAGTCTGTTCTTTGTTTCCTAATAATTTATTTAGGTTTTATTTCGATTTAGATGAAGAGTTAATTTAAATTTTGTCCAACTTAAGAACCTTTTGTTTATATCGGCTCCTGTTCGTGAAGATCAGTAATTGGTTTCCTATTGCTACAATATGTTTTGTAAATATAATGTATAGCTATGTAATAAAACACAATACTCTTCGTGTTTAACTCGCGTTTTATATTTTAAAAAATTAAATGTAAAACGCGAACACAGAAGATAAAATTACGTATGTAAATCTGTTGAACTTCCTAATAAATAAATAATTAAACAAAAAAGCGATTTTGGACAGACTCTAAATATACCTACTCATATTTACTTAGGTATTAATGTATTCGTGCGAAAGTAGAGTAATATTATAAAATTGCAGTGTTTGTTACTTGTTTGTTCCACTTTCACGTAATAACGATAAACTCTTACGATTTGAATTTTTGCATAGAAATTGTCGGGGGACAGAGAACATAGTATTTATTATCGAGGAAAATGTATATACTTACTGCGAAGAAAACACAAGAAAAGTGGCCTTTTCCTAACGAAAATATCAATTTGTATAAATAGTAGTTACCTACATATATCTATACTAATATTCTAAAGCTGAAGACTTTGACTGTTTGTTTGAACGCGCTAATTTCAGGAACTGCTGGTCCGAATCGGAAAATTCTTTTTGTGTTTAATAGTCCATTTATCGAGGAAGGTTATAGGCTACTTTTGTTTTGTTTTGTTTTGGGTAAATCGATTTGAATGAAATTTGGTACATGAATAGTTTATAGTGATTGAAATAAGATATAGGGTACTTGGAATAATCATACGGGTTAAGCAACGCTTGGTAAGACATACGTGATAGGTATTTATGCGGGTGAAACCGCGGGTTACATCTATAATAAAAGGGTGGCCGTTGCTCAACACGTGGACAAAAATGGCTACGGATAATAATCAATGTTATTGCTGACGTTGTAATTATAGATAACTGTACTATGACGATTGTAATTGAACACGTGATTACAAAAAAGAAAAACCCTTATGAGTTTAATATGGTTCCTTCTCATCGGAGAGCGCGTTCCGAAACAATACTAAAGTCATAGTCATAAGTTGACTTATCAAAATGATAATGTATTTGTATACAATTGGTAACATGTATGTCTGTATATTGGGGGTAATCCCCGAAACTACTGGACCGATTTTCAAAACTCTTTTACCACAGAAAGCTACATTATCGAGAAAGAACATAAGCTACTTTTGATCTCGATATACCCACGGAAAACTGCGGGACGCAGCTAGTAAAGTATATGACTATGGACTACTGACTATTGTTCGGTGGAATTTAGCACAGTTAGAAATGTCTGCGACGTTGATGCGATGGGGATTCGAACCAGTAACCTTCTGCGTCGCAATCAGATTTGCTTCTAATATTGATAAAGCAGTTTCTTTATTCAAATTTAGATCTGGATAATACTTGTATAGTATCCTACTAATATTATAAATCAGAATGAAAATTTGTGTATATGTGTGTTTATTACTCAATCACGCTAAAACTACAGAACCGATTGCGATAAAACTTGGAATATTGGTAGCTGGATACCAGGAACAACACATAGGCTACATTTTATCCCGATATTTACGCGGGGACGGGACTTATGCGGGTAAGACCGCGGGGCGCAGCTATAATTTATAAAACAAAAATATATAATTCTCCTAATTGCTCTACCCATTGCCGGTAGGTACTTAAATGAGGAAAATTTCAACCAACAAAAATATTTTCCCCCAAATAAGTAAAGGAAAGGTGGCACATTAAAATACTTCAACCAGAATAAATTAGAGAACAGCTTCACAAATTATGAAGTAAGATCTATAACTTCATCAAGTCGTTGAAAGTACGGTTTACGTGCAAAGTTTTCCTCGTAAACGCGGGGGGTTACCCTGTGGAAGTGTAAAGCTGGGCTTCCTCGCGAGGCTAATGATCGCACTTGTTAGGCTCAGCGCGGACCGTCGATGTCATGCAAAGGCAATAAAGCCAATTGACTGCTCATACCACAATATTTCTACAAATCTCAATTCACCGTTGCGTTGAGTTGCAGCAATAATCAAACTTTTTGATTGGCGATTGCGTTACCTATCTATAATTAGACTTTTTCAGCCTTATTTATAAACGTGGAGTAAGGTAGGAGTAGTGAGGACACGTTTTGTCTTTTTCCGTGACAAGAAATTTTAAAGTTGACAGTCAGAAACGAAAAGCGGAATCACTACTCCGACATTACTCCCTTTTTCTTAATAATGCTATTAGTGATTGGCTGATGCGTTACTTACCGGTTGCCTGAGAATGTCTTCCCGGATGTCTACAACTTGGGGGTCTTCAAGTCACGAGTGAACAGGTATCTCCTAGGTAAGCGTGCAACTTCTTGGACTGCACAGTTTTTTGTGGTAGTGGTCAAACGCTTACCTATCAATTATTAAAAAAAAAACTATACATAGACTCTTTGCGATTGGCCGTTCTTGTACGAGAGTGCTACTAAAAAAACGTACTATATTCGTGAGGGGGGATTACTTATGAGCAGTCAACTGATTTTATCGTCTTTGGACATCATCCGATGAATAACAAATTCTAAGCTTTGCTACGCCGTAGCTCGTAGTCCGTAGCAACCGCTCTCTACGAATATTGCTTCTATTAGGCCCTCATACTCACAGTACGGGAGTATTTGCTCGGATAGTTATTTTTAACAAGTTTGTTTCGTAAAAGCACTTATCCTTCGAAGTACTTCCTACCTACCCGTTTTATAGGGTTTGATAAGATTGGAACAGATATTGCTAGGCAACAAAAGTGGTTTTTACCGTTGTGTGAGGACCAATTTTGGGGGAATTTTAAGATAATAGTACCTACGTAGCAAATTCCTTATCTACTTTTATTTTATTTAAAATTTATTCTAAATGAGTTTTTTTACACACATGCTGGAAAGCGGTCCGGGAAGACCGATGTTCCCTAAAACCCCAAATTATTACAGATTAGCGCAGTAGGTAATTCAGCATTAACCATACCTACTACAAATAGATTTGGCAATATTTTTCCAGCCGGCCTGATAGCGACCTTCCTAGCGACTGACTCCAACGCTCTTAAGGTCGGTCCATGTCTGACCATTTTTACATTGTTTTGAAAAAAAACTGTTCCTTTTGGATCAGGAGCTTCCAGTTCCCAGTGTGTCATCTACTGTTACTACTAGTAATACTAACTGTCAAACTGTTCCGTGGCCTGTGCCAGTAATGAAGCGAAGACATGGTCTGCGAGTGGAGGTGGTTGCGGCGGGCGATCGTCGTCGCTGCTGCTGTATCTGTCGGCGGCCCACTCGAGCGAGCGCTGGCGTCGCACGCCGCCGGCCGGCGCTGCGCCTGCGCCTCCCGACAGACCGCTCAGCGAGCCCGCCTTGCTGCGACGCCCCGCTCGCTCCATTCGAGACGTACTCATCTCATCTTTGGAAGTTTCTGTTGACAAGAGAGAAATTAAATTTAAGCTTACATTATTTAAATTTTTTTCAAAGATACCCTAACTTGATACTGTAATATTTTTGTTAACTAGCTTTATTTATCGAGATGTATTTATTACTTTTTTTGTTTGTTTTAGTACTACTTATTATTTATTAGTTGTAACACCCATGTATGATATTATAATAAGGAATAGCGAGATCGCCTAACATCATCATCATCATCATCAGCCTGTTGCAGTCCACAGCTGGACATAGGCCTCTCCAATTGCACGCCACCTAGATCTATTTACCTAGATCCACCTAGATCGCCTAACACAGGCATTTATTTGCTTAAAAGGTGGTCTCAATCACTTAATAGCAAAGTTTGTATTAGGTTGATGGAAATAAAATTTGATTTATTATTTATGATGGTTTTCACTACAAACAAACCAACAACAGCCAGACAGCTGTCACGTGAATAAGCCAGTTGAAATTATTGGCGAAAATAATTTAATAATATTCGTTGATGGAAATTAGTTGCCGCGGTCAGTTATTTAGCGTGTCTACCAATCTAAGTCGTCAAAATATGTATGTCAACTTGTTTGTTATTCGGTCACTAATCGAAGAAATGACCGTGTCAGGCGTCAGGGCAGTTTGGCTTTGACGGGTTCGTGCGTAACCAACAAGTTAGTTATCTTAGTATCTTTTGTGTAATCACTAATCAGGTATCTTTTTAGTCTCTGTTTTCCACCTCGTCAATTGCTTTCTGATGGATAGAGTTCAAATCTTGTTTATTTATTTTTTCATCGAATCAACAGCTCTCAAATAAAGATACAATAAAGAAATAAAAAAAAATCAAATCAAATAAATAATATGTTTGTTCAAATATAGATTTACATACATACATAATATAATATAAACAGAGTTCATTCAAATTAGGTATACAACTAATATCGTAAGATGGAATACAACTAGGCCCTTTATAAATCTGATTGATTGAATTAGGCGTTACTTTTCGGAACTCCAAAATTAAATATCTTTTTTCAACTATGTGAAAAATGATATTTAATTTTTAGTCCCGACACCTGACTAGTATTACTACGTATCGTGCTGTCTGTTCTTTGCACGCGGCAAACAGCACGTTACGTAGTAATTAATTCTAGTTAAGTGTCGAGACAAAAACTAAATATAAAGTGTGAACCTACTTTAGGAATCTATAAAAATATTTATACATTTTCACAAAATTCCATTTCTCTTACGTATTTGTTAAACCATAAAATAACCGGATAAAATTGTAAGTCTTTTCGCGTTTCTTATTACAAATCGGCATCGTATAACTGCTACGTAATCCCTTGGTCAAACAAAACGAATCGACGCGATATTTTATCAAAGCGGTAACAACATCGTGAGCGGAAAAGAACAACTGTAATAAAGAGCCTACAAGTCGTTTGGTTAGCGACCCTACATAAATAGGAAGTTGGCTCGAGCGAGCAGAGAGCCTTGCGCCTTGTGCGTGTTGTACTCCTAATCCTTAGGATCGCAGCGCCGAGTCTCCTTCCAACTCCACAATACATTTCTCATTATTGACTTAACATCTTCGACTAGCAACTGCGGAGCAGTTCCCATTTGTTCTATAGAATTAACATCCCCGGAACAATAAAAAAACATTCTCAACTGTTCCATTGAACATTTACTTCCTTATTTACATCGTTTGTCTTTTACTGTCACATGAAGTTTCAAAGTTGACAGACGGAGACAAACGTTACTTAGCTTAGTTATGTGTAAATAATCTATATCTATATTCTATACTAATATTATAAAGCTGAAGAGTTTGTTTGATTGTTTGTTTGATTGTTTGTTTGTTTGTTTGAACGCGCTAATCTATACTTATTAATATTATAAAGCTGAAGAGTTTGTTTGATTGTTTGTTTGATTGTTTGTTTGTTTGTTTGAACGCGCTAATCTCAGGAACTGCTGGTCCGATTTGAAAAATTATTTTTGTGTTTGATAGTCCATTTATCGAGGAAGGTTATAGGCTATATTACATCACGCTACGACTGATAGGAGCGGAGCATCCATGAAATATGTTGCAAAAACGGGGAAAAAATCCCCCTTTTCCGAGATTCTGTCGTGGGCGCTGAGTAAACGGTCAAGTTACATAAAAACCATTTATGAGAGAATTCTTCCTCTAAATAGGATCTAATAAATAGTCCGCGACAGCATATGTCTAACTCTTAAGGTTGACTCAATATAACATCTTTTAGAGTAATTAAATTTATTGTAGAACAATGCATTGTTTCCGAAGGTAATTTTGTAAATATGATATTAATCCTTATCCAAATAAATACGTTATTCATTAAAAGTATTTAATTTTAAACATAATTGTCCTTAACATCACTTGGTGTCAATGAATATCTCACGAGATATTACAGTTTTAAAATAACTCCACAATAAATAATTAATAAGTACCAAGCGTGCATATACATATACACGTAGCGGGCGACGATGATGAGGGCCATGATGCCTCCAGCCAATTCTGTGAGGCATCATGCCGCGCGGCTCAATCGGTCGGCTCCATGCGAGACGGTAGTTTCACCAAACTGCAGTGCTTTTTAATAATTATTTTGCAATATCTCATTGTACTTTTGATTCTTAATATTTTGTTTTATGTTGGTAATTAATAATTTAAAGAGGTTATGTTGTAACATGTATGTATTTTGGGGGTCATCTCAGAAACTTCTAGACCTATTTCAAAAATTCTTTCACTAATAGAAAACTACATTATTCAGATGTGACATAGGCTACTTTTGATACCGATATTCCCTCGGGATTGGGACTTACGCAAGTGAAACTGCGGGACGGTAGCTCTGAAAAATAAAGTCGTGTATTTCTATTTCTAACTCAACAACCCGTAAACCGATATGAATGAAATTTGGTACAGGGTAGAAATAATATATAGGGTAGGTACTTTGAATGATCGTACGGGTTAAGCAACACTTGGTACAACATACGTAATGGGTGAAAAAGAGCAGGTGACCCGATATTCATATACTTGGTACAGGGTTCGTTTAGAGGTAGAAATATTATATAGTACTTTGAATGATCGTTAAGTAACACCTAGTATGACATACGTGAGGGATCATTAACGTTACGGGATAGGAAGTTACGCGGGTGAAACCGCGGGGCGCAGCTAGTATTTTATATAACTTAGTCATGTGTAAAAATATTTTTTGAAACTTCATGTGACTGTAAAAGACAAACGATGTATGGTTATGCAGCGCATGAATTAGCGTTTATAAATAAGAAGAAATGTATCTGTCTTTCTCAAATTGTTCTATAGAACAAGATAACAACACTCCTTAATGATTATTAAACTGGCAACTTAATTAATTACCTACTTCACAAATTGACAAACATTATATGAAACTGGTTGGGGAAAAGTAAGTAAATCCGGATGGAATGGCAAGTATATAGGAGAAATATAAGGAAAAAATAAGAGAAAATTACCTTTTTTTTGTCCCGTTGACGTCAGTTCTATCGTATAGAACAAAATAATGGGAACTATCGCAACTGCCCTTAAACCGTCATAAACTCCAATAAATATTCCGTTATAAGTGTCTTCTTCACTTCGAACAAAAGCTTAAATTCGAGACATAATGAGATGATAAATTATGCTCCCGGAGGACAATCGCTTCAACAGACGTCAATTTAATATTAAAACAATATTGATAGATCATTGTGATTTTCATTCTATGTCGAGTTTTTAATTCGGGATTTAAATAACAGCAGATTGGATATGTTGGCGCCGACATCAATTGTTAAGGTTTACTGCACTCATTTCTCATTTCGTATCGGCAGAGTAAACAGACGCGGTTTCATTAGAGATTTGCCGGCATACCATAGACATACGAATATTTACAACTAGCAAATTGAATAAATAAAGAAATATAAATATAGATTCCATAGAGAGAAAAGTTATTTAATGAGGTCACAATACTTTGACCTGTTTTCTTACCAAGACAGAAGTAATTTTTAAAATAAAAATAAAATTTTTTTTTAGCCCAAATTACATTGAATGAAAAATGAAAAAGCTAAAAAACCACTTCTTGCCTAAATTATGATCACATTGGGATATCCTGTATTAGTCCGTATCTTCAGTATATTTTGCTTGGGTTTAAATTCATCCAAACACTACTTTTAGCTTACTGACCACAACTAATACTGAGATAGTTTATTACTATTTATCCTGAATGTAATAATAAAAATAGCGGCGATATATAAAAAATGTCGTACGGTCGTTCGGTCAACAATATTATTATTAGAACAACTTGAATGAAAAAATATTTTTGCCTTATCTTGTAGAATTCTTGTTTCAGTTTAGTCGGCGCGACGCAAGCTAATAGCGCGTCTGATGGACCGCTCGGTTTAATATAAAGTAGATTCCCTGTTTAGTTTACCCGGCTGTGTCGCAGTGTTAATAAATACTCTCTTCCTTTACTCTCTCTGTTCCTTTATACTCAATATTTACTCACTTTGTGTACAAATAAAGTACTGTTCAAGATAAAAGCGATTTAATTTGTTTTTTTTCATTATGTTCAAAATTATAACGCTGATTTCTACTTAAATAACAGGCTATTTTTTTGTTCATTGAAATACAAAGAAGTAGTAAAGGTTAGAATGGATAGTTTAGAAGCTGGATTCTTTCCAGTTCACATTTCACAAAGAAATGTGTCAAATGTCGCTGATTTCTACTTTAATAACAGACAATTTTTTTGTTACGTAAATTTGTTTTTATTGCTTAAGGCATATTTAATAGAAATATTTTAAAGGAAAAATTCATCTTCAAAAATCCACTTGCGGTGAGATTTGATCCAGGGACGCGAGTTCAAATCTCGCCGCAAGTGGATTTTTGAAGAGGAATTTTTCCTTTAAAATATTTCTAATTTTTTTGTTTGATGAAATAAAAAGAACAAGTAAAGGTTATAATGGACAATTTAGAAGCTGTATGCTTTCCAGTTCAAATTACACAGAGAAATGTGTCAGATGTCCCTAAACAGAATCGACAACACTTCAAGGACATAAAAATTAAATCGACATAATAGCTGAGGCGGTAGGTATGCTAAATGAAGACTACACCTACAGCAAATTAATTTGGCAATATTTTTAGGGCCGACCGCCTCACGTCAACCCTTCTTGGAATCACATAATTTACACGTCATCACGCGGAGAAAACACCAGTTTCTGCAGAGGTTTTAGTCGCTAGTGACGACCACCACGGAAAGAGGTAGGTTAACAGTAGTCTACGCCAAGGCCACATGGTAAACCTACATAACCACACAATACATCGAATCACTAATTATCTGATTAATTAGATGACATTAACACTGATTGTCAGCCATTTGTTAACCACACTTATTGACAATAATTATAATTTGACCGCGTATAGTTTATAGCTTTCTAAGAAGAGTAATACCTCAAAAGGTTATTGTACTGTACGTACATTTACATCAGCGATTTTGCCTTTCATTAGCATTTTATACGTAGGTAGGTTCAGCAAGATAAATTAGTATACTTTCTAAATTTCACAGAATTGCGGAAAAAGTAATTGAGTTGAAGTAAACACATATGAAGTAGAAAAACTTACAAAAAATATTATATTAGAAAATTTGACAAATTTAGGTACATATGATTATGTTGTTATGAAAAGGGTTTAGTCCCACGCAATAGATCGAAAAAGAAAAAATATTTTCATCCATAGACGAGTATACTACCTACAAACCTTCGACGCTTTTTTTTTATATAAAAAATTATTTCAATCACAATACTAAATTGAAACCTGTTTTACTGAGACAGACTTTTTAAAAATTACGAAGTTTGGTAATCTTACTAACATTATAAACGCGAAAGTTTGTATGTAAGTATGTATGTATGTGAGGTTGTTACTCTATCACACAAAAACTACTGAACCGATTGCAATGAAACTTGGAATATAGGTAGCTGGGGACCTGGATTAACACATATGCTACTTTTTATCCCGATATTCCCGCTGGAACGGGACCTACGCGGGTGAAACCGCGGGGCGCAATTTATTATAAGGAAGACACGATTTTGAAACCTGTGCTATACATTCTATGTCTTAAAAGGATTAATATAATACTTACTCTGACTTACTTCTTCAAACTGACTTAGATTTAAAAATATAAACTAAAACCTATATATTTCTATGTAACAAAGTGTTTAGAAATAGTGTTGTAGCAGTGATTCTGAATCCGCGTCACGTATAAAATAAGCGTCAGCCCAATGGGATAGGACTGCCATGTAAGATACGAGCAAAACGCGCCTCTTGTACTATATTAAAACTGCATCTAGCTGTAGCCCTTTCACGGTTACATCTGCTTAGCATACGTCGACAGCTAGTTGCGCTGCTGTTGTAATAGCCACGTTATTCTGTTTTGACTTGTAAGTTCATGAAACTCTTTATAGTTTTGTTTGGATTTAGATTTAAAAGGTAGAAATACACTTTCCTCTAATGCACATGCCAGTATATTTTCAATGTGCCTGTGTGGTATATAATACGTTAACTGGCGTACTATCCGCAATGTTTCTTATAGAGCATAACTTCTAGGTTCCCTCCTTCATGTACCTATCTGTATCTGATAAATAACTCTCAATATAAGTAATAAAACTAATTTTCAGTAAACACTGATATCGAAAGCTTCTAGACGACGTTGCACTATCTACAACAAATACCTAGAACTAAAAATTTAAACTTTTATGGTTTTCGCGATTTTACATAATAATATACTATTTATCCGGTTGAATCTCGTTTTTATTCATGGTTTTAAACGAACCGAGCTTTCAAGGTTGAGTCAATCTTACAGTTGGCGAAAGCTCGGTTCGTTTAAAACCATGAATAAAAACGCGATTCAACCGGATAAATAAAGTGTTTTATTAAAAATTTAAAGTTTTTGGTTTAAAATTGACCATAGTAGTTTATGCACCGAGGTACTAAAGTACTGTCTTATATAGCGGGCGTCATATTGAATCCAAAGCGTACGAAGGACTCTAGAGGGTTAACTCCCGAGCGCAGCGAGGGTGTTAAAAACTTAACTCCTTCGCTTCGCTCAGGTCAGTCCTGAGTGAAGCGTGGGATTCAAGCGCCCAAGATAAAGACAGGCTTTAGTACCGAGGTGAATACTCTACTTTACACATCTACTGCGAGACAATAAAAGGGCTAAAAAAATAAGCATTTAAACAAAAAAATAGATTAATGCAACGTATATGAAATATATTGACAGCTCTTTATTAATTAAACTTAACAATGTTACATCAAATTGACGAAACCACACATCGGCCTTAGCTGATAAAAAAAAAACATGGGGCTTTATACTAACCAAAACTTTTTGCTTTACCCTTCCGTCCATGAAAATAGAAAAAAATAGCCCAGTTTTTATTTTTTTTATGTGTTGAGTCTAGGTGGCCAGTTCGAAATGGCCGTATGCTACCAGAACCTTAGATCCAAATTTAAATTACTTTATGCCCTAGGTGCATAATGAGCCCTTTATGCACCTAGGGAATAAAGAGTCGCTTTACGTTGGCCTTTTTGGTCAAATAAAGTAACTTTGTAGAGCAGTAGGTGTGTAAAAAACTTTAAACTGATTTGACATTATTCTTACAATATTTGTGTTGTTGTTTATACTATTTTCTACCAAAACAAAAATGTCTTCGATGGAATCATGGTCTCCGAATCGATTATGACTATAGCAATAGGTATGTTTTATATTTAATCATAAGGTAATTTAATATTACATACATTAAACTCACAAAAGAGAATTGTTTCAGTAAGGACAACAGAATGTTTCAGAGATTGACAAGGCAATATTCGGTTACTCAATTTCACCCTCGAGGGAGGTCACAATTTGATGGACCGATGATGATATTCCGAAGACGTATCTACATATACACAGTGGAATACAACCACGCAAATTGTTGTACCTTTCAGCAAACAAATCAAATATTTCCTCAAACAAGAAAATAAACTCAGATTTCTGAATAACGATTTATTATTACAAAGAAAATTGAACTTCATATATGAAAATATGAGTAAATAAACGATTCGAGCTGTTGAACATTGCAACTTACAATCAGATTTGAAATTGGAAGTGAAACGGAATTTATTTCTGCACGTGATCTAAAACGTACATCTGTAAACGGTATGTGTTTTAAATGCGAGATTCTCATCACGTAGGGAATAGGTCGGACAGGCATCAGCCAGTTCACGTGTGCTGAATCCGATGCAGCGCTGCAATCGCTGACTTCTACAAATCCTACTGCCGACAAAACCGAGAAACCTACTCTAATAGCTTACAATTTTACCTAGTTTTCTACAACTAATAAATTGATAATCCTTTTGTAATACTTACATTTACCCGACGCGATGGCAAAACAAACAGTGCCAGGGCAAATGTCATAAAGATGTCTCCGTGGTTTCCTGTTATAATGATGTCGGATAATCCCTAATGATTTGCATGACATGGGGTTTCACGGTTGAATGTTTGACCGAGATGTATAAGCAATCGACAGGCTCGTTACATGGACTATAGCTATACCGTTGTGTCGGCTAGACAGATGGACGGACGCCAGTACCGAATTAGGAGTTAATTAATTTATGACTAAGCTATAATTAGATATCCAATAACATATTGCAATTGAACACCGCTTTACGCACCAGCAATAATTGTAAATCACGTATCAAATTACATTCCGCGGTTCCTGAACTGATTACAGCTTATATTGGTATTGCGGATTTAAGATCAATTTAATAAGAGATAAATGTAGAACATTTTACAAAATACGACAGATTCGTCGGTGATTGATGGCGTCACATTTTGTCAAATTGAATATAGCATAAACGTTCGGTTTTGTTTGAAGTCACATCTCTGTGATTTTTAGGGAGCATAGCAAAACCCCTGTTTACCTAAGGCTATAAATACGTCCGCATAAGCAGGAAGCTTGGTTAGCGCCTGGAGGCTAGGAAGTCGCCTAACTATACAGAACGTTCTAGAAAGTTCGCGACCGGTCGCCACTGAGCGCTTGAATCTAGCCGGAACGCAAGCAACTAGGCCCTAGGCGCTAACCTAGCGTCCTTCCAATGCGGGCGTAGCCTTATAGTTGGTGCGCCTCGCGGCACACTATGGCGCAACTAACTCGTGTGACTGAGCGCTCCTGCGATTATGCACACTAATCTAATGTGTATGTGCGTACAGATTAAAGCTTTTAACCAACCACTTTATGTTATCAAATGTGTACGAATTTCACGACTAATACATTCAACGGCAGAATAGATAATCTGAAGATGCAATTGTTTTTGACAAACAATTGAAAATACGAATGATGTATTTTACTGTATCAGGGAAATATTAAAATGAAAATTTAAGAATACTACCTACAATTAGCAGATAGGCAATTAAACATTCGTTGTTTAGAGTTGTTAAAGCTGGACATTACAACGACAACAAAGGAAAGGCTTACGCTAATAATTCAATGGTCAACGAGTCTACTTGAGCGCAGATTAACACAATCCAGCGAATGTCTCACATAGTGCTCCCTGGACACCGAACTGGGACAGCATTAGATTAACAAGCTCAATATTCTAGCCAAGCGTTCGCTTCTACATTAACTACCCACTTTGGATCCAACTTTTTAACGACCATCCGAACACGATAGGACGGTATGTATCTCCTACCGTTTTCGAGTTATTTAAATTTACGAAGCTATTTGAAAGTCAATTAGAATCGTAAGAAGATCTTTGTTTAATAGCAAAGGAACTCTGAATGCGGAAGTCTCGATGAGTTTCGACGTGATTCTTACCTTACCTGTAGTCGTGTGTAACGTGACGCAATATGAAGTGATTTGACATAGCGACATAGCCTCGCGTCGCGTTGCCTTTTCGCGTTGGTTTCATATGTGTGTTTATCCGAAAATATGTAAGTATACCATGCAACGAATTCTTAAAAGATCTTACCATTGTCGAAAATTCATATATGCATTGTACAGGAGATGCTTGCCAATTAAATCTTCTTAGATAAAAAAATGAATCCCTATTTTTCTCGGTCATGACATCACTCGTTGTGACCGATTTCGGTATATTTTTGTTGAGTTTGCTTATATTATGAGAAGGTTCTTATGAAAGAACAAATATTAAACCATTTTTGATAAATCTTACACAGGTCAAACCGCGGCGTGCAACTAGTAAAATATACAAATTATTAAAATAAATGAACATTAAGTAATCATCTATTTTATTTCGAAATTCAGAATATCAAATCCGATAGACGATGATACATCATCAACCGTAACAGATATCAGTAATGTGTTGACAAATCTAATCTCCATGACTATTGAACGACGAACGCATCTCTGTAATTGGATATACCAGTATATTATATATATATAAACGTAGGAATACATAATGCAAAATTGACGTCCACTAATGTAATCCAGTAGAAGCTAATCTGATATCGAGCCAGAGCAGCCACTCCCCGGTTTAATTGGGTTGCGTTTAATCCCCACAATGCAACTTTAGACTCATTTCCGATGTTCAATAGAGCGCCAAGCGCCTTAGTGTATATTATAAGATAAAGTACTAACTTCATGGAATACATTGTTAATCAGTTTAAGCTATTAAGTTTTTTGATGCAGTTATCATCATTTTTATTGCTTTTACTGCAACAGTTGTGTTTTTTACACACGATAAAAAAGCCACATACAACTCTATAGAGGATTGATTAGTTTGTAATTTAGTCTTTACCTACTCTAAGAATAAATTTTATGCAATAAATTTAGCTGTGCCTACTCAGAAATTTCAGCACTCAGTAAAGAGCAGAGAGGTATATAACGATATTTATGATTAAAAAAATGCAAAAAAGTATAATTTGTGGTATATATCCGTTGTCTAGCACCCATAGCACAAGCTTAATGCTTAGTTTGGGGCTAGTTTGCCCTGCAAGTAACATCATGCAATATTGATTTAATATCATTTCTGTACTAGTTTAACTATTAAAAATTATTTATAACTTTATAAGGCTAAAGCTAAGGCCAAATAAAGATTGAAGCAACAAGATTAATGCTTTGAAATAATGCATGAGTTAATTTTAGCTCGTGCATTAATTTAAAGCACTGAATTGAATTTTGAACTGAATTAACGGCCTCTGTGACGCATCGGCGAATGCCCGACTCCAATGCAAAAGGCTACTTGTTCGATTCCCGCCGAGTGCAAATATTTATGCCTAAAAATAAATATTTGTGTCTATCTATGTATAAATGTGTATGTATTTACATAAAAAAGTATTAAATATGTAGTATATCCGTTGTCAAGTACCCATTGTACAAGCCTTGTGCTTAGTTTGGGGCTAGATTGCGATGTGTGTAATGTTGTGCAATATTTATTTATTTATTAACACCATATAACCAACATGTTAAATTTAATCGCAATCGGCTTAATCGTTGTTGCGTCAATGATTATTACATTTTTACATTTAAACAAAAAAAAAACAAATTACAGTTAACGGCTACGAAAAAAATCTGCCTTGTAATAAAATAAACGCTTTGTTACCTCACTTAAAACGATCGCAACAGAGTTGGCAGATATAAATTAAGAATTTCAATCTCCGAGGAGCAGAGTGATTCCCGTATCAGAGACAGGACACCGCGCTTTTAAAACTAAACATAATTGAATGTTTTTCCCATTTTCAGTAGATTTAGTAATTTCACGGTAAATGAATGCAATACTCTACGCCACAGTAGATAATTCAATTCCGTCGTAAATACATGGCCCGTTACCAAATTTCCTTTGAGAGATGGAGCGTGCGGGGGCGCCGCGGGCCGGCACGTCTCGTTCAACTTTGGAATTCCAATTTTGAAAAGTTTCCCAACAAGGGCCCGATATTGACAGCCAGTGTCAGAGGGCCACTCAGAAAAGCCATCCATGTCCTACTAAATAAGTTTCCAGTTCCTGAAATTTGTGTCACTAAAATACGAAGTGAATATGTTAAGGTGGAAAATTCCACAGCTTCACCGAGGCCTCGCCTCGTCTCCGCGCCAGTAGCTTTAATTATCCTGAGATTTATTTATCTACGTGCAAAATTAGAACTTTGTATAGGAAAATTTCGGAGAAACATATTAATATGGATTTTCGTAGGGAGGTAGGATACCTATTTTACATATTGCAACTCAATTCGTTACGCTTTATACCAACAAACTGCACAATTTAGAAATGGACTGGTCTCTATTAGAGATTAGAAGAAGAAAGGCCAGCTGACAGAAAGTGACAGGATTTTTTATATCGGCCCAGACTACCGAGTTTCATACTTTGCACAGTTGAACTGTTCGGAAAACTCACACACTTCTAAAAAGTTAACTCGAAATTCGATCGTCGTTGTTCTATTGCCCATTATCTAGGTAATCTAAGCCACACACAAATATTCAATTTAATCACAAATCTCTAATAATAATAGAATACAAGATATTTAAATTATGTACTAAGCTTACATACAAACAGCTATATAAGCTGTCAGATTGAACAAAGAACTTTTAACAGCGCCATCTACTGAACTTATTGCGAAGCTTTTGACGAAGCTTGAGTTAGCGCCATCTAACCAAGCTTTGGAAAACTAATGTGAGTTGCTGGCTAAAACGAGAACCCTATATTTAAACTGGAACCAATAATACCGAAACTTTCGCTGAAAATTATGGATAGCGTTGCCTGCTAAAGCTTTTATTATAAACAAATAAAGAAACATTTTTTTTTCTATTACTAATTCAATTTGACAGCTTTATCCTATAACCAAAAGTTTATTTAAATTTTCATTTTAGTTTCATACACGTTTTGGTCCTGTGGGTGGTGATAAACCACGAAACCTGTAATCAACTCCAATAGAAACACCTAGAGAGAGACTAGAGGATGCCTAGAGGTCATGTGTTAACAAAAATAAACCAACGTTGTAAAAGCCTATTCTTCGTTATTTTAGAACCTTATTTATCAATTGCTCGTTGCACTTCAGGCGATTTAAACAATTCAATATCTGCAAATTTTCGTTCTATGTTGGCCACCTGCGGCGAGTGGTTTTAATACCACTCGTTGTGTTCGTGCGATTCACTTAGAAAAACTACAAAAATCAGTGAAAATCGAGGTATTTAAATCGTTTGAAGTTTGATTCAAAAATAGAGCCCCTATTCTAGAGTACGTTGGAACATCCAACGGTGAGTTTTACTTCGAATCGTATCAAATCAACGTCAAACCCAACAAAGACTCGAAATATTCGATACGTTTCGATAGACCAAAAACGTTGATTGATAGCTTTCTATTAACTGAGTCACCAGTCTGAACTGGATATCTAGTGACAAGATTTTCACTACAAAATCAAAAACCATGGCCTAGGTACCTACTTTGATTTTTACCAATGCACAAAGTGAATGTAATAAAGAGAAATTATTTCCAACGCGACGTACTCAAGGTAGTACTCAAATACTTTGTTAAATAAAATTGATTAAAACCGATAATATAAAAATACGCTGTCGATATCAACTTATCGAAGTAACGAAAAATTTAATTTAATACTTATTAGAACCATTCGAGCAGACGTTTCAAATCGAGTGATTTCCAAAAGCTGTTAAACCAACCGTGAGCACTGTAATAAAGAGTCGCCCCGTCCGAGATTAATTAAGATAGAGGTGGATAGAGGTCTGTTCTAGAACATTCTCGGTGACCACGCCTGCCACTTCGTTTTCCTATCCACCAGACCTTCTTTACAAATGAACCTTCATTTAATTCCACATTCTTACTAACTTAGCATATTATTTTCGTGAATTGTTGCAGAAACTCAAAAAAGTGAGCACAGAAAGTTCTTCGTTTCTTTGTCTTTTGAGAATACAATAACTAAGTGTTGTTTTTAAAACTTTTTTTATAATTGCATACATTTAAATTCTTTGACATTCAAGATTTTTGCAGAAAAATTATTATCACGAACTTTTTACTTCCATAGACTTAAATGCGAACAATGCGTTGACAACAACAACTTTATAGATACATAGATAAAGGAGGAATATGTTTTTGTTTGCGAATAAAAAGTATAATATTCATAAAATGAATATATATTTATTTTATGACTATTATACTCTATTGTTAGATCTTTGTAAACAAGAAACCGTACCCAATTTCGCAAGACAATCTGTGTACAACTGTCACAAACATTTGCAAACTTATTTGTTTTTACTCTACTGTACAAACTACTGAAGCTTAACACAAATACTACTCATAACTATTCTATTAGAGTATGTCGCTCTAAATTACATTTTTATATAAAAATACATAAATAAATCGAATAGTTATTAGTACGCATATCGGTTATACTAATTTAAGAACTCTTTGACGCATGTTGCTTTTCGTACCCGTTCTATAGATTTAATTGAAATTTACCTATAATATTTTTTTTAAATCACTGATAACCTTTTTATAAATAAATAGATAGGGTATTTATTAACAATATTTCATATATATTTAGCTTATTACATTAATTTTTATCACACTGTAGACGAAGGCACATTGGTGCTTACCGCAATCGTTTCTCTTTATTTTATCGTAATAAAATATAAAAAAAAATAATTGAAAACCCCGGCTATTTAAAAAAAAAACACAAATAATAAAAAAAATCTTTGTTTTTTTTATGTTGTTTTTTTATTTATATATATTTATCTAATATTATCTGAACGATTTAGGTCCTGCGATAAGGAGACCATGGAAAGGACCTCTATCCTACTAGTTGAATCTTATCTTCCCTGTGGCTGTTATTAATTAATTTAAACTAAACATCGAGCGACTTACTAAAGAAAATGAATGTTGTTTCCATTTATTCTGTAAAGTCAGCTAAGCAGTTAAACCAGGTGGTGTGAAACAATGCCATCAACATCTACATACCGTTTTACGACCTTCTCTTCCAGCGGGTGTTGTGAGATAGTGCGAACCGTAACTACCAGAGAAATCGAAACCAAATAATATGTTCCCATGACCTGAATTTTTGTTTCTCATATCCTGAATGTTTATAGGTTATTTATTTTTATATCCACTAGCTTTTATTACACCTACATGGCTAGCATCTTATTGAAAGATATCTCCGTACATCGACCTAGCTCTTTTCGTACGTGATTGTAATGGTATGTGGGAGCATTTCCTTTTTTCCTCTGTTTATCTTACAGAATTATACTTGCCGTATTTTTACCGATGTTTAAACTATTATCGCACAAACCAAACATAAAACAGTAAACTAGATACCTTATTTCATTGCTTTAAACGTTATCCATCAATTGAATACTGAATGAATTCCCATGACGTGAAAACAATTTGCATATGATGCTAATTACGCAGCTTCATCTGAATTTATCTACGTTTTCTCTCATCCCATTTGTGAATCGACAGTCGACTGCGGGAAATTACTTTCAGAAAATGAAATGAGACCCAATATTCGCAAATAATCAATCACTTTTGTATAACTGGCAATATACCAGTTGATATAATTAGATACTAAACACATAATAGCAGATACAAGTTTAGATCACAGAAACACCCACCCATTACCGTCATACATAGATGTAATAAATTTATATTTTCCTCCAAAATTGATCCGTGATTCCTCCTCATACATTTCGACACTGATTATGATATGAATGTATACCGCATTTATAGACGACCATAGTTCTTGCCCTCTGAGGTGATAAGAACTGAGAGGTTTCATAGTTATAGGTAGATTTATGGGATATCATCAAAAGTAATCAATAATTAAAGTAATGAACTAGGTAGGCACCTATCAATCTTAGCAGGGTTTTGAAGATTTTTTTGTAGGTTTAATATATTGATAAATAAGAAGTCCTTTGTTCAAAATATCCATAGAAAACAGATTAAAATATATTTGAATAAATAATTTTATGTTACCCATCTAAGAACCAGAGAAATGAAAAGAATCTAACGATACCATAATTAAAGAAATCCATTTAGTGGTTTGGAAGATAAGTACTGAGGAAGAATATTACTAACATACATACATAATAGGCGCAAGAAATAACAATTTTCTCGCAGCCGGGTAAAAATAAGTTGTACTTTAAATACAACTTGTATTGTGTTTTATTAATAAAACACCTATTTATAACAGAAACGTAGGATTTCTACGAAACTTAATATTTTTCGAGTAATACTATATTTTTGGAATGAAACCTTAAAAATAAATACGCTCATTATATTTATACCTATTATTTTTGAGGAATTTTTTTAAACTTTTTTTTGTAATTTAGGGTTTCACGATAAATTGTTCTTAAATGTCATACATATTATACATAAAGCCCTTTGCCATCGAGGTGTAATTTCTATTTAATTGTAGGTACATACTTAGTCGAAATATCAAATAATAGCTGAATTCCGCGGTTTCACCCGTCTAAGTTCTAAGTTCCCTTGGGAATTACTAAAGACCGCTTCTTATAGGCAGCGTACATAATATTTTCAGAGAACATATTATTTAAATATCAGCACCCTCTATTAGTGGTTTATTATGTCCGTTGAACCACTTTTATAGATATAGATATTTCGTTAAGCAAATTAAAATGGTACGGAAATAACTGTTACTGTTAAAACGGCAATCCTAATGTTTAATTTTATAGTTTCTGGATACTAATACTAATAGTCCCCTCGCGACCAAGATCATTGTACATGACATGATCGAAACGTCGAGGTAAGAGAATTTAAAAATAATAATACGCGAATAAGACCCGTGAAAAATAATTATGAGTTCAAATCGTGTGAGTTTAAAATGTTTACTAATACTGATAATTTTCTGATACTACTAATCTTG
Organism: Idaea dimidiata; assembly: GCA_949358125.1. Classification (NCBI taxonomy): domain Eukaryota; kingdom Metazoa; phylum Arthropoda; class Insecta; order Lepidoptera; family Geometridae; genus Idaea; species Idaea dimidiata. Next base: position 9,392,547 of record OX442339.1, on the reverse strand, counting down.
TAATTAAATTCAATAAGTATCAAAATAATATTTGGTTACCGAGTTTAGTGCTGGTGAAATATGTTGGAATATTCAAGTGACATCTCTGTAACCATATTTCGAGCAAATAAATGACATTAATTCATTCTTACTTCGAAAAAGAAAGGGCCTTAGTCAAAATAAAAGAAAATTTATTATAACTATTTTGAAACAAAAATACATAAAGAGGAGCTTTTTCTAATACGAAAGGGCGAAGATAGGAGAAAGGTCGTATTTAAGACACATAAGAAGCTCACAGAAAGAAATACGATCATTCGTTGTGTAAACATGAATGTATTCTACCTACATACCTAGAAAAAAATCGTCCGTTATTTATATCTCTGTTGGGTTACGTGAACAAACTTAATACCTATCTATCTTTTTAATTTAAGAAATTAAACAGATCGTAATTACTGCGGAAGCCATAAAACCTACCTAGGAACATACATAAAATAGTCCGTTATTTATATCTTTTATGTTGGGTTACGTCAACAAACTTAATACCTATCTATCTTTTTAATTTAAGAAATTAAACAGATCGTAATAACCGCGGAAGCCATAACTACGTAATTATATTAAATCAGTTCATAAATCTAAATAACAATATTTCACTTCATGAAATAAAATAAAATTATTTGTTGGAAAATTAAATTCTTCTCGATTTATTAAGAAAATAGCTCTAATCTTTTAAACGACAGGAAGTATTATTACGATAACAATGCTCGCGGAAAATCCTGCTTTTAAATTAAAAAAAAACTCGTTACAAATTCTAATAGCTCAAAAGACACTATGGACTTATGCTTGCGTTTCAAGCTGTATAAATGTGTGGGCTTGAAATTAAAAAATACTTTTCAAAAATTCAATGATAGTTTGAACATCAGGTTTGGAATGCCATTTAGCACATCGAGGAAACTAAAAGCGCGTTAAATAGAAGTCTATCTCAGTGTCACCGCAAAAAGATTTAGGTAAAAGAGCTTATTTTTGGCGGAGCTGACAACGCGATAGTGTAAGGCCCATTACAGGCAAATTATGACCTCCATTATTGTCCGTGTGTCCCGGTCGGTCGTATCCGTGAGTTACACTCGCACTGGGTCAATGGATTTTACGTAAGGAATCTTTTCCGACCATATCAATTGCATTCGTTTACGGAGCAAATACCTTATCTACTTAGACGGATGGAGGGTTAAATACGTTATTACATTTAATGGTATGGACATAATTGAGTTGTTTCGAGTGGTTTATCTTTACTTCTCAAGCTTTTTAGGGTCACTTAAACAGAATAGATTCAGAAACCTCAGTTTCTTACGGACCTGCTTCTAATAGTTTAATTTAGGTTCAACTGTACATACGGCCTGCGAAAGATAGTAGTAGTTATATAAAAGTAATTTTTTGTATCACAAAATGACATATTGAGAACTAGAAGAAACTGAAACTCTAGCTAAATTAGAGTCCCATAGGAAAAATAATTTAAGGTCTTACGTGCTCAGGATTCAAACGATGACACACTCAAAGAAACGATTTTTTGGCAATTTCTGGCCACCTTAAATCTCGTATGTTTTAGCTTTGGAGGACAAATCCTAAACATAATTTAATAAACCGAACAAGTATTGTCATACTTTACTTATGTCGCTGGTTTAAAGTTTGTAAACATGTACCAAATATTTATTTTATGTAGCACTAGCTGCATCCCGCGGTTTCACCTGCGCTGTTTCCAATACGCGGGATATCAGGATGTATTGTACATATAAACCTTCCTATTTAATCACTCTATATCTACTAAAAAAAACTGCACCAAATTCCGTTGCGTAGTTTTAGAAAGCATACAAACACACAGACAGCGGGATGCAACTTTGCTTTATACTATGTTATAACAATTTTAACCCAGCAGGTAGTTTATTTTAAAACCTAGATCTTTTACTAATTTTATGGATAACTGAAGACGTTATCCATAAAATTAATTATAAAAAAATACATCTTTTTTAACTGAATTTATAAAATAAATGAAAGATAACCATGCCCTGAAAGTCAGTGATGTGTGGGGTGTATAAAATTAACACTCCGTTACCACGCACATAATAATCTTGCGGTCATCTCGTAATATGAATAAATAAATCATATCACACACCCGCGGCGAGTTAACAGGGGGTCCCAAAGCGGAGCCGACTCAACTTTGACGAAGTTAAGCCATTAACATGGTCACTAAATCATCCACGTCACTACCTACTGAGCTCACTAGCTTGTCTTACCAAATTATTTCAATTACCGGTACAAGTTTGCAGTCAAACTAAACGCAACTTTGTATCGAACTCAGTTCGTGTTGGATGTATATTTGAACGTATGCTGTATTAAAAAAGTTAAAGATACTCCCTCACTGCGAACATTCACTTGTTATGTAACATTTTATATTCAACTTTAAGCATTTCGTTATGCAATTTACAAGTGATGAAAAGTGATGACGATTACATTGATGTTATCAGTCGTATCAAGATTTTACACATTTGTACCTTTGCAAGATGTGCACTGTAGGTATAACAAGGTATAAAGAGGGATACCCATTTAAGCCGAAAGATGGTTGTTCTAGATATCTAAGCGAACAACTTTTGTTCTACATTTTTTTGAAATTCGAAGTAGCCTTCGAAAAATTTAAGTAAAGTTTACTTGAAAATCAACTGTTTCCTCAGAGTTAGAGGTCATTGATCATAAGTTGCCCTTTCATTTAGTTTGGTCTACTAAAATCTAAACGTTAATTAAATGTTTTTCAAAAACAGCTGTTTTTTCAGTGAAATATAACCACAATTTTAAAAAAAAAGTTCAGATTACCAAAAGCCGCAGAACAATTTTTGTTCTTTTGACTTAAGTAAGTATCCTCGTAACACCTTGTATACCTAATGTTCGAATCTGTAACGTTAAATCACACGCGAATGCTTGCGGTGAGGTAGCAGTTTTAATAGAGGCAGACGTGTTGCAGACATTATCCAGATTCCGCTTTAGATTTGTCCACTGTTACCGAAAATAGGGCTTAAAATCGGACTTGGATCCCAAGGCGACTACAAAATGGTATGCGGACAATTACGGTCAAATTATTGCTGTCATTATGGTCCGCAGTTCGGTACGATATAAGGTAATCACGGCCCAGTGATAAACCTATGTATGCTGCACTACATTTGCTTTTTAAAAGCGCACATTTTAAGATAGCATCATAATACTGGCTGGACGCTTAGACTGGACGTGGCTGGACGTGTGCTACAAGTATACAAAGGCCAAGACGAATTGATATTCATGTCGTATTCAGAACATCACCTGAATAGCCGTGTTGAGGCTGAACATGCAACGATCTTGAGAAGTTTACTTTCAGCTTAGCCCCTGATTTATTGCAGGCCTTGAGGCTTGACTTTAAAACGATATATTGTTTAATGTAACACGTAAGATGTAGAGTCAGATAAAGCGTAGGTATTTTAAAATCATACCTATTTTTTTAATAAAAATAACACGATTAAAAATCGGATAGTGAGTTCTATCATACTTATTGTTTTTTAATATAATACTATCTATATTAACATTATTAAAGAGGAAAGATTTATTTGATTGTTTATTTGTAATGAATAGGCTCCGAAACTAGGTACTTAACCGATTTCTATTCTTTATTTACCTTCTTTACCTTTAGAAGTAAGATTTCATCGAGAAGTAACATAAACTACTTTTGATCCCGGTATTCTCACAAGATCACGACTTATACATACAGGTGAAACCGCGAGACGAAGCTACTAATTGATAAGCAAGCTTTCGACAGATGATAAGTGCCGACGCGAACTAGGAATTAGCATGATACTGTTCCTTGAAACCTTCAGTCAAAGTAATTTGCCATCACTCAGCGTTCCCGGTGCAAATTAGTTATCACGCTTAAAGACATAACTTTCGTCAAAAATTCCAAAAGGTGTTACGTAATCAATTATTAGGGGACGGCAGAATATAGTTCACAATAACGTAGTTAGAGAATAATTCATGAGCAGCGAGGTGGTCCTATACACTAACGTGAAATAATGGCGCGCTCAACGCAATGTTACTACAATCGTTGCTGAATTATAGCCGCACAAAATACGAGTGTACGTACGACTGTAGCTGTGAATTTCAAATGTTAAATGTATTCAAATATTTAATAATAAATTGACAAGTGTAGGTACCAACCATGCTCTATAAGTACTCGTGTAGTGGAAAAGGGAGAAGCTCATTGGCCTAGCTGTACCTGCCGATCATAAATGGTCGTGCGGGTTAACACGATAACAGTCCAGTGTACCCTATGGGGTACACGCCAAGGGGTACCGCGGAGTCCCGTGTTGTAAAGTTGTCATGTTCATTAATAAAGATATTTTGAAATAAATGAAAATAGCAAACTTGAAGGGCTTTAGGGTCCTGAACTATCATATTGGTTCGTTTGTTATTTCGGGACTTGCAGAGAGGGCTACTATTTATGGGACTAATGGACAGGTGTTAAACTTTTGTATGGGGACTGTTAACGTGCTAAGCAACTCGTGGTCATCACTTCGATGGGTGACCGGTAATGTGCTTCAAAAGGCGCGCTTAAAGTGTTTCCCCGATCTCTGAAAGCAGTCGTCAGGTCAAGTTAGAGGTATTTGGATACCCTAAAAACTCTAACACTAGATGGCCACACTATTACACGAAAAGTACTTGAATGTTTTTTTTAAATAATTGTTGAAGTCAATTGCTGTAATTGTATTGTGTTGTTGTTGAATTGTTTTTTGTTATAATTTTTGTGTTTTATTATGCAAAATCGCGGAAACCCAAGACAAAATTATTAAATTGATTATTGTATGTATGTAAGTGTTTGACTAAAATTATCCGATGGTAAATCAATTGTGGGCAGTTCGCATCCGAAGTAGTGGATTCTTTAGCACCACCATTTTAACTCAAAACTTTTAAATTTCAAAGAAATATAGCCAATTTTCATTATCGATTTTCTAAATATAATTACAATGATAGATGTGGCTAGATGAGATTGTGAAATTTGGTTAAATAAGGCAATAAATAATGGATAGTTAATATTAATTGGGTACTTAATTGTATTTAAGTGGTCTATTACACGAAAACGAAGTAGGCTTATTTTACTGCAATTATGACATCCAGGAATGTATACAAATACATACTTGACTATAGGTGATTTTATCGTGAATGTACATATATCAGTCAGTAGGTACTATAAGAGAGAAAAAAAAACAAAAACAGGTATACCTTTCAAAGAAAATAAAATATACCTAGTCTAGGGTTCTGTAGAATCTAGATGTGTCAGTAAAGTTATATTTTGAAAATAACTCAGTTCAATAGGACGGATTTCCCAAAGATGCAGCAAGTATTGTTGTGTGCGAATTTTTGGAAAGCATTTCTTTGAAATTTAATAACTTAGATGTATAAGTATAGATAAATGCGTTGTAGTTTAAAACATTCATCGTTAGAAACTCGTTTCTCTGTTTTCTGTGAACGTATATTATATCTCCTCTTCTCTTCTTCAGAAGCATGTATCTGCCCACTGCAGGGCATATGCCTCTCCAAGATCCCACGCCCTTCTATCGCCAGTCTTCCTGGACCATGCTGCACCGGCATGAGTTTTTAAATCGTAAAAACGTATACGTATATTTTTAACGTATATTATATGGTAGGTAATCAGTAGATCAGAGAAATCAGGAGAAATATGTGAGAAACTCACTCGGGCGAGTACGGAGATACAGTTTTTATACCTAATGCTATTAGTACCTAAAGAAGGTAAAACAACAGGTCCTTTAACTAGCAATTTATATAAAACACGAAAAAACGGAGTCAAAGATAACAATCTACGATGAAAATGAAACCGGTTTAACACAGCCTTTATATCTAATCGTAAAAAACTATAAACATTGTATTTACTACATACTCCGGCATGACCGAAGTATGTAGTAAATACAAATAAAACGGAACCAAACAGTATTTCTTCCTCTAACAAGGAAAAACACATTATTCAATATCGTCTTCTCATATAATTGGGTAGTATTGTGAACCCTAGTTAGGAATATAAATATGCCACACTTGAAACCCCTACTTTAACAATAATTTGATGATCCTATAATAGGGGCAAATACCTCTACTTGAAAAGTGAGCAGTTGTGTAGGTATGTCCAATAATCCTAACATAACTAATAACTATTCAGAAATTTGATATGATTTTCAAACTGGATGCGAGAAGCCGAAAATAGATCTAGGTGGCGTGCAATTGGAGAGGCCTATGTCCAGCAGTGGACTGCAACAGGCTAATGATGATGATGATGATTCAGAAATTTTAAGCGTTTTTGGGTAACATCAATTTCCAGTCACTTTTTGCTTCACCGTATTTTTGTAAGAATAAAGCAACACTTTTAACTCCCACTACTGTACAGTGTCCGAGCTAGTATTGCGGGCAATGCCACTTATAAGCATGTAGATTAATACACAATACCTAGGCTCCTACTAATGTCTAAAATAAATAATATAAGTCGAAAATTTATAGAGAGGTTCTATAAAACTCTCCGGCTATACAAGGTGTAACGGGTATGCCCTTTTAAGCCGAAAGGGGGTTGTTCTAGACGTCTAGAGAGGATCTATAAAACTCTCCGGCTATACAAGGTGTAACGGGTATGCCCTTTTAAGCCGAAAGGGGGTTGTTCTAGACGTCTAGGCGAACAACTTTTGTTTGAGGATTTTAGAAATTCAAAGTACTTTTCGAAAATTTTAAGTGTAAAGTTTACTTGAAAATCAGCTGTTTCTTAGAGTTGTTAGCCTTTCATTTAGTTTGGTCTATTACAATCAAAACTTAAATTACCTTTATTTTGAAAAGCAGCTGTTTCTTGAGTGAAACATAACCATAAAATTAAAAAAAAAGTTCGAGTTTTCAAAAGTCGTCGAACAAAAGTTGTTCGCCTAGACGTCGTGAACAATTGCCTATCGGCTTAAAAGGGCATACCCGTTACAGCTTGTATATGAGTAGTACTTGATGTTTGTTATAAAAAAAAACATTCATGTTAAATTGCTCTCCACTAGAAACAAAATAATCCAATTGTCCTTTGTTCTGCTCTTGGTATCTACAACCTTCTATTTTACGATCACATGTCATTGCAAAGACCTTGCTTAGCTGCCATCTGCATTTAATGGCTGAATCGAATAATAGAAAGAATATTATATTAAGATATTTTTGAGAGAGTGTCATTTTTTTATACCTAGTAATAGCAAAAACCTTAAGTCGCTCCATTCAATTTTCAGTCGCAAGCAAAATAATGATTTTCAATATGTTTTTGTAAATGATATCTTGTGAATATACTTTTGACATTTTACTTTTCACTATAGATAATTTTGTACGTACTCATGTCCTGCTATAATCGCTAGCTATCTATAACACCAAACCCGAATTTACATACCATTATTACATGATAAATTATGTATTTACTAGCCGCTTCACAGTTAAGTACCCATAAAATATATGTATGTACGTCCGGCTAATCAATGGAGAGGCAAAACCACTGAATAGTTTGAAATAGGGTTCAGTCAGCGAAAGAAAATTACTGGTCGTTTAGGTAACGAGGCGCCCTGATTGACGCCCTCTTAGACCGCCTTGATTAAACTGATCAGTTTTTGTCCCTTATGAAAGAACTCGATCAACTTCCCTGCTATACTAAATAAACTAACTAAAATGAGAAAATATAAAGATTTCGGTGCTGACAAATAAAATTACCAGCGTGTAGGTATGATGAGTTTGAAACGTTTTATGCGAATTCGTCAAGAAAAGTGATTTCGAACTTTAAAACTCATGCTATCAGCTTATATTATGAAGCATTAAAAAGTTTCCCAAGTGTGCGTAGGTCATAACCGTTGGGTTTCATCAACCTATCTATAAAAAAGACAATGCGACCGGTACTTGAACAGGTGCTATAAAATTCATGACTTTTTTAACAGGGAATATCCAATTACGAATTTCTTCCGTCCCAGTTACTTTTATGGGAGAACTTATGTAATTAAGACGTAATCATTTCTTCACCAAAAGAGTTAATTAATAAACGTTAACCTAAAAGGTAATGAACGTTTAACAGCTTAAAGGAAAAATAACATTTTTACAGAACAACGGTATAATTGTATCACTTTATTACCTGCTCTTCTTATTAATGGTAGATACCCTGAATTTCATTCTGATGGTCGTGGTTTCGAATACTGGCTGACCGCGCACAAATATCTTCTTCTTTGCGAAAAAAATTATGTGCTTTAAAAACATCGCTCTTACGGTGAAGGAAAATATCGTGAGGAAACTTTCGTTCGTTCTTTCCTCTGGTTAAGGCTGGTAATGCTGGGAGGGTAATATGTAGGTGCTGGGCAAGCCTATTCCACCTAACAATGCCGCGGGCACTACACAGCGATAAAAATAGCATGGATTAAAAGTTGCTTGCGCTGTATAATTCATCTAAACTTAGATGAAAAGGCCAATTATACCTGCTCTTCTTATATTGCTCTATGAATATCTTTCTTTCTTTTTTTACACTAGAAGCAGAACTAAATATGGTAATATTCATTGTTAGATACTATCTCTAATACTCCATCTCTAATACACTAGTAGATTGAAATTAGTATTTGATTTCAACTTTCGTTTCAAGTAATAAATACCATTTACATTGATCGATCGTGATTTGAGAAAACATAGCAAAATCCAAACTGAAACCAACACCCTGTTGAAGTAGCAAAGTGTACCTTATAAATGGAATGGGGTTTGAATTTCGATCCCATTTAATGTAATTGGATCTGTCAGCAGCAAAGAATCGAACAGGTAGGTAATTACTAATTTTGTCGAAAATAACAGTGCCACTCTGTGACATACGATGCAATGTCTCACGCCCCTCTTCTACAACTACCTACTTACATACATGAAACAACTAAAATATCATGAAAAGATTGTGGAATTCTTTCAAAGCACAAACTTTGCCTGTTATTTTAAAAGTTCTTGTGAATTTGCTGCGGTTGTGTAACAAGTTTCAAATATAAATTAAATAGCTAGAGAGTATTGAATTTGAAAATAGTACCTGAAGTTGGTTGAGTTTGAAAAGAACATGAAGAAAACTGCAAATAATCGACCGCAAGATTACAAATACCTTTACTCTGTCTCAGTATCTTAGATCAAAAATGTAAACATAGAACTGTCAATTATCAAATTAAAAAGTAAACAAAGAGCTGTCACTTATAAATATTTGTTTGAGTTTTTTGTTCACATTTTTAATCCAAGATAAAGAATAAATGCGTCGAATCAACTCACACTAGAACCTGCTTTACAACTAAAGTATGACCAACGACAACTTACAAATTTTTAAAATAATGAACATCTGTCCATTATTTTAATAACAAAAACCTAATAAAACTCTTTATTTATCCGGTTTTATCGCGTTTTTATTCATTATTTGACCCGAGCTTTCGCCAACTTTACAGTTGGCTTTTTCAAGGTTGACTGAGATGTAATTAGTCTATTTTTAACATTCTAAAAAGTTACAGTAAACTACCGCCTCTTAATTATTTGCAATAAAAACGTTCCAGTGTATGCAGACTATAGAGTTATTGTAATAGTTTTCAATTTAAATTATAATTATTTTAACCCTAACTAGCTCAAAAAACTACCATGGCTTCGGAACGCGCCCTCACATGAGAAGAAGCCACGAAGAAACTCATGGGGGTTCTCTTTTGCTCAGAAATTTAAAAACAATTTTAACATCAAACTAAGAATTAACAAATCTAAATAACAAAAAATACTAAGTCCTACAAAAATGGCTAACGGTATCTTGTGGTCTTGCAGCTGTTGTTGGCTGGGCCTGGGACTTAATCAAATGAAGTACAGGGTCCCAGACAGGTGGCACTTTCCAGCCATCTTCCCTATTGAAATTATTAGGGTGTTTCTGAATTTCAATAGCTTCCCGAAGCATCCTGGGTACATACCGCTTCTCTGTAGCCAGTACCTGTGCTTTATCGAAGCGAAGGAAATGGTTAGACTTGTCCAGCGTGTGTTCACAAACTGCAGACTTCTGATACCGCCTGTGCTTCACATCAGCCATGTGCTCTCTTAGACGAGTGGCAACACTTCGTTGGGTTTGCCCTATGTAACAGGCGCCACACTCACAATCGATCTTGTAAATGCCTGCTTCCTCCAGGGGTATCTTACACTTGACTGGTCTTAACAATTGTTGGATCTTTCTGTGTGGCTTATAGTAAGTTTTAATCGAAGCTTGTTTCAAGATTCCTCCAATTTTGTCTGTGACTCCCTTGATGTATGGAAGGATAGCCGGGACTCGATCAACTGTAGGTGGTTTGGGGCGGCTCCTGTGAACGTGGCGCGGCACTTGGAGGTTGTTGCGACGTAGGACTTGTTTGACGTGCCTGACCTCCTCCGCCAGGTGGGCCCCGTCACAGATGCCATATGCTCTCTGCAACAAAGTTTTACCAACAGTAGCTAACTGTGAAGGATTGTGATGCGACCGACCGTTGAGATACCTATCCGTATGCGTGGATTTCCTAAATACAGTGTGTCCCAGTGACCCGTCAGCACTTCGAAGGACTAGGGTGTCTAAGAAAGCTAATGTTTTCTCATTTTCTAATTCCATCGTGAATTTAATTTGGGGATTAATCGAGTTAAGATGGTCTAAAAATAAGTGAACCCGATTTTTTGGCAGTACCTATAGCAAATGTGTCATCTACGTACCGTTTGTAGATCTTCGGTGCTACCGGTGCACCCTGCAGGGCCCTCTCCTCGAAGTCCTCCATAAATCATATGAGATAGAGCATATGGCATCTGTGACGGGGCCCACCTGGCGGAGGAGGTCAGGCACGTCAAACAAGTCCTACGTCGCAACAACCTCCAAGTGCCGCGCCACGTTCACAGGAGCCACCCCAAACCACCTACAGTTGATCGAGTCCCGGCTATCCTTCCATACATCAAGGGAGTCACAGACAAAATTGGAGGAATCTTGAAACAAGCTTCGATTAAAACTTACTATAAGCCACACAGAAAGATCCAACAATTGTTAAGACCAGTCAAGTGTAAGATACCCCTGGAGGAAGCAGGCATTTACAAGATCGATTGTGAGTGTGGCGCCTGTTACATAGGGCAAACCCAACGAAGTGTTGCCACTCGTCTAAGAGAGCACATGGCTGATGTGAAGCACAGGCGGTATCAGAAGTCTGCAGTTTGTTAACACACGCTGGACAAGTCTAACCATTTCCTTCGCTTCGATAAAGCACAGGTACTGGCTACAGAGAAGCGGTATGTACCCAGGATGCTTCGGGAAGCTATTGAAATTCAGAAACACCCTAATAATTTCAATAGGGAAGATGGCTGGAAAGTGCCACCTGTCTGGGACCCTGTACTTCATTTGATTAAGTCCCAGGCCCAGCCAACAACAGCTGCAAGACCACAAGATACCGTTAGCCATTTTTGTAGGACTTAGTATTTTTTGTTATTTAGATTTGTTAATTCTTAGTTTGATGTTAAAATTGTTTTTAAATTTCTGAGCAAAAGAGAACCCACATGAGTTTCTTCGTGGCTTCTTCTCATGTGAGGGCGCGTTCCGAAGCCATAGTAGTTTTTTGAGCTAAGGTTAAAATAATTATAATTTCAATTGAAAACTATTACAATAACTCTATAGTCTGCATACAATGGAACGTTTTTATTGCAAATAATTAAGAGGCGGTAGTTTACTGTAACTTTTTAGAATGTTAAAAATAGACTAATTACATCTCAGTCAACCTTGAAAAAGCCAACTGTAAAGTTGGCGAAAGTTCGAGTCAAATAATGAATAAAAATGAATAAAAACGCGATAAAACAGGATAAATAAAGTGTTTTATTATGCAAAATCGCGAAAACCATAGAAGAAATAATAACAAAAACCTAGTTTAATTGCAGAGCAAACAGAAAGTATTGACTTACTGTTATTTTTGGTATAAATAGATTGCTTTTTATTGCGATTTTGAAACGTCGGTACATCAATGCAACAATGCTGTTAGTAAATAAAGCGCGAGTTAAACCCGAAAAATATTGTGTTCTATTACTAAGTATACCTATAATAATTTTCAATTAACTTACGAATACAACTACAGTTACAGAATAAGCAATATTAATTAAAAAAGCGTTGACGATCATCACAATTTTGAGAAAGTTTACCAAGCAGATATTAAAAAGCATCTAAAAACTTTAGAAAGAAATTAATTATTAATATTAACGGATCCAAACGCCGCTAGTAGGTACAACAATCATAAAAGAATTTTAAAGATACCCGTAACTTTTAATGACTTGAATGTTAATTTCAGATACAGACATCCTTTATTTATGGATAATTTCAGTCGTAACTTCAACGAGCCTTAGCGAATAATTAGAAAAGATACAGCCTAAGATCGACTACAGGATTAAATTACGGCTATTGTTAAGACGGAATTTGGAAAATCGATTACTTAGTACTCCCCGATGGGTACGAAATTAAGTTGTTTTATAATAGTCATTAACAATTTGAGTAGGTTCTTTACAAAGTTAGATGGAAATGAACAGCTTGGTTAATTATTTTCCAAGGGCTTAGTAGCAGTGTTGTTCTATAAAACTCAAATACCACTTAACTGGCCACTTTCGTCCTCACTCACACTCCGCTAACGATTGAAAAGGACCTTTAATTGTCCCTCTCGCTCTAGTTTTAGTTTAACTCTAGCGCTCTTCTATATTCGTCTATAAAATTATAAAATGCCAATTAAAAATCTCACCGCGGAATCTGCCGTGAGATGAAGGTGAGTTCTCTTCAGAATCGACAACCAGTACTTAACAAAGCAAGTAATTGAATACTTTTAAGCCAAAACATATCCTAAAAATAAACATTTATTAAGTGAACATGTGCGGAGATAGGAAGGTATTTTGAATTCAAAACCCAACCTAGAGTGTTAGGTTTCTATTAACTCGTGTAAAACCAATTCCTTGTTTCGTTTTTTTTTACGATTTCCTTTTAAAATAAAACGAGCGTAATATAAGTAAATTATAACCCTTTTAGAATGATAGCACAAATTGCGAAATAAATGGCTTGTGGGAATGTTCTCGACCCATCATCGGCATCTCACACAGTCTATGAGCCGAAAAGGGAATAAATCACACAACAACCACAAAGAGCAAAGTGTTTACCATAAAATCTCATAGTACGCGTCCCTAAATCATAACACAATAAAATTTATAGATAGCGGAAGGTCCGGCCTCAAGTGCTGATAAATCAAACACATTTTCTTCATGCGACTGAAACGGAAAATCTTTCCGGCAAATATAGCAGAGTGACGACGACGGACGTTATTTATCCTTCTTTGTATACTTACAAGGCGGCAAACCTACGCGGTCCCATGGCACAGTTTTTCACTCCAGATTATTAAAATTAATACAGCGATAAAGACTTTCTTCGAGCGAAATTTTATGAAACGATTTTTATCCTTCTTTCGAACGAGCGAAGCGAACGTTTATTTTTGAAGTGCACATTAATCGTCATAAATATTGGCTTCGTTGGTTCTTTGTCTTCAAATATTTGTTGTTTTGAGCCCTTATTTAATTTGTAAGGTCTCGTCGGGGCCGTTATGTTACCGGTTTGCGTACTTTTGAAGGTACAATCTCGTTTTTGTTACAAAGACAATGAGTTAATTTGGTTCTATCAACGTACAGTGACTAAATTATATGGCACGCTTAATACCTACTCTAATTTTTGGGTTGATTTTGTAGCGTAGATCAATACCAAAGCATTTCATAATTATACAAGGTGTAACGGGTATGCCCTTTTAAGACAAAAGGGTTGTTTTAGACGTCTAGGCGAACAACTTTTGTTCTACGACTTTTGGAAATTCCAAGTACTTTTCGAAAATTTTAAATGTAAAGTTTACTTGAAAATCAGCTGTTTCTGAGAGTTCAGGTCATTGACCTTATTTTGTCCTTTCATTTAGTTTGATGTACTACAATCATAACTTCAATTACTTTTATTTTAAAAGCAGCTGTTTTTTCAGTGCAACAAATGGCCTCAAAATTTTCAAAAAAAAGTTCGAATTTTGAAAATTCGTAGAACCAAAGGTGTTCGCCTAGACGTCTAGAACAACCCCCTTTCGGCTTGAAAGGGTATACCCGTTACAAATTGTATAATACAATATACCTATTACCCATTTACCTATTCGTACGCTTTGAGCGTGACCAATTCTGTGCGACCAACTGATGTATATTAAGGTACTCGTTTCGGGATATCATAAGTATACTATATTATAATAAATTAAGGACTGTAATCCTCTTTACCGGGCTCATTACTTAGAGTCTAAACTCAGAACCTACCGAAAAGTTATTTAAAAATAATAAATAAAATTAACAAAGATGTAGGAGTAACTTTGTCGCACGGTACAAAATAAATAATTTATTAAGGACAAGTTAACAAGGGTCTCATAAAGAAGGCAAAAGGTCGGCTATTTGTTTCAGCGAAGGATGGCTCGCCCCACTTTGTTATTTAGAGTTTGTGAGTTGCACAGCCCTAGATTTGGACCGAAGCCTTGCCACAAAACAACCTAAATACCGCAGAGTTTCTGGTTATTGACTGTTTTCACTGCATTTTACAAGTTCCAGGGATATTTCGACTTCATTTATAATTCTGCAACCCTTCTTTGTATAATCGATGCTTCTTTGATTTTGTGTTACTCGCTTTCATTTGGGCCCACATCTTTTGGTTTGAAGCAAGGACGAGATCAAGTACCATATTATGTAACGTGCTTATTTAGAAGGTAGACACTTCGGTGATATAGGGTTTTAAAGTAAACTTCTTAATCATAAGACGGCCTCTGTGGCGCGTCGGGCGAAGCACCAACTGTAATGCCGAACGTTGCGGTTCGATTCCCACCGGGTGCTAGTAGGTATTTATGTTTACAAATAAATATTTTTATCTTATCTGGGGTGTTTTCTATATCATAATAATATGTATGTATTTATAAAAAGTATAATCTGGAGTATTACCGTTGTCATAGTCACCCATAGTACAAGCCTAGTGCTTAGTTTGGGGCTAAATTGTTCTGTGTGTAATATTGTGCAAAACAGGGTGCTCCGACGACGACTATTTAAGTCGAAAAGGGGTTGTTCTAAGACGTCTAGGCGAACAACTGTGTTCTGCGATTGGTCGACGTCGGAGACCCTGTATATTTATAACAACTAGTGATGAAAATAGTTCAACTCTGTCAACAAGCTTTCAACAACCTGTGGCGGAATTGGAAGCGCGTTGACTCGGAAAGTCATGGGTGCATGTTCAAGTGTCATAGATGCAAATTTTTTTAAACTATTTCTTCAAAAATCAGTCATCTAAATGTAGGAAACACTATAAAAATAAATCACAGTTAATCTTTATTTCATCACCATCATCATCATCAGCCTGTTGCAGTCCACTGCTGGACATAGGCCTCTCCAATTGCAACCCACCTAGATCTATTTTTGGCTTCTCGCATCCAGTTTGTGCCAGCCGTCTTGCGCAAATCGTCGCTCCAACGTGCCTGAAGACGTCCTACACTACGTTTGCCGAGACGCGATCTCCACTCTAGAACTCGTTTACCCCAACGGTTGTCGGTTCTACGGCTAATATGGCCAGCCCACTGCCACCCTATATTCCTCATTTACTGTTTGCTAAATAACCGTACTATTTAATTTTAACGTGTTATTATCTCCAGACAATGTTTGAGACGACGGACGGCGCGCGCGTTATATTCAGAAGTTTATTTAACTTTTCATTAAGGTTTTTATTTTTCATTATAACAACAAGAAACTAATGCTCTAACTAATCTTACTAACTTGCAGTAGACGGGCTTCATTTTTTAAATAGGTATCTACGTAGGAACTTAAAGAATTTCAGATTTAAAATAAATATTTCATTAGTATGCTCCTGTGGTCCATTTTTACCCGACTGCAAGCAGCAAGGAAAGGGTTCTGTTGAATGTTTCTCTGAGTATAAAAATTTAATCACAAATTAATCGCAATCGCAATAAATTGCACATAGACGAACAAACACTCTCTCTCTAAACGCATATCTATTTTTGTGGCCCAATGTATCAAATGTAATGTATGACTAATATTATGTAATTTTCAATTTGCACGACAATATGTTGGCAAAGAATGTGAACCATTCTTTTTGCAATAAATATCTATATCATAATATTCCTGCTCCTATCCATCGTGAGTAAAATGCACTTCCACTTAATACAAATTGAAATACTTTACCTATACAAGTAGGTATTCTCGGTGATGTCAAACACCCAAATTACAAGCCAAGTTTCTTCTTGTTTGATATTTACCCCCTTCCTTATAAGAGCTTATTAACAACAGCATAACTATGTATCGTTTGTCTTTTACTGTGACATGAAGTTTTAAAGTTGACAGACAGAGACAAACGTCACATGACTTGGTCATCTGTTAATCATCGTATATAAGTAAGGGGCTTATAGTTTGCGTAATTATTTCATTTCTACATCGGTTTCTGGTTTTGAGCTCGTGATATAAATAAATAAATATAGCACAACATTGCACACAGGTCAATCTAGCCCCAAACTAAGACCTAGGCTTGGTTTGTGGGTACTAGACAACGGATTTACTACATATTTTTCTCTTTTTTTTGTAAATACATTACATAATTTTTAAGCATAAATACTTGCAACCGGCGGAAATCGAACCCACAACCTTCAGCATTGCCGTCAGGCCTTTGCCCGACGCGCCACAGAGGCCGTCGCCGTATTCTGTAGTTTTTTTCACCAGATATTTATACATAGGTATAATACGAACGACCGGACAACATGTTACGACACTAATAACATTATTTGAACAAATTCTCTAAATCCGCCTCAGGCGTATAAACATTGCCTGGTTTATTTTGTTCCAAAAACTTCGTAATTTCTACCACCTGAATTTACATACATAACAAACCTTCTTTTTTATTTATTTTTCAGTGATTACACTTTGATATTTTAGATAAATTTGAAAACCTATATTTTTTTAATTTTAGAGAAATTAAAAATTTGATTTTTGATTTAATTTTGGAAATTCCTTTAAAATCGATATTTCAAGTGATTATAAAAATGTCAGTGCAAAAATGCTTTGTAACTTTTATATATGTCTAACTTTTTGGGAAATAACCTTATTTATATAAATTTGTAGTACGCAGTAAATAACAAATTTTTCAAAACACTGGTCTTTTGAATGACGTAACGAACATTGCTTCTGATGTTCGAATCTGCACAATGCAAGAATGTACACGGGATTGTAGCTCGTGTACATTCCATGCGATGGATATTGTTGGTACAATGCCTGAATTATGGCGGAAACGCAGCAACTTCCGTCACAACTCCGCTACAAACGTTCACAAGGTACACAATCTACATCTACGATTTATGCAGGAACAGATAGTTAAACGTATGAAAACTTTACTTAGCTTAGCTATTTAGTAAACCCAATTATATGATTTAATAATTACATTTATATAACCATTGTAAACCGTATTTTACATAATATGACTTTATAGTACAAGCTAACAAACTTTTAACCGATTTGGCATACCTACCTATTTACATTCTTTATTGTAGAACTATTTATACCTAAACAAATTTATTTCCAAAAAAAATTTAAAGTGTCTATGGATTTATTACTTATTTATTAATTGCTCATCTGCGCTAATTCTGATATATTTTTATTATAATAAACAGCCCAATAGTAAATTCTATTTTTTTGATCTAAAAAAATGTGTTATCGTTATATTTATTTATAGATTTTTTTATAACAATTTAATTATAGAATGATTATTCGTGAATTAGGTCAAGGGATCCATTAAAACCTATTATTTTAAATGTTTTTTTTTCTGTATATTTCTTATATTTATGGCTTAGGGCATTTTACTAGAAACATTTTTACAAAGAGATTGTTAAAAATGATTTTCTACTTGTTTTTTTTTTTTATTGAATCGTATGGCATCCTAAAGTCGATCTTAATACAGAATTCAACTGAGTATCCATTTTAAAATAGGTAGGTAGATTCAACTGGAGTGCAATGAAGACGCATAACAGTACGAAAGTACAGCAACCAAGGGTCGTTGTGATGTAATATAATAACGTAATTTGTTAATGATAAAAACTAATAAAAATATTTTAAAAATTCCATGGTAACCATTCTATTATTCGTTCCCCTTATTATTTCGTTTACATGTTTTTAATCAATTAATAAAGAATAAATGATCGAAGACAGCGTATATATAAAACACACAAATTGTATTTTAAACAGAATCAATCTAGTAGTGCTGAATATAAACCTATATCAAATCCGTTTATATCCAGCTATACGGACGTCAGTAACAGATTCAGTTTTATTAGGTGACCAGTTAAATGGCATGCCGAAGCAAATTGGGAAACTACTTAGTTATTTTGCAAATGGATGTTAGCTTTTAGGGAATTACCGTCATTAAAATTGACTTAATCCTAGCAAAAACAAATTTAGGTATACAAGGTGTAACGAGGATACCCTTTTGAGCCGAAAAGGGGTCTAGAACACGGTCTAGGCGAACAACTTTTGTTTTACGACTTCGATACAAGTTTTTTTTTATTGATAAAACAGCTGTTTTTAAAAATATAGGTTATTTATTTCCAAAAAATCTATTTTGATTGTGGTAGACCAAACTAAATGAAATGACAACTTAAGAGTAATAACCTCTAACTCTAAGAAACAGCTGATTATCAGTATATAAGTAAATTTTAAACTTAAAACTTTCGAAAACTACTTTTTTCAAATTTCAAATTTTCAAAACTTGTAGAACAAAAAGTAGTTCGCCTAGACGTCAAGAACAATCCACTTTCGGCGTAAATGGGTATCCTCGTTACATCTTGGGTAAGATATGTATTTTGCGACTGAAAACTTTGATTTACGATACACATCTAGATAAACCCTACTCGGTACACTGCATTGGTAACTTTTCGTGTACCGTAGTATATTCTGGGCAGGCATAACCGAGGCATAATACCACAAACCGAAACCTTGGTCTGCTGTATTAGGTTTTGGTGAATAGTCCAGTAGGTACCTATCCGATTTTAATCTTCCCCTTGCATCCACATCTACTACGAGGCACAGTCTCTGATAAGTCGCTATATCGCCGTCGTCATTCACTCATGATGCGCAGTATTTTATATTAAAATTAAAAACTTCATTAAATTAAATTAAAATGGTAATTTTTAAAGTAGGTAGCCTGGGATTTTTATTATAATTAATTATGTATCCTCGCGCTACATAAAGACGATAAAATAACGAGAAACGATTGTGGTAAGCATGATTACAGGTAGTAATGCCACAAACTATACGTCTCGTAGCTGTACTACCATGTGCTACACGATTCTCTCGCGGCATTGATACATTTTTTTAATTAGTAGAAGAAAAGAAAGAAGCAGGTAAGAGAAGAGTTATTAAGATGATGGCTCTAATGTATATTTTTGTAAGTCGAAGGTGAAATGTAATTTAACATTAATTTTGCACATTTATAAAAGCACTACAACTGAAGCAATAAAATGTGTGATAGGATCACAAACTTATTTTACACACCTACTGCTCTACAAAGTTACTTTATTTGACCAAAAAGGTCAAAGTAAAGCGACTCTTTATTCCCTAGGTGCATAAAGTGCTCATTATGCATCGAGGGCATAAAGTAATTTAAATTTGGAACTAAGGTTTTGGTAGCATACGACCATTTCGAACTGGCCACCTAGACATAACACATTAAAAAAATAAAAACTGGGCTATTTTTTTCTATTTTCACGGACGAAAGGGTAAAGCAAAAAGTTTTGGTTAGTATAAAGCCCCAACTTTTTTTTTGATCAGTTAAGGCCGATGTGTGGTTTCGTCATTTTGATGTAGCATTAATAAATTTAATTAATATAGAGCTGTCAATATATTTAATATTCGTTGCATCTATTTTTCTATTCATTTTATTGTTGTAAGTTATATGCTTATTTTTGTAGTCCTTTTATTGTCTCGCAGTAGATGTGACATAGTCATAGTCATAGTAGTCATGTGTAAAGTAGAGTATTCACCTCGGTACTAAAGCCTGTCTTTATGTTGGGCGCTTGAATCCCACGCTTCACTCAGGACTCTAGGTACATAACTCCTTCGCTTCGCTCAGGAGTTAAGTTTTTAACACACTCGCTGCACTCGGGAGTTAACCCTCTAGAGTCCGTCGTACGTTTTGGATTCAATATGACGCCCGCTATATAAGACAGGACTTTAGTACCTCGGTGCATAAACTACTATTAATTCAATAAGCCATTAAAATCCATTACAATGCATAACTTTAAATAAAAGCTATACATAGGGAACCAATACATCATGTCTAATAATTGTAGCTTGCTTATATTGCTTACGTTACAATATAATTTAAACTTATCTATTACACTATCAGTTGTATCGTACGTACTCGTACGACTTAATAATATTAACTTTATTGTGAAGCAACACGAACGAGTAATTAAAAAAAAAATCCATTCTAACTACTGTCCTGTTGAATACAAAATAGCAAAAAAAAAAATTTTACTACCTTGTATCAGGCAACCTTTACAATGCACATCTTACTATTATTATAAACGCGAAAGTGTTTATGTATTGATGTCTGAATGTGACTTTGTTAAGCTTTCACGCTTAAACTACTAAACCGTTTGCGGTGAAACTTGGAATATAGGTAGCTGGATACCGGGAATCACACATTGGCTACTTTTTATCCCGATATTCCCGGGAACTGGACATAAGCGGATGAAACTAAAAAAACTGCGGAGCGCAGCTAGTATATAGATAATAATAAACACACAGATTACACCCGCGTAAGTCTAAATTCTGAAGGATAAAAATAGTTTATGTGTTATTCCAGGTTTTCTGCTATTCACAAGCCCAGTTTCATCGCTATCGGTCTGAGTTTTTTTTCTTGAAGGTACAACAAACACGATAACATAATACGATTAAAAACGTTCAACTTCCCAAAATTTGTAGGATTTTTTTTTGCTTTCCAAAACACGCTAAAAATCTCTTTCACAAATAACCTTCCCTCTGTTGAAGTTTAACCGCATCGAGACTATTTTACATCCGATTTACTTGCAAACATTTTACATAGGAAGAAGTTTCACCGCGTGGCTTCGTATAATCAAAATATTTGTCTGCTAACACGTAACGTTTTACTTACAAATGTCTGTGTGTTATACCATCTCATTATATATCCGGAAAAGCGAGCGTCTACTGTAAATTCTTGAGCTCTCGTTTGCGTAATGCCGCCATTGTAACAGCGCACCTTTGAAGATAAAAGCCTTTCATGGTACGTCCGCTGCCTTTTCGCGGTCTGGTAAGTCTCGAAGGTAAAATTATACATGGAAAGAAAACTAGGTTTTTATAATTTTCTGTTGTTATGCTATTTACTGATTCAATGTGTAATCCTTTGTGACAGAATGAAACAAAAGGCAATTTTAGTAAAATATTTAATTGTTTGATTTATTCATTTACCCCCTTAGTTATAAACGATGATTTAACAGATGACTAAGTTTTGTAATGTTTGTCTCTGTCAAACGACTTTGAAACGTCATGTGACAGTTAAAAACAAACGATACATAGTTTATGCAGTTGTTAATCAGCGTTTATAATTAAGTGGGTTGTTCGTCAACCTTGAAGACATCGTGTAATGTAAATGTGTAATACACTATCGAAGGAAGGTAAACAGAGCAAAATTAGGAAATGTTTAGCCGTATACATCCAGGTTGCTACCTCGTCTTGTTGGTGTGATACCGCCGATCGTGTGGCAGAACCACGCTTAATTGTCTTGCTCCTATATTTATTTGCGGAACCCTATCGACATATAGTATGTCTTAGATAGAATAGGCGAAACCAGTAAATACTGTACTGTAAATAGTTTGCAGCAAAATGTTGACGTGCGTCATACCACGCACGTCAACGTTTTGCTGCAAGCTATAGCAACTATGCTTACAATTCAATTACGCAAAATTCCCAAATATTTCTAGTTTAGTTGTAAAAAATTATTTTCTATATAAAAATTAAACTCCAGTTTATAAGTCTATACTATCAATATTCTGTACCGCAGGTGAATTTCGCAGTTCGCTTATAATGACGATATTCTAAAGAGTCCCAACTTTACGATTTAGACATCTCTCTACATTTTTTTTAATTTAATTTATACGGGCAATACCATGGCACGTAAGAAGTACTGAATAAAAAAAATCATTTTTTTTTTATCTCAAAGCAACTAGGTCATCCCTATAAAATTGCAACTTAGTTATTCAGTAGAAACTCAAACAAAAGAGTAGCTTATGAACATTAAAAAGAACCTTATTAGCTCTCAGATGTAAAGTTGGCAGTAGTTCTCATTATTACGGATTTACCCATAATATCTTGTTCCAGATACTTACCTACATGGAGTTTAAAAACACTAAGAACTTCAACATCAAGAATTTAAGGTTCAAAACTCTATGAATTATAGTAGAAGTGACTGCACAATAAATTCGATGGAATTCAATAACTTGATTTGGATTTTAGCAGAAATCAAGGAACATACGTTTACTATGCTTTTGGCTACAACTTATGGCCGTATGCACTATCGACCCTAAGCGTAGCCTCAGTTTTTGTATCATTTTCACTACCATTGGTTGTCACTTATAAAATCAAGACAAAAAACATTGAGAAGTATACCGTATAGTAGTAACCTATGCTAGGTTTGTTTGTGAATACGGGTTTAAGTCGCAGTCTCATTGTTGTTTTTATTATTCCACAAACATATCTACTCAATGTCTGTTTTAAATATATTACTATTACATTGTTTCTTCTACATACTATCTATGCATGTGTGCAAGAGTTAATAAATTCAGGAAATTCAGGTTTACCTATTCATCAATTTGATCTATTAATATATATCATTCAACTACCTAGGTACAAATACTGCAACGCTATAATTCATATTTTATTGTGACAGATGATATTAAATAACAATATTAACAACATTACGTGAATCCGCTCGGAATCTGCCTACGAGTTCTGGAGAATGAATATGTTGATACGCCTACTATGGCGAAATTTGGCATTAGTCAACGGATCACCTTGGCCGTGTACCCCCGACACTCGTCCCAATGTCTAAAGTTTGGGCCCAGTTGACTACTATCAAATTCGAAAGGGGTCAAGTGGTCCCCAGTTTCGAGGGGGACGACTTCACCCCTAACCCAATTTTTATGTTTTTAATTTAAAAAATCATAAAAAATGATTCTATCACTGAAGACCTATATCAAATTCTTTGTATGTGACCCAACAGATGCCATTGTTATAAACAAAAAGTAACTCCTATCATAAACCGGACATCCCATGACAATTTTCACATTAAAAATGTATACTTTACAGCAATAATTGTTCGAATCGCAAGGCAGAGGCATCATGAATCATGATGGACGTCATATGCGGTGCTCCGTAGCGCGTTCCCACTAAATAATTCAAGTACATGCCGACAGTCGCGCCCACAGCTTTGAAAAGGGTATGAACCAAGTCTAATGACTAATGAATGTCAGACTATTGAGACGATATACTTTCACCTTTTCAGAATGTTCGATTGTAATCCATTATTCAATAAACTTACCTAAATATCAGTTTCAATAGGTTTAATGAATACGATGAATACGAACAGTTCTATTTCTAAAAACATAACACTTCCTTGGGCAGTCGTGTAAAAATATGTTGGTGCTTTCTACTACTTTTCATTTCAATTTCATTTTAAAGTGTTCCCTACTCTTTGAATGACTATTTATTTAAAGAAATGCTTTTCAAAAACTCGCAACCAACAGTGTGCGTGCCTCAGGCGCAAAAACGAAGAGATGTATTCCATAATTTCGACTCAGCGAGACGACACCTATTGCCGAATTACATAAGGCGTTGGGACGGTGCCCCAGAGACGCAGGTTCAAGCCCTGTTGGGTGCGAATTAAAAAAATCTAAATACTTTCTCCTTTGCTGAAAAGGCCACCTACTTTATCATAAACTTACCTTTTTCATTTCGTATTCGACTAAATTCGTTCTAGCAACGCAAAAGCTATTATTTTGAATTGATGATCAATTATCATGAACAGTGTTACTGTCATTTCCACAACATAATTCATCCATACCCTCATAAATATTGTTGTAATGTAAGTATTTCACTCTCTCGGTAATATATTACCCACATGGAAATGTTTGCGTTGGTGACGTTCACGTCACGTGTCGTATTTATTGCTCTCCGGGTGTAAGGACCGCTTCACAATATTCGCAAAGGTGGCTTCAATTCACTTGCAATTAAATTACCGTCACCCGATTCTCGTGACGTTAAATAAATTAGGATATACCCATTAAGCCGAAGGGAATTTGTTTCCTAATCTATTAGTTTAATAGAAGCCGTACGGAGGCGGCACGGTCGATACGCATACATATTTAAATGAATTACTCTACAGCTGTTTTTCCAGAGTCAATATTTGTCTAAAACGGTAAAATGTAACTATGTTAACAAATCGTGTGAATTTAAAAAGTTTAATCGCTAAAATCCTATACCGTTCTTTTTTCCTACCTTTCTTTAACTTCTAAGTTATGTGTTATTACTATTATCGTAACTAAAACGTAGTCATTATATTCTCTTTGATCGTAACCTATAAGCCATACCAGCAAGTTGCGTGTTAAGAAACTTTTTTAATGGGGCTATTTGACACTGACTCTTCATCCAATAATTAACCTTTTTTCCACCCATAACAATTCTAAACTATTTTCTTTGTCCTTTTTTTTTTTAAATCAAGTTTTATTTACCTTTTTAAAAAAACTGAAAAAAAAAGGGCAAATGATCACCGGAATCGGATCAAATCGGATATACTTATAGAGGTGGAAAAGTGGTTTTTCTTTTTACCCTCATTGTATGGAGAAGCAGGCTTTGACTCTACCGTCAAATAATCTAGCTGTTGGCCTAATATTGATTTCGTCATGACTCGTAAACATTAAATTTTATTGAAACGAATCACGAAATTTTCGAATGTTAAAGCAATAATTCCTGAAGACAAAATATGTATAAACTTAGACTTTCTTCTACTAATAATACAGGTATGTTCTCAAGTTCGTTTGAATTTGTCTAGACGAATCGATCAAAAATATTGAAATGTGTTTTAGCACTTAACAAGTGTACCTTAGTCATACTTCTGAAATTTCGTTGCATGAATGGAGGTTAGTCTTTTTGTTTTCTATAATGTTTTTGCTGCTCCCGATACAAGTCCTTGTTCGGGTATAAATGTTTGGGTAGTCGTATCCATTTTATAAGCAGGTACTTACAGAACGTTTCCGTAAAATGGTTTTACTTGTACCCAATATCTAAGGCTTGTCGCGAGGTGCGCGACTTGAGTAGCAACACTAGTTGAATTGCTATTTTATGTACTTACTGAGATATGTTAAATTAAAATGAAAGTCAAAGTATGGACTTAAATTTAATAACAAGATAAGTATTCATATCTCTAGTACATATTGTCTAGTTTATTACAGTAGTTCCTAGTTTAAGATTAGATTAAGTATAGGACTGTAATATTAGTTTACTAGAACGGTAAAGTAAATAAGTAAATAAGTTTTATAGGATAAGTATTGTAGATTTAGGGGGAAATTAATTATTGAGAATCCGTAAGACAATCAAATTCATTCAGTAGTAATTGTGGATTCAATACGGTATAATAGGAAAAAGGAATCTAAATAGATTCAGTAGTTTCAGAAGAAAACATGAGATAAGGGTGTTTTAGGTCCGAGCAGAGTTTAATCATGTTTGATTTCATACAGGAAGTTAAGTGAACTTAGCTGAGTGGCATTATACGCAATGTAGGTGT
The DNA here is from genome assembly GCA_949358125.1 of Idaea dimidiata. Lineage (NCBI taxonomy): Eukaryota > Metazoa > Arthropoda > Insecta > Lepidoptera > Geometridae > Idaea > Idaea dimidiata. The sequence continues at coordinate 9,366,584 of OX442339.1, read as the reverse complement.
GGTTAGCTAACGGTCCGGGGCCTCATCCTCCATAAATTCTCATAGAACACCTTTCAGCGGCTTTGCGTGTCTTCATTTTGGTTTTTTGGGCGTTGCTCCAATTAAAACGCCGAGTAGAAAAAAAGAAGGTACACGCTTGTGTGTCCTCAATCAAGCTTTTGTCCTCAACGAGGAACCCTGCGAATCACAGTAAATTTTCAGAACAAGGTTCGGAACACCCACGTTAGACGCTACCATCAAAATGCCTTGGTTTTACAATATTTCCTAAGTGCATTGGCTGAGTTACGTTCGTCTAACATAGTTGATTCCCAGAACAGAATTAAAGACTAAAGATATTGTAGGAAGGTACAGATTACAATATTTTACAACCTCATGTCACAAGGTGGATTAATATTTCGATTTTACAGTAGATATCTTACAGTGAATCAGTTCTGTGGTCACAAGATTCACAGTGAAGAACATCAAACGCTCCAAGATGCTGAGGGCTGAACGTAGAAAGCTTTTTCATCACGTTTTTTTTTGATCTTTGAAAACTAAAGTCGAACTTTTAAGATTTTACAGAAATAAATATGGATCACTCACCTTGAAGGGCTTTTAATTATCAATTAGTTATTTTTCATAGATTCCGTCGATTATTCTCTTTGATTAAATCAATTTATTATTAGATTCATCTAATCTGAAAATATCCCTGGGCCTTCGTCAGCAAAATTGAAAATAATGACAGATCTTTTCGTTTTCTCGTAACGTCAAAATTCTGGACTTTACATAGTAGCCGGTGTCAAGTTATAATTTTTTATTTTGCAAAATATTAATTTTTATTCTTTTATTTTAAATTTATTTGATTTTAATATTGCTTAAATAATTGTGAACAATGATATGTATTCCTAGTCAAAATAAATTTACCGCTGAGTGTTTATTTTCGAAAATTAGTTAACATTGATTTCGATCTGAAATACTCGTAACTCCATCTAGTGAATTCTGATGTGTAATATTGATAAAAGGTTATGCTTAACCTGCATTAGAGGGTGTTGTTATATGTTTACTTATTTTACTTGTTCTTCTACTGTTAAATTAAATATTTTTATTATTCGTTAAGCCTAAACAGTGTTGTTTTATTTATTTTATTAAGTTTTAATTACAACAATCATGTACAACGTTACATTACCCGCCGTCTTGGGATAAAGAATTTTGCCCTGAGGTTAAAATTCTTTGACTACCAACTAACAAATCCACTATCATTACATCAACTTTCATCATTCTCATTCACACGTCACTCTTTTATTCGAGCTACACCAGTCGTTAAGAGACTGATGATGCCTCCTTTCATAAGCAAGTCTTCTTTTCAGCTTCGCTGAGCTTATAAAAGAAAGACCAGAACTCATTAAGTTGTCCTATGGTTAGGTCATTTAAGGGTAAGTAAGTTTATTGCTTGGCTAACAAGATTCTAGTTTCCTAGTAAGCTGAATTGCTTTATTTAGTTAAGAATTTGGTTGTTTAAGTTTAACCAAGTTCTTTTAGCATACCTGGGTTTTTAAGGGAGACCCAAAGTATAAATTCGTATACTTATGCATACCTGAGCTTTAAGAGATACTCATAGTATTAAGTAACTTAGTTTAAGCTAAGTTTGTTTTAAGTATAGATAGGTTTAGGGCTTATTTTGAGAGTTCCTATGTCCGCTCTGTTTAAGTTTGTTTTAAGTTAGATAGGTTTAGGGCTTATTTTGAGAGTTCCTATGTCCGCTCTGTTTAAGTTTGTTTAAAGTTTAGATAGGTTTTGGGCTTATTTTGAGAGTTCCTATGTCCGCTCTGTTTAAGTTTGTTTTAAGTTAGATAGGTTTAGGGCTTATTTTGAGAGTTCCTATGTCCGCTCTGTTTAAGTTAAGATAGGTTTTGGGCTTATTTTGTGAGTTCCTATTTACCGCTCAGTTATTTAAGATTAAGTTTTAAGATTAACTTAAGTGTAAGTGAGGATTAGGTCTATATAGATACCTAGAATCCGCCTTTGTATATTTAAGTACTTAACCTAAATTTTACTTAAGTATTCTAATATTACTAGCTACAGAGAACAATCTTTTATGTCCTATCATTCCATCATCTAACTTCAGTTCAGAAATCCATTCCGTTTTTTTTTCATTCACCCAGGACTGGTGTTAAGTAAACTATTCTACTGTCGAGATAGTTTGTCCGGGGGAGGGGTAAAAAAAAAATTCAAGGGGTAGCTAAGTTTAAGTTATAGATTCTAGTTTAGGGTTAAGTTTTTTATGTTTTGATTGAGCTACGAGTATGTTCATCCTTTTCAATGCGTATTAAGCGGTTATGAAGATGGTTAAGCATGTTTTGAATTCGTGACAATGAAGTTTCACTTTGTTCAGTTGTTGGGCAACGCAAGCATGTCTACACTCCATTTTATGTCTACACTACCTATAGGTTTAAGTTTACCTATACGAGGTAATTTTTTAAGATTTTCATTAAATTTAGAATATGTGATTAGTGATAATAGTTGATAATTGAGAAACTACCTAGTTTAAGTGTACATGGGGTTTAAGAGAGTCCCATGTACATTAAGCACACCCGAGTCCTAAGAAAGGCTCCTCGAGTATCAAGAATACCTGAGTCTTAAGAGAGACTATCAGAGTATTAGTCAAGTAAGTACCTATAAGATTACCTGTGTCCTAAGAGAGACCCACAGTGTAATAAGTACCTATTAAGTATTAAGTAATGTGTTCTAGGCTTATTTTAAGGGTCCACAACTAACCGCCCTATCAAGGAAACTGGTAGTTCTCGTTTATCTAAGTTTAAGGTTAAGATGTACCTGTATAAAGGTAACAATAATATTTTATTTATATGAGTTTAAGTTTTCTAAGTACAAAAGTTAAAAAAAAAACTATTGTTTTTAATAGGAAAATAAGGCAAAGGCTTGTATTGTCAAAATTTCATCTGAAGGATATTTAGTAGCAAGGGGAGTGATCTGTTTGCGCAGTTCCTCAACTGTAGAACCTGGTGTAACACCACGAATACGTACCTCATATTCGAGTTCAGCTTTCTGAAGGGATAAGTACTTAACAGGCAGCATCTTGGTGAGCTTGAGTCCCACTTGAAGTATTTATACAAGTACACAATGTAAAGCATGCAATTTATTAAGTTACAATGCTTTTAGAAGTCAAGTTATAGAAGCACAGTTGTTTTATTTTGAGTTTAGTTAATTATATAATCTTAAGAACCTTTATATTATCACTGAGTACTAGATTGTTTGTAACAAAAGGGCCTGCCTGTCCTTGTTTACAAAATAAGTTTAAATTCTTATATACTAGTTATAGTAACCTAAGTAACCGTCACCAATGCACTGTAGCCTAAAAAAAAAACAAACAAGACCGAACTCTGATAGATTTTCCACTTTAAGAAATGCCTTTTATGCGGCGTGGACGGATCTAACCACCACGTAAGAGGGCGCCATTTTATGTCGCGAGGTGCGCGACTTGAGTAGCAACACTAGTTGAATTGCTATTTTATGTACTTACTGAGATATGTTAAATTAAAATGAAAGTCAAAGTATGGACTTAAATTTAATAACAAGATAAGTATTCATATCTCTAGTACATATTGTCTAGTTTATTACAGTAGTTCCTAGTTTAAGATTAGATTAAGTATAGGACTGTAATATTAGTTTACTAGAACGGTAAAGTAAATAAGTAAATAAGTTTTATAGGATAAGTATTGTAGATTTAGGGGGAAATTAATTATTGAGAATCCGTAAGACAATCAAATTCATTCAGTAGTAATTGTGGATTCAATACGGTATAATAGGAAAAAGGAATCTAAATAGATTCAGTAGTTTCAGAAGAAAACATGAGATAAGGGTGTTTTAGGTCCGAGCAGAGTTTAATCATGTTTGATTTCATACAGGAAGTTAAGTGAACTTAGCTGAGTGGCATTATACGCAATGTAGGTGTGGTTAGCTAACGGTCCGGGGCCTCATCCTCCATAAATTCTCATAGAACACCTTTCAGCGGCTTTGCGTGTCTTCATTTTGGTTTTTTGGGCGTTGCTCCAATTAAAACGCCGAGTAGAAAAAAAGAAGGTACACGCTTGTGTGTCCTCAATCAAGCTTTTGTCCTCAACGAGGAACCCTGCGAATCACAGTAAATTTTCAGAACAAGGTTCGGAACACCCACGTTAGACGCTACCATCAAAATGCCTTGGTTTTACAATATTTCCTAAGTGCATTGGCTGAGTTACGTTCGTCTAACATAGTTGATTCCCAGAACAGAATTAAAGACTAAAGATATTGTAGGAAGGTACAGATTACAATATTTTACAACCTCATGTCACAAGGTGGATTAATATTTCGATTTTACAGTAGATATCTTACAGTGAATCAGTTCTGTGGTCACAAGATTCACAGTGAAGAACATCAAACGCTCCAAGATGCTGAGGGCTGAACGTAGAAAGCTTTTTCATCACGTTTTTTTTTGATCTTTGAAAACTAAAGTCGAACTTTTAAGATTTTACAGAAATAAATATGGATCACTCACCTTGAAGGGCTTTTAATTATCAATTAGTTATTTTTCATAGATTCCGTCGATTATTCTCTTTGATTAAATCAATTTATTATTAGATTCATCTAATCTGAAAATATCCCTGGGCCTTCGTCAGCAAAATTGAAAATAATGACAGATCTTTTCGTTTTCTCGTAACGTCAAAATTCTGGACTTTACATAGTAGCCGGTGTCAAGTTATAATTTTTTATTTTGCAAAATATTAATTTTTATTCTTTTATTTTAAATTTATTTGATTTTAATATTGCTTAAATAATTGTGAACAATGATATGTATTCCTAGTCAAAATAAATTTACCGCTGAGTGTTTATTTTCGAAAATTAGTTAACATTGATTTCGATCTGAAATACTCGTAACTCCATCTAGTGAATTCTGATGTGTAATATTGATAAAAGGTTATGCTTAACCTGCATTAGAGGGCGTTGTTATATGTTTACTTATTTTACTTGTTCTTCTACTGTTAAATTAAATATTTTTATTATTCGTTAAGCCTAAACAGTGTTGTTTTATTTATTTTATTAAGTTTTAATTACAACAATCATGTACAACGTTACAGGCTCGAAACTTTATTGCAGATAAATATCGTCCTACTTTCAGTTGTTACGATAAAAACAAATACGGAAGAGAAAACAAGTTTATACTAGAACTAATTCAAGACAATCTATGTGCTAGTAAAGTTTATCACAAGAGTCCCTTAGATCTTTGATGGACCTAACCCGGGATCTCAGACTATATAATAATTTCTAGACACCGCGAGCCGACAAAGTGAAGCCAAGTCCATTATAATACTAATTGCATGAGTAATACGTTTCCGCGCTCAGTTGGCAAGCTGTTACTCGTGTCTTTATGTCTAATGTCTATAAGCTACCGAATAGTATAAAACCAAATACCTAGTAATGACCTAGTAGCATAGAGACGTATGACATGAGTAACAGCTGGTAGCCTACTGAGCGCAGAAACGTATAATTTATACATTAAGTATTTTTAAACCTAACTTCACCTTGTTTAGAAACTATCGACCATGTTGATCGCTGTTTAGAATTTTTTATATAGTCTGAGCCTGGGATATAAAACTGTTTACCCAGATCCATGGGCTAACTCAACCTTAAGATATGATAGTAAAACGTAATGTTTTATTAATGGAGAACTATGATTAACCACTAACAAGTCACGGCACGTATTCGAAACTAAATTATCCGAAGCAGGACGGGAAGTGTGCCAACTCTCATCATATTAAGGCGAGATGATAATGAACGCTGTGTTTCTGTTGCTGTTTTTCATGGATGCTCGTACTGTACATGGTCGAGTTCACTTTGATATACGAGTACAAAACACTTTTTTTCATTGCATATTTCAACGTTGTTTCTTGGTTTCATCGACTATGTTTTTCCACTCGAATAAATCTGTCCTTTCCCGGAGCAGTTATCGTTTCTCGTCATTCGTACAGAATAGAGCCGAGACGTCAAGTCTAAAGACATTTTCCAATATCCCACAATCCACGAGAAACCTCACATCGAACGACTCGCCAAAAGCTCAGTAGGCTTTAAAGCCTTCACAATCGAAACTAAACTAAGCAGAAAGCTAAAACCTACCACATATTCCTATCTGTGAACCACTTCACCACTCCGCACTTTACATTTATTGTTTTGTTTTAATACATCTTATTTGTTGTTTTATTAATTAACAATTAATTGCTAATAAGCTTATTCCATCCCTTTGTAACATCGTAATAATGCAATGCAGAAGTTATTAAATTGCTCGAACGGAAAATGAACTGAAATTTCCGACTACCCGCGCGAGTACTTGTAATAATCATCGGTAATTACGTTAAATACTTATTAAATAGGTACTGCAGCACCGTAATTCAAACAGTAACAAAGCCATTAAATACGTCGAAGTTACCGCTGATTGCCGCAACTTGAGCGGGAGTTTATTAAAAATGTTCTGAATTGAACGCTTGTCACTCGCTTTTAAAGTTAAATTAGTTGGGTTAGCCGTTTCCCCGTCTATGGTTTGAATAAAACATAAAGTCTTTTAGTAATAATGAGACGGTCTTTGTTTTTCTCGGGGACTGTATAGTAAGTAGTGAATGAATACTGGATAACGGTGTGACCGCGGGTATGGGATCAAATCGCACTTCATTTGTCCGTGTCAGCCGCTCGCCCGCGCCCCCGGTTGATGGATGACACCCGAGTACTGTGAAGCCCATTGCGCGCCCTGCTTTTAATTGATACGCTCATTTTTGTACTACGGCCGAAGCCTCAATCTTTTCTATTACACCCCGTGGTCTTTACGACCACACCCTTACGCACCTTAATTGCCTAATTTGTACTTTATAAATATTCCTACGTCTTCGAGGTCATGCTAGTACGGATATGACGTAGGTGTGTTTGCCCGTTGTCCTCATTGGACGTTAGGTGAGTTCTGATTTAAGGTACTATATTATAATGTTGGAAACATTTTAAAATGTTTCTTAAAATGTACATAGAAGTCCTACCACTCTAATTATTACTTTTACTTAAAATATCGTAGGTACATTTGAACAAAGCACAGCCTCATCTGCTGCTAATTCATTTTTAATAGGTAGTAATGATTCGTCTTGATACTTATCCTGAAAAAGGATTTTTAGTCATTTCCAACAGAATAGGTACTCATTCGGTTAAAATTGCAAAATAAATGAAAAGACAATGTACCTAGTTATTTAATAGGTACAAAACTGACTACGAAATACAAAACTAAATTATTTTAGAACATATTTTATATACTATAAATTGGGGTTTTATTTGAACAGGATCAGCGATTCAATAATTTAACACATCAAACATTTTGAGAGGAACCCGCGTCACATTTTAATAGATAAACGAAAACTTTTACGATATTTCAATAATAGTTGAGTCGAGCTTGTCTATTATCATTGATGTAGGCAATTTGTTTGAAATTTCACGTGCGACCCATGTCACGATATCATTGAAATCGGAATTTGATAGATAAACCTACCCTAAACATTATCCCTGTACGTACATGGTGATATTTTGAAGTGTACAATAGGAACATAGAACTTTGAACGTTCGGAAAATATAAAAGTTATCAATATATACTGAAAGAGGTCATGTTTGAACTATATTAACGTGATCTTTTGCGATTCAATAGACTCGTGACAGACCAAGACCTACTACAAAATAAAGCAAACACTAAAACCAGGTTTTCCAATTTACATTCGCAAATAATTAAAAAAGAAAAATGTTCAGGCACTCGACCTACATTGGTTCTCGGCGATATCAGGTAAAGAGTTTAAAAAGTACAAATCCGCTATGAAAGGCACTTGAATCTATGCACTAGGTTCAGTCGTATTCATACCTAGTAGTTGGAGTTGGTACCGTACCACCGCCACCGGCACGTTCCAGGAAATGGAGTTACTCCCTGGCAAGCGCAGGACTTCTGCCAAACTACGTAGCTAAATGATAATGAATGTGATTTATTTCTGTACACATCTTAGTTTTATAATTTATTATGTTTTCAAATATTAAAATCACATTATTGGAATTTTAGTAATCAAGAATTCCTTAAACTTTAAAAAGTTTCCAGATGATTTGTTGTACCTACTCAATTATGAATCGGTGAAATATAACTATAAAAAAATATTTATTTCCGGAATATTTTGTTCTCAGTCGGATTGAAGAATGAAGCGTAGTCCTTTGCTCTACCGTAGCATTGCACCTTCGACTGTGCCATGGGAACTATATAACCACTACATTAGGTTAGCTGTAAAGATGCACCATGCTCCGGTAATATGTGCCATAAGGCACAGTCGTATTTAAAAAAAAATCTTCCTTAACTCCCGGGTTGATAACCCGTTTTCGTAGCACACTTGCTACGAACACGATAATGCACCGCAACAGGTTTGTGTTCAAATACCACCTTGGAAAAGCACTTTTTCAATATAAAATTCTTATTTGTCAACTGAATAAAATGTAGTAGAACATGTGTTTCCCTTTATTTCTTCCGCAATTCATCGGAATTGGTCGAAATCGAAATGGGATGGGAATTGCTAGATTGTCTCTTGACGGACAAGTTTTGTTTTTCCAAACGTCAAAATGAATTAAAATTAATTTCTTCTATGGTTTTCGCGATTTTGCATAATAAAACAAAAATTAAAATTGAATTAAAATTGAAATAAATAGATCATTAGATAGAAAGCGTTTTATCTTATAAGAATTTCATCTTTCCTTTTAGTGTACCGAACCAAAAAATTGCGTTATGGTTTGTTTGGCATTTTACTGGTGGTAAAACCTTTTATTTTATCTAGATATTTACCGGATTTTGCTAACATCCCTCGAACTTCAAACGAAACTAATCGCGGTAAAAATGTATTAAAAAAATATTTTAAGAACCTTTTTGGCAGAAATTTGTTTCTGCGAAATAAGTTCTTAAAATATTTGTAGATATCATGCATAGCTATAACTATTAAAATTACATTAAATTGAGCGTCTTATTTATTTATTTATAAAGGACATCCACTGCTACATACACATACTAGAATTAAAAATATAAAGCAGAATGCCAATTACGGAAATTACAAATTAAAAAAACTATAAAGATATAAATACTCCTGACAGAACACAGGAAAAATAAACTAGTACACCTACTAGTTATATATACTACATAACAACTGATTAATAATTTACGACTCATCACAGAATAAAAAAAACAACAACAATACACATAACACACAAAACCTAATCAATAAGAAAAATGCTCAGATTCAGAATGCGCCTGAGCCTCTCAAAATTACTATGAAAAAGATCAAGCCATTCGTAATTAAGGTTCCATTTCAATTGAAAAACTTTTGAAATTGTACTTGTCGGTAGAAAGTCATAAATAAACTTTGATAGCAATTGATAAACGTTTCGAAAGTATGTTTAACTGTCGAGTAGCGTAAGAGACATTTGTTGGGATCACGACCCCATCTCGAACCAACCGTGAATACTCGAGTTCTCATTTGCGTAATGTGATTACAAAAGCACATCCTTCGAGATAAAAGCGTAGGCTTTCTACGTAAGTAATGAATTTCCAAGTCTCATCTGAGAAAGCTGAAATCCTCATAATTGTAAGCGTAACGCTGAAAAATTCTTGATCGTGTGTCCCTGAACGTCATACTCGCATGTGGGATTTAGAAAAAAATCTATTTTAAATTTATAGGACAACTTGCTCTAAAGGTTCCTACAGGTATTTAAGCTCACATCCAATTACTTTTCCCTAAGGTAGATGGAGTAAGCTTGCCCAAAATCACCTACAACATTTCTCATACCACTGTTTCGTTACTTCTACAGTCGAATCTGCGACCATAACTGCTTCGAAATTGGTACAAAATACACTGTATATTTGTTGTACAGTTTTGTACTGCACAAAACTTTTACAGTGCGCAGTAACATCTGAAAACTTCGCTGTATATCAAAACACAGAATATAAAATGCGAATGTAAGGTAAATTGACACAAAGCAGTTTAAGGTTAAATAATAAAGTATAATTTTATTTCTTCGTTAGAAGAAAATTCGTGTTAGTAAATACTACAACAATAAGATTTATCATACATTCACAATTTTAACAATAGTAGTCAGTACCTCTGTAACAGATGCCGTTACTGTACCTGCGTTGTCTACAAATGTATTCACAGTCCATTAATACACGTCAGACACCCAGACGTGATAGATTAGTGCGCACATTTACCTGCCATAAATCGAAAAAAATCTAGTTTTTCTTTCATGAATAAAATGTCTTTTGAACTGGAATTTAAGCGTTGTAAAATAAACAGCTTCCTACCTTCCGCAGAGAACAAACCGCTACAATTTTGATTAGAATTAGACTGCGTTGATTATATGCATATCAGTCGGGCCTTAAATATATTTGTATGCTAGGCTGCGCTCGCGGTTACACTCTCGTAAATCCCGTTCCCGCGGGAATATATATCGGGATAAAAAGTAGCTAATGTCCTTCTCCTAGGTTCCATCAATATCTATAAGAAAAATTCATCAAAATTAGTTTATCTGTTTAGACGTGAAAGCGTAACGGACAGCGTAGCGTAACGGCAGAGTTACTTTCGCATTTATAAAATTAACTAGCTGCGCCCCGCGGTTTCACCCGCTAAGTCCCGTTCCCGCAGGAATATCGGGATAAGAAGTAGCCTATGTGTTAATCCAGGTCCCCAGCTACCTGGTTTCATTGCAATCGGTTCAGTAGTTTTTGCGTGAAAGAGTAATAACCTCACATACATACGTACATACATACATACAAACTTTCGCGTTTATAATATTAGTAAGATAAGGATTTGAGATAAAAGTAAAGTACTGTTTACAGTAGGTACGTTCCAAATTTATTTTCTATTATATCTATATATATATATCTATCTATAGTTGTATACAACCACATATAGATACAGCCGTCGTCGTAGCATCGGTCACAAATAGTGAACCGTCAACGGACGCGGCGAGCGCTTAACACTCGTAAACTTAACTACATTTTTTACTGCGACGACGGCCGCCGACAAATTACGGAGAGAAGCAGCTGTGAGCTGTAAAAAGTTTGCTCAGCAAAATAATATCTTCCTGCCACCTCTGGGAGTACAATTAGAGCCGTATATACAGTTTAACGAACATCCCCGACATTAAAACCTAAAACTGTCAAATTACTCACGAAATCCGAACTGAAAGTTGAATAAATGAAAGCGGTTATCACAAATTATTTAACTGCAACATTCGGCACAAGGCCAACGGAGTGTTCGTTGAATTTCACTAAACTATTCAGGTCGAGAAAACCGCAGTAGCTCAGTTGTTCACAGCTCTAACTTAAATTTTCGGAAGAAAAATAGTGTTACGACTACACTGAATTAATTGTCCTTATAAATTAACTACCTACACTAAAGTAGAGCACACAAATATTTTCAAGGAGCTTCTTTGAAGTGGAACTTACTGCTCAAGTTTCTTTTATATTCCCCCAAAGCTAGAGCCGATTTGTTGCCCATTGAGGAGTTTTATGATGAGAAGGTGGTTCCGGGTGCTCGATTAAACTCCACCTACAAGAAATCACCAAAAGTAAGGAATTTACTGCATTCCTATGTGAAATTCTCTTCATCATTCGGAAGATCCTCATCAGATCATCTCAATATTGAGCTTAACCTTGATCTATTACATTCCAAAGCATGTCAATCAGCCAAGGTGTCTTCGATAAATGTATGAACACCCAAAAAAGAATCGCGACTTTCAGTCTTTCGAAAGTCGGTTAAAATTGGCAAAAAAAAGTGTAAGTTAACACCGACGAAATAGTGTTTTTTAATAAACGAATTTTGTCCGTTTTAAAATATCATTTTATTTAATATAATATAAGTATTTAGAGTTAAGTGTAAGCTAGCCAACTGTTTAAAAGGTACTTTTTGCAGCAAAAATACGTTATTTTCACTTTTATAATAAAAAAGCATTGATGTATCATTACAATTTTAATATCATCAAAACCATTTTTCCAAACAAACAGCTGGCGTTAGTCTGAAATATTTAAAAATGTGCGTCAACCGCACGCAATTGTAATTTATTAAATGAGATTTATGATGCAAATTAGTATAGAAACGTGGTTGACACCAAACAAAGGTTCTGTTCATATTTTTACGAGAATAACATGGAACGTGCCTACGTCTACACTTTATGGTTGCCCTTACGTTGAACATAATTTATTTTTAATCTTATTGCTCACGTTTCAGCTCACGTAACGCTGTCGACATAAAAGTTCACCGCGTCCAAATTGGAAACTGCTCATGTCGCTTCCTTATGATCAATATGAGTTCGACCGATAAAGTCTAACTTCACTTCAGCCGTGATGTGAAACGTTTAAAGTGGCTAACGTTTTCATCAAACTTTTACGCCTGCTAACGATATTAATTTTACTAATGCACACCAGTTCCGTAGCTGTCGATTTTGAAAATTAAAGTGAATTCATATATTATGCGTTTTTTACCTATTGGTTAAATGAAATTCACCTAGGGCTTATTTTTTAAATCCCTAGATAGAGATATCTGACAAATAAAATGTAACACCACCGAATAAAAAACGTCACTACGATATTTAAAAAGAAAAAAATCTAAATTTAGAACATCAAAATTTGAAGGCTTTTAAAATTGGTTGGGTTTCAACTTATTGGACAGATATATTTTATCCGTAGAATGAAAAATCAGGCCTTAGGGCTGATTTTTCAAATCCCTAGATAGAGATATTTGGCAAATAAAATGTAACACTACCGAATAGAACGCGTTACTATGATATTAGGAATTATACACTCATTTATTTTCATTCTTAAATTTAAGTTTTTATAAAAATAAACTAAATACAAAATATATACATTACCACAAAACCTACAAACAAAATTCTTTACATAAAAATAAATTTATAGGCCCTATAAATAATGTACACATTTTGCACAAAAACAGTAAATTACTATAAAAACCTAAACCTAGAAGTCCGTCGGCAGCAGGGCAGGGCCCAAGCTACCGATGGTTAGGGCCGCAGAGACAGGAATCTTCTGACGATACGTGCCTAATATATTAGGAATTATTATTACGAAACAAAATTTAAAGGCTTTTAAATTTGGTTGGGTTCTAAATTATTCGACAGATATCTTTTATCCGTAGAATGAAAAATCAGGCGCACGAGCTCTTACAAAAAAATAAAACGGTAAACGACCTATTCGCGCGTAAATTAGCCAAAATATTGCAGTCAATGTTTGATTTCTAATTTTGCGTTTTGCTATATGCTTTGACATTTTTGGATAATGAAATGTTTACTAGAAATATTGTACAGGAAAAATTCGTCTGCAAAAAGTCACTCGCGACGAGATCTCGTCGCGCTTCTAGTAGATATGCCTTGAGCAATTAAAAAAAAATATGACAAAAAAAAAGTTTACTTAGAAATAATCATTATTGAGTCAATATAGTTTTGATTGCAATCCAGTTCCAAGTTATAGTTGAGTGTATTGTTTGCTATTGCATAATGTAAAAGTGAAATTTGTAAAATTTTATTACAGAAATAATCTCCTAGATAAATTCCGTCTAGGGACTAAAAATAACTATTATTTTAAATACACTAATGTAGGTATCGTTGCATCATCACATCACAATCACATTGAATAATGTCGATGTGAATATATTATGTAAAAAGTTTACACAATGTTCGCTATCTCATACCTGTATTTACAGAAAAAAATACCTTTCCTAAGTAGGTGTACTTATTTAAAAAGTTTTAAAATTTAATTCTAACCATTACGAAATGTTTTTGTTTACAGGTAACTTTGAAACAAGTTAGAGGTTTGAAGCTTTATTCCGTCTGCCCAAAGCGAGCACTTCTGTATCTACAAGTTAGCTAAGTTAGGAAAACTTGGCATTGAGTTATAGATTCCCAACTGCTTTCCAAATACTTATTTGTTTAGTACACAACAACGGTATAACGTTATGTTTCATATATTCATCGGTACATATGTAAACGCTACCAAAAGTGAAGCTTACTTAACAATACACGATCGTGGCAAAATGCGATTAGGAAAAAAAACCTACCGATACAAAAAGCGTTCAAAACACACATCTAACAAATCTAGATATATGTATACCTATAAGTCGTAGTTTCTTCAACTACCTAATTAATATTTTTATAACAGTAATACTGCATACGCAGTGTAACTCAATCACAAAGTCCCATAACTCAAGAAAATGTTAACACGACTCTACTAAACTTTCTCTTCAAACTTGCTTGCGCGTTCATAAAAGGAATCCTACATTTACTACCCAACTAGAACATAATGAAAATTCTTTATACTCTTTCCTATGGACTAACTCATGAATGTCGTAAAGAGACCTTACAAGTATTAGGTATGGGTATTAAAAAGTATTTAAAATGGAAAACATACGAATTCCCTCAAGTTTTAAAGGGCTTTTATTTCAAAAATTCCTTTCGCAGAGAAATAATGCTTATATTTTTATACATTCAAGTTTCAATTCGAAGCCATATTCACATGCAGCCCTGGTAAAATGGGTCAAGTTTTTCTATAGGCGTCGTTCATACGTGCGTGATTCACTATCTAAGTCAAAAGTAGAGTAGATGCGAAGGCCGATAGCGTAGAGTCATAAAAAACTGGGATCTAGGACACTGAGCCCAGCATGCCCCGACTATCACGTCCCATCACCTTCCAACCTACTTTATAGAGGAGTGTCCTCTAAACCACAATTTATGGCCCGTGCGCCTCCGTTCCCTCTTAAATTAATTACCGCCTCTCATTTTTATATGCGGTCGTATTTTTATTTGTACTTCACATATACTTACGTATGTATGAGCTCGTGTTTTTCAGTTTTGCTTCGTACCTGTATCATACCTTTATTTTATCATTCCATCTTCAATTTGTCGACGTCGATAATGATTATGAGTATGTCTAACAAAACGAGGTTCTTCAACTCTTCTTCGTCAAGGGAAAATAACTTAAATAAATGTATTTTCCCTTGAAGAAGTAAACTTCAATATTGTCGTCACTTTATTTGTGAACCTATACAAAGTGTAACAGGTCTGCCCTTTTAAGCCGAAAGCGGTTTGTTCTAGACATCTAGGGGAACAACTTTTGTTCTACGACTTTTGAATATTTTTACTTTTTTTTGACAATTTTGAGGTTATGTTTCACTGAAAAAACAGCTGCTTTTGAAAATAAAGGTAATTGAAGTTTTGATTGTAGTAAACCAAACTAAAATGAAAGGACAAAATAAGGTAAAAGACCTCAAACTCTGAGAAACAGCTGATTTTCAAGTAAACTTTACACTTAAATTTTTCGAAAACAACTTCGAATTTTCAAAAGTCATAGAACAAAAGTTGTTCGCCTAGAAGTCCAAAACAACCCCGCTTCGGCTTAAAAGGGCTTAACCGTTACATCTTGTATATATAAAGTTAAATATTGTTTCAAAATGTTTATCTAAATTATAGAAGACATTATATTATAGATAATTGTATTATATTATTTATTTTACATAATATTATAGATATTATAGATAAAGACATTGTATTATAGACATTATAGAAATTATACAATATTACGGAAGTTGTGGGTGTGCACTTAGGGCATTTTCGCACCAAAAAATCACCTAGAACATCAACGGTTTTTTTTATTTTAAATTATACCGACATACTACAAACAATACCTACACAAAGACCAAACAATATTTCATCTAGGTGGAACAAAACTCATGATTTGGTGTGAAAATAAACCTAAATCACTTGAAAGATAAGTGAGTAACAATGTGTATATTGTAGGTACATTATTGTACAATGTACGTACATATATCTCCTGTTGCGATATCATTTCATTTCATTTAACATGCCTACGTAAATAACGTATTTTCAACGTTGTTAAAATAACATTATAGTCATGAATTGAGCAGAACAGGCAACATTTTCGTTTAAAACTCAGCTTTAAAATACATTATTCTATAAAGCACATACCTGCCTCTACATAATAGATATTCACTTCAAAGGCACAATATTACAAGATAATAACTACCGCAGACTTCGCTAACATCATCTATCGAAGCCACAAAACACAAATATTAGCAACATCTACGCTGAAGGATTAAACCTGGTAAATATACCTACCTACCTACCAACGTCATAATATACGTTCTCTGTTTAGGTGTTTCAATAACAATACCTACTTGCTGAAGGCTTCTCGAAACTTCGAAGGTAGATAAACTTTATTTTCAGAACTTTGGCCCTTTGACGACATCATGTTTGGCGAAGGGGACTTTGTCACCATTCAATTTTAGATCAAATGATAAACTGGGACTTTTATGTTATTTCCGTTTATATAAATATTAGTTGCACCCCGCGATTTCACCCGCGTAAGTCCTGATCCCGCGGAAATATCAAAATGTGTTATTCATATAAGCCTTTCTATTGAATCACTTCATCTAAGTACTAAAAATCCGGTGCGTAATTTTAAAGATCTAAGCATACATACATATAAACAGACAGATAACGGGGAGTGATTGTTTAATACTATGTAATAAAATTAACACAAAAATGAAACATTTAACACAAAAAAAGGAAACGTATTATAAAGCGTGGAGTGCATTCAGTTGAACACATTAGGTTGTTATACGAATGCCTTATAAAAGTGAAGTCAAAACACATCAAGTTCAGTGTGCAACGCTTAACAAATAAACAAACCCATCTCGTAACAGGAAATATAGTAAACGTTTTATTGATCCGACGTGAGGCTGGCTAAAACGCACAAAGGTACACAAGTAAAATAAGCAAGTATATTTTCCTTATCCAAAGTAAAATAACAATTCATATAAAGCGGGTTCTTTATCGAACAATTAAGTAAATTGCACAGTAACCTACGCAGTTACTGAGAACAAAATACGCCGTGACTGCATTAGGTATCAGTGCTGCTTAGTGGATTAAGGTTAGTAATCTGCTTTTCTTTGGTTTAAGTTTCAGTTTCAGTTCAGACGGTGCGATGCGATGCGATGCTTGAGGTCAAGTTACCCTACACCTACGAATAACACGTAGCCTTTACGAAATTATCTCGCTCCGAGAGGGCGAGCCTCAGGCGACTGCTTGAAAATATACCTAAAACGAAATAAGTTACACCTCCTAAGAGTTTTCTTACACTAACACGGGAGGGCCGGGAATAAAATGTTTATTTTAAATTAAAATCCAGTACGTGTAATCAAATTTTTTGCTACTCTAATTTAAAATTCAGCTTTAAACTGTCGATCTGTTGTATACGCACAATGAATAGTTAAACGGCGCAACGTGCATCTAACGTTATTGAAACCACAAGCGTAATAAAATACGACGATTTAATATTAAATTTTTAATACTTCGCTGAATCTAATAACGGATAATGCTGGAACGAATGTTTAGCGCATTTTCAGCACAGAGAGACAATGATAGTAAGGTTGAAACGTTTTAGTTGTTACACGCTACATGTGTTTGAGTAGAGCAACATTCACATTTGTGGTAAAAACGTGATCCGAGCATAAGTCGAAAGCCTTGAGACCACGCTATATTAAAACTATAAAGTGGTACGCGACCAATTCTCCACCCTCGACGGGTCTCGGCTCACGACCCAAGTTTCTTTTGTTTTTCGCTTTCTTTTATTTAGCACTTTGATTTTTATTGCACCTGTAAACCTTTAGAGAGTGGTTTAAACTTTTTTTGCTTTAATAAGAATGCTTACGAAATAAAATGAGTAGACTAAGAGGAAAACGTATTCAAATGGAATATGGAATAGGTATATGTGTGTTTATGAGAGCCCGTAGGGAGTCACATGTTGAACTTCCCAGAGAGTAAGTACACCTAAGCAAGATGTGGGTGAGCATAAAATGACTAAGTTATCGCTCTCAGAAGGCATGCATAGTCAGTCGTAAATGTTGAAACAGATACTTATATAAAAATAATCAAGTACGAATCGGTAGATAAAAACGTTAGAACATGGTAAATGCAGTTAGTTTTGGACAGTAAAAACCGAAAAAGATATTGCCAAATTTATTTCCAGTATATACCGGCAGTATTTATAGTTATATATATCATACCGGTCAAGGAAGATTGACCTACTGCGGCGACTCTAAGTAGTTTGGTGTTTTAGACAACCCGGGATCCTGACAGGGACATCACTCAGATGAAAAGAATAGCAGTTTTATCATTACATTACTCGAGCATTATAGTACCTAACACAACAAAATTATAACTTGTCTGTTGTTATCACTCACATTTCTAAAATAATGTAACAGACATCACCCAACGAATGTTAATAGAACAAGAAACTTGGAATAGTTGATGGTGTCTAAACTTGTAACTCGTATCAAGAGTTCTCAGTGACGACTTTCGGTAACAAGTTGAGCGAACACATTTTGTCAAGTTAAAGCTGTGACGTACAAGGACACGACCGACTAAAGAAGCATTCATTATAACCTACCGGGAGTAAATAGAATGGAGATCCAACTTCTCTTTTAAATGCGAAGTAACATGTTCCACGGTCACACAGCAGCAGATGCACACACTGACATATTCCGTACAGTTTACGTATAATCGACCTTGGATCGACCCGACCAATAGCGGACGATCTTTAGTGACAGAATGGATGGCGGTTGAATTCTACGACCCCTAAAGAACTAGGTATAGGTGGATGGATCACCTGAAACCATATTCTCATCAGAAAACTCTTTAATAATGAAAGTTACGGTTTTGGTTTTGATGATTTTGAGGGATATATGACCTGCAGTGGTGAAGGTAGTTCTTCCTAGGTAGGTAAATAATAGATAGGGTTTCCTCTTCTCTTCACTACAGTTTATTTCCACACTTAAATTATTTGAAGGCACAATAGGAAATTACGGACGTAAACAACATACAAGTACTAAATATTTCGTAGTTAATAATAAATAAGAATGAGCGAACGCGTATCGTATCACTAGGTGATCGTGACTGTCGAGCGGTGGTAGGTAGGTCAACCGCCGATACTGCCCGGTGGTACCGAGCGGCTCCGAGCGCTTCCGACCGCGCACGATGACGCGCGGTGACGTAGCGCGCTAGTAGTGCGTGCGCGCGTGTGCATTGTACTTTCCTCGACCGGTAGGCACTCGAATATTATTTGTGAGTTGTTTATGTTGTGTTTGATAATTTAAATAGATAAGTATAGTTATAAGTAAATAAATAATGTGGAATAAATACTGTAAATCAGGTATGATGTGTATAGTGAACTTGTGTAGGTATAATATAGTAAATAAATACTATGATATGCTTAGTTCAAATACAAGTACATTCAATACATAGATACAATATATTTATATGTAGGTTGCCCACAATTTTTTTAAACGATTAGCATATAATTGTTTATATAAACATGACGTGTTCCAATAATTATTAATATCAGGACCTCTATCTTCCACAACTCTCGTTTCTGTTTTCAGCCTCTAAGCCATATTTACGTATTTACCTAATAAACTTTTCTAATTAATCAAATACACAACCGAAATAAGATAGCTAAAGGTGCCTTTGTTCAATAAACAGTAAAACTTTGTTACAAACAAGCTCATCGGACTTTCCTTGCCTATAAACAAAAGATGAGTAAATTACTAAACTGAATTAGAGCTGTAACTAACTCAAATTAATTACTTTGTAACGTGATCCCTAGCCTTAAGGTCAACATGTGCGCCTTTGAATGATTATCTTGAGTTATTTTTTTTTAATTATTTTGATTTATAGTACATACACTAGCTACGCCCCGCCGTTTCACCCGCATAAGTCCGGACCAGCGGGATTATCGTTATAAATAGTAGCTTATATGTTATTCCAAGTCTCCAGCTACCTATATTCCAAGTTTCATTGCAATCGGTTTAGCGGTTTTTCCGTGATAGAGTAACAAACACACATACACACACACATAATCAGAAACTTTCAGCTTTGTAATATAAGTAGGATTGGCTGCGCCCCGCACTTTTACCTGCATGAATCGCTGTATCTATTAAAAAAACCGCATCAAAATCCGTTGCGTAGTTTGAAAGAGCTAAGCATACATACAAACATCCAGACAGCGGGAAGCGACTTTGTTTTATACTATGTAATGACTAGCTGCGCCCCGGGGTTTCTCCCGCGAAAGTCTCGATCCCGCGGGAATATCAGGATTTGATTTACATATTAAACCTTCCTATTGAATCACTCTATCTATTTAAAAAAAAAACAAAATCCGTTACGTTGTTGTAAAGTCATAAGCATACAAACATACAGATGGCGGGAAGCGCCTTGTTTACTATGTAATAATATGTGATCTTGTAATTATATGTAATGATTCTTCATTAACTTATAACATTTTGCACAAACATATTTATGATTCAAAATAACCGTAATTGCAAAATGTTTGTCCGTCACCGCGAGCATTCGAGTGTAATGTAACGTTACAGATTCGAACTGTACAATACTGTACATACAGTGCGCACCTTGTAATGATACAATATGTTTTATCTTGATACAACTTGTTACATCAATTGTAATAAAATGTTAGATTACATGTGAATGCTTGTCAGTTAAGCAGGTAGTATTGTAAAATAATGCTCAAAGTCGAATCTTTACAGTTACATTAGAAATGAGAGAACGCATTTAAACGTTAATATAACCGTTTTGCCAATAGTCGTGATAGTGCAAATAAAAAGCTATTATAACATTCTAAATATGATACTCGATCGCTTAATACCGCAACAACATCACAAACAGGCGTAACGTTATTAAACTAATAATCTAACTGCCTCCACCCGCTGGTGTATAATAAAAGCCATAACAATTTAACTCGTGCATCTTGCTGTTTACTGATATAATTCTAAAACAAATTTGTAAACATTTTGTGGATTGCACGTGTATAGTAATTGTGTCAATTATAGATGATTGGTACTTGTTACCTAGATGGAAATAAGGTAGGTATCTCTGCAGTTATTTTATGTAACTAGCTGCGCCCCGCGGTTTCACCCTCGTAAGCCCCGTTTCCACGGGAATATAAGGATAAAAAGTAGCCTATGTGTTATTCCCGGTATCCAGCTACCTATATTCCAAGTTTCATCGCAATCGGTTCAGTAGTATTTGCGTGATTGAGTAACAAACACGCATACACACATGCATACATACATACACTCATACTCACAAACTTTCAGCTTTATAATATTAGTAAGATAGATACGATTATGTGACGTTTTTGATGTATTTGTGGCTGTCGCCCACAGTACCTACTAGATGACGTTTGTATGAAATCCTGAATCACGCAAGCAACATTATTTCTAAGATAAGCTCATATACAACTACCGACAAAACATCATCGGGCGGAGGTCTAACAGGGCAAAACCACCTGCCCGGTGGAAGATCTGCCCTTTGGAGATACACAACATCTCGTACCTCCTTTATTTCTTTGTTGCTTATTGAATAAATGATTCTTATAAAATTATTTATTTATTATATTTACACACATGATTGTTTGTTTTTTTTATTACATTTTTAGCAATAAATGTATTTAAACAAATATGTTGTAACAAAAACTATATCCTTAAATCTACGCCCATTTTGATTGGTTAGATATTATCCGCATTTGGGCTGCGAAAGACACGCTATAGAGCTAATCTATGTGGGAAATTTCCGCATGCTGTACATATCGCATATTCGCATGCTGCAGACGCTGACTTAGATTTGAACGACTATTGTTACCTTTCACTCCACTCACTCATTCGATTTACCGTATTCGGGGAATAATCAATGATAAGCCATATAACCGTATATAATTTCTTTTGTTGCACAAAAGTCACAGTGAGCAACTCAAAATCGATATTAACAGAACACGCCCTGCCAAATCGCACTACTTCAGTCAATACATCAGCTAATTTCAGGATTCAGCATTAGCGTAAAAAATTAGGTTCCTACTATTGAATAGTCATCTATTATTTACGAAAAGAAGGTAAGAGTCTTCTTATCTCAGACATTTCTAACTCTAAATTTTTCATAGCAAAAGAATGCAAATTTATTTATTACATACAACTTTACCTCGTCCGGGAAAGCCATCGAAAAAAAGCCTGGATAAAATATCGATGGACAGCGAAACAAAAATGTTATCTACAGCGAGTTTCTTTCATGTCAAATAGCAATGGTGTTGAATGTCATTGACCGAGTACACAAACAGCAAATGGTGATACTCCACCCACCCCCACATACCACCTGCCCACCTACCACCTGCGGGGTACCTTCGAAACTTTGCAAACCATGACTTCTGACTGCTAAGTCGACCTGTGTGGAACTTATCATAAAACTTTAAATAGGTAAAACTCTCACATAAAAACAACACACCCGACCTTTCTTTGTGATTGTCTTTTTTGTGTATAGACCGGCATGTGATCGTCGGTAACCCTATTTCATCTAGTACTAAGTTGAGACTATTTGGTGAGAAAATAGACTAAAATTTAGTCTTAAATAAATATTACTAGACGGTTTTTTAATATATTTTCTTACAATTATTATTAGGCATGATTGTAAAACGCAAATTTAACAGATTCATTTATTCATTACAGACTGATGCCCAACGCAAAACGGCCAGGTGTGGGTACTTGAAATTGGAATATAGAGATTGAAAGTAAGTACTAAGAACGGAATTTTGGCAAATTTCGGAAATATTTATTATAGGTACCAAAACGAAATAAACTATTTGACTACCAACTCATATTAGGGGCACAGGTCTAGTTAGGAGTAGCGCGGCGCGCGATACGCCGCTCCGTAGGACCCCAGCTTAATAGCCTCAGCTTGGTACCAACAAAAGATGAGATAAGGTTATCGACCACGGCTTCCGGGTCTAATAGTGGTGTGTGACTTTACCTATGTGCATTTTTCGATATACTTACTTATTGTAGATAATGTTCGACCTAATTTAAAGGGTCTATTTCTAAATATAGTACCTATCTCATGAATAGACTTAAGGATAATAGAGAAAAAAGTAGGAGTAGATTCCTGAAATTTCTTTTCAATTGCGTTACTCTTTCCTGTAAGTTCGGTAACAATGGAACTATGAAGTTTGTCAAAAGATTTATGTTTAAGAAAGCAAAATAAAATGCTATTTTGACTTATAGCATCTATACTGGCATGACTCCAAAAATCCCTGAGACTTCAAGAAAAATGTGTCCAAGACAAAGATCATATAGCCAATGTTATATACAGTGCCAAGTAATACTAACACCTTTGCTTGGCAAAAGCAACCAAGGAAATGACGTTTTCTTATTATTATTTTATCACTTTCCTGAAGACGTAAATTTTATAATAGTTACCAACTCCTTCCAAGTATTTTTCTGGAGTTGCAAATTCATCGACAGAATCGTTTTAACGTATTTCCGTTGAACAAATAAGGACATACTTTTTGTTTGACAAACACTCCGTAGACGGTAAATTGGACGCCAAAGGGTGTTATAAATTTAGGTCAGTAGGTCGTATGCCCATTGCTGGGAACGCAGCGAGTGACAAACAAAAGAAATCCTCAATACCATAGAGATTTAAATCTTTGTTTTTTTATTGGATTCCGAACTTGTTCCCACAAAATTGTAATCGTGATGTATCATATTATAATGTATCAGCCATTATAGGCCTATGCACTTAAAAAGAATAAACGAATTAATGTCACTCATTTTTACGAAAATGGTTACAACAGAGTTATTCAATTACTTATTCGTCATTGTTAATAATGATTTGTAAAATGTTATTGTAAAAATAGAATAATTTAAAAATGTATCACAAGATAATATTATTTATATGGGTCACAATTACACAATATTTTTAAAGTTGGTACACCATCATACTTATAAAATACTTAAAATTAAATTATTAAATACTAATAATTATTAACATTCGGGCGAGTTCATCTCTCAATGTCATCAAAAAAAGAGTTAAGGAGCATTATCTGTCCTCTCTGTAGGTATATGTTATTTTATTTATGTATTTAGGTATGTATTTTTGTGTGTATATATGTATGTATATGTGTATATATGTATGTATATTATAAGTTATTTATGTATGTGTATGCAAATGCCTGTTTGCTTGTATTTTTATTTCCTGTTCTCTCTTTAAATTATAGTATATTATGTAGGGTTATAAAATTTTTAATATTTCTTTTTGCTGTATTCTCTGTACACTTAATTACCTTCCACTATATTCTTTCCTTTCCACTGAGGTTTGTCGGCAGAGAACTCTCAACAGGGTTAGACTCACCTTAGCATTAATTTGTAATTTGACTGTTTTTTTGTGAACGTTTCTTGTGTACTGAATTAATTAAATAAATAAATAAATTATTAAATAAAGTTTTATAATGTTCACTGTGACAGTTACATTACATCTATAGAATAGCAAAAGTTGAAAGTCTTTGTCTAAACCTCATCAGTAATTAAATACAGGCTGCGTAGGTTTCTAACAGCGTCTCTGTCGATGCTGGAACAAATTGCAGAGAACTGTATGTTATACGTCACGTAACCTCCCAAACTCCGAAGCCCTCCATTAGCCGTTGTTTACTTAGTCGGTGCGCAAATCTTGAGAGGTCGACTCACGAAAATGCCCCATGAATATGCGATGCCACAAACCGTACACAGTTTTTCCATTTAGAAACCATAATGAAACCTCACGCGCTTACTTTATTTGTTTTTCAATCAGTCGCATTTATATACTCGAATTTCCCGTTAGTCTCGACATAAATAAAGCAATTTAAAATTCAATACATTCTAATGTGTTGCTCATTGCTGTGTAAGTAACCAAAGTAGAGCGGACACACGCGGGGTTTCAGTTTGTGGATTCATCGAATCGAGACTGCTTGCTTGGAATGATACTACCAACTTACTTTCTTTCATAAAGGAACTATAACGTCTTATTTCAAACTCTAACTTTGTGAGGTTTTATTTCCACTACTAATAATTTAATAATGATAAAATAATAATAAATAAATATTAGGGGTTAAAGTATGAAATTGCCGATTTGTACTGAAAATCTTAATTGTTTATTTTTTAATTTTTTTACAAATTTATTTAATCAAAATAGTTGCCATTATTATCTATACATTGCTGCCATCTAATGGGAAGGTTATTAATGCCTTTGCGATAGAACTCCGACGATCTAGACTGCACAAACTGTGTGAAAGCATTTTGTACTGCCTCCTGGGAAGAAAACTTCTTATCACGTAGATAATTGTCCAAATCACGAAAAAAATGGTAGTCCGTTGGAGCAAGGTCTGGTGAATACGGAGGATGACGAATGGTTTCTAAGTGCAGTTACTGAAGGGTCAAAATGGTTTCTCGTGCTGTGTGAGGTCTCGCGTTGTCGTGGAGCAATAATGGTGAAGATCGATTCATGAGTCGGGGCTGTTTTACTGCTAGTTTTGTCAACATGGTTCGGAGTTCGGCACAATAGACATCTGCCGTAATTGCTTGACCAGATCGAAGAAAACTATAGTGAATAACACCATGCTGAGACCACCAAACAGTTACCATTACCTTTTTATTGGTAAGTTTTGCTTTAGGACACTGTTGTGGCATTTGACCTGGGGTCAGCCATTGCATTTTTCTTTTCCGGTTATCATAAAGAATCCACTTTTCATCACGATCCAATATTCCTTCATTTCTGTACCGGTTCAACAAGGCAACACAAGTTTCAACACGCGTTTCTTTCTGCAGAACAGTCAAATCATGAGGCACCCATTTTTCGTATTTTTTATTTTATTGATTTGACGCAAGTGAGTCAATAAAGTGGGTAAGGTAACGTTAAACCATGCCGCTAATTTCTGGGTAGTTTGACTAGGATCGGCTTCCACTATCTCTCTTAATTCATCGTTATTCACCTGTGTGGGCGGTCTTCCTCGTGGCTCGTTCTTTAAGTCGAAATTTCCATCACGAAAGCGTTTAAACCAAAATCGCACGGTGCGTTCATTAGTAGACCCCTCTCCAAACGCAGCATTGATATTGCGGGCTGTTTCTGCCGCGTTAGTTCCGCGTCGGAACTCGTATTCAAAAATCACTCGAATTTTCGCAGTATCCATCTTTCTTGTCTAAATTGAATAACAAAAACAATTGAAAGTCGATATTCAAATGTCTCACATTTTTTAAAAAAAGAACATCACAGAAACCATTTGAAAAAAGTTTCATTCGAAAACCTCAAACCATGAAGATTCTATGTCAATTCAAAGAACCTATTGCAATAAATAATAATAATAATAATAAATCTTTATTGCAGACACAAGATCCATATCCATTCATCACAACCGAAGCAAAAAATTAAATTAATAATAAAATAGAAATAAAATAACTTATCTATGTATAAACGTATACATGTTATACATGGTTTAGTGGGCTATGTCTACCCAACGTCTATAAGTTGCGGTCAGCACGAGTCTGTCTGACAGACTCCTAATAATCTAAATTGAATTGAAGTCTAAATTGAATAACAAAAACAATTGAAAGTCGATATTCAAATGTCTCACATTTTTTAAAAAAAGAACATCACAGAAACCATTTGAAAAAAGTTTCATTCGAAAACCTCAAACCATGAAGATTCTATGTCAATTCAAAGAACCTATTGCAATAAAACGGCAATTTCATACTTTAACCCCTATTATATTAGTACCCATAATACAAGCCTAGTGTTTAGTTTGGGGCTAGATTGCGCTGTGTGTAATGTAGTGAAATGATTATTTATTTTTTTAAATTCTGTGACCAACACACAGCGCCATCCAGCCCCATGGCAAGCTGCTAAACTTGTGTTACGGTGACTAGACAACGGATATACTCATTTTTCTCTTGTAATACAACAAAATATTCTATTTACAAAGAAATACACCCAGACCAGATACAAATATTTATTTTTAACCATAAATATTTGCACGCAGCTGGAATCGAACTTGCAACCTTCTGTATTGCAGCCAAGCGTTCGCCCAACGCGCCACAGATGTCGTCAAATTATTAACAACTAGTTGTGTCCCACGGTTACAATTCCCGATTCAGGATCAAAAGTAGCTTATGTTACTCCTCGATAATAAAATTCTATAAAATAATTATTTTTGAAATCGGTCCTGTAGTTTAGGAGGCTATTCATTACAAAGACACAAGCAAATAAATATTTCCACTTTATAATATTAGTATAGATTTTATTATCAAACTAAAGTTAAGAAAGTTTTGTCTTATGTTTTCGCGATTCGACATTTAAATGAAACACAATATTTACCGGGTTTCAACCTTGAAAAAACTAACTGGAAAGTTAGCAAAACCTAGGAACATTATAACAATGCCGTTTATAATTAAAACGCGAGTAAAACCCGGTAGTTTTACTAAAGTTAACAATTTAGTTTTAAAACATTATACAGTCAATAAAACTTTTGTTAAGTTTCCGAGAAAATCTCTAAGTACGTATTTGTAAAAATATCCTTTACAAACAACGTAACAACAACTCACTCAGACTGAAGCAGAGGTTCACAAACAAGTAAAAGTATTTTTGTTTTGTTAACGGCTTGTATATTCCACTTTGAAGGATGCTGACATGTTTTGTAACTTTTCATAAAAATATATTATTGTATATCGTAAAAATTACGAGAAAAATTACGCAGGCCTTTTGACAAATATTTGCAATACCTTTGTCTCAAACATACTTCAACAATAGCTCCCTACACACTACATAGATTTGTCTGGCGGACAAGTACTTTGTACCGTGTATTTTCTACTGTAGTAACTGCTTAAGTTAATGTTTTTTTTCGGACTCGATCGACACACGATCACTTCGTTTTTCCATACATATAACCACTCGGGGAAATCATTCGTAGAAGTCAGATAATTTGTCAGACGAACAAATACGTACATGTACAAGTAGGTATCTTGTATTCTCTACTGCTACAGATAAAGTTTGTCTTTGATGTGTAAACATTTGTCAACATTGAGTCCGCCGGATTAATCCGTGTAATATGTAATCAGCTGATAACAAATAAAGTAGTAAGATTTACACTCATGATGAAATGTCAAGCATTCTCCCATCCCTTACGTGCAATGATTATAACAGTATTAAATTACTAGCTACACCCCGCGTAAGTCTCGATCCCGTGGCAATATCGGGATAAAAAGTGAACTTTGTGTTATTCCAGATCTCCAGCTACCTATATTCCAAGTTTCATGGGTTCAGTTGTTGTCCGGTGATTGTGAAGCTTTAAAATGTAGTATTAGTTATACATCTGCAAATAAAAGCTTGAAAACCAAATTATAAAAATATCTTTAAAGTACGACACGAAAT
Source organism: Idaea dimidiata (assembly GCA_949358125.1). Classification (NCBI taxonomy): domain Eukaryota; kingdom Metazoa; phylum Arthropoda; class Insecta; order Lepidoptera; family Geometridae; genus Idaea; species Idaea dimidiata. The sequence goes on along the minus strand of OX442339.1, from coordinate 9,338,189 downwards.
TCCAACCTACCATAATACAAATATTAAGTTCTTTGATATCATACAATGGACGTACACCATTATACTTACTTCAATTCCACGAGATACGAATTTTAATCTGAATAAGTAGGTGGACTCAAAGAAATTTCACACAAGTTTGCTTCAATACGAACTGGAACGGTAACTCAAATAGTTAAAACACAAATTTTCTGGAAATCTCAATAATTCTTCCTCTACTCGTAATCTCGTATAGAGAGATATAGTAAAATAAGAGAGTTATGAATATGATTATATGTTACAAAATTTGTGCAGTTTTTATTTAAATTATTACAATAGATACTCCGTAGGCGATAAGTTAGAAAAAAAACTGCAATGTCTTTACAATTGTAAAGACATTGCAAAATTTAAAACTACAATTGTTATAAAGTGCTATTTCTAACTGAGCCCAAAGAGTAATATAATAGTACGGACTGAGCCACAGTATAATGCGCTACCTTGACGATTAGCTGCTTATACATTACACGGATTTAACCGACGAACACAGCGCCGGACTATATCTGTTGTTTGCACGGATTTGTCCGACAGACACAGCGGCGTAGGCCTCCAAATTTTCGCAAGTAGGTACTTATCCGTCAGAAAAAAACATGTAGTGTGTAGGCAGGTATTATCGGTGGTATGATGAATTGTTATATTCATGGCTAGCTGCGCCCCGCGCAAGGGAAAACGCGTTACCCGCAGAAGTGAAAACGCGTTAACACGGGCGCGGGCGGCCGATCGGTTCCCGAGCGGTTGCACTTTTTCGTTAATACTCGGGTTCTACTAATTGGATTTCGATGCAAAGTATACCACGACCTTCCTCGAAAATAGAACTATCCAATATTGAAAACCAGATTTCAATTGGATTAGAAGTTTTAATTGTATAAGGAACCGACAGATAAACAGAGAAACAGGCAGTCAGGCAAGAATTAAAAAAAATATATAATTTTGTTTAACTACTTATCCTAATTCCCCTAGACCACTTTTTTTTTAAATCTACTTCCAAGTACAGACTTTTTGTCCTCTCTTCCTTTATTATAAGTATAGAATAGATAGAAGATTCTACTTTTATATTTGTTTGTTAATTGTTATTTAACCAGGATTTTACTATGTATTTATTTAGTGTACAATGTACGTACATAGATCATTCAGTTTAGTTTTTAAAGTTTAAATTTTTAGTTTTTTTTTTTAAGAATATAATAGTACCTAGTTTATGCATTGAGGTGTAAAACCCTGTAAAAGCGAGCGTCATATTGAATTACAAACTTAACTCTCCTGAGTGAACTAGAGTCCTGAGTGAAGCGTGGGATTCAATCGCCCAAGATTAAGACAGGCTTTATTACCGAGGTGAAACCCAGTTTTTTTTTTGTGTTATATCTAAGTGACCAGTTCGAAATGGACGTATGTTACCAGAACCTTAGTGATTACATCATCTTTCTTATATCACTTTAAGGCCTACGGATTAAATACGCGCTTTATGCCTTAAGGTTTCAACGACTCGCTTTACGTTTACTTTTTTGGTCAAATAAAGTAACTATAGAGCCGTAAATGTGTAAAATGTATCAATAGTTAGAGATTATAGAATTTACATCCATGCCACAAACCAAAGCAATGCCAAAATTTATGGCTAAATAGCCCACTCTAGTCCATTCTAGAGACAAAATTATTTGTTATTGTTTGTCTCTGAAAGCGCTAACTTTATTTAAATTTAGTAAAAAAAATTGTAACTACTGGCGTCTTACCTATAGTTAGTGGACAAACTTTTACTAGGCACTTATGCGTCTGGTACTCTTCTAATACAATTACTTCAGTAATGGCTCTGGGTATTGAACCAGTAAATGAGATTTTGAACGACGAGAAAAACGGTACTAAAGCGGAAGTTAAAATTCAAACATGGTGTGTTGCATTAACTGGATTAAAAAAAGGTTTTAATGGCAAAAAATAACAGTTGAAAGTTGTTCGAGTGTGAAGGAGAAGAATAATGTCGATGCTACTCTGATTACATATAAGTGAACGACATAATGTCGATTGTCGACTGTTGAATGTAACTGCAGAACGGATTATCATAATAATCTATTCGATCAACCTATAAAGGATAATCTATCAACCTGTTTTCAGATCTCTTTAAAACCTCTAACTTGACCTAACGACTGCTATCAAAGATAACAACCGGGACCAACGGCTTAACGTGCCTTCGAAGCATGGAGGACCTCGAGAAAGTAGCTCTTTCTCAGGTAGAAAAATTGAGTCTTTTGCATCGTGTCGCTTGGGGAAATCAATAGGAAAATGTAGCTTGATGGGTGCGGCCAAAGTCTATCTACTAAAACTCCACTAGTTGAAGGACACTGCTAGAGACTACGGAAACGATGAAGAATGGTATTAAGGTGTAAAAATATAAAACTATAAATAACTAAAATGGAAAGAAGTCGTCGACAACTTAAAGGTAAATATAAAGATACAAATCATCTCGTAACAACGCGACGCGAGCGAGGTAGTGGGTAGGGCGGCGACACAGTGGACGATACGCGCCGTGTACCTCTGTACAGGAACGGTGATTTGTATATTTGCCTTCGCCAGTTTTTCCGCCGTCCGGATGCATACGCCGCTCAACACTGCCGTCGAACTAACGAACCAGTCTCTGCCGAGTCGTTCAACCGAATTATTTATTTCCATCATTTATTTTGCTTTATCACAATTTGTTTAAAATATCTGGATGAATACGTCCCGTTTTACTATGCCAATTGATTTTATTTGCAAATTTATATTAAAAGGGTTAATTCCAAGCTTAGGGAATTTAAAAGAGTAATATTTTAAATCGGTTTCTGTGTGCTAACGCTACCTGAACTTTTTTTTTGTAGAATGTATTTAAATTGATATTAGGTACGTATGACTATTTAACGAAGGGTATAAAGGGTAATTATGTTTTTATTACATACATTTTCATAAATAAGTTTACTTATATACTCGTGTATAAAATTAGTAGCTACTTATTTTTTATCTACGTAATTCTATTTCTCTTTTATTATTTACTCACAAACTTTTCTACAAAGGCCAGGTGTGCCAGGAAAGATTATCCGCTTAGCGTCACATTTTTAGGGTTCCGTCCGTATCTCAAATATTCCCTTAAGTTGCGACAAGACATCACGACGCGTACGACGCAAATGCGTTAGGCTAAGGCAAACGACAACTGTTCATAATAATATGCTTCCTCAACGACACATGCTTAAGCTGAGCATACAAACGAAACGCCGACTTGCACTGAGGCAGACAATTTCAACAATCTTATGCGACGAAAGTTCACAGAGAGCACACCATCCCAGACATCCCGAGGCAAGCTTTACGACCCATTTCTGTCGTAACACATCGTGATGTCCAGTTTCACTTTAAGATATGTGATTAGATTACGCAGTCGTCGTTCTATCTGGTTGTATGTTTGTTTGATTTCCTACACGTGTTTTGTAAAAACTCATATTGAACTTGAGGGATTTAGGTCACCAATGAGTAGCTTCCTTTCACCAAAAAACTGAGCGAGTTACGAACATCGAAAGTAACCTGTTAGTCCTATGAGGCCCTTATACTGTACCTATGTATGTAAAATACAAGGGCTATATATGACTTTTTATGGGTGAGAGAATGTTTGAAATCGGTCCAGTAGTTTCGGACTCTATCCAATACAAACAAACTAACAATCGAACAAATAAATCTTTTCTCATTATTCAATTAGTATACAAGGGTCTTATCTGTCTAACGGTCAAAATCTTAGCGGCCGGGACCTTTTGAACATGTCGATAGGTACCGGTACCGGGTTGGATGAGACTAGAAGATGATACCTTCCCCAATTCAACGACCATTTTCCCTCGCACTTTAACTACGAACTTAAGTATTTTTGCAAGTCCATGAGTAAAGAACCCTCTGTCTGATACGCACTTAACTAGTTTTATTTTCAATGTTAATTTGTTTCTCTTTGTTCTAGGTCAACAGAATTTGAACTAGTTCCGACACCGTGCGTCATCTCTACCTACCTTTGTATTTCACCACAAAACGGAAAAGTCAAGGTTGCGTCGTTGTTAGCTTAGGACTGAAGCTCATCCGACTGGCGACAAAAGTAACTGGGTAATTTTATATGAAGTTTATATTTTCGGACGAATTCATGAGAACTTTATGTTATGTATCTGACAATTTTTGTTCGTTTAGGCTCTTCATACTTACCTATTCTCTTCTCAGGATGATGATGTATGTACCTGTAGAACCACCTAAACGCGCGTATTTATCGTGATTCTTATAAAATTGCGTAACTACTTATACCCGGTTTCTGAAGTCTGTTTGTCGGTGGTTTATCTATTCGATATCGCTATTGGTTCGATAACTGGAGTCAATGCGTTTCCGAACAGCGGAATCAATATTTAGTGAGAGTTTATGTCAGATATTTAGAACCGGGCATTAGTGGTTTCTAAAAACAAAAAATTAAAATTTATATCTTCATAAAACCGAAATTCTTATCATAGTTTACTGTTAAAAATCTTATATGCTAAATTAAGATTGCGGGTTCAATTCCCGAAACGACCTCTAACCCACGGTAGGTCTACACGAGTCTACGACAAAATTGCGTGTTATTATTATATCGTGTAATAACGCTCATCCTAGTGATGTTCCGCGTTGTAACACCCTCGGGACCCCGAATCCATATAAACACAGAAGGTAAGTCTTATAGACTATTCCTACTACAAATACTCTTTACGGCCGGCCATCTGCCTGACACCAATCCAAGAACCGAAACGTCAGATTCTAGTCTGAAATTAAAAAAACACAAGAGATATTAATTTAATTTCACTCTGTGAGAATTTCAACTATAATGGCCGATATTTTCATACCAAACCATGATATAAGGGAAGCAGCTGCTACTCAATGCTTATTAATATTCGCTTTAGTGGATATAGGATCTCCTGTCGTCGTTTTCCTTATTACTTTTATTTCGAAACTTATTTCCACTTCATCATGTAATTATTTTCATTCTTGTCTATTAAAAAGCAACTATTCCACTGTCTTGTCTATGGTTAAAATATTATTGCCAGAAACATGTCACAACATGATTGAAATTGATATTTTGAAATATCAATTTCAATTTATTTTGAATTTATTTTGAAATATCAATTTCAATCATGTTCTCTAAGGTTAAGGTAGTTTTTGCTTTGATATATCAGACCGGTCTTGTTGAACCCAGTTGGATCCAGCCCGTCCTTATCTAACTAACCGACGAACACTAAAGTTAAAAAGGACTTACTGGGATCTCTCTAACATCAAGCAGGACCGTTTTTTTGACGAAGTAAGCTTTCTTTAATAAGAAGTACTATATCTATGATTGTTGCCTACTTAGGTATTGGATACGTAGTATTATTTAACGTCTTTGGCTATTGGTATATTTTACGTCGCATTTGAAAATATGCGAAAGGTGCGCAACATAATTATCATTTTAATAAGTTTATTAGAAAACGTATTAAAAGTTTATGTTTTAGCATTTTGAAAAAATGTATTATTAACTTGATTTTGTTATTAACAAATATTAAAACCACAATAGACAAAAAGATATTTTAAAAAAATGTACGTATTACACACTTAAATACATACGCAAACCAAATCATAAATTAACTTTGCCTTGTTTTCCAAACGTAATATAAAATAATTTCCGCAAAAACCTTACATTTCCGTGCCTTTTGTAGTGTTTATCGTCGCCTAACTGAGAAAAAGTGGGTACTATATCATCGACCAAGCGGAGGATTTATCTACCTTCTTCACCGCTATCAATAGGTAGTACCTTACCTTCCCAACCGTCTTTATGTTAAATAGTTAGTCCTTGTCCCCTTTAATATATTAAGATGAAAAAGGTTTCTGTCTTTGAAGGGTTTTACGAATCATGAAGTTCACAGAGAGTCCTTTTTGCGTTTTACCAAGATTCCTTGAAGTTTTTTCTTGAATCGAATCTTACCTACCTCTATTGAGTAGATAGACAGGTAGTATATATGTTATATAGGTACGTACTGTGTAACTGTAAAGCTTTGTATGTGTGTAAATAGCCTAAACGTGGGATGCTAAAGTCGCGTTATGCTCCTGAAAGTGCAGGAAAACAATGCAATATGGGCCAGTTAATGATAATGTCCGATTGTAGAGTTAATTTAATTATGAAAATAGACCAACTAACTAGATCCAAAATAAAAGTACCATTCTAAATATTTTTATTCATTGAAGCTATGAACAAAACTAATAAAAACAAAGCTATTAAAGCGATCGGAAACGGTAATTCTTATTCAAAATTCACATTGACGTCTTTAAAATTATAATGAAGTTTCCGGAACTTCCGAGTGCCTATTAATATAATTAAAGTTCCTTTTCTTAAATATTAGCTTATATAAACAGTAGAGTCACGTCGTTCGCTAAGAGTTTTAATAGTTAGAGAATAACAATCTTTATCATTTCATAGCGCATTAAAGCGTTTCTTAAAACGTAGATACTTTATTACACAATATTTAACAGGTTTTACTCGCGTTTTATCTAATAAGGGCATTATTACAAAAGTACCGAGCTTTCGCTAACTTTACAGTTAGCTTTTTCAAGGTTGGCTGAGATGTAGTTTGTATATAATAATATTTATAGACGTTTCGACCTAGGTTAATAGGTATATAATTATTAAAGTAAATCATTCGTATTTTTTTTATACTCATACCTGAGTTAAAGACAAATAAGTATATAAAATACTTATGCACCAATATTAGTTTCATTTAGTTCATTTTCAGCAGTGTAAGTATCGGATAAATGGTAGTAACCAAGTTATCAACTTGGCAACATTTCCAACATTGGGGCAACATTGGGATATGCTTATAAAAAAACAGTATTTTTCTTCCATATAAGCATTAAGTAATTAATACAACGCCTCAATGATTCAGGTATTTCTACGTACCGTGTCCTGTGAAAATTCGGACGTGCCAAGTTGCTTCGGTAACTCTGCAAAAAAGGCAGGTATTTTTAAACCGTTCGCATCCACACGAGGCATTGTTGTGGCTGAATGCCAAATGAATTTTGTGATGGAGTCTCCTCGTGGAACCCGCCCCTATAGTGAACCATGTCTCCTTAGCTAAACAACATCTCGGTAAACTCACATTCTTTCGTGTTCTAAGGCAACACTCCACTTAAATGCCAATCGCTTCTATGTTTAGCATTTAGATCGTAGCAGTAGGTACCTACATGTGACGGTGGAAGGCTTTTTTCTCCTTTATTGTATGGGAGCGTTTGACCATTATCTTATCAGATGGTGAGTAAGTTTGCCGTGCGGCCCCGACAAAGAATAGGATTATCCGTTATGTCCTTCCGTGGATGTCGTAAAAAGCGACTAAGGGAGCTGAGGGAGACTAACTAGACTAGACTAGAAAGAGTCATAGTTGTAAGAACACTCGACATATTTAAAGTGATCGAATACATCCAATTAAATAAAGATATTTTGATTCTTGATTATTAGGTTTTCCCCGCGCATTGGCGAGTAAACTGCTTGGTCCCTAGAATATTGCACAACTTCCAAACTAACGCGCCACAGAGGTCGTCAAATAAATGGTTGGTGTCAGGCAGGCTGCCGGCCAAATCTATTTGCAGTACGTGTGGTGAATGACAAATTCAAGAATTGACTACTGCGTCGACCCCAAAATAAAAAAAACGATTTGGGATTTTGCGGACGCCCGTCGGGCTCGGACGAGTGGGATGCAACTGGGAACATCGCTCGGATGAGGATGGAAGAATCCACTTTGTGACACGAATCAATCCCAAGGAGTACTACGAACCATCAATTGTAGTGGTTCGATTGCTATTACTTAGATCGTAAACATTGTCATGGTTTTTCGTACTAAACTTACCTACCTACTCGTAATTTTTCGTCATTGTTATCACAGTCCAAATATCCAAAGTCAAGTTGGTTTTACTTTTATTTATTTACAATCATAATCTACAGCTACTTACAGTTTTGATCCTGGCTGTTATCGTTACTGCAATTGACACAACTTTGCTCTATCTATTTTCCCAAATAAAAAACTGCAAACACGACCTGAAAAATGAGGCGATGAGGCGCGGATGCACAACTTTTTTCCTCGTTTGTGTCATAAAACGTAGGGGGTAATTTCAAGCGGGTGCAATTTATATTTTTGCAGGCACCCGGTTCCAGTGTCGGACCAGTGAATAAAGCCTCCACCGTTTTCACTCAACTACCCTGTTTTTACAAAGGCTACTGAATCTTACACAATAATAAGTGTAGCGAATAGGTAAAGTTACCTAGTCTCTTTGTTATCTTTGTAAATTCAAGAAGGGGCAGGTAATAGAGATTTTGCCTCAGTTCTTTGCTGTCTAAATATGTTTGTTATTTTATAAATAAGAAGAGGATCTTAGAGTGCGAATTGTGCAGTGTAAACTTCTTGGTCCCTAAGAGAATTGGTATCAAACCGGCCTTATAATATTGTCAAATCTATTTGCAATAGGTATGGTCAATAATGACATACCTACAGTGCCAACCTTAAATAGTTTAGCGTTTTTAAGATAACTCGCTAGCCCGGGGTTCGGGAGTCTGACTAAACCCGGGTCTCAAGAGGTATGGAACCGGGAATATCGCTCAGATAAGCAGGAGAATCTTAGAGTGTGAGTTAAGTAATGCTTTCTGCAAAATGCTAATAATGCTTTTAATGCTTTTCTGCGGTCATTCTTTGGATAGATAACCGATAACGTATGCGTTAGTAATACAGTTTCTCGAGCTCCTCCGTTCTTCGGAAGGCACGATAAGCAGTTGGTCCATGTTGTTATCATTGAGAGCAGTCGTTAGGGTCAAGTTAGGTCCATCAGACAACCAGGTGAACTGATAAGCGGCACCGGTTCGCACCCGAACCAAGCGTTTTGCATCGGCGTTCTTTATTCGTACTGCGAGGGAATGAAAAGAGTTGCCTGCGTATGTCTTCCCGGATGTCTACAGCTTGGGGGTCTTCAAGTCACGGGTATCTATCTCCTAGGTAAGCGTGTAACATCTTAGACCACATCATCGCTTTCCATCAGCTGAGATAGTGGTCAAACGCTTACTTATAAATTATAAAAAAAAGTTAGAAGCCGTAGTGTAACCTGAAAACTAATACTAGAGTAACACCATTAATACGAAAACAAAAGAAGAATATTTAGGTTAGTATTGAAGTAGTCTGAAGTAGCCTAATTATCTGTTGGATAGGTATTTTTAATGACTTACCTCCAAAACGTGAATCTTGCTGATCACTAGATTTAAATGCTGCACAACACAAACACTAACACATACAGTCCTAAACTTTAAAGCTATCTACTAACAAAACATTAAAGGCTTTAGGGAAGCGAATTAGTTACTGTTATTTCTATGAAGGGGACACTTAACTTTTATAATAGTAATTGACTACAATCAGTACATCACTTTGTTTAGTAGAATGGTTGTTGTCACGCAAATGTCAGGTATTTTTATTCACATGATCGCACCATCGCGCCCGTCCCGCATTTTCCTGAAACAATTTGAAACAATCATTATTTTAAACTATTAACCTGTCTGAAAACTTACAAGTATACTGATATAGAATCGGGTACGTTAAAGAATACTGATAATTAAAACATCAAGTTACATTTATTAGAAACGTCAATTTACGTCAAAAACATCAACAATGCCGTTGTTTGGTGTCGAAATAGCGTTCGTTACTTATTTAATGAACAAGTCCATACCTTTTAAAGGATCTGATGGCAAACAATCTAACGCGCTATTTTTTAAACCGCGCGTCCCTCGTCGCATGATTTCAGTCACTAGATTTCTACCGATTTTCGTTGTCAGACTCCCGCATCGAGTGGTTGAAGCTACTCGCTGCAGTCGTACGATTCCGTTAAAGAAAACTATCCAACATCGAACACAATCAGTAGATTTACGACGATCGACAAAAATAGCGCACTGTCATCATTTAAAAATTTTGATGTAACTTTTAAGTGTAAACATAATAGAGCCACTGAAAAGGCTCAACTCTTTGTCTTTGATCAGTTACGCTTCTTTTTTTTAAGAAAATTTCAGTCGTAACAATAGCAGTACTTCGGCAATAACAATGAGACTGCCACGCTACTGACGCTTTGTTAAAACAATTCTGGAAAATTTCTAGCTCACGGGTAACTGGGTTTAGTGTTCAACTAAGGAACAGCTTACAATAACAACAAAACTCCACTGAGACTTTTATCACTCTTTAGTCACTTCTTTTGCTTATACTTTGACCTGAAACTTCAACGTCGTCGACTGCGCGTACGTCACGGGTAGCGCGCGGTAGGCACTTACAGCTAGAGCTAGGCCGACAATGGTTTTTTTTAAATGGCCCACTAGCCGTAAAATTTAAATAGCAATGGCGTACAGGCAATGTAAGTCATTATAATTCGGAGATATTCGAGTTATTCGTCATCAATACCTCCATAAAATGGTTAAACCGTTTTAAAAATTTTTTTAATAGAGCTGATACATATGGTCAGAAAAACGTAACTAAAAATCTATTTTTATTTACGTTTTTGTGACTTCTACCTACCGTGTACCGTCTGTGGAGCTACCGTAGAATGCTACGTTTTAGCAGGACGCAGAAATTCTCCAACGTGAGTACCCCAACGTAATTTCTTCTATGGTTTTCGCGACCCCAACGTGTTGACAATGAGCCGCGGCATGTTTTACGACGCGAGAAATACAAGCTTCTTTAACTAATAATGATGGGCAAAGTCACAGACAAGAAACGCGTAGACGAAGAAAGAAGTCGTGGTTGAGAAACATCCGAGAGTGGACTAACATTTCCAGCGTGGAACAACTTTTCCGCTTGGCACAACACTGAAACAAGTTCGCTGAACTGACAGCCAACCTCCAGTAGTGGAGAGTCACCAGAAGAAGAAGAAGATTTTCTACCTCTTAACTGAACTACTAATACAATAAATATTAGTTTTATAGCATTATTGTCAGTAGACCTATCGACTAGTCGGTAAAGCCGCCGACTAGAGCTTTAGCGACTGGTCGGCCCATCACTAGTACTTACCTACAAAACATTATTTTGTCCGACAGGTAGGTGAATTAAAAGTTTTCTAATAGGTAGGTACTAGTACATTAAAATTAAATACGTTAGCCAACCGTCCACTTCTATAGTACAGTTGGCGACATTACACACAGCGCAGAACAGAATCACAGAATAAATTTATTGATTTAATTATTAAATAATGGGATTAAAAAGCTAATAAAACAAATGATTTTATTTCAGTTAGGGCACAGCCGTAGTTTTTAAAACGATATTTTTCATGAGACGTGTGAAAGACTCGGGGCTTTATTATATCGTTGTGTAAGATACTTCGTGTTTTGATCGAAAGTCAAGTCATGAGGCGAGGCAGATGTTGAGAAATTGCTGAACACGGCTCAAGAGGATATATTTTGGAATCGGGAGCGTCGAAGCTCGCACGTGACCGCGACCAACTTGCCGCCCCTTCACCCTTATCAATCAAATTCAAAATATGCTACATTCAACTTAGATTTCGATTTACAATTAATATCATGCATGAACCGATCAAATGACTTCAATATTTTAGTTTTTTACACATCATTTTTATCAGCATAGAGGCTTATGAAAAACTCATATCATCGTATCTAACAACGTCGTTGCGTAAGAAACCGTATATCCTCCGTAGGTATAATTTCTACCTACGCAAAAAATATTTCAGTGGCAATTAGAGAATTTTATAACCTAAGGCGATTAATCAGCGCTTTAATAGTGGTAACTATGTAACACGTACCTATGTATTTGTCGCAAAAGTACTGCACGCAGTTCTGTAGCACATTTTTGTCACCTTAAGTTCTAAGAAAGCTCTTATTGACGACAAAATATTTACGTAATATCCACCGATAGATACCTAAAACCAATTTGATAACGAGCGTTTGTACCTAAGTACTTACCTGTCGAGTACTGTAGCCAACTTTTCTCTTTTATTAGATATCCGAAAATATTACGGAAAATAAATATAAAACTCGGTACCCATTCAACTTCAACTTTTTCTGTTGTTCAGTTGAACTGAACGGAACACCGCTACTGTGGCAGCAAAATTATTTCTCTTCGGACCAGGAAATGCAAACAACGCGATTATACCTACTCTTAGTAACGTCCCGAAAGATATGGAGGCACTATATTACGATACTACCAGAACTTTGGACATTTTGCCGTATAGTGTTGGTAGGTAGGTATAATAATTCTTAGAAGCAACGAAAAATAGGTAAACGAAAAACGACTAAACGTATGTCAGGACGTTATCACACAAATCTTGACAAAACGCCGGCTAGACAAAAGGAGACGCTTCGCTATTTTGTTCTTATTTTTACGATTCATATTGTCACTAAACTTGTATAATATCGTAGAAACATCTGTATTCTGTGACACGTCGACTCTAACACGTGAGACATGAGAACGTAATATAAACGTAGACAAAGAAATTGAATAATCAGAATCATTGTTGATATATATTTTGGATTATGTTTTGGAATTTTGAGTTATTGCGGAAATATTTCATTGTATATTAAAATCGACAGTACCACAGAGCTGCAGCAATAGCATGGATTATACTCGGCTGGTGCCAAACGTGCATACACCTAAGGAAGGTCAGCTGTGCTACGCTACTACGCTGGTTACGCTGTTTTGTCGACCTACCATCATAGGGGAAATGGCATTTTTTTTATTCGTGGGTATTTTACTTACCCCACCTGCTGTAGTATCATCTAATTAGCATCCACTATTGGTAGTTTTTTTAGATTGGGCATGTTTATAAACTGTTCTATACAAACTCGTATAATAAAGCAAGAGATGAGAAATAGTCTGTTATTGCAAGCAAATTAGGTAGAAAAAATAAAAACTATCTTTTCAGTTTAATTTTAAAGTGGATTTTTTTCCAAGTGGGGAAAGTGAAACAAATTCAGTCTAAAAATATCTGCTTTTCCGCTTACGGTAAAAATTAAGAGTTTAATGTTATGAAACCGGGAAACTCTAATTTACTTCACTTGTAATTTACGCACTTTACTCCAATTCCTGGTACATTAAAAATTACGTTATTTTTACTAACATGCTAGTAAACTTTCACTTACCCCACATCAAATTACCTAAATCATTTAGATTAGATGAAGTACGTAGATCATCTCGATTTGGTACGAGTACGAGTATTAATGCAAAATTTTAAAACATGTAATGTCATGGTATTTTTTCTTTATTTAACGATAAACACATCAGATAATTTTAATTTATCTATAGTCGTTAAAATTCAAAGTCTGAAAACTAGAACATTTCAGTGAGATATTGGAAACAACTTCGCTTGCATGTTACAAAATTCCACTAACTCCTATCGGCGAATACCAAGCATTTGCATAGACGGAGATTCGTGCTTCAGGCAGATAAGACTGCTTAGACCGCTGACATCACGACTGTTATTGTAAATGAAATTCAAATTAAGATCAAAGTCGAGAAATATCAGGTATGTTCAAGTATATCTTTCAACTGCATCATCTCATCATTACAAGTATCTACCTCGTTTATGCAATAGAATAATGCTGTAATGATTATCTCTGCCATAGATTGAGTAGTTTAGACGTTGTCAACATCTCTGTTAGGTTTCAAAAAAGCCTTGAAGAAAGAGGGGAGAGAAAAAAAGACTCTCTGTGTTAAATAAAAAAAAATCTACATAGACAGAAAACTGTATTATTATAACACTGTTCACTCTTGAACTAACATAACTGTTCCAAAGTTTTACGGTTTCATCGAAATGAATATCGAGACTGGGAACTCCTATAAATCTCTATAGTAAAAGCAGCAATGACAAGTACCAGAATATAAATGTCCTGAGATCGAGTTTGAAAGTCGTCAAGCGCGGGATGCGAGTATACGTGAGCCGGGCGGCGCGGGAGGCAGGCGGATACGGCCTAATGTTCAATGGCCCAAGACAAAGCCGGATCAACTGGAATACATCTCGCTAACCAGAGGTAAATTTGGAACACTTACGACAATCCTTCGCAATAAAATACTTTGACTGTCTCAAGATATTCCGACCGAAGTTATGGTTACCTACCTACATAACTTCTGTATCATAATACAGAGCCGAATTTCAAAAGAATCAAAAGAAAATGTTGTGGAGCATAGATAAACAAGCAATGAAATGGATCCTTTCCACGAGCCGAGTGTAGGTTTCTTTCAAGACTACTCAGGTACAGAAGCCTTAAAACGAATCTCGAGCGTTTCACATTTTCAACCAATATTTCCTAAGTGCGAAAAAACAACCACGCTTTGATTTTTTTGTACAGAATACAGTTTTGACAGATGCGAGCAGGCATCAAATGGTAATGGACATATGCCACGTCGATGTCAGATACACGCATGCAACGATATCTATGTGCTTTTTGCCGCAAAACTTTTTGCGTTTGAAGCGTTTGTTGATAACAACGATCAAAGAATAAACGAATTATTTAAATTTATATCTATATTATACATACTACTTATAATAAAGGACTAAAGTCTGTACTTGGAAGTATATTAAAAATAAAGTTGTGTAGGAGACTTAGGAAAACTAGTAGAACAAAATTATATATTTTTTTTAATCATGTCTGTCAGTCTGCTTCTCTGTTTGTTCCTTATAAAATTAAAAAAAACTACTAATCCGATTGAAATCTGGTTTGAAATATTGAAATATTGGATTGTTCTATTTTCGAGGAACCTTGTGGTTTACTTTTCACTTTACACCGATATCCAATTAGTAGCTGAACCCAAGTAATGAAAGAAAAAGTCGGCTATGCTATGCACTATTTCTATGCAGACGAACTCGCGGGTAACAGCTAGTGTTGAATAAAATATTAAGAAAAATATCATTGCATTGCTTTTTTTTTTCAATATTTGTTTTGGTGTTTTGTTATACGCATAAATTATCCATAAAGTTTATTACCTAATGTCTTTTATAATTTATAGAATGGAGTATATTATTATGATAAGTTTTTCTTCTCTTCATTCTTAGGTTCGTGTTTCCGGGTAACATTACCGTGCTTAAGGCCTCAAACTTGACCTATCGACGGCTATCAGAGATAACAACCGCTACCAACTTCTTAATATGCTTTCCGGAACATGGAGGAACTCGAGATGATTCATCTTCACACGTTATTCATCACTCATCTAAGGAATAACCCCGCCTGGCGTTGCTAAACCAACACGAGTATACAGCAAGATTAGTGGGCGCAGCTAAATAAGTGGAAATCTAATACATTTTACTGCTACAAATAGTTGCTTGTTTCTGTACCAATTTAAAAGTTTTGTAAGAATTCTTGTTTCGAGATTAAAACTGTTCATTTAGGGACAAAAAAAATCTTAATTTACATGTAGAGTGGAGTTTACTGTCGCTGCAACGAAAAAATTCTATTCTAAACAGCTAAAATACACAAAACAACACTCATTGTAGGTACAGCTTAATAAATACCCAGATGGGTAGCGAAAATAGATAATAGGGGTTAAAGTATGAAATTGCCGTTTTATTGCAATAGGTTCTTTGAATTGACATAGAATCTTCATGGTTTGAGGTTTTCGAATGAAACTTTTTTCAAATGGTTTCTGTGATGTTCTTTTTTTAAAAAATGTGAAACATTTGAATATCGACTTTCAATTGTTTTTGTTATTCAATTTAGACAAGAAAGATGGATACTGCGAAAATTCGAGTGATTTTTGAATACGAGTTCCGACGCGGAACTAACGCGGTAGAAACAGCCCGCAATATCAATGCTGCGTTTGGAGAGGGGTCTACTAATGAACGCACCGTGCGATTTTGGTTTAAACGCTTTCGTGATGGAAATTTCGACTTAAAGAACGAGCCACGAGGAAGACCGCCCACACAGGTGAATAACGATGAATTAAGAGAGATAGTGGAAGCCGATCCTAGTCAAACTACCCAGGAATTAGCGGCATGGTTTAACGTTACCTTACCCACTTTATTGACTCACTTGCGTCAAATCAATAAAATAAAAAAATACGAAAAATGGG
The DNA here is from genome assembly GCA_949358125.1 of Idaea dimidiata. Taxonomy (NCBI): domain Eukaryota; kingdom Metazoa; phylum Arthropoda; class Insecta; order Lepidoptera; family Geometridae; genus Idaea; species Idaea dimidiata. Next base: position 9,322,092 of record OX442339.1, on the reverse strand, counting down.
TGCCTCATGATTTGACTGATCTGCAGAAAGAAACGCGTGTTGAAACTTGTGTTGCCTTGTTGAACCGGTACAGAAATGAAGGAATATTGGATCGTGATGAAAAGTGGATTCTTTATGATAACCGGAAAAGAAAAATGCAATGGCTGACCCCAGGTCAAATGCCACAACAGTGTCCTAAAGCAAAACTTACCAATAAAAAGGTAATGGTAACTGTTTGGTGGTCTCAGCATGGTGTTATTCACTATAGTTTTCTTCGATCTGGTCAAGCAATTACGGCAGATGTCTATTGTGCCGAACTCCGAACCATGTTGACAAAACTAGCAGTAAAACAGCCCCGACTCATGAATCGATCTTCACCATTATTGCTCCACGACAACGCGAGACCTCACACAGCACGAGAAACCATTTTGACCCTTCAGGAACTGCACTTAGAAACCATTCGTCATCCTCCGTATTCACCAGACCTTGCTCCAACGGACTACCATTTTTTTCGTGATTTGGACAATTATCTACGTGACAAGAAGTTTTCCTCCCAGGAGGCAGTACAAAATGCTTTCACACAGTTTGTGCAAAGTTCTATAGCAAAGGCATTAATAACCTTCCCATTAGATGGCAGCAATGTATAGATAATAATGGCAACTATTTTGATTAAATAAATTTGTTAAAAATTTAAAAAATAAACAATTAAGATTTTCAGTAAAAATCGGCAATTTCATACTTTAACCCCTAATATTAGACACAAGGTATGGAACAAAAATACATACCAACCTAATAAAACTGCACGTATGAGTGAATATAGTATGCGAGTATACATACACGTCAGGTTTATTACAAAAATACACGAAATCATTAAAAAAACAAGTCTTCAAAATAATTTTTAATGAGCCATTACAGTAGGTACCGTTTATTAATAATTTTCTAGATGAAGTAACCTTTCGAAATACATAGTTACGTTATAAAAACAGTACATTTATTAAGGATTTATTTCATTAAACATTTCGATGAACAATGTTACTCGGAAGACTGGTAGATTTCTATCTCCGAAACAAAGGAACCAATCAACAAACAAGAGTTGTCCGACACAAACCACTCCGAGATTTAAGTACAAAGATTTATCTCCTTGGTAACCACTTAACAGTAATAATAAATTTTCTTCTACTTTGTTTAAACATACCTACCAACTCATCAAAGAAGAGTGGAATGCAAACATTTCAGGATTAGAAATTGACTTTCTCTTGATATTTAAAATTGAATGCAATGGGGTTCCCTAAGGGAGTTTTCGAAGATTCAACGCTTTCTAGACAACTTTTAACGATGCAGTATGTTTTTGCGGACATTAAAAAACCGGCTAAGTACGTCGGACTTGTGCACAAAGAGTTCTGTCTGTATATACCATAATCACAATGTTGGTCAGGTCGGCACAGTTGGTAAGTCATCAATAGTCATCATTGTCTATACCTACTGCTATAATTGATTAGGCAATATGTTTTACGCCCGGCCATCTGGCTGACACCAATCTTCTTTGAGGCCAAGCAGTTTACTTGCCACCGCATGGAGAGTTGGCTCAACAAACACTCTCAGATTGATTCCTAAGGTACATTTTAAGAAACCTATACGGGAAGAAATGGGGTACCCTATTCTATGGCTTACACGGCGTAAATTTAATAACAAGGGGTTTTACGCGTGTGATTAGGATAAAAAGTAGCCTATATGTTTTTCCAGCTACCTATATTCCAAGTTTCATCGTAATCGGTTGAGCGGTTTTTAGGTGATTGAGTAACAAAGTCACAGACACACATACAAACTTTCGCGTTTATAATATTAGTAGGTAAGAAGTAAAATAGTAGGATTTATTGAATCATTCATTAGGCAAGTAACACACGTAATCTTGTGTGTGTCAGTCGATTAAACACAGAATTGCTCATGGACTCGTAGGTTGTTGAGTGAGCTAAGCTAGGCTAAGCTAAGCCTGTCATTCGCGAGAAAACATCGGAGTGCAGTATCTTGGGAGTTAGACATACACAGCACAAGAAATACGATATTGTATTACATTTGAAGGTTGTGTTGGAAATATTTTGCAGAAACATTTTATCTATAAATAAGGAGAATCATTCTTAATATTTCAGCTAATATTATTTTTCTTATTTCTGCTTGTAAGTACGTAAAAGTAATAAAAACGACAATGTGATTAGAGCTTACATAATGCAATTAAATTTCAACGACTCTTTCAATTCACTTTTGAAAATATTAGGTATATTATAATGTTTTTATAAAGTAACTTATAATCTATTTTATTAAATAAGTAGTAATAGGTATTACGCATTTTACCGTCTTACGTAAATTTCGTTAAAATATCGAATAAAGAGATTCTTAGGATCTCTTGGGATTTCCAAAATATGCCTAGTATTTTAGAGCTATGTAATTTAATCAAAACAAATAACAACAGAAAACAACAAAATATTTTTTTACTAAATAAATGAGTTACATTACATTAGAGTTAGATAGTCATTTGTTTCTTGACTCGACGGAAATATTATTTTATTCATTTTAGCTGAAATAGAAGTTAAAAAATAAAGTTTAAAAAGTTTCAGTTTTAACTTGTGTGTTTCCGCAATTAGGTCTTTGGGCCTTTGTGCCTGATATTAAGCCGTGGGTTTTCTCACGATGTTTTTGTTCATCGTAAGAGCGATGTTAATAGCGCACATAATTTTAAGAAAAACACATTGGTGCGTGGCCGGGATTTGAAACCACGACCTTCGGAATGTAAGTCGGAGCATCTACCCACTAGACTAACACCTAAAGATAAAAAATAACAAAAATACAATGCATAAATCAAAATTCAAACTACACCAAAATCGTATTTAAACAGAAATTAGATAATTAAATCTCACTGGACAGCGCGCGGCGTCCTCGATTTTATAATTAAATACTTGTATAAAATAGTCAGAACCCCAGTAATTTACGAGAGTGTTATGATAACCTAATAACCTCGAAAGGTTCGATGTAGTCACCTTTCATGACAAGACGCAATTCTGTTGGAAAGTCAAATGGAAAAGCGTAAACAATCTTAATGTCTTTGCTGCATGCACAACATAACGCTGTTGCAAAATTTCACACTAGTAATAAATTGCTGCCAGGTTACAGTACATTATCATTTCCACATCTAAATTATTCAGTTTTTTACCTCTTTCAAAATTTCCTTTTGAGTTCAACGGCTTCTTTTGTTTACTTAAATATCTGTATTTTCGTTATTAGTAGGTACCTAGTGTGGGTACTTGAGTGCGAAACAAAACAAAAGGCAGTTTCTGCGTCTCTTTTTAGTAGACAGGTATAATCAGATGATTGAAATATGATTGATTTTATACACAAGTACTAGAACTAACTAAGTAGTCTATGTATCTTTATTTTATGACTTTAAACTTGACGCACTCTGTGGCACGAGGGACGAACACCCGGCTACGATGCAGAAGGTTACGGTCTCGATTCCCGCCCGGGACAAATCTGCAACTGTTTGTTTCTAGGTGTTTGCTATACGAATAATATGTATGTATTTACAAAAAATATACCATAATAATATGTACCTAGTATATCCGTCGTCTAGCACCCTTAGTACACCCTAGTTGCTTCTTCTTTTTCGTGTAGTGGTGTGGCTCACCTAGTGTTAGATTTTTCAAGTCGCTCTAAGGCCTCTAAAATGACCTACTGATATCAGAGATGACAAGCCTAGTGGCTTAGTTCAGGCGAGTTAGATGGTGCCGTGTGCCACATCCTGCCATAAATCTATTTCTTTTTTTAAGTATTTTGTATAATATGCGCCCCGCAGTTGCACCCGTGTAGGTCCGATCCCGCGGAAATTTTGGAATTAAAAGTAGCCTATGTATTATTTCAGGTCCCCAGCTACCTATATCCATACCTGTCTATATTATATATAAATTTCATCGCAATCGGTTCAGTAGTTTTTGCGTGAAAAAGTAACTGAGTCACATAGGTACATCCATACATACATAAAACAATCACGTTTATTGACCGAACGAGCGAAGTGAGTGAGGTCCAGTGTAGACGGGCCTGGCGCTTGTATCTTTGTATGTTTGTTCGACGATAACTTGAGTTTCGTAGCCCCGATCTTCATGAATTTTGGTATGCGCGTAGTTTAGGTCAATAGAATTTATGAGTTCGAAGATGAGCTGGATCGGTAGGGGGGTTGGGGAGATAGGGGGTGCAAAAAGAGAAAAAAATCAAGTTCTAAAAATTTGTCAATAGATGGCGCTCGACATCACTCTTAGATCGCGATATCGTTGCGTTTGCTTGCGATATATACTCCAAGATCTGACATTTTTGTAGGGAATGTGAACGTCTATTAGTGTTCAATGTAATTAATTCATGTTTATGTTACAAAAAATTCTGGTCGATTGTCGTAATTAAGGAATAATTCTTGTTGTGTTATCGTTTTTACTTGTCTTTCGTTATATTATTCGTTTAATAATAATTCTTATTTTGTAAAAAAATAAAGCTGATGGTGTTAAAATCCTACAAAAAACAATATCTCTGTAAATGGATTCTCGTGAGGTCTCAGTTCGGGGCGAATTACTAGTAATATTAGTAAGACTAGTAGCGCCCCGCGGTTTCACACGCTTAAGTCCGGATCCCGCTTTATAATATTAGTATTCAACGTGACCTTAGAAATAGACTTATTTGAAAAGTGTGTCTTGTCTCTTATTTTAGGTTAAAACGGAAAATAAAAGTGTATGGGTACACACTTTCATTCTGATAGTGTTGTGTTCTTTCAGTTAGAGCAACATTCAAACATATTCCTCTGTTTTCGCCCTGAATTCATGGTTTTTTTTACTCTAGAATATTTGAATATCCATATTCATATTGGTTACCAAAAATTGTTTACTAACTGGTGGCACTACTGCTTCCCCCCGCCAATGAATGGGTGCATGAGGTCTTTGCAGTAACTAATAAAAACGATTGAAACAAAAGCGAAAGACAAACGAAATTGAAACAAAAACAGATCGAAGTGATAATAAGTTATCTAATTAGTAATGGTGAGCGGTGTCGGTCTAGTGGTAAATCTCCCGACTTTCATTCCGAAGGTCTTGGTTTCGAATCTCGGCTAACCGCGCACAAATGTCTTTTTCCTTGCGGAAAAGTTATGTGCGTTAATAACATCGCTGGTGAAGGAAAACATCGTGAGGAAATCCACGACTTAGTTGGCTCCTGACGTATCGACCAGTTCTTTCATCGGGGCATGGCTGACTAAGCTGGGAGGGAGGTATAGGTGCTGGGCAAGCCCACTCCACCTAAGAGCGTCCCGGGCACTATACAGGCGACCGGTGATCCTAAAGCTGGCGGATTCCTATCTCAGCGAATTAGTCTCGCTATACCGAAAAGAAATGCTGCCAGCATCTTGGGGACGATGCCTCATGAGGGCGTCTACGATGGCTTTTTCTTATTTTACTTTAAGTGTATGTTATATGTATGTTAATTATTGTATTATACTTAATTTTTGTTTTCTTTTTTAAATAAATGCATCATCTAAAATTAAATTAAATTAATCAGTTAATACGATTGACTACATACAGTCATTAGTACTTAAAGTCGACCACACTAGCTGAGGCTACCAGTCAGCAAAGAAATTAGTAACAATTTAGTAGTTAAGCTCTGGACTACTTACATTAGCCAGTGTCTATACCTACATAATATTCGTATATAATGTCAGCATAAAATCAACGAATGTGAAGGCCACCTGTCAGCTGTCACCTGTCATCTGTCAAGCGTTCAAACAACGCACTGACGTATATTGTAGGTACCAGACGACCCTTTCCAATTATAATTTAATCCGCTTGTTATCACTCAAGCGGATTATGAAACAGGCTAATACTTTTCTATTTAAAAGCGGCAAATATCACCCAAGCCATGCCCCGAAAATGATTTTACTAAATGTAAAATCCTGACTTTTAATTGATTTTATAAACGAATACGTAGTGTTTTTTTGTTAGATAATTTTGAGATTACCTAAGTACTACTTACGGATTAGTCAGATCTAACATTACTAACAGTAAACATTTTAATTTAGAAAACAAAAGATCCCAATTGTCTAAGAACCCGTCGTTGGGTACAGTAGTGTATAGGAAAATATTCATAAATATATTGCACAACTTTATACACAGCGCTATCTAGCCCTAAACTAATCCCTAGGCTTGTACTATGGGTAATAGACAGTGGATATACTACATATTATACTCTTTTTTGTAAATAGAATAGAAAGAATACACCCAGATCCAGAAACAAACATTTATGGTTAGCAGAAATATTTGTTCCGAACCCGCAACCTTCTGCGTTGCAGTCCGGGCGTCGCCCGACGTGCCATACAGACGCCGTCGAAAGTAAGTACCTAATAAATTCATACTTATATCTTAATTTGTACCAACCGAATATTCCAATATATTAGGTATAAAACTTCTAATAATGAAGCAATTTTAAGCTCTCTTTAAAAAATAATTCTAACTTTAAAATGAAGCTAGGTCGGATACATTTGTGGTCGTAAAAGCGACTCAAATAATTTTGTTCCAAATGATAGAGCAAGGGTAAGTTATGAATGGCGAATAAATCTAGCTTAGACTGACAGAGGTAGACTTTTCTGTTGCGAAGGTGATTCAGGTGGGTAGCCATTCTTATTTTTCGGGGTTTGTTGTAAATAAGTTATAGGTAAAAGTAACACACTTATTATACTATCGAGATAAGAATCATTGCAAGTATTATTCAATTGCGCATTGCGATACGAAACATTGAGTAAGTTATTACGAGTGATTGCATTCGAAACAATTGCTCTATCCATGCATGTGCTGGGTGCTGGTAGGTTATGGTATAGAACCGTCATAAGCTCAACGGCCAGTGATCTGTAGAGAACTATTCCTACTTGTAGCAACAATGACAGTTTAGAGTTAATGTGCAGGTCTCATCAATAAATACAAGTAAGATAAAATAAGTAAGTATGAAATATTACAAAAAAGATATCAAAGACAAAGCAAAGAAAAATCATAACCAAAAACGACAATTCATATTGTTTGCGATCCCTTCATAGATATATCTACGTTACTGAACAACCTTTGTTCGGCTAACCGTCACTGAAATGCTACTGAATGGGAACTGAATTTTGGAATCGGTTTCATTTTCTTGATTTAGATCGGGATAAAGGGATAAGATATTTGAACATAGTCGAATTGCAAAATGCTAATGATTTGGCGTCGAGATTAAATTTCCATACATCGCATAAATTAATTAAATGTTTGCATAAATCAAAGGTGCATAATACGAATAAATTTAACGATTACGTAAGTCGTTAGATATGTACGTAGGTAAGCAGGTACTCAAGACTAAAAATAAAACTTTTAACAAGCTGATTTAACATCGACATCTATAAAAACAGCAAACGCAATAAGTAAATAAAGTTTGTGGGGTAAAATAAAAACTTTTTAACAGCGTTTACATAAAGTTTACACAACATTGGCATACCGATTGAAGTCGCATACGATATCGTGTGTTCCACGTAAATTGTAGACTCCACGTGTCAGTTTATACGACACTTAATTAAATGGAAGTGCGTGGAAGGCGCGTGGCGAGGGCGAGGCGGCGTCGACGCCCGACGTTCGCTCTCGCCGAAGGAGCGAGTGGTACTGACTCGCCCCGCGCGCCCGACCCGTCCGAATCATCCCTTAGCTTCCCCGATCCACAGGGTCGAGGAATCCTCTCTCTCACCTACAAGCTGCAGCTTACCATTTTGAATTGCTGACTGCTCCATTGCCAAGCGCCGTCTTATTAGCATAAAGCAAATTAAGATGCACCGAACTTTAAGCTTCACGATTCAGGTGTTAGCGACGACGTACTGAAACACAAAGAGTTGGCACTAGTTACGTTCAACAACCCCTATTGTTAATTATTCATGCAGAATATAGTTTATGTCGCTTGATTTCAGGGATTTCGTTAGTAGATAGGTAAATACCAACCTTAATACCTGCAGAGCTTTGTGTGTAATAAATTAGGGTAAAAAAACCTTTAATAATTTATCGTATGGACCAGATACAAGTGTCGGACTTTTATGTCCTTTAAAGGGTAAACGAGCACAATTAAACACGGCAGTAACGTTTCGAATTTGTCAATTTATTTAACAATACCTGCTTGTAACGGTTTCGCCCGCGTAAGTCCCGATCCCGTCAGAATATCGGGATCAATAGTAGCATTGTTACTCCTCGAGAAAGTAACTTTCTTTTGATAAAAGAATTTTTGAAATCGGCCTAGTAGTTTCAGTGCTTATTCATTACAACCAATCAAACAAAACTTTCCTTTTTATAATGTTAGGTATATTTTAACATCGAATTGAAAATATAATGAACATTTCAAAATGCTATGTAATTGAAAATATACCCACGCTCTACACATTGAATTAAAAAGCGCTTTAATTTATAATTAATATTATGTAACTAATTTTATATTCGGGGTACAATGAAGGGGTACCTCTAAGAGGAGGCCATTGCCAAGCAGTAGGGCAAATTATCGGACTGATAAAAAAAAATATTCCCTAAGTGTAGGTTAACAATTTAAAGTATATACTTACAGCAATACGGACCCAATGTTTACCTTCAAAACTACCTGAAAAATATAACCACCTAACTATAACTTAAAACTAGGTTAATGTAATGTAAAACATAAAGTTTGAAAAAAAATCGATGTAATTGCATATTAAATGGATTATTTACGTTACACGTCCCCACCCGCCCACAGCGGCTGTTCCGCCCATCAAATGAGCTGCCTTTGAAACCTAATGCTTTACTCACTACCACCGTTAAACACAGTTATTTCAACTAATGAATAACGCCGTATGTTCGGGGGGTAATGTTGTGTCTTGGAACGGAAAATAAGGAATGGTAGCTCTTGTAACCGTAGACGTTAGATAAAGGGTTATGAGGGTTATTTTGTTTTTGAATTGGCCAATCCAGTGCAACAACGTTATAAGAAACTAGTAGCGGCCCGTGGTTGCACTCGCTTACTCTCTCGACTCTCGTGGCTCTCTAGCTTCACTCGCTCTTCCCGATACCGCTGGAATCCTATCCTACAAATATAATAAATGTAAATGTGAAAATAAATAAAAGTGTGTGTGTTTGGATGTTTGTTACTTAATCACGCTAAAACTACTGAACCGATTGCGATGAAACTTGGAATATAAGTAGTTGGATACCGGGAATAACACACAAACTTTTTATCCCGATATTCCCGCGGGAACGGGACATACGCGGGTGAAACTGCGTAAAAACAGCCTAGGTATTATTTTCGGTCTTTAATTAACTGTGCACATACCGAATTTTGTCAAAGTCAGCTGTTTTTGAGTAAACTAGCAACAATCACGTATATGTTTCTATTCGTTGGCCAAAGTAGCAGTCAGCCCTTTGGTCACTCAAAGCTAAAACTATTAATTTTGTTTTAGCTTCAGGTAAAAGATCTAAAGCTAAATATTAATATTTCAATTCCGGCCGCATTGACAAATGAGATTCACTAGAAGGAGTTGCCAAAGCCACAATGCAAATTGAACTTCAAAAGCTGTAAGGAAGCTGTAAATGTTTACAGGTAGTCACAACCGGCACCCAACCGCGTATCTTCCGTCGTAATCGGCATTGAAATCCCACTTCGCAAAGGAATAAACTGCGCGGTTCAAACCATAGCGTTAATTTTCACGCATGTTAAGGCGACGCCGTCGAGTTCAACTGTTATTGAAACCGGCAGCTCAAGAGACCTCGCATTCAATGACAGTTAAACTCGACGGTGTCGGCTTCAAATGCACGCAAATCAACAGTTTGAACCTCACAGTATATTCCTTTGCGCAGTGGGATTTCGATGCCGATTACGACGGAAGTTGCGCAGTTGCCATGCCGATTGGTATAAAATAGTTTTCCTGACTTTATATAATATTAACGCATAGTTCTTTCTTTATGTTATGTTTTCACCCGTAGATTTCTTAATAGTTTTTTTATCCGATCCGGTGGATATCTTTGGCTGCATTTTATAGTGGGGGATAATCGCCGGCTTGTTGTCAATTTCATAGTTTGTGAGTAAAATTGTTATTGAAAAGGACCTCTACGTGTTGGCTTCGGCTCCACGCACGCCTTCCAAAGGTCATAGCCCCGTGATACTGGACGTATAACAGACATAATAAATAATAGCCACTATAATAATTATATATAAGGAACTATATTTAAGGAGCCACCAATGTTAGCGTCGGTGGGCCCAATTATTTTCTTCCACTTAATCGAAAAAATTTTTTTTTATAATTACTTCCTTCTACGGTTTCAAACAAAATTTTAATTTCGACCGACTGTGCACATGTCAATGTATTTATGCTTAAAAAAAGGGCACTAACACCGCTCTGTCGGTAGAGGAAAATATAGCGAGGAAACCCGCGTCCTAAAATCAGTTTAGTTAGGAAGCGTCATACCAGGGTACGAAATAAATAAAATAGGTTATACAATACATGTGCGTATGTAACACTTACCTATAGTAATTTACAAGACAAATATAATAATAAAAAAACCGGCCAAGTGCGAGTGGGACAAGCGCACGGAGGCTTCCGTACCATTAATGCAAAAAAAAGGCAAAAAAGCACGTTGTATTGCCCCCTTAAATATTTGTTAATTTTTGTTTTTATTGCGGCAACAGAAATACATCGTTTGTGAAAATTTCAACTGTCTCAGTAGATCCAATTTGTGACGCATGTTTTTTAAATAGATTTAATGAGAAAAAATATTCTTAATGGAACCAATATGGATCTAGTCATTTTCTAAGTAGATGCAATAGATCCAATTTGTGACGTAGTTTTTTAAAATAGATTTAGGTATTGGGAAAAAAAGTTCTCAATAGAACCAATTGGATCTTGATCACTAGATCAACAGAGAGTAAAAGTAGCTATCACGGTTCTCGAGATACAGCCTGGTGATAGACAAACGGGCGGACGGACGGCGAAGTCTTAGTAATACGGTCACGTTTTTACCCTTCGGATACGGAACCCTGAAAAGCATCGATATCAGGAACAAAGTCGTCAATGTTAATTAATCGCCGCCATAATTAATTAGAAGCCAATGACCTACATCGATTGATATAACAAAATCGGTCCTATGAAGCGTTGACCGCGTCGGATCGCAGACGGAATGTTCATAAACATTAGATTACACATTCTTGTTGATAGATAAGCTAAAGTGGCAATTGATAGTTTTGATGTCTGTCTTAGATAAATTTACATGAAAACTGAAGAGAAAAACGACAAGCTTTTGGAACGAGAAAACAACTAAACCGATTGCGACGAAAAGTAGCGGAAACATTTGACATTTACCTACTACTTTTTACTAATCCGATTGCTATTACGAAACGTACGCGAATGAAATCGCCGAAGTATTATTCCATAAACTCCGAATTCATTCCACTAGTTACTTTCGTGTTCACTCACACTTCGCTCACGATTCGAAACGAAACTGGATTCTGCCTCTCGCTTTAGTTGAACTCTCTAAAAGTAGCTGCTCTATAGCGCATCCTATTCATGAATAAAATTTATAGAATTCCAATTAAAAATCTTACAGCAATAAACCGCCATGAAATAGCTATGAGCTTTTTACAATATCGACAGGCAGGTTCAAAGTATCTACCACAAAAGGTTTACAAAAATAGTAAGCGGATTATGTAAATTACTAACGAATGAGATTTATTCCCGGTCGTTCCCACCTTGTCGTCCCTACTGGGGACGAGTGGGAAAAAAAAGTTTCACTCGTCCCCAGTGGGGACGATTAAAACTTTTTATTTCCCACTCGTTCCCGCTATAGTCCGAGAGGCAAAATTAGGTACATGGGGTTTTTAATAAGAGATTTCACGGATTGTTAAAATGACTACGACTTTCATCAATTAATAAGAAAGGAAAAGAGGTCGGAATTCTTTTCACTTTCATTGTCCTACCTTCTCTCATGCATGACCAACGAATAACTAGTGAACAGGGCTGTTCTAGATAATCATACTGCATCTAATAGCTCATTTACATACCATACGATAGTCAGCCTGTATCTGTACTGACGGCCACCCCGGTGGAAAAAAAGGGAGTGGCCGAAGGGAATATGTACGAACATATAGATATATACTTAGATGGATCGTCACCTAGGTACCACTACATCACTGCCGAACTATCTTTCTTATCATCATCGTCAGCTAATGTATCAATTAATAAAAATAACCACAATTTCTTTTTCTTTGTTAACAAATAATAGGATAACTAACTATAACTCAGATTACAGTACCATACGTTTTGTTTGCAGAAAGAACGTGGTTCTTCTTAGTGGTTACTTTATGGGGCTTAATATTATTTTTATTTCCTAGCAGAATAAATAAAGAAACGTAAGACTTTAGTATTTACGAGTAAGTGTTTATCCTACAAATAATAACGCAAATTCTAGTTTAGTTATTTGAAAGAATAAAAAAACTTATAAATTATTTGTAGTATGATGTACCCATGTGTTCTATTGAACTGAACTTACCCTGCGGACTTCGAAGTAAGCTTATTAAATTGTATCAATATGATGAAAACAGAAAACGAACTGTTAAGGGCAAAAGCACCTATGGAAGTTCTTACCTACGAATATATAATATTCAATTCATAATCATATATTCACGCCTTATTTATGAAGCCCTTGTTCGTAAACATAAAATTGGAATCTTGACAGCGTCTCTAAGCTCGTAACTGTACGTTCATGAATTATCAAATATTAAACCAACCAGATTTATTTTCCCGAGAACCAAGAAATGCAGGTTTTTCAACGATTTCATTCATCGCATTAAGTTTCGGTTTAAGTAGTCGTTTGAAACATCTTCAAAAAAATGAAAGACGATTCCCATTAAATGGTGAATAAAATATAACTAATCTTATAAAAGGGTTCGTTATTTTATTCGAATCTAACTTGAAATAATATTCGAGCTCACAAAATTCTAAGTGTACATTTTATTGAGTTGCTTTATAAATTTTTACGACAAATTTTATAGCATTTCGCACAATGAAACATTACCCGGGGTGAGGCGCGGAGAGGGCTGCTGTAACCGTTTTATGTTCGTCCTAAAATCTATTTATTTGCTTCTATTTCTATTGCTGCAACTTAAGACATTGAAATTAGTGATAAAATCAAGCAATTTACTCTATTGAAGTGTAATAGACCTCTGAATTGACCGACCTTTGCGCTTGGGCCTTATTTTCGCAATTAACTATCTTATAAAAAGTAATCGCTCGTTTACACGATGCGAGCTACTATCTAGCTAGCCAGTAGACAGCTACTCGTACGCCAGTATCTCGTGCGTGATACTTGTTCTTTACGTGCAAATTACAGACATACCTACAGCTATTCGCCAGACTAATTCGTACGCTAGTTAGTACAATATTACCGTGCTGTAAAATAGGTTTACAATTAGAGTTTCTTTATCTTTTTTTTACCCACAACAACAACAGTAACGGAGACGGTAAATGCGTTAGGGGTGAAAGATTTGTGTTACCATTTTTCTTAGGAACTGCTGTTTTTAAACTAGGTAAATAACACCAAACTGCATTTAGTGACCACCATGTAAAATAATAGTATAGTTATGTATACTTAGTACTCTTAAAATTTAATTTGATTAGTCTTCAATGCAGCTAATGTTAGACAGTAAACTGAATAAATAACGAAGACACACCTTGCGGAAAGTCTGTTGTGTCACCGGAAATAAAACGACAAAGTAGATAGATATATACAGGTAGATTGATAGACGACGTTACACTATCGTGACCTACATTCAGTTTATAAATAAAGTCAAAATACCCTGAGGAAGATGTCTGCAAAGGCACCGAAACGTTGGCATTGCAATAATGCCGTTAATAAAAACAACGCGATTCAAAAAGAAAAAATAAGTTTTATTGAAAACAGAAGAAAAATCAATAAAGTCATTTAAACATTTAAACAAACATCACATCATCATTTCATTTTTTTGTTTAGTTAAAGATTTAGTTGTAGGTAGACCAACAAATTGTGCAGTACTATAATTTTGTTTAAGAAAATGAATAGTAGGTACTGACGCAATAACACCTATCTGTAGGTAAAAAGAACAAAGAGTTGGACAACTTCTGTGTAAAAATCTGTGAAAATATTTTTTATTCAGATTGAGGCATTCATGGCTTCAAGGGAATAGGTAAGTGCTATCACTACAGAGTGCCGGAAAATAAAAGACAGTGCAGAAACACGTTTGTCGAAGCGATGCAGAAAAGCAAAATAAAAACTTTGTCAACATTTCAGTGAATAAAAAGAATTTATTATAATTTCGTTATTCAATTTATACTGAAATGTCCTTTATTCTTGCAATTAGGGAAATATAACGACGCATTTTTTTACTTTTAACCTACGTATTTAAAATCCAGTTGTTCAATATGTAAGGAAACGTTACGACAGGTACTCGACGGCCTCCTTCGTTGCCCCCCAAAAAGGTCGGAAGCCACGATTAGCCTGCGTTTGAAGTCTTTATAGCAGTCATTTAGAGAGTAATGTGCCGCTCAAATATAATTTCAAAAAGAATGTTCTAAAGACTACAGTTACATACTACCTACCTACTTAGTTATCTTTGAGTCAACTTATTGGAGGATTTGGAACATTTTTATTTTTAGGGTAATAATATTATCCAAGCGAAAAACGATGAATCTTTTTGCTCAGATAGGTACCTAATTATGAAAGATCTTCGTGTCTTTGAACCAAAATGATTTACTTAAAATTTAAAGCTTTGATATTTCTCATCCCAAAACATAAGTATACCTATATATAATTTGAAATATATTGTTTACGCGTCAAATACCAAATGATCCAACACAATAAAACAGGACCCAGCAACGGCAATCTAACATCAAAAGATGTATAAAAATAATTGATCTGCATAAATAGGTAATAATTTTATTCATAGAGGGAAAGGTCGTTTTATGTGGTTGAATTTTAATACTGGATGATGAGCCGTGGACACCGAGAATAATTACTGCCTTTATCTACACAGGCGATGCGATGTTATATCTCGTAACGACCTCATTAGCATTATGTATCATCAATTCTAGGTAGATATATGTTGTATCTTTGTGTACCTATTAATCTTTTAGTTTGAGCAACTACTTACTTATATGCTGGCCATAAACATTGAATTGCAACAACAAAATCTTACTAATATTATAAACGCGAAAGTTTGTATGTATGTGAGGTTGTTACTCTTTCACGCAAAAACTACTGAACCGATTGCGATCAAACTTGGAATATAGGTAGCTGGGGACCTGGATTAACACATAGGCTACTTTTTATCCCGATATTCCCGCGGGAACGGGACTTAGCGGGTGAAACCGCGGGGCGCAGCTATATAGCAAAAAGAACAAAAATCCAAATCCTAAATTTTTTATTCGTTGAAAACAACAGTCCTGCTGTTACAGCTTGACCTATTAGCTGGTTTATACGGTGCGAGCTAGCGTTCGAACTATTGCCTAGCCAGTAGAGAGCTACTCGAACGCCAGGAGCTCGACTGTTTTCACAATCCATAGCACTCGCACGTGCGAGTTACTCACATTGAGTTACTGCAGTGCAAAGCTACTCGGCAGGCTGATTCGACAGCTATAACTCTCTGTGTCAAATACCTAATCTGCCGTAGTCCTCGTTTATGATTTTTGCGAGCAAACGTTGAGCAAGTTACCTTTTCATCAAAGGCAAGCTGAAATGTTGGTAACATTTTGTGAAAGAAACATTTAGTACACATGCTCACAAAACTGATACTCAAAACTTGTAAATTTGTAAAACGTTTCACCAAAGCAGCTCACGCAGCATTTTTTCCAGTTTTATACAAGAGGTGACCCTACAATATCCTTTATACTCCGCCAATTTCGAAACTGAACGTTCCTTTCCTAGTCCGAAATTGCATTCTAGCTCGGACAACTCTCGATTACTCGCTCGTTTCGTCTGTTAACCTTTTATAGAGTTATCTGGATCGCGCTGTTTGACGTATCGGTACCAAAATTCAAAGGGTGTGACTTTATGGTACCTAATTTGAAAGCAGAAGCAGAAATTGCTTGCTGTGGTCTCTAGTTGATACAATCGGTTTAATTCGCGCGTGCGAATCTTTGCAAATCGAATCCGACCATTATTATTATTGACTGCTAAGATGGCGTATGGATCAGTTATGGTAAATTCTGACAGCCCTATAGAGTTAATTATTAATTCCCTTTGAATTCAGAAACTTCTAGAGTCTATGGGCCCTATACTGTTATATTACTCTTTGCCTTGGGCTGTCAAGAACCCTGGCATAAACGCCAACCCGCCGCACGACTCTACAATTTTGGCAATTTTCTATTTTTATTTTTATATTCAAAATCATAAACCGAAGCATAATTTTTGTGTAGATGGTAGGAATGGTGATAGATATGAATAATCTAAACTTTCATTTTATATTACCTAGATAAATAATCTGGTGGCAAGAGGGTATCATCATATCGACGAGATCTCGGGACCAAACTACCTTTCTATTCAAAGAATATTTTATGTAAAGCAGAAATATCACAATTTAACGATAGAATATTCGATCGCGCACCTGGGGTCAGAATTTTGATACAATTTTTAATATTCGCAGGTGACAGCACGCGTACTATAGCAAAGGTCTCGATCCCCGCCCGGTCTGCCTGTATTTGATATTTTTATAGCTCCCCCATATTATCATGAGTTATTGCCCAGCAATTTAAATATGAATGGAGGTTCGACAGTTTCATGTCTTTTGTAAGATGAAGTATATGTGCAATGGCACATAAAATATCTGTGTCAAAAACAACTCGAAAATATCATAATATCCTGGATGACCGGGGAAATATCGGCTGAAATTATGAAAATATATCAACGTTAAGATATTTTAGCACAGCAATGTTATTAAAGCCTCAGGGACCAATTTCCCAAGTTAAACTTTATTGCGTACAACATTCTTAATTAGTTGCCCACCTATTTAAATTTAAGACTTCATTATCGCACCGTTCAAATTGTACAATTTATTAAGGTTTTCAAAGTTTTTTCTAATAACGGCTCGAAGAAATATAGAGGTTTATTCACAAATTTCCAGTTAACTGAAAAGACTCAAGAGTTTTTATAAGTCGCCTTAATTTCCATCCAATTGACTTAAAACTAGTACCTATCATTTCCGTAACTATTTACATACGAGGGCGACACCGAAAGTTTTTAGAAAAGGCCCCTTGTAAACAATATAATGGAAGAATAAAATTCTATTTTAAAAATATATCTCTTTGCATATATTGTTGAGTGTGCATTTCATTAATTTGCCACTGTTTTCAACTGGTTTAAAGTTTGAACTTGGTCGCTCTAATATCACCGATGATCTGCGTGAAGGCGACGACTGAAAATAACATTAGTGTTGTGCGACGTATGATAGAAACTGACAAAAGAGATTAGGCATCGCTATGAGTAAAGTGAATAAAATTCTACATAAACATTTAGCGGCTAGGAAGTTTTGGCTCTTTTGATACCTCAAAATTTAACCAAGGCCCAAAAACTCCTTTAAGGACGAGTAGACAAAGTGTATCATCGAATGCAGCGATATATAATTAATTTTACACACCTGCTGCTCTACAAAGTTACTTTATTTGACCAAAAAGGTCAACGTAAAGCGACTCTTTATTCCCTAGGTGCATAAAGTGCACATTATGCACCTAGGGCATAAAGTAATTTAAATTTGGATCTAAGGTTCTGGTAGCATACGGCCATTTCGAACTGGCCACCTAGACATAACACATAAAAAAAATAAAAACTGGGCAATTTTTTTCTATTTTCATGGACGGAAGGGTAAAGCAAAAAGTTTTGGTTAGTATAAAGCCCCAACTTTTTTTTTTCATCAGCTAAGGCCGATGTGTGGTTTCGTCATTTTGATGTAACATTGTTAAATTTAATTAATATAAAGCTATTTCGCAAATTTGTTTTTATTGCTCAAGGCATATTTACTAGAAATATTTGAAAGGAAAAATTCATCTTCAAAAATTCACTTGCGGCGAGATTTGAACTCGCGTCCCTGGATCTCGCGTCCCTGAATCTCGCCGCAAGTGAATTTTTGAAGATGAATTTTTCCTTTCAAATATTTCTAGTAATATAAAGCTGTCAATATATTTCATATACGTTGCATTATTCTATTTTTTTGTTGTTAGTTAAATACTTATTTTTGTAGCCCTTTTATTGTCTCGCAGTAGATGTGTAAAATAGAGTGTTCACCTCGGTACTAAAGTCTGTCTTTATCTTGGGCGCTTGAATCCCACGCTTCACTCAGGACTCTAGGTACATAACTCCTTCGCTTCGCTCAGGAGTTAAGTTTTAACACTCTCGCTGCGCTCGGGAGTTAACCCTCTAGAGTCCTTCGTACGCTTTGGATTCAATATGTGTTGTAATATTAACTTATTACTATAAATTTGAACTCTTTAGGTCTGTGGTGACATAACTATTGTGTATGTCACATTCCTAATTTAGCAATTCTTTTGTTTTGTTGTCTGTGTTTTTCTTTCAAATAAAACTACGTATTTTTCAAATCTTATTACTTTAATTTATTAATTACCAAGGTTATGGGCCTATCCCACCTGTTCTAGCTTCAAAGTAAAAAATAAACCGTGAAGTGATAAAGATCCGTGAAAAGTAGTAGTTCCGTGAAAAACAACAACCGGTGGTCTGTTCTCGACGTACGAGAAAACTCGTTATAAGCAAAATGTCTTCAAATACGATGGCACTGATTGAAAAGCTTACTGGACGAGATAATTACCAAACATGGAAGTTTGCCGTGAAAACCTATCTTGAGCATGAAGAATTGTGGAGTTGTGTAAACTCAAATATACTCGACGTTAAACTTGACACTAAAGCAAGGTCAAAGATAGTTTTGCTAGTAGATTCTACACTTTACATTCACATACAAGATGCAAAGACAGCTAAGGAGGTGTGGAATAATTTAGAAAGAGCTTTCGATGACAAGGGATTAACACGCAGAGTTGGTTTACTAAAAGTTTTGATAACCACAACTTTGGAAACATGTTTGAATATTGAAGAATACATAACGAAAATTATGTCGACGGCACATAAACTACGAAACATTGGTTTTACTGTAGATGATGAGTGGCTAGGAACGCTTTTATTAGCTGGACTGCCCGATGTGTATCAACCAATGATTATGGCCCTCGAAAGCTCAGGTATGACTATAACAGCTGATTATGTAAAGACTAAGCTCCTCCAAGATGTGAGAAACTCAGAGTCTAATGCTTTATATGTTAAAAGTAAACAAAATCAGTCTCAGAAAGTCAAACAAGCTTCAGATAAAAACAGAAACAATGTGTTTAAGGGTTCACGATGTTATACATGCAATAAGTATGGACATTTGAGTAAGAACTGTTGGAATAAAAGTAAAAAAACAGAAAAATCGGAATATGTCGCAGCTTTTTCAGCATCCGAAGCAAATAATTCGGATTATTGGCATATTGATTCAGGAGCATCTATGCATATGACAATGCACCGAGACTGGCTCACAGATATAACTCATACACCTGTACCGACTGTAAGGATTGCCAACAATAAAAATTTAAATGTTGAATGTTCTGGTAATGTATGTATAAAGATTAATGGAAAATCTATACAGGTGAGAAATGTTTTATATGTACCGGAATTAAAGACTAATCTTCTCTCAGTAAGTCAAATTATTAAGAATGGTTGCCAAGTGAACTTTGATCAGAAAGGCTGTAAGATAATAAACAAAAATAATATGGAAGTCGCTGCTGCACAGTTGATAAATAATATGTACCGGCTAAAAACTAAAACAGTTAAAGCATACATATCTGCATCAAATGACAATGACTGTTATCTATGGCATCAAAGAATGGCGCATTTGAATTTTGAAGATTTGAATAGACTGTCCGAAAAATCAGGTATGCAACTTCAAAATAAAGAGAAGGTGGTTTGCGTCACATGTATACAAGGAAAGCAAACAAGAAAGTCATTTCCGTCTGAAGGTTCTAGAGCTGAAGTGAAACTTGGACTTATACATTCTGATGTGTGCGGTCCCATGGAGGTTCCGTCGATCGGTGGAGCAAAATACTTTGTTACCTTTATAGATGATTATACTAGAAAGGTATTTGTATATATTTTGAAAAATAAGTCCGAGGTTTTGGAGAAATTTTTAGAATTTAAAGCTCTGGTGGAGAATCAACTAAGTTCAACTATTAAGACTCTTCGTACTGATAATGGATCAGAATATTTGAGTAATGAATTTAAGAACTATCTACAGAAGTCTGGTATTGTACATCAAACCTCTGCTCCCTACACTCCTCAGCAAAACGGTCTTGCAGAGCGAATGAATCGTACTCTGGTAGAAAGAGCTCGATGTATGCTACTAAATGCTAAATTACAGAAAAGTTATTGGGCAGAAGCTGTATTAACTGCATGCTATATAACCAATAGATGTCCAACCCGAGTATTAGCATTTTTAAGTCCTGAAGAGAGATGGAGTGGTATTAAGCCTGAAATTAATCACATGAGAATATTTGGCTGTGAAGCAATGGTACATGTTCCTAAAGAGAAAGCCAAGAAGTGGGACTCAAAGTCAAATAAGATGATCTTCGTTGGTTATAGTGAACAGACAAAAGGATACAGGCTGTTAGATCCGAAAACAAGAAAAGTAATAATTAGTAGAGATGTAATTTTTCTTGAGAGTTCTATAAAACGAGATTTTGCTATGATGCCGTTATCAGATTTGATTTCAGAAACAAAAGAGAACGAAGTTAGTTCCAGTATTAATGAAGGAGATCAAGATAATTCTAAAAATACTGAAGAGGTAGACAGCGATGATACGTTTCACTCCGATGAAGGATCTTTTTATGAACCAGATGAAAAACTAGATGAAATTGAAACTCTACCTTATATGAATACAAGATCTAAACAGAAAACTAACATTAATGTTAATAGTTACATGTGTACAGATGAAATCTTAGAACAGGATGTTCCACGAACATACAGTGAAGCAATATCTTCCGAAAATGAGAATGCACAGAAATGGAAAGAGTCAATTGATGATGAGTTACGAGCACACGAAAATAATAAGACTTGGACTCTAATAGAGAAACCCAAAGAAGTGAGATTGATAGGCTGTAAATGGGTCTTCAGAGTCAAAGAGGATCCATCCGGTTTAGTCTATAAATCAAGGCTGTGTGCTAAGGGCTGTGGACAGAAACCAGGCATTGATTACAAAGAAATTTTTGCACCCACAGTCAGGTATGATTCTATTCGTGTTTTACTTTCAGAAGCCGCTCAACACAATTTAGAAATGATTCAATTTGATGTGAAAACTGCATTTTTATATGGAGATGTTGAGGAAGACATTTATATGAAGCCGCCTGAAGGTTTGGAAGTCCAACCTAATCTGGTATGTAAACTCAATCGTTCTCTTTATGGTCTTAAACAAGCACCAAGGTGCTGGAACCAGAAATTTGATTGCATATTAAAGAAATATGGTTTCATTAATAATCAAGCTGACAGATGTGTCTATATTGGAAATGTAAAGAATTGCAAAGTATATTTGCTGCTGTATGTAGATGATGGACTCCTAATGTCTAGTTCAAAAGAATCGCTGGATAGAGTCATAAGTGATTTAAAAGACAATTTTGAGATAAAACATTTTAACCCAAAGACCTTTGTAGGGTTAGAAATTAAAAGATCTGAAGGTTGCATTTTCGTTCACCAATCTAAATATATTGAGCGCTTGCTATGTAAGTTTAACATGCAAGATTCTAACTCAAATAACATTCCAGTTGAACCTAATACTACATTAGAGAAGGGTACTGAGACTCCAGACAAGAATATTCAATACAGAGAGGCTGTCGGGTCACTTATGCATCTCGCAGTGGTAAGCAGACCTGATATCATGTATGGAGTCAGCCTTGTGAGTAGATATCTTAATTGTTTTGACCAATCTCATTGGAATGCTGTAAAGAAGATTATGAGATACTTAAAAGGTACCAAGAACTATGGTCTATGTTATTCATCTGCACAAAATAACATAGTAGTAGGTTATAGTGATGCTGATTATGCCAAAGACCCATGTACTCGTAGATCTTTAACTGGCTATGTATTTATTAAAAACGGAGCTGCCATAACATGGTCAACGCAACGACAGCAAAGTGTTGCTTTATCAACTACTGAAGCAGAGTTTATGGCTGCTTGCTCTGCAACTAAAGAAGCTATGTGGCTAAAGAGATTATTATTGGACATTGGTGAATTTAACCAAGATTCTATCAGTTTAAACATAGATAATCAAAGTGCAATATGTTTGATTAAAAATGTAGACTATCATAAACGTTGCAAACATATTGATATAAAATATAAATTTATTAAAGAGAGATATGCAGAGAAACAGATAAA
This sequence comes from Idaea dimidiata, assembly GCA_949358125.1. Taxonomy (NCBI): domain Eukaryota; kingdom Metazoa; phylum Arthropoda; class Insecta; order Lepidoptera; family Geometridae; genus Idaea; species Idaea dimidiata. The sequence goes on along the minus strand of OX442339.1, from coordinate 9,299,590 downwards.
TCTCAATTATGTCAATACTAAAGAGCAGTATGCTGACATTTTTACTAAAGCTCTCCCTAGAGACACGTTTCAATACCTTAGATCTAAACTAAATGTTATAGGTATTTAGTGACTTTAAACTGAGCTAGGTGTTTTATATTTAGTTGAATGTTTTAAACTCGGTTAAGTGTTTTAAACTTAGTTAAATGTTTTAAACTCGGTTCAAATTTGATGAGAGTGTTGTAATATTAACTTATTACTATAAATTTGAACTCTTTAGGTCTGTGGTGACATAACTATTGTGTATGTCACATTCCTAATTTAGCAATTCTTTTGTTTTGTTGTCTGTGTTTTTCTTTCAAATAAAACTACGTATTTTTCAAATCTTATTACTTTAATTTATTAATTACCACAATATGACGCCCGCTATTTAAGACAGGACTTTAGTACCTCGGTGCATAAACTACTATTAATGTATTATTTTTCTAAAAGATATAATAAAACTAATAACTAGTCAGTTTGCTTAGTTTTTGAGTTTCTAAAAACTTTCAATGTCACCCTCATCTCCTTAGATCTAAAATATCGCTTTACTTGGAACTACTTTTCGATAACTACATAACTTTTCTCTTTAATTTCAGCGGAGACATTTCTGTCAGTCGAAAGTTTCAATAAAACATAGACTATCTGTTACCAAAATGTTTAAAAGATTTGATTAATTTAATACCTACCCAACTTAAATGCGTTTTCAATTAATCAAGTGGCTTTGAATTCTTGTAGTACCTATATATGGATACTAAATATACACGTTTATCCTTATTAATGAGACTAATCTGATAAATCCCCCGAATGCGGAATTTAATTTTGAATTTCAATGGAAAGGCCCCGGACGCTTTCATCAGATTAACTGACCAATCATGATGTAAAATTGTGTCTGTAATTACATAATAAGAATTGAATACTTGTACTTGTTATCTCGATGGAATTAAATAGATTTTTTGTCTTAAACTAAATCGCAACTAATCTTACTAATACTATAAACGCGAAAGTTTGTATGTATGTATGTGAGGTTGTTACTCTTTCTGTAACAACCTCACATGCAAGTTTCACTTGCGATGAAACTTAGAATATAGGTAGCTGGAGACCTGGATTAACATATAGGCTACTTTTTATCCCAAAATTACTTTTTATCCCGGGACTTACGCGGGTGAAACCGCGGGGCGCAGCTAGTCTTAGTATAAAATGTTCATTATGTCACCAGATCTATGCCTCTCGTTAACAACTACACAGTCCCCAGTTGTTAAGCCGAAAGGCCACTCCATTATGATTGTTATAAGCAAAAGGTCAACTTTATTACCGTACTTTTAGCCTTTCACGTGATCATCATTTAACTGTACATGATTGTGGGAAACCTTAGAGTCATGACAGTGTAATTTAGCTAAATATAAACATTAAATTAAGCCCTAATTATATGTGGTGTCCGAAAGTTTCAGTTTTAATGGCCGAAAGTTTAGTCCTACGACCGCATCACTCGATTTGTTGTTTTAAATTCCATTTAATGCTATAGTAAATATTCCCAAAACCACTTCGGATTAGGGACGTGATCCTAACTTTGGTTTTCATATTAATGTTTTAACCCTAGATTACGTACTCTTAATGAAACTTACAATACAACAATTAAATTAGCTTACAGAACATTTCTATAAATAATAATTTATATTTACATGTACTTACAATGAGAGAATTTTAGGTTCTTGACAGACGGGAGAACTGACGAATAGCAGAGTAATGTTTCTTTTTTACCTTCTGATATACAGAGTCCTAATAATGCGACACATTTTTGCAAATAATATAATCACTCTACACCTGCCATCGCTATACTTTTATATTATAACGTGCATTTTAATAATGGGCATAAACCTCTTAAAATAGGTACTAACCAACCGGTTCAAAAACGACGATGACAAACAACGAAATGACTTCCTGATTTTCCCTCACGCCATTACTCAAATTGCACGAAAGTATTAAATTCGCATGTTTTTATGGTTTCTCAATTGAATATGCAAAACCCATACGATTCCGGAAATTGGTTTTGTTTATTTACTTAGTATTCCTAGAAGGTATTATATTGATCAAATCGCTTCAAAGTACGAAACAATAAATGAAAATTGCTGTAATTTTCATAATTTACAATCGTCCAGCTATTGTATAGGGCAGGGCAACGATTTTTACATGGCAGAATCGGCCGGCGCGGGCGAACATAACATTATCTGATGACGCTTCCCCGGGGACTGTAAATATTCCTGTATGTAGCGATTAGCCCGCGCTTCAGGCCATACAAATATACTACGCGTTTAACCAAATATTTACATAGGAATTACGTAGGTATCTACGTCCATCTCTGTCTATAATAAAACTAGGTTTAACAATGTTGCAAATAGTTCGACTATGGTTTGTTAGTGCAATCCAATATTTGTTGATGCATTTTCGGTATTACAATAACGCGGAGCCATTTTGCGTAACATTAGAAATAACCTAATAACGGGATATTTACCATGTTTAATTTTGTTTTTTCCCGGAGCTCGATATTCCGCCAGTTATTTCAACTAGCTTGTTCTCGTGAACAAAATGATACATGGTAAATACCCTGTCATTAAATAATATTTTAGTCAAAACCACCATGTAAGTTTAAAACTTTATTATATTAATAGATAACATGTATCTACTATTATCAAATGCAGGTAAAACCTAGTTTACAAATCAAGTTGTAAACTTGGTCATGTCCATCCATGGAAATTAGTTAAGGGCTAACTATATAGGTAAGGTTTTAATATAGGCCACAGATAGAGCCTCTGGGTGGTGTCAAATCTCTTGATACAGGGCTTTGGCAGTAGACTGTCAACAGTCGTTGAACAACAACCATACGCCCTTGAACTTAGGCCAGTATACAGACACGCCGTTTTCTTATCATCATCATAAGCGAATCATCTTAGATCTCATCTTAAATCTAGTGAGGTAGTGGTCAAACGCTAAAGTGTACCTATATCAAATAACACAATATTGTAGCAATTCAAAATATACTACCCACTATGTAGGTAAACGTGAAGTCAGTAGGAATATTAATCGTGCCACTATATATGGTAAATGTTTTCTTAAAAACAAAAATGTAAGAATCGTTGAACATCGTAGACGTAGTCGTCAAGTCTCACCTTAAATTTCAATCGTGAACTGATTCGTTTTTATTGTTATTTATTGGATCAAGTTCCCCAACGTCCGTAATAAAAGTTAAACTCATAACAAAGCATCAGAAAAATTCTATAAAATAAATACAAATCCAATTTCAATAAAAGAATTCCTGCAGGGTTTTACCTAGTTCCGACGATTTTTTCCATGTCCTTTGGGGCAACAAGTTGATGAAATATTTGTTCAATCGCGTGTGTAACATAGTTTCATTTATTTCACTTCACCCTATAGTCACTCGACTGAAATAACAACACTACGTCGGATGTGAATCAGCAATAAATTTCAATGGCGATACATAATTTTAGTGGATTAAGTGGTACATTTTATTGGTACAACAATAGTTTCAAACAAAATAGTTAGGTACAGGACACGTTCAACGACACGGAATAACATTTCTGTTACACATTTATTATTATCAATCAGAAAACATCGGTTAAATTATAACATCATTTTTGATAATTTCGAAATACGCTAATGTTTGTTAAATACTGTTGTTCAAAATCAGTTTAACAACTCGTTAGACAACGAAGACAGAAATCCTACTAACATTATAAAGTTTGTAAATATGTGTGTATGTATGTTTATTACTCAATCACGTAAAAACTACTGAACCGATTACGATAAAACTTGGAATATAGGTAGCTGTAGACCTGGAATAAGATTTGTCGGAATATTCTCTCGGAATCGGGATTTACGCGGGTAAACCGCGGGGCGCACCTAGTAAAGAATAAAATTATTACTACTGAAATTTAATGTAGGTATATTGACAATAACACAGTATGCAACGTTATCAATAACTCCGTACTCAAAGCCAGGGTGTAATTACATTTCAGTTGTCAAATGGCGGAGCAGGAAAGGGGTCCATCTGTGCGTTTGCAGCGGGAAGAATGAAGTCAGATTTGCATCGACGCTGTTACTTGACATATCGATGACGGATGCTCCTCTAACGGAAAGCAATACTGTTTGATTATTCCATCATTGCAGAATAGCTACCTATACCTATATATACTTTAGCTGTTTTCGATTACGCTACTATATTTAACATTGTTCGTAAATTGTACTGTAAGTAGTCTCAGTTTAATTAATTTAAATACTTCTACTGTATCCAAATAACTGGAATATTATGTTTTACTCATTTGTCTCAAACCCCGTACCGCCCTAACCATATCTAACAACCGTAATGTTTGACCCAGTTGTCCAATTTCAACGACCGCATTGCTTAAGACAAAGACTTTTTAGGTTAAAGCCAGCGTCGTAGAATTGTTTAAGAAGTTCCTCAAGTCTTTATGCAAATTTGGGTACAAAGTATCAAGGCGTGGATACATAATGCATAAACATGGAAACTCGGTGCACTAAAGGCTCCGTACTGAAGAGTCTACTTGGGTCGAGCATGTTCCTCTCCTAGTTCTTCAGCTGTTCTATCATGTTACCTACACGCACTCGACACTTCAACTTTGTTACACAATTTATAAAGCCTCTTCTCAATTAAATAATATTATAAATGCAAAAATAACTCTGTTTGTCTGTTACGCCATCACGTCTAAACCGCTGAACTGATTTTGATCAGTTTTGGTATAGAGATGGATGGGATCTTGGAGACTTATTCCCGCGGGAACGAGACTAACCCGGGTATATAATATAAATATAACCATATTAGAATAATAACATGATTCTATTGTTTTAATCGAAACCTCTACGGCGAATTTTTTACTTGGAAAGTTCGTAAGTTATTATGAAGCTGTCCACAAATGCAACTGGTTATTTTATTGAATTCGTGTAAAATCTGATTCTGCGTTTTATATTGCAAGATGACCATTCAATACACACATTGAACTTTTAAAAATTGATATCAATATTTAGATTGGGACAGGCAACTCAGCGAAACGCGAAGTCTGCGGGTAAATGTGAATTTCTGAACAGAACTAGAGCATAAACAGTGCGTACTTGAAAAGTGCATGAGCGCGAAGCAGCTGAACTGTCGAGGGCTCTCGAAAGCTCTAGGGTCGTTAGAGGGTGCGCTGTACTCTGTCCTACACGATCTACGTACCTGCTATATTAAGTTCGGTATCTTTACCCTAAAATGAACAAAAAAAGAACGTAATCGTAAAATAAGTATAAGCCAGTAATCTACAAGGTCGCAATGAAAACAAACATGCTTTGTTCACATTATATTAAGGCATTAGGGAACATCATCGGAACCCGAAAAATATCAGATTACGTCACGGCTCGTCAAGATAAACATCGTATTTAACAAACGCATTTTATAAACATGAGATTACACATAAAAGCCTCTTTATGTTATAAAAAATGTATGCAAACGGCTTCTGATGTGCTTTGTAATGACGTTTTATGAAAAAAAAGGGCAAAGTATCTTGAGTAACCGTCATTTATTTTCACTAACAAACCTACATCGGCTAATGTAGATATGTTGTGTGGGCCAATTCTATTTACTTACAACTTCCAGTAACTTTGTGGGCAAATATTCCATTTTCATGATACAAAGCAATAAATAAAATTCATTTACAGAGGGGCTAGTGTGAGTTTTTTCGTAAAAAAAACGCGAACGTGATGGTTAAGTTAACGCGTATTTTGTATGGAAACTCAAAAAGCGCCCCTAGCGGACAATACCGAAGTTACCTACTCTAGTGCGAGTTGTTATCACTACGAAAAAAGTTACGTTACGTTACGCAACTACAAAGTTAAACAATTTTTGTATTAAAATGTAGAGTGTGAGTTACAATTTTGACAGATGCGGCGTAAAAAACGTTAACGTGGTAGTAAAGTCATTCACTTGTTATTTTCGCTGTGAGACAAAAGTAGTTAGTAGGTAGTGCCTTGGATTGTTGGAAAGAAAGAAGACAAAATGCGCTCATATTTTGCTTTTCGGTTACTCATGGAAGCTCAAGAGACTAGAAGATCGGAATTTGCTTCAGTCTCGGAGATATTTAATGCGAAAAATTACAAATCCTCTCTTGGATCTCTCAGAGTCTGAATTTCGAAGAAATTATCGTCTTTCGAAGGCTGCCTTTGAGTTTCTGTGTGCACAACTTCGTCAACTAACGGATTTGAAGTCTACTCAACGAGTAACACTTGAATTTAAGGTGGAATCCAATAAGAAAGTTGTGATTGAAAAAGTGTTTTTCTTATTAGCACAGTTTTCATTTATGTCTTGTTGTTGTAGGTTCTCACTGCACTACTTTTTATGCCAGTGGGTCATATCAGCGGGTTATTGGCAGGGCACAACATTTCTCACAAAAATCATGCAGTGACTACATACAGGAAGTGACACAGGCCTTAATACATCCAAATATGCTAAACAAGTATATTTGTTTCCCAAAAACTCCTGCTGCCCGACATGCTATCAGCCAAAAGTAAGGGTAACTTTAACATGAACATACATTAGTTTAATTAAAGTGAAGATCCAGGCTCACCTGAAGCTGTCTACAATATGCGGCACAAGTCAGCTCGTGTCCTTATAGAAAACACATTTGGACGATTGCAGAATCGATGGCTTTGCCTGACTAAAGATAGGACACTGCATTACCATCCAACCAAATGTGCACAAATAATCCAAGCTTGCTGTGTTTTACACAACTTGGCACTGGATTTTAATGTACCAGAACCTATTGACATTGGCTATCCAGGTAATTAACTAAGTCTCAAGTATAACAAACCTCATTCAGCTAGAGAGGCACTATGCTTATTTGTCTTGTTTTTTCAGATCAAGAAGTCAACGATAGACAGGCAATCTATGTGGAGCCAACCAATCCCACAACTGATTTAATTAGAGGCCGAGCTATTAGAGACCAATTAGTTAGGAGGCTAAATTAAATTTAAGTTTATACAAATTATTTATTATAGTTACATAAGTTTATCAAGTTGTGGATTAATTTTGTGTTATATCTTTTCGTCTTTATTATCTACTAGCTATGCCCGCGCTATCACCCAATCCCGCGGGATTTCCAGGATCAAAAGTAACCTATGTCCATCTCCAAGGTCCTATCTATCTTTACACCAAAATTCATCAATATTGATTCAGCATTTTAGGCATGAAAGTGGAACATAGCGAACAGACAGAGTTATTTTCATTAATAACATTAATTACCTAGGTATAATAATTGTTTTTTTTGACATAAATATAGCTTATGTAGGTATCTTATTTCTAATTTGTAATTTAGTGTAATCTAGATAATGAAATAAATCACTGTTTAAATTTTTTTCTGTTTTATTATTATTATTTATTATAAGTTAGAAAAACATTATATCTTAATTAGGCACAAACAAAGAACACAGTCTATTTCATGGAAACTTGCTTAAAAAGATAAAATCTTTTACACGTTAGGAGAATTAGTTGGAGAAATCCATGATGTCTCGTTCAAGGAACCTATTTAAAGTAAATAAAAAATGACACACTTACACACTTTCTTAGCTTTTAAGCATTTATCATTTTTTATAAATTTTGAAAAGGACGAACGAGAAAACGGAGAATGTTCTACTATACAAGTGATTGAGAATAGGCATGTAAAAAATGAATATCAATCTTTTTCTACAAGCCTGCTATCAATTATCTTGTGCAATGCATCCAACATTCGATGGCATATTTGCTGCCATTGTTGTTGCAATTCCAGCTCTATGCCATGAAGTCTCAGTCTCTCCTTCTCATTTTTATCTTTGTCAAGGTGAGTTTCCATTAAAAATTTTCTCCATTCTTCATTAGAATGAAGAGAATGTTGTGACGCTTCTTGAAAAGCTGTATTCCTTGGTTGGAGCTGCAGTCGAGGAGATCTTGATGGACCTCGTCGCCTTGGAGAGGTTCTTCGTGGTGTGTGCCCCTCAGTGGCCGGCACAAGCTCTTCAACTATTGCTGGAGTTGGTGATGCAGGAGAGGGTATATGAGGTTGGTGTGACCCACCCGCTCTATTCCACTCCTGAAGATCTTCCTGGACCTCTGCAATTATAATAAGAAAATTGTTACAAACATGAGATACCTACAGGTACTACCTACCTCATTCTTTAAGAAGAATAACAATGTGAGTCCACAGAATTGAACTCTGGAATAATAAAGGGTGTGGTAAAAAGTACTAACCAACAACAATAAGTGGTTCTCTTTCATTCCATGATGTCCCAATGACTTCAGGTGTGGCCTCACATTCAGGTGGTGGCATTACTTCAATTGTATTCTGAAAATAAAAAGATATTTGAACAATATGTTTAACTTAAATTGTGGGTAATTAAAATCAATTAGTTTAAATCACCAATACCTGTGAAAAACCAGCTTCTGAAACTGTAATTAGCCCGGTTGCAGCTAGTTCTCCCATTATGCTTAGAACCTTTTGTTCTAAGTCCGAGAGCCTCGAGGTCACTGCCGGACCACCACCCGTACCAAAAGCTGCTCTGTGTAGACGAGCATGCTTTTTCTTGGTATTATTTTTTAAGGCCACTCTATACCCTGAAAACAAACAAATAGATAACTGAGTAAACAATTGCAACAGAATCAATGCAAGCAGAAGTTATCTAATCAAAGTTATATTACTAAAGTTATATCACCTATTTTCACTTGTCTGTAGGTTTTTTATCTCAGGTTGCATCACTGTTCAACAGAATTGTGAGCTCATCCCATAGCTGTTTTCAATCGACCGCTGGGTTCTCTCCTCGGTTTTGTTATGTCGCCATGCCTAATAAAAATAAATACATTTAGAATCAATTTAAAAATACTTAGTTTACCTTCCTAACATTAATTTTTTTTTGTTTAAAAACTGAGGTGTTGTCTACTTACTGCTGCATAAATGTCACCATCATCTCTTGTTGAGTATAGCTAGTCTTCATATTAAATTATTTTACATACAAATGATTAAAGAAACCCGGTTAACACCACTTCACCACGAAATCACTGCAAGGAATGTCACGCCAACGAATATTGAAGTATAGTGTACTCCACTTAAACTTGAGTTTTCGTGCGTTGATTCTAAGATGATTTTTCACAGAAATCACAAAAAAAACTCAAAAATAACACTTGAAAACAACCAAGTTTTGGCCATTTTTTGCTTGACTTTTGTTAAACTTTGTTTATATATCCTTCTTTGTCACCATCGTGTGTTAGAAAGAGATAATTGAAATGACATTAAAGCTTTCAATTTATATAGGTTCGTTTTGTCGGATATTATCTATGTAAAACGCGACCTACTTAATTTGGCCAGAAACATGACAATTTGGCAACGTGATAAAACGAATTAACGTTGAAAAAAGTGAGCAAACGTCAAGGTTATCGAGTAGATGCGTAAACTCATACTCAAAGAAACGTACGTGACTTTGTGTGTATAGTTTATTCGAATGACTCTGTCGTAAAGTAAACGAGATTTTAACGTGGAACTCACACTTGCCCTACAGAGCGGTAGGTAACCTAGGTACCTATGCCTCTAACATAAAATCTATGAATAGGACAAAATATTCACCTGTGTCGATTAAATGTAAGTAACACAAAACAATCAGTAAGTATAGATTACATTATAAAATGTATCTTTAACTTTAATGTGATGACCTCTGTAGGCTGCAATGCAGAAGGTTGCGGGTTCGATTCTCGCTGGGTGCAAATATTTATGCTTAAAAATAAATATTTGTATCTGGTCTGGGTGTATTTCTATGTATACTATGTATGTATTTACAAAAGAAAAATAAATAAAAGTAGTATATCCGTTGTCTAGTCACCGTAACACAAGCTTAGCAGCTTACCATGGGTCTAGATGGCGCTGTGTGTTCGTCACAGGATTTATTTAATGTACTTTTTCAAATCATTACAACTATTGTTAGAGTTTCGTAGTCAACAAGAAACCCTTAGGTATAGTGACGTCATGTCCGTCTGTCTGTCGACGACATAGTTCAGTGACACTTACGAAGTTGTAATTTTCCACGAGTATAGGTACCATATTGATCACGCCGACAAAGTATTATATATACAAAATGTAACGGGCAAGCCCTTTTAAGCTGAAAGGGGGTTGTTCTATACATCTAGGCGAACAAGTTTTGTTCTACGAGTTTTGAAAATTCGAAGTACTTTTCGAAAATTTTAAGTGTAAAGTTTACTTTAAGATCAGCTGATTCTTAGAGTTCTAGGTCATTGACCTTATGTTGTCCTTTCATTTAGTTTGGTCTACTACAATCAAACCTTCAATTACCTTTATTTGCAAAAGCAGCTGTTTTTACAGTGAATAATAACCTCAAAATTTTCAAAAAAAAGTTCGAATTTTCAAAAGTTGTAGAACAAAAGTTGTTCGCTTAGACGTCTAGAACAACCGCCTTTCGGCTTAAAAGGGCTTCCCGTTACATCTTGTAAAATCTTCTTTTTCTTTTCGTGTAGTGGTGTGACTTACCGAGTGAGTTTTCAGATCGCCCTATGCTCTCAAATTTTATCTAACATTTGACATCAGAGATAACCACCGGGACCAACTGCTTGACGGGCCATCCGAAGCATGAAATAGTGATTAAAATAAAAAAATAAAATATTTAGAGCACCCCTCCTACACGTGTAGTGGATTTTATATTCTGGCCTTACTTATCGTTATTTTCATTTATTATCAATTAAAACTTAATTAACATTTTCACTTTACATCTACTTAATCTGATCTGTTCACGACATTCTTTAAGTAATACTAGGCATTCCACTTATTGGTAAATCTACCTACCTCCTACGCATAAACTGTTAGATATACTTTTTTCTTTTCACGTGATGGCTGTGAATATCCATCAATTCATGTAGGTATATGTATATGTACCAACGAAGCTCTACCCGAAGATTGATTGATATCCCAAATAGTAGTAACCTAGCTATTCGTGTTCCATTTTCAACATTTTTGTGAGACAATTTCAGTTTTTTTCCACGGTCTTATACCCGTAAATTAGAATTATTGTAAGTTACAATTTTGTATCTATACAGTAACTATTACCACCGTTTACGTAGTTGTGCCCAGCACATGTATAGTAAAACTTAATCCTATTGATTTTACTTGTAAAAACCTTACACATAATTTGTAAAGTTTAGGTACTAAACAGCCCTTATCATAAAACTTAAGAAATTTGCTACCTAAAAGTTAAAGTTATTTTGTGAAATTGTTCTAGGTAGATTTAGATACATTTGTAGTTTTCTCCATAGTTTTATTCGAACAGCGGTTGTCCTCCACTGCATTTAATAGTGCAGACAAGGATAATGGCGCTTTCCAAAGGTCCTGAGCTCCACAGCTTCGTGGTACAGCGACGATAAATGTATAAGTTGCTTAGCACGTCCAAGATAGGTATAGCTATTGGTAATAAGTCAAGTAGCCAACGGACAAAGTACATTTTCTATACTAGTCCTACATTATAGAACACCCAGGTTCCCGGTAGTGTTAAAATTATGCAAACTACCTATAAATATGTAAATATATAACTAAAAATATATACCTATAAATATATAACCTATACCTACAAATATCTGTTTCAACTGAATTAATTTATTGCATTGTTTACTAATTTTTTAGTTGCTTGGAGCAGTTAGTCAGAGGTGTTGAATTTTTTAATCGGTCGAAAAATTATTTAAGATTAAAAAGTTATCAACTTGATATAAATGAAATCGTATAGGTAAGTATTAACATTATCCATTATACTCATATTCATAAACTCCAGTAGGTACTAAAGTTGATCGCGCTCATTAAAAGTTAGTAAAGTCAAATCGAAGTCAGTTGAAATAGATAGGGAACTTAGATACCGAACGTGTTAGGTTCGATACGAGAGATGTTGGAGTTGTTATTACTCGGTACTTACAACACGCTGTCGCTGTACATACAACTGTGGAACAACCTGTATCGATAGTATCCCGTATCGGGAACAATATTCGGCTTGTATCGCTAGTAATTGGCTGGGAGTGGGCGGATCGATCGAACGATGTGACACAACCTACCTCGTTCAGCGACACAATCGCCCTCAGTAATCCACTATCGACCTAATTGTTTCTTCTAATGACAATTCGAACGAATCAATTATTACAATCCATTACCGCAATCAATTAACTACGTCCTACCTACTTTACTCGGTCACTCCTAAAAACAAAGCAATTTATCAACCAATTTCGTTTTACTCCCGACGCATATGTTGCAAAAGTGCATCGTGCACAGTCGTTTGGTCTCCAAATAGCTTACTTTATCCCTCGCGGAGCTGGAGGCAATCTCTGAGGATTGCACTTGACCCGCACTGCAAAACGTTCAACAAAAGTCGGCACCGGCACAAAACACTACGGGATCTCTGCGCTCTGAACCAAAGAGTCGAGTTTTACTCGCATATGCAAAATATCGTCTTAAATAGGAAAATATGCATGAGTGTTGTAAGGATTTAAGCGAAATGAAAATGCAACAAACATAATATAGGTCAAGGTATCTAGATGTCTACCTAGTAAATGTAAGCATAGGTATATAGGTACTTAATATCTTATATGCATGAACGTATAATGCCTCTCAGGGGCACAATATTCAAATAGTAACTTTAAAGCCAGGTACTGCATTTTGCTTAAAATAAGAAGTTACCTGACCTGTTTCTATAACATATGGAATTGGATTTTTCTTACACATACCCGAATGTTTATCCGAAATGTGAATACCCGAAATAAACCCTATGAAATTGAAAAATTGGTCTGAAAAAATTGTATCCGTTTATGATAGCAATGTTATGTGCGTCCTTTCCGTACAATTTGATCAATACCTACCTCAGGATTGGATTGTTCTGTAGTGCGGAGGAGCGAGCAACAGCGGCGCTCAGGCCGTAAACATCGCACGCCCGCTCCATTGAAATGTTGTCTCGGAGGGCTATGTTTTATTGAAAAACTTTTCGCGTCGTTCGAGACTCAGCCGACACATCGGTAAAGAATCAACCCTATATTGTGAGAATATCTTGTACAATGGAGCCTCATTGTTTCTTATTTAGTTAGGATTAAGGGAACAAATGGTTCGTCTCGTTATCGAGGGGATTGACGTCGAGTCGAAGCGAAGGCGTAAACAGCAGGCCAGGCTCAAGGTGGTCTGAGTAAATCGCTCCATTAGGCAGTTAAAAGCTCGTCGCTATCGTTGGAACATAACTCAGGCACCCGTCTCCGCGCGGCCCTATAAATTACGCCTTTGTGCGAACGGGGCGTGCCCGCTTAAAATATGTACGACATTGTCTTCCCGGCGCAACTCCCCTTCTCATATCTCTCTAAATCCACTGAAGGTCATCTTGCAGTAAATTATCTATTCCTACGTTTTGCCAGTCGGGTGGACTATGAGACGTACTTAATCCTAAACTTTTATATAGGTCGCGCCCGTGTCACGGAACTCGTGGGTAACAGGAAAACCGGTTGCAGATCTAACAATAATTCGCACTTGTGCACTGTTCGTTTTCTATCTTTATAAAAACGCTGAGTCTTTCAAATATTTTGTTTGCTCAGTTTCGCTTCAACGAAAATTGCTAACTCATGGACTCATTTTCACCTTTACCAACAATAACCTAACTCTAATGGCAAAATTGTAAGCTTAATTCTTTTTTTATTAGTAGTAATAAAAACGTCCTAATTGACGGAAAAATCCCGACTGAATATTAATAAAATTGACTAGGTACCTATTCAGCGATAGAATAGATTTAGGTACTAAGAAACACGAAAGTTTTGAGATACGAATCAAAAGTGTTTTCTTTATAGACATGTAGATAAGGTAGGTAAATCGTTATTGGCACATATAGCCTGCGCAAGCATACCTACCTGTGCTCTATCGGTTGACGGAACACACCGATGGGTTTTAGTGGGACCGGTCCGGAGCCCCACATGAACTCGTCACCTCTCCCAGAGTGACGAGATAATGTAGTGATATTGTTACCATCGGTAACAAAAAGTACATTATTAGCTATCGATACTTGTGTTTCAGCATTATACATTCTAACCGTCATAAATAATTTCACTTTATGGCCCCTATTCATATTTTCTGACGCAATGTTTTAGAATATTTTCGAGTGTAGCGTTTTATTTATTAACCGACTTCAAAAAAAAGGAGGAGGTTATCAATTCGTCTGTATGTATAATATTTTTTTTTGTATGTTCACCGATTACTCGAAGACGGCTTGACCGGTTAAGATGATTCTTTTTTTAATGAATAGATGGGAGCTCCAAGATGGTCCCATAAAAATTTGATGTGGATCTGATGAGGGTCTTCGGAGTGATGAACGGAAATGCTCCTCAAAACGCATTAATCAATCCAATTGTTTATCGATTACTCGAAGATGGCTTGACCGATTGAGATGATTCTTTTTTTAAATGGAAAGGTGGAAGCTCCGAGGTGGTCCCATAAAAGTTTGGTAAGGATCTGAAGAATCTTCGGAATAATGGACAGGATAGCATCCCAGAATTCAATAAATTACTCATTTTTGGACTTCTACCAAAAAGAATAGACCCCTAAAGAACTAAGTACAGATTGATTGGGCACCTGAAACCACCTTCTTATCAGCAAACTCCTCAATAATTAAAATTACGGTAACAATATTGTTGATTTTTAGGTAGGTAGGTATACTAAAAAGGGTAAAATAAAAAAATAATTTAATAATTAAAAAACCGACTTCAAAAAAGAAACAAAAAATAATTTAAAAAACAACCAAAAAAATAGAATTGATAAAAAATACCAAAATAACCTCTACATAGGTACAGTGCCACCGACTAATAAATTTGTTTTATCATCTGAAGTCGGGCAGTTTTACAGTTTTAGGTTGATTCCATATTGTACTTAGTTTGGCTGCCCGACTTCAGATGATAAAACAGATTTATTAGTCGGTGGCACTGTACCTATGTAGAGGTTATTTTGGTCTTTTTTATCAATTATTTTTTTTGGTTGTTTTTTTAATTATTTTTTGTTTCTTTTTTGAAGTCGGTTTTTTAATTTTTTAATTATTATTTTTTATTTCATATTGGTTGTGAACCGATTACGGCCATTGGGAAATTAGCCAGTGTCAAGTATTATTAATATATGCAAGTTATTTGCATCGACACAGTCAAGTCGTCATAGTTAGAGTCGAGTCTAGGAAATCATTTGTAAACACGGCGGCCATTTACAAAGATTGTTCACGGAGCTTTGGAGACAACACTTAAGTCCATGTTTTGCACTGATTTTCACTTTCATTGCACTTGTACACCTTCACTAAACTTAATTGAATAATATGCCCCCGAAATTAAACAATTTGCACGCATTTGAACTAGGTTTCACAAAAATGAAAATTTAGCACCACACCTCTTCAACGCGTTCCCGCCAAAAACTCATTGTAGCGTTTGTGAATGATATAATTTCCCACATTTTGGTGTAGTTTCAATGCAAAAACTTCTTATTGTCATTGACAAACACTATAAATGAATGTAAAACATTGCGTTAGAAAATAATCAACAATTTTCGATGAATCCGACACAGATTTTATCAGTTTTGCTCGTTATGAAAATTGATGTATAAATTTAATTTTCTTTTACTAAGTTAACTTATAACAGCAGCTTAATCTATCCTTAATATGAATGTTTTATCTTAAGTGCTCAAAATCTCTTCTAAGTTGTCCTCTAAAAGGCGACTATGTAATCAACTTTTCCATGTATTCGGGAGAAAAAAACGTTAGAAAAGATATAAATAAGTGGATATTTCGGTTGTTCTCATGTCATTACGTCGTAACAAGGCTTTCGGAGTCGCCGAGCCGGTGATCGAAGCTCGGTCAAGCGAGAGAGATAATACTCTCCCTTCCTACATAATAGACCGAGTCAATAAATACAAGTAAATACTTGTAACAAGTACTTCAATTACTTTATGACTGACGCGGTGGACGAGTCTTCATCTGAGACTGGTTTGCGAGAAGCTTGCTTTTAAGCAGAGCTTAAATTATTAAACAGAATTATAATTTGGCAACAATGGTTCAGCGAGTTAAAAGCGGCATGAAAGGGTTATAGACTTACTTCATTTTACTGCTTTTGCTTAAAAAATAATCGTATATTTAATAAAACACTTTATTTACCGGGTTTAATCCCGTTCTATTCATGTTTTTTAAACGACCAAGCTTTCGCCAACTTTACAGTTAGCTTTTTCAAGTTTGAAAAAGCTTGAAAAAGGTTTAACCTTAAAAAAGCCAACAGTAAAGTTGGCGTAAGCGCGGTTGTTTAAAATCATGAATAAAACGCGATCTAACCCGGTAAATAAAGTGTTTTATTATGCGAAATCGCGAAAACCATAAAATAAATTATAATAATCATATTTACAATGTGTTTATAAGTGCTTATTTTTCATAAAGAATATTCTAATCGACAATTTTGTACTCTTGTTTGGGGCGAACTAGGAAATCATCCTCATCATTTCCCTGTTACAAGTAATCGCTGACAATAATTCAGTCGATCCAATAACCACATCGGTACGCGATGGATAGCTCACTTCATTGTGTTACGAGTACCGCTACACAAGTAAATCTTTCTACTTTTCTACTTCTAGTTAATACCTTCTTAATAATATTTAACTGTACTTACCTACTTAAAAGTACTTGCAATGCCATCGTTGTGTTCGACTAAATTTAATAAAAACGTTATAAGGGTTTTAAGAGCTAGGTTCGATAAATATAATAAAACAGGATTTTTGTAATTTGTATCTGTGTGTCTGTCTGTTTGTGCGCGAATCACGCAAAAATTACTTAACCGATTTAGATTAAATTTGGTATGGAAGTAACTTAAGACCTGGATTGAAAAATAGGATACTTTTTATCCGGGTATTATGGTTGGATTTCCGGATCAGTCACACGAACGAAGTCGGGGGCACAGCTAGTCTCACATATAGCAAATTAGTTAAATAGGTATAGGCATTTGCAAAGTAATATAATTATGGAACTGGTTAAAATGTTAAAAGGTGGCACAGCTGGCACAAAGATAACACGGCACTTTATTGACAAATATATCGGATATCATCCGATGTCAGTATATCCGAATGTATGTGCAACCGTGTGAAAAGACTATAGACTAAATAGTGAATAACAGACGCTACGAATTTCGTAGCTCAAGCCGTAGCGTGTGTTTCGTAGCTTATTAGTGTCGCAACGCTCGTAGCTATATTCGTAGACCACGAAACCACATTTGAAACCCGCTATGAGGAATAATAACTAATCTATATCTATATATATTCTATCTAAAGGAAGAGAGGACAAAAAGTCTGTATTCGGAGGTAAATCAAAAAACAAGTTGTCTAGAGGATTTAGGAAAAGTAGTAGAACAAAATCATATATTTTTTTTAATTCATGTCTGTCTGTCTGTTTCTCTGTTTGTTCCTTATACAATTAAAAACCAATATGCCGATTAATATTTGGTTCTCAATATTGGATAGTTCTATTTTTGAGGAACCTCGTGGTATACTTTACATCGAACTCCAATTAGTAGAACCCGAGTAATGAACGAAAAAGTCGGCTATGCACTATTTCTACATACTGGTAACAGCTAGTTTTGAATAGCTCTCCATATTCTCTGTCAAAAATTAAAATACAAGGTGAAAGAATTACTTCGATACATGAATTCGTTTCCGATTTATAGAAACAAAAGTGCGATGCGGAATCGTACTCGGGTGTGACGTCATCAAACAAATGTCACGTGACTTCTCGCGAACTTATATGTCAATTTCATACAAAAAAATCTGTCGATTGGCGATTTCGTTATTCGATAAGAATGTTGTCTAGGGTGCAGTATTAACATTCTTCAATCTGCGTTTTAAATAACACACAAACCCAAAATTACTATAGAATTTCTTCTTCGTAGCCATCGTGCCCTAAAATAGCAGTAGGCTACATAAAATAGAACAACTAATTACTCGTCAAAGTGCAAAGTGTGTCAAAGTTCGGTCGAACCGAAGGGGGTCTATCCTAACTCTTAGGACGTGATTCGAGTAAGAAATGGTTACGTCACCCGCCGCGTCGTATATCTAGGAGTGACTAGGAGGCACGAACAAACCTCCTAGATTAAATTATGTCACACTAAAATGACTATAGAATTTAACATTCGTATGTGTTGTGTTGCTTCGGTCTTGATTAGACAATTACTGCTATTACACTAGCTGCGTCCCGCGGTTTCACCGAGGTAATTCCCAATCAGGGGCTCTATTTTTGAATCACATGGGGCAGTTCGAGCGATTTTAATATCTAGATTTCTACTGATAGTCGTTTGATTTCTGTATTTTTTCCATGTAAATCGCACGACCGCAACGAATGGTAATAACCAGTCGCCGCAGAAGTCGGGGGTAGAACGAAAATCAGCAGATATCTAATTATTTAAATCGCCTGAAGTGCAACGAGTGATTCAAAAATAAGGCTCCAGGACTTACGGAATATCAGGATCAAATTAGCCTATGTGTTTTTCTGTAAGAAAAATTTATGTGCGCTATTAACATCGCTCTTACGATGAAGGAAAACATCGTAAGAAAAACCCACGGCTTAAAATCACGCACAAAGGCCCAATAGTAGGGTTAATTGCGGAAACACACAAGTAAAAACTTTAACTTAGCCTATGTTACCTACTCCTCGATAATGTAGCTTTTCATTGGTGAAACAATTATTGAAATCGGTCCAGTAGTGTAGAGCCTATTCATTACAAACAAACAAACAAATAAATCTTTTTTCTTTATAATTTTTCCTGCATAAATGATACTGCATAGCTGCGTCCCGCAGTTTCCCTCGCGTAAATCTCGATCTCGTGGGAACATCTGCGTACGCAGACTTTAGAGTTATTGTAATAGTTTTGAATTTAAATTATAATTGTGAACAAAAATAAATAAACAAAAAATAATTAAACAATCAAAATGTTATGATAATTGTTTGTTTATTACTAGGTACTAATATTATAAAGCTGAAAGTTTGTGAGTATGGGTGTATACATACGTATGTGTGTTTGTTACTCAATCAGGCAAAAACTATTGAACCGATTGCGATGAAACTTGAAATACAGGTAGCTGGATACCGGGAATAACACAAAGGCTACTTTTTATCCCGATATTCGCGCAGAAACAACGCACAGTGATCAAATATCAAGAATTAGCGGGATGGAATTCAATTTTCAAAGGATGAGGGTAGTAAGAAAAAGTGTCGAAATGCTGAGAAATACTACACACCACATCTTACTAATCTTACTTCTTACTTTACCGATAGATAGGCGCAGCTAGTTGTTTATAATTATGAACAATTTATTCTCAGAAATAGGTTCCCTCGGTTAGTAACGAACGCGGTTCACATAGTACCTACAGAGAATTACTAACACAACACGACAAGACGAGATGTCTCCGTAATAAGTAGCTCCTAATGGAAGCCCACCGCAGGCTTAGCGTTGCGGCCGTCGGTTGAGCAACACCTATCCGCTCGAGGAACGACGCCACATCCTGCGAAATGGTGACGCGCCTTGAGCTAACAGGAACATCTGGATATTACGATATTATACGTCGTTGTATCACGTCTGGGAGTTTGTCTTGTCAACGCAAGCAGATGTTTTGAATTATTACTCGTAACGGACCTACCTTAGCCTAAAATGAATACCTAGTTGCTTCTTACAACTTCTGTTGACTTGACCAAATACTCAACTGAAATGTTTACTAGTTTTACCCGCGCAATCCCGGTCCCGCAGGATTATCGGGATCAATTTAAGTTTCCTATTGTACTCTCCTTTACTTAAACTATCCCTTAGCAAATTTTCATCCAAATCGGTCAAAAAAATGTTAGAGGTGACCAACCGTTATCACTGGGTATGAAAAATAGTAGCCTATTCTCAGACCTACTGAATTATATAATTTCATAAAAATCGGTCAAGCTGTTTCGGGGGAGTATAAGAACACCTCATGTATGAATGTTTGTTACTCATTCACGCAAAAACTACTGAACCGATTGCGATAAAAACTTAGAATATAGGTAGCTGGAGACGTGGAATAATACATAGGCTACTCTTTATCCCGATATGCACGCAGGATCGGGACTTTCACGGGTAAACCCGCGGGGCGCAGCTAGTTAACAATAAAGTTTGTACGATCTACCTAAGGTATGTCAATTTAAATTGGAAATTACGAGAGAGGAGGAAGCTGGAAAATTACAACGGTAGAAGGCGACATGTCATATCATAAGCCAAGAGCCAAATAAAAATAAAACCTTCCTTCATTTCATGCAGTAGGTACCACGTGTGTAGCTCCCGCAGCAGGCCACTGCAGTATTCCCTACTTTTACCCTTTTCCCTAAGCCCTTTTCCATACTGTCATCATTACATTGCGAGTGGGACTCGCGCACGAAGAGTACCTACCGTTCCATTTTTTGCAAAAAAAAAACGTTTATTGTATGTATGGGAGTCTTCTTAAATATTTGTTAATTTTTGTTTTTAGTATTTGTTGTTATAGCGGCAACAGAAAATTTCAACTCTCTAGCTATCACGGTTCTCGAAATCCAGCCTGTTGACAGACGGACGGACGGACAGCGAAGTCTCAGTTTATAACCTAGATGAACTCATTTATAATACTTTTCCACACAGTATTCCAACAGGAGCGGAAACTACGCGAGTGTACTCATGGGACACAGCTAGTACAGTATAAAATGTAAAAGTAGGTATATATAAAGTTATACCTACCTACCTAGATTATAGTACGTACGGTTGTCGAAAGCACAGGTGCGGATCTCTCGTTTGATTTCATTAACGCGACAAATACCGCCCCGAGTGAACGTTAGTTGTGCGGAGCGAGGCAAGCGCCTCTAATCAAATTAATATGTAGGTAAACTCTCAACGGATCTCTCTTAATTAACAAG
Source organism: Idaea dimidiata (assembly GCA_949358125.1). Taxonomy (NCBI): domain Eukaryota; kingdom Metazoa; phylum Arthropoda; class Insecta; order Lepidoptera; family Geometridae; genus Idaea; species Idaea dimidiata. Next base: position 9,278,563 of record OX442339.1, on the reverse strand, counting down.
ATAGGTAGGTTAAATTATTCTTACTAATCCGGCTAATACTAAACTAAATACAAAAGCTTGTATGATTAGGGTTGTTACTTGTTATATATTCTGCCATAGTTTAAGTGATGATTTATATTAGACCTTCACGAGCGCCGGCCGGGTCCGAGACTCCGAGCTTCGTTGTCCATTGCTCGGCCGCCACAGGGTTACAACGTGCTTAGGTTCAGACCGATCGACTGCTCGTCGAGCAATGGACAACGAAGCTCGGACCAGGCCCGCGCTCGTAACGGTCTAATATAAATTATCCTAAAAGAGCTATTTGACATGTGACTTGCACATTTCGCCCTACCATGATCTCTTTATAAGTCGTCGCCGCTATATCGTTCAGCTAAAAAAATAAAGTAAAAACACGATCAAATAATAACAAAAACAAAATTAAAAACTGAGATCAAAAAAACGTTACGTCAAAGCAGCAGTGTCTTTGAAACTTAGGTATCAACAGAATAGACGACACGGGTGTTGGTAAGATAATTGGCCCTACCATGATCTTATAAGTCGTCACGAAGTCGTCGCGTTGTCGTTCAGCTAAAAAAAAATATAACACATAATTTAATTATAAACAAAACAAAAAAAACAAACTACAAAAAAAAGATTTTTTTTAAATTTTATGTGTTTTTTAAAAGTACCTAGCCGGGGTATTTTTCATTTAAAATGAACTTTATTTTTTGGACGACATAGCAACGATAAACGATCATGGTAGCGCGGAATATTTAAATGAACGCTAATCAATTTGCTAGCTACGTTACACGAGTTCACCCGCCGTAAGTCCCAATCCCATGGGAATATCAGGGTTTAAAGTAATCTATGACTGTTTCAGCAAATCCCTAGATATATCATGTTCGTGTACACACCAACATTTTCATTTGATGTGTGGATTCTGATTGGGAAACCTAGCTGTGTAGTTATAACCCTTTGACTGCAGACAAGGACATGTTGCAATATGAATTTAGCGATTTGCGATTATGAGTTCAGCAGTGTTATAAAGTTTTTTTTGGAAAGTCTCCTACGGGCGGTAGGAATATCCAATCCGAGCCATTCCACTAAGGCAGTTCAGCAGGTTAAGGAAGATTCTTTAATGGCTTTCATAACAGGAATTGCTTTTTGTTTGACAGTCACAATAACAGAGTACTTTTCATTGTTGAACAGGCAAGGATCTTACCATACCAAGCCCGTGCAGAGCAGATGCACCACAGTCCTCTAATTCACGAACTATAATTGTCTAATATTTCATTTCAACATCATTGTAATTGCAACAACTCAAAACTGAATTTAATTACTTTAAAATGTATGAGACCCAAAGATAAAGAGTTGATTGCCGTTCAATTGCAATTTAAATGATATTGAAATTAAATCCTACCGAATACTACCAATATTATAAAGCTGAAAGTTTGTATTTTGTTACTCAATCACATAAAAACCGCTGCCCGAATGGAACTTGAAAGATAGTTGGAGACCTGGAATAACACATAGGCTACTTTTTATCCCGATATTCCCCCGGGAACGGACATTTCCTGGCGAAACCGTGAGATGCAGCTAGTTTTAAATAATTCTAATATATATATCAGTGCTCAGGTTATTGTGATAGTTTTAAAGGCACTTCCTATTATGAATTTCCTACAAAAACCTGTTTAAACCCTTCAGTAAGCCCAAACAAAATGGTTGCAAATCTGTCAGGCCAACAAAACAATCCAGTGGACTGTCTCTACTTACATAGTGCTTAGCTTACACGAATGGCTCAGTACAAATGAATAAAATACCAGAATTATCTTAAAGTAAACATTTATTCTTGGCTAGCGTCAACATTTTCTGTCTGCAGACCCTTGATGGAAGCAACGGGCACGTATGTGACGAGCGTGAACAGCTTGTGAGCCGAGTCTTCATCATCATTACGTCTGCGGGAAAGACGCACTCGCACTCTGAAGGGAACATTTCTGAAAACAATCAATAATACGCTGACTCATGTAGCAAACATTGGGTGGGTTAAGGGTGCTCAGTCCTTACAATTAAAAAAACATTAAGACTCCTCATAGCTCATAAGGAGAGTAAAAAGAAGTTAAAATAATAAATATTAAGTGCATAGTGCTATCTTTGACAACCTCTGTGGTGCATTGGGCGAGGCCAGACTGCTGAAGGTTTCGGGGTCAATTCCTGCTTGTTGCAAGTATGTATTCTTAAAAATAAACATTTGTTTCTGGTCTGGGTGTTTTTATGTATACTATTTTGTATGTATCTACAAAAAATATATAATATCTAATATAATATTTTATTCAAATGCTAAAATTCAAATTTAAACAAACCAAACAAACAAAACTAAACAAACAAAACTATATCGTCGGCAAAGCGAAGATTGGTCAGTTTTTTACTGCCAACGTCAATCCCTTTATCTAACCAAGCCGAGTTAAGTGTTTTAAAAATTTCTTGCAGCGTACATGTAAATAACTTAGGTGAGAGCGGGTCGCCCTGCTTGACACCTTTCTCTATTGCAAATTTTGAACCTATAGTCTGTAGCTTAATATTGGAGTAGCTGTCCCTATAAATTAATTTAATGAGATCAATGTACTGTTTGTGAACTCCCTGCTCCTCTAAGGCCGAAAATATTGCCCTGTGTGACAGACTATCGAAAGCTTTAGTATAATCTACAAATGCTAAATAAAGTGGTTTGTTGAATTCGCTATATTTCTCTATTAATTGGTTAACTGTTTGAAGGTGGTCATGAGTGGAGAATCCCGACCTAAACCCAGCCTGCTCCGGGGGTTGATGCGTATCAAGAATTTTTGTGATGCGATTGAGAATTACCTTAATGAAAGCTTTATAAATATGTGAAACCAAGCTAATCGGTCTATAATTAGATATGTTGCTCTTATCTCCCTTCTTATAGAGTAATGTTATGTTAGAGTGAATCATCTTTTTTGGAATCACTCCTGTCTTGAGAATTGTATTAAAAAGATTAGTCAAATGGGGAAGCAATGGATATTTTCCTAGTTTCAAAACTTCGCTCGTCACTCCGTCTTCTCCTGGGCTTTTATAATATTGCATAGTTCTGAGTACATCACTAACTTCCCTGCCAGTAATAAACGGTATTTCGTCAGAGTGATTGTAAATTATGGTGGCATCTTCCTTTTGTGAATCGGAATAGAGATTTTCATAGAAGTTGGTGCAGATTTCTAAAATAAAATTAAATAAAATTCAAATGCTCCAAGATCTGAGCACGGCCAGCTCTGAGATTGGACTCCAGATGAACCAATCTAAAACAAAAGTGATGACCAACAGCACGAAACGTAGGGTCGAGGTAGACGGGCAGGAAGTACAATATGTCGATGAATATGTTTATTTGGGCCAGACAGTGTCTTTCGAAAACAGGCAGGACAAAGAGGTCGCCCGTAGGGTTGACAACGCCTGGAAGAGCTTCTGGTCCTTAAAACACTTTATGAAGGGAGACCTTCCGCTTTCTTTAAAGCGTAAACTCATCGACATGTGTATCCTGCCTGTCCTAACCTACGGTGCTCAAACCTGGTCAATAACCGAGGTTCAGAACCTTAAGCTCAGGGTTTGTCAGAGAGCGATGGAACGCAGTATCTTAGGTGTAAAACGGAGAGATCGTATTCGTAATGCCATACTACGAGAAAAAACTGGCATCACAGATGTGGGCGACAAAGCTGCAAAGCTAAAGTGGGATTGGGCGGGTCATGTCTGCAGGATGCCTCCTGAAAAATGGACACATACATCTACATTCTGGACTCCGGACGCTCGACGGTGCCGGGGTCGGCCGCGAAAGCGTTGGCGAGACGATCTCAACCGATTTGAGCCGACTTGGCCGGAGGTGGCAGAAAATCGAGAAAGGTGGAAAGAGATGGGGGAGGCCTTTGCCCAGCAGTGGGACAGTGCAGGCTAATAAAAAAAAAAAAAAAAAAAAAAAAATAATATATCCATATAATGAATGTACCCACAGTACAAGCCAAGAGCTTAGTTTGCGGATGGATTGCACTATGTGTATTGTGTAATGTCATGCAAAACAAATATTTAGGTAGATTCATAATCACGATCTTCGATCAAAGAACAGTATTTGCTTTGCTGTTTATGAACAGTGTTAATATATAATAACCTTTGTGACACTGTAAGGCAAAGTACTTTTTATTCATTGACCCTTCACCCAGAAATCAGAAATAAATAATAATATTAGGTATAATGTTTGTTCATACATTGTGCAGTGTACCACTGAATATTTTGAAAGATTTTTATAATCCATTTTAAAAAATTTAAAGATAAATAAGTAGCAGTACAACATAGGTTGATGAAATGAGACAATGATTATACTTTTTATGTAGTTGAAGTCACTGAGCATAATTAGAACTTTCAGGTGCTTGGTAGTCCAATTCTTATATGTATTCATTTAGAATTTAGCTGACAGATACGTTTTTATGGTTGGTCATGATAGAATTCAGTCAGAAAACAAAGTAAATCTACAGTTTTAGGAACAAAACATCTGCAAATTTTAACCTCAAACACCACAACAACATGTAAACAATGAACAATTTTGTTGAATATTCGAAAACTACACAATGTAATTTCACTATTGGTTATAAATTGGGTATTTTTCACCTTCTTACCTGACTCCCTTTGACCAAAGGTATTTGTTTAGGCGGGTATCCACTCGAACATCAGGGGTTCCCATCTGTTTCTCAGCGAATTTCCGGATTTCTTTGATGGCGCGTGGAGCACGCTTCTTGAAACCTACTCCATGAAGCCGCTTGTGTAAATTCACAGTATATTCACGGGTAACGACTTCGTTGATGGCTGATTTGCCTTTCCTCTCACCTTTTGGTTTAGCCATTTTGATCTGTAATTACAAGTCGTTGAATAAAAATATGGCTATACACTATAGCTTAAATAATTCACAATATCGTAATGGTGGAAAAAGCCTAATTTCAGTAAACTAAAATGAAGATTTTTATGGATTTTTAACAATTTTCACACACCTAGGAGTTTCGTGTACCAAAACCAACCTAAAAAGAACTGTCAAAATGAGCAACTGTCACTGTCAGTGACAGTTGCTCATTTTCATTTTGCCATTTTTTTTTTCAAATGACTTTGACAAGATGTAACAATTAAAGGCTCTACCACAGAGACGCTTCTTTGACGGTCAGTAATATCGCAATAATGCACGATTTGCAATGTCTGTTTAATCATGTACCTAAAATCGTAAACGGTTACGGAGACGGATGTTATACGCACTGCTGCGATAATTCGTAGGCCCGAGTGATGGTTTGGGATTGAGACCTTAGTGGCCTTACCTATGGTCGGTCGCAAAAATGCACGAATATAATGCCGGTAAAACCCACCTATGTGGAAGAGCCTTAAATCAAGTAAGAACATTAATATTCAACATACTTCTTGAATCTTGTCAAAAAAAAATAAACAACTGAACAAAATATTGATAAAATTGCGTTTATTCGTAATATCAACACGATTTAAGGACTACGTGAAAGCTAACACAATGTCTGAGGTGTATAAGTATGTATTTAAACTTAAATTACATATAATTACAATGTTTTTCTTTATTTAGAAACATAACCTGTAACCATGAATAAATTGATGTTTTCAGACTCGTACATCCTATAAAATACTTTAACGACTACGTATCTCGTAAAGTTCGGCCCGATGCAAGAGAATTTCATGAGCAACGGAACATAAAATTGAATGTTGACTCGGTGAAAACGGCCGAAGCATCGGCTATCGTGAAGTGTGGAAACACCACTATCGTTTGTGGTATTAAACTTGTTAGTGACTTATTTTTTATAATTCTTTTTAATTCTTCATTCTTTTAAAAACTTTAAGTCCTACATTTTAATATTGATAAAACAGTCCCATAGTTTTATTTTAGTAATATTGCTAAAGTAACACTTTTGTATGTTATTAATTCACACTCGAAATATACTAGGTTTTAGAAACTTAAGATTTCATAAAGAGGATCTATACCTTTACCATGAGTTGATACGTAAGTACATAAACTGTAATGTTAACAGTTTGACCTTGTGTACAGCGTGCCTGCTTCGCCTGTTCCCTGCCGCACCGGTCGCTACTTGTAGACCGCGAGACCTGATATTTATCGTTGCAGACAGGCCAAAACTGTTAACATTACAGTGTACGTATTTACGTATTAATTTATGGTACTAGTTAGCACATTGGATTTTACTAATTTTAATAAAACTTAAGTCACAAACAATGGCCCCAAATAAGACTCAGAATTAGAAGGTGACTGAAACAACTGCTTAAAGAGCAAATTCCTATACAAATTTTTAACTTGGAAGCTCGATACTCAATTATTTAAGTAGATCTCATATTATAAGGAGAGTTTTGGTATTTGGCCATTAGTATGAAAAAAGCACTATAGTTTTTGTACCTTATTTTCAGGAATTAGCAAGACCCAAAGCCGAGGAACCAGAACATGGCTTCCTTGTCACAAATGTAGAACTCCCTGCACTCTGTTCTCCCAAGTTCCGGCCTGGCCCACCTTCAGATCACGCTCAAGTGACCAGCAACATCGTCTCTGACATCATCATCAACTCCAAATGTATAGACTTGAAAGATCTATGTATTGAGACAGATAAGCTGGCGTGGGTGGTGTATTGTGATATGATATGTATTGATAATGATGGGAGTTTGGTTGATGCTTGCATCATTAGTTTGTTGGCAAGTTTGAAGACATGTAAGTTTTATTTTACTTTACAACTTTTTTAAATTCACATGTTAGATATAGCCACACATAGTTTTTTAGGGTTCCATACTCATAGGGTAAATACTGCACCCTATTACTGAGACTCCACTGCCTGTATGTATGTCTGTCACCAGGCAGTATCTCGTAAACTGTGCTAGCCAGGCAGATGAAATTTTTACAGAAGATATATTTCTGTAGCTATTATAACAACAAATAATAAAAACAAAATAAAACTTATATCAATAGAAGGCTCCCATACAACAAACATGATTTTTAAAACATAAATACAACAATTTTTTACACAATAGATTGGGGCATTTGACCCCAATCCCACCTGATGGTAAGTGATGATAAAGTCTAAAATGACATACCTTAGAAATATTTTAAAGGAAAAATTCATCTTCAAAAATTCATTTGCAGCGAGATTTGAACTCGCATCCCTGGATGATATACCTGTCTAGAAAATGGCTGAGGGTTTATCCAAGGAATATAATACTGAGTTTAATATTATTTTATATTCTAGTGTCGTTACCTCTGGTCAACTATGATGTGGAAACGGAAGAGATCAGTGTAGATCTAAGTGTGAGGAAAGAACTGAAAGTTCATGGGTTACCAGTAGCTACTAGCTTTGCTGTCTACAATCTTAACCAAAGGTAAGAACTCATAAAATTTATCAAACAAATCCTGCAATTTTTGATTGTAAAATTGCACTGAGGTTTTATAATAAAAAAATTATGCTTTCTTATTTTGATTAAACTGCGTGGCAAAAGCGTCACTATGGTAAAGTAGTAGGAACTATTTTTTATTTATATCTAAGAGCAGGAGTAGTAGGAGTGGTGGTTTGTGGTCTCAAAGGTTCCCATTACACAGAAGCAAAAGTATTGAAGTGCAGGATAGGGCAGTAGGATTAGGGCCCATTAGGATCCGACAATTTGTTGTCAGGAGTTGTATACATGGTGAATCATTTGAATAGGCTTTTAGGGGGATATCCTGAACTATTATAACGAAAAATGCTGGAAGGAGTTCTGTCCTGATTTGGACAAAAACAAAAATGTCTCTTTTAGATTCTTGATAAATGTACCTGTAATCAAACCATTTATCATCTAAAAAAATATGAATCATCAAAGATTGGACGGCCAGAATATTATATGCCATTCGGCACGGCCGCACACGTCTTCTGGAATGTCCTGCATTGGCGGAAATTAGACGCGGAATTATTGGTGACGTAAAAAGCCTCCCACAAATTTTCAAGAAGCCACATCTTGTGGCAAAATTTATGGAAGAGCTGGGCTGGTTCTTCCACTAACGTAATGAAAAATCACACAAAAAGGACCCAAATCTAAGGCGGTATAGTGCGCGTCACGTAAAAAGAACGCTGAATCAAGTGTTGAGTAAAATCTCTGTTGATCCGCGGCCCGTAATTAACAATCACATAGGCACAAGTGGGAATCAGTAGCCTATGATAATCCAGGTCTCTAGCTATCCATATTCTAAGTGTCATCGCAAAAGTAGTTTTTACGTAGACACAAAATCATATACAGATACTTGAAAACTTTCGCGTTTAAAATATTAGGTAGTAAAATTTAGATGTACTTGGCCCGCATTAGAATTTTAGCGTAAATATTAACACGCGAAGGAAAAAGTTTGCCTATCCCTGGTATAAGAGGTTATCTCAAAAAAAGTTGATAGTGCGATTCAAGACTTCTTACTAGTAACGCCATCTTGTAGGCTTTGTGAGCGTCCGTGCTTTGGTAGGCAGTAAGTATGCAGGCGTCGCGTCGTCGAGGTCCAACCGACGCGATGTGGCTAGAAGTTTTTGTCGGCTTCTACTGGCAGAAACTGGAGACACCCCACTGAGGTATAGGGGGTGAAGTTATCCTTATCATATGCCGCGCGCACCGTTTGTCATAAATTCATAATAACCACTAATTTATAGCTCACGAGGCAAGTGTGGCATCATCATTTCAGATACCTAAATAAAATTTCCTACCACTTTATAAAACAAAAAACTTAAACCTATGCAAACAATAGGAATCTAAAAAATTATGCACAAAAAATATCTAAAAAAAAAAGGGCCTGGCTACACTGATACCCACCAGTAGGTATTTAATAATGACGTTCACACACACGAAGTACGAAGTACGAAATTGTGCGTGCTTACTGCTTACCTCCAGACGAACTTAACAAATTCAATCCAAATAATTAAAAGTTGAATTATGTTAGACCAAGCCGCATCCCAGCCCCTAGCCCAGGCGAGGCCTCAGGGACGAGGTTATTTGTATGAAATAAAAACACGTACAAGACTCAGACGTGGCACGTTCTCATTAGAACGGCCGGAACGGTGGACAGGCCGTGATTTCTTCAAACAAAAAAGATCGTCCCCGCATCGGCCCGGTCTAGGATAATTCATCCTTTATTGGTGGATGAAACATGAAAAATCAAACGGCCGGAGTATTTTATGCCATTCGGTGTTGAACGGCTTATGTGTCTAGGGAAGATCACCGGGCATATACTTTTGTCCGGTAGGCCGTAGCCCAACGACGTCTCGTCGGAAGTTGTATATTAAGTTATCTTAGAAAGAAAGTTGATAGTGCGATTCAGGACTTCATACTAGTAACGCCATCTAGTAGGTTTTGTGGGCGTCCGTGCTTTGGTAGGCAGTAAGTATGCAGGCGTCGCGTCGTCGAGGTCCAACCGACGCGATGTGGCTAGAAGTTTTTGTCGGCTTCTACTGGCAGAAACTGGAGACACCCCACTGAGGTATAGGGGGTGAAGTTATCCTTATCATATGCCGCGCGCACTGTTTGTCATAAATTCATAATAACCACTAATTTATCGCTCACGATGCAAGTGTGGCATCATCATTTCAGATACCTAAATAAAATTTCCTACCACTTTATAAAACAAAAAACTTAAACCTATGCAAACAATAGGAATCTAAAAAATTATGCACAAAAAATATCTAAAAAAATAGGGCCTGGCTACACTGATACCCACCAGTAGGTATTTAATAATGACGTTCACACACACGAAGTACGAAGTACGAAATTGTGCGTGCTTACTGCTTACCTCCAGACGAACTTAACAAATTCAATCCAAATAATTAAAAGTTGAATTATGTTAGACCGAGCCGCATCCCAGCCCCCAGCCCAGGCGAGGCCTCAGGGACGAGGTTATTTGTATGAAAAAAAAACACGTACAAGACTCAGACGTGGCACGTTCTCATTAGAACGGCCGGAACGGTGGACAGGCCGTGATTTCTTCAAACAAAAAAGATCGTCCCCGCATCGGCCCGGTCTAGGATAATTCATCCTTTATTGGTGGATGAAACATGAAAAATCAAACGGCCGGAGTATTTTATGCCATTCGGTGTTGAACGGCTTATGTGTCTAGGGAAGATCACCGGGCATGTACTTTTGTCCGGTAGGCCGTAGCCCAACGACGTCTCGTCGGAAGTTGTATATTAAGTTATCTTAGAAAGAAAGTTGATAGTGCGATTCAGGACTTCATACTAGTAACGCCATCTAGTAGGTTTTGTGGGCGTCCGTGCTGTGGCAGTAAGTGTACAGGTAGGCGTCGTGGTCCAACCGATGTGGCCAGAAGATTATGTCGGCTTCTGCTGGCAGGAGCTGGAGACACCCTGCTGAGGTAGAGGGGATCAAGTTTTCATACGCCACGCGCACTGTTTGTCATAATAATTACTAATTTATAGCTACTAGGGCAAGTGAGGCATCATTTTAGATACCTAAATAAAAGATTGACAACTACTTTATGAAACAAAAAGCACTTCTTATGCAGAAGATAGGAATCTAAATAATTATGTACTAAAAAATATGTTAAAAGTAACTGGCTGCACTGATACCTACCAGTAGATATTTAATGATCACTATTTCGTAAATTTGTTTTTATTGCTCAAGGCATATTTACTAGAAATATTTTTAAAGGAAAAATTCATCTTTAAAAATTCACTTGCGGCGAGATTTGAACTCGCGTCCCTGGATCAATATTCCAGTGCGATAATATTTAATAATATTTACGCCAAAATTCTAATGCGGGCCAAGTACATCTAAATTTTACTACCTAATATTTTAAACGCGAAAGTTTTCAAGTATCTGTATATGATTTTGTGTCTACGTAAAAACTACTTTTGCGATGACACTTAGAATATGGATAGTCGAGCGGTATAGGCACTGGAATATTGATCCAGGGACGCGAGTTCAAATCTCGCCGCAAGTGAATTTTTGAAGATGAATTTTTCCTTTAAAAATATTTTTAATGATCACGTTGAGATTACCAATTTCGAAGTACTAGATACGAGATGTTTACCTCCAAACAAAGTCAATCCAAAGTAATTTAAGGATGAATTATGTTTGACTGAGCCGCGTGTCCGAGTCCAAACGGGGACGAGGTTTTTTGTACGAAAAAAGGACGGCTCAGACGTGGCGCTTTCTCATTAGAACGGCTGTGGACAGGCCGTGATTTCTTAAAAAAAAAGATCGTCCCCGCGTCGTCCCGGTCTAGGATAATTCATCCTTTAATGATGGATGAAACATGAAAAATCAAACGGCCGGAGTATTTTACGCCATTCGGTGTTGAACGGCTATGTGTCTAGGGAAGATCACCGGGCATGTACTTTTGTCCGGTAGGCCGTAGCCCAACGACGTCTCGTCGGAAGTTGTATATGAAGTTGTCTTAGGAAGAAAGTTGATAGTGCGATTCAGGACTTCATACTAGTAACGCCATCTAGTAGGTTCTGTGGGCGTCCGCCAATAAAGATTTTGAAAATCTTGTCAATTTCTTAAGTCTTTTTTTTTGTTTCAGTACTAGTATTTTACTGGCAGATCCTACAGCATATGAAGAAGAATTGTGTGGTGGGATAGGTGCTAATTTAATAGTCTGCTGTAATAATGGAATTCTTTGTGGAACACAGAAGTTTGGTGGCAGCAACCTTACCACTGAGAGCAAAGAGGAAGCTATGAGGATTGCAAAAGATAGGACCAAGCTTATTGAAGAAGTTGTTAATGTTTGTGTTACAAATCTTAAAAATAGTAAATCATGATCAAGAATCAAGATTTTTTATTGTTAAAGTGATGTACATAATGATGTTAAGTTAACATAATACATATTTTGGATACAATCACCTACCCACTACAGGTGTATACAATAATATAAATTAGGTAAAGTAATCTACAGTAATTTAAAAACTGATACAATTATTATTTATTACTTGATGAATAATCGTGTCTGTTTCTTCGTAGTACTTTTTAAGTGAATAAAAGCTATTTGCTTTACATAAGCCATTTTTAAGCGAGATTTTAAATATGTTTACATTGTCGTAATTTTATCTGTTTCTGTACAAAAACTACCCTCATTTTTAGCAGTTTTTTATTTATTTCTTACTGGTTAATTGTGAACCGATTATGTTGTTTGGAAATTAATATTTGATTTTTTAATTAATTAATTTTGATCTGTATTATTCATATTTGCTAGTAATTTACATCAAAAAGTCAAGTCGTCGTAGTAAAAGTTGAGTGGAGGGGGTAATTGTAAATGGTGGCTTTACAATAATTGGTGATTTCTGAAACAACTAAAAATGTGCAGTAGACTCAAAAAAATGATTTTGTCACTTTTTCGATCAATCGATAATTCTTAAATAATTAATTTGAATATTTCTGTAATTAAAATATTTTAATGGATTTTGCAGAAATCTAGGCTGTTTCAAATAGTGTTCAATGAGGTTTGAAGTTTAATAAAAATTAATAATAAAAAAATACATATATATCCGAAAGTTAAGTACTATAATTTTGATGTTCTTCCACTAAACGTCATTTTCACAGCATAAAAAAAATTGATTCGCGCCATCTTGGCGCTGTTGTCTATTGAAAGGTGATGGTGAGCGTCCACAGAACTAATATTAGAGATGAGACTGAGTCGATAAGAGGTATCGATTTGACCTGATAACACTCGAAAACCATACATGGAAGGTATTTTTGGCCGGCCAAGAATGATAATATTTTCGCGGGATCGAGGCTTATGCGGGTGAAACTGCAGGGCACTGATGGTTTATAAAATTATTCACATCAGGGTGGTCGGAAAAGTGACTTCTAAAGAAAAAAATATCTTTATTTATTAATATATTTTTTATAGTAAGTACACATTTTTTTTATAATCGAAAATACTATCGATAATTTCTTGAAAAGAACGACGGAACGCACTTAGTTCCACTGACGGACGCCCAGGAGGGGCGCGGGCAGTGCATCCCACAGACATATAAACTTATAGCAGACTCCACATTTAGCTATCCAAAGCGTGGCAATTTCACTACAAACAAACGTTACTTACACAGACGCAAAATACAGGACCGCAATAAGGCCGGATAGATGGAAGATCGGATAGATTTATAAGGTTTTACGAAAACTAAAGTTTCTCAGTTTCTGTGAATATTTGTAAAAATGAAAACTTTCTTCATTTCACATATCAAAACAATATTACGTATAGTAGTTCTATTCTATTTTTAAAATTAATTTTTACGCTCTCTAGTTTTTGCTCTATGTCATTTCAAACTTACTAAAAAATCACCTTCTTGGGGTAATATCGAATGTCAATGTAAAACCATGTCTATTCCTTGTTTATAAAAGACAAAAAAAAACATATCCGATCTTACCCAAACAAAATAAAATAAAAAAGACTTTCTGCTTAGCAGAGCGTGAAGCTCGTATGCCATGTCTTAGCCACTGCCGAGTGTCAGTGTCACACACAGGCACGGGTAGAATTGCTCTTGTGAACATTGTGGCTAACACTAAAAAATATCACATACTAGCTGCGCCAAGCGGTTTCACCCGCGTATTTCCCGGGAACGTAAGAGACGTTCTTCTAGCAATAACAAGAAAACAAAACAACAATTGGCGAAATCGGTTCAGCCGTTCACATAATATGGTGATGCCGTGAACAAAAGAAATAGAGATTCGTTTTTATATAGGATTTAGGATTGTTTTATAGGACCTATAAGATTTTGGAAGAGGTCTGCGTCGGCCTATACGCCACGCTTACCTATTTATTACTACGCCTAGCTTAGCATTATTTTGCTAGGCGTGGTATCCACTACCCATCTGTCTATGAGCGATGTCCTCAGCCTGCTGCCATTTGCAGCTTATTAGAATTAGAAATCATGAATATTCTAGATCCCTACGTAATTCCGTTGTACTTACACTGGTACACACACATTAAAAAGAAACAAAATTTTTATTCACGATTGTATATTCATTTTAGACGACTATACAACTATAACACTTCAAGAACCCCAAAACACATAAAACAACAAACAATAGGAACATTAAATACAATATAAAAAAACAGATAAAAAAAAGTACCCAAGTAATGTAATTTTTTTTATCCATATATTTTTAATAATTTTGTTTTTGGGAAACCTGAAACGAAAAGTTATTATGATTTAACTATGAAATGACCTTAAAATGTATTATAAACAGCAAATATACCTAGTAATCTGAATAATAATAGAGTAATATAATTTCGTTGCCCTGAGTCCGACCCCCTATGCTAAAGTACATGAAGTGTCAAATTGCGTCTTTGAGATAATAAAATCTATAAATACGACCCTATTTCATTAAAGTATCTAGTTCAAACAGTTTTTGAAATGAAGAACATAACTTTCTTCGCAATCTAAAACAACAAAACATATAAACTTATGTCAGTAAACAAACAAACAACTACAAAATAGTCGAAGAAAAAATAAAATGTTATTTACATACCGGTGAAACGTAATTTCAGAAGTTTTATTATAAGATGCGTTGGAACACATTAGGGCACAACACTTCACCATTGTATTTTAGTTTTTAGCTAAAATAAACAAATTTTTCGGAACACTTTAAAATTTCAGTACACCATGTTGCTCTCTTTTAAGTCACTTTGGTATTGAGCAAAATGGCATCCGCCCCACGCTGTCAGATGTGTCTATGTGTGAGTTGTTGTTGCAATTGGAGAAAGAAAGGGATAGAGCTATGCACTATTCCTTCGGTGTGAATGAGACAACGATGTTATTTACACGGACCAATGTGTGCGTATAATTGTGTCGAGTCTGCTATAAGTTTATATGTCTGTGGGTGCATTCGAACACCACAATGGAAACATTTTTCATAGAAAATCATTTCCAGTGGAAAAGTGCTCAGTGGTTCTTACCCCATAGATTTTTTTACTGGCCACATTTGATTTTTTTACTTCAGCTACACTACGAATAGCAACATTAATATCGGAGTCTTGGCGGGAACTCGTTGAGGAGATGTGGTGCTAAATTTTCATTTTTGTGAAATTTAGTTCATATGCGTGCAAGTTGTTTAATTTCGGAGGCATATTAATCAATTTAGTTTCGTGAAGGTGTACAAGTGGAATGAAAGTGAAAATCGGTGCAAAACATTGACTTAGTGTTGTCTCCAAGGCTCCGTGAAGATTGTTTGTAAATGGCCGCCGTGTTTACAAATGATTTCCTAGACTTGACTTTAACTATGACGACTTGACTGTTTCGATGCAAATAACTTGCATAATATATTAAAATACATGACACTGGCTAATTTCCTAATGGCCATAATCGGTTCACAACCGATAAGAAATAAATAAAAAACATTAATATTAAAATGTCACCACGTCTCAAAATATCAAGCAGTGTTATTGAGGTAATGTTTGTGAAGTTAACACTATTTTAGCTTTAATTACCACCGTTTCCATGGCATAAATGTTTATGAAATTCTTCTACAGGTTTTCATGACTTTTAGTGGTAATTTAAATCACTTTTACAACAATTTAACCTCTACGTCATCGATGCATTTTGTCAGCTCCAATTTTAGTAATTTTTAAATTTTATATAATGATTGTTTACCAGAACTTCGTTTTATTTTCAGAGGCTCTCTAATATAGAGACGGATGAAAGTACAGGATGTCTTTACGGGCTAATGTACGATGGCACTTTGCTTGTGGTTGGGCTGAGTATAGAATTGTTTGAAAATGAGACAAAAGCGTTTAACCAGCTACTTCTGAACCTTCCCGCTGAGGTGGAACTATGTGGGGTTGTCAAATTTGGCGAATCGTTAACTACAGACAGTACTATGAAGGATATACTGCAGGTTGGTGTAGGGCAAAGGCATGATCCATGTTGAATTTGTCGAAAATGGTTAATTAGTTTTTAATGAAGTGGCTATTATTAACATACTATTATGCTATAGGAATTTGTTTTTATAATTATCTCATTTCAGAACGTAGATATCACAGACAACCCTCTGGTCATAATTGTAAATGAAAATAAGGACATGAAAGCTCATTTTCTAGTACATGAGAAATTTGAAGAGACAAAGTATGAAGTGTTAAGCATGGACGATTTCTGGAAACAATTCCTTCATATCAGGCTAGATACTGTGCTCCCATTGAGTTGTGAAGCTACAATTTCTGGAGTCAAAAACGCTATGCAAAATAAAAGGAAAAAGGTAGAAGATTATTAATTTTCAATTTTTATTAGATATATTTCTCTGCATATTTAGTTTTTGCATGTAGTGATAAGAATAATACAATATTTAAAATTTAATAGCTGGACCCTGTGGTTTCACTCTATGTTCAGTTCTTACGGTAATATCGGGATAAAAAGTTGCTTATGTCCTTCTCCAAGGTCCCATCTATCTCTATACCTACCTAAATTCATCAAAATCAGTACAACGGTTTTGA
Source organism: Idaea dimidiata (assembly GCA_949358125.1). NCBI lineage: Eukaryota > Metazoa > Arthropoda > Insecta > Lepidoptera > Geometridae > Idaea > Idaea dimidiata. Next base: position 9,262,080 of record OX442339.1, on the reverse strand, counting down.
CATGAAAATGTAACAGACGGACAAAGTTACTTTTGTATTTATAATATTAGTAAGTATACAAGAAATGGGATTAATACTTATCTTCTTTAAAAATAAAAATTAATTCTTATTTTCTTTGGTCGGCATCACGCATAAACGGCTGGACCGATTTCGCTAAATCTTTTTTTGTTGTGTTTTGTTATGGTCAGGAGTAGGTTCTTATGAAAAAAAAATGCTGAACCGATTTTGACAAAACTTACGCGGGTGAAATCGCGGGGCGCAGCTAGTCATGAATAAAATTCATTAGAACTCATTATTATTACTTGTTGCTCTGCACTTGAAGACATATTTTATTAGAAGTAGCTGCGCCTTGTTGTTTCACTGTTTACAAAACATTAGGCCTTGTGTTACTTAACAGCATGAAAAATGTTTACGTTATTGGTACACTAAAATATTTTATTTTCAACTGTTTTAGATAGCATCAGGGCAAGTATCATTCCATATTGAGAACACATCTGTGTACCTCTTTGGAGTAGTGTCAGATGTAGGTCTAACAGGCTTTAGTACAGAAGCTACTATTTCTGAACTACTTGATTCTATGAGTCCAGAACAGCCTAATAAGAAGAAAAGGCATAATACTAGTGTTGTAGTAAGTATTTAATTTAGAAAAAAAAATGTAGCAAATATATTCAATTGGAAAAAGAAGAAGTATACAGTTATTGATAACTGTTATTGTACTTTGATTTCAGGATATAGTACCTGTTAATTTTATTTTAAAAGCAACAAAAGACATATTATCAGAGAAACTTGTTAAAACTGCTGTAAAAATGATGACTACACAACGTAAACGTAAGTACTTGCGAATTTGTAGTGAATTGAAAAGGTGTGATAAGTACCTTTAAAATTTTGACCTTATTTTATTCAAAGTGCCAACTGGCAGCCAAACTTGAATTAAAAATAAATTAGATTTATTTCATTTTTACCCAGCATTGCTGGCTGCCAGGCTCATCTCCTGTGCTTAGTTTAGAGCCGATTTCTAATATAATCTGATAAATGTTTAGTAAGATTCATATTAATAAATAAATATCCATATCATATCATTCCGCTAATGAGTTTCATATTTTACCATCTGGTGAAATATAAACCCATCAAAAATGTATAGATTGTCCTGAGTGACTGACAATTAGTAGCGCACAGCTAAAACAATTTGTTTAATCTCTACTAGAAATATTTTAAAGGAAAAATTTAGCCTCAAAAATTCACTAGTGACAAGATTAGATTTGACTCTGCATAGAGACGTAAATCTCGTCGCGAGTGAATTTTTCCTTTAAAATATTTCTAGTAGATAGTATGCCTTGAGCAATAAAAACAAAATTACGATATGTTTAATCTCTGTTTAAATTTTGGGGAAAATTAACTTTTTAATTTAACCTACCGACAACTACTGAGTCGTTGGGTAGAGGTAGTTTGCGATCGCTATTTGTGGCGTCGTATGTGGGAAGCCTATGTTCAGCAGTGGACGGATAAGAGCACAGATGATGATGATGATGATGAGTAGCTTAAGCATTAAACCAAGGTTTCATATGTAAAAACATTATTAAGTTTCATCACAATGAGTGAGTAATGTCATCATGAAGATGTAACAAACATACTAACACATTTATTTTAATTTTATTATCTTTGTTTTTTTTTTGTAATTTCAGCCGCATTCTGCATAAGTATGCCATTGAGAATAGATACGTTGGCAATGATCCATCGCAACACGAAACTGTTGGCTTTATACACAGTGTTGGTGGAAGCTGCATGTAGGTCGTTAAGGCTACTGGAAAGTGTGTTGTTAGAACAGTTGGGTGTGTATTTATTTGCTACTTACTCCTCCTCTACTCCTCCTACTCAAGCCTGCACTGGGCGTTCATAGAATTGCGTATTAATTCTATGAACGCCCAGTCACATATCTTCTGAAATGATGCGTGGTTGGAATCCCGCTCAGTGTCGGCCATGTGTTGTGTTACAGGTGCGATTCCTGTCAAGAATTAAATTTCTATTAATATACTTACTTATATATTTACTTACTCACTTTTTAAAATACTTATAAAGGAATGTAGTTAGTCTGTCTCGTAGCTTAGTCTGAAAAAATAAACTAAAACACCACAGGATTTCCACATTTTTTTTCTCTTTATTTATTTGTATAAATTTTTTCTATTAAACAATGTTTCCAGGTCAAGAAGGTATCGGCGACGGCGCGGGGCTCCGCCTGCCGGAGACCTTCCACTATCTACCGCCGGAGCTCGGACATTTCATCACGAGGATAGTTCCTAAGGGAATACCGGATGAAAGCATGGGTGAGTTACTAAGAAATATTTATTAAAAAGGACCGTATTTTGAAAAGTGATTTGAAATTATAAACATACATAACGGTCGTCAAGACGTAGACAAAACTATTTCTAATGATAAATATTATGTTTATTCTACCGATATTCTGGTCAGTATTATACAAACCTAGTATTTTTTTGTAAAGATGACTAGATGGCGCTGTATAGTTTAATTACGCTGGGATTTTCCGTATATTTCCGCCTCATATTTTGCCCATCGAACGTGACTGCGCTCGCGCTGTATATGTAACTAGCTGCGCCCCGCGGTTTCACCCGCGTAAATCCCGATATTCAATAATTAGCGTTATTCTCCTGATCATAACAAACACAACGGAAGCGGAATCGGTTTAGGCGTGATGCCGCGGCCTATTTGCTGTGCTGTTCACGGCATGCCGTGACTAAAATAGGGCTTCATGTTTATACATAAAGTAAAAAAAAATTGTTCTACTACTTTTCCTCAAGTCCCCTAGACAACTTTTTTTAAATTTACTTCCAAGTACAGAACTTTTGTCCTCTTTTCTTTTATTATAAGTATAGATATGGTGTTATGTTTATTATCTTTGTAGAGAAAGAAAGGCGCACACTTCACCAGCTTCTGTGTCTTCCGTTGACGAGGCCAATATTCAGGCGAGGCAACGCGCACTTCGCGGCGACCGGCGCGGGCGCGGGCGCGGGCGGGGGCGGCCGCCTGCTCTCCCCGCACGAGGCCATCCCGCTCCCACCCGCACGGCCAGACGTCACCGTCGCGATGGTGCGAGGGAGATACACGTACCATCATTACATGCAGGATAAATTCAACGACGACGGCTGGGGTTGCGCTTATAGATCTATGCAGACTATTTTCTCCTGGTTTAGGTAAATATACCATGAACAACTGATCTATAACTAAATAATATATTTCTGCACTTAATTAACGTTTAGTAGGTAAATATTACACAACTAGCTGCAACCCCGCGGTTTCACCCGCGAAAGTCCTGTTCCCGCAGGAATCTCGGAATAAATAGTATCCTATGTGTTATTCCCGGTATTCAACTACCTATATTCCAAGTTTCATCGAAATCGTTTCAGTAGTTTTTGCGTGAAAGAGTAACAAAGTCACATATTTTGAAATTGAATTGAAAGTCACTTACATACACATACAAACTTTCGCGTTTATAATATCTTACTAATACTAGGAGTTCGCCCCGAACTGAGACCTCACGACCCCCTATCCCCCAACCTCCCTACCGATCCGGCTCATCTTCGAACTCATAAATTCTATTGACCTAAACTACGCACATACCAAAATTCGCGAAGATCGGAGCTACGATACTTAAGTTATCGTCGAACAAACATACGAAGGTACAAAGATACAAAGTTACAAAGATACAAGGCCCGTCTACACTGGACCTCACTCGCTTCGCTCGTTCGGTCAATTATAAACGCAAAAGTTTGTAAGTATGTGAGTTTTTTACTCTTACACGCAAAAACTACTGAACCGATTGCGATGAAACTTAGAATATAGGTAGCTGGATACCGGAAATAACACATAGGCTACTTTTTATCCTGATATTCGCGCGGGAACGGGACTTACGAGGGTGAAACCACGGGGCGCAGCTAGTTACACAATATACCTAAGTCTAACAATTGAATTGTTACCTTCTAGGTATCAAGGATACACAACAGTCGAAGTACCGACACACAGAGAAATCCAAGAGTGCCTTGTTAATATCGGAGACAAGCCTCACTCGTTCGTAGGTTCGAAGCAATGGATCGGCTCCACGGAAGTGATGTTCTGTCTGGAGACTCTCCTCGGGGTGACGTCGCGGATCGTGTTCGCTAACACTGGGCAGGAGCTGCAGGGCTACTCTCCGGAGCTGGTGCATCATTTCCAGACGCATGGCAGCCCTATTATGATCGGTGAGTCATCGAGATCACACTACATTCACACACATTACACACTTCATTTTTAGGTTTATTTTCTTTTCATTTCACTTTTCCTGTTATTATTATTTTCGTAAAAAGTTCTGAAAAGGTCCTGTGAAAAGCGGAGAGGTAAAAGAACCCAGAAGGAAAAGGTAAAAGAACTCGAGAGGTAAAGGGGTTCCATAACAAAAGGGTATACAGAACCGAGAGGTAAAAGACTCGGAGGTAAAGGGGTTCCGTACCCAAAAGGTACAAAACCGAGAGGTAAAAGAACCCAGAGGTAAAAGAACCGAGAGGTAAAGGAGTTGTGTTCCCGAAGAGTCCACTGGCCATCTGTTTTTGGTTGACCCATCGACAACTTAATACTTACCATGGTCAAACACTGAGTTAATAATAGAAGTTTTAAGTAAAAATTTTTTAGTCAACTAGGCTATAACAAAACCACGTTCTAATATATGTATTTTCTACATTGTTTCAGGTGGCGGTGTTTTAGCTCACACTATACTAGGCGTGGAGTACAACTCGGTCACGAACGAGACGAGGTATCTCATTCTGGACCCTCACTACACCGGCGCTGAAGATCTGACCACGGTTACAAGTAAAGGATGGTGCGGGTGGAAGAACTCTGACTTTTGGAACAAAACTGCTCACTACAACCTCTGTCTGCCTCAAACGAAACCGGCGTTGTAAACGTGACTAAGTTAACGCTATTTGAGGAGATCGTAAAGACTAATTCCTGGCGGTGGCTTAGGGAAGTATCGACCGTGCAAAGCGCGGACTGCACCTACCAAAGTCAGTACTTCAAAAAGCTTCAATTTTCTGATCAAAAATCTAACCATTGTCAAGTTTTATCTCTTGTGATTTTTGTTCCAAGCGTCTGCATCCGCATCAATTAAGTCTAACGAACTGGGGGTGGTCATTATTGTAATAGAATTGTCCGAAATTCAATTGCTACATCCCGTTCTGACTATAGTTAAGTATTCTCTTCGTATTATTGCATGTTTCAAGTTTCAACTCAGCAGCTTGCTAGAGTTACTGTTCTCAGAAGCTTGCTAATTCCAATGGCATTTGTTCACTCGGTAGTGAAAGTACGAGTTCGGTGATGGAAAATAATTCAGAATGGAGACTGATTTGTTGCTCTAATAAGATATGTTGTGAATGTTTTGTTTTAAAAACTCGATATTTTCTATTACCATGTTGTTGTTTAGATAAGTATCTATCGTTCAGTATATTAATATGTATGTTATACATCACAATTATACTGTAAACTTGGAGAACTTACATAATATATTTGTTCCAATCTTATAGCTTTATTAACAAAAGGCGAGTAAGGTCGGAGTAGTTATGTCTGTCAACTTTGAAAGTTTTTGTCACGGAAAAAGACAAACATGTTCTGACTACTCCGACCGTACTCCATGTTTATTAATAAAGCTAAAAGTTTAGCCCTTGTTAATTGTGAAAATAAGATATGCATGGATTTAATATATTTTGTACCGATTAAATTATAATTTAAACGAAACCATGTGTGTTTAATTCATTTATTATTTCGTAATAGTGTATTTACAAGTTTGGAAACGTGGACATCGTTTCTATATGGTTTACATCGCTTACATCTATACAAGTTATGTACGTACACTAGGAAATCACAGAATGCAACAATAACGCGATAAGGTTACGAAGAATTTAAATTATAAGGCACACTAAAACAGATTTATTAATTTAAATATCATTAGGAATGTGTACTAATTTTGAAAGAACACAATACACAGTGAGATAAAATCTTAGAACTGGGAACAAACAAAATTGATCACGAACCTTACCGCGCAACTTCTGTCGTAATACGCAAAGGAATAACGCGGTGAAAACGACAGCGTTGATTTGCATGCATTTGATTGAAGCCGGCACCGTAGAGTTTAACTATCATTGAATGTGAGGTCTCTCGAGCTGGCGGTTTCAATGACAGTTGAACTCGGTGACGTCGCCTACAAATGCATGCAAATTAACGCTAAGTTTTCAACAGCACATGTTATTCCTTTGCGCAGTGGGATTTCGATGCCGATTACGATGGAAAATGCGCGGTTGGGCCGCAGAAACGCTCCTAGGTGTAAAGTAGTTTCCCCGTCTCGCTCTTATAAATGACATTCTAATTTAGGGAGAATGTGACAAAGCATTGCTTTAGTTTCCAATTAGGAACATTTCTTTACATAGCATTTTAATAGCCGTTGTACGCCAAAAACGTCACCGTACAGTATAAATCACCAATAAAAATGCACTTCAGTTTGAAACCACATTGGGTAATTAATACTTATTGAGTTATTAATTTAATACAGTTTGTGTCAATTTTTGTATGAGAGTTATCCAAATTTTAGAATTAGTGTTTGCATCACACGGGGACGTTTTTAGGTGTGCTAATGCAGAAAAAAGACGCATTCAACTATATCTATAGACTAAAATCTCACTAGCCAAGAGTTCTTACAAAAATACATACTTCATTTTAAGTATTTATTTAATTCGATAGTGGATATATCCAGAGAGGTTTTCTCTCCCTTATTTAATATTTTATAATAATTCAAGCATGATTTTTCGTGCAGTTGTAAAGGAAAACATCGCTAGAAAGCCGCAATGACATAAACCAGCGGCCAAGGGATAATGCGTTAGCGTCAAGGTGGCGGTACCAAGAATTATATTGAATATCTTATGAACGCAATTTTTAACACTAAGTACCAACCAAATAGGTACTAAATCTGTCAAATATGAAATTTTTATTTTTGTGGTCCTGCGATCTTGATCGTCATATTGCAATTTAGATAGGTATTATACTAGTTAATAACGGCAACTTCTATAAAACTTTACTTCCATGAAAAAAAAAACTAAAATTACACAAAACAAGTGCGAATGGGACATGCGCACGAAGGGTACCATTATTGCAAAAAAAAACGGGAAAAACAACACGTTTGTTGTATAGGAGCCCACCTTAAGTATATGTTAATTTTTGTTTTTAGTATTTGTTGTTATAGCGGCAACAGAAATATATCGTCTGTGAAAATTTCAACTGTCTAGATATCACGGTTCTCGAGATACAGCCTGGTGACAGATAGACGGACGGACAGCAAAGTCTCAGTAATACGGTCCCGTGTTTATCCTTTGGGTACGGAACTCTAAAAAAGTAGAATAGGGTAACTCATTTCACAAAATCTTAAGAAGATATTTCTAACAGCAGAATCTCAATACATCTAATTTGGTTATTGGGTTTTATAAGTATTTACTTACTGAAAATTCTGAGGTTACCTTTTGCAAATATTAAGACGGCGATAGATGATAATTATCGGTCCTTGTCCCATTGCATAGAAATGAAATAATATTGAATAGAAAACAATCTATAATTTCTCGTAATATCAATCAGTAACGATGATTAAAATAATATTTTATTAAAATGCGATGAGGAGGTTCTAGGTATTGTATTTTCTAATATTATGATGCCTATAAGAAAATTTAGCGGTTAAGGATTTAGAAGAAAAATGTTTTATTTTGTAAATCAGGGGTAACTTTGCCTGCATAATAGTGGTATTTAAAGTTATTCTTTATTGTTTATGAAATGAAGGGGGCACTTTTTGTATCATGTACAATAACATAATATTATATTGTTCGATGTATTGGATTTGATACAGGTTAGGAAGAAAAATATTCAATCGGAAGGGATTTCAGCTCGATTCACATCAGTCGCGTCCTTAAGGTAAAAGAGCTCGCGTAAGCAACAGTTGGTTTTGGGTAAACATAACTTCAAAATTTACGACTACATATTTAAAAGTCGCAGAATACATGCTTTTTCATATGATTTAGAGAAATAGCCGTCAACTGGTTTCTTGACTGATTTATTAACAAGGGTTCGGAGAGGAGACAAGAGATACTGGCCAAACTGAATTCGGCACCCGTGGTCTCTTTGAGAGGCCTTTACCTTATAGTGGGAAATACAGGCTATTTACTGTATCTGCCTGAAGTCAAATTCTAATTAGTACAACAGTTAAATACTATAAGCTACTAATGTTTTAAATACCTATTATTGTTTTAATAAGCCTTTTCAAGACGATTCTTAATGCTTTACAATATTTCTAAATCACAGTGTCGAATCTGGGGAAACTTTTTCTGTAACAAAAAGAAAAACGGGCAATATTAAAACTACTTTTTATGGAAAAGAGAAAAATCGTTTTAAGCAATAAAAATAAATAAATAATAAATAAATTCTGTGACCAACACACAGCGCCATCTAGCCCCGTGGTAAGCTGCTAAGCTTGTGTTACGGTGACTAGACAACGGACATACTACTTTTATTTATTTTTCTTTTGTAAATACTTAGATATTATACATAGATATACACCTAGACCAGATACAAATATTTATTTTTAAGCATAAATATGTGCACCCAGCGGGAATCGAACCCGCAACCTTCTGCATTGCAGCCAAGCGTTCGCCCGACGCCCGATTTTATTATGTGAAAATTTTGACAGCCTCTATATGGTATATGAGATACAGCGTGGTGACAGACGGACCTACAGTGGAGTCTTAGTAAAAGCGGAAGGCAACAATTGCGGATTGCTATCTCCGTGTTCTGTCTGACACGTAGCCCATAGATTTCTTCACCTGACTTAATTTTAAATTCAAATATTAATAATGACTTCCAAAAAAGCCAAAATGTATTGTGGTGTCTAATAATACGCAAATAATATTTAGTTAAAAATAAGTGACAACCCAAGGCGTCAACGCAGGAGTAGGTAATTAACTCGCCGATCGGCCTCAGTTAGACTCCTATTCCTTTCTTTACTATGGTCAAAATTACAGGTAACAGTCGATATCAAATGATCTTACCCTCAGTTTAAGTTCTATCCTATCAATTTCACCTCCGAGCATGTCAACTATATTTTCGCCATGTTTCAGAAGAAACGCTTCAACGTCATCGATTGTTTCGATTTTTTTCATATCCTGTAAATATAAAGAGTTCATAATTTCTTCTATGTTTTAATTTTAGGTGTTTTGACCATCGGGATTTTAAATGCAGATATTTTAATTTTAGATATTCGAAAAATGAATCCTATACGAAAATAAAATGCTAAGCCTTATTGGTCGGAGATAAAGGGTAATATCTGTTGAACGTTATCAGTCTGGTAAAGGATTGATTTTCTTATAAACTAAATTTGATTAGGTAATTTAATCCCGCGGTCCAGTGGGGTAATGCCGCGAGTGTGATGGGTTCCTTTGCGGCGGGGGTGGTTCAGGGAGGGTTGTCTGATTGATTTAATTTCTGTTAGTTATTAGTTTTCAATTGTTTTTATTAGCTGTAAGTTTTTGTTCATAATTTATTAAACTATGATCATTAATAATTTATATTTAATATATTTCGACGTTGTATTTTGACATGAATAAATTTAATGTGTTTGAAATTTGATTATTACCTGTAACAAACCGTTTAGATCGTGTTTTTCTAAATAAGACCTGGTCAGTGCTCTTCCGTCAAAGTCCACTTCAGCCTGTAACAAATGCATTTACTCTATTAGAATATGGGTATTATTTTTATCCTATTTCAAGGCCCACCTTTTGGCCGCCAACGTCTTCTATAGAAGGCTTTGTTCATTTTGTTTTATACAGGAAGTTCCGTGTAAGCAAAAAGGGATTCTACTTCGTATTTCCAAAAGTTGCAGAACAAAAAATTTTTACATAAGACGTCTAGAGCAGGGGTGTCCAACATAATTTTGTAAAAGGCTAGATTCAGTATTTTTATAACCGTAGCGGGCCACAAAATGTAAGTTTAAAAGCAGTTTTTGCATTTAAAAAAAAGGTTTAAGTAAGCACATTCTACCTATTATTCATTGTCTGCAGCTTTTAGAAGAGAGTTGCTTTGTATTTCAATTATTTCCGACTGTAGGTTTCGTCCGCTGCTTTCGATTTCTACTTCAACCGGATTTTAAAAGACTTTTATGTTGGGCATGTATGATTTGAGGGCGACGCAACGATATAAATAAATATTAATATAAAATATTGAAGCAGTCGTAGGCCGGATGAAGCGGCTTATGCGGGCCACACTGTGGCCCGCGGGCGGTATATTGGACGGGCCTTGTCTAGACCCTATATACTAATGCCTTGTTTATACTGCCGTGGCGTACCTACATACCAAGGCGATGAGTTACAATAAACCATCAATTGACCATATCTACATACCTTATATCTAATAAGGTTGCTCCCAATATCAATACCCTTAACGTCATGGATGGCTCGGATCATGAAGTCTCTTTCTAAAACGCTGTTTATTTCATCTAACTGCTCTTGTGGTATTGATCTGCAATCGAAATAGATATTTTGTCTTTTATACGTTAATGAGGGCACATACTTATAGTCAGTTAACATATATAAGTAACAAAACAAGCAGGGGGTTGCCAGTGAGCTGCGAGATGGCTGAGGGATCCTGGCCTAGTATCACCGTACCAACCTGCCGACCAGCGCTCCAACGTTGGTCAGTATAATGAAGGAGGCGACGCCCCCCAGCAGCGAGCCCACCAGCAGACTGCCGACGGCGTCGGGCAGGGGGTTGCCGGTGAGCTGCGAGATGGCCATGCAGGAGGCGGCCACCACGACGCCCGCCACCGCCGCCGTGTCCTCCAGCAGCACCACGTTCACTGACGGGTCTTGGCTGCGTATCACTAGTTAACACGAATTCCATCTCAATAAACGATTATTAATATTCAGCTAGTATTATCATACAAAATTAATCCACCTTACCATATTCATATAAGGACATATTAGCTTCCTTCGCACCTTTTCTTATTACATTCAAAGCAACCATCAACGTTGCGCCTTCCGATACGACTGCTCCACCCAGAACAAAATATGCCTGGAAAAAAATGCGTTCAAATAACATCACCTAAAAACGACGTAAAGTACGTCAGTAAATATGTATTAAGAAAATTTCGTATACATTCCCCATTTATAATTTTTGCACATAATTTTTTTAATCTTGTGTTTCCGCAATTAGCCCTACTTGGCTAATTGCGGAAACACAAAACTTGGCCTTTGTGCGTGACTTTAAGCCATGGGTTTACTCACGCTGTTTTCCTTCATAGTAAGAGCGATGTTAGCGCACATAATTTTTTCTTAAAGAAAAAGACATATAGGCAGCTATAAAAAAGGATTACAAACCAAATAAAATGAAACCGCCTCTAAAATTACCTAATAATGAGTGGGCGAAATCAACCAAAGAAAAAAATCAAGCATTTGCATTACATCTTGAGAAAGTGTTCCAGCCAAATGATTCCTATACTTATAGTGACGACATTGTAGAAACACTAAATCAAGACTTTCAGTTAGATCTGCCTCTCAAATTAGTAACTCCACGGGAGATACAAACTGAAATAAAACATTTGGGAAACAAGAAAACCCCAGGATTCGACCTAATAACAAAAGAAGTGCTTCAAAATCTGCCCAGAAAGGGCCTTGTTTACCTTACAATACTATTCAACAGTATACTCAGGGTCCAACACTATCCAGCACTATGGAAGGTTTCACAAATTGTAATGATGCACAAGGAGGGAAAACCGGATCATGAAGTAACATCTTACCGACCTATCAGCCTACTTCCAGTGGTATCAAAATTGTTTGAGAGAGTTTTGCTTAAGAGAATGCTCCCCGTGCTGGCAAACCGAAAAATACTACCTAACCACCAATTCGGTTTCCAAAAGAAACATGCTACAACTGAGCAGATACATAGAGTATACAACAAAATAAGAAATGCTCTCGAAAACAGGAAATACTGCGCCGCTGCATTCCTGGATATTCAGCAAGCGTTCGATAAAGTGTGGCATGATGGCCTACTTTACAAAATAAAAAAGCTTTTCCCTCATCCATTCTATCTCATTTTGGAATCATATCTCAAGGGAAGAATATTTCAAATTAAAGATGGTGAAGAAACTTCTGATTTCTATCCTATATCAGCTGGAGTGCCCCAGGGTTCTGTCTTGGGACCTGTTCTCTATACAATATTCACTGCTGACCTCCCTGCACGCCAGGATATAACAATAGCGACATACGCTGATGACACAGCTATTTTAGCAACAAACAAAGACCAAGACAGAGCCTCTGAGATTCTACAAGCTAGCTTAAACGAAGTCCATGATTGGCTAAGACAATGGCGTATAAGGGCCAGTGCCTCGAAATCAGTGCAGGTGACATTTACTCTTAAAAAAGGCGACTGTCCAACTGTTAAACTGGGTGACCACCCACTGCCTCATAGTGAGTCTGTTAAGTATCTAGGCATGCATTTGGATCGCGGATTGAGATGGAGAAAGCATCTCGAAGCTAAAAGAGATCAGTTAAATATAAAATTCAGAGGGCTCTACTGGCTGCCAGATAGAAATTCTAAATTATCAATAGATAACAAACTGCTTGTTTACAAGAGTATGCTGAAACCGATTTGGACCTATGGTATTGAACTGTGGGGATCTGCTTGCACATCAAATATAAACATTATACAACGCTGCCAGAGCGGTATTTTAAAAACTATCAGCAATGCCCCATGGTTTATACGAAACACAGAACTGTACAATATTCTCAAAATCCACACTGTGCAAGAAGAAATAAAAAAGTGTGCTAAACTATATAGAGAGAGACTAAATTGTCACCCAAATTTTCTGGCAAGCCAACTTGTTGACCCTAAAATTAAAAAAAGGCTTCGGAGAAAGCACATCATGCAATTGGCTGATATTTAATGAAGAGGATCTTCTTTGGTGAAGGGAGACCACTCTACCCGTCATTCCCTACACAACACCTGATCATAGTCAAAAGATTGATAGCAGATTAAAGAAAAAAAAAAAAAAAAAAAAAAAAGACATTGGTGCGCGGCCTGGATTTGAAACCGCGACCTTCGGAATGAAAGTCGGGGTATCCACCACTAGACCAACACCGCTCAAAAAAGAAAACATACCCAATAAAAATCATGCAATGGTTGAGGGTCCCAAATGCCGGTGACTCCGTGGTAAAATGACAGTCCACTTCCTACACAGAATATTCCAACCCCCGATATGAGGGACGACACGTATCTCATGTTTGTGTAGCCATATGGGTGGTCCGGGTCTGCCATCTAAAACGATTATAAAAAATATTAACAAAACTGCATTATTTGCTAACGAATACATAAATAATAGATAAACAGACCGACATAACTATTAAAAACTACAAAAAAAAGTACTGCTTCTACTAAGTTACAACTTATGTTTTCTGTAACAATCTTCCTTTATTATAATTATTATTGTTTGAGAGTTGCATTTTATGTTTGCCACTCTAATGCACCTCTAAAAGCCTTCTTCATGTTTCGACGCTGCACATTAACCAGGTGATCCTGGTTACTGTGATAGCAGTTGTTAGGTCAAGTTAGAGGCTAATGTACGACCTAAAAACTCTAACACCACACACCACAATACAAAAAGAAAAAGAACAGAACAGCAAACTATAATAACTCACCTGTACTGATTTATGAATTCCATAAGCCAATATAACCTGATTCACAGTATCTGCTAATGAATGAATACATTCTGAGAATAAGCTGTGGGATCCTGTATACACCCACGCACATAGTTTGAACAGGAAATTGCATCCATTTCTGTAAGTATTATTTTCAATAAGATTTATTAGGCCAAAAAAACCAAGGCATACTTTTAAACTATAGCTATGTGAAAAGATTGTAACACAATATCCAATTATGTATTTGGTTTGGAGTAATATATCATGTATTTTCAAGAATGTATTTCACATGTCTTACCTGTCATTTTGACATTTGAACTACTAATATAATGCAGTACAGTGCATGCAATAAAAGATAAGGCTTGACCATGACCATGGGTCTTGAAAAACCATAATATAGTTTGACTTGCTGAGTAGAGTAGATAATTTAGGTCTCCTTAACAGTATGGGGTCTAAGGTGAGAAGGGACCAAGCGTCTCTGAGGAAAGAGCATAAGAAGTGCTGAACCTGCTCAGGTTCCCTACTACATTGATGTTAATCAAGTCTCATCTTTCGTAGCATGTATTTTAACTACAACTATAATGTAGTATGTTACTTGTCTACCTTGGGCCCTTGTTTTCACCAATTCTTAAGCTTTATTAACAAAAAGCTTACATTGCTATAGCAGTAAGTACAACACGTCCAGATCTAGTCTTCAAACCCACATCCCCTGTCTCGGTTGCTACTTTCTTGTGACTCATTTCTCGTCTATAATTCCTTAGTCTTCTCTTAACAGTAAATACATCTGTGAATCAGTAAATTTGCGGTATATTATGAGAATCTAAAGTATTAGTGTTGGACTTTATAGTAATAATCAACAAGGAGTTTCTAAGTTTCCATAAATAATGTGTGAAAAACATAATTAAATGTAAGGGTTTTATGAATCTGAAAAATACCTTGTTCATAGCGTCTCCTATCTAACTCTCTTCTAAGTAATTCTTTTTCAAGGGCGTCCTTGGATCCCCATACCTTAAGAGAACAAATTAATTTGATAAAATTAACCTTTAAGTTAATTTCATCAAATTATTACTATAGTAGACAGTCAGTATAGAGAGCTGCAGTCTCTTCACCGGTGGTGTATCACAAAGCAGCCAAAACAATGAGTCTCAAAATATGTCATGATTGTGTGCGCACTCAATCATGACATATTTTGAGAATTAAATAATTATGTTTTAATAATTTATTATAATAATAGACAATTAATTAACAAAATATATATATGTGTTATACAATCTTAATGCTTTCTTACCGCAATAGCTTTAGCTTCTACATCCTTTCTATAATACACAGTGATTGGTGGCTCTGCTTCATATGGTGATCTTCTCAGCACTTTCGGCAATGTCTCTAAGTCAGACTGCTTCAGCAAATATTCCGTCATGGCTCTCATTGGAGTGATGAAATTTCGCTCTGTGTAAGATGCTGAGAAATCTATGAGGAGCCTTTTCTTTACTGTTAATAAAAGACAACAGGGCAATTAGCATAGCTTTTCATCCTAATGGACCACTTTCACTGTTTTTTTAACTTGATTATGTTGATATCAGTGTATCAATTTTGTTTGACTAATTCTAGTTTCTTTCCAATAAGATTCTTGTTTATATTGTACCTATTTCTACATAGCACAACATTCTTGAAGTATCAAGCAGTATATTTATTGAAACCATACATACATTGAAACCAAATAGATGTACATATTGATTGATACTACATACTACTACATATAACCAAGCATTGTTACAAACAAGAAAACGAAATGCTACACACTAAGCCAGACACACAGTTACAGCCTGCCGCCAGGCTGTGTGACCCAGTAAATCAGGATCTGGCTGTGCCGGCGTTAGCAAATTTAGAGCAGAATTATTTTTACTTAGGCAACTGAAACTTTTGACATACCAGGTGAAGTGATCTCAGTTTTAGTTCCATCTGAAGTCGGCGGAGTTTTCTCAATAGTCACTTTAGTCACAACTTTGTTCGCGTCAGTTTCTGTTTTCACAATAATATCCCCAGTAGCACTCTGTGATATCACCTTATCAGGACCCTTCTCATCATTCTTCACGTCTTTAGGTTTACTTTTGTCATAGAAATACGTAGATGTAATGAAAAATCTCCGATTATTTACATTCTTACTAAACAATTCCTGTCGCACGATCCGAGCGCACAGCGAGTTGATGTGTTTGAAATCTATTGTCTGTCGACTTAATTTCCTACACAAATGCTTCGCTACTGTAGTAGGTAACATGTTTTAACGATAAATATATTTTGTAACTATAAAAATACTGTTATATTATGGGGAAGCGCTTATTTAAGTAGTAAAACTACTGTAACCACCATGATCTACCAATCGCTGAATAATAGGTTTCAATAACTAAAAGAAGTAGAATTACGGATGTCACACACTTTTTATAGATAGAGTATTTGTAAAACCACCCACTAAACGGCAAATGTCGGTAAAATCTGCAAAATTGCAAACCGAGAAATGGAAAAATAATTCAAGTTATATCAAATCTAACGTCATATGTCAAGAACAGCAACTGTCGTCATTGTGACAGTGACAGTTTTATAGATAACCCTTTTCAAGAAATTTTGCAGTCGGGTAAAAATAGAACGGTTCTAGTGATCCGGGTAAAAACTTCAAATTGTCTAAGTTTTCATTTTTTCCCGCTAGCATCCAATTGGTTATTCGTACACTAACTTCTCCTCCAATGATAAATCACATTTTGTCCTATAGGTGTGTTCAAATATTTTGTGTTTGGATTGGTGGACAGTTAACCAATAAGATTTTTTGACCAATCAAAAGTAATTAGGCCTACCACCACCTGAATGAATTGCCTATTCATTTGTGCTTCCTTCCCCCCAATTTTGTTGTTTTCTTGCACACACCTCCAAAACCCGAGTCCAAAACCTTGCATATTCCCCCCCATGTCCCCCCGTTTTCAATCGTGGATTGAACGCGGTACGCGACAGGTGACGCTGTAGAGGGAGTGACGGCAACGTGACAAAACAGAAAACTTCTACAGATCAAGCAGAAAAATAACCTAAAACTGCTATCCATATTCTCTTTTACTTTGCTAAAATAAAGGAATAGCTTCATTGGAAGTACGATAGCTTGCACTTCAAATAAAAATGCCAGCAAGCGGGATCGATTTTTACATACAAGATGCCAGAAATAATTTTGATGCCGTTCGCCCTGCCCCAATTCCCACTGACGAGAATGTTGCAATGGGGCAATGTCAGAACATTCACATTTCGACAAATTGTTATTACGGATACCACGATCCTAAGAGTTTTGGGAACACCAGTAGCAATGATTGCGAAATGTTAGATGTAACAGAGAAAACCGGTCAACATGCAACAGCTAGGAAGAGAAGTGCCGATAATGCAGATTTTCCTCAAAGCAAGCGACAACGTCAAGGTAAGATTCATTTTACAGAAAAAGGAATCTCATTGAACGAAATTTTAAAGAATGATTGCCGTTTCCTGATTATTTTTATTATTTACATACTGATTGTTAAATTATCGTTCAATAAGGTTCTACCTACTTACTTAATACTTATATTAGTTGTTTCTTATTGTTTACAACAGGTTTGAAATAAAACTTCTAAATAATGATCAACCTTAATTAATTTCTAATATGTTAATCTTATTGATGAAATTAATTCCTAATTTATTATAGTTTACATTGAAAACCTGTAGTAAAGTGAAGAGTAAATATATCAACTTTAGCAGGAAGTCTCTAATTTATATTATGTGCCTACTAAGTTTGTAGTAGATGCTGCCTATCTAATAAATTTATTATGCTTTTATTGTAGTATTTTGTTGCAGTTTCATACATGTTGTAATCATGCAGTCATAAGCTAAATTCAGAGTATGTACCTACTAAAAATTCTGTTTATTTACTAAAGCCTTTCACTTTGCTGTTTTGCTTGGAAATAATATTAACACATATCTGAATTTAGCTACATGATGATGTCATTGGTTTGTGTTCAATATACCTAATGTATTACTGTACATTTACTTACATATAGCTTAGTTGTCACCTATAGGTTTAAGAAGATATATGTATTTAAAAATGATAGCATGTTTATGTATTGGTGTGAACACAAATTAAAAAACATTTTTTTATAGATTATATTCTTGTGTTCAAAAACGGTATAGAATTTATGTTAACACCATATCGTTTTCAGCAATACCATGATAATATTATGTGAAAGAAGATGTAAGTAGATAATCTTTTGAACAATCAGAAAGGCAAAAATGCAAAGTATTCAATAAACAACATGAAGCCTTTTATTGTTATACCTATCGATTTATCAGATTCTAAGAAATTAAGAGTTTTTTGAAATCAGTCACTGAAGCCTATTGAAAAAATTAGAAAGGCACAAATGCTATTCAATAAATAATATGCTATATAGGAGCGCGTTCCGAAGCCATGCTAGTTTTTTGAGTTAACTAGAAATAATAAACTCTGAAGTCTGCGTACACTGAAACATTTTGATACAAATAATTATTATGAGGCATTAGTTTACAGTAAGTTTTTGGTATGCTAAAATAGACGAATTATTTATCAGTCAACCTTGAAAAGCCAACTGTAAAGTTAGCAAAAGCTCGGTCGTTAACAATAATGACGTCACTGAATAAAACGCGTAAAAGTCTGTAAATATTGCGTTTTATTATGCAAAATCACGAAATCCTTAAACAAAATTGATATGCCTTTAATTGTCATACTGATTTGCAGATTCTATGAAATTAAGAATATTTGAAATCACAGTCACTGTAGACTATTGGTTTTTTTAGAATAAGCAATGTCGTGTCCTCTCTTTTGTGAGTGTTTTTTTTTCACTAAGTATAAGCAAAAACGTGACGAAAACATCAGTTTTCCACATTGCAAAGTAAAATTGATAAGAATTGTACATACCTAAATGTGCTAGAAATATTCTAAAGGAAAAAATCATCTTCAACGCCTTAAGCGCCTTAATCAACTAGGCCACACGAGTGTCGGCTAATTGGTTCCTTAACCAAAAAAAGTTATATACGCAGAGCCGCGAGTTCAGATCTCGCCGCGACTGAATTTTTGAAGATGAATTTGTGCTTTAATATATTTCTAGTAGATATTCTATTACGAAATACTTATATGTTGTTGTAAGAATCTGTGATCACAATTTATTTTAGGGAATATTAATAATAATAAATATTTATTCAATAAACTTTTACCTAATAAACTATAGGACTTAAACATTATGAATCAGTAATTATAGTTGTAAAATGAAAAAACACAAAGTCAATATTGAAATTATGTAGTGATATTACATTTCAAATCAATCTCACTTTTTATATGAAACATAATAAAATTGCTGCAACTCAAAATTCGTCGCAATTAATAAAACTTATCTGATAAAAATTAAAATACAGTAAAACTCGTTTAAGAGTTAGGAAATGTTGTTTCTTAACCAAAAACGCAGGTATCTGCCGGATGGGGAAATTAAAACGCCTCGCGGTTTCACCCGCGTAAGTCCTGATCCCGTGGGAATAACGGGATAAAAAGTATGTGTTATTCCAGGTCCCTTAGCTACCTATATTCAAGTTTTCAGGTTCGGTTTCAGGAATCGGTTCAGTAGTTTTTGCGTGAATGAGTAACAAAGTCACATATTTATAATGTTAGTAAGAATAGTTGGCATCTAGCTAAAGGACGACTAAACAAATCACTTGTATGATTTTTAGTTTTTTCTTAGATTGCATTTACTTACTGAAAACTCTTTAAATACTGTTTTTATGGGTAAATCTAATAATTGTTTTCAAAAAATAGTCCGATAATGCAAGTTGCCAATACATAATCGGTAAGCTGGTTCTATTGTACATTCATCTAAAGCAAAACTTGTATGGCTTTAAGTTTATTTCACCTGTACGACTTTTAGAATTCTTTATCACAAAATACTTAGATGCAATTTAAGAACTCTATGGTGGATATTTAATTTTTACTCTTGTAAGTACAGTTATATAGCACAGCTACTGTGTAAAGAAAAATGTGCCACAGCCCGCATTAAGTTAGACATTGACAACAATGCATATAATACCTATTATAAAAAACATTGTAATGTGTATTGTACTGCCGACTAACTGCGACCCCGATTTCACTTACGCAAATTTCATAACATCGCTATTTATATAGCGTTCCTATGCGTTGACACGGTCTCCTGCTACCAATTTGATGTATTTAGTTAAATCAAAATCAGTCCAGCCATTTCTGAGTTTTTTCGAAATAATTTAGAAAAACCGACTTTTGTTTTATATAATGTCAATAGAAATAAAATGTAAATAAAACACATCTCGTGGCAGGTCTTAAAAATGTCGTTAACTCGAATACTTCGTCCGAATGGCCCAAATGGGCACATGTCATACATAACTACTTACTACGGTCTTCTTCTTTTTCTTAGTTCTGGCTTCTGTCAGCAATATAGGACAATTTAGCAAATTTCTCGTATGAATAGTGAACTACCACTATTATACTGTAATCGTTTGAAATAATTTTCAATGCGTGAAGGCTGTAGAAAAAATGGCGACGATTTTTCTCCCTATGGAACAATTGTTTGTAACGTGCTAATTTCGTGTTTGGCACTGGTATTTTTATTTTCACTTAACTCGTTGAACTTCGCGTAACTAAATTGGTATGACATTCCACTAACGCGTCAAAAACAAAAGTCCTTACTACGGTCGATTCACCGTATCTTACGTTAAATGTCAATCACGCATAGAATCAATAAGAAGTTGAAGTTGAAAGTCAAACACTCAAAACGACAACAAGATGTAAGTTTAGCAAAATGTCAAAACACATATTTTCAAGAACGCCAAATGTCAAGCTCGTAAAATTACGTTAAAAGGTCAAACGCGAACCCTGAACAAATGACGATCGAACAAGAAACAAAAGACGATCGAAAACGATCGTTTTTGACATGTTGCGAAACTTACATCTTGTCATTTTGAGTGTTTGACTTTTTGCCTGTTTGACTATAAGCGTGATTGATTTTTTACGTGTTTGACTGTTTGCGTGTTTGACCTTAGGATCGGCCGCAGTTACTCAGTTAAGTTGAAAATAGTTTTAGTTTAAATGAAAAAATAGTTGTTATGATACCTAACCATTAGGGCCATTTGGACTAAGTACAAGTCTAATATCTAACAATGATTCTATTTCGTAAATTTGTTTTTATTGCTCAAGGCATATTTATAATGATTCTAGTTTGATTTATTAAGTCTATGTGTTTTAGAAGCAATATTTGGTAACCTATACGGTAGAAACCTGCTGTTCCTCCACATCGGTGCAAGAATTCTGTTGAAAAGACTCTGGAAACTAGAGGATTTAAAATATATTAAAAATGCTATAAGAGACTGAAAATTACAAAGAATCCAAATCAAGAATGCTGCGCTGCTGTGGAGAAGCAGTAAGGGATAGAACAATCATGATGAAACAGCAACAAATCTTGTAAGAGGCTTCCTGGTCCTGAATGAAGGTATAATGGAGCCTCAGTGTGATGAAGTCCGAATTTATTTCAGAGGATACGGTGCCACCGACTACCAACAATCCATGTTATCTACGCCCAACCCACAACAATCCCGACATATCTCGTTGTCTCATGGTCCATATGATCTGATTGCTTTTTCAAATTATATATTTAATTATTCTAATTAGAATTATCAATTTTATCTGCAGAAGTACAAAGAGAAAATATTGAACCTGAGACAAACGAGAGTATGGATGTGGAAAAGAACGAAGATTTATTGGAGTCATTGTATTGGAACACTCATGGTGGTTGCATATTTCAACTGATTCAGTGTTCGTGACTATTTTGTGATAACGTGATTATTTTTAACAACATAAAATCTATTGGGACTCTAAGATTTTGTTTTCTAAAGAAACTGTTTTGTGTGTAAGACTAACTGTAAAAGTTTAATAAATATGTATAGGTAAAGGGAGGGTTTTTCATTCGTTATAAATAAAATTTACATAATATATGTATGTCATTACACATATTTATTTATATATAATATATATTTACTACACAGTAATTCACGAAAATAAAATTATGGCCTTAAAAATAATGAATAATATAATACACTCATAGGAATAAAATAATATTGAACGTTAAATATTTTCGAGAGTAACAAGTAGACTTCATTCGCATTTCAATCTGTAAAAGAAAATGAAACTAATTATTTCTGTAACTTTCTGTTCCAGATGGAGAAGAAGATTTAATGATTTACTTTTTGTTTCAGTTTTCGCTCAAACAATGTAGAGACCAATAGAATATTGGTCTAGTTTGAGTGTTTGTGTCGTTTATATATTAATATTAATATCACCTTTCTGTTTTTCAGATGTCTCTTCCATGTGCAGCCTTGTTGGCACACGGTCAAGTCCAAGCCATTCTGCTTCTGCCTTTAATGTAAAATTAAAATTCATAATTACACTCTATTGCGAATCATTGTGAGAATATTTGTGTCAATCTTTAGGAAAATGTCTGTGATAATGTGTTAACTGTGATACAAAAGTAATATGTAGGTAACTGATTAAAACGATTGTTAAATTGAAAAAGGCCTATCATTTACCATTATCAAATCCCGAATTAGCGATAGAAATACACGATGATAATAAGTGAAAAGGCAGATTTATTATATTATTTTATTTCGTTATACATCATACAGTACAAAATATAGGATTATGTTTTATAAAAACAGTAAATATGGATGAAATACGAATTATTAAACATGATTATGTATGAATATGGACCATTATCCGTAGCAACTTATGCTTTTGAAATTATTCATGCATAGCAGTTTAAATGATTAAACACAACCCTTGGGAAAAGGGGTAAATTAAAAATTATAGCAAGGTTATTAAAATTAATTATAAAATATATATCTATGATGTTGGAAACCCTAGTTTAGAACACCACGAGCAGAATTAGTACCATTAAATATTATGACAGTTCATTTTGTTTTACGATTTTGTAACTCAAAAGGTAAATAAATAATAACCACAAAAAAAAAAGAATTGATAAAAAAGACCAAAATAACCTCTACATACAGCGCCACCGACTAATAAATTAGTCGATGGTGTAAATAACAGATTAATTATTAATCTGTTTTATCATCTGAAGTCGGGCAATTTTACTGGCTGTATGGTTCCATATTGTACTTAGTTTGGCTGCCCGACTTCAGATGATAAAACAGATTAATTAGTCGGTGGCGCTGTATGTAGAGGTTATTTTGGTCTTTTTTATCAATTCTTTTTTTTTCGGTGGTTATTAAATTTTTAATTTGCTTTTGTTCTTTTTTGAAGTCGGTTTTTTAATTTTTAAATTATTTTTTTATTTCACCCTTTTTAGTACCTACCTACTTCCGACTGCCAAATAAATTAACAATACCTATTGTTACTGTAATTTTAATTATTGAGGAGTTTGCTGATGAGAAGGTGGTTTTAGGTGGCCCATCAATCTGTTCTTAGTTCTTTAGGGGTCTATTCTTTTTGGTAGGAGTCCAAAAACGAGTAATTTATTACATTCTGGGAAGCTATCCTGTCCATCATTCCGAAGATACTCATCAGATCCTGACCAAATTTTTATGGGACCACCACGGGGCTTCCACCTTTCCATTAAAAAAAGAACCATCTCAATCGGTCAAGCCACCTTCGAGTAATCGTGGACAAGTGAATTGAATACAGGTTTTTGAGGAGCATTCCCGGTCCTTCCTTCGAAGATCCTCATCAGATCCTCACCAAATTTTTATGGGACCACCTCGGGGCTTCCACCTTTCCATTAAAAAAGAACCATCTTAATCGGTCAAGCCACCTTCGAGTAATCGGTGAACAAGTGAATTGAATACAGGTTTTGGAGGAGCATTTCCGGTCCTCACTTCCAAGATCCTCATCAGATCCTCACAAAAATTTTATGGGACCACCTCGGGGTTTTCACCTTTCCATTAAAAAAAAAACCATCTTAATCGGTCAAGCCACCTTCGAGTAATCGGTGAACAAACATAAAAAAAATATATATATATATACGCGACGAATTGAGAACCTCCTCCTTTTTTGAAGTCGGTTAAAAAGGAATCCTCCTTATAGAAACAGTATTAATATACTTGAAGCAGTCTTTGTTTCAGGTTATAAAATAAAAACATTAATTAGGAAGAATTTTCCACAACGACATTTTAATGCCCACTTGTCGCACTAACTTTTTATCTGAAATTAATTTGGCAAAACCATCGTATCTATTTTAATATGTTTCGGCACATCAGTCTTGGAATATTATTTTTTGTTATGGCTAAAAAACTTTTGCCAAACGAACAAAAAACGTTCCGGAGAGGTATTGAAGCGGATGAAATATTAAGTCGGTGAAAGTTAATGCCTCGGAATACTTAACGAAGTCCCTCAATTATATGTCGGCAACTTCTGTTACTACCCCACTGCCACAATGTTAATCGACTCTAGTCGGAAGTCGCGTACTGATGAAATGATATCCTATGTCCTTTTTTTATGGGTTTTGCTTTTTCTGCTTAAATGTATGATAACTAGCAATGTTAATTCCACGCTAAATCTGATTAATGCGATTATAATTCTTGAACAACAAAGTTTATACAAGGCAAATAAACATGACATAACATTCCAGTAAACAGTTGGTAAGAAAGTTAACTAGCACAAATGATTGAAGGGAAGACACCTACAATATAAAACATGTTCCATTACCTCTGTAGGAGTAACTTCTTCGGTGTCAACGACGTCAGGCAACGCCTCCGCGCTAGCTCCAGCCTCGTCCATTCCAGCAGCCTCCTCTAAATCCGAAGGGCAAGTCTGATCGGCTTCCGCCAAATCTCCATTATGCATCTCAGAACAATTAATTAAGTCCACCTTCCCGTCTTGACTAGAACGAGCGCTGTTGTCGTTGTCAGCGTTTTCGAGATCCATATGCATGTGACCAGGCCACAACTCATAAGGGCACGGGTTCAGTTGATGCAACTGACTGTCACTAGAGCTAAACAGGTTTAGAGAGCCGGCAACGTCTTGGAGAATGGATGATTCGGGCAATTCGTTCGAGTTTGGCGGTTCCTCGTTACTCGACACGTATAACGGCAAGTTTTCTATAACGTCACTCGATATTTGACAAACTCTCATTCCCTCATACTTGGCTAGCATCTCGATAAGTCTCCGTTTGGCTTGTTGCGTATATCTGCCGTCTGGAGAAGTTGTGCTCAGGATTTGAGCAGCTAACAAATCTAGGAACTCAGACGTACAATATTCCTCACTCTTTAGCAGCAAAAAGCGGACGATCTTATGATCTATCTGTATGACGGCCGGGTTTGCATTAGGCGTAGGTTGTGCGCTGTAACTACTCGGCTCTGTGGACGTGGTCGTTACCACAACATTCGATATGCTTTCTTCAGCATCGTTCTCATGGTTTTGACTTTCAGTTATAGAACTGTATTGGGAAAGAATATTTCTTATCGAATGAAGAACCCTCTGTCGAAGGGAATCCGAACTAATTAGCTGGAGTTCTCTAAATAGTTGTATCAAAAAGTCTGGATGAGATTCGTTTACGCCGATCAAGGCCGTCACCTCAGAGTATACATTTTCTTTGAGAAGATCGAAGAGTTTAGAAGTGGCTTTATCTCGAACCTCTCGACTGGTCGACGCTAAGTTAGGATTAGGAGCTTCGGAAGTACTCGATATATTAATATTACTCGTCTGGGAGTAATCTAACGCGTAATTCCGTCTATTGGTCGAATTTTTAGCCGGTAACTTGGACGATGATTTCTTCTTGCTATTTGTAGGAGTGTTTAGATTATTGGAATGAGACTGTATTATTTCTGGGATCGGATTGGTTATGTTTAAGTTTCTGAACGAGTTCGGTTCTTGTCGATTTAAGTTCACGTTGGGAACGTTGGGGACATCGTCGTTTCGTGATGTTGAGGATTCTGAATCGGGGTTTTGATTGACATTTAAGACATCAGGAGCAGAAGAGAATGACAGAGATCTTTCATACGCTACGTTTCTTCTAGCTGGTCTGGTCGATTCGTCGTTCGTTTGGGAAGCGTGGCCATTTTGTGATGAGGTTGCGGTATTAGTGTTTCTCTTTGGTGTTATTGTAGGGGATGATGCGGACGCGGTACGGTGTAGCGGGTTGTGTGACCTCTCCACTAAGGGATGGGGGTGCGAACTTCCCGCCCCTAAATGCCCGTCAGCGTTCGCTTTGTTATTCGCCGATAGAAGATTTTGACGCGAATAGCTGAAAATGTTAATTAACTTTATAAATCTTTATTGCGAATGTGCTACGTTTTAGGTTAGACAAGAAATTAAAACTCGGGTTATTTATCAACAGGAAAAAGTCCGCTACAGTTGAATAATGTAGGTTTAGAAGCAGCTTTTCTTAAAATGTTTAAATTCATGATTGCAATTTGAAATTTGGAAAAGCTGTTGGAGACAAGCATATTAAGTCCTTCTATACTAATATTATAAAGAGGAAAGATTTATTTGTTTGTTTGTTATGAATAGGCTCCGATACTAATTGATACTGATCCCGATATTAGCTCGAAATCGGGAATTTCACGGGTGAAACCGCGGGACGTAGCTAGTTTTTCATTAATAAAAAACTCAACACCATCATTCAACACTCATGCTCACCCTTAGATTTAGAACATTCTGGCTTCCATTTTATAGTATAAAAAAACTAAACTTATATAAGTTACAACACAATAATGACTTAAGTTTCTTTATAAATACACAAATTAATAATATCTGAAAAGAAATAAATAAATAGGTAAATACTAAACAAGACAGTAAGTATGTTACGACTACCTAACTTGATAAATAAAATGTAGATTTGTACATGTATATTGATAAAGTATAGTGTTACCTTCTAAAGTTGTCCCAATAGTTGTTAGCTCGGTTCCCGGGTGGGACTTGGTTGTTCAACGTATGTGATGCAGTCTCGACACGCCAACGCTCTTCCAACTGTAAATATTACAGCAATAAGCTACTTTCACGACTACTTATCTTGTTATGCCTCGATACTGACATGCCACGGTCTAGAAATAGCTGAGTAACCTCGCTGCGTCAGTGAAGTCAGAAAAAATACGAATAGTTTCACTTTATTACACTGGAAGGGTAAATAAATCCGACAAAACGTCAGTAGGTAGTTATTGTTCGTTCTGGACTAATATTTCTCAATATATTCTCTTTTTTGGTCTTGAATTTATAGTAATTGAATTTTCTCATCTACGTACGATTAGATACTTAGCACAATAGTTCTTAGTTTTGTCTACACAAGTACGATTTACATTAGAGATATAGTTCGCAGTTAGATGTAATGGTCTGTAGGCTGCTGAAACCAGTAGCTTATGTTCGTGCCCGGAAAATGACGGATTCAGACACACATTATCAGTGTACCTACTATATTTTATGACCTAATTATATTATTGCAGATTTTAACTTATATACTAGATCCAACTTGAGTAGGAGAGGGTAATGATAGAACAATCAGCAAGCTACCACGTTTGCGATGTGAGATTGTTAAGGCGGCGATAGATGATAATTATCGGTCGTTGTCCGATTGCATATAAATGAGCGAGATGGAATTGCGTGAAAAAATCTACAATTTCTCGTAAAATCAATCATTAACGATGATTAAAATAATATTTTTATAAAATGCGATGAAGAGGTTCTAGGTATTGTATTTTCTAATATTATGATGCCTATAAGAAAATATAGCGGTTAAGGATTTAGAAGAAAAATTGATTTATTTTGTAAAACAGGGGTAACTTTGCCTGTATAATAGTGGTATTTAAAGTTATTTTTTATTGTTTTTGAAATGAAGGGAACACTTCTTGTATCATGTTCATGTACAATAACATAATACATTGTTTAAAGATCTATTTGATACCGGTTATGAAGAAAACTATTCAATCGGAAGAGATTTCACATGAGTCGCGTCCTTAAACACAGTTATACTCACTTAGATCATATAGATAAATGTAAGTAGGATAAACCACGCATCTGTATGACCGCTACACTTACGTGATTGACCTGGTCTCTGAGTGCGTGTACCTCCCGCTGTTGCAGCGCGAGTTGCTGCCAGCACCACGCTCCCCACACGCTGCACCCGCACCCGCATCCGCTCACCATGCCTGGAATGTCACCACGACTCTTAGGGCATGAACAATCCCCTTCCTAACTAATCCAGCATGCTTATATTCATATTCATTTATTGATAACTTAAGTTACACGTTATTTATCAATCAGTTTACATAAGATTAGGTATATTAATAAGGTCTATTATTAAGGTAACATTACAGCATAATCTTATGTCAAATTCATTTTGTATTTGAAATAAAAAGTAAATAATTAAAGAAATAAAAAACATTAAAAAAAACATTCATATTTAGATTTCATAAATTCGTCCATGCCATGAAAAGCTTGCTCTATAAACCAAACTTTAAGTTTTCTTTTAAAAGATTAAGTACAAGTTGTGCCAGTTATTTTCCTAGGTAAGTGATTATATATCGTTGGCCCCAGAACATGGATAGATTTGGACGTTCTCGATAAAGAACGCGGTATCTGTTTCAGTCTATCTGGATCTCTTAGACTCCTAGACATCCCGTGTCCCTCATTTCGCTTTGTGTAATCGTCCAAGTGATTTCTTATAATATAGAGTCCCCACTTGACAGCCTCTATAGGCATTCCAGCCCCCAGATGATCTATCTAGTGGACGTCTGACAACCGTGAAAAATGGTGGCACTATGCAGTACATTGCTGCTTTGACGTATGTATTTAATCTTATGACAATAATATTTCAAACATGGCGATTAAATTAAATTAGGAATTCAATAATAATAATGTCAAATAAATTCAAATTATAAAGCTATATCAAGTTTTTCGAGCCAGCCAATGACATCCTGGGTCAGTTCAAAAATGTCCTCCGGGGGGCCAGGGTAGGAATGGATCGGGCAGCGGCAGATAATATGCTCCATAGTTTGGTCTTCCACACCACACTCACAAAGAGCCGTGCTTTGATGTAAAGTGGTTATAACCGGTAATTACGTCAAAGCAGCAATGTACTGGATAGTGCCTGTTATTTTCTACTGTTGTCAAACATCCACTGGATAGATAATCTGGGGCTGGCGGGGTTCGCTGATCCGTAAGGTCAAACCGAAAAGCACCGTCCGGGAACAGTTATAGACAGATCGAGAGCCCTCAAACTTACTGCTGTAATTTACACTAGAAACACTAAGCCACAAACTAAAAACTATACATATACAAGATGTAACGGGCAAGTCCTTTCAATCCGAAAGGGGGTTGTTCTAGACGTCTAGGCGAACAACTTTTGTTCTATGACTTTTGGAAATTCGAAGTACTTTTCGAAAAAATTAAGTGTAAAGTTTACTTGAAAATCAGCTGTTTCTTAGAGTTCGAGATCGTTGACCTTATGTTGTCCTTTCATTTAGTTTGGTCTACTACAATCAAACCTTCAATTACCGTTATTTTCAAAAACAGCTGTTTTTCAGTGAAACATAATCTCAAAATTTTCATAAAAAAAGTTAGAATTTTCAAAAGTCGTAGAACAAAAGGTGTTCGCCTGGACGTCTAGAACAACCCCCTTTCGGATTAAAAGGACTTGCCCGTTACATCTTGTATAGCGCGATGCGGAGAGCCGTCAGCGTCCCCACTAACAGCCATCTGAAGGCTAACTGTAACTTGCGACTGAATTGCAATTAAAACTGTATCGACTCAAAAATATACAGAAAACAGTTTAATATCCTTCTATGAAAATGTTCTCAAAAAATAACAAATGCTATTTGACAAATCTCAAAATGTGATATTGAAGATTCACTGCTATAATAGTATAACGATAATGAAATTAAATTCATGAAAATACAAATAACAATCAAGACCAAAAGACATATAACAATTAAAGGTAGTGCACATGATTAACTTACCATACGGCATCATCATGTTGAAAGGTACAGAAGGCGGGAACGACATCTGTGGAGTGCCCAGTAACCGCTCCATTGTCTGCGAGTGACTGTTCTGGGTGAACTGATTCGTACGCATATCCTGTAATACAATCATTATTTACTATTTATACCTAAGGCATCTACTAACTATAAGCAGAATGAGTTTACGTCTCGAGCAAGCAATGAGTTTAATACACTGAAGGGAGATGGACGATATTGTTTTTTTAAAATTGATTATAAAAGGCATGCTCAGTCAGCGGTTCTTTCTGACTGATTAGGTTTTATGTATAGGTAATGTTTATTTTGGTGTTTTTCTGTATTTATTTTATATCATATCTGTATTTATTTTATTTCATATCTTTATGAAAATTTTTAGGTATTTCTTATAGTTTAGGATATCCCCCTGAAAGCCCACCGAAATGGTTAACCCTGTATATTATTATTTAGTGCTTTTTCCATTTGTAAAAATAAAAACAAACTAAAGATATAAAAACACCTGACAGAACGTCAGAACCTGACAGAACGTCATATCCTTAATTTGTTTTTATTTGTGATTTCCGTGATTCGCTTTCTGTATTATATATTTTTAATTTTACTATGTGTATGTAGCTGTAGATGTCTTTTATAAATAAATATCTATCTTGAAACAATATTATATCAGCCGCCATCTTGTGGCGACGCGCCATATTGAAAATATTGAATACTAACTACGTATTATATTGCACCAGAACTCAAATCATCTTTAGTATCTATGGATGATCTTAGAAGTCTAACAACTGAATATAGACACGCTACTTAAAATTTGAGGGGTACTTAAAAATTGAGCAGTTTCTAAGTTTAAAAATTAGTATGGCATTTTTTTTAGTTAGATGCTGCTTGGGTGTTTAATTGCAAGTTCTGAGTAGCATTTCTATATTTGGCAGTAAAACAGGCCTTCCCAAGTGACATTGTCCAGAACGCCTGCGCTCTAGAATTCTAAGGCTATCCTTGTCTAGCTGAATTTGTTTTATGCTCTCTAGTGACCTTTTTTGTGCATTCAAGTTTATTTTTTTACTGATAGGTAATTTCAAAGTATTTAATTCAACAGCGTGTTATTTTAAATGTTTAAGAAGGGTTTCAAAAAAGGGTATTTACCTGATTGGATTTAGTGTTCCAGCCAGGAGGAGGAAGATGCGGATACGGCATGTTCCCAGGGCTTTCCACTGAAAGACATGTAATATTTGTTATGCATTATTCTAAATATCTCAATACTGCAACTAGCGTTTTATAAGATTGATTTTCTTATAAAACGCTGCTTGTCTCTTTTCTCTCTAGGCAAAACATAATAGAAAAAGCAATGTCTTTTTTTACATGGGTTATGCTAGCATTTGACCTCATTTCACCTAATGTGAAGCGACGTTGAGGTCGACAGCGTAACATGCTTACCTAGAAGGACGGAACTTATTCACTCTAGACTTGAAGACTCAAAGGTTGTAAGAGTTATAAGGTTACTAGCTGCGCCCCGCGGTTTCACCCGCGTAAGTCTCTTTCCCGCGGGAACATCGGAATAAAATGCAGCCTATGTGTTACTGCCGGTATCCAACTACTTTTATTCCAAGTTTCATCGCAATCGGTTCAGTAGTTTTTGCGTGTTGAGTAACAAATATCCAAACACACACACATTCACATTTATAATATTAGTAGTAAGACTCCCCTTATCGAAAATACGACTAACGACGACGACGCGCGACTAAAGACGCTAATTTCAAAGCAGTTTAAGTCTTGACGCCAGCTAAGGGTGCCTCTCCCTTCTTCTTTTCGTGTTATGTTAGCTCCCTAGTGCTAGAGTTTACAGGTCGCCCTAAGGCCTAACGGCTGCTATCAGAGATAACGACTGGGACCAACTGCTTAACGTGCCTTCCGAAGCACGGAGGAAGTAAGTGTACGTATCTGTAAGTGTACGTAAGTGTTAGTGTACGTGTACTTGAGTGTAAGTGTACGTAAGTGTTAGTGTACGTGTACTTAAGTGTAAGTGTACGTACGTAAGTGCCTCGCTTACCATTCTGCGTGATAGGAGGCACCATGTTAACATTAGAGGGTTCTGGTCGGTGGTCGTGGCGACCATGTTGCCCGGCGTTGGACTGTGTGACGTTACTGTCATCAGACTGTCTCTCTTGAGTTGGTCTGCGACGAGGACGGTTCCTTTGATTTGATTTGTTTCGAGATGCACTGGAAAATTAAGCATTATAGTTATTGGTCGTCTTCATCATTGGCCTATTTCTGTTCACTGTTGGTATCTCCAACAGTGAACAAACCTCCCCTAATATACAATTTCAACTGGAGGGCGTGGAGCGGCTTATGTTCTCTTTAACAGACGATCGAACCGGACCGCTGCACCACCGACATTAATAACAATAATGTGCGACTGTTATGACGTATTCTGTGGAGTTCGACCGATACATAAGTCTGTACAAAATGTGACGGTACGGTGCGGACTGGGTTGGATCGTTTGTAATGGCTATTTTTACTGAAGACAGATATGATGATGATGCCTGATGTTTGTATCTATACAGATAAAAGGGGGGTATTCAGAGGGCATCGGTCCGATATCGAGATCGGAAACGTATATCTGTCTCGCTCAGCTTGACTCAGTACGACAGTGACGGGTATAGTCATATTTATCATCGGTTTCAGATCGGGGGCATAAATAGAATACCATAACAGATCAGCAAACGCCCCATGAGTAAAGGCTCACCTGTCACTATCGCTGGCGTAGTTGCTCCCGATGTGAGCTGGCAGCGCGGGCGCAGGCCTTCCTCCCATCGCACTGTCGCCGCTTCCCTGTGGGTACAAGATTGTTACAATAACAAAAAACTGGAAAACTAGCTTGGAAAAATTGCATTTTTTTGTTAAATGATGGATTTTGTGAAAAAACTTTATAAATTTGTGTGTAAGATAGATACTAACCCTATAGTTTTCCATTTCTCTTGAGTTTTGCGATTCCAGAAGTAATTGTTCAGATCTCGAATCCTGTTCTTCTTGTTCACTAAAACAAATTAAGATAAAAAATGTATGTATCCTTAGAAATACCTCTAAAACAAATGTTTATTTCGGACTTTCTAGGGGCTTTTGGTCACAGGTAGACTGGAAGAGCCGGCCGGCTGGGCCATATGTAACGTTACTTACCTATTATACGACTGATTTACCACGGAGGCTGTGTGTGATTCTGGTTTTATTTTCTGTGCCTCTTGAGTTGCACACATAACCTTCTGAAACAAAAACAAAAACAAATTACATAACTCTAAGTGACAAAAGGAGTGAAAACTGAGGTTAAATTTAAAACGTTTCCACTTTTACCTTATAAAAATAGACAGACTAACAAACAAACAAGCAAACAAATTATACAACTCAAGTAACAAAATGGGCGATCTTTTCAAGACAACCCTTGAATGAACAAGACTTAAGGAATGGGGAAAGGCTTGCAACTCAAGAAGAGCTTTAAATTAACGCAAATATTTTTAATAGTGACAATTTTAGAATTCATCTGCATACGGTACTTAGTTGCCCAACAACCCCTAGGCGTGTATACATTGCTTACCTCTTTATTCAGCAAAGCTTCCAACTCCCTCTGTTTCTCCGCCAAAATAGCGCGCAACTGCATCTGCCTCCGTTCGACGGGCCCCGGCCCCGCTCCCGCCCCCGCCCCCGGCACCCCGCTGGGTCCGGCCCGCACTTCTTCGTTCACCTTTTTTTGTTTGCGAACTATTTCTAAACAGGGTAATAGTAGATTGTTATACAAGGGCTGAAGGTCAAGCATTTCACCCGAGATATTTTTGGCGCTCAAACGAAGTGAGAGTGCCAATAGTACGAGGGTGTGAGGAAATTAAATTTAAAATACTACTCGCACATTTAATAAAACAGGTATTATTTAGAATCAATTAAAATATCAAGTAAAGCAAAGAACAATTTGTAAAATCCAAATTCAATTGTTATTACGTTTTGGTTCTATAAAAAATTTTCTATAGAAAGAAGTATCAAATGGTTGCATTAATTAAAAAATAAAGTTTACTTTGCACCCTAGGGATGAAATGAGCCACTTTCAACCCGGCTATCTACCCATGAAAGTTAAACTTTCCGAACAGGATAGATAAAAAGAATATTACTTGTGTCAATATTTAGCAAATTATTTCCTATAATAGTGTTCCGTTTATAAGGTAGTAAGTAGTTCATTTAAAATTTTAATCAATGCAATAATGTACTCGAAGAATTATGTATCGTGATGAGGTTGCGAGTTCAGATTCCAGCAGCAGGCATAAAATCAAAAATTACAAAACAGAAAGTAACTTACCTTTATTAGAAATCATGTCTTTGATTCGCGCTCTTTCTCCCATTATCTTCTCAGTTTCCATACGAAGTTCGTGAGCCATTTCTTGAAGCGAGGCTAAGTTAGCTTCGTGACCTAGGAAAAAATAAATACGCGTCTAGCTACTTGTCAAAGCGAAAAGTAATATATACCTCTAAAGAATAGAAGGCGCTCATACGAGCCATAGTCGAAAAATAGCAAACAGAGATTCAAACAGTTTCATAAATGAAGTGCTACGATAGAGTACCACGAAGTAGGTACATTGATTAGCAAAGCCGCTCAGCAAATGCGTGGCGCGACTTTGAATCGTATAACGGTTGCAATTATTTTAATATTTCAAAAATGCTTTTTATTCTTAAATTGGTCAGCGGGACCTGAAACCACGATCTCCCCTTATTTGTACTTTTCAAAAAAAAATAGATAATTACAAACCAAGTTGAACTGTATGTTATAACCGGTCGCATAATTTCCATAATTTGAATCTAAGGGAATGTGTTACTATGGCGAAGCAGCTACTGCAAATCCCAGGTTTGAATCCTGCAGTAACCTAAATTTTGGTAATTTCTTCAAACCTACAATTTTCTAAGTTTAATAATTCTGGCTCACTATTCTGTTGGTGTGTCTGCTGCGGATGCGCCTGCATCTGCTGCGGATGCTGCTGCAGTTGTTGCTGCGGGTGCGGGTGTAGGTGTGGGTGTAGATGCGGGTGCGGAGGATGCTGCGAGTGCTCGTTGGTGAACTTGTGCCGCTGGATCGTGTTGCGCACGCGACACACGCTGCCGTCGTTCGACCACCCGCCCATACTGCCGCCACCTTCGGATTTACTGACGACAAAAAAACATACAGTAAAGATGCAGTCCGTAATTTCGTCCCAGCAGGACGCGCGTAATTAGTAAGCGTGTTGACTCGAAATATTAAGGTTGAAGCTTCAACGTGTGTCTTCCAAGTGTAGGCAAAACTTTTAAAATAAATCTAGGGACATTTTATTTATCGAGTTATATCGCGTTTTATTCATGGTTTTAAATGTGACTCGTCAGGGTGCTCGGCCAATCAAAACAAGGCAAAAGAGCGCCAGTGACTTTTTTCGCGCGCAGTTGGCATCTTCACAGTCTAACATAAGTAAGGATCGTAAGTATATTGAAAACACTCACTTGTCATGAATATTAGAATGGCTGGACATGTCTCTAAAAGACTCATCATGACCGCCAGGTAAATGTTGCTCCTCATAATTTTCAACAGACCGCATTAGATCTGTAAGGAAAATTAAATATTTATCAGTTACACTAGTGAAAAATCTTTTATTGTTTACAAAAAATAAAACTACAAACCCTTCGTTTTTTGTAAAGCCGTTTTTATTGCTTTGATCTCCATAAGTTTGAAAGGATCTTCATTTTTTAAATTACCTCCTGTTTTGTTACCTGCAAAAGAGTAAATGGAAGATGGAAGATAATGCAAAACAGTAAAGGTTTCGAAACTACGAGGAATAAATACAAAAGGAGATTTAACTTCTCTATTAAATTCGAAAAAAAACATGTTCCACGGTCACACAGTAGCAGATGCACACACTGACATGTTCCGTACAGTATAACGTATGATCGACCTTTGGATCGACCAACGGCGGACGATCTTTAGAGACAGACTGGCGGTCGAATCATCGTTCTAGGCCCCGCAACCACCGTTTTCGTGGAACAATTTTTCAAAGGATTGCTACTTCGAGTTCGTTGTTTCGAAATGAAAAGAATAGTTACATTTCCTAGAAGATTCTTCGTCGGCGCTATCTTCCCCGGAGCTAGAATACGTGTTGTGTGTGTGCGTGTGAGTGCTGCCCAGCCGAGTAGCCATCTGCAGCTTCTGGAATTCAGACACCTGGAGAATCAAACGAAAATATTTATTAAAAAGCGTTAAAGACGCTCACGTGAAAAGTGAAAGTAGATCGCTCGATCTGCTATGATCAACTGTATTTATTTTTGTTACAACATACGTTTATGTGTTAGTCTAACGTTTATGCGTGTTAGTCTCCTTGGTTTATTGGTTCTTTAGTTTTAATAACGAAAGGGTGAAACATGGCATTTATGTCATATTTTTAATTGGACTGACGGACCCTTATCTTACGATAAAGTTGTTTGTCATTAATTTATTGAAATTATTAGTGTTGGTTACGTAATGCGGCATTAATGTTTGTATTTGTGTAACTGAGTACACCCAATTGCACAAACTATTAGTAAAGAATATTTAGATTTGGATGTTTACTTTACATAAGAAATGTAGGGTAAACATCTAAATAATTTATATTTAGATGTGTACTTTACTATAACATGCTTTTGTTATTTTTAATTTTAATAAAGTGCTTAAATTAAGAACCTAAGTACCTCTACTCTATATTGTATGTCCAGGATCGACAAACTGTTGATACCTTTAATATTTAATGTCACCTTAATGTACACAGTTAGTCAATAAATTTTCTTAATTCTTGATTCTTGAATAGTAAAGTAATTACCAAGCTCTCCATGTGCTGTTTCTTAATCTGCAACTCTCGTAGTTTCATCTGTAGCTCCTGGCCGCGTGCGGCCAGCTCTGCCTCGTCCTCGTCCTCCGCCTCGCTGTTACCGCCCGCGGCTTCCTGATACATTTTACAAGAGTACACTCTAGGGGTTTCATCCGTGAGATTGTACAATACAGATCGCGAGGTTTCGCGGTGATTAAGTTTTTGAAACGTTTTATTCCAGGAATCCCATTATCGACACAGGCACATGGACAAGTGTTTTGGCGATCAAAAATACGGAGCAATTATCGATTCTGAAAAGAGTGCTGTTTCAAATTGGCGTCGAACTCGAATAATAAAGTTTAGGGATGATTTATATTAGACCGTCACGAGCACGAGCTTCCGAGTGACATACAAAAAAAATCTGTCGATTGCGATTTCATTAATCGATAAGAATGTTGTCTAGGGCTGCAGAACCGATAAGAAATAAATAAAATGAAACCGTCCGTGGTCCGTTAAGTTAGGTTTCAAAGTAAGATAGGGATGACTCACCTCCCCGCTAGCAATATTCCCCTCCCTGTGCGAGTAGCGGTCGTCCTGACTGTGCGTGGAGTGCGCACGCGCATGCTCGCTGTCGGACGTGGCGAGCTGCGTGTGCGCGTCCGACTGCGGCAAGGTCGTGGCCACGCCTATCTGGTTGGCGGCGTACATGCGGCTCGGGTGGTTGTAGTTGCTGTTACTGTTGCTGCCGTGGCTTTGATTCTGGGAACGAATTATTAGTAGATTGTTATACGAGGGCTGGAAGTCGAGCATTTCAGGTGAAATGCGTGACATTAGAGTTAAACACTCTACTTTTCATTTCGAGTGTGAGGAAATTAAAAACTACTCGCACATATAATAAAACAGCTATATTGAAAATCAATTAAAATATCTCAGGTGAAATATTTGACTTTTCGCCCTTGTATAACGATCTACTATTTTATTATTATATATGTTGACACTGAATTTTAGAATTGTTCTTTTCGTATAGTGGTGTAGCTTACCTAGTGTTAGTTTTCAGATCGCCCTAGACCTCCAACTTGACCTAACGACTGCTATCAGAGAAGTCAACCGGGACCAATTGCTTGACGTGCCTTCCGAAGCACGGGGGAGCTCGAGACAATTATTATTGCCACACAAATTTTAGGTCAAACTTAAATTTTCCATCATTAGGACCTAGGTTTATGAGCTCTTCAAACTTTTAGACTGAACCAAACCACACCAACAGCACACGTATAAAGAAATTCGTGGACATATCGCCATTTTGTTTCGATATATTATGCTGTAGGGCTGTAGATGTAGTCTAAGTGTCACTCTAGTGTCGTCACGCAACTGAAGTTTTTGTATTGTACATACTCAACCAAAATACATTGAGAAATATTTACAGATAATACGATTACATAAACCTAAAAGCATGAATGACTAAAGATAGGTTTATACCTGTATTCCATTGAAATTTTCATGAGATGTTGATGGTTGAATTTCTTGAGATTGCCTCTCCCTATGAATTTCTTCAAGTTGTTGTTTTGTTTCTTCCTGAAATTAAATAAGAATCGAACATAATAATATTACCAAAACCAAAGGTTGTATCACTCTACTAACTCAAGTGTACGATAATTGTCTCTAAAACTAACGAATGCGAGGATTTCAAAATAGTCTCTCCAATAGAAAAATGTACAAAAAAAAGAAAAATCAATCAAGTACGTTTTTTAAGACGATCAGAACAGATAATCTGTTAGAAATATTTTTAGCAAGGAAATATATTTCCAAATAATCCCCATGACAGGATTTGAACACAACAGGAATCACGTGTCATAATTTTTTGGCCATATCTCTCCTTGCTAATTGTTTACCAACTAAGGCTAAGGTTTAAAATGCCTTGAGCAATAAAAACAAAAAGAAATACTATAATCTGTTGTTTTAGTTTTTTGTATTTGACATTCTTTCTTCAGGAAAATGTGTCGAACCATAGTCTACAATTACAAAAACGCAGTAAAAATATTGACCTGATATTTAAGCAGCCGTTTCTGCTGTTGTTTCAAAGCCGCTAATCGCATCTGCGACATTTCCATCTTATTCTTGATCTCGTTTTGCCACAGTTCATTGTCGCTATAAGCGGAGCCGTTGCTCTGTACTGAGACTGGCCGAGTCACGTCCTGCTAATATACGAAATAAACATTATCATTTCATTTCAGTATTTATGTGCAAGAAGGGATAAACGTAAGGGGTATTTTGTTCGCTTATTTTGGGGTAAGAACCGGGGTCAGGGGTATTTTATTCGATTATTTTTGGGGTAGGAAGGGATGTCAGAGGTATTTTGTTCGTTTTTCTCTGGAGTAAGAACGGGGGTCAGAGGTATTTTGTTCGTTTTTCTCTGAGTAAGAACGGGGGTCAGAGGTATTTTGTTTGCTTATTTTTGGGGTAAGAATGGAGGTCAAAGGTATTTTGTTTGTTTTTTTTGGGGTAAGAGGGTATTTTGTTCGCTTATTTTGACGTAGGAAAGGTAGTAATAATACATGTTCTTGAATTGTTAGGGTGGGGATTCATTACAGCTTTACTTCATTGGATAAGGAACGGTGAGTTTGATTACTAAAAATTTGCTTACGCAATTCTAGAATGGACTCTAAATTCTCATAAAATGACTGTTATAGAAGATTTCCAAAAATAAGTTCCAAATCTTCTGTATTAGTGTTTTAAAATATTAAGTACTTACACAAAACACAAGAAAAATATAAAATTATGCACACGACACTTATATAAATTTTAAAGTATGGTAGATTCACTTTGGATAGTCAAGTCAATAAAAGTATAATTTCAAATTCGTTTTTAACTAGTGTAATGTTATTGAAAAACAGGATGAATGCATGACGCCACAGCAAGATAATTAATGTGAGAAAGTCAGTCTTAAAATTGGTAAAATTGTAAGAGAAACATATCAATATCAATGGTTATTCGTTTAGAATGTTGAGATCAGTAAGTACATGCTATGTTTCCACAACAGAGGGCACACGACGCGCACACATCACTACTTTAACCTGAGTTTCAGATTTTATTGTCTCTTTATTTTTCATATCTTCAATACGTGCCACTTTCTCGACACAAGATTTTATATTCCTTCTAAGTATTTCATTTAATTCCTCATCGTCTTTTTTGATGTCTGGATCTGGAGATGTAGACATTGGTTGAGCGGAACTGCTTTCACCAATCGGGTTGTCAGCATCACCATTTTCAGTAACATCTACAGTTAAATCTTGTGTACTAGCATCAACTTTTTTGTCTTCAATTTTAATATTATGAAGTGTTTTATTAATCTGCTCGTTTTCAATGTTGGTTACCTTTTTCAAGTTGTTATTTTTTACATTGTTATCGTTATTATTCTTTATATCAGATGTAATTTCTGTAATTTCGACAGTACTTTCGTTTACTTGCGATGCGGCAGTTTCAGACTCTTCCGCTGGTACCTCAACATTGTCAGGTTTGTGATCAACAAGCACCTGTTCTAATTTACTTTCACTTTCTTTTAGTTTCATCACCATTTGTACTAGCTCATCATATTCTTCTTTTGTGTGTTCAATAAAGGCCTAGATTGGAAATGTTTGGAATGACAAAAGATCATTTTAGAGTGAGATTTAAGATTTCTATTGTAAAAACGAAATATAAATAAGATACTTTAGTGAGCATACCTCGTCTTCAGAGTTCCGCATTGTGTCAACAAGGGAGGAAGTGACTCGAATGTACTCCCGAATCTGTCCGAGTCGTCTCTCCACCGCGGCTGCATCTGGACAAGCGGCTACTATTGCCTCGCCGAGTGCCCTTGCTGAGTCTCTATGAACCTGATACAACGAATTTGAACAAGTTGATCTTGACTTCCTCATAATATGTACACCTGCAGATATAAGTGGGTAGCACTGTTTAATGAAAAAGTGAACTTACATGACTATTATCGTTGATGTTGTTGAAACTTCCGCCTGTCTGTTCGTACATGTTGTTCATCAAGTTCACTGTTTTCGTCCCAGTCCTTGAATTAGACACAGGAGGTGTCGTGTTGTTATTGCTTGCGTGACCCGCACTGTCAAAATTATTTCTTGCAGGATTTAGATTCCTCGTCAAATTGTTTCTATTTTGATTTTGAGACTAAAAAAAATTAATAACAAAATAAATATGTGTGTTTAATACATAACTACTATGTATTATTTTAAATTAAATCTATTATTGTTTTTATTTATTTTACATGTGATATCTTCATGCAAATAAGAAAATTTTGTGAGAAACGTTTGGAAAGTTCGGAAATTCGCTTTTAATAGGGCAAATGACATTAACCTCACTTATACAAAGATAAAAAATATCGCTTACATTGTAAGTTTGTGATATGTTTCCGGCGACAGCGTTTGGCGTCGTAGGATTAACTATCATTACAGCAGCAGCTGCATGATTCGAATGCGGAATTAAACCTGAAAACATACACAATTACTTTGATTGACCTCCTTCCAATTTTGTTTACACCAAGTCATCATCATTCCCATTCCCATGGGGAATGGGAATGATGGGATCCCACGGCTTAATCAAGATCCCACGGCTTAATCTTAGTAGGTAGGTCTTATTGAACATACCAACTTTGAAATTGATTTAGAAATAATGTTATAGCTGGCCACCAGCCTGGCATTAATCCTCTTTGCGAGCAAGCAGCTTACTCGCCACCTCGCGCAAGGAGAACTCCAGGTTCACTAGTCTACCCCAGATCCTCTAGTCGCCTTTTACGATACCTACGGGAACCGATGGAGTAGCCCTTTTCTATGCCAGGGCTTCAGAGTCTAAAATTGTTTACACCAAGTCTCTACTAGTAGGTAATTGTTCTTGTAAACATTTCCTTGCGCAAGCAACTTCCAACAATCTTTACGCAATTCTAACTTTTTTGAACTAGCTGGAATCGTTCATAAATTTGCAATCTGGTACTAGTTACATACTAGTTGGCAAATAAATACTACCATGGGGAATGGGAATGATGGGATCCCACGGCTTAATCAAGATCCCACGGCTTAATCTTAGTAGGTAGGTCTTATTGAACATACCAACTTTGAAATTGATTTAGAAATAATGTTATAGCTGGCCACCAGCCTAGCATTAATCCTCTTTGCGAGCAAGCAGCTTACTCGCCAACTCGCGCAAGGAGAACTCCTGGTTCACTAGTCTACCCCAGATCCTCTAGTCGCCTTTTACGATACCTAAGGGAACCGATGGAGTAGCCCTTTTCTATGCCAGGGCTTCAGAGTCTAAAATTGTTTACACCAAGTCTCTACTAGTAGGTAATTGTTCTTGTACACATTTCCTTGCGCAAGCAACTTCCAACAATCTTTATGCAATTCTAACTTTTTTGAACTAGCTGGAATCGTTCACAAATTTGCAGTATGGTACTAGTTACATACTAGTTGGCAAATAAATACTACAAGAAACTGAGGATGTAACTTGCCAGTAGATACTTGGCTATACTATATGTTTGTTTCTTTACCATTAGGCACTTGATGTGCATAGGGATGCAAAGTGTGTCCTGAAAACGACGAGCCGGCGCCATCATCATGAGGTTCCGATATATTATCACGATTCTGTACATTCAACGGTAAAGCCCTAGGTTGAGGTCTCACTGGCACAAACCGTCCAAATCCACTCTCATATGTTCCGGAATTATCTAAAATTATATGACAAAGCCATCAATATCATAAAAAGAAATACATTTATTATTAGCAATTTATTATTGGCTAAGAATGCAAGTCACTTGTTTTTCTGCCTTACCAATATCAGTCAGTTCGTGGTCAGATGTGTTATGATTGTTAGTTGGTTTCCTTGATTGACCGTAATTCGATCTTGTGTTATATTCTGACACAGGAACCCAGTCTAATGAGGTCTGAAAACAAAATAAAACTTACATCCGAATCTGGAGAACAACAA
Organism: Idaea dimidiata; assembly: GCA_949358125.1. NCBI lineage: Eukaryota > Metazoa > Arthropoda > Insecta > Lepidoptera > Geometridae > Idaea > Idaea dimidiata. The sequence goes on along the minus strand of OX442339.1, from coordinate 9,219,491 downwards.
TGTTACACAGTGGCACACACCTTTTTCAGACTAAATTTTGAAAAACAACCACCCATGTGTTAAAAGCAACACAATTTTAGAATGTTATAAATTAAAATACTGCACAATAAAGAAATTGCGATCAGTCAAGAGGACTGTATTAGCTATGTTAAGTTGGCAGACGTTCAAATTACACATTGGGTATCCAAAAATAAACTCTGCCAACATGTGCTTCAAACCAACTTCACTCTAGAAACAACACTGGTTGAGAGCGGCAAAACATAAACAAGTGCAATATTTGTGTACCTAGAAAAACACACATACTAATTAAGGTGATTTTAATGAAAACTAATCATATTTCAAAATATTTTTTTATAGCTTGTTTAGGTACTTTGGATATCAATTTGTGTAAGATATCAAAGTCACAATTTAGAAAGGTTTTAGTTGTATTTTTTTTTAAACAAATAGGTAAGTATTGCTCAAAAATACTGTCCATTCTGAATAGAGGTCCAATCCAACCCAATAACTTAAATAATTAATTTTCTAATTCTTTGTTTCATTAAATCTATATCTATCTATACTTATAATAAAGAACGAGAGGACAAAAGTCTGTAATTGAAAATAATTAAAAAAAAGTGGTCTAGGGGACTTAGGATAAGTAGTAGAACAAAATTATATAATTTTTAGAATTCATGTCTGTCTGTCTGTTTCTCTGTCTGTTCCTTATACAATTAAAAACTAGTAATTCGATTGAAATCTGGTTTTCAATATTGGATCGTTCAATTTTCGAGAAAGGTCGTGGTATACTTTGCATCGAAATCCAATAAGTAGAACCCAAGTAATGAACGAAAAAGTGCAACCGCTCGGCCGCTTGCACCCATGACAACTGACTATGTGTTTTTCACTTCCGCAGGTGAAACCGTGGGATGCACCTAGTACTGACTATACTCCTAACACTGCTTTCATTTACTATAGTATATGGTAAATAAAATACTTGAAGGTACTTCAATAACGTTTTGCCATCACACTCAAATTTCAACTTTAGTTTTTATGAGAGGTGGTTACAGCACTACGGTTCCGCCTAAAACAAGTACCAGAACAAGATTATAAAACTTTTAATAGATCCTTACCGATACCATATTGGTAGACATGTCTCTTCGAGTCGGCGTAACAGCTTCTTGTGGCACATTACAATTATTTCGCACTTTTGTCTTGGGAATAGTTCCCGTGTGATTTGGGTGACGTCCGTTGTTTCCAGGAGCCATAACAATCAACGGCACACTTTATACTTCATAACAGCGAATTTAGAAAAGCTTTAGAGAGCGCAAGCTGATAAATATGTTTACAAATCCTGACAATTTGAAATGACAATGGAATGGGAGAATGGAGAACCGACACGCTACACCGAAATGTAGGTTTTCAATATTGAATTGTAGCAGAAAATAATTTTGTTTCATGAAACACGTAAGTAAATATGAGGTTTACAACAATGGATTTATTTTATTTAACAAGCCCGAAATTTTTTAATACAAAATTCAAGCAATGAAACAAGCTCGGCTCGGAAGGCTTTCTTTTCTTTTATATCAATGTTGCCAGAGTACTAAAAATTTAAAAGTAAATTTCCTTCCTACCCATCCGGCCACTGAGCGCTTTGACTGCGCTTACTACTATATTTTTTAGTAATGTATTTACAACATTGTTATAAATATGTTAGTAGTTATGGAAAATATTATTTTCCAACATTAAAATACTTTGAGGTATGACGATTTTTAAAATTAAATAGTGTTGCCTAAAAGAAATGGTTCGTTGAAAAGCCAATTTATTTATTATTCTCCTTCTTAGAAAAGTTATTGGTTTCTGATCATATTTGGCTTCTGTCCAAATACGGAGATAACTGTAATTTTTTTTTTTTACGCGATATGCAGTATAGATATAAAAATGCACAAGTCGTGCTTGTTTGGTAACCCCATTGTATACGTCTATTTTCGATTTCTTATCGTTTTTGAACCGATTATGGCCATTTAGAAATTACCCAGTGTCAAATAATTTGCAAGTTATTTGCGTCGACGAAACAGTCAAATCGTCATAGTTAAAGTCAAGTCTAGGGAATCATTTGATACTTTAGTATCTTCTTACTAGTCGGTAGGCATTTACAAAGATTGTTCACGGAGCTTTGGAGACATAGAGTATATATTACTACAAGTAGTTATTTGGAGACAACGCTAAAGTCCATGTGTTGCACCGATTTTCACTTTCATTGCACTTTTACACCTCCACGAAACTAAATTGGTGAATATGCCCCCGATTAAACAATTTGCACTCATTTGAACTAGGTTTCACAAAAATGTAAATTTAGCAACACATCTCCACAACGCGTTCCTGCCAAAACTCCATTGTATATGTCAACTTGACAAATTTTAATTACCTACCTACCATCTACCTACCACCTCCATGGAGGTAAGATAAATAACTGGAGGAAAATCTGTCAGAATAAAAACGAGCTTTGGAGTCTTGGCGGGAACTCGTTGAGGAGATGTGGTGCTAAATTTTCATTTTTGTGAAACCTAGTTCATATGCGTGCAAATTGTTTAATTTCGGGGGCATATTAATCAATTTAGTTTCGTGAAGGTGTACAAGTGGAATGAAAGTGAAAATCGGTGCAAAACATTGACTTAGTATTGTCTCCAAGGCTCCGTGAAGATTGTTTGTAAATGGCCGCCGTGTTTACAAATGATTCCCTAGACTTGACTTTAACTATGACGACTTGACTGTTTCGATGCAAATAACTTGCATAATATATTAAAATACATGACACTGGCTAATTTCCTAATGGCCATAATCGGTTCACAACCGATAAGAAATAGAAAAACGAGCTGAGCAAGATGGTTGTAGCAAAGGACTTGTGTCATTTTCTAATAGGGTGACAACAAAGATTTTTTTTATGTGACAGATTTTAGATTTAATAATGCAAGTGCAATTGTATTTACTAGCTGCGCCCTGCGGTTTCACCCACGTAAGTACCGTTACCGCGAGATTATCGGGATAGCCTATGTGTTATTATAGGTTTTCAGCTACCTATATTCAAGTTTCATTGCAATTGGTTTAGTAGTTTTTGCGTGATTGAGTAACAAAGTCACAGACATACATACAAGCTTTTGCGTTTATAATATTACTGAGACTTACGTCTCAGTCTGTGTTGGCAAATTGAAGATTTCCATTAGCAATAGACGCTCTTTAAGGATTAATAAAATAATACAAAAGGACACGGTATAAAACAGTTTTATTAATTGTTATAGTATGCTTATTAATTTTTGAACACTTTGATTAATAAGTATAAATATTTTACAAAAAGAAATGTATCATCAAAAATCACCGTATCACGACGGGTTCCCGTAAGGCAAAGATTAGCGCTCTCGCCCGTCATGCAAGAGGCACAGGTTCGAAGAAAGAAGAAGAAATTAAATTAATTTTCTTTGGTGTGAAGCAGCAGCAGAAGAAGAAGGAAAATACATACACACAAAGACACAATATACTACATACTGACTGACGAAATCAAATTTTAACAGACATGACGGTCAATTAAGTTAAATTTAATATAGTACATTCCTCAAAATTCATCAAATGTAAAACTAGAGGAAATTTCAAAAATAAAACTTTTTGACTAATTACTTATTATCACTCATGTTCAGCAGGTAAGTAGTAAAATATCTAACAGTATTCGTACCACCAGCGGAATTGTTGGTATTCATCGGCTTTCAATAATCCACGGGAGTAAAAGCAGGAAAGATCGAAGTGACGACTGCATACGACTGATTTTTTTGTAATTTTCTACTTCACATCCATACTGCTGAGTCATTTTTGTCGTATTTGTTCATTTTTCGGAAAGCTGAAATAATAAAATTACAGTAAAAAAAACTTACCCGAACTCAATACAAAAATCCAAAAATCATAGTCACCATAAATTCTTGTAATACAATAATAAACATATTTTGGCTTACCTATGAAATTATATATTGCAACCACCATATGATTCACTTGTACAAGTAAAAACGCAACACGTTTTCACCATTTTATAGAATTTAACGCAGCGATTTTATAAAAAAACTAATATTTTACTACCATGATGCCGCCATGACACTGGCATGGGTTACCATTAAAATATTAAAAAGTAAATGGGAGCCAATAATGTACTTGACGACCACGTATTACACGACCCGATAATATACGACGCAGGGTTATTCAGAGAGCTTCGGAACGCCGCCGAATTCGGAAAAAGTTAAAAAAAACACGAACCACAGAGTATAGTACCACTTTCACCGATTCAATCCACCGATATTCGGTACTGTAGGTAACGAATATACTATTTTGACAGCTATCTGTTCGGAGTGCTACCGATAGGTTTTAGCTATCGTAAACCCTACCGACATTCGGGATTATGATTGTTTCAGCAGGGTTATTCAGAGAGCTTCGGAACGCCGCCGAATTCGGAAAAAGTTAAAAAAAACACGAACCACAGAGTATAGTACCACTTTCACCGATTCAATCCACCGATATTCGGTACGGTAGGTAACGAATATACTATTTTGACAGCTATCTGTTCGGAGTGCTACCGATAGGTTTTAGCTATCGTAAACCCTACCGACATTCGGGATTATGATTGTTTCAGTTGACAAAGTAGAATTTTAAGGTGTGTTTTCTGTATTTTCCTCCGTTTTTATAAGCTGTTTCATTTTTAAACATCATTCTGGATTAGTGGTCTTGAAATTACGTGCTACGGAGTAAATCAAAGGCCTCAATATTAAACGTAGTCGCTTTGTTCATAATCACGGAGACTTTGGTTTTGGATTGGTGTGAGAATTTTGAGCTACGAAACGAAATAGACGCCGCAGAGCCCTGCAAAGTACTCCGACAATAATGCTTCATCGGTCAATATACGAGACGTAACCAATCCATTTACCTACTGGTCCCAACTTTATAAAAAAAAGGGCTCTAAGCCTTGTAGTGCAATAATAATTGAGGCCCAATTGTTTGGTGACTGCTCTGACAGAGTTGGTTTAGTTACCTTCCTACCAACTACTGAAAACCATTAGGTAGATCTGTCCCTATATATACGAGATCATTGTAACTATATTCTAACCACTTAAAAGTAAAATCTTACAAGTAAATTGGTAAATCAATTTAGGTAAGTAATAAAAACCTATGTTATTCGTTTTCAGGTGTTAGCTGCGTTGTTTCCTTGGTAATTGCTCGTACTATTACCAAATGCCATGAGGACCAAATGCCAATTTAATTATGAGCCAGGCGTCAGCATATCAGAGGTGATTAATACATTCAACCACCCTGATATTTTATAAGTGGGTGGTGTTCGCAGCAAACACACAACTCACTATCGATAAGTACCTAAGTAGATACTTATATAACTCTATATCTCTATAATCTCTGAACAGGTTGGGTAGCAAAGCAAAGGTTACCGTGGCCTGGGTTCCAGGACACAAAGGCATAACTGGTAACGAAAGAGCAGATGAACTTGCAAGAAAAGGAGCGGATGAAACCTTTGTGGGACCCGAACCCAGACTTCCGATAGCCTATGGGATTACGAAAGGTGTCACTAAACATAGAATGAAAATAGAATTCAAACGTAGATGGGTAGAAACAAATGGTCTAAGGCAATCCAAGATATTTATAAAAGCGTTTGAAAGACAAAAATAAATCCAAACACCTACTTAAACTAAGTAGGAACAATATTAGAATCATAATGATCCTCACAGGACACTGCCAGCTGAACAGACACCTAGTAAAGATAGGACAAAGGGATGACCCCGTTTGTCCTAGCTGTCTGGAAGATGAAACTAGCTATCACCTGGTAGCAGAGTGCCCTGCATACGCTAAAGCCAGGAGAGAAATAATGAACTCAGATACCCTATCTGAAGGGGACCTGAGTGACACTACAATAGGGCAGTTGTTAAAATTCTGCAAAGTAACAGGTAGATTTAGTGGGTCAACATCACTGTGAGTTACCAGTTAACTCAAAACTATAGGGGTCTTGGGGAACTGGGTGAAATAGTCCCAACATGAGAGGACAGATCACCCGTCTGGTGCTTGCGCTGGCGTCCCCTACTAGAAATAATAATAATAAAAATAACTATCCATGTATTTTCCTTTAAAATATTTGTAGTAGACATGCATGCTTAGAGCAATAAAAACTAATTAAGAAATATTCATTTATTTACCTAACTAAATTATTTATTATAAGATTTACATAACTATTTTACAACACAAATAAAACCAGGAAAAAAATCCAGATAAATTTCAATTAACATATTTCTTTGTAACTAGCAGCACCCGCAGTTCCGATCCCGCATGAATATTAGGATAAAAAGAAGGCTATGTGTTAAAAGTAAAAAATTACATACAATTATTAACGTCTGCATTTATATATAATAGAACTTAAGAAGTAACATTTAAAAGAAAAAGCAAATCTTACTAATATTATAAACGCGAAAGTTTGTATGTATGTATGTGAGGTTGTTACTCTTTTACGCAAAAACTACTGAACCGATTGCGATGAAACTTGGGATATAGGTAGCTGGATACCGGGAATAACACATAGGCTACTTTTTATCCTGATATTCCTGCGGGAACGAGACTTATGCAGGTGAAACCTCGGGGCGCAGCTAGTCAATTAATAAACAACAGCATTATTTAAATTTATTCATGTTTTTTATTTTTTTTTACAGTTGATAGGTAAACGCTTGACCACTATCTCACCTCATGGAAAGCGACGATGTAGTCAAAGATTTAGCACGCTTACCTAGAAGAAACCTGTTCACTCGCGACTTAAAGACCCCAAGTTGTAAATTACCGGGAAGACATAGTCAGGCAACCGATCCCATTCCCTCGCAATTAGACCTAAGGATCTACTAACATACTTAACAAATATTTAATTTTAAAACTCAGGTGTGCGACCACGATGCCTTTATTTGTAGATGCAGCCCGCTCGGAGACTAACCAAGTAGCCTGATGGCTACTTGGTTAGTATTCTGTCTGTATTTTTCTTTTGTGATGTGGTTTTTTCTATAATTTATTTTCCTGGTTTTCTTGTTTTCTAACTGTAACAAAAATGAATATAATTATTTCTAAATCTTATTGACCGAGCGAGCTTTAGCGAGAAAAGCGTCTATATGCTTCAGGAGGTTGACTGATAATATATAAGAAGATAATATTATTATATCTTTATTACAGAAGAAGATGTTGCTTCTCCTTTATAGGTTGTATTTCTCAAACTCAATTTTGATGAAACTTGTAATAAAAGTAGTATTGTTTTTTCAGGAGATTCAAGATATCAATAACTCCCACCCATGGCTAGTTACACCGAAGAGGAGTGGAAGTGAAAGGCTAGTTACTAAATCTGTTTTTTTTGCTTTTTTGGTGCCTTCCTGCCCTCTAAGAGGAGACCTTCGCTCTGCAGTAGTGCAATTAATTTGATAAATGTTTAGTAAGATTTATATTAATAAATAAATATCATATCAATTTGAGTGGACTAACATTATTTTTTATTTTAAGTTAATTTTATATGTTCTTTATTAAAATAAACTACCTAAAGACTTAACTTACATGTTCATTTCAAGATTCAAAAAATATATTTCATAAACATACTGTGATATATTGTTAAATCTTAATGAAAAGAGTCCATGGTCTTTATTATTGATTGCTTTTGTTCAAATTTATAGATATCTGTATTAAGGCGATTGTAATTTAACACATGATCAGAAAAAATATTGTATTGGTTTCATTTTATTTATCATTGTTTTATTGATAACTACTATTAAACAATTGAAAAAAAGTCTTATTTTTTAATTTACCTTGCAATGCAACCCGCATTGCATCGGCAAGGCAATTCATAGCCTCTACAATGGCCAGCAGGGCAGGTCCTATTACCTCCTGAGACATTGCACTCACTCTGGCACTGCTGGTAGGTGTCTCTCCCCTGAGGGTGGGCTTTGTTCCACCTCCACTTCCATCACAACATCTAGCTAGATGGACAGGTTCATCGTCCACAGAGGCAGCTACGAGCTTTGTTCTGTAACATGTATTTATTAAATAAGTTCCAGATTATGTTGCAATTTAAACAAACTTTAAACATACTTCTTCAAGTTAAATATTAATAAATAAATACATACACAGCTCAATCCCCAAACTAAGCTCTAGGCTTCAAGCTACAAATTGCGGCTGATTTCGCTCTAGTATCGGACTTGCAGGCCAACCATGACTACAAATAATAAGAAATGAATTCGCAAATTTTAATTCAAATTTGCGAATGCGTACGAAAGATCATACATAAGTAACATATTTACTTACTTTGTACTGAAAGCCTCCCTTTTCCTATTTAACAGTTACCAGCAATGAATTCGAAAAGCGCCTGGCGCTGTTGTAACGTCGCTTTTTGTTGATAAAGTATTAATAAACCTCCTTTTTTATTTCCACAAAATACTTTATAGGTTATTTCCAAGTACCTAACTTTGAATAAGGCGGTTAAGTCAAATAACGCTTGTATGACACTGACAAATGACATTTACGTTTACAGTTTACGGAGATAGTTCAGTGCATTTGCATTCTATCAAAGAAAAATGTTTGTAATTAACCGTTCGCGTGAGATTTTTGGATTTAAATTTATGGAATATAAGTAAAATAGTCATTGCAGTTTCTGAGTATGAAAAATAGATTGAAAAAACACTTAAATATTTTCTACCATTTTCTACCAAAAAATAGCTGTCTCCGTAAATGCTCTTCTGAATATAGATGAAAATTGTTTATGATTTTTTATCGGAAAAAGGTTACTTCCGTCGTTAAATTTTCCGAATAAGCGGAAACGTTAGCATGAATCACAAAATCCAGATTTTTCGGCACGGAAAGAAGTTTCGTAAAAACAGCGATAACGAAAGTCGGGTTCGTTTCGGTGGGAGTGAATAAGGCCGCAGTTGACAAAGTAGAATTTTAAGGTGTGTTTTCTGTATTTTCCTCCGTTTTTATAAGCTGTTTCATTTTTAAACATCATTCTGGATTAGTGGTCTTGAAATTACGTGCTACGGAGTAAATCAAAGGCCTCAATATTAAACGTAGTCGCTTTGTTCATAATCACGGAGACTTTGGTTTTGGATTGGTGTGAGAATTTTGAGCTACGAAACGAAATAGACGCCGCAGAGCCCTGCAAAGTACTCCGACAATAATGCTTCATCGGTCAATATACAAGACGTAACCAATCCATTTACCTACTGGTCCCAACTTTATAAAAAAAAGGGCTCTAAGCCTTGTAGTGCAATAATAATTGAGGCCCAATTGTTTGGTGACTGCTCTGACAGAGTTGGTTTAGTTACCTTCCTACCAACTACTGAAAACCATTAGGTAGATCTGTCCCTATATATACGAGATCATTGTAACTATATTCTAACCACTTAAAAGTAAAATCTTACAAGTAAATTGGTAAATCAATTTAGGTAAGTAATAAAAACCTATGTTATTCGTTTTCAGGTGTTAGCTGCGTTGTTTCCTTGGTAATTGCTCGTACTATTACCAAATGCCATGAGGACCAAATGCCAATTTAATTATGAGCCAGGCGTCAGCATATCAGAGGTGATTAATACATTCAACCACCCTGATATTTTATAAGTGGGTGGTGTTCGCAGCAAACACACAACTCACTATCGATAAGTACCTAAGTAGATACTTATATAACTCTATATCTCTATAATCTCTGAACAGGTTGGGTAGCAAAGCAAAGGTTACCGTGGCCTGGGTTCCAGGACACAAAGGCATAACTGGTAACGAAAGAGCAGATGAACTTGCAAGAAAAGGAGCGGATGAAACCTTTGTGGGACCCGAACCCAGACTTCCGATAGCCTATGGGATTACGAAAGGTGTCACTAAACATAGAATGAAAATAGAATTCAAACGTAGATGGGTAGAAACAAATGGTCTAAGGCAATCCAAGATATTTATAAAAGCGTTTGAAAGACAAAAATAAATCCAAACACCTACTTAAACTAAGTAGGAACAATATTAGAATCATAATGATCCTCACAGGACACTGCCAGCTGAACAGACACCTAGTAAAGATAGGACAAAGGGATGACCCCGTTTGTCCTAGCTGTCTGGAAGATGAAACTAGCTATCACCTGGTAGCAGAGTGCCCTGCATACGCTAAAGCCAGGAGAGAAATAATGAACTCAGATACCCTATCTGAAGGGGACCTGAGTGACACTACAATAGGGCAGTTGTTAAAATTCTGCAAAGTAACAGGTAGATTTAGTGGGTCAACATCACTGTGAGTTACCAGTTAACTCATAACTATAGGGGTCTTGGGGAACTGGGTGAAATAGTCCCAACATGAGAGGACAGATCACCCGTCTGGTGCTTGCGCTGGCGTCCCCTACTAGAAATAATAATAATAAAAATAACTATCCATGTATTTTCCTTTAAAATATTTGTAGTAGACATGCATGCTTACAGCAATAAAAACTAATTAAGAAATATTCATTTATTTACCTAACTAAATTATTTATTATAAGATTTACATAACTATTTTACAACACAAATAAAACCAGGAAAAAAAACCAGATAAATTTCAATTAACATATTTCTTTGTAACTAGCAGCACCCGCAGTTCCGATCCCGCATGAATATTAGGATAAAAAGAAGGCTATGTGTTAAAAGTAAAAAATTACATACAATTATTAACGTCTGCATTTATATATAATAGAACTTAAGAAGTAACATTTAAAAGAAAAAGCAAATCTTACTAATATTATAAACGCGAAAGTTTGTATGTATGTATGTGAGGTTGTTACTCTTTTACGCAAAAACTACTGAACCGATTGCGATGAAACTTGGGATATAGGTAGCTGGATACCGGGAATAACACATAGGCTACTTTTTATCCTGATATTCCTGCGGGAACGAGACTTATGCAGGTGAAACCTCGGGGCGCAGCTAGTCAATTAATAAACAACAGCATTATTTAAATTTATTCATGTTTTTTATTTTTTTTTACAGTTGATAGGTAAACGCTTGACCACTATCTCACCTCATGGAAAGCGACGATGTAGTCAAAGATTTAGCACGCTTACCTAGAAGAAACCTGTTCACTCGCGACTTAAAGACCCCAAGTTGTAAATTACCGGGAAGACATAGTCAGGCAACCGATCCCATTCCCTCGCAATTAGACCTAAGGATCTACTAACATACTTAACAAATATTTAATTTTAAAACTCAGGTGTGCGACCACGATGCCTTTATTTGTAGATGCAGCCCGCTCGGAGACTAACCAAGTAGCCTGATGGCTACTTGGTTAGTATTCTGTCTGTATTTTTCTTTTGTGATGTGGTTTTTTCTATAATTTATTTTCCTGGTTTTCTTGTTTTCTAACTGTAACAAAAATGAATATAATTATTTCTAAATCTTATTGACCGAGCGAGCTTTAGCGAGAAAAGCGTCTATATGCTTCAGGAGGTTGACTGATAATATATAAGAAGATAATATTATATCTTTATTACAGAAGAAGATGTTGCTTCTCCTTTATAGGTTGTATTTCTCAAACTCAATTTTGATGAAACTTGTAATAAAAGTAGTATTGTTTTTTCAGGAGATTCAAGATATCAATAACTCCCACCCATGGCTAGTTACACCGAAGAGGAGTGGAAGTGAAAGACTAGTTACTAAATCTGTTTTTTTTGCTTCTTTGGTGCCTTCCTGCCCTCTAAGAGGAGACCTTCGCTCTGCAGTAGTGCAATTAATTTGATAAATGTTTAGTAAGATTTATATTAATAAATAAATATCATATCAATTTGAGTGGACTAACATTATTTTTTATTTTAAGTTAATTTTATATGTTCTTTATTAAAATAAACTACCTAAAGACTTAACTTACATGTTCATTTCAAGATTCAAAAAATATATTTCATAAACATACTGTGATATATTGTTAAATCTTAATGAAAAGAGTCCATGGTCTTTATTATTGATTGCTTTTGTTCAAATTTATAGATATCTGTATTAAGGCGATTGTAATTTAACACATGATCAGAAAAAATATTGTATTGGTTTCATTTTATTTATCATTGTTTTATTGATACCTACTATTAAAAAATTGAAAAAAAGTCTTATTTTTTAATTTACCTTGCAATGCAACCCGCATTGCATCGGCAAGGCAATTCATAGCCTCTACAATGGCCAGCAGGGCAGGTCCTATTACCTCCTGAGACATTGCACTCACTCTGGCACTGCTGGTAGGTGTCTCTCTCCTGAGGGTGGGCTTTGTTCCACCTCCACTTCCATCACAACATCTAGCTAGATGGACAGGTTCATCGTCCACAGAGGCAGCTACGAGCTTTGTTCTGTAACATGTATTTATTAAATAAGTTCCAGATTATGTTGCAATTTAAACAAACTTTAAACATACTTCTTCAAGTTAAATATTAATAAATAAATACATACACAGCTCAATCCCCAAACTAAGCTCTAGGCTTCAAGATACAAATTGCGGCTGATTTCGCTCTAGTATCGGACTTGCAGGCCAACCATGACTACAAATAATAAGAAATGAATTCGCAAATTTTAATTCAAATTTGCGAATGCGTACGAAAGATCATACATAAGTAACATATTTACTTACTTTGTACTGAAAGCCTCCCTTTTCCTATTTAACAGTTACCAGCAATCAATTCGAAAAGCGCCTGGCGCTGTTGTAACGTCGCTTTTTGTTGATAAAGTATTAATAAACCTCCTTTTTTATTTCCACAAAATACTTTATAGGTTATTTCCAAGTACCTAACTTTGAATAAGGCGGTTAAGTCAAATACATGTCAAATAACGCTTGTATGACACTGACAAATGACATTTACGTTTACAGTTTACGGAGATAGTTCAGTGCATTTGCATTCTATCAAAGAAAAATGTTTGTAATTAACCGTTCGCGTGAGATTTTTGGATTTAAATTTATGGAATATAAGTAAAATAGTCATTGCATTTTCTGAGTATGAAAAATAGATTGAAAAAACACTTAAATATTTTCTACCATTTTCTACCAAAAAATAGCTGTCTCCGTAAATGCTCTTCTGAATATAGATGAAAATTGTTTATGATTTTTTATCGGAAAAAGGTTACTTCCGTCGTTAAATTTTCCGAATAAGCGGAAACGTTAGCATGAATCACAAAATCCAGATTTTTCGGCACGGAAAGAAGTTTCGTAAAAACAGCGATAACGAAAGTCGGGTTCGTTTCGGTGGGAGTGAATAAGGCCGCTGTTAAATGGAAGCCCGGCCTTATTCACTCCCACCGAAACGAACCCGACTTTCGTTATCGCTGTTTTTACGAAACTTCTTTCCGTGCCGAAAAATCTGGATTTTGTGATTCATCCTAACGTTTCCGCTTATTCGGAAAATTTAACGACGGAAGTAACCTTTTTCCGATAAAAAATCATAAACAATTTTCATCTATATTCAGAAGAGCATTTACGGAGACTGCTATTTTTTGGTAGAAAATGGTAGAAAATATTTAAGTGTCTTTTAAATCTATTTTTAATACGCATATAATGCAATGGCTATTTTACTTATAGTCCATAAATTTAATTCCAAAATATCTCACGTAGAGGGTTAAAAAGACACATTTTTCTTTGATAGAATGCAAATGCACTGAACTATCTCCGTAAACTGTAAACGTAAATGTCATTTGTCAGTGTCATACAAGCGTTATTTGACTTAACCGCCTTATTCAAAGTTAGGTACTTGGAAATAACCTATAAAGTATTTTGTGGAAATAAAAAAGGAGGTTTATTAATACTTTATCAACAAAAAGCGACGTTACAACAGCGCCAGGCGCTTTTCGAATTCATTGCTGGTAACTGTTAAATAGGAAAAGGGAGGCTTTCAGTACAAAGTAAGTAAATATGTTACTTATGTATGATCTTTCGTACGCATTCGCAAATTTGAATTAAAATTTGCGAATTCATTTCTTATTATTTGAAGTCATGGTTGGCCTGCAAGTCCGATACTAGAGCGAAATCAGCCGCAATTTGTAGCTTGAAGCCTAGAGCTTAGTTTGGGGATTGAGCTGTGTATGTATTTATTTATTAATATTTAACTTGAAGAAGTATGTTTAAAGTTTGTTTAAATTGCAACATAATCTGGAACTTATTTAATAAATACATGTTACAGAACAAAGCTCTCAGCTGCCTCTGTGGACGATAAACCTGTCCATCTAGCTAGATGTTGTGATGGAAGTGGAGGTGGAACAAAGCCCACCCTCAGGAGAGAGACACCTACCAGCAGTGCCAGAGTGAGTGCAATGTCTCAGGAGGTAATAGGACCTGCCCTGCTGGCCATTGTAGAGGCTATGAATTGCTTTGCCGATGCAATGCGGGTTGCATTGCAAGGTAAATTAAAAAATAAGACTTTTTTTCAATTGTTTAATAGTAGGTATCAATAAAACAATGATAAATAAAATGAAACCAATACAATATTTTTTCTGATCATGTGTTAAATTACAATCGCCTTAATACAGATATCTATAAATTTGAACAAAAGCAATCAATAATAAAGACCATGGACTCTTTTCATTAAGATTTAACAATATATCACAGTATGTTTATGAAATATATTTTTTGAATCTTGAAATGACCATGTAAGTTAAGTCTTTAGGTAGTTTATTTTAATAAAGAACATATAAAATTAACTTAAAATAAAAAATAATGTTAGTCCACTCAAATTGATATGATATGATATGATATTTATTTATTAATATAAATCTTACTAAACATTTATCAAATTAATTGCACTACTGCAGAGCGAAGGTCTCCTCTTAGAGGGCAGGAAGGCACCAAAGAAGCAAAAAAAACAGATTTAGTAACTAGCCTTTCACTTCCACTCCTCTTCGGTGTAACTAGCCATGGGTGGGAGTTATTGATATCTTGAATCTCCTGAAAAAACAATACTACTTTTATTACAAGTTTCATCAAAATTGAGTTTGAGAAATACAACCTATAAAGGAGAAGCAACATCTTCTTCTGTAATAAAGATATAATAATATTATCTTCTTATATATTATCAGTCAACCTCCTGAAGCATAGACGCTTTTCTCGCTAAAGCTCGCTCGGTCAATAAGATTTAGAAATCATTATATTCATTTTTGTTACAGTTAGAAAACAAGAAAACCAGGAAAATAAATTATAGAAAAAACCACATCACAAAAGAAAAATACAGACAGAATACTAACCAAGTAGCCAACAGGCTACTTGGTTAGTCTCCGAGCAGGCTGCATCTACAAATAAAGGCATCGTGGTCGCACACCTGAGTTTTAAAATTAAATATTTGTTAGGTATGTTAGTAGATCCTTAGGTCTAATTGCGAGGGAATGGGATCGGTTGCCTGACTATGTCTTCCCGGTAATTTACAACTTGGGGTCTTTAAGTCGCGAGTGAACAGGTTTCTTCTAGGTAAGCGTGCTAAATCTTTGACTACATCGTCGCTTTCCATGAGGTGAGATAGTGGTCAAGCGTTTACCTATCAACTGTAAAAAAAAATAAAAAACATAAATAAATTTAAATAATGTTGTTGTTTATTAATTGACTAGCTGCGCCCCGAGGTTTCACCTGCATAAGTCTCGTTCCCGCAGGAATATCAGGATAAAAAGTAGCCTATGTGTTATTCCCGGTATCCAGCTACCTATATCCCAAGTTTCATCGCAATCGGTTCAGTAGTTTTTGCGTAAAAGAGTAACAACCTCACATACATACATACAAACTTTCGCGTTTATAATATTAGTAAGATTTGCTTTTTCTTTTAAATGTTACTTCTTAAGTTCTATTATATATAAATGCAGACGTTAATAATTGTATGTAATTTTTTACTTTTAACACATAGCCTTCTTTTTATCCTAATATTCATGCGGGATCGGAACTGCGGGTGCTGCTAGTTACAAAGAAATATGTTAATTGAAATTTATCTGGATTTTTTTCCTGGTTTTATTTGTGTTGTAAAATAGTTATGTAAATCTTATAATAAATAATTTAGTTAGGTAAATAAATGAATATTTCTTAATTAGTTTTTATTGCTCTAAGCATGCATGTCTACTACAAATATTTTAAAGGAAAATACATGGATAGTTATTTTTATTATTATTATTTCTAGTAGGGGACGCCAGCGCAAGCACCAGACGGGTGATCTGTCCTCTCATGTTGGGACTATTTCACCCAGTTCCCCAAGACCCCTATAGTTTTGAGTTAACTGATAACTCACAGTGATGTTGACCCACTAAATCTACCTGTTACTTTGCAGAATTTTAACAACTGCCCTATTGTAGTGTCACTCAGGTCCCCTTCAGATAGGGTATCTGAGTTCATTATTTCTCTCCTGGCTTTAGCGTATGCAGGGCACTCTGCTACCAGGTGATAGCTAGTTTCATCTTCCAGACAGCTAGGACAAACGGGGTCATCCCTTTGTCCTATCTTTACTAGGTGTCTGTTCAGCTGGCAGTGTCCTGTGAGGATCATTATGATTCTAATATTGTTCCTACTTAGTTTAAGTAGGTGTTTGGATTTATTTTTGTCTTTCAAACGCTTTTATAAATATCTTGGATTGCCTTAGACCATTTGTTTCTACCCATCTACGTTTGAATTCTATTTTCATTCTATGTTTAATGACACCTTTCGTAATCCCATAGGCTATCGGAAGTCTGGGTTCGGGTCACACAAAGGTTTCATCCTCTCCTTTTCTTGCAAGTTCATCTGCTCTTTCGTTACCAGTTATGCCTTTGTGTCCTGGAACCCAGGCCACGGTAACCTTTGCTTTGCTACCCAACCTGTTCAGAGATTATAGCGATATAGAGTTATATAAGTATCTACTTAGGTACTTATCGATAGTGAGTTGTGTGTTTGCTGCGAACACCACCCACTTATAAAATATCAGGGTGGTTGAATGTATTAATCACCTCTGATATGCTGACGCCTGGCTCATAATTAAATTGGCATTTGGTCTTAATGGCATTTGGTAATAGTACGAGCAATTACCAAGGAAACAACGCAGCTAACACCTGAAAACGAATAACATAGGTTTTTATTACTTACCTAAATTGATTTACCAATTTACTTGTAAGATTTTACTTATAGGTGGTTAGAATATAGTTACAATGATCTCGTATATATAGGGACAGATCTACCTAATGGTTTTCAGTAGTTGGTAGGAAGGTAACTAAACCAACTCTGTCAGAGCAGTCACCAAACAATTGGGCCTCAATTATTATTGCACTACAAGGCTTAGAGCCCTTTTTTTATAAAGTTGGGACCAGTAGGTAAATGGATTGGTTACGTCTCGTATATTGACCGATGAAGCATTATTGTCGGAGTACTTTGCAGGGCTCTGCGGCGTCTATTTCGTTTCGTAGCTCAAAATTCTCACACCAATCCAAAACCAAAGTCTCCGTGATTATGAACAAAGCGACTACGTTTAATATTGAGGCCTTTGATTTACTCCGTAGCACGTAATTTCAAGACCACTAATCCAGAATGATGTTTAAAAATGAAATAGCTTATAAAAACGGAGGAAAATACAGAAAACACACCTTAAAATTCTACTTTGTCAACTGAAACAATCATAATCCCGAATGTCGGTAGAGTTTACGATAGCTAAAACCTATCGGTAGCACTCCGAACAGATAGCTGTCAAAATAGTATATTCGTTACCTACCGTACCGAATATCGGTGGATTGAATCGGTGAAAGTGGTACTATACTCTGTGGTTCGTGTTTTTTTTAACTTTTTCCGAATTCGGCGGCGTTCCGAAGCTCTCTGAATAACCCTGCAGGATATTCGTCTTGTTTACATCCCATACAATTTGTACGAAGTGTTAAAACGAGACCCTGGCGTCCAATTAACTGACATTATCGGGTCGTGCTTTATCTGGCCGTACAATAACTGCAACCTCTTTTAATGTTTTTTTTTAAATATGATATTTTTTGTAGGCTGGCAAGATGAAAGAACGAGACACACTACATCGTCGATTGCTATCTCATTCGGCTCGGATTAGCCTCTGTCTTTTGTAAGGCAAAATGTTCAACTAATCAGTCCTGTTTATTTTCCTAAGTCCATTACCACCTCTCAAACAGTTTTTTTTCCTATAATCGACGATATGCGACTTGACTTTAGCATATCGTCGAAATTAAGAACATAAAACTAAATTGATAATAAGTATAATATAGGATAGAAAAAAGACCAAGAAAAGTACCTTTAATATTAATAATAGCAAATTATCCTTTATTTTTAACCGACTTCAAAAAAAGGAGGTTCTCAGTTCGTCGCGTACCTTTATAAGAAAACTTCATTTAAATAATGTTTCCTTTTAGCATTTGTCATCATCTTAATAATCCTACTTCTTACTAATATTACCTATAAACGCGAAAGTTTGTATGTATGTGACTTTGTTACTCTTTTTAATACAAAAACTAATGAACCAATTGCAAAGACACTCGATATTAGCTGGAGACACATAGGCTACTTTTTATCCCTATATTTCCGCGGGAACAGGACTTACGCGGGTGAAACCGCGGGGCGTATCCAGTCAATTATAAATTAAGGTTGCAGAGGCACGCGCAACGGGTGCAAGTTCCGGCAAATTAGTTGACATTAATATCTGGCGTGAAGGGGGTAGGGAAGTAACTTGTAGTAATAGATTAGGTAGGTAACTTGAAGGTAAGTTCGAGCAGTACTGCGAGCAAAGTTTACTGCGCGAACTTACCCCTCCACGTCAAATATTTTTCAACTAATTTGCCGGCACATGTACTTTCCTTCAACCACGGTGTTTTTTAATTTTGTCTAAGGGTTTCGCGATTTTGCATAATAAAACAAAATATTTACTTATCTTATTTCTTAACTTTTTAGAATGTTAAAATAGACGAATTACATCTCAGTCAACCTTGAAAAAGCCAACTGTAAAGTTGGCGAAAGCTAGATCGTTGATAACAATGACGTTATTGAATAAAACGCGAGTAAAAACCGATAAATATTTTATTTTACGGTGTTTTTTACCCACGCTGCGCTGTATAAATAAACGAATGAAATTCATAATAACAGTATGGGTAGTGTGAGTTTTTTCTTAAAAAAACGCGAACGTGGTGGTTATTTTAACGCGTATTTTGTATGGAAACTCATAAAGCGCCCCTAGCGGACGATATCGAAGTTACCAGTTTCCATCTATACTAATATTATAAAGCTGAAGAGTTTGTTTGATTGTTTTCTATACTTCTATACTATATAATATTATAAAGCTGAAGAGTTTGTTTGATTGTTTGTTTGTTTGTTTGAACGCGCTAATCTCAGAAACTGCTGGTCCGATTTGTAAAATTCTTTTTGTGTTTGATAGTCCATTTATCGAGGAAGGTTATAGGCTACTTTTGATCCCGATATTCTGACGGGGTCGGGACTTACGAGGGTAAATCCCGCGGGACGCAGCTATAAAAACGAAAGTCGTGTTAGTTACACTATTTACGAGTATATCTCAAGAACGGCGGAACCGATAGGAATGAAATTTGGTACAGGGTTAGTATAGGGGTTTAAATAAAATATAGGGTACTTTAAATGATCGTACAGGTTAAGCAACGCTTGGCGTGACACATACGTGATGGGTCAACAAAAACGATCGCACCAATTAGAATGAAAATTGGTAAAGGGTTAGTTTATGGGTATAAATACCATATAGGGTACTTTTAATGATCGTACGGGTTAAGCAGCGCTTGGCGTGACACATACGTGATGGGTCAACAGGAACGATCGCACCAATTAGAATGAAATTTGGTACAGGGTTAGTTTATGGGTATAAATACGATATAGGGTACTTTAAATGATCGTACGGGTTAAGCAACGCTTGGCGTGACACATACGTGATGGGTCAACAGGAACGATCGCAACAATTAGAATGAAATTTGGTACAGGGATTACTTTAAGGGTATAAATACGATACTTTAAATGATCGTACGGGTAAAGCAACGCTTGGTATGACATACGTGATGGGTAAAAATGACGGTTAAACCGATTTGAACGAAATTTGGTACAGGGATAGTTTAGTGGTTGAAATAAGATATAGGGTACCTAGTACCTACTTTGAATAATCATACGGGTTGAGCAACGCTTGGTAAGTATGACATACGTGATGCGTCACATACGTTACGGGATAGGAATATATGCGGGTGAAACCGCGGGGCACAGCTAGTACAAAATACTCGTTAACTTAACCATCACGTTCGCGTTTTTTTTTACGAAAAAACTCACACTAAGGTTACAGATAGATGAATTACTATTATTCTATCAAAACTTAAATTGCACTAATCCATTGTCACAAAATGGGCGGCCTTACCGCCTAAATACGACAACTGCGGCAGTCGGTCAGCAGATCGACATCACAAGGTACCTACTTTGTTATTTATTTATTTATAAAAATAGTAGACAAATAGTAGCTTACAGTAAATACACCAACACTCACACTATTTTAAATTACAACTATGGTATAATCCAAGATTTCTATTAACTAAAAACAGTTTATGATCAAATATGTCGATCTGTTGGAAGTCTTGCAAAGGATCACGGATCACATTATACACGGATCGACATCGAGGCGCACCAACTATAAGGTAAATTGTAAATACAGTCCTTCTTTTTGGTTTAGTGGTGTGGCTCACCGAATGTTAGAGTACCTAGTTACAAATATATGGCCTAGTTACAACCAGGACCAACTGCTTAACGTGCCTAGTTTACGTTAGTTGGTTTGGTGCGCCCCGTTCTGTAAGTACCTAAAAGTCTACAATCAGCATTTATTAGTTGCGGATCGTCTGTAGGGCAAGTGTGAGTTCCACGTTAAAATCTCGTTTACTTTACGACAGAGTCATTCGAATAAACTATACACACAAAGTCACGTACGTTTCTTTGAGTATGAGTTTACGCATCTACTCGATAACCTTGACGTTTGCTCACTTTTTTCAACGTTAATTCGTTTTATCACGTTGCCAAATTGTCATGTTTCTGGCCAAATTAAGTAGGTCGCGTTTTACATAGATAATATCCGACAAAACTAACCTATATAAATTGAACGCTTTAATGTCATTTCAATTATCTCTTTCTAACACACGATGGTGACAAAGAAGGATATATAAACAAAGTTTAACAAAAGTCAAGCAAAAAATGGCCAAAACTTGGTTGTTTTCAAGTGTTATTTTTGAGTTTTTTTTGTGATTTCTGTGAAAAATCATCTTAGAATCAACGCACGAAAACTCAAGTTTAAGTGGAGTACACTATACTTCAATATTCGTTGGCGTGACATTCCTTGCAGTGATTTCGTGGTGAAGTGGTGTTAACCGGGTTTCTTTAATCATTTGTATGTAAAATAATTTTAATATGAAGACTAGCTATACTCAACAAGAGATGATGGTGACATTTATGCAGCAGTAAGTAGACAACACCTCAGTTTTTAAACAAAAAAAAATTAATGGTAGGAAGGTAAACTAAGTATTTTTAAATTGATTCTAAATGTATTTATTTTTATTAGGCATGGCGACTTATCAAAACCGAGGAGAGAACCTAGCGGTCGATTGAAAACAGCTATGGGTGAGCTCACAATTCTGTTGAACAGTGATGCAACCTGAGATAAAAAACCTACAGACAAGTGAAAATAGGTAATATAACTTTAGTAATATAACTTTGATTAGATAACTTCTGCTTGCATTGATTCTGTTGCAATTGTTTAGGTACTCAGTTATCTATTTGTTTGTTTTCAGGGTATAGAGTGGCCTCAAAAATAATACCAAGAAAAAGCATGCTCGTCTACACAGAGCAGCTTTTGGTACGGGTGGTGGTCCGGCAGTGACCTCGAGGCTCTCGGACTTAGAACAAAAGGTTCTAAGCATAATGGGAGAACTAGCTGCAACCAGGCTAATTACAGTTTCAGAAGCTGGTTTTTCACAGGTATTGGTGATTTAAACTAATTGATTTTAATTACCCACAATTTAAGTTAAACATATTGTTCAAATATCTTTTTATTTTCAGAATACAATTGAAGTAATGCCACCACCTGAATGTGAGGCCACACCTGAAGTCATTGGGACATCATGGAATGAAAGAGAACCACTTATTGTTGTTGGTTAGTACTTTTTACCACACCCTTTATTATTCCAGAGTTCAATTCTGTGGACTCACATTGTTATTCTTCTTAAAGAATGAGGTAGGTAGTACCTGTAGGTATCTCATGTTTGTAACAATTTTCTTATTATAATTGCAGAGGTCCAGGAAGATTTTCAGGAGTGGAATAGAGCGGGTGGGTCACACCAACCTCATATACCCTCTCCTGCATCACCAACTCCAGCAATAGTTGAAGAGCTTGTGCCGGCCACTGAGGGGCACACACCACGAAGAACCTCTCCAAGACGACGAGGTCCATCAAGAAGATCTCCTCGACTGCAGCTCCAACCAAGGAATACAGCTTTTCAAGAAGCGTCACAACATTCTCTTCATTCTAATGAAGAATGAAGAAATTTTTAATGGAAACTCACCTTGACAAAGATAAAAATGAGAAGGAGAGACTGAGACTTCGTGGCATAGAGCTGGAATTGCAACAACAATGGCAGCAAATATGCCATCGAATGTTGGATGCATTGCACAAGATAATTGATAGCAGGCTTGTAGAAAAAGATTGATATTCATTTTTTACATGCCTATTCTCAATCACTTGTATAGTAGAGCAATCTACGATATCTCGTTCGTCCTTTTCAAAATTAATAAAAAATGATAAATGCTTAAAAGCAAAGAAAGTGTGTAAGTATTTGTCATTTTTTATTTACTTTAAATAGGTTCCTTGAACGAGACATCATGGATTTCTCCAACTAATTCTCCTAACGTGTAAAAGATTTTATCTTTTTAAGCAAGTTTCCATGAAATAGACTGTGTTCTTTGTTTGTGCCTTATTAAGATAGAATGTTTTTCTAACTTATAATAAATAATAAAACAGAAAAAAAATTAAACAGTGATTTATTTCATTATCTAGATTACACTAAATTACAAATTAGAAATAAGATACCTACATAAGCTATATTTATGTCAAAAAAAAACAACTATTATACCTAGGCAATTAATGTTATTAATGAAAGTAACTCTTGTCTGTTCGCTATGTTCCACTTTCATGCCTAAAATGCTGAATCAATATTGATGAATTTTGGTGTAAAGATAGATAGGACCTTGGAGATGGACATAGGTTACTTTTGATCCTGGAAATCCCGCGGGATTGGGTGGGCATAGCTAGTAGATAATAAAGACGAAAAGATATAACACAAAATTAATCCACAACTTGATAAACTTATGTAACTATAATAAATAATTTGTATAAACTTAAATTTAATTTAGCCTCCTAACTAATTGGTCTCTAATAGCTCGGCCTCTAATTAAATCAGTTGTGGGATTGGTTGGCTCCACATAGATTGCCTGTCTATCGTTGACTTCTTGATCTGAAAAAACAAGACAAATTAGCATAGTGCCTCTCTAGCTGAATGAGCTTTGTTATACTTGAGACTTAGTTAATTACCTGGATAGCCAATGTCAATAGGTTCTGGTACATTAAAATCCAGTGCCAAGTTGTGTAAAACAGAGCAAGCTTGGATTATTTGTGCACATTTGGTTGGATGGTAATGCAGTGTCCTATCTTTAGTCAGGCAAAGCCATCGATTCTTCAATCGTCCATATGTGTTTTCTATAAGGACACGAGCTGACATGTGCCGCATATTGTAGACAGCTTCAGGTGAGCCTGGATCTGTGTCCCCAAATGGAGTCATCAACCAAAGTTACCAAACCGACGTTGTAGATATCCAGAATCCCCTAAAATTATGATGTACAATGTTAGTTGAGAGGTTTTTATGGATTATACCTACGAAGCATAAGTTTAAATGTTTTTTTTCTTCTTTATGTTACCTACCTAATAGCCAGACCATTTCTCCATGACGATGGACATTCTGCATAAATGGGTTGACAGCACTATTTTCCTATATAAAAGAGTCCATGGGTTGCTCCTCCGAATTTGGGATTAACGTTAATAATTCTACAATCACTATCACAGATCTGAAAATAAATGTTGTTAATGTAGTATGTACAGTTCAACTAACAAATGGTAATGCACACAAAAAAACTAATTAGGTTTAAAAGATACAACCATGTTGAGTCTTCTTCTTCTTCTTCGTTTATATATGGCTTATTCCATTTGGACATTTGCCAGTGTCAAGTATTATTAATTTATGGAAGTTTTTATTTGCATTGCATCGAAACAGTCAAGTCGTCATAGATAAAGTCAAGTCGAGGGAATCATTGTAAAACGGGGGCCATGTTTTACAACGTTTGTTCATGGAGCCTTCGAGACAACGCTAAAGTCCATGTTTTGCACCGATTTTCACTTTCATTTAAACTTGTACACTTTCACGAAACTAAACTGATTAATATGCCCCCAAAATTAAACAATTTACACGCATTTGAACAAGGTTTAACAAAAATGAAAATTTAGCAACACATCTCCTAACCGCGTTCCCGCGAAAACTCCCATGTTGAGTCGGAAAGCAAAACTGATTTATTTTCAGAACACCCACATTTACAAAATAGATTAAACTGTCAAATCAAAACAACTCAATACATAATATACCTTTCTCTCCTACTGATTGGTTTTAACAAAATATACAACTCTTCTGAATATACAATTACAATGATCACAATCAATCACAACACGACTCAGTCCTGGTTAATCATTAGATAATGGTATGCCTATGATATCCGCGCTAGCAGAGTCCACACTGGCTTCCCCTGTCTCAACCTGGTGCACCTTGTCAGGCCTCTTGTCGCAGGCCGCTGCGATGTGGCCTATCTTCTTGCAATAAAAGCATTTTGCTTTTATAAACGGACAACGCTCGCCTGACTTGTGTGCTCGTGCACAGCGACGGCATCCATTCGCTTTAATACTACCAATGTCCATCGGCTCATGATGGGTGACACTGGATGGAGTTTGCTTTGACTCGTCAGCCATAGGGTACAAATCAGGGAACACCACTTGGTAGTCTAGACATGTTTGTAACGCGACCTCATAGGTCAAGTCCTTCTTTTTTAACAAATCACGCCGCAATCTATCGTCCCGCACCCCTAGCACTAGACGGTCTCTCAACTGTCGTTTCAAGTCTATGAAATTGCACTTGGAACCTAATAGACTTATAGCCGCTACAAAGTCCTGCACGCTTTCACTTTGTAATTGTTGACGTTTGTGAAATTTTCCCGCCTGCAATATTTCATTCACTTCAGGTTCATAAAATCGATCCAACACACTAAAAATTTCTCCTAGTGTCACTTCCGTCGGACGTTTCGGCACTAAAAGTGATGCAATTAACGCAAACGTATCTCTGCCGCACTGAGAAAGGAACAGCGATCGTCCTTTGTTGAGGTTATTATCGTCCACACCCGCGGCGTCGAGTGCACACATTAATTGTTCCTTATAATCACACCACTTATCAGTTTTTGGGTTAAACTGTCCGGGAAACACCACATTCGAAATATTCACCGCCATTTTCACGTCAATTACAATTATTTTCCGAAGTCGCCAATAAAAGATACAACCATGTTGAGTCGGAAAGCAAAACTGATTTATTTTCAGAACACCCACATTTACAAAATAGATTAACTGTCAAATCAAAACAACTCAATACATAATAAGGTTTATACAGCCGAACTTACCATTTGAACATTCAAAGAATGGAAATGTTTTCGAGAAATATAGGTGTTCTACATCAGAATTTGGTACTTACAAATATGTGGAAGTGACTCCCATCAATACATCCAATCACCCCTTGCAGTCCATATTTAGTATAAAATCTGGAAATAGGTATAAATATTATTAAATGAAGGTCTTGGGGATGCTATTTACACTCTAATGTATGTTCATGTTAAACTTACCCTTACTTTTAGCTGATAGCATGTCTGGCAGCAGGAGTTTTTGGGAAACAAATATACTTGTTTAGCATATTTGGATGTATTAAGGCCTGTGTCACTTCCTGTATGTAGTCACTGCATGATTTTTGTGAGAAATGTTGTGCCCTGCCAATAACCCGCTGATATGACCCACTGGCATAAAAAGTAGTGCAGTGAGAACCTGTTGTAGGTACAAGACATAAATGAAAACTGTGCTAATAAGAATAACACTTTTTCAATCACAACTTTCTTATTGGATTCCACCTTAAATTCAAGTGTTACTCGTTGAGTAGACTTCAAATCCGTTAGTTGACGAAGTTGTGCACACAGAAACTCAAAGGCAGCCTTCGAAAGACGATAATTTCTTCGAAATTCAGACTCTGAGAGATCCAAGAGAGGATTTGTAATTTTGCGCATTAAATATCTCCGAGACTGAAGCAAATTCCGATCTTCTAGTCTCTTGAGCTTCCATAAGTAGGTAACCGAAAAGCAAAATATGAGCGCATTTTGTCTTCTTTCTTTCCAACAATCCAAGGCACTACCTACTAACTACTCTTGTCTCACAGCGAAAATAACAAGTGAATGACTTTACTACCACGTTAACGTTTTTTACGCCGCATCTGTCAAAATTGTAACTCACACTCTACATTTTAATACAAAAATTGTTTAACTTTGTAGTTGCGTAACGTAACGTAACTTTTTTCGTAGTGATAACAACTCGCACTCGAGTAGGTAACTTCGGTATTGTCCGCTAGGGGCGCTTTTTGAGTTTCCATACAAAATACGCGTTAACTTAACCATCACGTTCGCGTTTTTTTTACGAAAAAACTCACACTAGCCCCTCTGAACGTATTCGTATTTCGTTTCCATACCTTAACAAATTTATTTTAAAAAGCTATAGTTTATTTCAACTTACTACAGAACATTAAAGGATATGGGAAAGAGCTTTCAAGCTTCTATTTTATGTGTCAAAGCACTCAACACTCTAGTTTCTTCTTTCTTCGATTTTATCATTGTGTTGTGGCTGTGAATTTTTATAACTCACATCGAACGAGTTTGGTCAACCCAGTCGGTCGCGTGTTGTCGCGTTTGTTGCCACAGTTGCCACGCTCTACTCTTGTATTTTTATTAGTACGCGTTCGTGCCTCGTAGAGAGTAGAGATATTCGGAGGCCGCGTTCGAAGGTAATTTAATTGTTATTGCGAGACCTATAGATACCTACTTTTAAAAATACCTACCTATGTAGAGGTATAACATAATATACGTGTGGGAACACAGTGATGTGATAGTGAATGAAAAAAATATTGTGAAAAGCGTTTTTGTAAATACTTGCCTTATTATTTTTATTAAAGTTTCTTTTTCTTGATACCTACTAGGTAAGTTTTTTTAGGTATCTACCTAGCGCCGAGGCGCATTAACTGTTATGTAAACTGTGATTCTACTTAGAGACCCGGGATATAATGCCGATAGGTAGGTACACCTCATGTACACCTATATTTTGTTTACGACTACGATTAGGTACAAGTATTAATTAAATAGGTATATAATATACCTAACCTACCTACCTACAAAAATAATTGATAGGTAGGTACTTAATCAAAATGCGTAAATGCGTTTATTTAAACTGAAGCCTAAGTTAGAGGTAACATTACGGTTGGAGTCCAAGAAAGTGGCACAAGCAACAGGAAAAATACTGTAAGGTATTTATTTACAATAAGAGGCATTCCTATTCTATTATCCCTAACTAAATAGGAAAGGTATATAATGTATCTAGATTGAGGATGTTCTGCCGTGGTATACCTACTTACCTTCGTTTTATAGAATTCCAAAACGTAGAGACTGGGCGTTACCTACATAGCCTGCACGAAGGACTAGAAAATGTGTGTCCTTAAAATCTAATTGAAGGTATCAATAATTATTATCAGACTAGGCCTAGCCTATGTAGCTTCTAAACTAACATTGAAAGAACCATCAGAATAGGTAACAGCAACAGCAGCCACAGGAAGCAAATCGATCATCATAAAAAATTGTCTTGTACAACACGACAATTTTTTACTTACGAATCCTTAAGCTATAGAACTAAGTGGTCTAACGATATCAAAACATTCTGACATGATCCCCGCAGGCAGATCTCAATGCCAACCGGTCCAACCAGTCCGTTCGGTTTTTGCAAAAGAAGAAACTTAGGTACCTACCTACATTTGATGCACACATACACCTTGCTTTCTGTATGTATACGCATTTGAAAATATATATAGGTCGGTTGTCTTATAGGCACTGTTAGGCACCATAAAGCTCAAGGACCATACACAAGGAGGACATGCCTTCGGATCTTAAATCTCACACACAACCCCAATTTGTCACGCGTTGTTTTACCTATTGCGAAATCTGAATACAACATCTATATCTGCTCTGTAATAAAGCCTATTATTAGCGAAATCTGCCTACGAAAATAGCGTAATGAACGGTTCCTAAAGGGTATTTTATATGTTAACGTGTAAGGCGGGTGCGGTGTCCTCGCGAGGGTAGGTTATACCGCCCTGTTTTCGCTGACACATTTTTAAGGCGCGCCATGTCGACCTACATAGGAGACCTTCACCGACAGGTTAATTAATGAAAACTAAAAGGCACTCCTTTTATAAAGTTACCATCTATTACCTTAAGCTCGGTGTTGGTGTTATTATCACTTGTGTCTGTCATTCACTTGGTCAACATAACGCCGGCAAAAAAAATGGATGACACAAGCAGAAATAACTTAGTAAGAGAGTTTGGTTCTGCTTTTTTAGGGTTTCATAATTAACCAGAAACACTAATATCGTCCTGTCCGTCGGTCTTAGCTCAGAGACACTTAGTACCTTCCGTGTAAGTACCAACAAGCTACAACATTGCACGTTTGTCGACGCTGAGGTCTGAAAAAAACACATTGGCTTTTAAAAGGTAACTTTGTAAATTTTACCACTTCCTTGTCTCCCTTTTCAGCAACATGCACAAATATCCGTCAGATCGGCCATATGCCGACCATTAGTTGCCTAGGTTTAAACACCCAATAAATTATAACCTATAATGGAATAACGATGGTAACGAGGGTGACTTAACTTTTAATAAGTGAAGTAAGTAACTACTCACCTATTTACCATTACAAAGCTTAGCAGGTTTCTAATCGGATTAGTTACTTGAACATAACAGGTCAACTCAACACGTTGATAGATATTATTATAGATAGGTACGACGGAACTAAGAAATATAAATATGAGAAATAAAAATATGTTGATGGCGGAGTATATTCCTCCCCAATGATGTCATTCATGATGTCATCCTTAGGAACTGGAACAGGTTCTGCCATTCGTAGCACACTGACCTCCAATAACATTATGCAAATGTTTGTAATCCTGTTTACGTTGGTAATTTCGAACCAAGTCATATTGTCGGTCTTTAATAGTAACCAACTTAAGTGCAGGCAGACTCAAAATTTGTTTGCGGAAATCTAGGTAGATCCTACCTATCTACGCTGGAATTATGACAACGATTATGAATCCAGAAGCCATGGGGAAAGAAAATAAGGCTTAACAGAAGTTTAATCCAATAATGTTTGATCTAAATTAGGTTTGTTTGACTCTAAATTAGTACCTAACTAAAGTAATTATGTAGGTATGTATTCTTTGACAATGTAGGAGTTTAGAAAGATATTCCTAGAAAATATGCAGGATACCATAAAGTTTGTAATTTATCGGTACCTTCAGTGTTGTAGCTCCAACACATTTTTTGTACTTGGAGGAACGCTGCTTAAGTTTTTATATTGATACTGATAAAATTACTAAATTGCGCTCGCCTGAGGGCATCAAACCGTCTTCAGTTAAAATAAATAACTTCCGTTTGTTCGAGCCAAGTAGAATATTTTATTTTTTATTTAATGTCCACATGTTTCGTGTTGCTAACAAAAATAAATGCTCAATGAAACTACGAGATGTCGAACTACGCGGAATAGAAACTACAAAACTATATTGTTAATAAGTATTTTATTTTGAAAACTAACGCAATGTATACCTACTTAAGAATCAATATTTTTTCTAGGGTGCCAATTGGAAAATGATGCAAAAGTCATACAAAGAGTAAAGCTGCACATTGCAATATAGAGAGAGTAATGCAATGAAGAGAAATTAAAACAACAGTTGACCCAGTTAAGAAGCGTGACGATTCACGCCGGTTATAGTTTCACAGAGGTTTATCTGCTTTAGTTGTGAGTTTAGTATAACAACATATAGGTAGGGTAGGTTTGTATCTATGATACAAACGACTAGTGTTAGTAAAATTGTATTATTTGACTCCGCCCGCGCCGCGCCGTTTTCCGTGAGAATATAGGGATAAGGATGTGATAGCTAAATATGATGTTTGTGAATAGCCTATATCGATCCTTAAAACAACAAAGGCTGTAAAAGCCAAATAGCCACTTTTCAGGAGAGCCAAAAAACTAAAATGGGTAACTTTGTTTTCTCAATATCTTTTATAGTTTTAAAGCTATAATAACAAATTAAAGTTCTATTTTATTATAATTGCCATGTGTACAATATTACAAGCCTAAAATTGCAGGGTCTACGCTAGTTTCCGAGATAGCATGGCTTTTACTACAAAAATATTTGGTCTTCACTGGCCTTTACGCCCTAAATTTCGTAACAGGTTAAGGTTTGCAGGTTAAGCAGGTAGCGCCAACTTGGAGTAAAAGACTTTAATAATATTTATATTAAGGTTTTTTTGAAATAAAGGACAAAGATAATTAACGAAAGTTAAAATTATTGTAATAAATGCGACACATTTTTTTTTTATTTACCTGTAAATTTAACATTTAGCATGAATTAACTCATCTAAAGTATGGTAAGAACTATAATTTTTAAGAACTTAAAAAACAACTACAAATTACAACTACAAAAATAGCATCAACTAAATCAACATCAAAAAAAATTGAAAGTATTAATCGAAAGTATAAATTTTTGCAAGAAAAGAAGTTAAATTTTGGAAAATTAAGTTTTAATTGACCAAACGAGCGAAGCGAGTGAGGTCCAGTGCAGACGGGCCTGGCGCTTGTATCTTTGTAACTTTGTATCTTTGTTCGACGATAACTTGAGTATCGTAGCTCCGATCTTCATGAATTTTAGTGTGCACGTAGTTTAGGTCAATAGAATTTATGAGTTCTAAGATGAGCCGGATCAGTAGGGAGTTGGGGAGATAGGGGGTCGTGAGGTCTCGTCTACACTGGACCTCGCTCGCTTCGCTCGTTCGGTCAATCAATTTTGTTAAGGTGCTTTTTCTTAAAAGTAGCTACCCTAACTAGAAGTTTGCTTCGAACTGAAACCTCACGACCCCCTACCTCCCCAACCCCCCCTACCGATCCGGCTCATCTTCGAACTCATAAATTCTATTGATCTAAATTAGGGGTTCACCCTGAACTGAGACCTCACGACCCCCTTTCTCCCCAACTTCTCTACCGATCCGGCTCATCTTCGAAATCATGAATTCTATTGACCTGAACTACGCACACACCAAAATTCAAGAAGATCGGAGCAACGATACTCAAGTTATCGTCGAACAAACATACAAAGATACAAGCGCTAGGCCCGTCTACACTGGACCTCACTCGCTTTGCTCGTTCGGTCACATACGCGCATACCAAAATTCATGAAGATCGGAGCTACGATACTCAAGTTATCGTCAAACAAACATACAAAGATACAAGCGCCAGGCTCGTCTACACTGGACCTCACTCGCTTCGCTCGTTCGGTCAATCAATTTTGTTAAGGTGCTTTTTATTGAAAGTAGTTTCCCTAACTAGAAGTTCACTTCGAACTGAAACCTCACGACCCCCTACCGATCCGGCTCATCTTCAATCTCATGAATTCTATTGATCTAAACTAGGGGTTCGCCCCGAACTGAGACCTCACGACCCCCTATCTCCCCAACCTCCTACCGATCCGGCTTATCTTCGAACTCATTGACCGAACGAGCGAAGCGAGTGAGGTCCAGTGTAGACAGGCCTGGCGCTTGTATCTTTGTAACTTTGTATATTTGTTCGACGATAACTTGAGTATCGTAGCTCCGATCTTCATAAATTTTGGTATGCGCGTAGTTTACGTCAATAGAATTTATGAGTTCGAAGATGAGCTGGATCGGTAGGGGGGTTGGGGAGATAGGGGTCGTGAAGTCTCAGTTCGGGGAGAACTACTAGTAAATTCTATTGACCTGAACTACGCGCAACCAAAATTCAAGAAGATCGGAGCTACGATACTCAAGTTATTGTCGAACAAACATACAAAGATACAAGCGCCAGGCTCGTCAACACTGGACCTCACTCGCTTTGCTCGTTCGGTCAACTACGCCCATACCAAAATTCATGAAGATCGGAGCTACGATACTCAAGTTATCGTCGAACAAACATACAAAGATACAAGCGCCAGGCTCGTCTACACTGGACCTCACTCGCTTCGCTCGTTCGGTCAATCAATTTTGTTAAGGTGCTTTTTATTGAAAGTAGTTACCCTAACTAGAAGTTCGCTTCGAACTGAAACCTCACGACCCCTACCGATCCGGCTCATCTTCAATCTCATAAATTCTATTGATCTAAACTAGGGGTTCGCCCCGAACTGAGACCTCACGATCCCCTATCTCCCCAACCTCCTACCGATCCGGCTTATCTTCGAACTCATTGACCGAACGAGCGAAGCGAGTGAGGTCCAGTGTAGACGGGCCTGGCGCTTGTATCTTTGTATGTTTGTTCGACGATAACTTGAGTATCGTAGCTCCGATCTTCATGAATTTTGGTATGCGCGTAGTTTACGTCAATAGAATTTATGAGTTCAAAGATGAGCTGGATCGGTAGGGGGGTTGGGGAGATAGGCGTCGTGAAGTCTCAGTTCGGGGAGAACTACTAGTAAATTCTATTGACCTGAACTACGCGCACACCAAAATTCAAGAAGACCGGAGCAACGATACCCAAGTTATCGTCGAACAAACATACAAAGATACAAGCGCCAGGCCTGTCTACACTGGACCTCACTCGCTTCGCTCGTTCGGTCAACTACGCGTATACCAAAATTCATGAAGATCGGAGCTACGATACTCAAGTTATCGTCGAACAAACATACAAAGATACAAGCGCCAGGCTCGTCTACACTGGACCTCACTCGCTTCTCTCGTTCGGTCAATCAATTTTGTTAAGGTGCTTTTTCTTGAAAGTAGCTACCCTAACTAGGAGTTCACCCAAAACTGAGACCTCACTACCCCCTATCTCCCCACCCTCCCTAAAAAATCCGGCTCATCTGCGAACTCATAAATTCTATTGACCTGAACTACGCGCACACCAAATTTCATGAAGATCGGAGCTACAATACTCAAGTTATCGTCGAACAAACATACAAAGTTGCAAATATACAACTCACTCGCTTCGCTCGTTCGGTCAAAAATCTGTGTGCTCTAAAACAATATCATAATAAGGTTTAATGAAATATTGTCCTTTACGACATTATAAACGTTTTTGAGTTGTAAAACCAATTCTATAAAATTGTAGTAAAAGCCTTTTTTAAAAAGTCTTGGATATTGAGACAAGTTGTCTTAGATATTACTTACTTCGATATAATCGTAAAATGTAGTATTAACCACATTACTAACAATTTGTGTCTTTTACGCCCTTAATTTGCAGGTTCGTAAAAAAAATATTGGACGTAAACGCCATTTTTTTGCGAATTTGCCCATTTCAATTATACAGATCGATAGAGCTTCAAAAACTGAACAAAACTGCATTTAAAAGTCATTTTGACCAAAATGGCTTTTACGACATTTGTTGTTTTAAGGATCGATATGTGTTAATAAAGATCTCCAGCTATCTGCATACCAAGCTTCATCGCAATCCAGTTCAGTAGTTTTTGCTTGATTTATTTTGAAACAAACAAACAAACATCTAACAAAATTTACGTAAAACACAATATTTACCGGGTTTTACTCGCGTTTTATAACGGAATTATTACTAAAGACCGAGCTTTCGCTAACTTTACAGTTAGCTCTTTCAAGGTAAAACCCGGTAAACAAAGAGTTTTATGATGCAAAATCGCGAAAACCATAGAAGAATATTACATCAATTATTAACTAAGAAGGTACCTACAAGTAATTGTGATTAAGTATGTAGGTATTGTAGACTAATTCTTTTACTGCAAAATTAAAAGTCCATTGAATTCATAAAGCCGTGACGTGAATATTTTAATGAAAATCTTCATTCATAAAGTTAGCCGAGCGTATTGTTGCAACAAAATAGGCAGCTATTAGATGGATGAATTGAATTTTAAATTGTTAGCGATTTAAAACTGCCTATACATAGTATACGTATTACTTTAGCACGTGGTAAAATATGAATAATGCTTTCCTTATATAATATTAAACCCTGCGACACGAGCTCCAGCTCCCTCCCTTAGCGCAGTTGGTAGCGCACCGGCCTGAAAATGGCAAGTTTTGGGTTCAAGCAGGTAGGTAGCATTTAGTTTACGAACGAAAGTATTACTAAATACACGTAAATAATTATAGACTTTAGATATAGATACGTTATGTTAAAAGATGTATAATGCTGAGCTACCTACAACAATTTAGTTTCACGGACAAGTTAGCAATATTCTAAAACGACCGTTTACATCATGCTCTATTGGGTTCATAGTTATTTTGTGAGGCCTGCGACATGCGCTGGAGGCGTCTCAGTCACAATAACAGTCGTTGGACCTTCGACATTACCGATTATAGCGATGACGCAATCAGCACTCTCCCGCCGTTCTTAGCTTCTCAATGCTCGGTTCAGTCAGATTGTTTTTCTTTTAAAACATTTTGCATCTGTGCTATTTTATGCCATAAATATTTTGGATCTAGACTGCCAAATAACGAATTAAGGTTCCCAGATAAATAAACCAATAATATCTTTTAGGTAGGTAACTAAGTATTACAATTCATCAAAGTAATAAAACACTTTATTTATCCGGTTTTATCGCGTTTTTATTCATTATTTGACCCGAGCTTTCGCCAACTTTACAGTTGGCTTTTTCAAGGTTGACTAAGTAAGTAAAATCATCAAAGTAAGTAAAATTTTATTACAAATAGACTTTTGTCTTAAAATAAAGTGACCGATCAAGGTAGATAGGTATGTTACAGTTTACTTATCTCAATAGACTTGTTAAGAAAAGAATCGAATTTAATTTGTTACGGTGAGCGATCATGAGATTCGGTAGAGTTTAATGACTTGGCAGTAGGCAAGCGGAAGCGCAATAGGAACTCTTCTATAATATTAATTTAAAGTAACCAGTAAATTGGAGGTCCTAGTACCGCTGTAGCTACGCGAACAACTTCTTGGGATAGATCTTTGGTTTTTGTCGTTTTATAATAAATTATGTATGTACTTAAATGGGCTATTGAACTAAAATATAATTTGTACCAATTTGTATAAGATAAGCTATTTATTTACAACTGTCTTTTTATAGAATGTAAGTTTTATAATCAACCCTAATAAACTTCTACAACATCAGACGCTGCGCGCCGCCTTGTGCCACCCATACTAAACCGCACCGTCTGTGCCGGTAGCCCGACAGCCCTGCAATTTATCAGACGACCTCCTGACACGCGATCCAACTATTGTTCTATATTCGTCGATGAACTTCAATATGACAAACTCTAAAGACTTTCCTTACCTATAATGATGACTTTATTACTTAACTTATTTACTCAATCATTTCAAGGAATCCGTCATCAGCATTCCTGTTTAATTGGCCAGTTGCCATCGTTTCCCAAATGCCTGTCGTCGTGTGAAAGTTTAGGGCAGTTCATGTTTGTTTATGTTTACACGCTTGTAGCCCAGATATATCCGGTGTCCGTGTTATAAAAATGTAATTTTCACAGTTTATACGACACGTACCTACACCTACCTATTTAACACAAAGCATATTACGCAATATACAACTGTTTCCACTCCACAGCATACAATGAAAGGGCTTATAATTTTCATGAGGTGGTCGGTCGGTACCTAGTGATTTTGTCGATATACCTAACCTACTTAAAATAATAAATTTACACTTCTCATCAAAAAAATCTAAACAGTACTACAATAAATTTCGTACCTGTTGGACTAAACACGATAGCTAAAGAAATTTAATTTTAATTTGAAACATTAATAATCTTTGTTAAACGTTACCTTATAATATCCGCAACAAACTGGCATTATAATAGTTTTATTTGTTTAATATAAAAATAAGTTAAACTATTTCAAACTTAAATTTAGGTGTTTCGATTTTGTTGATGGAAAGTGTATATAAATGTCCTAATGATATTAATAATAATAATAATAATTATTATTTATTGCTTCATAAGGTAATGGTTTACAAAATGACATTTTGTTTACATTATGAACCCGGTTGGGCACTGCAATTTAAGCTTAAAACTAATAATTTAAGTTAGTAGTTACCTACTTAAAGTCTACTAGTATCTAACTACTACAGTTATTTCCATAAAAAATATTACCTGTAAATATAATTTAATTACAAATATAGGTACTTCAAATTTATTGTACTTATTTGGAAGGAATATTTACTTATGTCTATTATATGTATTGTCTTCAAAAAATTCTTTAAGACTGTAGTAGGCTTTTTCTGATAGATATTTATGTAAACATTTTTTAAATATATTTATTTTAGTCTCATCTTTAATATGTTGTGGAATTGTGTTATATATTTTTATGCACATAACATATGGACCAGTGGAATGTAAAGCTAAGTTTGAATTAGGTAAAGCGAGTTTATCTTTATGTCTTAAATTGTGGGAAACAGAGAAATGGTCTTTCAATTGAGTAAAAGAGCTGGCATTATTTTTCACAAAGACTGAAATTTCAAATACGTACAAGCAAGTTAGGGTGAGTATATTTAACTTTATGAAGTGGGGTCTACATGTATTGGTATTCTGTATATTAGTTATAATTCGGATACATTTTTTTTGCAATACAAATATATCTTCAGATTCTGTGCTATTTCCCCAAAGTATTATACCATACCGTATCCAAGAGTGAGCATATGCATGATAAGCTGCTATTGCGGTTTTTTCATCCGAGGATTTTTTTAACTCTAATAAAGCATAGGTAAATCTTGAAAGTTTGTTGCTGATAATGTTTATATGGGATTTCCAATTTACATTTGTATCTACATTTAATCCTAGTAATTTGAAACTTTTTACATTATCAATTTTTATATTATTGTAAACAAAATAAAGCTGTAAAGGTTTTTTCTGATATGGATGGAATTGCATGAGTTTCGTTTTTTGGAAATTAATTTCTAAATTATGTTCATTTAACCAATTTACCACCTCATCTAAGATGCTTTTAAGTTTTAAGTTTAGGTTCGCATTATTTTTACATGGTAAGACAATTGAAATGTCATCAGCATATAGGATACTCTCTACATCTATTATTTTAGGAAGGTCATTTATATATATTAGAAAAAGAATACAGCCCAGGACACTGCCTTGGGGTATAGACTTATGAACATCAATTTTATTAGAACTGACTTTAGTTATTTCTCCAGTTTGGAAGTTGCGGTGCTCTATTTCTACTAATTGCACACGCGATTCCAAATATGAAGAGAACCATTTGTGGACCATTCCTCTGACACCGATACCATACAATTTCTCTAATAGAATTTTATGTGATACTCTATCGTAGGCCTTGCTCATATCCAGGAGGATCCCAACAGCATATTCTTTATTATTAATAATGTTTAGTATGCTACTTATATATTTATACACTGCTAAAGAAGTTGATCTATTTTTTCTAAAACCGTTTTGGTTTTCATGTAATATTTTGTATTTTTCGCAAAATGAATAGAGCCGTGATGACATTGCACTCTCAAGTATCCTAGAAAAAGTTGACAAAAGAGCTATGGGCCTATAATTTTCGCAAATTGTTTTATCACCTGATTTATGTATTGGTTTAGTAACGGCAATTTTTAAAAGATTAGGTACAACTCCCTCTGAAAATGATTGGTTGATTAAAAAAACTAGGGGACATATTAATTCTTCGGCACACTGTTTTACTAAAGATGGTGGTATTTCATCTACCCCAAAACTATTCTTATTTTTTAATTTTTTCAAAATTTGCCTGATCTCTTGAGAGTCTACTGGGCTTAAATAAAAGGAGTTTTTAGAAAAATCCATTATTGGACAACCTTGTGGGTTTTTTGATAATTTTTCCTCGCCTATGGTTACAAAATATTTATTAAACTCATTAGCTATTATATCAGGGTCATTAGTGATATTGTTATTAATATTTAGCTTTATGTTTTTATTTTTTTTATTTTCGTTTTTGTTTGTACGTTCTTTTACTATTCTCCACATATTTCTAGTAGTATTTTCTGATTTTTTTCATTTCACGTATGTATTGTATCTTCTTACTCCTAATAACTGCTTGTTTTAATAATTTCTCATAATGCTTATAATACTTATTGAGGACGAGGCTATCAGTTTGACCAATCAGAAGCTTTAATAGTCTTTTATGTTTGCATGACACTTTTATCCCTTTAGTTAACCAAGTCTTTTTATTTTTACTCTTTATTTTTACTTTAATTTTTGGTATACGTTTGTTTAGTATTGATATTAGTGTTTCATGAAAAATACTGTAGTTAAAGTTGACATTTTTGTACATTTTAAAGGTATTCTGCCAATCTATGTTTATAAGTTCAGTTTTGAATCTTTGAATATTGTTTTGATTAAATAAACGTTTATATGTGAACCATGTATCTCTTTGAAAGATTAATCTATTTGGGACTGTTGCTAAGATGCCTTTATGATCAGAGATTCCTAATTCTTTTACTTGTATGTTTGATTTATTTATGCTAAAGTTTGAGAACAGTAAGTCTATACAGGTAGTACTAGTTTTATCTATTCTAGTTGGCTCTTTTACTTTCTGAAGGAAGTTGTAACTTTGCATCAAACATAGCAATCGTTGAGTAATTGGGGATGAATCTAATAAATTTATATTAAAATCCCCTCCTATTAATATATCTTTTTTAGAATATTTTAACGTCAATAGCTTTAGAAGTTTCTCTAAGGCATTAAAAAATAAATCTGTACACCTATTTCGTTCAGGCCAATATAAGACTATTACTAAGAGATTCATGTTACTTATTTCTATTGCACATATTTCGAATATAAATTCTATTGTTAAATTAACTATATCTAATATAAAGATAGACACTTAGTAAACATGTAAGAAAAGACTCGATAAACTACAGAAAACTAAAGTTTAAAAACCCGTTTTCTACGTTTTATATGAAAATGCTATTCTATTAGCAATGAGATGATGTCATGAATACAGTCGGTGGCACCTAATTTAATTCTATATTTGTGAGCAGTTGTGTCATTTTGCTGGGCACGATGTCCGTAGGTGTGTAAATAAATGACCATGGCCCCAATCTGCGAAACTTTTAATTTTGACGATTAACGATTGTTTAATTGTTCACAGATCAAAATGATTCGATAAAAAGGTACGAAGCGACGACTTTGGATTCAAGATGAAGGAGGTTGTTAACAAAAATCTTATTACGCTAAAATGCGTGCTCTTCTGCTTCCTATCCGGTAAGTCCACCTTCTCATTTCACTAACAAATGCTACTTTTCTCAAAATCAGGACTACCTAATTCAAGGATATAATCGTATATAAGTTGCTAGTTTTACTTTCTCTAAACTTCACTGGTTAGATTCAGTAGCGTCGCACAAACTGTGAGATTAGATTTTTTTATGTATCTTCTTCCTAGTCTGTGAGACAACGCTCAAAGAAATCGATTTTAAAAACAAGCTTACGATGTAAAACATAGTTACATAATAGTTAGTACCAATTCAACAATGTGTTGGGTACGGCAATGGTGATATTGAAGTGTAGGTATGTGGAACAACTTTCCTTGTAAGGATTGTCGCACATTGAAGAACATTCACCTCGGACTTGGTGGACTGCATTGCAGTTAGAAGTTATATGTGAATGAATGACCTATTTGTGATACCAATATTTTTAATGCAGCTATTATAATTATATCAGGTCAGAATCAAGAGCCGTATTTATTCCACACTCTAGAACCCTTATAAAGCTAGTAATATAAACATAATAGGTCTATAGTTAGCAATAGACAATTCATGCAAAAGGCTTCTTTTTAACTTTCTCATAACAACGTTTAAGAGACATTTGTTGTTTCTAAAACTTGAGCGAGCTCAAAAGATTTTTCTTCGGTTTTCACGATCCTAATATGAAATCAGAATGCGTTTTCCTCGGAGGTAGGTATTGTGGAGTCCTCGACACGTCGTCGGGTATTGAAAAATGTTCAAAATAATAAAAACAAAGCGATTAAAACGCAAGTTAAATAGGTACAATGTGTTGAATAAGAAGAATTAGGAAGAAAGAAGGATTAGACTAGTACCATAGAATAAATAAAATAGTACCTACTATGTAGTTGTACGCCAAGCGAACACAATATCTCTATACAAGGTATTGACGTAACTTTTGCGTTTTTGCAGGTATAGGATGCATATTTCCATTTCTCCCGCTGCACATGCTTTCGGTGGGCTTAGAAAAAGGTGAAGCCCGTCTTATATCGGCCGTCGCACCATGTATAGCCCTGCTCGGTCCCGCTATTCTTGGACCTCTCATTGATAAGTAAGTATAACCTTTAATCTAAGTACACTACGTTTCATAATCAAATGTAATGACATTGACAATGACGATTACCAATGGGTAATCGTCCTATTAAAGTACTTTAGTCTTTTCGATTTGATAGTACACTATTTAACACGTGAAACTGGCTGAAATTGTCCTTTGACCTGAAATTGCAGCATCAGCAT
This sequence comes from Idaea dimidiata, assembly GCA_949358125.1. Lineage (NCBI taxonomy): Eukaryota > Metazoa > Arthropoda > Insecta > Lepidoptera > Geometridae > Idaea > Idaea dimidiata. Next base: position 9,178,613 of record OX442339.1, on the reverse strand, counting down.
ATAATACAGCAAAAGCCATAACCATAACTAAGAAAATGAATTAATCATTCTTACTGGACGGCAGACTTGTGCTTTTGTATTGCGTCCCCTCAGTGACCGATTCTGAGTGAATGAATAAGTATTCTTAATTGTACACACCAAATATAAATTACAAAATGTACCTACAAAGCAAAACCTACCCAATTTAAAAATAGATAGCACCATCACCTTATCGCATAAAGCGATCTCTTCCATGTAACCTTTCATTCTGTAAGAGTCACATGAGGCCAGATTTACCGATATCGATAGATGTACATATACATTTTCAAGTAAATACATTTTATAAACTATACAATATACATAGATTCCTTTACTCGGTCAACGACCATACAGCCTAGCGTAATGGTAACAGGATGAACTAAGAATACGTAATTTCCACTGAACTAGATAGCTCTTCTCCTACTTAAAACGTAATTGAAAGATCGTTCTAACATTATCAACTAGGTAGGTAGTGTTGTTGTGGGCGAATAAAATATTTAGTGGGTCCCGTACCAAAATTCGCGCAGCGTAATAGTTACCTACAGGATTCTTCGCCGTTTTTCCGGTTATTTTTACCAAATATTTAGACGCAAAGAATAGGTTTGGAAATGTTAGAAGGAATGAAATTACCTATTAATATTTTCGTGATTGCCTCCGACCCACATTTTACAGAGGTATTTGGCCATCGATCGATGACGTGCTCACGTATTCTTTGCTTAACTTAATCGTCCTAACATCGCTTCAACATCATGGAAACAGTTAGGTATTTATTGCGTTAGATTTTTCTCGAAAAACGTTTTTGCAATTTTTGGGACAAGCCAGCTGCAATTACCTACTGCCGAAATATCGAGCTCCGTAAAACACCTGTAGAAACGCTTTACAATATGTTAACTTTGTAGGAAAACCACCATGTTAGTTTAAAATAGTATATTTTTCGGATATTTTGCAGAGCTGTTGAAATGTTAGTGATTTCTTGCAAACAAAAAATGCTGAACCGTTTTTGAGCAAAATAGAACAATCCTAAGGCGACGTTGAGACGATTTAGTTATAGAATACGCGTCGTGGTCGTCGACCCTTTCCTATAATTTCTATACGCGATAACCGCCAAGCCTATATTTCTTCGTTCAATAAACGCCGAGTTTCTATTGGTTAAAATACTGAATTTTTACTTCAATTTAAAATAGTTTCAATAGTTTGTTACTTCAATTATTACTAGATAGCAGAGCAGTTAGTTCATGACTTCATGACTTATCTATACCAAGATCTAGATACTTCTTATTATTTCTTATCGGTTGTGAACCGATTATGGCCATTTGGAAATTAGCCAGTGTCAAGTATTATTAATTTACGCGAGTTATTGGCATCGAAACTCGAAACAGTCAAGTCGTCGTAATAGTTAAAGTCAAGTCTAGGGAATCCAGATCTATACTTACTTACTTACATTTTTCTATGACGTAAACATTGACAGTATTGAATGAACTTTATCGCCGGTTGGTTCGATTGAACTAAGTTACGCACGAATAAGTAAATATACTACATAATAGCGTATTAGGTTAGATACACTAACATAATCGTTGCGTTAATCAATAAGCTAATAGCCATCGGCCATCAATTACATTTTTATCAAAATTTTCGAAAAGTACATTCTTCGAATTTCCAAAAGTCGTAGAACAAAAGTTGTTCGCCTAGACGTCTAGAACAACCCCCTTTCGGCTTAAAAGGGCTTACCCGTTACATCTTGTATAAAAAATCTTGGCAAAATCAAAATATTAATAGAAATTGAACATTGAAAGCGATTCAATAATAGGGCTCCTTTTTAAATTGAAAGTGCACTCACGCAAGCAAATCGTTATCGCCACTACATGTCCAGTAAACCGTAAACGCTTTGGTTTACGCAGCTTTAATGGGTCACGGTTATGTTTTAAAACAATACTTACATATGATATAACAAAGGGTGTATTTGCACCTGGTCAGATTGTCCGTGGGTCGAGGTTCGACAGGCGGCAGTGGAGCGCCCAGCGGCTCCGGTCGGCTGCTTCGAGTCGTTACGGCCATCTGCCTCATTCTGAGCGCTGTTTTCTACTCCATCCTGCTGGCTGTGCCATACACTGAACGACATGAGGTAAGCCCATTTTTAACTTGTCAGTTTGCTTTCTTAAGTAAGCTTTCTTCAATAGTACCTATACATAGGCCTAACGCGCATTTTTATGTCGCGGCGAAATCCCTTGTGACTATTGCCTATCTCAAAGGACTTTCGCAGTGCGGCGTTCTGTTTCGACTTGCCTATGCGCATTGGGCCCAAGATCCTTTTTTATTTTTTCTCTCTTCCTGCTGTCTCCTTTAACCATTAAAGAAAAATCCGGTCTCGAAGATACGAGCTAAGGAAGAATATTACAAACATACAAATACATACTTACAAGATAGGCCGAAAAACATACCTACCTAACCCTTTCCTTGCAGCCGGGTAAAAAAAGGTCAACCCGTTCCATATAAAATCAGTGGTGGATGACAGAGAGACAGACGGACAAGCAAGTGATCTTATAAGGGTTCCTTTTTCTTACCTTTCGAGCAAAGAGTATATCTGTCGAAATGCTAAAACCCTAAAACGGTGGGCGCAGAGCTCACTCCCGTACCCAGGGTCCTAGGACCATGGGGTGACGTGGACAATTCTGTGCTCATACTCTCTGGAAATCTGATAGACACATACACATCCACACACACACTCAACCATGCTGACACACTCACACATAATCAAACACGTAGACACACACTCACTGAGCCTTTTTTTCATTCCCTTTGTTTTGTTAAATATTTAACTTAATAATCTCTGCGGTTTCACAGTAATTCATTTGTGTAGTCGTCTCTAGATTCTCGAGACACAGGACTTGTTCCTAGTTCGAGGTCTGATGTTTATCTTGATAACAAATTGTAATCTTTTTTGGTAAAAATAAACTATTTCTATTTCTAAAAACTATACATATATTAATGGAGAGCGGACAGTGATCCCACTATACTGACTGAGGCAATGATATTATGAGCTAAGTTTCACGAGGGTGGTTTTCGTTTAGGAAGTTCCAAAAGATGTTTTGTTTGACTTTCAATTTACTCGAAATTTTAGAAACTCTACCTAACCTAACCAAGCCATACGCATTCGAACAGGTAAAGGCACGACTAGTCCTCTACCTTCATTTTTATTTAATGAATCATACGAAGACTGTTGAAAATATCGTGTTAAATCGAGCGAGTAAAATAAACAAACAATGGCACCCGATATAGTTGCATAAACTGGCACACATACAAATGTATGTTATATAAAATATTCTTTTATAAACTCACGTCTTTATCGGTAGCGAGCGAGCTGAGGACCTTAAAAGATAATAAATAATAATACAAGTCAGACAGATAAAACGCAGTGACTAGTACAGAGAAAGGAAGACATGGCTAAGTGGCCAAACTACATTTTCCACAACTAGGTACCAATGCAAGAACGTCTTAGATCTTTTGATAACAGGACAGTCTAAAACGTTGTACATTCCAAAACATATTTTTGAACCCAAAGAAGCAAGCACATTATCGGGTTGTCCTTCATAATTTGAAGTCAACTGCATAGATTTTATGCTTCAAGAATTTCGCTTGTCCTAAAATTACAACGATCCAGCACCTATAGGAATTGAGAATTCAAGTGGAATGCCTTCTACTTTCACGCCTATATCTCACCCCTTTGAACTACGGTTATTGATCTTTTATCATTTTGAAGGTAAATATGATATATTCTCGTGTGTTTAACGATCACAATATATTTGAATGTATTCTGCAATGACTCAGGCGCGGCGACCGAGCGTTCTGTTCATGTGCGACGAGGACAGCGCTTACGTCATGCAAGAAGTTTGCAAAGAGGACATGCGCTGCAACAGATGGTCGGGTGAGAAGGTAACTATTCATTGTAACAATGTTATTTATATTTAACACTACTATTTTTCTAGTAACAGTAATTGTTTTTTAGGCAGACTGTATGTATAAGTTACTTAATCATATTTGAAACTTGAAAGTTTTGAATGTTTCCGTAACTCTTGAATGATTGCCAGACCCCTTATAAATTGGTAAATTCAACAAAAAATTAAACCTCAGTTATACGTTAAGTATGACTATTTGTTTTCGATACAGTTTCAATGTTTTTGTAATGTGTTGAAGCAGCGTGAAGGGAATACAGAAACAGAAAAACATTCAAATATACGATTAACATTCTCATTTTAACAATATTAGTAGATTTATATAGCGGGGTAATTGAATATCAACATAAAATACCATTGTGGGTCATCAGACAGATCTTCATATAGTACCTAGTAGACTGAGATGATGAATATTGTTTTATATAAATAAAAGTACTTGTAAGTAGGGTTGTTTGCGAATACGGGCCTAAAAGACGAATCGCATAAAATGACCCAGTTATGTGGTTGTAAGTGCGGAAAAACCCAGTCAAACTAAGCTTTTATGGGACGGGTCACAAGAAATGGCCGTTACAAATATTACTGTGTTAATTAAGTAATTAACGCAATGTAGACTCTAACAGTCAGACATATCAATTAAAAGGGCATCTAAATTATGTCATTTTTACAATGACGCCAATCTGTTATGTGAATGTGTTATGTGACTTACATTCAAAACGCTTTACACTCTTAAGAATTATTCATTGTATTACCATTTACCTTATCAAGATTATGGTTTGTATGGATCTTTAAATTCATTTGTTGTTTATGTATGTAGGTCCTACCTACGTTTGATGACCTCGGATTTCCAAGTAATGCCGATATATTCATAAATATGTACCTAGGCTGGGCCTACTCGTATATCCATTTCAATAATGGCAAAGTCACGTCTGAATCTACTTCTATAAACGTGATAAGCATAACGTAGTTGTATGACTACTAGCTTACAATTGTACCCCATTTACATATTCCATGCAGTATTTGCAACTGAAATAATAAAACCAGTACTGAAATGTAATAAATTAAGTAAATAACCATTACAATTTTAATCCAGCGCTAGTTCGCTTCTCGTTGGATTGAAATTTAATTAATAATGTAAATGGGATGTCAGGTTCTTCATGATGAAAGGCCTCTTTCTCACCTCGAAGAAGTTTTTAGTAGCGTCGTTGTGAGTTTTGCTTTGATACACATGCAACGATTTTGTGCAAGGTCTACCAAATGAAATATGATTAATTGTCTAGGTAGATATTCTAACTACAGATAAGACACGTTTTGATCATACAATTTAGCCTGATGTCCACAAAATAAACGACAGAGTTACATGGTAGAGTATTAACTATCGCACTGGCTATAAACTAATGTAGACTGCGTTGGTAGAGTTAGATTTTAGTCTAGCTGATTCTATGAAAACTGCTGAGCCAGTAGGATAATTAGTTACACTACTGTTTACCCGGGGTTTGAGACTGGTGTATAATTGACATTATTTCACTAATTTTAGCAGCCAAATCATAAAGCTTTGACCGTTAATATTGGCCAGTACATTCATAAGATGCCGTAAATTTGGTCGTAACAAAATGACCGGCGCGGGCGTACGAACGGCGGCGCGGCGTCGTTAACTTCAATCCCTATATTATTTCAGACGGGAGTGTTAGCAGTGGGTTCGTGCGAATATGGGTGTGCCGATCAGAACATGACGTGGGTCCGTCAACCGTTCACGACCACATCGACGACTACGACTCTCAGTCCCATGTATAATAGCGTTGCTAATGCTAGTTATGTAAGTATTTTTACTGAAGTGACAAGAATTCAACATTCACTTTTAGCAATTAATAATACTAATAACTGTGTTCAAACAATATAAAAGTATTGTATAAACTCTAATTTAACAACGTTATTAATAAATAAACAATTCTGTCGATTCATCATACTTTGTTTCCAGGATTTGATCTTTATTATCAACACTATCAATCAGTACTACAATAACATAGGGTGTTTATTTTTTTGTAAAAAGACAAGGTTCGATTCCTGGCTAGGGTAATCAATTTTTCAAAAATCTCTTTGCAAAATCTCATTTTAGTTTTTGTCAAAATCGGGGGGACGCATCTTCTTTCAGCATTTTCGCTATCTCTTATAGTTTATTTATTTGTCGGAGATCCAACATCTATTATATACTTATAAAACGTAGCATACTAACAGAAAGCCAATAACAGAATCTCACGGATAGTGTAGGATATCCCCCTAAACTCCCATCGAAAAGGTTCACCCTTATAGAGACACTTTCCATTTGATTCCGGCCTTATACATAGTTTACATAATGGGTCCAGTGCCTCGGAATTATCGATGTCCAAAAAAGTCACCAAAACAGCAGTCACTGGGTTGGTCGACTTTTAAAGTACTGCATCCATTCACTGGCACCGTGTAAACTAGGCCTCAAAAGCAATATGACAATAAGAGCATTATAGTATCCAAAATGAGAAGCCATACATTTTTTGGCACCACGTAATTTTTTTTTTAACTTATATTTTACTTCGGTTTTCGCGATATTGACTTGAAATAAACCTCAGCATTTTTCAAGGTTTATTCCACTTGTCACCTGGGTGATAGACAAGATGCAAAAATAGAAGTCGCCTTTTCACCTGGGTGAAAATTTTCGAAGGTCAACATAGAACACCGCTTTAGTCCACTTATTTCACCTGTGTGATATCACTTGGGTGAAATGATTCCAAGGTGATATGAGGACCCTAAAGTATCAACTTCTATCACCCTATCGTGTCTATACCCTATCTATAGGTGATATCATCTTCTCATAATATCGTCAGTGGAATAAACCTTTCTTAACGCCCTACTTTTCGAAGTCTTTCCAGGCTTCTTGCCCAGGATTCATAGTCATATTTTTACATCTATTGAAATACGAGTTTCATTTCAATTTTAACTTGTTATGCACAGACAATTAGACCAAACCGAACAATAGATGACGAAGAAAGCAGAGGTGAAAGATTCGAAGTGAATCCACCACATCTATGCTACAAGGGCCAGTGTCTGGTTTACATGCAACACGTGGACCGGATGAGGGTACCGTTGTCGCTGATAGCACCGGAGCCCTTGGATGATAACTCCACTGAAGATTCTACGTGGTGCACTTATAGGACAAGTGAGTCACTATTTTTTTCATTAAATTTCACTAAACGAAATACGAATGATTATTATTAGTTAAGGCCCTTATATGAGCTAAACTGCAAATCCCTGTCGGATTCATTGAAAATAGTAATTATTTTCTGACGCAATTGTTTACAATATTTTCGTTTGTAGCGTTTGTAAATGACAGAGATCGTAGACGATTTAGGAAAGTAGACTTGAAGTTTATAGGATGTCAGATTCAGTCCGTTTCTAATTCCGTTTCCATGTAAGCGAGTGATTTAATACTTTTCAAAATTCTATTATACCTGAAAGAAAACTATAACCAACATCCGAAAAAAAACCCCATAAAATCTTTAAGATTTACATCTTCCTATTTCCTAATTAACCTTAGTCCTGTAATTATCCCTACTTTAGAGGATAACCAAAGTAAACTCACCAAAATCTCTTAATTTCCAGGCGGTCGTTCCCAATGCCTAGTGCCTCCGGAACGCCTCAGCGAAATAAACCAGCTTGAGAGCGAATGTAAGCCGGCGGTGAGGTGCCAAGTGCTCGACCCTTACGACGAGCCCGACGGCGTGCTGGCAGACGCCGAGTGCAGGCTGGTGGTGGGGGACCCCACTGCTACCTTCTGGAGTTATTTTATTGTTAGGTAAGCAAACATTGGTGATCAATATAGTGGAATTTGGAACGGCAAAGACGGCTAACTGCTAATATCGTCACACTGCGTGCAAATCGTCTCACTACACGGGATGCCGAAGATCGTGCGAAGTGGAGACGTAAAAGTATAGGAAAGCAGATTAGCGTCAAGATGGCGGGACCAACTCTCGAAAATAAAAACTTTATATTGCAAGATTTAGTACCAAATTGGTACTATTTGGTACCTCATCTAAAAAAATTAGTACCTCTTTAGTTTAGAAGATATTTAACAAAAACCCTGGTCCCGCCATTATGACGTCATAATGGCGGGACCACTGAGAAAAATAACTCTGAGCTAAAAATGACTTATGTCCAGATTTAGTACCAAATTGGTACTATTTGGTACCTCAGTTGAAAAAATTAGTACCTCTTTAGTTTAAAAGATATTTAACAAAAACCCTGGTCCCGCCATTATGATGCTTTGGTAATTTTTCAAAAATCATATTTCCGCAAGTAATTTCGTATATTTTAATATTTGTAGATTTAGTACCTAATTGGTACCTACAGAAAATCCTTTTATTACGAATATTAACCTTATATTTTAAGAAATATAAGCATTTTATTTCTACACAGAGTGTTTCAGCGAGGGTAATGTATGTACTTCACAGCAGAGGTTCAGTGCCAAGGACAGGCATTGACCAAGATGGCCGCCGCTGAAGTGATAAAGTAATGATGTAATAATTAAATTTATTTTGTGAATACATAGGTATTATTAAAATGTAGAGAGACCTAGATCAGAATAAAAAAATATTTTACGTATAAATAGGTACGTGTCCCCGGCTAGATTTGAACACGTAAACTTCAACGAAAAAATATGAAAATTTTATACCGCCATTGAATTGTTTTTTTTTTTTCGGTCTGATACAACACCGATATGTCTTAATATGACAAGTATCATTATGGCCAGCGTCAAGTAAATCAAAGAATATTTAATTGAAATAGGTATTTTTGTTATTTAAAACAAGATCATTTTGGGGTACCGTACCTAATAGTGACTGTGATAGTGGTATGGTATAACCCTTCGTGCGCGAGTTAGACTTGCGCACGAAGGGTACCACTTGGCTGCCACACTACCACACTTGGCCGTTTTTTTACATATGGTTGTGTTTATTTACTACTTAAGTTCTGTTTCCGCGGGAATATCGGGATAAAAAGTAGCCTATGTGTTAATCCAGGTCCCCAGCTACCTATATTCCAAGTTTCATCACAATCAGTTCAGTAGTTTTAATGTGAAAGAGTAACAACCTCACATACATACATACAAACTTTTGCGTTTATAATATGAGTAAGATTTTTATTATACTTATTAGTTACGTAGGTACGTAGTTCCTAAACGATTTTTATAAATTAGGGTTTATTCCCGGTCGTCCCCACCTTGTCGTCCCCACTGGGGACGAGTGGGAAAAAAAAAGTTTCACTCGTACCCAGTGGGGACGATTGAAACTTTTTATTTCCCACTCGTTCCCGCTATAGTCCGAGAGGCAAAATTAGGTACATGGGGTTTTTAATAAGAGATTTCACGGAATGTTAAAAAGATTTAATTAAGATCTTCAGAGCAAGATTGAACAATTATTTTGATTGAAAATAATTTTAAAAGACTGATGTAATCAGTTAACGAATTTTCAATATTGAAACTTTTTATTTCCCACTCGTTCCCGCTATAGTCCGAGAGGCAAAATTAGGTACATGGGGTTTTTAATAAGAGATTTCACGGAATGTTAAAAAGATTTAATTAAGATCTTCAGAGCAAGATTGAACAATCATTTTGATTGAAAATAATTTTAAAAGACGTATGATGTAATCAGTTAACGAATTTTCAATAATTCTTGCAGTTTTGATGTCCATTGTAAAAGATTGTTGAGAAGTCGGCATCTTAGGAAGAAATATTTAAAAAATGAAAATGTCGGCGATACGGGAATGAATATTCGAAGTTTTGGAAATGATGGCAAAGTAACGAAAGTCGGCATTGAGTACCATAACTCGTATAATAGACACCACAATACACGTATTCAACCTAATATACAATAATTTAAGAGAACATTGGCAATCATAAAAAATGTCAGTACCACCAATGTAAGCACCTATTTTAGGTAAATATTTTTTTAAATATTTGAATCTCTATTTAGGTAGTCAGATACTGCTCTCTAAGACAAACTTATATGTACGTAAATTGGTAAGTTTGGCGATGTAATAAACAATAGATGATATGCAATGACACACCCTCACCACCCTGTCTTATTGCATTGCATTGTATGCATGACCTTGAAATAGCCAATCAGAGCACTACAAGTGTTGGGAATGAGCTACCTATCTTATAAAGATACCTATCCCCATTGAATAAACTAGTTAAAGGAAACGAAGGAATAATAGTATTATATCTATATAGGAAAAATACCACTTACTTTGGTTTTTAGAAGACCTCTGCATTTTAATTTACGTTCACAGCAATCCCACACAGTTAAGCCACTTTTATGTTCTCTTTTTTTTTTTTTTATATTGGTGACCCCCATGAAGTAAAACCGTACCATGTCTTCTTTTAATATACATTAACACTGTTTGGCCACCTGAACTACTTGCCACACTTAGTTCCGCCATGACCGAAGTTTGCTAACTAAAATAATAAACCCATTTGCAAGTTGCAAAAAGCTCATTCCCGACACTTGTAGTGCTCTGATTGGCTATTTCAAGGTCATGCATACAATGCAATGCGATAAGACAGGGTGGCGAGGGTGTGTCATTGCATATCATCTATTGTTTATTACATCGCGAAACTTACCAATTTACGTACATATAAGTTTGTCTTAGAGAACAGTATCTGACTACCTAAATAGAGATTCAAATATTTAAAAAAAAAATTACCTAAAATAGGTGCTTACATTGGTGGTACTGACATTTTTTATGATTGCCAATGTTCTCTTAAATTATTGTATATTAGGTTGAATACGTGTATTGTTGTGTCTATTATACGAGTTATGGTACTCAATGCCGACTTTCGTTACTTTGCCATCTTTTCCAAAACTTCGAATATTCATTCCCGTATCGCCGACTTTTTTATTTTTTTAATATTTCTTCCTAAGATGCCGACTTCTCAACAATCTTTTACAATGGACATCAAAACGGCAAGAATTATTGAAAATTCGTTAACTGATTGATTACATCAGTGTTTTAAAATTATTTTCAATCAAACTTATTGTTCTATCTTGCTCTGAAGATCTTTATTAAATCATTTTAACAATCCGTGAAATCTCTTATTAAAAACCCCATGTACCTAATTTTGCCTCTCGGACTATAGCGGGAACGAGTGGGAAATAAAAAGTTTCAATCGTCCCCACTGGGGACGAGTGAAACTTTTTTTTTCCCACTCGTCCCCAGTGGGGACGACAAGGTGGGGACGACCGGGAATAAACCAGCTTAATCGCTATCGGTTCAACATTTTTGGCGTGATTGAAACACAAACCAATAAATTATTTTTAAACTTTTGCATTTATAATACGGGTATTAGTGAGATGAAATGCACTTAATATTGCTATCTGCTACCTACTTATACCTATACTTACACTTCTGCCTTATAACCTTGTAACTTGTAACCGTACTTTATTCGTACCTAAATTTAGCTTACTACATAAAACTAGCTGCGCGCCGCGACTTCACCCGCGTAAGACCTGTTCCCCGCGGGAATAGTGGGACAAAAAGTAGCCCATGAGTTATTTCAGGTCTTCAGCTACCAATTATTACACGTATTCTCGCAATCGGTTCAGTAGTTTTATGTGAAAGAGTAAGTATGCTTTTTATACACTATCTCTGAGTCACACGAATTCCTCGTGGAGTTGTTCGTAAAAACTTTTTGATACAAACCCAGAGACGCTAGTTTAAACCTTACCGCGAGTGAATTTTCAATCATGCATTTTTATAAATAAAAATAAACTAGCTGGTCCCCGCGTTTTCACCCGCGTATGTCGCGGGAATATCGATATTTTTCTTTCTTAAGAACCTTCTTCTGACGACAACAAACACAACAAAAAAGAATTATCAAATTCGGTCCAGCAGTTTACGCGTGATGCCGTGACCAAGGGAAGTAGGGATTCATTTTTATATGTAAGAAGATAGAAGACTAGCTGCGCCCCGCGGTTTCACCCGCGTAAGGCCCGTTCCCGCGGGAATATCGGGATTAAAAGTCTATGTGTTAATCCAGGTCCCCAGCTACCTATATTCCAAGTTTCATCGCAATCGGTTCAGTAGTTTTTGTGTAAAAGAGTAACAACTTCACATACATACATACTTACATACAAACTTTCGCGTTTATAATATTAGTAAGATATGTCTCGACCCTTAAGTTCGATAGAATAGATTATCTCGGTAAAGCTATTTTGTAATTCTACTTTACTTTAATGTAAATAAAGTAGAATTATGGGTAAACACTTATCTCTTAATTAATAAACGGGGTGTGCCGGAGTAGTGAGAATGTGCTTTGTATTTTTCCGTGACAAGAACTTTCACAGTTGACAGACAGAGAAACAAAAAGCGGAATAATTACTCCGACCTTACTCCCCTTTCATAATGAAGGATGTTATTAATTTAATATAATATTTATTTGACAAATCATTTAATTGTATTACAGTCATATTAAGTATAATTTTATACAACTTATCTAAACGCCGTAAAATTACAAGATCCAATTGAACTTTTGATCCCTCATAGTTCAAATATAAAGGGTGTCATATTAAATCAAAAGCGTCCAAAGGACCCTGGAGTTAACTCTCGAGCGTAACGAAGGTGATAAAAATTAAACTCCTTTGCAAGCCTATTTTAATCTATAAGCAGTTAATTAACAACAAAACAATAGAAGTGTATGAAATATATTACAGCCTTTTATTTATTTATTATTATCAATGTTGCATCAAAATGACGAAACCAGGCATTGGTCTTAACCGAAGAAAAAAAAAAATTGGGGCTACATTAACTAAAACTTTTTGCCTTACCCTTCCGTCAAAATAAAATAAAAATAGCCTATTTTTTTCTTTTACTTTGTGTAATGTTTAGGTAGAGTTTTGGCGGGAACGCGTTAAGAAGATGTAGGTAATGTTGAATTTTAATTTTTGTGAAACCTAGTTCAAATGCGTGTAAATTGTTTAATTTCTGGGGCATATTAATTAATTTAGTTTCGTAAAGGTGTACAAGTGTAGTGAAAATCGGTGCAAAACATGGACTTTAGCGTTATCTCCAAAACTCCGTGAACAATATTTGTATAAAATGTTTTACAATGATTCCCTCGACTTGACTTTGACTATGATGACTTGGCTGTTTCGATGCAAATTTTAATAATACTTGACACTGGCAAATGTCCAAATGGAAAAGCCATATTAAGAAAGAAGACGAATGTTTAGGTAGCCAGTTCGCAATGGGCGTATGCTAACAGAAGCTTAATGATAATACCATCAGCGTTCCAAATTTAAATTACTTTAAGCCTCTAATGCGCACTTTATGTACCTAGAGACTAATGACTTGCTTTACGTTGACGTTTTTGGTCGAATATAGTAACTTTGTAGAGCCATAGATGTGTAAAACTATTTTAAATATTAAACATCTATAAATTGACATGAGACTCACACACAATAGAAAAAACAGAAAACGAATAAAACAAAAAGTCCTGATACTGAAAGTGGTTTTGACTCCATGACACAAGCATTTTATTACAACATTTCAAAAGTAAGGTTTCACAGATCAACCAACACCATTTGTAATTAAATTAGTCGTAGAGAATACATAAATATTACTAATATTATAAACGTGAAAGTTTGTATATTTGTGACTTTGTTACTTAATCACGTAATAACTACTGAACCGATTGCGATAAAGCTTGAAATATAGAGACATGGAGCTGGACCTGGACCTGCTGTGGTATCATCTAATTAGCATCCACCGATGCCAGTTGCTATTTGCTGTCAAAAAGCATATTTCGTATTGATCATTGCTGTTTGAAGTAATCACCGGTAACAACCACGTTACGTCAAAGCAACAATGTACTTAGCCACTAGTAACGGTGGATGCTAATTACATGATACCACAGCTGGCCATCTTATATACCTGGAGACTTAGAATTATTATTTTCTTATTAGGTATTCCCGCAGGAACAGGACTTACGCGGGTGAAACTGCGGGGCGCAGCTAGTAGATAGATAAGCGCTTTATTTGGACAACTAATAATAATTAAGTAGCTACCTACCTACTTACTAATAATATATTATGTACCTACAAAAAGCAGTGATATCCCATCAAAAACATAAATGTGCGCCATTTAATGTCAGTTTATGTCATGTCAAAATAAATAAATTGCACGTCATTACACACAGCGTCATATACAGCCCTAAAAACTAAGCACTAGGCTTGTACGAAAGAAATAAATAGTAAAATGTTGCACAAATTCAGTCTTAAATTACATACTCTTTCTAGGTAGGTGTTAGTAGTAACGACCTTTTTCGTTTGCAGATTCCAATCCCTGTTTTTTTAGAAACCCCCGAAACCCTACACAGCGCGTGCCAAATTTTATTATAAAAATATGAAATAGTCAAGTATTCTGTACAAGCAGGTAGGTTACTCGTGCGTTACCCGTACGATGCGTGCGTGCGATCACGTTAACATTTCAAAATATTCGCACACAGTTCAAAGCATGATCTTTGATCCTTAGAAATAACTAATAATAATAATAAAACTTAACTTGTAATAATTTTGATAAAAGGATTGATGAACAATCGTTAGAATCTTTGTATGGTCAAATTATTATTTTCAACATACTTATGTAATATTATGTAAACACCAAGGACCAGAAAAAAACATTTATGGTCAGCAAAAATATTTATAAAAGGTAAGTATTAAACATTTATGTAGGTATGCTTTTGTTGTTGACTTCAACGACAAAAGAAGTGGTATGTAAATAGGTGCCCAGTTTAATAATTTAGACTTTCCATGCTGTTACATACTTATAGATTATATTTATAGATATTTTGAACCATTAAGAAATCTGAATTTTAGAAATTGTAAGCTTAGGAATTCTATACTTCGGTGCTACATTATTAGTGTATTTGAAACTTTAGATATTGTAATTTTAGGGATGTTGACCATCAGGATTTAACTGTATAATATATACATCTATTTTAATTTTAGATATTCTAATACGTACCTAAAAATGCCTACCTAACAAAAAATCTGAAATGCATTAAAAAAATTGAATTTTTAAAAACCGATTTAAAAAGTACAAAATAACCTCATCAATAAATAGTGCCACTGACTAATCCGTTATGTTATCAAAAGTCGGGCAGCCAAACTACAATCTTGACCCACCGGTCACCCAGGACTGCTCGACTTCAGATAACATAATAGATTTGTCGGTAGCATTGCATGTTGGTAAGGTTATTTTGTACTTTTTGAGATAGGTTTTAATTTTTTATTTACTGACGTGTATATATATAATGCAATGGGGAATAACGTTCGTTTGAGATATATTTACCCGCATTTTAAGATCGTCATAGCATTTCCATCTGCCACGTAAGCAATTTGCTCTGTAATGTCCCATATCCCCGCAAGTTGGTGGTACGAAATCAATTACTGCCATGATAGCATACTCGCAATTATTCAAACATATTTTTTGCGGAATGTCATTTATGTTAACTAATTCATTATCATTGATTACAAAAAAAATAATTTTTGATAACGTGGATACTGAATAAATAATTTCATGACAATTATCACATACTTTGAAATTATTCATGTCATACTCCAACATCGATAACGCAGATTCTTCAATGGCCCTGATACCTTTTTTTGCTATAATATTAAGATTTAAGGGCAGAAATCCAATTTTTCTTCGTATAGTGCTACTGCAATTATTAGTATCGCAGCCCTTTGCGACAATTGCACTGTAAAACTTATCACATAAAATGTGTTCGACAATATAAGATATATTGCAAGCACATTCTACGTGCGTAGTATTTCCGACTGTAGTGGATTTAAAAAAAATCCTTAAAATATGGCTTCTTGTATTGCCTAGAATGTCTTTGGGATCGGCATTTGCAATACTTTTGATTAAATTGAAGTATTCATCATTAACCGCTAAATCTGAGTCATTAATTAGGCCATCTACGTACCCGATAGCTAAAGCTTGAGTCATGGAGTCGAAAGCACGTGTTATTTGTTATTATATTATTATTACAGTTCATAAGGGAGCCATTCAATAACAAGGGAACTTTCCTAATCGTACTTTCTTTTTTTTTCTTTGTCTTTCCCTTTATTTTTCCAGTTTTCAACTAATAAAGGTTTATCTTTGAAAATCGAACACTCGTCGTTTTTATAAAATTCTATTATGTTATCCCTATTTACTGTCTTTTCGCGTTTTAAACTTCTTAACCTACTCTCATTTTTTAAATTACTATTTGCTAATTTTACTTCTCCGGATATATTATTATATTCTAAATGTTTTAAGAGAAAATCATCGACTCTGAATCGATTCGATTTTGTTCTTACGGCACATAAAAAACTTTAATATTTTTGAAATATGCTTCGACATTAGCAGATATCGGAGTGTGGTTGTCGCTTTTGTATATATTTTTCATAATATTTCCCCAAAGGGGAAGTCTTTTTATTTTTTATTAATCTATGAATGGTGTCTGTAAAAATGGGAATAAAATATAGATTTGGAGTACTTTCTCGAAAGTTCTCGATACTTAAATCATGAATAAGTTTTTCCTTAGTTATGTGATCGTTTAACCATTTTAATTTTGAACTGAATTCCTCTTGATTTAGTACATTTTCTTCGATTATTTCTTCATCATCACATTTCAATTTTATACTTTCGTCTTCTTCAATATCCATGTTTATGTCTTGTTTTCACTTTAATTTTCACTTGTACACCTTTACGAAACTAAATTGATTAATATGCCCCCGAAATTAAACAATTTACACGCACTTGAACTAAGTTTCACAAAAATGAAAATTTAGCAACACATCTCCTCAACGCATTCCCGCCAAAACTCAGACTTGACTTCTCGTCCGGCCGCGAATACACGCCCGCCGGCGTGTAACGCTTTTATAAACATTAAAATGCTCTGGGCGTCGACTACACGCCGGACTGCGGTCCTACCCAGACCACTTGAAACTCTAATGTATCGAAATAGAGTGGATTTTTGTTAGAACAAGTTTTGTTTATGGGCTGCTCTGATATATTTTACGTCATTTGACATTGACAGAAAATACTACCGCCAGTTGAAAAATAATAATAGGATTTGCAAATATATTTATTCAGAATTTTCATTTTCGCCATTTTTTTTGGCAGTTTTTGTGAACGTGCTAATTAATTGTTTCAAATAATGATAAGTGGGTGATTTTAGTGTAAAATTAGTGTTATTTAGTTTATTTGGTTCAGTCTTTTGGTATGTATCGTATCTAAATTTCAAATTTCGTTGTAAAAACACTTTTTTACAAGTCAGAAAACCATTCGATAAAATACGTAAAATTCGTGTTTGGTTGAGCTCTAGCGTCATGAACATAAGGGTCACAATGGAATGTAGTTTGGTCAAACTTGTAGGTTATGCTTACGGTACTTTTATTTCAACTTGAATTATTTATTATTTTCGTATGATAGCTATATGTAAATGATATTTTATCGTAATAGGTAGACTGTAATGGACACTTTTTACAATAGTTGAACTAGGACCAGATTACAGTCATTGTGAAACAAGCTTCGTAGAGAAAGTCGGAAGAAAGTTGGGAAACAGTTTTTACTTCAAAGTAAATAAATAATTATTTACTGCTTACTAAATCTCAAATATTGTACCAAGTAACAGAAAAAACATTCATAATTACAATATTTTTTACAGAAAGAAGGTAGGTGGTCTAGTTTAGTTTTTATAGGTATTTATGTAAAGTACGTCATAAGTAATTATATAATACCATTTCATATCCTATCAAATTTATGACGTAAGCTATAATTTCCCCTATAATTTTCCGATGCAATGCTCCAAAGTCTACGACTTTTATATCTGCAAAAAACTTGCAATTTTTGTAAAATAGGTTACCTACCTACATAAAAGTGGCTAATTCCCAAATGGCCACAATTGGTTCAAAACAGAGAAGAAAAAAAAACTAAAAAACCGGCAAAGTGTGAGTCACACTTGCGCACGAAGGGTTCCGTACTACTAAAGAAACAAACATAACGGCCTCAGTGGCCCGTCGAGCAAACGCCCGACTGCAATGCATAAGGATGCGGGTTCGATTCCCGTCAGGTGCAAATTATTATGCATAAAAATAAATATTTGTATTTGGTCTGGTGTCTTTCTATGTATAAAATGTATGTATTTACAAAAAAAAAAAGAATAATATATAGCATATCTGTTGTCTAGTACCCATAGTACAAGCTTTGTGCTTAGTTTGGAGCTAAATTGCGCTGTTTACAATGTAGTGCAATATTTATATTTATATTTATAAACATTATACGACGTTACACACCGCGCAATCTAGTCCCAAACTAAGCACTACGCTTGTACTATGGAATTTGGACAGCGGATATATTTACTACACTTTTACTTTTTTTTTGTTAAAACACATAATATTATACATATAATAATAATTATGATACCTACATGGAAACACCCAGACCAGATACTACAGATATATATTTTTAAGCATAAATACTTGCACCGTTAAGGAATCGAACCTGCAACCTTGTGCAATGCAGTCGGGCTTCACTACTATCACTATTGGGTACGACAGGTACGCTAAAATGAACACTGGACCAAGCAAAAACCCGTGAATGCAACGACGAAGCTAGTCCCGTCTAAATGTAACTTAGTGTATGGGCTTACATATACTATCTTGAAATTGATGAGAAACATTAGGTTGTAGGAGAGTCAAGTTGAATGTACCTTAAATGAATGTGGGAATGTATACATATATGTATATTTTATGTGATATGATGTGTGTTTATGTATATTAAATGTGTGTTAGGTATATAAATGTGTTGTTTTTTAGTATTTTTATAATATTGTGTTTTTCCATTAATATTTCTATGTGTACTATTATTACTATTATTGTATTATTATTCAAGTAGAATCCTGTCTGAACACCATACCTCTCATCTTTCTTAACTTCTGGCCCATCCAAAGAGATCGCTATAAGCGATAAGGCCGACCATTGTGCCACCTAATTATTAGGTTGTTTTAGTTTTTTCTTTTAATTTAATTATTTTAGCGTGGTGTGTTGCAATAAGGAATTGATCAATCAATCAATCAACCTCTTTAAAATATTTATTTTAGTATTTGTAGTTATAGCGGCAACAGAAATACAAAATATGTGAAAATTTTAACTGCCTAGCTCCCGGTTCATGAGGTACAGCCTGGACAGACGGACGGACAGACATCGGAGTCTCAGTATTAAAGTCCCTTAAACCTTTGGATACGAAACCCTAAAAAATTGTTTTCTTAATAAAACACTTTATTTACCGCGTTTAATCGCGCTGTCAATCTTAAAAAAGCCAACTGTAAAGTTGGCGAAAGCTCAGTTGTTTTAAAATCATGACCATTGATGAACCCAGTAAATAAAGTGTTTTGAGTATTATGCAAAATCGCGAAAACCATAAAAGAAATTAATAGTTTTCTTGTTTTAAAAACAAAAATATTTCAATTAAAATATTTTTTGATTTACTTGAAGCTGGCCATAATGATACTTGTCATATTAAGACATATCGGTGTTGTATCAGACCGAAAAAAAAAAAACAATTCAATGGCGGTATAAAATTTTCATATTTTTTCGTTGAAGTTTACGTGTTCAAATCTAGCCGGGGACACGTACCTATTTATACGTAAAATATTTTTTTATTCTGATCTAGGTCTCTCTACATTTTAATAATACCTATGTATTCACAAAATAAATTTAATTATTACATCATTACTTTATCACTTCAGCGGCGGCCATCTTGGTCAATGCCTGTCCTTGGCACTGAACCTCTGCTGTGAAGTACATACATTACCCTCGCTGAAACACTCTGTGTAGAAATAAAAATGCTTATATCTCTTAAAATATAAGGTTAATATTCGTAATAAAAGGATTTTCTGTAGGTACCAATTAGGTACTAAATCTACAAATATTAAAATATACGAAATTACTTGCGGAAATATGATTTTTGAAAAATTACCAAAGCATCATAATGGCGGGACCAGGGTTTTTGTTAAATATCTTTTAAACTAAAGAGGTACTAATTTTTTCAACTGAGGTACCAAATAGTACCAATTTGGTACTAAATCTGGACATAAGTCATTTTTAGCTCAGAGTTGTTTTTCTCAGTGGTCCCGCCATTATGACGTCATAATGGCGGGACCAGGGTTTTTGTTAAATATCTTCTAAACTAAAGAGGTACTAATTTTTTTAGATGAGGTACCAAATAGTACCAATTTGGTACTAAATCTTGCAATATAAAGTTTTTATTTTCGAGAGTTGGTCCCGCCATCTTGACGCTAATGAAAGCAGACCCTGGTCTCACGAGAGGGATGCAACCAGGGACATCGCTCCGATGATGATGATGTATATAAAAACTTCATCTCAAACGATTCAATAGTTTTTGATTGAAGAAGTAACTAATATACTCACTTACATACAGACGTTATTAAACAAAGTAGAAGATTCAACCGGACTCGGCTGTATTACGATATGAAGACCGTTGCACCCATAAGAAATTATACTACCCAATGGATAATCGGCAAGTTACCTATTATCGTGAAAGTTATTAGAAAAGGCATTTTATTACTTACATATTCTCCAGTTCTTTTTCACATAGGTAGATCATTTCGTCCCAATGTCTTAACTACCTTTTGGCCCAGTTGACTAATATCAAATTAGAAAGGCTTCAAGTGGTCCCTGGTCCCAGTTTCGAAGGGGCGACTTCACCCTGCTTATTTATTTGCTTTCAGGATTTTAGCTGATATCTGGCCAACAGCCGGTCTTGCTTTACTGGGAGCGGCATGCGTGATCGCAACTCGTGAGACGTCACTCGGACGAGGCGACGTCGGTCGTCAATTAGCATTCGGAACTCTAGGGCTGGCCATCTTCCCACCTCTCGCGGCTTTGGCTGCCGAACAGATGCCTGAAGATCCTTACTTAGTGCCTTTTGTTCTACATGCTGTTTTCATGTTGGTTGGAGCGCTTATCCTTCTTTTTGACAGGTATGTTGGTTAGGTTTTAAAAATATACTAGAACTCACACTAGCAATATCACAGAGCAATATGCTTTTTTTGTGGTCAAAACCGTACCGTACGCTGAAAATTGACACCCCCGGATTACAGCTCGAAATAAGTTTTTTTTTAATGTTTAAAAGAAAACCCGCATTAACAGACTGTCAATAGATCAGATATATCGGATTTTTGAACCACGACAAGATTTTTGATAAGACAATTATAAATCTTGCTGAAGTTTTGTATTTGCTTGTATTTCCACAGTCGTATGCCTCTGTCAACTCCGGAATGGTGGTGGCACACAGCCACTGGCGTGTTGGCAATGCCGATGAACACCGTTAGACGTTACGGCGCTGAAACTGCAGCGGTATTCGCTGTTGTCGCCCTTCTCGGCACTCTTTGGAGTGGCATCGATGCTTATTTACCCTGGTAAGACTTTAGGTCTACTTCCATTAAAAAATCAAGACAAATAGCATAATTAAAACGAAACGTACTCTTTTTTTAATTTAAAAGACATCCAACTTTATTGATTCAACTTTCGATAACAGCACCTCAAGGAGAAGTCATTCATCAGGTAGCTATTTTAAGCAATGCCAATTGTCACCAACAATGCCTGTGTCTTTCTCCAGGACGGTGTTAGACCTAAACGGCACAATAACCGAAGTCGGTCTAACAATGACAATCGGCGCGCTGCCCGCAGTGCCAGCGCTCTTCTGGGCGGAAGCGCTCGTTGACTACATCGGACATTCCAACGTTTTCATCATGGCCTTCACTTTCTACGGTCTTAGATACACTGGTATGTTGTTAAAATCTCAGAGTTCTTAGATTAAATTTGAACCCAACGCTTCCGGTATATTTCTGGTTACCCTTTGGACAAGTTTTGCTATTAAGTCCTCGCGTCGTTCGAAAACCAATGCAAATGCAATTGCATTTGAAGACAAATGAGAATGAGAAGACTAATGAGTAATTATTCTTTAGTCTTCACAATTAATTTGGGAAATATGGCGACCAATAAACCCAATTTGGGGGCTATAACAATAATTACCGTTCCTTATTTTCTCAGGTTTAGCATTCAGCACAGACTACTCATGGATAGCAGTTTCTGAAGCGTTGGAAGTGTTCACTTTGTCACTGGTGTGGGTGACAGCAGTGCTCTACTTCAGGCATTTGGTGCCGAGGAAGTACACCGCTACGGGGCAAGCGCTGCCTGTTATCGCACACTTTTGTATAGGTAAGATTACTGACCAAAGAGAAATGCGACACACTATCGGCAACTGAGATTGGTTCTGTTAACTCAATTAAACATTAAAATAATCTGTATGGCTCTGTAGTTTAACATTTAGCTTTAGGTGAACTGTCACAGGAGCAACTTGATAATAATATGATAACCTAGCAACGTTTCCTATTACGTACTGTGAAAACGATCAACAATGAAAAATGTGTCTGCGAGTACGGTTTAGTTTAGAACGGAAATTCCTACGCCAATGGACCCTGTAAACCAGGGTTTCCCAACCTTATTTTTTTGTTAGATCTCTCTAAATTATAAACAATATTGTTATGACCTTGGGTTTTGATGCAGTGATCGAAAGCATCAAAGAATGTTGCTCCAAATATTGTTACGTTTAATTTTTTTTTACCTTTAAAAATAAAAACGTATTGTGCCTCCCTTGAGATCTCTGAATCTCTCTACATCCCCCTAGAGCCCCACTAGATGGAAACCTGTAAACGATCTTAAAAGACTTGAAACATGTTTCCCAGGTCGTTGCATCGGCGCGATAGTAGGGGGAATGGTATCGCTGGAGCAACCGCTCGAGTCCCTGCGAGACGTGTACCGTGGGCTTGGCGTGGCTGCGCTACTTGCTGCGGGCATCTACCTCGCCCTCTACCACCTGTTGTTGGCGCCGCGATGTGCCTCCCCCGCCGTGTCACCACCGCACCATCTCCTACAAGGTAATGCCGTACCGGTTTAAGACTACTGCCTTGCCTTAAACATTCCATATCAATCTGTTTATCTCTTCGCTCTAGCTAGTAGTTAACCTAAACGCAGAATTGTAATGGTCTTGCCTTTATGTGCTAGCAAACATTATCTTGGTGCTCCTGAGATGTGATGGCCTAATCAATTGCTCATGATGGGTTAATCCAGAACTGCATACATGCCTCTGCCCACTTTTTTGCAAGTATAACAGGGCAAAACTTGAGGGGACTGGGAACGGATGAAATTGGCTATTATATCCTTTTCCTGCGCGTATTGTGCCTTATTTTTTTCACCCAATTCAACTCTACCGTTTCCTAAACCAATCCAGGCAATAAATAAAGCATCGTGAGAAGGGACGATCGTATATATATATACTGCTTATTATGCAAGCACATTTGCCGCCATTTTGGACTGAACTAAGGCTGGACAATTATAGCCTAAAAAGTCATTTTAAGTATTTTATTAATAAATGCATTAACTTATTTGATGTTTGTTTAAAAGCTTCTACTGTGGATGGTCAGCTTGATGCTAAAGGTATAAGTACTTAAACAAATGCTTTCGACAAACCACGACTAGAGATTTCAAACTTATTAATCGACTTGTCTTTCAGGTTTGAATACTAACGGTGGTTCCAACGGGAACTACTCTCCGATGCGAGTGTACCATGAAGAACGTTCAAGGAAAGGTCATTTCCGTTACTAAACTACGTTGAAAGTTTACCTAAAGTCTAAACCAATGCGTTCACTATGAATATTTATAAGGAAATACTCATCTCTAAATATTGCAACTAAGACTAAATGCGGCGTGTGGACTGGTTAAGAAACTTAGCTATTTACACAAGGCGTAATTACCAAAAGCCTTCCACTGAGCCAATAAAGAGCATCAGGGTAACGGGTGGATGATGCATTAAACTGACTTACATTTTTTATATCTTTTCCGAGTAGAGCTGCCATCAGTTGTTTTTCTAGACTTATTGGATTGCGATGAAAGTGGCGTTTGAGGTACAGTTGGTTCCTCTTAAAATATTGGTTGTTGTGAAGATTTGATCCCTCTTAAGACGGTAGGTAGATGTTGCTTGAAATCTCCAGCTCATTAAATATTATTATAAATTAGGTTCACTAGTTCCATCCAATACGTAACTAAAATTATAAAAGCGTGACCTAAACGCATTGGTTATTCGATTTTTTTTATTTGTTAATTGTTGTTGAACAAAACTTCGAATAGGTACAAATAAGTTTGTGTGTAAATAAGTAGAATTGGCGTGTCAGCTGTAATTGGAATGAAATTGAGGTAGCTAGAAGCAAAATGCAACTATATAAAATATAACACAATGTCCTAATTCAATGGACTAAGAATAACATGGGTACTTGTAGATTTTCAACGGATATCAATACAAATGAAATGTTGCTTTAGTCCATTAAATTACAAACTGGACCTAGTTTAAGAAATAACTCACACACCATACTTCGGCCAAATGTTAAAGGTTTTTTATTTAATTATCATCTACTACGTATATGTATATATATAGCAGATTTTCCGAACTGATATTACTTACCTAGATTTTTTAATGAATCGAATTTGGCTAGAGTATGGATGTAAGTGCCTTGTTAGTCATACTTATGAAGCATAATCTTATAAGTGTTTTATAGTGTAATGTTTACTTTTACTGTTTAATAATAGTGCAGCTATTGAATACATAATACCTACTACTAAGATTTAAAAAAAAAATAGCTACAAACGAATCTTTTTCCTTTTTTGAAGTCTGTTAAAAGTAAAGTAACATTTAAAAGTCACAAATTTTCATGTATAGTATTGTAAGTCATAGTCTTTTGAATTAAAATTATAAAAGATCTGGAATGGACGAAAATCGTTAATTTTGTCAAACCTGCCTACTTGCATTTTTTATTTTAAGCAACTATTTTGTAATTTAATATTTTATTTTGATTTTTGTAATAAAGCTTTTTTTTATCGATGTTGGATTTATTTTGTGTTTTCCTTTAAAAATACATAAAGAAAAGTTTAATACAATTTGTCTGTATTGTACCTATACGTATCCTATTACTAAAATGTCATAACGTGTTAAAAAAGAACAATAACACAAAAATGCATGGCATGTCTATCTGTACCTTCAGTTTTGTTTTTATTTTTTTCAAATTCGTTCAAAACAAGGGCTGACCCTTGTTAGTAATTTTGAAGAAAAAAAAACACTAGCACTTCAAAAGCTTTAGCGATATCTTGTAAAATTATAAAGCTGTTGAACCGTTTTAGATAAAAAAATGAAACAAAGTTGAGGCATTGTTAAGACATTTTAGTTTTAGAATAGGTACCAGGTTTTGGGTATTTAAATAAAACTTGCAAATAAGTAATGGTGGTACGCCATCTATAATTACGAATATTTGTGTTATCTGCTATACAAATCAGAATATCGAATATGAAAACAAAGTGACAGAAAGACAACACAGGAACATGTAATCATAATATAACACCAGATCAAATTATAAATCACATATATTTTTAAAGATAAACTAAATTAACTTATTTCTTTTAGGACCTAAAATAGCCATACAAACTTGGATAAGTAGGTATATAAATTTAGCTAGGCCAGAGCAAATTCTTATTTACAAAAGTAAAGACTGACAAAATAAAACTTAATAATATAAAACAAGTCTATAACTTTTTGAATGTACTTAAAATTCGGCTAATACCAGAATGAGTCATGAATACCTTAATAGTAAAATTAACTTATTCTAAAGAGACAAAATTCGATTTTGTAGCAAAATAAATATCTCTAAATATATATATATTAAAGTAGGGTCAAGATACCTTTGAAGAAATTGATTTTAACACAGTTGACCTAGTAGTTGGTGCCTCGCCTTGTTTGTGCGATGAATGAATAAAAACTCGGTTAAATGCCCATAACGTTCGTTCTTTTCTTTTTCATTTAGTGGTGTGGCTCACTTAGGGACCGTCTCCTCGAGCGTTAGAATCGCAGCGATATTATCTTATTTCTATACAACGCACCGCCGCGTTAACATCGCTGTGTGAAGCCACTTTCATAGAGATTGTATAGAAATAAGTGGCTCGATGATAATCTCGCCACCATTCTAACTCTCGTGGAGACGGTCTCTTAGTGTTACTGATTTGTAGGTCGCCTTCAGGCGACTAACTTGACCTAACGACTGCTCAATCACAACATCGGTGATTTAATGTTTTCTAGGAACATCACAATCTGAACATGCGTATTTTAGTTCCTCTTTAAGTTTGATTTGACATACAAAAATCATTGTAGATAATATTTATTTAAATTTCGTTAATTTCTGGTCCACAAAGAGAATCTTCAAAAAAATATCAAACTAAAATGACCCGAAAACTAAATTTGGGATACCTTGAGTAAATACTGACTAAAACTTTTAAACTTAAAATTGCGAAGAGTGAAGCGTCGTCGCACGCTTTCGGAAAATGTACAAAATGTATGGAAATGAAATTTACAGAGACTTGAATTTAAACTTTGTAAAAGTGACCATGTAAAATAGTTTTGTATGTTTCAAGGAATGCTTCTTTTTTTTCTAGATGATAGAAATGCTAGTTACTGCTGATAGTTGACATTATTTAGCATTTTTCAAATCGGTACCTAAGTAAAAAACACTGGCAGCTCGCCATGTACTATTTTATTTCACTTTAAAAAGCCTGTTACGTAAAAAACGCATACGAAACCCGAACAATAAATCAACAGCAAGAGAATAAGTGGCATAACGTATTAACACCTAAGTAAATAAAAAAGGTAAATGGTAGAAAAACGTTCATAATAAAGTACAGCTTAGAGAAAGGTCTTCATATAATTTAACTGTCGAGTTTTTAATACATGAGAGTTAGTAATAATAATAAATATTATCCAATATTTTTATCAGAACCAGCTCTAAAGTGAAAATATTTTACCACATTTTAGATACCTAGTTGGTACCTAATGAGTATGGACCATAGAGGTAATAAGATTGTTACCTAGTAGTAACAAACTTTTAACCTTAAACTAGATTAATGGTTCTCGGTAAAATACTTCATCAACAGTGTACAAAACAAAATAACTCAATCAATTCAGTAACATTTCTTTCTAGTAATATACTTAACAAATCAACATTCTTAACATCTACCAAAAATGTAAAATGTCATAGTAATCACGTTACATCTTAGCCTATTTATCTATTTTAATTCTATTCGTTCAGTTCGATAATATCTAGTGT
Organism: Idaea dimidiata; assembly: GCA_949358125.1. Classification (NCBI taxonomy): domain Eukaryota; kingdom Metazoa; phylum Arthropoda; class Insecta; order Lepidoptera; family Geometridae; genus Idaea; species Idaea dimidiata. Next base: position 9,151,349 of record OX442339.1, on the reverse strand, counting down.
ACTATAATAACCAGTGTATCAAAATGTCTAGTGTACGATAATGACCAGTCCTAAAAAGTCTAGTGTCTTGAAATCGATAAAGGATCGTCTTTTGGTTCTACTACGATCGTCTTTTGTTTTTATTTTGATCGTCTTTCGTTTCTATTTCGTGTCTATCTGGAGATAGTCGGTAATTGAGACACTAGACCTTATGATACTGGTTATTTTAGGTGACTGGACATTTAAGGAAGTAAGCATTTTAGGCCTGGTTATTCGGAGACACTAGACTTTTTAGGACTGGGCACTTTAGTACACTAGACATTTTGATACACTGGTTATTATAGTACACTAGACATTATCGAACTGAACGTTTTTATTCTACAGGCATTCTATATTTTGTATACACAATACTTTTCTTAATATTCAAGACAAATTTAAGACGATATTTTATTGGGCTTCTTCAAAGTCAGGAATATCCATTAAAGTTGGTACATTATCGATTCCATCTCCAATGTTATCTTTTAACAAGTCTTCAATCATTTCTTCACTCATTTCAGTGTCATTTATTGGAGCATCCGGCTCATTAGGTGTTTCAGTCTTATTTTGCTGTAATTCAGATTCAGCACCATCATCAGTTTCATCGCCATCATTAGAAATTATGTTAGTATCTTTTTTCTTGGACTCAATTAATTCACGAATTATGTCTCCGGTAATTGTTTCTTCATCTTCCTTACTTTCATTTTCTTCAACCTCGCTAGATTTGCGAACAATGTCACTTGTTACAGTTTCTTCTTCTTCTTCTTTAGCTACACTTTTATCAACCTCATCAGGTTTACGAACGATGTCACCAGTTATAGTTTCTTCTTCTTTATCTACACTTTTGTCAACATCATCATGTTTACGAATAATGTCACCAGTTATTGTTTCTTCTTCTTCTTCGTTAGCTAAACTTTCATCTCCACAATGTTCATTCGTTTTCTCCTTATCATTGGTGTCGCCAAGAGTATCGTTGCTTTCCTCTAAACCATTTTCAATCTTTGTACTATCTTTCTGGGCAGGATCTTTGCTTTTATCTATTTCATTAGAATGGCTAATGACATTAGATACCAAAATGTTCTTAAAAGTATTGGAATCACTATCAGAATTATCTTTTCGACCATTTTTTTGAAGGGGGTCTGTGGTATTTTTTTCATAGCTGTCATTTTGTTCACTGCTCGCGGCCTCGGTCAAATCGACTTCTTGAGGCTCAATTCCATTAACCGAATCCACGGAATTCTCATCAATGGATATGGGGTCGTCATTATCATTGGGCAAAATCAAGACGTCATCGTCTTCCCCACTGCTCTCAGCAGGTTTATTAGTTTTCTTTGACAAATAATTTTTCAACTCTTTGTTAAGGTTTTCCCGAACTTCTATAAATCTTTTAGTCGACGTAATTAAATGGTTCTCCAACGATTTATGGAGATATTTCATTTCATCTACTGTTCGAGTTCTAAGGTGTGCCGTGGTAGCTTCCTTCTTTAGTGTTTCAAGACGAGACAAGGAATACTCCAAAGCATCAATAGCATCGATTAAATTATATCTGTACCATTCGACTGGTACTTTCATGTCACATTCTCTTTTTTCGAACGTTTTGCGTTTGTGTGGCTGCTTGCGTTTACTTTTTCGAGTGTTCAGCGTACTACTGCCAGGAGGTCGTCCTCTCTTTGGAAATTTAGGTGTAGAAGCAGATGTAACTGTACTTAATTTGGCTGCAAAAGTTTCACCCTTTGGAGCCACTTTCCCTGTACCTTCAGAAATTGACACGATAGTTGCAGAATAGCCTCCCGGCATATTTGGGTTAGGGTTTATAGCAAAAACACGGCCGTCAGGTAACCGATACATCTTATTAGCGGATAAAGTTTGTGGATCGACACGGAATTTCAAGCCTCCAGTAAGGGCATTGACAGTAACGTCATTCTCTGTCATTTGTACAATGTTATCGTTGTTGATTTGATTGGGTTGATTTCGAGAAAGAAGAGGTGGAGGATTACTTATCTTGGGTGCGACGGCAGAAGACGGAGTGATACATTGCACGTCATCATCATTGTCTTCAGTTACCTTTGAATTTAAAATATTTAATGACACATTGGAATATTATGAAAAATGCTATTGTTTAACTTTAAATACAAATTGTGATTTACCTCACACAGCGGCTCTAAAGGAAAATCAGGAGTGCACACAACATTTGAATCTTGTGTGTCTACGGATGCTGATGAATTATTAATAGATGCTGCGGCTACAGCTGACATATCCAGGCCCTGATAAAATAACACTTTAATTGATTTTCAAAAAATTAAAACAATTGAATCATCTCAATATGCAAGCACATCTTCTACGGAGTTCGGCGACCAATGTCTGTATTGAAAAATGACGAAGTGTAAAAATATGATGATTTACAAACTTAAAATTAGGCAAGTGCGTGCTTTGTCGGGCCACTTCTAAACCCTTCATTGCAAAGTTTCCAAAAATGACAGAGAGTGCAATTAGGAAAAGTCATTACGACCAACACTTTATCTATACCTAGTATTTATTCTACTAATATTATAAAGCTCAAAAGTTTGTGAGTGTGTGTTTGTTACTCAATCAAGTAAAAATGGCTGAACGGATTTGGATGAAATTTGGAATGTAGGTAACTGGGGACCTGGAATAACACAAAGGCTTTTTATCCCGAAATTCTCACGGGTACGGGACTTAGGCGGGTGAAACCGCGGGGTGCAGCTAGTAATAAATATTCCAAGTGAATTTGTTCGAAATTTTAATATCTATTTCTTTCAATTACTTGTTTATTTGAAAAGTCTGCTCAGCTGTGATAATTTTCATTTAATTTTAAACTTTATTATATTGTTATGTACATACTACTATCCTACTAATATTATAGCTAACTAGACCTTTAAATCTCAATATTTCGGAAACATAAATAAAATAATTAATTACCTGACATAAACTTTCTAATGAAAGATTAATATTATCATTATTCATAGGGTTGTTGTTCATCTTGGAATACATAGCATTGTTGTACCCGTTGAAGCTGTTGCCCATCATAGGTAGTATCGGCATGCGGGGGCGAGGCACTCTTGTGTATTGAATAGGAAATTTCTTTTCAATGGGAGAAAATCGCACCGGAGTCATTGCTGGAGATGGAATGCCAGGAGGGAATAGCTGTGAATACCATTAGAAATACAGATAAAATATCATTTAAGTTACTTCAGAGTATTTTAAAATAATAATAGGCAAATAGGACCTCATTAAAAAAACAAATCTTTCAGCTTACTTATAGAAACAAATGCAACTCCTACAAAAGTAGCGATATTTTGTAGTCCAAATACATAAAACTTTAAGAAACAAATTAGAAAAACTTTTCATTGCATCTATAGGGCTTTATTTTTGAAGCTGAAAACACTTATGATGAGAGGCCTGTACTTATTTAAACATTCCAGTAGAAATAAATATAAGTAGTATATCCATTGTCTAGTCACCGTAACACAAGCTTAGCAGCTTACTATGGGCCTAGATTGCACTGTGTGTTGAATTATGATTGAAGGATAATTGATCATAGTGGGCTTTTTCTTAAGATTTACGTTATTTTAATTATAAAATCCCTTTTGCTTACCTTAATTTTCTTGATTTGATGAGGTATATTAATAGAAGAAATATTCATAGGTTTTGTTGGCAGTTTTGGACTTGCAGGCCTTTTTTGGGCCTTTTTCTCAGTTGCGTCAATGTTTATAGATGCAAATTTTTTCACCTGAGAATTACCATAATAACAGTTATAATGTGATGTGATGATTAACTAATTCACAATTAAAAAAAAAAAAAACTACTTGTTTTCCACAGGATCACTTGACTATACTGCACTAACTATAGACAATAATTATCAGTTTCAACCAAGATTGGTTTATTAAAGTTAAAGTTTAACTGTGTGTTTCCACAATTAGCACTACAACTGGGCCTTTGTGCAGATTGGTTTATTATTTGGTTGGATGGCCATACTTATCCTTCTATTTAAGTGTAACCTATGCCCATAAACCAGGTTTGGATAGGAATGATAGCAATATGGACAAGAAGGATAGTCAAGCATGGCCTTCCCTAAGTAATGCAAGGTGTGGCTGTCTTACCTAAAGAAGGCTTTAAGTTTTATTACAGTGAATATGCCTACTATTAGTCTAAAAAGTTAATAATATTTTCACCTGAATAGTTGGTGGCATTTTTGATATGATTTTCTTAGCCATGATCTCTACTTCTTTCTTTTTTACATCCTTCTCCTTCTTTCTCACTTTGCTCTTACAGCATGTTGTTAAATCAAGAGTGTTAAGTTCTTCATATTTTTGTTTTAACGCTGGATCTTTAGTTTCAAAAACCAACCTAAAAATGTGATTTTTAATATTATTGATGTATAGATGTTTTTTTTATCTCCTTCCATCTTGGAATCTGTCTTTTCTGAGACATTCAGCGAAGAGGTTACGTATGTGCATGAGAAGTGGCTTGCATGGTGTGACTCTATCGAGACACCCATTTGTATGGTTTGTTTCGGGTTATGAGAGTAGGTCTTGTAGAGCTTTCCTTTTTAGCCTTCTAAATACAGAGTCTCCAGTCATTAGTGAAGATGCTAGATATATAGATATGTATGTTTGAGCTGAAACTGTTTACCAAGTGCCTCTGATGCTTACACAAACAAATATGCCTGTGAACCTACTGATACAACCAAGACCTAATGGTCATTGTAAGATAAAATATCTGTTATCCCTAATTGTTAACCTAAACATTTCAGGGCTCCAGTCATCCAAAATAATGTATGTTTTTTTCTATAGGTAGCTGAAGCCCTGTGGATAGTAGTATTCTAACACTGATAATAAAACAATAATATAGTAAAACAGTAGACATACTTATTTTTCAAATCACAAAAACGCAGGAGAGCCCAGCAGATTCCTCGTAAATCATACAAGCAGCTTGGGTTGCATTTGAAACATTTCCAATCATCAGTGTTTTCAATCTCCCTTATTTTTGTAATACCAAAGTTGCGTTTAATACATTTCTGAAAGATTAGAGATAGAATAATAAGACCAAAAGGATGTCACTACAGTATAACAGCCTGCAATCTGTTCCTATTCTATAGAGGCCCACTTAAACCTAGAAGATGATGTGATAGTTTAATTACTCACATTACTTGAGGAATCATGTTCTTACCGCACAAAATACATGTGGACAGTCCGAGCAACAATACACCTGCCCTCCTTGTCCACACCACCGGCAGTACAACTCAGACCCGTCTTCCCCCTTGTCAAATTCACCACTATTGTAGAATGTATGACATGTTTGACACACCAGCGTTCGCAGCATAGGGTGAATCTTCATTTTGGGTTCATTGTTTGCAGAACAACCCAAGTGGCGATCACATGCTGTGCAGTGGAGGCGATGATTGGCAACTCTCGTCAAATCTGTACCAGAATTGACTAGTTTTAGCATTTCATAACTACAGTAAGCACTACAAAAATGAGGTCAAAAAGTTTACCGCTAAAATTTTTCTTGTATATTGCTCTCTCTTCTTCCAATATATCCTCATCAAAATCGGCATCATGTGGATCTAAAATAATACAGGATATGTATTAATTATATCGTAGTCTCACGATACGACTGCAAGATAAGAAAAAATAGTACCAGGGAAAGATGGAAAAGCACTAGCGTCGACAGAATCTGCGTTTAGAACCGGCTTAGCAAGCTCGGTCGAAGCACCTTCGTTTTTGATCTCACTCATTGTAACAACTACACAAACATGCTCCAACAGTATATTTGCCAAAACTTAAACTAGGAGGTATTCTCAGTTAAATGGAATCCGTGAATCGTTAAAGCGATTTTGCACTATAACGTTTACAAAATTACACAGCCATTTTCTTCCCGCAAGTCAGTCGGCCATATTTCTTTTTATTATTTTTTATTTTTTTATATTTTTGTAAGGTGCAGCCATATAAGAACAGAGTAAAAACTGTGTTATATATTGTTTTATCCTATTTTTTCAGCACACATCAACAAAATATTCGAAAATGGTTTTTTTTTACTTTCGATGTATATAAATTATGCTGTATACGCTGTGTAGTTTGAAAACTGATGCAGTCATTCTAGTACGTATACTCGCAGACTTGTTGATTTATATTAGATTTAATAATATTTATGTGTACCGCCATCGAATTAATTATTAATAAAATACGAGTGAAATGGCAGTATACAAATACCGTGTGCGAAACACATCGCAACTTTTTTTAAAGTATTTTATTATTTATTTATTAGTTTTAGACTAGATTTAGCACTGGCAATACCAGTTGTCTGTCAGTGTCCAGGGTTGCCGACTTAGCACTTTCGGTGCTAGATTTGGCACTATTTTCGCAATTCCAACAATATAATTTGAAACATTCACCACCTAGCACTAAACAGCCATAATTCTGGAAGAATAAAATTAACTTGGAAACTTTGAATTCACTTCTTCATATCCGAACAGGGCTCAAAAACTTTAATAAAACTTGCCATACATCTTAAATTCTCCAAGATATTCCTAAAAATAACCAAGAAAGATTTAATGCACTCATTTAAATTGAAATAGTTTCCACTTCCACGGCAGCAGGCGGCGGCGCGGGCGGGGCGGCGCGGGCGGCGCAGTACAACAAGAAGAAAACATAGCAGTAGAGACCAAGTAGAGACAGATGATAGTGAAGATGACTAAATGTAGTTTGAAATAATTGTTATAATTATTGGCTGATTCGAAAACTAACAATTTTATCTTTAATTTTTATCATTAGCACTTTTTGAGATGCATTTAGCTTCCACCTAAGATAATGAGTTGGCAACCCTGTCAGTGTCAGAGTGTCAGTAATTTTTATACTCGTTTGATGTGTGAACGTGTCTCTATTTTTAATAAATTTAAAAACCGGCAAAACCTTGTTTTATATGTTTTTCTATTTAAAAACGCAACTACGAAAACGTGAAAATAATAACGCAAATAATTTGCAATTTCAAAAACATTTGACGTAGTTTTTTCTGTTATTTATTGTTTGAAAACAAAGACCGACAAGATACATCAGCTGCAGAGGCGTCTGCGTTATTTATGCTGACTTGATTTGAATGTAAATAAAGAAAAACATCCAAAATGACTGTTACTTATACAGGAGAAGTAGCTACCTGCCGTGGTTTCGGAACTTTTCTAAAAGTTTTGTTCAGGTGAGTAGGTTATTGTAAGTCATTACAATTAATATTATTATTATTATCGTAAAAGCTGTACGTAAGTGGCACCCTTACGAGCCATTAATAGTAGGTGTTAAATGCTATTTTGATAACATAACCAAAAAGGTTCAGTAGTTTTAACTAAGTACATAAACAAATTGGACCCTGTTAAGCAGAAAAGATCCAACCAGCGCTACATTACTTTTGAGTAAATGCAGTTTAAAGTTTGGCAGTGAAAAAAAAAATCAAATGACACTGTACCTTGTTGAAAATATAGTAGTGTAATTAGGTTACAATGTATAGATTATTTTGAAGGTAGTTTATTGTATGTTATTTTATTAAAAATATCTAAAATTCCTGAAAAACTATACGTGGATCCTTTTTGCAAAATACAATATTTTTATTTTAGTGTGTGGTTCATTTTAGAAAGGCGAAGGAAATTTAAGTCAGTTGTAATATAAAACGTTTTAATGAGAGAAAAATAGGAAATAATATATAAAAATGAATCAGCATTCACGGCCACTCAGTCTGTAGTTTCAAACTCTACCTCAAAATCAGGTGCGGCACCAAATTCATCTATGTCATCTTCTACAGTATTGTCGCCCGTTAGATTTTTGTAAAAGGCGTGAGCATCTTTTGGAATTAAATTCATAAGGCTTGGCCAAAGCATATTCATTAAGCCCATGGTGATTAGGCGTTGTCTTCCACGTTGACGTTTTTTTAGATCAACCTCTTAATTTTCATCTTCTAAACTTTTTCGCATGAACCAGGAAAACATTGCTTCTTTTTTCAAATGTTGGTGTTTTAGAGCACACTCTATTTTCCCGAAATCGGTATCATTTGGTAGAAAGCCATGTCCGGACTCTAAAAATCTAATATTCATATTAGATGAGACCAACAAAGAGTTTACTTCCCTAAAGATTATATGAACACAATGAGAACCTGCAAAAAAAATAAACCTCTTCAAGTGTATAGAATAGAAAGCAAAGATTTCCTAAGATCAGAAAATCTTGAAAATTTAATAACTAACAGAAAAAAAACCATTACCGGCGAAAAGATATCCTGGCTTAAAACTAAAGAAATTTTATTGAAAAAAGAAGCAATGTTTTCCTGGTAAATGCGAAAAAGTTTAGAAGATGAAAATTAAGAGGTTGATCTAAAAAAATGTCAACGTGGAAGACAACGCCTAATCACCATGGGCTTAATGAATATGCTTTGGCCAAGCCTTATGCATTTAATTCCAAAAGATGCTCACGCCTTTTACAAAAATCTAACGGGCGACAATACTGTAGAAGATGACATAGATGAATTTGGTGCCGCACCTGATTTTGAGGTAGAGTTTGAAACTACAGACTGTGTGGCCGTGAATGCTGATTCATTTTTATATATTATTTCCTATTTTTCTCTCATTAAAACGTTTTATATTACAACTGACTTAAATTTCCTTCGCCTTTCTAAAATGAACCACACACTAAAATAAAAATATTGTATTTTGCACAAAGGATCCACGCATAGTTTTTCAGGAATTTTAGATATTTTTAATATAATAACATACAATAAACTACCTTCAAAATAATCTGTATATTATAACCTAATTACACCACTATACTTTCTAAAAGGTACAGTGTCATATGATTTTTTATTCACTGCCAAACTTTAAACTGCATAATACTCAAAAGTAATGTAGCGCTGGCACTTTAAAATACATATGATACTAAAAGTATTATAATATTTATTGAGACTTCTGAAAGTTATGAATAGATCCAAGCAACAATGGTTCCATAGATTTTTGAAACCATGTGAGTTACTTATTATGCAAAAAAGATCCAAACCGCATGGTATTAAAAGTATTCTTTTTATTCAGACTTTTGAAAGTTATAAATAGATCCAAGCAACATGGAACTTTTTTGCATTTTTTAAATTCATCATTAGAAAGATGGTATTTTTGACACAGAATGACTTTTACTAGTAAATGTGATCAAACTGCCTGGATCTTTTGTGCATATATGAAAGTCGATGTGGTCGTTAAGGATACATTATTAACTCGATTTAACAAAGAATGTGGGTTGGATCTTTTCTGCTTAACAGGGTCCAATTGATAGACAAATAAACACCCAACTGACGATGACGTCTTGTTGCGGAAAATGAGTCTAGTTACCCAATTTACATTTAGATAACAAGCAAAGTATAAAAACGGCAATTTTTTATTGGAACCATAAATACTCTTCTTTGCCTTTTTTACTCTCAATTTTTTATTTGCTACCTGCTGAATACTGAAGTGCTATTTAGTATTGGAGGGTTACATAAACAGTTAAAACTAAACCTAAATTTATAAATTTCCCTATTTATAGAAGTTGTTCGATTATATGAGTAGCCCCCAAATTTTAAATGGTATTTCAGTATTCACTATTCAGCCATAAGAGTAAAATAACCAGCATCTTGTCATCCTCATTAACTTAAAATAATTGTTTTTGATAAGTAGGTATTATACAGAATAAAATCGTCAAGTTTGCTATAAAGACAGGTCTGCAGATAGAAAACATTACTATGTCTGTTTGCTAATTTCAGTTTTCTGCTCACACTTCTTAATTTTTGTACTTATCTCAGTAGGTAGAGGTCACAATGGTAGAGCTGTATTGGTTGATGGATTTTATTATTTTATAAAGAAACAGGATGTAATTAACCATTCAAAATATTATGGTTCCAATTTCACAGCCAATCCAATAAGCCTGTAAAAGCATCATGTGAACAGATAATTCTTTTTACTGGCATATGAGCCTGCAAGATGTGCAGCAATATTTGCTTTAGTCTGGCTTACAGGACACTTGGTAATCAGCACCATATGAATGATCAATATTTAAGATAAATTGTAAGTTATGAAAAACCAATTGACCAATTGAAAAAAACAACCTATACAACACTTTATTTATCCGGTTTTATCGCGTTTTTATTCATTATTTAACCTGAGCTTTCGCCAACTTTACAGTTGGCTTTTTCAAGGTTGACTGAGATGGCCTTGAAAAAGCCAACTGTAAAGTTGGCGAAAGCTCGGGTTAAATAATGAATAAAAACGCGATAAAACCGGATAAATAAAGTGTTTTATTATGCAAAATCGCGAAAACTATAGAAGAAATTATAACAACCTATACTTCATAATAGAGGTGATGTACAATGTTCTATTCCATCCTCATCACAGCCTATAATGGAGAGCATTGTGCATCACACTCTATGAAAGACAGCAAGAGGCTCCAGGATAGGGCTGGTCATCTGATTCTTCATTCTGAACTTCTTTGCCTGGCTAGTCTGTCCACATTTTGGCTTCTACCAATTCAAGTCAAGGGCTTGTTTAGGGATTTGCAAGTGTGTAATCTACTACCTACACAATGTTTACCCTACCCAAATTTTTATTTTACTGATACTGTTAAATACTTATGCTGATACTCCATATTTTTTAAACCATCTTTATTGTGCCCACTGCTGGGTTAAGATCTCCCTCCCTTACCTTTTCCATCAAAAACTATTTTGCGCCAAAATTCGCCATTTTCCCAGGATAGCATAAATATCAATAGGAAACACACCACCGTTTCCTACTCGTATTTCGTCTTTCCACATGCTCAGCGTGACTACCTCATTCCACGTCTTTGAGTGCACAATACTGACGTGACTGCTAAGTCCCACTTGACCATCGCAAATGTTACCGATATCTGCCTGTTTTGCAACGCAAGCTGATGACTGCTGTTATGCAGTCTACGTACGTATGCCCTTGGCGTCAAGCATGCTGCGCTCGATGAAATTTCTTTAAAATGGTTATCCTTTGAAGATTACATAGTCTGGGCAAAAGAAGTAGGTAAATAAATAATTAATGTAAACAGCGATTGAAATTAGGCTCTCGTACTTATCACACCCAAGCAATACAACCAATTTCAAGATAGAATTGATTTCACGGTGATTCATTCTATCAGAGAATCTAGCTTGCTTGAGAAAGTTTCTTTTGCGTTTATAATACGCATTTATTAATTTTGTAAACACGAAAGTTTGTATGTACGTGACTTTGTTACTCCAGCGCGCAAAAACTAATGAACCGATTGCTATGTATCTTGGAATATACGTAGCTGAAGACCTGAAATAACACCTTCTCCCGATATTCCCACGGGAACAGGAATTACGGGGGTGAAACCGCGAGGCGCAGCTAGTTGTTTATATTTTCAAACAAATAATTAAGGGGCCGTAGTAGGCCAGAACTGATGTTTCTAGGGTGAATTACTACAAAAGTTATTTGAAATAAAAGTTTTTGAAACCATATTTATTAAAGTCGAGGATATTTACTAACACGTGAATGTCGTGAAACAACGATTCCTGAAAATTTTCTCGATAGAAAAAAAATCCAAACTTCCCTCTAAATTGTACAAATAAGTGATATTACTCAGTCAATATTGTACGAAAACTAATAAAACTTTGTATGAGAACTGAACTAAAACGCAAAAAAATTTTGCATTGTCGCATCTTACGTCCTTCACTTACCCATCTGAAATTCGCTAGCTTTATCCCTGTCACGCTATTAGGGTTATATAGGCCCTTAAGTAACTACGTCAGTTTTTTGGCAGTTTAAAATGGCAAGTCATAACAGCAAGACTATCTAGAATTTCCTCTGACAATATTTTACGCGTCGCGTCGTCCTTAGTTCTCTCTGTGTCGTATTGTCCATTGACTGGTTTGTCGTACTTACAAGTAAGTTTCGGTAGAGTTCAGGTCTTTTCGAGGTATAGTCTTTGCTACTACTTTCCCAAAAACTGAAGAAAAAAATGGTGGCGACTATCGACCTATTCACCTTCTTGATATAACGTTTTTGAACCCTGGTCTAAATACGTGAACTTAATTTGTTTTCCCCTTCTTTCCTAAGTACCTAGCCCCGAAGTTGATGCTGTTCTTAAAATGAATGTTCGTAAGTTAAAATAGGTACTGAAATAAGTATATATAATAAGTATTCGTAAGTTAAAATAGAGTATCTAGAAATACTCCATAAGTGTAGAAAATAAAGGTCGCTGCACCTAGCTAGCAGCTACAGATCGATATATGTTACGTGGGTAATGCATACTACCTTTTAAATCAGGCTGCTGCAAATTAAATTAAATACTCTTCGAGTTAGTGTCTAACTGAGCTCAGAGATTCCAACAACTCCCATCTTTATCTTATCCTAAAATTAAAATAAGAGCAATCAAATAGCAAATTTTCTAACATACATATATCATGTTAACTTAATTGAAGGTTAAATTTAACGTTGATTAGCCTAGCATAGCATCAAACAGAATGTGATTATTATGGATGTCCTTGTGCTGAGAGCGTTCAGTGCTTTGATTGTTTACCCACTGACATATTCAATATGACTAATGTTTGCATTCGTGTTTTACATTTTATCTTGTGTCACACGAAGAAACGACATATATTTGACTGGGTTGACGAAGACTCCAAATATCAAGAGGGCAACAGGTAGGTCCCTAGAATTTCAATACTCCAAGTGCAGGTAGTTAGTTATATTTCTTGAATTTGTGTAAGTAATATTAATACTTAGTGTGTAGAATATTGTGGTCAAACAACCATTGTACAGTATCACTCTACTTGCTTAGTTCATAAAATGTGTTCGGGTTCTAATGGGAATTAGAAAAGAACACTTTATTTCCTAGTTTAGTTCACATCAAAGTGCCACGAGCTACCGACGTTTCGGTCCTGTATCGATGTCCAACCCCATTATTACCAGGCAAGAATATCAATTATTCACTCAAATTACTGCATTTTCCTGTCTTCCATTTGGTTCATTGCACTGTTATTGATTTTGTTTCTATGAAACTTGTTGAGTTACTTATTTTTAACTGGCACAGGGTCTAATTGTCATTATTGTGATGATCCCAACTTTTGTTCGGTTTCTCAATTTGGTAATCGCATCGGCAAGTTTATGAAGGACCAAAAACTCGATCATTCCACTGAAATATGTGGTTTAGGTTAGAACACCCAAAAATTAAATATTTTACCTACTTCTAAAAAATTCGATATCGTTCAGATCGATAAGATTTACAGCGAATATTCCAATCACATTATAGCAGACGAAGAACCGGTTGTTCGATCCCTGATAATACCGATCGTGTCGGTTTTTTGTGATGAATTTAGCTGTAGGTAGCTATGTCATTTTGGCAAATAACATCGACATCTGTTAGTCTAGTTCTAGATGAATAACGAAATGCAAATTTAAGGAAAAGTCTTGGAAAAGTCAAACGATAACAAAAGAAAAAAGTACAAATGAAAAAGAACATCGAAACATTAAATCGCATTAGGTACATAGTTACCTATATGAAACTAAAAATTCGATCTTCTTTTGTTACGGACGCTAACATTTTGGGATATGGACATTAGGAAATTAGATATTGATAGGTATATGAACACTGGAATAAGAACAGGATGCAGTTTCCACACCTTCGGAACATTTTAGGATTTGGACATTATCTCTACCTACTAAACAAAAATATCAAAATGTCGTATATCTCGTCCTACTTACCTACATAGTATAATGGAAGCTGATAAAATATCACAACAGTAATGTATGTGTAAAAATGCACGCTCATAATTAGTAGGTAGGTAGCATGGCCATACGGATCTCGTGCAGTCGGCAATAACAGACTAATTACTATAGTCTACAGCTGTAGTTCAAGTTGAACATCAAGGCCGTAATCGTAACATATTGAAACTAAAATTAATAATTATTTACCTACCTACTGTTTAACTGGATCATAGCTATTGCCCGGCTGTTATGTCCTGAATGGTACTGCCTATGCCGATTATCGTAATGATTTGATGGTTTTCAACAATAGTTGTTTAGTATCAGTAGGTGGTCCGGTTGTTATGTCCGATTGATTTTAATCACCGAACTGTTAAAAACAAAAGACAATCGTATAAGAAACTATGAAATTTGCTGTCATGCCTTTAAATTCTTTATCCTATAAATATTTAATACCAATTGCTATTGAGTATCCGATGGCGAGAATTGCAAATAGTGCTTACCCTTAGGCCTTAGGCTAAGCAGCTGACCTGAACTTGTGCTATACTATATGATGATTAATGGCCAGAAAAAGGAACGAAGGGACATAGGTTCTTTTAAAGAACTTAAAGTAACTGCCAGACTAGATAGAACCAATTTTTACATGTCACAGTCGTGTATTTGCCTGCCGCCCGCGCCGCACCCTACATAAGAGGTCATTCCTCAATAAACAGATAAATAATGTTTCTATGTAACTACAGCATACGAGGCTAAAAGTAACTTACGGCGTAAGTGTAAACGCAAAAACTCCCTAATGGAACATAAGTATTAGGCCAGGATAGAACCCTTTGGAAATGGTAAAAATTGAAACTATAGTAAAATGAAACCCATTGGAAAAGGAAGAGAATATAACAAAAATGATAGAAAAAATAAATTACTGACTAAAATAAATAAAAATTGTCAGGAAGGGAATGGAGGAGTTTTTAAGGGGGAAAGTCCTATGGAAAAATAATAATTTGAAAGTTGTAGGTAATAAAAAGATGTACAACTTTTGTAGATATTAACATTTTTTCACATAGGCTTAAAATTTATGTAAAGCATTTAAATACCACGTTATTGGTTTTATATTATTATTATCTTTTACAAAAAATATATTTTTTCACGAAAATTTGTAAAAACTTGGTGAAAAAAATTATCATTCTACTAGTAATTTTTTACTGTTTAAAAAAATATTGACCCTGGTCTATGTCGTGTTTCACTTAAAACATTTTTACTGTGATGTTTACCTTAGAGTAATGTTCTAAATGTAAGTCATGAACAATCAAGTTGCACACTATCAAGTTTCATGAATCATGACGTAATCCACACGTCGACATGCGATTCGCATACTAAACCAGCTATAAAATTAGTATTCAGAAGAACAGTTAATTCGACACTAAAGTAGAGCTTGCAATGAAACAATATACCTACACCTAAGGCGCTTTGTTACGACGACGTGTTCGAGTAGTTGGCGGAAAGAAAAGGCTACCAATAATCTAATACAGATATAAAAAACATAGAATACACAAGTAGGTGTTGGTCTAGTGGTAGATACCCCGACTTTTATTCCGGGGGTCGTGGTTTCGAATCCCGACTGACCGCGCACCTATGTCTTTTTCTTTAAGAAACAGTTGTGTGCACTATAAAGTCGCTCTTACGGTGAAGGAAATTACCGCGAGGAACCTGCTTAAAGTTATTCATAAAAGAATAGAATAGAATAGAATAGAAAATCATTTATTAGCTTAGAACACACGACACATTAGAATACAAAAAAAAAGAACAATAAGATAATGTTAAAAATCAGTTGGTGTCAAATCAGCAGTTAAAGACCAGTTGTAGGGCTAGTTGCGAAAACACACAGTTAAAAAAACGATGTAATTCTTAACAAAACAGCTGCTAGCTCCATATTACGTAACTTGTTGCTGTATAGCCTTAACCACTTACACTCCACTTAATGGTATCTGATACTTGTAGAATGAACTTGAGACTTTAGAAGCCTTTTTGTCTGGCAACAAGGGGTACATCAACAAGCATACTCTAGAATTGTATGAGAATGTCATCCTAGGTTTTTTATTCATTTTCGTGGATAATAAACATTTAAGATTTCTGTTCACGAAAGCCGCAACGCAACTAACTGAGTTTTCTTTTCAGATGGAGAGGAAGTATCTACAAATTAGTATGGCTGGATCTACTTGTGTTCTTGCTACTTTACTACATGCTCAATTTAATTTATCGTATGCTTCTAGATGAAAGTTCAAAAAGGTAAGAAATCAGGTACTATCAATATTAATAATTAATATTTACATACAATAAATGAATTATATTGTAAATCATTATATTAGAAATATTTTTAAAGGAAAAATTCATCTTCAAGAATTTACTTGCCGCCGCAAGTGAATTTTTGAAGATGAATTTTTCCTTTAAAAATATTTCTAGTAAATATGCCTTGAGCAATAAAAACAAATTTACGAAATATTAATCATTATATTGTAAAATATAAAACGACATAAAATGATTTGCTATTTCTATTACAATTAAACATTGTCACTATCATAAAACGTTTTATATTTACAGTGAATGACCTTTAGGTTATGTTGACAAAGAAAAACTAATATGTAATTAGTATCAGAATAAAAAACTACGAAAGCTTTAACAATTTATTACAATTAAAATAAATTGATTTGTTCTTTACGTAGTCTTGTGTACAAGCCAGTTGAAATTACTGATGAAATATCGAGCTCCGCAAAAAAGCAAATTAAAACATACAAGATGTAACGGGTAAGCCCTTTTAATCCGAAAGGGGGTTGTTCTAGACGTTTAGGCGAACAACTTTTGTTCTACGACTTTTGAAAATTCGAAGTACTTTTCGAAAAATTTAGGTGTAAAGTTTACTTGAAAATCAGCTGTTTCTTAGAGTTCGAGGTCATTGACCTTATGTTGTTCTTTCATTTAGTTTGGTCTACTACAATCAAACCTTCAATTGCCTTTATTTTCAAAAACAGCTGTTTTTCCAGTGAAACATAATCTCAAAATTATCAAAAAAAAAGTTCGAATTTTCAAAAGTCGTAGAACAAAAGGTGTTCGCCTAGACGTCTAGAACAACCCCCTTTCGGATTAAAAGGGCTTACCTGTTACATCTTGTATAAACATCCCGTTTTTAACTAATATTTTAAATATAATATTAATATTTTTAATTAATTGTTTTTGTTAAATAGAGCTTTTGAATAAACCTAAACTAATATTTGTGTTGAAAAACAATCATGTTAGTTTTAAATTACACTGATTTCCATTACGTGACGTTATTTACAATTTTCAGTTTACATCGACTGATCTTTGTCCTTTAAATAACTGCATGAGATCTAATTTAATTTCAGGATGTTCGAGGGAGTAGTAAATTATTGTAGTTTTCACGGGAATGTGATTCCTCTGTCGTTTGTGCTAGGGTTCTATGTCACTGTCGTAATGAACCGCTGGTGGAGTCAGTATACGACTATTCCTTGGCCAGATTCTATAGCGGTTTTTGTCTCTGCATCTATTTATGGCCAGGTGAGTAATCTTACAAAAATAATTAAGACTTTACATGTACCGACTGAAATGTTTATTCCAAATCTGACCAACAGTGACAGCAACAAACCCCGTAAACATCATTTATTATGTGCAAAATATTAGGGAACATTCTGATACGATCTGTGATGCCCGTGTACGCTTCGCAAATAACTCCATTTATCGTTTTCGGATAAAGAAATAACAGAAAATTACCTCTACGTTTTAAAATCAAATTACACGATACACAGCACGTATTTGGTTTGCATCATTGAGAAATGCAAATCTTTGATATAAGGAGGACATACCGTCATTACGTTATGTATAAACAAACATAAGATACCTACCTAATCTAATCAGTCACTAGTACAATGTCTTTAAACAGAATGATAATGTCAATTTACCATCTGGGCAAGAATGATTACTATATTACCTATATTTAATTCACAGATTATGATGAATAATTGATGTTCTTCAAGATATGGATCTTCCCTGGGTAATAAATTAATAATACGTGGAGTTTAAAGATCCTAGTTTTTGTGATAATTAGATGTGTACACATACCATTGGTGTTATTTTAAGTCACGGTAATATGATTGACATACAAAAACGTTTTTTCAATGTTAATAACTATGAAATTGTAGAACAGTTTAATGACCCGTAACCTGTTTGAGTGTATTATAGTCACGAAACGTGTAAATTTATTGAACTTGCATGCTGTATTTGGTAGAAAAGCATCGAATTGTTCCGTTTTCAAATTCACTTGATGTTTCAGTACATTTTAGAATTTAAATTTCAGACCTTGGCCTGTTATGTTGTTGATTCTATCTATTTGGTTAGTCTAAGTAGGTATTGTAATTCGGACACGAATCATCCTTCCTCACGGCTGTACTCAAAATCTTCCTAATTGAAAACTTTGCTGAGAAATGCATTGGCACAGGTTCGAATTATCTGGACAAAGATATTGTGAAACTGTGCCAAAAACTTAGGTATCCGTCAGGTACGTTTTTGAATGCGGCCCTAATTACAATGCAAAACCGTCACGATTTGCGAGTGTTACTCGATATACTTGTTGGTTCCGTAGCAACTGCACAGATTCTCAGCTTGATAGATATTTTCGATTTCGCAGCCAGATTGTATTGTTTTCTTTATGTTTCCCATCGAGCATCAGTTTTTGTACTCACATCGCGGGAAAATCTTGTGCAGCTATTGACGGCGACTTAGCTAAGTGTCCACCTTTCGCCATAATACGCTTTGGACGCATCGTATCAAACGGATCGTCTTTTATTTGTATTGTTTATTTTGTTTTATTTTATCATCACAAACACTTAAAATAATATTTTACACATTTTCTGCCAAGGTGCATAGCGGCTTGGACTATAGAAAGTCACATAAGTGCGCGATCTTTACGATGCGAATTGGTGGACCCACATGTTTGACTTTTACAAAGGATATTACGATCCGTTTTATGGAACGCGTCTGATACGTACGATCTTCGTACGATGCCAAAAAGTGGACGCTTAGTTTTATAGACAAAGACATATGCATTAAGTAAAGCTTTCTGATGCGTTATAACGATGTATATATGAAACATGTATTCTTTTATTTCTCATTCGTCCAGGTGAAAATCTGTCTAGATGTGAAGAATATCTAGCTGGACGCTATTGATTGTTATATATATTTTGTACGCAGGACGACCGCGCCCGGTTGATGAGGAGGACAATACTCCGTTACGTGTGCCTTTGTCTCACTTTGGTGCTAACTATGATCTCTCCTCGAGTCAAAAAGCGTTTTCCAACGCTCGATAATTTAGTCGAAGCCGGTTTACTTCTCGACAACGAGAAAACAATATTAGACAATCTCAATGTAAAGTTCCCTAAACCAGCAAAGCATTGGTAAGTTGATTCATACATTATTCAGAAATTGTTTTGTGCAAATTATTATGATTCATTCGTTCGGAGTAATGTGATTAATTTATGATAGGTAGGCCTGAGTTTCTGTGGTGCGGCATGTTTTTATCTTTTATTTGAAGTATATCAATTTCCTATCGTTAAGATAATTAACTTCTGTGTCTCAGTGAATTTACAGTGCTCTGCGAAGTTTGCGAGTTCGATTCTCGCCTTCAAAAAAATGTTCGGATAATTTATAGATATTTGTTTCAGGTCCGGGTGGGCCAATATGTATTGGAAGTATGTACTTAAAACGTTTTTGATTTCCAAAGCACTGCTTAGTTTGGGGCTACAGGCGAGCTATGTGTCTTGATTTAAAACTGCTTGCCGACGACTGTAATATTTCCTTATGACTAACACTCTGTGACCAAAAACATCCCTATTCCATAGACTTTTGTGTCTAAGCTAAGTCCTCAACTAAATCAAATATCTTTTAAGTTTATGCGAAATCTTTCTATGCGTCTGTCTGTTTCACCGCTATGGACGCAATGGATTTTGACACGGCTATCATTATTCCGGAATGTATTACTGCTCACTTATAGAAATCCGGATAGAGACGCTAATATGACAAGCGTTTAAAACTATCCATATCTATCTCTCCATACTCCATCATATTCTTAAAATAAAATTAGAAAAATTATTACGTTTAAGTTTATTTATCCATGTAATATGTTATTTTTACTAGCTACACCCAATTATAGTGAAATTGGCGTGTCGACCTTGAATAAACCACACCAATGCTGATGTAAAGAGGAAAAGTTGTTTTGTTTAATTGTGATAAAACAAGCGATGCTTCTAAATAATTGCGCTAAGTAAATTAAGTATTATTTTCCGCAGAAAGTATAAATAGACACCACAATGATACTCTGTAGAATTTCAAACGGAATTATTTTTTAATAATTCTAATACAATTGCTAATAAATAATGGTGTTTCTTAAACATTTGCGCAACTTCATTGTGTCTGCCGACAGTCATTAAACGTATGTAGTTGTTCCTACGCCATTGTGTTAATTACACTACACGCAAACTGATTCTAAGTAAATTATAAAGTATTGCTGGAATTTTTAGTGGGGTTTCCAAGTTATCGCGTACGTTTGGAGTTGACAGATTAATTGCAGTTGCTATGTTCGAGTACTTTGACTTTTCCATCGTGCTGACGCAAGCAAATGTTTGGAGTTTATTGACCTTAGTTTTATGACCACTCCAAAACGCAAGGGACTAGGTATTTTGGCGTAATTAGAATATATTATAATGGAAATGTGAATTCCCTCAACGATTCTACAACGATCATACATGCTTGAAGCAAGCCTATCTTCTTTCCTATTCGAACCAAATCCTAACTTAAAACTAAGTTTTAAATTGCTTATCTGATGTCTTACCGTGTTTTCCTCCAAGGTTGCCAATAGTGTGGGCGACGAGTATCGTCACGAGAGCTAGGAAGGAAGGTCGGATACGAGACGACTTTGCCGTTAAGACGATAATCGATGAGCTGAACAAGTTCAGAGGACAGGCTGGGCTTTTACTCAGCTACGATACCATCAGCGTGCCTTTAGTTTATACTCAGGTTCGTATGGAAAACAACTAAACTTATTAAAATATTTTCATGGTCGCATAGTGACGATATTTGCGTGCGAATATCAGTTAAAAGTCATATTAGCACACCATAGAATAGGTAAGGCGAACAGTGGTTTAAGTGGCAATACATATATTTAATACTTATATTAAATAATACTTGTTTGTTTGTTTGAAATAAACAGCTGTATTTTCCTATTTATGTAATATTACGTAGGTTTGTGATTTTCATACTTACAAAGAAACTAGTTTTGCCCTAATCAGGAAGCAATTTTCTCAGCTATTCAGTCACATGACTTGATGAATAACGATTCTAGGCTATTCAGCCTTTCAGATGAGCCTCTTATTTATTTGTGTTAGATGACATTATTTCAGAAGTGGGATTGTTTCATTTAGACAAGCCATAAAAGCTTTCTCACTTTGAATTAAGTAAGAGAAGAGAAAGAAAACAAAACATCTATGAAATTAAACTTCTTTTTCGGTTCCTTTAACGTTCGACGTTTCGAGGTCAATCCAGACCTTTTCTCCGCGTGTAAAACATATGTATAGTTATATGGGTACGTATTTTGATATTCGAAGTATGTAGTCCGCTATAAAAGATGTTCGAACTGAAAGATCAAACAATTCCGTCATTGTTTTAATATTTTAAATTGTCTTTTTACAAACCAACCTAACGAATGAGTAATGAATCGACATAGTAATGGCTAGTAAGATAGTAACAGTGTCTTAAACAACTTTTTGTTTGGATATTTTTATCAGTTGTCAACGGAAATACGTACCTTTTTTAGAGTGATTATTCAGTGAATAATTGGCTCTTTGTGAGACCTTGCTCTGAAATGCAAGTGTTTACTGTATTTATAAGGTTCTATGACATCATTCCGTGATCTATATTGATATTTAAAAAAAATCGAGAGCCTAGATTGCGGCGGAAAATTAATAAACAAACTCAAATTTATTAGGTACTCTCCCGCTGTAAAGTAAAACTCGTTATTACGTTAATTCTTGAAACTCATGTTGATGTGTGGTCGCATCTGTGAGTGTCTAAAAATATTAAGATTTGAATTGTCCTATCCTACTAATATTATAAAGCTGAAAGTTTGTGAGTATGTGTGTGTGTATGTGTGTTTGTTACTCAATTATGTAAAAATCGCTGAACCGATTGCGATGAAACTTGGAATATAGGTAGCTGGATACTAGGAATAACACATAGGCTACTTTTTATCCCGATAATCCCGCGGGAACGGGACTTACGCGGGTGAAACCGCGGGGCGCAGGTATTTTGAAATGTAAAATTTGTAGATAATTAACAATTTTGACAGACTACGACGTAACTACGATTTATAAACATTTAAAAATGTCTGTTAATATAAAATACTGTCAACTGTATTCATAATGAGTGTACAACAAAGAAGTTATATTACTAGAACTAGAAGAATGTTCACGTAGAACTAAAAAGTGTTCCGCTACATTGAGCATGCTGTCCCTTTCTAATAACACTAATAGAAAGGGACAGCATGCTTCAATGTAGCGTTCTGTCCCTTTCTTATAGTGTTATTAGAAAGGGACAGCATGCACAATGTAGCGGAATACTTAAGTTAAACGTGAGCATTCTAGTTCTAATAATATAACTTCTTTGGTATACAATATTTTATACACATTACCGCATGTGAGTTTAAACATTTGTAATTAAGTTGTCTTACCTCCCTAATGGCCATTATAAATCCTTGTATCTTTGCGATATTTTCACATAAATTATCTTGAGATTCTCTCCTACTAGCCACTACCACATTCACAAAGTAAAAACTCCTTTAGCCTATACAAGGTGTAACGGGTATGCCCTTTTAAGCCGAAAGGGGGTTGTTCTAGACGTCTAGACCTACAACTTTTGGAAATTCGAAGTAG
Source organism: Idaea dimidiata (assembly GCA_949358125.1). Classification (NCBI taxonomy): domain Eukaryota; kingdom Metazoa; phylum Arthropoda; class Insecta; order Lepidoptera; family Geometridae; genus Idaea; species Idaea dimidiata. The sequence goes on along the minus strand of OX442339.1, from coordinate 9,128,588 downwards.
TTAACGAAAATTTTAAGTTTAAAGTTACTTACAAATCAGCTGTTTCTTATAGAGTTCGAGTTCGTTGACCTTAAGTTGTCTTTTCATTTAGTTTGGTCTACCTACTACAATCAAAACTTCAATTACCTTTATTTTCAAAAGCAGCTGTTGAGTAAAACATAACCTAAAAAATTAAAAAAAAAGATAGAATTTTCAAAAGTTGTTCATCTAGACGTCTAGAACAACCCCCTTTTGGCTTAAAAGGGCATCCCTGTAACACCTTGTATATTTATACCTAAGTCTATACCTAATTTCGAATTAGTTACACCAATATTTTGTTGAAACTGTTTAAACTCTTTAAAAGTTCTAATCGAATAAAATAACAAAGCTTGATCCAACTAATCTGACCTTATTCCACGTTTATTAGGCATATATACCCCTTACTATAAACGATGATTAACAGCTTGTTAGACTATGCATCTTTTGTCTTTTACTTTGTCTTGAAGTTTTAAAGTTGATAGTCAGAAACAAACTTTACATAACTTGATCATCTATGCTAATCATCTATTATAATAAAAGAGAAAATCCCTGACTCACATACTCTCTTATATATCACGAAATCTCAGAAACTACAAGTAGTAGAAGTCTGAAATTTTGCATAGGGGTTCCTTTTAGTCATCTATTATATAATATGGGGATTCATACCTAGTAGTTCATAAATGTTTTAATTTGTTTCTAATTATAAGTTATAATTTTAGTGTATTGTTAGCCATTTTCGCCTGAGATACAGGATTTTCCTAGTTCAGGCATATGAGTTACTTAGATTTAATTCGCTATTTAGACTTTAAGAAACGTTGTACACAATATTTTTGGAAATAAATTATTGTATTTAATATACTCATGCAAAGTTACAACTTCTTAGTACTAAGCGTCTCTGAGCTGAGCCGCGGACGGACAGACAGACTGACATGACAAAACTATAAGGGTTTCTTGTTGACTACGGAACCCTAAAAATGAATCCCTCAACAACAAAAAAAAAATAGCAAGAACAAAAAAAAAGAATTAGCGAAATTCTTTTTTTTTGTTGTTCTTGCTATTGTCAGAAGAAGGTTCTTATGAACGAAAAAATGCTGAACCGATTTTGATGAGTTTTGGTATAGGAGTATTGGTAACAGCGGGATAGGGACTTACGTGGGTGCTAACAGCTAGTCGTTTATAAGTAAGACCGATAGAGTTACTCCTTAGTACTAAAATTATGTCAAGTGGTTAATACCGTTTATTTTTAACAGGTGGTAACAATCGCAGTATATTCTTACTTCATCACATCCGCTTTAGGAAGTCAGTGGGTTGACAATAAGCTGCCAGCGTCAACTAACGAGCACTACATAAGCAATATAGATCTATACTTCCCAATATTCACGACGCTGGAGTTCTTCTTCTACATGGGATGGTTGAAAGTCGCGGAGTCGTTGATAAACCCGTTCGGTGAAGACGACGACGACTTTGAAGTCAACTGGTTGATTGATAGGAATTTACAGGTGAGTCTCTGGTTATGGTATTGTATTGGGCAATGAAAGTTTGTAATTAAGGATTTTACTATGTTAGATAAATAAACATTACACGACATTACACACAGCGCAATCTAGACCCATACCTACTAATCACATGGCTTGTACTATAGGGACTAGACACACATACTAAAAAATATTCTACTTTTTTTTTGTAAATACATACATCTATACGTAGAAAGACACCCCATACACATACATAGAGACACAGAAATAATGATGATGGCTTTGATCTTTTTGCTTCAATCCTATTTAATATTATAAAGCTGAAAGTTTGTGAGTATGTATCACGTTAAAACTGATTGAAACTGAATAAACCGATTGCCAAGAAACTTGGTGTGCAGATAGCTGGAGATCTAAAACACATAGGCTACTTTTATCCCGATATTTCGGCGGGATCGGGACTTACGCGGGTGAAACCTCGGGTCGCGGGTAGTTTACTTATAAACGCAATGTCGTTTCTATTTATTAAAACGAACTAACGAAATTTCAGATTTATAATTATTACTTAGTAAGAATGTAACCAATTTAAAAATTTTTTTTAGAGAAACTAGTTTTTTTTAAGAAAGGACGAAAGGAACGTATAGTCTATACTTACTAAAATCCGTCGGAATAACATAAAATCTCCGTCTACGATTTTACTACTTATTAAGGCGAACGCACACTAAAGGCCGATTTACACTTCAATAAGTACAGTAGCGAGTTAACTTGCCCATCGGGCGAGTTAAGTTCTTTCGGCAAAAGCGAGTTAAGTAGGAAGTTGATAATTAAGTTTAGTTGAATAGATCGCCATTCTCTTTTTCGGCTAGTTCAGTACGAAGTAGCCCCCTCCCTTGCGTCTCCCGCACCCCGCGAACTTAACTGGCCGTCATGTACACAAGCGAGTTAAGTACCAGTCCATAAGTATGCACATACGGTTTTACCGGTAAAGCACATCTCATGAATGTATCTGATCTCTGAATCGTATTCGTAATTTTATATAATAAAGATAGAAACGAGCCTAGAGCTCACTCATTCGTAAAGCATATCTGTATTCAACTGTATCTTCTTCAGACAATTCCATTAGAAGGTTACTGCTGGCTCTACGTTTATTTCTACTAGAAATCCACTTTCTTTCCCATATGCGTCTTGGTCTATTCATTCCTACTAATATTTCATTTTCAATGTGTTGTACAAGTATATCTACTATTTCTCTAATTATAGCAGATAAATTGGTATTAGGTAATTCCACGTCCATTTATTTAGATGAAAACCACTGTTTTACAAGAAAAATCCTTTGGGACAACAAGAACATAATCTACATAAAAAGTACTTTTTAAACCGAACGCGACTAGTTCTGTTCTCAGAAAGGCAACTTATGACTCCTTACTCGCCTACGTTTGGACGCTACTTACTACTGTCTACTTATTACTTAACTCACTGATTTCTTAACTCGCTACTGTACTTAATGAAGTGTAAATCGGCCTTTAGACTGAAATCTATAGAGCGTACTTAGTTTATGCTAAGCATAATCTTTCATTTGGAGATGTCGAAATAGTGTAAGCATCACGAATAAAATAAAAAGACCTTCATAGTCACATAACAGAGAAACAAAGTTTAGGTCATTATTTTTAATTGGTTTACTTTCTAAATTTGAAAAACTTGAGCTCCGAACTTTATATAGAATCACCCTTGAACGATTCAATTGTACATAGAAATCACTATTCGCCCGTCATCGTTTTATATAAATAAATAAAGAGAGAATTTTCTTCCGATACCTTTTTTACCAACAGCTCAATTCACCGAATTAGACTTTGCTAAACAAAAACTTCGGATAGTTGCGATTTTCTTTTGTCTTGAATCAAAGTAAGCCTTAGCAAAGTCTAAGCACGTTCTATAGATTTTCGCCTTAGTCGAGTCAAACGCGCCGAAAAAATCGAATCCCGGCTTTTGGTTCTGGAATTCTTCTATGCTCTCCCCACATTTAGTCGTCAGGATTCAATGTGTGCAATTGTGCGAGGTTTCATTGACTTTATAAAAACAATTTAATATTCGTTTCGTTTCGATTTGTTCGTCGGTGGGACAAGTGTGCGTTCACCTTTTGGTATTACAACTACTTTTATTACCATTCGCTTGTCACGATTGGTAGTAAAATATCCATGCATGACTATCATAACAAAATAACGACTCAAACCCTATGTATGTCTACAAAATGTAAAAGTAGTGAGTTTTCCTTTAATATCATATTGTTGTAGACATTTAATTCATAAATAAATTGCACGACATTACACACAGCGCAATCTAGACCCAAGCTAAGCACTTGGTTTGTAATATTTATTTATTAAGGACAATACACAGCAAAAATAATACAATATAGATTTAGAAAGTAGAAACAGAAATATATTTTAGACAAGCTGCGCCCCGCGGTTATACCCGCGTAAGTCCCGTTCCCGCGGGAATATCGGGATAAAAAGTAGCATATATGTTATTCCCGGTATCCAGTTACCTATATTCCAAGTTTCATCGCAATCGATTCAGTTGTTTTTGAGTGAAAGAGTAACTAAGTCACATACATACATTCAAACTTTCGAGTTTATTATTTAAAGTAAGATATTATAAAGCATGCTACCTATATTACTTTTATTTTCCTACTGAAATATTGTGTCAAACAGCAACATGCCTATAAATATTGTTATTCCACCCCAGGTTTCATACATGATAGTAGACGAAATGCATCACGAGCACCCAGAACTGATCAAAGATCAATACTGGGACGAAGTGTTCCCGGCGGAACTGCCGTATACCATCGCCACAGAGAACCAAAGGGAAGAGCATCCGGAACATTCCACCGCTAGGATCGCAGTACCGGTCAGACAACGAAGCATGGTGCTCACAACCCCATCATCCCTCAAGATAGACGAAATGGTCCCTTCTAACACCGTGAGTTACAAGTTCGACCCCCCAGAGGTTAGATCCGAATTTTTTATAGCATGCAGCGGAGCGGCTTAGCAGTGTTTGGTCAGGGTTGCCGACGTTACTAACTTTACTTTCTGTTACGGCGACTTCGGTTCTTTTCTCTTTGTTTGGTTTGGTAAGATGAAGCTGATTATCGGTGATAAGAAAGCTTCCATTCTTAAGGCACTGTATTAAAATACAAAATACAAAAATATTTATTCAGAACGTAAATTGTTTTACAAATTGTTTAATCGTTAAAGATCAGCATTAGGTACAAACTGTGTCGCTGTCTTTAACGCTCTTCCCAATAGGAGTAAATATGTTCCGAAAAACATTACAGTTTGGTACTTTTATTTAAAATATTATGAAAAAACTAATGGTTATAAAAGAACAAAGTAGGAACATAATATACAAAAAGTAAGTTCCTTTTCAAATCTATTTTACAGAAAGTAAAACAAATTCAAACCCAAACCCACCAGCTGGATTGATTGATAAATAATTTCATCATAAACAAAATAACCAAAACTTTTAAATTATTTGAAATATTAAGTTATTTATTTTTAATAGAAGCTATTAAGGCGGGAGATATTGCGAAAAGAGGTCTTTAAAAAAATTTGTAAATCATAACGTAAATGAAGCTTCAATAAGTGACGTAATATTTGACCAGAAGTAGATTATTGTATGTACTGTCTCAGTAAGAAAATAATGCAATTTTAATAATTATTGTTTTTACGATAATTTAATTACATTTCGGATTTAAAATTTGCGACTTTGAAATAAATACTTTTCTAATATACTTTTTAAATAGAAGTAAAACTATTTTAGTGTACCGAATCATTTTTTATCTATGAAATACAGCTGTTACGCGATTTATAGATGAACTTTTTAATATACTTAATTCATCTTTACTGTTCTCAAGCACTCGTCTCTTTTTACAGCGCCTTAAATAAAATATTGAAAATGAAATGAATTATCTTCTTCTTTTCAAGTCCATTTGTTCTTTGAAATATAATGCATCTGTATCATTTTGTATGAAGCTTTATGTTCATATCCGGACGTTTTAGGCGAATTTAGGACAGAGGAAGTGACATCATTTGAAACTCGATTCTTTGTTTGTGCAAGTGATATATCGACTAGACAACACCTATCTCTGTAGTTAGTATTTAAAATGTTACTAATTGAATGAATGTAGTTATTTTACGGCAGCCCTTTAACATAGTACTACAGGTAAAAGTCTAACAAAGTTTATAATAGGTTGTTATTTTTTTTTAATAATAGTTGTAGTATTTTAAAATGTTATTATTTAATATTTTTTGTTTTTGTTTTCGTCTTTCAACTAACATTTTGCTCTAATTATGTTCTACAATCACTTCAGAGTTTTTAAGCACTATAATTGCCTATAGGTAACACTTAAAATACTAAAGGAAGTGTAGGCATACTTTATTGCTATTTATTTATAACATCCGCATTTACCACTAATCATTAATCAGCTAAACAATTTACTCGCCAGTTTATCTAATCTTTATATAATACTTTATAATATTTAATTGGAAAATGATACAGGACTCATGATTGGATATTCTATTCATAGAAGTGCCAACATGCCTATTATATACTATTTTTCTACAAATATTAGGTATGTAATATACCTAACTACTCTGTTTTTCTAACTGCCGATCGTGATGTGTATTTCACTTTTTATGTGTCGTATGTTAACACTTTTGCCTTTTAATCTTTTTTTGTTATTTCGTACTTATCTTTTAACTGAAATTTAACAAAACTGAATGTCGTGATTAATGCATATCTGTTTTAAATATTTACTTTACTTCTTAGGGCCAGTGTTGATGTTGCTCTCTGTTGAAATCGTCACTGCGACTATAAAATTAGAGTATATGACACGATATAACGACATCGATCAAAGAAGCGTGTCTACAGTTTACACTGGCCCTTACGGGCGTATCCTATCGGCATGGTTACTATTGTTTTAAAAATTGTTTTAATGATTCTTTACGTTGAAAAAAAAAAGGGAATCCTTATAAAATATTTGATTGTCTGGCTGTTTTATAACATACAATGCATATTTATATTCGCGTTCCCTCTTTTAGTTTTTCAAATTAATTAAGTACTGAGAAACATAAGATTTTTTAACTAGTTACCGGAAACACTAAAAAGTACCTACCCTTTTGGGTAGGGTACACCGTTTTTACGGTGTCATAATCATAATACAGAAGATATATTATTTAAAAAAACATATAAGGTGTACTCGGGTCATTCCGAATGTATACCGAATTGAAGTTAGTTAAATCAGGAATAAACTTTTAGTTCTGATTAAGTGATATAAAAACGATTTTTGAATACCCAAATTCAGAATTATCCCATTGTAATAAAACAAAGCTGACAGGATACGCTCTTAACACTGTAAATCTTGCCCTTCAAACCGAAGTACGCTTCGCCTTGATGTTTATCGTTAATTTTAGTTATCTTATCAAAGGATTCGCATCTTCGACTTTATCGGCACCTTACATAACAAGTACAATATCAATCGTTTTACGTAAGACATTAATTCGTTTTATAAACTCCACAGCAATTGCAAATGAACGATGACGCCGTATCTGGGATACATTTCATTGTATCCCGGGGGAGTAAACGGGTGAAGAAAGACGAGAGGAATTCTATGGGGTCTACAAATTCAATGGCGTCGCTGCAACAAACACCCATGAACCGAACTAACTCCGTAACTTCGATGTTGAAGAGACTGTTTTCTAAAGAAGAGCAGAGGCCGGGACCGAACCCCGCCTCGCAAACTGACGGTATCGGGAGTACGTGTATTGTCACTAATGCTACTAATATTATATCTATAGGCTATTCCATTATTCACATGGGCGTACGTACGCCGGGGCAACTGGGGCGCTTGCCCCAGTCCAAATCCTGACAAATAAATGCTTAAACCTGACCTTATCCTATCCTGACAAATAAAAATAAATAGTTATACAATTTGTAACGGGTAAGTCCTTTTAATCCGAAAGGGGGTTGTTCTAGACGTCTAGGCGAACAACTTTTGTTCTACGACTTTTGAAAATTCAAACTTTTTTTGACAATTTTGAGATTATGTTTCACTGAAAAAACAGCTGATTTTGAAAATAAATATAATTGAAGTTTTGATTGTAAACCATCAAACTAAATAAAAGGAAAACATAAGGTCAATGACCTCGAACTCTCAGAAACAGCTTCGAAAAGTACTTCGAATTTCCAAAAGTCGTAGAACAAAAGTTGTTCGCCTAGACGTCTAGACCCCCTTTCGGATTAAAAGGACTTACCCGTTACACCTTGTTTAGTCCGTACTTTGACTTTTTGGTATTTATAAAGCGGTCTTCGCAACTATCCAAAGTTTTTGCTTAGTGAAGTCGGAGTTTTTCAAATTTAAAATCTTAAGGACGCGACTCATGTGAAATCCCTTCCGATGGAATGGTTTTATTCATAACCGGTATCAAATAGATCTTTAAACAATGTATTATGTTATTGTACATGATACAAGAAGTGTCCCCTTCATTTCAAAAACAATAAAAAATAACTTTAAATACCACTATTATACAGGCAAAGTTACCCCTGTTTTACAAAATAAATCAATTTTTCTTCTAAATCCTTAACCGCTATATTTTCTTATAGGCATCATAATATTAGAAAATACAATACCTAGAACCCCTTCATCGCATTTTTTCAAAATATTATTTTAATCTTCGTTAATTATTGATTTTACGAGAAATTGTAGATTTTTCACGCAATTCCATCTCGCTCATTTATATGCAATAGGACAAGGACCGTTGCTTATCATCTATCGCCGCCTTAACAGAACCAATCAAAAATAATGACCTAAACTTTGCTTCTCTGTTGTGTTATATGTATGACTATGAAGTTTTTTTTATTTTATTCGTATAAATAATACAAAAAGAATTTCGACTATAAATTCCGATTCAAAGTTTATGCTTAGATTTTTCTAAGTTCTGTCTGAGCAAGGTCAAAGTACGCAATATAGATTTCAGTCTAAGTCCAATGAACTTTGTTCCATAGATTTATTGAAAAACCTTTGCAAGGCAGCTAGAAGGTAGAGATAATCGCTCCTTAATTCGTAGCAAAGTTCTTTAGCATGAACTTTGTTCGGAATAAACAGTTTTCGTCAAAACGTAATTTCGCAGCAAATTTCATTAGTTGCTACAACAGTTGGGATTTATTACAAAGATTTCGCAAAAAAATCTTTGGAATAAAATTCATTCGACTATTGAGTCGTATGAATTTAATTTATATTAATCCGAATTGGATATCGGTACCTATTTTTTTTTTTAAATATACTTATCGAGTTTTCTTACTTTTGCCCCAGTTATAAGCAAATGCTGCGTACGCCCATGTTTATCCATCATAATCAAACTAACAGAGCGTGGCTTCCTGTCTCATATTTGGTACTTAAAGTAGCTACTTAAACCATTTTAATTTGTGTCACCACCCTGTTATACTAACATTTAGTTTAGCCTTATATTTAACATAACTGCGTCCCGCGGTTTCACTTGCGTAAGTTCCAACTCCGGATCAAAAGTAGCTAATAGTTATTCCTCGTTAATGTAGCTTTTTATGAATTTTTGAAATCCGTCCGGTAGTTTCGGAGCCTGTACAAACAAACAAACAAATAAATCATTCTTCTTTATTATAATACTAGCTGTTACCCGCGACTTCGTCTGCGTAGAAATAGTGCATAGCCGACTTTTTCGTTGATTAACTCGGGTTCTACTAATTGGATTTCGATGTAAAGTATACCACGACGTTCCTCAAAAATAGAACTATCCAATATTGAAAACCAGATATCAATCGGATTACAGAGAAACAGACAGACAGACATGAATTTTAAAAATTATATAATTTTGTTCTACTACTTTTTCTAAGTCCCATAGACAACTTTTTTTATTTACTTCCAAGTAGAGACTTTTTGTCCTCTCTTCCTTTATTGTAAAGATAGATAGTAGATCAGGATATATACAAATTTATTTCTACAAGTTATTTGAAGTTCTAGTTTTAATAGTTTTTAAAATAATAATCGGTATTTTATGGGCATTTTCCTCTATGTTAGAACTTGTAATAGAGTAAACAAATCCACATTTTTTTTAAATTACTTATACTTCCACTTTACTTATGATATCTATGGCAAATGCCGTTACTTAGAAATGAATGCCGAACGTAGGTTAGGTATTTTCCGTGTTACGTGTTTACCTGAATTTTATCTTTATTACATAGGTATCCGACGAGGAAGTAGGTATTATTGTTTTATCAAATGTTTTTTGATAAAATCCTACTTTACTACTAATATTTTATAAAATGTGAAAGTGTGTGTTTGGATGTTTGTTACTCAATCACGCAAAAACTATTGAACCGATTGCGATGAAACTTGGAATATAAGTAGTTGAATACCGGGAATAAAACATAGGCTACATTTTATCCCGATATTCCCACGGGAACGGGATTTACGCGGGTAAAACCGCGGGGCGCAGCTAGTATCAAATGAATATCAAATCCATATATGGGCAATATGATCTGAGAATGTGTGTTTTTGCCCTTCGTTCTCATAATATTATATTTTCAAAATATTATCTATAGTTTTACAATTTGCAAAAAGGAAAGGGACATTTGGGACTAGAGCCAATGTATAGGCGTTGTCAAACATAATTTTAATGATCTTGTTTTGAGAAGTTTTTTATATATCACGTCTATTCATATTGAAATCTATTTATAATATAAATGCGAAAGTTTTTGTTTTAGGTAGGTATGTATATGTCTATTATAAAAACATATATTTTATAGGGAATCCAATAATTCAATTGTAAAATGAATGTTTTTAACTTTCATAGATATATATTATGAGTATTCCATGGTCCTTTTACGCGAAATAAATATAAAAGCCGATGCAGCGCTGACAATATTTTTACGTCTATCGTAAAAATGAAATGACAATCGATAATAACGCTTAAAACGTAATAAAATATCATTGTTGTGTTTCGACTGTCTTTTTCTGATGTCATACTACTGCTAACGTAGAGATCAGTGACTTCCATATCATTTAGGTAAACATTATAATATGTAAACCGGTTTAAAAATACAAAATCCAAAAATTATGTTTGGACTAGGATTCCGAATTTCCAATCAAGAATTCAAGACCCATTTTAGGCTGTGATTTACCTTGGAAAACTTATAAAATATGACGTCAACCTGAACTGATAAACAGATGTAGTTACCAAATGTGCTCCCAGTTCATATGTTTAGCGTATATGTAATTATAATTAACAACATATAACTAGTAGGCATCTACTATAGTTATATGTTGTTTGTGGCATTTTCCTGTTTCCAATCGTTATGGGAGTTTGAGTTAATTATTTCGGAAACTAAATTAAGACCGGCTTGCATAACGATTTCTGAACATAAACGTGATTAAGAACTGTCGAATTTACATAAACTATCGAAGTATGACGAGATAATAGCAACCTTCTATACCCTTTTTCAGAAACTTAGATCACAAATGTAAACACAGAACTGTCAATTGGGCTCGGGACTTACGCGGGTGAAACTGCGGGACGCTGCTATTATAATATATATACGAGAAAGACACTTACGATATGCGTTTAGTGAAACCCATCTTTTAATGTAGTAGTACTAGATTCCTGTAAAAAAATATGAGGCTTAATAACTAAAATAAATATTCCAGCGGCCACTTCCCGGTTCACGATATCGGCCAGCAACCCTCAGCTCAACAAGCCGGGCGCGGCCGCCGGCAGCATGAAGATCGCCAACGACGTCATTGAGGAGGTCGACGAGCAGGCCACCATCACTAGCATGGGCAAGAAGCCAGAGAATAGGTAAAAGATGAGGGAGACTCAGTAAAGCAGCTTTTCATATTGAAAATCTGACAGACAAACACGGATCTCTTACTCCAAAAAAATAAAGCTACCGTCTCCGGGGCTGTCGAATGTAAAAAGTTTAAATTTAAAAATAATATACAGAGCGGTGTCGGTTTTCATTCCTAGGGTCGTGGGTTCGAATCCAGACCGCGCTCCAATGTCTTATTCTTTAAGGAAAAGTTATGTCCGCCAATAACATCGCTCTTACGGCGAAGGAAAACATAGTGAGGAAACCGGCATGTCCTAGGACTCAACACGGTCCGAAGACATGGGACATATTTACCAATCCGCGGAAGGCTCCCGTGGCGTCTTACTGCCTAACCTCTCTAAGAGGAGGCCTTTGTCCTGCAGTGGGACAAATTAACAGTGACAGTGGGGGCTGATAAAAATGAAACAAAAGTTTCATGTTTCAAGGTCTAGTGGTTTAGGCTGTGCGTTGATTTATAGTTCAGTCACTCAGTTAGTGAGGATTTTGAATTTTATGCATATGTAAGGACATAATCAGCTAAGCTTTTCCCCCCCTTTATTTATAAACGCTCATTAATGCGCTGCATAACTATGCATCGTTTGTCTTTTACTGTCACATGAAGTTTCAAAGTTGGCAGACAGAGACAAACGTCATATAACTAAGTCAAGTGTTAATAATATTTTATAAATAAGGGAGTTTTTATCTTTTAATCATACATTAAAACAGTTTTAGTCAAATACTATAACCACTAATTTCAGCCTGAAACAAATGTTTGCTGCCATAATCTTATATATAAAAATGACTCCCTATTTCGCGTGGTCACGGCATCACGCCTGAACGGCTGAATTGATTTCGATAATTCTTTTTTGTTGTGTTCCTTATGGTCGGGAGAATGTTCTTATGAAAGAAAAAAAATGCAAACTATTGATTATCAGGACTTAGCGGGTGAAACCGCGGGGCGCAGCTAGTTCATAATAGAAAACACCATCCCAACGCCAAAGACAATGCTACATAGACATACATGTTCTATGCAGGATGTCTTACCGAAGCTTTCATGTTAATAATAATAGATTTTCTTCTACTTTCCAGGCCTACTGTCATGAGTCTGTTCCAGCAGAATTCAAGTGATCCTGTGGACGTGCCAGGGAAGAATTCAAACCACAACGGTTCCAGTAAGAGTGGTCAGTTTATAATTACATATCGTATAACACCAATTATACAAGAATTTAGGAATGAGTCTTTTGAACAATACATACATATTTTTCTCTTGAAAATACCTGCAAAATATGTTTCTAAAGGAGTTGTTGGCACTTCTTGGCAACCGGAAAGTCGGTCTAACGGTGATTGATTACTGGAGGTTTTTTCATCCCAGCATATTTGTCTATCCAGCAATCGGCATATTGGGCACTATGGCTCAGAACGGTGTTGCTGACAACCTTCTTTAACTTAACCTTTTCGTGTACGTTTTAAACCGACTAACAAAAAGAAACGATCCTCTAATCTGCTTATAACTTTCCCCAGACACCCGTCTATCATCCTCTGCTCCGAACCCTTGGAGTCACGCTCGCAACTCAACCCGCGTAACCCGCGGCGACAAGAGTCCAGCCACCGAGTCACTACACACTCAGGGGTCATTCCCCAGCATCGACGGCGACGTCGGACGGATGGAGAGGCCGCGGCTTGACAGCGACGTCGGACCCTCGCTCAGTGCGGCCGGCAGTCAGACACTTAGTGAGTACTGTACCACACTAGCTGTGTCACGTTACACTAGTAGTGTGGGCGACACACACAGGGCTCGTTCCCCAGTCACACACTAAATTTCTTTTTAAATATCCCATACAAGTATGCAAGATGGTGAGTTCTTATTGTGTAAGTATCTCAACCAATCTTTTCAATCGCAAAATCACTGTCGAATGCAATGTATACCTCCTTCATTATCCAATGACAGGAGATCCCACTTTCCTGCATCAATCCCTGCTCTTGATTCCGATTTGGGTTGCCATTTACGAGTGGGGAAGGGGGAATGTTACAAGGATCCGTATTGTTTTAAACTATGGGGCTTAAATTTGCAAGCAAAGTCCTATAATAGACCGTTTTGTTTGTTACAGTGGACGAGGTAGACGGTGAGACTGAGGATGCGGACTACACTCGTCTCAGAAACAGCAAAATTAAGGACGAACGGGAGAAATATTTACAGCGGCTCATGGCACGGTCTGTAAGTGCACAGCAGGTAATAATAATATACGAGTGCTGACACTGTTACATTTTACAGGGTACATTTAAACACTGAAACCGTGGGTCTATAGTAATATTATAATGAGGAAATATTTGTTTGTTTGAATCTACTGAACCGATTACAACAATAGCTACTTTTGATCCAGATATTCCTTATGCAGGTGAAACCGCGTGTGCATCAGAATGGCGGGTGTACAAATGCAAATTATCATGAATCTAATATGGCTCAAATCTACCTTAATTCTACCTAATTCTACCAATAAAGAAATTAATAGTACCTCTCTGTACGCATAGAAAACACAATAAATATGTGAGCCGCCAATCTGACGTCAGGATGGCGGGTGTATTCCTTTTCTGGGCGAAATATCATTCGTTAATATTTATATTCACTGCCAGATAAATCTACCTAATTAGTACCTTACAGAATCGTACGTAGTAATCAAATTCAGGCAAAGGCTAGAGAGTAATTTTGAAAATAAACTTTCGAAACTTTAAATTTCTGCAATGTTGGTATTTAGTAATGGCGGGCGTGTCGAGAATCTGGGCTAAAAAGAGATTGTACTTTTTTATAATTATGGCCGTTTAGAAAGTAGCCAGTGTCAAGTATTATGTTATAATTGAATCGAATTACTCTCATGTTAGCCATTTGACAAGTACATTTTTTATTTACGAAATAAAGACTATTGACTATAAAGTCAATAGTCTTTATTTCGTAAATGATAACGATAACTTGGCTGTTTCTATAATGCAAATATTATGATTTGCATGATAGAAACAGCCAAGTTACCGTAGTTGAAAGTGGAGTAAGTGTAATTAATTAATATTTATTTTGTTAAATAATTAACGCGGTTAATAACAAAGAATTTTACATGAAGTTTGAGACATCGCGAAAGTCCACGTTTGGTTTTCATTACACTTGTACACTTTCAAGGAATTAAATTGATAAATTATAGTAATTTTAGTATAAATTATACTACTATTTTAAAAATGTACTTGTCAAATGGCTAACATAAGAGTAATTCAATTCAATTATAACATAATACTTGACACTGGCTACTTTATAAACGGCCATAATTATAAAACGGTACAATCTTTTTTTAGCGCAGATTCTCGACACGCCCGCCATCACTAAATACCAACATTGCAGAATTTAAAGTTTAGAAATTTTATTTTCAAAATTACTCTCTAGCCTTTGCCTGAATTTGATTACTACGTACGGTTCTGTAAGGTACTAATTAGGTAGATTTATATGGCAGTGAATATAAATATTGACGAATGATATTTCGCCCAGAAAAGGAATACACCCGCCATCCTGACGTCAGATTGGCGGCTCACATATTTATTGAGTTTTCTACGCGTACAGAGAGGTACTTTTAATTTCTTTATTGGTAGAATTAGGTAGAATTAAGGTAGATTTGAGCCATATTAGATTCATGATAATTTGCATTTGTACACCCGCCATTCTGATGCACACGAAACCGCGGATGCAGCTTGCAGGATAAAATTTGAAATAACGTAATTGGAATCACAAGCCCACCTCACGCAATTAAGTCGTGTGGCAAACTGTATTTTACTTTAATTTTCTTTTGTTTCAGGGAACTGGAAGCCTCGAACTGTTAGATAATGATTTATTACTAGAAGATCTATTAATACAATCTGGTGCTCTGAAGAAAAAAGACGACTCAGTAGAGGAGAAAGACAGTACTTGACTGAATACGAGTAGTTTAGTGTTTGAATGGGACTCAAATTTTAATGTATCCGCGCCATCTCAGTATTAAGATTGTGATATTGTAAGGTATTAAGTACAGCTGTGGAATCATGTTACATATTATTTATGTACTTAGATCAATAAAAGACGTAAATAGACTATTTATTTAAGAGTAGCTTTACTAATTAAAATTAGTTTATTTATAAAACAGTGTTGTTTGAATGTTTTGTGTCTATGCCCACAATCATCGTGAGACTGATCTGAGATGATGATTTATTCACCTCCTTATGAACCTAGGCCTCCTACAAATAGCGATCGCGATAAAAGACGTAAATAGACTATTTATTTAAGAGTAGCTTTACTAATTAAAATTAGTTTATTTATAAAACAGTGTTGTTTGAATGTTTTGTGTCTATGCCCACAATCATCGTGAGACTGATCTGAGATGATGATTTATTCACCTCCCTAAGAACCTAGGCCTCCTACAAATAGCGATCGCGAGCCACCTCCATCCAGACTTCCCACGACACTTGCATTTCATAGAATTATAATCAACACTTAGAGACCCTCTGCCCTATAAATAATCTCGAATCTAAAAAATCTTCATTTATTTTAATAACTAGCTGCGCCCTGCAGTTTCACCCGCGAAAGTAAAAAACGCGATATCAGGGGCGCGGGCGGCCGAGCGGTCCTCGAGCTGTTGCACTTTTTCGTACATTACTCGGGTTCTACTAATTGGATTTCGATGCAAAGTATACCACGACCTTCCTCGAAAATAGAACTATCCAATATTGAAAACTTGATTTCAATCCGATTAGTAGTGTATGATTATTATTAATTGTATAAGGAACAGACAGACAGACATGAATTTTGAAATATATTTTTGTTCTACTAATTTTCCTAAGTCCTCTAGACAACTTTTTTTAAAATTTACTTCCAAGTAGACTTTTTGTCCTCTCTTCCTTTATATAAGTTATAGATCTATAGATAATTAAAGTTTGTTTAAACTTGGGAATGGGTGAATGCTTACCTTCTTAGTGCCACTTATATTATGGGACACAACGTGTTTTGTTCGCTTTTGGAGTGATATTGGAGACGACCTGTGGCGCGTCGGACGAACGCTTGGCTGCAATGCAGAAGGTTGCGGGTTCGATTCCCGCTGGGTGCAAATATTTATGCTTAAAAATAAATATTTGTATCTGGTCTGGGCGTATTTCTATGTATAATATGTATGTATTTACAAAAAAAAAAAAATATAAGTAGTATATCCGTTGTTTAGTCACCGTAACACAAGCTTAGCAGCTTACCACGGGGCTAGATGGCGCTGTGTGTTGGTCACCGGATTTATTTATTATTTATTTATTAAATATGAGTTAGCATAAATGTAACAAGCTGAGTCCATGCATAGGGTAATATTTTAATATGGCTGTCAGTATAGACAATCTTGAACCTATGCAGTCTAGCAATTCCAAATACAGATATTTCTGTAGTGTGATTAAATATAAATCTAAAACTAGTACAGTCAGCATCAAAAGTCAATGACCACATTCAGGATTTTCAAAATCGCTTTACTAGTAACAGGACATCAAAAAAAATGAAGAGAAGATTTTGTAATTCACAAAAAGTCTGTCTTGTTTTGACATAATACACAAATCATGTTTTGAAAGGCTGAATGTGGACTTTTGAAGCTGATATAATTAGGGGTAAAATAGAAATTCTAGAATAAAAATCAAAATGGGTTTACAGGGTATTTATTAGCTTACAAGTTAGTCATCAAGCTTCTTACAACTTCAACTTAGTTCTCCTCCAGTGACGCCTCTTAGCGTTGTACCTGGAAAACACAACAATCAATGAGGAAACAAGATAAAATTTTACCCTGGGCGCCTCTTCCTCATAGAAAATAAACAATAGTTTGTTCTAGTGTGGCTAAAAATTTTAGGTGAAAAGAGTAATTTAGGCAACTACTTTTTAAAGCGAATCAAATAGAAACACTACAGGAACCATATGCATAACAAGTCTTTACTGACCTCGCATGTGGTTATTATTTAAAATGCAATACAATGAATAAGAGTACTAAATCTATACTACATATAATAAAGGAAGAGACGACAAAAAGTCTGTACTTGGAGGTAAATTAAAAAAAAAAGTGGTCTAAGGGACTTTGAATAAGTAGTAGAACAAAATGATATAATTTTTAAATTATATCTGTCTGTCTGTTCCTTATACAATTAAAAACTACTAATCCGATTAAAATCTGGTTTTCAATTTTGGATAGTTCTATTTTCGAGGAACGTCGTAGTATACCTACTTTGGATCAAAATCTAGTTAGTAGAACCCGAGTAATGAACGAATAAGTGCACCCGTTCGAGAAACGCTCGGCTGCGTGATATCGCGTTTTTCACTTACGCGTGTGAAACCGCGGGGCGCAGCTAGTCATAAAAAAATAATAAATAATCATACATAAACCACATTGTTAGGAACTTATCATTTGATGAGACACCAGTTATCAAACTGGCCTAAGGTATCTATTACATTCCAAAGAAACGCAAAGCTGGTCTGTAATAATAAGCAAACCACCTTTCATAACATGGTTTCAAAATTGCCATATAATCACACACTGGTTATATAGATTTCTATGAAGGTGAGGTGGTAGGTCGAGAAGCCTAGCTGCTGGCAATTTTATGTTTTTGTGACAATGATACATAGGTAGGTACACTAGAGTTGTTGCACCACAGTTGATAACTTTCATACTTTACAAATATTAAGTACTGAGAACATCTTGGATGAGAAATAAATCTTACCGAATAGTATTCCCTGTGCGCATTCTAACCCATTGGGGAATTGGCCGGTTCTGTTTTAGCTTCTTCGCAAGCTTTCGCTTGATAATAAATGTCTTATGGGCAGACTGAAACAATCATTAGCTGACATTAGATTACGATTTCACAAAACATTTAATGATTCCTGAAATAATTAAGGATTTTAGAACACACAAAAACACAAACCATTTTGCCTTCCCAAGTTGTCAAAACAAAGTGAACGAAACGAACGAGAACTGCTTTTTTTTTCTAATTGAATGAATGGTGTGCTAGTGTTGTGAAACGGGACACTGCAGACGAGACTCTTTTCTTTGCTTTGCAAGTGGCTTTGCACTACAACATTTCCTCATCTAGCTATCACGAAATTCAATGCGGCGCGGGCGGCGCATCGCGGCGGTGGCGCGGCGTGAACGCGGCCGATTGAGAGGAGTTAGGAGACAGGTATCGATGGAAAAAAGAGTGATGATTTTGTTGTCTGCTGCGTGTACGACCAGTGTACGACTCACTCTTATATGAAGAAACGACGAGAAAGAAGCGACAACGGTGGTTGTGTGAACAAAAAACTTTTTGCCAAAACTTTTCAATGTGAGAACAGAAAACAACCTAATTTTTTTTTTTTTTTATTTCTTATCGGTTGTGAACCGATTATGGCCATTAGGAAATTAGCCAGTGTCATGTATTCAAATTTATTATGCAAGTTATTTGCATCGAAACAGTCAAGTCGTCATAGTTAAAGTCAAGTCTAGGGAATCATTTGTAAACGCGGCGGCCATTTACAAACAATCTTCACGGAGCCTTGGAGACAACACTAAGTCAATGTTTTGCACCGATTTTCACTTTCATTCCACTTGTACACCTTCACGAAACTAAATTGATTAATATGCCCCCGAAATTAAACAATTTGCACGCATATGAACTAGGTTTCACAAAAATGAAAATTTAGCACCACATCTCCTCAACGAGTTCCCGCCAAGACTCCAACAACCTAATTGACATTGACATAACAGAGTCTAACCAAACTGTCGGAGTCTTGGCGGGAACTCGTTGAGGAGATGTGGTGCTAAATTTTTATTTTTGTGAAACCTAGTTCATATGCGTGCAAATTGTTTAATTTCGGGGGCATATTAATCAATTTAGTTTCGTGAAGGTGTACAAGTGGAATGAAAGTGAAAATCGGTGCATAACATTGACTTAGTGTTGTCTCCAAGGCTCCGTGAAGATTGTTTGTAAATGGCCGCCGTGTTTACAAATGATTCCCTAGACTTGACTTTAACTATGACGACTTGACTGTTTCGATGCAAATAACTTGCATAATATATTAAAATACATGACACTGGCTAATTTCCTAATGGCCATAATCGGTTCACAACCGATAAGAAATAAATAAAACCAAACTGTCATAACGAACCAAAACATTGGGTTTGTGGATTTCTTTTTTTTAGTTTGTCAATCTAATTTCTTTCGAAAAAGGAGCTATAAATAAATTGAAGAGTTTGCAAAAACAGTGATATCACTTTCTATTATCGCCACACTATTTACAATTACCTACTACGCAGTTGTGTAATATAAAGATCATTAAGATCTCGATCTCGATACATTTCTCAAGATGAATAAGCTGTTATCTGCTTTTACTATGCGAAAGTTCCTAGATATTCGGACTGTTGCTACTAGACTGACTGCAGAGGGCAAGGAACTGCCCAAGAAGAAAGTTTTTGAAAATAGGATTACATTGATAAACACGGACAATACCGTTAGCATAACCGAATTAAAAAACGCACAAAATTTGTCTTTGAGACGAGAATTAAAGCTCGTAAAGATTCAAGATGTTGATGCTAAAACAAGAAGGCCTGTGTATAAGTAAGTGTTTATGCTATTCTTGCTTAAATTTCATCTTATCTGACAAAAACATGTAGAATGCATTAAAAATCCTATTCACTCTAGACTTGAAGATTTAATTAAAGGCAGTTTTGGCAACAGTGGCGCCGAGTTAGCTATGTTAATTGTTGCTGGAGCATATAAGACATCACAGGCTCTCAAATCATAGGTTAACTTTAATGCCACACAGGTGTCTGTCTACTCTGAATTGGCAGATTTTTCAAAACTAAGAATCTAGCTAATTTTAAAACATGTAAATTTTCTTCTTTATAAATAATAATTGTCCATTTAACATGTCCTATGGCTGGGCTAATCTTTAAGACTACCAAATAAAAAACAAATCATTATCACTGCACCTCAAACTAACCTAATTTGTCTAATACCTACTTCTAGATTAATGACAAATACTGAATTCCATGCGGAAGAGCTAGAAAAGAGAAAAGAAAAACAAATAAACAAACAGAATAATTCTTTAAAAGGTGAAAAATTGTTGACAATGTCGACAAAGATTGGAGAACATGACCTCATGACCAATGTGAACAAAATGGTCAAGTTACTTAGCAAACAATATGAAGTGAAAATTATTGTCACTGGAGAGGGACAGGATGCTAGCAAGAAAACGGTGAGGTCATTTTAAGTATGATACATTTTGTCATGATCTCATTTCAATTCCTTCAAAAGAAACTAGTCAGTAGTTTCATAAAGGATATTTTTTGATTTAAATTGAAAATCCTTAAACATACCGAACTATGTATATCATACGCTTTATACAGAAATAGAAGTGTATGTATAGGATGTGAGGAAGTAATAAACACACAAAGCTTCATATTTATTTATACCTAGTTGCAAAACCCATTTTAATCTTTGCACCTAATCAAAATGATATTTACCTTTACGTGCAGATTATTCTCATAAAAGTAGATATCAAGGAGTAGGTAAGTAAGGGGTTTGGTTTTAGTAAGTAATCTATCTATCTATCTAAGTAGATGTCAAGGAGGGGTAGTAGGTATGGATGTGTTGTGTAATTTTAGGATAGACACTAATCATTTAATTTATCTATCTTCCAGGAACACATATATTCAACAATAGAGAAGAATATCAAAGCTATTGGTAATGTAGTACAGAAGAGGCTGAAAGGTAACTCTTTAAGATTTCAATTACTGCCGATAAAATCTAATAAACCTGAGGATAAATCAACAGGTGATAATAGTTCTACAAATGATAGCTTAAACTCAAATGATAGTTCTAAAGACCGAGGCCCCCTATGACTAGGTATCCTAGTTACTACCATTTTAGTTACTAAATATGTGTTAGTTAAGAAATATTATTTTTCTAAAGATCATGATACAAAAATCATTGAGAAATATCAACATTTAAGGCCTGTAAAAGAAAAAAATAGTTCTAAATATGATGAGGAGTTGCTTGACAAATATTGAATAAATTGGTTTTATACTAGGTGTTTGGAAAAGGTACTTGAAAAAGGTACCTAAATAGTAGGTACTTTTCATTAATTATTTTTATGTGATTAAGTCACAATAAAAAATATTGTTTATCATAAAATTTAATGAATAATTATGAAATATGAAAGTACTAAGTAAAATCCTTTTTATTTTTCGTAATTTAACCTCTTTAATTTTTTTCACTTTTTGTAAGTTCTCCCAAGGTTTTTCCCAAGTGACCCGATCCGATGCTAAGCAAGCATTTTTAAAAATATTTAAATAACATTATAGTAATAAATAGATTGAGCGTTGTTGGTCTAGTGGTAGATACCCCGACTTTCATTCCGAAGGTCGTGGTTTCGAATCCCGGCCGCGCACCAATGTCTTTTTCCTTGCGGAAAAGTTATGTGCGTTAATAACATCGCTCATACGGTGAAGGAAAACATCGTGAGGAAACCCACGGCTTAGTTAGCTCCAAACGTATTGACCAGTTCTTTCCTCTGGGCATGGGTGGTATAGGTGCTGGGCAAGCCTACTCCACCTAACAACGTCCCGGGCAAACAGCGCCATTAAATAGCATGGATTAAAAAAAAAAAAAAGTTGCTTGCGCTGTATAAATCATCTAAATTTAGATGAAAAAGGCCAATTTAATAGTAATAGTAATATATACTATAATTTATATCTATTTGTCAAAAGCCCTATTTATAAGCATAGATTTTGAGATTTTTTTACATGATCTATCTAATTGAAATAAATTACAATCCTTCAACCTAGCTTAAATAACTTCTACCATTTTAAAAATTTAAATTAATACTTATTGTAAGTTAGATCTTTTATGTTTTTTAATTAAAAAAAACAACAGAAGTCATTTTACTTATACATTTATTCTTACACTTATTTTTTTTCCTTCTGCTCAATAAATTATGTTGTGTACAATATGACAAATACAAATGTTATAAATATAACGCTACATATAAATCATAATTAGTTCTTAAGATAGCCATTTGTAAATGATTGTTGATTAAAAAGAGATTATATAAAAATTGTTGCGATATTTTAGATGTTTTATTGCATTTAATAATAGGATAAAAATAATCTGCGCACGAATTCACTGTAAACGATTTTTTTAGACGCTGTAATAAGTAATCCTGTTTAGTGAAGAAAAAGCCATTTTTGCACAAAATTGTTAAAACTTTTATAAAATACACTAAGTATATTTTACTAACATACATACATATCAAGAACGGGATTATTTATTAATTAAGAATTTAGAACAAGAGAGAAAGATGCTTGAACAATTTTTAAAATTCTTAAATATTTTTGTTTTAAACAGCGATTAAAAATATGGCAAGAACATTTAATAATATTTCTGAAGTTATATTCTAAATAAAATTGTTTATTTGATGAAACTCGGTTAATTGTAAGATTACGTTACAGCGCGCGCCTTAAGATCGATTTAGCTTGGTTGAGTAATAAATAGTCCAATTCACTTCGTTCCAGTAGAGCATAAATATTAGCAGAACTTTTACCGAGTGATCTAACACTCGGGAAAAGTTCACTCACAAAAAGCTTCTAACCTTTTTTCCTAAATAATTTCAACTGGAAATGTGAACTGGGTTTACAGTATAAAATAGATAGGTACAATATTCCATCAGTCACACTTATAACTAAGTACTTTAATTATACATTACTTTATGATTATTTATTTATGTTTCAATCATTTACAACTACATTAATACAAAACATTTTTTAAACATCTAGTAGGCTTCAGAGAAATACAATTTATATATTCAAAGCGATATTAGGTAGGTACACACTTATACGTTTATAAATTAAAAGATTTATTCAGTTGGAATTATCACAGATGTTTCGGAGATCTTTATTCTTAAATGGTAGGAGAAACGACTGTCATACACAACACGCTAAACATTTAAAGAAAAATGATTGTTTGATGATTATTTATGTTTTAAATATTATGACAATTCACAGGCTATGTTACGAGTTTTTGATCAATGACACTTAACTAATAAAATCCACATTTTCCAGAGCCACATCTGTGACATTAATATCCATGGGAATGTGATACTTGTGTGGCGGGAAATTAGCTAGTAAGCTCCACTGAAATATATTAAAAAAAATATGCTTTAGAGGCGTAACGTATACAAAATAATGTTAAATTTCCATTTTTTTTAAATACACCTAATTTCCCGCCACATTCACATCTACATAACTCTAATAGGTACAATGTTAGCAATAATATCTACACACATAAGTCCTCATTGGTGTAAATTGTCCAGTTTTAATCTCACACGTTTGTCTACGCATAAACCACATAGGGACACGTATCTACGCATAAACCACATACGCGTATCTACGCATAAACCGCATAAAATATCTACGCGTATCTATACGCATAAACCACATACGCGTGTGTCTACGCATAAACTACATATGCATATCGGTCCCGCTCCGCGTTCACCGGCAGGTCAGTGTTTAGGGTTCGGCCCCACGTTATTAGAGGTGACACGGTGCCTAACACCGGGGCAGCGCGAACATCTTTTACGAGTTCCTGAAATGAAAGAGATACATGAAGTTTAAAGAATATAATTCAATATCAAAATTCAAATCAATTAATCGCACCTTTGCGAAGACAAGGGCGTAAGTCTTACGTTTGCGAAAGGGGTGCCCTTGAGTACCAAAGGTACGAAATAGCGAAATACGTTTTTAGTTTTGTCATGTCCGTCCGTCCGTCCGTCTGTCGGCTTAGCTCAGAGACGGTTAGTACTAAGAAGCTTATTTTGCACAAGTATACATATTGATCACGACAAGAAAACAGTATAGGTACAATAAAAAAATACTAGTAGTTCGCCCCGAACTAAGACCTCACGAGAATCCATTAACAGAGATTTTGTTTTTTGTAGGATTTTAACACCAACAGCTTTATTTTTTTACAAAATAAGAATTATTATTAAACGAATAATATAACGAAACAGAAAAGTGTAAAACAAGATGCTTATAGTAGCTTTAGGAATGGTGGATGCAGTCGGGCGGGACACGATAATTTTATAATTAATAAATTTTAAAACTTAATTGTAAAACTTTACAAGCAATACTTTTCAAATGTAAATTTAGGAAAGAATAAAACATATTGTTTGAGTGAACAATGTTACGCGTTTTCTCTGTTTTTTATGGTCTTTACAAATATTGGTTAATAGCGTTTTACATCATTATTTTTATTTATTTATTATTTTAATGTCATGACGAATGACGAATCTAACCACGTATCGTTTATCTAAATCGGCCCAGCCGTTTAGGTCCTACGACGGCACAAAAATAGGTCACATACATACATACACTCACGGCAAAAACATAACACTTCCTTTGGCAGTCGTGTAAAAACGATAACACAAAAAGAATTATTCCTTACTAGCTGCGCCCCGCGGTTTCACCCGCGCAAGTTGCGAACCCGCGTTGTTCGAACACCTACCTACCGCAATGCAATAATCCACACTTAAACGGTCGACCATTGAAGTACTGTTGAAGCCAGGCGCTGCTGGAGTTTTGCACTGCGGTAGGGAGGTGAAGTAAGGTAAAGTTTGTTTTTCATCAGTAAGTGACGATAACGATGACGAAGGATGACGATGCCGATGGATGACGATGGATGGCGATGACGATGATGATGATGCCACTCTACATCACTTACCCTACCCCTGTGTCGATTTTCATTCATTGAATAGTTATCACCCGCCCGATCCTCCGGGATTTTCGGGATCAAAAGTATCCTATGTTACTCTCCATCATTTAAACTATCCCTATGCAAATTTTCATCCAATAAATAGTTATCACCCGCGTAAGTCCCGATCCCGCGGGATTTTCGGGATCAAAAGTATCCTATATTTCTCTCCATCATATAAACTATCCCTATGCAAATTTTCATTTAATAAATAGTTATCACCCGCGTAAGTCCCGATCCCGCAGTATTTTCGGGTTCAAATCCCGCGGGATTTATGGGATCATAAGTATCCTATGTTACTCTCCATCATTTAAGCTATCCCTATTCAAATTTTCATCTAATAAATAGTTATCACCCGCGTAAGTCCCGATCCCGCGGGATTTTCGGGATCAAAAGTATCCTATGTTACTCTCCATCATTTAAACTATCCCTATGCAAATTTTCATCGAAATCGGTCGAGCCGTTTGACCGTGAAGAGGGAACAAACAAACATCGGATTTATAATAATTGTAGGATTTACGACAATCGACCACAATTTGTTACATAAACATGAATTATTTACTTTGATTTACTTTGATCACTAATAGACGTTAACATTCACTACAAAAATGTCAGATCTTGAAGTATATATCGCAAGCAAATGCAACGATACCGCGATCTAGGAGGTATGTTGAGCGCCATCTATTGACACATTTTTAGAACTTGATTATTTTCTCTTTTTGCACCCCCTATCTCCCCAACCCCCCTACCGATCCGGCTCATCTTCGAACTCATAAATTCTATGGACCTAAACTACGCGCATACCAAAATTCATGAAGATCGAAGCAACGATACTCAAGTTATCGTCGAACAAACATACAAAGATACAAGCGCCAGGCCCGTCTACACTGGACCTCACTCGCTTCGCTCGTTCGGTCAATAAACGTTTTAAAGGTCATCCCCCCATGTAAAATGGGGGATTTTTGTTACATGGGATAGGATAGAATTTGACCTCGTCTCACCTGATGGGAAGCGACAATGAGGTCAACGGTGTGACACGCTCAATTAGAAGAAACCTATTCGATATGACACGGTGTCAAAGCATTATTATTTCAGATATATTTCAAGTGAATTCTGTAATCATAATGCTGAATAATCATCATGTAGTCGCTTTTCGTGTAGCCTCAGTATGGTACCAGGCATACCCCATATCTTCCCGTCGTTAGGCGACTAAGGGATTTGGAGGAGACGTAGTGAATCCGGACTTCTCCCCCACGCGGTGGAGGGTATATTACTTGTTCCCATGGAGGGTCGGTGTGGTGCGGCCGACCGTAAAAATATTGTCCAATGGGGTATGCCCAAGACTTACCTACTGTGCCGACCAAAATATCTGCTAGTCATGTGCTTCTTGAGGAAAGAGGCTGTTGTTTTAAAAACCCATTATTATTTATCTACCAATGTGATTGTTTTTGTGTTACCAAACCAAACCATGTGTTAATAATGTGTCTGTTATTAGTATTACCTACTTCATACAAAAACGACTGTACCAATTTAGATGAAATTTAATAGGTGGGCTACCTATGACCAGATTATGTAGCTGTTTATCAGGATTAACAAATGGACTAGGTACATTTTATCTCGATTGTCAAGAATATGACTTGATACCTCGTCATATGAAAACCGAATAAAAAAGAAAGTTCTCAGGAGAACTGTTGACAAAGTAACAGACTACTGATTACGATGTTATATTAAGTTAATAATCGAAAAAAAGATAAAAGTTACATTTATAGTCTATATTTTTGTGTAGGTGTTTTTTTGCCTTGTTGTTATGTTGTTAAATAAGTGATACCAACAACTTTGTTCTTATTGCTATATGATATTAAGGGTAGGTACGTTCGACCTAACGTGAATAAACAATGAAAAACAACTCTACGCTTATATCGTCATTTTCAATGGAACACCTTGAGAGTCTCTCGAACAAACAACAATTTATGACTAGAATTGCTATTCGTTGTTTCTTCCAGTTTGGTCGAATCGAGCCTTGAGAGTTTTAATTAGTCCCACTTGCAGGCATCATATTTTGTTAATCTAAAGTTTACTAACACGGTGGTAGCCTGTAACCCTTAAATTAGTAAGTTCTACATATCATTGATACCTTTTTACCACCAAGACATAGTAACATGGTCGAAACGTCGAGGTAAGAGAGTTTAAAAAAAGCAATACCCGAATAAGATCCGGGAATATTGGAAATATGAGTGTACCTACACAATATTGATAAGTTTAAAAGTTTATCAATATAATATTATTTATTTTAAGAATAAATTAGGTTTTACTTAAAACATAAAGCTTTTGTAATGGAAAAATAAAAAACTATTGCTCCGCTCTAAGAGATGCGGGCGAGCTTTTTTAACTTTTGTCTTTCAACAGATTAAACTTAAAAATTAGGAAAAGTGATTCCATTCAATCAAACTAATAGTAATTAAGTATACGCGAGTCAAGAGACACACCTTACTTAGATAAGTATGTACTTACGTGCCTATTTATAATTATTGTTATATATCACATGCATGACGTACTATTGAAATGATGAATAGTTCAATCACCTCTCACTCATTAATGTAGTGATTTTTGTAGCCAAGTAGTTATAAAATGTCGAGATAAATATTAGTAGTGATTATTATTAGTTTTTTATTAAACAAGCAGAAAGCGTAAATATGATGGTTAGTACATCGCTACTGATTTACTATCTTATATCAACAAATAACAAAAAAAATACCTAGTTTTTTTTTCCTACTGAAAATTCGTTGATCATTGCTTAGTTTATTGCTCCGTGTCGTCATTTACTAAACATTAAAGATAAGTGACTTACTAGTGTATTTGTTAAAATTATTATGCCTAAAAATGTATGTATGTATAACCTACATCTTCCGATCAATACGTCAGTGTATGATTAATCTCAGCTTTTTATCAAAATCATTATTTGATTCTCAAGGCTGTCGGTTTTATGTAACAAAGTTTTTAGGATTCCGTACATCAAAAGGAAAAACGACGTCCTTTAAAGATCACTTTGATTGTGCGTCCGTCTGTCAAGTCAAGAAACTTTTTTTTTTTAAAACTGATAGAGGTAGCAAATTAGAATGTCTATTGTATATAGAAGGTCCATAAAAGACGCAAGAAACAGTATTAGCCTAAGACAACAATGTCAAAGGAGCATATTTACTTTTTATAATTATTATTCGAAACCGCAGATCGTTAATAATAAATAATTGTTGTTACCTAATTTATTATGAAAGGACAATAATAATTGTTCTATTATATAATAATAAATTAAATAAACTTCGTTTTGATCGATACAATTATTGAACATGTCCAAACGCTATTCTTTTGCTATTATAAGTCTGCAATTTAACTACAAATTGTACCCTAAGTTTGTATCAAACGTAATATAAGATAGTAAACTGGCAGCGAATGATAGACACACCATGTTACCCATGATAGTGTTACGGCGGCGGCCGGTGCGTCGCTTGCGGCGGCACCAGCAGCGCCCGCGTCTCCCGCGCCCGTACCCGCGTGCGCGTGCGCCGCCCACCTCGCGCCGACGTTCCCGCTCTCTCATCATCATAGCCGGTACTGAAGGCGCAGGAGCTTGACTAGCTGTAGGCTCCGGCTTTGCGCTCTTAGCTCCGACCTCGGCTGAACGATCAGCTATGTTATGCGTCTCCAGATCTTCGAACGGAGATTCTGAACTGCGGGAAAAATGCGCGAAATTAGAAACGTGTTTAACTTGTTTGTTGGTTTTTCACGTGAAAACGATTGAATCTATTAGGTTGTACCTTATTTATTACTGTTGCCTGGAATCCTGTATTAACACCTACATTGTAATTGTTATAAAGATTGAGTGAAACTACGGTGCGCGAGTTGCTCATTTGCTTTAATTAGGTAAGATTATAATTATCTATCACCAAGTAAGCTGACTATGTTTTTATAATTGAACTGTGGGTGGGCACTGGGCAGGCAACCTCATTAAAATTACAGCGCTAGTTAGGAGATAAACAAGTTATCAGTATCACTTTACAAAATGAGATATCTTAAAGTCTAATTAAAACAAAGCTTAAATGAAAAGAATAGGTATTCCTTGAGGTCGTAAGTCATCTATGCTTTGAAATACCTCTTTAATTATTAACATGTAATTACAGTCTATCGCTCTTATTATCTTTAATTTTTTAATAAAATACTAGCAATCAAATCACCAGTACCTATAATTGTAATAGATTGACGAATGATAGATAAAGGTAGACACTTCAAAACCGCATCCTCATATTAATATTAATGTCGTATGAAAGGACTAGTCAGTAATCAAAAATATTGAGATGATGAGATTCAAATCCGGTTCTTTAGAATCATAGAAGGTAAAAAGTCTAAAAAGGTTTCTTTAATAAGAGATTATAGAAGATTAAAGGTCGCTTAACAGTAAAGCATTTCAAAATGGGCTCTGACGGACGAGCTTCATCAGTTCCGAAGTCAAATTGTTCGAAAAATTACTTACACACCTTTAAACAGTCGGAACAAAATTCGAACGTTGTTGGAACCTCCTCTATCTATGTCATAGGTCGTATAGGTCTATGGTATATTCTGTAAGTTGTTGATAATACTTACTATGCGCTAATGGAGCAGTACTCGCTGAGCTGTTCCCATGTGCACCCGATGACACAGCACTCGTCGACAATCCCTAGCTGGCGTTTTCTCCGAGCCACTGTGCCAGGTTGCTCCACAACTAAATTGAAAAATTGCTTTCAATAAACCAATAACAGTAATGAGTTGTTGTTGCAGACGGTGGCGCATCGGCCTTTGCAATTTTCCAATAGGTGCTAAGCGGCCGGTCGGTTCTACGAAGATGTTTGTCGTGCACTTTATTGCTTAGTAGTACTACTAAGTACGACAAATTTACTAGCTTGGTACTTCTTAGAAACGATTTGCTTTAGTTTGGCACTCATACTTTTGCGTCTTTTATAAAACATAATGCTGTGGATCAATTATAGGTAGACTATTGGATATCTTTAGAGTTTATAAACTGTCAATTTTTGAGTTTCGTGTGTAACTAAAGAAGAATTTTAAAGAGTTGTGATTTAAAATCCTGCAACTGAAGCTGGAAATTAGATTAGAGTTCATATTCTTCGTCACAATACAATCGAATTATAGCAATTTAAACCTATTCGGTGGTACCTCACTTTTGCAGTCTACTTTAGCTACTATAATTCATGTAAGTAAGAAAATGGATTTTTTTCTCTCTAAACATCCACGCTCCGCAGCATGCAACGGAATTCGAACCCACAAAATTAGTCCAGGCCTTTCTGATTTAAACGACCTTGGCAATTTATGTAGGTACCTAGTGCATATTCAGTTATAAATGCAGTACCCATATTTATTTATTATTGCAAAAACTTGTTGATATTTATAGTAATAATATCGGGCCTTTTATGTAATTTCAGTACGAAGATAACCTTTGTTGCTTTGCGGATGTTGTTATAACATTAGAGCGAGGTCGAACTGCGGGTTAGGCGCCCAAACGCCTCGAGATATATTTGCCTGACCTCAGTGGATTTTTCCATCATCGTAGAACCCAAGAGGAGACGTCTACGCGCGGCGTTGTACTCATTTATAGAAATCAAAATAAACACCTACCTACCATTCATGTTAAACGGCACTTTGATAAGTGTCTTTAGTAGTTGCTTAATTCATTATTTTTAAGCATGCGGCATGATGGTATCGTGACTTTAAACCTATGAACTGATTTGTCAAGTGTCAAATCGTAGTCAAGTGCAAATCGGATTCGTGCACCGTATGCTATCACGATTCATGAACCGTGATAGCTAGACGTGATAGTTCGTCTATCACTAAGCTGTATCTCATGAGATAAAGCTTGGTGATAGGCGGACGGACGGACAGCGAAGTCTCAGTAATATATAGGATCCCGTTTTTAACCTTCGGGTACGGAACCGTAAAAAGCCGTTTATAGTATAGGTATGTGTTATTTCTATTATAATACCTGTAGGTACGTCCCAAGAAGGACTATTATAAGCGTGGCACACTCTGCTCATGATCTCGCTGAGCTGTCTGCCACACAGCTTCACTGAAGGCGAGGTTCCGGCATCGGATTCCCTCCACACCACCGCTGCCGCAAGCACGATCTGGATTACTTTGTTGGCTAACATTGCGATGGCTGTAAAGATTATAAAAAGGAATTTAAGAAGTGAAGTACTAATTATTTAATTTACAATAATAGTTTATTGACAGCACCACGGCGCAGTTTACCAACGCTTTCTCGAATACTATATGTTGGGGGTTGTAGGTAAACGCAATTATATTACACGACACTACGCACAGCGCCAACTAGCCCCAAACTTAGCACTAGACTTGTACTGTGGGTACTAGACAACGGATATACTACATATTATACTTTTTTTAATCGTAAATAGATACATTTATGGTACTTAGAAAACACCCAGACCAGAAACAAACACAGCGGGAATCGAACTCGCAATTTTCTGCATTGCAGTCGGGTCTTCCTTCGCCCACAAAGGCCGTCATGATCAAGTTGTGGTAGAATCCCTTAATTTAAATAAAAACTCACCATTCCCTCACCCGTAACTATACGAAAGGTAAATGCGTGTAATTCAAGTGGACTTATCGCTTTTATACTCAGAGGGTAAGATGTAACCTGACACCGAGACGCCTATCTGATATCGGATACTTGTCCCTCAAAAACTTTTCATTTCCTAAGTGCAATGCTATTGTGAAAATGATTTTTCATCATTAGGTATAAAAAGAGATTCTATTTTTACACAATTTCCTTCCTACGTGAAGTTATTTATCTGTTTGTCTATCATTCAAGTAGGTAACATGAGTGGATAAATCAGTCGTGTAAACGTATGTCATAGTTCAAATCACGTTCATCTCATTAAAATCTTTGAACTTCAACATAATTAATAATTCACGATGTTTACTGATGATTATTCTAGCTGGTATTCAAAATATTGTTTAAATCTTTTTCAGATACTATATTAATGTCTCGTTGGGCCGGACAATGGGCCGGATTATGTAAGTTAACTCAATAATTACATGTTGATGTAGAATTTAAAATCAACGAAATTTTAATGTAGGTACCTACTGATTATGATGATAGGATATCGTTACGCGTTATTGGCTCAAGCCAAAGTCAGTGAGTTTGAACTCACTGACTTTGGCACTCACTGACATTTTTTGGGTTCTAAACCCAAAGTTTAGAAACAGGATCCTTTTACAAGGTCTGTTAATTTTAAAAATTGTACACTAAGTAAGCTCCAGTATTTAAGTACTTTCCATTTACTGTTTTAAAGTCATAAACTATAAGGTGATTAAATTTTAACTCTATTCTAAGAGGTTTACGTAAATTATTGCTATGACACAGAAATTACTAACAAAATCTAAAATTACATAGTAACAAATGAATTGTGCATTTTTATCCTTAATGGAGTCTCGTAAATAGCTTTGAAATGCCTAGTACTTAAATAAGGGGTACTTACATTTACCTATATTTATGTGATTGTTTGGAACCTCTACCTACCTATGGATGGACTAGGTCCTATGCCTACCCATAGTCTGCAGAGGCCCTTCAGTAAACAAATTAAGCCTAATTTACTTTACGAAATTTCTTCTTTTCGTATAATGATGTGACTCACCTAGTTGTTAGAGTTTTCAGATCGCCCTAAGGCCTTTCACTTGACCTTAGAACTGCTATCATAGATTACAACCGGGACCAACTGCTTTTCGTGGCTTTCGAAGCACGCGAGGAGCTCGAGATTTTTTTTTGCCACACAAATTTTCGGTAACCCATTCAAGTAATGACCGCGACAAGCGGTGCTTAACCCGCACGACCATTTAATATCGGCAAGTGCAGCTAGGCGAATGAGCTCCTAAATATAATATTGTCACAAACTATGTATAATATAGTGTCATCATACTAAACGTATAAATAGTACCGCTGGTCTACGCATTTAAAAAAAAATGACTATAAATTGCATGTTACTAGTTTCGCAATGTAAATTCCGCTTTAGTCATTCAGTAGCGCCCTATTCTAGGTTAATCTAATCTCCCAACTTCAGCTATTTATTTACTTACGCCCTATTACGACCATTTCAGTGAATTAAGTCGATGATTTCACTCCACCTTCCTCTTTCATAAAAATACAAATCAGCTTCTTCCTTTTACTAAGTGCTATTACAAGAATAGTGTAGGGTGGGTGCTACATTATAGACCGTATTGTTTTGTTAACGTGATGACTGTTTGCATATAGCAACGAGGTCATTATTCTATTAGTTTGTTAGAGTTCACCCAGACGCTTGATTCAGGCATGGGCTATTTCTGACACTTTGTAGGTTCACTTTACTATGTTTATTCTCTTAGGTCGCGTGCAGTGCAACGTGAGTGCAATTTTGGTGCAGTCAGTACCTGTCTATATCATGTAGGTATTGTTGTTTTTGCAGTTTCACCAGCTAGTCCTGATCCCATATTAATATCGAAACAATAAGTAGTACCTATCTACCGCTGTAATTTATTTAATCGATAATCTATAGATATGTGTTCAGGAGATTTTTCGTAAAGGAGTACCTAATACAAACTCATTTGAATAGTACATACACACACACATCGTCTGTTACACAGTAAACTGAATTACTATCTATATTTTTTCTTTACTGAGCTATCGAATTTCAGGGAAACTTTGCATTCCTTCCAGAACAATTTTGATTAGAATACGTATTTCATAGTAAAACAGTACCGGAACCCATAGTTAAAACCACGGGTTAAATAAATTTTTTTTTTTATTGTTTCCTTAAAGACGTTTATTATAATTCTCTTATTCCTACGGTTTATATAATGATTTGAAGATACCATCTCTATATAACTCTATATATCTAGCATAATCTTTTTTTAAAACATGTTTGTATTTATTTCGTAAATTTGTTTTTATTGCTCAAGGCATGTTTACTAGAAATATTTTAAAGGAAAAATTCATCTGCAAAAATCCACTTGCGGCGAGATTTGAACTCGCGTGCCTGGATCAATATTCCAGGATCACTGGAAAGTGATCCTGTAGATGGCGACTCAATCGAGCCGTAGTCGAAAAATAGTAGACAGGGAAACATTCATATTCTTAAATTCGCTGCTCGAGATGGGAACTTGCGTGGCCGAGCGGTATAGGCACTGGAATATTGATCCAGGCACGCGAGTTCAAATCTCGCCGCAAGTGAATTTTTGAAGATGAATTTTTCCTTTAAAATATTTCTAGTAAATATGCCTTGAGCAATAAAAACAAATTTACGAAATATTTAATAGGAAAAAGAGTGACATCTCTTGGCCAAAGCGTTAACTGTAAAGTTAATCATTGGCGCAGGTAAATCACTGGAAAGTGATCCTGTAGATGGCGTCTCAATCGAGCCGTAGTCGAAAAATAGTAGACAGGGAAACATTCATATTCTTAAATTCGCTGCTCGAGATGGGAACTTGCGTGGCCGAGCGGTATAGGCACTGGAATATTGATCCAGGCACGCGAGTTCAAATCTCGCCGCAAGTGAATTTTTGAAGATGAATTTTTCCTTTAAAATATTTCTACGTTTGTATTTATTATTTTGTAATTGTATTTGTAACGTGTGTCTTTATACCAATAAACTACTAAGTCCTACTACTACTACTATATAACTCGATGAGCGCACCTTCATAACTACCTAGTAAGTATATTGAGATTTCTTTAATCATTTATGTAGAATTGTAGAGTATAGAGGTAGGCTGAACTGAGATGTTTAACTGTTATCGAACGCACATAGCTACGTCTGTACAGCTAAGTGTCAAGTTGTTGTTGATCATAAAGAAGGCGAGCAGTCGAGCAGTCAATGCGGTGTAGATATAAGCAGACAGTCACACGCAAGGCGCGTGCGATCGTAGTCTCCCGGCGCTGTTATGACTTATGAAGCTCAGACTATGTAATAATTTCCAGACACCGTGCTCCGAACAACAAAGTGAAGCCAATTTAGTAAGGCTACATCTGCATATTTGCAGGAGGCTTGCTTAGCGCTTGGAGGGTAGCGAGTTCCGTGACATAAAACCAACTTGTTTGTTTACTTCGATGCACGCCAAGCGACTAGCTAGTTGACAAATAGGTTGGTTTTATGTCAAGTGACACGCTAGGCGACTCGCTAGCCTCCAGGCGCTAAGCAAGCCTCCGCCTTTGCGGACGAAGCCTAATATTAAATGCACGAATAATACGTTTCCGCGCTCAGTAGGCAACCAATACGAAACAACTTCGGCCGAAGCTTCGGAGCCGATCAAACGTTTTAGTAGGTGGTTATCTTTCATTCTGGACCAATAATTACTATACGTTCAAGACAAAAAAAACAAAGAATGCATTGAGAATATGTAGTAGGAGCTGGTTGTTTACTATTGGTTTTTCCTTGTGGTTCGGAGCGCTGTGTCTGAAAGTTATGTAGTCTGAGTTGTGAAGTTGTGACCACACACTGACCATGTTACACCCAATGACTCAGTACCTACTTACGTACCCGATTAAATAATTACATAAATCTCGAACTAAATAGCCTTGCTACTACTATATTTTTACAACTAGTTGCATTTATGATCTTAATTTGATCAAAACTTTTAATCTTTCGCTGAGAAACTCGTAAAAGTTAAAGAGTTCCTACATAAAATTCTTATTTATTTTTCCATATTCCTCTTGAAGTTTTTTGATACAATTGATATTAAAATTAGACTAGGTCATTTTCTAGAAAAATAAGTTAGTATGTACGTACAATAAATTCTACCTCAGTCTATTCGGCACTTTAAAGCCCCCGAAACGCCGAAATTCTAGAAATAACGCGAAACCAATGAAAA
Organism: Idaea dimidiata; assembly: GCA_949358125.1. Classification (NCBI taxonomy): domain Eukaryota; kingdom Metazoa; phylum Arthropoda; class Insecta; order Lepidoptera; family Geometridae; genus Idaea; species Idaea dimidiata. The sequence goes on along the minus strand of OX442339.1, from coordinate 9,092,499 downwards.
ATAATAATCAACTGACTCAGAATTCGCGGTAAAGTATAATTTCCCACTTTCCTGTTGATTTAAGAGGACACAACCTGTAACGGCTAACGTAATGATCCATTATTAGATCATTTGTGCGTTTTCCGCAGTTACATTCATATACCACATTTTTATTTTTCTATCTTTGGGGGTAACCACGGCCTCCTATTGGAGGACCTAAATCGTCCTGCTAATGAAAATTAAATTAAAATTAAATAAACTTTAAATAAGTACCTAATAAAAGAAGTTAAAAGTCTGCTTATAATAAAGATATTTTTTAATTATTTGAAGATTTTTAAAGTATTCCATTAATAACGCTTAAACTTGGGTTAACTACAGCTTTCATTTTTTCACACAATTGACTGCCTCTATTCCATCTTCAGACACGATTCATTAATCATTGTAGAGCACAACAGTTGTACCCTATGCTCAAAAATTGATAAGTCGTTGTGCTAAATAAACTAGACATCCAGTGGCCATCAGGTGGTCAATTGATTTGACAATCTAAGGTCCATAACCTTCTTTTGGAGACTGACCTCTCTACAACAAGGTTATAGACGTTAAACCGGGACCAACTATGATGGTTATTGATGATGTCCTTAGCTACAAATATAACAATAACTATATTCGGTGGGCTAACAAAGGTTTGAAAACTTCTGAATTGAAATTCTAGACTCATATGACAACGCAACAAGGTCAAACAGTTTCTAAACTTAGAAATAAAACTGCATACACATAGTAAGTAGCATCTCAACTAGTTTTTTGTCAAAATTAAATTTAAAAAACTTTATATTGTTCAGACATACCTATGTACCTATCTTTACCCATACCTGCCCACCTGTACGTTCAACAATCATTAAAACCTGCAGAAGGTAATTTAATAGAACCTAGATACAGACAAATTACATAACTTATATTGCGTATATCGCTTCTAGTTATGTGCCAATTGATACCTGTTTTAATTATTTGATTACAGGTAATTTTCAAGATCTTACTTAGCTGTCTATTTACGGATATCTTTATTGCCTAGCTAGTCTATTAAAGAACGATTCTCAGATCATAGCCCTGATATATTTGTAGGCTATTGTATGCTAAGGTTCACTGTTGCGTTCGTACAAGTGCTTCGGCTTAGCAACACGACACGGTAGTAAGTGAGGGGCGGACTATAGGTAACAAAAGATAATTTAAACAGTTTGTCAAGGGGTCAAGTGCATTGACAGCCTGCCCAATTGCGAAGTTGAGAGCGGTCAGTGGCTTGAGTTCGCGCGACTTCGGCACTCCTAGTCTACAGCTACACACGTGATGATGATATGCCAAATGTTAATAGATTCACCTAGGTTTAATTGAGTAGCCAGACAAGATTTTCGCGAGTTCTTTCCGCGTATTTTGCTCTTCACGCATGAAGAAGTTCGTTATAATTTATGTCTTGGCATTGTCTAAGATCAAATAAGCATGTTTGTAGGTCATTATTATAAGTAGTAGGTACACGCGTTACCTGCAGACAGTAAAATATTCAATAGAGAAACCTCGGGGACTATTTCAGTTTTAGTAGGTAGCTGCATAAAATATTTAAATTAGTAATTCATTAGTTCTATGAAAATATAAGTACAATGTTCTCACACAAAATTATTTTAGCCGTTAATATTTTTAGGACATCGACATTTCAAAACATTTTCGATTGTAGTATTTCATTGAGCACTCACCTTTTAACCTTGTTTTATATTTGTAAACTTCCGTAGTAGAAGGGGTCATACAAATTTCGAACATGTGCCAACAATCAAAGACCTCCTGCGTATAAGCTGACCGCTTTCGACCCCAATTTAAGATATGACCTGAACCTGGTCAAGTTCAAATACCTAGACATTGTTGACGTGCAAATAAATATGCACCTTTGTAAACGGCGAGGGTACCTTTCGAACCGTTTTATTGTATGTAACCGTTCGTGAAGTGCCTACAAATCTTAAAGCCTATTGTATTGTACGCGAGACCTGGATTCATGGGCGATAATGTTCACTTTTAATGGTCAAGTTTACAGGTTTTATGAGATGCTGTCTCATTCAAGTCATGACAATACGAGTTATTTACGAATAGAGGCGCTGGACAGATAGGAAATTCGATAAGTCTCGACTAGACATCTCAAACTACAGGAATATTCAACAGGAAAATGGAATCTGCTACGTGGGCGTGATATATTTCAGCGTTGACAAATAATGGTTAAAGAGTACCCTAGCTGCGCCACGCGGTTCACCTGCATTAGGTTGGAAAGACTTTCAGGTATCTAACAAACAAGTTTTATGACAAATGTCAGAGTTGTGGAGTGAAATGAAAAGTAATGGACTAATAATTCATCTAATTTTAGATGATTTATATAGCGCATGTAACTTTTAATCCTTACTATCTAAGGCGTTATTTATATTTTATGAAATGTCCCGGGCACTACGCCCGGGACATTTTTAAGTGGAGTGCCTACTTGCCCAGCACCTATACTACTACCCTTTTAGCCTAGTCAGCTATGTCCAGAGGAAAAAACCGGTTAATGCGTGTGGAACTTACTGTAGGTTTCTTTATGGTGTTTTCCTTCACCGTAAGAACGATGTTATTAACGCACATAACTTTTAACAAGGAATAAGACATTGGTGCGCGGTAAGCCAGCATTCGAAACCACGAACGTCCGAAAGGAAGGCAATTAGTCCAACACCGCTCTCACTTGACTAAGATTTCTTTAAAATACCGGCGAATTGGTGTTTTGGTCGACTCATTATGTGTTGAAAATTCATAATTGCATTAATTTCAATACAACGATTTTCGTATTTAAAACATTTAACGTGAGATTGGTACTGAAAAGTGCGATCAATTATTATGAATATCAAGTGAATATGTAAACGTTGAACGTCATTCATGCATAGTGGGTGATGTGATGTGTAATGCGTGGGTTTCATTTTACTTATTAAATGAAGAGTGAATCATTTCATGAATTTGATGCTATAGGAAGGAAAATCAATGTGAATCGTTAAATGCGAAAATAAACTGCACCCAGACGTAACCCAGCCACATAATGTAAACTGATAAACAAACTACAAATTAAATAAATTCGTAAAGCGTCAATGTTTTGATTTAGTTTCCGATTTTAACGTAATGTATCTCGTATGTAATCTATTTCTCCTTTAAACGTGAATTTATCAGATTGTGTTTGCATGCATTGTACCTAAAACTCGGTACATTATGTGGGTACTTAATTAATAAATTAAGGATGAGTGCACGGGTTGAGTGAGAGTGTAATACTGAAATGTTAAATGAAGAAAAAAATAAAAGTATAAATAGCAAGAATAACCTAGATATAAATAATATTCTATTAATATAAAAATGATAGTGAGTAAGACTTTATTTATCTTTTAATACAAAAAATACGCAACCGATTGAAATGAAACTTGGAATATAGGTAGAGAACATAAAGCGATGTTGGTGAAGCGGTAGGTAACCCGACTTTCAATCCGAAGATGAAAGGTAAACATCGCCTGGAAATAATTACGTATAATGGCCCAATTTTTAAGGCTACTTATGTATCTGCGGAAAACGCCCAGCAAAACCTTTAACACATTCATAGGTACAGAATACGTACATAGCCTACTTTTATCCAGATTTCACGGGGACTACTGTAGGTGAATGTCACGGGAAGAAACTAATAATCCATTATAGATTAGATAGCTATCTAGTGATGATGAATAGAAATAGGTTGGGTGAAAAAATTGTGAGTTCAAACGATATACATTTAATGCCTAAATGAGATATTTATACTAGACTACCTATATTACAAGTTTCATTGCAATCGGTTCAGTAGTTTTTGCGTGAAAGAATCACATAGGTACATACAAACTATCGCGTTTATAATATTAGTAAGATTGAATGTTAAATGTCAACCCACTACTTATTAAGTAGTTGTACCATGTTGTACATTGCACTAGAAAAGTCTACAACTATGATAAACTTTGAAAACTGTAATCTGGCGTCAGTCAGGCAAGCCACCTAAAAACTTAGGTATTTTCTAATATGGAGTATGATGCTAGTTATTATTATTATAGACATTCCTACCCGTTCATTAAGCCGGCAGTAAAAGGCACATAATTATTTAGGTATCTGGTTAAGCGGTATTTAACTACATAGATTAAAAGTACGTGCCTAATACTTAAGTGCGAGATTTATACCTAATTATAAAACTAGCTTTAGCAACTTTATTGTAGGTACTCGCTCCGTCCATTACATATTTGTCTGGATTTAAGCGGCTATAGTATGTCAGAACTGATATTTCTAGGATGAATTACCATATACAAAAGTTATTTGAATCAAAAGTTTTTGAAACCACATTTATTAAAGTCGAGGATAGAAATTCATTATATTAAAGTCATGATTGAAAACAAGATTCCTGAAAAAATCTCTATAGGGAAAAAAATCCAAACTTCGCTCTAAACTGTAAAAATAAGTGATATTACTCTACTCAGTCAATATTGTCCGTAAACTAATAAAACTTTGTATAAGAACTGAACTTAGCTCAGTCCTGAATGATTTGAATTCCAAGATTAACGTTTAGTTATCTTAAAACTAGCAATTGTTTGATTTTACGTACTAACATTTTGCATAGTCGCATCTTACGTCTTTCACTTACACATCTGAAATTCGCTAGCTTTGTCCCTGTCACGCTATTAGGGCTATATAGGCCCTTAACGATTGTTCTTGGAATTACAAATACGAACATATTTCAAATAAAATGCCACGAAGTATACGACAGTTACTGAGATTCGTTTCAATGTGCAATAGAATTTGACAGATATGGCCCAAAGTAATTAGGTGTACATAATTAATTATCAACCAATATTGAACAAATTTCACAAGACTGTTTTTATTATGTGCCAATACTTATTTATATTACAGTAGATAAGTAGAATACCTATTTACATTAATACATTGCTTTGAAACTACCATACCACTGGAATAAAATTACATTAGATTTATATATTCTGAATACTTATAGACAGTAAATGAAATATGGTAAAATGGGTTTATTTTGTGACAGTATGCTTAACTTTGTGACACCTCACTTTTTGAAAATCAACATGCCGCATCACAATTTTTTAAATTTCAACGCATCCAATGATATTCCTGCAAAACCTATTTATTTCGAAGTAAGTTGAAAAATAAAAATTAAATATTCGAAAAATCTTGTCACAAAGTATCTCCAGTTTGTCACAAAGTTTTCCCAATTTAAGGTATCAAAAATATAGCAGTGTAATAAGAAAAACTATTTCATCACAACTGTAAAGTCCTCTAAACATATTTTTTTCAACTGAAAACAAACTCGGTTAGGTAGATTCACTATCAAGTTTTGTTATGAAACAATCTATATTAAAAATACTTACAGTGAGGTAATAAAAGCCTGCCGCTGGTGTAGGGTCTGGAACAGAAGACGGCGCCGCACGTTCGGTGACCGATCGTGGTGCGTGCGCGCAGGTCGTAGTTCGCGCTTGCACTCTGTAGCTAACACCGTGGCGCGGGCGCCTTCACTCCGCACTGAGTTCCGCGACTCGAGTCCGGCTCACATCTCCCGCGCTTATTATAAGCTCGAACTGGGCGGCGCACGCGCACCTGCCACGCCCCGCGCGCACGGTTCCGCCCTCTCTCACCCCCTAACTTTACTACCCTTGTCATACACAGACACACAAGTTACTACAGTTCAGGCAAAGGCTTTATCATCATCAAGCTCTAAACTGGGACTAGTCCGATAAGGGGAAAATTATCGAAAGACTGTAGTTAATAAAAATGTATTCACTGCTGATAATGGCTTTATTTTTAACCAATCACCAACCAATAATAATGACTTACCTTCAACTTCTACCTTATTTATCTTTTCTAACTTACTTATCTTCTAGATACCTAATTTTCCTTTATAATCGTAAAATAACATGTATGGAACAATCATGGCTAAACCAAAACTTTATGATGAAGCTACGCAAAGATATGTTGTGGATATTTTGTTATTTAATGGATATCTAATAATAATAATAAGCATTTATTTATGTAAGCCGAACCACTCACCGGACGAATCCCCAAGAAGAGTAGTTGAGGTAGAACTATCCAAGAACCGAAGCACGATGATTTCTGAATCTTTCTTATTGAAAAATTAAAACTATACATATCACAAAAACACACCCTTCAAATTTCATGTTTCTAGGACTAGCGATTTAGGCTGTGCGTTGCAGTCAGTCAATTTTTCAGTAGGTAACTTTTAATTATAATTGTATTGTATAGTTAGTGTTAACTATACATCGACGAGTACTTATACTTATACTATGTACTTATCTACTACGAGTAGGTATTGTTGTTTAAAAAGAATGTATGTAACTGAAAAAACAAAGTACGTATGTAACTTACTTTGAAATCTAAATTAGACATGGAATTACAACTGCCTGTACCTACTTAGGTCTGTATAATTTCCATGTAAGTTTAATCTATTCCTTTCACTTTAAGTTGACGGGAATTACACATAATTGATGTCTAATATAATGTAGTCTAGAGATGTATGTACCATTATTAATCTTTTTCTATAAAAGACTGACTGACTTATGGATCAACGTGGTTGAAATTTAGAAAATGTCGAGTGAACTGCTGTGGTATCATCTAATTAGCATCCACCGCTAGTAGTTGCTGAGTTGCAGTACATTGCTGTTTAGACGTAACATGGTTTTTTTTTTATTTCTTATCGGTTGTGAACCGATTATGACCATTAGGAAATTAGCCAGTGTCATGTATTTTAATATATTATGCAAGTGATTTGCATCGAAACAGTCAAGTCGTCATAGTTAAAGTCAAGTCTAGGGAATCATTTGTAAACACGGCGGCCATTTACAAACAATCTTCACGGAGCCTTGGAGACAACACTAAGTCAATGTTTTGCACCGATTTTCACTTTCATTCCACTTGTACACCTTCACGAAACTAAATTGATTAATATGCCCCCGAAATTAAACAATTTGCACGCATATGAACTAGGTTTCACAAAAATGAAAATTTAGCACCACATCTCCTCAACGAGTTCCCGCCAAGACCCGTAACATGGTTGTTACAAGTGATTTTTGACAGTAAATAGCAACTGGTAGCGGTGGATGCTAATTAGATGATTACCACAGCAGGTATCTCCTAGGTAAGCGTGTAACATCTTAAACCACATCATCGCTTTCCATCATGAGAGATAGTAGTCAAACTCTGAGAGTCAAACGCGTTCCTATCAATTATAAAAAGCGATTTTTTATTGTGATGTAGCAATCCGACAACAAAAGATTTTTGGAAATTCCCACGGAATCGGAATTTATGCGGGTGAAACAACGGGATATACGGGTAGTCTAAGTACATAATGTTTGTTAATAATAGCCTCCAGCAAACTTTAAAGTAGTCTAGCCTCAGATCTAATTTTAGCATACGTATGCTTCCTGCAGTTTTCCAGAGTTATCTTAATTAGATAATAATTGACGGAAGGCTTCAGGGGTACATGTACCGCTGACCACGAGTTCAGTGACAGTCGCATGGCAACTAAGAGTTCTGGACGACAGACTCTGAAGTCACTGACTCTACCTATATTTAGACCACGAGATTCTTTACAATCGTGTGAAGGGCTTAATATAGTAAGAGATGCTATTTTGAAATCGAGGTGACAGTATATTGATCGATGTATTTCTCGTAACATTAATGAGAATTAATTTCTGTTTAATTGTGTCGCCTGTCGAGATAAAATGCCAATCCTTTAGGTAGATATTTCTAATAAGGTGATTCACATTTTATTTTTATCTAAGTTATTTCAAAAGTGGGTACTTTTAGAGCCTGAATATGGGATATCAAAAAATATCAAAATGTGTATAGGCACCTGGAGGTGATTTAAAAAAAATACAATTTCCATATTTATTTCGACTCTACGCGTTTGATATTTCTTACTTGAAATTAGAACCCATAGCATAGTTTTATGGTTCTAAGTTGGTTCTAAGATCTAAATTAGTGAGACTAAGATTTTATAATAGTGTGTTATAAATATTCACAGCATGATATTTCGATATCGGTTCCTGTCTATTGTGCAATTTATTAGACGAGGCGATAAGTTTGAAAGCTGTCAAGGACTTGCGGTCGAGCTGGCGCCTCCAGACTGCAGACGGATTGGGAATGTCTTTGTTAATTATAACCTTGGTTATCTTAGTTACTATTATTGGAACAATGTAAGTTATAAAGACTATTTTCTAATATATATTATCTAATAAACTAATATTATAAAAGGATATTTAATCTGATTATTTCTTGTTATGAATAAATGGCTTCGAATTTATTGATTTCAAACTAAAAGAAAGCTAGGTAGGTACATTATCGATGAGTAACATAGACAACATTCGATCTCGATATTCCCACGGGATCGGGACGTACGCGAATACTACGGGACGCAACTAGTATAAGTATGTAAATTGTACTACCTACATATAGTACCTACAAGATACTTATACTGCAGACGGCCTCTGCAATGCAGAAGGCTGCGGGATCGATTCCCACTGGGTCCAAATATTTATGCTTAATTTGTATCTGGTCTGGGTGTCTATCTATGTATAATATGTATGTATTTACAAATATGAAGTAATAGTACAAGCCTATATAGCCTGTGTGTAATGTTGTGCAATATTTATTATTTATTTAGAGAAGGTAATGTACCTATTAATATGTGAATAGTCGTGGAACTTTGAACACTAACCCCTTTACTTATTGATCAAGTTATGTGACGTTTGTCTCTGTCTGTCAACTTTCAAACTTCACAGTTAAAGACAAACGATATGCAGATGTTAACTGACTAACATGCCAGTGAGACGTTACAATACTTATCTACCTATCTAACAAACATCCAAACACGAAACTAGCTTACGTAACAAGTCTTATTGTTTATCTATTTACTTTTTTGTGTTTAAAATATTTAATTGGAAACATCTAGTAGGTACCCAATAATATATTTCATGTCCCAATTTAAGCTCTAATTTTAATTTAATGTAAGAAATGTACATGATTTTAGTTAATATACAAATATGAAATCAACATGTTATCAGGGTGATTGGCTGTCGTAATTGAGATTGACAAGGTCATAGTATCGGGTTTCGTTATAGTTCATTAAAATAACTAGTAAGATACTTCTACATGTATCTTAAGGGTGTAATTAATTTATGTGGCGCATAAATAAATATTGCACGACATTACACACAGCTCAATCTATCCCCAAAGTAAGCACTAGGTTTGTACTATGGATACCGATGGTCTGGGTGTCTTTCTATGTATGCATTTTTTTTGTAAATGAATACATAGGTACATAATTATCATACATAGAAAGACAGACCAGACCAGATACAAATACTTATTTTTAAGATAAATATTAGCACCTGGTGGGAATCGAACCCGAAACTTTCTGCATTGCAGTCTAGCGTTCGCCCGACACGCCACAGAGGTTGTCAATGAATGAGCCCTACGTGATAGTGCGAGGGCGAGTTTCGTGAGGAACAGGGGTTACTATTACCATGGTGACCTTTTTGCATGACCTAATTCGCTCAGCTTATAAAATAATAATAAAAAATCCCCGACTTCTTAAACAAACACAATTTTTCAACCTATTTAGGTTTTCGCGGTTTTACGTAATAAAACACAGTATTATCCGGGTTTTACTAAGTATTATAGGCAATTAGTACTACTAATACTACCTACCTAAGCAGTCGTCGCAACATTCGTTGAACGTTAGACATTGGGGGTTACTATGGTCTGCTTATTGTAGGACCTAAATCGTCCTGCTAATAAAAATAAATAAATTAAATTACTGATACTAATACAAGATGTAACAGGCATGCCCTTTTAAGCCGAAAGAGGGTTGTTCTAGACATCTAGGCGAACAACTTTTGTTCTACGACTTTTGAAAATTCGAACTTTTTTTTTAAAAAATTTTGAGGTTATGGTTTACTGAAATAACAGTTGCTTTTGAAAATAAACGTAATTGTAGTTTCGATTGTTGTCGACTAAACTAAATGAAAGGACAAGATAAGGTCAATGACCTCGAACTCTGAGAAACAGCTGATTTTCAAGTAAACTTTAAACTTAAAATTTTCGAAAACTACTTCGAATTTCCAAAAGTTGTAGAACAAAAGTTGTTCGCCTAGACGTCTAGAACAACCCCCTTTCGGCTTAAAAGGGCTAACCTGTTACACCTTGTATAATTACTTTCTATTTCTAAATTTGCCAAACATTAGTGCAGCCTTTCGAAAATCTGCAAGAGCAGTTTTCAGATTCCTAATTTTATCTGGGTGAAATAAATGAACTTTTATATCAAACTAGCTGTCCCGCGGTTTCACCCGCGTAAGTTCCGATTCCGTGGGAATTGGAATCAAAAGTAGCTTGTTACTTCTCGATAATGCGGCTTTCTATCGGTGAAAAGATTTTTAGAAATTGGTCTAGTAGTTTCGGGGCCTTATTCATTACAATCATACAAACATAAGAATCTATCCTCTCTATAAATATTAATACAAGAAGAAGACTTGTTTCCTAATGTAGGTTAATGCGTCCATAAGGTCCCCCAGGCCCACCCATCATGCAATCTGCAGCTTTATGGTCGTTCACTCTATACAAAGTGTTATGTTGTTGTTATGACTATCTGAACATGAGCTTGACCAATTATTGTGACTCGCCATATTAATATTTCTCGGTGTACCGTAAACAATAATTTGTAAAGGCTAAATTGAAAATACAATTTATACCTGTTACCACTTTCAGTTAAACTTTAAAATATTTTCGTGGCTTCTTTTTATTTGCAAATATGCTACGCTACGCTCCAGACGTATTGGACCAATTCTTTCCTCTGTGCATGGCTGATTAAGCTGGGAGGGTGATATTGGTGTTGGGCAAACTAATTGTTAAACTAGCTATGTCCCGGGCACTATAGTGCATTAAATGGCATGGGTTAAAAAGTTGCTTGCTCTGTAATCATCAAAAATATGTGAAATGGCCAATTACTACTTATCTATAAAATAACAATAAATAAATAAATATTGCACGACATTACACACGACGCAATCTAGCCCCAAACTAAGCACTAGGCTTGTACTATACAACGGATATACTACATATTATAATACTTTTAAATACTATACTAACTTGTTTGTATTTCACTTTCATCTTTCTTATATAACTTTTTGTCCATTCAAAGGTCGCCTTGATGAGATTGTAGAGCAGTCCTTTATCATGTATGTGTCGAAGAATTAAGTCGTGTAGGTTTTTATTTCGGTTTGACTGGATAGCTCTCGTGGCAAAGCACTCTAACGCGCTGGATCGGATTACCTATAGTCGCAACTTCGAGTCCCGCCGCCGCCAATGATTATTTGTTAGTATTTAAAAAATAAATGCTAACAAAGTAGGTACCTCATGTTTGGAATTAAGTCCTTTAAATATCGCTTGTTATTTAAGTGAAGATGGAATTGCCCCGCTATCAAAGATTTTAGATAGATCTAGACTTATTTGATCTACCTAGTCTAGAATACCCATAGAATACCACCCAACCATGATGTCTTTTGAGTCGTTGCAAAGTCACCGCATTATCGTTCAGCTAAAAAAAACACATCAAATTTTGATAATTAAAAAAAAAGTTTTTTTTTTTTAATTATCTGTGGTTTTTATCAGTACTTGGTCGGGGATATTTTTATTTAAAACTGACTTAAATTTTTTGAGCGACATAAGGATGACAAAGTAACGAGAAACGATCATGTAGCGCGGATAGTTAGGAGCATCGCATCAGTACATATGCACCGACAAAACAAACAATAATAAAATAGGTTACCAAATTGCAGGCGTTTGTTGCAGTCACAACGTGGGTGGAGAACGGGCAATAAAATATTAATTTATCAGTCATGTCAACGAAGGTCTATTGTCGTATTCTATTGGGTAGTAGGATAATGGCACTCGTTATTGTTTTAACGATACCTATATTATATGTGGGTACGAAGGAACGGATGGAACATGTATTTTTTTCAGTTGACATCATCTGCCTTGTAAAAAGCTTAAATATAATTCACATCCTTTGTTTAATGGGTAGAAGACATGGCTGCCTTTATTATTCGAGTTAAAAAAGCTCACATCCTTTATTTTTGTCGTTTACCAATTTTCAATACGAAGTCGTGAAAACAGAAGAACAATCTATAGTACCTACTAACCAAATTTTCTCATTATACGTAGTAAGAAGGTATATCTAATACGTCTTGTCGTTGGCCTTTGCTTTATAGTGACTGAAGAGTGTAACGGTAAATAAATAAATAAATAAATAAATCCTGTGACGAACACACAGCGCCATCTAGCCCCGTGGTAAGCTGCTAAGCTTGTGTTACGGTGACTAGACAACGGATATACTACTTATATTTATTTTTCTTTTGTAAATACATACATATTATACATAGAAATACGCCCAGACCAGATACAAATATTTATTTTAAGCATAAATATTTGCACCCAGCGGGAATCGAACCCGCAACCTTCTGTATTGCAGCCAAGCTTTCGCCCGACGCGCCACAGAGGTCGTCAAATTTACACCTATTAATTATTAATCCTACTACTACTACAAATTTATAGCTAAAAGTTTGTGTAGGTATCTTTGTTACTCAATCATGTAAAACCACTGGACCGATTGCGATGAAACATGAAATTTACTACTTTTTAACCCGATATTCCCGCGGGAGCAGGACTTACGTGGGCGCAGCTAGTAGGTACATTATAAGTACAATTGTATTGGTATATAGTATTTTTTTTTTTCTATTTAAGAAATTAAATTTCAGGTATGTACCTACTGTAGGTACTATTAGTAAAATCATGTTAGGTATTGGCCCTTACCACAATCCTCATTGTTGGACCTAAATCGGCCTAAGCTGTTGAGCTAATAATAAGAAAATTAAAATAAAAAAAATTGGAAATAATAATAAAAAAATGAAAACCAACTTACCTACTAAAAATACATTTTTATTACCTATCTGAGCTTTTAAAAGTATATTTACTTTTATTTTTTCTGCGTGACAAAAGAACAAGAAAAGGACGATAAAACAACGAGAAACGATTATGGTAAGGCCCATTATTTCGTAGAAGCGAAAAAATCAACATTCACTCAATGCATTTACTTACCTACTCTCTATATTAAAATCTGTAGGAAGGTCTGGTATATTTATACTCACTAGACAAATACTTATCTTATAATACTCTTATGCTTATAGTACCTATCTGACTTTTTACTTACTAATATTATAAACGCGAAAGTTTATATGTATGTATGTGTCTTTGTTACTCTTTCACGCAAATACTACTAAATCGATTGCGATGAAACTTGGAATATAGGTAGCTGGAAACCTGGAATAACACATAGTCTACTTTTTATTCCGATAATCCCGCGAGAACGTGACTTACGCGTGTGAAACCGCAGGGCGCTGCTAGTAATATAATAAACGCGAAAATATGTATTATGTATGTGACTTTGTTAGGTACTCAATCACGCGAAACCACTGAACCCATTGCGATGAAACTTGGAATATAGGCAACTTGGAAACCTGGAATAACACATAGACTACTTTTTATCTCGATATAAATTCCGCGAGAACGTGACTTACGTATGTGAAACCGCGGGGCGCAGCTAGTATTAATATAAACGCGAAAGTTTATATGTATGTATGTGTCTTTGTTACTCTTTCACGCAAAAACTACTATAAACACTAGTTTAACTAGCTAGTATGTCTATACAACGGAACTGAGTTAACCCTAAGTTTACTACTGAAGTTTACTATTCCTGACTTTCCACTAAAATTTATATAGATACCCCACCAGACCCAATAAAGATAATGATTGCCAGACTTGCAGGAAAACAGTGGATAATAACTGACAGTCTGGAGAAGGGTCTTAAACCGGCCGATAGTTTACGACTTGGTTCTAAAGAAGCGGCGTAACAAGAAGTTGTTTGTGATATAAATAGACGGCTCGAGTTGTGGGTTGTGGGTAGACGTGTCGTCCGCGGTTACAATAATCCTGCAGTGCGGGGCCCTCTGATATCCCGCGATTGGTGCTTATTTATATTTCTTAGAGTTTTGAATATCTAATGAGCTATACCTACTTGTACAGTTAAAGTAGTCATGAGTCTTACAGTCTTGACATCTGTTCATAAGCTACGATGTCTCAGACGCACAGACACCTTAAACTTACTTGTAATACCCCTAATTTAATGTCGCGCCTCAGTAGTAAAGTAATTTAAATGTTTTCTTTATTAGGTAAAGTTAAAAAAGAATAAAATAGTAAAAATAGTTATAAAGTTTTCTTACTAATATTATAAAGCTGAAATTTTGTATGTATGTGAGTATGTGTGTTTGTTACTCAATCACGCAATAAACACGAAACCGATTGCGATTAAACTTGGAATATAGGTAGCTGGAGACTTGGAATAACACATACTTTTAACCCCAGACTTGCGCGGGTGAAACCGTGGGGCTCAAGCTGTAAAATAATAAAAATAGTTAAAAAATTTAAACACTGAGCCTGATTGAAATAACGTAAACTTCTTCTTCTTAGTAGTTACACTCTTGACAGAGTGGTCGTGGTTACTAATCAGGGCCTGCTTGTGACTCGCTGCCAGTTCTCTCGCCATGTTTGCCGGTTAATGAATATAATCTGCTGCAGGTATGGAGATTACTTCCGACTAAATATGGTATAAATGGTATAAAATAAGGTATGGAGATTACTTCCGACTACTTAGTCGGTCATGCGGTTAAGTTATCTTCCTTTTGGCCTAGTGCCTTCAACTTTGCCCTGCTGTGGTATCATCTAATTAGCATCCACTGCTGTCAGTTGCAGTTGTTTGAAGTAATCACCAGTAACAACCACGTTACGTCAAAGCAGCAATGTACTGCAACTTAGCCACTAGTAACGGTGGATGCTAATTAGGTACATGATACCACAGCTGAACAACGAGGCGTTCAATAGAGTCATCATTCCGCCTTAAAACATTCGGTCCATTTTACTCTTAATAGTCGTTTCCAGCACCACATCTCTAAGCTTTGATCTTATTTATTAACGTACTTACCTAAAATTACGTTTGAAAAAAAAACACGCTCAGCTACCCACCTATTCCCAAAATGGAATTACTTATATCTTGTTTTTGGTATTACATAATGGCAATGCAGTTCTACTGCTCATATTTATTGAATACCTCAAGTTGTTTAATTAAACAATATTAATTTGAATTAATTAATTTATAGACATCCATAAATGATAAATCTTGTCTTGTCTCGAATCAGACGGCAAGGGTCAGAGAGATTGTCTGCTGCCGTGAAATAGGTATGTAAACAACTAAACAGCCCTATGTAAGCGCGATTAGCAGCCGAATACAAAATCTCAACTTAAAACTTGAGGAGGACTTAAACAATTGAGCAGCTGCTAAATTTAAAATTAAAATTTATTTTTTTGGTTTTGTAAGTTGTAATTTTTTTGAAATATAATTCAAATTTAGAGGAGCCTTTCAGTACCTATTTCGCCGTTAGCTACCTACCTACCTAGAAACGATAAGATAAGATAAAACTTTATTGTACCAAAAGAAACATTTACAATAAAAGAATAAACATAAAAAAAAACAAAATAAATAAATAAACATGACATTAAGAAACATATACTTAAAATGATTTTTATAACTATGGTACAATGGGCGGCCTTATCGCTAAAAGCGATCTCTTCCAGGCAACCTCAGGCAGACAAACATACAAAGAACATTGGAAATCGAAATCAAAATTTAAAAATACCTAACTAATTTTTGGTGAAATGCTTTCCAAAAATTGCACCAGACAGCACGACGACAGAGTAAGCACCTGTGGCGCAATTGGCAAGCGCGCAATAGGGCATATCGAGGTTGCAGGTTCGCAGGTTGCAGGAAATATCGAGGTGTCCTGTCGGGTTCAATTTTAGGAAAGCATTTCTTCAAAAATTAGTCATCCATGTGTAGGAAATACTATAAAAATTAAAAACAAAATAACTGACTTCTTCAAAATGCTGGCGAAATCGCGGGACGCTGCTTAGTATTCTATAACTACAAATTCTAATGCAAATTAGTCGGTGAGCCATCAGCCGATATAAAGTTGTGTGTTTGTGAATGAGACGATACTAAACTAAGTGTTATGCACGCAGCTATCTTGGCACTTTAACACTTTAATCTTCTATTTAAATAATCAATAGGTACCTTGAATTTTACCTAGCGAATTCTATTTTATCATTTTTTATTTCGCTTACTTTAAATAAAGGATTACTTACCTACATACTTACATATAATATTACCACATTAAAAGAAGAATTTTTACTACTAGGTATGTAATGAAATGAATGAGTAATTATCTAAAATGGCCGTGGCTGGATAGTTAAGTTGGCTATTTCAAGGACGATTCGATACCACTCTTTGACATCATGCTAAGGGCTTAGAAAAGAGGTTTTTAAGAACTAATCTTCGACACCTTCGTTCATCTTCTACTTTTACGTCAGCCAGATTTCAATCTCAGAGTTTGATGCTATTCTGTCTAAATGCAGGTATGCGTAAAATAACGTGAAATAAAAACACAACAAATTATCTTTAGGAAGGAAATGTTAAGGCGGCGATAGATGATAATCATCGGTCCTTGTCCGATTGCATATAAATGAGCGAGATGGAATTGCGTGAAAAAATCTACAATTTCTCGAAAAATCAATCATTAACGAAGATTAAAATAATATTTTTATAAAATGCTATGAAGAGGTTCTAGGTATTGTATTTTCTAATATTATGATGTCTATAAGAAAATATAGCGGTTAAAGATTTAGAAGAAAAATTGATTTATTTTGTAAAACAGGGGTAACTTTGCCGGTATAATAGTGGTATTTAAAGTTATTTTTTATTATTTTTGAAATGAAGGGGACACTTCTTGTATCATGTACAATAACATTAAACATTGTTTAAAGATCTATTTGGTACCGGTTATGAAGAAAACTATTCAATCAGAAGGGATTTCACATGAGTCGCGTCCTTAAAAGCTAAAGTTTATATTATTAAAGTTGTTATTTAGTGTATTTCCGCAATTAGCCCTATCAATGGGTCTTTGTTCGTGACTTTAAGCCGTGGGTTTTCTCACGATGTTTTCCTTCACCGTAAGAGCGATGTTAATAGCGCACATGATTTTTTTTTAAAGAAAAAGACATTGGTGCGCCCCGGGATTCGAAACCACGAGCTTTGGAATGAAAGCCGGGGTATCTACCTCTAGAGACCAACACCACTCTTCTGAAGGAAGTATTCAATGTTCTCGGTGAGGTATTGAACTCATGATTTTGTAACTTTCTCTTCCTTATTTGTTAATTTTATGTCTAGATTAATATAAACAAGAAATACAGTAAAGAAAATAAGATAAACTGGTTAATTTGTAAGATAAATACTGAAATCTCTGTATATTTAATTATCTTTAAATATTCCTTCTAAAATTATGTTGAATTCAAACAAAAACTTCGATTTGAACATTGAAAATTAAATATATTTGGTAACAGTTAACATTCAACAAAATACGCGAAACAGCCAGACTATACCACGGGCTTACATACCTATATACATTCACGTCCAGCTTCATCGTATAAATAAGTACTCCAAAATTACTACTAACCACTAAGCAGAAATTTAACACATTAAACCCAGCATCCCTGGAGGTGGGAACCTCAGTATTTATTTATAATGTATTCTGTGGTGGGAATGCTCACGAAGGGGGATACCTTGCTCGAGCAGACTGCAAAGTTCGTCCTGGTGTAAGCTCTGAACACATCGGAACTTTCAGATAACCTGATCATGAGGTCGAGTTGCTTCCATCCAATAACACTTCTCTTCTTTGTCTAAAATTGATTAACTAAAATATTTTCGTGGATCTGTACATTTATAAACACAAAATATATGCTTATTTTTAACCCTAGCAACCCTAACAACTGTTTTTACGACCAACCATCAAGCCGCTCCCGACGGAAGCGGTCTGGTGTGTGGGGGCCCTCTAGCCTGAAATGGATGGCGGCCAGGGTTTATCCACTAAGCCCCTCGGTGTCAAGCGCCTTACGGTTGCTAAAGTTCGTCGGAATTCCTTTTGGAGGATCATCGAGGAGCTCCAGCGGCGGGTGGTCCTACCTAACCTTACATCAACAAGTGCTAGCGTAATTCCCCCTCATAGCCACACTCATCCTCCTGACTGGAGGAGGAAACGCTCTCGAAGGGAGATGTCTCGCTCGAGCGGGACGTGGTGAAAGCCTCGAGTCAGTGCTGACTCGACGCGGGCTCTGAACTTCTCTTAACATTCAGAATTACCTGATGATGAGGTTGAGACGCTTATAATGCAAAGATGCACACTTTATTTCCTTGTCTTTAAATTATGAGGAATCTGTACATTTATAAACATATCCTTAAATTCTACTTAGGAATGACCTTAACCTAACCTAACTAATCAATAAGTGCTAGCGTTATTCCCCCTCATAGCCACACTCATCCTCCTAACTGGAGGGGGGAACGCTCTCGAAGGGGGATGCCTCGCTCGAGCTGGACGTGGCGGAAGCCTCGAGTCGGTGCTAGCACGCGCCCTGAACTCCTCGGAACATTCAGAGTGACCTGATGAGGAGGTTGAGTCGCTTCTAATGATGCTGACCTCGTCTTCTTCGTCTAAATCCATTTCTGTCCATCTTTGGCCTGAAAACAAAATAAATCATACTTTATTACTTAGGAATATTTAATAAGTACAATATCTAGCTTTACCTGTCCACCTAACTAGGTAAAAATCAGCTTTAATGACTATAATAAGCCTAGTTGTTTATCATTTTATTATCGGTAAAATTGAGGTACAAGGTACAAAAGGCCTCTCAAAATATAAACGGTCAGCTTCAATTATCGCTCGTGTTGTTCGCGTGGAATTTTATCTGCTTAGGTGCTTGTATTATTTAATGTTATGTCACCTTTGATCCACCATTACTTACTTACCTATATAATTATCATTTAAAGTCCGGGATTGAGACCTAGGAATCCGACTTAAGTTTAGACTCAATTGGTTCAGCAGGTAGTTTTATGTAAACAAAAAAACACGGTTATGTAGAGACTGTGTATTGTTACTCATTTATAAACACAATAAATGTAAGTACGTGGCCTTTCGTCTGAAAATATGTACAGTTCGTTGCAGTGCGTCTACTGCTTGGAAAGCATAAATTTAATTTATTCAGTTATGTGTTTGTGGATGTGATTGTGTTTCTCTTTAAAAACTTTTACTTTATTTGAACAGACAGACAAAGTTACTTTCGCGCTTATAATGTAAATAAGAATTATATAGCATAGATTTATTGCTCCAGCTCGGGTTCCAACTAAACAGGCGACAATTATCACATGATCGCTGCAAAAATACAAAAGAGTTTCTTTTCTTGTGTCTGCTTCTCGTTAGAGGTCGCGTTCCAAAAACACACGTACTTCATACTATTTTCTATATCATACTATTTTCTATACTTCATTTTTAATAGAATGCAAGAATATAAAATTATCTTGGGCGCTTGAATCCCACACTTTAGTCAGGAGTTAAGTATTTAACACCCTCGCTACCCTCGCTCGGGAGCTAACTCTAGATTACTTCGTACGCTTTGTATTCAATATGACGACCTCTATTCTTTATAAAACAAGGCTTTTGTACCTCGGTGCATAAACTACTATTATGGCCCCATACTCACCAAATTACGTGCCAGGGATAGGGCTAGCAAATTTCAGAAGTGTAAAAGAAGGACGTAAGATGCGACTATGCATTATTTTATAGTGAATAAAACAATTCCTAATAACAAGATTTAGTTAAACTGTTCTACCAATTTAACTGTATGTTATTATGCTTTAATACAGAAAAAATAGAGTTGTTACGTTTTAGGTGTAACTCACGTTTAGCTGTAAAATGAAACTTACGGTTTTAGACGAGTTGTTTTAAATACATTTTTTCTTTTATAAAAATTAACTAATCGAGTAAAGAAAACTACCAAAATGGAGATAAGAGAATGAAAAATACCAAAACAGTATTCCGAATGTTTTGTAATTACTGAGAAATATTGAGATCCCTAACGCCAATATCGTGATTATTTCACCTTAAATACCGACAGCATGTTTTAATTACTAGGTGGGTCTCGATATGTTAGGAGGCACCTATATATTTACTATAAAGCTCATGCAATAAAAGCTGGTTTTTCAGTGTTATTTCGTCTGACCTTTGATAGTACGTTGATACTATCTGAGATAGTATCACATAATTTTAGTCTATTGGTATCACTAAACCATTCATTGAACCATTGCACTGTGTGATCACTCTGATCACCATTTGACTTTTATTATCTTTACCAAAATTAGTTTGTTTAAAAATAGACACTATCAGTAGCTCCGTCGAACCGTCATTAAAATACAAAGTTTAATTGGGCCGAAACTTTTATTGACAAGGTATTACAACTCGGTATCATAAAGGTTCTAATAGAGGCGAAGGATTACAGTCGTTATCAGAGAAACCGGATTTTAACAGTTCATTGATTTCAGCTGTAAGTACTTATCTACTTATTATTGTTTTGTTTTTAGTTTTTATCTATTTTAGTTGAACTCTTGGTAATTTTTAGGAATTATCTATTGGGCAAGGACGTTTTGATACGCCAACTGATTTTGGTTAATGACCTTGTGTGATTTTGCGGTTTTGCAAAATTACAGTCATGCGAATTCGCCCATGTCTTTTACAAGCAAGGGTTTAGGGGAAAATATGTGAGTTGTTTATAAGCGGTCTACATTATCAATAATATACAAGTTATTTTCTTCTATGGTTTTCGTAATTTTGCATAATAAAACACTTTATTTATCGGGTTTTATTCATGGTTTTTAACGAACCGAGCTTTCCCTCCGAGATTGACTGTTGACGGTTGACTGTCAACCGTCAACAGTCAACCTTGAAAAAGCCCACTGTAAAGTTGGGGAAAGCTCGGTTCGTTAAAAACCATGAATAAAACGCGATTAAACCAGATAAATAAATTGTTTTATTAATATACACGAATATATACGTGCGGTATATAATTCTATATCAATCTGTCCTACTTTATAGTACCTAAAAGTTTTATAAATAAAATTTAAAATCCTACGGTACAGTCATGCAACACAGTGCATAAAAGCGGTCTACATTATCAATAATATCCAAGCTATTTTCTTCTATGGTTTTCGCAATTTTGCATAATAAAACACTTTATTTATCGGGTTTAATCGAGTTTTATTCATGGTTTTTAACGAACCTAGCTGTCCCCAACTTTACAGTTGGCTTTTTTAAGGTTGACTGTCAACCGTCAACAGTCAACTCAAAATAAAAATAAATTGTCAAAATAAATTGTTTTATTAATATACAAGTTTATATAATTCTATATTAACCTGTCCTACTTTATAGTACCTAAAAGTTTTATAAATAAAATTTCAAATCCTACGGTAAATAAGCTAGGTACTTATATAAATGGTTGTAGAAACTGTGATCCAGAAACTCCAGGATGTTTTGCATCCCCGAATTTTCTAGCTAATGGTTTCGGTCTTCTTTTTTGGAGTCTACCTACTATTTTAGCTAATACCTAAGTATATTTTTTGGTTGATTTATACAGTGTCTTTTATAGCTCCATAACTATAAAATACTTTTTTTTTAATTTATACTTATTTAGATTATGGTAACTCCTCGAATATTTAGAACTCGGCAATTCCTAGTTAAGAGTGTTTTAAGAGTGCTTTTTTATATGCAATTTTGCTTCGATAAACTTGCGAAATAATTCGGCATTCATGGGACTTATTTACTTTTTTCGTGAAAAATAGGAAACTGGCCAGTTTTTACAATGTAAATGTTATATAATGTAGGAAAATTATTAACTGTTTCTTGCATATACTTAGCAATTTTTTTTTATAAACTGTCTAGTTAACTTATAATTAGCAAATATTTGATTGTTTGCTCTAAACTTTCGCATAGCCGCATCTTACGTTCTTCTTGTACACATCTGAAAATCGCTGGGCTATCCCTGTCACAATTTAATTTAATTATAAGACCTTAACTCTTACATAAGGCTGTGGTTGCGACAGTACAGGTGTCAGTGGAGTCTGAAGCAGCCCTCGCCAGCGGCCGACAGAGTGCCGCACGAGGCTCTTCCATCTTCCCGCGCGACCATTTGCTCACGCGCCAGAAACGACGCGCGTCGCGGAACACTGCCCACACCTGGAATTACAAGCAAACATCTATGTAAGAGCAGTGTTGGTCTATTGGTATACAAGGTGTAACTGGTAAGCACTTTTAATTCGAAAGGGGGTTGTTCTAGACGTCTAGGCGAACAACTTTTGTTAAGTATACGACTTTTGGAAATTCGAAGTACTTTTCGAAAAATTTAGAAGTAAAGTTTACTTGAAAATCAGCTGTATCTGAGAGTTCGAGGTCATTGACCTTATGTTGTCCTTTTATTTAGTTTGATGGTCTACAATCAAAACTTTATTTACCTTTAGTTTCAAAAGCAGCTGTTTTGTCAGTGAAACATAAACTCAAAATAATAAAAAAAAAGTTTGAATTTTCAAAAGTCGTAGAACAAAAGGTGTTCGCGTAGACGTCTAGAACAACCCCCTTTTGGATTAAAAGGGCATACCCGTTACATATTGTATACCCCGACTTTTATTTCGAGGGTCGTGGGTTCGAATCCAGGCCGACAGTGCACTGTGCACCCATGTAGGTATTTTTCTTTTAGAAAAGTTACGTGCATCGCTCTTACGGTGAAGGAAAACATCGTGAGGAAACCGACATGTCCTAGGACTCAACACGGTCCGAAGACAGGATATTCGCCAATCCGGAGAAGGCTCCCGTGGCGTCTTACTGCCTTACCCTTTTGAGAGGAGGCCCTTGCCCTGCAGTGGGACAAATTAAGGGGCTAATTATAGTTTCAATACTTCTATATAGGGGCAATATATGAAGCCATACAACATGTAGATACTCATCACCATCATCAATGCCTGTCAACGCTTTCTTCCATCCTTCTCTATCCAACGCTGCTCAACTGTAGGTACGTAGTTGACCAGGGATTTATGGCCTTCATTTAATGAGAGACATGTCACATCGTCGTTTTCGTTACTCTGTAGTACTATTTCTATGCATTTAATAGATTCATGGCACTGACCACAAAGTCGGTACTGCCTACTATACTATAAACTCATTAACTATAACGGACGGAACAGTCAGAAAACCCGAGCCGAGTTTATTATCGAAGAAAATATAAATTTACAAACATCTGTTTATAACTAGAACGTGGGTAAGAAAAATCTCCATTATTATGATCAAACTTTTCACTAACATATTTCCTCGTTCCTAGAACCATAAAATATTAAGCAAACTTTCTTTGGCAAACTGCGTAAACCCGAGGGCCGAAGAAGACGTAAGAGTTTTTTGTATTTCATTCTCAAATCGCTTTCATTCATACTATACTACGGTATAGAATAAAGGTAGCTTTGACTTCCTACTTATTTGATAAAAAAGATAATTATTTTATTAGCCATATTTACAATGAAACTACTAGATAGTTGTTCACAGTTCAAGGCTCCCTTATACGAAGAGAACAAACTGAAAAGATAAATCTGTTCAGTCCATCTGATCAGGTAGATGTTATCGTCAAATCGAAGTGAAGGTAAAAGTGTTCGTAAATTTAGGAAGGATGACCTTAAAAAGCTCTTAATTATGCAAATAACAAGTTGCGGAGTTGTTAAATGAAAAATTTAATATTTAAAAGGTCCATGGGTACCGTACGTTACGTTGGTATCTTCATTATATTTAAGTCAATTTCAGATTTCCACTGAATTACACAATTTTAGGTTGATGTATGAAATTTCCAGTCGTTTATACCATTAAATCTGAAATTTTAACTACAGTTTGGTTTAGAAGCTTAATTAATTATGATTGCGCTCCATCCAGAAACGAACTTTCCGAAACTTTTAATTAATTAAACGACTACGAATCATACAGATAAGTATGATTTTAAACTTTTAGATTATAATTGTCTGTGGGTATATAGGTAAGCAGAAGATAGTGTCCTTCTAATATAATAAAGGAGAAAATTTGTGTGAGTGCGGAATGTTAGTTGCCTTCACGGAAAAACTGCTGAACCGATTGTGATGGAATTTGAAATATAGATAGCTCGAATTACACATACGCTAAATCTGCATTCATGTGGGTTAAACTGCGGGCGCTACTGTAAACTAATATTTATAATATAAAGAAAAAATGTTTTCATGGTGAAAATCTAGATTAGATCTCATTTAGTAATCCTTTCGTCCATCATTGAAATCCCGTTGGTATTATAAATTCAAAATCAGTAGGTAGGTACGAAGAATTTTCCGGAAATTTCCTAAACGTTTATATAAACGTCAAAATCATTCAACGCTCAAAATTAGGTAGCATTGTTAAGTTAAATTGGTCTTCGACAGTGTTCGTCAAGTGGGTT
This sequence comes from Idaea dimidiata, assembly GCA_949358125.1. NCBI lineage: Eukaryota > Metazoa > Arthropoda > Insecta > Lepidoptera > Geometridae > Idaea > Idaea dimidiata. The sequence continues at coordinate 9,067,887 of OX442339.1, read as the reverse complement.
AGGCAAAATATGCAAATGAAGCGGGAGGATTGCACAACCTCCTTGCGACGTACATACGTTCTACGTCTCATTTCGATTTGTCCTTCGATGTTACGCCGTGCAAATACATCCGAAATTGGGCGCTTATGCCTACATGTCGGGTATTGTCCTTTATTAAATGTTTTCCTCTTTGTTTACGCATTTATGGACAATACACTTTACTACGACGCATTTAAACAAGCTTTTGTGCTCAAAAGCTCCTTATTTTATTATATAATGCGTAGAAAGAGATAAGTACTTCCGTAATAAAAAGAAATTGTTATTTTGTTGTTCTGTCTATGGTATTTCGTACTTTTCATTGAATATTATGGTCGTTATGCACAAACAATTAGGAAATTCCGTATAACAATTACTTAAAAGCTTCATTACTCGTGTGAAAACTTGTTTCACACTATAGCGAAAAGTTTATAATATTATCTTACTTCTTAGTTCTTACTAATATCATAAACGCGAAAGGTTGTATGATGTCCGTGACTTTGTTACTCAATCACGCTAAAGTTTCTGAACCGATTGCGATGAAACTTGGAATATAGGTAGCTTGAAACCTAGAAGATATATTAGATCTTCGGATATTATTGTACCCCCCTTTAAACCCCTTCGTCTTCTTTTTCTTTTTCTTCTAGTGTTGTGGCTCACCGACTATTAGTATCAAACCCCAAAAACTAGGATAACTAGAAAGTAGGGCCATGTTCGCATGATTATCTGATGTTGAGAAGGTTATAATATTTACCTGGTCAATGCTCTCTCTGACCGAGATCTCATGGAAGCAGACACAGCCGATCTCTTTGCTCCTGCGCTGTCCCTCGTCCGTCGACACCATCCTGTCCCCAGCTTGATCGACTTTGTTTCCGACCATTACTACTGGCGTCTCGAGACTGCAGTCCTGCAATATCAATGAATATTTCGCTGTTCAACGTAAAACCTGGTTTTAAGTTGTTTTATAAATAGACATTTCTTGTTGCTCTATCTATACCATCCATTCTAAACCACAATTCTGAACTACATACATAGTCTGCTGCTGTTTTACTATTATGATATTCTGCGCTACGCTTGCTGAGCTGCGTAGGAAGATAGGTTAGCAATATCAGCAATAGGTAAATACCTTGAACCTCTTGCTTGACCAACAATATGCTTTGGAGGCCGAATACCTCAATCTTTAAAGCGCTAGGAACAAATGTACGGACAAAAAATTATTAGAGAACCAACCTTTGTCAACTAATATCAAATAGTAGGTATCCACTTTGTTGTGTGGGATGTATTTAACAACGTTCGTACCTACTAGTAAATATGCCGTGCCCGCATGTGAGCTTTGTCTATTCCCCAAACATTTACCCGTCAGGTAAAGCGAACTGAAAACGACTGGTAGGTACGGGTGTGGTGTATTAAGACAGCAACGTTTAATTAAAAGTTATATCACCTTGGAGGTAGCCAACCGTCGTCGCCGCTTGTTGTAGTTGATGAGAAACTTGAGACGATGGCACTCGTCGAACGAACACTTGTCCGTGACCGAATACATCAGTATGAATGCCTCGGCCCATCGGATATTACTCTCCAGATTTGCATATTCGCTCTCCTGGATATGAAATAGAGTACCTTGTTAAGTGTGCGACCTTTTCCCAAAATATTTTAGGGAAATGGCGTGCTATAAGATTGTAATACCTCCTAACCTAACCTATAAAAGAGAATGTGGGTTAGTAATATGATTAAACAGACAGGAAACTTATAAGAAATAAAATTAAACGCACTCACGAGCTTCTCCCGACTTTACCAGTTTTCCTAGTGCGATTGTAAGTGCAGTTTGCCTACTGAGTTTAAATATCCTTCTGCTTCGATATTCTTTTGTTTTAGGTTATAAAGTACTCCAAATATTACCATACATTATGTTTTACGACTTCATCTTTGCAATTTATGAGTTAACGAATTTGTAGTAGCATCTCCTGCCATCAGTCTTCACACAGAAATTGTGATCGAACTTCACTTGGTAAGTTCGTTTGATCATTAATTTTACTTTCAATGGACAGTTTTCATTTCAAACTTGCCTATTTGCGAAACTGGGTAAAGAAGCACATAAACGAAAAGCCTCTGTGTAAGTTATAAAAAATTCTAGGTCCCTTGAGATAACAGTTATACTATCTAAATACTTACAGGTTACATTTTATAAAGCTATAAAGGTAGCGTTTCAGTGGCCTTCTGGAAACTTTCTGTAAACCGACTCGATTTTCATTACGTTGTGGGTTAATATTTAGGTAAGTTAGGACTAAGGAAGAGTAATCTGGAGTATTTACATCCATTATAGTAGGTGAAGTAGTAGATTACACCGAAATGTGTGGTGTCAAAACAGAACAGACATTAGAGTTTTTTTCAGAATGTCTATTCTGTTTTGATACCCCATAATTAAAATGTAGTTATAGCGATTTCGAATATCTAAATGTGGTCTTCGATTTTTGATTTTACTGTATTTACTTTGGTACAGCCAGATAGAACTGAACCGAATCCGAACATATTTTTTAATTTTTTAAAAGGGTTTCCTTCCGTATGTTGCTGCTGTAAGTACCAAGTCCCAAGCTATTCTTAAACTTGTAAAAAAAGCACCTCGCAAACTGATGTTTTCTACAGGCCTTCTGACCTGCTCGGTTTAGTAATAGGTTGGAATTCAGGACCGTGTGATGGTGCATATTATCAAAGACCATTAATCTTATACCAAATAATTTATCTATGATATTATGTATTTATGACTCACGTGTGATACTCCCGCCGAGTCCAATATTTCAAAGTAAACCATCTCATTATCGATGACCGTCTGGAACGAGTATATTTTTTCCAAATTGGGATCGTATTCGCCGATAAATCTTCGTGTTAGGAATCGGACGACCAGTGCTGTCGAGTGAAGACTTTATTGTTTTTTTTTACTTTTCTATATTATACCTTGTATTCTATATTATTATGTACAGACAGAATATGATTAAAGTAACCACCGTAGATATCCATAGCTACAGCTAACGTCTACTTACAACGAAACGGCTTATCAACAGTTAGTTATTTTAGACCATAATTCTAATGATCCGTTGGTGCAGCGGTATCTTATGGATTTGAGTGACAGACACTATCGAGTTCGAAACCTGACTGCAGTAATTCTTTTTGATTGAATTTTATGTATTGAGTGATAACTTATACATTTATTTTTGCTTTTGTATGATTTATCTTAGTATAAGTTACACCTAACTTTAAAAATAAGAAAACAACATGTTTTGAACACTTTATTCTTACAAACAACGCCTTACAAGGCTGTTATAAAATATTTAGAATATGAATTTGAAATTACAAGTTGCCATCCGAGTTGATAGGTAATAAAGTTTTTATTTTGCTGTTTGTTGCGCTAGTAGCGACACCTGTTAGCTATGCTTGTAACTAAATTGATAAACTAAACTTGGGTCGGATATTCTAACGCAGACATTGTTGTAAGTGAACGTTATAGCTGTAGTTATAGATATCTACATGGATACATAATCTGTATTCTGTCTGTACTAGCGGCGCCCCGCGGTTTCACCCGCTTAAGTCCCGGGAGAATATCGGGATAAAAAGTAGCTGAATTTCTAAGTTTCATCGCAATCGGTTCAATATTTTTTGCGTGAAAGAGTACACACATACCTACGAAAACACCGCAAGGAAACCTACTATATTGTCTATACTGTGGTTATGTAAAACGAATTCACGAGGCTATGATGACACGCAGCGACTTATCAATGCGCTTATAACCTAAGATAAGAAATACATCTTCTGTAAAAAGGTTTGGGACCACTTTGGGTAATACGCCCTAAAAAAGCTAACTCTTTTCAAACAACAACTGGGTTAACTAACATGTTTATAAATTTGGAAAATGTATCCGAGTTGGTATTTACTTACATTTACCTATTTAAAAAAATTAAGGGTTGGTTACCTATCGCGAAATGGGATAGGTGTGATTTAATAACGTGCATATACTTCCTTTTATAATAATGGTATTACCTACATTTTATACAATTTAATATGTAGGTATGTAAATCTTAAATGTCTAATATTTTTTTGCTCAATTGAGCATTGTAATATAAATATTCTACAAGAAGAAATGCATCATACAAATTGTGCCTCTACCCCTTGCTTGAACTTTAGATTAGAACCTGTGCCCCTGCAAGCGAATGCCACAGGTTCTAATCCTTTACGGGAGATTTTTTGATAATGCATTCCTTGTTAAATATAGTAGTCAATCTAACCTGATTTGCCAACTCCAGATTGTCCTAAAACCATTACTTTGAACGGTTTTTGTTTGGGATACAATACGAGTTTTGCAAGTGAAGACTTTGGTGACGGAGTCGTTGCCATATTTAAATTGTAAATGCTGGCGTATTGTAATTAAAATATTTTCACATTTTTACCTGAAAAAATATGAATGCCTTCAATAACAAGACTTATGAATAAATCCTACTAATTTTATTCTAGAGCTCTAGCTGTTGCAATTTCATTTTTTATCGACATTCATCGGCATCTATCACACAGTTGTAGTTTTGCGAAAATTAACAAACATAAACATTTGAATAACATATCTACATAATATTTTATACCACTGTATGTATCTATTCAAATACAAGTCGGATAAACAAAATTAGCTATGAAGTGCATTACATTGTAAAACACTGCAAGGTGAAATGAGATTTGTTGCTGTTGAAACAAAATGAACTCACAAAACTTAAATCAGTTTTGTTTTGTTCTTTAGTCTTTGTAATACCTAATCTTCAGTTATTTATAGCAAGTACAGACTGTTGTTTAAGTTTATCCTCTATTTCTTTATTACCTACTGCCTGGGCCCGCGGTTTCACCCGCGTATGCTGCAGGAATATCAGGATGTTTTATACATACTAAGAAACCTTCCTATTAAATAACTCTAAGTACTAAAAAACGCATCAAAATTCGTTGCGTATTTTTAAAGATATAAAGCATACATACAAACAGATAGATAGCAGGAAGCGACTTTGTTCTATACGATGTAAAGATAGATAGATAGATAATAATAATAATAACTGGCTTTTTCATCTAAATTTAGATGATTTATAAAGCGCAAGTTTTTTTTTTTTTTGATCCTTTGCAAGTTTATGGCGCTGTTTGCCCGGGACGTTGTCAGGTGGAGTAGGCTTGCCCAGCACCTATACCACCCTCCCAGCCTAGTCAGCCATGCCCAGAGGAAAGAACTGGTCAATACGTCTGGAGCTAACTAAGCCGTGGGTTTCCTCAAGATGTTTTCCTTCACTGTTTGAGCGATGTTATTAACGCACGTAACTTTTCCGCAAGGAAAAAGACATTGGTGCGCGGTAAGCCGGTATTCGAAACCACGACCTTCGGAATGAAAGTCGGGGTATCTACCACTAGACCAACACCGCTCTATAAATAGATAGATATAAGTATAGATGAAACAATTTTAACGAACCTATCGCGTTTTTACGGCTGTCCGCAGTAACGACCCATCTATGAAGTGACCGCATCGACATCGCAGTAATGACCGTCGTCGTACAATGGATGGTCGCAATGAAGTATGGAACCCATTGTTTTTGTTGTTAAAATCTAACATTTTATGGAACCTATTGGACCTTTTTGAATACAAAAAGGTCAGGTCAAAACAAACGGTTCCATACTCCTTACAAAAGTGGAGTGGAGTAAATCTGATCTTGGTAGGTATATTGTAAGTACTAAGGTTGAAATTTATAGAGCGTTCTTAGACTTTCCTAAGACTAAACTTTGACTTAAGACAATTTTGGTATTTATAACGCGATCTTCGCATCTATCCAAAGTGTTTGTTTAGCAAAGTCTAAGGTTGCAAATTTAAAATTTAAACCAATCAAAATTAATGACCTAAACTTTGCTTCTCTGGTATGTTTATGGTATTTTATAACTATGAAGATTTTATACGTAAGTATTACAAAATGTTGCTTAGACAATTTTGACTATAAATTCTAATTCAAAGTTTATGCTTACCATAAATTTTGACAAGTTTTTGCTAAGCTATGCCTGAGTAAAGTCTAAGTACGTCTCTTTAGATTTCAGCCTTAGTGCTAGATAGGTCTTTCGAAATTCCAGCAGGATTCGGAATTACGCATGATGTGAAACAGCGAGACTATGCTGTTTCTTTATAGACAAGGACATTAGGGAGTAGGAATGAATTATCTATTTCTACTCTATGAATGAAGGTTAGCAAGCAAACTTATAACCAGGTACTTATAGGTATGTACGTGTTTATTTAGATAGGTAATTGAATTTGTATACTTAGAAACCGTCGCCACGAGCGTTAAAATCGCGACGATATTATCGTATTTCTATACAACGCACCGCGGCGGGCGTGTTAACATCGCCGTGTGGCATCACCTTCATAGAGATTGTATAGAAATAAGTGAATCGACGCGACGACGGTAATATCGCCGCGATTCTAACGCTCGTGGAGACGATCCCTTCGATTTACCTTATTTATTAGGCAGGGTATCTATCTATTTAGTTAGGCGATATTCGGTTCTAGTATTCCCACGTAACGCTATTGAAGTTTTCTTTATGACGAGTGGAGAGACAGACGTAGCTTTTGTTTAAAAGCATTTCTCTTTGATGTTGGGAATGTTATCTAGTGATGTAACTAGGAAACGGCATGTTGGTTGTATCCAGTAGCTAGTCCATTTTATCCAGAACTACTACACTAAAGTCATAGTTGTAAGAACGCTCGACGTATTTAAAGTATCTAATACATCCAATTAAATAAAACATTTTGAATCTGAATCTAAATAAACAATATTTGGCTCAGAGTTCGATGTAGGTAACTTTCATGGCACTGGATTAGTCTCTATTAGATACTATATAGAATGAGAAAGGCTGGCTGACCTTTTTTATGTCGGCCTGGGCCGACATAAAAAAGGTTAAACCTTAAAAAAAACTTAGCCGTCTGGACGGCTAAGTTTTATTCCATATGTTTCATATCCAGAAATTTACTAACACACTTACAGCCGAATACAGAAACGTCATTTAAAATTTGAGAGGTTCTTAAATTATTGAGCAGTTTCTAAATTTAAAATTAGTATGGCAATTTTGGAGTTTGAGAGCTGCTTCTTTGTTTAATTAGTTCTCAAATGTTGAGTAGCGTTTCAGTATTCGGCCGTTAGCCTCAAAATTCGAACGTCGTTGTTCTATTAACCACCATCTAGGCCTAATCTAAGGCCTTTATTCGCTTTAGGACAGATTCGCTTTATGACAGATTCGCTTTACGGCAGAATCGCTTTGGTACCTGTGTCCAAGATACCCTGTTTTATTATGTTCTAGGCTCTACTCTATTCAATTTCATGATTGGAGTACCTATCGTGGCATTATCGCAATATCATTAACTACCCACATTGATCATCCGCTGCAAACAGGCGGTCAACCTACTAGTACCCACCTACCCAAGTATGACAAGCATTTTATGAAAATTGACTTTTTTTTATGCGAACAAACTGCTGTTTACGAAGTGGTGAACTACATTTACTTATTTAATGATGCGGGAAAACCTTTTAGGGAGTGTATGGTTACGCACATCGTTAAACCCCCATATACGGATATAGGCGATACTGAAGGCAAATCTGGTTAGCCCTACCTGTTAGGTAGATCTTATGGGATATTTCCTTATTAGGGATGATTTATATTAGACCGTCACGGGTCCGAGCTTCGTTGTCCATTGCTCGGCGAGCAGTCGATCGGTCTGTTGCAACCGAGTGGCGGCCGAGCAATGAACAACGAAGCTCAGACCCGTGACGGTCGAATCTAATATAAATAATTCCGCAATATATCATTTCAATATCATCGCAGAAAATTTTTAATTTAAATTTTCACTTTTGTTTATTTATTAGACATTGACTTTTTCGATAACATTGGAGAACACCGTTTTCATACGTTATTGTTTATGAGTCAGTAAAGTTTCGATTGCAGTTCAGTTGGTTACCTCTAGTTTAATTTGAAGTGTATCGTTTGCAATTACAGTGATGTTACTACACGACATTGAAATTTTATTCAGATCAGTTTCAGATTCATTATATCAGAAGTTTTTTTTTTAAGCTTTTATGTTACTTTATGCCGCTCGCTCCCATGATGCAAAAACTTCCTAACCCCTTTATGCGATTACCTACTGCATAATATGTTTGTTTTTAATGTTAAAGCGTATTTGACTTTATGCGTTTTTGACTTTATGCGTGTGATCCACTTTTTCAGGTCAAATAATGACACTGAACCAAAACGAATAAAAATTTAGTACTTACCGAGGGCCGCTGTGTGACATAATTTTGTTTCGACACAAAACAGCCATAAATATATCAGATGTCTTTGTTGATGTTTGGTAGACCGACATTAATAGGATTTCCTGACTGATATAACCAACGAACGTCCATTGTTTGCTCACCTACACATGAATCTATTTATTTCGTACAAAACATTCTGAATAAAATGATCTGTGCGTAGGTATTCAACAGGTACTCAAGGTCCACCCACATACATAAACTGCTTTTAATTCCTATAAGTAGTTACATTGTTCAGGCAATACTTTTTTGAGAATCTACACAGGAAAGAGATTGATTCACAATAGCCCTAGGTCGCGACAAACGGAAGGAAGGTAGAGAGGTCTTTGCCCTGTAGTGGGACAGTTTATGTTCTTAATATTAATATACAGGATAGAGAATAAAACTCAAAATCAGTACCTCTATCATGAGTTGGTAAGTACGTAAAAACTGTAACGTGAACAGTATGGGCATGTTTGCATTTGCAAGGAAAATATAGGATCGCGCGGTCGAGATATCTCATGCCGGACCCACCGCGACCGGTGCAGCAGGGACACGCGGAGCAGCCGCGCTATGCACTGTTCATTTATATTAGTTATAGGAAACGTAAATTTATAAATTTCCTAGAAAATCTATTAACTTACCTACTGTTCTTGTTATTTTCCGGTGATATATATAATGTACTCTGTGTTTCATATTACGCAGTGTACGTTTTTACGTAGCAACTCATGGTAGGCGATAAGGGGAGGTGATGTGAAATACAAACCTATCTCACGAAAAAACAAATCTTTTAAAGAATGTTCGAGATAGGTCAGAGCCCAATAAACCTCCCTGAACATTAAAACGATTAGTGATTGATTACCTACTTGCCAATCGACAGATTTTAGGGATGAAATTGACATAATAAGGTCGCGAAAAGTCACGTGACTTTTTGTGAACATAATTATGTCAATTTCATACAAAATAAATCTGTCGATCACCTGTCGATTGCTATTTCGTTAATCGATAAGAATGTTGTCTAGGGCTGCTGTGTCGTGACTTTCGCTTTATTACAGAAACCGGAAATACGGTAGGTACAAACAATGAGTGTGTGTTTTCAAATATATTTTTCCTAATTCTTTACCTACAATGACCTACTGAGTATACATAAGATAGCACAGGACGCTGATGCTAGGTATAGGTAGGTAGGTACATATATTAACCTATGGTACTAGTTACAAATTTCTACACATAATATAGTTTTTAGGTAGGTAAGTATAAAACCCTATTCTATTCAATTACATTACCTCGAAACATTGAATAATAAAGGTCACCATAAAGCTTCGGTAGAGACCTACCTACCTATACAAACTAGATAATGTAAAAAACTTGGGTAGAGTGTTTTACGAGCTCTTCAATATAATAAAGTGTCATTCATATACAAGGTGTAACGAGGATATCCATTTAAGCCGAAAGGGGTTGTTCTAGACGTCTAGGCGAAATACTTCTGTTCTATAATAACTTAAGTAAATTCGAGGTAGTTTTCGAAAATTTTAAGTTCAAAGGTTACTTGAAAATCAGCTAAGCTGTTTCTTTGATCTAGTTTGTATAGGTCATTGATCTTAAGTTGCACTTTCATTTAGTTTGGTCTACCTACTACAATCAAAACTTTAATCTTCAAACTTCAAATTTTTAAAAAATAAAATTCTAAATTCTAAAAGTCGTAGAACAAAAGTTGTTCGTCTAGACGTCTAGAATAACCCCCTTTCGGTTTAAAAGTGTATCCTTGTTACATCTTGTATAATAGTGGTATGTAGTAGCGCCAAAAACTGAAAAGCCAAGCTGATTAAAACGATTACATAATATCTATGATTGTCTAATGGACATTACCTAATGATAAAACCAACTAACGACTAGGTATCGCCAACGGGATTAAAACAGGTTAATATGGTTATAAATTAAGTACTTACCTACTTCAAATTAATTTCTTAGACATCAAAGTTTTGACTCAATCTTCTCTAATCTCAGATTCGATTTACATGTTTCATAATAAATTATTTTAATACCTACATGGTACCTAATATGAATATCTGTTTTAGAAGTACAAATAAACTTTGCCAAAGGATTAAGCAATGTAGATTGGATATCTAAATTCGTAAACAAACAAAACATAGAAATTAATATGTAATTAGGTAACTTACCTATTGTTTGCTGAAGTTGTTTGGTTTGATTTTTTCCGATATCGTATGTTGGAATAAATTGGTACTATAGTCAATTATATTACTTATGTTATAGTACAAATTTAATTTGGTTTATAACAAGTTACCTAAATAAAAATACACGAAAACTTATGCAAAATGCTTTCAAATATTCACAGACACATTTAGAGATTTGAATTATTTTAGTCGAATTTATGCGCTGTCGGAAAATGTATTTTGAGTGGTGTGCAATTATTTTTTATAGCGTGTTGAGTTTTCAGGGTTGTCGCATTACGCGTCGGGAGTTCAACTCATCGCACGTTGTAGAACACGAGAAGCCCAGAGTACGGTTCGAACGCGAGTGAAGAGAAACCACAATATAAACACCGATTTAGCCCTTGATTCTTTATGTTAAACCACATTAAACCAAGTTAAACCTCCTTATTGCTCAATATCCCTACACCTAACATGTTTAATACGTACGTATAGGTATTCATAGGTACTGATTGTTTACTATTATTAAAATTGTTAGGTGTACCTACCTACGACAATTTTTTTAAAATCTAAAAAAATAGGTAGATATAACTATTCTATGTAGATGTAGTGTAGGTTAAGAAAACATAGTATAAGTGCGAATCAGTGGAGAAAAAATCTTTTTTCATAGCTAGTTACGAAAGAACAGTTACGAAAATGGAACAAAAGGCTACGATTACGATCGACTACGAAATGTCGTAGTATTTAAACTGTAAAAGTACTACGATTTTTTTTATATTTTTTTACTACGATGATAATGAAACTTACCTTGACATAAACAAATACCGACAGTTAGTACGACCGTATGTTTATCGTTTTGATCTAGGTTTGACATTTCCCACATACGCATACCGACTTACTTAGCTGCGATATAAGTTCTTAGGTATTAGATCCATCGAAGAACCTTCACAAATCTTGCTTTACAGTACTCCAGTAATTATAGTACGGCTCAAGGTCACGTGGTTCGACCGTAAAGTTCGATCAATCGAAATACGCGAACTTTTTTTCTAGTTGGTTCGATTAATCGAACAAGATACGAGTTTTGTTACTCCTGGTAGTTCGATCAATCGGGTGCCGAAGCGGGGAATTTGTAGGGGATTCAACTGTAAGTTTGTAAGTAAATTCAATATCCCCTTTTTCAACTTCGCGTCGAGTCCCCTATTACTCAAAATACACGTAAAGTTTAAAGCTGAATGGGCTAGGCGATAGTGACGACGACACCGTAGCGTCGCAAATTTGAGACTATGTATATGGTTATCGCTATGTATATCGCTAGGCTATGTATATCGCTATAAGAACGTTTTAAAATCCTTTGTAAATTTTGTTATGTAGGTACCATTTATTGTAAGCTATATATATAGTACGATAGTATAACTACGCGTAATAGAAATACAGATTATTCAGGTGCGCGATCCCACGATTTTATCGGTATCAAAACAAACACTGATACGCTTTTAATAATAAGTTTTTATTAACTTTGGGATAATATAGATAAATACATAGATAGCTCAGAGGAGATGGCTGAGCTCTGCGTAGGCGGGTACCTACTGGTGTTTGCTAGAGGCAACCTTAACCGTAGCCACAGTACAAATAAATGGAGAGCGGGCGAACCGTAGCGGAACATACACCTTCTTACCGATCTTTGCCAATTTTTAGGGTTTCGTACCTAATCAACAAGAAACCCTCATAGTTTCGTCTTGTCCGTCCGTCTGTCCGCGGCTTTGCTCAGAAACGGTTAGTACTAAGAAGCTGTAATGTTGCATTAGTAAACATAATGTTCACGCCAAAAAAGGGCTACAATAAATATAAAAAAATAATGTAGGTAGGTACTTGGGCACTCTATGCTCCTTTTCTCCGAAATAATTAAAAAAATCAGCTGCAACGCTGACAATTTTGTTACGTTTATAGTAAAAATGAATAATAGCAAAGACCATATAATAGGTACATGACGATTAGGTAAAACGTCAAAAGGAACAATGGATTTGCGGTAGCATTACCGTTGTGGCTGTTTACAAATATCTTCCTTATCATACCTATATCACATCAACTGTTTAGGTGGAGATTTAAGATCAAACTCTTTAAATATATCTTCTTCCATGATGAGAATTAAACCCGCAACCATTAATTAATCGCGCCACAAAGGACGTACCTACTTATTTATTAAATCAAGCGTAGCGGAGTCACTATGATTTATTTCAGCTTGAATTTCCTGGAAGTTAACGCACCTACCTACCTGTCCTCTATGTATGATTTAATTATGCAAATTAGTTTAGTGTTGACGATAATTCCCAATAGACAGCTCACTGATTCGATTCTCTTAATAATTAACATATTAGACTATTCATACGGTGCCGATTTCCGAGCCGTTCCTTTCACTCCATGCGTTGATAAAGTGCTAGCTAGTAAAATGCAGCATGTGTATATATATGTACGATTCCTTTTTACGGACTTACTGTAACCCTATTTTTAATAATTCGTGACACCTCGGGCGTTTCAAACATCATTTAATGTTGTACTCCTGCGGGGCGAGGTCATTAAACAAAAAAATGTAATATTGTTATTTCAAATTCAAAGTATGGGAGAGGCTAGAACTCATGTTTTTCTAGTAGATCTAGCCCTTACAACTCGATTTGAGTCACTCAAATAAAAGTGTCAGCAAAGCATACCTAAAAGTTCAAGTAACGAAAAATTCTAATGTAGTCATTTCAAATTTAAAGTATGGGAGAGGCTACCCCTTGTAACTTGATTTGAGTCCAGAACTCCCATAAGTACCATCCAAGTGTACTAGAACTAAAACTTGAACTTGAACTTTAACTAAAACTTGAATAGAACGAACTAGAACTTGAACTTGAACTTGAGACTTTAGGCGTAAGGCTTGAGGCTTGAGGCTTAAGGTTTGAGGCTTGAGCCTATAGATTTGAGATCTAGAACTTGAACTTGAACCAGTAACTTGGACTCGGACTCGGATTCGGATTTTAAATTCAAAGTATGGCAGAGGCTAGAACTCTTTCTTTTTTAGTAGGTCTTGGTCAGTTCTACCCCTTTTAACTCGATTTGAGTTCAGAACTCCCATAACAGTGTCAGCAGAGCATACCTGAAAATCATCATAATCATCTGGTGCCATCTTCTAAGGAAGGTCGGCGGTCAATTGGTGAAAGAATTCACGATCTTTAGCTGCTGCTTTTAATTGTTGGTAGTCGAGGCCAGTCCAGTCTTTTAAGTCGTCGAACCACGTCCGCCTCTGCCTACCCTGGGCCCTCTTGCCCTATATCTTTCCCTCCAGTAACTGCCTCGGGAAATCATATTGTGCGCCTCTCTGTAGGTGTCTAAAGAAAGCAGTTTTACGTCGTTTGATGGTGCTCATTAGTTGTCTCCGTCAACCCGCCATTTTTAAGCCCATGAGATCTTTAACATTTTTCGAAGTATCCACATTTCCGTCGCCTCCAAACGTTTGCAAATGTCTTTCTTTAAAGTCCATGTCTCACAACCATACAGCAGTGTGGACCAAGCATAACACCTGACAACTCTATGTCTGAAGGGAAGTCTGATCTTCTGGTCACACAAAACTTTCGCCATCCTGTAAAAAGCGGCCTTTGCTTGACCTATCCTGCACCTGATTTCCTGGTCGTGGTTCAGATCATTGGTGAAGTATCTGCCTAGATATTTAAACTTACTGACATTTTCCAATAAGCAGTCATTTAGCTTAAGCGTAAGCGGTGTCTGCGGCGGCTATTACCATTGCCTATGTTTTGTTCACATTTATGGAAAGTCCCATTTCTTCACCAGCCACCGACACTGCCAGAACGAGTCTCTGCAACCCAGCCTCCGAGCCAGCTATCAACACAGTGTCGTCGGCATATCTGATATTATTAACCAGCATACCATTCACAGGGATACCCTCTGGTTGCCGTGCCAACAGCTCTGTAAGGAACGAAAGGAACCTGAAAATCCGTGTAACAAAAAATTCTTATGTTGTCATTTCAAATTCAAAGTATGACAGAGGCTAGAACTCATGCTTTTTTAGTAGATCTAAGTCAGGTCTACCCCTTACAACTCGATTTGAGTCCAGAAATCGCAAAAAAGTGACAGCAGAGAATACCTGAAAATCCGTGAATTGAAACATTCTGATGTTGTCATTTCAAATTCAGAGTATAGGAGAGGCTAGAACTCAAGGTTTTTTAGTAGATCTTGTAGTCTTAAATGAGTATATAACATCAGCCATGGACAATGATAAGCAGGTAGACGGAATAAATACTGACTACAGTAAATGTTTTGATAGGATTGACCATAGGCGACTTCTGTACAAGCTTCAACTCATGGGTATCAGGGGGACTTATTGAGGTGGTTCGGTTTCTATATTGACAACAGGTCTCAGGCTGTGGTGATTAGCAACTATAAATCTAGCTGGGTTCCCATACCAAGTGGAGTGCCGCAAGGGTCCCTTTTAGTTCCCCTCCTATTCCTCATCTTTGTTAATGACATTTATAGTTGTTTTCACCATAGTCAGTTGCTGTGCTTCCCCGATGACATAAAGATATATGCTGCTATAAATTCATTAAATGACGTCATTAACTTACAATCTGATCTGGAGCGTCATGACAGCTATTGTTTGGTGAACAATTTGGATCTGAACCCCTCGAAGTGTTCTGTTGTCACGTAAAAACTTCGACCGTGCTCAAACCTTGTACCCTTGTAACAAAAATTTTGTACTGCGTATAGTACATTTTTTTTTAAATTTAATTTAATTTAATTTATTAATTTTTTTTTTTTTTTTTTTTTTTTTTTTTTTTTTTTTTTTTTTTTTACGTGCCTCCAAAAACGTAAAAACAATAAGAAATGCAATCCTTAATTTCGACTCGATTGAACATGCATCCGTGGCCAAATTGGAAAGGCGCTGGAACGGATTCCCAGAGATGCAGGTTCAAGTCCTGTCGGGTGCGAAATTTTTGGAAAGCATTTCTTTAAGTATTATTAATTTTTGTACGTACGTGCGCAGTATTTTGGATTACGCAAGTTATTAAGATAAGATTATTAGTAAGATATTCAAGTTACTGGTTCGAGTTCAAGTTCAAGATCTCAAGTCTCAAGCCTCAAGCCTCAAGCCTCAAGCCTCAAGCCTCAAGCCTCAAGCCTCAAGCCTCAAGCCTCAAGCCTCAAGCCTCAAGCCTCAAGCCTCAAGCCTCAAGCCTCAAGCCTCAAGCCTCAAGCCTCATGCCTCAAGCCTCACGCCTCAAGCCTCCAAGTTCAAGTTCAAGCGGCCGGCAAGAGGGGCATTGAAGGACGAACGTGTAAATGTGGGCCGAGGCGAAGCCGAGGCACACATACGTAAGTCCATCAATGCCCAGTTGCGGCCAAGGCTTGTATAGTACATATGACTGCAGCGGCCGGAAAGAGAGGCACGACAAATATAATTTTACATAGTAATTTATTTGGCCGCTAAAAACGACAGATATGGATTTTCATACAGCTATTGCCGGCCGCTGCTCGACTAGTACAGCAAGTTCGATTTATCTCGAAGAAGTTTGTCAAAATAATGCTCAAATTTCCAAGCATGTTTGAGAAAAAGCTTTTTGTCATAAGTACTTAGATTAATAAGTTGATTTTGGTTTTTGCCTTTCGCATTGTTTGGTTTGAAAAAGAAAGTCTATCTGCCGCACTCTAGAAAAAAATGATAATAAAAAAGCGCACTTCGTCGAAAAAACAGTCCCACCCCACATGATGTTAGAGAAAATTAAGTCAACCACGCTATATCATTTTTGCACTTTAATATTCGTCGCGACGTCGCGTCGCCGCGTCGTCGCGATGTTCTTCATACTACTAAGAACATACTACGGTGATGGTGTGCGCGTGTTTATATGACCGTTTTCATGCACGGGTCTTCTAGGAGTGAAGGCGACGATGTAACATGTCTATGAAGTCCATGTTTTGCAAAGATTTTCATTACATTGTAAACCTTCACGAAACTAAATTGATTAATATGCCCCCAAAATTAAACAATTAAAAATAACGAATTTGACTAGGTTTCACATAAATGAAAATTTACACCGATAGATTGTACATCGATTCCGCGGTAATTTTGAAAATTCATCTTATTTTTTCGGCTTTGTTGTTGTTTTTCTCAGTTGAGGTGGCTGGGTAAGGTAGTGTTATATTTGTTAATTTATTTTATTGGTCATTTACTTGTATTTTCAACCATTATTGTAAAAATCAGCCATTATTGTAAATCTATCTTGTATTTACAATAATGGTGGGTATCCACGTGCCAGACCCTGGGGCTGGGCCTCCGGAGGTGGCGTTGAACATTGAGGTGTCTTCTACAGATTTTCGTACCGATGAGATACGAGAACACACTCAATCTGAGTCTGCTTCTCTTTGCCAAAAAAGAACTAGAGGAAATGAAGACGCTCCAATTGTTCACAAATCCAAGAAACAAATTATTAACTCCAGTCCCAATTCATCGCCCATTGACTTCCCCTTTATTCATCCCCTCCTTAGTGAGGAGAATAGACTGTATCAGGATACAGATTCAGGCCCCTTTATAGTTCACATGAGCTTGGAAAGTGACCCGAACAAACCAAATCACATTCAAATCAATCCTATCAAAGTTGGTCGTATGCTTTTTAGAAATGATATTAAGGACATCACTAAAGACGGTATTAAACAAGTAGGTAGAAATCGTGTGTCCATACAATTCACCTCGGCAGTAGCAGCTAACGACTTTGTGAAAAACCCTATCCCCGACCTAATCCCTTTCAAATATGTTATCCCTACATACAATTTCTCCCGTATGGGTGTTGTTCGTGGTATTCCTACGAACATATCCATGTCGGAGTTTGCAGAGGTTTTGATAGTCCCTTCCGATTCTGGCATCCTCTTGAAATCAAGACGAATGCACAGAAAGAGACCGAAAATGGTAACACTAAATTAATTCCAACCGGTACTGTCGTGTTAACTTTCTAAGGCCAAAATCTTCCCGAGCGTGTTTTCCTCTACAACTCTTCTTTGTTAGTTGATACTTACCATCTTCCCACAATCCAATGTTTTAAATGTTGTCGTTTCGGTCATGTTCAATCCCAATGTCGGTCAAAACCAAGTTGTTACAGATGTGCCCAACCTCACATTGGTGAGAGTTGCCCTCTAACTGAACCTAACGCAACGTGTTTAAACTGTACTGGCTCCCACTTTGCCATTAATAAAATATGCCCAGAACATACTCGGCAAAAAAATATTAAATCAATTATGTCCACCAACAATATCCCGTACTCCGAAGCAGCTCGCCAGTGCCCCTCTTCACGTAAATCTTTTGCTGAGATTGCCCGAGCCTTCTTCTTTTTTGTCTCGTCCTCCCCCTCAAATCACTTCTTCTCATGCTGCTAGACCTCCGTCTTCCCAAATTTCGTATAGAAAAACTATAACTCGTTCCCCCCGTTCTAGAACCTCTCCTGGCTCTAGTTATGACTTTTCAGCTCATCAAGACATTGTCAACAACCCCCCTTCTTCCCTCCCTAATGGAAGTGCATATCCTAATATCAGTACTTCTTCCTCGCCTCATGTTCTTCCCAACATTACTATGTTGGAACATCTTATTAATACCCTTATTCAAGTGTTGACTTCCTCTAGTCACATTGTCTTACCTGAAAACGTCGCCCATAGGCTAATTAGAACAGTCGAGAGTAAGACTCACAATGCTCCCCTTTCGTTTGATTCAATGGAACTCACGGAGTCTTAGACCCAAACAATCTGACTTATTTACACTTATTAATGATCACAAACCGGCTGCCTGTGCCATTTCTGAAACATGGCTTGTTCCGGGTTCTCCTTTCCGAGTCCCGAATTATGCCTGTCTTAGGGATGACAGAGGTGACGGCTATGCTGGTTGCGCATTGATAATCAAACGTTCTCTCTCTTTCCATCAGATTATTCTTCCGTCCCTTCCTGATGGTATAAATGCTGTAGCAGCTGAAGTTTGTAATATAAATCTTCTATCAATTTATATTCCTATCCCTAATACCTATCTTTTTTCTCTCTTAGTTAATATTGTTTCTACTTTGGCTCATCCTGTCATTATCATGGGTGATTTTAATTGTCATCATACTTCCTGGGGCTCTTACAAATGTGACTCCCTTTCTTCCTTTTTAATTGATATCACTGATGATCTCAATCTTTGCATTTTAAATAATGGTTCCCCCACTATGAGAGCTCGTCCTTTGGAGAATAATAAAAGTGCCGTTGACTTAACTTTTTCGTCGCCCTCACTGGCTTCCCGTATAAATTGGTTCGTCCTCTCCTCATCTCATGGCAGCGATCATTACCCTATTGTTCTTTCGGTCATTGATAAAAATATTTCATCCCATATCTTTTCCCCACTTTTGAAATATAGATTACCTAAATTAAATAACAAATCATGGTCAACATACGCTAAGGATGTAGACAAGCATTTGGAATCATTTCCTGCCATCTCTGAAGAAAATGCTTTACTAGCTTATTCTCGTTTTGAATCTTCTCTTTTGTTGTCAGCGGACTCTAACTTCCCTCTAAAATCTCCTCCCTCAGGTAAAATCTCTCCCGCTTGGTGGGATAGCGAGTGTACAGAAATGATTAAAAAGAGAAAGGAATCCGAAATTACCTACAACCATAATATGTCTTTAGAAAACTTGTTAACTTTTCAACAAATCTCTGCTTCAACAAAAAGATTTTTAAAACAAAAAAAAAGATTGGGCTGGTCTAATTTTTGTGAATCTTTGTCTCCTAGATCCCCACCATCTTTTGTTTGGAGACAGTTAAAAAGATTTAGGTGTGCAGCAAACTTTCAAAATATAACATCTAACGATCCTTCTTCATGGCTCCAAAGTTTCACTGATAAATTAGCCCCTCCCACAATTCCCTACATGGACCAATTTCCTTCTTCTTTTCCTTCTTTATCCTCTTCTGATCCTTTAGACGATCCATTTTCCCTAGACGAGTTAAGTTGTGCTCTTTCAGGTCTATCTGATTCCTCTCCAGGTATGGATGGCATTCCTTATTCTTTTTTAACAAATTTAAATGATGCTGCAAAAAATAAATATTTATCCCTCATCAACACCTTTTTCTCTTTTGGCTCACTAATACCTAAATCCTGGAAATCGCAAATAGTCATCCCTATAATCAAACCTGGAAAAAATCCTTCCGATCCTTCCTCATATCGGCCTATCGCCCTATCTTCTGTTTTAGTCAAAGTCGCGGAAATATTAATTAAAAACAGATTAGAATGGTTTTTGGAAAAAAACAAAATCATAGCAAAGTCTCAATTTGGTTTTAGAAAAGGTTTTAGCACTCTGGATAGTTTGAGTATTTTAACCACTGACATCAATATTGCAATCAAACGAAGACAATACTTAGTAGGTGTTTTTCTCGATATAGCTTCAGCATACGATAACGTGAATCTTGCAGTTCTCAGGCAAAAAATGTTCCATCTGAACATTCCGACTAAGTTATCACATTTTATTTGTAATTTGATGATGGCCAGATCAATTACCGTTAGGTCTCAGGATTCTAATTTATCTCCTAGACTAATATGGAAGGGCCTCCCACAAGGCTCGGTTCTGAGCCCAATTCTTTATAACCTTTACACTCACGATCTCGAATCAGTTGTGATGAGCTTTTCTGAGATCCTGCAATACGCTGATGATCTGACATTATACGTTACATCTTCATCTATATCTGAGGCTGCATCGAGACTAAACTCTGCTATGTCATATTTGGGTGATTGGTTAGACAGGCATGACTTATCCCTATCAGTTTCCAAATGTTCAACGGTTGTGTTCACCAACAAACGGTTTATTCCTTCTTTTGAAATCAACTTCAGGGGTGAACATATACCAATTAAAAACAGTGTAAAATTTTTAGGACTATTCTTGGACACAAAATTATCTGGTAAAACTCATTGTAATTACATACAGGACAAATGTGATCGTGGGGTCAACGTTCTACGTGCTCTGTCTGGAGTTCGCTGGGGTGCTCACCCTTACTGTCAAAAACTTCTATACAACGCGATTATTAGAAGCCTCTTTGATTACGGATCTTTTGTATTGGAACCTCTTAATAAAGCTTCTTCCGAATCATGGGATAAAATTCAGTCAAAATGCCTTCGAATCATAATTGGAGCAATGAAATCATCACCAATAAATTGCCTTCAAATCGAATGTGCTGAAACTCCTCTACATTTAAGAAGACAATTCCTTTGTGACCGATATGTTGGGAAACTATTACAAATCTCTGATCATCCTCTTCTTCCTAAACTCACTCTTCTTCAACAACTTTCAAATAACGATCCCAAGTATATGCTAGTAAAGTCCCTTTCCCGTTTTCTAAATTTACCCCATCCTGTTCGCAATTTTGTAAGTTATCCTCTTTTTTGCAATTCATATCAATCTCTCATATATAAACCTAGAACTCATAACTTTAGCATCCCTAAAAATTCTCCAATTGCTAATGATCTCTATAACCAGATCATTTTGACGGAGTGGCAGGATTGGTTACCTATTTTCACTGATGCATCAAAATCCACTGATGAAGACGTAGGTGCCGCTGTTTGGATTCCAAAATTTAATTTGGCATTAAGTTTCAAATGCCCTCATATGTCTTCTAATTTTACTGGCGAAGCCATTGCTATATATGAGGCAATCAAATTTATAGCATCTCATAATTTAGGTAAATCTCTGATTCTAACTGATTCTCTTAGCTGTATACAGGCAATCCAAAGTAATCCATTCAAGTCCAAAGAAAAGCTCCCTATTATTCTAGAGATCAGGGAAGCCCTGTTTCGCTGTCATGATCGAGGGATAGAAATTGTATTATCTTGGATTCCGGGTCACAGTGGTATTCTCGGCAATGAGTCTGCGGATTGGTGTGCCAAATCTGCCTCTCGGATTGGAATCCCTTCTCATATTTATTCCCAAGATATTATCTCCCAAGCTACAGCTCATTTATCTGTTGCATGGAACGAAAAATGGTCCATTTCTAAATTAATCAAAGGTAGGTCCTTCGCTGAAATCCAACCTGAAATCCCGATAAAACCTTGGTTTTTTAAATATCGTGATATCCCTAAAAGAGCCACTTCAATTATTTCCCGTATTCGTTTGGGTCATTGCTGTTCTCCAGTTCACTTGAGAAAAATTAGGATTCGGGACACTTCCCTGTGTGAATGTGGACTAGATGAGGGGGATTTAGACCATATTTTCTTTAATTGTCCAAATTCTCACTTTTCCCTTCATGATTTTCTTCCCCCAGATGTTCCTCGCCCTATAAACATGAAATCTTTATTAAGTGTTATGTCTTCCTCTTCCGATATTATATATGCCTTAGCGAGTTTTATTTTTATTAGCCAAATTAAAGTGTAATGTCCATATTTCTTTCGCATTTCCTTTATTATAATATATTATTTAATATGTAATTTGTATCTATATTTCTTTATCATAATGTTTATTATTTTTATCTAATCTTGTTTAGTCTTGTAGTTAGTTTAACAATGTGTTTGTGTTTGTTTAGTATTTTTAGCTATTTTGCGTCGTCTCAACAAGAAAAAATAAATAAAATAAAAGTATATTATATTCGAGAAAAGATCCTTTAATCTTTTGTACTTTCTTCACTACGTGTCATTGGCAGAATATGTGATCACATAAAGCCATTAAACTTTAAAAAAAAAAAAAAAAAATTCAGCTTCTTCTTTAAAAATGGCTTTTCCTTTCGGACATTTGCCAGTGTCAAGTATTATCAATATTTGCAAGTTATTTGCATTGAACAAAACAGTCAAGTCGTCATAGTAAGTCAAGTCGAGGGAATCATTGTAAAAAGGGGGCCATTTTTTACAATGTTAGTTCACGGAGCTTTGGAGAAAACACTAAGATAAATACATGTTTTGCACCGGTTTTCACTTTTATTTACACTTGTACACCTTCACGAAACTAAACTAAACATTTTACACGCATTTGAACTAAGTTTCACAAAAATGAAAATTTAGCAACACATCTCCTCAACGCATTCCCGCCAAAATTCTTTATATTTATGATCTGTCGCTGTCACCAAGGTGTTCATGTTGTCACTGTCATGTGTCAAATATCTCGGTCTGTCAATTATTTCTTGTGGTTCTCGTAAAAAGTTTCAATCTCAGGTTTCATCATTTTCTTACTCGCGTTAGATTGAATAAAAATATAAATAAACAATGACTCCAGAAGAAACAATAGAAAAGTTCAAATCCTTAGGATTAAATGAACAAAAAGCTAAAGAAACACTGAAAAACAGCAACGTCACCAAGTTTTTGCTAGCGGCACTAAGTGAGGTTAGAACTTTTAGAACATTTGTTTTTGAACATTAATTTCTTGAATGAAACTGTAGAGAATGGATCTTATTAATTCTTTCATTTGTAGATCAATGTATCTAAGTTGCCTTCAGGCGGAGGTATGCTCGTCTACCACTTAGCAACGAAGATAAAACCTCAACTTTCGAGTAAACTTGGTTTCGTATGTCGGTACATCGCCGAAGGTAAGATCGACTCGACGTTGCGTGTTGACGCAGCGCTTGACTATCTTCTTACCACCATTAACGAGGAGAGTGTGAACACTGGAGCGTTTGAGAAGGCCTGCGGTGTGGGTGTGGTGATTACACCAGAGCAAGTGGAACAGGTTGTGGAAAAGCATATGGCGACGTACAAGCAAGAATTGTTGGACAAGAGGTATCGATTCAATGCTGGTGTAGTCATGCAAGCTGTGAGAGCCGATTTACCTTGGGCTGATGGGAAAGCTATCAAGAATGAAGTTGATATTCAGGTAAAGAAACAAATTTATCTGACATTCTTGCCATGGTGTATAAAACACATTTGCAAGACTTTCCGCTTGTTTTCTTGTATAAAGAGATGTAAAAGTCTTTCAAACTTCCCACTAGAATCTTCTTAGAAAATTAGAGAATACAATACAATTGCAATTATAGTCAGCTAGATATATGGAAGCTAAGGAATGTGAGGGATATGTTAATGTCACTTTATGCTCGTGTGGATGGAGTTTAAAGTAGGTAAACTACTAGCCACTCCTCAGAGCGGTGGAATGATGCATAGGGGTGCATTTCCCACCGTAAAACAGTCTTCATGTCTATATCACTATAATTTCTATGAAATGACATACTAAGATAGTGACAGCACAATCTATTTTTGGCCTAATAATTATGAAATGATTAGAGTGCGAATTAAAAGTGTAGTTATAACTACTTGTAATAAAGTGAGTTCTAAAGCAGAAAAGTCAAACATAAAATCATAGATAGGTAGTTAGGTTTTGTTATTTAGTGGGGCTAACTTTACTTCTAAATAGTATATCTCAAAATAAATAAATTTGTAATATTAAAAATTTCAGATCCTTGATCTGCTGGGACCTAAATCAGAAGCAGACCTTGCGCCTGTTCCAAAAGCTGATAAAAAAGGAAAAGGTGATGCTGTAAAAAAACCCAAAAATGAAGAATCTAAAAGTAAGTTTGTATAACACATTTCTAACTACCCTTTTAAAGTAATTATTGTAAAAATTAAAATTTACTGGGTTTTACTCGCGTTTTATTTAATAACGGCATTATTTTCAAGGTTGTCAACCTTGAAAAAGCTAACTGTAAAGTTAGTAAAATCTCGGTCTTTAGAAATAATGCCGTTATTAAATAAAATGTCAGTAAAACCCGGTAAATATTGTCTTTTATTATGCAAAATTGCATAAACTTTCAACAGTAACAACAGTTTTACTAATCTTACAGTGACAAAACCTAAACCCTCAGACGCCATGGGTGAAATAGGTGGTGCGTCAACGATCACAGAACTCATGAAAAAGCTACCATTCCATGCACCAGGAGAAAACTTTAAATCAGATGGCTATATTGTTACACCAGACACTAAGAAACTATTAGATGAACATTTAAAAATAACTGGAGGAAAAGTTAGAACAAGGTAAAATAAATAAAGTACCTCAAAAGGTATTTTAACAAACTTGTTCTTGTGTGGACTAACCCCAGCCATCAATGAACGCAATAATATTAAAAAACCAATTTAGGTGCTTTATCTATATTACAAGTGTTTCTCGTTGACAACAAAAGAGTGTGCACCCTTTCTTCTTAAGTCTAAGCAGAAGAAAAATATTGTTTGTTGCGAAGCATATTCTGCATCAGCCACAAGTTTGGCGAATGTGAAATTCAAATACATGTTTTATTGAACCTTCTTCTAAGGTCTGCAAATAACAGAATCACGATTCATTAAGTTTTGTTCGATACTTTTTTACTTTGAAAATTGTGTTGTATTTTCTATATTTTACTCTTTTCTCCTCTATTATACTATATATCGAAACAATTTTTTATTTAATACAAAGGAAATAATCAATACTTTAAACTGCTTATGTGATGATTTTTAAAATTGCTTAATTTCCGTAAAATTATCGAAAAATGATTTGAGACTTACGCCTTTTCAGTTTCGTGTTAAAAGCATGAAAACCTTCAATCTAAAATCAACTGTATTACAACGCATCTAAGTAGACGTTGCGCCAACCTCAGTCCGCCGTCTGGCGCCGTCGAAGGTGGATCTATGTCAGTTTTCGCTCCCAAATAATTACGTAATCTATTTTAAATTATATTTCGTATAGATTCGAACTTTTTACATTTTTTCCGGCCAATATGAAAATAATTGTTATGTTATGACAGTCATGTCAAATCATACCTACTGTCATAAAACTGTCTAGCATTGTTGTGATTGTTGGTAAAACGTAGTGATTATTTATCTTTGATATTTGATTGTTTTTGTACTAAAAAAAGAAAGACTAAATAATTACACAAGAAATAAATACTACAAAGATAATAAAAAATATAAATAATCTAAGGTGAATGACCATTGAGTCCAAAAATGCCCATCACACTGGTGGCATTACCCCGTTGAATCGCCAACGATACTATTTGTACTTAGTGTTGCAATCAGAGTAACTGTATTTACTAGCAATTTGCAATAAAAAAAGCTTTTTCCAAATGAAAGCTTGCTAAAACATCAAAAAGAAATCTAAATATCGTAAGAGAGGCGAAAAAATAAATCTATTTACCTTTTCCATTGTCAAAATGAAAATTGAGATAGGTACTTACCTACAAGGATTTGGCGGAATTAATATAATAAGTATCTACACTTCATCAAGGTAATGCAAGCTAATAATCGACCATTACAAATGAGAAAGTAACTCTACTAGGCTGTGGTTCATTTTCTCGCCCAAGCCGCTAAACCGATTTTGATAAATTTCGATTCAAAGATAGATGGTACTTTGGCAAAGGTTACTTTTGAAATTGATATTCCCGCGGGTTCGGGACTTACACGTGTGGAACCGAAGGGCGCAGCTAGTACTTACATACCTACTAATCTTTAATCTATTATCTATACTTCTGTAATCTATCTATATCTATAAAACTCTTTGTCCTGACTGACTTACTCACTGACTGAACCGCTGGTAGAGAGAGATGAAATTTGGAAGGTGTGTTCTTTGTGATCTAGGCATCTGATAATAATATTATTACAAGTGATTCAACGAACAGTGGACCTCGTGGGAACTAATTATTGAAAGGGCTCTTTATATCATCATAATAGAGCAGAAAAATCGGATCACATAATGTTTAGATATCTAGTACATCCTTTTGTGGGGGAATTACCCCAAAAATTAAAATCCCCCACAACAAATAAAATCTATTTACTCATAGAACTTGTATACCTTTCAAGTTTCATTAAATTCGGATCTCAAAGTGCGGAGATAGCTGTTACCGCTTTTAGTGGGAGAATCACCCCACCAATCAAAAAACCCCCACGACAAAAATAGTAAGTTTACACATCTACGGCTCAACAAAGTAATTTTATTTGACCACTAGCTGCGCCCCGCGGTTTCACCCGCGGAAGTGAACGCGTTATCACGGGCGCGGGCGGCCAAGCGGTTGCACTTTTTCGTTCATACTCGGATTCTACTAATTGGATGTCGATGCAAAGTATACCACGACCTTCCTCGAAAATTGAACTATCCAATATTGAAAACCAGATTTCAATCGGATCAGTAGTTTTTAATTGTAAGTATAAGAAACAAAGAAACAAACAGACAGACATGAATTTTAAAAATTATAGAATTTTGTTCTATTATTTTTCCTAAGTCCACTAGACCACTTTTTTTTTTAAATTACTTCCAAGTACAGACTTTTTGTTCTCTCTTTCTTTATTATAAGTATAGATAGATATAGATAAGAAAAGGTCAACGTAAAGCGAGCCTTTATTCCCTAGGTGCATAAAGTGCCATTATACACCTAAGTAGGGCATAATAGTAGTATATGCACCGAGGTACTAAAGCCCTGTCTTATATAGCGGGCGTCATGTTGAATCCAAAGCGTACGTATCTTGAGCGAAGCGAAGGAGTTATGTACCTAGAGTCTTGAGTGAAGCGTGGAATTCAAGCGCCCAAGATAAAGACAGGCTTTATTACCGAGGTGAATATTCTACTTTACACATCTACTGCGAGACAATAAAGAGGGTACAAAAATAAGAATTTAATTAACAACAAAATAATGATTAATGCTACGTGTATGAAATATATTTACAGCTCTATTTTAGCAATATTTTAAAGGACAAATTTATCTTCAAAAATTCACTCGCGACGAGATTTGAACTCGCGTCTCTACGTGAGTGAATTTTTGAAGATAAATTTTCCCTTTAAAATATTTCTAGTAGATATGCCTTGTGCAATAAAAACAAATTATGAAATAGCTCTATATTAATTAAATTTAACAATGATACATCAAAATGACAAAATCAAGCATCGGCTTTAGTCGATGAAATAAGTTGGGGCTTTATATTAACTAAAACTTTTTGCCTTACCCTTCCGTCGAAATAAAAATAGAAGAATAATAGCCCAGTTTTTATTTTTTTATGTGTTATGTCTAGGTGGCCAGTTCCAAGTGGACGTATGCTACCTGAACCTTAGTTCTAAATTTAAATTACTTTATGCCCTAGGTGTATAATATCGCTTTACGCTGACCTTTTTGGTCAAATAAAGTAACTTTGTTGAGCAGTTATAGGTGTGTAAAGTAATTTAAATTTGGAACTAAGGTTCTGGTAGCATACGGCCATTTTGAACTGGCCACCTAGACAAAACACATAAAAAAATAAAAACTGGGCTATTTTTCTTCTATTTTATTTCGACGGAAGGGTAAGGCAAAAGTTTTAGTTAATATAAAGTAAAGTAGAGTATTCACCTCGGTAATTAAGCCTTTATCTTGAAAAAGATAAAGACAGGCTTAATTAATTAATAAGTGCGCTTGATTCCCACGCTTCACTCAGGACTCTAGGTACATAACTCCTTCGCTTCGCTCAGAAGTAAGTTTTTGAAACCCTCGCTGCGCTTGGGAGTTAACTCTAGAGTCTTTCGTATGCTTTGGATTCAATATGACGCCCGGTATATAAGACAGGGCTTTAGTACCTCGGTGCATAAACTAATATTATTTGACCAAAGAGGTCAACGTAAAACGAGTAATGACTCGCTAAATATCTAATGTGATATCTGGGAAGTAAAATGGGCGTTTAAGCCCTAGGGAATAAAGTAATTTAAATTTGGAACATTAACATTTGCTTGTATTACAGGTATTTAATAATAAAAATCAGACTGGTACATTCAGGCTCTGGGCCAAATGCACATTGCAAACAAAAATAATTGTCTTTTGGCCGCATGGTAAGGTGATAATAAAATGAAAATAGAAATACCGGAAAAAAGAGATGGAACCGAAGTTAACAAGTTTTTACATGGAATGCTTACTGCCTGAGTTGATAGATCCACGCCATCCCAGAAAAAGAACAATTCTCGATCCAGATTACATAACCGTCAAAAAGAGTGTTTGTCAAACCTCTTAATCTGAAATTCCATCGAGAAAACGACTACTTCCGCCTATTGAAAACCATTCAATAATTGTTACACCACCAGTTCAACGTAGGAAATTGGAATTTCATGAAATGTAAATACTTAATTATTTGTAAATAAAAAGGAGTCAGTTTTGTTTACAAATGAAACTTTTAATGCAAGAGTAAATAGTAATAATATTAAAAACCTATTTGTGAAAACTGTAAAATGAAAAAAATAAGAATAACTCCATAGTTTTTCTGTTCGTTGCGCTGATATTTTTGTATCACAACATTTTTGATGAAGTTGCAACAAAACCAATTTTTCATCTTTCCCGTTCGGAAAGTTTAATTTTCATGGGTAGATATCCGGGTTGAAAGTAGCTCATTTCATCCCTAGGGTGGAAATTTAAAAATATTTTTTAATTATTGCAACTATTTGACAAATTTTAAGGGGTATTTAAATAATTAAGTAGCTCTCAAATTTTGAAAGGCCTCAAATTTAAAGTAGATTTAAAATTGATTAAAATTTGAGGCCACTTAAAATTTGAGGGAAACTTAAATAATTAAGTAGCTTTTAAATTTTGAATGGCCTCAAATTTGAATTGGATTTAAAACTGATTGAAATTTGAGGCCACTTAAGACTTGAGGGCTACTTAAATAATAAAGTAGCTCTCAAATTATAAATATGAGGCGCCTTCTATTTTCTCTTAAAGGGTAATAAAAAGTAGAGTGTATCACACTACTCTAGAATCCCTCACTTCGCTCTGGATTCAAAAAACCACCCTCACCGTAAAAATATTATTTTGCTTCATTGTAATACAATCTACTAACTATTCTCATAGTGGGCGATGAATATTTTTCATTCGAAAATAGTATTCACTCCCGAGGTAGACATTCTAGTATTACGGTATGAATCGCGTTTGTTGCCTCAGATGGCCGGAAGGGCTCCGAAACGTCGGGCTTGTATTATAAAGCCAACAAAACAAACGCGATTCAAACCGAAACACAGTTTCAGCACGCTAGCTAATTGGAAAGTGTATCAAATTGAATTTGCAAGATTCCGCCCGGACTCCGGACAGACAAACTAACAAGAAAAGTGAGAATGGCACGACAATGGTCAAGTCTGTAATAAGTCAAATAGGTAATTGGTCAAGTCCACTATCGACAAGTTATGAATTTTTCCAAACATGCCATTAGCCTGGTCCACACTGTACGATCCACATGCTCCAGAATCTTTTATCCTATTTTCTCCCTCTCCGCTGCTTGAGCGCGAATAAGATAAAATATTCTTTAGCGCGGGGATCGTCCGGTGTGGATGCGGCCGATTATTCCCAGCTGTCCCCTCTAGCCCTGTCCCCGGGGTGACAATTCGTGGCGACTGTCCCCTTTGAAAGCTGGATAAAGGGGACAAATGGAAAATGGTTAGATCGTTTTTTGTTTTTACTTCGATCGTCTTTTGTTTTCCACTAATCTCTTCTATTAACTTTTTTTTCCCAAAAATTTACAAAGTCTTTTTAGTATCTTCTTAGTGGGACTACTTCACCTCTAGAGTATATTAATATGTATGTAGTCGACTCGTCCCAATGTCTAAACTACCGTCCCTGGTCCCAGTTTCGAAGGGGACGACTTCACCCCTAATCCAAAATATTGCTATAAATGCAAGTCGTATGCGTTTATAAAGTTCATTAAAATAATAATGGTACATTAGGGTACTTATTACGAACACGGATGAAACCGCGGGGCGCAGCTAGTTCTATTATAACACCAACATGCGGGGTAGAAATTGGAGAACAGATTCCCATCTGTCCCCCCCGCCCGCCGTGACAACTGAGAAACATAATACCCATTTGTCCCCTTTAGCCAGCTTTCAAAGAGACAGTCGTCACGAATTGTCGCCCCGGGGACAACTGGGGAAAAATTCCTAGTTGTCCCTCCGGGGAACAGGGCTAGAGGGGACAACTAGGAATAATCGGACGATACAAGTTTTGAAGATACAAAACAAACAACTTGCAAATTATTAAATAAATATTATTGCACGACATATACAGACAGCGCAATCTAGCTCCAAACTAAGCACTGGGCTTGTACTAGGGGTATTAGACCACGGATATAATACATATTATACCTCTTTTTTTTTTGTAAATACATACATAATATACATAGAAAGACACCCAGATCAGATACAAATATTTATTTTTAAGCATAAATATTTGCACCCGACGGGAATCGAATCCGCAGCCTTCCGTATTGCAGCCAGGCCCACTAGGAGTAATAGTGTTCCGTGAGCCAGGCGGTCGCCCGACGCACCAATGAGGTCGTATTATAAAATACTTGACACTGGCTACTTTCCAAACGACCATAATCTGTTTACAACCTATGAAAAAATATATAACAGTTTTGATTTCGCGCGCTTGGGCGCTAGATCAAAAAAGTTGCGATGTTCGAAAGTGCATACGTGTGCGTGTGACTCGTGGATGTAGGGGTAAGTGGGCGGGCCGTTCATGACATATTTTTTATTGGAGCTTCGTCATTTCGAAATCTCTTTCTTAACTCTTTTCTGAACTACTTTGATTTTATTTTTATAGAACATTTGGACTACACTTAAAAATTTATATTTTGAAGAACTGCTTTCTAAAATTCTTCACCTGACCGACTTGAATCAGCAACCCTTACCATACCAATGTAAGACGTACCGATATTGTAAGAATAGCAGGTACAAGCCCTGTTGGGTGCAGAATTTTGTTTTTAAAAAAACTATCCTACTGATACTTATTATTATAAATAACTAGCTGCGTCCCGCGTAAGTCCCGTTTCCGCGGGAATATTGGGATAAAAGTTGCCTATGTGTTATTTCAGGTCTCCACCTACCTATATTTCAAGTTTCAACACAGTCGGTTCAGTAGTTTTTGTGTGAAAGAGTGACAAAGTCACATACATACAAACTTTCGCGTTTATAATATTAGTAAGATTTTCACCTTCTTAATTTTATATTATTTGTCACAGATTTCCACCGGAACCAAACGGGATATTGCATATAGGGCATGCTAAGGCTATTAACATTAATTTTGGGTATGCAGCAGCGCATGACGGTATCTGTTACTTGAGATATGATGATACCAACCCTGAAAAGGAGGAGGAGAAATTCTTCGTTGGAATCAAGGATATGGTTGAGTGGTTAGGTATGTTTTCATCTAATTAAAATATCAACTTTATTATTATTAGCAGGATGTAATATGACATTTGTCATAGAAAAATAAACATAATTATAGTATGGAAATGAGTTGGTATCCATTTTAAGAGTTTGTTTAAACAAGTTTGACACCCCTTTGACGGTGTTTGGGCAACTTTCTTTGTTGTATTGAAAAGAACCGTTTTTATTATTGTTCTTATAAATTTCAGGTTATAAGCCATATAAAATAACTCATTCATCTGATTACTTTGATCAGTTGTACAGTTGGGCGGTACAACTTATAAAGAAAGACTTGGCTTACGTTTGTCACCAGAAATCTGAGGAGATCAAAGGATTCAATCCACCACCTTCTTCCTGGAGGGTCAGGCCGGTGGAAGAAAGCTTGCAGTTGTTCGAGGTATAACCTTTTTTAGGATTCTGTACCCAATGGGTACCTTTTATTAAGACTCTAATGTCTGACTGGCAATCTGCCTGACTGCCATCAAATACAAGCTGTATCTCATGAACTGTGGTAGACAATTAAATTATTTTTCTGTTGTTGTTATAACAACAAATACTAATAAAAATACATAAGTGGGGCTTCCATACAACCACTATGGTTTTGTTGTATAGTTGATAGGTGAGCGATTGTGCGCTATCTCAGCATATAGTACGTCATGTAAGTGGTCCATGATATAGCACGCATATGTAAGAGAAACGAACATGCCAGTTGAACAAGATTTGGACATTCATCCTTAGTGGCTGCAACGGCCTAACGTATCGTAAATCGTAACACAAACGTGTCTGCTTGACGCAATCTTTTTACACAACTGCCAAAGGAAGTGTTATGTTTTTGCCGTGAGTGTATGTATGTATGTATGTATGTGACCTATTTTTGTGCCGTCGTAGGGCCTAAACGGCTGGACCGATTTAGATAAACGATACGTCGTTAGATTCGTCATGACCGTGAGAGTGACATAGGGTACATTAAAATAATAAATAAATAAAAAAAATGATGTAAAACGCTATTAACCAAGATTTGTAAAGACCATAAAAAACAGAGAAAACGCGTAACATTGTTCACTCAAACGATATGTTTTATTCTTTCGTAAATTTACATTTGAAAAGTATTGCTTGTAAAGTTTTACAATTAAGTTTTAAAATAATTAATTATAAAATTATCGGAAGTCGTTTAAGTAGGTTGTCTTCATCAATATGTCACTTGCCTTCGGCTCGGTTGTCTTGTCTTTAATGACGTTTATATATTCTTTTTACTTACTTCAATTTATGGCTTGGCACTACCTCTGGATTGGGATTTTTGAATTCTCGCAAAGAAATTCAATATTCGCATGCGAAAACAATCCGCGTGTAAATAATGTATTCTAATAGTAATTCTAATGGTTAACTTCGAAAGTTATGTTGCTACTACATGACATTATGATTACGCAGGTAATTTTCGCAAGAACAACGGAACGTTAATTAAAAACTTTTCGATTTGACTCGTATAGATATCTCATCTATGGATTTGACTTTGACGCCGAGTTTGAAGGAATTGGCAGAGATGACATGACATAAAATGCTTAAGTATCTTCTTACTAGTCTGTGGACTTAACTCGTCCGGCGTCGCGCTTTGCTTTTCAAAGAAGCACTTTGTTTTTCAAAGAAAACAATACCTAAGTAATAATCTAAAATTAGAAAGCTAAAATAAGTTGTCAGCAACAACAACCCGAGGCATTGCGCCCAAGATGCTGGCGGCGTTCCCGCGCTGGATAGGAAACCGCCAGCTCTTGTACTTATCACCCTGAGTAAGCAAAAACAAGCAATGCACGTCCTCGCTACTGGAGTATATACATCTAGAATTAATAAATTTCTTCTGGTGTAATTAAATCTGATCTCTAAAAACTAAAAAGCGATAAATAAATAAAAAAAAAAAAAAAAAAAAAACCGACTGCTGTTTTAACAGAAAAGTGAAAAACAAGATGCTTCTAGTAGCTTTAGGAATGGTGGATGCAGTCGGGTGGGACTCCAAATAAAAGATGAATAAGTTTAATAACACCAAATACTTAGTGTTATATAATTAGGTACACTATATTTGTTATTTGGAGTCCCACCCGACTGCATCCACCATTCCTAAAGCTACTAGAAGCATCTTGTTTTTCACTTTTCTGTTAAAACAGCAGTCGGGTTTTTTATTTTTTTAATTTTTTTTTTATTTGAAATATTTACTTCCATTTGACAGGATATGAAAAACGGTAAAATCGATGAAGGGGATGCGACCCTTCGAATGAAGATCACTCTCGAAGAAGGAAAACAGGACCCAGTAGCTTACCGAATAAGGTTCAAACCGCATCATCGGACTGGCAATAAATGGTGCATTTATCCAACTTACGACTACACCCATTGCTTATGTGACAGTATTGAGCACATCACACATTCATTGTGCACCAAGGAGTTTCAATCTAGACGGTGGGCATATTTTTTTCTTTAATTAATTATAGAACGAAATAAAAACCTATGCAGTATAAATAATGAACACCATCTAAAGGTTACGTTATTAAGGGCAATATACCATGAAAATCTCTCTTTTGAGTCGTCATCTTCATTGCTAAAGGTCGTGTCTAGGATGAACTGTCGATCACTTGGTGCTCCATGCTCCTCCACGATTCCCTGTCCTCGGCGGCCCTAAAAGCATGAAAACCATTATAATAAATAGATAATACCAAAAGGGTATCATTTTACTGAGACCCATGATTTTCTTGTGTCTATTTCGTCTTAATTTGAATTTGAGACTCCATGAGAACTGTGTCGTGAACTGTTATATCTCGGACAGTATCTCATGAACTGTAAAAACTAGGCAGTAACAAATACAACAAAAAAATTGTACTTATCCCTCGGTGCGCCAGTTCAACTCACCCTTAACCGCTTTTCAACAATTTTTTAAAGTTTCATATTCAAATTGACAGTAACCATACGACTTTTGGTCCATATTTCAGATCATCGTACTATTGGCTTTGCAACGCCTTAGGCATTTACTGTCCGGTGCAATGGGAGTATGGACGCTTGAACGTCAATTATACTGTTGTCTCTAAGAGGAAGATTGCGAAACTAATTGACGAAGGCATTGTCAATGGTAAGTACCTAGTCGCAAATATTGTTCAAAGATATGTACTGGTATGGTTTTTAGCAATATTTATGGGTAGGTAAGTTTATAGGAGCTTTCCATATAAACTTTATATCCATAATAATGGATATAAGTATAATAAAGAAATATTAAAATATGTTCTTAGTGCTTGCTTATGACACTTAAATAATCCATGTGTTTTCCTATCTCAGCTCAGCTTTTTAATCTATTGTAAAAAAACGACAAAGGCCTCTCCATTCCCTATCCATTGCTTATGGTTTTGTGCGGCAAACTGCTAATCAGTGTAAAATTTGTCCTTGTCATCTCACCATCTTTGTTAGGGGTCCAGAAAGTTGTTCATTTGTCCAAGCTACATTAGAATTAAACTCATTTTTTTCGGTTTTAATCGCGGTGTTTTTATCATATTTAAACTTCTTATCGAAAACATGAGTATGTATTTTCAATCCAATATGGCGAGAACGTTGAGAAAAGAAGTTGTTGCTGACAAATCTAGTTTGACACGATGAAAAATTATACGATTTTAAACTTACATGGTTGTTTTCACTAAATAACGGGTTATTTACCATGTTTAATAATTTATTCGCGGTACTCGATATTTCCCTGGTAATTTCAACCAGCTTGTTCACGAGACTGGAGAATGCGGGTAGGTGATGACAGTTAGAGGCGTCCATATCGGACTACCTGCTGAATCAGGAATTAATTTTAGTAATGAAAAATTGTTGATTTTTTGCGATTACGGGTACACAATTTGATAGTTACAGTCACTAGTTTTAATAGCAATGGGAGTTTTGGCGGGAACGCGGTGAGGAGATGTTGCTAAATATTCATTTTTGTGAAACCCAGTTCAAATAAATGCAAATTGTTTAATTTCGGGGCCATACTAATCAATTTAGTTTCGTGAAGGTATACAAGTGCAATGAAAGTGAAAATCGGTGCAAAAATATGAACTTTAGCGTTGTTTCCAAAGCTCCGTGAACAAACATTGTAAAAAATGGCCCCCTTTTTACAATGATTCCCTCGACTTGACTTTAGCTATGACGACTTGACTGTTTCGATACAAATAACTTGCATAATTATATAATATTAATAATACTTGACACTGACTAATTTCCAAATGTCCATTATCGGTTTACAACCGAAAAGAAATAAAAATAAAATAGCAATGTCAATTTGTTTGCTACTATAAATAAAAATAATATTAAGTTATTAATATGAATCTTACTAAACATTTATCAAATTACATTACTAAATCGGTTTACACTAAGCACAAGCTTGTATCGCAGGAACCGAGATACTAATAACCCAAGCAGCAAACTGGTCCAATAATTTCAAAATCTGTCACCAAATAGCTCTGAAAACGATTTATAATGGTTTTAGTTAAGACAATGCGTTTTTTAAAAGTGTTCGTCGACACATTGTTGCTATAAAACTTATAGAACCAAAACGACCAATAACCGATCGATATAAACGTTTACAACGCATTTTTATGCAGCGTTTATAGTATGGTACTTTAACATAGTTAAATGTAACTACTACCGGAGCAATTTGCTTTATATACATTTTTACAGGTGCTTTTATGGGCCATATTTGAGCTAAAAAAAGGTTCCAAACGAACTGTTACACGTAGTTTGTTATAGCAGTGATGAGAACTCAATTAGACGACAATATTGTGATATTATGGATATAAGGAGTATTGTTGTAGTACTAGTACGATAATAGTTACAAAATTCTACTACAGAGCGTTTTTGACGTGTAGATGAATGTCAGGTTACGCTTATGTGATTTAATTGTACTTTAATCAGTCTTATATGATCTATTATAGGTCGCAGGTAAGCATGACAAAAATATACCTTTTTAGAGCAGAACTGATCACAAACGTTTTTTTTTATACCTTTATAACACACTTAGTACTGTTAAGGCTTCTAAATCTCTTTGATAATACAAAATGGTACAAAAAGGTTGACCAATGTTTTTATTATATCACAATTAGATTCTAAACAAAAGATATCTATTTCGCTTATACAACGTCATCCGTCAGACATTTTGTTTTAGTGTAATTCTATATAAATTAAACAATATTTTAGATTATAAAATATACTTGATATAATAAAACAAGCTTTGAACAATAAACAATATTTAATAATTTAAAAAAAATATCCATCGAACCCGAACTGCTGAACTCTAATTTCACTGACAACTTCGTTACAACGAGAGGTGCTATAACGGTGTTTATAAACTTCATATCATTTTAATTAATAAATATTTTATTAAAAACTTAATAATTCGAGGGGGGCTCTTAAAATTCATTACCCTAGTTTGTCAGTAAAACTGCGCTCCCATATTTAGACTTCCATTTCTATCGTAGGTGTTACAATTTAAAACATTAATAAAAAAAAATGGCTGTCGACACCTCAAATGATGTTTCATCTTTCAATATTTTTTTATTAAATTTTCACTCTGCATACATTTTTTGTTAAAGAATGAAAAGTAAACTGTTCAGGCACGGAAAACTCTTCTATAGTTTATGTATAGTATAAAAAAGTACCATAAAAGTTCCTTCGGTGACTAGTACGTCATCATTTTGAAACGCGTTGCTACTTTTACATACTTTGTATATGACTGATTTGACATGGCTGATACTGCTATGAATTCGTTTTAACTCTGTTCAGTGATAAAAATGGTCCACTTTCGAATAAAGTGGACGTTCTTAGATGTTTTACAGAACTTAAAAGGTGTTCCCCAAAACGTTCTATGTCCTTTAATATGACCATAAATTGCTGCTTGGGAATGTATAAAACAATTGATAATAATTCAATGGTACTGAATGACGTGAATACAACAGTTGAAACTGTTTCAATCGAGATTTGTTAGCAACAGTGTTACGTAATCGCTTTTAGCGATAAGGCCGCCCATTTGTGCAACATGTTAATTTTAATCCTTTTGTGTAATTATCCTATAATCGTGTATCTTTATTGTTTGTTGAACAAATAAAGTGTTAATCTATCTATCTAGCAAAGAAAAAATCAAGTTATATTTGTTTTTTTTTTGTGATTGCAGACTGGGACGACCCTCGGCTGTACAGTCTGACGGCGCTCCGTCGACGCGGCGTGCCCGCGCCCGCCATCAACACGTTCTGCGCCGCGCTCGGCGTGACGGGCGCGGCGGCGGCCGTCGACCCCACCATGCTCGACGCGGCCACGAGAGACGCGCTCAACGTCACCGCTCCTAGGTCACTTGGCCTTTTCATCTAATTATAGACTAGGAGTTCGCCCCGAGCTGAGACCTCACGACCCCCTATCTCCCCAACGCCCCTACCGATCTGGCTCATCTTCGAACTAATAAATTCTATTGACCTAAACTACGTGCATAGCAAAATTCATGAAGATCGGAGCTACGATACTCAAGTTATCGTCGAACAAACATACAAAGATACAAAGTTACAAGCGCCAGGCCCGTCTACACAGGACCTCACTCGCTTCGCTCGTTCGGTCAATAAAGGAAGAGAGGACAGTAAATCTGTACTTGGAAGTAAATTAATTGTCTAGAGGACTTAAGATAAGAAAAAGAACAAAATTTTATAATTTTTAAAATTCGTGACTGTCTGTCTGTTCCTTATACAATCAAAAACTACTAATCCGATTAAAATCTGATTTTTAATATTGGATAGTTCTATTTTCTAGGAACGCCGTGGTATACTTTGCATCGAAATCCAATTAGTAGAACCCGAGTAATGAACGAAAAAGTGCAACCGCTCGAGAAACGCTCGGCCGCCCGCGCCCGTTATAACTGACAACGCGTTTTTCACTTCCGCGGGTGAAACCGCGAGGCGCAGCTAGTCTTTTATAATTATTGTCCATCCAAAGGTTGCCTGGAAGAGATCGCTTTTAGCGTTAGGGGCGACCATTATACCTAGTTTTTTTTATAGTTTTAAGCTACTGTAATTTTTAATGAAATAGTTTATTTATATTTTTTTTTGTTTGTAATAATTTTGGTACAATAAAGAGTTAATCTAATCTAAGCAAACAACATTTAACTTTACAGAGTCATGGTCGTCTTAGAGCCGTTAAAGATCTCGATAGAAAACTTCCCAAGTGACAAACCCATCACGGTAACTGTACCAGATTTCCCCAACGAACCAGAGAAAGGTTCTCATAATGTTGCATTCAACAAAGTCGTTTACATCGAAGCTACGGACTTTAAGGAAGCGCCGGAGAAAGGGTATAGGAGACTCACGCCCAATCAGAGTGTGGGCTTGAGACATGCTGGATATGTACTCAAAGTAAGTGCTCCTTTTATCCACGACTAGCTGCGTCCCGCGGTTTCACCCGCGTGAGTCACGATACCGATGAAATATCGGGATCAAAAGTGTAGCTTTCTATGGTAAAAGAATTATTGAAATCGACCCAATAGTAATTTCTTCTATGGTTTTCGCGATTTTGCATGATAAAACTCTATGTACCGGGTTTAATCGCGTTGTTTTCATTATTTTTAAAGCTCGATCGTTTAAAAATCATGAATTAAACGCGATTAAACCCCGTAAACAAAGTGTTCTAATACGACCCAATAGTTGCGGAGCCTATTCAAACAAACAAACAAACAAATAAATTATTCCCCTTTATAATATTAGTAACAACGAACTTGTCGTCAGAACACACTGTATACGTAGAAGTAGCAATTCTTTGAAAAAATGTTCCACGCAAACGGTGGTTGCGGGGCCTAGAACGATGATTCGACCACCAGTCTGTCACTAAAGATCGTCCGCCATCGGTCGATCATACGTAATACTATACGGAATATGTCAGTGTGTGACCGTAGAACATGTTTTTTTTTTCGAATTTAATAGAGAAGTTAGATCTTCATTCTATTTATTCCTCGTAACATAGTGATTTCCAACCTCAATGTAGATTAGTATAGATAACGCTGCCGTCAAGTCCTTCAAGAATGCTCTTCAGAGGGCTCGGTTCGACAAAGCGATAGTACGTACGATAGTACGAGCGATAGTACTAGACTTTTTTTAAATAAAAAAAAATCGGTGCGAGTCCGTGATTGGACACGACGATCTTCAGAATGAAAGACAAGGTATTTTATAACTAGGCCAACAAGACTGATAACCTTTACATTTTCCAGGTAAATAAAGTATTGAAAGATGCATCGGGTAAAGTGACCGAAGTAGTGTGTACTGCGCTAGCGAGTGACGCGGCTGAGAAACCTAAAGCCTTCATACATTGGGTGTCGGACCCCGTTAGCGTTGAAGTACGACTTTACGAAGCTCTGTAAGTATATTCACATAGAGATATTTATAAATGAAGAAAAATGCTTTACTCACACTTCAGAAAATTGTGTTAATTAAATAGACTTTTTGTTCGAAAATTAACTTGAACCTACGATCACCAAGATCATCATCATCATCTACGATCATCAAGATTTTATTTTTTTAAATTAAAACAACTTTTGGTTTTAATTGCGTGCACGCTTTTTAAACTTACACGATTTCTGGTAATTATTATAATGTACTAGCTGCGCCCCACGGTTTCATCCGCGTAAGTCTTCTTTCTTTTTCTATGCGTTATTCCAGGTCTCCAGTTATTTTCATACAGAGTTTCAAGGTAATCAAACAGTTCAGCAGTTTTTGCGTGATTGAGTAACAAACACACACATACACGCATACTCACATACTTTCAGCTTTATAATATTAGTAGGATTAGAACTTCGAGTCTAGACCGAGTGTAAAACTTTTATTTAATAATATAAATTCATCATATAAATTTTAAATTAAAAAAAATTAATTGTGATGTATAAAGGTATGGAAACGCCGAGCATTTAAGTGCTAAAAATAATAAACATCACGAGATTAAAACCGAAAAATGAGGTTAATATTTGAAGTGATTCACTTTTTTATAACTTTTTCTAGGTTTAAACACAAAAACCCAGAGGATCCGAACGAAGCGCTTGCAGGTTTCCTGTCAGATTGTCGCGAGGATACTCTGAAGGTAGTCACAGGTTTCGCCGACGTCTCTTTGAAGACTGCTAAAGTGTACGACAAGTTTCAATTTGAAAGAATTGGGTTTTTCTCCGTCGATCCTGATTCTACAGGAAATACTGTAAGTACATTTTCGATAAACTTACCTACTTTACCTAGGTTTTATTAAAAGGAACAATGCATCAAAATTTTCCTCGTGACAGGATTCGAAGCTCTTGGTTACCGGGCGAGCGCGCTAACCACTGCGCCACACGGGAACTCACGTGACACTGTGAAGTTAACGATAATGCTCTTCTCCCTGTTTTACATAGTATATATATAACCCTTTCCTTGCAGCCGGGTAAAAACTACGGTTTACCATACATCGAACGCAGAGTTGCTGCGATTGTAGTAGGTACTTATACGTCAGCGCGGCCTAGTTAAGTTCAGTTCGCAAAATACCATCAAATCATTAACTCGCGTTCTCATCTAATTAATAATAGTCTGCTTAATTTGTTAATAATATATTATTTTTACACTTATACAAACTCAACTCCTTTTATTTAGTCTCCACAAAGAGCGTACTAAAAGATCGTACATCTTTTTTTGGTCCTTTGAGCCGGATACCCAGTCGGGTAAAAACAAAGACGCGTTCGGCATCGGTCTGTTTATCCGCTAACTTGTCCTAAACCCCGCAACGTTACCCAGAGAGGTAATGAAAAGTACCCAATGGGTAAAAACTGAACCTTTTACTAAGACACCACTGTCCGTCTATCTGTCTGTCCACCCACCAGGCTGTTTCTCATGGACCGTGATAGGTAGACAGTTGAAATTTTCACAGACAGATTTCGACTATATGTAGTTCGTGGTGTATTATTCTTCCTGTATTTTATAGTTTTTTTTTTAATATTCTGCCACACTCGTATTCATAATATACGTAATGAACACGAGTGTGGCAAAAAAATAAACAAAAAAAGCAGTATGCAAAATTTAAAAGCTGTAAGTTTAGAGGAAGTGGTTCAAATTCTCTGGCATAGTCGAATTCCGCTATCTTGATTTTTTTCAATCTCTCGTCGCTCATTGAAACCTATATATTTAGATAGAGGAGGTCCGAAATTAGTCACTTTAGGATACATGTGATGGAATATTTTATTTTATTTAGGTCACCTCTATCCAAATACAATACAAAGGTTTCATTGAGGGACAAGAGATTGAAAATAAATCAAGATGGCGGACGTCGATTATACATGGATTTAAGTTCTTTAACGTACAACATTTGATATCTCCATACTCATATCAGCACAGATGAATAGAAGCTTTTAAAAAACAATAATTTACGAAATAATAAAAAACTTTAACAAACGAGTTCGTAATTCGTAAAAGTTGTGCAGTCAAACGTGAATATTTACCAAACGACCGTGTCGTATAATGAAACTGTTTTAGACCTTGAACAGACCTTCCAGTACTTTTGTTTGCGCTCTGAATACAGAAGTTTTGTAAACAGAAAATGCTGCCCTTCGAAAAAAAAACTTTTTAAGGCTTCGTCTCTCTTTATACAGCAATAATAAACAAACTCTTGTAACTGCTTGTTTGGTTACAAAATTAAGCTCAAACTTGTAGTATGTGCCAACTAAAATGAATGTATTTTTGTCTGTTATACGACCAGTATCACTGGGGTATCGATCCCCGGACCTTTAGTAGACGTGCGTAATGCAAACTATGAAGTGGAGCCATATTATATCTTACTTCTTACTAATATTATAAAAGCGAAAGTTTGTATGTATGTCTGTGACTTTGTTACTCTTTCACGCAAAAACTGCTGAACCGATTGCAATGAACCTTGGAATATAGGTAGCTGGATACCGGGAATAACACATAGGCTACTTTTTATCCCGATATTCCCGCGGGAACAGGAGTTACGCGGGTGAAATCGCGGGGTACTTGAATCTTGAGACGTTGGTAACTTGAATGTACATATATTGGGGGTTACCTTCGAACTGCTGACCCGATTTCAAAAATTATTTTACTAATTGAGGAGTAACAGAGGCTACTTTTTATCCCGATATTCTCGCGGGAACGGGACTTGATCGAGTAAAACCGCGGGTCGAAGCTAGCAGTTAATAAAATTACTACAAAACCTAACAAAATTCGATGTAAAATGTACAGGTCCTATAAATAATCCATAAACTTTGCGCAAAAAGAGTAAATTAATATTATATACTTATATTTATTGTTACAGATAGTGTTCAACAGGACAGTATCTCTGAAAGAGGACACTGGTAAATAAAATCAATATAATTACAGTTTTTACAATTATATATTTTAAGTACCTATTTATTAATTGAATAAATATTTATTACATAAAAATTATTCTTTTATTATTACAAACGAATTCCACAGATAGGTACCTAGATAATGACTAGGTAGGTACATGGAAATGAATATCCTGCGGGTTCGGGACTTACGCGGGTCAAACCGCGGAGCGCAGCTAGTATAATGTACATATAATTTCCATATAATAAAAATTACTAGGTTCGAATATAAGACGAACTCTGTGGCGCGTCGGGCGAACGCTTGGCTGCAATGCAGAAGGTTGCGGGTTCGATTCCCGATGGGTGTAAATATTTATGCTTAAAAATAAATATTTGTATCTGGTCTGGGTGTATTTCTATGTATAATATGTATGTATTTACGAAAGAAAAATAAATATAAGTAGTATATCCGTTGTCTAGTCACCGTAACACAAGCTTAGCAGCTTATCATGGGGCTAGATGGCGCTGTGTGTTGGTCACAGAATTTATTATTATTATATAAAGGTTGAAATCCTAACTATAAACACAAAATGAACAATGTAACTGAAGATTTTCTACAGTTTTCATAATTTATTTTTTCGTAATAAGTGTAAATAACGCAAATGACCAAACTTTTACCGATACTTTGTAGGTGGTTTCATTGTTACAAATTATTTCCGCAGATATATAATGACTATACATACGTACATGAAAATTAATATCCGAAAAAAATAAAAAAAAACTGAACATCACAAAGCGCCATCTAGCCATGGTAAGCTAATAAGTTTGTGTTATGGTGACAAGATAGACACCAAAAATAATTCATATATTTATTTATATTTTCTAAATACATACATCATTATCCTTCATCATCATCATCAGCCTGTTGCAGTCCACTGCTGGACATAGGCCTCTCCAATTGCACGCTACCTAGATCTATTTCCGACTTCTCGCATCCTTATCCTTACTGATATTATAAATCTGGGGCTCGATTCGGTAAGGACATAGCATGCGGAATGCCACGTATTCATTCGTATTCTGTAAGTGTTATTTTACTCAATTACTACTTAATTAGTTAAGAAGCCTTCATAACTAAGAGCTACTTAATTATTTAAATTGTTCCTCAGCCAATCATTATTAAAAGAAGTTATAGAATAGCTATTATTTTTACTCCTGCAACAAATCGACTTCTGCAATGCTCATGCATCCCGCCTGTTTGTCGCATGCTATGTTTTTACAGAATCGGGCCACTGAAAGTTTGTTTAGTCCCTCTTCACGGTCAAAGTTTCGACCGATTTGAATGCAAATGTGCATAGGTATAGTTTAA
The DNA here is from genome assembly GCA_949358125.1 of Idaea dimidiata. Classification (NCBI taxonomy): domain Eukaryota; kingdom Metazoa; phylum Arthropoda; class Insecta; order Lepidoptera; family Geometridae; genus Idaea; species Idaea dimidiata. The sequence continues at coordinate 9,023,539 of OX442339.1, read as the reverse complement.
GTGATATGGAGAGTAACATAGGATACTTTTGAACCCGATAATCCTGTGGGATCAGGGGTGCAGCTAGTATAATGTACATATAATTTTCATATAATAAAAATAACTAGGTTGGAATATTAAGGTTGAAATCCTAACTAAACACACTAAATGAACGAGGTAACGGAAGATTTTCTTCAGTTTTCATAATTTATTCACCGTAATAAGTGTAATTAATGCAATTGACCACACTTTTACCGATGGTTTGTGGGTGGGTTTAACGCGCAGGCATTAACTTGTACCCGTGTAATGTTAATTTCATAGAATAGTTAAGTATAAAACTTCATAAAATAATTGATTGGATTAGGCGTTATTTTTCGGAACTCCATATCATTAAAAATTAATTATCATGTTTAGTTTTTAGTCCCGACACCTGACTAGTATCACTATGCATCATGCGGTCATAAAAACTCATAAAATTACGACAGGTTTCTGTTAGACACAAAATGTACTTTCAATTACGTTAATGCTCGTAAAAGTATAATCCTTACTTATATTAGAAACTAGTTGCGCCCCTCGGTTTCACCCGCGAAAGTGAAAAACGCGTTATCACGGGCGCGGTTGGCCGAGCGGTTCTCGAGCTGGTGCAATTTTTTTCGTTCATTACTCGGGTTCTACTAATTGGATTTTCATGCAAAGTATATCACGACCTTCCTCGAAAATAGAACTATCCAATATTGAAACCAGATTTTAATCGGATTGATAGTTTTTAATTGTATAAGGAACTGACGGATAAACAGGGAAACAGACAGACATGTTCTACTTGTTATTGTAAGTGTCCTAGACCACTTTTTTTTAATTTACTTCCAAGTACAGACTTTTTGTCCTCTCTTTCTTTATTATAAGTATAGATATAGAAGATAGATGCGAAAGTAACTCTGTTTGTAGGTATATCTGTTACGCTTTCACGTCTAAACAGCTAAACCGATTTTGATGATTTTATAGAGATAGATGGGACCTTGTTGAAGGATATAGGCTAATTTTTATCCCGATGTTCCCGCGGGAACGGGAATTACGCGGGTGAAACCGCGGGGTGCAATTACTTATTAATATTTTTCATGTTGAATGCTCAAGACCTTCTACTAGAAATATTTCCTGTGGCGTTCGCGTTCCAATGTGGCGTAATGTTTAGTGCACTCGCCCGGCAAGCGAGAGGCATGGATTCAAACCCCGTCACGGGAAGATTTTTGAAGGTGTATTTCTCTTTGTATAATTTTTATTCCGTTACTACCTACCACGAGGTCATTAGGTACCTACTTACCTATACAGGTGAAATAACGGTGTGCCGCTAGTTATACTTATAATTAACCATAAGTTTCCCTTATGCTTTTTTCAGTCGCCAAGTTTAGTATTGACTTGACTGATTATCAAAAAACCAGTGCCAAACCGCTGAACGCAACTTACGCTAATTTATCACTAGAAGGCGACAGTGGACGCGCCGTACATCGCGGTATTGTTGCGTTTATATTTAAAAAATACGTTGGTTGTATGGGAGCCCGCCCTATATTTGTTTAGTTAATTTAGTTTTTATTTATTTATTTATTTTTGTACACAAGAAAACATACACAACATAACAGTCATAATTAGATACATATACAAAGGTAAGTCTAACCCTGTTTAGAGTTTTCTACCGACAAACCTCAGAAGAGAGGAAAGAATATAGTGGAAGGTAATGAAGTGTACAGAAAATGATGAAGAGAACAAAAGTACAAGTTTTGTAAATCACTACATAAGACGTATAAATAATACTATGCCATAAGTATATACACATACAAATTATAAATATAACATTACATATACGTAATACACAAATACATACATACATACGAATTATATAAATACCTAAAATATACATACATACATACATAATTATACCTACAGAGAGGACAGATAATGCTCTTTTACTCTTTTTTTTTAAATACATTGATGATTTTTGTTGTTATAGCGGCAACAGAATTACATGTGTATTAATTTCAACTGTTTAGCTTTCACTGTTTATGAGATACAGCCTGGTGACAGACGGACAGACAGCGAAGTCTAAGAAATAGGGTTCGGTTTTTTTTTTATATACATTTTTGAGACCAACTCACGGCGCCATCTAGCCCCATGGTAAGCTGCTAAGCTTGTGTTACGGTGACTAGACAACGGATATACTACTTATATTTACTTTTATTTTGTAAATACATACATATTATACATAGAAATACACCCAAACCAGAAACAAATATTTATTTTAAACATAAATATTTGCACCCAGCGGGAATCGAACCCGCAACCTTCTGCATTGCAGCCAAGCGTTCGCTCGACGCGCCACAGAGGTCGTTTTTACCCTTTTGGTTGTGTACGGAACCCTAAAAATGTACCAAAGTAACACCATTACACAGATCCTTGTAAATACTTTTTTTAAACAGACCTGGATTGAATAAATACATTTGTTTTGTGGGTTACTATAAAATATATTCTTGGGTTACAAAAAGGTTACTATCGAAATACGCCTGCCATTTATTTTTACCTACTATACTATATTGACTTTTTATTAAATTCCTTGTTTATTTTCGTCCTCCCAATTTTGTCCGAGTCGAGTATCAAGTTAATATCTGCGCGTTTCACATTGTTGCTTGACGATATCCTTCTGGCTAGTCCATTTGTCCTTGTACCGTGCAGTGGCACAGTGCCATTTGATGACAGTCGGACAATTACCCCCACACTCATCACTAAAGTCCGTGATAAACCTGCTTAGTCCCGATTCAAAACGTCATGATAAACCCTAAAAAATATTCTTTTAATGCATTCTAGCTGCACCCAATAGTTTCACCCACGTTTTTACGGCCCAATCTTATGGATAAAACATAGCCTATGAACTGGGCCTCGCAGTTTCACGCGCTTCCGCTAAAATATCAGGATAAAAAGTAACCATGGTGTTAGTCTAGGCCTCCAGTTGTACCAAGTTTCATTGCAATAGGGTAAGTAGTTTTCGCGGGAAGAAGTAACAGAAATACTCGTTTATTTATTTACATACTTGTACACAAACTTTCATATTTATAATATTAGTTAGGATGTTTGTCCTACTTTTAATTGACTATAATTTGGAATGCATTCTATTCCATTGTCTTTGTGTGAACATTAATATCTACTAACTCAAAAACGGAATAACAGGAAAATAGTATAATTGAATATATTATAAAAATAGTAAGTACAGTTTTAAATTATTTCAGTTACATATTTTTAAACAGCATACGTATTATAAGTGGCTGTTATCGTTTTAGGGCTGCTGAAATTGGCTTACTACATTGTCTGTACACTGTGGTACGGGGTTGGGAGTGAAACTGCGCGGCGGGGCGCGCGGGTGCGCGGTATCGAGCGTGGGCGGCGCGCATGACACTTGCTCTACACTCCACAGTCGCTACTCGCTACCATCCCGCGATATGCAAGCGACATCACATCGCTCCAAGCGTTGACACTTCACTGCCACTATGTAGATAACCCACAGTCATCATCATTTAATTAAGGTAAGTCAATTAACACCTCTAACTTTTCCATGATTTCCCGCGATTCGAGTCCAACTTGGGTGCCAATGGGATTGGTTTTTTTTATTGGCAATTTTTTATAGTTTTCCCTTGACTGGTCATATTATATTATGCTGCTGAAGACGTGGCTGTAATTCATAGATTGATCTTTTTAATCTCATTAAAATCGGTCTTATCGGCTTTTTGATTAATTCTAAGCTCTAACTGTTATTCGTTATAACTATCTATTTATAAGTTGCCTATCTATCATACACTGTCATATTACTAACTAGCTGATTAACTAACTTATCATTTACTTTCTAACTAACTCTTATTTTCTGTAGTTTTATCCGTTATGTTATTATCATTCATTCATCTATCTAGTCTAGTGTAAAGTGGTTAGGTGCGTCACATTTGACGTGTTACATGACGTAACTAAGTGAAACCCCTATTCATTACGGTTTTACAAACATAATAACTATGTTGTACTTAGCAAGGAGATAGGTAGAGCCATGTGTATGTATATATAGTTGTATGCCTATATAACTACATTCAGTTCTAAGAAGTTCCACTGTACCGCCTTAGGCATATCTCTTAACTAAGGCTTCTTTTGTAATTTAAAAACAACTCTGCCCTTGGCATTTAAGATGCCGAAGAAAAACCATTTCAATTTAATTATTGTTAAGAAATAGAACTCCTAAATGGATAGAGGATAGTGTATATAAAATGTAATAGGAATCGTAGTTTTGAAGGTTTCCATGCACTTAAACTAAATAACAATGTTATTCGAATTTCTTCTGTTTTCGTAATGATGTTGAATTGAAATGAAACTCATTTTCCGGTTTTAATCGCATTGCTTTTATTATTTTTAGCATTGTTTCAAGGTCCTTCGTTTTCGGAGTTCATATCACAGACTACCTCCTCAGGGTCGATTCTGAGGAAGACAGACTTTACAGTTTCCTCCCTAGGGTAGGAAAGAGTCTGTAAGGCTCCGTAACGTTCGAACGGTTGCAACAATGCTAAAAATGATAAAAGCAACGCGATTAAACTCGGAAAATGAGTTTAATTTCAACGATATTATTGTGTTTTGTATTACATAACATTATCACAAATCAATATCTACCTAGTATTGAATTGCTGCAACTATTGTTGTTCTACAAGGAACAATCTGCTTTGAATGTTTTGTATTCAGGAGAGATAATTGAGTAGCTACCGGCAATAGTCGTTATGTTATGGCATATGTGTTGCATAACATTTTCCAATCAATATTTTTAATATCGTGCAACTTTTGCGAGAAATTTCGTGTGTCGATTCCTAACGATTTAGACTCCAGGTCCGTTAGCCAGAAGAAATAGTTTATTAGATAAACAAGCAACAGTACCTAATATTGTTACAATATATATGGTGTTACATACAATTTCCCAAATCAATAATGTAAGGCACATATTGACTTTGTAAAACTCAAGAACAAGTAGGTGTCATATTTCTATATGCAATATAATAATTTTACTCGATGGATACAGATCATAACTTTTCAAAGAAATAGCTATTATTTACTCGCTGAAACTTGAACAAATTGTTACGTTTCTAGTTTCAGTGATTTGGATTGCCCGTTAGTCAGGAGAGATAATGTCGTAGTTAGATACGAGTATTTTACGCACAATGTGGCTTTATTTCGTGTTATCTATGGGTGTAGGTAACGGCAATGACTTCTACGCCAGAATGCTGGCTCGATTAGTTAAATGGAACAGAATTTGCATACTGCAGATAACGAACATCCTAGGTTAGTTAGTCCAAGGCTTGTCCTCTAAAGTTCAGTAGCTATTTTTATGACATAGGTAGACCCAGCACCGTATTAGATAGAGATAAGAATTAATAGATATTCTCTTTTCTATAAGTATATCTTAATAGAGAAGAGCTAAATATACTACATACTTTGTTGTAATAAAACACAATAGCGAAACTTCAGTAATTGAAACAATGCCGTTAATAAATAAAACGCAAGTTAACCCGGTAAATATTATGTTTTATCACAATGCAGAATCAGAAAAAACTACATACTTTGTAGTTAGAAAACATACATGTTAACAACGTTTTATTCCAAAGAATTTTGTTGAAGACCATGAGATCTCGTTTTGTTTCAATCTTTCCGACCTTACATTCGTAGCTACAATATAGCCTCTAAATTATAATAAAAACCATATTAAATTCCAGTGTAGGTACAGAAAAAGTTTTTATAATCTTGGATTTGTTTATGTCCAAGCTTTGATATTCTGTCCCTAAACAATCTACCCGCTTCAAATCGTATGGCTCTCCAATGCCTATGTTTCCACTTTACTCTATCAGTTTTTGTTAAATACTTCCTATCCTATCATCTACCTACACGATAACGGTTCAATTATAATGAATACACTGTAAGGTATAAAATAAACCTACCACTGAAATAAGTATGGGAATTTTTAGCTATATTTCTATCTCATAACGGCGTATTTTTAAAAACAACTGTAATACGTCCTTCATGATTTGTAAATTTCGTGTTGAAAAAGAGAAAAGGAAATAAATATTAGGGGTTAAAGTATGAAATTGCCGATTTGTACTGAAAATCTTAATTGTTTATTTTTTAAATTTTTAACAAATTTATTTAATCAAAATAGTTGCCATTATTATCTATACATTGCTGCCATCTAATGGGAAGGTTATTAATGCCTTTGCGATAGAACTCCGACGATCTAGACTGCACAAACTGTGTGAAAGCATTTTATACTGCCTCCTGGGAAGAAAACTTCTTGTCACGTAGATAATTGTCCAAATCACGAAAAAAATGGTAGTCCGTTGGAGCAAGGTCTGGTGAATACGGAGGATGACGAATGGTTTCTAAGTGCAGTTCCTGAAGGGTCAAAATGGTTTCTCGTGCTCTGTGAGGTCTCGCGTTGTCGTGGAGCAATAATGGTGAAGATCGATTCATGAGTCGGGGCTGTTTTACTGCTAGTTTTGTCAACATGGTTCGGAGTTCGGCACAATAGACATCTGCCGTAATTGCTTGACCAGATCGAAGAAAACTATAGTGAATAACACCATGCTGAGACCACCAAACAGTTACCATTACCTTTTTAATGGTAAGTTTTGCTTTAGGACACTGTTGTGGCATTTGACCTGGGGTCAGCCATTGCATTTTTCTTTTCCGGTTATCATAAAGAATCCACTTTTCATCACATGTTACAATTCGATCCAATATTGCTTCATTTCTGTACCGGTTCAACAAGGCAACACAAGTTTCAACACGCGTTTCTTTCTGCAGATCAGTCAAATCATGAGGCACCCATTTTTCGTATTTTTTTATTTTATTGATTTGACGCAAGTGAGTCAATAAAGTGGGTAAGGTAACGTTAAACATGCCGCCAATTCCTGGGTAGTTTGACTAGGATCGGCTTCCACTATCTCTCTTAATTCATCGTTATTCACCTGTGTGGGCGGTCTTCCTCGTGGCTCGTTCTTTAAGTCGAAATTTCCATCACGAAAGCGTTTAAACCAAAATCGCACGGTGCGTTCATTAGTAGACCCCTCTCCAAACGCAGCATTGATATTGCGGGCTGTTTCTGCCGCGTTAGCTCCGCGTCGGAACTCGTATTCAAAAATCACTCGAATTTTCGCAGTATCCATCTTTCTTGTCTAAATTGAATAACAAAAACAATTGAAAGTCGATATTCAAATGTTTCACATTTTTTAAAAAAAGAACATCACAGAAACCATTTGAAAAAAGTTTCATTCGAAAACCTCAAACCATGAAGATTCTATGTCAATTCAAAGAACCTATTGCAATAAAACGGCAATTTCATACTTTAACCCCTATTATAAAAATTCCAAACTTAAAAAAAATATACCCTAATTTCTTTAAGAAATTTAGATCAAAAATGTAAACACAGTTCTGTAAAATAATATCAAAGGAAAAACTAAACAAAGAGCTGTCACTTTTAAATAATTACTTATAGGTTTTTTACGGGTATTTTAATTTTAAATGTAATACACTTATATATATATACAGGGTTACAGAAAAAGTCGTGCTAGATCCGTTGAGGGCGTGGAGTACCCATCATTTCTGACTTATTTCACTATGAAACACCCTACCCTAAACTTAACCCTTTTTGAGATATTCGACTTTTAATTTTTTCATTGAAAATTGCCGATATTTATACTTTATTTTTGTTTATTTTGTGTGTCTTATTATTATTATTATTGCATTTTGACATGCGTAATAAGATGCTTAAAGACGTCAATCATTAAAATAGTACATTAGTTAATTGAATAGACCGTAGCAGACAAGTGAAAGTTAAGAAATAAAAAAATAAATTAGAAAGTTTATTTTTCTCTAAGGGATATCTAAAAAAAACTATATGGCAATTGTTCGGCAGATGTTTTTTAAAATATTTACGTTTCATCAGCTATCTAACGACGTATAACAATCTAGGGATTGTATTACATTTCGTGGAAAAAAGGGACGCTCCAGTAGTAGTAGTAGTTCTAACGGTACCGCGCCTATTGTCCTTCAAGTTAAGACGCACCGTGCGAGCGAGACAAGTGACGATTTATGTAGGTGCGAATGAAAGAAAAAATGTGTAGAGACCGGTTAGGGCTGTGAATACAACAAGGGGTATTGTTTTGGTTGTCAGTCAGTCTGCTTTTGTGCTTCGTACATAGTAGATGTGACATTGTATTGCTCTTTTTCTCGACTTGGCTGTGATTCTGGACTGTTTCTTCTGATTTGTGACTACTGTGCTTGTTAACCGGACTCTGATTTGTACCTGCGATACGGAAGTGTTGAAGATGACGTCCTACACACCTGAAGAATATGCTGATATGCTTATTTGTTACGGATACTGCAATTGTGTGTCTGCGCAAGCTCGCAACGAATACATAACTCGCTACCCCGGTCGTCGAGTGCCGGATGTGGCCGTTTTTGACAGAGTTTATCGAAGACTTCGTGAAACTGGCTCTGTTTTGAGACGAAATACAGACATGGGAAGACCACGAATTGACGACGAAGAACAGGACAATGAGATAGTGCAACGCTTTCGAGCGGATCCGACTACTTCCACTAATATTGTTGCCCGTGATCTGGGACTTTCGCAATGGAGAGTGTGGTTTACCGTGCACACTGCTGGCCTATACCCATACCATTATACGCCGGTACACGTTATTGAAGAAGGAGACCCCGCGAGGAGAATGGACTTTTGCAGATTTATGCTAAATGCTGATGTGGAAGACCCAGATTTTCTAAGAAATATCTTGTGGACGGATGAGTCCAAATTTGATAAAGATGGCATAACTAACTATCACAACGCCCATTACTGGGCCCCAAAAGAACTAAGGAATCCCAATAAGAAAAGAGTGAAGGGGTCCCAACGTAGATTCAGCGTGAATGTGTGGATGGGCATTATCTCCAATCATTTGATTGGACCTTACTTTCTCCCGGATAATTTAAATGGGGAAAGCTACGAAAATTTCCTGAGAGCAGACTTGAGTGATTTGCTGGATGATCTGCCACTCAACCTGATCAGGGACATGTGGTTCCAACACGATGGCTGCCCTGCCCATTTCAGAAGAAGTGTCAGAGACTGGCTGGACACAAATTATCCAAACAAATGGATAGGACGAGGTGGGCCGTTGCCATGGCCAGCAAGAAGTCCGGACATTACCCCCATGGATTTTCATGTGTGGGGGTGCATGAAAAGTCTAGTATACAGCGAGCCGAATCCAGTTTCGTCTGTGGAAGACTTAAGACAAAGGATTGTGGATGCAGCTAACAAAATGAGGACCACATTGACCACTGGAGTAGTGAAGACTGGTCTCCGTAGAAGAATGCGACAATGTATCAGAAATAGAGGCGGCCATGTTGAACATGAACTGTAAACAAGAAAAAGTTGTGTGAAAAGCTTTAATAAATAACATTTCATGCTTACCTATTGTTTTATTTTATTTTTTAGGGCTAAGTATAAATTTTCTTCTCCACTGTCGCCTATGTAACTAATTTTTTTTATAATGTATTTGAATAAAACACTTGATTATTATACCTCGTTAGATAGCTGATGAAACGTAGATATTTTAAAAAACATCTGCCGAACAATTGCCATATAGTTTTTTTTAGATATCCCTTAGAGAAAAATAAACTTTCTAATTTATTTTTTTATTTCTTAACTTTCACTTGTCTGCTACGGTCTATTCAATTAACTAATGTACTATTTTAATGATTGACGTCTTTAAGCATCTTATTACGCATGTCAAAATGCAATAATAATAATAATAAGACACACAAAATAAACAAAAATAAATTTAGTAGCTTAAATATCGGCAATTTTCAATGAAAAAATTAAAAGTCGAATATCTCAAAAAGGGTTAAGTTTAGGGTAGGGTGTTTCATAGTGAAATAAGTCAGAAATGATGGGTACTCCACGCCCTCAACGGATCTAGCACGACTTTTTCTGTAACCCTGTATATATCTCCTAATCATTGAAATAGGACCCATCATAAAATATCAGTGGATTTTATTTCATTCCAAAAGTCGTAGAACAAAAGTTGTTCGCCTAGACGTCTAGAACAACCCCCTATCGGCTTACCCGTTACATCTTGTATAGAAAAGAAAATATCGATTAATTCTTATCTCTATCTAATTTGGTGCTGGATCTATGTCATAAAAATAGCTACTGAACTAGAATTAGAAATAAACACTAAATAATAACTAAAATAATAACAAAGCAGGCAAAGGTACAAATAAAACAGTAGAATACAACAAAATTTCACATGACTAAATGAAAATACGTCCATAAAGCTGTGAGCTTCAAGCCTTACACTTGAAAAGGTCAGCCGCAGCGAAATAACTACACCATCATCAAGTTACTGCTCCGCTTATCTTTCAGAGCACAAAGAATAAAATCAGTATTAGTCAGCGATTTATCCAACTACCAGATAACACCAATAGAAAACATCAAAATTGTAACGAATGTACGATCATTGTTATTTTTATTACGCACAGATCCCTAAATCCGGCTCTTTAATAAAATTTTCATAAAGGCATTCGGTACGAAATACCTATCTAGAGGAAATATTTTGATTAGAATTCCAGAGTACCTACAGTCCAAACAAAGTTCTTAACAATTTCGGCCCGCCGCCGGTCGTCAACGAGCTATCTTCCGCACAATCTATAAAATGAAACACCTAATTTAATGGAAAACTTCGTCTCAAACAGTTTCAGACTTACTTATCTACGTTTTATTGCGTCCTTTGTCAATCTATAAGCTCTGCGAGAGGCATTTGATAAGCAATTAAGACGCCGAACGGGTGGTCCTGTGGGTAATCTATTGGTAAAATGACGTTATACCTACTCCCAATTAAACACACTTTGTCATAGACAATAAAGTAGTCTGACGCTCTTTACAGGCCTCTAATATTTTATAGATAGAAAATGAAGGTACTCGTCGCCTGAGTTAGGTAAAACCTTTTAAGACTAAGTATCTCTTTATATAACCTTCACCTTTCGCTACCTATATGGTAGTTCTATATTAAAAGCCGTTTGATGGGTTTCACTTCAATTTCGACGCCATTACCTGACTCTCCCAATTTAGCCACAAATCTTGTTAGGCTTAAATCTAAAGTTCAAGTCAATTTCGGAAAAGAATTGCTTTTATACAGTTTTATTAGATCAAAGTCACGACCAAAGGCTTCAATACACATAATATCATACCTTTCTGGTTTTGTTGTATGTGTAAATGAAAAGTTAATATAGGTGAAATTCTGTGAATTTGATTTGATATAGGTACTATAAATCAAATCAAGGAAATTGATTTCCTCGGGACTTTAATAGTAGTTTATGCACCGAAGTATTAAGTCCTGTCTTATACAACTTGTAACGGGTATGCCCTTTTAATCCGAAAGGGGGTTGTTCTAGACGTCTAAGCGAACACCGTTTGTTCTACGACTTTTGAAAATTCTAACTTTAAAAAAAATATTGAGATTGTGTTTCATTAAAAAAAACAGCTGCTTTTGAAAATAAAGGTAATTGAAGTTTTGATTGTAAAACATTAAACTAAATGAAAGGACAACATAAGGTCAATGACCTCGAACTCCCAGAAACAGCTGATTTTCAAGTAAACTTTACACTTAAAATTTTCGAAAAGTACTTCGGATTTTTAAAAGTCGTAATACAAAAGTTGTTCGCCTAGACGTCTAGAACAACCCCCTTTTGGCTTAAAATACCCGTTACACCTTGTATAGCGGGCGTCATATTGAATCCAAAACGTACGAAGAACTCAAGAGAGTTAACTCCCGAGCGCAGCGAGGGTGATAAAACCTTAACTCCTGAGCGAAGCCAAGGAGTTATGTACCTAGAGTCCTGAGTGAAGCGTGGGTCCAAGATAAAGAGAGGCTTTATTACTGAGGTGAAACTCTACTTTACACATCTACTGCGAGACAATAAAAAGACTACAAAACAATAGATTAATGCAACGTGTATGAAATACATTTACAGCTCTATATTCATTAAATTTCACAATGTTACATCAAAAGGACGAAACTGTACATCGACCTTCGCCGATGAAAAACAATTGGGGCTTTATACTAACCAAAACTTTTTGTCTTACTCTTCCGTAAAAATAAAAATAGAAGAAAAACCCAGCTATTATTTCTTTTATTTCTAGGTGGCTAGTTCGAAATGGCCGTATGCTACCAGAACCTTAGTTAAAAATTGAAAATAACTTTATGCCCTAGGTGTATAATGAGCACTTTATGCACCTAGGGAATAAAAACTCGCTTTACGTTGACCTTTTCGGTCAAATAAAGTAACTTTGTAGAGCAAAGTTTAAGAACTTCGAAATAGAATAGGTGGTAAAAGGTATGATAAAACAGTTCATTTCCGGATAAGCGTAGGTGCCCTTACAGTGTTTAGTCCACAGATCTAGTCCCTGATTATTGACCACATACGTACATAACATGACGTAGGTAGTACTGAAGATAGAGCAAATATTACGTTAAGCCTTTGTTAAGCCTACACGAGGTTTTTAATCCCGTGCACATGCCGGCCGCTGCTGTGCTTTATATTTGTTATCGTCATAACGTGGGTGAATTCGGCGCCAGTTAATAAATTGTAGGTGTTTATTAAACAATTAGGCTTAAGTCGCAGGCTTACTGAAGAAAATCTTTTTAAAAAACGTCGCTTTACGAAAAAACATTTACAATATTGGATTTCTGAAATACAAATAGGTTTTTACACGGGCGCGATGGAAGGCTTACAATTTAAGCCTCAAAACCACAGGCATCCATTTAGAAACACCAACACTCTATATTAGCACAAAATAATAGGATTTAGCCCTTGATTATTATTTATTACCTAAATTTACATGAATCCGCTTGTAAAACACAAATCCACTGGGATAACGAGTAGAATGTTAGACCTAATTATTGGCGTAATACTTTCGTAACTTGTACAAGTACATACTCGTTGTTTATATAATTAATTCTAAAAGGGTCAGGTTTAACAAGTTAATCTGAAAGTCAAACTCAACGTTGTTTATCTTCTATGAAACATAGTTGTAAAGTTACAGGAGTTCATGTTGTTATTCAAGTTAATGTTTTACGTGCTTTAGTGAACTAGGATGAGAGTAGTAAAATGGGTTTAGTTAGATTTGTTGTATCCAATAGAGAATTGACTTAGTAGAATCTAGAGATTGCCGAGAATACATTCTAATTTACTTCAAACAATACAGGCTACAGATCTTTAGATTTAACTTTACAGTTTTAATTAACGATATTTCGATTAGATTGTCATTTCAAACTTCAACTGTACAGTTTTTAGTTTCGCCTACACACATACGATTTATTTATCCAGATTAATTGTACAGTTAAATCTATTGGTCTGTAGCCTGCTTAGAAGTTTTACAAAAAAACTCGATCTGGTTTTCGGTGGTACGGTATGATCAAATTGTATATAGCCGCGACGGGATGCATTAGGTATTTTGAATAAAATGGCTTGTACTTTTTTTTAACAAATATACTTACTTATACAATAGCTATGTTACTTGTGGACTTTTGACTAACGTTTCTTGAGATTAATTTCATTTCTGTGTCTCGAAAACCGAAAAAAATCTAAATGTCTGTACTTCTTCTTCCCTGACATCGCAGTCGTATCTACCTGCTTCAAACAATTAATTGAAATACTCGTAGCATTCCTAATCCAAGGTTTCTGGTTTCTATAATGAATGTCTCTCGATTAAAGGAAGGTGTGTTTAGCGAGCGTATTAAGTTGAAACGAGTCTGTATAGTAGGTAGTCGGTACCTTGCAGAGTTCGACTGCGGGAGCGAACCGCCCCGGGGGAAATGTGTCAAGGCGTTATATAGGTCAAGGGTCCCGGTCGGGTATTATGCCATACATTCGTTTATAATTGGAAACCTAAATCAATTTTATTTAGCGGCAAAAGAGCTTTGCGCTCTTTAAAAAGGGATTCTAGTTAGTTGGTTAATTACGTACATAGTTTTATACTTATACCAGCTTATAAATATACAGCGGAAAGCGACTTTGTTTTATACTTATTAATATTAAATTGCCATTTAAATTACATATTAAAAGAGAGGTAGTGACGAACATGTAAAGTTTGCTACGACTAGACGTACCTAGTATAGGTTCATGCATTTGTACATGACTTAGTACATGGTATTATTGACAATATTTGCACGAAAATTATTTTTTTATTATTTTTTCGAGGATGTTTTTGTAATGGATATTTTTGTTTCAGATATCGAGCACAGTGCAGTGTTAACTATGACAAGCAATATTTTTGTAAATAATGGATATGAAATATTTGTTTCATAACGAGACAAATAAAACTAAATCATGGACATTCAGAAGCAGCATTTGTGTCCGCGACTTGTGGATTATTTGACCATAGTTGGGGCTCGACCTTATACTTCGGGCAAGGGGCTAGCTCCGGTACAGGTCAGTTCCTAATAGAATATTTGTTAATCATCTAAGAACCTCACCTGGTAAGATCATGCAACATTGCATCAAAAGCGCGACACATCGCTCTCTTAAAAGTAGCAGAAGAAAAGAAGCAGAAGAAAACCTTTCGGTTTATATTACCAACCCCAAAACACGGGGTGATTTTTGTAACACCTACCGTTACAAATTGAATAATTCCAGTTTTTGAACTGATTCTCAAATAAAGAAAGCTTCATTTGCTACCATTGTTTTCGATATTCCGATGTGACGTAATTTGGATCCTAACTACTATTCCTAGCGGAGTTATACTACTAGATAGCGTGTGGTTATTATTTACATTCGCTATGACGTAACTAAACAAAACAATGAAATGGCGTTTCCAGGAGAAAATTCGGATTTTGAAATTGAAAATATACTATTGAAAATGCACTATAAGTTTTTTCTTCTTTTCGAGACGATATATTTATGAATCGTGTAAATATATCCTGTCCAGAAATTGGCTAAAGCAATTAATTGCAGTCGGATTGACCTTCATTTTATCATCCAATATGCAATGGGTCGATGGTCATTGGAACACATACTCTATAGAATGTATTGGAGCACTACATGCAGCCCCACTAGTCTACCTCTCCCTTACTATTATGGTTTAAGAATGAAACACGATTCATTACATACCATTTTAGGATTCAGTTATATACTCAATACAGTTTGCATAAAATGGCGCAACAGCCTATCGTTGCCATAAATAACCCTGGCCCTACCCTCGCTGAAATCTTGTTGAGTTCCGCCCTACCATTTTCATAAAGTTGTCAGTTTGTACGTACGCGATTGCCTCTTACTTTGCGCCGGTATTTTATTTCATGGACGTGACTCAGAAACTTAGCCCCAGTTGGTATTAGGTACGTGTTTTGCTTAAAGTACTATGTTACGTAACAAAACGAAGCTAACCTATCGGCTATTGTTTATTCGTTTCATTACAAAAAAAAACTCTTCAAATCGAGCCTTCTCTTATCCGCCTACGTAGCCTGTAGATGGACTAATTAATCCCTACATACAAAGGCATTTACGGTTTGTTAGGGAAACGATTTAGTCGTAGGTATTGTATCATCTTTTGGGCAATGGAACTTCGTTATCTATAAGCTACTTTGTTACCTAACTTTGCCTGTTTCAATACTTACGTAGTTAAATATTTTTGGTACTAATTGGTACCCATAATCAATGACGTAAATATAATTAAACATTGGTACACATTCAAGATATCACGACCCAGAAAACTGTAACTAACCTCTTAAATCATTTGTATGAAATGAGGTACTTTTTTCTCCTGTGGCTTCTCTCACCATAAGTAGCTACTGGTTGCCTCTCCTTATGTCGCGGCAACAAGATATTCTGTGTAAGGTTGTCGGGTCGGGTAATTTAGTGCTCCTTCTTTAAAAGTCTTGTCATACTGGTCCATCATATTGAAAAAGGACGCTGTTCGTCTGTCTCTGTTATGTAATGAATACTCATAGCTGACGAAGTGGTCGACTTTTTCGATTATTTTAGGAATTCGAGACCGAAACATAAAACAGTAAAAAATTCCACTGTTTGCAGCGTTTCGTAATACCCATTTAATTGGAAGAGATTTTATAGCTACCTACTTACGAGTCGACCGTAGCGGCTTCTAAATCATTAAAATTCAGACATCAACACACAAACTGTATAAATGAGTGTATTTTTGCGTGATATACGATTACACTTGACCTTATTTCACAGGACATATCTGAAGACATATCTGATAATTCTAGACTTAAAGGCGACAATGTAGCTAGGGCAATGAATTCCGTAGCAATAACAGTTCTTATCATCCGCTATGAGTTCTCTTCGATTATGCTACGTCCGCACAGACCGGAGGCTGGCTTAGCACCTAGAGCCTAGCGAGTACTTAACTAGAATGAACGGTCTAGAATGTTCGCGACCGGCCGCATTGAGCGCTAAGCGAGCGACTAACTTGGCGCTAAGCGCTCAGTGCGGGCCAGTCGCTAAGATTCTAGAACATTCGTTTGCAATAGGGCCTCGCTAGGTGACTCGCTAGGCTCTTGGCGCTAAACCAGTCTCCGTAGCCACAATCTAAGGACGTAGCCTTAGATTGTGGCGGCATGTGCTTGCCTTACAAATTATTGTGTTTAAACCCAGGCGCCGGAGTTACTCCGTCGGTACCCGTTAACGAACCACGATGACTTCCCTCTGCCCCTGGACATGGTGTACTTCTGCCAGCCTGAAGGCTGCGTCTCTGTCGGCCCGCGGCGACCGCCCGGACATCTCGCTTCTAGAGACACCACGTCTTTTGTATTCACGCTTACTGATAAGGACTCGGGTAAGCAATTATCAACTCATATTTTGAAGAAGCGATGTCGTAGGTAATTCAACCTATTTCAGGTAATGATTTTATAGAATAATTAAAAAGTTTTTCACAAATCTATTATGATAACAGTTGATTTATAAAACTATTAATATTGGTTTGAAATTTATTTATTTATTTTATTTTATTTTATTTAATAAAGCTCACATAGCAGGTTACAATTCTTTTTAACACTAGAGTACGCTATTACAAAATTTTGTTCTAAATTATAACCCTATACTGTGAACATAGCAAGATTAATGTTGCAAGCATCTAAAGAAAAATTACCCTAGTAACAAATTATTACTAAAGTTAATAAGCTAGTTAAATTATATTAAATTTTTAACAAGTTTGAACACACAACTTTTAAATTTGTTTTTATTACAATCGAAAATATCTATAGTTATGGAATCCATACATTGATTTTTAGACGAAGTAAGTTGGTTATACAGTCGACACATTCTGCAAATTACGTGCAAAATAAAGAAAAACTGCTCAGTGATCTCCATATGTTTGCATGGTTATCGCGCGTCACAACTTTACTTGACAACATTTGATGGTCAATTGCATTGATGCACGAAAACAACAACAAATGTTTTTAGTGAAGGCATGACTTTACCACTAATATCTTAGACACAGCTTAAACTCCCGCTCAACACGTATTCGCTAAGTAAGCAAATCACTTCACACTTCGATTGTTTAGTGGCGACCAGTGCCCGTATGATCTATCCAGTTGACAACTGACAACAGTTAACATTGATGGAAAGCAGTACATTGCTGATTTGACATAACTTTGTTAATACCAGTGATTACAACAAAGCAGCAATGTACTGCAAAGTTCTTCTCAATTTCAACTGCTGTCAGTTCTCGACTGGATATACATATAATACGGGTACTGAACACTAACAATAGGTGAGCAACACCACTACACGAAAAGAAGAAGAAGAGCGATTGTTTAAGCTGTACCAAAGGCTACGGCAGCATAGGAAGGCGGCTTGCTTCCCGCCTAGCGCCTAGTTACTTGCATTCTAATAAGATACACAGCTAGGCGCCAAGCGCTTAGTGCGGCCGGTCGCGAAATTTCTAGACCGTTCGTTTTATTAAGGTGACTTAGTAGCCTCTAGGCGCTAAGCCAGCTTCCTGCCTATGCGGCCTTAGCCTTACTATTTTGTCATAAATTGTCACACATAATCGTTTGTGTCAGGTAAAACCCGATACGGTATATGCGTGAACTTCTACCGCGCGGTGGAGCGCGCCGCGACCACGGGCCCGCAGCGCAGCGTGCTCCGCCGAGAGTCGTGGCGCAAGTCCATGGAGAAAAGCTCTGACTCTGCCTTCTCTAGGTGACCATTCACTACAATAACATGACTTATTGAACATACAAACATTTTAGAGTTACCCTGAACCGCATTTATAGCGAACTGGACCAACACCTTAACAAGCTGGCTTTAAACTACAGACCATCTATATCCCTTTAACCATTAACCCCCTTATTTATAAACGCTAATTAATGCGCTGCATAACAATGCATCGTTTGTCTTTTACTGTCACATGAAGTTTCAAAGTTGACAGACAGAGACAAACGTCATATAACTTAGTAATATGTAAATAATATTTTTAAATAAGGGTGTAATTAATATTCCTAGGTTTTGTCCATTACGCGAAAGCAGAGTATCCAAAGCGAGAGAGCTGGTCTAGTGGTAGATAACCCGACTTTTATTCCGAGGGTCGTGGGGTCAAATCCATAGCTGACCGCGCACCAATGTCTGTATTCTTTAAGAGAAAGTAATGTGCGCTAGTAATATCTTACGCTAAAGCTCTTACGGTGAAGGAAAACATCGTGAGTAAACCGACATGTTCTGGGACTCACCACGGTCCGAAGACATGGGACATTCGCCAATCCGGGGAAGGCTCCCGTGGCATCTTACTGCCTAACCCCTCTAAGAGGAGGCTCTTGTTCAGCAGTGGAATAAATTAACGGGCTGGTTTTGTTATGTTTTAGTATTAAGTATCCAAAAGCGTCTAATCCAAAAGCGGGGTGATCCCCCCTCCCCCAAACCTTAGAAGAGAGAGCTTAGAAGAACATTAGATAGGTCGGGGTAAAGTAGTTGGTAACAAAAAGCTTAACAATTTTCGATTTTTGCAATATGCACCCGATATCCAACAGATACTCCAAGACCTTAACAAGGCGAGTCTGGAGGTTAGATTTGCGATGAAGTGGTCAAACATAAGTCATGACCAACAGCATCAAACGTAGTTACTGAATTCTATTTATAGATCACAGAATTGCTACGAAATGAAAATTCTATGATTTGTTACCTAACTCGAGAGATAATTCGACAACAAAAATGGAAAGTAAATCGTGATTGGAAATGGCCATTCTAGTAGCAAAACGGTTACGAAAGCAAATTAATTATTTTATCAAAATCAATCAATAAATTTTTTCATCAAATCAGATATTTGCATAGAATGAAATCCGTATTATACGGGAACAAGGTACGGTGTTTGAACTATAGCTTTCAATGACTTATCGTTCGATCGATGTGGATTTGATAACGGATGAGTGGGATTTTATGGCGACTCTGGTCAATTTTGTACTATCATAGGTAGTTTATTTCTTTTTTTTAAGTGCTAACAAAATTTCAAACGTTTCTAGAAATACAATTTGGTACATAGTAAAGTTACATAGACCAACTTATAGAATAACTGATGATGAATAAGTTATGTAAAGTTTTTCTTTGTCTGTCAACTTTGAAACTTCAAATCACTGTGATAGATAAACGATAAATACAAATTTAAAAATGGTAAACACTCCATTATTTAGCAATACTTGTAGTAAAAACAAACATTGTTAGTGTAAACGATACATAGTTTATGCATCTGTTTATCATTGTTTGTAAGTATGGGATTAGTATTTTAAGAGGTCTATGCAAGGTTTATTTCAATACTAAAAAATAGATAAAACGTAGTTATTGAGTTCTCCACAACAACAATAACAAGATACGAGTAAGTACCTTAAATAGAACTAGTGTATATTGTTATCTAGGCTAAAGGTTATTGTGGAGACTGGAGCCTGCACTAAAGTTCAAAATAAAACTTATTTTACAGGTCTCGAGGCTTCCACCTTACAGATCAAGGTCACATAGTAACAATAGTATAAATTAAAATAAGCAAATGTAGTAGGTACTTTGAATTAAACTCTTGAGATCCCATTTTAGCGCATATGGACAATCGAAATCAAAAAGTTATTAACACTTTAAAGTTCCTCAAGTATATCTATGTGTGGCCACGCTTTCACCTTACAGATCAAGGTCACATAGTAACAATAGTAAAAATTGAAATAGGCAATTGTAGTGGGTACTTTGAATTAAACTTTTGAGATCCCATTTTAGCGCATATGGACAATCGAAATCAAAAAGTTATTAATAAGTATGTTCCTCAAGTATATGTTTGTGTGGCCACGTAATAAGACATAGGCGGTCTGTCCAGTGACTATAGGAGCAGCAACGTGGCCCCGTCGGACTCGGAGCGGGACTGCAGCGCGACGCTGGCGCCGCGCCTCGCGCCGCAACCCGCGCCCGACTCGGAGAGCGGCGGGGAACATTCACACTCGCCCAGTCCGAGGGCTGCTAGGAAACGACAGGTGCCTTCTATTTATGCACTCATCTTTCTTTCGTGTAGTGATGTCGCTCACCTAGTGCTTGAGTTTTCAGGTCGTCTTTAGGCGTTTCTCTAACTTGACCTAACGATTGCTATCAGGGTTAAACGGGACCAACTGCTTAAGTTACCTTCCGACGCACGGAGGACCTCGAGAAAGTGACTTTTGCTACACAAATTATTGGTTTACTTATTTAACCAAGTAATGACCGTGCCAAGCGTTGCTTAACCTGTGGGTTCAGGTGCAGCTCGGTCAATGAGGTCCTATTTCTGCTCATTTGAAGGTCTGCAAAGATATATGAATTAATAATCGACCGATCAAAAGTCGGTGTTCTGACAGTTTCCAAGGACGTGCGATACAAAAGACCTACACAACGGTTGTGATAAGATTTTAAAATATCACGTTTGCGTAAACATGATACTTGGATGAAAGTTGAAACGTCCCCGTGAGACGAAATGCGTAGCTTCAGCTTTCTATACAATTAAATAGGTTGACGTTTCCTTCCTATATGAAAAAAGTCTCTAGGCGCTAGAGATATGAACGTAATTTTATATCTAATTTTGTTGTTTAGCGCGTGAGGAACCATTCGCTGACGTCACTGTGCCTGTTGTCGCACCATCCTTTCTTCTCAACATTTCGAGAGTGCCTGTTTATACTGAAGCGGCTCATCGACGCCTGCAATGAGTCTTCGAGTCCAAGACGCGTCGGGGCCTCAAGACAAATACTTAGGTACGACACATTTTTAAACAGTCTTACCGTCGGGAAAGTTATTTAAGTTTTTTTTTTATATCTGGAAATATTTGCGTACTATTTATTTAACAAATATTTTCAATATGTTTCAAAATAATAATAATAATTTTTATTTCCAAAAAAAATAAATAGGTTCTACAATCAACTTCGTAAGTCTTAAGAATAAATTCCCTGTGATTTATTTCATACATTCTAAGTTATAGATCTAATTAAATGTATATAGGTCAAAATAACTAGGGAATTTTAGAACTTAGGTAGTAACAAAGATATGTAAATAATAATAATTAACTGTAAGCTTATACAATTAGAGTCCCTGTCACCTAAACTAGGATAACCTGTAATATAGGCGACAGAAAAAATTCGCTAAGATTCAAAATTCAATTCAAAAGATTCGTTTTTCAATTCAATTCAAGAGATCAAAGTTATTTACATGACAGACAAGTCAAGTTCAGACAAAAATCTAAATTCGATACTCTACATCATAGGACAAGTTTATTCGACAAGAGCCAGACACTTTTTTGTAATGGCACCCTAGCTCTAATAGTTAAAATTTCCATTAAAAGTTTTACATGTGAACATATAACATGTGTTATAGTGATGTGATGTGATCGATAAAAGTGCCTTTGAAGAACGAACGAAAGAAATACAGAAAATTTGGTTACAGGGACACCGTATGGTCAGTGTTAACGGGGCAAGCTTACGACAACACGCCGACCATAGTGCTTCACGACGTAAAAGAGATCGAGACCTGGATCCTCCGTCTCCTTTCCGCGCCCGTGCCGGTGCCGGGCAAGACAAGGGTGGAGCTAGAGGTGCTGTCTCCGACTGCGCATGCGCCGCTCTTGTTCGCTCTACCAGATCACACGCGGTTCACGCTTGTTGACTTTCCTTTGCATCTGCCTTTGGAGCTTTTAGGTGAGTGTAACAATCCCTCCTATTTATCCAGGCAACTAAAGTCATGTCTATTTATTGGTATAAAGAGCCACCAATTTTGTCACTTTATTTTAAGTTATTGTCTGTTTAATTTATATTTGTCTTTTGGTGCAATAAACCGTTAAGGATATGATCAGAGCGTACAAAACGTCACGCCTCCACCTTTCTTGTGCGCACTGCAAAAAGTGGAATTCGCTGCCCGCTCCGCTGTTTTCCCTAAACTACAGCCTTGGAGTCTTCAAGTCTAGAGTGAATAGGTATCTTCTAGGCATGCATGCTACATCGTCGACCTCATCGTCGCTTCCCATCAAGTGAGATGAGGTTATTAAGTATTAAAAAAAAACATTTTTTTTTAATCAGTTATCGTTTTCAATATTCAAAATTTAAATGTATTAATTTGACATTATTTGTCTCTCCTGTCTTTTTGTGGAGACAACATCATTTGCTAACTCAAATTCTCTCCTCCAGGTGTAGAGACGTGCCTCAAAGTCCTCACTCTAATCCTCCTCGAGAACAAGGTGGTGGTACAATCCCGCGACTACAACGCGCTCTCCATGTCCGTGATGGCGCTGGTGGCCATGCTGTACCCACTGGAGTACATGTTCCCCGCCATCCCGCTGCTGCCCTCCTGCATGACCTGCGCCGAGCAGCTGCTGCTGGCTCCCACACCCTTCCTGATAGGGATACCGGCCACTTTCTTCACCTACAAGAAAAGTTTCAGGTCAGTTCTCTTCCATCTCCTTACCTAATGTCTGTGATGGCGGTGATGGGCAACTGTTATTGTCTCCTACACCCTTAGTGATAGGAATACCGGCCACTTTCTTCACTTACAAAAAGAATTTCAGGTCAGTTTCTACTTTAGATTCCACTTATATCTTAAGAGTTTCTCGAGAACAAAATTTCGGTAGATTTATCATGAGACCAATTCTTGAAGACAAAGTAGTAATAGCATCATGTTTTTCGAAACTAGTCGTGAGGTTAGTAGGAAATAAAAAAAGAAAATCGACTATGCTTTGATTTGGCGTAATGCTTTTTAGAAACTCGAAAGATCTATGTTTTACTCTAATTTTCGTCTTTATTTCAAATTAGTTTTTATTGGCTGAACCTGCTGCCTACTTGAAACCCATTTGTTTCACGGCATACCTGCCTGCATTCATGTCTGCTTTATAATTGTATCATTTACCGTAGTTTTTCACAGAAGCGCAAAAACTAAGCTTACGATAATTATCATTTTAGATTACCCGACGACATCTGGCTCGTTGATTTAGATTCGACAAAACTTATTTGTCCAACCGGAAACGACCAAGACCTACCACCATTACCGGAACCAGAAGGATCTGTACTCAAAAACCATTTGAAACAGGTACGTGTTTTTTAAATCATTTATGTAATCGGTGTTTGTTTGTCCATATTTTCTTTCAACAATACTCATTGGATTTCTATGTGACAGTCGAGTACAGTGCCTTGACTTGTGTGACTTAATGAGATGTGAGCCATTTACATGATGCCAATTTTCCATTTCACTCTTGAAAGAAAGTCATCACCTGTGAAAATATCAACTGTTTAGCTATCATGGTTTATGAGGTACAGCCTAACAGACAGACGGATAGTGGACTTTTTGTTAAGGTGGTCCCGTTTTCTTATAAAGCACCATGTAACCATTTACACACCTGCTGACATTCTAGAGGTTTGGTAGACCAAACCAAACCAAACCTTGCTAGTATGGTCTACCATGCTGGCATATAAGAATGACTCTAAAATTGGCACTTTGTAATTGGTTTATTATGTCGCGTTATATCGCGGCTGAATGTGCTCGTCTCGCTGAGTGTATCCTCCAGAATCCTTTAGCCGAATCCCCCAGGTGATCCCAGGGCCTGTACTTTAATTCTATGAACCAACGAAAAATCTATCACAATGCCTACTATATTGACAGATTTTCTTTCTGGATAATAGTTATTAATATAAATGTTTAAAACATGCCATACAAAACCGATTTCAAACTGGAATTCAACATGAAATATCACCGGTGTGTTGCCATCAATTTATATAATATGATCTGTGGGAATGTTTAAATAACAATATGACTGTATTGAATGAATTCCTAATTTCCTATAACACTTAACAAACAGTAGGTATACAATTACGAATATGTTATATACGAGTAGGTACGCGTGCATAACCTTTTGTGATAATTAAAACAACATTATTTTAACAACAGTCAGTTCCATTGATGTTGTTAAAATAACTCGTTGTCCTAATTGTTTGGGGGACATTGTTTTTAGATACATTGTTAACATTGTTTCTAGATACATTGTTAACATTGTTTCTTGATGCATTGTTAACATTGTTTCTTGATACATTGTTTCTTGATACATTGTTAACATTGTTTCTAGATAAACTTGACCGCTATTTATGAAGGCGGCTCTGCTTGAGAGCATGATATGGGGATTCTGAATAGGGTATTCTGAAGGAGACACTCGCCTCGCTGATATTATTGTGCACTCATTTATCGGGCATTATCGATGTCGCTGAGCTATTCTGTCAAGTGTTTCTAATAAAAACTTCTAAATGTGTTTTTTTCGATATCAATATTGCTTTTTTAAATATATTCGAAGTGCTACACTAGCATGTTTTATTCGATCTTACACTAATGATTACAATAAGTTCTGTTATCATCATGAAAATATCAGAATAAGAAGTATGTGCTCGACATTCTAGCAGTGGTAGCTTACGACCTCGTGGTTTAGGCAAAAGTTACGCACATTCTATCGTCAATCGTGAAAATGTATCTCTTACTCATATGCTACCACCGCTAAAGTCTAGCCATCTAAATGTTAAGTTCCAACTTTTATCGCAATCTATTCAGTAGCATTTCTTACAAAAGAGTAACAAATTTTAGTTTATAAAATTAGGAAAATTTAAAGTGATTTATAAATTTAAATTGTCTATAGTTAAGCACTTCTAAGTCAATCAATGAACTCAAACACAACGACTTACTAACATTCTCTCACTTCCTCTTGCTAGGCCGTGCAACTCATGGGCAGTGCGGGACATGGTGTAAATATTCTACCTATACTGTTTTTACATGCACACTTTCTATTTTATCCACAAAATGTATCAGTGATTTGATCGAACTTACTGTGCATGTGTGCCGAATTTAACGATATTCAATTTATCAAGTATTCCATAGATTCGTATTAGCTTTTATAAGACTTAATGACAAAATGTATTACTAGAAATTCGCTAATATTAAAGTAACATTTATCGGTCAAAATAATCGGTTATATATTTCTAATATTATAATTATGGTCTTTCGACCCTGTTCTGTCCAAATTTTATTTATTTTTATTCTATTTTGTATAATTTTTACAAGCCTTTTTGAGTTAACTGCTTCTGTAACGCTTCACAATACTTATAATTTGGCACGCATGTCACCAGACTGAAATATGTGTTACTAACTTCTCAAATCAATCATACAATTGAATTATTTTATCATACAACTTTATTTCAATACAAAACTCATAACATTTCCTACGCTAACACATTTTCAGTAAAACGTTTCGCAGCATGTGTTTGACGTTGTACCGTGGTGCTATAAAACGCTAAGCTGTTTCAATAATATATTTATATTTCTACGAAATATACTTAGTTAAAGAAAATAGCTATTGTAATACGGTACACATAATACTGGTGTACGGCCTTAATAGAGTTTGGCAGTAAGTAAAAGTGCAAATTCGTGTATTGTGTGTGGTTTTGTAGTCCCAATTGGAAAGATATATAAACACAACGCTATGTATAAAGTATCGAGACGCTGGATTGCATTTAGTACTTATAAATAAAGTATTATTTTGTAAATAAGCCTGAATTGCAATAATAAATGAACTGTAACGGTTTCGTGGGTTTAGTAACACATTTGTTTGTTTGTCAGGCTTTGAATAGTCTGACGAACAATGCAGCGGAACATGCCACGGCACAATTGATGCCTTCAAGGAGGGACAGCGTCGGAGGGTTGACTCTCAAGTTAGTATTAAATACCTACCTACCAACATATTGTATTGACCGAATTTGAAATCTATTTTACTGTTTTTTTTTTAAACTTTTTTGAAGAAGATAAGGAAATAGATGTTTGACTCTATTTAAATTATTAACTTTATATTATTGTACACACCAAACAGTACAAATAAAACATATACGTCTTACAACTAGATGGCATAATAGGCGGCCTTTTCGCTAGAGCGATCTCTTCTAGGCAACCTTTGGATGGACAAGGAGTTTATGTTTTTAACTGAATTAAAAAAGTTTCTTAATTCCGTTGTGGCTATGTTTCTTTTTTCACATATGCTTTTATTTTTCATAAAAACATATACACCTAACTAACACCTAAGTTCCTTGAGAAAGGAGTCTGCAAAGGTTCCAAAAGCAGAGTCGTACATGTAGTGAACCAGATGTCAGAAACAGAAACAGTCATCTTTTTCATGTTCGTTGGTGAAGTTCACGGAAGTAACTCAGAGATGTATAACATAATATGGTAATCAATTTTTTTACAATGTCATTCATTAAATTCAAATTTAGTTTTAGTTTCTTATAGTGTCGCCTTGGGAAACTGTAATGGCACTGTAAATGTTGTGTAGTAAATAAAAAAATAAAAAAACGGCATTTAAAAAATGCTGATAATAAAACAACGCATTAAAACCGTAAATCGAATTTTATTTCAATGCAAAGTCGCAAAAAAAAAAAAAAAAAAAAAAAACATAATATACATTCTGTCAAGGGGCTTAAAGTGTGGTGTTCGATGTTCGATTCTAAAGCTACTGTTTCCATAAGGGTACAACCCGCGTCGTTCCGGTCCGGCGGCGGAGGCGGCGAGGGCGGGCCGCACAGCACGCCGGAGTCGCGGCGCGTGTCGGCGAGCGGCGCGGCGAGCGGCGCGCCGGGCAGCGCGGGACACACGCCGCAGCGACACTCGCTCGCCTCCCCGCACCAGCCGCAACCCTTCAACCCACTCATCTACGGAAACGATGTCGACTCCGTCGATGTTGCTACTAGAGTCGCTATGGTACGTCCTACTTATATTATAAACTAGCTGTGCCCCGCGGTTTCACCCGCGTAAGTTCTGTTCCCGCGGGAGTATCAGGATAAAAAGTAGCCTATGTGTTATTCCCGGTATCCAGCTACCTATATTCCAAGTTTTATCGCAATCGATTTGGTAGTTTTTGCGTGAAAGCATAACAAACTCACATACATACATACACACATACAAACTTTCGCGTTTATAACGTTTAGTGTAATGGAAGTGCTACTAACTAGTCCTAAGCTATCTATTAACACATTCATTTTATTTGAAAATAATGTTAGTCTACATTTATGGGCCTTTGTAGCCTGAAATAAAATGAATTAATTTATTTTTATTTGATTTATAATATTAGTGAGATGTGAAAGTGTGTGTGTTTCTATATTTGTTACTGAATCACGCAAAAACTACTGAACCGATTGCGATGAAATGAGGGAACCTGAAAAAACACATAGGCTACTTTTTATCTCGATAATCCCGCGGGATCGGGACCTACGCGGGTGAAACCTCGGGACGCAGCTAGTTATATTTTATTTTTAACCATCTGCCCTTGTCGATGGCCCGCGCCACTAAAATTATTGCAATAAAATTTTAAATAATAGTTGGATTTTTTGAAAACTGCTTTTAGGGACAGTACTGTAAATAGCAACTCTTTCGAATTATAATAATAGATGATGATAATAAATAATGAAGGATGTTTTTCTGAGAATTTTAATCGGTTTGATTTGCTAGATGAAATTAGGTGGTCATAAGTGTGCGTAATTAATTTCCTTCTATAAAATCTTATTTTTATTTATTTATTTTTGTATATAAGAAATCATTCAAACAATATAACAGTCATAATTAAATACATATACATTACATCTTTAAATGTTTCTTTTAAAAAAATAGTTCTTTAAAAATACACCCTTTAAATATTCCTACTGATATTTAAAATGGGTGACCTTTATAGGCTCTTGATACGTCTTAGCTTACCATAGGGTGGGACGAGTCGTACAATGTCCCAAACATTCCAGGTCCGGTTCTTCAACTCCCACAACATCCTGGCCAACTTTATGGAGCACACGCGCACTCTCCGCCTGTACCCGCGCCCCGTCGTCGCCTTCCAGATCAACAGCTTCTTGCGGTCCAGACCGAGGACTACCTCGTTCTTGAACAAATTTGCTAGAACTCAGGTAAATTACTACCCGATAACTTTTTATTTGTGTCTTCAAATTTTTTTATTTACTTAAAATATTTAAAAAGGAAAAATTTATCTTCAGATTTGCGAGATTTGAACTCGCGTCCTTGGATCAGTGCCTTAACCGCTCGGCCACGCAAGTTTCCATCTCAAGCAGCGAATTTAAGAATATGAATGTTTTCCTGTCTACTATTTTTCGACTAAGGCTCGATTGAGAATTTTTGAAGATGAATTTTCCCTTAAAATATTTCTAGTAAAATATGCCTTGAGCAATAAAAACAAATTACGAAATATCTGTTTATTTGTTATTCCTTTACGGAAGAAACTAATAAACCGATTTATTGTAAAGTTCTGAAATTGTAAAGTGCGATTCCGACTCGGGCCTAAGGGGTTACGCAACATTATCACAAAAACGCGTTTGTTGCATGGGAGCCCCACTTTTTATTCTGATTCTTTCAGTTGCAGTTGCACAACTACTTAGTAGTTGATGTTATAGCGGCAACTGAAACACAATCATCTAAGAACATTTTAACTATCTAGCTATCACGGTTACTGACTAGTGACCGACAGACAGATGGGCAGTCATAGTAAAAGTGTCCCGTTTTTATCCTTTGGGTGTGGAAAAAAAAGCATCTCAATGAGCGGAGTTTTTTTTTTGTCCAGGCAGTAGAATTTCTAGCGGAATGGTCACTAACGCCTTGCAACGTCGCCTTCCTCCGCGTCCAAACGGGCTTGTTCGATCCGCGGCAAGTCGGCGACAAGCCGAAGTGGTTCGCAGACCAACTGCAGCCGGTGCGGTTCGCGGTGTGGGACGACGGTAGCTCGCTCAACGGTGCATTGCGACAACTGCAGAGGCTGGAGAACCAACCCACAGGTACGGTAGTAGACACGAGTGGTTCGCAGACCAACTGCAGTCGGTGGTTGTCTTAACTAAATCAGTTTTTATATAAAATTTCGTATACAAAAGTGTTACTACAAATATTATTAAATAAAGAGGTATTTTACGTGTTAAAATTTGTTGTAAGTTTAAAATCGTATATTAAAAGTATATTTGTTACAGATGAAAGTGGTTCGGATTCAGAAGGCGCTGAAAGCACGAGTTCCTCCTATTCATCACTAAGTGACTTCGTTTCTGAAATGGTATCGTCGGATCTTTCACCAGGTAAATCCTAGACTAATTAAAACCCTTCTATAAAACTCGAATTCACTTCACTAGTCACTTTCGTCTTCACTCATACTCCGTCCATGATTCAAAACAAACTTTGATTTTCTAACTCGCTCTAGCTTTACTTAATTTGCCGCACACTACCGCTCTAGCGCGCAATCGATTTATCTATGAAATTTAGAGAATTGCGATTTAAAAACTCACTACGGAATCCGTCGTGAGATGCCCGTGAGTTATCTACAGAATTGACAGGCCACACTAAGTCTAGTCAATTTTAATTTTATTTTTTTTTCTTCGAAGGAAATTCTCATCAGCAACACGTCATTGGAGAGACATATAGCGCTGTAGTCCAAGTTCCGATGACACTTTCATCTTCGTTAGATCCTAAAACAGTAAGTAAATATAGCTCATAGAATCTTTACTAATTGTACAGTGTAATTTTTTGTTTCACTGTACGTGTCTAGTCTAGTGAACTAGTCATGAACTATATGGATAATTATAACAAATGCTCTGTTAGATCCACATGGTTCATGTACTTTTTCATGTATAGTGAATCAAAAAAAAATAATTTTCTATTTCTGTCTGTCTGTCTGTCACGCCTAAACCGCTGAAACGATTTTTAAGAATTTTGGTATAGAGATAATTGGGACATTTAAGTACCTACTAAGGCTACTTTTGATTCTGATATTTTCGGAATCGCGGAACGTGACCTTACGTAGGTGAAACAGCGAGACAAGCTAGTGTTTGTAATAAAAGCAACTCAATTAAAACTAGAATAATAAGTTTCATTTAAAAAAATATAGCTCATTCGAGACAATTTTAACTTCGTATAAGAAAACAATTGTTATAAAGGCCGATTAAAAGACGTCGCTTAGCAAATTTTTATAGCTCCTATGGGTATTACGGTAATTAAGGAAATGTTACTGAAATGATTACTTTGCGATATTAATTAAAATACGGATGAAAAGCGACATATTTTCGGTCTATTACAAGTAACGACTACGGAAATTAATTTTGTTTTCTTATCCGGATTCGCAACTTGGGAATAAACCCGTGAATTCTAATGTCCTTTCCGTTGCTTTTAGAGAGAAAAAAATCTAGAAACCTAAAAACAACGCTTCAAATTCTACATACTTAGGGATACTTGTTAGTGATTTAAAAATGTGAAATAGAATATGTTATACGTCAATTATTTACAGCGGAATACTGAACCACCACATAACTTTTAAGGGCCTTCTTTAATAATAAAGCAATTAATTTGTAATTGATAATTAGTAAATTAGTACTCGATCGTTTTTTGTTGTAAAATCGAAGTTAAACTATATTGATAAATGAAAATAAATAAATTATTATGAATAGGGAATGGAGCTTTTTAAATATTTGTATTAAAAAAATATGATAAAAATATTAAAATCAACGTAATTAAAATCAGAAAAATGAGTTTAAGTACAATCCAACATCACGAAAACAGAATAAAAATCTTAGGTTGACTACCGCTGCTATACTTAGCCAGGGCTAACTAAATAACTAACATGCTAATTCTTGTGATTGGTTTTGCACTGACACAAATTAACACAACCATGACAAGAGTTAGCACGTTAGTTATTTAGTTAGCCCTGCCTGACATTGTGCACTGACATTTGTGTCAGTGCAAAACCAATCACAAGAGTTAGTACGTTAATTATTTAGTTAGCGCTGGCTGAGTAGTATAGCAGCGCAAGTTAACCTAAGATGCTTTTGAATACCGTTACAGTTTTCCTTCTACCCCCAGGTATATACCCCCCCCTCATCACTGATGTACGGCCAAGAAGAAGCCCCCGCCCGCGACTCGACGTCGCCGTCGCCGTCGGCGTCCAGCTCGGACCGCAGCGACGCGTCCGACGACGACCAGCCTCCCGCGCCGACTGACGCCGATACACACCCACCTGTTAAGAAAAGCGTAAGTGTTCTTCACCCTTTCTTGTAGTAGGGTTTGGAAGTGCTTACCCTAGCTGGCTAATTGATCGAATTAGACGTCACTTTTCAGAACTCCATAACGACTATGTTAAAGATTTATGTTTTTAGCACAAACAGCAGGCTATAGTGATACTAGTCAGGTGTAGGGATTAACACTAAGCATAATTCTTTAACATGGGCATGGCTAAGTAAAACATTTTACTGAAAGACAGTGCACTGCAGTGATATCACAGAGTGGTAGTTAATTAAGTAGGACTTTTGAAAAAAATATAGGCTATAATTTCTTCTATAGTTTTCGCGATTTTGCATAATAAAACATTTTATTTATCCGGTTTAATCGTGTTTTATTCATGGTTTTACAACGAACCGAGCTTTTGCCAACTTTACAGTTGGCTTTTTCAAGGTTGACAACTTTACAGTTGTCGAAAGCTCGGTTCGTTTTAAAACCATGAATAAAAACGCGATTCAACCGGATAAATAAAGTGTTTTAAAATATAGGCTGATATAATTTTATGCTTGCTTTAGTAGTTTTAAGCTCTGGTGTAGGTTTGTTCGTTTGTACATCTTGTTCTTAGAAGTTACTCAAGGACATTGTGCGTGCACCGAGCGGTTTTGGTTGTGCGTTGATTCAACGCCAAATCCAGTTATAAAAATATGTTGTACGTTTTACAACCTTTTTTCAGATACTTAGTTCATTTAAATCAATCAAATCTGACATATTCGTCAATCTAAAGTACCGAAATCTGAATATCATAGTTATTACTTACTTGATAAGTAAATAACTAAAACTTCACATTGTAGACCATTTAAGAGTCAATAATCTATTGATATCCTCGACACCATTATATCGGACAAACCTAAGTAATTATAGCGTACTACCATTATACGAGGTTGAAACCCAGATATACAGTTTATCTGTATCTAAACGTCCGTAGCCTACTTAAGGTCCCATACTCACCGTGACGTCACTCAATGACGTGACAGGGATAGGGCTAGTAAATTTCAGATGTGTAAAAGAAGGGCGTAAGATGCGACTATGCAATATTTTAGGGAGTAAAATCAAACAATTCCTAATAACGCGATAACTATTGCTAATTTAGTAAAACTGTTCTACCAATTAAAAGTGTATATTAGTATGCTTTAATACAGAAAATAGATGTTTAAATACGTCACGTTTAGCTGTAAAATGAAAATCTCTGTTTTAAACGAGTTGTTTTAAATAAAAAAAAATCTGTTATAAAAGTTAACCAATCGTGTAAATAAAACTACCAAAATGAAGATAAGAGAATGAAAAATAAAATACCAAAGTAGTATTTCCGAATGTTTTGTAATTACTGAGAAATATTGGGATCCCTGCCGCCAATATTTTGAGTATGGCTGGCACCTTAACAACATCCGCTTGTAAGCTAGAGCCATCGGTAGTCTGCACCGAGTGTAGCGTAGCATATCGCACAGGACACGGACAGCGGCAGCTTCGGGCGCGAGTCGGACTCTAACTCCACCACCACGCCCAAGACGGTGGTGTCACGCGCGCGTGCGCACGACAGCGCCAGCAGCGACTCCGAGCGTGCCACGCCCGCGCCGCGACCGCATACCAAGGTAGAGGCATCTCGTCCTACAGGGCAACAGCTTCATACAGGCCCGCGGCATAGGTACTCCATTGACTCACGTACACAAGCCGAGCAGAATCTTCGGGGTGAGAATTTACGCACACGTTGCAGCACATGTAGTGGTGTACTTACACCGCAAGCTTATGGGATGTTGTTGCTCTGTAGGATTAGATACTCGGTGGTAGGGGTGTGTTTTGCATGTGTGCCCTCTTTTATAGTCTTTCTGCTTGTTAAATAATGGTTTTCATTATAGGTAAGTTTCCTACCAGCAATGTTCGTATTTCCCTTTTTCTTTCTTAAAATATTTTATCTCTTTTCTAAATAAAATCCAAACAAAATGATCCAGATTCGTGTAGAACAAATCTAGAAGAAGAAAATATTTTTGTTATAAGGCGTTATTCAGAAAGATAATATGACATTAAATTAATATATACATACATCGCTAATAGATAGAGGCGTAATACAGCCTTTCTCGATCATGTAAGTAGTACATGGAAAATATAACGAAGCTTTGCTAAAGTTTGAGTTAGAAAGGAACTCAAGAAAGTTTCCTAAGGTAATAAAATTTTAGTTTTCACGTCATGAATGTTACTCGTATATCTATGTTTTTCTTTCTACCTGCCTGATTGTTGTTTTCTTTCGATTTGTACAAAATATTTTTTTTTTAGCATCCTCTTCATTTTTCTCTTTCTATCCCTCTCTACTTATCGTTACTTACTTCATTTTCTATTGTTGATATGTTTTATGCATGTTTTATGTCTCATTAATTTGAAGTGTCCCGCTGTCTTGATGCAGCAAGACGAATATTATAAATATCAAGTATACAAAGAAGGATTTAGGCTGTGCGTTGATTACCAGTCACCAAAACCGACTTTATAAGTGTAAATTAAGATTACTCTTCGTTTTGTTTGATTTTCTTTCTTGCATAGATAGGTAATTTTAAATTTAAACTTTCAGAGTACAAGCAGCGGTGTTTCTCGCCAGGCGTCGCAAACGTCTCTGCTAGAGCAGTTTGCGGCTCAAGCCAAAGAGTTAGTGAGAGAAACAACTAGACAAAGCAGTCAGGAGGGTCTGTTAGCGCACATGGATAAGGTAATATATCATCTTTATTATAAACATGTCCTTGATGTTGTCTTTCTAATTGATTTCCAATCATTTTATATTAATTTCACATTTTTAGCTACGTATTTTTATTTATTTATTCTCTTAACGTACCGAACAGAAGAAAGGAAAAGTGACCGAAGGAGAAGATAAGAAAATATTTGCACCTTTCGGTCAGGTATAGAATATTTGTCGGTTTCCAGTTATTAGCACCAACTGTAGTTCAGTTTTTCACTCGCTGCACACACCGGGTCGTAAAACGTGGGAGCGTCGAGCGGTGCGTTCTCTCTATCACTAATTAGGCGGGCGCAGTGCTGCGCATTACTGCTATTGATAGGCGATAAGTATCGATATTACAATATGCTTACCAGTCTAATCTTAATATGATTTATGACCGGTGTGCAGCAAGTGAAAAAATGTATTATAGTAAACTAGAGGAATAAGTGGTTAAATAAAGCTAATTTTATCACTATAATTCGACGGCTTATTTTTTTGTTTGCTAGGTAATTAAACTTTCTAGTATGTATTTACTTATTTAATTGATAAATAGCGTTTAATTATGTGACCGCTATAGCAACTTTTAGCTACCTAGCCAACATGCCAAGCTACCTATCTCATCATCATCAGGCAGAATACGTCCACTGTTGAACAAACCTCCCCACCACCAATCAGCTACCTATCTAGTTAATCATTACCGCCAACCCACTCAGTACTATCTACAACATGAACTATCTAGCTAGTTATGGTAAACTGTAGTATTTATAAACTCTAATCAGGCTTTCTAAACAAACAGCTTTCAGGTAGGTAAGTAAGCTCTAATTGATGCCAATTAGGTGATGCTTTCAAAGTCAGAACTAGTTACCCAAATAAAAAGACCAATCAATATCATTTATTCAACGACCACTTGCCATTTGTGCATTCATTCGTTTTGACTAATGTATAATTCATACTATACGCGGCGCTGTGGACCAATTTAATAACTTACAAATAAGGACCTTAACTTCCTAACAAATGGTTCGATTTCCTTCAGCAAATCGTAGGCAGTCGCGGCCGTCCGAAAGCAGTTGATCTGTTACGTAACTATTTTACAAAAGGTGCTTTAGAAATAGTAGAATTCGCCGCGGCGTATAGTGGGAATTATACATAAGTCTGGGCGCAACCACCAAAACGCCACCACCGACGTATTTTCTGTAGTTTTCATATACTTTATATGAACTCTCTGCACACGGTTGAGTCCGAGGTTTTTAAGTCATTTTTGGCGCTTAGCTTCAGATCGAGGCGTTCGTGGCTCGTGTGCTGCCATTCTTATACATGCGCAAATAACGCAGTGCACGCATCACCTATAACGTACTTGCTTACCAAATAACTTGCACGTTCCTAATTTCTCTTAATTTCTGCAGCTAACATTGCACGCGAAAAAGGCGGCAGATGAAGCTGCAAAAAGTATGCAAGAAGCGTCTAAATCAGCTTTTGAAGCTAGTAAGACTGCAACTGCCGTTAGTAAGAACACTTTCGAAGACCTTACGTATGTCGGAAAATCTACGTTCGGAGATCTCACTAAAAGTGCGAAAGAAGTCGCTGCTAAGAAAGGATTGTTGATCAAGGTAATGATAATGAACTATGCGTCTACCTAACTGCTTCAAATTTGTGTTTTTTTTTCGAAACAAACTGCATATTTCAACCTTAGGGTTCCGATTCGGTGTGGATTTCGGGGAACGCTTTCTTAATGGATACATCACAAAAAACATCCTAAAATGTCGTGTCTCCAAAGTAAAATAATTTCTTGTTTTTGTTTTATATCTAGGGTGAGAGTCAAGAGTCTCAAAGCAGTCCCCCCAACCGCCGCGATTCAACGGCTCTCCAAACGACCAACTTGTTGGCGGCAACTCACCGGGACTTCTTTTCTAATATCACTTCTGATCTGAACGGAATAGCTGCTTCGACTTCCAGCATGTTCAGTGACTTCTTTGGTTCCAAAGGTGAGTTTGACTTGGGATAGACCCACACACATACACACATAGAACTGACAAGCACATAGCGCCATTAATTTAAAAACTGTAGGATGGACGTTAAGGATCTGCTAGATTAACTATTGCAACACTTGAAATATGTTTTGACAGGTGGAAATCTGCCTGCTGACTGTGTCCAATGAATATTAGGTCAGACTATTTTTCTTAAATATTAAGTGTAAGTAGTGCGCGCGCCCTCTATTTCATGAAATGGTGAGGACTATGCGGTCTTTGAGATGCTGTTAGTGTGCACCGCAGTACTCCCCTACCGGCCATGAGTTTTCTCTTATCGTATCAATACCGTGATCTAACAGCGATTGAAAACAATGATGTGATGTAACGAGTTCAGTATAAGGCAACTTTAGAGGGGTGTTGGTCTAGACTCGGGAGGGAGATAATGGTGATGGGCAAAGATACTTCACAAATATTGTACCAAGCACTACATCGTCATAATAGCATCATTGAAAACTAGACGAAATGACTAAAGAAAAAGCAACCCTATTTCGTATGTGGGCCAAAACTACGTCGGACTGCGCGATCTCGCGGTAGACAAACGCAGGAGAAGCTGGATCTGAACTTTATGGACTGGACCCAGCTTGCACTAGATCAGTGGAAAATAAGGACCTTCGCTCTACAATACCGTCGGAGATCAGTTTAAAACTGTTCCCCGAAGGGGCTCCTGGGAGTTGCCGGCTGGGTACAGCGGACTGCGGATGGCCATCATGTGGGGACACTATAACATTATTGTATAATATTCAGTTTGTGGATTTATACTCCACATTGCATAGTGCCGATATTTTTGATGTGGTACAGGTAAACAGCCGAAGTCGCGAGCTAGCTCGGCGATGTCGGCCCCAGGCGGTATGGGCGGGGCCGGCGGCGCGGGCGCGGGCTCGGCGTCGTTCGGTCCGTTCTCCCCCGGCGGCCGCGGGCAGGTGCAGCGCAGTCCGCTCATACGACACGCGCCGCCCGCACACCAAAACGCTGCGCCGCACGCCGCCAACTCGGAGAACCAAGCCTTTCTTAACGACGTATGTCTAGTATACTAGCATCTTCTTAAAGAAACCTTTTCTAGAGCTCCTTCGTGCTTCAGAAGGCTCGTTAAGCAGTTGGTCTCGGTTGTTATCTCTAATAACAGTCGTTAGTCCTAGTAAAAGGCCATAAGGCGACCTGAAAACTCTAACACCAGGTGGGCCACACCACTATACGAAAAGAAGAAGACTAGCATCTTAACCCCCCGATGATCTCAGCTATAGAAGATCATCATCCTATTGTTGAAGTTAGGGGTGAGAAACCTTTAAGATTTTTTAACTTTCGTCTGGCCAATGCACTATATTAATTATTGATGGTCTTTACTCTGAAAAAAAAACCAGCTGATTTTCAAGCAAACATAACCCCGACAATTTCAGAAATAAAGTTCGAATTTTCAAAAGTCTAGACCACGTCTAGAACTATCTCCTTATTGGTCGGACACTTTCGTAACATACTGTATATTGTTGGTAATACAGCTGGTCCAGCACGTGTTAGAAGGCGAGGGAGTGGGCTGGCTCAAGCTGAACAGACTGAAGAAGCTGATGGAGGACGAGTCCTACCGGAACATGGTGCTCAGCAAGTTGAACCGGAACTTCAACAGGAGGTCCACGCCTTGCGACAAGGTTGATGATGTGGTGAGTTTATGTAGTGGTGCGTTGATAGATGGTGGTGCGCAGTGACTAATTAGTTGACGACTAATGGATGACATACAAATAAACCATGTATCTAATACCTGTAGGTATGGCGTAAAATTGCACCTCAATGGTGACCACAAAAAAATCTGTCACCTACCGCGTTACTTGACTAGTCACCTAACGAGTCACGTGACATAAAACCAACCTGTTTGTTACTTCGATGCACGCCAAGCGGCTAGCTACGTGTATCGAAGTAAACAAACTGGCCATCGCAGCCTTAGAGTGTCCGATTTACGAATATTCATGATCATCCGAGCGATGTTCCCGGTTACATATCTCTCAGGAGTCCGATCTAAGAACATCGATAAGAACGAACAAACTTTGTCCTGCAGTTCGTAAGCAAACCAGTATGGAAGGGCACGCTGAAGGTCCTACAAGCGGTAGTGCACGGGCTAGAGCACACGTACGCCAACTTCGGTCTGGGCGGGATGGCGTCCGTGTTCCAGCTGGCGGAGATGGCGCACACGCACTGCTGGAGCCAGGAGCAGGCGCTCGCCGGCGCGTCCGGCGGGGCCGACTACAGGCACGAGTTGGACACGCCATCCTCGCCTCGTTCCAGGAAGAGTTCACAGACTGGTAACTTGGATTCTTTACTTAGTATAAGATACAGTCGCTTTCCCCGACTCTCTGTCTGTTTTTCCGGTATTCAATTAAAAAATAATCTGCTCCCACCTACATCTAACATATAACATTCTAAATCTGGACTGGCTGATCGACTTAACTAACTATATATATCAACACAGAGCCTAAACCGCTGCCTAAAGAGACATGAAATTTGGAGAGTGTTCTATGTGATAGATAGCTAAGAAAAGATTTTTCGAAATTCCCACGGGATCGAGACTTACGCGAGTGAAACCGCGGGTAGGTACTGCTAGTGTAATATAAAGCTAGCAAGTCGCTAGCATATACGCATTATAGCCATGTTACTGGCCTAGTTGCTCATTTTGAGCCTAGATGGCGCTTTATTTAATATTGTTCATTTATTTTCTTCTGGTTTCACGGTTTCCGCGATTTTGCAACCAACCTCAGGTTCGGTGCAGTCAACCTTGAAAAAGCCAACTGTAAAGTTGACGAAAGCTCGGTTCGTTAAAAACCATGAATAAAACGCGATTAAACCCGATAATCAAGTGTTTTATTGTTTATTTACTTTTTTGGAAAAAAACAATCGAAGCTTGTCCTTTCTTTTAGATGTACCAACAGTGAACTACCCCGAGATGGACTCAAACGAAGCTCAAAGTACAACTGAAATGTTCAAAGACATGTTGAATCAGAAACGAAACCTGCTCTTCAGTAAACTGACTTCATTCGACTCAGATGTAAGTAACTTAGTAATTTACTCTAAATAACCTATTACATGTATGTTATATGCCCTAATATTAACCCTCTCCGTGTACGTAATATGTTGCATGGTGGCGTTTGCTATTGCCCTATGTAAACTCTATGTGAAATAAAAAATAACCAGCGATTCCCTTGAGCATGGCATATTGTAAGACCTGAATATACTCTTGCAGTCATTACTCTCATAATAGCTTTGATATTAACCCCCCAGTATTTAAAAGTGTGCTTTACTCTTGTGTATGTTTTACCTGGGGCCGTACTATGACCAAGAGCAGGACCTAAACTGTTCTAGGATTGTATTCTACTATTAAAATGTTTCAACTATACCTCAGCTCTGTTCAATTTGATTAGATCTGCTTTTATCGGCTTCCCAGAAACCGCAGAAAGGTTCTCAATTCGTAGCTATGAAAGCTTTTCAAAAACTATTAGTGATTTCGCTAAAGTGTTAGTGATTTCCTGCAAAATTACCAGCAAAAGTTGAACCGTTTCTATACTTACAATAAAGGAAGAGAGGACAAAAAGTCTGTAGATACTTTAATAGTAGTTTATGCACCGAGTTACTAAAGCCCTGTCTTATATAGCGGGCGTCATATTGAATCCAAAGCGTACGAAGGACTCTAGAGAGTTAACTCCCGAGCGCAGCGAGGGTGTTAAAAACTTAACTCCTGAGCGAAGCGAAGGAGTTATGTACCTAGAGTCCTGAGTGAAGCGTGGGATTCAAGCGCCCAAGATAAAGACAGGCTTTAGTACTGAGGTGAATACTTTACTTTACACATCTACTGCGAAACAATAAAAGGGCTACAAAAATAAGCATTTAACTAACAACAAAACAAATTTAACAATGTTACATCAAAATGACGAAACCACACATCGGCCTCAGGTGATGAAAAAAAAAAGTTGGAGCTTTATATTAACCAAAACTTTTTGCCTTACCCTTCCGGCGAAATAAAATAGAAGAAAAATAGCCGTTTTTATTTTTTTTATGCATTTTGTCTAGGTGGCCAGTTCGAAATGGCCGTATGTTACTAGAACCTATAGTTCCAAATTTAAATTACTTAATGCCCTAGGTGTATAATGAGCACTTTATGCACCTAGAGAATAAAGAGTAGCTTTACGTTGACCTTTTTGGTCAAATAAAGTAACTTTGTAGAGCAGTAGGTGTGTAAAGTAAATAAAATATTAAGTGTAAAGTAAATTAATAACAATATTATACCATTTTTCAAAAAAAGAAGGAGGTTTTCAATTCGTCGCGTATGTTTTTTTTTTAATTCTTGTCTGTCTATCTGTTTCTCTGTTTGTTCCTTATACAATTTAAAACTACTTATCCGATTGAAATCTGGTTTTCAATATTGGATAGTTCTATTTTCGAGGAACATCGTGGTATATTTCACATCGAAATTCAATTAGTAGGACCCGAGTAATGAACGAAAAAGTCGGTTATGCACTATTTTTACGCTGACGAAGTCGCGGGTAACAGCTAGTTTTCGAATAAAATTGAACAGAGCTAAAGAATTTTTGATTATCTAATACTAGCCCTGCTTAGAAACGGCCTTGCGCACTAAATTAAACCATTAAAAACGTCTTACGTTTTTCTATAGAGCACAGGGCCTTTATCATAAAGTTCTGCTATAAACGGTCATAGTATAACGCCTGTAGTCATCTTGTCTGTCTGTCTATTGTAATAAAAATTCTAAGCAGGTTTATTCATTTAGATGTAAATAAGTATCAAAGTCAGCATGAAGCCAGCGGTAAGAAATGGTTTATATTTGTTGGTAGTATACTCATCACGGATACTGGAAACTGTTGCAAAAATAGCTATACCTTATTTTAGAATCTAAGATAAAAAAATAAACACAAAACTGTCAACATCAAAGGAAAAAGTGGAGTCTTGGCGGGAACTCGTTGAGGAGATGTGGTGCTAAATTTTTATTTTTGTGAAACCTAGTTCATATGCGTGCAAATTGTTTAATTTCGGGGGCATATTAATCAATTTAGTTTCGTGAAGGTGTACAAGTGGAATGAAAGTAAAAATCGGTGCAAAACATTGACTTAGTGTTGTCTCCAAGGCTCCGTGAAGATTGTTTGTAAATGGCCGCCGTGTTTACAAATGATTCCCTAGACTTGACTTTAACTATGACGACTTGACTGTTTCGATGCAAATAACTTGCATAATATATTAAAATACATGACACTGGCTAATTTCCTAATGGCCATAATCGGTTCACAACCGATAAGAAATAATAATAATAAAGGAAAAAGTAAATAAAGATCCGTCGCTTTCAAATATCTTTTTATGTTTATTATTGGGACCAATACACCCCTAGAGAATATTAATATGTTGTTTAATCGTCCCAATATCTAAACTACGGTTGGGCCCAGTTGACTATTATCAAATTCAAAAGGGTATTATTGTTCCCTGGTTTCAAAGTGGACGACTTTAACCTAACACGAATAAATATATGAGTTTTTTGTTTACTTCTTTGATCTAAGAATCTAAAATAAGTTATAGGTAAATTATTATTTCAACAGTCTTTGAAATAGTTTGCATAGTTGTTTGTGTAATCCGTGACGAATATCTGAAAAGGTATTTTTGAACCTTTCGAAATTCAGTTACCATACCAAAACTCGGGTTCCGCGTGCCGTTTCTTTGTAGATTTTAGAATCACGCGCGGAACTCGCGTTTTTGTACGAGAATTTGTATTCGAAGATTCAAAAACACCACTTCTGGAGATTTAAATAGGTTCTTTAAAGAATATTATACTAGGAATTGCTTTTTGACACGGTCACAATAACTGTGCACGTGTAACAACATTCGAATCTACATTTAGAGTCAAACCAGCACCCGTGTTATCTATCCAGTCGACGACTGACAACAGTGGAAATTGACAGGAACTTTGCAGTACATTAATGCTTTGACGTAATGTGATTATTACCAGCGATTACCTCAAAGCAGCAATGTACTGGAATGTTTATGTCAATTTTCACTGTTGTCAATCGTCGACGGGATAGATAATACGGGTGCTGGGTCCTAAGATTGCTCTCATCGTATGTTTGACTTATTCGACACATTTGTCGACCAAATATTGAGATAGACGTCAGACAATTACTATTCTATCAACACTCTTTTGAGGCATCATTATGAGAGCAGATTTGGGCCCTAGGTGCTAGGTGCTAGATGCACAGTTAATATGTCCGTCTTAAAAAGCAGTTCCTACTGTAAACCTCTTTAGAGAACTCGTTTAAACCTCCCGGTGTTGTTTGTCGCGGCAGGCGGCGGTCTCGTCCGACTGCTCAGGCGACGAGAGCGGCTCGATCACGACCAACCGAGCTAATCTCTTTGACCACCGCGCATCCTTTAAGTCCAACTTGTCTGACACTGACGTCATGTTGCTCAATGTAAGTCTTAGAGGTGTCTTTAGCGGTGTTCGCCTTATAGTCGAAGCCGATTTTTGACCGGATTTAGCCGACACTGTTCGATTTATAAAATATGAACAGTTTCAATCTAACTTTGGCTAATGCAGGAAATTCGTGACTAATCTTGTATAATAAAACACTTTATTTACCGGGTTTAATCGCGTCCTGATCTTGTATCCTGTAAACGGCAGATAGTTTTCAAGGATATGGATCGATATATAAAGATCGATTTGTAATCTGTCAATCAATCGATAGATCGGTTAATAGTAATTTCGGGTCCAAGCAATAGTTGTTACTTTAAGTTTTTCTTAGTCGAAGAATCCAGTTGGATCTATCGAAACAGATGAATAAATAAAAAAATCGGCTTCGGCAATGTTATGCCCTTGGGTACAATAGTGGTCAATATTTGCTACCCTTCTCGAATCATCCAGCTGTAACCCTGTAGCAGCTGTTAGTGCATGCTGTGATATCTTAGAAATTATGCTACCTACAT
This sequence comes from Idaea dimidiata, assembly GCA_949358125.1. Classification (NCBI taxonomy): domain Eukaryota; kingdom Metazoa; phylum Arthropoda; class Insecta; order Lepidoptera; family Geometridae; genus Idaea; species Idaea dimidiata. The sequence goes on along the minus strand of OX442339.1, from coordinate 8,980,231 downwards.
GTTGGCCCATTCGAAGAAACGAGAATACGCCACCTACACCTACAAACATAACGCACTGTTCTTAACTGAAATAACAGCACACCATCATAGTAACACTTTTTGGTTATTGGTACATCAAAGCGTAGCTGCAAAAAGCTTTTAAAAAACCATATCTGCAAAGTTACTTAAGCGAATAAACTCTCAAATAAAACCTGTTTTAATGCCTAATAATGGCATGATTTGTACTGACAATAAAATAAGTCGTATGGTAAAAGTGCCATAACTAAGGAGGACCTTACCACAATTTACAGAGTAAAGCCCTCGTCTTACTTTGGCGCTTGACGACAATCATTGCTAAATTACGGCTTTAGAATTTTTTTATGCTAAGCCAACATACGGTTATGGCGTAAGATTACGTGCAATACATCTGCAGCCACACTTTTTTGTATGAACAGCGTTGTATAAAACAACAAATGTCCCTATAGAAATATTCCTAGTCGTATATGACGTAGGTGGGCCGTGGTGCTTCAAGCGGGAAGCCTCGCGCCGCGAGTGTGTTCTCATCCAAGTCGTTGAGCTACCGGCCGCCCGCGCCGGTCGGCGTGCCCGTCACGTCACCGATCACCTCACCGGATTCCGCCAGGACTTATCTCTATCAAGGACTTATTGGTAAAAGAACACTCTTTGAATAAACTCTTAAAATGTTGTACTGTATCTTATATGTAAGCGAGTCAAAAAAATTGGACAGATTAAATATATAGTACTGTGCAAAAAACGTTATTTAACTAAGTATATATCACAAGCCTAGATGCTTTATAGGTGCCAGATGCCTGACTGAAAGCGTATTTACTAACTTTTAAAAATAGCCATACGTGAACATAGGTCATTTTGGCTGGATATTGAGCTCGTACTCCAACAAAAAGAGAAAAGATTCTGGTTCATCTATAGCGTCTACTACATGCCTAAAATGTAATCTCAACCAAAGCTTTACCTTTCTAGGTAAAGAAAGATCAAATGTCTGGGACCAAATGCAATTCTGGGAAGACGCATTTCTCGACGCCGTAAGCCAAGAGCGAGACATGATCGGCATGGACCAAGGCGCCAACGAAATGATGGAACGATACAAATGTCTTAGCGAAACCGAACGAAAACGTCTAGAACACGAAGAAGACAGACTCTTGTCAACTGCTTTGTATAATTTGACAGCGGCCATGGTGCTGTTCGGTGTGGAACCGGATATTGTCAGAAATAAAGTTCGCAGATTGTTGGCGAAAAGTCATATTGGGCTCGTGTACAGTCAAGAAGTTAATCATTTGCTTGACGTCGTTCATACGCTGGTGAGTTTATTGAAATATTTCCAAAAAACGGTATATTCTAATTTATTTGATTATCATGACAACTTCTGATAGTCACTTTTTTTTCAAAACATTTAAGCAACATCAAAATTTCAAAAGATTGTTAGTTTTTGTCGCAATATGCTGATTCCTATCTCTCACTCACGCGGAATATTGAAATCTTAATAATTTTGACGAAGCCACATTTTACCCAGTTTTAAATCTCGATTCTCCTAGCGACCAAGAACATGGTCGAATCGTGTTAATTTAAAAAGTATTCATTAATCATAGTGCTTTGATTTATTTTTTACATTGAAGATTGATTGATTAACAGTTTATTGTACCCAATAAAAAAACACAAATTATAGAAAAGTTACAGATTAGATCTTAAAACTAAAGTGGTACCTACAATGGGCGGCCTTAATACAACACTTAATACAACTGGTACAACAGTGGTATAATGGTACAATCAAATCAAATTATTTTATTTTTTTCAGCAACAAGGCCATAATGTTAGTATAAAGAAATCCTATAAACTATTATTAGTAAAAATACAAGTTATTTATATTAAGTGAGTCCTGACCCATTTTATCCAGATCGGGCTGTCCAGTCGCTGAGCGATTGGAAGGCTGATTTAAAAAAAATACTTTTCTAAAATGAAATCCAAGTACTCTATATCCGTGTTCTGTTGTCTATGTTCTGTATTGTTGTATGTACAGCACGGCAACGAGATATCGCTGAAGCCGCTGGGCTCGCGTCTGCTGCGACGCGCGACGTTCACGGTGCACGAGGGCGAGGCGGGCGCGGCTGGCGAGCTGCGCTTCATGGAGGTGCGGGACGACGGGCTCGTCTTGCGCTCCACACAGGGTAACTGACACGCCGGCGCCGTCGCCGCTCCCACGGAACGGATAACCATGGAAGAATTTTTATTTTTATTTTTTTAAATTTATTTATCAGAAAAAAACAATACGTATAAATGAACAGGTATTTTAACATCTAAAAAACCACGGAAGTTCGAATTGATGTTAAGTATTAAGTTTGCAACAGTCACTTACTAGTCGGTAGGTAAATATTGCACTACATTGCACACAGCGCAATCTTGCCCCAAACTAAGCACTAGGCCTATACTATGGGTACTAGACAACGGATATACTACATATTATAATCTTTTTTTGTAAATACATACATATTATACAAGCCTTTCTATACCAACTCACCTCAAATAACAGCGGCAAAACTTACTCAAATACGAAGTATCCATACACAAACTACATACCACGCTATTAGCTAAGCTATTGGACCTTTGTTTTTATTTTGACCCAATTATGTGTGTTCAACGAGGACGGCCCGGCGGCAATACGCTGTTCTCTAACGTGATTGGTGCTTTGAATGACCCGATCCGAGTCCAACCGAAGTGACAGGTTCGTGTCGTGGCACAATTTTAATCATCGCGGCCTATTTTACGTGGTGTCATTTTGGAGCGTAAGAAATACTTCCATGCTTATCCGTTCACTGGCGGCAGCACGGCAAAGAGATCTCGAGTTTTGGCGGGAACGCGTTAAAAATGTGTTGCTAATTTTTCATTCTTGTGAAACGTAGTTCAAATGCGTGTTGATATTGTTTAATTTTGGGGGCATATTAATCAATTTAGTTTTGTAAAGGTGTACAAGTATAACGGAAGTGAAAATCGGAGCAAAACATGGACTTTAGCGTTGTCTCCAAAGCTCGCATGAACCGTCATTGTAAAGAGCCACCATTTACAATGACTTCCTTGACTTGACTTTTACTACGACTACTTTACCTGTTTTGATACAAATTGCAAGTAACTTATAAAAATTTATAATAAGTACTTGACACTGGCTACTTTCCAAATGGGCATAATTGGTTCACAACTGATAAAAAATAATAATAAGATCCTGATGATGTACCGTTTGTCGACGATAATGTGGCTTTCTATTGGTAAAAGACTTTTTAAAATGGAGACAGTAGTTTCGAAGTCTATTGGTTACAAACTAACAAATCCTGCTACTTAATATTAGTATAGATGTATTATTTATAGTCTTCCCAGTAATGTTTAAGTCCTATAGTCTATTATGTAACAAAAGTTTATTGAATAAATAAATATTTATTTAGATATCCACTTACTTGCTGACCATTTTTATATGAAACTAGATGGTATGTGGGGCTCTCAAGCCAGGCACCGACCGGCGTACTCACTAAAAACCAGACCAGTTTATTTCCCACCATGTTATCAGAACCACGGTTGAAATTATATTTTAAATAATGTAAATACTTCGACAAAGTCGGTCTCTTGAAAATCTTGACTCCATTAAATATCAAGTATTTAATTTCTTCTATGGTTTTCGCGATTTTGCATAATAAAACACTTTATTTATCCGGTTTAATCGCGTTTTTATTCATGGTTTCAAACGAACCGAGCTTTCGCCAACTATACAGTTGGCTTTTTCAAGGTTGACAGTTGAGGTTCGTTTAAAACCATGAATAAAAACGCGATTAAACCGGATAAATAAAGTGTTTTATTATTTAGTATTTTTTATATTGCTCAAGGCATATCTACTATAAATATTTTAAAGGAAAAATTCATCTCCAAAAATTCACTCGCGGCGAGGTTTGAACTCGCGCCTCTAAGTTAATACCCTAGTGCTTTAAGCAATTAAGCCACGCGAGCTCCCACCCCGAGCAGCGAATTTTAAGGATATGAATTTTTCCTATCAACAATTTTTTGACTAAGGTTCGATTGAGACGCACCTACACTTTCCAGTGATTTAGATGTGCTAATGATTAACTTTACAGTTAACTCACTCACTTAGATCTTGACTCTGTTTGGCCAATTCTTTGGCTACGTTAGGCCCACGTGTAACTGGCGACGGCGTACCGTTGCAGGTACGATCGTGGAGCGATGGTGGTACGAGCGACTCGTCAACATGACCTACAGCCCCAAGATACGGGTCTTGTGCCTTTGGAGAAAGAACGGAGGGCAGACGCAACTGCATAAATACTATACTAAAAAGGTACATTTTCTAATAATTGGTTTAACATTGATCTTGTACTTATTTTTGGCTTTGATCGTAATTGAATAGGTACTTGGGATTTTAATTCACTCTATGTATTTCTTTTAATTTTATGAATACTAATTAAAAATACAATTTTGAACTGATGTTTTATTCTACACTTAAAACTATTTGCCGAATAAAATCGACCCCAACCAAAATGAAAAGCCTTCTAACGTTTGAATTTTTTTAAAGACGTTTTTATTGGATAGTATTACATTTTATTGGATATCCCTTTCCGGAGGCGAGAATTCATACCTCGCCGCGAGTGAATTATTGAAATCGTATTTTTCCTTTTAAATATTTCTAAATCAACCCTTGTCAACTAGCTGAACCTTTGTGTAAATGAAAGTACTAAAAGCTACAATTATTGATCAACTTGATTAAATAATGCAAATAACTAGGAACAAATTAAATTTCGCTGCTCAAATTCTGCCCTTCCACCACCAGCACCACCAATAATTCACCATACCCATATCTCAGTGAGCAACTGTAACGTTTCCAGTGCAAAGCGCTGTACTACTGCATCAAGGAGGCGATGGAGAAGAGCGGACGGCGGCAGGACGCGGCGGAGCTGGGCGGCGAGTTCCCCATACAGGACTGTGCCACGGGCGAGGGCGGCCTCATACAGGTAGCGTACTACTTGTGCGGACGTGTTCCCGCGACTCCGGCACCGGCCGTGCGAGGAACCGGTGGAGTTTTACCCCCTTACTTATAAACGCTAATTAATGCGCTGCATAACTATGCAAAGTGTGTCTCTTACTGTCACATGAAGTTTTAAAGTTGACAGAGTTATGTGACAAACGTCACATAACTTAGTCATGTGTAAATAATATTTTATAAGTAAGGGAGTTAGTGGGTAAACCTCTGGCCGCCCACCACCATAAGGCCAGCAGGAAGTCCCACATAACCTCTCTGCTCCGCCCCGGGAGCAGTGGGACGATGGATAATTCTCATTTCTCCACCTTAAAAAAAAGGTGTCGTACTACATAGCCACCCATGTACTTGGCGAGGGAGAATCGAGGCTGCTCACCGAGGGTTCGTGGCATATTATAAAGAAATTTGGTTTTTCTTCTGTTCGTGATGTTGGATTATAAATTTATAACTCAATTTTCTAGACTAATTGCCTTTTGTTAATTATCTTTAGCATTTCAAGTCTACCCTGAGGAAGGGTCTCTAATTTCAAGACAGTGCTTTATTTTATAGAGTATAGCGTATGGGATGTATTGTATCAATGTTATAATTAAAGTTTTTCTCTACCTACGCTAATGTTACAAACCCTGTCTAAAGCACAAATTACGATTAAACTGAACTGTTTTGTTAGAGATTTGTTTATCTGTCTTAATGTGATTATTTTCATTAAAGTATCGCATCTGATATTCAGACATCTTTGAAAAAAAATACGCTTGCGTAAAATGTATGAGAAGTTTTTTTTCCTATGATACCCTGATGATACCTACCACATTTTGTTGAGTTTCATTTTGTTTTTGTTGTTGTTTATAACATTTGTGTAGATAAAGCAGTGTACGTTACAGAGACCTTAGTATGAGTTTTGATAGTTTATCGTCTCGATGAAACTGGCAGTTTACTTCCATACATTATTTTAGTTCATGATAGTTACCGCTAGGGGCGCTGATGGAAAATGTATGAAGTAAACTGCCAGTTTCATCGAGACGATAAACTATGAAAACTCATACTAAGGGCTCAGTTAGTGATTGGAAATTAACCACATTCGTGTTTTAATTCCTATTATTTTGAAACAGTTCCAGAAAGTACTATTAATGGTTGTATTTAACTTGTTCAATTTTCAAGGTGTGCATGGAAGGCGTGGGACTCCTGTTTCACCACAGCAAGGTACGTCGACTTGCTTCCACTCTCCGTTATATTTTTGTCAGCTTATTTATGTTATTTACATATTATTATTAAACTAGCAGCTCAATGATATACCAAAACAATGGGGCATTTTACACCTGGTTAGATAAATTCTAAATAACAAGTTGAAAAGCAAATTGACTAAAAAAAACATTTTGATTTATATTCATAAAAAAATAATAAAAGATAGGTTTGATACAATAATTCAACTTTGGTTTCGCTATATTGCTTTCATATTGTGGCGTCATTTTGATATTAATAAAATAACTCTATTGTGTGGTTGTTATTTGCAATCGCTATGACCGCTAAAAGCATGAAAGCTAGCGTTTCAGAAAATTCAAGTTATAAGTTGTTTTATAACACCATTCAGTTTAAAAGATAATATTTAATTTTTTCTATGGTTTTCGCGATTTTGCATAATAAAACACTTTATTTACCGGGTTTAATCGCGTTTTATTCATGGTTGTCAACCTTGAAAAAGCCAACTGGAAAGTTGGCGGAAGCTCGGTCGTTTAAAAATTATGAATAAAACGCGATTATACCCGGTAAATAAAGTGTTTTATTAAGATAATAATTAGTTATTATTTATTACTTTAGGATTTATTGAATTATAAAAAAATGGTGTAATAGCCTATAATCGAGCCGTTTTGGTATAATCATAGTAGTCAGGTAAGATACGTATACTAAGTCAGTGTTACCGCTTCATTGGGTCAAGTCTCGGAAGGTTTGACAGCGCGTCACGTACAGCTGTACGCCCAGGACGGACAGATAGACATCGCTTTGTATTCGATATTGTATCGGTGCCGTTAGCGCATAATCGTTCCTATACTTTTACGAAGCTTCACATCATCCAACGAAGATATCTCATATCAAAGCAAGCGATAGGATTCGTTTTTATTCTTTACTATTTTAGCTGATATAATTTTCTCCATTTACATTTAAAAAAAAGTTTAAATTCGAAGCCCACGATTGGTAAATCGATATGTTCCTATCATTATTACATCCGGACGCAAGGACCACTCAAACTTTCCTATACAAATATGTATCCGTTTCTTTTTCTAAACTTGTATTTTACTTGATTGTTCTTGAATTTTTTTTTTGTGTATTTAGTGTATTTATCCATATTCTGTACCTATGTAACGAGTATTTATTTTGTCTTAACTACGGTCAATTTGCATTTATATATTTCTTTTCTTTTTATATCGAGAACAGCTTTGAGTATAAAATCCAATATTTCCCTTATTTTTCTATACTTAATCATAACTCGATGTAATAGTTTAGAGTAAACTTCTCGGTTCGAGATGGACCTGGTGTTGATCCGATATCCGATATCCGTACTCGTATCTCGTATATTCTATATGGTATAGTGTGCATGTGCATTGTTGTGTCGGGCAACGTGTAACGTACCGCGTCCCGCGCGCGGCGAGCCGCCTCCGCTCCGCTAGGAACTTTTGAGATGGTCCTTGGCCCCCAGTGTCCTAGGAGCGCGCCGTCACACATCAACTAATACCTTGTTTTTGTCTGTTCTACCGTCCGGACCCGCCACCCCGCGCCGCTGCGCTGCAGGATTTCGAGGTACATAGTGGTTCACTCACTAGTATTGGCTGGCTCTTGCGACGATCGACTTTAACGACCGCCCGACCGCTCGGCCGTCGCGAGGCGCGGCCTAGCGATCATCGTTCGAGGTCGTAGGGCTTTACTTGTAGTTTTGAGGCTTACAGATTGTTTTTAGCCGTTGTTAGCGTTGTATTAGTTTCTCCCGAGTGCGGCGAGCGCCGATGAGCGCAGTCGTGCATGCACATAGACGCCCTTTGTTTGATATCTGTTTATATTATCGCACCCGACAGCTTGCATTCGTATCGTCTGACGCTCGTCGTCGGGCGATCGGTCTCGTTAGTTAGCCTCGCACTGCGACGTCCGCGTCGCGTCGTGGTCGGTCGGTCTGTCCCGCGCGGATCTCACGGTACACGCGACACGAGGTCAGTCGTAGCATTCTGCCATCTCACAAGTTCCGGCCGCGCGCGCCTCGCCCCCGCCCCGCTCCGCTCCGCTCCCGCCTCCGCCCCGCCCTGACCTCGCTCCCGCACCCGCATCCGCACCCGCACCGCTCTAGCACCCGCATCCACCCCTCTCTCTGTCTCTCTCACTCACTCGAGCCGAACGACCACCAGTGAAGACGCTTTCAATTTTCACTTAGTTTTCTGCCCGAAACGACCTTTCAAAATAAATTGAAATAGATGTGATTATTGCAATAGAGGCAGTGACAACGAGTCAGCCACGCTCAGTGGCCGAACTATCTAGTACGTCGAGTCACACTCCGCATTGCTGCTCGCGTCGCATGTCTGAATGTAGCATGATCGCACTTACATTTTACATTTATATTGTCGATATGGATTTTAACTGCTCTAGCTTTTAGGGCTGGTGCAGGAAACGCCGAAAGCCTGTGACAGAAGTTTGTCCTTTGCGAACTTTTCAGTAGTGCATATCTATTCGGTGTCGTTAGATATAAAGCCAGGGCAGTAGCGGTTGTTGTTTTTTCTAACTGTAGTTTGAATCGCCTGTGTTACGTTTGAAGTCTGAATGTGAATCGAAAGATTCCTAGCAAGTCGCAAAACCGGCAATAAAACTCATTCTTGCCACACTAATAAAAGGTGTGTTTAAAGAGGAAAAGCAGTATTGGACTTGCTATTCAGGTTTTAAAAATATGCTTACTTTGCATGGCATGTAATCTAGCCCTAGTTATTTATATTATAGGTACTACCCATAGAAAAACTGCGTATTTGGTTTCCGCTTGATTTTATGTCAACATGACCTATCCAGAACGCGACTAGGATCTTGTTAGGTACTAGAAAGTAGAATATAGTTGTAAATAGAATACATGTTTTAGACTCTGAAGCTATAGAACTGAAAATAGTTATAGATACTGTTGTTAAGCTCATTAGATTTTACATAGGACTAGTATAAATAGATAAAAGATTGTCTCTAAAACGAACAATATTTTATAATTTTAATTTTAGTAATTTGTTGTTTTCCAGTTTTTTGTGCGACTCGATCACATTCGGAAATGCTTCACTCAAAATGGCGGTATCTTCGTTTTAGAAGAATTCAGTGAGTACTATTTGTTTGAAAATAATTGGGAAAATTGCCTGATTACTTTCGCCAATTATTTTATCATTTAGAATTTTAATTATGAATAATAATTAGATTCTGTATTAATACACAACGTTATTATTTTACAGACCCAAAAACGAGGCAGATCATTCAGAGGAAGTACAAATCAATAATGGTAGGTATACACTTTTAGCCAAAAAGTCCCCTGTACTAACAACTTGGTATCATCAAACTCAAAAACTATATTCCTTTTTCAAATTACAAATTGTTGTGTTACCTAATTTATAATTTAAAAAACAATTACATCGCAACCTGCTATCTCTCTTTCTCCATGTGTATTTGACACAAATTATTGACAGATTTTTTTGAGAAAATCGATGTACAATATCCAGATATTGCGAGATTCCGGGATAAATGCCCTAGTCCGTACACACCGGGCCGACGAGCTTTCGTCTGGGGTTAAACAATGAACATTTATAGCAAGGCCCAGTCCTAAAGAAAACATATTTGAAGTCTTTGCTGTTGCTTTGGGTTATTGTTTAAACTGCCTTGCGTTCATACTCATCTCTATAGATGTTTTAGCAAATCTTTCTGAATGTCATAACAGCCTTCGTTGACCCACTGTTATAAAAGCTAGCTAGGTATGTACTACGGTACAGGGGACTTAGAATAAGTAATTGTGGCATGTACTTAATGTTGTATTTATGTTTCATGTTCTATGTTTTGTTGTAGGCTGAGAAAGTAGTGTTTGACCTTCACCGCCTGTTCTCCATATGGCTTTCACGATACTTTCTCTATGTTGAAGCAAATGAACACACCTGTACTATATCTAGTTAGTTCCTACCCATAGTGTATGTATTGCAAACTCTATTATGTTTTCAACAATTTTGCATGATTTTCTCCATTTACTTATTTGTTTTTTCTTATCGCTTGTTTGTTTTTTATTACCATAAAAATCTTGCTTTTTATGTATAAATAGTCTTCTCTTAAGCCTGAAACGTTCTTTACAATAAACGCTTTTCCAAAATACAATGCTCCAAGAGATTTAAAAAGATGATTTTGCGAGGTTTGTAATATGAATTGCTTTTAGCTTTTTAGTCACTAACTGTGTAACTGCCCGCACGGATCTGATTCAAATGGTGCAAAGTCATTATGACGATGTTAAAAAGCAATTCCTGTTATAAATCTCCTAAAAACCTTTTATAAACCACTTTGGCTTGTTGGGAGCAATTATTGAGGTTTAGAAATACATTTTTCTAAAATTCCCTTTATTACAATGCTTTGCCTTGATCATGTAGTGTTAGTGGAATAATTTCAAAGTGATACGAATTTACTCATGTTTTTGCACTGGGACGTAATTCAATACGGTTGTTCGCTGAATTTTATATTTTTATTGTCAGATTACGTTTCTTATGGCAACATTATATTTATTTCTAATTCGTTAGAGCAAGAAGAAGGTAAGCCATGGTGATCTATGGCATGTCAGCAACGTACCTACATTATTTGTAAATTCAATACAAAACAACTTTTTGCATTAAATTGATTCATTCATGCCTAAATATCTTGCATTGCACTTTTGTCTTTATCAACAATCAAACTAAATTCGCAGATAATCCGCCCTAGCATGATGTCTTATAATAAGTCGTCGCATTGTCGTTCCGCTATCTTTTTTTATTAAAAACACATTTTAAATAATTAAAAAAAAAACAACTTCAAAAAAGAAGTTTTCTTTAATTATCTGTGTTTTTTTAAGTAGTGGGGGTATTTTTTGTTTAAAATTTAAGTACTTACTTTATTTTTTGAGCGACAAGAGGACGACAAAGCAACGACAAACGATCGTGTAAGCGCGGAATGACAATTACTCGTATTTGCACACACCAAAAGACGTTTTTGCTTACTTTTTCCAAAGGGCGCCGCAGGATTCCGACTCTTAGGTTTTAATCGCGTTGCTTTTATTATATCATAAAAATTCGGTGCACAATGCTTTTCAATAAAATAAAAGCAAAGCGATTAAATCCGAAAAAATGAATGTCTTTACTTGCGATGCACAAACAAAACCCCTAACTTGTTTCTTGACCAAAAAGGGATGATTTATAATAGACCGTCACCGGGCCGTACCGTGTCCGAGCTTCGTTGGCTATTGCTCGGCCACCACTCTGTTGCAACAGACCGATCGACTTCTCGCCGAGCAACGGACAACGAAGCTCGGGCACGGCACGGCTCGGTGACGGTTTAATATATACCATCCCTTAGACTGCACCTGCGATACGATGAGACGCGTAGGTATCTAATACGATACGGTCGGTCCAGGCTGACCAGATCTGCTACGCCGTGCTGTGCGTGTTCTCCTACTTCGCGGCGGGCCACGACCAGAAGAAGGCCATCCTGGAGCAGGCGGCGCGCGTGCCGCCCACGCCGGCCGCCACGCGCGCTCCTACACCCTCGCCCAAACGGTCGCCTATGGTTAGTGCAACCACAGATCTTACTAATATTATAAACGCGAAAGTTTGTATATAAGTATGTATGAATGTATGTATGTGAGGTTGTTACTCTTTCACACAAAAACTACTGAACCGATTGCGATGAAACTTGGAATATAGGTAGCTGGGGACCTGGATTAACACATAGGCTACTTTTTATCCAGATATTCCAGCGGGAACGGGACTTACGCGGGTGAAACCGCAAGACGAACAAACTAACGCATACAAACTTTCGCGTTTATAATATTAGCAAGATATGAAAGTGTGTGTTTGGATGTTTAGATGTTTGGATGTTTGTTACTCAATCACGCAAAAACTACTAAACCGATTGCGATGAAACTTGGAATATAAGTAATTGGATACTGGGAATAACACATAGGCTACATTTAATCCCGATATTCCCGCGGGAACGGGACTTACGCGGGCGAAATAGCGGCGCGCAGCTTGTCGTTAAAATATTTAACAGGGGGGTGATTGCGTAACTTGTAATGTAATTCGTTGCAAATGTCAAACTCAATTTTTTGAGTCAATTTGAAATTTATCACAGAGGTAGAATATAGAATAAATATCCAAATCCGTGGCAATAACACTACAAACAAAACTTACTCATAAAAAAAAAATACAGGGCCACAATAAGGTTGCAACTTCAAATACTTTGTAATTAAAGACCTCTGTGGCATGGCTAAGTTTACTTAGAAGGTAAAGTATTCTACCTCTGTTATGAATTTCAATTAAACTTTTTAAATTCACACGATTTGTTAACATATTTACATTTTACCGGGTCTTAATCGCGTACTATTTTTATTTTCTTACCTCGACGTTTCGATCATGTTACAATGATCTTGGTCTCGAAAAATAGTACGCGATTAAGACCCGGTAAAATGTAAATATGAATTTCAATTGTCAAACTAATTTTTTTGAGTTTGATATTACAACGTTATATAACAAATTACATTACAAGTTACGCAATTACCCCGCAGTTTACATCATAATCCCCGCTTCGTTAACTTCGTTTACTGCCACAGTTGAGTAAATTATACAAATACAGTGATGTTTGTTATCGAACTTGTACTTTGTACATAATGATCCTCATACAGTTGCGCATCTTCCATACAATTTTTTTTACCGGTACCGGTATCTTTTTTGTAGGAAACGACAACTTATGGAATTGTAGGAAAAACGGTTTCCCTAAGACCGTTTTCAAAAAACAGGCAATGATCTACCTGAAGACAAGTGACCCTACCTACTGATCGTAATTAACACTAATAAACTGTATATTATGAAAAAAAAAAGAGAAATATGTTTAAAACTAACTAAAAACTAAGTAAAACTAATTTACCTTAAAAAAAACACAATAAAATAAAAATACATAAAAAAAGGAAACTTAAACCACTATCAAATATTAATAAAATAAAATAAAAACCCGCTGTGCTACAAATAAAATATGTCGTCAAGAGGATCCGCACGAGGCATCGTCCCCAAAAGGCTGGCAACATTCCCTCTCTGAATGGCCAAGCTGACCCTCTGAGCGAGAAAGCTACCATCCCTTCGGTCACCACTAACACTAATTGTATTCTGAATATAATAACCGAAGATCACTAGACGACTACGATAGAAGTTATGGAGTGTATTACCACCGACTACTAAAAAAATCCATACCATTTTTAACTAACAAGCTATCCAATATCAAACCTCTCATTTTACAGGTAGAAAAGAAGTCCCCAATAAGCAGAAGTAACGACTCGCGTGCTTCCTTCGCAAGAAGCGAACATGTCGAGTACAAAGAGCCTCGGCCCGAACCTTCCAAGCCTATCTCTATAGAGCGGGGCGCAGACGAGAGAGGGCCCACAGTCCCCACCGTCATATACCGCTCCTCTATTGATAAGGGAAGCGGGTCACCGAAAGGAGCTACTAGCATATTGTAAGACTATTTTATTTTTGTATAGGCGTGACGGCCTCTGTGGCGCGGAACTGCAACGCAGAAGGGTTCGATTCCCGCCGGGAACAAATTTTTTTGCTAACCATAAATGTTTGTTTCTGGTTCTGGGTGTATTCTATGTATCGTATGTATGTATGTATTTACAAAAAAAAACAGTATAATATGTAGTATATCCGTTGTCTAGTACCCATAGTACAAGCTTAGTGCTTAGTTTGGGGCTAGAATGCGCTGTGTCTAATGTCGTGCAATATTTATTTATTATTTTGTTAAACAACGGCTTATGAGGTTATTCGATGGGTTACCCATGTAAAAGCATTTTTTCGAGTACTTCAGAAGGTTCGTTAAGAAATGGGGTTGGCCGGTGAAAGCTATTCGTAGATGGCACCACCATAGACGGATCTTCGTGGCGTCTTTTGTTATTTTAACGGGCTTTGAATCGTTTCAAATTTTTCATTTTCTGAGTCAAGGAAGACCTTTCGACTGCTATTTTAAGTCATAGAAACCGCATCAAATATGTATTCTAACTGGCCAGTAAAAGAACACTTGATGAGCTTAAAAACGTGGTGCATAAGCTGTATAGACTGACACTTATTGGCTTTACTCTAGGAGATAACAAAAAAAAAGCTAAGTGGTTTTTTATACATACAAAATTACCCCAATCTGTCATTTTAACAGTTGCCAACCCCATTGGTCCCGTTTGTTATCTCTAATATTAGCTCTGATAGCAGTCGTTAGGTCAATTTAGAGGCTTTAGGACAACTTCAAAATTATTAAGGCTACGTCCGCACAGACTGGAAGGGCCAAGTTCGCAACTGGCCGCACTGAGCACATGCCAAGCGACTAGCTAGGCGCCAAGCGCTCAGTGTGGCCAGTCGCAAACAGTCTATAACGTTCGTTTTACTTAAGGCATCGCTAGGTGACTCACTATGCGGACTTTGCCTAACACTAGGTGAGCATATATACGAAAAAGCAGAAGATTCGTTATTGGTTCACGTTGAGTTATTTTTCTTTTTATGTTTCTTGGTTTGTAAGATATTTGTCTGAATAAAGTAACTTGCTTTCCATCCAGTACGGATCAGAGCGGGACGCTAGACCGGAGTTCGATGCCGGACCGAGGCGGGGGCGGGGCCGTGGCTGGGGCCGGGGGCGGGACAGAGAGAGAGCGCGCGGAGAGGAGCGCGAGTGTGACAGAGAGGGGGTCGCCGCCGCGCCGACCGCCGCCGCCCGCGCCGCCGCACGGCCGCCTGGCGCGCGCGCACTCACACGCCGCGCCCAGCCGCCCGCCCGACCCGCCGCAGGTACCTTTTATTTTATTTATTTCTTATCGGTTGTGAACCGATTATGGCCATTAGGAAATTAGCCAGTGTCAAGTATTATTAATATATGCAAGTTATTTGCATCGAAACAGTCAAGTCGTCATAATGAAAGTCAAGTCTAGGGAATCTTTGTATACACGGCGGCCATTTACAAAGATTGTTCACGGAGCTTTGGAGACAACGCTACCGATTTTCACTTTCATTGCACTTGTACACCTCCACGAAACTAAATTGATTCATATGCACCCCGAAATTAAACAATTTTCACGCATTTGAACTAGGTTTCACAATAGTGAAAATTTAACAACACATCGCATTTCCGTTCGCGTTCCTGCCAAAACTTGCAGGTACCTTGCTGCATCAGATATTTAATATATTACTCAATAGGGGTATTCAGTTTCCTAGTTATGGCCTCTTTGCCACTAATTTGGGCCAGTTTTTCGTCTTTAAAAGTGTTAAATCGTTTGAACATGGGAGCATTTGTTAACGCGCTAATTCCGTGTTTGAAATTGTTTTTTTTTTTTTAATTTACGAAATTAAACAATTTACACGCTTTGAAACTAGGTTTCACGAAAATGAAAATGTGCCGATGTGTATAATAAACGGACCATGTTTCACTAACGCGTTGCAGACAAAAGAATAGAGGAATTGAGTCGCACTGACATTCCAACATCGGTTACGGACTAAAAATCTTTGGATGGGGTGTTCAGAGACATAGGTAATTGCGAACACTTGTTGTGGCGTTACTACCAAAACTCATAAATTCACCTTTTAATTTTATTATGTGTTTTCGTTTCAGATTCCCCCCCGAGTTGGCGGCGCGGCCCCCCGCCCCCCGCCCGCTCTACCCCCCCGCCAACAGTCCGTTGCGGCAGACCTCAACACTTCCCCCAGGTATAGTTGGAGATGTATAACTATGTATTTCATGTACAGTTCTTTGCGTGTTAACTTTCAGTCATAATTGGCTTCACGCTCAAAACTGTGAAACAGCGATGGCAGCGTCATTAGCCTCGTAAGACTTGCATTTTGGCAAAATAGGCGCCAAGCGCTCAATGCGGCCGGTCGCGAACCTTCTAGAGTCTAGACCGATCGTTTTAGTTGAGTGACTTGCTAGCCTCTAGCCACTAAGCCAGACGTGCGTACAGGTTGGGGCAATATGGGCATTGGAAAACATGTTCCATGGATAAACCGTTTATTGCATACATTGGTACATGCTCCCGAAACTTTATTTAAATGTTTTATTCGAACCGGTGTTGGCAAAACTATCGCCAACCTTCGTTTTGTCGATTGTGTAAAAGTTTATTTGTTATCTTTATTACTGTGCCATCGAATAGGTACAACTAACCTGAATCAGATTTCATAGAATTTTCCAAGAAGAATTGCAAATAGAATTAGGTTACTAAATCGTAGACTATTTTAAGTACTTAGGAGATAATGTTCAATGATTCGTAGATGAAATTATACTTAGACGGATAAATAACTGATGAGGGAGAGTAATCCAACAGGTCTTTGCCTAAATGAAGGACCTCATCATCAAGATGGCTCCTCAGTGCAACAAGTAATCTGTCCCCTCGCCCTTCCTTCCTATAGATATATGTAGTTCTCATACACAGCTTGGGACATTAGATAAACATTATTTACTTGAGTTTCTACTAGATGTACTCACTCTTGCACGGACATAAGCGTGACTTTCATATTGGCCGTTACCATGATCTATTTATATAAGTCGTTGAACTAAAAAAAAACATCAAGTAATTTTTATTACCAGTTAAAAAAGCATTTTTGCATTTTTTTAATGCCAATAAAAAAGTATTGTTATTATTTGTCGTTTTTTAGTAGTCGGTGGAGTTTTGGCGGGAATGCGTTAAGGAGATGTGTTGCTAAATTTTCATTTTTGTGAAACTTAGTTCAAATGCGTGTAAATTGTTTAATTTCGGGGGCATATTAATCAATTTAGTTTCGTGAAGGTGTACAAGTGTAAATAAAAGTGAAAATCGGTGCAAAACATGGACTTTAGCTAAGTGTTGTCTCCAAAGCTCCGTGAACAAACATTGTAAAAAAAATATCCCCCTTTTTACAATGATTCCCCCGACTTGACTTTAACTATGACGACTTGACTGTTTCGTTCAATGCAAATAACTTGTAAATATTGATAATACTTGACATTGGCAAATTTCCAAATTGAAAAGCCATTTTAAAGAAGAAGAAGAGTAGTCGGTGTATTTTTTTTTTGAGAGAAGATCGACGGTAAAACAACAAGTAACGATCATGGTAGGGCAAAATATGTCTAGTGTAAGTAATATGTCTAGTGCACTAGCTCCGCAATTTCACCCGCGTAAGTTCCGAACCAGCGGGAATATCGTGATCAAAAGCCTGTGTTAATCTAGATCTCCAGCTATCTGCATACCAAGTTTACCCGCAATCGGTTCAGCTAGTTCGCAATCATCAATCGCAGCAATCGGTAGTTTTTGCGTGAAATAGTAACATGTTCGTTGACTTACGCACGGATTTTCACCTTTATAATATTAGTTATCTTAGTAATATTATAAACACGAAAGTTTGTATGTATGTAAGTGACTTTGTTACTCTTTCACGCAGACTACTGAACCGATTGCGAACAAACTTAAAATATACGTAGTTAGCGACCTGGAATAACACATAGGCTATGTTTTATTCCGGTATTCCCGCGGGAACGGAACTTACACGGGTGAAACCGCGGGGCGCAGCTCGTGCTATATATGTATAAGAATTGGACCATCATGATCGACCAATTCCATACTATAATTTTCATTTCCATGTCATGTAAGGTTACGTCAAACATGCGACTCCGAAGTCAACTTTTACAACAAGTTTAATTTGATGTGCTATAAATATTTTCAAGGAAACATACATCATCGAATATTAAAGTTAAAAAGTAGCTCTTAAAAAGTATTATAGTTTAAATCTATGAAAGATACGTTCAAATTTTTTTTTTTTTTTAAAGTAAACATACCCAAGACATCGCGTGTAGGGCAATCGCCAGGCACGGGAGGACGCGAGCTCAAATAACGACGCGTACTAAACTTGATAATTGTGTTTTTCCTTGTAAATATTTCTAGTGATTAAGCCTAAGTGGGCAGTATACTTCAGTTGCACAGCGTTTTGAGCGTGACTTCAGAGAAGTCATTGTTTGACTGGAACTTATCTTATTCTGCTGTACCTACTACTTACTAGTAAATTCTTCTAAGAACTCTGCACAGTAGCACTTGTCTAATACAAGGTGGGCAATACAAAGTAACTTTATTAACGTCCACGTTGCAGAGGGCGGCGTGCGGTGGCGCGGCAGGGCTCCGTGAGCGGCCCTTTCGCGCCCACCAACCCGTTCACGGCACCCAGACATGCAGAGTTCATCATACCACAGAGAAACAACGTCCGGAGATCATCCACCACTGATAGAAATTAGTTTACATTAGGTATGCAGTTAATCTCATCCAAATATGACACCACTTATTAAACATCATTTGTGATTTATTTAAGCGTCCGTGGTGCGACCTCCACATATAATGTGTGGTTATCAAATTATAATAAGTATAAACAACCTATATAATCTGTTTGCTAAAATGGACCAAACTGAAACAAACTTTATTTTTTTCCATAAACCTGAAATGTACCATACTATTTTTCAATTAAATAAGTACAGTAAAGTTATATTTTTTACTGTTAACCACACTTCAGGGAATACTGGTCATTTTTTTCTGAAAATAAGAACAGTTAAATCACATTTTAAATTTCTTTCGGAACATTTGTTATGGTCAGTTTCGTTCATTAAATTAGCAGATGGATTATGGAATTCAGAGTTTCAACTGATGTTACAAAACGACCCAATAGGTTCACTGAGATAATAATATTTTTATACATAAATTAATCTAGATAATGTATAACATCTACCTGCAGAAGTGTTGAAATGTAGAATATTATGTGTTAGCAACGGAGTTGACGGCGAATTTTGATAAAGTACTGACTTAATATTTATTTTTGTTTTTATTGCTCAAGGCATTTTAAAAGGTATTTTAAAGTACTGACTTAAACAAAAATGCGTAAGGTTCCACAGGAGAATTTTTAATTTCTTATTAAAATATTTTACAGCGGAATTTTACCGTCTTGGCTTTTAAGCTTTCCTAGCTTGAGTTTATTCGTCACCAGTGTGTTTATAACATTATCAAAAATCGTCGCCAAAGTATTTTGGGCAATATCTAAATTATTAAAATTAATGTTAATATAGTATTGTAGATGTGTATAAATATATCTACCAATTACATAAGTACTTGTGTACAATAAATTTTTTAGTCGAAAGCTTGTATTTTTGGGCTGTTGTTGTTCGATCATATCAAATTTTATTAATTCGTTTTTTGTTTTGTAAAGTAATTTTCTATTTAAATGCTTTGCGTTTCAAAGATTTTGTATATTTAGTATCTGTATCTTATTTAATAATTTATGAATTATAATAGTACACATGGTGATGTTTCAAATTGTAGATTTGTATTTTAACTCCTTAATAATTCAGGGTTATGTATGATGCAAGAGATAAAATATTTATTGCAATAATAAAAAAAGTTCAAAAGTACCTACTAATTGTATTTTATTTTTTACCTTTAATTTTAAACCTATGTCGATTGGCTAAAAATCTAAAAAATGCCATAAAGTGGATAATTGACACGAGAAATTAGGAGCGAAACGGCAGACGATTGAAGGAAAAAATAATCCGCTCTACCATGCTAGTTTGTCGTTGCTGTCGTTCAAATAAATTAAGAAAATTTTAAATAAAAAATACCCCGGCTACTTTTAAAAACCACACACAATTTTTTTTTAAGTTTGTTTTTTTTTTAATTATTCAAGTGTTTTTTTTTTAGCTGAACGACAACGCGACGACTTCCCGACGACTTATAAGACAGTCATTCATTAATTCCCACATTCTCCAGTCTCGTAAACAAGCTGGTTAAAATGACTAGCGAAATATCGAGCTCCGCGAATAAAATTTTAAGAAGGTGAACACCCCGTTCATTAGTAATTTTTGTAGTGACTTATAAGACATGGTAGGGCCCAATGTGATAAGTGTGATCCTAAAACTCGGTCTCTGGTAGCTTTTAGAACCTAAATCGATGTCGCAAGAGACTAATTTTAGAAAAAAAAACAAATTAATTAGTAACTAAACAATTTTTATTTACAATACAATTAAACGCTAAAATGTATTTTGGGGCGGGCAAGCTGAATGCAAACCAACATCCTCCAACCTACCCCTTAATAGGTTCTAGAATAAAATGTTCAGTCATTGTATACAGTCATATTATAAAAACAATTTGGGTAGGTATGCGCGTATAATACTAAACATAGTCCTGAATTGGACAGATTGAAGTTTCAGCGAGTATTTCAAAAGAATAGAATAGGTTTTTACTGTAAAATATATCAATTTTCCATTAGGAAAGGTTTTACTAGTAGACAGACATGAAACTAAACACGAGATATTTTTCAGATGTAACTGTCTAGTAATAAGTAGAATAGACTATTATATACACGGGCGTGGCGATTGACTTATATCTACCATAAAGTACCTACCGACAATACGACATTAAATTAAACTAGGTACGCTATATAAAGATAGCAAAAAATGCTGAAAGAAGCCGATTTTGACCAAAACTAAAATGGCATTATTAGATTTTTGAAAAAATTTGTTACCCTAGTCAGGAATCGAACCTTGTCTTTTTGCAAAAAAATAAACATCCTATATTATTGTACCGATCGATTGTGTTGCTAATAAATCAAATCCTGGAAACAAAAACGTATGGTAAATCGCCAGAAATGTCTATTTTTTTTTTAAATATAAAATAGTCAAGTATTCTGTACAAGTAGGTATTCGTGCGTTTACTTGCGTGCGACTTTGAATTGAGTAGGCCGTGCGACGACCTACTCAATTTTCATTTCTGCATTTCTCATCGTTACAGATCTTATTCCAATTTCAAAATATTCGCACACGATCGATTCCTTCGATGAAAGCATTAATTGGATACCATTTTGAACAATAACATTGTTATAATCTTTTTATGGTTAAATTGCCACGTTTTTGTTAAAAATACACAATTTTCGCACTATGTTTGTTTTCAGCTTTTGATCTCTATCAGCAACATTATTGATCTGTACAATAATATAGTAATTATTTTTTTTGCAAAAAGACAAAGTTTATTTCTTGACCAGTAATAAATTTTTCAAAAATCTAATGATGCCATTTTAGTTTTTTTTATCAAAATCGGGGACGCAACTCCTTTCAGCATTTTTTGCTATCTCTTATCCCCTGAAAGCCCATCGAAATGGTTTTACTCTGTATAAAATATGTAAGGCTACGGTCGCAAGGTAGAAGTGGCTGGTTTAGCGGCTAGAGGCTATCGAGTCACCTAACTAAAACGAACGGTCTAGAAAGTTCGCGACCGGCCTCATTAAAAGCTAGGCGCTTGGCTGTGTATCTTGTCAGAATGCAAGCCACTAGCCGCCTACCTATGTGGCCGTAGGCCGTAGCCAAAGGTAATGAAAACCCTAGCTTGTTCGGCATTTGCAGTATGTTCTACGAACTAATATTAGATAATATAAGTAGGTACTGCAACTGAGTTCGAAGAATGTCGTGTTGTCTTACACATTTTATAATACGTTTACAAAGGAAACAAACTAAATTAATATCACAGACAATACACAATTGCCATCACTAGCTGCGCTCCTCGGTTTCAGTTTTGTTATTCCTGATCCCTTCGGGATATCTTATTTCAGGATAGGTACTTAAAAGTATCGCAACAGGTCAGTAGTTAATTAAATGCGTCATCCATCAAGGAAAGTTAGGTATGGACAGTATATCAAAAGTCGATAAGCACATTCAGTTTTTCTAAATAGCTAAACATCAGCTATACCTACCTAATTGTGAGGTGTCAAAATAAAACAGACTTTTCGACAATAGCCGAGTTTTTGGCGGGAACTCGTTGAGGATGTGTGGTGTTAAATTTTCATTTTTGTGAAACCTAGTGCAAATGCGTGCAAATTGTTTAATTTCGGGGGCATATTAATCAATTTAGTTTCGTGAAGGTGTACAAGTGAAATGAAAGTGAAAATCAGTGCAAAACTTGGACTTAGTGTTGTCTCCAAAGCTCCGTGAAAAATCTTTGTAAATAAATGGCCGCCGTGTTTACAAATGATCCCCTAGACTTGACTTTAACTATGACGACTTGACTGTTTCGATACAAATAGCTAGCATAATGTAATATAATACTTGACACTGGCTAATTTCCTAATGGCCATAATCGGTTCACAACCGATAAGAAATAGAAAATAGACAATAGCCGTTTAACTTCTTTTTTTTTCAGTATGTCTGTCTCGTTTTCACCACTAACAATTATGTCTACAGCGATTTTGAAACTCAAATGCGATCATCGACTTTTGATGGTGACTGTATCCGACAAACGTAGGTACTTACACAACAAAGCAAAGGTACCTGTACCAGCAGCGAATTCATGTACAGGTAAGCCGACATTGAAATGATATACAAGCCGAACAGTTTGATAACCCACCCCAAAGTGCCGCAAAGACCTAAGGCTGCGTTTCCACCAGAGTTGTGCGAGGGTGCTTAGCGAGAGATGTGTTTGATGAAAACTAATAGAATCGCTCCATTTAAAGCTCAGCAGACCGGGGCCGGATAAATTGAGATATCCTATTGGTTCCTATCAAACACATTCATTGATACGCACTTTCGCACTTTCAGATGAAAACCCTGCCAAATACTAAAATGCGCGTTAAAATGTTATAATAAGTTACCTACGAACGTACAAACTTCCGCATTTATATTAGTAGGTGTGCCTATAAGGTTGGCTTGCGCTGCAATACTTAGCCCTAACTAACGTGTTAACTCTTGTGACTGGTCTTGCACTGACACAAGCTAGCTCATTAGCCCGGAGCTAAGTATAGCAGCGCAAGTCAAGCTAACAAAGCAGTTCGCCAATAAACTATAACTTATACTTGCCAATAATTAAAAAATAGAAGAGATCGTTCAATAAACATTTAAAAAATACAAAGAAATTAACAATAAGTTCAGTCGATGCTGTGTTAAATAAATAACACAGCATTTTACATTTACCAAATATACCTACATAGTTTTACACATAGGTTGGTTGATAGGTAAGTAGGTAACCCAACCTAACCTATCCAAGCCTAGATACTATTTACATACTTACATTAGTGTTATTGAGAAGTAACTCATATAAATTCACATAATAGGTACCTAATGAATATTTACCGAGCAACTTTTGAACACTTTTTCTCGCTTTTTTTATATCTGCAGACCTCTGTGTATCTCCTATAAGGATCCTACAACAACATAAATATATAGAAACGATTGAACTGATATAGAAATATCAGTTCAATAGTTTCTTAGATTCCTTTATACATTTATATTACGTTGGTGCAGGAATTCCAAAACTGGGACTGGGAACTGAAACTACCGCGTAACTCCCGTCGAGCTCACCTCGACGTCTCACGTCGGTTTGAGAATAAGTACTATGCTGTCGATAACGGGGTTGAAAAAAGCTACCGCGCAAGGAGCGAGCAGAAATTGTCTATGGCTTTAAAGTCGACAATTTCTGATTTATTTTTAGGACGATACAAGAATCCTTTTTTATATGAAAAGAGTTTCACCACAGAACGCTGCGTCGCAGCGTTGTAGTACTTAGGTACGTACAACACAACAACACCGCTGATCGAGTGGATTTTTTTTGTGAAATTCTAGGACAGAAGACGGTTTTGGCATTTCATTTGATTAACCATTTTTTCTCATTCAAATAATCTTAAACTGTGGTTTGAGTCGGGGTCATCGTCATTAAAATCATTTATAATATTCTGAAGTTCGTCTGTCATTTCTTCCGATATATTCTCAGGGGTGGTCAGACAGTCACAGATTTCAGTTTCCTTTAACTTCGCTTCGGTCCACAGCAATTCAGTTTTATCGTCGAGTAGCCTGCTTGTAGTGTCCATTTCTTCTAAGATATCTGATACCTGAAATAGATTAAAGAAATATTCATCCATTTTTTATTCATTATTTATTTACTTTTAAATAAAATAATTAGGTCTTTAATTCATATTGTAACATACTTACTTCTTTACTTTTTAGTGCCTACTTAAGTAGGTACTTATCATACAACATTATCTGTACCTATAGTAAGAACTCACGTATTTTAACCCAATCACAATTAAAATTTATAAGCAGTATACTTATAAAATTTAAACAAAATAATAAATAACTTGATTTTAGGCCTAGACTACGAAATTTTCGCATACGAATTCAATATTTGCATGCGAAAACAAGTCATGTACCTACCTACGAGAATTTTTCTAATAACGCCACTCGAAAAATACGACACTTGAAAACTCGCTGGTGGTACTTCATTTGGAGTGGTCGGAGTCATCATAACTCACTGAATTTAAATAAGTCTGTAATTGATATATTAATCATTGTTGGCATCATAATCTGCTTCACTGATCACATATACATTGTGATAAATTGAATTCCATACTAAAAAACTTGGCATATAAAAGCGAACAAATTGTACCAATTGATGTGCTACCCTTGTACCTTGGTCTGTCAAGGTTGACATGTTTGATGTCGTACTTTCGAAAAGTAAAAATAAAAAACGTGTGGGTAAGTAACCACTTGTTGCAGATCACACGAGCTATTTGTGGTAGTTTCTTTCATAATGATGTCATCGAGATTGAAAGGATTGAGATTCTAGAAGCGATGAGGTGTTGTGAGCGGATGATAGTGTACCTGGGGCATTCTTCCAAGAGGTGCCTCCAGCTTTGGACTGAGGAATTGTAGCAAGGACAGAGGTCGTCACTCAGTATTTTGAAGCGGAACAGATATTCTTTGTAGTACTCGTGATTGGATAGAAGTTGGGAGTTGGGTGATGGAAAAGGTAGGTTTGATGATTTGTAGAAAGTCGAGGAGGAGAGGGTGGGAAGAATGATGAGATTTGGCGTAGACAGCTGATTCGGGGACCTGTTAAGGATTAGTAACTATAACATTGTATTGTTTAGATTTGATTAGTAGGTTAGTTATTAAGGTAAGTAGATAGGTTTATAGTTAGTAGGAAGCAAAGATTAGATATTTTTATATTTAAAGAACTTGGCTCTTCAATTTTGATCCTCACCTGATTTATAATTATAATATTGGGTGATAGGGGTGTTTGTAAAAAACGTGGTTCATTTGACGTTTTCTTGGTTCTGGAGTAAGTTTTCACTGTCACTTCCTCCGTATATGTTTGTTCTGGTAGAGCCTAAAATTATAATCCTTTATCATGGATGTGGCTTATCCTCGCAAGTTCACAACACGAGAGATTATACAAATTCCAACAGAAGTAACCCAGGTAAGTTTTAATCATAGCAATTTATAATTGTCCTGTTTCATTTACCGACCACGATAATATAAAATCGGTATGTAATAATATTTTTGCATAATAGTCTTTGCTTGTATTTAAACATGTAGGTGTTCAAACCACACCGGCGAAGCCGCGGACAAAAGTTAGTATGAAATAAAATAATATACTTACAACACACTTTAACCTCGCCTGATTTGAATTTGTCAGATTTAAACCCTTCACTTCGTTTACCGACTCCACGATTCTCCATTTTACACCATTGACATTGAATTTGCTGTTTATAAGGTATCTGAAAAGGGAGCGATAAATTAAGTAGGTACTTACATTATTAGTAGGTTATTTAAACGTATAGTATGAATTTTTACACCTTCATGAATTCAATTCACATAGAATTGAATTTATGTCAGGTGTAAAAATTCCACCCTGTAGAACATCCATCATATAAACTTACGTATTCAATTTGTCGAATATGTCATCTTTATGACAATAGTCTGAAAATTCAGTAGAATTCAGCAACCGAAAACTTATTTGACTGTCTTTACGTTTTCGACCAACAACCCAAAAATGGCATATAGTATTTGTGGTCTGGATCCAAATCATTTTATAATCATTGCTGACAAGAATATTATCTTCTTCGTCTGATTCTGATATACAAAAAACTTCATCCTTTGAATCGTTAGATTGTTGGTTATTTGTATCTATTAACCGATCATTAGGATTAATTAAAGAAACAAAGTTTGAGTCATTTTCATCGTCAACATTATCCATTGTACAATTCGAGATTATAGTGGTGTCGTCGTCAACCGCGTTTGGTCTCAAAACAGACTGAAGCATTTTTTTATTAATTTCATCCGGTTTTAAAATTAACATTCCAGTAGGAATGTTTGGTTTCTTTGCTTTGACCTCTTCCTTGTCCGTTTCTCCGTATTCGGAATAAACTGCAGTGATTTTGATATCTGATACACCTTCTGAGACTTTAGAATCATCAATTTTATCATTGTTTTTTAGTATAGAATCAGATGGATTAATTATCAAGGTATTTGGGTACGAAATACATGAATTTATTAGCGATAGTGGATGTTGCGTTATATTTTTTAAGATACTATTTGATGAAAGATGATAAAATCCATTTGTCCGGCGAATTTTGATTGGTTTTACAATAGGTTTATTTGTTGCAACTTTTTTCTCGGTTTCCTTATCACTTTTGTCATTTATAAATTCACATGATAATTGATTATTTGCATGACCGTTACCGTCTTTAGAACTGCTGGGTGACTCCTGTCCAACTATTATCTCACTGTGTTCCATTTTAACAGGTATAAATGACAAGGGATCATTTATTATATTATCATTATCAACTTTATTGGTAATTATCCAAACGCCTCGCGTTTTCTTTGAATTTCGAGGTCTTGATATCTTTAAAGTTTCTAATCCTAATTGTTCTTCAAAATCGTACGGACCCACGAATACACAAGATTGATTAATATTTGGCGTTGCGTAAAGGCCAAATTGAGTGCCGGAATTATTTTCGCTACATATTTGAGATGATAATCTGACCGTTTTGCCAGATTTGCGAGCTAGACCTATCGCTTGCACTATACTGTCATATTTCACATAAAATCCTTTTTTATAAAACTGAATTTCAGAAAAATCATCTTCTATTGTCATTAAAAACCACTTTGAACTTTCCGATTGATTACTTATTGGCAGTGACCCGTTATCGGCATCTTTCACAAAATTCAGATCATCATCAACTGAGTTGATTTCGTGTGTTTGTTTTTTAACATTATGTTTAGGTGAATCTTGGATGATGATCCCATCTGTGTCAAACATTTTCTTAGCGTTAAGTTGCTTTTCTGCATTTACTTTTGTAACAGATCCAATTAGTTCCCAGCACCAATCCTTGCCACCTAATATGCAAAAGTTGTCTTTTAAATCGGTTGCATTGGTTAGTAGGTTCCTTATTACTGGGGGATATTTATTTAATTCAGCAAATCTAATATCATCTATGTTAATACAATCATCAAAAAATGGGTGTTTTTTATTTACAGCCATAAATATTCGATATGGTTTTTGCTTCGTTACTAAAAACAGATTTTTCCGTTCTCTGTATCGAGCTAAGATAAATTCAAATGTATGTAGTGCCAATTTATGTCTTTGAGGTGGTTCTAAAGAGTTTTTGATAATTCCACGTTCCAGACGTTCTTTATAAATTTTGTAGTTAGTTTCTAACCAAGCTATTAGTTTAATTTTACTCTCTCCAGGCTCAGTGGATACATTATTTTTATCGATCGTAACTTCAGATATCTCTTTGAAAGATTTCTTTGTATCTAAATCGCTGAATTTTAAACCGTCTTTTACATTATGTATATCAATGTCATTGTCATCAACTCCATTTATCAGTTTTAGCATTTTTCTCTGCAGTGAAATATCATTTTTCTCCATTTCAAGTATTTTA
Organism: Idaea dimidiata; assembly: GCA_949358125.1. Taxonomy (NCBI): domain Eukaryota; kingdom Metazoa; phylum Arthropoda; class Insecta; order Lepidoptera; family Geometridae; genus Idaea; species Idaea dimidiata. The sequence continues at coordinate 8,952,232 of OX442339.1, read as the reverse complement.
TTATTTGTATTTCGGTAGTATTCACTACTATACTTTCTACGCACATATTCACTTGTCCGAGCACAAGTACTGATGATATCATGTGATGAGTCATCACATGAAGAATAATTAAAATCATTGTCTGATTTCTTTCTATCAACTGCAATTCGTGGCCGAAGATTATTTTTGATGCTATTATTATCTAAAGAGTCTTCCAGTTTAGCCGGCTCTTCTGACACAATCGTTGTATTATTTTCAATTTCGGGATTATTGTAATTGTATTCTTGTTTAAGATTAATAGAGGACTCTGTGAATTTTCCTTTACAAAAACATCGATATAAGTTATGTACCATACACCAAGGCTCAATATTGGCACAATCAAGCTTGTTTTCGATGATCATCAGTTTTCTTTTCTTTTTGATATCAGGGTTAATATTTGAATTACGGAGGTAGTCAGCATATTTTTTGGTCGATTGTCTAATTCGTTTTCGATCCTTTAACAAAATACTTTGTTGACCGCTTAGTACAACAGTTTGATGAAATTTTTGTTCTTCTTTTGCTAAGTTCCAATTAATTGCTCTGTCTAAATTAATTAAACCAGGTATAAATTTGGAATCGCCTTGTTCTAACATTTCTATGTCTTTGTATTTTTTAGACTTTTCACATTTACAACCAAACATACATTCAAGATTACCACAATGTTGTTTCAAAATAAAAGTTTGGTGTAATGAATCACAAATACAGCCTAATCGACAATAACTTTTCTCACATGGTAGGCTACTATCACTCCGTGATGTTTCAGGTAATTCAATAACAGTTACAGCCAGCCTATCTAACTCGGAGTACCTCTTTCTTGGTTTATCCTTTACAACAACTTCAGGTATTATTGAAGGTTCATTATCACGAATATCAGGATCATCTTTCACAAACAACGTACTGTCTTGTATTAAACTTATTTCCACTGCATTTAATATATCAGAAATAACATGTTGTACTTCTAAATATATTTGTGAATTGTTTTCAGATTGAATATTTGTTTCATTGTTTTTGTCTCTATCCAGTGAAGTTATGTTGTCAATATCTTGGCGCATTAATATCTTTCTTTTATCACAGTTATATTTTAAGTTGAAAGTTATAAAGCATTTTTTGTTAGCTTGAATAACAGATTTCTGTGACGATTTTCCTAGAACAGAAACAGCAAACTCCGCCCATTTCTCTGTAATAATTCCATTATCATCTCTAAAGCTATTCAAGATTTTTAAAATAGATGAGTCGAATACTGAACCATAACTTGACATTACTTCTAGAGCCGGTGATGGTATATCCACTAATTCTATTTGTCCTATGTGATATTTTTGATGTGAATCATCAAGATATTTCTTTCTTTGTAAGGGCCCCGGTTTAAATTTAATAGCAAGTGAATTTTGCAATAAACCTTTTCGCTTCACCCGTTCAGTTATTTTCGAGTGAGGTTTATTTTTTACTGGCACATCATCACATTTTTTTCGGTCCAAATTAAAAAGGATTTTTTTCTTTCCTCCTCGACTACCATTTATTTGGATGTATTTACCTTTCCATAAAACAAACTGTTTTGGATTGAAATGTTCTTGAGGGTTGATATTAACGATCATTTGCCAAGCAGTCCTGTTCAGTGGATTACTACTTTCTAAAACCTTAGAAGCCACTGTTTTGGTGTTTTTGGCATTTGAAGAACCTCCTCTAATTTTACGCAGCAAGAAAGCTTGTTGCTTTTCTAAGTCTTCATTCAAATATGCGAAAGTATCTTGTTCGAATAAATTTCGAATATCTCTCACAGTCTTTACTTTTAACCTAGATCTTTTCTTTGGAACATAATACTTATCCATTTTTGGCCTAAAATAACAATCCATAGTTTCTTCATATTTTACATCAATAGGTTTTGCAGGCACGACCTCTAATAAATCTTGAAGCTCGTTACATTCTTGAGAATCAGTTCGTAAGATATTTGAACTGAATACTTTAGAATTTGAATCACCTTCCATTGTTTCTGTTTTTGCTGTTTACCTACAAAAAAGTAACAAATTTAACAGTCACAACATATTTTGCTCTAGACACTTAAGTGTCATGGGTTCGAGCTTCGTTGTCCATTGCTCGGCGAGCAGTCGATCGATCTGTTGCAACCGCGTGGCGGCCGAGCAATGGAAAACGAAGCTCGGACCCGGCCGGCGCTCGTGACGTTCTACTCGTAATATAAATCATCCCTAAGGGTACCATTTGTGCCATTGTATTAGGTCAGTAAACACTAAAGACAACAAAAAATCATTCGAAACAAACAAAAAAGAAACGAAAGAAAAAAAAAATCTTTTAAATATGAAAAAATACAACTACAAAACACTACTATTCCATTTTATTTAAGTGCATGCTTAAGCACTTTCAATTAGTTGTTTTTGGAGACTTATTTTTCCTTCATTTATGGTCTTGGTACAAAACCTTAGACACGTAAATCCGACTCGTACCTACTTGGATTTTTAATCAGTCTTTGAGTTTTCGTTTCGATCGTCTTTTGTTTATACCTTGCTCGTCTTTTGTTTCTTATTTGATTGTCTTAAAGTTAAAAGGCGAAAGATTTATGCTTATTGATAGGAAAGGAATTGGGTAGGTATGTAAGATTTTTTGAAAGGTGTGAAAATAAAAAAAAACCATTTGGAGATATTTTGGTAAGATGCTGTATTTTTTTATTTTGAGCTCAAAATAGTAAAGATTACAGAAAAATATCGAAAAAACCAATGACAAAGATGTGACCTCAGATTGTTGCAGCGACCATTAATATACAACGGCATGTTATTTTGGGTCGTACATTATCGACGTCAGACAACAGTAGAAGTAGACAGGCACTTTGCATTGCATAGCTGCTTTGACTTAACGTGGTTATTACCGGCGATTATACTTTTTTGTACGGGGTGTTAAAAGGAGACCCTGGACTCCAATTAACAGATCGTACATTATCGGGGGTGTGATTTATCTGACCGTACGATACCTGGTTGTACAACTGTATATTTTGTGACCATAATATGACGTCATCAACATAATTTTCAAAAACTATACTTATAAAAATAACTACCGATCTAAAGTACAAAAGAATTAAATTAGTGTCTTATAATAACATATTATTTCATATAAAAATAAAAATGTTAAAAAGATACTTTGTTTTTCCTTTACATACCCAATTCTTTGATTCAGATACATTTTAGTCCAATAAAATTGTAGGTATGAGATCGTATGCGTTAAATCCGGAATTTGTGATTTTTGTAGGCTTATTTATTGGTATTAGCCTAATGAATAATCCAAGTTTGTGACCACCAGCGCCGAAGGCAACTATGTCAAAAATCTAAAAAAACCGCTAATATATCGGGCATTTTTCAAGTTTTGGCTATTATAACCCTATTTGATACTACCTTTTCAGGGCGTCTAAAAAGTAGACTACATTTCCCACAATATAAGACTAGAGTTGTCTCTGTAATAACCTTTCAAAGTTAATATTTTTTTAGCTACTTTAGACATATTCGAATAACTCCGGAGACGGGATGAAGTTTCAATCTAGGTATTCTAGACAATTCTAGTCTCATAATGTGTAAAATATGGTCTCCAGGGGGTCGATCTCGACGTCACAAGGCTTTAATCCCAAAATGAGGGCCAGAGACGCTGCCTCACAACTGCACCTCATGTAGATGATTTCTTGCGGTTGTATAAATGGTTATAAAAGGAAAGGCAGGAATCAGCAACCGTGATTGGAACTTCATACCGCCGCTGGAGTTGTTCGAGTGATGTCTAAAATATTACAAAAAATTACAAAGTTGAAAAAAATGATATATGTACCTTAATAGGCGAAAACTATTAGGTCTACAGAGACAATTCTAGTCTCAAATTGAAGAAAATGTTGTCTATTTTGTAGACGCCCTAAGAAAATACTATCAGAAACCAGTCTTTTAGGGTTAGATAGTCGCCAAAATTTGAAAAAAAATATGCACAAACTGGGATTATTAATTAGCCCTAGGTCCTAAACAAGCTTGCAAAAAATTACAGCTACCGAATTTAACGCATACTATCCCATACATTCGAACAATAATTTTACTGGACTATTTGTTGTAAGAAGTTTTTTTGCTGTGGCTTTGATACCTAAAGCTAAATCGACCTTAGCTATAGCTATCTATGCCACAGAATACTCAATCGTAACATATCTCTGCGGAGCGGGATGGGATGGAATTTTTATAGGCATAAATTGACACGTTCCTTAACATGAGAAGAATCTCGTAACGTAGGTACCTAGATAAAGAAAACAGCTTTATACTGGTAGGTAGGTATAACTTATCCCCTAAGGCTCCTAATTTTGTTCTCAATCACATAGGTAATGTACCATTATTGTACGTTTGAGCATAATCTAGGTTGTTATCAAAGATATCATCATATCATAATTCATAATATTATAGTCTTATCTTGTTAGGTAGGTAGGTACCACCAAACCCCATTCTTAGGTATTCTACTACCAAATTCACGGAATAATAAATTTTTACATCTGAATATTTAAGAAAGTAGATAGGTACAGGTATGTTATAGAATTTACAAACTGTGCAGCAGTAATCGCCATTCAGTGTGTGGCTTCCTATTACAATAACAACATGGCGGATCGTCATGTCATCGAAACATAAAATTGGGAACCCACCTTTTTAATCAACTTGAATCACAGTTAATTTGGCCTTACTTCAACGAATCAATTACTGTTTTATTAATATTTTATTTAATACAAACGGACAATCACTTTAGTTTTCGATATTGGTTTATTTTGAAACCATTGTCAATTTGTCATCAGAGAAGACCTACGCGTTTTTTTTTTTTTCTCTATGTTTCGGCTTTCTACGATTAACACGCTTCGCACACTACCTGTGCCACGTTAGGTGAATAAATTAAGTAAAAATATGACTTAAATTACATCACTAGAGAGATACCTTCACAAATAAGTAAAAATAAATACTAAATATAAGCTGATCCGGCGCACTTTGAATCGCCACGCTATAAATCCGAAAAAAAATGACATTGACACTAGCAGTTGATCGACGCGACGCGACGGCTTAAGCCACGCATCAGCGGGCGGGTGTGGCGCATGTGGTTTTGCACCTGTGTGGGTGCTGTATTGACAGAACGCCATGCCGCAACCGCACTCAACAGATGCAAAAACGCATGCGATATTTCCACATGTTAAAACGCAGCAGTATAGTGAACACCAGACCTTAAAAAATTCAAGATATTTCGGGGAGCCTTTAAAGTCCCATACTCACCTAATGACGTGACAGGGATAGGACTGACTAAGTAATTTCAGATGTGTAAAAGGACGTAAGATGCTACTATGCAATATTTTAGTGAGTAAAACAAACAATTCCTAATACCGAACAGGATAACTATTGCTAGTTTAGTTATGTTCTACCAATTTCCAGTGTATGTTATTATTATTACTTATTTATGCTTTAATACAAAAAAATATAGGTTATACGTTACGTTTAGCTGTAAAATGAAAAAAAAAAACTGTCGTGTACTATTAGTTAACCAATCGTGTACTAAGGAAATCTACCAAATGAAGATAAGAGAATGAAAAATAAAATACCAAAATAGTCTTTCCGAATATGTTTTGCAATTTACTTAGAAATATTGAGATCCCTGCCGCCAATATCGTAAGTCACCTATATGCTTCAAATGCACGTCGACATTGACACTGACACTTAGCCTACATAAGTACAAAATGGCGATGTGAACACTTTATAGTGTGGTTTAAGTGTCAGTGTCGTCGCATATTTGAAGCTTAACATAACCTCAAAATCTCTAAAATAACCCCCTTCGGATTACGTTACTCGCACTCAAACACATGCCTATCTAACGGTAACTCTCGTGGTCTCCAAATGCGAGACTCGGTGTCGCAGAGTCGCTCGTGAACACAGTCATACATAAAATTCCAACTTGGTCCCGGCATGCGGCCGGCACATCAGTATCCTACTTCCCTAGCTACCTAGAGTAAGTACTACCTTTAACTTTCACGTTCCAAATTAATACATCGCTATATTTATCAGATAACGTTGATTAGGTATTACCACCGCTACGTTTTAAAGTTTCTAGAAACAACTTGTACTGACAACAATAATCAAAATGGCTGTCGCGCGTCGTTGCATGACAATCCGTGACAATAATAAAATCGAATTGAATCGCAGCGTATGTTTGTTGTGAACACTTACCTTCGTTGCTTAATCAATATTTAATGTTTGCGGGGTAGTGTTTTAGCAATATTTCACAAAACTAAGATGTTTTTAAATATTTCGTTACGACACGTATTACCACAGACACCGTTCTCTTTTCTATTTACCACAGAGAAAAATACATACACAGTTTGACATTTTGTTTAGCTCCTTTCAATTGTGCATTATCGAACTTCTTAGGAATGAAATTAAACCTCCATAATTATCATATCCATTTAATTTTTACTTACAAGAAATAGTGACGAACTTTGAGTATACTTATGCAAACTATAGAGCGCTGGTATGGGAGTTTTGGCGGGAATGCGTTGACGAGATGTGTTGCTAAATTTTCATTTTTGTGAAACTTAGTTCAAATGCGTGTAAATTGTTTAATTTCGAGGGCATATTAATCAATATACTTTCGTGAAGATGTACAAGTGTAAATAAAAGTGAAAATCGGTGCAAAACATGGACTTTAGCTTAGTGTTGTCTCCAAAGCTCCGTGAACAAACATTGTAAAAAATGGCCCCCTTTTTACAATGATTCCCTCGACTTGATTTAACTATGAAAACTTGACTGTTTCGTTCGATGCAATGCAAATAACCTGCAAATATTGATAATACTTGACACTGGTAAATGTCCGAATGGAAAAGCCATTTTAAAGAAGAAGAAGATGGTATGCGAGTATAAACTGTAAGCACGGGTATGAACAGTCAAAAATGACAAAAACGAATTCATCAGTCACCTAGGGTTACGGGGATTGACTGTTTCTCTAGTTAGAATTTATTCTTGTAATAATTATGGTAAAATGTTCAGTGCCGCGGTGTAAAAATGATTCGCGGATCATTAGTCAACCTCAAAATTTGAAAATCTATGTATAGAGCATCTGGTTACACTTTGCGCAGTAGGCAATACCCATAGGCGCGCTCTATAGTTTGCTTATGTAAACTTTAAGGTGACGAAACAAATGTTATATATCTCGAAACAAATCGTACTTGTATTGTCAACATAAATCAAAATGGCCGTCGCGCGTCGTGGACAATAATAAAATCGAACTAAATCTCAGGGTATTTTTGTTATGAACACTTACCTTTGTTACATTATTAATAAGTATTTAATATTTTGGGGGTGGTATTCTAGCAATATTTCACAAAAAACAAGATGTTTTTAAATATTTCGTTACGACACGTATTACCACAGACACCGTTCTCTTTCATAGAGATAAATACATTCACAGACATTTGTTTAGCTCTTTTCAGTTCACTCTGGGAGTTTTGGCGGGAACGCGGTGAGGAGATGTGTTGCTAAATTATCATTTTTGTGAAACCTAAATCAAATGCGTGTAAATTGTTTAATTTGGGGGGCGTATTAATCAATTTAGTTTCGTGAAGGTGTAGACATACGAGTGTAGTGAAGGTGAAAATCGATGCAAAACATGGACTTTATTTAGCGTTGTCTCAAAAGCTCCGTGAACAATCATTGTAAATGGCCGCCGTTTTACAATGATTCCATCGACTTGACTGTTTCGATGCAAATAAGTTATTTATTTCTTATCGGTTGTGAATCGATTATGGCCATTTGGAAATTAACCAGTGTCAAGTATTATTAATATTAATATTAGTTATAAATATTTCTTTAGGAACATTTGAATTCATTCGTTCAAATATAAGCCATACCTACTTTAGTACTAGACTAGTCTTTAGGCCTACAGAGCGCGCACGGTGCAAATGATTCCTTATTTAGTTTGCCAAATTTTTAGGTTATACAGGTTATTATATAAAATGAGTGTAGGTTACGGAGGTGTTTATACTTAACTAAGTACCTAATTTATTTATTTTTTGATGTGTACAATCTTTTCCGCGGTTTTATCGAAGCGAGGTTGTACAATTATAATGTATAATGTACTCTGTGGTTGTACTTATGTTCTTGTTCGTAAGTGGAGAAGGTATTGTGAGATGCAAGAGTTTTCTCATTTTGAGGTTACTTAGTATTACTTACATGTTCTTTCATTATTTACGCAAAGTTGTACGCAAAAGGCAAAAGTTGTAAGGTTTTACGGTACTACTTATGTTACGATAGTGTCTACCTGAAGGAGTAGGTACTTATTTTAGGTGGGCAAGGGGTATGTAGGTATGCTATACTAACCTACTTACCTTAGACTTCGTCTGAGACTTCCTAGAAAGTGCGCCTTACAGCTTTCGTACAATTTATATTCACACTTATTATAATAATTCTGAGTAGGTATTATGTAAGTAGGTGTAGTAATGTTATCGATTCTTTAGCTATTTATCTGCTTCCTCGAATATCACAATGAGATGGGATCCATTGCAATGTCAGCACACTCATGCTTTGAAGATACATATACCACAAATTTTCTTCAAAATCATGTATGTACCTAATGCATAGAGTACTTATATAATACCATCAAACAAAGTTTAGAGAGCGGTGAATACTGCTCAGCTGCATTTCTTGATGTCCAACAAGCGTTTGGTTGCGACTGGCACAAGGGCTTACTTTTCAAGAATAAACTTCCCCATTCGATGTTCCTGATATTATTATCAGGAACATCGAATGGGTATGATTTTATAATCATACCTATCGGACAGGAGGTTTTGCGTCAAATAAGCCGAAGCACGGTCCAGACTATGATATTGATGCTGGAGTGCCGCAGGGGTCGGTTCTAGGCCCTATCCTCTACAACATATTTATATCAGACCTTTCAACAACAGACGACGTGACTGTTGCTACATACGCTGACGATGTAGCATGCTTAGCAACGGATAAAGACCCTAAACGAGCCTCCTAAAAGCTTCAACGTGTATCGCACAAAACAAACTGCTGGTTAGATAAATGGAGAACTAGGGCTAGTGCAAGCAAGTCAAACCATAACACGTTCAACCTACAGAGAGAAAATTGTCCCCCTGTGGTCCTTGGCAATAAAGTGCTGACCCATACTGACTACGTCAAATACCTCTGGTTCCATATTGACAGATGGCTAAGATGGAAGATCCACATTCAGCAAAAGCGTAATGCAGTACTAGCTAAATAGGTACAAAAACCTTAAGCGAGTTCTGGGTTCTCGTTCTCATTCTCGAGGTCTCAAGTTCTCGATGTGGATAATAGCCTATTGATTTACAACTCTGTCTTAAAGCCAATATGGTGCTACGGTATTCAGCTATGGAGCACAGCCTGTAACAGTAACATACTTTGTCTATAAAGAGTGCAAAATACCATTCTCCGCACTATATTAAATGCACCATTTGTACACTTGAAACAACGAGATTCACGAGTACCTTGATATGCCGACAATCCAGGAGGAGATAAGCCGTTACAAAGTTCTGCACGCTAGGAAACTTGCAAATCACCCCAACTCACTCGCTTTGGAGCTCCTAAAGTGTGAAGGGAAAGGGCAATAAATAAACAAATAAATCCTGAAGTGAAAGCTTCTTCTATAAGCAATAAAGACGTGGCAGTGGTCACGTCCTTCTCCATGACATGACTCGATAACACATCGGCTCATGGTCCAAACACTGATCGCAGATAGCAAACTATTAAAAAAAACGTGTAAGCTAACGATGATCCTCTGACGTTCTATACACATCGAGTGCTTTATTGCATTTACAAATTCTTCCTCCGACATTCAATTTATTCAGGATGATTACAAATTACATTAGCAAAACATTTTATTCTCATAACATTAACTGTACAATGTAACAGAAAATTGTAAAAAAAATTGTTTTCATTTTATTGAAATTGCAGATAAAATAAAAATCAATTAACTAAATTAATTATTCCTCGGATAAATGTTTCAAGCATTCTTCAATCGATATTTCACTGTTTAAACATTTTGAAATTATTCAATAGTTTTGTAATTCATGTGGATCACGAGGGAGAACGAATGATTTAATTTGGTCTATTAAAACATTATTGTATGCACCATCTTTATCTAAAAATACAGCCAAGTGCAATAATATACGCCGTCATCTTTATTGCTCCTTACACAATGCTGAAATTGTTTCAAACGATTTGATAGTAGGTACACTATTAAACACGTTAATCTGGTTGCTCTTTATTGCTAGCAGAATGACCAAGTTAAGAAACTGATTATTTTTAAATTACGTTCGCGTTGTAGTTAATCCTTGTTTTTAATTATTCGACGTTTTGGCAAACGGCTTATACAGGCCGTTTGCCGACACGTCGAAATGGCTACCTATAATGGTAACGGCACCTGTGGCACAATTATTGGCGAGCGTACGATACGGAATCGGGGTTGCGGGTTCAAGTCCTGTCAGGTGCAATTTTCGGAAAGTATTCCTCCAAAAATTAATGAACTGCCGTTTGAACACTTCATGACTTCATCGGGCTCACTTTTAGGTTTTCTAATGGTTATGCAACTGGGTGTAACATTAGCTGGTAATTATCAAATAAAAAAGTTTAAACTACAAATTTCACATTTTATTTGTAGTAAGTTTAAGTAGGTAAACCGTAGTTTGTCCAGTAGGTACTTAACATATAAAATATATCTAACACTGCATTATTTAGCACATCTCTTTATATGATGACATTATCTCCGGATCTTCGAGTCATTTGACCGTCTGGTGCACTTTGGTTAAGGAGATTATAAACTCAAAATAAGTAATGAAAAAATAATAAAAACAAGTTTATTATTAGCTAAGGAGATTGTCCGGCCATATCTACAATGCCAAATCTATTTGCACCAGGTATGACCAATGAAGACTACTGTGCCCAAACAATTTAGGATAAGGCCAGGAAAAATAAAATTAGCCAAGGAATTTCAGGTAATTTTGATGAATTACTTATATATTATTTAAGTATTAGGTACGGAGCCAATTGACATCTTGATTTAAAAAAAATGCGTCCTTCGGTATACAAGATGTAACGGGTAAGCCCTTTTAATCTGAAAGGGGGTTGTTCTAGACGTTTAGGCGAACAACTTTTGTTCTACGACTTTTGAAAATTCGAAGTACTTTTCGAAAAATTTAGGTGTAAAGTTTACTTGAAAATCAGCTGTTTCTTAGAGTTCGAGGTCATTGACCTTATAGTTGTTCTTTCATTTAGTTTGGTCTACTACAATCAAACCTTCAATTACCTTTATTTTCAAAAACAGCTATTTTTCCAGTGAAACATAATCTCAAAATTTTCCAAAAAAAGTTCGAATTTTCAAAAGTCGTAGAACAAAAGGTGTTCGCCTAGACGTCTAAAACAACCCCCTTTCGGATTAAAAGGGCTTACCTGTTACATCTTGTATAACATAAATATTTATAACGCATATTTTTATGGGTATGACTCATATGATACTCACCCAGTCGAAATAATTTTGTTTGCTACCTTTACCCATGTAGTTATAACACTAGATAGGATTCTACTCTTTACGTACATTCTTTATTTATATATTTGATCGCGAAATCACTTGAAATATTTATTATGAAAAGGATATTGTTTGTCTCTTGATTCTTCATGAGACCGATCACGGAATGGCGACTTTTCCTGAAAACATAATTAAATAACATTTATTTTTTTAACTCTTGCAAATAATAGGTCAATTTTCTTTCTGCCTCAACACCTACCGGGAACGCGTTGTGGAATTGTGTTGGTAAATTTTCATTTTTTTGAAACCTAGTTCAAATGCGTGTAAATTTTTGAATTTGGAGGGCATTATCGTGAAGGTGTACGTAAGCGTAATGAAAGTGAAAACCGGCTCAAAACATGGACTTTAAAGTTGTCTCCAAAGCTCGAAGCTCGCGTGAAGAACAGCCATTGTAAAGGGCCACCATTTACACTCACTTCCTTAAGTTCCTCGTTATTTATATATACCCCGAATAAAACACGTGTTTGGTGTGTAGCGGTTATGTTGGTTGAATAAGTAGATTTGGTGTAACAAAAAATAGCTTCCAACTATAAAATACTAGCAACACTTCCCAGCTTTTCCAAGTTAGTCCACAATCAGAATCTAAATTTATTTAATCGTATGATGTGAAATAGGCGAATGTGAATACAATAACATAATTAAAATACTAAAAGAATCTAAAATAGAAGATAGAAGAAGAACAAAAAAATTTAGACATCTAGAACAACAAACAAACAACTGTTGTTTGTCTTTGGATCTAAAATCTAAATAAAAAATATGTAAATTGATAAGGCAGTCAGAGTTACTTTCAGTTACAATAAATAAGTAATTTTACTTATTTGAAAATCTTGTTTACTGCTAGAGAAAGGTATACTAAACTAATCAGCCATTAAATAGTCTGGATTATTAAACTCCTTACCCTCTTATGATACTTTTCGTAATGGTGATCTTCTTGAGAGCCGTTCTGATGGTTTCCCATTTTGATCACAGCTAAAACAAAACCACACATATTCAATTACATATTAATTACTTAAATCTTTTAAAATAAAGGTTTTTCTAATGACGTAATCACACCGTTTTACCTTTTTGTTCATCACGCCTTCGTTTTTGTTCCAATAAAACAGTTTCTTCAGTTCTATCCTACAAATGTAAAAAATATTTTAATTATAATGAAGAAACGAATAAGTAAATTTACAAATTGTCGGTGCGCATTTCGCATTTTGATTTGACCCGATCAAATCGAAATTTGGCTGTAATCATCACAGTGGAATATTATGCACATTGACCCACGCACGCCTAGATTATGAAAGCAATATTTCTTATTAATTCTCTTAGCCAACTCCTAAGTTACAAACAATAATAGTTAGAAACCTAGCTTACTTAGCATATTTTATATTATTATTAGTGAATGCTCCCCCCATGCGATAAACAAACAGCAGTCCATGCTGTTTTGAGAATATCTGAACATGGAATGAAAACCAAAATTCACGAAACTGAATTGGAGTTTTAGTTTGGTTTGTGTGTGAATCATTATCACTGGTGTGAAGTCTGCGATTGAGAAATGTTATGTTTTCAACGTCTCTATGCCAAATTATCGATATTTCTCCATACAAACGTTACAAAGTTACTTTCACCTTTATATTATACTGGATATTGATTTAATTTCCTCAAAATAAAATGAACTGCTTTTACAACTTACCCGTTTTCGGCTCATCTTACGCTCTTTACGGTCATCACCTCTCAATTTAGCTTTTCGTTTCTCTTTTTCCGGTGAACGTTCCTCAATTTCTTTGCTACCCTGCTTAGTGGAAAAATATATTAACTTTTGTTACCTTTTAATCAAAAATAGTGAATAAAATATTGTATTAAATAAAATAAAATGAAGTAAAAAGGGTCTATGAATGAAGACAACTCTCCGAAAACGAAAGTCTTTTCTTTCACAAAATTGAGCTGCATTTTCTTATATTGAGTTTCGAGTTCTTTATAAGTTTTTTCTGAAACAAGCTGCATGATGATCAATATTGACTATTGGATCTCCGTTTTTATACTGGAATAACTGCTTCAAAATTAACTTCGTAAGTTCATTTGTAGTACATTTTAACTTCTTAAAAGCAGTTTCTACTTTTCGTTACGTTTCTCATGTTCTAGTGGTGTTTGTATTGATTTTAATGTTTGTATAAGTTAGCATCTTTGATGTGCAGACTGCAGGTGATTTCTTAGGTTGCTCAGTTTACTGTTTATTTTCAAATTCTTCTTGTAGTTTTGGATACCAATCTTTCAGTATCATATTCTCTAAGGCAGGTAGGTAGATGTTCATTCACCAGGCTTTAACAGGTCCATAATTTCAACAGCTGCCAGGAATTTGAAAAAATGCAATAATTTCAACATTTTTGATGTTTCCGATGGTTCCATAATTTCAGCAATGGTTTTGTTCTCAACCGGTCCTATATTTTCAACGGTCATGTTGTTTTCAGTAGATTATTTTTATTCAGGTCTCATCATTTCAACAATCGACGTTGTTTTAATAATTTCAGAAGTCACAAATCTTCCACAGGTTTCAAAATTTCAAAATGTAACATTTTCTATATAGGTCCCATGATATCAATAATTTTCAATAGGTCAGTTTCTTCAGTTCAACTTCAGTAAAATCAAGTGATATTGTTAAATTTTAAGGATTCTTGTTGCCACATTAGACGCGAAGTAGTTTTATCAAATGAAAAATTATAAATCCATGAAACAAAGCAGTCTTTAGGTTAACTATATATATCCACGGGAAGTCTATGATAAGGTTTGAATAAGTGATCTTGCAGATGACAACCAGCGATGATTTATTAACTTTTGGAATTCCTTTCTGAGTCTTGACTTTTAGGGTTTTCGTAGTCAACAAGAAACCCCTTATATTGTCTTTTAATTCTTCGAGAATTGGCTTAAACATAGTCATATTAAATCCATTCCATTTAGGACTCCAATGTATTTTATTTTACATTAATTTCTTCACTATTTGGAATGCTGCAGTTCTTGAGACTTGTCTTCAATAGCATAGATTTCCAATCCCTGCCACAATCCACCTACATAGTTCACCCGAGCCAAGGGCAATGAGGTACTTTTTTTCTTTCTTCTCGAGGGTCCCAACAACATGTTTTTATTCCACTCAATATTGTACTTTATTCATAGCACCTTTTTACTATAAAACCTTACCTACCAAGCATCGGACTGGGCTGAAAGGACATACGTACACACCGGGACAGCTCCCTCATCTAAATCAATATTTTGTTGGGGGGTCGATCCTCGAAGTCGTAGATGATTTTATCATTTATTAGTTTTTGATAATCGTTAACATTTTTTAAGTAGAGATGAACATTGATTTATTTTACATTTGGAGATTGAATTTGAAGTTTCAGGAACATAGAGTTATTTATTTTTGTTTTAAGCGCTGAAGTTTATTTCTTCTTGTATGATCGTATTCTTCAATTTTCTTCGTTTTAAAACAATTTCTTTTTCATATTCCATCCTTAGACGCCTGCTGCATTTTTCTCTCTTTTTTGCTATTATTTATATTTTAAGTATGATTATTTGGCGATTTTAATTAATTTTTGGCACACAGTCTTACAGTTTATGACACAAATCACTCGTCGATAGTCTTTATTTAGTAATGATTTATCTTGATTGAGTATATATCCGTGGTGGGTGTGTGTGGTCGCGTAATGTTCTCTTTCCGCCCAATCCTCAGTCCGGCGCGACCGTGACCGCGATCCGTGGACGCGATATAACCACGATACTCACCTTGCCGTTACTGCTGTTGTCTACTTTACGACGTTTCACATCTATAAAGTAACATAATCGTTAATAAACTTTTAAAATTCACACGATTTGTTAACATGTAAAATGAAAAAAAAAAATGTAAAAAAAGACTCCAATGGCAGTAAAATATAAATATGTTTACATGATCGTTATTACAAACATTTAAGAGAAAAATACATCTTCAAAAATTCACTCGCGACGAGGATTGAACTCGCGCCTCCGGATCACTACTCCGGTACCCTTCCAACTAAGTTACGCGTTTAATGGGCACCGGAGTATTGATCCGGAGGCGTGAGTTGAAAACCTCGCCGCGAGTGAATTTTTAAAGATGTATTTTTCCTTTAAAATATTTCTAGTACAAACACCTTGAGCAATATTTTTTAATAAAACACAAAAATTTCCGGGTTTTACTAGCTTTTTATTTAATTACATTATTATATTTCATATAATTACACACATTATTACAATACCAGGATTTCGCTAACATTACAGTTAGTTTTTTCAAGCTTGACTGAGATGTAACATTGTAATAATGTCGTTATTAAATAAAACGCGAGTAAAACCCGTTAAACATTGTGTTTTATTATGCAAAACCGAGAAAACCTAAGACAAAATTCAATATATTTTTTTACGAAATTATAGTGACGTGAACGTACCTCGATCAACGTCGTCGGTCGCGCTGCGATGCTCGTGCGGAGGTGACACCGACTCCAGATAACGCTCCTCCTGTAACAATTACAATACATTATAACTTGGGAATTTATTTACGTACTTTATCTAAATAGATAGACCTATTTTAATAGTAATATAATATATATTATTATGAATAAGAAATATAAAAAATATTCTCTATAAGAATAGAGAATATTTTTTGGACTTAACAGATGTTAAGTTCAAAAAAATATTTTAGTCACATCGCCCGCAGAGCTTCGGATAACCTTGAGCGCCTGATGGTGACAGGGAAGGTTGAGGGGAAATGGTCACGTGGGTGGAGTCCCAAGCGATGGACCGACCAAATATCCGAACCTCTGTATGTACTACTCAGCACTGCGCTACATCACGCTACCGATAGAGGGCAGTGGAAAAAGGAGGTCAATTGACTGCAACAAAGGAGTCACGATCCTCAGCATTGAGGGAACGACTGAGGAGGAGGAAGTCCAAAAAAAATACCGGTGTCAAGTGCGAGTCCAATTCGCGCACGAAGAGTTCCGTACCATTGTCACAATTTAGTACCGAGCCCTAAAATAAACAATGGAACAAACCAAAATTTTAAATGCTAATTTATAACTAGATAGCGCCAGTGGTAAAAATACAACGCGGTAACGTTGCGTTTATATTAAAAAAAACATGTTTGTTGTATGGTAGCCTACTTAACTATTGGTTTAATTTTGTTTTTAGTATTTGTTTATGTATAGTTGTTACAGCGGCAATAGAAACACATGTGAAAATTTCAACTGTTTTCACGGTTCATGAGATACAGCGTGGTGACAGACAGCGAAGCTCAGTATAGGGTCCCGTTTTTACCCTTTGGGTAAGATAAATAAATGAAATTACTGTTTTTGAATAAGACACTTACCCTATGCGATCTTTCTCTTGGAGATCTATCTTTGCTTCTAACTTCTTCTTTACTCCTATCCCTGAGAGACCTGAAATATAAGTCACATATTTTACCATCGCGATATAAGTGGACGAATTATACTTATGTAGAAGAAAATATTCGTCACTCACGATCTCGATTCACGTTTAGAATCTTTATTATCACGGTCGGTCTCGTCTCGCCGTCTTTCGATGTTCCTCGTTTCCCGTTTGTCTGCATCTACAAAGAAACATTGGGTAACATTAAACAAGTCTTTTACTAATATGCGAACCTAATTATATGATTAACCGACGGCCTCTGTGGCGCGTCAGGCGAAGGCCCGACTGCAAAGAAGGCTGCGGGTTCGATTCTCGCCGGGTGCAAATATTTATGATTAAAAATAAATATTTGTATCTGGTCTTGGTGTCTATCTACCTGTGTATAATTTGTATGTATCTACAAAAAAAGTATAATATGTAGTAGATCCGTTGTCAAGTACACATAGTACAAGCCTAGTGCTTGTACCTACAGGCTGAAGCTAAGCGTCCAGCTTTCTACATTGGACGCATCACATCAAACGGATTGTGATATTCTTTGTATAGAAAGTCACATAGAAGCGTCCACTAATCCGCATCGTACGGATAAGATTTTTAAACAGAGAATAGTACGATCTATATTGCGATGCGTCCGATGCCGAAAGGTGGACGCTTAGCTTAAATGTTCTTAGCTATGGGCATAAATGGAAGAAGATCCAGAGAGAGAGAGAGAGAGAGAGAGAGAGAGAGGTAGCGGCTGACCGGGTGGTTGCGGGTGCGGCGGCTCGGCGAGGGGCGCGGGCTCGTCCTTGCCGGCGGCGACGGGCGCGGCGGGCGGCGTCGGGCCCGCCGTCTTGTCCTTGCCCACCACCTGTACACAGACGACACATTTTAGTTTACGCTATATTATAACTAGGAGTTTGCCCCGAACTGAGACCTTACGACCCCCTATCTCCCCAACCCCCCTACTCATAAATTCTATTGACCTAAACTACGCGCATACCAGAATTCATAAAGATCGGAGAAACAAACATACAAAGATACAAGCGCCAGGCCCGTCTACACTGGACCTCACTCGTTTCGCTCGATCGATCAATTACCAATTGCCAATAGAGTTTTAGCGGAAACGCGGTAAGGAGATGTGTTCCTAAATTTTCATTTTTGTGAAACCTAGTTTAAATGCGTGTAAATTGTTGAACGGGGGCATATTAATCGATATAGTTACATGAAGGTGTACGTGTGTAATGAAAGTGGAAAGTGAAAATCGGTGCATAACATGGACTTTAGCGTTGTCTCCAAAGCTCCGTGTAAAGGGCCGCCGTTTTACAGTAATTCCCTCGACTTAACTTTAACGACTTGATTGTTTCGATGCAAATATTAATAACACTTGACACTGGCTAATGTCAAAATGGAATATAGCCATATAAAAGAAGAATTGCCAATAATGTTGTCATCTCTCCTGTTCGGATATTTTTAATTCTCATGGGTAGCCGGGTGAAAAATTGCTTATTTCATTCCTACAATGAGAAGTATTTTTTTAAATTTAATATTTGGCTATTGAGTCGATGACAATTGGGTTACGCCATATTGGCATCATACCATGACAATTTTTTTTTCCACGTTTCGGTATGGCCGCCTAGGTGCACGTCTCAAGCAAACAAGCACCGACTCGATTACATTGTAAACAATAGAAACTTTTTCAAATATCTCAGGTGAAATGGGTGACATCCAGCCCTCGGCTAACAATCTACAAGAGACTTACTTGGTGGAAGTCACTCTCCCTCATCATGTTCGGAGCCTTGTTCCTCAGCTGTCCGCTGTATACAGTGGCGAGGGCGTACAAGTCTTGTCTTTGAGTTTTCTCTTCCTCTTTTACCTGCATTGAAAACCACTTGAAACTACACTTCCCATCAAAAAAATCGAAACACCTCAGAAGTATAAGTTTAAAAGCGTTTAACTTGTTATATTAAACAAATAAAACTATAATAATGCCAGTTTGTTGCGGATATTATAAGGTAACGTTTAACGAAGATCAATGTTTCAAATTAAAATTTAATTTCTTTAGTTATCGTGTTTAGTTCAACAGTTACGATTTTACCCTTACAGAAAAATTGTTTTTTCAACATCTCGTATTTCCTCCTCGTCTCTAATGTCTGCTCTCATGCTATACAAGAGGAAATAAAATAACTGTAACTCATCCCATCCAATAGTTATTGTAGTACTGTTTCGATTTTTTTGATGAGAAGACTAGATATTTTCTAAGCAATATAAATATTTATAAAAAAATGGAGAAGGATAGTAGGTTAGGCAGTATTTCGTATCCTACTAGAGTTACTTTATCAAGGGGAATGTAACGTAGAGTTTAAGATCAGAAGGTCTCATTGTAAGACATGTTCCCAAACCACACAAACTTAGTTCTAATGAACCAACGTGAAACTTCCCTTTGGACCTATAGATGTGAGTGTAATAAAGTAAGATTACCATATATTTACATTTTCTCGGGTATTATTAGTGTATTATTATTATTAAATTCTCTAACCTCGACGTTTCGACTATGTAACAACAGTCTCGGTCGCGAAGGGACTGGCCAGGCCATTGTAACATAGAAATGAGGTAAGAGTATTTTAAAATAACAATACGTGAAAAAGACCCGGGAATAATCTTATCTTACTAGTATTATAAACGCGAAAGTTTGTATGTATGTATGTGACTTTGTTACTCTTTCACGCAAAAACTACAGAAACGATTACGATAAGACTTGGAATATAGGTAGCTGGATACCGGAAATAACACATAGGCTACTTTTTATCCCAAAATTCTCGCGGGACCAGGATTTACGCGGGTAAAACGCGGCGCAGCTAGTGTAAATATAAGTACGTATGTAAGTGTAAGACTGATCCTGCTGGAAGAAGATGGAGGAGGCCTACAACCAGAAATGGGTCCCCAAAAGTATCCTTTTATAAATAAACACAAAATTAGATATTTGATAAATAACAATTTGATAGAAAAAAAATATGTTTAATTAAAAATATATAATTTAAATCTAAAGTAATGTTTAATTATCTTTTGGGAATAAATGGCTTTTTATTATTATTATGTAAGTGTAAGGTTACCTTGTCGACCTTCCTCTCGATGATCTGCGCCAGCTTGGCGAGGACGGGGAAGTGCGGCAACACTCGGATGAGGACGATGAGCGCGTTGCGGATCTGTACGTAGTCGCCGGAGTCCAGGCACACCACCATCGCCTTCGTGATCTTGTAGTGCCACTTGTGGCACACGTGTCTGCGGATTACATCTTACTATTACTAATGTTATAAACGCGAAAGTTTGTATATGTATGTCTAGAGATATTTTAAAGGAATAATTCATCTTCATTCACTCGCGGCAAGATTTGAACTCCCGGCCCTGGATCAATACTCCAGTGCCTCAACCACTCGGCCACACGAGTTCCTATCTCGAGCAGCGAATTCAGGAACATAAACGTTTCCCCTGTCTATCATTTATTTATTTATTATTCAACACTTGAGGAACGCGCAAACCTACTGCGTTGCAGTCGGACATTAGCACGACGCGCCCCGAGGTCAAAATACAATAAAATACATAAGTATTTTGTGTATTGTATATAAATTTAAAACCGTACATTTCAAATCAACAGTGAAAAGGGAACAAATAACTAAAATAAATAATAAAACGTTCATTCTTACCTGTAATTCTCATAGCCAACATGATCATTGGCCTCAGTGAACTGGTTGGAGACCCTATACTTGGTGACGAAGCCGGGATAGTGCGCGCACTCCCTATGGAAGGCCTGCTTGTCTGCGTGCCACCGCATGGCCGTGCCCAGCACCTTGCACAGGAACGTGCCGTAGCGTCCCGCCTCACCTTCCGTGCACGACATCACTGAGTACGTGATGTCGCAGAATAACTGGGGAATTATCCAAAGTATGATAATTGTCTTATGAAGGTGAAAATGTGGTCGTGTTTGTGTTTAGCTTCTTTTGTCATATTTATTTAATCGTATGACATCTAGAGGAATAAATAGAATGGAGATCTAACGTCACACAGCAGCAAATGCACTGACATGTTCCGTGCAGTATTACGTACGATTGACCAATGGCGGACGATCTTTAGTGACAGACTGGCGGTCGAATCATCATTCTAGGCCTCGCAACCACCGTTTGCTTGGAACTTTTTTTGTGAACATTGTGTTACATATTATAAAATACCATTTATGACAAATCATAAACAAGCACTACAAGGAAATTCTCAAACCAGTTTATAGCTTATATCCTGTCCATGTGATTCTTGGTTATTGCTAAAGGAGTAATAACATAGTGGATTTCAACCATGGCTTGCCATCAACAACCAGCCTAAATTACATTGAATCCATAAGAAATTCTTCATTCATCCTCACGCAACAAGGACACAAGTCTATCATTATAATGAGGTTCAATGATCGCATCTCTAAACATCTTTAAAACAGGAGGTTCATTATTTACCTGTGATTTTTATTTGTAAATAATTTTAGTGAGTATATCAAAATTTGACCAGTCGCCTCTTCCTAACCACCTTACCCGATCATAACAGAGCAACGTGGAGAAGTTGGGCGTCTTCAAGGAGTGCACGGTGTGGACAAACTCCGCACAGTACAAGGCGTCGTGTGCGGTGAACACACAGCGCGGGAACAGACACAGCTGCATGAGGCGAGTGACGGTCTCGTTCTTGGCGGACTTGGCGGCGCGGGCGGGGAACCACGAGCCGCACTCGCGCTGCAGCCGGGAGTTGACGCGGGACACGTGCTCCACTTGGCGGCGACGCTCCTCCTGAGACAAACACCATTTATTGCTCACTCTTCTTCTTCTTTAATATGGCTTTTCCATTCAGACATGTGCCAGTGTCAAGTATTATTAATTTGCAAGTTGTTTGTTATTTGCATCGAAACAGTCAAGTCGTCATAGTAAAAGTTAAGTCGAGGGAATCATTGTAAAACGGGGGCCATTTTTTACAATGTTTGTTCACTGAGCTTTGGAGACAACGCTAAAGTCTATGTTTTGCATCGATTTTTACTTTTACTACACTTGTACACCTTGACGAAACTAAATTGATTAATATGCTCCCGAAATTAAAAAAATTACACGCATTTGAACTAGGTTTCAGAAAAATTAAAATTTAGCAACACATCTCCTCAACGCGTTCCCGTCAAAACTCCTATTGGTCACTCGGTAAGCAAATTATGGATTTACTTTGGGAAGAGAGTCCACAAACCTGTAGCTTATCGATCAGAGTGTTAAACCGTTCCTGTTCTTTCTTCCCTTTAGTCCCTTGAGAGGAATCTTTGGTGGCGTTAGCGGCCGCTGTCTTTAGACGTTTGATCTCTCTTTCATAACTCTCTTCTGGTACGCGAAGATCGTACATTGATAGGCTCCTGAATTTAATAAAGGAAATCTTTGATTAGGCATATCAGTTTTATTAAAATTGTTATATTGCATAATATAATTTAGATTTTTCTTCTGTTCTGACAAAACTTATTTTACGGTTTAATCGCGTTGATTCTATTATCAGTATTTTAGCAATGCCGACGTTTCGGAGGCTATTTCAGACTCCTTTTTAAGGTGGACTAAGATGTAATTCGTCATTGATATTGTACTACATTCGGCATAGCAATAATGCGGACAATAAAAACAACGCGATTTAAATCGAAAAATTAGTTTTAAGTTTTTAGATATGTAATGTTCTTACCAGAAAGTGACATAGAATTCAGGTGAAATATCCTCCCAAACCCTCAATGGCAACATTGGATGGACGGACAAGACAATCGGTTCGAGCGCCTCTTTAGCAGCTATTGTGTATCTCTCTATGCTCTTTTCAAAATTATCCGTTTTACTGTCAGAACTCTTTCTGAGGGATTCAATTTTCGCGGAAATTTTCTGAGCTAATACGGGTCGGTGTAGGAAGAACGCCACATCGGCGTCTACGTGGTAATCTCGAAGTAATTCCTATAAGTAAATGAACATTGTCAATATTACGAAAGTAAAGTTTGTTAGTAAACGAACGGTATTGAGACATATCCGTTGCACCTGTAAACCGATTATCAGTGCATATGGCTTATGGCAATTCCTTCTGCAAACATCTTGCCATTAGGGAGGTCAGTAGTTATCTCGTTGATTTGACTAGACAAACAAACGCTTTTAATTTATACTAGTAGTGAACAGTAGACTTCGCGACTACCTTGCGAGCATTAATTATTGGAAGGGTCCTACAAATGTATTACTATTAAAAATAGAAGATTTTTCTGACCAAATTTTTATGAGACCAAGCGTAAGTTACAACCTTGTAAATTCAAAAAAGAAATGGCCAGACTTGAAGCAGAGGACGCTTCTCTCGCTCGGTCAACTAGTTGCGCTCCCCGGGTTTTACCCGAGTAACTCCCGTTCCCGCGGGAATATTGAGATAAAAAGTAGCCTATGTTATTATAGGCCTATAATTTTATAAGGGAGTATAGGCGTCGTCTCCGTGACCGGGTTTATGACCTTTTTATCAAACAATTTATCATAAAAAGTAAAAACTAAGGAGCCGTGTGCAGTGTCAACGAGGATCTGCCACAACGCCCGTGTAGTCACCTGTAGCGGCGGCAACCTCGCGGCGTACTCGTCGGGCGTGTGCGAGGAGGCGAGGAAGGTGCCGAGCTGCACGAGCGCGTCCTGGCACTGGTCCGTCAGCCGCCCCACCACCTTCAGCTGCGAGCCGGCCGGCGAGCCCGCCGCCAGCGCCGTCGCCTCGACGTCCTCGTACTCTGCGGACCGTGCCAGAGGTTACTGTACAGCCTCTCTAATCTTACTATATTATATACTAGCTGCGCCCCGCGGTTTCACCCGCGTCAGCCCCGTTCCCGCTGGAATATCGGGATAAAAATAGCCTATGTGTTATTCCCGGTATCCAGCTATACTCCAAGTTTCATTGCAATTGGTTTAGTAGTTTTTGCGTGAAGGAGTAACAAACTCACATACATATATACAAACTTTCGATTTTATAATATTAGTAAGATGATATGATAGTAGTTAAGTACAAACTAGTTTGTTAAAGTCGAATCCCGAAAAAGACGTAAAAGCGAAAGGTCTAACTAAAGTCTTAAGCTTCCTTTCTTACCTTTGAGAGGTACAAAACCCGAAAATGACATGAATTTTTGCAAAAGTTATTGAAACATTTGACCGGTTTTAAACAACAGAATGTTTTGACCGGTTTTGAAGTTCGTCTTTTCTAAACAACAATGAACAAAATATTAAGTTGGTTCACCCCCAGGTTAGGTAGGAATAACAGTCGCCGCGAGCCACCAACTCCTATGTAAACTGTGATCGTATGTACCTATACTAGTAAAAATAAAGTTTCGTGTACGGGTCAGGTTTTACCTTTCCAAACGCAACAATGTCGCTGTTGTGCTGACAGAATGCAAAGAGATATGTCCAAATTGTTCCCCGCCATGGCCTCCTTGAGCCGAGCTGAGGAACGCCTCGTGTTTCGTACTTGGGAGAAATATCCCGCCTGTCAGACAATTAGACAACAATAAATGATAAATTATTTATGAATAATTAACGGTTGGTTTCTAATGTTTCAGGTAAACTGTCAATAGATATAATTATTGGCACAGATTTTTTTTCTGTATTAGCGATGTTAGTTGGAAGATAAACTGTCCAAAAAACATCAGAAACTGACGATATTATCAACCGAAAATCTTCTTTAGCAAACTTCTAAGATAACAAGCTGAGGTAAGTAGGGTATCATAACATAAATTAAAACTGTCCTTTGACATAAACATAATTTATAACAATAACATAAATTATACCTCTCCTTTGAGCAGCTCGCCACCAGCCATAGCATCTAATTGTTCAGCAGTCATTTCTTCAGCCGCTTCTATGCCCGCCATCTTTTGGACTATTTCTTTCAGAAGAAGCAGGTCTTGACTGTAAATCATTCATCACTTTATGAGTATAAAAGTAAACTTTGTTAGGTCGATTTATAGTGTTTTTGAAAAATAAGAGAATCAGTTTTAGGAAAGAAGAAACTAATAGAAATTAATATATATTTAAAGTAAGCATAATAGGTGTTTAAAGTAAGCACAAAAACATAATCGGGACGGGACTTACGCGAGTGAAACCGCGGGGTGCAGCTGGTTCTGAAATAGAAACTGACCTCTGTTGAGCCTTCAATCGATTAGCAACGAACTGCAGTAAGGCAGTGAGCTCAATGTTGTGCTTCTTGAACGCGGCGCCGGCGAAGGCGGCGAGTGCCTGCAGCCAGGGGGGGTGCGCCGTGCCCTGCCCGTAGCGCCGCCCCGCGCACAGCGCCTCCAGCAGGCAGTAGCCCAGCACGTCCAGCGACAGCGACGTCAGGTACTTCAGCGACTCCACCACGGGCCCGATCAGGTTGTCGTACGTTTGTATCTGGGTACAACATGTATGCCATTACTATTGTGAAGTATTGTTTTACTTTTTTTTTCCCAATTCATCTGCTATCGGCTTCTTAGCCTTTTCAGATTTGTTCAAAGAATTTATTTAGGGGCGAAGCAGCAGGCGTCATCCCATTAGATGATTTCCTCTTACTCGTATCTTTTGCCAATTCATCTGCCATCAGCTTCTTAGCCTTTTTAGATTTGAGAGGGGAAGCAGCAGGCGTCATCCCATTACATTTATTTATTTATTAATAAGACAAATAGTAGCTTACAGTATACACCCACCCTATTTTAAATTACAACTAAGGTATAATCTAAGATTTCTATTAACTAAAAACAGTTTATCATCAAATAAGTCGATCTGTTGTTGCAAAAACGCTTTAATCAAGCAAGGCCAATGCTCTGTTCATCGGGGCTTTGCTTGATTGCCAGGTACGACTTGAACGATTGTCAAACAACCGATGTTTTCTCCTATCCCCAGACCGGATAAAATTATCCGGATAGATGACTTCTTATTTCCCTTATCTCTCATCTAAGTCATATTTTAGGATTCTCCATCTCTCCAGACGCTTGACATCGCCACTGTCGTTCAGCAAGCTCTTTCCAAGTTCATTGGTGTGTATGTTGAGTCTCTCTTTGTATTTTCCTTTCGCTTGTTGGCAAGGACAACAAAATCTTGGCACCAAGCGAAAGTATTGCTTGACTGGTGATTATATTTACGGACAATTTGAATTTTGGGATTTTTCATTAAATGCTTATAAGTGTAGCTATTTTGTTCTTTCTTGTCTTATTTTCGATCCGTACTTCAATATGTTAAAAAGGAACCCATATAAGATCACTCGTTTGTCGGTCTGCCTGAGTGTTACCACTGATTTTCTCAGGACCAGGTGGGTCAAATATTGGCTAGGTCTGCTTCTTCTTTTTGTGTAGTGGTGTGGCTCATTTAGTGTTAAAAGTTTTCAGGTAGCGCTAAACTCGACCTAAAATACTTCATTTCATTTAAACTTGTACACAATGTGTGTCCAAGACCACCTTGAAACGTCAACGGACTTACTGCTATGATTTTAGTGTGCACTATTATGGTCCCATATTAGATGTTTAAAAATTGACGTTTCAATAATTATGACAAAAAAATTAGAGCTGCAAAACCGGCGAAGGAATTTGATAACAAAGCGATACTTTTTATTCTGGTAGTGCCACGATAATGGAAACTACACGAGTAAACCCACAGGGCACAGCTTAATAGCTTCTTAATAAATATAAGTTAATAATTTTACCTGTAGAAGCATGTAGTCAAACAAATAAGCCGGTGCCGCATGCGATAGCTTTCCTATAAGACGTCCTTGCGGCTTGATGTTCTCCTTGGATACTCGCTTCATGATGTGTTTGATCTTCTGTAAGGTGTTGCCTCGGACACGCATCAATGCGGGTACGCGATCGTCAGCTTCGTTTTTCCAACGAGAATATAAACAGTATCTAGAAATTAAAAATGAATAAAGATGTAGCGACGGATTGAGAACCTCTTCCTTTAGTTTTAGGGAAGTACTATATAATTAGTATAGAATACCAATTATTAGAACTGTCCAAAACTTCCCAAGAAAATGGACATTCTCCTTTATCAAATGCAATAAAATACAGCCATTGAAGTACAGAAACGACTTTCTCAGACACGTGGTCTGGTTTTACTAACACTACCCTAAAAAGCATTTTTGGCGTTCGATTAAGAAATTTAATAATCCTTCCGTATACATTACTAGCTCAATAAATAACATGAATCTTTATATTATCTTACAGAACTTGAAAGTGAGTGACGATAATGCGAGAGGAAAACCAAAAGAGAAGTGGAGATACTCCATTTGGGAAGCTATGAAGGAAGGAGGGATTTGACGGAAAAAAGGAAACCTTGACAGGGACAGACTGAAGTGGAAAAAGAAGACATATTATATAAGATAACTTTCATCATAGCTGTTGTTCATTCAAATCAAAAGTACGATCTTCATTGAAATCCAAACTTTAGTCAGACCTCTTGTACCTTATTATTTAACTGTTTAATCTTTATATATTATGTATGAACATATTTGGCAAGCTTCTCTACTAACAATTTGGAAAAAGTTAGTTTGCAGAATGTCTAACTGTGCATGTTTCTTTATTTGAAAAGTTGTGTGTAGTTTATAAGTGGTTCCCAGATTGGTTATAGATCAGTTTATCGTAACCAGTTTTAGTTATTACATTGAAGTCTGAGACCAGTAACTATATCTATTAAAATAAAATAAAATAGACATGCTGTGACAACCTGACAACCCCATATGCTCGGATAAGATTATCCGCGCGGTAGAAGAGATGCGACCTTTTGGAACTGAGACGCATACGCTTCACCGGCCAACCGTAGCGTTGGAAAAACTCGCGTTGAATCTTGCTTATTTATCTTAGACAAGGCTTCACCCATTCCCATTACACATATGATGTGTGTTATCCGACCTACCTGCACTGGTAAGGGTACAACTTGAGCAGCGTGTACACCTCCTCGGCCATGCAGCAGTTGCCGTCCATGAGTGTGAGCGCGGGCAGCACGGCCGTGTCCAGCGCGGACAGCGCCGCGTGCTGCAGCGGGTCCGCGGGCAGCGCGCGACCGCAGCGGAAGATGCGGACTATCTAACGAGTTATTAACAGTTTATTGGTAAAGGAAACTAGTAGCATTCGATTGAATTCCCACTCCTAAACGACGAAAACTTATGTTACGACGATTGTTTGCAATTTTGCAAGGAAACACTCCCTACTTTTTAATTATAATCGTAGGCCCGCATGAAACCTTGAGGCGAGATGTCAGGGAGTAGTGACGCCCTCGAGTACTCCAGGGGAAAGTCATCGCCAGTTCCTCACCGAGTCGGACGTGAGGCCTTAGTTGGCTGGTGGAGTGAACACTAACGAGGAAGCAATCTACCGCCTCTGGTTTGCCTTCACAGGCGGGTGATCTGCTCGAAGAATGAATGCCAGTCCTTAGTGGTGAGTGGGTCAGGTAGGTTGGACCTTTAGAGAGCTTGTGACCTGAGTTTGAAATCCAAGGAAGACCTTCATTATTCAGCTTCTCACGCCCCTGTCACCCCCTGGCATTTGCTCGGCTTAATAAGGTTGCCCAGTTTGTGAGTTGGCGAGTTATTGCTATAGTCTTGGTCGCGCGATGACACCAGGGAAAATTCATGTGAAGTTCCTTACAGACGAATTCCTAAGCGTTGATTTCGTAACAGAAATACAGTTGCAGATACATTATTTGGCTTGAAACCAGCCACATTAATTAAACTTACTTTATACATCAACACAGGGTCGTAATGCAATGAAGACCCCAATAGGACGATAGCCGGTATGACAGTCTCCTTCATATCTTCAAACGTCTTGCACGGTGATGGCGCGAGATTGGATGTCAGAGGTGGGATTGGTTTTCCAGATATCTTTGGTGCTACGCGGCATTGACTGGTTGAAGAAAATTATGGTCACATTAGTCATTAGAAAATAAGCTCCAATGAGAAGCTCACTGGTTTTTGGGAAAATATCGGATGATTACCATTCGGTCTTCCCCCATGACTGGGAAAGGAATTTTACGTACAACGATCATAGACCATAGAGATGTTAAAAAATTAAATTATTTTAAATGTTTTTAAATTATTATTTTATTTCACCCTTTTTAGTACACCTACCTACCTAAAAATCAACAACATACCGTAATTTTAATTATTGAAGAGTTTTCTGATGAGAAGGTGGTTTCAGATGCCCCATCAATCTGTACTTAGTTCTTTAGGGGTCTATTCTTTTTGGTAGAAGTCCAAAAATTAGTAATTAATTGATTTCTGGGATGCTATCCTGCCCATCATTCCGAAGATACTCACCAGACCCTTACCAAACTTTTATGGAACCACCTTGGAGCTTTCACCTTTCCATTAAAAAAAGAACTATATCAATCGGTCAAGCCATCTTCGTGTAATCGATGAACAATTGTTTTGAGGAGCTTTCCCGGTCATCACTTCGAAAATCCTCATCAGATCCTCATAATTTTTTTATGGGACCATTTCGAAGCTCCCACCTGTCCATTAAAGAAAGAATCATCTCAATCGGTCAAGCCATCTTCGAGTAATCGATAAACAATTGGATTGATTAATGCGTTTTGAGGAGCATTTCCGTTCATCACTCCAAAGACCCTCATCAGATCCACATAAAAATTTTATGGGACCATCTTGGAGCTCCCATCTATCCATTAAAAAAAGAATCATCTTAATTAGACGAATTGAGAACCTCCTCCTTTTTTTTGAAGTCGGTTAACAATTACTCTTCAATTAAAAAAAACTATGATTGCAAAAACAAGAATAACAAAAATACCTATACTTTAGAAAATATAAGCAAAATAAAATGACACTACCTAAAAATAAATGTAAAAATAACAAAAAATGAATTGTTTTGGTTAGGGGCGCGTAACCCACGTCTACCTTTACCGAGGAACTAGCGGGTAGTATACATCGGCGCGGGTTGAATTGCTCTTGAGAACACTGGCACAAAAACAATTAAAAATGTCATTTCTTTGGGAGATATTAGAGTCGTATGGTCTACCCCCATATCCGATCTTACTCGTATTAACCATAGAGGTTATTCTGTATAACTGGATTTGGTCAAATGTAAAAATGAATTAATCCTAAAAATAACAGCAGAATCTATTCCTTGAATAAGAGTTATAAAGTTTGGTCGAATCCGCCTTTAAAATGAGCATACATACCTTCTATACAGGGGTTCAATGAGGGCATGCAACATGTTACACAGTGCCACGGCCGGTCGTTGCGGCATCGACGTGACCGGTAACCTCGCAAACAACGCCGCAAACTCCTTCCAAGCTGTCACGTTTAGCAACGCTTCACACAGAACTAGCTTTTGATTACTCCAGTATTCCTGTACAAAACATTTGTGAAATCAAGTTTCTATAGAAATTATACTAGGGAATGGCCTAGGAATAATACAATTTTACACTCAAAATGAAACTATTTTGCAACTGAACTGCAATTGAAACTTTATTGACTCAAAAATGTTTAGCAAACAGTATTCTTCTAACAAAAGTTTTAAAATGTTTGATTGCTTTTGATCAATGCCAAGACCGCCGAAACAAATATAATGTTTACCTGAGGATCCGCCTTTTCCTCAACATATTCGGTGGGCGCGTTAGCCTGAGGTCCCTTTGTTGAAACTATGTTTATCTTACGAATATATTCCTGTACAGATTTTATTTCTTTATCTGCAGTTTTTGCCATTATTGTGTCGTCTGGCCGAAGCTACAACAAAATATACACCACTTTATAGATTACTAGCTGCGCCTTTCACCCGCGTAAGTCCCGTTCCCGTTTCAGTTCCCGCGAGATTAAAAGTATTCTATGTCCTTCTCCTGGTTCTAAGCTATCTTCCCACCAATTTTCAGACAAATCGATTTAGCCGTTCTTGAGTTATAAATGGTGTAACTAACACGACTTTCTTTTATATATATAGAAGACTAGTAAGTACAATAAGAGTGAAAGTTTGTGTGTAGTATAACTTCACGCACAAACTACTGAACTGATTGCTATTGGTATACAGATATTCGCTAATATTCGCGCGGGATACATGGGTGAAACTGCGGGGTCCAGCTAGTTGTGATCATATTGATGGGCCATGAGACAAGAAATTGTACACAAGTCCACCTTGCCACACACCAAGCAATAAAGTCCAGATTCGGGTACCAGACAATCGATGATAGATAGAATTCTTACATACTGTTATTATGTTTATATAATGTGATAAATGTAAAGATAGCAAATATTTGTATTGTGACGGATATACTTAGTCAAATACCTACTATATTGCCGCGCAATCAAGCGCAGGTTTTCTCTAATGAATCATACAATATTCACTTGTATATGCAAATTTTTGAATTATAAGTATAATAATAGTATAGGATACTGTTCTATATTGCCAATTATGAACAGCTAGATACATTGCTTTGTCTACAGAAATGTTATAAAACCTTTTTTATTGTGACAAGACGCAATTGTGATAAGTACCGAAATGAGAAAAAGATAATCAGTTAACAAACTTACCCAAGGGTAGATATCATCAAGTGTGATAACCTGATGCTGTAACAGCAAAGCGATGACAGTCATCAACGCCGGTGGTTCCTTATAACTCTCCAATACTTCAGCATTACTTAACTTAAAGCCTAACACCTCAGATATCACGTGAGGATCACACATGTAGTTCTTTATCAACGGTATGAACAGGTGTTCTAGACATGGCCTTGCTTCAAATGACTCCAGTATAATATCAAGTACTCTATTTGGATCTAAGTTAAAACAGCCTGAAAAGAAAAAAGTGATGTAGAATTATGTAAGGCGAATTTTTGAAAAATAGTATAGGGCAAAGTTGTTTTGTTTGATTGTTTCTTCATTATTTTCTGCTTACCTACAAAGCTTCCAGAAAGTTACTAAGTAATTTTGACGATTTTGCATAATAAAATCACAATATTTACCAGGTTTTACTCGCGTTTTATTTAATAACGGCAATATTACAAAAGTACCAAGCTTTCGCTAACTTTACAGGTAGCTTTATCAAGGTTGACTCAATGTTATTAATTAAAACCTGGTAAATTTTGTGTTTTATTAAGTTCCCATAGATCATAGACGAGACAATCCGCGCTACCATGATCGTTTGTCGTTGCTATGTCGTCCTTTGATTGATTGATTGATTGATTTGTCCATGGATTGGTTGAGCCAAGGCACAAATATTGTTTGAGATCTTTCTCTATTCTAGTATTAGCTGATTGTTTTTGATGCCTACCTAGTTTTAGTTAAATGTAATTTATGTGATTAAAAAAATATTTTTAATAATTATTTGTAATTATGGTAAAATGGCTTTCAGACGTTTTGGTGTTTAAATGCTGTAAGTCTGAAAGTGTTTGTTATATAAATAAATAAATAAATAAATAGTCCTTTTGTCGTTCAAAAAAATAAAGTAAATTTTAAATAACAAATACCCCGACTACTTTTCAAAATCAGCCATATTTGTTTTAAAGTTTGTTTTGTTTTTTAAATATTTGATGTTTTTAATTTTTTTTTTTAGCTGAACGACAATGCGACAACTTATAAGACATCATGGTAGAGCCCATTATCTCTGAACAGAAACAGGGAGATGGATAGATTGTAAAATTATCATGAGAAAGGTAGATAATGAATAAGTATTCTGTGTCCATCGTATCATTGTTTTGCTTGACACTTCCAGTCAAATTCATAAAAAATAGTAATCAAATTTTACATAATGTGGTCTAATTTCAGTACTGAAGTCATCTATCACAATTTTGGCCTGTAATATGCTGACAGCTTGTTCATTTTTGTATCTCCGTCTAGGAGTGATTTTGAAACATTTTGGTCACATTCTGTTTTGTCATTTCAATAAACAATTTTAATCTAGTAAGTGAGATCTATTATAATTTCCAAAAGTTGTAGAACAAAAGTTGTTCGCCTAGACGTCTAGAACAACCCCCTTTCGGCTTAAAAGGGCTTACCTGTTACACCTTGTATATATAAGAATGCAGTGTCACTCTAATTCAGCTGGAGACATTTTAACTTCTTAATGTGTTTCTGATTACCTATAAATCAATATCGCCATATGCATGTATACACACCTACATAGGTAATTGATAACAGTGTAACATGGTAAGCCATTCCATAACAAATCAATATTACAAGGTTACCACCTACCTATTAATGATTGTATAATTTCCAATACACTTTTCCATTCTACATTTTCATTCATTTCCTGATTCAACTCAACAATCAACTTTGCATAGCCTTCACTTTCTTCTCTAAAGAGGTTGAATTTGCGTTGTTTGTAACTGAAAGAGATAACGATG
This sequence comes from Idaea dimidiata, assembly GCA_949358125.1. NCBI lineage: Eukaryota > Metazoa > Arthropoda > Insecta > Lepidoptera > Geometridae > Idaea > Idaea dimidiata. Next base: position 8,918,858 of record OX442339.1, on the reverse strand, counting down.
TTAGTAAATTGTTAATAAGGTACCTAATCTCCTTCTATGGTAAAAAGTGCTTGTATTCCATTAATATATTTTTATTTTTTTACTGACTATCTAGGTGAAGTAGGATAAATCTGATATACTTATTTAATGGGGTAGTTCCAAATTCATTAAAATATCGTTTGTATACCAGTCTGACAAAGAGTTTATTCCGGATTCAGTCCACTTTCAGAATTACCCGAGTACCCTTTACTACATTGCTTACTGGCCCTTAACTAGGCTGAATTTTTATAATGAGATATCTTAATACATTTCTAATTTACTGACATGTAATTAATGATTTAAATGGAATTTTGTGACTTTAGTATACAATTTAAGTGTAATAATCCTGACATAATTATTTTATATGTTTTTGTAAGGCAGAACATAATGGAACTTATTATTGTACCCATAATTATTCCTGTTTTTGGCAAATAAAGATATTGATACTGATACTGATAAGGAAAATAAAAAGATGGGAGTTGATGTCATCACCTTGTTGTAGGTAAAACAAACTTGACAATAGCATCCCCTAGGGTTGCTACCAAAGTAGATGACGGAGTGTAATATATTGATATTAAATCACTTTGCCATGCAACAATTAATTCTAACTGGTATCCATATTTCGTAATTTGTTTTTGTTGCTCAAAGCATATGCACTAGAAACATTTGCACGCAGAGACGTGAGTTTGAAACTCGTCATAAGTGAGTTTTTGAAGATGAATATTTCCTTAAAAAATAATTCTAGTGGTATACATATTCCCAAATCAAAATATACGCACAGCCATGTTGCCGACACTAGAATCAAGTTTTTACTGTATATTCAGTACAATAACTATCAATATGTATTGCTAGTTTTATAGATATGAATTTGGTACCACACACTTGATAAGTGTGTTCTATACACCTGGATGTGTAGGATTTCCTACTTTCAATGAAATCTGGGCTTATGCAAGCACAGGTCACTGCTAGTAAATCACAAATTGTGTAAGAATTTATGATTTACTAGCTAATCCCAGCTATGTTAATCATGTAAGGAATATTTTGTACATTTTCCTTATAGATTACTTTATAGAAGCCATATTATATTGATACTTACTATAACTTAGTCTTGATTTTAATAAACTTTGTGTAGAAGTTTTTGTTCTTCAATGTCCCTACATCTTGTAGTGTATCAATCTCTAATCTCTCCTTTAGTAATTTATCAGAGATAAAGTTCTCGAGTTCTCTGACAATATAACAGAAGTTTGTACGTTCATCACTTTGTACATCAGCACATGTTTCTGCATCAAGCACACTGATTACATCTAGAATTATTGATGGGACATCTGCATGAAGAGCCTAGGAGAAACAAACAATAAACTATATATCTTATTGAATGTCTATTCTAATCTTATTAATATTATAAATGTGAAGTATACAAATATGTATGTATGTCACTTTGTTACTCTTTCATGCAAAAACTACTGAAATGATTGCAAAGAAACATGGAATATGGGTAGCTGAAGACCTGGAAAAACACATTAAGCTACTTTACATCCAAATATTCCCACAGGATCAATATTTACGCGGGTGAAACGGCAGGGCGCAGCTAGTAAATTCATAATATAGAAAAACGTTGATAAATAGGTTTCAATAATTACTTGATTAAAGTAAATTCAGCATTTTCTGTGGATATATTTAAAGTTCACTGTAAAAAGTGTTTTATTCACAAAAAAGTACTTATTTATTCAGTAGTATTGAAACTTACAACAATATCACGTAGTACAGATAAGACAGCATCTTTCTTCAAGTTGCCTCGGAGGCCACACAGCAACAAGTCATAGATGTTCTGTGAAAAACCTGACACCTTTCCTGACTTTGAAAACAGAGGACTTTTGTCTTCATCTTTGATAGATTGAGTCACATGCTTTAGGCTGAAATATAATGGTATTATTGATAAAATTTACCTACATGGGTACTATAGAAAATGGTTCAAGATCTAGGTTGCAGCCTACCTCCACCTTATTATGGACTAAAAATCTTAAGTAATGTGCATTCGATTGAGGGTGGTAATAAATATCATAGGTATGAATAACATCGACGTCAGGTGCAAATATAATTAGTAAATACGAATCCAGATTTATTATCAAAACAACATGTGGTGGCTGGACTAGACAGCCAGCTCCTGCGTATTCACATAAAAATACCAATGATTATGAAATTTACTCACAATTGTTCTCTGCCTGATTTGTCCCAACTTTTACAATATTCAGAAATAAATTTAGTAAGAGATCCCATGTTATTTAGGAGTAAAATATTGAAATCAATGTAAAAACAAGCTTACACCACCGCCATGATTTACAATGTTTTTTTTAACGACAGTGAGTGTTGTCCACAACAGTTAATTAGTTCCAACTAACAAGATCTTTGCTATAAAATATGTTTTTAGTTTTTTCTTCAATTAACCTATATAATATTACTAATTTTATCATTTTACTATGGTATTTTTTTGAAAAAAATAGCAGTCATACGAAAATACAGAGTTTCGTGGGATATACAACTTATTGTTTAATTCCCAGGTGTGTTCAATTTTTTTACTGATTCTTCTTTTTGACGTAGGGTGGTAACATTTTTGAGATGTAAAAAAATAATATTCAAAAGGAAAAAAGAATGAACATATAGAACGAACAATATCGATTCTTTGGTTCAAGCATATTACGATTTATTATAGTAGTGCGAGCGAATTATATAAATCTCGGAGCGGGCGAGTGGCGATTCGTCAAGTATGTGTTTTATGTTTTACAAATATAACGAGTGATTTTATGCGTTTGTGTAGAAACCTAGAAGACCTAGACGTCCATTTATTTTAGTGAAAATATGGAACGGAGGTATGTGCCATGAAAAAAACTGAAATAGTAAAAATACTTTGGCTTTATGGACTAAAATGCTTTTGCCAGCCCTTTGAGGTGGTAAATAAAAAAAATATCACTGAAAAAAATCAAGCAAAGCAAAACATAACCTCTAAATAAATTCTAAACTGGAACCTGATTGATTTTTTGTATTTTAACCAGATTTTAACAGAGAAAAATGCCCACGTACGAGCTTGCCCTTATGTTACGTGCGATGCCCAAGCCGGAGTTGAAGAGCACCCTAAAAAGAGTAGCTCACGCAGTGTTTAACACCGGAGGAATAATACGAAACATCGAAAACCTTGGATATAGGGCTATGCCTTACAAGTCAAGTGCTCACGGCTTAGTTCACAAAGAAGCAAATTACTTTGTTTTCAAAATTGATGTAGGCACCCAGACAATACACGATTTGAAAGAAGAATATAGTAGAGATGTTGATATTATTAGACAAAGAATATTCAAATCAACGAAGGAGGAAAATATTGAGTGCACACTAGAGACGGAACTACTTCCTCCAGCGTACAGAAAAGAAGTTCAGAAAATGATAGAAGTTGGAAAGACTCAAGTAAACCGATTCACACAAAAGTTCAAGTACAATTCGGGCCTGGATTACTATCCTTTCCAGAAGTAATAGAGGTACATTTCTATGATGATAATTAGCTTGTAGGTAGATTATACTAGACAACTATTTAATAAATATTTAGAATTGTTTTACAGATTTGTTTTTATCAGTGGTTAGTACCTACATACCTTCCCATTTCTAAAATATATTAGTACTTAGTACTTCTAGCTGTAGTTAGTAATCTTGGATGTGGTGCATTCGTTTGATATATATTAATAATGCTATTTCTTTATCAATAATAATTATGAGGTATTGGACATCTGTACAATAATTTAAGGTGGAATGTTTCACTCTGCGTAGGAAATCTGTTTAATTTACCCACTGTATAACTGAGATGTAATATTATCGATGTATTTCCAAAGCTATAATCTAAATGGGTATATATATATATGTACTAGTTGTGCCCCGTAATTTCATCGTGTAAGTTCTGTTCCCCCTAGAATATCGAAAGTAAATGTAGTAAAAAAAAAGGAAAAAGTAGCCTATGTGTTATTCCAAGTGTCCAGGTTTCTATGTATCAAGTTTCATCACAGTCGGTTCTGTAGTTTTTGCATGAAAGAGTAACAAAGTCACATTCAGCCATACCTACAAACTTTCGCTTTTACAATATTAGTAAGATCTGTGTAGCTACAAAGTTTATATATGGTTATATTGGTCAGAGTTATGTTTTAGATTTGTAAATAATACATAAACAAAACACTAATGATAAAAACTGCTCGCAATCAATATGGTTATCATAGCCTATGCAATGAGCATACCAACACCAATAAAACTTACTTTTTACATAAATAACTTTTATTAAGCTAAAATTTTATGATAAACATTGCTTTCATTTAAAACTCATATTGCATTGGTGATACTGGTTCTTCTGTAAAAGACAATATATTTTTTATTTCTTTTATATTACAATTTCGTAGTGCTGTTTTTAAGTATTCCATATCGGTTTTATGATTTTCACTTTTCAATGATAATGCCTTCCAATCCTTATTCCATTGCAAAAGTGTTTCTGAAAGAAAAAAAAACAATCCTTATACCTAGTAAATGTAAATGTTATCAAGGCAGGTGTATTGACTTTAAAAGCTCTAATCCCTCGAGGGGCAAATATTCTGTCACCAGTTTACTTTGGCACACATCAGTGGTTTCAAAATACTTATTTCAAGTTTATTATAGTGAACTTTATTATTTTTCTATTTACAAAGTTTAAAACTACCATTTTTTTTCTTTTCCCTCTTGATACTGCAGTCTTTGATAGACTATAATCAGTATGGTTGTGCGAGTATTGTATGATTTAAGGCGCACTAGCTACTGCCAATGCTGCCTCTAAATTCAGACTGCCTTTTTAATCTGCCACTAATTGTAATTAATTTATTACCATTATTATTATGTCTTACCAACAATGTCATCAAAATGGAGATTATCCATACTTTCTTCTGGAGCTTCCAAAACTCTCATGTAGTCTTCACACAGCACAGGTCCTTCGGTATATTCGTTTCTTATAGTACCGATATCCAAATCCAAAGTACTAAAACAAATTAAAAACTAAACTAAGGCCAACAAGGTAAAAATACAAAATACTTATAAATATTTTACTAACCCAATAGCTGTGCGTAGCATTGTATCTGCTTTCTTCTGATATTCCAATTTGAATAAATGTTCCAATATTTCAAAAGATTTAAGACAGTAATCATCAGGAACCTCTGGAAAAAAGTATTATAAAAAATTGGTTTTCAAAGTTTTTCATACGTCATTCATAATATCACCATCATGGTCCACTTACCATGTGATAATTCAGCTCGAATTCCTTTCTCAATTGAGCAGTTTGATATAATACTTCTGACAGATGCTATAGTTGAGATATTGTCTGATAAGAAAACAGCTAAACCCCGCCTGTAAGATAAAAATAGGCGAAATGGAAAAATGACGATCTTCTACAGTGCTTATGTATGAACACTTACTGGTATCGGCATATAAGTAAAGTCCCGAGAAGAGTATGTGATCGTGCGAAATTAACAGTCGCAGACGGTCTCGGTAAATCCCCTGGAAGAACTTCTGTAAGCCACGACGTAAACTCTGCTACAGAAAAGCTTCCAGACACACGTAATTCACACCATGGCCTAAAACAAAACAAATATTTTATTATTCAGTTACGTTTGGAGAATTGATTAAGAATTAATGCTTACCGTGACTGTTTATCACATTCGGGATTCTCGAATTGCGAATAATAAGGCAAAGCTGGTAGTCTAATGCTTAAAAGACGAGCAACTCTTGGAGCACCAGCAGGTAAAACGTAAATATTAACTAGCGCAGATTCTGGCCTTGATCGGGATTCAATATCAGATCGCATACGAATCCATAAACGTCTGGTTCCTGCTTGACACCGAACTGTTGCTAGAAAATCTGAGGAATTATCCTGAAAAGTGTAACAAGATCCATATTGAAGTGACAGTTTAAGTTATAAGCAACTTATCAGCTTAAACCCAGAGAGTTACCTGAGATGAACAAACGCTTAAAACAGCTGCACTATCTGTTTGCATATTCAGTTGTGTCTTGCTGTATATAAAAAGCATGTCTAACGGAACAGCAGACATCAATCTTGTTTCTTGCCAACCATTGCGATCTGCTCCTGATAACTATGGTACACGATTATTTATAATTGATTTAATAGTTTTTGTCATAAAATGCCTGAATTTTATAAATGTAACTTACCTCGTGTTGGATGTCCAAAAGGGGTGGAGCAGATAGACCTGAGTTGACGGCACGCGTGCTTCGCTGATACTTTTCCCTTTCGTTTGCAGTTTGTTTTTCTAATCGAGCTACTTCTGTTCTGCAAACAGATGGAACTATTGGTAGCTTTCTAAGGAAATGCACTAGATTTCTCGAAAAGATCTTGTCTCTTACTCAAGCTTAGTCCTTCTTGCAGTAAGAGCTTCTTGAGACATCTTAGACAGTGCAGCAGCGCCAGATAAATGACCAGGTCTGAGAGCAAAAATCCGTCCGGAAAACGTTGCAACTAATAGTTCGTTTACTTCTGTTCCTATACAGCCACCATCTATTGATGTAACTGGTTCCCCACAAAACTGAAATATATACGATAGCAAATACATTTACAATGACAAGTATACATACATCTACTACTTATTTTAGTATTTCTATATGGATGGATATACGCACGTAAGTGTACTTCAACCTTGGTTTTTCATTGAGATTTTCCATGTCTATAAGATAAAGTTGCACAGATCCATCATGGCGGCCCACAGCTAGATGTGTATTAGAATTAAAGTTATACCATCCGAGACAGACAACCGAACCAAAACTTTGCCCTTCTACCAAACATTTACTTGTTAGTAAGGATCTAAAACGATATTAAGAATATAATAGAATGAAAATCAAATATAATAGAGGTATCATTCTGGCTAGAATTTTGTGAGTGTAAGTTAGCTTACTGTTCATAACTGATGAGGCCAATAGATCCATCGCTGGCACCGTAAAACGTATAAATGTCAGACGAGTGCAACGTATGGGGAACAGCGAGCCTTGATGGTCCCGAAGATATTGGAATACGCGTCACTAGCTGACCGTTTTCAATGATAGCTGCTCCTTTGTTTGCGACTAATATCAGTAGACGAAGTTTTGTGTTCTGGAACAAATTGCATGACATTCAATGCAAAGCAAAATAGCCGAAGCTCAATAATGGTGCTTGATACGTACATTTCCTGTCAGAAATGCGGCCAGATCCAGTATCCTGTCTTCACAAATATACGAATTGACTTCAACCAAATCTCTATAAAAAGTCACCGTCCTTCCACTACACAGTACGAGATCGTTGCCGATTACAAACCTATGGGAAAAATATCTATAACTCTAACGTAAGTATAAAGAATACGGTTTAAAGTAAAATCTCCAGTTAGTTTATGTGACTTAATACATACATAGATGTTATTGTTTCCGATAATGGAGTTTCGATCGATAAGAATACTTTGCCTTTTCTGGTGTAGCCCTTAACTTCGTTGCCTGATGCTGCAAATATTTTGTCGCCGTGTGTTTCTGGAACCAAATTAAACATTTTTTAATATCATTATTAAATTAAGTTCAAAATTAAGACTTATCATCTTAAATTAGCTTTAGATTTTAGTTTCAGGGGACTAGGTTTTGTAGGTAGGTAGGTACTCAGTTATCTATACTAATCTATACTAATATTATAAAGCTGAAGAGTTTGTTTGTTTGATTGTTTGTTTGAACGCGCTAATCTCAGGAACTGCTGGTCCGATTTGAAAAATTATTTTTGTGTATGATAGTCCATTTATCGAGGATGGTTTTAGGCTACTTTTGATCCCGATATTCTTACGGGGTCGGGACTTACGAGGGTAAATCCCGCGGGACGCAGCTATAAAAACGAAAGTTGTGTTAGTTACACTATTTAAATCTCAAGAACGGCGGAACCGATAGAAATTTGGTACAGGGTTAGTTTATGAGTTTAAATAAAATAGGGTACTTTAAATGATCGTACGGGTTAAGCAACGCTTTGCGTGACACATATTTGATGGGTCAACCAGAACGATCGCGCCAATTAGAATGAAATTTGGTACAGGGTTAGTTTAAGGCTATACAAGATGTAACGGGTAAGCCCTTTTAATCCGAAAGGGGGTTGTTTTAGACGTTTAGGCGAACAATTTTTGTTCTACGACTTTTGAAAATTCGAAGTACTTTTCGAAAAATGTAGGTGTAAAGTTTACTTGAAAATCAGCTGTTTCTTAGAGTTCGAGGTCATTGACCTTATGTTGTTCTTTCATTTAGTTTGGTCTACTACAATCAAACCTTCAATTACCTTTATTTTCAAAAACAGCTGTTTTTCCAGTGAAACAAACTCTCAAAATTTTCAAAAAAAAGTTCGAATTTTCAAAAGTCGTAGAACAAAAGATGTTCGCCTAGACGTCTAGAACAACCCCCTTTCGGATTAAAAGGGCTTACCTGTTACATCTTGTATATACGATATAGGGTACTTTAAATGATCGTACGGGTTAAGCAACGCTTGGCGTGACACATACGTGATGGGTCAACAGGAACGATCGCACCAATTAGAATAAAATTTGGTACAGGGATTAGTTTAAGGGTATAAATACGATACTTTAAATGATCGTACGGGTTAGGCAACGTTTGGTATGACATACGTGATGGGTAAAAATGACGGCTAAATCGATTTGAACAAAATTTGGTACAGGGATAGTTTAGTGTTTGAAATAAGATATAGGGTACTTTAAATAATTATACGGGTTGAGCAACGCTTGGTATGACATACGTGATGCGTCACATACGTTACAGGATAAGAATTTATGCGGGTGAAACCGCGGGGCACAGCTATTAATTTATAAAATTTAAAAATTAGATAAGTACTTCTAAAGATATATATTTCTCACCACTGCCAGAAGCGAGTTGGACTGAAGTAATAGGTTTTCCTGGTAGAGTTTTGAACTGAACTACTGGTTCCTCATCTTTTATGCTTAAACATTGGAGTACTCCATTTTTGTCCCCAATAGCAAACTGAAACATTAAAGGAGTGAATTTTAAAATTAGATTTGTAGGTCGTCTTGTTTGGTAGCTGTTAGAGTTTCTTGACTAAGATAGCTGCACAAAATTGTAGGTTGGAATACATATCTCTGGTTGGAATGGTAATATGTAGGTACCTTTTGCTCCGCTCTATGTCCGGATTGGGGTAATATTTTAAGAGTTCCTGGGTAAGTGATTCCACAAATAGTGTAATCTATCCGATAAAAATCGTAATTCATCGTGGGAACTTCGTTGCACTTAGAGGTTCAAAAACGTTACTAAAGTATTCTGAAATTGCGGTCGATAGGTAGTGCCTGGTTACCGTGTTGTAAACAAAGATTCAAGGTAAGTACAGTCAGAAAAGTACTATTCATATATTTTGTCGACCTATGTGGCGCGTCGGGCGAACGCTTGGCTGCAATGCAGAAGGTTGCGCGTTCGATTCCCGCTGGGTGCAAATATTTATGCTTAAAAATAAATATTTGTATCTGGTCTGGGTGAATTTCTATGTATAATGTATGTATTTACAAAAGAAAAATAAATATAAGTAGTATATCAGATGTCTTGTCACCGTAACACAAACTTAGCAGCTTACCATTGGGCTAGATGGCGCTGCGTCATGGTCACAGGATTTATTTAATATTTATTATTCATCTAGTTGATAGCTGAATTTGATGGGCATTTTGCAGTATACCTACTTGCTATTTTGACGTAACGTAGTGGTAATTACCAGTGATTACTTGGAAGTAAGATTGTAAAGCATACTGCGTAGTGGCTATGAAACCGAGTTTGCACTAGAACGATAATGCAAAGGTGCAGATGAACAATTGAAAGATTTTTAATACGGTTCAGTATCTAATTGTTGATTATTCTGCTTGATTAGCTAAAGTTTTGGAAGTGTTTCTTGCAGAATAACCAATATTTTATTGGTAGGTATTGAAGAAAATTTTCAAGCATGATGGATGAGCGTGTGACCACTATCCCACCTAATGGTTAGTGATAATGGCTGCGATATACAAGATGTAACGGGTAAGTCCTTCTACGCCGAAAGGGGGTTGTTTTAGACGTCTAGGCGAACAACTTTTGTTCTATGACTTTTGGAAATTCGCGAAAATTTTAAGTGTAAAGTTTACTTGAAGATCAGCTGTTTCTTAGAGTTCGAGGTAATTGACCTTATGTTGTCCTTTCATTTTAGCTTGGTCTACTACAATCAAACCTTCAATTACCTTTATTTTCAAAAACAGCTGTTTTTTCAGTGAAACATAATCTCAAAATTTTCAAAAAAAAAGTTTGAATTTTCAACAGTCGTAGAACAAAAGGTGTTCGCCTAGACGTCTAGAACAACCCCCTTTCGGATTAAAAGGACTTGCCCGTTACATCTTGTATAATGCTACTCTCATTCAGAAGGAGGGACACGGCAGTGGAACAAGAGACACGACTTCCACCATCTCCTCCACCACCATCCAGTTCTTACAGTTGCTGACTGTACATTGGTACTTATTATAACTACGTACACCTACCTATGAAAGTAAGTAGTCAGTTAGTTGTATTATTTACCCGCGCGGATCCCGCGGGTAAATAATACCGCCCGCGGGATCAAGACTTACCGCGGGGCGCAGCTACCCCGCGGTAATTCTTGATCCCGCGGGAATATTAGGATGTGTTATGCATATTGAATTACGCTACCTACGAAAAAAAACCTCATCAAAATCTGTTGCGTAGTTTTTAAGATTTAAGCATACATTAAACAGACAGACGGACAGCGGAAAACGTCTTTGTTTTATACTATGTAAAGAAAATACAATGTATAATGTAGTTGTAGATGTATCTGACTCTGATGTAGACTTCTTCTCACCTGAGCGATTTTCCGTTCGGGGTCCGCTCAACCCCAAATTATTTAGGGTTGTCGCAGTAGATAAGTCATTTCATCATTGACTATAACTTCTGCAAATTGATTACAATGGCAATATTTTTACGGCCCGCCGCCTGCTCGATACCTACCCTCCGAGCCAAGCAGTTTATCCGCCATCGCGTGAGGAGACCTCAAGGTTTACTAGTCTATTCCCCGGTCGCCTTTTACGACACCTACGTGAAGAGATGGAGTAACCCTATTCTATTGCCGGGGCCAAACCCTGTAGGTAGTAGACATGGCATAATTAGCACGTCACTCTATAAATCGCAGTGTGATTAAATATAGCATGCTAAAAAAAACATAAGGACTGCTAGTGCTCTCGTTTGTAACAATTCCAAAAAAAAACGTAATCTCCATCTTGAATAGTTCTATTTCTATCTATTTCTTATCGGTTGTGAACCGATTATGGCCATTAGGAAATTAGCCAGTGTCATGTTTTTTAATATATTATGCAAGTTATTTGCATCTAAACAGTCAAGTCGTCATAGTTAAAGTCAAGTCTAGGGAATCATTTGTAAACACGGCGGCCATTTACAAACATTCTTCACGGAGCTTTGGAGACAACACTAAGTCAATGTTTTGCACCGATTTTCACTTTCATTCCACTTGTACACCTTCACGAAACTAAATTGATTAATATGCCCCCGAAATTAAACAATTTGCACGCATATGAACTAGGTTTCACAAAAATGAAAATTTAGCACCACATCTCCTCAACGAGTTCCCGCCAAAACTCTCCTTGAATAGTTCGGTAATGACTAAAGTTATGATTATACACTGTCAATAGCTATAGTTTCGATAAAATAACCATCGATAGGGTCTGATTATCCAAAAATAACGATTATTATGCAAATTATCCCAACTTATCATCAACTTATAAACTGTCGATAAAACAGAAACGAAGTCTTCAATTTAGAACTTTGAAAATAGTGACATCTGCAACTCGCTTTAGAAATCTCTACAATGTATCTTATGTCCTTATTCGACTAGTTTCCGTAGATGGCGCTCATGTATAAGGTTACTACCACGGGTTACTCCTACTAGACTCTAGCTAGAGAATCAAGAATCAAGAATTTTTATTGTATAAGTGATGTACATAATGATCATAAATTAACATGCATATTTTGGATACAATCACTTACCCACTACAGGCATACAATAATTAAAATTAGGTTCAATAATCTATAGTAATTTTAAAAACTGATACAATTTATTACTTAATGAATAATCGTGTCTGTTTCTTCGTAGTACTCTTTAAGTGAATAAAAGCTATTTGCTATAAGCCATTTTTTTAAATGAGATTTAAATATGTTTACATTTTCTAAAAAATTTAATTCAGTAGGTAATGCATTAAACACTTTTATTGCAGTAAAGTAGGCACTCTTATGAAATAGTGCATTGTTTGCCTGCGGCATGCTGATATTAAATTTATATTTACTTCTTTTAAACTACGGTTATTGGCAAAAAAGTAGCTGTGGTTGATTTTGACAAATACACAAAGTTCAAGGATATATATGCTAAAGAGAGTAGTAAGAATGTTGTAGTTTTTGAAGATGAATCGCAACGAATCAGTACTTTTGAGAGGTACTACTACTACGGTTAATAAGTTTTCTAAGGTTTTATACACCAAACTAGTTCCGTTTTCATTCATTTGAAATTTACTAAGTCATTTTTTTAAATGTATTATTTAAAAATTCGTACCTAGAATGACTAAGTATTACATGTTTTAAGGTCCCCAACAAAACTGCATACTCAAAATTTCAAAATCTAAAACGTTTTTTTTTTTTCAAAAATCTTATGAAAGGGAAGTTCGAAATTTAGAACACGTGCTGTGGTAGGTACTATTACCACAGTTTACCTAGTAGTTGGCGCCGCCATCGCTTGTGGTATTCTCAGAGGTAAAGGCAATTAGTCTAAGTTCTTAACGTATCTCGGGGTGCCAAAATTATATTATGGAAAGTTGGAACCCCTGCTGATGACGTATGTGGAGCTTTGATGTAAGTTGCAAACACACATGCAATATTAATGTTTGGCTTTTCGTTTGCTATAGGTACGGAAAATTACGTTCCTACTAGGTTTTATACGAATTACGTTTTAGGGTTTCGTATTATATAAATTATTTATCTATCAATCTACCTTATGAGCTGACTAACATTTTTCATATACCTATGCAACCTAATCAAATTTAGGCGAAACCTACTAGGTATTTAAAAGTTAAGCAAAGGGAGATAATTATGCATTTTTTTATCCTAAGTTCACTTTAAAATTATAAGAACACTTTTAAATTATTTTTGAAAGTGTTAACCCACACTTAGGATATAATATTTATTTGTTTATTTCACATGATTATCATCATTTTTACAGTGGGAATGGTTGACAAATTGATAACTTTATAATTAGTGGTTACGTTGCGGCTTTAGTGGACAAGCTGCGTCTCATAATTCGAGGATGGCATGTGGTTTAACACCATCGACCGCGGGAACTGGTCAGTCGGTGAGTCCCAGACGTATACCAAATGTTCACTTGGTTCCGGCATTGCACACCGTCATTATTAAGCGATATTACGAAATAGATTAGATATGCACTTCTGCAAACTTGAGAATTCATGTATGGCTGCATTTGGGATAGGACTATCTCGTTTTCCACTCTTTAGGTAGGACCAGTTGTCATTGTAGACAGCGCTTAGGCTGTGCTCCAGCCTTTCTAGTACTGTGTGGCTTAGGCGTACCAACTATTAGGTAAACTGCGTAAAGCCTAATTTTATAAAGGTGAAGGTTGTGTACTTGTGTTTTTTGCTTAATCAATAATAATCACGCAAAACCGCTAAACCGATTACGATTAAAGATCTCGGTAAATCTGGAATATCATATACTTGCATCTCCAGATATTACATCCTGACGGTGTCGGGATAATCAATAAATCTTCCAGATTTGCCTGAGACAATAATTATTGGTTTTAGAGGTTGCATCTTTGCCTACTGCAACATTTCAACATGTTCGTACCAACGTTCCGATAATAAGATCTAAGGCGACAGATATCAGTCTGTTAATTCTATTAGCGATGTATGGACAGGATGGACAGGCCGATACAGACCTGCCAAGTGTCATAGAACTCTTACGAATAATCATTTCACATTTCACCCCACTGGTTTTCCGTCATCAACCGATCGAGTGTGTCGAGTGGAAAACTCAGAAGTTTAAATGGTCTGGATGACTGCCCAAGTCTTTAGTTGACTACTCCGATGCTACTTGTTGGATTTCGATATAAATGACCTTCCTGTAAAACAGAGCTATCCAATAGTGCAATCCAAATCCCAATCGGTTGTGTAGTTTGCATAGGACACCAAAAACTATACAATTCTTGTTCTACTGTCTATCGTAAACGGATATCCAAAGAGATGATAGGTACTTTATACTGGGATATTTTTCATCTTTTGTATGAAAACATCCCCCTGCGGGGTAACACCTTGATAACACCCATACAAAGGCTATCTTGCCTCGTTTCCAAACAATATTTGTAAATAAGTTTTTATTTAAAAAAACGCTGACTTTTTTGTGAAAAATTAGAATCTTTTGATCGTAGAGAAAAGGTTGACTTTGGCACCAATTTGGCATGTCGATGCCGTGTAGACTGCTTGGCTAACTCAAAATTATTTTGCAAAATAACATTAAAAATCTTCAGTGTCAGACAAGAACATCTATATTTAAATCTCAGATTTGTATATAACAAACATCAAAAATGATGTTAGGAAAGAAACAATTTGAACAAATGTTGTGCCTCACTGCAAGTGTGATAACGTTTAGTGTAGCCGCATTCATCGGAGGTGTATACCTCACCGATTGGAAACCCGTGGTTACCTACATACCATTTTACAATGGAAAGTTTAGGAAAGATACGAGCAAGCCCGGGTGCGAACCGGCACCGCCAAATTGCTAAAAACTTTAAAAGTTTACAAAAAAAAGTCAGAATTTGGAGCTCGTTTAAAAACTTGCAGGTAATACACGAGAAAAGCTGGTTTTTCGTATTGAGAGGAGGGCACGCGTACAAAATTATACAAGAATATAAGAGAATAGAATTATTATAATGACCGGTCTCGAAGATCAGGTGTGCTCGGATTTGTAATAAAATGTCAACGGAGTATTGTGCAGCCGGCGGCGCACGCGCAGCTGCCGCGTGGCCCTCCGCCCTCCCCGCGACGTGCGCCCTCTCAACAAACAGGACCTCCTCTATTGTAATGTTTATTGTATTTTATTTGTCCATGGTATGAATTATTTTTTTGTGTTTAAAAAGTGAAGCAATAAAGCGTGAATGTAACCACCTGGACTGGAGTTAAAATTGTAATTGCTCGTCTTGCTAGTTCACTGAATTCGCTAACTTAATTTTACCCTAAAGATTCTTACTAATGTTATTTCCACTGTATTATATCTACCCACCTACTTACAACATAATAATATATCAGACAATATGGTCTGAAAACTGTATTATAGGCATAATATTCTATCGTACTTACTTAGGCCAAGTAGCTAAGTTTCACAAAAGTGAGCATGTCAGATATGATCACAATTATTATTTTGATGAATAAGAAGAAAATCAAGTTATCAAATGCTTTAAATTAAGCTTAAACGTTGAGAAATTAAGAACCGTCCCTGCATAAACTTTGTAAGAAACTTCAAACTGCGTTTAAGAAAATAAATGGGGTCCAAACAGCTACCTACTGTGGTGCAGGGCCATGGCGTACAATAGGGTGCTAGAGCAGGCGGGGTGAGGTGCGGAGTGAACTCGCGTTCCTACACAGCCCTGCATGCGTTCCTTTACAACTTGACACTTATCTGTTGGCCGCTTGCGGGCCGGTTGTGTCGTGTGCTTAGACTACCTTCCAACTTGTAAACAAACATTAAATATTGCGCGAGTTTTGAGCGGACGATTCTGAATTGTATTACGATATTGAGAACTTAGTGACGTTGTGGTGTGTGGACTTAGTGAACGCTGAGGACAGTGATCATGGATTTGTCTTGTGGAGAGAATATGCAGAGTTCGGGGACAAGTGGTGACGGAAGAGCGATGGACATGTGCGTCGCTGGACCCGACCGAGCGCTGGACAGAGACCCTCGAGTCATTCTCAACCTCCTTGCTTTAGAGAGAGCGCATGCTCTTCACACGGACTACTTCCAGAACGTACAGATTGATATCCAGCCCTTCATGAGGAAAATTGTGACCACTTGGATGCTAGAGGTAAGGAATTGTCAACTCATCATTTTAAGTAATGAGTACCTACGTTATGAAATGACTCACTTTGTTGCATCAATTTCGATAGGTAGGTATAATATGTATTTCAAACATTTGGATCTCATTGTCGAGTGAATAAATATGTTAGTGTACAGTGCAGGTAGGTACATAGGTGTTGTATGTCATTGCACTTGTAATATGTGTTTGATCAGCTGATTTGTTTTGAACTAGCTTCGTAATTGAATTATTTATTAATTTGCTTAATTTATTACATAATAGAAACGACTGAACTACTGCAAAAACTGCTGACACTTCAACCTACCTATACTATTTTTTTTTCTATTTGCTAATAAGGTTTTTGTGATTTCATTAGCTTATATCTACTACCCACTTTATTAGCTTAATTATTAAATCTAGGTAGGTATTAGTTCTGGGTTGATAATAGTTCAGATTTTCTAGGTCAGATTCCTAAAGGTCAAGTAAGATTACCTAGGTGGATAAGGTTGATTGCAAAATTAATGAAACGCTGAGATTCATTTACGTCTAAGCAGGCCTTAGTATCACCTAAGCAATGGTTCAGGAAATCAATGTACCTACGTAAGTACATTCAACCTACGTATTGAAGTCGTAGAGATACGTAGTCGGTACCGCTTGAACTCACTTCAAATTCTACGACTCGAGTACCCTAATTATTAAGCTCATTCCCGTTCTAATTAATAAACATTAGACCATTTCAACTTATTTAGAAAGTCTTTCTCAGTGAGTAGGTACTTACGCATCAATGACAATGACCCCATCGCATCGCTTCACAGTGACGCAACAGTACCTAATCTGTTCCGAAGTATAATATTTCGGAATGCCCGGCTACATCAATTTGTGAGCATGGGAATCACGATGAAGGCATTTACGGTTCAGTCTTTCATAACTTTCACTAAATTTTGTTTAGAACGTGTTCATTATACCGTGAATCTTGACTTGGATTTTCGAGCCCGTTTTGATGATAAAGCTAACATCTTTTTATTTAGGTCAACTTTTGAACACGAAATATTGATACCCGACAATTTTACTAAATATTTCAGCTGTCGTCCATATTGTATGTAATTCTACAAATAAATAACTTGTAAATCCAGGTGTGTGAAGAACAGCAGTGTGAAGAGCAGGTGTTTCCTCTCGCCGTGAGCTACATGGACCGGTTCCTGTCACAGCGTTCGATATCTCGTCAACAACTACAGCTTTTGGCAGTGACCTCATTGCTCCTCGCATCCAAGTTCCGACAGTGCCATCCGCTGTCTGTTGACTTACTCTGCGCCTACACAGATAATTCCGTCCATCCGGAAGAAGTCAGGGTAAGTTTTTTACTAAGTTTCAGTTTATTAACCTATTGTTCGTGCGTTGGTGCTTGGGAATATATGAAAAAGCTCTTATTTACACTTGTTTCTTTTAGGTAAGTTGGTATCTTATTAGCACGTTTATTTACGATGGGAGTTAATACTTAAGTGTTTTCTAATCGACTGAATTTTATCTGCGGATGACGCTGCTAGTTTATACCTCTTTAGCTTTGCTAATTATAATGTCATTGTAAGATTTAAAATCACTGATGCGAATTATGTTTTTATTTTCTTGTAAGGGTTCCTAATATAGCCGAAGCCCCTTAAGTTGTAATTGGCGTTTAACCTCGCTAATCAGTGGACACCCTCGAAAGCAGCCGCACAACCTACATCCTGTGACGACCGCAACTTATCCATTGTTTTGATTTCACTGTGAATGAACTCGATTGGCTGAGTCAAATGTCACTACTTCACCCCAAACACTCGTTTCCTACCACCATAGTAGTATCCGGCAATTACTCTTTCCTTGAGACGTTCAAGAGGGCACCTACTCAAGACAGTGTCACCCTCCGTGTTAACTACAACCTGTGACGAAGTAAGTCACCAAATTACTCTACATCCTTCCGACGGAAATGTGAGTAACGCGACGGATATAAGATAGTGTATCATCTATTGTAATAAGTAACAATTGAGTAGGTATTTCTGGTGGGAGAGACGGCCGTAACTTACATTACGTTAAACGAGAATAACTGCTTCTCTCGCAGCGTCCTCATTTATGAAAATTTACATAATTACCGTAACGCGTTTTACAGATGCTTTGTTGTTTTTAGTTTGAGCTTTCTGCCTACCCTTTTCCCACAGTGCCCTAATGATAACAAAATTGTCAATGCCCGTGACACCGCCCACGCAAGCAGGTGTGATTCGATCAATTATTATACGTGGAACCCATGAATACCGACTTTGTCGCAATAATTCACACGCATCTATAGCATGTCATGTAAGTGACAGCTTTTATGCATTCCACAATAATGTTAATAAGATTATTCATTCTTATTATTAGTACGAATGTTTCAGCTGATCTAATCTGATGATAATGTAACATGTATAATGGAAATGTTAGTGGCTAACAGTACACCGACCGACCGTGAGAAAACAGTTAAAGTTTCTTTCCTAGTACCATAACGTATGGCATTCTATACTTCCTTGCAATTAATTCGGGCGGACGATGATCGCGATACGGATACTTCGCATACGTAATGAAGGCATGTCATATGGTTCGGGGTATGCTCACTTTCCCATACTTACCTTGACATATTTGTAATTTAACGCTAGAATATTTAAATACTTGTGCGTGCGACTAATTAAGGTTCAGTATCTCCTTGTCGCTTGCTTTGACCTCTTAGCTTGGGATGTCTGCCATTAAACTTACAACTTAATTGCTTTG
Source organism: Idaea dimidiata (assembly GCA_949358125.1). Taxonomy (NCBI): domain Eukaryota; kingdom Metazoa; phylum Arthropoda; class Insecta; order Lepidoptera; family Geometridae; genus Idaea; species Idaea dimidiata. The sequence continues at coordinate 8,899,876 of OX442339.1, read as the reverse complement.
GATAACATACATTAATTTGATTCCTTGTTTACTAATGTCAAAGGAAAGAAGACCTATACCTAAATACAATAGCGTTTACCCCTTGAGATAAATCACGCTTATCTTTGTGAGTCCAATGAACTTGGAAGAGATTATTCTAAACCAATACATAACTATTGAGTCGGTAGTTTAAGTTCCGAGTATTCAAATAACTTGACGGAAGAGTTGAAGGATCTTATAGACACGATGTTTTTACTTCGCATAATTGTACGATTTGCTACTTTTTTGCGGTTTCCGTTTGAACCCTTCAAGTATGACGGTTGCGATCCTTAACTGAGCTAAGAATACGCAATATTTGTCCCTCAATAAAAGATAGGAACGAAAATTATTCTTTGGAACTCTAGGTAATTGCAATGTGGATCGATTCACACGGTGTCTTGCCTGTTTGGGGATGCGTTAGGTACCATGATATTTATGCATATGCGTTTATAACGAATTGCTTTGCTTTGTTATAGCAATGGGAAGTGATGCTCCTTCAACGATTGAACTGGCAGCTGTCGATAGCGACGGCATTCGACTTCGTGGAGCCTTTCCTCGCGCGAGTACCTTGGGGCAGGACTAATCCCCTCGTCCGGACTCACGCTCTGACCTTGACATCAGTCTGTTACACTGGTAAGTACAATCATGACAAAAAATAAACTTTAACAATCATAAACTGGTCGGCAAGTAATGCGGGCCGAATTGACTTCCTGGTTCTTGTAATTAGGTACGTAGTACATAAAGTCATACATCCATTAAACGATAAGTGATACCTACTAGAAACATTATGGCCTCTGTTATTTTAGCACCGATGACTTTCACTTCAAATGTGTATGGTTTTGTTTAATGAGGGAAAGAGTGACGTCCCTTTGTTTAAAAATGCGATTGTGCGTGTGGTCAAAGGGACTGTAGGAGCATTTAGGGTGTAATGTGGGGGTTGTGGACGCGTGTATCGGAACGCGCACATGCCGGTGCGCCGGCGCACTGATATCGCGCACACCTTGCCTACTCACACCCTTCAGCCACTGACCCTCAGCACTCCTATTGAAACTACGCAGTTTATAACTTTTAAATGTGATTTCGTACCGGATCCCTGTCGAATTCTCGAAGCGAACGTACCTACTATTCTAAATTCAAATTCTTTTTTTTTTCATCAGACTGATGGGCACTCGTTTCGACGTACCTTTAATCCATTTTACTCTTTAACATGGACAAAATAAGAGTTGTATGCCGTACTTATTTATAATTTCAATTAAGTAGGTTAACCTGTTTGGTGGTCATTCGATATAAAGCTATGCAAATGATTGGTCAGCATCTCGTAAACTGCAGACACGTGCTGCCTGTCTTAAAGGGATCGTCAAAATACGTGGAGGACGCTATAAAACTGATTTCAATAGAAATAATTTTATGAGGTGTCAGTAATGTCGTTATGTCTACTTATTTTTATTGCTCGTAAACGGTAATTTTCATGTTGATATTTTGTGTGACAATTATTTCGTATTGGGTTTTTACACTTCTTGATGTGCTAATTATGCCTTAAACTTAAGCGCCCCGCAGTTTCACCCGCGTAAGTCCCGTTCCCGCGGGAATATTGGGATAAAAAGTAGTCTATATGTTATTCCAGGTCTCCAGCTACCTATATTCCAAGTTTCATCGCAATCGGTTTTTGCGTGAAAGAGTAACAAAGTAACATACATACAAACTTTCGCGTTTATAATTATAATAAGATTTAAATAATTCAGAGTGTACGTAAAATAACATTCTTTCACGTAATCATTTATAAATAAAATTGTTGACTGAAAATAATGCCTTGGGACGATTTGTTGCAGGATACAAATTTGTCCTGTTTTTTTTTATATAAGTAACCGATAGATGAGCGTTGATGAGCTATTTCACCTGATGGTAAATGATGATTATTATGGTCTAATTATGTCTTTATGGAGAAAACTATTTTGTCTCCAATCTTTACGCAATAAAAAATAACATTTATATTGTTCCAACTTACACTCTATGTATGCGAATGCGTAGTACTGAGTAATCCTTCGGTCCTTTATTTTGTAACTTTTTTGATAGTTATTTTCTACTAGCTGCAACCGCGGTGTCACCCTCGTAAGTCCCGTTCTCGCGAGATTATCGGGATAAAAAGGAGCCTATGTGTTATTCCAGGTCCCCAGCTACCTATATTCGAAGTTTCATCGCAATCGGTTTAGTAATTATTGCGTGAAAGAGTAACAAAGTCACATACATGCATACAAACTTTCGCGTTTATAATATTAGTAAGAAGTAAGATAGCGTATCATTGTGTTTGTCATTTTCTTAGTGATACCATACGTAATATTATGCAGGTACGTTCTTGTAAAGGTCTGTAGACTCGTTAACTCAGAGTGACCCTTGGTTTACAACCCTGCACGAGGGTTGCGACTTGCGCTTGTCTGATCCACTGAACACATAAAAGAAAAAAATAACTAATTCATAACAGACTTTGCTGGTTTTACTTGACCTTTTATAAATGATAGAAAACCTCGCATGACCAGCAAGCCGTTTCAAGTCGGTTTCATACGTTAACAACATTAATTTTCAATTTTATATATCCGAATGTAATTATTACAAACAAATGCGATAGTTTTTAACCCAGCCTGCCCGTGCCCGTATCGTCCATCGAATCCTGATAAGGATTATTTATGACTGTCTGTCGAACTGCTCTATCCTAATTGGTCCATTGGAATTGATTCTCTCCCAATAAGTGCGCATATGGCATTCATTATGTTAAAATAAAGCGTAAAAAAGTTATCACTACAAATAAATACTTCAACTGTGGCCAAAATCATTCGAAATTCAATTTGGTGACTATGTTTACGTGTTTTGCTTGCTAGGGGTAAAGAACACATTACAATACTTAGTTGAAAACATTTGGGCGTCAAATTTTGTCGGTGTCAGTCACCGGAAGCAGCATAATTGCCGGTAACTGATCGTGCATTACTAGAGGTGTGAAAGGGTTAATAACATTACTTGACCCTACACCTCTTTCATCTCCTGTAGAACACTATTAATTATAGGCTTCATTACAAAAGCATTTTGTTTCGTAACTGCTTAAAAATCACCTACTAGTTTCCTACCCATGAGGCAAACTTGAGCTTGATCGATTTGCGTAACGGTAATTTCAAATAACTTGAACTTATTTAAAGAGGGTGAAGTAATAAATTGTTACCAGCCGATTCGATCCAATACCTAAGTTAACCAAAAGTCATGTGAGCGGCCGAGTTTCGGTATTAACTGGGGAGGCCGCGACAGCTGACTGGGGACAATACGCGAAGACGTCCCGCGGCCTTTGTACCGAGCAATCCTTGTCTCAAACGCGACGACAAAAACTCCCCAATAAAGAAATCGAGGCGCGCACCTGGCCCAACGGGACCCAACCCGATACCTCGGTTCATCTCATATTCACACCATAATATCGGAACTCGCAGACATTCGTGTTTCCGTCTTAGCATCCGATCTTATGTCAAAAGGCTTGAGATTGCTGTGCTTATCTGTAAATAAATACCCGTCTTGACTTGAACCAGTTTTTTTTTCTGTGAATACACTTGGCATTCATGATTGTTAGCGAAATCAGATGGTTGATACGTCTTGGAACTCTTCCTACTGTTGCCGACTATAAACGAGTTACGGAGCCAATTAAAACGTTTATTTTGAGTAATGTTTCATGCTCTCGTACCTAGTTCAAATTTAAAGTAAACCACGAAGTAGGTACTTATAAATAATGCAGTTCAAACTTGTTTCCAAATAAGACATTAAGTGAATTGTGAATTACATGTTTATTGCAACTAGTTTTCGCACGATTAGATATTGTCTATTTGCAACCCCTGCAATTTTGCATAGTGATTGTCGGGATTCACTATTATTGGGGTAGGTAGGGACAGGTTTCTCGAACGGAACTTAACGGTCCTCGATGACTGTTGGATCGGCTGAGGGTCATGTGGACATGTTGTTTGTAGTAAGTAATTAGAAGGGTAAGACGCGGGGGTGTAGTCTTGGAGTAGTCGTGCGTTGGTGCCTCAGCAGATGTCGACTCGACTACCAACTGACAGGCAACCTGTTGCGCAACGGATCGCGACGCTCCGCTGCCCATGCTGTCGAGATCAAAACTGATACGCGACCCGCGATCGTATTTGATTTTTTAATAAGCCCACGTTTCCTATTCAACGTTATTTACTCAAAGGTAGCGTACACGGATTGACACGAAAAGCTGTTACGGTATGAATGCAGTTCGTTACCGTTTGCAAGGGATCTAAATCAAGTGCACCCTATCTTGTAGTTTCATTGACCTGCAGTTACACGAGCTGGTAAGCTTGAGGTACATATTAAAGTACTTTAATTAAACTCTAAGTAGTTTTTCTGATTAGTTATGACGCGTTCGCGTGTAGCGAGCGAGCGGTGTTGTTTTTCTTATGCCTGGAAGTGGAAATAAGGGCTTGGTGAGGCAAGGAGTAGGTGGGCAGTGACCCGCGTGTTTGCGTCGTGGTAGCGCTAGCGAGCGGAAGGGTCGCGCCAGGTGTCCTCGCATCTGCCGTCTTGGCCTGCGCCCGCGACGACGACCAACCTACACCCAAAGGAACTTAACTTTGTAATATGACAACCTGCTACGCTTCAATGCGTTCACCGTTAGAACTATTGAATAATACTAGTGCAATTATTCTATCCTCTAATAAATGGTTATTTACTTACGTTGTAGAAATACATTAAACAGTAAAGTCGCATTTACTTTAATACTATTTATGTACATATCGTTAAATTTATTTTTAAATATAAACTATTAAACTGCTCGGTTCTAAAATCTTTATGTTAAAGGAGCCACATCATTAATTTTACTACTTACATCAGGTAATTATTATGATTAAAGCAAACACAAAAGGGAGCCGGGATTTCAGTAAGAGAACTATAATACGGTCACTGCCCTGTCCGATTACGTAAAAGGTACAGAATAATGTTAGGCTACCACGTGTATATCTAACACAGAAATGTGCGAAAATGTAACGGATGTTTAGTTAGGGAGTATTGATTAGTCGAATTGTGATCGAAGGCTACATTTTAGTGAACAATAGAGTCCCTCCTTCGTAGCGAAAACGCAGCTGCGCCCTTAGCTAGACGACTTAAGATGTAAATTACCATTATTCCAGTTCTATTGTACGGCTATAGGTACACAAAGATGCAGACGGGGACGGAATGCACAAATCTGGCAGCTGTTCGACTCTCCTTCCTTATATTCGTCTCACAACAATGAGCAACTCGTATTGTGCAAAATGTAACACGGTTTTTTGCCTGGACCCTTTTCTTGGTCGGTCGAACCTAATATTTTCTGTCAACCTTGTGAAAGTCGAACTGAATCTCCTTGAATTCGTTTTAAGTAAATCAAACTGATATTACTATGTTAGCTTCGTTTTATAAATACGACTTGTTTTAAAGGTTTTAAGAGTATTGTGTGAGACATGCGAGGATGCAAGGTGTCCGAGCCACCTGTCCGCCAGGTAATTATCTCGCAACAGATGCGCCCGCGTCGCAATACCTGTGCCTCCAAGCTCCAAGATGCGAGCTTTGTTTTGTAGCCACCAGAACTTGAATGTATAAAAAACGTAAACAACTCAAATATCTACATCGGTGAACTGAATTCGGACTGGTTTTGGGGTATTAAATCGATACTGTTCAATATAAGGCACATACTTATATAGTCACCTAAAATCCGAATACCAAATGCTACTCGAAATATAACTACTGACTCAAAGTCCTATACTATACTAATTTTAAATTTAGAAACTGCTCAATTATTTAAGCACACCTCAAATTTTAAGTGGCGCTTTTGTATTCGGCTGTAGATAAGTTACTTTTGCATATAGGGAATTAAAAAAACTATATTATGTTGGAATTACTTGGCAGTTGCTGTGGTTTGTAAAAATAATGACTATTTAGTGTTGCATTTCGCACACAACAAATTAATTATTATGCACCCACTCTGGTGACATAAATGTAATGAACGACCGTTTATGTAGGCGGCACCAAACTTGTCTGTTGCCAAATTATTTATACGATCTTCTTTAAAATTTTCATTGTTTATTCCAATTTGTGGAATTAGATAAATGAGATATTTCAGATTTATTCATTTGGATGTATTTCATTTAGTTCGGTAGAGATTCCAAGATTTGAATACTTAATAAAAGAACACAACATTAATCTGGGAAGGAATAGATTGTGACGTATGAATTTGGACGACCGCTGTGTGGCAATGGTCACATACTCACCGCTCAATTTGAATTGCTATATATTTATATTTTTCTTCTTTTCGTATAGTGGTGTGGCTCACCTAGTGTTAGAGTTTTCAGGTCGCCCTAAGGCCTCTAACTTGACCTAACGACTGCTATCAGAGATAACAACCGGGACCGACTGTTTAACGTGCCTTCCGAAGCACGGAGGAGCTCGAGAAAGCGATTTTTTACCAGATAAATTATCGGTTACCCATCCAAGTAATGACCACGCCAGGCGTTTATATTCAAATTGACAATATTTGTTTCCTTTGTCAACAGAAACGGAATTCCTCCTAGTACCACCATCGTTCATCGCTGTAGCGTGTATAGCTGCCGCGGCGCGAGGGCTGCGTGTGCGCATGTCTATAAACGATCTATGCGCACTAACTCGCACGCCTGCCGCGGCCGCGGAACTAGTCGCGCGACACGTCGAGCGAGTCCTCGCCAGAGAAACCCAACCGCAAGAGCCGCGGGCGAGGCACACCCAGCCGATCAAGCAAGCCACGCCAGAACAGACGCAGCTTTCTAACACACCCACAGATGTTCAGGATGTACATTTCTGATTTTATTATCTGTATCTACCTACAGATACTGTTCAATACCAAAGTCTGTGTTGAATTTCAGCGTCGAAGTTACGTCACGGAGATTTTTTACTGGACCTTCCCAATATTAACTTTATCTGAGAGCTGTGTTATCTCTATATAAATGTAGCCTCTGAAGCAATTATTTTTCTATAGACGTGCTCCTGTCTTTTACTTTTAAATGAATTGCTTTATGTTGTTATTTTATAGACAAAGCACTGCCCATCTGCAGTCATAAGCAATCGTTTGTCACATTTCCTCTGACGTTAAATATCACTTTCCAGAGCGAGATAAAGCACTCTAGTTTAACTTGGGAATGTCCTTGGCATTTCAGATTATAGATTTATGATCTGTTATACGGCATATAATTATCTATTTAAAAATTTTAGTGACTTACACCCAGTTATAAAAATAAGAACGGAAAAGAACATCACGTTTATGAACACGTGCGTCGTAGGTAAATTATTCGTTTTATAGATATTGAACTGAGAAGATCCTAAAATTATGTTTTAAAAACATTTTGTTAACTCCCATAAATAAATACGATTCAATCGATCTCGCGGCATTCAGCGTAAAATGGATACGGATTTCATTGTAGTATTTTGGAGGTAATATTTTTTTGCCTGCGCACCTGGGTGTAGTACAAGCAAGAAATCAAATGGTAAAAAAACCACCTCCGCACAGTTGCGTTGTCAAACATTTTAGAAAACGAAAAAAAAATTCTGTTCATTGATCTCAAATTTATTTATGTCAAATATATCACTAGTTTAAAATACAATTTACGTTATTTATAAGGCTCCTAACAAACTTGTGCGACTAGTCGTGCGATCCAAACGACGCGAAAAACTACAACTTACTTTTTTTAAGTGGTCCCTAGAGCTTGAAACTTTTAATTCTAATTTAGAATAATTTACAAAATGTGATATTTTCACCTTTTTATCCTTATCGGAGAAGGAAAACATCGTGAGGAAACTGACATGTCCTAGAACTCACCACGGTCTGAAACATGGGACATTCGTCAATACGGGGAAGGCTCCCGTGGCGTCTTACTGCCTAAACCCTCTAAGAGGCGGCCCTTGCCCTGTAGTGCGACAAATTAACGGGCTGATCATGTATCATCTTTATCAAAAAGATAGTTACAAATACACTGTCTGTCTAAATGCGAATAACTTCTAGGTCATAAGATCAAGGATATCATAAGATGGAAAAATTATCTTTCTGTAAACTATTTTCGTATGTACCTATTACGTTTTTTAACCTTCGGAGACTTCAATTTGTCGATTTGCGTTCGGTGTTGCACGACTCTTTGTGCCGGTTTGTACACAGCTTAAAAATAGATCTCTTCGAATTAGCAACAGTGAGTTTCATATAAGTAGTTTGATCTCCATTAATCCCAAAATATTCTCTAAGACTGAAGCCAAATTACGTACGTCATATATTTTTTTGTCTTTTTTACAATATTGTGTAAACAGAAGCTTCGCCAAAATTTTTTTTGTCAAAGAAAATGTTATTCGTTTACGTTAAATAATGAGTTTTGGAAACTTAGTGTAATAGATTAAGTAGTTTACATTAGGTAAAAGTAATTGTTATTGAAATATTCTTTAAGAGGTCCCTACACGACTGTCGATACGTTTCACACAAGTATTATTTAAAACATTAATTCGCAACAGATCACTAATCAATAAATAATTGGTTTAACAGTCTTGCTTACATTTCCTTAGTTAAAAATAATTAGTAACATATGACTATGTTATATAAATGATTGTTTCTGTCACAGTAAATTACGAACGATACTTTCATAGTTTATGCATTTGTATATTTTATTGCTTTAAAACACAAATTTTATTAAATTTAAAAAAGTGGCTTAAAACTAATAAGATACTCAATTTTAACATAAACTTTTAAATAAAAAAATGCATAAGTTAATCAATAATCATCGTAAGAGGATAAGACTCGGTAAAAAGTAACTTTGAGTAAAATGTTTCGAGAGTTGTGAAGGGCCACCTTAACATTTGTGTGTGGATCTCATTGTGAATATGATGTAAAGTTAGTTACGGTTTTGAGTGGAAATGTTAACTAATTTAATACTTATTTATTAGGTCGACTGTTAAGTTTAGTAAATTCTAGTCATGCGTTTTACATTCCTGTTCTCGACCAAAACATTATTTTATAGATTTTAAAAAATAATGAAAAAAAAAATACAAAAATAAGAAGTAGTTTTAGTTTTGTAAGTGTAATATATAATTATCTAAACAACGTGTCGCTGCAAGAGTAAGTAAGTAAGTAGCCTAAAAGCGGATTGTTCTACACGTCTAGAGCGAACAACTATTGTTCTAAGGCTTGTAACATGAAAAAGAAACCATTTGGTTTAATTGTATTGGTTACAACAAACAGACAAATAAATGATCTATGATTTACGTTTGTATAGAAAAATCAACATGTGGATGGAGGCCTCTTAAGTTCGTAAAAGTTAAAAATTAATTGTATTCAAGTGTTGGTGATTAATGTCTGGAGAGGATTTATTGCCCAGTAATGGGTGTAAGGGAGAAGCCTCCATTATTACGTCAAAAGCTCAACTTAGCGTTGCGTTACAAAATGTTAATTAAAAGAATTATTTTATCTAATTATCCGACTGGCTTCTTTCTTACTCCAGTACGTACACAAGTAGTAATAAGTGCAGTAGCAGTATCATATTGACGGTTTTCTTTGCGGTTTGCGCATAGTACATAGTTTAAACCTGCCTTGAAAGCATTGATTTAAAGTGTAATCGCATTTTTTTAAATTCCGTAAATTTTAGTGCTGATGGTGCTACGACTCTTACGTGAATGTTTTTTCCAATAATCTTCAACAGATTATATCTCACAGTGTACACTAGCGTGCCGGGCTGGTTCCGGGGGGTGTAGGTTCAAATTCAGCTGGAAACATTGAATTTTGGACAAAATCATTAATTTTTCAATTCGTAGGTTCTGACAAGAACAATATGATTTACACATGGATGCGCAGAGCTGTGCAGTCAATTGAAATAATGAAGGTGTTACTGGACTTATGACCCTTGTCTGTACTTAATTAATGTTTACTCCTTTTTTTTCTGTTTTTTATTGGAAATTATTATAAAAAGTCTACAATTAAATTCTTATCGTTCGTATTTATCAATCATAGGAGTATCTGTTTGGGTTTTATGAATTTTGATTATCAATTAACAACGGGGCGTATTAAAAGTGGAAGCTTATTATTTTATATGTATTGTCTATTTACATGGCTACCTATTATACAAGGTTTGATAGGTTAGACGATTTAATAGACTACCGGGGTCGAAAATTCTTCAAAACTGTTCTAATTTCCAAGCTGTAGAACAGAAAGTATTTCTCTAAATGTAGAACAACTCCTTTTGTATTAAACCTTTAAAGATAAGTATGCAGGGTAGACGTATAGATTTACATCTACCTATTCCTTTCGACAGGATTACCAACATGTGTTCTACAACTTCGAAATTCGAACACATTTGAAGAATTTTTGTACTGTAAATTAATTATCTTATTCGTTACACATTGTATAGCTTTCAAAGGTCAATACAATTCTAGAGGTGTTTTGTTCTAAGTATTTAAGTTACGTTTTATACCTAAATGAAAGAATAAGTAACCTAAGATTGTGTTATATAGATGTTAATGTTTGTTTAAATTAATTTAGTTGTACTTATGTACTGAATAAGTAAATTTAAGAATCTGAGAATGTATGTTCTGGTTTACTAGTTTGATTAAAATGTACAGTATGTTCTGAATAAAAGAAAATATCAACTGCATATACGATTTTAATTACGTTTTACCTACCTACATTGATTATTTTTTTAAACGGCTTTCAAAAAGGAGGTGTTTAACTAATTCGAATGTAGGTTTTTTGGGTGTAATTAACTGATATCTCCGTCTGAGATCTCATGGATTTTAGAAGGTCTAGTCATGATCATCATCTCAGGCTTTAACCGTCCACTGCTGAACATAGGCCACCCCCATACGACCCCACAACAGCGATCGCAAGCCACCTCCATCCAGCGACTCCCCGCGACCGCCACAATGTCGTCGGTTCACCGAGTAGGCGGTCTTCCAACACTTCAGTTGGTTGAAGGTCTGATGAGAATCTTCGGTATGGTGAGCAATGAACTATTTTAAACAATCTTAAAATAAAATTATACCAAACTGTACCAAAGTAGGATCGACGTTGTGGGACTTCAACGTTTACAGTAAGGTAAAGAGCGATGTAATGGGAATGCAGGTAAGACGTCGAAGTCGTAAGCGATATTATGAGAAGCGACGTTAAGGGAAAAAATCGCAAATAAGCAACCCGGGATTTAGAAATATAATTATTTTGGGCTTTTTCCTATATGTAAGCGCCTCATAAAGAAGTAAACTAGAGGATCTGGAAAAATCCTCATCAGAATCATCCGCAATGATTAAAGTTATGGTTGCCATTATTATATTTGGTACCATACCTATCAATGTCTAAGCTCTAAGCTTCCTCCTTTCGGCATAGTACGCATCGGACGCATCGCATCAAACGGATAGTAATATTCTTTGAATAGAAAGACACACACAAGTGTGGTCACCAATCCGGACCGTACGGATCGGATTTCGATACAAAAAATATTACTATCCGTGAGATGCCGAAAGGGAACGCTTAGCTTTATTAACCACGTTACCACCACAAGTTTCCCAGGATCGTTTTTATAGCGCGAATGACTCGAACAATTATGAAAACGAATAGTTGTATGTAAAACTGAAATTAATGACTCGGCTCCGCTCGCGGTGAGAACGCGGCCTTAGTGACAGTCTAAAGTGCAATAAAAATGATACCTTAATTACGTAAAAGTTTTTTTAAGTCTGGCTGCAATCAGAATCAGATGGATGGAACTTCCAGAGGCGAGACGTCAGGGCAAAGCAAATATCTAACAATGCTTGAAACATTTTCGCGAGACATTTTAGTTATCTTTAAATTACCTAAGAATCGTGGCAACAGATAAATTATAAAAAAATTGGTAAGATATTTTTTAAGTTGGTAATTTATTTGTAGTTATATTGGGTATTAGTACCTTGTATTATTGGTATTATTATTTATTGTTTACGAATTTTATTAGGGCAGCGCCATCTATTAAAAATTGGTGACAACAAGTTGAGAAGCACGACGCATGACATTAGGGGTGAGCTTTCGTAGCGCGACTTTGGTGGATGCTACGGACTACAAGCTTTTGTATCTATTGTGAGGTGTCCCTACTAGGTGGCGGTAGTAGTGACATTATTTCTGCCGTCCAAGAATCTGAAGTAATAAGCTCCTCGCCGGTGTAAGTTATACTACAGGGAGGTGAGGTAACTTACTTACAGACTGGCTGCGCCCTGCGGTTTTACCCATGAGTGACAATCCCGCACCAATGTCAGGATAAAAACGAACTATTATGTATGTATGTGTTGTGTATTATTCCAGAACCCGTGCGTTTGCGTGAGATCTGTCAATTTTTCGTTTTTTTTTCTCATCAGTAAAAATCATTATAAAATATTTTTATTATTTTAACAATTATAACTAAATAATTAACTAAATTTGTTATTAATTTACGTAAATGGACCAAGACCTAAAGACATTTAAACATAAGATTTTTTTTAAACTAAACTTATAGTCGGACGTTACGGCTAACTAAAGTTCGGATTACCGTGTAATTTAGTATTTGTGACACACACTGTAAAGTTCATTACAGAATCAGATCCGGTTTTTGCCATGCGTATACATAAAAAACTAGTTTATTTTTATTTTCGCTTATTAAACACATGTTTTTCACTTAAGATACGAACATAGTTTATTGAGCGAGTCGTACCAGGAAGGAGTTTGTCTTGAGTAATACCGGGAAACAAAAGTTGCCATTTTTAGGAGTAAATTGACTATCCGTACTTACCTCACATCCGATCTTACACAAACGCACCATCGCAATGGATCCGTAGGCTTGTGTGACTACAAAACATTTTTTTTAATTCACACGATTTGTTAACTTATTTTCATTTTACCGGGTCTTAAGGACGCGACTCATCTGAAATCCCTTCCGATTGAATAGTTTTCTTCATACCGGTATCAGATGGAACTTTAAACAATGTTTTATGTTATTGTACATGATACAAGAAGTGTCCCCTTCATTTCAAAAACAATAGAAAATAACTTTAAATACCACTATTAAACTGGCAAAGTTACCCCTTTTTTACAAAATAAATCAATTTTTCTTCTAAATCCTTAACCGCTATATTTTCTTATAGGCATCATAATATAAGAAAATACAATACCTAGAACCTCTTCATCGCATTTTATAAAAATATTACTTTAATATTCGTTAATGATTGATTTTACGAGATATTGTAGATATTTTCACGCAATTCCATCTCGCTCATTTATATGCAATCGGACAAGGACCGATAATTATCATCTATCGCCGCCTTAATCTTAACGTCGAAGTAAGAAAATAAACAAGACTTAGTAAGTAACACATACATGTCAACTCAAAAACGATGACTTTCCAACTTTTTATGACATTAGTTACTGAAATATATATAGCCTATACCTACCCCCTACCTATAAGTTGTGCGCCTTAGTACGCAAATAAACATATTATTATCATTATCGGCATTACATTACATAGTAGGTATAAAACAGTTCCCGCTGTCTGTCTGTTTGTATGTATGCTTAGATATATGCAACGGATTACGTAGTAGGGTTTTTATATCATACTAGCTGCGCCCCGCGGTTTCACCCGCGTAACTTCCTATCCCGTAACGTTAATGATCCCTCACGTATGTCATACCAAGTGTTGCTTAACGATCATTCAAAGTACTATATAATATTTCTACCTCTAAACCAACCCTGTACCAAGTTTTATGAATATCGGGTCACCCGCTCTTTTTCACCCATCACGTATGTTGTACCAAGTGTTACTTAACCCGTGCGATCATTCAAAGTACCCTATATATTATTTCTACCTCTAACTAAACCAACACTGTGCCAAATTTCATTCATATCGGTTTACGGGTTGTTGAGTTAGAAATAGAAATACACGACTTTATTTTTCAGAGCTGCTGTCCCGCAGTTTCACTCGTGTAAGTTCCGATCCCGAGGGAATATCGGGATCAAAAGTAGCCTATGTCATATCTGAATAATGTAGCTTTCTATTAGTGAAAGAATTTTTGAAATCGGTCTAGAAGTTTCCGAGATTACCCCCAAAATACATACATATATACATGTTACCAACGTAACCTCTTTATAATATTAATTACCAACATAAAACAAAATATTAAGAATCAAAAGTACAATGAGAAATTGCAAAAGAATTTTTAAAAAGCACTGCAGTTTGGTGACACAACCGTCTCGCATGGAGCCGACCGATTGAGCCGCGCGGCATGATGCCTCACAGAGTTGTCTGGCCACCCTCATCATCGTCGCCCGCTACGTGTATATGCACGCTTGGTACTTCGTAATTATTTATTGTGGAGTTATTTTAAAACTGTAATATCTCGTGAGATATTCATTGAAATCAAGTGATGTTAAGGATAATTATGTTTAAAATTAAATACTTTTAATGAATAACGTATTTATTTGGATAAGGATTAACATAATATTTACAAAATTACCTTCGGAAATAATGCATTGTTCTACAACAAATTTGATTACTCTAAAAAATGTTATATTGAGTCAAGCTTAAGAGATAGACATAATATGCTGTCGCGGACTATTTATTAGATCCTTTTTAGAGGAAGAATTCTGTCATATATGGTTTTTATGTAACTCTGACCGTTTACTCAGCGCACGCGACAGAATCTCGGAACAGGGTGATTTTTTTCCCGTTTTTGCAACATTTTTCATGGATGCTCCGCTCCTATCTGTCGTAGCGTGATGTAATATAGCCTATAACCTTCCACGATAAATGGACTATCAAACAGAAAAAGAATTTTTAGAATCGGACCGGCAGTTCCTGAGATTAGCGCGTTCAAACAAACAAACTCTTCAGCTTTATAAAATTATAGTATATATAGTATAAAGTATATAGTATAGAAGATACGTACTTAATTACGTTTTGTACCTACTCGTATTTAGCGATTTAGAGTTCTTGCGATTTGAAACCTGAAAACTTTTCTCTTAAAATGGTCACAACTAGTAGACAATGTGGCCCTATTTGCAAATAACTACGAGGCAGAGGGATGCGTGTTCTATTCCCGCCGTGAAACAAACCTATTTCTGGATTTCTTAAAAATATACCTGAAATAAAATGAATTGCCGAAATGTATGTTGTGGTCACGTATTTAACTTTCGAACAACTGCAACAAATTGGATAATTCTTATTTGTGCCTAATTTAATGGCAGGATAAGGTGTATAAAAGTAAATTCAAATAAATTCTTTAAGTTGAGACTAAACAGGTATCTTCTAGGTAAGCGTGCTACATCTTAGACCACATCGACGCTTTCCATCAGGTGAGATAGTGGTCAAGCGTTTACTATCAACTATAAAAAAATACCAGCAGATTTTTTTTGAAAACCAAAATCTGCTATAGTATATGTATCTCTAAAAGATTTGATCTAGTTTCAAAAATGTTCCACAGTGACCTTTACGCAGAAGGTAGGTAAGAAAACCAACCTACACTGAACACTTGAAAGTCCGATACTGGCAGAATAAACATAGGCGAGTTGAATCGGGTGGTAGGTATGGGGGTCCGCAAACCCGGCGTTTACACGAAAAACCAGGCGAGAGGAGCTCGGGGCGTTCCTAGCAAACACACCGTCTCAGGGGAGCCTCTCATTAGTTGTTCAAACACGCCGGCGGCCACTTTGACAAGCAGCCAGTCCTCAGTCGTCGGTCTTCGACCCGATCTTCCTCTCGACTGATTTAACGTTAACTATAAAGAGCTATCGGGACTGCAGATGGCAAATACACGCGGTCTGTTTTATTTGCTCGGCTGACGGTCGAGACACGAATGGTGTCTTTGAATAGGTATATTTACTTAGATAGCTAGGTATGTAGAACTGTAGCTAGCTACGAAATTGTTTACTCATAGTAGGTAGGTTAGGTAGGTACTTACGGGTCTACTTTGAGTCCTAAAG
The DNA here is from genome assembly GCA_949358125.1 of Idaea dimidiata. NCBI lineage: Eukaryota > Metazoa > Arthropoda > Insecta > Lepidoptera > Geometridae > Idaea > Idaea dimidiata. The sequence continues at coordinate 8,883,867 of OX442339.1, read as the reverse complement.
TTTATATAAATAGCAATCAGTTATACTAGAGTGTAGTCTGTAACCCGGGTCTAAAAAAAATATGGCTATGGTCTTGCCCGTCGCAAAAACGAAACCAGAAGCCTTTCCTTCATAAGATAAGATAAGATAAAACTTTATTGTACCAAAAGAAACATCTATCTTCTATATATATAAAAGAAAGTCGTGTTAGTTACACCATTTATAACTCAAGAACGGCTAAATCGATTTGTCTGAAAATTGGTGGGGAGGTAGCTTAGAACCAGGAGAGGGACATAGAATACTTTTAATCCCGCGGAAACTGAAACGGGAACGGGAGTTACGCGGGTGAAACCGCGGGGCGCAGCTAGTTTACAATAAAAAAACAACATAAAAAATAAATAAACATGACATTATGAAACATATACTTAAACTAATTTTTATAACTATGGTTCAATGGGCGGCCTTATCGCTTATCATGAGAGGGTTCGACCGCTTCTTACCATCCACCGGCCTAACGTAATGCCATAGATAAATTTGCGTCCAAGCGCAAATTTATCTATGGCACGTATCGGAACAGAATCTATGGTACGTATCGGAACAGAAACGCGTCCAAGCGGACGCGTTTCTGTTCCGATACGTAGGCCGTTGCAGCCACTATTCAGACGTGTCGGAACAAGAGTTCGACAGCCGTCTTTCCTATCTCGTGCAATACATGTATTAAAGCCATATCATTATTTACCATGAGATATTTTGTTCTATAGGTAGTTCAATAATTTAAAATAAATTAGAAAAAGGGAGCTTGATTCGGTTTTAAAGCGAGGGAGAGGCATAACATAAATTTTTATCTCAAAATAAAAAACGAGTGGTTAACTACGCTAAAGTGTGACATTCTTAATTAAATAATCAAGAATTTACATCATAGCTTAGGCTGAAGTCTATAGTGCGTACTTTGACTTTGCTCAGACTGAGCTTAGCAAAAACCAAGCATAAACTTTGAATGGTAATTTATAGTCGTTAATTAACTTTGTAATATACGAAAAAAATTCAAAGAACTTCATAGTCATAAAGTTTAGAAAGGTCATTATTTTTGATTGAATTACATTCTAAATTTGAAAAACATCGACGTTACCAAGCAAAAAATTTGGATAGTTTCGAAGATCGCTTTATAATTATCAAAAAAAAAAAATTAATATAAAAAAAAACAAAAAACCCGACTGCGTAAAAAACTCGATTTACAAATACGTAAAGAAACAACAAAATCAAAACTAAAAAGAGAAAACAAACCCAGTAATTTTAAATTATGCTAAGTAATACTGAATAATCATTCAAATAGTTTTTGTAATCGATACACACAGAACACTCTCATAGTCGGGACCCATTTATTTTACCGATCTAATTTTTCCAATGGGTTCAAATGAATGAAATGATGAATAAAATCTATTCAACGATACCCATCTTGACATACTTTGACGATTTTGGATTTTTTAATTTTGACAATATGGCGTCTGGTTGTGACAAAAGTTAATTTGGATTACTGTCATGTCTTTAACCACACTCGCCAGATTAAGACGAATCGATTGACGTAAGAATCATCAAAATCGGTCCACGCGTTTGGCCTCTAGAACGCCACATAGAAACATCCATACATAGTACATACATAGACCGATAAACACATTCATTACCCTCTTTTGCGTCGCGCAGTCGGGTAAAAAGTCTTAAGTCAAAGTTTTGCTTAGCAAAGTCAAAGTACGGACTATAGATTTCAGCCTTAGAGTAATTTCCAGTACCGGAGCTACATGCCCCATTAAGTAGGTCGGTATCTATCATAATCTTAAATCATGGTAATGAATATCAAACGGTTGTCAGTAGCGAAGTTATTGTGAGATTTCAGGCTAATGGGTGTGGGTGTGGCAATCATGGGATGGCTAGGCTCATCAATCACGGTCTCAGGTGCTGGTGCCTGCCACGGGCAGCCCCCGCGCCCCGAGCCTCGTCTGCAGTTTGTTGACAGTCAAAGGTCTTATAGAAGCTGATGTACGACGATGTACAAGTATCTCTACCAATACAAAATATCCTTAGGGTTCGAAAACTGAATACCTATAATGATTTCTTTATAAGAAGTATCTGCCGTCGGGAATAAAGTGGTTCCGCCACTGACAAACATGTTTATTAGGTACTATGAAACGTTATAGGGACTTATTAGGCTTCATCCCTAAACAGGACAGGTAGTGGGCAGTCAAACAACAATTTTAGTCAGACGTCCTACAACTGGACCATATTTATACCTATTCTTAAAACCTAGAGTAGGTAGGTACAACATTTAAAATTACTTGTTTATGGTTCAGTCAAGTAATGTCAAGTCGACGCGAACATTTTACATTACTTGTCTATGGTTAGATAAAGTAATGTCGGATTATCCTTTCGAATCGCGTCGACATTACTTGCATTACTTACATTACTACCTATTAACCTATCTATTAAGAGAAAAGGTTTATGTCGCAATAATAGTAGGTACATCTACAAAGATTTTTCAACTTTGTGGTAGACACCAATTGAACCCGACTGTACAAAAAATACTGTATTCCGCAGTTCCCGTTAGATATCGGGTTCAATGTTAGCTTTGGCTGAAATTTATAAATGTCTGAGTAACGACTGATACCAATTAAACGATCATCAAAATAAATCAGTTTTTGAATAAGAATTTATTGAACTAGGTAGGCGTTACTTTTTTCCATAGCAGCTATGGAACGGGTCGGGACTCAGAAGTTGATATTTTAGTATAGTGTTTAATGTCTAAAAATCTAATTCTGAGTAATAATTATTGTAAATCACAACATAATATACCGGGTTTTACTCGCGTTTTTTGTTTAATGGCATTATTATTAAACGGCAGACTTTTCGTTAACTTTACAGTTGGCTTTTTCAAGGTAGACAATAATTATAATAATTATTTTTATTATTCTATTGAATGTATGTAACACTATTTTAAATAATTATAAACACAATAAATATTGCAGGACGTTGCCCACATCGCCGTCTAGTCCCAAACTAGTAAGTTAATAGTTTGTGCTATCGATAGTAGATAACGGATATACGTACTACTAATACATAATCGTTTTTTTGTAAATAAACATGTTCTATTTATACAAGATGTAACGGGTAAGCCCTTTTAATCCGAAAGGGGGTTGTTCTAGACGTTTAGGCGAACAACTTTTGTTCTACGACTTTTGAAAATTCGAAGTACTTTTCGAAAAATTTAGGTGTAAAGTTTACTTGAAAATCAGCTGTTTCTTAGAGTTCGAGGTCATTGACCTTATGTTCTTCTTTCATTTAGTTTGGTCTACTACAATCAAACCTTCAATTACCTTTATTTTCAAAAACAGCTGTTTTTCCAGTGAAACATAATCTCAAAATTTTCAAAAAAAAAGTTCGATTTTTAAAAGTCGTAGAACAAAAGGTGTTCGCCTAGACGTCTAGAACAACCGCCTTTCGGCTTAAAAAGGCTTACCCGTTACATCTTGTATAGAAATACCCAAAGAGAAACTAATATTTAGGATAGCTACGCTCCGCGGTTTTACCTGCGCAAGTCGCGATCCCGCGTTGTTCTTACACCTACCTACCGCAATGCAAAAATCTACACTTAAACGGAATACTTAAGTACTTCAATGGGCTTTTTACACTGCAGTAGGTAGGTGAAGTAAGGCAAAATTTGTATCTTAGTAAGTGATGATGACGATGGATGACGATGGATACCGATGGTTCAAAAACAACGAAATTACGCAATTTTTATTTTTGATATCCGGATAAAAAGTAGCCTATATGTTAATCAAAATCTTCAGCTATCTGCATACCGAATTTCCTTGAAATCGGTCCAGCCGTTTCCGAGATTAGCGCGCACAAACGCACAGACAAACATCCAAACGGACAAACAGACAAAAAGTTAAACACGGAAATGGGGTCTGTTACGTTAGTACGACCCCTAAAAATAGTTTTTTCAAAATATCTTTCAAAAACAGACACCGCCAAGTTTCGATTTTATTTTAAGTATAGATATAGATTTTGTAAAGAAATACCTAGGTCGCCGAAACACATCAGTATTGATAATTTTATTCCCTTGGAAACTGCTTACGTAAAATAAGATAGACTAAACTACAGTCAACTTATTAATTTTCAATTCAGCCCATTATCTACGGCCAGAGCCATCAAACATTAAGCGTTGATTAAAGATTTGTCTCCCTATCATTATTCCTTAGCATCGTTATTCGTAATTAAAAACAGTGTGTAGTACGGTACGGGGACAGTTGCGATGCAGCCCAGCATGTGGCCCTGTGAAGCCGAGGGCGCAAATTGAATTAAGGCCGGGATGTGCCTCGGGATGCCCGGGTAAGTGGAGCTCGGCACACGCACACCGCCCATAACAAACGCATTATCAGATTAGATGCCGCACTCGGATGCGACTTGCGATTGTCTACCGACACATGCAATCCTTTCATAATATCATTATCTAATTCACATTCTGATTTCGCGAAGGTTAGCTCGAGTTAGTCTGAGGTTAAAAAAATATTTAGATATGTACCTGTGATTCAAAATAAAGGGGAAAAATACCTATTATGTTTTCCATACAAACGTAGTCCATTGTTTTCTTGGATAAAGACATTACAGAAAATACGAGTATGTCTATGTCATAAAACCTTTATCAGTCATGACCACAGAGTCATTACCATATTGGTCACGCCTCTAAGTTTCTATATAGTAAGATTTACTATATAGTAAGATTAGTTATTTTTAGTATGATTTTTATTTCTTTTCTAATTAGAAAATGAAAAAAAAAAATAGGGGCATGATCGATTGGCATAGCAGATATTAGTTTCCATCACATAGGTAGGTAAACATATTTGCTCTGATGTATTTATCCAGGAACGAAACAGTACGATTGTATGAAGAACGAGTAGGCATCCTTTTCTTTTAACGATTAAGAGCAGTTAAAAAAATCTGCTGTAGGTATTTCTATAGTCTTAAGAGGTTAAGGAACTCATACACACCTAACACTTTCCAAAGAGACTTTACTTCAAACAATAGAGCTAAAATCTACGGGTGTCGATCACTAATTTAAACATTCAGAAATATAAATAATCATAGCTACGAGTACCTATTGTTGATGAGCTAACCGAACGTTAAAAGTAAGTAAGTAAGTAATTTATTCAAAAACAGATTATACAAGGTACAGAAATCTGAGCTATATTACATGTTGAGTTCGTATGAAGCATTCGAAATTATCAACATTTTGTATTTATTTTTCATACTTTGTATTACGAGTATTCGTATCTCACTTCAGTCCTTCTTATGTCCCTATGAGGTTGTTATTGTACCTATATAATTAATACCACTTACTTTCATTTTATTTTCTTAGTTATGGATTTCTGTTTCAATTTCAGCCAGTTTGTGTTTTGTAGTGTTTAATAGTGTACTATCACGACCCGAATTAAAAATTGTTACATAGATTGTATTGTTAGTTTGTGGTGTCTCGAATCGATGGTGCTAACCAAAAAAGTGGTAACGATAAGTAATAGATAAATTATCGACAAATACATATCTTTCTCGCAGTCGAGTTAAGAAACCGATGGCTAATCTAAGGTTATGTGTAAATATGTGGTATATACTTACGTTGTAGCTGTAGGTACTTACTTGTTTATCCTCACTCATTTGCCAAAACAAGGGACAAAAAGCCAATAGTCGCGTAGGGAAGTGAAAAAGTACAAACTGCTTCGTAGTTGTTTGATTGTAGGTTGCTAAGTGATCACATATTTTACCAGGGATTGTTGTTTTTCATCCGCGACAACCGCCTACTCAAGTAAATACGTGATATTCACATTATGCGATTATTTTCCTTGTTTTACCTTGCTTTTACTTTTTCTGATTTGATATCGTGCAAAAGGGAGATTTCGTTATACGTACTCTATTACAAAGGGATGTATTATTTGAAAGCATTTTAAATACACATTCGTCAGATAGAGCAATATAAAAGCAATAAATAAACAAGAAGTATAAAAAAGCCTTTGTAGCAAGTGTAATTAATATAAATAATAAATAAGGTGTGTGGTTCAGTGAGAGAAGCAGAGTCGGGCGGTCGCGGGCGCGGAGGCGGGAGCGTGCGACCGAGCGTGCGCCTCTCTAGGGAACGAGCGATACGCCGCGACGCTTGTAATTTCAATATTGTGAATATTATTCCATCGCGATATTTTCTCACACGTATATTTTATCTCCCTTCTTTTAACGAGTAATCCCCTCAAGAGTAGTGTAATTTATATCTAAATTGTAATAGTTGAAGTGAGAAATTTCAAGGAAAATATAGGTTGGAGTTAATTCAAAAATACTACGATTTATTTTCAATTAGGTAATGGTAAAAAAAAATCTTCCAATAGGTAACTTGTAACATTGCTATTAAGCACATTAAGTACCGATTCTCATACCTAGGTATCTCGAATCTACTCTACCTACTTATAACTTATACCTTACCTACCTACTCTATCAATACTTTTCTTGTAGCGTTTCCAAAATAAACTAGGTCAGCAGCAAATTAAGACCTCTAGTTAATTATCTACTTCTAATGAGAGTACAATATCTACCTCTACGAAATAATATTATCTCGGTGTAGGTTCACACTGATTAGGTACCTGCTGAAAATATTTTAATATCAAGAGGTAAGATTGTAATACCTACAGCCATTCATTAAGAGGTACCTGGATCGTTAATTACAACTTTTTTATTTTCCTCAATGACAAAGGAACTGTCGGCGAAAAGAAAAGTAGACAAGTGTCGTGACACGCACCCCTGGCGAGGGGAGCGGAGGGGGTGAGTCGCGCGCCAATGGGAGGGTGGCGTCGGGCAAGCGAGCGCGGCCATTGGCCGTAGCCGAGGGGTGCGCGCCCCGCCCCCTCCTCGAGGTTCGCCCTTATTGAATTAGGCTTATCATTCGATTTCGAGTGGGGCGAGCGCGCGGTTCTCCGCGCCGGCAACAAACTATCCTCGGGACTCGATACCGTCTGTAATCGACATAATTCGATATAGTCACAGCTCATCCAATTATGCGGTTGTGAGCCTTCGCGCGCCCTTACAGACGAGTCGCACGCGGCCCGCGTGGCGCGGCGCCTTCGCCGCGCACGCATTGTTTTGATATCGTTAGCTGATCATCGATGTGGCGACTGGTGAGATAGCCGTGCAGCACGTGCAGCAGCATGGAGTACGGATACTTGAGCGGGGCCGGTGGCGGGTTCGAAGGTGGATGCCTAGGGTCAGGCGGCGGTGAGCTCTCGTGGGGCGAGTTGGCCTCGTGTGGTCAGATGTCGCAGGCCGCGTACCGCTACCAGGGCATGCGGTACCAGCCGCCGCCGCCGCAGTGCGCGCGACCGCAGGACGCGGCCATGAGAAACCACCACATATTCCCGCCCTCGATGAATTTACAACGTAAGTACTTCTATATACCTACCTTAACTTTTCAATTGCCGTCGGCTTTTTTAAATTTCGCACGTGGCGTAATTTCCTCAGTCTAAGATTAGGTTTCGAGCTAATGTCCAACAAGCATGAATTAATTTTAATGCTGATGAACTATGATTAACCATAAAGAAATTAACCTCTATATAGATCTGGCCCCATGTTTTGAGAAACAAGTAATTCTCGTGTTTCTTATGCCATTCGGCTAAGACATAGCTTTTAGATCTTCAACAATTAAAAAAATACCTCTTTTTCTTCCTCCTGTCCTTATCCCAAATGATTTGGGGTCGGCACAAATGTGTCTAGTCTTTACTGACTGTAAATCCGATGTGTAAATTATTTTACACACCTACGGCTCTACAAGGGCATCTACTTTATATGACCCTAAAATCAATGTAATGTAACTTGTATTAGTCTCCAGAGCTTAAATTGTGCGTTTAAGCCCTAGTATTTTAAATTACTTCAAGTAATTTAAATTGCTTTGGCTTTTGTATTGTTTTTTGTAAATTGTATTGTTTTGTTTGGTAATTAAATGCTTATTTTGTAGACTTTGAATTATCTCGCGGTAATAAACCTGTCATAGTCTTGGGCAGCTCGAATCCCACGCTTCACTCAGGTACAGTTAGCAACATTACTACCTGCCCACCGTAAGGTCTAATTTCGCTTGTAAGGTAAACTTAGGTTCACTTAGTAAAGACTTTATTGAATTGTTATATACACCTAACCTATCGTCTGCTTGCATGCGACACAGAACTATACGCTTGATTTGACTACAATCCGTAAGCATTCGTTAGCACAGTGGGTTCTCGGATTAAACTCTATGATTCCTATCTTTCTTTAGGAGCTTTGAGGAGCTCAGCTGAGCTTGGCCTAGTTGTAGGTCTTAAACGGTCTTGCGGGTTACGCGACGCTTGACGCGGTCATGAATTGAATGGGTGACCAAAAATTTGTGTGGCCAAAAAACATTTTCTGGAGCTGCTTCGTGTTTTGGAAAGCACGTTAAGCAGTTGGTCCCGGTCTTTATCTCTGATAGCAATCGTTAGGTCAAGTTAGAGGCCTTAGGGCGAACTGTAAACTCTGACACTAGGTGAGCCACACCACTACACGAAAAGAAGAAGAGTTAACAATATTTATGGACCGTGATCGAATCCTAGCACAAATGAGTTACTTTTTCTTTTTTGACGAAATTTTATTCATTTTTATTATTTTACAATAGGATACTTAATTTCTTATGAATTTAAAATGTTATTGTAATAAATAAAAGTTTGACAATTGGTTAACAATTTTTTATTGCTTTTTCTTTTTTCTTAGAAAAATATTCTACCTTAGATTATTTAAAACTATTACATTCTCTTCTCTGTTCTCTATTCTATTTTAAAGACTGAGGTTATATATGATAACTATAAATGCTTTCTATTCAAATGACATAGAAAAACGTAACTGATGCTTATTTACCTCCATACTACTACACAAACAAAATCAATAACTTCTAACAAAACACCTAAAATACTTATATTTTTAACCGACTTCAAAAAAAGGAGGAGGTTATCAATTTGTCTGTATGTATAATTTTTTTTTTTTTATGTTCACCGAATACTCGAAGACGGCTTGACCGATTAAGATGATTTCTTTTTAATGGATTGATGGGAGCTCCAAGATGGTCCCATAAAAATTTGATGTGGATCTGATGAGGGTCTTCGGAGTGATGAACGGAAATGCTCCTCAAAACGCATTAATCAATCCAATTGTTTATCGATTACTCAAAGATGGCTTAACCGATTGAGATGATTCTTTCTTTAATGGAACGGTGGAAGCTTTGAGACGGTTCCATTAAAATTGATGAGGATCTGATGAGGATCTTCGAAGTGAGGACCGGGAATGCTCCTTAAAACGCTGTTTTCAATTCAATTGTTCAACGATTATACGAAGATGGCTTGACCGATTGATATAGTTCTTTTTTTAATGGAAAGGTGGAAGCTCCGACGTGGTCCCATAAAAGTTTGGTAAGGATCTGATGAGTATCTTCGGAATGATGGACAAGATAGCATCCCAGAATTCAATAAATTACTCATTTTTGGACTTCTACCAAAAAGAATAGACCCCTAAAAAACTAATTACAGATTGATTGGGCACCTAAAACCACCTTCTCATCGGCAAACCCTTCAATAATTAAAATTACGGTAACAATATTGTTGGTTTTTACGTAGGTAGGTATACTAGAAAGGGTAAAATAAAAAAATAATTTAAAAATTATAAAACCGACTTCAATAAAGAAACAAAAAATATTTAAAAAAAACAACCAAAAAAAAGAATTGATAAAAAAGACCAAAATAACCTCTACATAGGTACAGTGCCACCGACTAATTAATCTGTTTTATCATCTGAAGTTGGGCAGTTTTACTGGTTGGTTCCATATTGTACTTTGTTTGGCTGTCCGACTGTTTTGGTTATTTTTTAAATTATTTTTTGTTTCTTTTTTGAAGGCGGTTTTTTTAATTTTTAAATTATTTTATTTAATATACTCGATCAGAACTATTTAAAATGTCGTGAGATTTCCCTTATTTAGCCAGCATGCATCTTTGTTTGTCCATTCTTCCAGTCTTCGTCTTTTCATATCTTCTTTTCGTAGTGATCTGGTTCACCCAGTTAGTAAAACTAGAGTTGCTTTGATTTCTAAAATATCTACGTTAGTTGTATTATGTTAACACTTAGTTTAGTTTAGTTTAGCCTTTTTTATTTGTCCTTAAATTGTACTTATAAAACATGTAATAAGTTTATAACTAAATAGTATAGATAATATTAATATGAAAAAGTAACTTATAAAAACTTTAAAAAAATCGCTCATTCAAGGACCTCTTTTTGAGTAAAGGCCTCCTCCATAATCCTCCAATTCTCTCTTTCTCTTGCTTTGTCTAGCCAGTCTTTTCCTGCTATTTCTTTAATTTCATCTTCCCATCTCTCAGCCGGTCTACCTCTGTTTCTCTTTCCCAATGGTCCTTTCCAAACCGTAGCTGCTCGAGTCCATTTTTCTTCTGGCATTCTTGATAAGTGTCCTGCCCACTTCCATTTTAATTTTTTACAATGATGTAGAGCATCGATAATTTTTGTTCTTTTTCTAATATTTGTATTTCTTATTTTATCTCTTCTTTTTATCTTCAGGATACTCCTTTCCATAGCTCTTTGAGTTGTTTGTATTTTGTTAGATGTATATGTATTATAAATCCAGGTTTGACTACCATATGAGAGGCAGGGCAAAAGGCAAGAGTCCATGATTTTCTTTTTGTAATATAAATCTGTGTCCGATTTCAGTATTTCTTTGAAAGACCAGAATTTGTTCCATGTTAATTGAACTCTTCTTTCGATGTCTTCACGGTGTCTAAAATTATTAAATGACATCTGTTTCCCAAGATACACATATTTCTCAACGTACTCTATGATAGTCCCTTCAACTGTTATGAGTTTTCTTGTGTGGTTCGTCATTACTTTCGTTTTGTCTTTATTTAATTCTAGTCCAATTTTTTTGCTGTGCTGGTTTAGTTCGTTAATCATTTTTTCAAGTTGTGTCGCTGATTCAGAGAACAGTACAATATCATCTGCAAATCGCAAATTACTCAGGTAAGAGCCATTGATAAGTATGCCTTTTTTATTCCAGTTTAGATTTTTCATGATATACTGAAGTACCAGTATGAATATTCTCGGTGAGAGGGGATCTCCCTGTCTGACACCACAATTAATTTTTATGTTAGGTCCGCTTCTGTCTAATCTGACTCTACTGACACTTTTATTGTAAATATCTTGAATCAATTGTATCATATCAGATGGCACTCCATACTCTCGCAGAGCTGCCCACATACTGTCGTGTGATATAGAGTCGAACGCTTTGGCATAGTCAATAAACGCTAGGTATAAATATCTATTATGTTCTTTAAATTTTTCTATAATTTGGTCGAGTACGTGCATGTGGTCAGTCGTTGAAAATCCCTTTCTAAAGCCTGCTTGTTCGAATGGTTGGTGCTTGTCGGTTATTTTCGAGAGTCGTCTTTCTAGGCCTGTCGCTAAGATTTTATATAAGCAGGGTTGTAAGCTGATGGGCCTATAGTTACCAATATTAGTAGGGTCTCCTTTCTTATAAAGCAGGATGATATCCGACTCGGCCCATTCCTTAGGTATTGTTTTGTATTCTAATATTTTATTAAACAATATTGTTAGCGGTGCGGACAGTAGTGTTTTTCCGATTTTTAATATTTCGTTCGAGATCTTATCCGGACCGCAGGTTTTAAAATCTTTCAATCTTTCTAGTTCTTTATAGATTTCTATTTGTGTAAATTTTTCTATTTGTTCTGTGTTAGTATGTGTTAAAATATTCATTGTAGGTAGTGAGTGATTTTTTTCGTATAAGTTTTGGTAAAATTTCGTTGCAGTTTGAGTTATTTCTTGTCTAGAGTGGGTAAGTTTCGTCTTTCCTCTTAAACATGGTATCCAATCTTTTGATGTAGTGAGTTCTTTGTAAGCTTTTTTTAGGCTTCCTGAATGTTGTAGGTGTTGTTCGAATTTTTTTAATCTGTATTCTTGACGTTCTTTTTTAATTTCTTTGTAGATTGATTTATATAGAGTCTTTAGTTCTAGTTTTTCTTCCCTGTTCAGAAAGTGTTGACTTTTTAATTCATTTCTTCTCTTGATCATATCTTTTGTAGAGTCCGATAGAAAGTTAACGTTTTTGTGAGAGTTTTCTTGTTTTAGTGGTATACTGTTAACGATAGCCGATTTTATTTTTTGATAGCTGGATTCAATGTCGTCTATTTCATTTGTGTATATGTTGCAGAGTTTTTGTTCTAAACATTGTAGGAATTTTAGTTCGTCTTCTTTACTTTTAAGTTTATGTTCTGTATTTATGTATTTAGATCTGGTTCTTTTTGATAAATCAATGTTGAAAGTGCTGCGTATTAGTCTATGGTCACTAGGAAATCCAAATTGGTTTATTACTTCTATATTGGTAAATTTATATTTTACATTCGATGTTATATAGTCAATTTGACTTTTCTTTTTTTTTGGTGATAACCAGGTCCATAGATTGTTTGTTTTCTTCTTAAATAAGCTGTTAATTATCGAGAGATTATTTTCTAGGCAGAATTGGATAAATCTTTCTCCTCTTTTGTCCCTTGTACCGAAAGATGTATGTCCCATGATTGTATTTGCATTTGAATTTTGTTGACCAATGCGAGCGTTAAAATCGCCCATTACAATTAGGTGTTTTTCAGAGTTATCTATCGAATCTTGTAATGTTTTGTAAAAGATTTCAATATCTTGTTGGGACGCGTCGCAAGTTGGTAGGTGAACCTGAATAATGGATACTCTATACTCGTCGAGTTTTAAAGTTAAAACCCCGATTCGTTCCGTTATTCCTATAAAACTCTCAAAATATCTCTTTAGCTCGATTTTCATCAGAAAACCCACCCCTAGTTGTCCTTTTCTTTCTCCGTAATAGCAGAGTATATGTTTGGAGTCTTCCGAGACATTGTATCCCATCCTTCTTACTTCACATAGACCTATTATGTCGTACTTAATATCTTGAATTGATTCTTTAAACTCTAGTAACCTTTCATCTGTTGATAGGGATCGTGTATTGTAGGTACAAATGTAGAGTGTGGAAGATTTCAAAGAATTTTCTTTGCTTCTGAGGATGTTATTTGTTTTTATTAACTTTCTGTTGTTTTTAATTCTTTTTTTAACTGGAGGGTTTTGGTCTTGAGCTCCCACGGCGACCACCCGTGATGGGAGCGAAGAGGGAGGAGGGGCGTCGCATCTTAGTTTTTTGGAAAGTCTTTTCTTGAATTATTCGGTTGTTTATTGCCTTGGTTATTTCGAAGATATGATTCAATGTTTCCTGTCTTGTTCTTCTTTTGAATTTGTTTTACTGAAGAAGAAGTAGTTTTGTTCGAATTTTCAACACTTTCGGGAGAATCTGGTAAATGTCTTTTTTGTTTTCATGCTGCTTCGTCTCCTCCTATGTTAACACTTAAATACATATTAAAAAAGGGACTTATTCAAATAAGTCCAAGTGTATGTAACTTGACAGCGAGCCCAAAATGCTGGCCGTATTGCCACGCTGAATGGCAATGCCTATTTTTTGTGCCAATAAAATTCCAGCATTCTGGTCTCGCTTTGTCTCTACCAGGCGTTCAGACAAATACTTATATATTGCCTATGCCCCCGGCATATCTAAATTTAATATAAATAAAATATCTACTATACCTAAATATTTTAAAGAAAAAAATCATCTGGTTTGAGTTTAAACCTCGCCGCGAGTGAATTTCAGAAGATTAATTTTTCCTTTAAAATATTTATAAAATAAATAAATAAGCCTTTATTTCTTATTTAATCTTAATATTATTTTATGGGATCGGATACCCAAAATCCGGTGAAGGCTTCCTCCATTAAATGCCACTTCCGTCTATCTCGAGCTTCTCTCATACACTTGCCTGCGACCTCTTCGATGTCATTACTCCATCTCTTCCGTGGTCGGCCTCTCGCGCGTTTCCCATCTCTCGGATACCAGTGGAGAATGCGCTCGCTCCACCGGCCGCCAATGGTTCGTGATATGGGTCCTGCCCATTTAAATTAAAATATTTATAAAAGTAAAAATCTTACCCCACAATCAAATTAAGAACCTTTGACACGCGAATATTGATATTTTAACGGGTTTTATTTATTAATGGCATTGTAACAATGTACCGAGCTTTTGCTAACTTTAGGTACAGTTAGCTCTTTCAAGGTTACTGAGATCCTACTAATATTATAAAGCTGAAAGTTTGTGAGTATGTGTATATGTGTTTGAGTGTTTGTTACTCAATCACGCAAAAACTACTGAACCGATTGCGATGAAACTTGGAATACCTATAGGTAGCTGGATACCGGGAATAACACATAGGCTACTTTTTATCCCGATATTCCCACGGGAACAGGACTTACGGGTGAAACCGCAAGGCGCAGCTAGTGTAATAATAAAATAGACGAATCACATCTCAGTCAACCTTGAAAAAGCTAACTGTAAAGTTAGCGAAAGCTCGGTGCTTTGTAACATTGCCAATAATCAATAAAACGCGAGTAAAACCCGGTAAATATTGTGTTTCATTAATCATTATACAAAATCGCGAAAATTTAAGAAAAAAAATCACATAAATACCAAAAAATTACATATCTACAGTTTTATTTATTTTTGAAAATATATTGTTGTTTCTTTGAGTAAATTTGCCCATTGAAATAATTTGATTACTTTCCCTTCAATGGGTGTCCAAAAATTCCACCCTGTATAGAAATATTTAACCCAATCTTTCTGAGTTAATAATTTATGGAGGTAGAGTAAAAGTGGTTTCCTCTTGAGTAACTACAATTTTTTTATAAAAACGGTTTAGACTCATCATTATTTTAATCAGACTAGAAAAAATGAAGCAAGAAACGAATGATAGCAAGAATGTTGCAAAAGAAATGTAATATTCCAGTTTGACCCTAAACGACCAGTTCATGATTAAGCACTTAAAATTAAAATATAACATTAGATAACGTTGCAGTGGGGAACTACTTTTCAAATTTAAATTGCCGACGTTTCTTTTGTTGTGATTTTGTATATTTCATAAAACGTCTACTATTATTTTGTGGTCAAATCTAAAGCTGATACTTTTGATATATCAAATATCGTTAACATAAACTGAAACAAAAAAAAATTGTTTAATCCTACGACAGTTGTTCTACGGTGCTACGGTTTCGTAGTAGACAATTTTATTTAGATTTTTTGACTTTTGCATTCTTGCATCAAACAGATAGGTACTTAGAAAATATTATAATGAAATTTTTTATCATATTTATACAAAATTAAATACAGGGTCAATCATTTAAACGGACTTTCAGGAGTGTATCATAAACTTTATGAGATAGCGGAAAATGCCGAAAGGAGTTGCGTCGTCGCAGATTTTGACATAAAATGAAACGGCATACCTACTTATATTTTTGTACATCCTTGTCTTTTTGCAAAAAAATAAATACCCTATATTAATGTATCGATCGATAGTGTTCCTGATAAAGATCAAATCCTGGAAAGAAACATAGTGTGCTGGTACATCAAGAGAAACGTCTATTTTTTAATAAAAAATATATTAATTTAACTAACAAAACAACCCAACAAATTATTGTTCAAAATGATTCACCAATGCTTTCATCAAGTATCAAAGCTCATTCTTTAAATTGTGTGCGAAATTTTTTAAATTGGATCATGATCTGAATAGTGATAGATGCTAGTGCAATCGTTCATAATCCAGTATATTGTTGTAAGTAAAAGGAACGAGTTACGTACTCGTTCCTTTACATACTTAATACTTGACTACTTTTATATATTTTTATTAAAAATAAACATATCTCTCGATCCAATACACTCTGTTTGTTTCCAGGATTTGAGCTTTAACAGAAACACTATAGAAGGAATAATATGAGGTATTAAAAAGGTGTTTATTTTTTGCAATGCGATAAGGTTCGATTTTCGGCTAGAGTAATACATATTTCAACAATTTAAGTACCTATGCTATTAGAAATATTTTAAAGGAAAACAAATTCTTCAAAAATGCACTTGAAATACTTTTGCCATTTTAGTTTCTGTCGAAATCAGGGGCGCTGTTAGTTTCAGCACCTTTAGGTACCTATCTCTTATAGTTTAGGGCCCATTTCGATGGGCCCTTCTGAAGGCCCATCGAAATGGTTCTCCCTGTATATTTAGAAGTTAAGACTTATATTGATTTTTTTATATGTATCTGGTTAATTCACCTGATTTTGTGAAATTTTCTCTATAGTTTATAATCTTGATATTTTATTTTCCTTCAGGCGCGCATGATTTTGTAATTCATGGAAACTCATAAGTATACTTGCTATTTTATCGATTTAGCTTTGTTCATAATTCTAATTTTAATCCAATTTCCATGCTCTGGTCTCTCCAGCTGAGGGATCACAAATTCAAAGGTTACGCCGAATAAGCTCATGCGAGCGTATGCGGGCGACTAACCCACACCCACATGCGACGTTACCTTCTCATCTTAAGTCCACGCATGATACTTTCAACTAATTCAACGTGACTTTGTACTCGTGGATATTTAAAAGTGATAAAAACATTTAAGTACTTAGATATAGTCAAGATACGTACCTACCTTCTTAAAGTATCTAAATTCATCGAAAAGGACATAAAACTGTAAATAAAATACAATAATAAACAACAAACTTTGGAAACCAAAGCGGAAAAAGGTGGGAAACCTTTCTTAAAGTTTATCTTTATTGCTCTTACTGAGTAATACCAAAGTGAAACCGTTTTCATTTTGGCGAACAAGTGGCGGGACGGGAGGCAGCGACGACGGTCACGGAACAAAGAGTAGTGGCGGGCGAGGCGGACTGAGTCGGGGGCAGAGGGGGGGCTCACGCCGCGTGAGCGATTGCGCCCCTAATTGGCAGCGGCGTCCGCGAGAATCTTAAGGGGAGGACAACGGAGCCCTAGCGAGGAAACGCCGAGCCGCGTCTTGTGGCTCTATATACTACAGTAGACCGCTTCTCCCCGCCCACGCAACACAATAACTCACCTCGAACAACTCTCACGTAATCTCGAGTACCTAAGTCAGGATTATACCCGTTAATCACGCAGAAATTAATTACAAGTTTGCGTATTAATTGTAGTACAATAACAGGAATTAACGCGCTAAGACTGCGAGTTTGTACGGCCTACTCTTGTTTTATGTGCTTACTTGATACAGTTGTATACATTTGATAGTACACAGTGGGTAGGTTTCAATGGATTAAGGAAATATTTCATAATTATTTCCTATTAAAAGAGCAATAAGCAAGAAATAAATTGCAATGGTAATAAGAATCTTTGGCATCCAAAATTCAGATAATGTTTTTAGGATGTAGTATATTGTTGCCCTTTCCATACTGATGGTTGGTTCTATAGGTTTTTATTTAATGTGTAAATTTAAGGATGTATAAACAGAATATTTTCAATAATCCCTTCTATAATAATATATGAGGAATCAACCGTCGTTCACGGTCATAAAGTTTCATATCAAGTTTCAAAGAAAAAACAAACAGAAAAATCTATTCTATTCGAGATATTGTAAGCATCGAAAGAAAATATTTATGTAGGTACACTAACTTAATATCACAATTTCTATTCACATATCGCCTTTGTATGCAAGTGGACGGGTTAATTCGATTTGGTGGCAGTACCGAGGGCTATATTTTATCGCATCATGTGATCTATTCTGTCTGTCCCAGTACCTATAGTATAGAAGAGTGGGTCATAAAAAAGGCAATATCTCACAGTTGAGCTGCGATGGGAGCCGCGATCGTAACTTCTACAATGTTACTGCGGTACATACGATTCGAGTACCTACTCACTAGTCTCGTACGAATAGAACCGACTTTTATTTTTAGAAAAGAAATAGTATATTCGTCGTTTACTCTTAGTGTTGAACCTTGGCTTTTAACTTATCTGTTCGGAACAAATTTAGGTATAGAAGAAGCATTGTGAATATATTTATTTAAAAAAAACTTATTAGTAATATTTGTCTTTGATGCTAACTTGAACTTTCAAACCAAAATCATTTAACCAACTATTAAAATGCATAGCCAAGAGTAAAACCAATTACCTACCTATACACACAACTTAACAAATCTAACGAAATTAAAGAAATTCATCGAGTGGTTTGGAAGAAACGGGAGAGGGAATGAAGAATATTAATAGGCGCGAAAAATATAACCCTTTTCTCCCAGCTGGGTAAAAATATATTCTTTGTTGTGTACATACTTACATCTGGTAAGCTAGACTGTTAAGATAAATACCTATATATATACAATGAAAAGTTGACGTTCACAAGTTTTGATTCATGAAGAGATGATTCGATTAAACACACTAGAAAAGACTTAATTGCAAACGAACCCTGAACAAAACTCGCAAAAATTAAAATAGATAAGAGCAATGACTCATAATGATTGACAGACAACAAAAGATTTTATTGCTTCTAGACATTGTAGGTCGGTAACCTTAAAGAAATTTAAGCAGACTCGAATCATTTGTGTTTTAGGACCCTTTTCGAAAATGGTTATAAGTACCTAGATGTTAACGAAAACCATAAGCATAAGTTAATGTTACTTTTACGTGTAACATTACGTAAATTTATCCACATGTTTATTCCTCATATAAAATATATTGCCGTTGTACATTACCGTCGATATATCATATCGATATTTTATATACCTTTTACGTTTCAGATATTTTTGAACACTTATCGTAATGACTGTAAATGTAGAGGTTTATAACGCCATTATATTTTACTAGCTGCGCCCCGCAGTTTGACCCGTAAGTCCCGTTCCCGCGGGAATATCGGGATAAAAAGTAGCCTATGTGTTATTCCCAGTATCCAGCTACCTATATTACAAGTTTCATAGAATCGGTTTTGTAGTTTTTGCGTGATTGAGTAACAAACACACATATACACAAACTTTCAGCTTTATAATATTAGTAGGAAGGACAGGACGTAATCTAATTTATAATCATCTTCAACCGATAATGATTTACTGTTATAGATGATTAAAAAGAATCCAGTAAGTAATAAAACAAAATATTAATTGTTATACGAATATCTTTTAAAAAAATATCCACGGAAAGGTACGCTTAGGTGTAAGGTTTTTTTCGGTAGATAGGTATTACCTACATAGATATGTAGACACATATCTACTGAGCCCCGTGAGTTTCTTGTGTCTTCTTTTCAGTTAAGGTCGCGTTCCAAATACGCAACGTCATCATCATCATATCAGCTGTAGGACGTCCTTTGTTGAACATAGGCCTCCCTCATCGATTTCCTGCCAAGGCAGTTGGAAGCAAACTGCATCCACCGCTGGCCCGCGGTCTTAACCAGATCATTCGTCCATTCCATCGCATCTGTGGACGTCCTACGCTTCGTTTTCCGGTCCGTGGTCTCCACTCGAGAACTTTTCGGCCCCATCGGCCATCCGTTCTCCACGCTATATGACCTGCCCATTACCACTTCAGCCCGCTAATCCGTTGGACTATGTCGGTGACCCTTGTTTCTCCACGTATTTTCTTATTTCTGTTTCGATCCCGTAGAGAAATACGCACTTTTTGTCAATTATCTTGTGAAAATATCTTGTTGGTTAATATATATGGACTTTGCAATCTAGAAGAAATACTTATATTCAAATAAACATCAGTTTCTCTCACATTGCTCTACTTATATTGCATACCTATCTAATAAAATGATTTAATGATCTATAAAATGATCGAATGGCCAAATAAGTAATCTATAAGTATACTTATTTTGTTTACACTTAGGCCCTCATCCACAGTGTTTCTAAATAGCAAACTGGTTCACAGTTTCACGGCGAATGTTGTAAAACATCGGAACAGGCTTCATTAATCTCAGTGTAACCCTTCAGCGAGGGTCTAGCAATATGGTGCGATGACGCGCCGACATCCTGCATTATGGATGCCGACGAACTTCGCCGTGACGTGAGAAAAATGAACACCAATGTTGCTGAATCGCGATATAATATACTGACTTGAATATCTTGGACTGTCTGCTCTGTTTTTCTTTTGCTTTGGGAAAAATATTCTTAACCTTCAAAACTGTGTCGTGGTCTGAATGTTCTGAGAGACGGGTGATTTTATACTTCGGTATTTATTTGTTAGCTATATTATATTAAGATACTAAATGCGTCACGCAGTTCCACCCGCGTGAGTCCCGATCTCTTGGGAATATAGGGATATAATTTACTGCGCCCGCGGTTTCACCCGCGTAAGTCCTGTTCCCGCGTGAAAATCGGGATAAAAAGTAGACTATGTGTTATTCCCGGTATCCAGCTACCTACATTCCAAGTTTCATCGCAATTGGTTTTGTAGTTTTTGCGTGAAAGAGTAACAGCCTCACATACATACAAACTTTCGCGTTTATAATATTAGTAAGAAGTAAGATGTTACTTCTCGATAATGTAGCTTTCTATTGATAAAAGAATTTTATAATCGGGCGAGTAGTTTGAAGCCTATTCATTACAAACTAACAAATGTGTTTTTAACCGACTTCAAAAAAAAGGAGGAGGTTATCAATTCGTCTGTATGTATAATTTTTTTTTTTTTGTATGTTCACCGATTACTCGAAGACGGATTGACCGATTAAGATGATTTTTTTTTAATAGATAGATGGGAGCTCCAAGATGGTCCCATAAAATTTTTATGAGGATCTGATGAGGATCTTAGAAGTGAGGACCGGGAATGCTCCTTAAAATGCCGTATTAAATTCAATTGTTCATCGATTACACGAAGATGGCTTGACCGATTGATATAGTTCTTTTTTTAATGGAAAGGTGGAAGCTCCGGGTGGTTCCATAAAAGTTTGGTAAGGATCTGATGAGTATCTTCCGAATGATGGACAGGATAGCATCCCAGAATTCAATAAATTACTCATTTTTGGACTTCTACCAAAAAGAATAGACCCCTAAAGAACTAAGTACAGATTGATTGGGTACCTGAAAACACCTTCTCATCAGCAAACTCCTCAATAATTAAAATTACGGTAACAATATTGTTGATTTTTAGGTAGGTAGGTATACCTACTAAAAAGGGTAAAATAAAAAAATAATTTAAAAATATAAAAACCGACTTCAAAAAAGCAACAAAAAATAATTTAAAAAACAACCAAAAAAAAGAATTGATAAAAAATACCAAAATAACCTCTACATAGGTACAGTGCCACCGACTAATTAATCTGTTTTGCCATCTGAAGTCGGGCAGCCAAACTAAGTACAATATGGAACCAACCAGTAAAACTGCCCGACTTCAGATGGCAAAACAGATTAATTAGTCGGTGGCACTGTACCTATGTAGAGGTTATTTTGATCTTTTTTATCAATTCTTTTTTTTGGTTGTTTTTAAATTATTTTTTTTAAATAAATATTTCCTTTTAAAATTTAGTCTAGATGTCGTTTGTGATTCCGACTAATCATGTTCAGGTTAATTAATTCTTTGGATGGACGGAATATTGACTTGTTACATGTACTATTTTACGGTAAAGGAAGTTTAATTTGAAATAGAAATAAGCATTGTTTTCGTACAGATTCCCAATGAAGTCCTTAGCGCCCTTCAGGCAGTCTCGCCGTCTTGTAATTAACAGAGCCTCAGCGGGGAATTAGAGGGGGTTCACGGGTGGGAGGGGGGCGGAGGGGGAGGGTATGGATCATATCATCCCCGAATTAATCACCCCGTGACGATTAATTAACGCCACGTGTTCCCACGTAATGTTACCACGTGACTTGGTTCGGCAGAGACTCAAAGGTAAATGTCAGTTTGTTTTCAAGTACAGCCAGCAAAAGGACATGTCAACCTAGATATATTTCAAATGTCAAAGGTTTTCCTAAATGGTTAGGTACGTAATAATTAACAATCTGGAATGCAACATCAAAAATTCTCCCGAGATAAGATTCGAACTTCACCCCTTGCTTGTCGGGAGAGTTTTAAGTAGTGCAATAAACATAAGAAATATCGTAAATAATCGTTGGTAATTTTTCCATCAACCATTCATTAAAACTTCCAATGTGTTAGTAATTTCTTACAAAATAACCAATTATAATAAATAGGGTCAGTTTTCGTAAAATTAATAGAAATAGGTTATAATATACTATATACTCAGGAAACAAAAGTTAATACTATTAAAAATAATCATCAGAAATTGTTTCGTAAAGAAAACCATGCGAAAATTCAACAACTAAAAGTAAGCATGTAAATAATCATTTCGCACAGGTATATTCCTTATCTATCTATAGATAAATAAACCTGGTTTTAGTCCCGAACAGAAAAATAAACAATTCTCTTTTAGAAGAGCACACAAGACGGCTGGCAGCCCGATAAAACATAAAGTCCGCAATAACAATGAACGGCTGACCCACGAACTGCAAACTCAAATTAAACATCTTATGAACAGAAACATCTTGCGATCCTCTTCATTAGGTCCCGCAAATTGCGAGGGGGAAGCTAGAGGAGAGAGGAGGGATGTCATTGCCCCCCTCCGAGCTCCGCAGCCTCTATTAATAATGCAAATGAGACCGCAGCTCGGCCAAGAAGCGAGTCTCGATTAATTCCGGTTCATTTGAGGTAATTGTCGCTGCGCGGTGCGGTCTGTGGTCTGCCTCGTTGTTTGTTACTGTATGATATCATTATCGTTAATAAAGACTTTAACTAAACGACCGAAATATGTTCTTAAATTAAAACTTCTATCTGTGTACGTTTCAATGGGTGTTAACATTATAATAAGAGCGCCAAGTGTCGTAAAATAATCGTAAGTTTAAAAAGGCTTTAAGGGTAGGTAGGTAAGATTGTAGAAAGTTGTATGTAACAAACTATAGATAAGGAAATAAATAAAAGAGATCAGCGGTCTTACGTAGCAGCAAGCTACGACGTAGCGCTACGGGCTACGATCGATACCTCCGCGCGACAACCGACTACGATTGCTACGAACGTTTCAACATTTATCTGTATTTATTTATGTTGCTTATGCACTTTGAGATAAAACATAGATAAAACTCTTCTTTGTTTCATGTATATTTTTTATGGTTAAGAAAATGAAAACCGAACTTATTTGCAAAAGATAAAACAAAAAAGTTGTTTGTTGCTAATGTTGTTAATTCGCATTCGAATCTTATCCTCAACCTATCCAACATCTAGTCACATCGTGAAAAACGAATAAAACAAAAGTACTTTAAAATATCTATTTTTACGAATTTATACTGAAATAAATAAAACAAGCATATCCCCAAAGTTTCGTAATAATTCGTTTTGTAACATATCATATGATGGGTACGTATTAGAATATCTAAAATTACAATGTCTAATGGTTGGTTGATCTAATTTCAAAATAATGTAAGTATTAAAATATCGAATGATTATTTTATTGAAGTTCATAAAACTTAATTTTACAATATATACTCATATTTATCTAAGAATCTAATCATGTCGAATTGTCAGATTTCTAGTCTAAAACTTAACATCAAACTTACAAACCTAACAAAACGTTATCCTATCTATACAGATTCATTTATTCGTCTATGAACAAAAGTAAAACAATGGTCTTAATAATTAAAATATGGTACAGCTTTGCTTCGCTTAGTGGCATGTGAACGTTAGTAGATTAGATTAAATAAAAAAATAACAGTCATCATTTCAATACTTATCAAAAAAACAATAACAAAACATTACGAATGATATTAGTAAATATAATTAAACTTTATCCATTTATATAAAACTAATATATTTAATGATGCATTTAAGTTATTTGATATGGCAAGAAAATGGTAACATTCAGAGTGCACATGCATGTGACTCCTAAACTAACTTTCAAATAAAATTAGCAATAGATTAAAGTAACGTTTTAGGTAATTAAAGATATTAAGTGAACGGGTCTGGGTAAATAAGTGTAGGTATCGTCAGTAGGTACCTGCGGAAGAGGGTGCGTCTCGGAGGGGAGACAAAAATGGCCGCTCTCTCTCTCTGAAGGCTGCATTCTACTTGTGTGCCTGCTTAGGGTATTTACTTGAAAACTTACGTGTTTTTGAGATTCAAACTCAAAATAGAAATTTTGTTATCTAACTATACAGCAAACTTTTTCTTTCGCGTGCTAATATTAACGCAAATAATCTATGGAGGGCCAACATATGAATGCTATTTTATCTTCTTATTTTAAATCCTATCCTATCTTATCTTACTTATATTATTATACGCTTTTACAAGAATGTATGTCTGTATGTGACTTTGTTACTCTTTCACGCAAAAACTACTGAACCGATTGCGATGAAACTTAAAAAATATAGATAGCTGGAGACCTGGAATATCACATAGGCTACAATTTATCTCTATGTTCCCACTTGTGCCTACGTGAGTGAATAATACGGGCCGCGGATAGACGGAGATATTTTTATTCAACAAAGTCTGCACTTGATAGGATTGCTCGCGGGCCGTAGTTTGCCCACCACTGAACTTGTAGGTATATAATCTTACTAATATTATTAATGCGAAAGTTTGTATGTATGTATGTGACTTTGTTACTCTTTCACGCAAAAACTACTGAACCCATTGCGATGAAACTATGGAATATAAGTATAACAAAGTCACAAACATGTACGTACATCCAAACTTTCGCGTTTATAATATTAGTAAGTTAATATTCTGTATCTCTCTGCCTCCACAATAAGTTTACAGACCCTCTCCATCCAAAGGTTAGCTAAAAGAAATCGCTTTTAAGTTTACAGACCCTCTCCATCCAAAGGTTACCTAAAAGAAATCGCTTTTAGCGGTAAGGTCGCCCATTTGTACAACGTTTTACTTTTAAGCTTTCTGTGTATTTGTATTATACTTTTAATGTAAATTGATTGTAATTGTTGTTGGTTGTGCAAATAAAGTACAATAGAATATGTATTTATTAGGACAAGGACACGGCAAAAAATACAAAACAGAACAAAAAAAAACAGAAGTAGACACTAACGTAAATAAAATAAAAAAAAAATAACAATATCACAATATTAGATACTAACAAACTAGGAAGCCATGTGCGAACCCTAAAGTATTTATCTATCAACTATCTATCCATTCATTGATTACCTAGAAGAAATTTCACTTACTCGATAAGCAGGCGACAATGCTCCATCCAAGCCATGTTCCCGTTTATTATGATGAGTGAAAGTCGCAAAAAATCTTAGAAAAAGCTAATTTCCGGTTTTGCTTCCAGCCGGTCTTCCATACAAAGTGTACGGCGGGCACGAAGGTTCGTTGACTGAGAAGCGAAAACAGCGTCGGATAAGGACCACGTTCACGTCAGCCCAGCTGAAGGAGTTGGAGCGAGCGTTCCAGGAGACGCACTATCCCGACATCTACACCAGGGAAGAGATCGCCATGAAGATCGACCTTACCGAAGCTAGAGTACAAGTAAGATTTAAAAATCATATAAAACTCAAAACTAAGTTAAAAATTTATATTAAGTTTTTAGTCCCGACACTTGACTAGTATCACTACGTATCGTGCGGTCTGCCGCGTGCAAATAACACCTCCCTCATCCCGCTCTTTGCACGCGGCAGAAATTTAGATATTTGTTAAAATTAGATATTATGTTAGTATTAGCAAAGACAATTAATAAGTAATTTATCTATGGTTTTAGTGACACCTATAATTAACCGCGCAATCGACGCGTTTCGGCGTTTCAATTAAAACTCATAACGCTAACTGAACTACATATTAAAAGCACAGCCTATAGTCACTAGTCCCAGAGACATAAATTCAGAAGATTTGTTTTTCACAAAGAAAGGGTTGTTGGAAAGTCAGAAACCGTAAGACCCAGCTAGTTTTTTTTATAAAGTTCTATTAGATATCTTTGCAAATAAGTTTATAAGGTTCGCAAATTAACTAATTTACTTCCTTGGTTTACGTAAAAACCTAATAGGAAAATCAACGGTTAAGTACATGTAGTTATTCCTATAAATAAATACGTACTTTGCTGTTGTTTGCCGTTCATCGCGGGTTTTACAATAAAAATAGCCTGACTTAAGTCAAGTTGGTTAACCAAACATCGAAAACTACATTTCTATCAGATTAATAGTTTATATGTTGTCTTTTAAATTTTTATTTTATTTCATTGCTATTTATTGACCACAGCCAACTGAACTAAGTTACTTTAATTACCTCGCCAGTTAAAGTAGGTGATCAAATCTTTCATAGTGTGCGGTGGCAGCACATTGCACAGGTATGCAAAACTGGCTGGACTATGCGGATCTAATCTAAACTAGCTTAGCTTTGTGGACGAGACTAAATCCAAACATTATTCTTGGGTTTATAAATTTTTGTAGTACCTATGACGTAATGTTTATGCTCCTATTCTATTTATCAATTAAATTATGTCACTATTCTGTGCCGTAGTCTAGCTCTTTTTTAGAAAATAAGATTACAATCACTTAATAAAACGAAAGATATTTTTTTGGCTAAAATAAACTACCTTGCCGCCGTCTGTAGAAGAAAAGATACGTAACAAATAAACCAATACCACATTTATCCAACAGCAATATAATACATCCAATACCTACTCGAGTAATCACGTATACAAACCAAATGTAGCAACAAACAAAAATTGATTTAAGGGATTATTTTTCCTAAAGGGAGAAAAAAAAACAGTCGGTTTCCCGCGCCGTCCGCGTTTCCACAGTCCAATTAATGTCCAGTAATTCGACTGCGGCTGACGGTCGGTGCCTACGAAAAAAACCTACAGACATCGCTCGGTTACTTCTACTTAATTTCATAATAAGCGCTCATTTTTATGTGAGCCGGGCGATGCGACGTGTGCTCCTCTTGAATGTTTAATGTAATACAGAATCGGTGAGTCCGCATCTATTGTTATCAGATCACGTAAACACGAAGTATTGCGAACTCGACTCGAAGCCGACTTCGCGACCTAATCGCGTATTCTGGGATATGACGCCCTCGGCGCGACCGACACTTATTGTTTTGGATAAAACTTGCATTCTGGTAATGTCATTTTCTGATATGTTATGGATTTAGACATCAGGTACCTACTGGAAATGTACCTTTATGAAATGTCTACTACATATTTTCATTTAACAAATCTACGATGTAAATTACCTGACTTTCGATTTCGACTTTTCTTGGCTTTACAAGCCTACCCACTGGCGATCCTGTGTTCCGATACGTGGCCGGTGTTGCTACTACGGAAAACGTGTCGGTATGTAGAATACCAACCCGTCCTCTTTAAGTACTTAGAAAAGAAAAGGTATAGTTTAGGCACTTGTATTGTGCGACATCTAGACCTCAACATCTATTCTACCATCTATTGACACTAGTCCAAATACTCAACCCTTAAAAAGCATGATTTTGTGAATGTGCAACTTAGTAATTATTTCGTTCGCGTTCTGTGCATATGTTGAACGAAGCAAGAGCATGCAATTTTCCAAACAGTTTGAGTACATAACAATGTAAAAACAATCGGATATGTAGGTATAGTAGGTATGTAGGCGGTAGGGTACGATAAGGGGGAGGGGGGAGGCACCCTCCGCGGAACGAGCTCTCATTACGTTAAAAACTGTATTGGAATGGCGGGGGCGCCATAAATACTGCGGGTGGTCGCGTAACTCAAGCGAGCGCGACTCCTGATAATTAAAACTCGCCTCGAAAATGTGAATTCACATATTACAATTAAAACGGGTAACTGCAACGAGTGGGTCGTTATTCGGTAAATATTAAATTTTATATTGTAATATTTTCCGTTCAAAATGTAGCGATTTTTTATATTTATTATTTTCTTGTACACCTACTTAAGTTAAAAGTAACTACATACATGACACATGTAATTATGTACATGATTAGGACAATGATAAAATACTGAGTGTATAACTAGTGCCATAATAGTAATGTATTACCTTTTGAGATATTGAAAATGGGCAGGTAAGTACGTCCTCAATTTTGTGAAAATGTTTGATTAAATTTTAAAGCATTAAATATAAACGTAGCTTTATTATTTGTTAAAGGAACGTGGTGCACAATTTGTGTTTAAAAACAGAAACGTGGAGCGAGAGAGCGTGTCCTAATTCAACACAGAGCTACTCAAATTCATCAGAGACAGTTCGCAAACATGGTTCCTCGTGTAAGCGTTAAATAAACACTAAAATTTACCGTAAACCTTTCCCGACCGTATCTACGTAATATGAACAAAACTTGACCACCTGCTACGGTAAAGCAAAAGGAAATGTTTTGAAAAATGACCAGCTGCTTTTTAATACGGAGCGTATTTTTTCTGGCCACGTTGTCATAGGGATGGGGCAATTTAATCCATCAAGCGGTGTTGCACGGTACCGTCCGAGTCAATAAATTCTATATTATCGCAGACGATTTTGGTTTTATTGTTATTCCCGAGCGGCGGGAGAGATTAGTTCGCTAGGAACACGATGAGAGGGTACAAAAAGGTTCACAATTTAGGTACTTCTTGTTAATTTTTATGATGATATTGAACGATTATAGCTCAATTTAATAAACGTACTTAGCGACTGTCTCTGTCAAGAATCTCATATTAAGATAATAACAATTATCTATCGCTAATACTATTATCATTATAAGATAAAAGTTTAATGTGAGTGTTAAATGTGTGCTACTTCACACTGAACCGATTGCGATGCATTGAATAAAACTCGATATGTATATAGCTCGAGACCTAGAATTACTTATGAATACCTAATATTAGCAAATTTTCCTACAGGAACGGATATTTAGAAGTAATTTAATATAATTAGGTCGCCAGTTCTACTTAAGGACGCGACTCATGTGAAATCCCTTCCGATTGAATAGTTTTCTTCATAACTAGTATCAAATAGATCTTTAAACAATGTATTATGTTATTGTACATGATAAAAGAAGTGTCCCCTTCATTTAAAAAACAATGAAAAATAACTTTAAATACCACTATTATACAGGCAAAGTTACCCCTGTTTACAAAATAAATCAATTTTTCTTCTAAATCGTTAACCGCCATATTTTCTTATAGGCATCATAATATTAGAAAATACAATACCTAGAACCTCTTCATCGCATTTTATAAAAATATTATTTTAATCTTCGTTAATGATTGATTTTACGAGAGATTGTAGATTTTTTGATGCAATTCCATCTCGCTCATTTATATGCAATCGGACAAGGACCGATAATTATCATCTATCGCCCTCTTAAGAAAATAGTGACTTTTTCCCGTACCAAGCTTAAATGTTTAAATTGGCAGTGGTCATCGGACGTGAGGGCTAACGGGCTAACAACAAAGATTGACACGGCCGCAAGGGGCGGGCGGGCGTGTCAATTCTGTACATCTTAGACCTTGGTCTCCTCCGGGACTGCAATGTCTGGCTTGCTCCTCGATCACTTGCATAATTGGACAACCGTACTTAAGATATGAAGTCTGTGACAATTTGATGGATAGTTTCTGTGCTTACGTGAATAGTTAGAAACATTTTACAAACGGACACTTTGGGTTATTATAATAAAGATAATATTATGATTTTTGAGTTTTAAAGGTATGTATTTAATTATGTGGGGTATTCAGCCGTGTCGTGTTAGGAGCCAATGACAACAGGACGAGGCTATTAAAACAATGTTAATGTCAAAGGCTATGATGTGGACACACAACAAGAGATTTTTAATGCAACTAAAGACTACCACCACCGATTTACATAGGGCTATTGAGAATTTTGAGACAACAGATGAAATGTGTGTTGGGAAAATGGCACATAGTGGGTACTAGATAGAGGTGGTGACTATAACGTCTTCCGTAACAATTTTCAATGAAAACGTATAATGGCAGACGGAGACTCGCCAATTCTTAGGATACCTTAATCAAATCAATTAATATTTATTAGGTATTCGAGGCTTAAAATATTGGTAGCAGAATACAATAGATACGTTTTTCTTTGTAAAATCAAAGCTTGTAATAAATTGTAATTGTTATTTATAAGTATGTAACAATATAACGTATGTAATTGAGCATCAAGCAATCAGTAGACAAATAATTATAATCTTCCCAAGTTTTATTATCGTAGGCAGGTGGCGCGCGCGCCGCCACGCGTCCGACACGCGCCTACACTCCCGATTGGACGCACTTGCCACAAATGTTTGTCGCTCTCTCTGTCAAATGGGGCAGTGAAACATTCTATTGTGTACCCTCTGACGTACCAGTTGTGAAACCATAATATTTATTGACACAATTCAAGTTTATTTTTGTAGCAGTCAGCTACTTGAGCAAAGTATTGGTTTATTCTGATTAACAATCAATATTTTGCCGAGAGAAAAAAGGGTAAGAAATATATAGGAAACGCTTATTTGAAACTAAGTAGGCATAGGTGTGGCAGTTTTGGCGAAACGACACTAGCGGTAGGGGGAAGAAGTCGGTGGCGTGTCTTATACTGACTTCTGGAGGACATTTTTACATTGAAGTTGTCTGCTAGGATAGGTCGCCGACGGAGTCATAAATGACCTGCGCAACCTGTAATCCATCGGACCCAAAGGTATAAAAGTTTATAGTTTTTATGTTTAAAAAACAAACTTTTGAAGTACAAAACCTTAATAATTAAGAAATCGATCAATTTTGCGTAAAATGTTCTTAAAGTAGGTATTTAGCAAAGCAACCTTAATACAATCCAGCTGATGTGCTATAATGAAAGGTCACATTTGGTTAGTAAATGACAGTGGAGCGTTAAGTAATGGAACGGTTTAGTTAACCCTTGGTTAATCGCGTTGATTGGCCGAGTGAGACGGCTTGCTATAAAACAGAATTAAGTAATCACTTAGTGGGACGCCACTGTCTACTGATTTTCGTCATCAACGAAACAATTGATTGAGATTACAATCTAGTAGTAAAGTTCTCGGGATAGTAGAGATATATTATATCGACGCCCCGCGGTTTTTCTCGGGTAACTCCTGATACTGTGGAAAAGTACTTAAAGAGAAAATTAACCTTAGATATTCTAAAATCTAGACTTTCCGTCTAACGGGACTTAGCGGGTAAAACCGCGGGGCGCAGCTAGTAATTACATATTTTCGAAATATGAACATTGTTACAATTATATCCGCAGTTATTTGGTACCCACGCTGAAGACATAGATTATAAACGGATGTTCTTTTGAACTCGCCTAACAATAATGTTGTCAGATGATGTCTTAATTTTCCGCTACTTGTATCTGTCAGAATAAATCAGATAGAGGGCGTGACATTTGATACGGTTGTAGTGACGTGTAGCCGTGGGAATGCCAAAATATACTACCCCGAAAAGGATCATAAATGAATGCCAACAGGAGCGCTAGAGCGTCCAACCTTACAATACTGGTGTTAATTGATTTTGGGAAGATTGTCAAGAAGTCGGTGTTAATCTACCCAAAAAGTTTAGTGTGGTTTGAAAAACCAATATGAAATGCTTAACCATATCACTGTAAAAGGTGTTTTATTGTCATATCGTACAAATAATCTTATTTTGCACAGCGCCATACCTAGTACCAAACTTAGAACTAAGCTTATAATATTGATGTCTGACAACGATAAACATATAAATATAATTATGTATTCAAGTATACTTGAATACCGAGAAGTAGATCTGCAGTTGTGGTATTCAAGTTATTGTTCATCATCAATTCAGTTGAGTAAATAAAAGTTATATTGTTATGTTAACTCCTATGTTTAGGATTCCTATTTTGAAAACATCTTTTCGTTATTTTCATGTTCGTACAGATAATATCAGAAGGAATAGTTTTAAGTTCAGCCACGTTCATTACGATCCTTGTCGCTGTGCACCCAGCCGATTGCGCCCGCGTACCGTGCACTCGCACTCCCACGGGGTAACTAATCTGATAATTCGTTCCTCTCGATTATCATCTCGATTTTGCGCGATTACTATCGTAATATTGAATAGTTGAGTGATGTGTGAATCATGT
The DNA here is from genome assembly GCA_949358125.1 of Idaea dimidiata. Lineage (NCBI taxonomy): Eukaryota > Metazoa > Arthropoda > Insecta > Lepidoptera > Geometridae > Idaea > Idaea dimidiata. The sequence goes on along the minus strand of OX442339.1, from coordinate 8,851,845 downwards.
TAAATAGTTAGTAGACTAAACATTGTTTGGTATTTAAACTCTGTAACAAAAGCAGAATTTGTACCTATAATATGTTTGTGTTAATTTCTAAAATTAAAGTATAGGAGTGCAGTCAGGCCACAAGAGTCTAGAGTTTCAAAATTACTATATATGATATAATAAGTTACAATACCTATTGTAATCACTATAGCCGCCTTAGATGCACCGAATGCAGACTGGTCCTGGCCCGAGCTAAGGCCAGATTAGGTAACTTATTTACGATTGTAGAAAACTAAGACTTTAAAAAAGGGAAAGACTGAAATGTTAAATTACACTATTATTAAAGTAAAACTATTTTTTAGTTTTAATCGCGTTCCTTTGATAAAATTAAGCTTTTTTCTACGTGCGACATATCGACGTCTTTCCACATCTTTTGTTCTCCTGTTCCTGTTAGTGTACAGGATGTCTGGAAAGACCTCAAAATTTTAAGCGTTGAAAAATGTTTAATATAATAAAAGCATGTCGATTAAATCAAAAATGAGTTATCAGTACCGCGAAAGTCGCCGAAAAATCAGAATGTTGAAATTCTTCAAATGAATTTTATTTTAAAATTTGAATGTTGAAATTCTGCAAATGAATTTTATAAAAACCTCCACATTTGTTTACGAACTTAACTAGTTGACTATTGCGATAAACCGTTACCTATTGCTTATGTCACGTTTTCTTTACAAATGAGTAGGTACTTGAGTTATAAATAAGTAAAAATCAATTATAATTTTGCTAAATCGACTAAAAGTGACCAGATTTGTAGGCGACTACGAGACGAAACTATGACAAAATATGGATAATGTATTTTTTGTAGAACAAAAGTTAATCGCCTGTGTAGAAAGGCTTATATAACCACCTATTTCATCACCTCTAACACTCCGTATAAGAATTTTTGAGTCTTATTTTTTTTAAACTTTTAATGTTGATTGATTAGATTAATTCATGTTATTTAGAATTTCTTGTTTTATATGTATTTTTCGTATTTTTTTTTGTTTTTTTTTTAATTTAATTTCGAATTAATAGATCTACATCAAATTTAAATAATCTATTTTTATATCAACAAGAAATAGACTGGTCATTAATTTTTCCACATATATTTTAGGACTATTAAATCATTTTTATTTAGAAAAACATTCCACCCATGGTTCTCACATAAAACAAATCCCATAGGCCACGACAATTACTAAATTCTTGAAACATACATTACGTATAAACCGCAGAATGATAAGTACATCGTATATCTCTTTCTCACGTGATGTGTTATTTATACAGGCATCCTTGTCACCCTCCGTGTTCGCAAGTTGCCGCGTATCAAGCGCGCGCAATTATTTTTCATTTAGCCATCGTCGCTAGGCCTCGAGGGAACCCGCGGGATCAAGTGTAGCTTCAGTCCCAGCTGAATTCAAATACAATTTGAATATTGCTTTATAGTGCGTTTGTTGTGGGTGTGCTTAATATCATGGGATTTAGAATGTGGGAATTCTCACGATCGTTTATCGAGTCCGAGTCAATTCTACCAACGTAACGCCTACATCTTCTCTCATAATAAAATTTAAGTAATAATCAAGATTTCAGCTAGACTATTTAAGTCTACCTAAAAATAGGTCCGGACCGGCCTTAACAGCCGGTCCGTTGCAAAACGGACCGGCTGTTAAGGCCGGTCCGTTTTGCAATTACTTTACTTGTTTTTTAATGCTTTTCGAAAATTCGCAGGACTTTGAACTTCCTTACATCTTTAGGGATCCGTCCCACCACCTTATCCAATTCGGCAATAGGTGCACGTCTCGTTTTGTCGAGTTGTTTTTTATATTTTTTAATTTTTTTATAACAAGTTGTAATTTAAGATGATGGTTTTCTTAATATCTTGCCTCTAAATATCACTGTACCTGTCGAAGTAGGTATTTAATAACTAAGAACCTATAACTTTAACTTTAACTAAGAACCTATGTAGCTTCTTTTTAAAATTATTAAAATGAAATAAAATATGTTAACGAACGACATAACAGTTTACAACATAACAGTTTTACCACTTTCAACCTCCATTATTCACGTCCGAATACAGAAACTCTACTCAACATTTGAGAACTACTTAAACAAAGAAGCACCTCTCAAACTCAGAAATTGCCATACTAATTTTAAATTTAGAAACTGCTCAATAATTTAGTAACTCTTAAATTTTAAATGACGTTCCTGTATTCGGCTGTCAGTATCCTACTTATTAGTTAAGTAGTCGTTAAGTAAAAAACTTTTCATCGCACCCTATTTCGGTTCAATAAGTACTTAAATAACTTTTACTCCCAACAAACTAAAGCATTATCATAATTGGAAATGATTATTTATGATACGAAATAGCAAGTTCATGTTTACTCGATTTCGATGTCATTTCGGGGGAGTCGGGGAACCATAGGCGTTGTGTCACACAATATCACACGATATGCGATATATGGACATCATAACCGATGCCCTGCGATGTCGCTCGCTAACGCTCTTCTACGATGATTTAGCGACATTATAAAACGTAATTTTCTTTATGGTTTTGTCGGGAACAATGTTGTTTTATGGTCCTTTAGGTAGGCAAGTAGATGTTACAAAAAAAAACAATTTTCGCTGAACTGAAGGGTTATGTCGTTGGATTTAACTTTTTAACATTATTGACAAATATTTTAGTTTATTGTCGTTAGACCAGCTGTGTTCGACCAATAATTTATTAAGGCTTAGCAAGCTTACCTACCTAAGAAAATTTAGGAGTTAAATGTAAACGAAAAAAACAATAACGTAATAAGTAACTATGGAAAATTAAAATAAAATTATATTGATAATTAAATGCATCTTACAACTCGTGTTTTACGGAAATCCAAATAACAGTACTAACTCTTCTTCTAAATCTATAATAATAACTCTAAAAGCCCCACATTTGTTGGGAAAATCTCAAATGTCAGTTGGCACTTACGAGCCATTTACCGATTGTGCAAGGGACAAGTGAAGCCATTGTCTGCGCATTAACTATACTCTATGAACTTCTTCCCTCTTCACATTTATCATACGAATTATTGGGACTCATTTTCTTTTCACTATTTCTTCTTTATGTCATGTTTTCTACGTAAAAGAGGACAATGTTCTAGTAAATATAATGTAACTTAACAACAGGTAGGTATAACTCGGCAAGCCTTCTGGCAAATAGAAAAAACGGTTAAGTGCGAGTCGGACTCACTCACGAATAGGCAACAACTCATTTTTCGTATGTCTGTATGGTTTATTGAAATAAAAGTCTAACAATCTTCATATATCCGAGTGCGTTTTGATCGCTCATCTTCGTTCGGCACTATTTTCTTTTTCAACATGTGATTGATTTTGTACATCTAGTTAAGTCATGAACCCTTAGTGTGAATTTTTTCGTAAAAAAAAACGCGAACGTGATGGTTAAGTTAACGCGTATTTTTTATGGAAACTGGTAACTTCGATATCGTTCGCTTAGGGCGCTCTTTGAGAAAAACTCACACTAAGGGTACAGTAATTGGATTTAGGTAGGAAGGTACTAGGTACCTACTAGGTATATTTATTAAGTTCCAAAAATAAAGTTGTCTAAGTTAAATAGAGTAGAGGCAAAAGTTGGGCACTGCTAGTGAATAGTATAACCGGAACATCTGTCGATAGTTATCAGTTATTTGTCGTGTCGCGTGCCACCCGACCGATCGGTGATCAACTGATTACAGTATTGTCTCGCGGAAGTAGACGCGTCATGGTGATTCATCAATATCGGAATAAATCGTAACGTTTTTAATTGAAATTGAAATCGGGCTGTCTGATTTCGGGAAGTGCCTATTGACTATGTAGTACTAGTACCAGAAGATTTATTTATTTGAAGTGACTGTGCAGTTATTGAACGGTTATTTTTTTGACATTTACTAAAATTAAATAGAAATCTACGGTGTATATTTCATATCAATATTTCTGCTAAAAAAAGTAATTCAATTTTATTCATTAAAACGACGTTTTGTTGTTTAGGTATTCAGTATAGCATTGCATGTATATTTAAAGAAGCTGCGATCTGCGGTTTCACCCGAGCAAGTCCCGATCCCGCGGGATTATAGGGATAAAAAGTATGTTTGTAATTCTAAGTCGCAATCGGTTTAGTAGTTCTAGCGTGATTGAATAACAAAGTCACGGACAATATAAATAGGTACATACTTTCAAACTTTCGTATTTTTATTATAAACGCGAAAGTTAGTAAGATTTTTTTATAAAAAGTGAAAAGATTTTGGTGTTTTGTTTTATTTTCAAAAAGTTAGATTTTGTGGTTTAAATGAAAAAAAGCTATCGCTGCAATTATGTAGGTATGTACCTGCAATATCCGAAACAGAAAATGCAAAGAAATTTTAATGTCAAGGTCAAATCAAATATTACTTACAAATCCTTACACTTTATTTAGATAGCTATTAACTGGGTTCAAAGGTTTCCAAAACGTAATAAAATTTAGTTCAATAGGTGTACCTACCTAAGCACTTTTTTTTATTAAGATTTAACAATTATTTTCGGCTCATGTAGTTTAGAAGCCAGTTTATCAACAAGTAATTTATACACAGTTAATAGTTTAGGCGTTTGTTGATAAAGCAGCATATAATAGGGGCAGGGGGTAATGTAGCGCACAGTATCGCCATGGACCCATCTGTCGAGATGAGCTTTTTGCAATCATATCATTAAAAATTCATTGCAGTACGAAAATTTGTAATTTATGATGTGTTCGTGTACTGGTTCGAATTTTACTTTTTCCTTTTGTAATATAGTTTTTTTTAACTTTGAATAATGGTTTAGCAAACTTGCACTACACTTTTTAAACTTACACGAGTCCCAGTCTTCCCGGGACCACGGCCGGTGTAATCCGTTTGCCGAAACGTCGGGGTAATTTTTAATTTATTAATTAAATTTACAATAATATCTGTAAGTACTGTACGCAATCTAGACCCTAAAAACTAATACTTAATATTAATAAACTTGTACTATTCTCTATAATATAGAGAATATTACAAAAACGCAATGACTAGATATAGACAATTGAGTAACTATAAATACTCTATACCTATAGTTAATCAACCTACTTAGTTTCAAACTTACTTACTCAGTCAAAGTTTTTTAAGTGAACTATTAATACTTAGGTAGCAGTCAACTTTACCATGACCATATAGAAGATTTGAATATAATGTTTTAAATTCAAAGTTTGGCAATGATTTCCAATTTAAGCTTGTCCTCTATCAGAACTTACAATAATATAAAATTATATTCAGCATCTACTTTAATACAAAACATCCCTATTAAAAGACAGAAATTTAAATGAATTTGCCGAATATTTCTTTTATTTATTTTTAATGCTCTAAGCATATAAATACATACATTTATATTATTACATACTTTCTAAGAAAGTTTTAACTAGGTATAGCACAAATCTTAAACTTAATTAAGAACTAATAGTAACAGGTAGGTACTGCTTTGAAATAATTATGAAATAAACAAATTCCTACTTAGTAGAGTTGTTTATACTAAATGATTAACTACCCATGCCAGATTTTAATCAAATAAGATGAGTTGCGTCAACACACCTGTCACATGAACTAAACGCTGTCGAATAGCCGACATACGGCCTAAATAAACGATGCATTCATCTCTTTATTATGATGTGTTAATCCTGGATTATCATCAAATGTTAACACATGTTACCAGTTACTAAAAAAATAACTCGTAACAATAAAAAGACGTATTAACAACATCATTTTAAACTGAAATATACTCTAATGCGTTTTATATAGAGTTTGTTTAATGTGGCATGTTTCGAAGTGATAGAATTGGCAGGATTATCGAGGGTAGCTAATATTATTCCGGGGCGTTTAGTGTTGCCTTTTCATCCGCTAAGTATAAACAGGGGGGTGTGTTCGACTCAAACATACCGCTCGACCGCTGCTCGCAAGTTTCATTTACTTTATATTATCGACGATAGCCGAAGCTGTCACTTTCGAAAATCCCAATTTTATTTTGTTGACACTTTATTTTTTCCATTAATATCTATCGTTGCTTTAAGAAATTAATGCCTAGACATCAGCTACCTAACTAGTCTACTTTGAGATCAAAATTTAAAAAAATCTGATCGAATTCTTAAAAGTAGAAGTGTAAGTTTTGTTTATGTAATGTCTTTGCATATCAAAGTTTTATCTAACCTAATCTAATGTAATCTAAAATATTCGAAATTAATAATAAATATTATTATTTTTAAACTTCAAGTCAAGTTTAATTGCCTAAATATGTGTAATGTGTAATAGGCAGTGTGATTTTAGTTAGAATTTTATACGAATATCCCATCTAATGTGTATGTAGCAGTCAAAGCAACATGGTAGGTTGGTATGTAGATATTAGTGTTACGATGACAACCTAGTTATATTTGATGAGATCAAAAGCAAAGGGCAGCGCCCGAGGCGAGGAGCGAGGCTACAGTCAATATTTGAGCGCCCTGCCCTTACTAATGAATACTATTAGATCATTCCGCGCGGCCTCACGTTTTTCATACGCCTCAGAGGTCCGCCCTCTGACGTGTCAAATAGTCTCCTTTATATACTTACCTACATACTTAATGTGAACGACTATTCAAACATCAACCGTGTGGTTTTATCAACACTTTTCAGCTGTATTTAAATTAATTTAACGAGGAGTCTGCGATTCTGTGAACGGTTGTTGGTACTTATTCATATTCATGGTGAATAAGTTTAAATTGTAATGTTTAAATTATTTCTATCTTTATATTAAAAAGTTTTTTTTTATATATCGATTTATGTAAGTACTTGCTCTTGTTTCTTTAGACTTTTGATAATGTAAAAGAACACACACTGCCGCTACTGCAGGATCTTCTGTTCTCTCCAAGTTAAGTATAGTTCTCTGCCTACAGATTTTTATTCACCAAATATTATACCTACTTGTAACTGAAAAGTCTAAACGTCAAGTTTTTCCAAAACAAAAAATAAACTAAAGAATTCTAGCTTTACTTTATATTCCCTTATAGGGGTTGCAGACAGGTCTTTAAATTTAACTAAAGCCATGCTGTTTTTGTGGAATGTTCATTACGAAATCAAAGTTGAAGTTCTAAGGCACGAGTTGTCGAAAGCTAAGCTAGAGTTTGGCATTTAAACGACAGGCAAAGCTATTCAATATTACAGTAGATTAGAGTAAACATAAAAACTTTGATATACCCACATATTTAATGAATACTTAATTGACAGGCCTCTGTGGCGCGTCGGGTGAACGCCTGACTGCAATGTAGAAGGCTGCGGGTTCGATTCCCGTCGGCTGCGAATATTTATGCTTATGCTTAATATGTATGTAATTACAAAAAAAAAGTATAACATGTAGTAGGTATATCCGTTGTCTCATACCCATCCATAGTACAAGCTTAGTGCTTAGTTAGGGGCTAGATTGCGCTGTGTATAATGTCGTGCAGTTTTTATTTTATTTATTTAAAATAAAAGATAATACCTACTTAAAAAAACGTAATGCAGGCCGAAAATCACAAAGATTTGTCTGGTGTGCACAGTTTGAAATTTTGAAATTAAATCAGTACAATTACACTATTTATATTACAAACAATACACGTACATACATATAATATCGTAACTATCTACAGTAATTACCAATAGCTGTATTATGAGTATGAGTTATAACTCATAGTTTAGGTACTCGTACATTATATGTATATAATATATTATATACATATAATGTACGAGTAATTCAATGGAATCGACAAAAAGGATTATTTACTTCAAAATTAACAACATACATCCATAGATGTTAAGTGTCGATGAAGTCTAATATGTAGCACACTAATCTATAAAATGGGAAGATGGCAGGGGGACAAATTTCGCCTCGTCTAACTAAGTGGATGTACCTACCTACAGCTTAGATAACGTTTTAGTCGTGGCGCTACAAGGGGACTTCGCTGAGGCCAGTGCATGCGTGCAGTGCACCTTTTGATCGTCTTTTTGCGACGAGTAAGGGACGGAAAGGCAGATAATTTAGCGGTTGACTACCGTGATGATACCGACGTTTATGTAAGATACCTAGGAGATAGTATTATTTCAATTGTTACATAAACGAAATCAAAGTTGAACAATGACAAATGGAATGAATTTTTCTGTTTATTTGTCACTAGAAAACTTAATGAAAATTCCACACTATAGTAGTGGTAGTTTTAGTATTTTATTAGTAACGTAGTAGTTAAGTGACTGATAGTTTAACTGATACTAACCTATAGGGATACTATTGCTAAAGCCTTCCTATATTATACAATTTTCAGGGAAATTTGGTATTTTATTCTGTTGGAACTTATCTACAAGTTGATTAGGTATATTATGTGACACCATGTTTGAGATTTTAGAGTCATCTGTAGAGAAAGGTTTAACCTATGATTTAAATATCTTTGTACAGAGGCAGAATTTCTCGGGTGAACTGTTGACATGCAGCCCGAATACATTAGCCGTACCGAACGGTGTTTACTCGTCCTACGGTGCCACATGGCGACGCATCGCTCTGTTTATTTTAATACTCAACCATTGTTGCTCACCGCTGCGCTGTTTGTATAGGGAAACTGGCGATGCCATGTGTTTTTGGGACTGACGATCTCTTGTTAAATATTATAAACAAAATTCGCATTTATTTATTTACTTTGGTAGTTATTTATTTGAAGAGTAGTAGGCTTAGCCCCAGACGTAATGACCCGTTCTTTTCTCTGGACATGGCTAACTAAGCTGGGAGGGTGGTGTAGATGCTGGGCAAGCCTACTCCACCTAACAATGTCCCGGGCACAACGCACCAAACAAGCAAACTAGATTAAAAGTTGCTTGCGCTGAATAAATTATCTAAAAATAAGTTGAAAAGGTCAAATATAATTATTATTAGATACTTATAGTTGTAAAATAGGTATATATTAAAACACAATATATATATAGGTTATAAGTGGCGTCTCTATGACCTATAATTATATAGGTCGGTTATACGGTTATAGAGACGTCACTAAGGAACAAATCATTATGGAAAAGCGGCACAAACTATGCTATACAACATCATTGACTACTATACTCTCAGAAGTAATAGACGAAACAACTTGCGTAGTAGATGTGAACAAGATATCTTATTTCCAAAAATTAATAATGCTATGTTTTTCAAAAGTGCTTTTATAACAGCAATGCGAGTGGTTAATCACTTACCCTTGGAAATAAGAAGGTTAAATGGACCGAAATTTAAGAATAAACTGAAGAATTGGTTAATTGACAAATCATTTTATAATCTCAATGAATATTTGAATTTTAAATGTTGACTCAATGATATTGTAATAATGTAAGAATGATAATGCAATTTTAATTTTATGGGACTTTTTTAATTGTTTTGTTATCTGTGTTTTTAATATTATTCTAACGGTTGATTCTTCAGTATGAATTTATAATATAGCATTCTATCTCTATCGACATATTGTACGCCCAGTGTGGTGAACTGTTGTGACTACTTTTTAGCACTATTATCAGCTCATGTACACAGTTATGCAATAAATGATTTCTTTCTTTCTTTCTTTCTTTCATTACTTATATTCTTGCACATAATCCAAATCGACGAAACTATTGTGTTCTCTCTCTAAAATATAAGACTCAATGCTACTTGCATGACTAGGGGAAAATGATAAAACGTCAAAGTCAAAAGCTTCGTTCTTTCGGTAAAATCAAATAATAATATTTTATGTCAAAATACGGCGTTATAACGTACCTATAAAATGAAATATTTTGGCCTTTGCTTTTTAGAAAATAATTCGTACATCGCCTACATACGCATGAAGGCATTGTTGACTATGAAAATTTTGTGAAAGATAATTATTTAAGTACTATGAACAAGCGATCGACGACTTGAGCTGGGATGGAACTAAAACTTTTTATTTATTTATTTATTCATTTATTTATTCACATAGTGATAACAAACAGTTATACAATAAGGTTTACTAACGAGCTTAATCTATAATTTATTAAACAAGAGTAAAACCCACAGCATTATCCTCATAATACCAAAAGTTTTATTAAAACATTGGTGTCGTGGAGGTTTTTTGACGTAGCTGATTACTTATTCAAGTAGTATAGCTATTACAATAACATTAGTAATTAAAACTTCTTTGGTTAGTTAACTTAGAATTGTGTCGCCAAGAAATTCGCCCGATTACCTATCTATTATATATATAGGTTTTAACAGAGATATGTAAAAAAAATAGACTCATTGGGTTTTAATCGAGTTTTATTGATTAACGGAAAAAGCCAACTGTAAAATAACCGAAGGCTCGGTCGTTTAAAAATAATGCCTTTAATCAATAAAACGCGAGTAAAACAAGGTATATATTGTGTTTTATGGTGCAAAATCGCGAATACCTTAGACAATTTATTTTTATTTTTTATATACATATATGTATAATATTAGTACCTCCAAAAATACCCATTGTTCAAAATTTAATGACTGTATCAGTGAACAAAGTTAACACTCAGTTGGAGATTACCTCTACACTTCGTTCAATACAATATTACAATACGAATCGTTCTTCTTTAATTCTTTAAAAATGGCTTTTCCTTTCGGACATTTGCCAGTGTCAAGTATTATCAATATTTGCAAGTTATTTGTATTGAACAAAACAGTCAAGTCGTCATAGTTAAAGTCAAGTCGAGGGAATCATTGTAAAAAGGGGGATTTTTTTTTACAATTTTTATTCACGGAGCTTTGGAGACAACACTAAGCTAAAGTACATGTTTTGCACCGGTTTTCACTTTTATTTACACTTGTACACCTTCACGAAACTAAATTAATTAATATGCCCTCGAAATTAAACATTTTACACGCATTTGAACTAAGTTTCACAAAAATGAAAATTTAGCAACACATCTCCTTAACGCATTCCCGCCAAAACTCCTACGAATCGTTTATTTGGACACACAAATAATAGGGGTTAAAGTATGAAATTGCCGTTTTATTGCAATAGGTTCTTTGAATTGACATAGAATCTTCATGGTTTGAGGTTTTCGAATGAAACTTTTTTCAAATGGTTTCTGTGATGTTCTTTTTTTAAAAAATGTGAAACATTTGAATATCGACTTTCAATTGTTTTTGTTATTCAATTTAGACAAGAAAGATGGATACTGCGAAAATTCGAGTGATTTTTGAATACGAGTTCCGACGCGGAACTAACGCGGCAGAAACAGCCCGCAATATCAATGCTGCGTTTGGAGAGGGGTCTACTAATGAACGCACCGTGCGATTTTGGTTTAAACGCTTTCGTGATGGAAATTTCGACTTAAAGAACGAGCCACGAGGAAGACCGCCCACACAGGTGAATAACGATGAATTAAGAGAGATAGTGGAAGCCGATCCTAGTCAAACTACCCAGGAATTAGCGGCATGGTTTAACGTTACCTTACCCACTTTATTGACTCACTTGCGTCAAATCAATAAAATAAAAAAATACGAAAAATGGGTGCCTCATGATTTGACTGATCTGCAGAAAGAAACGCGTGTTGAAACTTGTGTTGCCTTGTTGAACCGGTACAGAAATGAAGGAATATTGGATCGAATTGTAACATGTGATGAAAAGTGGATTCTTTATGATAACCGGAAAAGAAAAATGCAATGGCTGACCCCAGGTCAAATGCCACAACAGTGTCCTAAAGCAAAACTTACCAATAAAAAGGTAATGGTAACTGTTTGGTGGTCTCAGCATGGTGTTATTCACTATAGTTTTCTTCGATCTGGTCAAGCAATTACGGCAGATGTCTATTGTGCCGAACTCCGAACCATGTTGACAAAACTAGCAGTAAAACAGCTCCGACTCATGAATCGATCTTCACCATTATTGCTCCACGACAACGCGAGACCTCACACAGCACGAGAAACCATTTTGACCCTTCAGGGACTGCACTTAGAAACCATTCGTCATCATCCGTATTCACCAGACCTTGCTCCAACGGACTACCATTTTTTTCGTGATTTGGACAATTATCTACGTGACAAGAAGTTTTCTTCCCAGGAGGCAGTACAAAATGCTTTCACACAGTTTGTGCAGTCTAGATCGTCGGAGTTCTATCGCAAAGGCATTAATAACCTTCCCATTAGATGGCAGCAATGTATAAATAATAATGGCAACTATTTTGATTAAATAAATTTGTTAAAAATTTAAAAAATAAACAATTAAGATTTTCAGTACAAATCGGCAATTTCATACTTTAACCCCTAATATTACAATGAAAAAAAGTTAAAAATACAAACACGAATTTTTTTACAAGATACAAACATTTTAATAAAATATGTGTGTTGCAGTAGGACCTAAGGGCCATGCCTCAGTGTCTAGCTTTGTCCTTTCGAACGAAAACTTCCGTCACCACCCATAAGAAAGGAAACCAACGAGATAATATAATAGATAAATTAAATAGACTTTATAAAAAATAAACAAAAAAAACAGTGTAAGAACAGCAATAAATATAACTGCGAAACACAATAATAAGGAGAGCTTGTAGTAATATCCTAAAACAAAACATACATACAAAGAATTAATAGAAAGACAATTTCAGTGTCATGAAAAATATAAGGAAAAACAAGCGCTAAATAAAAGATATTGATCGGAGAAAAAGTATAAAAACCGTTGAATGTCGGTGTCGTTAGAAAACCGAGCAGTAAGCTGCGGCTCTTGATTTTCGTATTAAGTATTTTCGTAGAATAGAAATTATAAGTCAATTTGTACTTATCTTCCTCCTTATGACTGTTTTCCAGATGTTGCGGGGAGACTGTTATGTCTTTCGGCGTGTGTACCTATTGTGTTTAATTACATTTGCCGATGTTATGCGGGAACGTCCACCGGCCTCAATAGCCAATAGGTTCATTTGCAAAGTGCATTTCGATGCTGCATTCAATGGCTCCGACCCGCTCTTAATTGCTTGCCCGTTATTTATTGTTGCCATTTGCGTTTATAATTTCTGTTTATTGAACAGCCATTTACTCATTGTCGAATAACTTTACAATAATTACGCAGTTTATAGTACATGAAAGTACCGGGAAATTTTGTAAGGTATTTACATTAGAAGCACGCACCTTATTCAATAAACAACGCAACAAATTCGTACAAACACATCGGTGGACGAATATTTGCCTCGGGCCCACGCTCGGATTCACTCCGACTTCGCATTCCGTTCGGCATCGTATCGGTGCTCATTTGTATTGGCAGCGGATTTTGTATTATTTGTTTGTTTGTGGATGCCGCATACGTTGGTAGCTTTGATTTTTTCCAATTCGGAAATAATGCGGAAGGCGTGTAGCGGTGGAGCCCGGGGCGATCGGTTCCCGGGACTCGCGGGCTCCAATCAAGCGAGCCAGTGTGTTCGTTAGTCGCCGGCGCCCGTTCTACAACTTGGTTAAGCCGGGCACGTATCTACGTGGGACCTTTACACTCGAAAGCACTGATTTTCCCCGATAGAATGATGAACTTCAGCAATTTCGAATCAGAATCGAAGTAATCTGCTGTGAACAAATCCTTTTTTTATTGATACAGCAATAAAAAAATATGGATATAAAATAAAACTGACAGTGTGTAGGCAGTAAGTGCGACGTACAATACTTAGTTTTCTTTATGAAATATCTACCTTTTTACTCGTGACTTGTTTATCTTGAGTTAGGAAGATGATATTTTATGTCTTGCAACAAGAGATGCACACAGACGAGTTCGCTTGGCGATTTGACTAGTCAGAAATCTATTCGATATTTAAAAATAGAGAAGTATCCACCTGTGTGCATCACTTCTATTCTTTATTATAAAATTACAGTACATAAACCTGTAGGTATAGCTACTGTGGCTTCAAAAATACTTCTTGATTTCACGTTACGCTTTGAACGTTCTTACTTATCTATTTGAAGTTGCCAAAATAATGCAGAAAAAATCAACCTTAAGGCCTCTATATATACCAGCTAAACCGAAAATCCCTGTCGGATTCATGGAAAATTGTTGATTGTGTTCTGATGCAATGTTTTAGAATAGTTTCGTTTGTACCGTTTGTAAATGACATTGTGCCCTATATTTTGGTGTAGATTTTAAATAAAAATGTCAAAAGGTGTTGAAGTTTTAGCACATTTTAGACAAAAAATATATTTTTGTCTAAAATATACTAAGGCTTCGAAACAATGAGAAGTTTTTGTCTTGAAACTACACCAGAATGTAGGGAACAATGTCATTTACAAACGCTACAAACAAAAATATTCTAAAACATTGCTTCAGAAAATAATCAACAATTTTCGAGGAATCCGACAGGAAGGAATAGTTCAGCGGGTATAGGGGCCTTAATAAAGGTCATAATAATAGGAAATGGCATGACAATCTTAACAGAGCTTAAGGGCACTCGGTTGTCGTGATATGATTGAGAGGCGGTTGTCATGCCACGTTTTGGGTTGCAGCTGTGCATTTTGCTGACTTATGATGTACCGATGACCTACACAGAGATGAAACTGGACTCAATATATCACCTCCCACAATATCAATGTCCATACACTTTACATGTCATACCGGTAATGATCGCGGAAGCGTGCGCTTACCGCATCACACTGTACCGACTATTCATGTCCTTCATCAAATCCACAACACTCCAGTAGCCAATAATGATGATACAACAATGTAATTTATAATTCTGAGTTATTGTAGAACTATGTTTTAGGTCATTAACGTTTGTCATATTCACTGCCAAGGCTTCTTACGTAGTTACATGTTCGATATGTAGAAGATATTTATAATTTCAAGTCCAGCAAGAAATAGAATTGAAAAACCGCCTTTCAAAATTCAATGTTCCCGGATGGATTTGAAGTGAAATTCCAAGCTCGTAGCGAAGCATGGTGACCGCATACTTTAATACGAATGAAGGCTTTATTTTTCGTTTCGGGTCCTGACCCAACGGTTTTCGCATAGTTCTAAAAGCTCGTAGTGATATTTAATGCTTAGTCAAAGCTCTTTCAAAGTAGGTATGACTTAACTTACATCAAAAAAAAATATTCATCGAGATATACTATTTTGTGCATATTACGATTATTGATAGAGTTGGTCGTTATTGCGAATTCTACATTTTACAAATGAAGAAATATGTACGATGAGCAAACATCATCAGCGCACACTGCGATGAACAAACAGTCGTGCGTGTGATTGTGCCGGGCGACCCGACCCGACTCGATCCAACTTCGACAAACCATTTTTTATTCGTAACTGTGCCCAATCAGCGCCAGTGGCAGTTGCAATTATCTCTCGCACCAAATCGAATTATGATCAATTCGGATTTGCGCGCATTCGAACGAATATAAAACGGTTTGCATTAAAATTTCGCGCGCGATGCGATGCATGGGATGCGTTCCCATTAGTCGGGTTCAACGCTGTGTTTGTTCAGTCGAACCCGCTGACATTTTTATTATCTTTGTGATCGAAAATGTTCAGTATGTTTGTTTACAATGTTATTGTTAAATCGTTGTTCTGATTTTAATTAAAACTTTGCTGGTTTCAGGTGTGGTTTCAAAATCGACGAGCGAAGTTTCGTAAACAAGAGCGTTTGGCGCAACAGAAAGCGGGCGAGACCCCGGTGAAAGCGGAGGGTGGGAAGCGAGACAAGCAGAACTCTCCAGCGTCTTCACCGCACCCCGCGCCCACTGCGGCCGCGCCTCAGCCGGCACATCATGCGCTACCGCATCTGTCACCACCCGACCTCAAACCTATCACTTCTGCAGGTAACATTAATATTAATTTTGAATTTTTTGTCGATATGGACAAAATATCTCTCATTGCTGGTATGCTACCACAGCTGGGGTTTTTGAAAACTAATGTTCGTAGAGTAGTAAGAAAAGTATAATATCATGTATTGAGGCCAGAAGCCAGTCAATAGAAGCGCTAGATATTGTGACAATAAAGATAACAACTTGTATAGCAAACGAACGATAATTTTCACGATTGAAATGAAATGGATTATTTCAGCAACAGTTTCATCATGAACGTTAAACCGTATAGGTACCTATCTTTGTAAACAAACGCTGAAAATAGAAATGAACTAGCCGACTTTAAGCACCACATTGAAATTATCGCGTTAGGTTAAACTACCAGAAAATGTTGATGAAATTAATAAGAGTATTCGATTTAATAAAAAATACAACTGTTTGATTAGTAATGTGTTGAAATTTTCACACTTTAGCTAATGTATTTTGCTTTTATTTACTGCTCACATATTTTCAGTTGGATACATTGTTTTGGCAACTCTTTGACTTGTAATGAAAAATTACAATTTTTTCGCCAATTCTGTTTTCGTCGTAAAGGCTCAAACCCTGCACGGTAATTGCTGACATTTCTGTAATTAATGACTTGCGATTCTTCTTCAGAACTTAAAAAAAATATTCTTTCACGCTTGCTGTTAGCGGTTAAATTATAAATAAAAGGTCATCAGAGGTATCGGTTACCAAATATTTTAAAACAGATTTATAAATAAAAATCACTGCAGCATGAAAAAATAAAATGTAGACTTGAGTGTTGTATTTTTGTCGGAACAGTGATGTCATGAGTTAATCTTAGTAGTAATATCTCTCCGACGTTACATTGATCGTCAAAATGACCAATATACTAGCGTGACTCACACATTCCGACCAATGGGAGGGCTTTATTGTGCTATTTCAGACGCAGGTTTGCGTGGGTGTAGACAACAAGGCTGTTTTAGACAATTTAACTAAAATAATATAAATAAGTACAATTCTAATTAAAGAATGCTTACCGACTAACTAGGTACTTAATATTTCGAAACAAAGATGGAAATTTCATAACGAATGTACCTATACAATTTGTTGGGTCTATTTCATAGATGGTAAACATAAGCTGGATCTTGTATCTCTGCAATAAATGTTTTGTTAGACGGCAATTACGTAAATGGTTGTGTTTTTGGCATTAGCGACTTGTGAGCGTGGTGTAGTTGAGGTTGTGCACGGGAGGCATCGCGGCTCACCGGCTAATGGCGGACTTGCGGCTGTATTAATCACATTACCGCCGCCCGCGACACCCGCCGCAACACCGGCACCCGCCAGATTTTCACTTCGGCTCATTTGCGCTAATTGTGCGCGCGATTGTCACTCAGGCTTGAATAAACAACGGAGCCGCGCGGCAAGGATTAGGTGATTAGCGCTTAATTGCGTTACCACGATTATTTCATATACGCCCGTCGAGCTGCAGTCTGATTTCGTATTCGAGCAGATTTGAATGCGCCAGTTCTGCTTATTTATCCATGCAATTATTTTACGCCATGGACTCGATTGCGAGACTGCACTTAATTAATTTTGTACGATGTGTGATTTCTCTACGAGCAGAAATTTGAAAGACTGGGTAGTAATTATGGTTTCGATTATTGATAATGCAGCTGGTTGATGTTTGTTTTTTTTTATTTTGACAGCAAACAAGTTATGTGAGGAGTTAAATGGCGTGGGAGGTGGTGTGAGCATGCCTCCGGTGAGCAGCAGCGGTGGCAAGTGGTCTGGAGGCTGCGGCCTCTTGCGTCAGCCGTCTGGGTTCCCACTGCTTGGCGTCGCGCCGCCTAACTACCTGCTCTCTGATCATCTAGGCACGCTCGCCAAAACGAACAACCATCTTTTCTAATGGATGGACTCCCTCGGTCTGCCCGAACACTTTGGCGATAGTTCGCCACGCTCGTCCATGTACATTTCCGATTGAGTGAACTAGTGACATTCCGATTAGGATAGTAGTGATTGCCCTCAAAATAAATGTACTGTACGTGTCCAAGTGCCAAACCTTGTCCATTACGACGTTATCGCAATAACGAACTAATTTATTAATTAAGAAGTATTCTATAGTAATGTATGTCTTTAATTTAATGCATCACACTTCCGAAGTGCATTCGAACGGAGCGTAGTTAAATTTAGAATATTGTGTGATTAATTGGTAGGGTATTACAATAAAGTGTTGTGTGATATGTCTGTAAATAAACATTCCAAACGATGTATACGTTTTTTCCAAGTATACTCATTGAATTTTAAATTAAAAGCCAAAGACAATGAAATGATTACCAATATGTTTATTAGTACTACGTGATATTCGATAGACGTGTAAAATTGAAAGTGAAGTAAAAAATAAAATTAGTCTAATTAAAAGTCATTGCTACCAAGTCTAGTCATTACTTTAGATATTTTATTTAATAAAAAAAATAATTAAAATGTAAACGCAGACTGGATTTCCATTTACCCATTGCTGAAATGTATTGTAAATAATGTAATAGTTTAAGAATTGTCAATTGTAAATATTAAAGTTAACTAGCGATGTACCCCGACGTAGCGTGTAAGTAATTAAATATGATCGACGACATTGTCGAAGGTGTTTTAATAAAGCAAATCGAAAATCTCAATGTTTACTTATTGCCTATAACCTAGTTTATTTAAGGCTTTGTCCATCACTACACTGCATAAAAGGATTGATAGGCCAATACCACCCAATGAACGACCGACCTTTCACTAAATGGTCCACTCTTACTTATAAGAAAGCCTGAAATGCTTTTTGGCTTGTTGTATTAATATTTCATGTACTTGGTTTATTTAATTTTAATTTATACTTATAAGAAACAAACACTCATCTACTTAAGTTAGACTTATGAATATGTCTAGTGGTTAGGTAGTCAGCTTTGGGTTTCCCTATTTAGACAATGCGTTATTCCTATTCTGGTGAAACTAAACATATAATACCCCCTTACTTATAAACGCTAATTATTGCGCTGCATAACTATGCATCGTTTGTCTTTTACTGTTACATGAAGTTTCAAAGTTGACAGACAGAGACAAACGTCACATAACTTAGTCATGTGTAAATAATATGTTATTGGAGATGTATATGGAGATAATGTTTAAGACGTGGTTGCACATTTTTTCCCTATTTATTTAACCATGGCAAATTTATATTTGCATGCAAAATTATAGCTTTTAGTACTACGCGTCTCTAAGCTAATTGACGAACACTTGAACGAATATGGCCAAAACATATACTTAAGAAAGTACCCACAAAAAGGTTACTGGTGGTCAATGCTACGAAGCAACTACAGGGTGCTACGACGACGCGACGGCTACGAAGTTACGAAAATGACAAGATTGGACGGTTAAGCCACAGTACACAGAGGAAACAGTATGGCAACTGCACACAATATGGAAATCCCCTGAGGGGCTCGTCGATGCGCATCTTTGTGTGAGTGAGCTGTTTTCGAACATTTGTAAGTTGTTTCCATACTGCTGTGCGCCAGGCCCCAGCTTGTCTATGTACTGTGGTTAGGCTCAGCATAAATAAAATGTATGTTTGTTTACGCTTTTGCAATTGCTCAGAGAAAGGGGACAGTCATATTATGAGCCAAAAGAGTGTTGTTCTAGACGTCTAGAGAGACTTTGGAATTTAAAAAAATACGTTTTTTTTTAATATTTTGAAGTTATGTTTGAATGAATGAATGAATAAATTCTTTATTATACAATACAAATACAAATACATACAAAAAAAAACAAACAAAACTTAAAAATAGGTGGCACAATGGGCGGCCTTATCGCTTAAATCTATGTTTGACTGGAAATACAGCATTTATTTTTAAATTAAATACAATTAATTAGAAGTAGTATAGACCAAACCAAATAACAGATCAACTTAGGGTTAATGACCACCTGCAACTCGACACAGCTGATTTACAAATAAACCTTTAATTAAAGATTTCGAAAAAAGTTCAAGTTTAATTTTTCTTTTGTTCTTGCGATATTGGATTGAAATTAAGCTCACGCGATTAAAACTCGTTTCTAATCGCGTTGCTTTTATTATTTCTATCGTTTTATAAATGCCCTACGTTTCGAGGTCTTTACAGATCTCTTCCTCAGGGGTAGACTGCGAGAACCTCTCCGGAGTAGTTCGTATTTCCAAAAGTAAATATTATAAAACAAGTTTTGTAACAATTCAAGTACCCCCTTTTTATTTCATAAATTTAAACACGTAGTCCAAAAGCTTTCGGCTTATTATACCTTCCTCTAAATGTTGGTTAGCTATTTGTTAAGCTTAACACAGATTATTCAATTATGTCCTCTAATTAGTGGCCTAATTTCGTCTCCGATGGATTCCATTTCCGCCCTTGAAGTGTCTTCGAGCATTTGTTTTGGTAACCTTGTACGCAAAACGCAAGGGCCGCGGCCGTCGCACTCTATTTCTTTGCAGCGTATGATGTAGAGCGGCGTTTAGAAGATAAAGTATTTATGAAGGTGATTAATTTACATTCCGAAACATCATAAAATTCATTTTTAAGCAATTCGGTTGCCGTCCTGTGGAAACATTTTATCCGCTTGTGCGAGGAAAAGAAGGGTTGTAGTGTTTATCAGTATATGTATGTATAGTCCTATGAAATCTAGTCGGGCGTTGAAAAATGCTTTGTGTTATAATAAAAGCAACGAAATTAAAACAGAAATAAATGAGTTTTTTTATGATTATACTTTCCTCGCCATACTGGTTGCTGCCTTTGGCAGACTTTAGGTACTAGGTTACTCCATTGTTTATATTATTCACTGAAAACGATCAGATTAGGTAGGTAAAGCTCATAAGCAAAGTAGGTATACTTTATGGTTTCTCCACACATACCACTGACTGCAAAATGTAGTACGTGTAAATAGTCCTATTTATTTAATACAAATTATACGAACGGCCACGTGGTGTGATTGAGATGTGGTTGTGGTACGTGTGAAGAAACCTTTCAACTAGATTTACTAGTTTCACATTACACAATTTAAAAAAGTAAATGTGACTAACCCAAGCTTTTGGTTAGTCAGTTTCTAATTAAAAGTGAGACGGTCAGTATTTTTTAATACGATGTGAATGGAGTGAAAACATGCGGGGTATGGCGACAATGTTAAATCATCGTGTTCAGTATATAGGCGCGTGCGCAGCGTGGGCAGATGACGTGGCAGTGACGTCGGATCGCGCCGCTGTACGATAAGCTTGCAGCCTTTTATGGTTTTCAGGTCGAACGTTGCTTTCTTCTGTTTCCCGATGTTGAATTGAAATAAAACTTATTTTAAGGTGGTAACTTTTGTTATGTACCTTTACCTTAAGTTCTATGTGTGAGTTGTACCTAGTATGTTTAGTATACATATTGTAAGCACTCTTAGTATGCCCCACGACCCCACGTAGTACAGATGGTAGCTCGGCAGGCTGATGATCTGCAGGTTGTGGGTTCGATTTCCACACTTGTAGTATTAAATTTAGAAAAAGCATATTTTTAATGACTTGATTTTCGATCTATAGAGATCTTTGTGTTTTTCTTTAAAACAAATAATTTAAAAAAAAGAATACTTTTTCAGTGGGTGTTCAGGTATATTGCTTAATTTGTTGTCACTTTTAAGTCCGTTATACCTTGTAAACATTTGTGTAAATTCAGCAAGTTTGCAACTACCGTTTAATATAACTAAAACGTTGAATATACGAGATTTATTCTCAATTTCACGAATATAAACGTTAAGGAAGATACGAGAAGTAAAACAAAACTGCCTACAAACACATACAAGTGCGTAAGTTTGCTTAGAATAGACACCTGAAAATAAGTATATTTTCAAGAATTCTGTAACAAATATATCTTCTAATAAATCGTAACGATTACATCATATTCTTTTCAGAGAATCAATAATTTGTTATCCAGAACTAATAAACACTTCATTTTTGATAAGTTCTAATACCAAAGTTTGAATCAGAGCGTTATTTCTTGAGATTACGATCATCGCTTATTGCGGTGCGCGCGAGTTTTCCAGAAGGGCGCAGCCTCTACCCGCGCTATAAATACGTGTTCACGGTTTTCAGGAGTTCAGTCTAGCTGTGCTCGCAAAGCTCTCCACTACACTCCTCCAGCACAACACACACACACACACAACCATGTCTCTGGAACGTCAAGTCCGCTTAAAGGTCAGACATTTTTACCATTCATATTTTTTTCATAAGTTTAGAATTCAGAGCCTTGATGTTTTTTTTTTCAAATTCATAAAATTGCAATCGCATCATTCATAATATTGAGTTATATCTTATAGTGATAATAACATTTACATTATTTTACTTAATAGATATTTTCTAAAGTCTTGTTTATTAAGTTTTGTATGAGCAGTAAAATTTAAAACTTAAATTTCTTTTATATATCAGCTCGCATCCAAGCGTGACCCTGAAAGGGAAAAGGAGGCCCAGACCTGGATCGAGGCTATCCTTGGCGCGAAGTTCCCCCCCAGCGAGACCTTTGAGGAAGTACTTAAGGACGGCACCGTCCTTTGCCAGCTTATCAACAAGCTGAAACCTGGATCCGTTCCCAAGATCAACACCTCTGGCGGACAGTTCAAAATGATGGAAAACATCACCAAGTCAGTATTCATTCCGTTTACAAGCTATTACAGATGTCGTCCATAAACGTTCAAAATATAGTATTTATTTATATTTATAAACAAAAATCCAAAATCACAACTGACTGGACCCCGAACTCCATGAGTCAACTCGGCAGATCAAAGAACAGATGGCGTGACGAGACAAATGTAAGCCTCAGTGGCGAACCATAGCCTAAAATAGACCCGAAAGGAATAGGGAAGTTTTGGGCTATGCGAAGTTGGAGGGAAGTCTACCCAGCAGTGAGACAATTCCAGCTAATATAATTTAATAATTTATATTTATAGATAATCCTGTACTCATTGTTTATAAATCTAATTATATTTTTTTGTTTTAAGCTTCCAAGCGGCCATCAAAGATTACGGTGTCGCTGACATCGACGTATTCCAGACGGTCGACCTTTGGGAGAAGAAAGACATCGCGCAAGTCGTCAGCACTCTATTCGCGCTCGGCCGTGAGGTAACCATTTACTAATTAACTTTCTGCTAATTCCCGTAACATAAACTTTGAATGTTCTAACAGTAATGAAACTGGATATAAGTATAACTCATGTTTATGACGTAAATGTTAGATATCTCCAATATAAATAACATAACTTGACTAAAACCAAAACAGACAAATTGTTTTAATTGAAATTATTTATGAGGATGTTCTTACATTCTTTGTAGATTTATATTATTTCATCGTAAGTGAGTACGAAACGAAATTGCTCACATCAACCATGTTTACAGACTGTTTAGTTTAATACATGTTGTACCTGGCAACGGTCCAAGTTAAACCAAAGTTTATGAGCAACGTGCAACATTACCTCAGTTTTCATAAATACCCAAGGTCGGCATCGTAGAGGCCAAATGGGAAACCAATGTTGAGACTTTCGAATTCTTTACATTTTTATTGAATTAATCAACTGAAACCGTTAAACCGAACAAACGAAGCGACATGCGGTTTTCAGGTAGGTAGTATTAGTCGCGGTATACCCAAACTGATTTAGTTAGACATTATCACACGTAGGTACATATGTGTATAGTACTTTTATATTCACATTTATTGAATTAAACCTGCAACTTTCTGATGTCAACAAAGGTACACCTGTACCTATGGTGGATACCTACATATCCGCCGCGTCACAATGGTCGTCAAATAATTCAACGTTTTCCGTATTGTCAACAGACATACAGGCACCCCGAATGGACCGGCCTGCACCTTGGACCCAAGCCCTCCGACGAGTCCAAGCGTGACTTCTCCGATGAGGTCCTGAAGGCTGGACAGACAGTCATCGGTCTCCAGGCTGGCTCCAACAAGGGCGCCACTCAAGCCGGCTCAAACATGGGCGCTGGCCGCAAGATCCTCC
Organism: Idaea dimidiata; assembly: GCA_949358125.1. Taxonomy (NCBI): domain Eukaryota; kingdom Metazoa; phylum Arthropoda; class Insecta; order Lepidoptera; family Geometridae; genus Idaea; species Idaea dimidiata. The sequence goes on along the minus strand of OX442339.1, from coordinate 8,827,987 downwards.
TCGGCAAGTGAACGCCGTCAACACAAAGTGATATTAAATATAAGAAAATTTTGTACAAAACGGAGTGGATATGGACGCTAAAGCGAGTCTGCAGCCTTTTGTGAATATCTAGTCAAGAGTGAAAGTATATGGTACCCTGTTATGGAACTTAAGAACGGTTTTGTTTGCTATCTAAAACCCTGTTTAGTATTAACTTTGCCTGTTGATATTCCAAATAGCGACAGTATGATTTTGTACTTAAGTTTTTAGTTTAAGATATACATATTTATACACTTATTTATTTCCATTTTATTATATTTTTTATAATAAAATTCGAAAATAACAGTTTATTTATTTCCAACGCCCATATTTACTGATATAATTAACACAAACTCACAAGTGGGTACTTACGTACCTACATAGAAAGCATTTATTAAAATTAGCAAATTTTAGCAAGGTTTTGAGCAAAAAAATTCTTCGCGTAAAATAAATTTTAAAAAATACACGTAAGATATCAATCGTAGTCGTGCAAACAGAAAATACGTTGTAGAAAAACATAACATAACAACATTTATGTCAGTCGGGTAAAGAGAAACTCAACTTTGCGAAGCTTTTTCTACAAGTAGCGTCATCTAGCACGATTCATGGAACTATATTTTTAGACAGGCATCTCTACCTTCACCCTGTGGCGTGAATGGAATGATTTTCATTGAAATACCGCTGTATCTAGACTATGAAATTCCAGTTGACCAAAGAACTGGCTATTGCAACCATTTCCAACAAATCTACATTGTCATCCACACAATGAATATGGGCGCGTAAATAGGTACCCGTAATTGTAATACACAATGATAGACGCGATTTATTTATTTATTTTTACTAAAAGTTCGTACATAGTCTTAATCTAAGGTACCTATTAGTTAAAAAGTACCAATAAACCTGATTAGGTTTGTCTTGGTACCCACATTCATTATTTTACAGATATCAATATCACAATAACACATTGAACCTATGGTGTTCCAAATATAAAGTACCTACTCATTACCCACAACTTTACAATAGCATTTAGACATTTACATTTATATAAACTTACCCTTCTCTTGCAGTCAGGTGAATAGAAAACCTTCCTTAGTTTCAATATGCAATGGTCCCCATAGCACGCTACGGTTAAGCCGACCGCCTACCATAGACTAAACTAAGTATGTTTACCTTCATCATCATCAATGGCTGAACAGCCTTTTATGGGCCAACGCCTTCTCCTTCTCTATTTTACGCCGCTCTCTTCCAATTTGTGAAGCCGAGGGTTTTTAAATCTTGGTTGACTCCATCCATCCACCTTAGCTTGGGTCTCCCGATCCTGTGTTTTCCGTCTGGATTGGATCTGGAAGTTTACCTTAGTTAGCCAGTTTTGTAAAGAAGGGTGTATAGTCACAGTTTCCTAATAGTTGGTACGTCTCAGCGCTGTAGAATTGCAAATAAATCTTTGAATCTTTGAATGTAGATTACGTTGGTTTAGCTGTCATAGGTTATCGTGGACGCACATGTATGAAAAACTGGTTCAACTATGTAAAGCTAAGCTAAATTTACTTAGTCATTGGTAGACAGACGGCTAAGGGCCTGTTGCAGTACCGCGTAAAACTCCTTTGCCTTGAACGACGCCAGATAGCAGAATGCGAGAATATTTAATATGTATATTATGAAATTGTTAAACATATTTAAAATTTTAGAATTGTTACCTAAACACATCCTTTATAAATGTTAATAACCTACGATTTTACTTCTTTTTTTTGATAAAAAAATCCAACGAGAACCACGCCTTAAACGGAGAATATGAGTGTAATCACTAGACACATTTAATTTTTTAAAGGTAAAAAGCCTTCCTTAACTGATTATAGTGAATTTATGATATTTGATAACAACACAGCTTGTCAACTATGTATTACGTAGGGATTATAGTATGAGATCAATGACTGTACACTATAAAATGCGGGAATGTGCAAGGTCGCATATAATAGTATAGTTTTTTATATATAAAAAAAACCAGATTGTTCTTATAAAGACGTATTCCTAAAAAGACACATTCTTAAGAAGGATTCTCAAAAAGCCAGAAATGTCACAGTTCCACACAACATATTTATGTGTTCCAACTCAAGTTGTTTTTTTTTCAGTATAAATAAAAAACGGTAAAAACAAAAGACGATCGCAAATAAAAGATGATCAAAATAAAGACGAATAAGTTTGACAGCTGTCATCTAAAATGAAGATATCGAAGAGGTCTTCTTATTTGCTAAGATAGTAGTGGTCTAGTGTCAATAGTTTCCGAGATATTGACGTTTAAAGTTAAACCGTCTAAAAGACGAAATACTATCGAAATAGGTAAGTACAAAATATGACACTGTCTGTCATATTTCGTATCTATTTCATCGTCTATTGTTTTCACTTCGATCGTCTTTCGTTTTTTAACAAGCATTTATAGGTCTGTTCAACATTTTGGCACTTAATTATTTATTTTTCTTTTCTAAATAAAAAAAACTTAAATTGTTTTTCTACTTAGGTGTACTCAGTCTTCTTGAGAATCTGTCTTGTTGGGAATCCGTTTTTGTGAGAATAATCCGAAAAAACTGGCCTATATTATGGCAAAAATGAGTTCTCCAATTAGTACCTAGTATAGACTTTGAGACTATGGCGTATCTATATGTTAGTAGACTTACACCTAGAGTTACTTTTATTTGCTTTTATGAAAATATAATCTGCTCTAACCTGTATCTAAAATATATATCAATATTACCTGTAATTTAGTCTCGTAAGTAGGTACATAGGTAGGTGGTTTACAACCAACACCTGTTGAATTCTAATTGTTAGTACATAATTACTCGTACACTGAATCGAGACACTGCCAGAATATAATTATAGTTAGGATTAGTAGAATTAGTCGTTAGATATACATTGTTTGAAAACTAAATATAAATGTTTATGCTCGAATTATGGATGGTTATCATTCAATTGACGAGTACAATCAGTAGGTAAGACGAGTATAATAAATACCTACTAACGATTAATTGAAATAGGTTTGAGTGTGGCAAACAACATGTTTGTGAGTTGTCACATATCGTAAAGTGAAAATGGGCAAGTCACGATCAAAAAGAAAGGGCAATAACAATTATTATTGTTTTTACCATCTGGATAAAAAGAGGAGAGGTAAAATAAATAAATAAATTCTGTGACCAACACACAGCGCCATCTAGCACCATGGTAAGCTGCTAAGCTTGTGTTACGGTGACTAGACAACGGATATACTACTTATATTTATTTATCTTTTGTAAATACATACATATTATACATAGAAATACACCCAGACCAGATATTGACTATACATACATGGTGTTTTGATTATGACCATTTAAACCGTAAGGGGTTGTTCTAGGCGTCTAGGCCAACACATTTCGAAAATTCATTTTTTTTTTAATTTTAAGGTCAAGTTTCACAAAAAAAAAACAACTGCTTCTAAAAATAAAGCATAAAAGAACGAGTGGTTGAGCCCACTCGTTGCGGTCGTGTGATTCACTTCGAAAAAATACAGAAGCCCAAAGCAAATCATTAAGAAATTGAGGTATTTAAAACGTTCGAAGTGGCGCTTGTAATTCTAAAATAGAGCCACGGGCAGTATGCCATAAAAGAGTAAGAAAAGTACTTTATAAGAAAACATACTAAATAGATCTCAAATCAAATGATATTAGACACGAACAAAGATAAACACTACCATATAAGTGAGTAGCGGAAAATTCTCAGAGAATCTATGCTTGAGATAACATAGAAAAAACAAAGTAATAAAAATCTACAAATAACTTTCGCAAAACGCAAATAGACTCGCCATCTGTCGGGTCAACAACGAACGAACGCCCCTTAAAAGTCGACGGTAACGAGCTAACGAGAATAACGACCAACCAGCGTCGACTAACGAATAACGTCGTTATCCCACGAGGCTCGACGATATTTCGTAAGCCTTGTTTCAGTCTAGCGGAGGCGGCGGAGGCTCTCGGTCGTTACAGATGGCGCCCGATTGCATCCAACGCTTCCTAGTTCGGATAAGCTCCGTTAGATGGAGTAAGTTGAGGTGTTCGCTTTTTGAATTAGTTTTAAAGAAATCCAGTAGATAGAGCTACGAGTAAACGATGAGACTGATAGTAAGTGCTTTGATTTAATATGATTATTGATTAAAAATACCAACAATCATCATTATTATCTATTATACTTTTATTATTTTAATATTACTTAATACTTTCGACAGATTGGTGACATTCGTTTGAAACAAAGTTTAAAATCATTAATTAACTTAGTACGATTACAATAATTTCATTTTTATTTAATAATTTAAATACAGGTATAAATTATTTTTCAAAATTTTTAGATATGAGAAGGAAGTTTATAAATCATAGTTTAAGAAAATAATATGATGACCTACTTTCAGTTGCGTATTGTTTTTGGTTCACCTTTTGATGTAGGATGTAGCCACAGCAATCTACCTAATTTTCTTCATATATTCAGAAGATGGCGCTGCCAGTTTAATTTAGTATTTTATATTGTCTGTTGATACTCCACCTTCTTCATACCTTTACGCTTAATATTATACAACAATATATATTATGTATATAAGTATATATAATATTTTAATAATAATAATAGGCTTCTAAACCCAGGAGCTCTACTTTTGTATCAAATGCGCCACTTAGAGCGATTAAAATACTTATCTCAATTTTTACTGGTGTTGACTCGATTTCTGTATTATTTCTATGTCGCACGACCACAAGGAGTGGTATCAATCAACCACTCGCTGTAGGCATCCGACTTTGAACGAAAATCAGCAGATATCGAATTACTAAATCGCCTCAAGTGCATCGAGCGATTCAAAAATAAGGCTCCTGATAATAGTCACAGTGGGTGGTTAAGCTTCTCAGTTTTCTTATCGGCTACTTTGAACTATGCTTCTGCAGGAATGTCAATTCTACCACAAGCCAACCAAACAAATTGATGTGCAACACCGGTACATGGTAGGAACCCTAAGTGTGAGTTTTTTCGTAAGTAAAGAAAAAACTCGAACGTAATAGTTAAGTTAACTCGTATTTTGTATGGAAACCGGTAACTTCGATATCGTCCCCTAGGAGCGCTTTTTGAGTTTCCATACAAAATACGCGTTAACTTAACCATCACGTTAGCGTTTTTTTTACGAAAAAACTCACACTAAGGGTTCTGAACATTTTACTTCGTTATTTCTTGTTCGCACTTAGAATGAATAGACGAAAGAATGTTATCAGTCGTCTGTATCTGCATTTCTTGGCCTGTGCTATTTAAGTGTTCGCATCTCAAGTCGCGGTGGAACATAATTTTCAAGGAAAATGTGCTTTATCTGGAACCGCACCTTAAATTACCACCTGATGAAATTTTGGATTTTAAATACCGACTATAAATACCTACTTTTTCAACAGGGATAGGCTCGCCTTTGACCTCATCTCACCTGATGGGAAGCGATGATGAGGTCTACGACGGTGTAATTTGCTTACCTAGAAGAAACCTATTCACTATTGTGTCTTGACTTGTAAATGACTTCACGCTTTGCAAGCCAATTGCTTACCCGCCTACTATAAATTTAAAAAATAAAATGCATATATTCGTAGCAAAGAGCTACGAGCGCATTCTCCGGTTTGGCGACTGTCCCATGTCTATAAATTAAACAAAAAAAAGGTGCTAAAACTAAATTATCTTCGAGCAATTTACCTATTTACTCACTTATAATCTTACGTAATATGTTTTCTAAGAAAATTCCAATCGCCCACGGTAACAGAATACAGGTTACCTATAATCTAGAATCAATTCAACTAACAATTTAGTTTTATATCAAACAAAAGAATGTTCTATATCCATCCACAGTTAGTCATTTGTCAGAAATAGAGATTTCAGTAAAAACTAACGTAGGTGGTGTGCTGAGAGTTGGCAGATACCCACATCAGGTTGTGGTATGTCTGGAAACAGTGTCGATATTTGGAAATGACGCATGCGTCTATTACACGCGTCACGCAGTTACTGTCATGTCAACGAACCCATGTACTAAACTACTGAAGACAAAAGCGAAAATAACATTGAAGAAAACGATAATTAGGTACAATATTTGTTCAACTTTATCGACACTGCATATCGATACAGATTTTATCGAATGTGGGACAACACTAGCGATGTGTAGAACAGTTTTCGGAGTCAAAGCTTAAAGGACTTTTAATTTGTTGTTTTACTGTTTGTAACCCTGTAATTTTTAATTAAGAACGCAATACCTACGCATTCGTATTTGGTATACATATAATGTGTAAAATATGCTTTTATGTAGTCTATTAAAACTAGTAGTTACTCAGTCTGGGCAGTAGGTATTTGTGTGTTCTAAGAAATCATCCGCTCCAGAGGCGGTAAGCCCCGCCCGTACCGTGCGCTTCTGCTCAGAAATAACGATGTAAATATGTAACCCGAGGAACAATATCCGACGCCGGTCGTGTCTAGACCATAACTCCAGGCAATATGGTCCAAATTACAGACAATAATAACGTGGTCCGAATTCACGGTATGTCCACATACAGCAGCTTTTAGCAGAAAACGACTCTTTTAACTCTTTTGTGACAAATAAAGCAGCCACTGACAGATTTCTAACCTAATTCCTTTGAAACAAAACATAGACGATAATCTTAGTAAATAACTTAATAAATTAGCACAAAAGCAGGTGGCCCCCTAATATTGCTAACACCATGTATCACAGAAACAGGAAATCTTTATGCCGAATGATCTATTCTAGTAATCGTCCAAAAATATCTAAGTGGGCATTTTTATTATACACGTGAACGCTTGGCAACAGTTTTAGAACTCGAAATGGTGTAATCGATTATTCTGAGTTGTGGGTTAGTGCACTATTGGCCAACAATGTAGGTTCACATCTTTCAGCAGTTATAACACAGCAGTAGTAGTAAAATCTAATTTATTATGTACCTACATGATCATTAGGCACTCTACACTCTACGCTACATAAATTCGTAGTAAAGTGTGAACTGTGGTGTGAATAAACTTGGGAATGTCAGTTTGAAATTAAATGTTACTTAATTGTTTAATTACAAACCAAAAGACAATAAAAAAAGGTCTAAATGTAATACTCGTAATTAATACGTTTTTTTTAAATTTCAGACTATAATCTGACGTTTTAGTTCCATACATTTGATTTTTTTTTATGGAAAGAAGTGTCAAATGGATGCATTCAATTAAAAAATGAAGTATAGGTACGTGTCACCCTGTCCCTAATTTGACTGGCCTTATAATCAAAGTTCAGTTTCCAAGACTGAGCTTTGTGGCCCAAGAAGGTTCAGTCTTGCGAAACTCAGTCTATCACTGTCCTGTATTAAGTCCTGTTCCCGCGGGAATATCGGGATAAAAATAGCCTATGTGTTGTTTCAGATCTCCTACAGATCTATACTTATATTCCAAGTAATTCATCGCAATCGATTCAGTAATTTTTACGTAACTAACTAACAAAGTCACAGACGTACAAACTTTCGCGTTTATATTAAGTATAAGATAATAGTAAGATGTACTTCATATTAATTATTCCCTGCAGATTTATTTATATTTACCGAATACAATAGGTACAGGTATCGGGATAATACCGATATTCTATGTAATTGATAATTCAAGTTATTAACACCTATGTCCCAAATTTCAGTCAAATCCGTACTGCCGTTTTTGCGAGATTGACAGACAACCATTTAAACTTTATCCCCCATACCTATTTAAAAACGATGATTAACAGATAACCAAGTTATGTGTGTGACGTTCATGTTGGTCTCTGTCTGTCAACTTTGATACTTATTATGTCACAGTAAAAGACAAACGATGCATAGTTATGCTGCTGTTAACTAGCGTTTAAAAGTAAAGGGGCTTTGTTTTTCTTGGCATTAGGTACGCACTGATAATAAATAATTGGATTTTTTTACATCTACCTTACCCAAAAAATAATTAGCAATTTTTTTGCCCAGCACCTATACCACCCACTCTGCCTAGCCAGTCATGTCCAGAGAAAAGTACAGGTCAATACGTCTGGAACTAACTAAGCCGCGGCTTTCTTTACGATGTTTTCCTTCACCGTAAGAACGATTTTAATAGCGCACATAGCTTTTCGCAAGGAAAAGTCATTGGTGTGCGATCGGCCACAATTCGGACTCTTGACTTTCGGAATGAAAAGCGAAGTATCCGCCACAAGACTAACTTCGCTTCAACGTAATAATTTACTGTCATAATAATGGTACCTCCAGAATCAAGAAACATTTACAAAATCGCAATTAAAAATTTAAATTATTCTAAAAGTTTGATGTCAAAAATAATAATATTTTGTTGCAATATTTTGCGCTGATAGTGCATCTGCCAAGTGGGTTAATAATATGTTGTTGTGTTGAAACTGATTTATGTATCCGTGCGCTCTAAACAGCTTTCGTTGCGACTTCAAAAACTAAGATTAATTGTATGACCGCAATGTGACACAAAAATAATTGTGACCTCTAACAAACCTCTGTTGTTAAGTTCAAAAATACAGACATGACGAATTAATGAAGTTTTGGGATCATATTCAGAATATTTTAAGATAAATATTCTAGTAGCAAGTATCGCTAAGGCTGTGCATTAGAGATATAATTTTTTTAGTAATTTCCAACAATCGTTTTAAAATTATTTTTATTTATTTTTTCACGTACTTTTATCGTAGGTAGGTACTTGTTTAAATTAATTTTATATACAACGATATCTCGGAATACTGTTCACATAGTGGCAATTCGTTATGCACCAGATTTTTTTTACCTTCAAACGGTAATCTTATGAAAACAACAAATTTAATTGAAAAACTTTTCTTATCCGAACATAAACCATTCTAACACTTTCATCATTTGCCAAATCATCGTAATTGTGGAAGTAGGTAGGTATTATAATATTTTTTATTACCTAGCACTGAACGCAACCATCGGGCTGGCATCATGAAATTCAGGAATACAGACGAGACGAGCACTCTGGATGTTTCACTTATGAAATTTTGATATAGCGTAGGTGGTAAAGCTACCCACGGCTAGAGCATGAGTAATACTTTGCCAACGAAGAGTTTTGTAGTGCTGAGTAACCCACCAGTCGGCAGGCTACCATTTTATTTTAGCACCGGCCCACACGCGTGCTATGGAGAGATCCACCACACCTGCGAACCGCGATTGACTCATAAACACCTGAATGTTATTCAATACAGAATCTGTAACATTCCTCTTTTATAGCGCTAAGAGATAATATTTTCTGATGTGATCTAAAATACTGTAACTGTCGCTAAGGTATATTCGTCAATGTTTAATATGGAGCGTTACAATTCAAATATCATTAGACTTTACAGCATTTTAAGGGGACAATATTTCCGCTTCCTGTCTAGTTAAATTTCTCGTGATTTAGATTATTTTTTAATATGGGGTAGGCTAGCATTTCTCATCTTACCTGATGGGAAGAGACGGTGAGATGAAACATGCTTGCCTAGAAGAAGCCTATTTACTCTTGACTGGAAGACTCCAAGGGTGTAGTTAAGGAGGAACATCGACGCGAGCAATTTGAACGTCTGGTTTATTAATGAGCTCAGAATACAGCTTCTAATTATCTTTGTTTCTTTTTCGTATAGTGGCGGCTCACCTACTGTTAGTTTTTAGGTCGTCTTCTAATTAGCTCCAACATGACTATTGTTCATTTGAAGACGGAATATTTTTAATATTCATCAATAATAACAAACACTCATAGGCAAATCTATCGCTCATCGAATGTGTTTTCATTTCTTTACTAGAAACATTTCATCGTGTCAATCAATCAGTCTGATAAAAAGCACGTGTATTGGTTCACACATCTACTTAACATAATTCAATACTTATTATCCAATTTATTAAAGGAATGTTTACTTTTCTCTGAGGTTACGGACCGTGATCGACATGTAGACCTAATGACAGTTTGACATCTTGCCAGATGAGGTTTCGCGACGGCATTTTTTAGATAACATTTCACGGCCATAAAATTTATAAACGTTGTCACTAGTGATAAACTAAAATAAACATGCTTGCAGACGAAGAGTCTGAGGGTTAGTATCGAACCGTCTGAATCTCAGGTAGTATAACGCAGTAACTCGTCTAGTTAGCTGATGGTCAAAAGCTGATGTTGTCATAAAATCAGGTAGTCTAAACCTCAATTTTGTCTAAGTAGGAGGTCGCCTAAACAAGGTTTTCGTCATCAATTTCAGGACGTATACGATAAAGTTAACCAACATTTACGTGTTGTTTTTGAAACAAAAATACACTCATAGGTAGTACGACCGTATGTATAGGACTGTAATTGATGACCTTTCTACTCGTATATGGGTATAGGTAGGTATTTGTGCTACGAGTAAAGAAAAAAAATATGTATTTGTGAATTTTTGCGAAAACTTTGTAAATACCAATTTTTTTTTTATTTTTAGTCTTTCCTTGTGCTGTAAGACGTTGTTTTTCTCAAACTTCGCGGTTCAAGGTCGATGGGACCATTTAGGTTTTTGACCCAAAAAGATTGGGTATTTCCTATTGAACTATATTTGTAAATTTTAGTTAAAAGAAAGGTCTTAGAGCCTAGTTAAGTACAGAAAAAATCTGAAAAATTAAAAAAAAAAGTGTTATATTTTGTTTGGTACCTACCTACTCATACAAGTTTTTGCGCAAATGCAAATTTGCCCATTTTTTATCTCGTGGACTCAGAACCTTGATTTTAATAGACCTAATTAAGACCTAAACCTCAGTGTATGAATGAGTGTTTGAATTTCAACACCATACCTTCGCGCGTTCCCGAATTAAAGAGTTTTGAAAAAAAACGAACAGAAGGACGGACAGACAGAAAAACGGATAACAAAATTATCTCTTAAAGGTTCTTTTTTGTCTTTTGAGATACGGAACCTTAAAAACCAATATTTATGTTGTGTGGGTTAACACTTTTAGAAAAAACTAGCTGCGCCATGCGGTTTGGTCACCTGCGTTAGTTCCGGGAATATTGAGATCAAACGTAAAATATGTCCTTGTCCACCTTCTCATTGAGCAATTAAGACAATCATTTAAGTCATTGAAGACCATTAGCAAGTTAGACAAGTTGCTACGTTAGACTATCTCAGATTTAGACGAAGTGATGTTAAGACGAGTTACCAGTTGCGTTTTAGACGAGTTGCTACCTACATTAGACTACCTGAGATTAAGACAAAGTATTTTTTATACAAGTTCCTAGTTGCATTTTAGACGAGTTACTACGTTAGTACCTGATATTTAGACGTTTCGATACTAATCCGAGTCTGATATTATTGTCGACGATGAATATCCCTGTTTATCATCTTTATCGCTCTAGCTAGAAACACCAAGTAAGGTACTAAATTTATCACAAAAATAGGGCTGCACAGCACATTGAAAGCGGGACAAATAAATTAAGGAGATGTGAGAGTAATGCGTAGCAATTGGTGTGTTTATATAAACCAATAAAATTACCTACTCCATTTACCTATCCTCGCATATCGCAAATTCGGTGGAAACGGGTTAGCCTCAGTTGACTAGAAGCTAAGCCAAGATACCTAGCTTCCTCCTTATAAATCTTTGACGATCTTTTTCTATCTTGTTCTTCGTGTGATAGTGTGGCCCAGCTAGTGTTAGAGTTTTCAGGTCGTGGTAAGGTCTCTAACTAGATCTAACGACTGCCGTCAGAGATAACAACCGGGACCAACTGGTTACGTGATATCCAAAGCATGGAGGACATCGAGATATTGGTAAAACAATATAAAACCCGGGTAATGAAGGGTAATGTTTATGTAAAAAATAAAAATAAATTTAAGTAGTATATCCGTTGTCTAGTCACCGTAACACAAGCTTAGCAGCTTACCATGGGGCTAGATGGCGCTGTGTGTTCGTCACAGGATTTATATATTTATTTATTTATGTATGTACTTATATAAAATCAGCGAGTTCCGCAATGTCACAAGCTCCCTTGAAATCGGTATCCACTTACGAAACCAACTATAAACTTATATATAAGTAAATACTTAACCCACTATAGGTAGGTAAATACTTAGTTTTGATATCATTCAGCATTCAAGTAAACATGCTTACGTATATGGGCACAATTCTAGTTCCTGATACTAAATTGTCACAATACGAGTATAACAGAAGCAGAAGGTGAGGAAAATAAATGTGATATCTTCTGTATAAGGAAAGTGGCCATGTTCTCGTTACAACTCAATGACGATCTTGCGCTACGTTAGGAAAGATAATTTTCGTTTGTTGTTTGATGTGTGTGTACCTACTTACCTACAATAGGTTGGAATTAAGTAATTCCTACGATTATATTTTATATACAAGAAGAACTTACTACAACTATATTAAATAGGTATACCTTTTATTATAGATAGGTATGTATACCTACTTGAAACTTTTTGTAAATAAACAACATTTACACACCTACTGCTCTACAAAGATACATTATTTGACCAAAAAGGTCAACGTAAAGCGAGTCTTCATTCCCTAAGTGCATACAGTGCTCATTATAACCCTAGGGCATAAAGTAATTTGAATTTCGAACTAAGGTTCTGGTAGCATACGGCCATTTCGAACTGGCCACCAAGACATAACACATAAAAAATTAAAAACTGGGCCATTTTACTTCTATTTTTATTTCGACGGGAGGGTAAGGCAAAAAGTTTTAGTTAATATAAAGCCCCAACTTTTTTTTTTCATCGGCTGTGGCCGATGTTAGCTTTCGTCATTTTGATGTAACATTGTTAAATTTAATTAATATAGAGCTGTAAATATATCTTATACACTTTGTATTAATCTATTGTTTTGTTGTTAGTTAAATGCTTATTTTTGTAGCCTTTTTATTGTCTCGCAGTAGATGTGTAAAGTAGAGTATTCACCTCGGTAATAAAGCCTGTCTTTATCTTGGGCGCTTGAATCCCGCGCTTCGCTCAGGACTCTAGGTACATAACTTTTTTTTTTAACACCCTCGCTGCGCTCGGGAGTTAACTCTCTAAAGTCCTTCCTACTCTTTGGATTCAATATGACGCCCGCTATATAAGACAGGGCTTTAGTACCTTGGTGCATAAACTACTATTGGGTCAGTACATCATATAGGACGAAGCAGCTAGATTATAGTTAGGTAAGCTAAGTTTATTATTATGTTAACAAAGAAAATATCCCTTTTGTGGGAAAAAAAACATTGAGCAGCATTTCGCGGTTTCACCAGCATAAACCCCGATCCCGCGGGCATAAAGCAAATAGTAATAAAAGTTTATAAAAAAGTTATCAAACACAATTTGTTTCCTGTAAACTTTAAAGTTTCTACTTTTTGAAGATAGGTAATTGTGTTATCTATAATCAATTATTATTTGATAATATTTACATCATTATTTATTATAAATAACTCAATAAAACAATCGACTATTCTATTAGTAGGTATGTATATTAATCATTATTTTCAGCACATGAGTCATTTCATTTGTACCTACATTATTAGATGATGGACCAATCTGTAAACACAGGTACAGACACATTAAGTACAATGGCTATTGCTGATTTATTTTACGGAGCTATTTTTATTAAAAAATATTAATAGACAGGCAGGTGTGAATATGTTGGCAAGGGCACAGTTCTAGCATAATGTCGCTCTGTGCTGGACTAATTGTAAATCTACCTACAATGTATACGTAAGTGTAGTTCTATGTATGGCTACAAGGCGAAATATCAGTAGGTACTCTAGGTACCTCGAAATATCGAATATGTTTATCTGTAAATCTGCGTCAGTGTCGTGTGCCTGGGTCATTGCCGACAACAATTATTATGGATGCGACTTGTCAGCCAAAATTATGATTCAGACTTGTTCCTTGTACTATTCTTGTCCAATGTAACCACGTTTGGAATGAAATAAAGATACACATGAATGAATAATGTCCCTGAATAACTCTGTTTGTTTTGTGCAGAGACGTCATGGTGGTTATTCTTGTCATCCCGCAATTCGATGAGATTGACGTTATATATTGTAATTCGAGTCATACAATTTCGCTCAGGTAGAATCGCATTACCTGTTTGGCGGAAAATATGCTTTTTACCCAGATTCAACAAGTGTTGCAATCGATACTTGGATGTTGCTTAGAATTTCTTTCGTATTACTTAGGTACTTAGTATCGACTTACAATTAAAGATAATATTAGCCGCGCCCCGTGGTTTCACCCGCGTAAGTCCCGCGTAGCCTAGCCCCTATACCTATTCCAAGTTTTATCGCCGGTTCAGTAGTTTTTGCATGATTGAGTAAGTAACAAACTTTCGCGTTAATAATATTAGTAAGATTTTGATATGCCTATAAAGTATGCCTATTTACTGCCCTGATTACATTAACCACTCTGTATAAAACTATATGGTTCGGAAACCATGACGTGGTAGCGAAGGTGTTAAACCAGTTTAAATATCGGGATAAAACGTAGGTTTCTAATCAGGTATTTCTAGTTTTATAGGTACGTAGTTTCATCGCAATCGATTCAGCGGTTTTAATGTGAAGGACCCATATTCACACTTGCACAAACATTCACCTTTACAACATTAGTAGGGTACTGGTCAAATTACCTATCTTTAACTTGATTCGTCATTTTATTTATGTTTAGTCTGATCTGTTTGTGCTCTTCTCCAGTTCTACGCTACGACCCAGATACCTACGTGTTCCGCTTAGTCTCACTTCAATTAAAATATTATTGTTTGCTTTTATTATAATGTAAACAGTCGTAAATAATAATAACAAAAATAATGTTTGAAAGCTGGTTGCAATCTTAACATAATTTATACGATACTTTCAATTTCTTAAACTTGGCAGCTTTAATTGAATACAGTATATGTTGAAAAAGAGCGAACTGAATAGGAAACGGTCCAGTGCTGGTGGTAAAAGGAATGTATGAGACATTGTGTTAAGGGGTAGTGTGTGCTGGTGTAGTTGGGGGTGTGTGTGGGGTGGTAGGAAGACGAAAAGCCCGCGTCCCCCCCACTGGGGCCGTGTGCAACCCGCGCATAGACTACGGTCTCGCGCTGCCCTCGCGCATCATTCGAACTTCGCGCACCGCAGTCTCGGCATCTCCGCCTTCGACTGTATACGCGTCCGGGAGCTCGACTCTCGTAGCGACTCGACGAACAGGTCCGTCTCACGGTGAAAGTGTACACATCCTCGATTCTAACATAATAAACGTAAACGCGAGTGATCCGCGGCTTCTTCCTGATGCGAACTATTAATAGCGATGCAATGGATGCGGCGCGCTCCAGCGTAACTTTACCTGAACGCCCCAAATTAGGTGCGTAGGCGCAGCGGCCCACATACCTACCGCCCGCCCTACGTTCCGTACGCGCTGTCGGTGTATTCGTTTCAAATATTGAAAGCATTCGGAAGAAGCCCGCGGAGCTAATATAACGCACGGTAATGCGCTCGTTGAGCAATAAAGTGTCCGTTGAAATGCATTCGAGTGGTGCAGGCGAATTGGATTTCGGCCAACGACTGCCGCATTTAGAATAAAATTGATAACGATTGAAATGTATCATTATAACATGCTGCTTAATTGTGTCAACTTGCATAAAAGTGAAATGTGAAGAGTGCTTAACGATTTTCGGGATTTTCACATCTGGATTGCTTCGTACCGTGCCTAGTGTCAACCGTCTTCACGCCGGTTTCATCGTTACTAACTGGACCATAAGGATATTTGGCTAGAGATTGAGTTCTGCAATTTTGTTTCAGGATAAGTTAAGCGAAGCACAATGCCTTTCAAACCCGCAGACAACCCCAAGTGCCCGAAATGCGGCAAATCTGTATACGCGGCGGAAGAGCGCGTCGCCGGAGGACTCAAATGGCACAAAATGTGCTTCAAGTGTGGTAAGATTATTTTTAATACTTTATGGTTTATGTACAAAATATTTATTCGGACTAAGAACATGAAAATAAGATACTATGTTTGAACAACTGTATTACAAAATATGCACCGACTATACAATACACGTGTATAATTAAGTCATAATCGCAACATGTAGGAATAATCATCAATAACTTGCGGTTCAGTACTTTCATTTCATGATTTTTTAGATTTTTACAGTAGCAATACCTATCTACGTGCAAACTAGCTAAAGCCGAAGTATCCGTTAAGATAATAATTAAGACCCTTTAAATTCATTGTTTACAAGCACTATAATAGGTCTAGGTGCTTATCAATCTACTTGTAAACATTTAGATAGGTAGTAGGTATAAAGGTTAATGCATCAAGCGCAAATTAAATAATGTCATTGTCGTTTGACTTCAGGACTGTGCCAGAAATTGTTGGACTCCACCAACTGCTCAGAACACGAAGGTGAACTGTACTGCAAAATGTGCCACGCGCGCAAGTTCGGACCTAAAGGATACGGCTTCGGCGGTGGTGCCGGATGCCTGTCCATGGACACCGGTGACCATTTGAAGGACGCGTAAGTACCCGGTTGCCAACCCTCTAGCTAGCTCGTCCCGCCGGCCGCGCCACTGAGGGACTTTCCTTATCTGACGAACGTTGAACGGCCTGCTATGGCCCCAGTACCTACGTAACGTAACAACATTAACAGCGTGTACATAAAACTCATACCTTTGGTAGAAAGCGCGCGTTCGGCTGTACATTACGCGCCGCCTTACAACTGCATGACCAAGTCTCCGTTTATGTCGCAACAGGCAATGAGTGGAGCTGGACAGCCCAGCAGAGCTCGCGGGTCGCCGACACGCATCTCGGACAACCAGCAGCGCCTCGCGAACGCACGCCATATTGTAATTTAAATTATCTTAGTTAGGGACTATATATGCGCTATCGCTTAATTTATTTTGTTTATCGGTTAATTATTTATTATTTATAAAAAAAAAGTAAATAAAAGAGTCGACTACCAATTTCGAGTTAGTGAGTCTATGAGCGATCGAGCCGGCGCGGGCGCCGTCAGCGTCGCGTCGGTTCGACGCGTTCGTTTACCCTTCCCTTCCTTACGACCGGGGTGACCCGAGCACAGAAGAACAACGGTGAGAGACCAACCTGTAAAGCCTAAGCACGGCTTCGCAACGCAACGATCTGAACGCACCGAAGCATGAGCCATCGACCTTTTTTTATTCCTAACTTTCTTCGCCACTTACCCTAAACTAATATCACAGCTAACGCTTTGTCTTAGCTCTAACCATTGTCGTTAAATGTGATGGGATAAGGAAAGCGCCCTCTATTTCGGTATAATGTAGTTGATAGCGAGGCCGGTGCGGAGCGGGCGGCCGGGAGCCCTTACCTTCTCCCATTACGGCGGAGGTGCGCCGCCGGCATCAACTGCTTCGCCGCAAACAGTGTGGCCGATGTCGAATATGGGGGCTGGAGCTTATCCCTGCCCCGGAGGCTTTTAACTACTCTTCTGTCAGCGCAGTTGCTGGATATCTTTGTCGTTAGAGTCAGATTCTTATAGGCCTTTGTCGTGTAAATGCAGGAACGACTTGGGAGTGAGGACCAACGGAGCATGTCTCGAGCCGCGCTCCATCGCCAAAGCCCCACCCGGCGAAGGTTGCCCGCGTTGCGGTGGATACGTGTATGCCGCTGAGCAGATGTTGGCCCGTGGACGCGTAAGTCTTTTCCATAACACCACAAATATAATCCAAATTAAAACATCAACATGGTTTCCAAGTCTAAAGGTCGATTGAAAAAGGATCTATATTACTGAACCATACTCCGATTAGGTATGAAGATTAAGATGTAACTTATTATTGGGCTTGCTCAGATGCGAATCCTTGTTTACAAACTTCAATATTTTACTAGGGCTATCACAGGCGCTGCTTCAAATGCTTAAATTGCAACAGAACCCTTGATTCAATGATGCATTGTGACGGACCAGATAAAGAAATATATTGTCGAGGTATCTAGACACCGTACCCTTTAAATAAATAAGTCTTAAGCGTAATGAGAATGAAATTGTGGTATAATAATTATTATCATAATATGCCATTTAAATATGTTAACTGAATGCACCCGTAAAGCTAGTGTATGTTATCCTTGCATGCACAACACACTTCACTATTCGCTATATTATGTTAACAGCCGTTTCACAAGGAGTGTTTCAAATGCGGCGACTGCCATAAACGGCTGGACTCCACCAACTGTTGCGAAGGTCCCGACAAAGAGATTTACTGCAAAGGTTTGTTCGCCCTTTAGAACACTTTAGATTTTTACATGGCATGTGAAATCCTACTGTATCATGTTTTAATGTGTTATTGTTTTGTTTAGTGTGTTATGGCAAGAAGTTTGGTCCTAAGGGATACGGTTATGGAAAGGGAGCCGGTGTGTTGCAGAGTGACCCTTACGCCAACGGGTAAGAGCCAACACCAT
The DNA here is from genome assembly GCA_949358125.1 of Idaea dimidiata. Lineage (NCBI taxonomy): Eukaryota > Metazoa > Arthropoda > Insecta > Lepidoptera > Geometridae > Idaea > Idaea dimidiata. The sequence goes on along the minus strand of OX442339.1, from coordinate 8,809,527 downwards.
TAGAACTGTTCGACTCGTCTGGCGAGGGCATGGCGTTATAATTTAATGTCTTATTTATCTTCATGTCTTCGACGCTGTGTACTCTACAGATGATAATAACGCTTCTTTGCTTCTGCTGTAGGATGCTACGCTATAAAATTTGGCCCCAGAGGTATCGGCCATTCAGGACCATCTTCACTGGGTCTAATGTGTGATATAAAGGATTTAGAATGGCAAAGGTACCTACTTGACAACAATCTTTTGTCTTCCCCAGACTTAGTTTGTTCAGAACCCCAGTTCACATTCTTAACCAAAACCATTATCTTCCCGTCTGCTATATGCTTATAGACTGCTTTAGCAAATAACTGTTACTTTTCGGTGAAAAAAAAAGTTGTCACAATAGTTACTAACATTCATTTCAAACATTTCTTTATCCGTCCATTTCAGCCCCTAGTAACATGTTACGTTTAGACTTCTCAGGTTACATGACAGGTTTCGGTTATTTCCATCGCATAGTCACTTTCATAAAAACGGCTTATAATACAAACAAGAGATGGCAGCTTGCCAATTCTAAAATAGAAGGTGCTCGACGCTCTCTATCGGACTAATTTTAATAACGACGCGACTGGCCACGCGCTTAAAACACGTAACATGTTATCCACACATTTATTATCCTATTTCATAATCGATTACACATACCAACCCACTAACATTGTAGCACGATATTATTATCTTCAATATGAACTAAGAACTGTTCCAGGTTTATATTAAATGTTTATGTTTTGAACAGCGATTGCGCACCCAAGACTACGGTGATCGACACCGCCGCTATACAAGCGCCCCCTGGCAAGGGATGCCCACGATGCGGAGGTGTTGTGTTCGCTGCTGAGCAAGTTTTGGCCAAAAGCCGCGAATGGCATCGCAAGTGTTTCAAGTGCAAAGACTGCACCAAGACCTTGGATTCCATCATTGCTTGCGACGGACCCGATTCCGACGTTTACTGCAAGACCTGCTACGGCAAGAAATGGGGACCCCACGGTTACGGTTTCGCTTGCGGTTCCGGATTCCTCCAGACTGATGGACTAACGTAAGTGTGTCGGAAATTATCATGAATATTTACACAGCTTGATCAGTTGGTCACGCATTATTGAACTGCATATGAAAGTTTCTTGCCCAAGTAGGTAGCTAAAATTAATAAAAAGTGTTCTTCTTCATTAGATAAATTCATAAACAAGCCATTCTTTAACACTGGTCCAAAGAAAGCGATGTACAGACAAACAGCGCCATCAACATTCATGCAGCGTCTAGGCAGATAAAACATGTTTCATTATTTTTTTTTGTTTTGTTCAGCGATGACGAAATCTCAGCTAGCCGTCCTTTCTACAACCCAGACACCACCTCGATCTTGGCCCCGAAAGGCCAGGGTTGCCCGCGTTGCGGTGGCATGGTGTTCGCTGCTGAACAACAACTGGCTAAAGGCACGGTAAGAATAAAGCCAACTTTAAATCTCTAAAATATTATCACCAAGTATGGATATAAATTAAATATCTACTGATTTTCCTTAGATGTGGCACAAGAAGTGTTTCAACTGCGCGGAGTGTCACCGACCCCTGGACTCGATGCTGGCATGCGACGGCCCCGACAAAGAGATACACTGCCGTGCGTGCTACGCTAAGCTCTTCGGACCTAAGGGCTTCGGTTTCGGCCACTCCCCCACTCTTGTCTCCACTGACGCCGAGCCTACTGTCTCATAGTAAGTAATCTTAACAAATAGGAAAGGTAGAATTTATCTGATACTAGCTGCGCCCCGCAGTTTCACCCGCGTAAGTTCCTTTCCCGTGCCCGCGGGAATATCGGGATTAAAAGTATTCTATGTCCTTCTCCTGGTTCTAAGCTACCTCCCCACCAATTTTCAGACAAATCGATTTAGCCGTTCTTGAGTTATAAATGGTGTAACTAACACGACTTTCTTTTATATATATATAGAGATATCTAAGTTTAGCTTGAGTCTCGGGCCAATTACAAAATTGTTTTGAAAACAAGTTTTTAGGTACTCAGAACATGAATTAGTCTGCCAATAAAATATCTTAATCTATAAAATTCAGTTTCTACAGAAAACAGGTCTATTTTACAGATAGCGATTCAATAATATAATTGGCCTTTTCATCAAACTTTTAGATGATTTATACTGCGGAAGCAACTTTTGATCCATGCTTTTTTATGGCGCTGTAGTGCCGGAGACATTGTTAGGTGGAATAGGCTTGCCCAGCACCTATATTACCCTCCCAGCCTAGTCAGCCATGCCCAGAGGAAAGAACTGGTCATTACGTTTGGAGCTAACTAAGCCGTGGGTTTCCTTACGATGTTTTCCTTAACCGTATGAGCGATGTTATTTACGCACATCGCATAACGCACACAATAAAAGATAAGCAGGTATAATTTAGATGATCCCCATTTCGGATTTTTAAGAGTGCTTTCAAGATTAAAAAAAATAGCATAGGCTAACTATATACATTTTTTTCTAGTACTCAACAGGTGCCATTCTCGGGACCAAAGGCAGCTAAAGGTCAGGGATGTCCTCGATGTGGCTTCCCAGTCTATGCGGCTGAACAGATGCACTCCAAGAATGGCACGTGGCACAGACGGTGCTTCGCATGTGCTGACTGCCACAGATCTCTTGTAAGTTTTTTCTTTCTTTTTCAATATTAACATCAAGAAATAAGACAAGTAACACTGATTAATTATATACAATTTGTAACGGGTATGCCCTTTTGATCCTAAAGGGGGTTGTTCTAGACGTCTAGGCGAACACCTTTTGTTCTATGACTTTAGAAAATTCAAACTTTTTGAAAATTTTGAGATTATGTTTACTGAAAAACAGCTGCTTTTGAAAATAAAGGTAATTGAAGTTTTGATTGTAAACCATCAAACTAAATAAAGGGACAACATAAGGTCAATGACCTCGAACTCTCAGAAACAGCTGATTTTCAAGTAAACTTTACACCTAAATTTAGACGCAAAATAGGCGCTCAGACGCTGACGAAACTCAGACGCTCAGCGCTGGTTTCCGCAAGTGTCGACTTGTCGAAACCAGCCCGACAAACAAATATAATAGAATAGAATAGAAAACATTTATTGGCAGCCAACACACAGAAGAACACCAAAGACACAAAATAAATTAAAAAAAAACAACAATAATACACAAATACAATAAATACACCTAAATTTTTCGAATAGTACTTCGAATTTCCAAAAGTCGTAGAACAAAAGTTGTTCGCCTAGACGTCTAGAACAACCCCCTTTCGGATTAAAAGGGTTTACCCGTTACACCTTGTATATAGGAAAAGTCGAAAGAAGAGAGGAAGTGTCTAAAGTAGGCATTACTTATCAGGTTTTGACGTGTATAGGAGGTAGGTTTGGGCACACAAACAAGACTATTCAATTCACCCAAACCAAACGTGGGTGGGCCGCCAAGTCTATGTGAATGTGTGTATATTACGATTTTTTTGAAGGTCATTAATAAGAGCTTATTTTTGAAACCTAAAAAAATCAGTAATTACCTACCTTACATACCTAGTACTTGTATTACGTTAACACCATTGCTGCTCTGAACTCTGTAATTAAGTACTGTTCAAAGAAAAATAAGTACCAAGGTTACCTAAAATTGCCAAGTTACACGCTCATAGTCGATAACAGGTTAGAAAACTAAATATGTTTCATAATTAAAACTGGTATAAGGCAATATTATTAAATAAAATATTGATTTCATTGCCACATTAAAATTGCAAGTATCTGCTGAACGGTGCGCTAATAAGTTATTATTTTATTAATACTTAATAATAACCAACCTAATAAGTAATAGTAAAAACATACAGTAAAAATAATAAATTTATTTTCTAAAATTCAAATAAATTACAGTTAAGTACTTAAAATTAAATTTCATTAGTTTTTAAATATTGACGATCATCATCCTCTTCTTTTTCTAAATGAGCCTTCAAGAATTCTTCGACAGAATCAGTGTTCCATTTCTCAATAGCCACAGTGTCTTTTACGATACCGTCCTTGTCAAGTAGTTTGATTATAGGATCGAGTCCTCGGACGTATTTTATTTGTAAGTTTGGGAATTTGGCCGGTCGATCGCTCTTCACGAAGGCTTGTATTTGTGGGTATGCTGGGAACTTACAAGTGCATACTTCTAGTATCGCACGAGCGTATTTCTTTTCCTTAGGTGAATTATCGTTATGACAGCAGTCTTTACAATGTTCTACTAGCTGGTCAAGGGTGAAATCCTTCAATTGATCGCAGGAAGAACATAATAGGTTAGCTTTTATAAATCCAAGAGAAGCGCAGTCTTCCGAGGATAGTTCACTGTATGCATTTTGGGTTACGCTTAAAATTACTGCACATAGAAGTAACACACTTATTTCTTTAGAAATAGTCATTTTCAGTAATCAATTAAAAATATTATTTTCCGGTTAGACAAGAGTCAGTAAATATTGACGTGTTCCTTTGTGAGTAATCTGTCACTGTCAAAGAGTATAGACACTGACGTTTGGTTAACTTTAGGGTAAAAACATCGACAATAAACTTCAGTTTTGAGAAAAGGGTGAGGAGAAAAATACAAATCCCCATACTATAATAGTTTCATTTTAATTGTTTTAGGATTCCACCAACTTGAACGACGGACCCAACGGCGAGATTTACTGCAGAGGCTGTTACGGCAGGAATTTCGGACCCAAGGGCGTAGGATTCGGTTTGGGCGCAGGCACATTGACTATGGCATAATAGACAGACTATGAAGCTGGACTTTATAGGAACCATTTAGCATTATAATGGTAGCTTGAAAGGAATCTAATCTAGATACTTATAAAGGCCGCTGTACACTCACGCGTATTTATTGGCGCGCTAGTGTAGAACGGACTTGCTACCCGACTATCTTACCATTTATTAAACTGGCTTTAATAGTGGTTGATATATTATTATGAGACTAATGAACGGAAATAGAGGTACATAAAAATAAAAAAATATTTTGTTATGAAAATATAAATTAAAGGTTACATTCCTTTCATTTATTATGTACAGTTTGTGATGAATGTGTCTGGGCCCTTTGTTTATAAATTCGTCATGAAATATTGCTGTAGTTTTTAAGATGCTATAGACTTAATGTAGGTTTAAGGATAAAAAATAAATAAAATTAAAAAAAAACTAAATAATTTGGCTTAGCAAATCTAAAAAAAATGGCATTGTGATTTCATCTCGGATTATCACAATATAGTGACTCTGAGGTGAAAACTAAGACTATCCTGTAAACACGTCTAAGATTGCACAAGTGTAATCGTTTTGAACGACCAGATCTTAGTGAAAAGATCTGAAGAGTCCATATTTTTATACACCAAATGTAGGATTTGTACATAATTATTTTTTTCTAAAGTTACTTTGCGCACTTGCCTGTGCTTAGTATGTTAATTTAACAATATAATGCTTTTAAAGCTTTTGCTATACATATTAAAACGTGCACAGTTATCAGTTATTTCAATTAAGCTTATCGCAATATATTTCAATATTATTGGACGATATTTTTTAATAAAGTACTTTTATTAATTAAGCTTTTTATTTTTGAAAATAAAAAATAAAATATCCCATGGAAACATTTTATTTTAAAACAAAATTAAACAGCATGCTTACATAAAAATCACACGAAAATTTTAAAAGAGTTAATAACATTGAAAAAAAAAACAGAATAACATCAAATACAAATAGCCTACTGTGACTTCTTTTGTATTTATAAAAAAATATACTTCGTAAATTTGTTTTTATTGCTCAAGGCATCAATATTCCAGTGCCTATACCGCTCGGCCACGCAAGTTCCCCTTGAACCGGGAACTTGCGTGGCCGAGCGGTATAGGCACTGGAATATTGGTCCAGGGACGCGAGTTCAAATCTCGCCGCAAGTGAATTTTTGAAGATGAATTTTTCCTTTAAAAATATTTCTAGTAAATATACTAAGTACCACGTTTGCATAAAATGCACAAATTGTATGGGAATTGATAAGCGCCTCTAGCGGACGCAATGTGAAGCTGTAACTTAACGACTGCTTCAGCGCGTAAGGCGAAGGTTGTGGGTTCGAAACCCACCGTATTAGTATTTATGCTGAACATAAATGTTTTTTTCTGGCTGCTAGTAAGATCACAACAAAGCGGTATATTATGCAGTATCCATATTTGTAATCTAGTACCCACAGTATAAGCCTGCTTGCTAAGTTTAGTGCTTAGTCTACTTGCAACATTTATTGATCAACTTATTACTGTCAAGTTTCGCGTTAACGCCAACGTGATAGTTTCCAATTTAAAAGTCATTAAAAATATGGCCACACACGAAAATTGGCAAAAATATTTATAATATTTCTCAAATTAGAATTTAATTAAAAATTAAAGCCGAAGACTGGCGAGATTTAAAAATTACGATCAACAAATAGCTTATAATATAATACTTATAATACTACCCTTAGCGCTTTGAGCCCACAGGGATTCCTAATTATAGATTAAAATTAAATAAAGTATATTAAAATGATATTATTAATTTTGATTCCGATTAACATTTGTCATTATTTGAATATTTTAATTCAGTATTTTTTGTACTGCTAGAACTGTCACCACAGCGGAGATGTCAATTCATCTTTTTTAAAAAGAAATACCCCACCAATCAGAAACGTTATAAAACTCTATATTTTCATAGAACCTGGAAGTTATTACGAAATACACAATACGAAGTTTCGGCCGAACGTTCGTACGTTTCCTACTACGAACTGCGATCGGTCGGTTCGGGTTCCAACCGAACTTCATTTGACGTTAGTTGTATCTAAATAAATAGTCTATGACCCCGAACGAATTTTTCGAATCCGAACTTGTTTCGTTTTAGAGCAATAATCAAAACTTCAGGCGGCTTTCGTATTGGGAAGTTACGTTTTGTAATAGCCCTCCTGGGCCTCTACTCAAATTCTGCGAACGAAAGAAAGGAAAAAATAAAACTGACACCCAGGAAGAAAATCTGTTACGTTTTGACAGATTTTTCGTTTGTTCGTAGAAACTGAGTACAAGCCCTGTATTGTCTACAAAGTTTCATCAAAATTGGTTGCTACACTTGAAGCAGAGACACTTCATTTGCCCGGTCTATTATTCTTTACATGAATTTATTCATTTGTTGTGTATCAAGTATGGAATGGTGACAATTTGTGATTCCTAATAATTCTAGAAGTAGAGTCATATTTATAATCAGTAGTTTAAAATTAATACAACACATAATTAAAATTAATGTAAATGTCTGAGGTAGATTGTGATGTTATCTTATCAGAGTATCATTGGTTTGGTTTAGAAATATAAATGAGGCGAAAAAAGGGAAATAATAAGTACAGTTTTTCACTCGTTGCACATACGGCCGTAAGGGATGATTTATAATTAGAGCGTCACGGGTCCTAGCTTCGTTGTCCATTGCTCGGCGAGCAGTCGATTGGTCTTTTGCAACCGAGTGGCGGCCGAGAAATGGATAACGAAGCTCGGACGCGGTCGGCGCGCTGACGGTCTAATATAAATCACCCCTAAAACGTGGGAGCGGTTCAGAGTATTTTGCTCTCTCTCTCCCACTAATTGGTCTTATGGACACTGCATTGCAACATTGTCTCTCTGCTCTACCCTTACTATGATCTAAGACCGGTGTGCAGCGAGTGAAAAGTAGAACTATAATTTTGACTTCAAAAGTGTAAAACTCACATTTATCGAATTTAGAATTGAAAAAGTACGTCGCGTTTCGCGGTTTATTTCTTCTTTTTTCTTAATTCTAAGAACTAACTATAGGTATTTTAAAACTGACACATAAACATAATACTAGAAAACAACTTATCATAATCGAAAATTGTAACAACATAATTGTAATCAGGCGGCTCCTTTGAAAAATTGTAACAATTTTATAACAAATTGAAAAGATACATACCTATTTCTAATGCTTACTTTTTCTTAACAACCAATCGAGGTCCCTTCGGTTTATCTTTTTTCGTTTCAGAAGTGGATGGTTCTTCGAAGCCATACTTTAATTTGAGCCGTTCTCTTATGAGAAGTCCTTTGATTAACCGTTTCCAGTTACCGTAGACTCGGCCCTCTATCTTTTCACGTTCTCTACGCTCTTGATCTTCTTGGTCCTGAAATTGAGTGAAACAAACGTTATATTAAAAGAGACAGCGGAAATTAGGTACATTAGGCCTTGGACGATAGCAGCGCCCCGCGGTATCACTCGCGCTCCATAGCTACTCTAAATAAAACTTAAGATTAAGATTCGCCATTAAGATTCGATAACGGCCCGTCAGGCGTTACCGAATCTTAATGGCGCGTTACCGAATCTTGTGGCGCGTCAGGCGAACGCCTGACTGCAATGCAGAAGACTGCGGGTTCGATTCCCGTCGGGGGCAAATATTTATGCTTAAAAATAAATACTTGTATCTGGTCTGAGTGTGTTTCTATCTATATGTATTAAAAAATAAGTATAATCTATCTATATATACTAGGAGTTCGCCCCGAACTGAGACCTCACGACCCCCTATCTTCCCAACCCCCCTACCGATCCGGCTCATCTTCGAACTCATAAATTCTATTGACCTAAAATACGTGCATACCAAAATTCATGAAGATCGGAGCTACGATACTCAAGTTATCGTCGAACAAACATACAAAGATACAAAGCTACAAAGATACAAAGTGACAAAGATACAAGCGCCAGGCCCGTCTACACTGGACCTCACTCGCTTCGCTCGTTCGGTCAATAAAACTCTTTGTCCTGAGTGACTGACTGAGGGATCAACGCACAGCCTAAACCGCTGGTAGTAGAGAGCTGAAATTTGGAGGGTGTGTCCGTTATGTGATGAAGGCGTCAGATAAGAGAGAATTTTCCGAAATTCTACCCCTAAGGGGGGGAAAGGGGGGGAAAACGTTTGTATGCAACTTCCAAGTCGCTTGACCTACAAACTTGAAATCTTACACATAGATTACTGTGGGGTCGTAGATGAAGCTGTAAAAAGTTTTTTTTGAAATTCAGTCCCTAAGGGTGTTAAATTGGGGATGAAAGTTTGTATGGGAATTGGTTTACCGCTTCACCTACAATCTTAAAATTGAATACGGATATTGCTGTAGGGACGTAGGTGAAGCACTAAAAAGGTTTTTTTTAGAAATTCATCCCCTAAGGGTGTTAAATTGGGGAAGAAAATCTCTATGAAAATTGGCTCACCGCTTGACCTACAAACTTGAAATTTAACACAGAAATTGCTATGTAGCCGTAGGTGAAGAACTTAAAAGTTTTTTTTTAAGTCATCCCTTAAGGGTGTTCAATTGGGGATGAAAGTATCTATGGCATATTTTTTAAAAATCTGTTTTCGAGTTCCAATTGCGGTTCTGGCTCTCATTTTCCGGTTCAGGGGAATCTAACCGCCCCCCGAAAAGGGGAGGGGGTCAAATTTTGGTTTAAACTTTTTATTCAAGAGAATTGGTATACATACAGTTTTGTACATACAGTACCCTGAACCTATCCTGATTCTATTCCGATACTATGCTGATACAGATGGTACAGATAAACAATGGTGACGGAAACTATGCTGATCCTATGTCGATCATATGCTTATCCTATGCCGATCCTATGCTGAACCTATGCTGAATCTATGCCGATCCTATGTTGAACATATGCTGATCCTAAGCCGATCATATGTTGAACCTAGGCTGAACCTATGCTAATCCCATGCCGATCCTATGTTGAACCCAGGCTGATCCTATGTTGAACCTATGCTGATCCTATGATGAACCTATGCTGATCCTACGTTGAACCTAGGTTGATCCTATGCTGATCCTACGTTGAACCTATGCTGATCCTATGATGAACCTATGCTGATCCTAGGTTGATCCTATGCTGAGCCTATGTTGAACCTATGCTGATCCTATGATGAACCTATGCAGATCCTATGATGAACCTATGCTGAACCTAGGCTGATCTTATGCCGACCATATGTTGAACCTAGGCTGATCCTATGCAGAACCTATGCCGATCCTATGTTGAACCTATGCTGATCCTATTCTGAACATATGTTGACCCTATGCTGATCCTATGTTGAACCTAGGCTGATTCTATGTTGGACCTATGTTGAACATATGCTGATCCTATGATGAACCTATGCCGATCATATCTTGATCCTATGCTGATCCTATGCCGATCATATCCTGATCCTATGCTAATTTTGCATTCAATTTTTGACCCATTTTTATCCAATTTTGATATTATATTTCCTAAATTTCCTAAATGCGGGCGAAGCCGCGGGCAGAAGCTAGTATGTGGTATAAACGTGGTCTAGTACTCATAGTACATGCAAGCCTAGTGCTTAGTTTGGGGGCTAGATTGAGCTGTGTGTAATAAATAGTGTAAGTGTAATGTGTTTTAGCAGTATCTATTTATGATTATTTATTTATTTAATTTGTAACTATGTTAAATGGTGTGAATTTAAAAAGGTTCATAATTGTTGAATGAAACGTACCTTGACCCAAGCTTCAGTAACAATTTCTTGAAACTCCTCACAAACGACGAACCCGTCGTACACGGGATGTGCCCAGCCGCCGTGGTAGTCGAAGCCCGTCATGGCGGGCGCGCAGTCGATGTTCAACTTCTTGGCCACTTTGTTCAGACCGGGCACTAAAATGTAACAACAGAACAATACAAGTTCACGTCTCGTTAAGAAGCCAGTTGGAAATAACTGGCGAAATATCACGCTCCGTATCTATATTTATACTTATAACAAAGGAACAGAGAAAAAAAATTAAAATAAAAGTGGTCTAGGGGACTTAAGATAAAGTAGTAGGACAAAATTATATAATTACTAGCTGCGCCCCGCGGTTTCACCAGCGTAAGTCCCGTTCCCGCGGGAATAACGGGATAAAAAGTAGCCTATGTGTTAATCCAGGTCCCCAGCTACCTATATTCCAAGTTTCATCGCAATCGGTTCAGTAGTTTTTGCGTGAAAGAGTAACAACCTCACATACATACATACAAACTTTCGCGTTTATAATATTAAGTAAGAAAGATTAAAATTCATGTCCACCTGTCTGTTTCTCTGTCGGTTCCTTATACAATTAAGAACTACTAATCGGATTGAAATCTGGTTTTCAATATTGGATAGTTCGATTCTCGAGGAACGTCGTGGTATACGCCCGCGCCCGTGATAACGCGTTTTTCACTTTCGCGGGTGAAACCGCGGGGCGCAGCTAGTTTGTAATATTTGTATTATTATTTATTATATTACCAGCTGTCATCCACAACTTTCTCTGCGTAGAAATAGTGCATAGCTTTATTACTTTTATTACTATTTTTCTATTAATTGGATTTTGATGTAAAGCATACCACGAGGTTCCTCGAAAATAGAACTATCCAATATTGAAAACTAGATTTTTATCGGATTAGTAGTTTTTAATTGTATAAGGAACAAACAGCGAAACAGACAGACATGATTTTAAAAAAAGTTCCCTAGACAACTTTTACCAGATATCTCAGTATAAATTTTCACTTGCTAAGTCTAACCATTCCAGACAGACAGACGAAAAAGCGAGTGATTTTATAAAGGTTGGGGTTAGATGTATCTATCTACTTACATTTTATAACCACAGTTCCTTTAGGCAACATGCACTCTTTAAACAGTTCGACGTTGCCATATGCGTTTCGCGGTACAATCCCATTTTCAGCTACAGGGGGCTCATAGTCTTGCACTTGCCATGGACCAAACAGTTCGAGGAGTTTATCTTTTATCAGTTTATTAGAGAGCTGAAATCAATTGAAGTACAAGAATCAATTACTATTTCCAAAACTCCCACCATCGAATTCACAACCCAAGGCCTAATAGTAAGAAACAGTTACGTCTTTGATTAGTATTACTTTCACCAGCGAAAGTCCCGATCCAGTAGGAATCTATACTAATTGTGTATAGATTGTACTGTACTATGTACTAATTTTGAAATAATGATAAAATAACTAATTATAAATACTGTAATCTATACATACCCTGTCCCACTTAGGTCGTGCAGTAACAATTTTATATGGTTTTTCTCCTAATTTCACAACCTTCGCGTCTTTCAGCCATATGTCCCTGGATTTGCAAATATAGACACATTCTCTAGCATACACCGCCTCACTTCTTACAAAACCTAGAGTAGCTGCGTCCGGAGGATAAATCGCTTCAAACTTTAGAAGATGGCGTTTTAGTGCGTAGAGAGGGTGGTTTTTGTATCTGGAATATTCAAGTAAATAAATAAATAACTAAACAAGTAAAATTTTTCATAAACATTTCGTTTTAGTTTGGTTCATGATCTGAAATTCCAAAAACAGTATATTCATTTGCTTTTTTCGAATGATACAACAAATAATTCACCAAGTTCTTAAAATTATATGTCACTATCAGGCTTTAAAATTGATTAATGTTTGTTTTATTCAAATATTACGTATTTTCGTTTCTAAAAAATGAAGAAGAACGAGCTTCTTCAGAAACTTCTCTAATCCATTGTCATTATGAGCAATGTCTTAGTAAATCAATAGGTTCCAGTAAAAACTACTTACTCCGAAATACTTTTTGGTAAAGGTGCCTCAAGCTGCATTGTATCCAACTGTTCATCTTCTTCTCTATCCTTAGCTGTCTTCGGTCCAAGCCATGGTTGACTTGCTTCATTCCACCAAGATAGCTCGGCTCTTTGTTTGCGAGTGACTGTATTCCAATGGGGTACATACCGACGAGTCACATCTTTTAGATAATTGTTGTTGTCCCAACCAACTATGTAGCACACAGGATGTGTACATTTGGCCTAAAAAAGACAAACTTTATAGAAATATTCTGAGCCCAGAGACAATATGAGCAAAGGACAACATTTTTCTTACATAAATGTCATTAGGGCAATGTATCTTCCCATTGATCACATCAACAGATATCCACTGTTCCAGTTCTTCTACAAAAAGTTCACACCATACATCAATTCTATTTGCTTTCTTCTCAACTTCCTCGTCTGTTGACAATACTCTTCTATCTATCTTCTTGCTTGTACTCGGTATTGAGATTTTTACTTTAGCCCTTGGACTAATTTTTGTTGGTTTAAAATCATCGTCGCTTTCTGAGTTATGGTGCTTGGCCTCCTCTTCAGATAAATAATCACTATTGTCATCTGATTCTTCCTTGACTTTACCTAAAATAGAAAAGATTTATAACTTTCACATACTTATTTTAAGTACAGTCCTTTTATCCATATATATCAATTAAGTTGTATCGTTTTTAACAAATAAAGTATTTACCTAAAATAGAAAAGATTTATAACTTTCACATACTTATTTTAAGTACAGTCCTTTTATCCATATATATCAATTAAGTTGTATCGTTTTTAACAAATAAAGTATTTAAATAAACTACATATGCTGCTGTTAAATTACCTTTCACAATTTTGGATCTGGCTTCCTGCTTCGCTTCTTTGATTCTATTTTTGACAAGGCTAACAAGATCACCAGTAACATCATTTTTAGCTTTTACTGAAGATTTTGGCGATCTTTGTTTTGCTAAATCTCTGTGACTGACTCTCTGCTCGTCCTCTATTTGTCGTGAACCAAGTCGGGGCTTTTTAAGTTCTAACTCAGTATCATCAAAATATATACTTTTCTCAGTTTTCTGTGGTTTGTTTTTAGTTACTGTCATAGCTTTCGTAGATTTGTCATTCACGGTAGAGGTATGGGATCTTTTCCTTGATGGATTTGATTTAGATTCTTCTTTACTGGTGTCGGAATTATTAAAATATTTACTTTTTTCAGCTGATTTCCTTGGTTCACTTTTAGGCCTTGCTTTTTCTTTTGTTACTATATCCTTATCATCTTTCTTCTGCGGGTCGCTTGTAGTACCTGTTTGGGATTTTTTTCTTGATATTCTAGGTTTAAGTTCAGTTTTATTAGATGTTGCAAAATGTTCACTCTCTATTGCACCTGTTGTTTTATTGTTAACATCTGTTATCACTATATTGGGTGGGCTTATTTGTTTGGTTATTTTCTTAGATGCTGTCATATCTACTGACTTTGGTTTAGATTCTTCTTTACTGGTCTCTGAATTATTAAAATGCTCACTCTTTTCATCTGATTTCCTTGGCTCACTTTTAAGCCTTCCTTTAGCCTTTGTTACTTTTTCTTGATCATCTTTTTTCTGCGTTTCACTTATAGTAGCTGTTTGGTTTCTAGTTCTATTCCTAGATCTTGTTGGTTTAGATTCATTTTTATTAGGTGGTGAGAAATATTCACTCTGAACGGCATCTTTCAATTTACTGTTATCTGTTGTTGTTACAAAATCTGGTGGGCTTAACTGTTTGGCAGCTTTCTTAGATGTTTCTATAGATATATTATTAGAAGCAGTAGCTGTAGAGGTTCTACCACTTCGAGTTTTTCTAGGGCTTAGTACAAGTTGAGCAACATTTTCTACTTCATCAGATGTTTTCTTTTCAACTGGTGTTTTTTTCAAAGACAGAACCCTCGGTGATTTTGATTTTAAAGGTTCTTTCTTTTGTTTCTCATTTGTGTTTCTTTGTGGTGATTTTGTAGGTTCAGTTAAACTTTGAGTATTCTTAATTTGAGTTTCTTGTGGTTGAGATATTTTAGATGTTTTTTCCGAGATTTCTTTCGTGTCGCCTTTAGCTGAGATTGCATCATTTTTTGATCTCTTTGGTGGAGAGACATCTTCATTTTCATTTATGCTACTTGTACTTGCAGTATTTTTTGCTTTACTGGATCGTGTGGTTCTTTTTTTTACGGTAACAGTGTCGTCATTACCATCTAGTTGCATTAAGTTTTCGAATTCACTATCACTAGAGTAATCATCGTAAATTCCATCAACTTGAGGTATTTTCTTATTAGATTTAGATTTTGTGTTAGAATTCTTGCTTTTATCTGCCCCTTGCTTTTTTGATGTTTCTGGTTTTTCAGTTTTACTTTTTTCTTCTTTGGGCTTAGTAGACAATGAACAGAGCTCTGAAGTTGGAGGCCTTAAAGGCAATGTTACAAAATTAAACATAACACGACATTGCAAGCCTAAAGCTCTGACCATTGATACAAATACAAACACAGAATACTTTTTTGACATCACTGTTCTCTTTTTTATTTGGTCCAATAGCAAAGCTTTTAACGGCGGTGCTTTTGGTCTATATTTGTTCTCATGTTTATCTTGTTTAATAGTAATTTTGTCTTTATACCATTTTGTGATATCTTCCACATACTTTGTAGTTAACCTTTCTTCAGGGTAACAACCCTTGGGTACCATAGCAAGGGCAGCGGCTAAAACTTCTTGATCATTTAATACCCTACTTACAAAGTTGCCATGGCCTAACCAACAAAGAACATGTACTTTATGCAAGAATACTTGGTGCTCTTTCTTGACTCTATTAATTTTCCTTTTCATCATCATTTCAACATCAATTTTTTTAGTTTTTCTGCATACTGAATCTGGTAATTCTACTATAAGCTGTAGGCCTTGTTTAGGAATGCTTTTTGATTCTGAAATGAATAAAAAAAAATATTTATAGTAAAATAAATATCTAATATTAAAGTTCTTTAATCCATTGGTTATTGCGGAGACTGGAGCCTGCACTAAAGTTTTATAAAAAACCTATTTTGCAGGTCTTCGCGCTTCCATCTTACAGATTTAGGGCGCACATTAGTAATTTATAAGTATGAGATACAGAAGCAGATAGATATTTAATAGAAGTATTTAACGATATTGAGCGAGCCATTTTGATTTTATTCTTCTTATGTGTAAGTGTCAAGTAATATTTACATATTGATGTTATACGCGTATAGGTAGTCTAGAAAAATAAAAAGTCCTGTTAACTTATGGATAAGTATAAATAGTAATAGAGTAATGTATATAATTTGTTGACATACAATAGAATTTACCTTTTACTTCTTCCCAATCTTCAACTTCAGAATCACTGTCCAGCTTTTTACGAGAATTAGTTTTCTTTTTGTTTGGTGATTTCTGTGGACTTACTTCTTCTCCTAAAGCTAGAAGATCATTAACATTTGCTGTACTTTCTTTACCAACATGCTCTGTTACATTTGGAACATAATTTTGTAAAGTAGCTTTAGTTTCTTCAATTGCTGTTTTGTGCTTTTCAAGTTCCGCAAAAGTTTTTTTTGCTATCTCTTCACTATTTTCTTGAAAGTTATATGACCACACCTGTTAATATAAAAAAAATATGTGTGTTGGTCTCAAAAATTTGTAAATTATTATTATTATAAACAGCGAGTTCTAACGATGACCATTTAAGCCGAAAGGGGGTTGTTCTAGACGTCTAGTCAAACAACTTTCGATCTACAACTTTACTAATTAATAGTGTTCATGAATTTTCTATAAGATGTAATTAGGTACCTATAATTCTGGTCAACAAAGATTTTTTCTATACTCAAGGACCTAACTATACCCGTTTTCTATACCAATTTCAATAATGTAGTAAAAAGATGTGTAAATAATAAATAATATCATTAATAATATTTTGGCAGGAACACACATTATCAATATGTTTGTAGTGCTGAATTTAAATAACATAGGGATGTTAGTGGAAGTAAAGGGTTACTTCCACTAATTGTGACCTGTCATTCCAATTAGTCAAGTAAAGGGAAAATTACTGGGATTAGTTTATTTAACTGCAACAACACTGGCTAATTCCCAAATGGTCATATCATCATCATCTGAGTACTGGTTCCTGTTTGCCCGGGTTCTGCTAATAAGCAATGGTCATAAAATTACTGTCTCAAAACAATATGAAACTAAATAAATGGAGACAAACATATAGCTGAAAGTTATAATCCTGTCAGTTTAACAGACTTTCAGCATTTCTTCACAGGTTTAGAGTATAGTTGGAGCAGAAATGGACAAGACACTGAAGAAATGGACAAGAATCAATCCATCGGCGGATTGATTCTGAAATGAACAAGAGTGAGCAAGATGAAGAATAAGTCTTCTGGATAGAGATGTGAAATACTATTGTTTGCCACACCGGTCAAAATAAGTCAAATTAATACAAAATAGCACTCAAATTGACATGTTTTTAATTTCAGATTAGTAAAAAAAAACTATTATTGTTTAAGTCTATAATAACAATATGTCAACAGCTATCTATTTCCCTTCCTCTGTCTAATTCAGACTTGAGGCTTAGTAGATAGTTGTGTAAATGGCCAACAAGGATTTAATAATTTACTTACATCTTTATATTCTGATGTGCCTTCATTTTCACTGTCATCATCGCTCTGGATTTTGATGAGAGTTGAAGTAAATGACTTTTTGGTTGATTTTTTATGAGAGTCATCATCACTGCTGTCTGTAAAAACAGGTAAAATATTTGTAAAAAAACATTGCTAACAAGTAACAGAATATAAATATAACTAAGGAAGACAGGTTGGAACTTGTTCCAGTGCCACCTTTCTTTGTTCTGGATGAGCATGCTACACCTGAGACTATTCCATTATAAGTAGGAAAGTTACTGACCACTTTCGGACAAATTCAGCACAGAAGGCAACAGTTTATCTTCATCTGTTAGATCCTTCACTGTAAACAAAGCAGCGGCAACTTCCTCCTCGTTTTCACCGTCAAATGTAACTTGTTTGTTTATTTTGTTTATGAAGTCCTTGGCAAAAGGTTTTTTAGATCTCCTCCTCACTGGGGCTTTTCCTTTCTTTTTAACGTCTTTGAATTCTTCCTCAGACGATGCGGCTTCGATATCGTCTTCTGATGAGGACTGCTCTGAGATTTCAGCATCAGATTCAGATGCGCTGAAATCGCCGGCACCGGTATTATCACTGTCTTCGTCTTTATAAACAGTTTTGATCACTTTCTTTCTAGTGTTCGGCATATTTGCTTGCGAAGGCAATAACTACATACCAACTCTGTCCGACAATGCTACTGTTTTTCGCGCCTTAAAAATAATGCAAAATTACGAATTATTGCGAAATAGGCAGAAAACAAAATGCAAAAAAAAAAACAACCCTTTTGTGTTTTTTATTCTGATGAAGTATTCAGACAGGGCAGACAAAAAAACTTTTAGCCCCAACAGTCTACACTCATCCTTAAAAATTCTCTTATTTATGAATGACACGTGAGTACCGAATAGTTATACTAAAAGTCTACAATAACTACGTAAATTATTAGGTATTTTTATTAAAAAAATAACCAATTAAAGATACTATTTTAGTTTTTGTAAAATATGCTTGACATTGGCTAAATACAAATGGCCATTTCAAAGCATCTGTTGAATGAATAAAAATGTCATTGATCGGAATCTAAAATGACGTTGACAATTATATAACTCATAATAGATTTGGCGGCGGCGGGAACGATTTTGTAGTAATTATTGTTGGACTAATGGATTACGAACTTAAAAAAGGACTTTTGTTTTTTACGCGTTAGTGAAATGTCGTCCTGAATTTTCATTTTTACAAAAACATTGTTTTATTGCGTTTAAATTGTTTAATTTAGGCGGCAAGTTACCAATTTAGTTACGCGAAGTTCAACGAGTTAAATACAGCGTTTTGAGGAGCATTCCCGCCAATGAGTCTATTAAAGTTATAGAGACGCCATTGCAGAACAAATCATTATTGAAAAGCGGCACAATTGTATGCTATACAACCTCATTATTTATATTCATTCACATAATTTAATGAAGAAATAGACGAAACTATTGTTATCTCTTTCTAAAACATAAAGACTCAATGCTACTTGCACGACGTA
Organism: Idaea dimidiata; assembly: GCA_949358125.1. Lineage (NCBI taxonomy): Eukaryota > Metazoa > Arthropoda > Insecta > Lepidoptera > Geometridae > Idaea > Idaea dimidiata. Next base: position 8,790,740 of record OX442339.1, on the reverse strand, counting down.
AGAAAGAGATGTCATAATATTATTATGACATCTCATAGCGGTTAGGAGAGAATGATAAAACGTCAAAGTCAAAAACTTCGTTGAGTTTTTGGAAAAAATACTTTTTCAAAAAATAAACTACAATAAATAAATACAGCTTTACTTACGTATGAAATGAAATATTTTTGCCAGTTTTTGGAGTATAATTCGTGCATCGCCTAAATACGCACAAAGCCATTGTTATCAGTGAATAATGTTGTGAAAGTGAACTAAATGTACTGTGTGTCAACAAGCGGGTGATCGTGACGTGAGCTGGGATGGAACTAAGACTTCTCTGGCTACATAGCTTGCATTTGTGTAGCCAAGAAATTTGCCCTATTACGTATCTAGAAGTTTTTACATATCTCTGATTCCCGCTCATCAATTCGTCCTCATCAGATCTTCAACAAATTTTTAATAGACCATCCCGGGGTTTCCCCCTTTCTATTAAAAAAAGAACCATCTCAATCGGTCAAGCCATCTAAGCATTATCATTATCATCTAGTAATCGGTAACAAAAATAAAATAGGTAATATACCTACGCGACGAGTTGAGAATCTTCTCCTTTTTCTTCTTCTTCTACCTTTTGAAGTCGGTTAAAAAGTAGCGGTCGCTCCATTGAGCATGCGGCCCCTTTTTATTAATAGTTTTATTAGAAAGGGACAGGAGGCGCATTTCCACGTAACAAAAGGACGCTAGTAAGCAATTACAGACCCACCATCTAAGATTTACACATACACAGTCTTAATAAAGAGAATAGAACCCTTCACGGTTGGTGAGTCCGATTTGCACTTGACCAGAATAGGATCATCGCCTAGCTAGACCGAGATTCGGAATAATCAATTTGAGCCCATGGGGGATCAATCGACTATACAGAACTTAAGGTTCTGATCTTTAGGATATTAATAGAATATATTGTAGTAGGTAGATATATCTACCTATGTACCTACCTATATGAAAAAATTGCGCGTTACAATTGAAAAGGTGATCACTAGTAGGTAGGTCCTATTTTATTGTATAGTAAGGTAGGTACGTCTATACCTAAGTTACCATTCAATAACAATGTCAATGCAAACCGCTCCTTTTTCTCCAGTTTCGATTTGCTAAAAGGTTTTATAATTTACCATAATGGAAAGGTTGTGTTTGTTTATAGAATGGTAAATGGTCTGAATCAATCCCGTTAAGTGCTTTTCAACAGAGCTTTATTGCCGTTATTACATATAGATCTTGAGTAGATACAGTGACGACGGATGGATAAGACAACGTAGTAGGTAAATACCTACTCAACGTCATCTATTGACGGGCTGACACGGTCTCGCGATCCTCGGTGCTACGGAAGGCGCGATGAGCAGTTGGTCAAGGTTGATATCAGTCGTTAGGCCAAGTCACAAGCCTGAAAACTCTAACACCAATCATCTTCAGAATCCGAGCTCGACCTTCGAAATTGAATAAACGTACGCTACCAGTATCACCTATCAACAAAAAAAAAGAAACTAAGTACTCAGACTCAATGAACATCCCCACATGCCGATACGAAAAATTGATTCGAGTAGAATAAAAATCTAGATATTTATTGGGTTCTTTCTAACTTAAATCTATAGCAAAACCTGTCTAGGTACCTAAGAATGTACAAACGAAAAATAAATGAAGAAATATATAGGTTATGTATCACTAATTCTCCAGTTTCAATATTTAGGTTTAATCACGTAAAAAGAACCCTGATTTTCGAGGAATACCTATAAACTTAGCATGATTTCACACATGTGGGTGACCTTATCGTTTAAAGCGATCTCTTCCAGGCAACCTTTGGATGAACAAGAAGTGAAGAAAAATAAAAAGCTACTTTAATACAATAATAATAGTATGACCCATACAAATATTAATGGAAGAATTAGATACAAAATTCTAAATTGATACATTAAAATATAAAAAAATCTCCAAGTAGGTAGGTACCCAATATCATATTATCATTTAGAGAAGGTAGTTCATGGTACGTATGTGTAGGTATACCAATATTTGTTGTTATTGTAAGTATTAGGTAGGTAATTAAGTAATAAATAAGACTATTTCATATTTGTATTTATATTACTGGAAATCGATTTAATTAACGATTTCTTCTTTAAATTAACTACTTTATTAATTACACTGAGTAATTGCTTAATTTAGCTATACTTATTAATTAATTTAGAGGTACACCAAGCAAGTATTAATTAGGTAAGATTAATTTGAACAAAGCAATAAGAAGATCACGAAATGAAAATCACTAAAGCCTACACTAATTTTCCGAGAAAATCGCATTTACCCGCGTAGCACAACTCGCCATAAAGCATAAACTAACATAAATAACTTCAATTGTTTGCTGCCTTATTGTTAACTTTAATTACATTTTGAATTAATTTTGTAATTAAAACGGAAGCTAGAGCGCGCCGCGTGAAGTTTAAGTGGCTGGAAACGGATCGACCCGCCCGCCCGCCGGGCGGGTGCCGGGCGATGCGGGGGAGGGGGGCTTTTAGATGCAATCTCTGAGTGGATTAATTAATTCTGAGGTGCCGCTTATCTCCTGTTATCATTTAATAAAGTTACGTAAGGATCATAGAAATTTCGCTTTAGTTGTTCGTTTACCCAAGGAAGCGCTGATGTTCTTGTTTTGCTTTAGGCTGTTTGTTCATTTAGATCAAACTTGCCAGCGGAATGATATCGACAACTTATGTTCATCTAATTGTAAAAAAAAAATGCAAATTTAAGAAACAAATCTTGTTTAAAATACAGAAGAGTTTGCAATTTATAAAGTGTTTGTTCATTTGGACTAATTTTTACGTATTGCTCAAGGCATATCTTAAATATTAAAAGGAAAAAATCATCTTCAAAAATCCACTCACGGCGAGGTTTGAACTCGCGCCTCTGGGTCAGTACCCCATTGCTATACGAGCTCCCACCTCGAGCGGCAAATTTAAGAATATAAATGCCTTTAAAATATTATTTCATGTAAATTTTTCTTTTAAATATTTATAGTATTATAGTGTTATTCTGTGAATGAACTCACAGCGAATGGGTGCGGGCGGGGTGGCTGGTGAGGGCATGGGATAAAAACTTGAACTTTAGAAGTATAAAGTTGGTTCATCATCATAATCATGAACTGCTGATCATAGACCTCCCCCATAGATTTCCAAAGAAATCGGTCGACATCGTCTTGCATCCAGCGTCTTTCCGCGACCTTTACCTCATGGTTGGTTGTATATGTGCTCTTGCTCATATCACACTGAACAAGCGACGCGGGCGCATCAGTCAAATGACACCCGCTATACTGCGCCCGCGCCCTCATGTTCAGTATGAACAAATTAACACAAAGGTCTCCCTAAGATTATGACCCCTGCTACTACCCTTGGTAGCAGCAGTGGTAAGGTCAAATAATAAGTTAGGGCGAGCTTAGAACAAGAAAGATGTGAGTACACAATGCGCATGTAACACACGTTGATATAATCGTTACATGTTTCATGAGGAGCCTGGGCATCACCTGGTGTGACGAAAATAACAAATTCAGAACGCTTTTCAAAACAACACTCAGCCTGCGCTACATTATGCATGAAGCACTCCATTTGCTGATCCGCTCAGGAGTCCCGCTCGCGGCTCGTTAAGCGCTTACATTAGCTACAAACACTTATTGATTTTGAGAGATTGATGTAATTTGAAACGAAGACGAAGGTGCCTTCGACAATGTTGTCACAGATTTTTTCCATTCTTTTTTGTTGCGTTATATACCTACCTGGTGGTTGATGGATTTAATTTTTAACAGAAATCGCGGTATATTTCAACAAGGTACCTGGCTATACCTGTTTACTAGGTACTAGATGGTAATTCTATCTATTCTTTAGATTTTAGAGATCGAAAAAATGTAAACGGGACATTCATCTGTTTTATTTTTGCCTAATTAATTACACTAAAACTTTAACTTGCAAAGTCGAGACACAATTCGATATTCTCTCCCCATACCTTGTTGAAGTAATGTCCATCGAGGGATTCTCGATCACAGAGGTTCGGAAAGTGGAGTTAGAAATGCAATATTAATGCAGTGCCGAGTGGCGGCCGCAGAGTGCATTTACTTAATGGATCGTAGGCAAAATGTTTATACTGTCGTCGAACATGAAAAAAATAACCTGTCTGAAGTCAGATAACAGAAAAGCTCTTTAGTAGGATTATTGCAAGCGACTGGGGGCATGCTGAGTCATACAAATAAAAAAGTTACTTACTTCATCTGTACCTACGTCCGTATAAAAACACTTATACATGTCGACTACAGACGCAGGAAAGTGTGGGATACATTACCGGAGTGGAAAAGTTAAAAAGCTTAAATGTATCTCCGGCGCGGCTAAAAGTGTCTGACAAAAGTTCGACTTCCATTTTAAAAAGCTCCATTACAAAACATTGAGATTCGCTTCCGCCACGCCGTTTCGAGCTTGAATTGACGGCGGCTTCGAAACGGAATTAAACTCGAAAACTTTTCAATTTATTTTATGTATGAAATCGGGCATGGTCGCGTATTCGCGACCCGTAACATAAAGACAGAAAGTTATCCAAATATCGATTTTTAAACAATGAGGTATCGAGGGAATGTATTTGTGATTTAGGTAAATACATACCTACCTATTCAATGTAACAGACAAAGTAAACCTACCTTATAGGTATAGCAAACTGACCGATTACCTTAGCAGAAGGCACTAAGGGACGCAACTCCGAGTTTCAGGCTCCACTCTTTGCGACACTAAACTTGAATTCGTTACGTGTATCTATTTGGTTCACGTACATTGATTAAAACAGTTTGATACTTCATTTATTTTTTTAAATTAATCTACAGCTATAAAACGTAGTTTTATGAATAGACAAAAAAAGATTTCTTGTTTAGAGTCCGTAGGTTCATATTTCAATTAGTAATAAAAGATAATTAAAACTAAAAAATAAAATAAAACCAGTCCAGTAGGCATGGATCACAGCTACTTTAGCAGTCGGGCCCCATTATAGGACAGGTTTAGATTTTATAATATAGCGACTAGCGACTGTTAAGACGAAGCTCCAATAAAAAATATGTCATGAACGGCCCGCCCACTTACCCCTACATCCACGAGTCACACGCACACGTATGCACTTTCGAACATCGCAACTTTTTTGATCTAGCACCCAAGCGCGCGAAATCAAAACTGTTATATATTTTTTCATAGGTTGTAAACCGATTATGGTCGTTTGGAAAGTAGCCAGTGTCAAGTATTTTATAATACGACCTCATTGGTGCGTCGGGCGACCGCCTGGCTCACGGAACACTATTACTCCTAGCGGGCCTGGCTGCAATACGGAAGGCTGCGGATTCGATTCCCGTCGGGTGCGAATATTTATGCTTAAAAATAAATATTTGTATCTGATCTGGGTGTCTTTCTATGTATAATATGTATGTATTTACAAAAAAAAAAGAGGTATAATATGTATTATATCCGTGGTCTAATACCCCTAGTACAAGCCCAGTGCTTAGTTTGGAGCTAGATTGCGCTGTCTGTATATGTTGTGCAATAATATTTATTTAATAATTTGCAAGTTGTTTGTTTTGTATCTTCAAAACTTGTATCGTCCGATTATTCCTAGTTGTCCCCTCTAGCCCTGTTCCCCGGAGGGACAACTAGGAATTTTTCCCCAGTTGTCCCCGGGGCGACAATTCGTGGCGACTGTCCCTTTGAAAGCTGGCTAAAGGGGACAAATGGGAATTATGTTTCTCAGTTGTCACGGCGGGCGGGGGGGGGACAGATGGGAATCTGTTCTCCCATTTCTACCCCGCATGTTGGTGTTATAATAGAACTAGCTGCGCCCAGCGGCTTCATCCGTGTTCGTAATAAGTACCCTAATGTACCATTATTATTTTAATGAACTTTATAAACGCATACGACTTGCATTTATTGCAATATTTTGGATTAGGGGTGAAGTCGTCCCCACAAATAACAAATAAATATTTTCACAAATAGGTTTTTAATATTATTACTATTTACTCTTGCATTAAAAGTTTCATTTGTAAACAAAACTGACTCCTTTTTATTTACAAATAATTAAGTATTTACATTTCATGAAATTCCAATTTCCTACGTTGAACTGGTGGTGTAACAATTATTGAATGGTTTCCAATAGGCGGAAGTAGTCGTTTTCTCGATGGTATTTCAGATTTAGAGGTTTGACAAACACTCTTTTTGACGGTTAGGTAATCTGGATCGATTTTTGGGATGGCGTGGATCTATCAACTCAGGCAGTAAGCATTCCATGTAAAAACTTGTTAACTTCGGTTCCATCTCTTTTTTCCAAAATTGATCGTCTTTTTCCGGTATTTCTATTTTCAATTTATTATCACCTTACCATGCGGCCAAAAGACAATTATTTTTGTTTGCAATGTGCATTTGGCCCTGAGCCTGAATTTACCAGTCTTATTTTTATTCATTTATACCTGTAATACAAGCAAATGTTAATGTTCCAAATTTAAATTACTTTATTCCCTAGGGCTTAAACGCGCATTTTACTTCCCAGATATCTCATTAGATATTTAGCGAGTCATACTCGTTTTACGTTGACCTCTTGGAAGTAATGTACTTGGAAGTAATTTAAAAAAAAAAGTGGTCTAGTGGACTTAGGAAAAATAATAGAACAAAATTATATAATTTTTAAAATTCATGTCTGTCTGTTTGTTTCTCTGTTTCTTATACAATTAAAAACTACTGATCCGATTGAAATCTGGTTTTCAATATTGGATAGTTCAATTTTCGAGGAAGGTCGTGGTATACTTTGCATCGACATCCAATTAGTAGAATCTGAGTAATGAACGAAAAAGTGCAACCGCTTGGCCGCCAGCGCCCGTGATAACGCGTTCACTTCCGCGGGTGAAACCGCGGGGCGCAGCTAGTGGTCAAATGAAATTACTTTGTAGAGCAGTAGGTGTGTAAAATTACTTTGTTGAGCCGTAGATGTGTAAACTTACTATTTTTGTCGTGGGGGTTTTTTTGATTGGTGGGGTAATTCGCCCACTAAGAGCGGTAACAGCTATCTCCGCACTATGAGATCCGATTTTAATGAAACTTGGTAGGTATAGAAGTTCTATGATTTTATTTGTCGTGGGGGATTTTAATTTTTGGGGTAATTCCCCCACAAAAGGATGTACTAGATATCTAAACATTATGTGATCCGATTTTTCTGCTCTATTATGATGATTTAAAGAGCCCTTTCAATAATTAGTTCCCACGAGGTCTACTGTTCGTTGAATCACTTGTAATAATATTATTATCAAATACCTAGATCACAAAGAACACACCTTCCAAGTTTCATCTCTCTACTACCAGCGGTTCAGTCAGTCAGTCAGTCAGAGTAAGTCAGTCAGGACAAAGAGTTTTATAGATATAGATAGATTACAGAAGTATAGATAATAGATATAGATTAGTAAGTAATGTAAGTACTAGCTGCGCCCTTCGGTTTCACACGTGTAAGTCCCGAACCCGCGGGAATATCAATTTCAAAAGTAACCTTTGCCAAAGTACCATCTATCTTTGAATCGAAATTTATCAAAATCGGTTTAGCGGCTTGGGCGAGAAAACGTAACAGCCTGATAGAGTTACTTTCTCATTTGTAATGGTCGATTATTAGCTTGCATTACCTTGATGAGGTGTAGATACTTATTATATTAATTCCGCAAAATCCTTGTAGGTAAGTACCTATCTCAATTTTCATTTTGACAATGGAAAAGGTAAATAGATTTATTTTTTCGCCTCTCTTGCGATATTTATATTTCTTTTTGATGTTTTAGCAAGCTTTCGTTTGGGAAAAGCTTTTTTTATTGCAAATTGCTAGTAAATACAGTTACTCTGATTGCAACACTAAGTACAAATAGTATCGTTGGCGATTCAACGGGGTAATGCCACCAGTGTGATGGGCATTTTTAGACTCAATGGTCATTCACCTTAGATTTTTTATATTGTTTATTACCTTTGTAGTATTTATTTCTTGTGTAATTATTTAGTCTTTCTTTTTTTAGTACAACAACAATCAAATATCAAAGATATGATATAATGCTAGACAGTTTTATGACAGTAGGTATGATTTGACATGACTGTCATAACATAACAATTATTTTCATATTGGCCGGAAAAAATGTAAAAAGTTCGAATCTATAAGAAATATAATTTAAAATAGATTACGTAATTATTTGGGAGCGAAAACTGACATAGGTCCACCTTCGACGGCGCCAGACGGCGGACTGAGGTTGGCGCAACGTTTACTTAGATGCGTTGTGTTACAGTTGATTTTAGATTGAAGGTTTTCATGCTTTTAACACGAAACTAAAAAGGCGTAAGTCTCAAATCATTTTTCGATAATTTTACGGAAATTAAGCAATATTAAAAATCATCACATAAGCAATTAAAAGTATTGATTATTTCCTTTGTATTTAATTAAAAATTGTTTCGATATATAGTATAATAGAGGAGAAAAGAGTAAAATATAGAAAATACAGCACAATTTTCAAAGTAAAAAAGTATCGAACAAAACTTAATGAATCGTGATTCTGTTATTTACAAACCTTAGAAGAAGGTTCAATAAAACATGTATTTGAATTTCACATTAGCTAAACTTGTGGCTGATGCAGAATATGCTTCGCAACAAACAATATTTTTCTTCTGCTTAGACTTAAAGTACCTACCTGTGGTCTGTGACTACTGGACTTGTTTTAATTTACTGTCAATATTATTAATCATAGAAATTATATTTTAAGTTTTTAATGTTAATTAGTTAAGTAGTTTTTAATTTGTTTTTCAGGCGAGTTTAAAAAAAGAAAAAAATAATTATTTAAGTTCTTTTAGTCAGCATTAGGTATGACTGATTATATCGATTGTTTTTTATTGAGGGAGTTGAGGTTTATTCAGTAGGTTGCAGTAGACGTATTAAAGGCTGCTAACCAACTTTAAATCATTGTGTCACCTATTTAGGAACTATTGGAGAAATGAAATGAGACATATCTATAAATATATATGTATCGTATATTAAAAATATTACAAACGTACAAGATAGGCGCGAACAGCAACGCTTTCCTCGCAGCTAGGTAAAAAGTATGCCCTTTAATCTGTTTTTTTTTTCTATAGACATATCTACCCAGATTCTTAAATCTATGGTAGGTACCTACCTTAATTCAATACAATCTAAACTTGCAATAAATTAAAAAAAAAAAAAATGATTAAGTAACTTAAAATTGAAATTCAATAAAATACGCAAACAATAGTAGGTGAATACTCTACTTTACACATCTACTGCGCGACAATTAGGACTATAAAATAAGCATTTAACTATCAACAAAACAATAGATTAACGCAACGTGTATGAAATATATTTACAGCTCTATATTAATTAAATTTAACAATGTTTCAACAAAATGACGAAACCACACCTCGGCCTTAGCTGATGTAAAAAAAATTGGAGCTTTATATTAACTAAAACTTTTTGCCTTACCCTTTCGTCGAAATAAAATACTTAGTAGAAAAATAGCCCAATTTTTTTAATGTGTTTTGTCTAGGTGGCTAGTTCGAAATGGCCGTATGCTACGTGCCATGGCTACGAGAACCTAAGTTCTAAATTTAAATTACTTTATGCCTAAGGTGTATAATGAGCACTCTAAGCACTTAGGGAATAAATACTCGCTTTACGTTGACCTTTTTGGTCAAATAAAGTAACTTTACACACAGACCTACTGCTCTACAAAGTTACTTTATTTGACCAAAAAGGTCAACGTAAAGCGAGTCTTTATTCCCTAGGTGCATAATGTGCTCATTATAACCCTAGGGCATAAAGTAATTTAAATTTGGAACGTAGGTTCTTCTTCTTCTATAGAATGGCTTTTCCTTTCGGACATTTGCCAGTGTCAAGTATTATCAATATTTGCAGGTTATTTGCATCGAACGATACAGTCAAGTCGTCATAGTTAAAGTCAAGTCGAGGGAATCATTGTAAAAAGGGGGGCATTTTTTACAATGTTTGTTCACGGAGCTTTGGAGAGAACACTAAGCAAAAGTCCATGTTTTACACCGATTTTCACTTTTATTTTCATTTGTACACCTTCATGAAACTAAATTGATTAATATGCCCCCGAAATTAAACAATTTACACGCATTTGAACTAAGTTTCACAAAAATGAAAATTTAGCAACACATCTCCTCAACGCATTCCCGCCAAAACTCCAGAACGTAGGTTCAGATAGCATACGGCCATTTCAACCTGGCCACCTAAACATAACACATTAAAAAAAACTGGGCTATTTACTTCAATTTTTATGTCGACGGAAGGGTAAGGCAAAAAGTTTTAGTTAATATGAAGCCCAACTTTTTTTTTTCATTGGCTAAGGCCGATGTTTGGTTTCGTCATTTTAATGTAGCATTGTAAAATTTAATGAATGTAGAGCTGTTAATGTATTCAAACACGTTGCATCAATCTATTGTTTTGTTGTTAGTTAAATGCTTATTTCTGTAGCTTTTTTATTTGTCTCGCAGTAGATGTGTAAAGTAAAGTATTTACCTCGGTAATAAAGCCTGTCTTTATCTTGGGCGCTTGAATCCCACGCTTCACTCAGAACTCTAGGTACATAACTCCTTCGCTTCGCTCAGGAGTTAAGTTTTTAACACCCTCGCTGCGCTCGGGAGTTAACTCTCTAGAGTCCTTCGTTCGCTTTGGATTCAATATGACGCCCGCTATACAGGGTTACAGAAAAAGTCGTGCTAGATCCGTTGAGGGCGTGGAGTACCCATCATTTCTGACTTATTTCACTATGAAACACCCTACCCTAAACTTAACCCTTTTTGAGATATTCGACTTTTAATTTTTTCATTGAAAATTGCCGATATTTAAGCTACTAAATTTATTTTTGTTTATTTTGTGTGTCTTATTATTATTATTATTGCATTTTGACATGCGTAATAAGATGCTTAAAGACGTCAATCATTAAAATAGTACATTAGTTAATTGAATAGACCGTAGCAGACAAGTGAAAGTTAAGAAATAAAAAAATAAATTAGAAAGTTTATTTTTCTCTAAGGGATATCTAAAAAAAACTATATGGCAATTGTTCGGCAGATGTTTTTTAAAATATCTACGTTTCATCAGCTATCTAACGAGGTATAATAATCAAGTGTTTTATTCAAATACATTATAAAAAAAAATAGTTTCATAGGCGACAGTGGAGAAGAAAATTTATACTTAGCCCTAAAAAATAAAATAAAACAATAGGTAAGCATGAAATGTTATTTATTAAAGCTTTTCACACAACTTTTTCTTGTTTACAGTTCATGTTCAACATGGCCGCCTCTATTTCTGATACATTGTCGCATTCTTCTACGGAGACCAGTCTTCACTACTCCAGTGGTCAATGTGGTCCTCATTTTGTTAGCTGCATCCACAATCCTTTGTCTTAAGTCTTCCACAGACGAAACTGGATTCGGCTCGCTGTATACTAGACTTTTCATGCACCCCCACACATGAAAATCCATGGGGGTAATGTCCGGACTTCTTGCTGGCCATGGCAACGGCCCACCTCGTCCTATCCATTTGTTTGGATAATTTGTGTCCAGCCAGTCTCTGACACTTCTTCTGAAATGGGCAGGGCAGCCATCGTGTTGGAACCACATGTCCCTGATCAGGTTGAGTGGCAGATCATCCAGCAAATCACTCAAGTCTGCTCTCAGGAAATTTTCGTAGCTTTCCCCATTTAAATTATCCGGGAGAAAGTAAGGTCCAATCAAATGATTGGAGATAATGCCCATCCACACATTCACGCTGAATCTACGTTGGGACCCCTTCACTCTTTTCTTATTGGGATTCCTTAGTTCTTTTGGGGCCCAGTAATGGGCGTTGTGATAGTTAGTTATGCCATCTTTATCAAATTTGGACTCATCCGTCCACAAGATATTTCTTAGAAAATCTGGGTCTTCCACATCAGCATTTAGCATAAATCTGCAAAAGTCCATTCTCCTCGCGGGGTCTCCTTCTTCAATAACGTGTACCGGCGTATAATGGTATGGGTATAGGCCAGCAGTGTGCACGGTAAACCACACTCTCCATTGCGAAAGTCCCAGATCACGGGCAACAATATTAGTGGAAGTAGTCGGATCCGCTCGAAAGCGTTGCACTATCTCATTGTCCTGTTCTTCGTCGTCAATTCGTGGTCTTCCCATGTCTGTATTTCGTCTCAAAACAGAGCCAGTTTCACGAAGTCTTCGATAAACTCTGTCAAAAACGGCCACAACCGGCACTCGACGACCGGGGTAGCGAGTTATGTATTCGTTGCGAGCTTGCGCAGACACACAATTGCAGTATCCGTAACAAATAAGCATATCAGCATATTCTTCAGGTGTGTAGGACGTCATCTTCAACACTTCCGTATCGCAGGTACAAATCAGAGTCCGGTTAACAAGCACAGTAGTCACAAATCAGAAGAAACAGTCCAGAATCACAGCCAAGTCGAGAAAAAGAGCAATACAATGTCACATCTACTATGTACGAAGCACAAAAGCAGACTGACTGACAACCAAAACAATACCCCTTGTTGTATTCACAGCCCTAACCGGTCTCTACACATTTTTTCTTTCATTCGCACCTACATAAATCGTTACTTGTCTCGCTCGCACGGTGCGTCTTAACTTGAAGGACAATAGGCGCGGTACCGTTAGAACTACTACTACTACTGGAGCGTCCCTTTTTTCCACGAAATGTAATACAATCCCTAGATTGTTATACGTCGTTAGATAGCTGATGAAACGTAGATATTTTAAAAAACATCTGCCGAACAATTGCCATATAGTTTTTTTTAGATATCCCTTAGAGAAAAATAAACTTTCTAATTTATTTTTTTATTTCTTAACTTTCACTTGTCTGCTACGGTCTATTCAATTAACTAATGTACTATTTTAATGATTGACGTCTTTAAGCATCTTATTACGCATGTCAAAATGCAATAATAATAATAATAAGACACACAAAATAAACAAAAATAAATTTAGTAGCTTAAATATCGGCAATTTTCAATGAAAAAATTAAAAGTCGAATATCTCAAAAAGGGTTAAGTTTAGGGTAGGGTGTTTCATAGTGAAATAAGTCAGAAATGATGGGTACTCCACGCCCTCAACGGATCTAGCACGACTTTTTCTGTAACCCTGTATAAGACAGGGCTTTAGTACCTAGGTGCATAAACTACTATTGTAGAGCAGTAGGTGTGTAAAACAACTAAAAACCGTTAGAAATACAAAACTCTACCTAAAAATAAATATCAATTAATTTTAGTTGTTTCCTTTCAGATTTTCAAGTATCAAGACCATGCGCACACTATAGGACATCCGTACGGGCACCTACACAGAGCAAAGTAAGTTGAATTTGAGAAGAGTTGTAAGGCTTTGGCTTCGAGATAGTGCTTTTAGGCCCTAACCCCGGGGGTGATGCAGTGGGTCCGTGGAGCTTCTTAAAATGTTTTCACTTATGTATATATGGGAATACATTACCCCCGGCTCCCGGTTACTTGAGGCGAACACTTTTAACACAAAATTGAAGTGACATAAAGCCTTCACTCAACTCTCGTGCGAATCTTCAACTAAATTAGATTTTATTGCTTTCAAAAAGTACTTATCAGTATATTTTTTATTTAACTAGCCTTGTAGCTTACACTTTTGAGGGTTTCGTAGTCAACAAGAGTCAATCGCTTAGCTCAGAGACGCTTAGTACTAGGAAGCTGTAATTTTGCATGAGTAAACATATTATTCACGGCAAGAAAATAGTAGAAAAAATATATTTAAATCTTGTTATCTTGAAGGATGTTTTTTTTTTGCTTACCCCATCATGTTAGGTATCGTTAGATAGCTCTTTTAAAATCATCGTAGGTTTTCAAAATCAATTTTATTTAGGGTTCCGTTTTCGAAATATTGAGCTTTAAAGTGCTAGTTATTAGAGTTATGTCTACGCTAACAGCCAAATGGTAACACTTGAATACGTCATAAGTATTCACGACCGATTGTAGTAAATATAATGAAGTTTAAAGAAAAAATATCGCAGCTGAGCTGTCTTTTTAAATTTACTAGAACTTATAATAAATTGAAAGAAATAAAAAGTAAAATTTCGAACATATACTATTGTTTAATATTTCTTACTAGGTAATTGTTAGTTGTTAACTTTTCCAGATTGTAATCCCTGCATGTTATTTTTAATAAACTACGAAACCCTGCCCTGTGCGTGGCCGGACAAGGCACGCACTTGTCCAGATTTTATTTATATAACAACTTACCTATCGGTTTTTTTTAAAATTATGATTCTACTTATCTAAAAAAGGGAACTATAGTATAAATTTTAATTAAGTGTTAACTTAGATAGGTGATAGTACCTATAATAAAATGAAGTGCCAAGCCAAGTTTACTTTATAGGTGAAGTGTACGTCATAGCGATGGAGTCACTAACGCAACTTACGGCTTACGATGGTGGTTACTAATAATCACTTAGCTTAATTGCGGCTGTTAATTACCACGGATCTCGACGGTTCAAATTACGTACTCTAAAACGCATTAGCGGCTGACAGCTGAAGATTATCCGTCTAAGCGGGCGACGGACCGGCTCTCCCCTGCCGCCTCCTCTCTCCATCGCGAGACCATTCCAGTAATGAAATTTAATGAGGCTTAATTGTTGACGACTTAATGCAGGAACTGTATAAGGTAAGTGCTTGCTTACAACCATCTCTGAGTGCCTGAAACAAAACAAGATCACTGAGTTAATCACCCGCCAAGAGCTTTTCCGCTTTCAAATTGTAGCAACCGTCATAGTTGGCACTCGTTACGATTGTTTGCTTTATCTTAAAAAGCTTCACTCAAAGTAATGTTGCCATTGTTTTTTTAGTTAGTTGAGATTCTAATGGAGTTGAGATATGTCGGTTATGTATAGGTTAGGTTATGGGTATCTTATCTCAATAACTACATCTGTTGTGATAATTAGAATAGCTCTAAATTCCACACAGTTTTTAAACAAGTAGGTTGCCTAATAAATAAATACTTTGCCGCCATATTATCCATTCCAAGAAAACCACGTTTCTAAGACTGTCAATTTCCGTTCTATTAAAGTTAATTATAGTGTTTCAATCACGGTGAAGCAATAAGCGAGTGGCATCGGATCTCTGCCCCGATCTCCAGGCGACGTCTACATGTAAATATGACATGTTTACGAATCTCAATGTCATGTGTGTAGTGAGTTTCTAGTTAACTGATTAGAGGCAGAGCGGTGTCATCTCAGAACGTTCCAATTACTAGGAACAGTGCGGGACGGCGGGGGACGAGAGGGCGGGGGCCGGGGTGTGAATGATCCATTTCGAAAACTAATTTAGAGTTGGTAACTAAACAAAGAGCACTCCTCGCAGATAATAATTAACGCTTGCGGTAAACTTCCACTTAGTCAGTATCGCTGTATTGCTTCAGCTTTGTGTATTGCAATCGAGTTAATTAAATATATTTTATGTAATCGTTAATGAAAGAAAATTATGTTGTTTGTACTTTCCATATTTAACAACTTTGATATAATGATCATTAACTACTATTAATATTGTTTTGCGTCAGTGAGCATCTAAATTATACAATTAACCTAGATTGCATTGAGTGTTACATCTAATTACAACATTAATGATTGTCAGTGTAGTGGGTATATGAATTTATTTTTTACACAACAAATCAAGCAAATGTATCAGTATTAAATAGACTCCTGCACACTTAAACTTCATCACGATTGCGAAAACACAAAAGTTGGAAAAGTAAAAGACCCTTAGTCAGTACTTCAACTGACCTGATTTTTGCGTTTAAATTTCGCAAATGTAAGACGTAACTAATTAATAAAATAGGTAATAGGTCCGTAGTGTGTCTGTAAAATCCTACATACGTGCGTATTATACATAAACATATTATACATATTACACTATCTGTTCATACAATCTTGGTACCTAAAACCTAGTTAAATCAGTTGAGTGAATTACATTGTAGAGTCCGGAAGGATTGCACAACTGCAAACGAAGTAAGATTGTGTTATGTTAAAGTGAATGTCTCTGTCCTTTGACTGTTTGTGCTGCCATCAGACCGTTGTCCAGATAAAAGCTTCTCCATAGCACGAAAAAGCACTCACTCCAAATATTGATTTGTTACTTCGCCGCTCCTAAAATGGGAGAGATATGTCTTGGCTTTCATGTACGTTTGTTTATTTAAACTAGAAGATATCGCTATACCGATAATTCTATTTGGATGAATGACTATAGGAAACCGACGTTATCTTTACAGATAATACTTTTGTATAAATATTATGTTCAATATTTACTTGTATCTATAGAAAATTCTTTAATTAACTTAAATTGTAGTGTAAGATATAAATAATTAAGGTAAATAGGGTTCTATATAACGTCACGGTATTTTAATTATCAACTCGTCGGTACCACGTAAAAAAAAATATTAATTTTTGTAGATTATGTTTTTTTTATTCTCACGGTACCGAATTACTGATATTTACCTACTAGAAATTGCTCAATACAGATGTATATAGTTACCTTAAATAAACATTTAATTTCTTAAACAATTATTCTACTAAAATACAATCTAATTTAAGGTCAGCAGTATTAATAAGGAGAAGCTTATGCAAAGCTTTAATTAAGTATTAGATTAGAACTTGGAATAAAAACCTCGTAATCTTAATTGATATTTTTAATCAAAGCTCTTGGAGCCACGGAACGCGGTGGTAGGGTAGGTACCTCTCGCGCAAAAGAAGTTCCTACCTATTCATATTTACTTAGCTATGGGTACTTAGTTTTATATATTATTAACTAGCTGTGTTTCATGGTCTTACCTGTGATACAAAGCTTATTTCTCCATTATCATCATACCTATTTAAACAGTCGAAATCGGTTCAATGGATTTATGTCAGTCTTTCCTAACATTAGTTGTTAAGTATTATACATCCTTATCAACCTTTTCTTAATTTGTTATCTAAGGTGTATTGATTTCGAATAAATTATTTACTAATGTCACTTATCTAATTAAACGTTCTAATCACTCCACGTTCTGGGTTGTAATTAATGTGCTTTAATGAACTTAATCATAATTAATGGTGTTAATGAATTTTGTTGGGACCTTGGGAATCTACTTTATTAAGGAAAGATCGAGGGATTTCTCCATTAATTTTGTGGAACACTAATTTGTTGGCAGCTGTTTTATTTCGCCACGAAGCCCTGTTATGGATTTACAGAGTCGTATTAACTGAGCAGGTTGAGTAAGATATTATGGCCCAGGGCAGAATTATTACATGGCATGTCATCATCATCGATGATGAGATTAATTTAGAATTCCATAAATATTTTATTTTAGGTAGAGTTATTAAATTGAATTTGTAATTTGATTTCTCTCAGCCATAAGGTTTGAGGTGTGACACTGCTATGCCCATCCAAACTAGTAGAATTTTATAACTTAACTAGCTAGAATATCAGTATGTGTTATACATATATACCTTACTAAAAAAACCGCTTCAGAATCCGTTGCGTAGTTTTAAAGATCTAAGCATACATACAAACAGACGGACAGACATGGCAGACAGTGGGCTGCAACTGTTTAATACTACGTAATATGTTTATAAATTACTTGGTAGGTACCTACTTGGCATTTAGTTTGATACACAAAGATCGTATAATTTGAGTTAAAATTAAAAATCGTTAACCTACTTTAAGGTTTTGTATTACTTATGGAAGTTTTGTTTACATAGTACCGGTCCCAGTGTATTTAATATCAACAATGCAGAGTTAAGAGGCACATTTACCCAGATTATTGCATCCTTAATGTGTACCTGACAGGTGGACGGCAATTACTATTATGGTCAGTAAGTATAACTTATTAACTTAAATCGTTTTAATGGTTTCCGTATTAAGTCATGTCGATTGGATAAGTTTTTTTTTTAACATTTAAAAGAGTTTTATGATTTTATCTGTGACTAGTTTTGAAAGTGCTTTTTAAATACAGTATTATTTTTATTGTCATATATACTTAAAAATGGGCCTTATTCGTCCGTAACGAACCTTATACTTCCGATTTATTTGAAGAAACAGTATAATCATAGAATAATATTTAGAATTTCAGACTAAACTCGAATTTGGTCGAGCATAGTCTAAGTAATTATAGTAAATCTAAAAACGTTTGTTTACGATGATAAATGTATGACCAATATAGGTCTAGGTATAATGGGCAAACAAAAATAGTTTTTCACTGTAGGGTTTGAAAGAAAATTGTGTTATTGTTAAAAGATAAAAGAAAGCCGTGTTATCTATACCTACTGTTTATAACTCAAGAACGGCTGAACCTATTTGGCTGAAATTTAGTGAGGAGATAGCTTAGAACCTGGTACATATGGATATTATATGTTTTAGCAGCAAATTCTCACGGGAACGCGCAATCCCCAAGGAATCTAGAATCGAGAAGCCGCGGGCACAGCTAGTAAGAGAAGTAAGGTATTAATATTAACAATGTTAGATAGATAGATAATACTTCATTTGATCAACAACAAAAACATTACAAAAACAACAGATTTAAAACTAAATACATGTTGAACAAATAGGCGGCCTTATCGATTTTATACGATTTTTGTTCTTCAAAAGTAATTTGACGCTTGAACAATAAATAGAAATACAATAAGAGAAGTAAGGTATTAATATTAACAATGTTAGATAGATAGATAATACTTTATTTGATCAACAACAAAAACATTACAAAAACAACAGATTTAAAACTAAATACATGTTGAACAAATAGGCGGCCTTATCGATTTTATACGATTTTTGTTCTTCAAAAGTAATTTGACGCTTGAACAATAAATAGAAATACAATAAGAGAAGTAAGGTATTAATATTAACAATGTTAGATAGATAGATAATACTTTATTTGATCAACAACAAAAACATTACAAAAACAACAGATTTAAAACTAAATACATGTTGAACAAATAGGCGGCCTTATCGATTTTATACGATTTTTGTTCTTCAAAAGTAATATGACACTTGAACAATAAATAGAAATACAATAAGAGAAGTAAGGTATTAATATTAACAATGTTAGATAGATAGATAATACTTTATTTGATCAACAACAAAAACATTACACAAACAACAGATTTAAAACTAAATACATGTTGAACAAATAGGCGGCCTTATCGATTTTATACGATTTTTGTTCTTCAAAAGTAATTTGACGCTTGAACAATAAATAGAAATACAATAAGAGAAGTAAGGTATTAATATTAACAATGTTAGATAGATAGATAATACTTTATTTGATCAACAACAAAAACATTACAAAAACAACAGATTTAAAACTAAATACATGTTGAACAAATAGGCGGCCTTATCGATTTTATACGATTTTTGTTCTTCAAAAGTAATTTGACGCTTGAACAATAAATAAAAATACAAAAGTTATTAATGGGAGCGAACCTAACGAGACAATAGTTGTGGAAGTAGTTGGAAGCTGCAACGTAAGTGGCTACAATAAAGCTCTCGGTACATTAAGCTTCCGCCAGCGAGCGCACCCGCCGTTAGCGAGATAACGAGACCCGCTGCCCGCTCCGCACATAATTTATACCGTCCGACCTCGTTAAAAACTTATAAAGACGCACATTGTTAGTGCGGCCAATATTCGCGGCTATCCGAGGATATACGACCTGACTAACTACCCTGACTCGCTCGACTAAAGAAGATAAAACCAGTTGACTGCTCATCCTCACGAAAATAGTACGTCTTTTTGTAGCACTCTCGTGCAAGACCAGCCAATCACAAAGAGTCTAGATATAGATGGGTAACGTATCGGCTAATCACAAAGAGTCCTATATTGATAAGTAACGCTATGGCCAATCACAAAGTTTGACTATTAGTGAGGTGTGGTGACCCCGTGCGCGCAACAGTCAGTTGTATTTTGTAGAAAAATCGCGGTATTAGCTGTCAACTGGTTTTATTGTCTTTGGACCTGACTAACTACCCTAACTGCCTCGACCAACCATTGCGCAAACGACCCTCCGCTGTACCTACCTACAACTATCGATCTACACTATTTTATTGTCGTTTACCAACGGGAACCGATGCAATAACAAATGGTTTTTCATTCTATTCGACCTACTATGAAAATTGATTCGTAATTCCGGCAAAAGTGTCACATAAAGCTGTTTGATTTTGAGTCCTCCTATTGATTTATTGATCTTATAAATACAGATAGTATCTTTAAAGGTAGGAAGGTAGATACAGAGAATATACAGACAATATATAATATATAGAGAATATTATCTTTAATAGTCCTTAAAGGAATTAATGGGTGGAAACTCACTACATACATTCATTTAATTTAAATATTATTTATAATTTTTATTTTCAAAGATATTTTCCGTATTTACCCAACAAGTCAATGCAAAGAATACAAATCAATTAGGATGCGACTTCTTATTTGACGCATTATTTTTTGCAAAATGAATCAATGCTTAGGAAAATATGCGCTTGTACGAACGCAATGCAGGCAACCGATGCCGTCTTCTGTTTGTATATAGTCCGGATTATTCATTCACCACTAGTTTTATAGCTTTTAGCCCAAGCTTGCTAAACTATTACTCAAATATAAAGTATTTCAGTTTGTTATAGATCTATAACAGAAAAAGGTTATTTGCTAGATATTCTGGTGCAACGAAAAAGCATATTGAAGGTTCTCGAAGCTCGCTAGCTCGTATTAAAGAACTAGCGCGTAATGGAAAATCCGTGTGCTGATGCAATCTGCCGGGCTTTTAGGCCGGTCAGTTGAACTTCGGTTTTCACTTACCTGATATATATGCGAGCAATTACTATCTCCACACGAAACTGCTTAATTAATCAAAATGTTTTTCGTTCTGTATTTAAACTGAAATATTGATACACGTCAAACAATTACGGATTTGAAAAGTGCTTTTTATTTTGTTGTGTTAGGTATTTATTTACAGAGCTAAAATCAAAATAAATATCGAATAGCTACAAAATCTCAATATAGGACCTTTTCACCATTTGAGTACAAAAGATTAAGTTACCAATTTCAGCAAAATATTAGGATCATACGTTTAAATGATCTTAATTTTTACTACAAATATGGCATTGGCACAATGGCACAAATCTTTCTTCTTACTAATATTATAAACGCGAAAATTTAAATGTATGTGTGTTACTTTTTATCGTAATATTTAGGGGCGCAGCTAGTTAATAATTAAGTTTAAGTTTTCTGAATGTTTAATAAGTTTTTAAACATTCAGTAAACTTAACAAATAAACTGTTACACTGAAGTGGCAAGATGGAGATGGATTTTAGTATAGCAAGTTGTGTAAAATGAGTGTTGCAGAGAATGTCGCATAGAGTAGATAATAGATAAACAAATAAGTACTCACCTACTTACTTATATATGTAAAATTACATCTTACTAATGTAATTTACCTAAGTAGGTACTGCTGAGTAATTCTACAAAATACGTTCGTACATTTTTGTTTTCCAATTACTGCCTTTTTGGATGGTAAAAGGGTTTATAAAGCTATTAAGTTAAAAGCTAAGATGGATTCCATGTAGGCAATAGTGAGGTGAGACGCAGTCACCGGGGCCCGGCCGGGGCTCAGCCAGGAGGCGGCCGTACCGAAGTACCGAACATGGTCGCGGATAGTAGGCACGGATCACGGATAGCGCTCGGCTAAACACAAATCAACACCGATTCTCCATTTGTTAGACACGGGAATGTAATTATGGCCGGAACACTTGGCGGGGAAGGGGTGCAGGAATGGCCCACCGCGTCATTCAAGCTTTTAGTTTGTTACTCGACACGACAACGATCGTTACTTTGCCGTCGTAATGTAACCTACATAGGTAGGTACCTTGCCAAAGACAATTCGCACTCAGACCATAAATGGGTAGGTAGGTCAAATTATTTTTTAACGATTCTAATTATATAAGTACCTACCTATACCTGTCCAAATAGACGTTGATGATGTTACTGTCATACAAGGCTTTGCCTGCTTCGTATTCGAGGGCAGGAACCGTGCCTGGAAGAATAAATGTTTAGATATTTAGTTTAGACGGCCTCTGTGGCGCGTCGGGGGAACGCTAACGCACTTACGCTTACGCTTTGCAGTTACGTAATTAAAATAAGAACTTCGAGTTATTCAGGAGTTGCGAATCGATATCCCCGTAAAGTATAGTTTGAGCAAACAATATGACCGCCGAGATTTACTGAGTACCTTCAGACAGTGCAATAAGAGGACAGTATTAGGGAAGATAGAGCCACATCGCCATGAAAGGAAACGGCTACGGCACGTTAGGTACAGTTTTCAAAATGCAAAACACAATTATGTTTCGGAATTTGACCAGTAACGACTAACTCAATTTTATAATCATGAACTTCGAACACTTCTTAAGCAAACTTTGAGTTTTAAAGTTGTCATGTCCCAGTTGCAGTGTTGGCTTAGGTTTTAACTACTTATAATTAACCGATAACTTGGTTTCTGTATTTCAATTGTCAACTTCGAAACTTACAGTAAAGTGATACAGTAAAGGACAAACGTTGTACAGTATATACATTAAGTTTATATATTTATTTTTTTATATTTTTAAAAAAATATGGAGCAAGACGTCCGATTGACTCAAAACGTAAAAGTACATGGCCTGGCATCTGGCGCCCTATGTTTACTAAACATTGTTTAGGTACCTATAGAAGATGGTGCGGTCTTTACTGTGGTCTTTACTGAGCATGGAAAATATCTTGAGTAGATACTGATTTTCAATACTACATTTCAAATATTAATGTTGGCAATGTAAAGGATACTTAAATATTTAGCAAGTACTAGAGGCACCTGCAATAACTAATGGTGGGTGGGACGCTGAAATGAAAAAGTACGCTTAGAGCGTGCGAGGGTGGGAGGGCAGTGTTGGCGCCGTGACACGAGTTAAACTAAATTAATAAACTTGCACCGGTCCCGGGCTTTATTAAAAAACACTCATTAAAGCAAAGGAAAAAGTAGGTGAAGTCGCCGACGGGGACAGCGCCGCTAATTGCGCCGCCTTTATTGCTTAAATAAAGTTTTAGTGGGGGAACACAAGTTTTAATTAAAAATGTGAGAATAGTTTTTAATAAAGGACGGTCTCGGTGCGCGTATATTGCGAAACTTTGGACGAAACGCTTAGCTTACAGGAAGTCCGACGATATTGTGAGAGACGTGCGACTGCATTCACCACAACCCATCTTAACGCTGCTTGGTATGTCGCTGGTTGCATCTGCGTACCTACCTTATTGGTTCTCGACATTTTCTTACTACGACTCTTAGATGTTTCAGCAGTTTCTTTTCGCAGATCATGAAAGTACAACGTAATGTTCAACCCATGATCGTATCCAATAACTATAGGCACACAATACCTATCGAACAATATTTTCAAATAAGGAGTTCTCACATCAATATAAAGTGACAAATGGTATGAGTAACAGGAGAAACTAATAATGCTAGTGATTTACGCCCGCCCTTGTTATTACGACTCATGTGAAATGTAATTTCGGCATACTGCGTGTAGTCGGGCACGCACACATAAGCGTTTGGCGAGTGTGCAATACATTTAATAAAGGAGGGACGCGGAGTAAATCCTTCAATTTCGCCGGCACACAACGGCGTATTCTCGTTAACCGTGGCAATAAGTTAAACGGGTGCCGGCACTGCCCGCTCCGCGCCCTTCTCGCCTCGGTAACTCGACACGACGTCGTCGTCGTCTCTCGCCTCCGCTTCCGCCTCCGCCTCCGCTACTGACAGAGACCGCATCAAATTAAAAGAATCAGGTGAACTCTAAGGAACAATTCTCCTAGCACAATCTGATGGTCAGAGTTTAAATGAGTTTTTAGGTTAGCAGTAATTAAACATTTGGTATAACCTTCTTACATACTTTACTGATATGTATGGACCAATATAAAACAATCTTACTTCGATTGTCATAAAAAAGAAACGGTTTCCTGAATAAAACAATATAAAAGCCAACAGGCACCCCATTTTATTGAAAAATAAATCTAAAAGCTTCCGTATTATAGCTAGTAGCCGACAGTGCAGCGGTCGATTTTAATCAAAGTTCGTTCATTTCGAACTTAGCTGCAGAGGATGTGCTCCGTGGTGTAATATAGGCCGAGTGTAATATCTCTCGAACAAAGAATACACACGTTGTCTGGAGCGCTCGACGCTCCTACGCTGCACTCCTAATTAGATGTTCGATGAAAGTGTAATCAGACGTCGGTCGGTTGGCCGGATCCGGGACGTAATTAAACGACGCAAGCGAAGAGTGATTTATTAATAGAAAAGCTCGTAATGAAATACTGGGCGGACAATGGTGGTGAGGGCGGGCGGCCCGTGGAAATTAAATTCTCAGCCACGACGACGATGCCGCGGCCGATTCTGGGAGGCGGTGCGGACACCGGTCACCATACGTTTCTTGGCGGGTCAACACCGTCCGCGTAGTTATTGCTTGCTTAAACACACCTTGCTTAAATAATTTAGAGAGCAAGGTCCATCCACGTTCACCGCAACACTCACAAACGACCGACTCCTATTAGGGAGGACGTATGGAGGTGTATAAATTTGTCGGCGAGGGAATGTAAAGAAGATTGGTTTCCTACTCGAACGGATGCGGAGAAAAGGGGTGGAATTGAATTTAGGCCGGAATCCACTAGCGAGGTTGTGTTTGTGATATTTCTTACCTACGAACGATATGTGGCGGTAGTGGAACGTGATGCTCTTGCCGATTACTTTTATTAGGTATCGATTTCTGCGAAACCTACTCCGTATTGGGCATATGAGACTCTTCTCAATACATATAAGCTTTCTATTGAACGCATAGCAAGCGTTCCTGCTACATTTAAATTAATATATTTTATTATATCTCATGCATTTGGGATAGGTGTCATGCATCATACTTAGATTCATTTTTTCAATAAAAAAAGAGCTCAATATTTTTTTATTACTTATCACACGATCTAAAAGCATATTATCATCCAATCTGAAAGCTTAACGTAGAACTAATCCCAAAACGTAAATATCTTAAAGCTTTTTCGTTATTTGAAAGCGTAACCTTAATTACACTTAAAAGCCGGTGGAGTATACTTTTTCAATTAGTGTATTAAAGTGTTCCGACCCTGTCATTATATTAGAGTGTTGTTCCATTCCACCCCAGGCGGGCTCGGGCTTCGTCGGCTCACTCCGTCGCGAGATCTGACCGCAGTAACACGCGTCGCTCTGCTGCCTCCACCGGCAAACTTTACTCGAACCGCGTAACCGGCATCGCATCGGCACGATAGTAAACACCGGACCCTTTTTCCCAATTAGAATATTTGGACTAATTACCTGCGCTATCGAATACGATTTGCCGGAAATGTATAGTGGACGATTACAGTGACAATTTTTGTGATTTGGTTTTGAGGTGATTACGGACGGATTGGAGATTTTATTCAGTGTTTTATTTAATTTTCTAAAGAAAATTTTTAGGTAAGTCCTATAAAATTTAAATAAAAATTTTCAGTTTCTCTATTTTCTTCGTAACAATGTACCTACTAGTATGTTACTTATTTTCGTTTACTTATCTTATTCAGATTACGTATGGTCATGTTGGATTAATTAAGCACATGTTTTCGTAAACATAGTCATTTATTTTTATTCTTATAATAAAGTAGGTATTTATTTAAAATGATTAGGTTCGTTTGATTAGCCTACAGTGGAACCAAATTAATTAATTTGTATTTGGCGATTTACATTGAATAAACCTAAACATTTTATTTTATCCACTTACTTGAATAAAAATACGGTTAAAATATAGTGGAAAGTAAATTATTATTCGAGTAGGTACATTTACGTTGATTTAAAAGTACTTACTTAATATAAATTAAAGAAAAACAGAGGAACATCAGAATAGATAACCTTCTTCTTTTTGCCGGTTTAAAACTAACCAATTTTATTTTCATTTTTGACATTAACGTCTAAACTAGTATAAAATAATTTATTATACCTCATTGCGAACTTTTCATGAGGCTTTATTGTTATATTTTGGTTTAATTTGGTTTTCATAATATTCTTATTTTTTTTACATGTTTCATATTTAGGGGTTTAATTATTTAGTAGTAATATCTTACTTCTTACTAATATTATAAACGCGAAAGTTTGTGTGTATGTGAGGTTGTTACTCTTTCACACAAAAACTACTGAACCGATTGCGATGAAACTTGGAATATAGGTAGCTGGGGACCTGGATTAACACATAGGCTACTTTTTATCCCGATATTCCCGCGGGAACGGGACTTACGCGGGTGAAACCGCGGAGCGCAGTAAGATATAATATCATAGATGAATAAAGTTTATTAAAAACAAAAAACGACAAACATCAAAACCTCCATTTTTAAAACACTTCGAGGTTATATGATACTAATTTAATTAAATATACCCATAAAATTTTATTTCACACATAACACCTAACTACACAACTAATAGATTAGAACTTCGTGATGTTATTGTACAGTTGGCAATAAAAGTGGATATCCAACGTAGAGTTTTGAAATTTCCATTATTAGAATGATTTATGTCTACAAACAGACTAACTTTTGCTTGAATTGCAAACTTTAATATGAACTCTTTTTCAAATATTGCTTTAGCCGCAACAATTTGTTAAATAGACAAGTTTGAAACTTTTACGGTGGATAACCATTTTTGTTGGCTAACGATCCTATATTAGATTTTTTACGGGGTGCGTGTCGGTAAGTAATTGGAAAATTCGATGATTGCTACGGGTAATTGCTTAATTACGGGCGAACGTGACCACACCACAGCTTTCGGTGGGAACTCGCGAAACTGAAATGAAGCTTTCATTGTGTTACCTGAATTTATTTTCTATCTTTATCTCATCTAAATAAGTCGTACTTATTGTCTTATTAGGTAATAGGTAAATTGACATTCTTTTATATTTTCAGTTTTAATTGTGACGTTTGTGTCGATGTTGTAATCGATTTACTTTACACAACACAGTACAAAATTAATAATATAATTCCAATAAAAAATATCGACTTCAAAAACAAGAATACATAATAAGCCCGATAAAAACTTCCAAAGGTAGGTTTGTAATTCACCAATTTGCAATCTTTACTCATTGAGGAGTTTTCTGACAAAAAATCCGTCGATTTTCGCACTCCTCACTCCTGCTTACGCCCATAGCGACAAACCTCCTTAATACTTCGGCACCAATTTTAGAAGTCGGCCAAAACCGATTTGAATTCAAAAATAAAAATCTAGGTAGCTTGTTATCGAAGTAAATTGAGTTAGAAATAGGCACTCCTTTATTTAGTGAGTTTGTACCTACAATCTTAACAACAACGGTAACGACTTTAGCTGCTTATTAAAAAGTTTTAACAAGTACAGTAACGATATACGTGTCTGAACTTCCTTTAGGATGATTCCGCTTTAATATTCACAGGTTATTTGATATAAAATTATTGTTATAAGTGTTTGAATGACTTTTATAGCGCTTTGTCTTCTCATAACCTATTTTTTCTTGATTTATGTGGCTTTTGCTTAAACAATAAATTTAACATGGAATGTAATTAAATACATGGGGAGTTTCCTTTATTTATATACCTAAATTACTTATTAGGGTCAATACCAAGAAAATGGGTTCCTCGTGCAGTGTTTACTTCCTTAAACTAATTGTGATATAGTGCTTATTATAATTATAAGTAAGTTATTTATTTTACAAGATAAATAGTTCCGATAATTCAGACTAATTATAATAATATAATTATGTACCAAGATAATATTTAATTTGTTTCAATTATAAAATGCATGAGTTGGTGCACTATAGATATTGGTCAAATAATGAAAAAATCGTTCAATAGCATTTACAATCAACCATTAGTATTTATTTTCTCTAGTCAACTATCTATAAATATTAAAAGTTAGAAAACCTATTATTAGAACCTTGGGCCTTGATCGCGTTTGTACATAACTATTTTGTCGAGTTTGTTTAATGTACCTATACAATCTAGATTTATACATAAAAGACGCGAACGGTTGTGTCGCGTTTGTTTTATGTAAACAAACGCGATCTATGCTCGAAGTTCTAATACAATAATGATGAACAAAAATCGTGTACTAAAAAGTTGAATGAGAATAACGTTTTAATTAATTTGCAAACCGCGAACCACATCGCTCAACAGGTGCTGGTACAAAACAGCGGCGAATGCGCACTCAATTCCAATAAGGGCGCCTAAGCGTTCCTCGCGCCTCCTGCCTTAAATAGGTACTGACAGAGATAAATTTTACCACTGCTCCTTGACAAGGTACAAAGGCAATGCATTTTGTGATAATAATAATACCTAATAAAAAATAAAATACAAAAACAACTCATAGTTTTGACTTCTGTTTTGAAGATTTGTTACTTAATGCGATTTTGCATTAAGTACAAAAAAGTTCTCGTAATCATTTAGGACAAAAAAGTACAATATAGTAACATTTCGTCTATTATTAAATTGACAAAGCTTTTTTGGATTTAAATTTAAAACAAAATTAATAATTATATATTATATTTTTCTGCTAAAGAAAATTAGCAAGCCGTAAACGAAAAGGTTCTAACCTAACGGCAAATAACTTGACATTTCATAAACAAATTAGGCAAGTTAATTAGTTACTAAATTAGGACTAAATTCAATTAGAATCCGGCTTCGTTGTTAACATTCAATATTAGAACTTTCTAATTTATTATTATTGGTTTCTCTGCCTGGTTTAAATTTATTTTGAGCTTTTGTACTTACCTATGTGATTAAAATAATTAGTAATAAGTTGGAATTAAACGATTAATATAAAGATGTTCGATATAACTTAAAAAAAAAAACAAAAAAAGAATGTTTATTTCTTACGTTTCACACTTGAAGTAGGCAAGTAAATACGTAGATTACTTCGCATTATATGCGACCCCATGAACCGCCATGGTGATGCGCTGCCACGTCTAACCGCTTGTTATTTTAATTTTATAATTTCCGAAGCAAATTAAAACCGTACCGTACCTGTTAAATACGTACCTATACTTACTGGTTAAGTCAACTTATCGATATGTT
The DNA here is from genome assembly GCA_949358125.1 of Idaea dimidiata. NCBI lineage: Eukaryota > Metazoa > Arthropoda > Insecta > Lepidoptera > Geometridae > Idaea > Idaea dimidiata. The sequence goes on along the minus strand of OX442339.1, from coordinate 8,761,521 downwards.
AATTGTTGTAAACAATTCTCCACGACGACAATATGATCGCTAGGTACCTACTATACAAGATGTAACAGGTAAGCCCTTTTAATCCGAAAGGGGGTTGTTCTAGACGTCTAGGCGAACACCTTTTGTTCTACGACTTTTGAAAATTCGAACGTTTTTTTGAAAATTTTGAAATTATGTTTCACTGGAAAAACAGCTGTTTTTGAAAATAAAGGTAATTGAAGGTTTGATTGTAGTAGACCAAACTATATGAAAGAACAACATAAGGTCAATGACCTCGAACTCTAAGAAACAGCTGATTTTCAAGTAAACTTTACACCTAAATTTTTCAAAAAGTACTTCGAATTTTCAAAAGTCGTAGAACAAAAGTTGTTCGCCTAAACGTCTAGAACAACCCCCTTTCGGATTAAAAGGGCTTACCCGTTACATCTTGTATATCTATATCTATCTATACTTATAATAAAGGAAGAGAGGACTAAAAGTCTGTACTTGGAAGTAAATTAAAAAAAAAGTGGTCTAGGGGTCTAAGAATAAGTAGTAGAACAAAATTATATATTTTTTAAAATTCATGTCTGTCTGTCATACATAAGGAACAAACAGGGAACGTCTGTTCCTTATACAATTAAAAACTACTAGGTAATCCGATTTAAATCTGATTTTCAATATTGGATAGTTATGTATTCGAGGAAGGTCGTCGTATACTTTGCATCGAAATAGAATTAGTAAATCCCGAGTAATAAACGAATAAGTTGAATGCAACCGCTCGAGAACCGCTCGGCCGCCCGCGCCCGTAACAACTGACGTTTTTCACTTCCGCGGGTGAAACCGCGGGGTGTAGCTAGTTATTAATACATTTGAACCGTAGCGGGTATGTTTTGCCAGCACTTGCAAGTATCTAATATACTTACCATTCCTTCCCGTGCCGTATCTCCTCAAAATACTCATACGTTACGTGATTGACCTGCGATAACGCAATGCAAAAATTTTAAGATGATTCTAAAGGCTATGTATAACTTCGTAAAAGCATCGTAGACACAATACCCCCTGTATGTAAAGGTAATCTAACAAAGACACGAAATGTCTACATATACTAGTAAGTAAAGTAGGCCATTTGAATCTTCCTTTCAAATAATTAATTATTCCCGTATTCTCATTAAAAACCGCGTAAATCGTAATCAAAATAATTCGTACCTGCCTATTTTTAATTATCACGAAAACGGCGTATGGAGCGAAACAAACAGTCATAAAATTAATTAACTTTATTGCGATATAGAGTAGGTATATTTTCATTATTGTTTATAATATTATCCTCATTAGGTATTTAGATGAATGATTAATTTAACAGTTTAGGAAGAAATACATTATTAAAATTTTCATAACATCTGCGTAATTCTCTTACTTAATTATAATAATTGGAACATCTAAATTTAAACACCTGATTAAATATACTTTGTTGTTAATTTGGTTTCCATTTAATATTTCCAGACGATATACCTACTTACCTACTATAGAAAGTAAAAACGGTTACACACCTACGAACAAAATGAAAAAGTAGGTACCGAAGCACACTGAAAGATAATGAAGATACTTTACTGTGATATGTGTCACACAAATTAATATTAAACGTAGTCACGTTTCACGTTTATCTTTTTAATAAATGTCTGTGGTGCTCGTTGTAATTATTTGTTACTCGTTTATTAAAGTCGAAAGATAACGTTGTGCTGAACTATAAGAGTTGTTCATTCCGGGGTTTCGTAACGAAACGTGGACGGCCCAAATTATCGCATATTCTCTGTTACAAGACGGCAATATCCATTCAAGTTGGAATGATGAAATGAAAACCGTGGCGTCTACTTTAATTCTATTAACGAACGAAAAACCAACTGTCATTCAGATTGAAAATCCGTCATAATTTCCTACTATAATGACAGATTTTCTTTCTGGATGACGGTATTTTTTGTTAATACATTCGTTCGTAGAATTAAAGTATATAGAGGCCCAGACTGTTACCTCCGTGTTTCTCAGATTAATGACTAGATAAGAAATATTAATTTAGAAAGACGTTTTAATTAGTGTTAGTATGAAACGAGAATAAATTAATTAGCGCGAGTATTGTGACTGGCTGTACGAATGTGAAAAGGCTTTACTTTGTGTCCCAATTATAATTGATTTCATTAACAAAGCTTGGCCCATAATTGAAAGTAGGTAGACAGTTTCAGTTAAAGGGAGGGTAAGGTAATTACAAGATCCAATTTAGAATTGCCAAGTCTACACTTTGCTGTTAGTTTCAAACAAAAGGTTAATTAATTAAGTCGAGAACAATTAAGTTCACTGCCGTAATATTCTCAGCAATTACGCGGAATCCGACGTGTTTTGTAGTCTCCCGTAATTGCCGACGAGTTTCGAATCAGATTGTATCCGACACTAATACGGCACACATTCATTAATTATGCTGCGTACACTAATTGGAAAATCTATTAATTAATTTACCTATTAAATCGACGTGAAATAACAGAGATTAATGGGCAGATACGAATAACCAACTACCTAATGTCTGTTTGTGAAGCTTAGGAGAAGTGTTTCCATGTGACGGTGAACAACATTTTAATTCCAATGTCTACCTACTAAACCGGATGGTGCTTTTAATTAAACTTTGTTGCTGAACAAATGAGCTATAAATTAACCTAATAAATCACATCTTTCTGTTGTTATAATTAGATCAACACAGTTTCGCAATCAACTATTTATTGACCATCACCTCTTGTCATCTTCATCAAACGTCGATGTTTTGAAAACTGTAAAGGTACTCCCTCAGCGCGAGCGTTCGCGTGTAATGTAACGTCACAGATTCGAGCATTACATACAGCGCGCACCTTGAAATGTAATGATACCATGTGGTGAAATATCTTGATACAACTTGTAACAGCAATGCGCTTCACTTGTAATAAAATGTTACATTACACGTGAATGCTTGTCAGTCAGGCAAGTGTGCTCAAAAAAATGTATTGAATAGTCAAAGTCGAATCTGTAATTTTATATTGCAAATGAATACTCTCAATGAGCGAGCATCTTAAATTGGCTAAAATATGATAAAGCAGAGGGATAGCGTTGTCAATTTACAAGTATAGATATATTCTAAAAAATCCAAGGTCTAATTAAATGAATATTATAAGTACACTGGTCTAGCAGGTAGGCGCCAGGGCTGCTGCATGTAACAAGACACATTTCCGAACGTATCCTTCCAATTAGTGCGGTGTTTCGTTGACAGCGCAGAGCAGTACCCCTACCATAAGTTGATACATAAATACGTACCTACACTGTGTTATCAGTTCGACCTAGTGCACAACGCGCCCGCAAAGCCTGTTCCCTGCCGGTCCGGTCGCAGCTTGTCGGCCGCGCGACGGGATATTTTGCGTTACGGACATGCCCAAACTGTTCACGTTTACGTATAAATACTTAAACTATTGGTTAGTACGTAAATTTGTGTGCATCAGAATGGCGGGTGTACAAATGCAAATTATCATGAATCTAATATGGCTCAAATCTACCTTAATTCTACCTAATTCTACCAAAAAAGAAATTAATAGTACCTCTCTGTACGCATAGAAAACTCAATAAATAAGTGAGCCGCCAATCTGACGTCAGGATGGCGGGTGTATTCCTTTTCTGGGCGAAATATCATTCTTCAATATTTATATTCACTGCCATATAAATCTACCTAATTAGTACCTTACAGTAACGTACGTAGTAATCAAATTCAGGCAAAGGCTAGAGAGTAATTTTGAAAATAAAATTTCGCAACTTTAAATTTCTGCAATGTTGGTATTTAGTAATGGCGGGCGTGTCGAGAATCTGGGCTAAAAAAAAATTATACTTTTTATAATTATGGCCGTTTAGAAAGTAGCTAGTGTCAAGAATTATGTTATAATTGAATCGAATTACTCCATTACATAGCCATTTGACAAGTACATTTTTAAAATAGTAGTAGTATTGATAAATTATAGTAATAGTAGTATAATTTATAATTATACTTGATAAATAATATAATTTATCAATACTACTACTATTTAAATTCCAATCCATCTTATTCCCATTTCTTTTACTAATTTAATTCCTTGAAAGTGTACAAGTGTAATGAAAACCAAACGTGGACTTTCGCGATGTCTCAAACTTCATGTAAAATTCTTTGTTATTAACCGCCAATTACACACTCCACTTTTAACTACAACTTGGCTGTTTCTATAATGCAAAGAATAATATTTGCATTATAGAAACAGCCAAGTTATCATCATCATTTACGAAATAATAAACTATTGACTTTATAGTCAATAAGAAATTTTATTTTATTTTAGTACATTTTTCATTTACGAAATAAAGACTATTGACTATAAAGTCAATAGTTTATTATTTCGTAAATGAAAAATGTACTTGTCAAATGGCTAACATAGAGTAATTCGATTCAATTATAACATAATACTTGACACTGGCTACTTTCTAAACGGCCATAATTATAAAAAAAGTACAATTTTTTTTTAGCCGGGATTCTCGACTCGCACGCCATTACTAAATACCAACATTGCAGAAATTTAAAGCTGCGAAATTTTATTTTCAAAATTACTCTCTAGCCTTTGCCTGAATTTGATTACTACGTACGTTACTGTAAGGTACTAATTAGGTAGATTTATATGGCAGTGAATATAAATATTGACGAATGATATTTCGCCCAGAAAAGGAATACACCCGCCATCCTGACGTCAGATTGGCGGCTCACATATTTTGTGAGTTTTCTATGCGTACAGAGAGGTACTATTAATTTCTTTATTGGTAGAATTAGGTAGAATTAAGGTAGATTTGAACCATATTAGATTCATGATATTTTGCATTTGTACACCCGCCATTCTGATGCACACCGTAAATTTGCGTACCAAATCATGGTAGGGGTATGTATGGGCGGTGATGCGATGTACCCCACTATCGGTCACCCGCGCATCGCCCGCGCCGCGCCGCACCCGGCCTCGTTACGTTCTAGCCAGTCTCGTTAGGAGAATTGTTTGTTCGAGTATGTAAAAATGTGTTTATTTGCACGTACGCTTCGGGGTAAAAAATATATGAAAAGACCCTTTTAAGACTTTTAATGATTTCCCGGCAAAGGGAAATTGGGTTAGTTATTTTCCCCGGGGTTGCCCCTCGTTAAGTTTTAATGGGGTAGCTAGCTACGACGTAATCAAACGTACTTATTTAAGTTAACGACGTTTACCAAGTCTGTGTACTTTGTTGTCAATAGAAGTTATTCAGGGCTAACGATTAAGTCTTCTCTGTAGGTATAGAATAACGAGCTACGCATAAAATAAGTTCGATTCTAAGTATTTGCAAAGCTGTCGTAAATAATGAAGCTTAAGTGCTACGAGTAGCTTCTTAGCATTATAGTTAGGAAAAACCGGTCAAGCGCGAGTCAGGTTCGTACACAAAGGGTTTCGTACTAATATCACAATTGGGTACCGAATCTAAAATAAACAAATATATATACCAAGCGAAATCCTTGAACGCAACTCAACAAATTTATCACTAGATGAGGCCAGTTGTAAAAATACATCGCGGTTTGGTTGCATCTTTTTTAAAATCTGGTTGTATGAAAGGCCCCCTTGAATATTTCTTTAACTTTGTTTTTGGCATTTCAACTGTCTAGCTACCACAGTTTATGAGATATGTGGTGACAGACGGAGACGGACAGACAGGCTCAGTAACAGGCTCCCGTTTTTACCCTTTTGTTACTGAACCCTAAAAACGTAGAGAAGTGGCTATACTGATCAAGTAAGAAACGAGGCCTTCCGGCCTAACCAGGACTACTAAGGTTTGCTCTGTTGGTTTGCGTATAGGTAGAACACCTAATTAATCTCAAGTGAAATGTCGACGTTGCTTGTTTTTGCCAGGAACTCAGCTCATTAGACCGACGAAGTATGTTGATTACATTCTGCAGCGCTTATTAGCGAGAACTCTCATTAGGGCTCACTATTGTTGTAATTAAACAAGAAGGAGGTAAGTACTATCGTCAACGACCGCAAAACGCTGTTTATGCGAAAACAAACTCTAGTACGTCTCAATACAGACGAAGAACGCGTGATCGGTACAGCCTCATAATAGGCGAATACTTTTCGCGAACTTAATTAACAACTCAATAGTTATTTACTTACCTACAAAGTAGAAGAATAGAATGAAGCGAGGTTCTTGTACTTCTGACACGAGTGTATTGTTAGCGGCGTCGGAGTAAAAAAGTGGAGGTTTGTTTTGAAGTGGCTTACGCAATTATGAAGGTAGTTGGTTCCGGAGTTGACAACGGCGTGAGTGAGTTTAATTGGACAGCGAGGGTCGTCGGAGGGCGCTGTGCTCCAATCCAACCACCTCCTAACACTTCTAATTGGCTCGCCTACACTAACAGGAGATTTTCGCCAAACGTACTTATTAGCGTCATTACTTATAATAGGCTATTTAATAGGCTACGACTCCTTGTGAACACCTGCCGATATTGCAATATCTTTAGGTGCTGAAATAACAAGCAGATACTTGCTTAGTTCGTCGGGAATTTTCACATTAAAATTTATCCAGTGACATCGACATAACTTATTTAAAACAAAAAACTAACGGTCGGTGGTTAATAATGTTACTTACACCTTTATATACTAAGGGAATAGAGGACACCTACTCGTTTTATTAAAAAACGGACTTACAGCCGAATACAGAATTTAAGGCCCTAAATAATTGAACAACTTCGAAATTAAAAAAAATCATGAGAATTTTTGAGCTTAGGAGCTGCTTAATTGTTCAAGTAGCTCTCAAATTTTGAGTAGCGTTTCTCGGTAGTTAGATAGCCGTTTACTAAATCTAATAGGTAAGACCAAAATTGGTTTAAAAGGTGTATACCAGGTATACCCCCACGTATGATAAATGTAGCCAATTATGAACTCTCTCTAGTCTGCACAATAAGGTTGAAAATTGAAAATACCTACTCGCGCCACTTATGATCACTATCCTTTCTAATAGGTAGGTAGCAAGCAATAACGTGGTTCTAAAAAAAACAACAGTTGAAGTAACATACTGGTATATACCTAATACGCTTAATTAATACTTTGTAAACCAACTTACTACCATTATAGTTATTGTTTAGTACATCAACGATACCGATTAGGAGCGCATGCACTTCTATCCAACTAAACAAAAAAGCATTCATTAGTGGGCGTTTTAATTGCTCTTATAACGAATGTAACAGACGATTGGAAACAATTCATGCTATATGCGCATGAGTCACTAGCCATTATGTAGATCGTGCAATGCCGTCGAACAGACTAACCGCTCGTAAAAGCAATTATAACAAACCCTAATTATTTTACACGAGGTGTAATTTTAATCAATCTAATTAAAATTCTACTACGGTTCAATTGAACAGATATAAATGTATTTTATAGCTCAATTATAGATAAATAATAGGGAAAGGAAAATCAAAGTACTGATTAATTTCTCGTTTTGTGTCTGATTTACTTAATCTATATTTGGTTCATCCTACTTACTTAGAACAAACGCTGAAATTTTGTAAGAATGGACATAGGTAGGTAGTTATGACTGAAATGTTTTGAAATGCAATGTTTATTGTGATTTTTTAACGGAATACACTACTGAGCCGACTGTAACGAAAGTTAGGTCGTAGGCATCTGAGCCCTTAGTATGAGTATTGATAGTTTATCGTCTCGATGAAACTGGTAGTTTACTTCATACATTTTCCATCAGCGCCCCTAGCGGTAACTATTATGAACTAAAATAATGTATGGAAGTAAACTGCCAGTTTCATCGAGACGATAAACTATCAAAACTCATACTAAGTGCTCTGAACCCTTATTTTTGAATCGCTCGGTCAACTTAAGGCAATTCAAATAATTCGTTTTTCGCCGATTTTCTGTCGTGCGATTAACATAGAAAAGTTTTAGACGGATGTGAAATCGCAGGTCCCTGCTAGTTGAAAATATTCGACTAGAACGTGTCATTGCATTCTTAAAATGAACATTTTGTATGCGACTACAGTAATGGTTTGTTGGCTGACGCGGTCACGTGACAGCGCCGCCGTCGCGTCGTTGCGGGCGCCGCGCCGCCAGAACGGGCGGAAAAGCGCCCGCGCTCGCTCACGCCCTGCCTTCGGCTCCGCCCGGATATGAGAGGCTATTTAATTTCCGCGTTTTCAATGATCGTTTCATATTCAACATGTTACTACTGATCAGCTTCTGAGCAATATCCTAAACGTCAACTGATTCCGTTCATGCTAGAGCGTGTCGACATTAACTTTGATGGTTATATTTAAGAAAGTTTCAAAATATGCTTACTTAACGGTTTTTTTATAAAGGGATAAAATTAACAAACTTTATCATGTTTAATTAAGTAGATACAAATATATATGTAGAATATGTACCTACTCTTAATTTTAATATGATAAATCTATGGCAAACGTAGGCACATTGCGAAAACTGAAAAAAACAGTGGTGTCAAAGTTTTCCGGCAAGATTTTCCTACATACCTACTTGACTTTAGAAAATTAAAATATTTCAACTCCTCGAAATATTTTTTTGATAGTCAACAAAGATTGCATTGTTTTTAACATTTACCTACTCATTAGAAGTTGCGTTAACCTTCTGAAAAAGTTTCATATTTTATTTGAGTTTCTAAAATAATTAATTAACCAACTACTAAATGAGTGGGTAAAATGTAATTAAGTATTTAATTTGCATACAATAGACTATTCATTGGATGCAACATTTACACTTTTTGAATGTAGCCAGTCTAGTCATGAGGAATAAGTTAGTCAGGTTGAAGTAGGTCATTATCTACCCTGTTAATATTATAAAGGTCAAAGTTGGTGAGTGGGTGTATGTTTGTTGCTCCTTCACGTAAAAACAGCAGAACCGATTGTGATGAAACTCGGTATGTAGATAACAGGATTAACAGGGCCTGTACTTTAATTGAAAAAAGACTGTACCTAATCCAGTAAGTCTGGCATTATCATTATAGTAGTGCATTATGAGTATGACAGATTTTTTTACGTTCATTCGAAATTGTTGAAAATTAAAATGCCAATTAATTTTAATTGGTAAATCGTAATTTACTAAAGATATTTTAAAGAAAAAACATTTATTTATCTCCAAAAATTCGCAGCGAATTTCATTATTTATGTATATCCTTTAAAATATTTGTAGTATAGCAATTAATTTTCGATTTCACAACACATTGCAGCGGCATGGTAGAACTGACACGCATAACGTAGGGGCTTTAGTGAGGGTGCAGCGATCTCTGCAATTTGCTGATAACACCCATCGGTCCCACACTACATTTTCTGCTATCGTCAGAACGAGAAGCTTTTACATTCACCTCTGTCAATATTTACTTTGAATTGTGTTACTAACAATGGACCTTACCACGGTCTCCTTATTGAACGACCTAAAACATCCTGCTATACCTAATACAAAAGACTTAAATAAAACTTCAAGTAATAAAATAAAAAAGGTGGTTTTTTAAGGATAGGTTTTTTCATTATAATTAATTTTACTAGTAGGTCTGGTATCGTTATATACAAGGACGATAAAAAAAAGAGAAACGATTGTGGTAAGCGCCAATATCTCTTGGAAATAAAATGGAAAGCATAAATTATTAAATCCATAAAATTTACTAATTTAAGCTTTCAATTTTATCTAGGTAATTCGTTTTTTTGGACCACCCATTACCGGGCTTAACTTGCGTTTTATATATTAACGGCATTCATTTTTTCATTGTCATACCAACATTTAGCTAACTTTCCAATTAGCTTAATCAAGGTATACTAGGTAATAATTTTTTTACCAATATAGTGTAGGTCTGTATTATATACCCAATGCTAATCTAAAAACAACAATCAGTTGCGAATAAAGATCCAAATATATTCTAATCTTGTATCCAATATACGGTATAAAGGCTAACTTAATATGAAAAGTTTGAGGATACGTAGATAACCTTATGTTTTGAGTGACAAACCAATTTTATTCTCGATTGCCCCTCCTCCTGCCCCTCCTCTCCCCTCGCCCGCGGACCGATCAGACCTTATCCAAATTGGATCTTGAATAATAAAGAATCAGGGCGATTGGATTTTATTCCTTAAATTCAATTAGCACACGAGGGTCGTGTGTGTGTGACTGCAGACGAAAGATAGAGGCGTAATATCGTATTAAAGAAGGGATTGTAAGTGTATTTTAAAAGGAAAGATAACATAAAGTTATAGCTTGCTGGTCTAGCAAAGTATAACCGACGATATCTTCGGTATTTCAAGTCTTAAAAGTTATGAAATACCTTTGTATGATTTACTTAGGTCCAATACAGATTTATTTCAAGAGATGAAGTTTTTTTTTCAGAGGGCTGATGTGGCGCATCGGGTGAACGCCTGGCTTTGGCACAAACATTTGCGGGTTCAATCCCCGCCGAGGGCACCTATTTATGCTGACCATAAATATTTGTTTCTAAATCTTAAGTATTTCGTATATTATAGAAACCAACACAACCAACAATTACAATCAGCAATCATCAAAAGTAAGACAAATATACAAAAAGCTCAAAAGTAAACCGTACATAACTACAAATGGAAGGGCGACCTTATCGCTAAAAGCGATTCTCTTCAGGCAACCTTATAGGTAGGATATACCTTTTCTTGTGCCCATAGTAAAAGATTTGTTGCCGTAATATCAGATTTATTATCTAATGTTAATATTGAAGTTGAAACGAGTAAAAACTAATATTGTATAAATTTACGAACTTGTCGAAAAACAACATCTGAGTTTAAAACGTTAATCAACATTATAATATTTTATGCAACAAAAGACGTGGGCTGATATTTCCAAAATAGTTTTTTAATCAAGACCATGATTCAAGTGAAATTTTATAAGTAGCTAATTTGTATTAATTTATTACTGCTTTGTGACTGTTTACAAAATGAGGAATAAGCGTATGCCTTATAAGTATTTATTAAAGCAGGTTGATAATATGAAATTAAATTTACATAATAAATTAGCAGATTTAATCGTATTATCAGCTATAGGTACGTGCTTCTAGTAAAAGTTTGAATTAATTGATATTATAGCTTAGCTTTTTAAGCTTTCTGTACATATAAATCCTCATTAATAAAATTGGAATAAGTTCGGAGTAGTGTGAACATGCTTTGTTTATTTCCGTGACAATAACTTTCTAAGTTGACAGACAGAAACAAAAAGCGGAATAACTACTCCGAATTTATTCCTCTTTTATAAATAACGATTGATTAAGTTTTAAAGTTTAAGAGACAAACTAATTATACCTACTTATCACAAAATTAGATTAAATACCCCACTTAGTTAAGTGTTACGTAATTCTGATGGATGTCTAATTGGTAATTACTTAACGGGCAATTTGAAACGTATAGCAAGTTAAAATGGGCTTGGCGAGAATCGCCCGCATAAAATTAGTCATCAAACTAACTGTATGTTTTACAATGTTGTGCTCATATTCAGATATGTTGCCGTAATGGTTCTAAAATTGACACATCACTCGACAACCTCCATTAAAACTGAATGTGTTAATAAAATAAATTGCGATATTATCGCTGCCGCGTTTGACATAAACATCGAATCCTACTTACTTAAAGTACCTAATGGAAACGATTTAGTGCTACGGAATCGGAGCAACGCGATCGTTGCTCGACCGTCATTCGTTGCTATACTACTTTTAAAGTAGCGACTTAATATTGTTTTTAAATAAATATTCGAAATTTGTTTTTTTATAGCTATTACACTATTTAATCTAGTGTGTTTCTATAGCTATAACAAATATATCAGTAGTCAGATGCTAACGTTATAACTTGTAACGGTCGAGATTGCAATGTAAAGCGGTCTTTGTAACTTTCACAATTACCCCATATACGAGCTAAACTCCTTGCCGGATCTGAGTGCCGAATTCATCAAAAATTAATCTATTTTTTTTTTAAATTTTGAATGTAAAAAAATGATCTAAACTTTGCTTCTCTGTTATGACTATGAAGTTCTTTTTATTTTATTCGTATTTTACAAAATGAATTTCGACTATAAATTCCAATTCAAAGTTTAGTTTAGTATTTGCTAAGTTCAGTCTGAGCAAAATCAAGGTACGCAACGCACCATAGATTTCAGCCTAAGAGGCAAATTTGCTTTTTTTATGTTTTAATCCATTTAAGTTTTGTCTCTATCTACCTACTTGCTTATTTATTATAAATATACCTACAGCTATTCTGAGCTACCAAAAATGAGTTAATTATTGAAATTGCCGATGATTTAAGTTTTCCATTTGATGTTTTATGTAAGTATCTCTATATATTTAATTTTAAATATCCTCTTAAATTTAAATATCTAACGACCAAGAGCTGTCGCTTTGCAAATTGAAACCGCATGTTTTAGTCATTAATTTTATTTCTGTTTTTTTTTTTTCGTAAGTACATTTATTATTAATGATATTAATAAGCAACATTAGTTTTGTTAGATTCAAAACACGAACTATGCATTAGCAAATTTTGGTCTTTTAATTCACACATTAACGTAGATGTCATTAAGATTATTAACATATAACCATAAAATAAAGAATAACGATGACTATAAAAGTGTATTTTTTAGTATGCCATTATCATTAAAATGATTTAAGCGTTGATTCTGGTATTATCTGTAGTATAACTAGCAGAGTATGTTTTAATAATGAAATGATTCTGTTAAAAAAATATAATAATCGTTCTCACCCAAGCTTATATAACGGTTATTCGCGTACAAATTACAGAGCGCTGTAACACGCTGGAGTGGCGTGAAGCTGGTAAATTGAGTGTCCATCAAATCGCGCTTCCTATGGGCCGCGGTCGTCACTCGGCACTTGAGCCAGAACTCTCTCTCGCTCCCACACCTACCACAGAGAACCACTTCGCGTGATGTTACTTAATTAAACTTTCAGCTTAGGGTAAATTTAATTTCCGTACCAGCTCGAAGAGATTAAGTTTTATGTATTTTTATTCAGTCTTGGTTAATTTAGCAGTGAAGTTACAATTTTAATTGAGCACTTTGTGTTAATATTCTATTTTTTTTAAGTCATTCAGGATTTTTAATTTTACAAGACACTTTAAGCGTCAAGCTTCTATTTCACTCATGTCACTCCACTTGCGATATAAAACGGCCTTAGATTATCCATCTTGTCTAGTTTTAGTTAACGCGCCTCAAGCTGCCGATTTGAAAAGTCACCGCGGAATCCGCGTGATATGACTGTGAGTTGTCTACAGAATCGAATGTCTGCACTTGACTATTTCGACATATTTCTACCATCTTTTTAGGAATTTTTGGATTATAATAAAATCACAAATAATAATTTATTCAATAACATCTAATCTTAATTCTCGCTTCTTACTTATATTATAAAAGCAAAAGTTTATATATATCTGTATGTGACTTTGTTACCCTTTCACGCAACAATTACTGAACCGATTTCATTGAAACTTGAATATATGTACCTGGATACCGGAAATAACACATAGGCTACTTTTTACCCCGATATTCCAGGAACGGGACTTACGCAGGTGTAACCGGGCGCAGCTAGTTAATTAATAAACACAAAATGATATTTAATTAAAATATTTTTGCGTTGTGATCAAATTTTAAATTATTTAAAAAATATTCGTATAGGTACCTACCTACTAACAATACCTATAGTTGGGTAAAAAATATTTTATTTTCATAAATAACAAAGTTTCAGGTTAAACTGATTAAGTACCTACGTTTAAATCAATTCAATAAAAGATCCTGCCTGGCTGCATCTTAAAAGCACCTGAAATTTGATATTCCAAGAAACAAATGTATGAGAGCCACTAGATGCAGCAGTTGTGAGTTTACAGCACGCGAAGAGCAAAGTTTACGCGGGTGTATCTATTGTGGAGCTATGGCGTGCAGCGCAACCTTAAAAGCAATATCCGGCGCCGCGCGCGCCGTCCGGAAATGAACCGGAAACGGTGGTGTATTAAGCCGCAGGTACCAGCCCTTCAATTTATAAACGCTTGCGGGCGCATTCATAGCCTTCGTCGCATCGAGCTGCTCGCCTCTCGCAGATATCCGGCCCGGTTAATTTGTAACTTGCACTTTGCAATTTGCAGTTTGTAGTTTTACTAGATTAGGTACAGCTCTGTTATTTGTGTTCAACATCTTACTAGTGATTTCACTACGAATATAATTTGTTTACTTAGATCATTGTAATAATAGCAGATTGTACTTCACTTTACGATGGATATACACTTGTTGTGCCCACTGTACATGTTGTTATTATGGCTAGGCATCGACATGTTAAAATGTTGACTTAAAGCACGACGGAAGACAACATCTAAAATTACATTCTCTCGGCCTGAACTAACACAGAAATGAAATAAAGTCCGCAAACAAAAGTTTGCAAATCCAATATGATTTGGCGCGTCGGTAAACATCGGCAGCATCCCGGTGATATCGCAAACGAATAACATTAAACTTTGTATGGATTGAATGTAGAAAACCAATTTCGGTGCTCGGCGAGTGCGAGCCGATGGGATGAGGGTGTCAGAACGCTTTGACAGCTCTCTGATTGAAAAATACGGAAACCTGTTTATGGAGCAAGTGAACTCCTGCAATTTAGATCTTAGTTGTCGGAACATTCTTCACACACGTACCGTAAAAAAGATATATGTGTACCTATAATATACTTACCAATAGTCGATCGGCCGCAGTCTTAGGGATAGGGGTCTTGACTACCGCTCGGGGTCGTACTTAGTGCAAAGGTTGGCCATTGCCATACAGAGAGGCAATGCTGCTAGCATTCTTGGATCTTTTGCGCCAGGTGCGATCAAGGGTGGTTTATTTAATTGGCTCTATGTAATTTAGTTATAAATTTATTTTAATATGTTTGACTTTTTCTATTTGTAGTATTTGATTAAATAAAGAGATTTAACACTTACCAATATAAGGAAGTTCAAAGAATGTAGTAAATAGTCATAAGTATCACTTATTCTGTGACCAATACAACCGCAAAAGATCGTGTTCCTTTAACATTGTTGAACAGGATGACAGTGATCTTCTTACGTACCTACAGTACCGCATCATTCTTCACCCTCCGTTCTCAAATAATAAAAGGTCAATTTGTACAATGTCCCACAAAGGAGGATGTAGATATTTATTTAAAAAATAATGCGTGTCTACGTAGGTTAGGTACTGCAAGCCACTCTTCGGCAATTTTCACGTCACCGCTAAAAAGCAATGTCAAACATTTCAAATAGCTTTAGCCAAATTCGTTTCATTAGCGATACAAAATGATGAGAATAAAATTATCACACAGTTGAAAATTTGTTCGTTACCTATATTCGTATCAATAGGCAAGTCGTCCTAAGGTAAAATAAAAACATGTTTTGACCGAATTTACAATAAATTTAAACTCAATTCAATTAAGATTAAAGTTCAATTTCGTGTATTAAAATTTACCAGGTTAGTCTGCGCCTAAACCATGAGGATGTTTTTTTTTTCAAAAAGCTAAATCAGTGACAATTACAACCATGATTACAACGAACTCTTTGAAAATAGAGTTATGCAATATCTCGTAAACAGACGAGATCTAGTGCGGTCCCAACATCGATATATCATAAATTTGGACATCAGCATTTCGTTATTGGAATTTTCGTGATTTTCCTTAAAACGATATGACCAAATTGAAAAATTATGGGTAACTAGATATACCCAATAACAATGACGTAGGTATAGCTATGAACATTACATACCTTCCTCGAGTTTAATCTTAAACGTGAAATTGAACTTGTAAAACTTCCTACTAATTGACTCGATTGAGAACAAAGATAACTAGACGTTTGTTTTCGTATTAACTACTTTGAGAAACTTATATTCAATTAATATCTTATCACAGCCACAAATCAGTCGATAGGAAATCTAATTTACTACTCGAAGAGTTCATTCAAAACTGGAAATATTTTAATTGTTTTGCTTATTAAACAGGAAATCAATTTTCTAGTGAAACCGATCGAAATTACACCATTAATTTTATGATGAGCTTACTGTAAATAGCTCTATTAAAAAAGAAAGTCGTTTATCCGACCAAGTTACATTTAGTATTTTGTCGTGGACAAGTTTGTCAAGTTCATTTATTATTTAAAAACAAATCTCGGCATCTTTGCTCTGGTAATAAAGGTATTTATAATAAATTAACGTATTGTAGCGAGGTACCCGAGTAATGTACATGCATTTAAATTACACTCAAGTGCGGTAAAGTGCAGTGTTATTATACCAGAATGTGTCGGTCTGGCTAGTGAAATTGTGACGTGAACACAATATTGTAGAAAGGTAATAGGTACAGAGATTAAATTAAGCTTTTATTTTTATTTAAATTTAGTAAAATGTTACAGGAAATACTTAAGTGATTAATCCATTATGAATTTAAAAAAAACGTTAGAATTTTAACATAAGTAATATTTATAAGTCCATTCGTGGGGTTTTCATATGAGTAAATAAATGTGGTATTCAGATGGAATAGGTAGAGGGAGGAGAATCCTAGTCTGGTGTCCACGACATAATGTTAAAATTGGTTATAAAAGATATCTCTGCAGGTTAGTTTCGACTCCACGTACCTATGACTTTCAAAGTCCCGGAACTACACGTTGTGTAGTACACAATCACGTCATACTGGACAAACAAACAATTAAAAACGTGTTTACTATAAAATATCAGTCTGTTATCTCAACCTTTTTTCGTTTAAAGAATATTCAAAATTCCTGTCTCGGATTTCTTTCGAAAGCCTTCCGCGAGACTCCATTGTGCTCAATTGAATCGCGTCTTAATTACAAAACGGGTGAATATTTAATTAAAAAGTTTCCGCACGCGAGTAATTCCTTATTCCATGTATACGAGATTGAGTCAGCGTCGATTCCTCTTTTCTGCGAAGCCGAAGCCGTCGACATTCGACAAGGGTTTTTAATTGAATGCCGACCCATTGTACTCGTTAAAGCGATTCTGAGTTAATCACCGCGTTTTTCGTTCGGCGTAATGGAAGAAAGTAATTATCAATTAACTGCTCGATAATGGATTGTGGCCGCTTATCCGCCGGCTTATCTCGACGTGTAACGACCCACTCCCAAGCTTTTATAATTTAATAATGAATTTAAAATCATCAATCATTTCGTCGGTTTACTTACCTGAGCGGGGTGTTAGAATAGAACCATTTATTGTGTTTTGTATTTACCTACGCATTGCATATTGTTCAAATCAAGTTTAACTTAGGAAATTATTGAGTTTAATATAGCTACAAAAACGAAATATTTTAAGAAATAACATTTGGTATTTCAAAAAAATTATAGAGCGGTGTTGGTTTAGTGGTAGACACCCCGACTTTCATTCCGAAGGTCGTGGTCGTATTTTTCTTTAAGAAAAACGTACCTATGTGCGCATCGCTCTAACGGTGAAGGAAAACATCGCGAGGAAACCCACGACTTAAAGTCACGGCCCAATTGTAGAGCTAATTGCAGAAACAACACACAATTCACACACAAAACTTTAACTTATCTACTTTTATGTCGAGGTGAATAGTTAGAGCTTTTTTAGTGTGTGTGTTAGATGCATATAAACTTACGTAGATGGTATGTGTGGAAACGAGAAGCTGGCTCGCTGACGCGCGCCGATATTGTGCCGTGAATTAGCATTGTAAATGCAATCACAGGTGTCAACCCGCCAGCCCGCCACTCGCTCATCGAATTTATGCGCTTTGTGCTCAGACCACTATGAATATAACAATTTATTGTCTATAAATAACGATTACCTTCATGTCTAATGAAGCAATTAAATTGCGTGTTCACTTCAGACGTTTCAGTTGAAATACAATGACATTATCGCATATAATAAATATAGACTCTACACATTAAGCTCCCAAAATTAATTAATAAAATAATAATAACTTATGCCGCTTGCAAATTATTTTAAAACAGTTTAAAGGTAAACGAAAAATGACAACTTAGAAATATTTTCGAAAGTAGATACATTTTCAAAAATTTCATATGACAGGATTCGAACCTGTGCCTCTCGTTATCCAGGCGCTAACCACTATCAGTATCTCCTTGCGAATATATTTCTAAGTTTAAATATGGCTTGAGCAATAAAACATAAGAAATAAAAAATGTAATACTAGACAAAACGAAGTTGAAATTAAATACTTAAGTATCTAAAAATACCTTATTAATCGAAATTATCACCGTGGAAACCAGACTTTGTCATTGTCCGACAGCTATTAAGCGGATTAAACATGTAAGAAACCAATTAAGGACTTAAAACCCGTCAGTGTGGCGTGTAGGGCGGTTGATTCAACCGAACCGACGATCGACCGACGACGAGGCGGCAATGGCCGACAGACAACTATTAAATCTCATTAAAATAGCTAGCCGACGATCACAAACACTTATTTACGGCAGCGGAGCTAAGTTATTGCAGCTAAAGTCAACGTAACAACGCTTTAATAAGTCTTGTTGGTCTGACCGTTAATTAAGCAACATTATCGCAAAATCTATCGCGACAACATGCCGGCAATTATTGTTGTAGGGCTTCGTTGAGAAATTCAAGAGGTCATGTTAAAGTCTACTTAGGTACTCCTAACATTATAGGAATTACAAAGAAAAAATATATACATTCAATTAGATATTTAGCTCGAACATTTCACGACAAAGAGAATACTTGAGGTATTGCTGCATATCGTTTATAGATATATCGTCGGGAAATTCAAGAGGTCATGATAAAGTTTTTCTACTCACAGCATAGGACCTACAAAGAAAAATTATAATATATTCAATTCGATTTTTAGCTCTAACAATGACAAAGAGAATATATCCACTTAAGGAATGTTGTTATGTCTACGTACGTACCTACTTCATGCAGAATACAAACTATTTAAAAGTAATTTTATGCCTTACCATTCTTAATTAGTAGATAGGTACCTTCCGATGCAAGCATACTTTAATTAAAAGTGCCAAACGTAACCTACAACGCAAAACGAGTCTCAATACTTACACATTGCTATTTATTTAGGATGTTTATTAAAGTTTTTGTTTATTTATTTAAAAAAAAAAGCAGAAAATTTAACTTCTCGTAATTACTGTACCTCTCGACCACTTACAAACAAACATTATTTACGTAAGTATTTGTATTGAAAGGATTCGTAATAGAAACGAGGACAAAAGAAAATTCGTAATGGGCCATTTGCATGGAACATCGAGCTGAAACCCATTCATTCACTGTATGTAGAAATTAACCCCACGACCTGCGTTCGCATATTACGAAGGTCAAGGTTTAAGGAATGCAAATCTAAGATACCTATTATTCTATGTACTTGAACCGAAAAATTATGTTATTATGCTAGTTGCTATTAATAATCTATCATTTATATTGTGGTATCTAAAGCAACCCTAGAATTAGGTTAGGCGACAGTAGGTATACCTACCTAATAGTGTTCTTATATTAAATCTAAGAATAAAGTTTATTAAATAAATAATAGAAATGTGTTAAAGACGTAAGTTAGAGTAGACTGACAAGGGAAATTAACTTCATAGTTTTATTTTCCCACAGTGACATAATATTATTATAAACGGCAACCCGGGTAGGTAGTACTTGTTATTTAGTCTGCATTGTACTACCTGACAGTAAGAATAAAGAACTGTAATGGAATTACATTGAGAAACATTGAATAATTCGCGAATAATCGGTAGATAGGATCGAAACGGGCACGCAACGTCGCGAGCCAATAAAGGTAATGTAGGCAAGGTATTTGCCAATATCCGCGTGGAGTGGCCCTCCCAAATATCTTGAGATTGTATTCCCCCTACATAAAAATTGTTCCCGAATAGAGATACTACCCGGATAAATATTCAATTTCACTACGGACGAAAAAGATTTGATACCTTTGGTACCTACCAGGTTTATTGGATGATAGCCTTTGGAATCGTGTGGATAATCATATTCATAGTTTTTCGACAAAATATAGATGAGTTTTCCGTCGAAAATATTTTTATACAACTTCGGTGACCACACTTCCATCTAAATCTAATCCGGTCAAAGGTTTTTTTTTCTAATGTTTGTAAAAATAAGAGATGGGTTTGCAATTTTATTTTTAAGTTCCCCGTTAGATCTGTCCACACAATTTGTTACGATTTAGAAAACATTTTTTTAAATGCTATAAAGTAGTTTTGAAACGTAACGTAAATAATAAGCTAATAGGAATAGAAGACTGAGTGTATCGTCAACAAAATAGAAGTCGGATTTCCAATTTATTTTATTAGGTAGTATATCTTGATCTAATGGGGCTTTCTACATTATGAGAGTATATCATAGAGGGCAATTACAGTAATGTCCAGTGGGCGATCAGTCATAGGAAATGGAGCCATCCGGAGGTGTATCCACTAGTCGCAACCCTCGAGAGGTGGAACGACATGTAGATGAAAAGGGCAGCTGAATCTAATACAATCGGGAAAGCGATACTCGCTTTTATACTAGGGCTGACACTTTGGCCCATTTTAATAATAGAGTGGTTAATGCATTCTTAAAAATAATAAAAAATAGTTATCTTTTTCAGAAGGACTTTTTAGTATAACAAATTAAACCTCTGATCACTTATACTAGATAGGTATAGTTTGTGACACCGAAAATTAATACCATTTAATATTGGTTTTTTCCACCTGAATTTGTTATTTATAATTAATTCATCATTTTTGAATTTCTGACTACAAAACGTGGATCTAGTTACTTTTAATCATAATTGCTTGTAATTAAATACTGATATATACCATAATGTACCTACCTACGCAAAAGAAGACAAAACAACATTTAAATAGAGCTACAGTAAAAATAACAACAGTAATATGTACAGTATTGTACAGTGTATTACTCTTCTAGTATCGGAGCCTGATAACTACGGGGAAGTAGTTAAAGAGGAATGTAAAGTTTTATTGCATTTCATGATAGGGAGAGCGGACAAAGTATCGCATTGTTAGCAACCCTAGCCGAGGCGGGGTAGAAGGACGCGGGCGGGCGGGCTCGGGTATTGAATGAGATTGCTTCTTACTTCGGCAAATGGATCACGTAGTGGATGAGATGTCACAGTGTTTTAAGATCCCAATTCGACCGATTCGTTAGATAGTTATTGCCTTTATACGATATCCATCAATTGCTCTATCTATACACTTACGTAGGTACTTATCGGAATTTTGTTATTATCCATTCCCATGTGATTTATATAGGTATCCACAATGTTTTGCTATAACGACTATACGTTTATATAACAAGAACAATGTCTGTAGATACCTAACTACTAACGGTGGGAAAATCTTTCACCTTAGTGACACATTAAAGTTTATCGTTATACATAATTAAGTTTTACTGTGGTAACATCGTCGGTGTAGTAGTTATGCAAAAGTAGTTAAAACACTTTAGCTGTTTAAAGTATCCATTACGTAATCAAGTAGTAACATTCACACCCAGTAATTGGGAAATTCCCGAGCCGAGCCTCCCCGGCTGAGCTACGAGTACTCCGCCATCGTATCCCGTCTATGTCGCGTCGCGTCGACGGGCGGGAGCTGAAAAACAATTTCACGCCAAATCTTAGCTTGTGTTTTCCTATTTCCTTTTTATTTATCTTTTAGTCTTTCTTTCTTGAGAATCAATTTCACGGATGAGCGTCGCGATGATCTCGAGTCAGAAGCGCAGCAATCGAGTGGCGAGTGTTGCGTTGATCTTTATTGCGCGCGGTTTGCGGACATACAAAACAGCCCGTGGTTTGATTTTGCATTGGACTGGTCAAGTTTGTCGCGGTACTACCGTGGTGCCTATATGGGAGGGAACGGGTCCTCTCCTCATTATCCGGGGTGTCGCAACCCCGCGTCCGGATAATAAGCTTTCTGTTCGCTGTTCCTTGTGATTGGATGGGTTATGCGTGTGATATCTGCGTGTGCTACTCGCGATAATATCTAACTCAATTTTCTTTAACATCATTTCGTTAACGCTTTCAGCTTCTTTTCAATTTGCTGCTGGTTTTGCTGAATGTGTATTATGAGCTTATGAGATGGTTAAGTATGTTGTAAGTATAAGAATAAATACTTAATTATAATTAGATTTTGTTCATTACTTTGTGCTGTTTATTGTGTGTGGTAGTTTTGTGTATTAAGTATAACTAATTAATAGTGAGTAACAGTGATTGTTTTGGCTTCGACCCAGATGGCAGCGCATAAGCTGACGTGTGGAGTATGAACTGTACTCGATTTATTCTTTCATTTGTAAAGTGTTACTTAATAAAATATATAAATGTTTGATATACCTAGTCTAGTACTTCATAATGTGTGGTTTTAATTTAAATTACTAAAGACAGTATATAAAAAGTATTAGTTTTAAGGAATGTAGGTACTATGTACTATTCAAAATTCTCGAGTCCAAGCGCCCGCGCTCCTTTAGAATTGTCAATTTTACGGACGGTTAGTTTCCGGACACCGAACTTCCTTGGTCAGGGCGCGCGTCCCTTTACCTCCCGCTCTAAGCGGGCTTTTCGTTTTGAACTATTTGTCCACACTAATGATATTATCCATTATAAACATTGAACACACCTCATTTAACATAATCCAATCTGTTTCATCAACTTTTTATATTAATTATTAATGTATAAGTATAAATTTGTTTTTTTTTTTAACATAAATCGGTAGTTTATGTCTTTTTTAAAACAAAATACATTAACAAGATGGTATCCATCTACATAAAATTTACATTGTATGTAAGTATCTTAAGCGAAAGCTTCCCACTTAAAAGCTCTACAAATGCACTGAAAGCTCTTTCGCGCACTAATCCCAAACCTTTTAGCTGCAATCAAAAGCCCCGAGCGGAGAGGCTGGCGCGGGCGCGGGGCGATCCGACTACTGCTTGTGGAAGCGCCTAGGAATTTAATTTACATTTTTAATTAAGTTAAATTTTGTTCGGAAAGCTTTCACGGAATAGGAGTTTTCTTGATTAGAGTTCAGTTTGGCCTGAAGTTTGAGATTGATTAGTGGGTCCTTAATTGCTCTCTGTCGGTGAATAATGAATTCGATCAGCGAGGAGTCAAAGGGTATCACGGATTATATCGATGTTTAGGTGTCACAACAAAATGGTTACTGTATAAACAATCAATCAATAAACAATCAATTTAAGAGACTGTGCGAAATGTTACAATAAGTTAAAAGTCAATTCGTTTTCAAAATAAAAGCTTAATCGTATGGGAATATCCACATTGCGCCTCACGTAGTACTTGACGAAGGACTGTTCGCGTAATTGATGGAGGGGGTGAATTTTAACCTAATGCTGGTTAATTGATCGCGTTGATAACGTAGCTATAATGGAGATGCTTGCGATAGCCGGTCGCTGGCAGCGCGAGCGCGACCGGCCCTACCTCGATAGTGCCCAAATGGGTTTCAGCCGCACTCCCCAAATTGCTCGAATACTTTCATTTAATGGACCACTCTCGTTCCATTAGTGATGCATCAGATGAGCGACTACTACTAATCCACGAACACTAAGGCACAATTTTAGTCTAAATTACGTTAAACTTAATAGGTTTTTTCTCCTCTTTCGAACACGCACATGCTCAAATCATACAATGATTATATCTACCTATCTAACATCCGTATAAAATTAACATTATCACGCACTCTTTCTGGCGTTATAAAACATCATAATAGGCTTGTAAATCGGAAAGGGCACAAAGGAACCGTGCTATGGATGACATAAAACCGAATAAATAAGGGACTTCCGCGAAGCACTCGCGCCAAGAACCAGTGGAGAGCCGCCTAGCCGGTGACGTACGATTTGACGTGGAATATTTTATCCGGGACTGCGTCGCGTCGGCCGCCATTCATTCCACTTATCCCGGTGCTCTGTTGAATTTTTGACACATCAACGGGGCGACACATTGTCCTTTCTCTGGGTTTAGTGTAGCACTGTCCTTTAAATTCGTATTATCCATTGGGGCTCGTACGTCACTCTGACTTAACACGTAGCTCCTACCCAAAGATTAGTGCCACCAAAGTTCGTACGCCCGTGTCCATTTATGTCGAAACTGTATAATATAATAAAT
Source organism: Idaea dimidiata (assembly GCA_949358125.1). Lineage (NCBI taxonomy): Eukaryota > Metazoa > Arthropoda > Insecta > Lepidoptera > Geometridae > Idaea > Idaea dimidiata. Next base: position 8,737,335 of record OX442339.1, on the reverse strand, counting down.
CGTATCAATAATAAAATAACGTAACAAAAGTTAAAGAAAACAATTTTGATAAAACATTCTTAATATCCAATCAAAGAATAGCGAAGATATTTCAGGTTGTCGGTGGTTCTTGATGGCACATGAAAGCTTACGGAGCGGAACGCAGATGTTCTCCCGCCAATCTGACCGAATCCGGCGCAGAGCAATCCATATTAGATTTGCCCGTACTCTCATATCCATTCAGAGATGTTCATATTTTATTGGGGCCAATAAAACAGATTCATGAATATGAGAAATGCATAACGAATACCGTATTTATGGAGGGAGGCGCGCTCGCTCCGCGGCGTGGATGTGTCGCGGGTAATTTGATAGCCGCCTTTGTAACAGGTGCTGATGGGAATTTCGATGCGGTTATAAAAAAATTCATTTCATTTGAGTTTGATAGCATATTCAGTTTTTTTATTCATTATCGATATGCTATTTTATTTAAAATCGCAATAAAAACTTAGTATGAAATATCGATTTCGAAAAGATTTTATTCGGACGTTGATTTCAATTTTATGAATTGAATATTATAGCAGTTAGGTTAAAGAACTAGTAATTTTTATGTAAAATGCGATTATTTTAATGGGTTTGTGTAGTTCAGTATTAAGATTGCGTCGACTTTCAATATCTTTGACAATTCTTTAATTCAAATATGTTTTATTTGAAAACAAACTGCTGGTGGTCTTTTTTTGTATAAAAACACCGAATTACAAGGACTTTATCATGCAAATTCCTTTTAAGGATAATGCTTTTGAAATACTTAGGTAGGTACTTAAGAAGTATACAAATTACTAAAAGCTATAAATTATTTGCAGACTTACAAAAAATCGCAATAAAACCAGAATTGAACAATTTAAAAAAGCAAAAAGATTGCAATAAAAATTGGTAATATTTAGGATTTTAGACACCAATTCTCTGCGAAGGTACATAATAATAAATAAATAATAATAATAAATAAATAAATAAATCCTGTGACGAACACACAGCGCCATCTAGCCCCGTGGTAAGCTGCTAAGCTTGTGTTACGGTGACTAGACAACGGGTATACTACTTATATTTATTTTTCTTTTGTAAATACATACATATTATACATAGAAATACGCCCAGACTAGATACAAATATTTATTTTAAGCATAAATATTTGCACCCAGCGGGAATCGAACCCGCAACCTTCTGTATTGCAGCCAAGCGTTCGCCCGACGCGCCACAGAGGTCGTCATACAAATGACATTTTAACTCGTATGTTAGCTGGTTCCCCCTAGTTTCAATTTACAGCTTCAGATGGACGTCTCGACTCAGCCTTCAAGAAATACCCCTGATAGTGAATTTGTTTGTTCACTTTGCGTTTGAAATTCGACTCTATATCGCATTTGTAAGACAGAAAATTATTAGTTTGAACGCCAAGAAAACGCTATTTTCCGGAAAAATAGACTCTGAGTAGCCCGGATAGGGTAGATAGTAGGTTGCCTGATTAGTTGGCTAGATCTGTTTGACGGCAGTTTGTTAGAATAATAAGGTCTCGCGTGAAGTGGACGTAAGGAGAGGATATCGTTTATTCTAATGAGATTTCGTAGAAGACGCAGTGGCAGTGTACCGTATCCAACTTGCCAATTTAGTGATAGGTACCTACCACGTTCATCATCATCATCATCATCATCAGCCCGTTGCAGTCCACTGCTGGACATAGGCCTCTCCAATTGCACGCCACCTAGATCTATTTTCGGCTTCTCGCATCCAGTTTGTGCCAGCCGTCTTGCGCAAATCGTCGCTCCAACGTGCCTGAGGACGTCCTACACTACGTTTGCCGAGACGCGGTCTCCACTCTAGAACTCGTTTACCCCAACGGTTGTCGGTTCTACGGCTAATATGGCCAGCCCACTGCCACTTCAGCTTGCTAATCCGGTGAGCTATGTCGAAGACTTTGGTTTTCTGACGGATCACCTCATTTCTGATGCGATCCCTCAGAGAAACGCCGAGCATAGCTCGTTCCATAGCTCGCTGAGCGACTTTGAATTTGTGGACCAACCGTGCCGTTAGTGTCCACGTTTCGGCTCCGTATGTCATGACGGGTAGGACGCACTGATTAAAGACCTTCGTCTTTAGGCACTGTGGGATTGACGATGTAAAAACTCGACGTAGCTTCCCAAATGCTGCCCAACCCAACTGAATTCTCCTGTTCACCTCGCCCTCAAAGTTGTTTTTTCCTAACTGCAATGTTTGCCCTAGGTAAACATATTTTTGAACAACTTCGAGAACGGCGCCGCGTATCGCAATAGGTTCCGGTAGAACATGTTCGTTGAACATGACCTTGGTTTTGTCCATGTTCATCCGTAGGCCAATGCGTACAGAAGAGTCAGCCAGGTCATTCAGCATCCGTTGTAGGTCCTGCAGCGTTTCTGCCATGATGACGATATCATCTGCAAATCGCAAGTGAGAGATATACTCGCCATTAATATTAATGCCACGTCCTTTCCAGTTCAGCGTCTTAAACATATCCTCCATTGCATTTGTGAACAATTTCGGGGAAATAACATCCCCTTGTCTCACTCCTCGATGCAACGGTATGGGCCTTGTTTGCTGATTCTGTACTTGGACGGACATGGTGGCGGACTCGTAAAGACATCTCATCACTTGGATGTACCGCCAATCTACTTGGCAGCGCTGCAGGGACTCCAGAACAGACCAGATTTCAACCGAGTCAAAGGCTTTTTCATAGTCCACAAATGCTAGACACAGGGGCTGATTATACTCTTCGGTCTTCTGTATAATCTGCCGCACTGTGTGGATGTGGTCTATGGTGCCATATCTGCTCCGAAACCCAGCCTGCTCCGGTGGTTGGAATTCGTCGAGTCTTCGCGCAAGACGGTTCGTGATCACTCCAGAAAACAGCTTATAGACGTGGCTTAGAAGGGATATGGGTCGATAGTTTTTCAGCAGGGTCTTGTCTCCCTTTTTGAAGAACAGGACGACCACACTCCTACTCCACGCCTCTGGAGTTCTCCCTTCGAACAGGACAGCGTTAAAAAGCTTCTGGAGCTCCCTCAGTACGGGTTTACCTCCTGCTTTCACCAGCTCTGTGGTAACGCCATCCTCTCCAGGGGCTTTTCCATTTTTGAGCTGTCTAAGAGCGATCTCGATTTCGTCAATACTGACTTCTGGCAGGTCTTCGGTGAAATGGCGTGTTAATGTTGCTCTAGGATCCTCATTTTCGGGATTCGGCTGAGATGCATGCGATGCGTTTAATCGGGCATAGCCACGTTCGTAGTAATACAAAATGATTTTCAATGTAAAATCGAAGCTTCTAAAATCATTATGAAAAATGGGTTTCAAAATATAAATTTCTGCCAATTCTACTAATGTTATAAACGTTAAAGTTTGTATGTATGTCACTTTGTTACCCTTTCACGCAAAAAGTACCGAACCGATTGTGAAGAAACTTGGAAAATAGATAGCTGGAGACCTGGAATACACTAGGCTACTTTTCCCCCCTTTTTACTTTTCAAAGTTGACTTATAGAAACAAAAAGTGGAATAACTACTCGGACCATTATCCCACGTTACTATAGTGTCTTAAAAAATGTTGTCACTTCCTCCACCAAAAACTTAAAAATGTATATGTTTTTTTAATTTTAATCACTTTTACTCTACAATCTTAATAAGTATACAATTATCTTATATACTTATAATAAAGAAGGAGTGGACCAAAGTATTTAAGAAAAGTTGTCCAAAGGACCTAGGAAAAGTAGTTATCAAATTTTTTTTTTAATTTATGTCTGGCTGTCTGTTTCTCTGTTTGTTTCTTATACAGTTAAAACTAGTAATCCGATTGAAATCTGGTTTACTAATCCAGTTGAAATCCAATATTGAATAGTTCTATTTTCGAGGAACCTAGTGGCATACTTTACATCGATATCCAATTAGTAGAACCCGAGTATGAACGAAAAAGTCGGTTATGCACTATTTCTTCGCAGACGAAGTCGCGGGTAATAGCTAGTGTGAAATAAAATAAGAATAAAAAAAACCTTTACTTATTTCTCAACTTAATAATGTGATTGTTGTGCTGCTGCTAATCTGTTGATAGCATGCCCCAATGAATAATGCATAAGATTAAAGACAACATTTTTATGGTCTAATATTTATTCAAAGAGCTCAGATTACGTTCTTTAAATTTCATAATTTTAGAATCAACGCTTTAAATCACAATTAATTAGTTTAATTCTTAACTGGTTTGAATATTTCCTTGTTTATTTACTGAGAACTTTAAAAGGAACTGATATTTTTAGGTAGGTACTTTGTTTGTCACTATATTCATAACTTTAACAAGTGTTTCCCTGTTGTTCACAGATCTAAGTGTGCTGGGATGACACAGTGATTACGTCACCATGATTCGAGATCCACCGGCCATGCACAAACCAGAAAATGCTAATAGTAAGTCTTATAACTCCCATACACGAAACATATCCGAATTCTTTAATTTATAACCATATTCCAACCGTACGCAGGCTTCAAATATGCTGTAAAAAGTAAATCAGAGGACAAGTTTATGACGGCAAAAATGTAAGCAGAAGACATTTTCGTTTTGCTGACTTCAATTTTTTCATAATATTAGGACAAACAGGTCGCGAATAAAACGCTGGAAGGGTTGTGCCATAAACCGCCCGGCAGCGTCCGTCGCGATATTAAAAAGGGGACGAACGATATTGCAATATCACATTTATGCGAAATGTCCGACACCCAGATCGTATTGATAAAAATAAGCGATTTTTTATTGTTCTCCATAATTTCGTCCCTCAAGTATCTACACACAGTACCGACCCACATTTGTGTAGTCTCAGAATGAAATAAATTAAACAATTTAAAAACACATTACTGGAGCACGGAACCCAGTGAATTACGATAAATCTATAGAGTCACCCCGTCCTCTGCGCAACGTTCTTAAGCCTTTATCTGTAATCAAAATCGTATTTTACTTTGTTACGGCTACTAAGCTATTCGACGTGATGGAAAATTGAATATCCTCTGCTACATCAATGTATTACGTTTACAATCTTTGGCTAGAGATATTGCCGACTGAATATTACTTATATTTAAAGCTTACCTATTGGTATTTGTTAGTAGCATGATTTCCCAAGAGCAAACATTTTTAATCATGTGAATGTTTTAGTTGAGCATGAAGAAGTAATAACAAATTTTGCATAAGCGTGGGATCATGTGCACAAGGAGCAAAAGCGTAAAATTGCGGTGACAGTGCGGTGTGGGATGGTAGTTGCGGCAGCGATGCGAGGTAGAGGAATAGCTAGCACATGGCAGTATAAAGAGGCAATGTGGTGTGTGGAGCGCAGCGCGGCGGAAGCGGTGTAGCGTATAGACTAACTCGCTCGCGGCTACGCGACTGCTCTGGGCCACCCTGATAAAATTTATGGCCACTTCCCCTTTAAAACAATATTGAGGGCTCAGTTGGGATTTATGTCTCGCCGCTGCTGCAGCGACTCAATTTATTCTTCAATTTTTCATACAATAACTCACACACGTATTACGAGTGATGGATGAAAAGGACTAACTTTCGGGCTTTAATAAGAACCTCCAGATGCGAATCTCCAAATTGGCTGAAGTTTATTGCCCACTTATGTCAGGCTTAAGTTTCGCCGGGAGCCTTTCTCGGAGAAAATAATTTATGACGTAGACTCTCTCGACTTGTATACGTTTGATTGTCATTTGTAAGTTGTTAAAAATATTGAAAAAAAAAATCTTCATTACGAGAATAAATATGCGCGTACCTATAGTATTAATAACCTGTTTACGAAATAAATAAAGTTCAAGTTTCCAACATTCAAGTACATTCTTTTCAAGTATGTACTAATACAAACCTCATTATGGTTTACTAGTACTTAATAAGATGTTTTGTAATGTTTATATTCAATACAAAACTGTCAAATTTGTTCAGAAAGACAACTGTTAAAGAATAAAAAAGCTGTTTTTTTTTCAAATGCCTGTTCTTAATCGAAAGTTTAATTGGTGAAAATTATTTTCTTGGAAATCGTTTACCACTGCCATTAGACTTAATTCAAAAATTAATTTAAACTTTCACAAGGTTGAGTTGCGAGCACCGACGTAAAAGCAATATCAATTTCATAATTTTAATTAAAAAAAACTAACTTCCCTGATGACAAAGTCTCGTACTTTTTTAATAACAGTAATATCGTTGCCTGTCAAAATATACGAGTAACGAGTAAGTAGGTACAGAGAGGATATTACATTTATTATTTCTGTGCAGTTTGACTTGTGAACGTGGTATGTTTAATATACGCCAAACTAATAGCAAGTTTCTCTTTATTGCATGTGCTCTAACCCTCTAATATGTAACGTGATTCATTTTGAACAATTAACTGGGTGCATATTTACTTTGAACACTTGTTTATGATACTTTTTTATTTTTATTTACGGCCGCAAATTACCAATATGCATGCTAAAATGTACTGTGATAGGTAGGTAAGGTAATAAGTAGACTGGTATGTTACTATGTGACTATTACGAATAATGATCGTTTAAGTGCTATTGAGGGCGAACATCCAACTAGTTTACTTTTAAGTATACATTCTAATCGGAATTTATGCAAACCCACATTTAGTTGGGTCTAATTACTACCCGTATAATCGATGTAGCTCGTATGGAGATGATTACGCACCTTGATTGTTTAACGACTTTAACTATTGATCGAACGACAAAGCTAAACAACCTACTCAATAAATGTATGTGAAATCTTTTCCGAACAGCTGCAACCACAATAATTATATAAATCCATTAGTATCCCACTTTAGATTATCTATGCGTATGATTATTTGCTTTAGTAATGAAAATGAATAAGTGGTCCGTTTTAATGGTATTTACTCTGAACTGGTTAAATAATTTTTTTAACACAACAGAGGAAAAACACTGTCCGTAATGCTTGACAAATACCAACATAGCGAGTAGGTTCGAAACGAATATAAGGGCGTGATCTTTGAGTTTTACAAATGAAGTTTTTTGGACTACAAAAAACCACAGCACTCCACAGAGAAGATAAAAACTTAAACGCATAATAAAAGATAATAAAAACGAAACTTAATTACTAAAGGTAGCGCAACAACTTTTTATAAAAACTCCAATCCATTATTAATAAGCAGGCCTTGATTACTGCTTTTTAATAAAGATATCCGAGAAGTAGGTACATAATTAAAAGCAGATGTCCATAAACGTAGTTTACTTATAGAGTAACTCAAACTGCAGGATATGTACGATAGAAATCGAGTACCTGGAACGATGAATAGTCAATGCGGATATGTTACAGCATGCGGGTTGTCTCTAGTTAATTGCAAAACGCAAACTAACGTACCACCGAAGAGTTAGCTCAGCTCCATCTCGGATCATTACAATAAACTGACATTTAATTAAAACCGACCTGTTTGCTGGGTTATACTACAAACACACAGATAATGTTAATAATTATCTTTCTTTGATGAAGTACCCAGGTTGTTAAAACACTTTTGTTACGTAGATTTTTGTTCTGTTTTTTTTCTATGTTGGATACAAAGCTAAAAATAATAAACGATTTTTCCCAGTTGTCCCCTCTAGCCCTGTTCCGGGGGTGACAATTCGTTGCGACTGTCCCCTTTGCAACCTGGCTAAAGGGGACAAATAGGAATTATGTTTTACAGTTGTCGCGGGGGGGGGGGGGGGGGGGGGCAAATGGGAATATCCCCAATTGCCCCCTCCCCTGACACCACACGATTAAAATCGAAAAATGAGTTTCATTTGAAGCTTACCTACTAGCACATTTTAAAAAACCTGTAGGTAATACCACAAACAGAAATAATTAAAAACTAGTAGGTATATGTAGTAGTTTATTATAGGCTGTGCCTAAACCTATTATGAAAAAATAAAGGAATCCTAATCTATATATCAAATTAATGTTATATAATGTAGTTTAAAATAACGAACTTACGAGTATGGGTAATGCATGAGCAAATAAAAACGAGCATCAAAAAATAACGACCTCCTGACATGTCCATTCTATTGTCGTTGATTGTCGCCCTCTTCTTTTACCAAAATAAATTACTTTTCATCCATTTCCTGGTTTCTTTTCATTTCGGCGCCTTAGTACGTTGGCGTCAGTCGACTGGCTGTGTCGGCGAAATTATACCGCCCGCTCAGCACAGTAGCCAAGTCTCAATCAAATAAAGGCGGCAATAACATAAAAAACTAAATGCCATGCCTTCACACACGCAGCAAAACATTGACGCCTAAGTTCGCAAACACCGTGACGAACTAAGCATTACGTATAGTTGTTTTTATCAGGACCAAATTGATACTTAGTGAAAACATTTACAGCTATCTAATATACCCTTATCTGAATTTGCAATTAAAACAGTTTTTTAGTTCTGAGCCAGTGTACCTTATCGGTCCAGCTAGCGGCTATTACATCGAGCTCTGTACGTAATTATAGCGTTAACAACATGCAGGACCAGAAATGGACAAAACATGCCAACAACGCCTTTCTGCACGTTCGCCGTCATCACCATCGTAAGCAACATTTCCACGGAAAACTCACGGATCTCTAAAAGCACCGACAAAAACAACATTTCTTACTGTAAAGAAATCGAGCCAATGTGAATACGTTCTTAGAATATTAAGGAAACCGCACTGAATTGATTAACTTCAAACATTTCGCGTGAACATTGAGTCGGGCTAAACGGAAATTATCTAATTAGATTAAATTCGTTTACTGCTTTGATGATTCTAACGTTGTAAAATTTAATCATAAAATGCAATAACTCTAATGAGTTTCGGTATAATAAGAATTCTGGTAGGTGTTAAAATTGGATGACGTAATGGTAGGGAGGTATCTAATTTTATTACATTTTGCCTGTTTTAATAAGTTAATTACCAGCCTACCTACGAACTGTAGCTTAGGTAGGTGTATAATTCGTAATAAGTAATAATGATTTTCTATTATCTACCTAATTGATGTTACCTATGTATGTAGGTGTTTATATCTATTGGTATGCACAGCATGTGACATTAATCTAATTTAGTGGAATCCCTACTGTAGAGTAGTAGACAAATAACGAGCCACTAATAATAATTGAGAATGATGGCGGCCCGGCGAGAACGTTCAACGGCATTTTATTAGTTTATTATTAAAGTAGAATCGTCATTAATATAGACCAATTAAGTTTATTATCACGATGTCAGCTTCAATAAACGATACGTATCGGCGGCGGCGACGATGCGCCAGTGATCGATTGCTATAAGTAACGATCACCTAGTTACCCTTTCAATTGATTCCTTGATTGGTTTGACGTACGCATTAACTATTATATATATATACTAATAATATACTCGTATTTCGATAAATTGAAACTGATTGTTCACTAAATGACCAGTATAGATACTTAATTACCTATTATTTATACATTATTGTCTGGTAGGTGCGCAAGTCGCAATCCGGGGGGATATCAATATACACCTTCCTATTGAATCACTTTATCCACTAAAATAACCGCATCAAAATCCGTTGTGCAGTTTTAAAGATCTAAGCATACATGAACAGATGGACAGACAGAACGCCGGGAAGTGACGTTGTTACATTATACTGTGTAATGATTCGGATTTCACTCTCACAAATTGTCTAACTTGTCCACGATGTATAAGGAAATTAACTTTATGTAGTTATAGCCATTTAGAGCGTGAATGTATCATTAAGTTTTATAGTTAGCATCGTAAACGCACATAATGAGTCCACATGTAGCCATGCTATGTCACCTTTTTTATTGTGTGAGAAAAATGCGTGTGCGCATCGTAATGACGTCAGAATAGCCGCCCTACCATGATCTGTTATTTATAAGTCGTCACTAAGTCGCCACAATACCGTTCATCTAAACTTAAAAAAAAAAACATCAGATACTTAATAAAAAAACAACTTCAAACAAATAAAAGATATTTTTTTTTATTTCTGGTTTTTTATAGTCGGTTTTTTTTTTAAATAAATATTTATTTTTTTGAGCGACTAAAGGACGTTGAAAAAAAAAAGAAACGATCATGGTAGGGGGCGGTATGGTATGAAACCGGCGCAGGCGCGGTCGCATGGGTGTCACGCGGCACGACTTCGCTCGAATTAATTGAACCAATTATACACAAAGTAGCAAAGAAAACAATTGAAACAAGCTCAAATACGTAGGTAATAGCGTTGTGAATCGACATTATGAACAATTACAGGTTTCTGTAGAAAGAGTTCTGATAAGATACAAAGTTTAAATGAAAGGTTTCAGTTTTAAAAAAAATCCGTTTTTTGCCTCTGGTATAAAATTTGCTCTTTTTTTTTGCTGCTTTTTAGATTTAGCACGGCAGATATTTAGCCATGTCGCCTTTTTTTATTGTGTGACAAAAATGCGTTTGCGCATCGTAACGACTTCAGAATATATGAATCCGGCGCCGGCGCACCAGTGTCACGCGGCACGACTTTACTCGAATTAATTGAACCAATTATACACAAAGAAGCAAAGTAAACAATTGAAACAAGCTCAAATACGTAGGTAGCGTTGTAAATCAACATTACGAACAATTACAGGTTTCTGTAGAAATAATAATTCTGTGTAGTTACGAAGTTTAATTTAAATGAACGTTTCTATTTTAAATAGTGAACATGATCTAATGTACGAATCGATGGTGGAAAGGAAAACAAATTAAACGCCACTTTAGTCCAAAATGACTTTTATGTATATACAGTTTGATTGTGTTTCGAATTCTCTATCGATCTGTCTAGGTTAGAAACTTATCCGATGTCATTTTTGGAGTATGAAATGGGGTATTTTAAAAATAATATGCTACCCTTAAACGACCTTTTTATGAATATTTTTTTTAAATGTCATATACTTTTTATAAAAATATTGTAAGTGCCTCTTAAGTTGACCAAAACTATTTTTCTACCAAGATGGCACATCGTGCAATTTAACCTTCATAATTAATATTTAATTTGGTCTTTCATAGCTTTTTTCCTAAGTTACGTCTAGATGCGTCGTAACACGTTTTGTCCCTCGGAAGTACCTACAAGTTTCGGTTCTTATTCCCATCCTACTCTTCAATTTATAGGTTTATTTACTTTCCGAGCATAAATAATTTTGAGAGTCGCATATCATTTGATTTACCTTCTTCGTTTTTAAAGTTGGTGTTTTTAAGCAAACAATCGAATAAGTTAAAAATAGACAGGCAATAATAATGCCCATGCAAATAGGCAGTAGAATGACCCAACGTTCAAAGATGAAGATAAAAATTAACGAAATCAACAATGATGAGATTCTTATTTGAATAGAAATTGCATTCATAAACGCATATAATATTATTGTCGATATATTATATCACCATTCTAAAAAAAATACAGACATTGTACAATGTACATAAACGTTTCTCCTGTGTTGTTTCACCAAAGCCATAATAATATGAAGCATTTTGGTTTCTAAGTTTTTAATTTTATTAGGTAGTTAAAATAATAATCTTCTCGAACTTTTTTTGGAGATTTGGTGATTAATTAGTGTTTTTCTCTGCTAACTCAAACAGTAATCAAAATGAAACGCCATTTTTTTCCTAATAATTGACTTTAATTAATTTAATTTTAAATTCAAAACATAGAGCACAAAAGACTCAATCTACTCACTTAATTAAAAAAAAAAATTCTTTATTAAAAAAGTTATGATATTTTTTCGTTGATTTTGAACTATAAACAGCTCTGCTCAACAATTGTCCAGATGGCCCGTGATTGGTTTTTACCTTTTCATCGTCGATATGTAAATAATTAGTCGGTATTAAGAACAAACCATTCAATGTATCCAGGCCGTTAACAGCCGGTCATTTCAAAGAAAAAAGTAAACGAAAAATGATTAACAATATTTAAATGATACTGGCCTTTAATTTATTTTCTAAGAGTACTTCTCAACCAGCCATCGAGGCGTGAGTCGAGAGAGTACCAAAACTTTTCTATTTCACTCGACGTAGAGGGACTTTTTTTACGATTGTACTATGTGCTTCCTTAGAAATATATCAAAAATGTGTTTCTTACTTTGTTATGTATGTTTGTTCTAGGTCAACAGGATGATAGCAAATATGGATTAAGTGCGAGTTTAACGGGTAACACGGGTGGGGCCCGACTGTGTGCACAATGCGGGAAGGTAATCACGGAGAGATTCCTCCTCAAAGCCATGGAGAGGTTCTGGCACGAAGATTGCCTCAAGTGCGGCTGCTGTGACTGCCGCCTCGGAGAAGTAGGCTCCAAACTCTACTACAAAGCAGATCTCATGCTTTGCAAGAGAGATTATCTTAGGTATGTCTAAATATATATAACTCAAAGGTGACTGACTGACATAGTGATCTATCAACGCACAGCCCAAACCACTGGACGGATCGGGCTGAAATTTGGCATGCAGGTAGATGTTATGACATAAGCATCCGCTAAGAAAGGATTTTGATAAATTCTGCCCTCAAGGGAAAACATAGGGAAATACTTCTTAACGCGAGCGAATACTTCTTACTAGTTAACTATAAAACCCATAATGATCATCTATCAGCCCTTATCCGTCCACTACTCAACATAGGCCTCTCCCATACGGCGACGCCACAAACAGCGATCGCGAGCTACCTCCATCCAACGACTCCACGCGACCGCTACCACTAGCGGTTATCTGTCCTCCGAGCTATATTATGGCCTGCCCATTGCCCACTTAAGTCCGGATAAAACCCATAAAACACATAAAAAGAGGTCAATTATGAACAATAACAACCATTTTTAAAAGGTCATTAAAACCATAAGTATATTTCAAATCATAGAAGACCTCATTAAACTTACAAAGAGTACATATTTTCACGAAATTAACCGACCAATTCTCTTGTTTAAAAAGTAATATAACTAGCGTGCGTTTTAAGTGGTTGTGATGTTTAAAACCGTATGTATTTCATTTTTATAACCCTGTTATTTTTAGGGTTCCGTACTCAAAGGGAAAAAACGGGACCCTATTACTGAGACTTTGCTGTCTGTCCGTCTATCACCAGATTTTCTTGGATGATGTATTTCTGTTGCCGCTATAACAACAGTTTCTAAAAACATTATGAAACAAATATTTAAGGGGGGCTCATATAAAAAAAACGCGGTTTTTTATTCTCACTTCTTCGAACACGGACACTATTTGTATACTGTTGCCATGGCAACAAAAATTGTTTTGCAATTAAGTTGCTACTATAGATGTCACTGTAATCGTATTGTAGTAAATGAGTTTGTTATTTTATATAGAAAGAACAGATGGTCATAAATTTGTTAATGGTATAATGGTAAATGTGTAATGGTACGGAACCCTTCGTGTGCGAATCCCGCACTTGACCGTTTTATTTTTATTTTTAACAGGTTATTTGGTGCCACCGGCAATTGCGTGGCGTGCAACAAAGTCATTCCCGCCTTCGAAATGGTAATGCGAGCGAAGAGTTTTGTTTACCATTTAGAATGTTTCGCCTGTCAACAGTGCAATCACAGGTAAAGACTCCGAGAGCGTTTGAGGGGCCTAATTCTGTAAGAAAATCCTTGTAAAATCTACACGACATCCACACGGTTGCCAGAAGGTTCAAAGTTTTATTTTAACATAGTATCGAGTCATGGTCGAAAGCCACGTGACTTTTTGTTGAGTTTAATAAAGAACTGAGAAGTAAAATAATCATAATAATTAGTAGGTAGTTACTCCAGCAGTTTTTTCAATCGGCAACGACAGCCGTTTTGTATGAACTGGCAAAACTTGGTAAAGACCGTGGAGAGATTGCGGTTATTTGTATGACATAGTTGGCTTTTTTAAATTCACAGGTTTCAACCAAGTTACCACATATTTTAGAAAAGTTGACTGGTGTCTACCGCGGAGCTACGCGGTTTCCTTCTTACAGAATTAGGTCCCTGGTAGTGTTTTTATCGAAGATGAGAGTTTCTGATATAGAAGAAATAAATGGTCTATAAATTTTGTTCAGGTTCTGCGTAGGCGACAGATTCTATCTGTGTGATAATAAAATCCTTTGCGAGTATGACTACGAGGAACGGCTAGTGTTCGCAAGTATGGCCGCCAACCCGACAGGCCTGGCCCACATCCGGAGACAAGTCAGTGGATTACAGGTACCTAACACTATTTTTAGTACAGTATTCTCAGTTTCCGATTCCTAGTCTAGACACAACCTCTTTTCAGTGTGTCCCAAATAAAATAGACAAATCAAATTATTCCATAATATATGGGGTGCGGCCAGAACTTTTTGATAGATATTTTCGGATAGGTGACTTCATCTAGGTCCAGTAAATTTGTATGTAGTAAAAACTTACGTAGGTAACTTCTTCTAATTATTGTTGATTGTCACAATTCTCTTCGATCCTTTGATGTCTTTGAAGTTTATCTGTGAATTCTTCTAATCTGTTTTTTATAATAGGTATCTATAACTTATTACTTTTATAACAATTCCGAAATATAAAGTTCTTCGTTCCTTTTCTCCACATCCTGTATAATTGAAGTGAGCTTATTGATTGGCCCATTTATTCGACTCTATTTCAAATCTGTTCAGGGTTGTTATTTTCTCTCATATAAAATGAATCCATTTAGGAATATCAGCCAATATGCTGCCTTTCCCACAGTAATAATTGTCGTCTAATACGCCACGTCATGTGATATCAACTGACGTGGACAAATAAGTCTTGCAGGTATACCTTGTGGCTGCAATTGACTGTATTTAATAATCAAGTAGGAAGTTCTTTAAATAGTTCAAAGACAAAAGTTCCTTGTCATTATAATTTATGTAATTACTAGCAATAGAAAAGCAGCTTGTTTAAGTACTTAGTATAATTCGTGTTCGAAATACACTTTCATTACGAAGCGCCTTCGCTGTCCCAAATAAAGGGCAAGTGAAAAAGTCGAGTCGGTGGAGTAAATAACTCCCACAAGGACACTGTTAGTGGGAGATTCTATCTCCACTTTATTATGTTTCTTTTGTGATCATTAATCTTTCTCGTACGAACGCTTGTCGGAATGCGAATGTGGGGGAATCTATTTCATTTTATGAGTCGCGCGAGTGGAGGGAACCCATTCAGCCGCACGACATTTCTAATCGACTTTTTGATTGCGCTCACGGTCTACTGTGGAACTTGCTCGACAAGAGATTCGAACAACGAATTTAAATTACTTACTTATGTTTGATTTAATGTAACATAAGAACTAACTATTGTTCTGAGAAGTTAACATTTGATCGAGTTGTATTGATTCGAATAGATGAGTGCCTAGGTGATTTGTGATCTCTGAGGAGACAGCGGTGCCTAGAAACTCAGATTGGCAAATTTCTGCCAGGTTGGAATTCATTTTACTGTCAACCTTCATCAGCAACTGAAATCATCCAGGTTGAGATAGTAGTCAATCGTAAACTTACTAATAAAAAATCTATTCGAACCATGATGAGTTTTAGATTACGTTTTATTTTCTTGGGTATTATTTAGCTTGGCTTTAGCTTTAGCTTTCTACCTATTCACTGTTCCCTCTTTAGTACTATCTGGGTCCAGCCCTTACGGTACAAATCTAACTCGTCGCGACATCTCCTTTATTATCTTGCACCATTATTTCATCACTACATTTAAAGCCATCTTCATATCTAAGTTTGGAAGTCAGTAGCCAAACCATCTTTGCAACTCTGCATAAAATACAAATAAACAGCGTTTGGTCTAATTATCTGGGGATTTACAACTTCTGGAAAAAGTAATTGTCGATCTAAGCTTCTTCGGAGATAGAAAATTGCTGGAAAAAGTAATGTCTAGAATTGGATCGTGATTTAACGATGGTATTTCTATTGTGCCATAGTCTCCGTCTGGAGGTTACGTGGCGGGAGTGAGCGGGGGAGGAGCGGCGTTGGAGAAGGAGGGCGGGGGTTGCGGGGGGGCGGACGATGCGTCCAGCGGGTACGGCAGCCCGCCTGAACCTGACGTCTGCGATGCTGCGCGATGACCGCCACATGGGCGCCCCATACAACCCTCGGTAAGTTGACTACTACAGTTCTTTAGGGGTATTCAGTTCAGTTTCTTAGTTATGGCCTTTCTGCCAGCACTAAAGGGTAATTTTAGCCAGTTTCAAGTATTTAATAGTGTTTAAAACAATTTTAGCAAGAAGGTAATGTTGGAAAACGTTACCTCCGTTTTGGAACCGAAGTTCTTTGAATATCTTAGCTTGTCACTTGTTGTTGTACCCCTTGCTCTCCTAGCCCCCATGAAGCGCCAATGACATGAAGAAGAAGAAGTAATTTTGCCATGTTTGTCCCAGGTGAAGCCCCACTGAGTGTCGGTGAGGCGCAAGTCACACAGCACACGGCGACTGTCCTGACACCAACGTACCACCAACGATCACCGCACGTTAGCGGTTTGCCACACACACTCACCAACCCATCGGCTTTGCATCACCACGCGTTTTGGATACAGTCTACAGGGCGTGATACCAATGCTTTTTGGTATCATTTGGGACGAGGTTGTTCTACTGCTTTTTAACCGACTTCCAATAAAGAGGGATGTTTGTGTAGAATCAAAGACAATACAGCCAACTGAACTGGTTTTATCGTGTTTGGTTAGAAGATATGAAGATTTGTTTTGTTTAAAAAAAATGCTTTTCGAAATTCTGCTCGGTGCAGCGGTAGATGCTGTGTGCGGTGGGGTTACAGGTTCAAATTCTATCGGAAGCAGAATTTAGAAAAGTTTTTTTATATCTAATTATTGTTATCTGAGTTTGGGTTAAAGCTTTAAAAATATTAAAACTAACTTCTTTGAAATTTTGTTTAAAAAGTTTGGAATTAGTTATGGCTTGCGATAAAGTGGGATTCCAAATATCCCACTTGGGACGAAAGTTCCGAAAAACATTTTTAATTCTCAATTTACGTAGTGGAACAACCTATTTTCAGATTTTAAATAAATTAGTCTTGGTATTACACCTTGCAGAAATATATTTAAGTACTACATAAGGCTTTATTTTTATTATTAAGTTCGATAAGTGCAATTTGTACAATCTCGGAACGAGAGTAGTGTTTGCGGGTAAAACCGGCTAAGTGCAGAATTACATCGAAACGTCTCGTGGAATTTACGAGTAGGCGCATTAGGTGATAGCAGACTTCAGATTTTTCGATCGGCCGATAGCTTGGGGTTTGTTTTAATTTAATTAAAGTAAACTAGAAAGGTTATGCGATTGAATGAAAAATGGTTTTAAATAAAATTGGTTGATTTTTTTTCTTTAGTGCGCATGGCTGTTATTAAAACAGTATCGCCATAAAACGCAATATTAATATATTGTGTCCAAATCAGAAAAAAATGTACAATAGAAATAGCATCTGATGACAAAATATAACTGTGTTGAAAAACAATAATAATATATAATAATTGTGCCATAATTTGATAAAAACATTTTGAAATTTTACACTGGCTATTAACGCATAAATCATGCAAGTTCCTATTTTAAAATCTTCTAATTCGAAGAAAAGCCATCTTTGTAAACAAATAATATTAAAGTTTAAGTAATAAATATGAATGAATGTCAGTTATTTGTCTGTGTCAATATCTTTGAATCCTCAAGTGTAATAAAAATAAAATATTTAAGCAAGAAATCGACCGATCGTAAAGTTTCTTGTCTGCCTAACCACCAGACGTGCGACCACTTTACAAAGTGTCCGGGATGAGTCGCGATTACGTTAGAACACGATATTTCCATTATGTATACGATTTGAGCACTTGTTTACATGTAAGATAGCGTCGCGCTCGCTCGCGTCGCTCGTGTGATCGTGTGCCTACTATATTTTGTAAAAGTGTATTTATTACACAAGTAACGGTTTCAATTACGAATTTCGATTTTTTTTAAACGCCTAATTGGAGTTTTGCGTCGAGAATCTGCGCTTGACAATCTCGTGTGGGTTAAGCGACGCTCGTCGTGGGCATGTCTTTGAAGGGTGGACCGATAATTTGTTACAACGGAGGCGGTTGAATAAAGAACTTGTACTGAAGCTCCTCCTTGCTTTAGTTTTGTTTTGGTTTGGACAGGCATTTTTTTATTTAAGTATTTCTAATGAAGGAATACTTAAATAACAACTTTAGCTCCGACTGAATAGCCGGGATTCGATGAAACTTATAAGTTACATGTGTAATTTAAAAACACCCTAAATTTTCATTAGTGATTTCGTTAAATTCCAATTGCAGAAACAACATTTGTACCGGACATAAAATTACTATAAGCGTGTCTTTTGAATTGATTTTTTTATTCGCACAGAATCGAAACCTACAATTAGATCAAAAGATTTATATTTACAGTTTCTGTGATTGAAACTTTAAGTTACCTACTTATGAAATATTAGAACAAAACAAGTAGAACTGCACACGCGCTTAGCCTATTTTCACATAGGGATTAAATAACAATGATTTTGTAAAATAACATAACTCTAACACCCGTATTTATAGCCATAAAGTTTAAGAAATGTCTCAGTCGTATTTTCGCCCAGACATTGGAAAAATTCATGAAACAAAAACATTACTTAGCTAGAGTAAATAATTTATTTGTAGTGGCACTTTCAGACGGGTTAAAGTAGTTACTCTGGCTCAGTAATGCCTTGTCTTGGTCTTGTAAGTGATTTTCAACGTCTGCGATAATGTGACTATAACTTTCCTTAACCAAAGTAATTACTCGACTCGGCCACAAATGCAACTTTTAGATTTATCTATAAATACGATTGTTTCTGCCGCATCTTAAGACGAGTCTAATAATATGTCTTTCACATTTTTCTTGACGTTGATTTTTTTTATAAGAACGAGACAAAGCATTACTTAGCCAAAGTAATTACTTAGATACGTCTATAAATACGGCTGATAGTCTCGGCTACAAATACGACTGTTAGATTCTTCTATAAATACGGCAGCTAGACATACGAACTCGTTCGTTCCGTACCCCAAAGTTTAGAATTTATAAAACAAATTTAATCGATTCTGTTTCAGTAATAACGACTCCAATACAGATTAAAAAACGTAATTAAAAAAAATCGATCTCATTGTTATTGAATTGTAATGTAACGTACATTGTAGTGAACGTAAATATTGTTATCATACAAGGTATGAAGTTTTATTCGATCTTTAGATTATTCTTTATTTGAACGAAGTTCTTTAACGCAGCTGTGAGTGTCTTGGTAATAATCGGCACGTAAACGTATTTTGATGATATTCGACCATTGTTTTAAGAACTTCGTTTTATTTTTTAATTTTTTTACGTTATAAAATGTTTTACCAAAGATAAGTTTCCGTTGTTTTTTTAATTGCTATTGGGTGCTTTCATATTTTTTATTTGTGGCAACGCATGATACGATTTTTAAAGATTTAAGACGCACTGTCACAAGATTGTGTAGGGTCTACTCGAGCTCGTTGGTTAGGTTATGTTTGAGATAGATAATGCACCTTGAATGAAAAAAAAATGTAAGTATAGAATTATTTAGACTCTGCGATATAATATGGATTAATCGTATCTTGCTATATAAAAGTATAAAAGTGCCCTCTAGTTAATATCGATTAGTTAGACTATAGTGATACTTTGGTACTGAGATGTGGTGCAATGTTTATTTAAGTACCTCTGTATAGATAAATAATAATTCAAACTCTTTATGAAAAAAAAAAGTGTATTATAATAAAATTATCTTTTTAATTTCTGCCATGGCTTCGGTGAATGTTCTCGCGTAATTTGTAAATCTTGTAAATTAACGAGCTCAGTTTTACATAACTGTTTTGTTACATAGAACTCATTAGACTAATGATAAAATGTTGTAAGAATTTAAACTGTAATTAAAAATAAAACATTTCTACGGTTCGAGTTGTATTTATGTAAAAAGTTTGTCGTTATTAGGCAAGAGTACAATATTTCTAATACGGTTTACGTATACCTACAATACTAGAGATTATTAATAAACGCGTTGGTACTATAGTCGTACAAACAGAAAAAAACCTTAAAGCATGGTCCAGCTAATACGATCTTGGTACGCGTTTATTAATATCTCTGTAAAAGCCCGTAGAATAAATATTTCAACTTTCTAAATAAACAGCAACAGATTAATTTTGAATCATAATGGTTAATATTGTAAATAAATATATTTATTTAAAGATTATTGGATTTGTTATTTCCTTACCTTAACTACCAATGTAGTTAAAACAAAGTAAGACATCTCTAAATATCTATGAACAAAATTAAAGTTTTCTAATTTGTTTTATGGTTTTCGCGATTTTGCATAATAAAACACTTTATTTATCGGGTTAAATCGTGTTTTTTTTATTCATGGTTTTAAAACGAACCGAACTTTCGCCAACTTTACAGCTTTTTCAAGGTTGACTGAGATGTAATTTGTCTATTTTAACATTCTAAAAAGTTACAGTAAACTACCGCCTCACAAATTACATCCCAGTCAACCTTGAAAAGCCAACTATAAAGTTGGCGAAAGCTCGGTTCGTTTTAAAACTATGAATAAAAACGCGATTTTCTTAGTTCGAAATGCAATCGCATCAGAATGATTGGGCCATTTCTATGATGTTTCATTGCGAGTGGGCCTCGCGCAAGAAGGGTTCCGTACCATTATTGCAAAAAAAAAACGTTTGTTGTATAGGAACCACCCTTAAATTTTTGTTTTTTTTAGTATTTGTTGTTATAGCACAATGGAAATACATCATCTGTGAAAATTGCAACTGTCTAGCTATCACGGTTCTCGAGATACAGCCTGGTGACAGAAAGACAGACGGACGGAATAGCGAACCTTAGTAACAGGGTCCCGTTTTTACCCTTACGGTACGGAACCTTAAAAAGCAACGCGATTATAACTGAACTGTCTATCACCGTTCGTGACATACAGCCTGGTGACAGACAGACAGACAACCCTAAAAATTCGTTCAATTTTTTAATAAGTACCTATTATATATTTACAACCGTATTCATTTCTTCTATGGTTTTCGCGATTATGCATAATAAGATACTTTATTTATCGGTTGAATCGCGTTCTTATTTATGGTTTTAAACGCGATTCAACCGTATAAATAAAGTGTTTTATTTTACAACTGTATTTTTAGAATATCTAAACTTTATTTATCCGGTTTTATCGCGTTTTTATTCATTATTTGACCCGAGCTTTCGCCAACTTTACAGTTGGCTTTTTCAAGGTTGACTGATAAAACCGGATAAATAAAGTGTTTTATTATGCAAAATCGTGAAAACCATAGAAGAAATTATATCTAAACTTGTCAATGATAAATCAACGACAGCGAAAATGTGACACAGAAGTTACTTTGGCCAAAAATGTGACACAGAAGTTACTTTGGCCAAAAATGTGACACAGAAGTTACTTGACTCGGTTATAAATACGATTGTAGATAATTTATTTTGAAACCTTAACACAAAATTTACACAAATTATTATTATTATCACGATAGTTCCAGTATACCAAACAAACAGCAGACGATATTCACTAAGTACCTATGAAACCTTTAAAAACATTCATAGAATTCATTTCATTACGTTCTTTGATATTTAGACTATGTTACAATAGCCTTTATCACCAGAAGACTGGTTATTTTTGGTTGAGTACTCAATAAAAACTTAAACAAACAACAATTTGGTAACCTGGAATTTTATACAATTCTAGAAAAAGACACGCAAGAGTGGTTTCTACTTAAAAGTAAAAAATAAATGACGAGAAATAACTTACAAAGAGAAATGAAAGTGTACCTATTCACCTACAAATGCTAATTGACAAGTAAACAGAAACAATCATCTTTTTAAAACACTTAAAAATACATTTACATTCCCTAACAAAAAAAAATACCTTAGTGAACAAATAGATAGAAACTTGAGGATATTTCTGATAGTACAAATACTTATAAGTGTATTTAGTAAAGTCAAGATTAAGTGCGTGTAGTCATTTTCGAATAACGACGGTTTAAAGAACTATTTATTTAATTAAGTTCCGATGTCTCATTCCTCCGAGTATTTTAATTAAAAACCATTTTTAAAGTACTCCTTTTTTTTAATTAAAATTATTTTATTAGCAGGGCGATATAGGTTCTGAAATAAGGACACCATAATAACCCCTATACTTTCCTAGCACAACTTAGTCAGCCATGTCTACAGGAACGAACGAGTCAATACGGGGAGCTAAATCTTTTTTACTCGAGTACCTTCTTATGGGACCAAATACACACCTAGAGAATATTATTATTATGTAGTTTAATCGTCCCAATGTCTAAACTACCTTTGGGCCCAGTTGACTATTATCAAATTCGAAAGGTATAATTGGTCCCTGGTTCAAGTTTTAAAGCGGACGACTTCCCCTCTCACCCAACTAAGCCTTGGGTTTTCTCACGATGTTGTCAGTCAACGTAAAAGTGACGATTGCAGCATCAGCCAGAGCAGAGGATGACATCGTAAGGCTGTTTTTCCAGAGATGTGCTATGCTACGATGCTATGGATGCGTTAGATATCCACCAATCATTTTCATTGGTACACATAGCTTAGCGTATTTTCGTAGCGTAGTTTTCACATCTTCGCTGCATAGCTGCATAACACATCTCTGGTGGAAAAGCAGCCTAAGACACACAGAACAAGATTGGATGTCGAGAGCTCAAGACCGTCAGGAGTAGACAAGAATGGACTAGGCCTACTTCCAAGATTGAACAAGAAAACTTAGATTGTTGGAGAAATGTGTCAAATAATCTTAGTGTAGAGTAGGGAAGACTGGAGGAAAGTGGAATAAATACATACTTTAAGTATTTGCTTCACTATAACAAACTCAACAGGTACCCCTATATTGACACTCAAAGAAAAAAACTGTTGAATGTTGTGTAAATGAAAAAACGTAATACAGTGCCATCTGTTTTGGCAGTTTTACTGGCTGGGTCCATATTGTAGTTTAGCTGACCAACTTCAGATGACGAAACAGATAAGTCGGTAGCACTATATGTAGAGATTATTTTTCTTCGTTTTGTTAAGTTGGTTTTAAATTATTTTTTTAACTTTTACGTGAATCTAACAAAATTAAATGTCATATAAGTAGATAAATGCACTGGGCAGGTCCACACTAATCAGTAACACCGAGATTAACAGACATTCGTCGTTTAGTGTTTGCGGTTTAAATAACATCTGAAATGTAATTTTAATGAGCTGATAAAAATACGTTCGTGTTTGTGAGACGCGCCAGCGCAGTTACCTTGTCTCCCGCCTTTTATGTTCCCAGGGGATTAGCGCATTTTGTTGTGAGTCCCAAATTCTTTGAAATGCTACGACATCTTTTAGCTTACGTTATTTTGTTTTTATTGTTCGAAGTTTATTTCACCTGTTTGAAAATAAATTAATGAATTCATTTTGAAGACTTTGTTGTTTTCAACGGATTTGTTTGTCGTTACTAATAACTTCAAATTTTAAATACTTATAGGTACTTAAAGAACTATAAGCACTCACGTCCTTAAAACATCGTTTTCCCTCATGTGTTCGTATTCCCCCTATCTACCTGACAAAAACAATTCTGTTCTCCAAGCTAAGTAGCTTCATAATTTAACTAATTACAGTTTATGGGTGATTTAAAAAAATTGGCTGAAAAAGAATAGAATTTGCTTGAGTTATTAGAAGCCGCGAGGCGCACGCTCGCCCGTGAAAACTCACTTAAACTTTTTTAATTAAATTTCTGATTTTTCTTTCGGAAGCCGGAATCTTATACCGCGGCTTTATACAAAACGTTGTATTAATTAGTCCGCGCACTGAAGACTAATGACCATCGTAATCGACTTTTACGGTGAGCTGCACTCTGCTCCATCGCTCGTCGCGTCGGGACCACGTTGACTTTACGAAAGGTGCTTTCCATACAAATTTGTCATTAACCTATGACAACTTCTTTTAACATCGAGTTTAAAATACTTTTTTCTCATATTAGAAGATCCAGGTGAGTATGTATCAAGTGCGAACCAAAGTTAAGAGGACGAATCAAAGAATTTGTACATTTATGTAGATGTCAAATTATGTATTTCTCTTACAAGACATACGGTAACCACATTTTGTTACCAAATGTTTTGTTTTACGTATTACATAGTTTATCTTTCGTTTACCATCATTTTGCTAGTTTTATTTACACGTTCAGTTAATTTTAAACACAAAAAAAACTATTTTAAAACAACTGTTTAAAAATTATTTTATTAAGTTTTCATTTCGATACTGGGTGGTAAATCTGGACTATGATGAAACGGAAAGGCTTCTTAAATAAAAAACTCCATGACTTTGGGTTTACATTCTCATACACTCGGACTCACCCACACACACCCTAACACATCGATACACACACAGTTCCCCACTATATTTATGTATGTGTGTGTGTTGTGTTGTCTAAGTGTTACTTTGTTTGTCTTATTTTTTTAGGTTTACAACCTTGAAAGAGGAAAAATAAACGCATTTATTATTATTATTTAAAAGCGAAACGGAATATATATATGTACATTACTTTTTCCTTTATTTATTTGGAGGTAGTATTTTGCACTTCATATTGGTAATACAGAATTTATTACCTAAAAGTTAAAGCTATGCTGCACCCAATGGGTATCATGAATGTACTGTAAAGATTAATGTCACCTGTAATAATTACTCATGAAAGCAATAAATAAATGAATAAATAAAGTTAAAGTTTTAACTTGTGTGTTTCCGCAATTAGCCCTACTATTTAATTAGGGCCTTTGTGCGTGATTTTAAGCCGTGGGTTTTCTCACGATGTTTTCCTTCATCGTAAGAGCGATGTTAATAGCGCACATAATTTTTTCCATTGGTGCGCGGCCGGGATTTGAAACCACGACCTTCGAAATGAAAGTCGGGGTATCTACCACTAGACCAACACCGCTCTAATTATTATTTAGATATATAAATAATAATTTATTATTAAATTATTACTATAATATTATTACCTAATTAGCAATAAAATTAATATGAAAAGAGAAATACTGTTTTGGCGCTTACGAGACCCAACTCCAGCCAGCTAGCTGTAGTCAGTGCTATTGTAAACTAATAAGACATGTGTTTTTAGTCCTTCACCGATACGTAAATACGCCTTATACAGTAGTACTTAGACATACCTACTTGCTAATTAAATAATACTAAGAGTATTTTGTTTACGCATACATTGTTATGCAGCGTAGTTTTGCTTATAAGTATTTGTAATGGTCGCCAAATAATATTCTGGAGAGCATCGGCATGCGGTATTCGGCACCGGGCGCCGAGGAAGTCGCTTTAAGTGCCAGAGAATCTGCACTAATGTGTTTGATCATAACGAAGTGAAGGCAGCCGTCTTTGTTTGCGTTTAATTAACGAAAACGCCGCTCCACAGACGGTCATTAAGCCAACCAATGGATTATTCTGGAGTTCATTCAATGAACTTTCATTACTGAATGTTTAATGTTAATTAAGTGGATGCCTATTTATTTAATTCACTATTTCTCATTGTAAGGAAACATAAACGTAATAAATCAGATAACGCGTTGTGAAGCTGGTTGTAAATTTCCAGTAATTTAATTAACTCTTTTTGGAAAACTTGTCCTTTAAATTTCACACATACAGAAGACCATACGACCATTTACTTGAGCCGAAAGGAAGTTGCTCTAAACGTCTAGGCTAACAACTTTTGTAGTACAACTTTTAAAAATCGAACTTTTTTTTCGAATCTTTTTGAGTTGATGTTTCACTGAAAAAAAGCAGCTGTTTTTGAAAATAAAGGCAATTTCAGTTTTGATTGAAGTACCTCCTTTCGGCTTAAATGGCTATTGTCGGAACACTCTGTGTAGGACTTATAATTACAAGTCCACCTTCAAGATTTATAAATCCTAAAGACATTTTTATGCAGATTAGTAAACAGAAATATATAGGTAGTCAATATCAACAATTAATAAATAATTCAAGCAATTATTTTAATAAGATAAATTGGAACGTTACACGTGAATGGGCGATTACCCTTGATTTACACAAAGTGACGTGACCACAGTGTGCAAGCAAGACGCAAGGCGCAACTTTCCGTCGAATCATTTAAATAAACGAACTCACATCATTATGTCGGATCTAAGGATCGAACAAATTGCCAATTAGTGGCACTCACTGGTCCCGAGCTCAGGGACGATGCGACGCGACGGGAAACACGCCGGGACGGGAATAGCTCGGCTATAAGGTGCTGCCTTCTAACTTTGCCTTTACCCTATTTATTTAGATTTTAGGTAAAGGAAAGTAAGTAAATAGGTATAAAAAGTTACCTCTAAAACATCTATACCTATTTAAAAAAATGTACCTACGGCTTCGAAATCTATGCTAGTATTCAGTATTAGCTGTGCCCCGCGGTTTCACCCGTGCAAGTCCCGATCCTGCGTTATTCGAACACCTACCTACCTACCGCAGTGCAAAAATCGAACAATCAGGGAAGTGCTGATGCTGCCAGGCGTGGCAGCGCCTGGGATTTTTGCACTGCAGTAGGTAGGTAAAGTTCAACGGTAAAATGATGATGATGATGATTATGTTGTTGATGAAGTGATGCCACTCTACATGACTATTACCCTACCCCTGCGTCAATTTTTATTCAGATCTGTCTCGATTTGTTAAATATCACCCGCGTAAGTACCGATCCCGCGGGATTATTGGGACAAAAGTATCCTATGTTACTCTCCATCAACTATCCCTTTGCAAATTTTCATCCAAAGCGGTCGAAACGTTTGACCATGACAGAGAAATGAACAAACGAACAATAGGCAAACGAACATACGAATTTGACAAACGAACAAACCAGCAAATAAACGAACTTTCGGATTTAAAATATTAGTAAGATAACTTTAAAAAACGTAACGTCAGCGCCGTCTAATTCATATGTAACATTAAAGCTAATACCCAACTTTCATTGACCGAGCGAGCGTTAGCCAACGAAGCGTTGCTTCTCCTCTACAGGTTGTATTTCTCAACTAATATTGATGAAATTATGTATACAAGTTCTATGAGCGTATGATTTTATTGTCGTGGAGGATTTTTGATTAGTGGGGTATTTCTCCCACACTCCATAGGAAAAATCCTGATTTACTTTTTTCTGTATGTTGCTTCTCCTGTACAGGTCGTATTTCTAAACCGATTTCCCCCATACGACGCGACGCCACAAATAACGATTGCGAGCCACCTTCATCCAACGATTCCTCGCGACCGCCGCAATGTCGTCACCGAGTAGGTGGTCATCCAACACTCCGTTTCGCATTACATCGTGGTCGCCACTCAAGAACTTTACTCCCCATCGGTTATCTGTAACAAACATATATAATTTTGTTTTACTTACTACTTTTTCTAAGTCCATCAGAACACTTTTTTTTATTACTACAGACTTTTTGTACTCTCTTCCTTTATTATAAATAAAGTATAGATAAAGTATAGAAGATAAGGTATAACTTTTTACTTACTTAAAAATAACGATTTTAAATAAATTGATAGAATTACATTCTCCTTTATTAAAGTACATGACGTCATAGAAAGAATCCCAGCCAGCCAGTCGTCGCCGTCGTGACAGCATTAACAACAACAACGTTGCACTTCGAAAGATCGCTCTTAAACACAGCGACCATTAATGCCTTAATTTTCTTGAAAGCAGTTTTAAAAGACTTTTCCGTTCTAAAACTTTTACGTGAGAGACCGTACAAAGGAATAGTAGGGTTCGTAGAGACGATCTATTAAGTGCTATTTTAAAATAATTATATTCCTTTTAGTATTCTACTTACAAAGGTACTTGGAAGAATATTTACTACTTAAAGAAATCGGAGTAAATGGATTCATAGAGTAATTGAACGAACAATCATTTTTTGAGAAAACATCAACCATGTTTTCTAAATCAATCCAATCTAGTTTTGGTAATTTGATAAGTAAATAATTTATAAAGATCTGAGTAGAGATCTCGTGTCTCATATAAAATTTTAATAGACTGCTTAGAACTTAACAGTTTGAATGTATTAGTTGGTACTCCATTTCTTTTCTTATTCCAATGTTTTAAGGGGAGGACGCGGGGAAGAGACGTCAGAGCGTTCAGTATTCAGAGTATCGCAAATGTAACTTTCGGTTCTTTTCATGGCTTAAGTATGTTGGCGGCAATCCATAATGGGATCGCCATTATTCTTTGCCATTAATTCGCATGGCCCGGCTTCCGTGCATTAGCGGGCAGCGACTGAGCTGCCAATCCAGAGGGTCGCTCTCTGAGCAATCTACTTGTATTGTACACTGATATGTGGGGGGTTATCCGTACCTATATTGTTGTGTCTCTACATTCATCAAGGTTGCTTTAAATAATACATAGGTACTTTGATTTGTAAAGTGTTCTAAGCATTAAAAATAACATTGTGTTGCAAAAACACTCCTAAAACAAACAAATGATTACCTTTTACTATTTTCAATGATATACAGTTTTGCATTAAGCAATGTAAACTGAAAACGATTCAGACTTTGTGCAGTTAACTAAACAGCATATGCAGTAACTAAGCCCTCCATTTTTCTACGCAGATTGCATAAAAATAATCAAATAAGTGGCATGAACATTACTCAAAGCTCGTTGCATTTCCCGACCGTCTAACAGAGAGGTCCTATACTTGTTTTCTCTTTCGCACACCATCGCCAGCGCCTCCACACTCCCCCTTCCTGAAAGAAAAACTCTCGAAAAACTAATTACAAGTTGTAATTGAAATTTTGCGTGTTATATAATCGGATACTTGAGCCGTGAGTAATGTATAAATGCGCTGGGGAGATGAATGGACGTCTTCGTGGGTGGGCCGAACCGGACGAGATAGGAGGCTTCTCAATTTTTAGATTAAGCAACTTTGATACAATAATTCCCAACCAACTTTTAAATTCCTAATTTTATAATGACAAAACAAGCTCCAGCAAGTTTTTCAATTACATTTTCAAATCTCCGATATTCCATCAACGTTTCCGCTGTAATAAATCATTGAACGGCGTACATTGTTACGGTATTCGGCGTACATTAAAGCGAAGACCCATTCCGTCTCTATAAACAAGCATTTTTAATTAAAAACCCCCTTCAAACCGGCCCTGCAAAAAACGCTATCACAATAGCAACAATCTAGAAAGCGATCTAACTGTATAAACACGCGAATAATGCGCAATCAAAAGGGCAGCGGGCAACCACTGGAGGGCTATGCAACTAGGGAGGCGACCTCTCCCCTCGAAACACCAGTTTTTTTGTAAATTATGATTTTCACTGCATCGCTTTGTTTTAGTAATTATTGTTTGATACTTACCAGCAATGTGCTGTTAATACAACGACCTCTGTGGCGCGTCGGGCGAACGCTTGGCTGCAATACAGAAGGTTGCGGGTTCGATTCCCGCTGTGTACAAATATTTATGCCTAAAAATAAATATTTGTATCTGGTCTGGGTGTATTTCTATGTATAATATGTATGTAATTACAAAAGAAAAATAAATATAAGTAGTATATCCGATGTCTAGTCACCGTAACACAAGCTTAGCAGCTTACCATGGGGCTAGATGGCGGTGTGTGTTCGTCACAGGATTTATTTATTTATTCAATATGGATATTACCGCTGACAACGTTGCTATAATATTTGGTAGTAGACACGACCTCATTTAAAATTTAAAAAAAAGCTAGAATAAAATAATTATTAATTATTATGAACACAATGTGTTTTTTTTCAAATATGTGCTTAGATCGGTTAGTACCCTAGGTCATACCTTTCCCACCAATATGCTATTACATTTATTTTAAGAGGTTAGTAGCATGATTATTTCCTACAGATGAAAGCGTAGGTACGTACCTAGTAGTATGTTACTTACATACATCTAAGTAAGATTTGGTCATCCATCAGATTCATTTTCCGCAAAGGGACGAAAGATGCGGCAAATAGCGACGGGAAAATGGGAGTAGCATTATCGGATATGTCAGTGACGTATCAAAGTGAGTGCCTCTTTCGTGGCTGGTGCTGAATAAATACTTGAGAGGTATTTACTTACTTATAGAAGCACTTATGTGGACAATCAAATTGCTTACCTAATATAATGAGTTATAGGAAGGCTTATATTCAAACTCGATATACATACGTACTTAGATTTTAGCAAACAATTATTGTAATTGGAAGAATTGTAACTACTCTAAGTATAATTTCTGTATTGGTAAATCCGAAAGGATAACACCTACATCCGTCCATTTGACACCGTGCGCGTACGACCCAAATTTCGCAATAGGTACTTATTTTGAATGGACTTTACTTATTAACTTTAGTATTCTTTCTTACTCATAACAATAAGATATAAACATTATCTGGTAGTAACTAAACATCTAATCATTTTCAAACATTAAACAGGACTTTATCTTAAACAATTAAGGTGTCCCGTACAGTATATATACAACTTGAAAGGTATTAGGAATTACAAACTCAACAACCGCCATAAAAATTAGTAGTAAAAAATAGTATTGCACTTATTAGTACTGCAAATGTCCCATTTGAAAGGTAAAAATCAAACAATACCACCTAGTTATATGAAAACCAAACAATCAAGTGATTGC
Source organism: Idaea dimidiata (assembly GCA_949358125.1). NCBI lineage: Eukaryota > Metazoa > Arthropoda > Insecta > Lepidoptera > Geometridae > Idaea > Idaea dimidiata. The sequence continues at coordinate 8,706,661 of OX442339.1, read as the reverse complement.
AGTACGAGCAAATCCAATTAGACAGCCAGTCGCCTGAATACCTACATATATACAGTTAGAAAACCACGTTGATTGCTAAGTTATAAAAATGATAGATGTATTAATTAATAATGAAGTTATATTTTTTACCTACTAGGTAACCTACATTGTTTTATTTAATAAGTATATATTTTGTTTTTTAGCCTCTTTAATTACCTAGTTGTGATTGTGATTGTGTAATAATGATACGATGTTGGGTGTCATACCTAATTGAGACAGACATAAGACAAGACATAGTGGGCGTATATCGGTAACGCGATATCCTCAATAGATAAACAAGGAACAGACATCTCTAATTAGATCCCAAACTATAATATTACATCAACCACTCTGAATACCTAATAAATATCGTCTTTAGACGTGGCTATTCACAAAAGCCTCTTCAGTAAACAAAATTAGTAGGAAGATACAATGAGGAGAACTCAATAAAGCATCTATAATGATTGCAAACAATACACGCAAAACGAGTATGGATTGTTGTTACTGACTTAGCTTAATTAAACAAGCCAGGAGTCGACACTCAGACGCATAATACTGCTAATTAAACGCGGGTTTACAGAGATCCGAAAAAGAGCCACTCAAACACGCTTAGCCGGTATTATTACAGTGTATTCAGAAGGCTCGGCAAACAGGCCCTCGTCGCCGAGGGTGCTACTCTCAAGTTTCGCGTTTAATTAGACAGATAGAGGCGCGGACGGGCCTTATTAGTATTGTCTACGGGGGCCCAATTAACACCCGGGTGGCGACGTGGGTGGTACCAACTTCGTTTTAATAATCAAGGGATGCCCTCGGCTTCGTTACTTGAATAATAGGATCGGGTGACGGTGACGATTCCCATCAGAAGAACCATATTTGTAACCGGTATTACAAGTATGACATACGACCGGCTTCGGGCTTCGACGAGCTACAGGTGTGGCCGTATGTTTTTGTTAGCGCGCTAATTAAAAGCTTTACGAATACATTCATTAGCAGCACTGTACCTATACTATCTATAGTATCAGATATTTTAAATTTAACTTCTAAACATTGTGCTTTTCGTTTTATTGTATTTAACTCCTCTTTGGTTGCTTAATTAGTTGTAGGTAAAGCTAAATTGCAATTGTAATAGTGGGCAATCAGTGTTTATAGTGGGTTGGTATGAGAATATTAATTAATTAGTTGCGCGCTCACTCCGTGGGGCAAATTGCGCTATGACTCTTGGCTGCAACGTGCAGCATCCCTGCTCAGGTCATAAAACTCTCATTACAGGAACAGCAATTTCTCTCTCTTATTAACGTTGTACAACCATGTTGTCAATTAACGGTCAGCTAGGTGTTAGCTTTAATAATGACTAACTTGTTTTGTACAATGTTTGCAGACTTGATGAAATAAAAACATAACCCTTTCCTTGCAGCTGGGTAATAAGCAATCAGGGTTCAGAACTCTATCGAGTTTTAGCGGTAATTAAAATAATAAATTAACCATAATAACTTTGCAATGTAAGTGTACATACATTCGTGCTTTCAAATAACGAACGAAATAAATTATTACATTGTTAAATGCAGAAAAAAATGCAGCAGTTCTTTTTGACCCAGTAAATTGCGGACCAAAATGCAAACGCATGTGCAAGGTCTGCCGCCTTGCATGACTTGCCGGCACTAATAACTTTTTCTCAAAACACTAATGAATAGCCTGGGCCTTATTACTGGGCACGTTTTGCCCCTCGAGCTCGCGTGGAGGGAGGTTCCCCCCACCCGACGCCAATCTTACAACTTACCATTAAGTAATTTTCATCAAGCTTCGTGTTTTACTTAATGAAGTTTTGCTCCTTGTACGAATGCAATTTAATGACCTTTTATCGCTCAAGGCTTTACTCCGAATTTTAACGCGGTGTAATCTGCATTTACCGTCTTTAAAGTGCGAAAATAACACGATTGTTGAAACTATAACCATAACTTGCCATTTCGTTGTTTCTCGTTAATGTTGCGTCAATGCTTGCAATTGCATATTATATTACCCACTTACATTGATCGTCATCTTTGGGTGAAGATGGTATTTTTAAAATCTATGTTATGTAAGTAGGTATACCATCCTTAATAATAAATCAAGATTAGATAGTAAGTATGCTTTTATGGAAAAAAAGAAACATTTATAATCACACGAACATTAATATTAGTTTGTATGTACCTACCTAAATAAATAATTTAAGTTTGGCGGATAGAAACGAAAGAATATAAGGTTTTTTACTGTGGCAGAAAATTTGAAGAAAAAATAACAAGTTGAAAAAGTGAACGTAGAAAAAACAGGTCAGACAGTAAGCTCTAAAGCTTCTACCTGAAATGGTCTTAGGGCCTAAAGATTACTAAGTCCTCATTAATCGCTACTCATTATTACAGTATGCACATGACTGCATTTAATTAGAAACCATTGCCAGTTACACTATGTTTACTTGAGACGTATGTGGAATTAGTGCGTGTACTTAATTGACGCGACTTTTAATGGAGCCTTTATACATGGCCATAAGAAGTAGGTACGATTCCGCGGACCTTAACGGAGCCAATTTAATTTACAAAGTTGTCGGTCAAGACCGGATTAAGGCCAACTGATCGACCGCTTGCCTCTTAATGATGACGCTGGCGGACATCTGTCGCGGATTTAGTTACAAATCATTTGCGGTTATAAATGTCTTCTGCTCCACATCAAGCAGGTGTACCTATTGGTACATGCGATTGGTAATAGCGAGTAACACCATATCTGCGTTCAATGTTTACACGACTACGAAAGCCTAAGGAACTGTTGTGTTTTTGAATCAGTTGCGCTACTTTAAATACCACAATTTAAAGTAATTTTCGGTCGACTCCTGTAATGTTTCTATGTGAATTGTTCGACCGTAACGAGTGGAATTAACCACTCGCCGCAGGAGTTCGACATCGAACGACAATCAGTAATAATCGAATTATTTAAATCACCTGAAGTGCAACGAGATTTTTAAAAATATGGTACAAAAAAACATCCTTGGGAACTTTATCTAATGGCATAATATAAATTTGATTTACAGTAAGTACTCGTACTTACCTAACTAATTCATTAAAATCATACAGATTGTAATTATATGAAATGTCGAAATATGAATATACACTGAAAAAAATAATGGCCAAACAAGTAACAATCTTGCTTGTTTGGAAAAAAAGTAATTGATTCATTCAAAAAAATATCAAAAACAACAATTTGCGGTTTGTTGCCCCAATAAAGCTAAAATGATTGAACATCTAATAAGACGAATGTTTTGAATTAAATATGTTCACTTTATCAATGTAGTATCTCATCATCAATTTATACAGATTTATCAAGTTGCTTTATTATTACCACACATTTACAATAGTTACTCTAAAAAAGATTTTTATTGGTTTAAATTAAAACATATCTAAATCAAATATTATAAAACTTTTGATTTCATAGTTTCTTAAATTCATTATATCACTCAACTTATTAAGAACGAACAAGTGCCTATTTGAAAGAAATAGCTAAGTAGTTAATTCTAATAACTTTTTTGATCGATTAAGAACGTGTTGCATTTCGGTCGTCTTTAAATGCTAGTAACGGTTTTACATTGCTTGCAGTCAGTCGATGTCCTAACGTTAATTTTCGTTTGTTTGCCAATTTCACTTTTTTGTGTGTTAGAACGAATATAATAAAAACATCTAGTTACCTAGTGCAGTGAGTAGTGAGTTCGTAAGTAGGTACCAACTGTGAAAATGGATCTACTTAAAGCCTGGGGGCTCCCAGAGCTAGTGCATTACGTGTAATTTATACCTACAACGAATGAATAAAAACTATAAAAGTGTTGTTTCCGGAAGAAAAAATTACTCCTTATTATATTTCGCCGTTATCACACATCAAGCAAGAGGCAAATTTCTCAACCCATTGACACGGCGTAAATACCTAAAATTAGGTGTTCTGGATTCCAAAGAAATAAAACTTCAAAGCACAGGGTCTCCTGCATCACCCTCCCATTTCATACAATTAAGACTCCCAATAACACTGTAGAAGACAACTTGGCTAAAAAACTGTTTAAACATTGAAAAATCTAAGTGGAAGGCTACTTTGTCACAGCATCTAATAAACTGAAAAAAGCCAGAATATTCCATAGAACTATACTTTGAGAAATACCCTTTATTACAAAAGCCTCAGGGATATAAAAATGGTAAGTGCATATTATATAGTACCTATCACAAAATACTATCTTGCTAACTAATATTATAAATTCAAAAGTAACTCTGCAACTCTTCATCATAATAAGATGTTCAAGAATTTGATAGTAAATCTAATTATTACATAAGCACATAAAAGTTGTTGTCGATGATTAAATGAAAAAATATGATTTTGTGTACCTACTTACGTTGTTTTCTTTTTGTTTCAGCTTGTAAATGACTTTAATCAAAGCTACCCTGAACATGTCAACAATTTTTATTATTCAAATGTTTCCTATCACAACAATAAACTCATATAGTTGATGTCAAAGAAAACAACAAAAAGTGACTATACTCAAGCGGTGCAAAAAGTGATCCAACTGATCTCAATAATTTGGCAAAAGGTAAGTGTTACTTACTATATAGGGACTTTGTTATGAAAACATTAAAACAATAATTAGATTTGAATTAGAGGTCATATACCTAACTTTTTTAATTGTATCGAATACAGAATAACAGCCAGTGAGCATAGTAATTCATTAAAGTGAGCGCATTTAGGCCCTCTTGTCCCAGTAATAAAACACACTATGGGTATAATACGTTTGTTTTTTGATAACGATATTTGTGATTTCAGATACGTATGAAGAGAATAGAAATATTGCGGCTGTACTAAATTTGTCTGAACTAATCAGCCCCGCATGGTAGTACTGCCCGGTCAGTCTAGTTCAAGCCCTAGGCGACCCTCCATCATCTCAAAGAAGGAAAATTAAAAAAAAAGATGGAACCCACAAAAGCCGAAAGCTGGGAAAGGTTTATCAGCAACGTTCACGATGACAGCTACATAAAATTATTGATAAATAAGAGACATGAGAAAGCTTTACTTTCGCTTACGCCTCTTAGAAATGGCGCAAAATCTGGGAGCAGCGCGGTAGCTTTGCTGTGTCGCAATGCTTCCGTGCTGCTCCCACATCACAGTCGTATTAAGTCATAAATATCAATTACTTAATTATTATTTGTTTATTATTTTCGTTTCGTGATAAAAAATAAATCGTTGAAATGTCATTAAATGTGTTTTCATTTAATTTGCATCAGGTTTCTCAGAAATACCACATCAGAGATACATAATATGTGATCAGTCAGTGAAACTTTACTTCCAGAGTTTCACTGACTGGTCATATTCTGACGCTTTGATCTGGTATTTCTGGGATATCCTGCATACTAGACCTAACAAAGTACAATATTGGAATATAGCATTATCTTAGTTGATTCTAATAAGATCACTTGATTACATTGAAAGAGATAACATTTATTTTTATCTTATGGTATGTTAAAAACAAAAAACTATACATATTGAACACAATAATAAACTTTATAAGCCAAAACATTTATATATATTAGATCTATTATGCATCTGTATAGGCATAACTAGGTTTCATTATGAAAACAATTAATTTGTTCATTTGATTTTACATTTAAACAAGTTACTTGTTTACACTATTACTGTACTTAATTGAAGTAAATATATGACAGTATTTAGGACTATCAAGTCTTGGTAACAAGCGCAAAGAACAGTTGTTAAAAATAATGATTATTCTTGATTAGGCCGAGCATAACTTGTTTGAATGTGCAATGTCTATTTGTTCCGTTTCTCAATCAAGAAGACTTGATTCCCTTGATCATATAACTTTATGCGCTCGTATATAAACATTTAACTTGATAGCAATAAACAATTTTTTGATGTATTTTAACAAGTTTTTTTTTCAGTGTAGGATCAACCTGTCATTCATTCGTATTCCCTGCAACTCTTGCGCACAGATGAACTTTTCAAGCGTGACAGAAACACAAGGGACAAAAGTTCATGAAGTTCATACCAAAATCAAAAAAGATGGTGGTCCTTTACCAAAGGAACTATTTGCAAGGGTAAATGAATAAGTAAATTCAGTAAATGAATCAAGTGGCGTCTATAAATTAGAATCATAATTAAACAGTACCAATCCTATCATTCAACGTAGTGGAGAGAGACGTATTTTCCCAGGGTCTCGGTGGCAGGAAGTTGATCCTAATTACAGATAACGCTTGCTCGACCATCTTCGCATCTCGTTTACTTCCCTGTATATTTCTTTAGGTATACGTACCTACCTACTATAGTCTATGTTGTTCATTAAAAGCTAATCCATTAAGTGTATTAATAAATAAATTATCGTTAATGATTAAATAAGTTTAAATAATCAGATAACTTTTTATGGTCAAAGTAAATCGGTCAGAAGCAATAATTTCATCAGAAACGACTCGTGAGCCACTCCCTTTTACGACTTAATTAAAATAGTTCCTAATTAGGCACACAATATTGAAAGTGATTTATGCTTACCGGAGAAATACGATAATAACTTTAAGTTGAAATATACCTTTCTCTCTATAGCAATAACCAATGATGAAATGTAAACTTCGTTTTTTATTTGTAAACAAGGAATACCTATTATGAGAGGAAAAGCTTAGTTTAGCTTGTCGCTGTGCGATGCAAAGCCGGCTTGGTAAGCACGTTGTAAATGCGCCTCAGGCGTGACTGCCCGATTGCACTCCGCTATATAATTCCAATCAGTATTCAAATCGATGCAAATCGAAAGATTAATCGATGTTTGCACCGACAGGGTTGTACCAAGATTGTAATTATGATTTTCGTTTTTGTTGTTTGTGGATTTTTCATTTCACTCTTCCGAGTGTTTGAAGTTAATCAAACGATCCATTTTTACATCCGCACAGCAGTACTCGTGCCTATCTATGTTTGTCGAACACAAGTGAAAAAGTGAAATGATTTCAATCACAGATAAATCTATTTTATTTCAGCCTCGAGTCATTTGGGGGAACGTTACGAAATAATTAAACGTCTACGCCAAAATGTTTCGCAAAACAAACAGATCAATCACTAGCGAGTACACATTGTACGACAATATAAATTAATCCTACTGAACTAGACACTATTGCGTTTTGTTAGGTTCTTAATAAGCCAATTGCTGTCAACGCGACGTAGTCTCGTCCGCCCACACAAACTGATTTCAGAATAGAGTCGGACGCAATCCCACGATTGATTCTAATTAACGATAGCAGTATTTATTGGAGCAGTTCGCAAAGGAACCTAATTGATTTCGCTGGTGTACCGACGAGCTCGACGGTCGACTGACATGTTATACTCGGCCGGGGACTGGTGTTTATTGCTGCTGGTAACACTAATGATACCACTACATCCGCTACACGTTAAATTCACTAAACATACCGGCAGATATTACTTTACTAGCTAAACTAATCTTTAATTTGAATTCCGTGAAAATTTATTTTAATTTAAAGCCATCATTATAAACGAAATCTCTATTGTTAAAGATTTTCATAGTTAAATGTTAATAGCATCGAAACAAAGCAATTCTTTGGAAGTCATAAATCCCCTAAAGGTTGAGCTCACCTTTAAGTAGTGTGTCGTGATAGCTAAGTAAAACGGTGTTTAATGTTTCTGTGGTTTCTACTCTACCTATAATATTCACTGTAGATAGGTCTGTATTAAACCAAGAGCCAATGAACCCCAGACCTTCGTTATTTTGTACAAGATGAAAGTTTGTTATGACGTTAAAAATAGATGATTGATCAATCAATTAATTAAAGGACGATGGCCAATTATGAAGTTTGGGTTACAGTGGCTTTGGAAGATAAAAGGTATTAAGGTGTGTAAAAAATGTGAGCCGCCACGGGACGCCTGGCAGATGTAAAACATCGAAATTCTTTTCATATTGCGTGGCGATGCGTCGCCACGGCCTGTATCGCCACGCTAACATTCGTATTTATTCGCTTATAGATGATTCACATCAAATTTTCAAAAATAGATAATTACCTTCAGAACATTATAAAAATCACGCCATTCATTACCAGACATCCTCAATGTGAGCCAAAGCAACTGTAACCCACACTTCATAATTGGTCATCGTGTCGTTCTTACCTGTGTTGGGAGCATGTGCTGACAAACCTTCAGCTTTAACAAAATAACGAAGGTCTGGCGTTCACGGGCTCTTGGTCTATATGTACGAGAGCTTCGTATGAGGAGGGCCACGTCAAGGCAAGTGAGACAGACATCTCACTAATTAGGACACGTTTCGTCTGCCTTGTAATCCACCGGACTGTTAATTAATACACCTGAATAAACAACTAACATTACAGGATGGGATTAAGAGGCCTCCGGAGGTTAAATTCTCCATACAAACGTATTACTTAAATAATTTTACAAAATGTGATCTTACCATTTTATTAATGGAGTTATTTCGATTCAGTCAGTTCTTATTTAGGTTTGAATTAATAATTAATTTTGCACTACATTGCACACAGCGCAATCTAGCCCCAAAGTAAGCACTACGCTTGTACTATGGGTACTAGACAACGGATATACTACATAATTGTTATCCTTTTTTTTTGTAAATACATTCATAATATACATAGAAAGACACCCAGACCAGATACAAACATTTATTTTTAAGCATATATATTGGCACCCGACGGGAATCGAACCCGCAGCCTTCTGCATTGCAGTCGAGCGTCCGCCCGTCGCGCCACAGAAGCCTTTTTTAAGTTTTACTTTACCCGAATAAAACATCAAATACATCTTAACAATCCTTGAATAGGTATACTCCCTATTATATTCAAGAAAACAATTGTTGTAAGAGATGTTGTTATGTTTTTGTGCGTCCAACTAGCAAAATTGAGTTAACAGGCAATTTTTTATTACTAAGTAATGATATTTAACTTGTATATACGTAACTCTATAACTGCTTTTTGTATATCTGTGTTATAAAACGCTTAAAAGCTATATAAGGTTAAACAGCTCAATTGCCTTTATACTTAACGACATAAACGTTTTGTCAGCTACTTTATACAACTTATATAACACAGCAGTAAATTGAAACTTTTAACTTGAATAAAGAACAATTATGTTGCACAATGGGTTCTATGATGCCATTAAAACGCAATAGTGAACTAATATGGCTTTAGATCACTAAAATCGAGCTAATTATATATTGATCACCACTGAAGCTAACACGTGATATAATGGATGTCATTGTAGCTCTTATATCTCAGATATGATTTATATAAGCATCTATTAACACTAGTGCTAAATATTTGATGAGGGATCTTTAATAACGTTAATAAGTTACAAAGAAGATCTGTGTGCGCTCATATATCTTTATTGACATAAAAACGTTTTTATTTCTAATTTAAACCTAAATAGACACATTATATTCACAGAAATTCATTTACTGGACCTTTCTGCGTTATTGCATAGTTTTTGTCGCCAAATTAACAAAATATTAATCAGACAACTACTTTATATTAAGTTTTGTGTTTTTACTCGCTTTTTCCATTTTCTCGGGTACCATTTTTTCCTGATTGAGTGCAGATTAAGAAGACTGAAGAATTTATAAGTTTTATTAGGACGGACTTAGTTATCTTCTTGCTTTAAGATAACCCTAAATATTGTAATGGCTGCAAGATGTTGTAAATCGTTTGTTTAGTAGCAATGATAACACTAATACATTGTATAATGCTGCTTACAAAATCAATTCATAATTTAAATCATCTTTATTTTATTAAAAAGTATAAATTAGAAAGGCCCACTGAAAAAACACTAATATAGTACCATAAATTTATCAATAGAATTCTAAGCGCATGTGATTTTACACTATTTATGATTTTTTAATTACACGCACAAATTTTAAAACAAAATGGACATTCAAATGTAACTTCTAACATTATATAAAAACCTTAACCAAAGTTATTATTGATATTTTTCTGCCAAAATACTAGCCAACAATGTATAGTTATTATAGAATCACAATCACCAATATATCATCAAATTACTTGATACATCGGTGTCGATGTGACCCTATTGCTTCTTTATTGTGTTACAACTGATTTAAGGCCACTGATATAACACCAACAAGATAAAAATAACACAGATCTATCACCAACATGTATCCGATTAGTCCTAAGTGGAGCTACTGTAGATACATTGTATTACTTAAAAGTGCTAAAAGTGGGGCCATTTTCGCATTGCAGAAACGTGTCTACCTCGGATATGCGACTGCTCTGTTCTCGATATATAGCTACATTTGAGGTTGATTTGTTAGTTGGGTGTGATCTAATTAACGAATGCTTACATGAATAGCAATCAACGTGTAACTAATTGCTCTTAAAAATCCAAAGAAGAATATAAAATACCCATCGTCATTCTTTATACGTACTGCGAGGGAATGAAATCAGTTGCCTAAGTATGTCTTCCCGGATGTCTACAACTTGGCGGTCTTCAAGTAACGAGTGAACAGGTATCTCCTAGGTAAGCGTGAACCATCTTAGACCCCATTGTCGTTTTTCATCAGGTGAGATAGTGGCCAAACGCTTACCTATCAACTATAAAAAAAAGCTTTAAAGTCGTACTAACATGTCAACTTTGAAAATTCTTGTTTTTATCACGCTGAAAGACAAACCTAGTCTTCTCATAGAAATAATACTAAGAGTAACTAGAAAGCTTACTTCTTCTTCTTACTTACTTACTTCGTCAAAAACACAGACTGGATCCAACTGGGTTCAACGCGACCGTTTTGATATATCAAAGCAAAAACATCCTCAACCTTAGAGAACACGATTGAAATTGATATTTCAAAAGTTGTCTAGTGCACAGTCTTCTAGGAGCGAAGACGACGATGTGACATACCCAAGCAGCAAACTGGTCCAATAATTTCAAAATCTGTCACTAAATAGCTCTGAAAACGATTTATAATGGTTTTAGTTAAGACAATGCGTTTTATAAAAGTGTTCGTCAACACATTGTTGCTCTAAAACTTATAGAACCAAAATGACCAATAACCGATCGATATAAACGTTTACAACGCATTTTTATGCAGCGTTTATAGTATGGTACTTTAACATAGTTAAATGTAACTACTACCGGAGCAATTTGCTTTATATACATTTTTATAGGTGCTTTTATTGGTCATATTTGAGCTAAAAAAGGTTCCAAACGAACTGTTACACGTAGTTTGTTATAGCAGTGATGAGAACTCAATTAGACGACAATATTGCGCTATTATGGATATAAGGAGTATTGTTGTAGTACTAGTACGATAATAGTTACAAAAATCTACTACAGAGCGTTTTTGACGTGTAGATGAATGTCAGGTTACGCTTATGTGATGTAATTGTACTTTAATCAGTCTTATGTGATCTTTTATAGGTCGCAGGTAAGCATGTCAAAAATATGCCTTTTTAGAGCAGAACTGGTCACAAACGTTTTTTTTTATACCTTTATAACACACCTTGTACTGTTAAGGCTTCTAAATCTCTTTGATAATACAAAATGGTACAAAAAGGTTGACCAATGTTGTTATTATATCACAATTAGATTCTAAACAAAAGATATCTATTTCGCTTATACAACGTCATCCATCAGACATTTTGTTTCAGTGTAATTCTATATAAATTAAACAATATCTTAGATTATAAAATATATTTGATATAATAAAACAAGCTTTGAACAATAAACAATATTTAATCATTTAAAAAAATATTTATCAAACCCGAACTGCTGAACCCTAATTTCGCTGACAACTTCGTTACAACGAGAGGTGCTATAACGGTGTTTATAAACTTCATGTCATTTTAATTAATAAATATTTTATTAAAAACTAAATAATTCGAGAGGGGCTCTTAAAATTCATTGTAAACATTACCCTAGTTTGTCAGTAAAACTGCGCTCCCACATTTAGACTTCCATTTCTATCTTAGGTGTTACAATTTAAAACATTAATAAAAAATCATGGCTGTCGACACCTCAAATTATGTTTCATCTTTCAATATTTTTTTAATTAATTTTCCCTCTGCATACATTTTTTGTTAAAGAATGACAAGTAAACTGTTCAGGCACGGAAAACTCTTCTATAGTTTATGTATAGTATAAAAAATTACCATAAAAGTTCCTTCGGTGACCAGTACGTCATCATTTTGAAACGCGTTGCTACTTTTACATACTTTGTATATGACTGATTTGACATGGCTGATACTGCTATGAATTCGTTTTAACTCTGTTCAGTGATAAAAATGGTCCACTTTCGAACAAAGTGAACGTTCTTAGATGTTTTACAGAACTTATAAGGTGTTCCCCAAAACGTTCTATGTCCTTTAATATGACCATAAATTGCTGCTTTGAATGTCTCTGAGTTTTCTTGACCTTATAGGTACGCGCTACATTTTCTCCAAAACAATTGTGTTTTTAGCAACTTAATAATTTAAATACCTATATTTTTCAGTGTTTTTATTGTGTTGTTTAGGTTTTAAGGGTTCAGATACTACGTTTGCTCGTGCGTGTAATTAAAATTGTAGTAGTAATGAAAGGCCACAGCCGCGGCGGCGGCGGGCGCGCACTCTAATTAGCCACCACTGCTCCAGAAACTGAATACCCAACTTTCCCAATTAGCAAGCTACGTCATCACGCTAACTCCAATTACAACAGAAAAATCTTGATTAACCATTTATTTCATTCGGTTGCCTCTAATTAGTAAAACTTGACACTTTATTAGGCAACTAATTGGCATTCTCTAACGAAATTCGAATACTCACTTAGCGTTCATTATTAACCTTTTGTCAACTCTGTTCGTATATGGCTCGAACTCGACTCTGCCTACGTCTATCGACATTAATTGTTATTAATGTTATTTTACTAAATTTATAAATTACTAAAATGTCGACACTTTTAATAAATTAAATATCTAATTTGTGTTTATTATGCGTTATTTATTGTATAGATAACCTACATAATCAATTTATCATGCATTGGAACGAGTTAAGTATATGCATAGTAGATGACTATAATAATACCTAATTGTATTATCTAATAATAATTTTAAATTGACTGGCCAACTAACAAGATCAAACCTGGACGGATCGCACTCAGTTTCATTTCAGCATATTATGACGTCAGATTCCCCTAAGAAAGGATTTTGGAAATGCGGAAATGGAAACAGAATCGAAACGGGAGAACGTACTACAGAGTTACTTAATTTGTGAAAACATTCCATATAACTACCTTCATGAAAATGATACTCGGCCAAAATTAGTTTTCTAACCATTTCTCCTCCATAAATATAATTGCGTTCCACTTATTGCCCATAAAAGCAAAGGAACGTGCGAACGGCCCTGTTGCAAAATTGTACAAAAGGAAAGTAATATTAGGTGGAAGTAGACGCAGTGCTACCCCGAGCGTGTTTCGGTGACTGGAGCGGGCTTTCAGATAAATTATTTATCAACTGTATAGCAATTTTCTTTATGACTCCTCCGACGGAGCAGAGCAATTTACTCATGAAAGAGATGCGTAAACTTGCAAGGACGCCCAAATTGAGAATGGAACAATGAAGCCAGTAAAGATTTCAATAAGGACATCTACTGTCTGGTTCACTACAAGTATGCGATGCGATGCGACACTAAAAAACGACATTTGACGTCTCCAATGTGCTATCCATATGCTTCTCATTAGCTTTGAAACGAAATGCTCGTCGTAAGAACTTAATTGACATCGAGTCGACTGAACGTTGTAAAATTTAATTATGTTTTTAAGTGTGGCGAACGTACGATATGTATTATTGTGTAAATGGAGTCACGGAGACCGTAAATGTTATTTGGGGTTGGCGGTAAATCAGTACCGGCAAAGGATGAGGGCCAGTTCGCGCGACGAGCGGGCGCGGGGCGGTTGCGGGAGGCGACAGCACTTCCAATTTCCGTAATTGTGAGTTCATCAAGGAAATTGACTGGCAGACAACGCAACGCAATCCACTCTTTATTTACATCACGTTCACCATACAACGATTGCTTTGCGTGTTCCAAAACCGAAGTGACATTATCACGTTTCATATATTGAAATTGTTTCATTTCAATGAATAAGTATTATTTGCAAAGCTTTCAAAAGCAATGACTTTCCTTTTTCTTTTTATGTTACTACTACATAATTACATTATTTAACATTAAAATTATGTATCTGAAACAAAAAAAAAGTTTTTAGATAATTATTAATACTTAGTATAAATTCCATACCTAAGGGCTTTTTGGACTAACTACTAATCAGTCCCCAGAACTTATTCGCTAGAAATACTGTGTAAATTTGTATTTCCTGAGGAGTAAAATTGTTGGGTCTTGAAATCGGAAATAAATAGCTAATACCATCTAGGTCAGTATGATTAATCTTAGATCGCATCAACACTTACCAACAAGTGTGATGATGGTCAATACTAGGTATAAAAAACTATATAAGTAGCCAAACAAAAATGTAAGCCAAAAATCATATAGAAAGGGATAGTAAACCAATATAAAACAGTGGTGGTCGCCAGCGCCAGGTAATTGATGGCGAGCTGCAATCAAATTAGGGTCCGCGTCGGGCGACGGGCGTAATCGGCTGAAAGCTGCCCGACCGAGAGCTCTGGGTCGCCGGTCGTCACCGTCGGCTGTGGCCCCGATAAACAAGTATCACGACTTATTCTTACCTATTATAAGATTACTTTTATTGAAAAATTCAACCATTAAAACTTCACCTAACAAAACATAAAGCATCTCTAGCTTTTATAGATTGTTTGTCCAGAAAAGAAACTCGTTATTAGCCTCTCAGCAGCCTTCACCGCGAGCTTTTTAGCTTTTATCATAATTTAAGTTTTCCATTAGCGGTAATTGACGTGAACATCGTTCGTCGCTTACGGCCGCGAATCGTCGTCACTACTATTGTTATTTTCAGATTGCTGAACGTTTCCTATTTTCAGTTCTTTCAAAAACGCTATGCCGTTTTAATTGACAGCCCTATTAATAATTTAATAAGAATTATGGCGAACAGCTTTTATCTTAATGTCGCTGTTAACGGTACGTTTCGTATCCGGGAGACCATTTCAATGTAATTTCCAACGACACGAATGTCCCGCTAATGGATATCTATACTAGTTGTTTAATATCAATTTATGAATAATTCACTAGTCTATTCAATTTAAAAAGTCGTTTAAAGTTGATTATGGACACTGATTTAATTTAAAAGTAATGATGAAATGTAACGTCCATTAGGTTAATTGGTTGTTGGGTGATAGGACAGTGTCATAGAGACGGGTCGGGGTCCGGTTGTATGCTTGTTAGATGTGCTCGAGGCGATGGCATGTTAGAGTGAGACTATACGGGAGAACTTGGACGTTGGAGAGCAGTCTGGGCTCGAACGAAGAACGACCTCAAACTACCATAACTACTTACACAATACAAATTATTAAGAGTGCTCGGCATCATGGGAACGCTTTCAGAAGTAATGAATTAGAAAAGTTCCGCAGCACTCACGCGGATTGAAGCTTGAAGCGGGCGGCTCGCGTCGTCGGCGTTCGGCGTTACTCGCTACAACATTACTTTAATTAAATCTATTTGAACAACAAACTTTAATTAAATTTCATCCAGCAGTTAGGCGTCGCGGAGGAATAATCGCGCAATTAGAGCGGCCGTGAGCGTCGCCTTACACGCTCCCAGTTAATTAACTCACTCGGGCCGACCTACGGTGCGGTGTATCAACACACCACTCTCACATACTACGAAATACTACCTCATTTAACGACCACAATCGCTATTAAACGCACAAATACCAAAGCAAATAGTCTTAACACACAAATTGGTTATTTAATTGCCGTTTCATAAATTTTGTCTACCTGTAACTAAATATGGCCAATTATATTTAACAATCATAGTCATAAATTAAAATATTGTTATTAGTAAATTAATTAGCAATTTTACCTTGAAAACTATGACTATTTATTAATATAAAATAGTTACTTAAGTTAAGGACATACCTACATCAATATTATTCTAATAAAATATGATTACGGGTTACTAATTAAATAAACAAATTCTTATATGTTATGGCACTGCACACAGTTACACAATAAAGCTTATAATTAATAGTTTTACAATATCGGTACCACGCACTGCCACAAATAGATTATGTAGGTACCTATTTGCCAATAATATATATAGTTAAAGATGTCGTTTTAATTAAACAGCCGTCATATCAGATGAAGTTAATATTACAGCATTAGCAGCCGCAGAGTGAACATTACCCGCAGTTACCCGTCCGACTTATTCGATTAAAACAGACGCGGGCGCGGGCGCGGGCGGCACGACCGACGATGGCGGGACGGGCGCGGGGGCGCGAAACACACAATGGGTTGGCTTAGCACTACGGCAGGCTTTCATTGTGCAAGTTTAATTGTTTTTACACGCGACATGTCGCATCGCTTAATATCATATAACTTTACCACACCGCGACACTGTGACGTCACTTTATATTCGTGGGACTTATAGGTATGTCTCGTGATCACAGGCATTTTAACCTATATTATTTTCTGAAATATAGCTATCACCATATAAAATCTCGTCAAAATCAGTTTAGTACTATAAGTGTCCATAAGAAAGAAACTATAATTGTCTGTGACACTTTTAGACTACGCGGACCCTTAAAAATAAACATAGTGCTCGCTGTGCCGATTATGTACCTATAGCTTTAAATTTCCAAAAGGAGCTAGTTTGATCTGTCTAGACTAAATCAGGAGAGGCTTAGCTTAAATAATCCACTGCGAACCAAACTAAGTTAGTCTAGCAAACTATTGTGGCCATTTAGGTATCTAGGCTTTCAGTCTTAGAAGATATAGTCAAACTCCGCTGTATGTGTGTGTAACAACTCTTAAAAATGTAAATCAACTCTCTAAACGGTACGGTACAATGAAAATAATTTCCACGTCAATCGAATTAAAATGAATTTTCAATGCAAATCGATTCAGCTAAGAAACAACAACAGCTAAAAATTTAAAAATGCCATTTATGATCTGTTAATATGCATTTTTGTCATCAATATTGTTTTGATATTTATTTAAAACCTGTTTCAGTAAATTAAGAAACAGTTCGAGGATGAATATCGTTGTTTATCTCAAATGCAAATTGTTAATCAATAAAAAGACAATATCATCTGATTAATGGAAATGAAATTAGGAAACTACCTACTTAACATTATGAATAGATAATCATTTTTAGATAGTGGATGATAATAAAAAAACACATAAAATGGTAAACTAAATTTAGATTTTAAATGTATTAATCGGTTACAATTCGGTTCAAGACACTGCTTGAAAATCAATAAAATGTTTATCTATGTAAAACTTACTGAAATGAAACTTGAGGTTTTTGAGTGCGACACACGTAAAAAGTAAGTAGAAGTTTAGTAAAAAGTGCTCAAAAATGCATAATACTTACTCAAAATACAAAAGAAAATGTGAATGTGTGTGTACGCACCATTAAAAATAATTAACGACTAGTTATAAAAGCCTTTTATTATTCTCATAGTAGATAATTAATTGGCATGAATAGCCATTATAAACGGAAAACACATCATGCCTACTTACTTAAAAGGAGCTCTAGAAAATAAATGAAGCATAACGTACATACATTATGTTGAAAATCGCATATCTACTAAGTGTTCGCCTACTGATCCATTATGCGCACATCGTAACGTATAAATAAGGCAAAAACTCACAAGATCCATTAAAAGTATTGCTGTGGAGTGATTGGCGTAATGTGGACATGCTCAATGATATACCGCGCTACCATGGTCATTTGTCGTAGCTATGTCGTCTTTTTGTCGTTCAAAAAAATAAAGGAAAATTTAAATATAAAATACCTCGACTATTTTTAAAAACCACAGACAATTTAGAAAAAAAAATTTTTTTTGACGTTTGTTTTTCTTTTTTATTTTAATTATTTGACATGTTTTTAATTTTTATTTTAGCTAAACGACAACGTGACGACTTAAAACACAGTATGGTAGGGCTCATAATATTTTCTATGTTTATTAATTGACTAGCCAAAAGTCTGTAACTACCTAAAATTACATAAAAAAATGAGTCTAGGTTACTTAGAACATTTACATTTACAAAATTCTCTGTCTGAATTGCCTCATTGATGGACACAGTCTAAGCCGCTAAAGTAGATGGGAGCCGCGGGGTTGTTACAAATTCTTATTTTGTAATGTATTTTTGTTAAGCAAAACGTACATTCTGAGTTAAGAAATATTGGCAATTTGTACAAAGTATTTTGGTTTAGCAATTGGCACATTTTCTCAGTTTGTACAAATTGTAAATTGGTGCCATGTTTGCATTTCGATGGCAACCAACTTATAAATAATTTATAAGTTGGTTAAGTTTGGTACATTTTCGTATTATTGTACAAACTAAGAAAATGAACCAATTGCGAAACCAAATTCCCGAAATATCTCTTAAACCGCGTTAATCAAAGCAATACGTAAATTAATAGGAAAATTATACAGTCGATTTCGCCATGAATGCTTTAAATTTGATAAAATTGATTCTAGATTATATATATAGATGTTAATAACACCAAATATTATGTTTTCTGCACCGATACAATGTGTCTTTAATAGAACCAAAAGGAGGCATTTGGTAGACAAAATTAAGTCATTTGTCCATTAGCGGTTTAAAGCTTTCTTCAAATATTTTCGGAATTGACATTCACTTAGTCCGAACAAATCACCAATTATACTGATTTGCTAATTCACACGAAGTGAGATAGTACGAAATGAGAATTTGTACCAACCTGTTAATATGAACGAATTGTGAAATTGTACGTATCGCGAATTTGAACAAATTGCTACTATGACCGAAATTATAATTGATCAAATCAACAATTGAACTAATTGATAATTCACACGAAATGCAAATTTGTACCAGTCCTGCCGCTTTCAAGTATATAGCTGAAGTTTTGAGAGTGTGTTTTTATTTATAAAGCTCTAGGTCACTGATACGTCGATAGGGTTTCTCGAAATTGTCACAAGAACGGGCCTTAAACGGGTAAAACCGCAGGACCTAGCTAATAATCAATAAAATACAAAACGCACTTACAATAAATATATGGTGTTTACATTTAAAACCCTATAGAATTGTTATTTTCTCGTTCATTGCAATTGCACTCAGAGTCCACAGGAGCGTATCTACATTAATACAACATCATCCAACCACTTCCGTAAGAGAGTGCACACATAAAGGGAACCAGCGGGCACATTGACCGGGATCCTGTGCCAGAAATGGATTGATCCATGAGCAAATAGAATTAAATAAATAAAAACAGTAACACTAGATGATAAGCAAGGTTTTACACTGTAACTCATTAGATGGGTATGAGCGCTGGGTGTTCTCAAATGCTCAGCGATCTTATTAATTAAACATGACCGACAATAATCATGGCATTTCTGATGCGAAACGAATGCGTCAAGGAAATAAGGTCTAACAAAACATAATGCATACAGAAATGGCATGGCAATGTCGTTAAAACCGAGAAATACTTAATGTTAATGCATTCAATAGAATAGCCTGTTTAGCAATAACTATCACTTATGATTTGATATCTACCATACCTTAATGTTTTTTTCTTATTTCAATAAACAGGATGAAACATTAATTTATCCAAGATATTTCTCGCCTACTTATATTTGCTAGTCCCACGTCGATCTATAATTCGCTAAAAGTGGCAATAACGATTCAAAAATAGCACCCCAGTAATACCGACTTTTGTAATTTAGATATTTTTGGGGTTATTGTTGTTAACGAAATCACAACAACCAAAAACCATCTAAAGAACATAAAAGTACCTATACGTATCTATACCCATCTAGCCCCATGGTAAGCTGCTAAGCTTTTGTTTCGGTGACAACGGATATACATTTGTAACGGGTAAGCCCTTTTAATCCGAAAGGGGGTTGTTCTAGACATCTAGGCGAACAACTTTTGTTCTACGAATTTTGAAAATTCAAACTTTTTTTTGAAAATTTTGAGATTAGGTTTACTGAAAAAACAGCTGCTTTTGTAAATAAAGGTAATTGAAGTTTTGATTGTAAACCATCAAACTAAATAAAAGGACAATATAAGGTCAATGTCCTCGAACTCTCAGAAACAGCTGATTTTCAAGTAAACTTTACACCTAAATTTTTCGAGAAGTACTTCGAAGTTCCAAAAGTCGTACAACAAAAGTTGTTCGCCTAGACGTCTAGAACAACCCCCTTTCGGATTAAAAGGGCTTACCCGTTACACCTTGTATATTTACTACTTATATTTATTTTTCTTTTCTAAATACATACATATTATACATAGAAATACACCCACCCAGACCAGATACAAATATTTAATTTTAAGCATAAATATTTGCTCCCAGCGGGAATCGAATCCGCAACCTTCTGCATTGCAGCCAAGCGTTCGCCCGACGCGCCACAGAGGTCGTCAAATTGGATCATGTTAAAAGGCGGTCAATTATTCTCGTCTGGTTCTGGTTAGACAGTGTGGCGCGCAAAAAGCTCAATATGATTGACATCCAAGCGCAAGCGCATGCAGCTATGCCGCACGGAATGCAACAGCACCGTTCTCTAATGAATTTAGATCAATCGAAGAAACCCATCCTGGTACGTACAGTAGTCGTACAGTTGAAAGCCGATGTAATCTTTAGCACAAAAAGAAACAGTGACATTCCGTCTGCAAATGGCATCTTGTACCACGATATCTAGATTGAACGTGTCGATCTTGATTCGATTCGTTTAATTTCCATTTTAGCTGGCAAAATCAGAGTTAATGTAAAATAAAAATAAAAACGTCATTTACAGAGTAGGTAGGTAGTCAATGTTGATGGTTTACTGAAATAACATTTTATGCTAAAGGTGAAGACTAAAAATAAAGGTATAGGAAGTAGGATCTATACATTTTTTTATTATCAGCATTGTGGCAATGACGTTTCGACGTTTCGGAGCTTTAAAGTTTCCTCCAGAAAACCGGAAAATGAATTTTATTTAAGTACAAAGTCGCGAAAAAAGAAGAAAAATCGATGTAACTTTTCTTCCTTAGCTTTCCTTGTGTGTTAAAAAAACGTATTAAATTAAGTAATATTGATAAGATCTATTAGTACCTTACACTTCCATTAGTGGAGTGCAAGCATAACTTGAAACGCACCAGGACAAACACAAGACCAATTAAACGCACTCCTAAGATGGAAGTGGTTGTTTTTGTAAATCTCAAGCGTGCTTTGTAAACGCCGAACCTTCTCGGTAATGGAAAACATTCGAACGCTTTTAGTATTAGCCGGTTCATTTGCAATTTTTTCAACTCTAAAATACTCATGCGAAACTTTAATAGCCTGCGAATAATGAGGCTTGCTACGTAGAATTTTAAATTAAATGAATTTTCTTTTTGCGATTAATAGGAGCTCTTTAAATTGTTTCTTAGAAATTTAACCTGTCGGTACAGTATCGGGCGGTGATTTAACAATTTCCTACAAATTGGTTCTGTGAAAAGTACGTAACATTTTTACAATAATAATACTAAAAGATTTAAAAAATCTAAAAACTCATGTTTCTAATGTCCTTAAAAGAGTTTAATAACCTCAAATTTTGAGTGGATCCTCATTTGGCCTTGCAGGGTTATTTTACTATTTAAAAAAACCATAAAATTAGTTTAATAAAAATAATACTTAATAGGCGGAGGGGGGAAGTTCCTCACCTCCGACTTGCCTTGATTGCAAACAAGCAGTCCCTCGCCTTTAGCTTGCCTACACCGGCCGTTCAGAGTGGAAACGCGAGAGCAGAAATTGTCGGAGGATGGACACCTCATGTCAGTGATGAGTCGGCCCGCTCACTGGTGTACGAGTCATGACTTAAAATCCAGGGAGGTATCTCCATCCTTCGGCCACTCACGTCCCTGTTGTGCTCCCTTACCGTAATTTACTCAGCTGATTACGGTGGCCCAGTTGTGAGTTGGCGAGTCACCGTCTGCCATTTCGTGTTTGTTGGACATTGTTACGGCAGATGCAATAATCACCATAGTTCCCCCAGTAGCCGATCCACTACCATCACATCACTATAGCCATTTTGTTTTCACCCGTAGATTCCTCAAAAGTTCTATCCGATCCGGTGGTTGTCATAGGCTGCATTTTATAGTGCAGACAGGGATATTCGCCTGCTTGGTGTCCATTTCATAGTTTGCGAGTAAAATTGTTATTGAAAAGGGCCTCCACGTGTTGTCTTCGGCTCCACGCACGCCTTACAAAGGTGCGGGGCTCCATAACCCCGTGATATAAAAACTTATTTCCGGTTTTTTCGCAATATTTTAATATCAGCATTGTATTACTGGCTTCGAAAAGTAAAACTTCAATGCTACAATGCTGATATTAAAATAACACGATAAAAACCGTAAAGTGAGTTTTATTTCTAATAAAATCTTGTACAAACTATACGTATACAAAAAACTGTGTTCAATAAAGTGCGAGCAACTCGTATGATTAGCGGTGGGCGAGCGTCGGCGGGCGGCTGATTGCCCGCCATTGCCCGCCCAATTGGGCCTTATCCGCCCGCACATGGGAAATATTTTTAATCAACACCTCCATTGAACTTACGAGCGGTCGTACGTGAGCTCCGAGCACAGGGCCGCATTCGGGATATTAAAGCTTATTTTTACACGGAACTTACCTGGAAATATTTTCCGCAGTGCAGAGCTAGTTACACTCTAGTTAGTAGGTAGGTACTAGACGAACTTAGTACAATATGTTGTGGTTCTAACATTTAGATTTTAGTGGCATTGGAAATCGGAGGAAAAGTATTTTTCAAAGCCCGTTTTCAACATCTACCTAAGTAACTGCTCGTTAACTAATTAGAATTTTCCATTCGATAATAAACGAAAGAGACGATGCAACCTTCAAAGATTGGTTGCGCTAGCTTTTCGGAAGCTTTCGGATATTTTTATTACCTATCTACGTAGCTTACTTGTTTATTTTTTATTTTTTTTATTTTTTTTATTTATTTATTTATATAACAAACACTCTACTTGTTTCCTACATTGTGATACAACTGTTAATAACAGGGCACGCATGAGTCCGCAGTATGTCTCTGTATGTCGGGGGAGATGAGGGGCCTGCTGGCAGCTGCGAGTCGGTGCTTGATTGGCGCGATAAATGCCACTAGATTGCATTTGCCCGCTCTACCTTACGTTTTCCATCCCACTCTGTATCGCTGCCTTAACCCCACACTGCAATCCTAATCAGCCAAAATTATTACTTTTTTCATTTCACCTTATGCAAACACGCCTAGGATTTATTAAAATCCTTGCAAATTGTAATAACATTTTATATGCAACACATTCAGTATATCTCCATACGAAATCTCGTAGCTGTAACCCATGTAAATGTAAGTCACGTTTTCAATAACCTACAGTT
This sequence comes from Idaea dimidiata, assembly GCA_949358125.1. Classification (NCBI taxonomy): domain Eukaryota; kingdom Metazoa; phylum Arthropoda; class Insecta; order Lepidoptera; family Geometridae; genus Idaea; species Idaea dimidiata. The sequence goes on along the minus strand of OX442339.1, from coordinate 8,683,109 downwards.
TTAGCTTCATAATTTTAGTCCCGGCTGATATTAGACTTCATTTTGTTATGAAATTCACTACTTGAAAGCTGGGAGCGTGTATCGGAGCCGAGTGTGAGATGTGATTGAGTAATATTTCATAGTGTCCGGCCGACTAGCGACTTCGGGTAGTGGCTGGCGCATAGCGGCTGACTGGGCTGGTAGGAAGCGAAGCGCGCGCACACTTCGCCACCAGTAATTGGCAGCCAAGTGAACTTCTTGCGCCCGCACCGCACTTGGCTAGTATTATTAACGACGTGTATTGTAATCACGCGGCGGGCGATCGCCTCCGCCGAAGGTAGGGCGGTATTAAATTCCGACAGCTACGTGATAAATCGAAATTGGAAAAGTTTAATAATGTTCGGTTGCTCCGAAAGCAATAAAACCGTTTATAAACGGGTACGAGCGAACGAGACGGGCGGTAGGGACGCCTGCCTTCGGGACTTTTAGGGACTCTTAGGTGAGTCCGCCCGGCCTTACCGACTCTAAATTGATTTGACTGGTATCTTGATGAAGTGATAAAACCGTCACTCTGGGGAGAATATTGACCGTACCGCATGATTTATTATACGACTCGATCAGACCAAACCAACTTTGAAGATTACCTACGATCAAATTGATTCCCTTCTGTACCTACACTTTGCCTGCCTACGTACAATTTATTAATAACGGTAACCTTTAGTATTCTGAGAAAGACAGCCTATAAGTATTTAGGATAATATAATTATTTACATTCATAGGGCAACAGAGACAACCCTAAATTCTATTGAAGTCTTCAGAAAATTTAATTGAAAGCTCCGTCAATGCGGTGACGCTTGAAAAATGTAATACGGGGCTCATATTGTTCAATACGTTCTTCTACTTTCTATAAAACTGCCGTACTTTGCCTTGCTAATATAAATACTGAGACAAAGTTTCATAGCAACAAAGTCCAAGTAAGTCACTGTGTACTCTGGGTAAGAGGTACCTATAAAATGCGTATAAGTGGGTATAAATCAACTTTTTATATTACAAAAGGTTGTTTAAATTGGGATTTGTATTAATGTAAATAAAGGAAAAACAACGTTCATAATTATATTTGCGATAGCAGTTTATCAATTGATTAATCAGCAAGTTTATCATTTATTTGCTCAGCTAATGGAATAATTACGGCTCTGAGAGAAAGATAATTGAGAAGGAGGCGCGATCCCCTCACACCACTTCATGGATCCGAAACTAACCCACACGACCTTTGTTATCTTACATACCAAGCAATAATGATGTAGGTAGCGGCTAAACTTCAGCTTAACTTCAAGTGAGATTTAAAACCTAGAGCTTTCTCATTTAAACATTTATTTCTGACTATTCACTTTTTAAGCAATTTAAATAAAATATTATTTACATATTCAAATGACGTCTATACAAAAGTCCTGTTTTTAATTATAAACTTAATTTGCTTATGATAAATCTATGGAAATTTCTACCTCCAGCGCCAACCCTCTATAGCGCTAAGGGTAGAGTAATTACTTCTTTTCTTCGTAATAAAAACGGATTAAACTTTGCTTAGGGCGGCCCATTCATTTTGTTTACTATTCAGAAAGGCTTGTTTAAAAAACTAATTTACGTTCGCTGTTTGGGTGTAGTTACTTATCTCGAGTTTTAAAATGTAATTACCTGATTGCGAACGATAACGGCCCACTATATATTCATTCATTTTAATCTTCAATTAAGTTAGTATCGTGTCCGAACATTCTGTTTTTTCTTTATCAGAAGTTAACATAGACAATTTTCAATATAGAAGGCAATAATCTTAATTTAAGTTTAACTGTGGTGGATATATAAAAATAAAAGGAACACTAAGCCGAGCTGTTAATTTCGTCGTTGGTGGGTGGACTGCGGGCATTGATATCAATTATCAGGAAGCTAGAGCGGGGTTATTCTCTATACGAATTGTTCTATAAAGCCGCTAATCCCGCCCGGGCTGCCACAATTTGTCCAAACGGTTATGTTATTGCGGTCGCTAAGCTCGGCGCGATCGCACACAGGCCAACATGATTCTCTCGTAAAATTGCTTTCATGGACTGTTTTAATTTACTAGGTGAAGGTACCCTCCTAATACTAACATAAGTATATATTTGCTCCTTTTACTTAAACATCTTAAATCTTGAACAACTTACTGTCTTTATTATCTGACGTTTTGCCTTTGGGCTTTTTTAAGTGCCTCAAAGTCACATCTTTTGTTTAGCATTCAAACAGTTTTAAAAATTGCAAAATTTTCATGCTAAAATCTTATAATAAAATCGTAACTTCGCGGTGTCTGTTTTTGAAAGATATTTTGAAAACACTATTTTTAGGGACATGTGTGCCGAAGGGATGACGGAAAGTGGAGCATAGACATTCTAGAGTGGAGACCGAGAGTAGGAAAGAGAAGCGTGGGCAGACCACCTGCCAGATGGTCCGACGATTTAAAAACTCATGCCGGTGCAGCGTGGTCCAGGAAAACTGGCGATAGAAGGGCGTGGAGAGATATTGGAGAGGCATATGCCCTGCAGTGGGCAAATACATGCTGCTGAAGAAGAAGAAGAAGATTTTTAGGGATATGTACTAACGTAACAGAACCCATTTCCGTGTTTAACTTTTTGTCTGTTTGTCCGTTTTGCTGTTTGTCTGTGAGTTTGTGCGCGCTAATCTCGGAAACGGCTAGACCGATTTCAATGAAATTTGGTATGCAGATGGCTTAAGACTCCGATTAACATATAGGCTTTTTATCTGGATATAAAGTCCGGATATCCGGATAAAATATAAAAATTGCGTAGTTTCGTTGTTTTTTAACCATCGTCATCGATCGTCATCCATCGTCATCAACAAATTTTGCCTTACTTCACCTACCTAGCGCAATGCAAAAATCCACACTTAAACGGACGACCGGGGAAATACTAATGATGCCAGGCGCGGCTGCGCCTAGCATCAACAGTACTTCAATGGGTAGGTAAGAACAACGCGGGATCGCGACTTGCGCGGGTGAAACCGCGGGGCGCAGCTAGTTACAAAATATAAGATTAGTACTTATGGATTAAGTTACACGTTTTTTGACCATTAATAACTGCCTGCTTTTGGCTTGATACTACTCATGACTACTATTCTACTACTCTTACTATAATCTTACTCTACTACTCTCTCTCTCTCTCTTACTCTTTTTGGCTTGAACTATTCAAACAATGATTATTTAGTAATATTGACTAATTTAATCAGGTACCTACTAACATAAAAGGACCATTTAGTGTGTCGTTTAATGTTCAATGTCAGCGAAGTCAATTTGTTGAAACTGTTATTGCTCACCCGGCCAGCCCTCCAGCGCCGCGTGCCGTCCCGGTCCAGAACAGTTTCGTATACAATCGACCATAACAGACAACTCGCCAACCCTAACTTTGTAGAATGGACACTTGATTAAGATACTTGTGTCGCTTTATTTTGCAATTACATCTGACACTGCTATGTTAGCAATTTTCTTTACTACTTATTTGATGTTTTTCATTTAATTATTGTAATGCAGGTATGTATGTAGTTGGTACCTATATAGGTACTTTAGAGGTGAATTTCTAAACAGGCGATCTTGTTCTTCGTATCAAAATAAATTAAGTGCTTACCTATTTCATCTTAAATGCATTGTCTACTTTTACTGAACCCATGAAATTGTATGGCAGAGCATCGGAGCGTCTGTGTAAGTTGGCGTTGTCATGTACCTAATCTAAGGCTGAATCGAACATTAGCCGGATGTATGAGTATTCGAAATTGGATCGAAGATTGTAGGGATTGAAGGACAAAGACGGCGAGCGGTCGTGGAGTGAGGGAGGTGGAGGGTAGGCTGGGCCGTGGGCCACACGTCCGAACAGTAATGAGTTGAAAGCGGATACTTGTAGCGCACTCAGCGCGCGCGTGTCCGGTTACTGGCCTAATGTTGCCCGGATAAACAATGACGTCCAGCCTTTTAGCGACATTTGTGGAACCACTCAACACCGAACATAAGCCTAAAAAGATTTTTACTATTTGAGACTCCATCGGATGTAAGCATTAGGTAAAGGAACGGGGAGTAATGGTACAGATTTCTTTACTTATCTTATCTACTACACACACACCATCCTTTTTCTTTTATTTTTGTTTTACTGGTTATTTTTATTTTACACTACAAACGCACTTTTTTTTAATTTGTCTTGCCCGTTTCAGAATGCAATAAGCAACAGCCAAACTTGAAAAAAATGTTCCTTGGGAATACCTTATCCAAGGAATGATTGTTTTTTCACTGAAATTTAATAGGAACGGTTCAGAGCAGGCACTATACAGAGATTTTCACTTCCAACCGCTCTACCTACATACAATTTAGAGTAAAAAGTACGCTCAGTAAAATTACGCGATTAAGACCCGGTAAAATATGTAAATATCAGTTCCAATCGTGTTAACTAGTTTAAAAAGTTTATGCTCAGTACATTGGTAACTTATCCTTTGGTACTTATGTATAAAAAAAAAACGTAAGTAATGACGTAAGAATCATCAAAATCGGTCCACGCGTTTGGCCTCTAGAACGCCACATAGAAACATCCATACATACATACATACATAGACCGATAAACACATTACCCTCCTTTGCGTCGCGCAGTCGGGTAAAAAATGTATTTTTATTAATGTCAGAAAGTCTTGTCCTGGAATAAAAATACTTGGAAGTCTGAAGGTATAAATAAGACTGAAATACAAACATAGTGAACCACTATATTATTGTAAAAACAATCGTAGTTTAGAGGTACCTCTCCGTACCTAAGGGTAGTACGCATTAGGTAAGTGGCGAGTGAGTATTCCGATGTGAAAGCCGCCTAGTCAAATGTAGAGTGACGGACCATCACCGTTCCATTAGCTGAGAGTGCGAGGGAGGCGTGTTGCCTTCGGGTACGGGGTGTTTGATATGTTGATACGCTATTAGTTCATTTTCAAGCAGGAGTTTATCACGTATTGTCAATTATATTGCTTCTAGCTTTTAAAACAAATATAATATAGACAAAATTCTATAAATTATAATTTTACCTTTTATTAATCCTACTAATATGATGAATTTAAAAGTGTATGTGTTTGGATGTTTGTTACTCAATCACGCAAAAACTACTGAACCCATTGCGATGAAACTTGGAATATCAGTAGGTTGTTGGATACCACATATTATAGGCTAACACATATGCTACATTTTATACCGATATTCCCGCGGGAACGGGACTTACAAGGGTGAAACCGCAAGGCGCAGCTAATACTTAAATTGATACATTAAAATTTTTATGATTCAGGGTTACCTTAAACTTATATACCTACGTCGGAGTGCCAAGCAAAAATGCCGGTATTATATATATTTATAAGCGATAGCCGCGTCCCGCGGATCCACCCGCGTAAGTTTAGATCCCTTGGGAATATCGGGATAAGAAGTAGCCTCGATAATGTAGCTACATATTGGTGAAAGAATATTTGGAATCGGTTTAGTTTCTGAGCTATATTTATTACAAACTAACAAATAAATCTTACCTCTTTATAATAATTAGTAAAGACAATACGGAAAATCGATTAACGAACCACTATTAGTAGATGAGATTATAAACTCTCAGTACTAACACCTGTTACCTATTGTGTAGGTATATTTTTTCCAACTAGTAACAGTAAGAAACGACAGGGTGTTACTCGTTGAGAATAAACGGTTTTATATCGTTAGTAAACTTTCCCTGAACAATTAGGTAGGTAGGTTTAAGTTTAAATAAGTAGGTATTTAAACTTTTATTCGATCATAATATTGAATCTAACAAATAATAAACAAAATAAAACACACGATTCTAGCATAATAGTGGGTAGATTAATGCAAACTAAATCTATTTTCCTCCCCTTCTGCGGTTTTAAATTTTGTCAATTCGCTGAGAGTTGGGGTAAACAAATAGGGCTGTTCCTAAAACTTCTTGAAAAATAAGGTGAATTAATAATGTAAAAATTTTAACTAAATTATTGTTGAGTTGTCCATATTATGGTAAAAATTCTAAAAACCTGTAACTAAATCGTATGTGCTATATAATATCACACTAATTAAATTTAAAATGATTAAAATTAAAATTTATTTGGATGTTTGTGTTTCAATCACGCTAATCCACTAAATCGATTGCGATGAAACTTGGTATGCAGACAGATTGAGATCTGGATCAAAACTTAGGCTTCTTTTTATCCCGACATTCTGGCGATATCGAGACTGACGAGGGTGGAACCGTGGGGCTCAGTTAGTTTATATAATATATAACTTAATAGAATAGAATAGAATAGAATTTATTTATTAATATGAAATCTTACCAAACATTTATTAAATTACATTAGAAATCGGCTCTACACTAAGCAGAAGCTTGTATTGCAGGAACTGAGATACTAATACAATAACACAAAACATAATGTAATAACTTTACGTCCTACGCTTTACAGTTTTCAGTTTACGGCGTAAGTAGGTATGGTATCTATTCTAAGTATAATATGTGTATGTATTAACAAAAGAAAAATAAATATATGTGGGGAAAAGCAATTATTAAAAAAATTATTTCCACCACCGCCGTCGGTGTTCGTTTATTTTCGACTTTTTCTTTACAAAATCTTCTTATTAGGTATTGTACGTCTTCATTCACCATTGATCTCCTTAATTGTTCATTTCCCAGAATTTCCCTCCATTCATTCTCTTTCTCCCTCCCGCATTGCACCTTTTCACTGTCTTCCCTCTTGCTCACGCTTTAGTATCCTCTTTCTCTCTTGCCGACGATGCGCCACAGAGGTCGTCGATATCGACGACCTCTGTGGCGCATCGGGCAAACGCTTGGCTGCAAATCTGCAATGCAGAAGGTTGCGGGTTCGATTCGTCTGGGCGTATTTCTATGTATAATATGTATGTATTTACAAAAGAAAAATAAGTAGTATATCCGTTGACTAGTCACCGTAACACAAGCTTAGCAGCTTACCACGGGTAGATGGCGCTGTGGGTTCGTCACAGGATTTATTTATTTATATCATTCGTGACTATGTGACAGCCCTGGTCCATTATCTCGAGGTGAAGGCATCGCAACAGCAAAGACGTTAGTCCGGCTCTGCGCTTCGGCGACTTTATGACGTTATCTCTAACAGGTTCGGTCGCGCGCCCCGCCCGGGATGGGCTACCCTCAGCACTCACTGGTGAAAGCACAGGACCCACTGTTATGCCTGATAATTGCCCCTAATGGAAAAGTCTAGTCACTCCGACCGAAGTGCATTCCAAGTTTTCGCTACTGCCAGATAGAAGTTATTACTTTAAGCCCTATGCAGACAACAACTTATAGGTTGAGATAAGTGATGCTTTTAAGGATAGAGTGCTTAAAGAACTATTGTTGGAGAGAACACCTAAGGATTTATGAATCTACAGTGTAACATTCGAGATATTGAACTTTAGCAGTAAGCAGGTAGGTAGAGTACAAATGCATTCTAACAACAACTTAGCAGGTACTAGTAGGTAGATCAGTAACAAAATAGCAAATAAAATTGTTCTCTAATCTGACAAAAAAAGATAACCAATTCGGACTTTATGGCGCCAACATTATACACTTATAAACAATTTAATATACCTACGGCTCGAATTGATAACCTCCTTCTGTTTTGGAAACCGGTTAAAAAAAGTTTTCTGCCAAACAGGCCCTATATTCCATCAAGAACATCTTTTCAGAGCCAAAATATACTCTACCAAGGATATCGACAAGCTTATAAGAAAATAAATTCATGCGTGAACTGAATGTGTAAGCAAATTGGTAAGAGCTCTTTATGTCCACACAGACTAATATACCGTCGTAGCCACTTGACAGAATGAAAAAGCAAGCAAAATCTAATACACTTACGAGCATCTTACAGTGCATACATATTTAACACGCATATTTACCGATTGGCGTGGATCAGATGGGGTGTGGGCTGATCTCAAAGGGGGCAAGGGGGAAGACGGTCATTCAATGAGATTGCTTCTTGCCACTCTCAAAGTAATGGATCTCGCCAAAATAGACTGGATCAAGGAAGCCTGTCTGCTAGGTTAGTACGCAACATGCTTCGGTAACCTCGCGATCTGTCAAAGCAACTGTGAAATTGAGAGTCTTGGCGGGAACTCCTTGAGGAGATGTGGTGCTAAATTTTCATTTTTGTGAAACCTAGTTCATATGCGTGCAAATTGTTTAATTTCGGGGGCATATTAATCAATTTAGTTTCGTGAAGGTGTACAAGTGGAATGAAAGTGAAAATCGGTGCAAAACATTGACTGACAACATCTCCAAGGCTCCGTGAAGATTGTTTGTAAATGGCCGCCGCGTTTACAAATGATTCCCTAGACTTGACTTTAACTATGACGACTTGACTGTTTCGATGCAAATAACTTGCATAATATATTAATAATACTTGACACTGGCTAATTTCCTAATGGCCATAATCGGTTCACAACCGATAAGAAATAAAAATAACTGTGAAATTGAATCTTTATGATTCAAAATTCGAACAACCACCCAATTTATAAACAGTTAGCCAGCTGCTGCTGTGGAGTACGAATACGAATGAGAGATAAAGAAAGAGAAAGAGAGAAATGAGAGTGAGAGAGAAATGTTTATTATAGGATTATAATGAAAATGGTTTTTGATTATTAGTTCAGTCGCATATCGAGGTGAGACAACATAAATGACAACCAATATCACATTAGGTATACTTACGTTGGTATTGGTTGCCTGGAAGAAATCATCCGTAGGCGATAAGGCCGCCCATTGTGCCACTTTAGTTTTTCTTTGTATAGACAGGTAAATTAAATCTGTGTTTTTGGTACAATAAAGCGGTAATCTATCTGTTTAGACGAGTGTATCTATCTATCCACCTAGCTCAAGCAAACAGAACTAATTGTAATACAATGTTATAACATCAGCAGATAGTATATAGGTAAGTTTAGGTACGTATACCTAATGGGAATTGTCACGAGACCACAAACGGACATAGCAAAGTGCATACCGATGTAGCCATTCTCGATAGATATCTTAAAATAGAGGGCTGTAAATGATGAAGTAGATAGGTATTTCCAAGAGAAATATTTGAGTGCAAATAGTAGTCGGTTGTAATTGAATGATTTACAATCTGACCACCTTGGAATTAGTAAATACACTTTAGTATAAATACAATTTCTATGAAATTATGGACTACCTATGCTTCTCTTCGATTTTGCGACTGAAACACGTAGAGACGAAATTATGTGATGTAAAACTTATGGCGTAATTATCGGTTCTATCCTGTCGGGTGCAAATATTTAGAAATTATTTCTTCAATAAAAGACATCCAAGTGTGGCAGATCTTATTATAAAATAAATCTTATTATACACATAAAGGAGCAACAAAGCAATCGATATAATTATTTTGCATTAGTTTTGTAACAAAATTCTACGATAAATAAAACTGATTTATACAAAAACAAAACCCTTTCTTGGCAGTCGGATAAAAATAAACACAAGTATATGTATACGACCTTGCAAACTGATACTCGATACTAGTGAAGCTCATCAATATCAACATAAAAGATTCCGTATGGATTGAATTATGGAAGACGCGGATTTGGGACGATGTTCGGACGTAAGGGGGGAATGGAGAATGTGTCTCTCTAAGTTGAGAGGAGCCCACCGCTTGGACTATAATAGCCTTATTAATAAACGTGGAGCAAGGTCGGAGTAGTGAGAATTTTATTTGTCTTTTTCCGTGACAAGAAAGTTGACAGACAGAAATTAAAATGGTTAAAATTACTCCGAACTTATTCCACGTTTATTAATAAGACAATAAGAGTCAAGAGTCGGTAATGAATTGGTCAAATGCACTGAGACAAATATGACAACAAAGGCGATTGGGAAACGGTACCTACTGTGATCCAAATGTTTCAAAGCTAATTTTCATCTCTCCTGTTCGGAATGTTTAATATTCATGGGTAGCAACCGTGTGGAAAGTAACTCATTTCATCCCTAGAGTGGAAAGTATGCTTCATTTTTTTTAATGCAACCATTTGACACTTCTTTCCATAGAAAAATAAAAGTTAAGAAATAGGTACCAATCTAAAGTGCAAAATCTTACTAATTTTATAAACGCGAAAGTTTGTATGTAAGTATGTATGTCTGTATGTATATGAGGTTGTTACTCTTTCACACAAAAACTACTTAACCGATTGCGATGAAACTTGGAATATAGGTAGCTAGGGACCTGGATTAACACATAGACTTTTCATCCCAATATTCCCGCGGGAACGGGACTTACGCGGATGAAACCGCGGGGCGCAGCTAGTATGAAATAACCATAATTTAAGCGTTAAGTACTAATTACATTCACTCTAGATAAAGGCGGTAAAAAAAAGAAGACGAGTATCTAGTCTCTAATCATACCTACCTACATGACGTTGATTGAATCTTGTAGATGGAACTCTACTCTCAAAAAACTATTTGATTTAAATGGATATTAGATTTATTTATCAACGATCGTACAATAAAAGAATCCAGTGAAGCTTCAGAGTCGCTAGTTCATTATCCAAATGGGCTACAGCTATTTGATCCACTTATGTGATTGCCTGCAAGCATTATCTCTCTACAGAATGGAAGCCATAAGTCTACCTCGTAACTCTCTCGTTTCTTACAATATTTTTACGTACTTATGTTCGCTATAAATATGTATGTACATAAATTAACCATTGAACTTCTAAGTGGAGTGCTTGTTCGGATAGTGGTATGTATCTCATTCAGAAAATGTTAGCTGCGGCTTAACCTCCGGAAAAAATAGCTTACGTACTTAAGTCTTACGTCTTTTTAATTGTGGAACGTTCTGCACTAACAAAAAAAAGTAAAAATATGTAGTAAGTATATATTGTCTTGTACCCACAGTACCTACAGGCCTAGTGCTTAGTTTGGGGCTAGATTGCGAAACCTTTTAACCCAAGTAGGTTAAAAATGTTGTATGTTTCTTCTAAAAACATGTTTTTTAATTAATTAAATTAAGCTAACATCTGCAACAAATTCATGGCTTCGTGAATCAAGTTAGACAACAGCCGAGATATCAGCAGCGCACGAGATAATGGAACGATCCAATCACTTAACTCCAATCCACCTACAACAAACAGTCGTAAATACTTTAATATTATACTCGTATATTTATGGTCAGTAATATGAAGACCATGTTTTCTACTTCAAATATATTAACCCATTTTTTATATTGATTTGTATCTCACCCAGTTTTGTAGTAGAGTGAGAAATGATTGATAAAAAAATCTTATTACTTAACAAAATTACCGACTTGACCATTGTCGTGCCACTCTTAATGCGAATCAACGAACTAGGAATAAATATCTACTAGTTTTAAGAGTTTTATGTACCTTATTATTCAGCTGCCTTACCTGAATGAAGATTTTTAACTAAAATAGACTTTGTCTTTAATATCATCCTAGCCCTTTACCGTTCACTACTGAACATAGGCCTCCCCCATACGAGACGCCACAAATAGCGATGGCGAGCTGCCTCCATCCAACCAGTCCCCGCGACCGCTACAATGTCGTCGGTCCACCGAGTAGGTGGTCTTTCAACACTCCCGCGTTATGTGGCCAGGTACAATGGTCGTTGTTTTTTGTTCTGGTAGCTTGATCTCTTTCGGAGATTCTTAGGTTTGCTCCGCCGTTACCACGGGACCAGGAAAGGGGGGCCCTTTCCTGGTCCCGTGACCAGGAAAGGGAAGGGGGTTGCCATAATTACCACTCCTGGCAAGCGGATTGGTGATTGTAGATGTTTAGCTACACAGTAGGATAGGAAGCTGCTGCCCTTCCACGGGAAGAAACATCCACTGGAGGAAATGGAGCTGTCCTATTCTAACACCGTTACAAAACAGCAGATCAGATCAAATCAGCAGCTTTAATATGTAGATACGAAATATTTTTTTTAAATAGGTAGTTTTACAGTACCTAGATAAGTTGCCTTTATCTGCATGGTTTACAACAGGACCTCCTAAGTAAATAGGTAGGTAGATACTAAGAACACTTAAAAAGAAAGATAGGTTTTATTTTTCAATCAAACGCTGTAAAAGCCCGTTCTATTTCCTACAATTATTTGTCGGAAATGGGATTTCGGATTAGAGTTTTCTGCCTGATGAAGAAGCACCCAACAAGGCGAACGAAGGGAGATATAAAAACAAACAATTAGAATTTGTTTATTAATATCTAATACGAGTACTGAAGATTGTGTCTTTTATATATTATTTTTGTTAACCGACTTCGAAAATGGAAGAATTGTCTCAAATTCTCAATTAGGTGGTGGTAACTTATTATTTTTTAGATGATATACATTTTGTAACGGGTATGCCCTTTTAATCGGAAAGAGGGTTGTTCCAAACGTCTCAGGCGAACACCTTTTGTTCTACGACTTTTGATAATTAGAACTTTTTTTTTTATTTCGAGATTATGTTTCACTGAAAAAACAGCTGCTTTTGAAAATATAGTTTATATTGAAGTTTTGATTGTGAAACATCAAACTGAATGAAAGGACACCATAATGTCAATGACATCGAACTCTCAGAAACAGCTGATTTTCAAGTAAACTTTACACTTTAATTTTTCGAAAAGTACTTCGAATTTCCAAAAATCGTAGAACAAAAGTTGTTCGCCTAGACGTCTAGAACAACCCCTTTTCGGCTTAAAAGGGCTTACCCGTTACATCTTATATATTCCTAGATTGGTGTCGAAATTGACTAATGTTGGTCAGGTTTGTCAAATTCGACTACAATGAGTAACCTAACTTTTTAATTTGACCTTTAATATAAGCCTTATGATTTGAATATGCATGAGTACTAAAATATTTTTTACTCAGCACATCCAATACTTAGCTAGTACCTATCAAAGATTTGTGTATAAAGATCTTAAAGAAGCTATCTCCACAGCCATTAACCATATTCTATACACAACTTCGTTAATTAAAAGTTAACAAAGCCGGGGCGTCTAATTGGATGGTTTATCTATAAGTACGTACATTTAACGTCACTGTACACTACACTTACAAAGATTAATATCATCGTGAGGACGCCTTTTGTTTAATTACAGTGTTGTTGTCTTAAAAAAATACGAAAGGTTGGAAGTAGAGCCTTAGTGCTTAGTTTGTAGAGAGTAGTAAAACAACTAGCACAAATACCTACCTACCTATGTGGCACTTTTTTGTGATTAAAAGGTAAGTATATTATAGTATAATACAACTTAAATTAGCTAAACATTTAACCTCTGTGGTGAAACGGCAGGCTGTCGTCCCGAAGACAGCGGACAACAAAGCGGGAGCGGGAGCGGCAGCGGAGCTGGTCGCGAGCGGCGACTCGCGCGTGGCTTCTAGTTTCAATTCGCTCCTTTGGATTCGTATCTATTGTGTTTTGGGTAATCCACCAAAATAAACGCTTGAAAAAAAAAATTAAAATTGTTTATTTACCAAAACATACAGAAATAAAAAACAAAGTAAACGTTCCCAACTGCGAAAGTTACAAACTGCGTTGCAGTAAGAGCGCTCACCTCAGGGATTAGACTATGGATACAAAAAGAAAAAGAAAATAATAATACGAAACTTAAATAATAATGACATTTATAAATATGGGCTTAGACATGTTTGGTATTTCATGCGACAAGAGGTTGAAAAAAAATTGAAAGTCTTTCGCTAGTACCTACCTTACTTAGGATAAAGCATAATGTAGGTAGGTACCTACCATTCTACTTACTGAGTAGTTGTTCGCCGCAATGCAATACAATAAATTAGTTCACGAGCATTACAACGAAACATTTATACCTACAGAAGTTATGGGATATAAAAACAAAAAGGTTGTCTGTAATAAATTTTTAGTAACCACTATGCAACAAATCCCAAACTTGACCAAAAAGCCAATATGAAATGGTCCGTAGAAAGTTCTAGATTGCATACAAAATGTCCCGAGCAGTTGCGGGCTTCTGACGGCTATTACTTACAACGCAATATCAAATTGCTTTCAATTTATTTCGCAATTGCCGTCTTTGAGTTTCGCTTTGTAGGGGCCTCTGACGTCGGTCCGAGGCAACAATAAAATGTATTCGTCTCCGGAATGTTTAATATGGGGAAAAGTTTAATAACGCGTCCGGGGCGGGCGGCCGCCCGACCGGCCGGTTGGGCCGGCCACTCGCGTCGGCCGGCCAGCGGGCGCGGGTGGTGGTCAATGTGCCTTACCAGCCGACAGCAATAAATCAAATCTTTTACCTCCTACGACGTTAGCAAATCCTTATTACATTCGCAAACTTACATTTTTCTCTCTTTTTTTTACTAACATGTTTTGCCCACAGCTGGGCAAGAACTCCCTTGCTTCAGATGAACGATGGGGTTAGGATTCTACCACACTTGTTCCATGCACTATCATTAAATCTCTAACTAAACTAGTATCTCAGATGCGACTCTATAGGGTCCGCCCAAAATTAACTAAGTGGTGTCTCGCGGTGTAAATCGTTAGCGCCCGCCGCGAGAACATTATTAATTATTATTCTGAATGTTCTTATCTAAAAAAAAAACCATTTGTACTAAGATTAAGGTTTAGGGATATAGGTACAGGGATAGAACTTTTTGATACGCACCTACCTAACTGTACCTAACAGTACCTACACATGCATGATGCACCTCGATAGAATTCCAAAGCAATGCTAAGGAGGTACCTACATAATGTGACTGAGTCTAGTACCTAGATAATCATATAGGTATATAGGTACTCGTACCTAAGTACGGTATATAGGCATGTTTTAATGTTGCTGTTGTTAAGGTACCTACCCACGATTAGTGCCGTGGCAGGCCGTGGCCAACCCTACTTAACTAATAGTACCTTCCTTAAATGATTTCACCTACCTTTAATTAAAAAAAAAAAAAACAATAATTTAAAATTAAATTACTACCTTAGTTATATTTCTACGTAGGAGCGTACGTACCCTTAGTACATAATTTGTATCTACCTATTCTGTGTTGCAGGTAGTAATTGGAACCTCTAGTCAGCTAGCGTGTGGCTCATCAAAACGCAGCATCTAGACTAGAAGTTGGCGTCCCCTGGAGCCAAACGACGCCGACACAATGCTTCCCCCTCGTTAATTAAATGTTAACAAACGCCTTCGTCGCCTAATTGGAACTGTTGCCTATTATGCTAAGGTTCCTTTCAGACAACAGTCAACAACGTAGCAGAATAACTTCCAAGTGGGTACCACTACACACTTTTTACCCGGGTTCTTTAAATTGAGCGAGGCTCAGTGCCATTGTTTCAGCAGAGAATTATTGTAGGTAATCAAGAAATCGATTGTGTAATATACCTTCTTAGACTTTATGCGCGTTGATTCCGATGTTGTAGCGGGAGTGCGTCGTCGCAGCGTCGCGTCGCGAAGTCCTTTGTGACTATTCTACTCTAATATCTATAAGCAGCGTCCCGCGGTTTCAGCGCCTAAATTCCGATCCCGCGGGAGTATCAGGATAAAAAGTAAAGCTTGGGTTAATCCAGATCTCCAGCTACCACCACTGCATGCTCATCCGGCTGTGACAGTGCCGAGCACACCCTCGTCGCGTGCCCAGCTTGGTCCTTACAGCGCCAAGAGCTAGAAACCGTCGTCGTCGGACATGACTTGTCGCTGCCGGCTATAGTTCGCTCTATGGTCGACAGCGACCAGGTCTGGGAGGCGGTTCAAGCGTTTGCCGAATACGTTCCCAGAAAGAAGAAGCGGAGAGAGCTCGAGAGCTTCTCCGAGGTACGCAGTGCCAAAGGCGCACCCAGCGCGCGGCGTCGAGGTCGCGCAAACGACCTGATGTTAACTTAAACAGCTCTTGGCGGCGGACTCGGGGGAGTTCGTCGCCAGTACATGGGCCCGAGACGGCGGCGGCGTTTCCATGCCACCTCTCGAAGCGGGTTTTTTTCCCGTTCACCAGCGGATTTTTGAAGTTGGATCCGACGGAACCACCCGCCGCTGGAGCTCGTCGATGATCCTCCGAAAGGAATTCCGACGAGCTCCAGCAACCGCGGAGCGCTGGACACCGAGAGGTTTAGTGGGTAAACCCTGGCTGCCCACATCTCAGGCCAGAGGGACCCCGACACACCGGGCTGCTCTCCTCCAGGAGCAGCCTGATGGTCTTAAGGAGGGGAATCGTAAAAAAAAACAACTCCAGCTACCAACGTTTTATTGCAATGGGTTCAGGGTTCAGCTAGGTGATTTTTTTTATTTCTTATCGGTTGTAAACCGATTATGGCCATTTGGAAATTAGCCAGTACGTGTCGAGTATTATTAAAATACAAGATATAACGGGCTAAGCCCTTTTAAGCCGAAAGAGGGTTGTTTTGTACTTCTAGGCGAACAACTTTTGTTCTACGACTTTTGAAAATTCAAAGTACTTTTCGGAAACTTTGAAAACTTCAAAGTTGGCGGGAGAGGAATAAGGGTAAGAACCGTTGCTCCCCAGAACATTGCAAATAATAAATGTCTGTCAAAGTCAACTTCAACTTCAATTATGCTGTCGAGTTTTGGCGGGAACGCGTAGAGGAGATGTGTTGCTAAATTTTCATTTTTGTGAAACCTAGTTCAAATGCGTGCAAATTGTTTAATTTCAGGGGCATATAATCAATTTAGTTTCCTGAAAGTGTACAAGTGGAATGAAAGTGGAAATCGTTTCAAAACATGGACTTTAGTTAGCGTTGTCTCCAAAGCTCCATGAACAATATTTGTAAATGGCCGCCGTGTTTACAAATGATTCTCTAGATTTGACTTTGACTATGACGACTTGACTGTTTCGATGCAAATAACTTGCATAATATATTAAAATACTTGACACTGGCTAACTTCTTAATGGCCATAATCGGTTCACAACCGACAAAAAATAATAATTATGCTGTCGTTGACATTGGCGGTATTTGCAATGAAAATGAAAATATTTTTGCCAAAAACAAATTGTTGTTGTTGAACATAAACGTATAACTGTTCCTCCGTTCTTTCATCTTTCCAAACTATTATTTGGTTCGTGTTCCTATTTTATAATTGTAATAGTTTAATCATAAAATTATGGCTCAAATCAGACCAGCTGGAATGTCAGATGAGGAGACTGATAGCGACGACGATTTCTTCGAAAGACCGGTAAACAATCATTAGAAACTGTTCTATTTTAGTTTAGTTTTTAATTAGAATAGTAAGTAGCTATCATAATTTACATATAATGACCAGCTAAAAGTGCCTTTCATTGTACCTTTCTGATCGACAATGTAAATAGTATTTTTGGATTCTCTGCCACTGGGCTATTCGGTTTCTTGGTATTAGTAGGTCTGTGATCATCATCCATCCATTTTTAGAGGTATTACTCCCGACCGCCTCAGCATCAAAATGAAAGAAAGAAAATTGATATAACTCTCCAACAAGCAATGCTAGATGGTTGTTTAGAAGATGTTGAAGAAATTATAAGTAATGGTGAGTGAACAGAACAAACACATTCCTAAGTTAAACTTTAGTTCAATAACTATTATAAAGGATAACAGCACACAACTGATGTTGAGCAGGCTGTGTTTTTGTAGATGTATTGGAGGCAAGTGCAGGCTTAATTAAAGCACTTAGAATAGAAATATATTTTTTATTCTAAATAGTGGGTTAACTAAATTATCCAGGAAGGTAGGTTAAAAGTGCTGTTTATGTTAAATTATACTTAAAGAATGTTGTTGTGATTAAAACTTATCTAAAAGGGCCTTAATACATTGGCCAACCTATGCACACCTTTCAAACATAAAAGGCTCTAACTAAGCCCTATGATTAATTTATTTACTAGCCTTCATTCCCAATTTAATGTTACTTTATGAAACACATTAGTAATTTATTGGTTTGTTGTCTTTATGTACTGCAATGCAACACAAAAGCCTCCAGCTTCTTCTAAACTCCTCTTATTTATGCTAACATAGACTGCCTCCATAATCTTTTTAGTGTCATAGAAATATTTGGGGCTCTAAATTCCAGTAAAACTGGATTCTGATGACTAACAGATTAATGATTTTTGTAAAACTAATTGATTTCAGATTTAAGGAATGATGTAAATACGAAACTAGATAGCGGCTGGACTCCACTTATGCATGCATGTTTCCATGCACAAGATAAAATTGTTAAATTTCTCTTAGATAAGGGGGCTGACCCTAATATTCATGCAGGTATGATGTTACTTTATTAGTTCCACAGAGCACTGATAGACTATGATTAAATCTAGCTAAAATCTAGATATTTCGTAAATTTGTTTTTATTGCTCAAGGCATATTTACTAGAAATATTTTTAAAGGAAAAATTCATCTTCAAAAATTCACTTGCGGCGAGATCCAGGGACGCGAGTTCAAATCTCGCCGCAAGTGAATTTCTGAAGATGAATTTTTCCTTTAAAAATATTTCTAGTAAAATCTAGATCATAAAACATATTTTTGTTTGTTTTATGGGTCAAAGTAGCTGTTCTTCGAAAAATCCCGGCAGGATTTTTTCAAAAACTGGTATTTCCTAAGAGCAGTCAACACTTTTTTAAATAATGTTAACATTAGTTGTCAAGTTTACATGTCATTTATTTATTTCTATGTGCTTAATTGAAATTATAACTGAAATAATTAAGTCTCTATATCGTCCTACCTTTATCCCAACTTATTTGAGGTTGGTGCAGCTTGTCTTCTACCATTCTTTTATATTCATCCGTCATCTCATTGTTCACATCTATCTCTCATATCCTGTCTCACTCAGTTCTTTTCCTCACGCTGCAAAGTTGATACGGTAATTACGGTACAGTAAATTTAGTCCTAAAATTAGTCTGAATTAGAGGTAATACAGAACCCACAACCTTCTGTGTAGTAGACATACACCTGCTACATTCTACACCATGAAGGTCAAATTGATAGGTTATTAAATAATAAATAAGGAAGGAAAATAAAATATGGTTCTGCAATCTAATCTGAAAAGAGGTTACAGGAAAATTGTAGTTTCCAGTTCACTCTAAACAACATCAGTTTCTCATGTATATTAATTTGAAATGGTTTTATAGAGCCCTCAAAAAACCGACCTGGTGTACATATTTCAAAATTAAATCTGTAAATTTTTTGAATTCCAGATTCAGTGATACCAATTATGACCGCTTGTTCGAATAGTAGTGCTAACAATGACACCATCTATAATATTGTCACTGATCTCATAGAAAAGGACTCATTACTTAACATCGGAGACAAACATGGCCAAACACCTCTGATGAGAGCCATCAGCAGTGGCAGAGTGGCTGTCGTACAGAAACTACTGGATATGAAGGTTAATATTGAAATGAGGGATCAGCAGGGGTGGACGGTAAGTCAAATTAATAGTTTTAATTCTAGTAATGTAAAGGTCATGACATGACAAACTATTACAGCTCAGCTACAGCACGGCGGGCGTCGCTTCGGATTCAGGCTACGGCTAGCCGCCAGCGCACTAGGTACGCCTCGTCAGTGAGGCGCAAGCTCGGAGTCACCCGTCATCTGGGACATGCAAGCTTGCTGTCACTGCAAACATTATAATTTTATAGTACCTATTTGAGATTGAACACGCCTCGAATTCGGCGCGCCATAAGCACACAGACGTGCTGGTAGGTCGCGGTCCACTCGCTTGAAGCCCGCGGAATTACCGCGTAACTCCCGTCGAGTTCAACTCGACATCGATTTGGGAATACGATGCTTTCGATAACGGGGTTAGAAAAGCTACCGCGCAAGGAGCGAGCAGAAATTGTCCATGGCTTTAACGTTGACAAGTTTTGCTCGCTCCTCGCGCGGTACAACAAGAACTCGACGGGAGGGAGAACTACGCGGTAGGGGGGATCGGAATTTACGCGAATCGCAACTTTAATTAATAAAAACACTTTAATTTCTAGTAATTATAGCAACTTGTTTCATTTAATTTGTAGTATTTCCTATACTTTAACATTAAAATTACAGGCATTGTTTTGGGCTGTACAGCACAATCAACCAGAAATCCTAGAAATGTTACTAGCACAAGGCGCGAGGCCGTCTGAAGTGGACCGCAGCGGACGCAGACCTATAGACATTGCGCTCTCGCATGAATACCAAGATATCGTAGATATATTGAGCAAAAATCTTAACATTAACTTGGAGGATAATGAATCGACAATGTTTGTTGCTGAAGAAATTACTTCATGGCACGAATTCTATCCTGGAGTTAAGAAAATAGGAAGGTTAGTTGATTTTTACATACTTAGGTAAGGGCTGATTTTTCAAATTCCTAGATAGAGATATCTGGCAGATAAAATGTAACACTACTGAATAGAAAACGTCACAATGATATTAGGACTTATTGTTAAGAATCAAAATTGGAAGTCTTCTAAATTTGGTTGGGTTCGAACTTATTCAACAGATATCTTTTATCTGTGGGATGACAAATTGGCTCTAAGTATCGTTTATTTTAAAGTTTTCTTTCACAAACATTAAATTAATCTGACTTATATTTTATCTGGGATAGGTATTGCTTCAGACTTAAAATTATTATACAATTTGTAACGTTTGAATTTCCAAAAGTCGTAGAACAAAAGTTGTTCGCCTAGACATCTAGAACAACCCCCTTTCGGACTAAAAGGACTTAACCGTTACACCTTGTATAGTGAGGGATTTATATTACTTCAGCCGTTTTAACAAACAACCCTATGCGTGGATTCAGCATTTGTCTTACGTTGATAGTCTATCACTTACAAGACAAAGCATACATTCTACTAATAAGCGCCAGATGTAAAAAAAGAAATCACTCTCCGTGTCCCCCAATTTTACGCGGACAATTATTGTTGATATATCTAAAAATACTCTAATAACCAACATGACTTCTCCTGAGGTATATTATACAGATATAAGTACTTAAATCCCGTAATTCCATACAGTTTATTAGGTAGTTTACACAACTGAAAAACGACAATGCTTTTATCATCATCATCTCAGCCCTTAACCGTCCACTGCTGAACATAGGCTTCCCCCATACGACGCCACAAATAACAATCGCGAGCCACCTCCATCCAACGACTCCCCGCGACGACATTGTGGCGGTTGTGTGGACATTGTGGCGGTTGTGTGGACATTGTGGCGGGAGTGTTGGAAGACCACCTGTCTTCCAACACTCCGTTTCACATTACATCGTGGTCACCACTCGAGGACTTTTGCTCCCCATCGGTTATCTGTCCTTCGAGCTATATGGCCTGCTCATTGCCACTTAAGTCTACTAATTTTGAGAGCTACTTCGTTAACAGTCTTAAATTGACCATTCCATATTTACCATTCCAGACCAACATACACCAGCGAAATACCACACCTACTTTACGGCATGAACTGTGAGAAACTCGGCAGTATCATCCAGCAAAGCGGGATGGATCTCCGCACCTTCCTACTGTTAGAGGAGGACGATATGATGAGACTGGGCATTGACATGCCGTATCAGAGGCAAAGACTGAAACAAGGCTTGAAGAACTTTCATAAGAGAATGTGGAAGTTAAACGCTGTCGCTGGATTGTATGCGAAGAAAAATGATAATTTTACGTAAGTTATGATAGCTTAATAAAACACTTTATTTACCGGGTTTAATCGCGTTTTATTCATGATTTTTAAACGTCCGAGCTTCCGCCAACTTTACAGTTGGCTTTTTCAAGGTTGACTGAGATGTAATTCGTTTATTTTAACATTCTAAAATAGAAAATTCTTTTGCGGTAAAACTTAGAATATACATGGTACAACACTTAGAATACACATAATATATTATATGGCTAGAGACCTGGAATATTATAGGCTACTATTTATCTCCATATTCCTACTTCTGCCTTGATCCACAGAGATTTCATTCAACAAAGTCAGCACATGATTTTTGATTTGATAGTCACGGGTCGGATTGAAGTCATTCGCGGGCCGGAGATGGCCCTCGGGCCGTAGTTTGCCTACCACTGGGCTCTGATTCTCTAAAAACATAGCATGCGACAAGCAGGCGGGATGCATGAACAGAAGTCGATTTGTTGCCGGAGTAAAAATAATACCCATTCTATAACTTCTTTTAATACTGATTGGCTGAGGAACAAGGGGAGCTATTTCTATAATTAAGTAGCCTTTAATTCTGAAGGCTACTTAACTAATTAAGTAAAATAACATTTACAGAATACGAATTAACGTACATCTCCTGCACGTCGCCTGCATTCCGCCGGAATCCGCATGCTAATCTAATCTTTTCGCTTCCAGTGTACTAGAGTGCCTAACAAGCCTGGGCTCCCACCTGCAACAAGTGTACATAGTGGAGGCGACGCTCGCCTACACGCTCCGCGAGTACACTCGAGTCCACAACCAACTCAAGTTCGAACCGCCCGACTCGCCCCTGCTCAGGAAAATCAAGACTGCCACAAACAAAATGAGTACAAATATAAACAGTATTAAAAACGAAATAAAGAATATGAGGAAGATTCTCACTAAGGTGAGTTAGACGCCTTTGGTTTTTTTATAGCGCCTCGTTTTTAGACGTAGTTATGGATCAGGCGATGCTGGATACAAAAGTTTTTGTATGGTTCTGTTTTGGGTATTTCTGTATATAAGTATTTTGTTGTAATACTAGCTGCGCTATACGGATGGCTTGTCCAGATTTCCAGTTATATCGCAATCGGTTCAGTAGTTATTGCATGAAGAAGTAGCAAACATATTTGTTTACTTATTACACCTATTTTACATTTATGATCTTAGTGCAATAAACATACTCTCAAATAGTATATCCGTTGTCTAGTACCCATAGTACATGCCTAGTGCTTAGTTTGGGGCTAGATTGCGCTGTGTGCAATGTAGTGCAATATTTATTTATTTATTTAAATAAAGGTAAACCCCCATGAATTTCTTGGTATTTTCCTATCCGAGGGCGCATTAGCCGACGTGCACGAAAGTCAACTTAAAATAAAGAGTTCTTTTTACCCTAAAACAGAGAAAAGGGATCATCCATTCCCACGATGATTTTTAACTTATTGGCTTAAATATCAGCACCATGTAAATAGTCTAATATTCTGCCTCCGACCGGTAACCCCGAATCGACTAAACCGATTTCAATGCAGCTTCAATTGTTACAGATAAGTAAAACCAACCCTGAACCAGCAGATCTGATAAAAGAGAAATCGTTGGCCGACGTAGCTCTCAGCTATATGACCGAAGCCGTCGTATTCTGTTCAGTTGGCGTCTTCGTTTACCACGCAAGGAACTATTTTATTAATAAATGAAGCTTAAAGAATAAGTACTTACCTAGGAAGTTATTAAAAGTCGTTTTTTTGGACAAAATTAGAAGAATCTTTATTTTAGTTCGCATAGGTAAGTCCCGCTTCTGATGGTATAGTGTTAAGGGGGGTGTTTGACACGTAATTTTTCTATGTAAGGTTTTTTCCATCCCTTAACATTACCCGATTTCGTCGTATCAGTAATCAATCACTAATCAGTACTCACCCACAAAAAAAATTGCGAAAACTTTTTCACGAAAAAACCTTTTAATATTTTTTTTCACGAAATATTATTTGCATTAAAAAAAATCGTGAAAAAGTTTTTCGTTATTAGTGATTATAGTAATACTAGCTGCATCCCGCGGTTTCACCCGCGTAAGTCCCGTTCCCGCGGGAATATCGGGATAAAAAGTAGCCTATGTGTTAATCCAGGTCCTCAGCTACCTATATTCCAAGTTTCATCGCAATCGGTTCAGTAGTTTTTGTGTGAAACAGTAACAACCTCACATACATACATACAAACTTTCGCGTTTATAATATTAGTAAGAGTAAGAAGTAAGATTAGTAAGATAGCCGATTTCAGAAATATTTTTTTGTGTGTAAATTTTGTTACACCAAAAACTGCGAAGTTACCGCGCAACTTCCGTCGTAATCGGCATCGAAATCCTACTGCGCAAAGGAATAACCTGCGCGGTGAAAACGACAGCGTAGATTTGCATGTTTGCATTTGCATGAATTGTTGAGCTGTCATTGAATGCGAGGTCTCTGGAGCTGCCGGTTTAATGGCAGTTGAACTCGACTGCGCCGGCGTCGCCTTTAAGTAGTTAAAATTTCAAAACTCGTTCTATTTTCAAAAGTGTGAACACTGGCTGAATTAGCGCCCCTGCCATGTAAAAAGCTAACTATTGCTTTAAAAAAAAAGTTATGTTTATAATTACAAAATGACTTAAATTATTATATTTATTTATTATCGGTTGTGAACCGATTATGGCCATTAGGAAATTAGCCAGTGTCAAGTATTATTATTATATTATGCAAGTTATTTGCATTGAAACAGTCAAGTCGTCATAGTTAACGTCAAGTCTAGGGAATCATTTGTAAACACGGCGGCCATTTACAAAGATTTTTCACGGAGCTTTGGAGACAACACTAAAGTCCATGTTTTGCACCGATTTTCACTTCCATTTCACTTGGTGTACAAGTGTTCACGAAACTAAATTGATTAACATGCCCTAGAAATTAAACAATTTGCACGCATTTGAACTAGGTTTCACAAAAATGAAAATTTAGCAACGCATCTCAAAGCATTCCCGCCAAAACTCGCATGGAAATTAACGCTGTCGTTTTCACCACGCAAGTTTTTTTTTTTTTTATTTCAATGATTACAAAACAAAAAAAACAAAAAACCTTAAATAACATTTAAAAACCAATGAGGTTTGTCACTAATGTTATACTACTATAGGTAACTCATCAACGGCGTCTATCATATACTTGGCGCAGTGGGCTTTCGATGCCGATTACGACGGAAGATGCGCAGTAGCTGTTGCCGACAGCACGTACTGGCCGCTATACTTTATTTGAATTTTATAAAACCAAAGATACTTTTGATATCTTTTTTTGTTTTTTGATTGAGTCAGTTGGCAATATAGCTACTACTTTTCAGGAAAGTGCTGTAGTCTAGGTCCTGATTAGTCCTACCTGAACGAATCTTCACCCCTTCTCCGCTTCCTTCGCTAATAGTAGCCTTAATGGGCCTTAACCGTTTTCCGCTTTTTAAATAGGTATATCGGATTTCACTTTTATTAAACTACAAAAATGAAAAAACTTAAGCCTGGTACCTACTAATGTTTAGCCATAGGAGGTTTATAACATAAATGCACGGGAATCGAATACTGTTATTAGGGGTGGTTAAAGTTGGAGTATGGAGAAGTAGCTTTGACTCTCCCGTCAAATAGTCCTGTAAATTAAATCACTAATGCTGTAAATTCTTCTATCGTTTTCGCGATTTTGCATAATAAAACCGGGTTTAAGCTCGATTGTTTAAAAATCATGATATATGCAATGCGGAAGGTTGCGATTTCGATGCCCGCCGGGTGCAAATGTTTGAGCTTAAAAATAAATATTTGTATCTTGGTCTGGAAGTCTTTCTATATGTATTATATGTATGTATTTAAAAAAAAAGTATAATATGTAGTATATCCATTGTCTAGTACCCATGGTACAAGCCTAGTGCTTAGTTTGTGGCTAGATTGCGCTGTGTCTACCGTGCAATATTTATTTATATTTATTAAATATTCTTCATTTTTCCATGACGGCGAGCCTGGCTATATAATTGTACTAGCTGCGCCCCGCGGTATCATCCGCGTCAGTCCTGTTCCCGCGGGAATATCGGGATAAAATGTAGCTACCTATATTTCAAGTTTCATCACAATCGAAAGTAGTTTTTGCGTGATTGAGTAACAAACACACATACAAACTTTCAGCTTTATAATATTAGTAGGATTATTGTATTAAGCATAGACCTAGACTCCACTAAACCATGCCTAGTGGCAGCAACTAGGCAAGGACAACCCCAAGATGTTAAGTTCCATGAAGCCTTATTAACCATACCTTAGGGCCAAATGGCCCTGAGAGTTGAAAAAGAAGGCATAGTTTTATTTACACACGACTGAGTTTGTCTCTGTCAACTTTGAAACTTCATGTGACAGTAGAAGACAAACGATGCATAGTCAGCGGCGCATTAATTAGCGTTTATAGGTAAGGGGGTTAATGTTTAAAATAAACTTAAAAACACAACGCAGGAACAGTTTTAATGTTTAAAATATACTTTAAAACAATGCATTCGGTTTTAAACATTGACTACTAGCGTGCCATAACCGAGGAGACGTT
Organism: Idaea dimidiata; assembly: GCA_949358125.1. Classification (NCBI taxonomy): domain Eukaryota; kingdom Metazoa; phylum Arthropoda; class Insecta; order Lepidoptera; family Geometridae; genus Idaea; species Idaea dimidiata. The sequence continues at coordinate 8,656,893 of OX442339.1, read as the reverse complement.
GCCATTCAATGACAAACATCTCGATGTATCCTTTGGCCGTTCTCAAAGCAAAGCAAAGTCCACTAATAACTAACCCAATCCAAAAGGATAAAAATTTAAACCAAAAAAGGGCGACCCAAGTCCTCCTAACAGTCAAGTTGCAATACTAAACGCCCAAAAAGGTGTGCGACTTTTTATTTCGCAATGCCGTTCACAAAAACTTACGCCATAAAAAACTAAAGTCAATAATGACTACTTAGTCTACTCTACCCATTTATAGTATCGTGTCGCTTAAAACAAAACGTTTATGGGCCTCAAACTAAAACTTCCGTTTCAGCTGATTCATCGCGTGAATTAAAAATTCTTTACGTGTTACGTATTCGCTGGGTATGTACTGTAGAGTCAGCAAAGGATAAACCTAGCTGACTGTGCAGTACGAATTTTACAAATGATATACTGTTTAGGTATTTAGACACGATTGTATTGCTTTCTCTGAAGTTAAAAGCCTACGTGATGAATGACTGATGTGACCTAGGTCAGTACCTTACCTGCATGTGTAAAAAAAATAGAAATTTCTGTGAAATTAGGACTTTAAATGAAGAAGGTGTCATTTCCAAGAAATTTGAATTGGTGTTTTTTGTAGTTGTATTTTTCTTTTCATATATTTTTATAAACTTGTTTACTGGTAAACAAGTAATCCTCCTAATTTATAAATGTGAAAATGTGTGTGTTTGGATGTTTGTTACTCAATCACGCAAAAACTACTGAACCGATTGCGATGCAACTTGAAATATTAGTAGTTGGATACCGGGAATAAAACATACGCTACATTTTATCCCGATATTCCCGCGGGAACAGGACTTACGCGGGTCAAACCGCGGAGCGCAGCTAGTTAAAAATAAACAGTATATTTTTTGTTGTTATGCAGCCCATATGGACAAAGTCTCAGCATGAAACTGCTGCTAAGTTATTAAGTTCTGCTAATTTCGATTGCGTATTTTGTAATATAAACCTATCACCTACACCTGGGCACCTATTTTTGCAGACTGTACCCAGTCTGTATCTAAATTGAACTAATTCTGGCTTCTGGCTAACAAATCAAGATGACCCATATTATATTTAGAGATGCGTTATTTTATGAGCACCACTCTCAAATGTCATTACATAAGTCATCTGCATCACTCACACGTCAACATCTAAATTGTTTGTTACATTGAAAATTATTACCGACACTTGCACGTTTTGAAATCAAACCGGCCTTGTCGCCTATTTCCGTTATGCATTTGGCTTCGGAACAAAATACTGAGTTAATTAGAGTCAGTTCATATGTAACTGGTGACTGAATTCATTATTATTAGTTCGGTTACACAGGATGTTTATAAAATACTTCGGTGGTATAGACGCTGTTTCTAGAATGGCACGTCGTCGTCTATATTATTATTGAAGCATCTCTGCTTCAGGTCTGGTAAAATTTTCTTTCATCTGTCAATATTATTGCTTCTTCTCAACTGGTTGTATTTCTCTACCGTTCTCCGAATCTTGTTTTTGCTAATATATTAAATTAGCTGTGCCCCGCGGTTTCACCCGCATAAATTCCTATCCCGTAACGTATGTGACGCATCACGTATGTCATACCAAGCGTTGCTCAACCCGTATGATTATTTAAAGTAGGTACCCTATATCTTATTTCAACCACTAAACTATCCCTGTACCTAATTTCGTTTAAATCGGTTTTACCGTCATTTTTACCCATCACGTACCTATGTCATACCAAGCGTTGCTTTACCCGTACGATCATTCAAAGTATCGAATTTATACCCTTAAACTAACCCTATACCAAATTTCATTCTAATTGGTGCTATCGTTCCTGTTGACCCATCACCTATGTGTCACGCCAAGCGTTGCTTAACCCGTACGATCATTTAAAGTACCCTATATTTTATTTAAACCCCTATACTAACTCTGTACCAAATTTCATTCCTATCGGTTCCGCCGTTCATGAGATATAAATAGTGTAACTAACACGACTTTCGGTTTTATAGCTGCGGCCCGCGGGATTTACCCTCGTAAGTCCCGACCCCGTAAAAATATCGGGATCAAAAGTAGCCTATAACCTTCCTCGATAAATGGACTATCAAACACAAAAAGAATTTTTCAAATCGGACCAGCAGTTCCTGAGATTAGCGCGTTCAAACAAACAAACAAACAATCAAACAAACTCTTCAGCTTTATAATATTATATATAGATAGATTTATTTATTTTTTTCGTCGTAGTTAAATTGTATTTATATTCGTGGGTTTACTTTACCCATTTATAGTAGTAGAAATCCACGATGACTCGTTGATGGAACCTTTTCAAAGTACATAAAAAATGACGCATTTTCTGTGCTTTTAAGCATTTTTCATTGTTTATTTACTTTGAAAAGGTACCACGAACGAGTCATCGTGGATTGCTCTGACTATATCCACCGACCTAACCCTACGATTTTAGCGTTTACTAGACCCCGGCGGTGGTTTTCCGCTTGACTAATTTCCTATTTCACAATCCTATAATTTGCATGGACACCACGTTTGGACTTACTTTTTAATCACACATTATGTAGTCTACCTAAATGACTTTGCTACTCCCTGTGTCGCTTATCCCAAGTCTACAAACTTCTCCACTAAGGATATCATAAGTCTATAAGTACATATTATTAGACTAGTATAACCCACGCTTTACCGAGACGCCCTAGCCCCCTATGCACAATGCACAATCCAAACCTATTTCATAACAACCTGCATGTAGGAAGTTCTCAAATAAGGATCCCACAGGATTACAATATATGAAGAATAGCGTAACTTAGGCTTCATTGGGACGCCTACTGCATATAATCGTATACATTTTATAACAACCTGTACGTTCACACCTATGTAAGTACCTACCGAATGTATGGGAATGACGTTAAATCCACCTGTTAGTTGTTTCATACTTTCGCAATGACTCATCCATATTCACAATACTTTCAAGAATTTCTTACAAATGCTTTATTTACATGTTATTTTACACTTACATACCTACCTATTCGTTATTTTGACAGCAATAATACCTTTTAATGCTTCAATTAAATTCGATGATTCAGAGTATTTTCCTATGACTTTACATACCTACGTATATTTCTGACTATGGTACGTACTTATTGACCGAACGAGCGAAGCGAGTGAGGTCCAGTGTAGACGGGCCTGGCGCTTGTATCTTTGTATCTTTGTATGTTTGTTCGACGATAACTTGAGTACCGTAGCTCCGATCTTTATGAATTTTGGTATGCGCGTAGTTTAGGTCAATAGAATTTATGAGTTCGGAGATGAGCCTAATCGGTAGGGGGGTTGGGGAGATAGGGGGTCGTGAGGTCTCAGTTCGGGGCGAACTACTAGTTAGATAGACATAAAGTATATAACCCCCATTTTCAAAAACAGGATAATTGACCGAACGAGCGAAGCGAGTGAGGTCCAGTGTAGACGGGCCTGGCGCTTGTATCTTTGTATCTTTGTATGTTTGTTCGACGATAACTTCAGTATCGTAGCTCCGATCTTCATGAATTTTGGTATGCGCGTAGTTTAGGTCAATAGAATTTATGAGTTCGAAGATGAGCCGGATCGGTAGGGGGGTTGGGGAGATAGGGGATCGTGAGGTCTCAGTTCGGGGCGAACTACTAGTTGACCGAACGAGCGAAGCGAGTGAGGTCCAGTGTAGACGGGCCTGGCGCTTGTATCTTTGTATCTTTGTATGTTTGTTCGACGATAACTTGAGTGTCGTTGCTTCGATCTTCATGAATTTTGGTATGCGCGTAGTTTAGGTCCATAGAATTTATGAGTTCGAAGATGAGCCGGATCGGTAGGGGGGTTGGGGAGATAGGGGGTGCAAAAAGAGAAAATAATCAAGTTCTAAAAATTTGTCAATAGATGGCGCTTAACAAACCTCCTAGATCGCGGTATCGTTGCGTTTGCTTGCGATATATACTCCAAGATCTGACATTTTTGTAGGGAATGTTACAAATTGTGGTCGATTGTCGTAACTAAGGAATAATTCTTGTTATGTAATGGTTTTTCTTGTCTTTCGTTATATTTATTCGTTTTAATAATTATTCTTATTTTAAAACACTTTATTTATCCGGTTTTATCGCGTTTTTATTCATTATTTGACCCGAGCTTTCGCCAACTTTACAGTTGGCTTTTTCAAGGTTTTACAGGTCAGTCAACCTTGAAAAAGCCAACTGTAAAGTTGGCGAAAGCTCGGGTCAAATAATGAATAAAAACGCGATAAAACCGGATAAATAAAGTGTTTTATTATGCAAAATCGCGAAAACCATAGAAGAAATTATATTCTTATTTTGTAAAAAAATAAAGCTGTTGGTGTTAAAATCCTACAAAAAACAAAATCTCTGTAAATGGATTCTCGTGAGGTCTCAGTTCGGGGCGAACTACTAGTACATAAAATAGTTAAAACTAGTGATGGGCCGAGTAGACAGGAAAGGCTAACCTAGTGTCCAGGGCCCAGACTAGGCCCTGCTAGTGGGCCGAAAAGTCTGCAAATTATGCCGACTAGTTGACCGAACGAGCGAAGCGAGTGAGGTCCAGTGTAGACGGGCCTGGCGCTTGTATCTTTGTAACTTTGTACCTTTGTTCGACGATAACTGGAGTATCGTAGCTCCGATCTCCATGAATTTTGGTATGCCCTTAGTTTAGGTCAATAGAATTTATGAGTTCGAAGATGAGCCGGATCCGTAGGGGGGTTGGGGAAATAGGGGGTCGTGAGGTTTCAGTTCGGGGCGAACTCCTAGTTTAATTAGTAGGTTATTACAGTTTGAAGTTGGGTAGTCAGAAAATCGTAAACAAACATCTGACAATCAGGATTCTCCTTAGATGTCTCAACACGTAATTATCAGCTCAATTCTATTTTTTTATCATTTTTTTGGAAGTTTTTTTGACGACTAATATCCTGAATATCTTCGAATCATATTGATTTGCGTTGTCGACTAGCCGTCACTTTAAAAACCTAAACTAGTCGGCTATTCGGCAAAAACCATAGTCGGCCCATCTCTATTAAAAACAATACCTAAGGCCCATCAATAGCATTTTTCCTGATTCTACATTGGCTTTATGTAGCTGTGCCCCGCGGTTCCACCCGCCTAATATCCAATCCCGTGGAAATTTCGAAATATCTTTTCGTATCGGATGACTATATCCCATAACGAGCACTCTCTCAAAGCATTTCGTAACATTGCAGTTAATGGAGATTTTGAAATTTCAATATAGAAACTATTACTAAAAGTGGAATTCTCTGCCGGCTTCGCTGTTTTCCCAAAGCTATAACCTTGGAGTCTTCAAGTCTAGAGGGAATAGGTACCTTCTAGGTAAGCATGCTTCATCGTCGATCTCATCCTCGCTTCCCATCAGGTGAGATGAGGTCAAATGCTAGCCTATTATGTATAAAAAAATAATGTAGGTTCTATTGAAGTTCCAAAATCTCCATAATCAATCTCAAAGATTTCACATAAACACCAAAATACAATAAAATTCGGTAAGTACGTGCCTTAATTGTTGGGCCACTCGCAATGTGTAGGGTTTCGTAGTTTCCAATAACAGGGATTGTAATCTGGAAAAGTCTACAACTGACATCTACCTACCTAGTATGTAATATTTTACGAAATTCGAATTTAATTATACTATTTCGTAAATTTGTTTTTATTGCTCAAGGCATATTTACTAGAAATATTTTTTATTATACTGTTTTATTCTTTTACTTATAACCTACTCGTAAATTTGAAAAGACAACTTAGCTGTGATAATGTTCCTTTAACTTCAATAAATGTACCTTTTTTTTTTTTTTTTTTTTTTTTTTTTTTTTTTTTTTTTTTTTTTTTTTTTGTGGTGGAGAAAATGCTTCCTTATGCACCTTCCCATCGCCCCGGGGGAGGCCACGGGGTGTGTGAGGCTCCCCTTGACCTGAGATGGTATGCAGCCAAGGGTTTACTCACTAAAAACTCCACGCATTCCTCTACTGCCTTATTGCCAGAGACATGAGTGCGGTGTGCCATTCTTCCACGACTCTGACAGGCGTTGGCCCATAAGTGAGCCCCTCAGCTTATTAGAGGTTTCGTCCTCTTGCCTCTGGAACGACGCACGCAGGAGCTCTGGTGCGTCTACGCCTGGGTTCTTGTGCAGCGGCAGACCCCCCCGAGTCTACCACCTACAAACCACATCACGGAGGCCGAAGGTCATTGTGACGCCTTCTACGTCCGGATCTCCTAGTGCGTATGGGGTCTGTGGAGGTAACCTCGCGTACCCTTTCCGCGTCCTCTTTAGCGCCCATTACCGCCTCGCTGTAATGCAGCACAGCGTGCCAGGCGTCTTCGTTATCCACCATATTGGCGACCAAGGCCGAGAGCGATATGTCTCGTCCTACGGCATTCTGAAGCCTCACTCGTTGCTCCTCCCACGCTTCACAAACCTCAAGCGTGTGTTGGGCGGTGTCACTAATGCTGTCGCAGTGATGACACCGCTCATCACGTTCCCGTCTAGCTTTATTACACAGATACTCTCCAAAGCAACCATGTCCGGAGAGTATCTGTGCAAGTCTATAACTTATAGGACCGTGGCTCCTATCAAACCATTCCCTGAGTACGGGCTTAACTGCAGCCAGCGTCCACAGACCCTTGGTAGACTCTGTCAGACGCTCTTCCCAACTGGCCAGTGACATCTGGCGCAGTTCCTGCCAACGTCCATCCACTTCTCGTGGTGCCAGCCGGTCGACCTGTTGAATCGCCTCTTGGCGCCATTGAAATAATGACGCAAGGGCCCTCGCCTCGAGATCCCAAGGCACACTGCCCGCAAGGACGAGGGCTGCCTCTGCAGATATAGTGCGGTATCCGCGTATGACCCTGATAGACAGGATCCTTTGCACACGAAGCAGGACTTTGATATTCCGTCTAGTCAGGGCATCCGCCCACACAGGTGAGCCATATAGTGCCATAGAACGCACTATACCGAGGTAAAGACGTCGGCATGACGCAGAAGGTCCGCCTAGATTTGGCAGTAGGCTAGCAAGACCCGATGCAGCACTCATTAATCTCGGTGCCAACCGCTCAAAGTGCGAGATAAATTGCCATCGGCTATCGAGTATGAGACCGAGATATCTCATATTCGTACCGACAGTAATGCGCACACCTGCTATCATGATATGAGCGCCCGGAGGAGGTTTCTTTCGGGGTCCATGGAAACATAGCGCCTCCGACTTCTCTAACGCTACTTTAAGTCCAAGTCGGTGAATTCGTGCCACCACGTCTGCAACTCCCGCTGTGGCCAACACCGCGGCGTCCCGGTACGTGACTCCGCGGGCAGTGACAAGAGTGTCATCTGCATAACAGAATACATTAATGCCCACAAGAGTAGTTCCCCGCAACACCCAGTCGTAACCGATGTTCCACAGGAGTGGTCCAAGGACGGACCCCTGTGGAACACCGCACGACATTTGACGAGTTGCAACATGCCCTCCACGAATTGGGTAGATTACGCAGCGATCGCTGAGATACGCGCATATGACCCGGCAAAGGTAGAGAGGAACTTGGTGATATCCAAGCGCCTCCCTAATGACACTCCAGGGGAGGGTGTTAAAAGCGTTAGCGATGTCTAAAGACACCGCCATGACTGTCTCACCCCGAGAAACTGCTTGCTCTGCCAACGCCTTCACCTTCAAGATCGCGTGAATCGTGGAGCGTGCACGGCGAAACCCGAATTGGTTTTCAGCCAAGTCTGGGCCATCTCCATCCATATGTGCGACGAGACGTGCAGCTACAATTCGCTCGAAGAGCTTGCACATCTCATCTAACAAAACAATGGGGCGATACGCAGACGGGGATTCGGTAGGACGGCCTTCTTTTTTAATCAAGACAAGTTTTCCCGTCTTCCATAGGCAAGGAAACTGTCCACGCTCCATGCAAGCGCTTAGTAACCGAAGGAAACGCGGTCCAAGAGTCCGCAGAGCAAGTGCTAACACCTGACCCGGAACTCCATCAGGGCCCGGTGCAGTGTTTTTCGCCTTCATCCTACAGACTGCTAACCGCAGCTCCACTACAGTCACTTCAGTCGCATCTTCCGAAGGTCCCTCTTGATCCTGCAAATGTGACATTTGAGGAGCAGTTATTTCATCTCCCGAAGGAAATAGGTTGTCCACCACAGTCTCAACAAACTGAGGCTGGAGGCTCTGAGTTAATGGTGGAGCATACGGGCGCAGTTTGCCCCGTACCCGTTTGAAAGGTCGCCCCCAAGGATCGTTATTCAGAGAACTCAGCATTTCGTCTCTGGCTCGCACCTTGGCATTTCTTATTGAGTCCTTAAGTGATTTCTTAGCCGCCTTGTAAGCCTCATGGAGCCTGGTTTCCTCAACGTCATGGTCCTCTAGTCGGCGACGCCTTCTTCTGTGCCTGGTATACTGGCGTCTTGCACGCACACATGTAATACGCAATTGAGCGATTTCTTCAGACCACCAGTATACTTGTCGCCTCGTCGGGCCATACCTGGCTCGAGGCATAGAAAAATCGCAGATATGCCTCAATGCGTCCCGGAACCATGCCGCTTCGTGGTCAACATTTAGAGGCCGCTCTGAAGCTGGAACCCAATCTTCTACCAGAGCTGCCTCTTCTGCCATATCACTGTCAAGACGCTTTATTACCCATCTTGGGAAAAGCGCATTTGATGAAGGGGCTGCCGCATAGTCCAGATTGCGGGACAAAGAGACATCATATCTAATATACCTGTGGTCCGACCCTGACCACTCCCCCTCCAGCACCCTCCAGTCTCTAATGCGAGCCGCTGCTGCTGGACACGCTAACGTCAGGTCTACGATAGACCCCCCATTGTGGCGCACACAGGTTAGCACTGAGCCTCGATTCATTACCTCCAGGCCCAGTGGTTCCATCCATCTCACCAGCTCTTCACCCTGCTGATTCACCACAGGAGATCCCCATGCCATATGTTTGGCATTAAAATCCCCTGCGATGACAACTGGGTACGAACGGTTCAGTGATAACAGTCTCTCTAGATCCCGAAGAAATTGCTCATACACTTCGAAGGGTCTATTTGGTGAGAAGTATACTCCAATAATGACCACATCTCCCACTAGTGCAGAGACGCATCCACGACCTTTTGCTACCTTTTCAAAAGGCGGGGAGCCAGCCACACTCCGGGAGAACATGGCCACATCACCCTCCGAGTCCGAGATCCAGTGCGGTAATCGGTGAGCCGAGTAGGGCTCACTAATCACCATCACTGACACCGCCCACTGCGCAGCACTTGCTACTGCAAGGTCTTGAGCAGTTTGACAGTGATTAATATTAACTTGCAAAATCTTAAGAGCCATATCAATCACTGCTGCATCTGTTCACTCCTAGCGGTCTGTGATCGATTTAACAGGGACTTATCAATAGTTGGTTTACCCTTGTTTTTCCTCAGTTGACTAGCAGGGCACGCTGTTGAGCCCATCACATGATCGGCCGGTTTACCAGCTGTAGTGCATATGCCACAGTTTGGCTGGGCTGTGCACTGAGCAGCTTGGTGGCCCAGCTGGCTACAGCGAAAGCAGAGTCCGCCACGATCTACTTCAGACCGACAATTTACAGCCACGTGCCCGTGCTCTAAACATCTGAAGCACTGTAAAGGTTTTGCCTCTAGTAATGTCACTTTAGCTGACACCCAACCGACTAAAATCCTTCCAGCCTCGGCAATCTTCTTAGCTGCAAGAATGGGGCATCGTGCCCACAATGACCCAAGGCCAGAAGGTCCCGAACGAATTTGACCAGCTTTAATGGCGTCAGGTTGGACTTCACCTAATTTGGCCAGTGACCTTATCACCTCCGATGCAGTTACAGAATCGTCTAGTCCCGTCACACGAACTCCAACGGATTTAGATGGCCTAGACACCACTACATTCTCCTCACGAGCCAGAATTTCCTTAAGTTTCGCAGCAAAGGTATCTGCTTTCGCTGTGTTATCGGGACCTGACACCAAAAACTTGCGAGCTCCGGTGACCGTTTTTCTAACCCGTACACCGTCTGGCAAGCCTAAGGACTCCAGATTGAGTTGAGCCTTCGCTGTTGCTATTACAGTGTTATAATCAAGCCCCTGTTCTACTGCACCCGGTTTTAAGGTCAGTACAACAGCCGCTGAACGAGGGGCTTGCAGACCTTTCTTGAAGCGATCTTTCTTTTTCTTGCGCACTCGTCTCTTAGTATTTGGTCGTCCAACTGACGTCCAAGCTTCCTCATTTCGCTGTGACAGTGGATCTAAATTCGCTTGTGCCGGATTCAAACTGTCTATCATCATTAGATTCGGCGCCGGCCGTGATACAGCACTAGTTTGTGCTTGTTGCGTTTCTTGCGTACCATGCGACTGCTGCTTCTTACGTTTTGCAGTAACGGCTCGGGCTACAGGCTGAGGGGTCTCTTTGACATTTCTCGCCCTGTCCGCAGCAAGAGGCGGACGAAGGCGCTCAGGCTGAAGCCTGGCTTCTATTCGGGCATCGATTATGCCTCCTGCTTGTCTCAAAATGGACGCCGTCAGCTCTTCGATCTGCACAGTAGTCAGTGCTCCACTCAATGACGTCATGGGAGCAGCCTCTATTGGAGTAGCCCTTGTAGTAGCCTCCTTTACTTGGCTTTGTTGTCGGGGTCGATCCAGACGCCAAGATCCTCGCAACTCTGCTTTTAATTCGGCCAACTCTTTTTTGACCTCTTCGAGCTGCTCTGAAAGAGAGTCGTTAGCTTTTTGCAGTTTCTCTGTCTCAGAGTCGATGCAGCGAGCAGAAAGCTCTGCCATCGCAAATTCCATAACTTTAGCTGCATTTTTGAGGTCCCTAACGAAGTCACCCTTCAGTCTAGTTGACTTTGTGGCGACCTTTATTATTTCGTTAGCAGCCTCCTGCATCTGTCTTCGCAGAACTACCGCTGAGTCTTCTTCATTGCCAACAAAACCTTTGCGTTTTGGCTTAGAAGAAGTGGCTTTAACCGTCGACAGCTCGTGCGTCTCCTCAACATCGACAGGCAGTGCAAAGAATCGCGAACCACCACTGAGAGCCCGATCGACTGGTTCATTGTTCGCAAGTTCTTTGCCAGGCTGTCGGCGGTTGGAGATCTGTATCCGACCACCACCTCTCTTAGCGGAATCAATAAATGTACCTACTGTTATCGTGAATACACATGACATATTCAAGTATAGCCATTTGGCTGTTAGAGGGGGGGGGGGGTGGGAGGTAACTCTAACGATACCCCACACGATGGGGTAAACAAGAAAAGAAAAATCATCCCCCATGTTACATGTGGGGGAGGTACCCTTAAAACGTTTTTTTTTAAGGTACCTACTGTTTTCTTGCCGTGATCAATATACTCGTGCAAAATTACAGCTACGTTAGTACTAACCGTCTCTGAGCAAAGCCGCGATCGGACGCACAGACGGACATGACGAAACTATAAGGATTTCTTGTTGACTACGAAACCTTAAGTAAAAGTTAAAGTTTTAACTGTGTGTTTCCGCAATTAGCCCTACTATTGGGCCTTTGTGCGTGATTTTAAGCCGTGGGTTTCCTCGCGATGTTTTCCTTCACCGTAAGAGCGATGTTGTTAATAGCGCACATATTTTTTTCTTAAAGAAAAAGACATTGGGTGTGCGGCCGGGATTCCAAACCACGACCTTCGGAATGAAAGTCGGGGTATTTACCACTAGACCAACAACCTTAAGTAAAACAAGTGTCTAAATTTAGAAGTTTCATATTCTTGCATTACTTTACAGCAATCAGCCTACGCACAGATAATTATGTAATTTCTAATTATTTGATACGAAACAAAAGGGTGTTGTTTCAAACATAAATCACTTGTGCGATTGTTACCGTGTTACTAACTATTGTTAGTTACTATATCCGTTTCCTTTGTTTTATATCGCACCAACTGGGGCACCTGTACCCCTACCATGAGTCGATACTTAAATACGTACACTGTAACGTTTACAGTTTGATCTAGTGTCCCGCTCCGCGTGTTAAAGCGGGTCCATACTATGTATCATTTGCCCGATCCGATATCCGTATCGCAGACGCGTATCATGATCGCGTATCATCACCCGTCCACATAGGCGATCATAATAGGTACGCGTCGGCGATACGGATACGGTTATTGAATCGGGCAAATGATACATATCTGGACCCGGCTTTACCTGCCGTAGTGGTCGCGAATTGTCAGGCGTGCGACCCCATATTTTGCGTTGCGGACATGCCCAAACTGTTAACGTTACAGTGTACGTATTTAGGTATCAAGTCATGGCAGGGATACTGTATCCGTTTCCTTTGTTTTACATCGCACAAACAAGCACCTGTTTGCCTGTTAACTATACCGTAAAGTTAGCGTGTTTTAACGGGTTTCCTCTATGGCCATTTTATTTCACACCTCACATGCACATTGCTTGGTTTGTTTAAGGGGTCACGATCTAAGTATCAGCAGCATTTATACTTAGACCGTGATCTTTAATACTCGTAATAGTTAACCATTGATATAGGTTATATAGCCTATAAAAATATAGCAATCTTTGGGCAACCGGATTATACCATTTTGATACTACTTTAATCCATTTAAATCTATCTTCTATATATAAAAGAAAGTCGTGTTAGTTACACCATTTATAACTCAAGAACGGCTAAATCGATTTGTCTGAGAATTGGTAGGGAGGTAGCTTAGAACCAGGAAAAGGACATAGGATACTTTTAATCCCCGCGGTAACGGGAACGGGAACGGGACTTACGCGGGTGAAACTGCGGGGCGCAGCTAGTAATATATAAAAAGAGTATAAAAATCAAAACTATTTAAGTGTAAATACCAAGTAAATACTAATAAAATGATCATAAGAAATGTAAAAATGAATAATTGCCATATAAAATCACTCTATTCAATAAACTCACACTAATCATTCTATGAGATTCTGGTCCACGCAATTCATAAGCAGACATGCCGTTTTACCGGGCTGCAAGGAAAGGGTTATTAATATGATTGCCTTATCAAATATTGCTCATTACACCTGTTTAGTTACTGCTATTAAAGCTGATTAGCGGTTACTACAAATAAATATAATTACATTGTTTCAGAGAAACACAGTGATGGTAGCCTCGTAGGTATAATATAATAATTATTTATTTATTTGAAGTGTATTTTAAATTCATAAATGCTCTATTTTTAATCGGCGACGACGATTTCTGCCATGTGATGCGTTTCTTAGTAGTTACTAACATTAGCTTTGAAGCCTAGAAGTAGGCTTTGGATTGCAGGAGCCTTACACGCTTGCTTCGAAATTTAAATTTCCGATTTTCGTAACAAAATCAATACTCCTACGACTCTTTTGCGCCTATGATCGCCTAAGAAGATCGTTGTACCTATGTTTTTCGAACCTTCTCTTAAGAGAAAGAGAGTAACTGATTTCGAATTCTACAACTACAATGTTAACTGTGTTAAATTTCGATAACTTTCCAACTGTGCGTTCCAACAAAATGTTGGTAATTGTCACTATACTGACCTTTAAAGTTTTATCGAAATTCTGCAAAACAACCAAGAATAAAATTATTGAACTGTTTTCGAAAAAAGTTGAACAGTGCTGGCTGAGGCAGTTGGAACATATATAATTGCTTTCGATGTGAATATGTGTTAAGCTCTTAACTCTTTGAAGAAACTCGTCCTAAACAAGTATCCAGAATTGTTTATCAAAACGAAATAAAATAAAACATAATAGTTTTCATAATTTATTGACATCTAAAACATTCGTAACAACTGTTTGTACTAAAATATAAATGTGTTTCAAGTGAAGCAGTTAACTTGGTGTTTTATTTGAACATGCTGCTTTCTAGTGTTAAGCAATAATGGAATTTGTGTGTACAGAATTAAAACCCTTCTTTCATCGTCGGTGTCATAGCCTTTACAACAAAGTACTACTATCGTTATGTACTTAGAATAGATAGATATTTTAAAATATACCAATGAACACCTATCTATAAGCTCCTTTTTATAAATATAATAATATCATCGAGTAAAGTGCCCATTGTATCTTCTAACCAGTTGACCAATTCATAAAGAATTCATGGAAATATCCAATCGATCTAAAATGCAATAAATCCCTTCAATAAAAAGCAATTTTCTGCTAAACATTTAACATGCAATTAGTGCCGTTTACTTACAATAAAGATTGGAATTTCTCGTGAACACTAATTGACTCAATTACAAAAATATTATTATTAAAAAAACTGTTAAATTTTTTGAGATTCTCTAAAGATTCTAAGTAAATAAATATCGCCAATTATTCCTCTATACATTTTAAATCGTAAATTAAAATAAATTAATCATTAAGATTATGGAATAGCTGCGGTCGAGAGCGCGTACGGCCTGCGGTGGAGACGCTCAGTGTTTCTGGATGGGGATCTGCCTGTCGGTGATGGCGAGCTGGGGCAATGGTGCTTCCACGGTGAGCACTCCATCTCTGGACAACGACGATTTGATGGCCTCAGGGTTCGTTCCCTTCGGCAACAAAAACTCCCTGTTGTACTCTCTGTACACTGACTTCGTGTCAGACTTCTCCTCGTGTTTCGCGTGCACCTGAAACGATACCACGTCAAAAGATCACTATTTTGATACCTGACTCGCACGTCCTACGTCTTCTTTGTCTTCATTAACCCCGATAACAAAAACATGTTACTTCAACGTTCTGGCACGATGCCGGCAGTCGATTTTTCAGCCAAAAGTTTTATTCAGAACTTAAATAAACCACGTTATTATTTCACGAAATCTGTTTTCGTCAACAGTGACAGATAATAGTCGGAAAGAATGAATGTTTAACATCATTGGTACTAAATGAAACGCGGTAAATGTAGTTGGAAAATGTTTTGTTTGCCCAACGACCGGTCGGTGGTTGCTAAGGTGACGTCATAGTAGTTAACATTGAGAATGACAATAAATAAAGTATATAGGACGTAACATATTATAGTACCTATATGTATACGTATTGCGTATGTTGAAACTGAACAGTCCATAAAAAGTAATTCGTCTGTTTACCTCATCGATATAAAAAACTTCTTATTCGTATTTTATAATAATAAATTCTCTACCTTTCAACGCTATAATAATGTAGGTAGCTATGAAAGGATTTGGCTGCGAATTGTCTGTCAGCCAACTATTTTGTTAACTAAAATTTTCGTACGAAGTCTTTAAAACCTGAACCATTAGACTGTCAACGTTTTTTAATGTAGGTCTACTTACCAATAATTTGTTATCTACTGTCTTGACGACGATTTCTTCTGGAGTGTACTGACTAACATCGAATCTGAGTTTCAAAGATTTGCCATCTCCTTCATCTTGGATCAGTGGCGAGTTGAGACTGTCCCAGTGGGTAGGTTCGGCCAACTGTCTACTGTCACTGTGTTGTGAAGATGACGTTGTGCTGGAAAACAGTAAAATATACTTTTAGTATATCACCATAAAGTTGAAAGTTCTTCGGTTAACCACAGGTGCCTAGTGCAAGAGAATGTGCTGATACTGGATGAATGTGATCTCAAAATATAATTGGTAAACCGCCTCCATTTTAATTAATTCTCTGATATTGTTTTATCTTTGTTTTGTTTAACTTAACGTCTTGATAAAGCGACCAATGCCATTTTTAATGCGTCTTTTTTGTGCCACAACACAAAGATTGTTTTTAATTGAATTATTTTATAATTAAAAACGAATGCTGTCTCTTATATCTACAGCTGCAAGTAAGAGCAGTTATAAATACCAGAAGCCATATTCGCTCAGACACGTGTTCGGAATAACTCCAATAGATTGCCTATTACAGTAACATACCCCAGGAAATAAAATTAAACGAGTTCGGAATAAATAAACAACATCATGCTGCTAAAGATAACGTGGGTAATAAGTATATATTGTACTTGTATATGTAGGTATATGAACCTACTTTAGTTATGTATTCTAAAAACCCACCAATTTTAAGTAATTTCTTATACCACCTAGTATGCACATTGAACATATTTTAATAGTAAAACACAATAGCGATAAAAACAATGACTCATTTCTAAATAAACATGCAAAATTCTATCACGCTAAGACAAGCACACTTTTGTACCACAATTAGATTTAAATTGCATTTTTAAAAGCATTCCAGACTGTTGACTGCAATATCAATTCGCTTCGTAAAATAATTGCCTTGGTTTCCATGAAATGTAATATTAGCTATTTCTATGTATATTATATATAATGTCTGGTGTACCATATGTATGGGGATTGTTTTGCATTTTGCATGTCTGAAAACACCCTACGTTCAAACATGCAATAAGGGGTGTTCTCTTAAGATTGTTGTCTATAGCTACAGGCAGCGGTTAGAAAACCTCCCCTTACGGTTGCCTTAAAATAAACGACCTGAATATGATTCTTTTACTAAGTATAAACAACTGCATTAAGTTGATAATATAGTCGAAACACGATTAAGTAAGGGTTTCATATATTTTTCGTTTCTGAAAAGCTCTATGTTCAGAGCAAGATTTCTAAACTAAAACTGTTTTACTGAAAACGGTGCTGTAAAAAAGTGATACCTATTGATTTCCTGCAAATTACCAACAACTGCTGAACCGTTTTCGAAAACAATTAATAGACAAGAGCCGAAGCACAGTTGAGTTGGGATATTTTAGTTATACCTTAATAGTAGTTGCCCAGAGCTTAGCAAATGTTTTATTATGTAACTTGATCCAAATAGCCTATTGAAAGCAGATTGTATTTTCAGCTTTTTGTTGATTATCGAATACCAGCTGATGTCATTTACATGATCAATACAAGGTCAGTGTCAACAGCAATGATCTCATCGATAAGTATTAAATTAGCGTGGGTCGGTTATCAATGTAATTCGTATCTACTTAATCAATTGTACATGCCTTGCCTCATCTCGTTTGTTTGTCCAATATAAGCCAAAATAACTGATGGATGATTCTCGTTGGAATTTGTAAATAAATTCCGAGCCAACTTTTTTTATGATTAAAGTTTAAAGTTTGGATAGAAATACCTAGCGGTGCGTGGAAAATTATGATAAAACGTGTATGTTACGCTCTTTGATCTGATTTCATTACACAGTTCATTCATTTCAAATTGTATACAATCGGTTTCCATGCTCAAAATTTTAAATTATGTCTGTAGGTTTTATTACATTTTAATAGGATAAAGCGGGAAGGGAATATATTTTACGACATAGAGCTTTGCACACAATGGAATAGGTAAGGTAGTACCATATCAACCACTTATATGAAATCTTAAAATAGTTTTTGATCATCAGTGTATCTTACTAGTAAAAAGTAAGTTCAAAACTTATTACACTTTGAAAAATACTCGTATGATTTTACAAGATAATCGGAAAAGAGTTGTTTTTTCTCTCAAATATGATAAAACCACTAATATACAATACTACTACTTATAATTAAATACAGTTCGTAACTATAAATAAATAAATAAACTAAAAACTATGAAGTAATGATACCACGTGCACTGACAAAACTATGTCTTCATTTGTGGTTCAATAATGATTTATTTTATTTACCAACGAATTTCTGCCATACGTTTTAAATTATCAGAGTACCGAGAAAGTTACATAACTTGATTGAATCCCAGTAACTTTTCGAAAACGTATTTGGCTATGACAGAAACTTCTTTAATCACAATGACGATGTCTTTTTACTTTTTTATAAGATTCGCTGTCGTTTCTTATAAGGACACATTGATGGATGATGCCACAATGATTTTAACACTAATGATCATCTAATGATATTGAAATTTATGAATAGATGCTGTGTGAAAAAACGTGTAGATTAGATCTGAAGAATGTAATTATGAGAAGTAATTGAATGTTAATAAGCATGCAGCTACATAGGGACATAACAAGAACGAACTAAAACATAAATACATGCATAGATATGATAAACCTATTAATTCATGCCAATTAGGTAGACTGTAAGTAGAGCAAACGATTCTAAGAAATGAGATTAATGAAACATTAAATTAATTAAGTTTATTCGAAGATTTACCTCTCTGAAGACTTGGTTACTCCTCCGGAGGAAACAGATTCGAAATTGTAAGACATGCAAAAAGCAATATTCGTTGTTAGTTAATAGTTAAGTAGGTAGGTAGGTATATGGGATATAACCAAATCGTATTTGAAATTTTATTATCTGTTTAGATTTAGTTTACCTACCACCAATTTGATTTCAATTCTTTTCTATTTATTTTGAAAGACTAATTTAATAGATATCCATAGTAAATTTAGGTATAAAATGGGTAGTTCAACAATCTAGTTACATTCTTTTCAGTCTATACTTCTAAAATAAATGGTGTCTATGTTATTTATCTCCAGACTTCGTTTATGTTATCATTCATAAATTGGTTTTTACTTAAAGCAGAATAAAAGTATCAATATTAATGAACGAATCAAAATTACCTACATAGTTAACGTATTTTCTCTTTAGACGTGGAATTCAAAAGAGTCCCTCTGTATTAGAAACACGTGGGTTACTCAAGACATTGTTGAGATATTATCGAGTAATTTACATTAGTAGGTAGGTACGGCTTCCTACTTTGGGAGGGGTCGTGGTTAAAAGCTTTTAGGGACATTATTATTATGACTGCGTATTTGGGTTATTTATAGGTAGCTAAAGTAACTTTGAGGACTGGAATATTGAGTCATAAGTCGTTAGCATTATAAGACTATTGACAATAAGAGTTGCATTTTCTAAGACAGGACAGTCTTATGAAAGTGTTTAATATACAGGTGGTAGCTCTATTGCAATGTGTACCTTTACCTAGGTAAAATACATAATAATAATAAATATTGTTTCTGTTGTACTACTTGATAAAGTATTGTCGTGTCATATATATAATGTTCTCGTAGACAAAACAAACAACGCAAAGACAACAGTGCGAAGTCTGCAAGTTATAGGTACAAGTGTGGGTAGGTAGGTATGTTTGTCAAAGCTTTTAAGTTAGATACTTTCAACTCATTTAAATACGCCTTCTTGTTTGGTATCCAAGCTACCAAATAAGTCCAAACACTTCGGGCTAAACTACCCACACAGATAAAGTTATTCAAAATAACAATATGGGCGGACCAGTTAACTCAAACCCACACTGAGCGAGTTGTGCAAGAAACTAAAAATATGATGTGACTTCATTTATTGAAATCGTCGTAACGATGTTTGCATAGATCGTTGGAAACCGATTTGCTCTATTCCAAGTTTTATGTACATTTTAAACGCAAACAGAGATGACGGTATTAGTTTGTTTATCGTGAACGATCTCGCATCTCGTAGTTGGTAAAGATACCTTACTACCTACATAGTAGTATGAAGGTTACTTCATTGCATCACCATGCTGAAACACCAACTCGCTCCAAGTAGGTCATGTATTCAAGCCGTAAACATAATTTCAGGGCAGTAACTATGTTCAGTACATGCCACCTATTTACCAACCCGTTACATCTGCATTCTGTATACCAAGAGCTGATAAAACGTTCGTTAACCGGCTTTCGTATACCGCTTGTGTTTATCGCTCACTAACACAGGTGCATAGTTATCGCCTTAAGAGTTAGTGCTTAAATTCTGAATTCATACTCAAGTCATTCACCCTGTACATAATCCGAAGTATTTCTAACTGTATGGTGACATTTTGAGCCACATGTTGTGGTAGTTTTACACGTTTTTCTTTTAAATATGCAAATAGTTTTTATGATTAAATAAATGGGTTTGGTTACCATTTCAAGTCATCGATACATTGGATATCATTTGTATTCTAATATTATCTCTCAATTCAGACGAACTTTTTCGATTAGGGTTAAAGCAAATGTTTAAGCAAAAACTTTCCTTTAGTAGGTAAATATACTTGTGTCGTAGAACGTATAAGTCTCATTAAACTGATCAACATGACAATCTACTAATACTTTATCAAACAATAAATTAAATAAAAGAGCAGAAATCCTACGTTCAACATCTACTAATTCTAATAAACAATCGTGAGATTACGCGATTTCAACTACTTAGCATAGTTTACTTAAAATTCTCAGCATTCTTACATGTTTTAGCAAAGAATTCTGGTTACCGGCTCAGCCGGCGCTAATTCTATTTATGACATCATCCAGCGTCGGTCTTACGTATCGCTGCACGCTTTAAATGGACGCGACTGAGATGTCTGCAGTAGATGTCGTTCCGCGGGCTGGATCCAAATAATGCCTTTGTATCGCCTTAACCACTTTCAGTCTTGCCCAAGGTATACCTTAACTAGCCAAGGTTGACAACTCTCTTGCGAAATTGTCCAACTCATTATATCAAGATTCCCTTTATGGAGAACTAGCTGGCAACGTAACTCTTACGTACGGAATAATAATGTTTTATGCAGTACCTATTTAAACATTATTTTAGCGAAACATTGAAAGCTTTCTGCCTTCTCTAATATTTACTAAGTAAACTAGATGCAAATATCTTAGGTAAACTTGAGGGTAGATTTGTGATGCTTTAATTTTTAGATCTAATATAAATTATTACAAAAATCTTTCTAAAATTATAAACGCGAAAGTTTCTCATAAATAAATGAAATAAGTACCTTGTAGAGCTTTTGAAGAAGTTGTTGCTTTCTCTGTTCATGAGTTCAGATCTGAATTTGCTCATCTCTTCTTCCATCTTCCTCATTTCGGCATCGAAACGCTCCCTGATGCTGGAGAATTCGGTATCGATGACAGAAAAGTCACCGAGCTTGATTGGGATATTCCTCTTCAGACCACTGTCAGCCATTTTTTTACGTATTTATCGCGTGGAACTAAACAAACACTGAAACGTCTCGTGTAAACACAGATCAAAGTGTCACTACACAGCGGCAGACAAGGCAGCACTGATCATTAGTCGTCGACTCGGCGCCAGGGGGCCTGCGCACAGTTTTAAATAGCCTCATGTTCGAATGCCGTCGCTCGCGTACTACCAACTAACTTGTTCAGTTAGTGGCGACGCTTTCGTCTACGCGGTGGAACGAGTTCGCTCTGCGATTTCTTAGTTTTGTTAAAATCCGTCTGCACGGATAACTTTGTCGCGGTTTACTCGGCGTCACTCAACCCACACTATGTTTCTCGCTCATTCCACCTTCGCCTTGCCGTGAAATACCTACGTGTAGCGGAGTCACAGCCTGCTGCGAAGGCGCTGCGATGTCATATTCATTCGTCGTAGGGACAGAAGTACCTACTATGGATGAATCATTTCATCTCAATTCATCTGTTTTGTAGACGTTAGACATCAGTCCGAAATAACATTGACTTTTATTGTTGGTACTAACTCATAATTCTTTGGATTATGTGGGTGATACTTTTCATTCATACCTAATCTTGATTTCTTTTGAGGAAACCTTAAACTTTTGTAGTATATTTGATATCCATATGGTCGCGCACGATCAAATGGTCTTTAGAAATGTTAACCTTGGCCTGAAGTTGACGTCACGACGAGATTTGTTTACGAGTTTAGAATTAGCGGTTAGCTAAGCGATTACTGAGAGAGAATTCATCATCGTACTCAGGAAACCTAGAAATAATTTAAAAGGAAATTATTTGCAAGCTTGTCTCACCACCATAGGCCCCTATAATACCTACTGCCTTAAATCTACCTTGCATTGCATTTATGTTGCCCCTAAAATTTATTTCTCTAGAAATTACGGATAGGAAAGGATAATAAAATTTATGTCTAAGCTTAGGTTTTCGCGAATTTTCATAATAAAACACAATATTTACAGGGTTCTACTCGCGTTTTTATTTAATAACGGCATTATCTCTTAAGACCGAGCTTTCGCCAACTTAACAGTTAGCTTTACAGCCAACCTTACGCCAACTTTACAGTCAACCCTGAAAAAGCTAACTGTAAAGTTGGCGAAAGCTCGCGTCTTTAGAAATAATGCCGTTATTAAATAAAAAACGCGAGTAAAACCCGGAAAAATTGTGTTTTACAATAAGACTTTTTGAAAATCAGTAGTTTTATTTAATTATGTAGGTATCTACACCTACCTACTTAAATTATACGATGTGCAACTAATACGCGCATGTTACTTAGCTAGTGCCAACTTTAGCATCGAATTTTGCCCAAATGTAGGTATGTCTATTGTCAATATGTTTGGAGGATTTTGAACTACCTACATGAAATGGTAAAAATCTACAAAGACTTTTTATTTACAGAACGCTTAGGCAATTTACAATTGATTATACCAACATTATCTATATCTATATACTAATAATAAAGGAGGAGAGGATAAAAAGTCTGTACCTAAATGGAAGTACTTAAATTTAAAAATAGTTGTCTAGGGGACTTATTAAAAGTAGAAGACCAAAGTATTTAATTTTTAAAATTCATGTCTGTTTTCTGTTTGTTCCATAAACAATTTAAAACTACTGATCCGATTGAAATATGGTTTTCTTCAATATTGGATAGTTCTATTTTCGAAGGATGTCTTGGTATACTTTACATCGAAATCCAATTAGAACTCGATTAATCAACGAAAAAGTCGGCTATGCACTATTTCTACGCTGACAAAGTCGCCGGTAACAGCTAGTTACAAATATTGACTGTTAAATAATTCTGATTATTTTACGTTTGAATGCTCCCGTTGGAATTTCAAATGGCATAGTGTAGCAAGTAATGCTCAGCTCAGTGCTACCTACCGTAGCTGTAGCATACATCGAAACATTTAGGCTGAAATCTATAGTAGGTAGGTACTTTGACTTTGCTCAGACTGAGCTTAGCAAAAACTAAGCATATACTTTGATTTGAAATATATAGTCGAAATTCAAAGTCAAAGCAAAGTTTAGGTGATTATTTTTGATTAGTTTACATTCTAAATTTGAAAAACTTTGACCTTACTAAGCAAAAACTTTGGATAGTTGCGAAGATCGCTTTATATTTAAATAAATACCAAAAAATGTTGCTTAGCAGAGTCAAAGGACGGACTATAGATTTCAGTCTTAAAGTCTGGGCCCAGTGGGCTTGATAAATAATTAAATTAACAGTACTTTTGCTATTCAAAATTTTTTGCTGGCTTGTTTCAGAATTGCATCACTCCTTTTGGTTTTCTAAAGCTTTGTAATAGGTTGAAATGATACCTATATCCGTACGTCCTATATTTAGAAGCATTACTAATGGACCTAAGAAAATAAAGGGTGTTTTTACTTTGTCTCCGAGTGTGAAACTTCCGGCTTGTCTCCCTTCCACACACGACCCACAACAAAGTGAACAATTTGAGGGGTTCCATAAAAATAACCCATCTATCTGAAGCAGATGAGTCATTTTCTTTTTAGGGTTTCTTAGTGAACATGAACCCCTTCAAATGGTTTCGTCACGTCTGCTGTTTGTTTTTTTATAGTTACGATTCAGTTTCTTGTTTATTCCAAGTTTACGCTTTAGTTGTGTGTGCTATTTATAGTTAGTGTCATTGAAAAAAACACAAGTAAACAAAATTAAAAAAAAAAACATTATTCAGGACATGTTTCTTCGAAAACATTTCAAAATGCTGCATCACTTAGATTTTTCTAGAAAACAGTTTATTGTTTGCAAAACAAGACTAACAGTTCAAAACCTTTAGTGGAACTTAGTAAAACTTTCAAATGTAGTACTCTCAGGTAGATACTTACTACTTAAGTATAAAATATCTCATTAATTTTAACCTATTTTCTGTTTCAACGGCTAATGCAGAGTACCAACCTAAAGAAACAATGATGACTTCATTGCCCTCAATTATTATAAAAACCCATAACGACATGCATCTAGTAAACCAAGCATGACAAAATGCTACTTAAACTGGAACTCATTCACAATTTAACTACTTACTGGATAGGTACCTAGGTAGGTATCTTAGTATAGCAGGTAGAATGGTAAAATAGTGGTACCGAATTTGTACCTAATAGCTAAACGTGGCTAAACTCAAACTAACGTTCTCGATGACATCGTGAATAGACGGGCACCGAGGAGTTCTCCGCTTCTCTCCGAGTAGTGGGAATATCGCTGTATTAAGTGGGATTTGCATTACCTACACAACTAGTGGTATGCAATTTATAGTCATTTATACTAAAAAAAACACCGTAGACACAGCACAACTATTAATCTAGGTACCTATTTCATAAAATTTCTTCCAGTAGGTAACTGATGTAAGAGTGCTTTTGTGAAACTGACTATAATGCATCATGATGACATGACATAGTTTCGTAATGTAAATTAGGCTCAAGATCGCATTTCTCCTCGTTAAAAAAAGTACCTAGGAATAGGTACTCTAAGTAGAAATTCGTAGATAGGTTGTTATTTCCTTCTTTGCAGCGCATCATTTCAAGGTCCAACGCTCTGATAAAATGTTCTATTGTGATTCTTATAGGTGAATGACCAGAGTCACTTTGTAACTTATTAGAATGAAGTCGTGACTTTAAATATGAACAATAAGTAGGTAGTACTATAGTACAAGACAGACTGTTACCCTACCGCGTTACTCCCGTCGATTTCAAGTCGACGTCGTTTTAGGAATACGATGCCAAAGAGAATATAATCACTACGTTTTTACGATGCTGTCAAAACGGGGTTGAAAGACGCTAACCTCGCAAGGAGCGAGCACTAATTGTCTATGGCTTTAACGTCGACAATTTCTGGTCATTTCTTGCGCGGTAGCTTTTTTCAACCCCGTTTTAACGCAGCATCGTATTCCTAAAACGACGTTGTCGCGTCAAGTTGAACTCAACGGGAATTAGGTACGTGGTAGGTTTCCTGCAGAGACTAGAAGGAGAAGATTTTTCTTCTTCTAGTCTCGAATAGCGACTAGTATAGTGATTCATTTCAAACTCGTTTCTCACGGACGAGCTTCACCAGTTTCAAAGTCAAACTATTCGGGAAATTAGGAAACATAGGAACATCTTCAAACAGGAAGAATTAAAATTTAAACTTTGTTAGAATACCTACCAACTAGCTCGATAATCCAAGAAGACCTTCCAACGGGTACCTAACTTTATCCTAATAGCGATGATAGGTACAAAACATTTTTTTAAATATAAGTACAGTTAAATGGGTAGGTACTATTCTAGCTTATTGTAGCCTACCTACATGATGCAGTCATGCGCTGATTAATAATTACACTCCTACTATCCAGTTCATTAGAATCCTACAAGGTTCAATTAGAACCAATAATTATAGAAGTTTACGGTATGTAGTAGAAATAAACATCAAATGTACCTACGTAGTATTTGCAATCTAAGTCACTAAGCGAATACCAATACGTATGTAAAGGTACACCATCCTACCTGTTACCTAGTTATCAATTTTAGGTATATGCTCTGCAACAACTTATAGAGGTATGGATTGTTTGAGGACCCCTAAGTATAATTTGCGAGGCCCTACTGGGTAAGTAATTGTTAAGTAATCCTTATCCTCCAAGTAACTGTCTGTTACCCCATCACGTCTAAACCACTGCATCGATTTTGATGAATTTTGCTATAGATATAGATGGAACTTTGGGGAAGGACATATAGGCTACTTTTAATCCAGATCCCGAATTACGGAGTGATACCACGCACGCAGACACCGGTGACCAATAACTTCGGTGAATTTTGGTATAGAAATAGTTGGAACCTTAGACTAGGATATAGGCTACCTTTGATCCTGAAACCCGACCCGAAATTACGCTGTAAAACCGTGCAGGCAGCCCAGTTTTTGTTCTAAAAAAATCGGCTATGGAGTATTTCTAAGCAAACGAGGTCGCGGGTAACAGCTAGTTTTGTTATAATTGTTTTAGGATGCCTGCAGATAACTTGCAGTTTGAACGTCTTAGGGAAGTTTCAGGATAGGTACTTCATTTAAAAAAAAACTTCATTTAAAAAAATATGCCTTGAGCAATAAAAACAAATTTACGAAATAAAAACGATCAAGTAAGAAACTCCCTAGGTATAAAATTAAATACCTGTTGCAAAACCGTTCACAACAAAAAACATACCTACCCGAGACGATTGAATTGCAAGTACCTAGGTAGTTAGGTGACCTATGACAGCATTTAAAAGCCCCGCTCATTATGTTGATTCTTCTAATCTCTGTGATGTTCTCGGTTGTGTCCCTCTCAGCCCAGGGTCTGCTAGAACCCCAGAACATAGGGTTGATAGTTTGTAAATCATCCCTCATTGACCACACACCTACCTACTTACTGCAAATGGATTTTAGCAATAATTTTACGGCACGACCGCTTTCTAACATTGGGAGCAAGCAGTTTAACCGTCTTTGCTACTAGGCCAATCGAAAACAAGTAGGTAGGTACCCAAGTGGTTACCTATAGGTAAGTAGGTACCTACTTATTTAATACTAAGAAGGTCCTGCTTGAGTAAGTATAGGTATTTAAGTTTTACCTATGCTACGGGTAACAAGCAGAGCGGAAAGCGGAACCGAATGAACGGCCGAGTGTCTCCAACTCCATCCGCATGCTCTTCACAGCCCTGCTAAAGTTTCGACGCTATTCGATATGCCCACACGCATGATCTCACGTTATCTTTAATACGTAGGTAGATCTGTACATAATAGGACATGTTCCACGGTGACGTTACGTGGATTTATACTGTTGTACTTAAATGGATATCTATATCGTTGTTTTGTATAACAGTTAATGAAAACATTTGTGACGCAGAGGTGGTCGTAAGCGTACTAAATAAAGGCATAAGGCGACGAGTTTACGTTGACTGATTCGATTTCGTAGTTGGCTACCTACAGAAAATGAGTTATAATAACTTATAAGAGTTATAAGTAACTAGGTAGGTATTTAATTTTTTACATATTTAAGTAGATTACTCTTTACGGAAATTTGCCTTAACCTTAAACGGACCCACTCGATATATTGAACAAACAATATTTTTTCTACAGAAAATTTTCTACATACCTCATCATCATCATCAGCCCGTTGCAGTCCACTGCTGGACATAGGCCTCTCCAATTGCACGCCACCTAGATCTATCTTCGGCTTCATACCTACCACCAACCTTCTGGCTGATAAAAACTGTAGGTAGGTATGTTACCAACCTACCTAGTAGTAGTAGCGGCATAAATAGTAGATTTACAAACGGCAAGTTAAATAACATAACATTACATTTATTGTAATAATCTTTGTTGGGTATTGATTGAGATTAGTAATTTCTTGCATAACATCAACAATGTCTGAACGGTTTTTGAGAAAAGACTAACAATGCTGAAGCGTTGTTGAGACTATAGCTGTAGAATACGAATCTAGGTTTTCTCATGTACCTACCTACCTATAATAAAATTAATAAATAACCTCCAACGATCATAATATTAAATAACATACAATATGTGCTAAGTAGTAGGTACAGTCAGCATCAAAAGTAGATGACCACATTAAGATTTTCAAAATCGGTTCATAATCACCATCGACCTAATCGTACATAATAAGATAGTAAGACTACTAAATTGTAGACTTTCTGAAAACAACTCTGTACTATCTTTTCTTCTATTTAGTATTTTCAGAATATATGTTGTTTGTTTTGAATCCCCACACTTATAAATTATTTATTTCAGACCGTCACCCGGCGGAGCTTCGTTGTCCATTGCTCGGTTAGCAGTTGATCGGTATTAAACCGTGTGGCGGCCGAGCAACAGACAACGAAACTCAGACCCGGCACGGCCGGGAAACGGTCTAATATAAATCTAAATATGGTCATCGTCCTTTGATGCTGACCGTATACCTGCATAAGTAGTGACATAATATGTATGCACAAACATACAAGACGCACAATTTTTATTTGAGATTACTCATAGGTAGGTACGTAGTTCTAGGTACCTATGTATGCTTACAGTAGATGCTAAAACTTCGTATGATCTGAGTTTTCAATTGCCTTGTGTTGCCTTGGTTGGAGCAGCTATTTATAGAAGTTAACACCACTGAAAATCGTTCTGCTATGGTTATGTGTAGTATTTTGCGCAATCTTACGTAAGTATTCATAGTTTTAATTACTTACACTAGATTTTTATAAATTTTGAACCAATCATAATTCATTATTGTTGATAGGCAGAAAAATGCCCATCATGAAGAAAAATCTCGAAAAGTATCACTTGTAGCTGTAATTAACGTAATTAATTATTGAGACTGACTGATAGAAAAGTACATGTATGACTGATAAAATTAAGGTCTGGAAGGTAGGTAGATACATATCAATAAACACAATGTGTTGCTTTAGTGTCTTATCAATTATCATGATAAGTTAGAACAATGACTAACAAAGAACCTGTGATAAGGAAAATCTTATCAGAAATCACACACTATTTCAAGAATACATAGTATATTTTATATCTTACAGTACAAAAAATAAGGTGCAAACATTGAATACATATAATTAACAAAGGCATCAAGTTACACTTGTATGGTCTAAGCAATATAACATCATAGATATTAACAGGTGGAGCAAAAGAAATAAACATACATTTTAGGACATTTTTAAGCATTGGTCCCGCTTACCATCAAACAAAAGGAACAGAAATGCAAATTGATAAAGATATTAATATTTTCTCTTTCATATAATATAGAAAACATTATGAAAATACTATAACATAATTCATATTCTTAATGTAAAGTGCACTAATTATACTAATGCAATAATTAAAGTTAAAAGGTTACATTTATAAATAATTTGTGCCTCAGAACCTCTCCCACAATTTCAATTTAAACAGGAAAATATACTTCTTAGAGGTAACGTGGATTAGGCACAAGATAATGGAAGAAGTCCTGATTTACAATTAAATAGTGCTTACACCAAATACCACATTTTATATGTATAATTCTATTAAAATATGCAATTTAATGATAATATGTTTGAAACATTTATAGTCATTTACAAATGTTAACACTAAACAACTATATTATGTATATTACTGTGTAAAAATATCAGTTTCATTATATAGTTACATACTTTTAATTGGATAGTTATAAAATTCTCTAAAGTATAAAACATTTTGATAGAATATATCCATCATTTGTGTGATTTTGACAAAAATTGGCCACATTATAAACTGTATATTGTTCAAAACAGTGTTAAATCTACATTTATATAAGTTTATTGTAAAGTAAAGTATGAAAATATTGTAGATGAATATCAAAACTTTAAATTTAGAAGTTATTACCCAAACAGTTACTCGTTGGCTTTCAGTCAAGTGTTTATAGAGTTAAACTGGTTCTAGATGCAGGATTACATCGCCATTTATACAACTAGTAGCAAGTGGATAGACGGGGTAGTTATGAAAAATTATCGGCCAGTATCAGGAACAGGGGCTGAGGCAGGCGGAGCTTGGACAGGAGCGGCCGTGGTGTTACTGGACCCGGATGTAGCCCACACGATAATGATAATAAGCAAGATAGCTCCTATAGCACCGATTATCAACATCATTTTCAGATTCTGCCACCAGTACTTTCGCTTCAGTTTCCCAGCTTGCTGTTCAAACTGGGCGGCGCCGCTCTGCAAGGCATCTGCGCGGTTATCGAGCTCTGATAGCTTTTGATCCCTTTCCAAAACTTTCTCGACATTTACTCGCATAATACCAACAACTTCATCCACTTTAGCTTGAGTTTGTGCCAAGCGCTTGTCGCTTACTCTCGGCGCTGAACTTCCTTGGTCTTCCATTGTAGCTGTTTAGTGTCTATTACAGTGAACTTGAAAATCACAAATATTTCCAATATCTTGATAAATTACTAACGAAATCACTAAAAAGAAAATTAGTCACGTCTTTCGTCAACAATGGCGTATTTTTTATGATTGCCAGAGCAAAAAAAAAAGATCGTTCCCCTTGTTGCCATTGTTGGCCAATAATAGTAGAATAACATATCGATTATAGAAAGGGACTCAGGCAAACAAGACTCACGCACATCACTATTTACCGCTACTCTGTGCCAATGGTTTTTTTTTGCACAGATCAAAAATATCTGTCGTACGTATCATTCATTCATTCAAAAAAACCTCCTTCATTCATACTGCTTCTTTTTGTTCTACGAAAAAATTTAAAATAATTTTAATTTTCAGCTGTAAAACACTTGAAAGGAGTAAAAATGGTTTGTAAAACGATGATTTATTGATTTTTCTCTATGAAAAAAAAGTCTAATGTGTAGATTTCATACTAAGAATGTAATTATTTGATAAAATCGTAACCGGTGCAAGATTGCTCAATGAAGGCACGTGCGGTGCGTGATTCGAGTTATTTTTTCTCTGCAGGTTTCGCTGAACCCCCTCCGAATTTTGAAAAATGAAGCTGAAGAAGAGAAAGCCGAGGTGGCTCGTATGTCGAGTTTCATTGGAGCTATCGCCATTGGAGATTTAGTAAAGAGTACCTTGGGGCCTAAGGGCATGGACAAAATTCTGGTTTCCTGCGGAAGGAACTCAGGACAGGTGAGTTAGCATCGATATTTAGCGCCGTCAAGTTAAATTAACCTATGTTTTAATCAAGAATATGTTCTAAACAAACATTTATCACATTAACCTCTATGTAGGTTCAAGCTTAACCTTGTTTTTCTCAGGTGGAAGTCACAAACGATGGTGCTACGATACTAAAATCGATTGGGGTTGACAATCCAGCTGCAAAGATTCTAGTTGACATGTCTAAAGTTCAAGATGATGAAGTTGGTGATGGTACCACATCTGTCACAGTTTTAGGTTTGTTTTCTATCATAATTATTGCATATTATACTACAAAATTCACATTACGGTAAGCACAAAACACAAAATTGAACAAAATAATAATCCTGTGTCTAAAGTTACACTAGCATGGTTCATTCAAACCATGATACAGAATCTGAACTCCTTCCTTGCTTGCCAAAATCTAGTACACAATCATATGTTAAAATATTGAAATTTGAAAGATTACCAATTTTACACCTGAAACCCAATTTTGTTACTTACTTTTTCCATGGATTCTAACTTAAAAAAATAATATTTCAGCTGCGGAATTACTGAGAGAAGCAGAAAAGCTTGTGGAACAGAAACTCCATCCTCAGACCATCATCGCCGGCTGGCGTATTGCTGCTGATGCCGCTAAACAAGCATTGATGGATGCTAGCTTCGACCATCAGAAGAACTTCAATGAGGCTGCTCTTAGGGTTGACTTAGAAAACATTGCCCGCACTACTTTGAGCTCCAAGATTTTGTCTAACCATAAAGAGTAAGTACTAAGTAATATCTAATTTAGAGATCACTGAGTTATGCTTGTTTTCATTATTTATTTTTAGGTTAGGAGTGCAGAAGTTACTCTACATGATAAAAAAACTGTACTATTTTCTTACCTCGACGTTTCAATCATGTGACAATGATCTTGGTCTCGAGGGGACAAGACCCGAGACCCGATATAATAAAAAAAAAAATTCACACTGACCATAAATGCTAGTTACTGGTTTTAGGTGTTTTCTATAAGTATTTATCATTATGTATTCATTTATAAATATTATTAAAGTATGTAAAAAAAGTATAAGAGGTTGTCTTGTCCATTCACTGGTTGGCTGGAAGAGATCGCCTTTAGGCTATAAGGCCGCTCATTGTGCCACCATATTTGAAGATATTTTCTGTATTATTTTGTTATGTATGTGTGTGTACAATCAATCAATCAATGTATTACTTACATGCATTGTCTATTACGAGTAGTACAAGCCTAGTTGCTTATTTTAGGGCTGTGTGCAACAGCCTGAAATCTTACTATCCTACTTCCTACTAATATTATCCTACTAATATTATAAATCCGAAAGTCTGTTTGTTTGTTTGTTTGTTTGTTTATTTGTTTGTTTGTTCCCTCTTCACGGTCAAACGGCTCAACCGATTTGGATGAAAATTTGCATAGGGATAGTTTAAATGATGGAGAGTAACATAGGATACTTTTGATCCCGAAAATCCCGCGGGATCGGGACTTACGCGGGTGATAACTATCTAATAGATGAAAATTTGCATAGGGATAGTTTAAATGATGGAGAGTAACATAGAATACTTTTGATCCCGTAAATCCCGCGGGATCGGGACTTACGCGGGTGATAACTATTTATTGGATGAAAATTTGCACATCAATAGTTTAAATGATAGAGAGTGACATAGGATACTTTTGATCCCGAAAATCCCGCATGATCGGGACTTACGCGGGTGATAACTATTCAATAAATGAAAATCGACACAGGGGTAGGGTAAGTTATGTAGAGTGGCATCATGATCATCGTCATCCTTCGTCATCGTCATCGTCACTTACTAATAAAATACAAACTTTACTTTACTTCACTGATGATGCCAGGCGCGACAGCGCCTGGCTTCAACAGTACTTCAATGGGCGACCGTTTAGGTGTGGATTTTTGCATTGCGGTAGGTAGGTGTTCGAACAACGCGGGTTCGCAACTTGCGCGGGTGAAACCGCGGGGCGCAGCTAGTAATATTATAAATGCGAAAGTTTGTATGTAAGTATGTATGTATGTGAGGTAGTTACTCTTTCACACAAAAACTACTGAACCGATTGCGATGAAACTTGGAATATAGGTAGCTGGGGACCTGGATTAACACATAGGCTACTTTTTATCCCCATATTCCCGCGGGAACGGGACTTACGCAGGTGAAACCGTGGGGCGCAGCTAGTATTTATATATTTACCATAATTTCAGGCATTTCACAAAGCTGGCAGTAGATGCAGTGCTCCGTCTGAAAGGCTCTGGCAACTTGAAAGCTATTCAGATTATCAAGATATCTGGAGGTCTACTGGAGGAATCATTCCTTGATGAAGGATTTTTACTCAATAAGAAGGTAAATTCAAGGGAAAATGCAACTGCTAAAAGTGCATACCACCTCTTAATCACACCACTTAGATATGGACACACAGTTTACTTACACATGTAAAATTAATGAAATACTAAAAAGGTATTTGTTTTAAGTTTTACGCTAAAGCAATACCTATAGACACAAATCTAGATCAAGTGATGTGTATCTAAGAGCCTGCACACACACATAGAGAGGTCAGGAGTTCTGGAGTTCAGAGTTCTGCGTTCGAATTGACCGCCCGCTGTGTGCGTGGTTATATAACAACAACGCACACAGTGGGCAGTCGAATCGAGCGTGAAACTCCAGAACTCCTGATCTCTCTATGTGTGCACAGGCCCTAAAGGCAGATTTACATCTGTACCTTGTTAGTTGCATTGTCAGGCCTTGAGAATAAAATGGCTGCCAAATATATTAGCTTTGCAAATCTATGCCCTAAGCTTAGCATTATACATACAAGGTGTAACGGGTAAGTCCTTTTAAGCCGAAAGTCGGTTGTTGTAGACATCTAGGCGAACAAGTTTGTTCTATGAATTATGAAAATTAGAACTTTTTTTTTGAAAATTTTGAGATTATGTTTTACTGAAAAAACAGCTGCTTTTGAAAATAAAGGTAATTGAAGTTTTCATTGTAGTAGACCTAACTAAAAGAAAGGACAACATAAGGTCAATGACCTCAAACTCTATGAAACAGCTGATCTTCAAGTAAACTTTGAACTTAAAATTTTCGAAAAGTACTATGAGTTTTCACAGAACTATTTCTTTAAAAATAGTTCTATGAACGCCCAGTGCGGGCTTATGCACTTTAAATAAAAAAATATAATTTAAGTTTTCACTGTTTTATAAGTGCTGTTGCTAATTAAATTAAAAAAAAAATGTGTTCCTTTGTCCTCAGGTGGGTGTCCATCAACCAAAACGCCTTGATAACGCAAACATACTTATAGCAAACACACCCATGGACACAGACAAGATCAAAGTGTTTGGTTCCACCATCAAAGTGGACTCGATGGCTAAAATTGCGGAGCTAGAAGTAGCTGAGAAGGAAAAAATGAAAGACAAAGTTAATAAAATCTTGGGTCACAAGTGCAATGTGTTTATTAACAGGTAAGAATGTTGTTTTTGTATACAATTATCCTTCAGTGTTAATCTACACCTATTGACTAACTGGGCCCTGCAACTTTACTGAACTTAACTTTCCAGCTATGTGCAAATCAAGTTTTATTGTAATCATGCTTGTTCAAATGTTTATTAACTTACACACAAACTTACAATTTGAACATTAGTAGCATTAGTAGAAATTTTATCAGTACTTTTAGCTAAGATGGCACATACACAGTACACTATAATAATTTATCCTAATGGAGAGTTTATTCAAATTCATTCATATTATGAAGCTGAAAGTTTTTGAGTAGGTATGTGTGTATGTATGTGTGTTTGTTACTCAATCACATAAAAACCGCTGGACCGATTGCGATGAAACTTGGTATATAGGTAGCTGGTTACCGGGAATAACACATAGGCTACTTTTTACCCCGATATTCCCGCGGGAACGGGACTTACGCGGGTGAAACCGCGGGGCGCAGCTAGTTTGACATAAATACCAATGTAAAAACAATCTCTATTGTTAAAAAAATCATTATTAGTAGTAAAATATTTTTCCAGACAATTAATCTACAACTACCCCGAGCAACTGTTCGCTGACGCCGGTGTTATGGCGATCGAGCACGCGGACTTCGACGGTATCGAACGACTAGCTCTCGTCACCGGAGGGGAAATTGTATCCACCTTCGACACTCCGGACAAAGTCAAGCTCGGACACTGCAAGGTTATTGAACAGGTATGAAAACCAAAGAATCTGTAGTAAAAGATATTATGACGAGTATTGTAGAAGTTAGAATGATAAAAATAGTATCCTAGAAAACAGTAACTTTTAATTTTCTGGTCTTCTACCAATAAAATCGGCTCATAGAGCACTAGGTAGGGAATGCTAGACTAACTGGAACCGCCTTTTCAGTTGTAACTTTAACATTAATTACCAGACGACTTTTTAATGATTAAAGATAAAGTCATTAGACGACATTGTGGCGGTCGCGGGGAGTCTTTGGATGGAGGGGGCTCGCGATCGCTTTGGCGTCGTATGGCAGAGGCCTATGTTCAGCAGTGGTTTTAATAATTTGCTCCTTCACCAATAGCTGTAGACAATAGTCTTACTTTAGGATTTTAAGTGGCAGTTAAAAGTGTCTAAAAATCCTAATTTTTTTTATATTTTTTCTTTTATTCAGAAACTTTCATTTAATAAATTTGCTTGCTTCATCTATTTGTTTATTTGTTAACTTTTCCTAAACCATATAACATATTTTGATGCAGTTTTCACCATTATTTAGAACCTAATTATTTCGAAAAAATTATATGAGTAATACACGGGAAAAGCCGTTGATAGCATCACTTGTATTATATCAATTTCCACTTCCTAAACAGGTGCTAATCGGCGACGAATGCCTCATCCGTTTCTCTGGCGTGGAGCTGGGTGCGGCGTGTACCATCGTCATAAGGGGCGCGACGCAACAAGTGATCGACGAGGCGGAGCGCTCGCTGCACGACGCCTTGTGTGTGCTCACTGCCACTGTCAAGGAGCCCAAAGTTGTTTATGGAGGAGGTAAAGCCTTCTCAATTTATCGAATAACTATTAACCGATGATTAATGACTGTAATCTCTGTAATTACGTGGGTTAAACCCTCGGGACGAGGTCAGAGAACTAAAGTCATCGATATAGCACACCGGTTTAGCAAGTTGAAGAGGCAGTGAGCTGGCCATATTAGCCGTAGAACCGACACCCGTTAGGGTAAACGAGTTCTAGAGTGGAGACCGCGTCTCGGCAAACGTAGTGTAGGACGGCCTCAGGCACGTTGGAGCGACGATTTGCGCAAAACGGCTGGCACAAACTGGATGCGAGAAGCCGAAAATAGATCCAGGTGGCGTGCAATTGGAGAAGCCTATGTCCAGCAGTGGACTGCAACAGGCTGATGATGATAAAACCGCATGCTAGTAAAGAATAAACGAATGAGTCCTATAACATAATTGTGCTATGTCATGGGGTTATATGGGTGTCTTTCTATGTATAATATGTATGTATTTACAAAAAAAAAGTATAATAATTATGTAGTATATCCGTTGTGAGCTAAACCCGAACTAAGCACTAGGCTTGTACTATGGGTACTACCCATAGTACGGTCATTAAAGGACTTAAGGTACCAGGTGCATATTTTAAAGTTTAAATTTTATTACTAGCGGTTTAGTATTTTTTGGTTATTTTGCATGAAATTACTAACAGTTAGGACGCTTTAGTGCTTTTTCAGTCCTTTTCTGACTGTACAAGCCTAGTGCTTAGTTTGGGGCTAGATTGCGGTGTGTGTAATGTCGGGCAATATATGTTTATTTATATTTAATTTCCCCCCAGGTGCGAGTGAGATGCTGATGGCAGAAGCAGTGTCCCGGGCGGCTGCACGTACGGCGGGCAAGGAGGCCGCCGCGGCCGAGGCGTTTGCCACCGCGCTGCGTCGCTTACCTTCCGCCGTCGCGGATAATGCTGGCTACGACAGCGCAGACCTCATCGCCAGGCTGAGGGCCAACCATGCACAGGGAGAGACTACTATGGGGCTTGGTGAGTGATCAGCGGAACAAAGCTTAGGTTTGATGCCATCAAGACCATTCGGCAACACCTGCCTTCATTGACGGTTGATAATACGGACTACGACATCGCAGACCTCATCGCTAGGCTGAGGGCTAATCATGCGCAGGGAGATACTATTATGGGAATTGGTGAGTGATCAACAGAACAAAGCTTGGGTTTGATGCCTTCAAGACATTCGGCAACACCTGACTTCATTGGCGGTTGATAATACGGACTACGACAGCGCAGACCTCATCACCAGGTTGATAGCCAATCGTGCGCACGGCAAGACTACTATGGGATTCGGTGAGTGATCAGCAGAACAAAGGCTAAGTTTATTTATTTATTAAAGTTTCAAGCCTTTCAAGGTTGTTCTGTGGGCGGCCGCCTTTAGCGGTAGATGATAATGGTTGCGAGACTACTAAAGGGCTTAGTAAGTGTGCATTACAACAAACTTTAAACTGTAGTTTTACGAAAGTGGCCTGTAATTTGGAGTCATTTTTACAAAAAATATAACCCTTTCCTTGCAGCCGGGTAAAAAAAACTGCATAGAGACAACAATACCCGTCTTCCTTCCAGTAACTGTTGCGAAGCTGCTTTTGAACTGACTTAGTGTATTTTAATGGTATTTCGTATGTAAATCTCGCTTAGTTTTTTATGCCCTCGAGACCGTTATGCGCCTTCAACCGTGACTGTTTATTCTGGCCTTTGTAAAGCTTTTGATTTAGGTACAGTCGATCGTCGCGTTGCCTCGCTCGAATAACGCGTTATAAAAATCACTATTTACTAGTAATTGCACTGGAAACTAGTGTTGTCTTTACATATTGCGTCACTATTTATTGTAACATTAACGCCCAAGTCTACTTAATACACTATTTCCACCAACTATTTTTTCCTAAACGACTGTATCCTCATTCCAGACATGCAAAACGGTCGTCTAGGCGACATGAAGAAGCTGGGCATCACGGAGTCGTACGTGGTGAAGCGTCAGGTGCTGGTGTCGGCGGCGGAGGCGGCCGAGATGATCCTCCGCGTCGACAACATCCTCAAGTCGGCGCCGCGCCGTCGCGGGCCCGACCGCCGCCCTTGCTAGGTTGTGAGGCTGTCTGTACATTGTGTCACACGTAAACACTGCCTAGCGACTCCATACCCTTTGGTGGAAATGCAGCCTCAAGCGCTCAACAGACTTTTAGATTATCTGACAGTTTTATCTAACTATATTTCGATTAGTTATCGATCTTATGTTTTCAATGCGTAAGTGGAACGGGGTCCTTAATTTTCAATTTTACGTGAAACCTAACTTTAATGTGTATATGCTTAATTCAATAAAAGTCGCCGCCATTTTTATTGCATCCTTACGCGTTGCTAAAATTCTTTCAAACGATTTGACGAGTACACTATTAAAATACGTGAAACTAACCTAAATTGCCCTTTATTGTTGGCAGGAAAGGCCATAACTAAGAAACTAAAATACTGATTAAGCTGTCGGTTCAAACTTTAACTGTGCAGTTTTAACCTTTCGTCAACTGTGTCAACCAAAAAAGTGTATCCCTTGTCTACCAGCAGTTTCAAGGTCATTCAAGGTCACGTGCGCTTTCCCCGCGTTTCGGTTGGAATACTGCGTTTGTCTACCCATCACACCAGGAACTAAGATTTTTCGGAAAGATTGATAAATAACGAACCTAATTTACAGTAATTTGTAGAATAAATATGGTATGGTTTTTATTTTATTGACCATTATTTATCACAAACTCCACCCGCACGTTATTTTGTATTTCGTATATAGTACTTGTCAACAAGAAAAAAACCATATTTACATCAAAATAGGATCAAATTTCAGTAAACAAAAATAATAAAAAATAAAATGGCGGGAAAATGATTTTTCAAATCGTGAATTTTTGACAGGCAATATTGATGATACAGACACCTTTTTTTTCGGAAGTTGATTTATTTTCGTATAGTTTTTCAACCTGCCGGCAGTGAAACCATATCAACACCAAAATACCCTATAAATAATAAATAAAATCAAATAAACAAAAATCAAAAAATCACAGGACAGATCCGTCGTTCGGTCGACAACGCCTTTGGACGGATCCGTCCTTCGGTTGAGAAGCGGTGTTTTGTCTACACATACAATTTGTCTGTACAGATAAACTGTCAGTTAATCAAAATATCTGTAGCCTGCTTTAGCGTGACTCAGCTATTGACGCTTCCATCCTATATAAATTGACTCTGTAAGTTACCTACATGAAAAGCTCAGGGACTTACATATGAGTCATATATAAAAATAAAGGCAGCAGTGTTTATGTGTTTCGTTGTTATGCCGATTTCAATATACAGAAGTAAAGTTTATTTAGTTATTAGCTCACAGAAAGATATAGAGACTGTACCTCTACCATCAGTTAGTTAACTAAATGCTGTATTGTATATTACAATCGGAACCGCAACTTTTCTACTCTTTTCTCAAACGCTTGATAGCCGGTACTATTTTTGTTAATAAACATTGTGTTTAGAACCCTGTGATTCCTCTTAGGTAAATAATATATCAACATTATAGCCGACTGAAATTTAAAATAAAATATAATAGTATAAAAAAGTTGGTACGACTGGTAAAATTAATTTTTTATTTAAACTTGACAACACCATTGGCCCCAATAGTATTGCAACTCAGAAAAAATCATATTTGTTTAAGATTATTTTCCATAAAGTTGCGAGTTATATTTTATTATATAATATTTATATATTAATTATATACTTATTTTATTCAGTAAGTGATTACAGGGTTTTTTTACACACTGGATACATGGTGTAATTTCTAACCTCTTTTTGTATTAAACATGTTAGGCGTTACACTTTGTATTATTACATTTGTATTTCTAGTTTCTCTAGAAAGTTGTTTAATTCACGTGAGATCGCTAGTTTCTTTTAGCTTTAGTTTGGCCACCGTTGCCTTATGGAATGTATTAACAAATTAATATTTAATTCAATAAATAATTAAAACTCTTAAATTGTTTTTTAATAAATAGTTATAGTATACTAGAAATATTTTAAAGGATACGATACGATAAAGACACACAGCGACATCTAGCCCCATGGTAAGCTGCTAAACTTGTGCTACGGTGACTAGACAACGGATATACTACTTATATTTATTTTTCTTTTGTGAACACATACTTATTTATACATAGAAATACACACCCATACCAGATACAAAGATTTATTTTTAAGCATAAATATTTGCACCCAGCGGGAATCGAACCCGCAACCGTCTGCATTGCAGCCAAGCGTTCGCCCCACGCGCCACAGAGGTCGTCATGTTGTCTTCATGATATGGCATTTGAATTGATGTTCTTGTTAAAATTGTGTAACTAAGAGTTAGGTCCTGAAATTAAGATGTCAAGGTAAAGGCCCTGTGCACGTATTCTAAAAAATGTTTTATAGATTTTTCTCAAAGAAGTCTGTAATTGTGGGTAATGTTGCTAGAAATTATTAACACTTCTAAGGTTTTTTTAGCCAAACTATAGCGAAAATATTGAACCGTTTTCGAAACCAAAGGGTTTCTCGTTTACTACGAAACCCTAAAAAATCAACAGAGCTAAAGCATAGTTCAAACATTTTAGTAATAGAAACACACGGAAGAAAGCAATAATATTGTAAACGAACAAAAGAAAACGACTGGACGTCACAGCGTAAGCAAGTGAACGCAATGTGCAATGATGAAGCATTAGTTTGATCGGCGATTCCCATTCGCGACCTGATTTATTACTAGCTGCGCCCCGCGGTTTCACCCGCGCAAGTCGCTATCCCGCGTTGTTCCTACACCTACCTATCGCAATGCAAAAATCCACACTTAAACTGTTGCTTATTAAAGTACTGTTGAAACCAGGCGCTGCCCTTCTCCACTTCCCTGGTCGTCCGTTTAAGTGTGGATTTTTGCATTGCGGTAGGTAGGTGAAGTAAGGCAATATTTGTACGTCAGTAAGTGATGATGACGATCGATGACGATGGTTAAAAACAACGATGTTACACAATTTTTATTTTATATCCGGATAATAAGTAGACTATATTCGAAGTCTTAAGCCATCTGCATACCAAATTTCATTGATCGGTCCAGCCGTTTCCGAGATTAGAGCGCACAAACGCACAGACAAAAAGTTATACACGGAAATGGTATCTGTTACGTTACTACATACCCCTAAAAATAGTTTTTTTCAAAATATCTTTCAAAAACGCATCGCTAAGTTATGATTTTATTATAAGTATTGATCTTCTGATATATAAAAATGAATCCCTTTTTCGCGAGGCCACGGCATCACGCTTGAACAGCTGGACCGATTTCGATACTTACTTTTCTGGGTTTGTTATGATCAGAAGATTCTTAAAAAAAAAGCTAAATATCGGGACTTATGCGGTTGGCACCGCGGGGCGCAGCTAGTCCTATAAATGATTCCCTTTTTCCTTTAGTCACAGCAGCACGCCCGAACGGCTAGACCGATTTCGCTAATTCTTTGTTGTGTTTGTTATCGTCAAGAGAAGGTTCTTATGAAAGAAAAATATCGATATTCCCTCGGTAACGGAACTTGCGCGGGTGATACCGCGGGGCGCAGCTAGGTAGTTAAATATAAATGTTCAGTAATGGATTAAAATAACACTAAGAGGCTTTCTTACAAGTTATGCATACATACCACCAGGGGCTCGATTCGGTAAGGACATAGCATGCGGAATGCAGGCGACGTGCAGGAGATGTACGTTCATTTGTATTCTGTAAATGTTATTTTACTTAATTACTTTTTAATTAGTTAAGTAGCCTTCAAAATTAAGAGCTACTTAATTATTTAAATAGCTCCTCTTGTCCCTGAGCAAATCAGTATTAGATCAGAAGTTATAGAATAGATATTATTTTTACTCCTGCAACAAATCGACTTCTGCAATGCTCATGCTTCCCGCCTGCTTGTCACATGCTATGTTTTTAGAGAATCAGGGCCCAGTCCTCTGAATTCATTCATCTCAAATAAAAAATGTACAACGGAATGTCCACTTGACAATCGCATATTCGTCAAGTTCCATACCTAGTACCTCCCACTCTCCCACGGGATATAAACTTTGTTACACAGAACAAAATTCTTTTTCACATTTCTTGACTATTTGAACGGGACAGTAATTGAGTTTCTTATATTATTTGATTTACCGGGTACAGTTCTATTTTGTGTGCAATAGTGTTACCAGTTCAGGATTGGGTCTTTTTATATTATTATCATAATATAATTTTATTTGGAACATTTGTGCCCTTGTATTGGTATCTTTTTACTCGACTGCGAGATTATTGTGTGTGTTATGCCTACTGCGGCCGATTCGTGGCAGAACCAACAGTCGCCACAGTGTGGCGACGGTCTCTGAGAGGGTGGATGGGCTCTTTGTTGGGCACTGGAGGTCGATACATGATAGAATACATTGCTCTATACTTCCAAATAAGGGGTCGAAGGCAACTCTCAGTTTTGTATTGAGAACTTTTTTTTACCAATTTAGAATTTGGGGCCTTTGTCAAAAATTCAACATGTCGGTCCCATTATAACAGAGTAATTATTGAAGTACAACATAAACAATATTACATACTAATTTAATCATACTTCCAATTCTCAGTTTTGTATTCTTAATAAAAAAGTTCTCAATACAAAACTGAGAGTTGCCTTCGACCCCTTAGGTCGAAGGCAACTCTCAGTTTTGTATTGAGAACTTTTTTTTACCAATTTAGAATTTGGGGCCTTTGTCAAAAATTCAACATGTCGGTCCCATTATAACAGAGTAATTATTGAAGTACAACATAAACAATATTACATACTAATTTAATCATACTTCCAATTCTCAGTTTTGTATTCTGTTTAAAATTTATTTATTTTTTAATCAATTTAGACTTTGGGGACCTTTGTAAAAAATTTAACATGTCGGTTCCATTATAACAGAGTAATTATTGAACTACAACATAAACATTTACTCATTAATTAAATCATAAACTACATTATATAACAAAACAGCCACACCACTCATAGGCTCAACTAGGACCCTCTGTAGTGCACCCTCCTGTCTCAAATCCATACTATACGTATCTAATAGTTGTGTTCATCATTTATTTATTTGTTTTTAGAATAATAATAATAGTTTATTTGTATATGTATCACATAGTTATCTGAAATAAAAGAATTGCAATTTTTATTTTACATTTTATATTAGTCCTTATTTTGTAACTTTGAGTGCCTAATGATTTGTGCATGAGTTATTTAGGCTTCCATATTATAACTAGGTTGGTATAGCAAAAATGTATTTATTATTACTATAAAACTTATTAGACATTTCTCAAATTAC
Organism: Idaea dimidiata; assembly: GCA_949358125.1. Lineage (NCBI taxonomy): Eukaryota > Metazoa > Arthropoda > Insecta > Lepidoptera > Geometridae > Idaea > Idaea dimidiata. Next base: position 8,613,990 of record OX442339.1, on the reverse strand, counting down.
ATAAGTATATCAGACATCGATTCTACACTAAGCACATAAGCAGTAACCAAGGTACCATATAATAATATAATAATAATATTACAAGACATTACACAGCGCTATCTAACCCCAAACTAAGCACTAAACTTGTACTATGGGTACTAGACAACGGATATACTACATATTATACTTTTTTGTTATCCAAACTTAGTACATTATAAACAAACAAATACAAAAACAAACACTTAACTAAAAAAGAAGAAGCCATCGTCGACGCCTTCACGAGGCATAGTTCCCAAGATGCTGGCAGCATTTCCTCTCTGTATAGCGAGACTAACTCGCTGAGAAAGGAACCCGCCAGCCCTGGGATCACCGGTCGCCTCGATCAGGCGTCGCTTTTTTGTTGTAAATACTTACTACATATAAATTATACATAGAAAGACACCCAGACCAGATACAAATATTTATTTTTAAGCATAAATATTTGCACCCGACGGGAATCGAACCCACAGCCTTTTGCCTTGAAGTCAGGCGTTTGCCCGACGCGCCACAGGTGCCGTCATATAATAATGCAATATAGATAGACGCCTAATAAATCCATAAAATATATAAGACTAACATACATAATACACAATTCACAATATACAGTTAATACAACTGCTACAAAAAAAGGCTTATAGTTATGGGTTTATTATGAGCCAAGGCCTTTATTATTTGGATACAATAAACCGTAAGCGTTTACCTCCGTTAGAAATTAACCCTTTCTCCCATTTTTCTTTATTGTTTTAGTTGGTATTTATGTAGGTATACCATATAAATAAATAAATAAATAAATCCTGTGACGAAAACACAGCGCCATCTAGCCCCGTGGTAAGCTGCTAAGCTTGTGTTACGGTGACTAGACAACGGATATACTACTTATATTTATTTTTCTTTTGTAAATACATACATATTATACATAGAAATACGCCCAGACCAGATACAAATATATATTTTTAAGCATAAATATTTGCACCCAGCGGGAATCGAACCCGCAACCTTCTGTATTGCAGCCAAGCGTTCGCCCGACGCGCCACAGAGGTCGTCACGAACACTGAATGAACAACAACATATGAACACTGAACAATTAAGTCCTTATTTTTTATGTATTGTAGTTATGCTTAGAGTAATAATTACCTATTCTACAGGTATTAATTAAATTAATTTAATTTATTTTAATTATTAAGGTATTAATTATATTATAGGTAATTATTACTCTTAGTAGTTATGAGTGCCAATATGAGATAGGGAATAATTCCATTACTTATGTTCTAATTACAAATATATATAAGTATCAATCGTACAATCCTCAATAGTCGGTAAGGAAGTAGGTAGGTACTATTTCCCTACTATTGAGAAAGTACCTAGTTCATGTGATAAACAAGCTTAAAACAAGTAAGTAGACCACTTAACTTGCTATAGATACTTATATAAGTGAATGTCTGGAAAAATTACAGATGTTCGTCAAAGTTGTGAAAGTTTATCGGCCGGGGTAGGTCTACAAATTGACTCTGCGAACGACAAACATAAATATAACCTTACTTTGTAAGGGGCGAATCAATGCGGGCGCGTCTCAAAAGTGACAGCTCGTTCATATTTAACTCGCGCCCCTGTTTTCTGGGAGACGACAATTTGGTCTAAATGGTACATCCGGCGTCGGTTACTTAAATTATTCAGAGACGACTTCTGCCCGCGACTCCACGTGACAAGGAGAGGATTGCACAATAAAGTGGAATATTTACAGAGTAATCACGTACGCAACATGGTGCCTTAAAGTGGCTCACTGAAAATGTCTTGCGCGATGACATTCCTATTCCGGCTATAACGTGCTTTCAGAAAGAATATTGCCTTCATAAACGTATAACCTATGCTATGTTCAATGTTTTTAAGACTAAACCAATTTTAGGGGGCAAACAGCGTGAACTCTTTTAACATAGCTATACTCAATGAACTTACTTAAGCTCGTATTCACAAAAGTAGCAAACGACCCTATGCATGGACTCAACATGTCATATTTTCACTGACGTTGATTATCCCTCAAAAGAGCAGGAGCAGCAGGAAAAAGGATTAAGCATAGGGTCGTTTGTTACTACGGCTATTACCGCTATTAAACAAAAGTTAAATAAGTCTGTAGAGTTTGTAGCTTTAAAGTTGAGTCAAAATACCCTTCAGTTAGTTATAAATAGGTCTCTTGAAACTGTGTAATGGATAGCCTTGGGTCCACCTGTTCAGGTAGCAGGTACCTTCCTACATAACGAAGCGAAGTACATTCTGACACATCCAAATTACTTAGTAACAGTTTTGACGGTCTAAAAAGTTCAGGCAAGTAGTAAATAATTTGTTTACCTAATGGCCTGCCTTAAACTTAAATCCTTGTTTAGCTAGACAGGTGGTTCGGTAGCGTTATGTATATACCTACCTAACTGAAGGCATAGGTACTTACAAATTCGATGATTATGTGGAGGTGTCTTCATTGAAGCCGTCTAAGTCTAGCAAGATATAAGTAACTAAGTAAGTATTATTTTAAAGTGTATGAATAAGAGGCTAGTATGTAGGTGGGTATATATGGGAAGGGGTTAAAGTATGAAATTGCCGATTTGTACTGAAAATCTTAATTGTTTATTTTTTAAATTTTTATCAAATTTATTTAATTTCTTCTATGGTTTTCGCGATTTTGCATAATAAAACACTTTATTTATCCGGTTTTATCGCGTTTTTATTCATTATTTGACCCGAGCTTTCGCCAACTTTACAGTTGGCTTTTTCAAGGTTGACTGAGATGTAATTTGTCTATTTTTAACATTCTAAAAAGTTACAGTAAACTACCGCCTCATAATTATTTGCAATAAAAACGTTCCAGTGTACGCAGACTATAGAGTTATTGTAATAGTTTTCAATTTAAATTATAATCATTTTTATCCCTAACTAGCTCAAAAAACTACCATGGCTTCGGAACGCGCCCTCACATGAGAAGAAGCCACGAAGAAACTCATGGGGGTTCTCTTTTGCTCAGAAATTTAAAAAACAATTTTTACATCAAACTAAGAATTAACAAATCTAAATAACAAAAAATACTAAGTCCTACAAAAATGGCTAACGGTATCTTGTGGTCTTGCAGCTGTTGTTGGCTGGGCCTGGGACTTGATCAAATGAAGTACAGGGTCCCAGACAGGTGGCACTTTCCAGCCATCTTCCCTATTGAAATTATTAGGGTGTTTCTGAATTTCAATAGCTTCCCGAAGCATCCTGGGTACATACCGCTTCTCTGTAGCCAATACCTGTGCTTTATCGAAGCGAAGGAAATGGTTAGACTTGTCCAGCGTGTGTTCACAAACTGCAGACTTCTGATACCGCCTGTGCTTCACATCAGCCATGTGCTCTCTTAGACGAGTGGCAACACTTCGTTGGGTTTGCCCTATGTAACAGGCGCCACACTCACAATCGATCTTGTAAATGCCTGCTTCCTCCAGGGGTATCTTACACTTGACTGGTCTTAACAATTGTTGGATCTTTCTGTGTGGCTTATAGTAAGTTTTAATCGAAGCTCGTTTCAAGATTCCTCCAATTTTGTCTGTGACTCCCTTGATGTATGGAAGGATAGCCGGGACTCGATCAACTGTAGGTGGTTTGGGGCGGCTCCTGTGAACGTGGCGCGGCACTTGGAGGTTGTTGCGACGTAGGACTTGTTTGACGTGCCTGACCTCCTCCGCCAGGTGGGCCCCGTCACAGATGCCATATGCTCTCTGCAACAAAGTTTTACCAACAGTAGCTAACTGTGAAGGATGGTGGTGCGACCGACCGTTGAGATACCTATCCGTATGCGTGGATTTCCTAAATACAGTGTGTCCCAGTGACCCGTCAGCACTTCGAAGGACTAGGGTGTCTAAGAAAGCTAATGTTTTCTCATTTTCTAATTCCATCGTGAATTTAATTTGGGGATTAATCGAGTTAAGATGGTCTAAAAATAAGTGAACCCGATTTTTTGGCAGTATAGCAAATGTGTCATCTACGTACCGTTTGTAGATCTTCGGTGCTACCGGTGCACCCTGCAGGGCCCTCTCCTCGAAGTCCTCCATAAATATATCGGCTACCACAGGAGAGACAGGTGACCCCATAGCAACACCGTCGATCTGCATGTAGAACTGGTTGTCCCACAGTAAATAACCATTGGTGAGGCAAAGTTCTAGTAAATTCGCATACTCCGAAGGAATATTATTCTCGATTAACTTCTTTTTGACAATATCTATGCACCCTCTTATAGGTAAGCTAGTAAAGAGGCTCTGCACATCGAAACTAACCATTATCTCATCATCATCCACCTTAAGGTCTTTCAGGTGACTGATGAAATGGTATGAATCCCTTACAAATGAACCCGTCGTGCCGCGGAGTGGTGATAAAACCTTCGTAAGATGTTTGGCCAGTAAGTATGTTGGTGAATCTATCTGGCTTACAATAGGTCGTAATGGAACATTTGGTTTGTGTATTTTAGGCAACCCATAGATCTTAGGGGCTTTTGGGCACATAGGTGTTAGTGCCGACACGTCTAAACCTAGTTTTTCCGAGTGTTGTTTAAGTAAATCTTTTGTCTTTTTCGTAATTTTTGAGGTTGGATTTTTGCTAACTTTTTCGTATGTTGTATGATCCGACAAAAGCCCACTCATTTTGTTGTTGTAATCCGACGTATCCATCACAACCGTTGAATTTCCCTTATCCGCCCGCAGGATGGTGAGATCCTGGTCCCTACGTATGGTATTTAACGCTATTTGTTGTTGTTTGGTTAGATTCGATTTCGGCATTTTCGCGTTCCGCAGGACACATGATATATCCTGTCGAATTGCCTCCAAATCCTCCCTCGGTAGGTCGTTTCTTTCTAAGGTTCCTTCAATTCCGCATATTATAGTTTCGTATGGTATTTTCCTCGGTGTGATCGCGAAATTCAAGCCATTTTGTAGTAATGTTAAAAATAGACAAATTACATCTCAGTCAACCTTGAAAAAGCCAACTGTAAAGTTGGCGAAAGCTCGGGTCAAATAATGAATAAAAACGCGATAAAACCGGATAAATAAAGTGTTTCAAATTTATTTAATCAAAATAGTTGCCATTATTATCTATACATTGCTGCCATCTAATGGGAAGGTTATTAATGCCTTTGCGATAGAACTCCGACGATCTAGACTGCACAAACTGTGTGAAAGCATTTTGTACTGCCTCCTGGGAAGAAAACTTCTTGTCACGTAGATAATTGTCCAAATCACGAAAAAAATGGTAGTCCGTTGGAGCAAGGTCTGGTGAATACGGAGGATGACGAATGGTTTCTAAGTGCAGTTCCTGAAGGGTCAAAATGGTTTCTCGTGCTGTGTGAGGTCTCGCGTTGTCGTGGAGCAATAATGGTGAAGATCGATTCATGAGTCGGGGCTGTTTTACTGCTAGTTTTGTCAACATGGTTCGGAGTTCGGCACAATAGACATCTGCCGTAATTGCTTGACCAGATCGAAGAAAACTATAGTGAATAACACCATGCTGAGACCACCAAACAGTTACCATTACCTTTTTATTGGTAAGTTTTGCTTTAGGACACTGTTGTGGCATTTGACCTGGGGTCAGCCATTGCATTTTTCTTTTCCGGTTATCATAAAGAATCCACTTTTCATCACATGTTACAATTCGATCCAATATTCCTTCATTTCTGTACCGGTTCAACAAGGCAACACAAGTTTCAACACGCGTTTCTTTCTGCAGATCAGTCAAATCATGAGGCACCCATTTTTCGTATTTTTTTATTTTATTGATTTGACGCAAGTGAGTCAATAAAGTGGGTAAGGTAACGTTAAACCATGCCGCTAATTCCTGGGTAGTTTGACTAGGATCGGCTTCCACTATCTCTCTTAATTCATCGTTATTCACCTGTGTGGGCGGTATTCCTCGTGGCTCGTTCTTTAAGTCGAAATTTCCATCACGAAAGCGTTTAAACCAAAATCGCACGGTGCGTTCATTAGTAGATCCCTCTCCAAACGCAGCATTGATATTGCGGGCTGTTTCTGCCGCGTTAGTTCCGCGTCGGAACTCGTATTCAAAAATCACTGGAATTTTCGCAGTATCCATCTTTCTTTCTTTTTTTTTTTTTCCTTCTTGGCTCCGGATTCACGAGATGCCATTTGTCGAGTAATTTGTTTCTTGTTTTTTCAATTTTCTTTTCCGTGGCCAATTTTGGGCCGAGCAGTTATTATAATATTTATTATTATGTAAAATTAGGGAAGCAAATTATTTACAAATATGTACAAAAGAACACGGAATTTGGAAAGGAAAGGGTCAGGACAGCAGATTAGTCTGGATAGGATTAGAAAAATAATATGTACATATTAAATATATATATATATAAATAAATGTAAAGAAATAAGAATAAGTATTGGAATAAGTATATATATATACAATCAATCAGAGTTTGATATTATTTTCATTAATATACCTAGATAAGATTTTAAATATGGATGGATCTAAGGAAGTCAGCAGGCAGGAAACATTAATTGGAAATTCTACACCAATGGAAGCTAGATCATTGTGAAGTTGACTTATGGTATTTAAGTGACATCCAAGGAATATATGATTGATGTCAGCATCATCGTGACCACATTCACAAGCTGGACTATCTCCGACACCAATCCTGGTCAAGAAGGCTGGGCTACAAGTGTGGCCGAGCCGAGCTCTGATCAGGATCGACGTCGAAGTCTTATCCAACTTGATTATATTGAACCAAGGTTTTCTACATGTTTTACCTTGAATAGAAAAGTAATATTTCCCCTTAATCAGAGCACTCTCAATCCACGCCCTATCCCAGGTATTTTTAAGACTAATAATGGGCAAACTTTGTAAATCATGCGGGAAATTATGATAAGGGTTTATATCACCACAATTAATGGCATCTTTTGCCAATAAGTCAGCTTTTTCGTTTCCTTTAATTCCCGCATGGCCAGGAATCCACGCGAGTGTAACCGAATACCCCTTTTCAAAACATTTTAATAATTTACACCGGATATTAAAAATAATTGGAAAGTGATTACGAGATTTAAAAGGATATCTTTGTAAGGCAGCTAATGAACTTTTCGAATCAGTAAAGATGACAGTCTTATATAGTTTGAATAGCAGTATATATTCAACAGATTTAAGGATTCCTAAACATTCCCCTGTAAATACGGACGATTCAGGAGGCATTTTAATCTTTTGGACAACATTATATTGCTGGTGGTAAACTCCTATACCAACGCATCCATCCACGGAGACCTTTGAAGCATCACAAAAAATATAATGTGCATTTGTCCATTTAGAATTTATAGAAATTTTAAATTCCTCATTGGCATTTAAAGTTTGTTTATCAACGTCTATGTTATCAATTACGTCTAGAGTTAGTGTCAGCGCTTCATACGGAGCATTAAATAATGGCAGGCGGTGAGGGGATCGGAAGGTTGGTGATTGAATAGATAAATAATTTTGCATACTTATTACTAAACAAGGTAATGTCTTATGAGTCCAATACTGGAGAGGAATAAATTTCAGCAGTTTATCAATTTTTTCAAGTAATGGATGACTAGAAACTTGAAGGGCACGATAGAAAAATCTATCACACAAATACTGTCTTCTAAGATTTAGAGGAGGATCAGCACATTCCACGAGTAGGGCATTAATTGGACTTGATTTCATGGCTCCAGTGACTACCCTCAAAGCCTTTGACTGAATGACATCCATACTCCGCATGGCAGCTTTACTACAAGGCTCCAACACGAAGGTTCCGTAATCCAGAACACTTCGTATTAGAGCATTATATATCAGTTTCAAGGAATATGGATGAGCACCCCACCAAACACCCGTAAGACATCTCAGCAGGTTTATATTACGCTCACATTTGCCACTGATATATTCAATATGAGGTATCCCAGTTAATTTTTGATCCAAAATGATACCTAAAAACTTGGCATGTGATTCTACAGGCAATGCTACATTATCGTATGTAACTGTAATTGGAGGAGGAAGTCTTTTTCTAGTGAATAGAACCACCGTACATTTAGGCACCGAAAGTTCCAATCCACTAGAATCCATCCAATGCTTTAGATGGCATAATGCAATGGATAAATTGTTACATGCTGTGTGTATGTCCTTGTTAGATGTATAAAGCACCAGGTCATCGGCGTACTGTAAGATACTAGCAGATCCATTAAGAGATGTCTCCAAGTCACTCGTATAAATATTATACAATATTGGGCTTAATACTGACCCTTGTGGAAGTCCTTTCCATAATGCTCTAGATGTTGATCCTATCTTAATTACCCTTCCCGATAAGATGTTTATTATAAAATTAATAAGCAAAATGGGGACCTGTAAGGCAAATAATTTATTTCTGAGAATGGGTATATTTACATTATCATAGGCTGACTTAATATCTAAAAATGCAGCAGATAAGGAATCATTTTGTGACATAGCGATTCTTATATCAGTCATAAGGATTCCGATGCTATCAATCGTTCCTTTTCCCCTGCGAAACCCAAATTGAGAGTCAGAAAAGAGATTATTATGTTCGGCAAACCATTCTAATCGATTTTTAACTAAGTATTCTGCTATTTTGGATAAGACCGAGGACAATGCGATAGGACGGTACGATGTAATGTCCGATGGATCCTTATTGGGTTTCAAGATTGGCAACACTATTTGCGATTTCCACGAATTCGGAACATTACCTGTCAACATGACATTATTGACTAATTGTAAATAATATTTTAGACTATTTTCACTAAGATGGGAAAAGAAAATATATGGAATGTTATCTTCTCCAGGGGCTGAATCCCGAAGATTAGACAACACACCTTTGAGTTCTTCGATGGAAAAAGGGGCATTAAGACCGGACTGGATTGTATTAGGTGGGAAACTATGTGGGATCACAAGTTCCTTTTCAGGGACAAAAGGTGGTGCCAAACGGTCAAGGAATTCGGTACTACGTGAAGATGGAATTGTAATGAAGTTGGAATTAGACATAGCACATCTGTACCTCTTGAGATTATTCCACACTACAGTAGATGGTGTACTGGGAGAGATAGTTGAACAAAAGGTTCTCCAACCTGAGATACGTTTTTCTTTATAAAGCTTTCGTGTATTGTGCATTACTTCTATTAGATGGTTAAAATTCTCAGTGGTCATCTCACAATTGTATTTTTTTTCTGCCTCTTTCCTGGCCCTAGCTGCCTGGGTACACTCATCGTCCCACCATGGAGGAGAACGAAGGGTTTGTGAACGTTTTCTGACTGGAAAAACTAAGTCTGCAGAATTCGTTAACAAATCAACTAATGCATTAGAACAAGTCTCCTCGGTTGAGGACTCTAATGATGGTAGGTTAGTTACATTTTTATCAACACTTTCTGCAAACAAGTTCCAGTTACTAGTGTTTGAATATTTGTACTTTCTAGTGCTTGTAAATGTATGCTGAGGTGGTTGTTGACTGATTGTAGGGAAACTGATGAAAATTGGATAGTGATCACTGCCATGAGTTGAGGAAAGTCTGTGCCAAGAAAGTTTGGATGCTAAGTCTGGAGTTGCTATTGCTAAATCAATAACACTTTTTCCCTCAGTGGGACTTGTACGTCTAGTGGCTATACCTGTGTTAAGTACACACAGACTTTGCTCGTCTAAAATATCTAGTAGTAATCTACCATAGGAGTAAGTTCGAGAACTACCCCACGCAACATGCTGTGCATTGAAGTCACCAACAACAATAAAAGGCTTAGGAAGTACTAATAAAATATTATGTAATTCTTGGAATATAGAGGCAGAAGGGTCAGGTATATAAATAGATACTATACATATATTATTTATAATAACAGCTATCATAGAAAAAGTATCACTATGAAGAGGAAGAGGAAAGGAAGTGTAAGAGATAGAGTTGTGAATGAGTAGGGCATTTCCAGCATATCTATCTTGTCTGTCAATGCGGAGACAAGAGTACCCATTCACTGTGAATGTGGAACCTGGTGCAAGCCAGGTTTCACATAATGCAATAAATGCGGGATTATGCTTGTTTAGTAAATAAGTAAGCTCATTTTTCTTATTGCGAACACTGTGACAGTTCCACTGCAGGAGCCTGTTTGTTGGACTTGGATCCATGAGCAATAGTGTTTGATATAGTTTCAATAATAGAGGCAGCGTGGTCCGGTTTTATAAGATTGGATTGACAAAGAGAATTAATAAGATTAGTTATAATTTGAATTACATTAAGAGGATCAGATTCATTGCTGCTGGATGAGTTCAAAGCACAGCCATTATCCTGAGTGGGCATATCGTATTCCCGAATCAGGGCTTGGTGTGCAGCACGATCATACTGGTGAGTATTTGAAGGTTTGTATGAAGAACGAGGTTTTAAAGTTACTGTTTTCCTATACGAAGTGGAAGGACTCAAAACTGTGCGGCTAGTGGAAGGTGTATTGTCGTGTTGAAATTTTGAGACTGCTCCACTTTTGAGGACATCCACATAAGACTTATGGACTGCAGGATGTAATTTATTAGCTTCAAAATATGATATACAGCTATCTGCCATTGTTTGTTTTATAGATTTTTGCCTAGACAATTCAGGGCAGGATTTACTTGTTGCGAAATGTGAACCAGAGCAAAGGCAACATGATGCATTTTCCTCTACAGTTTCACAATTCGTTCCATCATGTGCTTGGCCACATTTGTAACAGCGAGGTTGAGACCTGCACTGTGATTTGGTATGGCCAAACCGGCAGCAACTGTAACATTCAATAGTTGGGAAAGTGTAAAGCTCAACCGGTACAGCATTATAGCAAATGTAAATTCTCTTAGGTAGAGCTTGTCCATCAAATGTCAACACAACAGACTGGGAAGGTTTCCACGTCGGAGTATTATCTACAATGACTTTATAATTTAACCGCCTAGCCTTTAATATCTTACCACAACCGATAGGCAAACTGATATTATCCAAAATTTCATCTACTGACCAATCTGATGGTATGCCCTTCACTATTCCTATACGAGTTACGTTAAATGATGGAATGAAAGCTTTGAATTTATTTTCTGCTAAACAAGGATGGTTCAAAAAGTTATTAGCATCGCTGTAATTTGTATAGGAAAGGGTCATTCGGTTGCGTCCAACCCTTTTGACACTACCATTAACAATATTATTGAAATTATATTTCTTTAGTAATTGGCCGAAGACCATAGGGTGCAGTACATAGTTACTATTGATTTCTACCTCTTTTTGAACATGTATTGAATAGGGACTGATATCTGATGACTCATAATGTGTACGTCCTACGATAGCTCGTGTCTGAGTGTCGACTGACATAGGGGCAGGTACGGCTTTGGATTCGACTGAGGAGACAACTGCTAAAGGAGCAGGAGCCGCCATCTTTAATTCACTATTTAGGGGCACGGATACTGTATCAGTATTCCTGGATGTCTTTTCTGGAATAGTATCGCTGTCGCTATTACAATTGCAAATGAATTCACTATTATTTTCAATTTCTTTAGCTTTGCAGAACTTCCTTTTACGTTTATGGCATGTTTTACAATTTTTTTTGTGAGGTTTTGTATACTGTCGTTTTTGTGCTTTTTTAAGGTATTGTGATCCCGTGGAGATGTCTGAATCCATACCAGATTCATTTGTAGACGACACAGTAACATTATAACCGACAGCCGGAGGACTATGGCCAGGGCCAGGGTCCTCCGAACCACCGCCGCCGCCGGGATCCGGCGGCCTCATCATATTTACAACTTTACTATAATATATACAAGAATATAAAAGAAAACTTACCTACTCGATGATATATACAAAAATACACAAAAGTTAAATACAAAAAATACTGTTCTAACCACTTTTTAAGTAAAAATTTAAATTTAAAATTATCTAAGAAAAAATACCGCCTTTTCGAGCCGATGTGTTCCCGCCTTTTTTTCCCATCTTTCTTGTCTAAATTGAATAACAAAAACAATTGAAAGTCGATATTCAAATGTTTCACATTTTTAAAAAAAAAAGAACATCACAGAAACCATTTGAAAAAAGTTTCATTCGAAAACCTCAAACCATGAAGATTCTATGTCAATTCAAAGAACCTATTGCAATAAAACGGCAATTTCATACTTTAACCCCTATTATATACGGTTTAAGCGTAAACAATAATAAATGCAATCCTTAATTTCGACTCGATTGAGCATGCATTCGTGGCCAAATTGAAAAAAAAAGGCGTTGGGACGGATCCCCAGAGATGCAGGCTCAAGTCCTGTCGGGCGCGAAATTTTTGGAAAGGATTTCTTTAAGTATAGTCATCCAAGTGTAGGAAACACTTTAAAATATATCAAAAACGTACGGTTTTTCAAACTTTCCAATTCTGGGGCAGCCGAAAATACGCTATAGGTAACATGGTTATGAAATAAGTATAGTCAATTCTTCAACCTATCAATTTAATTATGGTGTAACGAGGATACCTACTCTTTTAAGCCTAATGGGGTTTTTCTAGACGCCTAGGCAACAATTTTTGTTCTACGACTTTGGAAAATTCGATTTTATTTTTTGAAGATTTTGAAGTATAACTTCAAAATTTTCAAAAAATAAAATCACGGAAAAAACAGCTGTTTTTAAAAATAAAGGCAATTAATATTTTGATTGTAGTAGACTAAACTAAATACAAGGACAACTTAAGGCCAATGACTTCTACTCTAAATCTTCACAAATAAACAATCTAAAAAAAAATTGAATTCTTGTTTGCCGAAGTATATTTTATCTGTAGAATTTAAAATCAGGTCTAAAATGTAAAATTACCTTACCTAATTTACTAGCAAGGTAACTACGAATGAAATTCCACGGTAGGTACCTACCTATTCGCTCATTTCATTATAAAAGCAGACGGTGAAAAACAGGCCTCCGACGAATAATGTTAACTAGGTAATGACGAATGTTTCCAGTTACTGAAATATTTTCCCGCCTATGTCACCGAGGGCGGCCGGTTCCGCTCGAACAAAATAATCACGTCTTTTGCAATGAATTTTTGAATAGGTCATAGGTTTTTGTGAAAGTAAAGTTAATTTATTTGATTTGTTCTATTTTTTTGGGAGTAATGATTTACAGCTTCTCCTCTAGGGTAAAGAAGGTACAGTTATTCCGCGCGTATGATCGTTTCTCGCTGCTTTGTCGTCCTTTTTATCGCTCAAAAAACATAAGTAATTTTTTAAATAAAAAAAAAATACCTCTACCTAATACTTTTAACATAAAAACCACAGATAACTTACAAAAAAATTAATGTGGTTTTTTTTATTTGTTTGACATGTTTTTTTTAGATGATCGATAACGCGGCGACTTCGCGACGACTTATAAGACATCATAGTAGGGCGAATTATTTCAGGATCGTATACAGTTAAGTTTTCGAAACGTCGAGGGTTGAAAAAAATGCTGGAAATAATAAAAGCGACGCGATTAAAACCGAAAAATTACATCACTCTATCTGTTAATGAAAACCGAATGAAAATCTGTAGAGCAGTTTTCGTGTTTATCGCTTACAGTACATTGTTTTATAACACCCACATATGTAAGGAGATATGAACATAAATTTAACCGAGAACACGTTTTCTCAAACATTTATCAAGACACAGCTATCTAAATTAAAGTTTTCCTCATAAATCCTGAAAGCACCTAATTACCCAACTATTGTGATGTTCGTGGAGTTACAACTTTCGTCCGAATGGTTTCCTTTCCTCTCGTTTATCTTTCTTAAACACTGAATTGGCCGGGGATTTGGGGGATAATTACGTTGCCTATTTAGCTGGTAAATAAGGTAGCACCTTATTTTTCTTTTGGTTTTGTGCTCATCTATATTAAAGAGGTCCGAGGAAGGTCGAGGTAGATAATAGTAACACCCCAAATCTATTACAATACGCACGTAGGAAGGAAAAGTTTGAGCTCCCAGATAGGCTACGTCTCTACGTTATGTTATTTTACCAACTATTTAACCATACTATATAAAATATAATATGTAACCCTCTGGCTGGTCGGGTAGTCGGGGTAAAAGAGGAGAAAATTTGCTCATTAGATCTCCATCAAATGTTTATTGAGTCAACTGAAAGTAAGTACCTACGTATTTAATGTTCATTACACCCTATTCAGAATCTTAAATAAAAAATGTAAACATAAAACTGTCAATTATCAAAGGAAAAAGTAAACAATTAATTTATCGTTATCCTAAATGTATGTATTCACAGATCTAGGTTATTATAATTGAGTTTAGTTAGGATGAATGGTACGAGCGATGATGGGTTCGTATCAATAACTAAATTTAATTATGTGTAGGTAATTAATTAACGCATAGACATATTATATGCTACGCCGTAAGACTCGCTATTTGTATTAGGTGTAAGGATTTAGGGTGTGTCAATCAAACATTAACCCTGAAGTTCAGAAATACCTGTCATACTGAGGTAGCAATGCCGGTAACCTTCCTAAATAGGTACCTATCTACTTGTTACGGACGTAGGTACATAAAAATAGCTATTTTATGTACCTACCTCTATATACAGCGCCACCGACTAATTAATCTGTTTTATCATCTGAAGTCGGGCAGCCAAACTAAGTACAATATCACATCTCTGTTATCTGACACTATCGAGAATCGAGATGCTATGATTCAATAAGTACTTTGGTTCGATCGAACAGTAGGTACCTACCTAGGTAACTAAAAATTGATGGGAAAAAAAGTAGAAAAAAAAATGTAGATTACGTTTTGTGGATCGAATCTCTGACATTGTACTTGTTATCTCGATGCCAAATGCTAAAAGAAAATATAACTTACCTAGTCTGAGATCGGCAGGTAATTTTATTCATCACTGAAAAACTAGTATGTCTGTATATTTACCTTTTCAGTGGCCCGATTCTGTTAAAACATAGTATGCGACAAGCAGGCGGGATGCAAGGGCATTGCAGAAGTCGATTTAACTTTCTATAACTTATTTAAATGCACAGACCTACTAAGCCCAATTTCCTAATACCTACCCTACTCCTATTACTTAAATGATCTTTACTCGATTTATTTGTCTAACAATTATTTAAATAAATAAACACCGCACAACATTACACACATCGCAATTCGCAAACTAAGCACTAGGCTTGTACTATGGGTACTAGACAACAGATGTACTAAATAGTATACTTTCTTTTTTTATCACATAAGTATTATACATAGATAAACACCCATACCAGATACAAATATATTTTTTTCATCATTATTTTTTTTACGCGGCGGGAATCGAGCCCGCAGTTTCCTGCATTGCAGTCTGGTGTTCGCCAGACGCGCCGAAGAGAGGCCGTCTGGCGAAAGTATTCCAATGTATATTGTTGTAAGTATTCCAATGTATCCCTTACAAAGTAGGTAGGTATTTGGATTGGACCATGGCTGTACCTACACTAGTATCTAATGTGACATTAGTGCTGTCTAATATCGATACAATCCCGCACATCGATATTCCGATATTAGTGTGGGTAAGCTCTAATTGGCCTAGTTTGAGCGGCGCTGATCGTAACACTAAAACAGAGATTTGCGGGATTAATCCGTGTTGATACTGTGGATTGCCAATGTATTTATTAGACGCTCAGCTACCTTTACATTAATGGATTTCGTTATACTTTGTACGTAATAATTTTGATAAAATTTTCTTTTACCTACTTGTTTTTTTATCAGTTTAGACATAACTTAAAATTACCGTGCCTATAGTATGAGTTTTGGTAGTTTATCGTCTCGATGAAACTGGCAGTTTACTTCCATACATTATTTTAGTTCATAATAGTTACCGCTAGGAGTGCTGATGGAAAATGTATGAAAGCAAACTGCCAGACTGCTCGAAACTTCGAAAATAGTCGTATTTACTCATATGATCCTGTAAGCCCTATATAACTAAAGCATTTCAATTCTTAACTCCCTTAGAAACATCAGAGTACGACCGTCAACCACACAAAAAAAATGTATAACTAATATCCATTTATTTATAGTGACCTCTAGACGACCTCTGTGGCGCGTCGGGCGAACGCTTGGCTGCAATGCAGAAGGTTGCGGGTTCGATTCCCGCTGGGTGCAAATATTTATGCTTAAAAATAAATATTTATATCTGGTCTGGGTGTTTTTCTATGTATAATCAAAATCATGTATGTATTGTTAAAAGAAAATCAGTATAAATAGTATATCCGTTGTCTAGTCACCGTAACACAAGCTTAGCAGCTTACCATGGGGCTAGATGACGCTGTGTGTTCGTCACAGGATTTATTTATTTATAGTAAAAAAAACGAAATGTCGAACCAGCATAAAAGCCAAAATCAACAAAACCCTCGCATCTGTACCACTGCACATAAAAGTATTCATGATGTACTACAAGTTTTCGCAATAATCGACATGGATTTTAATAAAAAGTCCTAGTCACGTTGTTTGATAATAGTATAAAAAAGCTTTGAATATTGTAATGAGAAAAGGCACTTAGGTACACAAAGCTATAATACCATAGTTCCAGATGTTCCTAAGTGTTTTTTCTATCGATAACAACCAAAACTTCAGAGTTCAGAGTGGATGGCCTTTACAATAATATGGGTTGTAGAGTAAATGGAGCAAGTCCATTTAATTAACATTGCTTATGAGATCACGTAAATAGCCAATGTCCTTAAATCTCAATAATTACTCCTGTGGGACGTGCTCTCTTATAAATTTACTTTAGCCTCGGGGGAAACCGAAAAGGTACGAAACTCTATACAATACAAACCTTGGTAGGTACCTAGCTAGGTGAGTGTAATAACCTTAGCTGGTATGGCGATTGGGTGTAATTAATAATTTATTTCCTTAAATGTCCTTTTACCAAAATGTCACAATCGCAAAATGTTAATTTCACAAAGTGATTCCTTTCCTCAAATGACCCTTTTCGAAAAGGTTAATTTTCTAAAATAGGCGAGTTTTACTGGTAACAGTTAATTAATATTCCTAAAGGATCGAAAACTATTTTCATGAAACTTCGGACTCAGTTCGTTCAGCTAGGACCTACAAAGTAGTAAATTATAAAAAAAAAAACATACCTAGATAAAATTTTCGCGCGACAATTTTTCATTTTTACAGACTCAGACACAAATAAATGAAGGTAGTTTTAGATGGATCCGTGAATTGCGAGTGCTTATGGTATGAGAGGATAATCCCAAGCCACTTAGCTGAGTAATATTGTTTTAACCCGTGGACCTCTGGCAGACAGGCTTGGCAACCCCTACACTCCGCATGATGTATGCTAATGTCACCTATGACATTACTCTTGGCGTGGTACACGGTGTTTGTGACTCAAACAATTACTTCTGTTATACCAACCGACATAGATATAAGAGATATACCTTACCTGAACGTAGTTCGACTATACTCTATCCATTACGCAACTTTGCATTACATTTACGTCTGAGTCAAGGTATCGCTTGTTTTCCAGATTAGTTTTTTATTGGTTCGACTTTGTAAAGTCATAACAATAATAATAATTCATACCTATGAGTAACCTCTATAAAGTTTCAATTTGTTTGCAGTTATAATATATATGACGTGTAGTTAGTTAATGTATAGTTAAAGAATCGATAAATACCTAAATCTAATCAACAGAAAGCGTTACGCAATTTATTTATTTTTATCAAGAAGATTCGGGACCATTTATTCAATTAAATGGTGTGGGTAAAGACAACTAGAAATGGGAACATTTGTCTTTATACTCAATAATACCCATTTCAGGCTGGGCTATCTTTTTGTAGGTGCTACGAAGCAGTTAAATGCTACGAAAATGTAACTAACTTAGTGTTTTGAGCTCCGTATAGTAAGTAATTCCTCAAGCAAACCCATTCCTCAGCGCTCATTCCTATTTGTGCTTCCTTATTAATTGAAGTTATATATAACATGCGCTATAAGTATAACATAGATGGAAAATACACAGTCTATCTATAGAAATTCGTATAAGTGCAACACTTTTAAAAAGAAAACATCGTTCTAGAAAGTTCTCGTCTTTCTAGCGATTGAATTCACTAACTTTAAAGTGTGTTATTTCTTTCACGCGTAACTTTGTTGTTCAACGGAACTGACAGTTAGTGTACCTACCTACATACGTATTGACTACACTTTTGAACTATTTTAACTAGTTACGTATACAGTTTTACTTAAACTTCAGTAACTTGACGGTTAAGCCTACCCATACTAAAAGATACTGCGTTTCTCAATTACTATACCACGCACCGTGGTTTCATTGAGTTCAGTCACCAACCCTGGGAGAAACGTAAAAAAGTATATCTACATTATACTTTTATACTAATACTAGGTGTGCCCAGCGGTTTCACCTGCGTAATTTCCGACCCCGAGGGAATATCGGGAATTTAAGTATCCTATAACCACTCCATCATTAATATCGAATTTAAGTAGGTATCGTAAGTCATGTCTATCACTTCAACTATCACTAAGCAAATGTTCACTCAAATCGATCCAAAAAATAGAAAAAATAATGTCACGGGTGGATACACAACCCTTAGGGGTATGAAAAAAAGATAGTAGCCTATTCTCAGATTGATTGAATACGCATATAAAATTACAATAAAATCGGTCAAGCCGTTTCGGAGAAGTAGAATGGTGGAGAATAGGCACCAAAACTATGGGACCGATTTCAAAAATTATTTTACCAATAGAAAGCTACATTATCGAAGAGTAACGTCAGTTACTTTTTATCCCGATATTTCCACCATTTCGGGACTTATGCGGGTGAAACCGCAAGAAACAGCTATGTGGACATAATAGAGATGTTTCACAAACAGCTAATTTAATTTAGTTATTTTTGACCGCTCTTAGTCTTTTCCAATGCAAGAAGTACTAAATCTATTGAAAACATAAAGCTTCTTAGAAGACAAAACTTCAAGGTATTTATATACAACGAAATATTTCCCAAACAAAAGAGAAATAGCGATAACTTTGGTTTTCCCGTAGTTTCATGCGAACATCGACCGCGTCGCCATAAACCAAAAACACAAAGGTTTTATGAGGTATATTAAGTTAATGGATGTGATCAGACATATGCTACTAGTATTTTGACTAAGGTCTATTAGAGGAACATGCGAATGAACTGAATTTCTTACCTTACTCTGTATGACTTTCAGGTAAAGTAAAAAGATTTGACTAATTATTGACATACCAAGCGGCGATGCAATGCCATTTCCTTGAGTCTTTTGCGCCGGGTATGATGAGGGCCGGTTTATTTACCTAATTGATTGATTTATTTTTATTTTGTGACTTATAAAATAAAACATTTTTTAATAAAACACCTTATTTATCGGGTTGAATCGCGTTTTATTCATGGTTTTAAACGAACCAAACTTATGCTTATCCAAAATCGCGAAAACCATAGAAGAAATTAAATATTTTTCAATTATTAAATGCCTATATGAAGAGTTAATTGTTTTTCATTATTACTTACGGGTATTGAAAGAGTTCCTTTTATTGTCCAGCAGGAATTTGTCGTTTTGAAGCACCTAAATACATTAAAATTTTAGGTCTAAAATTATCAAAAACGATATTTTATCGCTGAAAATTAGATTTTACCGCATTTTCAGATTTTCCCATCAGGTGAGATGAAATCAAATGCTAGCCTATCCCATGGATCAAATACATCGTTACAAAGATCGAATTTCAATCCAGTAGCTTGTGCAGATTTACAGTCATCAAGTTTTTTACGCCGAAAACTTATTAACGGCAGGTGGTCAAATACTTACACAACGTGACCTTTTTCTCAAAATTATATATTTCTCATTTTATTTAAAATCATTCGTAATGAAATAAACTGTTGTTAATTATTGCGTAAATGAAGGTCCTTCGTAATTGTGGTAAAGTATGCCCACTGCTCAGGGCTACACAATGTGGAGGCGGTTTAGACCCCTGCGTCGTGGAACCTACCGCGCCACAGCCCTGGCGCTGCGTCCGTGAAATTGAATTAGCAACTCATTAGTGACGCCAATAAAACCGGCCGACTACTCGCCACTTCACAGGGCTGCCACTTTGGGATTAAACTGCCCTTCGATAATATAAATGCACGAACGAAGTGTTGGGAAACTACCTACTCGGTGCACCGACGACATTGTTGGTTAGATAGATTAATACCTTATTTGCACAACCAACAACACAATCAGTTTACTTTTAAAGTAAGACAAATACAAAGGAAGCTTAAAAGTTGTACAAACCTTATCGCTAAAAGCGATTACTTCTAGGCAACCTTTCGATGGAGAAGGTTAATGGTCGCTTATTGCTCGATCTAAATTATTTGGTAATATAAATAAACAAATTAAAATCAAAGATTTCATACAGGTGCATAATAAAAGAAAAGAATTAAAAACCTACTTTAAAAAAAATTAAGATTAAGAAAAAGTACATTTTTTTTCAATCTTAATTTAATCTTAAACAAAAAATTCTGTAAGAAATTGACACTCCTGTCTGTAGGGCTCCATTTAAAATAATCATCAAAGCGTAATTGTTTTTCTAGTTTCCTTTGTTTTAATTTTTACTACCGTTTATGTAGGCATGAAATAGATGATAGACTCACCCTCGCCTCGGTTTCACGAGATTTTTAACTAAAAAAAACCGGTGGTTTAACTTGTATTAAGTGAAGTTACATCAAATAAATATTTGCAATACGAATTATTGCTATTATTGACTCAATGTAATTCTTGGGATTTATAAAACCCATTTGTGCTTTCAACTGCAAATACAGGCATGTTTCGTACCACTTGCGGTTATTTAAAGATATACAAGTACTTAACCTTTTAAATTATGGATAATAAACAAAGACAAACAAATACGAAGTTGTGTATAATTTGTAAGCACGCTTAGCTTATTAGGGAAATGTTTCTGTAACTCATTATCAATGTGTATTAAACTGTTGGTATTCCAAATAACTTAATAAATAATTGAGGTATTGTTTACAATATTCGTATACTAAGATAGAAAAAGTTTGTCAAGCCAGTTGGCTTCGACAACCCTCTACACGAAATGACTGCTCGAATCAGCCAGACTGCCCCCCAGTCTACGTACAAAACCGACACATATCTACGTGCACATATAGAGAAACGCATCTATCTTTTATGCTCATTGGTTTCGCAGTCAAGCGAAAAGTTTGGCTAAATGTTTTCCATAGAGTTTTGTAGGATACATTTGTCAGTTTTTTATTGTTTTAGTGCGAGTCATGTTCAAAAACAATCTTATAAAAGACAAAAGAAGATTATTTTGCGCTTTTATTACCTATAGATATTTAGAACCTTCACAAGGAATGCGTCCGCTCTCCGATTTTATACCTAAAGCCTAAAGTTATATACATGGCCCTCCTACACACACTGTGATTGGTAATTAAATAAAGAAATGCAAACACCAAGGATAAGTAGACGCAGGTGTAGTCTAGACAGGTAGATAATTATGCTTCCAGAATGAAAAAAAAAAGGTTTATTTTTGCAATCATACTAAAACATAAAATAAAATATGACTCTATCTTCGTAGGTACACACTTTAAAATGGCCAAGATAAAATCTGAATACTGAACTTAAAATACGACCGAGTATAAAATACAAATAGCTATGTACCTAGGTGACACACGACGGCGATGTTCGTAAATATTCATAGCGTAACCATGCTGTCTTCTGCAGCAGAAAATTTTATAATTTTCTTAGACGTGTTCGTCAATCAACATACCTTTTTACCACAACTATGCTTTAGCTTGTGGTCTAAACAACTAAATCGATAGTTTAGCATAATAAATAATTAAAATAAATAAAAAATTGCACGACATAACACACAGCGTTATCTAGCCCCAAACTAAGCACTAAGCTTGAACTATATGGGTACTAGACAACGGACATACTACATATTATACTTTTTTTTGTACATACATACCGGCGGGAATCGAACCCGCAATCTTCAGCGTTGCAGTCCGGGCGTCGCCAGCCGCGCCACAGAGGCCGATAATAATTCGTGCAAATACTTCGTCTACATACAAACTATCATCCTACACAATAAATCAAGCTAAACACTAAATCGGGTACCAATTTATAATTTAAATACCAAAATATCTTACTAACAAAATTGTTGCAAACAACTTTTGATAATAAGTAATTGCAATTTTCGAGTAACTTAAATGAAGTTTCGTGAACGAAAATCTTCAAAGGCATTTCGATCAGAACGCTATTTTATTTAATATTTTTCTCATGAGTTTTTATGAACCTAAAATACTATAGGCTCTAAAGGCCTATATTATGTGTATATGTATCAAAAATAATTTGTAAGGAAGTGAGCACAATTCCCAACGGGCGCGTGAGAAGTTTAACTTGCGAATTATAGCCACTCCGCTTAAACGATAGTCCTCAGGGATTTAGTCTGTTGCACTTACTAATCTCCCCTAATTCAATGTTTTGAGCGCAAAAGCCGAGCTCTCGTTAATAACATTTTCTTTTTAAGAACATCACACACGATAATTCGTTTTACCCGACGTAAGCAGGCCAATCAAGGAAATTCGTGTCAAAAGAGAACTGAGTCGAGCGTTAATTTTCTTAATGTACCTTGTTAAGGCTGGAGCGAATTCTGTTTCGTTCAGAATAAATTAAGACTACATTAAAGACGTCATACTAAAGAGATTTCCTTGATTTCGATTTAATGATTATATGTTATTAGATAAATTAGGATCTTCACCTTCAGTCTGTAATTGTATCCGAGCCAGAATTTTAAGCCGGGTTTTGTCGACTTTCTTGCCATTAGCTTACGAAAGTAATGCTAAAGCGAAAGTGAGCAGAGCTGGCATGCCAGCAATGTTCACTTTTATAAAAAAGAATAAAATAGAATAGAATAGAATATTTTATGAATAGAATCATCTTCTCTCATGTCGATTTTTTGGAAATATATTTCCTTGCTAAACATATTTCTAAGTTTAAGAATAGCCAGTTAAGCTAAACTAAATTTATTTAGTTGGCGGAGAAAGATCGTATATTGGTAGTCTGACGCGGCTTGTAGCCGGAAATATTCACAATCCAAATTATTCAAAGTTGAAAAGTTAATCCGCGCTACCATGCTCGTTTGTCGTTGCTATGTCGTCCTTTTGTCGTTCAAAAAAATAAAGTAAATTTTAAATAAAAAATACTCCGACTACTTTTAAAAACCACAGACAATTTTAAAAAATCTTTTTTTTCTTTAAAGTTCGACTTTATTTTTCTTAAATTATTTGATGTGTTTTTAATTTTATTTTTTTAGCTGAACGACAACGCGACGACTTCGCGACGACTTATAAGACATCGCATGGTAGGGCCCATTAACTTATTAAACTGGGAAAGTTCTTCTCCTACCTAACGTATTAGATTGTTTTAAGTTGTCCCCTCCGGCAGTGACCCTCGGGTGACAGTTCGTCCTACCTGTTCCCTTCGGATGCGTGATGGACAATAGAAATCACTCTACCGATATGTCGCCGGGGAGAAAAGTTTCAAACGAAGGACATTGCGGATAAACAAATCTCACCAGGATGATATCGATAGTGTAGTGTACATATACATATATGCTACTAACAAGATATGTATAGAATAAATACTTAAATATATAATTTATGAACATCACGCAGTGCTATCTAGTACCAAGGTAAGCGAATATGCCTACTTTTGTTTTATTGACTCGACAACCAAATACCGGATAGTTATATAAATCTTTTTGTTGTATAAACACAGATATGTACGTATCGTATACACAGTTATATTATACACTGAGATTATGAACTAATATTTATTTATTTATTCCGGTGGAATCTGAACCCCTAATCTTCTGCTCCGCTGCTGGGTTTATACCAGTGGCCCGATTCTGTAAAAACATAGCATGCGACAAGCAGGCGGGATGCAGGAGCATTGCAGAAGTCAATTTGTTGCAGGAGTAAAAATAATAGCTATTCTATAACTTCTTTAAATACTGATTGGCTGATTAACAAGGGGAGCTCTTTAAATAATTAAGTAACCCTTAATTTTGAAGGCTACTTAACTAATTAAGTAGTAATTAAGTAAAATAAAATTTACAGATTACGAAAAAACTTACATCTCCTGCACGTCGCCTGCATTCCGCCGGCATTTCGCATCCTGATGTGTCACAGAGATTGACAAAAGCTATGAAATTGTGTCATTATTTGTGGCATAAAATGATTAGATTACGATTTGAATGATGTACGGATCCATTGAGTACGTATTATATCCCTAATATTAAAAGAGGTACCCGTTATTTTGCTCCCACAAAATGCCTTCCGCATCATCAACTCAAAGCATGATTAATGTAACAAAATTAATAAGTAAAGGCACTTTTAGTATGTTTTGTTAAACAGCGTAGACGTTAGGCCGCCGCTAGAGCGAGCGTCCCAAGTTAATGTTGCGTGTAAAGTTATAGCCCAGTTATACAACTGCATGCACAGACTTCGCGGTGGCTGTATGAGTTTCTACAGAAATTCACGATATTCTACGTTAATTTCAACGACTAAGGATAAGAATTTAAATCTCTATAATCTATTTATACTGTTCTGTCTAACCGAAGCTATGCTCCAGTTCTTAATTATCCACACATATTTACAAAATTTAGAAAGGAGGACCGGACAAAATCAACCAAGGTGCCATAGCAAATATAATTGTTTTTGGAAACTTTACAAGGTATACTTGAAACCTATTTCTCTATAAAGTCTCCGAAACAAACGCAGTCATAAAACGTGCGCCACTTTGTAGAAACCATTCGAAATGGTGAATCGCAAAGACCAATGTTTTTCTTTGCTTTCTTTTTAAGGTTCACCGTTCAACCCTTCAAGTTGGTTTGGCGTTAATTGCTTTGTGAGAACTCTCCCACCTGGAGTCTTAACGAAAGTAATAAACAAAACAAGTAAACAGAGATTAAGACGTCTCGCTCGATGAACGTATATACTTAGAGTACATACCTACGCGTCCGCATAGCCTGGAGGCTTGCTTGTGCTCAGAGGTTAGCGACTCGCCTAGCGGGTTACCTAGCGAATGATCTAACTAAAACGAACGGTCTCGCACCGAGCGCTTGACGCCTAGCTAGTCGCTCGGTGTGTATTGAAATAAACCTGGGACCCTACCGCGTAATTCCCGTTGAGTCCACATCCAGTTAAATTCGACGGGAGTTACGCGGTAGGGTCGTTGGTTTTATGTCACGTGACTCGCTAGCCTCCGTCGCTATACGACCTCTGTCGAGACGACCTCTGTGCCGCGTCGGGCGAACGCTTGGCTGCAATGCAGAAGGTTGCGGGTTCGATTCCCGCTGGGTGCAAATATTTATGCTTAAAATAAATATTTGTATCTGGTCTGGGCGTATTTCTATGTATAATATGTATGTATTTACAAAAGAAAAATAAATATAAGTAGTATATCCGTCGTCTAGTCACCGTAACACAAGCTTAGCAGCTTACTACGGGGCTAGATGGCGCTGTGTGTTTGTCACAGGATTTATTTATTTATTTATAAGCAAGCAGCGCCTGCCTTTGTGGACGTAGTTTCAGGGTTTCAACCTACACTAGACGCCCGCGCCCGCGCCGCCCGCGCCGGCCGCCGCGTCTCGGTCGTCGTCCGTATTCCCGGTCCTCTCGATACGGCCACTATAGGGTTAACATTATCTAATCCAATCTTAATTGAGAATGTCATGATCGACTAGATACAAATTAATTAATAATTGCGTTAATGATCGTGATTGATCTTAGTTACCGAAATACCTAACTAAATGTTGTTGTTAGTCTCACTTAGTTGTTGAATGTAGATACGTGCGATATGTTAGGTACATATATTTATTTACGTTAATGTGTCGTTATATTAAAAATAAATATTTACCATCTTTAAGATCTATTTACATTTTACAACCGTATAAAACTATTATATCTAACCTACAGGTTTTACAAAAAGCAATTCTTATTTGAGTTTTTTGTTGCTGAAATTTCAGGAACTTCTTGAATTATTTTTATTTCTATATTCACAAGAAATCAGAAATCATACATTCAGTATGCGATAGCACTTTTTGAAACAAAAACACCGCAAAATTTTCGTTTACGTTACAAATTTGATATTATGAAGTCTGCTAATAAATCAGGAATTCATCGCCTTATCCAGATTATATTATCCAGTTTGAAATGTGTAATGCCGCCTGCGGGACGCATAAAGTGAAATATTTAAAGCAGATATGACAATATTTTAGAAGAAATAGCTATTTTTAAAATGAGCGTTGTCATAAATCCCATTCTGCAGCAATAACGCGAGGAGACGATGTGAACTGAATATAAAACATCCATCGCATTAAAATGTTCCCTTTACATATTGACAAATTACCTTAACCTTAAATATTATTATTTATATTTTTGTCTACATGTAGTAATGGTTTGGGTAGATTGATTTAAATTGCAGCCTGAAGGGTTATGGACCGATAAATGGCTTTTTAATCTAACTTAGCTTAAAATCCGTGATAATTTCTGTATGCAATATGTGTGTATGTTTTTTGCAAAAAGACAAGGTTCGATTCCTGTCTAGGGTAATAATTTTTTCAAAAAACGAATAATGCCATTTTAGTTTTAGTCTAAATAGGGGATGCAACTCCTTTACTTAAATGGCTCCGGAAATCTTCCATTGTTTTAGTTGGTAGTCTCTGTTGACTAAAGTGTATCAAACATGCTGTACAGACAAAACAAATATTAGCTCTCAATGCAAAAGCATAAAAATCATACCTCATACCAATACTGTAGGTAAATGCATTTACCTACAGTATTGGTAGGGAAAACAATATGTAAGAGAATATATAAAAAGACGAACTTTTAAAATCAATACTGCTGTAACTTCGATGTCCTTTGTAAACATAAGATTTATTCTGAAGAGTAGGTAAATAGGTACCCACCAAAGCTCTTAAATAAAACCTTCTAGATACCTATATGTACCTACTTCAAGGATCTACTTCAGTTCTAAAAAAAACATTACATCAAAATTTCCTGTAGTTACTTAGCCAAGTAGCCCAATTAAAACTTTTAAAAGCATTACTTAGGACATCAATATTCAGTTAGGTAAGTAGGAAGTAACGTAGGGGGGTAGAAATAGGAAAGTATTTTCAGAAAGTTATTGTGTAAAATTCTGTAGTAAAAGAACAGCTTTGTATTTAAGGGAGATTTATGTTCTAATTAGTCGCGGTGCGAACATTGCAGACCTGCGTTTTAAGGATTTATATGGTAAAATCTTTTCAGTGCAATAAGCTCAGATGATTTAGAAAGTAGGTACATAAGTACACACATGCAAATTATAATAAACGTGTATTAATAAAATACGCAATAAAGTTTAATGTTTGAAGCATGAAAGTCCTATCTGAAATATTAATTCAGTTGAAAATTAATTTTCCGTAGTTAGGTAGTATAATTTTGATTAACTGACTGGTTTAATTTTCATTTTTAATTATATTAACGTAGTATCGTTATTTCTACAATTACTGTAGAATTTTGTCGTCACATCTATTTAAGTAGGTGTAATTAAAACAAATAAACCCCAACATTTTGAGTTTTATTAATTAGATTTACATAAAGAGATATTTTTTTCATGAATGTGAATTTAAAATCTAAATACCTATCTTCTCATACAACATGTAACGAGGATACCCATTTAAGCCTAAAGGGAGTTGTTCTAGACGTCTAGGCGAACTACTTTTGTTCTACAAATTTTGGAAATTCGACGGAGTTTTCGAAAAGTTTAAGTCAAAAGTTTACTTGAAAATCAGCTGTTTCTTAGAGTTAGATCGAGACTTACGCAGATGAAACAGCGGGGCCAACAAGTTATCATTTTTTAAATTGTCGTTACTCGGTGTGATATTTCAACTTAGAATAGGAATCCTGAAAAGTATAGGCAATAGGGAAACATTTTTAACGCATAAGTTATTGACAGAATTGTTATGATTTTTTTAAGTGAACCCAGTCAGTGGCCACAACAACAAACACGCAAAACCATTATCAATTCACAGTCTGTGATTTGCAACAAAAGGTTCGTTCGTGTATTCGCTGCTCTCTCCTCTCGTGGCTTCACAACAAAGCCTTCTATACTAACCTCAAAAGGTTAGCCGAAACTCAGCTACACGAGGATGACAATAAAATAAAACAAACGTAGCTAGCCGTGGCAATCCTAAAGTTTAAATTTGACTGTCGAATCACGTTACTTTAAACTTAACAACTCGTAGGTAGCTAAAAATTATATTATTTTTTAAGAAATATTTTCAAGGAAAAAAATAGGTAAGTACTTTACCAAAACTTTAAAATATAATAGTATTAATTGGCCTTTTCATCTAATTTTTAGACTATTTGTACCGCGCCAGTAACTTTTAATCCTTGCTAGTCATGGCGCTGTAATGTCTGATACAATTAGATAAATTGGATTGGGGGTGCAGGGCAATCGCCTATACTTGCCCATCACGCTCCCAACTTAGTCAGCTTTGCCCTGAGGAAAGAACGGGTCAATAAGTCTGAAGCTAACTTGGCCCAGCGTAATATAAAAAAGTTAAATATTATTCAAATATACTAGGCTGTATACTATACTTACTATACATTGTAGAGTATACCTTTCTGTGAAATATATTACTATCCCAATAAACCAGATTAAATAAATCATTAAATTCCTAGATAAAATTTATTAGTGAAGGGATCTCTACGGTAGTCGGTAACAATGTTTATTGTTTTGATAGGAAATCAGAGAGAAAGTTAGGACAATAATTTTCAATTGGGAATTGCTTATGACGTTATTGTCATGTAGTTACATCCAGAATGGCTCCGAACAAATGTTCGGCCTTGGTACACCGACGGAAACCTGTTTTGAAGTTAAATTACCAAAGTTTGACAGGCGGTCCGACTCACTAAACTAGGCTGGCAATAATTCTGCATAGTGGCTCTAGAAGACAATCGAGTCTGACTAGAGCTTGCTCTACTTCCCTTAATAAAATACATAGGAATTCCATTTTTATATAGGTATGTATTTCGATTCTGATCTCGTCTACGGCAGATACGGATTTCATTGCATTATTTATCACTGAAGGGAAAATAATTTAATCGAATTATAACATGAGATAGGATATTTTATGTGTACGTGCTGGCACAGGTGGTCTTCTGATCCTACCGGTAGCGGCGCGTCCGTCTATGAAATACCTCTCCCAAGACGCCCCTCAACGTTGCTTCTAAATTGATACTGAAGATTATCTCTTTGCAGAAAATTTGTCCGAGCTTCTATACTTTTCATTAAATTGAACAGAGACAGCTCGGCATCTTGGCGGCTGCGACAAATCGTCTTACACTCTAATTTAGCAGCTTTCCGTTGAAGCCGGTATATTTCAAGTATTGGTGAGTGCATGGCAACTTAAGGTGGGCTTTGGCCGACCTACATGATATTAATTCCACGCTGAGTTCTGGCCCACCGACAGGCTTATAAGATTAGAATAATTTTCTCATTCCGAGGGCTCCCCGCGAACGCAACCAGCAGTTTAATTAAAACTAACAGTTGTCTCACACAGTCTTATCCGGCAATTTGCGAGGTATTACAGGCCAAAGTTCGCCCACAAATTATCTTGACTCCATTTAACAAAGCGGTTATGTTAATACAATCCTACCAGATTTAGAAGAATGTTTTTGTTGTTTGAGTTGAGGTCTGTAGCAAATGAAGTATAGCTGAGGTGAAGACGTTATTATATTTAATTTCAGCGCTATAATTGTATAGTTAGTGGTAGTTGGAAGTGTCGGAAAGTGTACATTAAACTAGCGCGCAAATGAGATTTTTATAGGCGCCATAACACTTACAGATGTTGGAACGAACTATTGAATTAGTTATATCGTTTAATTCACTCGCTTTTATGGTTGTTCGGATGAGAGCTCTAAACTTTCATATCTGATGAATATTTCAACTATTTCAAAGTACTTATACAGAGTAATCATGCCGTTTTATGGAGGGGAACTTTAATTCGAGCGCGTCAGGGATTTGTACATTTTATAACGGTACAGTTTTGTCCTGTAGTCGTAATATTGCAAGAAAATATGAACGGAAATAAAATAAACTGCTCCCCATATGTCCGAATAAAATCCTATTGTCTTTCTGCATATAAAATTTAGTCACACCCGGAGTGTTATATCGTGTGACGCAAATGTAAGGGAATGAATCTAAAAGAGGCTGACTTTGAGACAGTTAGCCCCCCTCTATCTACCCTTCATCTTTACTGCGATATAAAGGAAAAAGCACCACTCTCTGTCAGTAATATCTTATGTGTATTACTGCTTATGAAATATGAATTCTATTTTACAGAACATATTATTTCTATATTACTAAATTAAAGTAAATTATATAAGTAGGTACATTGCCCTTCACCGTTTCGGAACTACACAATTAACAAAGTTTCTATAAATTTTAAAATAAATACATTTCAAAACATAAAAAATAATTGCATTTATAACCAATATATAAATTTACGTGTATCAAAGAGTTAGGCTGCTAAAACTATTTTAAATTACCTACCTTGTAATAGATGCATGTTTTGTATTTAATTCTTATACCCAGTCTTTTAAATACTCCAAAACGTCTGAAATATAATAGTTATCTATGTAACGATACTTGCCCTATTTATGTGCTATTAAAGATTTTAGTACAGTTGGGCTAAGATTCATTAAGGCCCCTTACATGAGCTAAACTAGTCGAATTCGTCGAACATTGTCGATTATTTTCTGACGCAATATTTTAGAATATTTTCGTTTACTTGTACCGTTTGTAAATTACATTGATCCCTCCATTTTAGTGTAGGTTTCAAATGAAAACGTCAAAAGGTGTTGAACATTTCTGACTTAAAAAAAATATTTTTGTCTAATATGTCCTAAGGCTTCGAAACAATAAGAAGTTTTTGTCTTGAAACTACACCAAGATGTAGGGAACAATGTCATTTACAAACGCTACAAACGAAAATATCCTGAAACATTGCGTCAGAAAATAATCAACAATTTTCGATTTCGATGCATTCGACAGAGATTTTCAGTTTAGTTCATAGGTATAGGGGCCTTAAACGTTACCACCGACTGGGAGTTGTAAAATGTATCAAAGGTTTTCCAAAGTAAACAATATAGTGTCGATAAAGTTTTCAAGACACGCTGTGCTCAGTTTGTTTGAACCGGCCCGTGACGCGACGAAGAGACGCCTTCCCCTGATATACGACACGATACCATTTTTTTTAATTTTGTGACCCATTCTTTACTTCTACTTTCTGTTTATTAGCCTAGAATTACATCTTATTAAAATAAATACAATTGCTATCATTTATTACACTACATAGTTTACAAATCATTCGTGTAAAATATCTATATTTGAATATAAGAATAAGGTATTCTAACCAGCCTGAGGTGCATTTAAACGGGTGTATGTTCTCTATAATTTATTATGCCTTCATGTACCTAACTTTACAAGGCATGCTCCATTTTCATGGTGCATTATGGTGCTGGAGAGAGGTCAAGACACTTATGGTGGAAACGGCACGATAAGACACCACCTGAAAGACGAATTATTTTGAAACCTTGGAAACTTTTCGTGTATTTTTACTTCATTTTATGTAAATGATCCCGTTCAGCCGCTTTTTACCAAGTTTTCGTCGTTGTTTTTTGTAACTCTTTCGTAGCAGTTGAGAATTATAGCATCAATAAGTCGTCTACCTTTATTTTTTTCTCTTGTTATTTATTCCGGTAATTTTCTTTCAAAAATTGTTTCAGTAAGCCATTGATCACTTAAAAAACAGTCTGTATAAATTGTCATATATTGATATGGGAACATGCATGGTCATAGTTGATAGTGAATTTAGAAAAAAAAAATAGCAAAACGTAGTTCAATTGAATATCTATTGTGAGACTGTACGCGTTTTATTTCGCAGTAAAAATTTGCGGATCCACGATGGTGATCCTCGGCAATCTGTCCCGAACAATAAGTCGGTCTGTAACAAAAGCCGGCCATTTGAACAAGTCGGAAACTTTTGTAAGTTTAGCTCTTTCTGTGCGGGGTCTTGGCAGCGGCCACCGTGCTCACAATAGGGGGAATAATCGTTAGGGCCACTCATAAGAAAAGACATTACAAAAACAACGACGCACTTCAACCCGTATTGCTCAACGTTTTGTCAGTGCCAACTTCTTAATTTCCACAGTTGATGGTTACTACGTTACGACTATAAAGACGTTTTTATTACGGTCCGTATGGTTAAATATTGTACAAATGGCAGACTTCAAACCTCGGTTTTTATAATCAATTTAGATTAAATCACTGTAGATGAAATAAGCTTTTATTTGAAGAAAGCCTTTTTAGTTCCTGCTTATTTTTCGTTAAGAAACGTAGTTGTTTTAGTATCGGATTTCTTCAAACAACCCACTGAGTGCATTATGCAAGCTAAAATTTTACAACCTACTCGAGGATATAATTATATTTACTTCTGTACAGAATAAGTAGGTACTAGCTAACTCGTAAAGAATTTTACGAGTACGTAAATTTCTTGGCTAGTAAAATCCAAGTTGCGATGAGACGTGTAAAGGATAAAGGCATTGCGGAGTGATGCAGAAGCGACATAACGAAGGAACGCGATCCGGCGTCAGTTCCGGCGTCCGTCACTCGGGAATGACTTCCTGTGAGGCGCCAGTCGCTCCGTACTTACAATCACTTAGCTCTCTCGAACACCCGATCTCGTGTAAACACCGTATAAACCTGTGTTTTAGCATCGTAAAATATTTATTTATTCATCAAGGTGAGGCGATGTTATCTATTCCAGCTGCGCTCTTCGTGGCATAAAGGTCGTCAATAATAACGACATAAATAAATATGGCTTCAGCGAACTAAGCTTACCGCAGACTACGTTATTTTCTAACATAAAAATTGTTTATTCTCTGCTAGATTTTAAGAGGATAGACGGGCTAGCACTTCCTCATACTAATGTTTTCCTTTGTTGCCTTCTTGAATATTGATTTCCAGAGGGATATTTTTTTAATTATCAAAATATAATTTTGTTTTCCGAAATTTCGGAAAATACTTTTTTTTTCATATTTTAGAAAAATAATAACATAAATCCTTTATTTGAGAAGGAATCGGGGCAGTACGTTTTATGAGGATGTGTGAGCCTGTCTAGGATCTTAATGAAACAACCTGAATGGCATAATTTTTGTAAACTATTTTATACGAGTATATCTAGACACCTGTGTCAATGACTGCTGTAACTCTCTCGAAAAGTTTAAAAATATACCATCTCAATAACCAAGAATTTTTTAAACTGTAGTTAGTTTATAAAATAATTAATTTAAATTGCGTATAGTGATATGGGCAGATAATGGTAGGTAAGCCTTACCATGATGTGTTAGCTTAGAAGTCGTCGCGAAGTCGCCACGTTATCGTTCAGCTAGAAAAAAAACACACATTAAATACCTAAATAAAAAAAAAAATGAAAAACAACTTCAATAAAAATATTTTTTAAATTTGTCTGTGGGTTTCAAAAGTAGTCGGGGTAATTTAAATTAAAATTTACTTTATTTTTTTAAACGACAAAAGGACAACAAAACAACGACAACGCAACGACAAATTATCCTGCATTATGGTAGCAATCTGCGCAATTCAATGTCTTCAATTGAGAAACAAACGCCTAGCCTAAATATCTATAAAACATGAATGGTCCACAAATCGGTGGCCATTTGAAAGATTTCAGTTATTTTCATATACGGTCGCTTTAATTTCCGTTCCAGCATTGTTTTCACTGGGAATTTCGATTGGAACAAGAGAGGCGTCGATACGGCCCTACGTAATTTCCTCTTTATTCAATTTAATTCTTTGAGGGATGCATGTCAAGCGACCCTATACCTATTGGGAATCAACTCTTTATAGCACAAAACAAAATTTGTTTTCGAAATCGTTTACACAAATTGAATTTTTGTCTGAGTGCTTTCGTTTCGTATTAATCTTCGCCCAATATTATCTTTGTTCGTGGTTTACAATTTATTTGCGAAAGTGAGATATTAATATCGAATAAATATTGAATATTACGTGTGAAATACATATTATTTTTCAATTTCAAATTGTAATTGCGTGTTTTGTATTCCTTCTGAATTTTTGTATTAATGTTATTGCGAAAATAATATCAAAATGATTTCGTAGCTAGAACTTACCTTATTTGGTTTGTATAAAGAGCACCAATTTTCTGTCATCGATCAGTCACTGTAATCTAATCAGTTTTACCCACAGGTTTTACCTATGTCCTTACATGGAATAAAATTGTACAAACACTAAGAAATCGCGTAAACTATCAACATATTATATATCGCACACGTTCAGTATACTTTTGAATATAGTGTGTGAGTGATAATAAATTGATTGTTTGGAATATGGGTTCCTTAGAGGTTGAAAGTGAGCACTAAGAATGGATTTTTCGAAATTCCACCTCTAAGTGGGTTCAAATGGGTACATACGTATCTTTCCCATAGTGCTCTATAGGGCAATCTATGTAGAAATGTAATATTATACAAAAATGTTTTGAATTATTATTAAAAAATCGACTTATCGCAGGTCTATATACATACCAGTGTACTCATTAAATAATTAATGTAACAATTTAATGACAAATTAATATAACTAGTGTACTGTATTGTAATAAGTGATGTCTAAATAGGTTGGTGCGTGAGTAAGCTGGCTCACTGCCTGCTCGCACGCTACATCGCCTGTCGTACTATCGACTTACACCCTGTTAAATCTGGCCCAATATTTGTACAGCCTATTCATTACTATCACGCCGTTTTATTTTATTGTTTTTTTCTACTGTAACAAATATTTTTGAAAATTATAGGCTTTTTTCTTCGATACATAGACTGATACGTATATACCTATTCAATTTACGCTATCTGAACATTAATATCGTTGAATTAATCTAAAAACCACACTGAAAACAAACTTACAATGCTGGCTGAAAAGGCTGAAAGATAAAAATATTTTAATTACCTACTTTAAATAATTTCACTTAAGTATTTTTTTAGAAACGTCTAACCGACTACTGCGTCTTCGGAACGCGACCTCTAATGAGAAGCAGACACAAGAAACTCATGGGGTTTTTGTTGCAATGATCATATGATTCACAGTGTCATATTTAGAACTTTAAATGGTAAAGATAATTAAAAAGAATAAAAATAGTTTTCCAAAAATATCTTATCTTACTTCTTACTAATATTATAAACGCGAAAGTTTGTATGTATGTATGTGAGGTTGTTACTCTTTCACGCAAAAACTACTGAACCGATTGCGATGAAACTTGGAATATAGGTAGCTGGAGACCTGGATTAACACATAGGCTACTTTTTATCTCGGTAGTCCCGCGGAAACGGGACTTATGCGGGTGAAACCGCGGGGCGCAGCTAGTATCTAAATAAAGAACGTACCTACCTATTTTATTTACCGGATTGAAAACCAATAAGTAAGTAGGTTCGATCTCATAAAGCTATATGAATTTCTTTGAGAGAACAGATAGTACCTATCAAGATAAATGTCTACAAACCGGGAAAGTGTCTCTACGTAGACACAAAGCTGTAAAATATGACATGTTATGTACCTAGTAGGTACATATAACTACGTACCTAACACACAGGTATACGATTTTCATATATTAGAGAATACGGTGAACACTTTGTTCGATTCTACCTCAACAAAAGCCAAAGATGTAACACAAAAATAAACACGTAACAGAAGGCAACACCGAGCGTCCCACGTCAATTCTTTTTCCAATTAGGTGTGGAATAAAGATTGAGCTAGGAGCACCAAGTCGGAACAACGTCCCTACCCGACTACCCGGCTCGATTCCGGAAACCTGTCAATAGTGAGCCTCTGAAAGAAAATCTAATTTGGATTTGAGGGATTACACCGAGACTTGTTTCGGCCTAGTGTTGCTCGAACCTCGACTTCAAATTGAATAAGGAACGATGGCTTCCATTCTCAACGGCCATTTGATTTTACAAAATCTCCCTGTTCAATACGAACGCGACGTGCTTAAGAATGTACCTGTTTTTGAAGACGCACTTGCTGAAGTTAAATTAGTTTTCTGTAAACTTTGTCAATGTGATCGTGTGCTTGTTTATAGTTTTAAAGATAAAAACCAAATTGAATTTTAGGGTGAGACGTTCGTTTCGCTTTCGTGTAACGCAATTTTCTTACGCTGAGTATGTTATTTAAAGTTTTAGTTTTAAAATTTACTTTTGTATATTCTTCTAGTTGAGTCAAAAAAAGATATTCGTAAGAAAATATTTAATTATATATTTCTAAGACATTATTAAATTGAAATAAGATTGATTACTTTTATAAATCGGTGCAGATACATAGTTAATAAAAATTAAAAAGGTATTATATTTTACCTTTTTAAAAATTCCAAAATAATTTGTTCTAAATATGGCGCATTCAGCCTTTATATTGCGACTGACGAACATTTAGTTTGATGAGAGCAATTTATTTTGATTGCCGTTGTCAATAAATCATCATGAAAATGTGACAAAAACTAATATCAGAAGCCCGTTTTCGGAAAAATGTAATTATTCACGTGATGACGTGGACATTTAGGTAAAGGGTTTTTTACACTGACGCTGGAAAATATATCAACCCATAACCTACTAATAAATGTGAAAGTTGTGAGGAAGTAAGTGAGTAAACGACTATATTTGATACTCTTTCACGCAAAAACAACTAAACTCATTGCGGTAAAACTTAGTACGCAGATAGCTAAAGTGGGCGATTAATACTACTTAGGTATTAATATGTACATTCTTTTATACCTAATTCGATTTTTCATTTAACTTTACATGAATTATGCATCGCTTTCATTTCATGCTATTTACGGCGTTGTAGTGTCCGGGACATTTTTAGGTGGAGTCAGCTCACCCAGCACCTACCACCACCAGCTAAGTCAGCCATGTCAAGAAGAAAGAACTGATCAATACGTCTGGAGCTATCTATAACCTTTTTTTTTACTGTTCCGGGGGGAACGGTGAGAGTGTGTGGGGCTCCCTGTAGCGGTTTACCCACTAAAACTCCACCGGTTCCTCGCACGCCTTGGTGTCGGGATAGCTGTGAATTTCCTCACAGCAACGTTTTCTAAAGTCCTATCAATATAGAGCGGTGTTGGTCTAGTGGTAGATACCCTGACTTTCATTCCGAATGTCGTGGTCTGTGTCTTTATAACATCGCTCATTCGGTGAAGGAAAGCATCGTGAAGAAACCCAGGGCTTAGTTAGCTTCAGGCGCATTGACCAGTTCTTTCAGGCTGACTAGGACTAGGAGGGTATAGGTGCTGATGGGCAAGATTAATCCACCTGACATGTTCCCGGGCTCTACAGCGCCATAAAATAGCATAGATTAAAAGTTGCTTGCGCTGTATAAATCATCTTAAATTAGATGAAAAGACCTATAATTATTTTCATCATCGATATAATATGTCCTTTATAGTCGTTAAGAGTAAAGTAAACGATAGTAAGTGTTTTAGGCTTGAATTGTCGACCCAAGATAAAATTAATTACAGGCATGACTTGAAAAAAAAAACAAAGCATCGTTATTGTCAGTGCCGCTGCTGGCTATGGCAGGAGCCGTGGAATCCGGCATGGAAAAGGACAATCCATCCATGAGTTAAGAAAGAGGCTGCTTCTTACGCTGGTCATTACATCTTCAGTCTTCTAGAATCTTTATCTCAAAGGTCAGATATAAGACGTAAAATCACAAAGTCACTTCACATTTGGTGGGTTATTCTATTTTTTCTTTCGTATTTCTTTATGTCGCCCTATAGACTGTAACTCAGGTTAACCAAGCCTAGAGACTGCTATCACGGATAATAACCGAGACCAACTATTTTACTTGCAATTCGAAGCACAGGGGAGCTGAACAGAAAATGATTTTTGCTACACAAAAATGGTGTGGCACACATAAGTTAGTGGTCTTACACAAAGCAAAAGTCATTGCAAAATTCGAATTCAAAATTTTGTTTTCTTTTAAATATTATTAAATATTTGTGGAAATGTCAAGTAAACTATCGTGTTTTCGGAAAGCGACCTCCAATGAAAAAGAGACACAAGAAACTCATGGGGTTATTTTTTTGCTTTGCTTTTGCTTATTTCCATAATAATTGTACTACAAATGTGAAAGAATTTATTAAAAATTTAAAACATATATTTTCCAGACAAAACACAATATGTTTCTCGTATTTCATTTTAGCATTAAATATAGTCACAGCTAAATCTATCAGTGATAGGATAAAGCTAGCCAAAAGCTCGATTTGTACCAGTTAGCCACATATTTCATATTGGCCGTAGAATAACTTCTTTTATTTCTGTCTGGTCGCTGACATATGGGACTTTCAGCCGCTTCACTGGTTTTTATTAAATCTATCAAAATAAAATAATGTTTTCTTGTTGAATTGCACACTGAGTTAAATAATTTTAGTTTCTACTTTTAATTTAAAAACTTTAAGCGCATTGCCTGTCATTCACAACGGATTATAAAATAACCTAAATCCTTCTTTCCTCCCTATCTCAACTAAGATGTTGTCTTTCATCTCTATATATAAAAGAAAGTAGTGTTACTTACACCATTTATAACTCAAGAACGGCTAAATCGATTTGTCTGAAAATTGGTGGGGAGGTAGCTTAGAACCAGGAGAAGGACATAGGATACTTTTAATCCCCGCGGGAACGGGAACGGGACTTACGCGGGTGAAACCGCGGGGCGCACCTAGTCTTATCTCTTATGTATAAAAGAAAGTCGTGTTAGTTACACCATTTATAACGCAAGAACGGCTAAATCGATTTGTCTGAAAATTGGTGGGGAGGTAGCTTAGAACCAGGAGAAGGACATAGAATACTTTTAATCCCGCGGGAACTGAAACGGAAACGGGACTTACGCGGGTGAAACCGCGGGGCGCAGCTAGTATATCACTAATGATCTAATGATCAAACCTGCCCAAAGACAAACTTCAGTTTACAATTCACCACATCCACCATCTTTCCGTTTCCAAGCCGCTTCACTATACTACGAATAGTTATTAAGAATAAACTTTTCTTTCAAGTCAACACAGTTCGCTAAAATTGACATCGCATATAGATCTAACCCATATAGATATCTTTAGTTATATAGGTACCCGTAGTTCAGCAAAAGTCGCGTTTCATTTTCTCCCATTTCTCTCAGCTAGCATATTGTGCTGCCAACGAGATGACGAGGGGAGTGAAGATTGAATTAAGTTATCGACGGAAACCGAGCCGGTTCGCTTTATTTATGCCAGAAAGAATACTGCTTTATCTGATAACTATTAATAAAGACGATAATATCATTATTAATACTGGGTACTGATTCGATTATGGTTCTAGGAAATGGACATCAAAACTGCCAACCGCACGTCTATCTCTCTGGAAAAATCTACGTGTATGTAATAGAATAATGTCATGCCATTGAATATACCTCAATATAAATTCTTAATTTCCCAAAACATCTAAAAATAATCATAAAAGTTACCTACCTATTACTTCTGGTTTTCGGAAATCGATATCTCTAAAAGTTACGGGACCAGGATTACACTACATTGAGGTTTTAACTGAGTATACAATAAAGATGACAAAATAAAATTAATAAAAGAAACACAAGACTATGAGAATAATTTTAAAACTATCGTCGCTCGGTTAGTCACACATATATGCTACACAATTATCATAAAGCAGCAGTCAACAAAGTTTCTTTAATATAGGTAAAAAACAAATGATACACTACCATCATGAAACGAAGCTTATTTTCTCCACGAGTTTTATAAAGACATGTCTATACAGTGCTGCGTCGTCGGAATCATAGCAAAGGTGAGAAACATAAAAGCTTCATGTAACCCTAGAGAAAAACATCGTTGTCTTTCTTCTTTGATTCAGCTAAAATCACTGTTACTTATAAGTAGTTGAGGAGCTCCTCAGCCTACCTGCCTATCGTAAATGGTCGTGCGGGTTAAGCAACGCTTGGCGTGGTCTTTTATGACTTGGCATTACTTTAATGGGTGCCGATAATTTGTGTTGCAAAGAAATCACTTTCTTGAACTCCTTCGTCCTTCGGAAGGCACATTAAGCAGTTGGCCCTGGTTGTCATCTCTGATAGATAGATATATTACTAGAAAGCTAACTTTGTAAAAAAAACTGCCCTGTTTGATGTTAGAGAGACTCCAGTCTATCCTTTTTTCACTTAAGTGTTTGTCGGTTAGTTAGATAAGGACAGACTGAAACCATTTGTGTTCAACAGGACCGTTTTGATATATCAAAGCAAAAACTACCTTAACCTTAGAGAGAACATGATTGAAATTGTTATTTCAAAATTTGTCAAGTGCACATTCTTCTAGGACCGAAGAGGACGATGTCACTTAATAGCAGTCGTTTGAAAGAAGCCTTAGCGCGACCTGAATCTCTAACACTAGGTAAACCACTTCACGAAAAGTAATATATAAGTTAGGTCTATTTATTGGTACGTAAACGCATAAGTACTCGTATAGATAAAGACGTTTTAGAGACTTTGTAGTCACTTCGCGTAAAATCCAACCCCAATTATCGCTAATGGAAAATTAATGGGATTCGTAATTTGCGAAATGTCATCCCCTGTAAATATCATACTCGCGATTGCGACATTTTAGATAACTTTTTTATTATATCATCATAAAATTTCTACCTAACCCTACCTACTTTTATAAATAAGGTACCTATCTACCTTCCATAATTTAATTTATTCCTGTCGATTTTCATTTACCGTCGGATATTTTTAGACAAACTGTGTTTTAAGGGTTAGGTAGTTTTGCTGTAGATACCGTCGTATTGCCAAGCTACAAGAAGCTTATTAACTCCGGAACGTATTGACGAAAACGTAGATTAGCCAAATACGTGACCCCATGGGTTTCTTGACTGGATGTCAAGTTCCGAAAACACGACAAACTGACGTGTCTAAAGAATAATGTGATACTATCATAATGAATAAAATATTTTAACTTTGACTCTACTTTTATATTCTGTTTCTGGGTTCTCTCTCTATATTAAATAAATCCATGTATTTACAAAAGAAACGTAATTATAACTATTACATCCGTTGTCTAGTTACCACGCCGTAAGGCAAGTTGGCGCTGTGTGACAGGAATTCACAGAATTTATTTAATTGAAAGAAAGAAAGAAAGAAATATGTGAAATATGTCTCTGTTAGCCCATAGCTCACCACGAGTTAGAAAAATAAGCTGAATTAGAAAAACTGGAAGTCATTGTGACTGCATCATTTAACATCTTATCCCGTGTAATACATTTTCGTGCACATGTTTGCTTTCCGACTGCGCCGTAGTCTGTGGAGATAGATAACTTCCCGATGATTTAGTTTTATTGTTATCCACCATCCGGAACTCTCCGATTCAATCTCGTCGTGTGCATCTGCACAATTATACAAACAACTTTACGACCTTGGATCTTTTAAATCGTAAAACTTTTTCACGACTGAAACTTATTTTATTGGATGGGTATTAAAGGCACGAATTGAAAATCAAAGAAGGAAAACTTTAAAAGAAGATGTGTTTTTTTTGCTTGAAAATTTTCTTAGGTTATTTGCTTTTCTTTATTAATTTAGCTCTATAGGGAAAGGGTCTGTCAGTGTAGGTACCAGACTCTGCTACATTTTCTTTTTCAACTAAGAAAATTGAAAATTACTTTATTTACTTCGTATAATTTACATAAAATGAGCTTAAATGATACACCAGTACCACAGCCAGTACTAGGTTGGTCTCGCTCACCTACCTGACCAGAGAAATGTTATCAAAACAACGCCTTATTCTTTCAAAATGGTAACAGAACAAAATACATTATTTGGACAGCTGTATTTTTCGCTCTCACGTGAAATTACATAAATACAACCTCACTCTCCTTTCAAACTCAAGGTTATTTAGGTTAATTACTTTGTGTTTTTGTAGACATGAAAAATAAAGAAGACGCATCTAAAACTGCTTCTGCTTATGACACACCACTGTCACCTGACACACATTTTAAATAAGAAGTACGTTTAGTGCAATATTCAATGAACACTTACGCATAGCGCAGAGTTATTTATGTTCCTATGTATCAATAGAGTAGTATAATAAACTTTCAAAAAGATATAAGTGAAAGTATCTAAGTATTGCAATTTTCTTGTGACACGTGCTTTCGTGCATCGATATCCCTACGTCCTAGTCACGTCCTACAATTTTTACAGCCTCGGACGGCTCCCGGACCGATTTGGAGAGATTTTATTGGCACGTTCGGGTCACGTCTCCGCAAAAGATCGTCTCAGAGGACGGAGCGCAGGCCGTTTTACGCGATATGGGTTAACAGTGTCGATTCATAGCCGGAACAGATCGTTTTATGATTTTAGCAGAACAATTTTTATGGCGATCCTATAGACGATAACTTTTGCTCCCTCCTAACTGTTTTGCAATATACAATTTGCATTTTAATCGTTTTGCTGGTTCAAGTAATTCTAGGATAGCTCGAACTCGAAACACAATAGCTCACGAAACGACTGCAGTGTTCAAAGAGTCTAATTTAAAGGTTCTCGTCTGTTTAACCCGCTGAGACGGCGACCGGCAGTCGGTATAGTGCCCCTAATAACAGGGGTAGCTTCTATGAAATTGCTATTCAAAGCAGTTGGCCACGGAGGGCACACTACAGTGCAAGGTAAACCGCTTGCGCTCACGTGAAGGTTGCGTCGCGACCTCTATATCATCCCTCGTTATACTCAAGTATAACGAGGGATGATATAGTATAACCCGAAGTATAACCCGATGTTTACTTAAGTCCGTGGCAGTCAACTGCCACGGACTTAAGTAAACATCGGGTACGTTATTATGAATATGAATTAGCTAGGTTCATCATCATTTCACTTCTTAACCGTCCATTGCTGAACATAATACAACGCCAAAAATAGAAACAACGAGCTATCTCCAAGGTCTTCCCGCGACCGCTACAAAGTCGACGGTCCACCGAGTAGGTGGTCTTCCAACACTCCCTTTCGCATTACATCGCTGTTGCCACTCGAGCACTTTTACTCCCCAGCGGTTATCTATTCTTCGAGCCCATTGCCACTAAGTCTACTTACTTAAGTTTAGTTAGCTAGGTTAAATATCTTAAATATCAACCTACACTCCTCACGTTCGTAATTGACCAGTGACTAACCTACTTTCATTAATTACGAGCAAACAAATTCGCAAACATTTCACTTCTGAATAATCTGCTTGAGTGAATCGCAATGAATAGAGGGGTGCATAACAATAAAACTAAATCACTAAGGCTCTGTTGTGCCTCTACGGCGCCGGCGGAAAACGGGCATATGTGGGGGACAACTTGTTTCACTCCGGAAATAAAATAAACTATATTACAGTATCGTTATAGAAAGTCTATATATGCATGGTTATAGAAACTCTATATCTTACGTTGTAACAATAACGTCTGACGGCTAAAAGGGTTCTTTAGTAGCTAGTAGCTGCCTATTTAGTTTTATTCACATCAAGACAAATGGGAAAAAAAGTTTTGTTAGTAACGACATTTTAATGAAAAAACTTTTTTATTGAAAAGCAATAGCAGCCGACTTTAATTTCTTTGAAAACTAGCCCGTTAACGGTAACAAACATTAAATAAATGTACATCAATGTTGACAACTATCAAATCACCTATTCAGGGAAAAGACTTGTCGTAGCATGTATTAGGTATAGTTATAAAAGTGTTTTTGTAGGTAGGAGTGTTCGAGTTTGTGAGCGGAATATAGAAACAATCAAGGGAGTTTGTCGCGGAGAAGACGGCAAATTGAATCGTCCATAAAAAGAGACTCGGAAACCGGACACGATGTAGCGCCTATCCGAACGGCCTCACCGTTGTACATTTTAAGTGTTTCCTTGGTCAGTTTCAAATAGATTTTGCAGTAATCGAAATAGTTTAATGTGTTTTCGTGAAACTAATGTCTTTCATTTATTGCCAACCTTGTTGTTTAGCTTGCATAAGTTCTAGCTCCGTTGTCTAAGTATGTGTCTACTAGCGGTTCTAAATACGCGACCATTTGAATCACATGATCATTACTAAAAATGTTTTGTAATGTTTTGTATTCCTCGGGTGCAAATATTTATGCTTAAAAATAAATATTTGTATCTTGGTCTGAGTGTCTTTCTATGTATAATATGTATGTATTTACAAAAAAAAAGTACAATATGTAGTACAACCGTTGTCTAGTGCCCATAGTACAAGCCTAGTGCTTAGTTTGGGGTTAGATTGCGCTGTGTGTAATGTAGTGCAATATTTATTTATTATATTTATTTATTTTATATACGTCTATTCATTGGAGGTAGCGTTCCGAAGACTCAGTAGTTTGCTGAAGTTTCATAGCGATAATGTGATATTAATTTAAAAAATATTTTGATGACTTTGATACTTACCAAGTTTTATCGTATTTTGGTCAGTCATTCTTTATTAAAAGATTACGAATCTAACTAACACCGCCTTGTATACTTAAATAGAACTGTTCCATGATACTTGTTTCTGACTACAAGAAGTATAATAGAATTCTAATTCTGAATGAAACTGATCGCAAAACAAGAGATTCATAAATAACATCGAATAGCTCGCAATCCGTCTCTCACAATAAACATCCATAGAGTTCGGATCAAAAAGATAATGCCTACTTTATCTCGTCTTTCGAAAGCGGATAACTTTAGCAACAGGTTGAAGTTTTCTAACTTAGAACCTGACTTC
The DNA here is from genome assembly GCA_949358125.1 of Idaea dimidiata. NCBI lineage: Eukaryota > Metazoa > Arthropoda > Insecta > Lepidoptera > Geometridae > Idaea > Idaea dimidiata. Next base: position 8,569,107 of record OX442339.1, on the reverse strand, counting down.
CTCTAGACTTTCCTTTATCCGCTCGAATACAGTGTTTTATCTATACTAATATTATAAAGAGGAAAGATTGATTTGTTTGTTTGTAACGAAGAGACTCTGAAACTGCTAGGCCGCTTTAAAAAAATAATTAATCGATTGTACGCTACATTACCGTGGAGTATCATAGGCACTTTAGAACTTGATATCCCCTGACTGATAACTGGATCGTTGGTGAAACTGCAGGACGCGTCAGTCAGTCTCATGTCAGTTTATCTATACTATCTCATAAAGATACTTGCTGTTATACGCGACTTTGTCTGCGTGGAAATAGTGCATTCATTACTCGAGTTCTACCACGAGGTTCCTCAAAAATAGAACTTTCCAATTTTGAAACAGATTTCAATCGGATTAGTAGTTTTTAATTGTATAAGGAACAACACATATATATATATATATATTTATATATATTGTTCTACTGCTTTCCCTAAGCCCCTAAACACAATTTTTTTGTATGTTACTTCCAACTACAGACTTTTTGTTCTCCTTTGCTTATTAAGTATAGATTAAAAGAAGAAATATTTGTTTGTTTGTTTGTGTGTAATAATAAGCTTCGAAACAACTGGACAGTTTTAAAAAAAACCTTTAAACAATTGATAGCTACCTACATTATCGAGGAGTAACATAGGCTAATTGTAAAAACCTAATATACCCCTACGCGATCGATACATACGCGAGTGAAACCGCAGCACACTGAAAAAAATAAATAACAAAAATGATTTAGTTAAATTACTTTTAACCAAAAATTGGTTAGTCACTACTAAAGTTGGTTTAAAATAATAAAAGTGGGTAATTAAGGAAACACAAAACAGGTTTTGTTATTTTTAGTTCGGTTGTGTAGAACTAAACTTTAAGTTATCGTTAACTAAAGTAATTTAAACAAACCCCAGTGGTTACATGTTACAAAATCAGTTAAATCAATTTAAAATATTTAAGTGTCTAAACGTTACCAAAACATTGATTTGCCATCAAACGATCGTTTTTGTTAAGCTATAGACAAAAGTTTTACAGCTAATCACCTGTGAAGTTTGACTATTTTTGACGAACATTTCGAACAATTTAGTCTATTTTTTGGCTGCATTGAACAAAACTCAATTTAACAGTTAACAACAAAGCCAGACTTTGATCTCGAACCAAATGTTATCTTATGGCAGTCATTTTTTGTTTAAACGAAACTGAACACATTTGTTTAAAACAGGTTGATTCCTGTTCGTTCATTTACATAGGTATAAGTTATCCATCGTGTTTGTAAAACTATTAAAGATTCGCGGACTAAAGGCATGGCCGAAGCTCAGCTCATCCTCTGGCAGATTATTTGCGTCAATGGGGACTGGAAATGTACATACCTACATTTCAAGGTAAATTTATTTTATTTTTGTGATATGTTACGTACTTTGATAACAAATTGTTAGATACTTACCTATTTACTTACTAATTTTCGGACTGACAAAGGTATAGGATAGGAAGGACCTGTTAGTAAAACATACTAAGTACCTGTGTATTTTTTTCCAGAACAATCCATAGATTTGGAAACCTTACAAATGTTATCCGAAAATGATGTTAAGGATCTTATACCCATAGTAGGCCATCGAGCCAAACTCAACACTCAAATCAAATTATTAAGATCTATAACAGGATTACCATCAGTAACATACAGAAGTAATGAAGAAGAAAATACTACTATTTCGTTAGATATGGTAAAAAAACAATTGTAATGATACCTTTACCTTTAAAATTCTATTCATAACCTGTTTTTATACGATTTCTAATCAATTTTGGCTTTTTAGGTTTCTTCTAAAGAACTGATTTTACAAAGTGCTCCAGATCCAGGCGTGGCAATTGAATATGTGGTACAGCCATTAGATACAAACTTTGAGATAGATGCTGAGGAACCTGGACATAGTGAACATTCGCAAGCAGCCATTGACAGGTCTTGTGTAAGTTCATTTTAATTTATTTTAATTACCTCTTCGAGTACCTGTTTAATTTATAGTATTTTTATGTATAGTTGATTGCGCGGGCTCGCAAATTGTAGGGATAGAACCTACCGTTTTGTTATGATAATTGATTCTTTTTGACAATTGTATACCTAATTATTTCATGTCATTGTGAACCAGAAAAATCACTTAGTCTTGTCACTTGGGTTAATGTAAAAGAGACGAAATACGAGCCTGGATCTGTTATTATTCATGATGTTGAAGATCCTACTGAAGTTACTTTTATGTTTATTAAAAATATATGTATACTGGGTGAACCATTTCAATGGACTTTCAGGGGGATATCCTAATCTAAAATGCTAAAAGAAATCGCGTCACCGATTTTGACAAAAACTAAAATGGCATCATTATATTTTTGAAAAATGTATTACCCTAGCCAGGAATCGAATAAACATCCTATATAATTGTACCGATTGATAGTGTTGCTGACAAAGATCAAATTCTGGAAACATAGTATGGTAAATCGACAGAAAAATCTCTTGATTTAACACACTGTTTCCTTCCAGGATTTGATCTCTATCAGCAACATTATCGATAGGTACAATAATTTAGGGTTTATTTTTTTACAAAATGACAAGGTTCGATTCCTGACAAGAGAAATACATTTTTCAAAAATCTAATAGTGCTATTTTAGTTTATGTCAAAATCGGGGACGCAATTCCTTTTAGCATTTTTCTCTATCTCTTATAGTTTAAGATATCCCCCTGACAGTCCATTGTAATGGTTCATCCTGTATATATTTTTAATAACCATAAAATTAACGTCAGCATGATCTTCAACATCATGAACAATGACAGTATTTCGACCCAAGTAACAAGACTAAGTGATTTTCTTGGCCCTTAGTGTGATGTTACTTTGATTTTAAATAAAAATAAATGTATATGTAACAAAAGTGCATTTTATTTTTCAACCATATGATTAGCTACTAGTAACTAAACATGTGATACACACTACAAAACATTTTTGTTATTGTTATCACACTGTTTTGTTACCATTAACTTAAGTATAGGGTTATAAGTAAAACAAAAATCTAGTTACTCATCACAAAATTAGTTGGTTCAAATCAACAAAATTAATGGCAAATTGTAATCAAGCAAGTACAGCTAAAACAAGCAATCAGTTTTGTTAACATTAACCTAACAAATTATTTACATATAAAATAAGTATGTGGTTATAAGAAGACTAAGGATCTGGTTAGTCAATACAGAGCTAATTGATTAGTATTAACAAAACAGAGTGAGTTAAGTAACGATATGTTACCTAAAAAGTTAAGATAGAGGTAACTAAACTTAAGCTGAGATACAACTCAACTCGTTCGTTTAAATTAGACATCATTGCGATTAGATTATTACAAAACATACAGTTAAAAAATTTAACCGAATCAATTTGGTCATGTATTACCATAGTTTTGTAGTCACTTTTTTTATGTTACACATAAACGAAAGTTTGGTTGCACACAACAATATATTTTTTTCAGTGCACGCGCCTGTAAAGTATATTCACGTGGTACAATGTTAAATGTGTTTGAAGATGTTTCAAAGTTTAGACCGTAGAATATAATTCTCATTTCTTGAATGTTATCTGGCAGTTACGAGTAGGAAGGCGTAATGATCATTTAATAGACTCGGCTTTGCGTTTTCTTAAACAAAATCCTGTTTAACTTTGTATTTCGGTATTTTGGTAGATCTTCAAGACGTTAAAACTTTATAATGTTTGTAAATAAATTCCATAAATTAAATTAAATAAATAGATATTGCACGACATAACACACAGCGCTATCTAGCCCCCAAACTAAGCACTAGGCTTGTACATACTATGTGTACAACACAACGGATATACTACATATTATCAATATTACATTAGAAAATCGAGCTTTACCTAGTTACGTTTTGAAAAAAGGTTATGTTTCACTGAAAAAAAAACAGCTGATTTTTTAATATAAAGGCTATCAAAGTTTGGACTAATAGTAGAACAAACATAATGAAAGGACTAACACTAACACTAAGAAACAGCTGATTTTCAAGTAGGTATACACATTTAATTTAAAATTTTCGAAAACTTTTGACTTAACAGTCGTCCTGGGAACATTCAGAATTCAGTTGGGAACCTAAGTAAAACAAATCTCGGTTTAGAAGTAATTAAAACGTTTTTACTTTTGTTTTCAAGATCCCGATGGTTTAATATTTTTTAATAATTGATTATGCGTTTAGCGAAACGACGATGCGACGTAGACTGGTGGTAGATGCTAACAAGCGCGGCAAGTTCCACAAGTCATCATAAGAGATTTTGGCGGTAACGCGTTGAGGAGATGTGTTGCAAAATTTTCATTTTCGTGAAACCTATTTCAAATGCGTGTAAATTGTGTACACGCGCATAAATCGTGTAAATTTCGGGGGCATATAAATCAATTTAGTTTCGTGAAGGGGTACAAGTTCAGCGAAAGTGAAAGTTGGTAAAAACATTGACTTTAACGTTGTCTCCAAAACTCCGTGAACAATCTTTGTAAAACATGGCCCCCGTTTTCAAATGAATCCTTGACTTGACTTTTACTATGACGATTTGACTGTTTCGATGCTAATAACTTGCAAATAATTAATAATACTTGACACTGGCAAATGTCCAAATGGAAAAGCTATATTAAAGAAAAGAAGAAGTCAGCATATTAACTTTTTTCATTCGCACCACAGATTCGCACTTTAGGGCTCTATTCACGTGAGTCCCGTGTGAGACGACTATGAGTTAAATTCCACATACGTGAGTAATATAAACCCTCAAAACAAAAGAGTATACTATTACAATCGGTTTAGAAGACTAGAGTTTTTGCGGTCTTGACGGTTTGTACGTGAGACACATTCAGTCGGGGATGAGATCTTACGTAGACTCCTTTGCACATAAGAAGTCACCAAGACGCGGCGTGCGAGTCGTGGAGCAGAATGTAGTCAAAGTGTATATTTTTTTTTATAGAGGTTTTAGCTATTTTTGAAATGAAATAATAAAATTCGTGTTTGAATCAAAATGATATAGGAGCTAAAAGAAATACATAAAAAGGATATTTTGAAAAACTAACTTTAGTTCTGTTTATTCGGGACTTCTTTCGTGAAAAGGAGTCTACGACTATACCCATTATCTGTCATTTTTATCAGTAGTGAAGATAATCATTGATCATAACAGCTTAAAATGAGTCCTACATAGATATTATTATTTCAACAGTTATGACTCATACCGCCGAATACAGAAATCCCACTAAAATTTTTAGGGGTTTTTAAATAAATAAGTTACTGTTAAATTTAAAATTAGTATGAGACTTTCTGAGTCTGAGAGCTGCTTATAAATTGTTTAAGTAGAATTCAAATTTTGAGTAATGTTTCTGTATTCGGCCGATAGATATTAAAAACTACTATGACTATTTTACTACAAGACAATGAGGGATAATATAAACGTCACCATCGGTCTTTACCGTTGAAAAAAAGAGTGGGCTTTATAATTAATATTTTTTTTCTTACCCTTCCGTCAAAATAAAAAAAAAACCCAATGTTTATTTTTTACTGTGTTATGTCTAACTGGCCAGAACTGGCGGTATTTGACCTGAACGTTCATGATGCCATGGGTGCGCGTTCTCTTTTCGCGTACTAAGCGCCACGCACCTTTTTCGTACTTACTTCTGTGAAGTGGAACTCACTACCCGTGTCGATGTTCCTACAACCTTCTTCAAGTCAAGAGTGAATAGGATTCTTCAAAGCAAGCATATTACACCGTCTACCCCATCGTCACTTCCCATCAGATAAGATAAGGTCAAATGTTAGCTCATCCCATATTATAAAAAAATGTCTGGAAAACCCTGGCTTAGTATTTATTACAACTAATGAAAACACTTCATTCACAGTGATATCTACATAAATGTAAAACGAAATGGCGCTAACATTTCCTTAGGGGCGAATACTTTGAGACAGGTAACCGAATTGCCTTCTACTCTAGTTTAATTACCCAGTTAAAATCCTTTATTGTAAAATCTTATTCAACTGTTTCACTGTTATTTACGATCTAAAAATCTTTCCAAATGAATTCGTTTTATTTGGCAAATTTATTAGTTCGCTCTACGGTCCTCGGTTTGACTTTTTTTTTCCATACCATAGAGTATAACTGGGATATTTTTAATTTGATACAGCATTGAAATAAAACTCATTTTCCGTTTTAATCGCGTTGTTTTTATGATCAGCATTGTTGCAATGCGGTTACGACGTTTTGGAGGATTTTCAGACTCTTTCCTCAAGGTAAGAGATTTATACAGCATTCTAGGTTTTTTAATAAAAAGTGTAGATATATCCCCTTTATTCGCTATTAAGGACGAACATGTGTGATGCCGACGTAGGTCGGGGATGAGCGCTTTTCTCCGATTTATGGGACAATAGAATCCTCTATATGTCTCAATTCAATTCTCAGTCAAGACATAAAGTAAAGAGGCGCTTAGACTTCTGAATGACAGATAGAGCTAGTGTGAGACAGGATGTTAAGTGTTGTTTATAAATGATCTGTAACCTATATGTAACTAATACATGTATACGTGCTTTGAGCACGTTAATATGAGTGGAAAGGTTTGTTCTAGACGTCTTTGCGAACAACATTTTATTTTTATTTCGCGTTTCCAAAAGTATTTCGATCTATTTTTAACAAAACAAAGTTTAACCTAAAATCATTATTATTTAGAGTTAGAGGTCTTTAACCTTAAGTTGACCTTTCTTTTTGTACTTAAATAGTAAAGACAATTAATGATTACAATATAAACGGTTCATTTTACAGTCTTCACTCAAAACAACTTCTAAATATTTGAAAAAATAAATAACACAATAGTAAAAGTTGCCTAGACTTCGCGTATTAACATCTCTGTAAGACACTATATTATAGTGAGAAAAAGGTGCATAGATATTATCAAGTATATCTACAGTAGGTATGTAACTCCTGGAGTTATTTTTACGTATCTACATAAAATCTTTTATATACGTGAATTTAGGTAGGAATATGTTACAAGATACACACCTATACATTTCCCTATGTGAAATAATCGGCAACAAACATTTCCCCCACATTTCTCTTATCATTATGTTAATTGACACCGGAGAAGCAGTAACACTGTCCTAGAAAGTGTTGTTTCCTTTATGGTTAGCGTTAATTCTACAAATAGAACAAGAGTATTTCAGTCATGTAAAGTATACGAATTAATTAATGCAGCCATTATCTAAAGTAGACATATAATTCATTTTAGGTAGTATATTAGGAATTAAGCTACAGCTCGATAATCGGTCGATAAGCCGTGGCGATGTATGATATCTTGATTAGACTAAGAGTATGGATTTGAGCCGAATAAATTTCAAATTTCGGTTTAACAAACACGATCCGTAGTTATTATAAAAGAGGCTTATGGACAAGACAAAAGCCAAATTAGAAAACTGTAGACCAAAAATAAAATTCATTTTTACCGTAAAAATAACTTGGTAATTACCGATTTATTACGTTATTTTGATATCAGCATTGTTGCAATGCCGATCCAAAGTATCGGTGGTTATTTCAGGCTTCTTTTAACAAGCTAGAGAAGGTAGACAATGTGTTTTATTTCAATTTAAAATCGCTTAAACAGAAGAAAAAAACTGTAAATCAGTTCTTCTAATTCTAAATGTTTTGGATTTGTAACGCCAAATGTACTTTTTTAATTACAAACCGAGACGTAATTTACGAGACAATAAATATTTATTGTGGAAATTTTATTATTATTTAATATTGTTCGGTTTATATTCCGAGTATAAGTTCATTAAAATATTATTTAGAGGCACGTACCTAAGTTACATACGAGTAAGGGATGATTTATATAAGACCGTCACGGGTCCGAGCTTCGTTGTCCATTGCTCGGCGAGCAGTCGATCGGTCTGTTGCAACCGAGTGGCGGCCGAGCTATGGACAACGAAGCTCGGACCCGACCGGCGCTCGTGACGGTCTAATGTAAATAATCCCTAAAGCTAAGCGTCCACCTTTCGGCATCGCATCGTACGCACCGGACGCATCGTATCAAACGGATCGTAATATTCTTTGTATAGAAAGAAAGACACCAATACGCACTGTACAGATCGCCCAAATCTGCTCATCGGCAATGCCGACGCTGTTGCTTCGTGCCGATGACGTCATTCGATTGCTTAGTTGGCTTGGTAGTTGTGTCGCCAAATGCGATCGCTGTCCATCAGTTGGTCGCATTGTGAAAAATTCATCCGATTAATGCGATCTGTCCGATGCGTACAGTGCCAAAAGGTAAACGCTTAGCTTTAGTATGTGGAAAACGGATTTGGATTTAATGCGTGTTACGTAGGTATTACCCCAGGCCTACTGTTTGGTTACTTTATCGCCGTCGGGTCGTAAAGGGTCTAAAACAATTACATTTTAATCTGGAATGGTATTTCGGTTTCGTCTTTGGCGTGCCCCTAATTTATGCATACCTGCCTCTTTCTAATTTAAGGCGTTACTATAAACAAGTTACGACCAACATCAAGGGGTTACAGCTCACATAGCCTTAATGACAGTGCCTCTCGAAAATAAAATGGTTTTTATTACGGCCGTATCGCTTTATACGTGACATTCCTCACACTTATTTACCAAATGATGGCCATTAATAAGTGGTAGAAGATCCTGATGACCGATTAGTCTTTTTTATAATATTATTTTTATGCTTTTACAGCTACCTATCCTTATGCTCTTTTATTTTATATGACACTAGCTGCACCTCGCGATTTCACACGCGTAGATGGGAATATCGAGGTAAACTATGTTACTCCAGGTCTCCAGCTACCTATATTCCAAGTTTCATAGCAATCGGTACAGTAGTTTTTGCGTGAAAGAGTTGCAAAGTTACATCATACTTGAAACTTTCGCGTTTGTAATATTAGTAAGAGTTAGATTCTATTTTCAATAATCATTAATTGGTTTTCATAGCTCAGTTTATCTATGGATGTCTAAAATTAAGTAAATAAACCATGAATGAATTAATGTTCACTGAATTGTAAGGATGCAGTATCACTTTTGTCATACTTACATTTCGTCTGAATTTACATTCAGCTACCAATCAACTATATGTAATATTCTTGTAATTAGTGGTGTACCTTGACTCAGCACGATTTAATTGTCGTCTCCGCATAGGAGGGAAGTCGGCTTGGATTTATTACCTCAATTATACCAGCAGCCGTTAACCAAGACACCTGTACTATTGTTTTGCTGACTGTACTTAACCCTTTAGTTAACAAGGTTTGCCTCTTCCCCTTTGTCTTTTCTTGAAACTTTGACCAGTTAATCATCGCGACAGTTGGTTATTACACACCCCGTTATTCTGCAATCAACCTTCAATAGGAAATCCATTAGTCTCGCTTCATTTAATTTTGACAGCATCTGTGGCGCGTCGGGCAAAGTATAGACTTCAATGCAGATGGTTGCGAGTTCGAGAAATTATTTGTTTCTGATCTGAGTGTTTTCTATGTTACATAGGTATTTATTTACAAAAAAAAAGTACAAAATGTAGTATATCCGTTTTATGTTGCGTCCGTCGTGAGTAACGTAGTGCAATAATTTATTTAATGACTTAGGTATATTTATTTTATCAGAGGAGCAGCATTACCATTCAACGTGACATTGCTGACAGTTTTCTGGGCTCGCTGCCTAAATATGACTAAGATAACTATATCTCATTGTAATATGAATAATAAGTGTGAACAATTTATTTGTAATATATCGACTGTCAAATACAATAAAATTCTACCTATTCTATTTTAAAACACCTACCTCGTGTTTAATGGATTTTAAATAGTTATCTACTTAGGTAGTTATTGCAATTTGTTTTTTTATTTTGATAATGGGTTGATAAAAGGTTGTCTGGAAGAGGTCGCTTTTAGCGATAAGGCCGCCCATTGTACCTTTATTATAATTAGCTGTAAGAATTTGTTTATGTATTTTTTTTGTAATATTTTGGTACAATAAAGTTTTATCTTATCTTATCTTAAAGGAATTCGCGTAGACGAAGACGTTTAGACGCGTAAAGGAAATCACGACGAGCTTCCACCAAAATTAACAGAGTGTAGTGTATTCTTCAGTTAAGTAGCTACCACAATTTGGTTACATATTGTATCCAACTAGTATCAATTTCTATTGACCATAAATATTGCGACACAAAAGAATGTAATTCCTTCCTTTAGAATTTTATGAATAAATTACTAATGCAAAACAATTCACGAAACGTAAAACATCTAAAGTAAAATATGTATATTTGTGAATGTCTTGAATATATGCAGTGATATTCGCTTTGTGCCAAGATATAATCTGTTAGGGTGACATTATCTGTATATTCTGCCAACTGCGGATCCGGCCAAAACTTAAAACATTCTGTTTTCATAACTGCCTTCATCCATTTTATGAGTTCGTGTAATAAAATAACTTCTTTAGCCTTTTATTTCAATATCATATCGTTAGTTTTGCATTCGCTTATTCCCCTGTCAACAGCAGCGGTTATAACTACGTCAAAATATGAACGTTTTGTTTGCAATATTGTTCGGTTGAAACAAAACTTTTGTGAATGTCATGCAGCCAATATTATTATTGACTCTTTTTCCAGAATAGAAATTATTTTTTTTATTGAAATCGATTTCACTCTAATAATATAAATGTGAAGATGTTTTGATGTTTGTGTTTAATCAAGCAAAATCTACTGAATCGATTACTGATATTCTGACATATGAGATGCTTTTTATCCCGAAATACCCGCAGGATATAGGTATAAAATGTACCGACTCACGCGCGTGAAACCGCGGGGTGCGTAATATTCTAGTTCGTGATATTTTTAAGCAGAAATGCATCAAAAATCATGTTGGGACGACATTCGAGACAAAAATTGTCTTGATCGACAAAAATGATTAACATGTTCTTTTTCATTCGTGTTCATAAAGCTATAATATAACTATAACATACTTAGAATGCAGTCATTGACGAGGCGAGGTAACGATGAAGCGAGGTAGCGAACTACGTGTATGTTTAACAAACATTGGATTATGAGAGCAAGTTGTGAGGTTTCCATAACGTAATATTATTTCCCGGGAGAGTGATCACGACCGGCTAATGAAGATGTGTCGGGGTCGGTCTCTCGTCACAACTGGGACGAAACTGCTGTGAACTCTAACTTTCTTTCTCGGTTATGTTGATAAATTTAATAAAGTTCATCATTATTTATTATTTTTTCTACCGTAATGAGTCTTGTTTGAAATTACATCGTTTATTACTTAGGTACCAAATTTTAGGTAGTAAAATTTACAGTAGGTAAATTTTACATTTTTGTAATTTCCTTTTTGTGTTTGACGGTGATCGACCATATTTAGATACATTTTTTTAGGTATAGGAACTTTTCTGTAGGGATATTAATTTGACGTAAGTATACATAGATTGAACGTTCTATCACCATATTTAAGGTAAGTATATTGAATACTATTGAAGTAATAATAATATTATTGAATCATCCTACCTTTTTCTCTTTCTTTGCTTCTTGTCCATCCAAAAGTTGCCTGGAAGAGATCGCTTTAAGCGATAAGGCCGCCCATTGTACCACCTAATTTTATGTTGTTTATTTCCTTTTTTATTATTGTAATTATTTAATCGTGTGTTGCAATAAAGTATTAATCAATCAATCAATGTATAAAAATTATCTAACTTATCTTAAAAATAAACTAAATAAAAGTAATCAGTAGTCGAATCATTCTCACTAAGAAAGATATTTAATATTTAATTTTAACAAAGCAAACAATTTCTTTTTCAGCAGACACAAATGTCAATAACGGTTATTGACTTTATTCGAACAAATCCTTATTTAAGAGAATTAAGAAAATAATATTATTATGATAAAGTCTTTGTTTAAAAATCTTACGGGACCGAGTTGATTTTGTGGACGAAAATAAAAAACTTTGTACTGAATCCTTTGTCGAGTTTAGGTTTACGATACAACGAGGGCGGAGCCGCGCGTGAATCTGACAGTTTTGAGTTACAAGCGTAGCCTCTCGACTCGCCTACGCTCCTCTCCCAACGTACCCATTTACATGGATGACGTTTTGACCTCAATGGGCCTATTGACCTGACAACACCGACCGAAATACGGCCTTTGCAAAACAAATCTATCGCGTGCAAAGTATTTTGCACACGATAGATTTGATTAGTTTTACCATAGGTTTTCTTACAAAAACTGTCGCGCGAACCATTAAATATAAATAACTGCTCCGTTTGGTGCGGACTTGATGAAACTTGGATAACTCTTATCAAAAGAATATAGTCTTTTTGCGGGAATAATTTAGTAATTTTACATTTAATCCGGTATATACCAACGATTTTGGTGGTTTAAGAGAATATTCTACAGATATTTCAATGGTGTCCAAATGTAAATCAAAGATGCTAGTGTTAGAACAGATCGACTGACGCAAAATTATCCGATAAAACATTAAATTAGTTCCGCTTAGAACGAGTCACACGTCATTATACTTTTAGTTCAAACATTATACCCGTATCGTATCGTATACAAATAATTAATGCCTCAGATTGCATGAAAAAACGACTACGATAGTTTAGTCAACGAAAATGAATAAAATAGCCAAATCGTTTCATAGTAACTCGAGAGTAAACTCAAATTTGCCAATGAAGTAATTTGCATTACTTCATTGTAATGGTACATTTCAAAAGTACCATTACAATGAAGTGTTTTCGTAGAGCAATCAGCCTTCACAGTTAATAATATTATGGACACTGACTGGCATCCACGTGGTTATCCGACAATCTCGTATACGTCGGACAATTTAATGATTAACGAATAAATAAAATACAAATGTACTTACAATAAAGTGGTATTTTAAAATGGCTACAAATTATCACCATATTTTAACAGCACGAAATAAATCATATCACTAAGTTGGCATACAAGACTAAAATGGCTCGTTTATTCATACAAGAATATGAAAGCAATATATATCTTCATGCCTGTAATAACTTGTCGCGCGAATTACCTCTGCGATTTTTTTATTAAAGCACACAGTCCCCGGCGCCCTATAAATCTGGTGTTGGCGCACCCACTTTACCGTTTTACCCATCAATTCGGGGGAAATTATTTGGGTTTTTGCACTTTTTATGTTTTCTTTTATTAGAAAGTAATTGCTTGGTTAGTTATGGATTTGATATTAATATAAATAAAAGCGTTTGCTATTTTCTAGACACGCACAAGGTGTACAATTTTAAATGCATAGTCAGGGATATGAAGGTCCAAATACTCAATAAGTAGATCTACGAGTGACGGAAAATGGTCCCAGATTGTAGATTGCGTATATAAGTTATTGTTTCTAGATAAAACGTCTCAGATGTTTCCTCAATTTTTTTGGAGTTATGAAAACCTATAAATTAGTATTTTCGTTGCAAAATCGAGAACAGTATCAACATAATGATAGGTATTTTGTGAATGAAGAATTCACCCTTTGAAAATGTAACTATTTCAAGAATTTAATCAATGAAGTATTAGTCTAGTAATTTGTTTGATAAACACTTTAATTTTCTAATTAACTCAAAGTGCTGCCTTAGATAGACAGAGGGCGGAGGTTCATTTAAAAGTTAATTCACCGTCTGGCTCTTTCTTTTCAATTCAGGTGATGTCCTATAACAGTTAGAGCTGACGCTGTAGAATATTAATGTGTAGTTTTTCCAAGAGTGTTACCCTGGAGCGCCCAGGGGACGCTGTTGTGTCATCTTTCTGCCGTCTCATCTCGGGCAGCTTCCATTACTTATAAATTCACGTGATGTAAAAATGCGCAGAATTTTCTTTTTTTTTTTTTTTTACCTTTTACATTACTTTTCTAAATAACAGGAATTACCTATTTAACGTTAAGAATTTACGCTCTTTAATTTATCTAAAGCCGTTATTATTTTCATAGGGCATCAAACTTGTAAGGGTAATTCACTTGTAATGTAACATTTTAGCTTTGATTACATTTTAGATTCGACTTACTAAGGTGCGCGCTGTATGGAATGCTCGATCTGTAACGACATTAACGCGAATGCTCGTGGTGATGGACTACGACCTTAAGGAACATAATTTAGTAAACAAAAAGTCGAAAGTTATTACGGTAGGTATCTTGACTAAAAAGTGTAATGTGTAACAAACATTAGCCTCATACTCGTCTCCCTAAAAGCTATACTAGGTATATACATATATAAATATGTAGGGGAGACCGGGGTGGGTTGACTTATTTTTCATTTAAGCAAGCATAACTCTTTTATTTTTAACCTTATTTTAGTGTGATATCAGACTACTATTTTAATTATCGAAAACCGTAAAATTGATAACAGTTTAGCTTCCACACTTCATTTTCCGGACCAGAAAAAACTAGTCAAGCTACCCCATGGTCGGGGTACGTTGACTTTATACCAGAGGTAGATTGACCTCAACAAATTTGAAAGAAATTATACAATATTTTGCTATATTGTAAAAGTATTAAAATAACCAAGTTTATTTGTTTTTAGATTTAATTTGATAATATTTTCATGATATACTCGTACTTTACAATAGATTTTCCCAACATATCTTCCGAATTCTCAATTCTCCTGTTATCTGATCAAAAGTTTTACCAGTTTTCTTCGAGTCATTCAGCCCTTAGAAAAAATAATCACCTATCCACAAACGCTATTTTTGACTTCACACTTATATTTTTCACGAACAGTGGTATTTAGCCCATGGAAATGTTGCTTAATATAAAGAATAATTATATTTCTCATGGTTGTATACATTGAAAATTAATAATTAAGTTTATTGTCTACGTCAGAACAAAAAATATACTGCCGAAAAAAATCACTTATCAGTATCAAAATTTTAAATTGCGGGACTACTCCTAAACAACTTACGTGAAAGATTAGACAATCCGTATAAGTAAGCACACTTATAAAATGCGTCCGCAAGCATAGTTGAATGGCCGCTAGACTACTTGCTTGCTGAGTTATGGACAGTTATTCTATCTACCCCTATAGGCAACCCACCCCGGTCTCCCCTATATTAGGTAGGTATTATATTAAGTACTTAGCTAAGGTCTAATTTAAACTTAAATGAACAAAGTAGAAACCTAATTTAAAACAGAAAGTTATCTAATCAGCTCATTTTCGATTATCACAGTCTCGGGACACCGAGCCCAGAAAATTTTAAACTTAGTGTAATTTATATCATAATAATCTAAAGTCTCGTTACTTAAATTTTCATTTTTTATTAAAATGATGAGATCGTATCATATCAAACACTTAATTTAGTAACAATAAATGCGTGATTTCTATACTTTCCTATGCCTAAAGGAATGCTTGGGAATTTCGGTTGAAATTATTTTGTGTTACCGTGAAATTTACAGCTAAAGTTAGATAGCTGATTAAACTTGTAAATAGGTCTCTCACTTCAGGTAACCAAACTTTTAGTCAATTACCTGCGTATATCAGGCACGTGTTTTATTCAAATTAATATTTTAATCAGACAATCTAAGTGAATAAATGCTACGGCCTGTGTAACCACCATCTATTTTTGAACCCCTTGCGCCACTTTAAATGATTTAAATATGCACGATTTCTACTGATTTTCGTTTAGATAGTTTTAGTAATTTTTCTATGTGAATCGCACGATTGCTACGTGTGGTAGGTTAACAACTCACTGCATGATCACGACATCTTGAAAGTCAGTAGATATCGAATTATTTAAATCGCCTGAAGTGCAATAGGCGATTCAAATATAAGGTTTCTGGTCTAAGTCGTATCACTATAGGCAGACTAGTCCGTGTTTCGATACCGCCACTAAGAAAGACATCCCGCCCTACTATAATCTCTTATAAGTCGTCGCTATATCGTTCAGCTAAAAAAATAAAATTAACATCATGAAATAATAAAATAAAAATAAATAAAAAATTAAAAAGTTTTTTTTATTTATCTGTGAGTTTTTCAGCAATCGGGGTTTTTTTTTTAATTTACTTTGTGGTGAGATAGTGGTCAAAAGATGTACACGACGTATAAAAAATGTAAAACAACACTGATTGAGTGTAAATATTGAGTACAAGTGATCCTTGAAACAGACTATTTCTTTCTGCCGTCTCTACTCACTACAAAACAAACCATTCAACACCCCATCATGAGTCCATTGGAATTACCAGCCCAGTTTGAAAGTCCAACTTTTTAATGAAACCAATTCGTATAGGTTGGTTAAAAAACTAGACCAAAAACAAGTGAATGATGTTAGATCCGTTTCTATCACTCGAAACATACGCGTACATTCAATTAACACTTTTTCATAGCGGAAGTTACGGGGCTACGGGAAATGAAAAAACTGTCTACTATGAAAGTTTGCATGTTAAAATTCAAATCAATATTTTGCATACCTACAGTTAAAACACGGACATATGGATTCGTATATATATATTGGAAATTTTGTGTTAAATAAAATATCATTAGTGTTATACGATTTACAACTTATAATTATGTTATTTTCACTATGAATATTATTAGATAACGGGGTATTTATTTACCATGTTTATTTTTATTATTACCATGTTACTAAGTTTGTTACATTGTTAAAAAGTCAATTTTTTTATGAAATGATCTGTAAATAGCTGTGTTGTAAATGTGGAATAATTTTTTTTTTCTTGTATAAACATTTTACTTATTCTGAAACGAATAACATAAAGAAGTAGGTACACGTATTAAAAATATTTTTAAGGTATAATACATTTTCAAAAAAGCTCGAATTCACCACGAGTGAATTTTTGAAGATTTTTTTTATCTATCGAATACAAATGCCTTGGGTTTCTCCCTCATGGCCCCGATCCGAGGCGGCCCCGTTCTAGACGGCCCGATTTTGATAATTTAGATTGCATTTTATTTTGTTATTTTTTTTGTTTGTAGAGTTAACATAAAAAGTGATGTAATAGATTTTTCTTCGATTTTCGCGATGTTGGATTGAGCAATAAAAAAACCAAGGTTTTACTCAGTTGCATGCAACAAATGTTTATCAACATGCATACCCAAATATTAATCCAACGATAGTTCAAAACCTAACCGTAATCTGATGTTTACTTACCTTTCTCTTAACCGGATGGCATACTGTTAATTAGAAGTGGTTATGTTAATAAAACTTAATTAAGGTAATTACAGACCGTCATCCCTCTGGCAACAATGCAGATACATCGATATGGACGAGATAAACGTGCTCTACACGGAATAATAATCCGGCCGTAATAAAACCAACGTGGGTTTGTTACATTTGACTTGTTATCATTAGGCATAAATAAGACGGTACTTAATGTGGTCCGTTGAGGATCCAATCTGGGTTACATTGTGGCCCCTGAGATTAGATAGGCGTGATGATTGCCAAAGTTTGATTGAGCCTCGTCGGTACCCTTTCGCGAATCTTCTTGATTACGGTATAGGTAATTGGCATCTGCAGATTGGATACACTGTTAGCAGGCTCTTGCTCTGTGTATATTATACACACTAGCTGTTACCCGCGACTTTGACTGCGTAGAAATAGTGCATAGCCGACTTTATCGTTCATAACTCGGGTTCTATTAATTGGATTTCGATGGAAAATATACCACGAGGCACCTCGACAATAGAGCTATCATCAAACAAATTTTTATCAGATTAGTAGTTTTTAATTGTATAAGGAACAAACATAGAAACAGACAGACACACAAGAGTTTTAAAATTTATATAAATTTGTTCTACTACAGGTACTTTTTCTCAGTCCCCCACACAACTTTTTTAATATTTACTTTCAAGAATAGACTTTTTGTCCTCTCTTCCTTTATTATAAGTTTAGATATAGATAGATAGAGTGAAACCGCCCCGCGGTTTCACCCGCGCAAGTCGCGATCCCGCGTTGTTCGAACACCTACCTACCGCAATGCAAAAATCCACACTTAAACGGTCGCCCATTGAAGTAATGTTGAAGCCAGAAGCTACCGCGCCTGGCATCATCAGTACTTCCCTGGTCGTCCGTTTAAGTTTGGATTTTTGCACTGCAGTAGGTAGGTGAAGTAAGGTTAAGATTGTATGTCAGTATCCTGCGGGATTTTCGGTATCAAAAGTTACCTATGTTACTCTCCATCACTTAAAGTATCTATGCAAATTTTAATTCAATACATAGTTATCACCCGTGTAGTCCCGATCCCGCGGGATTTTCGGGATCAAAAGTATCCTATGTTACTCTCCATCATTTAAACTATCCCTTTGCAAATTTTCATTCAATAAATAGTTATCACCCGCGTAAGTCCCGATCCCGCGGGATTTTCGAGATCAAAAGTATCCTATGTTACTCTCCATCGTTTAAACTATCCCTTTGCAAATTTTCATCCAAATCGGTCGAGCCGTTTGACCGTGAAGAGGGAACAAACAAACAAACAAATAAACAAACAAACAAACAGACTTACGGATTTATAATATTATAAGTAAGATTAATGAATCTTGCCCCGTGGTTACACCCGCTTGAGTATTTACGTACTTGTATACCTTATACAAGATGTAACAGGTAAGCCCTTTTAATCCGAAAGGGGGTTGTTCTAGACGTCTAGGCGAACACCTTTTGTTCTACGACTTTTGAAAATTCGAACTTTTTTTTTGAAAATTTTGAGATTATGTTTCACTGGAAAAACAGCTGTTTTTGAAAATAAAGGTAATTAAAGGTTTGATTGTAGTAGACCAAACTAAATGAAAGAACAACATATGGTCAATTACCTCGAACTCTAAGAAACAGCTTATTTTCAAGTAAACTTTACACCTAAATTTTTCGAAAAGTACTTCGAATTTTCAAAAGTCGTAGAACAAAAGCTGGTCGCCTAAACGTCTAGAACAACCCCCTTTCGGATTAAAAGGGCTAACCCGTTACATCTTGTATAATACGTACTTGATTTTTCGCAAATTACTCAGCACCGTTTGTACACGAGGAAGGGTTTATGATTCCTTTTCACAGACGACCCTTTGCGTGGTTTATGTTTTGTCTTGTTCTTGTGAGTGGCAATCTATGTCAGCGAAAAAGTGACAAACACTGTGACCACGCTTAAACTACACATAAATATTTGTGAAGGTTCGGTAGTGTAGTGTTTAATGTAAGTACAGAAAAAACGTCTTCGCATAAGAATAAAAAAAAATACTAAGTAAAACAATAAAAGTTAAAGTATGTTCGCAGATTAGCATGCGTGTCCGGGGAACCTCGTCCCCTGTCAGCGTGCACGGGCCATTAAACTCGAGTGGCAAACTATCCTTATTCTTATGTGTAATGCAGTGAAGCAACACCTTTATAAAGCTGTCGTTTATATACATGCTATGCGAAATGCAAATCGAGAACATTCTGCATCCTACAATATTATTTAAATGTAGGTATTAGTTGAAATTCAGTAATACTAAATGCATGACTAATACGTTTCAAACTTCGTTTTAACCCCGTTTCCACTTCGCGTTTTTTTTAATACGTTTGAAATAGTGTAAAAACCCGATTATTCCCAGCTGTCCCCTCTAACCCCGTCCCCTGGGGGGACAGCTGGGAATTATATTCCCAGTTGAAACCAGATAGTAGCATAGAGACGTATGACACGAGCATAGAACAGATGACACGAGTAACAGCCTGTTTGCCTACTGACCGCGGAAACCTATACTGTTATATTGAATTACTCTTTGGTGGAAACGTATTACTCATGCATTTAGTATTATTGAATTAGGCTTCAATTTGTTGTATCGAGCGCGATGTCTGGAAATTATAATAAAGTCTGCGTTGAAATGTTACGTTTATGAAGTTGAAACTAGCTTTTCATAAATGACCATTTCACTCCAAAATTACAGATAATGTTTATCAAAAATTGGAACATAATATGCACTTAAGGTCGCAATTTGTATTTAATTTTAGTAATTGTACTAATTAGTGAGTCCAAACTACGATTTCTAATATTGGAAACAAAATTAAAAGCTTTAAATGAAAATAAAATTCTAATTGCTTTTTAAACTGGTAATGACGTTTCTATAATTAAATTTAGAAACAAATTGGTTACCTACGTATTTCGGGTAGCTATAGCAACTGTTTTGAACTATTTATAAGTTAAATTTAAAAAAAAAGGAGAGTATATATCTGTATATTCTTCAGCTGGATTGAATTTTTAGGGAGTAGATATCATACGGGCGATATGGAGGTTAACTCAGAAGCAAAATTGATTGATTTAGAACTAGCCGCGTAACGGAGTTTGGCCCGCAATAAGTCCGAATTCCGTGGGAATATAAATTCCGTCGGAATTAAAAGTAGGGTATGTTACTCTTTATTAATGTAGCTTTCTATTCGTGAAATCGTACATACGTAAATAAATCCGTCAGCCTCTGTGGCGCGCCTGTCAAACGCCTGCAACGCAGAAGGTTGCGGGTTCGATTCCTGCCGGGCAAGTATTTATGCTTAAAAATTAATATTTTATCTGGTCTGGGTGTCTTTCTATCTATGATATGTATGTATTTACAAAAAAAGTATTGTGTAGTATATCTATCGTCTAGTACTCATAGTACAAGCCTAGTGCTTAGTTGGGGGCTACATTACTGTGTCCAATGTCGTGCATTTTTTTTATCACACATCTAGTTACTATATAGTAACCTGATATGTAAAGGCTATATGCGCAGAAGTCGTAGCGGAGGCACGTCGCCATATTCTATTCTGCGGTTATGTCAAAGGAACTTAGGCACCAACCTACATTGTTTGTTGACGATTACATTATGAAAGAATATGAAGTAGGTAAACATGATACAAACATGGGTGTTTTCTTACACATCATAATCTCATGTTTGTCGGTGTTCAACTTCCGCTGTTCGCGTCTCGAAATTACTTTGTTTTGATCCTTTTCAGACAATAAATAGAGCAATACATAGGTAATGTTATTATTATTCTAATGGAACAAATCTGCTATTGTCATATTTAATTTATGTCCAATTTTCTTGGCATTGATTGACTTTTCTGTTGAAAGACGAGCCTTTTTCTACCGGAAAAAGAACACATTATTTGATTCAACCCACACATATTGAAGTAACCAATTCCACCGGTAGAGTAATATCGATTAACGGATTATTGTTGTATTATTAAATTAATTTAAAAATAGCACTTTCTGTTCTTATAAGTTAAAGTAATAGCTTAAGTGACTAAAATAAGTATAAAGTATAAAGTTAATATCTTAGTAGTTGCACTTCTGTAACTTTAAGTTTCTAACAAAGAAGTCTGGCCGTTAGTCTATTGTTTAGATGTTTTATTTAGATTGTTGTTTTTACACGTTTAATAAAATCACTCTTTTCAACATAATATTGTACGATGCATGAGTTTTATCTCACCGTAAAATTGAGTTTTCGAGCGACATGATTGGATCTCTGCTGGAATTTCACTTCATGTTTACGGTAAACGCTCTTTTATAGATTCTTCAGCCCGAGCTTTGGTATAACAATACCTACTGTATTCATACTTCACGAGCTACGCTGTCGAATACCAAAGTGTTTTAAATATAATCCTAATATTCTAAACGTCTTGTTTGTATTTTAGTTCAGTTATTTAATACTTAGCTGTACGAGATATTTCAATGTAGTTGTTGATACAGTTTGTTGATCTTAATCAACAAAATAATTAGTGTCTTCAAACTTTCCAGTTCCGACAGCTGATAACACTTCCACTTACGGCAATATATTATTTATCTGTAAACAAATCAGAATCAAATTCAAATTCATCATAATAAAACATTATGTATGTATGATTTACCAATGTCCATTCTAATTGAATCCGAACACACAATCTAATCCACCAAAATTAGAAGTAAATTAGCCAAGAGCATACATATACCTAGTCAATTTCTGATATGAATTTGCATTCGTGACTGGACATAGTCCAAGCTGCCTCCGGCGGTGACAGGTACATCAGTCAGCGAAGCTTCGCTAATCCAGCTAACATGGTGCGGTTCTGTAGGCAACTACTAAATGTATCTTTGATTCATTATATAAACTTAAATAATAATGAAACTCATTTTACTGATTTTAATCGACTTGTTTTCATTAATTTCAGCATTGTTGCAATGCCGCTTTGGAGCCACAGATTCCTTCCTTCCTTCCTTCCTTAAGTTTCATTTCAATTTAACATCGCTAAAACTGAAGAAAATTCTCTTTATAATTAAGTTAATTTTCAGTGTACCTACTACTTTTCGCTACTTTTCGCACGTGTTGGACTAAATGGTGAGTTTCTCTAAGATTTTTTACGTCCGCTAGACAATTTCTTAAAAAGTTGTTTCGGATTTTTTGATAGGTGGCACTGTGAAGTTTAAAAGATTGAATATCCACCGTTACCTTTAACAGTCGTTAACTTGAAAATCTTCTTGAAATTTGGGATTTATGTGTCACTATGTTATCAAACAGTCCTAAAACTATTTCATAAAAATGTGTGTGACACCTTACCCTTAGTTTATTTACCGTTTAAGTTGACGGTTTTAAAAAGCTTCAAAGCGCGTTGCCAGAAGTAAGAAATACTATTGAGCGAGACTAGGTAAGTAAGTAGATATGTTGTCTTACATTTAGATCTGAAGGTCGTGTAAAGTTCTAATCTCACTTGATACAACCAAGAAGCGTTACGCTTGAACCGAAAGCAAAGCTTTATTTACTTTAAGGCGCCATTACACGGGTCATATAAACCGTCAAAGTTGGACGAGCGTCTCGCTATATTCTATCCAGCTTTCGTCGAAATGCCGCCGATCGAGAATCTTTACCCCGGTTTTATGTTACAATATTCACTCACGCGTGATAGACTTCAATTTAAGAAACACTCTTTCAAGATCACTTTCAAGCCTTTAGGAGGTAGGTCGATTGAAAACACTTTATTGTATTTTTATATTGCATGATGCAGTAATTTAATAGGTATAATACCTACCTATTTAGGTGGCTATACAAAAATATTTATAAGTACTTACACATAGAACTCCCTCCCTCCTCAGTCGTTCCCTTAATGATGAGGATCGTGACTCCTCTGGTGCAGTCGATTGACCGCCCTTTTCCACTGCCCTCTATCGTTGGTTTCATGTAGCGCAGTGCTTAGTGGTACATCCAGATGTTCTGATATTTGGCTATACAAAAATATTTATAAGTACTTACACATAGAACTCCCTCCCTCCTCAGTCGTTCCCTTAATGATGAGGATCGTGACTCCTCTGGTGCAGTCGATTGACCGCCCTTTTCCACTGCCCTCTATCGTTGGTTTCATGTAGCGCAGTGCTTAGTGGTACATCCAGATGTTCTGATATTTGGTCGGTCCAACGCTTGGGACTCCGTCCACGTGGCCTTTTCCCCTCAACCTTCCCTGTCACCATCAGGCGGTCGAGGTTATTCGAAGCTCTGCGGGACACATAGAACTAACTTGGTTTATATCAGAGACTAGCTGCGCCCCGCGGTTTCACCCGCGTAAGTCCCGTTCCCGTTTCAGTTCCCGCGGGATTAAAAGTATTCTATGTCCTTCTCCTGGTTCTAAGCTACCTCCCCACAAATTTTCAGACAAATCGATTTAGCCGTTCTTGAGTTATAAATGGTATCACTAACACAAATTTCTTTTATATAGATAGATATGTTTCTTTTATATATAAATATATATAAGATATAAGATATAGATTAGAAGGAGAAAGGCCGCCTGATAGTGAAGATTTTTTATGTTCATTACATAGCATTACATAGTATACAATAATACTATGTAATGAACATAGAAAATAATACATATTTGTAAATAATACAAAGTCGCTTCCCTGTCTGGATGTTTGTATGTATGCTTAGATTTGTAAAACTATGCGACAGATTTTGATGCGGTTTTTTAGTATATGTAGTGATTCAATAGAAAGGTTAATGTGTACAACAAATCCTGATATACCCGCGGGA
The DNA here is from genome assembly GCA_949358125.1 of Idaea dimidiata. Classification (NCBI taxonomy): domain Eukaryota; kingdom Metazoa; phylum Arthropoda; class Insecta; order Lepidoptera; family Geometridae; genus Idaea; species Idaea dimidiata. The sequence continues at coordinate 8,545,096 of OX442339.1, read as the reverse complement.
TCGGGACTTACGCGGGTGAAACCGCGGGGCGCAGCTAGTTTATCATATACATTAAGTTAAGCTGTTCGGAAATTTACTCACACACCTTTAAAAAAAGATGACTCAAAAAGAACAATGACGTTCGAATTTTGAGTCAAAATTCGAACGTCGTTGTTCTATTACCCACCAACTAGATAGGTAATCTAAGTACTTACAATTTTTTGACAATTTTTGCAACGTGTAGTGAAATATGGCACAGCGTAAAATAAGATGTCACCCGCTAAAAAAATGGGACGACAGGAGCGGAAGATTAGTTATTGCAGTACATAACCTCGCGGTGCAATTACCTGCTGCGTCTGTGCCAGAGAACAGAGGTCTCATTCTATGTTAGGTAGGTACCTACTGTTTTATCTGATAAGTAGGCACATTGTGAAGTATCTGGTAAAAAAGCCCTCCCAAATTTTTATCACGAGAATTTTCTATTTATTTAGGTCCTAAATAAGTCGTATCGTGCTCTCTTGTAAGGAATGAATTTCAGGGATTTGAGTAAGTACCAGCGCAAACAACTTCTTTCCCCCTGATTTTTCTTTCGTTCGTGTTTGTTGTTTCTTCCAATCCCGTAATCGAGTTTGTAGTTTGTCTATGTTTTGGATCTACCCAGTATCTTCGTTATAACACGAGAAAGTTCGCTTGAAATGAACGTATTTACTTCGATAAAGTCTTGCAATTGTAAATGTTTGGCACGTAGAAGATCTATATTGGCGGTAATGAGCTAGGTTATAAATTAATTGGGATTATAATTGAATTAGATTAAATAAATTATACCAAAAATTTACAAAACCCTTTACATAAGTAGACATATGTATATACTAGCTGCGCCCCGCGGTTTTACCCACGTAAGTCCCGTTCCCGCGGGAATAACGGGATAAAAAGTAGCCTATGTGTTAATCCAGGTCCCCAGCTACATATACTCCAAGTTTCATCGCAATCGGTTCAGTAGTTTTTGTGTGAAAGAGTAACAACCTCACATACATACATACAAACTTTCGCGTTTATAATATTAGTAAAATAAGATAAGATAATGTGGTATTTATTATTGTAACATAATATTTGTTTATTAGTATATTATTATAAATATATATATTTTTTTAAGGTAGATTATTATTTTATGGTAAAATAAATAAATAAAAATAAAATTTATTTCATATTCTTAGGTGTAAACAATTGTGGGAGCCACCTTTTAAGTATCAAATACTTGTGTTAGGTGGCACCGCTCTTCTATATCTATTGGTACATTATAATTATGGTCTTCTCATTTTACAATATTTTACATGGAAATAAGAATCAATTATATATTTTAATTATAATTTAAAAGAATGTACTTAAATTTAATCAAGTAGTTACAATAATCAATAATGTAATTTAATTCAATTAATATTATTATTTTCCAATTTAATCTAGTATAATACCTAACAGAAAAGGTTCCAATCGAATTCAATAGAATTTCAATCACCAAAACAATATAATAGTAGTTTATGCACCGAGGTACTAAAGTACTGTCTTATATAGCGGGCGTCATATTGAATCCAAAGCGTACGAAGGACTCTAGAGGGTTAACTCCCGAGCGCAGCGAGGGTGTTAAAAACTTAACTCCTTCGCTTCGCTCAGGAGTTATGTACCTAGAGTCCAGAGTGAAGCGTGGGATTCAAGCGCCCAAGATAAAGACAGGCTTTAGTACCGAGGTGAATACTCTACTTTACACATCTACTGCGAGACAATAAAAGGGCTACAAAAATAAGCATTTAACTAACAACAAAAAAATACTAGAAATATTTTAAAGGAAAAATTCATCTTCAAAAACTCACTTGCGGCCAGGGACGCGAGTTCAAATCTCGCCGCAAGTGAATTTTTAAAGATGAACTTTTCCTTTAAAATATTTCTAGTAAATATGCCTTGAGCAATAAAAACAAATTACGAAATAACAAAAAAATAGATTAAGTCAACGTATCTTACTAATATTATAAACGCGAAAGTTTGTATGTTATGTGAGGTTGTTACTCTTTCACGCAAAAACTACTAAACCGATTGCGATGAAACTTGGAATATAGGTAGCTGGGGACCTGGATTAACACATAGGCTACTTTTTATCCCGTTATTCCCGCGGGAACGGGACTTACGCGGGTGAAACCGCGGGGCGCAGCTAGTATTAAATATATTGACAGCTCTATATTAATTAAATTTAACAATGTTACATTAAAATGACGAAACCACACATCGGCCTTAGCTGATGAAAAAAAAAAGTTGGGGCTTTATACTAACCAAAACTTTTTGCTTTACCCTTCCGTCCGTGAAAATAGAAAAAAATAGCAGTTTTTATTTTTTTAATGTGTTATGTCTAGGTGGCCAGTTCGAAATGGTCGTATGCTACCAGAACCTTAGTTCCAAATTTAAATTACTTTATGCCCTAGGTGCATAATGAGCACTTTATGCACCTAGGGAATAAAGAGTCGCTTTACGTTGACCTTTTTGGTCAAATAAAGTAACTTTGTAGAGCAGTAGGTGTGTAAATAAAATTATTACACTTACAACTAAAATAAGAGAATGTTCTTTTAAATTCCGAGAATAACAACACAAGGTTAGTGTTATGGTAGTAAAGTAGTAGAAGTGTGAAATTGATATTTGAGTGTGAAATTGTATGGTGTATTTTAATTATTTATTATATTTATCACAAAGTGACCTACCAGTACAACTAAATAGTCCCTTTTCCATGCCAATAAGGTTGCCTGGAATTAATCGCTTTAAGCGATAAAGGCCTATTTGTTTAACATTTATTTAGTTTATAATTTTGTTTTAAAATGTGTTGTATTTGTAATATTTTTATGGTTGATCATCAAATAAGGTATTATCTATCTATCCACATAAACAAAACTGATAGCTAATTATAAGAAAGGTACAATAGGCGGCCTTATTGCTAAAAGCGATATCTTCCAGACAACCTACAGAATTTGAAGATACTTAGAACTTATTACAAGGACTATACAAATTATCAAGTACTACTTAAAATAAATATAGAACAAGATACATTCTAACAGCATAAATTATGAAGCAAGTGTGCACGTATGTTATGACAATTTAATAATCGGGGAAACAGTATCTCGCCACGCCAGCACCAGCACCACTCGCTCGCGAGAGAGGGTAAAAACAATTACTCCCCAACAAATCTCGGATGACGTGTATATTTCTTACAAAACAAATTCGTTATCTCTTCAGAGATATTTATTGCGATACAATATGTTTTTTTCTTATTTCCGTTTATCTTTGATTTCTGAAACAATAATGTTACTAGGAGAAATATATTGGTATTTCAGGTTTTATTTGTTAAAGGTACCTACTACAGATAAGTATTTGCTCAAGTGATAGAGGAATAGGTAAGAAGAGGTAAGAGAGATCTTGTGATTTTGTTGAAATTTTCTGTACATACAAGATGTAACGGGTAAGCCCTTTTAATCCGAAAGGGGGTTGTTCTAGACGTTTAGGCGAACAACTTTTGTTCTACGAGTTTTGAAAATTCGAAGTACTTTTCAAAAAATTTAGGTTTAAGTTTACTTGAAAATCAGCTGTTTCTTAGAGTTCGAGGTCATTGACCTTATGTTGTTCTTTCATTTAGTTTGGTCTACTACAATCAAACCTTCAATTACCTTTATTTTCAAAAACAGCTGTTTTTCCAGTGAAACATAATCTCAAAATTTTCAAAAAAAAAGTTCGAATTTTCAAAAGTCGTAGAACAAAAGGTGTTCGCCTAGACGTCTAGAACAACCCCCTTTCGGATTAAAAGGGCTTACCTGTTACATCTTGTATATTAATTTAGACAAGTTTTTAATTTTAATGTTTGTTAAAAGATAACTTTTATTACCTACTGGAATCAGTACAGTCCAACTAGATTAAAAATCTTTTAAAAGTAATACCAATTTTAGAACAGCTCTACAACAGTGAATATGCATCTTTATTACATACTGTACGGTAAGTATACGTACCTACTACGTGGATCTACGAGTACCTATATATAATGCTATTGAAATTATATAGATACAACTAGCTGCGCCCCGCGGTTTCACCCGCGTAAGTCTCGTTTATCCCCTTGAGGGTTGAATTTATCAAAATCCTTTCTTAGCGGATGCCTACGTCATAACATCTACCTGCATGCCAAATTTCAGCCCGATCCGTCCAATCGTTTGGTGTAGCAACTGCTATGCCACAAAGGACTAAGATAATTAATTGCTTGGTTCAAGTACTAATTCCCAGATCCTATGAAATTAGTTATAAATGTTAACTATCAACCTAACATATTGTCTTTACTTTATATTGTCAGGAATTTAAATTAGAGTACATAGGAGATGAGACAACTTGGATCTGCTTCGCTTTTATTGTGGAAAGATATTAAGTTACCCTCGGATGACACACATCATACCTTTCACCTCACTGGAGTAGAAGAAGTTTGCTGCTTGTAGATCTTTATGTGCCAGCTCTAACAGGAATAATTGCCACCACCTGCATATGAAATAGACCCATGACCATGGGTCACTAAAATAGTCATACATCCTAACCTAAACTTATATAGGTTCACTCCTATCTTTCAACCTAGGTGTTTAAACATTATGAACTTTCATACAAGAAATCAGTTAAAGGTTAATATAGGTAGGACTCAACTATGTATTTACAAGTAAATGGATTTATAGCTATGTCAAAGTCCCGTCAGTCAATTGTAACAAGAATAAAGAGCCTTGCGGCTAGTAGCAACTAATTTCTGATTTAGTAATGGTATTGTCTTGTCACCTCTCCCCTTAAAGGGTATGTGTACTGGTCGCAACCAAATACCTCATGGCCTGGGGCAGTATATCAACTGCAGTACTATCCTGAGCATTCCGCATCCTTGGATTAGTACAAGGCCTGGACAGGTCGGCAGACGCATCTCCGACCTGACCAACATAAGAACAACACCTCTATTTGTCATAATATGGTCTTGCAATAATATCTCGAGCTCTCGACATACTGCGGTAAGTAAGTCATGTCATGTAACGATAATTTGTAACAAGAAATATGGGGTAGTTGAATATGGGATAAAACACGATGATAACCAAACGATAACACATTCTGTTAATACACATGATATTGGATAGATTAGGATATATGAACTAAAACTACTTAGCTTTAAGTATTCCTAGAGATGATGTTACTGGCTGCACAAACCGGGGACACAATTCTACACTTTAACAATACTTTTCTTAATGTTAGTTCACCACTCGAAATCGGCGGTAAAAAAGGAAGCTTGATTTCTTCCCATAGACAATACATACCTTGCCCTACCATAGACATTGCATGTGTGTTGCCATGGACATCGCGGAAGTTCGCGACATTTGGGCTGTGCGTTGATAGATCACTATGTCAATCAGCCAGTCACCTTTGAGTTATACATATGTAGATGGAGTATTCGCGTGTAATGTAACGCAGAGATTCGGGCATTAGGTAGTTACATACAGCGAGCACATTGTGAGTAGAATCTATAATGTAACATTACAAGTGAATGCTCGCAGTATTCTATACCTACTGCACCTTTATTTTACTAATATCTATTATAAACGCGAAAGTTTGTATGTATATATGTATGTGACTTTGTTACTTTTTCACGCAATAACTACTGAACCGATTGCAATGAAACTGGAATATAGGTAGCTGGATACCAGAAATAACACATACTTTACTTTTTATCCCAAAATTCACGTGGAATCGGAACTTTACGCTGGTGAACTCGCGGGGCGCAGCTCGTACTATAAAAAAGAGATTACACCACTCTCTACTTGGCTATTTATATATTATACCGCCTCTGTGGTGCAGCAGGCGACGAAGCTCGGATTGCAACGCAGAAGGTTGCGGGTTCGATTCCCGCCGGGAACAAATATTTCTGCTGACCATAAATGTTTGTTTCTGGTTCTTGGTGTTTTCTATGTATAGTATGTATATATTTACAAAAAAAAAATGATATGTAGTATATCCGTTGTCTAGTACCCATAGTACAAGCCTAGTGCTTAGTTTGGGGCTAGATAGCGCTGTGTGTAATGTGTGTGTGTGATGTCGTGCAATATTATGTTATAGCTCCCCACCGACAGCCAAATGTAGACATTCCGTGCGGGGTCCACTATACCCGAGCGAACACCCCGAAGTGCGGCGTCGGGGATCAAGTTATAAAGACTGATCTAGTCCCCAATGCTAGACTGGTTCTCATGAAGGAGAGTAGCCAAAGAAGTACATAAAGAGATTAGTAGCGACTTTAAACCGATCTGTGAACTTATCATGTAAATACTGGCAGTGTAAATCTTAACAAAACATAGTTGTCATTCTCAGGCGCCGCATTCTCGTATTTAAATGAGGTATCCTTCGACTAAAAACAATCAGCCCTTGAAGGGTGTCTACTAAATAGTTTGTCACACCGCACCGGGGTGAATAACAATAAGGTCCTTTGTTCCGGTTCGCCTTCGCCTTAGATGTAAGTATTCAATCTGCTCGAGACATAACCAAGACGTTGTTCGTCCCTTCGAACTACATTTACTGCTCCCCGCCGGACTATTTTAATGTGTTAAAGGATTTATAGTTTTGTTTAATTTGTTAACTTTTGCTTTGATCCATTTTGGTTAGAATGTTTTGTTTTGGGTGCGGGTAGACAAGTGTTTCATATAGATAAAGTGATGTGTATTCCTATCGCTAAAGTGGAATGAGAAATAAATTATCACACAGCGATCGGTCTCAGTCGTTTGAGTAGGAAAACGATTGTTGTACAAGTATAATAGGTATGTTGTTTCATTTATTTCAGACTAGCTGCGCCCCGCGGTTTCCCCCGCGAAAGTGAAAAAGCGGTTGCACTTTTTCGTTCATCACTCGGGTTCTACTAATTGGATTTCGATGCAAAGTATACCACGACCTTCCTCGAAAATAGAACTATTTTAGATTGAAAACCAAATTCCAATCGGATTATTAGTTTTTAATTGTATAAGGAACAGACAGAGAAACCGACAGACAGCCATGAATATAAAAAATATATAACTTTGTTCCACTACTTATCTTAAGTCCCCTAGACCACTTATATTTAATTTACTTCCAAGTACAGACTTTTTGTCCTCTCTTCTTTTATTATAAGTATAGATAGATAGAAGATAGATAACGGCCGGGACCAGCTGCTTAACGTACCTTTCGAAGCTTGAAAGGCCCGAGAAAATACTTGTGATCACACACTTGTTACTATCACCTATCGAATAAATGACCGTGGCCGGCCTTGCTTAGCTCGCCTACGTGAATATGTGAGTATAAGGTAATCAGGATCAGCGAGTGCCTTTGCTGTACTTTACCTTACATTTTCTCTCAACTTTCTATCTGAGGATGATAGATATATTATAATCATCATAAGCATTTAGAAAACGATCTCAATTTTTTTAAATGTCGATCATCATTTAATTAAAATATAACTTTATTAGCTCGGTCCCGCGGTTATACGCACGTAAGTTCTTATCTCGCAGGAACTCCTTACCACTTTTGATCCCTATGGGGTCATAAATCCTATGTTACTCGCTTCATCACTTATATTATCCCTATGCAAGTTTTCATCCAAATCGGTCGAACTATTTGACCGTGAAGCGGGAACAAACAAACAAAACGAACCTAAGCGGTCGCTCATCAAAGTACAGATACTGCCAGGCGCGGCAAGTACTACAGTAGGCTTCAACAGGTACTTCCCTGGTCGTCTGTTTAAGTGTGGATTTTTGCACAGCGGAAGGTAAGGTGTTGCGCGGCCTACTTATCTTTAAAATATCTTTTAAGGTTGCCTGGAAGAAATCGCTTTAAGCGATAAGGCCGCCTATTTGTTCAACATTTATTTAGTTTTAAATGTGTTGTTTTTGTAATATTTTTGTGATTGATCAAATAAAAGTGTTATCTATCTATCTATCTTTTTAGAGATAACTAGCAACGCCCCGCGGTTTCACCCGCACAAGTTCCGTTCTCGCGGGCATATCGGATTAAAAAGTATCCCGTTATTAAAAATACTTTTTACTTATTAAAAATACTATTTACGCAGCTAGTTTAGAAGTAAAGTATCAGCAGATATATATACAAAAATTCAATAAGTATTCTCGTCTGGTCTAATGTTCGGAAAGATAAGTCAATTTGGCATCCTCATAGTTTTTCTTTGTTTAGCGAATGGAGTTCTGTATTCGTCTACTCGAAATCCAGTAACTGGAAAAACTTTTTGTCTACATCCTACTTTTTTGTTTTAGAGAAATAGGTACTTGTTTCTATTATTTTCGTACCCAAAGTTCTGATCGATTTGGTTAAGTTTGTACAATTTGTTATGTAGGGCCACAGTCCTATAACACTTACATAAAAATGATAAGTAATAAGTGTATTAGACCCAAGAAGACCTGGCTTAATGACGTCGTAAAGGGTGATATGCGTGCCAATGGTCTCACTACACGGCATGCCGAAGATCGGCGAGAACCTCCCGAGAGGGATGCAACCGGGAACATCGCTCGGATGATGATGATGATGACTTCTGCATGTAGTTTAGACAAACTACAGATTTTTACCCGGTCAAACTATCTGCCGATAATTGGTTCTTTATATAAGGTTCTTGACATTAACACCGATTTCGTACTGATCAAACTATCGGCAAGAAGTCGGTAGTGTGCGGGGTCTTATATTGATACCTTATAAACAATGGATTTTATAAATGACGCATTCATAAAAAACAAACAAACAAAGTGTTTCATAACCAATAAATCTTTAATAACTGATATACAAATTGCTCTTGCAGTAATTAACACTCATCGAGCGAAAACCACCGGCATCAATTTTGAAATGATTGGCACCGACGGAGAGTGATCCAAATGGGTGGCTTAAACACTCATTTGATATTCACATTCAGTATGGAACGACTGGTACGTTGCCACGCAAATTGCTACTAATTTGTCCATATTCATCGCGTTCCGAGTAGAGCTCTTAGTTTCAATATTATTATGCTAAGCACATTAAGTGTAGCTTAACCAAAGGAACTATCTGAATAAAGTTTATTAGATTTAAAGCCATTCACTTAAAATCAGGAAATAATATGTATGTACCTATCTACGAAAAATAAAATGTAAGAAAAAGAGGCACTGAAATTTCATCAACGAACTTGCAGTTGCCTAAGCCTAAAATACAGTTTCGATGATTTTTATTAAGAAATACGCTTTCACAAGAAATCTCCCAAGATTTTCAAACAAAAACATTCTAAAGCAAAACTTCTAGAAAAATATTTATACCTACATCAAAAGATCTTAAGTGACGTTTTCATATGAAATTCTTGTAGAAGAAAATATACCAACGTTACCCACACAAAGTATGTTGGTAGCACGACACTAGAAAGTTATATAAGGTTTAATGTAAGCTCAGTTTATCCGGGTGTAGTTTAAGCGCGGGGTAGGATTGCACCTGCCTCCGACCTCGCTTGCATTTTGGCGCACGCCAAATCCTGTGACCCACATACGGGATCGTCGGCTCTGCTTTGGCATAAATTGTGGGACGCGTTTGTAATTGTCGAACTGTTTCAGAATATGTTGTTTTAAATGTCATTAGGGAAGCTTAGGTCATATTGTGTTCAGGTTAATAAGAGGACCCAGCGTAAGGCCCTTTTTCTTAAAAAGATAGCAAATGATAACAACAATATTTCGAAGAGTCCAGAGTAATAAAATAACATAAGATTATTAAATACTTTTACTTAGGTATATTTTGTTTATGCTTCAGTAATCTTTTGTTTCTTTTTAATTAATTTTAATTCTAATACTTTATATTAAATATAAACGAACTACGTGATCGCTAGGAAAATGTTTAAATTTACGAATAACATCATTTATTGATAACTAGCTGCGCCCCGCGGTTTTACCCGCGGAAGTCCCGATCTCACGTGAATATTTGAATAAAAAGTCAATGGGTTATTCCACGTCTCCAGCTGCCTATGTTCCAAGTTTCATCGCGTTTCATTTTGCGTGATTAAATAACAAACTTTATGTGTGTTTGTTCAACATACAAATATTCAGCTTTATAATATTAGTAATAAATAGGGTAGGATCTACCAGAGTGGCAGTTAGAAAAAGAATTTCCTTATTGCCACATCATCCCCAGTCTGAAAATTCAGTGCGGTAGCCATAAAAAAAGTGGTACCTTCATAATATGTGTTCAAGCAGATATTACACAACAAGGTTATACTCGTCACATAAATAATTAAAATAGCATTATGTTTGTACAACGTATAAACAATTTGTGTTCACATTTTCGCATAAACGTAAATAAATGTTATACATTTCGCTGCGAAACACATTCCAAAGTTATTTTGTTATTTATGTTTATCTCTCTAAAATTATCTCTGGAACAATCGTTAGGTGTTTTCACGCAACGTTCTAAAACTTGTTAATTAAAACTCATTAAAAGCTTAATTTCAACATTGTTGGTAATTAAGAAGATTCACGATCTGCGAACGCTATTATCTTCGCCGAATTCTCCTTTCGTCGAATTATTCAGTAAGAAAGCAACAATATTAAAACGGCTTTTTTGGCTAATTTACTAAAATTTTGTTTGAGATTGACTGTGGTTGCTAATTACCGTCCATTTCGTTTTAATTTAGTTGCTTAACTTTGTACTCTAACATCTATCTCAACTTTTACTAGTTGTATTTAAAATTAAATTAAATATTTCGTGAATTAATTATTACAGTACCTACTATAAAAGTTTTTATAACTTTGAACTCCTAATTTATTAAGGTTATCAAATCAGAACTAAAATGTATTCATATTACTTTTAGGTAGTAGATTTTAAAGTACAGAGAGAACGACCAACTAACTCAAAAATACTGAATTAAAACAATTAATTAATATGATTTTAGCAATCCAATCATTATTACGTGTTTGTTGTCAAAGTTTATGTCTCTCGATATGTCGTTTTATGCTGTATTATGAACATTATTATAATAAATTACCTACAATTAAACCACTTTATGCTTTTGAAACAAACTATATGCAACAATTTGGCATTTGCAGTGGATGTTAGGTTAACCACAATCATAATTTTAGAGTAGAAAATAAACCGCAGGAATCAGCACGATTGGTTGACGCAAAGCTTACCTACCTACTTCGACACAAACAAAATTAAAGTTTTGGACGGAAGGCCACTTAACGTTTAATTAAGCGTAGCATTGCAAGCTACGGAGGGTGCGTCTTGGATACGAAATGCTACGACTATGAGATACTAGCGGGTCGCAGATGAACGGACGACCCCCACGTTCGCTCGTGCCCTCGTGGCTTTTGACATTGATGAAGGCTTATTCTGAATATAGTCTCGGATATTTATTTGTTTTTGTATCTTCCTCTATAGTAAATATTGTTTTTGTTTGTTCCCGACGGATATTGCGCGTGGGGTTGCATTAGTCATGGAAAAAATACCGTCAAATACCGTCGCTTTAAGCGATAAGGCCGCCCATTGTGCCATCTAATTTTTAAGTTGTTTATGTGTTTTCCTCTTATTGTAATTATTTAATTGTGGTGTGTTGCAATAAAGAATTAATCAATCAATCAATCAATCAAAGTCAAACTAATTTGTAAAACGTAACTGCTAATAAGTTAAAATTTCAGAAAGATAATCTTTACTAAGTGATAGTTAAAGTAACCATTAAACTTCTCTGAGTATCATTACAAATTAGCAGTTAGTGCTTTTCCGACGAAAGACAAATGTAAGAAAGAAAACACTTGATATTAACTTTAGCCTCGTATCATTTATTTTGTATGTTGGTAGGTGTAATCTGTAAATATGCTTCCGCCTACAAAACAAAACACGGTTAATAGACATAAATGACGATGTGTCACCGCAATAATGCCGCAATCTCAAGACAGTATAAAGAATAAGTACGCGGATGTGTGTAAGGTTCCCTCCTAATTACGAGCATGTCACAGCCACACTGGTGATTGATTGTAACGCTAATATCTGAAACAATGTCCTGACAATAGATGGCATGTGCCACAACGTACACTACGTTTGATTTTCCTCCTCAATTTAGGATCTTCGTTGTTTTCTTTTGTGAGTTGGTAAGCGTCGATACTTAAAATACTATTTGGTACAAAATATTAAATTTCTGATTAAATAAAGTAGGTATATATTTTAAATATTAAATAAAATCACGTTAGCATCAATAAGTTATAGGCGGAAATTGTTTTGTCAAAACCTATAGAGATCGATGGATATTTACAAAATGAAAAATTCATTGTACTTTAATTTCTATGCTTCTTTAGTAGTTACATATAAAAGTAAACATTTTGTCGGATTGTTAAAGTAGCCCCAAAACTGTCAAAGTCACCCTGGAGTATAAGAAGCCCCGGTTTACTTTAATGCGTGTATGTAGACATCCATAATATTCTTTATACACGAATTAAAAAATGGAGGATGTTCTCTCTTGGTCCGTATTTTTTTATATATTTGTTTCGTAATAACTTTGTTATAAAAACTTTGTATGTAAGTCTCGTAGAAATAACGAAGACTATTGATGGATGAAACCGTGAAACAATGCTAGCTTTCCAATGTAAATTACTACATTTTCTTACCGAGAATATTACAAAAGCACCATAAACTAACGTCATAATAAAAGCTAAATACGAAAAATGTGCTGTACTGCACGTAGCACGTATATGCAAAACAGACTGGATCTACTTTATTTAATACTTAAGGGTCAGAGTATACTACAAACTTTTCAAATAGACGACAGGTCAACCTATGAAAAGTTTCTATATAACTGATTAAAATAAATAGCTGTTGACTTACGTCCGTTTACTTACGTAAATAGTTGTGATGTACGTCCAAATCCTGTGAAAACATCGGGCCAATGATACTCCTGAATAATAGTGACTCCATTCTATTGGTGAAAGAATTTTTTAAATTCGGTCCAATAGTTTTGTAGCCTATTTGTGACCAACAAACAAACAAATAAATCTTTTTTCTTTATAATATTAGTATAGATACGCTAAGGATTGCATAAACGGAAAACAAGCTGAACATGACAAAGTCATACATAAGACACAAAAAATGTTTTCCGTAAAAAGATTTGTCGGCGAGCTATCTGCCGATTAAAAAGTGTGTAGTTTGCTCTACCCATAGCTATGTGGATCGGTGGCGCCCCACGGGGTTGGTTTACGTGAACTACGTGACCATTGTCACATGCTCGATTAGTTGTACACCTGAGCCACGTGAGCGACTTGAGCGAACGTCCATCAGCGTAACTTAATCTAACCTATCGTATCTTCCCATGTTGGATGTTCGGTAGATGAGAAAATGAAAAATAAAGTATCTGCTGCAATGTTATTCTAACTGTTTGTCAAATATTTACGATGAAACCTATTTTAGGCCTAAATTATTGTTTTTTTTTTTAAAAAAGGATGATACATCATTAATTTTTGTCAATAATCGAGAAGTCGTTTGATGGAGGTAGCTTGCAATCGCTATTTGTGGCGTCGGGTCGTATGGGGGAAGCCTATGTTCAGCAGTGGACGGATAAGGACTGAAGTATATGTTGGTCAATAACTCAATAAAAAGGGTGGAACTAGTACCTTGATGTACCGTTTATAACAAAAGATAGTCAATAGACATCTCCCTTATTTATAAACGATAATTAACAGATGACTAAGTTTTGTGACGTTTGTTAAGAAAAAGACAAACGATTCATAATTTCTTCTATGGTTTTCGCGATTTTACATAATAAAACACTTTATTTACCGGGTTTAATCGCGTTTTATTTATGATTTTTAAACAGTTGGCTTTCAGTTGGTTGTTTGGTTGGCAGTCAACCTTGAAAAAGCCAACTGTAAAGTTGGCGAAAGTTCGGTCGGTAAAAATCATGAATAAAAGGCGAAATAACCCGGTAAATAAAGTGTTTTATTAAACGATTCATAGTTTATGCATCTGTTAATCATCGTTTATAAGTAATGGAGACGTTTATAACTTTAATCAAAATGCTACTAATATAGATATGTACCTATCTTATATGTTTCTATATTGCTAATAGATCTAAAAGCAAAAGCACAAATAACGCTGCTTTATAGAATTTTGTTACGTAAACCTTTAAGTCTGAAATTCTTTAACGCTGTCGCTACCGGATCTTATTTATAAGGTAGTTTGAATTTTCAATTTCTGTTTAGTATTATTCTAATTTCTATTTAACGGTTTTTGAATTACAATGATAAGACAAAATAGTTACAAGAGTGCTAGAGCGCGTAGCGAGTGAATTGACTAAATTACGAGCATTGGTGGGTCGGCCAGTATAGCGTACCCCCCTAACCACTTAGAATTATGCGTTGTCCGACACCATGGAACCACTGTCCGTACTCGCACTATGCATACAGATAACATGTATGTAAGTAGGTATAACATACATTGCCCATTTTGACATTTTACACTGATAAAGTTTGTTATTTCATATGTTTGATAGAATAGTTTTTACTATGGTTTTCGCGATTTTGCATAATAAAACAATTTATTTACCGGGTTTAAAAATCATGAATAAAGCGATTAAACCCGGTAAATAAAGTGTTTTATAAGATAGAATAGATTTTGAATAGTGTTTAAGCGTAAGCATTTTGTGCTCAAGTGCAAGTGCATTAATTTTGTACTTAGCCGTTTAACATTATTTATTTATGCTCCAAAAGTTTTTTTTTTAAATAGCGGCGAAAGATTTGTCATAGGTGTTATTAGACATAACTTAACGCGATGCTAACTCCAATGCGTCTGTGTGAATCACTAAAAGACTAACAGAAAACTTTTACACATTTAAAACTGAAAAAATAGTGGTATCAAATTATTTACAATCTAAAAAAGATAGAGAGACCTAAAGCTCGACTGTGCGGAGCCTGTTCGTGCTTGTACAATATTCATGAGCTGCGGTCTCGAGAACCATCTCGCATTCGGACTTCCATCAATATAACGACAATCTCACCCACAAACCTTGTTTACCTTTACGCCTTGAGCGATATATCATGAGGTTAATGCTATTCTACTTTCTGGTTTTATGGTTGATTTACTTATAATTGCGGAAATGAATAGAAGTGGCTAGAATTTTCAGTGGGGTGTGTCTTTCACGACCTGCATTTATGTAGGTATTAAGGTATTTATGTATGTGAATACAGAGAAAGAGCCAACCCACAAATTTGAAAGTTGGCCAAGTTGTATAGACAGGGGGCGTTGCGGTCGTCTGCTACGCTCATCGCTGCCCCTACCACAAAGCACTCACCAGTGACTCAGTGACTAATTCTAAATGTAGGTAGCGTAGGCAAGTCTAAGGTATTGACTTATATTCAATATCTACTGCTATTGCAATTATTAGAATACTTAAATGCTTCATACTGTGATGTTTTATAAATGACTAGCTGCGCCCCCAGTTTCATTCGTGTGAATCCCGTTCCCGCGAGAGTATCGGGATAAAAAGTTACTACCTAGTTTCATCGCAATCGGTTCAGCAGTTTTTGCGTGAAGGAGTAACAAAGACATATACATACATGCATGCACATACTAACATACTTGTAAACGTTTTCGGTTTTTTTTGGATGCGTCTTACTGGTTAATAAATATTTAGACCCAGCGTTGGCCAATAGAATACACTTAAATCATGTCGTAGGTAGGTTAAGAAGATCCAAAGCAAAACATTTTTAGTTTAGAAAATAAAAAATAGCAATTTATTTAAGTACATAAATTTAGGTGTATTTAACGTTGTATTAGTACATAAACACAAGCAACACCGATCTACCCAAACATTTACTTATTAATATAAAAAGAAAAACTACCTACTTTCTTTTTTCCTAACCGTAAATTCATTTAATCCCACCCTTTCTAATTTAGGTTTACACATTCACCTAACCATAAAAACACTAAAAAGAAGACATAGAATGTGTTGCAACCTGAACGAAATTTAGTTGTTGGCGTCTGCGTTCAAGCAAGCGAAGCGGCACCTACCTACCTTCTCCGAACAGGACTTGGGTAATTGAACTAATAAATCTAGTCGTGTTACAGCGCTCCAGGACTCCCAGGATCAGGAGAAACCATTAAACCTACGCTCAGATTTCGCATCGACTCAGCTTGCATTTAGTCTCACTGCACGACAATGCTTGGCGTCTATTTACAACACTTTTTTGTCACTTTTGTTCGCAACAGATAAATAAAGTTCAAAATCTGTTTTTCTTGTGAAACATTTTGTATTTGTTTACTGAAATAAGAGTTATTGGAATATTTGTGGCAGAAACTGAAACAATCGTTTAGTAGGTAGGTACTGTTAACAATAAAATGACTGGAAAAGTCTTTATCGTCACTTTTTTGAAACATTTGTGAATTTCATTCTACAGTCGATTTCTTATCGCTCGGTATAGTTTACTAGATTAATGTGTGAGTGGAGTGAATATGTGAAATATGTATTTATTTTAAAAATATGTATTCAGTTATCAGTTGGCGACAAGGTGACTTGACTTTGGTGACAAGATGATTATAATTTTGTTTGTTACTATCAATATTAATTTAATGAAATTAAATTTCAGATGGCGAACGATAAGTCCCAAGAAGTAATGTCAGATGATTTTAATAATTTCCTTAAAACATTGAGATCGATGGTCTACAAATCTAAGAAAGTTGAAAGAGTTGAAGAAACGAAAAGTAATCGAAATGAAAATTCGTACACTACAACAACTCCTAGAAACATTTTGCGGAGAAATGAAGTACTTAGAGTTACTTAGTGTTTTTATTACTGTTTTAATTGCTTTTACCCATAAGTCCAGTGTGATTTTTAATAACTTTATTTCAGAATAATGAGCATAGGAATGCCTTCGGCGACATGCTTATGTTAAAGCTGGTTTCATATTATGAGAATAAATATAAAGTAAGCTATGCAGACTTAACAACTGAGACGCCTTCAACTCCAACAGTCGCAGTTCCAACGTTAGAAGATACCAAAAAGATGAGTTTAAGAAATCTTTATAATATACAAACTACACAAAGATTTTATCAAAATAATTTGGTTAGTTCAAGTCTATAACGACGTTTTTAATATGACAGATATTTTATTTCTTTTACTTTAATAATTAAGTTTCTTTTTTTTTTTCAATTTCAGAGCAAAAAAGTCGAGGCTGAAGTTGTAATCATTTAAATTAACACAAAAAGCTAGGACTTTCCACCTTAAAAGGAATGCCATTAAAATGTTAATCACGCCTTGTAGCGCAAAAGGTGTTCTGTAGGTACAAATTATTCCTTGTTAATATTAACGTGTACAAAATTAACTTATTTCTTGTTCCGTAAATTTTCCAAAAGATTGGCTCTCATTGGCTCTCGTTCAACGAGGCAAAGACAAAAGTACTCTTGGGGACCACTTCATCTGCAGTAAATGTCATCTATCACCACGGCATGCCGGATTCTAGCAAAAACGTCGAGTTTCGATGCAGCTCTTGGGACCAAATATGCTGATAGATCCGATTATACTGTCAAAATTTGGCTATTTACATTAATGAGATTTCAAACTGATTTTATTCCGTCTTTTCGTAAAATTATGTATGACAATTTTTTTGTAAACACTTGCAATAAAGCAAAGATATTTTGCATATCCTACTTTTGATGCATAATAAAGCACTTGATGATTAAAAGTAATAAAAAATATGCAATAGGCATAAAGTGTTAAGTATGTATTTAAGTGATTTTAATTAAACTTTACGTCGTTATTTCGGCGACACACCATCACGCACCGCACCGCTTTACATCTATAACTTTGTCCACAAATTATGTTTGCACCATTCAAATAGACGTTCGTAGCATAAATACTTTTGTAACTAAGTCCATTACAGAAACTCAACACAAGTAATTACCATAACACAAAGTGGTTTGTTTAATGTTCGTCTTCACGATGAAAGAGATTCTAGTACCTGCAACTTTAGAAAAATAAACATTTGCACTAAATAAGCCCATTTAGTGCAAATGTTCCAAGTTTTGCTGCGAGTAATAACGTTTATTTTAGTTGAGCTGTAAACCCTGTAGAGTACCATAAACCCTAGAGTCGCGTGTTTGACCGAAAGACCATCGTAAAATGCATCATAAAGTTTAGCACATAAATTTAGAAAATCGAACAACGTTTCTTGAAAAACTGATTTGAAAACAATTGTACAAGTATCGTAAATATATGACGATGTAATAAAATAACATAGGTACCTAAAACAATAAGCTAGATTTCGACGATAATTTTGTTTTTCTATAGAGAAGAATAGTTTAATAATCATGTAGTAGAGTTTTGGCAGTGTGCCGGGAAGGCAATAAAGTTAAAATCTCGGTGGGCAAGACCCGAGCCCGAACCGGGAAATAAGGAACTTGTTATGATGTTGTTCCGAAGAACAATACCCGAAACATGCTGATCGCAAGGAAAATGAACGCTCAAATATAAATTCGCTATTTTGTACCAAATAAACGTTTTGATCCATAAGACGCTTTTTTTAAACCATACTAAAACACAAGTAATATCAAAACTTCTGCCCATAATGGTGTCATAAATATGCCTACTAATTATTATATCCGATTTAATTTCGGATTAAACTGGGTTCTGAGATATAAGGTTAAATTAGTAAGAATAAAATAAAATATGAAATATCCTTATTAAAAATGTTCCTAATACAAAACCCATTACCTTCTCGATTTGATGGTATCAAAATTCAAATACACCTTTCATAACATAATAAACTCTTTATTTTATCGAATTGAAACAATGGAAACGACATCATTGCGCTCCCTTATTTTTTACAATTTTCACTCATTGATAAGATAACCCTATCAATGATAAATGGACATGAAATGGAAAAACGGGTGTCCCTCCACCGGTACCAGGGTACACTTTGTTCCAATCGCATTTCCCTATAGAACGATCTCACGGCGGAAATGAATCCATCCGGCAAATGAATAGACTGCACTTGTGCGTGGGGTGCGGGTGCGTCCTATGACTGATGCTTTATTAACTTTTCCAATAACTGTACCTATACGTCTACGTGGACATCAATTTAGGCTCTAATTAATATAAGTGGCAAGCGTTTATAGTGATTAAATTGCATGGGCTTTGAAAGTAAACAGAACAGTCATAGTTTCAAGGTAATTCTTTTTTGTCTGAGGCGAGGTTATTGATTCGAATCCGCTATTAGGCAAAATACATATATAACCATTCCACCAATGATCGATGATCGTTAAAACTGCTTGAGGTTTATGTGTAAAATTACCAACAATGAGAGTTGTTATCTAGAAACATAAAAGACGATGAAAATAAAGTACAAAACAGACGATCAAAACAAAAGACGATCAAAACATCATATCTTACTTCTTACTATTATTATAAACGCGAAAGTTTGCATGTATGTATGTATGTGACTTTGTTACTCAATCACGCGAAAACTACTGAACCGATTGCGATGAAACCTAAAATATAGGTACCTGGCGCAGCTAGTAATAGTATAAACGTGAAAGTATGTATGTGACTTTGTTACTCTTTCACGCAAAAACTACTCAACCGATTGCGATTAACTTGGTAATATGCAGATAGCGGGAGACCTAGAATAACATGTAAGCTTATTTTTATTCCGATATTCCCGCGGGATCGGGACTTACCAATATTTAATTTTATTTAGGTTCCTCACCTCTTTCTCACTCTTGCCTTTAAATCTTTGGTACCAATTGTAATGTTCCATTTTATTGTTGTGCAAACTGTACAATCCGTAATTTTATACACCTATCATTGAAACGCGTAACAAAGGTTTCCTTGACTAGATACCTACTTACTAAAAAGCTTGATATAGAGTGTAAAATATTTAATCCTAATAGAAAGTAACTAGATACCATAAATACTCACTGAAGACGTTTAAGTATTCATAAAGTTAAATGCAGATTGTAATTTGATCAGCAAGAATGTTTAGTAGGCATTGTTGAATTTACGACTTCCTCTCTTCGACCGGTCTAATCATAACGTTCGTGTGCTGGTACTTGCCTTAATCGATCAACAACCTTTGTTAACCTTGTCAAAGCCCATGTTACACCGATTTGTTTATTAAAATATATTTTCTTATCCACGCTGAATGGTTCAAGTAGACAATAGACTTTTTCGTTGCAAGACTTACTTTTCAATATGCAGAAAGAAAAAAGTTGCTATGTAGTACCTACTACTTTTTAAATTATAGTCTACGATATTACACATTGTTCTAAAGAAAAAAATTAAAAATACAAGGTGTCAAAACGTCAGATTAAAGTCTGAAATTAAAAAGTGTACTAAAGGTAGTAAAATCTGCTTTTAAGTTAAAGGTTCTTCTAAGTTTAAACGAACGAAACGAAAATTCTAGTCTAGTCTGATTAGTCTGCTATAGATTAGAAAAATACAATACCGGCAGTGAGTTCCGCAACTAACAAGTGGGACACTTAGTTAATGCGGGAAAATGCAATATTAGGTAATGTAGTCTATCTATCTCAAGTTTGTCTCTGCAATGCCTGAACAAGGCGCATGACATATGCCTAAAAAGGCGAACCATGGATGTACCTTTTATTAAGTATTTCGTAAGATCTATGTAAACCCATGATTATGAAATAAACGAATTATGAATTATGACAATATCTTAGATATACATTAGCTCTTAATTTATATGTACTCAAATCTTTATATATAAAAACTAGCTGCGCCCCGCGGTTTCACCCGCAGAAGTGAAAACGCGTTATTACAGGCGCGGGCGACCGGGCGGTTCTCGAGTTTTCTCGCACTTTTTCGTTCATTACCCGGGTTCTACTATTTGGATTTCGATGCAAAGTTTACCACGGCCTTCCTCGAAAATAGAATTATCCAATATTGAAAACCAGATTTCAATCGGATTTTAATCGGAAGTAGTTTTTAATTGTATAAGGAACCGGCAGATAAACAGAGAAACAGACAGACAGACATGAATTTAAAAAAAAATATAATTTTGTTCTGCTACTTTTTCTAAGCCCTCTAGAGAACTTTTTTTTTATTTACTTCCAAGTCAGAGTTTTTGTACTCTCTTTCTTTATTATAAGTATAGAATATAAGAATCCCTATTTTACGTGGTCACGCCTTGCTTGTACGCACTGCCAAAAAGTGGAATTCTCTGCCAGCTTCGCTGTTTCCCCAAACCTATAACCTTGGAGTCTTCAAATCTAGAGTGAATAGGTACCTTCTAGGTAAGCATACTTCATCGTCGACCTCAACCTCGCTTCCCATCAGGTGAGACGAGGTCAAATGCCCTATTACGTATAAAAAAAACTGCATCACGACTGAACGTTTAGATCGATTACGCTAATTATTTTTTGTTTAGTTTGCTTATATCACGAGAAGGTTCTTATGAAAGAAAAAATGCGGAACCGATTTTGATAAATCATACGCGAGTGAAAACGCGGGGCGCAACTTTTTGGTTTCTAAAGACGTTCTGTGTTTGAGATTTGCAATGATTTCATCGTCTGTCTACCAGGCGATCTAAAAGTTACTAAACTGCTTTAACTCCAATGTATGCTACCGATAACACTCGAAATATTCTCTAATTAAAAATTCCGCGGCAGTTATTTTAAAATGTAATTTACGTAACTCAACAATGTTCTTTTACGTTACGGTTATGAGTTTGCATGTTTATTGCGTGTGTTCAGTCAGTTTTGTTATCCAACTTGTGTGTTAGGTTATCTAAGCTTTATTTATTACTTCCACTAGACTTTAGAATAAACAACATTTACGTTTTGCTTTGAAAAGGTACCCTCTATATTTATTTCGTTCTGAATATTGAAAACCTAATAATTATTATACCCTTCTCAGCTTATCACCATATTCCATTTAGAACTTAAGTCTCGGGTAGACTTAAGTCTTTTCCTACGTTCAAATACTTACAAATATTACTAAATAACGCGGAAATTACCATATTTCAAATCGTTTTTCATTTTGTAGTGAAAACAACCATGTAAGTTCAAATTCGAAATCTTATCTTACTATACTAATATTTATAAATCCGAAAGTCTGTTTGTTTGTTTGTTTATTTGTTTGTTCCCTCTTCACGGTCAAACGGCTGGACCGATTCGGATGAAAATTTGCATAGGGATAGTTTAAATGATGGAGAGTAACATAGGATACTTTTGATCCCAAAAATCCCGCGGGATCGGGACTTACGCGGGTGATAACTATTTATTGGATAAAAATTTGCAAAGGGATAGTTTAAATGATGGAGAGTAACATAGGATACTTTTGATCCCGAAAATCCCGCGGGATCGGGACTTACGCGGGTGATAACTATTTATTGGATGAAAATTTACAAAGGGATAGTTTAAATGATGGAGAGTAACATAGGATAATTTTGATCCCGAAAATCCCGCGGGATCAGGACTTACGCAGGTGATAACTATTTGTTGGATGAAAATTTGCAGAGGGATAGTTTAAATGATGGAGAGTAACATAGGATACTTTTGATCCCGAAAATTCCGCGGGATCGGGACTTACGCGGGTGATAACTATTTATTGAATGAAAATTTGCATAGAGATACTTTAAATGATGTAGAGTAACATAGGTTACTTTTGATCCTAAAAATCCCGCAGGATACTGACATACAATCTTTACCTTACTTAACCTACTTACTGCAGTGTAAAAATCTATACTTAAACGGACGACCAGGGAAGTACTGATAATGCCAGGCGCGGTAGGGCCTGGCTTCAACAGTAGTTCAATGGGCGACCGTTTAAGTGTGGATTTTGCATTGCGGTAGGTAGGTGTTCGAACAACGCGAGATCGCGACTTGCGCGGGTAAAACCGCGGGGCGCAGCTAGTGATGAATAAATGAATAACCCCCTTACTTATAAACGCTAATAAATGCGCTGCATAACTATGCATAGTTTGTCTTTTCCTGTCACATGAAGTTTTAAAGTTGACAGACAGAGACAAACGTCACATAACTTAGTCATGTGTAAATAATATTTTTTAAGTAAGGAAGTATATGTTTTATTTTACCAAACTTGAAGTATATACTTAAACAAATATTACAAAGATAAAAACTTAAAACTAGTGTAGTACAATGGACGAAATTATCGCCTAACGACGATCTGTAGGTACTAGGCTTAGGCAAACAATACCCTTTATTTACTTTTTATATTGTAGGAATATCATAATTATTATTATTCCTAAGTTCATACCTATATTATTTCTCTCCTATCGAACAATTGGGAGTCAATAAACCAATTCAGTGGTAGGATACTTAAAATGTGCTGGCGCAAGTGAAACTACGGATATTTGTCCAGTGCATTAGTGGAATTAGTAATCTCATATCCGTTGAGCTAATACTTCTGGTGTTCGTCCAGCGGCCGAGAATTAATCAGTTTGCGTGCCCAATGCCGGCGGAATGAACAATTTCTCCCGACTAATACCAACATAGACAGCTACCTAACCCGCCACCCCGACAGAAAATACTTGATTAAGCATCCGGATACAGTTTTATCTCATTTCATGCTTTTAATTAAATCTATTTTAGGAATATCTGTCTAGCAGAAATCTTAGAATTTAAGAGGCAATTGTTAATATTATACAATGCCAATTTGCTTATATAGGTAGGTACTTAATTTAAGTTAACCGACAACGGTGTTATAAAACTATAATGTGTATTAAACTCTGTTTTTTTTTTTCAAATTCAGGTAAACTCATTTATCTCAACCGTAACAGTAGATTGCCATTATAAGGATGCAATCAGAAGGTAGAGAGTTGTAACAAGCTACTGAAGTAACTACCACAAATTCAATGATACGCGACATTCATCGACTTTATCTTAACATCCCCAGCGATTGTCATTTATTTGTTGCAATATATGTTATATAAATCTAAAGCTATGTTTTCACTACGAACGAGTGTCGCGAAATAAAGCCGTGTTTTCGGCTTTATTTATATAAATGAATCCATATTTCGCGTTGTCACGGCATAATGCCTGTACGGCTGGAGCGATTTCGATAATTATTTTTGAGTTGTTTGTTATGATCAGGTGAAGAATCTTATGAAAGATTTTTTTTAATATTGGATTAAGACTTACGCTGATGAAACCGCGGGGCGCAGTTAGTAAATTATAATATTTTATCATTTTGTCTTCGCTGCAGCGGCTTTCTTTATTTATTTCTCGTAAAAAGAACATGGATTATGTTTGACTCGTACCTCTAATACTAATATCTCATTGGGTAATAATTGTAATTGTTTATGGGCTCCCTTTCCGCAACAAGACCGCATCAAATTGGGTCCTTTTTGCGCGATGGTTCATTTTGTTAGTGGTAGAACCAGCCCAGCTCTTGCATAAATTTTGCCACGAGATGTAGGAGACTTTCTACGTCACCAATAGTTTCAAGTGTAATTTCCGCCAATGCAGGACAATCCAGAAGAATGTTCGCGGCCGTCTCCTTTGCATCCACCCATCAGGCTCTGCACAGTGGACTGTCTAAGAAGTGTAGGTGCTTGTCATCTCCGTGGGTAAATTTAAAAATCGAGCACATACATACACTTACTCATATAAACATAGAGTTAGATAGCAAGATGGTGCTTCATCGACACATACTAAGTACATAGGTCAAGGCATGAGTAAGCGACGACCTGCTTTTCCCACACCATCGACTGTCATAATCATAGATAATCCCTAGTGGAAACAAACCTATAACAGAATTATTGATTCATAACGTAAACGAAGCCGACATGAGCCGATATTCAGATGCGATACACATCGCATGCTAAATCATGACTCATTTGTATCCATTCAGTTAACGAACAATGCTTAGTGATGTGGCGCTGCGCTGCTTGTTCGAAGCTTATTTGGATTTTAGTTCGGATTGCGGCTCCAATGTTCCAGAAGCTTTCCACGAGGTTTTTCCCAATAATCTCGGGTATAAATGTTCACATTTTACTACTGTAAAGCAAGTAGGTACCCCAATAAAAGTTTTAAACTTATGAATTAATTATACTATCAGGAATTATGAAATTTTCTAACACAATATCAATGAAATCTTTAATTCCTGAGTAAAGTTCGGTTGTAATCCCAAGATTCCAATTATTTTCGTCAAGGGTAGTAATTAAGCAGTATAAAATGGTTGGCAGCAGTAATCCAACCACTTTTGTGATATTTAAACGAGTTTCATTACGCCTCGGTTACAAAAGCAGTGCTATTACGAGAAATGGACTGGAAACATCACGGGCGGCTTCGAATGACCGTAATTGTTGGAGCTCGATGTTTTAATACACAAACATGTGCCATCCATTTGATGTGTGAAATAGATTTTAGACTCTTTCTAACTTATAAACGACTGGCTTGGATTGCTAATGACAAATTCAGTTGTCTTATTTAACTGCATGACTTTGGATTATTTCGAGATTCGCTACCATCTAAATGGTACTTAAGCACCGGTATATTTTATGGGCTCAGACCCTTATTGCTAGATTAAAACGTTCGTATAACTTTGTTCACCTAAATAAACAGCTTTTACTCCACGTCCTTACACAAACAACAAGAAAGCAACTTACACAAAGTAGACAATCTATACAAATGTATTTCGGAAAGTTTACACATAGATCGAGATACTGGGTCCATCACCGAAATAGAAGATCCGGATCAGTTTACGGAAGATACCTCGGTTATGCATAATAAATTAGATAGGTGTCTATCCTGGCGTAACCTTGCGCTTTCCTTGGAATACTTTGATGGTTACCTTTTTCCTTCACTTATAAACAACGTGGGAGAACTCATTTGAATGAGGTTGCTAGTACTTTTTTCATTATTCACAAGAATAAGATTCTACTTGTATCCAGAGGATCGACCGAATAAAATCAACCAGCTATATTATATCATACGGTTAGTCAAAGGTTCTACAAAGTTACGTGCTACTTATACTTCAAGGCAATAACTATAAAAAATGATCACAATTCGAGGTAAATCTTGTAAAATCCGAGCAATATCTTTAATCTGCTATAAAATATAATGTATCAAACTGGACTAAGTTTTATGTCGTATTTGATATTTTATTTATATCGGTGATTCGCTAGTGTATGTAGTCTATTTCAGTTATTTAAGTAAGTAGGTGTATTCTTGGGGTTATTCAGAGTGTAATGCAGCTTGTTGTGTGGAGGGTGGGTGGTATGTAGGTAGGTACTCGTTCGTTCGTATGGTGTTAGATTGCAATGTGTGTCGCCTCTTCGTCGCCATCGCGTCGCGTCGTACTCCCGCTTGTTATTAGCGGAATATTTGGTGTCCCCGTCGACGTCGGAGTGCGGTCTCATTCAGGCATTAGCTCGACAATAAACATAAATATTTTTGCGTCGTTACGCTGCCCGCTCACAAAGTAATTAAATTCCATTGAATCGCACAAATCTTCACCCTCCGTTGGCGTTACGGTTACCCATTTACCTATACGAGGTATCGTCGAGTGTGCCTTTGTACGTTTAACATTTTATAAAAAAAGTCATTCATATTTCTCGTTATGCATAAAGTAAAAAAGATAAAAAACACGTAGGTCTGTATCTGGCTAGCTGTTGATATTTTTGGTGGGTCATTAATTTTGGGAAAAAAAGAGCTGTTTTATTAACGTCAGCCTTTTTTATTCAGGTAGGTTGCAGAACAATTTGAAACTCTTGCAAACAAATAAAATGTGAAAATGTTAGTAGCTCCCCACAAAAAGTCATCTTCCTGCATAGAATTTAATCACTCTTGAAAACCATCTCTCCCCACACGTTTTCTTTTCTAAAAGTTGCCGTCTCGGCCTCGTTAGCGAGGGCTTCCTTATTATTTCGTCCGCGACTGTAATCTGGCCTTTCAGCTACTTCAAACGACTTGTTCTTTTTCTTATGTGTAATTGAAATATATTGCCGTAATATCCGCCGGACCGGAGAGGTACCTCTTGAGCGCATCAGCCCGAGTTTTCATTACTCGGAGAAGTGATTTTTTTCATGAGATACCTACTATAATTCATTTTGTTACCCTCGGAAAGAAGATGACACTCGGAAATGTCGCTACTTGACAATTGAAGGCTCGTGCTGAGAATCATTTGAGTGTTTTGTTAAAATTTATTCACATTGCAGCCGCCAGTATTATTTCCAATTCAAAGTGTTTATAAAATAGAAATGTACAAAATTGTAGGGAGGTTGGGAGCAGTAAATATCGGAAAGTTTCGTAATATGTAAATCGACGTGTGCAGTGGGCTACGGGCTACGGCCGAGGCATATCGGCACTAGCCACTTGCAGGCCGCATCTTATCCGCTTTAACAATTTTCCCACGCTCACGAGCTGATTTACTGCGGAAAGCGGCCCCTGACTACATGCAAACATTCGTTATGCCCTCTGCTAGTCAAAATACTTTAGGTACTTCTTTACGACCAACCCTAAATTTTATTGCTTATCGATACTATTAACTTTTTATATTCGTTAAATATACCCTCTACCTACAGCTACACTGGCCCAAATAAAATATTAAGGATCTACATAATAATGCCTACATTTGAATTTGGGTTCGCAATATAGAAATTAAACCAATCTATATAGCGTTATACATATAGGTATGTAAGTAGCCGTTGGGTAAGCGAATATTGAAAAGTGTTGTAAATCGTCATGAAAAAGCGAAATCAGATAAAAACGTTTTTGTAGGCTCTACAACTCTCATATTTAATAATTACAGTAAAAGCATTTTAATGAAAACGTGTACGCAGAGGTATTGCTGTCGGCATCGCTCGACATTATTTTAATAGATAGACACTGCCTTTCTACGTCTACAGGTAAATAATAGGCCATAAAAGTAGATATCGTGTTTCGCTAGATTTCGTCCGGCTGTAAAAACATGGTCGAGTTGTTAATATTGGGGTAGAGCACTATTATTGGCTGTTATCCACGAATGAAAGCACGTAACATCACGTGACTGTCACCTCCATTTCTGAAGGGATTGTACTTCTACAACGTTTCGTAATACTGAACTCATATTGCTGGAGAAAACGACAATATCTTTCGTATTATTAGATTGGGCGCCTGACAAAATGCGTAAATATCTTCTTCCTACTTCTAATTATACCGAACTACTTGGAACATTCCTATACGGTGTAATTTTTGATCGAACTATATAGCTTGAGTCAGATAGAGTCGCCATAAATACGAATCGAAGAATGCTTAGTCAGCAGACCCGACACACAAAATAGCCCTTAGACTGAGCTATCACATTGTAGCCTCTCCAGCTTTACTGCATATGTCGGGCAAACGGAACGTTACTGAAATAATGTTTTTCTCAGAACATGGACATGTTCGAATGGAGAATTTTATTTTGTTAAATAATCGTCGCCTTTTCTGTTTTATTATTTCGTCGTATAAATTTAGAGGGGTATTTCTTAGGTAGGTACTTTTATTTATTATTAGGCAATATTCATGACTACGAAAGATACCCTTCACCACACACCTACATCATTTCAATAGAAGATACTTACCTATAATATGTAACACATAATCACTTGACCTAATATGTAAGCACCTACATTACAAAGTTTGGTAATTTCCTTCGCTGTATTTTACTGATTCTGTTAATTAAACTACGTGCTAAACAAATTTCTCATTGTTACCTATCTAGCTTCGCATCAAATATAAGATGATCATCTTACATCTTTGTCACAATAGAAAAAAAAACACTGACCACTCTATAAAAACATTTTCGTGACTCGAATCTTTCATTCAGTCCAGTGAACATGTACCTCTACCTACCTACAAAGGATTCAACCCCAGATGCTCACAGAACATGATATTATATCAAGTTTGGTTACGAGATAACTGTGTATTTTAGTATCGGAGAAGGGTTGATGTATGAGGTTGTCGGTGACAAGGCCGGAGCGACGTGACTCACATCCTTAATCTTGACGTGATCAAGTGCAGAGGAAAATCTTTCGGCAATCGACTGGAATAACATTGTTCGGTGCGGTTTTCTATTCGTGGTCAATGTGCCAAGTAATCTCTTCCAGACTTGGGGCTTGCAAAAATATAGCAACGTCAAAACAATGTTGCGAAATACAGATAGTATCTTATTTATACATTCCTTCATAGTAACTGTCAACATGCTAACAAGGAAGTGATAATTGTATTACGAAACTGGTTAAATATTTTAGATCAATTTAAAATATCTATCCTGAATAGGTACTACTTTCTGTACCTGAACTGGCTTTACAAACAGGAATACTTTATAACTTTTCTAAAAATCTAATTGAATTCAGAGAGCTGTAAATGTAAGTTATTGCAGAATGGAAATGTCTGGGAAATACCGGGGATTTCTGAGACAATTCATGGTTTCCGTACAGGTATTTAATTAGATCTATAAATCAAGTAAGCGGCGAGATTGGCCACTTACCCACGAATAATAACGTGATTCCTCACTGTGACATACCTATGTAATTCTGGATGTCTTGATTTATATGTGTACAATTAGCCACCCCTAATCAATAAAATATTACGCAGTCGCTAAAACGAAATTGGAAATACTAAACCATTTAAAACTTTGTTATTTAGTATGTTCATATTATTCTTCCGGGTATTATTTGTTTTACGAATAAATATGAAAACACCTAAAAACTCAACGAACGCGAAGTTTTATTGTCTTCACAACTTGGAAAGTAAATTACCCGAACAAATTCGCTCTGCGCTAAATCTGGGGCTTATCAGAGGGTTGGCCAAGATTCTTACATTGAGAAAGAGCTATCTCGATGAGAGCGAGTGGCCTCAAGCCGTCGACACCTTGCTCTCGTAATTCAGATTAAAAAAGTTTAATTCGAACTTCTTACATATCCATTAGAAGCGAGAGCTTGGTTTGTGGGACCGTGAATGTTTCCCTTTATTTGCACAAAGGAAATGTGTTTTGAGTAGTCCAATATTAATCTTTTGCTCCGACAAACTTGGTTTTAGGCATTGATAACGACCTCATCATTAAGATTAAATGGGTTTAATCGGCTTATAGAGTTTAAGCTGTTCTAAGCCACGATGACGTATTAATTTACATTTCATTATTTCGGCTTTCGATACGGTCTTTGGAACATTATTTCCGTAAATATTTAGATGAGCCGGATTCAACTAAGCTTTTGGTAAACAATAACTAAGTTCTTACTTAATGTTGATTATATTAAGGTTAGACATTTCAATGATTTAAGACTAAGGTTAGTTGACCATTGAGAGCAGTTTTCTCTCACACTACGTACACCTACTAAACACAAAAGCAGCTAAAAATTAATTGTTTTCAGTTTAAAATATTGAAAACAATTAATATTTTCTTTCTCTTTTACTTTTTAAATCACAGAATAATGATTTAAAATTAATTTACCTAGTAAATGGCTTATAACACCATAATTTTGCGTATAAACTAAACATTTAATTTAATAGACTGATATTAAAACACGCCGCGTAGCGTTAACGTATGTTTTAATCTCTAATAACAGGGGTCTATTTGTGTTGAGCCGTACTGACAAAACCCGGCAGGGCTCGCTTTTGCCGCCCGAACGGATTATTAACAGTTATTGGGCTCAGCGGTATAAGTCCGGATTAAATCTGTGTCAATTTGCATTTTATTATGATGACAGAGCCCTTGAGCTATAACTATTAACGCGGCTTTGTAACGGTTTATACGGATTTAAATACCTTCTTTGTTTGACAGTCGATGGAGTAGCGCGAATGGCATGTTCAGTACGTTTCAGTCGGTGATAAATTATGATGCCGATCTCTCGATCTTACAAAAAGAAGGTTAGGTACAAGCGCTACTGAGAAGAGAGGAGATGGTAATTTATACGGCTCGTCGGGCACCAGACGAAATAAGAAACCGACCATTTACAATCGAAACACACGCTGTCAATTATTTACAGTTTATTTTACACATATAAATTATTAAAGCTATAACTCACGTTTTCGGGTTTGCTGCTTTTGACTTTACGTTTCTAAAGTTTATAGAGCCGTAATTATTGTGTTAAGATCTATCATGTTTTACTACTTAACTTACTTATTAAAGTCGTTTGGGCACCGAGCGAACAATATTTTAGTACTCATAGCGAAACGTTCTTGCATAGTAATTAAAACTAGTAGAACTCGGGATAATAAAACTACGGAACTTCAGCAAATTTAAATGAGAAGCTAATTATTTGAGCTACGCGACGTGTAGACACTTCTTGCTACTCCGCCTAAACCAAACTACTAATAGCAGGCTGTGTGTACAGAGACGTATCAAGACAAATAGCAAGCTTTAGCGAGTGTTGTAAATCCAGCGAAACCGAATCCTTTGACGGAGATTGTTTGAAAGGCAGGGGGTTAGTGGCACGTGTGATCGATCATGCGTCATTAACTGGCACGTTTCATTCCGACCTGGTTGACGGGCGTACGGTTCGTCGCTCGCTAAATTCTTATCATACACATAAAGACCTTTTCGTAATTTGATTACTCACGACGGCCTTTCGCGGGCGCAGTCGGGCTTTACCGTCGCTACTCAAACGGAAGATCAAAGAATAAATCGAAACGTCTCCAACGTTGGGCCAAAATGAAATTATGTTATTGGTTTCCTTCGATGGAAACGTTTACCTTTAATGTTATTGGATGTTGATTTGAGTACCTAAGTCAAACGTACGGTAAATCCCTGATTTATTTAGATAAAATAATAACGAACAACATAGATTTTTAAAAGTTTTGGTTCCAATTATTTAGCTATGCATTTAGATCGATTTTCCTTTAGATACCTACCTTAATACTTACTAACATGACACACCTAACAACTTAAACTTAACCGAATATGGTTTTTAGCTAGCCTGTCATGACCTGAACACTTTTACTCCTAGCGGAGACTATTGAAGTGTAAAGCAACTAAGAGGATGTTTTTCATGAGTCCAACTCAGCTCTTTTCATCAATCTGCATCGAACCGCCAATTCGTCGAAACACTGTTGTTTGAGTTTATAAATGTTTACTGTCTTGAGAGATGCATTAGGTATCTAACTAATTAAATTTGTCATACATTAAGAAACGTAAAGTTATGGTTCCACAGAAGTTTTTAATACTTACGGAGTTTCCGGTTTTGAGCATTGTTTTAAGTTAAGAAAGAAGCTTGCACCACTGCAATGCGATGTTTCATTGCATTTACTTCCTCGTACTCTCTAGGAAAACAAGCAGATGCCTCGACTTTACGAATTTCATTTAAATATATTAAAATCAAAAGTTCATAACGAGTAAGACATGGTAAAAGTTTGGAGTAGTTTAATCCAATGTTTTTTAACCCACGCTACGATGGTTTAAAATTTATTAAAAGTTGCTAATATTGAATCATATATTAATTCATATTATTTTTAACCGGAATTCCACCGAATTGCTGTGCTATATGCCAGCTAACTATAAAAAAAATATTTTACAGCCAAATTGTAATAAAAAAAAGAAAAAAAAAAGGTTTTATTTGATAAAACCTCGATGTATAAAATAAAACTTTAAATAGTTGAGTGGTTAAGTATAAATAAAATGATGGAACATTATCCTCACACCTCGTATCCCAAATCCTTAATAAAAGACGTTATAAGAAATTCTAGCAAGAATTCACAGACTATATCAATTATGAAGGTGTATTAGTGCCGATTTTAGGTCAGCAATTAATATCAAACGAGTTCAGCGGTGGTAAAGCTGGCCCCGAGCAGGAACTATTAATTTCGCAGTAAAGCGTGGCTATTAAAGGCGACTCGCCAATTATTCCAGTCACCCTTGGGTAATTAAATTCTATGATGTTCACCAATCTAAGACAGGCGCCCGTTTACGATACTCGAATTACTATTTCATTGACTGTAAAAGATAAAAGAAACTTATTAGCGTGACGGAGACTTTTTAAGTGGAAAATTTTTCATGTAAATTCCGGATATTAAAAATGTTATTTATGACTTTCATTATCTTTATTGCGTCGCCACACTTAAAAAATATTATAAAGTGGTAAAGTTTGGATCAGTATAATATATTTTAGAATTGAACCGATGCTGATGGAACTTGGTTAAAGATGAACTGATGCTGACCATTATTAACTGATACTTACATCAATAATTGTAAGTATATTTGGAAAATTACGCATGTGGAATTCGACTGCTGGCCATTACCATTACTTCCCAATATTTTTGCTGAAAAAGGGAACACGTCATCTCTCAGTTTAATAATGACCTACATATCAAAAATATAAGGTAGCTTCTTTAACCTATAGCTAAAGCCTCTTAAAGATTTCCAAGTTTCTAAGAAATTTTAACTCGTTAGAACCATAAAACACAATATTTACCGGGTTTTATTTGCGTTTTATTTAATGACGCCATTATTACTATGAAGACCGAGTTTTTGACTTTTGTCAAAAGCTCGGTCTTTTTTGTCCGAGGCAAGACGATCTGCAAACATAGCTACATTTTAACAAGTCTTAATCGCGTATTGTTATATATTTTCTTACCGCGAAGTTTTAACCATGTTAATTAAGAGTCTAAATTAACATGGTTAAAAGTGTGTGCCTAAATTTTAGACACTCGCGACCAAATTTTTCTCTCCCTTACTCTGATTTTCGTAACTTTCCCTTTCTGAATATACCTTTACTATTTAATTTAGTTTCTTAATATTTATTCAGAGCGTATAAAAATATTTTCTCTTTCTTTTATTTAATAAATGAAAAAGGGTAAGTCTAGGTACATATTTCAGTAGTCAATTTTACCTACCTGCTGCGCCCAAGTAAATCTCGGCGCTTGAATTTTTATTGTTTTTGGGAGTTCACACCACATGATTATTTTCGTTGGGTTTAACCTAGTTTCACACCACATCACCTCACGATGTTGCTGACGAAGCAATTAGATACCTCGGATGCTCTTAAATGCCTACGTCTTAACGGCACTATCAGTTTTGGAATTAAGACAAAGGATTGATAAAATAAAAACTCATACTAATTTAGTATTTGGTATTTCTCTTTTAATAATATTTATATTGCTAATTAGGTAAAACTTTATTACCAATTTGAAGCGCAGATTACTATTAATCAATACCTAAAGGAAAAATCAATGTTCAAATATATCCCGTTTCGTTGTAAAATGGAAAACCCTGCTTGTTAAAAGTTAACTAATCGTGTAAACGAAACTCCCAAAATGAAGTCAATAGTTTCAAAAAGAAAAAACATCCTTATGTTTTGTTATTAGATATATCTCAATAATATTTGGTTTATGTTAATAATATATTGACAACCAAATATTATTGCTATTAAAGGCTACATTATGCAAGAATTACCCCAC
Organism: Idaea dimidiata; assembly: GCA_949358125.1. NCBI lineage: Eukaryota > Metazoa > Arthropoda > Insecta > Lepidoptera > Geometridae > Idaea > Idaea dimidiata. The sequence goes on along the minus strand of OX442339.1, from coordinate 8,510,734 downwards.
GCGTGGGCCATAAAAAGTCTCTTCCTGGTGAAAGGTTTCGGCTACGGCTTGCCACCTGCACCGACCGGCCTATAGTCGTAACGCCCAGTAGTGTTTCTTTACGTAGGCCAGTGTAGTCACTAAGGAAGAGACGGAACTCATCATCAGTATCTAAATCGCAAATTGACTGTTATATTTTAGACAAGCGTGCATCATTCTTACCATTTGGTGAGATAATATGAAAAAGTACCACTTTTTATCTAATAATTTCAGGATAATATCCTAAATATAAGATATAGCAAAAATGCTGAAAGGAGTTGCGTCCACGATTTTGACTAAAACTAATATGATATTATTTGATTTTTGTAAAATGTATTAACCTAGCCAGGAAGCGAACCTTGTCTTTTTGCAAAAAAATAAACACCTTATATTATTGTACTGATCGATAATGTTGCTGACAGAGTTCAGAGTTCAAATCCTGGAAATAAACATTGCTAAAGAAATTTCTGTTTTTAATAAAAATATTTAATTTAACCATACAAGATCAACAATTGTTCAAAATGATATTTATCAAGGATCAAAGCTCATGCTTTAAGTAGGGTAGGGTAGAGCAATGGTATTAAATTAAAAAAAAAAAAATGCCCTTTTAGTTTTAATTAACATCGGGGACGCAACTCCTTTCAGTATTTTTTGATATATTTTAATATCCCGCTGAAAGCTCATCGAAATGGTTCACCCTGTACCTATGTAACCTATTTTACTGATTCAATGATTTGAAATATAAAAAGGTTAAGAGGAAGGGTTTTCTTAGGAATGAAAAGTCAAAGTTAGATCTAAAATAATTTATTTTCTCGATCCTTTTATAAAACAATTACTTATTCTCTAATTTATTAATATAATTTTACAATGAACGTAATTTTAGCAACATTTCCTCTACAATTATTTACATGGTCTATACATACAGTATTTTTTTTTTCAATAATTAATAGGAATTAATATTGTTGAACTGTAAATGTGAGTTTCGTGTTATTTTACAAAATATTTTTAATGATCTATAAAATGAGAATAATATTATTGACGGTAAAAACCTAAGCTAAAATTCCAGACTGTTCGCAAAATATAAAAAAGATATAATTAAAACCTTTAAAGAATCTTAACTCGTAGTCCACTTCGCTTTGAATTGAAAATGGAACACTTTATTATGTATTGAGCTCAATATTATCGTTCAGTAAATGATGTAGGTAGAAAATAAATTACACAAAAATCAATTAAATTACCTACTTCTTTATAACCCATCTGATAAAGTAAAATAAATGCATTAAATATAGGTATGTATATAAGTAGTTTAATCCATTTTCCTATGACTATAGTTTTTATTTATTGTTAAATATTAATCTAGGTACTCTCTGCAGACAATTTAATACTGGCGACTTTTAGTTCTATGGAACATTATTGCTTCAATTCACAAATGTTATCCTACGACGACACGTTTAAATAATTCTCATTCTTTACATTTTACATAAAAATAATTATTATTTTATATTCTACTGTAAGCATGCTTCAAGGCACTATTCTAGCGATATTTAACTTAACGAAAATTACAATACCCGTTCTAAATACCTATAATGTGTTTCGGGGACGGTACCTAATAAATATATATATATATTTATCATTCAGACGCCCCCAGGCTTAAGCTTGCACAAGCCAAAATGCCTGATGCGCTAGAAAAATATATAAATTAATTTATAAGTTATAACTTTATAATATAAGCCGTATTCATTGATTTGTTTTAAAACTAATAAAAATTCTAAATCTTTTCGATATATTAACATGTTTGTTACACTGAAAAAACTATTTTGACCTTTAGGTTCAAAAAACGTTAAGACTATACCAGATCGAGAAAATTCGAAAGATTGTTCGAGATTCTAAAAGTCCTGTAACAGAAGTTGTTCACCTAGACAGTTAGAACAATCCCCTTCCGGGGATATTCCTTATATTCCCGTCCCCGAAACACATTTCATACCGGAAGAAAGAAGCAGCTCATAAGCACTTTCTTTCCCTGCGACTTGACGCTTGCTCTGGCCAATTTAGAATGCGCGTATTGTAACGTAACATAACGATCTTCTATTAAATTCGGTTTCGAGTCCGAGATCGGGCCTAGAGTTAAGTTTTCAGGCAACAAAGTAATAACATCAACTTCAGAAACAGAACCGTTAACTCCTAGGTATACGTTATACAGGCTGGGAATTTGCGGGAAAATCTCGTCAATAACGTAATTGAACAAAAATATTAAGAAGCTTAGGAAATTACAATACAAACGCATTTTTTTTTGTTAACAGCGTTGTTGTGGAATTTCACAAAAAAAGACTATATTATATCAATGGAAAATATTTTTATACTAGTTGGTAAACCTACCAAGTATAAGCATTGACAAAGCCCTTTCAAACTCATTCCTTCATGACGTCAATGAATTAAAGGAAAGAAGGCCTTTCTCTGCAGTGGAACAAAACATAATAAAAATAAGTTTGCTAAATCACGCCTGTTTATACCGATTTATAAGACATAAAACTGTCTTTGGGACGAGATTTTCCTATAAACTTCCACTCTGTATACATTGGTAGAAATAACGTAAACAAGTACTCGTACGTAACATACAAATCAGTCGCCACAACAACAAAACTTGCCTAAATAAATGCTAGACTATGCGCTGACACTTGTACAAAAAAGCATCCTCAAATAACTTTACGCTTATATCTAAATTGGCGTTTGTATTGCTTTATTATTTTTCATTACATTTTATTTATTTAGCAATTTAACAACACATATAAATGTTTATAATTTGTAATTATAAAACAGACCATTATTACAATTATAAATGCTTTTACGACTCTTCTGTTACATACAGAATGACTTTTATAATCATATATGAAACTGATAAACCCTAATACAACTTTATAATAACGAGAGCACAATAATGATCCAATCGGAACTTATATCACAGCATTTTGTATTGGTGGGAGTTACCCTAACAATTTTGAATTCAATATTACAATAGGTATTTACAATGCGAAGGCGAAATTTTAACTGCTTACAGTGAAGCGCAACGGAGTTCAAATCACTGTTCACTACAATAATTTCTCAGTCGCTTTCATAAGTTAATCGATTACGACAGCCAACATACACTATTCGATACCGTATTGTTTTGTGCGAACAAAGAAGAAAGTTTGTCGGTAAAGTTGAGTAGAATTCAGTCATCCATCAAGTAGCAGTCTCCGGAACGGACAACAAATCTATTTTAACAGATCATCCCCTTACTTCTAGCTCCCCTTTCGGTTCCCCTAACCATTGATTCTCGATTATTTACTGATTCATTTGCGTAATTTTACAGCTTCATATAGAGTTACAACTTGACTAAAGTCGTACGCTAGACATTATTGACAGATGAATATTCGATGGTATCCAATTTACTGACTAAATACACTAATTTGGTGTAAGTAGTTGTAATTATTTTAATAACGAAAATTCAACTAGGTATAAGTAAAATACACAATAGTTCTTGTAGCGTTTAGTGGTAACAAAAAGAAGTCAGGAATTAAGTTTTATTTTGGTTCTAAAGCTTTATGGAGACTTATTTATTTATTAATTTTCATCGAATCAACAGCACTTAGAGTATAAAAGTAAACAGTTAAATAGTTCTTACAGCCAATAGATTAGATAGCCTTAGGTAAGTGTAAATCAATATTAAGTTTTGAAGACTTTACAGGACCTACTGGTCATGACTTTAAAAAATCGGGTTTTTGCAAAAGCGATTATATCTGTTAAAATAGTTTTATCATTTACCTAGTTGGTAATACTTGATTAGATTCTAAAAAATAAACGTTAAGATGTTCCCTCACCTCGAGCATTTTCATTTAATTTTAAATGAAGCGTAATGACCTTAAATTCGAATTCAATTCAGATTCAAATCTGTAACGTAACATTACACGTAAAAGCTCGGGGTGAGGGAGCAATTTTATTTTGAAACAGAAAAAAACGAGTAGTAAGAGAAAGAAGATAGAATAGTTTACGTTGGCGGTGCTCGGTGTTTAGTCTAATCGTCATTAATCACTAGCTGTGCCCTATCACCGGAGCGAAGCTACGATCTCGTTCGCCATACTATTCTGCTGACTCGATGCGTTCAGACTTTTCGTACATTGCTGAAAATTATAACATATTTCAAACTAGGTACCTACGTATATTATATAACATTTATATTTTACACCTAGTTGGCAACTGGGGCGAGTTGGTAGTTACTTTGAACCTGATTGGATTGCTGGTTGAAAGGTTTTACTGTACGCTCTGCAGTGGTAAATCTGAACAGTAAGGGTATCTGGACCGACCGACATATATTTTCAAATTTATTATGGAACGGCAAGAAAAAAACATGATTGCGTAAAAAAGAACAAAGTAATGCGTACCCATTCGAATAAACGCATTAATGAAATTGAACATCATTACCAATTTTAGTAACAACTAGGTAACTAAGAACAAAACTATTCATTATTTGCTTGAGTTACTAACATGGAAATTGACATTAATAAGAGTAATTATTTGTTTTTAAATGGATAGTGTGATTGTTGTAAACACAGTTGTCAGTACGGAAATATAGGTACCAATCTTCTGACTCACAAATTGTGCGTTTTAGAGAACCTACTTTTACAAAGTTACAGTAGGTAGGTATATTTTACAAAGAAAGGAAGTAATTTAAAAACTAGGCCAAGATTCTAGAACACTGCCAAAGTGGGCGGTTATGTCGAATTGTCACCCCAACAAACAACTGAAAAAATCTTAAACAAAACGGGACAAAAAAATGGAAGATTGTCATTGTCATTCCGATGACATAAATGACCAAATGGCTAATTAAGCATCAAACTGATATTTTCACGAATAAAAAATAAAATCATTAAATTAGACGTACTTAAAGACAAGCGTTTTTAACAATGACGTGACTCACCATTTGCCTGGATTCCCAAGCTTTCATAGCGCTCTTGTACTTTTCGAACTCGTGGCACCAGTCTGAGTAAACCTGCCTGTACTCCTGTGACTTGCTGGGCTGCGTGCACCTAAAAGCGGCAATCATTGACAATTTTAGATTGTTATCACGAACATCGGGCTGTTTGTTTGTATGTAGAAAATTGGGTGTGACGGTCGCAATATTCTCTCGGCCGTATTCAGAAATGAAAGAATTCACTATGCGTGAACGAACTCAGCTTTTGTGCTCTTGTGAGCAAGATAAAACATTAAGCCACGCATAGGAGCGTCTGTAAATACAAGCGTCTGAGTTTTCACTGCACTGGTTATGTTAAAAGTAGATCATAGCCATCAGTTACTCGTTTATCTGTATATTAACTGCGACCCGCGGTGTTACCTGCGTAAAACAAGTATCAAGACAACGATATAATGTGCTAAATAGTGTTATTTAAGTTTCTATTTAAAACTACAGACTCAAACTTTATAACGACTTCAGTGCAAATTTTTTAACAAACCAACAAGAACCAAGTTTTCACATTTGTAATACAAGACGAATGAATTACGGGAAATGAATAATTAAATAACCGATTTACAAAACGATGTAAAACTTTTTACGTCAATTTATAATCGATAAAAAAAGTCTTAAAAACCTGTCAAGTTCAGAGACATGTTACATCGTCGTCTTCGCTCCTAGGTCAAATTGTAAAATTTGACAGGTTTTTAATACTTTTACCCCCTTATTTATAAACACTAATTAATGCGCTGCATAACGATACATCGTTTCTCTTTTACTGTCACATGAAGTTTCAAAGTTGACAGACAGAGACAAAAGACAAACGTCACATAACTTGGTCATGTGAAATAATATTTTATAAATAAGGGAGAAAGTGTTTAATATCAATGTGAAATAGGCCGACCGATCGTCAGATTGGTTACTAATATCCAACGTTAGTTGTTAAATACAATGTTTACCTAATCTTACCTTAACGTTTCTACTGTGATATTATTAACTTCAGGTTGAATTGAACATGAGTTTAACGCAACTAGGTATCTGTAACTGCTAGTCGTTACAATATTGTAAACTGTGGACTGACTTTGTACTAAGTTACTTCGAAATTTAGGATTGCTGTTTATTATCTAACGCAAACATCCTTCTCTACAACACATCTGCATGTAGTGTTGGCAAACACTGATACGAATATGTAACAATGTCAATTGTAAAGTAAGAGCGGGGTTTGATTAAGATGTGCAAATTGCTACCAAATGTTGGGTTAGGTTAGATTGGGCGTCGTCTGGGGCAAGTTTCATTATGGATATTGAGATTGTTGTTTCGTGCAGAGGATTATGTTAAAGATTCATGTAAGTAGATACCTAATTTCAATTATTAGTTTATTATCATGCGTGAACATGAGACACTCATAGCCTTATTAATAAACTTGGAGTAAGGTCGGGGTAGTGAGAACATATTATTATGCTTTGTCTTTTTTCGTAATAAGAACTTTCAAAGTTGACAGACAGAAACAAAAAACGGAATAACTACTCCGACCTTAGTCCCTTTTAATTAATAAGACAGTCAGATTCAAAAGCCGATATAAAAGTCGAGCATTTTAATTAACCTTCAATTATTAAAAATTGACATAAAAATAGCCACAATAGAATTAAGAATCTCGCCCTTTTTTGAAGTCGGTTTAAACGATTTTATACTAAGTACCTACAACAAATGTAAGCAAACCTTTGTTACAAAACCAAAGTTAACAAAAAACTAACACGATGAACCTCTTTATCTATGTAGAAAAAATGAAGATCAAGGGTTTACGAGAGTGAACCGCGGGCCGCGGCTAGGCTAGGCTAACGTGCTTATTTTCTCATAATTTTTTTTTGGATTAGTGAAATTATGATAGAAAAAATATAAGGCACTAATTTCCGCTTCTGTCACTTGTCTAATAAACTAAAAGTCAAAGAAAAAATATTTTCTTCTTAGTAATATCTTTTTTTTATCTATATCTATACTTATAATAAATCTGTAGAGAGGTCAATTCTGTACATTGAATATATTTTCAAAATAACTATCGGGGGGTGTTTAGTTATCGATACTGATGCCAAAAATGCAATCAATAAATTTTTTTTCTGTCTGTCTGTCTGTCTGTCTGTCTGTATATTCGTTATAGAAACAAAAACTACTGGACGGATTTTAACGAAACTTGGTACGATTATACTTTATACTCCTGGGCAGGTTATAGAACACTTTTCATTACGCTACGATAGATAGGAACGGAGCAGTGAAGAGAAAAGTTTCAAAAACGGGAAAAGTTACTTCATTTTTTAAGCTTCCGTCGCGTGTGCAGCCTGAATGGTTTAAAGTTACACAGAAATTATGTATGACGGATTTGTACAGCTTAACATGCAATAAAATAAAAAATAAATATGTAAATGAAAAATATCCTGCAACAGCATATTATGTATATCTTTTATGGTTGACTCACAATCAATCAATCAATCAATACTTAAAATAAAATCGTAACTTAGCGGTGTCTGTTTTTGAAAGATATTTTGAAAAAACTATTTTTAGGGATATGTACTAACGTGACAGACCCCATTTCCGTGTTTAACTTTTTGTCTGTTTGTCCGTTTGTCTGTGCGTTTGTGCGCGCTAATCTCGGAAACGGCTAGACCGATTTCAATGAAATTTAGTATGCGGATAGCTTAAGACTTTCGATTAACATATAGGCTACTTTTTATCCGGATATCCGGATAAAAAATAGAAATTGTAATTTTGTTGTTTATCCTGATATCCGGATAAAAAATAGAAATTGCGTAATTTTGTTGTTTTTTAACCATCGTTATCCATCGTCATCGATCATCACCAATCGTCATCGATCGTCATGAACAAATTTGGCCTTACTTCACCTACCTACCGCAATGCAAAAATCCACACTTAAACGGACGACCAGGGAAGTATTGATGATTACAGGCGCGGCAGCGCCTGGCATCATCAGTACTTCAATGGGCGACCGTTTAAGTGTGGATTTTTGCATTGCGATAGGTTGGTGTAAGAACAACGCGGGATCGCAACTTGCGCTTGCGCGGGTGAAACCGCGGGGCGCAGCTAGTATTGAATAACTGACCTAAATTCCGAATTATTTTTGTATACGAAACACATTGTGGATATAGTTTCTTACCTGTGAATATCAATGTCTAAGTTATAAGAGGCTACGAGTGTGGGACCGAAATAACACTCATATCGACCCCGATCTGACTCTGTTACTGACAATAAAACTAAGCCACGCTCTGAAGTTTGTAGCACTCTTTCCCAACTGAAACAATAAATTTAACTGTTACTACACAATGGTCCAGAGAATCTCAAAGTCCAAAATTAATAAACATTATATAAAAAAAATTCTTTAACTACGCAATAACATCTTTAAAATTCTGTTTTGACAAAACATCGACGTAACAATTTTCTGATAAACACCGCATCGTTCACACAAACAATCGACGAGGTGTCATCGATAAATTGTGATTCGACGTGACGTTTTTCGAAATGGAGTAGTGAACCCTCATATAAATGGACTTTTGGATAGTTAAAACTTACTTGTAATTAATCTTATATCTCCCCTTTTCCCTGGAATGATGATACCACACCACGATCTGATCTTTCAAGGCCTCTGGGGTCATTCCGAAGGCGGCTAAATGCACGCTTTGGCCGTAACTCGCCCGCACCGTCTTCAAAGGTGCACTCGTTTCACAGACCGAGGGCGTCGAGTTGGTCGCATCATGCAGTAGTCCCGGGGTGTAAGGTCTACAAGCACCTACTTCTTTATCCCAACCACAGTACGGATCTAGCACGCAACGGACGCAGCTGTCGTATCTATAACAATACAAATATTTCGTCATATTTTCATCAACTACCTATCCCACTTCTGATATTGTGAAAATCATGACATCAGAAGCGGGCGGACTTTTCCTGCCAAGCCTGTGACATATTAAAAGACATTGATTTTAGTATGTCGTAGATATACGTACGACTTTTTTATGTATTTCTGTGTTCGCTGAATTACTTTTTGTGTTTATTACACACCTGCACCACAGTGCATTTGGATTACGTTGTATCACAATACATCAAATTCCAAATTCGTATGAATAAACCTAAGCCTAGTCTCATCTCAATCTGTCTTTTCCGTGGGTATTGATGTCGTTCTTAGCTGTAACGAAAAAATAACAAACTAATTCTGTTTCAAACAATTTGCCAGAGCTTATGATGTTAACAAGAACCCTTGTTCCTAAGGGTAGGTCACTAATCCCTTATTTAGAATAATCCGACTCTGCAAATAGAATATTACTCTTAAAAGTAAAAATGGATTTTTTGGTAGGTAATTACTATAGGTAGCTTGTAGGTAAGTAATTACGTTTTTCAGGAGTATAAGCTGTGTCTTTAATAACTTGACTTTGTGTTTTTTTAAGAATTGTGATATGTAATATCCACGAATAAAAATTAAAAATATCTATTATATTTTTTTTTTCCCAGCGGCCTCCTGCCTGACACCAACCCAATAACCCAAACAATAACGAAAACGCCAATCGACAGATTTTTTTTGGATGAAATTGAAATAAGCTCGCGAAAAATCAAGCGTGACCTTATAGTCAATTTCATACAAAAAAAATCTGTCAATTAGCGTTTTCGTTATTCGATAAGAATTTTGGCTAGGGCCGCCGGCACGCTAGGCCCCAGATCCCTTATTCGCCTTTCACGACTCACGATTACATAATTGCATGCAAAATTTGGTATTATTATTATTTCTTATCGGTTGTGAACCGATTATGGCCATTAGGAAATTAGCCAGTGTCAAGTATTATTAATATATTATGCAAGTTATTTGCATCGAAACAGTCAAGTCGTCATAGTTAAAGTCAAGTCTAGGGAATCATTTGTAAACGGGGCGGCCATTTACAAACAATCTTCACGGAGCCTTGGAGACAACACTAAGTCAATGTTTTGCACCGATTTTCACTTTCATTCCACTTGTACACCTTCACGAAACTAAATTGATTAATATGCCCCCGAAATTAAACAATTTGCACGCATATGAACTAGGTTTCACAAAAATGAAAATTTAGCACCATATCTCCTCAAGGAGTTCCCGCCAAGACTTCAAAAATTTGGTATTGTGAAGGGATTATTGCTTGTTATCATCAATTAAAATGTGGGTATTTGTAATAAATAAATTATGGATAATAAAAAGCAGGCAACTTCAAATAAGAAGGTTTTGTATTTCTTTTCTACTGTGTAATCTAGTTAAAAACAAAGATGAAGAGCAAAAATTAAGCGCAAACTTTCTTAAACGAAGCTTCGGAGTAGGTCAACATTTATTTTCTTTTTAATTCTACTCAGTGTGTTCTTAATTTTGTCTAAAAGTTTACTGTACGGGCGTCGCGTCGGGCAGTATCTTTAGCCGTATAAACCCTCTTAATTAAATTAAAGAAATGAGGTGGCAGTCGAAAATATAGGTACACAAAGTGAACTTTAGAAATATAAGTAGTATATCCGTTGTCTAGTCCCCGTAGCACAAGCTTAGCAGCTAAATGGCGCTGTGTGTTGGTCACAAAATTTATTTATTTATGTAACGCTAGCTGCGATCCGCGGTTTCATCCGCGTAAGTCCTGTTTCCGCAGGAATATCAGGATAAAAAGTAGCCTATGTGTTATTCCTTTCCTATAAACTTTCGCGTTTATAATATTAGTAAGAAGTAAGATATAATCCCAACAAAACAAATAAATAACACATGGAATGGACAAGCGAATACAACTTTTGCAAGAAATTTCAGTCGTTTTAGTTCTGAAAATTATAATAGATGGCGCTAGTGAGATGAGCGCAAGTTTCCTAGAACACGGTATCGTTGCGTCGAGCACTCTGCTAGGCTGCTAAGATTTTGTTTGAATCGAAATCACTACTGGCTTTGGTACTGGATATAAAGCAGGGTGTAGTTTTATATTGGTGCTACCTCTTAGAGCGTATAGGTTTCTGGACCTCTACGAGAAACTTCGTAGTCACCCCTACGTCACCCTGTCTGTGGACCCTCTACGACAATAAGCCCATTTGACCCGCAAACGGAGTTGTTCCACCTCCTACACCTCACCGGCAACTAACCGCGCTACACTACACATATTTATTAGAAAAAAAACTAATTTAAATTGGGATAAACCTAAATGTATATAAATATTTAGCATTTACCTGCATAAGTCAGAATCAAAAATACTTTTAGCGCACACGTGACTCCTAGGTGGTAATTACTAAAGGAATAGTAAGTTAGTGATAGTTTTCAGTCAAGGCTTGTCATGTCACCGCCCACTAGCCTCTCTTTTATTTATCGAAGTGGAAAAGAAATGTATGATTATTTTTAGACCCACAACTCGCTCTAAAACGGTGCGGATAGAAGAAAAAAATATCCATAGATCAACTGGTGGAACCAGTGGTGGATTCTAGTGGAATCAGATCTTATGTCAACTTGTCACATAAGAGTCAACTTGTCACATAAGACTAGTCAGGTGAGTATTAACTCACCATAACATTAACATTATAAAAAGCAATAAAAATTTTCGAAGACATAGTTTCAAAGTATTTCATTCACCTGTGTGCACAGAGTCTTAAAGGCAGCTGTCTGATGCGATGATCAGTGGTGAGGTAAAGTGATGCTAGGCGACGTGAGAGTGCTAGGGCCCGCACAGCCTCCCCACTGGCTGCCGACCAGACGTCGGCCACGCGTGAACCTCCACCCGCCCATTGAACTATCTTGTATAATTCGCCGTTACCTAACAAACATCACAAAATATAAGTTAATTCTAATTATTATTCTAGTTTGTGCCAGCCGTCTTGAGCAAATCGTCGCTCCAACGTGCTTGAGGACCTCCTACGTCAAACTGGATGCGAGAAGCCGAAAATAGATCTAGGTGACGTGCAATTGGAGAGGCCTATTTCCAACAGTGGACTGCAACAGGCTGATGATGATGATGATGATTATTATTCTAGTCGCAACACACGTCAGACACGTTCATCTCTTGCCGATGAACCGTGTTTATTTCTTAACAAGGAAAGCACTGTATTATAACCTTTTAGCAATTTAGTATAAAACCATGGAAAACTTGGCAAGCTGGCATAAACTCCATATAAGTAAAAGCAAGCATGTTTTCCATACATGTTTTTCCAGCATATTCCCTTTCTTAGTATTCCGAACATTGTTTTATCTATATATGTTAATATGCGAAATTGTTGAAAGCATTAACACTACTAAATTAGGTATAATTAAATTAGTGCAGCGAACGTTAGTCAAGATATGTATCTATGAACTCAGAGTGAATTTGTCGGAGCATGCTAAGTATTTAATCACCTGATCCGGCTAATAATGGAAGCTCGGATGTCTGAATGCCATTAAATAAATTAAAAATGGATAATGGCTGGCGATATTTAATTGTCAAACTATTCTCGGCAAACTCTGTTTAATTTAATTTAAATGTGAAAACATATGGTTAGAAGTAATGAACTAACTTGTCCCAGCATAAAATATGGTGTACGTGATGTCATCGCCCAGCATGTCGACAAACTGTTTGTCCACGACGAGAGTAGTGAGCACTAGGTCCCTCTTGTAGAAGGCTGGGGCATCGCCTTCGTGTCGCACTGCTGAATCCATGAGCGGGTGAGACCTAAATCAAAATTTCATGGAATTTAAAAAAAAAACATTTTCAGTGTCGCCTAGGAAGGCGGCACACGGCAGGTTATATCCTTCTCTCGTGACCAGACCAACAAGTAAATAAACAGAAAACCGTATAGTTATAGTAATGAAACCATTGTTGTTAAACGCTTATTAGGTAGGTAATTTAAAAAATCCTTAATAACATATCTGTAGAGTGTAGGAATAGTTTCTGCCAAATCTCAATGTCGCTTTAGAAGTCGTAAACAGACTGAATTAACTTAAGGTGAAGCAATTGACAAACTAAAAACTTATACTTGTGTATTGTGGGTAGCTAGATCGAGTTGCGACTTTTCGTAAGCGCCAAAATAGTCACTTTCATTTAATACTCGTATTCATTACATTGCTTATAATTATATTAGGTAAAACTGTATCACCAAGTTGAAGTGCAGATTACTTCTAATCAAGACATAACAATCCAATATTTAAATATATATTCCGTTTCATTGTAAAATAAAAATCTTTGTGTTTAAAGAGTTGCTTCAATATTTTTTTGTGTTGTAAAAGTTAACAAATCGTATAAACAAAACTATTAAAATTTGGTTACAGTTATGTTCTGTAATTACTGAGATATATTGACATCCATCCAAATCTACAAATTCTTTAATTCGTCGTCTTAAGTACAAACAACATAAAGCTCAGTGTCCACTAGAAAGATGTTTTCGTTCCTCAGCCTGACAGCAGTAACAACCTACGTATTTTGAGAAGGTTATGTTGCGGTTTATGTAAGTAGTTAAGTACTCAAATTAAACTAGTGTAAAAAGTTTAGTTTTAAAGCAACTTCTCAACTTTATTGCAACTAAAACTTAACAACTTAAACTTGCTCAATTAGTAAAGCGACAACGTTGAAGTTTTGTAACAACATTTTGTAATAAAACGAAACTAGTACAAGGAAGGGTTTGTTACCGCGTGAATAACCTCTAACAATGGACTCTCAACAGCTTAGTTTGGGATCAATCAACGCTCACCAACTTGTCAGATTCTATTGCAGTCAGATCTGCTTGATTGACTTTAATCTCCTAATGCCGGCAGTTCGGTTTGCCAAATTATCCTATTTAAACCTTGACTGGGAATTTCATAGAGTAAGTCGGATTCCAGAAGCCTTCAAAATACCGTCACATCAGAGATTAAACTTTCCCTTATTTTTTACGATGATTAACAGATGGCATATGTGACGTTTGTGTCTATGTCTGTCAACTTTGAAACTTCATGAAACAGTAAAAGACAAACGATACATAGTTATGAAGCTGTTAACCAGCGTTTATAAGTAAGGGGAATACAACCTAAGAATGAAAAAATCAGGTAACGTGAACTTAAACACACATGAAGCACATACCCTAATACTACGTCCCAAGGTTTAATAATACGCATTCAAGCCTTTGAAATATTCAAGGTCTGTAATAGATTAGTAAGGAGGCTTTCAACGTGTAGGTACGTATTCCTCACCGAATCATCAATTAGGGGAAGCGAATGCGACCCAATTAGTGGATAGAACTAGAGAACAGGCGTCGCGAAACTAATGTGTGGTCTCTAACCTTGTTGAGATTACACTCCGGGGAGCGCGGAGCTAACTACATTGCTAATAACCTGAATTTATACACGTTACATTTCAACCGACACGCTGACATGACACGGCACGCAATCAATACATTTCACAGACAGTTATTGGATGTAATTTGATCTATTTTAGGTTTGATTAATATTGATAGTTAATACCTATGAATTCCTGTAACTACAGTAGCTTTAAGTGTAATTACATCCATTTGTCAGTCTTGTTGTAAGCGATGATTCGTGTTTAAGTACGTTCCTGCCGTACATGACACCTGCCTGTTTGTAAATGCTAACATGATATCTGAATGTTACATTAACTTGTATAACTGTATAATACCTAGTGTATTATACAGTTTGTTAGTTAGTGCTTAAAGCGTCTGTGCTTATCTGCCCCTTATGATTTCGTGTAGGTGGGATTAATTATATCCAGAAGGAATCCGACGCAACGTCACATACGATTTGTGGTTTGCACGGATTTGCCCGACGGACAAGTCCTTAGTATTTTATACTGTAGTGACACCTGTCTGTTTGTAAATTCTAGCATGATATCTGGATGTTACATTAACTTGTAGATATCTATGGTTATCATAATATAGCTGTGCATGTTAGTTAGTGCCTAAGGCGTCTGTGCTTATCTACCCATACAGTAGTAATGATTTCGTTATATAGATGGGATATGTATCCAAAAGGTATCCGACTCAGCGTCGCATCCGATCCGTGGTCTGCACGGATTTGCCCAACGGACAAGTCCCTTGTATTTTGTAATGTAGTGTTTGAGTTAAAGTCTGTTTGGGAAAACATCTGCGGAAAGTTCATGCGAACGTTTGTGTGTCGGATATGAGCTGTGTCTACGGGACGGCGTTGGTGAGTGTATAGACAGCAAAAATAAGACTATAATACAAAAACTTACGTATAAAACTGAGAGTGTGTATTTTATAGGTAGCTAACACGACTATGGCTGATACGATAATGATAGATATTCTAATACATGATTTGATACTTTGATTAAACGAATTTCAAACTAAATAAGTTATGTTCAAAGTTCGTAATAATAATACGGTTGGGTTAGGGGTGGTCAGCTGTACCGTAAATCGAATCATGATTTTATCTGTAATTTCAAACCGCAAAACCAGAAATCACTTTTGATAATCATTGATTTTTTGATCGTTTAGTCTAGATTGGAATTTATCACTCTAAGGTTTAGCAACTAAGTTTGGTAAAATAATTAGTCATCTGCAACACCAACATTCCTACCCGCATTTTGCTCAATAAAATGCACTTTAAATAATGATTGCGATGTAATGTTACCTCCTTAAAATTAAAATAAACCCAGTTACTAATATCTTGTTATAGGCATACCTATTATTGGAAGAAAAAATAAAACGATTTTGGATAATGGACATAGGATATAATATTACGCTAAGTCTAGGCAGGTATTATCCACTCTTAAATAAAATGTAACTTACCTGATGAAATTGAGTACATTGTCTGGAAGAGCTTCAGTGCTGTTGACACAAGTTCCAGGCCGTGGTAAGGGTACGCGGGCTCTTAGTACCGGCAGCCATGCTGAACTCGACGATGCCTAGGATAATATGAAAAAGCATTTATATTAGACTGACAAATTCGTTCAGGCTGGGAACAATCATTTTTAATATACTAGCTGTGCTTCGCGGTTGCACCTGCGTAAGTCCCGTTCCCGCGGGAACATCGAGATAAAAAGTAATAAGTTAAATTTTCCCGGGTCTTTATCCCGTGATTTTTACTTAAGACCCGTGAAAATATTAAATTATGAGTTCCAATCGTATTTGTTCAAAAAGTTTATTGAAGATCATTTAGATAAGCAATTCAATAACATTAAAATTAACTAAATTAAACTGCACCTTCTGAATCTAAATTTGGGCTTTTAAGTTAAGTTTTACTTAGGTTTATGATCCAGTTTATAGTCGAGCAGCAATCAAGTCACAAGCTCCTTTTTAAACTATACTGTCAAATAGAGAACCTCCTGCTTAGGTAACGCTAAATACCCGAAATGGTTAATTGTACATACACACGAAGAAAATTACAAAAACAAACAACATGAACGTCTTAAATCTATAGGTGAAACATAGCGCGGCCTTATAGAATAAAGCGATTTCTTCTAGCAGTTTAATTTTGCTTGGAAAATATAATGAAATGACCTATATACACAACAGGTTACGAAAGAAAATATTTCAGAAAGTAACCAATATAATGAAATGACCTATATATACAACATGATACGAACGAGTACAAAAATGTTTAAGAAAGTAACCTACTTCTTTTAAGAATGAAATATAGGTACCTGTTCCTTAAATCTGCCAGCGAATGCTTCCTGAATATCGTCCATAGTGAAGGTGCATATCGCAGATCCGACCAAGCCATCGCTGGCGCCCGTTGTGAACGCGGCGTAGAATTTACTCGGATCTCCCGGCATTTGGTACACGCTTTCTGTAACGAACGCCGTCTTTAGAATACACAAATACACTTCGAGGAAAATGTGAAACTTTAAGAGATAGGTACTTGTATTGAAAAGTTAGCAATGTAACCTTGAAGTTAAACTGAAATTGTATTGATCCAAAAGAACGTGACTACCAAAAGAGCTTGGGAATTAGATGTAAGTAAGTACCTATACTTAGTAATACTGCAGGATCTCAATAGAGCCATAAAAGCCATCAGATATTAATTTCGATTTAGACATTATGTTTGTATCGAAATTAGTATTTCCAATATAATGGTTAAACAATACGGATTAGGTACGTTATTATAATGTGTCGTCGTCAAAATACATTCAAAACGCAGCACAAGATTAAACCTTGATTATAAAAATAAACTATTTCGATTTATATGTATATCAGAAATAGCAGTATCCCACGGTTATACTCAAAGTAAGTTCTGATCCCGCGGGACTTTCAAAAAAACCCATTCTTGGTAGATCCCACTTTTAGTGGACTCACACCTCAAAAAACACATCCTCTAAATTTCATGCCCAGCTGTTTGGGCTCTGCGTTGACTTATAGGTCAGTCAGGATATTTAATTTTACATAAATTGATATGAAAGTAGAAGAAGAAAATAGAAATAATTACAGCTCTAACTAATCTGAAAAAATAACAATGCAAAAACCGGAATTTCTCATATTCGTACGCAGTCAATAAATACTCACGAATTTCATCAAAATAGAAAGGAAACTCCCCAGGTATGCTGCAATTGAGCCGTGCTTTCAAATACGTGGCCCAGTTTTGGCTCAGTATGTGCTTCCCTCCAGTATCTTGCTTGCAGATTCGGGCGACTCGCGAATACACAGCTTTACCACAGTTCATAAATTCCACAGCTGTCTCGCGAAAAAAGAAAAGCACGTACTCGCCGACATCAAAAGATCCCACGAAGTTGGTTTCTGTACAACAATACGACAGGAGTTTCAGATTTATTGTTTCAAATTAAAACGAAATACAGATCAAATCGAATGGTATGGTATAAGTATATCGAACAAAGCCGTCGTTCGTCAACTCATTCATGTCGCTCATTCTAGTTTATTAACAGCACAGTATAAAATAAAATGCGCACTTTGTTCCGAATTCTCCAGAGTTCCCAGAAAAGTAATTCATATATAAACTAGAATACAAAATAACTTCCACAAAAGTGGAGATAAATTACCCGTCGAACAATTTACTGCAAATTAATGTAGTAAATGTACGTACACTGTATAGTGCAGAGATTTTTGTTTTATTTTATTTTAAGAACCTCTGATAGAGTCCTATAGCTTTTATCGTTCTCTCGTAAAAGAAAAGGGACAAAGATCCGATATCCCTATTAATATAATGAACGTCCCTTCTTCTGTTTACAAGATAAAGCTTGACTTTGCATGAAAATTGTTTTAGGTTGTTCTACAAATGACACGTTTTGTCTGTAGATGATTGTAAGACACAAACAGGGAGATGAAAATAGAAACTAAATTGCGTGGATGGATAAGTTTCCGATTGGATTGAAAAGTTACAAATATCAAAATGCAAAGAACTTGTATAACACTATTATGTATGTAAAATAAACTCACTATCTAGCCATTTAGAGTCATATTTGAGAGTTCGTTTAAAGCTGTACTTTTTCTGTCCCGTGGAGAAATCGAAGAGATCATTTCTAAAGATGACTGGGTCGGCTTTAGTGAACTCGGCGTTGGTGCCTGCGTACAAAGCTTCGAGACCGCCTGGGTTGCCTTCTGTAACCCACACAGCCGTACTGTTGTCCGCCGGGTCATATGGACACTTGGCCACTCCTAGACCAATCCCGGGAACGTACTCGTGTCGTGGTAAGTGTGTTAGATTCAACTGAAATATAAATAGAGTTTTAATATCTTGCACTATTAAAATCTATGTAAATACATTTCAAGTATTGAGTACATCAAAGTAAAACATAAATTCGATATAGGTTGAAGACAAAAAGGTCTTCTCTTTGTATGATAATGTAAGGTCACCTCGTGAATATAAGAACAAGTCGTTCCTGCAAATGAAGCATTAAATGAGCCAAGTTTATTTTATACTGGACGAGCTTCGACTCAACGAAATAAACTTTTTAAATTGAAAAACATAATTGAATTGTTATCCCCGTCAATCTTGCTAATTAATGTCTGTCGAATAAAATCCATAAAACGTAATTGATTTTATTAACAAAAATTAAATGATTAATGAGTTATTTGGATAGTCTGTATCTACAAAAATATCGGACCCAATTATGAAAGGTTGGACAAATTTATTTTCATGTTCAATTTTACTGGGCTTCTGAATCGCCCGTTTCATATTAACACCTGTCACATAATCCATAGGCAATATTTTGGCATGAATCTACCTACTAAACGAGAGTCAGTAAATTGTGTGCTTCAAATATACTGTCATAAATAATCAATGGCCGTAATTCCCATAATAGGTTATTGTATTCTCCTGAGTGACTTGAAGATCAGTGACGCGTACTATCAACATCTAGAAAATAAACAAGCTTGCCGCAGACTTCCCTTGTTTACCTTGACAAAAGACGTTCGTGGTACGAATTAACAGGGGCAGTTTTTATGCAGAGGCGGTTAATTAAAAAGTTTTAATAAATAATATAATAATTATTTATATTTTGTATAAAATCTAGCGTACTAGACTAATAGCGAAACGTGAAATACAGATAGGTACTCACATAAACCACCCAGTCCTTGGGGCTGTGGGCATTCGTTCCACAAACATAGAGCCTCTTGCCATCTCCCAGTGATTGAAGCACGCGGATATGGTTTCGACACTCGAAAGGTTCAGACTTGCCCTTGCTCACACATCTCGCTACGTTACTCGCTTCCAAAAGCAACGTATCCCTCTAAAACATAAATAAAAACTGTACTTCAATGCCCAACCGACGCGACAACTTTACAAAATTATCCTACGCCACTTTTGCTTAACATTTTCAAAGACGAAGTGCTCTGCTTTGCTTTATGTCGCCACAGCGTAGGGTTTTTAATGTTCAAAATATTATGGCACTTACGTGTGAAAATGTGGGGAATCTCTATGTGAAAGTAGAATGCATTAAAAGCTAGTGTAGTGCCGGAAAAGTGGCCGTCTTTAGAACTCAGCAGCCGTAAACAAGGGGTTCATTTTACTTTACAAAAGTCTGTGAAGTTCATCTTAGGGAAAAGAACGTCAATTATAGACTGAATAGAATTACTGTGCCCATAACACATATAGGTTGCGCCGTTCCTTTTTTTTCCTAAATGAAAAATTGCTTTAGAATTGGGACATTTTACGAGATTAAATTCATTTTGCTCTACAAAGTTACTTAATTTGACCAAAAAGTTCAACGTAAAGCGAGTCTTTATTCTCTATGTGCATAAAGTGCTCATTATACACCTAGGGCATAAAGTACTTAATTTAAATTTAGAACTAAGGTTCTGGTAGCATACGGCCATTTCGGACTGGCCATAGCACATACAGAGCACTAGACAAAGCACATAAAATATATAAAAACTGGGCTATTTATCTTCTATTTTATTTCGACGGAAGGGCAAGGTAAAAAGTTTTAGTAGTTTTAGTTAAAACCCCAACTTATTTTTTCATCAGTTAGTATGTGGTTTTGTCATTTTGATGTAACATTGTTAAATTTAATTAATATAATGCTGTAAATATATTTCATACACGTAGCATTCAACTATTGTTTTGTTGTTAATTAAATGCTTATTTTTGTAGCCTCTTTATTGTCTCGCAGTAGATGTGTAAAGTAGAGTTTTGACCTCGGTAATAAAGCCTGTCTTTATCTTGGGCGCTTGAATCCCACGCTTCACTCAGGACTTTAGGTACATAAGTTTTTAGCACCCTCGCCGCGTTTGGGAGTTAACTCTTTAGAGTTCTTCGTACGCTTTAAATTCAATATGACGCCCGCTATATAAGACAGGGCTTTAGTACCTCGATGAATAAACTACTATTAAGTGACCTGGTTTTCTCATTATAGTGTAGAGCATATTATTTTTGTGTAAGAAAATGACATAGTGCGCTGTCGGTTGGGATTCACTATACTACCTTTGAAATGAAAATCGGGGTAGGTATCTACCACTAGATCAAATCCGTTTCTTACCTTACAATGTGACTGACTTATATCAGACATATTCAATTTGAATACCCGATCCCTGAAAAAAAACAACAACTATTAAACACACCAATAAAGTATCTCATGCATTTATTGGAATATTTTTAATAAACCTGCATTTTCAATAGACTGAAGACACGGACAAGACTAGAATTTCAAAGTTTATAGTAAAAATTTTGAACAGTGAGAATCGTCTGAGCATAAAAGTTTTAGGTTTAACTCATAGCGATTTAAAAAATAACCATTTTTGAAATGACACCCTTAACAACAAATTTTCATCAGTCATTACTTCAAATGAAGTAAATATCTAAATACGTACTCGTATAACTATTTACCAACTTTGTCAGAAAACAAAGTCGAAGTGCAAAGTTAGTTATTTCAAAATCCACAGACCCACCGCTCTCTATATTTAAACAGAACTCATTTTTGTGGCTTTACCAGCACTTAGTGCCTTTAAAGTTGTTCCAGTTGTTTGTAGTTATTAAACAAAAAACTCATTTGACTAACTTTAAAATACTTAATGTATTAAAAGAGTTAAAATGAGAGCAAATATAATATGAACGGAGTAGCTGCACATTCGACTAGAGATTAAAAAGGTTTATTAATATATTCAACGCATTATCTACTTATTGACGACCTCTGTGGCGCGTCGGGCGAACGCTTGGCTGCAATACAGAAGGTTGCGGGTTCGATTCCCGCTGGGTGCAAATATTTATGCTTAAAAATAAATATTTGTATCTGGTCTGGGCGTATTTCTATGTATAATATGTATGTATTTACAAAAGAAAAATAAATATAAGTAGTATATATCCGTTGTCTAGCCACCGTAACACAAGCTTAGCAGCTTACCACGGGGCTAGATGGCGCTTCGTGTTCGTCACAGGATTTATTTATTTATTTATACATATGATATTTTATTAGCGTTTTTATTAGGGGTCCGGTTTCCTACCTCAAGAGGAAAGAACAGGACCTTTACTCATTAAGATTACTTTGATACCTATGTCTTTCCGTCCATACTGACAGGAACAGGTAATATAACGAGTTGATAGTTAGGTATATCTAATATCCACATTAGGGGAAAAAGTACCTTTATATTAAAAGGCTCGTCTTTATACCTTGAAATTCGTTTTTTGTAAATCGTGACAAAAATAGACATAATTGAGAATGCGCGTTTTCTTAAAAATTTCAAGGACTTTAGTTTACTTTCTTATCAGTATCACAATAACAGCTTATTTACACAGTGCCAGCTAGCGAACTAGTCATCCTGTAGTTGCACTGCAGTAACTCGCCCTATTTATCTATAAGAGAAACTCGCACGTGCGAGTGCTATTACATGCCGAACTCCTGGCGTATAAGTAGCTGTCTACTGGCTAGACACTAGGCAACTCGCACGCTAGATCGCACAGTGTAAGCGAGCTAAAAAGAGCTAAATAGGTACCAATTGAAGGTTCATTTTATTCAAATAGAACGAGAAAAAGTATAGCTGGAAATAGATGGATAATTGAGTTTCATGTCACGGTTCCATTTCCCGTGGGGAAATCATTATAATGTCGCAGAGTCGTTGTTTTCTGAACTACTTACGTAATAATTCTCCAATTGTAATAACAACGATTCCATTTCCAATGGTTAAATTAAAAATGCCAACAAGTGGGCTAAAATTGCAACTTTACAATACGTAGCAGTTTTTCAGGTTTTCTGGCAAATTTGATGGCAATGCTATATGAAACTGACTACGATAGAAATACATTCAAATTTCATTGTAAATATTTTCTGGAAAATGTACCTAAACATTTAAACTTCCGTTTTGATTAAGGTGTTTCCTCACAGCGAGCATTTGCGTGTAACGTTACGTTCCAGATACAAGCATTACATACAGCGCGCACCTTAAGAGTCGAATCTATCTTACTTAGTAAGATAAGATCTTACTTCTTACTAATATTATAAACTCGAAAGTTTGTATGTATGTATGCATGTATGTATGTGACTTTGTTACTCTTTCACGCAAAAACTCCTGAACCGATTGCGATGAAACTTGGAATATAGGTCCTTAAGAACCCGGAATAACACATGGGCTACTTTTTATCCCGACAGCCCCGCGGGAACGGGACTTACGCGGGTGAATCTGCGAGGCGCAGCTAGGAATATTATAAATTACAAGTGAATGCTCGCGGTGATGAAGCAACTTTATGAACCTTTATAGATTTGAAGGGCCATAGGTATAGTAAAATATTTTAAATTGTAATTGTACACTTACATAGCACCAACATAAAGCGTATTCCTTTCTTCATTCAGATATAAAGTACGATAAAAAAGACTGCCACATGAAAACTCGCGTATGTGATCTGAAACAATACAGAAAAGTATTAGGTGAAAAGATATTGCAGTTTTTTTTAATTTATATTAACTTTACTGACTCATCCCTATTGACTCATTTAACTAACTTACTCATACTCAGTTCATAAAGCCTAAAAATATAATATACTTACGGCCCTATTAATACACGTGGACTAAGTTCGGAGTAATGAGAACACGCTTTGTCTGTGTAACAATGATAAATTTACTCCGATCATATTGCACGTGTATTAATAAGGCTTTTACGTATAGTTTAAGTTTCTAGTTATAACAACATAGTCGTACAAATAAATATGGATAAACACCGTACCTACTTCATGAAAATTATTGTAATAATTCATATTATAATTAGAAGAAATGAATTATTTACATTTATTTTTCAATATTTACCATTTTCATTATTACTTATAACTTATTCATGAAAATCGTTTCTTTATTGCTTAGTTACCCGATATGAGTTGGAAGGTTTAAACAATGCCTTGTTAAATAACCATTAAAACCCCTAGTAGGTACCTAATAAAGTTCTAAATGTTATTGCTTACTAGGAACTCGAATAATACGTACTGAAATTTTAAAATTAGTCCTAGAAACATTTCAAAAGAAATCACAAGCCTCTCGGTTGCAATTTGGGCCGCAGTTAATTACGAACTGCGGGTTGAATAGGCAGTTATTATTGGCAGGTGGTCTTGCAGCGCACACGCAAGCTCTCGTGCCACCCCAGCCCAACAATTCCTCGTACCGTATTACAGCGAATACTACTTAAATATAATTAAACTTCGCCTCTACGATTATTGTACTATCGTAATATTTTTAATAACCAAGCTAACTGTTGTGTCTTATCTCTTATAACTATCTGTTAGGGAGGAGACTGACTACACTATTTTTGATCGGCTATCTTTCTATACTACTTAATATTATAAAGCTTACTTTGTTTGTTACTCAATCACGTAAAAACCGCTGAACCGATTACAATGAAACTTGGAATATAGGTAGCTGGGGATCTGGAATAACACATATATTACTTTTTATCTCGATAATCCCACGGGATCGGGACTTACGCGGGTGAAACCGCGGGGCGCAACTAGTTTAAAATAAAATGTATATTTACATCTTCGATATGCCTACTGAACATTGGACGATTGATAGTTAGGTAAGTCAATAGTAACGTGACTAGCTAAGTTCGCTGTAGTATCCTCGTGAATCCAGGATACGATTTTATTTCACTAATTCCCATTAATCTCTCTACACCAATTTTCGCCAAAGTCGGTTCTGAGCCTAATAATCATGTACAAAAACAAATATTTAGTCAGAAACACCGAAAAGATTCCATTATTTTGGTTACCCACTTAAATATTTTTAAACAGGATTTTAAAGAATTTTTAAGTTACTGAATCGTCACCAAACGACAACTAAAACTTCGATATGCCTACTGAACATTGGACGATAACATTGGACGAATAGGTAAGTCAATAGTAACGTGACTAGCTTAGTTCGCTGAAGTATCTCGTGAATCCAGGATACGATTTTATTTAACAAATTCCTATGAATCTTTCTACACCAATTTTCATCAAAGTCGGTTCTGAGACCAATAATCATCTACAAAAATAAATATTAAGTCAGAAACACCGAAAAGATTCCATTATTTTGGTTACCCACTTAAATATTTTAATCAAGATGTTAAAGAATTTTTATGTTACTGAATCGTCACCAAACGACAACTAAAATGCCCATTAACCTATTTGATGTTCTCATATCTTTTTCCACGGACAACTTACATCAGCTTCTATTTCGTTTAGTTCAACTAATTGCTTTATATTTCTTCCGCTGTGTTTACAGACATCAAACAAAACATAAAAAAATGAATAAATTCTGTGAGCAAGACCCAGGGCCATCTAGCTTCATAGTAAGCTACAAAGCTTGGACATTAGAAAGCTCTAGACATTCAATATAAAACTATATATAAAACTAACAATTTTAAACTTATAATTTTAGTTTTATAAATAAAAAACTTTTTTTTTGTAGACTTAGAAGTTAGAAAAACACCCAGACTAGATCCAAAATGTTTTTTTTAGAATAAATATTTGCACAAGCGGAGATCGAATCCATAACCTTCTACATTGCAGTCGGCGGGCCTTCGCCCGACGCGCCACAGACGCCGTCAAACAAAACATAAAGTTTAGCGATGTAAAAGTTTTTGTTATATGAATACTAAATGCACAATAATTAATGTGCAATCATCTATATACAATATACATCTAACTAACTATGAATTTCGTATCAGGTTATCCGTGCAGTGATGGCACCGGCTGACCAGTTTGGCACCGCAGCGATTACATCGCTAATGAACTCATTGTTTGCTCATCTAACGAACTGTGATCAACCATTTTATAGGATTGACACGCACCGAGCCTCATCGTTCACAACATCACGACACAATTAATTTGTATAAAATCCTAATGTTCATGTAGATACAACGATACTACATTTGCCGTAATTCCCTATCTGACAGTTCATTAACGAGCTCAACGATTTTCCAGCAGGGCGTCAAATTAACTTTAACTTATCAAAGTAATTTCGTGAATGGCAACCTC
The DNA here is from genome assembly GCA_949358125.1 of Idaea dimidiata. Lineage (NCBI taxonomy): Eukaryota > Metazoa > Arthropoda > Insecta > Lepidoptera > Geometridae > Idaea > Idaea dimidiata. Next base: position 8,484,890 of record OX442339.1, on the reverse strand, counting down.
CTATAGAACTTACACTCCTCAATATCGTTTTAGCTATCAAGTTGTCAATCGTGTTTCGTTTTATTTGGCATTGCTGGAGGTACAGTGAGTAGGTACTTTTACAGGTAGGCCTGGTTTATTGTATTTTTTTTTACTTTACTTAGGTAATTGTGCCACAGGGGGTAGCAAATTCAACTCAGATCTAAGTCCAATTTTGACATAATAATTAGATTGATGTTTGCAAAGCCGTGTTAGTTATTCTTTATACCTCTATGCTTTGGTGCAATTACGGCTTGCACCTTTTCGGGATGATTTATATTAGACGGTCACGAGCGCCGGCCGGTTTTGAGCTTCGTTGTCCATTGCTCGGCTGCCACTCAGTTGCAAGTGTTGCAAAAGACCGATCGACTGCTCGCCAAGCAATGGACAACGAAGCTCGGACCCTTGACGGTCTAATATAAATCATCCCTTCTAAGGAAAGTATACTTCAGTTATTTTGGATTGGACACCCAATTTTTACCTGACAGCGAACGGGTTAGGTTTAAGCCGCGTATGTTTGTGAATTGTAAGTAGTGTTTAGTTTTTTTTTTATTAATTTAACATATATTCTAAAGTAAATACCAATAAACAAGGTATACAATATAATTAATAAGTAATGCCGTCAGTGTGATGGGCACTTTTTGACTCAATGGTCATTCATCTTAGATTATTTATTTTGTTTATTTATCTTTATAGTATTTATTTCTTGTGTAAGTATTTTTAGATAAATAATTTTCGAACAGATATTATAAATATTTAATACATTTGATAAAAACATGTTTAGTAAGATTAATATTAATAATTGAAATAAATATCTAATTAATAAGTAATACTCCAAACTTAGACCAAATAGAATCTATATATTATTATTAATAATGAAAATTAATTAATGTGAAACAAGCAATACGGATAAGGTTAAAATGTAAATCCATAATAACGAGGTGGTATAGAGCAACGCTGGCACTGACGGGGGCATTATGCAGATAACATCGGTCGGTTAAATACCGCAACAAGTAAACTGCCGAAGCCGACTGGCGAATGTTTGCATGGTAACTCATCTACGCTCAGAATAAGAGCTAAATATTACCGGTTTAACTACCATAATATTTTTAATCTCTCGACTTCCGCCTACTAAAAAATACCTCCCCACGACTCACGAGCCGGCAGCAAAAAATGGCGATTTCCCAAATTTAGTATTATTTGGCTGTATTTATCAACAAAAAAAATACGATATCTTAATAATGGAATTCGTCATCATCCGAGCGATGTTCCCGATTGCATCCCTCTCGGGAGCCCGGGGTCCGCTTTCCTGCTTTTGCGTCTCCATTTCGCACTATCTTCGGCATCCTATGTAGTTAGACCATTGGCATCTTAAGAATTAAATTTGTATTTCCTAAAGATTGCGGCGCTTGATCACTTGATTAGCCACTCTAAGAGAGTGGTTAATAGTTTTTTTATCTTTAAAGTTACTAATTACTAATAACTCTACGAATCTAATGATACCTCTTAATTAAGTACGTTGGATAGTCCGAGAATATAGACAAATAATACGACCGACAAAGGCGCGAAAAATATTACCCTTCCCTTGCATTCGGGTAAACAAAAAGGTATTTAATTAGATAAATTAAAAGTCTAATTGTTCGAACTCTTCCATCTCCATTCCCATAAATCTCCATACCTATAGTCCAAGAATAACCAAGAATAGTGCATCCAATGTAAGTAGATATATATAGAACGGGCGCAGCTGTTGTCAAGCTGTTAGCTTAGTTTTATTTCAACGCAAATGTTAACATTTGCATCGTACAACCGCGGCTTTACCATATCCTCCATTCACTGCATGAGTTTTATTTAAAAAAAACTGCATCTTAATTACGTCCACATTCCGATAAACTCTTGTGAACCAAGTTTTATTTAACTAGTAGTTCGCCCCGAACTGAGACCTCACGAGAATCCATTTACAGAGATTTTGTTTTTTTGTAGGATTTTAACACTAACAGCTTTATTTTTTACAAAATAAGAATTATTATTAAACGAATAAATATAACGAAAGACAAGAAAAACGATAACATAACAAGAATTTTTTCTTAGTTACGACAATCGACCACAATTTGTAACATTCCCTACAAAAATGTCAGATCTTGGAGTATATATCGCAAGCAAACGCAACGATACCGCGATCTAGGAGGTATGTTGAGCGCCATCTATTGACAAATTTTTAGAACTTGATTATTTTCTCTTTTTGCACCCCCTATCTCCCTAACCCCCCTACTGATCCGGCTCATCTTCGAACTCATAAATTATATGGACCTAAACTACGCGCATACCAAAATTCATGAAGATCGAAGCAACGATACTCAAGTTATCGTCGAACAAACATACAAAGATACAAAGATACAAGCGCCAGGCCCGTCTACACTGGACCTCACTCGCTTCGCTCGTTCGGTCAACTAGATACGCCCCGCGGATTCACCCTTAAGTCCCGATCCCGCAGGTACCGATATCAACTCAAAAAACCGTTGCGTAGTTTTAAAGATCTAAGCATACATACAAACAGTCAGACAGCGGGAGAAGCGACTTTGTTTTATAATATGTAATGATTACTAAGATTCGATAATCCTTTTGTAAAAAAAAACTCGGTACCTCGCACGTCATAAACAGATATTATTGGCACTTACACCTAACAACGTTTCCCAGAATACGACAACATTAATGGAAATGGAAATTTGCACCTTTATTTTGAAGAAGAGGAAAAATGACAAAGAACGAAATTGCAGCGAGAATTTACATCGGTAATAAAACAGCTCCATAACTTCTGGTTAAACGTGTTGTGTACCAAAAGGAAAGTAAATCAGACACCGTAGACCGAGTGTTCAAATAAAGCCGACGTATTTACAAAGAGCTCACATGGTGTCGCCGCCTTGTCAAGATACTCCTACCCCATGTGTGTGTACGAACTTAAATAAAAAGGACAATCTACTGGCAAATGTTTTACTAAGCTTTTAACGAGGCAACTATCTTACACGAAGCCAATTATCTCACAAAACCATACTTATTTTATAAAACCATACTTATTTTATATCTATACATTTTCATATTTCTATTAAGATTGTGATTATTTGCTTAATTTTTTTATTTCAAACAAAATATAGGTTTTTTTTCATAGTTTGGTTATATTGGTTAAGGCATATCTATACTAAAAATATAGGTTGCTAAAATTGGTTATTGTCAACAATCCTTTTACGATAGTACGTTTTTTTAAATTTAAGACTATAATTTGGCGTTTTAGTTCCTTGTATTTGACATTTTTTCTTCTAGAAGATGTGACAAATCGTAGTCTACAATTAAAAAACATTACTCAGTCTACATAGAAAATCAACACAAAACTTTATCGTAGAGTTATTGCAGAGAGTCCACTTTACCTTTACTTTACATTAATTAGTTATCTCTTAATTTTGATAAAAAATAATTATTAGTTTTCCCACGTGATCGAACCATGTAGGAATCCAATAGTAGGGGCCACGCATTCTTTTTAGTCGGGCGTCGCGTGTTATTCCAGCCAAGGAAGATGTGGTTGCTAAGATATACCGAGTCTCGGTAAATCTGTCCGTTTGTCCACCTACCGACCCAACTCTGGCACCGTACAGATATCTAAAAACTCGCTGTTTATTTCTTTTCCTACCGCAACATTGATTTAGTGTTTCTACAGATGTTTTTTCATTGCGTTGCCCCACGCTTTTTTCTAGTGATTTAAGTATTAAAATGTCACTTAAACCCTGGTGGTGGTAGTACTTAATAATGAGAAATGTTAATAGGTATGCCAAATCGGTTGAAAGTTTGTTACGGTAAACCTTGTATGTATACAAATACACTAGTTTTTGTTGTAGTCAAAAAATACTTACTTATTAGTTTTAATTTTACAGGCATACAAACTAAATATTGATAACGATAAATATCGAGTTTCGCTAACAATCACGTAACGTCATTTACTACGCTCTCCTAATCAAAACGTTAGACTTCATGTGCTGCGACATCGACGCATTGAGCACGAGCAGCCTGGGCGAGTGTGAGATGACGTCACACGTATATAAATTGGAAACGAATTAACGTATCGAAGTAATTCTTTCACTTGTATTTTTTTATTTTTAGCAGAGAATATGGAGAGCTAGTAATATTCAAAATTAGTTATTTTTCCTCATATTAACCTAACGACAAATAAAGAGTCGTACGAAATAAAATTTTATGATTTAAAGCGGATTCATGTACAGTTAATTTTTTACAATTAAAAGCGATATTTGTGCCATTGCATTGCAAGTAATACAAACTATGAAATGTGATTGTGATGAATGAAATTGCTTTAATAATTACGATTTCTCGTATTTAAATGTAAATTCGGCTACAATTTACAGAAAAATCAACATTTATTTTTCTGTAAATTGTAGGCGAATTTACACGAATTTGGGACGTACGTAAGTGCCTATATGAACATAATCTTGTGTCCATCAAACATGATGGGGTTGGTATTATTTCTATTAAAACCCCATTTAGACCCTTAATTATTTCTATATCCGTTATACTAGTTCCCATAGTACAAGCCTAGTTGCATAATTTGGGGCTAGATTGTGAGCTGTGTTCAACATTCTGCCACATTGACGTGAAACCTGATTTTTGGCGTACAGGCCGTGGCGAGATTAGCCACGCTATATGAAAACATATCTGTCAATGTCAAATGTTTCACATCTATCTGTCAGGCGTCCCGTTACGACTCACATTTTAACCGACTTCAAAAACAAAAGGAGGTTCTCAATTCGTCGTTTATATATGTGTTTATTTTTTATTTTACTATATACTATATCAATAGCAATAATCATTTAATTACCAAATAAACGACATGAATTAGTTGGCTGTCTATGCTTTTCAACTAACTATTGGAATTTTTAATCAAATCGCTGGTGGCGTTTGTCGACGTCTGGTGTGGCACCAGATTAATGTAATTCGACGACGCCACCACAAAAGCAAATTGTAATCCCCTCTTTTCATTATACTTTATGTATGTCCGTATCGTGACACTCACACAATATGAGTGCACGTCTCGAAGCTTTTGTGACGCCCTCCATTATGCAAATCCTTACTGAAATACTATATCTATTTTAACGAAAGAAACAGAAGTGTTTCACTAACAAATGTCCAAGCGAATTGCGACAAAGCCGTGATTTACATACAGAGCGTCATCTCCACTGCGGATGGCATTTGACCCGCGACTGTCGGGTATCGGGGCAAAGCGCGATTCGAAAGTGCACCCCTTAAATCGGCCGGGTGCGGCACAGTCGTTAGGAAGACCGAAGTGTCGAGACAATTAAGTTGAAGCGGTGATTGTGAGCGGTGCCAAAGCGGATGTAGGTCAGCGAGGACAAAGTGGACTTGCACCGCTGAGGTGCCGGCGGATTCACCCGGACTAGTATGACCTATGAGTATGACCTCCGCAATCCTACCGACTTGGCAACGCACGTGATCCTCTCTTGACTCCGATTCAAATACCTCCCGTGCCGCCTGCCGCCCTAATGCACTCTGTTCACTTATGCAGTAGTTTAGAAGTAGATGTACAATATACAATAATATTGAAGCAATACAGCGTTGTTATGTGGTTCGTATTCACCCCCAAATGTTTAGATACTTCTAGCAACATTATTTCGAACGTAAAATCTTATCTTGTAGCTCCTTAAAGATGCATTTTACGGAAGACGCCCGTCGTATATCTAAACAAGTAGGGGAGATAAGGCGGTTTAGTGCACTCTCTAATACGTTAGCCCTCAGAGCACGGTATTCAAGGCTTTAAGTCCATCGTTATGGCGGGTGTATCATACACGGGCCCGCACTTTGGCTTTGCGGGTTTTAAGTACACTAGATCCTATTATGTCGGTCCCAACTAGAAGGATTTACCCGTTTTGATATTCATAATACATTAATTTATGTACACAGAGAAAATACAAGAAGCAATTCACTTTTTAAAGTAGCTAGACGGTTCAGTGACAATAAAATGAGTCTAGGGGTACAAAGGGTGAAATTACTCGACTAATTTAAAATTCAAAATTGAATGCCATTACTTATTCTAGTTTTTAATCTAAAAATGAGACAACAGCGCTCTCCCAGGGTTTGTACTGAAATGTATATTTTGATTGTAGTATAATCATGTTAGTGGTTGTAATTTATGCTTTGGTACATTGTGATAAAGTTTACTTGAACAACAACGGGGTTGCTGTTAGAATGCCTCTTCTGGATGGTGTGAAATATGAGTGCGGTCGGCGTGAAATGAGCTTTGCTCCGTGCATGACGCGTTTTCTATGCACTCTTACAATGTAATTTTACATCATCCTCTGAAATATTGTCGCATAACCCACAGGCAACAAAATATATTTAGCTGACTCGTATGAACATACTCTGCATTTTTATACTATGAGTATTTATTTGTTTTGTTTTTATGTGTGTTGGATATAAGTGATTATTCTGACTCGTATGTCTGGTGTGAATGCGGGCGATGACGAGACGCTACACCCTTCTGCCGTCGCCGCCGTCTTTAACAGACAGAACCAACCAACCGTGATGCTGATAACCTTCAACTCATGACTCAAGTTTGTATTTATGATCGAATACTCTTTACAAAAAACGTGGAAACGTTTGGCTAATTTAAAATTATTTACATCAACCACTCGATTTAACTCTTATTATCTAAAACTCGCTCTTAGTAATTCTTAATAATCAGTTTTTCTGCAGCAAAAAAACAATTCATCGGTCAAAAAAATTACACAAAAACTTGTCTATATAGATTTTTTGAATCCTCATTAAAAACTGCATGCGAGTTTCCGAAAATCCTGATTCACAAAAGGAAGGTTTTAGAAGTTTAACTCCTTTACGGTTTTCGACAAAAAACAGCCGAGCCGCGAGTAGCCTACTGGATTTACGTGGCATGCTTTGGAGGTACAAATTGCTACAGACCAACTTGTACCTCCAAGGTGTGAATTCCTTATGGCTGTTGGAAATGACACATTCGGGAATAATTGTTTTACTCTACTAGTGATACAATGTTCTTATGGCATTTCATCTTTTTACACGACTGCCAAAGGAAGTGTTATGTTTTTGCCATGAGTGTATGTATGTATGTATGTATGTGACCTATTTTTGTGCCGTCGTAGGGCCTAAACGGCTGGGCCGATTTCGATAAACGATACGTCGTTAGATTCGTCATGACCGTGAGAGTGGGTACATTAAAATAATAAATAAATAAAAATAAAGATTTAAAACGCTATAAAGCAAGATTTGTCTTGACCATAAAATCCGGGAAAACGCGCAACATTGTTTATTCAAACGATATGTTTTATTCTTTCGTAAATTATCGACTATTAATATTAACTGATAAAGTTTGCGATGATATTTTAAATATAATAATTATTAAAACTACAGGAAATCGTTAAAGTAGGTCTATGTCAATCGGCTGCGGCTCGGTTGTCTTGTCTTAATAATTTTTTTTTTTTAAATTTATGGCTTAGCACGAACACTGGTTTTGTATTTCTGAATTTTCGCACAAGAATATAATATTCGCAAAAAATGGTGGATGCAGTCGGGTGGGCCTCCTTTTAAAGGTAAAGTATAATAACACCAAATTGTGTTGAAGTCCCACCCGACTGCATCCACCATTTTTTAAGGCTCCTAGATGCGTCGAACGATTTTTAAGGTTGCTTTACCTTTAAGTATCTTCTTGTTTTTTACTTTTCAGTTTTAACGGCAGTCGGGTTTTTTATTTTTTTAAATATTTTTTTTATTAATATTATGTTATATTTAAATTTTTGTTGTCAAAAACTGTATGGTCTCCTACTCCCCTGTACGGCCTACTTCCCTATAAAAGGACTGCATACATTTTTAGTATGAATAAAAAAAGTCTTTAAAGGTCAGCAAAATGTAATGATTAATGGACACAAAAGTCACACAAATATTTTTGTAAAAAAAATATCTCATTTAAAACACTTAAATAAATAAATATCTCATTGAATACGCACAATATTATTTCAGTTCTCTTTTAAATCTGCTTATCTCACTTTGTTTGTAAAATACTATCGAAGCCCTGCACGCCCCGGCGGATCAATTTGTTAAACAGCCCGTTCTGTCTTTAAAAGACGGTGCGTACTGACGAATTCTCTAGAGAAACGAAAATGTATTATTTTAAGCGAATATTACAAATCGAATGTGGAAATACTGTGGCGGAAACATATTGCACATACCTTTATATACTTACTATCATTACCGCCGACATATGTGTTTATATTGTCATTTGTGATTTTCACGTATTAACGTGTTAGTCGCATTACTCACTGTTACTCTTTCCTATCTAGATATTTGTACTTAGTATGTAAGTTATAATTTGTAATTATTCGAGAGGTTATTACATGATCAATAAATCTACCATCAATATGGACGACTACTATCCTTACTCCATCTGGGCACCTCACAATTACCTAATGGTTTACCGGAAATATTTAATTGGTCTATGACCATGATCGGTGACTCATTTATTTCAGACCTCGGTGTAATTAGGCAATATCGAAGTGACCAATTAGAGGCTAGAAGCAGGACATGGAAAGCGTTACCTATATAACGACTAACATAGGTACCTACTACAATAAAATTGTCGTAACCGATCGACAGCACGCAGGGCAACACAAATTACTCCAATAAGCACGCATGATGGAAGACGGGGCCCTCGCGAAATGGTGAAATTTCATCCGCCTTGGATACGCCACTGAATACAAATTCATATGTACTCCAATTATAGGAAAACGATTTGGTACGAATATTCTTGGCAGACTTGCAAATTTCGTCTCGAATCAGCAAAATATATTTATTTTGTTGCGACTTTGAAATGGTCCCACGATGAGTTCGTGACTTTCCTTTTCTGGTAGAACAAGCTGGCCCTGCAGAGTGTCGACCGTTTGTCCAGGATGCTGCCTAACATACACTTCACACCATAACTCTAAAATATTTATCTCCAACAATCACAACGTCATCAAAACCAACGAGTTGAGTTACAACACTTGGGTCTCTAATACAATATGAAATATAATTTAATGCTGAGTTTGTTGCTAATTGATTCCTTTAACTCGGAAATAAACGTAGCCTTTGGAGTGGCGTAACTTCTGGAAGCAACAAAGCTTTCATTACATTAACACAACAACCTGGACTATATAAATTCTGTAATTGTTGAACAACGAAGCTGAAACTTTGTACAATGGATGTCACGTGCAAGAGACACGTATGTAAAACTGACGGGTTCACACAAAAACCAGTTTTAATTTTAATTAAAACGTCACAACTTTTAAACTTGTATAAAATTAGGTTTAGGTATGTTTTGTCCGAACAAATTGACCAATTAACATATTTTGTAGCCGAATAACTCGATTTACGGAGAAGTTATTTTAAATAGCGAACTCAATAAAATAATAAAGGAGTTGTTAACTTTGCCGAGTAGTATCTACTGTCTTATTTGTACAGTGAAAATAAAACGTTCCTTCAAAGGGAAGTTATTGAATACGGAATTCCGATTCCAAATCTATTCAGGGAGTAATAATGATATGCATTTGCCGACAAGCGACTGAAAAGGGCAATAAGAGGGGCAAATAGCTAGCGACCCGAGTTGATGCCACTGCCGTCCTCGCGTGCCAAGCTTTTAATTAGCCCTTGTACCGAGCCAACATCTGTACCTAAGTACATACTACAAAATTGATTCAAATTCAGAAAAACTAGGTCCTAAATTTTAAAACATGTACCATTTAAATTTACTATCAAAAGTTAAGAGAGTAGACGATAAAACATTATAATTATCCTCATTGAAACGCAAAAATACGTCGCGTCGTAGAAACTGAAGGTTTATTGAATTTTAAATTGCAAAAGTTTTTTTTCTGTTTGAATTCTATCCGTGGCTTCGATCTCCGTATGTAATAATCCAAATAAAAAAGTTTCTCATACTTTTATGACCTTAAAGTTCTCAATCACTAACACTCGGTTATTTTAATGATCTTTATCTTTCTCTGACTTGTATTACGTTGGTATTTTAATTTTAATCATTATTTTATAATATACAATTGGGGTTTTTTATATTTAGAATATTTACGAACAATAATTATGTGATGCAAAAGTTAGCAAACCTATGTAATGCCAACTTTAACAACTTTATATGTAAAGTTTACAATTTTAGGAGGTTTGTTCCACTTGGCAGAAAAAATAGGTCCCAAAGATTAGGGAAAGTAGAGGAAATCCCGCAAGTTGCGGAGTCACACAATCCTTGCGGAGTCGAGGCACGTACGCAATCCGACACTTGGCACACTTCACATTCCCACCGCGCTTCCTCCATAATACAAGTTTTAAGTTTTAATTACGCCTCTGCCAACTTATTCCTCAAGTAACGTCATATTTATAAAATTCCAAATGGTTTAAAGATAACGACAAGACAGCGCCAATATTGTTATGTAAATCAGAGTTTTTTATCGGCCTTTTCCGAATATTATAATCGCCTTTTCTCTTTCTTAGAATAACATCTCTTTGATTGCTACCATCTTTTCCCTGAAATTACCATAATGCCATTATTTTGTCTATAAAAGTGAGATATCGGATAGGGAAGTCGGATACCAATTTCGAAGTTAAATACTGAATTGATATCTAGTCTAGAATCGAAATTTACAACAACAACGACAAGGGCAATAAACAAAAGTGTCAAATAAATAAAACAAGCCAAAGTCCAACTTGGACAATTTCTACAGCGATAAAACGCAAAAGGAGCGGTATTTAAATTGAATACGCCGTAAATAAATGCTAAATGAGACAAAGGACTGTGAGAGAATGTACAATCTAAACAAGAATAAAAGGAGTAATGTATCTTTAATGAAAATGGTGAAGGAAAGACGGTGCGATTAACGTTTGATAGTGACCACAAAGTTGTAGATCGTGATTGCTAGATTTAGGTCATTGCAGTTTAGCTGACGTTAATAACTAGGAACTAGGTCTGACCGAGCCCGTATTCTACCGTATTTCATTGCTCATAAACACCCATTTAAACCAAGATTAGTGAAGATTAAAGAAATTTATGAACCAGACAGACGAAAGCCAATAACATTGCTTGCAAACAAAGGGCTATGGATTCCAAATACGAGTATACATAAAATAAGACTATTGCTTAGATGTTGTGTAAACGAAAAGATGAATAGCCACAGAATGCATTAGCGATAGCAGCCATTTGGGCCAAGACAAGAACGCTCATTTATTATTCATTGTAATCCGATACATTATCTCGTTTGAATCCGACATCCGACCGATTTTATCCATTTCTTTGGACGAAAAAGAAGCCACAACAATAAACAGTACGCTTTCTGCTTCTATAAACATAGCTTACTTACTACATATTTGACTTTACTTGCTAACGAGAACTACTAAGTCGTTGTAAGTATATTTGAATAACTATAAGAGTTAAGACCCTAAATTATTCCCAGTAGAACTATCATTTTTTTATTACGTTTTAATATCGACCATAAGCAACAGAATTGTTTCTTTACGTAACCAGTAATAAAATGCCTTTATTAAACCTCAGAAACCATAAATCTTACTCAATTATCTTACGTAGGTAACTAAATTGGATTGTTCTTCATAAGATCCAGTTAGTGTTAATCAAAATGATTATAAATCAGCCATTGGTTATCAGGGTTTAATTTTCATTGTTATTTTATATCCCTTGATTCAGTTGTCCGTCTTAATTTACAGCAGTTGCTAGAGTAACTCGGGCAGACCTCGTTTGATGTTAGATAATAAAAATGAATTATCCATCAATCAAATACAGTTTGAGATATATGGTCATAAAGAGCGCGTTTACTATCTACAGTTAGATACAAAAGTGATCATCAATTTTGAACTTTTGAAGTTGAGTTGTAAGTTCGAGTGTAACTCGAACTGTATGCATGGAATGATAGAGGTAAGTAAACGTTTTGCCGCTAAGGTAAGTAAATACGAGTACAAAAACTTTGTTCATAAAATAACTGTCTGTGTTGTGTTGTACCTATGGATGATATTCTAAATATGCAGCTTACCTCATCAAGCGAGACTGCATTGATTAACAGTTCTGACTATCCCACTGTGAATACAAACCGGAGAATTCGGCCAGCGAACTTTACTGGCATCAGACGGCCAAGTTTGACAGCTCACCAGCCAACTGTTTAGGCAAAGTTATGACTAGTCTGAAGGTTTACATTCATTCAAATAATGTTTAAATACAATAGATACATACCAAAAACTGAAAGTTGTTTTGTAATGCAATGGGTGCTTTATTTGTAAAATAATCTACATACGTTTTATATCATAACGCATTAAAATCACCGATATTTACTAGATAAAACTAGCTATGTCTCGCGGTTTCACTCGCCTAAGACCTGATCCTGTGATAACATCAGGATCAATACTAGCTTGTCTCTTAAGTTGGAACCAAACACACATTAAAAAAAGCTAAAATAAGTTTATTAAAATTTATATAATTTCCCGGTATCCAGCTACCTATATTCCAAGTTTCATCGCAATCGGTTTAGTAGTTTTTGCGTGAAAGAGTAACAAACTCACATGCATACTTACAAACTTTCGCGTTTATAATATTAGTAAGAATAAGAAAGTTTAATGCTTATAATGTAGGGTAAAAATAATAGTAGTCCAACAAAAATAATTCCAAAAGCTATTCAAGATTCCTTAACGCCTCTACCTACTAATTTTCACACGCATGAACAAAAATATAGGTACCTATTGCGTTTGAAACGAGTTTTATAAAACCACAAAACACTTTACGAGTATTTACAACTAGCATTTAATAACCAAACTTTTGTTAGGTATCTACACATTATTATTTCGGCACAGATATAAAGCGCAAAATGAGACGAGCGAGACTTTAGAAGGTTTTTGTGAAGCTCGACGTTTAGAGAAGTTTAAGTAGCGGTTCCGCACACGCTATACCAGGCCAAGCCACGGCCTGCCGTTCTGGTGTTTAATCCTTACAAATAAATAAATAACTAACATAACAGCCAGTGCTATGAACACTGAAACTGAAACGTTGTACAGTCGCCATGACATTGTTGACACTAACTTTAACTTGACATAAAAATGTGTGTTATTATGTGTGTGTTATTCTAGTGGCTCGATTCTGTAAAATCATAGCATGCGACAAGCAGGCGGGATGCACGAGCATTCCATAAGTCGATTTGTTGCATGAGTAAAAATAATAGCTATTCTATAATTTTCTTTAACACTGATTGGCTGAAGAACAAGGGGACCTATTTAAATAATTAAGTAACCCTTAATTTTGAAGGCTACTTAACTAATTAATTACTACAATTAAGTAAAATAACATTTACATCATACGAATTAACGTAGATCTCCTGCACGTCGCCTGCATTCCGCCGGCAGTCCGCATGCTATGTCCTTACCGAATCGAGCCACAGGTCGCTATCTATCTACACACCGAGTTTCATAGTACTCGGTTCAGAGATTTTTACGTGATTGAATAATAAACATACATACTGGGTGTTCATCCCAGAGTGTTCAGAGAAGTATTTTTAAAGGAAAAATACATCTACAAAAACAGTCGACACTGAACGGGATTCAACCAATAACGCATCTCAACTTAACACAAGTAGCGATTTGACCAATTATTAGATTACCGGGCGGCATTGGTGACTTCATACTTCGAATCTTTGCATTGGTATTTTACCATCTACTACAACTTAAGCATGTTTGCGGTAATGTTTCCATTTTCATAGATTCTCACGGTTTAATTATTTTCAGTAATTGAAAATGTTTAGTACAAACCCAATAGTACGAAATGAATACAAAGTAATAAACGAATCCCTTGCATTTCAATGAGTGCTCGGGGCCCACCTAGCCCTGATTGATTCACTCCCTCCGAATTAATATAAACCCTGCTCGGGATTCACGAGAGATCTCACTTGTGTCATTTACTGTTTTCGCGGAAAATTCACCTTTTATTGTTTGTACTTAATTAAATCAAGATTACACTGAATAAATTAATTATTTGATCTTTACAAAATAGAAGAACATTTCGTGTGCATATCTTATTTCAAAGCTAATTATTATTGAGCCTCGAAAGCCTGTTTTGAAAATAAGTAAGGAAATAAGGTAATAAAGTAACCAGACAGGTTATTAAATATTAAAAGAACCAACGACATTTTTGCGGTAGGGCGCGAAGGAGAACCAAAGAGCTTTAATGAATTTTAGTGTAAAGTTTAATGAACTAATGTATTCTTAATGAAGTGGCGTCGCGTCGTCGTGTCGTTTTGAAATTCTTGTCTCGCAGGCTCGTTTACTGCTATTAAATATATATATTGCCAGTGAGAGTGCGTTCAGCAGCTGGGAATGACACCATCATACTTATTACGAGACAACATTTTATTATTCTTTAAAAATAGAAGTAACCTGGTGACTGTATTCTAAATCCGTTCTGGAAGCGACCTAAATTATTTCTGTACAATGTGGTCAGTTCATAAGAAAAGATTCTAGGATCTGATGGAGCTCGGAATATAGATCATTTCCAGACGGAGCTGGATACAAAGAGATGAGTCCAGAATTTTGCTCGACTTTATTTACTGGTTAAGAGTAATCATTCAATGTCAATTCCCAGAACTTCCAAATTATATTTTTAGTTAGATTAGTAAAGGTAAGATAATTATTCCTTTTTCCTGTATAATAAACTCGTGTTACCGCTGCAAAAGAGTAATGAGGAATAACACAACATACAACGATCTTCTTCATAGTCGTAGCACCTTTTATGTTATAATATCGATCTTTGTATGTTTTTAGTTCGCATGACTTGATCGGTTTTCATTTCTCATTTCCCTTTTGCGGTAGGAACACGGCTTACTGTAGGATTTATAATTATAGTCAGTTAATTGTTTGACAGCTAGATAATAACTATTGTGCTTAATTTATGAAGTCGCACAAGTTAAAAGTTGCATTTCCAGTCCAGTTTTTAAATGATATTCAGTTCGCGGCAAAGTGGAATATCTCCCAGTTTCCTTTCACATTGAGTCGTAAACTATGGATGGTCAATTTATGGCGGCGATGCTGTAACCCATTCCGGTCAGGCAGATTTACGATAGCAGTTCCTCACGAATACGACTCTACACGGTCACTTCTAATAAACAACTCAGTTTCAGTAAGTGTAGCGCTATGTAAAAACAGAATACAAATCACAGATTCAAAAAGGAAATTCTAAAAATAAACGGTTCCACATACATCCTAAAGATAAACGACATAAACAACGGATGCGAGTTACTTAACTGCCTTTGAACTGAGATTAATTTGACTGCATTAGATTTGAGAATGCGTTGTGTTATGCATTTTTAAGGTAAATATCAAAGCTTATGAGTGGCATTTGTTATTAGTGAAATAAGACAAATAGATAGGCGAAAGATGACTGAAGGTGCTTCCTCACCGGAAGGTTTCGCGTGTAATGTAACGTTACAGATTCGAGCATATTACCGCCTGTACCTACTTAACCTATATTAAGATGAATAAATGATTCGATTTGATAATATACAGCGAGCACCTTGTAAGTCGAATCTATAATGTTACATTACAAATGAATGCACGCGGTAAAGAAACTCCTTAACTGAAAATACAATTTAATCTTGAAGCAGTCTCAGTTCGATTAGAACTAGGTAATGTAAATATTCACGTGAAGCTGAAAATAAAAAAAAAACTTTGTGGGTAATGATAAGTGAACCTACGCAACATAATTGGAAACATAAACGTAATGATGTCCCTCTCCGGAACTAAACAATAAATCTATGAACGCCCACTACTTGTGCCTAGCTAATAGCTCAATAAAGTTAACTAAATTTTTAATCAAGATCAAGCGTAGGTTCTTCTCATGTTAACATTTAATGCGTTAATAAATAAAAAATGTGCATTGGTCTCTGGTTTTTTTTAATTATCAGTACCTACTCGTTGAAATGAAATAAATTAACTCATTACAAATTGGTTTATTTTGTAATGAGTAAATTTATTTATTTTATACCAACATAAACATCGCTACAAAGTCTACAACAAAACTCTATAAATATAACAAACTTATATAAAACCCTAAACCTAGAACTCCGTCGGCAGCGGGGCTGGCCCAAGCTACAGATGGATAAGGTCGCAGAGACAGAAACCTCCTCATCTCCTCTCCTTCCTGTCTTAAATTAGATTTTTTTTTTCTTAATTAGTATTTACAGTTAGTATATTTGTTTGTGCGTAAATCTATTTTAGTTTTAATTTAGCTGTTTAATTTTATAATTTCTTGACTATCATGTAAATGTGTTTATGAATAAACATTTTAATAAATCTAAATTAAGTCATTGTTGTAACTGAGATTATGGTAAATTAACGTTACAATAAAAAATTACGAAAACATTTTTAGTATGCAGCCACGAATGACAGAATTGTTTTTAATTGGACGCAATTAACGCAAATTCAGTTCTGTGAAAATGTCGCATACTTTACGACTGAACCCTCTCTGTGAAGCTATTGTAATCCTAGCATGAATATCTTCCTAGCATTCGAGTAAGAATAAGACATAGTAGGTACAGTGTCCGAAGTCCCGAGATGCAGGACGACCACACCGTGCCGCGTGGTTTACCGTACCCGAACCAACTACGTTCGAAAGCAATTTCCCACCTCATTGTTCTAAAATTGCGTCGCACTCAATTCTACGTTCTATCGACAGACCGATTCATGCATTGACTAATGGATACCTATTGGAAAATAAAATTGTCAATACTGTTGCATTAATCGTCACCCACTTCAATTGCAGATTATTTTCGGTAACAAAAAAGCTTTAAAGTAAAGTGTATGAAAATTGCGGACTCGTATGTAGGTACGCTGTTTTGCTTGGAAACTTCAAAAAGCAAAGAAATTCATATAATTTATTGTATGTATGTACCATGTACAATTTCATTTAGGTAGGTGGCTCCCGCGGTATAATCTTACTAATATTATAAACGCGAAAGTTTGTATGCAAGTATGTATGTATGTATGTGAGGTTGTTACTCTTTCACGCAAAAACTACTGAACCGATTGCGATGAAACTTGGAGTATAGGTAGCTTGGGACCTGGATTAACACATAGGCTACTTTTTATCCCGATATTCTTGCAGGAACGGGACTTACGCGGGTGAAACCGCGGGGCGCAGCTAGTTCCTTAATAAATTATTGTTGCAACTATGATCGGATGTCACAATGTACTTAAAATAGATTGAAAAGATAGCTATTATATGTGTAAATAGTTTTTGGACTGCTTTTTATTTCGCTTTCTTTTTAAGCTTGCTTTTTAATTTAACACAAGAAAACGTCTGCAACGAAAATAGTGTGCAAAAATAATATATCCCAGCTATAAAGTTATTCAGAAATAGACTAGATACAACTGGATGTAGTTAGGTACCTACAATTTGATAGACTGACAAGTGTATGTCAACGTAGAGCCGTAGTACCGTCGAGGTCTACCGGCGCTCTTTGTTAAACACTGAGCGAATTGAAACCAATTTTACCGATCAATTCCGGTGAGGCTGAGTTCGACAGGCGGACATGCATTTAGCTAGACAAGTCTATGAATACAAGTCGCCCAAACGTCGCAACTCGCTCGCCAGAAATATCCCTGAGAGCAAACATTTCCGTCCTCGTCGTGTCTGTGCTCCCTTTCCTCGACGAACCTAAATTAATTTTGCGGCGCGATCAGCCAACCGTGAGGCACACGATAATCAGACCAATCTCGGACCCATATCCACATTTGCCGAATAATGCTACTATTAATCATCAGATACATTATTATGAACATAAATAATGTTGTCTCAATCTTGATGGGTACTATGAATGAACTACACTACAGTCAGAAACAGTATCAATTTACTATGAGGCTATTCAGTCTCAATGAAAGGTAAACGTTAACCTAATAGTTGATTTTACTTTAGAGCAGATTAACGTTTATAGGCCGGAAAGTTCAATCTAGAACTAATAACGTATATAGATTAAATAATAGTTCAATCAAGGTCACACAAACTATTCTTGTTGTTTTATTTGGCAAATCAAAACCCTGAAATAATTTTAGATATTCCACTTAGTCATTCTATTTAGTAATACATTTATGGGTCCATTTTTATTACAAACCATGGAATTTGCAATTGCAATCACAAAGCATGTCATTATTCAACATCAACTTCGGACCGATACAGTCGGTGACACATTAATTTGCTGCCGATGAGTGTGAGAGTCAGGTTGACAACGTCAACTTCCGAAAACGACAACTTCGCAAAACGACAACTTTTAGTGCACGCAAGCACAGACTACTCTTGAACCTATAGTCCCTGCGCGTTTTCTTAAAATTCTAAGTAACTAATACTGAACATTAGTTAGTACTTCTCTTGATTATCTAGGCAAACATATTTATATTACTAAGCTACTCCATAAAAAAATAGGAATTTGTCCTACTGCAGGACAAGGGACTACTTTTAGACGGGTTAGGCATTAGGCAGTAAGGCGAATGTCTCATAACTTCGGACCGTCGTAGGTCCTCTCCAAGGACATATCGGTTTTCCTCACGAAGTTTTCTTTCACCGTAAGAGCCATGTTATTAGCGCACATAACTTTTTCTCAAAGAAAAAGACATTGGTCTAACCCACGATCCTCGTAATGAAAGTCGGGGTATCTACCACTAGACCAACACCGCTCCATATTTTTGAAGTTTCAAGTCACCTCCGCCAGCCTAAAGCTGTGCAAAATCAAAAGTTGCTAAGTAATACATATCTACTCAAACGGTTTCAACATAATATGTTGTAAATATAATCATGTTTAAGAAGTAAATATTATTTACTTACCTACATTAAACATGATCATTATTCACATGTTATCTATCACACAGCGCCGCCGTTAGTAGGCTAGTCTGCTTGATAAAAGGGATGGTTCATGATCCCCTCGCCACTTCTTTCCGGACAGCACTTCAGAAAAACACGTTTCAGTGAAATAGGGGTTTGCAGATAAAGTGCGAGGAACTCATAAATTCTTCGAAACCGGCTCGTACGTCTGTCAAAGCCTTCGCTCCTAAATTTCCGCAGTGTAGACCGTGGCGGTAACTGTGGATTTGAAGCATTGGAGCAAAGTTTTTAGGATGGTACCTACACACCATCGTTTCTGATTTGTTGTTGTTTATTTAGGAATACGAATTGGTGTTTGGAGTTCTACTAGATTGGTATGTATTTTCTTACATTGGAAATAATGTTATGTTACCCAAGCAACGGGATTTGAGCATGATTCGTGCAGTACAGGGCTAAGATGGGCCCTAACAAGATTATTTGGTTGATGGACTCTATTTGTTGTATACTTACCTATAGTTTTAAAGTAAAAAACCTAGTTGGTTGCCTAGAAGGGTTCGTCCGTATGCGATAAGACCGCCAATTGTGCCATCTTATTTGATGATATTGCTCGTATACATTTTTTGCAAGCGGACTATTGGCTGAAAACGGACCCCGGGCTCCGGGTTCCGGGTTCAACCGGGTACATCACTTAGATGACGATGATGATAATGCATCACGTTGCGTAAAACATTTGTGTAATGAATGTATCATAAATAAACAACGGAAATGGACCACACTTCTCGGAGAAATGCATGAAGAAGCACAGTCTGAACTAACTTATGATTAACGATTTAGCTTATTCATTTGTCTTTGTTTGTTTTTATCAAAAACAATCAAAAATAAGCTGGTTCCGGCGGCGGTCGACGACGGAAGTGAGCGCCGTGATTAACGACCGAGCTTTAACAGTTGAAAATGGGCGCTTTTACTTAGCAATATTATCCCTCATCCTGGGATAAATGAACCTAATTGTTGACCTTATAAGAATACCAGACGATCAACTGTAAATCCGCCGATAGATCATGTGTTAATCGTTGGACGATAGTTTATTTGCACTCTGGGACCTTATTCTCCAACATGGGTGATTTAATTTTAAGTCATCCATGTTAGAACATGCAGTTCTTAAGCTTATCTGACAGTGTCTACGGAAATTGGTTTAAAGAAAAGTAGAAAGGAATTTTGTTACTTAGTTGACTTTGAGGTAAAAGTCTCCAAAGAAAAGTTTATGCAAATGTTTTTTATTTTTTTATTTTAATTAATTTATTAAATTTAATGATTGCTCGGTCACTTGCTTTACACTATAATTTACCTACATAATAAAAAAGTAACTTCATTTATTAAATTAAACATAAAATTACAATAAATACAAAACAATAACTAATTAATTACAAAATTATAGGAAGCCGCTTAAGCAGCCAATATAATGTTATTTGACATCTGTGAAATTTGAGATTGAAAATTGACTGAGATGATGCTGAAATGAAATTTTCGGTAACTTCATTATGGTAATACGGCCTGTGATTGTTTTCATTTTTTTTAAATAAATTAAAATACATTAATCTTATATCCGAGACAATTATTTACCTCTGGTAAAGATATAGGGTAGGTAGAAACTTAGTTAATAGTGTTACCTCTAGTGATCAAAAAGCTGGCTGCAACTTTGACCAACGAATCGATATTGCTATCCAAAGCAGCAATGCAGCCAGTATTTATAGTATTACCTAGGGACCCCATTTATGGACTTTTTAATTTTTATTATTTTATTTTTATGACCATATTTCTTGATTTTACAACTGATTAGCTACGACAATCTGATACTTTAAAAAATAACGAATAGAACATTCCAAACAACAAAAATAACATTCATTTTTTGGTGTTTTATTATGTCATGTAAGTATTTGAAGCATGAACTATTTTAACAGGCTGAACAATTAAAATTCAGAACTTAATTAGTCCTGCTTAAGAACTACACGATTTATTTAGAGATAAAAGTTAGAGATATATACCTACATCAAGTTGGTATGTACATACTAAGTACACTTTTCTATACTTAATTAATTTTCTGTAAAAATCTTTTTCTCAATAATTTGTATAAAATACACATTAGGTATTATAGTTATTGAAAAACAGCCTAAGTAGGTATATATGGCGTTGATTCCATATAAAAGTCTTCAACATACATTATATTGATACGATATATTGATAAGTTAAAATCGATAAAAAGTTTTTACTTTTTTTCGTTTTTAGACAAAAATCGCCTGAAAGCCTAAAATGACCATCATGATAAGCTTCATGTTTTGTATGCCATCAAATGTTGCGCGGTGGTTGGCGAAGTATCGTCCGATAGCTTAATTTCTAATATGCGTTCACTATTACTATCGAATTAAAGGCTCTATTTTACACTATAGGTAATCTTACGTTCCCAGAGAAGCAGTTGTAATTGGTACATTAAACATTTCTCTGAGCGTGGAATAATTTATTGCCAGTTCTACACGCTTAATGTACCTTTACTTCTCTTCCTTTAAGCTAACTTATCTCGCTTTAATACGATCTTGTGGATAATGCTAATATTATCTGAGGATTATGAAACGACGCGGATTTTCCTTAACTGAGTTAATTATAAAATATTATTTAGGTAAATTGCTTTCACTGTGAGTTTAAATTTTACATTAGTGCCTGACTATGAGTGGTAATCTTACTGATTCGAAGTTATTCTATTTTCATGTAAATTTAACTTTATATTGCAATTGCTACCATAGAATAATATTCGCATGTAATTGTCAAATAGGTAGGTGGTAATAGATAGCAACGAATCAATTAATTAAATACGCGTAATTATATTTCGCATTACTGGGATGTTCAGGAATATGCTTGACTACAATGACGCCTGAAAAGGAAATGTACCTAAATGTCAATTTTCAATAATCATGATTTGATAATAAATAATACAATTGTATTTAACAGTATATTCTAAGTGAATTGGTTCCGTACGCACATATTGCAAAATCACAATGGACAATAATTATTATCAATTTAATATTATAACATCCCTTTTACATGTGATTTACGGTATGAATTATTTGTATTTGTATAATGTAGGTACCTACATAAACATTTATTATACGCATTTGGTACATTTATAGGTATCGTTGTAGGTAGGTACTAGACCTTATTTTAAGCCTTATCTAGCCTTTTAACTGCTTCTCTGGGAAGCCAGCGTTAAATCTTAATTGATAATCCCCATAAAACGGGATTAAAGGTAGTTAAGTACTTAACGTGATTTATAAAGCAAACTGAAAAAGTCAGTAATAACGTCCACACAACCTATATTAATTTCAATAAAGGATGAGTGTGGCCGAATGTTTGATAGGTACCCGTTACCGGGAATAATGGTTTTATTGTACAAGATAAATCTTTGTTAAAGTCAGATTTGTTTAATATGAATATCGAGTGCGCAACGTGTGGTGACTCAGCGAGCATCCACACGATGTAGGTAGGTAGATTAGCTACCTACCGGGTTGTTCCGCATACAATTACACGCTCACATTGTCAGAGAACTTGCATTGTGCGCTTAATTAAGTGATCCAAACCAAGCAATATGTTTAGAGAACAATGCAATGTAAAAAGTGCAGAAGGAATAAAAGAAAATGTTATTTTGCAATGTGGAGTGGACCGCGCGGTCCGGCTCTGGCTGTGGCTGTGCTGCACAGTTGGCTTCTTACCAAAACGTATCAAAGCCAGATTTATGTGGCCGGCGATGAAGGTTTCGATGCTATAGACGACCACACATTCTATCGGTATTTCGTAGCAATGGATTTCACACAAAACACAACACATAACCTGTTATGAAACGTGTATATACATTTAGCTACTTATGCTTAGCTGTTTATGCTATTGTTATTCGACTTAAAGTTAAAAACTTAACGTGAAATGTTTACTCTGTGTTTCTGTGTGAGCCCTAAAACTGGGCCCTTTTGCTTGATTTTAAGTCGTGAGTTTCCTCAAGATGTTTTCCGCCAATCTAGAATTCTCAAAATGTCAGCCTTGCTAAAATGACGTAGGTCTTGCGACTCTGGGATCTATCTATTAGGTAAAATCCTTCAAAACTTTAGCTTCAATCTGCATCACCCAACTCCGATTGTGGAGCCAAAAAATACATGTAGTATATTAGCCTTTTTTGGGATGAATACTTTTGCTAAATTAATAGTCATCATACACTGAACAAGTTCGTTTAAAAATGTTTGTCATCTTGACGCATGCTATATGCGAATATTAAAAAGGTTACGTTACTTGTTTACTTTATCATTCTAAAAATCCCTATCCAAAAATCTTCCCACAACCGAAACCTAATAAAACAGCAAAAATATTCAATTTGGTCTTTGGCATGGACCCATTGAACGCTCCTTTCTCTTGTATGATCGAGAAAATAAATGCGCACAATTTTTCGTGTTTCCCGGGGCGTTAAATTATGCGTTTATCATTTAGGGATGTTTACACAGAACGTCCCGCGGGATAAAATTGAAACGACTGGAGCGCTGCCAGCCGAGAAAGCAACACGCAATATTCGAATATTCCATACAAGTAAGTACTTAGGTGCTAGCTACAAACATACATACTTACTTACTCCGTTTTATGTTCATTTCATATAACAACAGACTGCTAGAAAATTTGATGTTTTGTTACTTTAACGTTTGGCGTTGAAGTTTATAGAACAGCAGTCCCAGAAAACGGAAAAGAAACATTCTTATTTTTTAATTGTTGTTTTTTTTTAGTTTTAGCCATTTAAAAATTTAACCCAAAACTTTTAGTTTATCTATTCGTATGTCTTAGAACGACATAGGTAGGTAGAGTAGAGTAAGTAGATTATTTTATGTCTCGTTAGTAACATATTTTTATTTCGATATTATTTAAAAAAAGTTTAATGTGTTGTATATATCGGTTGTCTAGTACCCATATAGTACAAGCCTAGTTTAGTTTGGGGCTAGATTGCGCTGTGTGTAACATCGTACAATAATTATTTATTTTAAATAGGTAGGTACTTGATTTTTCATTCCACGGATAAAAGATAGGTATCTGTCGAATAAGTTCGAAATTAACCCAACCAAATTTAAAAGCCTTCAAATTTTGATCTTCTAAATTTAAAAATATTATTTTTTTATATATCATAGTGACGTTTTTCATTCGGTGGTATTACATTTTATCTGTCAGATATTTCCTTCTAAGAATTTAAAAAATCAGCCCTTAAACATTTGCAGAGATTAAATAGGCCATTGTTAACCAGTTGGTATTGGTATTTACAGTTAGAAACTGCTGATGAACAAAGTTGCTTTGAATGTGACATAAATTCTGAGAAAGCTGAACATCAGAGGAACTTGTGACAGAGCTAATACCATTTTATTTCCAAGTGGCGACGAAGCTGAATTTAGAATTGGATTGAGTTGTAATATACCAATATAATTTACTTAAACTGGTAAGGTTAGCTAATATCTACAGTTACATAATATATCTGTAATCTCGTGATTTCATATGGAAATTTCCAAAAATCATATGCTGTCTCAATGCGTAAGCCTGATTCGTCCATTATTTTAACGGCCAAGACAGATGATTTTTAACCAACTTGCTAAGGTGTAGTTAAGAATATTGTAAGTTAGGATTTAAAGCATAACTATTTTTATTATGTGAATGTTGTGCATAGCTATTATCGGAGCATGAATTTAGTTATTAATAAGTGTACTATTTTTCATGATTATTTTTTGATTTATGTTCTGTTGTTGTGCCTTTTAATAAATAAACTTAAAAAAAGGAGGAAGTTCTCTATTCGTCGTTTATATAATTATATTTTTTACGTTTGTTTACCGATTCCCAAAAGGAGCAATTTGTTTAAGTTTTAGATCAAATTTAGTATAAGTATTTTAACATAATTAGCGGTGTTGGTCTAGTGGGAGATACCCGACTTTCATTCCGAACGGCGTGGTTTCAAATCCCGGCCGCACACCAATGTCTTTTTGTTTAAGAAAAAAATATGTGCGCTATTACCATCGCTCTTACGATGAAGGAAAACATCTTAAGAAAACCCACGGCTTAAAATCACGCACAAAGGCCCAATAGTAGGGCTAATTGCGGAAACACACAGTTAAAAAAAACGTCTGGTCAGTTAGTCAGTTTTAAAGTATTTTAACAATGAATAGAGGTGTAGGTACCTACTTTGAAAGAAAATATTTGCCAAAAAACAAAACAAAACTGCATTGCAAACCGTACCTACTATCTGCCACAAGCGAAAATTACAATTTCCCGGAACACGAAACTGTTTCAGTTAAATTCGTTTGTAAGTAAGTTCAATAACATGGTGATGTGTGGCGCAACGAGGTCCCATTCTGCTTGGTTCACTTATTCGACTTTATTTGTGGCGTTTGGTCGTCGCGCGGTGCGCGGTGCGTCCTAAGGGTGCTTACATAAAGAAACAGGTTTCCGGTACTGACAAATCTGTGCGGGTCGGTACCGACCAGTGCAGCTATAATATGGGTATTTCTATGTTATCGCACACATAAAGAAACATTTTTAAATTTGTCGGTACTGACCGGTTTAAGAAACAGGCTGGTTTCACTTGTTTCTTAGACCAAATTCACCGATTTCATAAACACTTGAACTCTTTCTTCTATTGTTTTTGTCTAGGGCTGCAGATTCGTCAGTACCGGAAACCTGTATCCTTATGTAAGCACCCTACGTTCGGTTGCCGGTTGCCCGGTTGGAGGCAGTCCAACAGTTTTACACAATCATTCCACTCAACTAAGCGTTGCCATAAACACAAGCCGGCGGGTATGAATTGCACAAAAAATTGGAAATAATTGCCAATTTATTTTTCGTGTTGCCTCTACGCGTATAGATTTTATTCGTTTGACTAAAATGTTTAATGTATGACTGTCCCAAACCGTTCACGCGAAATACCTAATATTTATATTTTGTTCAACATTTTATCTATTGTAAATATGATCGGAAGAATAACTACCTTTAATATATTGATGGTGACTATGGTCTCCTATTGCAGAACCTAAATCTGCTACTTAAAATTAAATAAATTAAAATAAAAAATAAAAAACCATACTTAAAAAAAAATAAAGTTCTTTTTATCTGAAGTTTTTTAAAGTAGACCATGATAATCCCCAATATGATATTTAATAACATGTTTTAAGCTTCATTATATGCCATTTTCTATTTGAATTCATTTTATATCATCTCTTATACAAAACTAATCTAAGCAGACCTTTAAAATATTCGTCTTTCTTAATGTAATCACAACTTCCGTGAAGATATTATCAACCATTCTTGAAAGGTAGAATTAAGGTAAAGCCACTTAGATAACTCCCAGCTGAACTATTGAAAACGATATTGACGTTATTAGATAGTGTCTATTGAATATCTTGGTAATAAAAGCAGCTCAGTTCACGTGCGCGCTGTTGTCGGAACATAGATTGTGTAGGAACAGTAAAGGAACGTTAGAACATGTCTGCCTGACTCCACTGAGTAGTGGCTCTTGTAGACCGGTAAAGTGTCATGTTACGGCCCTTATCGCCATCGAAGACATCGAGCTCAATATTTGAATAACAGAGTCAATAGGCATCGTTTCCATTAGCTTCACTAATAATAATGTGAAAGCAAATACATTAACCCGATAATTTGTAACGTCGATTAAGATAAAGTGTTATTTGATACGTTTCTATCTTTATGCGCACCGAATCAAATGCGGCTTGTTTTTTGTGGTGATAACTAGGTAACCCTACATACAGGATTACCTAGTTCAGGCATATACTAAACAGTTAGGTGTATTTGTAAAAATAGACTTTAAGTCAAAGTTTTTTTGGTTATGTTTTTTTACCGATAATTTGTTTATTTGATAAATGTTTCTATCTTTATGCGCACCGAATCGGATGCGGCTTGATTTTTCTGGTGGTCCTTTCTTTATTTTTTTGACATTCCTGTCGACATACTGTTATTGCGGTACTGGGAAGTAGAACTTCATAAAACTGTTTGTTTTACCATAGCAAATTTGTTCGCAGTACTTTTGTCGTTATTATTTTTTGTTAAAAACTTTTCGGCCAAATACAGAAACTCTACTTAAAATTAAAGTCCTTATATACTTAAACAATTAAGCAGCTTTCAAATTCAGAAATTCCCATACTAATTTTAAATATAGAAACAGCTCCTCTCAAATTTTAAGTGGCTTTATTCGGCTATTTGACATCTAGTTAAAAAATAATTAAATCTGTAATTAACGCATTTTTATTACTCATATCCAGCTCTAAGTAGGAAGTGGCTATTTCCAGGAAACATTTTCTTTGAGCCAAACTTTACAATTTGAATAAAGTTCGTACAGCATAGTTTTAAACTAGGGTTTTATGCAAGTTTCGGAGAGTTTCCGGAGCTTATCGTGAATTACTGTAACTCCTAGTTACCTACTTATAACCACTGTTCATTTTCACACGGCTTATGAGTAGGGGTGTAATGTAATGACTATCGATAATGTTCCCTTTGATAGTACGAGTTCCCTACCAGAGCTCGTTAGGTAAGAACACTTGTTACTAATATTATACAGCGTGTGTCGACACCTGCACAAATGGCTTTGCATCCAGATGTTGCACTGCGGAATTGTTCAACTATTCTAATAAATAATTTTCTTAAGGAATAAGCGAATCGTTAACGATCGCCGCGTTTTATGAATACCTCTCAACACGTGCTAAAATGTTTGTTTATAATTGTATGGTTACGTATTATAATGACTATTTTCACCTGCACTAATTTCAACTCACCTAACTACGGTCGACTCGACTTCAGTTTGACACAACTACGTTCGTTTGTAATATATTTTGAAATTCGATATTTACATCATCTTAACTTAAGCAAATCTTTAAACATCTTTTGATATTAGATTTTCAATAAAAAGGTCGATATCGAATTCGTTCATTTAAATATCTAATTTAAAACAATAACAACGAAACACTCGAATGGCGAATATGTCACATACATTTATCAAATGCAGCCACATATTTCTCGGCGTGTTATGTGAGTAATAGAGACGCAGTGACTGCACCTGTGCTAGTCCAATGAACTATTTTTCATTTTGGCAATAAATTGTCTACGTATAAAACCATGTCCAGAATAGACACTGAATCATATTGTTTCACAAGTTGATTGAGTTTTTGAAAATAATGTATAAAACTATTGTATTTTATTTTGATCTATATTTACATGTTGCAGCATATTTTTTATTTGTGTCGGACTTTGCAAATTGTTATTCAAATGGCGAATAAAATTACTTTTCTCAAACATGCTTGGAAATTTGAACATTATTTTGATAACCTTCTTCGAGATAAATCGAACTTGCTGTACTAGTCGAGCAGCGGCCGGCAAAGTTGTATAAAAATCCATATCTGTCGTATTTAGCGGCCAAATAAATTACTATGTAAAATCATTTTGTCGTGTAATTTAAAAATGGAACGATCTTCTACTCCGCAAAATGGCGACCAAAGAGGTAACTTATCAAAGTTTAAATTTAAATTTCGAACTCAGCCAGTTCGAAATTTAAATAGACAATTTTGTACATTCAATAATTGTATTGGAGTTTTGGCGGGAATGCGTTGAGGAGATGTGTTGCTAAATTTTCATTTTTGTGAAACTTAGTTCAAGTGCGTGTAAATTGTTTAATTTCGGGGGCATATTAATCAATTTAGTTTGTAAAGGTGTACAAGTGAAAATAAAAATGAAAATCGGTGCAAAACATGGACTTTAGCTTAGTGTTCTCTCCAAAGCTCCGTGAACAAACATTGTAAAAAATGGCCCCCTTTTTACAATGATTCCCTCGACTTGACTTTAACTGTGACGACTTGACTGTTTCGTTCGATGCAAATAACTTGCAAATATTGATAATACTTGACACTGGCAAATTTTCGAAAAGAAAAGTCATTTTTAAAGAAGAAGAAGAAGAAGAAGAATAATTGTATTTTAAAATAAAAGTTCTGAATTGTACTCGTACTAATTTCCGCGCATTATTTGAGAAAAGTACTATACAAGCCTTGGCCGCAGGCCGCAACTAGGCATTGATGGGCTTACGTATGTGTGCCTTGGCTTCGCCTCGTCCCACATTTACACGTTCGTCCATCAATGCCTCTCTTGCCGGCGGCTGTAGTAATGTACTATACTTGTATTTTTTTTCTAATATTATCCGTAACGATCCTTGTGAGAAGTGAGTAAACGTTACAATTGAGCATGCGTCAATTTTAGCGCGTCTTTTTATCATACAGCCTTAGGTATTATAATAAACATGGAGTAAGGTCGGAGTACTTTAAAAACTTTTTATTTCTGTCAACTTAGCAAGTTCTTGTCATGGAAAAAGACAAACCATGGTCTCACTGCTCTGACCTTACATCACTTTTATGAATAAGGCTAATAGTTTTTGAAAAGTAAAGTTATTTTTTCTTAATTTTAGCCATTGCTTTTACAATTACAAAACACCATGTCTTAGGAAAATAGCAGCTTCTGTACTTGAATTCGATGCCAAAAGAACAATTATGGACAAAGACCCTCGTTAATAACTTTAATAAGTCATACGTTTTACCTGCTGGCCAGAGATTATTGATAAGGGAATAAATACGACCCGGCTTTAATTAAGATTAGGACTGGACCAGTCGCTAGGGCATCTCAAGTGAAGGATGTAGACGGGTGGAGAATAGTTTGTGTGAACAACATATTAATCTTCTTTACTCTATACTTATAAATAAATCCTGTGACGAACACACAGCGCCATCTAGCCCCTTGGTAAGCTGCTAAGCTTGTTATACTAAAGGAAGAGGAGACAAAAAGTCTGTACTTGGAAGTACTTGGAACTTTCTTACTAATATTATAAACGCGAAAGTTTGTATGTAGGTATGTATGTGAGGTTGCTACTATTTCACACAAAAACTACTGAACCGATTGCGATTAAACTTAGAATATAGGTAGCTGAGGACCTGGATTAACACATAGGCTACTTTTTATCCCCATATTCCCGCGGGAACGGGACTTACGCGGGTGAATCCGCGGGGCGCAGCTAGTGTAAATATAAATTAGTTATGGTATCCTGGTAACTACGTGTAGGTATGTCTGGTGTTTCTGAACTGTCAATTGATTTGTTTCAATCTTGCGAACGAGACAATTTCTCAATTTAGTGAGGCATCTTTAACTACCGTCAATTGGGTGATTGACCAGCATGCAACTTTGTTAGGTTACGTAGGTATCACTTTATTGCCTATGACGTACCCCCTATAAAATATTTAATTGTAATAATGCCGCTTACCATGGTCTCCTAATCCTCATAAATCGGACCTAAATAGTACAGCTAAATCTTACTAATATTATAAACGCGAAAGTTTGTATGTAAGTATGTATGTATGTATGTGAGGTTGTTACTCTTTCACGCAAAAACTACTGAACCGATTGCGATGAAACTTGGAATATAGGCAGCTGGGGACCTGAATTAACACACAGATACTACTTTTATTAACTACTTTTATCCCGATATTCCCGCGGGAACAGGACTTACGCGGGTGAAACCGCGGGGCGCAGCTTGTAAATAAATAAAATTAAGTACATCAAATAATAAAAAATAAGACTTACTTCATAACATTTTTCTTATTATATATGAATTTTAAAACATTTCGGGGGATAGCAGGCCTACTAGCTAGAGGATAAAATATCGATAAAAGATCATGGTAGGGGAGAATAACTTCAGTCACTTTTTGCGCCCTCTAAGGTCAAGTTACGAAAAACACTTTTATATATTATAATTAAAAAACAAAAGCAGAATTAAAAAAAGCACCATTTGTTTGACTTGTATAATGATTTTTATTGTTTTTATATTTACACGCTTACTCACGGCGCTATGTGGGCTGTCGTACAACATTTATTTATACCTACTCGAGCATCAACTCCACGATGCAATCTCGACGGAGACAACCGTTCTGAATCAAAGTAACATTGAATATTTAGCTAGGGAGACGCACGATAGGCACCTACGTATCGGTACAATCTACCTCGGATAGAGCAGTTAAAGCCACGTCAGTCACTCCGAGACAGGTCTGTCGGTTCGATTTACACAAGGCCCGGCTTGCTTGCGACGTACACGCCCAATAAAGCTCGTTTAACACTGCACAAGGAAATCCCGACACGACTCCGCCGATATTGCCGTCTTTGCCTCGAGTAACGGTAACGAAGCAATAATCCGACTCTCGATACGAATCCGACGCTAAATCAAGTCCTTATAAGGTGGAATGTAAAGGTTTAACTTAAGTCACACTGCTTTGGTTTTTAAATTGGCTGAGCAGATGGTACCGTTTTAATTTTGAAACGAATTGGAAGCTCTTCGGGTCATTTTATTGAAACGGTCTGTCGATCGGAATCGCATTGATAATTTAATTTGGTATGCTTGAGAGACTGTAGAGAGAGACAGCTTAAACTACATTTTACAATATTATTTTCTGTTCGTTTAGTTACACCACCAGGTAAAGCTGATAATAAGCCAAGTTTTGTTTAATTTTTATTATAATTTAATGGATTAGGGTGCGTTTGATATCATACTAAAATATTGTTAGTAACCACATGGTCCAAAATGTAGTATACCTAGAAGATACTTGTTTTGTAAAGGTAGAAAATTACCGTCGTCTTTCTACAGCTATAAGAACCATTTCACCTAAGCTCCAAGTACAAGTACCTACATATATTATTATTACGACATACGGATCAAAACCGGGATTAAGAAAGTCGTAGGTACTTACCTATACAAAATACAAGGTTCCATCCATAAAGTTAGTTTAATGCGTACCTAAGTACTCCACCGCATCCATTAAAATATGTAAATTTACCGTACGACAGAGATTTGAACAAAAATATTTATTTTACGACTGAAGCTTTGATTGAATACATTAAGGTGCCCATTATAGACTCGATCGACACGTTGCCCAGTTTGGTCTTCTTCTTTTCGTATATAGTGTGGCTTATCTAGTATTAGAGCTGTCAAATCGCTTTAAGACTTTCAACTTGACCTAATGACTGCTATCAGAAATAACAACTTAATTTGGTGCAGAAAGTATGTTTATTTATTTTTTTAATAATTGTAACATCTGTGTCACGCGGCAAAAAAAATTCTGCCTCCGACGCGACGTAGAAAGTTGCGGGTTCTATTCTAACCTTAAAGAAAATATTTATATGATCTACAGGAAATATTTGTTTTTAGCATGTTTTAAGTTTTGGTGTTTCTAATATAATAACATTGTTCCTCACTCACGTAAGAAGCTTATTTAATTATTTTGAAGCTAGATGGTGCTGGGCGTAACTTAGCATAATAGGAAAACCCTAAGAAAATCCTGTAAATATTGATTTTTTATCGATGATCCTATTAATAATAACTTAGTAACATAAACTTTTCTTCTGGTTCCTCGATGTTCTGTTTTAATGGCGTGGAGATAAGACGGTACCTACTTTTTCTTTTTGAACAATAGAATGGCAAACCACAATTTAGTTTATCCTGAGCCCTTAGTATGAGTTTTGATAGTTTATCGTCTCGATAAAACTGGCAGTTTACTTCCATACATTATTTTAGTTCATAATAGTCAGCGCTAGAGGCGCTGATGGAAAATGTATAAAGTAAACTGCCAATTTCATCGAGACGATAAACTATCAAAACTCATACTAAGGGCTCTCAAGAAGAGGCCTTTACAGGCCTCTTCTACCTTCGAAAAATGAAGCATTAAAATAATAATCACCACGCGATAAAAATCGAAATATGTTTTTAGTAACATTATAGTACTTTACCTTAGAACCATATATATACCTACGTAGAGCAATTTAGATCGCATCACACATTTAACACCTATGAATGGATAATATTATGTGTAGAGAACCAATATTACGTACGAGTGGGTATGTTTGGATTGTAGATCACATAGCGAAGGCACCGAGGCCGTAATTTACGTACCACGTAATATTTTCGTAAGTCGATATTTGTGGTTCGAACGCCTACATGCCAATGGTTTACCTGACGAAGTAAGCAGACACTATATTTTCTATCGCTCGATTATACAGCATAGGTTTAAATGCGAATAATATACTACAGGCAGAAAATATAATGGATAAAGGATTACTCGCCCGCCGGTCGTCACTATTTTTGAAGACTTTTTTTAGGTATACTTTTGATGAGAAATTTATAATTGTACTGATGATGTACATCATTGCATCATCTAGCCCCAAAGATAGTTATTAGACTCTTAGTATAGTATGTTAAGTGTCTATCAGCCAAACAATTGATAGACACTTATAATATGTTAACTTTTCTAATACAATGGATGAGTGGATGAAATCACAAAATTAGACCACGATAATAATAGAACACGCAACCTTCTATACCGCTAACGAATATTTTCTTACCGCGTCACAGATTTCGTCCATATTTGTTAGGCCGTAGGTATATTCATTTCTGAAGCTTTACGCTTTAACTCACTTGACAACTCTTTAATAGGTACTAAAGTTAACTTTGTGTTTCCGCAATAGTAGCAAAGCCCTAGTACTAGTTTGGCTATTTGTGCGTGATCTTAAGTCGTGGGTTTCCTCACGATGTTTTCCTTCACCGTAAGAACGATGTTAATAGTTCGTTAATATTCGACGTTTAGATTTTTTTTCTTAAATAAAAAGACATGTTTCCGGGATTCGAAACCACGACCTTCGTATTGAAAGTTGGGGTATTTACCACTAAACCAACGCCGCACTATATAGGCGCTATGATAGGCACTATGTACGTACATTGTTGCTTTAACGTAACGTGGCGTGGATCACCATTACTACCAGTGATATACTCCTTAGTACCAAACAAATTGTTGTTAACTGGGGTATAGAATACTGGTATGTAGGTAATAAAAGATGGAATTAGGATTTATCCAATTCATTGATTAGATATAATTAAATTTAAATACATATTTCTTCTGTTTCTGCGATGTTAAATTGAAGTAACACTCATTTTCCTGGTTTAATGGTTTTAGCTTTCATTATTTTCACTTTCAGCATTGTTGCAATGCCGTCCCTACATATCGGAGCCTTACAGACAGACTCCTTCTCCCTATAACAACATTTTATAATAAATCTCGGTTGACGAAAAGTAAGTAGTCTGAGATCTCCCTAACGGTATTTTGCGGAGTACTACGGTATCTGTAAATAGGTATGATATGTAGGTATATTAAATGACGATAAGATCAGCGGTCGGTGGTGTCGGGACGATTGGCTGACCTCCGACGGGACGGGACGGACCACACGCCGCCCGAACATCCATTGTTGATGCAAGCTTACACCGCAATGCTTTTATCATACTATTCCCACGATAATGTGAACAGGTTTTACAATTAAATCGTTCGGTAAAGTATTTATTTATATTTTATCAATATTTTATAAGTTAATTTACTTTTAGATTT
The DNA here is from genome assembly GCA_949358125.1 of Idaea dimidiata. Taxonomy (NCBI): domain Eukaryota; kingdom Metazoa; phylum Arthropoda; class Insecta; order Lepidoptera; family Geometridae; genus Idaea; species Idaea dimidiata. Next base: position 8,450,417 of record OX442339.1, on the reverse strand, counting down.
CTTATTACATTAACAAAATAGGTAACTTATGGTAATTAAACATGATAAACTTATCTACACTTAAGTTCACCAAATAGGTATTCTATGGGAAATACCAATAAATGCAGATACTTTATATCTAATTGTGATTTATCTATCAAAGAGTAATTAAAACACAAAAATCTCTACATGTGCCATGAATATGATTAATTAATTAACTTTTTAATCTCGTAAGACGATGCAAAACCGTTTAATTAAAAACCTTCTTAGAAAGACGCTTAACTTCAGAATCAAAATTCGTGTTACCATCCAATTAAATATCAATGTTTAAATATTGAAATGTAGATAACCATGTACTTAATTATAATACACATCTTATAATGATAGTAATCTTAATCATCTTTCCTAATAAAGTAATAAAATTGATATTAAAAAATATGGAGATTAAGCAATAAATAAAAAGAAAGAATGAGCCTGCGGATATACTCGTACAAACAGTTGGGCTTGTAACCACTCACCAATATCATTATGTTTGGGACCGAAGAAGACATGAACATAATAATAAAGTGTGTGGTATTATGTTCCTATTCTACAATCTCGTTTATAACTCAATTTGAGCGAGATATACGATTACCTGCGCCCGCGCATGGGAAACCGGTTGGCAGTGATCCGACCCCGGCTTCGGCACCCAACTTGCAATATTTTTTGCTCGTCGATTCCTTTTTATTGAACAGCTTTTATGGTGAGAAACATGTGAGAAAGGTACGAATGTAGTTGTTTAAAAATATACAAGATACAATCATAGTGAAAGAGGATGCATTTTATTATTGTATTTTCCGGTGTATTGTCGATTTATTCAAGTTGCTAAGCTGCTCAATAAAAAGTAGAAGTGTGACTATGACTATATGCGTAAAAATAATTGTCCAATATGAAACTACAAGACACGAAATAAAAAAAAAACGATGCGTTTATTGAAATTGTAGATATATTATTATGTTTGGCGAAATACTAAGTTTACAGGCAACCAAGCTTGCCAGTCAAGACGTTATTCTGAAAGTCCTTTTAAAAACTGTACTTATTACTTGTCACGGACCTGCATTAGAATTGTTTGCTTGGCAAATGTCATCCATGGTACTATGCGTAACAGGGCAGTTTTAGCAGATTAGGTAAAACTTTATGAGGTCGTAATAGCCTTCCTGATCATTTTGTCATCTTCGTCGAGGTCTATTGGTTAAAAACCTTCATTATTGTACAAACAATTTAATAAACTAAGTACCTATATATTGATATACTAAAGCCTTTAGGCTTTAAATTAACGAATACGCGTTGAATTCTTTTATAGGTTCTTTTCTAACTCTAAAAATTATAACGTATGTTCTTGGGCATAACCTAATAAGTTAGTACATAATTACACATTGTTTTCATATAAATATGTACGTCAATTGTGTATCTATCAACATCATTAGATTGCATGGAGCCGTGGGAAATGTCAAATAGACAATGGAGCTTTCATTAAATGCACTGTTTTTGCTTAAATATTTATTTTTGGGTTATATTTCAAAGGTTAATCATTCTTATTTTATTAACCTTACTTACCTACTGAATGAATGGTCTTCATCATAATTTTGCGAGGTACAAAATCGAGATACAATATTTCTGTCGACGATAAAAAAATGTCGCCAAAATATTTTAATCTAAACGTTAATAAAATTTTAACGTGTCACTCACTGAAAATTCCCGGTAGGTAAGAGTACATGCTAATGACGTCAAATTGTCCTGTCATCCGAGGGCCAAAAAGAATTCGACATCGTTGGAAGCTTGTTGGCACACAATAATTAAATATTTAACCTAACAAGAAACTACGCTCAAAATTCGTAGAGGAAAATATAAGACTTTACCTACAGAGAGCAGTTTCGGTAGTTTTACGAGTATGAGTAGATATTCATTTTGCGACGGGTATTTTCGTAATTAATTTAAAACTACGAGCAAGTGAATTCAAAATAGCAGCGTTGGTATGTTTATTAAATAGGTTCATTAAATACGAGTAGTTCTGCGAACAGAAGAGTTTTTTTAACAATAAGAAATGATATATATTAGACCTATGTAAACTCAAATGTACGTAATCTCATTTTTTTTATGTGTTGTTATTTATGACAGTTTCTATTTTCAAAATATTTTAACTTTCCAGAGATATTCCATACAAATAGAGAGCTACGAGTATTTGAGGAAAAACTGTTCGTTGAATTCAAAACTACTTTATCTCACACAGCAGTGGGATGATTGGCATCCGTAGTAATAAGACGTCGACATACACGACTAATAAAAAACCTGCGACAAATAAATTCTATCCTAAAGTCAAGGTATCTTATATACCATGTTTGATGAAGATCAGTTGAGAAATACGGCCTAGAGGAGAAGCAACATACTGACAGGCGAAAGATTTTGCAGAATTGAAGCTAAGACGCTTCGCTTGCTCGGTCGATTACAGTTGCACAAAGTTGATAGAACTTCGTGAAATGTTTGACTACGTGTTCAAATATTTACCTACACCGATAAACTACCTACTTCATCCTAAGTAGGTAAGTACTCGTTATCTATTATTCTGTATACAAACCATTCATACCGTGACTAATGAGAAGGCAATGAACTGTTTTCGTGTTAGCAACATTTGTATCTAGAGTTTACACACAGGTTTAGTGTTTAGAAAGCCAAATGACTCACCTCTGTGATGTCTGACGCGGTGGTGTGAGACCGGCAAGCAGCAAGGGGGCTCCTGGTACGCTGTCCAGGAATCGGCCAACGCTGATGCCACCAAAGCCCACAACAACCCCACGGCCCATCGGCCGCCGGCACCCATCCCGATCTTCTACCTAATCAGAATCACGCACATCCAATTCTCACTGCACCCCTTTACTACACACTACAGACTTCATCAGTACATTTCCCTTTAGTACTCAAATCCATCGATAAACAGTAACTACTGATGCTATTGTGTTCTTATGACAACCAACTATTCCGAAAAACTTTAACAATGTTTACATTCTTAACTTTTATTATGGTCCCGATGTAATCGAAGGGGATAAGACGATTAATCACCGCGGTCGTGCCGCGGGCCAGTTATCTCATATCGAGTTATAATCTGTTCGTGAGGGTTTAGTTCGCTGATTTATTAGTTGTTGAAGAAGTAAGACGCGATAGTCGCAGCGCAGCGGGCGGGCGGCGTGACGTGTGCCACCGGCATCGCAGCGAGGAGAACTGACTGAGAGTCGACGTCGAGCGGTCGGAGTTATCCATCGCCCGACCAGATCCGCGCTAGGAGTCAAACCGGCACCGGCGCACTACTTGCGAGTTGCGCCACTCCAGACAAAGACGGAAACCGAGCGACCTAAGCAGACCGCTGAAACTTCAAACGAATGAAAAACCTCGATCGCTCCACTCGTGTAAGTAAAAGTTGTAACTTAAGTTAAGTTTTTATAATTTCGCCGATCCGTTAGACTCGGTGCGGGGGAGATTTGACTGCGCATTGACCCTCACTGTCGTTACGAACATATTGTAGAAGGGGATGCTCTCTCTCTAATATAAATTTACCTAATTTATGTTCTTTTTAGGATACGCACGAGGAACTTTTATGTTTGTAGACACGCGAAAGGAAGTTGTATGTTTATTAATAAGTACCCACCTACCGTATGAGTCACGGCACGACAGATGCGAGTTGTAAATAAAATAGTTATAGAAACGTTAACAAGTAGCCCCGATAATGAAATGTTAATAAACCGACAGGTAGGTATTAATTAGCAAGTGATAAAATATTGTTATGTAATTTTATGAGTATCCTGTTGAAATAAGTAAACATTAAGTTGATAAATGTTCTACCATTTATTAAAGTATTAGAGCAGCTTGCAAGTTATGCATCGTATCTGGCAAACGCTGCCGTGGGTGTCTAACTATCTCGCATACTAAGCACCGTCTACCCAAGCCGGGACTAATAAGTTCTCAGACAACTTAATAAATAACTATTTATTAAGTTAAACTCGCTGACCGTGATTAAGGGTAAGGTTAGCTTTATCAATTACTCAACTTAGGCCCTCTAAGGAGTGCTACTTCTTACCCTTTACTTGCGGAGTAGATAATCACTATCTTCACTAAACTGCCCACTAGACGAGAGTCATTCATAAAATATTTAACAACTTAATTATGACAACCCAAGAACTTTGAAAGTCGTTACCAAAATTAAGTTTATATATATTTTATTGTGATTTATCTGTGATCGTAGGTCAAACTACAAAAAAATTGAATTGGATTACTAGAAATTTTAGAGATGTTACTGTACAATGTATTGTATATTATTTATTGCCTATGATTCCTACCTAAATTATATTACCTCTGACGCTTCAAAAACAGTACGGGAATGTTTCAGATAACTTAAGTAGTACCATGTCATACACACGACTATTGTAAAACTCATGTTAGATAATTCAATTCAATTGATAACAGAATTTTCTTTCATATAAAACTGTCTAATAAAACACCAAGTTAGTTAATAACAGAAGACACCGAAGAACAAATAGAATCTTGAATAAAAAACTAAAAGGAACAAAGTAGGAAAGTAACAAAAGAATATTTGGAATTCAGTGGGTATCGCATTCATAAGACGAACGGAGATACCTTAAACGTCGCGGCCCCATTTTCATCAGTTCCTCAAGTTTTTCAATAAAAACTTTCGAAGGCGTCCGATTTACATACGGTATGGATTCATTTATTTTGGAAAAAGATTTTCCGAGTAAAAGTGAAGAAGGTTTTCTGTATCCATTAGGGGAGAAAGGTCGCAGCACTTCACGCCCGTCCGGAGAACCCCACGGACCCATCGGCCACTTCAATTACAATATTTTGGATCATTCTTATGAAATCTCAAATTGTTCAAAATTAGTTTTTCTATCAAGTTATGGTGAATGATGTTGTTGTGAATGAAAGAGGTACTTAAATTATTTTTTTATGAAACTGTCATCGAAAGCCACATCATTTTTATGGTTCCGTACTCAAAGGGTAAAACTGGGACCCTTTAACTAGAGAGTCCTGTCCAGCTGTCTGTAAAAAATAACTCAAGTAATTTATAACGTTACTAGCTGCACCCCGTTTCCGCGGGATTATCGGGATAAAAAGTAGCCTATGTGTTATTCCAGGTCTATACGATAACACCTATATTCCAAGTTTCATCGCAGTCGGTTCAGCGGTTTTTACGTGATTGAGTGTTACTCAATCACGTAAAACCGCTTACACACATACTCACATACTTTCAGCTTTATAATTTTAGTAGGATAGGATAGAATTTTGATTTAATTTGGTGTAATATTTAACTAGTAATAAATTAAATTCATTTTTACGAGGTTAACAAAAGTTTATAATAAACACCCGTACCATACATACATACTCCAACAATAAAGTGGTTGCTACAAGTGCTAAAAAATATTAAATGCGTGTACAGTAAGCCGTTTGACTCTTGTAAGTCGGCTTGCAAGTTATTGGCCGGCCAGGAATGTAAGATGAAGCGTCGAGGCGGTTTCGTTTACAGAAGCGATACATACAGCAACCTGCAACATAGTTGAGAAGTAGGAGATTAAACAATGGAACAATGGTCACTATATCGAGGTAGGTTCGGGTAAACTGATTTAAAACAAACTGATAAACAGTTAAGTGAACTTTATTTAATCGCTTGGGGCTTTGGAAGTGTCGTTTTTTAATTGTAGACACTTCTTACTGAAAAAAAATGTCAAATACTTCGGAACAAAATATTAGATTATAGGCTGAAATTTGAAAACGTACCTACCTAATATACTGTTTACGTAGTCGTCTCAACAAGAAAAAATATATAAAATAAAAGTATAATCGAGGAAAGATCCTAAACTCTTTTGTACTACTTTCTTCACTACGTGTTATCGGCAGAATTTGTGATCTCATAAAGCCATAAAAATTTAAAAAAAAAAAAATAGTAACGTCAATCGGCTTTGTCCATATTTCAAAGTATTGATCCTCCATATTGGAAAAGCTATAAGCCACTAAGAAAGACGGCTAAATGGGTTGGTTGCAATTTCCATTGCTGTACCTATCTTACCTTTACTTATATTATCGTTGTGCCCGCGACTGCGTCCGCGTGGTGTGGCGCGTGCGCGTTGTTTAATGCACATACCTAGTATTGCCGTGCATGCAACAACGCCGAGCAGATTCATTGCGATTTCGTGATCTTCCTTGGTTTCATGATGCTTGATTCATGCATGATATTCCCTATCGGAAACTTAAGGTAGTGAAGTAGCAGCATGGCTACGAAGCGTACTAAGTCGATTTTTTTCAATCCAGGTCTTAAACTAACTCCGTACAAAATTTCATTGAAATTGGTTCAGTAGTTTTTACGTGACTCGCGCACAAACAGACATACAGACAATGAGTGATGTATGCCTACATAGTGTCCTATATCTGCGATCACAATTGAGATATTGGAGGTTACTATGTGATCTCCTTATTGCAATGAATTAAATTACAGTACAAATCCATGAAATGAAGTACAAAGACGTACAACTGGAAGGCTCACTGCAAAAACTTTGTCATACAAAGTTAAACTCTATTCAATGAGTTTTAGTATTAAATATGAGATAACTTGTTCCAAATACAAAAACGGTCTCGACAGAGGACTTCATCTTTAGATGTCCCTTTCGCACGCTAGCCAAGGCACCCTATTCAGATAAGGACGTGTTAAGTTTTAGGTCCTCCCCCTAGGCTCGTTTTTACTGCCGCAGTGAACTTTCTAGTTATAGTAGGTACTACTACCTCTTCTTTCTATGTTAAAATCCCAGACTCCTACAAAAACTTAAGAAATAAAAACAAAATAAAAAAAAAACAAATGAACGACTGAAAGAAAAAAATGAAGGTTTTTTTTTTTTTTTTTTTTTTTTTTTTTTTTAAGCAGTCTGGATTGAGATCAATAATGGCGACCAATCACAAACATCGTCACTTACTATCTAAGTAGTGAAATTTTAGGGAGTGCCGTACTGCAATCGTATCTGTCGGACAGGGTCATAGCGTTCGACAGCCGCGATGGGCCACGCACGTGGCGAATGTCGTGCGGTGTTCCACAGGGGTCGGTCCTCGGACCTCTCCTGTGGAATATTGGATATGACTGGGTGCTTCGCGGTGCCCTGCTCCCAAACCTGGCCGTGACGTGTTACGCGGACGACACGCTAATCACGGCCAGGGGGAGCACACACCGCGAAGCGGCCATTTTGGCAACGGCGGGTGTTGCACACACTGTGCACAGAATTCGGCGCTTGGGGCTAGAAGTAGCCCTAAGCAAAACTGAGTCCGTGGTGTTTCACAGCCCGCGAAACAAACCGCCACGGAATTTCCGCCTGGTGGTAGGTGGAACACCAATCGCTGTCGAGTCGACTTTGAAATACCTCGGCTTAGTCCTCGACAGTGGTTGGAATTTCCGAACACACTTCGCCCGGTTAGGAGCGAAGCTGCTGGGAACGGCGGGGGCACTCTCCAGGCTTTTACCCAACATCGGCGGCCCTAGCGCCTATACCAGGCGCTTGTACATGGGCGTGCTGCGCTCAATGGCGCTCTACGGTGCCCCCGTATGGGCCTCCAGTCTCTCTGGTGGCGTCATCGGCACACTCTGTCGTGCGCAGAGACTGATGGCCATCAGAGCGACTCGAGGTTACAGAACAGTGTCGGGCGAGGCGGCCGTCGTCCTTGCTGGGTCCCTCCCTTGGGATCTCGACGCGAAATCCCTTGCGTCACTCTACGAGTGGCGCGAGGATGCGCGAAGTCGGGGCGACCGACCGGCGCAAAGAGAGGTGGAGGAGCGCCGGACGGAGCTCCGACAGGTCCAAGTGGAGATGTGGCAGACGCGACTGCAACAACCGAGGGCAGGGTTATGGACCATCGAGGCCATCAGGCCCGTGTTGGTGGAGTGGCTGAATCGCAGCCACGGGGCACTCTCGTTTCGCCTCACTCAGTTGCTGACGGCACACGGTTGCTTCGGCAAATACCTTTGCCGAATACGCAGAGAGGCGGACGAGAGGTGCCATCACTGCTCGTCGGACTGCGACTCCGCCGAGCACACGCTCGCTGCCTGTCCAGCATGGGACCAACAGCGCCGGGAATTGACGGCGGCCATTGGCCACGACTTGTCGCTGCCGACCGTAGTTCGCACTATGGTCGACAGTGATGAGGCCTGGCAGGCCGTTCGGACCTACGCCGAGGACGTAATGTCCTCAAAAGAGGAGGCGGAGCGAGCACGTGAGCTGCTCCGCGGCACGCAGCGCCCCAGGCGAAATCGGCGGGTGGTCAGAAATGACCACTTGCCACCCTAAACGGCTCATGGCGGCGGACTCGGGGGGGTCCGTCGCCGTACGAGAGCCCGAGATGGCGGCGGCGTGTCCACGCCGCTTCTCGCGAGGGTTTTACCCTATGTGGGGTTTTTCAGAGATGAGGTCCGGAGCGGACCACCCGCCGCTAGGGCTAGCCGATGTACTGCTTCCAGCTTCCGGTGATGCCCTGGCATAGCGGAGAGAAGGACACCCTGGGTTTTTAGTGGGTATACTCCTGGCACACACCATCAAGACCAGGAGGGACCCCCACTCACCGGGCCGCTCTCCCCCGAGAGTGGCCCGAAGGTCTTAATAAGATTTTCCCAGGTTAAAAAAAAAAAAAAAAAAAAAGGGAGTGCCGTACTCCCTAAAATTTCGTAATAAATTGTAGTCATTCTTCCTGTCAAAAATAAATAAATGCTGTAATAATGACGAACGTTTTCAAACATTTACCAACTAAAAATACTCGTTCAGAGAAAGTAAAAAATTAGGGAAGTGTTCGTAAAGGCGTGTCACACAGTTGTTTTAGAGGTCGCCTCTCAGATAATTGATGGAGGCAACGTGGAGCGCGGTACTAATCTCTCCCAAGGCCGTCTCCACACTAACTTTATCCAGTCACAACGACGTAATTAGGTCATCTTCAGTTACTTACTTTTGTTCTTTTTGATACTAAATAGTATTTAAATTTTCGCTTAAATTTTACATAAATTCGCTTAAATTTTACATAAATTCGCTTAAATTTTACATAAATTGAGGTATTGGATTTCGACTAAAAGTTAAAGTTTTTACCATGTATTGTGTTTTCGCAATTAGCCCTACAACTGGGCCTACTTTGACTTTAAGCTGTGAGTTTCCTTACGATGTTTTCCTTCACCGTAAAAGGCGATGTTAATAGCGCACATTTTGTTTCCAAACATTTAAGACATTGATGCACGGTCCGTTAGAATTCAAAGTTGAAACCACGACCTTCGGAATGAAAGTCAGGGTATCTACCATTAAGACCAACTCCGCTCTCATCATATGGATATAGACTATTATACTTTACTTTACACTAAGTACTACCTATTTATGATAGTTTTATTTTATATTTTATAGGACTTAATACGTAGGTAACTTCTCTTATTAACTTAAAATTCAGCTGGTTAGAGTCCCACTACAGTAGTGCGACATTCGTGAATTTAACGGAAACAAAATATTTTAAGAGAACGATTTCAAAGTTCTTGTAAGTAATTCTTACTTTAGAATTTCACAAGCTTAAAAGATTGTTACAAAGTATGCACAAAGCTGAACACAATTTGTTTAGAAAATATGAAAGAAACTTGAAAGTGAAGCTCATTAGGTAGGCACGTCAGCAGCTCATTACTGCGCCAAACGTTCCCCATTCACTGGCATAAGCTAAACAATCGCTCTCAACGATCCGTCATTTAACGGCCTATTGTGGTATTCCCAATTATAATTAAATCCATTTCTCCACCTTTTGACGCCAATTAAAAATCCTATTTGCCACAACTTACCTACGTACCTACCTAAGCTTCAGAACATAATGCGAAGATGTCTCGAGCCACACCGCTTCAGATATTACCTTACTTAACCTACTTTATGAAAATTAAACTGCAACATATTTTCATAATTTTAATATAAGAACACGAAGTATGAATTACAAAGGACGAACGACGCCACGGATGCATAAGAACAAAAGATATTTTTTAGGGTTCCGTACCGAAAGGGTAAAAACGGGACATTATTCGTCTGTCTGTCCGTTGTACCCATTATCTTATGAACCGAAATAACTAGACAGTTGAACATTTCACCGATGATGTATTTCTGTTGCCCTTATTACAACAAATACTAAAACAAACAAAGTAAAATAAATACTTGATTGAGGGATTACCCATACAACAAACGTGTTTTTTTTTCAAATGTAAACGTAAAAATACCGCGATTTATTTTTACCACTGGCGCCATCTAGTGATAAACAGGCGTCATTTGCGTTCTGGGATTTCGTTTGGTCCAGTATTTATTATAAGGTTCGATACCCAATTGTGATAATGGTTCGGAACCTTTCGTGCGCGAATCTGACTAGCACTTGACCGGTTTTTTTAGTATAATGTTAGTGAGGTGCGTTGGGGGTTGGCTTAACAATATTTACATGACTAATGGGCCTCAATTTTACATAAAAGTGCAAAAGCGAGTGAACTTAGGCACACCGGCGAAGTGGTGCCCAATTTGCATGTTTTATGCAAGCGGCGAGTGATGCGACCGCGGTCTGCGGACACAACGCTCATATCCCTAACTGCTTTGAAATTTTTATAAACCATTCTACAAATCGGACATCGTTCCATTCTGTGGGGCAGTTTGACGGCTGACAACAGTTTGCTTTATGGCAGGGTAGGCGAACCTTTATGCATCAACGTGCCATTTTTTCCAAAAAATGTTTAATGGGGTCATTGACGTGCCATCAAATAATTTTGACTTTCTGATTATTTGGGAAATAATAATAATAGATACTATCAAAACTCTCTATGAAATAAAGTAAACAAAAGAGGTACATTATTTTGGTTTTTTTTTATTACACGCATAAATCAAATAACTGTAAAATTAGTGTGACTTCTGTTGCTGCAGGTTAGATGACAAATAATTTATATCAGGGTTGTACGATGTTACTTTTAGCAAAATGCATGCTGAACTGGATTCATCTGTCAAACGGTTTCTAACCGAGTTTTTAATGATATTCATCTCTGAAAATAATGACTCGCATGCATAGGTAGATGAAAATATTGTTAAAATAGCATGAGCCAGCTTCTTCAAACAGTTAAATGTGTCTGGTAACGCATTCCATGTTTCCAGAATTTTGTTATTAGCATTTTTACTTAAATCACTTGTTAATCTTTCAGTTTCAATTAATTCCAACTCTTTCCTTGTTTCAATAAATTTTGCAGTCCATAGCGAACTAGATTGAAAATCAATTAGCTGCATTTCAAATTCTTCAATATCCAACCAATTGAATTGAGAGAAGTTCAGTTGATGAAATGACGTTACATCAGGGTACATTATAAACTTGAGTATTTCCGACAATTCTTTGAATTGAGAAAACCCCGCGCACCGAACACTCCGTAGCGTAGGTAGGTTCACTCGCGTTATACTTTACACATGTTTTATGATCGACGACGTGCCCAAAATATTGTGTCGCGTGCCGTCAATGGCACGCGTGCCATTGGTTCGCCTACCCTGCTTTATGGCGTTGTACAGCTGTACACATCAAAAAAACTTACCATTATAAATTGTTTTCTTCGTCTCTACTTTTCTATGTGAACTGACAGTTAAATTAAATTCAGACAGTAAATTTAGAAACGCATCTTTTCAATTCAAAATTTTAATAAGTGTGAGTCCTAACATTTTGAAATAAATAATAAAATAAATAAACAAAGCGTTTATTAACAGGACCAAAGTTTGCACAATTTTTTTGATATATTATATTGTTACAAATACGTCCAAAAAAAAACTTAAGCCAAAAACTGAATTAAATTTGACATTAGTTAATTTTTAAATGATGATGTTACCAAAACATTAGATTGATGCGGATAGATAATGAGAGAATTTTGATTGATGTCGTTTTTGTGCTTCCAATAGGTTTTCCCACGAAACACTATAAAATAGTACCATAATTTTGAATAGATCCTCCTAAGGTGACTTTCAGATATATATAACATATTAAACTACATAGAGAAGAAAGCTTTCAACCTTGTTTAAATAAAACCTAGGTACCTAACCTCATATTATTTTATCTTAGTATGTTATTGTGTCAGTAATCGGTGAAACAACCAAGTTTTACAGTGAAGCCATCGCATGAATGCAGCACTAGCTAAATTGCATTGTTCGTTTTATTGCAGAGTGCTATAGCGATAGCGTAGCTCTCGCCAGAATTATTTACTATGTAACAGCACATGCACTTTATTCCATCCACCGATTTTACTATTGAATACTTTTGTTTTATTCGCACAACAATAAAAAGTTGCTGATATTTAATTTATTGATGGCTGTGGTGTTCGTGAATGTTATTTCTGCTAAACATTTTCATTACACATGCATTTCCTTCTCACTCATAGGACCAAGACAAATTCATAGACTTGTTACATCGTCATCTTCGCTTCTAGGACAAAGCATTAACTTACGCTTATGGTCGTTTGTGAATATGGGCCTCAGTCTCCCATTTTTGCACATAGGTGAACAATTGAGCATGTGACTATTATCTCAAAAATGCTGATTGAAGATTCTTCTGGGCATGTTACACTAAACTGAATAGTATTATTGACGAATTTCATCATTACCTACATATAGTAAAGGACAAAGTCGCTTCTCGCTGTCTGGATGTTTGTAAAGTTTAGACCTTTGACAATACGCAACGCATTTTGAGTCGGTTTTTTAGTAGATAAAGTTATTCAATGCGATGGTTTATATGTACATTATCGAGGGTGAAACCGCGGGTAAATTTATTTATATAATGGATAAGGTTTCCTTTTATATTTGTTTATTAAAAAATCTTGTAAAATATAATAGGCTAAGTTTAAGGGATTGGATATAAGGGCTATGATATATTATGTTGGTTTATAAAGAAACTATACAATAGAAGTAGACCTCTCAACATATATAACCTTAAAGGTTCATAAAAACACCTTCGTGGAAGACGAACCTCCCTTCCATTAATGAAGTATGAAGCTAAGTGACCGCAGGCTCTCGTTAATAATTGAATCACGCAAGGGTTTATATCATACGGGGTGTAATGAGATTGGTGAAACTATTTTACGACAACCCTACATACGAAATAATTTATCTTACATTACGACGCAACTTATTTTATGTCCTATTGGATTTTGTTAATGTACCATTAATATGTAATTAGGTTATCTATCAGTGACTTTTGTAAACTTTTTAGTTCATTTTATTTGTATTTATAGTATTATTTGTTCGACTGACATTGCCGATGCAGTCTCAATTTATTTTTATACTATAATGAAAATTTTGAAAAAGGAAAATTTAAAGTAAAAAAAACCCCTTACTACGAAAAAAATACAAAAGGCATTACTACGTATTCATAGTAATATACCTAGTTTAGTATAGGTAGGTACTAACCTTACTATTATTAAATTAATTAAAATTGATCTTTACCTACTGTTAATTCAACAAAATCTTTCATTAAAGATCATGCGAAAAACATAGAATATAAATGTCAGAGCAGATATTGTAAATTAAACCAGAGATTGTGATTAGCTTATGTAGCGATTCTTTTATATCTGAAAATGCTGGCCTTTTGCTAAATTCGAATTTCTTTTGTGTCGTATTTTGGGACAATGGTGCACCGATTGCAATTCTGCTTTCTTTTGGTTGAACCATTTCGAAATTGTCGACATAATGATTGTGTCAATACAATACATTATGTAAGGCACATTTTATTGTGCTTAATGTTTTAAAATATATTTTACTGTTTGCTCATGATAAAAGTGCAGTTATAATACATAAGTTAATAAATAATATTATACCTGAATTCAACTAATATTCACCTTCATCTAATAAAAAATATTCCCACTAAAAAAAAAATGCAAAGTTCAAAAGCTCGTCAATTTATAGCCTGGGAACCAAAGTTTGGTTTTTAGCCGCAAACTCCACCGTACATCGATGCAATTTCCTCTTTGTCACTTTGCTCACTACACCACTGTAAGATGCCAATACTTGCACCGACTTTTACTAAAAACGTTACTTTTAAGGCCCCAATTTTATGAATAGGTACGAGTTAAATATACATTAGGGAGTGTAGTAAAAGTATTTTGTATACATAGTTTATAGGTGAATAGGTAAATCTGATATACCTAATAAACTTTTTTAAACTAACAAGATTGGAACTAATATTTATACATTTTGCCGGGTCTTAATCTTGTAATATGCGAAGACAATATGTAAATGGTGTTGAGTTAATTAATTTATTGTTACTTAGTTTTTATTCACTGTATGTTTTCCAAATAAAATAAAATTAATCGCGTGATTTTACTTTTTAATTTTGCTTACCTCGACGTTTCGATCATGTTACAATGATCTTGGTCTTGAGAGGACTGATATACCTACTTATGCAATGGAATAATTCCGAATTTATATTTTTTGGCTTAACGGTTTATTCCGGATTTAGCCCATTCTCAGAATCTTCAGTACCCTAGTACACCTTAGTGATATTTTGAATAATTTGAGTCTCAACCGAAAAGGTTCACGTACTGGCTATTAATTATACAGATATTAATGAAAATGATGCATATTATTCCACAATAAATAACATCTAGCAGTGTAGTTGTTCCTCTACTTACTTAGGTAGAGTAGGTACTTACCAGTTCTCTACTTCAGTTATATTTGATGGAACATTGATTCGAGTTCAGCGGTTTCCAATCGCAGTACTCAACAGCGATCCAATACTGATATAGTGTTTGGAAGTCTATTCGTTGATGCCAGCATGCCACAGTTTATAGGTTAGTAGGTAAACTAGCGATCTAGGTTCTGGGTAGGTATTATATTACATACAAAGTTATACCTTTTATTTTGGTTTCATAACTTCTAGAAAGTAGGTAAATAGGTCACTGATTCAATACGTTTATTTTGTAAGGAGCTACAGACCAAACACCAATGGTCTCACTTATTGCCGCTACTGACGGTCACCGTCAAGGATCCATACGTTTCTATTGAATTCCGTGTTTGACAGGTCCGGTTGTCTGATAGCAGTCGTGAGGCCCAGTTTAGGCCTTGGACGACTTGAAAATTAGAACACTAGGTGAGCCACACCACTACACGAATAGAAGAAGAAGTAATCAAAACTTTGATGGACCATCAAAGTTTACATTTGAACATTAGCTAGGTGCTAGTTGCGTAGAATTAAAATTAAACATAAACACAATCCTATCCAGTTATAGTTGACTTTATAATTATAATTGTTGTTGACTTTATAACTTTAAACTGAAATAGCGCTCTGCGACCACTAGATATATTTGTAACTAGCAGCGCCCACGGTTTCACCTGCGTAAGTCCCGTTCCTATCGCTGCGCATGCATCTATACTAATATTATAAAGCTGAAGAGTTTGTTTGTTTCTTTGAACGCGCTAATCTCAGGAACTACTGGTCCAAATTAAAAAATCTTTTTGAGTTTGATAGTTCAATTATCGAGGAAGGTTATAGGCTATATTACATCACGCTACGACTAATAGGAGCGGAGCATCCATGAAAAATGTTGTTAAAACGGGAAAAAATTGCCCCTTTTCCGAGATTCTGTCGCGTGCGCTGAGTAAACGGGCAAAGTTGCATAAAAACTATGTATGACAGAATTATTTCTCTAGAAAGGATCTAATAAATATTCCGCGACAGCATATGTCTCTTAAGGTTAACTCAATATAACATTTTTTAGAGTAATGAAATTTGTTGTAGAATAATGCATTGTTTACGATGGTAATTTTGTAAATATGATATAAATCCTTATCCAAATAAATACGTTAACATCACTTGATTTAAATGAATATCTGGCTCGCCAGGTAATACGTGAGGTTTTGGCTGCAAGAGAGGCAAAACTACAGGTTGCACTAATCAGCTGCGACTTGTCGAAAGCATTTGATGTGGTAGACCATGAGGCCCTGGCTGTAAAGCTACAGCACTACGGAATTGCCGGAATGGCTCTCAATCTTATGCTGAGCTTGATGAGAGACAGATCTCAGGTCGTTGTTGGTGGGGGGGGAAGATTTGAATCAGAGACTCTAACTTGGACGATGGGCGTTGCCCAAGGATCTTCCATATCGAACATACTTTTCTCCTTGCTGCTGAACGACCTCCCTGTCTCGATAACTGCGGCAGAGGTGTATATGTACGCCGACGATGTAGCTGCGATCGTAACCGCAAATACCCACCAACAGCTCGAGGCAAGGCTTAACAGGGCGGCTGAACAACTGGCTTCTTGGTTTTTGATTAACGGTCTTGCCTTAAATTTGTCAAAAACCAACCTGATGAGGTTCTCCCTTGCCGGGCATAGGTCCAAACCTCTTCGTGTGATCGTGGACGGGGTGGAGATTGGCGAGGTATCCTGCCTGAAGTTTCTTGGCTTCGAGATCGATCGAAGTCTTACTTGGGGAACTCACATTGACAAGCTCTGTGGTAGATTGGGCAGCGCTTGCTTTGCATTGTACCGAGTTGCCCGAGTGGTTCCTAGTAGCGTGGCTCGTTCGTGTTACTTTGCTACGGTCCACTCCTTGTTGCAGTATGGGGCCGAGTTGTGGGGGCGCGCAGCTGATTGGAAGCGGGTTTTCAGGATGCAGAAGCGAGCAATTCGGGCGATTGCGCGAGTAAAACGTGGTACTTCAGCTAGGCCCTTCTTTGAAACGTTAGGTATCCTAACACTACCTTGCATTGTGGTCATGCAAATTGCTGTATACACAAGAACAAATTTGGACACGTTCAGTAAACAGAATGATGTTCATTATCATAACACGCGGCAGTGTGACCAGCTTAGCACTATTCCGAGACGCCTAACTAGGACCGCGAAGCTCGCGCATGTGATGGGTCCAGACGTGTATAACAAAATTCCTGGTGACGTGGTTTCGGCACTTAGTTTACACAGTTTTAAAAACAAATTGAGGCTATGGTTAGTTAAAAGATCGTTTTACTCAGTAGAAGAATTTTTTGACTATAAAATGTAGCTGAGTATAACGTTGAAAATCAATTTATTGTTATTAATTTTGTAATTTGACATTTATTTTATATAATATACATTTCATTAATTTTTTCGACTAAGTATATAACTTGTTAAGATTTAATTTTATTGGCACTACCTTAACTCCTATGAACTTTATGAATAATTTTTGACATGTAATGATTAATTACCAATAAATGAGTATTTGAGTATTTGAGTATTTGAGTATCTCACGAGATATTACAGTTTTAAAATAACTCCACAATAAATAATTATTAAGTACCAAGCGTGCATATATATACACCGCATTAATTACTAATTAATACGCGGACGAAGTCGCGGGCACAGCTAGTAATACATAAGCCCACGCGACGATTTATAAAGGCCATTTTTTCCCGTTTTTGCAACATTTTTCATGGATGCTTTGCTTCTATTAGTCGTAGGCTAATCTTATATAGCCTTCCTCGATAAATGGACTATCAAACACGAATTTTTCAATTCAGACCAGTATTTCCAAAGATTAGCGCGTTTAAACAAACAAACAATCAAACAAAGAAACAAACTCTTCAGCTTTATAATATTAGCGTAGATAGTGTAGAAGTGTAGTGTAGATAGTAGATAGAAAGCATCGGAATCCGTCGTAGGTCTGCAGTCGTTAGTTCTGTGAATTATCGTAGGTACTTACTTATTTTACTGTTAGTAGGTGCTGTTGGGAGATCTAGTATATAGAATTTAAATGAGTTTGTACCTATAGTATTAGTGTTTGAGGCTTTTAATCAATTTCTAGATTCTTAAAACATCTTTCAAGACTAGGAAAGAAATCGTGTATAGTTTTAGGTCCACCCGGCCGCAGAGCTTCGTTGGTTATTTTCTTAGATTCTTCACGAAAAAATCTTTCGTTTGATTGTAGTTTAGTCCAAATTTGATCTAGAAAAAACGAAACACGTTAGAGAAATTACAACTTTGAGAATCTGAAATTCTTGTAGAAAGTATGGTAAAAACTAAATAGCTTTGAGCCTATAATTATTTTTAAAAATAATAATTTAAAAAAATAGTAACTAAATAGTAATTAAATAATCATTTTTTTTTTAATAGTAATTAAATAATAATTTAAAAATAATATTACGCGAATAAGACCCGGTAAAAACAATTATGAGTTCAAATCGTGTGAGTTTAAAGTGTTTATTAGCTTTGAGCCTACCAGAAAACAGAAAAACCTAGATATTTAATTTGATGAATTTTGATATTTCTTTTCTTCTAATGTATGAGAAAACTTCTAAATTAGGAGTAGGTAGTTATCCGACCCGTCAAGATAAATTAAGGTAATGGAAGATAAAGAAAACTGAGACTAGCTATATTTAAAGTGGGATAAGCCAAGGAAGAAGTAAAAAATAAAGAGATCATAATTACCTTTCAAAGCAATGCTGTCTAAGTGACTACCTCCAACGTCTTTCGGGAGAGCTTCCACCGGTATATAGTCGTAGAAGGTACTAGAACCTGCTTGATGTACATGTAACATGTGAAGTAGCTGTTCCTTCATGAACGGTCTGAACATTGACAGCAGTTTATCCATGAACGCAGGCGCGTTTATGAAGTGAAATTCCTTAAGGCGAACGAACATTGCTTCCTGGGAATAAGAAAAATGGTTCGGAAATGTGTACCCACAAAGACATAATAAATAATAAATAACAAAGCCCCAAACTAAGCACTAGGCTTGTACTAATGAGTACTAGACAACGGATATACTACATCCTCCTTTTTTTTTAAATACATACATAATATGATACACAGAATACACTCAGAACCAGAAACAAACATTTATAGTCAGCAAAAATATTTGATCCCGGCGGGGATCGAACCCGCAACCTTCTGCGCTGCAGTCCGGGCGTCGCCCGCCGCGCCACAGAGGCCGTCAAAAAACTTAAGGAATGGATGATGATTTATATAAATAATTAAAAGCAGTCGTTCTGTTGATCGCCGTTCGGATAGTAGACTTTCTTGTCCCACCGCACTTTAACTTTTTTAAAACTCAGTATAAAGATGGTAGGTAAATACTCCGACTTTAATTCGGACGGATACTCCACAATGGAAAAATTTAGGGGGTTAACCTGTACTTATTGATAAAAGTGGAGTAAGATCGGAGTAATTATACCACTTTTTGTGTCTACCTTAAAAAACGCTAAAAGGTAAGGCTATAGTACATTACTGCAGCGGCCGGCAATAGAGGTATTATAATAGAGAGGCATATATACTACGATGCCTAGTTGCGGCCAAGGCTTGTATAGTACTTTTCTCAAATAATGCGCCGAAAATAAAGAACTTTTATTTGAAAACACAAATACCTATTGAATGTACAATTCTTAAAATTTAAGAATTTTTTTTCATTAAACAGCTTTCTATGTGCAAGCCAGCTCGAAATTTAAATTAAACCTTTGATAAGTGACCTCTTTGGTAGCCATTTTGCGGAATAGAAGTTCGTTCCATTTTTAAATTACACGACAAATATGATTTGGCCGCTGAGAGTTTTGGCGGGAATGCGTTGAGGAGATGTGTTGCTAAATTTTCATTTTTGTGAAACTTAGTTCAAATGCGTGTAAATTGTTTAATTTCGAGGGCATATTAATCAATTTAGTTTCGTGAAGGTGTACAAGTGTAAAATAAAAGTGAAAATCGGTGCAAAACATGAACTTTAGCTTAGTGTTGTCTCCAAAGCTCCGTGAACAAACATTGTAAAAAATGGCCCCATTTTTACAATGATTCCCTCGACTCGACTTTAACTATGACGACTTGACTGTTTCGTTCAATGCAAATAACTTGCAAATATTGATAATACTTGACACTGGCAAATGTCCGAAAGGAAAAGCTATTTTAAAGAAGAGGATCTGGCCGCTAAACACGAAAGGTTATTGATTTTCATACAACTATTGCCCGCCGCTGCCCGCGACTAGTACCTACAGCAAGTTCGTTTTATCTCGAAGAAGGTTGTCAAAATAATGCTCAAATTTCCAAGCATGTTTGAGAAAACTAATTTTCGTTAGATGCAAACCTGAAGAAAATAAAAGAACTGTTGCGCAACGATGAGATCGACCCTTGACATGTGACCAATCGATACCTTGTCCAAGTTAATTACAATCGAGACGCCAGGTATTGTGCCCTCTTCATTCAAACATAGGTCTACGATCATTACGAATGCCCTGAAATTCAATAATATCTATAAAATATCTCTAACGACTCCTTATTTACTCGTGACTTTTCACGAATTTGGGGATAAATCCCTCAATAAGGTTTGTAACAATACATGCACTAGGTAAGTATAACACATACTTACCTAGGTAAGTATGTGTTATAAGTTGTACTTATTACATTTATAATGCCTATGTTTAGTATGTTAGAACCAAAGCGGACCCCAGGCTCCCAAGAGGTATGCAACCGGGAACATTCCTTGGATGATGATGATGTTTGAGTGTAAAACAAATATGTAAATTTCTAATTACAAGAACGCTACATCTCGACCAATATATTCTTAATTATCTTGCCCTTAAACGTGTTGTACGTACACATACCTGTCACAGAAAATGACAAAAATATAAGCACTGTATTCAATGCCGTCAATAAATTCGTTAATTTAATGTATCATACTTCGGAAACGTTATAGGTACATTTCTTAGGAAGTCCTAAATGGTACTAAAAATGTATTCCACGAGTTTTATAATCTGTCCTTGTATAGAATTCCTTGGAAATTGGTGGGTATAATAATTATACATTTTCAAGGAATTGTATGTGTTTTCTAAAGAGCGTCTGGAAATAATTTTTGAACAGTAAAGTTGGACGCGTCCATGCACGTCGAGTTTTTGTCCATCACACTCCTAGAGTGTTTTATATCTAATTTTAACTCACGGGCAGACAGCAGATAATCTAAATCAAAATAGCTGTAGAACTTTTAGCAAATTCGATGCTATCCCAAACTTCAAAATTTAGGATTTGTCTTAAATTTGGAACTTTACTGTTCAAAAATTATTTCCAGACGCTCTTTAGAAAACACATACAATTCTTTGAAAATGTGTGTATAAATTAGACCTACCAATTTCCAAGGAATTCTATACAATGGCAGATTATATTAAGTATATATATTTTCCATAACATATAGATATACTGCATACTATTTACAGGGTGGTTTTATACCTGACTACATCACTGTAAACAAATTGATTGGGGTCCGGATTCATTAACTGGCAATAAATTGGACGATATCCTTTATTGCTCAACGTGGATAACGGTGTCACCAACCTATAACAAGAAATATGGTACTATGATAAGATAAGATAACTGGAAACGTAGGGGGGCCCTACTTAATAAGGCAGAACTTAATGTCTGGTATGAAAAAACCTACCTACTTCTTATAGTATGATGATTAAATTGAATTTATACAATGTATATATAACAATAAGTATATATCAACAAAAAAATATTACTTGGAATTTACTTGGCACAAAAAATAAGCATTGCCATTCAGCGTGGCAATGCGGCCAGCATTTTGGGCTCGCTGCAAAGTCACGAAGACTTGGACTTATTTAAATAAGTTTTTTTTGTATTTTAAATATGTTTTTGAGTGTTTATAATGAAACACCTAAAAATATAAATGTACACCTATGTGTATATTTATTTATTTTAGATACTGTAAATAAGTAGCACATTCTTACTTAGAAATTTTTAGAACAAAAATTCAACTATGGACAATTGTTAATGTAAAACAGACTAAAGAATATATTAACTTAAATTTATCCTTTCTTTTAATATTATAAACGTGAAAGTTTGCAAATATGTATGTACATCCTAGGTATACTAGGTGTTACTGTTTCATGCAAAAACTACCAAACGAACCGATTGCGATAAACGTAGAATGTCAATAACTGGAGATCTGGCATAACACATTTCACACCCAGAAACTACTTTTTAACTCGATAATCGAACGGGACTTACGCGGGTGAAACCGCAGGGCGCAGCTTATATGACAAAAAATATATGCATATGAAATTATTCTCTAGTGATATTGAATAAAATTTGCAATTCTAAGTTAAGTAGGTCTACCTAATATACCTACCCGTGATCCACATAAAATCAAATACTAATTTAATCGTAATAGTTTCTTACCACGACTCAAAGGCACCTTCTAAAGACTTATCAATATTTCTGTTTTCATAAAATACAAACATTGTTCGCAAAGTGTAGTTCAAATCAAGGACTTTCTTAGTTAAATCCATATCGTAATTGCAACTATGATACGCGACAGCCAAATCACAATCTGAAAACGATGAATTTTTTTTATTATATTTTTTTGCAATTAGCCCTATAAATAGGCCTTTGTGCGTTACTTTAAGCCGTGGGTTTCCTCACGATGTTTTCCTTCACCGTAAGAGCGAGGTTAATAGCTTACATTTTTTCTTTAAAAAAAAACGAAACGGACGGATTCGAAACCACGACCATCAGGAACTATACCCGCTTTAGGAACTATGTTCAACATAGATTTTTCTTCTGTTTTCGCAATTTCTATTATAATAAAACTCTGGTTTTAATCGTTTTATCAAACTGCTGTTTTTTGATTATTTTAATTAAAAATCGGCAGCAATAGCATCAGTTCAAATTAAAATTATATGAATAACATCTCAATCTTCCTTGAGGAACGAATCTGTTAAGGCTCCGAAACGTCAGAACGGCAATGGAACAATGCTGATAATAAAAACAAAGCGATTAAAACCGGAAAATGAGTTTCATTTCTACTTAAAGAACTATGTTCCATGAAGATTTTTATCAATTGTTAAGGTTGCACTGACCCAATCACGAAATTATATCACACCTGTGATTGGATTTATGTAATAATATTTTTTCCTCAAGACCCAATCACGTAATGTAATCAATCTCTGACTTGTGTAGGATATTAATCAAAGGTTGATAGGTAAGGTTCGGTACCTAACCCTTGTCCCAATCTAGGATCCTGTCCAAGTTCAAGACGAACCAAATAAAATAAGTAGAACTAAGTCTTTCTGGGGTTTTATTCAATACCAGCTGCGCCCCGCGGTTTCACCCGCATAAGTCCCGTTTCCGCGGGATTATCGAGACAAAAAGTAGCCTATATGTTATTCCCGGTATCCAGCTACCTATAGTCCAAGTTTTGAGTAACAAACATACATATTCAGCTTTATAATATTAGTACGATTTACGTAGCCCGCTTTAATCTACAATATACAGGAGGTCTATTATGAACCGTAACTTCCGAATTTTCGGATCCGACCGAACATCAGTAGGTAGTTATATTATATTCTTTGTTTTGTGGTCAGCGCCAGGGGCCTTTAACCAAAAAGCAAAGAATATATTGAGAATTAATGGTTTTAAAAGTATAATAACTAACTAATCAATTACCTACTGACGTTCTGTCGGATCCGAACATTCGGAAGTTACGTTTCGTAGTATACCTCTAGGAACCAACACATTTAATTCAAACACCCATTTTAAACTAAAGTAGACTAATAAATAAACAAAATAAAAAACCGAAGTAAACAATACGCTTAATCAAAATGCAGAGTTAACTTTATCATGAAACTTAATTTAGGTACCTGTAATGTATGCATGTGGTAAATGGTTTTGCATTTTCAGCCAATCCCGCAAAATTCGTATGTCCTCACGTTTGAAATTAGCATGTTTTTTATCAGACATAAATGGCGATTGAGCCATTCTAACTTGAACTGCACTTTAGTCGACACTACGGTATCATTTTAATTTTATTTGAGCAAAGTCGAAACTAGACGCGAAGAGCAGTGCGAAGAGTCTGCGTCCGAATGACAAATAAAATGATAGCTCTCCTCGAAGTGTAGATGTGTAATGTAAATGTAACTATACTACGATACCAAATTATCTGTGCAGACACATTTTTATGGAACTAAGGTACTGAATAGATAATTCGTATGATTTATAAGACGCTAGCGCCACCACTGACTGAATAAGCACATACTTGTCGTGGTTTTACAACATATTGAATTGACTCTATTGTACTTTTAGTCTGACTTCAAGAACATCGAGGTCATTCGTATCAGTAACGCTGCATTATTGTTTATTCATGTGTGTTATATTTAAATTCAGTAGACACCTGAAAGGATGGCTGAATGAGATTTTTGTTATCTGATATCATCTGTGAGATACTTTGGATTAATATGGATAACTTCATGAAAGTTTAGTACCTACTGCATTCAATCAACGAACGAACTCATAGTAGGTATAATTGTTCATCACTATGAGATTTTATAAAGTTTAAGTAAAGTTAAGGTAGCCCTCAAATTTTAAGCAGCGTTTTAGTATTCGACTGTTTCTATATCAAGTCAAGTACCAGGTATTTTCTATTAAATGACGAGGAACATATAGAAATGTGCGCCCTTGCCCGAGTTTCCGGACCGGTGGCACCATGGAGTGGTTACAAACCCATGATAGACTCATCAACGGTTCAGCGACGATCACGGTTCGACAAACACTTTCAAAGCTACGACAGACGCGGTGTGTCCACACCATGTATAGGTATGTTACTGGAAAATAACAAGAACCGTAAAATATTAATTTTCTAGGAAATTTATAAACCTTCGTAGGATTCTAAACGAGAGATCAATTGTAACATTTTACGCCCACATTTTCGCAAATTGATAAACTTACCGAACAAACGCTTAAAATAATAAGTAAGCATAACCAAACGCCATGTGCGCTCTGATTGGTTGATTAAGTTCGGTCCGGTGTTCCTTCTCCTTCCTCCCCACCGCCATTATTGCCACGGCACATAAAAAAACTTGTTGTTCGTGGGTTTTTATAAAGTTTTTAATGTTGTAACTGTGTTGGAACTGTAAAAAATAGTTTTATTTGGCTAAGGTTACTAAACTAGACCCATAATGAGTGACCTATAAGCTGCGGATGTACCTCAGTCTATGGACACAAGAATTGCCACTGTCGACATCGACCAATCAGAGAAGAGTGTGTTATTTGCCGTATTTTAAAGAAACGTAAAATTTAAAGCTGTTTGGGATCGGTCAAACCGTTTAGAATCTTACGAATGGATATCCGTTAGTTTATAAATTTACCACAAGACGTCAGAAATTGATAAATTTGCGGAAATGTGGGCGTAAAATAATACAGTTTATATCTCGTTTAGAATTCTACGAAAGTTTGTAAATTTCCTAGGAAATTTATAAACTTGCGGATCTTGTTATCTTCCGGTGACAAATATACTCTCATACTAATATTTTTGTCATACATTCAAGTTTCAACATATCGCGCAGTTCACATTATTTCACTAAGAATGTGTGCCTAACTAACTGCTAAACTGAAGTATGTTTGTATGGAAAAAAATGAACAAGTGCACACTTGCCCTTTCAACCCTATTTTAATGCGATTATAATTAGATTTCGTGTATTTTTGCACATAATTAATATCAAAGTTTATTGTATTGTAGTAGCAAAAATATATTTAAGCGAAATATAACTGCACCCTTTTTCCGTCGGGGTTTCCTAAAACCCAGGTAAACAATTAAACCTTCTTTAAGTCAATTACAATAGGGGGAAATCTCAAAAAAGTTCTAATAGAAACCTTTATGACATTTTGCCGTCATCATTTCCAGTTTCCACCATCACAGCCATTAAAAACACTTTTTATTGATGTGGTGTTTTATATTTTGATATAATCTTTATTTACCTTTTTATTTTGAAATGGTTTATTTTTAGCTAATATTATTTTTGTAACATTTTTTTCGGAGAATTAATGTACGGTATTAGGTAGGCAAGTAAATTAAAGCTAAAAGCATGGAAGACGACGAAGAAGAGCCTTACATAGCCGAGTATGAAGATGGCTACTGGGAATGGGATGATGATAAAGGAATCCTTGCATATAAAAGGTAAAACTAGAGAAAATATCTACAAACTACCCCTAAAACGTGGCAAAACTTTGGCAATGTCATTTGGTGGTCTGGATTTGCTTCTGATGATCTGTGTCCATCGGCCTCGTTTCATTTCATTTCTGACAATACTCAGAAACTTGACGGTTGATGAGCCCTAATTTGATCAAACCATCTGGTTACGCCAACATACAAATGTCGCCAACAAATTTTTTTCATTAGGTCATGAAATAATAAAGAATTTTCAATGAACTCGGCAGTTTGTGAGTTTAATGGCTATATGCTGCTTTAGACTTCTTTTGTTTCTTTATGTAGGTATTTCCTTTGCTTGAAAACCCTATGAGATTGTTTTAAAGATTGCTTCAGGCTTGCTTACTTTATGAGACACAAAATCGTAAGGTAAGATTCTTTATAAAACGTGGTAGCTGTACCATGTTTCTTAAAGACTAATATAAGCTAACTCTAATCAATATGTATTTCTGTTTCCTTCGACTGTTAGAGACAACATATCAATGAAAGGTTCATCACAATTAGCTGCAACCGTAGTCACTACAATGGAGTTCAGAGATGATCTCGATCTAATGGAACAAGTAGGTTGTATCAACTTAATAAACTAGACAAACTAAGAAAGGCAATAGCTACGTGTGTAACATTGAAACTGTTCTAACCCTGTAAGCCTTTTTAATAAACGAGGAGGAAGTTCTGAATAATTTTACTACTTTTTGTTTCTGACTGAAAACTTTAAAAGTTATTATGTGTGATAGCAGTCGTTAGGTCAAATTATACGCCTTATTGGGCCTTACGTGACCTGACAACTCTAGCACTAGGGATTTTGTATTAGCACAATGTATTTCGAACGAAATACACTATATTACATACTATATTTGTTCAAACGTAAGTAATATATTCAATTTTGCATTGCTTTCAGCAAAAATTTAGAAAACGCTTCGCAAGGCAAACAAGTGACGAAGACGTCGTGATACTTCAGGCAAGACTAATTTCTTGTTATTTTTATTAGAGCCGACTGGGAAAATAAGGACTGTGATTAGATATTAAAGAAAATTACTACACGTATAGAATAAAACTCGAGGCGCAGTTATTATGCAAATATGTTCTATACTAAGGAAATAATCTTTTGTAAATATTCAAGTGAGAAGTTAAAATACTTAATTTTCGTGTTTTTGGCAGGACATAAAAGATCTGGCGCTGTTCACGGCACCGAAAGTTACTGTAACTTCGGTCATTGTCAACGTTCTGCATCTGCCCGCTGCAGAACGGTTTTTACGATCTCTAATATTATACTGTCAGTACTTCATACAGGTATTTTTACATGTTTCTACATATACATGTTGTTGTTTCAGAATCTTGGATAAAAAATGTAAACATAGAACTAACATACAACAAATACATGTATGAGTTTTTTTGCTTCCATTTTTATACGTACCTCTTGCAGAAGTAGTTTAAAAGCAATGTTATCCTCAACTAAAGCGATGTAGTTGTATCAATATTTATTAGTATTAAACCGATCTAATCACATCTGCTGTCTAGTTGCTGCCTTTGCAAAAATAAGGTAATTAAAAAAAAAAGCGTGGAGCCAAAGGTAACACAGCGTAATTATAATATTGCTAAATGTTAACCTATTGTATTCATGGGTTAACATTTTAATTAGATTTCAGATGAAATGGCAAGACGCACTTTAGAATTACAAGTAAAAATACGCACTGATAAAAGCGACATCGTGGAATTAGAATATGAGGAAAACTTAAGAGATTTGAGAATTATTGTTGCAAAAGAATACAGTTATATAATTAAAGGTATGTAGCAACAATACTTAGTAGTTGCTTAGGTATGTATGCTTTGCATAAAATGTAGATACTGAGCAGATTAATTACCTACTTATTTCTGTGTTAAAATTGGCCCCTTAATCTAAATAAAAATAATATTGTTTAAGGCGACGATGCTTATGCGAAGTACCACCACATGGGACCAAAGAAGAATAACAAGTCTCTAATGAAACAAGAATTGCTGTTTATTGAATCACTAGTGCGATTCAGTATCCAGATTGTCTGGCTGGCACTGGGACGTTCGTCATTCAAGCAAATAGGTAAATAGATAAAATAGGACGCCTTAGTTTTTCAAGTGGTAGATGTTTTGCTTAACTTCTCGTTTCTGCGTTGACTCGAGAATCCAATTTGCTTATAAAATCTTTAGGGTATATACTTGTATAGAAGGTTTTGGTCATCTCTGGGATGGAAAAGCCAAGTACCAACTTGAGGCTCTAGTTCCATCAAAGGACGTGCGATGATAGGTGATGATGAGCTTGTAGTAGGTCGCTTGCCTGTAGGTCACATCACAATCATTTCGGAGAATGGGCCCAGGAACTCCACAATCTGGTTCATTCCCACCCATTGTAGGTACTACGAACCAAATAGAGTAGACCTTTCGTACAAAAACGTAACTAATTCAATACTCGAGTTGAGCCCAATTCCTCTTTAATACAACCTTGGACTCTACAAGTCTTGAGTGAATCAGATTCTTTTAGACCAGTTTGTTAATCCGTCTACCACACCGCTTCCCATCGGGTGAGATGAAGTTGACCAATGTAAGCGAATCTCTTGTAAAAAACAAACTTATATTTTACAGAAATGGAAGTACACAGGTTATTCAAATCTGATGCGTATAATTTGATTCGGCACCATTGTGGCAAAAACTACAATGACGGCTTATCAAAGAAGGAATCGCGGGTATTATTCGGTGACTGTTTGAAATTCACTGGAGGTCAATTGAATAGACGCTCACCGTTGATGAATGAAGTTAACTGTGATAGACAAATTGACTATCAGCTATTAGGTCTTGGAGTTGTTAAGTTTCCAAGGTGAGAACAAGATATCATCATCATCATCAGCCTGTTGCAGTCCACTGCTGGACATAGGCCTATCCAATTGCACGACACCTAGATCTATTTTCGGCTTCTCGCATCCAGTTTGTGCCTGCCAAGGTTAATTACAAATAATAAAACGAGTAGTTCTGCGAACAGTAGAACTCTAGATTACAAACTTTGTTGCCAAGTACGATCTAAGTATCTCAACGGCTAACACTTTTACGTTACCTATTGATGAGATCATGATGAAAAAATAGTTCCAAAACAAAAGGAAATAGCGAGTTTAATCATCTGCTGCAAAACACTGCATTTTGATGTCCCGTAAATCCATTTACTATTTTTTTTATATCATTGTTGACGAAATATTGCAAGCAACTCCACTGAATGCTTTGACGCCGCTTCTAAGGCATCCAAAAATCCACTCTATTCATTTTTTACAGATTAAATCATCGATTACGCTACTTGGAACAAGCATTAATAGCCCCGGAAGAAACTTTCAAAGATTTAGGAGTGTCACTTGGTATATTAGGTTATAATCGGAATCGTTTTGATACCGTGTTCCATGAAATCAAAATACCAGCTAGCACTGCCTCATCTTCAGCCACTGTAAGGCAATCGATTAGTAGGTGAGTGGGATAATCCCTTAAAGCAAGAATCATGCACCCTGGCAGACACTCTTCAGTACTTCGAAAGTCACGTCAAGCAGTTAGTTTGCTGTAGAAAGTAATTAGAAGTCTTTTTAATACTAGGAGATCAAATTAAAGTAGGTTCTGGTTTTACCTCTCGAGATTAAATATCTAAGATGACTGCCAGTTTACAGTTTATTAATTATATCATTATTTTCTTTGATAGACAGTTGAGTACTAAAATATTATCAAAGACATTGTAGGTAGGTTCCACTGTCAACAATCATAAAATAAGAGCTGAGAATTCATATGAATTTTTTAATGTTAGTAAAATTGGCTGTTAAATCCGAAAAAAATGTTAATTATCTGTTTATAGAATGACGTCATCCAAATCCACCAAATCTAAGAGCCGTGGATCGGCGCTCTCAAAGCTACTCACGGATGTTGTGATTCCAGAAAAGGATTATGCTGATGCGTGAGTAACTAAGTACCTAGTAGAGTCACGTGGGTTTATTATGCAGCTTAAGGTCTAAGCCACTATACTGCCACACTTACTCCAGTATCGGGGTAACTGTGTGCGTACCCAAAGGGTTAAAACGGGACCCTATTACTAAGTGACGGCGCAGCGGGCGAAGCTCAGATTACAGCGCAGAAGGTGGGTTCAATTCCCACCAGAACAAATATTCCTGCTGACCATTAATGTTTCTTTCTAGTTCCGGGTGTATTCTATCTATCAAATGTATGTATTTACAAAAAAAAAGTATAATATGTAGTATATCCGTTGTCTAGTACCCATTGTACAAGCCTAGTGCTTAGTTTGGGGCTAGATAGCGCTGTGTGTAATGTCGTGCAATATTTATTATCATTTATTAAGTCTGTCTATCCGTCTGTCTGTCTTCATGCTGTATCTCTTGAACCGCGATAGCTAGACAGTTGAAATTTTCAACTATTGCCATCTAGTGGGGCGCCAATCGTTGAAAGAAATTCTAAAGTTGCGTTCAAGTATTTTGCTTCCCGTTTGGTCCAGTGTTCATTTTTGGATTCCGTACCCAATTGTGGTTATGGTACGGACTTAACGGAACCCTTTGTGCGCGAGTCAGCAGCCCTAGACAACATTCTTATCGAAAAACGAAATCGCCAATCGACAGATTTTTTTATATGAAATGAAATTGTACATAATATAAGTTCGCGAAAAGTCACGTGACTCTTCGCGATCTTATGTCAATTTCATACGAAAAAAATCTGTCAATGGCGTTTTCGTTAATCGATAGGAATGTTGTCTAGGGCTGCAGATTCGCACATTCAGGTTTTTTTTGATGATCTCATCACCCATTTTATTTAGTGTTTTATTATTTGAGTTACAGTGAAAATATACCGGCTGAATTTCCTAAGGAGATTTATTACAAGAGAAAATGTACGGATGCTACCCAAAGACAAAAGTGGCTAAACTATATAAAAAGACTAGCAAAGACAGAATCCCGTAGTTGACACAGAAATAAACTATACCTGCCTACTTATACATTTTGGATTTTGTTCTTCAAGCCTAAAATAGCTATTTTGTTTCAGAATCTTGGATCAAAAATGTAAACATACTTAGAACTATCAATATTATCAAAGGAAAAAGTAAACTAAGCACTGTTACTTTCAAATGACTTGTAATGAGTTTTTGGTTACAATTTTGTTTTAAGATTCTGAAACAGTGTTTAATGTAACTATAAGTTAGGACATTTTGGACATTAAGGATGCAAGCCTATTATGTAAAATTTTGTAGTAGCGACAGCGACAGCGACGCGACAGCAATCGCTACGTTGCTGAGCTAATACGAAAGCAAGCCTATTATGTAAAATTTTGTAGTAGCGACAGCGACAGCAACGTGACAGCAACGCGACAGCAATCGCTACGTTGCTGAGCTAATACCAAAGCAAGCCTATTATGTAAAATTTTGTAGTAGCGACAGCGACAGCGACAGCAACGCGACAGCAATCGCTACGTTGCTGTTAGCTAATACGAAAGTGACGTTTGACAGCGAGAACCTGTCGCGAGAATCGCAATCAGGCTGCCGGTGTTCTCTGGTGAATCAGAGACACCTGTCTAATCACTGTGGTGTACGTAGGTACCCCTCCCTACGTGTTGTTTTGTGTAACTATCCCATGTCGTGAATATGAAAACACATATTTTCCTTACCCCAATGCATTTAAAAGTTATCAATATGATTGAAATAGATTGTCCAATTACGTATTTATGGCGGCCTTTACTATCACGAGTGCTCTTCCACGCTACTATTACCCTGTCAAACTCCATAGAATTTATGTTTCTTTTAATAGATCCAGTTCGTTTACTTCCAAGTAAACACCGCTTATAATAATGCCAATTAATGAAAACAATTTTGGAAAATTCGTCGGCTCTAATGTTCCACTAAAACTTGATTTGACCAAACTAGAATTTAAAAAATACCCTGCATAGATCGTCATTTTTTTATTGCGAATATATATCGATCAAAACACCACATTATGCGTAAAATTGACATTCGTTACTTTTTCGAATTTGGTCGAACTGGGGCTCTATTTTTGAATCAAATTTGCCATTTCGAGCGATTTAAATACGTTAAATTCTACCGATTTTCGTTTGATTTCTGTAATATTTCTATGTGAATCACACGCCCGTAACGTGTATCGTAACGGTATCAACTACTCGCCGCAGGCGTCCGACATCAAACGAAAATCAGCAGATATTGATTTATTAAAATCGCCAGAATTGCAACGAGCGACTCAAAAATAAGGCTCCTGAGCCTTTAGTAGATGATTGTAGGTCAATCAAGCAAAACGGCTTAACAGATTTTGCTACTTGGTACCTACACTGATAATTTATGACCTGGATTAACCAGTAAGTATCTATTACTGTTAGCGCGGTATACAATGGATAGATAACACAATTTCTAGGCGACAGGTTCGACAAAGTTCGTTAAAAAATCCAATTTGGTTTGTTGATGTTAAAATAAACCCAAATATCAAAAAGGTAAAAGTTTGTGTGTGTTGGTGAATCGCTGAACCGATTGCGATTGTATGTATTAGCAGCTTGACAATAGAATCGGACGGTAAATCAAGTAAGTAAAAATACTTTAACGTGTAGCAAATATAAATTTTGTAATGCCATTTAGAAAAGAAAATTAATCTTGGATGTGGGGTATTTACAGTGAACGGATAAGCATGGAAGTATTGCTTACGCTTCAAAATGACACCACGTAAAATAGATTTTTTGAATGATTAAAATTGTGCTACGCCTACGACCGACATGAATCAGCTGTCACTTCGGTTGTACTCGGTTCGGGTCATTCAAAGTACTAATCACGTTAGAGAACAGCGTATTGCCGCCGCCGGGCCACAGCCGTCCTCGTTGTCAACACACAAATGGTGAAAATATAAACAAAGGTCCAATTGCTTAGCTAATAGCGTGGTGTGTAGTTTGTGTGTGCATAGGTACTTCGTATTTGATTAAGTTTTAGTGCTATTATTTGAGGTGAGTTAGTGTGGAAAGGCTGCTTCCATGCTTATCCGTTCACTAGGTAGTTAGGCTTCAAATTCGTCCTCCAACACAGCCTTCAGTATAATAAAATTTCCAGTTCCAATACATTCAGCGTTGCAAACTCCATATAAAAATTAATCGCAATGAGACAATTATGCTAAACCAATTAAAACAGTTACACGGAAAATTCATAAATGTTTATTTAAACCGAGTTTATAAAGGGAAAATTGAACAACGTGCGGACCCGTTTAAACTAGGTAGGTGTGCATTTTAATAAGCGAATACTAATATACTATAATTACAACTAGCAAACTGTAAAAGAATACCTCTAGGTATCAATCACGTGGTATCGTTTTAATAGTACCAATAAACGGGTGTCCTGTCCACCCTTAAAAATCTTAATTAAAAACCTTATACTACTACTAAAGAGTAAACAAAGAGCGGTCATTTTCAAATAAATGTATGAGTTTTTTACTCAAGATCCGAATCCTCGAGTAAAAAGCACCTAAAATAAAATGAAAACGTGATAAAATTATCAATGAATACAAACCAAATAAAAATATAACAAACAAGGAATCTATTTAGATAATTCTACCGTTTCAAAATAGGTATATACAATAAGTATATTAAAAAATAATTAAGAAAAGGATATATCCGGTGGATACCTGCTACCTATTAGTACACCTATTCCAATAAAGTAAGTACGAAATTCTCGCTAGAATATCATAGTAGGAAGCCTTACTCTTAGCTGGAAATAACTCGTGCAGTTCAAAAAACCTCGAGATTATGTTGTTTAGAAAGGATGATTTTGAAAGGATAACTTAAAATAAATGTTAAGAACTGCACGCTTTAGCTCAAGCAATTTAGAGCTGAGAGTCCACCCTGTATTGATATTTGATCCTGTATATGTAACATAGGTATATGTAGTATATATACTGTATGTATATGTTATTTTATTTGGTTTGCCTGTGTGGATGTAACAGCCTCTGAAGCCTGTTCTGCCAGCGCTTGCGCTGTGTCTCGCTGCAGGGCTTGATTACTTCAGGCTCGTCGGGAAACGATGGCGGGAAGAATATTCTAAAACAAATGTTCAAAATATATCTAAATGACAAAGAATGTAATCAAAAACGACTTTAAATTAATATTGCTTAATTTAAAACTTTCAAATGATAAGAATTCCCTAATTCAGCGGAGTTAACTAACGCTAACTAACGGAGTCAGACTATCATATCCAGTGGAGTTGGATGGTAAGTAATGGATGGCAATATGGTGGTAACTTTAAGAAAACTTCTCAATACAAACTTGGCGACCAAAATATTTATATTGATATTCAGGTTTCTACTATGTATCCGTACTAGATAGGCTTTGCTTCGCAAGTTTACTCGGGTACTTTCCGCGGGGGTGCCGATAAAGTTTCAGTCAACTCCGTATTGCCGTTTTTACGTGATTAACACACACACATAAAAAAACATTAAAACTGATGGTGTAAATCACGCTATATTTGAAGAAAAATAATGTAGGTATCTTTATAGCGGTCTAGTGGTAGATTTCTCGACTTTTATTTCGTACAACAATTTAGTCTTCATGTGCAAAAAAATCGCTCTACAGTGAAATAAAACATAATGAACAAACTATGGCTGAGTAGGTTAGAAGGCTTGCTAACGCTGTTAAAAAACCTAAAATGAGTTGAATAAAAAAATAATTTAAAAATTAAAAATCCGACTTCAAAAAAGAAACAAAAAATAATTAAAAAAAAAACAACCAAAAAAAAGAATTGATAAAAAATACCAAAATAACCTCTACATAGGTACAGTGCCACCGACTAATTAAACTGTTCTAAAAACAGATTAATTAGTCGGTGGCACTGTACCTATGTAGAGGTTATTTTGGTATTTTTTATCAATTCTTTTTTTAATTTTTAAATTATTAAATTATTTTTTTATTTTACCCTTTTTAGTATACCTACATAAAAATCAACAATATTGTTACCGTAATTTTAATTATTGAGGAGTTTGCTGATGAGAAGGTGGTTTCAGGTGCCCAATCAATCTGTACTTAGTTTTTAGGGGTCTATTCTTTTTGGTAGAAGTCCAAAAATGGGTAATTTATTGAATTCTGGGATGCTATCCTGTCCATCATTCCGAAGATACTCATCAGATCTTTACCAAACTTTTATGGGACCACCTCGTAGCTCTCATCTTTCCAATAAAAAAATAATCATCTCAATCGGTCAAGCCATCTTTGAGTAATCGATAAAGAATTAGATTGACTAATGCGTTTTGAGGAGCATTTCCGTTCATCACTCCGAAGACCCTCATCAGATCCACATCAAATTTTTATGGGACCATCTTGGAGCTCTCATCTATCCATTAAAAAAAGATTCATCTGAATCGGTCAAGCCGTCTTCGAGTAATCGGTGAACATACAAAAAAAAAAAAATATACATACAGACGAATTGATAACCTCCTCCTTTTTTTTTGAAGTCGGTTAAAAAGACCTGCAATTATTATAAATTTGGTCAATACTCACTCGTGCTTCTTCCTTTGTGGTATCTGTACTTCTGGATACAACTTTTGTGTGCTTTTTCTAAACGCGCTACTTTTTGTACTGGACGTGGGAGATGCCCTTCAAAGTTAAATATTTAAACTAAATTTGTTTAAAGGCCGAAAACTGACATGCCACTTAAAATCTGAGGGCTACTTAAACACGTTACTCCTTGTAAAGTAGGGACGCTATAACATATAAGTATAAATAACTTTCAGTAAAAGGATGACTTCCTCAATTACAGTATGCTACAAATTTTGAGTAGCATTTTAGTATTCGGCCGTTGAAAATGCCCCAAGGCTCTTAGAACTTTCATACCTACGGGTACGTGTTCTAAGGTAGGTACATTTTTTGCATAGATATTTTGGTGAATAATCCAAAGGTAAATTACTAATTAATGTAACCATATTTTACCAAACTGTCGTTTAAATAGATAGCTATGAATTGATGATCGCTCACTATTTACAATAATGCGAACTGAGTAAGCTGTCATTCCCTAATTAATGAATAGGTTTAGCAACTGAATATTTATTCCACCTACTCCATCTACTCTAGTGATATTACTAAAGAGAGCTTAAAAATATCCTTTCAAAAGCAAAGGAACTAAGTATTTGTATAAACACTAGCTGCGCCCTGCGGTTTCACCTGCGTAAGTCCCGTTCCCACGGAAATATCGAGATAAAAAGGAGCCTTCAGCTACCTATATTTCAAGTTTCATAGCAATCGATTCAGTAGTTTTTGCGTAAAAGAGTAACAAAGTCACATACATAAATACAAACTTTCGCGTTTATAATATAACTTGCTCGCCCCGCGGTTCCACGCACCACAGAAGCCAGCAAATAATGACTTTATAACACGGTCATATCTTGCGTTCGCAACGACCGCATTCGAATCTACAAATCAGACACAATCGGACCAGGTGCACCAGTTATCATCCAGCAACCTCTGGTCACCTACCACCTCCAAGCCATTTCCTTTGCAGGTTTCCAACAAGAACCTTTCAAAATCCCCTGATTCTTTTAAATACGGACGAGTCCGCTTTGCGATAAAACTTATTGTCAATATGTGGTGACTAATCGTGGGCAAAAACTTTCACTGAAGAACGTTTTGAGGTATACGAGTATTCTGCGTTTAGGTCCCAATTTTTATTTGTCTATTGGAAATACCCTTAATTGTAAAGAAATGACAATAATTTACATTGAAGCTCTCGATTTTCCCGTTTCCGAGGCACCAGTCGCAGCTAACGGTAGTGGCTTCAACATCGTATCAAAAGCACCCCTAGGTAGACCAATAATACCGAGTACGATCCCAGCGTCACTAAACTTCTCTTCTGGACCGGCTATTGCCATCAACATGAAACTCAAACGTGAAGTTATTCTGGAAAAAAAAACGAAAAAATTTTCTGTTCATTCTGAAATAAAACTCATTTTCCGGTTTTTATCGCGTTGTCAGGTATAATCAATGATGACTTCCTACTGCGCCAACCCCAAGTAATTTGATATTTTAGAGAACGCCGGGCTCCGAAAGGAATGCAACCGGGAACATCGCTCAGATGAGAAGAATATATTTAAAACATCTCTCAAGTATCTAATATTTATAAAAAGTTAGGTATATAAATATATAAGAAGTTCAGTTATTAGAAGAATAGAATCAGTCAATCAGTTTAGAGATTTAGATACACGTAGTAGATTAGTAGTTATTCGTAGTTTTTAGATCTTACTGAGGCGTCTTAATAACTCCAAGGCCCATCATGCGATAATCAATCTCTCTGTGGCAGAACACCTCATTCATCAGGGGCGAGCGTGTGTTCAACTTCTTATCATGACGGACACAGTGACCGAGCAACACTGCCCGCTCTTCCTTCGCCATTTTCGATATGTAGTCGGTCTTCAGTGTATGCTCCACTGCGTTGAATATCTCCGATTTGAATACACGATTCACTTCCAGTTCTTAAAATTTTAAAACTGGTTTTGATAATAACAATAAAAAGATTATTTACTAAAAATCTTAACAGATTTTACCTTAATTTTGGTCCCGCACGAGGGAGCTCGCGGGAAACCTTACTAAATTTTAGATTTCGAACATTTGTTCAGTATTAAAAAAATATCAAAGAAGCCTCTGGGTCTCTGACCATGGAGATATGTATGTATGTATGGATGTAGAGAAATGTATAATTATGTGACCCCAGGGCTGGCGGCTTCTTATCTAAGTAAGTCACTTTCTTGTCTTGGATAAGTTTGGCTAGCCAGCGTGGGAACGCCGCCAGCATCTTAGGCACTATGCCGCGGGGGAGGGGTGCTGACAATTTCTTTGTTTAAGTTTTATTTTTGTATTTTATTGTTTATGTTGTTGTTAATTGTGTATTTGGTTAATTATTAATTTGATTTTTATCGACATTTTAGTCCTAAAATGGCGTTTAAAGAATTAAAGAAATACAAAACCGTGTTCGAAGCTTTTACTTGAAAACCACGAAGCCTTTATAAATCACAATATTATCGAATTTGTATCGTCGGTCTTTAGCATAATTTAAGTTAAAAAAGCGTAGAAATGGCTTTCTAATCACTTGTAAGGCGGCTGGTACAAACCTTTGCCGACCTTTTCGTTAGCTGATTAATCCTTTGAACAGGATAATTTAACGTTCACAGAGTGAAACTGACCCGAAAAAAGGCTAAGAAAAGCTCGACCGATTACATGAAAATGAAAATTTACATGAAAAAGAGTATCGACGAAATTAGCTGATTATTAATGAAGGTCAACGCAATTAACCTTTTGGCTACGCATAAAATAACAATTTGGCTTTATTTTTAACAAACGTTTAGGTACCTACACCTATAGATAGATACCGATAGCTATAAATAAATATATTTATTCATCATCATCATCATCATCTCAACCCTTATCCGACTGAACATGAACTGAACATAGGCCTCCCCCTTACGACGCCACAAATAGCGATTGCGAGCTACCTTCATCGAACTACTCCCCGCGACCGCTACAATGTCGTCTTCCAACATCCCGTTTCGCATTGTATCGTGGTCGCCACTCGAGGACTTTTACTCCTCTACGATATATTATGTATTAAGCTTAGGTATATAATTAAAAGACATAGAGAGACACCCAGATTAAACACTTGCAACGAAAAATATATTGCTATCTATAAAAATACCATCAGTGCCAACCGCGTAAGTCTTGATACCGTGGAATATCGGAATAAATCTTCAGCTACCTCCATACCTAGTTTCATGGCTATCAGATAATTATGTAAAATAGTTTTTCCTTGAAGGTGTACCTAACAAACATTTTCGATTACTTACACGGAAACTTTCACATTCATAATAAACCTAGGTGCGCCCCGCGTTTTCACTATTGTAGGTCCCGTTCCCGCGTGAATATCGGGATAAAAAGTAGCCTATGTGTTATTCCCGGTATCCAGCTACCTATACTTATTCCAAGTTTCATCGCAATCGGTTCAGAAGTTTTTGCGTAAAAGAGCAACAAAGTCACATACATACTCGTACATACATACATACAAGCTTTCGCGTTTATCACATTAGTAAGATTTTCGACACAATTCAAACCTACAACCGTCTATCCGGCCGAACGTTTCTACCGAAAAGAGGTTGTAGTGGTTGATAAATGTGACAATAATGGAGGTAACGTTAAATAAGCTAGTTGAAAAGTCCAAATACTCGTACCTATTTGATTAAACGATTTCCTTCCTAAAGCGAGCCAAACGATCTGAACGCACATACGCAATAGCGTCTGGAACAATCTTGCATCTTTATCAGATAGAGATCGTCGTTTCTTCTGCGGACCCATATGGTGAAACTTCCTTGTATCGCTGCCACCTAATCGAGAGTTATTGTAACGTTACATTTGCATTAACACACACTTTTTAAACCAGACCATTTTTAGGAGAAGTTGGTACTAGTTTTTGACATCGATCGTGTCATTCCTCTGATTCGGACAACGATTCTTACTTCAATTTCTTATCGCTTCGATTAAACGTTAAATTATAAGTTAGCTATTATATGACATACATTTCATGCTTGTGCCCTTCGTGTACAATAGTGGCACAAGTATAGCACTGTGAGAAGGTCTCAGGTGGGATATATGACATATAGGTACCTATTTTCTTAAGTATACCGGTCTATTTATGTGGGATTGTGAAAGGATACGGAACGTAAGTTTATGAGTGGAATGGAACGTAAGGCGGAATGTTTCGGTTTGATGAATGTAATTTGATATGAAAAGCATGAAAGGTTATGCTTAAGTTGTATGATTGATGAGTCTGAATCGTGCGAGGCCGTATGAAAGACCGAGGCGTGAGCGAGATGACGATAGATGGGCAAGAGAGAAAGAGGATATTAAAGCGTGAGCGAGAGGAAAGATAGTGAAAAGGTGCAATGCGGGAGGGAGAAAGATGATGAATGGAGAAAAGGACAATTAAGGAGATCAATGGCGAATGAAGACGTTTTTAAGAAGAATTTTGTAAAGAAAGACGAAAATAAACGAACACCGACGACGGTGGTGGAAAATATTGTTGTAATCATTATTTATTCCCCACAAAAGTGGTGACAGAAGTGAAATTAAGAAGAAATATCAAGATTTGGCAAAGATTTAAGAAGATTAGAAATACCGGTAACCTAAGAGAAGACGGAGGCGGCGTGGTTTGGAAAAAAAAAGATGGGAAAAAACGAATTGAAGAAGCAGGGAAGCCGGCAAAGCGATTTTGAAGACGCAGAGGCGAGTTTTAACGGAAAAACTGGTAACATGAATCTACAATATGCCGACGAATTAATTGAGAAGTTTAGCGGACGCGATAAAACATATACGGCGGCACGTTGGGTGCAAGAAGTTGAAGAGAACGCGACGATCTTTGGATGGAGCCCTTTACAGCAACTCATCGTGGCGCGAAGATCACTGATTGGCACGGCGGCACTCTGGTTGCGATCAGAAAAACCATGTAAGTCTTGGGAAGAGCTGAAGACGGGATTGTTAAGAGAATTTCCAGACACAATTGACCAGAAAGGAGTCCACGAGATGATGAGCGCACGACGCAAGAAACCCGGCGAGTCATGCCAAGATTATTTACTCATTATGAAGGAGCTTGGCAAACGTGGCAAACTACCAGATTACGTGGCCATTAAATATATAATTGAGAGCATCACCGACGACGAGGCGAACAAAATTATGTTGTACGGAGTGTCAACATACCCGGAGCTGAAGGAGAAACTCAAGATCTATGAAGTATTTAAAGAAAAGACACGAAGGAACCCTAGAGTGAGTAATATTAACAGTACGACCAGTAGGTCAAATAATTCAGCGGGTCCTATAACTAGAACTATATCAAGCCTAAAGAGATGTTACAATTGTGGCGAGCAAGACCATTTGGCATCAGCATGTCGACGAGGACTGAAATGTTTTAAGTGTAACGAGTACGGGCACATCGCTACAAATTGCAGAGCAGGCGCTGAGAGTGTTAGACGACGGAGTGACCACATCGAGCAGCCACAAGGAGAACAACAGATGACAGCGGCGAGCAAGCGAGTATTTACTACGAGCACAGAGCGGACAGCTACAGAAGAAACAAACATCAACAGCAAGAACATCAACGTCACATGCCAAAGTGACAGTAACACCGATGACATATCAGACTCATTGAAAACCGTAAAATTTGTTTATAATAATCTCATTTTGCAATGTAAAGCGTTAATTGATACAGGTAGCTCCATTAACATAGTAAATTATGATGTATATTTAAAGTTGAACAGTCCGAAATTCATACCAAGCGATAGTTTAATAATTCGAGGTGTGGGAGGAGGTAAATCAATCCCCCTAGGTTTGATAAAGTTAAATTTTGAAGTAGACAACCAATATTTTGATAACGTACCTTTCTATGTAGTGAAAAATGAAGCGATACCATACCAAACAATACTAGGTTCAGTGTTTTTATCCAAAGTGT
The DNA here is from genome assembly GCA_949358125.1 of Idaea dimidiata. Lineage (NCBI taxonomy): Eukaryota > Metazoa > Arthropoda > Insecta > Lepidoptera > Geometridae > Idaea > Idaea dimidiata. The sequence continues at coordinate 8,408,906 of OX442339.1, read as the reverse complement.
GTTTGTTTGTGAAAGATGGCTGTGTGAAAATAACTCAAAAAGATGATTGGATGAATTGTATTGAGTGTTTTGCTACTAATGATGATTTTGCAGGATTTATTGGTGACAGTAAGTACAAAGAGCAAGTGATTGAGTTGACGCGGAGTTATCAGCACCAAAGTCCATTGAAGGAAGCCCCAATTCAACTGAAAATAATACTTAGAGATGAAAAGCCAATTGCACAACGTCCAAGACATCTGTCTTTATTTGAGCAAGGTAAAGTCGAAGAACAGGTGAATGAGTGGTTAGAAGATGGAATTATCAGGGTGAGTTACTCAGAATTTGCTAGTCCATTGGTATTAGTTAAGAAAAAGGATGGAGGTATCCGAGTTTGTGTGGATTACCGATTACTGAACAAACAGATGCTGAAAGATGAATACCCATTACCCATTATCTCTGATCTTATTGATAAGCTGCAGGATGCTAGTGTATACAGCGTGTTAGACTTGAAGGCTGGATTTTTTCACTTGAAGGTTGAGGAAGCTTCTATTAAGTATACTGCCTTTGTTACTCATCACGGACAGTTTGAATTTTTGAGAGCCCCATTTGGATTGATGAATTCTCCCAAATATTTTATGAGATTTGTGTCTATTATCTTTAGAGAGCTTATCGCACAGGGTATTGTAGTAATATTCATCGATGATATTTTGATTCCAGCGCAAACAGCTATGCAAGCTTTGGACAGGTTAAAGCTAGTACTAGATGTCTCTGCCGAGTATGGATTGAATTTCAACTGGAATAAGGCACGGTTACTGTGTGAAGAAGTTGAGTACCTGGGCCATGTGATAAGAAAAGGCGAGGTAAGGCCGTCTAAGGATAAAGTTTCTGCAGTTGCAAGATACCCAGAACCGAAGAATTTGAAGCAGTTGCGCAGTTTCGTAGGATTAGCGTCGTATTTTAGAAAGTATGTACAAAATTATTCATTTATAGCTAGACCTTTGACCGATCTATTGAAAAAAGATTGTAAATTTGAGTTTGGAGAAAAAGAAAGAGTAGCATTTAATCAACTGAAGCAGATTTTGATAGAAAACCCAGTATTAAAGATATACAATCCTAAATTAAGAACTGAGTTACACACGGATGCCTCTAGTATAGGAATAGCAGGCATATTGATGCAACATCATGAAGATGGCTTACATCCAGTATTTTACCTAAGTAAGCGTACCACTGAAGCAGAAAGTAAGTATTCAAGTTATGAATTAGAAGCGTTAGCTATTATAGAAGCAGTAAGAAAATTCAGACACTATTTGTTCGGAATTAAGTTCAAAATAGTTACAGATTGTCAAGCATTTGAGTTAACATTAAAAAAGAAAGATTTATGCACAAGAGTTGCAAGGTGGGTGTTACTGCTCAGCGAATATGATTTTATAGTCGAGCACCGATCAGGAGAGAAGATGAGACATGCAGACGCACTCAGCCGAGCACCATACATAGCGGTAATAAGCAGCTTTATAGACCAAGTAGGAATTGCACAGAAGAAAGATGACGGTTTAGCAGCGATTATGGCGATTTTGAAGGATACAAGGTTTGAAGACTATTACCTGGACAATGGACTGTTGTATAAAGGTGAGGATAAACGGTTAGTTGTACCTAAAATTATGGAAGGAGATATTTTGAGGATGGCGCATGAGAAGGGACACTTTTCTAAGAAGAAGATGATGGATATTATTGGTAAGGATTATTTCATACCAGACCTTAACAGGAAGATTGATAAGTTTGTGCAGGGATGCATACCTTGTTTGTTAGCAACACGGAAGGCGGGAAAGCAGGAAGGATGGTTGAATACTATAGAAAAAGATGATACACCTTTACATACTATTCATGTGGACCATATTGGACCTATGATGGAGACTAAAAAGTTATATAACTATATTCTAACGATGGTAGATGCATTTACTAAATATGTTTGGTTATTTCCAGTTAAGAGTACTACAAGTAAAGAGACATTGAGTAAAATTGCCACACATCAACAAGCTTTTGGAAACCCTAATCGATTTATAACTGATAGAGGTTCAGCTTTCACCAGCAACGAGTTTAAGGAGTACTGTGTGACAGAAAATATTGAGCATTGCTTAATTACGACGGGAATTCCCAGAGGAAATGGACAAGTAGAGAGGATCCATAGAATTTTGATAGCAGTTTTAACTAAGCTTTGTATTTCAGAACCTGGATGTTGGTATAAACATGTGAGTAAAGTACAGAGGGCGCTTAACAGTACCTATCAAAGAAGCATCAACACAACACCATTTCAACTGTTAGTGGGCGTGAGAATGAGAACTAAAGAAGAACTGGAAGTGCATAAGTTAATATCACAGGAAGTCAGAGGTTGTTTCAGTCAAGAGAGAGAAAACTTAAGAATCGAAGCTAAAGAGAGCATACTGAGGGTGCAGGAGGAAAATCGGAGAGAATATAACAAGAAAAGAAAGGAAAGCACTAAGTATAAGGAGGCAGACTTGGTAGCCATTCAACGTACACAGTTTGGTGGAGGTCTGAAGTTGAAACCGAAGTTCCTGGGACCCTATAAGGTGACAAAAGTCAAGCGCAACGATCGTTATGAGGTGGAGAAGCTAAATCCGTACGACGAAGGCCCTGGAAAGACGTCCAGTGCTGCAGATCACATGAAACGTTGGCCGGAGGAGCAGGTAATTAATTATCTAGATTAAGCTAAAAAGAAAAAATGCATGTTTTGTTTTATTTTACCCCTATGAGTTACTATGAAAGATGAGGAGTGAAATGAAAGTGCTAGTTAGGGATAAGAATAGGTTTATTTTATTTAGAAGTCGCTTATTTACATTTTACACTTCAAAGATTGGTTTAGTACATTAATATTACACATAATATTCAAAGAAAAATGTTTGTTAAAAGTTAAAATCACAGTTAGATACCTGAATTGTATAATTTCACTAAAGATTCATACCCATGTATAAAGATTGTAACTTCATGTTGTAAGACTATATGAGATGTCTTAGTTTGTTCAAAGTATTACTGTAAAAATAACTTCCAATGTTGTATTTTGTTTTGGCAGATTGTTAGTCAAGTTGTTTTGTTTACTGTTGAGAATGTAACTTTCACTGTAATAAGATTTAATTGTTTAGTTGCAAGCAGGGATTTTTGAGTTGTATAGAGTCAATGTTAGTAAAAGTAAGTAGGTACCCAATAGTACCCATGTAACAGTATAGCGATACATAAATAAGTAGGTAGGTGTATGAGATGGAATGACGGGAGTGTGACGAATGACAGTGACAGTATGAAAGAGAAGGCTGAGGCCAGCCTAGTTGCAGGAAGGCCGATTGTGGGATTGTGAAAGGATACGGAACGTAAGTTTATGAGTGGAATGGAACGTAAGGCGGAATGTTTCGGTTTGATGAATGTAATTTGATATGAAAAGCATGAAAGGTTATGCTTAAGTTGTATGATTGATGAGTCTGAATCGTGCGAGGCCGTATGAAAGACCGAGGCGTGAGCGAGATGACGATAGATGGGCAAGAGAGAAAGAGGATTTAAAGCGTGAGCGAGAGGAAAGATAGTGAAAAGGTGCAATGCGGGAGGGAGAAAGATGATGAATGGAGAAAAGGACAATTAAGGAGATCAATGGCGAATGAAGACGTTTTTAGAAGAATTTTGTAAAGAAAGACGAAAATAAACGAACACCGACGACGGTGGTGGAAAATATTGTTGTAATCATTATTTATTCCCCACATTTATAACTATAGGCTAAACTATTTGCTCATACTTTCAGGATTTGTAAAGAAGTTTAGTAGGCCGCAGTCTTGAACTCAGTAAGCAGCGTATCGTTAGGCTGCTTTTCCACCACAGATGTGCTATGCAGCTATGCTGCGAAGGTGTAAAATGCTACGACAATACGCTAAGCTATGTGCACCAATGAATATGATTAGTGGATATCAAACGCCTCAATAGCATCGTAGAGTATCTCTGGTGGAAAAGCAGACTTACACTGCACTGGTGGGAAGGCGCGTATCTGTTATTATTAGCGAGCAGAGCGCATGCAGTTTCTCTCTGACTCAGTCGTGCGGGCGCTCGTGGCCCTTCTTTTTCGACAATCTTTGACATAATACGAGTGTATGTATGTATGTATGTCCTACTTAATTTGATTGAAATGGTCATATTTTTTAAAGAAATATTCTCTTTAAATTTGAACTCGATAGGACTTGAACCTGCATCTCTGATATTTCGAGTCAACGCCTTAATAATTGGGCCACAGGTGCTCGTTTTGTCAATTTGAAATTACAGACTGCATCTATTTGTTTGAATTAATCATGTTCACTAACCAATTAACATCGTACTGTATTCTTTAGCCACTAACAATCGCAGATCAGCTAGATTATCTCGATACTCATTCTCAAGAAACTCACAATCAGGAGTTCGAACTTTAGTTTCTAATTCCAATATTCGGTTAGCCATTTGATCTGCAATCTAGATAATTATTTTCATAACTGCTTCTTCATAAGCAGTAGGTACTTTGGAAGTTCGATGGCCTAGCTGCGACCGACCTTATCCTCGTGAGAGTTAAGCAACGCTTGGTGCCGTCATTTCTAGGATAGAAGGGATACAGCAAAAACATTAGCTCGAGGTCCTTTGTACTTCGGCGCGTCACGTTTAACAGTTGATGCCCGTTGTTATCTCTCATAGCAATCGTTAGGTCAAGTTAAAGCTCTATTAGGGTGACGTAGCTGAAAACTCTAACACTTGGTGGATATTACGAAAACAAGATGAAGAATATAGGCCAATTATAATAAAGCACACTTTACATACATTAGTATAGTTACTACAAATAAAAAGGAAGTACGAACCTGTAAATAATATTCGCACCAAAGTATAAGTGCCCGTATAAATCTTTCAGTTGTCGGAAGGTGTAGCATATTTATAAGTATGGGACTCAATATATTCACTGGAGCCGTGTATAGAGCTATATCTTTAATGTCCTGAAAATCGGAAACTGTACATTAGCTATTACATGCGTGAGTTCACTTTTATACGTGTGAATTCCTGAGTTTTATGCTTGGAATATAGGTAGGTACGCATACACCTATCGGCTTACGAAATGTTTTAAGGCCTATTACAGACTGGGGCGATATTGTATACCGCCTGTGTGGTAAAGTCATGGGTAAAGTAAACCTAATGGGTTCCTGAGTAGTTGCCAGTAGTTATACTCTTCTACCTATGTGGTAAATATTCCATGGTACTACGTCGCTTTGACTGCGTCATTTCACTACTAGATTTGTATCAAACCAGGGCGGTCTATAGAATTCTCTACCACAGCATCCTCTATCTACTGAATCTGTTAGATCCAAAAGTTATGTAAAAGTACCACAAGTGACAGTAAGTGCGGATGACTATTTCCATTAGATACAAAGCATCTGAGTTTCTCCTCACAGCTTCCTTTGACAAAACGCTACAGAACAAGTGTTTAAAAATAAAACCTGCAAACTAATAACTTCTGCCTGGCCCGGATTCAATTTCCTTTGATAGCGCCGCCGAAAACGAATCTGAAAAACCAATTGGTATTAGAACAAGCCTTTTGAAAACATCAGAACGAAAATTCTTTAAAGAAAAAGAAAGCTCTAAAGGGGTAATTACCTTTACGTTTACACAGAAATCTTTCTCGCCATTTCTTTTTTAAATTTATTAAACATTTTTTAACATAAAATTGAATAGGTATAGGTACCTGCGTATCATCATCATCTCAGACCTTATCCGTCCACTGCTGAACATAGGCCTCCCCCATATCGCGAGCTACGTCCATCCAACGACTCCCCGCGACCGCTACAATGTCGTCGGTCCACCGAGTAGGCGGTCTCCCAACACCCTGTTTCGAATTGCATCTTGGTCACTACTCAGTTATCTGTCCTTCAAGCTGTATGACCTGCCCATTGCTACTTAAGTCTAATAATTTGAGAGTTATGTCTTCCATACCTGTTCTATTAAATCAACATCATCTCTGAATTCTACAGTACCGGTGGGTGCTTTGGTCATAATCTGGATAGTTTCAACTTCTTCCGGAGGTAAATGACTGTAATATACTTATTTGATTATTATCGACTACTATACAATAAAACCTAATGAACTATTGTTAGTCGAGAGCTTAAAATGACAAATTTAGGATATTGGCAGCAGGGATCTCAATATTTCTCAATGATGTTACAAAAGATTCGGAAATACTATTTCGGAATATTTTGTTTTTCATTCTCTTATCTTCATGTTGGTAGTGTTCTTTACATGATTGGTTTGGTTGACTTTTATAACAGATTTTTTAAAATCTAAAACAACTCGTTTAAAACCGAAATTTTATTTTACAGCTAAACGTGACGTATTTAAATCTTTATTTTTTCTTTATTAAAGCATAATAACATACACTTGAAATTGGTGGAACAGTTTTACTAAATTAGCAACACTCATCTTGTTATTAGGAATTGTTTGATCTTACTCGCTAAAACATTGCATAGTCGCATCTTATGTCCTTCTTTTACACATCTGAAATTTGCTAGCCCTATCCCTGTCACGGCATTAGGTGAGTATGGGGCCTAAGTTGTTACCTAGAGCTTACACTTAGCTGTCGTAAAGATACCACATTTTTTATATATGGGACAGATAGAGTTTGACCGCTTTGTCCCCAGTTGAAATGTGATGAAATGGTCTAAAATGTAGCACGGTTACCTAGATTGGCTTATGCATTTATGCATGACTTAGGTTACTCCCACATTGTAGAAATATAAGTAAACAATGTGGAAAAACCTTGGAAAAACTAATAAAATTCGAAGTCCCTAAGTTTCAAGGTTGGGGATATTCTCCATGTCAAATTATAACTACACAATATTTACACAGTATTAATCTTTGGGTTGTTTTGCTTAATTACCTAACAAAAACCAGACATTCTGTTGTATCATCCCAAGCCCAATGTCCATCTTCGTACATTCCCCCGAACTGTCCTTCATCTTCATCGTCTGCCATTGTTAATTGAAATGTTCAAAAACAAGCAGAAAAAGAAATTGCGTTTAGTACTTTAGTAAATAAACAAATTTCGCAAAAACAATGTTGTCAAGTATGACTTTTAAAAGTTCATGATTGATCGATCAATGACTGAACTTTTGTTCATTATTTTTTCTCTATGGATCTATGGTATATGTATATTATTTCGTGAAAAGAGATTAGTTATTTTAAAAGAGAGCCAAACTTTATGTATGGCTTGTTCATGTGGTATAAGTATACCACTGATTAGGTAAACTGTGTATATACCGCGTATATACAAGATGTGACGGGTAAGCCCTTGTAAGCCGAAAGCGGTTGTTCTAGACGTCTAGGCGAACACCTTTTGTTCTACAACTTTTAAAAATTCGAACTTTTTTTAAAAAAAATTGAGGTTATGTTTCACTAAAAAAACAGCTGCTTTTGAAAAAAAAGGTAATTGAAGGTTTGATTGTAGTAGACTAAACTAAATGAAAGGACAACATAAGGTCAATGACCTCGAACTCTAAAAAAACAGCTGATCTTCAAGTAAACTTTACACTGAAAATTTTCGAAAAGTACTTCGAATTTCCAAAAGTCGTAGAACAAAAGTTGTTCGCCTCGACGTCTAGAACAACCCCCTTTCGGCTTAAAAGGACTAACCCGTTACATCTTGTATACCCTATCTGTACCTAAGATCTACGTTGGTGTAGGAAATGCAACATTTTTGGATGCAATATTTTTCAGAAATCGGAACTTGAAGTCACTTCGATGCGCTCGCTACTTTACATAGTTCTACAATTTATCAGATTTTTATAGTATTCTTATAATTCATGAACAACTATAACTTGCAAATCGGAATTTACATGAGCGTGTTTGTAAGTTTGACAGAATTTACGACATCACTAGTACCAAGTTTACTCTCGACGCCACTGCATAAAAGTTATGTTAATGTTACTAGTGCATCCAACTTTAAACCTTAAAACTTATAAAATGCTCCAAGTTATTTTCAATCCGGACCGAAAGCTATTGTGTGAATACAAATATGCTAAAAGCTTTAGGACTGTTCCACTAAATAAATAGCGCAGGACGTTGCACACAGCTCCATCTACTGATACAAATTTAAATACCTACCTAGTGAGGGACTTACCTCTATAACTTGACGATAAGTCAATCAATAGTTTAGTTGTTTTACCACAGTTTACCTAAGGCTATATGTCCTCATAATAATATGCAGGCGGCTTGCTTAGCGCCTAGCGGCTTGCGTTCTAATTAGTTACACAGCTAGAAGCCTAGCGCTCAGTGCAGCCGGTCGCGAACTTTCCTAAGCCAAGCCAGCCTCCTGCCTATGGGAACGTAGTCTTTAGTCTCGTAGTCTGTAGTTGTGCGCCTCGGTGCTTAACTTCTCGATCCCTACTATGATAATACTAATCAGAAGAAAGTTTTAAACTGGATTACCTACATTACATTACGTTACATTATCTACTCCAGCGATCTTCTAGTATCGACCCAATAAAAACAGCATATCCTTCTGCGTAAATGAAATTCTGAAACAATTCTATTTTTCTTTGCAGAAATTCAGTTCGGTTCCATGCAATTAATTAAGCTGAATAAAACTGAGTAAATGTGTCACACTTGTTAATTCAGTGGGCCCGCGCTGCCCGCTCCCGCGTTCGGTCACAGACGATCGCACACCTAAAGCGACGATGCGCAGCTTTGATCATGTGCGTTCTGCCATGTGATCAAATGAGTATCTACTTAGTTTACCACCCTGAGAGGGTTAATGGAGGGTTTGTTTACCAAGCAATACTTTAGTACCTCCCCTAGACCCTTTCGTGCCTAGGAACTACAGGTAAATTGGTACCTACCTGCCATCGTCGCGCGGAAACATCAAAAGGAATATCTGCCGGTTTCCCTTCCCCACTCATGCAGAAGACTATAATGTTTTTATCTAAAATTAGAAGGGTCGTTACCTTTTTAAATGAAATGACGATAAGAGACCACTGTTTCCCGGGAAATTATATTTTATACCTAGGTACCTACCTACTTATAATTAATATCGCAAAAAGACTGGTAAATTTTAAAAGAATTATTTATCCATCAATTTTATTTAGAAATAATATGTTGTAGGCGATTCAATAACACATTTGTATGAACACAACAAAACATTTGTATGAACAGAGAAAGCATTAACGCATCACTGACCATATTTCTAACTCGACGAACAATTTTACCAATTCCAACCGGACTGTTTGTATAAACCAATCAAAAAACAACTAATTCATGACTCATACAGTTGATAATTTAATATTCAAAGATTTATAGATGAACTAGGCGGGCTTCACCCGTCACCCAATTCAGATTACGCGGAAATATCGAGATAAAGACCTGTCGTTAAAATTTCAGGTATTCAACTGTCTTATTCTAAGTTTCATCGCAATCAGTTCAGTAGTTTATAGGTACGTAAATAAGTAACAAAGATCTTCACTTTCGATTTTCGCTATTAGGTATAGGTACCTGCGTCTTTTTGATATTTGTAGCTTTAATCAAACAATATGATTATACGTCAAGATCTACAAATACAAATAAGTACAAAACTTATAACAATTCAAATATCGAATCGTTCAAATAAATCATCAATTAAGAGGAACTGGTATGTACAGCTGAAGCCCAATTAGAAAAAACGAAATTTAATAAAGTTGAAGTCGATCGCTTGGGATGAAATCAAAAGCAACTCCGTATTGATATAGTAGAGATGAAGTATACTTAGAGTTCTGTGAAGGAGCACGTAGCGACGTAGATATAATCCTTGGCCTGGAGCGGTGTTCAATCTACTCGGCAGCCATAAACCGGTGTACCATGGACGTAAACTATGGTACGTGCTCTCGCAAACCGGATGGGAACACACATTCGATGCATTCAGTAACTTGCTTACTATTTGCTATTACAACATTTAATAGTTTCAATCTCATATTTGCGAGTCTAAGGAAGAAAACAAGATCTTGATTTGTTTAAGGACGCGACTCATGTGAAATCCCTTCCGAGGGAATGGTTTTATTCATAACCGGTATCAAATAGATCTTTAAACAATGTATTATGTTATTGTACATGATACAAGAAGTGTCCCCTTCATTTCAAAAACAATAAAAAATAACTTTAAATACCACTATTATACAGGCAAAGTTACCCCTGTTTTACAAAATAAATCAATTTTTCTTCTAAATCCTTAACCGCTATATTTTCTTATAGGCATCATAATATTAGAAAATACAATACCTAGAACCCCTTCATCGCATTTTTTCAAAATATTATTTTAATCTTCGTTAATTATTGATTTTACGAGAAATTGTAGATTTTTCACGCAATTCCATCTCGCTCATTTATATGCAATAGGACAAGGACCGTTGCTTATCATCTATCGCCGCGCCGCCGCCTTAAAAATGTAAAATTTCAAGTTGCGCCTGCGGAAGTTCCGAAATTCAAAAGCAAATTTAAGGTTTGACTTTGCTTTGAATTTTGGAAATCTCTAAAAAGAATGTCAGAAATTAATATTTTACAAAGAGAAATGCATCCCATGACAGGATTCAAACCTGTGTCTCTCGCTTGACGGGCGAGTGCGCTAACCACTGCCCAACTGCTGTGCACAAGAAATATTGAAAATAATATCTTCATTATGTCTACTTACCAGTTTACAAACAAGGCACATCTGAGATATTTAATTTAATATAAATATCCGTACCTGGCTATATAATGAACATGTATACCTACCTACCTATTTACATTCATCCATTTTAGTTTGGCTTTCTCTTTTTATTATCAAGAAACGGATGAAATGCATATATGAACATGTAATAAATGTATCATAAAGCATACGAAATATATTCTCGGTGTTTTCGTCAAAATATTCTTAGACTAGGTGCTGTTATCCGCGACTTCGTCTTTAGAAATAGTGGATAGCCGACTTTTCGTTCATTACTTGGGTTCTACTAATTGATTTCGATGTAAAGTAGGTATACCACGAGATTCCTAGAAAATAAAACTATCCAATATTGAAAACCAGATTTCAATCGGATAAGTAGTTTTGACTGTATAAGGAACAAACAGAGAAACAGACACACAGACATGAATCTTAAAAATTAGGTATATAATTTTGTTCTACTACTTTTCCTAAGTCCCCTATATAGACAACTTTTTTTTGTAATTTACTTCCAACTACAGACTTTTTGTCCTCTCTTGCTTTATTATAGGTAAGTATATACTTACAGGTAGCTTGCTTGTTCGATTCGAAGTACACCTGTACCACACCTCACTCACCTTTGCATAATAATAACAATATTTGGAGACATGCAATAAAATGTTGAATCACCAATCTGAATGAACATCTCCTTCCGCTCCATTTCACTTTTATTTTCAAACTTCCAATCCAATGAATCGAGCGATTGAACCTATTACGAATAACTTTACCTGCCAATTCATGTATGAACGTGAAAAATATTCCGAGATTTCTGGATAAGGACAAAAACGAAATAAGTAGGTACCGAGGTATTTTACTAAAGGGGTACGATGTCGCATGTCGTTTTTAGGCGTTACTTCCACTAACTATTCCTCGACACGTTTGGCTTAAAATTAACACGTAAAGTAGGTACCTAGCTACGTCTTAATTTTACTGGAGCGTGTACCTGGAATTCTGTGGAAAGTAGCAGGAAAAGATATGGAGTAGGTAGATAGTTCTACCTACGAACTTTATATTAAAATTTTAGATTGTAGGAAGGGAGAGAAAAATGGCACTGCAGAACACCGGAGGCGGGTCGTGTGTTGTTGGGCGGGTTGTGGGTTTGTGGATGTGATTGTGTTTTTTCTAGCTTTTACAAATTTATTTTGTCTTCGCACTTATAATATTAGTAAGGATTAGATTATAGATTATTGTTTCAGTTCCACTATACCTACTTCTTTATATACGTCAATATGAATCACATAATTATTGAAACAAATAACCTAAGTTTCTTGTCTTTTTTTCATTCGTTATGTTATAATTAGGTATCTATACTTACTTTACTTATTACTCGTATATTTTTTTTAGACTACCTATAGGTAATTTGTAAATAATTTCCTTGTTAGAACACTTTGACATAATAATGGATCACGATCTGGATCATTCTTATTAAATTACGTGTCACCCACACGCGTAATTTAATAAGAATGATCCAGATCGTGTTGTAGATAATCATAGTTTTTAAGTTGATTCCTAAGATATGTTGATTGTTTGTAGGTAAGTAGTTATTTTACGCTGTCACCATTATGTAATTAGTATTAGTTTCGGGAAGGGCTTTAGAGTGTCGTTGTCGCTTTTGTCCACGCAGGCAGTAGGTACTTATTATAAGTGAGCTAATGTGGGTTACTATACGTAACATCGCATTAGTAGATAATCCAATACCTAATATTACGGAATCAGCTCACGCGAAATGCGGTTTTGCGTAGCACAGCTGGTGTGTAAAGTAGTATTAGGGAACTCGTAGAGTCGTATTTCGTAGCGCATCGCCTGTATTAGATAAAACCGGTCAAGTGCGGAATTCCGGAGGGTTCCGTACTATTATCACAATTGAGGTATCTAACCTTAAAATTATGACCACCCGTCCCTACTCAACCTATTTATATATGTTAGAGCGTCCCCATCTGACCCACCTTTCGGTATAGCAGCAAGGGCCGCTGTACCCGAGCGAATACCCCTAAGGGCAACGTCGGGGATCGAGTTTAAGACGGATCTAGTCCCTAATGCTAGACCTCTAAAATAAAATTAAACAAAAAAAAAATTAAACATAGACCAGTGCTGCTAAAATTATAGTGGGTCTGTTCTTCTAGATAATGAAAATCTAATTTTTTTCAATGCGATTAGAGTGCCGAGTGCCATCTTAGTCGCAACGTAGTTGTTTTTGACATGGCAACAGTATACAAAAAAAGAGTTCGAAGAAGTTGGAATAAAAAACACGTTTGTTGTATGGGTCATGGGAGCCCTCCTTAATTATTGTTCCTTGTTGGTTTTAAAATAAATGGTAAGTCTAAATATTATATGTTTTTTAAGTTGTTTAATCTTAATATTTTTTTTTAACATGAAAAAATGAATCCCTTTTTCCCTTGGTTACCTACGGCATCACGCATGAACGGCTGGCCCGATTTCGATAATTCTTTTTGCATTGTATTTGTTATGATCAGTAGAAGGTTCTTATGTAAGAAAAAATGCTGAACCGATTTTGATGAATCTTACGTGGGTGAAACCGCGGGGCGCAGCTAGTTGGTAATAAATGGAAAAAAAATATATTTTGTTTTTAGTATTCGTTGTAGAAAGAAATACATCAAAATTTCAACTGTCTAGCTATCACGGTTTATGCGATACAGACAGACGGACGGACGGACAGACAGCATAGTCTCAGTAATAGGGTTCCGTTTTTACACTTTGGGTTCGGAACCCTAATAAATGATAGGTACCTAGATTGGTAGGTACATTGTATCGAAATCTGGGTTACATATACAATGTCACTAATTGCTTTTCAGTATACCTACCTACCTTCATACGAGTACAATGCATTTCCATTTGCGAGGAACAATAACATTAAATTAAGATCAATTCTATTCGTTGCTTTATTGTCTACACCACCAATCTACCATAATATAGATTGTTGTGTATAAATATTAATAGGTACGGTTTATAGAGACTGCTTCGTACATATTCTATAAATTGTCTTAAGAACTTTTAAGTGTTGTAAGATTATTCTATAACTACTTAAATTGTCTTAGGAACGTTTAAGTATTGTAAGATTTTTCGCAAAACGATTTGAGTTTTGTTAAGACGGCGATAGATGATTAATTATCGGTCCTTGTCCGATTGCATAGAAATGAGCGAGATGGAATTGCATAAAAAAAACTATAATTTCTCGTTAAATGAATCATTATCGATGATAAAAATATTTTTTTTTAAATGCGATGAGGATGTTTGTAGGCATTGTATTTTCTAATATAATGATGCCTATAAGAAGGATTCGGAAAAAAAAATTTAATTTTGTAAATCAGGGGTAACTTTGCCTGTATAATAGTGGTATCTAAAGTTATTTTTTATTGTTTTTGAAATGAAGCGGGCACTTCTTGCATCATGTACAATAACATAATATATTGTTTAAAGATGTATTTGATACCGGTTATAAAGAAAAAAATATTCAATCGGAAGGGATTTCAGCTCGATTCACATCAGTCGCGTCCTTAAGTGCTTTGTGTTAGCAATTTCTTGTAAAATTACCAGCAATTGCTGAACCGTTTCGCAAAAATTTGAACTGTCCAGCTATCACGGTTCATGATATACAGCCTAGTGACAGACAGACAAAGACTGATATGAGACTTAGGTAATTTTTTTTAAAATGCGATGGGGATGTTCAACGTATTGTATTTTCTAATATAATGATGCCTATCCTATAAGGGTTCGGAAAAAAAAATGACGTGGGTCACGTTTCTAACTTTAAAAACACAAAGGTTTTGATGGCACAATAATAAATAATAATAATAATAAGCCCGCAGGGCACCTTGAGGCGAGGTGTCGGGGAGTAGCGACCCCGCGGGTTCCCGAGTGCTCCAGGGGGAAGTCACCGTTCCTCACCTCCGGCTTGCCTTAGTTGGCTGGTCGGAGTGAACACTGACGAGGAAGCGGTCCCCCGCCTCTGGCTTGCCTTCACCGGCCGGTCAGAGTGGAGTCGCGAAAGCAAAAATGCTTGAAGGATGGACACCTCACGTCAGTGATGAGTTGGCCCGCTCCACAGGATTACCTAGGATGGTTTAAAATCCAGTGAGGCCCCTCCATCCTTCAGCCTCTCACGCCCCTGTTGCCCCCTGGCTGTAATTTGCTCGGCTTATTTAGGGTGGCCCAGTTTGTGAGTTGGCGAGTCTTCGTCTGCCATTTTTACGTGTTTTTAACATTGTTACGGCAGGCGCCATAATCCCCATAGTTTCCCCCAGTATCCAGTCCACTACCATCCCATTTCCATAGCCTAAGTAGTTTTCACCCGTAGTTTATACATAGTTCTATCCGACCCGGGGGTTGTCCTTGGCTGCATTTTATGGTGCAGACAGGGATAATCACCGGTTTGGTGTCCATCACAAATCTTTAAATTAAAATGTTACTAAAACGGGCCTCTATGTGTTGACTTCGGCCCCACGCACGCCTCCCAAAGGTCCGTGTGCTCCATAGCCCCGAGAATCGAAAACGGTAACAACAAATAATAATAATAAATTAATTCTGTGACCATCACACAGCGCCATCTAGCCCTATGGTAAGCTGCTAAGCTTGTGTTACGGTGACTAGACAGCGGATATAGGTACTACTTATATTTATTTTTCTTTTGTAAATCCATACATATTATACATAGAAATACACCCTTCTTCAACACAATCTATTTTGAGTAAAAACATCTAAGACTAGCTTTCTAGTAGGCGCTCGGTGAGTAGTCGTAAGGCGACGTTAGCAGTCTTCGTTGAATGAATATTCATAACGCTATCGGTGGCGTGTCGCTCTTTATTCTTTGTCAACATGCGGACGTGTCCGTACAGCCTTGCCGCTGTATTACCGCTGTCTTGCCGTTAACAATTACATTAAGGCTACGTAATACGTAGGTATACAGCGTGTTCCGTCGATGACCATTTAAGCCGAAAGTGTGTTGTTCTAGACGTCTAGGCGAACTACTTTTGTTCTACAACTATTGAGAATTCGAAGTAGTTTTCGAAAAAAATAAGTTTAAAGTTTACTTGAAAATCAGCTACAAAACTTTAGTTATTGAAAAAAAGGTACCTTTATTTTAAATAAAGTATTCACTCAAAACTATGAAAAATAAAAAAAATATTTAAAAAAAATAAAAAACCCGACTGCCGTTAAAACTGAAAAGTAAAAAACAAGAAGATACCTAAAGGTAAAGAAACCTTAAAAATCGTTCGACGCATCTAGGAGCCTTAAAAAATTGTGGATGGACTCGGGTGGGACTTCAACACAATTTGGTGTCATTATACTTTACCTTTAAAAGGAGTCCCACCCGACTGCATCCACAATTGTTTAAGGCTCCTAGATGCGTCGAACGATTTTTAAGGTTTCTTTACCTTTAGGTATCTTCTTGTTTTTTACTTTTCAGTTTTAACGGCAGTCGGGTTTTTTATTTTTTTTAAATATTTTTTTTATTTAACGCTTTTTAGTTATTAGAGATTAGATACAATTACACCAGAGAAATTCATTAACTCTGGATGTGTATACTCCAGTAGCGAGGACTCGAAATCGGTAAAGATAGGCTATCTAAAAGCCTTCAATATTATAATAGCTATTCTTTTTGAGTTTTGCTGAGATGGCTATGAAGTAGGCAGGTATTCATCTTAAAATATAATTACCAAATCCGAAAACTTCGTCGCGACTGGTGATACAAACAAAGGCTGGCGGTTTCTTGTCCTAGCGGATTAGCCTTGCTATCCATTATCCATAGCGCGACATTTCAAATTTTTAGTTAATTACTTATTGTATGCTTATTGTAAACATAGTAATTGTTATTTATGTTATCTTGACAAACTGACAAATCAAACATTCAAATTCCTTCAAAAGTTGAAACTCGGCGTCAAAGTCAAATCGAAAAGTTTTTAAGTAACGTTCCGTTGTCTTTGCTCGGTTTTTATGGTCAAGACAAATCTTGCTTTATAGCGTTTTAAATCTTTATTTTTATTTATTTATTATTTTAATGTACCCTATGTCACTCTCACGGTCATGACGAATCTAACGACGTATCGTTTATCTAAATCGGCCCAGCCGTTTAGGCCCTACGACGGCACAAAAATAGGTCACATACATACATACATACACTCACGGCAAAAAATATTTAAAAAAATAAAAAACCCGACTGGTGTTTTAACAGAAAAGTGAAAAACAAGATGCTTCTAGTAGCTTTTGGAATGGTGGATGCAGTCGGGCGGGACTCCAAATAACATAAAGATAGTATACCTAATTATATAACACTAAGTATTTGGTGTTATTAAACTTATTCACCTTTTATTAAAATTTGGAGTCCCACCCGACTGCATCCACCATTCCTAAAGCTACTAGAAGCATCTTGTTTTTCACTTTTCTGTTAAAACACCAGTCGGGTTTTTTATTTTTTTAAATATTTTTTTATTTATCGCTTTTTAGTTTTTAGAGATCAGATTTAATTACACCAGAAGAAATTTATTAATTCTAGATGTATACACTCCAGTAGCGAGGACGTGCATTGCTTGTTTTTGCTTTCCTATCCAGCGCGGGAACGCCGCCAGCATCTTGGGCGCAATGCCTCGGGTTGTTGTTGCTGACAACTTATTTTAGCTTTCTAATTTTAGATTATTACTTAGGTATTGTTTTCTTTGAAAAACAAAGTGGTTATTTAAGTCCACAGACTAGTAAGAAGATACTTAAGTATTTTATGTCATGTCATCTCTGCCAATTCCTTCAAACTCGGCGTCAAAGTCAAATCCATAGATGAGATATTTATACGAGTCAAATCGAAAAGTTTTTAATTAACGTTCCGTTGTTCTTGCGAAAATTACCTGCGTAATCATAATGTCATGTAGTAGCAACATAACTTTCGAAGATTAACCATTAGAATTACTATTAGAATACATTATTTATACGCGGATTGTTTTCGCATGCGAATATTGAATTTCTTTGCGAGAATTCAAAAATCCCAATCCAGAGGTAGTGCCAAGCCATAAATTGAAGTAAGTAAAAAGAATATATAAACGTCATTAAAGACAAGACAACCTAGCCGAAGGCAAGTGACATATTAATGAAGACAACCTACCTAAACGACTTCCGATAATTTTATAATTAATTATTTTAATACTTAATTGTAAAACTTTACAAGCAATACTTTTCAAATGTAAATTTACGAAAGAATAAAACATATCGTTTGAGTGAACAATGTTACGCGTTTTCTCTGTTTTTTATGGTCTTTACAAATCTTGGTTAATGGCGTTTTACATCATTTTTTTTATTTATTTATTATTTTAATGTACCCTATGTCACTCTCACGGTCATGACGAATCTAACGACGTATCGTTTATCTAAATCGGCCCAGCCGTTTAGGCCCTACGACGGCACAAAAATAGGTCACATACATACATACATACATACACTCACGGCAAAAACATAACACTTCCTTTGGCAGTCGTGTAAAAACATAACACTTCCTTTGGCAGTCGTGTAAAAAAAACATTTGATTTTTTTTAAAGTCGTGGATCGAAAGTTGTTCAACTAGACGTCTAGAACAACCCCCTTTCGGCTTAAATAGTCATGGTCGGAACACGCTGTATAGATGGTATATTTATGTATAATATATATTATTATCTTAGGGGATATCTACGTAGTTTCGATTGCCTTTGTTGCGACACACGCTGTTGCGAATAAAATGTGTACTGTCTCATTGTTTCGAAAGCTTACACGTCTGTAACCTTAGTGTGAGTTTTTTTCGTAAAAGAAACGCAAACGTGACGGTTAATGCGTATTTTGTATGGAAACACAAATAGTGCCCTTAGCGGACGATATCGAAGTTACCCGTTTCCATACAAAATACGCGTTAACTTAACCATCACGTTCGGGTTTTTTTACGAAAAAACTCACACTAAAGGTTCTGAACGGTTGTATCTTATTCTGAAAAAAAAAACTTGGGCGAGTTTGAAGGTGCCACCACTGACAATATTGTAATTTCTATCATAAAAATGAAATGAGTACCATTGATGTCGATGAATGACGATCAAAACCATCATTGAGTTTGTGGCAACGCTACTTACTGCAGTGGCTGTTTACTATCTTCCTTCTGATGTCATATCTACGGGTTAGTCGTCCACCTCGAAAATGGGACGAATGGACGACCTTTCGAATTTCATAGTAGTTAACTGGGCCCAAAGGTAGCTTAGACATTGGGACGTGTTTAAGGTTGAGGTCAATTAGATAAAGACTAACTTAGTCTGCCACAGGTACGTTGTATAAAAAAAGCATTAACGTAATATCATTCATTTATTGATTTAATATAGCTTTTCTTTTTAAGGCATTTACATAACATAGTATTTATAAATGCAAAAATATTCTTAATTTGGCAATTTATTTCTAATATTCCACTAATATCAGAAACTTGAAAGTTTGTGTCTCCTCATAAAAAAAACTACTTAACAGGGTACGTCTACGTTCCTATTCTAAAACTAAGATGTCTTAATTATGCCTCAACTCTGTTCAATTTTGTAAAGGGTTCAGGAATTAGTTGGTAATTTAATTTATTAATTATACCAGGGGCTCGATTCGGTAAGGACATATTATGCGCAATGCCGGCGGAATGCAGGCGACATGCAGGAGATGTACGGTAATTCTTATTCTGTCAATGTTATTTTACTTAATTATTACGTAATTAGTTAAGTAGCGTCCAAAATTAAGGGCTACTTAATTATTTAAATAGCTCCACTTGTTCCTTAGCCAATCAGTAATAAAAGAAGATAGCATTTTTACTCTTGCAACAAATCGACTTCTGCAATGCTCATGCATCCCGCCTGCTTGTCGCATGCTATATTTTTTAGAGAATCAGGGCCCTGAAATCACTAGCATTTCTAAATCTTTACCATAACTGTGCAAAAAAATTCAAAAATTCCAAACTGTTTTTTTTTTAATTGAAACAGCGCTGAAGCATATTTAAGACATTTTAGTTGTACAATCACAAACCTCCGAACAATAGGTATATCACTTGACGCAAGTGTGTCAATATATTGTAACATAGTCGAAACGTAAGAAAAAAAAATTAAAATCACATGATTATGACCCGGTTAAATATGAAAAACAAAGAATGCATTTAGAACGCATTCTTTCTTTTTCAAAACCAGCTTTGAAATATGACCGACTTAAAAAAAAGATTTCTCCCTAAAATAGTAGGCGAGATTTCTGAATTTCTAAAATTATTTCTTATTTTTTAAAATTAACCTTGAAAAAGCAAACTGTAAAGTTGGCGAAAGCTCAGTCGTTTAAAAATCATGAGTAAAACGTGATTAAGCCCGGTAAATAGTGTTTTATTATGCAAAATTATGAAGAAATTATTTTTACAAACACTTAAGAAATATTATTTTTGGAAAAGTGAAAATAGTTTCTTAGGTTCAGTTTGGCTGGTATAGTTCTCGTGGCGAAGCGATCGGTCAAATCACGCCGAGAACGATTTTATGTAAGATGTTTTCCAAAACAAACAGTTTCTACTTACACCCAATAGATGGCGCAAGGATCTACCGATTACCTCTGTTCAAGAGATGCCACAAGCGATGGTTTACCATTAAAAGAAACACAACCACGAAGCAAATTAAGGTACTTTTAATGCCCAAAAAATGCCATTATTTTTTCTAACTAGTCTTCTTGAGGTGTCGCAAAAGACTTTTCGTTACAAGCGTCGGCACCCAACTCAAATTGAAAGTCAAAAAGTAAATGTAATAACTTATAAAGAAATAAGTAACACCAACTGCACAATACACAGAATTTATCATTAGAGGTAAAAACGGTAACTTTTTATCGAGTCCCCATAATGTATGAAACGAATTCTCGTAGAAACATAATAATAACAACCCATATAGGTATAGAGATTCCATATAATTTAACATGGGTAATCTCATCAGAGGTCTAGTTTTAACTGTCTTTGAGTTCCTAACTTCGTAAAGAGATGGAATGTTCCCGAAAGTGATCGCTACGTGTGTTAGAAGCATTAGTAATTTGATTCCTAACAAACTTTTGGGGTAGAGCAACGGAAATAGTGAGTAGTGGCCTACCGTTGACAGTAGAAGGAAGTATTTCGCGTCTGTCACTCCGAGCACTGACATAAAACTGAAACAAAAGAAATAAAACGATTTAGCCCCCATAATTATTTTCTCGTTCTAAATTTTTCGACAGATGGACATGGTATTATATTGATTTTTAATTCAATAATGCAGTATAATAAGCTCTCAAACTTAAATATCATTTATTTTTTACCCAATTGGCAGCAATTATTCAAAAAAACTCCGTTAAAAATTGAACTATCGACATTTTTTAAATATCACAGTACCTAACAGTCTCTTGTAGTAGCCACTAGGTGTCGCTAGTTTCCCTACATTCGCTACAGCTTCAAAAATAATTCGCACAATAATTCGTATTACGACGGTCCGGAATCGATGTATGACAAGAGGTATCTGTACGTTAATAATTTGTGATCTGTCTGTGGTAATTACACAAAAAAATCACCGAAATCGGATAAGAGATTTTTTTACGCTCATTGTAAAAAAGACTATCGCATTTATTTGCCCATCAAATAGGCCTTTACGGCCGAATACAGAAACGATATTAATAATTTGAGGTCTATTTAAATAAAAAGCAGCTCCTAAACTCAGTAATTTTCATATTAACTTTGAATTTGGAAGCTGCTCAATTATTGAGCAAGAGTTTTGGCGGGAACGCCTTAAGGAGATGTGTTGCTGAATTTTCATTTTTGTGAAACCCAGTTCAAATGCATGTAAATTGTTTTATTTCAGGGGGATATTCATAAATTTAGTTTTGTTAAGGTGTACAAGTGAAAGAAAGTGAAAGTCGGTGAAAAACATGGACGTTAGCGTTGTCTCCAAAACTCCGTAAACAATCATTGTAAAAAATGGCCACCGTTTTACAATGATTCACTCGACTTGACTTTGACTATAATGACTTGACTGTTTCGATGCAAATAGCTTGCAAATATTAATAATGCGTGACACTGGCAAATGACCAAGTGGAAAAGCTCTTAAATTTTAGTGGCGTTTCTGTATTCAACCGTTAGACAGGAAGTGATTTAAAACTTACCTAAGTGGAATGATTATCATAAGTATAGCCTTCTCGTGGACATGCCAACTGAACATAAACGAGCATGTTGCACACACTATAATACACCTGAAACAGAATACAAGTTTAACAGTCTTATAATATTGTAGGACGTTATCGTTATCTTGGTATAAACTAAGCGACTTAGCTTGTACTGTGGTACTTGACAACGGTTAAACTACACATTACAGTTTCTTTGTAAATACATACTCATTATATATAGGACACACCCAGGAGGGCTATTATAAAACGTGACTTTTGAAATTTCGGACCCGACGGAACGTCAACGGTTTAGAACGAATAATAACTCCCTACTGACGTTCGGTCAAATCCGAAATTTCGGAAGTCAGCCCTTCTGAACCAGAAACAAAAATTAATGGTAAAATAAAGGAACAATATGTGTGTCTGTGCGACGATCTCTATGGCGCGTTCTATGGCCTTTAAGTCTATATATATATATATATATATATATATAATCAATAATAATAAATAAATACTGTGATCAACACACAGCGCCATCTAGCCCCATGTTAAGCTGCTAAGCTTGTGTTACGGTGACTAGACAACGGATATACTAATTATATTTATTTTTCTTTAGTAAACACATACATATTATACACAGAAATACACACTAATATCACAAATAGTTACCTTACAAAACTCATCGTCCTATACCGCCTATCAGCACAAAGACACCACATCTTAAACAGTGCAGGCAACATCACGATCCCGGTTAACAACATGGTTGTTTGTGGCGTTATAGGTGGCAGCACTGAGTGCTCATATTCTTGTACTAGTCCCCCAGTCATTGATGCTTCTGTTTTGTTCACGTTTACACCAAATCTTGGCACTGAAATATGAAAATTATATACCAACTAGCTGCGCCCCGTGGTTTTACCCGCGTAAGTCCCGTTCCCGCGGGATTATCAGGATAAAAAGTAGGCTATGTGTTTAGCCTATGTGTTATTCTCGGTATCCAGCTGCCTATATTCCAAGTTTCGTCGCAATCGGTTGAGTAGTTTTTGCGGGAAAGAGTAACAACCTCACATACATACATACAAACTTTCGCGTTTATAATATTAGTAAACCAACTACGGACTGAAAATAAATATAACCATATATCTTCGAAACAGAATAGAACCCGCACAGTTAAATCACTGGAAAGTGGTTCCTACGCGAGCCCTAGATGCGTTCAAACGAGTCTAAGTTGAAAATAGTACACAGGGAAACATCTTACTAATTTTATTATTATAAAGGCGAAAGTTTGTTTGACTGACTTTGTTACGCTTTAAAAAACTACTGAACCGATTGCGATGAAACTGGGAATATAGGTAGGTGGAGACCTGGAATAACACATAGGCTATTTAGGCCTATATTTTATAGCCTATATTTATTACTACAGGTGAAACCGCGGGGTAGTATTAAATTTATTCTTAAAAATTCGTCGTTCTGTCTAGTTTGGTAAGACGCTGAGGTACTGACTACTGACCCAGAGACACAGTTCAATCAAACCTCGCCGGGAAAAGCTCTCCTTTTCCCGTGAATTTTTAAAATATATTTTTCCTTTAAAATAATTTTCAAATTGTCAGTTTATAAAAATCTGGAAGTAAATTAAAAAAATGTTGTCTAGAGGACTTAGGAAAAGCAGTAGAACAAAATTATATCATTTTTAAAATTCATGTTTGTCTGTCTGTTTCTCTATCTGTTCCTTATACAATTAAAAACTACTAATCCGATTGAAATCTGGTTTTTAATATTAAATAGTTCTATTTTCGAGAAACGTCGTGGTATACTTTGCATCGAAATCCAATTAGTAGAACCCGAGTAATGAACGAAAAAATGCAACCGCGGTCCGCCCGCGCCCGTGATAACGCGTTTTTCACTTTCACTGGTGAAACCGCGGGGCGCAGCTAGTATTATAATAAGTTTACTTACAAATATGCTGTAATGCTTTGTCCCCAAAATTGTAGAGAGCCCAAGCATTAGGCGCCCAGTACGCGTGACATAACCCTCTTTTAAACGGGAACAATCTTGATAAAATCTGTGAAAGTAAAAAAAATACTTTGAAAAAAGAAACAACATGGAAGACTGCATGTTTCTCTTTCTTGCCTCTTTAGCTTGGTTATATCTAACCGTGGAGTGATAACCACCTACTGCTGGACCGACGACATTGTAGCGGTCGCGGGGAGTCGTATGGAGGTAGCTCGCGATCGCTGTTTGTGGCGTTGTATGGGGGAGGCCTATGTTCAGCAGTGGACGGATAGTGGCGAAATTTTTGGAAAGCAATTCTTTAAGTATAGTCATCCAAGTGTAGGAAACACTTTAAAATATATCAAAAACGAGTAATATGGCGTAAATAAAGGGTGTGACCCTTTAAGCATTTTAGATTTCTTACGGCTGAATACTGGAAAAATATGAAAATATAAAGGTAATTCAGCAGCTCCAACTCCTCCCCCAATCTCCAACAATTCAGCAGCTCCAACTCCAAAATTCGCATATTTATTGTGTACCTATATAAAAGTGGCTCAATTATTTAAGTAGCCTTCAAAATTTAAGCGGTATCTGTATTTGCCGGAATTTTTTACTTACCTGAGGAATATGATCAATGAAAGGTCCAAAAGCAACCGCAAATACAGTTACGACAACTGTACCCAATTTGATAAGGTTCACGATGCAGAATGAATACCACGGTGTGTGAACGCCGTCGACAGAGGATACCGTGAAGCAATATGCTCGAAACAAGTATATTATGTACACAGGAGCTATGTAGAGGTATATGTGCTTTAGATTTAACAGTAAGGCGAACCAGAACGCTGCTTGTATGTGATTTGTCTGCAAAGAAAATAGTATGCATAAAAAACTCGCCAAGTGTGAGTTTTTTTATTTTATTATGCGGTTTTACCCGCGTAACTTTCTATCCTGTAACGTTAATGATCCCTCACGTATGTCATACCAAGTATTGCTTAACGATCATTCAAAGTACTATATAATATTTCTACCTCTAAACCAACCCTGTACCAAGTTTTATGAATATCGGGTCACCCGCTCTTTTTCACCCATCACGTATGTTGTACCAAGTGTTGCTTAACCCGTACGATCATTCAAAGTACCCTATATATTATTTCTACCCTGTACCAAATTTCATTCATATCGGTTTACGGGTTGTTGAGTTAGAAATAGAAATACACGACTTTAGAGATCGGGACCCGCAGTTTCACTTGCGTAAGTCCCGATCCCGAGGGAATATCGGGATCAAAAGTAGCCTATGTCACATCTGGATAATGTAGTTTTCTATTAGTGAAAGAATTTTTGAAATAGGTCTAGAAGTTTCTGAGATGACCCCCAAAATACATACATACATACATGTTACCAACGTAACCTCTTTAAAATATTAATTATCAACATAAAACAAAATATTAAGAATCAAAAGTACAATACGATATTGCAAAATAATTATTAAAAAGTACTGCAGTTTGGTGACACTACCGTCTCGCATGGAGCCGACCGATTGAGCCGCGCGGCATGATGCCTCACAGAGCTGGCTGGCCACCCTCATCATCGTCGCCCGCTACGTGTATATGTATATGCACGCTTGGTACATATTAATTATTTATTGTGGATTTATTTTAAAACTGTAATATCTCGTGAGATATTCATTGAAATCAAGTGATGTTAAGGACAATTATGTTTAAAATTAAATACTTTTAATGAATAACGTATTTATTTGGATAAGGATTAATATCATATTTACAAAATTACCTTCGGAAACAATGCATTGTTCTACAATAAATTTCATTACTCTAAAAGATGTTATATTGAGTCAACCTTAAGAGTTAGACATATGCTGTCGCGGACTATTTATTAGATCCTATTTAGAGGAAGAATTCTCTCATAAATGGTTTTTATGTAACTTTGACCGTTTACTCAGCGCACGCGACAGAATCTCGGAAAAGGGGGATTTTTTTCCCGTTTTTGCAACATATTTCATGGATGCTCCGCTCCTATCAGTCGTAGCGTGATGTAATATAGCCTATAACCTTCCTCGATACATGGACTATCAAACACAAAAAGAATTTTTCAAATCGGACCAGCAGTTCCTGAGATTAGCGCGTTCAAACAAACAAACAAACAATCAAACTCTTCAGCTTTATAATATTAGTATAGATTTATTTATTTATTGAAACTAATTATAGCATCTTTACAGTTACAACCAATATGATGCTATAACAAACATTATCAAAAACATGTATTTTAAGTAACTAGTAAGTATATTATTGAACTTTAATTAATAATTGCCTACCTACTTTGACTTTCAATCAACCTATAGACCGCTTCTGTGAATTTCGAACAACCGAAGATGTAAATTATTGGAGCCAGTAAATTTAAAGTTCATATGGCTCGGACAATCGGCGCAACACGCAACAACATCGGCTTTAAACACACCATTCAGAGCGCATAGCTGGAGCTACCATTATTGTAAAAAAAAAGTGTTTGTCCTAGGAGCCCCAGTTAAATATATTTTTTGTTCTGTTTTGATTTTTTTATTCTCTTTTTAGAAATACATCTTGGCCTACTAGTGCAGTTGCACAACATTAATATACAGCGCAATCTAGCCCCAGACTAAGCACCAGGCTTGTACTATGGGTACTAGACAACGGATATACGACATATTATACTTTTTTTTTGTAAATACATACATAATATACATAGAAAAACACCCAGACCAGATACAAAATTTTTTTTTTTAAGCATAAATATTTGCACCCAACGGGAATCGAACCCGCAGCCTTCTGCAATGCGGCCTTATGACGCGTCAATTAAGGGGCCGTACTATGATCTTATCTTGTTATTTTATTATCCTCACTTCAGTTTAGTTTCTGTATTATGTCATGTCTTTATATAGAGCAGTTTGGGCCAGTAAAATGGGTAAAAAACGAAAATCAAATTGATTTAGAGTAACTTATAATAACTGGCATACGATTTTAAATTAACATGGTAGTTTTCACTACAAAACCTAGATGAAAATACTCTAGTTTGCAACTCGAGTTGACCCATCACTAAAGGCCATCATCTGTAAAATTTGAATTATCTGGCTATCACAGCTTATGAGAAACGGCCTAGTGCCAGACAGATAGACCGACATACAGTGGAGTCTTAACAAAAGGGTCCCGATTTTAGCTTAGAGGTCCTAACTCTAAAAAATACAATAAAAACTTTGGACACTTACTTTGATAATGTGTGATATGGAATATAATAGAATTCCATACATAAACCCATTATATTGAAAATGTATATGGTCTACCATCAGAAGACCAGGGCTGGTCACCAGAATAATGAATGATAGTAGTTCTCCACGGCTTACTAAGGATGTGCAACTGAAATTGGATATAAGGAAATAAATATCTAGAAAGCTCGAATTTCCGAGCCAAGCAAAAAATATAGTAGTAGTATAATAAGACTAAAGTGTAGTGTAATGGAAGTGCTACTAATATAGTTCTAAGCTATCTATTAACACATTCATTTTATTATTATAAATTATGTATGTTAGTCTATAAGGTATGTATCTATGGGCCTTGTTGCCTGAAAATAAACGATTATTATTATTATAATTTTTTTAATGTTTTTTTTTATTAGATTTAAGTCATCTGTAGTTAATATAATAGGGGTTAAAGTATGAAATTGCCGTTTTATTGCAATAGGTTCTTTGAATTGACATAGAATCTTCATGGTTTGAGGTTTTCGAATGAAACTTTTTTCAAATGGTTTCTGTGATGTTCTTTTTTTAAAAAATGTGAAACATTTGAATATCGACTTTCAATTGCTTTTGTTATTCAATTTAGACAAGAAAGATGGATACTGCGAAAATTCGAGTGATTTTTGAATACGAGTTCCGACGCGGAACTAACGCGGCAGAAACAGCCCGCAATATCAATGCTGCGTTTGGAGAGGGGTCTACTAATGAACGCACCGTGCGATTTTGGTTTAAACGCTTTCGTGATGGAAATTTCGACTTAAAGAACGAGCCACGAGGAAGACCGCCCACACAGGTGAATAACGATGAATTAAGAGAGATAGTGGAAGCCGATCCTAGTCAAACTACCCAGGAATTAGCGGCATGGTTTAACGTTACCTTACCCACTTTATTGACTCACTTGCGTCAAATCAATAAAATAAAAAAATACGAAAAATGGGTGCCTCATGATTTGACTGATCTGCAGAAAGAAACGCGTGTTGAAACTTGTGTTGCCTTGTTGAACCGGTACAGAAATGAAGGAATATTGGATCGAATTGTAACATGTGATGAAAAGTGGATTCTTTATGATAACCGGAAAAGAAAAATGCAATGGCTGACCCCAGGTCAAATGCCACAACAGTGTCGTAAAGCAAAACTTACCAATAAAAAGGTAATGGTAACTGTTTGGTGGTCTCAGCAAGGTGTTATTCACTATAGTTTTCTTCGATCTGGTCAAGCAATTACGGCAGATGTCTATTGTGCCGAACTCCGAACCATGTTGACAAAACTAGCAGTAAAACAGCCCCGACTCATGAATCGATCTTCACCATTATTGCTCCACGACAACGCGAGACCTCACACAGCACGAGATACCATTTTGACCCTTCAGGAACTGCACTTAGAAACCATTCGTCATCCACCGTATTCACCAGACCTTGCTCCAACGGACTACCATTTTTTTCGTGATTTGGACAATTATCTACGTGACAAGAAGTTTTCTTCCCAGGAGGCAGTACAAAATGCTTTCACACAGTTTGTGCAGTCTAGATCGTCGGAGTTCTATCGCAAAGGCATTAATAACCTTCCTATTAGATGGCAGCAATGTATAGATAATAATGGCAACTATTTTGATTAAATAAATTTGTTAAAAATTAAAAAAATAAACAATTAAGATTTTCAGTACAAATCGGCAATTTCATACTTTAACCCCTAATACTAATATTATAAAGCTAAAAGTTTGTGAGTATGTTTCTTACTCAATCACGTAAAAACAGTTGCACCAATGACAAACAGTTGCGATGAGACTTGGAATACAGATAGTTGGAGACCTGGAATAACGCATAGGCTACTTTAAAACCAATATTCCCACAGGAATGGAACTTACACGGCTAAATTCGTGGGAAGCAGCTACAAAAAATAATAAGTTACCTGTGCACTCCAAATATATACAAAAAATCCATTACAATCACAGACAATCTTTGAAAAAGTATAGTCATATCCGACTTATAATTCAAATTATTGAGCTCCAGCATTTTTGGATCAAATTGTTTGGCAAAAAATGTCAGGCCATATTCAAACCAGGCAAATAAAGGAGGGTAGTCCAACGTCCATTCTGAAGAAGTATCATAGTACCATTTGTCTAAAGTGAGATTGTGTGTCACTGCTAACCAATTTCTATGAACTTCAAAATCAGTTGAATGACTGAAATTATAGAAACAAGTGAAATTAAAACATATTCTCTAATACAACTTCAATAACTGTCAAAAATAAGTCCTATTATTATTAAAATTATAAATTGGTACCTACTGGTATGTTGTGTTACTGAAAGTTGAAAAATATTTGTGGTACAAAATCAAACAGAGGTTATGTTAGACGAGAAAACAGTAAAGTTGTTTCTTGAAAGTAAAAACACTCAAAGTAAAGATGACAAATTCCCCTCACTTTCAACTTTCTTTATTATAAACAATTACTTATAACTTAAAATAATTTGCAAACAAACGATAGGTACATTATAGTTTCAATTTCTTTGCAAAGGTCTTTCGACGATTTGTTAAAGATCATGGTTTCCTCACAATACTTTACAGAGTGTTAAAGTATTAAATAAACACCAAGTTCGATCCAATACTTACTAAATATCAATGAAAAATAGTTTCACAGCGGTAACGCCGACAATTACGTGGAATATCATACTGAGTTTGTAGATATTATGTCTTCTTCAAGTACTTTGCCAGGTTCCATGGAGTGTGAAGTCGAGGACTATTTCGTAATTAAAGTAGGCAATCAGAAATCTCACATATATAACAGCCTATTGTGTGAATTACAATAATAAAAATCGATCCAGCGAATGACAACAACTCGTAGGACATCCCAAGTTCCCAACTTTTAGTAAATGATGCCAGCTTGATGATTTGAAAATTCAAAAGTTTCTTTTAAAAATAGAAAATTCAGAAACATTTCGGTGCATTGAAAATCCAAACAAACTCGACAATTCCAAGGTTCATATATGCCTAAATCTTAAAATCAATTGCTGAACATGTCCTGAGTAGGTACTTTACATTGACCATTCACATTGATTCCTTGATAATAACAATTTGTCAGCCTTGCATAACAAATGCAAACAAATAGTAGATTGTATACCAAGGGAGAAAATACAATTTTTACGGCGAGAGTGTTTTTTGAATCCAGAGGGAAGCGAAGGATTCTTGAGTAGAATCCTGAGCGAATCGAGGGATTCAAAGTACCTCACTCGAGCTAAAAAATAGTATTTGCTCCTGAGGTGGACATTCTACTTTTCATCGCCCTCTATGAACAAGTTAAAGGTAGAAAATGAGTACCTTTAACTTGTTAACCCAATGTTTCAAAGACTACTCCTAGTCTATTCAAAAACTATTCCTTGTCTATTCCGAATCTCCTACTCTACTCTTAGTCTACTCCTGTTTCTATTTCTGTATTCATCTTCTATTTACATTCTATTTCTATTGGAACTCTTTGGTGATTGACACTTTTTTACAAATAAATACATTCTAAATTCAAATCGCCCCGGACAATCAGTAGCCGGAAAAGTAAAATCCCTGCTAAGAGGGAGGCAAAACGTTTTTCCGGCGAGTTAGCGTGAGCGCCAGCAAAGGGCTAGTTCCAGCCTAGTTTACAGGGATTGGATTAGCTCTTTTGGAATAGATGTGATGAAAAGTTGATTTTTGCTCCAAGTACTTGGATTTGAAACTGAGCAAACGAAGAATCCATAAGGGTTAAAATCTTGAATCCTGAGTAAAGCGAAGGTTATGAAGGTACGAGATGCAAAAAACCCATTGCTGCCGAGTGTAACACAATTTTCACCTTATTAAAGCGAGTAATATACTAGATGCTAAACGGTTTTATTCCATAGAGTAACTTATTATATATAGGTTTTATTCAGTCCGCCACCTGTAAATATTTTAGTTTTATTTCGTGACTATTAATGTTTTAGTAGGTTGGTATACATGGACGTGCAGGTCAACGAAGTGTGTTAAGGATGGAAGTGTAAAAGAAGGGGTACTTTTGTACGGCTATTTTAATTTGTAAAATCTAAAATCAGTTTAAATTCTAACTAAGGAGTATATGCAGAGCCCGCGAGATTTGAAATTGGATAATAAATTAACCTCTTGTATTCCAGAGAGATTTCAAACTTTTATTAATAAATGACCCAGAGGTGCTTTTACTGTTTTTTAAATTGGGTAATAATTGACCCAGGGTACTTTTAGCGGTTGATGCACTCACATGAAATAAGTATTTAATACATTTTAGTCAAGTTAGTCATTCAAGTCCACTTATTTGGGAGTTTTGACGGGACGCGTTAAGGAGATGTGTTGCGTGATGTCCATTTGTATGAACCTAGTTCAAATGCGTGTAAATATTTTAATTTCAGGGGCATATTAGTCAATTTAGTTTCTTATACAAGTGTAATAAAATAAAATAGAAACTTGGTACAAAACATGAACTTAAGCGTTGTCTCCAAAGCTCGAGTTAACCGTTATTTTTAAATAGCTACCATTTACCTAGACTTGATTTTTAACTACGACAACTTGCCTGTTTTTATGATGCAAATAACTTTTAAATAAATGTTTGATAATTTTTGACATTGGCTACTTCTTAGGGATGATTTATATTAGACTTTCACCGGACCGTACCGTGTCCAAGCTTCGTTGCCTACCAATCGACTTCTCGCCGAGCAGTGATCAACGAAGCTCGGGCACTGCACGGTCCGGTGACGGTCTAATATAAATCATCCCTTAAACGATCTTGGATCATAAATGATAAGAAACAAAATGGAATAAAAAGATTCAATATTTGAAAACTCTATCTGCACTTGCGTGCAAAATCAATTTTTGCACGCAGATTTCAAGTGATAAAGAGATTCTTTCCGAGGTTGAAAGGTGAAAAAGCTATTATCGAGGGGGTAAGTGAATCAATATAATAAAAATACAAGTTCTAGATTTTATCTCGCCAGTTTATAATTATGCATCGTTAAAATATTCAGGCAATAAACGCCTGTTTTGGCGATTTCTGTAAAAGCTAGCAACACCAAACAAGGTTTGTTAAGTGACATTGATGTTTGTGTTACTTTGACTTTTTTTTCTTACCGGTTGTGAACCCATTGTGACCATTAGGAAATTAGCCAGTGTCGAGTATTAATATTTATACAAGTTATTTGCACCGAAACAGTCAAGTCAACATAGTTAAAGTCAAGTCTAGGGAATCATTTGTAAACACGTCGGCCATTTACAAAGATTGTTCACGGAGCTTTGGAGACACTAAGGCCATGTTTTGCTCCGATATTCACTTTCATTCCACTTGTACACCTTCACGAAACTAAATTGATTAATATGCCCCCGAAATTAAACAATTTGCGCGCATTTGAACTAGATTTCACAAAAATGACAATTTAGCAACAAATCTCCTCAACGCGTTCCCGCCAAAACTCTTACTTTGACTTGCTTTGAAGTAAGTTTTTTTTTTGCAATACGGCATAACACTGTCCATTAGCCGGCAATAAAATACACCCGCATTTGGGATTTTGCTCTGATTTTATGTCGAACTCGCTTACTACATTAAACTTTTGTAGCCTTACTATTAAAAGAGGTGGTCGATGTATTGAGAATAGAAGATGCTTCCGTGACAAGAACTTTCAAAGTTGGAGTAATAGTGTTCCGTGAAGTTGACAGACAGTTAACAAAAAAGCGGATTATTCATCTCACCATTATTGGCACAATTGCAGCCTTGTGGCAAGCAGAAGCCAATAACTAAGAAGAAGAAGATAACTAACGATAACTACACACACAAACCTCATCCCCCTGTTGTAGTAAGGCTATTGAAGTTTCGAAACTATTAAAATACTTGCTGCACCCCGCGGTTTCACCCGCGTAAGTCGCGTTCCCGCGCGAATATCGGGATAAAAAGTAGCCTGTCTTATTCCCTGTATCCAGCTACCTATATTCAAAGTTTTATCACAATCGGTTCAGTAGTTTTTGTGTTATTGAGTAACAAACACACTTACATACATATATGTACACATACACACATACTCACAAACTTTCAGCTTTATTAAATTAGTAGAATAGGATAGGATAGGATTAGTAGGAGTAGATGTCAAAATAAGTAAATTGACTTAAATCATAATATGAAAAAATGCTTTTGAAAACATTTAGGAATATTATATTTCTATAAAATAAATAAAAATAAATTCAATCACAGTTTGAATAATATGCTTAATAAACAAAATTAATATCAAAATCTCTTAATCCATTAGCGAGCTATGGGCTATGATGCCACAGACAGATACACAGACATCTCAAACTTATAACATATAACAACAATCTTTTTCCATCTGGGTTATAAATTCAGTCACTATTAAGCCCAAATAATTCATTGAACACCTGGCTACAATCATGTTCACTCATAAACTTAGCAAATTCACTCATATTTGCATGTTTTGAGCTTGTTGGTGATTCAAGTTGCAATTCGACAAAGTTACCAAATTTTCTATCTTCAGTATTAAAAGTTTCTGATTTACGTATCATAATTTTTTTCCAAGTCATTGATTTGATATCTTTCCACCATTCATTGCAAGACCTATCATCTCCTTCAATGCAAATGACTCCTGGTTTACCGGACAAACAAAATCCTGTTAACTTCAATTCTTTCGCTTTTTTAACGATTTCTTCTCGTTTCTTTTTGTTGTAAATATGGTGAGAGTATATCCAGAGTCGTGCAAACTTATCTTCAGTGTCAGTAACATTATCAAGTAATTCTTTACTACACAAGTTTTCATTTTGTTTAAGTGTTTCTATGTTATCCTGTATCCATGTTATAGCAGAATATAGGCACACATCTCCATTTTGAATAACTTTAATATACTCTAATAATTCTGAATTTAATCTGCTTTCTTCTTGACGATTCATTTGATTACATCTGACTAAAACATCAGGTTCTTCATTTGGGTAAGAGATAGGTAGAGTGATAAAAATTTCAAGTTTTAAGTTATCAATAACTAAATTCACCACGAAATCTAAATTACTTGGAGTATATTCAGATTGTCCTTCAATGAAAGCTTCAATTTCTTGAATAACACCCTTATCAGTCAATATAATATCACTGGGGTTTGGGTACATCGCTTTCAATAGTTCGTATTCACTGAGCTGCTGATATAAGCAGTTTATAATATCGTCCCGCATGGTATTAGTATTTTCAGACATTTTTCCACTTTCATACCTACGTTCGCACTTGCTGTTCTAGCACTAGCTTATCAAGACTTCACAAAATCGGTCTCATATAAATAAAACACGCGGTGAAGCAACAAAACACCTTTACAAAATACTATTTCTTATCGGTCATGAACATAGACTTATTATACAGGACTGATTAGTTGAACATTTTGCCTTACAATAGACAGAGGCTAATCCGAGCCGAATGAGATAGCAATCGACGATGTAGTGTGTCTCATTCTTTCATCTTGCCAGCCTATAAAAAATATCATATTAAAAAAAAACATTAAAAGAGGTTGCAGTTATTGTACGGCCAGATAAAGCACGACCCGATAATGTCCCTATAATACACGACCTGTTAATTGGACGCCAGGGTCTCTTTTTAACACTTCGTACAAATTGTATGGGATGTCAATTTAACAGGTCGTATATAATCGGGTCGTGTATATATACGTGGTCGTCAATTACATTATTGGCTCCCATTTCCTTTTTATTATTTTAATGGTAACCCATGCCAGTGTCATGGCGGCATCATGGCAGTAAAATATTAGAACTATTTTTAATGAAAAGATATTTTCACAAAAACACAGAGCACGGTCTACGTCAGGCGGGATTCTAACCAACGCATCTCAATCCAATCCGGGGAATGCGACTTAAACCTTTAGTCCACCGACGCGGTGACTCATACGCTGAATTATCGCTTCAATATCTTTTCAATTAACTACAACTTAGGCATGTTAACGCCATCTGACGGCATTGAGTTACATCAAATGATTGCGTCCAAGTTTGTTAATTTTTAATTTAATTTAACGCACTAGCTAGAGATGTCGCTTTTTCCAAACTTTAATTATATTTTTATTTAACCGATAAAACGACATTAGCGGCATCATCATCATGAGTTTTATTCAGCGTTTTTAAAGCGACATCTCTAGCTAGTGGGTTAATTTAAATTAAAAATTAAAAATCTAGGACGCGATCATTTAATGTAACTCAATGCCGTCAGATGTCGTTAACATGCCTAAGTGATACGGTGATTTTTGATGATACATTTCTTTTTGTAAAATATTTAAACTTATTAATCAAAGTGTTCAAAAATTAATAAGCATACTATAACAATTATTAAAGTGTTTTATACCGTGTCCTTTTGTATTATTTCATTAATCCTTAATGATCGTCTATTGCTAATGGAAATCTTCAATTTGCCAACAGTTACATCTCAGTAATATTATAAACGCAAGTTTGTATGTATGTCTGTGACTTTGTTACTAAATCACGCAAAAACTACTAAACCGATTGCAATGAAACTTGAAATATAGGTAGCTGAAAACCTATAATAACACATAGGTCCCGATAATCTCGCGGTAACGATACTTACGTGGGTGAAACCGCGGGGCGCAGCTAGTAAATAATACTATTGCACTTGCATTATTAAATCTAACATCAGTCACATAGAAAAAATCTTATCAGTAAGTGACACAAGTCCTTTGCTACAACCATCTCGCTCTGCTCGTTTTTATTCTAACAGTTTTCCGTCCAGTTATTTCATCTTACCTCCATGGTCATGAATACATGAACCGCATCATCTGCTTAGGGCCGTTTAGAAAGTAGCCAGCGTCAAGTATTGTATTATTACTCGTATTAGTTGCAACAGTGGGTATATAATTACCATGTTTACTAATTTATTCGTGGAGCTCGATATTTCGCTGGTAATTTCAACCAGCTTGTTCACGAGACTGGAACAGTGTTTTTAGTAGTGAAAACAACCATGTAAGCTACGTGGTTTTATGCAATTTCGCGTTGCTTCCAAACCTCGAAAAAAAATGTTTTAAAAAACATAGCCCCATTTTACAATTACTATTTTGACTTGCAATTGTATGTATTGTCTTCAAAATATAGTTGCGATTTACATCTTCTTCTTCTTCTTCTTTAGAATGGCTTTTCCACTCGGACATTTGCCAGTGTCAAGTATTATCAATTTAGGTTATTTGCATTGAACGAAACAGTCAAGTCGTCATAGTTGGAGTCAAGTCGAGGGAAACATTGTAAAAAGGGGGCCATTTTTTACAATGTTTGTTCACAGAGCTTTGGAGAAAACACTAAGCTAAAGTCCATATTTTGCACCGATTTTCACTTTTATTTACACTTGTTCACCTGCACGAAACTAAATTGATGATTATGCCCCTAAAATTAAACAATTTACACGCATTTGAACTAAGTTTCACAAAAATGAAAATTTAGCAACATATCTCCCCAACGCATTCCTGCCAAAACTCAATTAACATCTATAAAATAATTATAATAAAGCACTTGACACTGCCGAACTCCTAAATTACCATTAGTTTAAAACCGAGAAGCAATAAAATGTCAATTGACATGGTTGACATTTTGTTGTTGACACTATAAAAAAACTGCCGGTTTCGTATATTTTCAGGAAAACGAAAAAAAATTTGTGTAATATATCTGCGATAAGATGAAATAAGCCGATTTGTATGTATACCAGTGTTTCGTGAAAATATCAACTTACAGAAAATAAAATGTATCATTGTGGTATGAGACAGGTTGGGGAGAGACATGTTGCCTTCCAAGTAGACCTGATGGTTTGGAGTAATAGACTGGATTTACTGGCTCTAAGCAATTTCAAAGGTATGCTTTCAAACGCTTAAAAACATTTTCTTTATCACTCTTTTCTTTGACTGCGGCGAAGCCAAAAGGAAGTATCATGCTATCCATGAGCTTCAGTACTTTCCATAATGTTCTGTAATTGGCCTTCTATTGTTATTATTTATGTTTATGTACAGCTATTGGGCCTCGAAATGAATTAGGTATGCTTTTGTTGTTATCTGTTGTGTTCAGCCAGATGCTAAAGTTAGCGTTACATTATCCAATTACCACACCATACATAATATCTCTTACTAAGTAAATAACCTTATTGCTTTGTTTGAACCAGCATTGCTTGTTATAAAAATATAATTTTTCAATACAGGAGAAGTCCAAGTCCATCGACTACATTGGCAAAAAGTATGGAATTTGCCAGTGCCTGAAGAAGATGTTACTGTCCAAGCTATGGCTTGGAGGCCAGATGGGAAGGTCAGAAATACTTAGAAAATTAATGTAATGTAAAAAATACCTAATTGAAGCATTTCTTAAAATATAACTAGTTTAAGATAAGGCTGGATTTACAATATTGTATGCATTTGTTGAGATCCAAACGAATTGCTCCAATTGTAATAATTTTATGTTTTGTTGTATTTTCAGGCTTTAGCTATAGGCTACAGTTCTGGCTCAGTATTCATAGTGGACATTGAGGATAAAGAAATATTGGAGAAGTATGTCTTAGAACAAGAAACCGATGAATTTGATACTGCAAAGCTTTGTGGAGTCACTTGTATAACCTGGGCTGTTAGGTCTATTAAATTGGAGACCGCTGCTGAATATAATGTTTATGTAAGACAATCTTAATGATATACTTTATATGAGTAGGCATTTTCCATTGATCACATGTTGTGGTATCACAACCAATAAGAAAATATTATTACTTATTAATTATCATCAATATTACAGGATGATTCTTCAATATTCCTACAAAAACTACCACAGGGATGCACTGGATTCAAAACCGTAACTGAAGACAATCCCAAAGATTTCAAAGAATTCCAAGAACCAACACAATTGAACATGTTACTCATAGGCTATGGAACAGGATACATTTACATGAATATCTTTGGCAGATACCCATATGGGACAATGCATTTAGCCCAAGTAGCTAAAGATGATTTTGGGGAATACAAAGTCGTAGATATTAAAATGTCAGATGATTTTAGTGTAATGCAAGTGTTATACTTGGACAAATACTCAAACAATGTACTTCTTTCGCTTATAAATACGAGTGTACTGTCAGCATATGCAGAAGAGTTGTTTACAGTTGCAAACAAGTACACTCAAGTTGTAAATCTATTGACACACCTTGATCAGACTATGACATCCATAACTGAGGCCTGGGAGCATATTTTATTGGAGATGGATACAAAAATGGCGTTTTATGCTTCTTCTGTCCCTGAGGGTGCGGTTTCTGCAGATTTGTTGGAACTCCTTATGTTAGGTATGCAGATTTCGAAATGAAATGTTTTCGTTGTTTAGGCCGTAATTTGTGCCACTGCCAGGCAAATTAATAATTTAAATTATTAATTAATTTTGAATAGGTATACTATGTAATAGTATTGTAAGGTAAACAACACCCTTTCTGGGCAGAGTTGAAGCACTTCTCTTATTTTTAGAGCGTAGCCTGGGGCACGGCCCGGGGTATTCTTGTTTCCCAAATGTGTTATTTTAGTTTGTATCTTCCGTGAAGTTACCAGTTTGTGCAACTCAAAGTCTTAATACTAAGTATTTCTGTGATGTTTTCACTCTATGTATAGGAATCCTTTGACTGGAATGCTTTTTCAAGATGTAATGTAAATTTGATTCTTTTCTATAGTTGATTATGCCACTCAATTTTAGGTAATTTTAGTATAGATAACATTGTTAATTTTTGGTTTCACAGGTGCACCATCTGATGAGCTGCAACTATTCTTCTTACAAAAACTAACTACAAATGATTTGAAGAAACTGGGAAACTCTGTGGAACTAAGTTATTCAACAATTCAAAAATTGGTTTTGAAACAATTGAATGTTGTTGGACATAGCCTAACTTATTATTTATCTGAACTTAGGGGTCTCACTAGAATTACAGACAGATATAAGGTAGGAAGCATAAATTCTTTGAACATCACGCAGTACCATCTAGCATTAATAGGCCACACAAGAAACTTATGCTTGTGTTGTGATTAGACAAAGAATATAATAAAATAATATATAAAAAAAAACATATTGAAATATCGCAATATTTTTTTTCACAGATTCTAGGCATTGAAGAATTAACAGTCACCAATGGAATAAAAGCATGTTGTGCTTTCTTGAACAAAAGTTTAGAACTACAACAAGTCATAGATGTATCAATGCGGAACTATAAAGCATTCTTCAGGTGGTTGTATGTTGTCATTGTTCGTCTGTCAGATGAACAAACACCCAGTGAAATAGTCAAAATAACTCAACAAGAATTGAGCCATATCGCTGAATTTCTTTACAATTTTGATTATGTAGTAGAAGAGGACCATGAAGGTTTACAGGAAAAGCCAGTTAAATTCAACTTGGAAAGACTGGGGCAGTATCTTCAAGACCAAGACCTGACTTTACCCCCAGATGATGATGACAATCCCTGGCACAAATTCCTCAAAGAAAACTCATGCTTACTAAAAGATAATGACACAATTTTCTCAATGGCAGAGTTCAAAAAGTTCTCTCTTCTGCAACAGCAAAGACATTTGAAAGAAGCTGCATGTAGTGTGTTTGATGTTTCTCAAAAGGATATAACAAAACATTTTTCTGTTTTCCATAATGTCAGATGCTATGAAGATCAACTGAGTGGAAGTATCAGTAATAATTTGAGAATATCCCAGATATATGACAGCAATGAAAAGAGATTTATGGTGGCATTCATGAATATTGAGAATGGATCTGAAGGGATATATTTTATGTCAATAGATATGAAGGAAAACAATTGTACAGTGACTGCTATGAAATACTACTTTTCTTCAAGTTTAATACAAGACACCAATAGGGATTTGTTAGAAGAAGATAATAATATAACAGTATTAGATTTACAATTTTATTCATTGGAATATATATCTGTGCTTACAAAACATCCGTCTAATGAGGAAAGTAGTATATTTATTCAAGTCCCATTGAAGATACTGATGGATAATTCCAATGACTTTAAGAGTAAACCATATTTATTCTGTGATAAATTAATGAAAAAGAATGTTTCCCCATTATTAGACCCTGGAGTATTTAAGGTTTTAGACAGACTGGATGGGCTGAGGCTAGCTGTGTCTGGGGGTCGAAAAGTAGCCATTGTTTTATCGAAAAGTATGAGAAGAGTGAGGGTATTTGAAATGGAGATTGATGGAGATGAAGAGGAAGATGAAACTTTTGATACAACTCCTCAATCAATAGCTAATGAACAAGGAACTCCAGATAAACAGAATACTTCTGATGAAATCAGCTAAGTTTGAAGTAATGTATAATTGATTATGATTATAGATTATTATACCTACAGGTCTAGATGTAAATTTTTAATTTAAAATACCTAACGTTTTAGTAAAAGTTAAACCGGCCATGGCTGTAAGCAGTCTAGACCTGCAGCTAAAATAATAATGGATAGAAATCCTGTAAGTTTAAAAAGTGTGATGATTAGATTACAGATGTAGCTTTAATGCATTCTCAAACTAACCTATTCATAGAGGTTATAATGATGCATTGTTGGGTTGTGTTTGGACATGACAATTATGTTAACAATCACATTAAAATAAAACACTGTTGTTAATGTGAATTAATTTTATAATAAAAACTTGTAAAAAGAACTTTTAAAGATTATGCACCTATTTGGCTTTTCATTTATTTAAGTTGGTACCTACTATTTACTATTTATTACTCTCTATTTATTTAGATCTCATGTTTGGTTTTTAGCAAGTTTTAATACTCTGATAAACACAATCTAATGACATACCTAGTTCCATAAATAATAGATTGTCAGGTGTTAGAAATCTGAAACATTTTAATTTGTCTTTCTATTATTTGAAACTATGTCAATTGAAAGTGTTCAATGGCTATTTTTATTATCCGGAGACCAAATATTAGAAAATGTTTTTGTTTTTTAATGAATTAAGTTATACAATAAGTTATGATTACCTAAGAACATTAAACTATATCTATATATCACACGACTTTCATACTTATCTTTTACTACCTACTGTACAGACAGCATAAAAATATGTGTTGAGTTGCCTAATTTCTTATGCTGTTAACTTTGTGGATGTAATGTTAAATTAAGCTTCTTTGAGGGGATTTGATTTGAATATTTTCAAATACAGAGTTAAAATCTGTATCTAACCCTTGATTGTCGATGCCGTAAATCAAATGTTCAGACGAAGGGTTCCTACTTGGTCCAGCGACAGGTTGCGGAGGGTTGATGGATGTTGTTGTTGGATTGTATATATCATCAGCATCTGCATCGTCATCGTCGCCATCATCTGCTGAAAGAGACAAAAATGTTAAAAAAATTACCTATTGAGAAATTAAGTGTTTAGGACCTAAAAATCTTATAGATTTAAGTACATATTATCTATACCAAGCTAGACCCATTCCACGTTGCCCTTAAATATATTTTGAGAAGCATATATTTTTTGCATCATGTAAATTGCTTCTGTTAT
The DNA here is from genome assembly GCA_949358125.1 of Idaea dimidiata. Classification (NCBI taxonomy): domain Eukaryota; kingdom Metazoa; phylum Arthropoda; class Insecta; order Lepidoptera; family Geometridae; genus Idaea; species Idaea dimidiata. The sequence continues at coordinate 8,367,233 of OX442339.1, read as the reverse complement.
TTACAGGTTAGGCATTACCGTTCATGAGGAAACTAGACTTTTATCAAATAAAAATAGCTTTTAGGTTGCAATGTCTGCAACATGTGAGTCGCGAATGCTTTACCCTCACATCTAGAGGCAAATTCACCAAAAGTTGTCTATTTCATTTTGTCTTAGATTTCCCAATTTTGCATAATAAATAAAACACAATATTTACCGAGTTTTACTCGCGTTTTATTTAACAACGGCATTATTATAAAGTACCGAGAATTCGCTAACTTTACAGTCAACCTTGACCATCAAAAGGCGAGTAAAACCCTGTAAGTTGTCTATTTCTCAAGTTAATATCCAGGTATTGTTCGACAGGTATTGCATGATCTGTACATGACAAATCACTCCATCTTTACTTGGAAAATCAGGACCAAGTAGCACTTATGTTGTCATTAAGATGGTGGCTACCTGCCGCCATGCTGACATACAGACATCGCGAGACTTGCGTGAGGAAACACGTGCGGCATATACCTAACCTACCTCCCAAATACTCCCGATGTATGTACGTAAGTTTAACATACCTGGTATGACAGCCCTTCCACCATATTTGTTCGATTCTTTCCTTAATCTATAATAGAGAACTGCACTGCCAATTATCACAATGATGGAGACCACAATGGCAACGAGCTTAATAGCATCCATAGCGGAGAATGTTGAACCTGTGACCAGCATTTCAACTTCACCAACAGAGTATCCTGTACCATCAAGTTTCTGAGATATGCACTTGTAGTATCCTGATTCATAGGGTGACACATCCTGAAATTAGAAATTATGGAAAGGGTAAATAATCAGCACAGCAATTTGTGAGCTTTAAACAAATGACTTGAACTTGAATTTGTTTGTTTGTTTAGAAGTAAGTTTTACTTGATCTAAGGAAGGTTAAATCTGCATCAAAAATGTTCAGATAAGAATCCTAAAGCCTAAAGTATTAGGAAAATGTTTTAGACAAAAGGCAGACAGGGATGACAGGTTATCAATCTTTTTCTTAATGAATAAATTGGGCAAAAAATATAAAATTGATCACCTTTATCATTTAAAAGTAAACATTACAAAAGTTTTTAACGTAATCACTAATGTAAACATTTGTATCACAGATAAGTTTCCATTTAAGTCGTCCTTCGGCTGACTCTACTGCTCAGAAGCTATCATATAGGTTTCTACCTAATCCTGTCATTTGCTGTTCGAATCACATCCAACAAACTCAATTCATTTATGACTATTACAAACAAACTATAAGTTTGTTGTTGACTATGAAATCCTAAAAAACAATAGAGCCCCTTTATCATATCTCACTCTTAACCCTTTTTCATATGAAACCAATCAATATCACTACTAGCAGAAGACCATAAAAAGAATCTAAATCTTAAAACACCCCTGTACTTCCATTAGGGGTTACTTAATTTAACTAAACTTATACTCATACTTAATTTTAAACTTACATCAATGTGTAGCTTTCCAGAGAGTACTTCATACTTAAATTTCCTTTCATCATATTCATTTCCAGGGCCTATGACTTTATTTTTGTCAAAAAGCCAAAACATAAAATTGTGATCATAATCATTACTGTGACAATTCAGAATAGCTGTCGAACCTGCAGGGACCTCGGTCACCACAACACTTTTGAGGGAAGCACTTTCTTCTATGGAAGGCATTTTAAATTTAAAAATAGATAATATTGCCTTTGATGGAGTTGTTATATCATCGAAGTATGTGACACACGAAATTGACAAGTACAAACACTTTCAACGGTAATGAATGTGTGCCAAGTTTAAAATTACACTGGTCACATGTTACTCCCGCACTTCGTTTTTTATAGTCAGTTACAGCTAGGGGTTTGAGGTTTACAGATATGCTCACATGTTTGTAACTGTCTAGTATCTGCTACTTCCACTGGAGTGTTTTATTAAATGCATGAACACTTCTATGCAGAGTACGGGCAACAACATCCATATCGGCGTCATAACTACGTATATTGGGAGTTGTACGCTAGTATATTCCAACTTTATACAGATTATGATCTGTGCTCCCATTTTTAATCCAATTGCAGCAATGTACCATACATTTTTGTTTATAGTTCCTCTAAAACGTTCTATGCCATTTCTGCAGTGGGACACCATATGAAACAGCACGTAAATTAGCAAAATACTATCGTAAACCCACATAGGGATAAAAACGATAAACCAATTCCAGTGTGTTCGGGATTCTAATCTGAGGCAAAGCAATATGAGGAAAACTAAGAATATGAACCACGTAAAGAGTGCTCTGTGTAAAATAGCCATAATATTCGCTAAAAATGTAGATTTGAGTAACTATTTGTTGACAAAATCGACATGAAACTTGACTGATGGATGGAGCAACAAAAGCAGACGACTATGACATTGACAGTAGTAGTGACATTGTCAGCAGTAATATTAGGGTGAAAGCTTCCACAAAAACTAGTTGAAAAGAGAGCGCGGGCGGCGTTTGCTTGACACTGGCTACTTTTCATATAGCTCTAGATCTATTCACAATCGATAAGATATAATAATAAATTGTCTGTCACTTCTGTCTGTCACTAATTTTTTGGTTTTTGTGTGGATTTTGCTGGGATTGTCTTTTACAACAAAAAAGATAATAATTTGCTTTTATCTTGCGAGTTCTGATTACAAAATTTAACAGAGATGGCTACTGCATCTCCTTTGGAACAATTCGTCGACAATGTGCGCTCTATGTCTGCATCAGGTAAGTTTACAAAAAAAAATATTCCGGCTTTTTCCGTAGTTTATTTTCATGAAGTCAGACTATTCTACCTATTTACATTTTAGTAGGAGATAACCCAAAGCAAACACTTTATGAAAAACTTCACTTTAAACACAAACGTTTAACATCGTTTCGCAATTCACTCATGATATAGCCAAAATGCTTCTCATGTGAGCCAGATGAGACCACACACAAGGACGTGACGAATTAGGTATAACAAGTGGCCTAAGATTATGCTAACAGCAATATCTTTCAAAAGAAGTTAGAAAAATATTATGTTTGTAGGAAACTTCCGAGAACTATGTGATAGCATTAACAAGTCAGAGGAAGTACTGCAACGGAACAGCGCTCATCTAAACACAGTTCTGGAAACTCTGGACGTGCAGCAGCATTCTCTTGGTGTCCTAGCGGTTTTAGTTGCTAAATTCTCAGTACCATCAGTAAGTGTCACCAACTAAGTGCTTACCTATTTAATATATTATCTATCAGCTATTGCTGAACTGAATAGAATTTTGTTTGGAGTCTAGTAATATCATAGACTAATTATTGTTACAAACAATAACATTATTGTTACTTATTGAAGAAATTAATTTAAAATTGAACTATTTCAGAGTGTGGGAGATGTGGACAGATCAACAATGTTTCAGCAAATACAAGATTTTATCAACAACTGTAATGGGGAACAAGTTCGCTTGGCTCCTGAATTATGTTAGTATGCTTAAAATCTGCTAATATATTATATTTTCCATGCTACATTGGTACATGGTGATTTTTATTAAAATTGATAGCTGACTTAAATATCAACAAAAAACTAGGTAAATATTCTAATTCAGCCAAGTTTTAGTATAGGGACTTTTATTGAGGTAAAATATACATGGAATATGATGACTTCAGTGGCGTGTCAGGTGAACTCTGGCTGCAATGCAGAAGGTTGCGGGTTTGATTCCTGCTGGGTGCAAATATTTATGCTTAAAAATAAATATTTTTATCTGGTCTGGGTGTGTTTCTATGTATCATATGTATGTATTTACAAAAGGAAATAAATAAATACCTATAAGTAGTATATCCATAGTCTAGTCACTATAACACAAGCTTAGCAGCTTGCCATGGGGCTAGATGGCGCTGTGTGTTGGTCACAGGATTTATTTATATCACTAATCTCAGCACAAAATCTTCCCATCTAAATTCTATTTCTATTACCTGCATATTTGAATTGATAAAATTTATGGAAGTGCGGCTCTAATTCTCCTACTGACAGAAGGAAACACTCACAAAGGATCCCTTATTACATCTGTTTGTTAAAACAAGCCAGTAAAATAATAATTATCTATATATATTTCAGATGCAGAACTCTGCCATCATCTCACCAACCACTTAATTGAGTTAAAACAACCGATCAGAGGGATAGAAGTTTTGAAGAAGGCTATTAGAAAGATACAACTGTTTGACTCCCAGTTGACTTCAATCCATGCAGACTTGTGCCAGCTTTGTTTGTTGTCTAAATGTATGAAACCAGCTATAGAATTCTTGGACACGGATGTTACTGGAATAAGTGCAGAGGTAAAGAATTTATCATCTATCCCTACTTCTAACTTTGCTCATATGGTGAAGGAAAAGATTGTGAGGAAACCCACGGCTTAGTTATCACCAGACGTATCAACCACTTCTTTCCTCTGGGCATAGGTGCTGGGTAAGCCTTCGCCACCTAACAGCACCATAAAATGGCATGGATTAAAAAAGCTGCTTGAGCTGTATAAATCATCTGAAATTTAGATGAAAAGGCCTACTTCTAACTTATATCATTACATGAATCCAAAAGTGTGTTATGTTTTCACACCTAAGCTGCTCAACTGATTTTGATAAATTTTAGTTCTTACAGAGATAGGACTTTGGAGATTGCCATAAGCTATTTTTGATTCCGTCATTCCCGCAAGATACAGATTGCAGATCACAGCTAGTACAACTTATAATTTGAATCATTATTATATCAAGACCACTGCAAAGTGCATAGTTTGGTTTCAGTATTAAATATTATAATGGATATCAAATTGTCCGTATTTTGTTCACATTATCCCTGATGAATTATTGGATTTATCCCTTAGCCTACCTGTGCATTTGATATTCGAATAATGTTTTAATATGATACCAAAATAATACTCATACTATTTTCTAAATGAATGCTCCTTCTTATTTCAGTTGGGCGGCAATAATGATTCCAAACATTTCCTACTGTACTATTACTATGGAGGCATGATTTACACTGCTATGAAAAACTATGACAGAGCACTTTACTTCTTTGAAGTGGTTGTAACAGTACCTGCGATGGTTGTCTCTCATATCATGTTGGAGGCCTACAAGAAATATATTTTAGTATCTTATATTTTGCATGGAAAGGTGAGAGACCATTAAGTATATAGATAGATAGATAATAGAGCGGTGTTGGTCTAGTAGAAGATACCCCGACTTTCATTCCGAAGTTCGTGGTTTCAAATCCCGGCCGCACACCAATGTGTTTTTCTTTAAGAAAAAAATATGTGCGCTATTAACATCGCTCTTACGATGAAGGAAAACATCGTTAGAAAACCCACGGCTTAAAATCACGCACAAAGGCCCTATAGTAGGGCTAATTGCGGAAACACACAAGTTAAAACTTTAACTTTTAGATAGATAGATAGAATGTTTTTATTGTCTTCCCAAAAATAACAATTACAATAAAATAGCTAACTAAAGTAGAATTTCTAAAAATATATTGTTGTATTCCCAATACTTACATACTTTATTATTTTACTAAAAATATATAAAACCTACATGCATGAAAAGACAACAAGCTAATTCTTGTTTTCTCTGAAAATCTATGATTTTTGGTATATTTAATCTTATATTTAAAACATAACATGATTGAATCACTAAATTTTGAAGAAATGCTTACCAAAAATTGCACCCGACAGGACTTGAACCTGCGACCCCGATTCCGTATCGTGCGCTCGTTAATTGCGCAATTGGAAAGCGTTTCTTCAAAATTTAGTCATTCAAGTGTAGGAAACACAACCTATAAAAATTAAAATCATTATTGAATAACACTAATTTATACCAATTGAATTGTTCTAGGTTTTACAAATGCCAAAATATACATCCCAAGTGGTGTGTCGCTTCCTCAAACCACTATCTGTCGCGTACCACGAGTTGGCAACATCACAACACGCCGCCATCAAACACAGGGAAGCTTTCGTCAGGGACAAAAACATGGGATTGGTTAACCAGGTAAGAAATGACATTTAAAAATGCTTATTTAAGTTACAAGGGTAAATTGTAAAATAAGGTTAATTTAAATCTATTAAATACGTCATATTATGTATTAAGGAAACAGTTTTCGTCTTTAAATTGAACTAATTTTCCAGTTTTAATGTTGATGCTTTTATTATTGTCGGCATTATTTCATTGCCGTTTCTACCTTTCGGGGCCTCTATAGACTTCTTCCCTGTATCTTGAGGAAGGAGTCGGTAAAGGCTCACTAAAGCTAAACAAGAAATATCTAAGTTCTCGTTTTGATAGAAAGATGTGAGACTATAATTTTACATATCGCTGTCTTCTTTTTATAAAGTGGTGTGGCTCAAATATTGTTAGAGTTGTTAGGTCTTCCTAAGGCCTAACTTGACCTAGTGACTGCAATCAGAATACTAACTGGGGCCAACTGTGCAGTGCCTTCAGCTGCACCAAATTATGTATCTAGATAGTTTATAGTGTCCCTTGATGGACGCACTGGTGATTAGTGATTACCATGTTTTGTCAAAGCAACAATAATATACTGCATGTGTAGTGTTATATCAAACTGAGTCATCAACTAGGCAGAAAATAATACCAGTTTATGACTTCATAAAATTTGAACAAGATGCTAGGATGATAAGTAATATCGGCACTATTACTACATGTACGGTACACGTACGTACCTACATCCGTCTATTTGACACCGTCCGCGTGCGACCTTATTTCGCAATACTTACTCTGAATGGACTTTATTAATTGTAGTATTCTTTCGTACTCGTAGCAATAAGCAACAAACAATATCTTGTAGTAACTAAACATTAAATCATTTTCAAACATTAAACAGGATTTTAATCATAAACAATTAAGGTGTCTCGAACACTACTGTAGAGTAGACTAGACATAAAGTTAAAGTTTTAACTGTGTGTTTCCACAATAAGCCCTACCTACTATTGGGCCTTTGCGCGTGATTATACGCCGTGGGTTTCCTCACGATATTTGCCTTCACCGTAAGAACGATGTTAATAGCGCCCATAATTTTTTCTTAAAGAAAAAGACATTTCGCGGCCGGGATTCGAAACCAGGGCCTTCGGAATGTAAGTCAGGGTATCTACCACTGGACCAACACCGCTCTAGACTAGACACAATATCCTTTTTTTCTAGGTTGTAAGTTCAATGTACAAAAAGAATATCCAAAGGTTAACGAAGACATTTTTAACGCTTTCCCTGAGCGATGTAGCGGCGAGAGTGCATCTGTCGGGGCCAGCTCAGGCTGAGACTTATATTCTTAACATGGTAAGACTTTTTAAATCCGTACTATATTTAATAGCGCGCCGCGGTTTCACCCGCGTAACCGCGCGTTCTCGCGGGAATATGGGGATAAAAAGTAGCCTAAATGTTATTATAGGTCGCTACGTATATTCTAAGTTTCATCGCAATCGGTTCAGTAATTTTTGCGTTAAAGAGTAACAGTCATATACATACATACAAGCTTTCCCGTAAGATTATAAATATGAAAGTTTGTTTGTTTGTTTTCCTGTTCACGGTCAAACGGTTTGACGGATTTGGAAGAAAAATTGCATAGAGTTAGTTTAAGTAATGGAGAGTAACATAGGATACTTTTGTTCCCGATAATCTTGCGGGAGCGGGACTTATGCGGGTGAAACCATAATTGCACCATTGCATTGCATCAATCATTTATAGTTCTACCATAAATGATTGTTATGACAGTTTTACGTGTAATTATGCCAGAATTTTGTGTGTTAAATGATAGCATTTGATATTACCAATCTTTTGACTTTTGGTACTTGGACTTTTTGGTATTCCCAAAAATCAGACTTGTATGAAATATTCTTAAACTACCCCAATGCAATATAATATCATCTAAGTAGATTTATTAATCTTTTTTTTTTTATCATTTGTTAAAAAACTTTAATTATTTTTTTAAATTCACACGATTTATCGCGTATTTTTATTTATTCTCTTACCTCGACGTTTCAACCATGTTACAATGGTCTTTGTCTCCTTGCCTAGCCCCTTGTAACCTAGACCATTTTAACATGGTTGAAACGTCAATATACATGTCTACCATACACCAGATGACGATTATTTAAAAAAATAGGCTTAGATTTAAAATAATTCGTTATAATATTCGTGTTTTTTTTATGCTCAAGGCATATTAACTTAAAATATTTTTCGCAAAGAAATATATTTTCAAAAATTTCTCATGACAGGGTTCGAATCTGTGCCCCGTCGCAAACCAGGCGAGTGCTCTAACCACTGATTCCGTGTAGCTCAGTGGTTAGAGCACTTGCGAAAAATATTTCTAAGGTTATAATTCGTTATAGATAGAAGAAGGTGAAATCTACGCGATGATAAATCAGAAAGATGGCATGGTGGTGTTTCTTGATAGCCCCGAGAAATATGCGTCGCCGGAAACGTTGTGTGTTCTTGAACAACAAATGGCTGCTTGTACCAAACTGCACCAATATATACAAGAGATGGATGAGCAGATACAAGTCAACCCACAAGTTTGTAGCGCTTTTTATTATGTATTTATCTTTTCAACATGATTGATACAATGATTGAACAATTTTCTTAAGGACGCAACTGATGTGAAATCCCTTCCGATTGAATATTTTTCATAACCGGTATCAATAGATCTTTAAATATATTATGTTATTGTACATGATACAAAAAGTGTCCCCTTCATTTCAAAAACAATAAAAAATAACTTTAAATACCACTATTATACAGGCAAAGTTACCCCTGTTTTACAAAATAAATTAATTTTTCTTCTAAATCCTTAACCGCTATATTTTGATTTTGGCATCTTTATATTAGAAAATACAATACCTAGAACCTCTTCATCGCATTAAAAAATATTATTTTAATCTTCGTTAATGATTGATTTTACGAGAAATTGTAGTTTTTTTCATGCAATTCCATCTCGCTCATTTATATGCAATCGGACAAGGACCGATAATTATCATCTATCGCCGTCTTAACAATAGAACCAGGTAGTTCTATTCAGATTTGACATCCTCTTGATGGCACGCGTCAGGCAAACCCCTGGCTAAGAAACAGAAGGTACAAATATTTATGTTTAAAATTTGTTTATGGTCGGGGTGTTGCGTTTATATTTTACTAGCTGCGCCCTGCGGTTTCACCCGCGTAAGTCCCGTTCCCGCGGGAATATCGGGAAAAAAGTAACCTATGTGTTAATCCAGGTCCCCAGCTACCTATATTCCAAGTTTCATTGCAATCGGTTCAGTAGTTTTTGCGTGATTGAGTAACAAACACACATACTCGCAAACTTCAGCTTTATAATATTAGTAGGATGTACAAGTATTATATCCATTGTCTAGTCACCAAAACACAGCTTTAGTAGGTTGACATGGGTCTATATGCGGCTGTGTGATGTTGAAAGAATTGTTCTAGGATTTTCCTATTATCCCATACTGATGTTGTTTTAGCTTTCAAAATTATGATTGTAACTTTTACTCTTATTTTCAGTATGTGAAGAAATCTGTAGGATCACACGATGAAGACATACCGGCCACTGGTCAAAACTCAAAGACAACATACTCAATGTAAGTATCAATTAAAACCAAAAGCAAAGATTTAATAGTATGTCAGTCAATAATCTAAATCTGAGCTCAAAATCTTGACATTTTGCAAAGATTATGTTAATAATATACAACCTCTGTGGCGCGTCGTGCAAATGCCCAACTGCAATGCGGAAGGTTGCGGGTTCGATTCCCCCCGGGTGCAAATATTTCTGCTTAAAAATAAATATTTCTATCTGGTCTGGGTGTCTTCCTATGTATCTTAAGAATGTATTTACAAAAAAAAAGTGTAAAATGTAGTATATCCGTTGTGTTGTACCCAAAGGACAAGCCTAGTGCTTAGTCTGGGGCTAAATTGCGCAGTGTGTAATGTCGTGCATTACAAACAATTCATTATATTAGCCCTTACCCGTCCATTGTCTCACATTGGCCTCCTTTCCTATCCTTTATTAATTCATAATTAAAATAACAATCATTCTTCATATCCCTTTTTATTTAGCCCACCATAACAAATAACAATGCAGTAACATAATAACCAAAATAACTATGATAATAAAACACAATTTATTAATAGTATAAAAATTAACTATATCAGTTCATCAACAACTGTATTAGTTTACAAAGCTTCATGAACAGATTGAGTGAATACAGTCATGCTCTCTATAGGTGTTTGGGGTGTTATTCCGTGTCCTAAATTAGCTATGTATCTTGTTTTACCGAACTTTTTCACCATTTCTGTGGTCAGTTTCTTTAACTCCTCCTGAAAAACAAATTGCACTGTTGGGATGCACCGTCGAGTTGAACTAGACGAAGCTTGCGCGGGCGAGCCCCTGATTGGACTTATTATCATTTTGATATGGGTATAGTCATGATGACTTATATATTGTTTATGAACATTGATAGGCATTTTGTAAATCAAATAACAATTGGCAGATTTTTAACCTTCAGATAACTAGATCCAAAGTTTTTTTCTTATTAAACAACCATGACTTAGAATTTCGCATATTGAAGATAAAAACAGATAAGGGCATTGGGTTAGTGTACCTTCTCCGTACTTACTGGTGATTTATACAGATCCTGTGGATCGAGATTCCCTTGCAATGTAATATTGTCCCCAACTATTTTTCTAGCTTCAACTGGATCTACAGTCCAATCAAGGCCAATAACTTCATACCCTAACTCTGCTTGTGCATCTAAAGAATGTCCACCACCTTTAGCAAAAACTGTCTGAAACACACAAAAAGTGCCTAATTTTTTTGTCCATAATAGGCTAGCATTTGACCTCATCTCACCTAATGGCAAGCGACAATGAGGTTGATGATAAAGCATTTGAAAAATAAGTTATAAATCCAAAAAAAATTGGGTCTAAGTCTCATTCTTTTTTGTTAAATAATTAAATATGAATTAAAAATATATTTTCTTCAATGACAGCATAAACTTAAAAAATCTTTGCAAATATATTTTATCATTTCCATAAAATTACCATTGGTACTTGTTCCAAAGATTTATCTTCCAATTTAGTTTTGACTCCATTCCGTATGTCTTTCAAGTATGGAATGCTAAAATCTAGAAATTGTTCCCTTGTTAAATGATCAGCACTGGACTCAAAAACTTGCAGCAATTGTGCTCCACTTTCCACCTAGAACAAAACAAGTTGGAGTTTAAAATCTGTATATAATCATAAAATCTTCTAATTTTAATTTTGCACCCAGTGATTAAGTTTGATTTTATCTGTAACTAAAATAAACTTTACCTGCATAACCAAATAGTCTATGATAACATTTGTTAACAATTTCAGCAACTTGTGAACATCCTTTGGATGATTTTGAAGCCAATCTTTTGTTTTCGCCATAGTCTTACTTCCTCCTCCTTCTATCATGTATCCCATTAATGTAAACTGAAACAATAAGGAACTTTGGGAATTATATTTCATGATCAAACAGTAGTTTTGCAGTAATCAATCATAATCAAACAAATTGTTAATGTATGTTAGATACAATTTGTTTCCAAAATAGAAAAACTAGCAAGATCTTGTTTCTACAATAAAATAAATAATTCATTTTCTTACAGGTGCACCAGTGAATCCTATTAAAGGAACTTTCCCTTCAATTTTATGCCGTGTCAATGTAATTGCTTCTCCAACATAAAGCAATCTTGATACAGCGCCATCAACTTGCAGTTTCTCGATCTCCGATGGATCTTGCAATGGCGTCGGAAATACCGGACCCTGTCAATGTTGCAATGACTTTTTATATTTATGTGCAAAATTAAAATTCTAAGATAAAAACTGTTTTTGATTTAACATAATTGCTGTAGAGTAGGTACAATCTTTTGATAGACAAAAATGAGACTGGTAAAAGTTTGTAAGGTTACTAGAATGTTATTGTTGCTAACTGATATTTAAAACAGCTTTAACATCCAGAAACATTAATACTGCACAAGAGTTCTATTATTTTTGTCTCTGCCTATGATGTGTAGATGTCATTAAAGTTAGTATTAAAAAGTAAAAAACTAGTATTCTTTTTGTACACATCCTCAATATTACCACTAGGTACAGAAACTTTATTGGCTAAATGTCATGGGGTTATAAAATACCCTAGACCTTTGGAAGACTTGGAAATCCAATACACAGAGGTCCATTACAATAAGTCTATAAATTGCAAAGTATGTAGGCTCCTGTGACATCTTACTGCCTAACCACTATAAGAGAAGGGGGTCTTGCTCTAAAGTGAGACAAAATTATTGGGCTAACTATATTTTAGTTATTAAAGTTAGTTAGACTTACCACACCAGGATGCATTTCAACTGTCATTCCAAGAGCTTGTGGTATTACTAGAATATCACTGAATATAATTGATGCATCCAAGTCAAACCTTCTCAAAGGTTGCAACGTCACTTCGCAAGCCAGTTCCGGAGTGCGGCAGACTGTGAAGAAATCATGTTTAGCTCTCACTTCTTGAAACTCTGGCAAATATCGGCCGGCTTGTCGCATTACCCAGACTGGAATTTTATCTACTTCTTTGCCCGAAGCGGCACGGAGTAGTCTATCGTTCTTCAATATGGGAAATTGCTGTGAAATATACAGTATTTTTTTAAGTATTATGTAGATAAAAGAGGAAGTTCTTACGTCGCGTAGGTATTTTACGATAAACTTACTTTATTTTGTGGCATGTTGATTGCGGTTCAAGTAACTATGTAACGTTAATAGAGATTGGTTACTAATTTATTATTTCATGGAATATTAGAAAGACCGAAAAAGAAAACAGCAAAACAAACCGACACAACACGTACCGGACGAGTTTGTGGTAATGACAGTGACAAAATCAAGCATTTCAATTGTCATTTTTATTATTTCTTATCGGTTGTGAACCGATTATGGCCATTAGGAAGTTAGCCAGTGTCAAGTATTCCAATATTATATTATGCAAGTTATTTGCATCGAAACAGTCAAGTCGTCACAGTTAAAGTCAAGTCTAGGGAATCATTTGTAAACACGGCGGCCATTTACAAATAATCTTCACGGAGCCTTGGAGACAACACTAAGTTAATGTTTTGCACCGATTTTCACTTTCATTCCACTTGTACACCTTCACGAAACTAAATTGATTAATATGCCCCCGAAATTAAACAATTTGCACGCATATGAACTAGGTTTCACAAAAATAAAAATTTAGCACCACATCTCCTCAACGAGTTCCCGCCAAGACTCTCAAATTGTCATTTTGAAATTGACGGTAATCTTCTTCTTTAAAAATGGCTTTTCCTTTCGGACATTTACCAGTGTCAAGTATTATCAATATTTGCAAGTTATTTGAGAGTCTTGGCGGGAACTCGTTGAGGAGATGTGGTGCTAAATTTTCATTTTTGTGAAACCTTATTCATATGCGGGCAAATTGTTTAATTTCGGAGGCATATTAATCAATTTAGTTTCGTGAAGGTGTACAAGTGGAATGAAAGTGAAAATCGGTGCAAAACATTGACTTAGTGTTGTCTCCAAGGCTCCGTTAAGATTGTTTGTAAATGGCCGCCGTGTTTACAAATGATTCCCTAGACTTGACTTTAACTATGACGACTTGACTGTTTCGATGCAAATAACTTGCATAATATATTAAAATACATGACACTGGCTAATTTCCTAATGGCCATAATCGGTTCAAAACAGATAAGAAAAAAAAAAAAAAAAAAGTTATTTGCATTGAACAAAACAGTCAAGTCGTCATAGTTAAAGTCAAGTCGAGGGAATCATTGTAAAAAGGGGGCCATTTTTTACAATGTTTATTCACGGAGCTTTAGAGAAAACACTTAGCTAAAGTACACGTTTTGCACCGGTTTTCACTTTTATTTACACTTGTACACCTTCACGAAACTAAATTGATTAATATGCCCCCGAAATTAAACATTTTACATGCATTTGAACTAAGTTTCACAAAAATGAAAATTTAGCAACACATCTCCTTAACGCATTCCCGCCAAAACTCCAATTGACGGTAATTTGATGTATCGTGGTTAACACGCCATCTATAGTTGAATAGCGACACTGTGTCACTTGATTTTTGAGAGTTATTGATAGAGATGCTAGATGCATATTATAGATGTCTTTGTTTCTAATTATAAGTTTTTGCTGAAATCTGAAATGAACTTCGTTGTTCTTGAAATTCAGCGATAAAGACAATTTTTGGCGGTAAATATTTACTGACGACGAACACGTAGATGTAATTCTGTATCATATTACATTATTAAATTATTTATTATAAGTACATTACCTATACCTAAGTACTGAAGTATACGTCTATCTACCTCTAGTCAACGTAGTCATCATCATCTAATTTATCAGTCCACTTCTGAACATAGCCCTAGGTAGAATTTTACCGATTTCGTAGAAATATCGGGAATACAAGTAGGCAGCCCATGATGTGTAGTTAGTAAGTACTTATATTATAATCATTGGTCTAGAAGATTTCTTGTGAAGGATAATAGTATTATTTATTACATAGGTAGGTATATATTTACAAAAAAAATATAGATACCTATCCACAATTTTTAAGTAGCCTTTATTACCTGAAGAGAAAAAATGTTAGTTCTTTCTCATTTTTTTCTCCCATTGGCCACAAAACGCCTAAGTACCTACCGACCTATAAGACATTCTAAAATAAACTTATTCACAAAAAACCTTATAAGTACTTAGTTTGCAAGTTCTCATCTACCTGCTAGAACACCTCTATCAAAAGGAAAAAAACTCAAATGAGAGGGGTTTACGATAACACCGTGGTTTTTATAAAGCGACAAGGCGACCTTTCACAATATGGCATTTTTTGTATCGAACCCTTATCCCGCGCTCTCTAATAAACTTTATTCGCCTCACAAAAAAGGCATGACGTTTGAAATTTAGCTAACACAAAAAACATCGACGTTTTGGAATAAATAAACCTACCTACCTTGCCTTGTGCATAGCTTTCCTACCTCTGCACAAGGTAAGAATGTTCGGATCAAAATATTAGGTAGGTAGTATAGATACGTTTAAATCTCTCATCTGAGTGATGTTCCCAAATGCGTCCCTTTCAAGAGCCCTAGGAACGCTAAACCCCAAATTGTTAGGGGCCATCACAGACTTGTATACAAGTATACCTAAGTCATCTTCTGCAAATAGGTATTAAGTTTTCGTAATATTTTACGGCTGGCCTGTAACCATTTGTCTGAAACCATGGACCAAGCAGTTTACCCGCCACTGTGTGGATAGATCTTAAAGTTCGGTAGTCTCCCCCAGATTCCTTAGTCGCCTTTTACAACGTTCATATTAATATGCAGTTAGATTAAATAAGTAATAGGTTTATATACTGTTAATAATATTAGTATTGTGATATTAAGTAACCAAGTATAGGATAATAAATGCGTTTCCTTATTTAAAATAGGTCAAACAATCTACTTGCAACAGTAATAGCCAGTTATTTTCATAGAACTTATCAAATTAGAACCAAAGATGTCGATTTCAGCCCAAATGCCAGAAGATGAAAAGTGTGGGAATTAATGTTTTTTGTCCAAAACAAAAGAAATAACAAAAGATTACATGCAATAATTTCTGATCCCGTTATGTGTAAAAAATGGATGAAAAAGTTAATGGCTCGCGTATCTCTGCGATTTCTTTTCGATTCGAAGTTTTTTGCAATTAGTTATCAAGTTCGGTGAGCGCAGCAGGGGCGTTTACGATGTTTTTTTTTGAGAGTCTAGATGGGTTTATTTTTAAAGCAGTGGCAAAAGTTAGTTAGGTACCTGCCTACAGAATGATTTTTAAGATCAACCTTTAGGGTAAGTAGGTTAGGTTATTATATTACTGTAATTTCTTATTTAGAAAGAAAAAGATGCGTTTGGTTAGATAAGTTAGGTTTTTCAGCGTTTCATTCAGCAGCAAAATATTGCTATTTAATTATAATAAGTTTCCACCCTGGCTAGGAATCGAACCTGTAAAATCAAATGAATTTACACTATACTAAATTATATCGACAGTGCTGCTGTCAGTGTTTTGATGTCCATATTCGATCAACTCTAGAATTAAAATTATCTTAAGCAAGAGCCACTGAGCCTAGTAGGCTTTTGGCGAAATCGTGTTGATGAAATTTGGTGCTGAAGTTTCAATTTCGTGAAACTTGTTTAGTTAAAACGCCGGTATATTGTTTGATTTAGTTGGCAATTTAGTTGTGAAAATGAAAACTATTGCCAAACATGGACTTTCCTCGTAGCTTGCAAATCGCGTAAAGAGTTGTAAAATTGTTTGGTAGGTTCCCGCCATTTAACTAGGACTTTCTCGACTTAACTTACAACTACGACAACATGATTGCTTTTGTATCTGCAAATAATATGAAATACGTCTAGTGTCCAGTACGTAAATGTCCTTAATCGGTTTAAAACTGCATGCTAGACGGCTTTCTTTTTGCCTTAATTAAACAGCGACAACTTGCGATTGAATTCGTGAGATATGCTTAGGGGAACGAACTGTTGACGCACTTACCCACCTACTTTATATTATTTTGAATCATTACCGTCTATCTAGCTACTTACTACGATTGAAGAAATTGGTTGTAGGGTAGAGTTTATCTAACTTCTTACTAATATTATAAACGCGAAAGTTTGTATGTATGTATTTATGTATGTGAGGTTGTTACTCTTTCACGCAAAAACTACTGAACCGATTGCGATGAAACTTGGAATATAGGTAGCTGGGGACCTGGATTAACACATAGGCTACTTTTTATCCTGTTATTTCCGCGGGAACGGACTTACGCGGGTGAAACCGTGAAGCGCAGCTAGTAATATTATAAACGCGAAAGTTTGTATGTATATATGTGACTTTGTTACTCTTTCACGCAAGAACTAAGGAACCGATAGCGATGAAACTTGGATTATAGGTAGCTGGAGACTTGGAATAACAGATAGGCTACTTTTTATCGCGATATTCCCGCGGGAACGGGCCTTACGCGGGTGAAACCGCGGGGCGTAGCTAGTCACTAAGAGTTATAAGCAAAGAATCACTAAATAACAGCAAATAGACTAGATAGCAAAATAAATATTTTGTAAACAACAATAATAATATGAGAGTATCTACTGAAGTCGCTTAATTTGTGCCATTGTCACACTGTTTTTTGTTGCTGAAACTTTTTTATGAAAATTGTCTTGAAGTTTTCTTAAGAGGGTTATTTTGCTACTTTAAATTATGTATTTTCTAATCTTTGGGTAATTTCGCTACTTAGGCAGTATATGCGTGCGTATCTCGTATCTACTTAGTAAGGTGTATGTAGGTATATGTACTACTCGCTTCGTGGAGCGGCAATACCGAACAATTGCCACTAATGCAGGCTCAATTTATTTACGAGCCAGTCGGTAGGGGCGCAGGGAACAGAAGGATAGACAAAATCGTAGAGTCGACATTTACCTATTGTTAAATTAACTTGTAATAAGTTTTTATTTTAATTGATCTAGCCTTTTTGTCAAACCCAGTATAATTAAATCTCTTCCCCAATCTTTCAATAATATTTTTTTTTTCTGGTAGGTAGGTTGGTACTTTATTAATAAAACACAATATTTACCGGGTTTTACTTGCGTTTTATTAACGTCAAGTAAGTAGTCACTGCAAATTTTGCGAAAGCTCGGTCGTTTAAAAATAATGACGTTATTGAATAAAACGCGACAAAAACCCTATAAATTGTGTTTTATTTTGCAAAACCGCGAAAACCTTAGACAAAATTAGGTAGGTATTTATTTTTTATGTAGATTAATTCATATGTATTTTTTACTTATAGGGAAATAAACAAAAAACAACTATAAACCCAAGTAATCTACATAATATGCGTTGATGGAACCTTCAATTGCAGAATGACCTCGCAAGGTCTTCACCTGTGAAGTAGGTACTTAATAAATACACACGTGTATTGGTTTGGACAAGGTTTCTCGTTCTGCATGACCCTCAAAGTACAGTCATTAAGTATGCAAGGAAGTTTTGTTACGTTTGATTAATACGTACTTAATTTTAGTAACTAAACGCTTTTGAGTTGTGATGTGATTATTAAAAAAAAAAACTTTATAATTGATTTTTTTTAAAGTAGGTATTTATGTGTCTACATAAGTATGTAGGTTTTTTTTTTCTACTCAATTAAATTTAAATTTTGGATTTTAACTTTTATGGCTTAGGTCTACGGGCTACGAATAATGCTACGAAACTGGATTCTCTGCCTATGCCTTCTATTGACGTATCGATTTACTTTAGATAGCTTTATACAGGGTAAACCATTTTGATGGGTTTTCAGGGAGACATCGTAAATTATAAGAGATAACAAAAAATGCTGAAAGGAGTTGCGACCCCGATTTTGACAAAAAAAAACTAAAAAGATTTAAAAATAAATTGGTTCAGCATTTTTCACTATCTCTTAGAGTTTAGGATATCCCCCTGAAAGCCCATCGAAATAATTCACCCTGTATAGCTACATATTACATGAGCTTTTTTTGCTTTTGACAATTAGATTTTTCTTATGTTTTCGCGATTTTGCATTGAAACAATGCTATTAATAAATAAAACGCGATCATAACCCGGTAAATATTTTGTATTAGATTTTGACAAATTATTTTGGTAAATGGTACAAATGTAACGTCTTTGCAACTGTGACCCCTATTGGGCCAAAATAGTAGGTAGCTAAAGTTACCTCAAAATGAAAAAAAAACAGCTGTTTTTGATGAAGAACAATGTAGCTCAGTGAGCCAATAAACGTCTGCTTAGCAGTGGTATTCTCTAATGTAACAGCCTATACCTCGACGCTGTTTCAGCGTCGAATCAGAGTGAGCGTCCAATCAGAGCGTCGTCGTATTGCTCAGATTCGACGCTGAAACAGCGTCGAGCTCTAGGCTGTTACATTAGAGAATAGCACTGCTGCTTGTGATGCAGATGGTTTGATTCCAGGAGTACAAAAAGGTTGTACGATATTTTTGTATCAGTAAACCTGTGAGTTTATTAAAAAAATAACAAGTATTTTGGCTTAGTTAGTGACATAGGCGTGGGTAAATTTTCATATTATTTATTCGAAGACAAGTAATTAGCATAAGGTATACTTGAGAACAATACAAATATACCTAATAATATTAATTTTAATAAGCATCAAAGATCAACGAACTCTGAAGGTTTTGTAAGCGGAAGAAACAAGTAACTACGTAAGACTAATAGCGACTCCAAGGTTTTCCTTGTTCGTGCAGGAGGAGGACATTGACTCAAGCAGTGTAAACAATTCTTATCTTGAGCTTTGGCTGCAACGTCGGCTCGCAGCTTTTATCTACACTAAATTGTTACTTATACTTCAAAATTTTAACTTTTAGTTTGGTAGTGTAGCGTAAGAAGTATGAAATTTCCTAATGATTATGATATTGTTTTAAAATTTCACAATATAAATAAATGCAAATAACTTGTCGCATAAGTTTTTTTATTAATCACGATTTTTAAAGCTTACGTTTATCTAAATATACTATTTTCATGGTCACAGGTTGCCTGAAAATGTTATAAATCCTTTGATACTCGGTCATTATAACCAATCAACTAAACTAATTCCTTAACATATTGGCCCCAATTAAAGTTTTTTAGAAGTGGGTTCTTTTTACACGACTGTCAAAGGAGGTGTTATGTTCTTAGAACTTCTTGATGATGATAAAAACGATTAATACAAAAATAAATTTATTTACAAGGCTTGAAAGTAGATATTTACTTCCTTAAATATCTAATTATGTTTAAAATCTCAGCTATATCTAATAGGTATGTATTTAGATTTAAGGGAAATTAAGTAGGTAGATACTGTGGCTTAGAGAGAGTAACTTGTGGATAAAGTCGGGGACAAAAGCAACCCAAAAGCAGGTTCCACTATTTATCTATCAAGTAAAATCATTTAAATAGGTCAACAGTGCGAATCCCATAAAAAACGTGAATATAGTTCGTTATTTCAACGGCGAGTTTAGGGGGAACGTATATTTTATGCGGAAGCATGGTCTTCTAGCCTTGATTACAATCTTAAGGCGGGTGTACACTAGAAACACGGAGTTTTGATACTCGTAATTTAGAAAGCGGTTTTTTGCCACGGACAGCTGGCCACCAATCAAAATGTGCATGTGCACTTGGGGTTGTCTACACTGATACAAATTGACGACTCATACGCAAAGATTATTAAATAAAAGGGGATTAGAAGGTGCATTTCAACGATCTTGATTCGAGCGTTAATTATAACTAGGTAATCTTCAAGTGCCAATAAATTGATTTTAGATACAATGTAAACCACTAACTGAATCATTTTAACATCATAGGCAGACATTGTAAATTTTACAGCAGCAGTAATAATTATTAATAATTGCTGCTTTTTAATAAATAAAATTCTGTGAAGATCACATACCTACCACCATCTTCATTGTAAGCTAAATCCATTTTTTTAAGCGAAAAAGTACTTACTTGGGTATTGAACCCGCAACCTAGCTCCTTTTTATTTTTTCAGCAAGCACTACCTTCTACATTGCAGTGGTAGTTATTTAACGTGAATTTAAAGTAATGCGATATTGTCCACAACATATGCCACGTATTATGCAGGGGATGACTGTACTCTACAGTTAAGTCTAGAGGTTACCTTTGATAAAACTGTTAAAATGGGATCTTTGGTATTTTCTCTATTCCACAGTCATGGTCAATATCTTTTCTCATACGCTTTGTTTGTGCGAGAACGTAATCACCATCGATCGACGGCTAGATTGTGGTGTAGTAAATGGTCTTTGGAATTGGAACATCCATTTAGATGTCGTCAAAAATGATAACATGTTTTGAAGTTAAGATGATTCATTTTGATTATAAAATTCGCTCGATTGGATGAACAGTTTGATGTAAGTCGATTAAGTTTTAATTAAATAATGAGTTCTTTCTAATTAATTTCATAAGGGTTTTATGGCAATTGAAACTAAAAAAGTGCGTGTGGCAGAAAATGGCAGTTTGAAGAATCTTTAAACTGCTGTGAATTAAAATTTAGTAAATAATGTTCGCTTAAGTTTTGTTTATGCTTTAAAAATATTTAAAAACGTAATAAACTACTAATAAAACGTAATAAAACGAATGTAATTGTTTAGTTCAAAACATTCATTCATCAATTTATTTTGAACAGTACGAAGTAGGTAGAGGTAGGTTACCTTTCATTCAAGATGACTACTGATTTTGAATGAGTTGGTCAATTTATCAAGCGGACGATCAGTCGAGCTTCCATCCATGCTCTTTGTAACTGTGTCCGGCAGTTAGTAAATCTTTGAGATAAAAAGGTACCAGTAAGTAGTAATATAGCTTTACTGAATTTGCTAACGTATTTTGAAATAGGTTGACATTTAGATGAATGAGCAATTTTACCTTACCTGTATTTATACTAATATTATAAATATTTATTTGTTTCTTTGTTTGTAGGTAATGAATAGGCTTTAAAACCACTGTACCGATTTTAAAAATTATTTCACCTACATTTTTTGAAAAATAACTGCTACTTATGATGTCGACCTTCGTGAAAGTTTGGGACTTACGCGGACGGAACCGCGGGATACAACAAATAAGAAAAAAAAGCGAAAAATTAACGATATGACGATTGTGTTGTATAAGAAACTAGCTGCGCCCCGTAGTTTTACCCGCGTAAGTCCCGTTTTAGCGGGAATATCGGGATAAAAAGTAGTTTATGTGTAATTCCCGATATCCAGCTACCTATATTCCAAGTTTCATCGCAATCGGTTCAGTAGTTTTTGCGTGATTGAGTAACAAACACACACACACATACTCATAAACGTTCAGCTTTATAATATTAGGAATGTGTTCTCTTTCAGCATATCTAATGTGATTATAAATGATCATAACACTAAGGATTTTTATTGAAATCCTTTCTAGACATGTATAGGTAGGTACATATACCGTACCTAATTCTTACTTCACCGCCTTTATCCAGTCAAGTCTCAATTTCTTTAACATGATTATTGTAAGTAGATGTAGAGTTGTAGAGAGGCGGTCCACAGCGAGGGTTCGCGTGGGCGTCGTCATTGTTTTTTACCTTTTTTGCTCGCCAGCCTTGCTTGTGGGCTTGAAATTTAAGTTTTTATTCCCTCCTCTCAAGCTGCATCGCTTGCAGGTAAATTAGAATTTTTGTTTTTATTTTGTTGGAGGATTTCGTGTGCGTGACTTTATTTTCTGATTCGAATTTCGAAGTAGGTACGTAGGAACCTATACCAGTATATCGAAAGTCGATATTTAGGCAGCTTCTCAAACGAATACAAGAACATCTAAGGAATTTCATAGGTTGTTAGAAAGTCAATGAAAATAATGTTGAATTTTCAAGGTTACCTATGTGACATATATTAAAGATTAGATTCCTAAAAACACTTTGTGTACTTTCAAAAAACTCTTTATTAGGTTGTGCTTGCTCGTAGTGTGCGTGCTGTCTAGGTAACAATTTACCTAGTAGTTGCAAATAATTAAGCCACCTCGTTCTTCCTCAATACGAATATTTATTCTGCCTATTTTATAACCCAAATGATATAAAAATAACCGACTCATCCTTAGAAGTTTTGTTAAGTATTTTTATTGCATCAAAATTCTTTTGACATGCACGGTCTACCTACGATTCACAAACAAAATCCCGACAGCACCGCGCTCACGACCGGTCCAAAAAACCACGTAGTCAAATATCCTTCGCCCGTCACTCTATCACACTACATGATTATTCGTGAACGTATAAGTTTCCTATTGGGATTTTGTGCGGCGTGGGTTGGAAAGTGGCAGTGTGCGCCAGGCCTCGGAATTTGGGTTCGGGGTGAATACCCTCGAGCCGGTAAAAACTATTTTCAAGGTTAACTCTGTTGGAGGGGAGCGTCGCGGTTAGAGGTGCAGGGCGAATTCGGCGCGGGGAATGCGGGGTGAAGGGGACGGGGTAGCGCCGAAATGCTGATAGCCCTCCTCCCCTCCCGACGTCCCTCGCGTCGTCCCTTCTCCTGACACTCCCGACTTCACTGCACCCTGGCGTGCACCACTAAGTATTCACTCGATATAGCAAAGGCTTCTTTGTTGCTTAAATACTTGTATATACGAGAACCTGCTAATAGGTAGTAGGTACGTTTCTGCAGTTGTTTATCATAATCGTACTACAATCGAAATTGAATAATAATAATTTTAATAATAATTTATTTTTCCTTGAAACATATATAAGTTTGTCTTAAAACTAATTTAACAATATATTATACATGTGTATCTAATTACAGCATAGAAAGATAATATAAAAATACTTTAATATAAGTAGAAGTTCTTTAAGTACTTATCTAAGTTTCAGCGACAATCAAAGTTATACAAGATGTAACAGGTAAGCCCTTTTAATCCGAAAGGGGGTTGTTCTAGACGTCTAGGCGAACACCTTTTGTTCTACGACTTTTGAAAATTCGAACTTTTTTTTTGAAAATTTTGAGATTATGTTTCACTGGAAAACAGCTGTTTTTGAAAATAAAGGTAATTGAAGGTTTGATTGTAGTAGACCAAACTAAATGAAAGAACAACATAAGGTCAATGACCTCGAACTCTAAGAAACAGCTGATTTTCAAGTAAACTATACACCTAAATTTTTCGAAAAGTACTTCGAATTTTCAAAAGTCGTAGAACAAAAGTTGTTCGCCTAAACGTCTAGAATAACCCCCTTTCGGATTAAAAGGGCTTACCCGTTACATCTTGTAGACTGTATATTTTATAACTTACCTACTAGTAGACATTCCGGAATGTTTTAACTGAAATTCATGTGGTAAATATAAAGGAATAGGTCTTACGAAGGTGATAGTTATACATTTTACAGCCAAACGCCACGATAATAGTTTTAGTTTTTCATATAACTGAGTCCGTTTTAGCACTAAAACAATAAGTTCCACTTAATTACCTGTTTGGGCCGTAAATCAGCACGCATTCACAACACAACTGGGGTCTAGGTTCCCCTGATTTATGGAAAAGCGAAAAGTATGTGAAACTTGCGGTATATGAACCGTACGAATAACTTGATTAGCCTCCGCCAAGGAGGCACGTTGGTGAGGTAGGTAGGTACACGTTAATTTGTTAAAATTGTTGCGATTGTGTTGACCGTTTTTGGAATAGTAAGGCTATCGCTCCCCTTCGTGTAATTCGCCATTAGTCGTTTGCACTCGGCTTTTTACCTTAATGAGCTCCCCCTGTTGCCTTCTGCGACACGCACACGCAACCAATACGCATTTTTGTGCACCAAAAACCTTACTAGAATTTTTACATTTTCGTCACAAAAATGTTTTGTTGATACGAGTGTAATTTATCATTGTGTTGATTTACTACTGTTGATTTAGTGCATTACTACCTGAACTTTAGTAGATACCTACTCTATGCTTAATCTAATAGCTTTATTTACACAGTGCGAGTTAGCGTGCGAGCTGTCTAGACAGCAGACAGCTACTCATACGACAGTAGATCGAGTCGCCTTGGCTGTCTATACACTATAAATATCATAATTCATAAATTATGAAAAAAAAAGTTAAAAAACAAGGTAAGCTTTGGTATAAGTAAGTAGGTACAGTTTTCGCGAAAATCTATTTTTGCCCATATAATTTTTATCGTGTTAGCTCAGATCTTTAATACGGGCTATAGGATCTCATAATCGGATCAAACTCACCTATAAATTTCAACTGAAATTGCCAGGTCCACTTGTTCGGGAGAAAATCGGTGGTGACACACATATAGACCGACAGACGGAGACGTAAGTGATCTTATAGAAGTTCCTGTTTTACTTTTGAGTTATGGAATCCTAAAAAGTTCATCTGTACCTATATTATGTAATCAACGAGAAATAAAACTCACAGACAAAGTTTACATAATTCAAACCTTATGGCACTAATCCATATCAATCTTCAGTTTTTTACCAAACATAGAAAAGCTATCTCGCAACATACAGGGAATTATTATAAAGGGTTAGTGAGAGTTTTTGCTGTCATTTGCTTTGACAGCGGAGATGAGAACAGGTTGTGGTTGTAACCCACCTGTCGTTTCCTCGACTATGCTACGCGTATGAATTTGAATAAATATTATACATATTTTGTTTATTTATTACGCAAAAAAATGTTTATCTTTTGTTAACTTAAAGTTGAAAATAAAGTCTGTTCCTTTTAAGCGAAAACAAAAAAAATGATGAAGTAGGTACTTATAGGTTATACTATAAAAAGATAGGTTATCTATCGTAATTACCATTTAACTCTATGTAGATACATTGAAAATAAGCAAAACGTAAGCTCAACAATCGAATAAGAACAAAATATTTAAGTACAAATAAAATCAGTTTAGTTTTAGAAACAAAAAGTAAGTAGGTACCTAACACAACCAAATAGTCAAGTGAAAACGGCCATAAACTTGCATGTTTCGCCATAACTTTCCCTTTTCGTTGTTCTTATCAATTTTTACAAAAAATATTTTAGGCTTTGCGGCTTACATAACAATTAAGTGGCTAGCTTTAGGATAGTGCGTGCATTGGGTGCGTGCGATAGCGATCTTCGTGGCCCCTCGGTCCTGCCGAGCGCGGGCTGCCGGGCCGGCCCCCGCGTAGCTTCAAGCCTTCACGAACCAGAGGGTTTTTTGCGCGAACCCCGAGGGTGGCGGAGCTCCTCACAAAAAACTCTATAAAATAACTCAACAGAACCGCGCCGCTCGCTCGCCCGATTCGTGATCGCGGCTAACAACGAATTATAATAAGCTTTAATTAACGTCAACGACGAATATTTTCTTGAATAGGTACAACGATTTCTTATAATAAAATGCTTGCTTTTGTTGTGTTAAGGAAGTAAACGCTCAAATTATTGCTACAGTTCTGGACGGACGAATTTTATTTAGCTAATATACTAAGTGCTTAAGAATCCTACTGAAGTTAGGATTAATTTCAAAGAAAATCTTACAAACAATTAGAGCATTTTGCTGTAGGTAAAACCTAGTCAAATTCTATGTTTAGATATATAAAAAAGATTGAAAACATTTCTTGTATTTACTTATTTCCCTAACCTACGTTTTGAACCATGTTATTATTAAATAAATTAAATTTGTTCGCAAATGTGTTGAATCTGTGATTAAATATTTTAAATTTTTAAAAGATTTATTTTAACCACATGGGCACCAACCACTAAATAATAGCATATTAAGAAAGTACTAAAGGTACCGATATAATTTTACGATGTTTGGACACATGTGCCAGAGCGGTGCTAAATATTTTCTGTTTAACTCTACTAAAATAATATGGATACATTTATCATAATCAATAAAAATTAACACGTTACTGCGGTTTTTAAATAAAAACTCATTCTATTTCTATGCCTGAAGCATTATTGGTTTTGTATTCGGGTAGGTCCGGTCCGATATTTCGTTTTACGATCATCTGTTTATCATCATTTATATATAGGTAATTATAGGTAGGTATGTTAAGAGTTAGAGTTATAAAACTACATATCAACTTAACTACAAATAAATCAATGTGTCAATAGCTTTTTGATAACTGTTCTTAGTTGAATGAACCGTCTTCATATTTTACTTCTAAATAGATCGATAAATGCCTACGCAAGTATCTTTGTCCTATCGATATTTTTCAAACTTAACACATAATTTGTTCGTTACCCGTCTATAATAAATTAATTAGGTACTTCATCATCATCATCATCCGAACGATGTTTCCAGTCACATCTCTCTCGGGAACCCGCGGTGGTCCGCTTTCCTGCTTTTGTGTAGTGAGACCATTGGTATGTACGCATATCATCCTTTACGACGTCAAGCTAGGACTTCTTGGGTCTACCCAGTTTGTCGCGGCAAGGCGAAGGCACCATGGCAAGTCATTTTTTCCTCACGTAACTGGCCGGTTTTCGCAAGACGTGACCGTACCGTAAATTAATTATAGGTACCGTAAATTAATTATAGGTACCGTAAATTAATTATAGGTACCGTAAATTAATTATAGGTACCTAAACAATGGAATTGGCAAAAAATGGATTATTATAATTGGTAGCACACTTATTTGTCCCACCGTATGTCAAGGGTCTCCTCTTAGGTATTAAAGAGTTAAGGTATTAAGACGCCACAGAGCCTTCTCCGCATGAGTGAAGGTGTCATAACGCCCTCAGACCGTGGCGTTGTCAGCCGAGGGTATTTTCGGTTCCTCAAAATGACGTTTGTTAAATTGAGAAAGAAAAAAAATGAAAAATATCTTTAGGCGACTTTTTCAACTTCTTTTTTTTATCATTATCAATAATTATTCTAATTGATTTTGACCTACACATGTGTGTTAATCACGAAATTCTCTCAACACCTCTGAAACAAGCCGTGTCAAATGTAAACGGTTTCAAGTTCATAAATCACTCAATTATACGTTTCTCGACTAACCAAAGACATAGAAAAAAATATCGCAAGTCCCTCGTTTAAGTGTGTGATCATTAATCAACGATTTGTCTTTCGTTTTCGGACAGCTGATTTCCAATAGATACAATTTTTCTTAAGTTAACTTTCAGGAATAGGTTAAGGAGGATTTGCTTTTGAAATCCCCTTTTCTGTAAAAAAATCCCTTTACCTCGCCACAGCTTAACAGTCAAATAAAAGTTACCTTAGTACCTACCTACCTATAGATGTGGTGTATCCGCTTGTCTAATACTAAACAAGCCTAGTGCTTAGTTAGGGGCTAGAATTTGCTGCGTAATGTCCCACAATATTTTTTGATTTATTTTTTAAATATCTAACCACCTTACCGAGTTTCTAAAAGTGATATTTTACATAATAGATATGGATTTCTAGCGTCGTTTGTCAACGGTTACTGGAGGACATCTGAATCAAATATCTGCGTCTTAATTACAGGTTGTTAAATTTAGATTAGGTATTTAGTGACAGACAAACAGTTATTTGTTATGCAAGGGTGCAAAGTTGATTTTTGGTACGAGTACTTAGATTGAAACCTGAGCAAACGAACAAATTTTGAATACTGAGTGAAGCGAAAGTTTCAAAGGTACGAGATACAAAAAACGTAACTTTGCTGCAGAAATAAAACAATAAGTAGACTTGCACTACAGAAAAGTATGAAATAAAAAGTTACGATATTTGAAAACCTTTTCCACGCTAGCGTGCAAAATGCACTTTTACACGCAAATCTGCATATTTCTGACGTTAAAAAACAACGTTTCGAGGTTGTGAGGTGAAATAAAATATTATTATTCCTATCAGTGTACGTTTGTTATTGAGATGAAAAAATAATATTTGTACCTACTAAACTGTACAATCCTTCCTACTTCGTACTAATATTACAAAGCTGAAAGTATGTTTATATGCATGTTTGTTACTCAATTACGTAAAAACCGCTGAACCGATTCAGATGAAACTTGGAATGTAAATAGCTGGAGACCTGGAATATCACAATAACACATTTTATTACGAAAACTCCGCGGGAACGAAAGCGCAGCTCGTAACTAATACAAAAACTGATCATTTGAGGAAACTGAACTGGTAAATTAGGAAAATTGTAGACTTAAAGGTTTTCATTGAACTGGCAAATGAAGGAACTGACAAGTTAGTGAAATTGGCTGATTGATTAGGAAACTGGCGAGTGATATCTCGACCTGATTGTATTAATACCTAGACAATGCTTTCTTTTTACCCAGATATGAGCATAACAATGTCAGATAAAAACAAAACGGGATCTAACTACGGTCTAACTTATTGGCCTTTTAGATCTAATTTCAGATGATTTTTACAGCGCAAGCAACTTTAAATCCATGCTGTTTTATGTCGCTGTAGAGCCCGGGACGTTGTTAGGTGTATAGGCTTGCCCAGTACCTACACCACCCTCCCAGCTTAGTCAGCCATGCCCAGAGGAAAGAACTAGTCGATACGTCTGGAGCTAACTAAGCCGTGGGTTCCTTCACGATGTATCACCGTATGAGCGATGTTATTAACGCACAAAACTTATTCCGAAAGGAAAAAGACATTGGTGCGCCGGGATTCGAAACCACGACCTTCGGAATGTAAGTCGAGGAATCTACAATACCACTAGACCAACACCGCTCTCACCGGTCTATAATAACTACGACTTTGTGTATGGATTAAGTGGTTATTTATTTATTTTATTTATTTATTTATTATTTAGGAAATCCAACAGCTATTACAGAAGTATAAATTAACGTGTATATCACCAGGAAGCCAATTATGTACCTGCTTATATTAATAGCAAATGTGTGCATGCAAAATTTAATAGCGACATCCATACTAAACTAGCCTGCAATCTGCATTCACGACAGACCGTGCATCGTCGCCGTGATACACGCTACCCGGTTCATTTATAATTTAACACACATGTCAATGTCAGTGCAAAGCATTGACGAGCAAAATGCTTCATTATGTTATTTAGCGGTTCAGGGGAAACGTTACCGTATTCAGAGTCGTTTGTTGAAAATTCACAAAGCAAATATTGTTCACGAATAGTCTGTAGGTAATTGTAGGTAGATTGCAGAAAATAGCGAGGTCGGAAAATAACTAACCATAATATAGATTAGAATAGATAGGTGTTTGAGCATTTATGATTTACTAGCTGCGCTCCGCGGTTTCACCCGGGTAAGTCCCGTTTCCGCGGGAATATCTTGATATAAAGTAGCATATGTGTTATTCCCGGTATTTAACTACTTATATTTCATCGCGATAGTTTTTGCGTGATTGATTAACAAACATCCAGACACACACACTTTCACATTTTAAATATTAGTAGGAATTGGATCATAGTCATAGTCCTCTTAGAGGAGGCCCTTGCCATCCAGTGGGGCAAATTAACGGGCAGATTATTTTATGTTTTTTTTTATGTAATAGTGTAGAATAGAAACACTTCATTTCTTCCCTTGGGTTTTGTAAATGGCGACTAAAGGATCTCTTAGAAACCTACAGTTCCCTGGGCTTCCGAGAGGGATGCCACCGGGGACATTGTTTAAATGAGAGAGATGGTATAGTTGATTCTTTAAAAAAATAATAAAAGAAAAATGTAATTAATCTTCATTTAACCGTGCGGACCAATATCAATAATGCTATACAGAGATCATTTACTACCGGTTTAATTTATACTTATTTAATTATGAACATAAAAGATATTGAAATTAATCAGAATTCTTTATCAAGTCAAATTCGTTGCATAATCAACAAGAAGCCTTTACGAACTTAGTGATTTATTGACCTCAGAAAATAGTGTATTGGCTTAAAAATATGTTGAAATTTTTATGGCAATGAAAACAGGTTTTATCTGGAATTCGTGATCGGCATACCAATGTACTATGTCGTGTGGTTAGGGCTTTAACCATGGTTTAACATTATTTCGCAACGTGGGTGACCTTTCGTGTGGCCGGTGGGCGGGGGATCGCGCGAAAATATCGATTGTTCTTATCTTATCGCTGGCTATCGGTGGCGTGTTGATGTTCTCTGACTGTACTCGTTGCTTTACTGGTTTTGATGTTTGTGACATAATTCACGAAATCAAAATAAATTAAACATAGAAAAAAAAACAAGAAAGAAAAATACATTGATAGGACGCTTTGTTTTAGGAACAAAAACATTATTAAATATGAAAAACTTATTGGATGCCATAGATTTTTCTTTTGTTTCGCGATGTTGAATTGAAACCTATCTACCAATGAGAATATAATCACTACTATCTACCTTACCTAAATAATATAAATAGAAATATAAAAATATATAATAAAAAATACTACTTCGAAAATAAAATAATTTGCACGACAACAAAATATATCCACTTTTTTCCACTACAAATAAAAATTCTACTAATATAGTACTAGGCAAACATGAATTATTAGGATATCTCATTTACGCACAGGCTAGTTAATTGTATATCGAATAGTAGGTATCTCATACAAGATAACTAGTACAAACCTATTATATACTGGGATAGGATATAGGTAGATATGGGATATATTGCATGATCACCATTTTGTTGTTAATCAGCAATAATCAGCATTTTATTGACGGCTAGATATAGTTACTTTCTCTATGCTTGGTGTACTGCCTACATTACTTTAGTGTCTATTTAAATATATCTATATTATTTGATAATATTTAGTTCAAATAATTATTACCTATCTGAAGACTTATCTACCGATAACGCATGCGCCATAAACGTGCGAGCATTGGATATTGCAAACTCCGCCTTTCGTGTGCATTAGGTATTTTGCGAATCCTTGAGTTAATCCCCCTTGGTTTAAAGTTGTTCAACATTGCATAGTGGGCCTTGATAATTTTTCCCTTCTTTACCGAGTTAGTTTTGAATATTTCGAAGTGATTTTCTCAGTCTTAGACTTAAGTTTTGGTCAGAAGCGTGCTATAATTGACGTCAATAAGACTTTTGTTATAGAGCACGAAGTTTTTTAATAGGTAGGTAGGTATGAGTAACATTACATTTCTCACAAGTCATAGGCATCCAGATTTTGGATCCTAGATTGTGCTGACTTTTATCGAGGTATATACTAGAACTGGACGTTGATTAAACCTCAATAATTCTATATTTCTCCCTATTGTTCACTTTCTCGTAGAGAAGTCGAAGGTTTGTTAATATACGGTTTCTTTATTTATATTATGCAGTCATATAAACTGGTATTATTGATACCTTTACACCTTATTGAATATTTAAACTGTGAGTGGCTCTATAAAATAAACAAAACATCCAACGCCAACAGCCAACAAGATTGGAATATTGAAAAACTAAACTTATAACTGGAGTAATGGACGAATAAGCGAGATTCCTATTGCCAGAATTTATGTTTTACAGATAGCAAAACATGTTATGCATGCTTAAATATTCACAACCATGTGAAAGCAGTTATTTAAACTCGTTTACGGCACAATCCACCTGCTATATAATCCGCGCTGTTTCGCAACTGTTCGGTATCTATGTCATTGGGTGGGAACGAGACAGAGATACGCGCACAGGTCGAGAGGGACAGAGGCGAATAGTCAAGACCGGATTCTGCGAGGACAGAGGACGGAGGGGCTATACCTACCTACTCCGTTATCTGTTCGCGAATATAGTTGCGCAACGTACAGTGGGTAGAATAAGTTGTATATCTCTCTAACAAATAACAGTTTTCGTTGACCCTAATCGATAACAGGCCCTTCAATTTCCGAGTGAATTTTTCCTCAGTTCGGCAGGCTATCGTTAATTGGCCACAACCGAACAACAAATTGCTTTAAAAACCGGCTTAATCGATGCGACATAAATTATTAAATTGCGCGTTGGAGCCGTTGTACGTGGCGGTGGACATGTCAATAATTTCGGAGTTTTCGCCGAGTTTCGGAGGGCAACTTGTGTGTTTGTAATCTATTTTTGGCTATTGGAAAATTTTACGTATTTCATTGCTTTTGTTTGAGGGTTTTAATAGGTGTATTTACTATTTGGTAACTGTTATACTATGGTTGGGAGTTAATAGGTTTCCTAATAGATTTTTCTAAGTATTAATAATAAGATTTATATAATGCGACATTTAACATACAATCAACCTTAGCGCCACCTGACGCTTATTTATGTGAAAATGAATCCTTTTTTAGACAAATGGCAGTTTTTTTATTCTAATGATCCGATTTTGATGAAACTAGGGCATTTCATTAATCCTTGATATTACCTTATTGACCTGAATATTGCTAAGGAATCGGTACGTACGTGGGTAAAATTAGCTGTGCTTTGTTATTCTACTTCAATATTTTTAAATTTCATCATTTTCTTGTATATTTAGAAAGAACATTTGTATTCTTCGAGACTTCCCATTTAGTGTACTTACCTATAGTAAAATAAGGTTAAATAAGTCTCGTAAGGGCCATTTTCTACGAGATACGAATCTGCCAGTCGTCTACAAATTAGGAATGAAATACTGTCTACGACTCTGGCTCGCACGATGTTGCAACAGTTGAGAAAAATATGATATCAAGTGACTTTCTTTAACCATAACATTTGTTATACTTTATAACATTCAAAATGATTTTAGTAGATTACCTATTGTATTTCAAACAAGATCTTGAATGATAACTTTTTTCGACCTCGTTTATCGTGGTATCTACCTATACATATTAACTAACCAGTACGAAGAAAAATAGTGTTTTGACACGTTCAACCATGCAGCTTGAGTTCACTTGGCGCAGTCGATCGGCGCGCCCGGCTAGAAAATGGAAAGTCGGTTCAAGTCCCGCAGGGAGCAGTGAATTTTGAAACAAAGAACATTTTTTTATATATACAGTATAAACTCTACTCTGCTTTACCAAACATTACTTGTAATAGGGGTTAAAGTATGAAATTGCCGTTTTATTGCATAGGTTCTTTGAATTGACATAGAATCTTCATGGTTTGAGGTTTTCGAATGAAACTTTTTTCAAATGGTTTCTGTGATGTTCTTTTTTTAAAAAATGTGAAACATTTGAATATCGACTTTCAATTGTTTTTGTTATTAAATTTAGACAAGAAAGATGGATACTGCGAAAATTCGAGTGATTTTTGAATACGAGTTCCGACGCGGAACTAACGCGGCAGAAACAGCCCGCAATATCAATGCTGCGTTTGGAGAGGGGTCTACTAATGAACGCACCGTGCGATTTTGGTTTAAACGCTTTCATGATGGAAATTTCGACTTAAAGAACGAGCCACGAGGAAGACCGCCCACACAGCTGAATAACGATGAATTAAGAGAGATAGTGGAAGCCGATCCTAGTCAAACTACCCAGGAATTAGCGGCATGGTTTAACGTTACCTTTCCCACTTTATTGACTCACTTGCGTCAAATCAATAAAATAAAAAAATACGAAAAATGGGTGCCTCATGATTTGACTGATCTGCAGAAAGAAACGCGTGTTGAAACTTGTGTTGCCTTGTTGAACCGGTACAGAAATGAAGGAATATTGGATCGAATTGTAACATGTAATGATAAGTGGATTCTTTATGATAACCGGAAAAGAAAAATGCAATGGCTGACCCCAGGTCAAATGCCACAACAGTGTCCTAAAGCAAAACTTACCAATAAAAAGGTAATGGTAACTGTTTGGTGGTCTCAGCATGGTGTTATTCACTATAGTTTTCTTCGATCTGGTCAAGCAATTACGGCAGATGTCTATTGTGCCGAACTCCGAACCATGTTGACAAAACTAGCAGTAAAACAGCCCCGACTCATGAATCGATCTTCACCATTATTGCTCCACGACAACGCGAGACCCCACACAGCACGAGAAACCATTTTGACCCTTCAGGAACTGCACTTAGAAACCATTCGTCATCCTCCGTATTCACCAGACCTTGCTCCAACGGACTACCATTTTTTTCGTGATTTGGACAATTATCTACGTGACAAGAAGTTTTCTTCCCAGGAGGCAGTACAAAATGCTTTCACACAGTTTGTGCAGTCTAGATCGTCGGAGTTCTATCGCAAAGGCATTAATAACCTTCCCATTAGATGGCAGCAATGTATAGATAATAATGGCAACTATTTTGAATAAATAAATTTGTTAAAAATTTAAAAAATAAACAATTAAGATTTTCAGTACAAATCGGCAATTTCATACTTTAACCCCTAATATTTACTTACTAATATAATATATTCTGTAGGTACTACCATAGATAAATTATTAGGGTGTACTACTAATATTTTTAAAATTAAAATATTTGTCTTTTCCTATTGATATGCCACATTTTTCGTAATAGTAGTTTATGCATCGAGGTACTAAAGTGCTGTATTATATAGCGGGCGTCATATTGAATCCAAAGCGTACGAAGGAGTTACGTACCTAGAGTCCTGAGTGAAGCGTGGGATTCAAGCGCCCAAGATAAAGACAGGCTTTAGTATCGAGGTGAATACTCTACTTTACACATCTACTGCGAGACAGTAAAAGAGCTACAAAATTAAGCATTGAACTAACAACAAAAATAGATTAATGCAACGTACCTATATGAAATATATTTTCACCTCTATATTAATTAAATTTAACAATGTTACATCAAAATGACGAAACCACACATCGACCTTAGCTGATGAAAAAAAAAAAGCTGGGGCTTTATACTAACCAAAACTTTTTGCTTTACCCTTCCGTCCGTGAAAATAGAAAAAAATAGTCCAGTTTTTATTTTTTTAATGTGTTATGTCTAGGTTGCCAGTTCGAAATGGTCGTATGCTACCAGAACCTTAGTTCCAAATTTAAATTACTTTATGCCCTAGGTGCATAATGAGCACTTTATGCACCTAGGGAATAAAGACTCGCTTTACGTTGACCTTTTTGGTCAAATAAAGTAACTTTGTACAGCGTGTAAAGTGTATTTATTGTGAAAAAAAGACTAGTAAGTATAGATGATGTAGGTACATTATATTGTGCTACTTTTAATTACGTTTTGAGCGGGATTAGGACCTAAGCAAGTGCATTAACAAACCAAGTATAGAAGTAGGTACCTATCTACACTCTATTTCTAAGTGCCTATGTACTTACGTAGCTCTAAAAAAACAACAAGCAATTTAATCAAGATTCCCTCTATGACCCAAATGCGTTGTCTTCCATCTGCATTGCAATGTGACCCGACGTACTAAGTGATGCGTGACATACGGTTACGAAACGTATAACTGGATGCTGAATTCGCGCTCCCACGTTGTTTTAGCGGAGCGGACTCTGTGGTGACAAGGTCTGGGAATGTTATGCTTGTATTCTTTGCTAATATTATAAAGGAGTGAGATTTATTTGTTTGTTTGTAATGAATAGCCTTTGAAACTACTGGACCAATTTCAAAAAATCTTTCATCAATAGAAAGCTATATATATTATCGAGAAGTAACATAAGCTACTTTTAATCCTGATATTTAATCGAGATCGGGACTTACGCGGATGAAACCGCGAGACGTAACTAAGTGTTTTATTCAGAATAATATAAAGTGTAAGCAATGCGAATTTTTAGAACGACAATTTGGAGGTAGGTAATGCATTTTTTGTTAGCCCGCTAGTTTTCTTAGAGCAAGGGATTCTGCTTATATAGGGGTTAGGCAGTAAGACGTCACGAAAGCCAACCCTGGATTCGCGAATAACTCATACTTTATACAAATAGGTACATGTGAGACGAATGTACCAAGAGAGAAAGACAGAAAAAGACAGTCACCCTTGACAACTCCCTCAAGTGTAGACAGTACCATCATTTTGAAGCTGAGAAAAATCAGTTCAAGTAAAACGGAGATAGGTATTAAATAAGACCAATATTTATAGTGCTATCCGACTCCATTTGTTGAATTACGTTCCAATTTTATTTCCATATAGGCACTATGTTTGTCTAACTGTTGAACTTCGTTTGTTTGTACGTGTACGACGACGTACAAAAAAAGAAATTAACAGAAGTAAGTATGTAATGAAAGAACAACTTTTATTTCACGTAAGGTAAAATTATAGTAAAATAATAGTATCAAAACGTGGACGGAGAGTTCGCTGGCCAGGTGAAGGTCTGAATGAAGAGTGATACATAGCCCTTATCCGTCCACTGGTGAACATAGGCCTCCCCCATACGACGCCATACATAGCAATCGCAAGCCACCTCCAACCAACGACACTCCGCGACCGCTACAATGTCGTCGGTCCACCGAGTAGGTGGTATTGCAACACTCCGTTTCGCATACATCGTGGTCATTCAGTTCTCAGTTCAAAACTTGAATCGCCTAGTTTGTAAAACAAGTGGTGTTCCACATACGTACCCGCGCTCGCTACCGCCCATCTATGTGTCCACCGCCCAGCACACGTCCATCGAGTCAATGGCCTCGACGTGCGCTTGCGCAACTGCACGCGCGAATCTCAACAGCAAAACAAAGTCTTCACGTACGCCAACACACACATACGTCTGCTACTACGTTGTTTGTTTCGCCTCTACGTAGTTCTACGGTAACTCGTTTGATTGTGTGTCTGTAAATGTCTGTGTGTGAAGGGCTTAACTGTTGGAGCAGTCGACCGGCAATGCTGATTAATTTAACGATAAATAGCTGTTTGCTTTACATTTTTCCTCAGTTGTGATGAAGGATTTTATGTCGGATAGCAGTTTATGAAATTTAAATCTAAAAAAACTGATGATGCTTTATTATTTAACCAAGTTTAGTTAAATTTTATTTAAAAAAATATGTTTTTTCTTGTATTTATGATTTCTGCAAAAGTTTCTCCTTATATTAGCAGATTTTAAAAGCTACGAGTAGATACTTATCAAGAAAAATAAAATTTCAGAACCTATCGAAAAATATATATATGTCAATAACCTCGCTTTGCTTGAAATTGCCTTGACTACAGGAAAATGAACTCTTAAACGTGCTGAAGGTATTAAGGACGAGGTTAAAAATTATCAGAGAATTAGTAACAAATTATCAACATTAGGTACAGCCTAAAGAATCTGGAAGTTTCGGGACTCAAAGGTAATGTAAGTCCTATAAAAATGCCCCAATGGACTATAACTGGTCTATGAGGCATGTTGAATAGCCCACTCAAACAATTTTAATAAAAAATAAAGAAAACGAGTTTCAGGAAAATTTGTACTAAACATCTCACCTCTTTGGGGGTTACCATGATCTTTTTATTGCACCACCTAAATCGTCCAGCTAATAAATTTAAATTTAAATCTTAGAGGTTTTTAAACACGTTTTTTTGTTTAAACACGTTTTTAAACACGTTTATTTATTATTTGAAGTTTTTAAAAGGAGTCTGAGATTTCTAATTTCAATTCAATTTATTAGCTGGACGTTTTAGGTCCATCTATTATCATTGTTTTGCCTAGTCGTACACTAACTGAATTTGAGATAAAAAAATAAATGGGAAAGGCATTTTAAATTTTAATTAGGTACCTATCCAGTTTAAAACAGGGATAGGAATAACTCTATAAGAAATATGAAGATAAGATTATAATATAACCAATATAAAAAACTACTAAATGCGTATTATCCATGAAACTTCTAGAAAATGTATCAACTATACTTGCCTACTGTGTATATTATATATAATACGTAAGTATATAACGCCCTTCCAAGGTGTTCAACAATATCACAGAAATAACTACAAGTAGTAAGTCGAGTAGCACATTAGATGCGCAAACGGCGCGGCATTGGCGCATATCTACCGAATATCATTGA
Source organism: Idaea dimidiata (assembly GCA_949358125.1). Taxonomy (NCBI): domain Eukaryota; kingdom Metazoa; phylum Arthropoda; class Insecta; order Lepidoptera; family Geometridae; genus Idaea; species Idaea dimidiata. The sequence continues at coordinate 8,328,937 of OX442339.1, read as the reverse complement.
CAAGCTATGATCACATAAACAAATACCGAAAGAATTACTACAAAATATAGAACAAGGTTAATGGATATTATTAATGCGAGTGCGAGTCTAAATTTTTTAGTGGGTACTCATGGTTTACCCCATTTTATTAAACATTTAATTGATAGATGAGCGTTGACCCATGGGCGGTGTTAGTGGGATGACCAGTGGCCCAATTCTGTAAAAACATAGCATGCGACAAGCAGGCGAAATGCAGGAGCATTACAGAAGTACGTCGATTTGTTGCATGAGTAAAAATAAAAGCTATTCTATAACTTTCTTGATATTTGAGGGACAAGATGAGCTATTTTAATAATTAAGTAGCCTATAAATTTGAAGGCTACTTAAATAATTAAGTAGTAATTAAGTCAAATAACACTTACAGAATACTAAATAACGTATATCTCCTGCACGTCGCCTGTATTCCGCCGGCATTTCGCATGTTATGTCCTTACCGAATTAGGGCCCAGTTGAATAGTCAACTAGTCAACAGACCATAGGGACTAATTAGATGGTGAGTGAGCATGCGGTCTAAGATATCGTAGGATACCTGTAGGATCACAGACACAATGAGTACTCATACATCTCTCAGTCCTCTTCTGCGATAGGATCGTATTAGATGACTCTTTCGCGAAACGAAAACGATTGTTGTTTGTATTTTTTATTTCTCATTCCTCTTTTACTTTGGGAACACAGCTTTAAAGTATTAATTCAGTAAGTCAATGGGTGGTTCATCTGGAATTAAAATCATTAAATTTAAATTCGAACTGTTAGCTACGACCGCCTACGAAACAGCTACGAGAATGTTCTGGTCTTAAAACGTGATGTGGTAAATAGAAGTACTTATTAACTGTATGCGTTGTATCTCGTGTGTCAGTGTCGAAGTTAACGAATTTAGGTCGCAACTGAAATTTGCATTAGAAAAATTCTCTTTCGGTTGTTGTAATGGGTAACAACCGAAGTTTTTCCAATTAGACGATATGGCTCAAGACGTTGGTATGGGTTTAACAGTGTGCAGAAGGGGACAATGTTACCGAGTTACATATGAGAGGGTATTATTGTCGTGATCCGAAAATACTTATACAATGACTGCCTAAAATAATTTTGTTAATGTATTACATTAATTAAATATTTCATTATAGGGCACTTTACACTGCAGTTAGCTCCTGCAATTTAGAGCTGATATTAACTTATTTCTAAAAAGCTCGATAACTATTTTTTATTCAAAGTTATAATATAACTCATAATGTACTTAACGTCATACAAAACAACTTGTTCATTTAGATACCTACCTAGTTAAATACATAAACGGATATAATAAATATATTAAAACTTAAATATTTCCGTATGTACTCGCACTTCACCTTCATCTAACAAAATATTATTCAAATGTTGTGGTGTGCATGCGAATCGGAAGTGTTAAGAAGAGGTCGACGCGCGACACGTGTAACTCTTGCGCAAGCAGACCCAACCTTGCGCTCGCGAATAATATAGAACGCGGAGGACGCCATTGAATATCGTTACCTACTTTACTGTGGATACCATTTATTAATTAAAAGGGCTTTTCGATTTGTAATCAAATAAATGAGAAACTTGTTTGTATTAATTGTGATATTTAATGAAAATTGATGTCGATGAGTTTCACTTATTAAAAATTGTCGTTTTTGAAGCCATGAAGCTTGGAGATTGGAGCTACCAATTTAATATTAATATTTTATTACATGCTAACTACACCCCGGGGTTTCACCCATGTATCGAACAATCGGGATAAAAAGTAGCCTATGTCCCTCTCCAAGGTCCCATCACCTATCTCTGTACCAAAATACAGCGGTTTAGACATGAAAGTGTAACAGAGAGACAGAGTTACTTTCATATTTATAATATTAGTAAAGATGTGGACTGAGTTGAATTAACTACCAATGCTACTGAAATATAGTGAATATCTAAAGAACAAGAACCTCGTCTTTATAATATGATTTTCAAATATCACAGTTGTACGAGTAGGTAGATATCTGATAAATAAGTGTGTAATGTGTATGACTGAAGTACAATTAAAAAGTTAAAGCTTTTAAGTTGCTTGTTAAAATAGTAGGAACGAAACTTCAATTTGTTAAACCACATACAATTATTATTGAAATTGATTCATGTTACTATTCAATATTTCATCACGGTGAAAGTAATTACAACAGTGCGTGGTCGTTGTAATAAAATATTTGCAGTAAAACGTAACGAACGTCAAAACGAGAGTTTAAAAAGAAAGTATTTTAGCATTTATTTTGAACTTTCTAATTTTCAATCGTCCGCGAATATGCGAGATGTCAAATACCGTTGTACGCGTATAAAATTATGAAGCGATAACTTTTTATGCTGAATTAAATCAGCTTATTATATCTAACTGCTTTCAAAATGCTCTCAAAGTTAGTAGACTTAAGTGGCAATAGGCTGGCCATATAGTTTGAAGAACAGATAACCATTGGGAAATAAAAGTCCGCATGTAACAACCACAATGCAATGAGAAACGGGAATGTTAGAATACCACCTACTAGGTGGACCAACGACATTGTAGCGGTCGCGATCGCTACTTGTGGCGTCATATAGACTTATGTTCAGCAGTGGACGGATAAAGATCCATCATAATGTCGGAGTGTTAAATGTTTTCATGGCAAATCAAAGAACCTCGTCAATAGCGACTCAACTCATAGAGGTAAGGTCGATGAGACCTTCTGTCCATTATTAGTACTTGTGGGCAGTACTAAAACTAGTAGCAATAACAACGGCCCTTATGCAAATCGTCTTTGCACGTGCTTGTTGTTCTCTACCGGCAGTTAACGATAATCGAGCCTAAAGGGCTCTTAATTTGACTATTGTACTGCAAATGTGAGTAATGAACCTTCGATTCGGACGTTCCTCTTTTCTTGAATGTCAACTAAATGAATGTTTCCTGGTATTAGCCTCGGTGACTGGAGAATAAAATCGACAAGTTTTGTAGGTTATGCATGTTATTAGTCAGAGTTACCATATGTATAAAATGAGTAGGAAAATAGGAAACAACTCCCATAATTTGAGCATTATTAAAGTGAATAATGAAAAGGTTTCTAATAAGGTATCTGTGGAACCTATTTCGTAGAATTACATGAGATTCACTGCTTGGTATTTTAAACTTTTTTCAGTTTAACAATCATGTCTCTGGATTGCAAATGTATATGCAACGAAGTTAGAATTTACGCGGATCGAGTGAATAGTATCTTGCGAATTGACCACTTACTCAATGTATTCGGAACACTTCACCACTAACAATATTTTAAATTTGCATATTTTAAAAGCACATTCAAAATCACATTCTAAATTAAAGGAAATCAAGTTGAGTAACTTAGAAGTTGACTCCATAACTTGAGATACAAACGACTTTAGTTTCAAAAAGTAGACAATGCAAATGCAGGGAGTTGTTAGAATGGTAGGTATTATATTTCAGCATGTTCAAAAATGGCGTCAATGAGCTGGATAAATATGAAGGTTAATACTCTTTTATTTTTAGCGGAAAAACAAGCGCAAATTAATAGCGTAGGTTGGCATTAGCTGAGCGGTTCAAGGCGAGCCCTGTGAAGCCGCAGCCGAGAAGGGCCGCGGTCGCGTCACGCGCCAACATTGACCCACTTACTGTACCTACGCGCGGCGTGTGCGCACCAGTACACTCGCTGAGAAAAGCTCTTCGCGATACGTTTATGTCACGTATTCCAAGCAATTAATTTTGCATGACCTACTCTATGTAGTAGCACTCAAACTACTCTATGCGTTACTTACTATTGACACAATTATTGTACCGTATTTTAGGTACCTAGTTGTCTTCTTCATCCCAAGGCGCTACTCGATTTAGACCCGAAGTTCTAATACCTAATCATAATTAAGAGAAATCGTGTAAGTTTAAAAAGTGTGCTAATCCAACTGTCTCTAAATGTTGACAGGTAATTCAATGGCTCAAAAGATTCTCGATTGCCGCTACTCACTCACCGCACCGGGCACTCGGGTCCATTGGTTTTTCCAGAATTTAGTGCACTGGAAGTCTAATCTGTAAATGACATGGAGTCCAAGATTGTGATTGGTAGGTACCTACACATTAGACCGTATTAAGCATTTACTTATTTACAAATGCAACTAGTTAGCTTCTAAGTTCATGTAAAATTGGATTGAACTATATAAATATACTATGGTACAATAAGGTGGCTCGGTTTTTATTAGGACAGAAACAATGTAATTAAGTCTAAGGTTTTTGCAATTTTGCAAAATAAAACACAATATTTACCGGGTTTTACTCATGTTTTTATTTGACTGTTGTCAACATTGAAAAAGCTAACTGTAGTCTTTAGAAATAATGCCGTTATTAAATAAAAAACGCCAGTAAAACCCGGTAAATATTGTGTTTTATTACAGATCCAATGTGTTGACACTTGTGTAGGCGAGTAGCCTTGTTTCAGCGCGCGCTTGTTCGCTACAGTTGTTTGTGGCGCATCTCAAGGCGACACGGGCCCTCCGCCGCAAATAATTCTTGCTATTGTGAAACACCAGTCTTATCAGTATCACCCGCCAACGACGACACTCAGCCTTGGCTAGATCATATGAATTACGGTCAAGTTGACGATTTCACGATTAATATTGCTCATGATAATAAAATTTCCGTCGCCCATTCGATGTTTTTACTAAGAAATTTTATTGAACATATCCATTTATCTGCATTAGGTAATTTTGATCGAAATACTTTGTTTGTTTGTTAACAAGGTCGACGTAACTCGGCGGTTAATTATTAATCTTCCTTCTCTTTGTATGAAAATGTATGTTATGAATGTTAAACGCTCGTCTCTAACAACACATGCAATTAATTTTATAATTATCTTTCCTTATAGATAACATATTTTAACTAATTCAATTATTCTCGGCAATTTAGTTCAGCGTATTTATAACACTTTGAAATTCACATTATCGTGTCGCCTTCTCTTTATAAATTCAGTGTTTTGAACTTTAAAGCGATTCTTTGGAGTCAGACATGAAAACACATGTGTTATTCATATATCGGAGAGGGCATGTTCTATGCATTATCTCTGAAGAGGCATGCGACTGATAAGTGCGTCGGCAGAGGCGTCAATGCACTCCGCTGCATGCCCCTAGGTCAGTTCCCTGTGACTCAGACACTGCACCGTTACCTACATAGCGCATCGTGATCGTTACATCTATTACAAAACCGAACTTTTTACGGAAACCAATTCAATGCTACACTGCTGGTTTGACTTCACCGCGAGACATTTCTTCAGTACGTTCACAGCAATAGTTAGCCACAAACGAGTTATGATCGTTAGCCGAAATCGTTTGGTGAGTAGTTTTAAAGAGTCATCCAGAAAGCAGCTTTGTTACTGCATCAGCCGACAATCGCAGATGCCGTATGCTCCAGTGACTTAACACAATAGTTATGAACTTTTATAGGTACTTAGTTAAATGTTTTTCTCGCTACTTTCGATTTTCTTAATCTTTAAGTGGAGATCGCTATTGATTTCAAAAGAAAGTGTAATTTCGTCTTTTCAGACAATTTGGTTTATTCTTCTTAAAAAGTTACATTTTAAAAAATTATGATGATGATTTTTATAAAATAATGTTAGTCCACTAATTTGTTTCTCTAAGAGCTCTGAATGAACCAAAGAGAGTCAGGCAGAAAGGTGATACGGGAGCCTACTCTATATTAGCGAATTTTTCATATCTACGGACCGTGGTGACTTAGGCCATTTCAATCTTCTTCATTTTTCCAATAAAGACAGAAAATTAGACATTTTACATGATACACACATAAATCTGACTGAAATATAATACCACTTTGATGATGGATTCGTATAGATTCTCCCTGTAAACATAGCACTGAGAATCGATGCGTTTGCGTTCATTTGAATACGATAACTGTTGATTGTGTAATTGTAACCAGTAACATCTGCTGTTTGGGCCTGTACCATCCCTCGATAGCCACCCCTGCGACCACCGGCCATCGGAGTTTTTTATCATAAGGCAAACAAGTCTTAATGAGAAATATCGGTTACGGAAACACTTCACTACATATCGTATTGTCAAATATTAGCTCCGTACTCTACTGTTTAAACTTTAAAGCAGTCTTTATGGGTTGGCATATAGTCAAATCAAAAGCTTTTTCCAGTACTAAGTAAGCACTACAACAGGTAGGTGTTATCGTTAGATTCTATCTAGTTTATGTAATAGCCTACTTAATTATTTACCGCCACCGATTGTGCCACTTCAGTTTTTAAGTTTTTCTATGTCTAATTCGTTGTTATTTGTGTTTTTGGTACAATAAAGTGTTAATCAATCAATCAAACAATTATTTTTAAAAGTAATACTTTCCGGTACCTTGACAGTAAAACATAATCAAATGGGTTCTAATTATAATGATGAATCACATATATCTTATTATAACAGATATTCTACTTTAGCACTATCAACAACACTAAAAAATAATTATCAAAAACCATTCCCCTTATTTTATCAGAATTTGGGGTAGTAGTTAACGTATTAGATAATTTTATAGCTATAGGGGTCGGAAGTCAAAATTGTTCGTGTAAGGGCAGATGTAAAAAACGCCAAGAGTTACTATATTTATCTGCACTGCATGTGCATAACGCAGCTTGTGTTCCTTGACCAATGGAGGGCCGACATCTTGGTCTATTGAGTTCATATTGAAAGGGAATTAAGTTTATTTGTAATACTGAACTAAGCTGCACTCCAGCTTTATGTATTTTTATATGGCTATCAATTAAAAAAACCAAATAGATTATTATGAGAAATATGAAGAACACAAATAGCAATTGGTGATATTAAGACGAAGTTTTGTAATTTTCCAACACACCTATTGTCTTTATCGCTTGGTCTGGACTAAAGCCAAATATCAAGCAAGGTTTCCAAGCAAATATATTCCATTGTTAACTGTTTCGCACAAGGTTTTGATACGGATGCTGTACTAACATTAATTTCAATGGCAAATTATTTGTATTACAGAAGAAAAATCTAAATTATTTTATGTTTGTCTTCCTGAATCACACATAAATTAAACATTTCGTACTCGGAGAGCGTGTAATTAATATTTAGGTTTTGTAGACCCTTATTGCTTGGCAACGTCAATTTTAATAAATTTCGTCGTATTTACCTTAATCTTTATTTACTTTATTTTGTTTTTTGATTTATTTTATTTGGGGTCTTGATGTCTGTTCCGGAGCGTTCCTGCTGCAAAGATTGTCCATTACGGTTCAGCGCGAGAATGCTGCTTAGCGTTTTGGGCAGATTTGCAGCGGGAGCGCCCGGAGATGGGTTATTTTAGCTTAAATTTTATTAATTTGTGTTTTAATGTGTTCTTTTTTTAATTAGGTTTTGTGTTATGAGTTTGTATTTTTCCTTGCTCCTTGTAGTGCGCAGTTCTTTCAATAAAGTTTCATGTTGTATAATAATATTTTTTTAAGGTTAGGAAAAAAACCTCGGTGATGATGATGACCTACATGATGAAAATAACATACGAAAAATACTTCCTTTCTAAAAATTATAGCCCGGTCCAAACGGGTCGGTGAGACCGAGTTCGCGTTTCTACGCAGCGGAAACATTCCGTGTAGGGTTGCGATTTATTGCGACCACTGGCGGCCCAGCCGGTGTCCCTTTGCCTTAATTGGCTACAAAACACATCCCATTTACAAAAAGACAATGATAACGGTGCCTTCGCTGTGATTATGGCTTTTTTGTGATGGAAATGTGCAAGAGTTGGGCGGTTATAAGGTTATCAATTCTGGTCAGGAAGATGTCGTTGATTTATATTTTTTATTCCAGGTCCACTTATTTTACTGGTTTTGAGTTGACATAATTTTACTAAGACTTTAAAATAAAAATTTTGTATTCTATAGAATATTAGTATTCTATAGTTCAAAGTAAAATATTTTCAAGGAGAAAATACATAACCAAATATTCTCCTGGGATTATAGTTAGTTAATATAGTTCGCAATATATTAGCATTGTTCAATAGCCAGCTACAAGTAAAAAAAAATCAAAAGGTCTTTTACATATTGACGCATTCATATCTACATTTATTCAGTCCGAATCAAAAGGCAAAAAATATATGGATTGCATTTTATCCACAATAAATTTAATGATACGACAGCGTCTATAAATCGGAACAGGTAGAATTTGGAGCTAATGACCGTTTTGATCGAACAACGGCTTAAGAGTTCACTGATTTGATAGTCGAATAGCGATTCATATGGGAAAGATACTCAGGTCTATTAGGTTGGAAATGTAAGAAGCCTTTTCATAAGAGGTCGGAGCGACGAGCGGGGGCGGTACAAGCCAGAACTCCGCGCTGAAAGGGTTGTGTGGGAACGAAGGGCACCTGCGACTGCACATGGTGTTCAACCAAAGAGTTTTTTATCAACATTTGCGCGTACAGATCTATCAGCCTGTCTAATGCAGTTTTTAAGTGCCCCTCAAATTACACATGGTAATTAAGCTAAACAAAGCAAAACAAAAGCTAAGACTACGCAAAACTATGGTATAAACTCTGTCAAGATTTAATAAATATAATCAATATATATACGCGACGATTTGAGAACCTTCTTCTTTTTCTGAAGTCAGTTAAAAACTTTGATAATAACGCTCATTTTCCGAGTTTAATCGCGTTGCTTTTATTTTCATCCTTATGTACCGTTTATTATGCGTTTCGAAGTGTTTACAAACTTTCTTTCTTAGGATAGACGGGGGGTAGGGTTTGTACCCTGAGAAAAGAGACTGTAATGACTCGGAATCGCAGTAAACATTGCGGAAACAGAAGACAATTCTAAATAAACTTTTTATTATTGATTTGTTTTAATTAAATAGCCTTTATTCACGAATGTCAACAACGATGCGGTCTGTTAATATTGAAACTATAATTGTTTAATGAACTTCGATCAAGAAAAGGGGGCGTTTGCGAACTGTCGATTGCAACTGTTTGCCATGACATTATCGTGTCGATGGCGGACGTACCCGACTCATTATCAATGCTGAGTTTTGCGTCGTTCAATTCACAACTATACGATGAAGATCCGTCAATTCTACTATTATTCGCTTTTCGGAGAGGTCTAGGCGATTGGTTAACGAAGCTTCTCTGCATTATTGAGTTACATCGGGCTACGTTAGCGAACTGCCCCTATTTCTCGCCCATATTTATTCATTTTGCAACACATCGCCTGTCGGCCTTTTCACCCTACCTTGTCGGCTCACGCGTTCTTGTCAATGAATTCTTAATGAGACACCTTCGTTTCGTTAAAGGCCGCCAAATTCACGTAGCACTTTGTTGTTAGGCTGCTAACCAAAACATCGCATCGACACGCACCCCACTTCGTAAATAAAGTTTATAGGTGGCCACGTAAGCGTTATTGGAAAGAAAGCTTATTATGCTACGTTTTGGTAATTATTTTCAAACCGTAGGTACCTACGCCGCCCGTAGTTGATTGGGTAGGTACAGTAGGTAAAATTTCTGGCTTAGTATTCAGACACTAGATTATCATTATCATCATCATCATCATCATCATCAGCCCGTTGCAGTCCACTGCTGGACATAGGCCGCTCCAATTGCACGCCACCTAGATCTATTTTCGGCTTTCGCATCCAGTTTGTGCACTAGATTGTAATGGTGCTTATTTCCACCATTGTTTCTCGTTGTTTTATCGAACATGGCATTGGTTCAACAGTGGATATCCTACGGCTGATATGATGATGATGATAAACTTTTGAAAATCGCCCTCATCTGTTTCCAGCCAAGGCGGTTAGAAGCAACCTGCATCCATCGGTGGACCGCAAAAGTTTATATTCACTTATTTATTACGTACCTACAGCGAATGATAAATCAACAAGATTATGGTAATAAAACATTCAACAAAATAGTTTTGTTAAAAGTTAAATCATGTTTTGTGCAAGTGTTAATCGGATAGAAGTTTTTTTGCATAAGCGGATAACCCTTCGCTACCTGCGCGCACCGACATTGGCGTATTGTGCCCATATACGCAACTTTACGTTGTGTAGGGTGTGCTCAAAAATAAATTTTAGAAGACTTTTATTTCAAAATGTTTGAAAAAGAAATCAAATTTAAACATGACCATGTGTAACGTAAGCACACTTATATTTGCAATAATAAATGCACTTATATTAAATATTACATTTTGACTCGGTTATTTCTAAAGTAAAGTAAAATCGGGATAAAAAAATAACCTAAGTGTTATTTCAGGTCTCCAACGCTATCTCCATTCCAAGTTTTATTGCAATCAGTTTAGCAGTTTTTACGTGATTGAGTAACAAACATACTCACAAACTTTCAAATTTATAATATTAGCAGAATTTTATGCAATAACAAAATTTTGGTGACCCTACACGTTGCATATACGTTGTTATCTGTCAACAATAAGAATAATGAGCAAAAAATGCAAAAGAAAACTTTTTTATAATTCAATATAGGTCAGGTGTCTCATCTCAACCCTTTCGTAGCGTGGGAGTATTTTTTATCCAAAATACTTGATACCGTAGTTTGTGCAACGTATTTTTTGCGTAACATCGAAGTGTTTGCGATAATTTGTTCCCACAATTCAGCTCCATCGAGGAAGTGATGACAGCTATTGAGATTGTTCAATCGAGATTGTACATACCGTTAGCAAATAGGTAGATAATTGTGCAAAATGTAAAGGGTTTTCAAAAATTTTGCCAGGTGATATAGACATAATGGGAACATCGGGCAAATACAGTTTTATAACTGTACTGTTAGGTAGGTAAAATTTATAATATACTATTTAATACGATCAATTATATGATTAGATATTAACATTAGTTCTAATTTTATATTTAAGTTTAGATCATAATTTAAAAGTAAACAAAAATATCCAGGCAATACACAAAAATGAAAAAAAAAAACTTATCTACAAATTATGAATGAATGAATGATTATGAAAACCTACATATTAGAAACATATTGGAAACAAGAACATTCCACACAAAATTCGACGTAAAACTTTGTCACTAAAATAGTTCACAAGACCATTAGGCAAATTAATCAATAGTGTGTTCGAGTATAGCAATCAATATTCTAAGACTTAGTTGTTTGTTGGCTACCCTTACAGGGTACGAGGCTTAGACATCGACATGTGGCGACGCGGTTCACTTCTTAATGATTCATAATGATGCAATCATTTTAATGCTACCTATAGAAGGCACATTTGTAACCAGGCGCAGTTAAGGGTTAAGTCAAAACATATTTGCCGAAAGAATAATGGTAGAACTCGGTAGGGAGCTCCGGAAATGTAACATTCGCAGCAAAATGTTACATCCTGTGCTGTCATGTGCGTTTTAAAACGCAGATCTGATTTTAATGATACCTGTCTTTGATTTTTTATGCTTGACTGATTTAATTTAACACATTTGCTATTATACATGAATTGATATCATTATTCGCAGTCTGTTATTCGCAGTAACAGTACAATCTTTAATAGTTATCTTTTAGTCCAAAACCTTTGCTTATCTACTCCAACAAATCTTTAAAAAATGTCCTCCTCCTCCTCGTTACCTCACTGATGAGGATTGTGGCCCCTGGATTGCAATCTGTACTATCTTTCGGTTGCCTAATGAAGAACGATGCTAAGAGTTATCTCCAGTTGGTCTGTCCATCTTTCACCTTTAACTTTTCCAGTCACCATCAGGCGCCAAACCTTTAAAAATGTATCGAAATGAAAAATAAAACTTAACTGCAGTCCCATTCACATTTTACAGCCAGCCGTTAGAATAATAATTTCACATGTGTGCTTGCTTTTTGTAATTGCTTTTGCAGTCGAACTGTGCTCGTTAAACAATCTTCGCTCTATTTCGAGCAGACTGTTATAGTTTGCTGAGTTTTTACTAGTGTCAGAGTTCAGAGGCAACGCAAGGCGTGAGAACGGAGCTGAAACTTGCGGGGGAGTTTTTGTTCAGAAGGGTTCAACGACTTACGCAAATGCACAAGCTGAGTTTGGTTAGATAAAGTATTTTTGAAATTATATACTAGTGTAGGTAAGTAAGTACTTGCTGTTGCATAAACTTAGTCTAACTTGACGCTGCGTTTACATTTTATAAGCCTGTATAAAGTTTTTGTCCTGTTTTCGCGACTTTGTATTGCGACGCGATCAAAACCGAAAAATGAGTTATATTTTAAGTTTTATAATTTAATTCACCGAAAAAAGTTAAGATTTATCTTTTTTATAATTCAAAACCCTACAATTTAAACACGTAATGTATAATGTATATGTACCAACATTTTTATTCTCTTCTACAAGTCGTTTTAGTAGATTATAATCATTATCTAGGTAGAATAGCGACCAAATAAGCAAATAAATAGAACTAGAGTCTCTATTTCAAAATAAACTTATCACATTACTAAACGGGGAGATTTAGGTTTTTTGTCCTTTTTTTTTTGCACAACGTTCTCCATGACAAAAAATCTTCGTATAAAACTGTCGAAACCGAATTATTTATTTTAGCGACAAAGTAAACTTACATTCTACCTTTTTAGGAATTTCAGATTCGTGACAGTGAATTTTTTGAGATAGTTGTAAAATCTTTTTTATTTGGATTAATAAGTTTTTTACGTTATGAAAAGTAGTTTCATACAAAACTGTAGGTACTAGTATGAATGAGAAAAAATCTTGATAGCTTGTTGATAAACGTGATAAACGTGGGTCCTAGAGTGCTAAAATAAGGTAACTAAGTATATATGCTTCAGAAAAGGATATCAGAGGACAATAGCTTCTTAAGAACATGACTTCTCAGAATAGAAAACTTCATATACCAAAAGATGCGAAAATAAAAGATTTTTTTCCAAAATCCAAATGGAAATAAATAATGATTTATGCTACGGATTGATTCGATGTCTTGCAGAGTACAGTTATGCGTTGATCCGTCCCACGCTTTTGCACAATTTCATCACAAAAAATATTATAAAGTAAGGTTTGTCTAAAATCTCCTCTACCTGCTCGTGTGGCTTGCAGAATTTTGATATCTTTTGTGAAAAGATTTTTTTGCTTTAATTTGTGACAATTATACCGGTATATGACTTTTTACCTGTGCGTTTTTGTGATCGTCTCGAATTCCCTTCGACCTGACATTTTGCACGACCCGACCGTTTGTTTTGGCGAGATGAAGTCAAATTTGGGTTTATTTACTGTTACGGCGGAAAAAAAATGGATATTAGGTAGGTAGGTTACCTTACAAAATGACATGTTGGTTTGCACATTAGATTCTGAAACATTCCCGTTAAATTACATTTTTTTTAAGTAAAATATGAAAATATTAGTTCATGAAAACTACAAAGTAAAGCTCAAAATTCTTATTAGAAAAAGATTTTTGATTAAACAAAGATCTAAAGTTACCTCTGAACCCACATTTTTCAAACTCAAATCGATTATGAACGATCTATTAAGAGAAAAGTTATACCAAAGGCTGCTAGTTCAGGTAGACTGATGATATTGCATTTTATCCAAATAGCGTTGTCTAAAAAACGTTCCCCATGCATGTGCCATTTAAAAACGAGTCTGACAAAAAATTTGTTGGTAGGCAAAGAATAGTGGCCGCGACCGCGGGAAGGGTTAAAAATGGTAAACGCGAGAGAGCTACAGCAAAAAAAATCATAAGGGTTTTTGTTTTATTACATATACTGATTCGAATTGAATTGGCCAAATATTTTAACTTGTTATTAATAAAATTTAAATATCTAAATATTAATAGAACCTTTTCACCTGACTGCAAGATTGTTATTTAAATGTGTTTTGCGTCATCGCCATTTCTACTATTATAATGTATTATTTTTATTTATTTCGGTTCAAATGCTTTTCACTGTCCTATGTAGACGGACACATTACGTAGACACTATTAGCAATCGCAAGCCGTTAGTTTTCCACCCAACGCCTAACACTATGTGTATCTAAATTAAATTTAAAATGTAGTCCTTCAAAATTTAAAATAGTATTTCTTAGTACTTATTTAACGTCTTTATTAGAATCAAGATTTTACATAAGTATACGTAAAAAAACATGGAACGATCTATTCAAACGCCAATTCTAAACGTCTCTACTCTATAATAGTATAGAGGCTATGCCTCTTAAGGGTACAAATTGCAGCCAATAATGTTTTTTTCGTACGTCGAAACAAAGCCCGATACAAAAGGGGATTTTTTACAACGCTTTCACAACATGTGCAATGCACAATCTACTGTCTGACCTACTTACCTACACTTCCTCTGCATGAAAGGGTTAAATGCAATATCCGCGTATTTCATCAGCAAATAGAAATAACGGGGATATTGTTTTTGTTGAATGTTAAACTGGCTTCCCGTAGACACAGCTCAATCTCAAATATCAATCTTCAGAGAAAAAAATATAAACTTAATATACGATCTAATTTTGAATTAGTAGAGGTGTTTTCATTTTATCACTTAGCATATTTTTTTTTATTTAGCTTAATAATGTTACCACTCAGTAACATAATTAAGAAAATTTATTCCCGATTCATAATATAAATGCAAGCTTTTGGCTGTCCGTCTGTAAAACCAATATGGAAATGGATCGCTTTAAGCGATAAGGCCGCCCATTGTACCACCTAATTTTATGTTGTTTATTTCCTTTTTTAATATTGTAATTATTTAATCGTGTGTTGCAATAAAGTATTAATCAATCAATCAATCAAATGAATGAAGAAGGACATGGCAGGCAATTTCTTATCTAAATTATGAGCTCGAACCTATACGAAAGCGAAACAGCTAGCTGCAGCCAGTACCTATAGTTCGTAAGTTCCTATACAAGTCACTTATTTACCCGACTGCGAGAAGGTCCTTTATCTACCCCTTATTTATAATTTCTTAAAAAGAACTCATAACTCCGGGTATTAAAACTAAGACAAAAGCCGTATTGAAGAGTGGATATTTCTATATTTAAAAAGCCATTTCTAAAAGGGTGTGGGTTTATGCGCCTATTGCATTCAGCATGAAGAATAATAGCGCAAGAGTTGACAAACTGTCAGCTAATTGAAATACGCCCATGTGCAGTTGTTTTTGCCTGACACTGGAGGGCTAATCTCATCCCCTCGTGACTTTTTTGCTATGTATCATAAAAGGGTTGGGGAGGGAATTTTGAATGTTAGCAGTTAATGTTAAACGATACAAAACTTCTTAATAAATAATAATATCTAATGGCTGGGTTTGGCCTTTTACAAAATTAATTGAATTTTGTAAAAAGCCAAATAAAATGAGTGGTTTCAACACAAGTAGTGTTGAAACCAATCATTTCAGGTCATCTGAAAACGTAAAGTGCCTAAGTTGTATAATGCCTAAAATCAATCCTTTAACTTTAAGAAAAAAAAATTACCTAGGATGCATGACATCCAAAAAGTTATTAATAAAACTTCAGAAAACTGAAGCCCTGGTAAATTAGGGACCTAATATTTTTCATATACTTTCCTAAAGGATCAGAAATTTGTATGCAGAACCGCGATTGGAGTAAATAAATTCCTATACAATGCAAATTAAAAGCTTCACCAATAAGCACAAAACATACTATACCTAGTCTTATAGTTTATAATATCCCGAATGTCGCATTTATTTGTTGTTTCAATGGTCATGTTAAAAACGATTAGTACCAAGTTGTTTTGGTACGAAAGTAGACATGTAGGTAGGTACTTACATAACAAGTTTTTTTAAAAGCCCTCGTGTAATTAACTGCAGTTGCAAGCTATACGTTACCCGACGCCTACTCCAGGGATCAGCGTTAAACAAACACGTGTTTTAAACGTTTAAAATGAGATATATTTTACACAGAAGGGTTGCTTGCACTACGCAACGTCTCCCGCACATCGCAACGTATAACTCATTGCTAAACATAGGTATCGTACCCTCGCAACGAACAATCGTTTCTCATTGGAAATAATCCCATTCTTAGAGTAATTCTTAATAGAATTCACCCCTTCGCCTTTGTTTTTGTGTTTCCGTTCGAGAATTCAGATCTTTGACATTTCAACAAAACTAATCGCCACGGAAAACTATAGTGAACTTTACTAGCGACTCGAGTTACCAAGGTATCATGAATCCGAACAAGTATTTAATTTACGTCATCTCGTGACGCGATATGTTTATTGACGTCTATATCTAAATACATAGCTGTATTTTTTATCTGTTTAAGTGGCCAATGAGAAGTTTTATTTCCATGTGTTGATGGTATATAATATAAAACAGTAACAGGTTGTACATAAGTGTGGTGTATATACATGGTGCGCTAATATATTCGCGATATGCCGGCGGCGCATTCGCGACACGCCGCGCGGTCTCGATCTAGACCTCTTCCCATTGGTCGGCTTGGCAGGAGGGCGATCCTCCTCACTCTCGGATGATGCGATTCGCAAACCCACGCTACATAGCGAAACACGATTAGATACTATACGAATAAATACTTCCCTTCATTCTTTCTTGTTGGTACATTTTGTTACTTAAGAATTTGTTGAAGAATCATTTCATTTCCGAAAATTAATAAATAGGTTAGTTATAATTATAATAATATAAAAATCGATTGAGTAATACAAACATACTATACCAACAAATACATACACACTTACCAGGCAAACATAAATTGAATTCTGAATTGTTTTAATTGACTTCACGTATGTAAAAATAAAAATATCTATGCACCTCAAGGGTAGGTTGGACGTTATCTCAAATTATTTTAATATTTTTTTGATAAAAGCATCTTAAATCCGGTTTACCGATGCAATTCTATTATGTTCGATGTATTTTATAGAAACTGAATGATAAATTGATTCACACAGTTTGATTGTAACCAGTTTGCTTTGCTGAATTGGGTAACGGTTGAGATCATAGGTCATCGCGATGCATCGCGGCCTGCATGGTCATTGGTCACTCACTTGCATTCGATTACAAACGAACTACTCGTCTATTGTTACGAGTAAGTATCTAGTACGAAAGTTTCGAAAGGGCAAGTTAGCAGTTGCTAACCCGTTGAAATGGATAAATATGTCTTCGTAATTTTATTACTAGACCTAAATAATCTAAAAAAATATATTCTAATCGACTTTCAAGTCAGAATCAATTAAGTCATTTAGTTTTCTAAGTAGGCGTGTATCAGATAGGTATGGCTAAGTGAGCGTGGTATGAAAATTTTAAGAACTTCTATGTGTGCGATAGATGTAAATATGCCTCTCTAAAAAGGACAAGAACTTAATTAAGAGGTCTTCAATTAGCTCGTAATTATCTTCTGGGTCAGCGTTCTTCATCTTAGAACACATCAACACTAATTATTAGGTTTGACCTTAGTCATTTTCCTCCGATCAATCTGTAAAACTTTCTGACTATTTGTCAATAAATAATTCTCTATTCATGGTACATACACACGTAATGAAAATTATGGAAATAAAAATAATCCATGGTCAAACTCTATTCTATAATGTATAAAAAAAATAATGTTTGACAAACAAGCAAAATGTTCGCAAGTCACTCACAAAACGATTCTACCATACACGTGAGAAAAGTACATTTGAAACGGTCAGCGCTAACTGCCCACTGGGCTAATGATCACCTGGACAAAACATATGGACAAAGGACGCCCTTCTTAAGACACAATACGCAAACATAAGGAACAAAACCGGGGTTTTTGCACAATACAAACCATATTAATTACCTTTCAAAAGAATATAATACAATGGAAAGGGTTTAATAAGCTTAGAGTAAATAAAAATACCGTAAATCTGAACAACTGACCGCTGTCCATCCAGTGTCCAGCGTTTCACTTGAGTTGTAAAATTAATACTGACGTTTATTGTGTAAAATCACATTATTCGTTTTTTATTGCTGAAATTATTTAACGTCATGCTATTACAGAAACTACCTATACCTGTTTCAGAATCTAAGAACAAAAATGCAAACAAAAAAATCATGCATTTATTTGAAAGTGACAGCTCTTTCTTTACTTTTTCTTTTGATAATTGGCAGTTTTATGTTTACATTTTTTATCTAAGTAAGTAAAAAGTATAATAAAATACTTAGTCGAAAACGTCAAAGAAAATTTGTAAGAAAATGTCAACGAAGTTTGTCGAAGCAAATCGGAATCGTCTTACTATAATGGACAGCCGTATACGAGTAATGAGTATTATGATAGAAAGATATAATATAATCTTAAATACTTTGGTAATTAAGCCTTTGTAAATACCTATTTAGTATACGATGTAATATGTACTTTAATCTAGACGCTCATTTACAAAATACTAGCTGCGCCCCTCAATTTCACCACCCGGGTAAGTCCCGATTCTGCAGGAATATCGGCATAAAATGTCTCCAGCGATCTACTTAAAGCGTTTTATGGTAATCTGTTCAGCAGTTTTACGTGATTGAGTAACATACGACTCACAAACCTTCAGCTTTAAATATTAGTATAGGATTGTTAAGTATTACTCAACAACAACAATAACAAAGTCGATTGCATTGAAACGATATTCAATATTTTTTAAAGACGTCTTTAAAATTATTCAATATCAAGGTTCCTCAGTAACCTGCTAATCTTTTATATTGGCATGTCTTCTAGGGACAGCACTGGTCAATCCAGGGTCAGAGGTGGCAAACGGACGGACACACCTGGTTCTATCAGTTTGAATATCTACTGGTATCATGTTTTTTATTTATCTTTTTACTTGTAAAAGAGAAGACTGTAAGTATTTTAATACTTCATTGTACAATAGGTAGTATTCAGCTATAGATAAAATACCTATCCTGTTTCTTAGTAAAACAGCGTTGCAAATTACTTTCTGTTACAAAGAAGTAGGTATTCTGAGTATATGTTTCTATGGTTTTTTAAAGAAATTCCACGTTGTTATCTTTACAAAAATAGCTATTAACATTTCTTTGCAGTTTGCTAAATAATAAAAATACCTAGCAAAATGAGATAGTGTTGCAAATATTCAAGAAAATATGCATGGTATTATATTTTGAACAAAGGACGTAGCATACAGGTGAGGGGTGACCTTAGCGTTCTTTATGCAGTCGACATGAAGGATTGGCCAACATGAGTTTGCAATAAAAGTTTTCGCATTCGCTGGCCGTTGGTCACCCTTGACCGATGACCGGTGACCTCATGGGACTGAGAATTTGAACTTAATCCTTTGCCATTGAACTTCGCAAAAAATATAGACGTAAAATGTTTGAGTTAGGAGTCTCCAAAATAATCTAAGCAATAGGCAATCACTTGCCTACCTAGTTCAATTTTTACCTAATGTTTTATGCTATAGATTAATTTTATTCATTTTTTCGTATAGTGATATCGCTCACCTAGAGTTTTCAGTTCGCCCTAAGACAACTAACTTTATCTTCCAAGATACAATAGCCGGGACCTGATTTACATGTCATCCATAGCACAGAGAGTCTTCAAAAACTGTTTTCTTTAATAAAGATTAGTTTTAACATGTGTTTTTATTCATTAGTTTAAAGAAACCTCATTCAAAATTATCATCACCAAGATTAAGTCATTGGATCAAGGATACTCTATTTTCTATTGTCTTACTAATCTTACTATGTATATCTTACATGTGTTTTAGTTTCATCGTTTAATGAAAAAGTAAAAAAAAAACTTAATTTTGCCCTACGACAATTGTGAAAAGATTTATAAACAACTTGATCTTTACGAAATTACCGTATGTTACACTGTAATAAAATTAAAAAGCACTGTATTGATCACTTCTATAGATAGGTACTAGCACATAGCCAAGGCCGATATTCGTCGCATAGATCATTATCAATCCTATTATTATACCCACTACCCAATTACAAACCAGAGAATGCTTTCACTCAAAGTAATAGAAACATCGAATCTGAATCAATAACGAAATGGCTTTAGATATTATGTGACAGAAATTATTTTTTCCAGTTCTCAGAATATTACTTTACTAAAGCTATCTTCAAATCTAGATTTTTGTCGGTTTTTGCGCAAAGTACCCAAAAATACACATATAAACATAGACACAAACCCTGATCTATATTCTCGTAATATTAGTAGGTTTTTTTTTCTCTACTAAAAATATTATGGAGGAAAGGTCAGAGCAGCACTCTTATTTTTTGTGTTTAAAAATCTTACCTCAAAATTTCTATTATAGGTAGGTAAGTTTACAATAATCTTAGTCATAATCATACCTACATAAAAGAAAAGTAATTACATAGTTAAGAAAGTAAATCGTTCCGGCCATAGTAAAAAAGACTACCTAAGCTACGTACTAACATTTTTAATTCTGGTACGGTCAAATTTTATTTGCAGCCCCTCGTTGTCCGTCCGTTGGTCACCCCTGACCGCTGACCGCTGACCTCATGAGATCTACAACTTGTACAGTACAAACTTGCTATACTTTGACATTGAACTTTGCAAAAAAAAAACAGGTAGGTAAAAAAGAACCGGAAACAGCAAAATATTCTCAGGAAATAAATGTGAACAAGTTTAAATTCTTTAATTGTTAAGATTTTTGTAATGGAAATATCAATTAGGTACTAGCTGCGCCCCGCGGTTTCACCAGCGTAAGTCCCGTCCCCGCGGGAATATCGGGATGAAATGTAGCCCATGTGTTATTCCCGGTATCCAACTACTTATATTCGAAGTTTCATCATTGAGTAACAAAGATCCACACATCCAAACACACACACTTTCACATTTATAATATTAGTAGGACTAGTAGGATAATTGAGAGACAAGTTATTGTTAACAGAATTAAATGTGTATGTGTTTCTACTTATTTTCAAGGGAAAATAGATAAAAGTCTTTTTTTTTTAATACAAAAAGAACATAACTTAATAGGTACACCGTAGAAAGAAGAGAGTAACGGCCGAATACTGAAACGCTACTCAACATTTGAGAACTAATTAAACAAAGAAGCAGCTCTCAAACTCCAAAATTGCCATACTAATTTTAAATTTAGAAACTGCTCAATAATTTAAGAACCTCTCAAATTTTAAATGACGTTTCTGTATTCGGCTTTAAGGATCATAAAGTTAATAAACTTTTTAGATTAACACGATTAGAATTCATAATTTCGTATTTTCCCAAGTCCTAATCGCGTGATTTTACATTTTAATTTTCTAACTTCGACGTTTCAATCATGTTACAAATGATCTTGACACAAAATGAAAAGGAAGTGAAATTAACATGAAAGTTAATTGAAAATTGGATGAGTTGTCGCATAAGACAACTTATATTTTTGGCCACGATGACCAACTCACAGAAAGCGAAAGGGTGCGCTGGAGCTGGGCTGGTCATCCGTTGATCACCTCTGACCTACAAAAGATCGTTGAATCCATCTCCATTGAAATCTCATTTCTTTTATTTAGGGTCGATATAATTGCGCTCATAACTAGTGCTATTTACTACTAACAAAAGTTTCAACAATATAATGTTTCTATTTTGATAAATGTCTTTGGAAACCTCACAATATTTAGATTATCCTTTCTGCTAATGTAGGCACTCGTGCGACTTTGAATTGTGCATTTTACAAAGTAAGCAAACCAATTATTATGCTAATCAAAGAATTTTCATTAATATTTAATGAAACGCAGTGCAAAAGTCACCATTATCATAAATTGGAATGTATGATTTTGCGATTTCTTATTATTGTAAAGCGAATTGGATATGCAAATGGTGTGTTTCGCAACGCAAAACAATGAGGTTCAATGATCGAACTTACTTGGCCTGTCGTGTTGCCATAAAATACTGTGATTTATTAATAAACTAGCTGCGCCCCGCGGTTTCACCCGCGCAAGTCGCGATCCCGCGTTGTTCGAACACCTACCTACCGCAATGCAATAATCCACACTTAAACGGTCGCCCATTGAAGTACTGATGAAGCCAGGCGCTACCGCGCCTGGCATCATCAGTACTTCCCTGGTCGTCCGTTTAAGTGTGGATTTTTGCACTGCGGTAGGTAGGTGAAGTAAGTTAAAGTTTGTATTTCGTCAGTAAGTGACGATGACGATGACGAAGGATGATGATGCCACTCTACATCACTTATCCTACCCCTGTGTCGATTTTCATTCATTGAATGGTTATCACCCGCGTAAGTCCCGATCCTGCGGGATTTTCGGGATCAAAAGTGTCCTAATGTTACTCTCCATCATTTAAACTATCCCTATGCAAATTTTCATCCAATAAATATTATCACCCGCGTAAGTCCCGATCCCGCGGGATTTTCGGGGTCAAAAGTATCCTATGTTACTCTCTATCACTTAAACTATCACTATGCAAATTTTCATCTAATAAATAGTTATCACCTGCGTAAGTCCCGATCCCGCGGGATTTTCGGGATCAAAAGTATCCTATGATACTCTCCATCATTTAAACTATCCCTATGCAAATTTTCATCCATTAATATTATCACCCGCGTAAGTCCCGATCCCGCGGGATTTTCGGGATCAAAAGTATCCTATGTTACTCTCTATCACTTAAACTATCACTATGCAAATTTTCATCTAATAAATAGTTATCACCTGCGTAAGTCCCGATCCCGCGGGATTTTCGGGATCAAAAGTATCCTATGATACTCTCCATCATTTAAACTATCCCTATGCAAATTTTCATCCATTAATATTATCACCCGCGTAAGTCCCGATCCCGCGGGATTTTCGGGATCAAAAGTATCCTATGTTACTCTCCATCATTTAAACTATCCCTATGCAAATTTTCAACCAAATCGGTCGAGCCGTTTGACCGTGAAGAGGGAACAAACAAACAAACAAACAAACAAACAGATTTTCGGATTTATAATATTAGTAGGATTAGAAGTAAAGATAGAATAATATGTTTTTGGATACCTTCTTCAAACAGAACTATTGTTTACTACTCGTAATTTGTGTTTGCAAAATTTAATTGAAAGGCTATAAATATCGATCAATAAAAAGTTTTGTTTTAGAAATTTTCTCGAGTTTCTCCGTGCTTCTGACAAACTTGTTGTTCTTGGGTTGCATAGATGTTAGGATGTACTGATGTTCCAACAGAAAGACGGCCTCTGTGGCGCAGCGGGCGAAGCTCGGATAGCAACGCAGAAGGTTGCGGGTTCGATTCCCGCCGGGAACAAATATTTCTGCTGACCATAAATGTTTGTTTCGGGTTCTGGGTGTTTTCTATGTATAGTATGTATATATTTACAAAAACTATGATATGTAGTATATCCGTTGTCTAGTACCCATAGTACAAGCCTAGTGCTTAGTTTGGGGCTAGATAGCGCTGTGTGTAATGTCGTGCAATATTTATTTAAAAAAAAAAGAGACATTACCGTTAATTCGGTAAATTAATAAATTAAAAAAAGGCAAATAAGCAAAGAGTTGGTCCTCGTTATCTCCAATAGCCGTCAAGAGGTCAAGTTGGAGGCCTTAGGGCGACCTGAAAACTCTAATATTCGATGACTCACAACACTACTCACGTAATAAAAAGAAATACTACCCCTTGAAACCCAGCAACTTCTAGCCGTGTGCTGTTGTTCCTGTCAATGCCTTCTACATAAGTATAAATAAATGTTCAACTTATTTTCAATGTTACCACAGAGCTGTACCATATGAAGTTAAGATCCGAATACATTTTTAATTGAAGTAATTTAACCCATGATCAATTAAAGCATGGTTTCTGAACTAAAATAGAAATGTCGCAGGTCGGGAACAACCGGATATTTACGTTTATTTGTAGTACTTTTATAGTAATGTCTATAGGAAGTGAACACATTAACTGTAGGGGATTTAAATAAACGACTAGGTATTTTTATTTTACCTGTCTACTTTACTATCTGTCGTGACAAATACCTATGAACTAAATTTTCACTAACTTAGATTATAGCGTCAAACACAAACACTTGATATCACCACATTGGGTCTTTGTTTCCTTCATAATAAAAAGTTGCAGTACCTACGTTAAGTAAAACAATATTCTTTTTGTTAATGAATTTCCTGAGCTCCACATAAAATTCTGGTACGGAAGTACTTATGGCGAAAGGAAAATGTTTGCCATATGAACATAATTTTTAGATGATCCAGCACAGATCATCTCTTTCTCGGCCCTCAGTGGCTCGGGACATTGTTAAGTGGAGTAGGCTTGCCCAGGACCCTAAATCCACAGGTAATACTTTTGGGCTTACTTAGTCGCAGGTTTCTTTACGATGTTTGATTGAACGATCATAAATTCGCAAAAAAAAAAGACATGGAACGCGGTTGCTCGGGATTCGAACACTTTACCATTGGAATGAAAGTCGATGTATCTATCAGACCAACATCACGCTCTTCATTGATAAGTTTTCAACACTAAACTGCCTTTAATCAGTTTGAATTTTGGTTTTGCTGTAATGTTTATGGGTTCATATTAATTTCAGTGCGATACAGGATATTCCCTCGAAGGTGTTCCTTAAATCGCCCGTTTAATTTGACTGTATATGTATAGGAAGGTACCTACTCTATTTATTTATTCAATAATTAAGGCAGATCGCGCACATGCCGCGCATGCGCGCCTCCCTCACGTGGGAAGTAGGAAGCACAATCTTTTTATTGGGGGTTGTAATTAAGGAAACCTACGCTATAATTACAAGGGCGACGCTAAATATAATCGTCGAACTCTTTTATTTTTTGGACGGTACATGTCCCATCCGTTTTATAAAGATGTAAAGGGAGAAATTATAATGAGTACCTTCCTAGTTGTATGAAATTACTACTGGAACCTTATTTTTGAATCGCTCGTTGCACTTCAGGCGATTTAAATAATTCGATATCTACTGATTATCGATTGATGCCGGACTCCTGCAGTGAGTGGTTGATAACACTCGTTGTGGACGTGCGATTCACGTAGAAAAATGACAGAAATTGAACGAAAATCAGTAGAAATCGAGGTATTAAAATCGCTCGAAATGCCTCATTTGGTTCAAAAATAGAGCCCCTGGTCGTATGAATTTACAACATCTCGTTGATAATATATTTGTACGAAGTCTCTATCTATATTACTTAAACAGGGGTTCCCTTTGTGGGTTCACTCAAGTACACCATTGGAACGAAATGGTTTGTACCATAGTACTAAACTAACCATTTCTTTTGGCTGTGGTAAAAGGTACGTATTCACATTTTCTACACAGCGCCGCGCTGTACTAAGCTCAGGAAGCCTTATTAATAAACGTGGAATAAGTTCAGAGTAATTTTACCACGTTTTGTTTCTGTATGTCCACTTTTAAAGGTCTTGTAACGGATAAAAACAAAGCATATATTTATTGTTAAATAACAGGGTAATTCCAGTAATATCAATTAATTTTGGGTTAAAACTACTGGCGAAATATCGAGCTCTATATAAAATGATTAAAATAACATAGTAAATACCTAAATCCTATATATCTTATATAAGACAAAGAGGGTTCTCACTACTCCGACCTTACTTCACGTTTATTGGTAAGGCGAAGAAGGATTAACCAACGCGTCTAAAGATTTTAATTGATTTCATTCATCGACAAACTAGCCATTATAAGGTCGGTGATTTCATTTAAGGATGCCCTTAAATCACGTAACAAAACAACCAAATAAGAAGTAATAGCTTTTATCACTTCTTTGGCAAATATTTAGTCCAATTAGCGATTTAGCTAAAAGGGACAATTTGCATAGAGATAGCGTTATCACAGTTCACAAATAACAACGAATGTTATTGTGGTAGGTCTATTATCAAATGTCTACGGACTTGCATTAATAATGTTTGCTCAACCTAGCTAGTCTTCCTTTGTCTCATTTTGGATATTTATTTACTCTATTTACATTTATCAAGTAGGCAACTCTTACTTTATAGCGGGATTTACATTACGAAACTAGTAGCAGGTAATTTATTATTTTCACAGGAAAAATCAGTAGAAACAGAGGTAATTTTAATTTATCTGTTTGTTAAAATTGTTTCCAGTAGGTAACTGCTGTGAGACTGCTTTTGACTCTATAATGCAAGACACTAGTTTCATAACGTAAATTAGGTATAACTAGAGCGGGCTTTGTTGCAGACTAAAATTTACTTTAAAGAGGAGACTTAACTGAACTGTATCACTCAGCAAGTACTTTGCTAAGTAAAATTAAACTTTCAACTAAAGCTTATCATATTTTCGCTGTTATTCACTAGAACAGGGGCTCTTTAAGCGGGATTCACTTATTCTTTATATAGAGGTCTGTAGCGTGTGTATCAGGGGTATGTTTACTTTTAATTTATTTAATTATAAAATGATATAAATATGTGAAGACGACATGCGCCTTTTGAGCTAAACTTTTTGAGTTCAAAGTTAACATTTTCTTTGAAGCCGAAAAGCAGCAGCATCTTTCTCATTAATTCTGTAGTTAAGCCTAACAGTAGTTACCAAAAATAATTTAAAATAAACTAGCAAAGAATGGGTTTATAATCATAATAGTCGCTTTTAATTGCCAAGTGTTTCTAAAGTCATCTGTAGATTGTTTATTATTCTCCGTGTAATGTTTAATGTAAGTCCAGGAAGCTACGTCATGTCTGGTGCGCGGGCGCAATGCGTTTCTGGCCGAACAAGCACCGTGTTGAGGCAGGCCTGACCATCGCCCGCGCACGACTCGGTAGCGACAGACGAAAAAGTTTTTTTTTGTTAACTTTTTATTTATTTTTTCATTTAATATTGAATAATATACGAATTCAGCGAAACTGAAATGGTAATTCAAAAGTATTATTCATTTATTTTTTCATTGAATGTTGAATAATATACGAATTGTGAAAAAACACAGAAAGAACGTAAAGCATAATGCGCATTGATAAGTCGCCCTAAATCGACATTGGTATAGGAGTGTGTAAAGGAAATTACCACAGAATCCTGCAAGTCCCTGTAATCTATGGACAAATAGTGTGGGTTACAATAATTAAAATGCAAGCTGACTGCAATGTTTGTCATATCAAAATAACTGACACAATAAGACGTTATAGTCCACATATAAATCGTAGTCTGTGATCGTAGCGAAACGAAGGCGCGTCGCCATAGCGTTGCGAAATTGTTTGTGATTATTGCCTATGGCCTCTGTGGCGAGTCGCCTGGCTGCAATGCAGAAGGCTGCGGGTTCGATTTCCGCCGGATGCAAATATTTATGCTTAAAAATAAATATTTGTATCTGGTCTGGATGTCTATCTATGTAATAGGGGTTAAAGTATGAAATTGCCGTTTTATTGCAATAGGTTCTTTGAATTGACATAGAATCTTCATGGTTTGAGGTTTTCGAATGAAACTTTTTTCAAATGGTTTCTGTGATGTTCTTTTTTTAAAAAATGTGAAACATTTGAATATCGACTTTCAATTGTTTTTGTTATTCAATTTAGACAAGAAAGATGGATACTGCGAAAATTCGAGTGATTTTTGAATACGAGTTCCGACGCGGAACTAACGCGGCAGAAACAGCCCGCAATATCAATGCTGCGTTTGGAGAGGGGTCTACTAATGAACGCACCGTGCGATTTTGATTTAAACGCTTTCGTGATGGAAATTTCGACTTAAAGAACGAGCCACGAGGAAGACCGCCCACATAGGTGAATAACGATGAATTAAGAGAGATAGTGGAAGCCGATCCTAGTCAAACTACCCAGGAATTAGCGGCATGGTTTAACGTTACCTTACCCACTTTATTGACTCACTTGCGTCAAATCAATAAAATAAAAAAATACGAAAAATGGGTGCCTCATGATTTGACTGATCTGCAGAAAGAAACGCGTGTTGAAACTTGTGTTGCCTTGTTGAACCGGTACAGAAATGAAGGAATATTGGATCGAATTGTAACATGTGATGAAAAGTGGATTCTTTATGATAACCGGAAAAGAAAAATGCAATGGCTGACCCCAGGTCAAATGCCACAACAGTGTCCTAAAGCAAAACTTACCAATAAAAAGGTAATGGTAACTGTTTGGTGGTCTCAGCATGGTGTTATTCACTATAGTTTTCTTCGATCTGGTCAAGCAATTACGGCAGATGTCTATTGTGCCGAACTCCGAACCATGTTGACAAAACTAGCAGTAAAACAGCCCCGACTCATGAATCGATCTTCATCATTATTGCTTCACGACAACGCGAGACCTCACACAGCACGAGAAACCATTATGACCCTTCAGGAACTGCACTTTGAAACCATTCGTCATCCTCCGTATTCACCAGACCTTGCTCCAACGGACTACTATTTTTTTCGTGATTTGGACAATTATCTACGTGACAAGAAGTTTTCTTCCCAGGAGGCAGTACAAAATGCTTTCACACAGTGCATTGTGCAGTCTAGATCGTCGGAGTTCTATCGCAAAGGCATTAATAACCTTCCTATTAGATGGCAGCAATGTATAGATAATAATGGCAACTATTTTGATTAAATAAATTTGTTAAAAATTTAAAAAATAAACAATTAAGATTTTCAGTACAAATCGGCAATTTCATACTTTAACCCCTAATATAATATGTAGTTGTTTAGTACCGTAGTACCGTTGTCTTGTACCTATAGTACAAGCCTAGTGCTTAGTTTGGAGCTAGATTGCGCTGTGTGTAATGTCGTGCAATATTTTTTTTTATTTTTTATTTTTGTAATATTATAGAAAACCATAGAGGTAACATCAATGAAATTTACACAACTTATCAGTGCCCATATAACCTTACATTAGACTATATAATATATCTATTAATATAATATTCCGACACATTCAATAATATTAACTACACGCTTCACAACGGCTAAAATAATTATATGTCTCTACAAAAAAAAAATACAAACATATTTTTTTGCTTACGGTACAATATTACATAATTGTCTATGTGCATAGCCGGTACATAACGAGTAACGGGAAGCGATGCGCTTGCGCCGCTTGAATTCGGCGTCTGGCCACAGTTTACTAATAAATAAGTATCTAACTACGTAGAATTGTCTTATAAAAGAGCCAGCGGAGACTCAAGTTAGAATATCCAAATCCATACAACCATGGCCAATAAAAACTTTACATAAACATATTATTAAAATGCGAATTTAGAATTTACTTATAGGTATACGAGTATTATGACTAATTCGCCCTATAAAATCTACTCAGCACAGTCCCAATTTAATCATTCATTCAGAAATGCACTAAAAACGTGAAGGTACCTACGTAAGTAAACGAAAAATATTTAAAAAAAGAGAAATGAAAGCAAACAATATCCTGGAAATTACTGTTAAAAGACCAGAGCCCTTGTCATTTTTGACCATAAAATAAACATTCCCGGCAGGAGCGACTAAATAGTAAAATCCGGTCGGAGGAGCAAGTCGCTAACCAGCAGCGGGCCTGGCGGGTTTCGGAGGGTGGAAGGACCAAGGTTCAAGCGGGCGGGGGGGATAGAAAAGTGCAATGTCCTCGCCAACATCGCCGCAGGAACGCCACGATCTCGCTAGCTAGACGAACATTTTACACCAAATCTCTTGATGGAATATTTTCGACGCTCTTCGTTTTAGGACGAAATTTAAAAGGATTTGATAGTCATGGATAGATGGTGACTAAGATGATGAACTAAGTGCAAAATAACTATTAAGATTTTTTTACAAAACCTATACAACATTTTGCGAAGAATGTTTTTATAATGGCTAATTTTGTGGTGTTAAGTATTACTTACATAAAAACTGCTCAGTAGCTTTCCTATTGACTAAGTTACATTATATTATATGAAGAGTACGGGATATTTCAGTCAGGTGTTATTGACTCATAGTAGCATTTGGTTTTCTCCCTCAGTATTATGTGTCGATGACCATCCGTAGGGAAGGTGAAGCCGTAGAAATGCTGGTAACCAAAATTTGAGGGTGAATCTTGTTACAAAGTTTTAGTTGCAACAGAGTTTAATACCTTATTGGAATTTACTATAGATGCCAACCTTACTTAACATCGATCTTTTTGTACTCAGCTAACTGCGCCGCAATAGCAAGTAGCAATTAGTAAAGTGATATCGGATTGACTAGGTAGTTACAGGAATGGTTATCGCAAAGTTCGTGGTCTAACGATCACTGATCGCTGCGCACATCATCGCAGTTTTATCTCGCGGACCTTTTAATTGACTATTCGCAATTAAGAATCGATTAAATAAAAGTCGAGTCTCGTTCGCCAACATTTGTTTATGATGTTACTCGTACTTACATTTTATTTAACATGTTTTGAAATATCTATCTTGTTTGCGAAGTTTTCTATCGTAAACAGTTTTATCTGCGTTTAATATCTGACCAAAGTGATAAAAAGTTCCAATTATTCGACCTTCTATTTGGTCGAACAAACAGGAATTTCCTTTATGATTTTATGTCAACGACGCGACGGTAGAGTCGTGACTCGAGGCGTTTTGGTTAATGTGCATAGAAGCGACGTGGGCGGTGGGGGAGGGGGGTACACCGCTGCAGAGACTTGACCTTGGGGCAGGATCGAGTGAAGTCGCGGTCCCTGACCTGACTATTTCGAGTGGCAAGTGCGCCATGGCCGCCTCGCCGCTGCATGCAATGTGCATACCGAAATAACAGCTTAGTTTGTGCCGCCTCTGCCCCCTCCTGCGTCCACTCTTCCCCCTCCCACACCGTAGTGCAGCAGGATGTACTTCTTGCCATGCACGGCACGCCTATCACGCGCCCCGTCTTATAGCCAAGCGAGTCCTGTTTCACATCACGCACACAACACCAATACCGATTTCTTGCAGCTTTAGGTACTTATATTTATATGGGTAAAGCTTCTATGTGCATTGCTCACTTTGTATATTCAATACTTTCACACGTTCACTTGCTTTAAATACTGATGTTCCTACTTAAAATGCAATAAATGAGAAGTCATTAACCATGTTCCTATACCAACGTTTAAATTAAGATAGAAACATTCCAGACGGGTCCCTAAGCACGAAAGGCAGATAAATGTCAGCTTGATAGTTTAATATGCGGTATTAGGGTATAAGAGGTGAGAGCGGCTGGTGTGATGGACGAGGGAAAGGCTCCAGTCAAGGCTGCAGCCGATGCACTTTCACGAGATGTGGCACACAATTATTATGCATCCATTATGCGCCGACGACGACCGCTCAAACATTTTCTCCTGTCAAACGCCCACACTTTATATAAATATTTTTTGTTACTGTTTACGCGGTAATATGCTTTAGGTACCTACAGATGAAATTATTCTGATTACAGCAACGTGAATTGATAAAGATTTAACTATTTCAAAGGCGTGATTAATTGATTATGATTATGTACCTATTCATTTTCTAAAAAGTAACTAAGTATTGATCTTGATTTAGTCTTCATTTACTAATTGTCGGTAGCTATTTATAGTTTTTCCTTCTGTTTTCGCAACTTTGTATTGAAATAATAATAAAAAAAACGCGTTTAAAAAAATAGTTGTATTTATTAGTACTACTTCAAAAATGTTTTCAATATTATTTCATAGGTAGGTAAGGTATTCACTGTTCTGTAAAAATTTGTCTTAAGTTTCAAATACATATTCGTAATTTTAAATGATCAAGCCCGAATTTATCAGTAAACAACGATACAATCAGCCCTTCTCTAACACACACACATGTGTTACACACGAAACGTTAGCGTGTGTGTGTCTCATGTGTGTTTCACTAAATATACGCGCCCGCGCATTCAAGGTCACTGGCCAGCTACGCGGCCCACCGACCGAATTTAACTTAGTCATCGTGCTGCAGTTTGCTACAGATATAATAGTATGATTATTAACCTTTTACTAAAGCAAACCATGGATTTAGAATGACGATGAGTTTTAATGTGTCTGTTTAATTTAAATGATAGGTAGGTATACATAATTAGACATGACTAAGTTAGTATGATACTTATTTAGTCAAAATGTGTAAAACTTACACACTTTTTGTTTGTTTAACCTAAGTTTCTAATACCTAGCGCTTTATACGTGAATAAATTGATTTTTAGGCTTTTTAATTAAAATCTGCTGCTATATCTAAGGAAATATAATTCTAAACGAGCTTTAACTCAAGCTTTCCGTTTTAATATACCTAACTATTCTCAGTGGATCTAATATAATTAAGTAACTGAAGTAGACTAACAATAGTACAAAAGGCAAATGTAGATATAGAGATGAAACCTAAGCAGAATGATCATACTAAACAATTTAAAACTGCGTATCTGATATACATATAGACGAACGAACGTCTTCGGTCATCAAGGGCGAGACCAAATCGAGGGTGGAGCGGGTTCTGCCGAATGACTCTACGTCCGGGAGCGAGCGGCCATCGACCTACCCAATCTCCGCTGCATTAGCATGGTGAGCAATATTCGGGCCCGTCTAGCCAATCCCTCGTGACTATACACTAGGAGATGCTACTACTGTATCTCGAAAGCAACATTCGATTTTAGTTGTTACTAAAACTAGGTAAATCTTAATATAAATCTTGATAAGAAGGTAGTGTAGGTAAGTCCTAGGACCATGTTCACTTATTTTAATTATGGCATATAGGTAGGTTTAATTAAGTAATTCCTGTGCTTGACTGTTTAGATTTGGCCATGCTTAGTCTGTCAGTAAGTTGATATAGAGATGTCCACGCTCCAATTAGGTATAGATGGCAAAAAATAGATGATATGTTTTAATACTTTCATTGTACGTAATATATAGGTAAGTACACAAATAGGTTCTTCGTAGATGAATGCCACATGTCCTTCATAAAATTTAACTTATTGAGCTCTGTGAAAATGATTTAATGCAGATTCTGAATATTAAAATATTCGAAATAAATAAACCATATGAGAAAACAAAATGAGAAA
This sequence comes from Idaea dimidiata, assembly GCA_949358125.1. Classification (NCBI taxonomy): domain Eukaryota; kingdom Metazoa; phylum Arthropoda; class Insecta; order Lepidoptera; family Geometridae; genus Idaea; species Idaea dimidiata. The sequence continues at coordinate 8,296,059 of OX442339.1, read as the reverse complement.
GTTATCGTAGTAAGGGCTCTGAAGAATTCTTCAAATCTCTGAGTATGTGTGAGTAATGCGCCTGCGCTCGTCGCGAAGATGTGTTTGTGAACGCTGATAGATTAAATGCCTCCTAGCTCTGTGTTCTAAGTTATATTCAACTACATATTTCACACTATGTGTGTGTATGTGGTGTGACAATTCTTTGAATCAATGGCAGTGATGATATCATCAACATAATTATCACTTTTTTAGTTTTATTTTGTTCAAGACTATCTTTACTTCATAACAAAAGCAACGATCACTAAGATCTCATTCATAGGTACCTACTTTTATTTGTACATACATGATTCGTAGGTACTTAAACTTTTTGGTAAGGTTTTATAGGAATCTGAAAACTATTGAATCAATAATTCGCAAGGATCAATTTTAGCACGCCCGTTGATGTCTTTTATTCGTAACTGTTGTTGCAAGGGTTTTATTAGAGAATTTTCCGATTTCGATTGTCAACAAAAAGCTAGGAATTTTGAACACATAGTGAGTGACATTGTGTTGGTAACGCACACATCGCTGTGCTGAGAATGTGTGCATGTAAGCGCGGAATGCGACGACGCGCAACGCGCTCGCTGATATAATTCGGAGTTTGTAGCCGCGAGCGTAGTATTGATAAAAAAGATCAAGTTCATAGGGGCACAATGAGATATGAATTTTTGTAGATGTTTTTGTGGAAATAATTTATTATCACTTTCGAGTTTCGACAGAATCGAGTAGTTGGTACAAAATTTGTTACTATACTTCTTTTATTCTATCTTTGAAACGAAATGATAAGAGCGGTGATTTAGAAACAATCTACTTTAAAATGACAAATGTGTCGAATTTCAACATGAGACATTATGACTCTGATTGTGGTTCCGTAGTACTAACTATCACTTGTACTTAGCGCAAGGACACAAAAACTCGATTGTCTTAATAATAAATTTAGTTTCTTTACTTTTCAACTTGGGTATCTCTCGGGAACCTTAAGCCGTAACTTTTGTTTTCAACCAGACTTAAAACAAAGAAGAAATGTTTACAACACATATAATCGAATTCGGTAGCACCGAGCATTCAACACTAAACCCTCAATTGTTAATTTGAATGGAGTGATCGTAAAAAGATTTGCATTTATTTGCATACAGTGTCATTATATCGGTGAATGGCACTTGTATTCGCAGTACGGTCCTTCATTGTTAACTTCACGCCGGCTAACCCTTGTCGTAACAAAAGATCCTTTTCGTACCTGCGAAGTCATTTTTTTTTACATCGTAAAACTAGTCATTGCGTAATTTTTCCGCATTGTGTTATAAACCCTTTCCGTTTGTTTTTATTGTACCCCTTTATTTAGCCATCAACAACATCTAAAGTCGGCGTCTTTGCGCAATTCTGCAATATTTGAGGCGAGCTGTAAAATAATAAAAATTGTGCCATTATCTGCAGAAAACGTGTGTAAAGGGTTTAATGTTGCGGGTTTCTTTCTCTTTTCTTTTAAAAAGAGACCATAACGGTAAATATTTTCGAAGACATTTCTCTCTGACTGTAATGGAAGGTCTATTACCTTGTGATAAGTTGAATGTTTTGACGCGACTTATATTTATCACGAATGGTATCGTATATACGTATTATGAGTTGGAGCACTTTATGGACTTTACTTACTTTTGATTTGTTCTATCCGTTGTTGTGTCTAAAACCACACACGATAGTTGTAAGTGCATCGGTTAACATTTCTCCTTTATCAACAAACTGTTGGTAATTAATCTGTTGATAAAAAAGAAGTAAAAATATTTTAATGTCAATAAAATTTATAAAAATTATACATGGATTTTGAAAAAACCTAAGTATGTGTTATTTCAGGTTCTAGATAGATTATATGTTTCATGTTTAATCGCAATTGGTTCAGTAGTTTTTGCTTGAAAGAGTAACAAAATCACATACATACATATTATACATACAAACAAACTTTCGCGTTTATAATATGAGTAACATTTTTAGTTTGTAAAATTTTAGAGTTTAGAATAGGCATTAAAACCCCACGATACGAATGAGACCTGAAAAAAAAATACAATGGTTTCATATGAACTGTGTTTGATTGTATGCAGACCTAAGCCAATGTAACAAATACGCAGAATCAACAAAAGTATAGGTACGGTACTTTAACTAGGTATTGTTATCACTTCGCTGATAAATGGATTGGTGAGAATACCTATTATAAATGAATAGGTAAGTACAGCTTTTTACCTTTTTGTGCGTTTTTTAAAGAATCTTTTTCATAGGTTGCCAATTCTCTCAACCATAACAAAAGACATAACTGTAAGATTGTATAAAACTTTCTAAATAATGTAAAAATGTTATCCGGCCTGGCGCTACGCTTCAAAGTGCCGACATTTTATATCATTCCTTTTTAGCTAGTTGCCGCTTTTATTGCGCGTACCCTGAACCTTTCTCCAACCACCCAATACGTTTGCACAATATTGCATATCTCTCTCTTATCTTGGTAACTGTTCCGAACGGGTATTAGAGGTTTTGCGCAAGCCTTTCTTCATTCGCATACACCGTTATCTACAATATTTCTATGCAATAGAAAGCAAAACAATTTGCTATCTATGCATAGCGTTATCTGTAAGTATTGGCACTATCTTTTGTAGCATTACTAAATTACCGATTATTTAAGCGATTCCGTGACAATTTCGTAATAATAAAATTCGTGTTAATGATCATTATAGGCACCAAAATGGACAACATACATAATTCTTTATGTATGTTCAACCAGTTTCTTTCATCCATCAATGTGCCAATCAGATATACAAAAAATACCTAGATACACAAAACGACGTCCATTACTATTCTACCACAATTTGTAGAGAGGGCATAGAAAAACATTTTACTATTTGACATAGCCGAGGCAAATGACAAAAGTCAATCTACATCAATCGCCAAACATTGGAAATTTTGGAGGTAGCACGCGACTGCTCAATAATGTATGGAATATCGATGTGGGGCATCAACCACCGACCAATGGCCTCCACAGTGCGTGGACAATGTCTCATCCTTCGTACCTCTAATAAACAAATTATACTTTCGTATGCTTCTAAGTATCTTTCAAAAACAGGAAAATATTTACCAGACAACAAAGGGGTAGCATCATTATGATTATCTCAATATGCTAAAATCCTTTATATCTTTCTCTGAATCTTTAGGTATTATTAAAGTTTAGTGCGTAGAATGTCAATAAAATTTAAAACCAACTCTAAAATTATAGCTTTGAGACCAATAAGCGGGCACTGGACTGGACACAGGGTGTCGGGGTGGCAAGTAATGGGGTTGCCAAATGACACGTATCAATTATTCATACTAATACCCCGCTACATTTGCGTGTGGAAGACAAATAGATACGGTTCCAAGTCGAACGCACTACTCCGAAAAATCTCTATGTAATTACCGGTTATTGATGTACGAAAAATAACCTATCATTTGTTTTTTTGTTTCATTGAATTATTGTGACAGCTAGTAGATAGTAGTTTTAGTTAAATATTGATTCAAATATGAGAACACAGTAGTGTTGTTAAAAGAGACTTTTTAATAATTACATGTGTTACTTTTTTTTCGAATGTAGCCCCGATCCGCGACGGCCCCGTTCGAGATGGCCACGATTTTGATAATTTTGAATGCTTTTATTTTAAAAGTTCAGTTAACGATTGGAAACCAGTAGATTATACTGAATTTCATGTTTTTACAACACACATGGGTACGAAAGATGACAATGACATAAAAGTCGATAAGGGTTTCGTAATCTTTGTACCTTAGCCTTGTTCTACATATTTTATTGATCATCATTCAAATCGGCATATTTATAATCAACTGATAAAAACTAAAAGTCCATCGGGTTGGGGTGGCTACCACCCTGTGTTCAATTATTCAAGCCGCGTATTTTGGTCACGAGGACGATGGAGGACTCGACCCACCAGCACCCAACAGAATTCACCTACTAATAACTGCTTCATATGTCCATTTGCCTATCTATCTATTAAAGGGTTAATTTATTAATTATTTAAGTGTATTCTAACGTACCCTAGAACGAACTGCGCAGAGAACAATGTTTTTCAGAATAATTACAGTAACAGTAAGTAGGTCTAAGGCTGATATCTACAGAGCGTACTTACTAACACTTTGTTAAGACTTAGCTTAGCAAAACTTGCAAAGTTTGTGCTAAGCATTAACTATTTGAATTTGAATTTGTGTCGATATTGTCTAAGCAACATATTGTAATACGAATGAATTAAAAAGATCTTCATAGTCATAATAACAGAGACGCAAAGTTTATGTCATTATTTTGGATTGGTTTACATTATTAATTTGAAAAACTTAGACTTTGCTACGTAAAAACTTAATACCTGTATTAAGTCAAGTTTAGTCTTAGAAAAGTCTCGTATAAGCACGCTCTATAGATTTCAGCCTAAGGTATAAGTACCTGTTTATTAATACACGTGCATTTATCGTTGCCAGTTGGTAGTACTTGTTACCTTTCAAAAGATAACTAATTTATATTTATCTTACTTTATGAATATCTGTATTAGCACCAAAACCTTGGCCCCAAATATTTAGTAACCTCGAGAACACGTTAAACAATCTGTTTATATTTAAAATATCGTAACAATATATATTTTTAAAACATTTTAGGTTTATTACTTTCTTAGTTGTTTTGATTTTGAAAATGGATACGCAATATAAAGAGTAAAACATTAAAAAGTATTTTGATTTCCTGTAAACGCCGCGAATAAACAATGAAAAGTGTAGGTATAGATAGTACTAGGATATCAGAATGATCATGGTGAGTAATTCTACATAAGGTTGAATGTGTGCGAATATAATGTATCGCGTATCTTGAATTGGCACCGCCCTCCTCGCGAACCGGCTGCCAAAATGAGTCATCGTCATCGACCGACCAAACAACAAGCTCCATTCTGTAGGTATCATTTTAAATTATACCTATAGGTGAACGTATAATACGTATCTGTATATTGGGTCAACTTCCTAAATATTTATTAATGCTAGTGATACTTCTTGGTACTACATGTTTTCCTGGTACTAATTTGCTAAATCAGTTTGTTGATTGAAGGTATTGGATCTTTATCCGAACAAAACTGACTCTTCTATCATTGTCTGTGTTTAACAGGTCTGTAGAGATGATTGTTTTTTTTCTGTGAATAAATTGGTCAACGTTATGTAATAGAATGATGAAGTTACATACCCAAAATCATTAATCTATACTTATTTATCATGTCCTAAACAATAGACTACCTTTTGCTAATATTATTTAAAAGTATGCAAAAAAAATTAAGGTCGTTGACCATTTTTTGCCAAAACAAAACCACCTCCAATAATATCATTATCTCCTGGTACAATTGTGCGAAATTGACGTAACTTTTCGTTTCACAATAATGAGTATTGTTTGCTCGCGCACGTGCCTTTTTTTGCAAACATTTTATTCGTTCATTGTTGTCATCATTACGCTGACTGCACTATAAAAGTGTTCTTTGCAATTCATTGGTTGGGGATAGGGATACCCTTTATTCATAATCAGATCAAGGTTGTGCGAATCTCGACAGGTGTTTTTCCTTTCCTGTCGCGGTAGCTGAACAGTATAATTACAGTGTCATTTTGTTTAACGAGTGGTTTTTTATGTCATTGTTTATTTAAATACCGGTGGTCGGACGTGTTTTGAGATGAGTTGAAAATAATTATTAATTTTAAAATTTAACAAGGTTAAGTAAATTGGTGTACATGGTATCAATACGGACAGTGTGTTATCACGACAATGGCCAGTATTTATCGGTTGTACGCGTATTATCTTCGCATACGGATCGTGCGTGTTTTATGCGTTTCGCAGTGATCACGCGTTGTGTCTTCACCGTACAACTGCTCTTTTGTTGCATAAAAAGTACTGTCACTTTCGCAAACGACTTACCAATTTTATTGTATTTACAATTAGTTACAATACGTGAGATTTATTAGGAAATTCATGCGTTACGCACATGTAAAACAAATAGCGATGATACTAGGCATTGTTGCACGTTTACAAAACACGAACTTGAGATAACAATATAGGTTAATGTAAATAAATAAAAAAATATTTAAGTAAATTACTTAGGTAAATAGGACTGAATAAAAACTCAAACTTTTCTCATGTTCTCTGCCAGCTTCGCTGTTTCCCCAATGCTATAACCTTGGAGTCTTCAAATCTAGAGTGAATAGGTACTTTCTAGGTAAGCATGCTTCATCGTCGACTTCATCCTCGCTTCCCATCTGGTGAGATGGGGTCAAATGCTAGCCTATTAAATAAAAAAAAGAGTTGCTTCAAGTACTACTTACTAGGCAGGACACTTTTGATTGTTTGGCCAGAGGTAGGTAGACTATAGAGTATCAAGCTCTATCACTACATAAATTAATGTCCCAGTAATGATTTTATTAAGAGTAAAATTCACCTATTTCATACGATCGCAGTGGTCTACAGTAGGTAACTGGCCAAAGATAACGTTATCAGTACCCAGAACTAATGCACACTGATAGCGAGAGATAACGAAATGACAAATTGCAATAGCATAGATTGGAATGTTCGTACGTTGACAAATGATCACATAACCATGTTACTAACATTATTCGCTCTATCATTTAGTTTTTTTTTTAATTGTGAACTTGAAGGACCGACGCCAAAAAATAAGAACCGATACAATGTTGTGATCACGAAAACATTCAAAACATTTCTACCTTTAATAATAATTTTGGAAGGGACAAGGGGATCAACTCATATTTGGCAACAAAATAGTCATGGGCAATCTTTTCGTGATATAAAAATGAGAAAAGGGGTTTAGCTCTAAGCCTTTTGAAGCGGGTCGAATTGAGTATGGACACGACAACGTATTCCACAGTTTTTTTTGCTATTATTTGAATAATAAAACTGTCAGATATAACTTAAATGTAAGTGATATTTATTTTTTGTTTTCGATATTGCGCTTTACAAATAGAACCGTGAAATGTTTTCTAATTTTGTTGCTGGAAAAATGGGCGGAGCAGTATCTTTTTACTTTAATAGTCACAATCTTCAGAATCGTTATTTTACTAAAATACAAAGGATATTTCAAGATTTAATCATATTATTTTCGTTTGTAATTAAAACCGTTACAAAACTAAAAACATGTCATCAGCTTTAGCTCGAAATGGGTAAACAAATCGCGCATGTAATTCTAAAAGCATTCAATAAGTTTAAAACACAAAGCAATATCCGTATCTATTCTAATAATATGTTTCACTACGGTATCTATTCGCAGCAAAGTACCGGTACCACTTTTACCCTAGACGAGTCTCAATATAACGCAGCGATTACAATAAAAATACAATTTTGACCACAACCCCATACTGATATTACCGAGGGTTGTTTGCAAATAAAACGACCGTAAACTTGTAAACAACAAAAGTTTTGGACTGACTAATAATTGACATATTATGCACAATAATGTTTATAGAATTATTAAAGTAGATAGAGTTAACTACACTTATTATTAATTATTGATAGGTCATACATAAATATAGACCAAAATATCATCTTTATTATGTTGTTTATAATTAAAATTAATCTTAATTTAAGTCTACAATTAGACTATGATTTGACACTTATTTCTAAAGGAAATATGTCAAACAGAAGGAACAAAAACGTCAAATCATAATCTGAAATTACAAAGCGTACTATAGACATGGTGTTCTTAATACAGTAAATAGGTGAATCCATATCTGAAATTAGCTAGAAGTTAAATTTAAATACAGTTTAAGTAGTATTTTACAAACCCTCTTTTTGTTCGTCTATAACCTTATTTTGCTATTGTAACTGCAGACTAGACTCTCCACCACGAATGATACGTATTTGAATTCAAGTTTCATTTGATTTTAACCCTTAATACTTCAATAATTGTTTTTGCATGTTATATTTTCCACACGTTCCGAGAACGGTGTCCGATGCATACAAGTTTATTGCAAATGATACCTGTAATTATAGCATAGTAGTTCGTGCTATCGGGTTGTCCATCTATTCGCACCACAATATTATTACCCCTACAGAAATAACGACATTTTACACTATTGATTTTGCTAAAAATTACCCATAACCTTTTCCACAACAGCATGAAATTAAATACGTACAATTATTGGCTTAGGTTTTAGTTAATTCATGGGTTATTATAAAAAACCATGCACAAAGACTTCGTTTCTGCCCTTCGGCTTCGTGTAGAACTATGCGATTTGCAACATGGCCTTTAACCTTTCGACACAGTTAGTTGATGCAAATATCTTTAACTGACTAAAATAAAACTATTTCAAAAAGTTCCACGTTCAAAGTCAATTGCGAAAGACATTTAATAAATAAATACTCATAAATTGGGAGTTTCGTTCGTTTACGAAACCGAAGTGGTTTTTCTCAACATTTAGCGACATCGAAAAGCGATCGTAAATCTGAAGGTAGCCAACGTCGTTAGTGATGGGCGTGACATGGTAGCTACTAATGGTTAAATGACTAAAAAGGACAACACACTTAGCACTTAAACTACCCATTGCTTACCTTCACCTACGCCTTAATAACCATTTTCAATAGCGTGACCTAATTACGAGCTGGATTTTTATCCAGTTTTTCTAACATGCTTTGTATCAGAAGGCAATTACAAATGTTGGAAACTTAATAATACCTGCCGGCTGACGTTCGACGCATTTGGATAGCCAGATTCCGTAACAAAATATCACACGAATACTTTTCGACTTTCCAATGCATTTTAAAGTATCGTGTCAGTGCAACGACCAGTGTGCGATGGGACGATCTCTCGAGGCTAGCAGATCGAGTCCGCCCAAGGACGTCCACTCCGCGGCAGCCTCCAAACTCTAATATACGACCTTATCACAACATTATAAGAATCACATTCGCTCACCGACCTTTCTCGATAATCCCCTAGCGTAGAGTAAGAAAAATGATCCTGTATAAAAAAAGTAAAAAAAGATGAGAGCTCGCGGTCGTTTTATTTCTTTAAGATGCAACGAAGCCAACATGGCCGCGAGTTCGGAGCGAATTATCTACGGATATACTTTATAAGATTTTTATCTCACTATCCCCGTGTGCTTAGTTTATTACAACAATTTTAAGGAAAAACTTTAGAGATTTAATCAATAAGTAATGTAATTAAACGTTGAATTTTAATCAGTAATTTACATGAAGTTAATTTAATAATGATTACCTGACCATATCCATATCCACGTAACTTACACAAAATAATTGTAAATAGGTATCTTTCAAATGGATACAAGATTTTGGTGTATTATCGCTGTTTTTTTTAAATAAAACAAACTGCCTAGGTAAACTCAAATAATATTGTGATTCGTTACGCGCCACCCTGTCTACGAAGCAGGTGCTTGCCGATATTTTGACAACGTCAGTTAGCAGAACCGCCCTTTTTAATCGAAAACATTTTTTATAAAAGCGTTCTGACCCATTTCCGAAAGATGTTATCGGTCGAAATTGACATTTTAAATAAGAATGCAACGAAATGCAAGGTACTATAAGTTAATTAAATAAACGGGTTTGTTCATACTTCACACTCTTTAATTACCTTTGTAATTTAAATTTCATCCTAAAAGAATATATCCTAATCCTGAACTATCGCAGCGTAAACCAACAATTGCTGAAATGTGAAGGTGAATCCGTAGTTTATTCCTATTTGCACCCGGGGTGGCCGCTGGCACTAGTCAACGGTGCCAACGGTCACCTAGGTGATCGATGGAACTTATTTAACGTAATCTTACACCGTCAAATTGTGCACATTTACCACCCCTGTTGGCGGTAATCCATTCTAAAGACGTAGTCGACATTATCGTGCACGTAAAATAATGGCAGGGCAAGGCGTAGGTAAAGGTAAGCATACCCATGCATAAAATGCAAATAAATGAAGAACCACCATTTACTTACTTTTGTAAATGGTCTTATTCTTTTCGTGTAATGGTGTGGATCACCTGGTGTTAGAGTTTTTCAGATCGCCTTAAGGCCTCTAACTTGACCTAACGACTGTCATCAGAGATAACAACCGAGACCAACTGCTTAACGTGCCTTTCCGAAGCACGGAGGAGCTCGAGAAAATTATTTTTTGCCACACAAATTTTAGGTCACCCATCCAAGTAATGACCGCGCCAAGCGTTGCTTAACCTGCACAACCATTGAAGATCGGCTGGTACAGCTAGGCCAATGAGCTCCTCATTCATTGTAAATGGTAAAACATGGTGTTATATTTAATAATTATTTTGCATTTAATTTGTAAATAAAATGTCGAGTAGGTATAAGTAATAGTCGCAGTAGAATGAGACAATGGGAGGAAAGAGTGTATTGTTTCACGTGGGTCCCGGGGAGTTTCGCTACAATGAGCCGCATCCGGGATCGCCGCCCGTGGACGTTTCTAACGTTACCCACTGCTATACGCGCCCAAGTGAATATATTAGATAGGTACCTACCTACCTACTTTATATAAACAGCCATGCCACTTTATGCTAAAATGTTAGTTTTATTATTCTAATTTCAATTGCTATAGCTAGGTAGGTGGGTACTGTTACGAGACGTGAAGTTGTAAAATATTATTTCATTCTAAACTAAAACTACTTGACGTAATGTGTCACTTAAAGCAAGTGAAATCTTTATGCTTAAGTTAGTAAGCAGAAAAGCTAACAAGTTGAAAAAATGTATCTCAAATAATAGTGAATTATTGCGACTTTCTCTCTCTTTCTGATAAGTATAAAAGAGAAAGAGAGATTGTGCCTAATAATTGTATAGACAATTGCAAAACTATAGACTTTTAAGTACTATAGTCTACACTGCATTTGTGAATAAATAGAAGAAGAATAGGTAGGGGTATCACGAAGCCAAATTTCGCCATAAAATTATTTAATGTATCCGTTTTTAATTAATGATAAGAGGGTAGAATCACCCTATGATAATAATAATAAATTCATCCTCGTCGCGTGGCAGGATGCTGGTGACAAATGACAACCGCTGTGGTTCGCGTGAAATTACAATTATCTCTTTATTACAAACCCTTTTCTCATTATGCAAGTTAATACATTGTTAATAATTGTTATTTTATTATCCCTATAGATAGCTAGGTACGTATTTGTAAATATCGCATTTGAAATTAGTTTTCGGGCGTAGGTAAATGTATATTGTCTAATAAATGTTAAGAAATTAAATTTAGACATTTTCGTTTAAAGTTTTTCTAGAAGAATTTGCTTTTGTGCGAAAAGGTCGTGTTTGATTAATGTTTAACCTATACATGTGCACGTTGAAGCTACTGTACTGGAATTACGATATAAGAAATTAATAATTTTATTAAATGATTAAATTCTTATTTCATTTATAAAAATGAGAATATAATCATTTTATTAAAACATTTTGATAGTGCAAAATATTCAGTTCTGTATTGATTGTATGAAGAAGTGTATTATCGCGATTTTAATTTCTGGTAATAGGTAGAACCTATAAAAATAAATTGTCCCCGAAACCTATCCCTCACGGTTGATCAGTCCCTTCAATTTCAGCTCAACAAGCCACCATGCGGGATCGCATTATTGCTTTTTTATTAGTTTTTTATCCCTTCGCAGTTTTTGTTGCGCGCGCGTCGTGGGATAGGTTAGGGATCGAGATGCAACGAGTATGTTTACTTATGCTGGTATTAGCATAATGCGCTTTCGTTTATCCTCTGTATATTGTTCATCAATTGTCGCAAACATTAATATCACTTTAAAAATCGGGATTAAATTGGCATAAACAGCCACGATTATAAAACACTTTTGCTGTTTTATTAAGTCGTAGTTTAAATTTAGCTAGTTCTACAATAGCGACTTCAAATAATGTAGCATTGACCGCTTTAAAAATAAACTTTTTTAATTAGACACGAACTTTGAATTAAAGAAAACAATATTTTTAAAGTTTATTGGCCTCTACAACCAAAATCGAAATGAATTTCAAGTTTAATTAGGTAGGTACAATAAAACCACAGTATATCACAATAGTTAGTATGAATTAAAACGTTTCTGCGAATCGCTAAACTAATTAGTTACCAAAGACCGACGTTAGAGTCAGAGGTTATAACTGTTTTAAAGAATTGACAATAGAACATTTGCATTCGGGTTTCCGTTTTAAATAGCCAATTTATCGTGTTTATTTAACGGTTATGTGGTCGACCACTGATAGTCGAAAAATCGTGAATAAGTATGTATATCGGAGTACATATTGTACCTAAGTGCAATAGGAATACATACCTAAGGGCATCTAAATTCTAAGTCTTCGTTTTCAAAATCCTACACTTCATGGTTTACGCAGCCCATTATTAATGTTCATCTTGGGTTTCAGCTACCTATATTTACTATAATGAATGATATTCCTACTTTATACATAAGTATAACTAAGTTGACTTGTAACCTAGTGTTAGAAATAAATGATTTGTATTTGTATCAAGATATCAGATTTAATAATTAGTGTATTAAGTAAGTACACTCAAAATTTACCCACAATATCGTAAAGGGCAAATTTAACCTACCGATCGAAAACTACCTATAAGTAGACTGGGCTAAGTATTTAAGTAAGGCTGCATACCAAACATACTTATTTAAAATTATAGTGATTGGTATATCGGCAAATCTATGAGGTTCACACAATCATCAATCCAGGGACCCCGATTCAAGAGCTCTCGTCGGGAGAGCGTCATCGTCATCGATATGCAAATGATTAAGTACGCACAAACGTCTGAAGTACTCTCAATGTTGAAGTCCTAGCGAATTGCCCTACCTATTGTTTATAAATACCTCTAGTTTGTTCATATAATTAATACAGTAAAATTACCGTGAGAAAAAAATCACGATTTCAAAGCAGATTGTTTTTTTTTGAATAATTGGATGACTAAATGCAGTAATTCTACTTGTATTTTTGACTAAAACACGAATTCAGTTAATCGTGAAAATACCAGAGAACATTTTTCAGAATAATAGAATCATAGTTTACTACTTAATCGTTGGTGCGCACCTCGGTAGAACCATGAGATTTTGTGTATCATTTATTCTGAAAATTGTTTACCGTACACAAAAAGTAAAGAAATTGTCAAATAAATCCCGAATTTAACTTTTATTTTTGTTTTCAATTCAATAATAACATAATGAGTTCTGTTAACATTCTATTAGTAAATAATTATCTCTAAAGGAACCTATTAGTGGAACTCTTTACACTTATTGACACAATCGATGAGATTCCGCGTGTCCCGTATCATTTGTGATCGATACGATCATTAAGAGTGACATTTTATTAAGTAACAGCATCAAGAAATGTGAATCGAGCGTAATAAATAGAAATAATAATAAGTAATCGAAACTTCGTTGTCTTTCATTCATCACAGAGATCGTTTTTCGCAATTTTATTAATGTCGTGCTGGGAAATCTGGATAGCTGCAGAGATGCAAAACGTTGCGGGTTAGAATCTCGCCATATTATAACAAATCTTTGTTGATGTTGTTTTGTTGTTGTCTACTACAGATATTTCGTCTTGCCATGATGTTTTATAAGTCGTCGCGAAGTCTAGTCGCCGCATTATGGTTCAGCTAAAAAAAACAATCAAATAGCTGAAAATTAAATTAAATCAAACTTAAAAAAAACTGTGGTTTTTAAAAGTTATCAGGGTATTTTTTATTTAAAATTAATATTTATTTTTGAGCGAAAAAAGACGATTTTAAGGCAATTTAACGAAAAAGATCATGGTAGCGCGGATTATTGTAGTTATAATTATGTTCCATTTATGCGATTCTGTAGCCCTACATACGAATTCTTCTCATATGTTTACAAAAACTAAAATATCTATATATAAATATGAAATCAGTAAAAAAGTCTGTAGTACACTATTCCATTCGTATTAAAACAAATTATGATCTATCAACTGACTTTAGAAGCAACGACAAATTTGTACTAAATCGAGTCTCATATGTGATAATACTTAAATTCAAGGAATGTTAGTACAGGGGCAATAGGTATATCATGTAATAACAAAGTTTTTAGTTTAGATGAAGTGGTTAATTCTAAGTACAATAATCAAAGAACGAAAGAAAACCTTTTAAAAACAACTTTCAATTTAAATACAAAATGTTACATTTCAACAGTATACTCGTACATACAGTAAGAAAGCAAACACATTCCCCCAATATTTGGCGGAAGATAGTTTCACCCACAAAAAATATTGCACAGACATCTTGTTCTATTTTTGAGTGCATTTCGCGCTATTTTGGCGTTCCCTCGGCAGGCAACGTGTCAATGACCCCGTTTAATGCGTTGTTCACGCACTTTTGGGAATTTTAGGGCGATATTAGTCAGAGGCAAAATTGTTGTATTCACGTAAATGAAGTTTCAATGAAACAATACGGGTAACAAGTTATGTATTAGGCTCTTTATCGTAGTTACTATGTAAAATGTTTCACTTACTAAACCTTAATTTAAGTCATACTAAGTATTATATTAACAGTTGTTAATTGTAAATATTCCCGGTTCACAAAATTCAAATTTCCATTTTAATTATTATGATTAAAATCATTTAATTACCTATATGATTTTTTAATTGTTAATTTTGATGCGTGCACGATAATAAAAGGTAAGTAATGATTTTAGTTAAAAATAGTTACTAAAAAAAAAGAAATATCGCCTGACAAAGTTTTCTACAAAAGTATAGCTAATGATTTTACAAGTAATAAATTCTGGTGTTGTAAAATTAATTTCTGAGTGAAAAATGATATGAATTCTGAATATAGTTATTTAAATATTTAAGGCATGACAATGAAGCTAAATATCAGCATTTTAATAAAAGGGCCGCGAGGCGCGCCTGCATTTTTATAAGCCGATTTAAACTCTATGTTGTTGTTTGGTAGCGGCGTTCGCGACGCACACATACACATCGTGTATCACCATGCGCGTGCGCACTCACGCACACATAGACGCGCGCCCTCCTCAGTGGGCTGCAATTCGTCGGCGCGTTACGTCCCCCGCGCATTCGTCGGCGGCCCTCCCGCCCGCACGCAATTGCACTGCACTCTGGTGCGTGCGTAAAAAGCGCACGCAAGAGGCGCGGGGGGACGTGTCGCTCGGCGGCCGTCTCGGTTGCGCGGGTGTTACCATACGCTTACAGTACTCGCCGTCAGACGCTCGCGAGAGCACGCCGCGCCCCCACTGCGGCCGCTCCTCGACCCTCGCGAAACAAACCACCCTCGTGCTAACTTTCAACAAGTGACAGTGCGATTTGTATCTTATGATTTTCCTGAACATTTCCTCGTGAAAATTTATTTCGGGACTTTGGATTAATACTGTAAAGGTAAGCTTTATTATTGTTTACTAATAAACGAATCGTTTGTATGCAGCCGCTAAATACGAACTACTCGTAGATGTGTTACGAATTCGTAGCAATTGACTACGGATTATAGAAACTATGGTAAGTTTTTTTTATTTTCGGTCATTTCAGAATGTAAATAAGGATCAATTCTGCGAATAGGGTTAGTATTGGACAGCATGACAGGCGAGAAGCCGGTGTAACCGCTTTCATCGGTCCCCCAAGTTCGATTATACCTGTCGAATAAAAGGTATAGAAGTCAATTTGGCAGTGTGGAAGGGCTTCGTATCGTAATATGTAAATGTGGTAAGGTAGTGCAGTTGAGCAGTAGCGGTGCGTCTAGACGTACGTCCACTCGCTAGGCGACTAGCGAACTCGTTGTTTGCACGCGGATTCACGCACGCTGTTCATCGTGTGCAAGGACTGTTTGTTTGTTGTTAATGTGTTGTATTTCAAGTAACTATAACGATGTATCCGGGCTCTACTTTCGACGACAATATGCCAGGTATTTATAGACAATTTTATTTCAATTGTGGTTGTTTATTTATGCTATTTTTTATATGATCATGCGTTTGCGAAGTCTATTTTTTACTATATTCATGTCAAATATTGTTATTTTGTTCGAGATCTTGGTTGAAAGTAAAGTAAAATATTATGGCTTATCCGGATAAATGTAGTTGATATTAACAACATAATATGCCAAATATGCGCGTATAATATTTAAAATACCTATCTTAAAGTCTACGAGTTTTAGCTTTTTAGAAATAAAGTAATAATTATAAAGCAAAATTAATGTTATTCGTATTTTGTTCACAGAATCACACTTTAGAAAAATGGGGAGCAGCGAAGGTCAACAAACATTCTGCTTGAAGTGGAACCACCACAAAACGAACTTGGTGGAAATCCTAGATGCTCTAATCAAAGTAGAAACGTACGTAGACTGTACGCTGGTAGTTGACGATCAAGTGACGTTCAAAGCACATCGCGTCGTGCTCGCGGCCAACTCGCCTTACTTCCAGTCAATCCTGGCTGATGTACCGATGGATCACTGCAGCATCTTGTTCCCCGGCGTTAAAGACTTCGAGATGCGAGCGTTGCTCGAATACATGTACACGGGCGAGGTGAACGTGGCACAGGCGCACATCCCCCGCATCATGCAGGTAGCAGAGCAGCTGGAGGTAAAAGGGCTCTTTGAAATGTCTGAGCTGCCCGCACGTCGGCGGCCAAGTAGTACGGAGCGTACTCCGGCCACGTCCCCGCCGCGAGTCGTTCCCGCAGCGCCCTCCAGCATGTCCCCGCCAGCGCCCGCGCCGCCTTCTCGCTGGCCGCTTCCCCCCTCCGCTCCAGCCTTATCTGCAGCCTACGATTCAGCCGATATGAACCCGCTCAAACGTAAGAAACTATCCAGTATGTTAGCCACTCGCGACACACCTATCCTTAGAAACGTATTAGCACAGACGTCTCCGGTCGATTCTTCACAGCCCATGTCTCTAGTTTGCCATCCAATCAGCCAGACTGCTCCGCCTCGTCTTCACTCGAACGGTTCTGCTCACGAAATCGACCGCCCGATGAGCCCTCAACGTCCGTTTGATTATCGTCCACGCAGATTATCGTCTCGAGCCTCCTCACCTCACTTTAATAGATCAGATCGATCTGAAGACGCTCACTCGCCCTACACTGAACGTTCCTTCGAAGACGATAATCAACGAAGTTTCCATCCGTCTCCACCTCCGACTAATTTCCAACAAGACATGAGGGCCGGTTTAGCTCCTTATGTCCCGCCTCAACAGAAACCCGAATGGAAGCGATATAAACAATACACGAGATCAGATATTTTATCTGCAATTGAATGCGTGAGAAACGGTATGAGCGCACTGCAAGCGTCGCGTAAATACGGCGTTCCATCACGTACTCTTTACGATAAGGTAAAGAAGCTCGGTATAACCACGAGTCGTCCCATGAGTCGCGGTATAAAAAGAGAGTCAAATGGTGCAGCATTTCCTTACGGTTTGAGTGGGACGGGTGGCGTTGACGATAATAATCATCAGACAGCTACTCCTCTCATCGATCCGTCATTTCTGCAACAAGCGTTAGAAGGAGCTACTAGAGATGGAGGTCGCGAAGCGTTGCATGCAATGGCGCTAGCAGCGGCCGCACACGCAGCCCTAGCGCCGCGTACTCCACCTCCACCACCTAGGTCGCCGCCACAATCTCCTCGATCACCCCTGCCGGATGAAGATCACGTCGAAGACCTGTCCGTCCCTCGCCGTCGTGATTTGGATCTGCCTGCCGGAGTTATCGTACCTCCCCGTACTTTTGCACTCGATTGCAAAGTTGAAAGAGATTGAATCGATCGACGACGCCGTAGGAAATGAACATTCGAAAAGACTGACTTAGGCGTACAAAGTTAGAAGTAAGACATATCGGTAGGCTACTGGTAGGACGCGCCGCGCGCGCTGACCACTCTGACCGGACTCTCCGGCCGGGCGATTGCAATGGGCCCCGCGGCCACTCTAATGCTACTACCCCTCTTCTTCTCTATTTATTTCCAAGCGTTAATCATAATCTAGAACGAAATTAAATTTCCGTTCATAGGTAGATGACGTCTTATTGTGATTTTATTTTTTGTTTATTTTCTTCTTGGTTATTTTATGTTATAACATTTATGTCTTTGTTGAATATAGATAGCGGTGTAAGTTAGCTTTAACTAGAAAGTAATCTTTTCCGAGTTGGACCGGTAGAAAGAGCCGAAGGGCGGGCCGGTATCGGCGGGTACGCAGCCGCCCGCACCCTCGGGCGAGTACGCCTAGCAAGTTTTCTAATTAATTGTGCAATTTGTTGTCCGCGACTGTGATGTTTATAGACTGAAACGCCGCAACTACCTCACGCTCGCTGCTACACCTGACTCTAGTCTACCACATCGCACTAAGCCATAATACAAGAGTAACGTAACGCATGTACACACGTAGCAGATAAGTAAAGATCTCGGATTTCGGGTGCAACCGCCATCTGAGTTCACACATTGTATGAATTCTTTACTTTACGGGTTATTATAATAAAGTTAGTTGTTTGTTTGACGATTGCCATAAATACTTATTGTTGTTTGATACCTAGTTGTGTTCACTATTACAAGAATTAATGTTTTGCACACATGCAAGCACGGTGATTCTTATCAGATATAATTAATACCTGATTGTAACGAGAATTTGTAATCAATCACTTATGTAAGGATGCTCAATGGTTTTCTTATTAGTTTTGTCGTAAGAACTTTGCTGTTACTATACGTAAAATAGTTAGTATGAATCAATTAATCCTACCATCAACTATAATGCTTTATGTATTAAAAATTATGTGTTAAATTAATAAGTGTTGTGTTGTAAATAGTAGCGTAGTTTACGAATTTGATCATTTTCATATTTTTCTTTTGCAATGTTCAGGTTTGTAAACATTAATGTATCTAACAGGTCAGTATCAGTTATCATAAATTTTCACAGTTTAACCTAATTAAGTTAATATTAAAATCTTATTATTTGGTAATTCATTTGAAGACTGATTCTTTACTTTAGTCTAGTTTGACAATGCCATAGATACGGATGTTAAAACTATATTAACATTTAGTTGCGTGAACATTTAGTTCGTAGTTTAAATAGTATCTAAGTAATTGTAAAAGAGTGTGTAGAAGCTACACTAAGTTAAAAAATAGTTAGGAATTAGATAATTGTCACTGTTTTGTGCCTTTGTTTGTTGTAAAGACAATTTGTGTGTTAGGACATTCCAGTAGAAGAAAATATTGCAATATTACTTATGTTATAGTACCTATTGTTGTGGATTTACCTAATGATCGTCTCGAAATAATCTATTACCTACTTTAAGATTTTCTCATTACTGTCGTCTGGAACGAAGGTGAAAATCTTGCATTTTTTTACCATTTTCATGTTTTGATTTACAAATAATATCTATACCTATTTTTTGTTAATAATGTTATTTATTACCCTCATGTGCCTATCATTAAAAATGTCCTTATATAATATTTTAAAACGATGTTATTGCACTACTTCAAATAAGTTGATAGTACATTTTTAAGTAGAACGTATCTATTCTATTTAGTACTGTGTATCTGACGATATGGCTTGCAGAGCCTTTACCACTGGATCTAACTGTTAAGCCGCGAGTCCATTAGACAAGTCTCGAGTCCAAGATGACCCACAAATTGCATTTAAATTGCATACAAGGTTGCTTTTTGGAATCGTGCCGTTACGATAAAGACATTGCGCTTGCCATTTTTCACTAGTACTTACCATTAGTTTCCGACAAAGGCGGTGCTGTAAAAGGTAGGTATGGGTTCTATGGCAAACGACGAGAGCTTGAAGTCGCAACATTAGGAACCTGTGGTAAGTTCTCTAAATAAGTATGAGGTCAAGAAGAAGAAAACGTATCTTATTTAGTGGTATTTACCTATTTTATGTATTACAAGTAAGCTATCTATTATTTTATTATATTAGAACGAGCATGTTCTCGTAACACAATATTATAAGAACTCTATATTTACAAATAATATAATGTTATAAATAGAAAAATAAACGTTTAATATGGAGAAATGAAATGATTTATTTTTACTACCTATATAGAGGTATCTACAATTCTACACCAACCTAGTAAGTTCGTAGGTAGGTAAGTTTATACTTATCCTAAACTATTAGGTTAATAGTAAGCTATTCCTATCGATGCTGTAGTAATCTACTTACCTACCACTTTGCCCAATCGACCATGCCATAGACTAGAGGAAAGAACTAGGTAGGAAAATTTTGAGGGTATTAGGTAGGTATTATCACAACGACGTTTTCCTTCACCGTTAATGCCAGGATTAGCCCCGACAGACGATAGTTTTGTTCAGACCAAAGATTATCTTTGTCGTAGTCATCTAGATACACCTACCGACTCTACACCGACTACACATTGTCAGACACACAAGAAAAAAAAATATTTTTTAAGTTTTTATTTTTTATTTTTGGACGTTTTGTAACTTTTTTTTAGCTGAACGATTAAGGTATGATTTAGGTCCTGCAATGATCATGGTAAGGGGCTTAGTAAAGTAAAGTAGTAAAGTAAGTATATATAGCTAACTGCTGTGAGAATTAGGTAGGTATAACAGGTTTTGATGATGTCGAAAAAACCATCCAACAGTTTGGAAGATAAAGTAATAAAGAAATTAACAATATAATAATCTCTCCATAACCGAGAATTTTACAAACATACCTAAAAGATAAGAGTGATTTTGCATTATAGCGAATTTCAAAACTTTTGATGTTGGTGCTGCCATCTACCATGGCGTAGCAAAACTAATGCTTAACACGTTGATTAAAACAATACACATCAGATGTCAGCACTAGTTCATTTATAATAAATATTGCGAAATAATGTTAATTTTGTTATTTGTGTTACATTAGTTTTCAAAAATGAACAAAAATTAGCACGATATTTTTAGGTATTTTTACCTTAATCACACACTGAAATGGCAATAACCAGTGTATGACGTAATATCGGACCACCACCATTCGCTGTTCCTATTGGTCAAAAATACATCATCAGATAAATGTCACCGTCTGTCAAAAAAGGTAAACAAGTGAATTTGCGACTATGATTTTCAGATATAATTGCGTAAATAAATGAATTGTTTGAATGAAAATAAATAAAATGGATCACGAACCTTTCCTTGCATCAGACGATTTCAATGTTAATGATATTGCAGAGATCGACGGTAAGTTTCCTGTATATCAATCTAATATGCTTCCAATTAGGTTCGTCTAGTACTTTACCAACCGTTTTCTGAATGTTTTAGACTTTCTAAATGGATGCGATGCGGATTTTATGAAAAAATTGGAAGAGGAGTTGGGGTGTGTTGAATCGGACGCTAATTTGTTGAGCGTCGACACAAAATACAACCCTGAGATTGCATCATCCCCACAAGTATCTCCCAGTTATAATACGTCCGGAAACCCAGTGATATCTCAATACACGCATCGAACTAGACAAGGAGCTCATCAAAATGTAAACTCAAGCCCTGTACAAGGCTTATATGGGCGAGAGGAAAGTTATAACTTGCAACACATTACAAAGGGATCCCCTTTACCCGATGTAACACAAGTTACTCAAGTAGGAAAGAATACAGTGCAGAAACAAGCTCCTATGTATGTGCAACAAATTGTCCCTAGCCCCCTATATGTAAATTTAGGAGCCTCAAACATCCACCAAGTCAAAGATATAAAACCTTTGGTCCCAGTTGAGAAAGTTCAAGGAAATCAGAGTAAACAAAAAGCAACGAATGGCCAACCTGTTTTAATACAGAACAATGCGAAACCCTTCTTGATCCAAAGTTCGGATGCTAATTTCTCTCCAGTGATACTTCAGTCTAATATTATTAATCCAGAGACTCAAACTTTATTGTATACCACTACCAGTGCACCAGTTCAAGGTAATTTTTATTTATTACTGCTATTAGCTGACCTGTATGCTGAGTCATTCCTTTCGGCAAGGTTTTTAACATGATTTTGTAACAGAGGAACCTGTAAAGAGCTTTTTGCAAAGTTCATAGTCCAGTGCTCCATATATGGATTACAATTAACTAGCTCCTTAAGTCGGTACCCTATATATTTAAGTTTTTAAGACTTATAGATTTTTAGTTATATACCATGTTATATAAGTTAGCCCATGTGTTATTCCAGATCTTCAATTATCTATATTCCAAGTTTCATCATTATAGGTTCAACGGTGTTTATGTAATTAAGTTACAAACATACTTATAAACTTTCAGCTTTGTAATTAGTAGGATTAGTCTCAAACTTTTTTTTGTTTGATGGTTATTTGGTGTTCATTGCCCTTAATAAAATTTCAGGAACAACTCAAGGAATCATTTCCAATGCAAAATCTACAACAGAAACTCGTCCAATACACACTTTTTTTACCAGCAACAATGGCCCAACCCTTGTGACTACTGGCTTCCCTTTAGTTCTTGAAGGAGACAAGATTTCTTTAAATGGACCACCTAAGGTTAAGGAAGTTAAGAGAAGCGCACATAATGCTATAGAACGACGGTATCGGACAAGTATTAATGACAGGATTGTTGAGTTGAAAAATATGCTTGTAGGAGAAGATGCTAAGGTATAAATTGATCTATGTACTGTACGTACATATTAAACATTTATTTACTTAAAATATTTTACTAGGAGAAATACATCATCAAATATTCCCCCATGACAGGATTTGAGAGTGAGGACAGGTTAGATTCTTGCACAGAGGAATTTTAGATGATGCATTTCTCCTAGTGAAATGCTTTGAAAAATAAACATCTTACTAATATTATAAAAGTTTGTATGTATGTATGTGAGTTTGTTACTCTTTCACACAAAAACTACTGAACAGATTGTGTTGAAACTTGGAGTATAGGAAGCTGAAGATCTGGAATAACACATAGGCTTCTTTTTATCCCGATATTTCTGCGGGAACGGGACTTACGCGAGTGAAACCGTGGGGCGCAGCTAGTAACATATATTATTTACTTTGTTAGCAAATTATTAAATACTTCAAACTTTCTGGAATAGGTAGGTGGCTTGGTCTGATCCACCACTTAATTTTAAAGATAAAATTGTGAAATTCAGTCACCATAAGACTGTTAAGTCCTCAAAATATTTTGATTGTTATATTGTAAAATTTGATTATTTATTTGTACTTACTGTATTTTATTTACGAATATTCAGCTAAACAAATCAGCAATATTACGTAAAACAATTGAGTACATAAAGTACCTACAAAACCAGAACAACAGATTGAAACAGGAGAATATTGCTCTCAAAATGGCTTGCCAGAAAGGTGGTGTCAAAGAGCCAGTGTTTGAAGGTGCCTACACTCCACCACACAGCGATGTGTCTTCACCTTATCACTCACCACATTCCATGGATAGTGATTCTCCATCATCACCGGAATATAAGGTATTTATTTTCTTGTACATCTTAATATTTATCTATTTCCCTTACTTATATTATAACTAACTGTATGATGAATGAGATAAAACAAATACATAAATAAGAAAATAAACATAAAATTATGAGAAAAGTGAAAAGTTTTCATAAATACAAAGATGGAAACGTTAAACGACCTATGTAAGATGAATAGAGAATAGATGGAAGATTAAGCCAAACTTTAAAAGATAAAAAATAAAGTTCACTAACTGCGCCCCGAGGTTTCACTGGCGTAAGTTCCAATTCCGTAGTGATATCGGGATTAAAAGTAGCCTATGCCCTTCTCTAAGGTCCCCTCTATCCCTACATCTTACACCTGCAAAATTTATCAAAATCGGCTCAGCGGTTTTGACCCGAAAACTTAGTAGACAGACCAACAGAACTACTTTCGCATTTGTAATAATAGGATTTATAAAAACCTACATGATTACTGGCAGAATTTTCTAATCGGAAATTCTATAACTTCTTTTATGGTTTTCGCGATTTTGCATAATATATCGGAAATTCTAACCAACATTTTCGACTCTCATTTTGTGCATTACTTTGTGTTGAGCATAATATGCTCAAAACATTACGATAATATAATAACACGATCTTACTTAATATTACAAACGCGAAAGTGAGGTTAGGTTGTTACTCTTTCACACAAAAACTACTGAACCGATTGCGATGAAACTTGGAATGTAGCTGGGGACCTGGATTAACACATAGGCTACTTTTTATCCCGTTATTCCCGCGAGAACGGTACTTACGCGGGTAAAACCGCAGGGCGCAGCTATATATTATATTATCGTAGACAAATTATTAGGGGTGTATTATTTAGTACACTTTTGCATATTATCATTATTCCGGGTCATATTCGCGTAATTGTTAAATAAGTAAGAATGTTTTAAGATGTTATAAGTATTATGTTATCTTGGGCAATATGCCGCGGGAGGGAGGTGCTGACAATTTCCTTATATTTCAGTTTTATATTTGTATATTTTTGTTTTTGTTTTTAATTATGTTATTGATTATGTGAATATTATAATTAATTTTAGATGTTATATTAATATGAGTTCAAATCGTGTTAGTTTAAAAAGTTTACAATTTTGCATTCCAGGTTGAAGAAAAATACTCAAAGGTTGTTATGGGTATGGGAGATCATTCTCGTCTGGCATTATGCGCGTTCATGGTTGGTCTTATAGCCTTCAATCCATTCAGCACATTCTTTGGAAACTTCATGCCTGATTCAATGACCAATGATTTCTCGACCAAAGTTGTTCAGAGGGGGATACTGGCTGATGATAATTTTGGTAAGTTTTGTTTACACACAGAAAATATCCAGCTAATTTTTTTTTTTACGCATACTAGCAACGCCCTGTAGTTTCACCCGAACTTCGGAATTTGTGTTATCCTATGCATGTGTTATTCGGGAACTCGGGTTCAGTAGGTTTTGCGTAATTGAAATACAAATATTCAAACAAACAACCATCTAAATTTTCGCTTTTATAATATTTTTTTTTTTTAATTAAACTTATAATATTAGCTGAATATCTAAATTTAACTAGCTGCGTCCCGCCATTTCGCTCGTGGAAATGCTGTGTCCCGCCATTGAAATATGAATCGAATATGTAGGTTTAATATGAACTTATATTTTAATATCACCCTATGTTTTCAGGTTATACTGGTTATACCCTATCATGGGCCGCTTGGCTTTTCAATACGTTCTTCATATACTTTATCAACTTCATCGTACTCGGCGGATGTCTTGTAAAACTTCTTGTTTACGGCGATTCGGTTCCTAAATCACAATCCAAAGAGGCTGGTATCTTTTACCAGCATAAACGTCAAGCTGAAAATTTTCTGAAAAAAGTAAGTCAATTACATTTAACCAAGGTTCTAGGTATCCGTTTGAAAATTGAAAAATATATTGCATTAGAGAGCTTTGCCCTTAACATAACACAAGTCGTAGCGCCAAGCTTTCGCTAACTTTACAGTTTGATTCACTGTCAACCTTGATAAAGCCAACTGTAAAGTTAGCAAAGGTTCGGCCTTTAGTAATAATGCCGTTATTAAATAAAGCGCGAGTAATAACCGGTAAATATTGTGTTTTATAATTTCATTCCTTCTAGAACGACCTGGAAAATGCTCGAATAGAACTCCACCGTTCACTGGCGGCTTGCGGTAAGAGCGTGAGGAACGGTGGACAGGGACGCGCCAAGCTCTCGGCTCTAGCTTCAGCTGTGTTGCGGCAAGTGCTTCAGAGGTTACCCCTTGGAGGATTCCTTGCTAGACGAGCCGGCGATCTGTGGAGAGATAGGTGAGTGGTTAAAGCCATATAGATATAATTTATCTACGGCTTTATTTATTTACCTCTGTAAATATTTTTTTCCTGACACTTCACAATACAGACATTAAGTCTAGCACCCATATTATCTATCCAGTGGACGCCTGACAACAGTGGAAAATGACGGTCACTATGCAGTACATTACTACATTCAGGTAATCACCGGTAATAACCACGTTATATCAAAGCAGCAATGCACTGCATAGTGCCTGTCAATTTCCACTGTGGTCTGACGTCCACTGGATAGATAATATGGGGGCAGGAGGGCTATCACGGAACAATTTCGGCCGAAACTTCTGACCCGACCAAACGTCAGTAGGAGGTACTTAGTTATATTGTTTGTTCTGGACCAATATTTCTTAATTCCTTATTGTTAGTAATTATTGGTCCAGAACGATCAAACAGATAGTTTCGGCCGAAGTTGTTCGTAATTGCTCTTCAGATACCGTGAGAATATCGGTATGAAAAGTAACCTATGTGTTAATTCAGATCTCCATCTGACTGCATGAATACTAAGTTTCATTGCAATCATCTTAGTAGTTTTTGTGTATACTTTCCATCGGTATTTGAACCGGTACGGTACCAATATTTGAAAACTTTCCAAATTCCAGCCCAACGCGAAGAGCAACACAACAGTGGGCCGGCGAAGTCTCCGCCGTTTCCCACAAACTGGCACAGCTGGAGATACTATCCGACCACAGCGGAGGCAGCGGGCGAGTGCTGCTCGCTCTACAGGCGGTCAATCTGGCAGAGGTTGCGGGGAACAAGCAGCGCTTGGCCGATACCTATGTTACCGCTGCGTTGGTCTTCAAAGACTGCATGCCGAAGATCGGGAATTGGTTGTGCGGGTATGCAATGCGATGTTTTTTGGTTCAATTTCTGTTTAGAATATCGGGAAATGAGATACTGCTTGACAGGCAGACAGACGGACCGGACAGCTAAGTCTTAGTAGAAGGGTCCCGTTCTTATCATTTGTGTATGAAACACTAACATAACCCTCTGAGGCGCGTCGGGCGAACGCTTGGCTGCAATGCAGAAGGTTGCGGGTTCGATTCCCGCTGGGTCTGGGTGTATTTCTATGTATAATATGTATTGTATTTAGACAGGCTACCGATGGTTAAGGCCGCAGAGACAGGAATCTTCTGACGATACGTGCCGTATCAAGGACGAGAAACCATTTTGACCCTTCGTATCAAGGACTTCTGACGATACGTGCCGTATCAAGGATATCAAGGACGTCTTCTGGATGTGACTCTTGACCCAACCGTCAAGCGAGAGCTTCTTGAGGTGTCGGTCGAGGCTCTTCGCTATTAACCCATTTGCCGACACGACCATCGGAACAATACTCTTCTTCTTCTTCTTTATATTGGCTTTTCCAATTCGGACATTTGCCAGTGTCAAGTATTATCAATATTTGCAAGTTATTTGCATCGAACAAAACAGTCAAGTCGTCATAGTTAAAGTCAAGTCGAGGAAATCATTGTAGAAAGGGGGCCATTTTTTACAATGTTTGTTCACGGAGCTTTGGAGAGAACACTAAGCTAAAGTCCATGTTTTGCACCGATTTTCACTTTTATTTTCACTTGTACACCTTCACGAAACTAAATTGATTAATATGCCCCCTAAATTAAACAATTTACACGCATTTGAACTAAGTTTCACAAAAATGAAAATTTAGCAACACATCTCCTCAACGCATTCCCGCCAATACTCTGGAACAATACTCTACGAATCAACGATTATTACAATGATCCCCCCGTTCCCCCAGGTACTACCTGCGCAGCAGCCGCAGCGCGTCGGAGGCGTGCTGGGCGGGCGCGCGGCTGCGCTGGGTGTGCGCGGAGCGCGGGCAGCGCTTCCTGCGCGCGCGCCGCCACCTCTACCACCTCCACCACGCGCCCACAGACCTCTTCTGTCGCCTGCCCGACCCGGCCGATCCGCTCGCTTACGCCATGAGAGTCAGTCTATTAAATATTGCACGACATTTACACACAGCGCTATCTAGCCCCAAACTAAGCACTTAGCTTGTACTATGGGTGCTAGACAACGGATATACTACATATTATACTTTTTTTTTTGTAAATACATACATATTGTACATAGAAAGTCTATTGTCTATTCATTTGCCGTGTCTCTCGGTTTTACTCGCATTATTATCATCATCAGCGTCGCAGTCCACTGCTGGACATAGGCCTCTCCGATTGCACGCCACCTATCGGTTCTCGCTTAATTAAGTCCCATGATAATTGGCCCTACCATGATGTCTTATAAATCGTCGCGAAGTCATCGCGTTGTCGTTCAGCTAAAAAAAAATTTAAAATCACATCAAATAATTAAAAAAAAAAGAAAATCACACTTTAAATGAAATAAATGGATTTTTTTTTAATTTTCTGTGATTTTTAAAAGTAGACGGGGTATTTTTTAAATAAAATTTACTTTTTTTTTGAACGACAAAAGGACGACAAACGAGCATGGTAGCGCGGATTATCGCAGTAAACCTTGACACCGAAACTAGATCCACACGATGCCATATGTAATTATGATGTTGGTAATAAATGACACGCGTAAGTCCCGATCCCTTAAGTTATTTAAAAAAAATCTATTCTGTATCTGTCTGCCTACCACACAAACTTTATTACCCTATTCCTATATCGATAGCGACACTATCGATCTGTACGATAATGTAGGGTGTTTATTTTTTCCAAATAGACAAGGTTCGATTCCTGGCTAGGGGAATTAATTCTTCAAAAATCTAATAATGCCATTTTAGTTTTTGTCTAAATCGAGGACGGAACTCTTTTTAGCATTTTTATAGTATAACAGATAGCAAAAATATATAATTCAGGGAGATAAAATAAACTTATTACATCTCCCATGAAGCCCTTTGAAATGGTTCACCCTTATATCAAATATTCTCGCATTGCTGCTAAGGTCGTCTTTTACTCTTGCAATACAGAGGGCCTTAAGATGAAGAATCCAAATAAATAATTCCTTCTGTGACAATGTCAATGGAACACCTCTTAAGTGGAAAAATTAGGATCAAATTCCACCGATACGAGCAATTTCTACAGGGAAATGTAACACAAAAAATAATTAATTATTCTCTCTAATGTTCCAATGAGAACAGGCTTACCACATGGAGTTACTACAGAAAAGCCTCCAAATGTTGCTGTGTGCGGACGAACGGAGCAACACTCGCGACGTCCTGGAGCTGGTGAAACTCATCACCGACGACGTCTCTACTGACGCTCCGCACCATACAGGTAATGTAAACCAGTGGCGTATTTCTGAGACCCGATGCTTCTATATGTGCTAAGTTGGAGTTTTGACGGAAAAGCATTGAGGAGATGTGTTTATTTTTCATTTTTCTGAAACCAGAGGCGTATTTCTGAGACGCGATGCTGCTAAATGTGCAAAGTTGGAGTTTTGGCGGAAAAGCGTTGAGGAGATGTGTTGCTAAATTTTCATTTTCGTGAAACCTAGTTCAAATGCGAGTAAATTGTTTAATTTCGGGGGCATATTAATCAATTTAGTTTCGTGAAGGTGTACAAGTGTAATGAAAGTGAATATCGGTATAAAACATGGACTTTAGCGTTGTCTTCAAAGCTCCATGAACAATCATTGTAAAAAGTGGCCGTCGGTTTACAATTCCCTCGATTTCTCGTCTAAAACATTTGTAATTGTTTTAGGTTGTTGGGACCCGGTAATGGAATGGTGGTCCAACATCGTGGGCGTAGCGGCCACTTGGCTGCTCGCCGACAACGGCAAGGCGATAGAGATCGGCGACCGCCTCAACTTGCTTCCCGAACCACTCGCTAAATCTGAAGACCCTTTACCTGCGTAAGGCATTCCCTACTCTTCTTTTTCTTAGCCTTTTTCAACCGCGCGGATGTAGGCATCTTTGTCGGTCTTGGGCAACTTCGATTCACTTTACTCCTGCTGTTTTCTTAACGTCGTCATGCCAACGCATCTGCGGTTTACCCTGTGGGCGTTTCTCGCCCCATGTTCTCCACTCTATTAATGCTTTGCACCACGAGCCTTGCTTTCTGGCGACGTGGCCAGCCAACTCCCACTCGCGGTGTGATTCCCTACTAAAACAGCTTATTAATAAAAAAATTGCGTATAGTGGTGTGGCTCTAACGACCGGGAACAACTGCTTAACGTGCCTTCTGAAGCACAGAGAAGCTTGATGTAATGATGAAACACTACCTTCTAACTTGGGGTTCTAAAATGGGTTATCTGTCACCCATCCGAGTAATTACCGCATTCATGATACAACAAAAAAAAATTAGACGATTGTTACTCACTCCCGCTGAATTTGCTGGACCGATTGCGATATATGGCTGGTTTTCTGTCTAATAAATGACACAAGCTACCTCTATTCCGATTTTCCTGCACTCTACTTACGTGGATAGAATGAGGGTGTGCTTCTAGAATTACTTATTCAGTAATTGAAAAATCTTTGTGGTAAAACGATGATTTTGATTTCGTGTGATCGAGTATAAATTTACTATTTAAAACAAAAACTTTATAAAAGGAAATGTGATTACTTATCTATAAAAAATAATTAAAACAGCAATCGGAATCACTATCGACTGCACAACACACGTGTGAAAACTTAGAAACTAATCGCGTACATGTTTATAAAACACTATTGTATATAGTTTATAGTTTTGATATTGAAAACGATTGTCTTTCAAAATGTAAACATTGAGCTATGGTTGGCTACTTGGCTACCTACCTACTATAGTGGTGTTGTCGCAGGGCGCTGCATGCGGCGTACAAAAGCAGGCGCGGGCTGGTCAGCCTGGCACAGTCGAGAGATGAACACGCCATCGAGAGGACCTCCAAAACTATACTCAAGGTATGTATCACGCATGTATATTAACCTCGTACATAATAATGCTTTCCGAAATTGTTTTGTGTTTATTATTTTTTGTTATTCTGGTAAAAGGAAACTTGCGTCGCAGGCTAGACCTAAAGCGAGCTCCACTGCTATTTATAACTTTTATATGTATCATTTTTTGGAAAATAAACATATATTTGTATTTAAAATACAATATATAAAATTATTTGCTGGGTGAGCCTACAACATCTAATATATGTCCCGCCAGCTTTTCGGAGACTTGAAGAAACCAAAGTTGCAGTTTTAGGATAATATATTGATAAAACACTTTATTTATCTGGTTGAATCGCGTTTTTATTGATGGTTTTAAACGAACCGAGCCTGGTTTCAATATATTGATCCTCAAGATATGAATCTTATAGTTGACTTTGTAGAGGATGAATTTCTGACACTAATGTGTGTGTGAAATAAAGCTAAGTGAGAGTAATTTATATTTATTTTAGGTATGCGACATCGCCGGAGCGAAGTTAGCCGACTCATTGGCGTACTATTGCTGTAGGAAACCAACACAGCTTATGATGGTAAGCTACTCTACTGCGCTTTGTTGTTTAAGCTTATTTTATTCATACCTACCTACTTATTTCATTGAAATTATAGCACATGATTGTAGTTTTAGCTTGTTTTAAATATTTACTAAAAAGTATTTGGTTTTATAACCCACTGTTTGTTGTATAATAAAGGTGGGAATAGCGTATATCTATAAAAATACATACAAAGATCTAATGTATCATCAAACTCGGTTTCTTTAACAACAGATAGTGACCCAAATAAGCCACTAAAGAAGACGGGTCGGATCTTGTTCCACTGTCGTCTTTCTTCTTCTATATGAGCGTGCTATACCTAAGACCATAGCACAACGCCATCAGCGGCCATAGCCAACATTCTTATCGAATAACGAAATCGCCAATCGGCAGATTTTTTTGTTTGAAATTGGCGTAAGATCGCGAAAAATCAAGCGCGCAGGTGAGACACGCCAAACGCTCATCTGTCTAAAGTAGATTTGTGCATCTCAAGAAAATCAATGCTTTTTTTTTAGTATGTAGCTATACGTTTCTTAATTTCAGACTATATAACCAAAACGTAAGAATTATCATTATTAATGGTTCCTTGTGTTTGTCATGTTTGTCATCTTAATTCTTACGTTACCAAAACGTCAGAATTATCTTACGTTTTGGTTCCTTGTGATTGTCATTTTTTCTAAAGAAAGAAATGTCAAATCATAGTCTAAAATTAAAAATAACGAAGGATTGTTATTTTTTTATGGTTTTAGTTCAAGCTTTCCTGTTTAGTTGCAGTTACAAGTAGATAGTCGCGAGAGTGCATTGTAGTTGCATTGCACTTGTTTGATTTCTGTGCAATATCACTACAGGGCAAATCTCGAGGCGGTCGCTCGCATCGCATGGAGATTGAATTCAAGTGTTTTGGTGGATTTTTCTTTGTATATTGAATATTGCATGCTTTTTCTGTTATTTGATGTCCTAGTCTCCTCAGATACCCTTTAGGCGCGGAACGGTAAAAAGAGCAATATGGTAAGATAGCAAAACGTCAAGCACATAATGGTTAAAGATCTCATTGGTAATAGAGCAAAATGGTAAAAGCGCAAAACGATAAAAAAACCATTTCACCTCACAACCTCGGAGAGATTCTGTTTGTACTCAGAAATCTGCGTGCAAAAGTGCATTTTTCTGAGAATATGTATTTATTTTATGTAAAAAAATACCTTTTACTGTTTTTCTTAAAAATCCCATAATTGAGGAAAATAGCTGAGTTGTATTGTGCATATTATACGAAAAGTATATCGGTAGTACAATTTTTACCGATTTGCGCTTTTACCAATATGCGCTTTTGACGTTATGCTATCTTATAATTTTGCTCCTTTACCATTTTGCGACCACATTACAATTTTGCTCTTTTACCATTCCGCGCCTAAAGGAATCAAAAGGATATGGCAAATAAGAATAAAGTTTTGTGAAACTGTTAAGTTTCTCGTGAAAAAGACTCGCTGATTTTTATTTGATCTTTTTATAGTAAAATGGCATATATATTATCTTTATCAGCACCCGTATTATCTATACAGTGAACAACTGCTAACAGTGAAAATTGACAAGAACTTTGCTGAACATTGCTGCTTTGACGTAACGCAGTTATTACTTACTAGTTGCGGCCCGCGGTTTCACCCGCACAAGTCCCGATCCTGCGTTGTTGAAACACTTACCTACCGCAGTGCAAAAATCCACACTTAAACGGTCGCCCATTGAAGTACAGATACTACCGGGCGCAGCCACGCCTATCAGCATCAGCACTTCCCTGGTCGTCCATTTAAATGTGGCTTTTTGCACTGCAGTGGGTAGGTAGAGTAAGGTAAAATAAAGTTGATGGATGATGATCACTCTTACTCCACATCGCTTACCCTACTCATAAGTCGATTTTTATTTAGATCTATCTCGATTTGTTAAATATCACCCCGTTAGTCCCGATCCCGAAGAATTATCCGGATTTAAAGTATCTTATGTTACTCTCCATCAATTAAAATATCCCTATGCAAATTTTCATTTAAATCGATCGAATCGTTTGACCATGAAAAGGGAACGAACCAAATAACTTTAAAAACCTAACGTCAGCGCGGTCTCATTTTACCAGTAACGCCATCTATCAACGATAATGCTAGGGTCTTTTAATATAAAGTTTTATCCCGTTTGACTATGTTAGGGGAAGAATTTTCGAAAAATAGTTTATCTACTGTTATTCATAAATGTAACAATAAACCTAATACCCAACATTCACATGTTTGACTCTAAAAACAAAAAGTTTCATACAACCATTCGACCCTCATTTTACACCCTATACAGGGTTACAGAAAAAGTCGTGCTAGATCCGTTGAGGGCGTGGAGTACCCATCATTTCTGACTTATTTCACTATGAAACACCCTACCCTAAACTTAACCCTTTTTGAGATATTCGACTTTTAATTTTTTCATTGAAAATTGCCGATATTTAAGCTACTAAATTTATTTTTGTTTATTTTGTGTGTCTTATTATTATTATTATTGCATTTTGACATGCGTATTATGATGCTTAAAGACGTCAATCATTAAAATAGTACATTAGTTAATTGAATAGACCGTAGCAGACAAGTGAAAGTTAAGAAATAAAAAAATAAATTAGAAAGTTTATTTTTCTCTAAGGGATATCTAAAAAAAACTATATGGCAATTGTTCGGCAGATGTTTTTTAAAATATTTACGTTTCATCAGCTATCTAACGACGTATAACAATCTAGGGATTGTATTACATTTCGTGGAAAAAAGGGACGCTCCAGTAGTAGTAGTAGTTCTAACGGTACCGCGCCTATTGTCCTTCAAGTTAAGACGCACCGTGCGAGCGAGACAAGTGACGATTTATGTAGGTGCGAATGAAAGAAAAAATGTGTAGAGACCGGTTAGGGCTGTGAATACAACAAGGGGTATTGTTTTGGTTGTCAGTCAGTCTGCTTTTGTGCTTCGTACATAGTAGATGTGACATTGTATTGCTCTTTTTCTCGACTTGGCTGTGATTCTGGACTGTTTCTTCTGATTTGTGACTACTGTGCTTGTTAACCGGACTCTGATTTGTACCTTGAAGATGACGTCCTACACACCTGAAGAATATGCTGATATGCTTATTTGTTACGGATACTGCAATTGTGTGTCTGCGCAAGCTCGCAACGAATACATAACTCGCTACCCCGGTCGTCGAGTGCCGGATGTGGCCGTTTTTGACAGAGTTTATCGAAGACTTCGTGAAACTGGCTCTGTTTTGAGACGAAATACAGACATGGGAAGACCACGAATTGACGACGAAGAACAGGACAATGAGATAGTGCAACGCTTTCGAGCGGATCCGACTACTTCCACTAATATTGTTGCCCGTGATCTGGGACTTTCGCAATGGAGAGTGTGGTTTACCGTGCACACTGCTGGCCTATACCCATACCATTATACGCCGGTACACGTTATTGAAGAAGGAGACCCCGCGAGGAGAATGGACTTTTGCAGATTTATGCTAAATGCTGATGTGGAAGACCCAGATTTTCTAAGAAATATCTTGTGGACGGATGAGTCCAAATTTGATAAAGATGGCATAACTAACTATCACAACGCCCATTACTGGGCCCCAAAAGAACTAAGGAATCCCAATAAGAAAAGAGTGAAGGGGTCCCAACGTAGATTCAGCGTGAATGTGTGGATGGACATTATCTCCAATCATTTGATTGGACCTTACTTTCTCCCGGATAATTTAAATGGGGAAAGCTACGAAAATTTCCTGAGAGCAGACTTGAGTGATTTGCTGGATGATCTGCCACTCAACCTGATCAGGGACATGTGGTTCCAACACGATGGCTGCCCTGCCCATTTCAGAAGAAGTGTCAGAGACTGGCTGGACACAAATTATCCAAACAAATGGATAGGACGAGGTGGGCCGTTGCCATGGCCAGCAAGAAGTCCGGACATTACCCCCATGGATTTTCATGTGTGGGGGTGCATGAAAAGTCTAGTATACAGCGAGCCGAATCCAGTTTCGTCTGTGGAAGACTTAAGACAAAGGATTGTGGATGCAGCTAACAAAATGAGGACCACATTGACCACTGGAGTAGTGAAGACTGGTCTCCGTAGAAGAATGCGACAATGTATCAGAAATAGAGGCGGCCATGTTGAACATGAACTGTAAACAAGAAAAAGTTGTGTGAAAAGCTTTAATAAATAACATTTCATGCTTACCTATTGTTTTATTTTATTTTTTAGGGCTAAGTATAAATTTTCTTCTCCACTGTCGCCTATGAAACTAATTTTTTTTATAATGTATTTGAATAAAACACTTGATTATTATACCTCGTTAGATAGCTGATGAAACGTAGATATTTTAAAAAACATCTGCCGAACAATTGCCATATAGTTTTTTTTAGATATCCCTTAGAGAAAAATAAACTTTCTAATTTATTTTTTTATTTCTTAACTTTCACTTGTCTGCTACGGTCTATTCAATTAACTAATGTACTATTTTAATGATTGACGTCTTTAAGCATCTTATTACGCATGTCAAAATGCAATAATAATAATAATAAGACACACAAAATAAACAAAAATAAATTTAGTAGCTTAAATATCGGCAATTTTCAATGAAAAAATTAAAAGTCGAATATCTCAAAAAGGGTTAAGTTTAGGGTAGGGTGTTTCATAGTGAAATAAGTCAGAAATGATGGGTACTCCACGCCCTCAACGGATCTAGCACGACTTTTTCTGTAACCCTGTATATTATAATCTCAGAAACTTTTAATCTCAGAAATTTCGTGATAAGTGAGTGATTGAGTCAGTGATTTTCTCTTTTATTAAGTAACTAGCTGCACCCGCGGTTTCACCCGCGGAAGAGAAAAACGCGTTATTACGGACGCAGGCGGTCGAGCGGTTCTCGAGCGGTTGCACTTTTTCGTTCATTACTCGGGTTCTCCTAATTGGATTTCGTTGCAAAGTATACCACGACTTTCCTCGAAAATAGAACTATCCAATATTGAAATCCAGATTTCAATCGCATTAGTAGTTTTTAATTGTATAAGGAACTGACAGATAAACAGAGAAACAGTCAGTATGACATGAATTATAAAAAATATATAATTATGTTCTACTACTTATTTTAAGTCCCCTAGACCACTTTTTTCTAATTTACTTCGAAGTACAGACTTTTCGTCCTCTCTTCCTTTATTATATATAACTATAGATTATAAGTACTGCAAATTTCCTGTCAATTTCCACTTTTGTCAGTAGTCCACTGGAACGATACGGTGCTGGTCTTAATAACGTACCAGTCGACCAGAAATCGCAAGAATGTTATAATAGATCTTCCTGAAAACATTTGATGTGTATGTGTCAGCTAATGCAAGTGCTATGCTGCGACTGGGTGCTGGAGGTACGCGCGTGCGTGTGGGAGGCGCGCGGCTCGCGGCCCGCGCCGCACGCGCAGCTGCGCGCCTTCCAGCGGGATCTGCACTCGCTGAGACGTCTCGAACAACATTTACCTGTAAGTGTACTATACTATACATGCATGCACACGCGGCGCGCGGCTGCAGTAAACATGCAGATTCTATTCATATTACCTCCTATTGTTGATTTAATTAGAATCAGAATTGGTTCATTATGTGACCTCTGTGGCGCGTCGGTTGAACGCTTGGCTGCAATGCAGAAAGTTGCGGGTCGATTCCCGCTGGGTACAAATATTTATGCTTAAAAATAAATATTTGTATCTGGTCTGGGTGTCTTTCTATGTATAATTGTATGTATTTACAAAAAAAAAGTAGTAGTATATCCGTTGTCTAGTACCCATAGTACAAGCCTAGTTTGGGGCTAGATTGCGCTGTGTGCAATGTAGTAAAATATTTATTTATTTATTATTATTTTACCTTATATTGTTGATTATTGATAATTAGAATCGGAATTTGTTTATTGTGTTTGATAAAATCAATTGTATTTTGTAAACAGAGTATGATTATATGATATTGCAGTATCTAAGCTTGGCTTGGCATTGGTTTTATTTAAAACCGAAGAAAAATCTACCTAGAGTTGGTTTGGTAGTCGTCCTAAATACGTAGTGGTCCATAACTTTATATTTGTCCGGGACATGAACATAATAGGGGTTAAAGTATGAAATTGCCGTTTTATTGCAATAGGTTCTTTGAATTGACATAGAATCTTCATGGTTTGAGGTTTTCGAATGAAACTTTTTTCAAATGGTTTCTGTGAAGTTCTTTTTTTTAAAAATGTGAAACATTTGAATATCGACTTTCAATTGTTTTTGTTATTCAATTTAGACAAGAAAGATGGATACTGCGAAAATTCGAGTGATTTTTGAATACGAGTTCCGACGCGGAACTAACGCGGCAGAAACAGCCCGCAATATCAATGCTGCGTTTGGAGAGGGGTCTACTAATGAACGCACCGTGCGATTTTAGTTTGAACGCTTTCGTGATGGAAATTTCGACTTAAAGAACGAGCCACGAGGAAGACCGCTCACACAGGTGAATAACGATGAATTAAGAGAGATAGTGGAAGCCGATCCTAGTCAAACTACCCAGGAATTAGCGGCATGGCTTAACGTTACCTTACCCACTTTATTGACTCACTTGCGTCAAATCAATAAAATAAAAAATACGAAAAATGGGTGCCTCATGATTTGACTGATCTGCAGAAAGAAACGCGTGTTGAAACTTGTGTTGCCTTGTTGAACCGGTACAGAAATGAAGGAATATTGGATCGAATTGTAACATGTGATGAAAAGTGGATTCTTTATGATAACCGGAAAAGAAAAATGCAATGGTTGACCCCAGGTCAAATGCCACAACAGTGTCCTAGAGCAAAACTTACCAATAAAAAGGTAATGGTAACTGTTTGGTGGTCTCAGCATGGTGTTATTCACTATAGTTTTCTTCGATCTGGTCAAGCAATTACGGCAGATGTCTATTGTGCCGAACTCCGAACCATGTTGACAAAACTAGCAGTAAAACAGCCCCGACTCATGAATCGATCTTCACCATTATTGCTCCACGACAACGCGTGACCTCACACAGCACGAGAAACCATTTTGACCCTTCAGGAACTGCACTTAGAAACCATTCGTCATCCTCCGTATTCACCAGACCTTGCTCCAACGGACTACCATTTTTTTCGTGATTTGGACAATTATCTACGTGACAAGAAGTTTTCTTCCCAGGAGGCAGTACAAAATGCTTTCACACAGTTTGTGCAGTCTAGATCGTCGGAGTTCTATCGCAAAGGCATTAATAACCTTCCCATTAGATGGCAGCAATGTATAGATAATAATGGCAACTATTTTGATTAAATAAATTTGTTAAAATTTTTAAAAATAAACAATTAAGATTTTCAGTACAAATCGGCAATTTCATACTTTAACCCCTAATAAAAATATTAAATTAAGAGTTTCAATCGTGTTAGTTTAAAATGTTAACGTAATGTGTGAGTTTTGGCGGGAACGCTTTGAGGAGATGTGTTGCTAAATTTTCATTTCTGTGAAACCTAGTTCAAATGCGTACAAATTGTTTAATTTCGGGGGCATATTAATCAATTTAGTTTTGTGAAGGTGTACAAGGGGAATGAAAGTGAAAATCGGTGCAAAAAATGGACTTTAGTGTTGTCTCCAAAGCTCCGTGAACAATCTTTGTAAATGGCCGTCGTGTTTACAAATGATTCCCTAGACTTGACTTTAACTATGATGACTTGACTGTTTCGATGCAAATAACTTGCTTGCATAATATACTAGGAGTTCGCCCCGAACTGAGACCTCACGACCCCCTATCCAGCTCATCTTTTCTAATGACCTAAACTACACGCATACCAAAGTTCATGAAGATCGGAGCTACGATACTCAAGTTATCGTCGAACAAACATAAGTACAAACATACAAAGATACAAGCGCCAGGGCCGTCTACACTGGACCTCACTAGCTTCGCTCGTTCGGTCAATTAATAATACTTGACACTGGCTAATTTACTAATGGCCATAATCGGTTCACAACCGATACTAAATAAATAACGTATGTGTGTGTTTGTGTGTGTGCAGTGGGTGACGTCGCGCGTGTTCCTGCAGTCGGCAGTGTGCCGCATGATGGCGGGCGCGGCGCCGCGGCGCACGCAGCAGTTGCTGGACGGCAGCTTGCGGCCGCGCCTCAACAGGTCCTCCATCATTTGTGGGAAAGGTAGCTTTTTATTAACTCCCTATTTTATTAAAAGATTAGTAGATTGTATTACAAGGGAGCGATATAATATTTTTACGGCGAGGGCCTTTTTTTGAATCCAGAGCGAAGTGAATTGAATTGAATTTATTTATTAATACGAACGAGCGCAAAATATATTTTTGGCTCGGGCAACGCATTTGTAATCCCTCGCTACGTTCAGGATTCTACTAAAGAATCCTTCGCTGCGCTCGGAATTCTATTCTAGAATCCTTCTGGATTCAAAAAAGCGCCCTCGCCGTAATAATATTATTTTGCTCCCGTGTAATACAATCTATTATTTCAGCACAGGGTCTACCTTGAGGGAGGCAAAGTACAGGAATGACATTGTGCAAAAATGCTGCAAATAATTCAAACAATGCAGATATAACCGGAAAATGATTTTTACATCGATCCAGTATCGAATCTAGCACAGGCGCCTGGTACTGGATTGACACTGTTTACACGTAGACAGAAGTTGTGGTGTGTGTGGGTGGGTTAGGGTGACCGCACTTTTTTTAATCCAGTGGGGAATAATAAATTCACAGAAATGTCGGAGATTACAGCTTTTAAAATAGGAAATAGAAATAGAAAACGGTTATTGACACCAAACACACAAAAGAATACCAAAGACAGAAAAGAAGAAACAATATGTTACACACTATATGAAAAACAAGGAGAAAAAAATTACAGAAACATACATTACATAGTCTAATTAAAAATGTCCAAGAAGGCGTGCATGTGAATAATTTGTTGAAGAATGTTCCTATTTGCTTTTAGAAATGTTGACGGAGATGTTAGGAAGGGAGATATCTAAAAATAAACGGCTTTGTATATGAAAATGTATGCATTTCTTTGTTTCGGTAATGTTGGGGCTAATGTCCCACAGACATTAACTATTTACAAACAAAATTAGGATATCATTGTCGGTTAACTTTCGCATCATTTTCACTTAAATTTTTTAACCGACTTCAAAAAAGGAGGAGGTTCTCAATTCGTCGCGTATATATTTTTTTTGTTTTTTAATGTTTGTTCACCGATTACTCGAAGGTGGCTTGACCGATTATGATGGTTCTTTTTTTAATGGAAAAGTGGAAGCCCCGAGGTGGTCCCATAAAAATTTGGTGAGGATCTGATGAGGATCTTCGATGTGAGGACCGGGAATGCTCCTCAAAAACCTGTATTCAATTCACTTGTTCACTGATCACTCGAAGGTGGCTTGACCGATTAAGATGGTTCTTTTTTTAATGGAAAGGTGGAAGCCCCGCGGTGGTCCCATAAAAATTTGGTGAGGATCTGATGAGGATCTTCGAAGTAAGGACCGGGAATGCTCCTCAAAAACCTGTATTCAATTCACTTGTTCACCGATTACTCAAAGGTGGCTTGACCGATTGAGATGGTTCTTTTTTTTAATGGAAAGGTGTAAGCCCCGTGGTGGTCCCATAAAAATTTGGTCAGGATCTGATGAGTATCTTCGGAATGATGGACAGGATAGCTTCCCAGAATGTAATAAATTACTCGTTTTTGGACTTCTACCAAAAAGAATAGACCCCTAAAGAACTAAGAACAGATTGATGGGCCACCTAAAACCACCTTCTCATCAGCAAACTCCTCAATAATTAAAATTACGGTAACAATAGGTATTGTTAATTTATTTGGCAGTCGGAAGTAGGTAGGTAAGTACTAAAAAGGGTGAAATAAAAAAATAATTTAAAAATTAAAAAACCGACTTAAAAAAAGAAATTTTATTTTATTATAATATATATATAACGGGCAATTTTACTGGCTGTATGATTCCATATTGTACTTAGTTTGGCTGCCCGACTTCAGATGATAAAACAGATTAATTAGTCGGTGGCGCTGTATGTAGAGGTTATTTTGGTCTTTTTTATCAATTCTTTTTTTTTTTTATGGTTTTTAAATTTTTAAATTATTTTTTGTTCTTTTTTTAAGTCGGTTTTTTAATTTTTATAATACGACTTGAGGTCACCCTACAACGCAGCGCAACGGATGCATCCGGAAACATCGCTCAGATGAGAAGAGCTAAAGGTTCAAACGAATCAAAATCACAAACTATAAAGTTACTAACGTAAATAATCTAAAGATCTGATCAAAATAATCTAAAGTTTCTCATATATTTTTTTCAGAACGTGCTCTTGAAGGTGGCGGCGGGGAAGGTGAACGCGCGGTTGCTCTCTATATGGCCTGCAAACACCTGCCTTCGGCCGTGTTGGCCGCGCCGGGCGAGCGAGCCGGCATGCTGGCCCAGGCCGCGGCTACTTTACAAAGAATTGGCCATCGAAGCCGCTTGCCTCACTGCTATCATCTGATGAAATCAGTCGGCACGCTCCCGACCGCACCTTAAAACTAAGACAAATTATTCTTATTTATTACCAATGCAATGTAATCTATTTACTGTTTTGCGAATAAAATTCGTTTTTTTTATTTTATCTTCTTGTTGGAGTACATTTATTAGCTGGGCAGTGGGAACTCTCTCA
Organism: Idaea dimidiata; assembly: GCA_949358125.1. Classification (NCBI taxonomy): domain Eukaryota; kingdom Metazoa; phylum Arthropoda; class Insecta; order Lepidoptera; family Geometridae; genus Idaea; species Idaea dimidiata. Next base: position 8,254,116 of record OX442339.1, on the reverse strand, counting down.
CTATCATAATTATATTAGGTGATATCTGAAGTGGGAACCACTGCAGGGCAAGGTCTTACAGAGTTTAGGGAGTAAGACGCCACGGGAGCCTACTCCATATTGGCGAATGTCCCATACCTTCAGACAGTGCTGAGTCCCTAGTCATTGGTTGTCGGATTTCTCCCGAAGTTTTCCTTATCAAGTTTCGTAAAACCTGTTTCATTTCGGTGGTATAAAAATCAATAAATTTAGTTTCGTAAAAATACAAGTGTATTAGTGAAAATGAACATCAGAGAACTCCCAACAAAACATGGACTTCTCTTACTTTAACCTTCCCCTTGTTTTAGATTTAAAAAAAAAAACAAATTTCTTGACATTGACGTTTATTGCGTCGATGACATTGATTTGTTTTGAATTGGGGAGTCGCGTTCGCTCTCTAAAAATCGATAAAAACAATTTCCTCTTCTATTTTAGCTCAAGAAATAAATGATCTTTATTACTACTACTCAAGTCAACTTATCTCATTATTTTGGATTGGTGATCTTAAACCCCGTAAACCTATTTTGTTTGATTTTTAGCTCTTTTGATCCAAAATGGTAAGTCCTATTTGAAAAACGATTTAAAATTCCTGTTTTTTCTCAAACATAGTGCTGTTTATTTAATTAACTATTTTTTCATTGCTTAAATCATTGATATCATTTATTGTCATTGAATTACTGCTATTTCAGGCAGCTACAGCAGTCTCCACCCAGAAGAAAACCACAACCTCTAACACACTGCCAGGGGGAGTTCGTAAAAAATCAGGCCCAAAGTTTGAACTCAGCGAAGAGCAACGACGAGACATAAAAGAAGCTTTCGATTTATTTGACACAGAAAACACTGGAAAAATAGATTCAAAGGAGTTAAAAGTTGCAATCAGGGCGTTAGGCTTCGAACCAAAGAAGGAAGAAATAAAAAAGATGATTGCAGAAATTGATAAAGGGGATGGTAAAGTTTCATTTGAAGATTTCCTTGACTTGATGACTGTCAAAATGGCTGAAAAAGACACTAAGGAAGAGATCATGAAAGCTTTCAAATTGTTTGATGATGATGAGACAGGTAGATAAATCATTTATGCCATGATTTAAATTTTTATAACCAATATTGTTAACTTGTAAAATCACCCTGCAACCCTTACTTAGTGCTGGGACTCTAAAATACAAGTAACTCGAATGCTACATGAGTGAAAGATACTCAAGTTCAACGAAAATCACTAGGAACTAGGTTTTTGCAACTTGAATCACTCATTTTAAAATATAAGATCATCATCAGCCTGTTGCAGTGCACTGCTAGACATAGGCCTCTCCAATTGCATGCCACCTAGATCTATTTTCGGCTTCTCGCATCCTGTTTGTGCCAGCCATCTTATATAAATATAAGATACTAAAATACAAATATCAGAGATAAATATTTGAGTGGCATTTTTTTTAGAGAAATGTCAACACATTTTATTTTCCATTTATTTCATTCAATTAACTAACACTTTCGTGTTCCTACTTACAAATGAAAAGAAAAGTTGAACCAACTCTAATCACTCATGAATTGAGTCATCATTTTTTTCACTCAATTATGAGTTGAACAAAACCTACTCAAGTCCCATCACTACTTACAATTAAAATGTAATGCATCATCCGCTTGGACCATAAGTGTCTGTCCCTTCATGATGAAAACAAGGATTGCATTCTTGTTATGTTTTTGAATTACATGTAAGAAACAGTTTAGAAATAAAATCAAGGGAAATCTAGATTATGTTTGCAATTACTAAAAAGGTACAAGCACTCTAAATAGATGCATTACATGCATCATTGACCATGCAAAGCAAAATCTTCTATGTCTAACAAATATCTTGTGGTTTTAGGTAAGATTTCATTCAAGAACTTGAAAAGAGTAGCCAAGGAACTTGGCGAGAATTTAACTGACGAAGAACTCCATGAAATGATTGATGAAGCAGATAGAGATGGAGATGGAGAAATAAATCAAGAAGAGTTTTTACGAATAATGAAAAAGACTAGTTTGTACTAAGCTTGCAGTACAAGCATTGAGAGGTACATTTATATGAGCAATAATATAGGAAGATTCAAAACTATCATTTATGGCAGTTTTCCATTGCCGTTATAATTGATCACTGTCAGAATTGCTGGTCTCCTGTAACATATTTATGACATTAAGAGTATATTTCTTTTTGTTTTATTGCTCTAAGGCATTTTAAACTTAGAAATATTTTAACAAGGAAATATATTTCCTTGCTAAAAATATTTATTAAGAGTATATTCAAGAATTGCTATCTATTTGCTAGTGTTAGCAAAAATTGTGTCCATAATCCATTCTGAGATATGAATTACCTCCTGTAGAAAGTTGCTCAAATAAATGTATTTATATAAAAGTTTTAACGACCCTGGCTTTCTCATAGATTAATAAATGCCTAAATATTAAAGATCGTTCAATTGGTCTAACATATCCAAGAAATGTCACTAGCTTTTGCGTTTTTATGCACTGGGTAACTCATAGCTTTGTATGTAAGTTTATTTTTCTACAATGTTAGATAGATGTCTTAAATTAAGAACAAATGTCACTACTTATAGGTACATAATTTTTATGGCCTTGTATTTTCTACTTTCAAATTAAAGAATAACCATGCATGGTTTAGTTTAGAATGTATTCACAGATAATGTTAAAAGTAGAACTATGTTCCACAAAAGAATGATAATTATTGTATGATGTAATGTTAACATGGATATGTACTTGTCACTTATGAATAATTTGAATAACTAGTATGCTTCTAATCTTAAATATTGCCTGGGTTTTTTTCTAATTTATAAAAATAGAAATTAGTCCAATTCAAATACTTACTAATAGCTTTTGAAAGCTTTATGAAACACTGTGATAGTACAAAAACATACTAAAATAATGATTTATCTCAGCCAAAGTATTTTGTTAAGTAAAATTATAGTACTTAATTGTTTTTGTTTCTTTAATTAAATATACTTAACTAATAGTTGTCTATGAAGTGTTTCCAAGTGAAACTGTAATTGAAAAGTATGATACTTTGTCATTATCACTTTATCAGGTTATGAGTTTCTCTATTTAGAAATGTTTCCATGTTAAGTAAGGTTACCTGGGGGAAATAGCTTTGAGTGATAAGGCCGGCTGTAAGTATTTGCGATTACGTTCCAGTTTTATTTAAATTTAGACTTCATAAGTCACTGGTTAGTATTATCCCCCTTATTTAGAAACAGTTTGATGTCCAAAATTGATTTGATAAGCGTTTTTTAATAAGGGGGTACATAGTAGGTACATTTTAGATGTAAATAACGCAATTTGCTAATCTAAAACGTTATTAAAGTATCTGAATATTTATTTTCTTAAGAAAATAAACTTGATGTGGAATCTAATGGAATAAAACTGTTATGCAGCTCCTTTTGTATCAATTTCTATAGGAGGTAACTAACTTAATTTTAGCAAATTTTTAACAAGAAAAGTTATGAATAAATCTTAAAATACTTTATTGATAAAACTGGCAGTAAGCATAAAAAATATATATCAAACTTAATATTACTTAGGAGTATGTAATTCAAACAAGTAGAAAAGCGTATCAGATCTAATAATGGCATTTGTCCTTAGATAAATATTAAATTACAAATTCAAATTGGATCTCTCAACAACATTTCCTTCAGGTTGCCCAAAATAAGCTTTATTACACATTTTTACAAATAACCCTGTCTCCACTACTCCTGGAATCATCGTTATAGTGTTATTCACTGTTTCCCAGTTTAAATCCTGATTGTTGAAGGCCCAATCGAGTATGAAGTTCCCATTGTCAGTAACTATAGGTCCCGCTTTAGCAACAGCACTGCGGAGCTTTATTTCTCCTCCAAATAGTGCTACAATTTTATTTTTAATAGGAACATAAGCCATAGGAATTACTTCAATAGGAATGCCTTTCTTATATCTATCACCTAGTTTTTTAGAATCCTTAGTATAGTCTGCGATGACAATAAGTTTCTTCGAACATGAGGCAACAATTTTTTCTTGGAGTAAACACCCTCCACCACCTTTGATTAAGGTCATGTTCTCATCAACTTCATCTGCTCCATCAATAGTCACGTCAATGACAGGGCTTGTATCCAGCTCTCCTAAAGTAAGTTTATGTTTTACTATTAACTGCTTGGCTTGAAAAGAAGTAGGGATGCAGGTCACCTTTAAGTTTTCAGTCTCCACTCTTTCTGCAAGACGTTGTACCGCATAAACCACTGTGGAGCCGCTTCCAACACCAAATATGGAATGGTTTGTCACAAATTCATCAACTGCTCGGTAAGCAGCAACTTGTTTTGCTTGTTCTAGAGACATTTTATAACTTTCAGAAGCTGTTGTGATGGATATTGTTCGGATTCGTTTCACAAACTGCCTTGCACTTGCAGCTACGTTCAGTAACATGCATTTAATTTATTAATAGCCTTAGGAAGTGATATCTAGAGCGTGCACAATGTCGCGTGTCGAATGATGAAATTCTCTAATTTTATATGAGGTAGGTAGGTATCAGTATTTTATCCTGTCGGCATTATTTGCCCGTTTGTTTATCGGTGTACTTGTACTTGAGTATTTTATCTTTTTTAGTTAGAGTATAGTATGCCGGCTGCTAGCGTCGAGAAGATCAAAAGGCCACAACGTTTGAACAGCTGCTTATCGGTACTAAGTTTTATGTTTTACTTACTTCAACCGCCAACTACTAGGTTATTTTTTTTAGTATACAAATAATTCATTCGTATATTTTTCACCTTGACCTTTGAAATTTAAGGTTAAATCATAGATAAGTTACACAATTTTCATCAATTTTTGGAAGGAAGGGGCAGTCAAGATGCTTTTAGCCTATGCAACCCTCTGTGACAAAAGTTCAGTTCAAAAATGGTGAGGTTTTCGAGTAATTCCTTTCGAGCTCTATCAAAAATAACAAGACGGTAGTAGGTAGGTCAAAGAGTAGTACCTAGGTCTAGTACGAAACCATCTTGTCTTTAGAAATATTTTAAAGGAAAAATTCATCTTCAAAAATTCACTTGCGGCGAGATTATGAATTTTGAAGATGAATTTTTCCTTTAAAATATTTCTAGTAAATATGCCTTGAGCAATAAAAACAAATTTACGAAACATCTTGTCTTTGTCAACACGAAAGTATGAGTTACTGTTTCTTCTATGATTTTCGCGATTTTGCATAATAAAACTCTTTATTTACCTGTATGAGTACTAGAAAATAAAATATACCATAAAATTATTAGCAGAAATGCAGTTCATCTATGGAAAAAGGACCAAACAAACGGTATATGTACTTTAAATACTAGATGCAGGACTTCATACCTAGATGATAGATGGCAGCATTTATGAATAGTAGCAAAGAGAATATAATCACTACGTTTTAAATTAGTAGGGTTTCTAAACCGAAGCACCCCGAAGGTACAAAATATTTGTAATCATCCATAGATGGCAGCACCTCTGTAAAGAGGTCCTAAAAACGGGATCGTACAGAATCTAAGCTAAGGTGTAATATGCCACATCGAATGCCATTACATCGAACCCTTACCCGTTACATCGATAGATTACGAAAACGATTGAATAACCTCACATCCGATCTTAAGCTAACGCACCTTACATCTGATATTCACAAAATGTTTGTAGGTACATGGCAGCATTTAAGAAAATTGCGGCATTCGATTGCTACGGAATGCGGCTTCGATATGTTCTGCTTGAAGGAAGTCACTATAAAACCGATGACGATGTTAAAAGACGCGACGTTTAAGCTTCATCGATGAAACAATGCTCACTGTAATAAAACTTCGACGTTCTAAGAATCACCGTAAAAGGAACTATTCCTATAGAGTACAGTTGTAGCTGTAGCTCAGCCTAGGTAACCAACACATACCTCTCCGCTCCGCTCAATGCATATACTACATACTGTGGTCGTGAAAAGACTTAGAGAGAAGAGAAGTATTCATTGAGTATTTCTCTGTTACAAAAGTAGGTAGATATTATTTGGGTATTATCAAGTATTATGCATTTAAAAATTACTGAACCGATTGTTTGGTTTTGACTATTAAGTAATCACATAGCTAGGAAAACCGTGATAAGTACCTAGGTACACATTTTTATCCAACAGTAAGAACCTGAGTCATCATCATCATCATCATCCTGAACCTGAGTCATCATCATCATCCTGAACCTGAGTAATCAACGTAAATAAAGAAAGACAAAGCCACCCACCCCATTCTTCTATGACTGGATCAAGATCAATGCGGATGAGCCCGTGAGGTGAAGCTAGTTGGAAGATAAATACATTCTGGGCACATCACACGGCACCATATTTTAGTATCTAGTCACCATAATACAAGAATGCTTGTGATATGGTGACAGGACTCGGAACAATAATGTATATTATTGTTCCGAGTGACAGGATAACGGATACAACAATATCCGTTATGCGAATTTTTTTTTTAATTTTTTTTATCTAGATATTTATGACCAACTGCTTAACAAACCTTCCCAAGCACGGAGGAGCTCGAGAAAAATATTTTTGCCACACAAATTTTCTGTCACCAATCCAAGTAATGACCGCGCCAAGCGTTGCTTAACCCGCACGATCATTTAGGATCGGCTAGTGCAGGTAGGCCAATGAGTTCCTCCTCCTTCTCGGTTTTTTACTAATTATTCTCATGATATTGACATACCTACAGATTTTTATTTCAATGATAGAGGTTATTTATATGTGTAAAACCGAGGTTTAAGTTTATTCTATGAAGCACAAAGATCTTCAGATATAATTTGTAGATCATGCGACAAGGAATCTTGATCATTCAGTAACTTCTTGACTATCGATAAATGGGAGGTCAAATCAAGCTTTTTTTCTAGTTCTTTCAAAACTTTTCTTTCTCCTTGTAACTCTTCATTTATGGAAGTCTTCATAATGCTACTGGTTGTTTGTTTAACTTTGAGATCAGAATAGGACACAATGGTTTTACAAAATGAAGGTGTTTCGCTGTTATTTAGTTCCACTTTTTTATGTCTCATGTTCAAGAATTGCTGGTACTTTAGCTGTTCGGTCACGCTGTCTAAATTGTTTTCTAAAATGTATATTTTTTTTGTCAGAAAACGATTTTTGCTTCTCAGTTTCGTACAAGTTTCTCTCTCGTTGCAGTAATCAACATAATATTGTCCACAACAAAGTATAGTATTCTTTAGTTGCTCTACAATAGACGGGGTTTCTGGAAGCTCACAGCGTAATTTTTGTAATTCCTTAAAACCCAGTTGGATCATGTTGGATAAGCAGTCTATAGTGTTGTGTAGCTTAATATTTTTTTCAGACAGTTTTGCAACCACGTGCAATTGGTTTTTTAATTTCTGTACAAGCTCAAAATTGTCTTTTTTGATTGAAAGTAATTTGTTGTTCAAAATAACTTTTTGTTTTTCTTTAGCATCAGCAACAGTTCTTGCGACAGCTAGAAATAGAAAGTTAATTTGTTTAACAAGTTGAAAAATACTACCTTATTTGAAAATGAGCTTATTTCAAGATATCGTCGGTTAAGTATCATTGACTGAAAATCTTCCATAATTTTGTTTAAGGTTTTCGCGATTTTGCATAATAAAAACACAATAACATATACCGGGTTTATTTGCGTTTTATTGTATAATGGCATTATTATTAAACGACCGAGCTTTCGCCAACTTTACAGTTGGATTTTTCAATTTAGACACCTTGTATCTCCCTCTAAAACCTTTGTGGTGTGGAGGGCGTGCACCAGCTTGCGATAAATGTATGGGTTCGATACCCGCTGTTGAATAATAAGTACCAATTCGTTTAAATCCTGCCTACAGATGAAAAGTTACTTACAGCAAGCAGTGGTTAAGTCTCGCTTGAGTTGTGCTATTAGTTGAGTTTTGGCGTTGAGTTTTGATTTGTATTTCAGAATATACTTCAGTTGGTCACTAGTTACTGTCTCGCTGTCACTCAACTCTGAATCGCATTCAGGATTTTGATATCTGTAACATAACAAGATACAAGTAAACATATCCTGAGACATATTATAACTTGAACGTGATTATATATAATCTCTGTGCATAAAAAAAAAAATCATTTCAATTTACTATCGCACAATCTGAACACAAATCTACATAATGTAACTAATTGTTTACAGAGAACAAATTTATGAAATTCCATTTATTGTAAATTATAATTAAACATAAATTTTGTACCTACGTCTGGGTATTTTATTCTACTTTTAAGACGGTAATTTTTCATACGATATAAAGCAAACTTAGCAAAATAAAAATAATTGTAACTACGGCCATTTCATACTTTTGCAGTTCAGTTGTTAATAACGAAATTGTGCCATGAACTTTTTCACCATCAATTTGATCGCCCTGCGACATGATTTAGAATTTTACGAATCTCCTCTAATTACATTTGCCAATTGTAAACTTATTTGATTCAAATATAATCATAGTAGGAGGGCGGAACGTAGACGAAACCCGGAATTCAACCAGGGGAGGCCAGCTCTTTAACAGACGCATGCCAACACGAGCATAAAATGAGGGTGGGATGTTTTGAACTGAGATAAAGCTCTACAAAAGAGCAAGACAGCAAAGATTATGCTTCAACTTACTTCATTTAATATTTCGTCTATGGTTGGAACTGAAACATTTTCAAACAAAATGGCGTTTTTTGAATTTTCAGAAACTTTTCATTGTGTTGTTTTGTTTTGAGTTTTTGCTAGAATTTAATATTGCAGAGTAGTGGTACTATGAAAAAGAGACTCAATTAAGATAATATTTTCGATGTTTATATTGTGAGAAAGAGACTCCGTTGCGAAATTGACGATTTTTGTTATAAGTGTGGTATTCGTGCAGAAAGAAGACTCTTCGGTGACTTTTCACCGATTTCCCGAGCCTTCTGTAAATAACTCTTTGTAGTAAGTATCCTTTGCTCCCTGTACACAGAAGAATACCTCTATAAAAATTTCAAGTTTTAAAACTTTTTATTTTAGGGCTAAAGTATGGTCTACATTTTGTTACCCTGATGATCTTCTGTTCCATCATGGATCAGGTTACACAAACAACACAAAATTCTGTGTGGTGGACATTTTGAAAATTCATCTTACACCAGTGATGATAGGAAGAGATTGATAAGTTTGCCATACCTACTGAGGCTCGACACATATTAGTCGAGTTACGAAGTAAGGAGCTTCATTCGTCAACAGCACCACCAACACCAAAAATACAAGTGAGTTGTAACTACGTACATAATATAACTACCTACTTACTTCATGGTCCTATTTCTTTACTAAGTATAGTAAATTTGATCTAATTCTATATGGATACTAGATGCGCCCCGCGGTTTCACCGTTTCAGTTCCCGAATTGGAATCAAAAGTAGGTATGTCCTTCTCCAAGGTCCATCTATCTCAATACCAAAATTCACCAAAATCGGTTCAGCAGTTTAGGCATGAAAACAACACACAAAATTACTTTCACATTTATGATATTAGTGGAATATTCATAAAAAGATGGTCGGCCACAACAACTCATACAAAATGTGCCTATGTGTTTCAGATCGTTCCTGTTGCTAGCACTTCACAAGGTTTAATGTCATTAGAACAGCCCAATAAAAATATCCCAGTAACCCAAATCAAGGTATTTGGAATTTATTTATTTGTTTATCCTAATTTCTTCTGTGGTTTTCGCGATTTTGCCTAATAAAACACTTTATTTATCCGGTTTTATCACGTTTTTATTCATTATTTGAACCGAGCTTTCGCCAACTTTACAGTTGGCTTTTTCAAGGTTGACTGAGATGTAATTTGTCTATTTTTAACATTCTTAAAAGTTACAGTAAACTACCGCCTCATAATTATTGCAATAAAAACGTTCCAGTGTACGCAGACTATAGAGTTATTGTAATAGTTTTCAATTTAAATTATAATTATTTTTATCCCTAACTAGCTCAAAAAAAGCGAAAGCTCGGTTTAAATAATGAATAAAAACGCGATAAAACAGGATAAATAAAGTGTTTTATTTTGTTTATCCTATTTATGATATTAGTAGAATATTCATAAAAAGATTGTTGGCCACAACAATTCAGGGATGATTTATATTACATTGTCACCGAGCCGAGACGGGCCGATTTTTGTATGAAAATAGCACAGACAACTTCCCAAAACGACAACTTCCATAAACGACAACTTCTGAAAACGACATCTTCCGAAAATGACAACAATGTCTAATTTTTAGGGGTTGGCATACTAATGCCGTTTTTGTCAAATGCTTTGGTACAAAAATGCCGATTTTCAAACATTTTTGTTGTGTTAAAATGACTTAGAAATTTTCTAGTAAAAAAACTGACCAGTAACTCCAAATGAGTTTGGTTATTGACAATAGACCATTTCTTAGCGTAAGTGATAGAGGCTAGGCTTGAACTACGGGATATTTTTGTAGAGATTATATAGTATTAATCTATTTCAGACGAATTACAGCAAGAGGCTATTGCCACTGCGGCTGTGGTTTCTATACATAAGACTCGTTAGTTGACCGAAAACGAAGCAAACCCTTACTTACAAACGTACCACAACAAGCCTACATGGAACATGCTTCGATCTAAATAAATAATTTCATCATCGAGACTATATTTTATTTATTTCCAGCATTAGTTTGGTTTATAAGTAATTATAATATTATACTTATACCAAACTCGTGGTGCAATCAAACTTGAAAACTCAGTCATCGAACATTTGACGCATAGAGTCCACAAGTAATATTGATTGTGTTATCCAACCCATTCATACTGTGCTATGATTCAAATGTTCAATCACTAATTGCCGCACTCAGATACGTTTTATGGTTACTTACAACTATCACTAAATAAAGAATTCTAAAATCTTTACGGTAATGATAGTTTAACCAATAAACGTCTCTGAGTGCGGAAGTAATACTAGCATTTAAATTTCCCTAGCGTTTTCCGCGCGATCGTAGTTCATGTGGGCGGGAACTGCAGCGCTAGGGGGCGCTGTGTTCGCATATCGAAAGTATGAACCTATAGTTCTTCTCCGCTAGGGGTAATAGTGTTCTGTGAATTCAACTTAGTTTACAATGTTGACACTATATACAATCTGTCGAAAAAAGAACAAACAATCTAAGACAGAAAATAAAAAGAAAATAGATTTTTCTATATTTTTGGTTTAAAGTTTTACCACAAATATCCAAAGAGTTTTTACCTATACTTATAGCAATCAGTTCTGAAGTTTTTGTGGGAAGAAGTTAACAAACTAACTAACACACAAACTTTAATTTTTACGAGTATAACATAGATAGGATATTGTTCTTAATAAAACATCTCAATGTGGAAAAAGACACATGAATTAAAACAGGGCCAGGTATCTTATTTTATGAGTTTTCTTTAAAACCTAAATGTGTCGTAGTTTGTATACTTGTAGAAACGTAAAACATACATGGCTCCTTCCGGTAGCCAAGTTATTACCTATAGATGTATCGATGTCTGAAAATTATAATACCTACTTAAGGATTTTACCACCCGGTCGGTTAAATATTTAACTTGCATTGGTGACTATGGTAAATCCATGGAATTACCTCTGTACGTACAAAAAATATGACTAATAGGAACGTTTAATCTCCACTTTCTGCTTAGAAGTATTAAACCGAAGACCTCAATTTTCTTTTACTATTTTCATTCTCTTGAACGCGCGCGATTTTTATAGCGTATTGTCTCATTATTTTTGATCGAAATGGGATTTCTTTTCTGGACCTAGCCCTCGGCTACCTATTGTTCAAAAAGTCGATCAGATCTTTCTGCTATTTCTTGTCGATGCCAAAGTCAAAGTATTACTATAAGATCAGTATGCGAATATGAATTTTCATTGTACGAGAATAATAGAATTTTAAAATAAACAGGAAACAATTTAAAGTAAAGAGTTTAGGAGCTTAAAAGGCCGTCAAATATTTGAGTAGCGGTTCTGTATTCGGGGGTCATTGATAAATGATAATGACCAATAAACTACTTAGTCTAATTACAGCCAAAATATGGTCACAATTAAGGCACAGTATAATGTCCACAGCGTAGATATCTTACTGATATTATAAACGTCTGTGAGTTTGTTACTCCCAACAAACTACTGGACCGATTGCAATGAAACTTGGAAATAGGTAGCTGGAGATCTAGAATATCATACAGTCTACTTTCTATCCCGGTATTCCCGCGGGTACTTAGTGAAGTATATCTAAAAAAAAGACATTTCACATAATAATAAGCTACGTAGACTTCTCCATTGCTTTTTAAATTATTCAAGGTGCACTGTTTTCGTTAATATTCACGCTTAGTAAAGTTTGCAATGCTCTAGAGTTTCAGAGGAAGGCGACATACATTAGGGCCTTCTAATATTAAAGCAGGTAGATAGATATCCCCTAGACTAGAGTTAGCCAATTTTCCGCCAAGCGCCGCGTGGTTGCGAGTGAACACCATTTCGTTTGTATGCGGGACAATCGCAACGTGGCAGCGATTTCACGGTCGATTTGGGCTTTGCCAAAAATGGGTCGTTTCTAAATCGTTTCATACTGAAACTATTATTTTTGAAATAAATATTTAGACACCAAATTTTCCATTTGTTATTGTTAGGTAACTACCTATTCAGCAACGCTTTGAAATGTCAAGATAGATAATCATTTAGGTTAGGTAGAGGTCAGTTTTTATAAAATGCGAATGTGTTACCTATAGGTATCTATCAACTGAAGTCAATACATGAAGGTAGGTATCTGTTTGCGCAAAATGAATGTTGGTGGATTACCTTAATCAGGAGGATAAAAATAGATTATTTTTTCTACATATTTTCAAAGTAAGTACGTAAGTAATAGAGGTAGGGGTAGGCTACCAAGTGGAACGATAGCTTGATGAATGAAATAGATTCACCAATATATTCCGAAAGGATCTCGATCTTCTTACTTAGCCGTTATCCGCACGGTCGGTTTATTTCAATTTCCTTCATAAAAGACGCTATTCTCGGATTTGAAGTAGATTTATCATGCTCGGATAAAACGGGCAGTTTTTGTGCTTTTCTTGTGCCTGGATCTGACCCGAGATCTGTCCACTTAATGTGAATAATGGTGTACGATGGAAAACGAATGCGAACTCGAACACAAAAGACAACAATGAGCGCCGATTTCAAAACTTGATACAAGGATTTTGGCGAGATAATGCTTATTGTGTTGCTTCGGAGTATATTATCTCTCTCGAGTTGAAGAGTGCTTCAGGGAAAAGATAGGGCATTTTCTGGTAATAAATTAATTCATGTTTATTGAAAATTTTGCATGTCGCCATATACTTATATACATGCCTAAATATTTTAATTTCAATTTAAACCATAATTATGTAAGAATGTACATACCTTAATGTAAAAGCTACTAGGTAATCTTACATTTTAAACAATTAGTACTTTGATCATACTTCAGGTATTTAAAACTATTTACTTACAATATAAAGTACGGTCCGTTAAGAACAGTACGTTCGAAAAACTATTTATTTCGTTTCAATTCGAATGAAGTGCATCCATCTCGTAGTTATTTAATGCACGTCGTCATATCTATATCGAGATCTGAGGAATGCGAAACGTCGTCGGATAATCGATTTCTTCGAGGCAAAAGCTCGCCGATCTTGAGATGCACTCGAGATGCTGCATCGAATATTACCTAAGCTACAGGCTACTTAAACGTACGTAGGTAGGGAATTATTGTATATATACCTGTTAGAGTGGAACGCAAACAGTGAAATAGATTAGAGCATAACAAACAGCCCAGTTGTACCTACTAGGTTACATTATCTTAAAAATATCAGTAGCAACGCTTGTAATGTAATCAACGCTTGGCGCGGTTATTACTTGGATGAGTGACCGATAATTTGTTTGGCAAAAATCACTTTCTCGAGCCCCTGGTCGTTATGTCAAGTTAGAGGCAACCTGAAAACTCTAACACTAGGTGAGACACACCACTACAGAAATGGAAAGAGAAGAAGTGGGTACGATGTTATAAGTACATAACATTAAGCATCTACCTTTCCAAGGGTTGCGAGTTCAAGTAGGTATTTACGCTGGGAGTATTGAATTTTAAAAATAAAATCATTTTTCATTGTAACATGCGTTGATCAGAAAAGAGTTGTTCCACACCGAGAACTAGATTCATGATGCCACATAAGTCTTCTAAAATATGTCCTAGGTATACTTTTCATTTGTTTAGTAATGTTTTAACTGCAACAGGAAGCCGTCTATTCTTTCATGAAAGAAAAAACACTTTCGCTAATTCTCTTCTTCGTGTTTTTCGTAAGTATTTGTACATGTATGTGTGTTTAGAAAAAAGCATTCAGCAAGGGTTTACTGCACAATGCTATCAAAGGACACGTAAATAGTTAAATCTACTACTCTAATACAATTTGTAGTAAACCATGATCCCGACGCTAAGGTCGCATTATCGGATTGGAAAAAACTGTTACAAAACTTACGTTGGAGTACGAAAATAGTCTTCATTTAGTTGAAAATTAGGGTGAGAGTAGAGTGAAGGTTCGTACGTGAATACGATGGCGAGTTTTACAATGTTCATGTGACGGTAGGACCTTTTTGTTGGGCCTTTTGTATCAGGAGCTCGCGATGCCCCCGGGGCGGCGGGACACGATTTCCATTACACGAGAGAGCTTTCTAAAGATCTTTACTTTTCTAAAAAAATTCACTGTATCCAAACTGTATAAAAACGTTTTTTGTTTTATAAGGAGGAGAATTATAAGACATATTACAGGAATATAAGGTTTTTTTCTTGTAGTTAGTAAGTTTCACCTAGTTTTTGAGTTTTCAGGTCACCAGGCCTCTAACATGACCTAACGACTGCTATAAGAGATGACAACGGAGATCAACTGCAACGTGTCTTCCGAAGCACGGAGGAGTTCAAGAAAGTGATTTTTTGCTACACAAATTTATCGGTCATCCATCCAAGTTCGAGATCGGCTGATGCCGCTATGCCAGCGAGCTCGTCCCCCTTATATTTAAAGGTGAATGTTATATTGATTAAATCTAGATGAAATTGTCTAAAATCGAATTTTATATCTGCTACCTACTTATATAAACCGCTTTTACCAATGAGCGTAGGTATTAGGTACACACGTCTTGTATGGTATGTATGTTATAGTAAGAAACATGGTAACAAGGGATCATTTGAGTCTACATTATACTCGTATAATGTATGGAGCATAATATCTGGATGTGGCACAAATGATGCAATATCGTAGAGTCACGTCTGGCCAGTATTTTGGCATCCAGTCTGACTGCACCGGCTGCGCTGCAATGAGATGCAGCTAGATTCTCAACCGAGTTGAATCTGTTTGAGGTAGGCGCAAGCATTTTGGGTTAGTGCTGATTCCCCCCGTTCTTGTTTCCCCCCAAAAATGTATCTGTTTTATAATTGTGTTTTATAAAATAAAATCAAGGTGATATAGTCAAAGAAAAAAGTACTGATTTAATTTATGGATATTTTTTTTAAATTATCACCAATTTAATTACAGATTTTGTTAGTTATACAATTTTAATATTAAAGGTACTGTTTTCTTTCCAGTTTGACTTGAGTATAAAAAGTGGTTTACTATATTCGGTGCGATAGGTAATTGCAAATTTGTACATTTGTACCTACCTATATTTAAAATGTTTAGAGTTATGCCGCTCGGCTCGACAGATATTAACAAAAATGATTTGTATAAAAGAAGTCAAGGCAAATGTGAGAACTTGTGTAATAGTTTGTGAGTTGTGCTTGACTGTACTCATTTTTTAATTTCGGGGGCAATCGATAGTAATGTCGTTTTAACAACTATCGGGGGAAACAAGAACAGGAGAAATCAGCACTAACCCAGCATTTTTTGCTATTTGCGTTTACGACGCCGCTACAACTCTTTAGTTAGATGATGAGTTCAATTAATTTGCAGATGTTGGTAACAACTTATTTGGATATCTTATCTAAATAAGTTATAATCCTACTATTTAATATACCAGTCACCCAAACCAAGCGTTTCGTATCGCTATTCTTTACTCGTACTGCGAGGGAATGGGATCAGTTGCCTGAGTATGTCCTCCCGGATGTCTACAACTTGGGGGTCTTCAAGTCACGAGTAAACTGGTATCTGTTAGGTAAGCATGTAACATCTTAGACCACATCGTCGCTTTCATCAGGTGAGACAGTGGTTAAACGCTTACCTATTATTTAAAAAAAAGAACTAAAACTAGCTGCACCCCGCGGTTTCACTCGCGTTTACGCGACATTTACGGTGCGAGGGACACCGTGGGGGTTCAGTTGGTAAACCTAAGGAACACTGTGGCCGCTCTCCCTTGATTTTTTTCACCAATACAAATCTACATTATCACGAAGTAACTTAGGCTACTTTTGATGCCGATGCCGATGCCGATGGTTTAGACTTATACGCGATTGAAATCGCGGGACGCAGCTATAATATTATAAAATTTCTGTTATTCTAAGTACAGTTTGTTACTTCTTCACGCATAAACTACCTACCTACGCTACCTACTCAAGAATATTTGGACGCCTGTAGGCAGAATTTCTGTAACTTTATATTTTTGTAACACCATATGTATACGAAATCCTTGACCAAATAAATTATCTTTATCTTTATCTTTAAAGCAGTAGTTCAAGAAAGTAGAAAGTAAAACTACAAAAACAAAAACCGCGGGAACTCAATATATTAAAATCCACCTCATTATATACGCAACTAGGAGAGATACTTAGAAACTTGCCCAAAACTGTAATTTGTTCCCACATAAAAATGTACGAGGATACATATTACCTACTTGGGGACAAAAGTCAGAAGGGAACATCTGTTAACCAACTTCTTAAAGTTTCCTGTAAGAACAAAGTATGTGTGTCCGTAGGGCATTTACAGAATGGCGCGTATGTACGAAACTTTCAATACATATTTACCTACTTACTTGTAGGTAGTTCTTTGCTACGAATATAAGAACAGGTATATAATGTACTACCTGCGCCCCGCGGCTTTACCCGTGCAAGTCCTGATTCCGCTGGTATATCGGGATAAAAAGTAGCCAGGTCTCCATCAGCTACCTATATTCCTGGTTTCATCGCAATCGGTTAAGTAGTTTTTGCGTGATTGACAACTCATACATGCAAACTTTGGGGTACTAGGTAATCAAAATTTATCCATTTAAAAAAATATAAATCTTTATCTTACTAATATTTTAAACGCGAAAGTTTGCAAGTATGTATAGGTCGGTGAATTTGTTACTCAATCACGCAAAAACTACTGAACCGATTGCGATGAAACTTGGATATAAGTAGCTGGAGGACTTTTTAACCCGATAATCATGCGCAAACGGGACTTACGCGGGTGAAACCGCGGGGCGTAGCTAGTCTAAATCTAAAGACAAAAAACATTAAACTAAATACCCCAGGAATTCTGACCGCATTACCCGTTTCTCTATGTATATCTGCATATCTATAATATATATCTATTAATAGGTATCTATGTAGATAATTGACTTAAATATGTATGCATGATCATAAGTTATGCATGATCCCAACGTTAGGTAAATTCTGCAACATTAAATGAGATAATTTAAAATTTCCCTACTTCCTGGCAAGTCTGAGTAGACGAGACATCAGTGTCTCGTCAGAACGGCATAAAGGCGACATTATATGAATTTTAGTAATCGCAATTACAAAAGTTATTATGTCTGGTGCTTGGATAAATGGGCCATTTGTTGGAAATATTTTCGCTACGGTAATTTCAGGTGATTCAGGCGGGGCGAGGGCTGCCAACAATGCAGTAAAAACGCTCGCTGTAATTACGATCATTTCACTTGTCGTTTCATTAACATTGCCTGATCGGGTGGCGTTCTGTTTCTGTAAGCACCAACATGTTAAATCGAACATAAATACGAATCAAAATAATCATCGACTTCCTGTCTCTTCTGTAAAAAATAAAACTGTGAAGCCATGCGGTTAAGCCATTTCTTCATAGCTATCTTCACTGTTTGCTGTGGACGCCCATGTGTGATCTGAACTCATTTAGTTTAGCTTAACTCGCATAGTTGGAGCAGTTCTTCATATTATTTATAATATGTGAAATAGTTTGCACTGGGTGCTCAATTGTGAGAAACTGGCTTAAGTCTACGAGCTAAGCTAACTTTGCGTAACTTTAACTTTTTTAGGTTTTAAACTTAATCTTACCTTAAAGTGGCTAATTTATTTTAGTTGGCAGATAACTTACATATTGAAAATATACATAGAAATAACAAAACTACCCTAACTTTAACTTAAATTAAAAATAATGGAATAATTAACGAAAAATTCAAGACACCGAGGACCATCTGCCGAAGGAAGCAATCACGTGTGGAACGAGGGTAGGAGTGAATTTTCTGCTCCGTCGCTCTACTAGATGAAGACCCACGTACCTAAAGCTAACTAAAAAACCTTTGGGATTACATTTAGAATAAAAGCTTTGTAATAGTTTTATCTTTACCCAGTTCTATAGAAGGTCATTTATCTATTTATTGTCAAACAAAAATCAAGTAAAACACCAAATAATTTGTCGAACATTTTAATTGCGTTTTTAGCGCTATAACCTACGTAAGTCCCGTTCCCGCGGGAACATCGGGATCAAAAGCCTTTACCCTTTTCCAAGGTTCCATCTATCTCTATACCATAGTTTATCAAAATCGGTTTAACGCTATAGACTTGAGACAGACAGACAGAGTTACTTTCGCATTTTAAAATTGGGCAAAGGTTTTGATTCGTTTTGATATTAGATAGGGTAACATAGCTCAATCGCATCTAATTCATTGCGTTTGACGGTGCCTTTGAATTTATAAATTACGCATGCATTGCTCGCCCGTGTGGGGCCACTCTACGTACTTCTGCCTTGTTGTAAACACGTCGTATATTTGCGTTCGTTTCGAATTCCCCGCGCATTCGGACACGCAAAACATTTCACCTGCCATAGTTTATTACCTATTCAGCGGACTCGCACAAATAAAATTGTATAATGCATAAGCGAATGGCGAGTTTGATTTACGAGGGAGCGCGGCTGGCCGCCCGCCGAGTCACGCGTTGAATAACTAACATACCTAGGGGCTATTCAAATGCCCTTATCCCTAGAGTAGCAATGTTAGTTTTGTTTTCGTATACATGTCCTTCTTTCGTGGATTATGAATGTAATAGGAAGAAAAAATGGTATGTTTCATTGTACGTTGTTTGGGCAGGTCTACCTATATAGGCAAGTGCGGTGTTATAGGCACTCACGCAGGCATAGATAACGTTAAATGAAGAGGGTGTTTCTCACTCGGCTATTGTTCAATTTGGAGCATGTTGTATGGTCAAACCTTTCCGTTGACCCTTACGATGCGGTCGCCACAAATGCCCCAAAAGGATCCCGAACACGGCTTTGCTTTCAACATAATATCTATTGCCTCTGAATTTACAAAATGTTGCCAATTCGTAATTTAGAAAAAAATGTTACTAGATTTTTTTAGAGTTGGAATTTCGAGCGAAATATTTTAAGAATTTCAAGAGGCAATGGCTTAATTATTTTAACAGAAAGATTTCCTTATTTCTATTGAATTTTTGACAGAGAATGTAAAGTGTAAAGAAAATGATCGAATCGCTAATGTAATTAGAATAAGCTAATCAACTAATGGAAACCGAAAGCACCTACACAGAGTCGTCTGTGAAGATCACAATCTGGGTACCTACCTACTTTACTTACTCTTGAATACCTAGTAGATACTAATTCAAATGTACATGTATTAGATTAATTTCAAGCAGGTACCTACATATACATAGTATAGGTAGGTATACTTTGTTTAGGGTAGGTATCAGTATCGGGGGGTGAGATGTAGATAAAGGTAGGCTATTATCTCCAAAAGCCTTGTAAATGGTTGTGTTAAATAGCTGAACATTTGAGAAACTTGTCGCGGTGATATGCCCCACCTTCACATACGATAAATTTATTCGTCGTGAATACGGATTACCTGTCCTTTCTTTTGTAATCAATCGTCATTTTAGGACGAGCATGGCCTAAATCAATTATGTTGTTTTTTTATTTTCAAAATTATAACAATTCACCTACAACCTATCAACAATGCATTTAAATTCCTCAGAACGTACTGAAAAGAAACGAACTAATAATTTAATTAATAAACTGAACTTTAACTCTATAAAAATAAAGTTTATTTTATTTTCAATACACCCACTACTTACTACGTTTCGTTGTAAATGAAAGTCCAAAAGCCGCCGATAAGCGGGTTACTGCGGAATCAAGATACGCGTAAACGCGTATGCGTAAACCGCTCTTCGCTTCGTACTAACTATTGTGGCGACTGTGGCAAAAATATGCCGCCTCGAAGGTATCCTCATCATTTGTATCGTAGGGATTTGCTGTTTTATTACTGTAAGGCGTTGTTATTTCTTAATTAAAATTAATTACGAAAAATAGTCTAGGTTGGTAGTAGGTTTTTAACTATGTACTTATGTGCCTAATTTCAAAGGTAACTCGATGGGAATCGAGTTGTATGGACTCTATGCGCCTTGTAGGTATACATTGTTAAAAATAATAAAAAATATATAATTAAAACCGAAAATGAGTTATTTTCGGATTATTTGTTATTTAATTAAACCTTACGTCTCATCAATTTTCTAGATCCCATGGTCACTAGCGGAATGAGGTGACATTGTAAATTATTATTTTAAACCGTTACTTAACTAAATCTTATAGTGTCGAAAACTTACAGTTTTTTTGGGCCGGGTTTGTATGGAAACACAAAACTGGGCCTGTAACAATAACTAATGACTTCGCACAACATTCTTCATTATTTAATTAGTATAAAAACAAATATGACCTATATATACATCAACTAACTAACACCGTAATAAGCATTGGGCCAACAAAATGTTCTGGGTCTGAAATACATTTATTTTCATTAGTGTTTCGCTAGCTATCATTTGTTTTTGTTTATTCTTTATTAATAGACGTGTTTACTGTTCATTT
The DNA here is from genome assembly GCA_949358125.1 of Idaea dimidiata. Classification (NCBI taxonomy): domain Eukaryota; kingdom Metazoa; phylum Arthropoda; class Insecta; order Lepidoptera; family Geometridae; genus Idaea; species Idaea dimidiata. The sequence continues at coordinate 8,233,011 of OX442339.1, read as the reverse complement.
GAATTGCGATAAAAGTCACACCTAGATTCATCTAACTTATGACCTTTTGCCGAAATAACTAAATCTGCCTATTAAAATGATTAACTGGGTAAATCCATAGGGATTGGGGGCTCTATTTCTGAAGAAAACTGTTCCCGAGGGACAGGAATTCTTGAAATTAAAAATTTAATTTTTCAACAAATTACATAATATGTAGGTAAAGAAGATAAATACACAGAAAGTTTCAAACTAAAACGCTGCACAAATGGGCGGCCTTATCTCTAAAAGCGATTTCTTTCAGGCAACGGAGATGGAGAGGGTCATTACAGCTTGTTTAGTAGGAAGATGTTCCCTATAACAATTATACAAGGTGTAACGGGTAAGTCCTTTTAATCCGAAAGGCGGTTGTTCTAGACGTCTAGGCAAACAACTTTTGTTCTACAATTTTTGGAAATTAAGTAGTACTTTTAGAAGTACTTTTCGAAAAATTTAGGTGTAAAGTTTACTCGAAAATCAGCTGTTTCTAAGAGTTCGAGGTCATTGACCTTATGTTGGCCTTTTATTCAGTTTTATGGTTTACAATTAAAACTTCAATTATTTTTATTTTCAAAAACAGCTGTTTTTCAGTGAAACATAATCACAAAATTTTCAGAACAAAAGTTGATCGCCTAGGCTTAAATGGAACACGCGTATCACTGTCACGGTAGTGCAGCTATTCGGCAGGTTGCACAGTCCAAACGAGCCATTAGTGGAATAGGTGCATTCGCCAGGAAACTGAAAAACCCTTTCAGATTTTAATTTGACTTATTATTTATACTTATTATTTTTATAACGTATGTAAAACAATGAACAATACTTTATGCAAGAGGCAAATGAGTTCAAATAAATACTTATGTCGCTTTTATTTTATACATTTACTTGGAATGTCATTACCGTTTATCGGTACTTTAGCGCGGACCCGAAATAAATGACCGCTATCAAAGAACGATTACACAAACTGTTCACAACCTCATAAAAAGACAAACATTGCGAAATCTGTGATGTCAAAGAAAAATAAATCGGTAATAAAATTTAACAGCTAAAAGACAATAACTTTAAATTGGCATTGAGTAGGAAATAGGCATCATGCACAGATCGTTTATCATAGGTGTGTAATGTTACCTTTAAGTTACATATAGGCCTATACAAGGTGTAACGGGTAAGCCCTTTTAATCCGAAAGGGGGTTGTTCTAGGCGTCTAGGTGAACAACTTTTGATCTACGACTTTTGGAAATTCGAAGTAGCTTTCGAAAAATTTAGGTGTAAAGTTTACTTGAAAATCAGCTGTTTCTGAGAGTTCGAGGTCATTGACCTTATGTTGTCCTTTCATTTCGTTTGATGTACTACAATCAAAGCTTCAATTACCTTTATTTTCAAAAGCAGCTGTTTTTTCAGTGAAACATAATCTCAAAATTTTCAAAAAAAAGTTTGAATTTTCAAAAGTCGTAGAACAAAAGGTGTTCGCCTAGACGTCTAGAACAACCCCCTTTCGGATTAAAAAGTCATACCCGTTACGAATTGTATAGTGTAATTTTTATACGTTAGGTTACGAAATAAAAGTAAATTTATTTCAATGAAACTATCGATTGTAGATCATCATTCAATGAATAATGGAACTTAACTTATTGAGAAAAAACGAAATGGTAAAGTTATAGGTATATTAGGATTTTTAATTCTAAATAATGATTTGAAGTTTTGATTTTTTTTACCTATATGTCAATTTTTCTTTAAATATCTTAATTCTTATAGTCTACAATCATTACATACGGGTCCCTAAAACAAATAATATAGGTAACTGTTGTTTTGGTCATGTTTCTAAAATAGCTTAGCGATATTTTGCTCTAAACTAAAATTATTGTATACTGGTTTGTAAATAATTAGTATTTAAGTGGTTGTTTTTTAGTTAATACTAATGAACCCTACTGTAAGTAAACAATTTTGAGGTATCGAAAGTCGAGGTTAATTGTCGAATTACACCGTTCAAGTTTATGCGCGTGGCAAAAACATCTGGCTCCTTGATTGCTCACGTTTTATGTGCACTTAGGAACTCCGGGAAAATGTGCCCAGGTACCTAAATAATGCAATCACAAAGCATCGCACTTATTACTTTACTGTATTTGTGATTAATTTAGTTTTACATATGCTTGCGGCGCTTTTATTGTGATCATATTGCAACTGTTTTGATATTTGTCCTTTTTACACGACTGCCCAAGGAAGTGTTATGTTTTTGTCAATATATTTTTTGATAACTTATACAGCGCAAGCAACTTTTATCTGTGTTATCTATGGACCTATAGTGCCTGGGATATTGGTGGAGTGGGCTTACCCAGCCCTTAAAATCACTCAGCTTAGGCAGCTATGTCCAGAGGAAAGACGGGTCAATACGTCTGGAGCTTCATGAACGGGCAACTGCTACAGTTTGTAGACCACATCAGGTACCTTGGCATCATCATAGACAAAAGACTCTCATTCACCAATCATGTAGAATACATCATCAATAAAGTACAAAGACTCTACCACAGACTCTGCCTATTCATCCGACCCACCTGGGGCGTGAACCCGTACAACGTCCGCACGATATACTCAATGGTTATAGAACCGATAGTGTGCTACGGTGCGGCTGTCTGGTCAGACGCCCTCAAATTTAAATATATCAACAAGCGTCTCCTGTCACTCCAACGGCTCTTCGCCATAAAAATGGTTCAGGGATTTCGCACCCTAAGCACAGCAGCGTCGATCTCACTCGCGCAACTAACGCCCCTTCCCGATAAAGTCGAGGCAACCTCTAACATCGAGGAGTCCAAACTCCTGGGCACGTCCTCATACTTACCTAGAGACGTTCCAGTAGAGAAGCCTTGTCCCCCGTCTGCACTTCTACATCCGGCTGAGAGGATCAGCATTCAATATCAGGAGATCTTATCAGAGGCGGATCTCTCGAAGCTCCTAACACCTGAAGAATATACACTGACGGAAGCAAGCACGACGACAAGGTAGGAGCGGCATTCGTGGTCTTCGACCCTTCCGGAGGACGGACAGTGGTGAAGAAACTCAAGCTCCACGACTGCTGCTCTGTATTCCAAGCCGAGCTTTTGGCTATTCGGGAGGCATGTCACCACATCAACAGCCACAAGCTCCCTCGCACAGTCATCCTCTCCGACAGCATGTCGGGACTAATGGAGTTATCAAATAGGAATAGCAGCAACCCTCTCGCGGCCCGCATCCACAGATATCTCCATTCAGCCAAAACATCTGGACTGACAGTCGAGTTCGCGTGGGTGAAAGCCCATGTCGGACTCGACGGAAATGAACAGGCGGACGCAGCGGCCAAGTCCGCTGCTCATCTCCACCGCCTGGCCGACTATCTGGCCACCCCCCTTAGCTTCATCAAGTACCACAATAAACTCGAGTGCACCAAAGCCTCAGAGGACTTTTACGAAAACCCTAATACTTGTGTTCATACTAAATCTATGCTTCCCACCTACTCATCACTCGTCACCTTCCTCCGAACCATCAAAACCACTTTCGCCATCACCCAATTTCTGTCAAACCATGGTTACCACAAGGAGTACCTCCACCGTTTCAAAATATCGGCAGACAGTCTCTGCCCCTGTGACAGTACTTCGCTCCAAAGCTGGAAACACCTAATCGAGGACTGCCCCAGGTATACGATCAAACGCTCAGAACACACCATCGCCTGCAGTATTTTCCATCTCGATCCGTTTGATCTTTCACAAATAATAAATAAGGAAACCACAACTCAATCTTTCTTTCACCTCGTCTCTCACATTGTCAACACTCTAAAAGAGTTCAATAACTCTACCACAACGTATTAAAAATTTCGACAAAAAAAATTTTAATTTGTCTTTTTTAAACCCTCCCTCAAAAGACATCTTGTGCCCCAATAATCACATAAGTGATGTCCCGCGGTGTAAATCGTAAGCGCCGCGGGAACATTATTATCTTAATGTTCTCAACAAAAAAAAAAAAATACGTCGGGAGCTAACTGATTTGTGGGTTTCCTCACAATGTTTTCCTTCACCTTAACAGCGATGTTAATAGCGCGCATTGTTGCGTGTTCGGGTAGGATTTGAGCGCATGACCATCGGAATGAAATTTGAGTTAAACCACTAAAGCACACCGCTCTCACAAACTGTTGTAAAGAAATCATATTTGGGCGTAGAACATAAACACAAATAACAAGCAAAAGTAAAAGCTCAGAAAATTGTTTACAGTTGCTCGGAATGAAACAGATGCCTTCGTTTACCAGAAAAAAGCAGCTTTGTGTTAACGATACACCGAGGAAGATACAAATACTGTAAGAAATATTTATGGAGGTTTTTCGGAATGGAATCCCGCAGGGATAGCGGGACGCGACGCCTTGCCCTCAGAAAATGGGGGAAAACACGTTTCAAATCCCTCGCCACGTATAACTCTTAATACAGGGTTTTGGGGATTATAGAATGGCTTCTTAAGTCTTGGGTGCTAAAAGAAAGATAACAAGCAATTAGGATGCGGTGATAAAAATAAATAACTACTTATTTTGAATCCGGGCCGGTCTTTTTGTATCATTAAGGATGTTTATTGTTTTCTTTATTTTAAAGAATTCGTTTTTAAAACTTTCGAGATTCTCGGTGGTTTTCCTTTTTTCTCTAATAAAAACATTCCCATGAATGAATTTATCGTATTCAGTAAAATAAAACTACAAAGATCCTATATGTATACAAGATGTAACAGGTAAGCCCTTTTAATCCGAAAGAGGGTTGTTCTAGACGTTTAGGCGAACAACTTTTGTTCTACGATTTTTGAAAATTCGAAGTACTTTTCGAAAAATTTAGGTGTAAAGTTTACTTGAAAATCAGCTGTTTCTTAGAGTTCGAGGTCATTGACCTTATGTTGTTCTTTCATTTAGTTTGGTCTACTACAATCAAACCTTCAATTACCTTTATTTTCAAAAAACAGCTGTTTTTCCAGTGAAACATAATCTCAAAATTTTCAAAAAAAAGTTTGAATTTTCAAAAGTCGTAGAACAAAAGGTGTTCGCCTAGACGTCTAGAACAACCCCCTTTCGGATTAAAAGGGCTTACCTGTTACATCTTGTATATCGACGTGTTAAAACATATATTCTTCAGGTATAGGTCCTACTAATATTATTAACCTAAAATGTTGTATGTATTTATGTTTGTTGTATTATAGGTAGCTGGAGACCTGGCTAATCCATTGGCTTTTTATCTCGATATTCTCGCGGGAACGGGACTTACGCGGGTGAAACCGTGGGGCGCAGTTAGTAAGAGCATATTTCTCTAGCAATAATGTTGAACTATAGAGCTACCTACAGTATAAATCCGTACATACACTGAAAAAAATAAATAACAAAAATGATTTAGTTAAATTACTTTTAACCAAAAATTGGTTAGTCACTACTAAAGTTGGTTTAAAATAATAAAAGTGGGTAATTAAGGAAACACAAAACAGGTTTTGTTATTTTTAGTTCGGTTGTGTAGAACTAAACTTTAAGTTATCGTTAACTAAAGTAATTTAAACAAACCCCAGTGGTTACATGTTACAAAATCAGTTAAATCAATTTAAAATATTTGAGTGTCTAAACGTTACCAAAACATTGATTTGCCATCAAACGATCGTTTTTGTTAAGCTATAGACAAAAGTTTTACAGCTAATCACCTGTGAAGTTTGACTATTTTTGACGAACATTTCGAACAATTTAGTCTATTTTTTGGCTGCATAGAACAAAACTCAATTTAACAGTTAATAACAAAGCCAGACTTTGATCTCGAACCAAATGTTATCTTATGGCAGTCATTTTTTGTTTAAACGAAACTGAACACATTTGTTTAAAACAGGTTGATTCCTGTTCGTTCATTTACATAGGTATAAGTTATCCATCGTGTTTGTAAAACTATTAAAGATTCGCGGACTAAAGGCATGGCCGAAGCTCAGCTCATCCTCTGGCAGATTATTTGCGTCAATGGGGACTGGAAATGTACATACCTACATTTCAAGGTAAATTTATTTTATTTTTGTGATATGTTACGTACTTTGATAACAAATTGTTAGATACTTACCTATTTACTTACTAATTGAAGTGTTTCGGACTGACAAAGGTATAGGATAGGAAGGACCTGTTAGTAAAACATACTAAGTACCTGTGTATTTTTTTCCAGAACAATCCATAGATTTGGAAACCTTACAAATGTTATCCGAAAATGATGTTAAGGATCTCATACCCATAGTAGGCCATCGAGCCAAACTCAACACTCAAATCAAATTATTAAGATCTATAACAGGATTGCCATCAGTAACATACAGAAGTAATGAAGAAGAAAATACTACTATTTCGTTAGATATGGTAAAAAAACAATTGTAATGATACCTTTACCTTTAAAATTCTATTCATAACCTGTTTTTATACGATTTCTAATCAATTTTGGCTTTTTAGGTTTCTTCTAAAGAACTGATTTTACAAAGTGCTCCAGATCCAGGCGTGGCAATTGAATATGTGGTACAGCCATTAGATACAAACTTTGAGATAGATGCTGAGGAACCTGGACATAGTGAACATTCGCAAGCAGCCATTGACAGGTCTTGTGTAAGTTCATTTTAATTTATTTTAATTACCTCTTCGAGTACCTGTTTAATTTATAGTATTTTTATGTATAGTTGATTGCGCGGGCTCGCAAATTGTAGGGATAGAACCTACCGTTTTGTTATGATAATTGATTCTTTTTGACAATTGTATACCTAATTATTTCATGTCATTGTGAACCAGAAAAATCACTTAGTCTTGTCACTTGGGTTAATGTAAAGGCGACGAAATACGAGCCTGGGTCTGTTATTATTCATGATGTTGAAGATCCTACTGACGTTACTTTTATGTTTATTAAAAATATATGTATACTGGGTGAACCATTTCGATGGACTTTCAGGGGGATATCCTAATCCAAAATGCTAAAAGAAATCGCGTCACCGATTTTGACAAAAACTAAAATGGCATCATTATATTTTTGAAAAATGTATTACCCTAGCCAGGAATCAAATAAACATCCTATATAATTGTACCGATTGATAGTGTTGCTGACAAAGATCAAATTCTGGAAACATAGTATGGTAAATCGACAGAAAAATCTCTTGATTTAACACACTGTTTCCTTCCAGGATTTGATGTCTATCAGCAACATTATCGATAGGTACAATAATTTAGGATGTTTATTTTTTTACAAAATGACAAGGTTCGATTTCTGACAAGAGAAATACATTTTTCAAAAATCTAATAGTGCTATTTTAGTTTATGTCAAAATCGGGGACGCAATTCCTTTTAGCATTTTTCTCTATCTCTTATAGTTTAAGATATCCCCCTGACAGTCCATTGAAATGGTTCATCCTGTATATATTTTTAATAACCATAAAATTAACGTCAGCATGATCTTCAACATCATGAACAATGATAGTATTTCGTCCCTTTTACATTAACCCAAGTGACAAGACTAAGTGATTTTCCTGGCCCTTAGTGTGATGTTACTTTGATTTTAAATAAAAATAAATTTTGTATGTAACAAAAGTGCATTTTATTTTTCAACCATATGATTAGCTACTAGTAACTAAACATGTGAAACACACTACAAAACATTTTTGTTATTGTTATCACACTGTTTTGTTACCATTAACTTAAGTATAGGGTTATAAGTAAAACAAAAATCTAGTTACTCATCACAAAATTAGTTGGTTCAAATCAACAAAATTAATGGCAAATTGTAATCAAGCAAGTACAGCTAAAACAAGCAATCAGTTTTGTTAACATTAACCTAACAAATTATTTACATATAAAATAAGTATGTGGTTATAAGAAGACTAAGGATCTGGTTAGTCAATACAGAGCTAATTGATTAGTATTAACAAAACAGAGTGAGTTAAGTAACGATATGTTACCTAAAAAGTTAAGATAGAGGTAACTAAACTTAAGCTGAGATACAACTCAACTCGTTCGTTTAAATTAGACATCATTGCGATTAGATTATTACAAAACATACAGTTAAAAAATTTAACCGAATCAATTTGGTCATGTATTACCATAGTTTTGTAGTCACTTTTTTTATGTTACACATAAACGAAAGTTTGGTTGCACACAACAATATATTTTTTTCAGTGTACCTACTTTCTGAGGATCGAATTCATAACTCCCTTGGCGAGGTACATTTATCCTTCAAACATTATTGTAACCTATTCTTTTCCCAGAAAGCTGTAAGTCGTAAATTGAATGGACTATCTCTACCTTCTCGTAACTACTGAGAGTAACTATACCTAACTGGAAAAAGAGCGTGTATTTTTATTTGGAAAAACTAATTTACATTTGGCTTCACCTGAGTATCGTAAATATAAAGGAAAGAACATAAAATGCATTAGTAAAGCACAATTGGCAGAGTATTTTGTCAAGCGGTTGTCGTACACCGGGAATCGAGTGCGCACAGTATAATAAGCATACTACCTAATAGCAGCATGCAGCAATCTACTATAAAAACAATTTTAAGAGTATTCATATCTATATAGACCAACAGCGTCCTTAAAAGATTCATTAGATACTAATATCAGCAGTAAATAAAGCTATTGTGTTGTGTTTGTGTTATTAATCACCTGACGAGGTGTAGCGTTCGTTCCGATAGCCTATAAAATCTCGCCTCTTATGATTTTAATAGCGACTGGAAGCAGCGCTGTGGAATTTTTCGTTTTATTTTATGATGGTGCGCACTGTCGCGGAGAAATATTGGCTCAGCGGAATAGCTCGTAAAGAAAGCCGTTTTCTTTCCACGGGGTTACGCACCGCAACTACAATGCCACCTTCTGCTTACATTTTATTATTAGGCCTAAACCTCGTTTTAAGCTGTAAAAACAGCTGTTTTTCCAGTGAAACATAATCTCAAAATTTTCAAAAAAAAGTTTGAATTTTCAAAAGTCGTAGAACAAAAGGTGTTCGCCTAGACGTCTAGAACAACCCCCTTTCGGATTAAAAGGGCTTACCTGTTACATCTTGTATATCGACGTGTTAAAACATATATTCTTCAGGTATAGGTCCTACTAATATTATTAACCTAAAATGTTGTATGTATTTATGTTTGTTGTATTATAGGTAGCTGGAGACCTGGCTAATCCATTGGCTTTTTATCTCGATATTCTCGCGGGAACGGGACTTACGCGGGTGAAACCGTGGGGCGCAGTTAGTAAGAGCATATTTCTCTAGCAATAATGTTGAACTATAGAGCTACCTACAGTATAAATCCGTACATACCTACTTTCTGAGGATCGAATTCATAACTCCCTTGGCGAGGTACATGTATCCTTCAAACATTATTGTAACCTATTCTTTTCCCAGAAAGCTGTAAGTCGTAAATTGAATGGACTATCTCTACCTTCTCGTAACTACTGAGAGTAACTATACCTAACTGGAAAAAGAGCGTGTATTTTTATTTGGAAAAACTAATTTACATTTGGCTTCACCTGAGTATCGTAAATATAAAGGAAAGAACATAAAATGCATTAGTAAAGCTTGACTTTGAATAATGATAGCGTTTTCTTACCTGTTGAGAAGTAACAAGCTGCCTGCTATATGTAGATACCCGTAACACCTTGTAGAACAAATCGTGAGTAATTTCCGCAATTACATTGAAAATTTTATGAGGTTGTTCCTTCCTCGTGTTAGTGCCTGCCTCGTCCCTTCTTCATCATAATTTGCAGACTACATTTCCTGAAGAGAATAAACTTTGGAATTTACTTTTAAGAACTTATAAGCATTTATAATGTTGTTTTTGTATAACTTGGGTACCAGTTTGGAATCAAACCGAAGGTTTAAGTAGCGTAAATAAATTCAATTAAGATAAATTCAGTTTTTAACTTGTAAAATCGTTAGAGGTAAAGCAGCTGTAGTTAAACAAATATATTGTAAATAAATAAATATTGGTCAACATACCACACAGCGCAATCTAGCCCCATACTGAGCACTATGCTTGTACTATGGGTACTAGACATTAGACAACTGATATACTATTTTTTATTGTTGTTGTAAATACATACAAATTATATATAGATAGACACCCAGACTAGATCCAAATAATATGTTTAAGCATAAATATTTGCACCCGTCGAAAATCAAACCCGCAGTCTTCTGCACCACAGAGGCCGTCCTTGTTTAGAATAGATAGATCAACCTTAGGCAATAAACCCAAGCATTCCATTAGTTGCAATGGTTAGTGTAGATTGTACTGCCCGTTAGGTAGTAACCTAAGGTAAGGTACCTACGTATGATATGTATCATAATAATTAATATCATACTATATATAATTAAGCTGCACCCCACTAGTTTATGTAAGTTGCCTAGATGATGTTGTTCCATGACTCTGATTCCATTGCAATCAGTCGTGTAGTTTATGCGTGAACAAATAATATTGAAAAATACCGTGCAGCCCCGGCATGGATTAGGGCTACCCCATCTCTATCTGTAGGTGTCGTAAAAGGCGTCTAAGAGACCCGGAGAAAACCAGTGAACCTGGAATCCTTCCGGCGCAATAGTGGATAAACTGCTTGGTCTCAAAGAGGCTTGGTGTCAGGCAGGCGGTCTGCCATAAAAACATTGCCAAATCCGATTTGTACTAGGTATGGTCAATGACTTACCAAACGTGCCGATCTCAACTATTTAGCTCCTGAGAGGGATGTAACTTAGATGAGAGAGAAACATAATGTAATAGCGGTGTCGATCTAGTGATAGATACCCCGACTTTAATTCCATGGGTCGTGGTTTCAAATCCCGGCTGACCACGCACCAATGTTTTTTCTTTCACAAATATTCAAGTAGGTACCCTATTAAAATAGCTCTTACGGTGAAGAAAAACATCGTGAGGAAACCCACGTTACAGCTTAAAGTCACCCAAAAGACACATCTGTAGGGTTAATTGCAGGAAGATAGAGTATAAAAAAAACAAAATGTATTAACAGCATATAAATCAGAATAAAACAAATATGCACGGTAATTTCAATAGCCATATTTTTCAGTAGGTGCTAATGAATTTGTCTCATATTGTCATTTTGAAAGCGAAACCGTAATCGCATGAGTAATGGTAATTAAGTAATGGATCTCCAGGGGCGCATCGCGAAAGGTTCAACTAATTAATTAATGACCATTCAACTTGATAACGTTGATATCATGAGTTTTAAGCCTGGTTTTACACAAGTTTCGAACTTCAGAGGCGTATATCTGATAGTTAAAGTTGTTAAACTATAATATACTTCCTATGAATAAAATCAGTGTATTGGCACCTAGTTTTGAATTAAGATAAACTAGGTATATTTTACTGATTTTCTTTATTATTCAGATACTTTCATCGACCTTTACAGAAATGTCATAAAAACGACACCAAATAATTTCAGGCGCGAAATTTTTCCATGAATATAAAAATTTATTGAGAATCTGTTCAATGGAAATATTTGAAGAAGTTAGATTGAGGAAGTGACGACATTGTTATTATCGCCCCCAATCCAGTTCGAACTGAAACAATCTTTGGTATTCTCGTTCCAATTGGATGCTCAGCAGTAAAATCTCTGTTATGATTTTCATCGACGACTTTCATCTTCGGATATTATTTGTCCAATTTCACGTCGGAATTGAAATGAAAAACATCCAATGAGTAGGTACGACTCGACTGTTAACTTGACTGCTTCAGAATAATTCTGTAAGCGACACTTTTTTGCTTAAAAGAAAAATAGGCACTTTGACATGGAATAATTTTTCAAGACAAAACAATTGGCCCTAGTTTAAACACTGCTTGGGTCCGACTCAAGTGAGCGGAAATTTCAGCTTTTTACAGTGAATTTTTTTGTTGTACTTACTCTTAAAACAAAGCCTAATGACCCGCACGGCACGCATTTGTTCGTGAACAATCCGAATAGGCCATTTTTCATGAGGAACAATTGAAGGCGGTGCTCCGACACAATTGGCAGAGTATTTTGTCAAGCGGTTGTCGTACACCGGGAATCGAGTGCGCACAGTATAATAAGCATACTACCTAATAGCAGCATGCAGCAATCTACTATAAAAACAATTTTAAGAGTATTCATATCTATATAGACCAACAGCGTCCTTAAAAGATTCATTAGATACTAATATCAGCAGTAAATAAAGCTATTGTGTTGTGTTTGTGTTATTAATCACCTGACGAGGTGTAGCGTTCGTTCCGATAGCCTATAAAATCTCGCCTCTTATGATTTTAATAGCGACTGGAAGCAGCGCTGTGGAATTTTTCGTTTTATTTTATGATGGTGCGCACTGTCGCGGAGAAATATTGGCTCAGCGGAATAGCTCGTAAAGAAAGCCGTTTTCTTTCCACGGGGTTACGCACCGCAACTACAATGCCACCTTCTGCTTACATTTTATTATTAGGCCTAAACCTCGTTTTATGTTGGCTATACTCCACCCTAATTACTCATAAGATAACGACAGGCGTTTTAGTAACAATTTGTTTTCATTGACGTCGATCAATTCTGCAAGCGCTTAACTACCTCCTTAGTTCCATTTCGGACGGAGTTAGTTTTAGAAATATTTTTTTGCATTACAAGGAGACAGGATTTTTGATTTGACAATGCATCCCTTGTAAAAATATTTCTAGTTAAATGTCTTGAGCAATAAAAAGTTAAGAAATATTAGGTACCTACTCTGCGGCCGCATGGGCAGGTGGCTTGCTTTTCGCCTACCGTCTAGTTGCTTGCATTCTGACAGACAAGATACACAAACTAGCCGCCAAGCGCTCAGGGCGGCTTTCAACTTTCTAGGCCGTTCGTTTTAATAAAGTGACTCGCTAGCCTCTAGCAGCTAAGCAAGTCTCTTGCCTATGCGGCCGTAACCTTAGAGTTAGTTTTGTTAAACTGTGGTTTTGTCCCAAGGGTTATAACTCGGTGGCCTAGGTGAACGCGACAAATGGCCACCATACATCTGATTAATGGATTCACTTGGCCACGTAGGCCACTATCACATACAACTTACGTCGCGTCGCATCGCTTCGCGTTCCCGAGTATCTATACAATACATTAACGGCGATCTGCCTTACAACGCGGACAAAAATCTAAAAAGTAGGCATGGTGCGACTACTTATACGAAGGTTTTATTAAGTTGGCGTTACGCTACCCATTGTATGAAAATATATTGAAGTCAACTAAGTGCGATAGTAGGCATCTCGCTATTAAATCACCCAACCTATGGCTAGCCTTTCACAGGTAAGATACTCATAGACATGCTAAAGTCAAATTACACGAAACATCAAAGTATATCGTGAGTAAAGTTTATCAATCGTTTGTGACGGGACACACAAGTTGAGATGCGATGGTCCGAATTCCCCACATTTTGCCGGTTCACCTCCCCTATCCTTTTTGCTCGCACATCATTATTCAAGTTAAGTGGACAGCCCCGGTCAGGTTCGCGGATGAGTAACAAAAATTCAGGGTTCGTGTACAAATCACTTGGTTCATGAAAGGTACGAAGATAAATAGCCATCATATCTTCTACTCGAGAATTATGAATTTCATATTTATGTCTGTGATTATTACCTGCTTCATATTTTCAAAAAAAAAAGTAGAAATAGCTAGTAGCTATCTATAAAGTATTATTTTTCACCCGCTGCACATAAATCATAGTAAGGTTTAATAGTAATGAGCAAGTTGCGCGCGCGCAACGCCGCGCTGCTATCTTTAAAAGGATTGAGTAAATGAATGTTCAATAGTTTGATTGACCCATGAGTGCGAAAGAGAGCCAAATACTCTCTACACAGCTCCCAATTCTTGCTTACGACCCGTAGGGAGTGCAAAACTGTGGGCACTTTAGCAAATTTTTTTAAACTCTGAACTTACCGGGTCATAAGTTACTAGGACTAACTTTGAGTCACTATTACGCCTACAAATTACGTAAGTTCACAGCTGACTTGAAAGACCACGGATATAAGCGATAATGATAATTAACACCATTTATTCTGGGAAGGATACCTATTTAATACCTTTGTAACTAAGAGAAAGAAAGAAGTTTCAACATCACACGAATGATAAATTTAAGATCTAAGGTAGATTAGACGAACTCTATGAAGCGTTCCTGGGACAGAAATTTTAGGAAAACGCCTGAGTAATGAGTATCCCAATGCTATGTATCATATCACACATCACTGACATCACATAATATATTTTGTATGATTGTAATTAAATACTAAAATGATTAAAGTTTCGTAATTTGTTTTTATTGATCAAGGCATATCTACCAAGAAAAAATCATCTTCAAAAATTCTCCGCAAGTGAACTTTGAAAATGATTTTTTCCTTTAAAATATTTCTAGTATAATGTAATATACATACACATTCTACACATACATATTTATCAGGGCTGTTGCGGTTTTTTTTCGTAATCGGTTTGATATTTTGTAAATGTTGTTCAGTTTACTGTAGTTTTTGAGATGTTAGTGATTTCTTACAATATTACCTACCAAGTAGCTATTACTATACCGATTTCGAAATTGTACAGAGTTAAGGCATAGTTGAGACATTTTCTATGTAGAATACGTAACTTAGTTTTCGAAATTAAATATCCATTACTTTTTCAAACAAAAATCTATTTCACACGAATCAGGTATGTAAGGACAAGACTTAATATAGACACCTACTTTATATACTTTATTCCTGATATTTCTGCGGAAACGTATGGCTTGTGAGATGAATATCGTGGGGAGCTAGTCCTAAATATTTATTAACCGTGATGCTGTGGAAACACTATGTTTGATTTTTGAGTTATTTTTAAAATTATTAACACAAACGGGGACTCTGGTTATGCGTTTGCAATGTGAATTGTGTGAAACAGAGAATTTACTCATTGATCCAGTAGAGTAGACCGTTTAGTAGAGTATTACTACATGTACCGCTATAAATTGAAGTGGCGGTGAGAGTAAAAACGAGGCAATTTCAATAGATCGTAATGATTTCCTAGAGTACTGCAAAACGTGAAGCCACATTTATGAGAGCAGTTTCGCTTAATTTTCTCAGGACTTAACTACCTATTTCTATATTAAGTACTACGGTAATAAACGAATTTATTTTAACGTTAATTTTTACGTTTGCTTTGTTCAATCAGTACAATTAAACGTAAATCGCGATTCGTTTATATTTGACTAAGAGCCGATTTTTCATTCCTCAGATAAAAGATATCTGTCGAATAAGTTCGAACCCAACCAAATTTAAGAGCCTTAAAATGTTGTTTCTTTTTAATATAAAGTGACGTTTTTATTTGGTGGTGTTAAATTTTATTTGTCAGATATCTCTATTTTGAAAAATCAGCCCTAAAAGTATTTAATATCAGATAAGAATGTATTGGTTTTTGATATTTAAAACTCGTTACAAAGTCGAAACTTTTTTAAAGTTAAACGCAGAACTCATTATAGGTAGGCAGATATACACAGTTGCGATTGATGCCGATAAATTCGGTTCTACGACGAAGGTTTATTCGTTTACGTAAACTTTGAGATTGGCTCTAACAAGGCTGGGAAAGGCGGAAAGCGCTGGTGATTTCTACTCTTAAAATCCAATTTAAATGCATTCCTCTGTGGCACAGGAGGCCCCGATACGCTTCAGGGGCCAATTAACTTATTCATCCTTAACATTTCATTGCTCAACTTTGATACTACTTTTTAAACTACTTACCTTTCTTACTGTTATTTTAATAGCGAAGTTTAAAGGTATCGATCGCATATTAGGGTTTACATAGTGCATGATATTATTTAAATGGTGGTTCTTTATGTACCTAGTTGGTATATGGAAAACTTAAGCGGTTTTTTTAACATCAAGGGGTTATTAAGACATATTTGTGTATAAACAAAATATTTGTTCCATAGTTCAATGCTCTATGCGATAATTAAACCCACGACATCCCCTTAAAACCATAGCGGGGTGCGCTATAACCAATTGCGCCAAGTGAGCTCAAGCAATAGGACATTTGACAAAAACATCGATTTAGTCCAGTAACTGTATGCATCAGCGTTAAATCCAGTAGATCTGGTTTTTTTTTCACACTTATTTGGGATGTTGGCCTAATTAATAATCCAAGTATGTAACCTCGAGAGCTAAACGCAACCTTGTCAGTAATCGAGAAAATCCCAAAAAACTGAAAAAAATCGTCCATTTTCAAATGTTGTCGATTATAGCCCTAAAAAACTATTTTATAGTACTTTCTCGTTCAAAAAGTAGAATAAATTTTCAACGATATGGGACTAGAGTTGTCTCTGCGGACCCAACTGTTTTTGAAATCAGCTGCACAAGCCTGGAAAAAACAAAAGCTACCAGATTTAACGCATACGATCCCATACATTTGGACGACAATTGACTGGACTTTTAATTATGTTAGGTATTAGGTAATTTAGTGGTGGAATTAGGTAATTTAAAATATTAGGTGCGTGTTATTGTAAATATAGATAAAGGTAGCGTTAAATGAAGTGAACTTGTCGAAGCCCGTCAAAGTAATATGAAATACAATTTTAAATAACCAAATAAAACGGTTTCACTAAGAATTGTTGCAAACTGTAATGGGTTCAGGTGAAATTAACGCAGAAAAATAGGGAAAGTTAGAACGAGTTTTCAACGAAGGCTTTTTTTACTTTCGCCAAGTAGCGCTGTGATTGTAAACTGCTGAATTTATAATGCTATTTTCGAACTCCACTTCATCGAGAAGTTTAAACCGGTTCATAATTTTACTTGCAACTTTGAATTTGTTGAACGTAAAACAAAATTGCTTATTGAAAAAATAAATATAAGTAGATACAAATCGCTTTATACAAATACACCAACAAGTATCTCGCGATTTGGTTTGATCTATAGCCGCGAGCTTCATGACTTTTGTCAAAATTAAACTAGATCTTAATATCGTTACAATTTACCTGGCCTTAATCGTTTATTATTTTTTATTCGCTTACCTCGTAATTTCAACCATGTTACATGGTCTTGGTCCCGAAGGGACGTAATATTACGCGATTTAGACGCGGCAAAATATGTTGAAAAATTGTGTAAATTTAAAAAGTTCATCACAATATCGTCCAAGAAGATTGAGAAATGTTTAAATAACTAGTGCAGAATTTCTCTTAAAATCGTTTTAAAACCATTTTACAAGATCTACACTTTTCACCGAAAATATGTTTACAGAATCCACAATCAAATTAGCGATATAAAAAGCCGACCCGTCTCTCTGTAAAATGTTTTCGGACCCTATCTATTTGAAAGGGAAGCGATGACTTAAGCAGATTTGCAAGACGTCTGTACTCCTCCAGTGGATTACTTTGCAAGTCTTTTATAAGAGAGGAGTAGCACTACTTAGGGATATTAAACATCCCTATTTGTGTAGATTTCAGCTTGTTTTCTTGCTGACCACTGATCGGTTGTCGGATAATCATGTAACGGTACAACAAACACTGATATTTGTATTTATTGTTGTTATTCAGTAACTTTGTTATGATGCTCTATTAAGGAAAATGTTACAATGAACAGGATAAGGTATTGACAATATAGTACTTAAGTAGCTATGCGTCTAGCAGTTACACACGCGCAAGTTCCGAAAAAATAAACCATTCTAAACTTTCGTCCCCATTTTAACCCCCGTAAGTGATGAATTTAAAAAATCCCATCTTTGTGCTCACTGACGACTCCTAAGAAATATATGTGCCAAACTTCAAGCTGTTAGAATTAGCGGTTTAAAAGTTCCAGACAAACTTTCATCCCCATTTTAACCCTCCCGTCTTATTCTAAGGAGTACTTTACGTCCTAAAAGGAACAATCATACAAAATTAAAAGGTGCTTGGTCATCGCGAGCATTTGCGTGTAATGTAACGTTACGAATTCGAGCTTTCCATATTATAGCGCGCACCTTGTAAGTGGAATATATAATGTAGTACTTGGAAGTAGTATAAAAAAAAAGTTGTCTAGGGGACGTAGGAACAAAATTATATATTTTTTAAATTCATGTAGGTATGTCTGTTTGTTCCTTATACAATTACTATTATATAAGGAACAAACAGACAATAATATTGGATAGTTCTATTTTTGAGAAACCTCCTGGTATTATGAATACCTAATGTACCTACATCGAAATCCAATTAGTAGAACTCGAGTAATTAAATAAATAATCGGTTATGCACTATTTCTTCGCAAACGAAGTCGCGGGTAATATATAAATAAATAATAAATAAATAAATCCTGTGATAAACACACCGCGCCATCTAGCCCCATGGTAAGCTATTAACCTTGTGTTACGGTGACTAGACAACGGATATACTACTTATATTTATTTTTCTTTTGTAAATACATACATATTATACATAGAAATACACCCAGACCAGATACAAATATTTATTTTTTAATCATAAATATTTGCACCCAGCGGGAATCGAACCCGCAACCTTCTGTATTGCAGCCAAGCGTTTTTCCGACGCACCACAGAGGTCGTCAGCTAGTAAAACACTATTTTTGAAATAAGGTGCGGTTGAAATAAGGTAGGTTTAGATTTAGATAATCTATTTAGGACAAAAATATATTAATAATGTAGTTAGTTGTTGAGCTGCTCGTTAGAAATCTTACTTATCTGTGGCTTTTAATTATTAGGTTAAGGCCTAGCAGTATTAGTGTTCTGTGGTTAAGGCTGGGCTAAAGGTAAGTAAAATGTGCTTTTACATATTTATTATTCAAAAAGCATAACAAGATTTATACTGGTAAAACCGACTTAAACAACTAGTTATTACTAACATGATTGGTATTTCCTACAATTTTTTTAATTGCATATTTTAAAAAAAGTTTGCCCGGAACCACTATCGTAAGCGCTGAGTAAGTAAAAGCGGTTCTACTTGACGGTTACTACCTGTGCGGTTTATATTATGTGCTACCAACCTAAGTTAAAATAGTCCATTCTCCAGTGAATTTACTTCGCATAATTGGCAGTTTATTTTTGTTTATATTGAGATCGAGAGTATCGGAATGACCTTTGATTATTATTCGAGACAAAGATTTAATGAAGATATTTTGAGTAGAATATTTAGTCAGTAACAAAAATTTGTGTAGTCCAGTCGAATTAATTAAGTAAGAACATATTTTCAGTAAGTAACAAATACTTTCAACATTATTATTGTAATGTTATTTTATATTCGTTTAATTTGATTAAGTTTTGGCTACAGAAGCTACTTACCTACTTGCTAGTACGATTGTGCTCTTTTGGTAGAAAAAAATATTGAAAAAACCTTAAATTCCACCAGAATTCAATCATGAACAAGAGTCTCTTGGTGCTGCTTTTGGTCGTCTCCGTGTTGGCTTTGTCAGAAGCTAGATCTACTGGGTGCAGGTAATTTGTAATAAAATTCTATTTTTTTCTGGGCTTCAGTATTTATGATATTTATTTATTAATATGATACTCACTAAACATATATCAAATTACATTAGAAATCGGTAGTATGATACCCACACTAAAATCAATACACCTAAGTCGTAGCCAAATGATCATGTGCATTTAATGTTGTACAAGAATCTAAAGGAAATAAACTATTTTGATTTGATTTGATTTGATTTAGGAAACCGCTTGACCACTGTGTTACCAAGGATTGATTTAAGATACATTTTTAACAAAGATTATTAATAACTTTTATTACAAACCTAGTATGTGGGTATTACGTAATATATACTTAGTATTTGATTGATATTGTTGTAAAAGATAAATAAATGAAAAAATAACTGATGTAAGTACAGCTTTAAGGTGCTCCCTCGAATCGTTTAATGTAACATTATAGTCGAATCTTTAATGTTACATTACAAGTGAATGGTTGCTGTAAAGGCAACCTTTAGGTAACACGTTCAAATGTTTGTCGAACAGGTCTGTCAGTTTTAACTTTTACATCCAACGATCGTTTCGAATGTCAGTATTGTGTGCTTATTAGTTTCATACATACAGTTAACTGACTTTTACGGTTCCATGCTCAAAGAGTAATAACACTTCCTTTGGCTGTCGTGTAAAAACGGCACCCTATTACCGAGGATTCGTCTCTTCGTCTATCCATCCGTCCATCCATCTGTCACCAGGCATTTCATAAACCGTGATAGCTAGACAACTGATTATTTACAGATGATGTACCTAAGTATTTCTGTTGTCGCTATAACAACAGATACTAAAAACACAATAAAACAAATATTTAAAGGGTCTTTCATACAACAAACGTGATTTTTCAAATATAAACGTAACGATAGCGAGATTTATTTTTACCACTGGCGCCATCTAGTGATAAACCGGCGTCAGTTGTCGTCTGGGATTTCGCTTTGTCCAGATTTTGTTTTTTTTTTTGTGCTTTAATATGATAGAAATTTCATTTTCAGTCTTTCTTTTAATTCATTTGTAACATCTGTTTATGTATACGTTTTCAGAAGCCGAACAAGATGTGACGTTGTTGTGGTGGTAAGTAAAAAAAAACTATTACATTTAAATGAAAACAGTTATCTTCTACACAACCATCGGAGTTATCAATTCGCCGGCGCCAGTTTATCTGTTATCTGTTTCAATGTTTACATACATATTATAATGCAAAATAATTATACAACACTGATAAATATTTAGACCAGTTCATAGGCGGAGGCTACAGTTAAGTATTTAAGAGTATACCTATACCTATCTAAACATAATAGGTAGGCTGAAGTTAATGTATGCACATTTTGTACCGAACTTTATGGAGATATGAAATTGAATTGTCATGAATATTATAAATTAAAAAACCTATTTAATTTTCAATAAGTAATAGATAAAACAAGAATAATTTAGACTATCGATGCCTTAGTCTGGTGAAAAACATGTTTTCATTTTAGAAGATAAAGGAAACAATTTTGAAAGAATTATGAATCGTTCAGTTCGATGATTTCTAGTGTACTATAATAACCAGTGTATCAAAATGTCTAGTGTACGATAATGAGCAGTCCTAAAAAGTCTAGTGTCTCAAAATGACTAGTCTACCTCAATGACCAATGTGCCAAAATGACTAGTCAACTACCAATTTGACCTACCAATTTTGCCTTTTAGTACCAATTTGGCGTATGTCATTGAGTAATATTTATATTTTCTAATTTCAGAAAAAAACCAAATGTGGACGTGACTCGTCATCATCATCGTCGTCGTCGTCGTCGTCGTCGTCTTCTTCATCATCATCCTCGTCTGAAGAGGATGATTGTGGCAAAGTAAGTACGAATTTCATTGGTATGTGCTAAATGGTAAGCATTTCGAAAAGCTGTAATTACAAAGATGAATTGGCAAATTTCATACTTAGTAAGGAAATATTTAATGGTTGCTTCGACCACTTTCGGGTCCACCCACAATATCCAAAAGTTCGCTGCTTTTGATATTTCTACAGAAAAAAAAACTTTGTTCAGTAATCTCAAGTAGTTGTGACGATAATCCTAAATTTTCTTTATAATTCATCGTTAATAAAATAAGTATAAAGATACCTACGTATTTGTTTAATTTATACTAAGCGGTAAAATATTAATAATATAGATGACTATACCATTATAGGTACACCATTGCATTACTCGTATTTATTTCCGCTTACGATAAAGCTTTTTCCTGTCCCTCAAAATACTGCGATATTGTTTATTATTGTAACTAATGTAACTTGATAACAGTTTTTTTTAATGTTTAAAAATTTTTTTTTTCAAATCTTAAGTTCACTACAGTTTATCTACTGAATTGCGTCTTTATAATGATTTGGTTACGCGTAGCGCGTGGAAAAAACATTTTTTTGTCATTGTTTTTGAAGATACCTGTTCTTCCAGAACTTTTGATAACCTACACACTTAAAATTACAAACAAAAAATATTTGTGAAGGATTAGGTACTTTAATTAAGGGTGCTCCTTCAGCCCGAGCAATCGCTTGTAATATAACATTGATTACAAGTAAATCGCTCTAGCCTAGCATTACAATCGTTACATTCCAAGTGAATATCAATAACATTAATAAATACCCAGACTAAATATAAATATAGTTTTGCAACGGGAAGTACAACTGTTCTTATTCGATTAAATTACTAATTTTCGGACGGGTGTTTTTTTAATTATCATATAACGCCACATATAGAGGTTGATCTATTTACACCTACAATAGTTTGCGCAAAATTTATTTAAAGTCACCGCAGGTTTGTAGAGTTTGTTCTATAATCTAGGCATCCGATATTTTTTTTTCTAAAACAGCTACCACAGCTACTTTGTTTATAAAACATAAAATAAATAACGGATAACACTCCAATTCGTTCGTAACTTGCTGCAGTTGCCGCGGGTTTCCTCAAGCGAGCTTCAATTGCGGTTCTAATGAGCAATAATGATGGAACAGCCCCTAACTTTGCGCTGTTTTTATTATTTTATATCTGAGTTAACTCACAGAATGGCTATGATGATGAAAATATTTTAAATTTAATGTTTCGGATATATTTTATGCGCCTACTTAAGTATTTGAAAGCAAATCGTACTTTTAGGAGTTATGATCTACTAGCTACGCCCCCCGGTTTTACCGGCGTAAGTCCCGTTTCCTCGGGAATATCGGGATAAAAAGTAGCCTATGTGTTATTTCCGGTATCCAGCTACCTATATTCCAAGTTTCATCGCAATCGGTTCAGTAGTTTTTGTGTGAAAGAGTAACAAACTCACATACATTAATTTTACCAATATTACAAACGTGAAAGTTTGTATGTAAATACATACAAACTTTCACGTTTGTAATAATATGTGGTAAGATTCATTCGGTACCGATTTCAAACTCAAACCAATTTACATAGGCTTTTACGCTAATTTAATTTATTTCAAAATTTAAACCAGGTAAACTTGTAAAAAAGATCGCCCGTTTACAAGATGCTTAGTCCGGCTTATTCTGTTTCTGGTCATATTCTTCTTATTTTCGTATAGTAATTTTACCTAGCGTTACACTTTTTAGGTTATGTAAGGCTCTAACTGGACCTAACGACACTATCAGAGATAACAACTGTGATCAAGTTAACGTTCCTGCTGAAGCACGGAGGAGCACGATAAAATATCCAATGGCCACACCAAGCGTTGGTCATAATTAATGTCCCAAAGTTAATGGGCCCTACCATGCTCGTTTCTCGTTGTTTTGCAGGGCGATAGTAGCCCGACAACAGTCCTGCAAAAAATCGGTACCATGCACAAGCTTAAACTGAACGATTTAGGTCTACTCTATTGTCTCTGGCCTGCAAACTCATCGAAATCGAATTTTGTTTGACAGTTGGTAAACAAAATATTTTAGGACTGTTGTGTTTTAAAGTGCTAATTTTATAGATTTTTCTTGTTTTCGCGATTTTGTGTTGAAATAAAACTCAGTTTTCGTCTACCCTGAGGAAGGAGCCTCCAAATAGGCTAAAAAACACATAGAAACGGCGAGCGTTGCAACAATGCCGATATGTAATAAAACATTGCGATTCGAACCGTAAAATGTACCCATCTACTTATGTCGGTGTCTGGTTTCAAAGAAGAACTCCCATGAATCTACCAGCCGCGGCAGCGAGCGTAAGCCAGGGAACAATTGCTGCCGATAATCGAGGCATCAGTACCTACACTCGATTATTACATAGGTAGATCTATAGAGATAACCTAATCTGCCAGGTATTGAAACATTGGGTATAATAAAATGTTAAGTATTGTCACAGTTTAAGTACCTACATAGTAGTTGGCGCATAGGCGCTTGTTAGCTTAATAATAAAAGAAAGCCACATAAACATTTTTTTATTTTTCATAATACCTACCTACTTACAATACAACACATAGAACGGATAGGTAGGTAAGTAAGAAAAACAAATTAGGTTGCTAATTGCTACAGGAAACAGACGAACTAAAATGTTTATAGGAATACTAGCTGTTACCCGCGACTTCCACTGTTACCTATTCTTAAACAATGCTTTCAACATCTCGATTCGACTTATCCTCACTCTAACACAGTGGACTAAAACGTCCTTCAATTAAGGAATTTCTCAACTCTCCTCAAGTTCGAGGTGAGGAGAGAACTGACAAACGTAAGGTAGCTTGCGACCTAGGTACCTACCTTGAAACTCCCTTACTCTAGCCAGCAACTTATGACGATAGATTCTTTTTGTTTTTGTATCATTATGGTTTATAATTTTGTTTAAAATGAGTAGGCTATTAGATTTTCAACAGTTAATTATGTTATAGTTATGGCAATCCATACTTTTATCCAGCCCAAAGATAGGTATTTACGAGATGACTCAAACCCTTTGAAATTCTTTATAAACGCACAAATCGTTTGTGGGCCAAACTTACAAAATAAATCTACTATTTATAAACACCATTGAACGACTAAATTTTTGATACAATAGTTTTATAACTATACTATAAGCATAAGGGAAATACCTACTTTTCCTCTGATTTTTTACAAGTCCTTGGATAAAGATCTTTAGATGCACCCTGTCTAAAGTAGCCTATAATGTAGCACTTGATTGCAAATTAACATTCTGCATTATTATTATTATTAAACATTATATTATTATTTTTAAACATTATAAAAACTCTATCTATCTGTAAAGCGGAAAGTTAGATGTTTGTTACTCAACCATATGAAAATCGCTGAACATTTTTTATGATGAAACTCGAAATATATAGATAGTTGAAGACTGTAATAACACATAGGCGTTTTATCCCGATATTGCCGCGGGAACAGGACTTACGTGGGTGAAACCGCGGGGCGCAGCTAATAAGGAAATAAAACAAAAATGTACTCTTTCATTTCAACAAGTTTTAATTGAGCAGCTTGCTGTTCTAGGCAAGCTTTTTTGTACAGTTTTGCCATTTTCACCATCCATTTCCTCCTCTCTGCCAGCTTTAATCGATGAAGTTCCTATTCTCTCTCTTGTGCCCTTTTATAAGTAGCCTCTCGCAGGTTAATCTGATCTTGAAATACCTGCACTCGAATATTTCTTTCTCCTAAAAAGATAAATTATAATTATATTCTTTTCAATTTGTGTCTGTTCTACACTGACTGCTTGATGCAAGCAAATATAAAAATCATATTTTTTATATATGTAGTTTAATTTAAAACACTATACGTACCTACATTTACATGAGGCTAGGAAAGATGCACCTCCATAGTCAGACAACCGAGAGTTGGTTCTTGTAGCACGTTGAACTAAAACAAACAAAATTATTTAAATCTTACTAATATTATAAACGCGAAAGTTTGTATGTAAGTATGTGTGTGAGGTTGTTACTCTTTCACACAAAAACTACTAAACCGATTGCGATGACACTTGGAATATAGGATATAGGTAGCTGGGGACCTAGATTAACACATAGGCTACTTTTTATCCCGATATTCCCGCAGAAACGGGACTTAGTGGGTGAAATCGCGGGGCACAGCTAGTAAGTTTATATGTAAGTATGTATGTGAGTTTGTGACACTTTCACGCAAAAATTACTGAACCTATTGTGATAAAACTTGGAATCTAGGTAGCTAGATACTGGGAATAACACATTGCCTACGGGATTAACGCGGGTGAAACCGCGGGGCGCAGCTAGGTTTTATATAATATTCAACTATTTTTTTATCATACAATATTGACTACTTTTTACTCAAAAATTAGTTTTTGTTTAAGTAGGGCATGACTAGTGTTTATCTTATGTTTCAAGAACTTCTACCTACCCACTGCAGGCCGGTTTTCTCCAGATACAGTGGTCAGTTATTCTGCCAGTTTCTGCAAAAAGTAAATAAATTCAGAATTTGCTAGAACATAATTCAGGCATCAAATAGGTGGACAGATTCATGGATTCAAAATAACCACTCCAAACCCTGTGGGAATAAGAGAATACCAAGTTTCATAGCAATCAGATTCAGCAGATAAAATGTTAGAACATTTTGCCAACTTTAAAACTTTTATATTATACTAAATTTTAAAGAACTTTCGCATTTTGAATGAATGTATGTAATTATTTATTGTCCTTAAACATATTCTAGCAAACCACACTAGCTTTAACTCAAGCATGCAGTGTATTATAATAATAAATAAACAACTTTCTAGAAAAATGCCAAAGAGAGAGTCAAGAGTCAAAATCCTTAAAAACTTGAATACAAATACATAATTATTTGAAAACCTTGAGTTCCTAATGAAGATCCCTTGATGCATCACTTTGTTAAAGTTTTAACTGTGTGTTTTTGCAATTAGCCCTTCAGCTGGGCTTTTGTGCTTACTTTAAGCCATGGGTTTCCTCACAATGTTTTCCTTCACCGTAAGAGTGATGCATCCCTGTGTTAATTTTGCTTGTATTGTAACCTGTGGATGGGATAAAACCAACAAGAACGAAAGAACCATGAGGAGCAACAAAGTTTCTACCTTCATAAGTAGTTGTATTATAAAAAAATACCTGTAGTCTGCGCTTCATTAGTCTCTTCAGTTTGGGGCCAAATAACATACTCTGTATTGTCTAACATCAATCAGTGAGTACAGCTGTGTCCACCTTGTTGATGAACCGGCTGTGGACTTCCAGTACGCTTACTGTCTGACGAGACATTTTGACTGCACCGAATCACACTGATAACCTTTCGTACTATTGCACAAGTCCGTAAATAAATTTGCGATGTAAATAAATAAAAATGGTCCCTTGTTTGCATCGTTTTTTTTATTTCTTATCGGCGAAGTATAAACCGATTATGGCCATTTGGAAATTAGCCAGTGTCAAATTATTTTTTTTAATTTTATGGCTTTATGTGATCACAGATTCTGCCAATGACACGTAGTGAAGAAAGTACAAAATATTTTAGAATCTTTCCTCGATTATACTTTTTTTTTATTTACTCAAAGTATTTTAAATTTGTAGAGTTTTGGCGGGAACGCGGTGAGGATATGTGTTGCTAAATTTTCATTTTTGTGAAACCTAGTTCAAATGCGTGTAAATTGTTTAAATTCGGGGGCGTATTAATCAATTTAGTTTCGTGTTTTTTATTGAAAATTTAGCAACACACAGAAGATGTGTTGCTAAATTTTCATTAAATATCCGCGTTCCCGCCAAAACTCTTAAATTACTATTAAATCCTACGAGAAATAAATAGAATTTATACCTATTGGAGTTCGTTGATTAAGCCTTTATTTATTTCGAGCATGAACTTTGAGCATGAGCAAAAGTTTTTTATTTTAAGAGTAGTAAACTTGTGACACTATTATTATCCATAACGGCTTCGGAACGCGCCCTCACAAACATGATAAGCTCTTGCCACGAGATAATTTGAGGGTGCGTTCCGAAGCCATGGTAGTTTTTAGGTAAGTAACTGGAAATCTCGCCGCAAGTGAATTTTTGAAGATGAATTTTTCCTTTAAAATATTTCTAACTGGAAATAATAAAAATTTGAATTCAAATTATTAAATTAAATTTAAAATAAAATTCAAAAGTAAGTACTACAATAACTGTAAAGTCTGCGTACATTGGAACTTTTTGATACAAATTATTATAAGGCGGTAGTTTACAGTAACTTTTTAGAATATAATTACATCTCAGTCAACCATGAAAATGCCAACTGTAAAGTTTGCGAAAGCTCTTGTACTGAGTAATAATGCCGTTATTTAAACAAAACGCGAGTAAAACCCGGTAAATAATGTGTTTTATTATTATGCAAAATCGCGAAACCTTAAGACAAAATTAAAATATTTATTAAAAATAAAACCATCAAAACGTTTCCTCAAACTTTATTACAAAAAACTTTTTAGAAATCTTCTCATGTAGGTACCTTCTAAGTACAGAAAAAAACCTATAGATAGAATAGTGCTTGTCTCTGAACGAGTTCGGAACCTATTTCATAAATTTTATTTACTTAACTTAAACGTTGAACACTAATAAATTATAAAAAAAACTGCTTTGAAAAATCATCAAATATTTTTAACAATATATTTATGTACAAATTATATTTTTTTCTGACTGCATCTTCATATAAAGTTGAACGACATAAGCACGACTTATGGGTGGTCATGGTACGAAATTCCATACAAAACGCGTTAAACGTCAGTGAAAACTGCACGACTTATAAGGTCGCTACTGCGCATGACTGAACGAGAACGCGACGAGTTCGCGACGACTTATAAGACATTGTGGTAAGGGCCATTATCATAGTCATAATTAGTTTAATTTATATTAAAATATACCTAAATAAATTGTAACAACTCACTTTGTATTTCGAAGTTAGTTGTTACAATTATATTAAATACAATATAGACGGCCTCTGTGGCGCGTCGGGAGGGCGCTCGACTGCAATGCAGAAGGCTGCGGATTCGATTACCGTGTCGGGTGCAAATATTTATGCTTAAAATTAATATTTGTATCTGGTCTGCAGCCCTAGACAACATTCTAATTTCATACAAAAAAATCTGTCGATTGCGATTTCGTTAATCGATAAGAATGTTGTATAGGGCTGCTGAGTGTCTTTCTATGTCTAATATATGTTTGTATTTACGAAAAAAAAAAGTATAATATTAGGTGGTATATACCCATTGTTTAGTACCCATAGTACAAGCCTAGTGCTTAGGTTGAGGCTAGATTGCGCTGTGTGCAGTAGTGCAATATTTATTTATTTATATTTAATATTTATTAATATATTTATTTCCAGGGACATGACAGCTCTTCGTCATCGTCATCATCGTCGTCGTCGTCATCTTCATCGTCTTCTTCCTCTTCTGAAGAAGACAACGCCTGCAACGAGATCGAGATCTCGACCACTCACGTTAGTATCCACCTTATCCATTTTACTCTAAAAACATTGTATCTCATCAAACTATGATAGACGCGCAAGATGAGCGGAACAGCAGCCCCATATAAGTTCGCAAAAGTCACGTGACTTTTCGTGAACATATGTCAATTTCACTAGAAATATTTTAAAGGAAAAATTCATCCTCAAAAATTCACTTGCGGCGAGATTTGAACTCGCGTCCCTGCTTGGCCACGCAAGTTCCCATCTCGAGCAGCGAATTGCTTGCGTGGCCGAGCGGTTTAGGCACTGGAGTATTGATCCAGGGACGCGAGTTCAAACCTCGCCGCAAGTGAATTTTTGAAGATGATTTTTTCCTTTAAAATATTTCTAGTAAATATGCCTTGAGCAACAAAAACAAATTTACGACATATATGTCAATTTCATACAAAAAAAACCGGTGGATTGCGATTTCGTTAATCGACAAGAATGTTGTCTAGGGCTGCTGCTAGGCTACCGCGTATCTTCCGTCGTAGGGATGATTTATATAAGACCGGCACCCGGCCGTCACGGGTCCGAGCTTCGTTGTCCATTGCTCGGCGAGCAGTCGATCGGTCTGTTGCAACTGAGTGGCGGACGAGCAACAGACAACGAAGCTCGGACCCGGTACGGTCTTTTATAAGTCATCGCCTGTAATCAGCAACGAAATCCCGCTGCGCAAAGGAATAACCTGCGCGGTTCAAACCATAGCGTTAATTTGCATGCATTTGAAGGTGACGCCGCGCCGTCGAGTACAACTGTCATTAAAACCGGCAGCTCAAACCTTGTATTCAATGACAGCCCAACTTGACGGTGCCGGCTGCAAATGCATGCAAATCAACGCTGTCGTTTTCACAGCGCAGGTTATTCCTTTGCGCAGTGGGATTTCGATGCCGATTACGACGAGAGTTGCGCGGTAACTTCGCAGTTGTCATAGTGAGAATGACTCTCATTAGAACGGGCCGCATCCAGCCAGCCCAGCTGTGGTATCATCGATTTAGCAGCCACCGCTAGTAGTTGCTAAGTTGCAGTACATTGCTGCTTTGACGTAACGTGGTTGTTACCGGTGATTACTTCAAAGCAGCAATGTAGAATACGAAATATGTTTTTTGACAGTAAACGGCAACTAGTAACAGCAGGTCTCTAACTACCTATATTCCAAGTTTCATCGCAAGCGGTTCAGTAGTTTTTGCGTGAAAGTAACAAAGTCACTTACAAACTACTAACTTTCGCAGTTATAATATTAGTAAGGTTACTTATACCATAAATATGTAAATAATATTTTTATTGGTGACTATACTTTGTTAATCTTGTAATTTTCCATAGCTTCTTATACAAGATGTAACGGGCAAGCCCTTTTAAGCCGAAAGGGGGTTGTTCTATACGTCTAGGCGAACCACTTTTGTTCTACGAGTTTCGAAAATTCGAAGTACTTTTCGAAAATTTTAAGTGTAAAGTTTACTTGAAAATCAGCTGTTTCTTAGAGTTCGAGGTCACTGACCTTATGTTGTCCTTTCATTTAGTTTGGTCTACTACAATCAAACCTTCAATTACCTTTATTTTCAAAAGCAGCTGTTTTTTCAGTGAAACAAAACCTGAATAATTTTAAAAAAAAGTTCGAATTTTCAAAAGTCGTAGAACAAAAGTTGTTCGCCTAGACGTCTAGAACAACCGCCTTTCGGCTTAAAAGGGCTTGCCCGTTACATCTTGTATATTTACTTACATCGAGAGCTTTTATACCATGTGTATAATGTGCTTGTAAACTTTTTTGTTATCATTTCATTTTCATGTTTGTCTAGGACTATAGTATCACGCCATCATCACATCAATACAATCCGTTTCAACCTTATGACAAACATAAGCCTGTTTATGTTCATTGCTGGAATGAACGTTTCAAACGCTTGTGTCAAATGATTCAGATTTCATCTTTGTATCAGGTTTGGTCACCTTTCATTTTTATTTTCTTCAAAATGCCATTGTAACGGGTTTTGCACTTTTATCAAATAAATACAGATACAGCATAAGGGTCCTTAATTTTCATTGTCTTTCTCTTCTAAATATTAGTAACCATCTTTCAAAACAAACTTTCACTAAACAACAAAACCATCTCGGTAATAAATAAAAGTTTTAATAAAACACTTTATTTATCGTGTTGAATCGCGTTTTATTCATGGCTTTAAACGAACCGAGCTTTCGCCAACTTTACAGTTGGCTTTTTCAAGGATG
The DNA here is from genome assembly GCA_949358125.1 of Idaea dimidiata. Taxonomy (NCBI): domain Eukaryota; kingdom Metazoa; phylum Arthropoda; class Insecta; order Lepidoptera; family Geometridae; genus Idaea; species Idaea dimidiata. The sequence continues at coordinate 8,201,957 of OX442339.1, read as the reverse complement.
ACTGAGACGTAATTTGTCTATTTTAATATTCTAAAAAGTTACAGTAAACTACCGCCTCATAACCCGATAAATAAAGTGTTTTATTATGCAAAATCGCGAAACCTATAGAAGAAAATAAAAGTTTTGTTCATCACTTCACATTATTTTATCTGTTTTGTGTTATACTTACTTACATACAAATTATTCATCATCTTATATTTTACTACTTACCAGAAAGCATTTAAAACACTTTTACGTGCACTGCACAATGCATATTATATAAATTAATATTGATTTTATAAATTTTTCCTTTTTCACCTTTTAACTGAAAATTACTATTTGTTTCAGCACAAGAAATCTCATCACTTCAAAGGCAGACGTTGCAATGGACGTTAAGTTAAATTAATGATATTTTTATTATTTAATGGTTATTCAGTTTTTTTTTCAATATTTGCAGCAAAAAAGTACAAATAGGCATTTGGTACATTTGCTAGGTACCTAACCTATAAAGTCTTCGATAACTTAACACGTTCACAGTCCAGTGTACGCTATACTGTACACGCGGATCGATTCTGGCAAATCTGTGTACTCTATATTGTACACTGATTTACTTTTATGCCAAGTTTTGTTTGTTCTATATACGGATATTATTTCTAAAAACTAAACATTGAAATATATAACTACAATAAAACGAATTAACATGCCGTACAGACATATTAATATTCAACAAAATAAACATAGTAGGTGTATGAAATGTATTGAACGTACGGTGATTTAAACCATTACTGTGAACGTGTTAATTACCTACTTTAAACGTATATCTGCGCATTTTTAACATTGCGGAAATTGTGACTATATAGTTAGGTACCTAAGGGATTGATACAACATGTATTTATATTTATAGATGGTCATAAAACCGCAAAACGAATAAAGAATTAATTATTTCTATCATTCTTATAATTCAAGTAAATTACCTTGAGTAAAAACGTAAGAAATTATATTATATATTAATCATATATATTTTTAGATATTAGGTATGTAAGTGTTATTAAAATCTGTTTTGAAATGACTCATTATTTTAATTTCTCAATACCTAAATTATTCTTCTATAAATTTCTCAATACCTAAAGTTCTTAATTTAAAATTTCTATTTAGTGAAACAAAACCACAACATGGATGTTTTCAAAGCTTCACTTTTGTCTTTAATGACATTAAATGATAACTATGTAGTTTGGTACTTATCATCATTGTTAAACTACGTATAATTTATGTCAATAATTTTATCCGCTTATCAAAATACAGAGTTAAATTGTGTGATGTAATGTGTGCACAGAATAGCGGCTTATTATTCGTGTAATATGTGGAAAAGGCAGGTATTTAATCACCGAATACCGACGTCTCTTGTCGCGTTTGGCATTTTTCATTCAATGTCATCATCGCGTCAAAGGATATTTGCACGAAGTTAAAATCATATAGTTAAAGTGCCACCGAATTATCTGTAGGCAGAACTAACAACAGAATTTTGGAAAATCATCATATATCATAACGCTTCACCACTGTCTGCACACAGATAATTTGGTCGGACTATAATGCTGCTCTAGTTAAGCAACTAGGCTTGTGTTAAGGCGACTTCAAGTAACGTGAATAATTTTAAGTTGGTTCCTGCGTAGCCGAACATATTATTGCACGATGGAAGATAAAAAATGATCACTACTACGAAACTACTCAATTAATCACACCAATGACGTGTGAATATTGACTGATGGACTACCCTAACCTACAGGCTGACATGTCATACTATAAGGCTGATTTACATTGATCCAGTATCGAATCCAGCTTGATACTGTTCACACGTGAAATTAGTTGTGGCATTTGTGGCATTCTCAAATTAAGGTGACCGCACGTTATGGAAGCCAGCGGGGAAAAATGAATTCACGGAAACGTCAGAGATTACAGTACTTATTAGAAAAAAATATTAAAGAAATGTTCCTATTTGCTTTTAGAAATGTTGACAGAGATATTAGAAGACGAGGTGACTAAAAATAAACAGTTTTGGATAAGGAAATGTATGCATTTCTTTGTTTCGGTAATGTTGAGATCTAATGTCCCACAGACATTCACGTTCACCATATACCTAATCGAACAAAAATTAATTATTTTCAAAATTTATATATTTTTTATAATATAATTATACACACATTCTGTCTCAAATGTGATAGTCTATGTAAGTAAAACTAGATGCGTTCCCCATTTTCACCCATCTAAGTCGATCACGATCCTATTGGCATATCGGGATCGGAAAGTGGCCAATGTTACTTCTCGATAATGTAGTTTCAATTGGTGAAAGTATTTTTGAAATCTGTCCAGTATTTCGGATCCTTTTCAATACTAAAGAAACAAATAAATCTTTCCTCTAGTATAAATAAATAAATATTGCACAACCATCAAATAGATGGTAGATATAGATAAAAACAATAAATTACTAAAGTCTGAGGTTTCTAGACTAATAGCTAATTAACAATTTGGTCAGTTTTCCAGTGAAAAAATTCAAACTCCCTCAGCTCGAAGCGGTTCGAATGAGATTGCTGAAGCGGATCTGTATTGCGGGGTTTGTTTACTAACGAACATTTCACGATGATGAACCACGAGAGCCCTTTATTATTTGTAATGCTAAGGATCTACCTACTTTTGAATCTGGCTCAACTAATTAGGTCCCTACCTACTACCTACTTTTAACTTACTCGTGGCATGTAATTTTCAATTTACATTGAAATATCACGGCTTACTCTGGGGCGCTTGCAGTCCTTAATATTATGTTATTTTAAGTGTTATGTCCGAACTTAAGGTATCAATGATGAAATTCAAAAGTTACGGTGAAAATCCTAAGTGTTTGTTAGTGAAAATTCTGTGTAGTGGTGTGGCTCACCATACTCTCACAGTCACTCACAGTGCTAGAGTTTTACTTAACCCAACGACTGGTATTAGAGTTCAGAGATAACAACAATATTAGTTAACTTGAAGTATCTTTCAAGTTAATCCAAGTTATAAATAAATTTACACTTAAATCATTTTTGCGTGATTGAAAACCACTTTATCCATAAACATGGATAAAGTGGTTTTATCTCTTTTTCTTTCTAACTGTCAATTTTGAAAGTTCTTGTCACAGAAAAAGACTAAGCATATCCTCACAATTCCTATCTTACTCCCCGTTTATTAATAAGGCTACTAAACTTTTGCATTTATAATATTAGACAAAAAAGTAGGATAACGGGCAAATCGCAACCTAAATGATTCTTTTACAAAAATAGAATGTATTAGTTAGACAGTTCTAGAATAGGTAAAACAATATTAATCGATGTCCCGACATTAATAAAAGCAGGGGTTTGTGAGTCAATTGGTACAATAAGTTCAATTGAAGATGTCATACTGTATTTGTTCCTCTGTAATTAAATAGCATCGCATCTGCCGCTGCGTCCTAACTTGTAACGCAAATAAACAAATATGTTGAAAAAATTGTTATGGATTTATTTAACCACGACTTTTTGTTACGGTTTGGTGATAAAAAAAAGCAACGATGATCTCAAGAATTATTACGATGTTGACAATGTGGAAAAATCCGAGCAACCTTTGATTTTACAAGTAAGGAACAACAATAAAGACAAGATGGATTACAAGATAATCCTTTCTAAAGATCCTTTAGATAATCTTAACAATGAAGCCAACGAGGAATCCCCGAATTACGTCATCATAAAGTCGAAGAAGCAAATGGTTGACGTCATTCCCTACAATTTGATACAACGACTTGATAAAATAAAATACATGGTGCTCTGGCTGAATTTGTATTGTGAGATGCATCCTGACTGCGACAAATCTGTTCTTAATGAGGAACTAAGGAAGGTGAGGGTTTAATGGTTAAATATCAGTCATATCTATATTTAGTTTATCTGTTTATCTATTTACTGATAACTCTTACATTTTTATTATAATTTTTTTGACGGAACTTATACATTCTGGGTTTTCCTTATTATTTTTATCGCATTTTGTATTATATATTTAATTATAGGAATGTTAGTGGTAATTTTGAGTCAGAATTCGGGTGATTGGCTGATAATAGTTTAATTTTTGCAGTATTGATAATCGATTTGATACATTCTTCTAGGGAATTACTACAATATCTTTTATCTTTATAAGTAGTATCTTTTAACATGTATGTATATAATGTAGTTTAAATAGGACGGTTTGTATCACTTTACAAGAATTATCGTGTTTGTTCAACGAATGACTCGCCGGTTATTGTTGGTTGATAAACGCGTCGTACTTCACCCAGTAGTGATATTGTAGAATTAGTTTAAAATGTCCGGTGCGTCAAGGCGTATCGTTGTGTATAGTGTATTGATCAATTTACTACTCTGTGTAAGTGCTGCGCCGTTCTCTACGCAAGACGTCCTAGACGTATTCATAAACCCATTTAAAGACATCAAAAGTTTATTTTTCGCCAAAGTAAATACGTCATCTAATGAAATTAAAGCCGACCCAGTAACAGAGAGAAAAGACGATGAAGCTGAAGGAAAAATGATAGTTGTACCTCCGAACGTGCGCGAAGATTGTGGAAGAGGTTCACAAAGAGACGTCGGTGGTGTTTGCAGAACACCATGGACATAAGATTCAAATAGATGTTACTCACGCCATCTTAGTGATCGTCGGGCTGCAAATAAAAATGGACGCGAGAGTGGTTTTCGTTATTATACTATGGGTGGCTCTGCAAGGGGAAGGCCAAGTGATTTTCAATTTCCATCAAAAGCTTGAGGATTCCACCACTACTACTACGGAGAATTGGCAAGCAGGACAAGTGATAAGAGTGCCAGAACTTTTATGCCCTTTGGGCCAAAGAAGGGATGCGAAAGGACATTGTAGGCAGAGGTTATAAAGGTAATAAAGGTTTTTTAAATACCTAATAAATAAGATACTTATTTAAAAAATTTAAGGTGCACTAATTAGAAAAAAGTTTTAAGAAAAATGCGCACGTTAAAAAGGCACCGGATTTAATCATTTAAGTCAAAGGTCAAAAGTCTAAAATGTCGAAGAAGAAACGCAATTAACTACGTAACGCACACACATTCATAGTTATTTATAAGAATTTGCTTTTTAGTCTTACATACTTTGTAAAATAATCCCTCATAGTAAATATACCTATCTACAATCCTCCATAAACAATGTAAAAAAAACCGACTTAAAAAAAGAACAAAAAATAATTTAAAAACCACCAAAAAAAAAGATTTGATAAAAAAGACCAAAATAACCTCTACATACAGCGCCACCGACTAATTAATCTGTTTTATCATCTGAAGTCGGGCAGCCAAACTAAGTACAATATGGCCAGTAAAGCCAGCCAGTAAAATTGCCCGACTTCAGATGATAAAACAGATTAATTAGTCGGTGGCGCTGTATGTAGAGGTTATTTTGGTCTTTTTTATCAAATCTTTTTTTTTGGTGGATTTTAAATTTTTAAATTATTTTTTGTTCTTTTTTTAAGTCGGTTTTTTAATTTTTAAAATATTTTTTTATTTCACCCTTTTTAGTACCTACCTACCTACTTCCGACTGCCAAATAAATTAACAATACCTATTGTTACTGTAATTTTAATTATTGAGGAGTTTGCTGATGAGAAGGTGGTTTTAGGTGGCCCATCAATCTGTTCTTAGTTCTTTAGGGGTCTATTCTTTTTGGTAGAAGTCCAAAAACGAGTAATTTATTACATTCTGGGAAGCTATCCTGTCCATCATTCCGAAGATACTCATCAGATCCTGACCAAATTTTTATGGGACCACAACGGGGCTTCCACCTTTCCATTAAAAAAAGAACCATCTCAATCGGTCAAGCCACCTTTGAGTAATCGGTGAACAAGTGAATTGAATACAGGTTTTTGAGGAGCATTCGCGGTCCTCACTTCGAAGATCCTCATCAGATCCTCACCAATTTTTTATGGGACCACCTCGGGGCTTCCACCTTTCCATTAAAATAAGAACCATCTCAATCGGTCAAGCCACCTTCGAGTAATCGGTGAACAAGTGAATTGAATACAGGTTTTTGAGGAGCATTCCCGGTCCTCACTTCGAAGATCCTCATCAGATCCTCACCAAATTTTTATGGGACCACCTCGGGGCTTCCACCTTTCCATTAAAAAAAGAACCATCTTAATCGGTCAAGCCACCTTCGAGTAATCGGTGAACAAACATAAAAAAAAAAAAAAAAAAAAAAAAAAAAAATATACGCGACGAATTGAGAACCTCCTCCTTTTTTGAAGTCGGTTAAAAACAAAAAAAAACCAAAGCACAATCAAATTAATTAATTATTGTAATAGAGCGGATGTTTTATTCAATTTCCGTGGATTTATCAGTGAAATACACTAAACATAAGTCAGGTATAACTTAAGAGTGGTCTATATCCAATTTTACTACGATAAACTTGCAAATATATAATTTGGCATTTATTCAAAGTAAACAATCTGAAATTAGCGCGACAACACTGTGTTAAATATCTTTGAAACCGGCCATTATTTCGTATATTTTATTTTTGATAAACTGTCTAGTTAACTTGCAATTAGCACATATTTGATTTTTTGTTCTAAAAAATATCTTCTCAACATCTGAAAATCGCTGGCGCTATCCCTGACACCATTTAATTAAGGTACACCCTTAATCTTGCCTATAAAATTAAATATACCAACCAAGCTATATTTTATGTAACCTTATATTTAAAATTATAACTTTACCATCTAGAACAAATTTGGATCCTAGTGCAAACTTTGTTATTATTCATCATAACCGGTATCAAATACATCTTTTAACAATAAATTATGTTATTGTCCTTGATACAAGAATAGCCCCCCTTCATTAAAATTTTAAAAAACAATAATAAAAAACTTTACACACCTACTGCTCTACAAAGTTACTTTATTTGACCAAAACGGTCAACGTAAAGCGAGTCTTTATTCCCTAGGTGCATAAAGAGCTCATTATAACCCTAGGGCATAAAGTAATTTAAATTTGGAACTAAGGTTTTGGAAGCATACGGCCATTTCGAACTGGCCACCTAGACATAAGACATTAATAAATAAACACTGGGCTATCTTTCTTCTATTTCTATTTCGAAGGAAGTTTAAGACAGAAAGTTTTAGTTAATTTAACACCCCAACTTTTTTTTTCATCGGCTGAGGCCGATGTTTGCTTTCGTTATTTTGATGTAACATTGTTAAATTTAATTAATATAGAGCTGTGAATATATTTTATACATGTTGCATTAATCGTTTGTTTTGTTGTTAGTTAAATGCTTATTTTTGTAGCCTTTTTATTGTCGCGCAGTAGATGTGTAAAGTAGAGTATTCACCTCGGTAATAAAGCCTGTCTTTATCTTGAGAGCTTGAATCCCACGCTTCACTCAGGACTCTAGGTACATAACTCATTCGCTTCACTCAGTAGTTAAGTTTTTAACACCCTCGCTGCGCTCGGGAGTTCACTCTCCAAAGTCATTCGTACGCTTTGGATTCAATATGACGCTCGCTATATAAGATAGGGCTTTAGTACTTCGGTGCATAAACTACTATTACACACCTACTGTTCTACAAAGTTACTTTATCTGACAAAAAGGTCAACGTAAAGCGAGTCTTTATTAAATAGGTGCATAAAGTGCTCATTATATATAACCCTAGGGCATAAAGTAATTTAAATTTGGAACTAAGGTTCTAGTAGCATACGGCCATTTCGAACTGGCCACCTAGACATAACACATTAAATAAATAAAAACTGTTTTTTTTTTCTTCAATTTTTATGTCGACGGAAGGGTAAGGCAAAAAGTTTTAGTTTATATGAAGTCCCAACTTTTTTTGTTTCATAAGCTGAGGTCGATGTTTGCTTTTGTCATTTTGATGTAACATTGATAGATTTAATTAATATAGAGCTGTGATATATTTCATACACGTTGCATTAATTTATTGTTAGTTAAATGGTTATTTTTGTAGCCCCTTTTATTGTCTCGCAGTAGATGTGTAAAGTAGAGTATTCACCTCGGTACTAAAACCTGTCTTTATCTTGGGCGCTTGAATCCCACGCTTCACTCAGGCCTCTAGGTACATAGCTCCTTCGCTTCGCTCAGGAGTTAAGTTTTTAACACCCTCGCTGCTCTCGGGAGTTACTCTCTTGAGTCCTTCGTACGCTTTGTATTCAATATGACGCCCGCTATACAAGATGTAACAGGTTAGCCCTTTTAAGCCGAAAGGGGGTTGTTCTAGACGTCTAGGCAAACAACTTTTGTTCTACGACTTTTGAAAATTCGAACATTTTTTTTGAAAATTTTGAGAATATGTTTCACTGACAAAACAGCTGTTTTTGAAAACAAAGGTAATTGAAGGTTTGATTGTAGTAGACCAAGCTAAATGAAAGGGCAACATAAGGTCAATGACCTCGAACTCTAAGAAACAGCTGATCTTCAAGTAAACTTTACACTTAAAATTTTCGAAAAGTACTTTGAATTTTCAAAAGTCATAGAACAAAAGTTGTTCGCCTAGACGTCTAGAACAACCCTCTTTCGGCTTAAAAGGGCTAACCTGTTACATCTTGTATAAGACAGGGCTTTAGTACTTCGGTGCATAAACTACTATTAATCACCGTTAATTATTGATTTCATGCAATTCTATCTCGCTCATTTCTATGCAATCGGACAAGGACCGATAGTTATCATCTATCGCCGTCTTAAATTAATCTTCGGGGTTTTCACAAAAAAGTATCAAGATAACAAGGGTATTTTACCAAATTTTATTTTTATTGTTTCTCATAAAACTCTGTATCTGTATCGATCCCTTTATAATATCAATAAACCAATGAAATACTTATCGATTGTCTTGTCTCTAGCAAGTCTCTATCATTCAGGGGAATTCAATATCTTACTAATATTATAAACGCGAAAGTTTGTATGTATTTATGTATGTATGTTAGTTTGTTACTATGTGTAACATCAAGACCGACTGGTACTAATCCTACTAGTTTGTATGTATGTCTGTTTGTTACTCAATCACACAAAAACTGGAATATAGGTAGCTGGACACCTGAAATAACACATAAGCTTCTTTTTACCCCGATATTCCCGCGGGAACGGGATTTAATAATTCATTCTATTTTATTCAGTGTGCTATTCTTTATTACAGGTGGTGTCTGCTGTAGGAGAATCAAAGAAGATATAAAACATTTAATTTAATTAGCGCCTAAATAAAATTCAATGTTACGTTTAAGCTAACAGATATTACAATAAAATTTATATTATGTTATTTGTTGTTATATTGCCTACTGTAATATTATATAAATGATAATTATTATTAAATAGTAAAAAATGTGAAAACCTTGTTTTTCCTTACCTACATTTAGTAAAACATTGGATTATTGGTAGACTGTATCAAATAAACAAAAATTCTATTCTACTAATATTGTAAATGTGAAAGTGTGTGTGTTTGGATGTTTGTTACTCAATCACGCAAAAACTACTGAACCGGTTGCGATGATAATAGTAGTTTGATATCGGGAATAACCCATAGACTACATTTTATCCCGATATTCCCGCAGGAACGGGACTTAACGGGTAAAACCGTGGGAGCAGCTAGTGTAAAATAAATTAATGTACAAAAAGTTAAGGGGTGTGTAATTTATGGCATAATTACTGTATAATATCACTTTACACATCTACGGCTCTACAAAGTTACTTTATTTGACCAAAAATGTCAATTCAAAGCGAGTTTTTATTCCCTAGGTGCATAAAGTGCTCATTATAACCGTAGGGCATAAAGTAATTTAAATTTGGAACTAAAGTTCTGGTAGCATACGGCCATTTCGACCTGGCCACCAAGACAAAACACATAAAAAAATAAAAACGGCTATTTTTCTTTTATTTTATTTCGACAGCAGGGTAAGGCAAAAAGTTTAGTTAATATAAAGCCCCACCTTTTTTTTCGTCGTTTTGATGTTTATTAAAATTGTTTTTAATTAATTTAAAGCTGTATATATATTTCATACACATTGCATTAATCTATTGTTTTTAGTTAAATATGATTATTTTTGTAGCCTTTTTATTGTCTCGCAGTAGATGTGTAAAGTAGAGTATTCACCTCGGTAATAAAGCCTGTCTTTATCTTGGGCGCTTGAATCCCACTACACTCAGGACTCTAGGTACATAACTCCTTCGCTTCGCTCAGGAGTTAAGTTTTAAACACCCTCGCTATGCTCTGGAGTTAACTCTCTAGAGTCCTTCTTACGCTTTGGATTCAATATGACGCCCACTATATAAGACAGGGCTTTAGTACCTCGGTGCATAAACTACTATTAAACATCGTTCATTTTCCAATGATATTTAAGAGACATATTATTATATAATACAATATAAAACGTAACACTTCCTTTGTCATTCGTAATAACATACTAGCTGCGCCCCTTGGTTTCACTCGCGTAAGTCCCGTTCCTGCGGGATGTGTAATCCAGGTGCCTAGTTACATATATTCCAAGTTTAATAGCAATCGGTTTAGTAATTTTTGCGTGATTGAGTAACAAAAACAAATACATACATACACACATGCTCATAAACTTTCAGCTTATAATTATTAGTAGGATGGGATAAGATGCTATCATATTTTGTGATACTTTCGAATTTTTAAGCACTACTTAGTACCTAGATATAGAAGCATTAGTGAACGCACTATACTATAAATTTGTTAGCTTAAAAAAAAACGATCGACCACAAATTGTTGAGCATGCTACCTGGGCATATTATCTACTAGCTGCGCCCTGCGGTTTCTCCCGCGTAAGTCCCGTTCCCGCGGGAATATCAGGATAATGAGCCTATGTGTTATTCCCGGTATCCAGCTACCTATATTCCAAGTTTCATCGCAATCTCTTAAGTAGTTTTTGCGTGAAAGAGTAACAACCTTACATACATACATACAAACTTTTGCGTTTATAATAGTTAATTTCTTCTATGGTTTTCGCGATTTTGCATAATAAAACACTTTATTTATCCGGTTTTATCGCGTTTTTATTCATTATTTGACCCGAGCTTTCGCCAACTTTACAGTTGGCTTTTTCAAGGTTGACTGAGATGTAATTTGTCTATTTTTAACATTCTAAAAAGTTACAAGTTGCTTCTTCTCATGTGAGGGCGCTTTCCGAAGCCATGGTAGTTTTTAGAGCTAGTTAGGGATAAAAATAATTATAATTTAAATTGAAAACTATTACAATAACTCTATAGTCTGCGTACACTGGAACGTTTTTATTGCAAATAATTATGAGGCGGTAGTTTACTGTAACTTTTTAGAATGTTAAAAATAGACAAATTACATCTCAGTCAACCTTGAAAAAGCCAACTGTAAAGTTGGCGAAAGCTCGGGTCAAATAATGAATAAAAACGCGATAAAACCGGATAAATAAAGTGTTTATAATAGTTATTAGTAAGAAGTAAGATAAGATAAGAAGTAAGATTATTGATAGCACATGAGGAGCTTGTTTATAAGCATAATTCTACTAGCAAGCAAACTATAATCATGTGTATACATATGTGCACTTTATAAAATACCCAGTTTGAGTTTTGATTTAAATTTACAAATTCACGTTTATTTAAAGCGCTATAAGGAAAACGCAAATATTATATAGTTGTAGCTTAAGAATTACAATTTTAAAATAAATGATTCCTTAAATAATTTTATACGATTTCCAGAAACTTTATCTGTAACCTGGTTCGAGTAATTAAAAGAGGTTATCGCTGTGCTTTTAACATAATTTTGCAGTATTCTCAGAATTGAGTTTAGTTTTTTAAAATATGATTTAGATTTCTTAACGTCATCTTTTTGAGATAAGTGAGTAGGTATAACTTTGGTAATAGTAGGTAAATCTAAAAAATCATTCGTTAAAGACATCATAGATTGATTAAATTTATAAGAGTATTGAAAAATTTTCTATGTATGGATTTTAAGAGTAGATTGTTAGACAAGGGCTGAATGTTACGCATTTCACCTGAGATATTTCTGACGCTCGAAGGAAGTGAGAGCGCTAATGGTTCGAGAGTGAAATGCGGGAATTCACCCGAGCTAAACACTCTACTTTTTATTTCGACTGTGAGCAAAGTAAATACTACTCGCATATATATTAAAACAGGTATATTGAGAATCAGTATACCTGTTTTGACATGTTGTAGGTACATTTATAAAAAAGTTAAATACACTTATTGCCAACATTAGACAATTTTTCTATAAAGTTGGAAGTAAATAAAAAAAGATTAGGTGATTTAGGAAAACTAGTATACCTACTTAGAACAAAATTAAGTATATACTATTTAAAATTCATGTCTGTTTGTTTGTTCCTTTTACAATAATTAAAAACTACTAATCCGATTGAAATCTTGTTTTGAATATTGGATAGTTCTATTTTCGAGGAACGTCGTGGTACTTTACATCGAAATCCAAATAGTAGAATCCGAGTAATGAACAAAAAAGTCGGCTATGCATGCACTATTTCTACGCAGACGAAGTCGCGGGTAACAGCTTGTTAATAGTAAAAATTCATTCCTACTTAATTTTTCAAAATGGGTGCCTGGTAATATTTTAATAGCAAAATATATTTGATGGTTTTTACTAATTCGTATGCATTATTGCGGGTTAAGATAACAATATACTCAAGACAAACAGGACTTTGTTAGGCGTTTTGTATGTAGCCTCATTATTGGACTATTGTACGTGCTTTTCAGATTCGGGTTTCCTCGCGATGTTTTCCTTCACCGTAAAAGCGATGTTAATAACCAAATCAGATATTATTTTCTTAAAGAAAAAGTCCAGACACCGCTCTATCAAAAACCATTGTCTACACCAGAAACTGGAAATATGTTTGTATAGTTAAATATTGACAAGTTACTAGCTGCGCCCAGCGGTTTCACCCGCGTAAGTCCTGCTTCCGCGGAAATATAGAGATGACAAGTAGCCTTTGCGTCTCCAGCTACCTGTATTTCAAGTTTCATCGCAATTGGTATTGAAGTTTTTGCGTGGAAGAGTAACAAAGTCACATACTGACATACATACTTGCAAACTTTCGCATTTATATCATTAGTAAGATAGCAGTCAGAAATAGGTATGTAAGGACAAATAATTCAAAGACTTTTGATTCAAGAACTTTGTAAATAAGTCGATGACAAATCATAATGTCAAAGTTCAATCATAGAGTGTTATCTATAAAATGATAAAGAGGTGTGTACCTAGATTAAAATATTCAGTTTGAAATAAGACACGACAAGTTAACACGCTACGAAAATGAAATTGTTATTAATTAGTATTGCTATAATTGTGGCATCTTTGTGTGTAACTGCTAATGCACAACTGGATATAGTGGATATATTGGGCGGTCTTGTTAAACCGAAACCAACTACAGCAAAACCAACTGAAGACCAATCAGGAGCAATATTTTTTAAGGATGTGGAATTAGAAGGCGAGACGAATCCTTCACAAGAACCACAGCCAGTAACTTCTTCTACGAGTGAAGTTAATCAAGAAACTGGTACACTATCAGAAAAAGATCCAAGAGAAAATTTCCAAGGTGGATGCTTACCTGGATTTAAGAAAACTCCACACGGAACGTGTGCCAAAAGTTTTTAATACATTAAAATAAACAAGTAATATTGAAAGTTATATTTAGTTTTCATGTATCCTTTAGTGAAAAATTTGTGCCCTTTTCAAAGATAAAGTTCTACTTCATAAAACGTAATCGTTGTTGTTTTTTAAACAAAACCTAAAATACTATTAAGCATATATTTTTATTTAACAGTAAAATAGATAGCTATTAAACAGGAGCTAATAGCTATTAGCTAATAGCCAGCTAAACAAGATAGCTATTGCCGTACAAAGAGGCAATGCTGCCAGTATCCTCGGGTCCCTTGCTCCGGGCAGGGGTGGTTTATTTGACTGACTTTAATTTTTTTCGTATTTTGCTTTTATTGCTCAAGGCATATTTATTAGAAATAAATATGCCTTGAGTTCAAATATCACCGCAAGTAAATTTTTGAAGATGAATATTTCATTTAAAATATTTCTGACTTTAATTATGTTGTTCTATGTTTTGTGTTTGTTCTTATTTTGTGACTTTAATTTTTTGATTTAAGACATTTATTTAAATGATTTAATTTAATGCAAATAAATATATTATTTAACAGTCCTTACTAAACAAATAAAACAAGTTCTACGAAAAATGGCAGCTTATATCAATTCAAATAATTTATGACTTAGTATAAACAGTCACTTCGTTATCATCTTAGCACTAACTAATAAATGATATAATACTATGTAAATAAATTGCCATTAAAAACTATTATATTCTTTTATTCCTCTGGTGTAACTGCAATAGCTTGGAACATCATATCTGGAGGAATGTGAAAGTTCTGTGAGCTAGAAGTTGATCCAAGATTAGGTTTATTTGTCACAGACACAGGCGTGTTACCGTTGTTGTTGAGATCTTGTAAATTCGTTCCAGTTATCTGTGGTTGGCTTCCAGGTTTGTTCTGACCTGGGGGAACTTTGTTTCCATTTCCGGGAGGTTTGTTCTGCCCAGGAGGTCCTTTGTTCTGCCCAGGAGGACCTTTGTTCTGTCCAGGAGGACCTTTGTTATGCCCAGGAGGACCTTTGTTCTGCCCAGGAGGACCTTTGTTGCCATTTCCATTAGGTTTGTTTTGGCCTGGAGGGCCTTTGTAACCATTTCCATTGGGTTTGTTATGACCGGGAGGTCCGTAGTTACCGTGTCCGGGAGGTTTATTGTAACCCGGAGGACCCGAGGGGCCGTTGATTGGTAACAATGAAATGGAAAATGATGGAATGTTTAACAATCCCGTTGTTAATTGTCTGTTGTCATTATGACCCCCATGGTCTGGATAAGCTTCTTGATCGGGACGGTAATCAGTATGTCCCCTGTCACTTGGGCCTTTACCTCCCCTATGATCTGGTCTGGAGAAAGTCGTTGGTGGGCCCCTCAGTTCAGCAGGTACACGGATATCACGCGAATCATTATTCCATTCTTGAGGAGTTCGTCTATCTATAAAACAATTAATGATTTGGTTGTTAGATATGAATGAATTATGGATAGATAATAATTATGAAATTAAAATTTATAGAATGCATGACATGTTTAGTTATGGACGAAGTGCTAATGTATGCTGAAAAATGAATTAAATAAAACATTTTCGGAGGTTAATTCCACAATTATTTTAATAATTAAAAGTACATAAAGATTGTTAATTAATACTTGAGGAACAGGAACTGTAACAGTTTAAACCTACAATTATATTGCTATTAAAATTAAAGCTCTGGTGTTACTGGCATTGCCTGATAAAAACTAGGTACTTGTATTTTTTTTGTTGTAGAAGTAGCAGAAGTCTGGTCATCTCGAGCAAACCTTTCATCAATCTGCCAATTTTCTTCAGTTTCTTCTTTGTTAGTTTGAGGAGTATCGGTAACAGATTTACCGTCATTTTCTTTTATTGATTCGGTTACACTATGTTTGTTTGTAGATATAGGTGGATTATTTGAATTAGCATCATTGAGTATAGATATTATTATTTGTGCTTTGTCGTTATTTTGAAAATTTTCTTGTTGCAGTTTATCATAAAGGTGATTTAGCGGTGGCGGCCCACGATGGTCACGGGGTGGTGGACCACGATTATCATGATGTGGTGGACCATTGTGGTCATGGGGAGGTGGTCCATAATCGTCACGTGATGGTGGCCCTCGGCTATCACGTGGTGGTGGGCCACGGTCATTACGTGGTGGTGGCCCATGGTGTTCACGGGGAGGTGATCCATAATCGTCACGGTGTGGTGGACCACGATCATCACGGGATGGGGGTCCATGATTGTCACGAGGTGGACCACCACGATCATCTCGTGGTGGTGGTCCATGATGATCACGGAATGGTGGTCCATAGTCGTTATTTGGTGGTGGCCCACGATCATCACGTCTATGATAATCTCGGGATGATGGTCCATAATCATAACGATCCGGTGGTGGTGGCGGACGATGATGATGATCAGATGGTGGTCCATAATGATCACGTGGTGGTTGAGGGTGCCCATAAGGAGGTGGAGGATGATGATTAGGCGGTGGTCCTCGAGGTGGCGGTCTATGTTGATCACGAGGTGATCGGTAGTGGTCAGGGGGAGGCGGAGGTGGTGGAGGATGATGCCAATGGTGATGATGTGGTGGCGGAGGAGGAGGAGGGCCCCAATGGTGATGGTGTGGTGGTGGTGGAGGGGGAGGTCCCCAACGGTGATGATGAGGTGGGCCCCAAGGGTCATGAGGAGGAGGAGGAGGTGGAGGAGAACCTCGGTCATAACGATCATAATCATAATAACCGTAAAAATATGATGACTCGTCATGTCGGCCATCCCTCTTAGTTCCATTATATTGCACTGGAGTTGAGGCATGTCTACGAGTATCTTGAGACTCTTCGTTGTTATTTTGTATGTAGATTTTATCATAAAATTTGTTATCATTATCATACACTGATTTATTTGAAAAGACCTCAAATTTTAAGGGGTTCTCTTCATTTGCAGGTGCTTGAGAACTATCGTATTCTAGCTGTATATTATTGACATTTTGAAGCGTCTCAGTAAATCCTTCACTAAAGATATTATAATTTTGGTTTTGAGAGTTGTTTCTGTTTTCATTTGGCGGATTGTTTATGAAAGGTGTAACACTTTCTGCAAACTGAATACCGTTTTGATACTGGTTGCCCCAGTTTGATACTGGTTGGGCTGCTTGTCGAACCTGTCGGTTACCATTCTGGGTATCAAATTTCAGACGTGTTTTAGTTTCATTATTTTTTGGCGGCCAGTGATAATTCGCTGTCCGTTTCTCTGATGACAAAGAAACAACTTTCATTTCTAAGGCTACATAATGAAGTAGCAAGAACTTAGGCTAAGTTACCTATTTCTCTCAAGGACGATAGCATCAGTATCGAATGATGTTGTGGCTCTCCTCAATGTACTAAAATAGCGTTCCGTTTACTGTTAAAATTCACACGGTTTTACTCATAGTAACATTTACCCGGATCTGAATCGTCGCATAAGATACGTTTTAACATTTGGTACATTTGAGTCTCGGTCGCAAAGGGATTCGAACCAAAGAAAAATGTTACTGTGACTATTAGTTTCGGAGGTAATTTATAGTATTACCTTTTTGTAATTAACATTTGAAAAAGGTTATATTTTGATATGTTCCCTCTACGTCGCGCACTTTTACGTCGATACCCGCTACGTCGACTTTTATTGAATTATTTTGGTACTCTCACGGCTCAAGTGTCGATGGCTGGTTGAGCCATCAAGGCGGTCAGAGCAGAACAGTCGGTACAGTCAGAACATAAATCATTCCATACGAATTCACGTGTGTAGAATGTTTGATATTAGGTTGTGATAATTTCGTTCTCTTTTCTCTCAATGATTCTTCTTTTCGCTTGGTTAGGTCAAAACGGGTGTGGTCATGATCACAACCACGCAACTTTATATTAATTCATGGTCACACAAACACACCTTTATGTTAAAGTGGGCGTGGCCATAGAGTTCCACGCCCCCCATAGGCAAACCAGATTACTTGCGGGACGCCTGCGGGGCAAGAAGTAGGTGGTGGCGGAGGTACTCTCAGGCGGTGCAAAGAGGAAGAGCGCGGGCGCGTGGCAGGGAGCACAAGTGACATTTTCGGAACGTAAACGTTCCGAAAACATTCGGAACGATATCCACACGGCATTCATTTTCCTGAGATATATCCGAAGATGAACGCTTTTAAATAAATAATCGTTTTTTTTCTTCTTTAAAATAATGCATTATAAACAAGGGATAAATTAATTCTCACTTATAAATCTGAAGTAATGTATGGTTACTTTACTTTGAAAAAAAAAATGTTACAAAAACATTTAGATACCAAACGAAATAATAAAGTTCATTATCTATTTTGCATTCGAGTAATATATCTCGGGATTTATCTCGGAACGACGTGAATGTGTGTATCGATACCCGCCCCCACCTACTTTTTGCCCCTCGGCCATCACGCTAGTGATCTGGTTTGCCTATAGTGTATGGTTCTCCTACATAAGTAATGTGTGTGTAAAACTACTTGAATTTACGCTTTCTATTACTGTTACACAGCTTACAAAAAGTATAGGTAGGTAGAATATAAATTAAAACTCAGTTTCATTAAAATATTGTTTTAATACACCATAACTAATCTAAAATTGAACGTTCTTAATCAGTGCCTAACTTTATTGAATAACGGATTAAGATAGTTAAATTATGTATACTATGTTACTTTCTTAAACTGTTATTCAATTAAGCTTAATCATAGTCTAATCATTATAAGCAGGAACTTTTACATTAATATATATTATTTTTTTCAATACCTTACACAAGTTGCTTTCGTTTTTTCACAGGGCCCTGGGCCCGAAAATGTGACAGTCTTCGCGTTTGTAGGACCTATGTATATGTATGTATTGTATAATGCAGAGTATACAAAAAGAATGTTACTTACTTGTTTCACAGTTATCAAGATGTTTCCAAACAACTACAGAACAAAATTATATTTTTATTTTTAAGTGCTAAGCCCGCACCGGGCGTTCATAGAACTATTTCACTACAGATTTTGCTGAGCACTTGTAGAAAGGTAACGTAATGCACACTTTCAAGGTTGAAAGGACACTGGAACGTTTATAAATAAGCACACCATTGTTAGGGTTGTGATTTGTGACATCATTAGCGGGCGTACACTATTTTTAACCGTAAATCATAGAACTTAAGGTTTAGTTAAAATTGTCTTATTTTCAGTATCTTGTGCGCTGCGCCTAACGGTACATGTACAAAAGAAACAGGTTTATGTCCAAAAGAGTAGTGACATCTAAAACTTACCTGATATTAGACCTTAAGAATGGACAACTGTTACTAAGGAAAATAATTACTTAATAAGAATCTTACAAAATAATAATAAATATTTTTGATACTATTACAAATTATAAATACTTAATGCCTTTATCAACCAACCGTTGCAACGCGAACCGTTGAAAGAGATGAGAACGAAAATATGATGACCTTCTCTGGTGATTCATGGCCTTGTACCTAAGAACTAAGAACTATTGGTTGCCTGGAAGAGATCGCCCATAGGCGATAAGGCCGCTCTTTGTACCATTTTAGTTTTTAAGATCTAAAATGTAAGCTTTTTATAATATGTGTTTTTGGTACAATAAAGTGTTAATCAATCAATCAACTAATACAGCAATTAAATACTATCAAAAATAACACAAGTGATAGTCGTATGAAACAGGATATACTCAGTCCTCACAGCCAGGCAAAAATCATGTTCACTAAACAACAACTGATGAAACAATAATTAAATGATACTGACTTTTACTTTAATATTCTGACTGTACTTAACAACCAGCCATCGAGGCATGAGCCGCGATAGTACCAAAGATTTTCCAAAAAAATCGACGTAGCGGGTATCGACGTAAAAGTGCTCGACGTAGAGGGAACATACCTATATTTTTTGCTATTATATGCCCACTTTAATTACCCACTAATCAAATACCAAGACAGAAAAAATTGCGTGGGCATACATAAGCTATGTAGGTAAACAAAGTAACAAAACAAACAAACCTCTTGTGCCATATCCGGGTTGGCTCGTCAAAGAAACTATGATGAGAGTACTAAAAACTATGCCACATTTAAACATAATCACAGACTTGAAATTATATCATAAGTACGTAAATAAAATTATTTCAAAAATTATTACACACACTCCACACGTGTGTTATTAAAGGATTGGTCTGTAACTGAGAAGGTTTTCTTATTAAGTTCTTGAATTTGTTTTTCGCGAACCGGTTTTTAAATGGTCATTGACTGGCCTTCTTCGCGGAGTAGCGCGTCATCCTAATTAATTGAATACGGGTTTTCTTTACCTTTATCTATTGACTAGCTGCGTCCCGTGTTTTCACCCGCGAAAGTGAAAAATGAGTTATCAAGGACGCGGGCGGCCGAGCGGTTCTCGGTTCACTTTTTCGTTCACTACTCGAGTTCTACGAATTGGATTTTGATGCAAAGTATACCACGACGTTCCTCGAAAATAGAACTATCCAATATTGAAAACCAGATTTCAATCGGACCAGTATTATTTCTTTTTTGTTTTTATTGCTCAAGGCATTTTAAACATAGAAATATTTTTAGCAAGGAAATATATTTCCAAAAAATCCCCATGAACGACATGAATTTGAATTTTAAAAATTATATAATTTTGTTCTATTACTTATCCTAAGTCCCCTTGAACACTTTTTTCTAATTTACTTCCAAGAACAGACTTTTTGTCCTCTCTTCCTTTATTATAAGTATAGATTAGGTAATTTAGGTATAGAGTATAGATAACCTACATCGCGAAATCGCGTCACCAATATTTCTTATCGGTTGTGCACCGATTATGGCCATTTCGGAAGTAGCCAGTGTCAAGTATTATTAATTTTTGCAAGTTAAGTATTTGCAGTTTGCATCAAAACAGTCGAGTCTTCGTAGTAAAAGTCAAGTCAAGGAAGTCATTGTAAATGGTGGCTTTTACAATGACGGTTCACGCGAGCTTTGAAGACATCAAGTCCATGTTTTATTATTAGTCCGATTTTCAATTTCATTTAACTTTTACACCTTCACGAAACTAAATTGATTAATATACCCCCGAAATTAAACGATTTACATATTTGAACTAGGTTTCAGAAAAATGAAACCTTATGCGATGATAAATTAGAATGGTGTTGGATATTCTCCGAAAGAGTATAATATTTTCTCTCTTCGACTTTAATACATTTGATCATTTTATTTACCGTTTGTTCGAAGTAATGACACTTCGCATACACTTGCTAATACGGGTGACGTATCCATTGATTTTAAAGGATTCACTAAATAACCAATATCATTAGAAGCAGTCACTTTGTATACCTAACTGTAACATAAGGCAATATTTCTCCTGGGGAAGTACACGAAAAATAATATTTTTTTGAGGTCAACATAGCTTAAAACTTAAATAAAAATAATTTTGGAATCGTTATTATCAGGTTTTTAAAAAGGTGCGAGGTAAGGTAGTCTAAGTAATTTAGTTTATTGTTTAGTTTTAAATTAGTTTTTTTGATTTACGAATTGTTTCTTTTAAGTGTAATTCTTGAGTAAGTATGATACAAATAATACTCGACAATCAGTGGAAAGACAACTAGTAGGAAATTAAATTAAAAATATCTAAAAAGAAGTTGTCGGCAACGGCCATACGAGACATGGTGCCCAAAATGCTGGCGGCATTCCCGCGATGGCAAGCGAGGCTTATCAGAAATTATAGAATTTAAAAACACCCATTCAACAACAAAAGTCTTAAAACTGTACTGAAACTTTGATACAATCTTACTTTTCATTATAATATCTATACAGCGAATTGGGGCAGTAAAGTGAAATGTAAAAGCCACTTACCTAATACAGAAACCGGTGACAATCTCATTCGGGACGACAAATTGAGAACACCTTCCGGCGTGGTGGCGGCGGCGTCACCGCGCGGTCGCCCTCCACGTAAATAGCTATTTATTGTGGTGGAGCCGAGACACCTGACTCTGCAACGAGGGTCAGCTTTAAACGAATGCTTTCATACTAAGTTCATTGAAAATTCTATTGTATTTTAGTTGCCTGGAATTGAATATTTAGACAAGTAGATGACGTAATTAAACGTTGCTAGTATTAGTAATTACTAGTATTACGTAGTAGTACGTTAGTACAATTAATTATTAGTAAGTATATATTTATAAATACGCTCTCCGGTTTTACCCGTGTAAGTCCCAAACCCGTGGGAATATAGGAATAAAAAGCCTATTAATTAAAATCTCCAGCTGTCTTCATACCAAGTTTCATTTCAATCTGTTCAGTAGTTTTCGCGTAATTTACACACAAACATCCAAACAAGCAAACATCCAAACTTTTGCATTTATAATATTAGTGAGATTATAGTTGTGAGAAAGGTTCTGCAATAGATGGATCAAAAAGCTCATCTTAAATTTGTTGGAATCTGACCTGCATACATAAATTTCGATAAAATTTGCATTGATTTTATCAAAATATGGGTCAGTAGCTTATTATTCTTTGTAAAATCAATACTTATATTTTAACATATTTACATTTTACCGGGTCTTAATCGCGTATTACCTCGACAATTCGATCATGTTACAATGATCTTGGTCGCGAGGAGCCAATATGTATAATATGTTAACAAATCGTGTAAATTTAAAAAGTTTAAGCAGAAAATATGTGTTTGTTTGTAATGAATAGGTTCCAAAACTACTGAACCAATATCAGTATCTAGGTATATTTACTTAGGTTTCTTTATCCCGATTGGGACTTAGCTTGTTTAACTGGGCCCTGATTCTCTCAAACCATAGCATGCGACAAGTAGGCGGGATGCATAAGCATTGCAGAAATCGATTTGTTGCAGGAGTAAAAATAATAGCTATTGTATAACTTTTTAAAACACTGTTTGGCTCAGAGACAGGGGAAGCTGAATTTGAATTCTACTTAACTAATTGAGTAAAATAACATTTACAGAATACGAATGAACGTACATCTCCTGCACGTCGCCTGCATTCCGCTGGCATTCCGCATGCTATGTCCTTACCGAATCGAGCCCCTGTGGTAAGCATAAAGATTTTTGCACAAATTATAAAAAATATTATAATTTGTACAAAAATCTTGATAAGCAAAACACCAATTGATATGGATTTTGAACCTTATTTTAGTCGTATGATAAATTTAATTGTTTTTGTGACACAAAAAATATCTTCACGGCCTTTTTCCTGTTAGTGTTAAAAACTGTATATTTTAACCGCTTAAAAGAACGGTAATGTTTATTAATTAATTCTTCTTTTTAATAAAATATAATATAAAGCTACCTACTAGTTTTTCTATTAAGATTACTAAGAATGAAGTTTTTCTAATTTGGCAATGAAATAAAAACTATAGACAATAATACTTACCAACCGGAACCATTAACAAAACATACGTTTTTCTGCGCTCATAATTGAACAATGTTCGTTATTTAAATGTTTGATACACGTAGTGGGTACGTCAGCAGTTTATACAAAAGTTTAGAACTAAGTATACAGGGTGAAAAGAAACGACCGTGGCGAAGGAGTACCCTTTATATTTATGATGGCGAAACATTATTTTATTTTAAAAAATAAGTAAAAGTGCATCAAAGATTTTTGAGCAGTTCATAAGGAAGTCTTTTCTTCAGATAGTAAGTTTTACAATAAAAAATATTTAATTCGGTTTTTCTTTAATTTAAAAATATATGTTGTTTAAAAGAAACTGTTCCAGATGACTCTTTCGGTTGGTATCATAAAATAGAAAATATGTTTTTTTTTATTTTTCAACAATCTTCAAACGTAGTTTTACTTATTTTTAAAAATTAAGGAATGTATCCTAGTATAATTATTTTTAAATTCTTTTACCTCGACGTTTCGATCATGTTACAATGATCTTGGTCGCGAGGGGACTGATTATGAGTTCAAATCGTGTGAGTTTAAAATGTTTAATGTATCCTAGTTTTAAGTTTTTTATGTTTCCTTTGCTTTTTATTGTTTTTTTTTTGTGAAATAATCAATCAATCAAAATTTGCCATCAGCGATAATATAAAGGGTGCTTTTCATCCAACCGTGGTCTTTTTTCCCGACATAC
Organism: Idaea dimidiata; assembly: GCA_949358125.1. Taxonomy (NCBI): domain Eukaryota; kingdom Metazoa; phylum Arthropoda; class Insecta; order Lepidoptera; family Geometridae; genus Idaea; species Idaea dimidiata. Next base: position 8,178,188 of record OX442339.1, on the reverse strand, counting down.
ACGTATTTGGTCTCCTTAGAAAATACAAGTCAATAAATCCTACGTTAAATTTACTGTGTAGTTTAGACTACTAATTTAGTGCCTTAATGATCATAAACGGCAAGAGGTTGCATATTGCTTTGATGCAGCGTTAAATTTGCAACAATCCAAAATCAGGCGGAAAACTAACCGAACAGACAGTTTCTGACAGCCACAGTAAACTTAAGACGTCTTCTTGTATATTTGCAAATAGTTGGTAACAACTTGGTCTCAATAAATAACAAAACGTTCGACTGCAAAGCTAGCGCTGCCGGTTCTATTCGAATGGCACATCTGACTGTTAATATTTTGTTTCTTTTTTGGGTGTATTAATAAGCATAATACAGATTCACAATTCCTCGCGTATATACATAATATATTTTTAGGGATGTTTACCGATTATACATAATTATAGGTAAAGTTATTAAAATAAAATGCTTTGATTTTTCAAATTGCTACGCTGTTCGTCTGTTACCTGATCGGGAATTGGAAATTTGTCAAAACAATAATAAACTATGAAAATTGTTGTACGTTAACGTTTAAATTCTGTTAGATAAATGTTAGGTATAATAACAGAGGAGTGTTTCCATTCTAGGTACGTGTAATAAAGGTATAAAGATATATCCTAGAAAGCGTGTGTTATCCCGGTCGTGTGTTAAGCTGTAGAATTATGTGGCGCCCCTGAGAATTCACCGTAATACTGCTAAACTATGTTTACATTTTTGTTCTACCTTTTTGTTTTTATTTATTGCCATAAGCAGCTAGGTAGAATAAGTAACCTGCATTGTTCGTATTTACATATTATGTATATAGATAATCCGCCCTACCATAATGTCTTAAAAAAAAACATTAAAAAAAATCTTTTACAAAAAAGTTTTTTTTTAACTGTGCTTTTAAATTTTTTTTAAAAAAAAAGGACGACAATGCAACAAAAAACGATCATGGTAAGGTGGCATACCTACCAAAGTCATATGAAAATCGAAGATAAGTCACAAGCTTTATTATTTTTTAACCGACTTCAAAAGAAGGTTATCTATTCGGATAAAGATAAGATAAGAGCGGTGTTGGTCTAGTAGACTAGTGATACCTACCCCGGCTTTCATTCCGAAGGTCGTGGTTTCAAATCCTGGCCGCAAACCAATGTCTGTTTCTTTAAGAATAAAAATTATGTGCGCTATTAACATCGCTCTTACAGTGAAGGAAAACATCGTTAGGAAACCCACGGCTTAAAGTCACGCACAAAGGCCTAATAGTAGGGCTAATTGCGGAAAGACACAGTTTAAACTTTAACTTTTTCTATTCGGATGTATTTTTTTAGCATCTCGGGCTAAAAGGTAGACTATAGGTATGTTGTTCCAAGCCTCCGAGTTTTATTGCAATCGTACTCGTATGAGATGTTTTTGCGTGAAGAGGCAATAAACACACATACACGTTGCGCTTGAGGCGTATCTGTAAATAAAGTGCACTATGGCCGATTATGGCTTCTGATACTACACAAACCATTAAACATCTTTAGGTATTGAACTAGTACCAACTTCAATAATTGCCTCTTTAATAATTTAATTGTGTTGCTTGAAGCAATTAAATACTCTCGAACTAGAATTTGAAAATAATTAATAGTTTATGTAAAAGCAACTATATTAATAAAAACAAATAAGTTTCCGATTCTATATAGTCACAGAACAAACAACTCTACTAAAAGTTTCCTTCGATGAAATGCAGCCGCTCGGCTAATTGGCTAGAATTTTCCCTTAATATTTACAAGTTTTAAGCAAATGCAGTCGGTGCTAGTTGGGATTCAATTTCGTTAAATAAATAATGCTGAAACTTATAAAAACATGAGTTTGAAATCGTATAATTAGTATTTGCTTATCGTTCGAGTGTAACTACAAGTTAACCCACAATTTTCACCACACAGATTAGGAAATCAAAGATCCTTTTGTAAATAATTGAACATGCTCCAATTTGGCTACGACTACGACTTTGCATATAGAAAATTAGCATTTAGAACTTCAAAGGAAGCAAATAGTTAAATCCGAATAACGTTGTTAGCAATGACACAAGAACGTGATGTACTAATTCTTGTATCAAAGGTGTAAATCTCTTAGTATCAAAGTCTTCTCAACGTTTTATGTTAAATAATTTAATCTTACCGCTAGCGTGGAGCGTAACATGTTTTCACGTAATTTAATCAATAATGTTTGTTGTTTAACGTAACGAAATTTATTTCAGGAAACTCCTCCACGTAAATATAGGTGAGCGTTTCATGAAAATAAAGAACGTATCGAAAAGCACTCATAGAATTTTCAGTAGCAATAAAAACAGTCACCCTTGAAGGGCTGGGGACGTCGTCAGTGACGCTCAAAAACAATATTATCGTCTTCAATGTCTCAGTCTATCGGCCGGGAGTCGATGGCGAGTTTTGGAAAAGTGTCACGTAATATGTAAATCGTTCAGGTCGCGATGTGGACAGACTGTCAAAAACATCCGGTACGGATATAGCCGATTTTTTCTCAATGATGATTTCAGTTCTTTTTTATAGCGACGAGGGTAAAAGTTGAATACCATGTCATTTAATCTCCGTTGTGATTTGACTATTATGCAGTGTTATTTGAAATTAAAATGCATTTGCTATCTTACTTTTTACTAATATTACAAACGCGAAAATTTAAACGTATGCGTATGTATGTGACTTTGTTACTCTTTCACACAAAAACTACTGATCCGATCGCAATTAAACTTTAAATATACATACCTGGAGACCTAGAATAACATATAGGCTACTTTTTATCTCGATATTCCCACAGGACGGGAATTAGGCAGGTGAAACCGCTAGGCGCAGCTAGTATTACTATACAAGGTGTAACAGGTAAGCCCTTTTAATCCGAAAGGGGGTTGTTCTAGACGTCTAGGCGAACAACTTTTGTTCTATGACTTTTGGTAATTTTAAGTACTTTTTGAAAATTTTAAATGTTAAGATCTTGAAGATCAGCTGTTTCTTAGAGTTCGAGGTCATTGACCTTATGTTGTCCTTTTATTTAGTTTGGCCTACTTCAATCCAACCTTCAATTACCTTTATTTTCAAAAGCAGCTGTTTTTTCAGAGAAACATAAACTCAAAATTTTCAAAAAATAAGTTTGAATTTTCAAAAGTTGTAGAACAAAAGTTGTTTGCCTAGACGTCTAGAACATCCCGTTACATCTTGTATACACACTTTGACAGACTACTTTGTTGTAAAATTGATCTTTTGAATAAAATAGATTAAAATAAAAAAGTGCTTTATTCAAAATGTTTAACAATCTTTACAGAAGCCGAGGCTTCCCAGTAAATAATCAAGGACACTTGTGTTGGGAATGTCTCGCTACTTCCTTATTAAATACATAGTTATTACTAAAATCTAAAATGTTGACTTTACATCTATTAAATGAGTGATCTACCTGTGATTACTGATTACTGTCTAACCCCTTTAAGAGAAGGCTCTTGAACATCTGTGATAGAAAGTGATAGAAATTAGTACTATAACCTTATTTTAGTTGCAAGAACATAATTGAATTTTTTCTAAGAAACTGCAGGCATTTCACCTACAAATTGCACTAGAAAACCAGCTTAAAATAAAGCATCTAGTAAATTCGAAAAACATTACTGTAGAGGTAAAAAGCTCTCCAAGAATATCGTATCTACAACAGAGATGCCCATATTATAAGTTCGTTGCAAGCACAAATGTAATTTGTTGCTAAAAATATATTAATTTCATTTAACTAGCACAAACTAATCTTTTTTATGTAACTTATATAACTTGAAAGATGAAAGATGACACTTAGGAAAATAGCCTGCCTAAAATATTTTCATAGTAGTAGGTTATTAATCTAATTTTCTACGAATTTGTTAATGTTTTTTTGGGTTTATTTATTTTATTTATTTATTGTAAATCTTTATTTGCACAACAAATACATGTACAATACATACAATATACAGAGATTTCTTCGTTATCAACTGAGAATGTTTAAATTACATATTTTAATGTACCTATACCTAATGAAATGTCTATAGTAAATGTCTATTGTCTACTTTAGTCTAGGTGGAGTTAGCAATCCCTATTTCCGCAGGTGTGTGGCGAGCGGCAGCATCTCTTGTAGAGCGAACTCAATGCTCGATGAACTTAGAATTGCAGTAAGATCCTCGGTTTACTATTATTATTGCATACAAGGAATGAAATGTCACAAATCTAAGTAGTTTTAGAACACTCGTGTAAAAATGAGACTCACCACACAAACACTAGTGGTGTGACTCATGAAAAATACTGAGGAAGGTAAGTGTTATGATGCCCATCTATCTAGTTGTGTGAATTTAATCTGAAGGAGAAATCCTAAAAGAATTTAGGATTTCTCCTTCAGTTTTCTTATGTGTTGTACAACACAGTATTTATCTTTATAAACATTTGGTTGGTATGCTACAGAGTAATCTGAGCGTACCAACATGAAACAAATACCAATTTAGTAAAGGTAGTCGATGTGAAACATACGTCGCTTAACCAGGCCGGCATCGTGGTGTCTCGCTAAATATCCACAATCTGCACCCTCGGGGCGTCGTAGGAGCAGTATTTTCTCATAGACGCCAACGAGATGGAACGTGAGGAAGGCGATCATAATTTACAGTTAAACGTGGTCCGAGGTAATCTCAGCTGCCGGATAAGAACAATAATCTTCGCTGTCCGTATTATTGGTTAACTAAACCTCGTAATTTTTATATATTTATTAAGGCAATTGGAATTTATTATGTGTTGTTTCTCAACATAGGTAGTATCAACGTTTGTATATCAGTGAACTTATAAATAACTGTGCAATATTCGTTTGTTTTCAGTAAACTTATAAATAACTACGCAATATTCGTAATGCTTTTCGAATGTCGAAGCGTCGTGAATGCTTTTGTAATTATATCGTCTGTTCTGTGCTTATGTCAAAGGAATGCGACGCGCTTTCGCCGCGACTTATCAGTGCGCCTATTTATTTAATTTAATCCGTACACAAGAAACACACAATATAACCGATAGAATGTAAATTAATACTAAGGTAAGTCAAACGCCCTATACAGAGTTATCTGCCGTTAGTGAACCTTAGTGAACGTAAAGTAGTTTTTATTAAACGTTAAATAAATGAATGATGCTCCTTGACTGAATAGTCCACGGCTTTTTAGATAAAATCTCCATAAACTTTGCTGCATTGCTGTGGACGGCATTGCCGATCTAATAGAGCAGTTAGTTAGTGGGTACTTTAAAGCTGGACCAACGTCATATTTTGTACTGAGATTTAAACATAACAACATAATTTATCAACGAAAAAAATGTACCTACTGAGATTGCATCAGTTGATTTTATACCCTTAAAGTTTTGGGTTACAGACACAGGAAAAGAAAATTTACATGTTATTGAATTTTTATACGTTCGTTAAGCCGAGTTCCTTGTTTCTTATAGCAGCATCAAAGTTACGTTTTAATGACTTTGCGGGCCTTTGATTAAGCCAACTGTTCTCAATAGGATGTCCTTTAGTGAAGTGAGGATGTATAGAAAAAAAGATTTCTTTTTGAAATTGGCTTTTGCAAAGTAATTAGTTTAAAGAATGCTTCACAAATGCAAATGAAAAATTAACGATTTTGTCACGCGCGTGGAAACAGCTCGTTGTAAAGCCGGTGGCGACTTTACTTTAAATTTACATTGGTCATGTCGCATATATGACGAGGTTTAATTCACGCAACTAACTGAACATTCAATTTAGATTCGTGCATAATGCATGTCGGTGGGCTGGCACGAGACCCTCTGAGCATTTGCTGTATCTAATTACGAATTATGCTTTGCTATGTAGACGGGCACTGTCGACAATGAATATTAGATCACGGTCGGCCTACAATGCTCGATATTGCAAACGATACCACGCCGCCGTACGTAATTGTTTCTGGCGGATCATCGACGCTCGTTATCTTTACACCAAAACTATATTTTACACATCTATGACTCCACAAAGTTACTTTGATCAAAATGGTCAACGTAAAGCGAATCATTAGTCTCTAGGTGCATAAAGTGCTCATTATAAACCTAGGGCATAAAGTAATTTAAATTTGGAACATTGAAATTCATAAAAGCTGAAGGATATTATAATCACTAAGGTTCTGATAATGCGGTCATTTCGAACTAACCACCTAGACAATAAAAAAAGAGAAAACTGGGTTTTTTATAATTTTGACGGAAGGCAAACAGTTTTAGTTAATATAAAGCCCCAACTTTTTATTTTCGTCGACTAAGGCTAGCTTCGTCATTTTATGGGTAAGGGTCGTCCACCTCGAAACTGGGACTAGGGACCATGATGCTACATTGATAAATTTAATTAAAAAAGAGCTGTAATATAATTTCACACATCTGTAGCATTAATCTGTTGTTAATTAAAATGCTTATTTTGTGTAGCTTTGTTTTGTCTCGCAGTAGATGTGTAGAGTATTCATCTTGGTAATAAAGACTGTTTTAATATTAGGCGCTTGAATCCCATGCTTCACTCAGAACTCTGTTATAAACTCCTCAGCGAAAACCCCCTTGCTACGCTCGGGAGTTAACTCTAGAGTCCTTCGCACGCTTTGGATTCAACATGACGCCCTCTAATATAAGACAGGGCTTTAGTACCTCGGTGCATAAACTACTATTATATATGCGTTCCGACGTGAAAGATGTAGTCCTGTGAAGTGCTCTTAAGTGTAGACGACACACGATGCATAATGAGTGTCGTGTTTACGTCTAAACGCGTTAAACTTAGCAATCTAAATAAATAAATATTGCACGACATTACACACAGCGCAGTCTAGCCACAAACCAAGCACTAGTACTATGGGTACTAGACAGCGGATATACTACATATTATTATATATACATACATAATATACATAGTAAGACACCTAGACCAGACACAAATATTTTATTTTCAGCATAAATATTTGCATCCAACGACGGAAATCGAACCCGAACCCTTTGCACCGCCCGCATTGCAGTCGGGCGTCCGCCCGGCCGACAGGGGCCGTGATATAAAATTGCATTAGCTATTAAAACTCGTTGCGGGAATTGCAAGTTTATAGAGCTGAAGGCGGTACCTAGCTTAACTTTGGACAATCATAGACTCGACCCTCTTGCGTCTCGGAGCTGAAACTGTCGTATTTCCTCATAAGGGTGGAGAAAATGCCGTCATAACTCACAGTTAGTCGTCTCCCTAGTGTGTTGTAAAGATGCCCTTAACACTAGTCTTCATTTTCTAGTGGGAGTAATGCGTTTGTCTCGCCTTAAGATTTTAACAAGTGTGTATACTAAATTGAAATAACCGAACAAGGGTATTAATCTGCAATATAAAATCAACAAACCTAAAATAAAACATGAAATTCTTATATTAGGGTTTGTTTTCAATTTAAATGTTTTCTTAATTATTTAAACAAAAAGTTAAACCACAAGTGCATAATATATTATAAAAAACGCTTCCAAAAATTTGGACTCTTCTATATTTTTTCCGTAGTCGCTGCAGGGCAAAATTTCCAAAAGTCATAGAACAAAAGTTGTTCACCTAGACGTCTAGAACAACCCCATTTCGGCTTAAAAGCTTATCCTAGTTACACCTTGTATATTCTTATATAAATTATTCTCTTGTCACTGTGTTAGTTTTCATACTCCTCCAAAACGGCTTGACCGATTTTGTGAAATTTTATATGCATATTCAGTAGGTCTGAGAATAGGGTACTATCTATTTTTTTATCCTAAGTGAAAGAAGTTGTCAACCCCAAACATTTTTTATTAATATATTGGACCGATTTGAAGGAAAATTTGTTGGACGGACAGTTGAGTGATGGAGAGTAGCATTATGATACTTTTGATCCCGATAATCTTGCGGGATCGGGACTTACGCGGATGAAACTGCGGGGCGCAGTTAGCGTACAATAAAATTGTTATACCACAGTTCACCTATCAGATGATCTATATTTTTACTCGTACAAAAATATCTAGACTTTATAAATTGAACCGAACTCCGCAAGAAAAGAGCGAAAAAGTATAATGATTCTTTTTTTAAATCCTAGTAATGGAGCATCCTAAACGGCATGGTCGTTACATTGCCTCACGTGGTGCGGCGCCTAATAGCCCGCTCTCTATTCCTCACTATTTGCCAGGTGCCACTGTTCCCACGTTTCCCCTGCTAAAGGTTATTGGGCCTGCTTTCACGCTTTTTATTGCCTGAACGCAGTTTGAACTCAATTATTTTTATGGTCTAGCAAATTGCTATTTTGTTGCTTTATCACGATTATCAGGACGAAATTAGTTCTGCGATTGATAGCATTTTTTTCAGTCTGGCGTCGCAAGTCGTATAAACGATTTTAATTTGATTTGAGATTGAAATAGGTACTTAGATTAGGTTAAGAACATTGTACGAATTTGTACTGTAAAAGTGAATAGGTAGGTAGAATTTGTCCATTACTTTTATGTCGTAAATGTAAAGTAATAATAAAATGGAATTCTATTGTAGAATTTTGCCATTTTTCTAGAAAATACAAATTCTCTGCTACCGCTAAGTACAAAGGCAGCCTTCATGTACATGTAAAAGCGGTACACAAAGTTAGATTTTTAAAATTGTTCGTAAGGTAGCGCTTTGATATCAAGCTTTTTCGATGTCACAACGCGTCGCGATCACAACCACTCTACAAACGACGTTTTCATTTAATATTTCTGAACACACTGGGAATTTAAAAAAAGGTCAAAACAACTGATTTCAAATTTTTTAATTTGATTAAAATTAACATTGTTGATTTCGAAGAAAAAAACGCTTTTCAAAATTCTGCTACGTGACAGACAGAATTTGAACCTGTAACTCAAAACTCGTTGGTGGGATTTGTACCCACACTCTCCAAAATTATCAACTGAGCCATGGGAACCATAGGGAATTAAAAAGAGCTTTAACCTTTTGAAACTTTTTTTTTCTTTTTACGCTACGTAACATAAAAGACAGGACTAACTTGTCAATAGGTATACCCAAGTAAGTAAATACCTGGATTACGTATCACTTCTGTTAATCCCATATTCGGGAGTTCGTAAACGCATATCCAATAATCTTTAAAGATTTCCGTCCGATTAAAAAGTATTTAGGTAGGTACGTATTTTGCAGTAGATATTAAGAGGGACTTAATAAAGTATAATAGATATATGTATTTTATAAAATATTTCTTATCTGAACGATATTCCTGGTTGCATTCTTTCGAGAGACAGGGGTTCGCTAAACACCTAATTCAGAGTCGGTACAGTAGGTAAGTCATCATTGACTGTTCCCACTGCAAATAGATTTGGTAACATTTTTACGGGCGGCCGCCTGCCTGACACGAACCCTCCTAGGGACCAATAGAGAGATCTAATAAATACCCGTTCCCTGACCGTCTATCGGCACACACAAAACGTCGTAACTTGAAGAACTGGCGCTTGTACGGCATTTTGTGGCTCTTGTAAGCCAACGACAATATTTTTTTTTACAACAAGCCAGTATAATTATTGCTTATATAGCTAAAGAGCTTACAACATTTAAAGTCGATTCTCTAAATGAGGATAAAATATACCCAAATTTTTGTTCCAGAAATGTCTACATCTAATCAAGATTTAATTCTAAATGAAAACCATAACATCTACAATCTCGTACAGCGAACAAAGTAAACGTTACGTTAGTAAACGTATTTCCAGAGCTGTGAGAATTGAATTTGAACGAAGGAAAAAAAACGAAACACTTTTATTTAAACGACTGATTTGAGAGCAAACACCGAGGGGGAGGCGCCCGCATTCTCTCTGTACAGGTATTCAAGATGAGCTAGTGAGGTGAATGCTAACTGATTTATCATTTTATTTTGTATCAATTGATATAGAGCTTGGGACCCTAAAATTGAAAATTACAATGATATTTTATACTAAAATTACTTATTAACGGGGTGTTTACCATGTTTTATAATTTACTAGCTGCGCCCCGCGGTTTCACCCGCGTAACTTCCTATCCCGTAACGTTAATGATCCCTCACGTATGTCATACCAGGTGTTGCTTAACGATCATTCAAAGTACTATATAATATTTCTACCTTTAAACCAACCCTGTACCAAGTTTATGAATATCGGGTCACCTGCTCTTTTTCACCCATCACGTATGTTGTACCAAGTGTTGCTTAACCCGTACGATCATTCAAAGTACCATATATATTATTTCTACCCTGTACCAAATTTTATTCATATCGGTTTACGGGTTGTTGAGTTAGAAATAGAAATACACAACTTTATTTTTCAGAGCTGCCGTCCCGCGGTTTCACTTGCGTAAGTCCCGATCCCGAGGGAATATCGGGATCAAAAGTAGCCTATGTCACATCTGGATAATGTAGTTTTCTATTAGTGAAAGAATTTTTGAAATAGGTCTAGAAGTTTCTGAGATGACCCCCAAAATACATACATACATACATCTTACCAACCTAACCTCTTCAAAATATTAATTACCAACATAAAACAAAATATTAAGAATCAAAAATACAATGAGATATTGCAAAATAATTATTAAAAAGCACTGCAGTTTGGTGACACTACCGTCTCGCATGGAGCCGACCGATTGAGCCGCGCGGCATGATGCCTCACAGAGCTGGCTGGCCACCCTCATCATCGTCGCCCGCTACGTGTTTAATATGGACGCTTGGTACTTGTTAATTATTTATTGTGGAGTTATTTTAAAACTGTAATATCTCGTGAGATATTCATTGAAATCAAGTGATGTTAAGGACAATTATGTTTAAAATTAAATACTTTTAATGAATAACGTATTTATTTGGATAAGGATTAATATCATATTTACAAAATTACCTTCGGAAACAATGCATTGTTCTACAATAAATTTCATTACTCTAAAAGATGTTATATTGAGTCAACCTTAAGAGTTAGACATATACTGTCGCGGACTATTTATTAGATCCTATTTAGAGGAAGAATTCTCTCATAAATGGTTTTTATGTAACTTTGACCGTTTACTCAGCGCACGCGACAGAATCTCGGAAAAGGGGGATTTTTTTCCCGTTTTTGCAACATATTTCATGGATGCTCCGCTCCTATCAGTCGTAGCGTAATGTAAAATAGCCTATAACCTTCCTCGATAAATGGACTATCAAACACAAAAAGAATTTTTCAAATCGGACCAGCAGTTCCTGAGATTAGCGCGTTCAAACAAACAAACAAACAATCAAACAAACTCTTCAGCTTTATAATATTAGTATAGATTCGCGGAGCTCGATATTTCGCTGGCAATTTCAACCAGGTTAAGCTTGTTGAAATTGCTAGCGAAATATCGATCTAAGTAATTTTAGTAGTGAAAATAACCATGTTAGTTTAAAATCGTATACAATGATATATTTTTGTACATCTATGCTAAAATTAAAAAGTTAAAGTTTTAACTTGTATATCTCCGCAATTAACCCTAATATTGGGCCTTTGTGCGTGTTTTTACGCCGTGGGTTTTCTCACGATGTTTTCCTTCATCGTTAGAGCGATGTTAATAGCGCATATATTTTTTTCTGAAAGAAAAACACATTGTCGTACACCTTTGGAATGAAAGTCCGGGTATCTATCACTAGATCAACACCACTCTATTCTAATATTATAAAGAGGTAAAGTTGATAACATGCATGTATATCGGGGAAAATCTCCGAAACTACTGAACCGATTTTAAAAAATATTTTTCCAATAGAAAGCTACATTATCCAGGAGATAACTTCCTTCAAGGGCTTCTTGATCCCGATATTCCCACGGGATCGGGATTTACGCTGGTGAAATTGCGGAACGTACCTTATAAAATTGGCTTGAAAAATACGGGAATCGATTTCGCATCTATTGCATTGCAGTCGGTCAATTGCCTGACGCGTCACAGAGGTCGGTCGTCAAACATACCATACATATTCACATACATACAAGACTTGAAATTAAATGAAATCATTTATTTTGTAGCGCGGTGGGCAAATACCCGACTGCAATGCAGAAGGTTGCCGGTTCGATACCCGACGGGTGCAAATATTTATGTTTAAAAATAAATGTTTGTATCTGGCCTGGGTGTATTTCTATGTAATAATATTTATGTATTTACAAAAGAAAAATAAATATAAGTAGTATATACGTTGTCTAGTCACCGTAACACAAGCTTAGCAGCTTACCACGGGGCAAGATGTCGCAAGATAAATAAATAGATGTAGGTAATACACATTTAAATAGATGGAACTTAGGTACTTTGCTCGCTTGGTAAATTACCAAAATATAAAAAACTAACCACAATATAATAGAACGTACCAGCAGGGCTCATAACGTTAAAAGAAAGCGAGACAAGGGAGCTCAAATCGGGGGTTACTCTAAGAAATATTTCGAGGGCACAGGACTTAATTAGCTTGTATTCTTTGATTACCAGCCATCAGAACACCGGCTGCTACAAACTGTGTACTCAGGTGACTTCGGCGTTATACTTAACTAAATGTATTACAACATTTTACCGTCCACTGTAATGCTGGCAATATAAAGCGTACGAATGGTACGGCAGCTAAATATAAATTAAGCTGGTAAGTGCTTAGGTATTCTTGAAGATTCTGTTTAAAGAAAGTTAGTAGGTATAGAGAAGTAGATGAAGCGATACTCAAACAGACTGTCTATAATTTAGATTTTTTATAGTATTATAAACATGTTATTGTGTATAGCACTATTCGCCCCCTCTGGTTTCACCCACATTCCGTACATTATTAGAATTAAGATATGCAATAATCTACTGATGTATCATATAAAACTCGACATTAAAGTAAAAGTAACATAGGTTCATATACCGAGCACAAACTCATTGATGCACACATAGTTTAAGAGACTGTCAAAATACCTACAATACTTATTTTATTAATTGTAGACTACGATTTGACACATCATTCTGAAGAACAAATGTCAAATACAAGGACACTATACGTCAGATTTAAGTCTTAAATTAAAAAAATGATACATTTGTAATTTACAAATTCTTAGTAGCTTTTTTTCAAAACCAAGTATCTAGTGTCATCGCCTTTATTGTTTATGACAAATAAGTAACATCGTTTACCGAGACGTGTTTCAGCTCAGTGACTTAATAAACTTACTGTTAAATAATGTTTTTCATCTCCTCGTGTCTAAGAAACAAATTGCTTCATTTTTGGCTCATGGAAGCATTAACGGTGGAATTTATCACCTGTTTCGTACTTATTAAGTGAAAGAATGTCGCTAAACATCACATTATTGACGTCATTATAGAGTTTTATCTTTGTTTTACATTACCATATACCTACTTTTGTAAACGTATTGCCAAAATCAAAAATCTATAAGTTTTACATTTCTTTTTTCACCTATTGTAAGACAGTGAACCAAGGAGTTAATAAATTCATTTATACCTAATGTTGACGATAAGAATAAATCAAAGTAAATTAAAAGATTTTTTAAAGCTTTTATTTAGTTTCATCTGTACCGTTTGTGATCAAATCTTGCAACTTAAATTTGTCCCACTTCCCGGTTACTAATTGAGCTGAAATTTTGCATACATGTGTTATATTTCTTTTTTGTTTTTATTGCTCAAGGCAGGTTCGAATCCTGTCATGGGGATTTTTTGGAAATATATTTCCATGCTAAAAATATTTCTATACATGTGTTATTTTATAAAAGTTTAGTTTTAAAAATATTTTTAAAATGATAATTAATATTTTGAAGAAAAAAAAATGGTTTATGTTGTTGCTTACGAGAGTATTCTAAAATCAGACATTACAAGGACATTAGTTCAGAAACTATGAAAATAATTTGAGTTGCAATTCATGAATAGCATCCCGCGCAAACAGATATAAATAAACCCTAGACAGATTTTTTATTCACATGAGATGAAAATATCGCTAACATAACATCAGTGATGTTTATCGTTCTGAAGGCGGTAGGTATCCAATTACCTTTCTCGATCCCCGGAGGCTGTATCCACGTGACAGATGGCCAAGCCGGACTCTGTTGATAATTAACACGTTTCTTTCCATTCCCTTCTAACAAAACTTTATTAATACCACTGGGTAAGCCTTTTGTCCACTTCCGTTTTCAGACATGAAACTTTCAATAAGTAGTTTACTGTAAATTTTTAGAATGTTAAAATAGACAAATTACATCTCAGTCAACCTTGAAAAAAGTTAAGTTAACTATAAAGTAAACAACTGTAAAGTTGGCGCAAGCTCGGTTCGTTTAAAACCATGAATGAAAACGCGATTCAACCGGATAAATGAAGTGTTTTATTATGCAAAATCGCGAAAACTATAGAAGAAATTATGAAACTTTCAGACAATATTTGCTGGGTTAACTCCAGTCTACCCTGAAGAAACGCTGGTATAGCATTGTAACAATGCTGTCAATAAATAAATATTTTTTATTAGTTATTAGCGAGTTTTATGCCGCGAGTCAGAAAATATTGGTCCAAAGGTTGCCTGGAAGATGTCGCTTCAAGCGATAAGGCCGCCCATTGTGCCACCTATTTTTAAGTTTTGTTTGTTTTCTTTGTACGTATTTGTATTTAGTGTGTATAATAAAGAATTTAGTCATTCATTTATTCAAAATTCTGTGTTTTATTACAATGTAAAATCGCGAAAACATAAGAAAAAACAATGTATTGAAGGCAAAACACAATAATAATATGTAATGGCCTTTTCATCTAATTTTTGATGAATTATACAGCGCAAGCAACTTTTAATCCATACTTTTTATGGTGCTTTAGTGCCCGCGACATTTTTAGATAGAGTTAGACTTGCCCAGCACATATACCCCCTTTCTGCTTAGCCAGCCATACCCAGAGGAAAGAGCTGGTTAATACGTCTGAAGCTAACTAAGTTGTAGATTTCCTCCCGATGTTTTCCTTCACCGTAAGAGCGATGTTATTAACGCACGTAACTTTTTCGCTAGGAAATAGAAATGATTAGGCGGTCAGCCGGAGTTAGAAGCCACGACCTTTGGAATGAAAATCGGGGTATCTTCCACTAGACCAACACCTTTCAGACATATTATACAGTAGTCATTTGAATCGAGTTATTGAACAAGATGCGTTGTACCCAGATTGTATACGTCTATAGAAATCACAGGCGAATATGATTATTCTATAAAAGATAAGTCACCTTCATTTTGGGACACGTTACTAAAGACGAGCTTTTCTCTAGACGAGCATGAATCAGACTGGAGTCGTCGTAGCGATAAAAGTAGAAAAGAAAATAATTTCTCTGAGTTTTTTATTTATTTAGAAACTACCAGCCACCGTAGTTTCTCCCGCGTAAGTCCCGATTCCGCGGGAATAACGCGATAAAAAATAACCTACGTGTTATTACAGGTCTTTAGCTACATAACTCTTCTTCTTCTTAGTTATTGGCTTCTACTGGCCACAAAGCAGCAGGAAAGTAGCCAGTGTCAAGTATTATTAATTTTTGCAAGTTATTTAAACTCCTGCTACATATTTCTTTATGTATTTTATTTTAGATTTGTATTTAGAATGTCATCGGTTCAGCAAAGTTTGCGTGAAGGAGTAAAACACCCATAAATTTTATTCATTTCATTCTTAGCCGAATGCGGGTATTATTTTTGTTGTTTTTTAAACATACACCGGAACGTTTAGAAACCAATTGGTGGACACTAGGCCTCATACTTTGAGGGTCACAAAGTTTTGTAATGAAGTCGCAATATTGCTTGTGGAGTAAAGTAGATGCCTTAATTTGTTGTTTGTATAACCTAAACGGAACGCCCTGACTGAAACAGCAAGGGTCCCTATTTCGGGAATTACTAATAGTTTGTAGTTGTTTCCCTTGTTAACTGTTATTTACGTTAATGGGAGTGAAATAGGAAGTAATGAGTTGTTCTAATTTTAAGTACCCACCTACATAAATAGATGTTTGAGATATATTTGATGTAAGATAATTGAGATTTGAATAATTAGGTAATTAAGGAGGTCGTTAAGGCCATGTTTTATTATACGTGCTTATTTACACGTCTTTATTTATTAACTAGATGCGCCCCGCGGTTTCAACCGCGTAAGTCCTGTTCGGTCCCCGATATCAAAATAAAAAGTAGCCGTTGTGTTATTCTCGATATCCAGCTACCTGTATTCCAAGTTTCATAGCAATCGGTTCAGTAGTTTTTGCGTGGAAGAGTATCAAAGTTACATACATACATACTGGTATTTTTAAATTAATAAAAAAGTAAGAAGGAGTAAGATGTAGAATTCGGAATTATTCAGATAATTCTTGCTTATTTTCCCTACAGGTCGAAATTAGTACAATCTCGCATTTATATATGGGGTCATGCGTGGTAATTTATGAGATAGTTCTATATTTTGTTGAATAGTCCTAACTTATCATAATAAAAATCATAGTCCTAACTTAGTTACCGTTTTAATTTCAGTAACCGTTATTCGTAGACAGGTACATAGCTGATTCTAGTAATAACACAGAATTACTTAATCTATACTAAAATATTTTTATGTTTGCTTGTATTATTTTTTGTAATGAATACGATCTGAAACTACGTTAGCAATTTAAAAAATTATTTGATCATCAGAAAGCTACATTATCGAGGAGTAACATGGGCCTACTTTTGATCCCGATGTACTCACGGGATCGGGACTTACGTGAGTGAAACAGCGGGACGCAGTAGTAGTCTGTAATAAAGAAAATGCCTGAGTTTACATGAAATTGTCACTCTGAAGCGAGGTTAAAGCGATTAATAATTTACAGTGTAAGAACAAGGGAGTCGTTACATGTCAAGATGTGATGTTAATTCATAAGGAATTCCGAGCAATATTCATGTCAGAGATTTCAAATGTCAGCCATAGTGAGGATGTCAAAATTGTAGGAAACATGTTTATGCAAATTACCAGCCCCATTAACATTGCTCTTCGTCGTCGTGCGAAAACGTATTACCTACATAAATATTTTATCTAGGATTTACTTACCAGACACTCTGAATAAGTGAATTTTCATCGGAGAATAAGTATTTTAGCTGTAGTAATGTGGTTAAACTTAGATATTTATAGGTAATGCCGAGTGAATAAAGTTAATACGCGAATAAGACCCGGTAAAATGTAACTATGTTAACAAATCGTGTGTTTTTTTTTAATTCTGAATTATATTGGTTTTCATTTATTTAAAAACTATAACATACCTACACTTAGACTGCCGGAATCATTATTCTTTTTTTTGGCTTCGACGTTCAGTCGACAACTTTAAGATATACCTTAGATTTTATTCTTAATGGAACCAACTTACTTAGCATTAGCTTGGTTGTGACACAAAGCTAGCCCTTAATTCAGTTATTTTCATGTAGTTATAGGTTATAGTTTTTTAAACTAAATTTTATTATTGATTCTTTTGTAAACTTTTTCTATGGTTTTTGCATAATAAAACACTTTAAATAAAACGTGATTAAACCCTATAAATATAGTGTTTTGATTCATTTTTTTTGTGTTTCTTATTTTTTTAAGTTTTATCTTGACTTTTGTGACTTTGTGATTTTTGACATTTTGTTATTACTTTTTTTTAAAGAAGAGAAAGTTTTTAATGTTGTTAAAATTACAGAACTTACTCTGCAATTACGAGTCAAAATCATTGATTCTTTAACAATCTCTCATCTGTTCAATACCTAGTTACAAGTGTTATCAAGTGAAGTGCTTGGCATAGATACCGGGAAGTGGGCCGGCTCGCCAGCTAGCACAGGACCACAAGCATGCGTGCAATGTAAATTTGATGCCCGGAGTGACGCGCCGCGGTCAAGCACCGGTTTCCGTCCATCTCTGTTATGTCACGAATCTCAGAGGGCATGTTTTGACAAATTGCTTAAAACATACCCGACTTCATTGCATTCCACGTTTTAATAACATTTTTGTTTTGGTTTGTTTTCTGCTGGGTTTTAAAGTAAATAGTCTTTAAGATTTAAGTATTAAAGTACTCATTGAAACTTCTATAAATAGGATATTTTGTTCTACATAAAATGTAAATAACTTAACACTAACTTTATGTATATTATTGTATACCTAACCCGAACTTAAAATATTTCCCACACGAATTGTCGTAACAAACTTTTTTCTGTATCTACCCACCGACATTTCTTGCTTACGAATTAATTATAACCTACCTAGCTACTCAAGATTTAAATTAGCGAACGATGAATGTTTCATAAGTACCTACATTAAGTTTAAGTTATTGTTATCACATAAGTGACACTTGTGTCTT
Source organism: Idaea dimidiata (assembly GCA_949358125.1). Taxonomy (NCBI): domain Eukaryota; kingdom Metazoa; phylum Arthropoda; class Insecta; order Lepidoptera; family Geometridae; genus Idaea; species Idaea dimidiata. The sequence continues at coordinate 8,159,861 of OX442339.1, read as the reverse complement.
TGTCGATAATAAAATTCTTTAAACCTAAACCTAAGTACTACCTACTTAGATTTGTTAATAACCCTAAATTCTTTATTAACGACTAATTATAAAGATATTTTATTTGGCCAGGAATTCTGTAGGTATATATTATGCACCTATACATATATATATATATATATACCTATATGCAAAATGTGTTATAAGAAATATATAGGTATATTATTGCATATAGATTGCGTCAAATATTTTACTATGTTTATTGCCATCTCTTCCAGTGAATGTCGTAAAAGGCAACTAACGGAACTGGAGGGAATTTAGTAAACCTGGAGTTTTTCCCTCGCGGTGGCGGGAAACTTGGAGTACAAGGGTTGATCTCACCCTTGGCAGTAAACCATTGCCACATCTATTTTCGGTAGGTGTGGTCAATTGATTAAATTAAAAATTAGGGAAGATAGAAAATAAAAACAAAGTGAGTTTAAGTGTAGTTCAAATTCATTCCAGTGCCTGTCTGTAGTTAAGGACGCGACTGATGTGAAATCCCTTCCGATTGAATTGATTTCTGCATAACCGGTATCAAATAGATCTTTAAACAATGTATTATGTTATTGTACATGATACAAGAAGTGTCCCATTCATTTCAAAAACAATAAATATAACTTTAAATACCAACATTATACCGGCAAAGTTACCCCTGTTTTACAAAATAGATATTTTTTTCTTCTAAATCCTTAACCGCTATATTGTCTTAAAGGCATCATAATATTAGAAAATACAATACCTAGAACCTCTTCATCGCATTTTATAAAAATATTATTTTAATCTTCGTTAATGATTGATTTTTACGAGAAATTGTAGATTTTTTCATGCAATTCCATCTCGCTCATTTAAATGCAATCGGACAAGGACCGATAATTATTATCTATCGCCGCCTTAAGTTCCTACAACCTATTGTTAAGCATTTGGGTAATAAATCAAGGTTGAACCCACGTACTTGTTTCTGTTGAAAACAATGTCAACCCATGCTCCAGTTTCCGTTATCGATAGACTTAGTACGAAAGTCGCAAATATGGGTCCCGTTGGTAAACTCGGGGCAATACGTCTCAGTTGAGTTGAGACAGAGTTTCGCAGACAGAATGGTTAGAGTTGGACACTTCTACAGCCATTAAAGAGCTTTATGTCCTCGCCGAATGGGGTACGTGACTCCAATGTCTCATTTACGCACATCGTCTCTTGTCCCAGTGATTAATAGGGGAATAAAATCTTAATTTGGAAAGTTCAATTTAAAAACGGCGCAGTGTAGGTTGTTAGTTGCGGTTCGGTGACTCGAGTCTCGGAGGAAAGGTGAGCAGTGTGACCGAATGCCCGTTTTGTGGAAACGTGATACTTTTGCTAATTAATTTCTTTAGAATTAAGTAGTTTAGATGCTCTGAGGACATAGACAAACAAACATAGACACATTGCGGGCAAAAACATAGCCCTCCTTTTGTTGTAGCGGGAAAAAAAGTAGAATCTATTGTAGATATTGTAAATAAGTATGACTAATTACAATTCAGTTTACCTGTGATCAAGAAGTACTGTAAAGTCCTCGAAACATTAGACTTTAATAATAATAATTGGCTTTTCGTCTAATTTTAGATGACATATGTGTGCAGCGTAAGCAACTTTTAATTCATGCTATTTTATGGCGCTGTACTTAGTGCCCGAGACATTGTTAGGTGGAGTAGGCTTACCCAACTGTTATACCACCCTCCCAGCCTAGTCAGCCATGCCGTGAGGAAAGAACTGGTCAATACGTCTAGAGCTAACTAAGCCGTGGGTTTCCTCACGATGTCTTTTTTCCTTGCGGAAAAGTTATGTGTTAACAACATCGCTCATACGGTGAAAGACTTTAATAAAGTGCAATAAATATACTATAAAAAACGCACTTTAGGCCTTAGAGACTAGCATTAATTACTGGATTATGATTATGAATTACACTAAAATAGCATGGATTAGACTCACTTTACCTTAACCTTTTTGGTCATATAAAGTTACTTTGTTAAGCCGTAGATGTGTAAAAAATATTTTGTTGCGGAGCCCAATTGGTTAAATTAAAATGTACTTGTGTGATCAGTCTGCGATAAATCTTGTAGGTACCTGAATTGAAAAACATAACATAGGGAAGGAATACGTTTATTCTGATCCTGATATTTTTACGGGTTGATCTTTTTTCAAATAATTTGAATTTGGAATGCTCGGAGGCTGGTGTACTCTGGGAAGAACCTAAAACTACCTATTGCAGTTTACCATAATCAAATTCACAAAAAAAACTAGCTTGTACCTATTTAGTTTGCTTTGTAAATAAAATCAAATTATAAAATCGATAGATGCAAATAGCACATGAGTTGCAGTTTACAAAGCCAGACGACTGTAAAGATTTACCGAGGATATCGAAGACTAGCTGCGCCCCGCGGTTTCACCTGCGTAAGTCCCGTTCACGCGGGAATATCGGGATATAAAGTAGCTTATGTGTTATTCCAGGTCTGCGACTACGTATATTCCAAGTTTCATCGCAATCGGTTTAGTAGTTTTTGCGTGAAAGAGTAACAAACTCACATACAAACTTTCACGTTTATAATATACGCGCCGCGGTTTCACCCGCGTGAGTCCCGTTTCCGCAGGAATATCGGGATAAAAAGTAGCCTATGTGTTAATCCAGGTCCCCAGCTACCTATATTCCAAGTTTCATCGCAATCGGTTTAGTAGTTTTTGTGTGAAAGAGTAACAACCTCACATACATATATACATACAAACTTTCGCGTTTATAATATTAGTAAGAAGTAAGAAGTAAGAATTTTAGGCCGCTCGCTGCCCGGCAGTAGTTTTTTTTTTGAAGTGAGGTTAAATTGCACCTTTGTTGCCAAGTATGTTTCCAAAATACAAGCCTAGTTTTTTAGTTTGAAGTTAGCTAGTTTGACACTGTTTTTTCTGCAATATTTATTTATTGAACGGATGAATGTGTATCTGATGAGATATCGTAACAAAAATAAATCCAACAATGCTACGAGTAGAAACAGAAAAGTTCAAAACACTTACACAACGAAACTCGTAGTTTTACGATACGCTGAATTTACAATCGCCTACGAAAGCAGACTGTCTGAGCAATCCCTTTGTTTGTTCTATTCAAATCTAATGCTAATACGTTCACAGAATCAGGCCGGATGTTCTTCTTTGCGTCAGGGAAAGTGGAAATTTTCATGGATTACTGGGAAATAAAAGACATTTAGTATCTGTTGACTCTGACGGTGTAATAAGAGGGTTCCCATAACACCACTAAATCTATAATACGGAATATCGTCCTTTTCATAGCTCGCAAGGATTAGAAACTGAATAATATAAAAACGGATTTTGCTGACTACTGAGTCAAGACAATTGCATTGTATTTTTGAGACGTGTATTTTCCCACGATTATAATTAGGCAAGAAATTGTATTTTGTGTACAAATTAATGTTACCTACATACAACTTGTAGCTTTAATGTAAGTTGCGTGCAATATTTACCCACGTGTGTTTAGTGAGTACAAATCTTGACTTTTTGAGTTGTGGTTCTAAGCGAACAAAATGTTTTCTACTTCTATTACATTTTAAATTCAATTGTGTACTGCATAATACACCATCACAACTCACCAGAAAAAACAAATAGTCATCACTGCTTTTTATTATATTTTCTACATTAAATTTTCAAGTTTATTTTCACCAAAACGTATCAAAAACCATTCGGACAATAATAACGACATCAGTAATGTGAAGTTGGGGTCGTGTCGGCGGTGCCAGTATCCTACTAATGGCAGGAACTGGCCCAAACTTGGTAACTTGCGGAATCTATCACCACTTCTTTATGGGCCATCATTATCATGGGTCGCGTTTCCCGATAAAACGTGTTCGTTCTACAGAATTCCACTTTCCAAACCCATTACGGGGGACACCCTATAAAATTATTATAGATTCAATTTTTACAACATCTCTACCTACTTAAATTGTTTTCTCGTGAATCGTGATGCTAACTTTCTTACGATTATTAGATAACGAAGTCTAAGCGTAAACCATAGTTTATTGACAAGTTTAAGCTGTTTACTAATAGCTGCGGTATACAAAAAATGGCAAAGAAGTTAATTTTTATTAAACACAGATTTCCCATTATTGGATACAAAATTTAATGCTCTGCTCAGTGTATTTTGTATGTCTTTTAGTTGATAAAAAGGACATTTGGGCGACTGCCTTCTAACTGCTAAGTCTAAACGGCTAGTAGGCTAAGTAGGTATCAACTAAGGGTTTACTAAACTTCCCACGGAATCGCGACTTACGCGGGTAAGACTATGACGTAGGTATTCCTCATCTACCAGATGTCTTGTGTGACAGATGTGAAGCCGGCTTGCATGACCGTTCCTAAACATGTTTAAGCTGTTAATCGTATTTAAAATCTGTCAAACTGTCAATGTGTGGCAACATATTATCAATCGTCCACTTAATGAAATAGAGTCCAATGTTCGATTTCCCATAAATTATTTTAAAATTGATTTAGTTAAATAATAATATGTTTTTAAATAGTGTTATGCAAGTCGCCCTTAGACTTGGTTTTGTTATAACGGCTCTAACTTTTCATGCAAGGTCTAAGTGACCGTTACTTATACTAAACTGTTCATAAATAAAACTGAGACCGCCAACTTTACACTTAACTTCTTTAAAATGTTTGCTTCCTGTTTTAAAAAACTGCTGCTTTTTTCTCGAACACAAGAAGGCGCTTGGGGCTGTAAGTTCAAAACAGCTTTTAACACCCAGAGTTTTAGTGTTTTTTTGTTTTCAGTGTTTTAATAATAAGTGTTTTAGAGTTAATGGTGCTGAGCTATTTAGGGTAATAAATAGATCGAAACAACATGACATTTTGAAAAACATAATATGCTAGATTACCGAACTACTTGCTAGATAAGATCAGTACCCATATTATCTATCTGTTGACGTCTGACAACAGTGGAAAATGACAGGCACTATCCAGTACATTGCTGCTTTGCGGTGATCACCGGTAATAATCACGTTACGTCAAAGCCGCAATGTACTGTATAGTGCCTGTCAATTTTTCCTGTTGTCAGACATCCACTGGATAGAAAATACGGGTGCTGCTTAGGCTACTAATTCTACGCAAAATTAAATTCTGTCTGGAATTGTGCTATGTATGGTTGAACACATACTGAAATCCTGTGGAATAATAGTAGTCAAACCTATATTTTTCGAATAACTGTGAGAAAAATTCCATTAATCCAGCCACAGTTAGCTTGAGGCAAAACAACCGTCTAGACGATTGTCAGCTGCTAATAAAATTTCATAGACCTTCGAAGATCCGATTTCCGTTGTACGGACTGTCAATTGAGTTCGAACATTATAAGGCGGAGTTCATACTTGATGACCGTCTCCACGAGCGTTAGAATCGCGGCGATATAATATTATTTCTATACAATGCACCGCCGCGTTAACATCGCCGTGTGGAGGGAGATACGTTCATAGATATTGTATAGAAATAAGTGGCTCGACGATAATATCGCCGCGATTATAACGCTCGTGGAGACGATCCATTGGTAACCTGTGCCGAAAACGGAGTAGTGGAGTACTAATTAAAAAGTAAAGATAACGACAGCCTCTGTAGCTCATCGGGTGAAGGCCCGAATACAATGCAGAAGGTTGCAAGTTCGATTCCCGCTGGGTGCAAGTATTTATTCTTACTCGTAAAAGTAAATATTTGTTGGTGGTGTTCTGATCTGAATGTTTTCTTTATATCATATATGTATCTATTTACAAAAAAAAGTTACTAAATAGTAAATCTGTTGTCTAGTACCTAATGTTCATGCCTAGTGCTTAGTTTGTTAATTTATTAATATATTATTTCGTTGCTTCTATTTATTTATATATTATTTCGTTGTGTGTTCCAACATGCGATTAAAACTTAGCATCTAGGCATTCGTACTACTCAAATGAAAATTGTTTTTTCGCTACCAGTAGCACCGGTATTAATAGATAAGATTATAAATTCACATCGAGTCATTTTTTTTACTGTTATCCGTTGTATATATTTTTCGCAACTAGCAACAGTGCGACAGGATAGCATGTTACTCGTTGAGAACAAACTGGTTGTTTCCGTAAATGTGCCTTTACATTTTATACCTTTGGAAGATAAAGAATTCTAATTAAATATTTAAATAAGAATTTTATCGATGTCTATAAAATGGTTGGCAGCAAGCACTAGTACGTATGAGTGGTTTTAAAATGATTGTTTGTTTTAGTATCCTAACTATTTTGACACAAAAGTTTTGTATAACACGACATATAATATTTATTCGCGTATTTCCTGAAAAAGGGAAATCCAACAGCGAATCTTCGTCTATAATATACAAAAAATCAACTTGTGTCTTATTTCGTTGTAAATAAAAAATGCTAATTCTTGTTCGACTACTTTTTCTCAGATACCATTTTTTTTGTTTCCAAGTATTTTACTAATCTTTTCTTTCTTTATCAGTATATAGATTTCTCGAGTAGCAGTAATATTCAGAACTGAGCAAGCGATCTCAATTATGCACTTACACGACAGACAATGAGCAGAGTCTATCATGAATCTGTTGGGCCCACCTGATGTTGGTGACATGTGGATTCTCTTTGTGTACCGCAAATCTGCGCTCCAAAGAGCATTATGTTTGCACGGACAATCGGAATAAAGCCAGATACGACATCTATCTCGACAAGATGACCGATTAATCGAAACTAGTGATCGTATAGGTGCAAGTACGTACTTACAGGTGTAGGTACTTAACTATACATTTAAAATTTAATGACCTAACTGATTGATTGACTGACTGAACTATTTGAAAAATGAAGAGTGTGTTCTGATATGTAGGCTTCCTAACAAATGAATCTTCGAAAATTCACCCCTAAAAGGAGGTTTCAATTTTGTATGAAACTTTTTATTCTCTTAATCGATAAACGTGAAAATTGGTACACATATAATAGGGGACGGGATATCCTAATCCTATACTGATTCCGTTTTTTGTAGTAGAGGCAGAAGTTCGTTGTAAATGTAACAGGATTTAAAAAATTAGCTATAAGATTTTCCTACATTTTTATACTCTCACTTTTTTTGTATGTTTGTCGGCTCGGGCGGAATATTGCTTCAATTTGAGGCCCTTCCCTCTAGCTAGTGGGCTGAAACTTTAGGAATAGTTGACAATGCAACCTAAAGACATTTAAAATTAAGACTAGTTGAGACCGACTATTGCGAAATTCTATGCCGCCCCTCGTGTCGCTAATGTCGTCGTAAAAAAGGGCACATCTATCAAAAATCCAATCTCTTTCGTAACATTGGTAGAATTATTTATTTGCGTACTTAATACTTAAACGTTACTAAGTTATTTGTCGAATCTTATGTGTACGATTATTCAAATTCGAGAGACGATATCAACGATGCGGATAAGTTTACACTTAGTTAATTAAAAGATTACACACGAATGGGTAATTAACGAGGGATTTGTTCTCTCATCTGTTACAGCCTCATCGACAAAGCTTTTGCAAAGGTAATTTTATACAAATTTAATACTCGACGTACACGATCGATGTGAAAACGTTTTAAGTTAATTCCACGTTTATCATATAAATTTGTGATTTTTTTTTGCTTTGATATAGAAATGTTTTATTATTACTTGGATTTTGTTTGGATTTTGATGTTTATTCTGTATCGGAGTACTATTACAATTTTGTGGATTAAAATGTTTCAAGTTCTAAATGTAACATGGATCAAAGTTACCCAAAAATCAATAGGTTAAAGAGTCGGAAACATTCAATTGATCAGCGGTTGGAAAGGGTTGAGGTTTTTGTTGGATTCTAATTTAAACTTGCTTTGATTCCATTTAATTTAGAGAATTCCATTGCTGATAATTTAAAAAAATGTGAATGTAATAAAAAATAGAGTTTTATGAAAGGGTTTTTCCCACAATTTGTGGTCTCTGTTTAACCCTCTAGGGGTCGACTGAACGAATATAAATGAATCTTATATTTATGATACTTTTTTTCGTTGGTTCTTCTTGGTAGCATTTTATTGCTCGTGAAAGGGTACGAATTGTTTTGCTGACAGATTTACGAGGAAAGATTCGGCGTTTATTTTGCTGTGACTGTTCGTTTCTAGAGAGCAATCTGATTGCAGGACCGTAGAATACAAATTTAATATCGCTAACCACTCGCGGCTTATGATTTATCGTGTAAACGTCACGATAAGCCTTACAATAAAATAGATTTAGATGGACAATCGTGAAAAGTGGAGGTTGGCTGAAGCCCTCAAACGTTATAAGACAAAACCATAAAGATAAAATGTAATCTTGCTTGTATTCTTTATTTTTATGAGCGTTATATATTGTTATTGCGTGTATTCTTGTATTCTTTCTTTAAATATTTCTGTGACGTTTTTAATGTCAAGTTAAATGTTTGATTTTTTATATATATTAAGTGTTTCCTACACTTGGATAACTAATTTTGAAAGAAATGCTTTCCAAAAATTAGCACTCAAAAGAACCTGCATTACTGCGGACCAACGGACGGACCCCAAAGATGCAGGTTCAAGTCCTGTTGGGTGCGAATTTCAGAAAACTTGTCTTTAAAAAATTTATTGCGATTTTTTGGAAAGCATTTCTTTAATGTAGTTAAAGTTAAATTGTTAAACGTTCATGTAGATAGGGTTGGATATTAATTTATAGCAACACAGCCTGTGTCGGAGTGTGCCTGAGTGAGAAGAGCCTCGAAGGCTGCTAACTCGATAACAAGACACAACAGCTTTCCTAATTGCAATTTATTGCAGGTACTACAAACAAGTCTGTCTCACTCAACGCTCACGTATTTTAAATTAATTTGCACATTCCGTTGCAGCAACACTGCCTGAAGTCTGTTATTGTTCTTAAGCCGTCTCGATAAAACATTTCCTAAATTAATGTGAGTACAAAAGATCGGTGTTGGTCTAGTGGTAGATACCTCGACTTTCATTCCGAAGTTCCTGGTTTCGAATCCCGGTTGACCGCGCGCACTGATGTCTTTTTCTTTAAGAAATATTTATGTGCGCCATTGCCATCGCTCTAACGGTAAAGGAAAACATCGTGAGGAAACTCACGGCTTAAAGTCACGCTAAATGACTTTTGACCCACTTGTAGGACTAATTGCGGAATCACACAGTTAAAACGTTGACTTTTAACTTTAATGTAGGTACGTAGCTTGGATTTGTTAGAACCACGTATTTGCTTCTAAAAATTGAATAAACAAGAATTCGATAGCAACTTACTTACAGTTATTGTTATCAAAGGAAGGATCCATATTATTTATTTATCAGTAAATAAAATGAAGTTATCGTTATAAGTTTATTTAGATTCAGAATAAAGTTGTTGTCGTTCTTTGTACTTATTGCTCACTTTGTGAAGGCGGATATTCGAAGTCCTGTTTATAAATTGTGAGAAAGCAATTAATTTAGAGTCAACAATAGAAAAGTTCCCGGTTGTTATGCATTGTGTTCCGTTTAGCCGTTCGTATTCTTCAACTGGTTTATTCAGAGATTTCCTTTATTAGCTGTTTATTGAAAATGAGAGGTCTTGTTTCCTTCTACTTTGTTGTTTGATTTGTAGATGCTTCGTAAAGTATACTTGTGAATACCTTTTCTCGGTAAATAAACCTGTATTGTATTACTTAGTTTTGTATTTAGGGTATCTATAAAGGGAAGGAAGCTTAACTAGATCACCGGCTTTTCCGCCTGCATGTCTGTCTGTTTTTGTATTCAACAACATTGTTGTGTGTTAGCAGTGGTATTTTGCTAATTAGTATAAGTTGACTAATATTATTATAACAAAAGATTGCCTGAACGAAGCAGACCTTATTTGAGGGAAGGGGGTTAGAAGAGTGTGTTTAATAATTATAGAGTGATACGAAATTATAATAAATATTATTAACTTGTAAATCAATTTATCTACCTTAGTTACTGACTAATTAGTAACCATTGCAGAAACCGAGCGCAAAGTTAATCTAAGTATGTACTACGAGGTAACTAGGTAACTGATCCGGATAAGGGAAGGGAGTTCAAACCTCGCCGCGAGTGAATTTTCGAAGATATATTTTTCCTTAAAAATATTTCTGGTAGACATGCCTTGAGCGATATAGCGTAAAATAGATACTACATCAACGTAATGCCAATAAGTTTAGTTTCTTAAGGTTCAAAATTATTTAAAAATTAAATAGATTTTAATACAGAGATATAGTATAGGTAACCTATAATGAAAAGGTTTTGATATTTGATAAATCTTACTAATACCGAAAACGCAAAAGTTTGCAAGTATGTATAAACTACTGACCCGATTGCTATGAAACTTAAAATATAGGTAGATGGGGATCTGAAATAACACATAGGCTACTTTTGAACCCGATATTCCCACGGAAACGGGATACAAGTGGGTGAAAACGCGGTGCGCAGCTAGTACTTATCTAAAGGGCGGAGTTTCAAACAATACAATAATAGATCAGGATTAATTTGTTGACAGTAAATTGGATCCTAATGAAGCAAAGGCTCTTTAGGTAAACAGAGAGTCGTCTTCGCTCCTGTTTACATCATTCAACGGTTCGTTAGCTTTGTTTCGAATACGATAGCCGACGATAGAATTGCTTCTAGTTTGATATTTACACGAACTACCTGAACTTATGTCTAACACTTGTAAGTTAAAAACGTACTGCTTGTAGAACTTTCAGGTCACGCTCGTATTTTTTTATTTAGATTGAATTTTAAATAATCCGCTGATGTTAAACGCGAAATAAAAAAAAAAATTGACCGCTTTGATAGATTAGATTTTGCCGTTGGGTGTTCTTAAACCCTTAAAATCGCTAGAAATACAAGATATTCTTTATGTCAGTAAAACAGTAAATACAAATTTTATTCCAAAATACGATTACATTTTTAGTAATTATTTACCTCTCAGACTTTCTGAAATACTGCCCTTTTATTTTACTACTGTTTTATGATGTTTTATTACTAGGTAATTTCAGAGTTTAGAAGTTAACAATTAAGAAACCTCATAGTTTTGTCAGGTCCGTCTGTCTGTTTGTCTATCCTCAGAGACGCTTAGGAGTAAGAAGCTGAAACTAGGTATATAAATAACGCCGGAAAAATAGATACAATAAAAGAACAACAACTTTGGAGTACTCCCTCAACATGTAAAAGGAGGAGGATTTTTGTTTCTCACCTGATAGAGTATACCCGAAGCACACTGTAATGTAAAGTAAATCCAACCTAATTATTTGAGTTAAGTATGTACTTATAATAATATATTATTAACTGTAACAGACCACTAATTTACAGAGCAAATAAATTAACAATACCTCTTAACTAGTGTAATGTAAACAGCTACCCTTATTTGGAATAGACTGTACTCCGTTTACATATTCACGCGCAGTGAGACGCGCTAATTAAAGCAACATAATTAATAGAAATTTGATTGGTGTGCGCAAATTAGTCTTCTATTGAAGCCGCGGGCGGGTTGAATAGGCATCGGCTGTCGTATAAGCATATTTGCATATAAATCAGGAGACCTGTGAATCGCGCTTGATTTCTGGACGATGTTTAATATATGACTATTCCGTATTTTGAATATTTGGCTTAGCTCCACGTGTACATTGAGTGTAATACGCGTAATATATATTGATAGAAATGTGGAATAAGCTGGCCGTAATTTCACCACGTTTTGTTTTTGTCTGTCAACTTTGAAAGTTCTTGTCACGAAAAAAGACGAAGCATGTTTTAATTACTCCGACCTTACTCCACGTTTATTAATAAGGCTTATAGATGGATTTGTTTATAGACATAGCGTCCGATCAATCAGTGGTTTTGACTGAGCTGTCTGGGAAGGTAGTGCTCAGCAAAAACACACTTTAGCTTCAGTATCATTATAGTGCAAAATACAATGTAAAAAATCGTCGTTGTCGTAGAAAATAGAAGGTACGTCTCCGCTAGACAAATCCGTAGTCCGTAGGCCAGTAGTGAAAGAAATGGTCCATTTTACGGCACAACATTCAATGTTTGTCAACTAGCTGCGCCCTGCGGTTTCACAAAAGTAGCTTCTGTGTTATTCCAACATACCACTTGGCATCGTTGTACCATTGGTTCATCGCAATCGGTTCAAAAGTTTTAACATGATTGAGCAACAAAGTCACAGACGTACATCCATACTTGCAAACTTTCGCGTTTATAATATTAGTAAGTTTAGAAGACGTCTCATTGCTGGCCTCTGCTGAGGTAGATCAATTCAACCCAGAGATTAGAGTTGAATTGACTTTACTATAGGTGGCGACAGAATGAGAAATAAACCTGTAGGACAGTAAGTTCTGATAACAGACGCTACATAGATTCAAGTGTGTACATATAACAAGTAGTTAAGTCAGTAGAAACACAATGAGCAATGCATAGGCTAATAATGCAGTAAAGGTCTAGCTAGCTATTTGTGGAGGGAACTAGTTACTTTTCAACTTTGCAGTTTAAGCGTGTTCTACTGTTTACATTATACGAGTACTAGAACGTTTGTGTAAGTGTAAATGATGACTCCCGGCTCTACATTTAATGATCATAGATTTTAGACTTTTTATCGACCGATATAGTTTCTTCCAATATTAATAAATGTCTATTTAATGAAGATTGTTTTGTTTTATTTTTGTTGTAACTGTTTATAATGTGTAATTCTGTGTGTTGTAAACTGTGTACAGTTGTTGTTGTGAGTATGTGCCTTTTTACCCGACTGCGCGATGCAAAGGAGGGTAATGTGTTTATCGGTCTATGTATGTATGTATGTATGGATGTTTCTACGTGGCGTTCTAGAAGCCAAACGCGTGGACCGTTTTTGATGATTCTTACGTCAATCGATTCGTCTTAATCTGGCGAGTGTGACTAAAGACATGACAGTAATCCAAATTAACTTTTGTCACAACCAGACGCCATATTGTCAAAATTAAAAAATCCAAAAGCGTCAAAGTATGTCAAGATGGGTATCGTTGAATAAGTATTTAAAAATCAATGTTAGGTTTTTTTTACCATTTTTCATTTTCAATAACAGTTTAGGAAATAGAACGATTTAAAGTTAATTACCTATTAGGTATTCTTGCTTTTTATTACTAACGAATAAGTGTTTATTATGCAATAAATCTATCTATCTATCTAAGGCTGATGATAACGTTCAGTGAATGTTTTTTTTTGTTTTTGTCGATTGAAATATGTAACAAGTCTATGGCTACCCTTCGTTGTTTGCTTTCTTATTTTACTTAGTTTTGTTATTATAGTAAAGTTCACGAAACTTTAGAACAGACTCGATGCTTCTCGGAAAGCCTTAGCTGTAGGTTGTTAGTTACTTTTAGTGTTTCTTATTAATATGAATTTATGTGAAAAATACAAGATAGTTTTAGTTATATTTCAGGTAATTAAATAAGTATTTACCCAAAGAATTTATGGGTATATTCTTGCTTGCGTTCATTTTGATTTTTACAATTTTGTATTATATTTTGGTAAAATTCTATGGTATGGTCGATAAATACCCTACTGTGCTACCCCAATATTAGGAAGGGAGTAAAGCAGGAAGAATAAAAATTAGAACTTGCATTGTATTGTAAATAATGTACAAATCTCATATTCATTAAAAACGGATCAAAAACATATTAATACACGTATATATTATACGTCTATTCTGTTATATTATGAAATAGTATTTAAAACTACATTTCAGAGTCATCGTTAAGTGTATACACAACATCAAAAGAACCCCATTAGGGATGATTTATATTAGACCGTCACGGAGCCGTGCCGTGCCCGAGTTTCGTTGTCCATTGCTCGGCGAGAAGTCGATCGGTCTGTTGCAACCGAGTGGTGGCCGAGCAATAGGCAACGAAGCTCGAACACGGTACGGCCAGTTGGCGGTCTAATATAAATCATCCCTTATGCACACACTTTTGAAGGGTGCCCTATATACGTTACTTCGAAACACTATCCAAAACACCTTTCGCCGAAGACGATTGACCAATAGATTTGAATGAACAAAGGATATTTATTCAATTCATTTGAACTACGTAATCTCGAATAAAATTAGTTAAGAAAAAATCATCTTCAAAAATTCACTCGCGACGACGATGATTTATGTGAGTTTTTGTAAGATAATTTTTTCCTTTAAGATATTTCTAGTAGATATGCCTTGAGCAATAAAATACAAATTACGAAATAATCAAAAATTACTTGTATTTAATCACCTCTGTCTGCGCTACAACATTTTGACACTACCTGAGCTTTATAAGTTTTTTTTTTGCCTTTATTATCATACAAAAGAACTTAAATAACAAGATTTTATTAAATATAGCATAATAAACCACTAAGGTTTGTAGAACGCTAATACTATGATCTGCGAAGCGTTAAAAATAAATACAAATAAGATCTATATCAATGCAAAAACAAAACAAGACCACACCATAACTGTAGACATATCCATCGTCCCAATATCATAAAAATAAGAACCACACAGGAAGTACTTGCATCAATAATAAGATCGAAGATAAATTGCATACCAAAATGTCGGTAGGTATAATCATAACCTTTAAAGGAGGAGTTGGGTAGACACAATAAAAGGTAATAATCGAATTATGATAAAAACGTTTCCAAATTATAATATTTGTGTAGACCAATCAGGTAATGTAATTTTAGTTTGTTTTCTTAGATGCTCTGTAGAAGAAGTTCACTGACATTTAGAGTTACTATTCACGTGTCTGGATCAGGGGCCAAGCCACGGTTGTTCGTTTTATGTATAGAGTAGTTGTAGCTAGCCCTTAATTCCCGGGACTTACTGCCTAACGGAGCTTACAAATGTCGGTTTTAAAATCATGTCCCCGTTAAAACTTTCTTCATGAATAATTTACGAATTTTCTTCTGAGATATGGCCTTGCGGGAAGAGATAAGAATTAAATTACGCCAAATTAAATTTTTATTATAACATCTGAGTAAAAATATAAAGAACTTAATTTGAATAATTATCAGGGCTGCTGTTTTTGGGCAGATTTGTTGAATTTTCATGATCGTAAAACAACGTAATGGGGCCTGAAAATATTTGTGTATGAATATTAAATTATTTTATAGTAGCACAATTTTATGTCATCGTTCTACTGCGTTTTTTTTTTCGTAGCTTCCTGATGAATTTACTAATATTATTATCGTGAAAGTTTGTATGTGAGTTTGTCACTCAATCACGCAAATACTACTAAACCGATTGCGATTGAACTTGGAATATAGGTAGCTGGACAACTGAAATGACACATATACTACTCTGTCTATACTGTTATATTCTTGGGTTAAACCGTAGGGCACAACTAGTAATCCTATATTTGACAAATACAAACTTTCATATTTCATGTTCTAAAACAACCTCGGTTACTATAGAGTAAATCCATTTGAGTTTTCATGAAAAGTTCAATCCATTGTAGCACTTAATAGATTGTTGCACGACTCTATGTGAGGGTACTGCAGATAATAATTTGCGTTCAAACCTTTGGGAGTGGCAGTTCAAGTATACCCCAAGACCGCCTCCCTGTAATTTTCTGAAGTACGTACGCTCTTCATATTGAATAAGTGTACTTATATTCTAAATTTATAATATAAAATTATCTATATATATTTATATTCAAGTGACATCAAGTTGAATAGAGTCCACTGCTTATAATGAACGATTTTTATATTTCCATAAAACGGAAATCTTTTTGTCGGATTTTCCTGGCTACTTTTTGTGATAAAAACTTGAGTATGAAATTTAAAACTTGACTACCTAATTTAATTATACAATTTAATTTACTAATGATAAAAGTTTGACTGGATTTTTAAAATAATACAAGATCTCTTAATTATTTTCCCGAAATCGAAAGTGATAACGATACAAAACGCAGCTAATTTATATTTTTAAGCACAAGTCTAATCAAATAGCAAAGACAAGACATAGCTAATGAGCGATATAAGACTGGAATGTTGATTAACTGAAAAATATTCATCTTGTAGCTATAATATGCAAACCGCAGTCTCTCGACTTCGCGGTTCGTTAGTATTTATTGTACTCTCCCCACTTCCCATTTCAAGTATAAATTTACCTGTGGTCTAACTTTTTCTTGTTAGTAAACTTGTTGTTAATGATTTCAGTTAGTTTTCTTGTTTAAAAGCTTGGTAGGTAAATAAAGTTAGGGTTTTGAGTGTAGTTTAAACATGTTTATAATGAGCGAGATTTCATTATAATAGAAAAAAATCTTATTATTCTTTTCAGCTTTTTGGTTAATTACCTCAGCATATATCAAACCGCTTATATACCGCCTCTTATAATATTACGTAGTTAAATTGTTTTTAGTTTTTCATTCTTCAGTTAAAACTGCGGATTAAACTTTTTTTTTATTTCAACTGGGTATTTGGCCTACAAATTAACAGTGCTGTAAACTATTAGTTACTTACATAAAATATTGACATTCAAATCATGCAAGTCATTGCATTTATTAACACAAATGTACGAATTAAAAAGAAAACAGATTATTGTAATCGGTTCAGTGGTTTAGGCGCTACGGTGGAACATACAAACAATTGATTACTAGCTTCTGCCCGCGGCTTCGCCCGCATTAAGAAATGTAGGAAATATAATATCAAAATTGGATAAAAATTGGGTTAAAAAATTGGATGCAAAATCAGCATAGGATCAGGATATGATCGGCATAGGTTCATCATAGGATCAGCATAGGATCAGCCTAGGTTCAACATAGGATCGGCATAGGTTCTGCATAGGATCAGCCTAGGTTCATTATAGGATCAGCATAGGTTCAACATAGGATCAGCCTAGGTTCAACATAGGATCGGCATAGGATCAGCATAGGTTCATCATAGGATCAGCATAGGTTCAACATAGGATCAGCGTAGGATCAGCCTGGGTTCAACATAGGATCGACATAGGATCAACATAGGTTCATCATAGGATCAGCATAGGTTCAACATAGGATCAGCGTAGGATCAGCCTGGGTTCAACATAGGATCGGCATGGGATTAGCATAGGTTCAGCCTAGGTTCAACATAGGATTGGCATAGGATCAGCATAGGTTCAGCATAAGATCGGCATCGGATCAGCATAGGATCCGTCACCATTGTTTATCTGTACCATCTGTATCAGCATAGGGTCGGTATAGACTCAGGATAGGTTCAGGGTAGGATATAATTAGAATTATCCCGCGCCGCCTAATGTATTGCATGTACAAAACTGTAGGTAGGTATATGTACCAATTTTCTAGAATAAACAGTTTAAACCAAAATTTGTCCCTCCTCCCCTTTTCGCGGGGTGGTTAGATTCCCCTGAACCGGAAACTGAGAGCCGGAACCGCAATCAGAACCGAAACCGACACGGGAAACGGATAAATACTCGAAGACAAATTCGGAAACAAAATATGCCATAGATACTTTCATCACTAATTTAACACCCTTAAGGGATGACTTTAAAAAAAAAATCATAAGTGTTTCACCTACCTTACCCTGTTAAATTTCAAGTTTGTAGGTCAAGCGGTGAACCAATTTTCATAGAGATTTTCTTCCCCAATTTAACACCCTTTGGGGATGAATTTCTAAAAAAACTATTTAGTGCTTCACCTACGTCCCTACAGCAATATCCGTATTAAATTTTAAGATTGTAGGTGAAGCGGTAAACCAATTCCCATACAAACTTTCATCCCCAATTTAACACCCTTAGGGACTGAATTTGTAAAAAAACTTTTTTAGTGCTTCATCTACGGCTCTACAGTAATCTATATGTTAAATTTCAAGTTTGTAGGTCAAGCGGCTTGGAAGTTGCATACAAACGTTTTCCCCCCCTTTCCCCCTCTTTGGGGAGGAATTTCGGAAAATCCTGTCTTATCTGACGCCTTCATCATATAACGGACACAACCTCCAAATTTCAGCTCTCTATTACCAGCGGTTTAGGCTGTGCGTTGCTCCCTCAGTCACTCAGGACAAAGAGTTTTATATAATAAATATATATTGTCAAATAGGTATTAGAATTTATAGTAGTAAGATTTATATAGAACACTAAGATAAATAGATTTTTAGATGTACGGCGGAAAACACTCCTATGTTAATCAATATCAGTCTTTCGAGATACAGGCTATATCTAGTGTGAAAGCCGCTGTATAATCGTTTTAATTATTTTCTTTCTCAGCACCATGTGAGTGCTTTCGTATGCTGTAATTATAATTAAGTATAAGGTATTATTCTGTTTGGTGCTGTTAATAATTTTTTTTAATATTTTTTTTTCATACACACCTAAATACATAGACTGCCAAAATTATTACCCTTCTATTTAACTTCGCCGTAGTTTCTGCATGGTAAAAATACGATATCCTCATTTTGAAGTCGGTTAAAAACCACATTATTTTCTACCTAGATACTCTACTAAAGATGTGGAAATCAATTTGAACCACGTTGGGATCTGGTAATGCATGGTAAAAATACGATATCCTCATTTTGAAGTCGGTTAAAAACCACATTATTTTCTACCTAGATACTCTACTAAAGATGTGGAAATCAATTTGAACCACGTTGGGATCTGGTAAAGTAATAAGTCAGAGGCTGGCTGATGTTCCTGCCAAAATTGCTAATGACCGCGAAACGGCGTGCGGTTCCGTTGCACAGTATCGAGCCAAAAACCAATTTGCAACCCGCTAATAATAACATTGTTATATTAGGTACTTGCTTCGTTATTGTAGACACATGTTTGTGATTTCATTTTGTTAGCTCTAGTTTTGTTTTTTCAATCGAGAGATAAATTCAGGTTTGGGCTTAATTTAAAACCTCCCATTGCCTTCTTCTTCTTCTTCATAGTCGGTACACTTATGACAAAGTGGTCGTGGTCACTAATCAAATCAAGATCTGTTTGTGCCCCGCTGCCATATCTCTCACCATCTTTGCCGGTTTGTGGATAATCTGCTGCAGGTATGGAGATTACTTCCAACCAAAGATTATTTTATATACTTACTAGCTGCGCCCCGCGGTTTTACCCGTGTAAGTCCCGTTCCCGCGGGAATCTCGGGATGAAAAGTAGCCTATGTGTTATTTTCGGTATCCAGCTATCTATATTCCAAATTTCATCGCAATCAGTTCAGTAGTTTTTGCGTGATTGAGTGACAAACACACATTCACACAATCATACAAACACACATTCTCACACACTTTCAGCATTATAATATTAGTTGGGCTTATTATCCCATTATCTTACTAATATTATAATGTTTAATGCAAAAGTAACCGAGGTTGTTTGTCTGTGTGTATGTTACGTTTTTATATGCCTAAACCATTGTACCTACGACTTACGAGGTTAAAACCCCGGTCCCATAGCTAGCGTACATAATATAAATAAACTAGCCGTGCTCTGCAGGTTTACGCGCGTTTTTCTCATTCTCTTGGATATACATACAAGAATAAAATGTATCTTATGTAAACTACCTGTGAACCAAATTTCAGCCAAATTTGTTTACCCATTTTTTTCGTGATAAACACACAAGCACTTAAATTATCGTATTAATTATTGTAATGCGATTAATTAAGGGTTTTAACTTTTTAAAATTATAACCTTATTAACAAAAAATAGGTCAAACTGGCAACAGCAGCAGTCAGTACAAAGTTTCAATTTACCGAAGCAATAATTCAATGGGTATACGTACCTAGCACCTAATTAATCCGTTTTTTATAACCCATCCGAACAAAAACTTCCCCTGGTCCGGAGAATTGCGATAGAAATACACCTGGACTTTTGAACGCATATAAAAGTTTTCCAATTTACAGAGGCTGATTGGAAAATTTTCGCCATTTTGGCAGTTAATCGAACCTTGACTTTTCCAGCCTTTTGAATCGAATTAGAGGTATCAACACTGCCGGTGTTTCTTAGAAGGATAACTTTTTATCCGCCTACTGATTACTGTTAGAGACCTGAAGGCGGATTTTGTAAATTAGTGCAATTTGTTGACATAAAGTAAGGATAATGTTTATATAGGTACATTGTAAATAGTGGTTTTAATACGACTCTACTTAATATTAGCAACTTCTATTTAAAAATGAGTCCTTATTTCCCTTGGTCAAGACATCATGCGTAAACGGCTTGACCGATTTGGCAAATTCTGCAAAATCTGTTTTTGTTGTATTTGTTATCGTCAGGAGAAGGTTCTTATGAAAGCAAATAGCGATTTTCCCGCGGGATCGGGGATTACGCAGGTGAAATCGAAAAGGGGGGGAGAAGCTAGTAAGTAACGGATATTTACAAAATTTGATCATAAACCCTAAGAGGGCTTTTTTTTTACAAATAAAAACACTTTAGACAGGTTATACAAATATACTAGCTGTGTCGCGCGCTTTCTTCCGCATGAGTCCCAATCCCGTTAGGATTTTGAAAACCCCTTTCTTTTCCGATGCCTATGTCATATAAAAACATATTTCTAATTTCCGCTATCTAATATAAGTGGTTAAGTTAGGTTAGGTTAAGTGGTTGTGCGTTGTGCCGGAGTACCTCCGGAGGACGATTGATGCCTATTTAACAGATCGAACAATCGCCTATGACACCCAATTTGGGCCAAAGGCGTGGCATATGACGTGCGGAGTTCCACAGGGGTCGGTCCTCGGACCGCTCTTGTGGAACATTGGATATGACTGGGTGCTTCGCGGCACCCTCCTCCCAAACCTGGCCATAACGTGTTACGCGGATGACACGTTGGTTACGGCCAGGGGGAGGACGTGCCGCGAAGCGGCCATTCTGGCAACGGCTGGCGTTGCTCAAGTCGTCGAGCGCATTCGACGCCTGGGCCTAAGGGTTGCTCTTAACAAAACGGAGGCGATGTGTTTTTACGGAGCTAGAGTCCGTCTTCCCCCGGACTTTCACATCGTCATTGGAGGAGTGAGGATTGCTGTCGGGACGACACTTAAATATTTAGGTCTCGTCCTCGACTGCAAATGGCGGTTTGACGCCCACTTTGGGCTATTAACTCCAAAATTAATTGGAGCGGCGGGGCCACTTGCCCGGCTCTTGCCAAACATCGGGGGCCCAAAAGCGTCGGTGAGAAAGCTGTACTTAGGCATCATCCGCTCCATGGCACTGTACGGTGCCCCGGTATGGGCTGCGAATATCCCTGATGGCGTCATCAGGAAACTCTTGCAAGTGCAGAAGCTGATGGCCATCAGGGTGACGCGGGGATACCGTACCATAGCGGGTGATGCCGCCCTGGTACTTGCTGGGTCTCCACCATGGGACCTGGAGGCGAGAGCCCTCGCGTCGCTCTACGAGTGGCGCGAGGAGGCGCGAAGTCGAGGTGATCGCCCGGCGCTCAGGGTTGTGGAGGAGCGCCGAAAGCAACTTCGTCAGGTCCTCGTGGCGGAGTGGAGAAGAAGGCTGGAACAACCAGGATACGGCCGTGTGACGGTAGATGCAATCCGTCCCGTAATGGAAGATTGGCTCAACAGGAGTCATGGGGCGTTGTCCTATCGTCTGACACAAGTTCTTTCCGGACATGGTTGCTTCGGAAGGTACTTGTGTCGGATAAAAAGGGAGAGTGATGAGCGGTGCCACCACTGCCCCAGCAGTTTTGACACCGCTCAGCACACCCTTGAATTATGCCCGGCCTGGGCTGGGCAAAGAGCTGACCTGGTGCAGGTCATTGGCCAGGACCTAACACTGCCGGCTGTTATAGCAGTTATCCTTGGCAGCGACGAGGCCTGGCAGGCGCTGCGCCATTATTGTGAGAGTGTTATGAACACGAAGGAAGAGGCTGAACGAGCGCGGGAAATAACTCCTGGCACTCAGCGTCCTAGGCGCACTCGGCCCAGGGCGCGCAACGATTTATTGCCGCCCTAACGTTAAGCTCTTGGCGTCGGGCTTGGGGGCGCTCGGCGTCAACAAATGAGCACCGAGATGGCTGCGGCGTGTCCACGCCGCCTTTCGAGAGAGGTTTTTCCCAAATGGGGTTTTTCGGAGCGGAGGCCGGACGTGGCCAACCGCTGTTAGGGCCAACGGCAGTTATGCGCAGGCATTTTCCCGTTGACCCCGACACTTGCGGCATGACGGACACCGTGGGTTTTTAGTGGGTATACCCCTGGCCGCACACCACCTTGGCCAGGGGGGACCCCCACTCACCGGGCCGCTCTCCCCCGGGAGCGGCCTGATGGTCTTAGTAAGATTTTCCCACGAAAAAAAAAAAAAAAAAAAAAAAAGTGGTTGTGCGTTGGTCGTCATTCAGTCAATCAGGACAAAGTATTTTATAGTTATAGGTTATTTCTGAATATTTACTCTCAAAACCGCACGTAAACAGCAATGATTTTCAAACAATATACTAATAATTAGACATTCATGAAGTAATAGGGGTTAAAGTATGAAATTGCCGTTTTATTGCAATAGGTTCTTTGAATTGACATAGAATCTTCATGGTTTGAGGTTTTCGAATGAAACTTTTTTCAAATGGTTTCTGTGCTGTTCTTTTTTAAAAAATGTGAAACATTTGCATATCGACTTTCAATTGTTTTTGTTATTCAATTTAGACAAGAAAGATGGATACTGCGAAAATTCGAGTGATTTTTGAATACGAGTTCCGACGCGGAACTAACGCGGCAGAAACAGCCCGCAATATCAATGCTGCGTTTGGAGAGGGGTCTACTAATGAACGCACCGTGCGATTTTGGTTTAAACGCTTTCGTGATGGAAATTTCGACTTAAAGAACGAGCCACGAGGAAGACCGCCCACACAGGTGAATAACGATGAATTAAGAGAGATAGTGGAAGCCGATCCTAGTCAAACTACCCAGAAATTAGCGGCAAGGTTTAACGTTACCTTACCCACTTTATTGACTCACTTGCGTCAAATCAATAAAATAAAAAAATACGAAAAATGGGTGCCTCATGATTTGACTGATCTGCAGAAAGAAACGCGTGTTGAAACTTGTGTTGCCTTGTTGAACCGGTACAGAAATGAAGGAATATTGGATCGAATTGTAACATGTGATGAAAAGTGGATTCTTTATGATAACCGGAAAAGAAAAATGCAATGGCTGACCCCAGGTCAAATGCTACAACAGTGTCCTAAAGCAAAACTTACCAATAAAAAGGTAATGGTAACTGTTTGGTGGTCTCAGCATGGTGTTATTCACTATAGTTTTCTTCGATCTGTTCAAGCAATTACGGCAGATGTCTATTGTGCCGAACTCCGAACCATGTTGACAAAACTAGCAGTAAAACAGCCCCGACTCATGAATCGATCTTCACCATTATTGCTCCACGACAACGCGAGACCTCACACAGCACGAGAAACCATTTTGACCCTTCAGGAACTGCACTTAGAAACCAGTCGTCATCCTCCGTATTCACCAGACCTTGCTCCAACGGACTACCATTTTTTTCGTGATTTGGACAATTATCTACGTGACAAGAAGTTTTCTTCCCAGGAGGCAGTACAAAATGCTTTCACACAGTTTGTGCAGTCTAGATCGTCGGAGTTCTATCGCAAAGGCATTAATAACCTTCCCATTAGATGGCAGCAATGTATAGATAATAATGGCAACTATTTTGATTAAATAAATTTGTTAAAAATTTAAAAAATAAACAATTAAGATTTTCAGTACAAATCGGCAATTTCATACTTTAACCCCTAATATTATGATTCGAAAACAAACCACTAAACTGCAAAATCAAAGCTCAATCAAGAAACAATTATGTGGCAAGTGGTAACACCAATTAAGGTGGCACATTCACTAACTAATTACATCAAATCATGTGCCTATTGTGTAACGAAAGGAGCTTATAGTAGAAGCAGGTACTAGATACTATTCTAACCACGTAATTTGATCACGTGGGAATTAAGAGCTAAAGGGCAAAATCTCAATAGGATTACCTATGAGTTAATAAAGTTTAGTACGTTAGACAACAAATTAATGATGCGTTTATTTTTTGTTTTAGAAAGTCTCATTTTCCTCCAGCCATAGTTAGCTTTAACCCTAGATTTAGCCATAAATTTAAATAATACCTTGTCGGCAAACACTGGAAAAACATTTTTGACATAATACTGTGACAATAATAATTTATTTTGATCTAAAATAAAACTCGTTTTACGGTTTTAATCGCGTTATTTTAATATCAATATTTCGGAGCCGATTTCAGAAAAAGAAGCCTGAAATAGGACTTTTATTCTTAACTAGAGCGCGATAGAAACCGCTAAACGCAAAGTCGCAAATCAGAAGAAAAACTTTATTTTTATCATTTTCTAAAATGAAATGTACATTGTACGTACAACGGCAAAGAGAATAGTAGATACCAATTTGAAACAGAATCTGAATTTAAAAGGAATTCTTTCACCTATTGATAACTTATTGATTGTTAAAAACGTGCGTACCCAAAACGGGTATTAGATTAAGTGTGGCGTAACTAAAATAAAATTAACGAGGGGCTCCTCCGGAAAGCGATGCGACGCAGGAAACGGACGCGACTGACGGAAAAGTTATCTACGCTAGGTATATCTACTGTGGAATCTTTATAAACTTAAGCGGTAAATTTTGTTTGTTTGCCAAAGTTTTGATATGGAAGACACAAGTTGAAACATCGTGGTTGTGTGACATAATTAATGTACACTGGATTTTAAGGGTAGTATTTTGGGTTTTTCAACAGCATAATGGAAATTTTCTCATAATCTTATAAAATATGTTAGAACATTCCGCTTACGCCCATAAGTTAACCGCTACCTGTTCAGTCAGATAAATAAGGAACTTACTATACCTGGGGGTCTTCAAGTCAGTCTCCTAGGTAAGCGTGCAACATCTTAGGCCTCATCTTAGGTCTCAGGCATTCGATCAGCTGAGATAGTGGTCAAACTCTTACTTATTAATTATATTTAAATAAAACGATTCTAGAGTGGTCTAACTAGTGACATCTTAATTTTTTTTAGATTCCTCACACCTGGGGGTATCCGGAAACACCCCATGTATGTTCAGTATTTTTTTGGATGATTGGCCACCCTAAAAAAAGGAATTACAGACAGAACTTACTATTATTACAATGACAGTAACAACGTCGCTAGTCCCGTCTGCAGATAACTTAAACTGTGGTAGGAGGAAAATGTATAAAGGTTTTTTTTTTAATAATAATAATCATTTATTTCAGAATAAAATACAATTCGTCAACATAAAATTAAAATTATATCCATATTTGTTAAAAGCTAAAATTAAAAAGCAATCCAAACTATAATGTCCGATGAGGTAGATAAAAAATTAAAAGATAGAAGATATAGTAGGAACATTGACAATTAAATAATAATTATAATAGATGTCAGTTAGGTAAGTAAGCCCTTTGGTAAAAGCTTTATATTACTACAAAACATGACTGAAACAAGATCTAAATGTGTTACATATTTTGGTAGCGATGCTGAACATATTTTCGGTAGGCCATCGAATGTCGGTTTTGTAGGAACACAAAAGCGCGCGTATGAAAAAAGAATGTAGCATCATTCACATGCTTTCAATGTTTCAAACTTTTCACGTTCATGATTCTTTTATACACTTTTTATTAGAGAATATCAGCTGGTGTTTGTGATATCCTGTTTTTGCTACGCTATTTTTAATAATATAACAAACTTACTTGGTTCACCAGCATAATTCCTGCTCACGTTAGAATACTTGTCTTTATACTTAGAGCCTAAGTGTAAAGACAAGTATCCACCGCTAGATGAGCAGAGTCATTAATGTGGCAATTAAACAAAGAACGATTGTCTTCGTCGATACCTATATACGACACTTTTGGACTTTCGCGTATTTCAAATTTAGTTCGATGTTAAACTGACTAATTAATAACTCCGCTCATATCGTAGTAGGAACATAACTTTTTACCAAACCAACCCTTAAGCACACTCGTTTTTCTTCACATATTATTGAGTTTCGGTGTAATTGGGACAGCCGCTCTTGAGTTATAAATGTCGTGACTGACTTCACGTAGTTTTATTTATATAGTGCTTGTAGATTAATTATATAACTTACTAATCTTATTATATTTAGATAAGTTGGAGACTTTTCAAAAATACAGTCTACTCATATACCGTTATATTACAAGACAAGCTTTATAGCGAGTTTAGTACTTCGTTTTTACAGATGATTGTCGAAATTAATCGCTTCTGGTGGCAGTCGTGATGAATGACGCAAGGAACGAATTCAAGTTACGTACAAATTGCGAGCATAAATTACGCTTTAATAATTTCGCGTACGGCCGTCGGCTCTCTCAATCACTGACTACCGCCCCGCCAGGTGTCGCCAGCATAAATCCGACAGTTAAATTATAAGAAGTTAATTTTTAAGTTCCTAGTACATTGTAAAGAAGGTATTACTTTGTAACAGTCACTAGTATACAGATTTTGTAATCAAATTTAGTTTAACTCTCAAAATGAAGTCATATTTTTTACTAGATTAGATTACGATACTTTATTTTACCAAATCTAATTCCAAATTAGTTATTACAATCACGAACAAAAAGCCCGATTGTTATTGTCTTACTGTAAACCTTTGGACAGTAAAAAAGCGAGGGTCTCGAGGGACGACAAATCACTACCGCCTTAATCGCCTTGAAGGAAATGGCTTCGGTGCATTTCATCGGGAATTTCTCTTTTTAATATGAGCATCGATTCCAATTACAAAAGATCAAAGAATCGCCGCGCGGCCCACTTCGTCTTTGTTCAAACGAAAGATGAATTATTCAGAGAGCTGGAAACGTTTCAATTGGCCAGCTATAAAAAAGGAAACGGTTCGTTGCTTCTGCTACTAAATTAAAATTATTCTTTATTTTCGTCTATTAAACATACCTTGTGACGATTTCATAACGTAGCACTAATTGAACTATTAAACTATTACTGGTTGGTAGGTTGCTGGCAAGTAAGTGTATAACACCTTGTATAAATGCCTAAGTTTCAATTTGTTTCTATTTATGATCAAACTTCTCCAATGAAATATTAGTGATTTTTATAGTGTAAAAATGACGTCTCTACACAGAGCTGCTAGGATTTTAGGTAAGTACACACTAACCTAAAGTTTGACCATAAATAGAAACAAATTGAAACTTAGCTATTTATACAAGATGTTTGTATACACAATGACTGTGAGTCGTACCTGATGTGCCCTATATATAATAATAAGCTAAAAAATAAACATTAAATTATTCTAAAGCTGCCAATAACGCACCAACGCTACATTTCTACGCTACAAGTATGCTACGAAGTGCTACGAACAAAACAGAGCACTGGCCGAACCACACAACTACTGGGTAAACACTGTGATACAACTATTGAGACACGCAAATTACTATAGATAAACTGTGAAACAATTAACCGAATAAGTAGGTATGTATGTATAGCCGAATAAGTTGAACCATCAACTAAAAAGTTATATTTTGAAAGGCTCTCGCGTCTCTAAGTTGTTTGCTTTCATTGTTATTCTTGTAATAACAGCCTAAGGATTACTTTCTAGCATATTACATCCTCTGAGCAAAGTGTGCTCTGCTTGCATATTTTATTAAGTTTAGGTAACCAATTTGAGCTGATATTACAGAATGTAGTCTGCATAAATCTTCTTCTATATATCTTCTATACTTTTACACTTATAATAAAGGAAGAGAGGACAAAAAGTGTGTACTTGGAAGTAAATTTAAAAAAAAGTTGTTTAGAGGACTTAGGAAAAGTAGTAGAACAAAATTATATAAAATTTAAAATTCATGTTTGTCTGTCTGTTTCTCTGTTTGTTCCTTATAAAATTAAAAACTTCTAACCCGATTGAAATCTGGTTTTTAATATTAAATAGTTCTATTTTCGAGAAACGTCGTGGTATACTTTACATCGCAATCCAATTAGTAGAACCCGTGTACTGAATGAAAAAGTGCAACCGCTCGAGAACCGCTCGGCCGCCCGCGCCCGCACCATGATAACGCGTTTTTCACTTCCGCGGGTGAAGCCGCGGGGCGCAGCTAGTTTTAAATATTTTGTGTACCCCAACTTTACCAATTAGGTAACTTGATTTATAAGTAAAAGTTATTTAGTGATAAAAGTTGATTTTACGATCTACAGCAAAAATATCAAAATTTAGACAAATATTTGATTATTTGAAGGCTACCATCTAATTTCAAAACCTTCGAAAGTTTAATTTAGTTTTAAAATAAATGGGGACGTTATTCGGTGGTACAACATGTTATTGGACGGATTTCTTTTATGTAGAATTTAAAAAATTAGCCGTTAATCTCCTTTACATTCAATATCGTTAACTCATTCTGTAACACTCAATGAAACAAGCAATAAACACCAAAAATAAACATTTATTAATAAAATACCCGATAAGAATTTAGTTTGTCCAACAGACATCTACTTTCGTTTATTTCGTACGCAATATTGAATACGGGCGTTGTCGGAATCACTTTGGAAACTCTATCAATAAAGTCGAAAAACTTGTGTAATAACATCACCGATTATGAAAAAGATACAAGTCTTAGTGATTGTCAGTGATACTATATATAACTTTTATTACTAAGTTTATTGAGCTTATTTGGTTTGATACTTGTTAGCTTTATTTTATATACAATATCAGTAGGACTAGTCCATACGCGTTCATTGTAAGGAGACATTTCAATGAAATTAATGTATTGTTTTGTCTTAGATTTTCGTGATTTTTGATAATGAATCACCACATTTACCGGCTTTTACCTTTTTAAGTCATCTCAGTCAACCTTGAAAAAGCTAACTGTAAAGTTCTGTTCAATGCCAAATTAATAAACAAAACGCTAGTAAAACCCGGTAAATATTTTATTTCGAAATGTATGTAGTTTTAAATCAACATTTAGGTTTTGTAATTTGTCGTCCTAAAAATAAAGATTTTTCTAATGTTTTTGCGATTTTGCATTTTAATAAAACACAATATCTTCCGGATGTAACTCACGTTTTATTTATCTATTAATAATTTGTTACAATGCTATACCGACGTTTCTCGACTTTACAATCGCTTTTTTCAAGGGTTTCAGAAGATGAAGTGTTTCCTTAGGAAAATATTGTGTTTTATTACAACATTAAATTAATAAAATATTCCTGATCCCGCAGTCAGGATAAATGAACTATGAAGAGCCTTGTCTAACAAATTGGCTGATATTTCAATACACATCAACCTAAACCGCTAATAGAGTGTGTCTGTATATGATGTAGGTATAGGATAAGAGATTTTTAAGATTCCCATGGAATTCGGACTTAGGCGAGTCAACCCCCGGGACACAGTTACTCTTAAATAAAACTGGGCAAACCAACTGTTCAAATAAATCGCTACCATAAATCATTGCAGAGTGTAAGTACCCTAACTCTCCTTAACTTACGACCAAATACTTTTTGTAAACTAAACTAGTGTACAACTGCTTCAACTAAATTCATAGGTACACCGTATAAATTCACCTCATTTTAACTTCATGAGGATAGTCAGTGGAAGTTTAAAATTTAATCCTGGTAGGGGTAAGAGAGCAGAAAAGTTAACCGCCTAAAGTTTCGAGGGTCTAAACTTTGTAGATCTTCCTTAAATCCAGAAACATAGGTTTTTGTTCGAAATCACTATTAGTGTTTTGAATGGATAAACTCTTAATTATTATTATAATAATTCACATTGATTTTTTTAATAATTTGTACTGAACATACCGCGATTTTACAAAAAAAAACAATAATCGAAAAAGTTAATAATAAAAATTTGTGATGGGCGATTGCGTTACCTAGCTATACTTAGACTCTTTGTGATTGGCCGTTCTTGCATGAAAGTGCTTCTTAAAAGAAGTACATACTATATTCGTGACACTTATGAGCAATCAACAGGTTTTATCGTCTTTGGCTAACGTATACGTACCTACTATACTTAACGAGTTGAGTTTTTTTGTTAAAGAAAATGTAAATAAATAAAAATTCAATAAAACATTTTACTAACTCCGCACTACACACCATTTCTTAAGAATTAAGTAACCCTATATTCTCAACATGGTAATAAATTCCACGTAGCTTATTTCTTAACGTAATTTTACTGCGTCGATCATAGTTCCAAATTCCCTTTCCCCAGACAATAATTTTCATTCCTCTCACGGTACAAACGAATATAACAATATCATACGTGAATAATAAGTAAAAACGTGCATACTTCAAGGATGTTTCAGTAAAAGTGACATAGAGAAAACTTCTAAAACAGTTAATTTTCTTAAATCAGATCAAGGCTAATCCTTCATCTAAGTTTCCTTTAATTCGGATATAGATCAATTTCTTTTCAAAATTGAAATGAAATTAATCTATATTAGATTTTCCAGTTATTAGTATGCTTATTTATGTAGATATGTAATTCTGCATAGATGGAACCTTATTGCTAGGTGTAATAAATTAGAAAAATCTTTAATACTTTGTGTAGGAAAAAGAGTTTGTTTATTAACCTCTGTCCAGATGGTCTTTCTGTATTATATAGTAATTTTAAATCTCTTCAGAACATACATGGGATAAGTCGCGTTAGAAATACTGTACAATGGAACGACATCGGTGTGAAATGTTTCCGAAGCAAAGTTGGATCCTAGTCGTATCGGATGCTTCCATTTCGAGGATTAGCGAGCGATACGATACGTGTTCCACGTCGTCGCCCCTGACTTTATACGGATAAACTTGGAATACTCTAGAAATATCTCAATTGTTAACATCACGACTTGCTTGCTCCCTATATAAAATAAACTAAATTTTGAGAGCAAAGCCTACGTTTAACTTTTAATAAACACATATCTATAGAAATGCTTCATTACATTCGTTTTCTATTAGGTGATCTAGTGGTAGGTTGATCACAAGATAATAGTTTTCACAGATTCGCCCCTGCGACTTGACTACTGATACAACTTCCCAATAAGCAAATCGACCTCAAATATAGCTACATATCGATGAAATGAACGTATATGCGTGTTAGAAACGTTTCTTATATGCGAAAATTTCCTTACTTTTAACATTTGATAAGGCGTCTGCGTCTTACTTCGCATTTTTATGCCTAACGAAGAGAAAGTCTGATCATGACATCAATAAAAAATCGTTTAACACTCTACTATCGAAATCATGTTAGGTATTAATCTACCAAATATATAATAGTTATAACCTCACACCATATTTCAAATCATTTTCCGTTAACATGAACTAGAGATAAAATAAGGTCTGATAACAAAATGTAAGCAAGCAGTACGAGAAATAAAATAGAGAAATTATTAAGAATCATCGCAATGAACAAAATGCTTGGACGGGGATAAGATAATAGGGTTATATCCCGAAGGGATAACAAATTCGTAACCTTGTAACGATATCATAGCCTCTAGGGTACAGTAATTTTCTTTGACAAATGTTATGATGATTATGATTATTGTAATTTTGTGAGATTTTTAACGATTATAATTATTGATTTTTCTTCTGTTTTCGCGATTTTATATTAAAATAAAACTCATTTATTTACGGTTTTACTCGTCCTATTTCTATTAGCAGCATTGTTGCAATACCAATCATACGTTTCGGATCTTTTTCAGACTACTTGTTCAAGGTTTTCCGAAACGTTGGAACTGCATTGCAGATAATAAAAACAACGTGATTATAACCGTAAATTGAACTTTATTGTTATTACAATAATTATCAATACGCAATTTGAAAATTTAAAATAGGTACCCATTTATTGAGTAATATGCGGTTACACCCGCGTAAATTTCTATCCCGTAACGTATGTGACGCATCACGTATGTCATACCAAGCGTTGCTTAACTCGTATGATTATTCAAAGCCTATATCTTATTTCAACCACTAAACTATCCCTGTACTAAATTTAATTCAAATAGGTTTAACCAAAAAAAAAATCAAAAAAAGCCTATAACCTTCCTCGATAAATGGACTATTAAACCCAAAAATAAATTTTCAAATCGGACCAGCAGTTCCCGAGATTAGCGCGTTCAAACAAACAATCAAACTCTTCAGCTTTATAAAATTAGATTTCTTTTAGCGATATGAAAGTCTAATAATTATATATTTTCACTCTACCTGGTAGTATCTACATTATCCCCGATCGACCTAATTAAGTAATCTATTTGGTCCCAGATCAAGATAGGTACCCAATACCTGTAGTTAGACGTTTCCTTATTAGAGACAAACAGTCTTTGTGCACCACCCGCATGTGATACTCGATCTAACAGCTAAGGTATACCTACCTGTTATAGAGTTATAGTTCGACGTAACTAACGGAGAAGAGGAAATACCTAATCATCGTACTCAGTATTTGCTGAAACTCCGGTTTGCTAAGTCTTTTCTCAGATCTTCTCGACTCAAACACATTCGACTATAGAAACTTTAAAACAGGTTGAATGCATATAATAAAAAGTTTTAATAAACCCGAACACAATTTTCAAAATAGTTTTACCGAACCTTTCCTTGGCTTTACTCATTTAACATTTACTTTGCACTACCAACATTTATGCCTACTTAGATAATCCTTTTATACCTAAGTGTATTCAGTACCTGCATGCATAACAGTAAAAAACCTACAGACTCCTTTTATTTAAGTAAGTACTTCCAGTACCGATATGATCGCAAAAATCTACTTCTTTTGTAAGTGCTTTTAATACTAACATGACAGCAAAAATCTACTTCTTTTATAGGCCCTTTTAGCACTTACATGACAGCAAAAAACTACATCTTTTATAAGGGCTTTTAGTACTTACATGACACCAAAAATCGACTTCTTTTATAAGTGCTTTTAGTAGCAACATGACAGAAAAAAACATTACTTACCAACCTAACTAGCCAACTTCTTCATTAGAAACAGTTTAGATCCCTACTTCTCTTTAGATCCTTATTGTATTAGGTAGAAATAAACTTTCCTAAGATTACGGTGTTCGGTTCGAAAATAGCGCGCCCTAATTAGAACCGTGTCCCAAGTTTTCGCTTTATTTTATTGTTATTAAAAGATAATCGATATTGGAACAGTCTTTTGTTACCTGTTAATGTAGAGGTAGGTTTCCGGTATCGTGGCGGTATCGAACAAGATTTCATTACGCGTAGTGGTCGCCATCGTCTTTATAGTGTCATAAACGAGGAAATAACATTAAAAAGAAGCATAAAAACGGCGACCTGTGGCATTGCATCCATAGAAAACGTCTATACGACTGAGCTATTTCGTTTAACCTCTATAATGAGATTAAAGTTTACTATAACCTCGTTTTAGCTTTTTAATTATTTTTAGTTCTCTGTTACCGACTAAGGTCCAATTATTTCATTGAACTTTAACACAAACACTAAATGAAAAAAAAAACCTGCCCAGCCGCCTGGTCGCGGCAGACTGGGTAGACCCAAGAAGTCCTGGCTTGACGTCGTAAAGGGTGATATGCGTGCCAATGGTCTTACTACACGGGATGCCGATGATCGTGCGAAGTGGAGACGTAAAAGCAGGCAAGTTGACCCCGTGCACTCGAGAGGGATGCAATCGGGAACATCGCTCGAATGATACCTATATGTAAAACAACCCGGTCAAGTTCGAGTCGGACTCGCGACTGGGGTGGGTTCAAGTTTGTTGAATAGGAGCCCTCCTTAAATATTAGTTTAATTTGTTTTTAATATTGGTTCATATAAAGGCAACAAAAATACATCATCTGTGAAAATTTTAACTGTCTAACTATCACAGGTTATGAGATACAGCCTAGTAACAGTCGGACGGAGAGACAGACAAACAGTGAATTCTCAGTAAGAGAGTCCCGTTTTTACCCTATGGGTACGGAAAAGATATATAAAAATTAAAAATACAAATATTACTCGTACTAATAGAACTTCTGAAAATTCATAATGAAGACACGGTATCAGTTAACAGCTTTTTTCCAAAATTAATTTGAATGTATGCAAAGTATGACGTGACATATTTACAGACAACACACCTAAACACATATTTACGTGGCGGAGTGACTAAAGGCACGCTGTACAAAGCGGGCAACAGATGCTAGCATTAAAATTAACACGGCTGTTAATTGATGTAAACAACAAACGAACGTAGGTACTGTCAATGTCATAAGTGGGTATACATACAGAGAGTCGTAAGATTCGTTTGAACTTAGCTGCAATAATCATATTATTATACCTACACCTTACATTATATCTATATATTCCAATTGTGTAAGAATTAGGGTGATATAAATTTAGTCGAATTAAAGAGTTTGATTTCACAGACAAGCAGACGGCCAGTACGTAGGTAACAATCCTTACAAATATTATAATTATGTAAGTAACTCTGTCTGTAACGCTGTCACGTCTAAACCGCTGAACCGATTTTGGTATAGAGATAGATGGGACCTTGGAGAAGGACATGGGCTACTTTTTATCCCGATATTCCTTCGGGAACGTGACTTATGTGGGTGAAACCGCGGGGCGAATAAAGTTATAGGTATTTTTACTAAGTGCAAGCGAAATTAGACCTTACGGTGGTCACCCAGTTAAGTTGTCGACTGTACCTACATGTACCTACGTACGGATATACGTGGGGTAGTAATGGAAGTAAGGTATCACTCCATTTAATTGGCCATACATGTTGAGGTTACAGAGTTAATTGGAACTAATAACGTTGCCTGGGCCGCATTCGAACTATTCGCAAATTGCCTTATCATTCGCAGGTACTTTTGTCTTATGATTGAAGAACAGATCAGTCTTTTAATTAGAGACGTGAAACTCTTCAATGGTTACATTCAGTTTCAGCGTCTTCATCTTCATAGTAAAATACTTATTTTTTTTAGTTTTATTCGTATTCCTATTGTTTTTCAGCCTAAATATTATGTCTAGGAGTTGCGTAAGCTATCTACGAGTAAATAAAATTTAAGCTGAAGTGTATAAGTTACATAATCTTAGAGTGATCAAACATCTACAAATTGTTAATTATTCAAAAATACCAGAGTTAGAATCTAGAATTATTATAGCTACGTATCATAAATATTGGCTACAATTCCAATTACTGACTTAACTATTTATAATAATAATAATAATTTATTGATCAAAGAAGAGAAAAACACATGCAAGGTCTCTAAAATAAACAAATTAGATAATTACGCAGTTTACAGATAAATATTTATAAGAGTAGAAGACTGCGTTCAGCAGTATGTCTATTCAAATTCTTCCTCTCTAAAACTAAGCTTTATAAACTTGTGGGCATAGAGATTCAGATTCTACTACAACACATGCTGCCCGCATTAACCCACTCCCATACCAATCTTACTTATGAACTTAAATGTAGACCTTACATTAAAGTTTGCAGTACCAGATCTCTATGTTAAGCTGTATGCTTGTTCTTATAGAGAACTGGGTAGGTATTTAGATACTATAACAATAAAAGTTTAAATACTAACGAAGTTGCAATAGAGCGTATGCGTAAGTGTTCAGGTAATTATTGCGCATGATGTGTGTATGTATGTGTGTGTATATGTGCAGTGTAAGTCGTAGGCCGTGCCCCAGTCACCAGCCTCTTAAGATTTGGGTAGGGGAAGACTACATTCTCTTTTTGTATTCTGTGAGTGTGATGTATGTGTAAATGGGTGATGATATACGTGAGTAAGTGTAAGTTAGCGAGAGTGATTGAAGTGTCCGAGTGTGTTAATGGGTGTACAAAAACCCCAAGTATAAGTACGTATTTATGGCTAGATAGTCACGAAGGAATTTCTACTCCATTAGTCTTAGTAGGTCTTCAGTCTTCGTATAGTCGAGTTTTAGCAAAAACTCTACTATTTTGGTTTTACATTCCTTAAATGACAGATGATAAGTGGATATTTGTTTATTTATTGTTTTATATAAATAGGCGCCAATAAAACTTTCGTGTCTTTGAGCAAACTTGGTGTTAAATCTACTTGCAGGGTTTAAATAGGCTTTATCATGTCGTCTCAAGTTAGCGACAATGTCATCATCGACGACATTTAGTTTACGGTGTTGATTTAAGAATATCTGTAGAATAAATATTTGCCGCACCGTCAAAATCTTCCAGTCTTTATACAGCTGTTCAGTAGGGTATGTCCATGGTCGAGTATGGCCTACTTTAAGAATTGCCCTTTGAGCTCTTTCCAGGGACAACAAAAAGGTTTTGCCCGCTCCTCCCCATACAGTGATGCAGTAAGACAACACAGAATAGCACAAGGTAAAGTATATGGCAAGTAAATGTTTCTGGGTTGCCGCGTGACGTATGTTTTTGAACACTGCAATTAATTTGCGGGTTCTGCTAGTTAACTCTTTTATTTGAGGTTGATACGACAGCTGCGAATCGATAGTCACACCCAAATATTTTATTTCCTGGCAATTTTCTAGGGTAGTGCAAGAACAGTTAACCCGACCAAGGAGACATAAGGGTGTGTGAGCTATAATGTTCAGATTAGATGCACCTATCAATCCGGGTTTTTTGATGGAAAAAGTTATATATTTGGTTTTAGTAGGATTAATGGTTAACAGGCTACAGCTAAGCTTCTTTAGTACAACATTAAAACCCTCTTGGGCAATTTGAAAAGCTTTTTTCCATGAATTACCTTTGAACAGCAAAACGGTGTCATCAGCATATGTGATTATTTTACCATCCTTGAACTTTGTTTCACATATATCATTTATGTATGCCAAAAATAATGTAGGGCCCAGTATACTCCCCTGTGGGACGCCATAGGAGACGCACTGTTCCTCGCTAGTATAATCTCCCACCTTTACGTATTGGAATCTATCAGTGAGGTAACTATGAAACAGCTTCAATTGGTTATCTCTGATTCCCAAGCATTCTAATTTTTCCAACATCAATGGTACCGAGAGACTATCGAACGCTTTTGCCATGTCTAAAAATATAGCAATACATTTGTCACCCCTATCTAATGCACTAACTATATAATCGTTTAAACTTGATACCGCATGTGTTGTTGATCTGCTTTTGCGGAACCCATATTGATTATTTGATAACAAGTTGTACTTTTCAAAGTAAGAAACTAGTCTCCTATTGATAACTTTTTCTAATATTTTTGATAGGGTAGACAATATAGATATTGGTCGATAGTTATTTACCACAGTTTTTTCCCCACTTTTGTGAATTGGTAAAATTATTGCTTTTTTGAATGCGCCAGGAAAGACAGCCGTGTTAAGACTTAGATTGCAAATGTGAGTTATCGTTATGATGATGGCATCTTGGTTTTGCTTAATAATGCGTGCCGAAATTTGGTCACACCCGGTAGAGCAGTCTAATTTTAAGCTGTTTATTATTGATCTCACTTCATTTTCATCTGTTTCTAAAAGTGCAAAAGATGTTAAATTAATAGGTAGACTATTGACATAATTTGATTCAGTGCTCGGGATCGTAGATTGTTTAATTTTATTTGCCAAATCCCTGCCAATATTTATAAAAAATGAATTAATATTATTTGTAGTATTAATAGGATCCTCAACAGCCATGATTAGATCTAGTGGAAGTGGTTTTTTCGGTTTGTAGTTAGTTATGTTTCCTATAACCTGCCAAGTTTTTTTTATGTCATTACCAGCTTTTTCTAATTCAGTTCGTTCATAATCACATTTCAATCTTCGCAATAAATTCGTGCAGTAATTCCTGTAGCGTTTATATGTAATGATCAAATTGCTGTCGTCAGGAGTTCTTTTAAGTTTTAGGTGGAGCCTATCTCTGTGACGTAGACATCGAAGAACACCTTGTGTGACCCAAGGCTTTATAGTGATTTTATGCCTATGTCGTTTAGTGGTTTTTGTGTGTTTTAAAATAATATTTTGCATAATTTTAATGAAACAATTAGTCGCCGCATCACTGTCAAAACAATTAAGGACAGTAGAGAAATCTGTCATTTTAATGTCGTTGTATATATCACTATGGTTTATTTTAGTTGATAGGTTACCCGTGATACGCCTCACACCGCTGTTGAGAGCAAGCATGACCGCATCGTGATCAGTTACACTATTATTTATAACAATCGCAGTCGCTTCGTACGATGTTTTGATGAATAGGTGGTCAAGGCAAGTTAGTTTTCGTGTTGGGAAATTATGTGCTTGTAGTAAACCATGTTCAGCCAATAAATTTAAGTACTCTTCTGCTCTTGTGTCCTTTGTTTTTAATCCTATGTTTATATTTATATCTCCCACTACAATCAAGTTTTTATATTTATTTAACTGTGACAGTATTTTGTCCAGGGAATTTATAAAGTCTTCTGTTTTTTTGTATGATGGTGAGCGATATATGGAGACAACGGCCACACTGTTATTAACAATTGTCACTAGACAGTTGGCTTGGGCAATAGGAGGTTCGTAAGTTATGTATTTTATGTCATTTTTCAAGTAAATAGCCACCCCATCATTTTGTATATAATTATTTGAAGAATGTTCAACAGAATAATTATGGATCTGTGGTAAGGATTTTTTACTGTGTAGCCAGCATTCCGTCAACACTATAATGTCAGGATCGCAGTTTAAACGGGAAAGAAATAGCTGAAATTCATTAAAATTTTTAGAAATACTTCTTATATTTTGCGCTACTAATTTTAATTGTAATTTTGTAGCTGATAAATATGAGCTACACTCCTCAGCGACACATTCGTAAGATTTAGTAGCTGCTACTTTATCTATGTCTTTGCAGAGATTTATAATAGTATTCGTCATCATGACTAATTGTTAAATGTACAAAAATCTAGAGAGTTGACAACTCTCTGTTGAAATATTGAGAAGTTCTGTAATAATTGCAAAGACTAGATTTGCAGCATAAAATTGAGTAGCCACATAAGAAAAAGTTTGAGCTCGCTTAACAGTGTTTGTGTTTCGTGTAATTGATGTGTAAAGGTTTTTTATGTGTAAAATATGTGTGTGTGTTTGGAGTAGTGATACAAAGAAAAACGCATGCATACTTAAAATATAAACTATGCTAAATGTTATACTAATAAAATAAAGAAAATATATCAGTTCTGTGTAGCAAAGAAATGGACGACCCATGTTAGACATGTCTAATTTTTTTGAGACTGAACGAATGTTACAGATTTTTATTATAATAAATATCTCTAGTCATTTAATTGCATTTTGCAAATCCTTCAGAGATTGTTCCGAGGAGATAATGATTGGTCTTCCTCCAATCTCCTTACTAACATAAATTTTTCTGTTTGTTGACCAGTATCTGTAGCCGTATTTCCTTGAAAACTCTTTTACATCACCGAAAAGTTTTCTAACTGTCGGAGGCAGATACTCAGATATATATACAGGTTGGCGAGTTCCAGGAATACCTATAGTTTCTGTATTTATTTTGTCTTCCGTTTTTCGTTCCTTGTTGTATTTCCGGGCTGCTGCAAGAAAGTTGTTTCTTGCCGATACATCGGAGAATTCCGCAACGATTGCCCGGGTGGTGCCCGGCTTAGCAGGTCGACGGTAGATATCTCGCAGATTCACTGTCTTCATGTCGAATTTTAAGGCAGTTGCAATCCTGTGCATGATGCTAGTAAGGTCGGTGATCGATTCCGATTTATAATCCGAGCATGGTACGTTACGGATCTCCGCCGTTGAGCATCGTGATGTAAATTGCAGATCAGTTAATTGGTTTTGCAAAGTGTTGACACATACCCGCAATTCATTGCCCTCCTTTTCTAGTGAGTGAATCCTTGTTTTCATCTCATCAGTGCAAGAGTTTATCAACTCCATGGATTTCTCAAGACCTTTATGCGATTTCTGTAT
This sequence comes from Idaea dimidiata, assembly GCA_949358125.1. NCBI lineage: Eukaryota > Metazoa > Arthropoda > Insecta > Lepidoptera > Geometridae > Idaea > Idaea dimidiata. Next base: position 8,120,043 of record OX442339.1, on the reverse strand, counting down.
TTCTAGGTTTTGTCTCTTTAGATCAGACACATCAGTTATTAGTGTGTTCATCAGGATAGCTTGGTCATCCTTCCATGAATTTAAAGCTGAGAGCATGTCTATTATCTTGTCTAATCGGTCGGTGTCTTCGCCATCATTGTTATCCCGTGGTCGCTTACTCACTCGTCCACTAAAATCCAGTTTAAGTTGCTTAGTGCACTTATGAAATTTAGTCAAGTCTGCTTCAGATTGAGTATGTTGCAAGCTAGACGACAGGCCCCCAACGGGACGTATTTGTGATTTAGGTGCGGGGTGTTCGGTCGCTGACAATGATGCAGGCAGTACAGTGCTGTGCGTTTTATCCATTTTGGATCATATAAATTACCTATGATATTACAATCGTAATGCAGTGTGCGTTCGTAGCCGATCCAAGTCGATCTCGTAGCACAGGTCTCGTAGTACGTAGCGTGTAGCGCCGTAGCAAATGTAAGTTACTCGAACTTTCACTCTGTGCTACGACAGTGCAGGTGGCCCAGTGGTGGCGGGCTCCGCTGCAATCGACGTTGAGTGCGGCGAAAGCGACTGTCTATGGTTCGAGACCTCGGCAAGCTTCGTCAAAAACGAAAGATATTTCTGGCGACAACAGTGCAGAAATATTGTCCTCTCACTTGTCTCCTCCTCCAAGGCGTGGCGTGTCGTATCAATTGTTCAAGAAAGACAAGGAATTAAGAAACACTGAATGAACCAATCACAAAAAACAACAGAAAATACTCGGACCTCAACTCGCAACACGTCCACACAACACGACAACACAACGACTGATTTGTTATAGTATTAACGAAAAAGCGACGAAAGCTTCTGTTTATATCCTCCGTGTATATACCTAATATAAAATGAATGAATTCCAACCAATTCCTACTACAACAATTTACAAAACCGCGTTGTAATTCACTCGTTGAAATCTGTGCCATCTAATCAGAACTTATTGCAGACAGAACTATTCATATTAATCTCAAGTAACTTACAAGATTGTATACATTGGAAAGTCTGAGCATCGCTAGGCAAGCTAATACGTTAGAGGGAACAAAGTGCCTCGTTTGCACCAAGACCAATAATAGTCGGACAGTGCATTAGTTAAATGGATCCGCTTAACTGTATAGTTCCGTCAAAGTTACTCTACAATTCGAACAGAAACTTAGATTACTATACTGTTTTGAGATATTGGAAGCCGTGTTTGTTTCAGCTAGCTGCTAGATGAAATGTCAATGCTGATCTCGAAGCAGTCAATGTTGATTTCTAATATTTTGAAATGCTAATAGAGTAAGTGGTATTATTGTTATTTCTTATTTTCCTGGGTTTTCTTCCCCCTCGCGACTAAGATCATTGTAACATGATCGACACGTCGAAGTAAGAAAATTAAAAATTAATTATCAACAACCTTGAAAAAGCCAACTGTACAGTTAACGAAAGTTCGGTTCGTTTAAAACCATGAATAAAACGCGATTAAACCCGATAAACAAAGTGGTTTATCGGTATAAGTGATAAAGTAATTGTTGTAGCTGTATTTGTTTCTATCTATTTATCTTGTAATTTATATGGTGTGTACAGTAAAGTCATAGTTATAACGTATCATAATGATCATTTAAAACAAAAACTAAAGAGGTGTGAATAAAGTGATTTATTTAGTAATAATCACGAATATTTTGTTTAAATTATGATCATATTAGGTAAAAAGTTTATTATTGTTATTTACAAAGTTCTGTTTCACTAAACTAGTACAGTAAGCCAATAAACTGGCTGCAAATCTGACTGACGAGTAAGGGATGATTTGTACTAGACCGGGACAGGACCGAGTCATCTCTGAACCGAGCTACTTCTGTATGAAAAAAGTTTTTTTTGATTGTTTAAGTTAGTAAAGTCATTCCTTTTTTTATATAGAATAAAAAAAAAGACTTATACTAACCTAACATTCCCAAACCAGTAGAAAAACATCACCCATTAACACGGTGTTTTTTTTTTAAACTACATACAACTTTGTCGTATTGGCTACTTTGTGAAAATGAGACTTAAACCGATTTATACTAACCCATTTAATCTACTTGCACAATTTAGATTGTCTCATTAAAAATCGAGTTATTCAGTCTATCGCAACCGGCTTTTTATTATTTTTCACTACCAATTTTTAATAGTAAAACAACGTTAAAACAAACCATATTTTGATATCTGCCAAGTTCAAAACTCGTGTGTTGTCTCTGAACACGCTACGTTTCATAATGAATTCGTCGCGCAAACAATATTTCAGGTCAATTCACCCTAAAAGCGCAAGTGGAAAGGACACTATGGGCGATCGCAGATTATAAACTTTTTATTCTATGTATAATAATATGTATGTATTTACAAAAAAAAAGTATAATATGTAGTATATCCGTTGTCTATATACCGTACCCATACTACAAACCGAGTGCTTAGTTTGGGGCTAGATTGCACTGTGTGTAATGTCGAGCAATATTTAAATTTTATCTAGCTAGTACGATATACAATACTTCCTGTGATATTTATAAAAAGGAAATTTTAATTTGTTTGTTTGTTTGTAATGAATAGGCTCCAAAACTACTAGGCAGATTTCAAAAGATCTTTCAGCAATAGAAAGTGTCATTGTTAAGGATTAAAATTGGCTACTTTGATTCCGATAGTCCCACGAAATCTGAACTTACACGTATAAAATTGCGGGATGCCGGTAATCTTCTTTTAGTGTAATTTATTTATGAAGTATAATTATGAACAAATGTGGGTGGGATAATTATTTGAACCCGCAACCTCCTGGTTGCCCACATAGCCGTATTCACAAATGACTCTATGCTTGGCTTAATGCTTTTCCTTGCTCCTGTGAGGAAAATCAACGGCAGTGAAAATGTGACTAAAGTCGAATCCCTATCTAGTGTCGTATATCAACACGGGCCACAGATGCTAGACGTCTTAACAAAAGGTCGCCGAACTATCAACCGATAGAAAAGTATGATTATCTACACTCTCCCCAAGAACGAGTCGTATAGTACCTACAGATAGTGGCACTAAATGCAATATTCAAAACGATTCGCGATGGGACACTCGGGACGCGACAGACACACGTAGGTATGTGAAGCTGATTGCTCTGAGAATAGTACCCCTGACATGAATCTCAGATGGAAATTCATGCAAACAAAAAGAACACTGCTTATTTGGCTTTCATTTGCTTTATGTGATAAACAGAGAGGTACGTATGTTTATACCTACCTATCTATATTTATAGAACGCTCTTGTTTCACGTTTTCAAGAAGCGCAAATTCAAAATATTCACATTCATTCAGTTTGGTATCATATTTTTTCCAAACTGTTTGCAAAATTATAACAGTCGGTAATTAAATACATAACATTATTTTAATTTAACTTATACCTAAATTTAACTATTCGTCAGTAAATTTTTAAATATGACATACGCAGGTCTAGGTAAACTTATAAATAAATAAATAAATTCTGTGACGAACACACAGCGCCATCTAGCCCCGTGGTAAGCTGCTAAGCTTGTGTTACGGTGACTAGACAACGGATATATTACTTATATTTATTTTTCTTTTGTAAATACATACATATATTATACATGGAAATACGCCCAGACCAGATACAAATATTTGTTTTTAAGCATAAATATTTGCACCCAGCGGGAATCGAACCCGCAACCTTCTGCATTGCAGCCAAGCGTTCGCCCGACGCGCCACAGAGGTCATCAAACCTCAGAGGTTATATTCCCTTTACTAATATTTTTTAACCCGCGGTTGGTTTTTATTAAAGAGATGAAAAGCATTCTAAAGGCACCTAAATTATTAGTTTCGAACGTGTTTTCAAATAGCGTTTATTTTCACCATTTTATAACGTACTGTCGAAAAAAAGGCGCTCGCAGCCTTTCCGAAAATATACAAAATGAAAAATCATTTTTATTTAGCATGGAGGTTATTGGCAAAGGTCGTGCGTTGTCAACCGTTCATATTTGTTCACACAAACCAACGCATGCATGAAATCCTATTTTACGGCTCGTATCCTTCCGTTTAGAACGCCTTTTGAATGGGCCGTGTCTGAGCTCACTCGAATATCTTAACCCATATGCTGCCGAGTACTCACTACTCGACTCGGATTATAGAATAGTTCACTTCCTTTGCTAACTAACTTTATCCATGTCCCTATTGCTACTTAACTAAGTCCAAGAAAAAATGTATAACTACAATTAGCTTATAGTGCGGTTATCACATTTTTTCATATGGCTTTGATCTTTTTTGCTTTACGTGACTTAGTAACCACCACTAGGTAACTTTAACTTAATTAAATAAAACATGTTAAAATATATACGCGACGAATTGAGAACCTCCTCCCTTTTTGAAGTCGGTTAAAAAGTATTATAAAATTGTTTCAATAAAATGTCACTTAAATAAGGCACTTCCAAAATTTAATGGGAGAGAATCAAAGACTTTAAGCTTTTGGTTTAAAATAGACTAGACACAAATTTGGTACCTACGAACTTGCCAAGTGAACTCATCCTTTTTATATAATTATTTATTAGCAGCTACTAAATAAAAATCACCTGTTGGAACACGGTTCACTGCCGCATGCCGTCTTCTTACCTTTACCCGCTTCCAACAGACACAAAAACTGACTAGATGTGCGTGCTTTATTATATACCACGACATATGTCCACAATTTGGTAAGAAATTTATCAAAAACACAACAAACAATTCAAATAGTTATGTGTTAATTGTTTTCGCGATTTTGCATTATAATAAAACACAATATTAACCAGGTTTTACTCGCGTTTTATTTATTAATGGCATTGTATCAATTCACTGTCAGCTTAATCATGGTAGACTGACATATAAATTGTCTATTCATATTCTTAAAAGTTACTGTAAACTACCGCCTCATTATTATTTGTATCAAAAGGTTCTTGTATATGCAGACTTTTGAATTATTTTAAAATTTATATTATTTGTAGTATAAATTCTTCAATGGTTTTGCAATTTTGCATAATAAAACACTTACTTGTGTCTACCTTGAAAAAGCCAACTGTAAAGTTGGCGAAAGCTCGGTCGTTTTATAAATCATGAATAAAACGCGATTAAACCCTGTAAATATAGCGTTTTATTATTTGTAGTAACTGAAACACTATCATGGTTTCGGAACGTGCCCTCACATGAGAAGAAGCCACAAAAAAAGTAATGTTCCGCTCTAATGGTTAGAAGTATAATATCTTTGGATTGGTTATTATTATTATTATAAAAGCCTTATAGTGCAATGGTTTGAGTTAATTTATGGTGGTTAATATCGTTCATATGGAAATCTGCTAGCACTGGGCGGTCCGTAGACTCGTAGATATAATGAAACAACGCTTGGGCGTCGTTCCCAGTGCACGCGTCATATGGTTTTTGCAGGCGGTTTTTACCCGACTGTCAAGAAAGGGTTATATTTATAAAGGTATATATTTTCGTGCGTATCTTGTACGTGTGTATGTATGGATGTTTTTTATCATTCATATAGTCTATTGAATTGTCTGAACAAAACCATGAAAACTCAAATATTCTCTACGTTTTACAGTTTCGATCAAATCATAAAAAAGAATCACAAAATGCCTAAAAAAATACACAAAGGGTTATCTAATATACCTACGTATCTATAACATTTTTTCTTTAATTAATTATATTAAAGGACTCCTTTTGCACATAGGTAATATAGTCATACTTCACTGAAAATCAAACAACTCAGCAATTTAATTACAAAACCTCTGTACAAAAAATGAGTCTGTATATGAAACCGCAAACGAGCTTGGTATTGTCACAGTACGGCGCCGATAAACAATGAGGAAAATAATAACTCGAAACAGATTGAAATGCGGTTAAAACTCACAGTCACAAAAGTAGTGATTTGCCGAGTCGCTGTTTTTGTGAATCGAGTCGACTCGAGTCGGTCACGGTAATTGAATCTATTCGAGTCCAGCTGTGGTATTCTCTAATGTAACAGCCTAGAGCTCGACGCTGTTTCAGCGTCGGATTTGAGCAATACGACGCGACGCTCTGATTAGACGCTCACTCTGATTCAACGCTGAAATAGCGTCGAGCTCTAGGCTGTTACATTAGCGAACACCACTGCAGTTCTCCAGTTCTATGGTTTTATTCGAATGTTGTCTAGTTTTAAAATTTGAGCCCGAACCTCAAGTCTAGTTTTATCTATCACACAATAAAGTTAAAATTCCATTAAAATAGCTTTTGAGGCTATTTAACAACTTCAGACATGATTACACCTATACTTTTTTTAACAATTTGCCGATCATTTTGCCCGAATCGAGTCTGGCGTACTCAAATCAAAACAAATTGGTATTTGAGAAGGCGAGTCTAAAGCAGGAACCGAGTCTGACTCGAGTCAAGTCGTACTCGGCACATCACTACACAAAAGGTCTCGCGGGTACACCGTTTATTGTCGGACGCATTTTAATGAACTCTACAGTAGCCGATGAATACAGATGAAGGGTCCCATGTTTTACTCGTACTCTATTTCGTATACAACGTGTTTCAGTTATTCATAGCTTCCCGATACGCGAGCTTAGCTACCGCAATGTTGTTTATGCAAATACCGAAACACTGGTCATTAGCAAATAAGAGTATTTGGTATCCAATATTTGGTTAAACTGTTTATGTAGGTACATTAACTCGCTTTGTGTTATTTGACTTTGGTTTTCGTTTTGAAGCGTTTTGATTAAAACTGTATAACTAAATGCGAAAAAAGTTACTATTTACTTAAAATTTGGGTAAATTTAATAAAACACGCTGCCATTCATAAAAAAGTAATAAATTCGTGTCGTTGCTTTCGTAAAAATTATTACACGTAAGCAAAAATAATTTAATGCGATGCCTCTAAGACGAATAACGGTGCGGACAATGAAAAATAATTAAAAGTAATAAATCTCTCGGCAGGTAACAAAAAGGTGAAGAGCTTAATAAACGTCGCATGTCTGCGGCGAGAGCGTGGGAACCGACACACGCGGCGCGACTCAAACTGCCTTATTCCGGAGCATACTGATACTTCGACTAATTATAGTAGGTAATTCATATCCATTCCTACCTTTACTGCACTTTCATTAGACTGTTTATATTTTTCTTTTGTAATTAAAACAGAAAATTGAGACCTGAACCGATTATAGGTTTAGTTTGTTTCTATCTACGTAGACACCTGACGTTTCGAAAGCTTGAAAGGTTTTAATCTACACTAGAGTGTAGTGTAGGATAAATCTTCGTACGCAGAATTAGGTGAGAGTTTCCTAAAATCTCCAAGAATGGATGGGTACATTGTAGTATAATATTCAGTATTCCAAATTGACGGATCTCACTCACTATGGTCTGTACCAAAATTATTCAGATGTTTCTATGAATTTCAATTGTATTAGGTAAGGACCGGTTTTCACTGTACGAGTAGACTTGATCGAAGCTTCCACAAATGGCATAGGTATTCAATATATTTTCACAAATTTCAACCTTTAGTGATCGTCTATACCTATCTACTTACTTACATAATATCATATCTCATCAATTTGATTGTATGATAATACCTACTTCGTTTTGTGCTCCGTAAGTTGGCATTACCATTAATCACAAATGATCCCATGATATGCCTAGTCAATGCTAATTATTCCGACGTTCCTACGAAATATTTAACGATTTAATACCAACACCAACAACAAATGTTTACATACCAATTTTTTTTATCAATTACTTCATACTATATCATCCACTAGCTGCGGTTTCACCCGCAGAAGGGAAAACGCGTTATCAAGGGCGCGGGCGGCCGAGTGGTTCTCGAGCGGTTGCACTTTTTCGTTCATTACTCGGGTTCTACTAATTGGATTTCGATGCAAAGTATACCACGACCTTCCTTGAAAATAGAACTATCAAATATTGAAAACCAAATTTCAATCGGACAAGTAGTTTTTAATTGTATAAGGAACCGACAGATAAACAGAGAAACAGACAGACAGACATGAATTTTATAAATTACCTAAATAATTTTGTTCTACTACTTTTTCTAAGCCCTCTAGACAACTTTTTTTTTATTTACTTCCAAGTACAGACTTTTTGTCCTCTCTTCCTTTATTATAAGTATACATAGATAGATAATTCTTGTAGGATAGACAGCCAGCCTACTTTATGACTATAGTACTATAATAAATTCATTTATTGGCTACAAAGGCCCACTACCTACTAGGAAATACTATACCTACCTACCTATACGCAATGAGGATGATGAAATCGAAAAATGTTCAGAATATGCCTGCAAAACGCCCAACTGCCCTACTCCGCATTCCATGAGATTAGAATGGACACCTGAAACCTTTGCACCGCTTAATTACCTTTCATTATTTTTTAATTACCCATGATTTTTTAAATCACTTTGTATATAATCGCATTAAGAGACTGCATTATCTGTTCCACTACAATCTTTTCATTTAATTTTAAAATAAAGTTTTTTTTACAATAAAACTAACAGTTTTAATACTTACTTTAAAAACCTTATTAATTTGTCTTATAAAGTTTTAAATATATATTTATTTTGTTTTGAATGTGTCTGATGTGGTAAAGACTGAATTTACCTACCACATCTGACGATGCCACGATTAAATAATTAAAAGTTGCCCTAATCAGCTGTGGTATCATCTAATTAGCATCCACCGCTGCTAGTTGCTATTTACTATCAAAAAACATATTTCGTATTCTACATTCCTGTTTTCCGGATCACCGGTGACAACCACGTTACGTCAAAGCAGCAATGTACTGCAACTTAGCAACTACTAGCGGTAGATGCTAATTAGATGATACTACAGCTGAGTCCCGTGATTTCACCCATGTTCCATCACGATATTCCCGAAAGCGGAAAAGTAGCTCTGCTTTGATGCTATTGTGGGAAGGGAATGAACCCTTGACCATTTTCCATCACTCGCAGATGGCTATCCATCTGCGTGTGATGGAAAATGGTCAATTCACTTATTGAGTATTTTAGCCTTTCTATCTCTGATAAATATTATTTAGGTACATCTATTTCTAGTAGTTTAAGTTTATTTATGCGAGTTTAAGTATAGAATATTGCATGATCTCACTGAAGTTTCCATAAATGCTAGCATCAACTTTCCTTTTTCCGTACCAACCGTGTACCGTCTTCTGTGCAACATTAATGGCGTTTGGTGTCATATTTATTACTAACACTAAAAGACATTTAAATAATTGGTAATAAGGAAAACTTCTGTTTTTGGTAAAATAAAGAAAAAAAACTTTTGCTATATGATAACCCAATATCGTATGGTAATGCGTACGTAAGTAGATCGACTCGGTTTCATGTATTTTTTTTATTGTATCAGAAGAATCAAATATTCTTACTGGTGGAAATAAGGTAATAAAATATTCATACAACTTACTACCCGTTGTCTTAATTTTTTTTCTGTTATCACGTTTTATTTTGTTTGTAATCATCTTTTTTTTTAAATTAAATTTAAACGCGAGCGCGCGCTCTTGCTAGTTTTTCCCAAAATAAGTATTTTGGGACAAACTCGCAATTGACTAAAAATTGAGTGTGCCATCATCTTATATGGTTTTGGATTTCCTCCAGTTACTAATAAAAATGTATACTGCGATGAAAATTGAAGATTTCAGATCTATATTTCGTAAATTTGTTTTTATTGCTCAAGGCATATTTACTAGAAATATTTTTAAATGAAAAATTTCAGATCTTTTCTATTTCGCATGAATATTAAATATCTTAGGAAAACTGGATAAAATTATGCGAACTCCGGCTTATATAGCAAGAAGAACACAGCTTGTGGTCGCTCCCACGGTCTCGAGCTAGTAGGTATAGTTCAAGATTTTTTTTATTAAAATTTGTTTTCAATTTGTCTTTTTTTGCAAAGTGTACACTACCTAGCAAGTAGTAGTGTGAAGATCGTAGAAGGATATATTTCGCGCTATCTTGACCGTTTGTCGTTGCCATGTCGTTAAAAAAAATAAAGTAAATTTGAAATAAAATACTGTTAAAAACCACGCAATTTAAAAAAAAATTGATTTTTTATTTGTTGTGTTTTTAAATATTATTTTTAGCTGAGCGACACAACGCGACGACTTTGCGACGACTTATCTCTATGGTGGGGTCCCAATATCTGCATATGAACGCTTTAGAGTCGGCTAATATTTTTGTTTCCATCCGTCCAAGCAATCGGTAGATTAGGTCACACTCCATGCCATGAGACCTTCACAAAATCGTTTTATAGGGTTCCGTACCGTTGTATATGATCTTATCTCAGAAAGAAAGTTGATTTCGCGATTCAGGATTTCGTACTAGTAACGCCATCTAGTAGGTGCTGTGGGCGACCGCCACAAGCTAAAAAAACGAACTCTTATAAGATCATTGTCCATCCGTCTGTCAAGACCAATACCCTTTATTGTTGTCTTTAATTGAAAGACGGACGGAAAGAATAATAATACGGTGACTAAGATCAATCAAGGTTTTAGATTTAATGTAGGTGAATTATTTGTTATTTATTTTAATTCCATCGTGTTAATTAAGTATTATGAATAATTGTAATTATTAATAAAAGTAAATAAAATATGACCAATCAGTACCTACTCGGCATTCGTAAGGATTCCGGATACTTCTCATTTTTACTCGTTGCGTATCTAAAAACATCCAAACGTTTATAGAGTTTTACTATGTTAACTACGTACTTTGAAGTTAAATCAAACTTGTAACATTTCGGATCCCAAAAGTCCTAAATAACTTTAATAACGTTTTAATACAACTTACGTTCAAGTAGTTGAACGAAAAAACTAGTTTCAAAAGTAATATATCGTCGGAATAGCTACAAATGATCTTCATCACGACAGCTTAAAAAACATCCCAAAAGTTATGAATACTCTACCGAAGTTGTTCAAACATTATCGTCGAGAATTTCCAACTTCGATTTTGCTCTTTGACAATGTATTGTTAAAGTTTACGAATATTTTGCAGCACAAATAAATTGAGTTCAGAATGTCAGAGGTAGAAATCGGGTGGGAATGAGGAATGTTACTCATAATTACTATGTCTACTTTGAGATATCAGTAAAATATAGTTATATTAGTTACGTCCCCCAGTTTAACCGTAAGTCCCGATCCCGTGGGAATATCGAAATCAAAAGTAACCTATGTTACTCCGCGATGACGTATAATGTAGCTTTCCATTAGCGACTTATTTTTAGTCTATTCATTAAAAACTAACAAACAAACAAATACATGCTTCTTGTTTATAATATTAGTATATACCCTCTTATTAGTGAAAACCTCAGGTTTTCATACAAATTCAGGACGATAATTCTGTCTTTAAAATAGGTATTAGGTAAAATCAATAAAACTAAAAATATTAAACTTTTTAAATGCACACGATTTGTTAACCTTTTTACATTTTACCGGGTCTTACAGCCGCATACAGAAACGTAATTTAACATTTGAGAGGTACTTAAATTATTGAGTAGATTCTTAATTAAAAATTAGTAAGCTAATCTTTTAATTTGACAGCTGCTTCTTTGTTTTAGTAGTTCTCAATGTTGAGTAGCGTTTCTGGAGCCGTTAATCGCGTATTATTATTTTCTTACCTCGACGTTTCGATTATGTTACATATGTTACATGATCTTGGGTAAATATAATATAATACGCGACTTAGACCCGGTAAAATGTAAAAAAAACTAAAAATATTATTATTATCTATGCATGTAGGTAATTATAATCAACGAACACCTTCTGTCAGGTTGGCACCGCGCCCGGTCTCCTATTACAAACAGATTTTTTATTAAATGGAAATTTGCCAGAAAGATATTTTAAAAGCGAATAGGAAAAAATCCACTGCGGTACGTCCGCTAACTCTTTATTTGTACAGGGTATCCTGACGGGTAGAAGTTAAAAACAGCTTTCACCGGCCGACGCGTTTGAATAAGTTTCGCTAAAGTTTTATTGAAGTTTGCAACCTTTGGGTTCGGCTTGATATATGTAGCCTTCGCATCTGGCCCGTCGTGGCCTAACTTAGTGCACTCATAAATTATTCAACCCCCTATGTTGTTCAAGTACCTTGCTTACTGTTACTTACACATGTTTTTATTTTTAACTCCCCTCCAATTTTATCCGCAATGATATATTTTCGAGTTGATTTATGTGAAGAATCACGTGGTGTTGGATACGTGAGCAGCATGTAGCGTGTTAATTAGTAAAATACACAAAAAAAACCGGCAAAGTGCGAGTTGGACTCCCGTACCTAAAGTTCCTAAAATCACGTTTTTAGTATGCAAGCCCTTATAAAGAATATCTTATAATAATATATAAATATATACATTATACACATATATATAATATATAAAATTTTATATATCGGCATCGAAAGACTGTTCAAGATATATAGTCCAACAGACATGCAGATAGTGTTAATGGGTTCCCTAAATTATAATAATATTGGCGAGCATTAAGTAAAATAATTTGGGCTACGAAACTCGTAGCACATTCGTAGTACGACTGGTTATTGTTAAAACTAGTTTTTTGAAAGCATAAAAGCCCTAGGCAAGTATTGAAACAGACTTAGCGAAAGTCTATCCACTTTCACCAGACTGAGTTCAAAATTTTACTGCCAGCGCTTGCGAACACGGTGCTCTTCGCATACTTTTTTTAGTTAATTTATTTTTTTATATCAGTCAACATCGCAAAACCGAAGATAAATATTAAAACTTTTTGTTATAACTGAGTCTAACTCTGGCTAAAATGATTACCGCCCAATTAAAGTCCTACACTTTAGAACCCGGCAAAATCAATATAAACAAATCGTATTGCCACTTATTCACCTTTCTCGCACTGCTACAAAGTGGAACTCTCTGCCCGCGTCGATGTTCTCTCTTCCTTGGAGTATTCAAGTCAAGAGCGAATAAGGTGTCTTCTAGGCAATCACGTTACCATGTGAACCTCATTGTCGCATCTTATCGTGTGATGATGATTCTTATCGTGTGATGATGATGAGGTCTAATGTTAGCCTATCTCTTGTAAGAAAAAGTACGGCTTCAACCTAATATCTCAATGGCCATCAAAAAGTTTTTTCTTCTTCTTTTTATTACTAACATTGGTTATGTTAAAACACTTTATAAATTTATCGGGTTTAATCGCGTTTTATTCATGGTTTTAAGCGAACCGAGCTTTCGCCAACTTAAAAAGTAAAGTAAAGTTGGCGAAAGCTCGGTTTGTTTTAAAAAGTAAAGTAAAGTTGGCGAAAGCTCGGTTCGTTTAAAACTATGAATAAAACGCGATTAAACCCGATAAATAAAGTGTTTTATTATGCAAAATCGCGAAAACCATAGAAGAAATTTTATTGGTTATATTGGCCGTACCTACACTGGCTGTGGAATCATAAACAATGTAGTACATCTGAACAAATCCCCTGTTCGGTGTTGCATGCACGCAGTTACATACGAGTATAAGTGGAATTGGCCTGAACTACTACATGTGGCGTTCCTGAAACTTTTAACTACTAAACCCGGTATTGCTGTGTGAAGTTTGTGCGTAAACATGAGACTTGTTACTTATTTGAAACTGGTAGTAGACGGATTGTCTTACTAATATTATAAACGCGAAAGTTCGTATGTGTGTATGTCTGAATGTGATTTTCTTAGTCTTTCACGCTGAAACTACTGAACCGATTGCGATAAAACTTAGAATGTAGGTAGGTACCTAGCGGGAGACCTGGAATAACACATAAGACACATTTTTATCCTAATATTTCTGCGGGATAGGTACGTATGCGGGTGAAACCGCCTAGATCCGATAGTATAAAATAATGTATACTTATAATAAAATCGTAACTTAGCGGTGTCTGTTTTTGAAAGATATTTTGAACTAAACTATTTTTAGGGCGGGTACGTACTAACGTAACAGACCACATTTCCGTGTTAAACTTTTTGTCTATATGTCCGTTTGGATGTTTCTCTGTGCGTTTGTGCGCGCTAATCTCGGAAATGGCTGGACGGATTTCAACGAAATTTAGTACGCAGACAGCTTAAAACTTTGATTAACATATAGGCTAATTGGTATCCGGATATCAAGTCCGGATATCTGGATATCCAGATAAAAAATAAAAAACACGTAATTTCGTTCTTTTTGAACCATTGGCATGTATCGTCATCAATCGTCATCATCACTTACTGACATACAAATCTTGCCTTACTTCATTTACCTACTGCAGAGCAAAATCCACTCTTAATACAATAATAAAATAATTCACTATCATAACAAACGTACTTGCGTCACGGAGTCTATCCGAGAGTTTTACCCCGAAACTAAGTGAAGCGTAGTTTATTTGCAAACATCTGATACTGAACATCTGCGACAGGGAGTTTACGTAAACGTAGTACACACACGGCACAACGTCAAATCTTGTCACCCCTGAATCACTTCTGAATATAGAGTAAACACTTGACTTGGAGCACATTGGAGCGGGTACTCGAACACGAGGACCCTCTCAAGACTCGCGCCTTTCACAGGGCGTTTAGCTTCTTTGTAAACAATACCTTTTCTTTGATTTATTGTTTTGCCTGCTCATCTAATATATATTTAGGTACATATAGAAGACGAAATATCATAAAAGCAAAAAAATAATAGGGAAAGTTTGTTTTTAATATTAATGCTCATTTGTTTGCTTGTTAGATAGTTGAAAACTAAAAAACTATCGAATCTTGAGATTTACTTTTATTTTTCACTGTTGTATAAGGTCTTCATTTTATAAAATACTAGCTGCGTCCCGCGGTTTCACCTGCGTAAGTCCCGTTCCCGCGGGAATATCGGGATAAAAAGTAGCCTGTGTTAATCCAGGTCCCCAGCTAGGTACCTACATTCTAAGTTTTATCGCAATCAGTTTAGTAGTTTTAGCGTAAAAGAGTATCAAAATCACAAACAGACATACACACATACAAACTTCTACCGTAGTGTACTAGTTTCATCGCAATCGGTTCAGTAGGTTTTGCGTGATTGAGTAACAAATACACATACATACATACATCCTCACAAACTTTCAGCTTCATAAAATTAGTAGTAGGATAGGATAATAGTATCAAAACATAGATACTGCAATCGCCATTGTCTGTATTGCAATCCAGCTAATTAATGCGGTGCAGCTTTTACTTTCTTTGAATTTCCTTACAACATTGAGACGATTACAAGTGTAGCAAGGGGCTCAAGCTAGTCGGAAATATTTTAAGCACTTGTTTAAATACGAAGACAAAAGCAACATCTTACTAATATTATAAACGCGAAAGTTTGTATGTAAGTATTTATGTACGTGAGGTTGTTACTCTTTCACACAAAGACTACTGAACCGATTGCGATGAAACTTAGAATATAGGTAGCTGGGGACCTGGATTAGCACATAGGCTACTTTTTATTCCGATATTCCCTCGGAAACGGGACTTACGCGGGTGAAACCGCGGGGTGCAGCTAGTCGTTATATAAATTTATTTCGTTAGATTACTTTCTCAGAGGTAAAGATCTAATTAGATATATCTAGTAAACTAGCTTTCAAAGTCAAAAAGTTTAATATTTAACAAACTGAGTCAATGCTCCAAACAGCACAAGATAACACACGTACTTCGGTTTTAGATCCGTATTCCCAAAGTAAAGTTAAACGGGAGACGTCGCGAAAAAGAAATAAACAGCTTTGTGCTAACGCTCAACTTGATTTTCAGCTCTCCAAATGCTCAAGGGGTTCACGTGTTCATGTTATAGATACGAATGTATGTGTCTATATGCAGGAAACTCAAAACTGCTTACAGTGTTGTGCACGTAGCATAAGTTCTAACTGTCCGTGTTTTAAATATTTTTGTTTTGTTTTCTTTATCGCTTGGGATTAACCCATATTTCATACAAAAATAAAACTAAAAAAATCCCTTTCAATGTTGTTTCTAAGGCTGAAATATATAGTGCGTACTTTGACTTTGCTCAGACTGAGCTTAACAAAAACTAAGCATAAACTTTGAATTGGAATTTATAGTCGAAATTCATTTTGTAATAAACAAATAATATAAAAAGAACTTTATAATATGTCATAACAGAGAATCAAGTTTAGGTCATTATTTTTGATTGGTTTACATTTTAAATTTGAAAAACTTCGACTTAACTACTAAGCTAAAACTTTGGATAGTTGCGAAGATAGCTTTGTAAATACCAAAAATTGTCTTAAACCAAAATTTTTGCTTAGAAATTTCAAAGTACGGACAAAGTATAGATTTTAGCCTAAATCCTCTGCATCCCGCATACCACAGGCTTTTATCTAATAAACTTTTTAAATTCACACGATTTGTTAACATATTTACATTTTGCCGGGTCTTAACCCACCCTTGAAGGATTGAAATTGTTTAAGACAACCCACGACTCGTTTCATCAACTGTCTCGAGCACTAATACCAAACTCCAGCATAACTAATACTTACATCGAGCAGTGGAGTTTCTGTTAATGAGGCGAGTCTTGTGAGTTACAGTCAAGTCAGAAAAAATATTTAGAATTCCGGACTTGAGTTTTTTACAACACTATTTCATTATGGATTTGTTAATATTAAAACAGTCAAACTTATTTAATTCCATTGAATGGATTGGGCTAAAACTTTTCCAATGTCTAAAGTTGAAATATTACTTAAAAAAAAAACAACAAAAAAAAAAGAATTGATAAAAATGACCAAAATAACCTCTACATAGGTACAGAGCCACCGACCAATTAATCTGTTTTATCATCTGAAGTCGGGCAGCCAAACTAAGTACAATATGGAACCAACCAGTAAAACTGCCCGACTTCAGATGATAAAACAGATTAATTGGTCGGTGGCTCTGTACCTATGTAGAGGTTATTTTGGTCATTTTTATCAATTCTTTTTTTTTTGTTGTTTTTTTAAATTATTGTTTGTTTCTTTTTGAAGTCGGTTTTTTAATTGTTAAATTATTTTTTTATTTTACCCTTTTTAGTATACTTATCTACCTAACAATCAACAATATTGTTACCGTAATTTTCATTATTGAGGAGTTTGCTGATGAGAAGGTGGTTTCAGGTGCCCCATCAATCTGTACTTAGTTCTTTAGGGGTCTATTCTTTTTGGTAGAAGTCCAAAAATGAGTAATTTATTGAATTCTGGGATGCTATCCTGTCCATCATTCCGAAGATACTCATCAGATCCTTACCAAACTTTCATGGGACCACCTCGTAGCTTCCACCTTTCTATTAAAAAAAGAACTATATCAATCGGTTAAGCCATCTTCGTATAATCGATGAACAATTGAAGTGAATACAGCGTTTTGAGGAGCATTCCCGGTCCTCACTTCGAAGATCCTCATCAGATCCTCATCAAATTTTTATGGGACCATCTCGAAGCTTCCACCTTTCCATTAAAAAAAGAATCATCTCAATCGGTCAAGTCATCTTCGAGTAATCGATAAACAACTGGATTGATTAATGCGTTTTGAGGAACATTTCCGTTCATCACTCCGAAGAACCTCATCAGATCCACATCAAATTTTTATGGGACCATCTTGGAGCTCCTACCTATCCATCAAAAAAAGAATCATCTTAATCCGTCAATCCGTCTTCGAGTAATCGGTAAACATACAAAAAAAAAAAAAAATATTATACATACAGACGAATTGATAACCTCCTCCTTTCTTTTGAAGTCGGTTAATAAGTAGTCATCGTTCAAAACTTTACTTTAAGATGGTCTTTACTTATTCGTTTTAGAATTCTAAAAGCGACAAAAGTGTCTTAGCTTGAAAATAATAATAAAATAAAATTAATAATTTGTGTTTAATTGATTATTGTTTAGACAGTTGAATTTATCAAAGGGCGAAATACCTATTTTTACCAAAACATTTATTTGTAAAATGACAATTTTATATTATTTATTCTCTTACTTACACATTTCTAACTATATCAGTGTTTAAAATTTAATATATTTCATTTACACAAGGTATAATGTGGGTGTGTTTCCTTTTGAAATTTCATGGCAATACGTGGCGGGCGGTGTTTTCTGTCGATTCGAGGTTAACAGTTCGATATACCTAAGGAATGGGGAACCATTATCGAGTCAGTAGTTTATTTTTAGTAGCTATCACCGAAAATATATTTTTTATATCCCTCACCATTTCATCGGATTATTGCGTTCCTAATCTAAAGGTAAAAGACATTGTGACGGAACTCGATTAAATTAAGTTACTACAGCGAAAAGGAGAGCAATTCCGATTCTCATAGAATTCAAATGAGCTTTTTATTCAAACACAAGAGTGGAGGAAACACTAAAACAGACGGTTCCACTCCATAGCATTAGGAACATCGAGGTGACTTCACTGCTATCTGATATATTTTGGATAAATGGTAAATTTTGATCTCGAATCTGGTTTTATAAAAAATAAAATTTAGTTGATTTAAGTAAACTATTTTTCGAGTAACAGATCAGAGGCATAGAATTCGTTCTAGTTGGAACAGTTTCACAGAACCAGTTACTCCATTATTTGCATTTTAGTCCTGAGTTCGGAGAGACCAGGTCAGTAGGTACTTCGATGGGCCACCTCTTAAGTGTGGGTTTTTGAATAGTGGAAGATAACGTGTTACGCGAAAGAATACGGCTTGTCAAACATATTAAAAAAAAAAAAGATAGTTTTTAATCCTTTATTTGAATATTTTTTCTAAAAGATTTTACATAAAGCCAGGCAGATATGATACGGGAACAGTTTGTTTAAATTAAGCACTACTTTCAATGGTTACTTTAAAGCTATACAATCTTAAAGCAAAAGTCTCAAGATTTATCTTCAATTTAATGAAAATAAAATTCATTTCTACTATATTTTCGATATGATGGATAAATATGTCTAATTCAGTTTATTTATTAATCTCATAATTTATAATATTGAATTTGACTTAAATATAAATTATGTTTTATATGAACGTTTCTAAAATCTTATAAATAAATAATTATAATGTACAACTTTTCTACATAGTATTTTTAATAATACACAATTAATTAAGCTGAAAATACATTGTTTCATAACAATCAAATAATACTAGATTAATACCTAGTTTCAGTAGTTTACGTAGACATTTTACCCCTACTATCAGAAAATATCTATATAATATAAGTACTTTTGAGGCCGTTTTCAACATACATTTAACTACAATTCATTGACCTTATTCAATTTTTTTCCATACTTATATACGTTAAATAAAATTTTCGTATATGTTCATATAATAAAAAACAGGGAAGTTATTTTACAAAATGTTTCGACTTGGGTCTTTCAAAATGTTTTATTTACACGAAATATTTACAAAGTATACATAAAACGTATTATTTATAGAGTAAATATAATTTATCTACGTAGCGACTAATAGCATATTAATCTATTGAATGCCTACCGTCGTCGTCGTGGATTGATTAAAACTTAATATTGTGTCCAGGTTTTGGCTGTAATAAAACGTTGTCTGTTAATTGTTGTCAAAATGTAAGTAAATAATTAAACATGCTTTCCATGGATAGTACTATGAGTGCTAGCTTTGTTTTTTTTGAAGCATCGACAGTAGTGTATATCACCTTCGCGCAAGTGGTATCGTCAGGTTTAAAAGGCTAACAAAGCAGTGAAATTGGCCACGTGTGTGGCAACTATAGGTCTCAATTGCGGGGCAATATGGGCAATAAAATAACATGATGATTAGGCATAGGTACCGTCAAACAAAAGTATTTTATTTATTAACTGTACCTACTTACTATAATAATTACCTTTATACTGCATATCTCGGTGCATGCTAGGGCAAGTTTTTCCGGGATACTGGAAGGACAAAAAAACATCGATTTTCAAAAAACAATCACAATGGAACCCAATATCTAGGATCTAGTATGAAGATATTGAGATACAAAACTATGGATCTAGCTGCTAGAGTTGTTTTTACAAATTCAATATGATAAGAATTTGACATTTGGCAATTTCAATATAATACGAGTTTTTTTTAACAGAAATTATTTAGAATGTACCTATAGAGAAACCCATTTGTAGCTCTAGCAATTAGCAACTGTTTCAAATGACAAACATATTACTGCAGTGATGTAACAAAATCTACTGCCACACAAAGGCTTTTAGGATTATTGCTATGAATTTAAATGTCTCCTCCATCTATTAAAAGTTATGACCATTGGTGTAATAGCAGTGTAAATAATTGATAAAAATGTAAGGTCGCTTGGAAATTTTGTAGTTTAATTTCGTATCTTAAGGGAAGGCTTTAAGGTAGTGTTTACCTTGCTCAGGTCAAAGTCGATGTTAGTCCGCACGGCTCGGTGGTGCAGCGGCTGTGGAGGTCGAAAGTTGTTCCCTAGAGGAGCCTTCGGGTGTCTCGCGTCGCCCTGCATCAGTCGCCTTAAACCGTGCAGCTGTTCAAATAATAACATTTCCATTTGGATTTCAAATGTTCTTTGAAACAATAAAATTTAAATAAAGCCGCTCCTGTTGTAGGTACCAATAATTGGTACTAAACGTCATAACAAACTAAAGCAACGACCGACTGCTAAACACAGTCATTGGACACAATATACAAGTCAGTCCGGAGAAATTAGGATAAAGGGTGGCCTTTGTGTTATTTTAGGCAGCTATCTTTGTCCTGAGTTTCATTGCAATCGGGTTAGCGCTTTTTGCGTGAAGGAACAACAAACACTTACATGAATAAAAAAATCACATTTATAATAATAGTAGGATTCGCCCCGCGGTTTCACCCGTGAAACTTCCAATTCCAAGCCTATGTTCTAGGTCTTCAGCTATATAATGTAGCAAGTTGAATATCTATGAAACTAATATGACCAATTTAATCAACGCTACATAGCCAATTTACCAAATTAGACATCAATAATAACGATGATTGCTATACAAACAGTTCGAGTGGGGTTAATTTTGCAAACAGAACCACATATAACATGTTTCGATTTCATTATGATGTTGTAAACAACTGTGAGGCGAAGCGATTTCAAGTAAATTGAAATTTCTTCTTTGAACGTGTGGCGACCAAAGACGAAAAAACCAGTTGACTGCTAATACCTACCACGAATATTTCTACAAAAAGACAACTCATCGTTGCGAGGTGAGAGGTAATGAGGGGTGAGGTAATAATCAAACTTTGTGATTGGCCGATGCGACCTATCTATACCTAGTTAGACTCATTTAGCCTTATTATTACACGTGGAGTAAGGTCAGAGTAGTGAGAACATGCTTTGTCTTTTTCCGTGACAAGAACTTTCAAAGTTGACAGAGAGAAACAAAGAGCAAAATAACTACTCCGACCATACTACCTTTTATTAATAAGGCTATTTGTGGTTATCCGTTCTTGCACGAGAGTGCTAATAAAAAGACGTATTATTTTTGTAATGTACTAATATGCTACACATATATATATTTATCACAGAGCGGTATTGGTCTAGTGGTAGATACCCCGACTTTCATTCCGAAGGTCGTGGTTTCGAATCCCGACCAATATCTTTTTCTTTAATGTGTGCTATTTTTAACGCTCTTACTGTGAAGAAAAATATCGTGAGAAAACCCACGGCTTAAAATCACGCACAAAGGGCCAATAGTAGGGCTGATTGCGGTAATACCCGGTTAAAACTTTAACTTTATCTACTTATTAGCAGTCAGCTGGTTTTGTCGTCTTTGGTGGCGACCTATGAACACTACAGTCAGGTGTGTTTGTGTGTGTGTTGCGGTTTCCCAGATTAACGTGCTTGGCTCACGCGATGCCCTATCTCGTCCTCATCGATGTTTACGCTATATTAAACAATTCGACTTTGATTATAGTCCAGTCGTTCATTTAGACTTGTGAATATGTAGCTTTTGGGACCTTTGTGGTGAGCGGTCGTGATTTTAATTAATTTGGTTTATTATTTGGTCAATTCTAATTCAACAGTATTAATTAGCGAGTTTGTAGAGCAATTTATATTATATGATCAAACGAACTTACAAAGTGAAGTTCGATCAATATTATATGAATACGTTTCATTTGAAGATAAATTAAACATGTGGTAGGTTGTCTTATTATACTGGCAACATTTGCACGATTTTAGAGAGAGAGAAAAAAAAAAACAAAATATGTAGGTAGGTACTCATCCCCTACCCATACCGACGTTCATATCAGACCGCCATTATTTTAGAGAGTAGCACAACATTTTCTTGAGAAGACCCATGTAGGATATCACTACTTTGTTAGGGTTATGGGTGGGAGGGAAGTATATATATCTTCAAATGAAACGTATTCATATAATATTGATCGAACTTCACTTTGTAAGTTCGTTTGATCATATATTATATTTCATTACGTTTCATTTTTCAGATAAATTAAACATGTGGTAGATGTTTAGAGACGAAAATGTTTGTGCAGGATATCTTAAGATAAGCATTAAGCTTACCTAAGTTCTTTTATTTTAGCTTATTTTATGAATAAAAAATATGTTGGTTCACATAATCATCTTTATTTTTATCAGAGACACTCTTATCAAAATTATAACAAAACGGAAAAACATAAATAATTAAAATTCTAAATTATTACATAAACAGTTTGCAATTAGTATTAATGAAATCATCTTACTCAAGAAGACAAGACAGTTCTAGCGAAAATATTATCATCTTTTAATATTGGGCGGTTATAAAATTTTGCAAAAGATTGCGAGCTAGGTGTCCAACCTGCAGATTTTCTTATTATATCTAATGACAGACCTGAGGTCCGCGCCGTGGACGTGGCCGCGTGGCGTGTGCTGTGCGAGCTGAACGTCGCCACGTCCACGCCGCTTTCATTCAACACCTGCTTTATCCATCTGCTGATGGTTTGAGCAGTTGCTGGTTTATGGGGCGCCTTAATCGTCAAAATAAGATTTCCTTGATTACCAATTCTTAAATTATTTGTAGTGGAAATGTAGTCTTTTATGACTGTTGCAGGACAAATAGACCTCTTTTCTACATAGTAAGGAAGCGACAAAACTGGCTGGTCGCGTCCAGCAGCAGAGGTTTTTATAATTTCATCAATTCCTATCTTTACACCATTTGAATCAAATATTATATTCTCTAATTTGATTAGCGATAAAGTTTGAGCTCTATGTGCTGTGCATAGTGCTAGTAATATTACTAATTTTTTAGTATTTTTTTCTAAAGAAAGGTCGCTGTGGGGCATCCAATGAGCAATACAATTTAACACTACCTGAGGATCCCACGTAAAAGAATATTTAGGTACGGCTGGCCTCAATTTATATGCACCTTTTAGGAGGCGTTTTACTAAAACGTTAGAGGCAAGGTCACCACCGACCAATAAAGCCAATGCTGAACGATGACTGTTGATGGTACCGTAGCTGGCACCGCTTTTAAATTGATCCGTCAAAAAAATTAAAATATAGGACGGATCGCATTTAAAAGGATCAATGTTATTTGAAAAACAAAAAATCCACCATAGTTTATAAGTTACGTTATACTGGTCTAAAGTATTTTTTGACAGGGATGCCATCATAAGATCTAGAGAATTGCTTGGCGTTCCTTTAAGTGTGAGCGCCGTCCTGACAGCACTGCAGCACCCAGGGTAATGTGCTTCAGACGGTGTGGCTGGTGCGTCCTAGAAGAGGACGAAAAACGTATAAAGGCAGGGGTAAAATGTATTGTATGTGATATACGAATAGAATTCATTACGGGGAACCAGGGTTGAGTGGGCCAGAAAGGAAAAATAAGTATTCCTTCTGCCTCATCGTTAATTATTTTTTGAATGCATTTTAAAGTTAAATTAAAAGGTGGGAAAGCGTAAAAAAAGAAAGGTTTCCAATTGATTGTGAATGCGTCGACTGTTAAGGCATCTGGATCTGGTTTCCATGAAACATAAGTTTTACATTTTGTATTTGTACGGGAGGCAAACAAATCAATTACGGGTTCCCCGAATGTGGAAATAACACTGTGGAATTCGGTGGATGATAACTGCCAATCAATATCAGGATTCCTACGGGATTCTTGATCAGCTTCCACATTATCTTTAGTGTTAATGTAAGATGCAAAAATCCAAATATTGCGTTCCTCGCACCACTGCCAAATAGATCTAGTTAATTTGTTCAGATGGGGGAATTGTATTCCACCCATTCTATTAATGTAGCTTACTGCAGTCGTGTTATCTATGCGTAACAATACATTACTATTGATTTTTTTTTTTGCGACGAAACATTTTAAACCAAAGAAGGCAGCAAGTAATTCCAAATAGTTTATGTGAAAACTACTTTCAGTGTCCTTCCAGCCCCCATTAACTCGTTTATCATTGGAAAAAGCTCCCCAGCCCGTCCGTGACGCATCGGTACAAATTACTTGATCATAATCGGGGATTACTAGAGTTTTTGTTGACATAGGGACATTTTTAGTCCACCATGCTAAGTCCGGTATGATTTCTGAAGAAGGTGTAAACATTACGTCATATGATTGGTGTTTGTTGAGAGCCAAATATTTTTGTCTCTCAAGGTTTTTCGTGTACATCCAGCCATATTTCATAGCGGGACATGCAGAGGTAAGGACACCAATTATTCGAGCAAACTGTCGAATAGAACAATTTTGTCGACGAGAAAACTTTTCGATCATTTGCAATATATTTTTACGTTTGTCTGAAGGGAGTGAAATTGTCATTTCTATGGAATTGTAAATAAAACCTAAGAATTTGCATGTTTGTTGCGGGTGTAAACTACTTTTATTAAAATTTATAACAAAACCTAGACATTGTAGTAATCCAAGGGTCTCGTTTACGTTATTTAAACACTCTTCGTACGTATCTGCTATGCAAAATATATCGTCTAAATAAATTACAGATCGAAATCCCCGAGATCTCAAATAAGTTACCACCTCTTTCATAATTTTTGTAAAAGTTAGGGGGGCAGATGATAGGCCATAAGGCATAGCGAGAAATTCGTAAGTAATAGTTTGACAATTTGTATCTTGAAATTGGAATCTTAGATACTTACGATGACATGGTGCAATCGGGACAACTAAATATGATTCTTTAAGGTCGATACCTGCCATAAATCCATTTCTAGGAATCATTTTGGATGCAACCCTATGGTCTTCCATTTTAAAATGACTACTTATTATAAATTTATTTAAATGTTTTAGATTTAAGATAAATCTGTGACCACCGTTTGACTTAGGCGTTAAGAAAATGTCCGAAATGAACTGATCATTTTTAGGTTCACATTGTTGAATAGCTCCTAAATCTTTTAGTTTTTCAATAGCTAAACACATTTTAGGTTTATCTTTATATGAAAACTTATTCTGAGGGATATATTTTTGAACTACTTTACTCGAAAAAGGTATAAAATATCCGTAGCGAATCCAATTCAAGATAACTGGATTGTCAGTAACATTAAGCCAACAGCTGTAAAAATACTGTAATCTAGCACCGTGTACCTGTGTCACTGTCGAGTTGGTGCACGTTTGTTGGCCGTGTTCACCGCAGAGGTCGACGATCGTGACGTCATTGGTGGCGGCAACGATTGTTGGCCTCGCCGATACTGGAACTGGTGGCTCGTCCTGTAGGTAGACATCCGCCCCCCCCTGCTCGCCGAGGAGTAACGAGGGGGGCCCGACCAGTTTCCCTGTTGTCGAGGACGACTGTTATTTGAAACAGCTGAACTGGAAGCCTTCTGGATCTGCGTCTTTTTGATTTGATGGCTTTGTCTTTCGATTGCCCTTGATTCCTTTATCTTTTCAGATAGAGAGCTTCCAAATAGTGTTTCATCGCGGCTCTCATTGTGTAAGATAGTGAGGATAGACTTCTCTAAGCCGGGCGTTATGAGTTTTGTTCTTACTTGCGTTTCGATAAAATGGAGGTCAGTGAGTATTCGACATCCATCTGATAAACATTTTACAGCTTGCGCTTTGTCTTCGCCGGTAAGTAAAAGTGTCATTGCTTTACTAATCGCAGTAATGCCGATACCCAGTTGGTCTTGCTTGACCTGCATCTTCTTATCTCTAGATCTTATTTGATCTGCGACCGCAGCTAATATTTCTGGGTTGAGTGTTGGTGCCCTAAGCAATTTGCAATTTTCGGGTATCAAGTACGTTTTTAACAGCTTTTCTTTGGGTTCGGCTAATATTCCTTTTTTAAGGATTGGAAGCCAGCGTCCGGCTAGTGAAGTGTGAATGTCCGGTCCGTAGACCGGGGCGTCCTCTAACGGGTCGCCGAGCGCTTGTAGAAGTTCGGGATCAATCTCTGCCGCTGTGGGACTGTTATTCACGTCTTCAGAGGTTTGCGCTTGAGTCTCAGTACTTGACTCGGTTGAACTTTTACTAGGTTCATCAGGTGTCATTGGACCCGACGAATCAGGAGGCGGCGTGGTAGCAGGGGGCGTGTCCTTATTCGGATATGTTCCGTTATCTGATCGAAAGATATAAAAAATAATTACTAGAGGGTAGTTACAAAAAAAAAAAATGATATAAACGAGTTACGTTATTTTTGTCATGAGTTTTTTACCATGAACTGGAGATTAGAAAGTAACCATTGTGTTGACCCGCAGTCAACCTCCAGGTTAATTATAACGTTATGCTGTTCCTTCGTGTTAACCCGCAGTATAACCTCCAGGAAAGCTTAAAAACGTTAGCCCCTTTATACAAACACTTTGGTCACTAATCGAGAAGTAATGTTTTACTTACCCACATCTTCGTCGGAATCTGACGATGAAGATATAATACGTCTGCGTTTCTTCCGCCTTTGTAGTTCCTTAATTTTTTTACTGTAGTAAGATATTTGTTGATCGGCACTTCGCTTCGGCATTGTGATAATCGTAGTGAAACGAAAAGGTATTAACTATATTTAAGCGCGTGCGCTTGTTGCCATGCACAAAAGCACAATGGCGGTCTGATATGAACGTCGGTATGGGTAGGGGATGAGTACCTACCTACATATTTTGTTTTTTTTTTTCTCTCTCTCTAAAATCGTGCAAATGTTGCCAGTATAATAAGACAACCTACCACATGTTTAATTTATCTGAAAAATGAAACGTAATGAAATATAATTGAGCTTGAGAGTTAAAAAGGATGTACGAACATATGAAATGGAAATATGAATATGCTATCGTTCCGCACGCAATTATGATTCCTGGACATTTGTCTGGGACAGCAGGTGACAGAATTGCTTGCAGAATCCGATAAACTATATTTTTATCTCCGTTAATTGACAAAAATAATCAATTTTTGATGTTCGGATTGCTCGCATCCATAGGTTTGTTGATGACGACGATGCTAAGGGAGCACCCTCTTAGACTGGCAGCTGTATCACCGAACAATGTCTGACTGTCTGTCCAATCCACTATGGTCTTGTTACATTCCTGTTTGACTAACTGTCACTTTGCTACCTTGTCGCTTACTGTCCGGTAATTATTAGACAACTATAAACAATAAAGTAAAGCGTAGTATGCTCAAAGGTTTAATATTAAACACAATGACGTCCTAATATAAAGGGAGTTACAGTTAGTTCCAGTTAGTTTTAGAAAACAACCTAAAATAAAAAATAAAAAAAATAAAAATAGCTTTATGTTCCTTACAGCCGAATACAGAAACGTCATTTAAAATTTAAGAGTTACTTATATTATTGAGCAGTTTCTAAATTCAAAATTAGTATGGCAATTTTTGAGTTTGAGAGCTGCTTCTTTGTTTAAGTAGTTCTCAAATGTTGAGTAGCGTTTCTGTATTCGGCCGTTACTCTTACGAAACATTGAGTGATAATGATAAGGTAGGTGTGTGTTAGTTGGTATTTATTATTTAAATATGTTAGTCAAAAAACCTCATATTAGTGTTATTTTTTTTCTGTTAGTCGTTTATTTGTATTTGTTTTATTAAGTTTAAATTGGTAAGGACCCTAAGTATATGTTAATTAAACACGCGAATAAGGTGAAAACAAACACTAAGACAATCACTATTGTATTGACATGTGATTTAGAAACTAAATTAAAAATAAATTTTGAAAACCACAGATTTTTGTAATATAGGTATTATTTATTTCTTACCTCCACGTTGAGTAAATAAATTAAATATTAATATACACCTACCTAGAATTTAATAAGTTGACATAGAGCACATTTTCCGTTAAAAATGTACTTGCTAGAAACGACGTCTATTTCTGTTGAACATGTCTATGCATAGACTTGACGTTCTATCCACTAGATTGCTAGTTCCCACTACCACTTAATTTTCTTACCAACACAAACGGAAAACATAAACAATGATTTATAATAACCTCCACACAACGCGGCACTTTCAGTTTACTTTTAACACGTACATAATTCACGGTACAGTCTTTGTCTAAAGGCGAGGGACGTGAGTTGTTTATTGTAGCGTGAGCACAAATGAAAATGTTATTACGCTGGTCTCAACCGCGGACAAAACGGAACTCTGGTCCACTGGAAACGTCACTCAATTTCATTGTCACCTTTGTGATCTTTAATTAAAATTTTAAAAGGTACTAACGACTAATTCATTCTTGGATACAATTTAGGAACTGCGTGACTATACTTGGTTACCAACTATGTTACGGTGGCATAGGTTTCCGTAGCATATTTGGTAGCTAGGTCTCCGTATGGTTTGACTATATGCTACGGTAACATATGTCTCCATAACATAGCTACGTGCCCACTAAGCTAAGCCACCAATCTGTAGCCTACCAATACCTACTTATCAACTAAAATATGAAAACCGGTGGCATAGGTTTTCATATTTTAGTTGATAAGTAGGTATTCGTAGGCTACAGATACCAATAGTAACTACCAACTACCTTCGTAGTATTGTGTTAGAAACTATGCTACGGTGGCCTAGGGTTTCATAGCTAAGTTGGTAATCTTCGCTACGGACTATGCTTTGCTACCAACTATGCCACAGAAACATCGGCTTCCGTAGCACAGTTTGCGCTACGGTACGTCCCCACCAAGCTACGATGGCATAGGTTTTTGTAGCTTAGTTGATAGCGAAGTCTTCGTATTGTACAGATGCCTATCATCGTTACCAACTATGCCACGGTAACATAGGTCTTCGTATCTTTGTGCTAGTAACTATCCGTGGTATAGATCGGCGTAGCATAGTTATGCTACGGAGATCTATACCACCGATACTAGGTTAATGATAAATACTTTTATGACGCCATATATTCTACTCATAATCTCATAAGAAATATGTCACTAAACAAAAGAAATACGGCGTTGTAATTACTATTCAACGCCGCTATATTCTTTTATTTACTGATAACCTTTTTCCCTTCGTTTCAAGTTCTCAAGGTCAGTCGGGCTATATTTCAGGCCGACCTCCTTCGAATTTTGTTGTACCTACAAAACACACTACAATATTTTATTTTTAGTTACGGTAGTTTCTCTAATTTGCTAAATTTACGAGCGTTTAAATAAAACAGCGTGTAAGATTTTCGTCGACAAGAAATAATGTGATTCCATTATTTTTATGTCTGCCAAAGTGGAAGGCAAGCAAGCGTGTAATGCAAATAGGGAGAACTTCACCGTTGCAGGCTTTGCTCATATCGATTGTAACTTGTAACTTTCTACATTATTATGTTTTACACACTTTGTCTTAATATCAAGTACTTCTTGTAACTTGTATCCGGTTTCCAACTTTCATATGCGAACGTTTGTGTTGTTTGTTACTTCTTCGCGGTAAAATATAGGGGCTACAATGTTTATATTGGAATAACTGAAACTAGGTAACATAATGAAATTGAAATATCGAACTTAGATATTAGAATTGAAAAATATCATTGCGATCGCTAAACGGATTACGGTGATTGTTTTTTGGCAGATATAAACATAATATTTTGTATCTACCTTAATACTTTATTTTCTAACTAACGGTACTTAATTTATATATTTTTATTGCATTACCTCCTACTAGGCATGAACTGTCTCTGTGTATAGTTCCACCCAAATCGGAGTTTGTTCCACCCAAAGAAGGAACAAACAAACAAACGAACTTTCTAACAAGTTAATAATAATATTTGTCTCATATAATTTTATTGTCAAAATGAATAACTTTAGTAACATAAAAAAAATCGTATTCTCAAAATTTCAAAGGCCTCCAAGCAAGGGCAGGTAGTTATGAAATAATTGTTTCCCTTTATTCTTCAAACGTACCTGTTGTTTAGTGATATAAATAGGTTTGTTAATGATGATCCAAGTAACGGTCTCGTAGCAGGCGGGAGCCGTCGTCGATCCATCGTACGTCATGTAGTAGTCGGTGTCCGGCAGGAGTCCTCGCACCGACAGTTTGTTCACGGGCATTTCTGCACCTAAAATTGATAAAAACTTTTATAATGACTCTAAACTAAATATTTGAAAATGTTATGACGACCTGATTACTATCTATGTATCTATACTACAAAAGTATAATATGTATAGTATATCCGTTGTGTAGTACTCATAGTATAGTTCTTAGTTTGAGGCTAGATTGCGATGTGTGTAATGTTGTGCAATATTTATTTATTTTATTTATTTACTAGCTGCACCCCGCGGTTTCACCCGCGTAAGTCCCGTCGGGATAAAAAGTCCTATGTCCTTCTCCTGGTTCTAAGCTACCTACCCACTAATTTTCAGCCAAATCGGTCCAGCCGTTCTTGAGTTATAAATGGTGTAACTAACACGACTTTCTTTTATATATATAGATTTAAAATGTACTTCGATGAAAAGATGACTTAGGTAGCTAGGTAAATCGATAGTTACGGCAGATTCATTCGATTCGAGTCTTTGACGATTCGTGAAAAAAATCGCGATACGTCATTAGACGTTCACATTGAATACGAAAATAATGCATTGTGATGTTTAAAACCGTATCTTACAAAAAAAATACACATAAAATATTCGGTCTGATAAATTGAATAACTTTAATACAATCGTACTAATATTATAAACACGAAAGTTTGTATGTATGTAACTTTGTTACTCCTTCACGCAAAAATTGGATACCGAGCTGGATACCGAGAATCACTAGCCTACATTTGATCCCGATATTATCGCGGAAACGGGACTTACGCGAGTGAATATGCCGTGAACAGGCTCCGGTGATCCGTCACACCGGTCCACTTCAATGATTTTTTCTACAAATTTCTGGTTTCGTTAGGTCGTCATAACATCGAGGTTAACGAACTTACCGCCATACTTGATATTTTCTAACTCCTCGGTCAATACTCTTAGTTCAGGATTCGATAAATCTCCCAGCTGAAACAAATCCTTGACTTGTAGACGTTTTGATAAAGAACGGGTTAAAGGAAGGTTCGGGGCGGGACGGTTCTTGTTTCGTTTTTCTAGATGAGCGTCTAAGACCATATCATCATTTACCATCAGGTGTTATAACGGTCTAACGCTCATCTAGAATTTTGGTGAAGAACAAGTTAATGGGTGCTAAAGGAAGACGGATCGGTTCTTGTTCCACTGACGACTTCCTTCTTTTAAATGAGCGTGCTACATCTTAGACAATACATCATTTAATAAACTTTTTAAATTTACACGATTTGTTAACATATTTACATTTTACCAGGTTTTAATCATAAAATAGTACGCAATTAAGACCCGGTAAAATGTAAATATGTAATACATCATTTATCGTTAAGTGTGGTAGCCGCAAAGCGCTCATAGGAGTAGCAATAAGTGATTCAAACACGTGTAGTTTAACTGTATGCAATGAAAAGAAAATTGTCGGTCAAATTGTTTGTTGTCTGGTGGTTGTTTAAGCGAAGTTTCAGTTAACGACGCGCCCGCAAACGAAATATGAACGTGTAGGTAAACACATCCCCCTTTGGGACAACGGGACGGGTTGTGCCGACACAGGTCCCTGCCTTCATTAAGGAAACTCATAAAATGATCGGAAAACACCGGCCAAAGACGATGACAGGGCAAAGATCGCGATCGATGCTAGCCCCACACTCATTTACAATTTTAAACAATTTTCAGTCGACGTTTCGAAGGTTTATTTTTAAAAGGTTTAAAGAGACTAAGCTTAAATGTTTAAATTGACGTCGCTACGAAAGTTTTACTATTTATTTTTAGTTTAGAAACGAAATTTAAATAGAAATTGCATTAGGTTTTAGACACGGCAATTTTGAATCCTACATTACCACGATAACAATGAACAGACGTAGGTTTAGGTTGCACTTAGTAATTATTTATCAGGCAAAATGAGACCTTCATTAATCTAAATAGTATTCTATGTATATAGGGTGTTCTGGGGATGGCCATTTAAGCCCATACAGAGCTAGACGTTCAGGCGAACACCTTTGTTCTACAACTTTTGGAAATTCGAAGTAGTTTTCTAAAATTTTATAAAGTTTATTTGACTTGACTTTGACTCATTGACTTTAAGTTGTTCTTGCATTTAGTTTGGTCTACTACAATCTTAAGCTTTAGTGGCCTTTATTTTCAAAAAAACAACCTGTTTTTTTTTTCAGTGACACAACCTCACAATTTTCAAAAAAAATGGTTCAAATTTTCAAAAGTCGTAAAACAAAAGTTGTTGGCCTAGACGTCTAGAACAACCCCTTTTCGGCTTAAATTCTTCGGAACACCCTGTATATCTCCATCCAATAACTTTTAGAGCTTATTTTTCTGGTAAGCTGGATTAGTTGAACCACAGACAATTAATAGAACCCCTAATAATTTATCTATGGTTGAACGTAACCTGTTGTGTCGATTCGGTGGTATTTTTTCTTGAGTCCGTATTTTGACAGCCCTACTCAATACATAAATAAACTACAGGATATTTGGTTTGTAGTTAACTTGATAGTGACTGGCAATATACTTATTGTACGGTTTGGACAGTTCTTAATTTGAACTAATAGCTTTCGTAGTTGGAGCAATGGCGCGCAGAAAATACCAATTTCCTTAATTAACTGCGCTTAGTTCAGGTAGAAACTATGAGAGGTGCGGCATTGTTGATAACATCACATCGATGCTTTCAATTACCTTTAAGTGATAGATTTGAAAATCAGTAACATATAATTTCCAGACACCGCGCTCCGAACAACAAAGTGAAGCAATTGTCAGTTATACTAAACGCATGAGTAATACGTTTCCGCGCAGTAAACAACCAGCTGTAACTCATACTTCTCAATGCTACTATTTGGTTTTTATACTATTTGGTGGCATAGCGACGTACGAATCGATTAACAGCAGGTTGCTGCGTGCGGAAACGATTACTCATGCATTTAGTATTACTGAAATTGGCTTCATGCGGTGTCTAGAAATTATTATTTAGCATACTACCTAACTTAGATAGGAAATAATCGTCTTGAATATTTAATCAAACAAGTCATAATACGTAATGAAGACATCGCCTACCTATTGGATTATTTATTTTATTACCGCTCTATTGAGATGTTACAGAATTGGGTAGTTGCTACGTACGTATTTGTACCGTAGCGACCACGGTACAAAAAATGCATAAAAACACAAGTGTTGATTGTATGAAACCGCTCAGGTTACTAAAAGTTCGTGACTTATTAATTGTTTTTCGTTTAAATAAATATAATTTACCTTACAAACACGACACTTTACACAAATAAACTTGTTTACCCTTTCTGTAGCAAAAAGTTTACAAGTTTTTTTGTCCCTTGACTGTTTCGTGACTGCTATGGTGAAATATTACGCGCTAGTTTTCTCACAATGCAAACGTTTTTCACGGAATATTAAAATGGTGACTCAATAAAAACTGTTGGAAAGGCTTGTTAAAATTTAATTTACTACTACTTTAAATGAAAGCAAGTTAAGTTATATTTTGTACACCCATCTAGATAAATGGTAAAGGTCAGTGCATTTTACTTTTTAAAACAAATTTATATATAATACCTTAAGATTTTAAACTTACATTGTTGTTTTACTGCAAGTGTTATTAAATAACGGGGTATTTACCATGTTTAAATTTATTTTTTACGGAGCTTGATATTTTGCCAGTAATTTTAACTGGCTGGTTTTAGCTTGGTTGTCTTGCTTGGTAAATACCCCGTTAATTAATAATATTTGCATCATAGTTTTTATTATGTTTTCGCGATTTTGCATTGTTATAATACACAATATTTACCGGGTGTAACGCGAGTTTTATTTATTAATTAAATGGCATTGTTTCAATGCACGTACCAACGTTTCGCCGTTAATAAATAAAACGCGAGTTAAACCCGGTAAATATTGTGTTTTTAACATTAGTTGAAGCATTCATTATGATTTCCAATTTCAAGTAAATATTGCAATTATTTTCAAAGAAAATGTATGGCCAAGCATCTTGAAATCGTACTTTCGGCATGCCTGGTAGGCGTACTCCCAATGGTACTGCACGATACCTACAGTTTAGCTTAGCTCCGCATAGTCGTAAAAAGTTTTCATATAATGAGTATAGTGAATCCACCGCAAACTAAACCAGCTTTACTCATTTGTTTAAAAACTGGCGATTAGTTTGTTTAGTTTACGGTGGACGGTCGCCTTTGTCATTCCTTAGTCGGAGACAAAACATTATTAGCCTTATTAACGTGGAGTAAGGTCGGAGTACTATACTTTCTCTTTTTCCGTGACAGAAACACAAAGTGGTAAATTACTCCGACCTTACTCCACGTTTATTAAAAACGGTGTCTGTGCTTATATAATAGTCTATATTTTTAACTCACTTGTAATAATAACGATATTGAAACAATCCCTTGGGCCTTGTGTAGGGCTTCGGAAAAGTTCGAATAGAGTTGAGAGTTGAAACCAAATATTTGTATCTGAAACAAACATTGAAACGTGAGCTGATGTTTGACTTTGATATGTGTAGAACTAATGTAAAAACTGTGGTTTTGTCGTCCTTTAACAAATACCAGACTCTTCCGTTTAGTCTTTAGGAACGAAAACTTTATAAAAACAGTTAATAGTTAATTGTAATAGAAGCTGCAATGACGACAATGCAAGATCTGCTGTGGTATCATCTAATTAGCATCCACCGCTACTAGTTGCTATTTACTGTCAAAAAGCATATTTCGTATTCTACATTGCTGCTTTGAAGTAATCACCGGTAACAACCACGTTACGTCACAGCAGCAATGTACTGCAACTTAGCAACCACTAGCGGTGGATGCTAATTAGATGATACCACAGCTGAAGTTTTGATAGCGCACCAGTTTTAAAGTTTAAACTTCCGAACTTTTTCAAAGTTTAATTATTTCTAACATTGATAAAAACAAACTCTTAAAAACATATTTTGAAAACTGTTATTACCAGTTACTGTACCAGTTCGCTTAAAAACACTTTCCATCTTTTATTCAGTTTCGTGTTAAAATCGCGAAAGTGAAAGAAAATCCACACCTAACATTATTCAAATTGGAGAATTTGTTCGTACAAACAGCGAACACGGTCGGGTTGATCCCCCGACTGCGTTCATCGCGGGATTTCGGCTCAACAACCCCTACCCAACCGTGAGAGAATGCCTGGCGCGCATTTCTTTCGATCAAATTTATTTTATTTTTATTTGCACAATAGCAACATACAAACTCGGTTGCATATCTAAACATATTTAGCCTAATTAAAACACGTGGAATAAAATCGGAGTAGTGAGAACATGCTTTGTCCTTTTTCGTGACAAGAACTTTCAAAGTTAACAGACAGAAACAAAAAGTGGTAAAATTACTCCGACCTTTTTCTCCGTTTATTAAAAAGACATTTATGTGCACACTATTTAATTACACTTTAACAATTATAAGCTATCTAGTAAATAATTAACATAATCCGACTAATATTTATAAAGCTGAAAGTTTTTATGTCAGTATGTAAGTTTGTTACTCAATCACGTTAAAACCGTTGAACTGGTTGCGATGAAACTTGAAATATAAGGAGTTGGAGACCTGAAATAATACATATGATAATTTTGATCCCTACATTCCTGCGAAAACGGTACTTACGCGGGTGAAACCGCGGAGCGCGGCTAGTTATTATATAAATCTATACTAATATAATAAAGCTGAAGAGTTTGTTTGATTGTTTGTTTGTTTGAACGCGCTAATCTTATGAACTGCTGGTCCGATTCGAATAAAATCTTTTTGTGTTTGAAAAAAACTAAAGTCGTGTTAGTTACACTATTTATATCTTAAGAACGGCGGAACCGATAGGAGTAAAATTTGGTACAGGGATTAGTTTAAGGGTATAAATACGATACTTTAAATGATCGTACGGGTTAAGCAACGCTTGGTATGACATACGTGATGGCTAAAAATGACGGCTAAATCGATTTATACGAAATTTGGTACAGGGATAGTTTAGTGGTTAAAATAAGATATAGGGTACTTTGAATAATCATACGGGTTGACTAACGCTTTGTATGACATACGTGATGCGTCACGTGAAACCGCGGGGCACAGCTAGTGTATAATATATCGACGACGAAGACAGTGTAATGGCAATCTGTATATTATTACAAGTAAGTACCTACTTGTGATTTGATATCAGATTTCAATCGACACTATTAGACTAATGTATAGTTCGACAACCTAATAATTTAATTAATATTAATCTGTAACAATTTACCATTGAATTTGCAATAGCAATTAGTGGAACGTAAATCGGAACATTTAGTACGAATGTAAACATGGACTATACGATGCAACTAACTGCGCTAGTGATTTCATTACTTCTTGTAATATAACTCGGTATTCTGTTTTGCATGTTACTTACTTATTTATCTACTGAATAAATCGCTTCCTTGTTACCTACGTATAAATGTTGACTGTAAAGGTGGATGTTCATAAATTAAGTTATTAATTTATGAATGTTGTATTATGCAAAACTTTTTGTAGTGCGACTTACTTACAAAGTAAAAAATCGAAATGTATAAATGACTAGCTGCGCCCCGCGGTTTCACCCGAGCAAGTCCCGATCCCGCGTTAATATCGGGATATAAAGTAGCCTGTTCGTTTTTCCAGGACTTCAGCTACCTATATTCCAAGTTTGATTGCAATCAGTTCAGTAGTTTTTGCGTGGAACAGTAACAAACTCACATACATCCATACATAACAATATAGGTAGCGATTTTACTTCACGTTAATTAAATAAATATCCGTTTTCCGCAGTTTTTTTCTTTTATTTTAATTTTTCATTTATATTTTTCCTGATTTCTTTAATTAGCCATTATAAAACTCTTAAGGATGCTTACAAAATAATTCAAACCATAGTTAACATTTTATAGTTTGTTGCATTTTTTTTAAGGCACAATGAAGTCACATAATTATGATGGACGAATGATTGTGACTGTTACCCTTAACACAGATTATTAATTTAATCTAGCTAGGGTACAGTTGTGACCTAAGCTGTGCAACCGTGCCTTTGTATTGTAAATGTATGAACTATACTTATTTTGTTAATTGTATCTGTGGCATAAATAAATCATTATTATTATTATAAAGCTATTAAGTACTTACTTCAGCGGGGAAGGAATATCCATTGATTGCATGCTCGGAACCAAACTGATCGTGTAGCCCGTAATGTATGTGGATCTCGTGGAACTGATACTTGTAAGATAGAGGGCCACCAGTGATATTGATGTGGTGACGGGTTTCGTTCTCCACAGTGAATATCACTGAGTGGCCCGTGTTTGATATTAATCCATTTATCTAAAAACCAAAAAAAAACATTAATTTTATAAAGTATTCATGAAAGTTTAAGATTAAAAACTAAGCTGTATGTATCGATTATTATGACATTTGGAATTAAACTCGCAACCTTCTGCGCTGCAACCGGGTATTCTAGGTGACTCGGAAATCGGATGACAAACATACAGAGATAATCGCCAACAGTACATATTAATGAATAAATGTACCAAAACAATGTAATTAAATAGTAAACAGACAAAAACTTAGAACTAGTGTGATGCAAAGGGCGGCCTTATCGCCAAAGGGCGATCACGTCTAGGTAACGAATTCTAACATAACTGATTTTTCATCGCTTTGTTGGCCCGACCATTTATCTATAGATATATAAATTAAATAATACATAATTAAAAAATACACACTGTAATTAAATAAAATAAATTTCAATTTTGTCTAAGGTTATCGCGATTTTGCATAATAAAACACAATATTTACCGGGTTTTGACGTTATTGACTAAAACGCAAGTAGAACTCGGTAAATATTG
Source organism: Idaea dimidiata (assembly GCA_949358125.1). Classification (NCBI taxonomy): domain Eukaryota; kingdom Metazoa; phylum Arthropoda; class Insecta; order Lepidoptera; family Geometridae; genus Idaea; species Idaea dimidiata. Next base: position 8,081,813 of record OX442339.1, on the reverse strand, counting down.
TGTTTTATTCAAAATCATTTTGATATTACAACAACGCGATTAAAATCTTAAAATGAGTTTTAGCTCAATACAAAGTCGCGTAAACAGAAGGAAAAACTCACTCTATGTTTATCTATGTGCAAAAATCGTAGGTTTGGATCGAACAGCAACTTGTCTGGCTCCAAGTTGACTGGAGACTGCCTTCGTCCTTTGTTGCATAGTGACCACTCCGGATTTATCAACCCCCAAAACGCAGGACCTGTTCAAAATACATTTATATTTCAATAATTACAATTACTACAGTCGCTGTCAATTAATATTTATTATAACAGAATGGCGTAACATAGTCCCGTTGAAGCTCTGAGAGTTATATAATTTTTAATACACTTCAAAAAAGGAAGAACTTTATAATATTTTGGTTGTGAACTTAGCAAAGCATTGTCCAGCAGATCAAAAAATAATGTGAGTTCTAGTCGCATGCAGCCGAGTTCTATAGTTCCTGATACACTTATTAGAAATAGTTTCGGCGTTTTAGCCTTAGAAAAGTCAATTGAAAAATGCTGTCTTTTAAATAAAACCTTAAAAATCATTATAAGGTTTTATTTAAAAAAAAAACTTTGTGAAGTTTTGTTAGGGATCTTCGGAGTGATGATTGTTTATCGTTCCCAAAGTTGCAAATGCAATAAACGATATCAATTTAAGTTTCTTTAATCCCTTCTTTAATTTAAAATAAAAAATAATCAGAAAGGGTAAATATTATTTCCCTTAATTTTACATTACAATAAATCGGATCTATGATTTATGATTTAACATTATTTTTTAAAAACTGTCCGTAGTAATATTTTATGGTAATATGTTATCGACTATATACCTATTTTATTTTACTGTACACTATCTCCCTATATTGAAATTGTTTTCTGTTCCTGGGTGTTCAAACAATGTAGCATACAATGATCCTGTGTTTAGATTATGCAGAGCTCACAATGACATAAGCAGAGAACTAGACATCTTCACTAATTTACTACAATATTACAAAAGTGTAGTTAAAACTATTGTAAGTTAGGATTTAAAGCATAACTATTTTTATTATGTGTATGTTGTGCATAGCTATCATCGGAGCATGAATTTAGTTATTAATAAGAGTACTATTTTTCATGATTATTTTTTGATTTACGTTCTGTTGTTGTGCCTTTTAATAAATAAATAAATAAATATACATACTAAAGTAGCTGTACTATAGTAAAGTTATGATATTTATCTACAATCCTTAAAAATGTATCTTTATTTGTTAAATAAAGTTTAATAATGTAACCGTTATTATTGTCGGTCACAACATGAAACTATGTTTCGTACAAAGCTTTATAGAACCTACCTACCTACTGTTTAATCGTGAAAATGATTGTTATATTATTCAGTAGATGTTGTTGCATTTCCGACACATATTCAAACTGTTGTATATCAGATGAAACGGAAATATCAGATTAATTACCTACCATTATGTAAATGGAATGGGTTAAAATATTATATTTTAGTTATTGACAAGTAATAATGTGGTTTTTAGAAGAAATACTTTCAAAATCCTTGTACCCGGCGCGACTCGAACCCACAATTACTGGTATGAAAGAACCAGTGCGCGTTTACCAATACCTAGTTTGAATCCTGCAAGGTACTAAAAAATTTGAAAGCTTTCCTTTTTAAAAAGCAGTATTTCACAAGTGTGGTAAACACTTTCAGCAAAAATGTTTAGAATGCTGGTTTTTCTAAGCTACATTAAAAATTAATTTAAAAACAGACTTTAAAAGCACAAAATAACCTCACTTTCTTATAGTGCCATCGACTTATCTCTTGTGTTATCTGAAGTCTGGCCGCCCAACTACAATATGGACCCACCCAGTAAACGACAGACTTCGAGTAATCGGGGATCATACATCTTACTTCTTACTAATATTATAAACGCGAAAGTTTGTATGTATGTATGTGAGGTTGTTACTCTTTCACGCAAAAACTACTGAACCGATTGCTATGAAACTTGGAATATATACGTTTTACACTTAAAAGGTAGTCCCAACCTCTAGATTTTGTTACTTGTAATTCTTTTTGATGAAATAAACTATTTTTGATTTTTTGATATAGGTAGCTGGGGACCTGGATTAACACATAGGCTACTTTTTATTCCGTTATTCCCGCGGGAACGGGACTCACGCGGGTGAAACCGCGGGGCACAGCTAGTAAAAAATAACCCTGAGAATTGAGAATTCGGAAGTCGGTTGAAAATAGTTAAAGCTAGAATAATAAAACTTATTTTTTAAAACAAGTAAGGAAACATAGTGGGATGCAGAAGTAGCCAAAGTGCTTTGGATGGCGTTCACGGCTCCATTATTTATGACCTTGAAAATTGCATGAGTAAGCCGGCAGCGGTTGTGGCCACACCCTCTTTATGGCCACACGTTAAGCGGTACTCCCATTAGGTACTAGAAATTTATTTTTACCGACTTCTCAACAACGAGGTTTCAATTTCTTTAGGATTTCGTTTTCAATAAGAAACTTTTATGATTCCGTCATTTAAATATCTATAGATAAATCTTTTTTCTACTTTTGTAATTAATGATCGATTTTGTTTTAAATTAAAATTTAAAAAATATTATTTCCTAAATTGATAATCATGTTGTTACACATTGATTTAAATGAAAAACTACGGAATCCTAACACTGCACGCGGCCCGTGACACAAGGCACTCTCTTGCCTATTTTCAATATTATATCTTTGCCTAATATAATTGTTGTTCTATCTAAATATACGTAACCTGTAGATGGCGTCTCAATCGACAGGGGAAATATTCTTATCCTTAAATTCGCCGCTCGAGATGGGAACTCGTGTGGCCTAGTTGGTTAAGGCGCTGCGGTACTGACACAGAGACGCGAGTTCAAATCTCGTCGAAAGTGAATGTATGGAGACGAATTTTTCCTTTAAAATATTCCTAGTACAGGTAACCTGTAAATCCTATCCTATCCTGTCCTACTAATATTATAAAGCTGAAAGTTTGTGAGTATGTGTGTATGTGTACCGCTGAACCGATTGCAATGAAACTTGAATATAGGTAGCTGGATACCGGGAATAACACATAGGCTACTTTTCATCCCAAAATTCCAGTGGGAACAGGACATACGCGGTAAAACCGCGGGGCGCAGCTAGTACTCACATAAAAATACTCCGAATCACTCTAACTAAATACATACGACGATACCGCCGAAGCCCGCTCCGTAAAGTTCGAAATAGTGTAGTAAATTGTTGACTTTTAATTTTTAGTTTAATGTACTTATAATATACGTACGTTCCTTACGAACCACTAAGCATTATTTACTAACAGACTAATTGTTGTAGGTAGTTACTAGCGCTATACTCTATTGTTCGAGTTTTCTAATTTATGACCTACAAAACATTTATAACAACCGGCGGCTGTTGCCTGCTGTTTGAATATCTATACTAATATTATAAAGCTGAAGAGTTTGTTAGTTTGTTTGAACGCGCTAATCTCAGGAACTAATGGTCCGTTTTTTTTGTAGAAATATTTTAAGGGAAAAATTTATCTTCAAAAATTCACTTGCGGCGAGATTTGAACTCGCGTCCCTGGATCAAATCTCGCAGCAAGTAAATTTTTCAAAATGATTTTTCCTTTAAAATATTTCTAGTAAAATCTGCCATATAAGCTTAAGCATTTTGTGTTTTATAGCCCCTTTATCGAGGAAAGTAATAGGCTAGAAGAAGGACGTAAGATGCGACTGTGCGAAATTTTGGAAAAAAAAAAACAAATATTTGCTAATTACAAGCTAACTAGACAGTTTATCAAAAAACCATGTGGAACATTTTAAAGAAATAATTTTTCTACATAATATTTAAAAAAAAAAAAAAAACCGATTTAAAAAAAAAGATCAAAAATAACCTCTACATACAGTGATTCTGATTTATCTGTTTCATCATCTGATGAAGTTGATAATTAACCAAAGTTGTTCGTCTAGACGTATAGAATAGACATGGGGCGGGTACCCGGTTTGGATCCGGTACCCGGCGGATCCGGCACTTTTTTTAGGATCCGGCCAGGTACCGGGTAATGGTGCCGGGTATCCGGCTCTGCCGGGTAATTTAATAGACCAAAAATAATGAAACATATTACACTTTTTAAATTATTTATTATGCTGAACACAAACGGTAATCATTATAATTATGTTTTGCTCACTAATTTATCAGAAAGAACTAAAAAAACTAAATATATATTTTATTTTAATATTGGTAATATAAGATGGGTAAGTTGTGATGTAAAAACGCCAATTTTTCTGCGCGGTTAGCATTTAGGCGACTGCGTTTCTTGTCATAAATTAGCCCTGCTTCTGAGAACAGGCGTTCGCTGTATACAGAACTAGATGGTGTGCATAGATATTTCGCCGATACTTTTCGCACCCTGCGGGAACATGCGCTAGCCAGCCGGTACGCGGCGATTCGAGCTATCAAAGACGCCAGCGCCACCTCTATTTCACTTCAGTTGCGCCTGAGCGGGCAAGGGAGACACACGCGTCACGACGCGTTACCGCTGCCGGGTACCCACGAGTACCCGGCGCAAAATGTGTCGGGTACCCGTTCAGCGAGTACCCGGCAAAACCACTACCCGCCCCATGTCTAGTATAGAACAACCCCATTTCGACTTAAATGGTCTAAACTATGAATGCCAAATTATTCGCAAGTTTATCAGAGCCAAATTGGTGATAGGATAGGCTCTTAGGCTGCTTTTTCACCAGAAATGTATGCTATGCAGCGATGCTGCGAAGATGTGAAATCTACGCTCCGAAAATACGCTAAGCTATGTGCACCAATGAACATGATTGGTGGATATCAAACGCATCCATAGCATCGTAGCATAGCACATCTCTGGTGGAAAAGTAGCCTTATGCCCACTTGAGCTGCTGTATTTAGACCCGGGCTAGTGAGCTAACCCAGTGCTAACTTTACAAATCTTGTGATTCGTCTTCTTCTTCTTCGTATTTGTGTTAGTGCAAGACCAATCGCAAGATTCGTAAAGTTAGCAGCGCAATTGGGCCTTAATGGTTAACACATTAACAATGTCGCCTAATTAGCCGGACGAATTTAAAATTATGTTATGGTATTATTTTACTTATAATAACCATTGGGATACTGTTTATTACTCGGCAATACAGAGCCGTCCACATCGCTATCGTGTATCACAATTATTGGAAATGGCTAGTTTAACTGTTCAATTAATGTCATACTCATAACGGTCCTGTAATTGGCTTTCCAGTTGTTATTTATTCAATTAGCTCGGATTAAATGAGTGGATTCAGTTGCGTATCTTTTGAAAATATATAATTTAAATTATGTGCTGTTATGACTTACTTACTGATACATCAACGCACTGATCTAGATCCTAGAGACATAAAATATGGAGGGTGCGGTTTTTGTAAAATTCGATGTTGGAAATTCCCATGAGATTGCGACTTACGAATTAAGGTGAAACCTAGAATCATTGTTAGTGTAACCTTATATCAAATACTTATTTTAGGTACCTAGTTTGTTACTCTTTCAACCAAAAAATACTTTACTGATTGCGATCTAACTCAGTATTCAGGATTAATTGAGTAAAAACTATTATTTCATGACCAGAACTAAGCACTACAGTGCTGTATGTATGGTTCACAAAGTTCTAGTTTTAAAGTGTATTTTTTTACTGTGGGAGTAAAATAATACAATTTTTCTCTCATTTAGAATCCTACTAAGACTTATAAATTTTATAGAAAATTTATAAATTTGCGGTTCTTATTATTTTCCAGTGACATATAAATGTAACTTACTCTTAACCTATAAATGGCTAGTTGTGTTTTTTTTGTTAAGATGACAGATACACCGTAAATATATAGGTACTACTGTACTGTTTGAAATAATCGCAGTATAAACATCGGCATAGAGTGATCACCCATCACTCTTTGCATTTCCGCCATGTGCAGAGTACTTAAATAATGCATGTACCTATACGTAGCGCTTAAGTAAGTATTTCCAGCCTGCAGGTTTTTGTTTTAAGAATACAGGTGAGTCGCCTACTACGTCTTTTTGTACAGTGACTGTTCGTACTGTCTGTGGTTCGTACAATCGCCCAGGTAACTTGACGAGCAAATTTAAGCTGCTTTGTTTTCGGAAAATTGAGATTGGGACGTAGCGATAGCAGAAAAAACATGTCACAGACACTGTGCAGTATATTAATATTCGAAGTGTATGTGACCTATATTGATAATGTGCATGTAATGGTAATTTATACGGGCTATCTGTTTTATTCGGTTGCTTAATTGGTATGATTTAATTTATTGTACTAATATGTTATAAATGTACCTATAAATAATGTAATAATTTGTGTGTGTGTGTGTGTGTATGAGAAACCAAGTAAGCATTAATTGTCTACACAACATTTAGATCAGTAATAATGGATATTTAATTGTTAAATATATTAAAGTTAATTGAAATTCTTTCCGACACTAACTATGCTTGTTTTTTTTACAACGAAAATAGAAATGACCAAAATTTGGGATAAGCATAATGTTGGTCATTTTATGGATTTTAATTGCAGCTGGTCAAGTTTTAAATGCGAAAACGTTTAAATGGTGTTCAGTTTTTGATAATATTTCTTACTTAGTTATATTTCACCGTCTGTTTTTCTAATAAGATAAACAAAGATTACAGCAAGTTTTGTTGCATTATTTGTGTGTAATAGTGTGCATATAAGGTTTCCTATGACGAATTTGATTCGATATATAATTATGCTAAGAATGTTTGGTACAAATCAAAACCACAATCTACTACACGCCGAGTTCTAAAATCGTTAATGTAATTTGTAAAAGTGCCACTAAACTTGCAACTCTAGACCGTACAACAAAACAAAATTGCAATTGCCTCAAAGTGGTTCCAACACAATTCAGGAAAATATTTTATAAGTCTAATATTACTAGCAATCTGTAGCAATAACTGTGCAACTGCATTAATAACAAACTAAAGTGAACCAAGCTTCGATTAGCTCTGCAGCACTGCAATCTATGCGTTCAATTACCAAGTAATAACTAATAATTAAACATTAAATTGATTTAGTTTTGAATTTCACTATTTTCGTTAATTAATATTTTCATACGTAGTTCAATTATACCATATTATGTAAATCGAGACAGAAATCAGACACTTGATCTAAATTTAAATGTGTAGACATTTTCTTAAAGCATAGTCGGTTTACTATAACACTATAAGTAGATGATATATGTAAGATACATTCAAAATAATAAATTTTAAAAAGACTAAAATAAACAAGCCAAAAAGGCCTTTGAATAATCGGTGATCAATCATAAATATATATATACGGGACGAATCAAAAACCTCCTTTTATTGAAAGTCGGTTAAAAAGTGAGCCGTCACGGTTCGGCTGACAGATGTGAAACATTTGACACTGACAGATGTGTTTTCATATAGGTAGGACTCGCCACGGCCTCACCAACCCAAAAAATCAGGTTTACCCCCGCCTATAGATGATTCACATCAAAAACGGAGCATATTAAAAAAACAATCACAAAATTCAGGAAGATACAATGAAAATATCGACAAACGTTGTCCCGATAACGCACCTCACAATTTTCCGAGTAATATGAATGCAAGATAAATCGCCCGTATAAATTTCATGTCACGTAAACCGGCAAAAATGTTATCGGCACAGAGAAATTGATACCGCCCACAAAACGAATGTATTTCAATGCGATTGTGGTAGGTCAATGTACTGAGATTGTTTCATATGCCATCCTTTACCTGCGGAATGCTGGAAGAGTGTTAACCTCACGAGTTTATTTATACGATGAAAAATGTTGAAAGTATTATGATTAGGTTTATTATAGTTACAATAGGCATAGTATAGTGATTCTTGATATTGTGAAGCTTGATATAAAAGCAGGTAACAATTAGCAATAATATCTACACAATAATGGTACATTTCTACACTCCTGGTTTTTAATAACTTTCAAAACTCTTAATAATTGACGCTTAGAGTGAGGTCAGCTGAGACAAGTTAAAAATGAATAGCCAAAAAAAGCACTATATTGGTCACAAAATCACCAGTGCCCGTGTTAATAAATTTTAAACTAACGTTTTTAATACCTACCTAGTAGAAATATGTTAAAGGAAATATTCATCTTTAAAAATAGTAGTATATAACTAGTTATTAGTACTAATATACTACTAACTACTACCGAGTTGTTAGTAGTTTTCTGTAAGGACCCAGGACACAAGACATATTTTCGTTCGAATATCGAGCTAGTAATGAGCCTGAACATAATTTATAAGCGATTAATCGATAACCCACTCTTTATAAATATTGTTTATAAATTGTGGTTTAGCTGGTATACGTAGTTATTGGGGTGAACACCTATACCACGCGCTGGTTCGGATTACCAGGATTCGCGGGTTATGATAACACCGAGAACGAATTTTCAAAAGGATTTTTTTAAACTAAGTATAGTTTAAAAAAAAAATTCGAAGTACTTGAAATATTTTAAAGAAAATATTTTTTCTAAAAGTTATTCGTGGCGAATGAACTCGGGCCTCTGGGTCTTTAATTTTAAAATAATAATATATCTAAATAAAAATATTCCTCACCTGATATCCCGTCGTAGGTCCACCATTCCTCCCAGCTGACGCAGTTCACTGCTGTAATGAAAGCGACTCTGAATTAACTCTGTCATGTTATTTGCGTAATGAACAGTGGCCTTATTCGACAATTTAATCGGCTGCAGTTAACTCTTTGAATAGTTGAAACGTTGAACAATTTTAAGTGCAAGAATTTCCTAACAATAAAAGTCAACCTTATTTTCTTTCTTTTATAACTTTCAATATTATTATTTTTTTATGTCTTTGCAAATTATTTGTGTGCATCAGAATGGCGGGTGTACAAATGCAAATTATCATGAATCTAATATGGCTCAAATCTACCTTAATTCTACCTAATTCTACCAATAAAGAAATTAATAGTACCTCTCTGTACGCATAGAAAACTCAATAGATATGTGAGCCGCCATTCAAACGTCAGGATGGCGGGTGTATTCCTTTTCTGGGCGAAATATCATTCATCAATATTTATATTCACTGCCATATAAATCTACCTAATTAGTACCTTACAGTAACGTACGTAGTAATCAAATTCAGGCAAAGGCTAGAGAGTAATTTTGAAAATAAAATTTCGTAACTTTAAATTTCTGCAATGTTGGTATTTAGTAATGGCGGGTGTGTCGAGAATCTGGGCTAAAAAAATATTGTACTTTTTTTATAATTATGGCCGTTTAGAAAGTAGCCAGTGTCAAGTATAATGTTATAAATAATTGAATCGAATTACTCTATGTTAGCCATTTGACAAGTACATTTTTAAAATAGTAGTATAATTTATAAGTAATTATACTATTACTATAATAATAATGGCTTCGGAATGATGGACAGGATAGCTATCCTGTCCATCATTCCGAAGATACTCATCATCCCAGAATGTAATAAATTACTCGTTTTTGGACTCCTACCAAAAAGAATAGACCCCTAAAGAACTCAGAACAGATTGATGGGCCACCTAAAACCACCTTCTCATCAGCAAACTCCTCAATAATTAAAATTACGGTAACAATAGGTATTGTTAATTTATTTGGCAGTCGGAAGTAGGTAGGTAGGTACTAAAAAGGGTGAAATAAAAAAATAATTTAAAAATTAAAAAACCGACTTCAAAAAAGAACAAAAAAAAAAAAAAATTAAAAACCACCAAAAAAAAAGAATTGATAAAAAAGACCAAAATAACCTCTACATACAGCGCCACCGACTAATTAATCTGTTTTATCATCTGAAGTCGGGCAGCCAAACGAAGTACAATATGGAACCATACAGCCAGTAAAATTGCCCGACTTCAGATGATAAAACAGATTAATTAGTCGGTGGCGCTGTATGTAGAGGTTATTTTGGTCTTTTTTATCAATTCTTTTTTTTTGGTGGTTTTTAATTTTTTTTTTTTTTTTTTATTCTTTTTTGAAGTCGGTTTTTTAATTTTTAAATTATTTTTTTTCCTTATCAAGCTAATATTGGAACCTTTTGTTTGTTTTATTTGGAAACAAAAGAACAAAAGAAAATAAATAGAGGTGTCTAACATAATTTATTTAAAGTGGTCACAAATCATTCAATTATTCTTTTGAAACATGATAACTTTTAAGTTGACCTTTACCATCACAGAATTTGCTAAACTTTGTCCCGGTTTATATCTAATGAATAATAAAATATGCCTTTTAAATAGGTTCTGCGCTGATTATGATAATTGATATTAAAGCAATAACTTTTAAGAACATTTCACTGAAATAGATATAAAATAAATTAAAACAATTTTAAAGAGAGGTCCGCAAAAAATCCGACTTCACAAACACCAATCCACCGGCCAGAGGGATTTACAGGAGATTTAAATTTCTAATTTGAGCTGCTAAAGTTCTATTAATTAAGATTATGAGATTATGATACTCATAACAATTTTATAGCAATTAATTCAAAAATGCTCCGTCGAGATTCCTACGCGCGGTAATTATTTGTATCTTGTTCCTTAACAAGGTACTTGTTCTGTTTCCGAGTCCCGTTTCGTGGGGAATTCGTTATTTTTCAAATGATTGAAAAGATGTTCATGAATAATCTTTGTTGAATTTTAATTACGACTTCATGTTAAGCTTTTCTTATCCACTTAATACTTATCTTTGAGCAGGTATGATTATTCTCGAATAATTTTTATTCTGAGGATAAATAGACTTTTTATCATGGAGTCATTTATTCATAATTGCATTTTACAATACATAATTCAAAGATTCAAAAACAAATTATTCTCCGAATAGGGTCGTATTCGGAGAATAACCGCTTACACCAATTTATCTGGAAAAGGTGACTTGGGAGTCTTCAAGTTACGAGTGAACAAGTATCTCCTAGGTAAGCGTGCAAAATCTTAGACCACATCGTCGCTTTCCATTAGGTGAGATAGTGGTCAAACGCTTGTCTATCAATAATTTAAAAAATGTGACAAATCCATGGTTCGTTTAATGGCGGCCGAATGTTGACAAGAAAGATGATGCCGAAGCCACACTAAAATCATTACACCTAAGACGTAGCCAAATAATCATTTGCATGTATTGTTGTACAAGAATCTAAAGGAAATAAACTATTTTGATTTTGATGGTGATCTGCCGTCATAACATTTTTCACATTATCCGATGAAATAAGAATTGAATTTAATTAGTTCCGCTTTGCCGCATTACACAGCGTTATACTTTTGCCGGTTAATAACATTCGTTTATTAAAACGAACTACAAGAGGTGGTAGTAGGTACATAATTACCTTTTTTCAGAAAATTAGATCAAAAAGGTAAACAATAGTAGTTTATGCACCGAGGTACTAAAGTCCTGTCTTATATAACGGGCGTCATATTGAATCCAAAGCGTACGAAGGACTCTAGAGGGTTAACTCCCGAGCGCAGCGAGGGTGTTAAAAACATTAATTTAAAAAACTCGTTAAAAAGTTATGTACCTAGAGTCCTGAGTGAAGCGTGGGATTCAAGCGCCCAAGATAAAGACAGGCTTTAGTACCGAGGTGAATACTCTACTTTACACATCTACTGCGAGACAATAAAAGGGCTACAAAAATAAGCATTTAACTAACAACAAAAAATAGATTAATGCAACGTATATTGAATATATTGACAGCTCTATATTAATTAAATTTAACAATGTTATATCAAAATGACGAAACCACACATCGGCCTTAGCTGATGAAAAAAAAAAGTTGGGGCTTTATACTAACCAAAACTTTTTGCTTTACCCTTTCGTCCGTGAAAATAGAAAAAATTAGGCCAGTTTTTATTTTTTTAGTGTGTTATGTCTAGGTGGCCAGTTCGAAATGGTCGTATACTACCAGAACCTTAGTTCCAAATTTGAATTACTTTATGCCCTAGGTGCATAATGGGCACTTTATGCACCTAGGGAATAAAGAGTCGCTTTACGTTGACCTTTTTGGTCAAATAAAGTAACTTTGTAGAGCAGTAGGTGTGTAATAAAACTTATTGCAAAGTGACAGCTCTTTGTTGACTTTGTCTTTGTTTGCTTTGATAATTAACAGTTCTGTGTTGACCTTTTTGATGTTTCTAAGTTTCTGAAAAAGAATATTAGGTACATGTTCACTGCTATGTTCCTACCTGCCTACTCGTATTGATATACAAAAAATAGCTTTGCCGCAGATTGCACGGAAAAAAGACTTCGTTATTTTATTCAAGAATAACAGATTAAATAGCTAATCGTCGTATAGTACTCGAGTATATACTCTAGTTTAGTCGAACGTACCCGTACACGAATAGTGAAATAGGTTAAATCTGTGGATAAATAATAATTCTCTCAACCGTGCCAGTAAATACTCATACATAATTCGTTATAGAGTCTTTACTCGGGTATAGGAAACGAAGCATTCGCAATACACACCAATCACGAAACTTACTCGATACACCGCTGATTTATGTTTTTAATTTAAATTTTTGCATTCGCTTCGAAGTTTGCCTCGGACTCGCGTCGCGTCGCGCCGCGCCGCCTGCATCGCAAATATATGTTACATACAACCGAGAGGTCGTTCCCGGCTAGCATTCGATATCGTACAGCTGTCCACTTTTAATCTTTTAATGCTACTTACTTAACAAACTTCCAACTACGTTACAGCTATTTATTGAAACTTATCCAATATCTATTTGTTTACGTTAAGCTAACAAAAAGTTAATTTCGGAAACGATGAACTTTCCTTTTCATTATATTATTAACACGGTTTTATGATGTTTAAACAACCGAAAACTTGTTCAAAGTTTGGTTAATAACAATAATTATTGGCTTAGAAGTTTGTAAGGGGGATAACATTAAGTGAGCTCGCAAGCCTGCATGGACACTAAGTACAGCTCAGTGCGGCTTAAAGCAACTTTACCGTCGAATACAACACCTGAGGCAACGTGCACATCCTACGACTATGTTACAGAGAACTTTTGCTCTCCTACTGTTTACGAAACACGCGTTTTGTACAGTATCTAATCATGTTAAAAGTCTCAGGTGAAATTATTTTGCCATTTTAACTGAAGTCACTACAAAACTGTAGCAACCATGAGCTAGTAAATATCGAAATAACATCAAAACAAAAGTAAGATTGAAATCTTATGCATTGGTGCATTTTGCAGACGCGATTCCGACGTAGAGATGCAATGTGCTCGCTCGGGAGATGCCAGTCAGCGTCTGCTTAGTTTTAACGCTAGACAGTTAGATATATCCTTTCAACTAAATATTTTAACTTGGAGAAACGAAAATGTTTATTTCACGTAGGTAATTTATTTGAAAGTAGGCAACTCTGCTACTTGCTCGTTTCGGAATGAGATGCAAGTATGTGCCCTAGTTTAGTAAAACTTTTCGTTTCGAGTTTAAATACTGCACGTATTATAAGAACTGAACACTTTCATTTATGAGTAGAGCTTTTAAAAAGTATTGACGTTGCAATCAAATGTTGAAAACGTGTGCAGTTCGCAGCCGACGAACTTCACAAAGAGCCTCAACCATGCATCGGAAATGAATCAGTTTCCGTTTTGAGTGAGGCAAATGATATATCCCTGGTTGCTTTTTCGTTGAAAACTGATCTTTACAGACTACGCAATACTGTTCAATGGACTAAAGAGGAACAAATTTAAACAGGATGTACTGTTCGTATATGTTTCTCCCACACCATTCATCCATTTTAAATGCACTATGTAAGTTCAGAAATGTTCAAGAATTAAACCTGATCCATTTAAGTGACACTCTATTTCTTACTGCATTAGTAAAATTCAGTGAAGATTATCCAGTCTGTTCGTACTTCTACATCGAATTTTCCAATGCATTGAACTGTGAGAGAACGAATGGAAATGTCATCGATGTATGAAATAAATAAATAAAATCACGTGGAAAATAGGCAATTTCACGGTGCATTGGGTGTTCTTTTGCGGTGGTATGTGCAACGCTCGGCTCTTGGCGGTATTCGACGCTTTCGCATAACAAAAGCGTTGTTGGTGTGAAAAATTTAATCGTTCGACGAAGAACAACCCTAGTTGGCTGCTTGGCTAGTAGGTACAAGAAAACTTTTAAGTTTTCAATAAGGCATTTAAGAATGTACATTTAAGAATCAAAATAATATTATGTTCCGATTTTGATTGCTTTGCACATTTTTGCTGCGAGCACTCATTATTATAATTTATACCTAATTAATCTGTAATAATTCTCTTGTTACGATTGATATAAGATTCTACGCGGATTACATAAAATACATAGTTTTTTTTTGTCCTAACCAAAGTTGTTCTTCATTCAACCCTAGGACACAAAAATAATCAAGAAAGTAAAAAATAATAATTTTGATTTAGGGCACTTTTAACAATCTAGAAGATAAGATCAATTAATTATAGCTTAAGTAATTAAAGCATTATAATAAGCCTAACATAAAACTGATAAAACTAATTGATAGATATAGTTGATACTGTATTTATCAAATTGAATTCCTGTACAAATGTTCACAATAGAGTAAAATAATGTTCAGCTGCTACGAACTGCGTTCTGGATATCGGTAGATTTCGTTTCATATTCAGACTACATAGCTTGCGACGCGGTGTGAAAACTTCACCCATGCTTTACTGATGCAATTTACGAGATAGTTGTATCTAGTATAGCTATCATACTTATTCAATTCTAATAGAGTTCTAGATGTTAAATTATCGGGTTTAAATTTAAATTTCAATTAAGTTTCACATACGTAGCAAGATACGACGTGAGCAGATACATAAATCCAGTCTCAGTGAAACTTACTTGCAAAAACTTAAATGCTGTTTCATATTCTTACAATAAAAGTTAATTTCAAGCAAAGCACACTGGTCTTCCCTGTTGCTGTTAAAACTTATTTCACTTACTGCAAAGTTGAAACTGCATTTAAACATGACGGCAGCTCAAACTCGTAATTCAAATTTCATTGTAAGGACAATATTCAGTGAAGCAAAGTTAAATTAAAGTCGTATGCGGATTTGGGTGCGGCGATTCGAGCTTAAGGCCTTGCCACCTGCTCCCGACTTCCTCCGACCACTGAAAACACAATTTGTGGTACGCCTTTTGTAACTACTGTTTACTTTATGAAATTTGTTTTTGCACTAAGCGGATATCAAGCATTCGTACAAATTATTATCCTTCTTCATTTTGCAATCATAGTTAAATTTATGACATCATACTTTATGCATACATGTCATTATGTGATTTCTGTAACAAAATATACACATAAACCTACACGGATGCTACTTTTAAACTAAGACAAATAACGGGTACTAAAAAAATACTGTCGGAAAGAAAAATAGTCGAAAAAAATAAAATATGAAGAGGAAGGCGCGTTGACGCAAAAAATCCTTGTCAACCCCGTCCTGAAAGGTGTGTAAATAAAGGAGTGTGAAACAATGTGAGGAGAGTAAACAAGGTTATAAAGCACGTCACTAGACGAGCCTATATATAATCAGCTTAGTGATAAATTGGCAAACAGCACGCGAGCGACACAGCTGCTTCCCTTGTTCCGTCTGCAATCACTGACTCTGATACCTCTGCCTGTCATTTGATCGTAGAGCGATTACGAGAATTATCACGATTTAGGTTTTAACGTTTATTATGAAGGTAAATGAAGATCGATAATGGCCGAACGAAATCTACTAAACGGTATCTGGTATTTACATTCAATATCGAAATAGACCTTTTTCTATTTTGCATTTGAAACCATAACATGGCCGTTCCTTATTAATGGGATATTTTTAATTTTGTAAGGTAGTAACTTAGTTACCCTAACAAGTGTGTTAACTTACGATTAGTGGTAATTAGATAAATTAAAAAGTTTATGAATTTAGTCAAACAAAAATATGATTAAAAGAAAACTTAAAGGTTTCACTGGGTGTCTTTCCGTAGCATCAACATTGTGTGTAATTTAAGACACGGGTTTCCTCGCGACGTTTATCTTCACTGTAAGAGCGATGTTATGTAAAATATGGTTACAATGACTCAAATCAGGCATTTCTTCGTTAAATTAACTTGAGAATTGTTCAAGGTTCAGCTTCCCAAAATCTATATATAAGTTAAATGTTTCACAAATAGAATTAAGCTTAATATTTCATTGTGAATGTTCCACTTTATTTATTTTTCCTTCTGTTTGTTCCCAATACTTCCTTTCCACCCCATTGCGCCAGTGTTCTTATATTTTATGAACGAATATTTTACCCGGTGCCTAACCGCAGGTACGGTGTGGAGCCACGACAAAAACACTAATTACATGCTTGCTCTCGCTTCTGTCGAACGAAAGTTTGTCTTGATTGCTTGCTTTTGTTTCCATGTTAATAACTAAAAGAACACGATAGTAGTTTTAAACGTTCCTTGGAAAATTCAGGAATTATAAATATTTACATGGAATTACCTGAGCATTTTAAACATAACAATTTTTATATACCATTAAATTAATGTATAGTTTTCAACATCGGGGTGAAACAATGCAATAATTATTTGAATGAATTTATAGTGTTAAAATATATCACTTATTTGAATGATTGTTTTTATTTTAATAAACATAATGAATGTTTCATCAAGTTTGTTTTAATTGAACCTCTGTTTTGTAAATACACAAGAATTTAGAATGTATTTAATATTTATTAAAATGAGAGGTAGTGACATAAACTATCAAGCGATCCTCGACTAAAATCCCGTAGGACACGGATGTAGATCCGTTTGAAATGGAGACCCAATTCTCAGTAGAGGGATATGGGGTATAATAAACTTTCACTTTTTACTAGGGAAAGGGTCTTCGGTAATCAAAGAACTAATAGAATTCTACATATAGTATTGACCGCCGTAACGTTGTTACACTTACCTGTGAAGGAATAAAATATCTGAAGAAATGTCGATGTTAATGCCACACCGAACAGGCTGTGCATTGTCTATGAACAAATGCTCTTCTTACTCCTCATTGGAAATGTTCATGCCATCGTTGCGTTTTAATCAATTTTAGAATCGTTACAAAATATAAAAACCGTTTAACTAGATCTAACATTTTGGACGCTGTTTTTTATTTCGCTTCATTTTTGACGGTACCTGGAACAATAAACTCATGGTTAAATTAAAAACAACCATGTTTTTATATACGTACGGTACAATATATTTTTGACATGCTTTCGTCATTTTCGATATTCATTATTTCTGATGTTAATGTAATTGTAAATTAGAAATATTTTAAAGGAAAAATATTCCAGAGCCTATACCGCTCGGCCACGCAAGTTCCCCGAGCGGTATAGGCACTGGAATATTAATCCAGGGACGCGAGTTCAAATCTTGCCGCAAGTGAATTTTTGAAAATGAATTTTTCCTTTAAAATATTTCTAGTAAATATGCCTTGAGCAATAAAAACAAATTTACGAAATATTTAATTGTAAGTTATTAAACAAATACGAGTATAGGTAATTTATCAGTTTTAAAAATGTTAAAAATGAATGCCGACGATTTAACCTACTCCTTCATTGGGAAGAAAATGAAAACATTTTTATTTTGTAAAATTTGATTAACATCCTGCAACAGGCTTAGGTTTTAATTTACCTACTTTACACATGTTGGTCCTAGATACTTTTGCATTTAATTTGGAATATTTTTGATGACTATGATTTTATAGCTGTCATGTTTTTAAATAGGATTTGTTGCGACGAAGCTTGTTTAGAAACTATTTTAGCGTTATTTTTGTATATCTTATTTGATTCATTTTTATGTGTCAGAATTCCTTCTGAGCTCATACATTGCCACCAAAACTTTAGCTAGAAAGACCAGACTTAGGTTAACTTCATGTTAACCCAACTTATTTTCATGGAACGATTTTCCGAGTCAATATCGTTTACCTAAAAACACATCTCATAACTAACATCGTAATCAGAATCACATATCAACATGCAATAGGCGTGACATAAATATTGTTTTAAGTGCAAACCAATTCACACAGTCTTCAGGTAATGGAAATTTGATACGTCGTTGTTTCTAACGCCCGCGCCGCATGGGTTTGTTCGCTCTCGTATAAATAAGCGTAAAGTAGTGTTGTATCACGCGAACTGGTCGTTACGTTATGACCCTGGTTCATGTTCTAATGGAGAGGTGAGGGTGTCATTGAAACCGCAACACTTCAGTTCGGCAAATACAAACTAAGAAATGACTGTACGACTGCAATTAACAGATAAAGTTATAACTGTTACGAGTGGCCTTCGGAGGGCTACTTCGTTTTATGCTTCCTCTATTAAAGGAATTTTCTGTGATGTGGTCATTTGTTTAACTATTACAATGTTTACGAAAAATAAATGTAAAATGGCCGATGCTTTGGTTTTATTGGTTGCATTTTGTTTGATGTTAAAAAACTATGAATCAAAAACAGTATCTAGATTTTTTTGCTAAAGGAATTTGTACATGGGCAACGCCTAATGATATCAATATAATTAAATAAGTTTCTAATGTTATTTGGGAAACGTTTAGTAAGTTTTATATTCATTGATAATTATTTGATTTGATTCTGCTTCAATTTAATCACAAGAAAGTTATGGCTCATTAAATTAAATTATAACTTTGTAGGAAATTAAGCAAATAACTCCGTAAAAAGATGACGTTAAAGAGCGTCGATTTTTAATTCTTAACAAAAAGACTCTGAATGAAACGAGCGCACTGCCGTTGGAATGTCAGGAAAATATTTTTTGAAAAGGTCCGCTTGTT
The DNA here is from genome assembly GCA_949358125.1 of Idaea dimidiata. Classification (NCBI taxonomy): domain Eukaryota; kingdom Metazoa; phylum Arthropoda; class Insecta; order Lepidoptera; family Geometridae; genus Idaea; species Idaea dimidiata. Next base: position 8,062,947 of record OX442339.1, on the reverse strand, counting down.
CAAAGCTACGTCTCGTCGTATTGAATGCGTTTTAATGAAAAAACATGCGCCGATTCGCAACAGTCAAGGGAATTAAAACCTCAGCGCGGTGCTCACGATTCCGCGCGTCGTTTGGAATTTTCATTTGTCCGAATATTATTTCCACGGGGAATTTCGTGCACTATTCCGTTAAATTTATAGCCCTCACATGTTTTTCGTTTCGCGCTTGATATACGTTTGGATCATTGTTCGAATGTTTAGTTTTTTTTTGTTTTGTTGGTTTTTTGTGTTTGTTGCGTTACCCAAATTTATCCAAATAATAAAATGTATACCTGCCATAGTTTTGTTAGAACAGTACTTACATCTTAAAGCGTTTTAATAGAGAAATAAATCTTCCCTGATAAAGCTAGCCCTGGTCTAAAATATTTTAGCTACCATACCTACTAGCTCTTTGCCTCATGTTCTGATACATAAACCAGTGTAGCCACTGAGAAACACGAGTCGGATCTTATCTTATTCCACTATTGTCGTCTAAGATCAAATCATTAAGTGCGAAAGTAATAAAATGCTCATCTATCGTGTGTAATTTTTTTTAACATGTTTTAATAATTCATTAAAAACATCGATAGTGTACTATAATGATCTTTCTCGCTGAATGTTTCTATTTCTGCCGAACGTGCAATATATTATATTGTACGTGTAGGTAAGTATCTAACACATACAAAAAACGTGATACCTAGGATGTAGGTATTTCATACAAGTTAAAGGTTAAAGTTTTTACTGTGTTTCCGCACTGGGCCTTCTTTGCGTGACTAAGCCGTGGGTTTCCTCACGATGTTTTTCTTCACCGTGAGCGATGTTAATAGCGTACATAATTTTTTATTTAAGAAAAGACATCGGTTAACCGGGATTCGAAACCACGACCTTCGGAATGAAAGTTGAAGGTAAGTTCATAACCAACACTCACGCCGCTACCAACACTGCTCTTATTATTTATTTTATTTTTCTCTATTTCACATAATATCAAATTCAAAAGAAATGAAAGACATAACATATAAAATGGATAACTCGAGATTACAGCAGGTACTACAGACTACAGAGGTATGCACTTAAATTTATTATGCAGTTTACGCTGTAACTCAGACAAATTTGCCTTTATTTTGTGAAATTCACGTACGCCGTACGCTAGCTAGCGAGTCACCTGGACTCGTTATGAAAAACGTAACCTCTTTTTAAACAAAGAATTTTAAACTAAATTATAAGCTTTACGGTTAGAATTTCTATTTTAGCCCTTATTAATTAACTTAAGCTCGTTTACAATCAAGTAAAGTTAATTACAAAGAAACTTTGTCGCTTTTTATAGACAACAGTTTTTGTAGGTTAATTATAACTTATTAAAATTCTTAGTCTAGTTTCGTATAGCATTTAAAATAAGTACCTATTGATAAATATAAGATAAATTACTGTTTACCATAAACATAATACTTACTTTTTGTAGTCGAAGATCAGTTAGAAGCTGGTAGATGTTTTAGCAAAGCGATATTTATCACCATTCAATTTAAATAAACTTAAATAATTGCAAATACAATGCCTTACGCTAAAACTAATGTCGAACTATTTTATTAATTGATCTGTGCAATGATATGAATTACGTATGAACATACAAAAGTTATCGTAAAGTTCCCGCCATTTCGCGTAAGTCCGACCTCTGGACTCGTGTTCACGCAAGCATGTGCGCGGACTGACTGAAGGCTTTATTTTGCTACAGCCTATACGTTCCCAGTTTTCTACCTCACAAGTTTTCCAACAAATAAACATGAATAAAACGTCGTAACTCCAACCAATGCCACAGAACAATACACTCTCTCAACCGAAAATAAAGCTTATTACCGTTGTTATACCCACGAAAGTTAGGACCAGTCGAGACTCGGATGTTCTGCAGAACAATCAACGTATACCAAAATGTTGTAAGAGCGTATACGCCTTTACACCAAAATCACTTCTAGAAACATTGGTATAAGAACCAATATAATAGTACTGAAGAGGCGTAAAATCCATGCGATCTGTTGGGAAACGCGTGAATTTTTCCCAGTGAGATAGAGATAGATACAGTTTTTCGTGATAAAGGGAACGGCCTACAAGATTGGAAAGGTGGGGGTGATCTTAAAATGTTCTTAGATTTTAGTTAAGACAATGATTTGTTTTGATAGTTGCTTTTCGTGTGGACGAAGCAAACGAAGTAAGAAAACATTAGGTGCATATTGCAGCTATAAACTAAGAACCTAGTGCAATAAATACATAAATAGTAACTGCATAAGAGCTCATTCATAAAACATTAAGGCAGGAAGCGACCTCTCAAAGGACGTAACTCCAAGTAAATGTTGTTTATTTTGTTAGGGAAGAAAGCCTGTACACAACGGGAACGCCACATGTCAGAACATGAATAAAAGAAGAGCTATGTTTCAGACTTTCAAAACTTCTGCTGGTATTTTCGAACCTACTCCTGTAAATTGTATGGCCTAACATTTGCGTAACATCGAATAGTTAGTTGTATTCCGGTCAAACGATTTAAATGAATCAAGCACTTTTTTTTTTTATTTTTTTTTATTTTTTTTTATTTAAAACATTACATTACAAAAACATCTTATTAATAAAAAGTACTAGTAAACCTTATAGAGGTTTGTATTAGTACTTGACACTCACATTTACTAACATTAAACAGATTACAATAAAATTAGCAAACAACACATATATGTTAAAACATACTTTCGTGAGGTTAAGTCCTTAGTTGTCCCAAACTTGACCTCTGAATAGTGCTACTAAAGGCTTAATCTTAATCACTATAATAATATACGTGAGACTTCTTGTCTCACACCTACCAGCGAAAGTAGTATCGCCAACCGAATTCGAAACTATTCCTTTACTTAGGCCGGTGCACCCATTACTTATACTGCGATAATTAACTACTTGTACTTGATAATAACGAATTATTTTCTAAGTTACCATGCTACAGTAAACCTGGGCTACTTTATACAGGTATCGAGATATTTGTGGACGTATTTTAATAATATCGTAAATTACATGTTTTTAACGCTAATAGAATAACATTAATGGGTCCCCAAATTACAATTACAATAGGTCCCTTGATTCTCAGATCGCTAAGAAATTTAGGTACTGCCGACCCCCCCAAATTATATTCATTTAAGTTATATTGAGTTTTGGCGGTTTGTTAAAGTAGCTCCCAAAACTGTCAAAATTAATTTGGATGTTAAAGAAGCCCTGTTTACAGTACAGATTAGTAAGTGCCAAGTTATTACTTATACCATCTAATCTTAGTATCTGGTAAATCGTGGTCAAACGTTTTTCTATATCAAGTAAATTTTTAATAAAAAAATCATCGAAATAATAATAAATAGCCTCTAACAAAACTTTCCTAAATAAATTAACATAATATAGGGCTACGTATCGGGATAATTTATTCAATCACAACCTTATCTACTGCGACCACAAATAAATCAAACGAAAATTTACCAACTTATTAGCAAACGTAATCGAAAACAATAACCTAATTACTGGGTAAATAAATTCTTTACAAATTTAACAAATGCGCTTACATAGTGCCGTTAGTGGGCGCTGCCCAGTTAGCTCAAATAATATACTAAAGCAATTTATGACCCTTGTGTTTGACCCTAAATTTGAACAATAAATTATGGTTTACTTTGTCGTTTATGAGGGCAGTGTAGATATAACCTGGTGTAGAGCATGTGGAACATGTGTAACAGATTGCGGCAATAAGGTAAATTGTCTTTTTTATGAACGTCGACACCGTAAAGTTATTCAAGGGAAGAATGTGGCGGTGGGTTTAGTTGGTTACCATTAACTATACTAATGCATACTTTCATCATCATCTCAGCCCTTATCCGTCCACTGCTGAACATAGGTATCTCCCCCATAGATATCACAAATAGCGATCGCAAGCTACCTCCGTCTAAAGACTCCCCGCGACCGCTACAATGTCGTCGGTCTTCCAACACTCCGTTTCGCATTATATGCATACTTTACGAAGTCGAAATGATTCCAAAAAAGCCGATCAAGTTGTAGAGCTAGTACTAGTATGCAGAGAAGAAAAAGGTTTATTTTCTGCGGTGTGTAACAGTCATCGCGTGCATTTCGATACCTAGATACTGCGTGCCGTAGCGTTCACACTGCCAAACCTGCCTGTCTGGTCTGGGTGTACTATGTACAATATGTATGTATATACAAAAGAAAAATAAACATAAGTAGGATATCCGTTGTCTAGTCACCGTAACACAAGCTTAGCAGCTTACCATGGGGCTAGATGGCGCTGTGTGTTGATCTCAGGATTATTTTAAACAGCTGGCAATCTAGCGCTCCACCAGTTAAGACCTTTGCTTGCTTAGTATGGAGAAGATAGGTATCTGTCTGAGGATATGCGTCAATATTAAAGTATCCACATTGCGGTACCTCTAAATAAAAATCGAATATTACAAAATTGCATTAAAAAATCGTAGTGCGTATGTAGACTTTAAAATTCATATTATAACATGATTCTGTACCTAAAGCACACATGACCTGTTTACTAGGACTCCACTGTTTGCCTGTCTATCTGTCTGTTTATGAAATCACAAGACTTTACAAAAAATTACAATAAACAATGCTCATTAAAGAAATACACCCCTATTGAGGTAATGTCAAAAAAAAAACCTTTAGACTACCTAAACACTACTAGACGGTTTTCTATTTACTCTTACGCATAGTAGAAACAAAGATAAAAGCACTTTTGAACTTAATTCTAATTTTCGTAACATGAGCCAAACTTTAAAATTTATAACAGTTCTCCATCGTTAAATTTAAAAGATCATGTAAGTAAGGTAGTACAATTCTTACCCCTCCGCTCGTTTATCTTTCGTACCTGAGAGGTGTCCAGCGCGTTCCTACTGAATCCAGAAGTTAATTTCACGGGGTATTTCTTCCACTGCAAGAAAGCGCCTCCTTATTTTAAAGCACTCTTGTGTAAAATAGAATTAATTCATTTCCTAGTGGAACACTGCAGGTGGGTATTAAGACGACGGACGAAAAAAGAAAAACGTTCCTATTTATTTTACGCTAGCCTTTTTTGCTTTAGTTAGGCTAGTAAGTATTAAACATTTTCTAAAAAAAACGAATCAATAGACTAAAGAAATGGTTTGTTTTGTTTAAGAAAATTGTTACAAATGATTAGGTAGTTCACAACCTTGTAACCCATTCTTTGTGCTATCATTCGAGATTCCAGCATTAAATGCCCCTACAATGCCAGTGCTATTATTTCCTTGACGTATTTTACAATAGAACTCCAAACAACATTGTATCTGCTACGAAATTCACAACGCGTTCAAGAGAAGCATTTTCAGTTACATGAAAACAGATCTCTGACACAGAAAAACATTCTCAAAATTAAACGAGAAATTAGTGAAATATTTTCTTTTATTTTTGTTACAATAAGATTCTCTCGTAATTTCCTTCAGTCAATCAATTTTGATTGTACAAGACCATTGTATCGCAGAAAATTTGTAATTAAACTTCATGGAAATCGGAACAAAACTGTCATATCTCATGTCAGACGACCATTTCGGCCTTTCTTTGACCAGTGAGCGTCGAGCTATGAGTGTACATTTCTTGTCCTGAACAACAGGAAACTGCCTAAATGGGAAGGGTCTTCAGTTTTTGGTGACACCGTGGATACATGTTGTGGGTAAAAGCAACAAAGTGAAAACAAATCAGCGATACGATACAGACTGCGACGTTTTTATTTTGTCTGCCACGTAATTGAATTTTGTGGTCCATTCGATCATGCAGTGTTTGTGAATCGTATTCGTTCTCTAACGTATAATAAATGTCGATTCCATGCGCAGGTTTTTTTATTCTAGTGCTTCTATTTTCATAGTTTATGTCATAATAATTAAACCCGTTTTTGATATATTTTAAAGTGTTTCCTACACTTGGATGACTATACTTAAAGAAATGCTGTTTACGCTTAAAAACGTAAACAATAACAAAATGTAATCCTTAATTTCGACACGATTGAACATGCACTCGTGGCCAAATTGGAAAAGGCGTTGGGACGGATCCCCAGAGATGCAGGTTCAAGTCCTGTCTTGTGCGAAATATTTAGAAAGCATTTCTTTAAGTATAATCTTCTATATATATAAAAGAAAGTCGTGTTAGTTATACCATTTATAACTCAAGAACGGCTAAATCGATTTGTCTGAAAATTAGCTGAATATCAAACATTTCACCTGAGATATTTCTAGCGCTCGAACGATGTGAGAGCGTCAATAGGGGGTGAAATGCATGATATTCACCCAAACTAAACACTATACTTTTCATTTCGACTGTGAGGAAATTAATATACTACACGCACATTTAATAAAATCGTCTTCGGCGAAAGGTGATTCGATGGATAGTGTTTCGAAGTAGCATAGGGAACCCATATATTGAGAATCAGTTAAAATTTCAGGTTAAATTAGAACAGTTTGTAAAACCCAAATTCATTTTTTTTACTGGTTTAAAAAAAGTTTAAATAAACACTTAAATGTCAAATTGTTGCATTAAAAAAATAATAATTTTAATTTTCTTTGATAAATTGGTTATGTAGAGGAAGGACAAAATACGGAAAATTCCTAACAACTACGGCATAATATACCCACGCTACGTAGTTTGACATCTTGGTAAAATTTTATTTTATTACACTCGACTACACAAAACAAAATCCTATCCTACTAATATTATAAATCCGAAAATCTGTTTGTTTGTTTGTTTGTTTGTTTGTTCCCTCTTCACGGTCAAACGGCTCGACCGATTTGGATGAAAATTTGCATAGGGATAGTTTAAATGATGGAGAGTAACATAGGATACTTTTGATCCCGAAAATCCCGCGGGATCGGGACTTACGCGGGTGATAACTATTTATTAGATAAAAATTTGAATAGGGATAGTTTAAATGATGGAGAGTAACATAGGATACTTATGATCCCGTAAATCCCGCGGGATTTGATCCCGGAAATCCTGCGGGATCGGGACTTTCGCGGGCGATAACTATTTATTGGATGAAAATTTGCATAGGGATAGTTTAAATGATGGCGAGTAACATAGGATACTTTTGATCCCGAAAATCCCGGAGGATCGGGGCTTATGCGGGTGATAACTATTCAATGAATGAAAATCGACACAAAGGTAGGGTAAGTGATGTAGAGTGGCATCATCATCATCGTCATCGTCATCCATCGGCATCGTCGTCCTTCGTCATCGTTATCGTCACTTACTGATGAAAAACAAACTTTACCTTACTTCACCTACCTACCGCAGTGCAAACTCCACACTTAAACGGACGACCAAGGAAGCACTGATGATGCCAGGCGCGGCAGCGCCTGGCTTCAACAGTACTTCAATGCGGGTGAAACCGCGGGGCGCAGCTAGTTATTAATAAAATCGAATTTGAAATATGAAAAATCACTTCAAATAGATCCGAAATGAATTGAGCAGAACATTTGAAAAATGGCTCTTCAACTCTTACAAAGTATAACAAAAGGCTCGATCACAAAAGGAATCATCATTCAGAAGTAAGAGTGCAGTCAATGGCTGGTGTCAAAATACTCTTCAGTTCCTATTCAATAGGTATTTATAAATAATTCAATATTGGCCTGAGATTTGAACTTCAACGTCAAGTATGATCAGCAAAAAAGCAGACATCTGGGTAATTGAACACAAACTAACAAGTGTTCGGGACAAATTAAGTTAGAAAGCCTATTATTTCTATTCCACTTTCATATTTTATTAATATCAATTATGAAAGCGTTTATACAGAAAAGTCGATTACAATATCTACTTTCATAATATATTATTTAAATCTTGTTTGTAAAGCTAATAAGGCGCACAATGTACATCTTTGATAATTAAACAATATTGGAATTAACTGAACAACGAGGAGCTCATTGGCCTAGCTGCACCTGCCGATTTTGAGTGGTCGTGCGGGTTAAGCAACGCCTGGCGCGGTCATTAGTTGGATGAGTGACCGAAAATTTGTGTGGCATAAAAACTATTTTCCCAAGCTCGGATGGCATGTTAAGTAGTTGGTCCCGATTGTTATCTTTGATAGCAGTCGCTAGGTCAAGTCAAGGGCAACCTGACAACTCTAACACTAGGTGAGCCACACCACTACACGAAAAGAAGAAGACTGAATAACAAGGTAATTATTTTATTCTAAATTGTGGCGATTATAAGTGTATCCTTTCGGTTAACCGCTTGTGGTCGTACACACTTAACTAAGCGGTTTAGGCAACATCATATTAAAACTGACTCCAATATGAAGCCCTAGAAATTTTAATCGAATATCAACCGCGTAGCATAGATATGAGATAGAGTATATTTTCTAATATTATTATTAAAAGTAAAGTCGTATATTCCGACTGTACCTCTGAAGAAAAAAGATAGTACCTTCCTACCCTCGTTTATCTTACGTGCCATTGCCATTCCAAGTGGGGTCCGCGAAGTGATTATCATGAAAGTAAAGCTTACCTCGAAGTCTACAAGAGGGCTCTCTAGTAAAAAGACAGTTCAGCTGAATTTAGGACACATCATTAGAGTGACACTCATCTATCAACAAACCACTTGTATTAATGAGGCACCTTGTAGATAAGTAAGATGAATATAAAATATAGCTGCTTCTCGCAGTTTCACTCGTGTAAGTCCTGATCCCTTGAGAATATCAAGATAAAAAGTAAATAGTTAGACCCCTATAATGTAGCTTTCTATTAGTGAAAGAATCTTTGAAATCGGTTCAGTAGTTTCGGTGATTACTCCCAATAAACGTACTTACATATACATATACATAATATAATATATATACTATACATATACATGTTGCCAAGTTACCTTTTTATAATATAAGTCTATATTGATGCAAAGAGTAGTAAACTTTTACGAATACGAAATCTACTATTCGCGAATGTAGTTACGAGGAACTGAATACACTTAAACAAATATTATAACAAACATTTTAAACTCACACGATTTGAACTATTATAATATTTAAAATAGTTCAAATTATAAGATTTGCAAAATGGAAGGCAAGGTTTCTGATGAATTGAAGGTCGAATGATTAAAAAAATACCGTTTTACCAGTAGTTGGCATCTCTCGCGCATGTTCGTATCATGCAACCAAGACTCTTAGTGTCAAATTTCGAAAATATTAAGAGAAACGATGTGTAATGAATGAGTGACGAAATCGATCAAAGAACTATATTTTTAATATTTGTAACTATAACTTAATTTCATTTCCGGTAAAATCTTACTATTCGATGAATACTTACGATAAATAAATTTGAAATCAGAACTGACTTTTTGTCCTCGCAAAACGTAAGAAACAAATGAAACAAAAAATACGACATTTGTTTGTGATTTATAGCTGAGACCTTTGTAAGAAAATGTTGGAGATTAAAAGATTTGAAGAATTATTTATAGTTAGTTTAGAAAAAGACTTAGTTGCAATTTGAAATGTTTTTTTAAAGATTAATTCAAAATGTAGTTTAAACCTTATTCGTCGTCAGTCGTAAGTTACAAGATGTTTTAGGATTCGATCTAAAACATCTTGTTTAAAGTTTAAACATAGGTATTTGTTAAGTTAAGCAACATAAAAAGTACTAAGTATATCGCATAAGATACTCATTTTAAATTCAAAGAAAGTATCCAATGATATACCGCTTTAAATATCCAGAATTTAAACTCTAGAATGTTCCATCGAACCTGTCCTAATGCTATTCAAACGGTAGTTTTACTTCTTAAAATTCTTTTACGTTAAATTCTCAAAGGAAACGGTATGATCAGAGAAGTCGCGCTTTAAACTGATATAAACATTTCAACTCGAAAATATCGAGATGCACCATTCGGGAAAGCGGAAGAATCGGACCGACTGACACTTCCGTTGCACTCGAAATGAAGGTATAATATTTGTTCTTCTGTAATTTCTTACAGAATTCTATTAACAAAAATATAAGAGCAGTTTTGATAAGCAAATTCATCTCACGCATCAAAAACTAAAAGAACGTTTTGTAAGAGACAACCTGTTACCTACGTACTTACATCTGATGGTTTCTTGATGCCTTTATGATGCCTTGCCCACGACACACTTCCTAATATTGTTTGTCATTACGTGTTTACTGAAAAAAGGGATAAGACGTGTAGAAAAAGTTGAAGTATATCTACCTATTTGAATAAAAATTATCCTTACTAATATTATAAATCTGAAAGTTCGTTTGTTTGTTTGTTTGTCGGGCAAAGGGATAGTTTGAGTGATGAAGAGTAACATACTTTTGACCCCATTAATCCTGCGGGATCGGTGCAACCGCAGGGCGCAGCTAATTGTGTATAAGTGTACACTTATTACTTCTTGTACAGTTATTATTTCTGCGAACTTAAACAAGTGTTAGAAAAGCATAAAATGAAACGTTGTAAGTCTTACATCGACAAACTAGAAGAGTTCCGCGGTTTCACCCGTAAGTGTCGATTCCACACGGGGTTTAAAAAACTATTTTCTTAGTGGATACATACACACTACAAAGAACATACTCACCAAATTTCATATCTCTAGAACCGGCGGTTTGGGCTCTACATTGATATATAGTTTATTTATTCAGTCAGTCAATCAATCAGTCAGAACTTTGAATTTTATATGTATAGATCAATGTTTGTATTTCAAAATTGCTCTTCCAGTTTTACAGGTTTTTATACAAACTCTGTACTCTGAAGGCCCGTGTGGACAGTAAGAAGTATTAGCAAGATTTATAATTGTTATCTAGCGAGGAACTGGGCGAGGCAAACTTATTGCCGAGTCGCGTGCTAGCACTTAATATATTACGATGCCTTAGCCAAAACGTCTCTGTTTGCCACTATCCTACTCGGTTTACCATCCAAACTTTTTAAAATTCATTGACCTTCCGAGGATCACCCCTTCCTATATATAGTTCATTCAAAAGTATGTAGTAGGGACTAACTCCCTTACTTATAAAATATTATTTACACATGACTCAGTTATGTGACGTTTGTCTCTGTCTGTCTCTGTCTTTGAAACTTCATGTGACAGTAAAAGACAAACGATGCATAAATAAGTAAAGGGATGAATACAGATGAATAGATAAAAACCGCTTAACTACTATAACCTTTACTCCGTACTTATTAAAACGATGGGTAACAGATAAATAAATTGTAAAAGTACCTATGTGATATATCAAGTTTTTGAACATTGGTAAAACAGAAAACAATTTATACTTAAACTCTTTTGTAATAAAATGGTAAAATGTGAATTCGAAAGTCACTTTCTACTACTTTATTACAGCACGTCTGCTCTATTTCACAGGGTAAGGTATAATAAATTAGTGAAACAATTTGACATCTACTACAAACTCGTTCAAGTTGATTGTGATTTTTAAATAGGGACTTCTAGTGTAACGTGTTCAATTTACTAATAACATTTGAATATTCATGAGTCTGTCTAAGAATGTAGCGAATTCTTGTGACATAAACGACGTGATTACTTATTCACGAGACAGAAATTTACTCGCGCCGTCAAAGTGATACATTCGAGTCGGACCCATGTCATATTTTAATAGGCAGGTGCAATATTACTGACGAAAAGTGTCATTTTTATGACAATATATAAACAGGCAAAGTGATTTTAACTTTACATTAGTTTTGATCATACATAACATTATGTGAACATAATAATATGTAACAGTTAATAGATGACTTTATGAGTTTTTGACTTTATGCGTGTGATCAATAATATGGATCACACGCATAAACTGTTACATATTATTATGTTCACATAATGTTAAGTATGATCAAAACTAATGTAAAGTTAAAATCACTTTGCCTGTTTATATATTGTCATATCTTCGAAGTTTGTTTTGCAATTGTTTCTCAAACTGAAATAATTCAACGGATTTTTTTATAAATATATATTTACTTGCTGTGTTCCGCAGTTTCACTCTCGTAAGTCCCCATCCCCAGGGAATATTGAGATTAAAAACTTATGTTACTCCTCGGTAATGTAGCTTTTTATTGGTGAAATATATTTTATTGAAATCGGATCAGTAGTTTGGGAGCCCATTCGTAACTTATAAACAAATTAATCACTTTTCTTCATAATATTAGTACAGATTTTGCACAGATACGAGCTACTTGTTAACCGACTTCAAAAAAGGAGTAGGTTCTCAATTCGTCGCGTATATATATATTTTTTTTTTTTTTTTTATGTTTGTTCACCGATTACTCGAAGGTGGCTTGACCGATTAAGATGGTTCTTTTTTTAATGGAAAGGTGGAAACCCCGAGGTGGTCCCATAAAAATTTCGTGAGGATATGATGAGGATCTTAGAAGTGAGGACCGGGAATGCTCCTCAAAAACCTGTATTCAATTCACTTGTTCACCGATTACTCGAAGGTGGCTTGACCGATTAAGATGGTTCTTTTTTTAATGGAAAGGTGGAAGCCCCGAGGTGGTCCCATAAAAATTTAGTGAGGATCTGATGAGGATCTTCGAAGTAAGGACCGGGAATGCTCCTCAAAAACCTGTATTCAATTCACTTGTTCACCGATTACTCGAAGGTGGCTTGACCGATTGAGATGGTTCTTTTTTTAATGGAAAGGTGGAAGCCCCGTGGTGGTCCCATAAAAATTTGGTCAGGATCTGATGAATATCTTCGGAATGATGGACAGGATAGCTTCCCAGAATGTAATAAATTACTCGTTTTTGGACTCCTACCAAAAAGAATAGACCCCTAAAGAACTAAGAACAGATTGATGGGCCACCTAAAACCACCTTCTCATCAGCAAACTCCTCAATAATTAAAATTACGGTAACAATAGGTATTGTTAATTTATTTGGCAGTTGGAAGTAGGTAGGTAGGTACTAAAAAGGGTGAAATAAAAAAATAATTTAAAAATTAAAAAACCGACTTAAAAAAAGAACAAAATAAAATTAAAAATTTAAAAACCACCAAAAAAAAAAAGAATTGATAAAAAAAAGACGAAAATAACCTCTACATACAGCGCCACCGACTAATTAATCTGTTTTATCATCTGAAGTCGGGCAGCCAAACTAAGTACAATATGGAACCATACAGCCAGTAAAATTGCCCGACTTCAGATGATAAAACAGATTAATTAGTCGGTGGCGCTGTATGTAGAGGTTATTTTCGTCTTTTTTTTATCAATTCTTTTTTTTTTTTGGTGGTTTTTAAATTTTTAATTTTATTTTGTTCTTTTTTTAAGTCGGTTTTTTTAAATTTAATAATTAATATAGGTGTGAGTATCAGTTATCATAAAACTTAGTGAATAATTGTTCAATCAATTCAGCACAGGTATCCAATTAAAACAATAATACTCGAGATCTTTAAGCGACGTTAATTTTAAAAGTTATTTTCTTCGGATTCCAGTGGAGCTGTAACTTTGTACGTGATTCCTAAACTTGGTAGCGTCTTGCTTTTTTTTTGAAAATTCCTGGTTGAAAAGTTAATTAAAGCCGTAGACGGGTCAGTCCCGGGGAGGTTTACTTTATTGCACCGGTCATTTTCCACACACCGTGATTTCAAAGTCCAAAAGCATAAAATGTTGAATTGGAAATGGATTCTTTTAATTTGTTTGGTTTACGTAGGCTATTAACGCTTTTTATGTAGGTCAAAACTGGTTATTCGTTACGGCGTGTTTGTTTACCTAATATTTTTTAATCAAAGTCTTGCTTAGGTATATTAAACATATTTAAATAGTGTAAAAAGGCATACTATGATACATCGTCATATCTTAATAAAAAAAAACCATGGATATAATTATTGAATGCTCCTGTTCGAATTATAGATTATCTGTATTATGACGATTGTAATTTAACACATGATCACAAAAAAAACCCATGAAATCTTATGGCTTCTTCTCATCGGAAGGCGCGTTCCGAAGCCACACTAAAATCATTAGGTTTAAGACGTATCCAAAGAGATCGCTTTCAGCGATAAGACCGCACATTGTGCCTCCTAAATTTAAGCTGTATTTGTTTCTATCTATTTATCTTGTAATTTTATATGGTGTGTATAGTAAAGAATTTATTCATTCATTAATTCTAAGTTATCTAAGTCGTCTACATAATTCGCAAGTTCTCCGATTAAGTGTTTTGGAAAAGTGTTCTTTTTCTTCTTTGATGTTCCTTTTCCTTGTTCCAGAAATAGCAAGAAAAGAAATGCGTCCCAACTCCTAACCGCTCCGGGTGCGGCGCAGTTAATTTCACGGAGAATTTGTTTGGTGCAAAACACCACTTACGCCCATTTGAAGGGTACTGTATTAACAACAACTACTAAAACAAACAAGATAACAATCTTGGGAATAGATCCTTTTTAAGATTCCTCATCAAATGCTAGATTGGCTGTTAAGGAAATCAAATGGTGTACTTATTTGAATTGTTCGGATGTTTTGGTATTTACGTATTTTACTAGTCACGTCCTGTGGTTTTGCCGGCGTAAATCGTGATTCCATGGATATTGGATGTGCCTTTGTTACTCCCAAGGAATCATTGTTTTCTCTTATTTACTTCATTAATATCGGTCGAGTAATTCGCTCACATTATTCAATAAAATTAAATCAACAAGAAAAAATATTAACCCTAAGTTGGATTATTTTTCACCTTCCATACACTTAGTTAAGTTTCAAAAACAAATATTATTTTTGAAAAAAAAAATGTTTCCGAAAATTCGTACCCGATGAGATTTGAAACCGTGACAACTGGTAGGTAAGCGCTTTAGACTGCTTCGCCACGAGTACTAGTACCCTACTCAATTAGTCGAAATTAGGAAGCATCTTACTACAAAATAACTGTCAAAAAGTTTAAGAAAGAGTACTAATACAGTGTGAAATTATTTTATTCACATAGTAAAAAAACTAGATTGAACCACACAATACGTCTATGTCTTAGGTTTCGCAATTTCACATAATTAAACATAATATTTACTGGGTTTTACTCAATAACGGCATTATTACAAAAACTAATTTAAAAATTAAAAAACCGACTTCAAAAAAGAAACAACAACAACCAAAAAAAAAGAATTGATAAAAAAGACCAAAATAACCTCTACATAGGTTCAGTGCCACCGACTAATTAATCTGTTTTATCACCTGAAGTCGGGCAGCCAAACTAAATACAATATGGAACCAACCAGTAAAACTGCCCGACTTCAGATGATAAAACAGATTAATTAGTCGGTGGCACTGAACCTATGTAGAGGTTATTTTGGTCTTTTTTATCAATTCTTTTTTTTTGGTTGTTTTTTTTATTATTTTTTGTTTCTTTTTTGAAGTCGGTTTTTTAATTTTTAAATTAGTTTTTTTTTTACCCTATTTAGTATACCTACCTACCCAAAAATCAACAATATTGTTACCGTTATTTTAATTATTGAGGAGTTTGCTGATGAGAAGGTGGTTTCAGGTGCCCAATCAATCTGTACTTAGTTCTTTAGGGGTCTATTCTTTTTGGTAGAAGTCCAAAAATGAGTAATTTATTGAATTCTGGGATACTATCCTGTCCATCATTCCGAAGATTCTTCAGATCCTTACCAAACTTTTAACGGACCACCTCGGAGCTTCCACCTTTCCATTAAAAAAAAAAATATATCAATCGGTCAAGCCATCTTGGTGTAATCGATGAACAATTGAATTGAATACAGCGTTTTAAGGAGCATTCCCGGTCCTCACTTCGAAGATACTCATCAGATCATCATCAAATGCTTATGGAACTATCTCGGAGCTCCCACCTTTCCATTAAAAAAAGAATCATCTCATTCGGTCAAGCCATCTTCGAGTAATCGATACAATTGTAAAGTAAAACAATTGGATTGATTAATGCGTTTTGAGGAGCATTTCCGTTCATCACTCAGAAGATCCTCATCAGATTCACATCAAATTTTTATGGGACCATCTTGGAGCTCCCATCTATCTATTAAAAAAAGAATAATCTTAATCGGTCAAGCCGTCTTCGAGTAATCGGTGAACATACAAAAAAAAAAATTATACATACAGACGAATTGATAACCTCCTCCTTTTTTTGAAGTCGGTTAAAAATACCGAACTTTCTCTTACTAGGTGGCTAAGGTAGCTTTTTAGGTTGACTGAGTTTGTAATAATGCTGTTATGAAATAAAACACGAGTAAAACCCGGTAAATATTGTGTTTTATTAACCACACAATATTTATCGGAATAGTTTAAAAGCAAATCTGCATTGGATATTCGTTCTCGGCTCGATACAGTCTTAAATCATGCCTTGTGCAACAGTAGCCTATTACAATCGCTGTTTAAATTTATGTGGTACCTATCGGCTGCGAACACCTTTGGAAATTATATTTGGAGCAGAGCTGCACTGCGGTTCGGACTAAAGGAAATGGCGTCATTAGCTTTTCTCGTATTTCTTCAGGTAGACATTTACGCGAAACTTGTATTTTGTGGTCGTGCTTATTTAACGCGTTAGTTTTTAGTGTTCTTTCGATGTTAACGGTCGAACCGATCATGGTAATTACCTACTCGGTGTTTCTAGCACGTATTTCTAATGAAGTACCTACTAAGAAAAGTTGTTATCACTCCTCGGAAAAATGGCTTCACAGATTTTGATAAATATTTATAGGGTATATACATAGAAGATTAACGTCTCCCCAAAATTAAGCACATTACCAGCTAACCAAACATACGATAATAAGAATAAACTTTGTTTTTACTCAGAATCTTAATAATATGAGTGAACTTATATTATTTATTAAAATATAAGTGAAAATGTATTGTTGGTATTACCGTTATTCTTCTTAAACATATTTATGTACTTTTTTAACTATTAAACTGACTACTCGTTACATTGAAACGATCTTAGTAGTAATATTTTAAAGGAAAACTTCATCTTCAAAAATTCACTTGCAGCGAGATTTGAACTCGCGTCCTTGGATCAATACTCCAGTGCCTAAACCGCTCGGCCACGCAAGTTCCCAAAGGAACTTGCGTTCCCAAGATCCCAACGTTCCGAATTTTGGAAGATGAATTTTTCCTTTAAAATATTTCTAGTAAATATGCCTTGAGCAATAAAAACAAATTTACGAAATACTTACGATCTTATTATTTAATAGTTTTTCATCAGATTTTCTCACCACGTTGTGATTCGTTGTTGTCACCACAAAAAAGAGAGTTCAATTTCATTATATCTGCTCAAAGTTAAGTCGAGTAAAAGCTACTTTCACCAACTATACAGTCACACGCAATTTTGTTAAGCTAACTTTATTGTTTTACAATGATGTTAGTGAAAAGCACTTTGCACATAAAGCTTTGCAAAGTAACTTTTATACGTGACACTTTTTATTGAAAGTTACCGAGCAAGAAGCGAGAACTCCAACAGTTCTAAGAAGGTAGTTTTAAAAGTGGTTAGTGTGAAGGAGAAATCGTTGTATTTCGTTTAAAATCGGTCCCAAAAGGTCGACCGACGTCTGAGGGTTGCGCTTTGTTGTGCAAAGGAGACAAAGCCAGCAGAACATTTCCTTTAGGTAAGAAAATAAAACTGTGCACTAGACAAATGCCCTAAGAGACATCAACATCTAACTAAGAGTAACAATGTTTTGAATACATTTACTCTAACAATAAAGAAGTTAATATTGTTGTGCAATCTTCACTAGAGTCAAATGAGATATTTGTTCCAACAGAAACATATTTAGAATCATTAACAAACACGTATATCATAGCAAGTTACATACCTACATGAGCTATATATTTTAATCAAAGTTTGCCTTTAACCTACACTACTGGTGAAACTAAAATAGTTTAAAATATATTTGTCAGTACTCAGTGTCCGCTAGACGCGGCGTGGCGTACAAAGGCGTCCACACATAGCTACATACAGCACAATGGCAATTTCGTACGAATGTAAAGCCTAAAGGAATTCAGCGCGGACCCAGAACCGGAGCGGCGTACGTCTTCCTGAGTTCCGGAGCACAGATAAACCGCTTCCTTTTCCTGCCCCTTTGCCTAACATCGTGTAACGGACACACTACAAAAGACTTAGCTTCTATAAACACACGCCTAATGCACCTCTTTCCACCTAGCGTTTGTAAACAGCTGGCCGTAAACGAAAATTATTTATTTATGTTCCGAACACATGACGTGTCGCGCTGTTGTTTTAATTAAATACACAATTTTAATCCAGTAAATCATTTGGTGAAAGCTTTCATACGTATACTTTTAAATACTAAACTGAATTCGTAAATTGAAACTACATAGTAAAACCATAGCTTATCTAATAGTAGTTGCGCCTCGAGTAAATCGCATAAAACACTCGTAGATATCGTGTATTCAGCCGATACAGATTCCAAATCCACACAAATTTCCCAATTTGATTTCGGTTTACAGATCTGTTTGACATCCAGCAAA
Organism: Idaea dimidiata; assembly: GCA_949358125.1. Classification (NCBI taxonomy): domain Eukaryota; kingdom Metazoa; phylum Arthropoda; class Insecta; order Lepidoptera; family Geometridae; genus Idaea; species Idaea dimidiata. The sequence goes on along the minus strand of OX442339.1, from coordinate 8,044,480 downwards.
CGAATGTACGAAAAAATAAAAAAAAATAGTTAGAACGGCATCCGCGAGCGTCCACATACCTGCTCGTAATTAAATCTTGTATCACTTTGACGGTGCCTTGTGTAAAAAATGATCCCTTTCCCGACTACAGGGCCCTGATGGATTAAACGTAGGTAAATAAAGAATAGCGGACATTAAACTGTTGGGCTTTTCATCTAATTTTGAGATGATTTATATAGCGCAAGCAAGCTTTTTAATTCATGCTATAGCGCTGTAGTGCCACATTTTTTAGGTGGAGCAGGCTTGACCAGCACCTATACCACCATCCCAGCCTAATCGGCCATGTTCAGATGAATGAACGGGTCAATACGTTTGGAGCTAACTAAGCCGTGGGTTTCCTCACGACGTTTTCCTTCCCCGTGAGGGCGATGTTATTAACGCACATAGCATTACCCGTGCGGTTAGCCAGAATTCAAACACCACGACCTTGAGAATTAAAGTCAGGGTCACAAGTCACACACAGTCACTAGACCAACACCGCTTAAACTATTGTATATCCTCGAAATAACATACAGCTTGAGATACTTTCTAGTTACATAGTACCCTTCACAAAACAGAACTTAATAACGGATCCCGCCACTACCCTCTTCATTATTAGACCAATGAGTTAAAGCGTCGAACTCGAAGCAATAACTAAAACTAAACACGTTTGTAACAACTTGTTTGTTGTGTTATCAGCGTCGTGCCAAACGTTCCCACTCGCACACTCGCCGCAAACTTACGCCCGCTTCTAATGAAAACTTTGTCTGAGGTGAAAGGGCGGTAGCAACCAGCACACGAATTTTATATGAATACCAATTATACTAGAAATAACTAGTTACTTTGATATTCAACCGAGTAGTAGGTGAAATAGATTAGTGGGTAGAGTCGTGTAAATGTGTGCGAATGCGGAAAGTAAATCAGTTGAAACAAATGAAGAGCATCAGTCAACGGGGAGGTCGGCAACCGCCCGCGCCGGCCGTCGTTAGTGGTCGAGGCCTAGAGCACCCTACAGCGATAAATCTCAGCGCCACCTTGAGAACTACGATCGCTTTTATATTGTACCTACCTACTGAACCACTTATAACGTCACAGTAGATAACGTAAGCTAATCTAAAATCCAAATCAAATTTCTGAACTGAATTAACAAACTCAAAATGCGAAAAAACGGCCTATAACTTCATAAGCTACGTAACGGAAAAATAAATATGAAACCTGGAAATTATTATGCAATACATTCCAAGTGTGGGCTACATTTATTTATTCGTGAATACATACTGCGCATTAATCATAACAGAGAAGAGAACGAATGATAGCGGTAGTATTCACTACAGTCGGCCACATTTGCCGCAAACAACTGCACTGGACTTTTAATCTCACCTGAACTCAGGTTTGATCGAGCCGTGCGGTTTCCTTCGTGATCACGTGGTCTAAACAAAGCTATAAACTCAGGCTGTGAAATGTTCTCAGCAAATGATTGTTTGTTTACTATGTAGTTGTTAAATCGACCTTCCCTCTCTTTTTTTTTCTATAATTATAATATTTATTTTACAGCACTGTTCAGATCTTCGGATATCGGTCAAAATTAGGATCAAAAGATTATTAAATAAAAATTATTAAATATTATATTATACTCCGCCGAAACGGCTTGACCAATGTCAATGAAATTTTAAATGCATTTTCAGTAGGTCTTAGAATAGGTTACTGTCTATTTTACATACCTCTATGTGGTAATATAAGGGTTGTAATTTTATCAAACTTTAGCTGGAGACCTAGAGTAACACATAGGCTACATTGTATCGTTATATTCTCGCAGGAATGGAACTTACGCGGGTAAAACCACGGGGCGCAGCTAGTAAATATGTAACAGTTTCACTTAAACACAACGATTAAATAAACTGGCCACAATAATGACAAAAGTTTATTGTGTAAATTTTTTGTGTAATTAAGTTTTCGTTTAAATATTTTTAAGCACTATAAGAATTCGAATTGAAATGAATATTGCAGTAACTGTAGCGGGTGGCAGTAAAGCCTGACAATTGGACGTATGGCACTCACTAATCATACTTTGCTTTCTGTTTTATTTCGTATTTCCATTACCGTATTTCAAAAGGTATTGACGTATGAGGCACTTTTACGAGTTTTACACTGTGCTCACTCCACCGTAAATTTAATGCTACTTTGTTCAGTAGCTTCGGTCGAGTTCTGTTTAGGCTGTAAATAAGTGACTGGGATTCATTGAGCCAATTTCAAGTTTCACGTTATTTGAATAAACATACAGGTAAGTAACGGGTGAATGGGGTTATTTTGTGACAGTAAGCCTAACTTTGTGACACCGCACTTTTAGACAATCAATCAAGTCATTTTTTTTTTTTCATTTTGAACGCATCCAGTGATCTTTTAGAAAATACAACAAACTATTTAATTCGATGGAAGTTGAGAAACTAAAATTATGTCTTCGAAAAATCGAGTCACAAAGCATCCCCAGTTTTCGGAACCAACTTTTTCTTCTTGAGTTAATCAAATACTTTTAGTTAACAGAGTGGCCTTACAACTGCCCATCCCAGTATCCCAGTATTCTACAAGGTCTTTGCTATTGTCATTGGCTGCCATCAGGCCACCTAAAGTAGAGCTATTAATATTTATATGAACTATTAAGGTACATAGTAGGTACATAGTTTGTTCAAAAGTTTCACAGTCTAATAGAATCTGTCATGGATCAACTCGACCATGTCCCATCATCCCATTATTAAAACTGAATTAATTTAAATAACTATTCCTCTTTCTGTACTTTAGATAATAAATTACCTAGCCTTGCACAAATCTCTCTCATCGAATAAATAACAACAATCTTAAAGTGGAACAGAGTCTAGAAACTCACAGTAATTTGCAGTGAAGTCGCAGTGACCGATAACAACATTATAATTATCCCAAACACAGTCCAAATTCATGGAAATGTTACTTTAATAACTTCTCGACCCTATAAATTGTTTGTATTGGTTTATTGCGGCCTTAAACTACAAAGTAGCTAACCTACAGATTTGATTTAGAGGTTTTAGTAAAATACGTACAATATATCATGTTTACGTGATTAAATAATGTAGATATTGAATGTGGGTTAAACTGATAGTACGAGTGGATGGTGAGGTACCTACTTCTAAATAATAGATTAAAGGGTTCCCAAGTTATTTGCATTTATAATGACGTAACAAAGACTGATTTTCTACTTTAAGTTAAATCGTGGGTTAAGATCTCGAAAAGCGAAAACTTTACCAACTAAGTTGGACACCTGTCCACGTTTTCCGCTCATCCGTTCAAAGAACTTTTCTCAGTTTTAAGGCAACTCTTTTTCTACGTTACATTTAGGCGATCAATATTTTTTTTACGAACCTCATATTGATAAATTATTTAGCATATTAACCAATGACAATCTACTCTTATTACTTTAAGAGTACCTACCTTTACCGTAATGTAGATACGTTAATGATTAGTGAAGTTGACATAACATGTAGAATATATTACACAACAAACACACTACAAAGTAATGGAAACAAGTGCATTAATAAATAAACACTAAATTGGAGTTAATTTGACCGTATTAAGTGCGGTAGGGTAGTATTAGTTTGCCAAAAGGCAACCAATGTAAACAGGGGATACCTAATGTAATAAATAATGTATAGAGGCCAAACATGGAAGTTATCCATACTGAGAGGGATCTAGGGTAAATTTTCATGATCTTGCGGTTTGTGATACGTGCCTGTTAATATTAGTTTATCAACCCTCTAGCCACATTGTGTACAACATTTACAAATACCTGGCACAGATTATTCAACGGAGGATTTGTTGAGTAACCAATATCGAGCTTTATATTGGCCTGTAAGATGTATGAAGGTGTGTAGTAATTTTGCTGACGATCTTTTAATCGTAGTCATTGTAACAATACAAAGTAAAGATCCTTTACAACATTTTTCATTGTAGATAGGTATTAAGAAATTAATATTTTTTTTTTTTGTTTATTTCGACGTACTTTTTACGAACTTGATTTTATTTGTATTCATTTATTTAGGTACCTCAAGTACCTTAAGTACCAAAGGACCGCATTTGTCTTAATCTGGAATCATTTCACATTCAGAAAGTTTAAATCCTTCGATTTTTTTTACAAAGTTTATACCGATTTCAATAAGATTTATTTTACAAACAAATGAAAGCTTGTACCCGTAGTCCAAAAGTTCAATAGAAAGCAACAGCTAAAAATTGTCTTGCTCAATATTGGTTTCCATCGAGTCTTAGTATTGTATTGGTTATGTAAATCCGTATAAGAAGTAATAATCATGGAAGCGCACACACGTGGCTCTGGAACGTTTCGTTTGTAAAAATACACCACAAATTTTTTGTCCGGTTGGCGAACATCTGAAGTGTGTAGTTTTATGTTTTTATAGTTCGATTGCCCGGATTTAGATTATGGATCTGCAATTGTCATTCTTCCCTTTATAAAGTCGCTATTTATTTTTTAATTATATGAAGTTTTTAAGCAGTCAGGTTTTTTTTATTATGGACTGTTTAGATTCTGAAATAAGGAGACCATGGTAACCCACAACTGTTAGTAATTTAACAAATATTACAAAACTGCTGAATTTTGCACGACAACGAAGACATAGTTTGTCATAGAATGAATACAACGACTAAAAAACAAAATACGGTCGAGACACGATATAACGAGTAGGTACTATTATATAGTACAGTTACAATAAAAGTACACTCTCGTCGAGACATCCCGAGACAGGCCGAGTGCGAGAGTGTAAATCGTAAGCACTCCCCTCTCGGCGAAACTTAACGAGAACATATGCTTAAGAGTGTGCAGCCGCCATATGTTATATCCATTCGGTCGCCATGTAAATCAATTGTGCTCTTTCTCTTTACCAGAAAATCGGCCGATCAAAAATCTTTAGTATGCATCACTCATACAGAGTGCACTCGGTGGTATTGTATGCCGGCAGAACAATATTGAACAACATGAATATACGAGTATACATATGTGAGGAACAAAATAAAAAGCGAGTTTTTGCTCTGATCGTGGTTTAATATTTTCTTACAACTGAAGTTTCAAATTCAGAGTCGAAATTGTTACTATTCAGCGACTATGCTGCATATTTTTATTAGTAGATACTTGTTTCTTTATTTTACGTGATACTTCAAAAATAAGGAGCTCCTTCACCGCGAGATTCGCGTATAATGTAACGTTACAGATTTAGCGCGTACTGCGTACATTACATACTGTTACATTACAAGTGGATGCTCGCGAGCACTTTAAGTAGAACTATGGGTCACTGGAAGACACCGCGTCCAGTTGCAATGCCATATATTGGATTGTAAACACACCATTAAGTGTACAATAAAGTTCACACGTTATTTTTGTCGTTTCAACCACCATAACACGCCATTATTTACAGTTTCCTCAAAAGTTTTCCTCACTTATTAGCTGTCACAGGCGATAATTAAATCCTAACTACATACATATTATTATATAGTTTAAACAGAGAGATAGAAGGAGCTTTGAGTGTCACAAACAATATGAACACGAGGTATACTGCGCGCGGCGACACGTCGCATCGTCGTCGCCAACGTCTGCGGTATCCTTTGTCAAAGCTGTGTACACAATTAACTGTCTCTCGATAAATAAATTAACGTGCATTATATGGCATTGCAAACAGCTCCATCTAGCTCTCGAACTAACCTAATCAATACTGAAATTATGCAACTACTATAGTTGCTTACGGGACCCACATACCAGTAAATAGTACACACTTTTTTTAAACTTACACGATTTCTGTTCTTTATTATTTTTTTAATATCAACCGCTTGATGGAGCGGCGATCTTTGATTATAAATTTATAAATTAAACTAGCTGCGCCCCGCGGTTTCACCCGCCTAAGTCCCGTTCCCGCGGAAATATCGGGATAAAAATAGCCTATGTGTTAATCCAGGTCCCCAGCTACCTATATTCCAAGTTTCATCGCAATCGGTTTCAGTAGTTTTTGTGTGAAAGAGTATCAACCTCACATATATACATACATACTTACATACAAACTTTCGCATTTATAATATTAGTAAGATTAAAAATAATATTATTATGTGTACTAATGCGATTTAGATCCGAATTCGAAATAATAATATAGTACATGTATTTGGTATCTATTTCAGAAGTTCGCCTATGTTGCGTGTAGCAAATTTCACTTACCATCGTCTAAATAAAAATCTTAGATACATCCTCAATAATCAAATTACTGTTCAACGCTAAAGTCGCTATAGCAACAAGTTCTAAGTTATGCCACAAAAGCGTGTAAGTCAGAATCCACTATATTGCTCCACACTGTCGACAGATATTTCCGCTTGATGCATTTTTGATGTTTTTCTGATGTGGGTCTATACTCTGTATCAGCCTCCCTATCCGACGGTGATGACTATTTAGAGAAGGCTTAGTGTTGATACGATTTAGTTAGTTTATTGAGATCGAAGTAGCAGGATCGATATCAAATTGGACCAATAACCATTAGACTGTTATGTAACCATTAGAACTACGAGAATTAAGTACTACTAGTATTAGAAATTTATATAGATTTTAAAAAATCAAATTTGAGTTATTGAACAATAAAACCTGGATTGAAATACTGGCAATTATTTTTTGTTACATACAACATAATAATACGCATAATTCCAGCTCACTAGGGAGTACTTACCAGGTTTTATAATATCTAGATTGCCGACCTTGCATGTAAATATTGATGGCTAATTTTGATTTTATAAAACCTTTTATAAATCTATACTCACCTACCCATACTTCTAGTAAAATAAGCTCGTAGTTCAGTTTAGGGGTCGTACTGTCCCAAAGCGGCCATCAAATAAGGGACCTTCTGTGCATAGATAAAGAACATTTGACTCTCATTGAGTAAATTGAATTTTGTGACGATAACTTCGGCACCGAATAAATATTAATGTGTCTCGTCTAGAGATGTAGATTACGTAGTATTTCTAACAGAACGCGACAGTCTTTGAATCTGCTTTGAACAGGTTATGGTAGCAGAATTAATTTTATGAGAATTATCGGAAAAGTAACTTGTTGCTCTCCTGCTTGAACTTTGCATAGAATTACCTAGCAATTTATCCGTCTTTTTGAGAATCCGACTTTTTGAGAATCTGTCTTTTTAAGAATCCGTCTTTGTGAGAACAATCCATGAATTTTGTGCATTACATGCAGCGCACACCTTGTGAGTCGAAACTATAAATTTACCTTACATTTGAATACTGTTTTTTTCAGTTAGAGAACATCTTAATTGTGTGTACAAATAGTTTCTATTATAAAGCTCCGAAACTACAAAATCGATAAAGTATAAAACTAGATAAACTTTTAAATACACTCTATTTGTAAGTACTCATACGGAGCTTCTTCGCGTATTGTTATTTTTAAATTTCTTACCGCGACATTTCGACTATGTTACAATAGTATTGAATCGCGACTCGCGATTCCTGTTTTTTTTTTTCAGAAATTGTAAAAGACATAGTGCATACAATTTACTAATACCAAATTAATCACTAAACTCCATAACTTTGAAATGTTAAGTTTGGGACAGCAATGAACGATCAAACCGACAGAGTGCCCCCGCCCCGTGCTCCGTGCTACGTTCGGAACACGAGGAATCAAGAGCTGTGTCAACCGCGGGTCCGTGCGTTATTTGCTATTGAATCAGAAAGGTTGAATTCACTATCGTTTTGTAGGTACGAATAGATACATCAAGCAATAGTTACGTCTATGCTAGTATTATAAAGAGGAAAGATTTATTTGTTTGTTTGCTCCAAAACCACTGAACCAATTACAAGAAATATTTCACCAGCACCAACATAGGCAACTTTTAATCTCGATATTTCAACAGGATTGGGACTTACGCTGGTGAAACCGCCAGACGCAGCTAGTAAAAATTAAATCTTAATACTAAATCGTACACTTTCGATCAAAATTTTCATGTATTTTCTCGTTTAACAATCGAGAAAATACGTGAAAATTTTGATAACAAACTTCATTGTGGCTATTTCGAGCCATTTTTTTTGTAAAGATCTACGGCATTTTAATGAATTAAATAACCTATATTGACACTGTCGTACCTCTATCTGTTTTCTTTAATAAGTCGTGTTCAATTTAAAGACTGACTACGGGTGAACCGGTCAACTATTCCCACAATCACAATTTTCAATGTATTTTATTGATTCACACATATAACATTCTTCTTTATGACTATTTGTGCCAGTTTCTAAGTATAAAATTTCTACCGTAATTTTCATAAATATACCTACCTATCTTAACCATGTCGTAATTCTTTCTATTTTCTTTAATAAATCCTTATATTACAGACAATGACTGAATCGGTCGACTAGTTGCACGATCACAATTTTCATGTACTTTGTTGATTCACAGATAACATAGCATTAGGTATAATATATTTGTGTCTTATTCTACCAATTTCTAAGTACCTATACAATTTCTAGCAGTTTTTAAGATAAAATCTAAATTCTTTCCTCTCTCATTCCTTTCTCTTAGATTCTCATTTTTCACACAGGTATGTCCGAGTGTAATCAGAGATGCAGCAAACAAATGGTGGTAGTTAGCCGGATACCGCAGAGGCCACTGCTAGCGATTTATGAACGAGCTACAAAACAGCCAGCCTTGCCTTGCGAGGTGTGTTGCATCTTTCACTACATTCGTAGGTACTATTTATTTTTAGCGTTAAATTTCGTTATCTTAGTAGGTATTTCAAGAATTTCGATGGATACTGTACCTATTGTAGATTTGAAACAGCTGAGTTAGGTAAACTAGTAGTTGAGGTCAGAGATTGAGTATTTAAGCTTAAATTTTAATGAAAAGGTCTTGTACAAATACTTAACAAAAGTGAATAGGATCCCCACTAAATTACTAATGGAATTATTTACATCAGACGAAAGTTATCTGACAGCCAACCGCAAAGGCAATACAAATAATTTAGTTATTTCGCTTCTCTGTAAACAGAAAGGCCTGGCATCGATCCGATAGCGTATTCGATTACATGCGGCGATCGCGGTGTGTCCATCCGAGCGATGACCAAATATCCGATACGTAACGTTTTCCAAATCGAATGGCACTAGATTGAAAAATATATTTGCACAGTGCACACCTTTCAGTACCGCTGACGTTTTATATTAAAACCGGAAGTCGTTAGCTAATTAATATTGCGTAGCTTTACGTACGCGTTGTAAACACAATCACTCTAGCTAGCTGCAACCACCGTATTCTCACAGGATGAAGCTCGACGTATATTTTCAAATTACGCAAAGAGTCAGTGTTGCGTTGATTATGGAAATGATTTTGAGCGAGACTTGCTGCCTGCGGTATTCACATTATGAACTCGTATCGTCGGGGCATGATTAGCAAATAATCAAAGGCCTTTCATTCCTGGCAAATGGCTGGCGTTCACTCGCATTCCGTTCGATAGGCAATCGACATGAGCCGTAGAGCCTTCAGCAAATACAATACCGATTGCAATGGGACTTGAATGGGACCGATTGTACCGCAAAGCGGAAAGATAAGAGATGGGTAAATAATATTCTGTTCCGGTTTCATAATACATCAATCGTTCCAAGCTTACAACAATAACAACACTATGAATAAATAAGCTCCTCGAAAATTCTTCGCGCCTATTAATAAAATATTGGCATTTTACTTACAAATATTTCCTTAATAGATTCCTTTAGGTGTAAGTAAGTCTGTTGAGAAGAGGATGATAAATATTTTCCTTACGATCACCTGAAGAAATTCCCACATATTCTTAAAACAGCTTTATCCGCGGGTTCGGGAGATATGTGTTTTTAAAATCCTTTTCGTAATAAATTATTCGGAGCGTTCGGTCGGAGTATGTAACGCTTAAACCTCTAGGAATACGTTCTTTTATTGTTTGTTGTTAGACCTGAAAGATTTATCAACGTAAGTAGGCATTAGCCATGTAGTTATGTAGATATACAGTAAATACTTATCTTTCCTTACTACCTAAATTTTGGTCTAGTATGACATTTTGATACGGTCAGAAGCCGACGTTCAGACCTCGATTTTTATATTACTTTAAGCACGTACTCCCTTAATATTCTTATCAAAATAATAAATTAACTTTCAAACTAGTTTACCTATAGAATTTCTTTTGTAAGAATATCACAAAGTTGGTCTCGTTACAAACAGAATCATGAACGAACTCCGCTTTATATCATACACTTTAGAAAAATATCGTCTTCATTTCCGCACATCCATCATGAGAGTGACAGGGAAAGGGTCTTTTAATTCTGATAGATTGTGCACGTATTCATTACACACGACCTTGCAATGTGCTTCAGAATCATGTTTTCATATTTGATGTTCCTTTAATTAATACATTTAATTTTTGTATTCTAATTAATTTACCAATTTAATGGAGTAGGTAATTAAAATGTTCTATATCCAAACAAATATATCTTGCGATATAAATGATAACTATAGTATGTTTTGCTTAAAAGTATTTTTTTAATCGTTTTTGTGATACAATTCTAAATATCTATTTAGAATTGTATCATATTTGTATTGAATTGTTTTCTTTTATGGCATCTGCCATAAAAGAAAAAAGTTATTTTAATTATTTGATAGAACTTCCATTAAGGACGCGAGTCATGTGAAATCCCTTCCGATTGAATAGTTTTATTCATAACCGGTATCAAATAGATCTTTAAACAATGTTTAATGTTATTGTACATGATACAAGAAGTGTCCCCTTCATTTCAAAAACAATAAAAAATAACTTTAAATACCACTATTATACAGGCAAAGTGACCCCTGTTTTACAAAATAAATCAATTTTTCGTCTAAATCCTTAACCGCTATATTTTCATAAAGGCATTATAATATTAGAAAATACAATACCTAGAACCCCTTCATCGCATTTTATTAAAATATTATTTTAATCTTCGTTAATTATTGATTTTACGAGAAATTGTAGATTTTTTCACGCAATTCCATCTCACTCATTTATATGCAATCGGAGAAGGACCGATAATTATCATCCATCGCCGCCTTAAATTCTTCAAAGTTTAGAAACGTCTTTAACTTAAACTTTTTAAATTTTATACACGATTTGTTAACAAAGGGCCCCTCGCGACCAATATCATTGTAACATGGTCGAAACATCGAGGTAAGAAAATAAATAATAATACGCGATTAAGACCCGTTAAAATGTAACTATGTCTTTGAACCAGTTTTTTTATTATTATCTACGTCAATATCGAAATTCGCCAAAATCGGTTCAGCGGTTTTAGACGTGAAAGCGTAACAGAAATAGTTACTTCGCATTTATAATATTAGTTAAGAAATTAGTATAAAAAATTCATAAATTTAAATATGTTCTACCTACATTTTATAAATATTATGAATGTAAGTAAGTAATTCTACACATTGTACGAGATTTTGGATTAAAGAACGTAAGAAGGAATTTGACAAGAATTTTCCTGAATAAAGAGAGACCGGTCCTTTTCAATTTCACGGGGCGTTTGTCGGGCGACAAAGATGCCCGAAGGTGTCGTTTCAGAGAGAGCTACCCGAACTTATGAGATGACACGCTTATTTTTTACAGCTAACCCAAAGTTTGTTGCCTTAGAAAAGAAGTCATATATTTATCTTAAAATTTAATGGCAAATGTAATTGTACCCCTCGTAACACGTAACATGTTATGTAGTTCGTGTTTAGTTATAATACCTAATAATTTATATGTATGTTAGTTAATAAGGTATATATTTTTATGGATTTATTAGGCGTCTATCTATATTGCATTATATTGTTTCCTCGGTTACTGCGATACAAGCTTGTGCTTAGTGTAGAATCGATGTCTGATATATGTAATTTGAGAAATGTTTAATAAGTGTTATAGTTAATAAATAAATATTTGATTTGATTTGATTGGTTTTTGTTATTTTAGATTATTATTTTTTGTAATCATTTAAATTAATAATAAAAAAAGAAAAATAATAATTATATAGTTAGAAAACGAAAAAAACGAATTCTTTTTTATTTATTTTTTCTTTCTAAGTTATTTTGATTTTTTCTTTATTTTAAAAGAAAAATTCAAAATAATCTACTACGTTACTGGCAAAAGGCTTTATTTACAAGTTGATTTTTTTTATGTTAAAAATATAGGTGCTTATCACAATCGTTTCTCGTTTTTTATAGTCCTCTATAGCGCGAGCACAGGTCCTCTAAATTATAATAAAAAATCCTACTTTAAGAAACCACATATTTTATTTTTTTTATTATTTGAGGTTTTTACTTTTATTTATTTATTAATAGCAGGACAATTTAGGTCCGCAATAAGAACACTATAATAAGGCCCAAAATCTTACTTAAAATAATTTATCTTTACCTAACGTAGTCCTATTTCAACTCACATTATATATATATATTTCCACTTTGTCCATTCCGTGACGTCTTGAAACTGTAAAAAATATTGGCATAGAACGGCAGTCGGTACACAATTCTACTTCATCTGAGCAGAGCTTGAGTGCAAAGACGTGTCGAGGGATCGGCCAAGTCCGGCCGCCCCATGAAAATTCCCCGGAAAATATGGCCGCTGATGGAACCCTAATGTATCTGACTTCGCCCCACTTTCCTTGCGGTCAGCAACTAACGCTTCGATGTCTCCTACTTCCCTACTAATAAAGACACAGTGACAGCTTATGACACATTACCTAATAACAACTTTATACACGACATTTTCAACGCAGACTTTGTAAATACTTTTAGATTGAGTTTATATTTTTCTGTAAAAGTCTAAGAGCCTTATAGTCTTATCTTCTATGTTTTTGGACGTTTACGGCCTCTGTGACGCGTCGGGCGAAGGCGCATTGCAGAAGGTTGCGGGTTCGATTCCCGCGGGTTCAAGTATTTATGCTTAAGGGCCTAAATAACCCTAATAGCGTGACAGGGATAAAGCTAGCGAATTTTAGATGTGTAAGTGAAGGACGTAAGATGCGACTAATTTTATTGCGTAAATTTTTAAAAACTTTTATTTCAAATAACTTATGTAGTAATTCACCCTAGAAACATCAGTTCTGGCCTAATACGGCCCCTTAAATTACGTTAACATTACAGAATAGATAAAAATAATTAGTGACGTGCTTAGTATATCTAGATGTGATTGGGTCCGTGAACTCATTAGTAGCCAGTACGGTTGGTCGACTGGTCTGCTCTGTTGATTGACACAACGGAAATGATTTCGCTCGCCACCGACCGGCACTGGGTGGTTGGAGTCCGCGATATCTTTCACAAAGTACCCACGATCATTTGTGTACGATATTTGATGTTTACACATGATAGCGTGAAGAAATTCCACGTTTCAACTAATTGTTACGTGGTTGTAATTCAATAACAAATCTACGTTAAACCTCGCAAGTGAATTTTTCAAGATGTGTTTTTCTTTTAAAATATTTTTAGGTGAAATGTTTTAAGCTAAAAAAACCAAATTACGAAAAAAACTATTTTTATAAAACTGATATATGATCACAAAACTATTAGAAATGAACATTATGGTAATTATTATTTTATTTCATCAAATAAAATATAAAACAAAATAAAAGAATAAGATACAAAAAGAAACAAGGATCAAATTTAAAATAATCTAAATCAATTTAAAAATAATAATTTACGAAAAATAGAACATTAGACTTAACTAAAAAATGTTGTCTTGTCGTACTTGAACAGTTTTTGATGTTTTGACAGTTTTTAAACATGTCTATGGGAACCGTTCTGCAAGGCTGCCAAATAATTTAAGAACTTATTTTAAGGTGTTGTGGTTTAGAATTTAAACTAGCACGACATGATCTAATAATTGTATGTTTTTACTTATTCTTTCTTACGTTTTACTTACGTACTTATTTAAGTAGGTACTTTTTAATTTTCTTATTACGACGCGACGTTTTGATCATGTTACAATGATCTTGGTTGCGAGGGGACTATTAAATCCGGTAAAATATAAAATTATTGTTAAAAATATAGCATAAAACTTAGACCTACAAAATTTCTTTAGACGAAAAACTCACAAGTACCTACATTTCGCTCTGTAGTTTAGGAAATAGACATGAAAGCTTATTTTTCCGAAACCCAAAAGGCTTCGCGGAAACAATTTCCTAGAAATGACACCGCAGGGCGAAATAAACCGTAACAACATGTGAGGAAAACCGTAAAACGATTTTGTGAAAATTAACTCAATCGGTGACATCGACATTCGACGGGTGGAAACAATAAAGTATTTTGTATCGGTGTTCATCTATTCCTCATGATATTCGTGGTACTTGAGTAATATGTTTGACACTAAATATTATAAAATCGTTTCGATAAAACTAAAGTCGCGATCCCGCGTTTGTCGAACACCTACCTACCTACTCCAACCAGGGCTATATTTGTTTGTTTACTCCCTCTTCACGGCCAAACGGTTCGACCGATTTGGATGAAAATTTGCAGAGGGGTAGAGAGTAATATAGGATGTTGATTATGATAATTCTGCGGCATAGGGATTTACGCGAGTGATATTTATCAAATCAAGACAGATCTGAATGAAAATCGATACAGGGGTAGGGTAAGTAAGTGATTAGAGTGGCAACATCATCATTATCATCCATCATCATCATCATTTTACCTTACTTTACCTACCTACTGCAGTGCAAAAATCCACACAGAATACAGATACTGGCAGCCTGGCAGATGACTGACTTACTCACTGAGGGATCAATGCACATGCCTTAATAAACCACTACTGATAGATAGCGCTGAACCTATGCTGATCCTATACTGAACCTGTGCTGATCCTATGCTAAACCTATGCTGATCCTATGTTGGTCCTTTTCTGATCCTATGTTGAACCTATTCTGATCCAATGCTGAACCTATGCTAATCATACGTTGAACCTATGCTGATCCTTTTCTGATCCTATGACGAATCTATTCTGATCCTATGCTGATCCTATCCTGATCCTTTGCTCATCCTATCCGATCCAGTTTCCAAAAGACATGTGGGCGAAGCCGCGGGCATAAGCTAGTAAAATAAATCGATATCCCTCGTATAAATAAATCTATCAAGGTTATCGATTACACAACTGTCTACGTCGAAGGTTTGACGCAAAATAAATATAAGCCTAGTGCTTAGTTTGGGGTTAGATTGTTATATGTGTAATGTAGTGTAATATTTATTTATATATGGGTTTATTCACCAACCACATAAATTATCCGGTCGTTTTATAAAAGGAAAATGTCTCGCGATTCACCCGCGTAAGTCACTATTATCTGCACCGTTTCTTCGAGATTCTATGACCGACCAAGTGCATCGATATAGTTAGTCAATCAGTCAGGATTTAAATTTAAAATGTTTAGATATATACAATAATATAATTCTAATATTACCTAAATTAGTAAACCTCATAGTTAATTAACGAATAAACAGTAATCAAAATAACAATCAACGAGTTTCCTGAAGGGTGGATTACTTAAGTTGCCTGTCGACTACCAACTTTTCCCGACTTCAATCGAAGTTTAAACGAGTTAATCCCTTTTTATTAAATGTTGATGCTCACTGTAGCTGTGCCCGCAGAGGATCCCATTACGGTGTTCACTAAAGTTTTCCTTTTAATTTTGTTTTAACTTCTTCAAATAACATCAAAATAAAGTCTAATTTGCAATAATATTAGTGTACTATAGGCGGTAATTGAGTTGCTGAAATAAGTATGCTTTTTACAACTTTTTTTTAGCTGAGATTGAATTGAAACTTTAAAGAGCTTCTCTAAAGTTAACGTGAATGAGTTTTCAATAAATTCTTAATAATAGCCTGGATGTCACAGGTTTTATCAAAACATTTTATGACAGAATTTACAGAACTTTATATTCTAATATTGGTTGCCTGGAAAAGATCGCCAATAAGCAATAAGACCGCTTATTGTGACACTTTTAATGTATTTGTCTCGAAAAAAAAAACTGATATTCATCACGTGTTCTTTTGACTACGTCTTTAGCTTGCCCATTATTATTTATATATGTCACAGTTTTTAGAACCCCTTTTAACGTAGCCGGGTTGTAACTTTTAATTTAAAACAGCTTTATTATCAGTGTTAGGAATATTCAAATGTTGCCTTAACACTAGAGCATACGCATACACAATTCCTCTCCAAAGAACACAATATTTCTCTACTAACAGATAGAGGTCGACCGTTAGTTTGATTGTGGGTTATTTGTTGCCTTTACAATGAACATTAGTTGGAGCGAGCGGTTTCACCGCCAATTCTTGCCGTTGTTAGTTATACTGAAGAGATACTACCTGCTGTATTTTCCGCAGTGGGATGTTTATCTTCAAGATAAATTTACTTAATTAGCTACACACGGTCTTTCAGTGTGATTCTGTTAGTGGGTAAGTTGCTAGGAGAACTGCGAAATACGAACATTAAAGTTTTGAATATGTTTTATTCTTATGATCTTGAAGTATATTTTTACGCGTAAAAATGAACAGGCGACTTTGTCTAAACATGATCCATCATTGCAAACTTGTGCATGTTGTAATGTGACATTACACATCAGAGCATTCAAGTCAAATTTAAAACAGTCATAAAAACCCTAAAAAACATTTTCTATTTCATTTTATTCTAGTTCTTATAAAAAATATTTTAGAAGAGAAACAATTAACAGAGAATTCATTCAAAATTCATTAATCGCTTGTAATTAAATAAACATTACTTACCAGACTTAGGTGCTCGTATTTGCAGTTGAAAAAAACTAAAAAACTTTAACCTAGAGGTCGTTATTCAACAGCCCTCGGTTTCAAAACACGAACTCATTAAAATGTTTTTAAAATAAAGGCTAAAGTGTGAAATAATTTGTGCACAATAATGATTTGACTATCCTATTGTTAGCCTGACGAGGGTAAGAATTTGGAGCGCTCACTAATTCCTAACATTAATGAATTAATAGACACGTTAAAAGCCAGATTGTTGTGTAACAAAACAATTCCTTTTAAAGGCTTTAGGTATGACACCGATCAATCAGAGAACTAAACTCAAATTAAATTATGAAGCAAATCTACAGTTCGATGAATTTATAAATATAAATAAACTAATACGTACATATTATTTTAAAATATCACAATACACAAATATAAACTAAATTTTTTAAATAATAATAAATAATTTATAACCACAAAAAAATTAAAATACAATAATATTGCGGCCTAAAGTGCAAAAGTTTGTACATATTATTAAGTTGTTGATCGATATTTCTAAGAAATATAAATAAACATATAAATATATTGCACGACATTACGCACAGCGTTATATCTGGCCCCAAACTAAGCACTAGGCTTGTACTATGGGTACTAGACCACGGATATACCACATATTATAGTTTGTTTTGTTGTAAATACATACATAATAATGTGATACAAAGAAAACACCCAGAACCAGAAACAAACATTTATGGTCAGCAGAAATATTAATATTTAGATATTGTTTCCCATATAAGGGTGATCATAAAATTTGAATACAGCACACGAGTTTCCGAGTTAAAAGTTTCAAGTCGATTTTGATAGAAACTTGCCTATTTGTAAAAAAATCCGGTCAAGTACGAATTGATCTCACACACGAAGGGTTCCGTACTGTAAACATAAAAAACATAACACTTCCTTTGGCAGTCGTGTAAAAATCACGGAATCGGTTTCACACACGTAACTTAGCTTTACCATTTACATAAAAAATAACGTTTGTTGTATGGGAACGTCAATTTAATATTTATTTTATTCTATTGAAATAGCGGCAACAGAAATAAATATCTTTGAAAATTTCAACTGCCTAGCTATCACGGTTTATGAGTTAAAACCTAGTGACAAACAAACGGATAGAGCGGAATTTTAGTAAAAGGTACTTTTCCCCTTTAGTTACACGGATCCCTAAAAACAGTCCAAAAAGAGTAAACCCAGTCAAAATCGATTCTCGTTACAAAAATGGAATGAAGATCGCATCACGATATATGTAGAATCGATAAAGAAGCAACAGTTGATGTCTGATCCCATACAGACATAACGTCGCAATTTCCTCCTCCGTAACCGATCCGTGCCGATCAAACGGACATAATGCAGGGGAGACTGATTCCTGCGGGTTCATGTCTTGTTACAATATCAGATGTTGGAACACATAAAATATATCGAAATGTGATTTGATTGAACGATTTTGGATATCGGTGTATTACCTTTTCTCTGAAAACAAATGCCATGGAGTAACGTATGGATGCAGAATAAAATTGTTTTATGTATCGTTGCTTGTCTTACACTCTTTCGCTGTGTATGTTTTGGTTTGATTTGGTCATACCACATTATTTTAAAGTACTGAAGAATGTACGATCAAAGTTTGCTATACTGTAAGTACGAAAATACTTGTACCTATTTGATTTTTGACAGTTCATAAATTGCATTATTAAAATATATAGTTCAATTGATGACACACGGAAATTAATTTTACAAATAGAAACCTAGAACCTTAATGGCATAATAAGCGACTTTACCGCTGGGTACAGTCTCTTCCAGGCAACCGAATGAGAGGATCACAGGAATGGTTAAGGGATAAATTAACTTTAATCTCGAATATGCTACACCAAAATGAATATTAAACTTAAACATGAAATAGAAACTTAGGTTAAAATTGTCTGTCTGTAGAAACAAGTAATAAACTAGAATGAATGAGATGAGCACGAACTTTAAATCCATCTGATTATACGAAAGCACGTAGTTCGTATTTATTAATATATTAAGTATACGACATTCTACGCAACGCCATCTAACCATAGAATTAGCACAGGTGACGGAGTCTTAGCTGTAATGTTAGCTATAAAATATAGGTTTATTTTACAAAAATGAATACAAGAAAAAATATGTTGTTGTTCAAAAAACTAATGAAATTACCGTTACTGGTGACTGCTGTTCTTTGTAACCCCAAAAATTCCGTTTGCATAAAAATTAATAACCTCCCTACAGTTGCATATAACTACTGTAACCAAAAATCATGTAAGTATTTTATTTTGTTCGCAAACCTGCCATTAGTGAAGCGTGTTGCGGTTAACAGGGCAACGGGCCGAATATTAAAGGTACATTTCTGTTACTGTAACATTACACGTTAATGTAACATTACACATAACTGTATCCGTAACGTAACGAGCTGGTGCTTGTCGGTTTTACCGTGAACTTAAGGGCTATCGTAGAATTGAACACACTCAAACTTTGTTAAGTAGACCTTAAGTAGTAGTAGTAACTAGAAAGCTTACTTCGTCAAAAAAAACGGTCTGGTTTGATGTTAGAGAGATCCCAGCCTGTCCTTTTTTCAGCTTAGTGTTCGTCGGCTAGTTAGATAAGGACAGACTGGATCCTACTGGGTTCAACAAGACCGTTTTGATATATCAAAGCAAAAACTACCCTAACCTTAGAGAACGTGATTGAAATTGATATTTCAAAAGTTGTCAAGTGCACAGTCTTCTAGGAGCGAAGACAATGATGTGCCATGTTTTTGAGCTAAACATGCACAAATCATTGAGTCAGGCTACGTCCGCACAGCGGTTTTTCCCACGCCATTTTTATTCGCGCGTATAATTCCGCGCAGTAGTACAGATTTTACGCAATTTTTTACCACATGTGCGGCTATTTCAATAAGATTCAATGTGTAACAGAATTGCGAAAAAAAATGAGTACGCTCAGACGGGCGAATTGAGTAGCGTTGTGAGCGTTAACAGTAATATGTATAAACACTAGTACCACGTAGATGCACGTAGCTATGAGTCAAACTCAACTGTCACGAATAGACCCGTATTTCAAACATTAGGTGCTTTAGTCTATAGTCGATTTCTCGGGGCGGCTTCAGCAAAGTCCAGGGATTACGTCATGAACAGATGTTCACGTCTCAGGTGCGTGAGATCTTGCGGTCAGTCTGGCCACGGCACTGTGGCTTGGACGTTACAAGGCTATTAAGATGTCACTATTATTGCGGAACGGTATACCTACCTACCTACTCTGGTTTAATGCACTAATATTTGAAAATCACACTGGTCCTTGTGGCTTAATATGGTAGAGTTCTATTGAGATTGTTAAGAGGCCGGACGCAAAGTGTGCATGGAGGAAAAGCGAAGTTTGTCCCGAAATGCAACGAGACTATTATTTTAGAATTAAAAACTCTTTTTTTTTTCGGTTTTAATTGCTTTGCTTATATTATTGAAGCTTTTTTCAATGACTGACCGAAAACCAAAAATAAAAATCTAGTATCAGTAAAGACTATTATAAAAGCATGTTACGTAACAAAAGCCTAGAAAACACTAAATCGAAATAATTACTTAATAAAATATATTGCAAATAAATATTGCACTACATTGCACACAGCGCAATCTAGCCCCAAACTAAGCACTAGGCTTGTACTATGGGTACTAGACAACGGATATACTATATATTATACCTTTTTTTTGTAAATACATGCATATTATTTTTAGGCATAAATTTGCACCCGACGGGAACCGAACCCGCAGCCTTCTGCATTACAGTCGAGCGTCCGCTCGACGCGCCACAGAGGCCGTCAAACCGTAATAACTCGATAATTAGAACCATCAAACCACAAGTAACAAAATTCTTTAAAAACTAAATACTGCGTTGTACCTAAATACATACAACAACGCACACATTATCGCAAAAACGTTCCGGACGCGAGCAATATAAAATGTCGACGGAAAAGCTTTTACGAACGATTTTCTACATACACAACTAAGTGTGGTGTTTTTATGTTGCTTGTTGTTAGTGCATGAATACTTAGAAAGAAAGAACGTAGACCGACTATATATTGGTTCTACCTCATTAATACCTAACAGAAATATTTTAGTCGTTATGAGCACTGAGACAAAACATGTAGGAGTCTCCTCTCTTCTCGGCCGAGAAATCCTTTGTCTCGGCCAAAAATACCAACACCAAACGGAGAACAGAAGAACGCGAGAACGAGAACTCCTCAATTACGTTTGTCGGGTGTTCTCGGGGGTTCTCGACGTGAGTCTGCAGGGTCCTTTTGGATTATTTCTATATTCCGCATGCCTTAAATTAAATTCTTAATATCAAACGTTACTAAAATAAAATTCGGAAAATGTAAAAACAAACAGTAAATAACGAATCTTAACAAAGTAGTTAACTATTTTTTTTCCTTTCAAAATTTACTTTTTTAAGTGAGTTTTTTGGTGTTTCTTATTGCTTAATTAATGATAGATGATGCGAATAGTTGTGAAAGAGTATAATTTAAAAAATATTTAGTTTCATGTCACCAATATTGACCCGGCACGCATTCACGGTCGAGTGAACGTTGTTCTCGAATAATGTATCGCGCGGGATTCACGTTGTCAGCCAACTTTTATATAATTGGCCGCGCTTCCAACGGGTGGTAATCCGGCTCGCATTCATTAGTGCCACTGTTACTGCAACTTATAATCTCCTGTCTGGTACTGCAATAGCATTGTGATTGTTGTTTAGTTATTTTAACTTGAACGTGAGTTACGAGAGTCTTCTTTGGTACTGTACACCTAGTTTTAGGGTTTTCAGGTCGCTCTTAGACCTTTAGCTTGATCTAATGACTGCTATCTGAGTTAGCAACTGCAACTAACTTCTGACGTATCATCTGAAGCACGGATGAGATCGAGTAAATGATGCCTACGAGAGAGACTTCTCGTTAACTTAGGATACTGTTTTTTAAAGTAAGGGCATTCGATGAAAATTTTATTATTATTATTTCTAGTAGGGGACGCCAGCGCAAGCACCAGACGGGTGATTGGTCCTGTCATGTTGGGATCATTTCACCCAGTTTCCCAAAACCCTTTTAGGGTTGTGAAGGGTCTTGGTCCCGTGAAGGGTCTTGAGGAACTCAATGAATATTTACTATTAGACTAGTGTCTTTTTAAAATAGAATAAAAATCATAGCTTAGATTACCTAGATGGTGATTATTCGGACAACGACTTTCAAATTTAGATTCATGTTTTTAAAATTGTGTGACGTAGGTACTTACTTAAATTGGTAGAAAACTTAACTGTTACTGTTACTTAAACATCAATGACGAAATTGACCGTAGGTACATATTTTTTCACGTTCCTGAAAAACAATCAGACAGACAGACAATCGTGTAATTACATTCTCATTTTTTTTAAGGTATGAAATCCTTATAACCTTTCCAGTAGCTTTCCACCCTTTTTGTACTTATTTTGTGTACTATTTCCGCTTTAACAAAAACTTTATAGAGTTGCAAGTTTGCAAAAAGATTTGTTTTTCCCGTTTTCCTAACGAAGCGTTCCGACGTTGTTTAAGTAAGTCACTCCACTTATGATATTAAGTTTATTAAATTAGCTTTGAGATGCAACGTGCATCGAAATATCTTGTTGGGATAATGTAGACTTGAAATATGATACTATCTCTAAGTATTATATAATACTAGCTGCGCTGCGGTTTCACCCGCGTAAGTCCCGTTCCCGCGGGAATTTCGGGATAACTTCGGGTAGCCTATGTGTTATTC
The DNA here is from genome assembly GCA_949358125.1 of Idaea dimidiata. Lineage (NCBI taxonomy): Eukaryota > Metazoa > Arthropoda > Insecta > Lepidoptera > Geometridae > Idaea > Idaea dimidiata. The sequence continues at coordinate 8,021,827 of OX442339.1, read as the reverse complement.
CCGGTATCGAGCTACCTATATTCCAAGTTTTATCGCAATCCGTTCTGTAGTTTTTGCGTGATTGAGTAACAAATATCCTAAAATCCAAACATCCAAACACACACACTTTGACATTTATAATATAAGTATATAAATATAATAATATATTATAGTAGGATAGGATACCCTACCAAGCTACCAGGATACTTCCTATTTGTCTCGTTAAATTTTGTCCGATACGGAACTGATAGAACCGAGTTAAGTGAATAATAATTGACATCTCAAAAAGAAAATCACTAATACAAAAATAGTCAGTGAAAATGGGTTCCCTACGCTACTTCGAAACACTATCCATCGAAACACCTTTCGCCGAAGACGATTGACCGAAAGATTACTTTACCGAATAGTTGTTTCACCGTTTGTTCGTTTCCCCTATGGTTCGTTTCACCAAAAAATATATAAATGTAAATAAGTTAACATAATTTTGTTAGGGTATTAAAGTCAATCAAAATGAAAATATTGATAATCAAGTTTACAAGTTAGATACACAAAATAAATTCTACGTATTAACCACTGCACCTAAATTAAAACAGCGGTTGCGCCCGCGCCGCATGTACAGTTGAATATAAATATTAGCACTACAAATAAGAGCCAAGTCACTTCTGAACTTCTAAAGCACATCGTACGTACAAACAACCACTTCAAACATGCAATAGACATCTTCATACATTTAGTACAGAATAAGAAATAATAAGTCTGCCATAAACAACAGCAATTTCGCTTTCATTTTCTTTATTCTCCTTATAAATGTTCAGTTGCTCATAATAAAAACAAGACGTGATATAAAGAGAATAAAACGCAAATATCACCGAAGTGACGGTTCTTAAGAATCTGACACGCGGATTCTGAGATTAAATTCATGCCCTGAGGTACAATTCGCTGGGAATAGCGCCTCGCTTCGCATCGTCCACACTCTACGGATGAAAAATGGTGGCATTATCTGGAATTTAACTGTCTCTTCTATCGTGCAACTGTAGGTACTTCTGGGTATATAATTGTGAAGTGTGTTAACCCGGTTGTTATTATCTCAGTAGTCTTGGATCTTACTGGAGAAACTGGTAAACGCCCAGATTCTCATAATATTAGGACTATGTTTTACTACAACTAAATTATGATATTTAGTTGTAGTAAAACAATCGGTGAGCGTTTGACCACTATACTTTCCCAGAGTATGCTGTCTATTCACATTTCTTTAAAATGTTCAGTTTTGTCCACACTTCAATTGGAATTTACGATAAGGGTGTGGTTGAAGTTCAAATTCCGCGTTGGGCATCTCCTGGTAAGAACATCGCCACGATGTGGCCAAAGCGATTGCTTTATAGCACACGCTAAGGGTAATATAGGGGTTAGATCAAAATCCAAAGGTCGCGCAAAATGAACTCTCAAAATTGAATCACATTTAAAATTGATATAGTTCAGTATTGAATCAAAGATGAAATATTTATGAAGAAATTTTCCTATTTCCGCCGCCTCAGCAATTAAGCGGTGATATTAAAACTTAATTAAAATTTGTTTATCACGGCTCGAAAGCGATTAAAAGTTTTAAACGAAGCGGCGCCGAACGTAGACGCTTTCCGAAATGAGTTTATTTACCTAAATAGTGTTTTAGTTTAATACGGAGGAAGTCAATTTTAGCGAACCTTTGAAGAACTACGAAAATTCAAAAGGTATTTGATTGTCCCGACAATAATTAGGCTTCTAGTTTAAGGTCGTACCATAACATCAAATTAAATTTAATAGCGCCATCGATTTTCAGATTTGTATTAAAAGGACGTAAGATGCGAGTATGCTAAATTTTCGATCTAAAAATGTAAAATGAATATTTAGCAAAACATCTCTGACACGTGTTTTTCATTATTATTTTCTATCGTTTTTTTTAAATCGTTTAACGCTAAGGAAATTTATATTCTAATTCTAGATTTTCCAATATAGCGCTCTCTTAAAACATCATTGTTAGGTTAAACATTCTTTATCTTACGAATACAGTTAGTGTCCAAAAAAGCCTTTAAATTTAGGTTATTTAAATGGACAAACTTTATATTCTCTAGGGACACATTCTAAAGGGTTACTGTACTTATTTGGAGTTCCACTTGTTTGTCCAAGTTATGTCTGAATTTATGTGAGGGCTGTACGAAGGCCGCGTCGCGGGACAAACTAGTGGAAATTAATGACTACTCCAACTGGAGTTCGATTAATGGACCTCTAAACTAACCTTGAAAAATCACTTTTTGGGCACATTAGTTTGCGAAAAACTGTTTAAATTCACACGATTTGTTAACATATTTACATTTTACCGGGTTTATTGTTCATGTTCATAACAGAGGACAAAGGGTCCCGTCGCGACCAAGATTATTGTAACATGATAGAAACGTCGTGGTAAATAAATAAATAATAATACGCGATTAAGACCCGGTAAAATGTAAATACATTAGTTTCCCCTTTATACTGAGTACCTCTGGTGGTACGTACTCTCTGACAGATCGTACATTTACAATTGAACCTTCTCATTTGAGCGATATTTCCGGATTGCATCCCTCTTGAGAGTCCAGTGTTCGCTAAAAAAACCCCAAATATTTTTACAGCTGGCCGCCTGCCTGACACCAAGCCTGTCATCTATCGTCATTCATCGTCATCCCACGTCATCATCACTTACTTTATACTATATACAAATTTTGCCTTACTTCACCTACCTACCGCAATGCAAAAATCCACACTAAAACGGTCGCCCATTGAAGTACTGTTGAAGCCAGGCGCTACCCAAGAAGTTTATCTAACATCGCGGGGGGAGAACTAAAAGTATGATAGTTTCCCCATAGATTCTATTAGTCGCCTTTTACGACACCCACAGGAAAAGAAAGAGTAACCCTGTTCTACGCTGGGGCTACACGGTACGTCCTTAACTCACCTCATCTGATGGGAAGCAACGATGAGGTTGATGACGTAATGTGCTTGCAATTATGTTTAGTTTGCGGTAAGCGCAAACTAAACTTGATCGGATCGGCTTTAACTGAAATTCCCGATTACACAATTATGTGCCTAAGCAATATTGTTGTCCACAAACCTATATTCAGACTTGCTGCACCCCGCGGTTTTACCAAGTGAGTCCCGATCCCGCTGGAATATCGGGATAAAAAGCTATGTGTTATTCCAGGTCTCCAGCTGTCTTTATTCCAAGTGTTACCGCAATCGGTTCGGTAGTTTTTTGCGTGACAGGGTAACAAACTCACATACTCATACAAACTCTCGCGTTTATATTATTAAGTAAGAAGTAAGATTACAAACAGAAAAATTGTGAATGGATCTTTGCTGGTTTAAAGCTACGAGACCGATTCCAATCATTCTTTAAACAGCATAAAGTTCCTTTATTGAGTGGGCGAAGTTGCAAATAAAAGCTAGGTTTTCATACAATATACCTTATGTAGAGTATACTTACTTTTCCAACTTACCTGTAGCTTTAGATAGCTTTAGGGTAAATTATTACCTATTTATACTTTCACAACTTGACCGTTATGCTCGTTGACCTAACTTTGTGTACTTACTCCAAACATTCAACTATGAGTTATTCGAAAATCAGCCGAAGGGTATAAGGTCTTCTTGTTTACAAATTCCATTGTTTAACTTTAATAAACATTTCACGGGCCCACTTATTTGTTGGTTTAAGTGTATCGATCTTACTACCTACCTACTTAGGTTTGAACAATTAATTTGCAAAACTTCTGTTTCGTTTTTTCATTAATAATATTTCAGTTGTGATTTGGGTTTATTTTAGTACATAGTAACTGAATAGGATCTTAACAGGTTATATAGTTAGTTGGGACACAAAATTCTAACAACCTCAGAAAGCGTTTCTCTACGTCTTTCCATCTTTCTCGAGATTGAAGAAGATAGAATTCATGAAGTTATACCTACGTCTCTATTGCAAAAACGTAAATTAATACAAACTAGAATGAGCAGGGGTATTTATTTGGCAGAAATATAGAAACTTAAAACGATTACCTACTTACCAAATTCTATTCTTTCTATTCAAACCAGCTACCTACATTTTAGATTGCAACTCTAAAAATACCATCCAATAAAACACAATTATTATAAAAAATATATAAGAGCACGTATGAAACAGCAAAAACAAAGCATGTCTGCAGCCCACAGGGTAGCATCGTAAAAACACTATGAAATGTTTACGATTGTAACCGAGTCAGCTGCTTAATTCTTCTGAATTTTTCATTCAAGCATTATATTATGTTACTTAGGTGCCTATATACTCTTGCTAATGGACTATTCACACGTACGATACAGAATTTTAAACCATTCCACTAAGCCAGAAGCTACACGATGCAAAATGGATTCAAATCTGAATAGCAAGTATGCCAGTACCGAAGATCGTCAGTTCACGCGATTTTTTTTAACTGGTTAATAGATTATCTTAGTGAAATGGTTTAAAAGGCGACACCGATGCATTAAAGGAATGAAAATGCAAATATTACATTATTATTAATACTTACTATTCCGACGTTATTAATGCTTTAAAAAAGTCACAGAAATGTTGTACAAACTCGATGGACATTACGTGTGCTTTAAAAATCTACATAAGTATCTACCAATTTAAAATACTTACGATTGTTTATAGGAATTAAAGCGCATACAAAATATAATTTCGAACACAAAATCCACCTATATAAGCTGTAGTAACTTCACCCCTCCAGACGATCAGCAAGTGTTACCGACGTATCTTACCGTAGATTCAACAACATGAGCGATGATGTCGTGACTCATCTGCTTGCAAATTAACTGCTCTGATGAATGCGCCACGACACATGACCAAGCTAAAATGACCCTTATGAAATCTCTTCGTGAGTTACAAACAATAAGTATGTCAAAGCCGGGTTTCCACGGGCAGAGTAAATGGACAAGTAACACGGTAGAGTACTAGTTATTTTTTTTAACTATGCCAGTATAGTGGGACAAAATGTGTAAGAGTATATATTTTGTAGAGTTGGATGTGGCTATCCAGCCAGCCGTCCACGAGTAGAGTGATTAGATATAGTATCACAGTTATGGAGTTTACTAACTATCATAATAAGAAGTAACTACTGCGGGCAGAATATAACTAGGAGAGTTTAGCCGCTAACCCGAAGTTAGCAGGTAGCCAGGCGAAGTTAGCAGGTAGCCAGACAAAGTTAGCAGGTAGCAGGTAGCAGGCGAAGTCAGCAGATAGCAGGCTGGGAACTGAACACTGAACGCGAAAAATGTACGCGCACTCATCATTGATTTAAGACGGCGGCCTAAAGCTTGCTTGCAGCGCAATAGAAATCTGCGTATCGGTATATGTACTAAGAAAATGTAACTCACGTGTAGATTTTATCTCTAGTTTAGCTCGAAGCTAGTGTAGAGTATGTTGGATCATCATCATCATTCTAAGTAGACCTTCATTCTCCACTTTTAGATTTGACCTCCCTCTACTGCGGCATCACACGATCGGTTTTATGCTAAGCAAATCCACTCATACTCATACTCTCATACTATTATAGTACGTTTATTTAATTTGAGAATATATATTTTTTTTTATTTCTTATCGGTTGTGAACCGATTATGGCCATTAGGAAATTAGCCAGTGTCATGTATTCTAATATATTATGCATGTTATTTGCATCGAAACAGTCAAGTCGTCATAGTTAACGTCAAGTCTAGGGAATCATTTGTAAACACGGCGGTCATTTACAAACAATCTTCACGGAGCCTTGGAGACAACACTAAGTCAATGTTTTGCACCGATTTTCACTTTCATTCCACTTGTACACCTTCACGAAACTAAATTGATTAATATGCCCCCGAAATTAAACAATTTGCACGCATATGAACTAGGTTTCACAAAAATGAAAATTTAGCACCACATCTCCTCAACGAGTTCCCGCCAAGACTCCAATTTGAGAATATTATTTATTTCTTATCGGTTGTAAACCGATTATGGCCATTAGGAAATTAGCCAGTGTCATGTATTATAATATATTATGCAAGTTATTTGCATCGAAACAGTCAAGTCGTCATAGTTAAAGTCAAGTCTAGGGAATCATTTGTAAACACGGCGGCCATTTACAAACAATCTTCACGGAGCCTTGGAGACAACACTAAGTTAATGTTTTGCACCGATTTTCACTTTCATTCCACTTGTACACCTTCACGAAACTAAATTGATTAATATGCCCCCGAAATTAAACAATTTGCACGCATATGAACTAGGTTTCACAAAAATGAAAATGTTGCACCACATCTCCTTAACGAGTTCCCGCCAAGACTCAATTTGAGAATATAACCTGACGTTTTTGGTTCCTCAAATCCTCATATCTGTTTTTTTTTCTATGTAAAGAAGTGTCAAATCGTAGTCTACAATTAAGAAACGAAGGTTATTATTACAACGAAAATACATGGATTCCATCGCCTATATGTCACGTGGGTTGTTAGTCAAATCTATCGTTTACTGTATCTGTGTAGACCAGGCTTTATGTCTGTGGAGGACGAGGGGTCAGGTTACATTGGTAAACAATAGGTCCGTAGGTGCGGTGTAGGTACAGTTGATGTATCGCTTTCGTAACATCCACGGTTAATTAGTGTTGAATTACAATGTCAATATTTTTCTGAGCGATTCTAGGTAATCCCGTTTGATGTTTTTATTAGGTGAATGATCTTGTTTTTATATAAATACCAGCTGCGCCACTCGGTTCCACCCACCCTGTACTTATTTACCCAATAAGTACAATAAGTAAAGTTCCGTTCCCGCGGGAATACCGAGATAAAAAGTAGCTTATGTTATTCTCGGTATCCGGCTATCTATATTCCAAGTTTCGTCGCAGTCGGTTCAGTCGTTTTGTTTTGTTTTTGAATAGCGTTATTGTCTGGTTTTTGTTTGTTTCGATTAAAGTTAATAAATAAATTCATTTTTCAAATGCTTTATTGATGATTTACGAATAAATTATAGTACCTAAACAAACAGAGTAATATACAGTCTATTCATTATTCTGTAACCATATCAGAAGTCTAGTTGCATAATTTAAGTATAGCTAGACGACTTGATGGCGGTAGGTGAAAAAGTCTGGTTACGTGTTTTTTTCTTTTCTGGAAACCAAAGGTCTCTGAGTAATTTATATACGTGACCAAAAGAGTCGACTCTCCTTTGGGAGGGACACTGGCTCGCGTGTCCGTCGCACCTGACAGTTACACAGAATCCACTCAAGAATTTTTAACATTACATTTTAGAGGAAATAAAAGGAACAAAGATATACCTTAACAGCTATGTACCTATTCTACTACTATATCCACCTATCTCTTTACCTAAATTGGTTCCGCAGTAAAAAAAAACTAGTGTTTCGTAAGCATTTTAGCGCCATTTAAGTATAACTCTTCCGATTTATAGATGCAGTACAACGAGACTTAACTTCTTTAACCGTTGAACACAAATGTACCTTAGCCAAGTTACTTAATAGTAGTTTATGCCGATTAAAAAAAATTGGGACTTCATATTAACTAAAACTTTTTGCCTTACCCTTCCGTCGAAATAAAAATAGAAGAAAAATAGCCCAGTTTTTTTTATGTGTTATTTCTAGGTGGCCAGTTCGAAATGGCCGTATGCTACCAGAACCTTAGTTCCAAATTTAAATTACTTTATGCTCTAGGTGTATAATGAGCACTTTATGCACTTAGGGAATAAAAACTCGTCAAATAAAGAAACTTTGTAGAGCAGTAGGTTGATGTTCTTGGCAATACAACAGTTTTTTTTATTCGGAATTGATAATGTATAAATTTTATGGCTTAATTTCAATATTTGCATGCCTTATTAAGGAAAAACGTAATGCAACTTATTATTGTAACCATGTTATAAATTCACCAATGTTTTTGGCAAATAAAGATACTGATACTTGAAGTCGGCACAGTAGTTAAGTCATCATTGATCATACCTACTGCAAATGGATCTGGCAATTTTCTTACGGTCGGCCGCCTGCCTGACAGCTTCCCTCCTAGAGACCAAGAAGTTTATCACCATGCTGATTTTCCCGCGGGATCGGGACTTAATACTGATAAAACCGCGGAGCGCAGCTGGTTACTGATAAAGATCGGATATCGGCCAGCCATATTTTCCGTGGCACACGGAGGATTTATTCAGGTTTGTTTACACGGCGCGTGACGGTCGGACCCATCAATCTCGCATCTCCATTACCGTAACAAAGCCGACATCCCGCTAACTGATACAGTGTAGTAGCAAATTGTTCCTATTTGCTTGCTGCCCGACGTCCCACGGATGGCTGCCGCGCATCAGACACATTCTTAATTTCATGGACCGCTTGCTCTATCTATCAGTAGGTACTGTAGAATACCTAACAACGTGTTTGTAATATTTATAAGTTTAATATGATAAAGTTTATTCGTACTTAAGTAAAGTTTATGTAGGTATGTAACTGTGCAATTAGTATAGGCATTTTTATTTATAACAAAAATTAGTTACAAATATATTTATTAGTACCTACCTACCGAGGCGTTCCTTCTTTTCTGATGTTCAATTGAATTTAAACTCCTACCCCTGAAACCACTTGAAACTCTTTTCTAATTTTGAGGAAGGAGTCTGTGAAGACTTCGAGACATTGTCGGGACGGTATAGCAACAATGCTGAAAAAAATAAAACCAGCGCGATTAAAACCGAAAAATAAGTTACTTTTAAAAATACGTTACCATATCTTTGAAAAACCTTTGTATCTAAACAAATATTTAGCTTTAAAATGTACAATTTGTACTCGTGTACTTCAAATTGCTTCTATATCGACTGTAAATATACGAGTATGTAAACTGCATACTTTAAGCGATAAGAAACCAAGTTATTCTGTTTATACTCGTACTCGTTATTCATTTGATCGAGAGAACCATTCGAGAAATAGACATTATGATAATCACGGGCTCGGATAAAATCACAATAGGATAGGATAGAAAGGTGAATTCCCAAAGACGATAACATGCCGGCAAAAACGCTAACCTAAACCGAGAGCAATAAAGTCTGGCAACAATTTATTTATATGACGCTTTGGGGAGAAGTTACCCGTAGAATTGGGAAAAGAACGAGGTAGAATCAAGTTGCTGTGTGCCGAAACAAGAATGAAGATAGCTAAGTATAAATCTTATAAACAGAATGTATTCAGAACCAGAGATCGAAGGTTACTAAGCTATTGGACAACGGCCATTTCTGAATCTGGCCCTAATATTTAGCATTTATAACGTTTATCTACATAATATAAGTCCGTAGGTGCTTACATCATTAAGCAGCACTTACTAATAAAACATATTAATTTTGAATTTAGCTGTTCATAAGTAGCCCTCTAAATGGAGTTTTAGGATTCGAAATGAAAATTTCGAGAGAAGGAAAGGATTATCAGAAATAAAACAAAATCAAATAAGACCGAAATTATTTTATTGCCTTTATTCAACTCCTTCTCCTTCACCTTCTCCTTCTTCTTCTCCTTCAAACTCCTGTGTAGTCGTAGCATCTTGATATTGCTGGTATTCGGAGATGAGGTCGCTTAAGTTGTTGTCCGCTTCCGAAAAGTCGTTCTCGTCCATACCCTCACCCGTGTACCAGTGCAAGAACGCCCGCCTTCGGAACATCGACGTGTATTGCTCTGAGATTCTCTTGAACAGCTCTTGAATAGCAGTTGTGTTTCCGATAAATGTCGCTGACATTTTTAGACCTCGAGGAGGTATATCACAAACCGCGGTCTTCACGTTATTCGGGATCCATTCGACAAAGTACGCATTGTTTTTCTTTTGGATATTAAGCATCTGCTCGTCGACCTCTTTCATAGACATGCGACCTCGAAAGACCGCTGCTACAGTGAGGTAGCGACCATGGCGTGGATCACACGCAGCCATCATATTTTTTGCATCAAACATCTGTTGGGTCAGTTCGGGAACGGTGAGAGCGCGATACGGTATGCTGCCACGCGACGTCAATGGGGCAAAGCCGGGCATGAAGAAATGTAGTCGTGGGAATGGCACCATATTCACTGCCAACTTGCGCAGATCCGCATTCAATTGACCAGGAAATCGCAGACACGTCGTAACTCCGGACATCGTGGCTGATACCAGATGGTTTAGGTCGCCGTATGTCGGTGTTGTCAACTTTAGCGTGCGGAAACATATATCATATAAAGCTTCGTTGTCTATACAGTAGGTTTGGACAGAGTTTTCTATGAGTTGATTAATGGTGAGCGTTGCGTTATATGGTTCCACAACAGTATCAGAAACCTTTGGGCTAGGAACTATCGAATAAGTTACTGTAATCCTGTCCGGATATTCCTCACTAAGATTGGTTAACAGCAAAGTTCCTAAACCTGAGCCAGTGCCTCCTCCTGTCGAGTGGACTAACTGGAAACCTTGGAGACAGTCACAGCCTTCTGCCTCCTTCCGGATAACATCAAGAACTGTTTCTAGAAGATCCGCTCCTTCGGAGTAATATCCTTTAGCCCAATTGTTACCGGCACCGGAAGAACCAAACACTATGTTCTCCGGTTTGAAAAGAGTTCCGCAAGGGCCACCTCGTAAGGTTTCTATAGCGCTGGACTCCAAGTCTACGAGGATAGCTCTAGGGACGTACTTGTTACAACTAGCTTGATTGTAAAATACATTGATTCTTTCCAGTTGCAAATCGGAGTCTCCATGGTAATTACCGTTCGGATCGATGCCGTGTTCGTCTGATATCACTTCCCAGAACTGGAAATATGATAGAGATTATTAGAGATACATGTTACGGTGTTCGCATAATTGATGAAAACCACTCACTGCGTAGATAGGAAGTTATTTCTTTGAAATTAATATCATACCTTGCCACCGATCTGATTCCCACACCTTCCGACTTGAATATGTACTATTTCGCGCATTGTTGTTAGTAACAATTACTAATAACTATAAGTAAATTACTATTAATTTATAAAATAAATTACAAATAAAAGTAAATTAGATAATAAAAATGAAAACAAAATAAATTAAACATACAAAAATAAATACGTCTTACTTCTACCTAAGCTAACTTATAATAAAATTATCTCATGGCATTGTAGATTTAGATAATTTTTAAACAACGAAATATTTGCAAATTTTATCACGTTGGCACAGCTTTCTTGCTAATATAATATTATAAACACGAAAGTTTGTATGTACGTTTGCGATTTTGTTACTCTTTCACGCAGAAACTAGGTACTGAGTCGATTGCAATGAAACATCGATATTTCCCCGGGAACGGGACTAAATTAGTAATAAATAAAGCCTCCTTTTGTAATAACGCTGCCATAATACCTAGGTAATAAATAATATGTAGGTAATTAGAGAAGGGGTGACCAGTAAAAACTATCGAGCGAATGGACAGATTTATTTTTACTAGTTCGGCAATATCATTTCTACTTCAAATTAAAAGATAATCTTCACCATATTCCAAACAACAAACGTTCCAAAAATGTATAAAACGAGACAGAAATGGGTGTTTGGCTTGTTGTTGCGTATCGGTGCGACTCCGGAATACTTCGGATTAAACATTCAACGGAGAATATCCAGTGTTTCGCTTTCATAGGCATCAGCGTCGATGTACCGTAGTTAACATACGGATTTGTGAGGATCAGGAATATTAAACCCGCCAGCATTGGTGATATTGCCATCAGGAAATCACATATTAGTGTTAACTCTGAAATACGGTGTGTAATTTACCAACTGATTAGGAAATACTATAAGCGCAAGTGTTTAATGATGCATATTTAGTAGGCACCTAAGTTATATTGAAGAAGATCTTGTTCTCGAAATTGATGAATTAATACGTAGACTTTTAAACCGAATAATTTAATTAATGTATTAATTTCTTCGAACAAGATCTTCGTGATTTAATTATGATAGAAATTCACGTACAGGTAAGTTCGTTAAATCATAAATTATTTATCATATACTTCGAAATTTTATAAATGCGAACTGTCTGTTTGTTACGCTTTCACGTCTAAACCGCAGACCCGATTTTGAAGAATTTTTGTATAGAGATATATGTGCACCTGGAGAAGAGAACGGGACTTACGCGGGGGAAACCACGGGGCGCAGCTAGTATGACATAAATTAGATGATGCAACTCTGACCAAATTGAAATACTTACTTTACTTCCTATGAAAGTAGTATGCAAACTACCTTGTTAGAAGTGCATCAACACTTAGAGGAGAATGAAAATTAATTCTATTAAAATGAGCGCTGTATGCTCTCACGTAATTAGCTAACACACTGTAGCGTTGGCTTTCACCGCAACGAGAGCTAATGGCGGTGCTTTCTGAAACTGAATCACGAGTCAAAAAAAGAAGGTGATAAATCTGGAAAAGAAGGCATTTCCATTAATTCTCAGTGTACCTTGACGAGGGTCGAAAGTTTAACGGATTATAACAAGTGGCGGCACTAACTGTCACGGGCAGACCTGGCTAACGCCACGCCTCACGGGTTAATCGCCAAACTTTCCCCTACGATTGGAGTTTTTTGTGAAATTGTGGTGGTTGTGTGCTCGTAGCGCTAATTTATGCGCTGGCGAGTGAATTCAGGGGAGCACTCGACTACTCCACTCCTATTAGGTATTCAAGACGTCGTTTAATCGACCTGCACCGCACCGGTCGGAGCTCGAGATCAACGTTTTAAAGAGAATTTGAACGCAAAGCAAATCGTTCTGCAGATATTGGCGGTAACCCCCTCGGGGCTTCATTGCAGATCAAGGTATTTTCTTAAATAATATTACTTACAGAGCTTTTATAATGCAAATGAAACGTTTAAGATTTTGCTCTAGATTGTTATCCTCTACTCTGACACGGGAAAATTGTGTTTTTTTATCCATAATCCCACGGGATCGGGATGGTGGACCCGCGGGACACAACTAGTCGTTTGGTAGGTATACAATAAAAAATATTGTCTTACAGAAAACAACTTAGTCTAGGTACTAAATGGTTCTAACTAGGTATACTTAACCGGAGCTTTACTACTTCGTCGTGCTATGTACTTACCTAGGTACCTACTTAGAAAGACGTTTCAACACCGAATGCCAAATTTTATTCGTCTAAGGGACCGTCTCCACGAGCGGGAGAATCGTCGAGAATCCAATCGTCGCACCGCCGCCTGCGCCGCGTTAACATCGCCGTGTGGAGACACGTTCATGGAGTTGTATAGAAATAAGTGGCTCGGCGATAATATCGCCATGATTCTAACGCTCGTGGAAATGGTCCCTAAGTGTGAAGATTCGTCTAAGTAAATAAATTAAATGCCAAGTGAATTTGTTATTATACATTACATAATATTATTATTAGGTACCTATCCACTTATTTAAATTTTGAACTTAGTACCTACTAATTCTGTCATTAAAAAATAAAAAAAACTATATAATTATTTTAGATTTTAATTTAATTATTCTGTTGTTTATGCGATATTTAACTTTAGTAAGTATTATGTTACTTGCCTATGTTGGTCAATTATTGAGTTTTATATTAACCCCAAAATCGAAAAACATTTATTAGTGCACATTATTTTAAATCTAAGGTAAAAGTGTATTTTAATACGAGTCGGTAGCAAAATCCCCCAATGCAAAGGAAAGACACACTTTTTGATAATAGCGCCCTCTAGCGTTATAAGACACAAATCAAAGTATTTCTTAATTTATGTAAAGAAAAGAAATTAGGAGAGTTTAAATTTCTTGGCTACATAGTTCATACGTACTCCATTAGATGGCGCTGTTGTAAATACTGCCATCTATTATTTTAGCTTGGTATTATTACTGAATGAGAATACGCTTCAATGTTTGAACAGTTCAAACTTAAATGGTTAGATGTCAGTAGTGGTATCAAATATATTTACCTAGTATCGTTTTAGGCGTGAAATTTTGAAATCGTTGAAAAACATTTTTAGATAAGTAGGCGCAGGCATTAAATAAAATCCCTGAAAGCCCATCAAAATGGTTCAGCCTGTATAATAATATTGTTTTGTGTTAGGTGTCCGCGATTTTGCATCGTGAAACACAATATTTACCGGGTTATATTATACTCCCGTTTTATTTATTAACGGCATTGTTATAATGTACCGAGCTTTCGAGAACTTTACAGTTAGCATTTTGTTTTAAATAAAACACGAGTATAATCCGGTAAAAATTGTGTAAGTAATCAGTAAGTTTACTATAGTATGAAATATAAACATTTTCCTTCCCTTTTCCCCTAAAAATATATCACGGGCGCGGGCGGCCGAGTGGTTGCACTTTTTCGTTCATTACACGGGTGCTAATTTGATTTCGATTCAAAGTATGCCACGACGACGTTCCTCGAAAATAGAACTATCCGATATTGAAAACCAGATTTCAATCGAAATTGTATAAGGAACAGACAGACAAACAGACAGACAGACATGAATTTTAAAATTTATATAATTTTGTTCTACTACTTTTCCTAAGTCCCCTAGACTACTTTTTTTTTAATTTACTTCCAAGTACAGACTTTTTGTCCTCGCTTCATTTATTATAAGTTTAGATTTGCAATTCTGAATAAGTACAAGACTTTCATTAAAACACAAAATACTTACTGATAGTAGCGATTTCTACGGTGGGTAACCACTTTTGTACCTTACTTTGCCTATGTAATGTAACATGTTAGCGTACCTTTTAATAAAGCACGTAGTTCACACACATCGTTCATCATTAGGATCTACTTAACCCTCTGGTAGGTAACCACGTATGTTAAAAGCCATAAGTCGCCCTCGGGACACGCGATTTCATATGCAAAATGCTTCTACTCTGATAAATTACCCTATTATTTAAGATTTGACGAGAATGATAGGGATTTCTGTTTTTACAGAGCAGATTTTTTTTTAATAGGTAAGTATTCGTACGTAGATAAGTTTAAGTAAAAAAATATTAACCTAACCTCTCAAAGGATTCCGTTTTACTTAAAGACAAATAGGTATATGGACAAACCACGCCTTGGAGTTGGAGTACGTAAGTCTCTATTTCGCGGATGCTCCTAGGAGAAGTTTGAGGCTTGGCTGCGCCCACCGAACTTGTATAGTCATACTTGAGTTAAGCAACGTCTGGCGCGTTCAGTCCTTGGATAGATGACCAATAACGTATATGGCAAAACATTTTCTCCAACTAATCCGCGCTTCGGAACGGAGGGCAAGTTTAGTTTAACGTAGTTATTTTATTTCTTACTGGTTGTGAACCGATTATGGCCATTTGGAAATTAGCCAGTGTCAATTATTATTAATATATATATGTAATATTTCTTTTTCTTTTATATATATTTAGAAATATTATTAGCAAGGAAATATATTTCCTAAAAAAAAACCCATGACAGGATTCGAACCTTCGTCCTTTCGCTAACTAGACCAATACTTCTAATTTTAAAATGCCTTGAGCATTAAAAACCAAAATAAATATTTCTTTCTTTCTTTCTATAAGTAGGTAGGTAGGTGTACAGCAAAGAAGGGTTGTTTAGCTGAAATCTTGTGTAAAAAAAACGAAACGTGTCCACTTTGATACGCTCCAATTATGAGTACATCTGCCCAAAAAGAGTTATATGTTATCGCATATCTAGTTGGGACGTCGGGAATCGGGAAAACCATGACGGCCTACCCTCTGGGTGCCGGCAAACCGTTAAAATGAATAATGACGTTTGTAACGCAAGCGCAGGGGTTACAAACCATATCCTATTTTAATACGGTATCTTGTACACCTTTTATACGTTTTTGCGACTTTGTATTGAAATAAAAGTCATAGATAATTATTTTTCCCGGGTCTTATTCGCGTATTATTATTTTTAAATTCTCTTACCTCGACGTTTCGATCATGTCCCCTCGCGACCAAGATCATTGGAATAATACGCGAATAAGGCCCGGGAAAAATAATTATGAGTTCAAATCGTGTGAGTTTAAAATGTTTGAAAGTCATAGAGTTGTTTATATTATTAGGATTGTTGCAATGCCGATCCGAGGTGTCGGAGCCTGTCGCAGACTCCTTTTTCAAGGTAGATTAGTGGTTAAGTAGGTACACCTTGTAAGAAATGATTATAAATTTAAAATTCAAAGTCCTGACTGATAGATTGACCGACTTATTGACTGAAGTATAGGTATCGGTATATCGACGCGCAGAGCGCAAACCGTTGGTCCCAGAAACGTGAAATTTGGGGGACTGTTTTTGGCATCTGTAGGTGAATAACCATGGGACGCGGCTAGTTAAAATAAAAAATAAGTAATACTTATTTTAAAAAACAAGCAATACTTATAAAAAAACTATGTAATAATATTACTTATTTTTTATATAATTTGGAACTAGCTATATAACTTGGATTTTATTTAATGATTAATAATATTTATATAATTTTAAAAAACATAACACTTCCTTTGGCAGTCGTGTAAAAAGCCTTCCTCCGTAATTGATTTCGATGACGTCACAAATCGTCTTGGGTATTATCGATATTTTTTTTATATAAAATATCCGTTTTGTATTATTGGTTTGATGAATTTTAGTATCAAAGAAGTAAGATTACTAGAAACCACATCCGAATCTATTACTTCAACAGAATACTCCAAAGGTTGCCAACCACTGCTTACTCAGCCGAAACACACTTAATAAAATCCTTGTATAAATATGAAAAAAAGTTTTGATTATCATTTAATTTCATAGTTACGAAACGCTTATTGATTCGGATAAGGAAGGCTCGTGCGATGCGCCCGCGCCGCGCCGTAGACGCACCTGCTTCCGTTGATAGGGTTAAATCAATATTTGGACTGACGTATTCAAATTAATATTAGGTACCTTCAATTATCTATTTTAAGAAGTACCTAGTAAGTAAATATATATAATACTAGCTGTGCCCCGCGGTTTCACCCGCGTAAGTTCCGTTCCCGCGGGAATATCGGGATATAAAGTAGCCTATGTGTTAATCCAGGTCCCCAGCTACCTATATTCCAAGTTTTATCGCAATCGATTCGGTAGTTTTTGCGTGAAAGAGTATAAACCTCACATACATACAAACTTTCGTGTTTATAATATTAGTAAGATTAGGCAAAATGATTCTTTAAACTTTGATTAAACTCGGAAAAAGATAAGACATTATTTTTACATTTTGGTTTACAGAATTTGAATGCTTCATACTTCTTCATGTAATATTGACATAACGGACTACAAATTACTTAGTATAGTTAGATACATAGGTAACAGTAGGTAATAGCAATATGATGGTTTATCTTTTAAATAAAATAATCAATGAAAGTAGTTATATTTTTGAGGAACGTCGTGATTTACTTTACATCGAAATTATATTATTTATTCCTATAGATTTCCCTAAACTATATCCTCACCGGTGCTCGGCTCGAAGACGAAGCTTATCTGAATATTTTCAATGAAATCAGTAACATCTAAATGTTAGTACCAAACTACGTACACTTTATCAAATCTCGCCGATAAAAATCACGAGTTCAAAGTAAAGAAGCAAAAAATCCATAAAAAATGATGTTAGATTGATTGAATCAGCCTAACCCGGTCCCGAACGACCGTGTTTTTATGCACTTTCACATGAAAAAAAAGAAACTAAATATATCAGTGTTTATTTGTGACAATTTGCTTTGTCGGTTTGTGCCGATTTACATTTGAAAGATCGTTTTTTGTTAGAGCAACCTGCAGCGACACGGTCAATGATACAGGCAGGGTTAAAGGAAACGATGTACTCTGATTGAATGATTTTGATGCTTGGTTAAGGGAAAATAGAAGACAGGTAATTAGATACATGATTTTGCACTATAAAATAATAAAAAGAAGTATACCTAAATGTAACGTATAAATTAAAGCAACCAACTAAATTAAAATTCATAACTGATCAAAAATACTTTTATTCATCTATGGCTCTATAAAGTTACTTTATTTGACCAAAAAGATCAACGTAAAGCAAGTCATTAGTCTATCTGCATATTATAGACCTAGAGCTTAAAGTAATTTAAATTTGGAACATTATATTTTAATTTATTCTATAGTTTTCGCGATTTTGCATAATAAAACACTTTATTTACCGGGTTTAATCGCGCTTAATCGGCAACCTTGAAAAAGCCAACTGTAAAGTTGGCAAAAGCTCGGTCGTTTAAAAATCATGAATAAAGCGCGATTAAACCCGGTAAATTAAGTGTTTTAAAACATTATATTCCCACAAAATTATGAATATTAATTATTTATTCTTTTTTATAAAACGATGAACGCCAGATGTTTCCCCCGCCTAAGTCCTAATTCCGTGGAAATATCGGGATCATAAGCAGCCTATATTCTGACTACCTTCCTCTATAAATGGACTATCAAACACAAAAGTAATTATTCATTCGAAGCAATAGTTCCTGAGATTAGCGCGTTCAACTAAACATAATCTTCAGTTTTATAATATTAGTATAGCTATAGATTAAGATATTGAAGTCAAAACAATTATAAATTCGATAATCCCTAAAAATATCAAGAAAAGTGAACTCGCCTACAATAGGCCGGGGGCCTGGGAAGTTTCGAGTCGGTTGTTCGAATGAAGACGAAATAATCGATCAATCGTCAGTCGTCACCGACCGCACACGGCACTGGCTGCCATCCAGGCTCACATTAGTGTCATGTTTACGAATACCTACTACAAGTAGGTATTTAAAAAAAACTAGCTAGAGCAACATCATATTTGAATTTATTTTTAATATAAAACTTATTTCTTTAGTTCATATACCGTCGAATGGCCCCTGTACCGTCGAGGCACCAAGTAAATGGCCCCGAATACCTGGGCAATTCAACGGTATATTATTCGATGGTACAGACGAGTCATCTCTTCTTCGGCCTCAACAGAAAATTTTAACCAGCGGACTGAAAGTTAGTACCTACCTTCGTATAGATAGTAGATATATGTAAGGCTTTTCGACAAAACATTTGTAGCTAATAAGTACTAGTAGGTAACATACTAGTACAATATATCAATGCAGGTATCAAATGTAAAAAATATATATATTTTGACGATTGTAAAATATGATTACAAAATAAACCTCATGAGTTTCTTGTGTCTTCTTCTCATCGGAGGGCGCGTTCCGAAGCCACGCGTATTTTATGTGATCATCACATCCAATTAAATATTAAAAAAATTGACTTTGACTATGGCCAAGATTAGGTTTTTTAGTACCAATACCATCGTTTGATTTTAGATTTAGTTAAACAATCCTCGATCCACATACCAAGAGCATAGAGATGGAAAGCAGTAAAATTGGTGGGTTCATACTGAAACTTTGTCCATTATCCACCTTTCCATATGATGCGCTAAACACTGCGGTCATAAATAAATGGCCAAATTATAAATTTTTAGATTAATTAACGACTTATTCCAATATATGGTAATAAATGGGCATCAAATTTAACATCTCTATTAAATTAATTCGTGTTGACAATAATATTAACATTCGACAAACAACGTTGAACTCTGTTATGTGTAGGCGTTCTTGTTTAACTTTTGAAACTAGAAAACGATTGAAAAGAAGCCAAATTGACAAGAACATAATATAAAGACTAAAATCGTATAAAAAATGCGAGTAACTTGTTAAATATTGATAAATATTATGTAAAGTTTCGTAATTATAAACGGCCAGCAAGGTTTTGTCGGAAACAATTAGCAAGGTGAGATGTTGTTGGTAATAGCAGCGATTTTCCTCCCGCATTGATTGAAGACACCTTGTTTTCGCAGGTGTTTTCAAACAATAGCTTTCAGTTGGGTAGGTACAATGATAAAGTACCGGGCGTTGCGTCAAATACTCAAGACTTTGTCTTATTCACCCTGATCTACTCCTAATTGGTGCACCATATCTGGCCTAAAAGGGTTGGATAACATATTAACTACACGGCTTAACTAATAGAAGAAATAACAAAAAATGGAGCAGGGTACATTTATTATTAATATAGCTGACGACAGTCGCTGGACGGGTAGAAAGACCACGGACCGGAAGATGCAGGGTATGAGAACTGTACGTACAGGGTGAAATTGGGAATCAATCATTGGGCTGATGATCGGGAGAATAAAACAATCAAAGATAAGTAAGAATTAGTAAGTAAGATTTAGTATGGCTTTCCATACTAAATCTTACTAATATTATAAACGCGAAAGTTTGTATACATGTATGTAAATATGTATACACATTATGTATGTGAGGTTGTTAGTCTTTCACGCGAAAACTACAAAACCGATTGCGAATATAGGTAGCTGGATATCGGGAATAACAAAAAGGCTTACGCGGGTAACATTTACGCGGGTGAAACCGCGGGGTGCAGCTAGTACCAATAATAAATGTTAAAGTTTAAATGTAAGTATTTTTATTTCTGTTTTTACAAAAACGAATGCACTGATTGTGATTCGAATTACATCTACGAGGTTACTCGTAAGCAACTTTTGTCCCGGTTGTTTAAGGGGATCAGAACAAGCATGGGTAAGATGAAGCTAGCTACGTATCGCGGTTTCAGCCCGTGATCTTCTTCTTCGTGTCAACGACTACAAACAATGCGGGGTCACAGAGCTTGGTCCAAAACTTAGCCATGGCAACCGCGTCATCTGTTGCCCTATTGAAATCGTATGCAGAGCAGGTAACACATAGGTTTGTAAGGTTTTTGGCTAACATAGAGAGCATGCTGTCAAATGCGCTATCGTTTGACCGGCTGAACCCGTGATGAGAATAAAATTTGAAGTCACTTTTTTAAGGCCGCCAAATTTAATCGCAACTTTTGTAGGAAGAAGCAAGACTTAAACTTTCAAACATAAAACACAGACACACATTTATAATATTGGTAAGATTCAAAAAGTCTTGATTTCTACAAAAAACTTTGTAGATAAAAAGGAGGTAGGTAAGTAGCTAAAGTGTGAAGCGAGATAATGCCTAAGTGGCGAGACGAGGGTTCGTCACGAAAGGTTATGGTTTGGTTATTTATGACCATTTGTATCACGACTATGGACAAATAATACGGTCGATAATATGATTGAAATATGTAAGATATATCTAAAAACATAACCCTTCTTTGGCAGTAGGTTATATAACGCTCGCAGACTATTGATTTTTCGATCACACCTCGAAGAAGTAATAAAATAACATACATCCACATTGTTAAGTCTAAGCAGAAGAAAAATATTGTTTGTTGCGAAGCATATTCTGCATCAGCCACAAGTTTGGCGAATGTGAAATTCAAATACATGTTTTATTGAACCTTCTTCTAAGGTCTGCAAATAACAGAATCACGATTCATTAAGTTTTGTACGATACTTTTTTACTTTGAAAATTGTGCTGTATTTTCTATATTTTACTCTTTTCTCCTCTATTATACTATATATCGAAACAATTTATTATTTAATACAAAGGAAATAATCGATACTTTAAATTGCTTATGTGATGATTTTTAATATTGCTTAATTTCCGTAAAATTATCGAAAAATGATTTGAGACTTACGCCTTTTCAGTTTCGTGTTAAAAGCATGAAAACCTTCAATCTAAAATCAACTGTATTACAACGCATCTAAGTAGACGTTGCGCCAACCTCAGTCCGCCGTCTGGCGCCGTCGAAGGTGGACTTATGTCAGTTTTCGCTCCCAAATAATTACGTAATCTATTTTAAATTATATTTCGTATAGATTCGAACTTTTTACATTTTTTCCGGCCAATATGAAAATAATTGTTATGTTATGACAGTCATGTCAAATCATACCTACTGTCATAAAACTGTCTAGCATTGTTGGTAAATAAAACGTAGTGATTATTTATCTTTGATATTTGATTGTTGTTGTACTAAAAAAAGAAAGACTAAATAATTACACAAGAAATAAATACTACAAAGATAATAAATTATATAAATAATCTAAGGTGAATGACCATTGAGTCCAAAAATGCCCATCACACTGGTGGCATAACCCCGTTGAATCGCCAACGATACTATTTGTACTTAGTGTTGCAATCAGAGTAACTGTATTTACTAGCAATTTGCAATAAAAAAAGCTTTTTCCAAACGAAAGCTTGCTAAAACATCAAAAAGAAATCTAAATATCGTAAGAGAGGCGAAAAAATAAATCTATTTACCTTTTCCATTGTCAAAATGAAAATTGAGATAGGTACTTACCTACAAGGATTTTGCGGAATTAATATAATAAGTATCTACACTTCATCAAGGTAATGCAAGCTAATAATCGACCATTACAAATGAGAAAGTAACTCAGGCTGTGGTTCATTTTCTCGCCCAAGCCGCTAAACCGATTTTGATAAATTTCGATTCAAAGATAGATGGTACTTTGGCAAAGGTTACTTTTGAAATTGATATTCCCGCGGGTTCGGGACTTACACGTGTGGAACCGAAGGGCGCAGCTAGTACTTACATACCTACTAATCTATATCTATTATCTATACTTCTGTAATCTATCTATATCTATAAAACTCTTTGTCCTGACTGACTTACTCACTGACTGAACCGCTGGTAGTAGAGAGATGAAATTTGGAAGGTGTGTTCTTTGTGATCTAGGCATCTGATAATAATATTATTACAAGTGATTCAACGAACAGTGGACCTCGTGGGAACTAATTATTGAAAGGGCTCTTTATATCATCATAATAGAGCAGAAAAATCGGATCACATAATGTTTAGATATCTAGTACATCCTTTTGTGGGGGAATTACCCCAAAAATTAAAATCCCCCACAACAAATAAAATCTATTTACTCATAGAACTTGTATACCTTTCAAGTTTCATTAAAATCGGATCTCATAGTGCGGAGATAGCTGTTACCGCTTTTAGTGGGAGAATCACCCCACCAATCAAAAAACCCCCACGACAAAAATAGTAAGTTTACACATCTACGGCTCAACAAAGTAATTTTACACACCTACACTGAAAAAAATAAATAACAAAAATGATTTAGTTAAATTACTTTTAACCAAAAATTGGTTAGTCACTACTAAAGTTGGTTTAAAATAATAAAAGTGGGTAATTAAGGAAACACAAAACAGGTTTTGTTATTTTTAGTTCGGTTGTGTAGAACTAAACTTTAAGTTATCGTTAACTAAAGTAATTTAAACAAACCCCAGTGGTTACATGTTACAAAATCAGTTAAATCAATTTAAAATATTTAAGTGTCTAAACGTTACCAAAACATTGATTTGCCATCAAACGATCGTTTTTGTTAAGCTATAGACAAAAGTTTTACAGCTAATCACCTGTGAAGTTTGACTATTTTTGACGAACATTTCGAACAATTTAGTCTATTTTTTGGCTGCATAGAACAAAACTCAATTTAACAGTTAACAACAAAGCCAGACTTTGATCTCGAACCAAATGTTATCTTATGGCAGTCATTTTTTGTTTAAACGAAACTGAACACATTTGTTTAAAACAGGTTGATTCCTGTTCGTTCATTTACATAGGTATAAGTTATCCATCGTGTTTGTAAAACTATTAAAGATTCGCGGACTAAAGGCATGGCCGAAGCTCAGCTCATCCTCTGGCAGATTATTTGCGTCAATGGGGACTGGAAATGTACATACCTACATTTCAAGGTAAATTTATTTTATTTTTGTGATATGTTACGTACTTTGATAACAAATTGATACTTACCTACCTATTTACTTACTAATTGAAGTGCTTCGGACTGACAAAGGTATAGGATAGGAAGGACCTGTTAGTAAAACATACTAAGTACCTGTGTATTTTTTTCCAGAACAATCCATAGATACCTTACAAACCTTACAAATGTTATCCGAAAATGATGTTAAGGATCTCATACCCATAGTAGGCCATCGAGCCAAACTCAACACTCAAATCAAATTATTAAGATCTATAACAGGATTGCCATCAGTAACATACAGAAGTAATGAAGAAGAAAATACTACTATTTCGTTAGATATGGTAAAAAAACAATTGTAATGATACCTTTACCTTTAAAATTCTATTCATAACCTGTTTTTATACGATTTCTAATCAATTTTGGCTTTTTAGGTTTCTTCTAAAGAACTGATTTTACAAAGTGCTCCAGATCCAGGCGTGGCAATTGAATATGTGGTACAGCCATTAGATACAAACTTTGAGATAGATGCTGTTGAACCTGGACTTAGTGAATATTCGCAAGCAGCCATTGACAGGTCTTGTGTAAGTTCATTTTAATTTATTTTAATTACCTCTTCGAGTACCTGTTTAATTTATAGTATTTTTATGAATAGTTGATTGCGCGGGCTCGCAAATTGTAGGGATAGAACCTACCGTTTTGTTATGATAATTGATTCTTTTTGACAATTGTATACCTAATTATTTCATGTCATTGTGAACCAGAAAAATCACTTAGTCTTGTCACTTGGGTTAATGTAAAAGCGACGAAATACGAGCCTGGGTCTGTTATTATTCATGATGTTGAAGATCCTACTGACGTTACTTTTATGTTTATTAAAAATATATGTATACTGGGTGAACCATTTCGATGGACTTTCAGGGGGATATCCTAATCTAAAATGCTAAAAGAAATCGCGTCACCGATTTTGACAAAAACTAAAATGGCATCATTATATTTTTGAAAAATGTATTACCCTAGCCAGGAATCGAATAAACATCCTATATAATTGTACCGATTGATAGTGTTGCTGACAAAGATCAAATTCTGGAAACATAGTATGGTAAATCGACAGAAAAATCTCTTGATTTAACACACTGTTTCCTTCCAGGATTTGATCTCTATCAGCAACATTATCGATAGGTCCAATAATTTAGGGTGTTTATTTTTTTACAAAATGACAAGGTTCGATTTCTTACAAGAGAAATACATTTTTCAAAAATCTAATAGTGCTATTTTAGTTTATGTCAAAATCGGGGACGCAATTCCTAGCATTTTTCTCTATCTCTTATAGTTTAAGATATCCCCCTGACAGTCCATTGAAATGGTTCATCCTGTATATATTTTTAATAACCATAAAATTAACGTCAGCATGATCTTCAACATCATGAACAATGACAGTATTTCGTCCCTTTTACATTAACCCAAGTGACAAGACTAAGTGATTTTCCTGGCCCTTAGTGTGATGTTACTTTGATTTTAAATAAAAATAAATGTTGTATGTAACAAAAGTGCATTTTATTTTTCAACCATATGATTAGCTACTAGTAACTAAACATGTGATACACACTACAAAACATTTTTGTTATTGTTATCACACTGTTTTGTTACCATTAACTTAAGTATAGGGTTATAAGTAAAACAAAAATCTAGTTACTCATCACAAAATTAGTTGGTTCAAATCAACAAAATTAATGGCAAATTGTAATCAAGCAAGTACAGCTAAAACAAGCAATCAGTTTTGTTAACATTAACCTAACAAATTATTTACATATAAAATAAGTATGTGGTTATAAGAAGACTAAGGATCTGGTTAGTCAATACAGAGCTAATTGATTAGTATTAACAAAACAGAGTGAGTTAAGTAACGATATGTTACCTAAAAAGTTAAGATAGAGGTAACTAAACTTAAGCTGAGATACAACTCAACTCGTTCGTTTAAATTAGACATAATTGCGATTAGATTATTACAAAACATACAGTTAAAAAATTTAACCAAATCAATTTGGTCATGTATTACCATAGTTTTGTAGTCACTTTTTTTATGTTACACATAAACGAAAGTTTGGTTGCACACAACAATATATTTTTTTCAGTGTACTGCTCTACAAAGTAATTTTATTTGACCACTAGCTGCGCCCCGCGGTTTCACCCGTGTTCGTAATAAGTACCCTAATGTACCATTATTATTTTAATGAACTTTATAAACGCATACCCCTTGCATTCATAGTACAAAATATTACTATGAATGCAAGTCGTAAGGGGTTTGTCGGTTAGGGGTGAAGTTTGTAATGAAGATCTCGAGAAGCTCTATCACTTATGCTAAGAAACTAGTGGTCTAGTGTCAATAGCTTCGGAGTTAGGTTAGATCGTTTTTTGTTTTTACTTCGATCGTCTTTTGTTTTCCACTAATCTCTTCTATTAACTTTTTTTTCCCAAAAATTTACAAAGTCTTTTTAGTATCTTCTTAGTGGGACTACTTCACCTCTAGAGTATATTAATATGTATGTAGTCGACTCGTCCCAATGTCTAAACTACCGTCTCCGGTCCCAATTTCGAAGGGGACGACTTCACCCCTAATCCAAAATATTGCTATAAATGCAAGTCGTATGCGTTTATAAAGTTCATTAAAATAATAATGGTACATTAGGGTACTTATTACGAACACGGATGAAACCGCTGGGCGCAGCTAGTTCTATTGTAACACCAACATGCGGGGTAGAAATGGGAGAACAGATTCCCATCTGTCCCCTCCGCCCGCCGTGACAACTGAGAAACATAATTCCCATTTGTCCCCTTTAGCCAGCTTTCAAAGGGACAGTCGCCACGAATTGTCGCCCCGGGGACAACTGGGGAAAAATTCCTAGTTGTCGGAGTAGGAATAATCGGACGATACAAGTTTTGAAGATACAAAACAAACAACTTGCAAATTATTAAATAAATATTATTGCACGACATTTACAGACAGCGCAATCTAGCTCCAAACTAAGCACTGAGCTTGTACTACGGGTATTAGACCACGAATATAATACATATTATACCTCTTTTTTTTGTAAATACATACATATTATACATAGAAAGACACCCAGATCAGATACAAATATTTATTTTTAAGCATAAATATTTGCACCCGACGGGAATCGAATCTGCAGCCTTCCGTATTGCAGCCAGGCCCGCTAGGGGTAATAGTGTTCCGTGAGCCAGGCGGTCGCCCGACGCACCAATGAGGTCGTATTATAAAATACTTGACACTGGCTACTTTCCAAACGACCATAATCGGTTTACAACCTATGAAAAAATATATAACAGTTTTGATTTCGCGCGCTTGGGCGCTAGATCAAAAAAGTTGCGATGTTCGAAAGTGCATACGTGTGCGTGTGACTCGTGGATGTAGGGGTAAGTGGGCGGGCCGTTCATGACATATTTTTTATTGGAGCTTCGTCTTAAAGGTATACAATAACCTCACCGGAGGCACCAAATAATAATTAAAAGCTGAACTTTTTCTAAACTGGTCATTTCAGTGATATTATTCAGATTTACCGTAAAATTTGGAAAATGAGATATTTGATCGTTGTCTCGTTGTTCATAGATATACTGAAAGGAGAGGTTAGCTCCTAATCGAATAGAAAGGTCATCAAAACGAAATCACTTGAAGCTTATTAACCGACCACCTAAAGAGAATCTCATCAATTCCCCGAGATTGACTCCCGGTTACAAAGGACTTTAACAAAAGAATTATGGGTCTTTATGTTCCGCTACTATGTAAGAGAGTTATTACTTCAATTTAATGACCACGCAGTGATTAGACATTGCCTTTACTATAATGGTTTTATTGCATTAAGTATAAAGTTGGTAATAACGAAATGTCTTAAGCACTAATGTATTTAGGTACTCGAACGTAGCGCCCATTAAAATGGATGTTTAATATTTATTGATACTTTGTCCGGATGATTTATCTATTTTAAGAATTCATGTGTTGAGTGCTGCTGCAAAATAGGATTTTTAAGGTCTGTTTAGAACCAATTGCTGTTCAGCAAACCTATCAAATTCTGCCTTGGTTAAGTGTTTATCATTAGACACTACCTGTTATAGCTTTCCCGAAGAAGTATGCGATTTAGGCATACTTCTTCGGCCTTGGCCTAACCTCATCTGATGGAAATCGATAGTTACTTTACCTATGATAGTTTCGTTTAACTGAAACATCATTTGGTGTCGAAATGAGAATGCATTTTAAGTAAGTTATAAATACTCATCATCTATACCTAGAAGACACCTAATAACTCGTAGCAATTAACAAATTAAAATCTTAAGAGAAACAAACTTAGTCAACTTTATTGTACGATTTTTTAAGTCTTTTAACATTAAATGAGTCCATTAAAACTAGTTTTAAATGTTCATTACTAAAGGTTTCTCCGTGTCTATCGGAATGATAAAATAAAACAATGTAGAGTTTCGATTGAATCTTCCAATATAGGAGTAAAGTTTGATGACCACAGATGTTATTTATTTGTTCAGTAATTTATATGAGGTTAGTTACTGTTTTATTGGGCGTATTAAATCAAGCTCCAATAAGGCAGCCATTCATGTTTATTTTTACCAAGTTTCTGCTTGGTATGTCCAATAAATTATTAACTTGGTCACTTTTATCACGGGGCTATGGTAACGTTTATCGGACGTTAACTTTGTATAGATAAGAATGGAAAGAGACTTATGTTTTAATCATAATAAAATAATTTGTACGAATAATTATAGTTTCCTCTATCTGCCTGTAGCAAAGATGACAAAACCAGTTTACTGCTCATAAGTATTCACCCCTCCCGAATATAGTACATTTTTTAGCTACGATCTTGTGCAAGAATGGCCAAACAGAAAGAGTCTAGGTATAGATAGGTAACGCATCGGCCAATCACAAAGAGTCTAAGTATTAGATAGGTAACAAAATGGCCAATCACAAAGTTTGATTATTACCTCACCCCGTGCCCGCAAGCAATGGTGAGTTGTGTTTTGTAAAAAAAACGCGGTATACTCGTATGAGCAGTAAATTGTACTTAACTGTACGATGCCAGTTTTCTGGCGATGTTTTCGTGAGTGTCGCATCTACCAATTTTTCAATATAAATTCTGTGAAAACCACACACGGTCATTTATCCCCATGATAAATTATTAAGCTAGTGTTACGGTGAGTAGACAACGGATATACATACATATACATAAAAATAAAAAAGGCCAGAAAAAAAAAAAGCAAACTGTTGTTTGCGGTGGGGATCGATCACGCAACCTTCTGCATGGCAATCGGGTTACCGGTCGACGACTAAACTAACACCGCTCTATATTCAGTAGGTACCCAGGTCTTCCCTCCATTTAATACACAACGATCGACTGTTAATATTTCAGCACACGGCTAACTAGATGAAAAAAGAAAAAAAGAAAATTTTATCCTATCCATGCTATTCTAGCTTTAGTCACATTGTGTTCGAACTTACTCAGGTTTATTGATTGACAAGCGCACAGTTTGATTAAATTCTCGCAACTTGAGACAAAAATAACTATAAGAGACTAATGATCTCCTCCTTATTACCATTCAACCTTCACAAATAAATCCGTTCCTGTGTCAATTGATTTTCAACACTTTATGTATTTTCCAATAAACAAATCCTAATTAAAATAACACTGATTTATAAAATAATTCAAACCCAATCGCTTTCGCCGTAAAGATCGCTTTATAGTCCATTTCGAACGCAATTAGATACAAATCAGATAAACAAACTTGAAATATAATTTAATCTAAATTAATTAATTCAGTACAAGCTTTGCGTTTGGTCATTTAATTAGTGACTAATAACAAGTGGCAACATTATTAAGAATGTGAGCGATCGTTTTCTAGCTGGATTATAAATCTCACATCAAGATTTTATTGAGGCCCAAAAAACTTCTGATCATGACGAACCATTCAGGTGTAATTGGGTTCAGCGGCTGCACATAAAATATGAGAGTTCTTCTCCGTGAACGTTTTATAGAGAACATAAACACTTTATTATGTTTTTGTAACATACGCTACACTACACATCAACTTCAACCTACATTGTTTGATTAAAATTTCATCTATCTTTCTACAATCTACATAGTTTACAGTCTTTTGTAAGTTGTGACTTCTTCTGAGGCGTGGTCGGAAGATTTGATTCTGGCTAAGGAACAAATATTTGTATGATCTTCAAACATTTTTTTTGGTCTGTCTAGATTTAACACGAAACATGTATCTATAATCAGATCAAACTACAATAACACAAGTCCATACCAAGTTGATAATAATGCCAATGCTGCATTTTTTTTAATTCTATCTATACATTCCGATATTCAACCCATTTTAGCCGTCAGTTTACGCAATTCAGTGGAGCACTAGAGCAAGGACGTGCTTGTCATCAAAATTAGAGTACAATTTGACCAGTATGGTTTAAATGTGATCGAAAAAAAAACATTTATTAAATAATACATAAATTAGTTTGAAACAAATTAGTTATAAAATAATTATATGTTTAATTATATGTAGGTATATTATTATTTAAAGGGAGTAAAACATATGCAACACCAGTTACTCGTCACAACAGTTTTGAAAGTTCAGAAATTGCGATCTGCGACAATAACGTTTCGACAACAACGTAGGCTCTTTCTCATGTTAATAAGATGATGATTGGAAAGTGGTTACGCTTCTGTTGTTATATAAAGCATAACTGCAATTCAAGTAAAAGACAAAGGCGGGCGACAGAAGCACACCAAAATTGCTATTCAACATTTTTCGACTAAGTTCCACTTCAAATGAGGCTCATTTAAGCATAAAATTACATTGTCTCCCCGACATTGTCGAGTGGCAATGAACTGCACTTTGACATAAAATCACTTTACATGTTATAAATCTGTTTCATTACCTTAATAAAGAATGACTAAGGAATTCAATATAGAGCCATCATTTCCCTCGTCTCGGTATCATAGCCGTTAATTACTTGACATCGTTGCGTCGGACATCACAGTACTACCTTACAAGTCTTTTTGAACTAATTTTTATCATGAACGAACTACGAAGGTTGTATAAGTAGGTAGCTGTCCATTTAACCAGTTAAAAGTGTGATGCACATCAGCGCTAATTTTATGAATTATCCACTCACAAGAAAATTGAACAGTTTAACTGATAACTGACAAATTAGATGGTATGAATTGCTAACGATGTGAAAATGTAATGTGAACATCACGAAATTGCTTTACATAATCCTTTATTGTATTTCTTCTGCACCTTTGTCAATCACAGTTTTGTGGTCGAAATAATGGCCCTCGTTAACTTCAATAAAGGAGTTGAGAAATATGTAAATTTGGGAAAGGTACAACCACAAAAAATACCTGCCTCATGCGTAAAACAGGTGTGTTTTTGATTTCTAATAGTGGGCCTGTATAATTTTACTTATGGTTAAATATCATGAAGAACATACAATTTATGTTTTACTTTTACTATCGAACAACCACAAGACTTTCGATTTTTTCCTCATTTCAATGGATGATTAAATACACCTACCTATTAATTTGAGTTTTGTCAACATTTTTTACTTCTACAGACACCAACAGATGCTCGTCAGCCGTGTTATGATTTCTCGTTTATTGTTGTTTTGAAATGTATGTACAGACATAAACAGATTTTTACAGTCATATAATTATGCACGTTCTATAGATATTTAAATGTATTGAGCTGTAGGTAAGTAGGTAGGTACCTATAATATAGAAATGGATGTAGGCTGCCTCTAATCGAAACTATGAACATTAATGAGAGAAACCTATGTCCAGCAGTAGACGTGCTATTGCTGTAATAATGATGATGATAATATAAATAGCAAGCTGCGTTTTATTTTTTCTAGAAATAGATCCATAGAGTGCAATTGCAGGCAACGAGTGTCATAACTGGTCATAAATCGTCGACTGTTCTGATAATACCCACTCGTGGCGATTCAGAAGCTAGCAAGTCAACTAAAGCAAGTGTGTCTTCAAACAGGTTAATTCTATTAAGTTATCTTGATATTTGAGCTTGCCTAGGAATATTACCCTACCCCTACCTTTCCTCTTTCTTTGCTTCTTGTCCATCCAAAGGTTGCCTGGAAGAGATCGTTTTAAACGAGTTTTTATGTTGTTTATATTTCTTTTTTGTTATTGTAATGATTTAATCGTAGTGTGTAGCAATAAAGTATTAATCAATCAATCAATATTATTATTATAATATTATACTACTTATAATATGAAAGTATTAATATAACATTTAATAAAACACAATAGTTATGTACTCGTGGTTTATTGTGTTATATTATGCGAAATCGCGAAAATCTAAGACAAAATTATATGACATTTATTTTACAGTTGCATAAACCTGGTAGCAATGTAAAACATAAATCAATATCGTTGATTGCACAGTATTGTTATTTTAACTTCAGGAGTTTCTATCGTCGTTTGCTGAGCCGATTGCGAGCTAAGCTCAATGGAGTTCGTATTCAATGATTTATGAATATCCTATGCAATTATATTATTTGTACGTTGACAATACATTGGTTTTTGTTTTGTTGAAATAGTTACATACTTTAAGTTGTTGTAGTAATTTTCTAAATAATATTGCCTATTTTCGTATTTTTTATTTAATGTTAGGCAAATAAATTCATAAATAAATCAAAAAAAAGATGGTTGAGATTAATTTGTCCAAAAATGTTACAGTGCCAAAAAAATCAAATTATAATTGGGCTGTTTTATTGTATTTTTTGCGTTTCATATACTAATAAAAAGTGGCAGTTCGTTTGTTAGTATGTCTTGAAATCGCTATACCTGTCTAAAGACATTTTTTAGCTTTTTCTCCAATGTGGAGTACTCACAGGTCTGCTTTCTCCATTCCCCTTTTTTTCCGTCAACAATACTTTCATTCCCATTTCTACTATGTCCTCCCCTCCCGACCATTACCTACTCAAGGCTTTTAATCTGAATCTGAATACCACCAAGTGGACATCGATCTGCCAGTCATGGACCGACACATCGAAATAATAACATTAAGAAATCATCCCGATTACGTTTCAAAAGAAATTACAATACGCCCTACCTATAAGAATGTTCTTCATATCAAAAATCATTAGATTAGACATTATAAAACGTGAGAAAGAGAAGCCTTATTCGGTAACGTTAATTACGGGCGATAATTTGACATACTCTGACAGCTAATATTATGTTGAAATTGATTTGTGTTCAAAGTTGAATTGATTTTGACAGAGTCAATAAGCCACCGCTTGCCTTTGTCAGAGAATAAATCAAAGTTACCATAAGAGGTTACGTTTTTTATTCGTTACTGCTACGCTAAACAACAATCTTAGGTTATTTTTGGTTATTTAATGATGTCCAAAAAGGTATATAAAGCTTAATTAAAATTTAGCTGAAGTTTAGAACCATTTATAAGTTACGTAAGTCCCGTTTCCGCAGGATTGTCAGGATAAAAAATAGCTTATGCGTTATTCCAGGTACCTCCTACCTTTATTCCAAGTTTCATCTCAATCGGTTCAGTAGGTTTTAGGTGATTGAATACAGAAACGCTGCTCAATATTTAAGAACTACTTAAACAAAGAAGCAGCTCTTAAACTCGAATATTGCCATACTGATTTTAAATTTAGAAGCTGCTCAATAATTTAAGCACCTCTCAAATGTTAAATGACGGGTCTGTATTTGGCTGAAAGTCACACACTCACATACATTTTATCCTTTCGCGTTTATAATATAATTAGGATAAAGGATACAGTAAGGCAATACCTCAAGTAAAGCTACATTTGCGAAAGTATTATGTCCATTCAAAACCATTTTTAATTTCTCTTGTATTTTCTTTAAAAGTACCTATTACTATTAGTAAGTACCATTCTAGACTCTAGCCTGAGCATTTTTTAACCAACAATTTAAAACGATTATTATATTTTAGAACAGCCTTTGTGACTTGCATTTTGTGTTCAGAGGTGTCGAGCTGTCGAACTGCCTCATAGGTGATTGATAAATGACAGAGCCGGCAAAAACAGGCTACTTGCAGGCAACCTAATTAAATATACCCAAAGTCATTTAATCTACCGACTATGGATGCTCGAAGGAGATTCATCAACACCGAGATTCATTGTAAGGAGTAGGAGTAAAATAGTATAAGTAATAGTAGTAAAAATAAACTAAACGGATTGAGATGGAATTTAAAAACGGACAGATCGAGGCCTACAATTGTAATTAAGAGGACAAATCGAAGCATCTGTATCTGTGATTTGGTAGTCAATATATCTCAGTAACTACACAACATACGGCATTTATATTTCATTATGTAATTTATTATTCTTTTGCCTTCATTATGGTAGTTTTGACCTTGTAAAAACAGATTTTTCTATTTTACAACGAAACAGGGTATTATTTAACAATTTGAACATTAGTTTCTCTTGTATTGATTAGTAATAAGTGGCAATAATCTGCACTTTAAATTGGTACTTATTACAGTTTTAGCTAATAAGCAATATAATTCATATTATTTTTGGCGCTTACGAGACGTCGCAACTACTACCCATAGAAAACTAGTATGAGTTTTTAGTTTATCAATCCTTCGCCTTAAGCTTTATTCAAACAAATTATATGTTGCTCGGAAAACATCCAGCTGAAACCGGGGGATACAATCGTTATTTTTATAATGTTCCTTATTCTTATTTCAAACTTTATACATAGTAAAGAGAGTTTAATGTACTCAATTATTTGTCAAACAACAGCTATCAAAATGAGAAACTGTCTGCAAAATTATTTGATGTATTTGCTTGTGTCATGTTTTCATTTCGTTTCTAGCCTTGTATGAAAGATAGTAAACCGTGTAGAAAAATGGTTTACTATCACACATCAGGAAATGTTAAAATGATTAGAAATATAATATTAGACTACAATGCTGTAACAGAGACTTCTGCCTACGAATACATGACAACATATATTGAGAAATGTCCCGAGACGACGGAGGATGCGAAGATATCTTGGATAGCTGAAACTTTTCTGGGAATACAGAAGCACATTCAGTTTTTAAAATCCATAACAAATCATATGTCCGAACAGCTTACTGTTGAAGATCAAGACTACTTCCTTATTATATTTTACGCTGTGACATTTCAGATTCAACCAAAAGACATGGCGCTTCTCTACAAATGTCTATTCAACTTGAGTAAACCTTTAATAAATGTATTCACAGATTTTCTAAGTAACAACGAAGTTTTGACCGTCATTTCAGAGGTTGCATTGGCTACGTATGACACAAACTTTATTTCAAATAAAATTGTCGGACCATTGTTCAATTGGCAGCCCTACATAAGTGAAATGGCTCATAACTACGCAGGGTATATAAAAAAAATTGAATACAGAAAAATAAAACGACCTACGGTACCGATAAATCCAAATACACTAGACAGAAAGAGCAAGAAAGAATGTCCCAAATTATCATCTGAGGGTTCACAATCTTTACTCTCAAAACCACCAAAAGAGAAAAGCAAAAAAATGCTAACAAAAAATACAATAGATCAGAGACTAAAATTAAAATTTGATAAAAATAAACACCGAGCAGAAACGATGTTAAAAAACGTCAAAAATAATAATCTTCATTTCGCCCAAGATAAGTCTGAAAAATACTACAAAACTCTTTCTAATATAAAAGAGGAGACTGAAAATGATTTTGAAAAACCTCTACCAAAGCCAAGGCAAAAATATGTGTTGAAGCATGCTACTTTCCCTATAAAAGATACCAACACCACAGTTAAAAGATTAAGTAAAACTATACAGATGGCCGAACAAGGAGAAATAATGTGGCTAGAGGAATTGATAAACAATAGTAAAAACATTAATAGACTTAATGAATTAGTAGAATTTGATAGACAACATAGAGAAAGAGAGCGACTCTATGATATAGAAAGAAAGCATTTAATCGGCCAAATATCTTACGAAGAAGCAATTATTGCTAAAAAGAAAATAATCGAGGATAACAAAAAGAATTACAAAGAATTCTTAAAAGAGAAGGAAGCGTTTCAAGTAGAAATTGACAATTGGAAGAGAGAGGAAATGGAAAAAAATCGTAAACAAATTGAAAAATATTCTTTGCAAGAGCTTAGTGTATTGCAGGCTAAAAATGATGCTACTGACAAGAAAAAAGAGTTAGTACAAGTGCTCAAAAAAGAGTCAAAAAAGCTTCTTGCCCAGGCCACGAAAGAGCGGCAAGGAGAACTGGAACGGAAAATCAATATGATAAAAGAAATAAAAATACTATCTCTCATTGTTAAGAAAGCAAGAAGGCCCAAAGTAATTGACTTAACAGAAACAGGTGGATTTGGATTTCTTTGTGAAATGTCAATCGCAGAGCTGCAGGAACGTTTGAATATACTGAAAATGGATCTCAATGATGCATTAGATTTGAAAAAGAAACAGATTAAAGAACAAAACATGACTGCAAAGCGAGAATTAGAAAATGCTAAGAGTTCCATTCAAAGTTATAATAGTGATCGTGACGTAATAAAGAAACGAGGTTATAAGAGACCGCCTGTTGCACTAGATGATACTTCTTCAAAAGAAATAAATAACTTGAAGAAAATCTTGGAAGAAAGACGAAAACTGAGATTAGAACTTGAGACTTGATTCTTAATTTTGTGCGTAGACTAAACCTACTTTAATTTTGTTTATTTTATTATTATTTGTTATTCAGTAGTTTATTCAAAAATAAATAAAATTCAATAACTATTTTGTAGATTGTTTATATCTTGATTTTTATTTGTATAGGGTTCTTACACTTTGATGACTAATTTAAAGAAATGTTTTTCTTAAATTGCTATATCGGGGTTGCAGGTTCAAGTCTTGTCATGTCTTTGTCTTGGTGCAATGCAATTATTGGAAAACATTTCTTCAAAAATTAGATTGTTAAATCGTTGAATATCATATTTTTTTTAGTTTTTATTAAACATAATTAGCCTCTCGGTCTTAGTGTTTCCCCCATTGAGTTTCTTGTGTCTTTTTCTCATTCGAGTATGTGTTTCCAAAGATCTTGGATTTTTGGAAAAAAAAACCCTTGCTTTCCGTTGGCACACACTCTCGCATCGATGCTAGGAGCGCATTGGCCGACCGTCCGATCGGCCAATGCGCTCTTGCAATGCGTATAGCCGCTATACGAAGGCAGTGTAGGAGCATGCCACTTACAGTTTAAAAACGATTCGCAAGTCCGCTCTGGTGAAAAGCTGGCATTGTTAACATAGATTGGACTTACAATCCTATTCCGTGACGGTTTAGTTATAGACGCATAGTCTGAAAGCAAAGATCGTTTTGTTTGCCGCCTTCTTCCTATACGAATTCATCCATGACAAGGTAGGAATGGTTTAATCTAATTTTCAGTTTTCTTTACAAAACTTCATTGGTCCGTATTTCCAAAACGTAACACTTAAAAGTTTTTTTTTTCACAAAAAATTCTAAGTCCTAGTTGTCCTTTTCGGAAGTTGTCGTTTTAGGAAGTTGTCCTTTTCAGCCTGAGGGTTTAGTTCTGTTTATTTAGATCTACTGTATCTAAAATATGTTTCGTCACAGTTTACATAATAGTTATAATTTCGTCGTTCGACAAGAAACCAGATAAGTCCTTTGTGCTAGAATACTGGGGACAAATAAAAGTTGGAAAACGTTTATATATAAAAAAAACAATAATTTAATCTAGCAGTTTATTGATTCTGATGTTTAAGGTTCTATGACAATTCAATTCCATTTCAAAATAACACAACAAGATTCTATAATAAAGCGATTCATAATCTATAAAGTCATTCGGGAGTGTTGTAGTACAAAGACTAATGGTGTCTTCAGGCGAGGCTCGATTTGTGCGCATGCGCGAATTGGTCGCTGCTTTTAATTAGTACCCAGCAAAGAGATATATTGGTCATATGAATTTATAGAGTCGATACACTTTGATATTAATTCAAGAGTGCATTGATCTTTGACTTCTATGCGAGATCGTAAAATCATCGTTACGCAATAAGCAACATAAAAATCTTTTGAGAAGTTAGCCACGTACTAAATTAAACTATCTTGCGGAGCAATTACTTTACGGCAATCCAATCGGATCCCTCATAATGGTTCCTATCATGTGACAATATATTCAAAACGGAGAAACCTAGTCAGTATAACTCGGATTAAGGCAATAAATAAGGCGGGTTTGCCCGTTCATTTGTATCAGCGTATAATTTAAATTCTTTAACGCCAATGTTCAAGATTACGGCGAGATAGAGACGCGGGCGCCCGTGTCGCTGCGACAACCACCAAATAAATTTATATTTCCGACCGACACCGACCGACTCTTCTCTTTGTAGATAATTCGGCCGGTAACGTTGAATGACTCTATTAACAGCTTCCCTTTTTGGGATAAATGTCGACTTTAGACTTTGTCACAATGATGCCACATCCATAGTCTGATGCATTTTGTTTTTTTTACCTCTGTTTTATAGTCCAAACTTTTATTTGAATCGTTAGTCGTTTCTGCGTTAAAATGTTTCTTCTGGATAGTTCATTAATAAATTGTAGGTCCTTTTTTCTGTTTTATTAAAAATGACACATAATTGTGAACAGTTGACTTTTTTTTAAGTTTTTTTAAAAATAAGATGTTGTTATGAACGCATACAAATGTTTAACAACATCATCAAATACAAAAATAATACTAGTGGCCATACGAAACATGACTTTCAGTCGAAACCGAACCACCGACCTCAGTATGTTTCGGCCAAAACGGAAACAAAAACTTATAAAGAGATGTTAAATTTAATATTGCATGTATTAAATTCAGTAAAATTTAACATAGTAAGCAATATTGTTGTACTGGAGTATTAATGGGAATATTTACATCAATATTTTAAATGTAATATTAACCGAAAACAATGTTACTCTTGCAAATTCGGCCAAAAAAACAAGAAGATTTTTATGCGGAAATTTGCCGAAAGCGATCTTTCTCAGTCACTAGGTAGGTAATATTTTTTTTTCGCAATTTGTTTTTATTGCTCACGGCATATCTACGAGAAATATTAAAAAAAAACATGTTTAAAGATAATTTAAAAAATAATAATACTTAATTTAGTTATATATTTGTTTTTTTTTAAGAATTTAACGTTCCGTCGACTTTTCAGTACGTCATGGTTATAGGGCGGTAAAATTGTCTTTTTTATTTAAACAATTCCTCTATGCATACGGGTCTCTGGTCGAAGATTAACCCGATAACAGTTAACGTCAATAACCACCTAATTGGGAGAGAACACTCTGCCCACAAACACCCAAATCCTTTCCAAGTGAGTGAGAAACAAATAAATATTGTAACGCACAACCAGATAATTTGGATGATAACTTAATGTGCTTACATTTCGGTATCTGCTCATGATTTTATGGGAAACCGTGACGCTGACCTGCCTACGTTTTTTTTTGTAATCTTGACTATAGATTAGGCACATAAATTAAGACGCTTGGGTATAGTGACAGATGTTTTTTACGTGTTTGTTAATTCTGTGATTGAATTAACATTGTTTGAGCATTGTTGATCAACTTAATTTATAATTGAGTTAACTTATAAAGCCCCTTATAAAGTTATTAAGTTATATTATTCTACAAAATCCTTGACTTCTAAAGTCAATTAGCAATTTGTATTTATGATAATTTTACATTGATAAGTACTATAACTCGATCTCCTGTGTCGCGAATATTGCCCTCTGATAACCAAGTGGGCATATTAAATTATTTATGTTATTATTGCTCAGTCAATTTGCATATGAATAATATTTGAATTTTATGTGAAAATGATGTCATGTGCTTTGACATTTTGTAAAGGAACGTGTGAAAAATGAACTTTTGACAGTCGACGTCGTTTTATTACAGAGCGCGGGATATGTTTGCACTTAAATTGCCAACTACATAATATTTTGGTCGGGTCCATTCTAAATTACTTACTGGCATGGCTTGCTGGCTTGTTTGTGAAAAAGGTTTGAATATGACACCTTTTGAATGGTCCATTAAAAGCCATCTCGGAATTACAGCAGTAATTAGTATGTAAAAACTTAACTTAGCTTGGTTAAGTAGAAACTTAAGTGTCATGCTAAGCCGAGTTCTATCTTGAGCGTGATGGAGGTGTGTAGTGTTCTCAATAAACCTTTAAAATATTATATACTCCTAATTTACTACGTTAACTTTTATACTAATAAATAATGTTATTATACCTGTGAGAAAACTAATTTGATTAATCATTTTACAGATCAAGTAAAAATCCCTAGATAAGAATTCAACGCATTCACTTTTGTTTTACTCTATTTGTATTTTGACTTTATTGTAGATATTCTAACTTATTATTCTATAGTATACAATAAAATCTCCATATGATCATAAGACTACTAATTCTATAATTCATTTCTCTATAAACGGATATAGGTTCCACATTAACTTGACATAATAATCCAATAATTGAGCAATAATAACGTGTAAGCAAATCTCGAACGATACAAAAATTTGTATACCTAATCCTATTTTAGTGGGTATATTAAGTCATCATATGGGAAAAGTACAGTTCAACCAATTTATCTGAACTTTATAACTAAAAAAAATATACTTTATAAAAATTACGAATCATCAGATTTGACTGAAAGGTAGTGGACAAGCAGGCCTAGCTGTACCTGAATTATAAGTATAATCAATTTCTTGATCAGTAGGTTTTATTGATTTACATTGTATCTACAATCAAACTTAAAGTCTAATACTTACCTTGTATTTTCTAAGATTTTTGTAAATAACAGATTCATGGTAGGGCAATTCCGGTAGATTCCTTTCCATATCCAATTTTTGTTTGCAATGCTGCCAGCGTTATGGGTACCTTGGCTCCGGGTACAATTAGGGGCGGATTGTTTGATTAGGTTTAAGTTAGTTTTAAGTTTGACATTGTAATAATTTTTGACTTTGTATTTTGACATGTATTTTTTTGATTATTTTCTTAGTTATGATATAAATATATATATATATATACAAAATAATTTTTGTTTAATATATTATCTAGGCAGGCAAGTATAAGTACCTAACTAGATTATTTCGATTATTTCGTATGATGAGATGTGACTATGACTAACTGTGAACAGATAGGTCGGTTGAACTGTAGCAACTAAACTGTCTCGGTGCTTCAAACGAGACTAAATTTATTGTTATTGGAAGGAGGCGCGTACAATCGTACATGCATCCACACTCCACTACTATCACGAGTACAACTTTATCTCGCCGACTCACTATTCCGAATAAACGAAATTACTTTATATCGTGTAGGTGATTTTACGAGCTCGAGATAAATATGAAGTTTTGATCACTTTGACAGCGAATTATCTACACCTTTATGTTTATTTTAATAGGTTTGTTAGAGTTTTGTATTTCTTATGCTAATGATCTAAATTGTTGCGTAATGTTTGCTTTTGTTAACGGATAGTGTTAAGTGTGAACTTTTAATTTCTCTAATTATTTATTACTAGCTGCGTCCGCGGTTTCACTCGCGTATGTCTCGCTCCCGCGGGAATATTTTATTTTTCTTTCGTAAAAGTTTCTCCTGACAATAGCAAACACAATAAAAAACGAGTTAGCGAAATCGGTCCAGCCTTTCACGCGTTATGCAGTGACCAAGCGAAATAGGAATTAATTTTTACATAGTGGCGTGCGCGCTTTCAACCACATAAGTCCCCGATCCCGTGGGAATATCGGGATCAAAGCAGCTAATGTTTCTTCTCGATAATATAGCTTTCTATTGGTTAAATATTATTTTAATCGATCTAGACATTTCATTACAAACAAACAATTATTTTACTCTTTATAATGTTAGTATATATTGCTTAAGCTACCTCATTGTTGATAGCTGTAACGTTAGAACCAAAATATATCCTGAATATTATTATTTTAAGCAATAATTCTCTGTATTATAAAAACTCAAAAACATTAAATCTTCGTAGTTACGCAAGTAGTTTCATAACTTGGCAGCGAGTCCAAAATACTGGCCGCATTGCCACGCTGAATTGCAATGCTTGTTCTTTGTGCCAAGTAAACTCCAGCATTCTGGGCCCTGATTCGGTAAGGACAAAGCATGCGGAATGCCGGCGGAATGCAGGCGACGTGCAGGAGATGTACGTTATTTCGTATTCTGTAAATGTTATTTATTTTAATTATTACTTAATTATTTAAGTAGCCTTAAAATGTAAGGGCTACTTAATTATTTAAATAGCTCCCCTTGTTTTTCAGCAAATCAGTATCGACTTATGCAATGCTCGTGCATTCCGCCTGCTTGTAGCATGCTATCATGCTATGTTTTAAAAGAATCGGGCCACTGGTCTCGCGTTGTCTCCACCAGGCGTTCGGACAAAAACCGATATATCGTTTGTGCCCCAGGCCCCCAAGGTCCCAAAGTCTCCACTCCAAAAAATTCAAATAATTAATCTCTTATTACATTATTTATTATGTGTACCTTTCTTTGTTAAATAAAGCATTTACGTGTAGGTAGGTACATGTACTAAAATCTTCTTTATTTTATTGCTACAACTATAATAATAACTGAGAAATAAGTATCGTCGTAGGTCGATAATGTACTTGACAACGCTTTTACTCCCGTATCGCTATCATTTAATAATATTACTACCTGTTTGTGCAAAATATGATCTGGCCACAAGGCCCTTCGACGAGCTTCATATCGGGATAAAAGATTCGCTGTTCATGGTCTTCCGGGGACGATTATGGACAGCCTAGCAT
This sequence comes from Idaea dimidiata, assembly GCA_949358125.1. NCBI lineage: Eukaryota > Metazoa > Arthropoda > Insecta > Lepidoptera > Geometridae > Idaea > Idaea dimidiata. Next base: position 7,979,325 of record OX442339.1, on the reverse strand, counting down.
TGACGACCTGGCTTTATTTACTCTGATTAGTCATATGGAAATCTAGTTGAAATTAATAAAACACTTTATTTATCGGGTTTAATCGCGTTTTATTCATGATTTCAAGTGAAGTGATTTCATGAAGTGTTTTATTATGCAAAATCGCGAAAACCATAGAAGAAATTAGTTGAAATTAGATATTATTTGATATCTCTATTTTAAAAATAATTTACTGCAATGCTGTTAGGCTTTCCAAAAAATCTCAATGTAAAGGTATTTGTTTTTTTGAAATGATTTCGTTTGGTACACATTCTACTTTTTCTGATCAAATACTAACTTTGACGTTTGCTTAACGCCATGCAAACTTTGCTAGTCCTTTGATGCCATCTTTTGCTTTTAAATCTACTAAAAAAAGTCACACTTCGTGTACAGTTATTGAAAGTCAAAAACTTTGTAATTTTAATTTTACACACGCCCGCCGACATTTTTTGTTCATCATTTACTTTTTGTATACTTATACTTCCTTCGGCTTTCACAAAAATGATTGTCAATATCCGGGATGAACTGATTCAGACTGCAGTAACAATGTATTTGTAAAACTAATAATTAGGTATCTCTGCATCGACATGATATCTATATTTAATAGTTTCTTTGTTTGACAGCCTCAGTGGTGCGTCGAGCAAAAGCCCGACTGCAATGCAGAAGGTCGCGGGTTCGATCATCACCGGGTGCAAGTATTTACGCTTAAAAAAATGCCCGATATTACACACAGCGCTAACTAGCCTATATACTAGGCTTGTACTAAGGATACTAGACAACGGATAGACTACATATTATACATTTTCTTTTGCAAAGACATAAATATGATACATATAATAACCCCCAGAACCAGAAACAAACATTTATGGTTAGCAGAAATATTTGTTCCTGGCGGGAATCGAACCCGCAACCTTCTGCGTTGCAGTCCGAGCTTCGCCCGCTGCGCCACAGATGCCCTCGTAAAAATAAGATTTTTTTTCTGGTCTGGGTGTTTTCTATGTATCGTACGAGTATGTAAGTATTTACAAAAAAACAGTATAATCAAATGTGGTATAAGTATCTGATGTCCCATAGTACCAGCTTGTTGCTTAGTATGGGGCTAGATTGTGCTGTGTGTAATGTTGTGAAATATTGATTTATAGACGATTCATACTATAAGCGGCGCGCTTCATGGAACCGCATTTTGCATTTGCTGAAGGAAATTAAAACATAAGTATGTAGAGGCGTTTTTTCGCATGGAATTAACTGTCGAACACTGAAACGCATTCGTGAAATGCATTTGTGAGGTGTAGGAACTATACAATCTTTATGTATTTATTAAACGTATGTAATATACATCTACCCCCTTACTTATAAATAATGCGCTGAATATCTATGCATCGTTTGTCTTTTACTGTCACATGAAGTTTCAAAGTTGACAGACCGAGGCAAACGTCACATAACTTAGTCATGTGTAAATTATATATTATAAATAAGAGAGTTAATTTCTAGTATAACTGATTCATTACCTACCAGCGGTATTTTTAAATAATCCTAAGTAATTACTTGTCAAAGTAAAGCCTCTGTCATAATTCGCTAAGTTTAAAAACTAATCGTAAGTATTAGAGGCCTTATTATTAGTTGAAGTAGTTACTTTTTTAGGTAGGTACAGACAAAGACGCGTCTTGATTACGCCTAAGCGAAATGACTCATTTGACTAAAAGAGAAATTTTTCTTTTGTTTTTTTTAAAATTTACCAATTAATTCCACAGCAATAAGACTTTTACGAGCTATGTAAACTATCATTACATAATTTGTCTAAGGTTTTCGTTGCATAGTAAAACACAATATTTACCGGGTTTTACTTGCGTTTTATTTAATAACGTCATTATTTTCGACGACCGAGGTTTCGCCAACTTTACAGTTGGCTTTTTCAGCGTTGACGTTTTTCAATAAAACGCGAGCAAATATTGTGTTTTATTATCATTACCTATTTTTCAAAGCGCAAGAGAGGTAAAAGGGCTAGGTGCTTCTTTCTTGCTAAATCTTATTATGTATAATTCTCGTAGGTAATGAAATTAAACCAAATATAATATGTAATAACTTTTTATTATAATAATACTTATAAGATTTAAATCATTCTCTTTACTTAATATACAAATTAATTAATTTACAGAAATAAATAGCTTACAATGCACGTGTATGTTTAACGATATTTACAATAATACTAGTTTTACTAAGTTACAAGTATAATGTTGACATTAAACAAAATTTCAAAATGAATTACAGATAAGAGAGGTTACTATGATTTCCATATTGACTTAAATTGTCCAGCTAATAAATTAAATCCATATTAAAAAAAACTTCGAATAATAAAAAACACAAAAAACCGCCCAAAAACATTTAAAGTTTTGTATCTTAATTTTTTTTTAGCAGTCTGGGATTTATAATTTTTATTTCGTTTGTTAGCTAGATTTAGGTTCTGCAATATGGTCATCATAGTCACCTATGGTAAGTTTTAGGTGTCTGTGTATCTATCTATGGCATTGTTGCTCTTGAACGGATGTAACGTTTTTCATATAAGTAGTGTTTTGTTTAAAGTTTTTGTTTAATTGGTCACAGCCGATTTCGATCAAATATCACTTACCATGCGTAAGTGATATTTGATCGAAATCGGCTCTGCCGTTGATATGAAATTATTACCGGAAAAGTGATAGTTTTCAAATATAAATAGTGGGGTAGAAATAGAAAGACTGACTCCTGTGACATCAATATATTGTCATTAAGGAACTGCAAAGTTACCACGCAACTTCCGTCGTAATCGACATCGAAATCCCACTGAAATAACCTGCGCGTTAAAATGACAGCGTTGACTTATGTATACATTTGAAGCCGACACCGTCGAGTCTAGCTGTCATAGAATGCGAGGTCGCTTGAGCTGCCGATTTCAATGACAGTTGAACCCGACATGCAACGTTAGTAACGCAATGTTTGAACCGTTCAGTAGGTTTATTCAGAGAGTTTCAGTCCGGAACCAAATATCGACTTGAAATGCCATCGGATTCGACTCTCTGAATACCCCTAGGTTATTCTTTTGCACAGTGGGATTTTGAAGTTGATTACGACGGAAGATGCGCGGTAGCCTTACAGATTGGATAATAGTTCAGCAAGAAATTAACATGAACTCGTCGTTTAAAAAGATAACTTGTCGGATTTAGGTTTATTAAGATAACAATTTCTTGCAGTGCATATGTCACATCGAAGAAGCGTCGTCATCGCATTGTGAGTTAAGTTGACATCACCACAGAATAGGCGATAGTTTTAAAAGAATTTCGTGAAGCGACGGAGACGCGCTTGTCAGTGCGCGTTGAACCTTACACACACAACATTAATTAAATATATTACAAAGTCTTAATGCTAAATGTATTTTCTATAAACGATAGGAACTTTAGTTTTCCAAAATCGTAAACTGTTAAACCGTTGAACGCAATACTTTGGTTTATTCATACTATTTACAATCATTTTCCTAAAATAACAGCTACATGTAGGTACACAATAGGCTTCTGTCTCTGTCACCAAAAATAAAATTGAATCACAATATATTTGTGGTTTATTCAACGCTTTTAAATAATCAACTAATAATTATATAATAAAGTAGGTATGTGTGTTGATAGGTATGTATGCAATTTATTTACTCCTTCATATTACTAGGTACCTAACCGATTGGCTTTAAATTTAATAAAGACAGCAAGAGTTTTGAAATAAAAACAAAACGACTTTTAATTATTGTCACAAAACCACGGCACGCAGCTAGTGATATGATACAACTCAATTTAATTAACAATTTAAGTACAAATTATTCACATATTTACATTCATAAAATAACTATCGATCTAATTTACATAAGAATTATTCGGAACATGGACATTTGATAGAAATGATAATACTAATACTCTGCGTATTTATACATAAATAAATTAATTAATCTGACAGATCAATCAGCGGTCGTGTTTAGTCAGTTGTAACGGTAAATCGTTGGAGGTCGGCGGCGGCCGGTCGCGTTGTCGGCATGGACTTCGCGATCTCGACCGAGCCCTGATCCTCTGTTTCTCACTTTCCTCGTCACTTTCATCGTGAACGTTGATTTCCTCGTCAGAATCAGAATGGGACTCATATCCTCGCGCCAACTGGATAGACTGCGCCGCGAGGAGTGCTGCCGCAGCCGAGTGCGGCACCAACGCTTTAAACGCGCTGTTTTCTAGAGCTGGGTGTGATTTGAACGCGCTTCCGTCAAACACAGTCTGTTGTGATAACGCTTTCAGTGCGGTGTTATCGAACTGGGAATGCGAAAGTGCTTTCAGCGCGTTCGCGTCTTGATGCGAGAGCGCTTTGAAGGCGCTGTTCTCACCGCCCATCTGGGGCGTGTGGTATGGTGCGCGCGCGGGGGACAAAGAACGCGAACGGGAGCGGGAGCGAGAGGGGGAATGGGGGATGCGGTGCGGGGGCGAGCCGCCACCGCGCTTCAAGAGGTTCATGCGCTGGTGGCGTCTCCACTTGGCTCGTCTGTTGGAAAACCAAACCTGTCAGTAACGGTAAATAGCGTGATTAGTATTCGGCGTTAACAAAATATTCATGAATGTAAATCGATGTAGCTAATAAGACGGCTCAGAGGGACACGATTATCTCTTCGTTTATCGATATACATTATTGGGCATAACTTAAACCATTTTATTGAAGTACAGATTAACGGACTTTACCTGCACTCGGGCTTCCGAGAGAGATGTCTTCGAAGCGAGTCGTTCTCGCGTCGAAACGCACGGGTAATGAGATTTTTCGAATTCCTTTTCTAATTCTTCTAATTGATCGGGACTGAACGTGGTACGGTTTCTTCTAAATTTTGGTTGTTCTCCGTCTAGGGAGCCGGAATCGTCACCGTCGACATCTATTGAAAAAAAAAATGATGAATAAAATTAAAATCGTTTATCTGTTATATTTACATACCAGGTAAAATGGGGTTATTTTGTATCAGTATGCTTTACTTTGGGACACCCCACGTCACGTTAACTAGAAAGCATCAAATGATGCTATCTTGAAAACAACTATTTATTTCGATGAAACTTGGGAAACATGAATTATATTTTCGAAAAATCTTGTCACAAGGTATCCCCAATTTACGGTAGTAATTAAGTAAATTAAGTAAGCAAATCCTAGTTTAACATACCGATGAGTCCCCGGCTTGATGATAGGAATCCTTGCTGAACAGCGTCAGGGTGTGGAATCCCGGAAGGTGGTGCTGTCACTCCGGGAGGGAGAGGCAGCGTCCCGGGAGGCCAGACGCCGCCGCCGCCGGCCCAAGGGAAGGCTCCGTAAGGCGGAGGAGCTGCGTATAATCCGTATCCGGCGGCTCTTGCAAACTCCGCTGCTGCTCGCTCGGCGGCTCGATTTCGAAGTATTCTATTGATAGACGATACGCTGGGGGCAGTCGCATTCGTACACACACCTGTAGACAAACGAAAGAAATTATATTAAAATCATGTACGTTGACGGCCTCTGTGGAGCGTGGCGACTGCAATGCAGACGGTTGTGGGTTCGTGCAAGTATTAAAGTTTCTGGTCTAGGTGTTTTCTTTGTATCGTATATACCTATGTATTAATAAAAAAATATTATATGTAGAATATACGGTCTAGTACACATAGTACAAGCTTAATGCTTAGCTTTGCGCTACATTGCCCTGTGGGAACGTCGTGCAATATTTATTTATTTATTCATGTTAACTTACTATTTGTTTTAAACTGCCTTCTGAACACGATTACCCAACAATTTATGCCATATTTCTAAAATAAGTGGTGAACAACGCGTTAAAACCGATGCGTCATTGGTCGCGTTTTTAAGTCGGTTAGGTTTATGCGTGCAACAGGATCGCGTGCCAACGCAACCTTGGAGAGACACATCCCATGTAATTTTCAGGAAACACTCCGAGTGCCATAATTTAATCATAGCCTGTCCGCTTAATAATTGTCGTAGGTTTCGACATTTTGCTACCGCAGTCGCACCCGACGATTTTACTAGTGTTATTTTAAATGGCGCGATTGCTCTTTCAAACAATTTCGCAATTTGTCGGCCTCGAGTTTAAGTACTCGCTCTTCACGCAATGATATTTAAAGTGTACTGTCGATTTAAAATTGCTGCACCTCACTCTGTAATTTTTATGGTACTGACTGGAGATAATTTATGAATTATTTAGCTTTAATATTAATACATTAAAGATAGATTTTTTAAACTTTTAATCGAATGCATTTGTTGTACAAAATGACGTGTAAGAAGAATTTCATAGTAGGTAATCCAGAACGCTCAAAGACAGTAATTAGGTCCTATTATTAATTCCGTTTCTTAAATTGTCTTTGTAGAGGTTGCTAATAGGCCTGTCTAATTATTATCTACCTACAGCAATTCTATTTAATTGCTTAATGAACTCGGTTTACGCAAACCGTGCAAGAGACATTTTCCTACATTAGCCTCGTTAAAGTAAATTACAAAAATAAACCGCCTCCCTTCGATTGTTCGTTAAACCGAAACAATTACAAAGACCTTAAGCATGAATAGTAATTATGATAATTGACGTGAATACTAACGATGGGTGCTTAGAATCATCGCGATTTATAAAGATAGATTTGATATCATCACCGTTGGTAATGAAGCTCCATTGTAAAGTTAGAGACGCGCGCCGACGCCGATGCGGACGCATCGCTTGACGTATCAAATAAAACACAAAACGGAGCTGTTATAATTTACTCAAAACACAAAGCCTTATAAAGTATAATGGTAATGATCAGTTGCGCAGCTCCATTCATTGTTAGCACGTCGAAATATACAAAAAGATGCCTTCCACACAATTTGTTTGAGTCGTAATCTCTGCGCTCGCGCCGATACGATACCTGACGGTAACGCCTCCATGCCGGACTGGATGTCAAAAGTTTGATGTGCCTGAGAATAGTGTGATGGTGACTAGTCATCGCTTACCGACGGACATTTCTAATTATATCGAACGTTTTCAAAAAGAAAACAAACCGTTAAAAATCTGTTAACGTTTTGTGGGAGCTCACTGACGCATCTATGCTACTTAACTTCAATCGGTTTTTTTTAATGATACCTAAATAATTGATTTTGAACAGAACAGTTAAATTGGTTTTTGCTCTGGATTTAACTATTATTATTCGCAATTAATTTTAATACAAATATTTCATAATCATTTTCCTTATTGAAGCAAGTTTATTATTTGCTTCTGTGTAGATAGATATATGTTTTTGTACTGGAATAATAGAGTGATGATACCGCTCATATTAATTACTCTCCATATTATGTTCGCTGTCTTTCAATTGCAATATACTATAGTATGAGGCAGACAATAAGCTGAGCAGCGATCACTGAATACAGTTTCACTGTTTGCTTTAGAGGGAGATCATTATCCGTCAGCAGGTGATACGATATCTAACTATAATTGTTGTTATAATGATTTGGGATCGAGTCCGGGTGCTTACATGCCTAGTCACGGCCATGCAATTTGTCTAAAGTCGTTTAATCATGATTAGTCACAATAGGGACCGCTTCGATTAATGGGTAGACGTCTTCAACAGGTTCAACCTCTTAAGTTCTATTACTTATTGTTGGATCTATGAAAATATTTAATACCAATCAAAGCTTGCTTATTACTACTCTACTAACAGTTCTTTTTTTGTTTTTGTAATCACTACAGAGAATAATGTTAGATGTAGGTATTAGTTAATAATCATTGAGAAATGGCAATTACTACAACACACTTGCTGTTGTTTAAGTTTTAATCCAATTTAGTATAGTAATAGTAGTAAAAAAATCCGCGATGTTCATTTACCGGTATAATAAAAATAATAAAAACGAGATTGGAACTAAAAGCGGTTTCCTTAAATTTTTATTACGTTGAATGAAATAACTTGACAAATATCGGCGAAGTTATTTTAATCTGGATTGCATGTTGATATTCGAACGGATACTCGACCGATCTCGGTTTCCAATCCCGTGGAATTCTAATAAAAAGCAAATTGGTATAAAAATGTTAATGTAACCATACGAAAGTGTCGATGTAGTAGAGTACCTGCCTAAAAGCGTGGCAAGTTCGAAGATAAGACGAGCCGGCGCCGTCTGGCTATGGACTGTTTAATCGGGTTAATTTATCGATAATTGACGGAAAACCTTTTTGTTTGTACTGCCGGGAAGTAACAGTAATTGTCACGCCTTTGAAGATTTACGCTCGTTTCTAAATTGAGACATTAACAGTCGGTTCTGGTACCTAATGGTCCGAAATGAATTTGTTTGTTTTACTCAAACCGGTTCTTCGATAGTTTTAGTGGACCCCAGTCAAATCGTATTGGATTTGATTTAAGCTAATTAATGTTAAGTAGACACTTAACGCATCACGGTAAGGCACCGTAATCACGTTTATGTCTATTTATTAACTATTAAGACATCTTATCTATTCATGGATGGTTACAGAAATTGTAATAGATTAAACTTTTTCTATTTTGTTGCATATAAATGTTTCTGATATTTTAACAACACGATCACTTTTACAATTAAGAGAGGAATGCTGGTCAATCATTTAATTAGTTTGTCATTTCTCTTAGGGCTGATTTTTTTCAAATCTCTAGATAGAGATATCTGACAAATAAAATGTAACACCACCGAATGAAAAACGTCACTATGATATTTAGAAGATCATAATTTGAAGGATTTTAAATTTTGTTGGGTTCGAACTTATTCGACAGAAATCTTCTATCCGTGGAATGAAAAATCGGCCTCTTAATCGAAAAAGAGGTCAAAAACAAATCTATCCCAGGAAATATGCTTTCTAAATAATGGTATTCACATACTCAAGCGCTTCATATTTTGAGTTACTAATAAAACCATGGATTTAAACACCTCCAAGCTATGAAGACATACAAAACCAATAAAGTAAATTAAAGTTTAATGATAAAAATCAAAATGTTTCGAACATAAAAATTATAATTTATTTTAATTTGATTTGATAATCAGAAGCGTAGGTGTCAAATATAAACACTGTATAACCGGAACTTGAACGCGAATTTTTTTAATGAATTCTCTTAATATTGTGGAGTAGTTAACGAGTGAGTGGCGTCACGTCGTCTAAATGAATAATTGTTGGCTTTATGGTGAATATAAAACGTTGAGATCGGATGCAATCAGGCGGCACCCGCGGCGAACACCAAGTAAAAAGGTGTCCGAGACAGCAGGAGGTCGGTCGCAACTGTACTGCCAAACGCCCACTCCACGCACTTTCCTACCCATTTCAATTAGCGATGAATGGGTAAAAGCAACAAAGAAAGTGTCAGAGTCCGATAACAGTGCGGAAAAGTCAATTTATAATTGCGTGAATTTATGTCAGAAAGGGTTATTAGCTTTATTTCTTATTACTAAAGGCAAATAGAACATGTTCCCGTTTAAATTTGCGGTGCACTAAATTACTTGAAATGAACATCTTCAATCAAATCCAAATTAAATATCGCTTACATACCTTTCTAACAATGTCAACAAAAACAAAAGACAGTCTTTCAAAAGCAATTTACAACAACAATGGATCGATAATGGCCACAAAAAGCGACCGAAAACATTTTTATTGGAGAGCTTAGGACGATTAAATGTCAAAAAAACGTAACCAGAAATCATGACCGTGTCTTATCCAACGATAGCACAGTTTTGGTGATGCACTGCTGGGAACCAATTTAATGGTGTAACAAATCAATAAATGTATCGGTTTATTGGAAGCTGCGTAGATCGATTTGATTTATTTGAACCGTACAATGTCGACGAGATGGGACCTTGTTAGTAAATGTCAAAAAACCTCTAGCATTTATACTCATGTGGTGCTTTTCAAAGTGAACCGTAACCGTAACAACAAATAAGAAAAACCAAATGCTCTTCGTATTTTATACCTGTAAAAGAAACATTAACAGCGAAATAATAAATTACAAAAGGTTTTTATAACGCACTCAAAATATTTTAACACCGGACCCGTAAACTCACTCGTCATCATATGTTTCGCTAATTAATCGGCGCCAGTCAATAATTCCGAGGCTCGTCCCTGGTTATACTTTGTGTAAGAATGCAATTAATCAAAACGGGCAGTAGCTAGCGTGGTCCGTGACGCCTCGTAAACCGATATCGATTTAGTAGATAAGTTGCGCAACCTATTGTAAAAACTTGCCGAGTCACAACTGACAAAGGCGGTAGTGGGCATCTTATTAAAATTTAGCTGGTTACGATGAGCCGCTGTTTTGATAACCGCTTCTTGAGGACGATCGACAAACGCGCCGCTCAAACCGCTGCTACATTTCTGACACATTCCTTTTGTAACCAACGTTTGTATAAATATTGCTGTGAAGTAAATTGGTTCTTTCGGAATGTCATTTACTCTGACAGATTTGATAGTTATGAAAATAATATTCACATTTATTTTATTAATATTTCGTAAATTTGTTTTTATTGCTCAAGGCATATTTACTAGAAATATTTTTAGAGGAAAAATTCATCTTCAAAAATTCACTTGCGGCGAGATTTGAACTCGCGTCCCTGGATCAATATTCCAGTGCCTATACCGCTCGGCCACGCAAGTTCCCATCTCGAGCAGCACATCATCTCATCTACAGGATCACTGGAAAGTGTTCCTGTAGATGGCGTCTCAATCGAGCCGTAGTCGAAAAATAGTAGACAGGGAAACATTCATATTCTTAAATTCGCTGCTCGAGATGGGAACTTGCGTGGCCGAGCGGTATAGGCACTGGAATATTGATTCAGGGACGCGAGTTCAAATCTCGCCGCAAGTGAATTTTTGAAGATGAATTTTTACTTTAAAAATATTTCTAGTTTATTTTATTAATTTTTTGTGTACCTATCCTAATATTCTAAAGCACGAAGACACAAACAAAAGATAGCGGATTCTAATCCGAGATTAAATCCTTCTTCTTTTTATTTTCATACAATGGTATGGCTTATCTATTATTAGTCTTTTCAGCTTGCCCTAAAGCCTCCCACTTGACTTTAACTACTATCAAATCAAAAGGTTGAGAAAATGTTTTTAGTCACACACATTATCAGGCCCCTACCTGCTTACTTCGAAACTATAGAAAATATTGGACTTTCCAAAACACAATATCAACGATTAGTTTCATAGAGTATACATCATGAATTTCCAAATTTTTGAGCACTTATTCTGCCATTGAGACCATGATCGTTTCTTGTTATTTTATCGGTCTTTTGTCGCTCAAACAAAACAATAATTTTAAACCAAAAATACCCCTTCTTTAAAAAAACAAAAAAAAAACGTAATTCGTTTTTATTGCTCAAGGCAAACTTCTAGTAAACCACAAATAATTAAAAATATTTATTTTTGTTTTAATTTTGTCTAAGGTTTCTGCGATTTTGCATAATAAAATATTTAAAAAAATACCATTTTATTGCGAATCCAGAATTTATACACAATACATATGAGTATAGCCATGTAGTATGTATATTTATAGCCGAAGTGAACTCGTATTAAAATGCTGTAATATAGGTAATCATTTTTACACCACAAAAAAAAAACATTACGAAACCGACAGGGTGCCTATTCGATATAGGTATTCATCAATTTTATCTATTGCGAATTGTAATTTCTATCACCTATAAAAACGTAATCAATTTCTGAAATCACCGAGCTCGGCACGTGCAGACGACAAAAACTTTTATTATATAAATCAGTTATCAATTTATTCAATTGAAGTTCGATTTATTTATTTATTTCTTAAATATTTTCTTATAACCACAGAGTTTTAGATGATCAGAATCGGCAAAGATATTTTGGTGATATTTGTTATTTATTGGTTTAAATAGATGCAAATACTCATATAATGAGGCGTTCTAAGGAAGGCCTTAACTTCAATTAAATCGTTATTTAATATACCTATTTTTCCAATCAGATTGTTGCTATTTTTTAGAACTACATACTTATTAAGTGCCTCCCTCCTTGTAGCAGTCATACATTCTCAGCTATCACAAAAAAATAAACACATAATTATTATTTAGATTATTTTGAATTTTAAAGTGTTTCCTACACTTGGTTTACTACATTTAAAGAAATGCTTTCCAAAAATTTGGACCCGACAGCACTTGAACCTGCATCTTTGGGGAGTCCGGCCCCAACGCCTTAATTCATTTTGGCCACAGCTGCTCGTCTAGCCGAGTTGAAATTAAAGATCGCAGTTCTTATTTGTTTTTTTTTTACGTTTAAAGCACGCAGCGCCATCTACCGACACTTCTTTGCAAGATTGCCAACTTGCATTCAATGCGATCCTTAATTTCAACTCGGCTAGACGAACACCTGTGGCCAAAATGGATTAAGGCGTTTTGGGGCCGGATGCAAAATATTGGGGCAAAAGATGCAGGTTCAAGTCCTATCGGGTGCAAATTTTTAGAAAGCATTTCTTAAAATGTGGCACATAATTATTGCCAAATGCATTTATTTTATTCTACTTTAAAAGGAGAAGTTTCTTCATTCTCAATTGTGGCTATTTTTTAACCGACTTCAAAAAAAGGAGAAGGTTCTAAATTCGTCGCGTATGTATTTGTATTTGTTTCTTCACCGATTACTCGAAGGTGGCTTGACCGATTGAGATGGTTCTTTTTTTAATGGAAAGGTGGGAGCCCCGAGGTGGTCCCACAAAATTCACCCACTCATTTTATGAGGATCTGATGAGGATCTTCGAAATGAGGACCGGAAATGCTCCTCAAAAAGCTGAATTCAATTCATTTAAAATCACTTACTAAGTTATTCCTTTCTTGTAGCAGTCATACACTCCCATACATCACAAAAAAGAAACTAGAAATACTTATCTACCTACTATAAAACAACTTTCAATAAAAATACAGTAAGAGGCCCCAACCAAATAAAGCTACAAACATTAAAAAATTAAAGTACGGCTCCTGTCCATTTTGTAAATCAAACAACATATTTAAAAACAACGACCTCAAACCCAAAATAAAAATAAATAGTAATAAAAACAATCACATCAAATCAAATATTTAACACCAAGCCGTGTCTAGTAACCTAATATTCATGGAATTTATTATTGGTTCGAGGCTCCTTCGTCAGCAGGCGGTCTATTCCGGTCAACACACTTTGATACACCGAAACCGATGTCAAATCTAATGGAATCAATCATAACTACATCGAGATGAACCCGAATTAAAACGAACAAAGAATTCAATAGAAGTTTTTTCAATAAAAGTTAATGTTCAGTTCAAGTAGATAACAATGAACGTATTCCATTTTCTAGATAGGTATTTAGAATTGATTGGATGTGTCTCAGTGAACTTTAAAAAAGTTTTGACGAAGGAGTTTAGATGAATAATTCGGTGATACTTACGATTTTTCTTTAAAAGTAATTATTACTTACCTAAGTATTCACAGCGAATATTTATTTTATTATATTACTAGCTGCACCCCGCGGTTTCACCCGCGGAAGTGAAAAACGCGTTTTCAGTTGTCACCAGCGCGGGCGGCCGAGCGGTTATACCGAAGTATACCACGACCTTCTTCGAAAATAGAGCTATCCAATATTAAACAGATTTCAATCGGATTAGTAGTTCTTAATTGTATAAGGAACAGACAGAGAAACAGACAGACAGACATGAATTTTAAAAGTTATATAATTTTGTTCTACTACTTATCCTCAGTCCAACAGACCACTTTTTTTTAATTGACTTCCAAGTAGAGATTTTATGTCCTCTCTTCCTATATTATAAGTTTAGATAGAAGATAAATATCTGACTATTATTTCATTGTTACCTTATTAAGTAGGTACACGATATGGTGATGTAGAAGTAGTCTAAGGTTATGTAAAATTCTAAGTACATCGGACGAGTTTGTCAGGCCATATGAAAAAGAAAAATGTAAGTAATCAATCTTTTGAATTGTCATAATGTATGGTGGTAGAGTATTTATTGATCCGCATAAAACACAACGCAAGAATAATTTTAACATCATTCATTGACAGTCTCAGAACACCAGCCACGAAGGACTTAATATAATTATTATGCGTGATTGAACTGAATACCTTTAATAAATCGAAACCGCAAAACTTAACTGTAAATGTTCAACGCTCTTATTTAAAAAAATAAGGGAGAATTTCTTTAAATACTACTGAATTACGACAAATATGTGAGCATTTAGTTAAAACAACCATCGTATACGTCTTGAGATTGCGTGCAATTTTCGCAACAACAACGAAGTCATGCGCACTTCGCTCGAGCAATTATTTTAAATACATTTCAACAAATTATGATAATTTCCGTCTGCTCTGCATATAGGAAAAATAAACTTAAACTGAACGTAACCTTCAATAGCTACCTACATTACGAACGGCTAGTTAAAATCACAACTGTTTTTATCGGGGTATGTTTTTTTATTTTTGTAAAGAAATGCTTTCCGAAAATTCGCACGCAACAGGACTTGTAACTGCATCTCTGGCGTAACTTCCCAATACCTTAACTAAATTGCACGTAGAAGCTTGTCCCGTCGAGTCGAAATTATGGAATGCACTTCTTTGTTTTTGTGACTAACGGCCGAATACTGAAACGCTACTCAACATTTGAGAACTAATTAAACAAAGAAGCAGCTCTCAAACTCCAAAATTGCCATACTAATTTTAAATTTAGAAACTGCTCAATAATTTAAGAACCTCTCAAATTTTAAGGCTGCTTAAAATCGGCTGTAAGACACGTAGCGACGTAGTAATAGTCATCCAAGTGTAGGAAACACTTTAAAATAAATCAAAGATATTTTTTGATCTCAAAAATTCTATTATAAATGTTTTGCTTTAGAAGTCGACAATATAATCTACCTCCCGGGGATTTAACGATCGCGAACCAATTTAACAAGTTGGTTTAGCACAGTGTTCTCATCAAGTGCGTTATCGACTCCTAATCCGGTCCACATTGATATCGTAAACCAGAAGTGGTCTTGGAAGTGAAACCTGTTTTAAAGACGAACACACGCACCCTGCAATGGTACTTCTGCTAGAGAAAACGCGAAGGCAGCCGATATGTCCTTTGAATAACGCTTCATCGGCACCCAATTAGCCGAGCGAATAAACACTTTATTTCAAATAATTTATAAACTAAAATTGTTTGTAAAGAGAGAAGATACTTAAGATTCTTTGAATGGATGTGTTTGTATTTAACGTCACGCATGTGCACGAGAGGTGTCGTTGGTGCAATTATCACAATTGGCTCATTGGCCTCAGAGTTAAAGACGCCCATTGCATTCTGTAATAGTCCTGCGCAGTGACTAGCTCATGCGGAATTACCAGCTATTTAGATTGTGATTAGAAAATGAAGCCATAAAGGCTATTAGAGCTGGGAAATTTAAAACATCAAAACGTTATACAACAACGTGACAAAGTAAATTTATAACGCAGTTGGCTTATTCATATTTTATTTTAAATATGCGTTGCGTCAGGTGTTAATTTGGCGTCCAAATAATTGAACCTGAAACAAAATCTGACATATTTTTTTACACTTTGTACTCATATTCTACTATTTGTACATAATCATATTCTCACATTACTACATGTTCTATCCGTTGTCAGTAATCCGTCAGCTATTTACGAAACTATTAGACTATATTCCAAGCACTTCAAAGGTTACCTATTAACCTCCCAAAAAGTGTTTGGCCCTCTACGTTCACCTACACATAACATATACAAAATTCACGGTGACCACCTAATCTCATAATTGGATAGGTATATGGTTACATTGCTTGATCAGGTTCACCTATTTGGTGTTTCTGGAAGCCATTACGGTTTCGGTGTCACACTTTATTTTTTTAGTAAATTACATTTGGAATAGTAATCCCCAATATGAGCGAAAGGTGAATGGTGATTTGTATTTCCATCATGCCAGTTTGACATCGATTTCTATGATAACACTCAAGGTTCTTACTCCATATTGCTTATGGGCAGTCGTAAAAATTTTAACATTTGTAGGAAATATGAATATTATGATATTTGAACTAGCTACTTATCCCAAAAACCTCCGTTAATCTGTTATAAGCCGGTAAAGGTCAACTCTTCCAAATCTGACCGAGATCTTTAAAACTTATTATTGTTTTATTAGGGTTTTGAACTTCAAACAATAAGAGCAATGTCTACATTTTTCGTGCAAAATGTATCCGCAAGTTCAAATGAGTGTTAAATAGATATATTTAAGTAAGTTTTAACCGACTTTAAAAAAAAGGTGGAAAGAGGAGATTCTCAATTCATCGCGTATATATAAATATATTGATGTTTGAGATGAGATGGTTCTTTTTTAATAGAAAGGTGAAACCTCCGAGGTAGTCTCATAAAAATTTGGTGAGGATTTGATGAGGATCTTCGAAGTTATGAAAGGAAATACTCCTCAAAACGCAGTAATCAATTTAATTGTTCACCGAATCACCGATTACTCGAGGACAACTTGACCGATTAAGTTGTTTTTTTTTTTCTTAATAAAAAGGAGGGAGCTCCGAGGGGGCTCCTTAAAATTAGTAAGATTCTGATGAGGATTTTCGGAATGATGGATAGAATAGCATCACAGAATGCAGTAAATTACTCATTTTTGTACTTCACAGATTCAGCAACCTCCTCAATAGTTAAAATGTTGTTCATTTTTAGTGGTAGTAAGTATGTAGGTACACTAAAAAGGGTGAAATAAAAAATAAAAAAATTTAAATACCGACTTGAAAAACAGTACAAAAATAACCTCTACTTGCAGTGCCACCAACTTACCTGAGTCGTCATTTGAAGTCAGGCAGTTTTACTGGGTGGGTCCATATTGTAGTTTGGTTGCCCTACTTCAGATGACGAGACAGATAAGTCGGTGGCACTATATGTAAAGGTTATTTTTGTTCATTTTTAAGTTGGTTTTTAAATTATTAAATTATTTTGGCTCCCTTTTTCTGGGATCGTTTTCTGTGACATTGAAAACGAGTCTGGCATTGATATAGAGTCAATTTTCTGGTAATAATGTCCAATGTCCATGTAATGTCGTTATAGAAATAACGGGTACACTATGTTATCATAAAACTATCGGCGTATGTAATAGATAACTCGAAACTACTGAAATTAGATTTTAAATATTGTAATATAACATTTAAAACCTTCATAATTTAAAATAAATAAGGATGAATTTACTGGCATTACTAACAAACTAGCTGCGCCCCACGGTTTCACCCGCTTAAGTCCCGATCCCGCGGGATTATCGGGATAAAAAGTAGCCTATGTATTATTCCAGGTTTCCAGCTACCTATGTTCCAAGTTTTATGGTAATCGGTTCAGCGGTTTTTACGTGATTGAGTAACAAACACACATACTCATAAACTTTCAGCTTTATAATATTAGTAGGAAAGGAAACACACGTGTCAGTCAATGAGACTCAAGCAAGTATCATATCGGTAACTCTGTATACAAGTTAGTTAGATAAATGGATAATTTGTCATCAATTATTTTAATAGCACAACTCGTCTATAATTCGATGATCGCGCAAGGAGTCGGTATGCGCGCACGCAACCCTGTTGTAACCTGAGCAGTACACCGGTATTACGCGCAACGCTGACCAAGCAACGTTTTATTATTATATATCTAGGTACCTGCTTGCTTTATAATATTTTAAACCAAATTACGTTTGGTTCTATTTTGTTCAAACATTTTCCGTCTAAAGTATTTGTTTATTATAATATGTATGTAGTTACTTGCTTGATGTTATTAGGTATTTAACTATTTGGCAATCGGTTTTATTCTATCCAGGCATTTTCAGTCTATAACATTTTTATTTTGTAATAACTTTTTATTTAAAAATGACTCCCTATTTCACGTTATTACGACACCTTGCCTGTTCAAGCGGTCCAGCTGTTCAGCTGGACCGATTTCGCTAATTCTTGTTTTGTTGTGTTTGTTATAATTAGGAGAAGGTTTTATTGAAAGAAAAAAATCAGGGTAATTACTGTACACTAATTATTTTGCTCTAACTATATAAAACATATTTGGTTTAGTAATATTACGGGACTTACGCGGGTGAAACCGCAGGGCGCAGCTAGTAGCTAAATAACGTTAAAATTAAGTTAGGTCAAAGTGTAATCAAGTACCTAAGTAGTAAACCAAGTTAGTTCGAACTTCACTTGTCGTGATTGCTTTAGGGTTTCACGGTACAACAACTACAAATATCTACCTACCTATTATTATAATTTATATTATCTTAGAGTATCATTATAAAACGAAGTCTTATTATAAACCTAGTTTTACTGAGCTGTCCTACCTAAAGCTTTCCATAAAAGGTTTAAACTAGGGAAATAAGTATAGTTTACTATAGATTTGATTTGGTTATTATTAACCTCCACAATATTTATGTTTCCACAACTATCCGAATAACTTTTTGCGTCGCTTTAACCTCACGATGATTTCCATAAGAGCGATATTAATGTGCCATACCATGATGTCTTATTATAAGTCGTCGCTAAGTTGCCCCTATATAGTTGATTGATTAATTCGTTATTGCAACACACCACAATTAAATAATTACAATAAGAGGAAAATACATAAACAACTTAAAAGTTAGGTGGCACAATGGGCGGCCTTATCGCTTAAAGCGATCTGTTTCAGGCAACCTTTGGATGGACCAGAATCCAAAGAAAGATGAAAGGTAGGGTGTTAAGACAAGAGAAAAACAAAAACGAATAACAATAACAGTATGACACTTGAATAACAATAACAGTATGACACATACAAAAAATACTAAGAGTAAGTTCAGCTAAGAAAACAATTAAAAATACATCAAATACTCATGAAATACCTACAAAGTTAAAAATGTTTTTTCTTTTTAATTATCTGTGGATTTAATTTCTTCTATGGTTTTCGCGATTTTGCATAATAAAACACTTTATTTGTCCGGTTTTATCGCGTTTTTATTCATTATTTGAACCGAGCTTTCGCCAACTTTACAGTTGGCTTTTTCAAGGTTGACTGAGATGTAATTTGTCTATTTTTAACATTCTAAAAAGTTACAGTAAACTATTACCGCCTCATAATTATTTGCAATAAAAACGTTTCAGTGTACGCAGACTATAGAGTTATTGTAAAAGTTTTCAATTTAAATTATAATTATTTTTATCCCTAACTAGCTCAAAAAACTACCA
The DNA here is from genome assembly GCA_949358125.1 of Idaea dimidiata. NCBI lineage: Eukaryota > Metazoa > Arthropoda > Insecta > Lepidoptera > Geometridae > Idaea > Idaea dimidiata. Next base: position 7,960,076 of record OX442339.1, on the reverse strand, counting down.
TGGCTTCGGAACGCGCCCTCACATGAGAAGAAGCCACGAAGAAAAGTAAAGTTAGCGAAAGCTCGGTTCAAATAATGAATAAAAACGCAATAAAACCGGATAAATAAAGTGTTTTATTATCTGTGGGTTTCTAAAAAAATGTCACAGTAGGTACTTTTCCCTAAAATTTATTTTCTTTTGAAGACAAAAAGATGACAAAACAACGTGAAAATATCATGGTACAGCAGAATATAGAACTAAAGAAAAGACATGGTGCGCGGTAAGCCGGCATTCGAAACCAAGACCTTCAAAATGAAGGTCGGAATATCTACCACTGGCCAAAAGCGCACTCTTAGTATATTCTATTCTAAAATTCTAAATCTTCTAAATTTGCTTACCTTCTGAAATGAGTCGTTCGCGGATCTCCCAAGCGAAAATTGTTGGGTTTTCTCTTTTGTATTGTTCTATTTTGGAGACGACGGCAGGTGTTGCTACTTTTGGCTTGCTACCGCCAATCAGACCTGGAGGACGAAGTGTACCTGTAACAAATTCATAATTAGAATAAGTTTAAGGTCAACCTTGAAAAAGCCAACTGTAAAGTTGGCGAAAGCTCGGGTCAAATAATGAATAAAAACGCGATAAAACCGGATAAATAAAGTGTTTTATTATAAGTTTAAGGTTCAACTAATTGCATTTTTCGTTGGGGTTCATTTAGATATGAATGGATTTCACAAAATTGTTTCTGGGAACGGTCAAAGGATAGATCGAGATGCTTCGCTTTGAACGGCAACGAGTCCACGGTTACGGCACGCTGGTTACAGTGCAATGTTTAAAACCTACTTTAAAATACAATTACCACAAGGATTACCCTCGACACAACGGAGATGAGAACGCACCAGGAACTCCTAGTGGTTTCTCGATTGCAGAGGTTTGCCAATCAACGTGGCAAAGCCATGTTAGCGTTGTGGGAATCTTTGCACCTGCGGCCCTAGCCAAAATTCTTATCGAATAACGAAAACGGCAATCGACAGAATTTTTTGTATGAAATTGACACAAGCTCTCGAAAAATCAAGCGTGACCTTATGTCAATTTCATACAAAAAAATCTGTCGATTGGCGTTTTCATTATTCGATATAAATTTTGGCTAGGGCCGCTGGTATAGTACCAAACTTCAAATGGCGGTGGCGGGGCGATTGTCGCGGCATTTCATGGATTTTCTGTGCAGACTTGACGGTTAGAAGCAGATCAAACTGTCTAAGAGTAATCTATAGTCAATTAGCTTCGATAAATTTGCGAATTATTCGCTATTCATAGTACCTTCCTACACAAGTAATAAAATATGAAAATTTCGAAATAGAATATAACGCTGAATAAAACATATGTTTTTTATAAAAAAAAGCTAGTTAGAAAAATATGATGTAAAACTGGTGTTTTGAGATGTTATATTGAATATCTTTAGAACTCTCTAGTTTTTTATTATTATTTATATATGGTTAAATATATAACTATTTCTTTAATATGTTTAGCACATTTATTTTATGAACTGTCTAGTTAATTTGCAATTTAAAATGTTTGATATTTACTTTTTTTTTTCTTTTTTTACACATCTCAAATTCAGTGGTGCTAAGCCTGTCACAATTTGACTTTATGGTACAACCTTAGAACTTAGCACTTATCGGATGTAAGCCTATAAAACAATCTTTACAGTAATTTAGGTTTATTATTATTCAAGACACGTTAGTCCCGGTATCGTCGGTAATCAACAATCCGCAATAATAGATAAAAACTAAATTAAGTACACTGTCACCTGCATGCCGCCGGCAAAGGAAACAAAATGAAACAAAACAAACGATTGTGGTCTCAAATAAAAATACCCGCAATAGCGACACGATACAGATTGATGCAATTTCATTGAACGCTAAACGTGATTAAACGCAACTTACTTGTCCTGAATCAATTCTTTATGATTACAAACTTATTAAACACCGATCGATATGTCTTAAACACAAAGACGTAGAACTCAAAATGAAGTTTAAAGCTATACCAACAAAAGTTGTTTTTTTATCTCTAAGGAAACTGCATATAAGCTGGACAAAAAATTGATAATCGAGCATTGCGGTACGATTCACAATGAAAGTTTCAAATTAGTATTTATAATTATAAAATCATTGATGTCGGCCAAACGAACCCGCGTGCGCGATGTGAATTTTTAATTTAATATTGCGCTATGAAGCTTTTGAAGTTATTCATTCAGCGTCAGTGGCAGTGTTTTCAACTGTCAAAAATCTTCGAGATTTATCTCCTTGCTTCGAAATAAATTAACTATAAATAATATTGAGACCATACCTATAAAGCAGTATCATAGGGACAAAGCTTATGAAGTATTTGCGAACAAAAAATATCATCACTCAAATTATACAAAATGTTCAGATATGGAATATGAACAATGAGAAATCCTAGGGAAAAAGTTATGGATTCCATAATGGTCAAGTTAGATAATGGACGAATGCGTGCTCCAGAACAATTACGTAAAAACTGAGCTGCATTCCGACGGGCGACGGCGACGGACGTTCGCGCTGGGTTTTTACTGAGCTGAGAGACTTCGACGCTCTCCTCCATGCCGATAGCACGCTGAATTATTCATAATATTCACATTTTTGTCAACGCCATTCCTAATAAATTTATAAAAGTCTTTATGTCTTGATAAGAGTAAAGCTCACCGCTTCATAAGGTACAAATAGGTAAGCTAAAGTAATTTGTCGTGAAAATTGCAATTAAATGAAGCTAGTTCATCAATACTTTGGAACACTTAGAGCCCAAGCTGACACCAGAAACTAATAAGTAAAAGAATTTTCACATAAAAAACCACCTAGGTGAGCCATACCATTAGATGTGAGCGAAGTTCATGTAGTGTTAGAGTTTTCAGGTCACCCAAGAACTTTATCTAACGATGCTTTCACAGGTAACATCCCAGATTAACTATTTTTTGTCACACACATTGTCGGTTACCCACCCAAGTCACGACAGCGTCAGTTGTCGCTTAACCTTACCAGATCAAAGAGCTAGCTATAGCTAGGCCATCTACCAAGCTTCTCAATGAAATCTAAAATGATCACTTCCAGTTTAAAAACGGAAGTACTGGCAGTATTTCAATATCTATGAATGCAACCTGTTCTTATTATATTTTCAGTAAGAATTAGGGCGGTAGATAGATAGATAGACAAACTCTAAGCAAGCACTATAATGAAAAAAATGCCTACATGTTAATAAAGAAAAATATACAGAAGCGAATGGTACCTACGATTAAAAGGTGGATAATTTCATTTCATTTATTAAAAAATAAATTAGTAGCATTTCTAATATTGATAGAACAAATTGCATGTTACTCGTATTCGCATTCAAAACGGCCTTTCACTATAACAGCGCAGTTTGTAGCAACTATTGAATCAATGTTGGTGTCCGACAGAACGCGAATAACCGAGCAGTTTTCTTGATTGATAGATAAATTGCTGGAGGCCGGCATACTGATCATTTTACGATAATTAAATCGGCTAGGTACGTAATCGCATGACCGGGACCAATTACTTGCCGTATTGCCTAGGCAAAGGCGGATCGTGTGAGGTTCTACTGAAACTACAAATAAGTATATATTATTTGCGCGAAACGCAAGCGCGTGCTTCTAGCGCTCTTGCCAACAATGAAGCAATGAACGTTGTAGTGCGTGTACGCAGCCGCAAGTATAATAAGCTATTTATAAAAATGCAACACATAATGATGTTCATCGCGCAAGCCGTTCAACTGTAAATAATATGTACCAATAATTATATTACAATACGTTTCATAAATTACCTTTTTTTAACGTGATATGAGCTTTCATTTGACCTCATCTCACCTAATGAAAAACAACCAAGAATCGTAACCTTTATCTATAGGTACTAATATTTGTACCTTAGATAAAGATACTAATAAAACAAATAAAAGGTCTATTTGTTTTATAATATTATAAAAAGGAAAAATTTATTTGTTTGTTTGTTAGTTTGTTTGGTTTGTTAGGCTCCAAAACTACTGAAACGATTTTAAAAATTCTATCACCGATAGAAAGCTGCATTATCGCATATAGCATAGCTACTTTTTATGCCGATATTCCCACGGGATCGGGACTTACGCGGGTGAAGCCGCGAGACGCAGCTAGTAAGTAATAAAACGCAATATTATCCGGGATTAACTCGCTTTTCTTCATTGCAGTAGTCTACCCTGAGGAAACTGTCTTTAAAGACAGTGAAACGTCGGTGTTAATAAATTAAACCCGGAAATATTGTGTTTTATTACAATACAAAGTCGCAAAAATGGAAGAAAAAACTAACCCTGCCTTTCTACCTCTAATTAATAAAAATAAAAATCATACATCGCCGTTAAGGATATGTATGAAATCAATATCGGCACAACACTTCAAAAAAGCGAGTAAATAAATTTCGAAGGCGTTTATGGGCGTTTAACCACCATTACCGGGTGAGCCAACAAAGAATTCTTAAACGACATAAAAGAAGTCTGTATTCAGTTAATTAAATTTGTATTAAACGTATTTAAAAGTAGCTGTTGTTGGGTTGGCGCTAGCGTTTATGGTGAACCAGTCTTGCAGTGTCATGCAACTAATAGATCAGAATCAGTACAGGCAAGTGGGTAGGATGGGCTGGCTTATTGAACATAATGCAATGCCTGTTAACGATGCCTGAACCGGTGATTGATGGACTTTTTGTACTAAATACAAATTAGTTCACGCTTGCCCCTTCAGAAGCCATTTATTTTAGTTAGTTAAAGGCAGAATAAAATAGTTAATATATTTTGATCTATCTTTACCTGTAAATTGCTATTATATATTATTCGTTTTGAGCAACTAAAGTTAAAGTAAAGTATGCAATGGTAGTTATTGCGTTTAACATTTGAAAGTCAAAATAGTATTGAATATTTTAAAAAACGATGTCCAAATCTAACGATTGCAAAAGGTGCCACACTACAGATATATTATCATCTTACTTCTTATCTTACTAATATTATAAACGCGAAAGTTTGTATGTATGTCTGTGACTTTGTTACTCAATCACGTAAAAACCGCTGTACCTATTGCAATGAAACTTGGAATACAGGTAGCAGGGGATCTGGAATAACACATAGGCTATTTTTTTAGTAGGGATCGAGTCTTACGCGGTTGAAACTGCGGGTCGCAGCTTGTTTTATAATATAAAATTATTTATTATGCATAAGTACAGAAACACCCGGAGATAGAATATCTGTAGGTAATACGATTATTTATGACATGGTGCGAATTGAACCTTGAGTGTCGCAGACGGGTGTTTAACCACCACGCATCTAATGAACTCAATCTCTGTCACTGGTTTGTCGATGCCGAGGCGCCCCAACATGTGACTTTATCATAATTATTGAAGACTAGCTGCGCCCCGCGGTTTCACCCCCGCGGTAGGTTTTTCTCGAGGGAATATCGGGATAAAAAGTAGCCTATGTGTTAATTCAAGTCCCCAGCTACTTATAGTTTCATCGCAATCGGTTCAGTAGTTTTTGTGTGAAAGAGTAACAACCTCACATACATACATACTTACATACAAACTTTTGCGTTTATAATATTAGTAAGATATGGGTGCAACCATAGAAATAGTACAAAGTAACTAGCAAGCTTATTTCGTCAAAAAACGCTCCCGCTTGACGATAAAGAGACCCCAGTCTGTCCTTTTTTCACTTTAGTGTTCGTCGGTTAGTTAGATAAAGACAAACTGGGTCTAACTGGGCTAATCAGGACCGTTTTGATATATCAAAGCAAAAACTACCCTAACCTAGAAAACATGCTTGAAATTGATATATCAAAAGTTGTCAAGTGCACAATCTTCTAGGAGCGAAGATGACGATGTAACATGTCTCTGGGCATGTGCAACGGTGACAAAAAAGTAAATTATTTAAGTGAAATAATATGTGCGCAACACTACAGAACGGTGTTACACAAACTCTGTATGAGGGCACATTTGCATTACAATTGAGCCGTTCTAATGCGGTACATTAGATCTCCACTAAGAATGGAAAATAACTAGACGTAATGTCTAGTGCCTACATTGGTAAATGTATCAAGGACCTACTGATAAATGGTGGTTAGGGAATTATTAAATACTGTTCCCGCAGGAATATCGAGTTCCAAATAACCTGTGTATTTTGCCAGCTACCTATAATCCAAGTTTCATCGCAACTGGTTCAGAAGCTTTTGCGTAATATATTTACAAACATACATACACACTAAGACACACATCTCACAAATTTTCAGCTTTATAATATTGGTCGATTTTACTCCGCCATTTCCGCTTTGGTCTGCCGAGTCGCCGCTTAAAGTTTGGGATCCAGTCTGTTGTGACTTTTGCCCAAGACTCCTCCGGCATGCGGCAGACGTGTCGTCGTGATGAAATCGACAAATTTAAGCCCGAGTGGCGAACGATAGCCCAAAATAGACCCGAATGGAAGAGTTGGAAGGAGTAGTAGAGTAAGAGAACAAGCATGTCTAGATGCTTTTCTCTGACTCTACTGAATTTATTTGTACCTACGTCAATTAGTATCACCTTAATATTAAATTGATAGTTTGCGACTCATTTTCATTCGTATTAAACTCCATTACAATCTAAATTGAACTCGACGAATTGGAGCATAAAAAGAAAAAGCGTTTGTGTAGCAAGAATGTCAACCCGGATAATTCAATTTTGATTATAGGAGCAAAGCCTAAATACGACTTCATTACCCACTGCGGCGATCCACCGACAATCATCTTGAGTAGGTATCATTAACTATCTACCACTAAATTTACTAACAACGAAACAGAAAATTGCTGGTTTAATATTAAATTATTCAGTCTGTGATTTCGGTGGCTTTGTGAACTAAATCGCAATAGTTTTACTATTTTTTATTGTTACAGTTTTTTGTTACAATTTACTTAGTTCCTAGAACTTATGATATTGACATAGAAAGAAAATATGCATTGGTCTATAACGCGTATTCGCAACTTAATCATATAGGCAGGTATAGGTAACAAATTTCTGTCTGTCTTCTTACTTCTTTACTTTTAGCTCATAATTATTCTACAGCTAACCCATGCTTGATTAATGATTACATATGAAATTTAACGTTGTATGTAATTTTTAAGGCAATATTGAACGCTAAAAGACTGCGGCATATTACAACTAAAGTAGCAACAAGAAACTTTTTTAAGCGCAGCTGAGAGTTCATACAGAATCAATTCCATGATTAAAAATTGTATTCTCTTTTATGGCTCTAGCCAGTCAAACTAAAACTTTAATAAAAACACGTAAAAACTCAACAATTTAAGCAGCAATATCCATAAGAGGTCAAAACCTGCGTAATTTATTCGTCACTCAGGTTAAATTGCACTCAACCGACAATTTTATACTCAAACTCGACCATGGAACGTTATTTATGCGTGCCCATTTCCATGCCGTCAAGTTAGAAATTGTTTAGGCTAGGTAATAAGTTTTAAGCTAAGGCTACGTAGTGTATGTTAAATACGTAAGTGGTGGGACATGACAGCCCTAGGCGGCTCGACGCTGGGCTTCCGTGGGAACTGGCATGTGACGTTACGAAACCGATGCGGGCGAAAATTGGCTGATATGGCACTATCCTACTTAGGATCTATGTACACTATGCAATAATGGTTAATAGAAAAAAAGTTCAAATAAATAAGAGCCTGACTCATAAAACTTAATATCAGTGTAGGAACCGCTTTATTCGGCGGCAAGAAACGAAGTTCAAACACCGTAAAATGATAGGTATAGAGCGTACTAATAACCGCTTGAGTGCATTCGAAATCGTTCGTTCACGACTCCTGAGCAAACACAAAGTGTCTCACGTATCCTAATTGCTTACTGTACAGATCTAATTCAGCAAATTAAAGGAGTACGGCAATATTTACAATGTCATAGTCAACTCACGCTTCGCTTGAAAGAAGACCTGTTATTATAAGGCAATAATTGACTTCACGGACATTGTTGGTATGCCAAAGCATTAATTAGAAGGAGACGGCCAATTCTTGAACACTAATTAAATTTATATTTTTCTATTACAGGTTAGTTCTTCCAGACGTTTTCTTTCATTTCTGTACAATATGTGATATTGAAAAGTAGGTTCGTATACCACCGTGTTTTTGTCTAATTAAAGTTTTAATTACTTACAATCTATTTACATTATTTATTTTTTCATATTTAGTGATATTTTCAAAGAGAAGATAAGAGACAAAAAGTTTGTTATTATCACATGAATAGTACCTACCTACTTGTCCTAATGATAATGCGGAAACCAGGGTCATCACCTGATGGGACACCTCGTGAATGGTTAACTTTGTATAGTTTACTATTCACTATGGGTCATCATGATTTGTTATTTAGTATTGCAGCTGTAGTGTTGTTATGATCGTAGAGGAAACAGTACCTACAATGAACGGTTGTTATTATAAAATATGGCTAAAGATAAGATTGTTCGTCACATCAGCAATCAGCATCGCGTTGGGAGCGCATGCTTGCGGCGCAGAGAAGGCGCGGGCGCGGCGAGATCGCATTTATCCGCACCCCGGTGGCTTATAATTAACACGCACCAAGTTTTATGAATCGATTAGGATCTAAGCTTTCGTCAATAGCAGCTTTCGTCGCGGCAGCCTCCGAAGATCGCTTATCGTTGATAAATAGCAATTGGTTATTCGCTCCGACTCTGTTATTAGAACAGAGATAAATACAGTTCGGTGCCGCATCTCTCTCGACAAATTGCTCGGGTGTCAATCGATGTATCGATACATTTGTACGGTTAATAACTGGGTACCTTTCAGTTGCAATTTTTTATGTAATGATATCACTTCATTGCAGTGTATGGTTGTAATTTGACTTTCTTGCAAATAAAGCATTTCTGGCTTCAACTTCATAGCATTTTCGGATTAGTCTTCGGAAACGTTGTTAGTTACTATGGCTGTTGATACAAAAATAAAGAAAAGTAATTCAGAGTATTTTTTTAAGTAAATATGCAGATACTTACAGCCATAGTGGTATATTTTTGCTTATTACTGCAATTGACTTATCATTATTATAGTTTCATTATTATAGTATCAAGATAGGTAATCGTTTTCGTAAGAGATGTTCCAAGCCGACAACTCTGAATGGTACTTTAAACTTTAAAGTCAAACCAATTAAGTCAGTTAAACATAATGCATTGATCACTCTAGATATGCGGTGCGGTAATTATCGCAAATAACTTAGTTGCGGGCAATAACTACCTTCGGGCAATCTTTAAAGAACGGTTATATAAATCAATGCAACACAAGACTGAAGACGACCAGTCTTTATAAATAATACATCCGTACATACAAATCTACTACAATAATTACAGTGGAAAAGGATACCCAGTAGGCATAAGTTCGCCTTATCAATTATACCTTTGCTTAAGGCGTTTTACGGGTGTAATAATATCGCTTTAAACCTTATTCCTTTCTGTTTTAGAGACATTATTCATATTAAGTCATGAAAAATAGTAATTATAAGGTAGCGAGTCAAGAAAATCAGGTTGATAGGTCAACTGGATCGATTACGGAAAAAACTAAACTAACGAAAACTTTTTGAATGGGCATACTATACGTTCACATTAAATGTATCAAAAACTTCTCAGTGATTGTACTATACAATTAGATTAACATATTGTTGGCAAGTGTTATTTTATAACGTATTTATAAAGGACTGCCGCCGTTTCACCCGAGTAAGTCTTGATCCCGTAGGAATATTAGGAACAAAAATAGCTTATGTTATTCTTCGATAATGTCGATTTCTATTGGGTAAAGATTTTTTGAAAACGGTTCAGTAGTTTCGAAGATTACCCCCAATATACAGACTTACATACATATTACCAACGTAACCTCTTAAAAATATTAAGGTATGGTATAGATATAAAATAAGAGATAAGACATAACTTTTCTGACATCTACCACGTTTTAACTAAGTTGCAAATGTTGCAATAATCTCATCTGGTGTCCTGTGTTTGGCACACCTACGTTTGTTTTCAGAATTTGATATTCATTAATTGATTGATTAATACTTTATTGCAACACACGATTAAATAATTACAATAACAAAAAAGGAAATAAACAACATAAAAATAGGTGATACAATGGGCGGCCTTATCGCTTAAAGCGATCTCTTCTAGGCAACCTTTGGATGGACAAGAAGCAAAGAAAGAGGAAAAGGTAGGGTGATTAAATAATATTATAATTACTTCAATAGTATTACGATAATAGTATGACACATACCAAATAATAATAGAAAAAAATATATACAACTACAATATAATTCTAATATCAACATATTACAATACTACACAAACATACTAACAAATGACATAATAATACACCTAATATTATACACATATATATACATACATCCATACATTAGTACACATATACACATATCACATAAAATACACATATACATACCCACATACAATAAAGATACATTATGACCATCTCACAACCAAACGTTTCTCAGCAATATCAAGATAGTACGTTTCATCAGCAATACTATCGATTGATACAACAACATTAAGTGTTTATTTTTAGGCAAAGTTCGATTTCTAGATAGAATAATCATTTTTCAAAAATATAAATATGGAATTTTACATTTTTCGCTGTCTTTTACAGTTCAGGCCAACCTCCTGAAAATCCGTTTATATGGTTCACAATACGCGTCGCTTATGTTGCACTAAATCGTGCACTTAGATTATAGCCTATAGGGTTAGCTGACAGAAGACTGCTGAAATGTTACTATGAGTTATAATGTAACCTTAAAAAGCTCAACTTTTTTATAACTATGTGAATGTTACGGTAGAGTAAAATAATTTGAAGAAAGTTGGTAAGTAAATGCTTACCAAGCAACTTGGTTACAGCACCTTGCTGTGACAGCACATGGTGAGCTATGTCGTAGTGGCGGAGCCCGAAGCGAGACAGCTCCAGCAGCCGCTGTTGGGACAGCAGCGACGACAGCGGGTGGGACGCCGCTCCCGGGTAGAGAGGCGTGCCTGAACCGGCGCCTGCGCCGCCTGACGATGAAGGTGACACAGGAACTGAAAGAAACAATAGATAAATAGATTCATTAATACTTTATTTGCACTACCAACAATTACAATTAGTATACGTCAAAAGTAAAAGGCAAAATGTTTAGGTGACGCTGCGAAAAAATTTACACCTCAAGACTAATTCAGTCTAATGTAAATATTATAGTTATATTACGTCGATAATCTAAGCATTTGTCTGTAACCTAAATACGAGACATTTTTTTATTTCAGATTTTTTTTTATTATAATTATTTTCAATGTACCTATTAGGTTAAAATAATAATATTTTAGTAAGTTACAATTTATCAAATCATACAAAATAAATTAACAAGCTCTCAATATCTATGCATCTTCACTTTAAGGTTCAATGACCTCTAACTATAAAAATCAACTGATTTTCAAGTAAACTTTGAACTTAAAATTTTCGTAAACTACTTCCAATTTCCAAAAGTTGTTCGCCTAGACGTCTAAAACCCCCTCCCTCCCCCCTTCGGCTTAAATGGTCATTTTCGGAACATCCTGTACATGTATGTATAGTATATTAGTTCATTATTTTTTTAATTTTATTTATACGGGCCTCTGCAAACAAATTTTATATGTACAGAAACTAGACAGAGAAGATACCTTCTTCGGATATCCTGCGCCCACTCAAACAGTTTCACAAATATCTCGTTTTCTTTAAAAAAATATAAAATACAACAGCATCTAACTCAATTTAACTAAGGAAATACGAGCAATATAACACGTAGTAATTTTACCATATTTCCTGTGTAATGCACACACCGGAAAACACAATTTAAATCTTGGATATAGTTGTTTATTTCTAATAATCAAATATACCTCCTTTAATACACCGACAAATAAGGATAAAAATAGTATTAAGATCAAAAACACTTATTGAAACCTAAAACCCAATATAAAATATCTGGTTTAAAACGACAATCATAAAATCACGCATTGCAAAAGTCTTAATAAAGTCGTTAAAGTAAAACAACTTTCTGTACCATCTGCGAGTGTGGATTGTGACAAATGAAATTATTTTTTAACAATATTACCTACTTTAAATGAATAAAAAAAATCTGTGACCAATACACAGCGCCATCTAGCCCCCGTGGTAAGCTGCTAAGCTTGTGTTACGGTGACTAGACAACGGATATACTACTTATATTTATTTTTCTTTTGTAAATGCATACTTAATATACATAGATATACACCCAGACCAGATACAAATATTTTATTTTAAATATAAATATTTGCACCCAGGGGGAATCGAACCCGCAACCTTCTGCATTGCAGTCAAGCGTTCGCCCGACGCGCCTCAGAGGTCGTTTTGTAGTAATGATAAAGCCTACGGCAATACATTCTGTGGATCCCAGAGACCATGTTCTCAGGTCAATAAGTGCAGCCGTTATGTCACATTATAGCGCCTCAAGCCATTGTAGAACACACTTTATTAGAAGTCACAGACATCTAACTATAGGCTAAAGCTGTAACACGTTATACTGAAAAATTCACCTTTGACAATCAAACGCTAATGATAGAGCGCCAACACTCGTTACCACTATTGTATATTTCTTTTCACAATAACTTCTAAATTATTCAAAATCGTAAACATATAATACTTTCTAATAAACGCAAAAATACGGCTTTAAAAGTCGAATAGATGGATGAAAAATAAAATATTTTATGATCAGTCAAACTGGATCCGTCGAAAACATAAAATACTAAATTAAAATGTTTCTCAGCATATAAAAGTTTTGATACTAAACTTATACCTACGTATAAAAACTAAACTTCAATTTTTATCATCGCAATTTGTCGTTTACACCAACCAGATATGCAAAAAGCAGATCGTAACAATGCTTTCTTTATAACCACATCGTAACACATTCAATTATAAATTAAGCTATTAACTTAATATACCATAATTTGTTTATCAGGTTAAGCATCGAAATTAATGCAAGTGGCATAACTTGTCCATAACTTTACACTTTTTATTAGCGAGTCAGTAAGGCGATTTCGTCAACTAAAGTGTTATCGAAGCTCCAACCATGCTGTCAAAACAACATAGCCCTTGTTAGATACAATATTATGGTTTAAATTCGAATACATTACCTAATACTTCGAGCATCCAGGACTGGACTTCGACGTATAATTTCTCGTGTAATCGCTTTAATAATGAAAGGAAAAAAAGTGATATTATCTGCCCACGGTTAATAAATTAACACTGTTTAGAGCAAAAATGTAGATTCTTAGTGTCGCTACTATTATAAATAAATTGATATCGAGCGAGTAGGGGCGTTAAAGGATCCCGTTGGTGTTGCTGAGTAGGTATACATATGTATGTTTGTGTTTTTATTAGGGTGCGTGAAGTGAGCAGTGAAGGCTTATTAAAATATTTCGAGTGGAAACTGGAAGGACCACTTAGTGGTACGCGGGAGTTTCACGCCTGGGCTGATACAACATTAAGTCGACAAGATAGCTTATTTGTGCTGAGCTGAGGATTAGTGGCAATAAATCACTGATTAGAATGTATTGACTGGCGTTGACTCCGGCGCGGGCGCATGGTCGCTGCTTATATTTACGACACGTCAGTTTTTTAAGCTTTTATGGCTTCGCTTTATCTATTTGTTAATGGTTAACGATCTTAACTGGACAGTTTGTTTTATTTAATTAGCTTCATCACTAATGCAAATTGTAATGTTCCTTATCTTCGTTTGATTAACCAATGGCTACACTTTCAATTATTTATGTAAATGTTCACATAAACCAAAATAATGGTTGTTGTCTTTGTAACAATATTTCAGAGGCGAATAACTATTTGTGTCGACATCGAAACTCATTCCTTAACTTTTCATCGTTACATTGACTTACTATTACTCGTACTAGTGAGTTACCTTATCAATAGATCAATTAATTCATTGAAATATCGGACTATATTTATAAGTGTTAGTTTAATTTGATTAAAAATTTAAATTGTTTAACCTGTATAAACCATTTACCCATTACATTAAATACAAGATGCTAAGCGAAGAGGACAACGTCCGTATGTCCAAATGCAAAACAGTTTTATACAAAAAATATTGTTCTACTCGCGAGCCTTGCAGCTATTAATGTCATCACGCGGCGTGAAATTGCCACCTTTCGAGTAAATTTCAATGTGAGATCGAAAGTGCTCAACTCTTTTATGATTCAAGGAATTGTATCGAACAAATATTACTTACTCGTGGTACATTTTATAAAATAACCATGAATTATGTATATGAGATAAGTTTAACACCGTTCTTACTCGCTTCTGCTAAAAGTGGCAATTTCAGTGATTCGAAATAAATTGTCCGTGAAATTATTTTCATATCTGGATTGCTTTATACCCAATGCTATACACATTATTATTGAACCCATGTAACTGTCAATTATTTCTACGTTTTTAACTATTTTCAACCCTCGGATTATGAATTTAAATTTAGATTATCAGTAGATTTTCCTACGTGCAATTTTACTATTTTCTATTTTCATAAGCTATATTTACATATTTTATAATATATAATTGAATGTAACGTACCCAATTCCATATTAGAAAAACAAGCTTTACCCAAATTAACTTTAGATAATTAAATACAGACATCATATACCTTATGTATGGAGTACAAAATATTTACTCAAGTAGGTACACCTACGATAAGTAGATACCATTTGTTCAATTACATGAAGTTGATGCAATAATTAATTTAATTAATTACTTATTACTGGCATTTAATGTTGCCTTTGACGCGTTAATGCTGTTTTACGTATCTACTATATAGAGATAAAATATCGTATGGTATCGTATAGTAAAGCGCAGGACACACTATGCAGCGCGAGCGCCGGAACTGTTTGGTATAAAGGTGGGTACCTACTGACCGATGCGACCACGACTTAGACCATAGCTTCGATGATAAACACCTCATTTTGCCTAAATAAAAATGAATAAAAAAGAAAAATAACATTGTTTTGATATTCACAGTTTTTGACCCGAAAGCGCACGCGTGCGCGGAGTGTGCAATATGTCGAAGGATAGTATGGTGATTTTAGGGGTTTTGTTACAGTTACCCATCATTTTCCAATAAGAAATGTAGAATAAAAAATTGAAACCTTAAGTCTATGGGAATGCAATTTTCGTCCCAGTGTGCGACGTTACGGTGCGTAATGTAACATGTTACATAACGACCGTTCGTGTAGCCAGTCAGCCAGAAACAAGGCACTCGCAGCGATGCTCACAACTGTATCAAGCTCGTTGCGAATTGTAACTAACTACATTACGTGCTGGGGCTCTATTTTTGAGTCAAATTTGCAATTTCGAGCGATTTAAATACTTTAATTTCTACCGTTTTTGTTTGATTTCTGTAATACTTCTATGTTAAGCACTCGACCGTAACATGTGGTATCAACTACTCGCCGCAGGAGTCCGACATCAAACGAAAATCAGCAGATATCGATTTATTAAAATCGCCAGAATTGCAACGAGCGACTTAAAAATAAGGCTCCTGGACACTTGTCAGTACCCAGTAAAAATTATAGTAATAAGAACTCCTAAGTTTACCGACTGACCGACCTAACATACAAACTTTAACATTAAAAATAACATTTGTTAGAGACGTCTTAATTCAGATATTTACATAAAAACTTTTGCAAAATAAAGACATTGTGTTAAATTATGGTATTACACAGGAAACATAATAAAGTAATAATCGGATACCCCACTGAGAATTTTATAGCGAGCAATGATTGTCAAAGTCGAGTCGAGTTGAGACCGGGAGCGCGGCGAGGTACTCGCAGTAGTTTTTGTGAAGGTTCTTAATAAGCCTACTCGTTGCATATTCAATGTGGATTCGCAAAGATTTAATAGTCGTTTCGTTCGGCATTCGCTAACAACGGAAATGAGCTTTTATTAAATGAAACAAATGTTTATCTACATGTGGCAGGCTAATTTTGAAACTCGATATTTTTTGTTGTGCCTGTTTATTTTGAATTATTGCTAAAACTTTATTTTTTTTAATTGATATACAAGATGTAACGGGCATGCCCTTTTAAGCCGAAAGGGGGTTGTTCCAAACATCTAGGCAAACAACTTTTGTTCTACGACTTTTGAAAATTCGAACTTTTTTTTTGAAAATTTTGAAGTTATAGTTCACTGAAAAACAGCTGTTTTTGAAAATAAAGGTAATTGTAGTTTCGATTGTTGTCGACTAAACTAAATGAAAGGACAAGATAAGTTCAATGACCTCGAACTCTGAGAAACAGCTGATTTTCAAGTAAACTTTAAACTTAAAATTTTCGAAAACTACTTCGAATTTCCAAAAGTTGTAGAACAAAAGTTGTTTGCCTAGACGTCTAGAACAACCCCCTTTCGGCTTAAAAGGGCTTACCTGTTACACTTTGTATACAGGTGTACAAAATAACATTAAATAATTAGTACTAAATGTAAATATGTTTTCTAGGAAAGTATGATTTTAGAATAATTCGATCGATACTTGTTATCTAAAAATAAGATTAGCAATATGGGTTTTTATTATTATGCCCAAATCCAATAGCCCCCGTTCGGAAAACTTTACAAAACAATATGCAAACAAATATATCGAAGTCGGGGCCCTCTCGAATGGAACCGCTAAGGGTAAAT
The DNA here is from genome assembly GCA_949358125.1 of Idaea dimidiata. Classification (NCBI taxonomy): domain Eukaryota; kingdom Metazoa; phylum Arthropoda; class Insecta; order Lepidoptera; family Geometridae; genus Idaea; species Idaea dimidiata. The sequence continues at coordinate 7,943,296 of OX442339.1, read as the reverse complement.
GAGGCATTATTATAATAATAAATAGACAAACCAGATACATATTTGGCGGCCTCTGTGGTGCAGCGGGTGAAGCTCGGACTGCAACGTAGGAAGTTGCGGGTTCGATTCCCGCCGGAAACAAATATTACTGCTGACCATAATTGTTTTGTTCCATAATTGTTTGTTTGTTTATTTGTTTGTTTGTTGTTAATTGCGGCCCCTGCTGGTATACCGAAAGGTGGGAACGGTGGGGACGCTATAACATATATAAATAGTGTTTGAGAACGGGTTGACCATAATTGTTTCTGGTTCAGCGTGTTTTCTATGTATCATAAATGTATGTATTTAAAAAAAAACTATTATATAATATCCATATATCCGTTGTCCGATAGTACAAGCCTAGTGCTCACTCTGGGGCTAGATAGTGCTGTGTGTAATGTCATGCAATATTAATATTTATTAAAAAACTATATATAAAAAGGTCCTTTAGTTGGTAGTCAATAATTAGAGCCTAGTCAATATGTGACACATGCGGACTGTACTGTTTGACTGCAACACATGCGTTCCCTTGTGTCTTTACGATACCAATGAATCGAAAATACATTTAATTTTCTTTTGCCTCGATCAGAATATAATCTCAGCCTTCCTGGCCTTTCTATTTTTAACAAAAAGTATCTTTTAAGATTCGACTATAATCATATTTCGAACAAGTTTAAAAACTTGTTCGAAATATGATTATAGTCGAATCGAATTATAACAAATCATGTCTTGTATATGTACCTAGGTAAATCTATACTTATAATTAAGGAAGAGAGGCCAAAAAGTCTGTATTTAGAAGTAAATTACAAAAAAAGTTGTCTAGGGGACTTGCGAAAAGTAGTAGAACAAAATTACATAATTTAAAAAAATTATGTCTGTCTTCTCTGTTTCTCTGTTTGTTCATTTACAATTAAAAACTCCTAATCCGATTGAAATCTGGTTTTCAATATTGTATAGATATATTTTCGAGAAACCTCGTAGTATAATTTACATCGAAATCCAATTAGTAGATCCCGAGTAATGATTAATTGAACGAATAAATCGGATATGAACTATTTCTAGACAGACGAAGTCGGTTGTAACAGCTAGTAATTGATAACGTTTAAATAAACCTGAGTGCTACTCATCATTTTAAAAAACAAAATCACAACAAACATAAGTATGCAGTATCACACGCCACTAGGCTGATTTTTTTTTTGTTGTTTGTTGACTGAGTGACATTTTGAAAACGGTCCTTGGCACTACATTCGCGTTTTAAGTTTTGACTTACGTCTATTCTTAAAAAGGCCAGAGAGCTAACTTACAGGTGAATTGTAGTTTTTAATTTCAATTATTTACCTTGTGAAAATTGTTCAAGTTAGGAATTGCACGAGTTAGGCCCCGCAATTGAGAGTTCTAGGTATGCCAGTTTATATATTCACAATCGACCCTATAAGTGGCTTTTAGCTTTGTCTAGCTCTTGTGATGATAATCAACGTTAGTGAAAATGTGACCAAAGTCGAATTCACTGATAGGATCTTTTATAAATATGGGCCATAACGTATTTCTCCCACACGTGAAATCCCTGAACGCAACTTACTCCAATTGATCACTAGATGGCGCTATTAGCAAAATACGTACGTATGGTATCGTTGCGTTTATTTATTTTTATTCACGATTGTTGTATGAAAGCCCTCCTTAAATATTTGTTTAAATTTGTTCTTTATGGCGGCAACAGAAATACATTCCGCGCTACCATGCTCGTTTGTCGTTGCTATGTCGTCCTTTTGTCGTTCAAAAAAAGAAAAGTAACTTTAAATAAAAAATACCCTGACTGCTTTTAAAAACCACAGACAATTAAAAAAAAACTTTTTTCTTTGTAAGGTTGTTTTTCGTTCTTTTTTTTAATTATTTGATGTATTTTTAATTTATTTATTTTTGTAGCTGAACGACAACGCGGCAACTTCGCGACGATTTATAAGACATCATAGTAGGGCCCATTACCTGTGAAAATTTGAACTGTATAGGTATCACGGTTCATGAGATTCAGCCTGGTCACAGACGGATTGACAGCGAAGTCTCAGTACCAAATAGGAAACCGTTTTTATCCTTTGAGTACAACCCTAAAAAGAACCAACAATAATTTTGAAAATAAAACCCCTCTCTATCTTGTTTTAATACCTACACAAGTAGGTACTGGCATAAATACTTTGCGTCACCCTATAATGTGTATAAACAAGTGTATTACAGCATTTTAATGTCATACATGTTTACGGCTCATTAGCACATTGTTTTCTTTTGTCTACTAATTAGGAACATCGTCGCAGTTTACGAAGCCATCTGATTATTATGCGTGATCAACATTTAAATGATAATTAGTTGGACATCTGATCAAACAAGACGCTATGATACTTTGATGAAGAAATACATTCCTTCTTAATGTGCCACAGTAAGTACTTTAAGTACTTTTTGTTAAACTTCTTTATGAAATGTTATTGAAGATTGTATACCAAAGTAGGTTTTACTAGTTTTTGATTTCATTAAAGTATCATTTTCCATTAAGTTTTATCGTTATATCGTTTATCATTAAGTTATATCGTTAATTTGCCAATTTCATTCGTATTTTCGTTATAGGTAAGATCCAGCGGGACAATCTCGACTTAGGGAAATTTCGACTATTCTTAATAACTTCTGTGTAAATTTATGAAACAGTTCCTTTACGTTTGGGCTATCCGGTCATAGGTGTCACTTTTTAGAATAAAGTAAAATGCAGAAGTTATTAAGAATATTCGATATTTCCCGAAGTCGAGATTACCACGGACCTTATACTCGTATGTTTGTGCAGCAAGACATAATTTTCTATTGTTGACACGTCTATTTTGAGAGACAGTTAAGTGCAAGAAACCGAAAATAATTGAACTTGAGTTATTTAAGTTAATGTGGTTTAAAACAAAACAATATTTTCAAAAATTCTAAATTAATAAAATACTTTATCAACATTGACTGATGGATCAACGAACAGTCCAAACCGCTGATGATGGGGAGCTGAAATTTGGATAGTGTGTCTTTTACATAACGTAAGCATCAGATAAAAAAGGGTTTTTCAAAATTTTCACAAGATGAGCAATTACGCGGGAAGAACTCAGCTATTACACCTATAAAATAGCAATAATAATTTTGTAGCCTGACTACAGGTATATTTATTTACTAGCTGCGCCCCGCGGTTTCACCCGCGTAAGTCCGGTTCCCGCGGGAATATCGGGATAAAAATCCAGGTCCCTAGCTACCTATATTCCAAGTTTCATCGCAATCGGTTTTGTAGTTTTTGTGTGAAAGAGTAACAACCTCACATACATACAACGACGATTTGACGACCTCTGTGGCGCGTCGGGCGAACGCTTGGCTGCAATACAGAAGGTTGCGGGTTCGATTCCCGCTGGGTGCAAATATTTATGAATAAAAATAAATATTTGTATCTGGTCTGGGCGTATTTCTATGTATAATATGTATGTATTTACAAAAGAAAAATAAATATAAGTAGTATATCCGTTGTCTAGCCACCGTAACACAAGCTTAGCAGCTTACCACGGGGCTAGATGGCGCTGTGTGTTCGTAACAGGATTTATTATTATTATTATTATTATACAAACTTTTGCGTTTATAATATCAGTAAGATATAGAAAGTTACACGATTTGTAATCAATGGTTTAGCTGCAGCTGGCTGGATGAGTGCGCAAAATTCACTATTCATACACGACATAGTTTGCATTGTATCGGCGATCGAACTAATTAATCGAGAGATCGGTCGATTGATTGCCGGTAGCGTTTCCGGTGAAGGCTGATCAATATTCACCCACCGGAATATAAACGATACCTAAAGCATTTGAAAAGTTTTGATTGACGATACTACCAAATAATTGGACGAAAATAGCTGACATTTTTTTCCTTTTAGCTTGGCTGTTTGGATGGTATCTGAATATAAAATATTAATGGCAAAAGAGTAAGTTATAAGCCGAGCCGTTTTATCTACATACAATTTGGGAATTTGTTTTTTTATAACAAAAGTTGGTCAGCGGTTTTCGCGTGAAATAGTAGAGCCATAGGGACCGTCTCCACGAGCGTTAGAATCGCGGCGATATTACCGTATTTCTATACAACGCACCGCCACGTTAACATCACCCTGTGGAGACACGTTCATAGAGATTGTATAGAAATAAGTGGCTTGACAATAATATCGTCGCGATTCTGACGCTCGTGGAGACGGTCCCTTAGGTTCAACGTAACATTATTTTCGTGACAAAATAATTTACAAAAATTATGTGAGACGGTAAGTAGCTTACAATTATTTTATATCTTAATGAATGGGGGGTTACCATGGTCTCCTTAGTGGTCTCCTTAGCAAAACCTAACTCGCCCTGCTAATTTTCTCCATATTTTACTTTTCTATTATTAGCGGCTTGGCATTGATTTACCAATCACTCAGGACAAAGCAACCTATAGATATAATTAAATCCACACAACAGATAGTTCAAGACTTATTGTGCTAAACTTGGTTTTAAGCAAATTTTATAAATCTATACAAGATGTAACAGGCAAGCCCTTTTAATCCGAAAGGGGGTTGTTCTAAACGTCTAGGCGAACACCTTTTGTTCTACAACTTTTAAAACTTCGAACATTTTTTTGAAAATTTTGAGATTATGTTTCACTGAAAAAACAGCTGTTTTTGAAAATAAAGGTAATTGAAGGTTTGATTGTAGTAGACCAAGCTAAATGAAAGGACAACATAAGGTCAATGACCTCGAACTGTACGAAACAGCTGATCTTCAAGTAAACTTTACACTTAAAATTTTCGAAAAGTACTTCGAATTTCCAAAAGTCATAGAACAAAAGTTGTTCGCCTAGACGTCTAGAACAACCCCCTTTCGGCTTAAAAGGGCTTACCCGTTACATCTTGTATACAATACATAAATTATTTTAGATTTCCTTTTGTTTTCGCGGCTTTGAATTGAAACTAATTTTTAATCGCGTTGTTTTTATTACAACCATTTTTGCTATATCTTTCGGGCGATTCGGAGCCTTTTTAGACTCCTTAAACAAGGTAGACTGAGATGTAATTTGTCATCATATTGGTAGTTACCATAGTATCTTGATGCAGGACCTAAATCGTCCTGCTAATAAATTAATATTAAAAAAAACTTCAAATCCTATCCTACTAATATTGTAAAGCTGAAAGTTTTATAATAGGTATTAGAAGTGAGTATGTGTGTTTGTTATTCAATCACGTAAAAACCGCTGAACAGAATACCATGAAATTCGGTATGTAGATAGCTGAAGACCTGGAATAACACATAGGTTACTTTATATCCCGATATTCTCGCAGGAACGGGACTTACGCGGGTGAAACCGCGGGATTCAGCTAGTAATATTATAAAAACCAACTTTAGAAATCAATTATTATTTGTTGAAGTTTTTAAAGTACCTAGTCAGGGTTTTATTGTTATAAGTACCCCAATTGTTCTATAAAATAATTGTAAACGTTCCTATAAATTATTTTTTGTCATGAAACCAATATTTTTGCAACTGTTGTTGCAAGCACCTAAACATATTCTTCTATAGTGCAGTCTCAAGCTCACCTTTATCAAGTTCTATGTCTGTAAGCCCAAGTAGCAGGACTAGTGGGAAACTAGGTATCAACATTTATTATGCACTATAGGCACCATCTTATTAACTAGTTCTACAAAAAATAAATCAATTTCACTTCAACCTTGTTTTAGAGTTTTCAGCCCCCATATCATCTATCCGGTGGACGTCTGACAACAGTGGAAAATGACAGGCACTATGCAGTACATAGCTGCTTTGAAGTAATCACCGGTAATAACTACATTACGTCAAAGCAGCAATGTACTGTATAGTGCCTGTCATTTTTCGCTGTTGTCAGACGTCCACTTGATAGATAATATAGGGGCAGGTCACAATATCAATCTTGACCTGATGACTGATATCAGAGATGACAACCATAACATTGAAATCTGGTTAAATTGAAACGAAATTGAAATTGATTTATTTATTCAATACAAATATGCTTTACTTTGTATCTTTTTCATGTTTTGTTTTGCCCATTCCAGGCGAAACCTATTTGGGAATGATTCTTGCTATGAAATTTTTGTTTGAAAACGCGTCCGAGTCCCAGGCGAAATAACTCAATTGCTGTCCTATAATTAGACATTGTTTTTTTTTTAAGAAATCAACAAATTCATCGTTAGTTGCGGCTTGACTGGAAAAAAAAGTATCTTTAAAATTTGGAATGAATATAGGATATGGTTCATTTATATTCATAAGCATTAATCACATTATTAATAAGCGTTAGTAAAAATATATTTTAATCGTTAGATAGATACTTTTAAATCTAATTTATTTGTATTATCATATTAATGGTGTTCTTTATAATGTTTATTTGTTAAGTGTTATTTTAAGTGTTTTCATTATTTAGTTCTAGAATAAATATTCTAATTATTTTTAATGTTATTTAGATAATAATACGTTCTATTAACATAACTTCTTTGTTTATTTTTATAGTAAAAGTTGTGTACTCTTTTATTTTAATTTTTGCCTATTTTGTTTCTGAAAAGTAAAACCTAAGTAAGTACATCTAAACTTAACTTTTAAAAAACTTTATTAGCTTGTTAGGTATCAATTATTAACTTATATTAGATAAGATACTTATAGAGTTAAAAATAACTTACAAGAATCAAATGTAATTTTATAAAATATTATTTTTGTAGTATTTACGTATTTTAGTTTATTAAATGTTTGTTTATTTGTTTGTTTTTATGACGATGAAATACATATTTTATTATATATCTGAATACATGTAGTACTTAAAAATTGTTTATGTTTTTACTGTAATTTTATTTGGTGTGTTACAATAATGAATGAATCTATATACCTATAATTAAATAAGCTGTAACATATTTAAAATACCTTGAAAATACTTGAAAATGTTGTATCTAATGACAAAAAAAAATAGTTTTTTTAGGTTATAATATTAATTCTAAAGCGACGGCAAAATTCACCACCAAAACTAATGCCACAGCAACGCGTTGAAGTCTTTTATAGGTAGGCTAATTAAATCTTTGCTATCAGCTGACTGTTCTTTTTAGGAATCAATTCTTATCTCATTGTTTTACTTGTATCGTGTGCTTAAAATATCTTATCATCTTTAAAAAAAAACGACTCACCGTTTGGTGAAATATTGAGTGGTTGGGTGATGGCAGCAGGCGCTGACGCCGGCTCCATTTTCCAGGGGGCGCAGCACGAGGCAGGGGAGAACTCGGGAGTGGGACCACTGCCCGCCGATATCAACATGGTCGAGCCACCTTACTACACCTGAATCTCTGCAAGTCTATCATACGGTATCGACCAGTCCACAACGGTATACTTCACAACGAACAGTCTGATAAGTCTGACAGGTATGGATCAGCTATTGACGGACGATATTCGGCTCGCACGCGCTCGGTCGAAGCTCAGCCAGAACACTGAAGAGCGCGCTTGCCGCACTGGCGCGCCCACTCGAGCGCCTACTCCCATTTGCACGCCTCGGAAAAAATCTTCACCGTCAAACAATAACAAAAAGTCACTCCACTTAGAACCTCCGTAGACCTCTCACTCTAACCTTCTTAATTCGATTTCCCAACGCGTTAAAATTATACTAGAATTCGATTCCGATGCAACTTTCTGTCCCATTCTTAATGTTCTTTAATACTGCGTTAACTTTAGTAGTTCAATGTTGATACTCTATCACAATAGAATAGGTGCCTTTTTAGTATGGCAAAGTCGATTCACATACGACCTTTCTACTTGCGCTGTATTTGGAACTACTCCTACTCGCACTCGTTCGGTTCAGCTTAAGCATGAATCGTATGAAAGGGACAGGTGCTCTACCGCCACCGCTTCGGTAGAATTACGGTAGTGAGCACAGGTGATCTTGCATCGATTCTTTAGAGCGGAGGTGTTTGTGTCTATCTTTCTCTTTCAGTTCTTTTCCTGAGGGTAAAGTCGACAGAGACAGAGTTATATTCGATTAACTTTTTAATTAAGCTCTAGTCTAGTTGACCATGATGCTTAGCATCCGTTCTAACAGTTACCGTACTGCTGGCGTCCATACTAATTAAATCGAAGAGCAAATAAAATATTCTAAACTTTATTGTTCGATATGAAGACTTCATAGCGTAGCTTTCTAGCAGAATTATTAATAAGTTTTATGGGAGCATACCGGTGGTGAGAATGTTATAGAATCTATAGTTTGAGTGGGTAAACGTGTGTATGTTTCATTTAAACCACCCTTTTTTCCTCACCCGATAATAATAAGTACTAGTACGAAGTGTCGTTTACACTTGTGTCGTATTTTGTTTGTACTCTTATAAGACATACAAAATATACACAAATAATATTTTTTTTCTTCTTCATATGTTAAGAAACGTTCTCTCCGAACTATATCCCACATAGTGTGGTGTCGTTCAGCTTTCCTTACTTTTCTTCTCTCCTTCGTATTACCCTGAACATTTTTTACTCGTACTTTATGTCCTTTAACAGTACAGCTTTCCATCTGGTATGGTCAGAAGGGTTGTTGTACCTTTGTCACATAGTAGATTTGTCATAAAAAAAGTAATGTGTAAAATTGCCACAACACAACAAAAAAGGAATCTTTTGTTTCATATTTTATGCTATTGTAAATTCGTCACAATGTGTTTATTAAAAAGTTGAATAAAATGATTGTTAATGAAAATCCATACATAGGATTTATTTTTACAAACCCAGACAGATTTGACCATTTGTTGTTTTTAATTTAAATTCGTACCTATACTTTACCTTTTGGGTTTACTTTTAGAAATATGTTGTACTCGTATGGTTGGTTTGATTTTTGTTTGCATGATTTAAAAATCACTGACTCTTTTACCCGACTGCCAAGGAAGGGTTGCCTTGAGTGTGTGGTGTAACCAATTTTTGTGCCTTCGTAAGGCCTAAAGGGCTGAGCCGATTTAGATTAGAGATACGTCGTTAGATTTGTCTAGTAGCTCTTGCGGTCATCTGCACGAGTGTCATAGGGTACATTAAAATTAAAAATAAATAAAAATGAAGACTTGAAACACTATAAAGCGAGATTTGTCTAGCTAGACTATAAAAACAGGCGAAGTGAGCTACATTGTTTATTCAAAGATATTTTTTATTATTTCGTAAATTTACGTTCTAATCTATTAAGGCGGCGATAGATGATAAGCAACGGTCCTTGTCCTGTTGCATATAAATGAGCGAGATGGAATTGCGTGAAAAATCTACAATTTCTCGTAAAATCAATGATTAACGAAGATTGAATAAAGGTCGAAGGTTATGAATAAAACTATTCAATCGGAACGGATTTCACATGAGTCGCGTCCTTAAGTGTAAAGGTTTGCAATAATGTTTTCAATATAATAATGAATAATAATAAAAAATGTGCAATTTTTATTTATTTATAAATTTATAAGTCATATTTGCAATTTGCATCAAAACAGTCAAGTCGTCATAGTAAAAGTTAAGTCGAGAAAGTCATTGTTATTGGCGGCTCTTAACAATGACTCAAACTTTGGTAACAACGCTAAAGTCCACGTTTTATTATTACATATTTTTTAGAAACGTCAAAAAAAACTACCTTGTCTTCGGAACGCGACCTCCAATGACAAGAAGAAGACACAAGAAACGCATAGGGTTATTTTTTTGTTTCTTTTTTGTTGCAATGATCATGTGATTCACGTTGTCATATATTTAGGGCTAAACTGGAACTGCAGCAATATTCTACAATAGCACAAAAATCAGACGGATAAATTTATCACTTCCAAAGAACCTTTATCATTTAGTAGTACGCCAGCCTGCTCAATTTTATTTTCATATAATTCGGTTGTCTTGTCTTAAGAATGACGTATCTATTCGTTATAGTACTGAATTCAATTTATGGTTTAGCACCTCGATTGGTGTTTTTGAACTTTTGCATAAGAATTCAATATTCGCATGCAGAAACACTCCGCGTGTTAAAAGTTTTTTCTGGACACTTTTTTGCAGATTTTTTAATTGTTCGATTGCAACTACACAACTCTAGCGGTGGGACGAAGTTCCTATCACGATTGCTGCTGTGCCTGCAGACTGGTGATCGTCCAATCCCGCCTTCCTGTAGCTGTATCTCATATTGTAGCAAATTAAGTCTACTTTGTAAGTACCCTGAGAAGGTACTATCAAAACTAGTCCTTTAGGTTTATAATAGTCATAATTTGAAGAAAAAAAATCGCGGTTTTTTTCAATTTTTGACAAAGTAGCGGTGAGCGCTCGAAGTCACAAACTTTTATTCATTAAGCCAACATCATAAACAAGTCTGCAAAAAATCACAGCTGCCGGAATTAACGCATACGACCCCATACATACGGACGACAATTTTACTGGACTTTGTACTTTCTATTACTTATTTATTGTCTTACAATGACGTTCTTTGAGTAAATACGGCGTGTTATTGCAGCTAATTCACAATAATTATATACAAGGAAAAAATGCAATAGCCGCCGCGAGGCTACGAAATGATTGCAAATGACATGAAACAACATTATACAGACGTTTCTTTGAAGTTTAATATTTAATTTTAAACACTTTTATACTTTTGACGTTAGGAAGTCTTTTACTAAATTGTTTTATTTGTTATGCCATATCTGACGGACGAAATATGGAGAAAAGGAACTTAATATACATCTTTGAAAACTTTACAACAAATATTTATCTAGTTATTACCTAATTATTCGTTTTTATTGTTCCACATGTGCTATTTTTATCCCCATCTTGTAAATAGGTGCAGAGGTCAATCACTAGTCGCAGGTTTTGATTAAATGAATCCTAGATGAGTGTTAGACTTTCACAGATTCAAATACAAAACAAAACAATATAACATTTTCATAACAACGTTTTGTTCCTATACAGCTGAAGTCAAAAGGGACTTTATGTAGGATTTAGACCCAAAAGCCTAGGGCATTAATTTAGTGTATAAAAGTCAACGGTCTCAATGAACTGTATAAAGTTAAAAGTATATTTAGGTTTCCGGAGCATTGTCAATTTAGGCGAAAAGCATACCAAATAAGCAGCATATAATACTGCGTAAAATTCTAAAAATAAAATATTTAAGATGTGTAGGTACATTTAGTAGGTTTTCAAGTTACAAATTTTCATTTGCCCCTAATAGGGCCCATCGACTTCAGTATCTGGTGGGTATAAATTTCAACTTGCTAGGTCCACTCGTTTCCAAAAAAAATCAATAATGAATGACACACAGACTAGACTAGTCTGTGGATAGAAAAGGGATCTTATATTTGGAAGTTTTTTTACATTTTAAAGTACACAACCCAAACAAAATCATTTGTTCAGTACTTATTGTTTTCCCCCGGTAACGATTATTTTGGGCAAAACATATGTTTTCTAAAACCGAGTTTTTCTCTTTTTATTTCTGAAGTACCTATGTTCTACTTTTTTTTAAATATTTTTATGTGGCACAATGTGAGTTAAATATCAGCTTATAATATAAAATTACAATGTACCAACTTATCCGTTACATTACAGCTAGCCAATCGGCTTTATTTTTGTTTTATCTGTATCACACAGCCTCGTAAGACAGAGACCGCGATGGAAATTTAGGTGCAAGATACGGGCGTGGGTGTCACCTAATGAATATATTTATTTATACGGCGGCGCATCGAGGCTGGCTTCACTGGCTTTATCGCGCCGACGGACATGGCCTCTCGACAACAGCAACACACCGTTCACTTAACTCTCTTTAAAGATTAAAGTTACAGCTCGGTTTCATCCAGGCCTGCTCAATTTTTTTTATTGATTTAATTCCCTGAACTTAGGATTAGAATAATAATATGCTACATTAGGGTAGGTACTATAAAAACATCGAATTATACATACAACTTTACATACCATATCGAAGCTTAAAATTTTAGAGTGTTTATAACACACTTAGAGAAATAAAAAAGTGGAAAAAATATTCGAAACAGTTTATGCCGTCTTGTATATTGTCCCGATTCCACGAAAATGTCGAGATATAAAAGAAATTTGATTTTGAGTACCTGTATAATGTGACATTATTTTTGATATTTTAAAGTTCCCGCTATCATATGAATTTCCAAACTTATATCGAAATGTGTAAAAAAGTAACACACATTAAACACATTAATAGAGATATTATAATGATCACATCTAAAAAATACTAAATAATGACGACTCACAAACAAAACTCACAAAGCATTAAAGAAATACTTTACTCTACAAAGGAGTTCACGGTATACGACTTTTTGTCTGAAGCATGAAGTCGAATCGCAGTGGTGTTTAAACACTTGTCTTTTGTGTAGCTATTTCAAAGATCTATTACATTTTTGTGTTAAACACATCGCGTGCGCACCAGTTGCCTGCCATCTAAGCCTGCCATAATTACTTGACACCTTGTTCTCTTACAGCTCACCACAACCAGTTGCTTCTATCTATTTATACCCGGTAGGCGGTTATTTGATAGCTACCTAAGTACGTTTTAGTTGCTTTCGTTCTTTAACCTTGAAAAAAATATAAAAGAAGTCAAATTGTACCATAATTTTATGTTTAACTATTATATTATAATCTGGAAGAACATACATAACATTTCCTTCTTTTATGCCAGACTGCCTATACTGATCCATTATTTTTGAGTTATTGTTTTTGTACTACTTACTCTACGGTTTATTTTAAATTAAGACTAAGTTGAAGTGAAACTCATTTTATCAGTTTTAATAGCATCGCTTTTATAATAACTTTGTGAATTGCCCAAAAAATTGCAAGTTTTATTTATATCAAGCGATTTTAATATCAATCCACATCCAAGCAAAAACAGAAGGCTATCTTACTTAGAACACACGCTTTATATTGTTTTTACCATCTGGCTTCTAAACCACCTTTTGTCAGCCAGAAGTTTCCACTTAGAGCTCAAGAGTAACAAGACGAGGTGTGACGAATACAGCACGAGGTATAAGGCGGTATATATAGCACACGAGCAGTATATTACCATTAAAATAAGTTAGAAATATTTGTGCTATCTATTTTGGACCACCCAAGCGGTCCTGCCTTCGAAAACTTCGCGGTTGTGACATATGATCTGGTACCTGATAGAACAAAAGCCGTGCACCTATTCACATTTAAATTGAGCTCCCTTTTTTAACTCCGTTGGTGTTTGAATACAGTTTTTAGTCAAACGAGTAAGAATAAAAAAGACTGTTGAATTGGTTTTATTAACTAAGTATATACAGTGTAGGTACAGTACAGCAGAATATTCTTCGGAATACATACAGTTAATGCTCATCGTTTAAGTTCTACTTATAGAATGCGCCCTTTATATATCTACTAAACATGTATATGTATAGCAAAAATAAAACATTTTCTCGAGTTCTTTCGTGCTTCGGAAAGTACTTTAAGCAAGTGATCATGTCGGGTTTTGATTCAAGTTACCGTAGCCAGAGCGTCACCGTATCCACAATATAAATATCTCTACCGGCATGGCGCTCTCCACAGAAGGTTGACTCTGTAAGAACCGTGTACTTGGAAATTTCACCAAACTCGAGATGATTATGAGTAAAAAATCATTCAATTGTCATAGGATAATACGCTAATCACAGCCTACAGCGCATCCTGTAGGCTGTGATTAGCGTGGATGCGCTTGAGCTGCGTTAAAAACTTTTTCCTTAAAATTCCATTTTAAATGTAGAAATATTGCACGACATTACACACAGTGCTATCTAGCCCCCAAACTAAGCACTAGGCTTGTAATATGGGTACTAGACTATGGATATACTACATATTACCATAATTTTATTTTAAAAATAGTTAGGGACGTCTTCTTTGCCGCCGACTTCTGGCCAGCTGGCATAGTCTACCGACGCTTTAGGGAAGCGCGACCAAAGATAGAAAACCCTAAAACCTAATTTTAGATCTATATATTTTATATGTATGTTAGTCTGTAAGGTATATATTTACAATTTGAATTATTATCAAATGTTTTATACATTATTGTATTATAGTATCTCAGTTCCTGCAATACAAGCTTGTGCTTAGTGTAGAGCCGATTTCTAATGTAATTTGATAAATGTTTGGTAAGATTCATTTTAATTATCTAATAAATTCAATTTAAATTTAATTCAATATTATAGGTTTTTTTAGTAAATACATACATATGATACATAGAAAACACCCAGAACGAGAATCAAACATTTATGGTCAGGAAAAATATTTGTTGCCGGCGGGAATCGAGCCCGCGGCCTTCTGCGTGGCAGTCCGAGTTTCCCCCGCTGCGCCACAGAGGCCGTTTTGATTAATAGGTGTTCATTGAATTATCTCTTTTGTTGAATAAAGATATTAATATAGATATTTCCAGCCATAATCATAAGAATTCTGATTATTTAAGTATTCGTCCTCGAAATTTGACATCGACATGCACAAAATCGCATCGGCTAAAATTGTGATAAAACATTGCATAAGGCATATTATTATTTATTTAATTTTAACTAAGGAACGAATTTAAGTAAGGTCATGATGTTAAAGTTAAAGTTTTAACTGTGTGTTTCCGCAATTAGCCCTACTATTGGGCCTTAGTGCGTGATTTTAAGCCGTGGGTTTCCTCACGATGTTTTCCTTCACCGTAAGAGCGATATAAATAGCGCACATAAATTTTCCTTAAATAAAAATAAAACATTGGTGTGCGGCCGGGATTCGAAACCACGACCTTCGGAATAAAAGTCGAAGTATCTACCACTAGACCAACAGCGCTTTCATGATCATGATGTTACTACAATTAAGCCTGTATATAAAAATAAGTTAACAATCATTCACACCTTTTATAAAAGAACTCCGTAACGACATTACTTATCGAAGAGATATTGATTTAGTTTTATTTTTCTTGCATGGTCCCATGTTACTAAGTCTTATCATTAACATGTAGAGTGTCGTCGATCGCGCGACACGGCCGTAGTAACTGTACTGTATTCTGCGTCTCTCGCTGCCGCCCAATGACTGCGCTTTGACTAAAGGCGGAGTCTACTTCGCTCCACCTCCCACACCATTTCGCACTTTATCCAAAGAAAAATACGAAACTTAGTTAATTTGTATTGTTCAAATTAATATTTCTATGCAAATTGATGAAAACGAAGGTTGAAACGTTTGATCGATATTTAAATTATGTAGGGACCTTTAATGCCCGCATTATACTAATTTCTAATACTTATAACAGTTATTATTCTATGGTTTGAGATACTAAAAGTGTTTCTATTCTATAGGTACTTCAGCAAGTAGGTAATTGTTTGTCGTTGCTTTGTCGTCCTTCTGTCGCTCAAAATAATTAAGTAAATTTCAAATAAAAATACCCCTTATACTTATAAAAACCACAGATAAAAAAAAATAAGTTTTTTTATTATCATTATTATTTGTTTTTAATTTTATTTTGAACGACAACGCGGCGACGTCGCAACGCCTTAGGTATAATAAGACATCATGGTAACCCTACCATAGCTAACTATAGAACCTTTATATCTAATTAATCCACCCGGATTAATTCGATGTAAAAGTTCTATAGTTAAGGTTCTAAGGTTTTAGTTTTTAGCGTTGTAATATTTGTTTATTTTAAGTTTTAGTGCAATAAAGTATTTTAGTATTCATTCTTTCTATGCCGAGATACCTAAATTTTTGCCTAGCTCCAGCATAGTAAGTATAGAGCTACTCCATATCTTTTCGTAGGTGTCGGTAAAGGCGACTAAGGGATCTGAAGGAGACTAGCGAACCCCGAGTTTTCTCTCGGTGTCGGGTAAACTAGTCGGTCCCAAAGAGGGTAGTGTCAGGTATTGTGGTTGTAAAAATATTTCCAAATCTATTTCCATTATAAGGTATGCGGTCAATGAACACTGTGTCCATTCCAAATAGTTTGTTATAAGGGTAGGAAGAAGATGAAGAAGAAAGAGAAAGAAAATACCCGTAAATCTAGCGAATTAGCGAACAAATTCCAGATAATCTAAGAGCTCGATGCCACCCTTCTCTATATTTCTTGATTTTTGGTTTATTCTTAAATATGAAATACTCGCTGCACCCCGCGGTTTTACCCACGTAAGACCCGATTCTGCGGTAATATCGATATTTTTCTTTCAAAAGAACCTTCTCCTAATCATAACAAACAAAAAGAATTATCATAATGGGTCCAGTCGCTTACGTGATGCCGTAACCAAGGGAAATATGGATTCATTTTATATATAAGATTTTATTTCAAGGATAATGAATTTGATATCTACCTTTACCTATCAATAGTAGGTACCTATACCTACCTATAATTATAGGTATATCAAACTAGTTAGTGTATTGTTAAATTAAGAATCTATTTTAATTATTCATTTTGGTTTTTCCTAATGTTATCAAAATGCATAAAGGTGTAATTCCAAAACCGCAAAAATAATAGGAATAAAAACAACATTTGCATAGTGTCAACAGAGACGCTGAATGTTGTAAATAAGTTTTGGTGTATTTGTATGCAAATTTCTACCTAGTTATTAAATATTTACTGTAACCTTAATATAAAAGTACGAAACACAAATTAATAAAATATACTGCCCCTTATTTTAAATAGCTAAATAAAACGCTAAAGTTTATAAAACACGCTAGGTTATATTGCCGCCCGCCCACCAACATATGGCATGGCACAACGCGCACTTTTCTAAACTGCCTACCCCGTGTTTTAACTCGCCTAATTGTTTCCCATTTACATATATTAACAGAAAAAAATCGAACAACTGACGCTACCAACCCACTATGTAAATATACAATCGTATGGAAGCATGTAAGTACCTACCCACACGACAAACCCCGCAGAAGGGTGGTATCGAGCTTCAACCGCTTCCTAAATTACAATTAATAACGGAAATCAATTGTCATACCTATTCATAATTATATGCCGACATGTTCCGACAAAAACTACATATGGGAATTTAAGTACAGAATAGTCAAAACCTTTGTCCACCATCATTACAAGCGTTTATTAATAGATAAATTGTCACGTTATTAGGTATTGACTATTATTTGATATTGATAATGGAAAGGTACTCATTATCCTTTCAATTCTATCGTCATTTGATTCTTTCAGCCGCTAATTACATACAGAAATGTAATTAAATGACGTGAGAACCGAATACTAACAATAGATAGAGTTAACAAGCCGAATTATTAAAACTTCCAAAGATACGACTGTGGAGCGAAATTTGAATTGGGATTAATTACTAGTCGGAAGGTTTTAATTTGAAAATAAGCTATTCATAATAATATACTAAGTAGGTACGGTTTAAATGGGTTCCAGTACAATAGATCAGGTTATCTGAGCTGCGATCAAACAATGACTACTTACAACTGTTCTTAATCGTCATTTCACATACGGTTTCCACAACGTTAGTACATTTACTGAAAGTACACGTGTATTATGCAGAGTGAAGGGTGGGTACAGTCAACAAAATATAACAAATTGGAAAAGGAAGACTTTTATAAAAAAAACGAGATGGGTTTAATTATACCAATAGTAGAAAAGTCAGAATATCCAACTTATTAAAATGTCTAGACGGTACAAAGTAACCGAAAAATATTTTTCACCATATTTTTTATTTCACCAATCGATCCAAAAAGGAAGACTTTTATAAAAAAAAACGAGATGGGTTTAATTATACCAATAGTAGAAAAGTCAGAATATCCAACTTATTAAAATGTCTAGACGGTACAAAGTAGCCGAAAAATATTTTTCACCATATTTTTTATTTCACCAATCATAGACACCTGGACTAATGAGACGATTTTATTGAAAAATTAATTGAAAAAGTCATCGAGTGGTTTGAAAGATATGAGGGAATAAAGAATGTTACCAACATACAAAGATATTATATAGACGCGAAAATCTAACCCATTTCCTTGTAGTCGGATATAAATTAGTAGGTACAAATGAGATACCATTTTTATTTATTATGGTCTTTCGCTGAACTAGAAATGCAATAAAAGTGTAAATCTTACCATATGACAAACTAAAATGAGACACGCTAATGCCAATTACCTGTTATTGTGACTTGTAAGTCACGAGTGAAGATAGGAACACAGCCAAATCATAAGGTTAACTAAAATAAACTAATATTGAAATAAAATTGTAGATATTTTTATAAGTATTCAAAAACATAGTTACAATACTTACATAGAAACTTCAAATAAGTCAAGTCGGAACTTGACAGCTAGCCCAATATGCTGGCCACATTGCCACGTTGAATTGCAATGTTTATTTTTTGTGAGTAAACTCCAGAATTCTGGTCTAACTTTGTCTTCACCAGGCGTTCAGACAAAATCGATATATTGCCTGTGACCGAGGTCACAGGCAAACAGGTCAGATGCGGGTCGGAACCCGCACGGACCCAAAATTTCCACTTCACTCCCCTCAGATATAAAAAAGTTACGGCTGCCGTAATATTTATTCAATCACCAATTGATTTGCTATCTGTACCTACATAAAGGAGGCGATTTTGCTCGCTTCGCGGTCTGCACTGGGCACAATGGGTTTCAGAACGGCGAAATGCATAGATATGCGTTAAACGGTGCAGTTCATGCTAATATGTTACCTATGTAGATGCAGCTGTACTTCACATACTACTCGTACACACCTCACGCCCGCGCCGCTTTCCACTTGTATACGACTACATGTAAAAGACGTATCTAAAGATTTACATTTAAAATCTTTATTTTTTATTTCCTTAGCAGGGTTTTGTCTTAAAGTAAGCAGTTCACAAAATGATTAGCGTTTTCAGTTGCATGCGCCAGTAAGGTTTTGCTGTAGGTAATTGGCCTGGGTAGAGCTAAAATACTTTCCACTATAAAGAAAGTTTCAGTTGCAGCTTGTCACCTTTTAGCACATACCTAATGCGATCATTATGATTGAGTCTGCGCCGGCTCAATCAAAAGCACTAGGTACAGATTGATGGAACACTTCAAATCACCTTCTCATCAGCTAACTTTTCAATAATTCCGATAACGGTTACAATTTTGTTGATTTTAGTGGCAGTCGAAAGTAGATGAAAAAAATAATAATTTTAAAATTTAAAAACCAACATAAAAAAGGAACAACAATAACCTCTACATACAGTGCCACCGACTTATCTGTTTGTCATCTGAAATCGGGCAGTTTTACTGGATGGATCCATATTGTAGTTTGGCTGCCCGACTTCAGACGACGAAAATGATACTGTATGTAGAGGTTATTTTTGTTATTTTTTTTAAGTCGGTTTTTAAATTTTTAATTTAACAAGCACCGTTGTTAGCTCCAAGTTAACATATATGCCTCTTTATATGTTTCAGTCTTACAACGCTAACACACAGCTAACATTTTAAACAATTACGAAACTTATTAGTTAGGTAATGAGTAGGTTCTATACTGAATAGGTAATAAGGCTAATATCAAAATGATCACTTTGGATTAATATTCAATATGTATTTCAGACCTTTTTAACTTGATATACCAACAGACAGAGAAAAAGTGAACTAACTTATCTATCATACTGAATTACGACCGTAGATCGTAAGCTACTGTGATAAATTTCTCATATTCAGCAAGGTTATTTATTCATATTCAGCAAGGTTTGCTTATTTACCGTTACTTACATACGTAAGTAACGGTAAATAAGCAACTCATCCGGCTACTTTCTTGAATATTCACGAAACGCTGGAAATGAAGTTTATTTTTTAATTAGCGCTCGCTTTTTCATAGGCCGGCTTCAATCAAGATAGGAGTAGTTTCGTGTGAATGGCCTACAGTGTACCGTGTACCGGTGTTGCCTCACGCATCGGGGACTGCCTCACCGATTATATGCAAATAAGATGTCATAACTTGTGAATAATTACGGCCAACCACGAATCGCCCGCGACCGACGAGCCACACAAATTGGATTTACGTGAAAAGCGAGTTTCGTAAGCGACATGACGTTCGTTACATGTTTTGTTCATCGACTGAAAGTAAATGAACATAATTTTGTTAATTATCTTTGATATGCTTTAGTGACTTCGATTTAATACATAATGTTTTGTTACGAAAGCGAAGAAGAAACTGTCACCGTCAGCTTTTTCTAAAATACAACAGCTTCATGTTTTTAATAGACTCTTCAGGTAGTGTTAGAAAGTGATTACATTCATCATCATCACCCCTCTCGCTTTCCTACTTTAACGTCTTAGAAAGTGATTATATTCAAAGACAATAAATCATTATTGTTGCTTATCCAAAAAAATAAGAGTGAGTAGGAGATAAAGTGTTTAGTTTGTAAACCAAAATTACGAGCTACATGATTATCTTACTTATTTTAATTTGGCAGTCGTCTAATATTTGTATTTTCCCAGCCCTAATATTGTAAGTCTCATTAACATACCGTCGCGTCGTAGCGCTTTTCACGAACAACCCCGACGTTGTGGAAATTGCGACCAACCTCGGGGGGCAGCGTGACCAAGCATGCTGCGTTAAGGGGTGCTCGGGTCGTTATACAAGCCAACCCTTCAACTAATCACAACTTCAAGATACCTACAAAAACACTGTACTTTATTACCACGACATAAAGTTTATGTTTCATCAACCAAGGTGGTTGTTACAATGTTTTTGCTTGGTGCATGATTAAAGGCCTGCGTGTCCGCCGTTCTAGTCGCGATAGCGGGAAAATGGACGGTTGACTACGTTTATGGCTTACCCGCTGGTGCTCGGATTTAAACCATATACATAGACGTGCTCGTAAATACTCAGTACACGAACAGACGCCACGATATACCGCCTTAATAAGGTTTATTTTGTATACGTATGGGAGTTCGTGTCGTTTACAGTTGAGATTTATACCATATTTGTACACAATTTGTTAATATATTTAGCTAGTTTCTATTCTAATAAATAGTTTTGTCTATAAGTAATGCATATAAACTTGTGTTCGATTGTTGAGTAAATATTTCGAGAGTGTACATTAATGTTCAAATTTGATAAAAACCTTTGAAACTTGGTTAAATTTTTACGGTTGCATAAAACGTAATCAAAAGTATATAATAGGCTAGGGAAGGTAATTCAAGCAACTTTCCAGATATCAATATATACAGTATACAGTTCAGTTCAATCGCTTCAGTAGCTTTCCACACAAAAGAGTTAAATTATAAATTGTGATAGGTTATAATTATAAAAGTATTTCATAAAATAACATATGTTGGAAAAAAACAATGTAATATGTACTTGATTCATTAAAATTCTCGTGAGAATACTGCACATCTGTGACTTTATGAAAGCAGCAATTACCAGACAAATAAACGATCTCTTTGATACTTACATTGTCTGATGAAATTCTAGGGAGATACTAAATACCACTTACGGTATGCCTGTACTCGGACTTACATCGAATTGCATACATACGCAACATTTCTATAATAACAATTTCAAAAATCACAACAAAAATAAGGAAGTCGATGCGGTTTTGCGGTTTACTGCTTGTATGATGTAGTGAAAAGAGATAATAAAGTAGTGCGTATGAAATTATTACAAAAGATAAATACTGGCAAGGTCAGGTTTTGTTCGCGAGCTGTTTATATCAGAATAAAGTGATTCACATCGCCAAGGGAGAACCGCTTTTATTACCGTTTATTTGTTTGATTTATAGTGTAATTTTGTTTTTTTTTATTAAAATAAACAATTAGCCGGTTAATTTGTCCCACAATTTCTTATTATTACGTTTTAATAATTAAAACAATTTTATTTAAATCCAATGCAAAACGTAAAGCTTTTAATATTATCGCAGAACAAAAGAAAACATGCAAGTAATCCATTGTTCGACGGATATTTAACTGATGTTACACGGAACAGAATGTAATTTAAAAAACCGCTAAACTATAGCTCTCACAACGTAAGTTTTACGACACAAAAGTCGAAAAAGTATTACGAGATGATATTTCCGTGGTTAAAACGTTTGATCTGTAATTAGGGTGTTTAATAGCTATAATAGCTTTTAACGGTCTCAATCGAAAACCATTGTGTTTTTTACGTCTTACATTCGCTTCAATAATTGAAACTGTGGAAGAAATCAAAGAAAAAGAAAATGAAATCTTTTATGCGTTTATAAAATTAAAGCAATCAGAACTTCACGGTTTAAGTATAGAAAAAATATAATTGATTTGGTAATTGTATCCGAAACATGCTTTAATTTGATTAGAATACATAGTTTTAAAGTGAGTAAGTACTTAAGTTAAAAGTATTTTTGCAGAGATCTAAATTTCATTAGCTTTATATCTAATGAAATCTAGATCTCTGCAAAAATACTTAAAATAAAGAAATACATCCTTTATTTTTTAGCCAGTTAGCTGAATATCAAGTATTTTATAACCACGTTGGGAAATTACCACTTCTATTTCTTTCGAGATAAAAAATTGCCTATGTCCATTTCCAAAGTCATTTCATATTTCATTTATTCAAAATGTATTTAAGTAGTAACGGGTTGACAGATATAGATACAATCCGCAAATAGCATTTTTGGTTTAGAGTTTTAAATGGTTTTTAGTTTTTACACTAAATATTATAGTCAATCGACCTAAATTACCCAGAATAGTAACACTAACTGAATTAAATACTGTATTAAGTAAGTTAAAGTGCAAGGGTGTCCAACTGGTAGGCTTTTTGCGGAATGCGATACATCGGAGAGGCAGGTGCGGTCGCAGCGCAGGACCGACGTTAATGAACACAATGAAGACGTATTCCTACGACTATATCCGGCGTTGATCGATTGATTTACTCGCTGCCACCGCGCTCGAGCTTTTTGTATTCGAATGTCGCCCGACATTTGCATATCAGAGTCGCGGGGAACGAATTTAAAACAAGACGTACGATGGGAGCCGTGATGTGCTAGATACCGCACTTACGAGGGGATATGACGATTTGCATATGACAGCGCTTTGGGGTTATTAATTTACTTTTTGTCGTTGTCGGAATTATTGATAAGGATATGTGAAATGCTCTACGCACATTCCGATCGCTATCTGACATTGTAATATCTATTTTTATAATTTGTTTTTGATGTACTAGTTGCGTCCCACAGTTTTACCTGCGTAGTACATATTCAAACATCTCATTGTTGGGAGATGTAATATAGGTAAGTATATACACAAAAACTTTGAAGTTTATACTCGTAATAAGTGTTAGAAGAATTTAAACGTAAAACAACGTTATTTTCCGTATAAATAATAACTTAAACACAAAACGAATAGTAATTATTCGTTTTACTATAAACAGAACGTTTTTTCAACCCATTTCTATAAAAATGGCAAAGTCATTAGAAAGTTAAACTTAAATGTTTATGAGTTGATAAGCAATCACTTGCAACTGCTGTAAGCGAGCTGTGTGTGCTCACTGTACACCCGCCAATTACTCCTGGGTACACGTCGCCAACAGTAAATTGCGTCAAAGCCTATACTTACACTACACCAAAGTGCACTTCCAACGATTGAACACCCACTATCTAGATGTGACACGAAAGTTATTCACTCATACACTGCTTTAAACGGAAATTACATTACGAAATTACAGACATGCATTGTAAAGTTAATTTCACATTTATTTCTTAAACTGAATTACTATAAGTTATATTTTTATTTTAAGTGCTTAAGCCCGCACTGGGCGTTCATAGAACTTTTTTTAATGAAAGATATATTCACAAAAACACAGCGCGAGGTATATATCTTTTCATTAAAAAAGTTCTGAATTACTATATTACATAAGCTAGTAATATTTTAAAAAGTGTATGTATATGTTAAACTGCTTGACCAGGTGCGA
The DNA here is from genome assembly GCA_949358125.1 of Idaea dimidiata. Classification (NCBI taxonomy): domain Eukaryota; kingdom Metazoa; phylum Arthropoda; class Insecta; order Lepidoptera; family Geometridae; genus Idaea; species Idaea dimidiata. The sequence goes on along the minus strand of OX442339.1, from coordinate 7,919,373 downwards.
TGAAACTCGGTATGTTGATAGCTGAAGACCTGAAAGATCACATAGGCTACTTCTTATACCGATATTCTATACGATCGCGAGTAAAACTTGTTTAGGAAGTTAAAACCTAAATAAGAACATCTGTGTTTACGAAACTTTTTGTGGAAGTTGATTTAGTCTTGCATGTTACTAATTTCGTGGTATAATGAACTAACCACCATTTCTGAGCGATGATTCTGAGTCATAGATAAAACCAGTGCAGTGCAGTGCCAGTGTAAATATGCTAACAAATCGTGTGAATTTAGAGAGTTTAAAACCAGTGCAACTCCAAAATGTAACAACAATTACTTTCGTACCTACATGAATTATAGGGTTGATTTATTCTGTTTTAGTCAGCGTATCATCTGGTACAACTTGCATTTGCTTAATAAGTTTTTGAAGACAAACTTGCTCAATGGATACCTATAAAAAGCCTGTATTTTCTCTAAATTACCATTCGCCAATGTCTCATTGGATTAAATTGAGTTTGTAATTATGCAAAACAATGTAAAACTGATATGTTAATACGTTGTCGGGACGATTTAGCACCCCTCCGGCATCGCGTATCGGTACCATTTGTAACTGTTTAGCGGAGGGTTACAACTGTATCTTGATCTACAACAAATATCGTCACTAAGTATTTTCACTGAAAGTAGAGTTTTATGAACTATTAACGTCGTTTAAACATATGTTTTGGACGACCTTTGAGATTCGATTCCCGCCAGGTGCAATTTTTTTCTGAACAAAACACCTACATACCTATAACTGCTCTACAATGTTACTTTATTTGACCAAAAAGATCAACGTAAAGCGAGTCTTTATTCCCTAGGTGCATAAAGTGTTCATTATACACTTAGGGCATAAAGTAATTTAAATTTGGAATCATATGGGTGTATTTCTATATATAATATGTATGTATTTACAAAAGAAAAATAAATATAAGTAGTATATCCGTTGTCTAGTCACCGTCACACAAGCTTAGCAGCTTACCACGGGGGAAGCCTTAGGGCGATCTGGAGACCGAAAATTTCATTTCAGTATCATCCACACTCATATACGAAACGAAGAAAAGGACTGTAACTAGTTCGTTTTTTGATCTGATTCTAATATTTAAAAGTACGTTAACCCTTTAGATTAGAATACATTAGAGTTCTAACACACTTTTGACAAGCTGCTAATCATATTCAAACACCTTGCGGACTTTGAGAATATTAAGCGTTAGTCGCCCTTATGATCGGTCCTTAAATCATATAAAAGAATGAAATACAGACAGGTGTGTCTTTAAAACAAAAGTTGACTTGGATATTAGATAGGGTTAAAATTTAAAAGAAATTTCTAGTGATAATGTGGTTGAAAAATGTTTTAAGTGAACATTTATTATTTCGTACCCTAGAAATGGTGAGTATGACGATTTTCTTAACATAAACAACCATAATTTTTAAATTAGCTATTCTCATATTATTTAGTTTGTAAACATTTGATATTGAATGTTATATCTTACTTAGCTACGTCTTGTAGTTTCACCCGCGTAAGTCCCGATGGGGATATCGGGATCAAAAGGAGATTATATTATGATAATGCAGCTTTCTATTTGTGAAAGATTTTTTTGAAATCGACAAACGAACAAATAAATCTGACGACGACCTCTGTGGCGCGTCAGGCGAACGCTTGGCTGCAATGCAGAAGGTTGCGGGTTCGTTTCCCGCTAAGTGCAAATATTTATGTTTAAAAATAAAAATAAATATTTGTATCTGGTCTGGGTGCGATAAATATAAGTAAAATATCCGTTGTCTAGTCGCCGTAACACAAGCTTAGTTACCATGGGGCTAGATGGCGCTGTGTGTTGTTCTCAAAATTTATTTGTAAAAATAAAACTTTCCTCTTTATGATGTTAGTAAGTTTTAAATATTTGGTTAAAACATTGTAGTACGTATCTTCTATATAAAACAATTTTCATACAAAAAGAAGTGTAGAGTAAGAGGTATTTCTTCAAGTGTAGGTACTTATATTCTTTAAGACCTACGTACACATATGATATAGTCAGTGATACTTGTCTGTCCAATAAAATGATTTTGATTAATAAAAAATGCGTATCTCCATCAAACCGGAACATCAACATTTATTCGAACGTATGGGCGGAGTGTTTACTTCGCTGCAATTAAAACTACATCAACCGAGCACAACGGGCACCGGCATGCGGCATGACCACCCCGTGACCATCTTCCATCTAATATTCCTTATAAATTTCAATTTTATTGTATAACCAATTAACACGGACTCCTACAACCTCCCATAAACTCATTTCCTTTACTATTAACTATAGAGATCTAACTAAACTGGACGGATGTGAAAATTAAAATTGTATATACAGTACTTCGACGTTCCAAAGAAAGGCACTGATGTGCAGATAAGCAGAAACGGGCAACTGACGGTAGCCATTGTTTTAACATGTGAAAATGTTTAATAAAACGGGAGATTAACATTTTGACGGTTTATAATTTGATTTTAATTAGTAGTTGAGTAATTAGAGAATATTTATCTGATGAATAGACGAAAATTTTGATTGAGAAGCAATTACCTAAGTACTACCTATTGTTTGTGGAATATTTAAATAACGGTTCTCCTACCAATACATAATGAATGGTATTTATTTATCTTCTTTGCTTTCCCTGGAATCTACGAGCAAATGATTTGAAGATGTTTAGTTTGTAATGAATATGTAGACTCCAAAACTACTGCACCGATTACGATAAAATAAGTATAATATGAGGAAGCATTGAATTCTTGAGTAACGAATCCTATTTTTATCCTAATCTACAAACATGATACTAAAATTTTAAGGTAGATACTATGCAAATATTAAGAAAATTTACTTAACATCTAAGTAAATAATATATACCAAATATGGTTATAAAACGCTTTATTTACCAAAGTATAGTTTTCCAAAGAAGGCGTAAGGAAGCAGCCAATGAGGGCGTCAATAAAACGTTAATTGCAAGGGGAATTCTCGATGAATGCTCGCCAATGAGTGAGCATTAGGGGCCATTTACATAACGGGCATATGCCGTGCCCATTGAGCATTCAATGTAACTACATAAAACGTACATTAAAATTTATGTGAAGATTATTAAGATAAGTACTACGTGGTTATTGCATTATTAAATAATCTACGATAAGTGAACTTTTTATATTCTTTCTTTTTTCAAGTATGATAAATATTGGCAGCCTTTATTTCCGAGACATTGCGAATGTCGCCTTCGCTGGTACTGTCACGTCTTGTGAAAACCGGTCAGTTACGTGGGGAACAAATGTCTTGCCATGGCGCCTCTGGCTGACCGCTAGGACTTCTTGGGACTGGGTAGACCCAAGAAGTCCTAGCTTGACGTCGTAAAGGGTGATATGCGTGATAATGGGTTCACTACATGGGATTTCGAAGATCGTGCGAAGTGGAGACGCAAAAGCAGGCAAGCGGGAACATCGCTTGGATGATGATGATGATATGTGTCATAAATATTAAATAAATAAAAGTCATTTACTTCTGAGTACTTATAAGTATTGTATGTTAGCATTTTTGTCAAGAGAGGACAAAAGCAGTTAGTACTACAACTGTGATATTACAAGGATTCGTCCTACAAAAACCATACCATAACATGTTCGTTTAGCACTATTGCTATGCCTACCTATGTATACCTATGTAATACCTATGTATTTACCATAATATTGTTCAAATTCTTCACAAGAAGAGAAATCCAAACAATGCCAGAAGCAGCTAATGCTAATCAATCTAAATATATTAACTGCTCTCTCCTGACTGACTGATGGATCAATGCACTGCCATCCCAAAGGTTCCAAGGAATTATCGGGATCAAAAGTATCATATGACTCCAAATCGGTTGAACCGTTTGACCGTGAGAGAGTACCTACAAATAAACAAACTTTCGGATTTTAATACTAGTTTAGATTTGGATAGGTTAACCCTGTTACGCAAGCGAGGCTATACCGAAATAATGTAGTTTTTATATCGACAAAACACTAAAAGGGGAATATAAGTTTCATGGTCCTCGAGTACACGCGGAAGCCTGCTACTGTGCGACTATTGTGAACGAACAGTCTTCAATCGGTTACCACACTAGTTCGTCTCGCTGTAAGCTCAAAGCCTCGCCGCAATCTTTGTCACCTGTTCACACTAACCATTACAATAAGACACCGAATGTGTCCGTTGGATAGGAAACAAAGTGTTTGCTGTTGAATAAGCTAATGAGAAAATTTTAAACGTTGCAAGTATGTAGATAGGTACATTTTCAAAAAGCTTGTGACCAAATTAGATTTAGAATGATAGAAAATAAAAAATAAGTACCTAATACAATAAAAAACAAAAAAAAACAACTATAATCTGTGGCGGCTTTATTTATCGCTAAAACGGTATTTTCCAGGAAACCGTTGGATTAACAAGAAACCAAACATAGGCCTTTATAGCCGATGAAATTAAAAAGATGGGAGCTTTATATTAGCTAAAACTTTTTGCCTTACCCTTCCGTCAAAACAGCGGTCCTTTCGTACGCTTTGGATTCAATATGACGCCAGCTATACAGGGTGAAATTATGTCACTCTGTATAAGACTATATAAAGTTGCAACGATTAGCAAATGCACTATAAATCAAAAATACCAAACAGAAAATTAAATTCTACCACTCTTCAAAATATATTTTTTAACATGTATTTTTTTTTATATATTTTTACCTAGGCTATAAAACTTCACCTCAAATCTACAAATTCTCAATAAATCTTTAGATAAATAAACACCTTTAGGTACCTCACCTTTGTGGTAAATAAGAATGAGCTCAAAAATGTCAAGGTTCTTATAAAATACCAGCCAGTTATACCTGACTATTTAATAATACCAACAAACTACATTAATTTCATTTAAAAATCAAACAAAGTTACGTACGTACGAACAAAATGCACTTTAGACGGAATATAAAATACTTACATTTTAAAAAAATATTATGTCTACGTAACTTATCTATTTTTATTTTTATTGTGGAAAAATAACTCGATTTTGATGTCACTCTTTATTTTTCCATTGTTCATAACACAGGTTCATAAACAACCCATTTTTACAGTAAGTAAGTCAACGAGCTCAATTAAGCACTAATAAAAACTGAATAATTCTTTAATCTTTTTTTTCTTAATATATAAAAATGAATCCCTATTTCGCGTGGTCACGGCATCACGTCTGAACGACTGGACTGATTTCGACAATTCTTTTTTGTTCAGTTCCTTATGATCAGGAGAAGGATCTTATGCCAGAAATTGTTAAATGTTGGATATAGACTTACGCGGATGAAACCGCGGGGTGCAGCTAGTTTTCAATAATTGTTACCAACAACAGAATCTTCCTGCACTATCTATTAAGTTAGTCTAAGAGTGAACATTTAGAGTTGATTGTATTTTATACGCCACATTTGAAATTAAAAAAAAGTTAATGGTGGACAACCCATATCACTTAGGGATATGAAAAATAGATAAGTAGCCTATTCTCAGATCTACTGAATATGCATATAAAATTTCGTAAAAATCGGTCAAGCCGTTTCGGAGGAGTATGAGAACTAACACTGTGACACGAGATTTTTTTTAATACGAGACGTGACATAAAATACTGACAAAGGGTAAAATAGTTACTTATCTATACCTAAATGGAATATAAATTGTGAATACATAAATTTCAAATGATTTGTCATTTTTCTGATCACTATTGTACCTCCATCTCGTCACAACTTAAATCTCACATAAGTAAAATTTTCAATAGAGGCAGACAACATAAATCATAAAATTAATCCGAAATCACACAATTGAATCATCCGTGGTCACGCGCACACTACCTCCAGAAAAAATAATTTACGACCTCAAAAATTGTAAACAATACAAGGTAATGTGTCAAAATACAACACAAAATATGTTAACAGTCCAAAAAAAAAGGTTCGAGTACTCATAATAAACCGAAGAGACCCACTTAAGTGGCGACAACAAAAGGTGTCTCTGCAGCATGAAAAGCTATGAACTTCTGAAGCAGTTAATAGCTCCATTGTACAGTGGACTCCAACGGTGTGACCCCTTAATGTGTTGTAATAATTCTTAATTTATACCAGGTTCACGGTGAAAGGGTTCGTCCCAAATTGTCGTAGTAGATTTTGTGCTTGTCATCGACGATGACGAAGGCAAAAGTGTAACTTCTCATAGGGAACAAATACATAAAGTAGATTCATTTAGTCAGTTATTGTATCAACAAAAGGTAATTCAAAATATTTGAACTATTTCTCATTTCATACCTACAGCGTGTGTGGCCTTCCATATAGAGAAATAATTTGTGTGAATGACTCACCGGCTAAATAACCACGATACGAAAAATAGAACAACAAATGATACTATCACAAGAAAAGAGAGCAATTGTTTTTAATCTATTCTAATATTATATGACTAGCTGCGCTCCGCGGTTTCACCCGCAGAAGTGAAAAACGGGTTATCAAAAGCGCGTTCAGACATGAATTTTAAAAGTTATATAATTTGTTCTACTACTTTTCCTAAGTCCTCTAGATATTTTTTTTTAATTTTCTTCGAAGTACAGACTTTTTGTCCTTTCTTCCTTTATTAAAAGTATAGATAGAAGATATAGAAGAAACTACTGAACCCATTTCCAAAATAATTTCACCAATAAGAAGCTACATTAATGTGAAGTATCATAGGATACTTTTGAACCCGATATTCCCACGGGGTCAGAACTTACGGGGGTGAAACCATGAGTCGCAGCTTGTATAAAATATTTGCTATGATTATTCGTCTATTCGTATGTACCACGTCTTCAGCATCACAACAATCGAAGCTACATTTCAAATTGTTTGGTTATTACTTAAAAACTATCAATCAACACACTTGAGAACTGCGGGTCGAGACAATGAATGATAAAGAAATGGAGCTAATGTAAATAAATGTTCAACGATATTTTAAGACCAATGGTCAGTGGTTATAAAGTGGAGATGGATTTTATGAATTTTAGACGCTTATATTTTTGTGTTATAAATCTTTGTGTTGAATTAAGCGCCTATTTTCCTTAAACATACACATAGGTAGGTAGTAATTTAATAAATATATATAGTTAACTAGCTGTGCCCGGCGGTTTTACCCGCGTAAATCCCGGTCCCGCAAGATTATCAGGATCAAAAGTTTTTCCTATGTTACTCTCCATCACTTAAACTGTTTCTAAGCAAATGTTCATCCAAATCGGTCCAAAAATAAAAATAAAATGTTAGGAGTGGACAACCCTTATCACTGGGTATGAAAAATATATGGTAGCCTATTCTCAGATCTACTGAATATGCATATAAAATTTCATAAAAATCGGTCAAGCTCTTTCGGAAGAGTATGAGAACTAACACTGTGACACAAGAATGTTATATATAAGAAGACCAATAAATTATTCAATATACTCGTACCTATATAATTAGATTCAACGCCTACCTACTTATTGATATTTTCTAAGTTATACATCACTAGCTGGGTCCCGTGGTTTCACCCGCGAAAGTCCCGATCCTGTGGGAATGTCAGGATCGAAAGTAGCCCATCTCATAAGTTGGAACAAAACACACATTTGGTTTTTTTTAAGTTAAGTTTTTTAGAAGTCTATCGCAAGCAAACAACGTAACACCTTTGAATTTGTCACAGTACCTGTCTAAAAATCTTGGCGTTATCATACCAAAAGCTTATTGAAAAGAAGAACACATGGAATACAAAACAACGTTTACCCACCTAATAGATATCTAATAGGTACGGACTATGTATGAGAATATAGTTTTTAATTTTTAAGTAGGTATACCTACCTATCCTGTTATTCATTCAAGAAAATGCAATTTTACCTTTGATTTGTATAGAAAATTTGTGTCACGATGACACAATTCACACACAACACACACATTTAACATAAAATGTACGTACAGCGTAAAAAGGTAAAAATCCTCCGAAGTTTTCTAGGTTAAATCACAGTAGATGCCTACAAAAACTAAGTTTACTTTGTAATAAAAATAATGAATCCTTCTCCACAATAAAGCAACTTATCGATAATATGAGTTACAAGCGCACACACAACAAGTGAAGCTAACAAGGTCCGATCCACAACATTCTATTGGCGTTAATCCTAAATTATTGCATCCAATAAGTAATCACTCGTCATACCACGGCGCATTTCACACCCAGCCGAAATGTTCATCAATTATAATAAATAACACAATTAGATCAAATAAATAATACGAATAAATTATTATTGTATGTAAGATGGATATCTGTAATTAATTTAATTATTGAAAGGTTCACCTACTAATACTTATTTGGAGTAAGAATCTTGTTTCAACAACAATCAAGTTTATGAGTGAATTTAAGGTTTAGGTTTCATCTAGGCAAGCATGTTACACCATCGACCTCATCGTCGCTTGCCATCAGGTAAGATGAGGTTAAATGCTAGCCTATCCCATATAAAAAAGAACATTTGCATCAAGTCTAGAGTGATTTCTTCTAGGCACTACATCGTTGATTTCGTGGTCGCTTCACATCAGTGATGTGAAATCAAACGTTATCATATATGCATCGACCAACTCCAGACATCAAATAATAGGGGTTAAAGTATGAAATTGCCGTTTTATTGCAATAGGTTCTTTGAATTGACATAGAATCTTCATGGTTTGAGGTTTTCGAATGAAACTTTTTTCAAATGGTTTCTGTGATGTTCTTTTTTTAAAAAATGTGAAACATTTGAATATCGACTTTCAATTGTTTTTGTTATTCAATTTAGACAAGAAAGATGGATACTGCGAAAATTCGAGTGATTTTTGAATACGAGTTCCGACGCGGAACTAACGCGGCAGTAACAGCCCGCAATATCAATGCTGCGTTTGAAGAGGGGTCTACTAATGAACGCACCGTGCGATTTTGGTTTAAACGCTTTCGTGATGGAAATTTCGACTTAAAGAACGAGCCACGAGGAAGACCGCCCACACAGGTGAATAACGATGAATTAAGAGAGATAGTGGAAGCGGATCCTAGTCAAACTACCCAGGAATTAGCGGCATGGTTTAACGTTACCTTACCCACTTTATTGACTCACTTGCGTCAAATCAATAAAATAAAAAAAATAATTTAACAATTAAAAAACCGACTTCAAAAAGAAACAAAAAATAATTTAAATAACAACCAAAAAAAAGAATTGATAAAAATTACCAAAATAACCTCTACATAGGTACAGAGCCACCGACTAATTAATCTGTTTTATCATCTGAAGTCGGGCAGCCAAACTAAGTACAATATGGAACCAACCAGTAAAACTGCCCGACTTCAGATGATAAAACAGATTAATTAGTCGGTGGCTCTGTACCTATGTAGAGGTTATTTTGGACATTTTTATCAATTCTTTTTTTTGGTTGTTATTTAAATTATTTTTTGTTTCTTTTTGAAGTCGGTTTTTTAATTGTTAAATTATTTTTTTATTTTACCCTTTTTAGTATACTTACCTACCTAAAAATCAACAATATTGTTACCGTAATTTTCATTATTGAAGAGTTTGCTGATGAGAAGGTGGTTTCAGGTGCCCCATCAATCTGTACTTAGTTCTTTAGGGGTCTATTCTTTAAGTCCAAAAATGAGTAATTTATTGAATTTTGGGATGCTATCCTGTCCATCATTCCGAAGATACTCATCAGATCCTTACCAAACTTTCATGGGACCACCTCGTAGCTTTCACCTTTCCATTAAAAAAAGAATCATCTCAATCGGTCAAACCATCTTTGAGTAATCGATAAACAACTGGATTGATTAATGCGTTTTGAGGAGCATTTCCGTTCATCACTCCGAAGACCCTCATCAGATCCACATCAAAGTTTTATGGGACCATCTTGGAGCTCCTACCTATCCATTAAAAAAAGAATCATCTTAATCCGTCAATCCGTCTTCGAGTAATTGGTAAACATAAAAAAAAAAAAAAAAAAAATTATACATACAGACGAATTGATAACCTCCTCCTTTTTTTTGAAGTCGGTTAAAAAATACGAAAAATGGGTGCCTCATGATTTGACTGATCTGCAGAAAGAAACGCGTGTTGAAACTTGTGTTGCCTTGTTGAACCGGTACAGAAATGAAGGAATATTGGATCGAATTGTAACATGTGATGAAAAGTGGATTCTTTATGATAACCGGAAAAGAAAAATGCAATGGCTGACCCCAGGTCAAATGCCACAACAGTGTCCTAAAGCAAAACTTACCAATAAAAAGGTAATGGTAACTGTTTGGTGGTCTCAGCATGGTGTTATTCACTATAGTTTTCTTCGATCTGGTCAAGCAATTACGGCAGATGTCTATTGTGCCGAACTCCGAACCATGTTGACAAAACTAGCAGTAAAACAGCCCCGACTCATGAATCGATCTTCACCATTATTGCTCCACGACAACGCGAGACCTCACACAGCACGAGAAACCATTTTGACCCTTCAGGAACTGCACTTAGAAACCATTCGTCATCCTCGTATTCACCAGACCTTGCTCCAACGGACTACCATTTTTTTCGTGATTTGGACAATTATCTACGTGACAAGAAGTTTTCTTCCCAGGAGGCAGTACAAAATGCTTTCACACAGTTTGTGCAGTCTAGATCGTCGGAGTTCTATCGCAAAGGCATTAATAACCTTCCCATTAGATGGCAGCAATGTATAGATAATAATGGCAACTATTCTGATTAAATAAATTTGTTAAAAATTTAAAAAATAAACAATTAAGATTTTCAGTACAAATCGGCAATTTCATACTTTAACCCCTAATACAATAAATACTAGTAATGCTTTGGTACCTACCTATTTTTTATTTATGTATCAGAATAAATATACATAACAAAAATACTAGTCAATATACATAAATTAGTAGAATACAATGTCCAAATATGAAACATAGCCAAATTTAAATCTAATTAAACAACCCACCCAGAATTGTACCCTGCGTAAAAGTACCTACCCATAACACTGGCAGCATTGCCGCGTTGTATTTGAATGGCCAGTCTTTGCTCTAGGTACGAACCGGAGCAGGGGTCACCTGCGTCCTCTCCTGCAATATACGACCTACCTCCCCCACCAGATCCCTCTCCTCTGACCTCTGACCCCTAACAGCCCAAGATCTCTAAGGAAGGTATGGTAGTATAAACTTTACTTTATTCATGGCAAAGAATACAGGATAAAGTAAAGGTTATAGTAATGATCAGTGGGAAACAAGCCGGGCAGCAATGAAGTTTCTAACGACACGAGTAAGAAATTAACTTTGACAGTAAGTAGTGGTGTAATTCAGCAATGTTCGTGCTCACGAATCGAGTATCGACAGGATAATGGGTGGACCTCGATCGCCGCAGTTTCAGGGCTTTACTGCTCAGTCATCTTTAGAGATACTACCTAGGGTTCTATGGATACTTAGAACTAGCTATGAAATTCGAAAATTAGCCATCAAAGACACATAATAGGTATTTACCTAACTCAAATAGGCTCAAATGGCGTTTTCCCCCCGGCTTGTCGATGATCCTTGTCGATGAGCTCAGGTAACCGTGAATCGATGGACATCGATAGGTTTAGTGGGTAAGCCTCTGGCCGCCCACCATCTAAGGGGTCAGAAGGACCCCCAAACACCGAGCCACTGTCCACGGAAGCGGCGTGATAGTCTTAAGGTTATTTGTTAAAAGGTAACGTACGACATATTTCTTATTATAGTTCAACTAGGTAACTGTACAACTTTATATACATTAAAATTTAAAAAAAAATACACATAAGCATTATTTTAGTTAGAAAATCAGTGTAGTTTCCAACCCTACACCATGAAGCCGATGAAGGCTCACTCATCGAGTTCAAAAGCCAAGCGGCTATCTGTTACAACCGTTGTAATGTTGGGGTTACGAAACCGAATGCTACAATTTCTATCTCACACCGTTCCCGTTTAAAATCAGTCAATAACTTACATCAATATACTCTGGCACGGTTAGTTAACTAGGTTTGTTTCTATTTTATCTTCGAAATAAATTAGTAAATGTAGATACTCGTACCTAAATAATTATAATGGTGTGTCTGTCTAAAAATGTTTATTTTTTAGGTTTTTTTTTCTGTCGGAGAACTCCTGATGACCTAATCTTTAACGTTTTAATTAAGATATTAGCTTCACAGCATTTGTTCTTAAAAAAATTCTAAGCTTTTCTAGCCGGGCAACAAAAGCAAAGTGTTCAATGTTTTTAGTTTATGTAACTACGGAGTAACTCAAAGATGACTAGTACTCGTTTTAATCAGTTGTCTGAAGTGATTTGTTTTATTTTCGGCCTGTTCACGGTTTCCTGTCTAGTCCTGTCTTAGTCCAGTCCCTAATTAAAATTATAAAGAGTATCTTTCCGAACGTGACACAATGTACACTAAAATTTTAGCAAAGATTTATATTTTAAGAAGTCACGAACTCACGCTTTCTTACTGAGAGCTAATGACTCAACCGCAGTTGAAAGAGCCTCTAATAAGTGCCTTTAGGACAAAATAACAAACACACTTGGAGCTGTAAGCTGTGTATGCTTAGAGAATAAACTCTAAAAACTTTAGCCAATCTTTTATGTTTTTATTTCCTATAGGTAGTATGACCTATTTTCAAATAAAAAATCTTATTTTTTTTGGTCATGAAGTATAATTTCCAAAACAGTTTTTTTAATCAAATAATTAAAACAATTCGAACCTCAGTGAGACAAAGATTATATGTAAAACTGGGTCTAAATATTTCTAGCACTGTTGAAGGGTTATAACTCTTTATAACGTAGCTAAACCGCTGGCTAGAAGATAAAATGTATGAGAGGTTACAGAGGTTACTTTTACGTTTACTTGTGGAGATTTCAAAAACTGAAATAACCACAGTTCCTCTTCTTGTTTGTTAGTACAATTAACAAACAAGAAGAGAAGCTGTGTATTAAACCTATAAATAACAAATATAGGTATAGATATAGGTAGACACCTAAAAACAGGCTACTTACTTTAGCAGCATCAATGGGAGGATCCAAGATCGATACATCATCATTATAACGTATGAGGTTAAATGATGCTTATAAAACCTAATGAGGTAGAATTACGCCATTACCAGCCATAAGTGATATTAAGTGAATAACTCGTGAGCAAGCAGACTGATTTAATATCGCATGGCCTCTAGTTATCATGTATCAAACTTTACTTACATGTCGGGTTACTTCTGAGAATATTCACGTCACAGAACAGATTGGAAGTACAGAGATGGCATTGTGTTTTTCGCTCTATGAAAACTAAAATAAATTGTTTGATGCTAATTTGCTAACAGGTTCGGTTGGTCGCAATGCTAAAGTTTTTATTATTATCGGCAAAATATAATTATATTTCCATTATTAACCCGTTTTAAATAAAACATGAACATGGTAGGTAACTACTTTACTTATCCGTCAATATTAATATTATAAATTTAATTGTAGGTATGTTTTAGTTGTTAGTAAAAAAGGCATTTATTAAATAAATTACAGAAAGCTTAAATTAAAACTAGTTATAAAACTAAACATAACCTCCAATCCAATTAATTTAACCGAATACAAACAAAGTCAAAATTTAAAACTAAATGAACGATTCACCCCGAATCGTATCCGACGCAAAGGAACTCATTACACTGGCAGCATTTCCGTGTTGTATGGCAATGGCCAGCCTTTGCTCCGGGTACAAACCGGAGCGAGGGTATCCCGTATTCTCTCCCGCAATCTACGCCCTAGATAGGTATTAGATAAAATAAATAAGAATACTTTAATCTTATTTAAGAAATCATATTAAACAATGATGTTTCTAGTATAAATAAAATATATATAAATTCAGTTAATCCTCTGCACCAAGGTATAGTCCAGAAAGAGCGACATTGAGAGACGTCAGTGCTCGGCGAATGATTGATGGGTTCCGAAACCTGCGCCCACGGCGAACTCGGGATTTATCGACGACTCTCAGCGCACAGACACACACATCCGTTTTGCAGCCGTGCGGGAGGCGAAACATCACTCCGAACATATGTAGATATCAACTTCTACCCAAACTAATTGATTGACATTAAAAGAATTAGAATACAATTGCCTACAAGGGTTATTTCGACGACAAAAGTTAACTGCGCCTATTAAAATATCAGCTTGCAGAATTAAATGAACTAACTAATGCAATAGCAAGTCTTTTTTGAATTAGGGTATAGTTTTCCTGCAATATAAAACAAACTTGCGAAGTAAAACAAACGTCCTTAGTGATTCTATCGCAAACATATCACGGATAAAGTAGGCAACAACGATATCCTTTCAATAAATCACGTTGTAAAACTCTGCGGCCATACATTAAAGCGATAATCTAAGGCTCCGCAAGTGCAGTTATTACCAATAAGATTTATTGCATTCACTGTTATTATCTCCAAAAACTGTGATATTTGAACCCTTTTGTTTGTAACTGCGCCGCCAGCCAAACAATGAACAGGTGAAATGCTGATCGCCGGAACAGGGAACGACTCGACCGACCGACCTTTCTTCATAGTTTTTGTTACCTTTTTTGTTGACCATCATAGGTAAATGGTGTCCAGATAAAGGTCGAACTAACACCAGCAGTAATTAGCGGCAGTTAATAAATCGGTTATCTCGATCTTTTGACTCGACAAGCGTATTGATTGCCGAATGTGCTGCCTATAATCGTTGCCTATAATTATTCTAAATTCATAGATATATTTTACGATATTTATGATTAACAAATACTATGATTTTGTAATGCTTTAATCGAAGTTAATCGTAATCAATCATACGGACGGGAGGTATGGCTTTGAAACGAACAACGTGTCAATTTTTAAACGATAACTTTGCTTTGTCTGATGTTTATGGTAACAGAGATCACGGCGGCTGATATGGTTCTCTGTTGGAAATCAATTTGTCGGAATGAAGGCACGGGTGATGTCATAAGTGAGGTTCTTTTAAGACTACATGTGCCTCGCAATTTCACTCGCGTAAATCCCAATCATATAAGATTACAAATCCCAGTCATAAAAGATTACCGAAATTATAAAAAAAATGCGATATCATTATTTTTATGTACTTGCAATATAATCTGTGTTAACTAAATCTTAAAGATGTTGCTCTTATTAATGTAATATATTGAGGTAGGTATGCTATTGAGTAGGTACTTATGTTTTTTTCTTATCTGTGCAAACAAGATCAGAATAATATATAGTTCCAACCAAATATTGCAAATTGTAGGCACATTTGAGTCACTGTACATAAAAAAAACAAAGTTTCTTTTGACTTTACTAATTATAATATAACTAGCTGCGCCCTGCGGTTTTACCCGCGTAAGTTCCGTTCCCGCGGGAATGTCGGGTTAAAAAGTAGCCTATGTGTTATTCCAAGTCTCCAGCTACCTATATTCTAAGTTTCATTGCAATCGATTCAGATTCAGTTTTTGCGTGAAAGAGTAATAAACTCACATACATACATACAAACTTTCGCGTTTATAATATAAGTAAGATAAGATAGTAATAGTAAGAAGTAAGATAAGACAAGATTTTCTGTCTTGCGTATACAAAATACACGTTTCGCTACAGATTTCGAGCGCTTTACTGTATTTATTTTAAACAGTAATTAAATTTGAAATTATTCGTAGTCTTTTTTCACATTAATAAGTGAAACATCGACATTGTTCGAATTAAATGGTCCCTCTTCAAGTCAAAGTGACGGGCATGATTGCGACCCCTTACGGCGCGCGTTTTGATGCATCGCTTGCGCTCACCGCACTGATTCATTATTATTATTTTGAATATCTTAGAAATCTTATAACACTACTTCGGTAGAAATGACTCCTTAAGCTTACAACATAATTTGGTCAAAAAAACTATTAACCTAAACTAACAGGTTACTTGTAAAAAGTAACATTTTGAATTTTTCCATCAACCCAGAGAAAGGGCGGGGTCATTCATTCCAAACGGTCACCTCAGTAGAAAATAGGCGAGTCTGTTGAGAACATACGAAGTTAGTCTCAAAACAAATAAATTCAATTATAAATTTTAATCCAAATATAGGAATCCAATTATGACGTGTCCAAAACTTGTAGTTCGGTCGTCATGTTGTAAAATTTACAAAGTTAGTTAATGATATCTCATTATACGTTAAAAGGCGACAACTTTACTACTAGCATAAACCGGGAGATTGATTTAAAATCATTTTGTTCGTGAACTCTATTTGATGAGACCCTAAACTTGATCTACGTGACATATTTATTGGCCTAGTAAAATGTTTACGAACAGAATTAAGTAGTTGGGTTGGTGTTAAGAAACCCCCGACAAGATGTATAATTGAGACGTTTTATACAGAACTTTCCAGATAATTAAGCAGACAAGCCATGTGTGCCAAAACAGTTTCAATGGCCAAGCATAATTTGGTAAAAGTTTAAAGCAGTGACGTGCCACGCGACATCGTTTAAAAAGGTATGCGGTTTTGTTGTGGTTTCCGAAACTTCACGAACAGATAAACTGTCGCCTTTTAGTGCCAATTTTGCAAATCTATTGCCTCTTTGTTTCCCATCACCTGCTTATTTTTCTTTCACACGGCGGTGTTCAATATTCCTTATGCAAGAGTTAACATTGGTAACACGGTCACCCTTTTACGAAACCTATGGTTTGTTCAAAACTCCGTTAATAATTTCAAAGAAATTCATCGAAAGGTTTACATTTTTACCGTTTTAATAATAGTAGAGCATCTACAGTAGCAAGGCCGTATTATTTGCAAAAGGTAGCAAAACATAGAGATGGTTTAGCTATTCGTGAATGTTCGCGGTTGTATTCGACACGCGATCCGCGCTTCACGGAACTTCAGGTAAGCAAGCACCGCCGCGCCCGTCCGTCATGCCGATGCAAACACTTCTTGATAAACAAAAAAATATATCCTATCATATAACTACAGAACATAAACCATCACGTCCAACAACAAACATTGGATCTTGTTTTCCGCCGCACGTTTACCTCAAGACGAATTAAATAAATTGTTACGTACGATTAAACACACGAATTTGGTTCAAAGGAATTCGGATGCTTTAAGACAGAGCTATGAGTTTTTTCTGTGGTCAAAAGCCGCGGTAGGTAACTCAGCGAACCATCGGTAGCTGACTCCGGTCGTGATTTCATGCGCAAGTTAGTTCAAACAAATCGTATGGTGTCACTGTGGATTACGTCAATGTTCTTACCTCATTGCTCACGAAGACGCCAAGACATGGCTTTAAACTAGGTATACGTAGTGGATGGAGAACAGAATCAATAACGTATAATTATGTCAAGATTTCATACACAGGTTATGATTCCACCAAAATTTAATAGTACTTTTGATATGAAGATGTAACAGACTAGACATTGTAAACTTCTCATACTTATCTTTACTAATTTAGATGAAAGTTCGTTCGTTTGTTTGTTACCTCTTCACGGTCATACGGTTTAACCGATTTGGATGAAAATTTGCACAGGGATATTTTAAGTAATTGCTGTTTACAAAAGTACAAAAGTAACAGCTTGTTTAATATTGCTGGATTAAAACAAATGTAAGTAGGTAATGTAGTGTATGTCACATAGGTAGAAGGTAATTTCAAAATTATTTTCAGAAGGTTGCCATTCAAACCTTAATCATAGAGTCTAAAGTCTAAACAATGATACTTAAAATACATATCCAAAGTAACTGCGAATAATATAAAAATAATCTACCTGGCCACTAATATTATGAACTACTTACACTGTGACAATAGATTGGATAGTCTGTTTATTTTACATAACCCTATCAAATCTACTCAGTAGTTGCAATTACGACGTAATTCAAAATGTATCGTGTGGCTTCTGACGATTAAAACAATTTCTTTTGGATTACTTTTATTCTTTTTGTAAGAGGCCAACACGATATCATGTTTCCATAAAATCACCGAAGCGACTATTATTTTATGTGAGCTCTTTGGTTTATGTGATCATGAACATGCGAAAGATATCATATCTTAAGTCTTAGGAATAAAGCTTGTTTTGTCTTGAAAAACATTATAGTTGCGATGTTTTAGGATTTAGGTAGAGATGCCCAGTAGCCTAGGTAACTCGATAACGTGGATATCGCTCTGCCCCCGCTCGAGTATTCGATACGATTAAGATGAGGCTTTTGTTTAAAATTTAGTTTTCATACATTCAACTTTACGTAATATAAATGAGGACTAGGCAAGATATGTTGACAGTGAACTGTTTCTGTAACACTGAAATGTATTCGCGCTTTATCACAATTACCAACTTACGTAACTTGAGCATTTCACAAAACAAAGTATTTTGTCATAATGTAGGCATAACTCTAGATTTTTAATTGTTATTTAACTGTTATAATTTGTTACAACTATGTATTATTTGTATTTAACTGTTCAATTGCTATAACCAATAACTGCTTTTTAAATGTTATATTCATTTCTTATTTAAATCGCATTTGTATATGAATACACTTTTTCTGCTAATAGTAGGTACTAGAAATTGCATTGTCACGCGACTTACACATGGAGGTATACAAAATTTTAGCTCAATTGTTTAAAAATATCTACCTCAAAGTTGAGCTCAAAGATTTCACCCGAACAAACATACTTACAGACATACATTGCAAGTTAAATAAAAGGTTTTAATAAAAAAACCTGATTCTTTGGAAAAGCTACGTAACCTGTCTAAATATCTACTCAAACTTGAAGTCCCGGATTTGATTAAAGAAAATTCTCAATTCTTATTGAAGCATTTAACATACATGTCAACCATAATTATTATGGATGTGTTGAAACAAAAAGTAGACCATCTGGCAATTTGTAACGGTTTGCCAGAAAAAAGGGCAAGCCTCTCGCCGTTAAATTCAGTAGCCATAAACGCTTGAGTGAATCAGGTTAAGATGTTAATTTATATAATGTGGTAGGCAAGGTATCATTCAGTTTTAGTGGTTAAACTGTAAATCGTTTTTTTGAAACTTTTGAAAAAAAAACATTAAACTGTATTGTAATTCGACGCAGGAACTTAGCATAATGATGTAATCGACATTTGAAAAAGTAACTTCATAAGTTCGGTAAGTTTTTGCTGTTAAATGATCAGCGTGTATTTATACAGTCATACCTACTAAAAAATTAAAAGTAGAACAATGTTCGCAACATGCCTAAAATTGTTCTAACATAAATGAGATCATACTAACAAGATCTTATTTATGTTAGAAATCTAAAATCGTTTGACTACCACCTATTACGTTCCCACTGCATGTCAATCACGTAACCAAATACCTACAGGACGATAATTTTGTAGGGCGCCTTTATCTGAGCGTTTATTTTAATTCGATCTGTCAGAAAAAGGATAAAAAACGATTGAGTTGGAGCGATGTAGCTACTGGCTTCACGGGCTGGGACGCCTCGAAATGTGATCGTTGACTGCTGATAGATACAAAGCTATACAACATAGGTACTTCTACTCGTACTTATCACCATTTGAGACATAGGTAAAGATAAGTAGTATAAAATAAATACTAGTTTGTTGCAGTTTACTTCTAATCTAATCTAATCTAATCTATTCTATCTAAGGCTAAACGTTCAGATCTACTAACCTGAAACTCGCCTTACTAGATTTATTTAGGTACCAAACACCATCAGATTAAAACTCAACTGGTTACGAAAGAACCTAAGTAAAGAGATCTCTATCAATCAAGTTATGCGAGCGAAGTCCGTGTGCAAAGTGCAACCGAACAGAGCATGTCGCGTCATGTTTCGCGGTAAGACCGAGGCGCGCGCGGCACCGCAATTTCCACGCCGCAAGAAGCGCAGACGCCGCGCCATTCTACGGCTTTCTACGCAAAACATTGAAATGTATATTGCTACAGTCAAAGCTTGAAAGCCATCAAAACTAGTTTTGACGAAACAAAACAGTAAAAACTAGCTTTTAACAAATACCGTCACGGATAGGTTAGGTTAGATTAGTGTTATTTATTACCATACGATTGAGCGAGCGAAGCGAACGTAAAAAATGTTATGTTTCTAATTTATATGGTTAGACCAGGACCAGGACCACGGAATTTAAGTCAAATCTGGTTGTGACTAACTCGCTCGGTCAAAACAGTTTTTATTGTTTTTTACAGTCAGAACTATTTTAGACTGCTTTCAAATTTTGTCTACAACATATTTTATTACAACACTTTCATTATCTAAATCATAATTATTAATAGTTCATGAACTTGGATATCCACGAAAGACAATTCATTAAAAATACAAATATCATGATAAGTATTCATGATATTTGTATTTTTAATGAATTGTCTTTCGATTTTGGTTTTATAAAAATTGTTTTACTTTTAGTTTTTTTAGCGATGAATACCTACCTACCGTATACTGTATACAGTAAGACGTATGCTAAAGATAGAAAACTGTGGCCATACTATCACCGCTTACAGCGGAATCAAAAATTCGGACCTTGAGCCCCGGGTCATTTTTAAGCCGCATAAAATACTTACTTAAATTATACATAGTTCTGAGTTAAACAGGACAGGGTATAAGATGTCATGGTATTTGGACCTATTTTCACTGATCTATTTGGATCTTCTGGTAAGCTGTAGTAGCTGGTCGTAAGTACGTCTTACACCACATCGTCACTTACCATCAGGTGAAATAGTGGATCACTATCTCACCTGACGGTGAGTGAGCTCATCTATCAATTCTTATAAAAACAAAAATTAAAGTAAAATATTTCATAAATATCAGAGACACATAAATTCAGAGACGGATTATATGAATCTAGTTGTTGTCTTTCAAAGACGGCTTCCAAATAAATGTAATTGTATTGTAATAAAAAAATCCAAAAGTGGCGCATCTTGCATAACAAAAAGCTCACAGACAATGCGCCCCAAGCTACCTATTATTGAACGATATGCCTTATAATTTATAAAATTGACAAAAATTATATTCCGGTAGTCGATAGCGAGTCGTTTTTGTGCGTTATACAGAAACGTAACCCGAAAAAAAGACACAACCAGCACGCGACACGCGATCTGAGGCTTCCATAATAGAAAAAATAAAATATCGATAATCAAATCTCAGCTTCATATTAAACGACTATAAATTATATTAATAGCTTTAAACTATTAACTTGTAAGCGTTCGTTTCGAAGATGTCTAATATTAAATCCTTTGTCCATCTTAAACTGTTTTTTGTTGGCACAACTGTATAAAAGTAGCCAAAACGCAAAATGATAGGTTGCACAATAGCACACTGACCGCTAAAGATAAACGAAATAAGCAGTTATTTTAGGGTACTTTACCGGACCATAATTATCCGACCGATACTTAATATACAATTTAGTTTAAAGAAATAAATAACTTACCTACATAACTGTCTAACATAATTAGGTACTTAACCCAATTTAATAATAAACAGAACTAATTGGTTGACCACACTGCCGTCATAAGAGTAGGTAGAACTTGTGAAAACGGCTATCAGGATAAATACTACTTCCTTTGTGCCTTTGTAAAGACATGGAGTAACATTAATTAGTGCTGAAAATAGAAGGTCTTAGCAGAAATACTGTAATTCAAGCTAGTTTTCAAACTTGATTCTTCAACACAAAACAAATATTCTGGAATAGCGACTACACTTTTGTTGCCTACTGTACCCGTACACGTACAATGTCATCGTTATTACTACACTTATCATGTATTTTTTTTTAAGTATAAATATTGATCTCACTTGTAAGTACTATCTCAATAGGTATAAAGAAAATTTATTTCCGTGGTCCTCTCGAGTAATGTGTTACACTGTACATTTACCCCATTGACTCCAGACATGTAAAAAAATTAACTGACTAGTATTTTATCGAGTACTAGTTTCACCCGCGTAAGATTTATCAAAATCGGTTCAGCATTTTTTCTTTCATAAGAACCTTCTCCTGATCATAAGGAAGACAACAAAAAAATAATTATCGAAATCGGTCCAGCCGTTCATGCGTGATGCCGTGACCAAGGGAAAAAGGGATTCATTTTTATATAATTAAGCTGCGCCCCGCGGTTTCACCCGCATAAGTCCCGTCGGGATAAAAAGTCCTATGTCCTTCTCCTGGTTCTAAGCTACCTACCCACTAATTTTCAGCCAAATCGGTTCAGCCGTTCTTGAGTTATAAATGGTGTAACTAACACGACTTTCTTTTATATATATAAGAAGATATCAAGTATTTTAATTTAATAAAACTTTCACATATAAAACCCAACTCACAAGACAAGCGGCGTCATCTATTGTACAAGTTCAAAACCACAACGTTACAAAGCCACACAAGTAAAGCTGTCCAAAAGCTCTTTCCGTACTTCTATAGGAACCCGTATAAGAATCTACACGTAGCGTACTCTAGCGGACGTGGCGGTAACTATTTATTCTGATTGTGTTTGGTTAAAGTAAGGAGTGAGTGTTTAGTTACATTTTTCTGCAACATCTCAACAGATGCCACTGATGGTACATTGGGAAGAATGGGAAGGAAACGGGCCTTTAACAGCTCCGGTACCACACTGGTGATGTTGATGCGATGTTGTCGTTGGCTGTTCATTGAGGTGCGGGTGGTGAACGGCCTAATTTCTCTGGTACCAATCTGGATTAACGAGTAGTGCCGCTTGGGTACCAAGCTACTGTCCTTTATGAGAACCAGTCTAGTATTGGGGACTAGACATTTATTTAGCTATGGTGTAAGTATTTTACCTGACTACGGCAAAAGTAGGCCGAGACTAGGTGGTAAGTATACATAATTCTACGAGAAATGGATAACACTTGTTGCCACATAAGGAAATATAATATGTCATCGTATTGCTAAACTCAGTATTAACCATTATTAAGGTTCAGTAGGTACCTCTTCTTCTTCTTTTATATGGCTATATTTCATTTGGACATTAGCCAGTGTCAAGTATTAGTAATATTTTCAAGGTGTTATTTGCGTCGAAACAGTCAATTGTAAAACGGCGGCCATTTACAATGATTGTTCACGGAGCTTTGGAGACAACGCTAAAGTCAATGTTTTCCACCGATTTTCACTTTCACTACACTTGTACACCTTCACGAAACTAAATTGATTAATATGCCCCCGAAATTAAACAATTTTCACGCAATTGAACTAGCAACACATCTCCTCACCGCGTTCCCGCCAAAACTCCGAGTAGGTACCTCAAAATATCCATTTAATGACTTTAAAATCGGATAAGGTCCTATTTATTATATTTGGGTTTACCATGGTTTTATCATTGCAGGACCTAAATCGCCCTGCTAATAAAGTACATTTTAATAGAAATCCCCGACTACTTAAAAAAGCTTCAAATACATATTTTTTATGTTACCTAGGTACCTATGTTTTTATTTTTATTATTTAAAGTTTTTTTTATTTTATTTTATTTTTATTAGCAGAGCGATTTAGGTCCTGTATTTAGAGGTACTCTAAGTCTAAGTCCCGCAATAAAAGACCATGGTAACCATTCTATAAAATCATCTAAAACCGGAAGAAGAGACGGTTTGTGGTCAACGATTTTACAGATTGTTTAGTTGATAAGATTGATTTGTTGAAGGTGGTAATACAAGATGTAACGGGCAAGCCCTTTTAAGCCGAAAGGTGGTTGTTCTAGACGTCTATGCGAACAACTTTTGTTCTACGACTTTTGAAAATTCGAACTTTTTTTTTGAAAATTTTGAGGTTATGTTTCACTGAAAAAACAGCTGCTTTTGAAAATAAAGGTAATTGAAGGTTTGATTGTAGTAGACCACACTAAATTAAGGGACAACATAAGGTCAATGACCTAGAACTCTAAGAAACAGTTGATCTTCAAGTAAACTTTACACTTAAAATTTTCGAAAAGTACTTCGAATTTTCAAAGTCGTAGAACAAAAGTTGTTCGCCTAGACGTATAGAACAAGCCCTTTTCGGCTTAAAAGGCCTTGCCCGTTACATCTTGTATAATGAAAAAATAGAAACAAATTTAATTAACATCATAAACTGTTTGTTTTACTTCGAGGCGTTAATCATAAATTAATTTTCATTCCGCGGTTAAGTTTCGCAAGATCTTCGAGGCTCGCTCCTCTAGATTCATAATCCGTCAGATGTTCGTTTTATAACTTTTTTGAACTTTAACCCCATAACAGTGCCGATAGCTCTGCCACATCAAATATTTAGCTTTCTCGAGTAAATATTGGTTTATCGATTAAACGACAACGTAGTAGAGTAGGTATTACTTACGTTGTAGGCTTGATCAATTAATGAAACAAACTTATGTGGCTCGTGGCGAGTACCTACCTATCTTCTTCTGCTTCTTCTTATATATAAAAATGAATGCCTATTTTGCGTTGTCACGGTATCACGCTTGAACGGCTGGACCGATTTCGATAATTCTATTTGTGTTGTGTTTGTTATGATCAGGAGAAGAATCTTATGCCTTATTTTTTGAATTTTGGATAAACACTTACGGGTGAAACGCGGGGCGCAGCTAGTAAACAATAAATTCGCCTGCTTTTAGATGTTATAATCTAAGTTAATTAGCGCCAATCATAGAGTAAATATGTAGGTTATTGAATTTTATTAATATTCTTACTCAGTATTTTCGTACGAATAGGACTACGTGAAAAGTCTGTGATTATAGACGTAACCTACTCATGATTTCGTAGAAGCTCTGTATCTACTAGTAGGTACCTTGGCGAAACTAGTTTTATGGATTTCCGTTAACTTGGTTGTAGGTAGTTTAGCTAGTGGAAATGCCTCTACTGCCTACCTACCTAACTAATTTGAAAGGATTTTAGTTGTTTCAGTAAAATTCAATAAACCTTGGCTTTTTCGGTGGGTTTTTTGGTAAGATGAATTTATAGTGATTATTTTCTCTTTGAGATGAATTAGCAGCACCAACTTTGAATGGTCGTACGGGTCAGTAACGTTTGGCGCCGTCATTACTTGGATGGGTGTCCGATAATTTATGTTGCAAAAAATCACTCTCTTAAGCTCCTCCGTGCTTCGGATGGCACGTTAAAAGCAGTGGCCCCAGTTGTTATCTCTGATACCAGTCGTTAAGTCTAGTTAGATCTAAAAACTGTAACACAAGGTGAGCCACACCACTATTATGTAAGGAAAGAAGAAGACTAGCAACAGGAGTTCCTAGTATATAACACAAAGCCAAGTTATTAAAAAAAATGATAAACTAATTGATTAGATACAAAACTTACTTAAAACTTGTAAAACTCGGAAGTTTTCAATAGGCATTTTTATTAGGGCCGAAAGGCCGAAAGCAACAA
Organism: Idaea dimidiata; assembly: GCA_949358125.1. Taxonomy (NCBI): domain Eukaryota; kingdom Metazoa; phylum Arthropoda; class Insecta; order Lepidoptera; family Geometridae; genus Idaea; species Idaea dimidiata. The sequence continues at coordinate 7,893,973 of OX442339.1, read as the reverse complement.
ACTTCGGAATCAAATTACGAGGGTAAAACCACCCAGATACTGTTTGTAGTAAAGGATTTTCTGATCAATAAACTTAGCATAGAATCTGTAATGTAAGTGTAGGTACATACGTGATGTACGTATGTATATCTACCTTTTTGAATAACAATACCTAACTTAAGGCGCTTATTTACCACCGTTCACCTCTTGAAATCACCCGGGTGAACCATAGGTAGTTTTTTTTACAGCGGCTCACCTTTGATAGCCTGTATGTACGGTGGGAAATATAAAATGTCCAATGTCTACCATGAGTTAGTAAATAGTTTTTGCTAACTTTGTTTTTATTTGATGATTTAGTTCTAAGACACTATGGATGACTCCACTACCTAAATCTGTGTTTTACAGCTTAAAATCGGAAGGAAAGCGTAAGCCTTAAGATCAATACTTCCGTTACAAGGATGTTTGAACATGAAAACATATGAACATCCTTAAGATGACTGGGAGGTGGTCGCTCAGCAGAGACCGGAGTGACATAAAGCTATTACATGTAGCTAGCTAGGCTATTACCATCTTTGAGGAAAACGTTTGCAAGATCTTGACACCAAACGCTTTGCTAAGAAGAGTCGCCCTAAACCATCCCTAAACCTATTGAAATAAATCAATAATATTAATATTGCACGACATTACACACAGCGCAATTTAGCCCCAAACTAAGCAACAGGCTTGTACTATAAGACGACGGGAATCGAACCCGCAGCCTTCTGCATTGCAGTCAGGCGTTTGCCCGACGCACCACAGGGGCCGTCATATACCCAATGCATAGTTTAGATGAGAGAGTACTAGTTTAAAAAAGAATAAATAAAACAATTTCTATAATATCACAATTTAATGGACAATAATTTTTAAAAATACATTATAATATTATGCAGTCCCTGACCATTTAGTTGGACGCAGTGTGAATTTTTAATATTAATTTAATTGATTTGGCCGAACGACCGAAGTAAGTGGGGTCTTATATTAGGCTTCAGAGTGTCGGGTGCAGGCTAGTTTTTCTTTATATTTTTTGTTAATTACCTCCCTTTAAAAATCGCAACAAATATACCATACAACGCCAAATTATTAACGAAAAACCCATATTGCGTCTAATAAACTAGCCAGGGACTATTACTTTGAAATATACATTGGTGATTAATCTCTATAGACTTAAATCTAAGTTTTAAGAGTAAAGAAAAGTTAATTTTTAATGATTGGATGAGTATTTTTTAATTTTGACCGAGTTTGTCCTAATAACGTTTAAGTAGGCACTAGCTACTTTGAAGTTTAATTTCTTACAAATATAGGGATGTAAATAAGTTATTAATGCACAAGATTAGAAAAAAAATGCGTCAAATGTTATCTAAAAGGGTAATATTTGAGCATAGTATCTTGAGTAGGTACAACATTTTCTGTTAGAGATAAATATTACAAGAGTGGCGATACAGTTTAGGACAATTTAATACCTACTGCAATAGCTAATAGCGCAATAATCACTATTAGCAATTAGCTAGATTGAATAACTTCAACCAAATTACCGCCGGAAATAGATTTTTCCTAAAACTATATAGTCAGGAAATCGCGTAGGCAGTAGCTTAGTGCTATACTAACTGAGCAAAGTTGGTATACCTACTAACTTGAAAGGATTTTAATTTCACATTTCATGATGGATTATGATTGAAGATCTATATGAAATAAGTTACTTGAGTAGGTAATTCAAAGGTTTTGAGATGAGTGTATAAATCTGCTTTCGAAAAGCAAATCGATTTATACCTTACCTTACAATACCTTAGAGTATACATAATCAAACTATAGAGCGCGCCTATGGGTATTTGCCCACTGCGCAAAGTGTAACAGATGCTCTATACATAGACATTCAAATGTTGAGGTTGAATAGTGATCCACAAATCATTTTTACACCGCGGCACTGAACATTTCACCATAATTATTACTAGAATAAATTCTAACGAGAGAAACAGTCAATTGCCGTAACCCTAGGTGACTGATGACATCGTTTTTGTCATTTTTGACTGTTCATACCAGTGCTTACAGTTCATACTCGCATACTAGCGCTCTATAGTTTGCTTATGTATACTCTAAGGGTTATACCTCCCTGACGGAAAAAGGTTTAAAGCCTAATTTACAATACGAAACTAATTCGCGCTACTATTCTCATTTGTCGTTGCTGTCGTCCTTTTGTCGTTCAAAAAAATAAAGTAACAATAAAAAACACCCCGACTACATTTAAAAAAAACACACAATTAAAAAAAAACTTTTTTTTAAGTTTGTGTTTCTTTTTTTTTATTTAATTACTTGATGTGTTTCTAATTTATTTATTTTTAGCTAAACGACAACGCGACGACTTCGCGACGACTTATAAGACATCATAGGGCCCAATGTCATTCATTATACAGTCGTTTTACAAAAGCAGTCTCGCAGCAGCGTCTGTAAGTATTTCACTAGTTTCGTAATGTAAATTTATTTAACTAAAGTCGTTTTTACTATAAAATCGTGACAAATACCCCGTTTTAAATAACATTACTCTGTTAAAAAGTTAGCAATTGTCAGATCCAAGCTTAAGATCGCCATGTACTTATTTACAACTAAAGTTACTTTGACAAGACGCAGTAAGTACCTATAGTACGTTTTTAATTTTAGACTATAATCTGACGTTTTGGTTCCTTGTATTTGACATTTTCTCTATAGAAAGAAGTGTCAAATCGTAATCTTCAATTAAACCATTAAGTAAATTGTATATTATTACGTAGAGACACATGGAATGCTTAATAATTGAGTAGAAAGATATGTTTGGAAATTGATCTAAAGTACGACTAGAATCGTTAGAATCAAGCTAATTTTACATACCTACTATTTGAATATTGAATATAGTTTTTTTTTCTAATAATTATTTTTTATGATACATGAATTATGTAAAAACGATTAAAGATTATGAAAATAATCTTTGGACAAACAGTCACGACTTCTTCCTAATTAAAATCTAATTTACATTACGAAACTAGTGTCATGCATTATAGTTTGCACAATGCACAAAAACAGTTTCACAGCTGTTACTGGAAATAATTTTATCAAATAGATAAATAGTACCGCTCTGTTTCTACGCATTTTTTTTGTGAAAATAACTATAAATTGCGTGCTCGTAGATTCGCAATGCAAACCTCGCTTAACAAACTAATGAAATAATTTTGACGCATGGATAGTCGTGTCGGTTTATCCAGAGTAGAAGAGTACTTTTCCACTAAAGCGGAGATGAACGGACTGTAGAGGTATTCAGAGAGCTTCGGTCCTATGATGAGGATCGGAAACGCGTCTCCGTTTCGCTTAGCGGAATTCAATATGACAAAGACAGGCACAGTTATCTCGATCATTGGTGTCGGATTGGGGACTGTAAATAACTTCACTGAGCGGAGAGTTAATTGGTCTACTCTGTTTCGCTACCGGTGTGCTTCGCTTCGCTCCGCCCAGCTCCGCTTCAATAGAAACGCATGCTAATTCTTATTCAATAATAAAGGAACTTACATACATAATTTAAGCATTTTATTAAAATTAAGCAATAGTGGAGAGAATCGAAGACATTTGAAAAGTTTTAATAAAAATATTCATTCGTTTTATGTATTGTTTTATTTTGTAAAGAGAGCCGGGGTTGTTCGGCATATGAGGCAAAGGTGACTAAATTCATCATTATAAATATATTTTTTTTTAGTTAAAACAAAAAATAAATGGCTGTTTATTGGTTCCATATAATATTTTCATTTATCAAGAATCTATTTCAAAAATATACTTACAAAACCGGGGCTATATTTTTAAATCGCTCGTGCTACTTCGGGAAATGTAGCTAAATAATTGAATAGCTCGATTTCTGTTGATTTTGAGTGCAGTTATGCGTTTAACAAAGTCAAATCAGAAGATAGAAGTGGCATGAGGGATTCGAAAATAAAACCCCAGATAATTTTAAATAATTTAGATATAACCTTATACCTTTTCCAAATAGACGCAAACGCCCCAGGCACTTTAAATATTTCTTTAGAAAATATCGTAAAGATGGTATCATTGTAGAATATTGATCCCCATTTCGTTAATTTTCTATTATACATAAAAATCGTTAATTTTGAGACAGCCTTAAACAATGTTCGTGTGGTCAGGGTTTGTTATAATTTAAAATTGGCACCAATTAAGACAATTTTGGTATCAAAATATTTGTCCTATTACAATAATAAGTACTCGTACTCATAAACGACCCTATTCCTAGCCTATAATGTTTATGTGTTGCTCTTGTGAGTGATAATCAACGTCAGCGAAAATGTATCAAAAGCTCAGTCCACACATAGGGTCGTTTGTGATTACGACTGTAAGATTAATTGTTTAATTATAGTAGCTTTCTAGTATCGATGGTTCTAAGATTACGTAAATATGAATAGAATTTTTAGGCTCCATAGCCTCAGCACATCAATATAATTCTAATACCTACATAATTGGAGATTTTCAAAGGACATTTATGAAAATTAACTTTTATAATTTGAATTTGCATAACATGTTAGCATTACACCGCTTCATACATTCAACATAGAAATAAGACTTACTTACCTAAAAAGAACAATAAATTAGGCATAGCACAATTACTTACATACAAATTCGTAAAATAAACAACAACACGTCATTATTAGAAGCTTTATTATACCTATTATAAATTTGGTTAATAATTTACCGTTAATACCCCATACCTGGGCAGTAAGTCTACAATTTAAATAGTTGTCTAAAATATACTGTGTTAAATTTTTAACGAAAACCGTTTAACAATTAATGGTAACTACCTGCGTCCCGCGGTTTCTCCAGCGTTCCCGCGGGAATATTGGCTTAAAAAGTAGCCTAATTATGTGTTGTTTTTGTTATCCAGCTACTTATATTCCAAGTTTCGTCGCAATCGGTTCAGTAGTTTTTGCGTAAAAGAGTAATAAAGTCACTTACATACAACATAAAATTATATCCAAATTTTCGCGTTTATAATATTAGTAAGATTTTGCAAGAAATCCCTAACCCTATGTCGCTCTCTTATTATTTACGGTTTTTACAACCAACCTAAAATAAGCAATGACAAAAAATTCGGCGCATAATTTGTAATTTTTTTTTAATGGACAAGCTCGAGAATATATCGAAAAAAGGATGATTTAAGTTTAGAGTTGCTATTTCTTGCGTATTCAAGTTTGGTCAAATCAAGCCTTAGGAAAGCAAAGGAAGACAGGGCGCGTTATAAAGGGACGCAACACGACGATCGCTTCCTTCATACATTCCCTATTTCCTTTTAAAAATAGCTAGACTGGCTTTATTACGCATAATTTGCCCATTTAATTTTTTTTGACAATATTACCCCTAAAATGCTAATAGAAATCAAAATTCAATGATAGAGTTACATGCAAAACAAACGAAATAATCAGGTAAAAAAAAATAGAAAAAATGTATATGGAGAAAAGTGTTCGCGCTGCTGGTATAAACTCGGCTTAGATATGTACATATATAATATAAGTGTGTCATACATAATTTACTTGACTTGCGATTTTTCTTGTTTTCGCGATGTTGTTTGTTGGCAAACGTCATCTCAATCTACCCTGAGTACCCACGTAGAAAATTACCTAGAGCGAACGTTAATCAGTGGAAATTAAGTTATTTAAATCGCTCGAATGGCACAAGCGATTCAAAAATGGAGTCTCAGTGGATCAAGATAGAAATTGACAGATAATTAATTACAGTGCTACTTTTTAACCGACTTCAAAAAAAGGAGAAGTTCTCAATTCGTAGCGTATGTATTTTTTTTTATACCAAATAATATTACTTTTATGGAAACCTGATAATTGTATTGAAAGTTGAAGCTTCACAGTCCGCTATGTGAAAGGGTTCGGCTTGACCCACGGGAAATTCGGAAAATCGCATTTACGCAAATGTGATAAAGTTTGTACGAGAAATACTTGCACTTGGGATATATAATGGAGTTTTTACTGTTTTATCTTAATTTGTTTGGTTGTTATTTCTTTATAATTTAGCTATGATCGTGTATTACCTACATAATTTATGCAGTGCGGTTCCATTATACTTATTCGGTTTAGATGGGTAGTTTTAAATACCCCGTTAAAAAATATTAGTCATCATTGTCTGAAACAATCGGATCTCCTATCATAAGTGTATTTACCAAGCCAATCATACTTATTTTCGAATTTGAAAGAAAATCAAAACATTAAAAAAAAACGTAATTTGTTTTTTGTTAATGCCCTAGCATTTAGGTACTACAAATATTCTAAAGAAAAAAAACCTCTCCAAAAATTCGCAGGCGACGAGGCTTGAACTTCTTTAGGTCAGTACCCCAACGTCATAATGAACAAGACTTTTCAAACATTTCCCTTTAAAAAATATATCTAAAAAGCTATTAGATTTTAATAAATGATTTGCTACAATTTACATGTCACTTTCTAAAAGTCCAGAGCGTTTAGGAGTATCGCGCTATTGATTAATTGAATGTCATCATTGTCTGGAGCAATTGAAGCGACGACGGGGGCTTCCATGACATGAGCGTCATTATCCATTCTCTCGATCTTAGTAACTCGATCTCGACACCAGTTTCGTCATAATTAAATGCTTCTTTTAATTGTGTCGCAGTAGATGTCTAAATTAGAGTACTTGCCTCGGTAGCAAAGCCTGTCTTTATCTTGGGCGCTGGAATCCCACGCTTAACTCAGACTCTAGGTACATAACTCCTTTGCTTAGCTCAGAGTCTCTCTAGAGTCCTTCGTACGCTTTGGATTAAATATGACGCCTTTAGGCAGGGCTTTAGTACCTCGGTGCATTACTACTATTAAATGTCTGTTTCTAAGAGTTTAGATCATTTAGGGGTATCGTTTTCGATTGATTGCGTACGAATGTCAACATACTCTAAGACGACAGGGGCTCCCTGCAATTAAGTGTCTTTACCAAGCAATATAGTGGTAAGTACCTACTAATTTCGAAGTATAAAGGCAAATAAAAACTTTTAACAAAAGCCAATAATTAGATTCCGATAAACGATTTGTTACAATTTACATGTCACTTTCTAAAAGTCCAGAGCGTTTAGGGGTATCGCTGTCGATTAATTGAATGTCATCATTGTCTGGAGCAATTGAAGCGACGGGGGCTCCCATGACATGAGCGTCATTATCCATTCTCAGTAACTCGATCTCGACACCAGTTTCGTCATTATCGACCGCCGTTTTACAACGTCGACGGTCAGATTCCTGTCAAGTGGCTTCTATCTCGACGACGTCGTCTTCTTGAAGACTTTTCTCAGCCAGCCGAAAACTCTCCAAGAACTCGTTTAGGTCGACCAACCCGTCTTTGTTGATGTCCATTAGACGACAGATATCGACCAACTGCTCTTGGGTCATAGGGTTTGGCATATACTTACCTATTAGCTGACAGGCTTCGGAAAATTCTTCAAGTGTTATGAAACCTGGAATAATATTTGTATTATTATACTAGAAATATTTTAAAGGAAAAATCATCTTCAAAAATTCATTTGCGGCGAGATTTGAACTCGCGTCCCTGGATCAATACCCCAGTGCCTAAACCGCTCGGCCACGCAAGTTCCCATCCCGAGCAGCGAATTTAAGAATATGAATGTTTCCCTGTCTACTATTTTTCGACTACGGCTCGATTGAGACGCCATCTACAGGATCACTTTCCAGTGATTTACCTGCACCAATGATTAACTTTACAGTTAACGCGTTGGTCAAGAGATGTCACTCTTTTTCCTATTATAAATATTTCGTAAATTTGTTTTTAAATTTGTTTGTATTATTATAATCAATATCTGTATCTTGTCTGGGTGTCTATCTATGTATAACATGTATGTTTTTACAAAAAAAAAGTATGATATGTAGTATATTTGATTTGTTGTCTAGTATCCAAAGTACAAGCCTAGTGCTTAGTTTGGGGCTGTGTGTAATTTGAAATATTCATTTATTATTAATAATAATTGAATTCTTGTAAAGTGGCTGCGCCCTGCGGTTTAACCCCTGTTACTTTCGATTCAGTGGACGACGCAGAAGTTTTCACGAGCAAGTGGCCCGTGAAAACTTCTGTCATTCGTTGATTACTCGGGTTCTAATACTAGTTGGATTTATTGGCCTTTTTAATCTCATTTTTAGATGATTTTTACAGCGCAAGCATTTTTAATCCATGCAGTTGGATTACATTACTAACATTACTACAAAGTACGCACTATAGGTTTCAGCCGTAGTAAGAAATGACACATAAAGTGTGTTGATAAAGTGTAGGAATATGATGTAAAAAATAAATATTTCTAAAAGAGTAGAATCATAAAAAAATACCCATAAGAGAATATTGACATGAAGTTTTTGCTACTTATATATAAGTATTACTGGTAGGTCCTACACCCTCAACTCCATTTCTCGATCGTGTAATAAAATTTTATCGTGATCTATCGTTCAATAGATAGAAATAATAATAAAACTGTTCGGTTTCTGTCGAGTCGGCCCGAATCAAACTTACGAGCTAACTTTCTCGACACTTAACAACTAAAAGTTTCTACTGAAGTGTTAACAAGCGAACATTTAAAAAGCGCTTGTTAAGTACTTACTAATAAAATTTCATTCGTTTACTACGATATAATATTACCTGAGTTATCCTTGTCGAGTATTTTGAATATTGCCTCGAGACTTCTTTTATTCTTATAGAGAGTTTCAACAACTGTCTGAGATTCAGACTTTCGTCCGAATTTCTGAAAACAAAATTGCGAACAATCATTAGTCACGTAACATTAAAGAAACTTACACACTTATATACAGAGTTAGAAAAGAATAGAAAGTTTCAATGTGAACTCATTTGTATAGGTACGTAATTGTCAGGGATTTTCTCTAAAAGAGACCCCTCTAATCTGTTTTATTAATTACTCCATCATTTGCAGACTGTAACATAATAAAAGCGAGTACAGACGATCTATTGTTAGATTAACAATTCGTGACTAACCATGTCTATTTTAGTTCGATTGTACACATTCTTTGTTTTATAAAATTATCTACTGAAAAATTTAAATACGTGGCAAGCTTTGATAAATTTACACGTGAAGTTACAGGTAGTTGCTATATGTTAGGTGAAGGTAATGTAAGCCGAAAAGTTCTAGACTTCTAGGCGACTAACTTTTGTTCTACAACTTTTCGAAATTAGAACTTAGGTATGGGTTGATAAATACCCTTTTATAATTATTTCATATAAAAATAAAAACAATTAAGCCACGGCTTTATCGGCTTGTTTTCATTAACGCGAGTGATTTACGCAGTAAACCGGATTTTATACACTCTCCCATATGTTTTACACAATACTTTAATACCGCCAACAATACCTACAGAATACAAAAACCATTCCGTTGGGTTATGTAATAATTCTTTTACAGAAATGTGTTATTTACAAGTACTAGGGAGTAGTACAACGTAGCTTAGCGTGTTCTTAACGGTCACTCATAAATAATTCCTTACCATGAACAAAGTACCTAATTATACCTACAATATTTAGGGATAGGTAACTTTACGTAGGTGGAAGGTAATCACACGTAGGTACCATTAAAGGTAAAGGTAGCAGGGTAATATTAGCGCTATGCTTAAGATGCCCCTTCAAGACCCTTGACATGTTAAACATAAAAGCTTTATTTCGCTTATAAGCAGTTTCAATCTATCTAATAAGATTGTACATAAATGTATATCAATACAATGAGTAGTTTAAGAGAAATATGTATGTTATTAAATACAATACTTTAATATCGCCAAATTTTATGTATTATTCATCTAAATCTTTCTCTTAAATCACTCATTGTATTGATAAAACCCACATGAAAAATGGGTCAGTTATTTTTGAGTAAATCGGTTACAGATAGGCTGACAAAGAGAATGTTATAACGTTAAAGATATTTATTTCAGCCTAGTTAGTATATCTACCTATTTTTCAGACAGCAGGACAAACTTGTTCTCTTTCTTTTGTGTAGTTGTTTAGCTTACCTAGTGTTAGAGTTATCAAGCCTCTAAGGATTCTAACTTGACCTAACGACTGCTATCAGAGTTAACTCCGGGCCCAACTGCTTAACCTAACTTCCGAAGCATGGAGGATAAACGTTTCCCCCCTATTATTAATACAATATAATTTAGTTTGTCTCAGGTTTTCTCGATTGTGCATAATAGAGCACAATATTTACCGGGTTTTACTCGCGTTTTATTTAACAAAGGCATTATTTTAAAGTTTCCGAAAGGAAAGGAAGTTAAGAGCTTCCGTTAACTTTACAGTTAGCTTTTTCAAGGTTGACGTTGTAGTAATACCGTTATTAAACATGAGTAAAACCCGGTAAATATTGTATTTTATTAACAATCAGCTGCGCCCCGCGGTTTCACCAGTATAAGTCCCGTTCCCGCGGGAATATCAGGATAAAAAGTTCGTGGTGGTAATGGTTCTAAGCTACCTCCCCACCAATTTTCAGCTAAATCAGTTCAGCCGTTATTGAGTCATAAATAGTGTAACTAACACGACTTTCTTTTATATATACGAGTATGGATAGAAGATAAGATATAAGTAATTGTTGAATTATTTTAAATTCAAAAGTGCCCAAAAACAAGCATGTTTGTTTGCAGAGTTTTTAACAAACATAGTTTAATTTCACGCGACGGAAACTCGGGTGAATGTGTAATTATGTGTTGTAATTGTGTTAGTTTAAAAAGTTTTTAGTTGAATTTATCATGATTCAGTTCACGCCACAGTGTCGAGGAAATGGCAAACAACCATAACGATAACTCAGTTGGAAATAGAAGTGGGTTTTAACTGTTGGTTCCAGACGTAAATCACCGTAATTTAGACTTCTACGACATTTTACAATGTTGTTATTTTTGACAGTTACTGAATTTTTTAAATATTTTAGCTAAAACACGAGTTAAAAAACCATTTAGGATTAAACAAATATGTACATAAATATTTCTTTGTTTTTGAATACATCATATCCTGTCATGAGGATTTTTTAAAAATATATTTCCTTGCGAAAAATTATTCTAAATATTATGTATTTACCTATGATTTTGCATAATAAAACACTTTATTTATCCGGTTTTATCGCGTTTTTATTCATTATTTGAACCGAGCCTTGAAAAAGCCAACTGTAAAGTTGGCGAAAGCTCGGTTCAAATAATGAATAAAAACGCAATAAAACCGGATAAATAAAGTGTTTTATTATGTATTTACCCACAAATAGGTAAATACTAAAAATACCCAACCATTTCTCTCGATTTTACACCCTATTATTTGATTACAGGATTTGATCTGTATTAGCAACGTTATCTTTCGGTACAATAATAAAGGATGTTTGTTTTTTTGTAAAAAGGCAAGGTTTGATCCCTGGCTAAGGTAATACATTTGTCAAAAATCTATTATTGCAATTTTAGTTTTTGTCAAAATCAAAAAAAAGAGGACGCAAATCCGTTCAACATTTTTCAGTTCAGCTATCTCCTGAAAATTTAGAATATTCCTCTTAAAATCCATTGAAATAGTTCAACCTATAGTATAACCTAGTTTCCAATTTAGACAACTTATCTAAAAAGAGTTAATAATGAATGCGACAGAAACATAAAACCAATTTTTTGAAAGAAATTTTACGAAGAAAATCTCATTGAGAGAAATCTAATCGCGAGCTCTACGCGTTTACACTCATTTCATAACCTTTTACGAGTTTTCAAAAGCAGTTTGTGGTTTCATTCCCTATTTAAAACCGTTTTTGTAATTTGATAAAAAAAGTAAATACGAACCAGAACATGATTAAATAAACAAACAAATCAATAAATAAAATGAGTTTATCTGTAATTTTGCCACGACTAACTTAATAAAAACTATCGAAAGTTTCTCCGATTCGTTTTACTAAGTTTTTCTACTGTTGTAAATTAATAATCCTTTGTACAGACTCTCACAAAGCTCTTTGTAGGGTTACTATTGTATTCGGTTACATTTATTATATAGAGATTTAGAGCGGATAATAATAACAGAATTTGTCGGAAAAGAAAAACAAAATTCGTTGAAGTCAACAAACATTTCTGGGCCTCTTTTTTGAACATTATCTTTATTCTTTATGGACACGAAAGCAACGAGTAGTCTTCACTCGTCATCGAACGAAAATTATCTGAAATCGAACTATTTACATCGTCCGAAATGGCACGAGCGATTCAAAAGTAAAGCTCCCGGTTCGAATTTAAGAAAAGCCCGCATTGCAGAATAACTGTAGTTACCTACACTTACTTATACATGGGTGCAGTAGTCCCTGCAGTGCGAGTTATTTATAGTCTGTTGTACTAAGTAGACACTGTAAAAACTGATGGCGCATTTCCTTTATTAACATAGGTGCATTCGCAGTTTTACCGTGGCTTAGGTATGTAAAGGTTAGACTATATTAATGCGACAAGTCTTAAAGCAATAATATATTGTATGCCGGTATCTACGGTATTTAAGCGTTTTTCGGTTTCAACTGTGTATCCCAATCCCATGGGAAAAAGATCAAAAGTAGCATATTATGTTACTCCTCGATTATTTAGCTTCCTATTTGTTTAAGAATGTTTGAAATCGATCTAGTAGTTTTAAAGCCTATTCATTACCAACAAGCAAACAAATAAAATGTTTCCTCTTTATTACCCGACTGCGCGACGCAAAGGAGGGTTATGTGTTTATTGGTCTATGTATGTATGTATGTATGGATGTTTCTCTATGTGGCGTTCTAGAGGCCAAACGCGTGGACCGATTTTGATGATTCTTACGTCAATCGATTCGTCTTAATCTGGCAAGTGTGGTTAAAGACATGACAGTAATCCAAATTAATTTTTGTCACAACCAGACGCCATATTGTCAAAATTAAAAAATCCAAAATCGTCAATGTATGTCAAGATGGGTATCGTTGAATAGATTTTTAAAAATAAATATTTCTTTCACCATTTTTCATTTTAATGAACCGTTTAGGAAATATAACGGTTTAAAGTTAATTTACAATTAGGTATTCTTGCTTTTTATTACCAACGAACAAGTTTTTATTTTTGTTACGTAGTTACGCTTGGAACTATCAAAGTATAAGCCGTGATGGTACAGGTGACAGGAATGTATTGATATAAACTAAAAAAATATTTACATAAATTGTACCTACCTACTGAATAAAAGCCTAATAACACTTAGGTACTTACTTACCTAAAAACGTTAAAAGAATAATAATAAATTTAAACAATAAATAACTAAACCCTAACTGAAATAGAATAATATAAATAAATAAAGTTGGAACATTAAGTACCTAATTTCCTACTTATTTATAATATTAGACATCAAATAAACATTTTAAACTCACACGATTTGAACTCATAATTATTTTTACCGGGTCTTATTCGCGGATCATGTTACAATGATCTTGGTCGCGAGGGGACACCTCGCGACCAAGATCATTGTACCATTATCGAAACGTCGAGGTAAGAGAATTTAAAAATAATTATACGCGAATAAGACCCGGTAAAAATAATTATGAATATTAGTTACCTACTGAATAATGCACAGTATACATTATAACCCCCTAATGAAATAAATAGATCACGAGACTTACCTACCATCAATAAATGAAAATAACTAAAAAGCGTAAAATAAAAAAATAAAAATTATAAAAAAACAAAAAACCTGACTGCGTAAAAAGTCGATTAAAATATTTTTTCATTTTACCAATCTAATTTTTCCAATGGGTCCCGACTGTGAGTCATTTTTTACTCATTTATTATGTGTTCTGTGTGTATCGATTACAAAACAATTATTACTTAGCGTAATTTCAAATAACTGGGCTTGTTTTTTTCTTTTTGGTTTTTTTGTTGTTTCTATGCGTATTTTTTAATCGAGTTTTTACGCAGTCGGGTTTTTTGTTTTTTTATAAATTATTTTTTTAGTATTAGTATAGGTAATATTGTACGGTATTTAAGTTTTAGAGTATATAGAAGCATTAAGCTCCAGTACTAAACCAAGCTATCTTATCCAATTCGGATATGTAAATAGATTGAAATAGGTGCGTTTGCCTTTGACGGTTCCTAAACGTATTTAGTCAAAGGATTTCTAATGTTCATACCAATAGTATAAAAGGTAAACTTTCGATATACCTTACTTTTTACTAATCTTACTAATATTATAAACGCGAAAGTTTGTATGTATGTATATATTTATGTATGTGCCTTTGTTATTCTTTCACGCAAAAACTAATAACTGATTGTGATGAAACTTAGAATATAGGTAGCTGGAAACCTGGAATAACACATAGGCTACTTTTTATCCCGACAATCCCGCGGGAACGGGACTTACGCGGGTGAAACTGCGGGGCGCAGCTAGTTTATATATACATTTAACGTACCTACATAATATGTTAAGATTCAGGGGCTTTTGATCCGATTTCGTACCAACCGATTTAAATCATCATTTACAGATGTAATCGTATATGTATACCTATACGTACGTAATGTACTGGGTTATGCTATAAAACATCACAACAGATATTCAATTTGGAAAATTCCACTGAGCAAATGATTTCCTTTACGTAATTAACAAAGTAACTCCCACATACTGTCAGATCATATTAGAGATACCTTTTCAATTTGGAAAATCCACATTTACTAAATAACACCTACATAAGGTCAAATGTTGTTAAATATAAATAATAAGTAGCAAATCTTTCCTTTAGGTAATATTTCATCCCGTGTAGGTAAGTGGGTATATAATAACAATAACGAATTCTCAGCCCATCGAATCATAAAACTCTGGGGACTTCAATGAAAATGTATCGAGATATCGAATTTCTTACAAGCCTCAAACGTCCCATATACAAAAATATTAATGTTTTAAGAAGGTCTAGAGAGTGTGTGGTTGACTCTTTGATAAATCAAGATTTAAGAAAACTTATCAAAAGCATATGCTATAGATCAAAAGCATATGCCAGCCTCGCTTTCTTTGTTCAGATTACAGTTTTTTTTTACATGTCCGTCCTATTGGTGAATTTGACTTGAAAATTGCTTAATACAGTGAAAAAAGTACAATTAAAGTACTCTTCGATAAAGATTATAACAAAAACTATCCTCTTTTTCTTTAGAAAAAATAATAACAATCCGCTATCCCTGAGAAAGAGATATCTCGGAACGAAAAGCATAGATAAAATGCTTAAACAATAAAAACAACGTGTTAAAAAAACTTAAGTTTTTTTTTTCAATCTAACATCGCGAAAACAAAAAAAAACCTAAAAACCATCCACCCTAGGTTCGTAGTATTCACATCACGTAGGTTGGTCCAAAATCATAGAGTACTTCTATTGAAATATCAGTCAACCATTTCGTTCATATCTCGATTGTACGAAACTGCTTTACTATATTTTATTGGCCTCGACGAGTAAAATGTTAGGCCATATCGTCTCTAAATCAAAGCCATCTGTCTGCAAGTGACATTTTAAGGACCAAGGGACAAAAGTGCCCTTTCACATACCTACAGAAGTGGAGACAATGTCCAATACATATCATGTCACAGTATAACACCATACGACGATGACGGTACGGAACAATTTATCCTTTGACCACCATTTACTAGGGACTCTTGCTAGATAACTTTGTTTATGTCTGATGGTCAATGAAATCCGAAATGTTAGATTCTCCTAACACTTGGGATAACATATTTATGGTTGTAACCATAAATAACAACGGACAATTTTAAAAGATTGCAAACGTTATTAAAGTCGTTCGTCTTAGCCATTTAGCTATACATTAACACCTACCCAAGAAAATTAAAGTATAAGTTATACAAAGTCATTGAAACATAACATAGGTGAGCGTTTGGCCATTATCTTGGCAGATATTTAAATGGTTGGCGTAGTCTTCTTAATGTTTACCTTAGATCATATTTATAAAGAGGTATAGGCTGTGCCTAGACCATACCTGTTCCATCTTGAGATGAGGTGGGGGCAAAGTAGGGAGCGAAGAAAGACTTAGTGGCTGCACTGGCCTGCATATCATAACAGACGAGGACGACTGTTTAGTGATAACACTCAGTCCATGTGCCGATTTGCGACTCAGTGTGTGAAGGGTAACTAGTAAAGGGCTAAACCTTCTACTATGCATTTGTACCATTTTTTACTCTCCAAAGGTCATTTATTTATAGGAAACTAGGCTAGGACTAAATTTGGCAAGCAACATGAACCGCCAATACATATACTAATACACAAACTTCAGCATCCATAATTTTAATAGGATAGACTAACATTATTAAATAGTAATGTATGTACTTACGTTAGTAGAAAGATCGAAAGTATCCATGTATCGGACCCGCCTCGTATCGGGATCGGTGCGGACCAACTTGTCTTTCAACATTCTCCAGGGAAGCCCTAAGTGGGTAGTCTCCTCCATTGCTTGGCACCAGTCACTTACGCTTATGTACCCTAAAACATTTCAATACATTTTAGACCCTAATAATAACTGCATAGATAGCGAATTAATTAGATACATTTTTTTTAGCCCAAAGGACCCTTTTTTTCATTTTTTATTTTTACAGAGCCTTTTCTTAAAGGGATAAGGCAGTTAGACGCCACGGGAGAATACTCTGGATTAGCGAAAGTTCCATGTCTTCGAATTGTTTAATCCTAAACTTTAAGAAATGTTTCATATATTTAATAGTTTATAATAGACCTCAGCTTGCGCTTTCCTATACAAATGTTTGGATATCCCTGTTTGCTTCCTAAATAATTCCTCTAGAACATTGTGTCTTATAAATATTAGTATTTCTAAATTTTGGAATAAAAAGCGTCACGGTCGGGCATGGGTACAATAAAACTAAATATTTATTAACAAAATTACTCTGAAGACAATGTTCAGGAATTAAACGTAGGTACATTGTATGGGAAAACGCGAGCCGGTCTTAGCGAGCCGGTCGTTGGTATACTAATGCAGTAGACGTTCCAGAAATATTATTTTCTAAGGAAAATGCAAAAAATTGCTTTGAGACATAATTTAAACTCAAGCTTCCTGCTTGCGAGGTAAGTACTTGCAACTGTAATATCGTGCTGAGTGATGTAAGTGTTCTGCGTTTATAATATAGCACCTACTCAGTGGATCGACAACATTTAGCGGTCCCGGGGAGTCGTTAGATGGAGGGAGGGAGCGATCGCTATTTGTGGCGTCGTATAGGGGATGTTCAGCTAAAAGGATGATGATGATGTATATAAACTAACTTAGAGTGAAATTAACCACATATAAATTTTTATACACTATCTCAAAACTTTGTTTACGAATCAGGGTGTCTGATTTTCATTCTTACAACATCACATCCCATTGTAAATCTTTGTGGAAAGCTTGTCCTAATTAAATAATAATATGTGATATAATATCTAATAACAAACACTTTTGCTTGCCTTTCAAACTTTAGCGATGAATCGTCAATGTTTGCCTATTTACAGAAGTTCCTACAATGGTGACATAACGCCCCGTCCTAAATGAACAAACTAAATAGAGACTTAATTAATTAGGATGAGAGTTTTATTTGATCTACGAGCCGACACAAACAAACGTTACATCATACTTATTTGCGAGGCACCCTTGTCGTGACACGTTATAAAACAAATATTTTAATAGCTACTAAATACCCATTGGAACATTAACATTAATATATAGAATTAGTCCCTGGATGCCCCCATTTGATTATAAAAGCTATCACATTTATTAATCAAATAATTATTTAAGTTCCATTTCATTATTACAATAACACACGATTTCCTATGAGTATACACTATAAGAGTATTTTTGAGTTCGTTGCTATACCTACACAGTATGCAGTGAATTATTAAGATAATAAATCCTATGATTTGTGACTGATAAAAGGAGAAAAGGCTTAAGAAACCGCCATAAAATCACAAAAATCTAAATCTTTTTTTCCACCCACACTGTTTTTTACAATCCGCTTGTTTCAAATCCTCAATTAGGAGCCTATTTCAAGTAGATATAAACTTAATCTACGTAATAGGTATATCTAATAAAACGAATCGATGAAATATAAAAGACGATGAGTTTTATTATAGGAAAGTGTTGTGCCTCTCGGTGATCTCGTTATATTCCGAAGCCAATATTTTTTTTATCGATATTTTGTGTCATAATCTCATCCCGTCTTCGTAGGAATTTATTTTTCTTTATTGGTTTGAGGCGTTGCTTAAAACGCTTAAACGCTAGCTCTTTATTTTTAAATAATGAAGATGGAAAAGGAAGTCGAATAGAAAATACAATAATAATTGGAAAAATAAAATTGAGAATTTGAAACGTAATATTTAGCTTTTAAAGAATTATGATCTTAAATATGGAATTAAAATTAGTAATCGATCGCGTCATATAATTATAGATGATAGCTGTGCCCCGCGGCTTCACCCGCGTAAATACCTATCCCGTGAGAATATTGGATTTAAAAAGTATAGCCTATGCCATGCCCTAAAGTTCCATCTGTTTATGTTACGGCCCAACCGTTCGATTTAGCCGTTCTTGCGTTAAAGATAGTAACATGACTTCAGTAACTTTCTTTTATATAGCTGCGTCTTGCTGTTTCACCAGCGTAAGTCCCGATCCCGTAGGAATATCGGGAACAAAAGTAGCCTATGTAACTCAGGGTGAATGAAGTCGACACAGTAGTTTTTAAGTACACAGTGTAGATTTATACATCGCAAGCTAGGCTAAGCTAAGCTACTTATAATTAAATACTATTAATGCTGTAGTGCTCGGGACATTGTTAGTTGGAGTAGGTTTGTCCATAACCTATCAACACCACCATTCCAATCTAGGCTGGCCTCAGCCAGCCTAGCCCAGAGGAAAGGACGGGGCAATGTGATTAG
This sequence comes from Idaea dimidiata, assembly GCA_949358125.1. Classification (NCBI taxonomy): domain Eukaryota; kingdom Metazoa; phylum Arthropoda; class Insecta; order Lepidoptera; family Geometridae; genus Idaea; species Idaea dimidiata. Next base: position 7,875,027 of record OX442339.1, on the reverse strand, counting down.
AGCTAATTTACACGATGTTATCCTTTACCATTAATAGCAATGCTTTTTCGCAACGAAAAAGATATCGTAATCTAAAATCCGTTGAAGATAGTTTTTATTAGGTAGGGATAATTTTTTAATACGTTTAAATTTGTATGCTGATTTTTTAACGAAATTCGTTTTGGCGGATATCGAACGACAAAAACAAACAGAACATCTATTAATTAAAATGAAAATCATATTCATGAAATTGCGGACAAGGTCCTTCTGTTCGGTATCATAACTAAGTCCTTAACTTAATTATTTTGGTGCTTAAATTTTCTATTTTTGCTTAATCGTTCCTCTATGCTCTATAACAACTTAGGTAACAACCTATATTTTTAGTGTAAATACTTCTAATTAGTTACCTACCTACTTAATTACAAAAGTAATTTAGGAGTCTACTTAATAAATTCGTGACTAGAGCCGTCAGTGCAAAAACACTCATTAATTAACCTACAAAAGCACCAGTCCCAAAAATTAATTAACACCACGAGCATTTAATAGGTTCCTAATACGTACTCAGTTAGCGACTAAGTGATAGTGAGTGTTCTATCAAACGCCGTGTAGGTACCTATACCTACCTTCGTCAGGAGGTCATCGCATCGCGGTACAATGTCAACCCTCTTCACAGTACACGAATGAGTTGAACATCAATACTAATAATAAACGGAGAGAGGACAAAAGTCTGTACCTTCTTAGAAGTAAAAAATCTTGTCTTTATAATTTTGTCTAAGGTTTGTCGCGATTTTGCATAATAAAACACAATATTTACCGGGTTTTACTCGTGTTTTATTTAGTAACAGCATTATTACTAAAGACCGGGCTTTCGCTAACTTTACAGTTAGCATTTTCGCATTTTCAAGGTTAACTGAGATGTAATTCGAATGATTCTTTCATTATTTTTAGAATCTATACTTATATTATAAAGCTGAAGAGTTTGTTTGAACGCGCTAATCTCAGCAACCGCTGGTCCGATTTGAAAAGTTATTTTTGTGTTTGATAGTCCATTTATCGAGAAAGATTTTTTTGTTGTGGTTAAACCGATTTGAATGAATCTTGGTACAGGGATAGTTTAGTGGTTGAAATAAGATATAGGGTTTAATCAAACGAATATATCATTTGAATAATCAAACGGGTTAAGCAACGCTTGGTATGACATACGTGATGCGTGACATAGGGTACGGGCATAGGAATTTATGCGGGTGAAACCGCAGGGCACAGCTAGTGGTAACATTATAGACGAATTACATCTAAGTCAACTTTGATAAGCTAACTGTAAAAATAACCAACCACAACAGCCAACCAAGCAACAGTCAACCTTGAAAAAGCCAACTGTAAAGTTGGCGAAAGCTCGGTTCGTTTAGAACAATGAATAAAAACGCGATCAACCGGATAAATAAATAAATATAAATAAATAAATAAATTATGTGACCAACACACAGCGCCATCTAGTCCCGTGGTAAGCTGCTAAGCTTGTATTACGGTGACTAGACAACGGATATACTACTTATATTTATTTTTGTTTTGTAAATACATACATATCATACATAGAAATACACCCAGACCAGATACAAATATTTATTTTTAAGCATAAATATTTGCACCCAGCGAGAATCGAACCCGCAACCTTCTGCATTGCAGTCAAGCATTCGCCCGACGCGCCACAGAGGCCGTCGCCTCTGTGTTTAATAAAGTGTTTGAACTGTAAAGTTAGCGAAAGCTTGGTCTTTAGTAATAATGCCGTTATTAAATAAAACGCGAGTAAAACCCGGTAAATACCTATTGTGGTTTTTAATCTTGTCTTTTATTAGTAGCAAAGTAGAATAAAAATGCAGTCAGATTTACTTCTATTTTCTTACAAAATTCAACAACAACTTACAAAATGCAGTTTTTAAACTTTGTGTCTGATTATTAGCAGCTTCGATATCTTTGATTTAAAAACTACTGAAGCTTATTAAAAACTAGCATATTCACTATTGAATAATTGTATTTCTTTAGGCCAAAGCGTATTTTTATATTTAACTCTAACAAGTATTCTTATAAGGAGTATAAGAAGCTTGCACCACTAGGGGAGATTTAGGAACAAACATTCAATAGGTAAGTGAATGCGTGGTTAATGATTATGTATGTATTACCTAATTCAATTTCCCTAAAAGAGCAAAGTAGAAACTGACTATGACTAACGTATAAGAAATATGAAATCATGGGGCATAGCTAGTAAATAAATATAGGGAGACACTAAACATGTTTGCGTGTTTGTCGTTTGCCATTCAGCTTTACACTGTTCTATTTACGTCTTCCGAACTCCCAACGATAATGTAAACATTCAAACATATGTCGTCGACGCGCGACGCGCGACGCCTCGTTCCAGAACCGAATCGACAAAATCGTCACTATATTTCCGACTAGCTACGCCCCGCGCTTTCACAAGCAAAAGTAAAAAACGTGTTATCACGGGCGCAGGCGGCCGAGCGGTTCTCGAGCGGTTGCATATTTTCGTTCATTACTCGGGATCTACTAATTGGATTTCGGTGCAAGGTATACCACGACCTTCCTCGAAAATAGAACTATCCAATATTTAAAACCAGATTTCAATCGGATCAGTAGTTTTTCATTGTATAAGGAACAGACAGAGAAACAGAGAAACAGACAGACAGCAATGAATTTTAAAAATTATATAATTTTGTTCTACTACTCATCCTAAGTCCCCTAGTTATAAATATAGAAGACTAGCTTTCACCGCAACTGCATCCGCGTAGACGATGAGTTAACATTTTCTCGAAAATATTGCAAGTTACCGATACCGATGTTATTTTTTTGTTCCTAACTCTCAATTTTTTTATTCAAATCGAAATAATTCTATAGTTTTTATTTATTTTTCAGATCCAAAATAAACTGCCGTTGACTCAACCTACTTACGAAAATTTTCACTATCTTCACAACCAAAGCACTATTATAAACAAAACGTCTTGTAAATTGCCTCAACCATTTCGAAAATCAAAACATGTACCAATATACAAACTTTCACATTTATAATATTAGTTTAGGTAAACAACGTCGAGCAAATGCTAAAAGAACAATAATTCTGTGAAGAATATTTACTCACCGCTTTGATCGAGATCCATGCTCCGGAAAGTCGCTTCCAAATATCTGCGTGCCATCATGACTTGATTGTGAAGTTCTCTCATAGCCGAAGACTCGACGAGCCCCACTCTTTGCCTGAACGTCAACCGTCTAGTTCTCGAAACTGCAGCGGTATATTGCACGAATTGACGTTCCAAAGAATTCCCGCAAAGCTTCAGATAAGCGCCTTTATTCGACCCAAGTTCGTAGTAATTCGAAGCTGAGAAGATAGTAATTACCTGTCGTAAAGAAAATGACGATCGTTAGCCATCTCAAACCTATTAGGACGTTGGACAAATCTGACATAAATAATGTAGCAATTAGTAACGGTTAACCAGATTATAGGTCAGCTTTGATGACAGATTCACGCAGACTTCAACTGCTTTTGCTTAACGCAACATTATTTATTTTGTGAAATTACTTAACTGTTAAGGTACCTACTACTTTTACGCTCTAAAAAATTCAATAATATTTACCAAATATTGAACCCCTTAAATAACTTTAATTAAGTCAGAAATGTAACATTTGTAATAAAACACTTAATTTACAGGGTTAAATCGCGTTTTATTCGTGATTTATAACCGACCCGCCCGGTAAATAAAGTGTTTTATTATGCAAAATCGCGAAAACCATAGAAGAAATTATGTAACATTTGCTTTATCAAAAAGAGTTCGGGTAATCATTATAATTATCATCATCGTAAATTACAAGGTACTTTTAGGTGCATCAAAATTTGGTGGACACATTTCTGTGTGGCAGCACATATCTTTATATTATATCGTTACCGCAGAAGTACGTGTTTGTATTGTAATTTGTAATACTCACGTATTTACGTGGTAGATGCACTACCTACAGGTAACCATTTCTATATTTGCACTTAGTTATATAAACTATTTTTGTTATTACTTGGACAATAAATCTACCATCAACATGGACGACTATCCTTACCCAAGAAGAACAATCGCAATGTGCAGTAGTTGAAAAACATAACACTTCCACATACTATATTAATATTTGTAAAGTATCTCAATGTAGGTAAAAAACGATTCTCTATCTTTATTAAAAATATTTTAATATAAGCTAATATACTGACATGAGACAATAGAATGTAATTTATACTGCCAGAATGGAAGTATGCAAAACAAGAACTGAGAATACTGAATAACATGAGAAAATCAGTGCAAAACCGCGCACGAAATCTGATCAGCATTTTTATGAGGTACGTCATAGTGCCAACCGTTTGCATTCGACTGCACGCATTATATGAACTCTTACTTTTTACATTTCCGCCTATCTTTAAGAGCATTTCCTATGAGGCAAAGCAAGCAATTCAAAGTCAGGCCAGCTCATTTATTACGGGCCTACTTTGTTTTAAAAATATTGACTATCAACATTTCCAGCACTGTTTTCATTCATGTATTTTCCCTATTTTCCTCCTAAATATTCATTTTCTTTTTACATTTTTAAAATATGTCTATTGTAAACATGTTGACTTTATTTTTTCCGTCTTTTTTTTCCGAAGAACTTTATCGTATTATCAATAACTCGTTTGTCTTTACTGTGCCACATTTCGTGCAAATAAATGACATTAATTCAATCATTCGTTCATATTTCTCTAAGACGTTAGTTAGATAACTACGTATATTTCTTCAGTAGTAATTTCTTTAAAAACGCTATGAACGAACATTTGCTCTGCAAAATATTATAAAAAGGACAAATGGATAAGCTATATTTACTAAAGAAACATTTTTAAGTAAGAAAATAAGCGATTGCATTTGTATGGTACCAGCCCTAATAGAATATGCTTTCAGCGCTATAAAAGTACCCTACTGTACTACTAGTGATTTCATTACTGCCCGTATCTATTCAATGAAGTTCGATAGCTATTGAAATGTGCAGCTATCTAAATAAATTACTATACAGCGTGTTATAAGGACGGTCATTCAACACTGAAAAAAATAATGGCCAAACAAGTAACAATCTTGCTTGTTTAGAAAAAAAGTCATTGATTCATTCAAAAAAATATCAAAAACAACAATTTGCGGTTTGTTGCCCCAATAATGCTAAAATGATTGAACATCTAATAAGATGAATGTTTTGAATTAAATATGTTCACTTTGTCAATGTAGTATCCCATCATCAATTTATTCAGATTTATCAAGTTGCTTTATTATTACCACACATTTACAATGGTTACTCTAAAAAAGATTTTTATTGATTTAAATTAAAACATATCCAAATCAAATATTATAAAACTTTTGATTTCATAGTTTCTTAAATTCATTGTATCACTTAACTTATTAAGAACAAACAAGTGCCTATTTGAAAGAAATAGCTAAGTAGTTAATTCTAATAACTTTTTTAATCGATTAAGAACGTGTTGCATTTCGGTCGTCCCTAAATGCCAGTAACGGTTATACATTGATTGCAGTCAGTCGATGTCGGTGTCCTAACGTTAAGTTTCGTTGTTTGCCAATTTCACTTTTTTGTGTGTTAGAACGAATAATAATATAATAAAAACATCTAGGTAGTTACCTAGTGCAGTGAGTAGTGAGTTCGTAAGTAGGTAGCTACTGTGAAAATGGATCTACTTAGAGCCTGGGGGCTCCCAGAGCTAGTGCAAATGGATAAAAACTATAAAAGTGTTGTTTCCGGAAGAAAGAATGACTCCTTATTATATTCCGCCGTTGTCACACTTCAAGCAAGAGGCAAATTTCTCAACCCATTGACACGGTGTAAATACCTAAAATTAGGTGTTCTGGATTCCAAAGAAATAAAACTTCAAAGCACAGGGTTTCCTTCATCACCCTCCCATTTCATACAATTAAGACTACCAATAACACTGTAGAAGACAACTTGGCTAAAAAGCAGTTTAAACATTGTAGAATCTAAGTGGACGGCTACTTTGTCACAGCATCTAATAAACTGAAGAAAGCCAGAATATTCCATAGAACTATACTTTGAGAAATAAAGTCATTACAAAAGTCTCAGGGACATAAAAATGGTAAGTGTATATTATATACCTATCAGAAAATCCTATCTTGCTAACTAATATTATAAATTCAAAAGTAACTCTGCAACTCTTCATCATAAAAAGATGTTCAAGAATTTGTAAATCTAATTTAAAAAAGTAAATCTAATTATTACATACATGAAAGTTGTTGTCGATGATTAAATGAAAAAAAATATGATTTTGTGTACCTACTAACGTTGTTTTCTTTTTGTTTCAGTTTGTAAATGACTTTAATCAAAGCTACCCTGAACATGTAATCAATTTTTATTATTCAAATGTTCCTATCACAACAATAGACTCATAGAGTTGATGTCAAAGAAAACAACAAAAAGTGACTATACTCAAGCGGTGCAAAAAGTGATCCAACTGATCTCAATAATTTGCAAAAGGTAAGTGTTACTTATTATATAGGTACTTTGTTATGAAAACATTAAAACAATAATTAGATTTGAATTAGAGGTCATATACCTAACTTTTTTAATTGTATCGATTACAGAATAACAGTCAGTGAGCATAGTAATTCATTAAAGTGAGCGCATTTAACTTTGGTATTTTAAAAGGACAAGATTTTTATGTTAAACTAGTTGCGCCCTGCGGTTTCACCTGCGCTATTTTAAAATCGGTATAAAATTTTCTCCAAGTTCCCATTTATCTAATAGCTGAAGCCTCTTTCCCTGTTTTTTTTTTGTCCCAGTTAAAAAACACACTATGGGTATAGTAAGTTTGTTTTCTAATAACGATATTTTTGATTTCAGACACGAATGAAGAAAATATAAATCTTGTGGCTGTATTAAATTTGTCTGAACTTATCAGCCTAGACATGGTAGTACTGCCCGGTCAGTCTAGTTCAAGCCCTAGCGACCCTCCATCATCTCAAAGAGTCGCCTACAAAAGCCGAAAGCCGAGAAAGGTTTATCGTCAACGTTCACGATGACTGCTACATAAAATTATTGATAAATAAGAGACATATTGAGAAAATTATAGAAAAAAGCTTTACTTTCGCTTACGACTCTTAGAAATGGCGCAAAATCTGGGAGCAGCGCGGTAGCTTTGCTGTGTCGCAATGCTTCTGTGCTGCTCCCACATCACAGTCGTATTAAGTCATAAATATTAATTATTTATTTATTATTTTCGTTTCGTGATAAAAAATAAATCGTTGAAATATCATTTAATGTGTTTTTATTTAATTTGCACTGGGTATCTCAGAAATACCACATCAGAGATACAGGGTGATCAGTCAGTGAAACTTTACTTCCAGAGTTTCACTGACTGATCATATTCTGTAGCTTTAATGTGGTATTTCTGGGATATCCTGCATACTAGATCTAACAAAGTACAATGTTGGAATATAGCATTATCTTAGTTGATTCTATTAAGAGCACTTGATAACATTGAAAGAGAGCACATTTATTTTTATATTATGGTATGTTAAAAACTAAAAACTATACATATAGAACACAATAATAAACTTTATAAACCAAAACATTTATATATATTAGATCTAATATGCATCTGTATAGGCATAACTAGGTTTCATTATAAAAACAATTAATTTGTTCATTTGGTTTTACATTCAAACAAGTTACTTGTTTACACTATTACTGTACTTAATTGAAGTAAATATATGACAGTATTTAGGACTATCAAGTCTTGGTAACAAGCACAAAGAACAGTTGATAAAAATAATGATTATTCTTGATTAGGCCGAACATAACTTGTTTAAATGTGCTACGTCTGCTTGTTACATTTCTCAATCAAGTAAACTTCATATCCGGAATCACAATGCTTTATGCGCTCGTATATAAACAAGTGACTTGATAGCAATAAACATTTTTTTGATGAATGATAACAATTTTTTTTTTCAGTGAAGCCGACTCTGTTCTAGCCAAAAAAAAAATATTCGACTACTTTGGAAATTCGAACGACTTTTTTTCACAAATTTCATGTTATGTTTCACTGTAAAAGTACATAATCAACATAAGGCCAATGACCTCTAACCCTAAGAAACAGCAGATTTTATAGTAAACTTTAAATTCCAAATTTTCGAAACTTAGGTACTTTGAGTTTTTAAAAGTTGTAGAATAAAAGTTATTCGTCTAGGCCTCTGAAAGTGGCCTCTCCCCTTCGGCTTAAATTACCGTCCCCGAAACACCTGCACACTTACGTATTTGTAGGCATGGACGACGAGGATGAAAAAAATTTATTGTACTTACGTTTCCATTATGAAGTATCTCGTAGCCCCCAGGTTTGCATTCATGACTTCTGATGAGGAAACTAAGTTTGTTCTTCTGTAAAAAGGTCGCTGTGACATCGGGACCGAAGTAGGTGCCAGCACCTCGAAGCGCATTTGCTACACATCCACCCGTGCTTTGAGGATCCGACCAGAGAATATCAAAAACCTAAAATTGACATGAGTAAATTAACAACTTTAAAAAAAATGTAGGTAACTTAAGACACTTTATTTGCTCAAATGATTCCGCGTAGTTGTAAATAACTGTGTTTTATAAAGACCCTATTAAGTTCGATAAAACCTATATATTTGGATAGAGGAGGTCTAAATAAACAGAAAACATTCCAACACAATAATATGTATCCTAAAGCGACTCGTTTCAAGATATGGATAAATATCTTCATAAGGAAAAGGATGAGGATATAAAAGCCTATGAAGTTTTAAAGGAAACTGTTTAAAAATTATATAAAACGTCATGTCGCAGTTGGATTCGTTTACCAATCGAAAATAAGACGTCAAGCAAAACATTCTTTGCCCTTAAACTAAACCGTCGTAACTGCTGCATAAGTCCCGATCCCGCGGGAATATCGGGATAAAAAGTATCCTATATGTTTTAATCCAGATCTCCAGCTACCTGGATACCGAGTTTCATCTGTGTAGACCTCTCGGGTTGTGTCTTTTATATAGTACTTCGAAACAAAAAAAAATGTTTACCGTAAATTGGATAACATGGTGGATATGAACTGTGTAAAAAATATATAAGAACAGCGACCAATTTACGTACCTAGTAATTAACAACTCAGCTGATTGAGTCAAATACGCATTTTCGTTGGAGAAGATAATACACCCTAAGGGATATCGTTCATTCATCTATATCTACTTATACTCGTTGAAGGTTTTATGTCGGTTTCATCGATCATGCATGAGCATGCAAATTATGGTTATTCAGTACCAGTAACTAAGCTGAAACATATTTTGAATGGTTTCTTTTGTCCACAGTTTCAATATGGGTCCGTAATCTATCACATTCACATGAGTTTTCCATTCACATTCTTACATTAAATCAAACCTAGATTGTAGTACCTACTTACCTTGTTAGAGATGTTTTTACAAAGTGTAATAAGGATACCCGCATTTAAACCGAAAGAGGATTGTTCTAGACGTCTAGGCCGACAACTTTTGTTCTATGACTTTTGGAAATACGAACTTTTTTCTGAAAACTTAAGATCAAAAGTTGCATAACAAAAGTTGTTTGCTTATAGACGTCTAGGACAACCCTCTTAGGCTTTAAATGAGTATCCTCGTTACACCTTGTATAGAGTCTCAAATAACTCGTGTTTAAGTACATGAAGGCATTTAGTTCTCATAGAACTATCGTCGGTTTTACCACAGATTTTATGCCTTTACGCTACCTTTAGGGGTAATAGCTATCTATCTACTCTATTTTCCAACTTGTATATTATACCTACCTAGATCAAATAACTCTTTAGGAATCTAGAATTCTTTTTAAGAAATTATTCTTATACACAAAATACAATCTATGTGTTATTTTTAATGTGGTAAAATTCTCAACAAACGCTTATGTGACAAGGTAACGAATAATAAGCTAAAGTTAATTCCTAAATTAGACAGTAATATCAACTTGAAGTCGAAGTAATTTCACATAAAACAAGTGAAAAAATACACCGTAGTTACCATAGCGTTATTTTATTGTAGGTACATGTAGAAAACCAAATTAATTGATTTCATTACAAAATTACTTCGCATTTATTTGCAAATGAACCAGACAGACAGCAAATACGGTAATTTAACGAGAAATAATGTCCAATGGCTGCAGAACGTAATTAGGTTGATCATTAATTTAGTAAAAGCGATGACATCTAGAATTATGGAAAATGATTGACTGCTTGAGATACAATATTAAAGTACATAGTTTTGAGAACATTGGATATTTAAACATAAAAAAATATTACCTATTGGATTAGGTAGGTAAATACCCACGACGGCAATAATAATTTATTTTGTACAATGTGTGATTCTTAAATTTTTCTGTTTGAGCAAAAGAAAATTCAGGAGAGGTCGCATTTCTCCAAGTCTTCACTATATATTTGTGACTTTGCGGAGAAATATTGATTCAGATTTTTCTTTGTAGTTACCAAATTATCATCTCTTTGTCGACTAGAATCTACGTGACTTGATTTTTTTCCACCTAAATATAATTGTACTTAAACATTGATTTAACAAAAAGAAACAAAAAATAATTTATAAAACAAAAAAAAAAAAAAGAATTCATAAAAATGACCAAAATAACCTCTACATAGGTACAGTGCCACCGACTAATTAATTTGTTTTATCATCTGAAGTCGGGCAGCCAAACTAAGTACAATATGGAACCAACCAGTAAAACTGCCCGACTTCAGATGATAAAACAAATTAATTAGTCGGTGGCACTGTACCTATGTAGAGGTTATTTTGGTCATTTTTATCAATTCTTTTTTTTTTTGTTTTATAAATTATTTTTTGTTTCTTTTTGAAGTCGGTTTTTTAATTTTTAAATTATTTTTTTTATTTTACCCTTTTTAGTATACCTACCTACCTAAAAATCAACAATATTGTTACCGTAATTTTAATTATTGAAGAGTTTACTGATGAGAAGGTGGTTTCAGGTGCCCCATCAACTGTACTTAGTTCTATTCTTTTTGGTAGAAATCCAAAAATGAGTAATTTATTGAATTCTGGGATGCTATCCTGTCCATCATTCCGAAGATACCCATCAGATCCTTACCAAACTTTCATGGGACCACCTCGCAGCTTCCACCTTCCCATTAAAAAAAGAACTATATCAATCGGTCAAGCCATCTTCGTGTAATCGATGAACAATTGAATTGAATACAGCGTTTTGAGGAGCATTCCCGGTCCTCACTTCGAAGATCCTCATCATTTTTTTAGGGGACCATCTCGAAGCTCCCACCTTTCCATTAAAAAAAGAATCATCTCAATCGGTCAAACCATCTTCGAGTAATCGATAAACAACTGGATTGATTAATGCGTTTTGAGGAGCATTTCCGTTCATCACTCCGAAGACCCTCATCAGATCCACATCAAATTTTTATGAGACCATCTTGGAGCTCCCACCTATCCATCAAAAAAAGAATCATCTTAATCGGTCAAGCCGTCTTCGAGTAATCGGTGAACATAAAAAAAAAAATTATACATACAGACGAATTGATAACCTCCTCCTTTTTTTTGAAGTCGGTTAAAAAGAAGATTTTTTGAGTTTCGTTAATTTTAAGTGATATCAGCAGTGAAACATTACGTATAATAATGATTAAATTAAAGGCGACACCCGCTCCGCATGTGTCAACAGAAAACAACGATTTAATTTCCCAATTAGTTAACAATTTATATGTTTAATGTATATTATCATTTTGAGAAGAATTGCCCTGAATAACATTTATATGGATTTAATCAATTTACCCACATCAGAGAAACCCATTTCAGTGAACGCCGACCTAAATAGACCGAGTATAAGACTAGTTTATATACAACGTTGACATATGCAATATCGTTTGTACGAAGTTTGCACTATAATGTTTATTAAATGTATCTTATTGTTATATGTTTATAACAATAGCAAATTGCAGTGTACAACTACACATACTACTACACTGCAACAACAATAGTATGTTGCAGTGTAGGTATAATTGTCATCTGAAAATCAGTGCGTGTACTTTGATGAAGAGCTATTTGTAGTAGGTATTAGTGATATCTTATTTCATAACTTTGTATACGAGCAAGGGGGGAGTTATTTAATTGTACCGTTAAAAGTATAAAAGTGGTCTTGATATTTTATGTTACTGGCAAACAAGGCGACTGATTTAATCTCAATAAAAGTGAAAATAAAATGTTTACGATTTTTTGTCATAAAAAAAACCTTTTGTTATTGAAACCAAATATTTAGACCAATTGGATATAAACACGTTGTTATACAAAATCTGAAGATTGTAAATATTTCTGTACGAGTGCACTAAAACAGAATTCTACAAAAGCTATTCAAGCGCGAAATTTAATTAGTTTCTGCCAAAATTAAATATATGAACCCTTCATGAAATATTATTCTGATAAGAATGTGAACAATGAAGGGAGCACAATAGAAATGAAAGGTCACTCGTTTTCAAAAGCAGCTAGAACATCAGTCACGTTCACCTTTGACTTAAAATTTAAACTGTATTTTAGTTATTGATCTACTTTAGCTATGCTTTGCGGTTTCACTCGCGTCAGCATAATTCCAGGGAGATCGCAGTTGAACGAAATTATTTTTAGTTAATCTAAATACTAATAATCGTAATTACCTAACCGAATGATTGTATTACCTACCAAATAAATTCTGAAGAACAACTGTTCTTATGTGACTGAATAGTTGACTTTTACAAAAGAGATGAATGAACGATCAATTGTCAGAAATAATAAATATCCCTTTGAAAGTGAGAATAGAGCTCACAAAGTGGTCGCAGAACAAACATGTAGATACCTAAGGTTCAGTTTGTGACACTCCGCGGGGATCCTACCCGAGTAAATTTTATTACGCCAAGAATCGTGGTTGCTGAAATTGCTCAGACCCGAGAGAAATAAGATGATATTACTGATATACCTAATAATAAGACAAAAGCCGTTCAATGAGCTTAAAGCGAGACAAAGCCGAATTTAGGGGTTCAAAAATATAACATCGTTTAAGCTCGACGTTGAAGATAAATGTTGCTAAAATAAGAGAGATAAAAATGACGACGAGACGGCTCCTCAACCGCAGAAAGATAAATTGAGGATCAAAATTGTTTTTAAATTACGATAAATAGCTTTGTTTTGAAATGATTTGAGCAATATGTGTAGATGGATAGATAGATAGGTACTGATAGCGTCATTTTACTAGTAAAACTGTATTTCAATGTTTTAAGCTCGCGTGAATTTAATATATTCGTGTAGAAATTAAACACCATCATTCGCGTCAAACGCTAATTAGCTTTGACATCACAATTGAGGCTAAATGCTGTATACAATCAAGTCATTTTCTGATATGTGGGTAATTTAACAACATTACAATTTATTATTTCTTGTTTATTGCTCAAGGCATATTTAAACTTATACATATTTTCCAACCAAGCCAAGACAATCCAAAACTGACTAACTGAACTGAACTGAAATGGCCTCAGTCTCAGATAGTAAACAATTAGTAGGGAGAATATTTTCATTAATTACACCATATTACGTGATCCTCGTATAGCTCAGTGCTTAGAGCACTCGCCTGGATAGCGAGGGGCACAGGTTTGAATCCTGTCATGGGTTTTTTTTTAATATATCTCCTTGCGAAATTATTTTTAAGTTTAAACATTACAATTACCTAAATGAAATTATTTTAAGCTTTGGCCTTTTATTTAGTTTAACCTACAACTGTTTCGACATTTATTGTCATAATTTTCAGTCAAATAAAACCTTAACTTTTCTAAAGAAAATCAGATTTTAAAAAGTCGTAGAATAAAAGTTTCACCTAGATGTCTAGAAAAATCCTGTTTCAGCATATATTACCGTCACCGAATCATCCTGTTTATGTACACTCCACTCGAGCACACATAGGTATATAGTAAGTGCAGTGTCTGAGTACTTCCTTTAAACACAAGTTTTTCTTAGAGTAGCATGTATAGGTAATTATTACTCTAGGCATGCAAAGAACTGCCATTTTTATTATATGATTTATTACAAAACTAGCTGCGCCCCGCGGTTTCACCTGCGTAAGTCCCGTTCCCGTTCCCGTTCCCGCGGGGATTAAAAGTATCCTAAAAGTAGTCCTTCTCCTGGTTCTAAGCTAGCTCCCTACCAATTTTCAGCCAAATCAATTCAGCCGTTCTTGAGTTATAAATGGTGTAAGTAACTAACACGAATTTCTTTTATATATATAGATAAGTAAGATTCTTTATTTTCACGTGAATGTTTTATGGCAACTCTTTCTTTAAAATGGTCGCTGAAAATTTTTCAGAAGGATGGGTGCAGAAGATCAACGGAGAAATAACGTTTGCATCATCGCATGCATGCATAGCCTGAATCCGCGATACTAAACAGATACAGAATGAATTCTAGCAGTGTAGCAGTTCTGCGAACAGAAGACCTCGAGCTGAGCACTGTATTAGAAAGTCCAAGTGAGAAGATATTAAGTAGCCCCCTTTTTGGGAGATTTGCTCATAGTCAATAGTCAAATACATCATTAATACTGTAGAATCTAGTTATATTTTACAAGGTCTTAATTGCGTATTATTATACCACTGGACAGTAAAGAAGAACGGTTATATATAGACAACACCCGCCGCAGCTCCAGTCCCCTCGCGACTAAGATCAATGTAACATCATCGAGGTAAGAAAAAAATAATAATAGGCGATTAAGACCCGGTAAAATGTAACTATGTTAACAACTTGTGTGCATTTAAATAGTTTACTGTAGAACTTATTGGTAAGTATAAGTTTCATCAAAATCGTACTTTTTACGACTAACTGAAGAGTACCAACATATACACTGACAAAAGCAATTTTGTCAGACTTACCCAGAAGCATATTACAGATAATACAGATTACTTACAGCTTTTTGCTTGCTCAACTAATGTTGTATAATTCTAAATAATTCAGTAGGTATACGTACAGATTTGGCCCCGAAGCCAGACTAAAGCGGGTGTATAAACGTAAATTATGATAGTAGATAGAAGATCCGACTTTAATCCAAAATTAAAGTACTTATAAAATAGTTTGACAGGCGAGTTAGGCGAATAGATTTTAGAGGAAGATTGGCGAGTTACGGGAAGCAATCAAGTCTAGTGAGTAACGTTTAATGAAATAATCACTTCGGACAACATTGATTAACTTCGAAACGTAATTTCTCTCGAGGGTGAACGGTGATTGTTTAATAACATGATCAATTTTATCAAAACGTCAGGTTCTTCGAGTTAGTAAACTACATTAGATACCTACCTATTATGGTGCTCAATATGTATACGGTTTAATTTACAAAACTGACATCTATGGGAAAATATCGACACATAAATTCAATTTCTACGCATAATAACTCGATTTATCGTATCGTGTTGAAGTGAAGAGAGTAGATACAACGTACATTCTATACGCGAGAGTCGCATTAGATCGAGACAGGTGCGGAAGCAAATAACTGTTCCGAAATCAATCACAGTTTCTATATTTAGGGTATTGTTTGAATTGCGTACCTACAGTTATGTTGCGACCGCATAGGCAGGCAGGCGGCTTGTTTCGCGCCTAGCGCCTAGTGGCTTGTATTCCGACAAGATACACAGCTAGGCGCCAAGCGCTCAGTGCGAAAGGTCGCGAACCTACTAGACCGTTCGTTTTAGTTGAGGGACTCGCTCACCTCCAGGTGCTAAGCCAGCCAGCCTATGCGGATTAATCTAACCTAACCCAAATCAAATAACTTGTCAATAACCCGTCAACAGGTGAAACCTAAAGAAAGTAAAAAATAATGACCGTCTATATTTAAAGACTAGCTGTGCGCACGACTTCGTCCACGTGGAATGACGTGTGCGCGTTTGTTGCATGCACGTACGTAGTATTGTTGCCGAGCAGATTCATTGCAATATTCGTGATCTGCCTCGGTTTTCAATGAACGGTCACGAGACTACTTTCCTTTATGAGGACCAGTCTAGTATTGGAGAAAAGATCCGTCTTAAACTCGATCCCTGACGTCGCCCCTAGGGGTGTACGCTCGGATACAGCGGCCCAGCTGCTATGCCGAAAGCTGGGTCGGTGGGGACGCTATAACATATATAAATAGGTTGGGCTGGACGGGTTTCCAATGAACGCAAAAAAGCATGATATTCTCTATCGTTAATTGTATTTACTCCACCTTCAGTGTAGCGGTCTAGGGAACGTAAGGTACTAGTAGCATGGCTACGAAGCGTACTAAGTCAGAAAAATTGGTGCGTGCATGTCTTAAAGGCATGAGATTTAGCGTGCCGCTCTCGATCCAACATTTGCCGAAACTCACATTTCGTGAATGTCTTGGAAGCACGGGACTCAGTGTGGCGCTTTCGATCAAGCGTTGGTCGAGTTTCACGCTATGTTAAAGTCTCGGAAGCATGTGCTGATATGCGTGCCGCTCCCGATCCAACGTTTGTCGAAACTCACGCTGCGTGTATATCCTAGAAGTTCGCGGACTGTGTGGCGCTCTCATTCTAACATTTGCCTAAACTTACATTGCGTGAATGTCTCGAAAGCTCGTGACTTAGCCCGCCAATCTCGATTCACCGTTTGTCGAAACGGTTACGTATTACAATGACTATTTTCATCTGCACTATTTTAAACTTAACTACGGTCGACTCGACTTAGTTCATTTCGAATATTGGTGGACTCAACTACTGCAGTTCACCTCCCCTAAGTTTGATAAAAAGATAGGGTTGTACTACTCTCGCTTTCCGAGCACTAAAACTTCAGTGAACTGTATTTTGATAATTTCTTTGATTTGAACTTTTAATTCCGTGTCAACTGTCGAACGTTAGGTATCAAGCGATTACCGGATTATCCGGATAGAATAGTCATTTGCAGGTCGAACGATAATTTTAATCTTGAAAATGTAACCTATTTTTCAATCCCGGAGAGCTATTACAAAAAAACTTTGACCGAAACTCCAGACTCGACCAAATTTCAGTAGGTAGTTGTTGTTCATTCTGAACCAATAAATAATCTTTCACACAAATTTTAAAAATCATCATTCATAAAAATTTCAAAAATCATATTTTTGTGATCTGTTTCATGAATACAACACGTTCCAATTACTTTTTTCGAAAAATATTCAATGTTCAGACACGATTTCGTTGTGATTTTATTATACGTATAGGTATAGATATCTCGGAATAGCAATGGGCATTGTAAAGGTAAAAGACATTAAGTTAATTACTGTCACGAATCCGTGGAAAACCGACATAGGCGACAGTGAATCGATCATTGGCGTAGCGTAGGCCGACAATGAACCGTCATCGACATCGAGGGCTCGATTTAGGGGAAAGCGTCAAAGACGATAAAACCAGTTGACTGCTCATAAGTATAGTAGGTACGTCTTTTTAGTAGCACTCTCTTGCAAGAACGAGGAATCACAAAGATTCTAGGTATAGAGATACATCGGCCAATCAAAAAGAGTCGAAATATAGATAGGTAACGCATCGGCCAATCAAAAAAAGAGTCTAAGTATAGATAAGTAGGTAGCGCTTCGACCAATCAAAGAGAGTCTAAGTATAGATCGATATCGCATCCGCCAATCAAAAAGAGTCTAAGTATAGATAGATAACGTATCTCCTGCTTGCAAAGCTGAGTTGTGTTTTGTAGAAAAGATCGCGTTATGAGCATTCAATTTGCTTCATTGTCTTTCGAAAACGCCAAACAGAAGGCTGTAATAAAATTGATGAGGTGTATAGATCGAGTCCTGAATGATTTATCGTGAACTAACCTGTTTCCATTCCACTTTGTCAATCGTTTCGACGCCCGCGGTCGAGCCTTCAGTCACGGGCGGCCGGAGTAGTGAAACGTACTGAAAACCATTTGTATCATTGAAGGATGTCATTCCTTTAAGCAGGATTTAGCGGAAAATAGTGGCATGCAATTTATAGTCATTTTCACAAAAACATTGCAAAGACACAGTGGTGCTAAATATATATTTGATTGCTTCCAGTAAATGCTGCGAGATTGTTTTTGTGAAATTGACTTAAAATTTGAGGGCTACTTATATAATTATATAACAGCTTCTAAATTCAAAATGATGCGAATTTTCAGTTTATTGTCTGCTCAAATAGTTAAGTAGTTCTTTTAAATCTTAAGCAGTGAATTGCTTTTTATTAGAAGAAACTAAGACTAAGCCCATAACTAAGAAGTTGAACTCATTATATTGTCAGTTCAAACTTTAACTGAGCAGTTTTTAGTTTTCCTACACACGTAGGTATACGATTTATATGAACTGATAAACTGTTAGTTAATCTAAACGTCTGTAGCCTCCCTTAAATATCTACCTACATTTATAGAACAGGGCTGTTTAAATAATCAAGTAAAACCTTTCAAACGTTCGACATGTTATAAAAGGTCGAACTTTTAACATTTTAAATTTACACTATTCGAGCGGTAAAAATAGTTGCTTTTCAACCCTGGCTATGAAAATAGAATGATTGAAATCATGATTACTTGACTCTAATAAAAACCAACCCACGTAGTATTATTTTACAATGTTATTTTCAAAGGACAAGTTTTTAACAATATAGGTAGGTAGAATAAAAAATCCATTTCCATTGCCTATTCAAAACGAAAAATAAACTTTTTATAAATTAAATATCCAAACAATACAAGTTCCTCAAGGGTGTCTTGCTATGTATCATAATGTATGTATTCACAAAAAAAGTATACTATGTAGTATATCCGTTGTCTAGTACCCATTGTACCAGCCTAGTGCTTAGTTTTGGGTTAGATTGCGCTGTATGTAATGTCGTATTTATTTATTTTTCCTAAACAGAATCTAGGTCATAATTTAAATTGCCCTCACACGAAGTTCGTACAGGTGACGTAACTTGATTAAAAGTAATCGAAAGACGGGAACAAAGTTATGAAAACTCATTAAGTTGTAAGTACTTGACTTTCAAGCATTCGTACGAGGAGAAAAGTACAACGCTAATTCTGTTTTCTAGTTAAACCAAGTTAAGCCTCTAAAGTAGATGCTTTTGGTAAAAAATCTCGTATTGCTATACTTTTTTTATTTATACATTTGCATTGCTACCAACGAAGTTCATAACAGTTAGTGATCATAAGTTTTTTTTATTAATACTGTTACCACCAAGAAGCAGTTTAAAATTTTATCTTTTTTCCAATGGGATGGTCAACATCCCACCAATAGCCCACGATGTTTTGAATTTCAATTATTGTATTTTATAACAATTATTGTGTTTTATTGTGCTCTTTTTTAAGTTAGGCTTTATCTAATGTATTTATTATCTTCTCATATATTATTAAGTCGTATTCTGACTGTACATAAAACTTTTTATAACAATTAGTTTTTATGAAAAGTAATCATTATGATTTCAAATAGTATGAGAAATATTTTCGGTCCTCCGATGACAGAAGTTGAAAAGTTATGTAAGACAATGCGCACCCAATAAATACAAATGTTGTTATAAATAAATTTATAGACCTACAATGAACCTACAATGCAGTTCAAGAAAATAAAGCAAAGAAATGTTAACTAGGTAAGGTACCTACCTACATTGTATGCTAACAGAATGAAGCTAACGTAGCGAAAAACCCAAAGACATATGAAAATCTGTGCATTGTCGCTGTGAGAACTTTTATGGAGCACACTGATATGGACACTTTTATATTTCCGGTACGTCGGTCGTAAGCAATACTTATTCAAGCTAGTGAATGTAGATTAGTACCTAGTAGGTAGGTAGCTCGTTTCTTGCTTCCTGTTTAATCTGGGCTCTACAGGAAGTCAATAGGAAAGTTCTACTAAACTGTGTTGTTTACTTATACCACTAAGGTTTGAAAATTCGACTTTGGTATATTTACCGGTATATAAATAGGTAAATGGTACTTAGGTACTTTGCTTCAAGTACCTATCACGTATACCTATAGTTACACAATTTTGGTAACTGTGGTTACAAGAAGCATAGCAGAGAAATAAGAAATATCATAATCCAGAACCTCTACGTGCAAGTAACAGCATTTTGGGTACCTAATTGTAACCACAAAATTAAAATAAGAAACAATCTGTGGACTTTCTTGAAAATATAAAGTATAGTATCAAAGCTTGAGAAACCCAGACCTTCGTTATTTTGTAAAAAAAAAAA
Source organism: Idaea dimidiata (assembly GCA_949358125.1). NCBI lineage: Eukaryota > Metazoa > Arthropoda > Insecta > Lepidoptera > Geometridae > Idaea > Idaea dimidiata. Next base: position 7,854,755 of record OX442339.1, on the reverse strand, counting down.
AACTTTCAGCTTTTACAAAGTAACGAAGGTCTGGAGTTCACGGGCTCTTGCTCTAAAATAATTAGTTATGAAATCAGTCAAGTCTAACTTGACGAATTTCATCATTGTGAGACTGAAAACATCAATTTAGTTCGACTTACCTTATCTCTATCGAGACTTCGTATCATATCGAGGTCAGTGGTATCAGAGATGCCTCCATGCACCACGAAAACTCTGTTGTTAATGATGGTCCCTAGGGGCAACCAGCGGTAAACTCCCTCTATTAACTTGAGTAACCGCTCAGCGTTGTGCTGTATGAATAAAACATACATTACCAAAATAGGCAGGTTTAGTCGGAAGCAAAAGTACATGTCCAACGTAGAGTTCCTAAATTGTTAATAATAGAATAGCTCAGACTATATAATAATTTCTAGACACCGCGCGCTGAACAACAAAGTAAAGTTCAAGTTCGGTAATACAAAATGCATGAGTAATACGTTTCCGCGTTAAGTAGGCAACCAGCTGGGACTCGTGTCATACGCCTTATTACTCATGCATTCACTTTGTTTGTTCACTTCACTTTGCTGTTCGGCGCGCGGTGTCTGGAAATTATTATATGGTCTATGGAGAATGGTTGGTGTTGAAGAAATTACTAAGGGATGTTAATAGTTATTTGGATTACTTTAATAAACCATTTTGCAGCCGAATACAGAAAAAACCACAAAAAAAAAAGAATTGATAAAAAAGACCAAAATAACCTCTACATACAGCGCCACCGACTAATTAATCTGTTTTATCATCTGACGTCGGGCAGCTAAACGAAGTACAATATGGAACCATACAGCCAGTAAAACTGCCCGACTTCAGATGATAAAACAGATTAATTAGTCGGTGGCGCTGTATGTAGAGGTTATTTATTTTGGTCTTTTTTATGAATTCTTTTTTTTTTGGTGGGTTTTAAATGTTTAAAATATTTTTGTTCTTTTTTTAAGTCGGTTTTTTAATTTTTAAATTATTTTTTTATTTCACCCTTTTTAGTACCTACCTACCTACTTTCGACTGCCAAATAAATTAACAATACCTATTGTTACCGTAATTTTAATTATTAAGGAGTTTGCTGATGAGAAGGTGGTTTTAGGTGGCCCATCAATCTGTACTTAGTTCTTTAGGGGTCTATTCTTTTTATAGAAGTCCAAAAACGAGTAATTTATTACATTCTAGGAAGCTATCCTGTCCATCATTCCGAAGATACTCATCAGTTCCTGACCAAATTTTTATGGGACCACCACGGGGCTTCCACCTTTTCATTAAAAAAAAAAGAATTGATAAAAAAGACCAAAATAACCTCTACATACAGCGCCACCGACTAATTAATCTGTTTTATCATCTGAAGTCGGGCAATTTTACTGGCTGTATGGTTCCATATTGTACTTCGTTTGGCTGCCCGACTTCAGATGATAAAACAGATTAATTAGTCGGTGGCGCTGTATGTAGAGGTTATTTTGGTCTTTTTTATCAATTCTTTTTTTTTGGTGGTTTTTAATTTTTATTTTTTTTTGTTCTTTTTTGAAGTCGGTTTTTTAATTTTTAAATTATTTTTTTATTTCACCCTTTTTAGTACCTACCTACCTACCTACTTCCGACTGCCAAATAAATTAACAATACCTATTGTTACCGTAATTTTAATTATTGAGGAGTTTGCTGATGAGAAGGTGGTTTTAGGTGGCCCATCAATCTGTTCTGAGTTCTTTAGGGGTCTATTCTTTTTGGTAGGAGTCCAAAAACGAGTAATTTATTACATTCTGGGAAGCTATCCTATCCATCATTCCGAAGATACTCATCAGATCCTGACCAAATTTTTATGGGACCACCACAGGGCTTCCATCTTTCCATTAAAAAAAGAACCATCTCAATCGGTCAAGCCACCTTCGAGTAATCGGTGAACAAGTGAATTGAATACAGGTTTTTGAGGAGCATTCCCGGTCCTTACTTCGAAGATCCTCATCAGATCCTCACCAAATTTTTATGGGACCACCTCGGGGTTTCCACCTTTCCATTAAAAAAAAACCATCTTAATCGGTCAAGCCATCTTCGAGTAATCGGTGAACAAGTGAATTGAATACAGGTTTTTTAGGAGCATTCCCGGTCCTCACTTCTAAGATCCTCATCAGATCCTCACAAAAATTGTATGGGACCACCTCGGGGTTTCCACCTTTCCATTAAAAAAAGAACCATCTTAATCGGTCAAGCCACCTTCGAGTAATCGGTGAACAAACATAAAAAAAAAAAAAAAAAAAAAAATATACGCGACGAATTGAGAACCTCCTCCTTTTTTGAAGTCGGTTAAAAAAGAACTATCTCAATCGGTCAAGCCACCTTCGAGTAATCGGTGAACAAGTGAATTGAATACAGGTTTTTGAGGAGCATTCCCGGTCCTTACTTCGAAGATCTTCATCAAATCCTCACCAAATTTTTATGGGACCACCTCGGGGCTTCCGCCTTTCCATTAAAAAAAGAACCATCTTAATCGGTCAAGCCACCTTCGAGTAATCGGTGAACAAGTGAATTGAATACAGGTTTTTGAGGAGCATTCCCGGTCCTCACTTCGAAGATCCTCATCAGATCCTCACCAAGTTTTATGGGACCACCTCGGGGCTTCCACCTTTCCATTAAAAAAGAACCATCTTAATCGGTCAAGCCACCTTCGAATAATCGGTGAACAAACATTAAAAAAAAAAAAAAAAAATATATACGCGACGAATTGAGAACCTCCTCCTTTTTTGAAGTCGGTTAAAAAGCTAATTAAAATTTGGGGGTACTTAAATAATTGACCAGCTTCTAAATTTAAAATAAGTATAGGATTTTTTTGAGTTAGAGAACTGCTTAGGAAACTGTTTAAATTAAATACTAGAACTTAAAGAATAGCGTTTCTGTATTAGCTTGTAATTCGTTGAAAACAATTTTCTAGATAACAGTCTATGTTCGCTTTTGTTACTGCAGGTTTGTAAGACATACTTACTAACTTTTGTGTGCAAGAATAATTTAAGGTAAATGAACTCTTTTACAAGAAAATAATTATGAGAAACTTAGCAAAAAACACAGTTTTTCCATTTAATCTCTGTCAAAATGTATCGAATTATCGATCCCACCAAGAAGTAGAGGAAGATAACATTTTAAAATAAAAATACGTCTTCAAAACCTGATTGCGTTTGAATTTTTAAAAATGTATAGTTCCTAGGCATAGAGCATAAAATATTAAATTAAGAAAAACAAAGAAGTCTCAAGACTTCTAAGAATAAATAAGTACCTACTTAATCCAATATACAAGTAAATCATTTTTACAGTCGACGAATAAGCTGTCCTTTTCATTTTCGACATTTAATTAGTTTCAAAAATAGCGTGATGAGCTAGGAAGCAATCGGCGGCGATATTATATTTGGCGCAGGTGCCGCTCGCCATTAAATTAAAGTGGCTATATTGTAAGCAGACATGCGATTCAATTAGCTTAGGTTCGATAATTAATACGGTGATAAAGTATGTAGGTTCAATGTTACGACGATAACTTATTCATACTAAGACTTGTTGACGAATAATTCACAAGCCTTCGGAGTAATGTCGGAGTAGTGAAAACATGCTTTAGTATTTTTCAGTGACAAGAACTTTCAAAGTTGACAGACAGAAACAAAAAAGTGGAATAACTACTACTTAGAAATATTTTTAGCATGGAAATATATTCCTGTGTAGCTCAGTGGTTAGAGCATTCGCCTGGTTTGCGAAAGGACGCAGGTTCGAATCCTGTCATGGGGATTTTTTGGATATATATATTCTTGCTAAAAAAATTTCTATGTTTAAAATGCCTTGAGCAATAAAAACAAAAATAAATATTAACAACTACTTACTTCCATTTTATTAATAAGGCTAAAAACGTTTTGACGTTGTGTTGGTTAGTTTACAGTTGATGTTATTACTTCCTTTGAATCAGTTCTACTCGTGTTTTCTTTTTGTAACTACAGAAATAAAGTATTCTAACAAACGCGACTGAATAAAATGTAAACGAGAATATGACATGAATTTCTTCTTTACATAACGTTTTTTATTAAACATAAAAGAGTAGATACTCATAATTATAAATATCTATTATGTCTCACACGTTGCGACACTCGGCCTGTGTTTCATATTTTTATATTTACCCTTGTCATCGTTATATCAAATATTAGGATGTAAGGATGCCTGATCCTGGTAAAATCCAGATAAATACACTGATATGAAATAATGGTCAGGCACAAAAAGTAGCTTATCGCGCCTACACTTTAGGTAAGTACTTTTGCCGTTTAAATTATTGCTGTAATTCACAAAAACTTATGTATAAACTAACTCAACTTTTTGAAAAGCTACGACACATGTGATAGAATAGTGCAAGAAATTTTGAACCATTAGTGGTCATGAATTTCTTTCTCTAAATTGCACCTAAAGATTATAAGCTTACGTAAGATGAACAAAAACTGTATGAACCTAACTCAAATACTCGTAACATACGATAAAAGAAATCTTCTGAGATACAGAGAATTTACGTGATACAAGTTCGAAAAATATTACCTACTGGCTAGACGAATTTAAAAGGCAAGTTCTGAAGCTCGAAGCAGCGCCTGACCTTAGGCGTACCTAGTTTCTTGTATATTTTATTCAGCAACCTCTAAGTTTTCTCCAAAGGCAATGAAGCCAATTGACTGCCCATTCTGCGATTTTTCTACAAAACAAAACTCACCGATTGCGGGCAGGGGATGAGGTAATAATCAAAATTTGTGATCACAAAGAGTCTAAATTAGATAGGTAACCCATTGGGGTTACCTATCTAATTTAACCCATGAGTTACCTATCTATACTTAGAGTCTTTGTGATTGGCCCGTCTTGCACAAGACTGCAACGAAACAGACGTACTATTTTCGTGAAGAGCGAATATTATGAGCAGTCAACTGGTTTTATTGTCTTTGGTTTTCTCCAATAATAATTCGGGAGTGGTAATTCGGTCACGTTTACATTTTACTGGCTGATCGAATATCGAAAAAATACAGTTTAAACGAATCATGCCCTTGTTATTTATGTGTTGATTTAAAGAAACGTCTAGCTAAAGTTTTTGCGCGAGGTGATTTATTACTTTGTTACGAGGGTCGAGAAATATTTCTGACGTCTCAACAAAAAAGAACTGAATACACAATACGATTCCATTAGTTTTTCAAATATGCTTGGAAAATTGAGCATTATTTTGACAACTTTCAAGATGAATTTAAAACGTTTTACTGGCTCAATACATGCAAGCAACGACGATTAGCAAATAATCGCTAGAAATATATTAAAGAAAAATATATCATCAAAAAGCACGCGGGAGCTTGCGTAGCCTAGTTGGTAAGGGCAGCGGAGTACTGGTCCGAGGCGCAAATTTAAAGCTCGCCGCGAGTGAATTTTTAAAGGTGTATTTTTCCTTTAAAATATATCTAATAGAAATGCCTAGAGCAATAAAAGTAAATATAGAAACTTTTAACTTTGATGTAATTTAAAAATTATATGTATTCCTTCGAAACATCGATAATCAATGTAACATGGGTGGAGTGTAAGTTTAAGTCGTCTAGTTATTTTAGCATTGTGGTATGATAATGGCTCACCTAGTCTTAGGGTTTCAGGTCGCCCTAAGGCCTCTAACCTGACCTAATGACTACTATCAGAGATAACAACCGGGGCCAACAGCTTACTTGCCTCCCGAAGCACGAAATGGTCTATAATAAATATGATAATATGTTATTCTCACACACAAAATGCCGCCTAGACCTGAGTCATGCAATTTAAGTCGATTTATCAACATAACCTTTCGAAATTCAAAGAAAATATCCGTTTTAGAAGCGTTTTCATTAATACTTAATTTTCAACTTAGACCGTGCAGTGTTAGCTTGTGTTACATTCGTATTATATCATGTTCCTGTTTACTTACTCTGTATTTTTGATGAACTTCTTTTATAAAGCCGTACCTGTTGAAAAAGATTATTAATTGGCCTTTTTCATCTATAACGGTTTAATTATAAACTTGAGTAAAAATAATAAATTCTCCATACAATACCAATTAGAAACAAGTAAATGCGGTTATTAAGGGTAATACATTCGATTGCTTGCATAACATAAAAATACAAAGTAAATGTTAGTCTATAGAATTTCTAAAATCTTATAAATACCCACGTCTTACAATAGATAACACTTTTACTTGACATCTGTGGCTGAAATCTATAGTCCGTACTCTGACTTTGCCAAGCAAAAACTTTGACTTAAGGCAATTTTTGGTATTTATAAAGCGATCTTCCTTAGTAAGTCGAAGATTTTCAAATTTAGAATGTAAACCATCAAAAATAATGGCCTTAACTTTGCTTCTCTGGTATGACTATGAAGTTGGTTTTATTTTATTCGTATTTACAAAATGAATTTTGACGATTGTCAAAATTCATAAGAATATGTATATGTCACTTTAAGTGTCGTCGTAATTAAAAAAAAATAGTTTCAGACGATCAGACAATTTATAAAGCGCAAGCAACTTTCAATCCACGCCATTATGGCGCTGTACCTAGTGCCAGGGACATTGTTAGTTAGCTCCAGACGTATTGAACAGTTCTTTCCTGTGGGCATGGCTGACTAGGCTGGGACGGTGGTATAGGTGCTGGGCAAGCCTTCTCCACCTAACAATGTCCCGGGCACTACAGTGCCATAAATAGCATGAAAAAGATACGTTTTTACCTCTGTGAGCCTAAGCAAATAATGTTGAAAATAAAGTCTCTTATATTTTAAAAAGAACTTGATTGAAACCGAACGCAATAAAAAGGTTTCACATTATTTTGTTAATTTTCCCATTGAAAGGGCAGGTGGCGGCTTTCTATATTTTCTGTTTCTTTGATGTGTCGAAGCCGATAATGATTTCCTTAACAGCGTATCTTATCAGTTTTTTTCTGTGTAACTGTATTTTTTTCTAAATTAAAGCAATGTATTTTATTTGGCTGTAAATAAAAGTACTTACTTTTTCTAACAACTCAATGAGAGGAAATGTGATCATTAAAGACGAAAAATAATTTAAAATACTTATACGTCATGGATTTGTTCCTATTGTACGTACTGTAGGTTAGATACTAAATTAATTGATAGGTAGGTATGCATGTAATACATAATTATAAAAGAAAAAAACACTAAATAGAAACTGCGATCACATGTGCAAAAACAAAACTTTTTAAATAAGTGTTTTCAGTAGCATTATTAAGAAACAAATTTATTTGAAAAAAAAAAAACAACGCTGATAGGATACGCTCTTAACCGCGTTTTTCTATTTCGTAGAAAAACATCGTTTATGCCGCTTTTACTTTTAAATTAAATTCTTTATTTAAACTTTGCACAAATAAGGTAATTTCTTACAGATCGAATGAGGTCATTTCTTTGAAACATAACATAATTTGTCCAACTGCAGGGCGCGGGCCTCCTCGTTAGAGGGGTTAGGCAGTAAGACGCCACGGGAGCCTACCCCGGATTGGCGAATGTCCCATGTCTTCGGACCGTGGTGAGTTCTAGGACATGACGGTTTCCTTAAGATGTTTTCCTTCATCGTTATAACGCACACAACTTTGATTGATTGATTAACACTTTATTGTACCAAAAAACACAAATTATAACAAGCTTACATTTTAGATCTTAAAAACTAAAGTGGTACAAAGGGTGGCCTTATCGCCTATGGGCGATCTCTTCCATGCAACCAATACCTTAACCAACAACTTTCTTTGGAACACTCACCTAGAATTCATAATGAGGTCTTCATGGTTACCGCGGTTCAAGTACACACCCCCCGGAAAAGCCAGCATACAAGCCAGCAACAATAGGAACACTTCTAAACTCTTCTTTCCTCTGTCTACGAAGTCACCATTGAAAATATACGGATTTTCTGGAGAAGGAAGCCCATTCTGAAACAATTTAGGATGTCTTAATTCTGTTTTATCTAAGGTTTTCGCGATATTGCAAAATAAAACGCAATATTTGCCGGGATTTACTCGCGTTTTATTTAATAACGGCATTGTTACTAAAAACCGAGCTTTCGCTAACTTTACAGTTAACTTGAGTCAACTTTGAAAAAGCTAACTGTAAAGTTAGCGAAAGCTCGGTCTTTAGGAATAATGCCGTTATTAAGCGCGAGTAAAGCTCTGTAAACATTGTGTGTTTTATTAGGAGGAAGATGTATTTAAAAAAACTCTTGAGAAAACAAGAAATATTAAATTTATCCTAAATTTAATATTTCTTGTTTTAGGCTTGACCGCGCAAGTCTTTGCAGTAAGTTACAAATCATTAATTTAAAGCATCGTTTACATTACGAAACTGGTGTCATACATTAAAGATTCAATATCACAAAAGCAGTCTCACAGCCGTTACTGGAAGCAATTTTATCAAATAGACAAATGGTACCGCTGTATTTATGCCCTAGGGGTATAATGAGCACTTTATGCACCTAGGGAATAAAGACTCGCTTTACGTTGACCTTTTTGGTCAAATAAAGTAACTTTGTTGAGCAGTAGGTGTGTAAAGAATATTATGCTCTGCTGAAATAAACCTCGAAGTTAGCAGAGCATTTATTCAATTGACTTTTCTAAGGCTAAATCGCCAGAACTATTTCTAAAAAGTATCAGAATCTATAGAACTCGGCTGCATGCGACTAGAACCCACATTATTTTTTGGTCTGCTGGACAATGCTCTGCTAAGTTCACGAACATATCAGCGAAAATGTGACAATAGCTAAAAAATCGAAATAGTTCAATTAATTTTGATTCTTGTACAACAATAAATGCACATGATCATTTGGCTACGTCTTGGGTGTAATGATTTTAGTATGGCTTCGGAGCGCGCCTTTCGATAAGAATAAGTCACAAGAAACTCATGGGGTTCAGTCCACGAATAGGGTCATTTGAGAATAAGCCATGTAAGTCGTATCTTGCATACCTACATCCTACATCAATAAAGTTATGAACGTACCAAGTAGAAGGTTAGAGGTCGCTTTATTATTAAAGAACTTATTGCATACCACCACCAAAGTTATGAACAAATCGATTGAATATTGACGCTCTGTTATATCTAATAGAACTGCGCCCCGCGGTTTCACCCGCGTAGATCCCGTTCCCAAGGGATTATTAAGATAAAAAGTAGCTTTAGCTATCTATATTCCAAGTTTCATCGCAATCGGTGCAGTGGTTTTTCCGTGAAAGAGTAACAAAGTTACATCCTACTAATATTATCCTATCCTACTAATATTACAAAGCTGAAAGTTCGTATGTGGATGAGTTTGTATGTATGTATATGTGTATGTGTGTTTGTTACTCAATCACGCAAAAACTATTGATCCGATTGCGATGAAACTTGGAATATAGGTAGCTGGATACCGGGAATAAAACATAGGCTACTTTTTATCCCGATATTCCTGCGGGAACGGGACTTACGCGGGTAAAACCACGGGCGCAGCTAGTACATACATATATACATACATACTAAACTTTCGCGTTCATAATATTAGTAAGAAGTAAGAAGGATTCAAATTGATTAATTAAAATGACAAATGTCATAGTATTTTGTCAATTTATTTAGATTCGTTAACTTTATTTCGATATCTTAATCTAGTAAAAGTAAGATTGGAAATAATGTGGATTAGACTATTAATTAATCAAAACACAGATCAATCAATCTTATCGTTACAATACTCATTAATTACGAAATGAGCCACTTTGTGAAGGAAAACGCAAAAATTAAACACAATTTTAAAGTGCCTTCGGAGAGAGAATATAGATGGATCGTTAAGATTTTAAGGCGAGTTGAGAGTTTAGAACTTTACCATACCCTCTTCTTGGTATTTAATTTGAATAGCTACTTAAACTTAAATTACTGGCAAAGCATAGATATAATACGCATCAAAATTAGTTAATACCAAATAAGTTTATACCACTAGAACTAGAACGCTAGTTCTAATAATATAACTTCTTTGTTCAGTAGTACTTAAATTCATTGCAGTATCGTAATCTACGCGGAATCTAAAATCCAATCCAATGATACATAAGCTTAAAAAATTATATTTTGTATTTTTAAACAAACACGAATAGAACTCATAATTTCATATTTTCCCGGGTGTTGATCGCGTGATTTATACTTTTTAATTAATTTTCTTACCTCGACGTTTCTAGGGGACTCTCGAGACTCACGGACTCTCTAGGGGAACCAAGATCATTGTACCCTTCATACCATAGTAACATGATCAAAATCTCGAGGTAGAAAATTAAAAAGTAAAATTCACTCGATTAAGTCCCGGGAAAATACGAAATTAAAAACCAATTTTGCGCAATGTGGCGCTTTATTAGCCTTTCCACTAATTAATTATTATTATATTCTAGTTAGCAATAGTTAGTTAGTCGGTCCGGGGCGTTCGTGGTGCAGAGACTGTCGATTGCCATCCAGCGTGGCAACGCAGCTGGTTTGCTTGGCAGCTTTGTATCGGGGACGTTGGGTGCCGACTTGTTTAGCTAAATATTTTTTTAATTGAATTTGTTTTATTTTATTTTTAAATTATTGTTTTTTTTTTATTTACTTTTAATTAGCAATTTACAAAAGTATTTATAGATGTACAGAATCGATTGATATGTAGTTCGAAGTATCAACAGGCGGGTTGTCGGCGCGAAGCAATCAAAGGGCACTTTGCGAATCCTTAGATATGCAACGACAGTAGGGCGCGGGCGCGGGCGAGCCACTGAAGGCCGCTTACGCAATATGTTGCCAACTAATCGATACCCAGCTGCGTTACCATATAATCATTATCCTTTAGCCGGCATGGGGTATCTACAATATTACCGCTATCCTAGTTTAACGAGTCATGGCTAATCGTCTCACGATCTTTTCCTTCTATGTTACATGTCTATGTAAAGATAGTTAAGGCTAAGGGGCAACCCGAGAATTTTCCGTACAAACGTAATACGAAGACATTTTGTTAATAACAAAATGTGAAAATTTGACCTTAGTCAGCTGTTATTCGGATTCCCACACGTAAAATGGGGTTGATTATAACCTAATTAGGTAGATAATATTTATTATACGACTTAGTCGGCATAATGTATCAATATATATGGAAAGTTACGATACTGCTTAGTCCGTTAATAACCGTTTCGGAGCTAAGCCACGGACAGACAGACGGACATGACGAATATGACATATAAGTCTTGTTGTCTACGAAACTCTAAAAAATCCTTTTTTTTTTCATTTCATTTTATTCAACAACCGAGGGGCTTCCTAAAATTTATACAAGGAACTACCATACAAATTATTATATTATGGTAGTTAACGGTCGGTTTTTCCATGGATATCTGCTATTTGTATCAATTAGCGTCATAAGCTGATTAATGAAGAGTTATATTAACATATTCTCGCTACTTTCCTCCTTTTGTTTTATTAATGGCCTGGTTCAGAGCTACATAGGTATACTTAGTAACTCAATCTTAAAGGTGCTCTTTCGCCACGAGCATTCAATTGTAATATAACATTAAAGATACGGCTTGTATGTATGTAATGCTCGAACCTGTATCGTAACATTACACGCGAATGCTCGCGGTGAGGGAGTACCATCATTAGTTTGTATAACCTATTTATGAAAGGAAATAACAGTTGGACAACAATATCTGCAAATGAACAGAGGTCATCCGGCGTCCGGTGCGTAACAGGCGGCCTATCAATCAAACTGCGGGCAGCGACACGACGACGACGCGACGCGGATCGGTAAGTTTACGAGAAAACGTGCCACCAATTAGATGACGCGTGCACTGTGCCGCACCCTGACTTGTTTACCGCGTGTGATACCCTCGCCCTTCCCTCCCACTCAAAGACGGTAAAATAAATTGACTGCTCAAAATTAGGTCTTGCCCCTCACGAAAATAGTACGTCTTTTTAGGAGCACTTTCGTCTAAGAACGGCCAATTGCAAAGAGTCTTGGTGTAGGTAGGTAACACATCGGCCAATCACAAAGTTTGATTATTACCTTACCCCTCTTCCCGATGTTCGTGCCTGTTGTGTTTTGTAGAAAAATTCACGGTATGAACAGTCCATTGGCTCTATTGTTTTTTCTCCCACCCACCCATAATGACCGACGAAAAAAACAACATCAAGGAAACACGTTCCCACGCTAAGAATCCACTTATAACGTTGCCCTTTCAGAAGCCTACTCGACTTCCAACTTACAAGTCACTCGGAAAACCTTTCTTCTAAAATCACCGGTTTAAACAAAAATGTAAATGAAAGAAGTTTTAAGGGTTTACTTCTTAGATACTTAAATTAAAATCGACTTGGTTATTTTTTTTGTTATTTTACTGGAGAGTACGCTGTTTCGACATTACCATTTATATAGACTTCAAATATCTCGTGTGTAAATTCGTGATTAGGTCATTGAGTATATTGAAACAATGGTGATTGATCAGTGAAAACAAACCGTCTTTGATTACGAAGGGCGCTGGTTTGGGTCGTTGCCAAACAGTGAAATGACTTATGTGCACATTCATCACTTGTTCAAGCGGGGAATATGCTTAAAGTCTCTGTCAATTGCCAATAAATATAATTTATTCAATTTGGTACCAATATGAACGAACACATTTCTAATACAACCTCTACAAGACTTAAGAATAGTTGTGGGTAGGGTACATGCTTTCTCACCAACGCGTTTTATTCTTATTAATGGTTTCAATCAAAACGAAAATGAAAAGTCACATGAAAAACGGGCTGCTCTCAAGTGCTTTCGATAAACCACTTGAGAGCAGCAGGTTTATATGTGTCGATTTTATATTTCTCCGATGAGCAATATAAAGTCGACACATATAAACCAGACTTTGTTAGATGTGTTGCAAACAATGGACTTGACGTAAAAATGAGATTTGAAAATCGTCGACGTATTTCAAACGAGGTATAAACAAAAGCTTTCGTAGTTTGATGTGTTATTGACGGCCTGTTAGAAACAGCCCTCGGGTGGAATAGAAACAAAATTTTGGTATTTCGATTCGTTACAGTTTGAGTAATTACATTAGGCAAGTACCTATAGACGTTTTACGGCTGAATACAAAAACGCCACATCAAACTTGAAGGTTACTTAAATAAATGAGCAGCTTCTAAATTCAGAATTAGTATGAAAATTTATGAGTTTAAGAACTGCTTATTGTTTATGTAGCCCTCAAACTTTCAGGAGCGGTTCAGTATTAGGCCGTTAAGACTTTTTGGTAGTTGTAATGCTTATCGACTTGTAGCACACCAAATACTCAATACTAATGAAAGTTTCAGCAGTGAAAATGAATGAGTAAAACCGCCTAGTGTTCGTTAATGACATTTCTAAGGTTTTCAAAGAGCATTAATTTACTTAAGTCATTTTATATTGACCGAAATAGAAATGTCTTTAAGGGGCATGCTATCGCGGGCAACTAAGGTTTAAGGATAAACCTTCAAAGCTGATACAATATAGGAATCTGTGGTTAGTTATTAAATACGGTACCGTAACATCGTACCTTTACCCGTCCACGCATCTCAACCGTTTTAGTATATTGTAAGAAATTTCCGGAATAGGCGCGGAATTTTGATCGAAAATATGAATTCATGAATAATAAGAACGGTCAAGCTAAAGACGGTATCTAATAATAAATACCAGAAACGACAATCAAAGTATGGTTGGCTTTGGAAAATTCGAAACTTTTTCAATAATCCCTAAATACTTTTTTGGAGAAAAAGACGATACTCGACTTAACAAAGTTTAATGATATAAAGTAGGTGGAGTTTACTAAGTAAGTAAGTCAACATTTCAAGAAGGTTTTTTAACAAATTCTATATTAATTATCTGAACAAGTATACCTATAATCTCAAGTATAAGGAAATGGTATTACTGCGATGGTATTGGTATTATATTGAATGGTATTTGATATTCAAATGGTTATAGTATTTTATAAATAGTAAATGGTATTATCTTATAAAAAGATAGGTAAACTCTTAATTGTACCAGCTCATTACAAAAACATCAAATTACAACATTAATAAAAGTTACAATAGAATCAACAAAATTATACAAATTAAATACGGCGACCTTATCGCTAAAAGCGATCTCTTCCAGGCAACTTTTGGATGGTTTTGTGAAGAGTTTACTATAGCAATGATCCTATAAGTAAGATAGGTGAATGGTGATCATGGTGCAATGGTCATTCACCTTATTTATAAGGCGTGAAACTTATTGTAACTTGTATGTATTTAGTGTTAGTAATAAATAATGAGTACTAGTATTTGATAAATGCTTAGTAAGATTCGTATACCTATACAATATGTAAAGAAATGGGTGTCCGACCAGTCGTGGGCGTATTGCTACCTCATTATAGATACGGGGAAAAATAAAATTAAAAAATTATATCGAGAAAAACGAAAGTTATGAATTTTTTAGTTTTAAATAAAAAAATAAATTTACCCTAAAGTTCGGGAAATTTTACCATTCTTGCAACATTTCACCTGTTGGGCGGTGTCTTTGATAAATGTTTATTGTTATTTTCGGCATTTATCAAAGGACTCGCGCGGCGGTATCCTTTGATTTTAAAAACGGCACGTGTAGCGCGCGCGCCGCGCGGTTACGTTGCGATTTAGTTCCGCGTAGAAACTGATTTCGATCGGACGTCCGGTTGTATCGATGCGAAATGTCTTACACTAATCAGGAGTACTTTAATATGTTGATGTGTTTGGGTAGGAGTGAGTGTAATTACGCAGTTGCGCGCAGAGACTATGAAGCACGGTTTGGCGGACCGGTTTCATGGCCACCAAGATCGCCAGATCTCACACCTCTGGATTTTTTTTATGGGGTCATGTAAAACAATTAGCCTAAAAAGAAGTGTGTGAGACAGTAGTAGAAATGCGAGCCAGGATCGTCGCAGCGTTCGATAAAATTAGATCGGACTCAAGTGCAGTGTTACAGAAAGTGCGCGCAAACTTGGTGAAGAGATCGCACTCCGTGTTGGTGGCAGACACGTGGAACATGACCATAGAAGTCTTCGACAAATTGACGTGCTTATTTCTTAAGTAAGTGCCTACCTACCTACCTATCTAAAAAAGTCTTTGTTGATTAGAAGTATTTCATGAAAAAATGTTTTTTGTTTTATTTGTAGGTGACAGACACTACATTTTGATGTACTTTGAAGAGAAAAACAGCTCTTTTCAGAGCTACATACAATTATGTTTCTTGACGACAAAAAATGAGAAGTTTATTTCGTAGTACTTGCGAAATATCAGCTGATACCTACTTCGCGTAGGTATTGCGGGCGGGCGGCTTGTACAAAGTAAATGTAAAGGCGCCCGCGCCGCGCGCCGCCCTTGGTCGGCATCCTTTGTTAATGCTATACCTAGTTTGCCGTTCGTATAGCTAGTGTAACCATAGGTCAGGTTTTAATTTTTCCCTATTATTGATTAAAATAATTGGGGAAAAAACATAGTTTCCAAATTTTAAAAAAAACACGTGAATATGTTCGCAATACGGTACCAAATAGCACCGTTTACGGCCGGACACCAGTTACTTTACATATTGTATAAGTAAGAAGAATGTCAAATTACAATAACAAAAATAAATGAGACAGTTCAATAGTTCGACTATAGATCACCATTCATTATAACCGTAGTACATTTTATCGTTGGGAAGCATCAAAGAGGGGACATTTCAATAGTCATATGTCACTTACCTTATGGAAAATAACGAGTAAATCGTCGAGCTTTCCGTGCAAGTCCCCACAGACGGTAATTTGGCTCGAAATAGAAGTGGTAGCGACGTTTATATTGGGTAACCTCTTCAACACCTGGGTCGCATCCTTCAAAATTTGAGCCACGTGTTTCGGATGCAATCGGTGCTGTACAAAAAAGAAAGTCTTTTGAATTTTATTATGAGACCGTAGCGTTCAACTACGTTCTGTTATACCCTGGTTTCCTTCCCCCTAAACTGCTGACTAACCCCTATCCTTAGCCCTCTTATTCACAGGTTAGCAGTATCATCCCTCCATTCATCCAGTCTCCTTCCATCTCCCGACTCAACCGGTCGTGCCAAATTACGATAATTATTTTGTGTAACAATAAATCATAGGAACAATTAAAAATCTTTTTTTTTAAAACTCGATTCGCGAAGCCCCGTATAACATTTGGTGGCAGCGGTGGGATCAAAAAGGTCCCCGGACTCAAAGTGTCTCAGTGTCGCGAAATAAGTGTATAAATAACAAAGTGAAGTGAAGTACTAGTGTCAAATCGCTTAATCTTCGATCACCGTCTTCGTCACCGTATCCACTTATCATAAACATCCTCGTCGCTGTGCCTGAAAAAGAGAAGAAATACCATCATCATCATCATCATCACTGAATCTCCATCACCGTGTTCTCGTCGCCGGATCTTCATCACCGTGTCCTCGTCACCGTATCCTCGTCACGTCGCCGTATCCTTGTCGCTGTGTTCTCGTCGCCGTATCCTTGTCGCTGTGTTCTCGTCACCGTGTCTACTTACCTTCGTCAGCGTGCTCACCGACACCAACTCACCACATCAGGACTGCAAAGGAAAAACATGTCATCAACGTTCCAGTTAAAACCAGGTTCCCAGTGAGTTAAAACCATTATTTATAACTATCCGTGCAGTGCAGTGAATTTGTAGCCAGCCTTATTTTCTAATCCAGACTCTCTCCGCCCACACAAAATACCACGAACTGATAACGCCGTCTCGTCTCGAGTAATTGTGTCCCTATAAGATAATTTTAACAATTAAGTTATAACCTTGATCTGTAAACCCATTTTAGTACCTAATATCTGTTATCTATGAGTAAAACCAAGGACGAAAAAGAAGAAATAACACTCATAAAAATGTCTGAAATAGATTTAAATGTCCTAATAAAATTTATTGGAACTTTTGACGGATCGAGAGATACCTTAATTCCGTTTCTTAATAATTGCCGAAACGCAATTAACTTGGCTTCAAACTCTCAACAAGAAATACTTTTTAAATATATCCAAAGTCGACTAACAGGAAAAGCTGAAGCTGTATGCGCCATTAAGGAATTTACAAAATGGTCCCAACTCGAAGAGTTTTTAAAAACCCAATTCGGAGACCGTAAACACTATGCTCACCTATTAGCCGACCTTCAGGGTTGTAAACAAAGCCCTACAAAAAATGTAGGCCAATATTCGTTAAAAATAGAATCGTGCCTTTCTAAATTACTCACTGAAATAAATATATCCATCCCAACAAAGAAGAAGGACGAGTTATCAGGTCGAGTAGCTACGATGCAAGATCTAGCACTCAATATATTCATGATGGGACTCGACCCAAGACTTGCGACCATAGTCAGGTGTCGTGACCCAAGTAACCTCAATGAGGCCATTAATTTTGCTATTTCCGAAGAGAAAATATTAGGCATCACCTATAAAAAAAAATCTTTCTCTCATACTTCCTACCCAAGTCAGTCGAACAGACCAAGCTTTAACTCCTACTCTAGACCTCAAGGTCAATCGGGTTTTTCCAAACCAAATGCTCAATCCCATTTTATCAGACCTCAAGGTCAACCTGGGCCCTCTAACTCACAAGCTCCTATATGTCGGTATTGTAAAAATATAGGTCATACTATCGAAAATTGTCGCAAACGAGAGTTTAACAACCGTCGATTTGGAAACTCTCCAAACCAACAATCACCGACTTTAAATCGCCAATTTCAAGGACGAAACCAGCCCATCCATATGGTTCACAATGAACCTCAGGGCTTTGATGAAGTTGATATCCAGGCCCAGAATTTAAACGAGCTAGCCACCCCGTCCAGTATCGTGCGGGAATACTAAACGGCAAAATCGATACTTCAACTCGTAATCCACTGAATCCACTGAATCCACTGAATCCACTGACTCCACTGAATCCACTGACTCCACTGAATCCACTGAATCCACTGAATCCACTGAATCCACCGAATCCACTGAATCCACCGAATCCACTGAATCTCACTGTATCTAAACCCTGTATTAAACGGAATAAATCCGCCTCTTTCCAGTCACAATCCACCGCCAAACCTTGTCCCTCGTGTCCAGCACCTGAAACAAAAATATTTAATATTAATACAAATCCAAAGAAAAAATACTTACCTTATATTGAAATCAAAACCACCGTTTCCTCGAAGCCTCTAAAGTTACTCGTTGATAGTGGTGCATCCATTAGCCTAGTGAAAATTAATGCTATAGAAACAATGCCTGAAATCGCAAATCATATCATAAGTTTTAATGGAATAGGAGCCTCTGACAAACCAATGCACTCACTTGGTCATATACATATAAGTTTCGAATCCCTGTCTAATCTGTTCCACGTTATCCCGAATATCGACTTTCCGTATGATGGTATAATTGGTAACGATTTTCTTTCTACATCAAATTGTAAAATAGACTACGTCACACATTTGCTAATAATAGGCGACCTTAAATTGAAATTGAAATTTACTGAACCGATTTTTACCATACCGCCTCGAACTGAAACTGTAATCGAATGTTCGGTTACTAACCCTGAACTGAAAGAAGGACTAATTCTCGATCAGAAACTTGACCAAAATCTATTAGTAGCAAACTGCATAGTCTCTGTGAAACCCAACAAACGCATTAATATCTCAGTCGTGAACATTTCCGAAGCACCCCTAGTTATCGACTCCACTTTCAAACTTGAAGTAACCCCTTTCAATACGAACAGTACAATATCACAAAATGTAAATACAATTTCATATAATAACGAAACCCAAAACGCTTTTTCTCGGACAACCAAAGTATTAGAACAACTTCGCGTATCACATCTAAATCACGAAGAGACGCAGGCTTTGCATAATGTGTGCGCTAAGTTCTCAGATATATTTCACATACCCGGAGACAAATTATCCTCAACTAAAGCCATACAACATGAGATTAAAACAACTTCGTCGATACCTATTCACACGAAAACTTACCGTTTCCCGGAATGCCACAAACAAGAGGTCGAAACGCAGATGAATAAAATGCTTGAACAAGACATCATTAAACCATCTTCTTCCCCCTGGTCTTCTCCGATATGGATTGTTCCAAAAAAAATTGATGCTTCTGGCCAAAAGAAGTGGCGCGTCGTTATAGATTATCGAAAACTCAACGACATCACGATAGGTGACTCATACCCCATTCCAAATATTTCAGAAATACTTGACCAACTTGGAGCAAGCAAATACTTCAGCACATTAGACCTAGCATCAGGTTTTCACCAAATTGAAATGTCCCCTGAAGATTCAGCGAAAACAGCATTCTCCGTACCTCAAGGGCACTACGAATTCACTCGTATGCCTTTTGGGTTGAAAAATGCCCCTTCCACTTTCCAACGTCTCATGAATTCTGCCTTAACTGGACTCCAAGGTATCAAATGCTTTGTCTATCTAGATGATATTGTAATCTACTCTTATGATTTACCGTCTCACATTTCTAATCTCGAAGAGATATTTCAAAGACTTCGCGAATTCAATCTCAAACTCCAACCAGACAAGTGCGAATTTCTTAGGAGAGAAGTCTCCTATCTCGGACACCTTATTACCGATGAAGGCGTAAGACCAAATCCAGATAAAGTCAAGGCCGTGAGAGACTTTCCTATTCCTAAATGCGCCAAAGATATCAAATCCTTCTTAGGACTCGTTTCCTATTATCGCCGCTTCATCGCAGATTTATCAAAAATAGCTAAGCCTTTAACACAACTCCTAAAGAAAGATGTGCCCTTCGAATGGCAAAATCAACAACAATTAGCCTTCGATACTCTGAAAGAAAAATTAATAACTGCCCCTCTTCTTATCTACCCCGATTTTTCCAAACCTTTCATACTCACCTGCGATGCCTCCAACTATGCTATTTCAGCGATCATTTCGCAAGGCCCAGTCGGAAAAGACAAGCCTATTGCTTTTGCCTCACGCACTTTAAATAAAGCCGAAACTAACTATAGCGTCACAGAGAAGGAATGCCTAGCAATAATATTCGGAACAAAAATGTTTCGTCCATACTTATATGGACGTCAGTTTATAATAGTCACCGATCACAAACCTCTGAAATGGCTCTTTAATTGCAAAGAACCGGGATCAAAATTAGTGCGATGGCGTCTCAAATTAGAAGAGTATGACTACCATATCGAATATAAAAAAGGCAAAACTAACTGCAACGCAGACGCCCTATCTAGGTTCCCAGTTAACCCAATTCAAGATGAAACTCCTAATCCTAATCCCGTTACAAATCCTCCTAGTGCAGAAAATGTACCTATCAACCCGTCTCCACAAGCGACTCCAAGTCCATTAAATATAGAATTCCCATCTAGCCCTCCAAATCTTGATGACCTCGATGATTTACTCGGACTCGGTTCATCCCAAGCCGACGGTCTTCCTAGTACTCCATTTAATCCTGAAACAGAAAACAATAATGTTAGTCCAAGCACTTCTAATCCTACTGAAACTAATAATGAAAACTTACCTTCCAGTTCATCAAATCCTGCAACTCCCGACGACTCCTACTCCGATTTCCTTAAAGCTATGACAAATAAAAACACTGATAGAAATTTCAATACCAATATAAAAGAACATAATCAAAGCTTATTAAAGAGTTCCTGCCAGATCATACTTATCCCATTATCTATCGACTTTGATGTTTCAAACCCTTACGTAGAAGAACTTGTTGAAAGTATAGAAAACTTACATGAACTTATTTATAGCGAAAAGGAACTTTTTTCATGCCAACGTGCTGAATACAAAGGAAAAATCTACTATTTCTTATTTACAAAAGTTCATCATTTCGATGAGTCGTCCTATAAAGACATATTCGAAACAACTAAAAATGCTAGAAACCAAATTGTATCAACAGGACAATCTACTGAAATTGCTATTTCCGACTTTAAGAATCCATTTGAGAAATTATCATTTACCAAAATTTATAATATCATTACATACCTTTTTAACAACACCAATATAACTGTAAATATTTACCACGATTCGATAATATATCCTACGCCCAGCGAAGTTCAGAAAATTCTAAAAGAAAATCACGACATTCCCATTGCCGGACATTTAGGTTCATCCAGAATGTACAATAGAATAAGAGAGAAATATTTTTGGAAAAACATGAGATCTGACATTGAACATTACGTTAAACATTGTCCCTTGTGCCAATCAAATAAGGCACTGCGTCAAATTAATAGAGCCCCAATGCAAATAACGACCTCCTCAACAAGACCATTTGATCGTATTAGTATAGATTTAGTAGGACCCTTACCAGAAGCCGGTATCACCAAACTTAGGTTTATCCTGACAATCCAAGATGATTTAACTAAATACTCAGCTTCCTATCCCATCTCTAATGCTACTGCCGAAGAATCGTGTGAATGTTTAGTGCATTTCATCTCAGTATTTGGTATTCCTAAAATCATAGTCACGGACCAAGGCACAAACTTTACAGCGGAACTTTTCAAAAGAACTTGTGAGTTTCTAAAAATTAAACAAATTTGGTCATCACCCTACCACCCGCAAACTCAAGGCGCCCTTGAACGGAGCCATTCGACTCTTAAAGAGTATTTAAAATCATTTATAAACGAAAATCAAACCAATTGGCACAAATACGTTTACACCGCAATGTTGGCTTACAATACCAATACTCACACCACAACTCAATTTACCCCATACGAACTTCTCTTCGGCCATAAGCCATTCATTCCCGATTCTGTATACGAACTCCGTTCTGATGTGACATATCCCGAGTATCTTAAAATGCTTCACCATCGACTTAAACTATCAAGAGACAAAGCACTCCAAAATATACAAGCTTCCAAAGAAAGGTCCAAACAATACTATGATAGACACACTCGACGAGTACAATACAAAGTAGGTGACTTAGTTTATCTTAAGAATCATCTAAGGTTACGAAAAGCACTGTCCCCTGTATGGAAAGGTCCCTACAAGGTCGTCAAAGTCCATGGCAATAACACCTTGTCCTTGCTAATCAGCCGTCGTCATGTGAAGCACCACTTCGATGAAGTGAAACCGGCATCTGAAACAGAAAAATAAATATTAATAAATTAATTTTATTTGCTACCTAGTTAATTCTATACTTACCATACTATACTTCTACTTTCAGAATCATACTACTATTTCTCGTTGCAACGTCCTTGGCTCACGAACTCGTCCAACCTCTGGATAAAAGTCCTGGTATTTACTTCGACCCAGTCAACACTCTGAGACTCATTAATGATCATGTTCATTTTATCATTCCTGTAGATCTAAATTTCATTAAGGCTCACTTTATTAATATTAATAACACGCTACAAACATATAAGATTCTATGCGAACAAAATACTGCAATTGATGACTTTAAATGTCTCAATATGCTTAAACCACTTAGCTCTCTCTATGATGACATTCTTCGTGATTACGAAGCTATCTCCCATCTGTTATCAAATAGACCCAAAAGATCAGCATGGTTTGCAGGCATAGGCTCTTTATTGAAAACTCTTTTTGGAACAATGGATGAAGATGATTCCGAAAACTATTACAATGCTATCGACATTCTAAACTCAAACAACAACAAACTAGCTTCTCTAGTAAAACAAAACATTTTTATATCTAACTCGGCTATTTGTAATTTTAATAAAACTATAACCACCATCTTGAAAAACGAAGCCCAGTTAAACGAAATGACAAACGTGTTACTAAAAAATTTTACAATTGTAACCAACGAATTCTTATTTAGAACCAAATTAATGGAAGTTTTGAACATCTTACAAGCTAGTCTACTTACCCTGTCTTTCAAGTTGGAGGAAATTGTAAACTCGATAATGTTCGCAAACAGCAACACTCTGCATCCGTCAATCGTTACCCCGACACAATTATGTAATGATATTGAAATGAACTTAAGACATATACCTAATTTTAAGACTTATCCTGTAAATGTAAACTTAAAAAATATTAATGTATTACTAAAGGTTTCAGAATTAGAAGCCTACTATACTTTGAATAGTGTTATATTTATTTTAAGGATTCCGTTAGTTTATAGTGTAGAATATGATTTATACAAAATCGTTCCAGTTCCGGTACCTCATAACATGTCCAACTCCTATGCTATGATTGTACCGACTACAAATTACGTAGCCTTAAGCAAAGATAAATCTTCATATTGTATCCTGAATGATCTTAACTCCTGTAAATCTCTACAAAACGGCTATGTCGCATGTGACGTTCCAAGCATATTCTCAGTCAATAGTAACCCAATCTGTGAAATCGAACTCATGACTAAAGTTATTAATACTTTACCGCCGCAATGCGAAACAAAGTTCATTTTCGGCAATATAGATATCTGGCAAAGCCTCGGACATAACAATTGGATGTTTGTTCAAAGTCAACTTATTAAAGTCTCAATACAATGTAATTCAAACGTTAAAGAAATATCTGTCAAGGGAACTGGCATCTTATCCTTGGAACCACAGTGCATAGCATTCTGTATAAACGTCAAATTATTAGCAATGCGTAACCTAGAAATAGACATACCTCACATCAACTCCGACTTCAACCTTATTGACGATGACTGCTGCAAAATAGAAACTTTCAAGAAACTTTTTGTAAACACTTCAAAACTAACCTTGACGAACATTGACTTAGACAGTTTGAAAGACCTAAAGGACCAAGCTGATTTACAAATTAAAGACTTAAACAATTTAACAAAAAATAATAACTTGACATTTTCAAATCATATCACGTTTCCAATACTGACTATTATCCTGATATTAGCTTTTGCTTTATTTCTAACTTTCTTCTTTTACAAATTTTATTCTGTAATGTTTAATAAATCAAATACAAATGTCGAGAGCGAAGTACCACGTCATGAAATACAACCATCCCCGATCCCTAGATTAAGAATAGAATAAGTTTTAGTTTTAATGCTATACTATACTATATTACTATACTACTAGCACGTCCTTCCATCTCCTAGTAAACTTCCCCTACATGGTAAGTTTACTCCTAGTGGGGGAGATGTTATACCCTGGTTTCCTTCCCCCTAAACTGCTGACTAACCCCTATCCTTAGCCCTCTTATTCACAGGTTAGCAGTATCATCCCTCCATTCATCCAGTCTCCTTCCATCTCCCGACTCAACCGGTCGTGCCAAATTACGATAATTATTTTGTGTAACAATAAATCATAGGAACAATTAAAAATCTTTTTTTTTAAAACTCGATTCGCGAAGCCCCGTATAACAGTTCGTTATAAAAAAAACCTACCAATATTATGAAGTTGAAAGTTTGTGAGTATGTGTGTTTGTTTCTCAATCACGTAAAAACTACTGAACCGATTGCGATGAAACTTGGAAAATAGATATTTGGGAACCTGGAATAACATATAGGCCGCAGCTAGTAGATAATAACTAATGTTGCACGGCATTACACACAGCGCAATCTAACCCGAAATTAAGCACTAGGCTTGTACTATAAGTACTAGACAACGGATATACTACATATTAAAGGTAATCTTTTTTTTATAAATACATACAAATTATACATAGAGAATTATGAGAAGCCCATTGGCTAGCAGCTGCGCCTGCCGATTTTAAATGGTCGTGCGGGTTAATCAACGTTTCGCCATGTTATTACTTAGATTTATGAGTACCCAGCTGATAATTTTTGTGGCAAAAATTAACTTGTGTGTGGCAAAACTAAGTTTCTCTAGCTCCTCCGTGCTTTGGAAGACATGTTAAGCGGTTAGTACCGGTTGTTATTTCTGATAGCAGTCGTTAAGTCAAGTTAGAGCCCTTAGGGCGACATGATAACTCTAATACTAGGTGAGGTGATACGAAAAGAAGAAGAATAAACGTTCTAAAGACTTCTCTACTCGTTTTCCACACTCCACGAGTGGTGTGAAAAAAAAATCCTTAAATTTTGAATCGACCCACGCGACGTCGAGCGATTTATGTATAAATTGCTCGATTTCGAATCGTATACTTTTGACGTCAGAATCCCAAGTCCAGTTGTTGAGTCTTTGCATTCGTAAGGTTCAAATATATTTAACAAGCTGTGTTCCACGGTTTCACCCGCGTAAAGGATGATTTATATTGACCGTCACGAGCGCCGGCCGGGTCCGAGCTTCGTTGTCCATTGATCGTCCGGCACTTTTTGCAACAGACCGATCGACTGCTCGCCGAGCAATAGACAACGAAACTCGTGCTCGTGACGGTCTAATATAAATCATCACTAAGTCCCGATCCAGTAGAAATAAAAAAAAAATCTAGGTACGCCTACATCATAATAATATAATAACGCACATTCTAAATTTCAGCTCTTAGCAATCAATCAGTAAGGACAAAGTGTTTTACAGATATAGCTTTTCGAAGTCGAACAAAAACCTGTACAAATCAAGCAATTCAAACCGCTCAACCGACATGTAAGGCGCAATTCAAAAATAAGGGGTTTCAATGAATAAGAAATTATGGTAATACACATTCGAATAGCCAATACGAATATTTGTAGTAAAAAGGGTTCTAACCTTTAAGGCATATCGTCAATGGAAAGGCTACATTTCTAAAGCGCCACATTGCCCAAAATGGTTTTTTTTATATCATTGTTCTGCGTCGATTGATATTGGTTTTGAGTCAATTCGAGCATTTTTTTGAAGCTACTGAGCTCTTCAAGAAACCGGTCAAGTGTGAATGGGATTCGCGCACGAAATGCTCCGTATCATTATCACAATTGGGTAGAGAACTCTAAAATAAACACTGAACCAAGCAAAATCCTTGAAGGCCACTTAATCCAATTGATCACTAGATGGCGCTAGTAGTAATAATATATCGCGGAATCGTTGCGTTTGTTTTTCAAAAAACTGATCAATGGCACAAAAGCCAAAATAACTATTTTGGAGATTTGGCAATATAGGTATGTAGGCTTTCCAGTGACGATAATCGTTGGAAAACTTACTAATATTATAAACGAGAAAGTTTGTATGTAGGTATGTTCTATGTGACTTTGTTATACTCTTTCAGGCAAAAACGACTAAACTGATTACGATGAAACTTTCATAAACTTTGAATAGAGATAGCAGGAGACCTAGAATAACAGGGTTAAGGGACTTCTAGCCCACGCGAAAACTAGCCTGCGGGCAAGATGTCATCTTTTTAAAATGTGCATGGGTAGATTCGTCCAGAGCAGCTTAGACAAACGGGATGTATCCTAATGTCTCCTAATACAACTAAAGGGATATTTCGAAAATATAACACATCGGCTACTTTCTATCCCGATATTCTAACGGAACCGTGACGCGAGTGAAACCGGCGTCATAAATCTCACACAAACCTTTTTCTTCCTAAATGCTTCAATCAATAGATCTACGTCTTTTCTCTGTAGCGGGAAGTCGATGTCGGGACCGCGAGTAGGCTTCGGGGGAGCGGTCTCATCGACGCCCCCGCCCTCGTCAGACTCCTCAGAAAACACTTGCTCCACTAAAATATTACAGAGATTACTCACTTTAACAGTCTGCCATTTAGACAATGTGCGACAGGAAATGGGGCTTCAGATTTCAGGTTGGGGAAAAGAAAAACATGGAATCGGAACTATTTATCTACCTTTACAGTTGACTGTACAGTTTTATCTTACGATATTACGATTAGATTCTCAGTTAAATCTTAAACTAGTTTTGCCTAAAGAGGTACGATTTATCTGTAAAGTGAAAACTGCGCAGTTAAATCTAATGGTATCTAGCCATACAGTGTGCCATTTCTACAATGTGCTACAGGAAATGGGGCTTCAGATTTCAGGTTGGGAAAATAAAAACATGAAACCAGAACTATTTTAAGCAGGTTTGAAATATTTAGATTTAACTGCGCAGTTTTAACTGTACAATTTTATCTAAAGATACTTTGATTAGATTCTCAGTTCAAACTTCAACTGCGTAGTTTTAAGTTTTGCCTATAAAAGTGCGAAATTATAAAAGTGTATAAAGATTTACAGATAAAGTGTAGAGTTGAAACTGTGCAGTTAAATCTAATGGTATGTAGATTGCTTTTGTACCTAACCCATTAAAGATTTTTCTGCAAATTTTCGGTTGAAGAATAACAACGTTGAACAAATGCATGCGTAACAAAGATTTTCGATATTTTACTTAACACAAGCAGTTTCACGTGCTGCGGTTTCTCCCGCATAAGTCGCAAGCCCGGTGTGCCTACACTCAGCGGGACCCCCTATCCTAAAACGATATGAGTATGTCTCGAATTGACTTCTAAATTTGTTCTATCAAATGCAGCCAAAATTAGTATTTGTCCCGTGAGAATTTTCAAAAATACCTAAATCAAATAACCAAACTATCCAAATATCAAGCCTCTTAATTCCATCAGTAGCTATGCGTTGATCCATAAGTCAGTCAGTCAACTCAAGACAAAACCTTTTATAGATATTTCTATATCAAGAACCCATAATCGAAGATTAAAATTGTGATCATTTGTATTGTACCTATACTGATTTTGCGAACTGTATAACCAACACAGAATTGTAAGTGGACGTTGTTTACAAAATTACGAAATGTGCTTTCTTAGTGTGTTTCACGTTTAAACAGCAATCTTGTGAATTGGCCGTTTTGTGGCTTGCTGAAAGCTTACAAAAGATTTAAACATTCAAGAATCTTATTTTGCTAGTTCATTGGCGCACAGATCACGTAGTATTGCATTGCATGGGATAACAGGGTTATCGTCCACATTAAATCCCGTATCGCAGACATTTCTCAGCATTTTGTTACGACATCAAATAGTACTTTAGATGTTTTGATAAATAAACGTTTTATTTCTGATAATAAACCCCTACTACTTCTAGTTGAGAGACCTCCGTAGGTTGAAATTTTCATAAATAACCTTGCGAAATATTTACGGCTTAATTTAACACTAAGGGGTTAACTTGAATTTTATAATTTCGAAAGTTTTGACTTGAAATCAAATCGTAACTACTAGTAGCTAACTTGCAGTACATTGTTGCTTTGACGTAACGTGGTAGTTACCGGTGATTATTGCAGCAATGTAGAATACGAAATATGTTTTTTGACAATAAATAGCAACTACTAGCGGTGGATGCTAATTAGATGATACCACAGCTGGTCATCTTCTGGCGTGTACTCGTAAGTGGCTGGCAAATCCGAACTTGGACTTGAAACCAGTGATTGGTCTTAGACCAATATTAATATAAACACTGAGCTGAGGCCCATTTGCACTACTACAGCACACACTCTGATACGTAACTTACTTTAGTTGTATGATGATTGTATTCATGCCTGTGTTGTTATTGGTGCAAATAAATGTCTTGTCTATCTATCTAACACCCTGTCGCAGGAAGCACTAGCGCGGTCATCACTTGGATACGTGACCGATAATTTATGTGGCAAATATTAATTTGAGCTTTTTTACGCTAAGCAGTTGGTCCCAGTTATCTCTCATAGCAGTCGTTAGGTCAAGTTCGGGGCCTTAGGTCGACCTAAAAACTCTAACAGTAGGTGACCCACAACACTACACGAAAAGAAGATAAATAAATTACAATAATTTAATATGAAATTTCAATATTCAACGTCAACCTTCAACTCTTTTAAATTCGTTATGGTTTTTAGTATACTTTTCACTAATTTCGTAGTGCAGAACGAAATAAATCAGTGATTTCATCCGACTAATGTCATTCTGGTCCATGAATAGCCGAGACCTAGTTCTGTTAACATTAGCATTGGTGGGAAAGGTCACTACAGTGCGACCACTACACTACTCGTTGGTATAGTTGAATTCTAAATCCAATGGCAGAACGTGAGAGAAGATGGTTGCGGATTTGTTACCGGAAAGGTAAATATACCTACACCACTATGTTACTCGAAACTACTGAGTCACTTGTAATTTAACCGGACAAAACGAACTGCAGAGTAAGCACCCATTTTCGAGTGAGAACCCGAAACAAATTGCAGCTGTACAAAAACTTCGTAAAAGAATTTCAATGACTGGCATTTTACTTTTTTCCGCGAACATTTTATCTGAATTAATTCTGTTTTGGCAAAATTTGTTTTTTTTTGTTCTAATGAAAACTGAAATTTTTGGATGACAAACGGTAGAGCATTTGCTTTAGTCCTAATAACCAGATAGATATATTCGCGGATTCCTATCAAATTGCATCGCATTAAGGTCTTGAGAGTAACATACATACTCATAGTAATATTTTAACCGGGTCTTATTCGCGTATTGTTACTTTTTAATTCTCTTACCTCGACGTTTCGATCACGTTACAAGAGTACAAATCGTGTAAGTTTTAAAAGTTTAACATACATTCTGACACATATGTTAGTACTAGAAGTACTGTAGTAGTTTGAGTACCTAGTATAACTTCATTGTATACATATTGTATCACTTTATCTACGTCTTTGTCCATGTAATAAATAATTCAGCAACTGAACTACATAGTTGTTCGAAAAAGTTATGACTGAAACTAGATACTCGAGTTCAGAAGTAAATATCGATGCAGACAACTTGCAAGTTCACGTTAAAACTATTTTAGAAAATCTGATAACATCTCTGGGAATATAAAGGAAGCTCCACATTATACTATAATGATATTTCTCTCAGTGCAATTTATGCTCTTTGTTTCGCTTATTGAATTATATCATGCTTTCATATCCGTTAAGTGGAAACCGAAGTACGTACAGCATATAAGAAAGTGCAACTTGTGATTTTGCTGCATTCAGAACTATTACGTACCTATTAGTTTGCAACTTAATTAAAAAAAGTTTCATTTTTATTTTACTGTGATTCTATAATTATAATAAAATGAAATATGAAGAAAAATGATAACAGAAACATCGTGGGAGTAACTCTCTGTTTCGCAGGCATTTTTAGAGTTTTATATCTCAAAAGGTAAAACAATTATAAGATCACTTGCTTGTTTTGTCTGTCTGCGTGTCTGTCCAGGAAAGGGTGGATCAAAAGTTAAAATTTATACCAAATACTATGGATGGACTATTGGAATCAGCACTTGAAAAAAAGCGGACAAATTTAGATGTTCGTGAAAACTTAGAAGTACCTACCAAATAGTGGCTTAATTTTAACTTTATCTGTGACATTGTTTTTTATCGCAATCAACAAATCTAGGTCGAACGGAACTTACATAGTTCATTCAAATATATCTAGACCACAAAAAAAAGACATTGCTAGCAAATTTCTCTAAGAACGCTCGTAAATACTTGTGATTAAAAACGTACAAATATAATACAAACGCACCAAGGTAATAAAGTCAGTTAAAATTAAGTTATTATGAGGGCTACAAAACGTGTTTATTTTTAACTGCGTAGGTAAAGTAAAGAGACTCACAAATTGAAGCTGTTCTCGAAGTCCTTTCAGAGGAACGACGCCCACTCGTATCCCTCATGTGGCTTAGGAGAGCGTTGAAAAAGTTGTACAGCTGTAACAAAAGTTCCTTTTTAGGTAGAATATAATGTTTCGTTGAATTATTGAAAATTATAATAGATTGCGTTCTTACTCAGAAAAGTTTCTAAGTGAATCTGGTATAAGACCCAAACCGAAAATCCCTGTTGGATTTATCGAAAGTTGTTGATTATTTGGGGCAATATTTTTTAATATTATCGGTCACAATGGTCCGTTGTAGAATGAAATTGTTCCCTACATTTTGGTGTAGTTTCAAGATAAAAACTTCTTATTGTTTCGAAGTCTTGGCACATATTAGCCAAAAAAAAAAACATTTCTAAAACTAGTGTTTTTCATATATTTTTTCCATCGTATTTTTATTAATAGTCGTGGTTTCAAAATGAGGATATATAGCATTTATATTCTAATTTTAGATTATCCATTGTTTACTGCATAGGTACCGTGAATGCCAAATTATTCCCAAATGTATAAGAGCAAAATTGATGATAGTGCACTCTTAAGGTTGTCATTGATGAACATTTAAGATCTTTATGGGTGCGGAAGTACTAAGTGATTAAATAATTAAAACTTAGGAATACATTTTTTTCGTATAAATTAGCCTACAAATTAAAAAAAGTTATAAAAAATAATTCTAAATTAAAAAATACCTAAACCAATTACAAATTTATAACAAAATATTTTTATCAACAAATAATTATCAACTTTCCCTAATTTGTGTCCTATAAACACAGCCGTATCTAAAGAGCGGTCCGCGATCAAATGCAATCAATTTCAGATGTGATTCCCTTTATCTTAATTATCATCATCGTTACGAAGGTCAGAAGGATTTCACTATTAAACTCCCCTATAGATATGTAATCTTAAGTGAAATCCGTTGCCCATATTAAATGATTCTCCACGACACGACCTTTAACATTTCAGCTGCTCGCTCGCTGCCTTCGTTCTAGTTGGAAGTCATGGAGCCTTATGTTAATATTAATTACTTATCAACGTACGTGGTGCAACCGTGATTTTAACGTAAATTCATTTGGTAGCGAATTGATGGATTAAGAACGTATTTAAAGGCACGAAGCGCATGTTATTGCGTACACAGTTGAGTGGTCAATCATTGATGATGGCGACGCACAATGATGCAGTAATTAGTGTTCATTCATGAGTTCACGGGCCAAGCGGGCGCGAGCGTGTTATCAACCTTCTATCTTCTATCGATTGACCTTTTAATAAGTACACAATCTATTTATCTCCTAATTACTTTGTTAGATACGTTGACGTAGATTTTTTCTGTTTACGCGACTTGAATTAAAATAAAAGTCATTTAAGGGTTTCAGTCGCGTTGTTTTTATTCATTGTTGCAAGGTCTATTTCAGGCTCATTTTTCCAGGTAGGCGCCTTCTTACCTTGAAAAACGGGCCTGAATCAGCGTTGCAACAATTTTAGACCGTCATTCATTGATTGATGGTATAGTTGCTCAGGCTTGGTAAGAAGTTATGTGTTGCATTTAAGATACACGTTAAACTGCCCAATTTAACTGATACTAAAATAATGTTAGGTCTTCCAAACTATAAGTCTAACATTGTTACGAGTAGGTATGTGTGATAGGTTCACATTATTATCAACCATACGAACGAGTCGCTCCCAAATTACAGCTCTCAAAGAGAATGCTCAGTTTGCCTGCAAATAATGGTTACATAGATATTTTGGACATCTGCCACGGACCGGGGATACTGATGTAAATTTAATTGTGCGTCTCATAATTATACAACACAGTTTACTTCTAACCATAAACTATAGCTAAACTACTTCGTTTATTTCGATCCATAAACTACAGCTTAATTGTTGGACATTTTAACAAATTCACCATAAAGTTTTATTCCTCAACTAGCTGCGCCCCGCAGTTTAACCCACGTAAGTTCCGTTCCGATTGAGTAACAAACATACACATAAACGTATAAACATTCATCTTTATAACGTTAGTAGGATTAGTAACGACTCAACTATATTTTATCTTTTTATTTTAAAGATAAACTTAGTAACAATATAGTAATTTTTACACAAAAATCTAACTCGAAAGACAAGCGTACGGTTCGTGCGGCTTTGTTCAATGAAATTGAATGATCGGATTGAAATGTTCAGTGAACACAGTGAGTCGATGGTACGGACACCCTTCGTCTCGTTATTGCTTCACCTCTCTGCTCGCGTCGACTCAATATGACTTTATGATTGAACCGAGTAACTAGAGAAACGCAGCCAACGTTCGCGTTCCTCTCATTGAATATTTTGCATTCATAAATAATTCATTTCCGATGAGTTTATACAATTTAACTTTCAGAGGTTCAAGAGAAACGTTATTTATTATACAATGGATATCTACCGTACCGGGATAAAACGATTACTAACTTTGGAATCAAATGCAAATCTTCTTCCGACAAAGTGCTTAGTTTTATACATCGCAACATTTACATTTTAATACGTAAGTACTACCATATTGAAGTGTGGGTTTGGGTAACTACAGTTAATTCAATTTATACGAAACATTAACCTAATTTCGTTATTTCATCTCTTTAATTATTCAGATACCTTGGACATTATTGTGTTTAATAAACATTATGTAACAACTGTTATGCTGTTATGTTATGTAAATGTTAACATTGATTATAATCTATATTACGCGACTTAAATACGCGGGTGGGACCTCCGGGCGCAGTTTATTTTACTAATAATAAAAATGTGACGTTTGTGCGTATGTATGTGACTTTGTTACTCTTTCACGCAAAAAACTACTGAACCTTGGAATATAGGTAGCTGGATACCGGGACTAACACATATGCTACTTTTTCTCCCGATATTCCCTTGGCATCGGGACTTACGCGGGTAAACCCGCGGGGCGCAGCTAGTAACATAATAAATTGTTAATTAAACATTTAACTTTCGGTACCTACCTAAATTGTTTGTAACAAAAACTTTGCATTAATTTTATACGCCAAGAAAAAAAACAAATTCGAGAAAACATTACTAGGTTCCTAAATCCATAAAAATGTGCTGAAATGGGCTTTCATAAAACGTCTTTGTTCAAACGTGGTTCAAACCTATCAAGACGTGAACCACACAATACAGATAAAGCTCTTTCACGCAAGTGGTGCTTAATAAAAATTGTTGCCCTTTGGAGAAAAGGATACGCGACGAGGTCACAAAATAGCAAACCGAGTACCAATCATCTGTTCTGAAATAAAGGAAATGTGTCGAACGCCAATTAAAAAAAAGTTATTTAACTAGACGTTTTAGAAAAAAAAACACAATATAATTTAAAAATGGAAATGTATTTACTTAGTATTTTAAACTACCCACATCCCACTGAAATTTGGTTTCACTGTTGCATAACTAAGTATGCTAACTTAGATAAGATAAAAACGCAATATGCAAAATAGAAATTTAACAAAATCGCTGTTTTATCTAACACCAAGTACTAACTTAGATAAGATAAAACCGTACACAACACACACACATTATGTAACACATCGTTAAAAGAAAACCATTTTATGGAAACAAAATAATAAGCTAAATGTAATTAGCGTTCCGCAGCTAATCCGATTAAGTTCTCTGATTGAATGAAAGGTCGTCTAATAGGACGAAATTAAATAGCAATACATCAATCGGAATGTCTTAACAATGGAATCAGTGAACAATGTTACCTTTACTTGATCCTGCTCCCCGGCGTATTCGATGTTCTGAAATATGGTCCATGTATATCGCCTACGCACTTCCATGCGAGCGAGGTACCTCCGATACCATTGCTGGATTAAAATAGCGGCTTTCATAGCTGTAACAAAAATACATTAAGCTCGTATCCTATCACCGCAGTCTCGATATAAATGTATTCCATTATTTTCTTACTGAATAATACTACCGCAATCGGTTTTTACTGTAGGCATACGGGGTTTTAGGTTTCAGAATTTCATGTGTAAAAGAAAAACAGTGTTAAAAGTGTCGCTAGGCGTTTTCAGTTCGTAGCCTCATAATTGGGACATTGTACGTGATTTTGCAGCCAAATGGCGATGTGTGCAATGGCCTGCGATATTTTATTTTATTTTAGTAATCAGTTGTTAGAAAAAAAAGTAGGATACTGATATTGAAATGTGTGCAAAGACGGGAAAACCTTTTCGAAGAACAGAATACTGTAAAGAAAGAAAATAGAGAAATACATTGGTATCTAAACAGCGCTGATACGATTCGCTCTTAATTAACATTGTTTAAAATACAATACAAAAACGACACTTTGTATTTTTTGGTTTAGAATTTGTACCCAGCGATTTATCACGGGCCTTTACCTGTCACCTGGTTAATTAAATGAATGACAATTTATAACCAAAGTACACCCTTTGGTCATAAATTATCCGATTCTGGGTTAAATCTGGGGGAAGGACGTTTACTTGTTTAATTAAACACATCGTCCATATACATTCGACAAGATCGCGAAGCAATCTTAACCCCAGGTAGGTTAGGCTATTTGTTTACACAATATAGGACGCGAGGGTATAAGCCACGAACATAAAACTTCTAAAGTAGTATCAATCTTGAATTCTGTATGTTAACGGCGACTTTTACTACTCTACCTTGTTTCTTTTATATTATGGTGAATGTGGAATACTTTGATCGAGTAGCATCTTTATGTGTTTGATTCTACTAAGATGTATTATGGTTATCAATGTTATGGCTGAATAGTTCATTAACCGAAACTAATGGATTATTTTCATTGGTAGGTAATTACTACCAAGTATCGAGTATCGTATGTTTTTATAAGGAAATATTATATTGCACCTACTTTTAATGAAAAATCGAACAACAAAATTAAAAAGTACCTAAAAGTACCTAAACAACGATGTAGGGCAGTGGGGAAACCTCACAAAGTTAGACAAGTGCAGATACACGCGATTCTTATTGAATTATTATGTTAATGTACACGTACCTAATTCAAGGAGGTTTTCCTCAAGAGTGTATTCTAAAAAATGTTGGTACATACTCGTATCATGTAACGTTCCATTAGGTGAAACCTTGAACGTTGATAGTACATTGTGTCACTACGGGGATAAAATGTACGTACCTACTTGTGATTCCCTAGTGTTAATACACACTCGAGTATCGTATGTTTTTCACCCATGTGTTATGGTATCGACAACTAGTCATGATCACGGAGTGTAAACGAAAGCAACGCTACCTTCAGGGGAGCTCGCGTAGTCTAGTTGGAAGGCCCTGGAGTACGAATCCGGAGGCGGGAGTTCAAACCTGGCCGAGAGTGAATTCTTTAAAATGAATTTTTCCTTTTAAATATTTCTACGAAAGGCCCTTGTAACCACTCACTGCACCATGATTAAAGACAAAATAAGCTTAGGTAAAACGATAACAATTTAAACATGTCGTCAGTGCAAAGGATTAACATTGATAAAGCGCCACATTGGCCAAAATAAGTTTTTTATATCAATGGCTTTATCAATGTATTTGGTTTTGGATTCTGCTTCGATTGATTTCGGTTTTAAGTCAATCAGAGCATTTTTTCGACGCTCCTGCTTTTCAACAAATAACCATTTTAAACCTTCTTACTGGCGATATGTATAAAGTACTATATTTTCTATGAGACAAAGTTGGTACCTATACCTAGCTATCTACGAAATAAAAAATATTCTAATTACTCACACAAGAGTTTATAACTTTTAAATAATAAATTATAAATATATCTCTAAAATTTTTGTATGTTTAGTAACCCAAAGCTTCCCACGTGTCAGCCTGCATCAATTAAAAAAAATAACTTCTTTTAGCTCTGGAAATTTTTACCTTTTTGTACGGTAACATGGTGACTTTATGTTTTTAGAAACAACTTAAGTAATACTCGGTGGTAGTATTTTAAAAAGTTTTCTCGTAGTTAAGCTTTTACTGGTTGCCTCAAATTAACCATCTTTCAAATACTTGGACGTTTTATTATTGGCCAGAATCCAAGCTTGAAACCGTTCCTTAAATGTGATAAAAATGGTAAATTCTTAACCCAACATTTTGCATAATGAAAAATAACACTTATGTAAAATTCAATACGACTTTAAAGTTTTGCATAAAAATATCCTATTAGAACTTGTTCACAATGAAGACGTGATTTTTCACGATTTGTTTTTATTTTTGACAGAAGCAATGCTTTTTAACACCCAAAAAATTTAATACCCATTTTCACACGCTTCACGAATCGTGAAAAATGACGGATACGGATACGATTTCTAAAAATCACCATTGGTTATTTTGTGGAATGGTGAAACACCACGATTCCGTATTCAAAGTGAACGTCTACCCGTCCATGACGTATCGTGTTTTACCTATCACTAATCGTCAAAGACGTAACCCGTGGGAATACGCTCTGTAAACTAAATTACCCTTTTGGATAACAAACTAGTTCAAAGCTACAATGATATTTATAACTAGGTGAGTATTTAAAACCATAGAAATTAAGGTAGGTCAGGACGGTACTGAAGTTGTTACGAGCATTTCGCCATTATCAAATACCTACTGTCTCAGTTCATACCCTTAATAACCAGGTATGTGCGTCATCTAAGTAGATAATTTCATTAAGTAACAACCTCTTAAGAGCAGTGGCTCTTATAAGAGTCACTCTAATGTTGTGGTTAGGTTAGGTTAGGTAAGGTAAGGTTTGGGCCGACTCTCTGAGAGATCAAACCGTTGCCAAGTTGCGCAAATCGCAACGGGCGATGGCTATCAGAGTTGTTCGGGGATACCGCACCATATCGGGTGACGCCGCGTGCGTTCTGGCAGGTATACTTCCCTGGGACCTCGACGCGAGGGCCCTTGCGTCGCTGTATCAGTGGCGCAAGAAAGAGCGAGATCGAGGCAATCGTCCAGCCCCCAGGGAAGTAGAAGTAAAGAGAGCTCAATTTCAGGTCACCACGGTGACTGAATGGGAGCAGAAATTGGAGCAATCTGCATCCGGAAAGATGACAGTTGATGCCATCAGACCAATACTCGGTGAGTGGTTGGAGAGGAACCATGGGGCTCTTTCGTTCCGTTTGACACAGGACATGGCTGTTTTGGTAAGTACCTGTGTCGAATCCAACGAGAGCCTGATGAGCGTTGCCATCACTGTGCCGACCCGTGTGATACGGCACAGCACACATTAGCGATATGTCCTGCTTGGGATGAACAGCGGCGCGCCCTCATAGCTGCTGTCGGGACCGATTTGTCGCTGTCAACTGTCGTTTGCGCGATAGTGGACAGCGATGAGTCGTGGCAAGCGTTGAGAGCCTACAGCGAGGCCGTCATGTCTGCCAAAGAAGCAGCAGAGCGAGAAAGGGAGATTACATCTACCGATCCCGCTCGCTCCCGGCGAACCCGGAGGAGGGTCAGAAATGACAATCTTCCACTCTAATGTGACCCATGGTGGTGGACTTGGGGGGGTCCACCACCAATTTCAAGAGCCCGAGATGGCGGCGGCGTGTCTTACGTCGCCTCTCGTGAGGGTTTTCCTTTTTAAGGTTTCTGAAGACGGGGTTAGTAAGACCGATCATCCCAGGGGATTGTAGTTGTATGTGTCAACAGTGCCTGCATTCCCCTGGAATATGGTGAAGAGAAGGACACCGAGGAGTTTTAGTGGGTAAACCTCTGGCCGCCTTCCATCCCAGGCCAGTAGGGAGCCCCACACATCCCCGCCGCTCCCACCGGAGTGGTGGGACAGTGCATAAGGTCGCATTTCTCCTCGATAAAAAAAAAAAAAGGTAAGGTAAGGTTTGTAAGAACTAGCTGCGGTTTTAACCCACGGAAGTCCCGATTCCTCAGGAATATCGGAATAAAAGTGGTAGGTACTTTTATTCGTTGTGTTATTACAAGTTTACAACTATCTACATACATAGTCTCATCGCAACCGGTTTAGTGGTTGTTGCGTAAAATAATAACAGCCGTTTATTTACTTATACAACAAACTTTCATACTAATGATATTAGTAAATACTTAGAATTTGACACATTTGAGGAAAATTCAAATGTAAACTCGGAAATAGGTCAACAAAACATTAAAGTTTGGGAACTGCCATTTAACAATTTATGATTTAAGCATCGACCCATATCATTAAGCCAATGTTTTAAAATTGCTTTTTAAACTTTTTGAATAATTAATCTTTCGTTCCCGTAAACTTTTTAAATATTTAGATTGATCTATAATTAAGTTTTTAGATTTTTAAGTTGAAGAAAATTATCTATCAACCTTAGTTATTTAATTATCCTGTTCGTTGAAGATATTTTCATAATGAAACTTCCTGCTAGTGTTACGCTGACATCAAAAAGAAGCTTAAAAAAACCGCGTCTTGAGTCTTATCTCTGTTATTATTAGAAAAAAGGAGGGATTGCGTTTGATCCAATTTACATAAGAAGTATTGTGGATTTATAAAAAGACTGAGGAAATGAACTATAGTCAAAGATGATTGCTTTCGAAGGCGTGAACTTCTTACTGTGTTTACTTTTGATTTGTTTCGAAAAATTTCCTAATTTAAAAGTTTATTTCTTAAGAGATTAGGGTTGAATCCTATTTAGTATAATGTGCTTAGTAAATGCGCTCTCAAACTAGAATGAAAGGATTGTGAATGCCTGTGTCTCCTACGCATTATTTTAACACTTAAAATTGCAACCTTATGATGATAGAGAAAAATAAATTTCTTATTAACCATCTTTCATTAGATTTAGGAAACAATTTTAGAAGTAGGTATAATTTAGATCAGTTGAATTAAAAAATAAGTAAGAATACGTGATTGCCTATACTTCATTTTTTAATTAAATGCAACCATTTGACACTTCTTTCAATAGGAAAACTGTCAGAAAAGGAACAGAAACGCCAGATTAGAACCTAAAATTAAAAAAACGTACTGTAACGAGTCGTGAATAACTAAGAGGATATAAGGTTTTTTTAAACCATGCCAAACTAAATGGAAGTCGAGGTAGGTATACTGAATGTAATTAGACCCAAACTGTCAGAAAATCAGCCATAAGTGGCCTCATGACCATTTTTTACATAGGTAGAGAAAATGTACGTGGCTCGCCCTGTCGCGCCATGTACCATGTATCTATGTATCGACATCACACTTGTTTGAAGTTGAATAAATACTTACTTCTTTCTGCTTTGGTCATGCTGACGTCGTCTCTCCTCCAAAACTTTAACAAAGGTGCCAATGCCTTCATATTGCATTTTCCATTAAGGAGTTTTTTACTCAAACTCTTTGGAACTTCTTGTTCTATCTCTGAGCTCCGACATGACGACGAATCGTCCGCCTGCGATCTAGCCCGCCTTCCCCCCCTAAAGCTCACGCAACCACACCCTTCTGACAAT
This sequence comes from Idaea dimidiata, assembly GCA_949358125.1. NCBI lineage: Eukaryota > Metazoa > Arthropoda > Insecta > Lepidoptera > Geometridae > Idaea > Idaea dimidiata. Next base: position 7,814,899 of record OX442339.1, on the reverse strand, counting down.
GAAAACATGGTGGGACTCTTGTCCTTCCTATATTTCTTCTTATCTTTTCGTTTCCCCGTACATCTTGGCGTCTTTTGTCTGGATTTCGGAATGGTTACGGTCTCACTTTACGATGATTGCAGGATTTAAGGCATTATATAATTGTGAGGATAATCTGCAACAAATAGATACTTAGTTAATTAATGTGTGCATTTGAGTTTAGATATACTGTTTATAGAAATATAAGTAGGTGTATTTGGCGAAGGTACTTTGTATAATATAATTGAATATGAAACAATAAATAACAGAGTTGTTAGGAGTTTCAAAGAAAAGCACCTAAGTGATTACTTTAATGCTTTCTGCGCCTCGTAAATTCTAGTTCGGAGTTATTATCGCGGAGCATCGTTAACCACCGTCAGTATCTTTAAACGTCAATCAAATAATGGTCCGTTTATAGCTATACAATAAAAAATCCAAATATAGGCCAATAGCAAAAAGGTTGCCCTGAAATCCTCTAACAACCCATCTGGTCGTTTTATCTAAGACAACAAGTCGACCGTGCGTAAGACCATTCTTATTTCCCAGGAGTTATCTCAAATTATGTTTCTTTTTGCATTAGGTATGTACCTTGCCTACTATTTTCAAAATCACTTTTGGTACGCTGCTCGCATAAAATTTGTAAGTAAAAAGAAAACTCTGTAATTGGCTTACAATCTCATTTAAACAGATCACGTAAAACCGGAGTATAGATAAGAAAACTGTGCATTATGCCGTACTTGCTTCGAACATAAAATAGAGCAGGTAAACGATATCGACGTGATTTGCAATGAAAATACAGACATTTGAAAAAAAAGTAAAGATATCAGAATAAAACGTACTCCTAACGTACTCCCCCACATAGAATTTACGATATTAAATTGAGTATTTTTCGTGCTGACTTTTGACATAACCGGCACCTACGTAGAGCTGAATTGTCATTATTTTGTTTTACAAGCTTAAATATTCAATGTAACTGTCAATTAAAACCCAAAAACACACCTACATAATATTAAAATGAACGAGATAGACACTTAACACGTTTTCATAACGTGTTGTTAGAAATAACAATTTTTCAAAGAGGCTGTTTGAACGCCAGGAACTTTGGGCCAAACCTACAGGAAATGAAGTGTAAATATCGTAAACGACTGCGCTTTTATGCGACTATTTTCAGAAAATTCTAAATGTAAACACATAAAATGCGCTCGTTAAACACAGAGCACTTGGGCTAAATAACTGAAAGCCAATTACTCAAGCTGAAGTTTTTAAAAATGTCTTGTAAAACCTAAATGGATTTAAGCATCCCGTTCCGCTCTGCTTTGTTGAGCATCGATTGTTCAACAGAATTAGGTACTTACTATTTAAATGTAGGTAATTAAAGTAATTCACTTCCGTATAACTGCGTAGGTACTCATTTATTCACCATATAGCTGCCATATAGTTACATTTTCAAATTGATATTAATAATACATTTATGTATGCTTCGCACGAACTAGGTCTCACTTATTTCATTGTTCAGTTGGTTTAAATCAGATTAGTACAATTTATTTATTATAGTGTATGTATAAATGTTTAGTTTATGTTTGTGTTTATACAAGGTGTAACGAGGATACCCATTTAAGCCGAGAGGAGGTTACAATAAACTACAATAAAAACTGTAATTGTCTTTATTTAAAAAATACAGTTGTTTTTTTTTCCATGAAATAAAAACTCTAAATTTTCAATAAAAAGTTCGAATTTCCAAAAGTCGTAGAAAAAAAGTTGTTCGTCTAGACGTCTAGAACCTTCCCTTTTCGGCTTAAATGAGTATCCTCGTTACACATTGTATAGATTAAGGAATCGGTTTATTACTAATTGCAGATGTGAGAAAACTGAGTGAAACTTTTTCCTAGTAAATTAATGTACCTAATTGGTTTAATAATCGTGTTATTTGACTATAAACAAATAAATAAATGTCGGTAAACTTTCCTAAAGTATGAATAAGTTTTTTTAAAGATGTATGTTTGTTATAAAGAAAGCGAGAATAAAAGTCTCTACCTATATGATACTTAAAACTAATTTTAAAATATTGCCTGATAAATACTTAATACAAATAATACATGTTACGTAACTATTTATTTTAACTTGGTTTATGCAGTTAGAGGTAGACACACCTACAAACAATATAAGACCTCTTAAAAATGACATCACAATATTGTGTGTAATTTGTAATATGATTACAATACCACCTGTATCAAATAACTACTATTTTATAAATAACATAAATAAGTAGGAACGTACCTAACATGAAAATGTCCAACGTTCCTATCTTCTTCAATAACCCATGTAAATATACATGATTATAAAAATATTTATATGATTTAGCGTTTGTGAATTTGTAGAGTCAACCTCGCATGATTTCTATATAGATAAACAGAAATCTATTGGTCTACCTATTTGGTATACCTATTGGTCGAACAAGGTCAATATGAAGTTAAGCGAAAACGATTATTATGGAAATTCAAAGATAAATAGAAACAAAAAACTAATTTAATTTTATCTCAAACTCGTATCAAATAGTATCAAATATTCAACTGTTTTGTATATCAAAGGTTTAGTAATACGTTGATAAATCCTGGTCAAACATAATAGCGCAATTTGTCAAACGCTAATCCTGAAGGATTACCTTTTTGGGTAATGAACGTCCTTGTCCTTATTTACACGATCTGTTGAACAGCTACAAATATTACCAACCTCTAGTTTTCGACATAATTATAACTACCAGCATGATGCTTCTATTGGCGATGGATACATATTTCTGCCGTTTGCAATCGAGACCTTGGGCTCGTAGAGAACCGAAGCTTTAGATTTTTTTAAACATATTTCATTAGTTTTATTTTGTAGCTTCGTTTTATTTATTAAAAACTTACAAAACCATACATGGCGCGTAGCCTGACATGGCACGCACTTGCATACTTTTATATTTATTTCGCGTAAAAAATAACACGAATTTTGCTTGAGATATCTTCTCCAGTAGTAGTATGTACGTATCTAATATCCCAATGATTCCCACTTGGATTTCTCTTTCTTTTTTTAATATTACACTAGCTGCGCCCCCGCGGTTTCATCTTCAAATAACAATAAAAAGAAAATCCAACAGGTACCTAGATACGATTTTCAAATGGCCATTTGCCTTGTCCCCGAAAATATGGTTCTTATCTGAAAATATGGTAGATACCTACAGCTCATACGTTGGTTTGAACGTAAACGCTCTAATATGAACGGACACCTTCTCTAGGTGTATTCGTACCAGCTTAAACAGTGTTTAGCGAAGCGTAATGTTCAGTCCGATTTAACATTTTGCTATTTAAAATAATTGAATTAAGGCCCCTATACGAGTCAAACTGAAAATCCCCTGCCGGATTCATCGAAAACTGTTAATTCTTTTTTTCTGGCGCAGTCTTATAGAATATGTTTGTTTGTAGCGTTTGTAAATGATATTGTTACCTACATTTGGGTGTAGTTTCAACAACTTCTTATTGTTTCGAAGCCTTACGACATTTTAGAAAATTTTGTGCTCTCTATAAAATGTGCTGAGACTTTAACACCTTTCGACACTTTTATTTGAAATCTAAATCAAAACATCATCGGAAACAATGTCATTTACAAACGCTTCAAACGAAAATATTCTAAAACATTACGTCAGAAAATAATCAAGAAATTTCGATGAACCCGGCAGGGATTTTCAGGGCTGGTAGGTATAGGGGCCTTAAGTAAACCACGGAACTCGATTGAATTGGAACTAAGCGAAACCAGGATAGAGCCAGTAGATAGGTTTTATTGAAACGAAACTCGTTTTTGCCTGCAGATGACATTTTGCTACTTTTTCTATAGTCCTTCATACGAGATAGATACATAGATTGCTTCTAAAATATAAATAACTGTAAACTACTACTACTTATATAAGAAATTATATTCGTTTCCCATCTGCACAAATTTTAATGTAATAACCTATTAATTTTAACTCTCTGGTTTTGATGGAGGACTCAATCTTCACAGACAAATTAAATAGTCTTCCAATAAATTGGCTCGATATACCTATCATATTTATATGTTATTTGTATATTCAGTCTATGATCGTAAAAAATATAAGTCACTGGCTAATATAGAACGATGACCAAATCGCTTTTCTATTTGTATTTGCAGACATGACAAGTTGCGGGATAGACTGACGATCTTGCGGTGGAAGCCCGTCATAATATTTGCATTAGCAACACCTCCAGTACACATACAGCCAGACATAAAACGACCAAAATATATATTATTGTTCTTTTGTAACTCGTTTACAATTAAAATACCTACTTTGATATGTAACATCATCAATTAAAATTATAAAGCTAAGTTACGGTTTGGTAGACTTAAACTTGATTCTGGACAAATTGTACTTCAGCCCTGGGAATTTGCATTTATCATTTAGTTTGCTTGAATTTAGATTGTAGATTACTACGAAAGTTTTAGTGAAGCTTTGTCAGGCACCTACGTGTTATGGAGATAGTTTTGAACTACAGTTTTGAATGTCGAATCCTACTTCATTATCATTACATAAGTAAGTAGTTTAAAACGAAGTTTGCTTCACGCTGTCTGTGTGTTTGTATGCTTAGATCTTTAAAACTATGAAACAGACTTTGATGCGGAATTTAATAGATAAAGTGGTTCTATAGGAAGGTTCACATGTATAACACATCCTGATATTCCCGTGAGATCGGGACTTACACGGGTTAAACCGCGAGGCGCAGTTAGTAATATTATAAACTAGCTGTGCACGTGACTTCGTCCGCTTGGTGTGGCGCGTGCGCGTTGTTGTATGCACAATTGCACATGCCTAGTATTGTTGCTAAACAGATTAATTGCAATATTCGTGATCGTATCCTATTTTTCAATCCACGTCTGAAGCTACCTCCATACCAAATTTCATTGCAATCGGTATAGTAGTTTTAACGTGATTCGCGCACAAACAGACATACAGACAAATCATATTTCATGATCTGTTTCATGAATACAACACGTTCCAATTACTTTTTTCGAAAAATTCAATATACCTACAGACACGGCTGTTTCTGTTTTATTATGTATCTTTATATAGATGTGAAAGTTTGTTTGTATGTAGGTAAGTAAGAGGTGAATGTTTGTTACTCCTTCATTTCATAACTACAAAGTCGATTGCGATGAAATTTTGTATGCAGATTGTAAGAGTTCCGGACCACAAAACCAAAGCTAAGTACTTTTTATCCCCATATTATTCGCATGATCGCGACTTACGCGGGTGAAGCCGTAGGGTGCAGCTTGTGGTTTAATATGAGTTTACTTATGCAAAATTGCGTTTAATTTCATGAACTTATAGTTCGTATTAAAGTACATACCTTGTTAGATGTGGCGACAACTTACCTATCATTAACCCATATCCCTAGAGTTTATAGTCTAGCTTTGTACACACGCAAACACGCTACGATCCTAATCCACATGTAGGTACCTGTTATATTAGCTCATTTCTGACCCGAAACTAGCACAAAGAGCCTGCTGGGATATAACTACCTGAGTATATTTGTAATTCAGTATCGACATACGATATCGCATCGCATTAATTTCCTATTGTTTCTTACACGTTTAAGACTAAATTGCTAACCATATAATTTGCCATGGAAGAATATTGTATCAAAATTGATACATTGCCTTCCAAGTAGTGATCGTACAATAAATCTTAATACAATTTCAGACTCGTAGCATCCTAGGTAACTATTTCAATAAGGCCGGCGCGATGTGGCGCTCCACAGATAGAGGTGTTCGATTTCCGCTAAAACAAGTATTTATGTTATTTACATTTTACCGGGTCTTAATCGCGTACTATTTTTATTTTCTTACCTCGACGTTTCGATCATGTTACAATGATCTTGGTCTCGAGGGGTCTCAGTCCCCTCGAGACCAAGATCATTGTAACATGATCGAAACGTCGAGGTAAGAAAATAAAAATAGTACGCGATTAAGACCCGGTAAAATGTAAATATGTTAACAAATCGTGTAAATTTAAAAAGTATTTATGTTGACCATAAATATTTGTTTCTGGTTCGGGGTGTTTCTGAGTGTTTTCTAAATCTATACTAATATTATAAAGCTGAAGAGTTTGTTTGATTGTTTGTTTGTTTGTTTGTTTGAACGCGCTAATCTCAGGAACTGCTGGTCCGATTTGAAAAACTCTTTGTTTGATGGTCCATTTATCGAGGAAGGTTATAGGCTATATTACATCACGCTACGACTGATAGGAGCGGAGCATCCATGAAATATGTTGCAAAAACGGGAAAAAATTCCCCCTTTTCCGAGATTCTGTCGCGTGCGCTGAGTAAACGGTCAAAGTTACATAAAAACCATTTATGAGAGAATTCTTCCTCTTAATAGTATCTAATAAATAGTCCGCGACAGCATATGTCTAACTCTTAAGGTTGACTCAATATAACATATTTTAGAGTAATGAAATTTATTGTAGAACAATGCATTGTTTCCGAAGGTAATTTTGTAAATGTGATATTAATCCTTATCCAAATAAATACGTTATTCATTAAAAGTATTTAATTTTAAACATAATTGTCCTTAACATCACTTGATTCCAATGAATATCTCACGAGATATTACAGTTTTAAAATAACTCCACAATAAATAATTAATAAGTACCAAGCGTGCATATACATATACACGTAGCGGGCGACGATGATGAGGGTGGCCAGCCAGCTCTGTGAGGCATCATGCTGCGCGGCTCAATCGGTCGGCTCCATGCGAGACGGTAGTGTCACCAAATTGCAGTGCTTTTTAATAATTATTTTGCAATATCTCATTGTACTTTTGATTCTTAATATTTTGTTTTATGTTGGTAACAGAGATATGTAAAAACTTCTAGATACGTAATAGGGCAAATTTCTTGGCTACACAAATGCAAGCTATCTAGCCAGAGAAGTCTTAGTTCCATCCCAGCTCACGTCACGATCACCCGCTTGTTGACACACAGTACATTTAGTTCACTTTCACAACATTATTCACAGACAACAATGCCTTCGTGCGTATTTAGGCGATGCACGAATTATACTCCAAAAACTGGCAATAATATTTAATTTCATACGTAAGTAAAGCTGTATTTATTTATTTTAGTTTATTTTTTGAAAAAGTTTTTTTTTCCAAAAACTCAACGAAGTTTTTGACTTTGACGTTTTATCATTCTCTCATAACCGCTATGAGATGTCATAATAATATTATGACATCTCTTTCTTACGTCATGCAAGTAGCATTAAGTCTTTATGTTTTAAAAAGAGATAACAATAGTTTCGTCTATTTCTTCTTTAAATTATGTGAATGAATATAAATAATGTGGTTGTATAGCATACAATTTGTGCCGCTTATCAATAATGATTTGTTCTGCAATGGCGTCTCTATAACTTTAATAGACTCATTGGTTGGTAATTAATATTTTAAAGAGGTTACGTTGGTAACATGTATGTATGTATTTTGGGGGTCATCACAAAAACTTCTAGACCTATTTCAAAAATTCTTTCACTATTAGTAAACTACATTATCCAGATGTGACATAGGCTACTTTTGATCCCGATAGTCCATCGGGATCTGGACTTACGCAAGTAAAACTGCGGGACGGCAGCTCTGAAAAATAAAGTCGTGTATTTCTATTTCTAACTCAACAACCCGTAAACCGATATGAATGAAATTTGGTACAGGGTAGAAATAATATATAGGGTACTTTGAATGATCGTACGGGTTAAGCAACACTTGGTACAACATACGTGTTGGGTTAAAAAGAGCAGGTGACCCGATATTCATAAACTTGGTACAGGGTTGGTTTAGAGGTAGAAATATTATATAGTACTTTGAATGATCGTTAAGCAACACCTGGTATGACATACGTGAGGGATCATTAACGTTACGGGATAGGAAGTTACGCGGGTGAAACCGCGGGGCGCAGCTAGTATGACATATGTTTGCTTTACAATTGTTTTTGTCTAGCTAGTCAGTTGTTTGTATTTGTTGTTTGAGGCAATCACTTTATGGAGTTTTGGCGGGAATGCGTTGAGGAGATGTGTTGCTAAATTTTGATTTTTGTGAAACTTAGTTCAAATGCGTGTAAATTGTTTAATTTCGGGGGCATATTAATCAATTTAGTTTCGTGAAGGTGTACAAGTGTAAATAAAAGTGAAAATCGGTGCAAAACATTGACTTTAGCTTAGTGTTGTCTCCAAAGCTCCGTGAACAAGCATTGTAAAAAATGGCCCCCTTTTTACAATGATTCCCTCGACTTGACTTTAACTATGACGACTTGACTGTTTCGTTCAATGCAAATAACTTGTAAATATTGATAATACTTGACACTGGCAAATGTCCGAATGGAAAAGCCATTTTAAAGAAAAAGAAGAATCACTTTATACTAACGTCTAGTTTGGTAGATTGCGTACTGCAATATTATTTAATTTATGTTTAATTACAATAAAGTAGACTCTTCAATATCCAAAATTACACAGTTTGTATTCTCATGATACGTCATTCATCTTGTTGAAGAGCATACGTTTATGGTAGGTACCTATATGGGTAATGTATATTCTACGCGAGATGTTTTGTAAACATGGGTGGAGTGTGAAGGTATTATTCGACGTTTTTCCTCCATACACCTAAGTACTCATACGTATCTGTGAATTATTATACCAGTCTGTTCTTGTTATACTAAAAATAAGTGTCTGTGCGAGGATTACTTTTATTCTTTCATTTGATGGCATGTGACATTACTTTTTCAGATTGTCAGCAGAGTTTATTACAGACCTACTGTAATATTAAACGTACAAGTAAAATAAAAACTACCTTGCTAAAATTTATCCATGTTATTAGATATCTGTCTATATGTAAAAGTAAATAAGAGTATGTATTACTCCATTCATACATTACATAATATTTTTAAGGTAACGTAGTCAACAAGGAACCCTTATAGTTTCGTCATGTATCATGTTCATCTGTTTGTCTGTACACGGCTTAGCCCAGAGACGATTAAACTGAAATCAATAGTGCATAGTTTGACATTACTCATCCTAGGCTTAGTAAAACTTGGCAAAGTTTATGCGAAACAAAAACTTTGAATTGAAATTTATAGGCGAAATTCATTTTGTAATACGAATAAAATAAAAAGATCTTCATGGTCATAACAGAAAAGCAAAGTATAGGTCTTTATTTTTTATTGGTTTATTTATATTCTAAATTTGAAAAAATAGATTCTACTAAGCAAAAACTTTAGATAGTTGCGAAGATTGTGTTATAACTACCTACCAAATACCTATGTCTTAATTCAAAAATTTTGCTTAGTAAAGTCAGAGCACGCTTTATAGATTTCAGCTTTATAATCAACTAAGTAACTGATACTCTGAATGAGTATGCGTTATTAAAATAATTAGACAAACTGAGTACTACTAAAAATAACTCTAGATGTATAAAATGAGGTTGATTTTTGTTGTTGTTTTTAAACCTTACGGTGGCGTTCATTCCATATTTTCCGTAACTGCCTACATTATGTCGATTTCTACTCAGTATTATGTCATTCGGTCGATTCATCACAACGTCAATGGTAAATGTTTATTGTATAAAATGTTTTCATTATGTTGATAAAGTTAATTTTAAAGCTAATATTAACACAATCATGTATACGAAAGAAATAAAATGTATGTAACTAATATGAATGTGTAGTCAATTTTATTATAGGATAGATAACAATAGTACAATCGTAGTATAGTAGGTAGAATAATGCATACAACAAATGTAGGTATGTATGTAGATCCACCAATGCAGACATATCTACACATCTTTCTTAGATATCAAACAAATTCACATAACTTATACCCAGTATATAGCGTAGTTAGTAAAGTAAAGAGTGAGAAAAAGAAAAAAGTCAATAGGGCATAATGAACATCTGCGGTGGAACTTTATTAATTTAGGTTTTCATCATCTTTGTCTGGAAGGAGACTTATGAATGAGACATGAAATTCAGCTTTTATTTTACTTATGGTATAATTGGATTTCACAAAATGTATACCTGGAATATAAAATAATAATGCACTTGTAATACTACCCAAACTATACAATGTTAAATAGCTATCGAACAATTTACAATTTAGTCATTTTTTCTGCATTCGAATGCAGGAAAATTCAGCATGTTTCAGAGAATTATGAATCGGATCTTTTAACAATAACTGTATAGCTATTTGGATCTGTGAGAGTATGCCGCATTCATGCGATCGTTTTATTTCGGGTGACAGAGACGAGAGCGTTGACTCAGTTAGATTACAATTTAAATATAGGCGGGGGACGAGTTGCCAAATCATTGGAGAAATGCCCGTTCAATCCGACAAAACATTTCAAAAGAAACACTAAACTGTCATTGTTTCGGTAAACCACATGACAAAATCATCGGCTAGCTGGGTAGAGAAATGTTTATACAAGTAGCTTTTCTTCTTCTTCTTTAAAATAGCTTTTCCTTTCAGACATTTGCCAGTGTAAAGTATTATCAATATTTGCAGGTTATTTGCATCGAACGAAACAGTCAAGTCGTCATAGTTAAAGTCAAGTCGAGGAACTCATTGTAAAAAGATGGGCATTTTTTACAATGTTTGTTCACGGAGCTTTGGAGAGAACATTAAGCTAAAGTCCATGTTTTGCACCGATTATACTTTTATTTTCACTTGTACGTACAGTGTACACCTTCACGAAACTAAATTGATTAATATGCCCCCGAAATTAAACAATTTACACGCATTTGAACTAAGTTTCACAAAAATGAAAATTTAGTAACACATCTGCTCAACGCATTCCCGCCAAACAATTTTAATTTAAAAATAAAAAAATTAAAGATGAATTTGATATTGTAAAAAAGAAAATTACATTACATCTCCATTTTAAACAAAACGTCAGATTAAAGTCTGAAATTAAAAGAACGTACTGTCGACTATTGTGTGTAATTTCGAAGCAATTTATTAAAAATTTTACTTTTAATTTCTTTCAATTACCTTTCTTATGAATTTAAACAGACTGTACTGTGATAATTTTTTTTTTAAAACTGAATTATATTATGTACTAACTATCATGGTACTTAGTTGTAACGTATGTTCCTACATGATTGTAATCCGTATTATTTTATGAAGACTACAAAACCTATGCGGGAGTGGACCGACAACCGACAAGGCACGCACTTGTTTTTTATCGACGAAGGGCTACGGAAACGTGTAGACGGTCTGTACAGTTAACAAAAAAAGTGTGTCTGTTATAAATTTTTTTTGCAAGGTTTTGGCGTTAACAAGTTGAGGAGATGTGTTGCTAAATTTTCTTTTTGGTGAAACCTAGTTCAATTGTTTAATTTCGGAGGCTTATTTAGATAACTAGCAAAAATTAATAATAGTTGACACTGGCTACTTTCCTGCTGCTTTTGGCGAGCTATAACTAAAAAGAAGACGGTTAACAAAAAGCCTGTTACCATTTTTTTTCTTTCAGGAACTACACAGCTATTACGATTATTTTTTGTTTGATTATATTCTTGTAATGTTTGCTATATTTGGTATTTTATCAATACAAATGTAAACCATTACCTACTTAACCATTATCTCGCTGTAGGTAAATTAACTTGGTTTTCGCAAACTGCATGAATCACTATCTAATCGCGGTAATATTTTATACTGACGGTAATACTACCTCTAATAGATATATCGAACGAAAACTTGAATACTTATATTATGCGGTATTGTGTAGGTTTAAGTTAGTAATTTTTCATCAAAGAACTCTTGAATGATTAAGCAAGTTGAAGGTATGTACTTTTTTGTGGCAGTGCAAAGTTCATTAAAAAATAAAATATTTAAAAACCGACTTCACAAAGGTTTGACACGCACAACCCTACCATCTGGATCCAACCCGTTGAATGGCAGAGTTCAGATTATATCACAGATAAATCGGTGGCAGTGCATGTATGTGGATAATTTGTCCTTTTTGAATTTTAAGTATTTATTTTGTTACATAAAAATGTTACAAAATGTCATATTTAAACTACACGTCTTTTAAGTAGGTACCTACACATTTTTATTGCTTCATTTACAGATTTAATTACAGTGGAAGACTTACAAGTTACTTAAGAAATCACGAAGAGCCTAATATGCCTAATAAGTTTGGTCAAGCGACCTTCAAATTTAATAATACCTACCTAATCCTAAATAAAAACTAAGAATATGGATTTTCCTTAAAATATAATCTAGCACTGCTTTTCAGCTGGACAGTCTGGTAATCAATTTTCAGTTTCTCAATGTTAGAAAAATTTTGGAACATTTTAAAGACAGCTGGCTTACACTGCAGGTAAAAAGAATGAACAAAAAATCCAATGAATTTGGGTACTATTTGTTTAATTAAATGCAATGTATTCTTAATCGTATCTATTAGATGATTATACTTAGCTCGAATGGACTGAAAACAATAGGTATAGCAAGTATCTAGGTATGTACATGCTTAGATATTTTATACCCGCATACTGAAACCTGGAATAATGACTTCATTAAAGTACGCAATTCATTTGATACCTGTGTGATAGGCTCATAATCAAATGAAAGGGTTTAATTTGATACCTATGCATGTAATATATGAAATACGTGTAGATATATATATATTTATATAAATGGTGCTATGTGAATATCTTTCTTGTTTATACTTTTTATAAAAAAAGAAAGATATTCACAGTGTTCATACTAGTTTTCGTTGTAGTCAAAAATACCTTTTAGTTTTGATTTTACAGACATTTAAATTTACGATAAATATTGAGTCTTCCTAACAGTCACGTGACTCCATTTACAACGCTAATCAAAACGTAAGACGACATGTACTGTGCCATCGACACATAGAGTGCGAGTGTGAGATGACGTCACACCCGAGTACGAGTCCGCATAGCAAGTTTACTTCTATAAATCGGAAATGAATTAACGTATCGAAGTAATTCTTTCACATGTATTTTTTTATTTTTGACAGAGAATTAAATATGGAGACCTAATATTCAAAATTAGTTGTTTTTCCTCATTTTCTATGCAATCTCAACGTGGTGTGTCTCACTTGAAAAATGGGAGAAGAATATAGCTGCATTTATATAGCATTGAACATTGAACAGTTAAGTTTTATTAACCAAATTTTAAATATTGTAAATCCTACTTGATATTATCATCAAAAATCGCAATATTATTTTGTTGGAAAAATTGACGAATTCAGTAAAATGACACCAAGTTGGGTTCAATTTTACTAATGGTGCCAATTTATTCAATTGACAACGGACCCTTGTCATATAGTCATGCCTTTTTTAATCGGGTCATCTTCATCCAACTCAATTTAGGTAGGTTACCTACCTACTACCTACCTACAAATGGTGCAAATAGGAATAGGGGTAGGTACGTGAATTTATTTTACAAAATACTTTCTTATACTTACCTACTATTATTCTATTAAATAGACTGTAAATATATCCTGTTTACCAAATACCTACTTGTACTGTGTAAGTACCTCAATTCTGTTCTTCTTCATAAATCATAATACATGTGAGACTAGCAATAGGTAAGTATAGCCATATTCCGGCGGCGGGAATCGAACAAGCGGGATTTCAGTCACCATAGCAAATTAGTTCGATTTCTAAAATATTATTTATTACAGCTCAATGTCTATATTTAAATTATTTAACTTATGTAGGTAAGTAACAGTTAGTACCTACCTATATTACATTTGAGTTTTGTCTATGGAGCACTTTTCCAAAATTTGCAACTGACGTCAAACTCTACCAAAGTTTAAATGAATAAGTAGAAGGTGCTTAATTAAAATTTAAAATAAAAAAAATTACTTACCTAAAATACCGCTTTTAAACAAACTGAAAAAATAGATAGAACAAAAAAAAATGTATGAGTAACCAGAATTTAAATAAATATTATTAAAACAACTATTGTATCACATTTTACTAGTAAAAGTTCTAAAAGATTCGTAAGCACAAAGTTGTCGCGGATAAAAGGTCGCGTCACCGAGGCTGAAAATACAATGAAACGACCAGAACGAGCGAGGGTCTGTTGGCGACTGCTCTGTTCTGCCGATATACCTACTTATAGATAGAATTTACCTATGTGCTTTACCCTGGTCGCCCTTACCGCTTTCAGCGCTGCAAACCGCAGTTTTCCGGTTGCAAAATTACTGTTTGTGTAAAACTAGATAAATATTATTTAATAGTCACGATGCTTACCTAATTATTGGCGGCGTTCTTAATTCCCGGGTTGGTTGCATTTTCCTACGTTTGCCATTTCCACTGAAAAAATATTTGTGGGTACACGACAAAAAAAAAACAATTTGCCAAGAGATTATCAAATTCACTCGAATTAGATTATGTTTATTCTTCTCGATGTTTCAGTTAGTCTGAGTAAAGATTTTTTTAATGTTACGCAAATTTAGAGTTTTTTTTTCAATATGTTACGGTTCAATTATATTGAAAATATTTATTCCCCGCTCTCAACACATGATCGATCGCCAAACCAAGTGAGGCGTGAAACTCAGTGTAACTAGTATGTAATTAGTACCTTGTATGTAATAGTATGTAATAAGTATAAACTTGATTAATGTTTAGTTAGATTCATATTAATAAATTATTTTATTTGTATTGTTATCCGACTTCAAAAAAAAGGAGGAGGTTCTCAATTCGTCTGTATGTATAATTATTTTTTTTATGTTCACCGATTACTCGAAGACGGCTTGACCGATTAAGTTGATTCTTTTTTTAATGGAAAGATGGGAGCTCTAAGATGGTCCCATAAAAATTGAGGGTTGAAAATGAGGGTCTTCGGAGTGATGAACGGAAATGCACCTCAAAACGCATTAATCAATCCAATTGTTTATCGATTACTCGAAGATGGCTTAACCGATTGAGATGATTCTTTTTTTATTGGAAAGGTGGGAGGTTCGAGATGGTCCGATATAAATTTGATGAGGATCTGATGAGGATCTTCGAAGTGAGGACCGGGAATGCATCTCAAAACGCTGTATTCAATTCAATTGTTCATCGATTACACGAAGATGGCTTGACGGATTGATATAGTTATTTTTTTAATGGAAAGGTAAAAGCTCCGAAGTGGTACCATAACAGTTTTGTTAGGATCTGATGAGTATCTTCGGAATGATGGACATAATAGCATCCCAGAATTCAATAAATTACTCATTTTTTGACTTCTACCAAAAATAATAGACCCCTAAAGAACTAAGTACAGATTGATGGCGCACCAGAAACCACCTTCTCATCAGCAAACTCCTCAATAATTTAAATTACGGTAACAATGTTGTTGATTTTTAGGTAGGTAGGTATACTAAAAAGGGTGAAATAAAAAAATAATTTAAAAATTAAAAAACCAACTTCAAAAAGGAACAAAAAATAATTTAAAAAACAACCTAAAAAAAAAGAATTGATGAAAAATACCAAAATAACCTCTACATAGGTATAGTGCCACCGACTAATTAATCTGTTTTATCATCTGAAGTCGGGCAGCCAAACTAAGTACAATATTATGGAACCAATAAAACAGATTGATTAGTCGGTGGCACTGTACCTATGTAGAGGTTATTTTGGTATTTTTTATCAATTCTTTTTTTTAGGTTGTTTTTTAAATTATTTTTTGTTCCTTTTTAAAGTCGGTTTTTCAATTTTTAAATTATTTTTTATCTAAATCAAATACATCTAAATAACCAAGTAAAGATAGCGCTAGGAATTGCTTCACCCGCGTGATTATTATTATTATGTAATAAAAGCGACCAAGCATGGTCTTGTCCAGTCGTAACCATTGTAACATGGTTGAAACAAGAGAATAAATTATACCTAATACGTGATTAGAGGACCCGGTGATATATATAATACTAGCTGCGCCCCGCGGTTTCACCCACGTAAGTCCCGTTCCCGCGGGAATATCGGGATAAAAAGTAGCCTATGTGTTATTCCAGGTCTCCAGCTACCGTCTACAGCTTTAAAGTTTCATCGCAATCGGTTCAGTACTTTTTGCGTGAAAGAGTAACAAACTCACATATACAAACTTTCACGTTTATAATAATAATTAGTAAGATTTATATAAGTAATCAATTTGTAGATATTTTTTTGAGTGAAAACGCACCTTAGTCGCGTGACTTAAACTCCATGGCAATATTGTTTTTTGTAGTACAATTAGGACAGAATCGTGGGATTAACCATTATTCCAACGGGCTGTGCATGGAGCGTGCGGAAGCGATATGCCAGTGTAGCATTAGCTTTGCGCCCTTTGCGCCCGAAGGAAAGTCGCGCAGAGGATTTTAAGTGCGCCGATCTCCGCCAGCTGCAGTGTAGGTACCGCCCCAGCGATAAACTTGAGCGAGAGTCCAGCTGAGTTGAGTTTTTAAGTACGTGGGTACGCGTAGAGGTACCTAGTTTCCCAGCTGATTGTCTTCGTGGCCTAAAAATTGCGCGATCACGCGGGTGACGAGCGCTGATCCAGTGGCGCGGGCGCGCGGACGTGCAGGCGTAGGCGCCTAGGTTCCGCTGCCCATAAGAATGGAGGGCGCAACCTGAAATCATCGCCTTAGCCTCTATTTCGTATTTTTTTTGTGATCTGCCTCGTGTAAGCCATAACATAATATAAAACCTAGTCATTTATATAACGTTACAATTATACTTTAATTCCCTACCATATCGTACTTACCTGCAAACAATTAAAGTTAACATAGGTACAGCAGTCGCACTACTTTTTTACGTACTTTTTAACTCACACGATTTCTGACGATCTCTCGTACTTTTTTACGCTTTAAAACAAAGGTCAAAGAGAATATAATCACTACGTTTTAGCAAAGGTAATATTTATTTAGTGTGATAGGATATGGAGATACATTTTTAAATACAACAAGAAAACCGCCAAAGTTTACCTCCTACCTTCTTCTTCTTCTTCTTCGTTTATATGGCTTATTCCATTTGGACATTAGCCAGTGTCAAGTATTATTAATATATGGAAGTTATTTGCATTGAATAGAAACAGTAAGTCGTCATAGGTAAAGTGAAGTCGAGGGAAACATTGTAAAACGGGGGCCATTTTTTACAACGCTTGTTCATGGAGCTTTCGAGACAACGCTAAAGTCCATGTTTTGCACCGATTTTCACTTTCATTTAAACTTATACACTTTCACGAAACTAAACTGATTAATATGCCCCCGAAATTAAACAATTTACACGTATTTGAACTAGGTTTAACAAAAATGAAAATTTAGCAACACATCTCCTAACTGCGTTCCCGCTAAAACTCCATAGCTCCTACCTGTCGATGGATATCCGCTAATTTTCTTCTAGGTCATAGTGGTACCGAAATTCGATCATTTAAAGTGAGCCATTGTCAAGTATTTTTTTAGTATTTAAAATAATAATAATAATAAGCCCGCAGGGCACCTTGAGGCGAGGTGTCGGGGAGTAGCGACCCCGCGGGTTCCCGAGTGCTCCAGGGGGAAGTCACCGTTCCTCACCTCCGGCTTGCCTTAGTTGGCTGGTCGGAGTGAACACTGACGAGGAAGCGGTCCCCCGCCTTTGGCTTGCCTTCACCGGCCGGTCAGAGTGGAGTCGCGAGAGCAGAAATGCTCGGAGGATGGACGCCTCACGTCAGTGATGAGTTGGCCCGCTCCACAGGATCTCGACCTAGGATGGTTTAAAATCCAGTGAGGTCCCTCCATCCTTCAGCCTCTCACGCCCCTGTTGCCCCCTGGCTGTAATTTGCTCGGCTTATTTAGGGTGGCCCAGTTTGTGAGTTGGCGAGTCTCCGTCTGCCATTTTTACGTGTTTGTTGAACATTGTGACGGCAGGCGCCATATTCCCCATAGTTCCCCCCAGTACTCGATCCACTACCAACCCATTTCCATAGCCCAAGTAGTTTTCACCCGTAGTTTATTCATAGTTCTATCCGACCCGGGGGTTGTCCTTGGCTGCATTTTATAGTGCAGACAGGGATAATAGCCGGTTTGGTGTCCATAACATATTCTGAAATTAAAATGTTACTAAAACGGGCCTCTACGTGTTGGCTTCGGCCCCACGCACGCCTTCCAAAGGTCCGGGTGCTCCATAGCCCCGAGAATCCAAAATGGTAACAACAAATAATAATAATAATAATAATATTCATTTATTTCAGGCAACAAGGCCCATATATACATACCTTATAGACTAACATACATAATTTATAATAATCAAATGTGTTAATAATAGCATACTTAATACTAAAGTAAATAGTAGCCAAATAGTAGTAGTAATAGTAGTAATAATACTTGCAGTTTTCAAAGTCCAGTCAAAATTATTCAAATCAAGAAAGATTTAGAGATACATATTTTTAGTAGTATTCGTTCATGAAAAAAAATTAACATTTTGATTTAATAAAATGTCCACAACTAAGAACTCCATTTGGGGAACACACACCCACCGCCATGCCTTTTAACAACGTCATATGCCAAAAAATTCTCAAACGTCAACGTCAAATTAATCGATCCGTCATTTTGTCAGTTGGTTGCGTTGATTTGGCTGATTTTTTTGTGCTGCTTTTATTTTGTAACGAATTTCATTGAAAATACAAAATTACACCAACACTAGAACAGTCACATGACAAACTCTACTTTAGAATGATTATTACAGACTTTTTCGAAAACTAGGTAATTGTACAAGCAAGCGTGACGATACATCAGCCCTGGAGTATTATTTATTGAAGTCAAACAAAATAAATCGAAAATCACGGCGTCGAAAAAAACTGAAGAGACTTCCCATTTGGAAGACAATCGATACAAGGTAAGAGAAACATTTGTTGCAAACTTGTCTAACTAATAAATACTGTCTCCTGTGTCTCTGAGGAGCTCGATGGCATAGCTGCTTCAGCGGATTAGATAGTAGTGCGTGTTAATCAACGCCTGCAGCGGTTATTCTATGGATGGGTGACAGATAAACTGTGTCCTAAATATTTTCTCGTTCTGTCTGTTTCGGAAAGCACATTATGCAGTTGGTCCTGTTTGTAAACGACTTGAAATCTACTAGTTATGCATAATATAGGACAAGAAGAAGCCCTGCTCCCTCTGGTTTTTAGGTTTCGGAATCTCTAAAGTCTATAGGCAATAATCATTCCTAAACGCTTGGGCTTCTTTTTCAGATGCCAACAGCTAGTTTCGGGTCAATTTCACATATGTCTGGTAATACCGATTGTGGCATAAAAGATGTTTGGAATCACAACCTACATGAAGAATTTCAAATAATAAGACAAGTAAGTATCTACATATATCTTCTTCTTAGCTTCTGATGGAACTTTAAAAAATCAATAAGTAAGGTACCTAAAGATGCTCCTTTGCACTATGTACCATAAAAAGCATGGAATAAAGTTACTTGAACTTTATAAATTATATAATCCCTGACATATTTTTGATTGAAAGGTGGTTCAAAAATATCACTGGGTTGCAATGGATACAGAATTCCCAGGAGTAGTAGCCCGCCCAATTGGAGAGTTCAGATCCACAGCTGATTACCAATATCAGTTGCTCAGGTGAGCCTTTGATTGCTAAGTATTGTTACCTGCATGTTTATATTATTACTTAATATTATAAATGCGAAAGTTAAGATGCTTGATTATTTGTTTGGATATGTATGTTTTAATCACGTAAAAACGACTGAGTTTATTCTAGGCAAACATGTTACAATGTCGACTTCATTGCCACTTCCCATCAGATGAGATGAGTTCAAATGCTAGCCTATCCCATTTGTAAAATTTATGTACCCTCTGTTGAACCCGCGTAATTCCCGATCCCACGTAAATATTGGGATCATATGTAGCCTTAGGTTTCTCCAAGATAATGTAGCATTCCATCGGTATTACATAAGTGATGTCAAGGATGTAAATATTGGGATCATAAGTAGCCTTAGGTTTCTCCAAGATAATGTAGCTTTCCATCGGTATTACATAAGTGATGTCAAGGACAATTATATTTTTTTATATAGGGTGTTATCTGCGATCAGTCTTTACAGTCTTTAGACTATGAGCTGATGAGTTATGGAGTCATATGACATTATTCTTATGTTATTATTTTATATTAGCCAGGGACCTAATAATAATACATAATTGCAAATATTCAATTATGTTCTGATTTACAGATGCAATGTTGATTTACTTCGTATAATTCAGCTAGGACTTACATTTATGGATGAAAATGGCAAAACTCCACCTGGTTATACGACATGGCAGTTCAATTTCAAATTCAATTTACAGTAAGTATTATTATCCTAGTTTTATAAAGGCAAAAAATGTAATGAAGTTCACAATCTTATTACTAAGTATAATGAATGTTTTAGGGAAGACATGTATGCCCAGGATTCAATTGACTTACTGCAGAATTCTGGTCTACAGTTCAGGAAACATGAAGAAGATGGTATTGAACCTTTAGAGTTTGCTGAACTTCTAATGTCATCAGGTAAATATTTTATTCTGTGTTTTTGTGTTAGAACTTAGCTGATAGACAAATTGAGAAAGTGACTTTATAATTTTTTTGCGTAATAAAACATAATATTTACTTGCGTTTTATTTAATAACGGCATTATAAAATATTTTATTTATCCGGTTTTATCGCGTTTTTATTCATTATTTGACCCGAGCACGGCAAACGGCAACGGCGAACGGCATTATTACAAAAGTACCGAGCTTCCGCTAACTTTTTACAGTTAACTTTTTTTTTCATTTATAATACTATGTATGATTTGGGGTTCTTAATACACTTTAAAACTATTAGGCACATTCTAATTTTACTCTTGATTTAATTTCATTATTGTAACTTACAGGTCTTGTGCTCATGGACAACATTAAATGGTTAAGTTTTCACTCTGGTTATGATTTTGGCTATTTATTAAAACTGCTGACAGATCAAAACCTTCCTCAAGATGAAAACGATTTTTTTGAGAGCTTACGGATGTATTTTCCAACAGTTTATGATGTCAAGGTAAATTAATAATTTATCATTTATATAACAATATCAAATGTTCAAAATCAATGAGGTTCCTACAATTAGCGTCAAGATGGCGGGACCAACTCTCCAATATTAAAACTTTATATTGTCAAATTTAGTACCAAATTGGTACTATTTGGTACCTCTTTAGTTTAGAAGATATTTAATAAAAACCCTGGTCCCGCCATTATGACGTCAAGATGGCGGGCCCACTGAGAAAAACAACTCGGAGCTAAAAATAACTTATGTACAGATTTAGTACCAAATTAGTACTATTTGGTACCTCAGTTGAAAAAATTGGTACCTCTTTAGTTTAAAAGATATTTAACAAAAACCCTGGTCCCGCCATTATGATGCTTTGGTAATTTTTCAAAAATCATATTTCCGTAAGTGTTTTCGTATTTTTTCATGTTTCTAGATTTAGTACCTAATTGGTACCTACAGAAAATCCTTTTAATACGAATATTAACCTTATATTTTAATAGATATAAGCATTTTTATTTCTACACAGAGTGTTTCAGCGAGGGTTAATGTATGTACTTCACAGCAGAGGTTCAATGGCAAGGACAGGCATTGACCAAGATGGCGGCCGCCGAAATGATTACCAGACAATCGATATTTATACATACATAGAACGGAAACGGAGTTTTAGTTCCTAATTAGTTAGATTAGTTTAACTTGATTCGACATAGTTTCGTTCCACTTAACTAGCTTAGTACGGCTTAGTTTAGCTTAGCTAGCTTAGTTCGACTTAGTTTTGTCTCAGTATCTTTATCCTGTCACTGTCGAACTTAGCTAAACTACGCCAACGTTTCCGTTCTATGTATGTATAAATATCGATTGTCTGGTAATCACTTCGGCGGCCGCCATTTTGGTCAATGCCTGTCCTTGCCATTGAACCTCTGCTGTGAAGTACATACATTACCCTCGCTGAAACACTCTGTGTAGAAATAAAAATGCTTATATCTATTAAAATATAAGGTTAATATTCGTATTAAAAGGATTTTCTGTAGGTACCAATTAGGTACTAAATCTACAAATATTAAAAAATACGAAAATACTTACGGAAATATGATTTTTGAAAAATTACCAAAGTATCATAATGGCGGGACCAGGGTTTTTGTTAAATATCTTTTAAACTAAAGAGGTACTAATTTTTTCAACTGAGGTACCAAATAGTACTAATTTGGTACTAAATCTGTACATAAGTTATTTTTAGCTCCGAGTTGTTTTTCTCAGTGGGCCCGCCATCTTGACGTCATAATGGCGGGACCAGGGTTTTTATTAAATATCTTCTAAACTAAAGAGGTACCAATTTTTTTAACTGAGGTACCAAATAGTACTAATATGGTACTAAATCTGACAATATAAAGTTTTAATATTGGAGAGTTGGTCCCGCCATCTTGACGCTAATGTTCCTACATTCTTGCACCATAAAGCATTAGGATTTGGGAGTATTGCGATAATAAGTAGCCTATTTATTATTCCAAGTCTCCAGCTATCTATAAATCGTGTTTTATTACAATTGGTTTAGGTTTTTGTGTGAAGGTGCAACAAACATTTTCTCAAGCTCCTTCATGCTTCGGACAGACAGCATATTAATCCTTTAACACTAAGTGAGCCATCACTATAGGTCACTGGAAAATCATCATGACTGTTTCACATTCGTAAATTCTTATTCCAAGTGAATATATATTAGGTCCAGGTATTATTCCAGGTCTCGAAATATGTTATGTAAGGAATGACAAATTTTGTTAACAGTACCTGATGAAGTTGTGCAAGAATCTGAAGGGTGGTCTGCAGGAGGTCGCAGACCAGCTGGAGTTGCGGCGCGTCGGGCCGCAGCACCAGGCCGGCTCCGACTCACACCTGACCGGCATGGCATTCTTCAAAATTAAGGAGGTTTGTATCATCTAATAAAAAATAATAATAAGAAACCATTTTTAAACCTTGTTAGATTGATTTAAAGACTATCCAAATCATATAAAGAGCGACTACATAATCATCCCAATGTCCTAGCTCAAACATTGATTAATGATGAACTGAGAAGAAGGCGATTGAAACGCAGAATATCACAAGATGCCATGAATAATAACATCAACCGATAACAGGGAGCGTCACGGGTTGCTCACCTAGCATGCCATGATAAAGAAATATACTACACAGACAAATCTCAGTACTAAAGGACAAAAAAAGCGTGATAAGCTTAAGAAAATGTTTTTTTTTTTTCAGATATTTTTTGATGGCAACATTGAAAGCTCAAGCGGTCACCTATACGGGTTAGGAGCTCCGTTCTCTGTTAACGTGAACAACTTCCAAGAAGGCGGCGAGAACGGGAACTCGTCCTGATCCACGGTATCAGCGTGCATCAGCCTCACGCCTAAACCGCACATGTTCCATTTAAAAGAATAGACAGTGACATTTTGTGAACACAATCATAAGACATCAAGTATTTTGAAGTGTATGTTGTGCTAGCACCCTAACTAAAGCAATCTACAGACATTTATGACAGTTTAACTGAACAGTTTATGTGTACAGATAAATCATAAATCATACATAACTGTGCAGTTGTTAAAAATATTATGAAATAATGGAGTTTTTACAATGTTGATTTATTTTATGTGGAGCTCACCTAGATATTCCACACAGTTATTTCAACTGGCTTGTTCACGAAACTCAACAGCACAACAAAAACATAGTAAATACCCCGCTATTTAATAATATTTGTTGTCAAAACAAGCATGTAAGTTTTAAATTGTAAATGGTATATAGTGCAGTTGTTACTTAGACAAAATTAACAACTGCTCAGTTGAAATTTGAACTGACAATCTAATCACAATACTGTTAGATAAAACTTTTAGTTAAAATATCTATGGTCTGCTTAAGCCACAATTCCATTATGAAATATAAACATAAATGTAACATTACATAGATATTCAGGTGATTCACTTTAGTTACCTCAATGTATGTGATGTTACATTTGCGTACAAGTTGCATATCAATGAAATTGCAGCTTAATAGATTTTGTTTTCAATCAGAACAAATTAATGAAATTATGTACATATTTATATGAACAATAATTACTGGCATAAATCAATTAAGTACTTCTAAAAAATAATAGCTGTAGCAACTTTGAATTAGCAGAAGTACCTATTTTTTAAACAATTTTCGTTGTTCTTTCAACTTCAATCTCTAATGTATACCTACATGTATTTAGATTTAAGGTTTTATTAACGTATGTATTTTAAATCAATGATATTATTAAGGATTTCTTACATTACTTTTTGATTTTTATAATGGCTAGATGAATTTATATAAAACTTTAATCTTACAAGGCTTTTTATTTTCGCTGTAACTGTAGGTGCCGCCGTGATAATTATATATGTATTATACAGTACTTCAATGCTAGAGAGCCATTGCTTACACATACAGAGATAGCTAATGTTTATTACACAGGAATACATGAATTAGTGAATAAATATCTTTGTACGTTCCTGGCGAGACGCAGAGCAGAAAGTTGCCGGTTTATAACATCGTTAAACGATCGATCTCTATTGCGCAGACAAATCAAATTATTTTTGAATTATAAATTTTATAGCTACACGTTCAATTAATTACCCACAAAACTTTACCTTTCTAGCACATATTTGTTTTTATTTGGAACTTGGATTAGTTAAACCAGCTACAGCCAACCAATTCGCTCTCCCACGCGTGTTTAGAATTTTTGAATCGTTCCCGCTAAAAAAAAAGTTGCCAGTATTTATTTCTTATCGGTTGTGAACCGATTATGGCCATTTGAAAAGTTACCAATGTCAAGTATCATTATTTTTTGCAAATTATTTGCAATGTGCATTAATACTAAATCCAATTCCTTGATCAAAACAGTGAAGTCAAAGAAGTCTTTGTAAATGTTGGCTCTTTACAGCGACGGTTAACGCGAACTTTGGAGACACTGATTTTCACTTTCATTACACTAACTTGTAGAGAAAATAAACAATTTACACGCCTTTCAACTAGGTTTCACAAAGCAACTGATAAAATAACACAGTCATCCAGTGTTGCCACCTTGCAGATTTTTTTTTCACCAGTTTTGATCTGAAATTTCACCAGATTTAGGGATATTTTTAACTCAAAAAATCTCCAGCATTCACTAAATAATTTAAAATGAATGCAAGTAAAAAAAATAATACTTTAATTGTGAAAACAATGAATAAAACAACGAAAAAATTAAAATTCAACTTCAAAAACTTCTGCTGGTATTTCTTCTTCATCTTCATTGATTATTTTTGCTGATGTAGACGGCTGAGATGGATCATCACTTTTGTTACACTTAATGTCGCCAATTCTTGCAAACATTTCACAGTGGCAAAAAGTACAAAAAGCTTTTGTAGCATCATTTGCTACAGGTCGTAACCAAGTCTTGAACTCTTCTTGAGTTTCCCATTCTTTCCGATATTTTTGAGAATAAACAGTCTTTTTTTTCAGAAACGAAACGAAAAACTAGCAACTAATTAAATAAAAACAATAATAAATGCAGTACTTTCTCATACAAATACATACGGGGGATGTCCCGTTTAATGAATCAAACCCATATCAAACCTAACATGATTTGATTAATTAGTCGGGAAATCCCCTAGCATAACCAAACAAAGATATACATTCATCATTTTCTGACGGTTAAGGGGGCTGCCAATATGTATTTTCTAAATTCCTGGAGATTCAATAAATATCACTAAAAGTCATTAAAATATTTTTCAGTGATTTTTTTTTCAGAATATCACTGTCTTACTTTGAAAATTCACTAAATCTAATGACAAAATCATTGAAGTGGCAACACTGCAGTCATCTACTCAACGCGTTTCCAAAAACTCAAAGCTGCCAGTAACAAAACTTCTTTGGCCAGTAACAAAAATAAATGGCCAGTGACAGTCACACCCTCGCTCAGACGCCAGATTTGAAAACCTTCCCTGTTTAAATATATTCAACGTGAATCTTTTACCCTTGTTTAGGGTGAAATTACGCTATGCTGAGTGTCAGTTGATTTGACTTTTTGAGTCTTGGCGGGAACTCGTTGAGGAGATGTGGTGCTAAATTTTCATTTTTGTGAAACCTAGTTCATATGCGTGCAAATTGTTTAATTTCGGGGGCATATTAATCAATTTAGTTTCGTGAAGGTGTACAAGTGGAATGAAAGTGAAAATCGGTGCAAAACATTGACTTAGTGTTGTCTCCAAGGCTCCGTGAAGATTGTTTGTAAATGGCCGCCGTGTTTACAAATGATTCCCTAGACTTGACTTTAACTATGACGACTTGACTGTTTCGATGCAAATAACTTGCATAATATATTAAAATACATGACACTGGCTAATTTCCTAATGGCCATAATCGGTTTACAACCGATAAGAAATAATAATAATTTGACTTTTGACGTTTGTTTAGCTTGGCGCAGTTTTGTTCGCGGCTGGCTGGCTAGTGTTTTTTGTGCGGCTATATTTTACAATTTTATCGTGAAAATTAACGTTACAAATTATTATTTTCGTGGGCGTAGCGAATATAACGATCAATAAATGACTACAAAGTAATGTCATTAAACATCCTTCGTTAAAAAAGTGTTTTTAATTCAATAGATCATGGCTCAAACTGAGGAGACATTGGACGTTGCAGATGTCGGCGAAAACTCTGTTAGCGTTGTTATATGTTATTTAGACTTGTCATTACTTTGCCAATTAAATTAAATAAATATTATTGGTTTTGATATATTTTAGAATGGATCGTCAAGCGACACTGCCTCGTCCAGAGGCAAAGAGGGCGACTTCGAGAGTAAAATTGAGACCGACCGATCCAAGAGATTCGATTTCTTGTTGAAGCAAACGGAAATCTTTTCTCACTTCATGACAAACTCTTCTAAATCTACTAGCAGCCCTCCAAAGCCGAAAGCAGGGAGGCCTAAGAAGATCAAAGATTCGGACTCTGGGTCTGCCGGAGAGTAAGTATACCTAATTATCAAATCATAATTCGTATGTAAGTATTGTTATTTTATAATTCAACCAATGTAATAAATGTAATTCTACCAAAATTATCCTTCTGTCATCGCGTCACAATAATCCGGCTATCTAACATTCTTTGGCATTGTACCATGGCGAGTCAGAAATGTCCGTAACCCTAAGAGTAACATAAAGAAAGATAATAAAACACAATATTTACCGGGTTTTACTCGCGTTTTAATTAATAACGGCATTATTACAAATGTTCTGAGCTATCGCTAACTTTACAGTTAGTTTTTTCAAGGTAGACAGATGTAATTTGTCTTTTTTTAATAGTGCACATATTGTAACCCACATAATGTAGTTATTTACCACTACACCAACTCTACTGTTGTTGTTGTTAACCTAAAATTGCCATTAATCTTCAATGCATCATATTACTTTTATTATCTTAACTATTCCAGTCACCGTCACCGAAAAACTGAACAAGAGGAAGATGAGGAGCTTCTCGCAGAAACAAATGCCAAACAAAAAACAATATTCCGTTTTGAAGCTTCACCGCATTACATTAAAAATGGTGAGATGAGAGATTACCAGGTTAGGGGTCTTAATTGGATGATTTCACTGTATGAAAATGGCATTAATGGTATTCTGGCTGATGAGATGGGTCTCGGAAAAACTCTGCAGACTATTTCCCTACTTGGTTACATGAAACATTTCAAGTAAGTTTAATAACATTAAACATCACTTTTTACATGTTCATTGCACATTAATGCAGGAGCTACAGTTCTTACAGTAGCCAGCTGCTTCCAATCCCATACTAATTCAAGAGGTTGTCTCAATAGTTGGGCAAGTTTTGGGTTTGGCTCAAATGCACCTAGGAAATGGATGCCTAGTCTATGACCTTGTATTACACACACAAAATTTTATTTGTATTGCTAAATATTTTATATTACTTTTCTCTTATAGAAATGTACCTGGACCACACATTGTAATTGTGCCAAAATCTACACTCACTAACTGGATGAATGAATTCAAAAAGTGGTGCCCATCACTGAAGGCAGTCTGTCTCATCGGTGATCAAGAGACAAGGGTAATAAGCTAAATTTAAATTACAATGTTATACAAAATCATGACTAATTTTTTTTTTTTAAAGTAAGCACCTATGTATTTTACCTTTCATTTTTTTCCATCATTGTTATGTAATATTTGCAGAATATCTTCATACGTGAAACTCTAATGCCCGGTAACTGGGATGTCTGTATCACATCATATGAAATGATTATTAGAGAAAAGTCAGTGTTCAAAAAATTTAACTGGCGCTACATGGTGATCGATGAAGCCCATCGAATTAAGAATGAAAAGTCTAAACTCTCTGAATTGCTGCGAGAATTCAAGAGCATGAATAGACTACTATTGACTGGTACTCCATTACAGAATAACCTCCACGAGCTTTGGGCTCTGTTGAATTTCTTGCTACCCGATGTATTTAATAGTTCAGATGTAAGTATCTTGCCTCTTTAGCTGAATTAAAAGGCAATTACTGTCAGTGATAACATATTGAACTTTTAATCAATTTACATACATATCTTCTCTTTTCAGGACTTTGATTCATGGTTCAACACAAATGCAGCTTTAGGCGACAATCAACTAGTGTCCCGTTTGCATGCGGTACTCAGACCGTTCTTGTTGAGACGACTCAAATCTGAAGTCGAAAAGAAGCTTAAACCTAAAAAGGAGGTCAAAGTATATGTTGGGTTGAGTAAAATGCAGAGGGAGTGGTATACTAAAGTTTTGATGAAAGACATTGATGTTGGTATGTAACAATCATACTATTTGATAAATCCTATATTAATTAATATACTATTGGTAAATAAATAAATACAATTTTTATTACTTTGTATTTGATTAACTGTTTTAATGTTAACTTTCAGTAAACGGAGCAGGTAAAGTTGAAAAGATGCGTTTGCAAAATATTCTCATGCAGCTACGTAAGTGTTGCAATCATCCGTATCTATTTGACGGCGCGGAGCCCGGCCCTCCTTACACTACCGACGAACATCTCGTGTTCAACTGCGGCAAACTTGTTATACTTGACAAACTATTGCCCAAACTTCAAGAACAAGGATCTAGGATACTTATATTCTCGCAGATGACTAGACAGTTGGATATACTGGAAGATTATTGTCTGTGGAGACAGTATAAGGTATAATTTTGTTCTATTTGAGTTTTTTTTTCTATAGTATTAGATTTTTTTTTATTTCCTTCAAATAAAAAGTCTTAGCTTACTGTTGCTTACCACATTTGTTTGTATATTATGCTAACTCTCCCTAAACCACGTTGCGAATTTTAGATTTCGGGTTTCCCAATCATTTAGTTGTTTTTAGTTTTTGAAGCTCGCCCTAGCTTTACTTGTGTTTCCAGGGCTAGTCAGTGGTAAAAAATAATACGTACCTTTAAATTTAGATGTGGAAACGTTCTACCACTTCTCGAAAACTAATCTCAAACGTTGGCCTATCTTAGCCTGAAGCTACTGTTTACGATTAGAAAACGTGAGAACCCTGATGACGATCAGAGAAAAGACTTTCGTATAGTGATCTTAGTTACATTCCAATTTATTTATTTATAATAGACAGCAGTAGCGTCGCTGGAATATCACCCATAAATAGAGAGTAATAGAGACATACAGTGACAAGATCTGATTATAACTAAATAGCCGCTGGCAGATTTATAAAAAAAAAAAAAAAACAATTTGATCAACATTTCAGTATTGTCGGTTGGACGGTCAAACCCCCCATGAAGACAGGAACAGGCAAATCGAGGAGTACAACGCGGAGGGCAGCGAGAAGTTCGTGTTCATGTTGTCGACACGTGCGGGCGGGCTCGGCATCAACCTCACGTCGGCCGACGTCGTCATCATCTATGACTCCGACTGGAACCCGCAGATGGACCTGCAGGCTATGGACCGTGCGCATCGTATCGGACAGAAGAAACAAGTTAGTGCGCACACTATGCTCTTAGTTAATGCTTTGCTTTCCTGTGGCGAAGGTTGCTATAACTTTTGCGTGAATGCCAAAGTTGTATCGAAAATTTAAAAGGGCCCGTAGCGGATTTAATATGAAGCTTTTATTTCCTAACTAGCTGCGCCCCGCCGTTTTTACCGCGTAAGTCCCGTTTCCAAGGAATTTTCGGGATAAAAAGTAGCCTAAGTAGCCGGTTATTCCCGGTATCCAACTACTTATATTCCAAGTTTCATCGCAATCGGTTCATTAAGTTTTTGCGTGATTGAGTAACAAACATCCAAACACACACACTTTCACATTACATTTCCATTTATCATATGGATACATTTTATCTCGATATTCCCGCGGGAACGGGACTTATGCGGGTGAAACCGCTGGGCGCAACTAGTTTGTTTATAAAAAGGAACACAAATTCCGTTCACAGCTTAATTTTGACTTTAAAATAATTACAGTTAAAATAGCGACTATATAAAATAGCGACTATATAGTCTTCTGGTTTTTTCGGTGTACATGCCGAACGACGACCAGGATAATTTGCCAGAATTTACAGACTGCCTGGCACTGGTGAGCGCGGTGATCGAAAGTGCTGACGTTGAATGCGTCTTAGTGTTGGGAGACTTTAACGCACATCCGAACACTCTTTTTGAAAAAGAGTTAACGGATTACTGCCGTGAACAAGAATTAGTCTGCGTAGATTTTGATAGACTCGATGCGAACACGTTCACGTACGTGAGTAGCGCGAATGGCTCATGCCGATGGCTCGACCACTGTCTAGCGACCGAGGCCGCGGCCAGTTTGGTGACGTCGGTACATGTCGACCACAATGTAACGGGATCCGATCATTTCCCTTTAGTCATAGATTGTAACTTTAACTATATAAGACCTAAGATAATAAACTGTGATAATTATCATAATAGTATCCTAAAGCATGTATGGGGTACTAGAGAGCGAGACCAAACTTTATTGTTTTCAGAGTTGTGTGACAAAGAGTTGTTTGATTTAATGAGCACTTATGACAATATTTTAGGTGAAATGGAATGTACCAAACTCGATCTAGTATGTAGGAATGAATGTCATTATAAATCTATAGATATTTTTTACAATAAAATTGTAAGTACGTTGCAGTCGGCTGCAGAGCATACATCATGTATATCTGAGCATAGGAATAGACGGAGGTTATCCAGGGTGATAGGGTGGAACTTTCACGTTCGCCACCACCACGCTAGGGCCAGAGAAATGTTTTCTCTGTGGTTGTTTCATGGAAGACCACGCTCGGGATATCATTATGAAAACATGACTGCCTCGCGCAGGGAGTTTAAGGCCGCGCACAAGTATGTTATTAAGAATCAGGACAAAATTAAAATGGACGTGCTAGCCAGACATCGCGCTAATACAAATTTTGTAGAATTCTGGAAAGAAACAAAGAAACTAGACAATAGAAGTAGCTTACCGATAAATGTAGAGGGTGTAAATGATAAGAAAAACATTGCCAATATATTTCGGAAACATTTTGATGTTGGGGCCAGCAGCAAGGTGGGATGCTCCGGGGTAAGTTGTGGCTCGGAGCCTCTCTGCGTAAACATACTGCCGAAAGATATTGAAATCATTTTGAGGGGTATGAAGCGCGGGAAGTCGCCGGGCCACGATGGCCTCAGTGTTGAACACCTGCTGTTTGCGGGTCAGCATATTTGTCACGTGTTGGCGAGGCTTTTTAATCTCTGTGTGAGGCACAGCTACCTACCGGAAGGACTAATGCGCACCCTAGTGGTGCCTATACCAAAAAATAAAACAGGTGATATTTCGAGCGTGGCCAATTACAGACCTATCTCTCTGGCGACGATTGTGGCGAAGGTGCTGGAACGGGTTTTACACTTATACATCTCCAAGTTAGAAATCGATGATGGACAGTTCGGCTTTCGGCCGCAGCTCTCAACTGATATGGCGGTATTCTCATTAAAGGAAGTTGTTAAGTACTATAATGAGAATAATACCACAGTCTATGCATGTTTCTTAGACTTGAGTCGTGCATTTGATACTCTTAATCATGACTTGTTGTGGACGAAAATGCACGACTCAAAAGTGCCCTCTGAGGTTGTTGGCCTGCTGGCGTATTGGTACAACAACCAGACCAACAACGTCAGATGGGATACTGAGATCTCTGACAGCTACAGGTTGACTTGTGGGGTTAGACAGGGTGGGGTCACCTCTCCCGACCTCTTCAACTATTATGTAAATGATTTGATCGTGGAGCTGAGCGGCACCCCAGTTGGGCTCAGGTTGGATGGCAGATACGTCAACAATCTGAGCTATGCCGATGATATGGTGCTGCTTAGCCCCACGATCAAAGGCTTGCGAAAGTTGCTAGGTATTTGTGAGAGATATGCACGGGAGCATGACTTAACGTACAATAGCAAGAAAACAGAAATGCTAATATTCAGGTCTGGGAAAGGTCCCCAAAGTGTGCCAGAGCTGCGTCTGAATGGACAGCCAGTTAAAACTGTGGAGAAATTCAGGTACCTTGGCCACATCGTAACCTATGATATGAAAGATAACGAAGACATAGAACGTCAGAGACGTGCCCTGTGTGTAGTAGGCAATATGATTGCCCGAAAATTTTATAACGCTACCCCGGACGTAAAGATTACACTATTTAAATCCTTCTGTCAAACGTTTTACACATGTCAACTTTGGACAGAATATACTAAGAAATCGCATAATTCCATCAGAGTTACCTACAATAACATCTACAGGCAGCTGATGGGGTTAGAGCGGGCATGCAGTGCGTCTGGAATGTTTTTCGATGCGCGCATTGATACATTCAACGCCATACAGCGGAAGAGGATAGCCTCTTTCATGTCCAGAGTTGACGTGTGTAAGAATGTTATAATAAGGAGTCTAGCGGACCGCCTGCATCTTACTGCAACGTACAGACGATGGTTGGCTATTGCCACTTAATATAAGTATATTTTAAACTATATACACTTTTAATTTTATTTTTTATTTTATTATATATATATTATTATAATTATTTTTTACATTGTCTATTTTATTTTGTGTGTCAACTTTGTAATTTTTTGATATGGATCTTGAGTCTGAAATAAAGCATTATTATTATTATTATAACGTACCTATACGCAAAAACTTTGCATATTTTATTTCCCAGGTACGCGTATTCAGAATGATAACAGAAAACACAGTTGAAGAAAAAATTGTGGAGAGAGCTGAAGTGAAACTACGTTTAGACAAATTGGTCATACAGTCAGGCCGACTTGTCGACACCAAGAACCAGTTGAACAAGGATGAGATGCTGAACATGATCCGGCATGGAGCCAACCATGTATTCTCTTCCAAGGACTCGGAAATCACTGATGAAGATATTGACTCTATTTTGGCTAAAGGAGAACATAAGGTAAGATAGAAATATAATAATAAATAAATAAAATCATTTATTGCAATAATTATAACTTTACAAATAATTATTACCCTAACATCTCAACTAGTGTTAGTTACTAGAAATATTTAAAAGAAAAATTTATGAGATGGGAACTCGTGTGGCCATCTCATAAATTTGACGCGAGTTCAAATCTCGCCGCGTGTGCCTTAATTGCCTTGAGCAATAAAAACAAATTACTAAATAGTGTTAGTTAGTTATGTATGACGACATTGTTATGGACTAACATAGAAAGTTGCCAGTTCGATTGCCGCTCATTTCGTAATGTTTGTAGACAGAAGAGTTGAAGCAGAAACTAGAGAGCCTGGGAGAGTCTTCCCTACGGGCGTTCTCCATGGATACTCCGGGAGCTACCACAGATTCAGTGTATCAGTTCGAAGGTTTACTTTATCTCTTTCTTTTTAAAAACTAATAATCAATCATCAATAACAGCAATAAGATACTAACTGACCTGACAGACGTCCTGCCCGTTAAATAAAAAAACCAAGAACCCTATACTACCCTACCCGACCCTAATACTACCCTACCCTACCAATTAACCAATAAATCTTTATTTGTAAACAAAGGTAATAATAAGATGTTACTAAAGCTCCTCCAATTTTTCATCCAAATCTTTTCAGCCGTTCTTGAGTTATAAATAAGCGGTAAACTTCGTATTATTTAACCGACGACATAGTTTACCTAACATGAAATCGCTGTACAGGTGAGGATTACAGAGAGAAGCAGAAAGTAACGCTCGGGAGCTGGATCGAGCCTCCCAAACGCGAACGTAAAGCGAATTATGCGGTGGACGCGTACTTCCGGGAGGCGCTGCGAGTGTCCGAGCCTAAGGCGCCCAAGGTGCAGGTAAATACGTGGCGAGAGCTGAGGACACCGCCACGACACGAGCTTGTGTGCGGTGACGGTTGCTGTTCTCATCTGTATTTAACTCTTTATACCACTTATGGCCAGTTTCCTCCTTGAAAGTAATAGTTAAGGGCTGATTTTTCATTCTACTGATAAAAGATATCTGTCGAATAAGTTCGAACCCGACCAATTTAAAAGATTTAAATTTTGATCTTCTATATTTACATTTTTATTCTTTTTAAATATAATACTGACGTTTTTTATTTGGTGGTGTTACATTTTATTTGTCAGATATCTCTATCCTAGGGATTCGAAAAATCGGCTCTAAAGCAATTTATTCATGCCCCAAAAAAACAAGAAACACTCATACAGCCGAATACAGATTTGCCACTTAATATTTGAGGGCTATTTAGATAATTAAGCAGCGTCTATATCTAAAATAAGTACGAGAATTCATGAGTTCGAGAGTTCTCGAACTCAAGATTAAAAACAAAGAACAGTTAAGTAAAACACAAAAGTTTGAATGTTTCTGTATTTGGCTGTAAGTCAAATATACCGCCCCTGATCGTAGCCGACACAAATGCCAACGATGCTGGCAGCATTGCCTCTTTGTATGGCAATTGCAAACCTTTGCACCAAATAAGATTTGGAGCGGAAGTCAAACCCTCAACCTCTAAGACGGTGGCCCAATCGTTCAGTTAAAGTGATGTTTTAACTTTAGTTTTGCATGAGGATGGTGCTTTGACTTTCAATTCCAATAGAGAAACTGCCTTTTAGTCTATTTTGCACAGCAAACCGAACAGTCGACCGCTTGTGCAACTAAGCAGTGACTGACACTTAGCTAAAGAAATATTCTAATTTTGTAACAGCCTGAGCATGTTATCTTCATCTTTCCCACTTAAACTGATATAGCGGTAACGTTTCGCGACTGCTCGACTTGCACATTTATTCATATATTTATAATATTATCTATTTATTAGCGTTTTTTTTTTTAAATTTCACTAGAATTGCACGAATATTTACATGGCCATGAAATAAAGAAAGTACGTACGAAGTACCTACAAACATTCAAACAAAAGTTAGCTTGTATTGTACTCACGTAAAAATACAAATGAGTAGGTACAACATTCATTTCGTGGTCACGCGATCTATTTCACTTGATCAATGATCGTTTGATCTTTTATGCCGTAAAAGTGATCGCACATCTATTAGCGTGTGCTTCAAAACTCGCCTAATACCGTATAATACATTTTAAATCCAAGCTATTATATTTTTACCGGGTCTTAACTGCAATTTATTATTTACAAGCTTAACCTCAA
This sequence comes from Idaea dimidiata, assembly GCA_949358125.1. Lineage (NCBI taxonomy): Eukaryota > Metazoa > Arthropoda > Insecta > Lepidoptera > Geometridae > Idaea > Idaea dimidiata. The sequence continues at coordinate 7,779,186 of OX442339.1, read as the reverse complement.
TGTTTCGAATATGTTACAATAATGTTGGTCGCTACGAGATTCCTCGCGTCTCAGTCTTCGTACCTATAAATTACTATATCACTTGATATTACTGTTAAATCAAAACAGCGAGATATACAAACGAAATGTGTGATCACTTTTTATGTAGTTTTCTATCTTTTTCATTCACTAGATGCTTTTATGTAGTTGACAGACATGTATATTAGCTCTTTGTATTTGTATTTGTCAAATACAACAAATACAAATACAATAGCTCTTATGATAGTTAAAGAGACCATTCTACCATATTTCTCTATAAACAGGCACCAAGACCTCCAAAGCAGCCGATCGTTCAAGATTTCCAGTTTTTCCCACCGCGTCTTTTTGAATTGCTGGATCAGGAGATCTATCATTATCGAAAAACACTTGGGTAAAAACATAAATAACCAACTTTTATCAGATCTTTTATTATCATAAATACACTTCCAAAGTTCCTGTTGGAACATAAGTATGTGATGTTTCATAAAAATTTACAGATACAAAGTGCCCCGTAATCCTGAACTGGGCCCAGACGCAGCAAAGATTCAAAGGGAGGAGCAGAGGAAGATTGATGACGCTGAATCTCTGACTGAGGAGGAAGTACAAGAAAAAGAACAGCTCTTGACTCAAGGTAAATTTTACAAACTTACAGCGCCATCTAAATCCAGCCTAACCAACTAGGCTTGTTACTTTAGTAGCCACATATTACACAATAGCTGCGCCCCGCGGTTTCACTTGCGTAAGTCCCGTTCCCGCGGGAACATCGGGATAAAATGTAGCATATGTGTTATTCCTGGTATCCAACTAGTTATATTCCTAGTTTCATAGCAATTGGTTCAGTAGTTTTTGCGTGATTGAGTAACAAACAACCAAACACACACACTTTCACATTTATAATATTAAGTAGGATAAATAGTATGGTAACTTTAACATCCTATATTTTGTTTTGGACATTCAAGGACAAACAAAAATGGCATTTTACGGGACAATCGACAAATCGTTATTTTATTTTATTTATATGAAAAAATAGGGTCTGTAATAATAATAAATAAATAACACTGATTTCCTCAATAGGATTCACCAATTGGACCAAAAGGGACTTCAACCAGTTTATAAAAGCGAATGAGAAATATGGTCGCGACGACATCGACAACATCGCCAAAGATGTCGAAGGGAAAACTCCTGAAGAGGTACGTAACAAAACTAACTAATTACAGCTAAACACGAAAATTAACAAGGATGTTTGTTCACGCACATATTACTGCACAATTGCGATAAATGTAAGCAGCTGGAGTTTTGGAAATAACCTATAGGCTACTTTGTATTCCAATATTCCGGCTTAATCGAGACTTAAAGCATATTCACGTAGAAAGCTGCTATCGGTCGCATAAAGATTCAGTAAGATTATATAAATAACAAACTGTGCCCGTAACTTCGTTCGCGTGGTGTGGCGCGTGCGCGTTGTTGCATGTACTTGTACGTACCTAGTATTGTTCCCGAGCAAACTCATTGCGATATTCGTGATCTTCCTTGGTTTCCAATGAACGCAAAAACATGATATTATTCCCTATCGTTCGTTACATAAATAATGATGGTTAGGACATTAACTTACTCAGCGCCATCTTGCTTAAAATCAAACAGAAATAGCAACACAAGCGTAAAAGCTTGTATACTGAAATAATTCTAATTTAAAATATCTAATAAAACATATATTTACCGGGTTTTACTCGCGTTTTATTTAATAACGGCATTATTACAAAGAACCGAGCTTTCGCTAACTTTAGAATTAGCTTTTTCAAGGTTGACTGAGATGTAATTCGTCTATTATCGTTTACAGCAAGTTTTTTTAGAATATTAATATTCTATTAATATTCTAAAAAAACTACCGCTTCACAATTATTTGAATCATTCCAGTGTACACAGACTTAAAATATCTATGTATTTTTTCTAGGTGATAGAATATTCTGCGGTATTCTGGGAAAGATGCCACGAACTCCAAGACATAGACCGTATAATGGGTCAGATCGAGAGAGGCGAAACAAAGATCCAACGACGCGCGTCTATCAAGAAGGCTCTAGATGCAAAGATGGCGCGCTACAGAGCTCCCTTCCATCAGCTGAGGATCTCGTACGGGACAAATAAGGGGAAGAATTATACTGAGGAAGAAGATAGGTGAGTTGAATTACCAATTACTCACATGACAGTTCCATAAATAGATTTAAAAACGATAGTTCCCGTTTGTTCTATAGAATTTACGTTTACAGGACAAAAAAGGGCATTTTTTTTGTTTTTGCCCATAGAACCAAATGCTTTTGCCTTGCGTTGCCTTTCTATACGTGTTTACTAATTAATAAAAAGTGGGAATCAATTTATCCAAAACAGTTCCATACAATGTTTGTCACAAATTTTTGTCAATTTTTGAACGTCATATGATAAGTTGATAATCAAGGATTCATGTTATCTTGTTCTATAGAACAATTTGAGAAGTTTGATACTAAATGTCCTATGAAACAAATTTTCTTTTTTCGTCCCGGTGACATCAGTTCTATAGAACAAATGGGAACTATGGCTAGCGTTTAAAATCTTTAATGATCTACAGCTCAAATCCAAATTTAACAAAAATGAGATTATACGATAGCTCATACTGCGCCTTTTAAGCTTAAACATGCTCATAATATGAGTGAACTAGACTATGGGTATAATAATAAAGATCTCATCAAATGAAATACCTACATATATTTGAGTGTGTGACGGTCAGGTTCCTGGTGTGCATGCTGCACAAGTTGGGCTTCGACAAGGAGAACGTGTACGAGGAGCTCCGCGCGTCCGTGCACGCCGCGCCGCAGTTCCGCTTCGACTGGTTCCTCAAGTCACGGACCGCTGTCGAGCTACAGCGCAGGTAACCCAACCACTCACTACTTGTTCCTTGAACAGATACGTCCGTGCAAGCCGCAGTTCGAATTTCGATAAGATTTCCAACTAAGACTTCAATTGTGCAATTGATTTATCTGTACAGATAAACTGTACCTACAGTTACTGCGAGATTAAATCTAAAGATCCGTAGCCTGTCCGTACGTATCCCTGAGACATCGTAACACATCGCTCTAGACGTCGTCGTAGCCCGAAGTCGTGTCTCCACGTCACATCAGCCACATCAGTTTCCATCAGTAGTAGGAACATGTCCGAAAACGTCACTCGAAGTCGCCCGATGTCTTTGGGGACATGTGTCGCCTAGTGGGTTCGAGGCTTAAGTGTTTGCTATCTTACTGGAAACCTGCGTCTACGTATCGGAATAAACATGAGTCCATGCTAAGTTAATCGATACACTAAGGTTGAATTTGCGCGGCTTAGTATAGCAGCGCAAGTAACCCTGGCTAAGTGAATAACTAGGCTAACCTGGCTAACAGCCGAATACAGAAACGTCATTTAAAATATGAGAGGTTCCTAAATTATTGAGCAGTTTCTAAATTTAAAATTAGTATGGCAATTTTGAAGTTTGAGAGCTGCTTCTTTGTTTAGGTAGTTCTCAAATTTCAGTATTCGGTGTTCGGCCGTAAGTATAACAGCGCAAGTCAACCTAAGGTTGGTATGTGGATAATGTTATTTTTTTTTAATTTCTCACCATTCACTTTTCACTAACACTTCTTAGCAATTTGACACAGGTATCCTTTTTTATTTTCAAGGTGCAACACACTTATAACACTGATCGAACGTGAGAATCAAGAACTAGAAGAAAAAGAAAGAGCCGAAAAGAAGAAGAAGAACAGTGCAGCCACCCAGAACACTCCCGGAGGCAACTCGACGGGGAAGGGCGCTAACGCCGGCAAACGCAAGGCAGAAAACACACCAGACGCAACACAGAAACAAAAGAAGAAAAAGAAATGAGTAATACCTCTAACACTATACAAAAAGCCCCATACGACTAATACCATGCCAAGACGACAAACTAAACCTCAAAAATAATTATGCTGGATAATATTATATTCAATGATTTTTGACTAACAAACTTACTTTTCCAATTCCAATCAAACAGTTTTAGCCACAGAAAACCATAAATTATACTATTAATCAACTCTGCTAATTTAATCGACCAAACTGACGGAAGTAATTAGTACAAATTAAAGAAAGAATTTTAAATTTTTGTTTTAGTCATGTTATTAGTAAATACATTTACTAACACATGGACTAAAATAGATGATAAGAATTCTTTTAAATAATGGCTTTTACTTCTATCCCTTTGTTGCATTATATTAGAGGACAGATCTCAATGTAAACTACAAACTGTTGCGTTTACAGACAAAAAAAATAAGCAGTTGGCCTTAGGGGATTGAACATTTTCTCGCGCTGTGCGCATAGTGTGCTATGTGTTTTTGAAAATAAACTACTCAGTATTTTTAAACTAGATAAGCGATTAATTACTTGATAGATCATTCTAAAATGATATTTCCATTTTGTTGTAAGATTCTGTGATTTTACTGATTTATTAGTATTGACATACATGAGTACAGAGATATTGAATTACCTACTGTGCGCGAGCTCATATACAATTTTCATTACTCTTTAGATTTAGTTAATTTTCACATTCACCTAATTTAACTTATTTGATTTTGGGTTGACCCTAAGTTGTGTTTTAGAATAAAGATTTAATATTTTAGTAATGTATGTACTCGAATGCATTTCGTCCTACGTAGCATAATTTCTGTAGCAGTGAGTCAATCTTACTGAATTTTCTAAGACATTTTGTAATCTTACATTCAATAAAAATGACTTCAGTATCCAGGGTATTTTATTTATTTGAATTAAAATGAAACCATTTTTTTATAGTTTTACTATAATTTATTTTAGGGAATGATAGGTTTATTATAGTTTAACTTGAGTTCAACTAAGCTGGCATAAACAAGCTAAGTAAGTACCTATATAGTAAATGATTTCAGTTTAGAAATTATTATTTTTATTTTATTCTTAATTTCTACAGCTTAATTATAAGCGATACATGGTTGACTTCTCTTTATAATAACATTAAATAATACTGTAGTATTCTAATAACAATCATGTCAAAACACTAACTATCCTTTATTTACTTATCACAATATTAGTCTGCAATCATGTGTGCTCAGCATAATGATCGTTATTTAATCAACAAATTCCAAAGAATATAAACTTATCTAAACACTACCAAATTCTTAAAAGAAAATGGTAGTGTATGGTTAACAAATAACAATAAAGGTGCTTGGCATTTTAAATTCTCGCATTTTGTATATTACTGAAAATGACTAACATCCTAAATCTAATTTAAAGATCACTAGAAGCACCAATTAATCTTCTAAACGTAATATTGCAGTTTCCGTAAAATAATTTTAGTAAATTACATACACATTCATTTTAAGCATACATATTTATCACAGTTTTCTACATTCTGTTTCTAACTACTGCTCAACGCCATATCGCACTCATTTACTCTGAAAGTGGCACTCGAGGCAGTGGAGTGAGAATCAAGAAAACAGAACCGGAAGATCAGGACGAATTCCCGTTTTCAATATTGTCTTGAAAGTTATTTGCATTCGTCGGGAAAGGCGCCCCTAATCCGTATAAATGGCCACTTGTGCTTTCGATATTACCATCAAAAAATATCTGTAAAGAGCATAAACATACATTATTTTAAATTATGAAGGAACATTGGAAACTAGCGTGCTTACATCGGGAACCAATAGGAGTAAATACTTTACCTCTTTAATTTTGAAGAATGCCATGCCGGTGAGGTGTGAGTCGGAGCCGGCCTGGTGTTGCGGCCCGACGCGCCGCAATTCCAGCTGGTCTGCGACCTCCTGCAGACCACCCTTCAGATTCTTGCACAACTTCATCAGATACTAAAAAATATAACAGGATAAATTTCTGAACTAAAAAAAACTTATAATCTTCTGTAAAATGCACCCTTCTTACCTTGACATCGTAAACTGTAGGGAAATACAGTCTCAAGCTCTCAAAGAAATCATTTTCTTCTTGTGGGAGATTCTTGTCAGTAAGGAGTTTAAGTAGGTAGCCAAAATCATATCCAGAATGAAAGCTCAACCAGTTAATGTTATCCATTAGGACAATTCCTGAAAAAAAAACCATGGATAAACATATTTAATGAATGGACGTCGCACTAGGTGTACGCCCGAAGCGGCAGCAGAAGATGCCGCAAACAAAAAACGGGCCAAACATAAGGGCTTTAAACCAAGTTATATTTTTGTGCCTGTTGGAGTGGAGACGATAGGCTATTGGGGGGACAACACAAAAAAATTGATGGGGGAATTGGGGCATAAAATTAGAAAAAATTGAGGCGGCTCCCGCTCCAGCTTATTTCTAGGTCAAAGGTAAGCCATCGCCATACAGCGCGGCAATGCTGCAATTAGAAAAAGTGCAACATAGCTTTACAAAGACACCCAGAGCACTGAAACAAAGAAGATATGATGAACGCTTAAATAAGCTTAACCTTTCATCTTTACATGACCGCAGGAGCCGTGGGGATCTCATTGAGACATATAAAATACTGAATGGCCACTATGACCTCTGTGATATACACAAGATTTTCGTAAGAAATGAAAACAGACACCTCAGAGGTAATAGTTTCAAACTATGTCTCCGTGTCGCTTACATTAATCCTTATAAACACTTTATAAGCAACAGAGTGGAACAAGCTCCCTGAAGATGTTGTCTCAGCCTCCAACATCAACCAATTTAAAAATAGGCTAGATAGATACACACTTGAAAATAAACAATGTAAAAATCTGGATACTGGCACTATCAGTTGTAACGAGTGCTTGCCTGTTCATATAATGGTGATGGGAACCTTTGCACCAGGAACTATAAGGGGCAGGTTATTTGATTAATCAGTTTTTTGTTTTTATATTAAAATTACTCTTATCAATTAAAACTATACTATAAATCAAAAGGCATCAATGTAAAGTCTACTACAATGTTTAATAATACTAATGTTTTTTATTAAAATATATCCAGAAAAAAAACATGAGGCACCGCTAGTATTAATTATGGAGTTAAGAATGTATAAAATATTCTAATTAAAAATAATACTAATGAATGCTTTACCTGAAGACATCAAAAGCTCAGCAAATTCCAAGGGTTCTATTCCATGTTCTTCATGCTCCCTGAACTGTAGTCCAGAATTTTGGAGTAAATCAATAGAATCCTGAGCATACATGTCTTCTCTGCCAATATTAAATGTACTTCTTAGCAATAAAAGACGAATAATAATGATTAGGATGTTAAGCAAAACATATTTATTTAAGAGTGAAACATGAATGAACTCACTGTAGGTTGAATTTGAAGTTAAACTGCCAAGTGGTGCATCCTGGAGGTGTTTTGCCACTTTCATCCATAAATGTTAGTCCCAGTTGTATTATTCTAAGTAAATCGACATTGCATCTCAGTAGCTGATATTGATAATCAGCTGTAGATCTAAATTCACCAATAGGTCTGGCCACAACTCCTGGAAACTCTGTATCCATGGCAACCCAGTGATATTTCTGGACCACCTGAAATGGACCAACAGTATTGTAGGATGTAACTGCAAAATTAGTGTAGTGATTATTCATAGGTAAATGTTTACATGTTATTCCAGTAATTCAACTATGAAAATAAATACTGATATGTAATAAATTGTGCATGAAAAAGTCATAAATATATAATAATATACTATATAATATAATATCGTACCTGTCTTATGACATGAAATTCTTCATGAAGGTTATGGTTCCATACATTCTTGATAGCACAATCTTCTTTGGTTGTACTAGCTAGTAATGCACCGAAACTAGCCGCAGGCATCTAAAAGTGAATATCCCCGTCAAAATTCTCATCAGTGAAAGGTAACAGAAATAAGGAACAGTGAAGGTAACGGTAATAGATATAAGCCCTATTTAACATGTATTTATAGTGGTTACTATAATATAACAGGATTATTATTATTAATTATTATTAACCTTTCGCCGACGTTGCTTTTTCAGTGTTCGAAAATAGTATGGAATATGTTGATAAATGTGTTATTGATGAATTTAGCCGGATATCTTTCTATTCACAGTTGCACTCGTATTGCTGTGGCCAAAATTAATTAAATGATCCCTGATTTACACAAAAGTTAGCGAGTATTTCAATTAAATCCCAAAAACTGCAAAAACACAGCAAAGCTTAACATTTTTGACAGTGATTTTTAATGTTACTTCTTATCGGTTGTGAACTGATAATGGCCATTAAGAAATTAGCCAGTGTCAAGTACATGCAAGTTATTTGCATTAAACAGATAATCCGTCGAACCTGGACTTATATTATTCACCTCACCATTATTGGCACAATTGCAGCCTTGTGGCAAGCAGAAGCCTATAACTAAGAATAAGAAGAAGTCGTCATAGTTAAAGTCAAGTTTAGGAAATCATTTGTAAACACGGCGTCTATTTACAAAGATTGATTACGGAGCTTTGGAGACAACGCTAAAGTCCATGTTTTGTCACCGACAACCCTTCACGAAACTAAATTAATTAATATGCCCCCGAAATTTGCCCGCATTTGAATTAGGTTTCACAAAAATAAAATTTAGCAACAAATCTCAACGCGTTCCCGCCAAAACTCCGACAATGATAAAAGTAGTTAAGACGGCGATAAATGATAATTATCGGTCCTTGTCCGATTGCATAGAAATGAGCGAGATGGACATTATGACTTAGTGCGGTTTGTACATTTTGCCATTCTTCGCAGACGACGATGAGACGCATAACTGACGTTGTAGTTAGTAAACTTTTAGGTATACAGGTGAACTATTTCGATGGGCTTTCAAGGGTTAACTTTATAGTTTATGTTATTTCCCTGGAAGGCCATCGAAATGGTTCACCCTGTATAAATTAAAACAAGAACATAATATTTAAGAATGCTTTGTAATTGCACTGTTAATAACATTAGTTAGATAGTCAATTTTACTCTGCCTATTTTCCAGTTTTGAATAAATGCTCCATAAAACCTGAAACAAAAAAAATAATTAGGATAAAAAGAAAACAACCCTTAAAGGTCACTATAAAATTTAGATAGATACTTACAAAATTGGGTAGATATCCCAAGAGTTTCAGATCTCTTTCTTTACTTATATATTGTCCTGTAGGTTGGTTGGTACCATGAATAATTCCATTTCTACTAACTATTATAAGAACAATCCACATATTGTCATCTGGTGGTCTTTTAACTAGGCCAAATGTTTCATCACTAAAATGTTTATTTTCAATGACTACTGGTAAGCCTTTTGATGTGTTGCATAGAATAAAATCTAGGAAAAAAAAGACATTAAATTAAAACAAAAACATTGAGACTTATGCAGGTAAGGCCGTGGGACACAGCAAGTAATTTTTATTAATAATCAAAAGTAAATACCTCCTCTCTGATGATGTGTCAGTATATGGTCTCCTTTATGAAACTGGCTACCGCCATGCATTTCTGTCAGAACAGAACTTATGTCCAACATCATTCTCTCAGTAACATTATTTTGTTTTTTGAATTCTGCACTTGGTACATAGCTGGTATACTTTTTAGCAAGTAGTTTCAATACCTTGACTGGCAAACGGCTGATTTCTTCGTCTTTTAAATGTATTTCAGCTGTATTGTCTAAAATTAAAGCTTCCTTCCCTGTTAAGTATATGTTACCATATGTCCGTACCAAGGACTCTTTGTTCAATACCTTTTCTAGTAAATCTGCAGGATATTTATTGAGTAAAGTAAGATAAGCTACACAGCAAGCAAATGATCGACCATGTTCTTTTAGCTCAGCTTCTCTTTCGGGTTTTCTTAATTCATCTATAATTTTATCAAATAGATCTCCTCCTATTTGAGGATTAAAATTGAATGTACCATATGTTAATGTCAGTCTTTCCAAATCTTTTACTCTTGTAGCGTATATATTATCATATACAATCTTTGCTATTGAGCTTAAGGCTTTCTCATGAAACACTAATTTAGCACTGCCTACCAGAGCAATGTGAACATTACACAAAATTGATAATCTTGGTATTTCACCATTGAGAGTATCTAGCATAGTGTATATTGCTTGTAAGGACTCTTCATCAGGAATTCTTAATGAATATCTGACTATCTTCAGTAGAGCAGCTAAGGTCATTTCATTTATATCTTTGGCAAAATTTGTCACCTTATTTATTATTTTCTTTACTAATGCAATATTTCTCAAAGGTGTTTTGCTTTTGAAAAATCCCATTGCCATAATAGCCAATTCATCAATATGAAATTGTTCAAAGTTATTCTGTAAATGAACTTCCAAGTTGTGCATGTCATAAGGTTGTCTTCTTTGAATACCAACAAAGAATAATGTTTGTACTAATTGGCTTGGAGTGAGTTTTTTGGCCTTTGAAGCTAGCTTGTCTACAGATTTTCTGAAATAATCTGAACCTTTGCTGACATTCAACATGTAGAACAATGAGAGAAATGACAATATTTCTTCATAGGACCATTTAGGAAGTCTTTGAAAACAGGTCTCATCAAGTGCTGCCCATACTTCAATAAAGTTTTTAGTTCGTACAGATTCTGTTTCCGGCCACTGACAGAGAGAATAAAAAAGTGAGACTAATTGTTCATCAGATGCCCCAGCCATGCTGTCTGTGAGAAAGTCTATGTATTCGTCAAATACTTTATCCGATATACACATGTTATTCATTGTAGCATACGCTCCGAACTTAGGAAATAAACTGAATAGAACTTCTGATCGTTGGTTCGTCCAGTCTTGACTCACTAACCTATCAAATTCCTCTTTAGTGAGAGTAGAACTTTCTTTAGCCGCGTCTAGATTCACAATTTTGTAACCACTGTTTTTCATTACACTGTAAGCGTATGCATTTTCGTGTTCCATAAACATTTTGAAATTGAGGCTCGAAGTTGTGCTAAAATAATGGAAGTCTGGAAATGGGGTGCCATTCCTAATAACATTTCGGCGATTTGCAATAGATCTACAAGGTGTACGGATAACACAACGGACAAGCCTTGTAAAATACATTTCGTATAGATTAGCTAGCAAATCTTTAGATATTTAATTCAAAAATCGCAAAAAAATTACAATATTTAAGTATACCCAAAAATGTGAAGTGAACATGACATTGACATTGACAATACAGATTTGTTAGTGTAATGTCAGACTCAGACTGTCGAGTTACTTTTTTTTTGTCTGAGCGTCTAGATACGCGTGCGTTTTGTGTTCCTTCACGCAAAAACTGCTGAACCGATTGCGATGAAATTCGTTATGTAGATAGCTAGAGTTTATAATAATAACACAAACTTATAATCTCGAGGCGTACAACTGTTAGTACAATAGCATAGTTTTATTTTTTATTTAGGAAATTACCTATCTTTACTGTAAATCTGAATGTTTACTACTCTCACACTGAACCCAATGTTCCGATTGGTCCCAACATCCAAAGTACTGGGGCTTCAGATACAAAAGTTTGATCTCTTGTGTAGGCCCAAGGCCAGGCAGTGGCTTTGGACGACTTTCATCTTCTACTTCTCTATTACAACCTAAATACAAATATTTGTCGTGCCAAGGACATCTCTGAGACTTCTGAAATAAGGTACGTAAGTCGTAGTTAGAGTTGACAGCTTACCTTTTTCAAGAAACCATCAAAGAATTTACAATTCAAAACTTTGTAAGTGTAAGGCCTAAGTAGGTCGATGTTATTACCTTTTCTCTGAAAGTAAACCAATCTAAGCTTGTTTCCAAAGTTCCTATAAACTTGTTATTTTGTATAATTGTTATTTGCTTGCACCACATGGACCAAAACTTCTAGGTAAAGAGAAAATATCATAAAAATAACAGTAAGTAAAATAACTATCCCAACTAGAAGTTATTAAGAGGACGAAGGAGCCAAGTATGTAGGTACTTACGTATAAATCTAGGCACTTGTTTGTGTAGGTACTTCATCATCATCATCAGCCTGTTGCAGTCCACTGCTGGACATAAGCCTCTCCAATTGCACGCCACCTAGATATATTTTTGGCTTCCCACATCCAGTTTGGATTGGATGTAGGTACTTATGGGCACATTTCGACTGGACTCTAGGTAAGCAGGCAAATACCTACTTTGTCTATACTGGTATACCTAGAAGTACCTAATCTATAGGTAAAATAGATTATTATAACAATAGAAGTAGACCTAAGCATTATACATATTTAAGGCAACTGCGACAGAATTCCAAAAGCCGCCTATATTATTTAGCGCCTAAAGAGTAGATACATTGAATAATTGCAGTGCAAAAATAAATAGGGCCCGCAGATGCTCCACTTCACATCCACTTCCACTCTATACGTGAGTACCTAACCTACCAGTAACACCTACAATCAATTAACTTTGTAGAACTTTACCAACTTTTTGAGTAGCCTCTTTCATTTCAAAATATCTCTCAGAACTGGAACTGAAACACATTTTCAAAGTCTTTCTATGACTTTTTTTAAACACAGACAATTGAAGCGATTCTACAGGATACACTGAATATTTTTGATTGCACGGCTCCTTTGAACATGCTTCAGCTTTTGTCGATTTGGTAACTATTAGGAAATATCTTGATAAAGCTGCAGAAAAAAACGTTAGGTTGATATAAGGTTGATGGCACCTATATATGTAGAAGGTGGTGAATAGTGGTGACCACAGGTACAGATAGTGGTGATCAGAGATTAGATAGTGGTGTGGTGATATTTAGCCTATGTTTACCTACCTACTTGCTCTGGCTACGAAAAAGTAAGTTTAACTAAACTTAAATTTGCCCTAAAGATTCCCTGTAAGAGAAATTAAATTTATATCGCTGTCAATCGGGAGGTGTCTACTAGGCTTGCTCAACATATTGAGTAAGTACCTAATTACATAACTACTTATAGGTACTTATGTATTTATTTTGTTACCTAAAATAACTTTTCGAAGAATGTGCTTCCCATTTCTCGTCGTCTCGTAGAATGAACTCTCTACAATTGATAATTGATCCGAATATTTCTCTTTAAATAGATCGTACAGTTTCATTTTCAATAAGTATAATATAATAAGGTAAGTATAGTAAATTAGCAATCAAATAATTTATTTTGTATAAAAATAAATAGTAGGTAAGTAAATAAAAACCATGACATTCACAAGATCGGAAAATATTATCTATCTTTGTGTCTTTGTCACATCTTTTATGTCACATTTCCAAATAAGATTTAAGGCATAGAAATTAAAAAAAAAAAAAATAGTACAGTAATTACTAGAAAGCTTACTTTGTCAAAAAAACGGTCCCGCTTGATGTTAGAGAGACCTCAGTCTGTCCTTTTTTCACTTTAGTGTTCGTCGGTTACTTTAGTTCGTTTGCTGTACGGGTGCCTACAGAGAAGCTATCGACCTTCCTGAAGGAGGAGCTGTGGCCGAAAGGAGTCGTGTTCCGCAAGTTCCGTGGACGCCGCAGACCACCCCCCGTGCAGCCGCTAATCTCGCACCCTCGTAACACGTAACATGTTATGTAGTTCGTGTTTAGTTATAATAATAATTTATATGTATGTTAGTTAATAAGGTATATATTTTTATGGATTTATTAGGCGTCTATCTATATTGCATTATATTGGTTCCTCGGTTATTGCGATACAAGCTTGTGCTTAGTGTAGAATCGATGTCTGATATATGTAATTTGAGAAATGTGTAATAAGTGTCATAGTTAATAAATAAATATTAGATTTTGATTTGATTTGAGTAAGGACAGACTGGGACCAACTGGGTTCAATAGGACCGTTTTGATATATCAAAGCAAAAACTACCTTAACCTTTGAGAACATGATTGAATTTCATATTTCAAAAGTTAATAATAACACAATATTTACCACCGGGTTTTACTCGCGTTTTATTTAATAACGGCATTATTACTAAAGACCGAGCTTTCGTTAACTTTACAATTAGCTTTTTCAAGACTATGAGATGTAATTCGTCTATTTTATTTAATATTTCAAAAATTACTTACTTCTTTGTTTTTCGCGATTTTGCATAGTAAAACACTTTATTTACCGGGTTCAATCGCGTTTTATTCATGATTTTTAAACGAACCGAGCTTTCGCCAACTTTACAGTTGGCTTTTCAAGTTTGACCGCGATTAAACCCGGTAAATAAAGTGTTTTATTTTAAAAGTTGTCAAGTGCACACTGCACAGTCTTCTACGAGCGAAGACGACGATGTAACATGTCTGTGGATTTAAGCTGGATCTAAGCAGGTGCAGCATGTAATACAGTTGAACTTTATTCAGTGTGTATCCGGTACTATAGGTCGGCCACTTTAAGGTTTGATTTTCCACCAGAGATGGACAGAGATGCGTAACTACAGATTTGTTAGGTAAAAGGAGCGATCTATTAGTCCTTTACGAATACATTTGTGTCTACATATTATACTACTCATCCAACTCTGGTAGAAACGCAGTCAAATTTAACGGTCGCTTTTAAATAAAAAACTGAAATTACTTATTATTTGTATAATATTATCTCATATCTGCCATTATTTAACTTCCTGCTTAGTCTAATAAGTAGAGGACATACATATTCATAGGTATAATTAAATAATTATAAACAAAAACAATCAAACACAACCTACGGAGAGTTTAGATAAATATACATAAAGTTTATTATTATAAGAATGTGATTAAAATGTTTATAGGTAGATAAGTTCTTTATTCTAGATTGGACTAATGATTATAATATAACGGGTCTTGTCATAGTCGAGACGTGGCACTAAGCTACAATATAAGTGTTAGTTTATTCTTAAAACAAACGCAATTCACGTTTGCGTAAAAGAGAAAAAAAAACAATGTACTCTAGTTTTGCGTGGGTTTTGCCCACATTTCTGTACCTACAGCTTCTGTTAAGCCTGGATTATAAAAGGCACAAATAGAAAGAAAATATAAACAAAATAGGCCTCAGTTTTAGGCTACGTTCATACCACAGATGTGAAGAATTCAAGGCGAGGATGTGTTTGTTAAGAATCAATACAATCGCTCCATTAACCTAAGCCGTCACCGCAGCTCCTGTGGAAACGGCAGAACGGCTAGGTAAATAAGTATGTAGAGTGATTCTATTGGTTCTAACAAACATATATATACATAATATAAGCTGGGGCTCTATTTTTAAAGCGCTGTGCCTTTTCGAGCGATTTAAATAGTTTGATTTCTACTGATCATTTTTCACGACCGCAACGAGTGGTCTTAACCACCGCACTTACCGCAAGATTTCGAAAAAAACTGAAAAAAAAACATCAGAAATCGAGGTGTTTGAATCTTCCATAGTTTCATGAGCATCTTAAAATATACCTAGCTCCTGATAGGGAAACCCACCTTTACGCAAACGTGATAGTGTTTGGTTATTATGAATTCAACACTACGTATATCGATGTAATACATATTTTATTATATCGATGTTACATATCGATGCTGTTATTTTTTTACTAATTCACAAAACTTCAATTTCCTCCTTATTTTCTAAGTATCTAGCTTTGGTTTTTGATTTAATTTACATTAACCGTAACCAAAAACAAATTATGTATAGGTACGCAGTTACGTGATATAAACATTTTCATGCAGCATTTAGAATACGTTGGTTTGGTTTCGTTTCATCATCGTCCTGTATCGGCCTGAAAATACAATAATATGTTTGATTTTATATTAACTTACAATAATTATTGTAGTTATAAGTAGGTATGTTAAGTAATAAGGATATAAATTAAAACCTACTAAATAGTGTTATACCTAAGTAGATTAAAAATATCATGCATTTTTATTTTTCATTTAGAAGACCACCTTCACCAAAAATGTGAGAAATTTTGTTGATAAGGAGTTGTGGGGCATGCATACAATGTGATGTTATAAATTTAGAAAAAAAAAACCGTGTAGTGAACCAGATTAAAAAAAGGTATTTGAAATACTTCGTTTGTTCGGCAATTTCGGCAGTACGTAGTTAGGTAGGTGATTAGATTGCTATCTTTTTCATTCCCTTGGAAACTTTGGGTATAGTTATTGAAGGTGGTAACGGTAGTAAATTATTCCCGTATCTAGTGTGAAAGTTTTTATCTAAATCGCTATCTCCATTATCAATAATATCGTTCGTTTTCCGATCAAATAGTCTGCGCTCCTGAAAATGTTTTATTCGAATACATTTGGGATAATAGATAAGTAGATATGTAGGTAAATGTTTTATCTCAGTGAAACGTTTAATTAAGTAAATAAGCTTACATAAATAAGCATACGTCAATCCGCAACAAAAAATACATAAGTATATAGTTTTATTTAATATTATACGACAATGTTTTCCAATAAACACAGCCCGGTTTGTAAATCGCTCGTCCCTCAATTTCTACCGATTTTCCTAAAACGTAGGACTCCAGCGTCGAGTGGTTGAGAATTGAGATCACTCGTTGCGGTCATACGATTCTCTAATAGGTTTTTTTTTACGAATAGAAATTTTTGACTTCGAGAATCAGTACAAAATTGGGCCGAGCGAATGAAAATAGGGATTCTGGACAAAATCCTGTCTGAGTTAAAACATCAATGGGTACTTAATAACAATATGAAATGACTGTTGACTGTTGAGAAATGAAAAACCTAAAAGATTAAATTTAACTCACCAAAGCCTCAGTCTTCTTACGTAAATTCGATCTAGATAATGTTAAAACCAGTTCTGATTGCAGCCTGTTAGTTATTGAAGAATCCTCATCATTGCTCGTTCCGTCAATTTTATCACCGTTCAAGAAATCTAACTTCGTCGGTTCTTTCCTTGAGGAACCGTAGGGATATTCCCCAATGGTCACCGAGACTGGACGCGTATGTTTTTTCATTGTTGCTGTACCATTAGGAGCTTTCATGAAGTAGTTTGGGGGAGGTTTAGGCGGATTACTCGATGGATTCTTCAATTTATACGATTCAAGTGAATCTAGTTCCGCTTTCTCGTTGTTATTTGTCTTGTTGTAGTCTGGTGTGGGAGTTCGTGTGAGTGTACCATTTTTCCTAAAATTCGGTGCTTTGAGATCGGCTGGTGCTGGTAAAGGTTTTAAAATGTCTGTGTTGCAGGTGCCGTTGACATGGCCGTTCATAGTTGGCATCTGGAAAATACAGTTTATTTTTGGAATTTTGTTTCAATTACTAGTTATAATATTTGTCACTATCCAGTGGATTTGTTTCGCTACGTGGACCGGGGGTGCCACTAAGTCTGGTCGGATAAATAATTGTTTTATTTATAATACATAGACACCTTGACCGCACTTAGATTCACTTTCTATCTATTTAATGGAGTAGTTGTCAAGCGCAACATATACTTAGACACAGTTTAATTAGCTGCGCAACTCTGACAGGTGCACATGCAGTTATTGTGATGTGTCAAAAAGCAGAATTGCTTGTAGAATCTACTAAACTACCTTTTTAACACCCCCGAAATTAGAACCACTTTAGCTACGAGAAAACGTTCTTAAGAAATCCCACTATATTTTCAAAAAAATACCTTACTCGTTGCTTTAAATAAAACACCTGTCTGTATAAGTAAAAACAAAGTGTTACTTACAGGTGGGGGCGGAGGTGGGTTGTCAGTAGCTTCTCGTTTGAGATGAGAATCGCCATTCTTTATGACTTCTTTCGTTTCCGCCCTTCGTAGAGGTAAAGTTTGCTGACGATCCTGGAAGAAAAAAACGGGGAAATTAAGGTATATGTTGTGGAATCTGATGGTTTTGTAATAGATCTAAATTCATTGGATAATCAATATCTTACGAGTCCATCAATTAGATGGAATATTTGTGGAAATTTTCATTATGTTTGGAAACATTCTTAACAATTATAAATATAGTAACTAAAGATTTTTTATCAAAGTGTTTTACATATAAAATAAAGTAGGAAAAAAACCATTAACCGATTGAAATTAATACAGACTTAAGACGTTTTGTAAATGCACCCCAGCCCTATATTTTGAAACAAAAAACACAATTGTTGTATAATAGGAGCCTAATTTACCTACAATTGCATCTGAATTGCAATTGCAGGTAAATATAAAATCTGAAACATACCTGTGGTATTCCCCAATTTAATACATCTAAATGAATTTGTTTAGAATCTATACTAAGAACGATATGAGAAGTTTATTAAGGAAAATGACGTAGGTAGATACTTTTTTGATGTGATGACTAAATTTCATAAATTGGTTACAAGATACTAAGACACACAAAATACTCGGCATCGTACCTACAATCTTTAAATGCAGTGTCCATTTATTGCTAGTTTTTCCGCAATGATGTTTCATTATTTTTTGTGAAGTTTATGTAAATTATTACTTATTAATCAATAACAACACACCATAAGTCGGTTTCCTCCATTAAGTAATATACAATGACGACGAACCACGCATAATTAAGCACCGTTTAGTAAATAAGTTTCGCATGGTTACAAATTTCGAGAACAATTAAGTAATGTTATGTGACCTCCAACCGAATTGGCTAATTCGTAATTATAAATTGGAGAGTCAGTATGCGTGACGACGACTCTGTATCTACATTAGGTGACGTTGGTTTTTGAAAACAAAACAAAGGAACGAAAAGAATTTGCTACGACCTTTAATGTATCATACGGTTAAGTACAAGTAGGTACACTTAAAATCAATTATATGGTGTTCCGAACGGTTCCAGTCTTAGTTTGAGCAACTTTTACACTAACTTCATTATCCTTATAAGATGTTGATGCATGCTCATGTTAGTAACCTCAACTGAGTCAAGGAAAACACCTACTAGGTAGCTTTTTTTAAGACATTCTTAAATCACACACTGGCTAGCTAGGACCTTCTTATTAGCAATTAAAACGTGAACATATTTCAAGTTTCTGCGTGAATGTTTTGTGACTTGACTGATATGTATTTTCAATATAGATAAGGTAAACAGCTAAGGCGGGAATACACGCACAAACCTATATTACCGCAACACCTGCATATTCTGCATAATATTTATTGCACGTTCCATTGTCACAGCCATAATATGTTAGTATTATGTGTGCCAGAAACTAGCATGCGAGATACTAACCCATTTTACATACATGAATGTAGTTGTATATTATTATATTATTCTCTTTTGAGTTCAGTTCTGTATATTTCTTAAGACATTAAACTTACGTATAATGTATTCAATCAACTAAGATCATACAAACACCAATTAAATGACCGGACAAAGGTTATGAAGATACTCATCTTGTGGTATTACGATGAATTTCAAACCGGTTTATTGCTTTTTATATTAGTAGGTACCAATCGGTAGGTAAGATATTGATTATCCATTATAATAAACTACAAACAATACGTTCATGGATGCATACAGTGTTGAATAAGATAATAAATGCATACGGTGGTAAACAGGGGCGTTACGACATTTTGCATGCTACTAGATGAGTTCCAATTGATCGTGTTCTAAGAAGTAAAAGAATTGTAAGCAGCGCGTACGCATTATGGTTATAAGAAACTCAAAACTCTGTGCATTGATTAAGTTCATAGTTGGCATCTATTCCATGTAGCTAATAAATGGTATTACAAGTATATTTACTCTTTCCGAAATAATAATGCATGTTCAAACAATGACGTAAGAACTAGCAAAACCAATTTTATGCTCGGTTTAGTTAGGCGATGCATTAGCCACGATTTTTTGTAAACTTGCGTCGATTGCCGGATGTTATTAGAGGGTCATAGATCATTTTAAATTATGATGCCTCACCTGTATTCTACTTACCTATGTAATTAATTATTTTATTAAAGTTGTTACGTTTTCATAAGTAAAAGAATTTACTTAAGCCGTAGACCCAATTTTGTTAAATTTAGTAATTTAAACCTATATATTTTGGCACTCATAGATAGAACCTAAGGAAAGGAATTAAGCTGAAAGTAACCCACTATTTATCATGATGATGCTGATAAATGATTTGTTGTTAGTAAGTACCTAGGTACTAAAACGCCAATTTGAAAACCCAATCTAAGAGGTGCACGGATGAATTCTCAAGCCGCCGCTAGTTTAATTTACCTACGCATTTTTAGCGTGAAGTAAAAGTTTTATTTTTCATACGATGACTTTTTCATTACTATTTTATTATACCTTTCATGCGATAAACCTACTTACTATGAATGCATAAAATTTCAGTAAGTATTTAAGTTTATTTAAAAACATTAGCAAATGTAATAACTTGAAACCATCTTGAAACGTAAAACGTATGCGATGAATAAGGTGATTGTAGTAGATTCTTAATCAACTATATATTATTTGTTATCCACTTAATAAAAGAATTTCGTAATACTTATAATTGATTGATATTGATCGTCGTAAAATAAACATCATTCATGCCGAAAGATAAGAGATAAGAGACCAATGAAGGAAAAATCAATACCGTGGAAGTCTACGGGATACGGGTATATAGACAATATAATAAGTATGTATACTGTTTTCTTTTCTAATTTAATTTAGTAAGTTTATTTAGTAGTAGTAAGATACCTATCTAAAGTACATCATTGATAGATAAATACTCGTAATAAGATACATGGAAAATACGAGTACGAATACCTACCGTGGTTTTAAAATGTGGTTGCTCTATAATTAATTTATAGGTAGTTTTGAATACATAAAGACAAATTGCGATGAAACTTGGTAAGTAGGTAACGCTACTTTTCATCTCTAATTTACCGTAAAACTAGGATTTCCCGGGTAAAACCGCGGTGTGCAACAAACATCAATTAATGTTGCTAAGTAGTTTATGTTGTGGTACAGTCACGTTTCCATGTAAGTAATAATATAACATCGAATTGGTACTTCTTTTTTATCTGTGTATTTGCCATAGTAAATTTAATCAGGTAGGTAGATCGAAGGCAGGTAGAGTGGAATTGTAGAAGTGTTAGGTCAGTAGCGAAGCGTTACATACTTTATTGAAAATATTTGAGAACTTATTCGTTCTTACACTATTGTTATTTTAATAATGCGTCAATCGTGACCCGACATATTATATGAATATATATCTTGAGATTTCTTTAGTCTTGATTAATTCTAGATGCTAGATTCGAAAGTAACTTGATGGGTATTGAGCAGTAAAGACAATTTGTCGGTACCAAATCGGTACATTCTCAGCAGACTGAGTTTAGTGACATCTAAAAATGGCACCATAGAACAAGTTTTGATTGTAAAAAAACATGGAAACTAAATGATTCAGAAATCTAAATTAGTGTGCCCTAAGAATTATAATGTCATCAAAAATAAACGACTCACTTCATAGCACTGTATTATAACAAGAGGTTTCTTGGCAGCACTGCTCCTTTTCATTCTGATAAAAACTTCACGATAGTTACTAATAAACTGAGTTTCCTCTCATTTCAAACACAACTGAGAATACGATAACTATTATTTTCATTAAACGTAAACCATAAATAATCAGTTGTTTGTGAAACGTCTGTAAATCGCTGAAACAAAAGGCGCGTCAAGGTCACTCGAGTTTTTCCAAAGCGTGAATTCGCGGTAAACTGTCGTGTAAGTAGATTTAGTAAGGTATTGAGGCGATAGGCGGTCGTTGTATCGCAACGCTATCGAGCAACTGAGCGTATAGTTCTTGATGTGATACGCGACCTGCAGCGAGCCTCGGCTATAGCCACCTACCTACCTACTTACTTGATATTATTATACTCATCGCCGTTATCAGTGCACGGCAAAATCGAGCGAAATCACTGCGATCCACTTATCGTTCCGCACTGCAGACTATTGTTGGAAAATAACTATGTTGAACGGTGCTGATGTCAATTAGTGGCACCAGCCAGTCCAATTCCATGAATTAGTTACGCTACATTTACATTTATAAATCGAAATCAAAACTTTTTAAGTAAGTACATTGTTATAGAGTAATATTGAATTTATTTTACTTTTAAAATGTAATTTTAACTAAGTAAAACATAATAATATCATAATAATTCGCGAATGTAGCGTTTAAAAAAACTCAATCACATAGTAAATGAGGTAGACGTTATCTATCTATTTAGACTTTACCATACTATAGGCTTATTTACTTTAAAAGGTAGAAAGTATGATTTTAAAGATTCCATTAGGATAGATGAGTGTGTTTTTGTAGAAGTCCACAAAAACTCACCATCCATCCATTTCATTAAAAGATTAAAAAATAAAAAAAGGCAATAATGCAACTATATCGGTAAGTATACTATGATTGCACTTCCATTACTTAACCGTTTTGCAGTTATGATTCGTCACAGTTTTATTGTAAATCGAATTGAAACAATCATGGAAAAGTTGTTAGATTTCATACTTGAAGGCTTTTACTTAATTTTTAATTGCGTCGCCGAACTATTTTGTACA
Source organism: Idaea dimidiata (assembly GCA_949358125.1). Lineage (NCBI taxonomy): Eukaryota > Metazoa > Arthropoda > Insecta > Lepidoptera > Geometridae > Idaea > Idaea dimidiata. The sequence continues at coordinate 7,756,778 of OX442339.1, read as the reverse complement.
CCCACATAATAATTGACTCATCATCAAATAATGACATAGCTTGGGAAGAAAATGCGGAGCAAACCTCAATTGTTGACATTAAAAATCTGAAATAGAAATCTTAATTAACACGTAATATTTGTTCACGAAACTTTTCAACATGCCTACTGTTTGCGTTGAATTGTAGCCGTAACAAAAGCCATTGTTATATTTATCAAGATTTCTTAGTTAACTGTGTCCAAAGGAACCTACCCTGTGATCGGTTTTGTTCAGTCTTTCTGATAGGTATGGAGATATCTTACTAACTAGGCTATTTCGTTACATCTACTTAACATTTGCATATGCAGCTGATAGATAACTAGACCGTAGTGGTAATATAAAAGAACGTTTAACTAGGTACCTATCTACAGGTTTTACCAGCGACTTCTCGCGTGAGAAAAGTAGGATACCCGGGAGGGTGTTTACCATCAAAACCGGATTTTATAAAGATTTTAATAAGACCTTTGTAAGTTTAACTTCTTGAAAATAAGAAAAACTGAAAAGAAAACTCTAAATGTACCTACTGGAATTATAGGTTCGATCAATAGATGGTATATGATAGATAGAGAAGACTACGACACAACGCGAAACGAAGTGTTGGAAGACGACATTGCAGCGGTCGCGAGTAGTCGATGGACGGAGGTAGGTCGCGATCGCTATTCGCAGCGTCATATGGGGGCGCCTTTGTTTAGCAGTAGACGGATAAAGGCTGACACGATGATGATAGACAACCAGTCAATTTAATAAAGCCATTTAAGTCAAACGATAGAACAAACACATAGACTTTCATAATATTACTTATTATAGTATGTATTTTCATTAGGCATTAAGTTGTCAGCTATCTAGTTTAGCTATTTAGGGTTAACGCTCTATTAAACTGTAAGTTACGTCACGTTGCCATGTAGTAACTGTTTGGTGTCGAAGTTATCAAAGTGGTCTTATTAGTTTTGTAACATGCCACTTAATGGTTGTCACGGACAGAGAATTATTAAGTTTTGCAAGGTACTGTGGCTTGCAGATTCGTCTGCATTGCCCTAACAAGACACGAAAAAGGCTAAATGCTCTAAGACATATCGTCAAACTCCGTTAAAATCTTCTGGAATCACTAATATGGCGTTAAATATGACGGCTAACTTTTCATCTTGTTTTTCCGTATTTTGCGCATTTTTTCTGTCTTTACAGAGTTCGGTAAGGCCCGATTCCGTGAGTTTACTGGGATAAAATATAGACTATGTATGTATGCATGTATATTTATTTATTTATTCGGAGATCCAACAGCTATTACAACAGATTAACATAGGTTAGAAATAGGAAACCAATTATAGGATCCCACGTTTAAATACCTATTTAAAAAAAAACATAATTGTGGCCCACGCAAGGTTAAATCCTTCAGGTTTTCCTTAGAGGAGTAAATCTTTACATAGTATAATAAAAAGTCGCTTCCACTGTCTGGATGTTTGTATGTATGCTTAGATCTTTGAAACTACGCAACGCAATTATGTGTTTTTTTAGTAGATTATAGTGATTCAATAGGAAGATTTATGTATAACACATCCAGGTATTTCCGCGGTATCGAGACTTGCGCGAGTGAAATCGCGGGCGCAGCTAGTATGTAATAATTTAGACGTCACATTTCTTTTGCAAGTCGCCGAATACCCGTCGACATAGAACGCTTGGCTTATTTATCGTCTTCCAGAAGATCTTATTTATATTATAAACGCGAAAGTTTGTATGTATGCATGTCTGTAAGTATGTGAATTTGTTAGTCAATCTCGCAAAAACTAAAGAACCGATTCGATTGCAATGAAATGGAATATAGGTAGCTGTGGACCTGGAATTACACATAGGCTACTTCAGTATTCAATATAGGTACTTACCCACTAATGTGAAATGTAGCGACAAAGTTAACGCTTATTTAAAATTTTAAGAACCTGTGATAGGGTTTAAGTCAGGGACGCAATACCACTCAAACTTTTGGATATTTTACAATTACTTATTTAATAAAACACAATAAGTATATACCGGCGTTTTATTGAATAACGTCATTATTTTTAAATGACCGAGCTTTACCCAACTTTACAGTTATTAAATAAAACGCGAGTAAAACCCGGTATATATTGTGTTTTATTATGCAAAATCGCGAAAACCTTAGACAAAATGATTACTTACTTAATTTTAGAAGTGGTTAATTTAAGAGTTATTAATTTTTATTTTAAGTAGGTAAGTATCTACTATACCTACTTATATAAGTTATTCTTACCGTATCGGTACTTGAATTATATGACAAAACATTATCACATCTGATAATGATAACACAGTGAAAGTATATCGGCATAACAGTTAATATAAAGTGACTTTTTATGTTACCTACTCATAAATATAATCAAAACTACATCAATAAAAATTTCAAATGTTCCTGATTTCGTGTCATTCACATTTACCTATCATTTATGTAATTTGATTCCTCAAAGACTTTAGACTGGTCTCTTGGTCGCTTGACAATGAAGCATTTCAAACTTGACTCAGACGGCTGAGCTTCATTAATTCCAAAGTCACATTTGTCATGAAATTATTCAGAAGTCGAAACAAAATTAGAACATTGCTTGTTGTCAGAATATCCACTATCTATGATAATTTTAGAGCTACCTATACAAAAACAGAGTCTAAGTTTAAATTACTATAATTATTGATATTTCACTGAAAAAAAAAAATAACAAAAATGATTTAGTTAAATTACTTTTAACCAAAAATTGGTTAGTCACTACTAAAGTTGGTTTAAAATAATAAAAGTGGGTAATTAAGGAAACACAAAACAGGTTTTGTTATTTTTAGTTCGGTTGTGTAGAACTAAACTTTAAGTTATCGTTAACTAAAGTAATTTAAACAAACCCCAGTGGTTACATGTTACAAAATCAGTTAAATCAATTTAAAATATTTGAGTGTCTAAACGTTACCAAAACATTGATTTGCCATCAAACGATCGTTTTTGTTAAGCTATAGACAAAAGTTTTACAGCTAATCACCTGTGAAGTTTGACTATTTTTGACGAACATTTCGAACAATTTAGTCTATTTTTTGGCTGCATAGAACAAAACTCAATTTAACAGTTAACAACAAAGCCAGACTTTGATCTCGAACCAAATGTTATCTTATGGCAGTCATTTTTTGTTTAAACGAAACTGAACACATTTGTTTAAAACAGGTTGATTCCTGTTCGTTCATTTACATAGGTATAAGTTATCCATCGTGTTTGTAAAACTATTAAAGATTCGCGGACTAAAGGCATGGCCGAAGCTCAGCTCATCCTCAGATTATTTGCGTCAATGGGGACTGGAAATGTACATACCTACATTTCAAGGTAAATTTATTTTATTTTTGTGATATGTTACGTACTTTGATAACAAATTGTTAGATACTTACCTATTTACTTACTAATTGAAGTGTTTCGGACTGACAAAGGTATAGGATAGGAAGGACCTGTTAGTAAAACATACTAAGTACCTGTGTATTTTTTTCCAGAACAATCCATAGATTTGGAAACCTTACAAATGTTATCCGAAAATGATGTTAAGGATCTCATACCCATAGTAGGCCATCGAGCCAAACTCAACACTCAAATCAAATTATTAAGATCTATAACAGGATTGCCATCAGTAACATACAGAAGTAATGAAGAAGAAAATACTACTATTTCGTTAGATATGGTAAAAAAAACAATTGTAATGATACCTTTACCTTTAAAATTCTATTCATAACCTGTTTTTATACGATTTCTAATCAATTTTGGCTTTTTAGGTTTCTTCTAAAGAACTGATTTTACAAAGTGCTCCAGATCCAGGTGTGGCAATTGAATATGTGGTACAGCCATTAGGTACAAACTTTGAGATAGATGCTGAGGAACCTGGACATAGTGAACATTCGCAAGCAGCCATTGACAGGTCTTGTGTAAGTTCATTTTAATTTATTTTAATTACCTCTTCGAGTACCTGTTTAATTTATAGTATTGTTATGTATAGTTGATTGCGCGGGCTCGCAAATTGTAGGGATAGAACCTACCGTTTTGTTATGATAATTGATTCTTTTTGACAATTGTATACCTAATTATTTCATGTCATTGTGAACCAAAAAATCACTTAGTCTTGTCACTTGGGTAAATGTAAAAGAGACGAAATACGAGCCTGGGTCTGTTATTATTCATGATGTTGAAGATCCTACTGACGTTACTTTTATGTTTATTAAAAATATATGTATACTGGGTGAACCATTTCGATGGACTTTCAGGGGGATATCCTAATCTAAAATGCTAAAAGAAATCGCGTCACCGATTTTGACAAAAACTAAAATGGCATCATTATATTTTTGAAAAATGTAGTACCCTAGCCAGGAATCGAATAAACATCCTATATAATTGTACCGATTGATAGTGTTGCTGACAAAGATCAAATTCTGGAAACATAGTATGGTAAATCGACAGAAAAATCTCTTGATTTAACACACTGTTTCCTTCCAGGATTTGATCTCTATCAGCAACATTATCGATAGGTACAATAATTTAGGGTGTTTATTTTTTTACAAAATGACAAGGTTCGATTCCTGACAAGAGAAATACATTTTTCAAAAATCTAATAGTGCTATTTTAGTTTATGTCAAAATCGGGGACGCAATTCCTTTTAGCATTTTTCTCTATCTCTTATAGTTTAAGATATCCCCCTGACAGTCCATTGAAATGGTTCATCCTGTATATATTTTTAATAACCATAAAATTAACGTCAGCATGATCTTCAACATCATGAACAATGACAGTATTTCGTCCCTTTTACATTAACCCAAGTGACAAGACTAAGTGATTTTCCTGGCCCTTAGTGTGATGTTACTTTGATTTTAAATAAAAATAAATGTTGTATGTAACAAAAGTGCATTTTATTTTTCAACCATATGATTAGCTACTAGTAACTAAACATGTGATACACACTACAAAACATTTTTGTTATTGTTATCACACTGTTTTGTTACCATTAACTTAAGTATAGGGTTATAAGTAAAATAAAAATCTAGTTACTCATCACAAAATTAGTTGGTTCAAATCAACAAAATTAATGGCAAATTGTAATCAAGCAAGTACAGCTAAAACAAGCAATCAGTTTTGTTAACATTAACCTAACAAATTATTTACATATAAAATAAGTATGTGGTTATAAGAAAACTAAGGATCTGGTTAGTCAATACAGAGCTAATTGATTAGTATTAACAAAACAGAGTGAGTTAAGTAACGATATGTTACCTAAAAAGTTAAGATAGAGGTAACTAAACTTAAGCTGAGATACAACTCAACTCGTTCGTTTAAATTAGACATCATTGCGATTAGATTATTACAAAACATACAGTTAAAAAATTTAACCGAATCAATTTGGTCATGTATTACCATAGTTTTGTAGTCACTTTTTTTATGTTACACATAAACGAAAGTTTGGTTGCACACAACAATATATTTTTTTCAGTGTTTGCACTAAAGTTTAATGTTTTATGTTCATTGATATGCAATAAACATTTTGTGTGTCAATTTCAAAATCAAATCAACATAATGCATTACATAACGACCTCTAAAATTACGGCAATATTTATAGTTGTGTAAAATTTATTCTACAATACTTCGGTTTACATTGGTACATAGCTATAACCCCATAGATTATATTGAATTAGAATAAAGAGAAAATAACAATTAATATTATTTGTAATCAATTTTTATTTTTATTTGGACCGGTATGGGAAGCAATGGGTATACTGATGTTATCGAAGATGATTGCGAGCATAAATCGCATTTGTAATTGATAATTAACCCCTTTTCGTTTAAACGATCATTAGGAGATGAATAAGTTATGTAATGTTTGTCTTTGTTTGTCAACTTTATTTTATCGCAGTACCTAAAGACAAAAAATAAATGAATATTGGCGATTACAAACTCATGCTATTTATGGCGATGTATTACCTGGGACATAATATTGGATGCCCTAGGCTTGCCCAACACCTATATCACCCTTTCAGCATAGTTGACTATGAGCATTAAGTATTTTCATATTTTTAAGTACTAAACTGGTGGCCTGATTACATAATTTAACTTATATAGATGGAAAATGAAGCGATTATTCATAAAACTGACTAGACAGTGTAGTCCATAAATAGTTTGTTTAATTATTATAACATCGGATCTTATATACTTATTATTATATCATCGTCCCAAATTCCCGAATCCCACATTCCAATAATAAAAGACATCAGCGCGTGACTGCGATTTGTATCCCGTAGTATTCGTAGTCCTTCTACGCTACAAGCATAATATTATTCAATTCAGATTTAGCAAAGTAGTGGACTAGAAATTAAAGCTTTAACTGTATGTTTCCGCAACTAACCCTCTAACTGGGCCTTTTTGCGTGACTTTAAGCCGTGAGTTTCCTCAACGCAAGAGCGATGTTAATAGCGCATTTGATATTTTCTTAAAGAAAGACATTAGTGCGCGGTTAGACGCCATTCGAAATCTCGACCTTAGGCATAAAAGTCGGAGTATCTACCACTAGACAAACACCCTCTATAAGAAATGGACTAATTTTTACTTTTAATTACACAATTTAACCTCTAGAGTTCCCCCCACCAAAAAAAAAAATTCCCGACAGCTCACCGTAATTTTTCGATTTCATGTAATTTTCAGGAAATCACAAATTTAGTATTATTTAGTTGTAGCTGTATAAAAAAAATGATGTTATCCTACTAATTATTATTGATATTTCCTAATGATTCCGGTGCTTGATCAGCTATCTTAGACTCAAGAGGCTAATTTATACAGATGGATCGTTTCGAAAATGGAGTGATCCTTGACAAAGTGGACCTTATAGTGTTAATTTAATTAGAAGATGGGAATTAAGGTCCCGAATCACAAATTCCTATAAAAGACATCAACGAGTTATTGCAATTCGAATCCCGGATACTCGTAACTACGGATATCACGGCTTTCGTGAGATGCGTTTTTTGGTCAAACTCGTAATTTGTACCATCACCATAATTTATTAAAATGACAGAGTGTCAATTTCAATGATCTATATTATACGAAGAATTATTTATTTATTAATTAACAAAAAACCAAATACAAATTAAAAATAAAACTAAATCAATACAACACTAAATACCTACAACTTAACTGAAACATAAGGAAATTGTCAGCGCCTCCCTCCCGCGACATAGTGCCCAAGATACTGGCATCGTGTCCACGCTGGATGGCTAAACTGTAGCCCTAGACAACATTCCTATCGAATAACGAAATCGCCAATCGACATTTTTTTTGTATGAAATTGACATTTAAGTTCCCAGGTGACCTCAGGGCTGGCGGTTTCTTGTCCCAGTCACGTGAGAAAAGTCACGTGACTCTTCACGAACTTATGTCAATTTCATACAAAAAAATCTGTCGGTTGCGATTTCGTTAATCGATAAGAATGTTGTCTAGGGCTGCAGATACGCTGGGACAAGAAACCGCCAGCCCTGAGGTCACCTGGGATGAGTCAAGACGTGCTGACAATTCCCGAATATTATATATTATATATTTATATTTTTATATCTATAAAATAACATTGATCGAAACGTCGAGGTAAGAGAATTTAAAAGTACGCGAATAAGACCTTGTTAAAATATAACTATGACTACAAATCGTGTGAGTTTAAAAAGTTTATAAAATAACAGCCCAAACCACTCATAGTAGAGAGCTGAACTTTGGAGACTAGGTACTTACGAGATCAAAACTTTAAGCAGGTGAAAACGCGGGATTAAACTAGTACAATAATAGAATATTTAAGTACTCACGATGCTCTCGACGTCTTCAAGTAATTCCGCTTCACCCTTATCGTTGTTGTCTTGACTGGCGAACATTTTTCGATGAACTTTCTTGAACTCGTTCATGAGAGCGTCGTGTTGCTTCTTTTTCTCGTTTTCAACTGGTTTTGGTGGATTCGGTTTTTTCGTTACGTTATTCGGTATACTATTATTATCTTGGTTTGAAGCCATCTTTTTCTGTAGACAAATTCAAAGTTATATTATCAACCTAGTTGTTTATTTTAGTATTGTTGATCAGTGAGCGTTTGGCCACTATCAGACCAGTCAGTACCTAAGCGACGATGGAGTCTAAGATGTCATCCTACTAATATTATAAGCTGAAAGTTTGTGAGTATCTGTGTATGTATGTGTATGTGCTTGTGTGTTTGTTACTCAATCACGTAAAACCCGCTGCACCGATTGCGGTGAAACTAGGAATATAGGTAGCTGGATACCGGGAATAACACATTGGCTACTTTTTATCCCGATAATCCCGCGGGAACGGGACTTACGCGGGTGAAATCGCAGGGCGCAGCTAGTGATACGATAAAGATTCCTCGAGCCTATTTATAAAAGACTTACTGGCCTAAAAAGGTTAGTTTTGGTAATTGTGTTAGCAATTTTGTTTTTTGAAAGGGTCAATAACTGCGTGCACCTGTCATAGTTGCTCGAGTAATGACGGCATTCGAATCTAGGTTCGTATCAGGTGCAATTATTGTGAAGGTTTTTTTTATACGTAATAGGCTAGCATTTGACCTCATCTCACCTGATGGGAAGCGAGGTGAGGTCGACGATGAAGCGATGAACTTGTCAAAAAACAATATTCTAGCAGAATTACTAAAACTGTTTTGTTTAGACCTGTAAGTCACGTCACGAGTGAAGGCATGAAGACGGAAGTGTAACGAGTTTTTTCCCTTCTGCCGTAGTGGCTGTACCGGCTTAAGTATTGCAACAGGGTCGAGTTCAATTAACGATATGGCTTAGATCGGTGGATGACTCTGGTGAAAAGCCGCGGCTAAGCGCGCCGATAAAAATGCCTTCCTTAGTTTACCGTGCAGATTTTAGCACCTTCTTAATCTTACTAATATTATAAACGCGTAAGTGTGTATGTAAGTATGTATGATTTTGTATGTGAGGTTGTTACTCTTTCACACAAAAACTACTGAACCGATTGCGATGAAACTTGGAATATAGGTAAATAATAAATAATAATAAATAAATCCTGTGACGAACACACAGCGCCATCTAGCCCCGTGGTAAGCTGCTAAGCTTGTGTTACGGTGGCTAGACAACGGATATACTACTTATATTTTTCGTTTTTTTTTGTAAATACATACATATTATACATAGAAATACGCCCAGGCCAAATACAAATATTTATTTTAAGCATAAATATTTGCACCCAGCGGGAATCCAACCCGCAACCTTCTGTATTGCAGCCAAGCGTTCGCCCGACGCGCCACAGAGGTCGTCATAGGTAGCTGGGGACCTGGATTAACACATAGGCTACTTTTTATCCCGATATTCCTGCGGGAACGGGACTTACGCCAGTGAAACCGCGGGGCGCAGCTAGTTAGCCATAAAAAGCAGTCACAATAGACCAATGACTATAACCGATTCAAGCGGGATCTTATAAACCCACTCTAACAAAAATAATAATACATGCAGGCTTGTTGAAAACGTTAATTTGTTTAGTATCATTTTTATCACAGCATCTCTTATCAAATGCCAACATATTTAAAGAGGATCAAAGGATCACTTTCTTCACAAAAAAAGTCATTCAAACTGAACACTATCGCAAAATAATCTCACTTCGTCACAGTCACGTAGAGTTTTAATATACATTCCATTCTTTAGTTGATACAAGTTTTATGTAACTTATATTTAACTTTTACCCGCAGGTTCACTCGTGTGGAACGAGATTGTCGCTAGGAATATGCAGTGGACAGAGAATTTTAGACAGACTAGACTCATTCACTTTCACATTAAAATTTGATACCCGACCTAGAAATCTTTGTTCTTTAATTAATTTTGCAGTTCTACACGGCGGCATTTCGTGGAAATATTCTTATAAGAAGTCATAAATATAGAATTTTAGAATAAAGTCTGATTAGAAGTGGTTTTTGGAACGATATCTAAGCCAATTCGTTAAAGAAATGCAAACGAAAGGGTGTGCGTTCTCGCTCACGCATAAACAAAACGAGTAAGAGCAAGCATACGGATTTCGCAAATATATATAGGCTCCAGTAGGTATTCTTAAAATTATAAATATTGTTCTAATATTTCTTGTTCTATATGTTCTTCTATCTATCTATGTTCTATGTTCTAATATTGTAGGTATAAATAAAATTATAAATTATGATGTTTTCATTCGATCTTCTTTTATTTCTATTTCTATAGTATTTTGTGTCTATTTCGTATTTCGTTTTTTACTTGTGAACGTATGTATGGACGGATGAGACCTTTAGGTTAATCGATAGTTTGTAAACGTTCCGGTAACGAGTCAGTGACCGGAGCGGATGAAAACCTAACGAATTAACACCAAAAGGTCCAGAAAAAAATGTGTATTTAACTTTTAATAGTTACACGCGGACTTACCGCTCACACCACTTGCAAGGCTACCGCGGACCTTCCGTGATAATCGGCATCGAAATCCCATTGCGCAAATGAAAACCTGTGCGGTTCAAAGCGTTAATTTGCATGAATTTGAAGGCAACGCCGTCGAGTTCAACTATCATTGAAACCGGCAGCTCAAGAGACCTAGCATTCAATGACAGCTCAAATCAATAGTACCGGCTCGACGGTACCGCCGGCTTCAAATGCATGCAAAACAACGCTGTCGTTTCACCACGCAGGTTATTCCTTTGCGCTGTGGGATTTCGATGCGGATTACGACGGAAGTTGCGCGGTAGCTTCGCTGGCCCGTTTGTTTGATGGACCTCTACCACTATCGTCTCATATCATTATTGTTACAACAATGTGTATCCAACCTGCAATCGTCTCTGGAACTCCTCAGCAATGGCACTGGACAAGGTGGCGGCGCTGGCGACGCTCCCGGCGTCCGACGTCTCCAGCAGCGGCGGCGGCGGGAAGTTGCACGCGGACTTACCGCACGCGGCACCAGGCCCGCTTGTGTGATGGACTTCTACCACTATCGTCTTATATCATTATTGTTACAACAATGTGTATCCAACCTGCAATCGTCTCTGGAACTCCTCAGCAATGGCACTGGACAAGGTGGCGGCGCTAGCGACGCTCCCGGCGTCCGACGTCTCCAGCAGCGGCGGCGGCGGGAAGTTGCACGCGGACTTACCGCACGCGGCACCAGGCCCGCTTGTGTGATGGACTTCTACCACTATCGTCTTCTTATCATTATTCCTAAAAATAGATATTAATGGTACACGGTTATAGGTTTTACAAATTTAAACAGTCAATTTAGCAGAAAGCTTATAGTCCGTACTTTGCTAAGCAAAAACTTTAACCTAAGACTTTTTTTGGTATCAATCCATAAAGCGATCTCCGCAACTATCCATAGTTTTTGCTTAGTAAAGTCGGAAGTTTTTCAAATTTTGAAATGTAATCTAATCAAAAATAATGACCTAAACTTTGTTTCTCTGTTATGACTATAAAGTTCAGTTTATTTTATTCGTATAGTACAAAATGAATTTCGACTATAATTTCCAATTTAAAGTTTATGCTTTGTTTTTGCTAAGCTTAGTCTGAGCAAAGTCCAAGTGCGCACTATAGATTTCAGCTTTAGAGTTCTCAGACTTTTAGAGCCGATAGATCACCCGGCTCGCAATTTGGAGGTTGCCCGGTTGGCTCAAATCTTTTAGTAATTTCTTTAAGGTAATCTTGGAGTTCATTCGTTTTACCGTTGGGATTGATTATTTAGTTACCTACTAGTCGCCTTCGCAAATTTATTTTTGGGAACGGTCAAAGGAAACATCGAGACGCATTGCCATTAACGTGTGAAATGAATGCAACGTGGCCTTGGCTAATTAATTATGTTTTAAAGTCTATTTTAAAATTGTAATGCAAAAAAGAAAAAAAACCAAGGAAATAGGTGAACAGTTTGGGCTTAAATTGTCGTACTGCAGGCAAAGGCGTCATTTACCCCATGCATGAGACTTGGGTTATGTACGAGCTATATTTAGTCAGTCTTCGTTGCATGCATTTATAAATGAAAACTAGGTAGGTGATATGATTACTTACCTATTAGTCGTAAACGTATTCTTCTTCGATTGATTATCGTAACTACACTGAATAGTGGCTCCATCTTCAGTCAAGTTGATAATTGTTCGATTAGAAGGAGTGGTTATAAAGTCTCTCTTCTTAGACTTGTTCTCAAATGTGTGAGGGTTGTTCGGTATGCTGGGACTGTCATAATCTGGTTCGATGTCTGACGGAGAGTCTAGATTGTGAATGTCACTTTTCCGACCTTTCCAATCGAAGTCTAGACTGTCCCAGGTTCTTCTTTTGTATTTGTTTGAGTTCAATCTGTAACAATGATTAGCTGTTGAGTTTGTCTATGGAATCATTAGACTTTAGGGAAATATCACTGCTGATAAGAGTTTTAAGTATTTAGGAACTTTTTTTAGCTGTTGGCGGTGGCTCTTGATCAGAGACATGTCACAATCGCCTTCGCTCCTAAAATATTGCGCACTTAACAGCTTTAAAAATATGAATTTCAATCATGTTCTCTAAGGGTAAGGTAGTTTTTGCTTTGATAAATCAAAACGGTCCTGTTGAACCCGGTCCAGTCCAGTCTGTCCTTATCTAACCAACCGCCGAACAATAAAGTTAAAAAAGAACTGACTGGGATCTCTCTAACATCAAGCAGGACCATTTTTTTGACCAAATAAGCTTTCTAGTTACGGAGTAGTATTATTTCTATGCTCTTTACTTACCCTTACTAGACCTATCCAGTTAGCTTGAGTTTTAAATTCCGAATAAATCAAATTGCTTACATATCAGATTGTTAGTTTTAAAATGCAGTTCAAAGACTAGTTAGCCTTTAAATTTGAGCAGGACTTTACAGTCAATTTTTCAACACAATATATTCTCATAATAGCTACACAAAAATTCTCTCCACTATTGAACATGGTAACTACTTACTACTAGTAAAAATTCAAAGACTTGTATGATGAATATAGTATGTTCATCATACATGTCTTTAAATTAGACATGGGGCGGGTACCCGGTTTGGACCCGGTACCCGGCGGATCCGGCACTTTTTTTGGGATCCGGCCGGGTACCGGGTAATGGTGCCGGGTATCCGGCTCTGCCGGGTAATTTGATAGACCAAAAATAATGAAACATATTACACTTTTTAAATTATTTACTATGCTGAACACAAACGGTAATCATTATAATTATGTTTTGCTTACTAATTTATCAGAAAGAACTAAAAAAACTAAATATATATTTTATTTTAATATTGGTAATTTAAGATGGGTAAGTTGTGATGTAAAAACGCTAATTTTTCTGCGCGGTTATCATTTAGGCGACTGCGTTTCTTGTCATAAATTAGCCCTGCTTCTGAGAACAGGCGTTCGCTGTATACAGAACTAGATGGTGTGCATAGATATTTCGCCGATACTTTTCCTAATATAGGATAATGTCCTCTGTTAGACGCCCACCATGTGTAAGGATCGGTGTCTCTTGCAACCCTAACCGTGCTTAAGTAGTGATCTAATTCTGAAGCTGCAGAATTTTTAGGTTGAGCATTGCTGGTTGACTCGTCGTTATCAGCAGCTTCATCTAAACAAGACCAGTATAAATCATGAGCCTCAGAAGCAGAAGTCGCATGGTAGTTTAAAAGTCTAGATCTTTTGTTTCACTTCAGTTGCGCCTGAGCGGGCAAGGGAGACACACGCGTCACGACGCGTTACCGCTGCCGGGTACCCGCCGGGTACCCACGAGTACCCGGCGCAGAATGTGTCGGGTACCCGTTCAGCGAGTACCCGGCAAAACCACTACCCGCCCCATGTCTACTTTAAATCTTTACAAGGCATATTACGTTCCTAAATTTGTATATAAACCTGCATGCCTGCTGTTAAATTCCCGAGTACTCGAATAGATCGGTCGGAAGAAAGCCCAAACGGATTTTGTTATCAATCGAATGACAGTTCATTTACGATAGGTACTAATTAGCGACAATCATATCACAATTATTTTTACAACTTAGTATATATGATAACAGTAATCTCTGATTAAAACATGGATCCGCTTTATTCATTTCTATGGGACTTGTGAGTACATTTGCCTTATCGGACATGTGTGACAAATGCACGGCGACTGAGTCACCCTAATATTATTGTTTGGTAACGCTATCTATCTTCCTGCCTAGGACAAATGAAAGTGATTGAAAATGGCCGAAACTTGCCAAACTACATTTCCTAGTTTAATAGTTTAGTTTGGTTTGTAAGGAGAGCTGTTGTATTCAGAGCGAGCTAGCTGATACACCAATTATAATAGGTATACTAACCTATTGGCTCTATCGGCGAATAAAAGTGATTGAAAATGGCCGAAACTTGTCAAACTTCATTTCCTAGTTAAAACAAGGTTTATAAGTAGAGCTGTTATATCCCGAGCTAGAGATATACACCAGTTGTCACAGGTATACTAATCTGTTGGCTCTAATGGCGAATGAAGTGATTGAAAATGGCCGAAACTTGTCAAACTTCATTTCCTAGTTAAAATAAGGTTTATTAGGAAAGCTGTTGTATCCCGAGCTAGAGACATATACCAAATATCACAGGTCTACTAACCTGTTGGCGAATGAAAGTGATTGAAAATGGCCGAAACTAACTTAATTTCCTAGTTAAAATAAGGTTATTTTGTAATTTGTTTTTATTGCTCAAGGCATATTTTACTAGAAATATTTTAAAGGTAAAATTCATTTTCAAAAATTCTTCATTTATTTTTCAATTCAGGGACTCGCGTCCCTGGATCAGTACCCCAGTGCCTTAACCGCTCGGCCACGCAAGTTCTCAAATATTTCTAGTGAACTAGGGTTTATTAGAAGAGTTGTTGTATCCCGAGCTAGAGACATATACCAGCTATAACATGTATACTAACTAACCTGTTTGCTTAATCGGCGAGAGAAAGTGATTGAAAATGGCCGAAACTTGCCAAACTTCATTTCCTAGTTAAAATAAGGTTTATAAGGAGAGCTGTTGTATCCCGAGCTAGAGACATATACCAGCTGTGACAGGTCTACTGACCTGTCGGCTCTATCGGCGGCCTCTTCAGCGACGCTAGCGAGGCGGCTGTGCAGCGCGGCAGGCGGCGCGGGCGGCGCGGGGCTGCGCTCGCCGGCCGCGCTCGACGCAGAGCTGTTGTATCCCGAGCTAGAGGGCGACAACAGTTCTGCACCCGCTCCCTCCCGGATCATCAGCTCCAGACGACCCACCGCTTTCATTGCTGTTATGGCCTGGTTGCATTTAAAACAAAATGTTAATAATAATAAAATTTAGTGTTAAACTGAACAATCGACGGGACTCGCTTCAATCGATTGGTCAAAACACGCTTGGTAAAAGAACGTGCAAGTTAATATACCCTATCCTATTCTACTAATATTATAAAGCTGAAAGTTTATGAGTATGTGTGCATTTATGTACGTGAATATGTGTGTTTGCTACTCAATCACGCAAAACTACAGAACCGATTGCGATGAAACTTGGAATATGAGCTTAGGACCTGGTTGGAGCTGGGGACCTGGATTAACACACTTTACTTTTTATCCCGATATTCCAGCGAGAACGGGACCTACGCGGGTTAAACCGCGGGGCGCAGCTAGTTTGTCATATATTTCAGGCAGAAATAGGAAGACGCAGAAAGACGTCGCGACGTCTTTCTGCGTCTTCCTATTTCTGCTATTATATTCTGCTTTCTATTATTACAAAACCGACACGACGCGTCGTGTCGGTTTTGTCAAAAAAAATTGCTAAGCCTTGTGTGTTTAGTTTCTAACTTACGGAACTAGATGGCGCCATTATGATCTTTGTCAATCGCGCTATCGTTGCAACTAGCGTTTTTTGTCTCTCTCACTTACTATTTAAATCTTGTACACTTAGCTAATCATCTCGGTTTTTCAACAACTTAATAAAAGGAAATTACGCTAGGAAACTATATCTTTAAGCTAGAGTAATTGGAAACGTGTAATATGATTTAAATGAATGATTGAATATTTATAGTACGGAAACAAGTTGAACGGTCAAGTTTACTAATGAGCCTAAGCTGTTAACACCCTTACTTATAAAATATTATTTACACATGACTAAGTTATGTAACGTTATGTAACATATGAAGTTTCAAAGTCTCTCAACTTTGAAACTTCATATGACAGTAAAAGACAAACGACGCATAGTTATGCAGCGCATTATTTAGCGTTTATAAAAAAGGGAGTAAATGAAAAGGCTGGGACCTGGGATGGACACACAAATTGATAAATGTTATCTATTAATAAAGAAATATTTTGTTTGTATATGTACCTCGTTGAAAGTAATATTAGTAAAATCTAATCCATTGCACGATAATATTTGGTCTCCCGGCCTCAAGCCTGCTTCCCGAGCGATCCCGCCGTCCCTTACGAATTGGACGAAGATGCCAGGCTTCCATTCGGGACCTTTGCATATTCTGTAATAGAAAAACATCAAAAATAAATGTTTTTAGTAAAACAGGCCTCTAACAAATAACTAAAAATTACATAATTATATCAATTAAAATACGATTAAAATCCTACTGTTATTATAAAGTGTTGATTGCTCCTTCGCGCCAAAATTGTTTAATCGATTGCATTGAAACTCGGTGTGTGCAGATAGGTAAAGACCTGGAATAACCTAGGTTCATTTTTGGCCCAATAGATTGGGACTTACGCGGGCTAACTAGTTAGGGCGCAGCGCCACTCGTCAATTAGGTATAATATCGAAGGTTCAAAAAAGACTAAAATGCCATAACAAACACTCAATATTGTTTATAACAATTAGATTCTTATGGACTAGACTTCACGTAGTTTTATCACACAAGTTTATAATACATAAGTACACGCTTTTACGTAACCTAGCATTTGATTTGCTGTAAAATAAAATTTATTGAAATACTAGCTGCACCCCGCGGTTTACCCGCAGAAGTGAAAACGTGTTATCACGGGCGCGGGCGGCCGAGCGGTTCTCGAGCGGTTGCACTATTTCGTTCATTACTCGGGTTCTACTATTTGGAATTCGATGCAAAGTATACGACGACCTTACTCGAAACTAGAACTATCCAATATTGAAAACTAGATTTTAATCGGATAAGTAGTTTTTAATTGTATAAGGAACCGACAGATAAACAAAAACAGAAAGACAGACATTAATTTTAAAAATTATATAATTTTGTTCTACTACTTATTCTAAGCCCTCCAGACAACTTTTTTTTTAATTTACTTCCAAGTACAGACTTTTTGTCCTCTCTTCCTTTATTATAAGTATAGAAAATCATAATTTACCCGCATCCAAGTTTAGCTCTCGGCGGGACCAGTATAGAGAGCCGAAGGTCGACCATCCTGTCAGTGTCGTGGCATAGAGTCGGGGATGAGGACACGTCTGAACCTATTGAAGCCCGTTCCGAGACGAACTGCCACGAAAGGCTCTCGTGAGCTTTCCTAAAACAATAAAATTAAGAGTAATCACTCGATTTTACTAATCGTGGAAATGTTTTAAAGGAAAAATACGCAAGCTCCCCAGCCTATCCTAGTTAGATGTGTGCACCAGAGTACTGATCAAACCTCGCGGAGAGTGGATTCTTAAAGATGTATTTCTCATTTAAAATATTTCTTGTAGAATTCTACAAGAAAATTTCCAAGGAAATTTCCTTGAACAATAAAAAACAAAAGACGAAATATTTACTAATAGTGTTTCATTTTTCGTTAGTTTTAAGATTATTACCTTATTTTGCTCTTTTTTTAATGCGTTCATAAATGTTGGTATTTTATAAATCTTTGCAGATTTAAAGGCATTGAGATGTCATAAGATGTAGTAGGTAATTAAGGTGTTACTATGAATGTGAAAATAATAATAAATAATCGAATCTACCAAATGGCTCAATTTGAATTTGTGTTTGACGTTAGATAAGGTAGATAAGGTTAGGTAAGATGTGCTTAATTATTATAATACCTAAGTTAAATTAACACTTACTCTTTAACAGGCAGCATTCCAACATCTGAAACAATGCAATTAATACACTTATTATCTTAAAATCATTAGTCATTAGTAGCAGTAATACTTTAGGATTTTAGTCGATTACAATAACTAAAAGTAATACTCGTAGTAGGTACCTAACGTAACTACTTACTTTGTTTGTAATACAACTATTTCACCAACCCTTGTTCCAAACAAGTTAGTGAATTAACAATTTAGTAGGTGGCGAAAATTCGACCTTCACTGTTCTTGAGCACCGAACGGCAGTTGGGCTCGATCTTGCTCTAATATTTGTCACAATTTGCTTTGCGCAATGCAACTGATAAGTATGTACCTACTTATAGACTAGTAACTATTACGCGCTTTCACAATACCTACTCTAACTTCAGTATTATTCCTTGTAACCACCTCTCAGATGGCATAGTCAGTCATCTCAATGTTATATTAGGGTAATTTAAAAATTAAGTAAAATGAAGGTACTTAACAATTGAAATGTAGCTTTAACATTATTAGGTAATAAGTGCTAGCAGGGTAACTATCCCAGTTCCAATTGAGCGATGTTCCCGGTTGCATCCCTCGGGGGTTCGAGGTTCGCTAAAACCAATTGACCTGACCAAATGACACGGAGAGTTGGTGTCAGGCAGAGACATGTCACATCGTCGTCTTCGCTCCTAGAAGACTGTGTTCTTGACAGCTTTTGAAATACCAATTTCAATCATGTTATGTAAGGTTAAGGTAGTTTTTGCTTTGATATATCAAAACGGTCCTGTTGAACCCAGTTGGAACTGTCTCAGTTGAGGATTTGTGGAAGAATTTGTTTGCCAAAATTCTGCATTTGACAGGATTGAATAATTTCTTAAACTAACATATGGTAGGCAAATAGTTTTAATAATAAAATCTAGAAAAAATACCTATACAATTCGATTTAATAAAAGAAACACGCGTAATAAAATATTTCTTACGAAATATTATTCAACATGAAATAAACAGGTTTAATATACTTAAATAACACATTTGTTACGAAATAATATAGATTTTATTATTTATTATATTTAGCTAGCATCCGGTACGAAATCGTTTTTAGGCAATATTTATTAATTAGCATAGCATTGATTTGCTGTTAACGCAATGTCAGATACAGTTAGACAATAAATAGTGTGGGATATCGAAAACGCAATCGTTTATTTGAACAGTTACGTTAGAGGTGAATCAACGGTTGAAGCGCCCATCACTGTTTTTAATTAACTGTCTAAACAAAAGTAAATATCATGGAGAAATACCATAGGGTTGGCAAGTTTCCAAATCTAATAGCCGTAAAAACCAGTAATTTTTGCCGGACATCTAGGTAAAAAGGCAGGGTACTTACATTATTAACAATTTTGTGTCTCAGTATAAAAGGTAATTACGACAAAATAAATTGAATATATTTTGTACAATCCTAGGCTTTTTTATTATTATTACCATAAAGCTTGATCAATTCTAATGAAAATTAATCACTCAACTCGCCTGAGAAATATGAAAAGCCTAATAGAATTCGGACAAGACGAACACAAGAAGTTATTGTTGCTAATGCAAAAGCCTAAAGTTTGTCCGGCCGAATTAAAAATTTGGCCGGACACGCCATCGAAAAGCCAAACTATGTCCGGCCTTATCCGGACGCCTGGCAACGCTGCATTTTAAACTTTTATGATTTTCAATAATGGCTCAGTGATTGTTGATAATTCTGCTTGATATCAGTAAAGCGTCCTAATTGTTAGTAGAATATCCAAAAATTACTAAACCTTAAAATTTAAAATATGCATCTGGTACCCTAAGTCCTTTGCTGACCGTACATAAATTATCTTTGGTAAACTTACGTCTGACTTTAATCTTGAGTCGTGACTGCGATGCGAGGTAATGAACTAGTTCTGAATGCACTGCATCATCCACTCGGTACCCGTTCACACTCACTAACTGGTCACCGACCTGCAATTAAATCAATACATTAATTTCACACTTGCTATTCACATCTAGTAAAAGTACTTTGTTAATAAGAAGTTGGAAGAAGGTGGGTATAGGCGGAATTTGAAATTACAACACAAATTTCAACTTATTTGGTGGGTTTTGTATCTTTGAGGAGTTACTATCTGAATAATAAAATAGGATCACTGTTTTTTTTTTCACCTAACATATTTCTATGTATTTTTTTTCATAATGATATGATAATGAAACGATATCTAAACCTTAATGAATGCACATAGATTACATTTTGGAAAACAGTAGATGTAGTACGTTATACCTAGTAGGTAGCTCCTTTTGCGGTTCACGCAAGTAAATTAAGAATTTCGTTTTATTTTACGATGAACCACATTTTGTTTCTGTCCCCTTATTTTAAGAGACAGGGATAATCAATCAGCGACATAATAATAGTAATTAACTCACTATTTTAATTATATTATAAGTAATAAATTAAGCAAGACACCTGTAATTGAATGTCTAGGTTGATAATGTTGCTTCATGTTTAACATATATATCTTATCTGATGTAGGATTAAAAACTAAACAAGTTATGTAAATTCAATGATCGGTCAAACGGGGACAAATCAACGGCCTACTTTTCCTTCGTCGCGAATAATCGGCCATTTGTGGTTTCACCAAAAAAATTACTAACTACCTATAAGCAAAATTTATTCTGTAGACCCTATGAAATTGCGAAAAAAGCTGCAACTGTTTTTACGTTTGTTTTCATTCTTGAAGAATTGTTAGTAAATTGATTAGTTACTTAAGTACATCTCTGCTGATTCCATGTCCATGCATAACATTGGAATAGTGCGAAAAAATAATTTGTAAACACTGAAGTCATCTTCGAAGACAATAATTAGGTAGGTAGGTACCTAATTATTATAGCAATATGAAAGAATTGGATAGAAAAGGCTATTGTTCATAAACGTTTTACCCGACTAGGTAGGCCAGCTGTGTTTAGGAAGTGGTTTAATTATAACTTAGTGAAGAATGGTTGTAGATTAAAAAAGTTAATTCTTATTAGTTTACTAGCTCCACCCCGCGGTTTCACCCGCAGAAGTGCAAAACGCGTTATCACGGGCGCAGGCGGCCGAGCGTTTATCGAGCGGTTGCACTTTTTCGTTCATTACTCGGGTTCTACTTATTGGATTTCGATGCAAAGTATACCACGACGTTCCTCGAAAATAGAACTATCCAAGATAGAAGATAGATAAGTATAGAAGATTCGTTGAGATGATTAAACTATCAATTCAATTAGGATTTAGTATAACTAGCTAGTTCCTATGCAACGAAGTACATACCTACTTGCATGATTTATCTGATTGTAAGTATATTTATTACTACATCGGTCTCACAGTCCCATCTCGTAATATGTCGCGATCTTGCAGCAATATCGGGATCCTATATACAAAATCGGTAGGCGTTTAAACGTCAGTCAGACAGACAGTTACTTTCGCATCTATATGTATATCTTCTATCTATCTATACTTATTATAAGAAATAAAAAAAGAGAAGACACAAAGTCTGTACTTGGAAGAAAATTTAAAATAAGTTGTCTAGAGAACTTAGGAAAAGTAATCGAGCATAATTATCCAATTTTTAAAATTTATTTCCGTCTGTCTGTTTCTTTAATGTACAATCTGTATTCGATCAATATTGAAATCAATACTGGATGTTCTATTTTCATAGAACTTCGTGGTATACTTTACATCGAATTCCAATAAGTAGAACCCGAGTTATGAAAGAAAAAGTCGGCTACGCACTTTTTCTACGCAGACGAAGTCGCGGGTAACAGCTAGTGTATTATATTTGTAGGGATAGGGATTTACATATTAGGTAGGTATGGTAAACTTGTTTAAGTAGGTACTTATGTTAAAGGTTATTTAACACATAGGTTTAAAGAGCACTTATCGCAAGCAATATAACTTCAACATAACATCCTAAAACGTTCAGTAAAATAACCTTGACACACTTAACGGAGACAGACAAGAAAGTGTTCAAACAATAATTTAATTTTCCTGACGGACAGCAAACATAAAAGTGATCTAACATTTGATCCTCAGACACTACAATCACATACACTGCCCGAGTCAATTGTTTCTTCAAAAGTATGTAACTCAACACCATTATTAAATATTATCTAACATTTTCTGGAGCACAACTCAAATTACCGTCATCAATTGTCAGTTTCGAAGCTTGCGTGTGGATTCGTCACGTATTTCGTCGAAGCATGCAGGCGAACCGGACAGCCGCGTGGCCCACATATCGCGGCAACTTTCGATCACACTTTCGTTACAACTTGCCTTTTTTCGCCAAGTGACGCGAAATACGGCCAGACTGAAAGACGCCGAGCCCTTTTGACCATTTCACTTTCTTAACGGTAGGTAGCGAGAACTTTATAGCCCAACGCCCAAGTTGATTATAAATCTGTTGTAAATGTTGTCGTAGTTATGTCAATAACCTTTCCTGCTTTATAAACTTTCCTCTTGATTAATCAATCAATAGAGTGGGCTATAAATTATTGATGAACTCGATCGAAATGGAGAGAGAAAGAGTAGGTAAGTAAATAGGCCAATCTAAACGAATTTGCCTACTGAGAATAGAAACGTCGCTTGGCTAAAAAATAAACAAACAGAGGAAAAAAGCATATAATATGTAGGCGCTAGGGTGTCAGTAAAAATATTAAAACTACTACACGTTTACTTGCAAACACTACAGAAGACATAAAATATTATGTTATGTATGAGTCACTAACTCAAATAATACCTACCTAACTACTATTTCTACCACCTTTCAGAAATATCTACAATAATGTAGGGAATTCACCTGTGCCAATAAAATACTTACTATAGGTGTCTACCTATATAGTATTAAGTATTGGCATGTCTATTTACTTGCGCCTTCAGTGTTCTTTATATTTTTCTGATAGTTATTGTCATTTCAATAACATTTTAAATTAAATCAGCTCCTTTCAGAAAAGAATATAATAATAGGGGTTAAAGTATGAAATTGCCGTTTTATTGCAATAGGTTCTTTGAATTGACATAGAATCTTCATGGTTTGAGGTTTTCGAATGAAACTTTTTTCAAATGGTTTCTGTGATGTTCTTTTTTTAAAAAATGTGAAACATTTGAATATCGACTTTCAATTGTTTTTGTTATTCAATTTAGACAAGAAAGATGGATACTGCGAAAATTCGAGTGATTTTTGAATACGAGTTCCGACGCGGAACTAACGCGGCAGAAACAGCCCGCAATATCAATGCTGCGTTTGGAGAGGGGTCTACTAATGAACGCACCGTGCGATTTTGGTTTAAACGCTTTCGTGATGAAAATGTCGACTTAAAGAACGAGCCACGAGGAAGACCGCCCACACAGGTGAATAACGATGAATTAAGAGAGATAGTGGAAGCCGATCCTAGTCAAACTACCCAGGAATTAGCGGCATGGTTTAACGTTACCTTACCCACTTTATTGACTCACTTGCGTCAAATCAATAAAATAAAAAAATACGAAAAATGGGTGCCTCATGATTTGACTGATCTGCAGAAAGAAACGCGTGTTGAAACTTGTGTTGCCTTGTTGAACCGGTACAGAAATGAAGGAATATTGGATCGAATTGTAACATGTGATGAAAAGTGGATTCTTTATGATAACCGGAAAAGAAAAATGCAATGGCTGACCCCAGGTCAAATGCCACAACAGTGTCCTAAAGCAAAACTTACCAATAAAAAGGTAATGGTAACTGTTTGGTGGTCTCAGCATCGTGTTATTCACTATAGTTTTCTTCGATCTGGTCAAACAATTACGGCAGATGTCTATTGTGCCGAACTCCGAACCATGTTGACAAAACTAGCAGTAAAACAGCCCCAACTCATGAATCGATCTTCACCATTATTGCTCCACGACAACGCGAGACCTCACACAGCACGAGAAACCATTTTGACCCTTCAGGAACTGCACTTAGAAACCATTCGTCATCCTCCGTATTCACCAGACCATGCTCCAACGGACTACCATTTTTTTCGTGATTTGGACAATTATCTACGTGACAAGAAGTTTTCTTTCCAGGAGGCAGTACAAAATGCTTTCACACAGTTTGTGCAGTCTAGATCGTCGGAGTTCTATCGCAAAGGCATTAATAACCTTCCCATTAGATGGCAGCAATGTATAGATAATAATGGCAACTATTTTGATTAAATAAATTTGTTAAAAATTTAAAAAATAAACAATTAAGATTTTCAGTACAAATCGGCAATTTCATACTTTAACCCCTAATACTTTTCATTTTACCACAATCAAAAAGTACCTACCTACCTGTCACGCGTCCGAATTTGTTTTATTCTACTTATAAATAATTATTGTGTAGGTACCTACCTAATACTTAACAGTTAGGTAGGTATAACTAGGTAGGTATAAGTAGAATAATCGTAATAGGTACCAAAACCTAAAATATTATTTATATTGATAATACCTTTACAAAACAACTAAATATTGATAAAGTAAATAGACAGATTGAACCCCCATCATAGTGAACTGTTATTCTCGCACCATTGCTCAAAACCCCAAGGCAACGAACACATTCCAATGATTGCATACAAAATTATAAGATTATGAGGTAGGTATTCATGCAACCTTACGACTACGAGATAAGAGAACAATCACTTACGCTCACGCAATCAAAATTTTTATGTGGCTATGTTGTTCATAGGACGGTATTAATTATTTTCTATTTTAGCAAACGTTACACAAGCAAATGTTAGTTTTGTAAAAGAGAACCGCACGCGAGTTCAATTGTAGAAAGTCGTGCTTACGGAGTTGTCAGTGTCGATGATTCACGAACACCCGACCGGACACGCGTACCTACTCCTAACATTAACCAGGTACGTACTATACATAAACTATTTGAGAAATGTCATATAATTGGCCACCACCGTCCGCCACTTAACCAGTTGCAGAATATAGGGTGGCTGTCACAGTAATCTGTAATTTTTTAGTTTCACTTCCTAAGGTACTCCTTACCTACGGCCTACTATTACCAATAACCACATAGATTTCCCATTATTAAACTAAATTATAAAATAAGTTTTCCAATTACTAGGTTTTCGCTAAAATCACTGTGAATTGGGTATTGCCGACGTGGAATATCCACATTCATGACTAGTAATTTTAGTGTGAAATTGTAGGTAACATGCTGGATCCAAAATGTTAGTTTTAGTTTTTTGTATTTTGCCGTTAATCCTAGGTATTTCGTTCTAGGTATTAACTTTTGTGCTACGTTACTCTATAGAGCACTTAACAAACCGTTAAGTTGTCATTCCAGTGTCCAATGGAACTGCGTTCGTCAAATAGCGTTTATTTCGCGGGATCGTCTGCGATTTCTCAAAACTTCGCATTGTACTCTTCAATAGACGAGAGCGGATGTTACCTACCTCTCGCAAATTTTCGTAACTTCATTGTGGAGGAAGTAATCGTGTGAAAAAATGGAATTAGATAGTCTAAAGTGTCAGTTTTCATAATTTCATATTATAACAAAATTAGTAGGTAAGTAGGTAGGTGAAGGAAGATTAACATATTTACGATTCAGTGATTTCTGTCGAAGATAATAATTTGTTCCCAACAATTATAAGAATTTAAGAAGTCTGTTGATTGATGACTTTAAATATAAATTAAATTGATCACTATCACGGAACGAAAATTGCGAGAGAAAGTGAATCGATACTTGATTAATTTTTATGATGGATCATTTTAAATTGATTACAGCATCTATACCTACACGTGGGCAAAAAGTCACGCATAACTTACAGGTGTTGTATAACATAAAAGTTTTGTAATTGAAATTTAACTTCTAGGTTGGTAAGTAGCTGTTATACGATGATGTAAAACAAGATTGACATTATTTACAATAATTAATTTGACCTGAAAATATTCTTAGTTAGCATACACGTCTAAGTCATGTTAAAGTTCTTATGATGGATGAGTGAGCCACAGTAAGTATAGTTACGTGAACGTTTTAAATAAAGAATCATCTTACGAAATTCATTCAGCCTCGGCCAAAGCATATAATCAAAAATGTAGTTCAGAAGCAATGCCAACTATGGTCGAGAAACACAGAAATAATTACCAAGAGCTATTCGCACGCGCCCAGCCATGGGACTACCCAGAGATCGTGGGAACTTCACGCAACACTTAATAAACTGTGATAAAAAGTGTCAACAATAAAGAATACCTTCCTATGGTCATGTAAGATTTGAAACACATCAAACTAAACAATGAAATAATGCTTGTGTTACTCAATGACCGCATAAAAACATCACACACAATGAATGTTGTACCTGTTTGTTCACTCTATCAAGAATTTCGATGTGCCACTAACTAACTTCTACGAACATAATAATACGATAATTCTTACGTATACTTAAAATTTTATTGATCGAATAATACGCAGTAACTATCAATCAATATAGACTAATAAATTACAGAGCATTATTCAATCAACCAAGTTTTTTTTTGTTTAGAATGCGAATTTAGAAACCCATAGAAAGAGATAACGAGTAAGTATATCTAACCGAGCCAAACATTAGGCAATGGACTTATCATTATCATTCATAGTGCTCTGCTAAAAACAAAAGCTGTTGTGACACATGCCGAGCTAAATAATAAAACATTTTAATATTTTAACAAATACATACCTTCAAACCCTGTAGATGAGCTTCAGAATTGAAATCAACTTTAGAGATGAAGAATCCTGAGCCGTATTCCTTGCCTCCTCGAAGTGAGAAGCCGAAGGCGGGCGCTGCTCTGCGCGGACGCAGCAGTCTGACGACGCGCACTCTGCGTTCTGCGGCGCTGACGCTCAAAGCACGCCCGGACCCTGACGTCGTCGTTGAAGCAGTCGATGTTGCATACATTTCTGTAGGTAAACAAAATACTTTTGAAACATGCTCTCCTCATCGTCTTCCCCGAAACCTTCCATGAATAATTCAGCTAAATTTCGACTTTACATACGTAGAGAAAGTCTGTGCCAGAGCCTCGTCCGTTCTTCGGCAGGAATAAGTACCAAGTTAGCAGGTGAGGTTGGCTTAGGCCAAAAAATCTTAATGGACTCCATACACACCCATGTTAAAACACACATTATTATGTATTTAATAAACTATTCTGACATTTGAACTAAACTGTGTCGTTATTATAGGTACCTAGGGACACACATAATATTTGCGTATTTCTATCCTTAAAATATAAGTTCATGTAAACGATCAACCTGCCAACACATCTTACTACCTTTAATGATTTGATTTTCCCTTGACATTATGTCGAGAAGGTAATAACATTTGAAGGTACGGAGAGTTATTGGATTGCAAAGGTTATTGTGTTCTTTGGCTTCTTTCACAACTTGAATACTTTATTCGGTCCGACATCAGGTAGGAGGTGATTAGATCGTTATCAGTCGCAGTAAATCTCTTACAGACAATCAAACACGGGCAATAAAGCACATCAAGTAAATGTGAATTTTTAATTTAAGATAAAGCAAATTTATGTTTGTAGTATCAGCGCCCCGCGGTTTTAGCCGCGTAAGTCAAGATTCCGCGAGAATATCAGAATAAAAGCCTTTGTTTTAATTCAGATCTCGAACTATCTGCATACTGAGTTTCATTTCAATCGGTTTAATAATTTTAGCGTGATTGAAACACAATTATCCAAACATGTAAACTTTCGCATTTATAATATTATAGTGTAATACTTTACTCTATTCGTTGGAGAAGGTCTAGCAACGAAAGAAGGAAGATCCTAAATAAATTCAAACAATCAAATGAAACGAACAAACATTGTCCTTAATATTTGTTGAAGATGGCAAGAAAGGATAGAGGTCGTGAGAGTCAGGACGGGAGTTAAGAATGAGGGGAGAGGGACGAAGCGAGGGCTAGAGTGCAGCCTTCTCAGGGCGGTGCAACGACCTCGCAGCCTCTTGCCCACAACTGGCTTCGTTGCAAATGTTAGGTACCTATCTACACATTCATTCACGCTAGTCAAGTAGGTACGTACGACGACCGAGATTAACCTTAATTGACTTGCGCTGCTGCACTCTTAGTAACTGATTCACTATTAATAAGGCAGACGACGTAAATTTATTTTATTAACTACACTTTCAGTCTATGGTATGTGTAGAAATTTCGCCATTAGCTTCATTGGGTCAATGTGTCGTTGGTTTCTGAGAATTTAATGGTGTCAGCTTATTGAGACAAAATCACAGTTTTTTATTAAAATATGCTTATGAGGCCAACAACATCAGTACATTGTTTTCTTACAGTGTATTTCAACGTAAAGTAAATAAATGATCTAGCCATCCAAGGCTTTTCATAGAGAAATTCATGTCAGAAATGAAAAATGATAGAATTTAATAATAATAATAATAAATCCTGTTACGAACACACAGCGCCATCTAGCCCCGTGGTAAACTGCTAAGCTTGTGTTACGGTGGCTAGACAACGGATATACTACTTATATTTATTTTTCTTTTGTAAATACATACATATTATACATAGAAATACGCCCAGACTAGATACAAATATTTATTTTTAAGCATAAACATTTGCAACCAGCGGGAATCGAACCCGCAACCTTCTGTATTGCAGCCAAGCGTTCGCCCGACGCGCCACAGAGGTCGTCGATATTTTAAACAAGTGTTGAATAGAATAGAATAGAATTTGAATTTGAAATAGAATTTGAATAGAATAATGCGATAGAATTAAACAAGTGTTGTCAACAAAAGACTTAACTAGCAAATGATCAAAATATGTAACCCTCCATAGAACAACGAGAAACGGTGCGATATCTGGCTGGTAGTCATTGTGTACAGGTGGCGAAAATGCGCTCGACCGTGAATCCCCACACCACTGCCTACCGCTCGCTCGACTAACAACTGTTCCCCGTTTTTTCTCGTTTGGAGAGCAACGGCCTTCTGTTGACTAAGTATATCGAAAACTTAATTGTAGATCTTCCTTAACGCACATAATAAGTAGTAAGCCCTTATCTACCACGAAATCTAAAAATGCAATTATCATGTCATCTATTTTAACTGACTCTTTTGTCTATGAATACCTACCATAAATTCTTAAACAAATTATTGAAATCTTAACGTCTCACTTTCACGCAAATCATTCAAGTGCACGCTTTGCAGTTGAATCAATATTGCTAGGTAACGAAAACGAAACTAAAACTTTTAGGGATACGATTGCACACAATCCTGAGGGGTTTCGTAGCTTCCGGCGTGAAGGGGAAGCCCAACAACGAATAAAATACAAGGACCCGTATTGTATTACCGATATCCGAAAGGTTTTACGATGGTTCCTACCTAGTAGATAAGTAGTAGAAATCACTCATAGAAAGGATGTTCTAATTACTCTGTTTAATAATATAAGTGTAGGCAGCGTATCTACTGGGATTGGAGCAGATGGCTAGGAATGCCGCAAAACAACAAGCAAAGGAAAACCGGCCGCGTCGTCGACTGTTCGCCAATTAACCGCCTCCGACCTCTGAGCCGCATGCCTAACCGATTATTCCTTTCAATACTCCTCATAAAAAAAACTGATCTTACATCTAAAATCAATGCAAGCAATACCTTTACAAGAAGATGAGGGACCAAATTTACTTAATTTATGTAGTAATTTACAGGGAGAGGGAGCGGTGGAAGACTCATTTCGGATGCCTAGATCCACTTTGGGTCACTAAGCCAGCGGATTAAGTAGTCGTTTGTAGCAATGTACCTAGGAACTCGTAAACAATTAGGTAATGGAATAGATAAAGCTCAGCCAGACCACACAAAGCAGTTACGATTGCGCAATCAGACGCATCTTACAAAGATAGATCTCCGTCGCTTATTGCACTGCACTGGGCCACCACCTGCATCGTTACACGGCCCAATGCAATTTGTGCATTACGTTCAATCATTTTCACACAAATGTAAATTGTTTGTAGTTATTGTTGAAACACGGAATACTATGTAAGAATTGTGTGCGTGTCTTGCATGTCTAAACAGAAGTACCTACAGTATAATTACAAACTTCACTAAGCAGGAATTAAATACGATTTTCCTAATTACAACAATTAAAGAAAGTGGTTGAATTACAGCATATGTTAGGTAGGTATTTGTAAACATTACTGGTTATTTCGTTGCATTTTGACGTGTAATAAAAGCTTATTCTTAATGCCTAGCTATCCATTTCATCCATTCTGCAACAACATAACCTTTTTTTTTTTCAGAGGTGTGATTCCTACCGATTGTTGCAAGTTCTGCAGTTGCAAGTGACCTAACGACTGCTATCAGATAAAAACCGACAGTGCCTACTGAAGCACCGAGGACCCCGAGAAAATGTTTATTCCACACACATTAACGGTCACCCGTCGAAGGAATGACCGCGCCAGGCGATGATCAACATGGTCAAAACAAACAAGTATTTATACGGAGTAAAAGTTGATTGATTCTAATTTTACGTTCATGGGATATCAGAAATCGATCCGATAGAAAACAAAGAAGAAAGCTGGAAATTGAAGATAGAAATGGAAGTAAGAAATCGCCAGAAAAAAGTTGGAAGCACCATGAATGGGTGGAAAGTGAGCCGGCTGACGAGACGACGACGCCAGCTTCAGTTTCTGTTCGCACGCTCCCATGTATCATGTACCAGCTTGTTTTGTTTTCTAAATTAATGTTACATATGAATTGTGTACGGTGATCGTAAACATTAATCACTATTTGGTAATCTATTGATTTTTAGTTTTTTAATTGTCTGTCTTTATTTTAAAGAAAATTATTATTGTTGTGCCTAACCATACTATTGAATTATTTTTTCTTTTAAAAAAAAACAAATTATTTCGTAGATAACAAATTTTTGAAGATGAATTTCTCCTTTAAAATATTTTTAGTAAAAACCAAATTGGCAAGAAAATATCTATAATGACGATCATCTATTAAACTGGTCCCTTAAGGGACAAGTTACAGCTAAAACATTGTGAGCAAAATAATTGCTCTAAAGCATACAAGCCGAATAAAGAGAAATAGGTAAATTTGTAAAGAAACAGGAGGACAGATACAACTTTGTGGATTGTCTCTACAAGTGTTTGTAAAATACATAATAATAGGTACTTCCAAGGATGTAAACGGAAAACTTTTTGCAACTACAGTTGAATAGGAAGGAAACAAATGTTTCCCGCAGCTCACTGACTTTCCAGTTTAGAAAACAGCATAATATGGATTACGAAGGTTAATTGCATAACAACAATCAACATTCAGCGGTGTTACAGACAAAACCCGAAAGCGGTCAAAACTCATTTAACTTAAAAGTCAGTTAAAACTATATTTTGCATTTTAATATTTTGACCGAGTGTGTTTCTTAGTCATAATTAGTTTTAACTAAGATGGTAAAAATTGTCTAAGAAACAATGTTTTCCACGAAAACCGACATGGATTTAGGTTAAAATCGGTGTTGTAACCACATTTTTCTTCATAATTTTGACGGCGCAGGTTGGTTGTAAAATCATTCAGAACTAGTTTTTACTGCTTTTGAGTTTAACTGCAACTATACTGAAATTTTCAGTAGGTACCAGTAAAGGTCTACTAGAAGCAACATAGACGTTAAAGGCGTAGTATTCTGTGTAACTGTATGTATGTATATGTAACTATAATTTTAGATATCAAGCTTTGTCGATGACATTGTGATAAAAAGTGTATGAGTATGACAGGTTCAGATAAAACAAACAGAAACTATTGATCGCATATAAATTTATAAATAGTTACTAAATTAAGTATAAATATTACCTAGGTGTACTTTACTATTAACGCTGACAGAATAACCGCGTCGAATTGTATTTGTTGATAAGCTGGCCAAGGACCTTTATACAGCTACTAATAAGAGAAGAAAGTAGACACGACTTGGGGTTTCATCATTGTAAGTCCGCGGAATTGGGAAAAAAGGTCTCTGTACCTTGACGGTCTCTGTGGACGTTAGACGAACACTGGTTGCGGGTTCGATTTCAGTTATACATACGACCATAAATGTCTATTTCTGTTTCTGGGTGTTTTCTATATGCACCATGTATACTTGAAAAAAAAAACATGTACCTACTTATATTTATTTACAAGCCCAGGTGCTTAGTTTGGTTCTAGATTGTGCTGTGTGTAACGTACTATCCGCAATATTTATACTTTTGTACCAAGTTACAACGCAATCAGTAAGTTTTACGACGAGCATTAAACCTAGTCATACAAACATAGAGTTTCATTACTAGTATGTAGTATGATTAATATAATTCTATTATATGCAAAACTAGCTGCGCCCCGCGGTTTTACCCGCGTAAGTCTCGATTTCGCTGGAATATTAAGATGTGTTTTATTTATAAAACATTTCTATTGAATCACACTATCTACTAAAAAAACTGCATCAACATCCGTTGCGTAGTTTTAAAGATCTAAGCACACATACACATACAGACAGGGAAGATACTTTGTTTTATACTATTTAAAGAAATCTTCTGTGAAGGATCTACTTAGCGGGTAGAGCTAATAGTAATATCATTTAAACAGTAGGTATTATTACAAACATTAACGTTATTTCAAATTACACATGAATACCATACCAAATTGGCTAATATATAGCAGTGTTGTCTCAAAATGGCATATGTAAGTAATCATATTCGTAGTTAGTTTGGAAGCAAATAATAATCAAACTCAACTCGCTAATAAATTGGGCTACTGGGCTAAGGTAAAGACAGACCAAGTATTCTAACTCATATGTCTCATCAGAATAAATTATTAGATTTTTGTCAAAAACGGTTAAGTTGGTGGTAATTTTGCAAGAAATAACACACTCCGAGAGCTTTAGCTTAACTTTGGAAAACTTCCAAGAAATGTTAAAGGTTTTTGCAAAAAATCTACCAACAGGGAGGCACTGCTAAAATTGCTATTACTGCAACCCAATAGGAGTTTTTTCATTTGAAAACTATTCAATCATACGATTTGCATGCATTAGTAGGTACTAAATCTGATTAGCAAACTTATAAACGTGTAACAAATCCTTCTCGACAAATAAACGGAAAGTAGACTCGAAGAATCAACCTGTAGGTCTCGATATTCTCATGAACTCGAAAAACAAGGAAGTTACGAATAGGTATTGCGAGATAGGTATCTCTCGACTAGATGCTTGCGGTAGCTGAACACGGGCTGAGCAGTATCTTCGATAATAATCTCATTGGATGTGTTGGCAAGGTTAGGGAGGTAGGTAGATATATCAGTTACATACATGCAGATAAGCATAAACATACATATATAAATATCTCGATATCTAAGGATATCTTGAACTCGTTATCTGAAGAACTTATTCAACTAGGCACAGTTTTGCCCAGGTGCTCTTTGGCTTATGTAAACTTATGAAAAGCTGCATAGCATCAAAGTTATCTAATACTTATTAATTTTTATGTATTTGAATGCAATACGTATCTTTTAAATTTTAGTAGGTACCTATTTTTTTATTTATTTATGTTATATACGCGGCAGGGTCGGTATTGTCGAACGCCCACCGATGCTGCTATGTTGTTTTTTTAAAAACTTAACAGCAGCTTTATGCTGTGACGGTGCGCATTTGGTTTTCACACAACAAATTTTTGTTAGTTTTTTGTATAATTTGTATTTTTGTGTACTTATCTATCTTTATTTTGTTTATTTCTGCTCTATAAAGTTGAGTGCTTATCTAAATAGGTAGGTAAACTTGTTTTCTATCTTTCTAATTCAAATAGGTACTTACAGTCTTGCTACATTTAAAGTAAGTACCAACTTATTTTACGTAAAAAAATAATATAATCGCTAAATATTAATTTAAATGACTTAACTATTTAAATATAAGAATAATTTAAATGTTACTTACCAAAAAAGAAAGTTCCAAACGAGTCACTAATTAAAACTTATTTCAAAATTCAAACAAAACATTGCAGTTTCAACGTTTCATATCACTGAGATGAAGAAATCCATTTTTATAAATATTGCACTGACTAGGCACCTACTGAGTGGTTTACAGTTTTTATATTTTATATTCACGGTTGGTTTGACAGGCGGCTAGTGCCCACGGCGAGGGGCACTCTCTGTATGGAAGTTGTGATACTGTCTCTGTTGTTTGAACGTCCGTTCTCCACGAACGGTCGACGCGAATGTTACAAATGCTAGTAAAAATAAAAGCCGTGGAAGAAAGTTCGACGTCACTGCGATAAAAGCCTTTGCGTGGCGGGCTACCTACCTGTTTAAATCTACCGAGTTGAATAACAACTAATAGTGGACTTAGAGGCCTAACTGTTTGCCCCCGATAAAGTAACACCTCTCCAGTTTAATAAGCAACTTATACACATTTTATCAAGAACACAGCATTGGCTTAGTTGATTTTGTATAGAAGTAGTTCATACTGCGAAATGAACCTGAATACTTTTTATAGCGATATTCTAACGCAATCTAGATTTACGGAGAAACGTTAAAGCGGTTAATCCAGTTATAAAAATAAAACTATAGGCGGTCTTAATACGATGTTCTATAAAATGAAAAATATCAATAGGTAGCCAACGTCAACTTGCGATTCGCGTTTAGAAAAAAATGTAAGAAAGATAATTATTAAGCTCGGGAGGTAACAACATAAAATAAGACAAATTAATAACCACATTTGAACATATTTTATTAATAGCACAACAACACTAAAACTAAACTTTCATAATGCATTATCACATCTTTACCATTACTAGTATTATGAAGGCTTATCATTCTATTCCGAATGTTTAAAAATAATATACATGTTTTTTTTGCGCGAAAACGCATTGGCAAACTGAGGCACCTGGAATTGAGTTTGGGGACAGGTTTGGGTGATCTTCGTTAAGCATTAGATCTTTTGTTCAAAGCCGAGGATCATTTCAACGAATATACCTAGAGTACCAACATCGGAAATTAATTCAGAAGGAATAAATTTTAAAAAAATGCTGTTTTGTACAAAAAAATTACATATTTGCATATTTAGTTTTTTTTTTCGCTCACAGCTCGTACTCCCCTATTTAATTAACAAACAATTTATTTCAATACTATCGTAGTCAATTTCCAATCTCAAATTTGAAGGTTAACAAATAACATTTGACATTTTAGGATATGATAAAATGGCAAATGTTTTGTTAATTAAATACGGGAATACGGACTTCGATCGTTTGTAGGCTTACGTTACGAAGTTTATCAACTGACATTTCATACAAAACACAAATTAATAGTATTGCAATGGACATAAGTGCACAATCGACTAATGATCTTAAAGTGGGTATGCAATCATGTGGCCGACTGTACAGATCCCAAGTGATATATCGTAAATTTTAACTAAAATGTTGATTTTACTAAGTTGGTTTCTATCCCAATTAGTTGTCGTGATCCCTCTGCCTTAACCACAGACTCTGAAATAGATGATGCCGATACAGACATTTTTAGATACATATTGAGGCTGTCATAGGTAGCAAAATGTCACGAATTTCTCGTGACTACGACAATTTTTGGTCGTTAGCGAAATAACAGTGTTTTTTTCATTCGGCATGGAATACTAAGCACTGTCAATGATCGTCTGCATTCCTCTCCATGTAGTCAAATTATATTATCAAAGATATGATGCCTTCCGTCTAATATATCACCCAAAAATACAGCCTTCGCTAACACCTCTAGAACATTTCACACATCATCGACTTCATTAAAGCTAATTATTTACAATAAACATCTATGTAACATCGATTTAATCAATAATTCTCTAAAATACATCAAGTTTAACAACAATATCTATATTCCATTAGGCAAATTTAATTGTCTTTTACAAACATACGTTACGTACTTTACAGGTCAATTACCTATAGGTAAATATGTGGATATAATCCGATATATAAATTTGTAAAGTAAGACGGTATTTATCTAGTTAAGCTGCTAAACTTAATATGTCGCTGAAATATTGGATTTTCTGTTTTATCTTATTTTTATTTTCTTTTGTAAATACATACATATACAGAAACAAATATTTATTTTTGAAATACCTTTTCCCGGCGGAAATCTAACCCGCAATCTCCTGCACTGCAGTCGTGCAATCGATAGACGTGCCACTGAGGTCGTCAAATAGTATAGGGGCATGCAATATTGAAGCGATATATTAACTTTATAGCTAACTGGCTCTTTTATGGCCTATTAAAATCAATCGATTGAACTAGCAATGTCGAAGCAAAATTGAATTTAAAAATAGAAATATTGACTGCTGTATATTTAATTTAAAAAAAAGAACATTCTAGATTCTAGAGGCAGATGGGCACTCATCGGGTAAGTTTGTTGCGTAAGAGTATGCTCGCAATGGGCACAATAATAGTTTTTGGTACGAATCCATATACTTCGCTACTTGCTTTAAATTATAACTTTATATTCGTTTCAACTACGTCATCAATTTGATTATCTTTAATCAAATTGATGACGTAGACATTTATTCTTTTAGAAAGAATCTGTACACCAATAACGTTTTCTTCTTTTATGTCAACCGATACATCGCATTAGAACGTGCATCATCCGGCCGACATTTTTAACATGAATCAAATTACGTGAATTTTTGAAGTTATTGAGTTTTATAGTTGTTACAGCGAATCGCTAAAGAATGTGCTTTTGCTCGCATACAAATACCGTGTGCTTACAATGTCTTGTAGAGCGAATGCTTCCGATATATAACCGCCTTAATAAATGAATCCACAGTACATAGAACAGAACGAGACGTGTCATTTCAACTTAAGTTTACCGAGCATGATGTCGCCAAGCCCCACCTGCTTAATTAACTAATATAGCGTGCTAGGCATTATTGTTTATTTGTTTATACCGAATAGGCAATGAACTTTGAAAAACAAATCTACGCTTGAGAGATTTTGGGAGCGCATGCTCTTTTTCAGGTGATTTAGTCCGTGAGTTAGTTATTATATGTTCAATCGATATAATTTTAATGGCTCGGTGACAGCTGGAGTTAAGTCAAAATTCAAAATCCACCAAAATGCTTACTTCGCAACCCTGATCGTTCCAAATCTTTACGAAGGCGTTACTTTACAAATACTCTCAATCAGTAACGTTTGGTATTAAATATAGGTAGGTACACCATTTGCTTACTTTATTTTGATCTCTGTAAATAGGTATAGGGGGACTATAATATTCAAAAATATATCCATTACAAAGTGGTAAGTTCACATCTAAATCACGTTATGTCTAGGATATTACGTGAAATTATCAAAATAAATATATCTAAAAATGATAACAAATCAACATCAATATTGTAAGTATTTTACTTATATTCTAAACTAATACAACTACCAGTTCAAAGACAAAATATCTAACGACAAGTCTACATTATCTAAATTGATATCTAATTTATTAAAATTTTGGTAACTATATAGGTTTTAGTGTACATTTATCAAAGGACTTAAGTTACCAGGTGCGTATTTTGAAGTTTTAGTTTTGCTTCGATAATTCTTGATGACTCTGCTTGATATAATTACTTAAAGCTTCTGAAGTGTTCGTTATTTTATGCATAATAAATAACCAACTTTGCCAATCAAGAATTACTGGACTGATAATTATAAAAACTCTAAAATATACACCGGTACCCTCAGTCTATTTCTTACTGTAGTTCGTATATATGACAAACGTTTCGACTTAATAATTGATTTCAATTTACGGTTTTACAAAATAATTACTAAATCCCTTTACGAAACTGATTCGAATCGGAAGTCGGAACTTAAAGCAACGGTTTCAATCTAATTATTTTATGGTTGCGATTAACACGATTTTATTAAGTTAATGAAACAAATACATAAAATTGAATACAAAATGATGTGCATTCTCTTTATTTTACAAAGTAACAGGGAACAGCCGTTAAACAGTCTACTCTAGGATTTCACAAGAATTGTATAATGCCGGGCGGCGTGAACAACAATGCTCTCGCTACATTCTCAGAAATTTCAACGGACTGCACCGACAACTTTATTATATAATTCTCGCTTTTAATAATCTCTAATATATTCATTCTGAAGTATTCATGTCTTCATTACGTTATAATTTTTAACATCAATCAACTCTACCTAGTCATAAATTTACCTATTACGAAAACTAACCATCTGAATCACTAATCAAACTGAGAAGGTAGTGTTTTTATGTAACGCGATGATTACAGCCGCGCAGTTAGATGAATGAAACCCAGTAAATATGAACTGAGAGCATCTTAATCTCTAGCTAGATAGATACCTGCCACTAATTAAAAAATAAAAGCTAAAGTATCTAATCAGTTAGTTTCAAACTAACCAACTTTTAAGCTTTCAGAGCATCCTAGAAATTCGAAGAAAGTTGATTTACCTATTATTAAATGTTAGCATATGTCGTAAATCCAAGTTAGAACAATAGATGGTCATAATGGTCAAGTTACTAATGCTAAATTTTGCTATGAATTAGCAAAATAGGAGTTATAATAACCATTTATTTGTGCATATACAGACGGATTTAACACGTAGGAAATATTGGACGAACTACTTATCGTAGACGTAACGATCGGATGGTGCGACACGAAAATTTAATTTATACGAGTAACTTCTTTACCTAGACGTTATATCCTATTTTGTGCATACAATGGAAATTTCGTTAAGCCTACTAAATTATTTAAGCTCGCACTAACGTTTCTAATATTTAAATTCCTGTCTGTGACTAATGAAGGCAGAGCAAATCAAACTAAAGATGAAGTAAATATTACTTTATATTTAAACTAGTAAAACTAAAATAAAAGTGACAAATTAAATAAAATGATTCGTTTACACTCTAAGATAGATAGATACCTACACATAAACACAAACAAAAGAGAACATTATTCTAACTTGTATTTCAATACAGAAAATTTTAAGCATACCTCTTAGGTATATTATTTCATAATTCTATAAATTGATTCATATTATCTGATTCTACCCTGCGTTTTTAATAAATTTCTCTCGACACCGCACAGTAAATCACAAAATTAAAATATTCAGAGACCATCATCAAGTTTTAAAACATTATTAAATTGACAATATGAGATGAAGGATCAAATCATCTCTAAAAGTCATCGAAAATATGATAAATCAATAATAAATAGGAAATATTGTCTATGAAAAATATATAAATGTTTGTAAATTTAATATTTTAGCACCACTAGCCTATCTACCAACACATTGACGCAAGTATTGCCTTATGCCACTCAGCCAAACAACATATGATGTTGAACATAATTATTATGAATCGAGTATATAGGTTACATTTGGGCCGAGGTACATAAATTTCACACAAAGTATTTAGTTTACACCAGTACTACTTCCTCATGAAAAATAAGTATTTTGCTTATTCATAGTAAGGGTCTTTAATTAAAAATATAAGATCTTTAAAGGTTGTAAAAAGTATAAATAGTAATGTATATATTCTTTAAAATACAAACTTTAGTTATGTAGGTTTGTCGATTTCAATTCCATTTAATTGATGAGCAAATGATTAATATGTTTAGGTACGTAAGTAGTAACAGTATTTCAGCTAAGTACACCGGTAAATACCGCATTTGTTAATGGTACTACTAAGCAAACAAATATTTTAACTAAATACATTTTGTTCTAGACTGCTAAGTATCGAAGCACGAATTTTCCTAACTCTTTCCTTACGAGTTACGATTACTAGTTAACCTAACCTAATTAAGATAAATGCATTTAGTATTTCGAAACTAAATTCACGACAAGAGCAAACAAAACTTGACAATCAAATTATTAATTTAACACAAATATCACTTGGGTTGAGCTTGGGGTTGAATTTCTATAAAGACTTCTCAATCTAGAAAAGATTGAGTGTTATGCTTTTGGTGTCTTACTGTCTTTAGTAAGATTGTTAGATGTTGTTCCTTTTATCATCATGTCTGATTTTGCAATTCCGTTTGCAGATGTTACTGAGGTTGATGTGGGTAAAACAGAAACACTTGATGCTGTTACCGAAGTAGAACTTAATGGAGCTGATTTAGTTTTTGCAGTTTTCGATGTAGTTACAGAAGAAACAGGTGTAGATGAAGCACTTACCGATGGTGTTTTAGTCGCTGATGTTGTCGCTGAAGATGCTGGCAGTTGCGTTTTCCCTGATCCCGTTGATTTTGTACTCGTCACTGAGGTACTACTTTGAGGTTTTTGCGGGGTCGCCGACGTTACCTTTGTTGTATTTTTCGTTGAAGGTACTGTCACCGATTTCGTAGTTATTGCCGAAGTTACACTTTTAGATAAATTACTAGAAGTCTTAGCTAAACTAACAGTTTTAGTTATATTTGGAGTAGAAATGGTGTTATCATTTTTACTTGCATTTGGTATTGTGCTCGAAGGCTTGTTTGTAGTTTTTGAATTGGTGTTTGGTTTTTCTGTCGTATTTGAAGTGGCTTTACTTAATGATAAATCGGCAGCTCTTGCTTGTATAGTTTTGGAGTTTTCAGATTTAATTTCATTGGCACTTGGTTTTGGCGTTTTGTCTTTACTTAAACTAGTATTGTTTGGTATTTTTGATTGCATTGTCGAAATCGGTTTTGCAGACGAAGATACAATCTTGGCACTTGAATCTTTTGTAGTATCAACCTTATTGGATGTGTTAAAACCAGGGGCAATTTTACTTCTCGATGTATCCTCAATTGCAATACTTTTCTGTCTTTGTAATTGCTTGTTATCCGACCCACTGCTTGTTTTACCTGAATTATTAGAAATATTTGGTTTTAATATTGCATTCGGGTCTGTATTACTTTTATTGGCTTGGGTAATATCTTTTGTTTTTATATCTTCTTGAGTATTCTCAAAATTAGTTTTCACTTTATCATTAAGAGATTTATTGCTTTGGTTCGGTTGAACTTGAGTTTTTGCTGAAACTGTTGCCTTAATCGGCTCAATAACAGGATTCGTAGATTTTGATGAAGTGACAGCTTTATTTTCTTCTGTATTTACAGAACTTGTTGACAATACTGGTGTGGGAATAAGTCCATCTTTAGCTTTCTGATTGCTAGTTACTGTTTCGGTATTATTTATTGTCTTCTCGATGCTTGATGTTGTTGTATTATTTGATATAGAGTCAATCATCTTTGAAGTAGTTGTAGCTGTTTTATTTTGACTTGTTACAGCCGGTTTGCCGATATTTGTGCTATTCAGTGATGCCGATGTAACTATACTGGAATTTGGTGTAGTCGTCTTGTTTTCACTTTTAGCAATTATGCCAGGATTGTATACTGAAGTTCCGTTAATTGTGGTACAGACTTTCTTTTCATTTGTGGTGACATTGCCACTTTTAGAGACACTTAATTCCACTGTTGAAATGATAGGTACCGGAGTAACTTGTACTGGTTCCATGTGTTTCGTTTTTCCATCGGCATGTATTTTAGCAGTTGTAAATATTAAGGGACTAGGGCAGTATCCACTTGGCTTGCTGCTATCGATTTCAACAAGTATTTGACTCTTAGTTGTAATAGCTATTTTATTGCTATCATGACTATTAAATACATTCGTATTCATATGATTATGGATTGGGCCAGTTATTGTTGATTTGGGCACAAACCGATCATTCGAAGTGAATGTAATATTAGCAGTTGTAATAACCGCGGAAGATATTGGCTTTTGTATATCGCCCAATAATTTACTTTTGTCATTTATTTTGTCGTTATTGGTGTCAGTCTTGGATTTTGTAAAGAATTTGGCACTTTGGGACGTTCCGGGCTTCTCTCTATCCTGGCTTAGCAACGGTTCGATTACTGTTTCATCGACCTCCTTACAAGTCGGAGGTTTTCTTTTGAGAGAAGTCTTTTTATGTTTTAAAATTGATAATATCGGTTTCTTTAACTCATTGTCTACACCACTCGTAATAGAGGAAGAGTCTCCACCGTCATGAGAAGTCTGAAAGAGAGAGATATTGTGATTTGAGGTTGTTAAAGTTAAACAGGGAAGATAACAACCAATTAGATCAAGAAGGACAAGAGTATCTTTACCTTTCGCATGACGACGAGTGGGTGCGCATGCGGCGGTCAAGCGCCTCGTTCGCGCAGGACTGGCCGGCCGTGCAGCAACAGCACGGGCGGCGACAACTCGGGCTCAGTGCGAAGTGACATTCCGACACATGTGCCGTGTGTCGCACCCCATTCCTCAGTCGGGCGGGATAGTACCTTCGCTTTCTGTGAAATATTTTGTATACATTAAACATGAGCATTTGCCCACTATCTTACCTGGTGACGATGTGGTCCAGGCTTTCCTAGAAGATACCTACATAAGCTTTTCACGCTAACTTGGCCCTAAAAAATCAACTGGGTTATAAATATCCGCATAACAAGATCATTAACCTAATTTTATGTTTAAGTTTTGTGAGAATGAGACATACGGAAATCCAGCGCTGTGTTGGTTCGTGCGCCTCACAGATAATGCCACATCAGTTATTATGTTATTAGTTATTACATATTAGTTACATAGATTATAATAGTCTTTATTTATTTTAATGTTTTATTAATGCCGAAAAGACAACGAATAGCTACTAACTTTTAGCTTGTCTTGTCTAACAGCCAAAACATCTGTTAGTCATTCGAATCATTGTTTAATTCAAAATTTCACATTTGGCCAGACATTTTAATGGGTGTAAATAACGGAAATGTGAAAACATAGAGAGCAAACAAATAAACTATCTCAATGACGGCGGTGCGGCGTAGCGATGGCGCCCCGATGAGCTCTAGATATGACTTTATAATGGCGATCCGTGACGCTTTGCTTCGTCACTGTATATTGTTCCTATAGTTTTTAGGCAACTGTCTATTACCCGCCTATTAGCTCAGATAATGACATACCCTTTCCTTTCTAAAGATTACTGTTTATTGTAATTACTAAATACTAATGAAATCGCTTGTACATAGACAACTTTTACTTTTAGAGAAATGGAGAAATTAACTAAGAAGGTACTTACAAAGCATTATGAAATGAAAGTAGCAAGTGAAAAATTCGTACGTTAAACTAGCGTGAAGGACGTTCAAACGCATGACAGTATTATTACTTTAGCAACAAACCCATAACCGACAACAATGAATTCGTTCGATTTTCGTAACGCCTTGTCACTTAGATAAGTTGTTGCTTGCGCTATTTGAGCGCACATTTCAAATTGATATTTCACACTATGTGTTACACAAAAAATAAATTTAATGTTACTTAAGTATGTGCACCTACCTATCTACACTGTTAATGACATCTAATTTTGATATTGACATTTTAAACCTTCATGTTTCCACTATGTAACAAGTCTTTTTTCTTTTAATTACGACTAAAATAATTAAAAAAACAATACGTGAATAAGACTCGGGAATAATGTAAATATGAGTACAAACCGTGCAAGTTTAAAAAGTTTATTTTAATTTATTTCTTAATTTGACATCACATGACAGCTAAAAGCTATTTATATAATCTAAAAATAAAAGCAGTTTCGATGAGTAGCAACTGCATTATGTGATAAAAAATCTACTATTGTTATTATATATCAAAAAGAAACAAAAAATAATTTAAAAACCAAAAAAAGAAAATTGATAAAAATGACCAAAATAACCTCTACATAGGTACAGTGCCACCGACTAATTAATCTGTTTTATCATCTGAAGTCGGGCAGCCAAACTAAGTACAATATGGAACTAACCAGTAAAACTGCCCGACTTCAGATGATAAAACAGATTAATTAGTCGGTGGCACTGTACCTATGTAGAGGTTATTTTGGTCATTTTTATCAATTTTCTTATTTTGGTTTTTTAAATTATTTTTTGTTTCTTTTTGAAGTCGGTTTTTTAATTTTTAAATTATTTTTTTATTTTACCCTTT
Organism: Idaea dimidiata; assembly: GCA_949358125.1. Taxonomy (NCBI): domain Eukaryota; kingdom Metazoa; phylum Arthropoda; class Insecta; order Lepidoptera; family Geometridae; genus Idaea; species Idaea dimidiata. The sequence goes on along the minus strand of OX442339.1, from coordinate 7,712,795 downwards.
TTAGTGTACCTACCTACCTAAAAATCAACAATATTGTTACCGTAATTTTAATTATTGAGGAGTTTGCTGATGAGAAGGTGGTTTCAGGTGCCCCAATCTGTACTTAGTTCTTTAAGGGTCTATTCTTTTTAGTAGAAGTCCAAAAATGAGTAATTTATTGAATTCTGGGATGCTATTCTGTCCATCATTCCGAAGATACCACCTCGCAGCTTCCACCTTTCCATTAAAAAAAGAACTATATCAATCGGTCAAGCCATCTTCGTGTAATCGATGAACAATTTAGTTTGTATAAATTTGAATACAGCGTTTTGAGGAGCATTCCCGGTCCTCACTTCGGAGATCCTCATCAAATTTTTATGGGACCATCTCGGAGCTTCCACCTTTCCATTAAAAAAAAAAAATTCAATCGGTCAAGCTATCTTCGAGTAATCGATAAAACAACTGGATTGATTAATGCGTTTTGAGGAGCATTTCCGTTCATCACTCCGAAGACCCTCATCAGATCCACATCAAATTTTTATGGGACCATCTTAGAACTCCCACCTATCCATTAAAAAAAAAATCATCTTAATCGGTAAAGCCGTCTTCGAGTAATCGGTAAACATACAAAAAAAAAAAAATATACATACAGACGAATTGATAACCTCCTCCTTTTTTTGAAGTCGGTTAAAAATTGAAAGTCCTGACTGACTGAAATATACAGAGTGAACCACTTCCATGGGCTTTCAGAGGAATATGCTAAACTATAAGAGAAAGCGAAAAATGCTGGAAGGAGTTGCGTGCCCGATTTTGACATGAACTAAAATGGTATTATTACATTTTTTTTTAATTTATTGCCCTTGCCAGGAGTCGAACCTGATCTTTTTTTAAAATAAATTAACAACCGATATCATTGACCGAATGATAGTGTTGCTGATAAAAATCAAATTTCGAAAACAAACATAGTACGGTAAATATATTATTATGTCTAGACAGATATGTCTAGTAGTATCCACTCAGAGAGAGTTTTTGAATTTTCTATGGGCTCCGTAGATGAAACCGCGGTTCACTGCTAGTGTGGTAATAAAGAGTCAATAAGCTATAGCCAGCACATTGACTTTTGATATTTTAGTCTGGCAGATTAATTTATTCATCTGAAAATTTATTCATATAAATAAATGTATTATTAATATGTCTGTTATACGTCCAGTATCACGGGGCTATGGAGGATCTTTGGAAGGCGTGCGTGGAGCCGAAGTCAACACGTAGAGGCCCTTTTCAATAACAATTTTACTCGCAAACAATGAAGTGGACACCAAGCCGATGATTATCCCAGTCTGCATGCAAAATTAAACTATATTCAGCATTATACTGGCTTAACATATATTGTTAACTAAGTTATTCTGTTGTTGTTAATTTTGTTGAGTAACTAAGTTAACAAACTCAGAAGCCCCCTTCCCTACCCCCTTAAGTTTACAAAAAGTATACATCTTGCCGTCATCTACCGCCTATGTAAGAAAGATAAACTGTAAGCACATTTGATGCAAGTGTCATGTTTTAGGTCGGTGTTTGTATGGCGTGATTTGGCCATAGATTGTCAAATGTCTTTGCTTATACTATTTATCAGTCTCTGTTAAAAAGAAAGAGTTGCCGTAAAATAACTGTTCATAAAACGTTAATGATATTTTATGGTTTGACAACTGAACCCAGAACTATAGAGTTACTATAACAGTAAAAGTCGGAGACTGGAATAACCTCCATGATGTTGAGGTCGTCGGGCTCCTGCAGGTCTGGTCGACGGCCATAAGGACGACGTCGACCGGCAACACGCCGACGGCGTCCGCCCACATCAGATACCCGTATGACGCCGGCTAGTATGTCATCCAACTAACCTCCATGATGGTGAGATCGTGGGGCTGCTGCAGGTCTGGTCGACGGCCATGAGGACGACGATGTCGACCGGCAACACGCCGTCGACGGTCCAGCCGATAGCGACCGCCCACATCAGGTACCCGTACGACGCCGGCTAGTACGTCATACAACTAACCTCCATGATAGTGAGGTCGTCGGGCTGCTGCAGGTCTAGTCGACGGCCATAAGGACGACATCGAGCGGCAACACGCCGACGGCGTCCACCCACATCAGGTACCCGTACGACGCCGGCTAGTACGTCATCCAACTAACCTCCATGATGGTGAGGTCGTCGGGCCCGCTGCAGATCTGGTCGACGGCCATAAGGACGACGATGTCGACCGGCAACTCGCCGACGACGGTCCAGCCGATGGCGACCGCCCACATCAGGTACCCGTACGACGCCGGCTAGTACGTCATCCAACTAACCTCCATGATGGTGAGGTCGTCGGGCCCGCTGCAGATCTGGTCGACGGCCATGAGGACAACGACGACGACCGGTAACACGCCGATGGTCCAGCCGATGGCGTCCGCCCACATCGGATACACGTAATGCCCGTACGACGCCGGCTTGTACTCGATCCAGTTGAATACCAGGATAAACTGGACAAACCGAACATTATATTACCAGATTTAGACTCATTTATTGATTTCATGAGTATTACAGATGACATAATTAGATCAAGAGCGGTGTTGCTCTAGTGGTAGATACCCCCACTTTCATTCCGAAGGTCGTGGTTCGGCTTGCGGCGAATCCCGGCTTACCACCAATGTCTTTTTCCTTGAGGAAAAGTTATGTGCATTAATAACATCGCTCATACGGTGAAGGAAAACATTGTGAGGAAAACCTACGGCTTAGTTAGCTTCAGACGTATTGACCAGTTCTTTTATCTGGGCATAACTGACTAGGTTGGGAGGGTGGTATAGGTGCTGGCCTTCACTAGTCGCCATAAATTAAAAACTTACCACCAAAGCAGCTGGAGTGATCAATCGCCACATAGCACTCCAAAAGAAGACCCACAGTTTGGACTGTTTCCCGATCATTTGTTGAATATCACGGCAAAACTTCTCGGCTCCGTAGATCCAAGCGATCAGAATACATTCCCCAATTGCTATTATTAACACCGACCAGTTGGCAGCGTATTTGTCCATCAGTTGCAACCAATACATGCCACTCTGCAAATTGTGTTAAAAAATTCAATGATTGATTCACTGACTGAACTATATCGACGTTTTGCTTAAATCACTTATCGTAGAGACAAAAAATTTGAAGGATAAGTTCTTTTTGTTGTGCAGGTGTCCATTACAAAGGTTTTTTGGAAAATTCCAAGAGATCGGGACTAATGCGGGTGACCGAACAAAAATGGCAAACTACCGAACTGTTGCTACTGTGGTTGCAGTAACTTTGTTGTTAATCACGACCGAAAATCGAAATCTCCTACCAACTAATCATCATTTTAGTGCTATCCAGAGCTAGGATACCAAGAGCAATCATATTTTAAATCCCAAACAAGCAGAATGAACTCCCAAAATATTTAGATTTAAAATATAGTATTGTATTGTATTCCAGAATCTATTGTTCCAGCCAAGATTCGAAATTGAGATCTGTGGATCACCTTTACACAAGTCCTAAAATGTTGGCAGGTACAACCACTAAGGAAGACTGATCTGCACCCATATTATCTATCCAGGGACGTTTGACGACAGTGGAAAATGACAGGTACTAAGCAGTACATTGCTGCTTTGAGGTAATCACCGGTAAAACTACGTTAAGTCAAACCAGCAATGTACTGCATAATGCCTGTCCATTTCCACTGTTGTCCAACGTCCACTGGATATGTGGAAATCTAATACGGATGCAGATCATTGTTCCACTACCGCCTTCCTTCTTCTAGATGAGCGTGTTACATCTTAGACCGTTATCATTTACCCACAGTGGTCATTCAAACGCTTATCTATCGTGTGTAAAATAATATATCTTAATTTCAAGTGTTTTTAAGCCAAACATAATACCAGTCGAATAGTCATGGTCAAACTCGTTTAGGCTATCAGCTGTCAAAGATTACTTACGTTTGTAGTGAAGATAAGGCCGCCGAGATATCCAAAAATAGCAACAGTCAATACAACCCACACTTTCCTCTGACGGAAGTTGGGAAATCTGTCCAGTATTGCAGTTGTGACGGTCTCCATAAGTGCGAACTGAAATAATGGTAAGGAAGGTACGTTTTCAAATCAGCTTCTCAAATCAAATCAAATCATTAAGTTGACATTAAGATTGATTTAAAATAATGCATTTCTGATATTTGCATGCTAAGTTAAGTGCTGGTGAAATATGTTAAACTTTACCTACTAATTGATCACATTCTGTTGTTACCATATTTCGCGCAAATAAATGACATTCATTCATTCGCTCGCATAAGAGTTCTTTTTTTTTATAGAATCTACATCAACGTTGCAATTCATGGACATGCGATTCATTCATACTGAAATTCGGTATTCAATCAAATAGTTTTAATCCCCTTGTCACCTTCAAAATTCAAAATGTCTTTATTTAATTGGATGTATTCGATCACTTTAAATACGTCGAGCGTTCTTACAACTATGATTCTAGTGTGACTTCGGAACGCGCCCTCCGCTGAGAAGAAGCCACAAGACACTCATGGGGTTTTTTTTTGGTGATTCATCATCATCATCATCATCATCATCACCAGCCTGTTTCCACTGCTGGACATAGGCCTCTCCTATTGCACGCCACCTAGATCTACTTTCGGCTTCTCGCATCCAGTTTGTGCCGGCCGTCTTGCGCAAATCGTCGCTCCAACGATTTTAGTGATTACCTTGTCTCAAACATGTTACCTGAGAATCCAATCCCAGCGTTAGCAGCATCACAAAGAACAGTATAGACCAGAGCGGCGACACCGGCAGTCGCGTCACCACCTCAGGGTAAACGATGAACGCGAGCCCCGCTCCCTGGTCCACCACTTTATCTACTTCCACGTCCAGCTCGTGAGCCAGGAAACCGATCACGGAGAATATAACTAGACCGGCGAAGAATGATGTCGCTATGTTCGATACCGCGACTATTAGAGAGTCTCTGTAAAGAAAAATGATAGTACGGAACATGATAACAGAATGACTAGCGAAGTTACCGCGCAAATTCCGTTGTAATCGACATCGAAATCCCTCTGCGCAGTGAAAACGACATCGAAGATTTGCATTTGAAGCCGGATCCGTCGAGTTGAGCTGTCATTGAATGTGAGGTCTCTTGAGCTGCCGGTTTCAATGAAGTTGCCTTCAAATGCATGCAAATCTAAGCTGTCGTTTTCATCGCGCAGGCTATTCCTTTGCGCAGTGGGATTTCGACGCCGATGACGAAGTAAGATCCGCGGTCAGGCCCCAGGTCAAAATAGTCGGGTGCTGAATGTAAGTGTAAATAATTATTTACTTTTTAGCAAATTGTTAAAAGTGCACTTTGTTAATAGGACTCAAGGTCAAGTTAAGGCCCTATTCACACAATGATTTACCGCACAGTTTCATTTCCGGGGTTTTAGTACTGCGATTAAAAAACTGCGCGGAATGCGCGGAAATTCAATCTATAGTTTATATATATTATAAATCGGTAAGTTTACATACTTGTTTGTTTGTTTGTTTGTTCCCTCTTCATGGTCAAACGGTTCGACCGATTTAGATGAAAATTTTCATACGCGTAGTTTAACTAACCTATGCAAGTTTTTACCCTAACTTTTGATCCCGATAATCCCGCGGAATCGGGACTTACGCGGGTGATAATTATTTAACAAATCGAGACAGATCTGTATGAAAATCGACACAGGGGTAGAGTAAGTGATGTAGAGTAGCATCATCATGGTCATCCAACGTCATCCATCGTCATCATCATCATCATTATCATTACTTAAATAAGTCAATAATAAATAAGACTTAAAAATAAGTCTACGACTCTTGCAGCTTATCATTTAATAAAGCTGGTAACTGACTCTTTGGAAGCTAGGGTACCGATATGTGGGATCTTCATGGATATGTCCAGAGCATTCGATTTTGTAAGTCATGAAATTCTCCTGAAAAAACTAAATAACTTTGGTATTAGAGGTAACGCTTATAGTCTGATTGAATCTTATTTAGCAGATAGAGTTCAGCAAACTGTAACGACCAAGATATGTCCTAAAACAAAAACTCTACTGGAATATGGATCGATATTTAGACATAACAAATATGGCGTTCCTCAAGGTAGTGTGCTGGGTCCGCTTTTATTCCTATTATATATAAACGATCTTCCTGACGTAGTAGATGACCCAATGGTTCTGTTTGCCGATGATAGTGTAGTGGTCATCAGAGATATTGCTGAGAAACTAGAAAATAAAGCAAATCAAAATTTACTGAAGTTGGGTACGTGGATGGAAAACAATAATTTAGTGTTGAATATCGAGAAGACTAAGTACGTGCAATTTTATAACCCGCAAGGCAAAGCACCACAGATCAAAATCACATATAGAAATGTAGAAGTAGATAGAGTAGATAAAATTACTTTTTTGGGCATCACATTGGATCAACATGTTAGCTGGAAAGAGCATTGTCAGAATCTCTGTACAAAGTTGAATAGGTATGTTTATGTTTTACGAAGGATAGTAAATGTTTCCTCATTCAAAATTGGCTTAATGGCATATCATGGTTATGTAGGGTCTAACTTAAGATATGGTTTAATTCTTTGGGGTAACTCTTGTGAGGCAGAGTCCGTTTTTACCGCCCAAAAAAAATGTATGAGGGCATTATTTAAAATAAATGATCAGACGTATCACTGTGAACCTCTCTTTAAAGAATCAAATATACTGACATTATGTTGTTTGTATATTTATGAGGTATGTATTTTCGTTAAAACTAATTTTGATTTCTTCAAAGAGAAGCCCAATACCTACTCTGAACGGTTAAGAGATCGCAACTACAAAAAATTGATCGAACCAAAATTTAGACTGACAGGTAGCAGTAAAAGCGTCTATGGAATGTGTGCTAAAATTTATAATGCTCTCCCGTTGGATCTCAGACAATTGACGCTAAACAAGTTTAAAAAAGGGCTTTATAATTTATTATGTGATAAATGTTATTATGATGTAAAAGAACTTGTACCTGATTATATTATTTGATGTGCCTATATTGTAATTATTATTATTGACATTTGTTTTCTATATTTTTATCATTAAAATTTGTAGTATTAATTTATTATCATCACAATTATCATTATCTTTGACTTATTTATCGATTTATATTTGAAAGCTTAATTAAAACTTTAACAGTGCCTTGACATAAACAAATACAGAACTGTGACAGAATTGTAATAAATAAAAGTATTAAATTAAAGTTGTTGCCAGGAACTCCATTTTTAAATGATTATTGTGATAAAAAAAAAAAAAAAAAAATTTATTATTAGTACCTAGACAAATTTTAATTACTATACGCTCAATAGAGCAAATCATGTCGAGCTTTCTATTGTTTTTATTCCAACTGATTTGTACCATGATTATAGTGAATAAATGAATATGAATATGAATACTTACATGCAAACTTTACCCACCTACTACACACTGATTTTCGCACTGCGGTAGGTAGGTGTTCGAAAAACGCGAGATCGCGACTTGTGCGGGTGAAACCGCGGGCGTAGTTTGTATGCTCTAAACATCACTTTAAGCTTAATTTTGATACTAGAACTCGGTTTTCTAATGGCGCGGTTATAATACCGCTACGTTGGTACTAAAGTTGTTACTTACATGTAGCAATTGTTAGAAAACTTGTTGTAGGACGAAAGTGTTATCAAGCCGCCCCAAGCTGGGCTCAATGCAAAAAAGATTTGTACTGCTGCGTCTCCCCACACCTTGAAACAAAACATTTAGATTACCACATATTCTAAAAGCAATATACTTATAAGCTTTATATTCAGTGACAGACGGTCTAAAACAGAACAGCTACTCTAAATTTGGGTCGCATTTAAACAAATAAGCCGGTCTCAAACTTAAATATTTTCACAGTAATTTTTAATTTAGAATCTGCTCAATTATTTAGGTACCCCTCAAATTGTAAGTGACGTTAGCCGTCTTGCGCAAATCATCACTCCAACGTGCTTGAGGACGTTCGTTCCAACACTAAGTTTGCCGAGACGCGATCTCCACTCTAGAACCGTTTACCCTCTAATATTACTCTAGAACGGTTGTGGAGTCATTTAACTTTAATCCCCTTACTTATAAACGCTAATTAATGCGTTGCATAACTATGCATCGTTTGTCTTTTACTGTCACATGAAGTTTCAAAGTTGACAGACAGAGACAAACGTCACAATATAACTTAGTCATGTGTAAATAATCCTACTAAAATGTTATAAATGTGAAAGTGTGTGTGTTTGGATGTTTGTTACTCAATCACGCATAAACTTCTAAATCGATTGCGATGAAACTTGGAATATAGGTAGCTGGATACCGGGAATAACATGGATACTTTTTATCCCGATATTCCCGCGGGAACGGGACTTATGCGGGTGAAACCACGGGGTGCAGCTAGTATTTAATAAGTAAGGGAGTAAATTGATATTATTAGTATGATTACCTAGTATAATTATTATTAATTAGTATAATTCAAAAATGTTTAAATTAGGAAAATATATGTTTTAAAGACTTTGTTTAGTCTAATATCATTATAAGCTCATGTTTGTGTCTACAAAATGAATAAGATCTTTTGTAACCAATTTGTAAATAATTATGTGTCAAATAAATAATTTTAAAAACAAACAACAACAACAGTATGATTACCTGGGCATTGGCCAGTTGGCTAAAGTCAGGTGTGAGATAGAAGAGAATCCCGGTCGAGGCCCCCGGCAAGGTGACCCCGCGGAAGAACAGAATGACAAGCACCACGTACGGGAACAATGCAGTGAAGTAGACCACCTACAAGTAACGAACACCATGTTACAACGAGAAATGATGGCCTCTGTGGCGCTTCGGGCGAAGTCACGGCTGCAACGTACAAGGTTGCGGGTTCGATTCCCGCCAGGGACAAGCCCCTGTGTATTTCTAGTAGAATGCCTTGAGCAATAAACAGAAGAAATATTACGATGTTACTATTTTACTTTATAAGAAATCTTGATTCTTAGATAAATGGAAATTAAAAAAACTTGTATTGTATACTTGTATTGTTATAAATATAAATAAACAAGTAGGTACCCATTTGGTTTAAAATACTTACGAAATATATTCGAAAATACCTGTTTTTCATGCTAATATTCGATCATAAATATATAAGATATAAACCCGAAGAAGCCTTCAAGAAAGCCTTCAAGGTCACTTCTATAACAATTAGGATGTTACATAATTAATTGGCTCTAAAGGGTCATGCAAAAATCCACCCAGTTACCATATCAGATGGTGCTTCTGAAAGCCTTCTGTTGGTTGATCTAGTAATTAATAACATACGTTTCTCAAATAAGTTTGCATTAGCATATTGCAACTATACCTTTCCAGAGGACTGCACGCCCTTGCAGAGACAAAGGAAGACGATCAACCAAGCGGCTAACAAGCATATCGCCATGCCGAGCCGGATCTGCCCCATCTCCTCGATACCAGATGACAAACCCAACACTTGATTACTGAAATACAAATACATTTACCCCCTTACTTATAAACGCTGGTTAACACCTGCATAACTATGTATCGTTTGTCTTTTACTGTGACATGAAGGTTTAAAGTTGACAGACAGAGACAAACGTCACAGAACTTGGTTACCTGTTAATCATCGTTTATTAGTAAGGGGTTTAAAGTTCGCACGATTTGTACTGTTCGTAGGTCGTAGTAATATCTTTGAACAGTACAGTCGTACAGGTTAAGCAACGCTTACCGCGGTCAGTACTTGGATAGGTGACCGATAATGTGTGTGACAAACATTATATTTTCTTGAGCTCCTTCGTAAGAGGGCACGTTAAGCAGTTGGTCCCGTTATCACTGATAGCTGCAGTCGTCGTTAGGTCAAATTGGAGACCTAGAACATCTGAAAACTCTAAGACTAGGTGCACCACGTCACCATACTAAAAGAAGAAGATGTAGAAGACATCAGCTGTACTCTACAACGAAAAATGTAATCACGGAGATTCGGAAGGTACGTTAAGCAAGTGGTAAATGTTACTGTAAAAATTTAATTAGCAAAACAATATGGTGATTCAAAACTTTGACCGGAAACTGATAAAAACATAAATTATGAATGGATATCACCACACTTTGATACATACAACATGTATCTAGGTTTCCGGTTCGTGAAAGTGACTTACGTGAAATATTCTTCGGCCGGTGGTCGTCTGAGAGCGAGATCGGCGAGACGGCGTGTTATGTTCTGCGATATCGCATAGCTTTGATTGTAACACCTTCGCAAATAATATGTCCCGTTTTTAGCTTCGCAGTCGTCTGCCTCTTCGTATGAATAGCAATCTAAAATGGAATCGTACTCTGTATTCTAGCCTAGCAGAGTCTGACGATCTTGTATGCACACCTATACAGGGTTAAGGAACGCCTGGCGCGATCATTACATGGATGGTGTATGGGATACAAGCGGTCTAATCAATAATTCCAGTATAGCACAGCATTTCAAAGAGGTTTAAAATACAGAGAGCATCGGTAGATATCGGTAAACGAACACACAGCGCCATCTAGCCCCGTGGTAAGCTGCTAAGCTTGTGTTACGGTGGCTAGACAACGGATATACTACTTATATTTATTTTTCTTTTGTAAATACATACATATTATACATAGAAATACGCCCAGACTAGATACAAATATTTATTTTTAAGCATAAACATTTGCATCCAGCGGGAATCGAACCCGCAACCTTCTGTATTGCAGCCAAGCGTTCGCCCGATGCGCCACAGAGGTCGTCATAAAAGAAAGAAAATAATAATATAAATGAATGAAAGTTTTATAAAATCATTCCCAAAACACAATGACCGATTCTAAACCTCTTTCACGCTTCAGATTTAGACTAAAACTCACGTATAGTGCTCCAATCAGCGTCACAATTCTGCCAGGGCAGCTGATAAAATATGCTCGCAAACGATACGCTCATGTAATAAATCGTCCAAGCTATAATAAGGTTGTAGTAGAGCATCACGATGCAGGACACGATGACCATCCCGTATCCCAGACCGCGGAACAGAGGGCAGAATTTGTTGTAAACGGCGACCGGGCCGAGCGCGGCGTATTGACCGAAAGATAGCTCCATGAACATTAGTGGTAGACCCGCTATTATCAGCATTACCGTGAATGGTATAAGGAATGCCCCTGAAAATAATAATCTTTACATAGTATACTATAGACTAGCACGGAACTATATTATCAAAAATATAAACATAACAGTCAATGATCACAGGAAAAAGTAAACAAAAAGCACTTTCAAATAAATGTGTGATTTTTATGTTTACATTTTTGATCTGAGATTCTGAAAAGAGCTTAAAGCTAGTTGCATTCCGCGTCTAGCTAGTCTAATCTGTTTATTCGCTAATTCCTATGTAACGGATTTTGATGTGGATAAAAATAAATATTTGTATCTGGTCTGGGTGTCTTTCTAAGTATAATCATATGTATGTATTTATAATAAAAGAAGTATAATATCTACTATATCCGTTGTCAAGTATCCATTGTACAAGCCTAGTGTTTAGTTTGGGGCGAGATTGAGCTGTGTGTAATCATGTAATGTCGTGCAATATTTATTTATTAATTATGTTTTTATAATTTCAGAAGATCAATTTATGTTCCGTAGTAGGAAGGACTAGCATCTTCCCATGCAATATCGATACCGTTTATAGCATACAATAGCAGTAATTACAGCAACATAGTCACAGCATTACGCCCGTCCTTAAAGCCATTGAGTGGCAAAGAGATTGAAATACTCTCTCGCAGTGCTCCCAAATTTACTGCGCGGAGTGTGCAGCGAGCGAAAAGCTGTACTTCAAAAATCGTACCTATTTATGATGCTTGCGGGGTGCAGGCATCATATTTTTTCATATTTTAAATCCAGTATATTACTCTCTACATTTCGTATCATTCACACTTAGAAAACTAATCGATCGTTTAATCATATGTGAGAACTTTTAGTAAAAATCCGGAAATGGAAATCGTGTTGCATTTTAAATCAATAAATAATAAATTATGTAAACTATAGAAGGGCCGTTAAAATATGGGCTTATATAACGCAGTAGTGTGATATGAATATGGATATTTCGAGAAGGGAAATCAATGCAAATGAGATTTTTTTTCTTGTCAACTCATCGTGCAATTATAAGTCATAAAAACCAATTAAAAATATTCTATCTGATCAGAACATGATTTATCGGTGAAATCGGTAAGCTATTTATTGACTTTAACTATAAATTGGCTGCCTGATGCGGCGTCGCTCCGTGTGCGCTCCGCTTTTTCCGTAAGAATAATAAGAAAGAAAATATATATAATTTAATAATATTACACGACATTACAGACAGAGCAATCTAGCAATAAATTACTATAATACAGCTAAACCTTTTAAAATTAGTAATTTAGGTCTCTAGCCATTTACATGCCAAGTTTCGTCATAAAAGTAGTTTTTGCATGAAAGAAACAAACACACTGATACAAAATATTTTGCTAATATTATAGGATCGACTTAATTCTTTTGAACTAGCCGAGCTCATGTCAGAGTTCAGCGACCCACTATTAAATCTCCTGTGTTTTTAGGATTTATAAATATTTTACAAAAAAAACGTACCATCACAAATTCTCTAGAGATAGGATTTAAACCTGTGCAGTGCCCAACGCTTACCAGGCGAGTGCGCTAACCATTGCGCCACACGGGAACCCACATGACACGGTGAATAAATAATGCATCATCTGCCTGTTAGTCATTCAACTAAAGCTCGATTTATAGGATTTGCCAAAACGACTTCTTTAAACTTTTTAATCTTAAAGGATTTCCTTCCATCAAGATAAAAACAAGACCCAGACCCAGTTGATCAAGTTTCTTTATTATTCTTTACTCGACATCCTAAGCACTAATCCTACTAATATTATAAAACTGAAAGTGTGTGAGTATGTATGTTTGTAACTTAATCACAAAAAAACCATTGAACCGATTGCGGTGAAACTTGGAATCTAGACAGTTGGAGCCCTGGAATAACATAAACGCTACCCAATATTCCCGGTATTCTTTTATCTCGATGTTCCCGCGAGAACGGAACTTAAGCGGGTGAATCGGCGGTACTTTGTTACTCAATCACGCAAAAACTAGAAACAAGAACCGATTGCGATAAAACTTGGAATAACACCTAGGCTACTTTTAATCCCGCGGGAACTGGACTTACGCGGGTGACACCGGAGCTGGTTTCTCTATAAATCTCAAATGTATCTACGTCTGCTAGACTATCTCTTGAAATGCTAATTGCTTTTTCAAATCATCTGGTAATCTGAGTGTACACGAACTAACATAGACGAACTCGGCGCTTATTGTGTTGTTTAGGCCTTTCATTATAATTAAGTAACACGAGTATGAGACCGCGTTTGTACTGTAGATAATTATATGCCGTTGAAAGCTCATATACGACTAGCTAGGTATGTAGTGGACAGATTCCAATGTAAATGTAAAATAGCAACTTAGATCCGAATGGTAGATTTTGATTCAACAAATGTATAACATGCTATGTCTGCAGAGTAATTACTCTCCAAGGGATTAACGTGATAGAAACAAGTCCATGGAACAATAATAAATAGTGTTAGAATTGGGTTCCCCAAATTTATCCGCAAGCGTATTTTTGAATGAATGACATTCGAAATGAAGAATAACCCAAAAATACCATGGCTACGGGTCTATACAATGCTTTATTTAATATAAACATAACTAAAAATATTATACTAATCTTAATATAAACGTGAAAGTTTGCATGTATGTATGACTGTGAGTTTGTTCAATCTCTATCTCAGTCACGCAAAAACTATTCGACCGATTGCGATGAAACTTGGAATATAGGTATCTGGATTTAGAATAACACATAGGCTACTTTGTGTTTATCCAAGTCAAAAAAAAGTCCAAAAAACAGTATTATACAATATGCTACCTCCTGCCTCCTAAACTAGGGTACCCTGTGTGTCAGGAGAATCTTCGTAAATCAGTCAGTCAGTCTAGTAAGGAATATGTATCAGAAACTAACCTCCTCCATTATTGTAGCACAGATAGGGGAACCGCCACACGTTGCCGAGCCCCACACTGTAGCCCAGCAACGAGAGAAGGAAGTCGAATCGTCCCGTCCAGTTGCCGCGTTCCGGTTCCGCTTCCTCTGCCGCTGGATCTCTGTTCTCCTCGTGATTCTAAAATTATACGTAAATTTAGATTTACGTATACTTTAGATTGAGAATGTTAAGGGAAAAGATCGTAGAAAATATATCAGGAGCTCTAGATGTAGATTCAGGCATTGCTACATGTAGGAGAACACCTAATAAGCTATAGCTGCAATAACTGTATTAGAGTTTTGATCAGCAGAACATTCGATCTTACTAAAGGCATTGTATAAAATAAGTTAAGTACTTTCTTTTAGTCTTTATCACAAGCGAGGGATTCGATATATGTATGTATGTATGTGGTACGCTCGTGAATATATTATTCACACCGTAGAGCCTCGCCCAAGCTTCATTCTAAAATATAAAATCCGATTGATATTGCCTACTTCCGGAGGTAAATATAATATAATATTCAACCAGAATGTTATAAGATATTAATTTCCAATGTCTCAGCGGCCAGACAGACCAATGATCTCGAACACGTAACAAAATGTCAAATTAATTCAGAATTTTAATGATGTTGACAACATTTAAAATAAATGCTTTACTGATTTGATTTATTTGATATACCTAGCAACAGTATATGAAATTAAAATAAATATGGTCGCTTATTTGTACAATGTTTTACTTTTGAGCTTTCTGTGTCTTGCTTTATATATTCATATTCATTTATTGATTGCTTTCATGAGTATTACAGATCATATTTTTATAAATATAGCACATACATGATGCTCGTTGGGCTTAGAAACTTTTTAATTAGTTACATTTTACGTTTATATTATTGTGGGATTGAAATTTTATAAAAGGCATTTTTTAATTATTTCCAGTTTGAATTGTTGATCGTGAAACTTTCTGGTAGTCAAAACAATATTTTATTGCCATATTGTCTTTTAATGTTACCTGATTGTAATTGATGTTGGATGTGCAAATAAATAAAAAATTGTGTTGTATATACGTATGTAAGGAATTTTTTTGGGAAGATGTGATAGAATGTGGTCCTGAACTTTCATTTTCTTAAAACTGGAAGTAAGTTGCGTGTAAGGGATGATTATCAGAAGATCGGGTCGTATCCTGGTCAGAGCGACGAGACGGACTATTTTGGTATAAAGACTGCTTGACTGACTTCATACCAAGACTGACTGTAACCCGGCCCAGACATAGCCCGGCATACTTGTAGTATAAGTAATCCTTTATTGTTTAATTTCAGTGGCATTTTAATCAATTTACTTTCGTGAAAGATAAAGAGTGCACAC
The DNA here is from genome assembly GCA_949358125.1 of Idaea dimidiata. Lineage (NCBI taxonomy): Eukaryota > Metazoa > Arthropoda > Insecta > Lepidoptera > Geometridae > Idaea > Idaea dimidiata. The sequence continues at coordinate 7,697,311 of OX442339.1, read as the reverse complement.
CAAAGTTATGTTAATAACATACAACACAATTATAATGTTATTAACTCTTACAGCTTTTACATTGATTTCTGTTAAAGAGTTTTTACGGAACAAAAAATATCTTATTTTATGGTTCCTTTATACAAAGTTCTATCATATATATGTATATGGTCGAATTTCCGTACCTCATCTGAAGTTAATGTTTCTTCGAGAGATTTTAGTCCCTATCGATTGATGTAGTAAAACGTACAGAATGTTATTTTGTTGGTTTCTAGTCAGTTCGATTTCTGGATGTGCCAAGCATAAATTCAGTAGAAATTCAGAATATGTTTTATTTTTTTGCGTCATTTATTTTATCATCTCATCACCAGTATTAAGCGTAATATTCGCTTCAGATAAGGTTTCTAAATTTCACCTTATATATACAGCAGTCAGCCTTTAATACAGCTAAATTAATACCCACCCTATATACACAGCTTAATACCTAAGTAAGTTTACCTAGTTCATATTAAAAATAGAAATAAAAGCAACTCTGCAACATAGTAAGGTTTCCTAATTAACGTTTAGCCTCCCAATCCCGCCGGAAATTAAAAAACGTGAAGACGAAAACAGCTGAACATCATGTGGCAGTTGGCATGCCTTCGACTAAATCGATATACACCGTGACCTACTTCATGCACACTGAAGCACAATTTTTATCATCATTTTCACATACAGATGAACTAAATACTTAAAGAGATTTTTGTTTAGCGAATCATCAGCTAAATAAGCAACTATTTCAAATCACCTAAGCTATCTGACTTAGGTAAAGTACTTACATCCGAGAATTTAACGTCCATTGCTGGAATATTTTTTGCTACAGCTGAAATGTGACTCTTTTTATTGTTTTCCATTGTTAGATCCGTAGAGGCAGTTGGTAGTTTGTAAACTATTTTAATGCGAATCGACGGCCGAACATCTTAACAGTTAGAGTAATCTCCTCGATGGCACGAAGACAAATAGACTTCTCAATATACATCACAGAACCCTAATTTTTGTATTTGACGGTAGCCCCACACTCATAACACACGCAGCACACACAAAACAATCCGATACAAGACTAATTAAACTGAAATAAATCAAACGGCAGACGACTTAAGTGTACATTAAATCGAAAAATAGAAAACGCAGGAACGCGCAGATGTCAAGTTTCGCATCGACCAAGCTCTGAATGAACATCTAGGTCAATATCAAACCTCGGCCGCCGCAACCCGCACCCACCCTTTACCCCGTCGGGAAATTTTCTTCGCTTTTCCATTACCGTAATATAAAAATACTTTTGACCCTCAACCTTATAGTCATTTGATATTAGAATGTTCTCAATACCCATTTAGACATGCTAGGCAGGTGCTAACAATATTTAGTTTTTTTTTTCATTACATTTCAAAAAGGAATCTCTCTTGATGAATTTAACGTTAGTTAACAAAAAGTTCATAAAAGAATAAGCTGCTTATCTACTGTTCTAACGATTTGCGTTACGTAAGTGTTTTAAAACTCTCCTTTATTGGGTAGATAGATGGTAGCATGGTAAGTATCTCTTGAAGTACGCAATATTTTCAAGCGAAATGTATTGTGATGTACCTATAACGTTTTATCAATCATCCCTAGGCAGTCGTTATACCATCCGGTTTCCAGATTTCTTTTGACCACATCGAAAGAAATTCGTGTACCCACCTATATTTTCTTTCCATGTGAACTGGCTGACTGAGGAAACCTGCAAATCGGATGGTGTAAACAACTGCTCTATTCAGGGACGGTTGTTATACACACTGATATCCCCATGGAAAATCTCGGTCAAGGACAGGAAACTACTACTTTCAACCGCTATAAACCCTTTTTCATAATGTACTAAAATCTCAATGAAAGCTAATAGTGGTCATATATTGAGTTTTTCATGGCGCGGCGCACTTATGCACTATGCACTCATAATATAATATATTAACTGCTTTGTCCTGACTGACTGATGGATCATCGCATAGCCTAAACCGCTTTATATATGATGTAGGATAAGCAAGAGTTTTTCGAAATTCGCACGATTTCAGGCTTATGGGCGGCGGGTGAAACCGGGGGAACCAGACCTATTCCTCAGATTTTGCTCAAGAGAGTAAAACACCGCACGAGGTTTCGAACCTATCGTCTTCTGTAATGTAGGTTTAACCGGCGTAAGACTTGATAATGAGCCGAAATGTAGGCTGGTGCAGCCATTCAGGAACCCGTTTAGCAGGACTGTCTCATCTGAGATCAAATCCTCACTACCAAGTGTTGAAATAGTGGTCAAACGTTCACTTAACATCTGCATATATATATATAAAATGCTTTAGCCTGGCTGGCTGACTGACTGAATGACTGACTGATGGATCAACGCACAACCTAAACCGATGATAGTAGAGGGCTGAAATTCTTAATATCATACTAGCTGCGCCCCGCGGTATTCCCACGGGATTGGAACTAACAAGGGTGAAACCGCGGGACACAGTCGTTTTACAAAAGAGGAAGTGTTGTATTATGCGAGTGCATTATTATGGTTTCGGACCTAGTTCGACAATGTAGACATGTACCTTGTAAATGTTTTACATTTTATGACGTAAGGGTGTGAAAATCGATCGATGTGTACTGTCTAGTTTTCCTTGTGAATCGGTGTAAATGTTGAGTAAGGTCAGTATATATTTAACAAAAGCTAGCGACGCGACGGCCGGTAAATGTTTTATGAAAACAATCGGTTGAAAGAGACTATTTCCTTTGGCTTCGTCCTATCGTATAACGTACGTAAGTATGACGACCTCTGTGGCGCATCGGGCGAACGCTTAGCTGCAATGCAGAAGGTTGCGGGATCGATTCCCGCTGGGTGCAACTATTGGATTGCTTTAAAAAAGTAGTATATCCGTTGTCTAGTCACCGTAACACAAGCTTAGCAGCTTACCATGGGGCTAGATGGCGCTGTGTGTTGATCAAAGAGTTTATTATTTAAAAAAAGTATACCTAAATTGGGGAGTAATAAGTTCAATTGAAAAGGATAGCGGCTTGCATGCTAATTCTACTAATATTATAAATGGATCAACGCACAGCCTAAAACAGCTAAATATGATGTAGGCATTCGATGAGCAAGGGATTTACGAAATTCGTAAAATTTCGTGTCTAAGTAAGAAAACGAGTATGTTTGTTACTCCTTCACGCAAAACTGACTGCACCGAAACTGCACATAGTAGAGTGTTCATACGAGGGCAACACTGGAAGTTTTTAGAATGGGCCACTTGTGAATAATTTGCCAGTAACTTGGATATTTCAGCATGACTTTGACCCAAAGCACACAGCACGCAGCATTAAAGTGTTTCTCTCAGAACAATCGGTGACAATGTTAGAGTGGCCTGCCAATAGTCCGGATTGAAATCCCATAGAAAAGTTGTGATAGAGATCTTACTATAATATTATAAACGCGAAAGTTTGTGTGTATGTATGTGAGGTTGTTACTCTTTCACGCAAAAACTACTGAACCGATTGCGATGAAACTTGGAATATAGGTAGCTGGGGACCTGGATTAACACATAGGCTACTTTTTATCCCGATATTAACGCGGGAACGGGACTTAGCGGGTGAAACCGCGGGTCGCAGCTAGTACATAAAGAACAAACTCTCGCAGAATCATGTTACTAATATTCATGGACTTTACAGTATACATTTGAAAACGGTTGGAGAAGTATTCTTGTAGAAACTTTTAATTAATTAGATGAATCAATGTCGCGTCGCTGCAAAGCTGTAATCGATGACAGAGTCTGTACCCTACCAAATACTAATTGTCTAAGGATGTAGTATTTCTCAAAACTATTAGGGTTTTGTTCAATTTTAGAATTATTGAAATAGGTAATGATTTATGGTGTTTCTAATTAGTTGTCCGGTTTGTTTCTCGTATTTTATTTTGATATAAACTTAACTTTCAGGTTTAGAAAAACAACCGTTTTCAGTTACCTACTATAATGGTAAATTACTACAATGTAAATATAATATCCAAAACATCGATTTTAATACGTTGGACCACTCAATGATACGATAAAAATTCGTTAGAAAAGTAATTCGCAATAAAAATATAAACCCAGGTGGGTGTTTCTAATTAGGGGACCACCACTGTATATTCACGCGCCCACCCATGGCAAGATAGACGCATTTTGAATTATTTATGACCTACTTTGTATTTTATATATTTTATTAATTAAACTCACTAGCTGCGCCCCGCGCAGTTTCACCCGCGTAAGTCCCGTTCTCGCGGGAATATAGAGATAAAAAGTAGCCTATGTGTTATTCCCGGTATCCAGCTACCTATATTCCAAGTTTCATCGCAATCGTAGCAGTTTTTGCGTGATTGAGTAACAAACACACATACACACATTATTCAAAATTGTCTGTGTCACGTCAGCATGAATCAAATGACAAAATCGTGCAATGGTTACTTATTACTTTATTACTTTCGATGTCATTTAAGTCAACAAGAAAGTCATGTTATGATAGAATTCGATTAGCCTTTCATAATGAAGCTCTATCTCGCGCCACTGTTTACCACTGGTTTAATTAATTTAATCGTGGTCGCAATCTCACCGATGATTTGCGTGAGGCACGTCCTTCTATGGCGACGACTGAAGATCATCAGTGTTGTACGGCGTATGATAGAGACTGACAAAAGAGTGACCTATCAGCAGATTCTGACAAGATTAGGCATAGCTATGAGTCATGAGCGGTTAGGAGCTTTTGCCCCAAAAACTCCTCTAAGGACGAGTGGACATAGTGCTTTTCCCAGTGGTTCCATCGGATGCAGCGATCGATGTATAGATGGACCCTTTTTTAAAGCTATAATAACACTAAAATCTTGCTAGTTTGCTCAGTTTTTGAGTTTCTAAAAACTTTCTGTGTCACCCTCGTAGTACATACCTTCAGATTACTCGTAATTAATAACTATTTACTACTTACTACTACTAATCATGTACTTTCGCTATGTAAGTTCATGTGTTCGTACTTCTTTCATTTAATCTACTATCTACATTATTTTAGGTATATTTTTATATTTACAGAGTGTTCCAAAATCGTTGTACGACAATCGATGCAACCATTACGGAGGGCGAATCGGAATTCGGTTCACTGCGGTCTTTCAAACATAACAGCACCCGTATTATATATGCAATACCTTGCTGCTTTGAAGTAACGTGTTATTACCGGTGATTACCTCAAAGAAGCACTGCATAGTGCCTGTCATTTTCCACTGTTGTCAGACGTCCACTGGATAGATGGTGCTGGGCATTTATTTTATAACTAAATCGTCTAACCTTAGCTTCAGCATCATTCGATCTTTCTCGAAAACCTTTCAGCAAATGTTTGGTAAGAAATTACTTATACTTCAACAGCTTTAGCGAAACTCAGCAATATTCCCAAACTTTTCGTTTCGTTATAATGATAAGTGACCACCCGTCACTTACCATTATAGTGGTGATCAAACGCTCGTCCATCAATAATACTTAAAAAAGTTAAAAGTAAGTTTTGGTACAAAAACTTGCGCCTAAAGTTTTAGTGAAAATCTTAACTTGCCCCAAACTTGCCCATATCTTTTATCGTGTTGACACAAACTCATAATGGTTTATTCCCGGTCGTCCGGGAATCAATCCTCATAATGTATACTTAATAAGGATTCCTGTGGTTACATAGCTTAGTATATCTGTAAAAAATTTAACTCTGTTGATCAACTCGATAGATTGAGAGAACTAACGTTTACAGACGGTCATGCCAGTGAGCTAAGAAGGGCACTGTGTTTTCTTTTTGAGTTACAGTACCGTAAAATCCAGCGTAAAATTAGGAAAATATATCTGTATGTATGTGAAAAACTATTACATTTTAAAGGGAAGAAAGGCAGCATTCGACGATAATAATCGTTTAATCACCATAGACCCCAACAATACAACTACATAACAAATATATATACTTGTAAAGTAAATACGTACATATATTGGTCCCAAAATACAAATACAAAATGTATAAATTTATAAAAGAAAAACATTCTTACACAATATCTCAATTTACACCATACTAATTTGTTTCTTTTTAAATACCAATTACTTATAAATAACTTCAATTGATGATTCTAATTATGGAATGTAAGGTAAAAAACATAACACTTCCTTTGGCAGTCATGTGAAAAGTAACAACTCTACATAGATAAAGTAAAAACTACAATAGATACATAGATAGAACTACAAAATACTTAACCAGATGGGAAACTATTTTACGCTAAATGTATTTCGCAGATAAATTCCTTTAAGTTTATAAAAACCCAATGTCGAGTATTAATTTTGTGCAAGTATTACATACAAAATCTAAATACCATTATGATTTTGTAGTGCTAAAAATAATAAAACACTATATTTACCGGGTTTAATCGCGTTTTATTAATGTTTTTTAAAACGATCGAATGATTTTTAAAACGACCGAATGATTTTTAAAACGACCGAATAATTTTTAAAATGACCGAATGATTTTTAAATAAAGTGTTTTATTGTTAACTACTACGATAGCGTAAATACGAAAATTGAATGACAAATTAAAAAGCGCCCCTAGCGGACGTAATGCGAAGCTTTATTACAATACAATTATCGCTTTTACGTCCTTTACATTTTCTATAGGCAAAAACTAGTACCATGTATACCGTGTGTACCCATCTGAAAACTTTTTGTATGGAAGACTAAAAAATAACTACTAAAACCACTTTAAGTATTCTAATATACCCCTCATAAATAAAGATTTTTTTTTAACTTTTAATAGTTCAAACATGTTTTGCTTAAACACATTTTATTTTTGCAAAAATGGGAGCCAAACATTATTTAAACTACAGACATTTTCCCCCTTACTTATTATAAACGATAATTAACAAATGACTAAGTTATGTATGTAGCGTTTGTTTCAGTCTGTCAACTTTGAAACTTCATGTTGACAGACATGACATGTTATTTGTAAAAGACAAACAATACATAGTTTATACATCTGTTAATTAATCATCGTTTAAAGGAAGGGGGATTAAGTTTACTATATCTTTACGTATTAGGGAGTATAAGTTTTTAGTAAATAAGTCTACTTCTTAGCAAGAAGAGTTTTGATTAAAGACTCTAACTTTCTAGTGTCCGCAGCGAACTTTCTGATCCCGTCAGATAGTTTGTCGGTCGCCATCTGGTCTTCGTTCATGCGCCAACGGAATTGAGCTTCAGTTAGCGATATCTTTTCTAGCTCGCTTTGAGCAGCGACCTTCGGATCAAGTACCTGAGGAACGAAGGCAAATAATAAGTAAAAATACGTGCAAACTTTCATATTTTTATAACGTGTGACTGTATGTGATGCACTCTATCTTAATCTATAAAATGCCTGGGGCCTGGGCCCCCAGGCAGACCAGATTCAACGACTCTATAAGTGGAACTATAGTCTACCAGTTTCAGACCTCTAGTAACGCTTTTTGTTGTGTTCGCTATAGGCAAGAGAAAGTGCTTATGAAAGAAAAAAATGCTAAACTAATTGATGAATTTTGTTATGGAGATAAATAGGTAGGTATATAATAGGTAATAGGTTCGGAACTTTCGCGGGACGCAGCTATCCTACTAATATTATAAAGCTGAAAGTTTGTGAGTATGTTTGTATGTGTGTTTGTTACTCAATCACGTAAAAACCGGTGAACCGATTACCTTGAAACTCAGTTTGTAGATAGCTGGGAGACCTGGAATAACACATAGGCTACTTTTTATCCCAACATTCCCGCGGGATCGGGACTTACGCGGGTGAGACCGCGGGGCGCAGCTAGTATTTTACAATAGTACTATGTCCACCCGTGTCTATCAGGTTATACACTACTTCTAATCCCTACCGAAACCTTCTGGGCAGCTAAAATAAAAGTTACCCGTTTAAGAGGCTGATCGCTGCCAGCCAACTCCTGCAGCAGCTTAGGGCTGATGGTCAACAGGTCGCAGCCGGCCAGCTCTCGGATCTCTCCCGTGTTGCGGAACGACGCGCCCATCACCTGCGTGCTGTAGCCGAACTTCTTGTAGTAGTTGTACACGCGGGTGACGGACAGTACGCCGGGGTCCTCCTTCGCTTCGTAGCTCTTCTTTGTGTGTTCCACATACCTATTTGGTAATAATAACAACATAATATAATCAGCCAGTTAATTTGACCCAATGCAGGGCGCGGGCCTCCTCTTAGAGTGGTTAGGCAGTAAGACGCCACGGGAGCCTACCCTAGATTGGCGAATGTCCCATGTCTTCGGACCGTGGTGAGTCCTAGGACAAAATTCAAAATAAGAATATTTGTGAAATTGTCATTGAGAATACAATTAAATTTTCAGTTAAATTAATAAATTATTAAACCATTTTTTTGTAAGTTTTAAACACTATTCGAAAGGTTTTCGTAGTTTTTAATTGTTAAGGAACAAACTGAGAAACAGACAGACAGACTTGAATTTTAAAAATTATATTATTTTGTTTTACTACTTTTCCTTTCTACTTCCAAGTACAGACTTTTTGTCCTCTCTTTCTTTATTATAAGTATAGATAATACTGTGACCTATCGTTACCACATGCAACTTCACGTGTTTAGGGTGCGGCTGGATCTCTCCATTAGTTAGGAAGTCGTAAGAAATTGGGCCCAAATCTGGCGTGGTCAAAATCGGAACAAATCGCTTTCGCTATAATCCGCCCTACCATGATCGTTTCTCGTAGCTTTGTCGTCCTTTTGTTGCCCAAAAATATAAAAGCCAATTTTAAATAAAAAATACCCCGACTAATAAACAGATAATATAAAAAACTTTTTTTTAAGTTGTTTTTTTAGTTGATGTGTTTTTAATTCTATTTTTTTTTTCGATATAGGGACGACTTATAAGAGATCATGGGGTTTACTCCCATAAAGGGGCTTGATATCTTCGCATAATGAAATCCGTTTTTTTAGTTAACAACAACTGCCATGTTTTTTTTTTTTTTTCTCAGTTAGTTTCCAATATGACGTGATAAACAAATGACTCACCAATCCAATATTCTGCCAACAAACGGTGAGATCAGTGTGACGTTTGCTTCAGCGCATGCGATGGCCTGGTACATTGAGAACAGGAGGGTCAGGTTGCAGTGGATACCGTGCTTCTTTTCCAACTCCCTGAAATTAAGAGCATCTAATTAGTCTCACACAAAGATAACTAATTTAAAGCTGACTATATCATGCAAGACACAAACAAAAAGAAAATTTTTGCAATTGCTTTTAGGTAACCTAAGCTTTTTTTTTGAAGAAATAGGGAGCCCTATTCTATGGAGCTATAAGGCGGACTATAATAACGGAGACTTTACTATATTGAATACTACTGCTTTGCTACTGTAAATGAAATAGAGTTTAATAAAACACATTATTAACCGGGTTCTACTCGCGTTTTATTAAATAACGGCATTATCACTAACGACCGAGGTATCGTTAACTTTAGTTAACTTTTTTTTACAGTTAGCTTTTTTTCATTCAAGGTAAAGGTTTGTAAAGCTAGTGAAAGCTCGGTCGGAAAACATTAGACAAAATTATGAAATAGAGTTTACTTACTTGGCAGCTTGAATGCCTTCCCAAGTAGAAGCTAGTTTGATAAGAATCCGTTCCTTCTTGATGCCATACTCGGCAAACATGCTGATCAGTTTGATGGCCTTTCCTATGCTTGCCTCTTTGTCAAAAGACAATCTGAAAAGAGTATATTATGTTGTCATAAGTAATCCCTAATAGTCAATTCTGCTACTTTTCAGCTGTAAGTCATAGCCATGTTAAAATATTGGCATAAAAAGCAAGTGTGTTATGCTACAGGTAATAATAGTACAAGTTATTTGTATTTTTTGTGTCATCTTGCGATCAATCCAGCAACTATGAGCAGATGTGTTGATTGGAGTTTGGGCAGTTAAGTTATTTTACCATAATAAACAGGAATACTTGATATTTCCGTGCAGTAGCTAGAAACAAACACATATGCAAACTCTCACATTTATAAAATAATATTGATTTATTTAATTCTGACACAAATACATACAATTAAATGGTAAAAACAAATTGCAATTGTTGTGTGTCTACATTCTAAGGTCACATACCCGTAATTTATTATATGACCTTGTTATAGATATCACCTTGTAAAAAGGTCTACCAGAATTATAAGTATCTGATAATTGATAATAACAATGCAATTAAAAATATTCTGATTTAAAAAAAAAACTAATTTATCCTAACTAAATACCTTGCATCAACTTCTACGGAGACTCTTCCCGGAATGATTTTCAATATTTCACAACCGAATAGAACACTCAACATGTCCAACGTTTCAGATATCTGTTCTTCAATGGTACTGAAATGGAGGTACAATAAGTTGTGTTATTCCTTGGTATAAATAAAGGGCATAAAAAGATGTAAAAGAAAGTTTATTTTTATAAGAAATAGATAGATTAATATTTTATTTGCACAACTAACAAATATACAATCAGTATACATCAGAAGACAATTTTATACACATAAAGCTTAAAAATAAAACCTTGTATAAATGGGCAACCTATGGGAATTATGCTATTAACACCCTGGGGAGATCTTTACCTTCCATTATCCTTTCCAAATTTGATGGCTTTATCGAGGATATGCTGATATTGCTCCATAGCAGCAGCAGACAGAATGAGACTTGGGTTTGTAGTTGCATCTGTAGGTTTGTACTCTTTCATAGCTAGAATAAACACACAATAAAAATTATGTTTTCCATAGTTTGATCTGGCGATTTTACAAAGACCCCATAACATTTACCTATTATTAACCTAGTTTTTAGGTTGTATAATATGTTATGGATGTTTGGTAATTAAATGAAATTAGTTTTTATACACAGATAGGAACAGACAGATAGGAATCATTTTTCGGTATCTACATCAAAGATGAGCTAGCTCGGTGACAGGGGGCCTGCAGGTCACATCTAACCCTTTCCAATAGTTTTAGTCTAAATACAATGTTACGTGATCTATTTTCAATTTTAAATAATCTAACTTCTTGTTAGAATTAAAACTTTAAATATGACATCAGTTTGTTACTTGAAACTGGAATCTAATAGGCATAATGAAAAGCATGAAAACATTTTAATATGGAACCATTTTAAGTGACTAATACAAGAACTCATTATTACATTCAATTTGATTTGATAATGAATGGAACAACATGTCAAGGGCAACAGTTACAGTTTGAGTCTTGGCGGGAACTCGTTGAGGAGATGTGGTGCTAAATTTTCATTTTTGTGAAACCTAGTTCATATGCGTGCAAATTGTTTAATTTCGGGGGCATATTAATCAATTTAGTTTCGTGAAGGTGTACAAGTGGAATGAAAGTGAAAATCGGTGCAAAACATTGACTTAGTGTTGTCTCCAAGGCTCCGTGAAGATTGTTTGTAAATGGCCGCCGTGTTTACAAATGATTCCCTAGACTTGACTTTAACTATGACGACTTGACTGTTTCGATGCAAATAACTTGCATAATATATTAAAATACATGACACTGGCTAATTTCCTAATGGCCATAATCGGTTCACAACCGATAAGAAATAATAAAACAGTTACAGTTGATAGTATTAGTATGTACCTACTCCCCAGTTAGTTAAAGCTTTATTGAATAAGCTTTTTCAAATAATAATGTATTCCTAAGTATTCCAATCACATCATCCATATCAATTTGAAAGTTAATCTTTAAAAGGTCAAGGTGCAAATTGTGGTTATAGGTCAAAAAATAGATGCCCACTTGATAATGTAAAAAGACTCACCTTCAAAGTCCCCTGTGTCGGCGACGACAGTGGAGTGCTGTTTTAATTGGTCGAGAGCGCTCATTTTGGTCTTCTTAGCTTGAGGTTCACCACTCATACTGACTGAATTTGTTCTTTACTTCGCCTGTAATAAGTTATGTAAATACCTACTTAATATCAAGTACAAGTAGAGCGTAAAGCGACTGGTACAATGTTAGTACGTCATGCACCGGCAAAAACCTGAAGGTGACCTTAGTTATCATAACCTCAAAACAGAGAAGTGAATCTGCCTTAGGTCCTAAAACATGACAAAAATGTAAACATACATTGCTTTGCTAAGATTTTGCAAAGTATTCTAATTATAGTGATAGAGAAGTAAATGCTCAATTGGAATAGTAGTAGTAATAAATATTAGAAAATGAAACATACGTACAGCAAAAAAAGGAATAACAGAAACAGAATAAAATGTTGCCAGCTAGTCTAATTCAATTTCGTCGAAAATAATCAATGCACCTGTCAAAGGAAAAAAAACCGACATCCTCAACGTAAGCATAGGTAGGTAGCATGAAATTAGAATTAAGAGTATTTAAGAGAATCTTTAAAAACACCTCAGCTAGCTGATAATATTGTTAAATTATAGTAGGCTAACTCTACATAAAAAGGAAAATAGGATCCGTCACAAAACTTAAAGAATTTTTTTTTTGCTAGTGTGGCAACATAAAGGACAAACTTTGACATTGTTTTACTTTTTCGAGGGAAGCAACATGGAGTTTTTTGAGTTTTTACCCTAACTACAAGTAGCGCTGATGTAACCAAAACTCAAACTGTCACTGTCAATCCTTGGTGTGGCTATCACTCAAAAATATTTCCCTGTATTTACGTGTTGCTATATTAAGAAATTGCATAGCTTCTAGAAAATTCCGGTAAAAACGAGGGCGCTGTGCTTTGCGAACAGTCACCCCATTGGTCGATGAATTTTGTGATTTCATTTGATTGAGCGAGCGTGCGTCGAGCGAGTAAGCGAGAGTGGAGCGATCATCTTCGTGATTGCGGAACGGAAAGCTAGTGAATTGTCAAATCGAAGCAACGTGCTGGTTCTAATTTTTGTGTGATTTTGGAGTGTTTTCAGTCAATAGAATAATTTGCTGTGTTGTGTTCTGTTAAGGTTAACTCGCAGAATGGCAGCTATGTCGGTTATTGGTATTGATTTCGGTAACGAATCGTGTTATATTGCTGTAGCAAAAGCAGGTGGCATCGAAACAATAGCCAATGATTATAGTCTTCGTGGGACACCGTAAGTATTTATCCTAGATACATACTACATTGAATGCCCTCTAAAATGAATCCGCAATCATAATAGAGCAGCAAGTTCTACTTTCAGAAAAATTCTAACTTGACTAATTCGCTTGTCATGTTGCGCCTAAGTTGCGCCGTATTTGGTATTGTTTCATTGAAAAGGCTAGTTTACCCCACATCAAGCAAGTTAGTTTCGGAATCGAAACTTGCCTTGATTTCGTTCATAGTAGTAGTATGTTACATTAGTTTCGTCACTTAGGTACCTATCCTTATAGATGGATCAAGGATACCCCCAAGTCCTTAGCCTTGAAATGTATCAACAACTCACCATTGCAAGCACCAAAATCTTAAAAACTTCACATTTTACCAGTCATTACCTTGTGTTGCTATGCAATGAAACAGAACTTTCTAGTAGCCACATAAACTTATTGATTTTCTTCAGTTCAGTGGTAAAATTCTCAGCATTCTTTGGTACTATTAATGCAGTCTGTATTGAGTAGGTACAATGGTTAAACATCTACTGGTAAATCTATAAATGTAAATCAAACTAACCAATTCCAAGATTCTGACAAATTGTTGAACATAACCTAAATTAAAATATGGTAAATAAGGGTCAGTGACTCTAAGAAATACTTTTAAAAAATGCTGGTTTTAGACAGGGTTCATATTTTCAACCTTATCGAAGGAGAAATCCCGAAGGCATTAAAAAGTTTTAAACACAATATGTAGCATGCTGCAGTGCAGCTACCCAGCACAAGTAACATTTGTTAACTTTTTGCAACATCTGTGAAAAGGTGTGCTCATAGGAAACATCCAATCCTATCAATCTTCATGATTATTATGACCACAAATTAACTAAAACTTTATATACCAATGCTATGAACAAGTCAAAGAAACTAGGAAAGCATTGCATTAAACTTCACCTGCTAGAATTCATTTGTGACTTTACCACATAGCATTAAACCTGTTAAAATGGACATTCATAAGGAAAACAATATTCTTAAATATTTCCTTCCTCATAAGGCTTCATCCGCATAAGTAAGCAGCTTGCTTAGGCGCCTAGAGTCTAGCTAGGCCCTAATTAAAAGCTACCCTTAGTACTGCCAGTTGTGAACATTCTAGAATGTTTGTTTTAGTTAGGTAGTCACTAGGTGACTCCCTATGCTCTAGTCGATAAGCAAGCCACCTGGCTGGGCGGACATCACCATATATTACTCACTATCAAAATACAAAACCAGACGTTATTATTTTTGCCGAAAACATGAGCCCTAGTAGGACACATGGGAATTGTAACCTTCTGAGAGGTTAGCAGGTTACCCTATTTTGATGCAATAGTTAGCAATTGTAAATGTCTGATTTCTCTCACTAAAAAGTGTGTCAAGGACAGATCCATTTCTATTGTATGCCTTTAATCCTCAATACTTCACTTAATTACTATTGATTTGTGTTTGGTCATGACTAAGCAATTCTTATATCTATATATTGTGTCTTTCTCAAATGAAATGACACTGGAATGAATTTACTTTGATAATCATATCTACTATGGGTACATGCTGGAAATAATGATATTTTATTATTTTACACTACAACAATTGGAATTCCTAGCAATTATTGTAATAATAATATTAATTCCTGAATACACAATTAACCAGATGTCAATGTGTCACAAACAACAATTATTAGTGACTGGATCAATCTTAAGTTATTTGTATTGGAATAGAGTTAAATTCCCAAAGACATGAATTGCCAAATATGTTTAAGCACTAACCCCCTTATTTATAAATGCAAATCAATGCGCTGCATAACCATGCATTGTTTGTCTTTTACTGTCACATGAAGTTTCAAAGTTGACAGATAGAGACAAACCTCACATAACTTAGTCATGTGTAAATAATATTTTATAATTAGGGGAGTAAATGTTTTTCATAATTTATTTTCTTTCTGTTGGGTCCTTATTTTTAATTAATAGTAGAGAGTTGGATTTTTAAGTAACAAAATTGTAAAATGAGTTTTTACAACTGAAACAAATGTGTTGTTTGAACTTAGTTTATAGTTCTTCAGAAAAACGATGTAAGTACATGAGTACGCACATAGTTAAAGAGATGAGGATATCCTCATAATTGACCCTCAATGTGAAAGCAGGGCCATCAAAACAGCTTTAGTTTATTAATATAGGTTGCTGTTGTAAGTAATTGGTTATTATTGCATTGTTTTGTTATAGATCATGTGTGGCATTCTCACAAAAAAATCGCATCCTGGGTGTTGCCGCGAAAAACCAGATGGTTACAAATATGAAAAATACTGTGTTCGGTTTCAAGAGACTACTAGGAAGAAAATTCAATGATCCATTTGTTCAGAAAGAGTTGAAACATTACCCCTTTAAAGTAGAACCTAGAGCCGATGGTGGTATTGGTATTCGAGTCAGCTACCTTGGGGAAGATAATGTCTATAGTCCTGAGCAGGTAAACAACATCTTTATTTATTTAAGATTTTATTGCTGATATGGATATTATACAACAAGTAGTCTTATGCATATTTAACTATTAACTATCATAAACCAACACAGGTTTTAAAACATTTTGACAATTACTTACTTACTGGATTGTTTGTATTGTAAATTACAATGACGGGAAATTGTAACTTGTCCTTGAAATGTGATATTAAATGGACAAGTAATGTAGGAGTATTGTTATTGTTTTGTATTATCTGTATGGACGTATCTGTTGCTTTACATGAAGAGTTTCATACTCATTTAGGGGACTAAAAAGATCTACAACTTTTATAAATGATTTTTTGTAAAAGAAGAACCTTGACTGACATGGTTAGACATATTAACGAGGACTACAAAACATGAATAAGCACCCCATTGGATTGTAGGGTGTGGGAGTTATAAAGTGTAGACACAATCAACTGTTTGACAGAGGATGAATCATCAAATATCCTTATTTAAAGAGTTTTTCAAGGCTTATCTTCCTTATCTGATTGTTAATTTTTTACTATCATTTCAGATAACAGCCATGTTGTTCACAAAACTGAAAGATTCAGCGGCTATAGCTTTACAGACTCCTATCAATGACTGTGTCATATGTGTACCGAGCTACTTTACAAATGCTGAGAGAAATGCTTTACTTGATGCTGCTGCTATTGCTGGTAATTTTTAATTGTAACAACTCTATATGATGATCAGTCATCAAATCTTAAGTGGTCAACACACAACCATATGTGGTCTAAAATGTAGTACTGTACTTGAAATTGATTTTGATGTGTGCTGTATGTGTGAATAAAGAAGTTGTGTAATGATTGCCATACTACTTTTGAATTTAGAAGCTGCTCAGTAATTTAAATACCTCTCAAATGTTAAATGACGTTTCTTTATTCAGCTGTCTGTCTGTCAACTTGAAAACCTTTATTCATCATTTATGTACATAAGATAGTCACTGGTCACTCCCAGTTTTTGAATAAATAATGAACAATCACAATGATGTATGTTTTGTATAAAAAGTATGTTAGTTATGTATGTAGATAATACCATATTATGGTTCCCACAGTATTGAGCAATGAGCATGCAATTTAACTAGAATTTAATATAACCAGTACAATTGACTCTACACAAAGTATTTTGGTCTTCAGGGCTCAACGTATTGCGTCTTATGAACGAGACCACCGCTACGGCTTTAGCCTACGGTATCTACAAACAGGACCTACCAGCACCGGAAGAGAAACCTCGGAACGTTGTGTTTGTGGACTTTGGTCATAGTTCTCTGCAAGTATCCGCCTGTGCCTTCAACAAAGGAAAGCTGCGTATTCTGGCCACCGCTGCCGACCCTCAGTGCGGAGGCAGGGACATCGATACGGCGTTGGCCGAGTACTTCTGCACGGAATTTGTTACCAAGTACAAGCTGGATGCTAAGAAGAACCAGAGGTAGGTTCATTATTCATAAATAAAAATAAATAAATGGATAAAATTTTAGTCAATGTAACGCTACTTAAAATTTAAGGTCTACATAAAAAGTTAAGCAGCTTATAATTAAAAATTAGTAAGTATGAGATTTTTTTATTTTAGGAGCTGCTTAATTGTTTATGTGGATTTCAAATTTTGATTAACATTTCTGTATTCAGCTGAAAAACCCCAAACTTAACATGGCCATGTAACATAATGTATATCAAGGATAGCTATTGCATTTGTGCCTTTTAAAAAGCAAGAGTTATTATTGTGTGTCCTATCAGCGGTATTTCTAAATAAGATATTAAACACTGGTTATTAGTTACATAATACCATCCACAATATTTATATCAAAGTATGAAAATATTTAATTTTCACGTGATAAGTAATTGGCCTGCTATTGTTTTTACTTGCTTCCATCCATCCTAAAACGCCACTTTATCACAGAGTACGTAATTTATAATTATAAACGTTGGTCAGTTTTACTTATAAATGTTAGGAAGAAACTGTATGATAAACAAAATTCATTGACTCCGATACCAACTGAAATAAAAAATGTAATGAGCTGAGACAATATTCATTCCAGGGCATATCTCCGTCTGATACAAGAGATTGAGAAAGTAAAGAAGCAGATGTCAGCCAACAGCACCCGGCTGCCTCTCAACATCGAGTGTTTCATGGAAGAGCGCGATGTCTCTGGCGATATTCAACGCTCGCAGATGGAGCAACTCTGTGCTGAGACCTTCAGCCGAGTCGAGAAAACTCTACGGGCTAGCTTACACAATGCCAGTAAGTTTTTCTTTGTTTTATTTTTTATTAGCTGTGAAGTTACTCCCGATCATGCGGGAAGCTTGGGTTGAGAACTGTTTATGCCTATCTGCACTATTTTACCATTTTAAGTCATGGACCTTTTGGTCCTGTACATGACAGGACACAACATGTCAGGAGAAAAAGTAGCCTGTGTTATTTCTGAACTGTTTCCGTCCACATTTTAAGTGTTAGCGCAATTCGTTTAGTAATTTTTACGGAAAGAAGTAACTTATCGTACTTTACAAACTTTGGTTTTAAACTATTAGTAGCACTAGGATTGTCAACTTATTTATGCACTGAAATTCAAGGGTGGTAGAAATAGACATGATCTCGCTTAAGGTGAACGCAGATTGATCACAGCCGAAAGAATCGAATTTTTGTCGTCCACGAGAAACGGTACCTAACATAATTAGAGATAAAGTACATTTACCCGTGGATTAAAACATTTATATTTCCGATGAGACGTCATCAGATTCGGTCGATACTGGGGATGCAGTCGAAGCGACGGATTCGCTCGCACTCTAATAGTTGCGTACAAGACAAACAGAACTTGGTGAGCTGGTGAGAACAACTGCAGCTGAGTATTTTTTTCCCGATGCGATCGATTCGTACGAATCGGATAACCCATCTACAAGCACACTGCCACAACACACTACCACAACAATTTAATATAGATATTTATAAAATTCGATTCTTTCGGCTCTGCAGCCTTAGACAACATTCTAGTAGACAACGAAAAGTCACGTGACTTTTCGCGAACTTATATGTCAATTTCATACAAAAAAATCTGTCGATTGGCGATTTCGTTATTCGATAAGAATGTTGTCTAGGGTTGCTGATCAATCTGCATTCACCTTTACTGCAGTTTTAGCCAATAAACCTATTTTCCATCGCAGTTTTGGCCGTGCGGTTCGAAACTCAGTGATCGTAAATAGTTGGGCAGCTGACAACTAATTCTGTGTTAATTTACCTACCTACATGATATTTTATCGTATTTGATTTCACACAATATTAGTTATCTATTTCTGCGGTTTTTCGGCATTTCAAATTGCAAAAATTCAGACAAGATATTTATCACAAAACGGATGTATGTAACTACAGCGGTTTCACCCGCGTAAGTTCCATTCCCGTAGGAATATCGGAATAAAAAGTAGCCTATGTCCCAGTATCCAGCTACCTATATTTCAAATTTCATCGCAATGTGAAATATAGGTAGCTATAGGTCGTGCAGCAATTGATTAAGATATCTTAATAGTCTATCATCTGATTCCACTCAGTATTTTATTTAAATATGATATTATTTGAATAATAAAAAAATAAATCCTGTGACGAACACCCAGCGCCATTTAGTCCCATGGTAAGCTGCGAAGCTTGTGTTACGGTGACTAAACAACGAAAATACTATACTTATATTTATTTTTCTTTTGTAAATACATACATATTATACATAGAAATACACGCAGACCACATACAAATATTTATTTTTTTAGCGAATCCGCAACCTTCTGTATTGCAGCCAAGCGTTCGCCCGACGCGCCACAGTAATCTATTCTATTGTTTAAATACTATGTAAAAGTTAATTTAAACTGTTTATTTGCAGAGCTAAGACCAGAGGATATCCACTCAGTCGAAATTGTCGGAGGGTCGACCAGGATTCCGGCAGTGAAGGCTTTAATTGAGCAAGTCCTAGGGAAACATGCTGGCACTACACTCAACCAGGTAACTTTCTTTTTAATGTTTGGTTGGTTGTCTCAGGACCAAACGGCTCAACCAATCGGATAACATTTTCCATAGGCATAGTGTAGGTGTGGTAATAGGACATAGGGTACTTAAAATTATCGTGCGAGTTACACAATACTAAACATGGTCATTTTTATTGCTTTTACACGATATACCTAATACTTCTTGTTTAGGACTGATTTTTTAAATCCCTAGATATCTGACAAATTAAATGTAACACCACCAAACAAAAAACGTCACTATGATATTTAAAAAGAAAATAAATTTAAATTTAGAAGATCAATTTTTCAGCGGTTTTTCACTCCTCAGATAAAATATATCTGTCGAATAAGTTCGAACCCAACAAAATTTAAAAGCCCTCAAATTTCGTTTCTTTTTAATATCATAGTGACGTTTTTTATTTGGTTGTGTTACATTTTATCTGTCAGATTTGCCCGTGTAATAAAACAAGAAGTATTAGGTATATCTATTGTCTAACCATCATAACTGAAGCTTAGTAGTTTCTTACAGTGCTATGAATAGCGCTGTTTAATGATTTATATACGACAGAAATCTATCTAAAGTTTTAAAGTTAACATTTGAACTGTGTTTTTCCGCTATTAGGTCTACAGCGGGACCTTTGCGCGTGATTTTAAACCGTGGGTTTCCTCACGATGTTTTCCTTCGCCGTAAGAGGGATGTTTATAGCGGACATAATTTTTTCTTATAGAAAAAGACATTGGCGTGGCCAGTATTCGAAACAAGGGGGGGTGGCATCTACAAATAACAAGCAAATATTTCCTAATTTGTTTTTATCTAGAATAGAATAGAATGTTTATTTTCGCAACAAACCATATACAATAAAACACCAATAAACAAGACAAAAACAATAGTTATTTTGTTGCGAAACGGCCACAACTCAGCATGATACCAGTCTTTCGACAGCTGCTGGTCTTCCGTTGGAGCCGTTCCGGTGAAGGATCTCAAGGCATATCTACTAAAAATATTTTACAGGCAAAATTAATTTTCAATTAGTCTCGTCAGAATTTTTGAAGATGAATTATTCCTTTGAAAATATTGAAAGGAAATGTGGTGTATATTGTAGGACGAGGCGGTGTCCCGCGGCTGCGCGCTGCAGTGCGCCATGCTGAGCCCGGCGGTGCGCGTGCGCGAGTTCAGCGTCACCGACGTGCAGCCCTACGCCGTGCGCCTCGCCTGGGACGCCTCGCGCGGGGAGGACGGCGACATGGAGGTACAGATACAGATTCTTTATTGATAACGAATTAATAAGTTACATGTCAAATAATAATAATTCAATACATCTAGGTTACATTATAATATTTCATTTCATATGTATTATACATTATGATTTATAAAATGTCCAAATTAAATAACAATTTGTATTTGATAAAATTCGTCAATAGAATAAAAGGAGTGCAACGAGGTCACTCGAATGTCATTTCATTAGTTCATTACACACTATTATCAATATGCCCCGCTGCCTGTCTACCGGGGCACATAATGGGCCCTACCATGATGTCTTATTGTAAGTCGTCGCGAAGTCGCCACGTTATCGTTCAGCTAAAATAACCATCAATTAAAAAAAAAACTTGAAAACAAAGATTTTTTTAAATTATCTGTATTTTTAAAAATAGTCGAGGTTTTTTTTAATTTAAATTTGACTTTTGGCGACAAATGGACGACATGGCAACGATATAACAATCATAGAAGCGCGGATTATATCACCTAATTAAACTATAAAATCTATAAAAACTAAATCGTCCATTGCTTCGGTACCGTTTGTTTTTACTCGAAAACGGATCCTACTAATAATATAAAGTTGAAATTTTGTAAGTGTGTATGTATTCATAATTATTTTTCCCGGGTTTTATTCGCATATAATTATTTTTAAATTCTCTTACCTCGACGTTTCGATAATGTTACAATGACCTTGGTCGCGAGGGGGATCTTGGTCTCAGTCCCGTCGCGACCAAGATCAATGTAACATGATCGAAACGTCGAGGTAAGAGAATTTAAAAATAAAAAACGCGAATAAGACCCGGGAAAAATAATTATGAGTTCAAATCGTGTGAGTTTAAAATATTTTAGTGTGTATGTATGTTTCTTACTCAATCACGTAAAAACTGTTGAAGCGATTGCGATGAAACTTATAGTTAAAACAATGAATATAAATAGTTGGAGACTTTTGGTGACTAGCGTAAACCTGGGGTTGGCATCTTAAAATTTAAAATGAGTAGCTCCATTCAAAGCTAAAATATTAAATAATATTATATTGTTTCATTAATTTGTGATCATTATTATATTATTATTTTATAATGGTTATAGTTCAGCCTTATTTAGAATATGACAAAGTTTTGGTAAATTTCATTCGATAATGATCAATGTATGAATGATTCAAATTGTTTATTGTTTATAAATAATTTGAATTATTGTGTGTTGTTAATTTGTTTATGAAAATAAAACTGAAATAATTGACATTACTAAACAGGTATTCCCGCCATACCACGCTGCACCTTTCTCGAAAATGTTGACGTTCTATCGAAAAGAGCCCTTCTCAGTGAGGGCATACTATGCCGACCAAACACCTTACCCAGACACATTTATCGGTAAGTTTCATTTATTGATCCTGTAGTTTAATTCATTATCCAAATGACGGCGCGTGACATGTGAACATGTGCTCGATATTAATATTCGCAACTAGCTTCTCTTTATAAAAGAATTCAGCTCGACATGCACTGGACAGCAGCGTTCATCCGCGAGGTGACAGACTATGGGAGCCAAGCTTAACGTGCTCCCATTGATAGTGTCTTTCGCAACCTATAGTACGTTTTAATATGAAACATCTATGAGCGGGGATAAACCTGATTGTTGGCGTGGCGATACAGGCCGTGGCGACGCATCGCCACGCTATATTTAAACACATCTGTCAAAGTCAAATCTTTCAGGCGTCCCGGCCTGACATATGTAAAACATAAAAAAAATGTAACTGCTCACATTTTATAAAATTTCAGTTTTGAAAATTGTAATTCAGAAATCAGAATTGAAATTTTGGCTCCTTCATAAAGTCACGTATTTTCTTCAGAAAGATTTGTCAAATCGTAGTCGACAATTAAAAAATTAAATTAAAATTATCAGTTTCATTATTTTATTAGCATAATATTAACGCCATCAGGGGTGGCCCAGCCGAATATTAGATTGATAGATAAAACAGAAATTTGTAGAAATGTAGATTTCTAAGTTGACAACTTTCGTCTAGGTCAATGGCATATCAAGAACGTTCAACCGACACCGGAGGGAGAGTCTCAGAAAGTTAAACTAAAAGTGAGAGTAAACATTCATGGGATAATAACCGTTGCCTCCGCTTCGCTCGTCGAAAAGAAGCAAGACACTCAGAACGAAAACATTGAGATGGAGAATGCGAATGAAAACTCTCAAGGCAACCAAGACCAACCTATGGAGACGAATGGGCAGTCCCAAGACCAGTCCCAACAACAGAACGGTCCCGACAACCAAGAGGTGAGACACGACGAAAGCAAGGGGGAGCCTCAACAAAAACAGTCGTGGACACAGAGAGTAGGCCAGTGGTTCACAGGGGTACGTGTCGGTAGCGCGTGTCACCATCAGCCGTGGTGTTTGTTGCCAACAGCCCAATACCTCATCTCATTCACTCCATCACTTCACTAAAGGACGGTCGCTTTGCATTGATAATTTCATAACCCTCTCTCTTTCTGTCTCTGACACACGTAAATGCAATTTTCATCAAGAGCAAGAGTGACTGCGTGATATTTACGCAGAATCGAAAGAGGGAGGTTAATGCACGATATGAAATTCTTCCTTCAAAACAACTGCCCTATACACGTAACGGTTAAATTACATGTACGCTAGTTTAAAAGCAGGCTATTTACTAAATTTGTATTATACAAAATTATGAGGCCTCCGGAGTGCGTAATAGCGAAATGATAACTTTTCCACTTTATGTTGTTATTCCGATTCACAAAACGTTTTTTAGGCTTATCCATTTCTCTAAAATATTTATTAAAAGCAAGCAACAATTTAGTTTGGACAGTTGCTCTTTGCAATTACCCATATAATTGGTCCTAAAGGCTGTAGATACCGGTTTTGACATACCGTCTAGAGAATCGTGCTTAGGGTTTAGGGTCCCAACACTTTGAACAAGTCTAATTTAGCCAATATGTGTAATTCCTCCATCCACACTCATATAACTTAAACCAAAGGCAACAAACACCACACAGTATAATCTCTCATTCCCCATCCTCCGTCGAGGCCCCATTTGCACAGCTTGTATCCGGCTTGTATTTGACGCCTTTCATTGGTTTTTATATCTTGTGTTTGTGTTCCTATCTCTGTGTCCACGCATGTTTTGTAATCAGAACACCTGATACATTTTGCTACTTTTATGTTTGCAGCACCAGTTTAATAAATAAATGATACTGACATTGTATTTAAGATTTTTTTTCATCTGTAGACAGGTGCAAATGGGTCACTGCGTGGTTTGGATGTTTTTATTATTAAATTTGAGTAGTGAAACCTACAGTCTAAACTTTAAAACCACGCAGTGATGGGGAGCTGTGTTATTAAAAGAAATGAACGGTTTCGCTTGATTTTTAGGAGAATACTGATGATAAAAAGGATAAATCGAAAGATAAGAAGAAGGTCGTCGTTAACACTATTGAACTGCCGATCGACGCGCAAACTCATGGGTTCAACCAACATGAACTTAACGCTTTTATGGAACAAGAGGTAAGGATATTATAAAATTATCTTAAGGGTTAATGAAATAAATAAAACACAAAGCTTTTCAAGTAAATTGGTTAGTCGAATAACTTGGAAATCTGCCGCTTGTCAATAACTCATTAGAAATGTAACAAACTTTGTATTTAGCCATAACTTTAGTAATAGAACAACAACGTTCGAATATTGAGTCAAGTTTTTTAGATTTTTAAAGGTTTGTAAATGAATTTCCGAACAGTTCAAGGCATTTCTCCTTCTAGTCTTTAATAGAGACCAGTCTAGTTCTATCTATGCCCATAACTTTAGACTTATAATGTCCACAATAGGGTAAAATGCAAGCTCAAGACCGACAAGAGAAGGAGCGCGCGGACGCACGAAACGCGCTCGAAGAGTACGTGTACGAGCTGCGAGGGAAGTTGTCCGAAGGGGAAGCGCTGCACGAGTTCGTTGGCGACGAGCAACGCGCGCGGCTCGTCAGCCAACTCGACGCCCTGGAGCAGTGGCTCTACGACGAGGGAGAGGATCAGAACAGACAGGTACCTTCTATGACACACCATCATCATCATCAGCTTGTTGCAGTCCACTGCTGGACAGCTCTCTCTAATTGCACAAATACAAATAAATACAAATATTTTATATTTTTATTTTAAGTGCTTAAGCCCGCACTGGAAGTTCAAGAATTATTTTTTTAAGAAAAGATATATCCACAAAAACATTGTTTGTGAATATATCTTTTCTTTAAAAAATAATTTTACAAATATTTTATTAATAACCACAGTTACAAGTCAATTACAATAGGTACTTACTAAATTAATCACCACATTATTTTCATTACATTATTTAATTTAATCCTCTACCTAGATCTATTTTCGGCTGCTCGCATCCAGTTTGTGCCAGCCGTCTTGTCCTGGTCGTGTGTTACCACCTCTTATCAACAGGAAATCTTATCCATAACTTGGATGGATGACCGAAAATTAGTGTGGGAGAAAAATCACTTTCTCGAGCTCCTCCGTGCTTCGGAAGGCATGTTAAGCAGTTATCTCTGATATCAGTCGTTAGGTCAAGTTATTGACCTTAGGGCGATCTGAAAACTCTAAGACTAGGTAAGCCACACCACTACACGCCAAGAAGAAGAAGAGCAGGATTTTGACCTCACTATATATTTTTGGTAAAAACGCTGCCTTACAGTCCGTAAAATCCGACGGTGACACGTCACGTCACAATTTATATTTAAGGTATTACATAACCATTTATTTTCCACGTTGCAGGTATACAGCGATAAACTATCCGAGCTGCGAACAGAAGGCGAGCCCATAAAACAGCGTCGGCTGGAGTTCGAGCTGCGTCCCGGAGCGCTCGACGACTTCGCACTCGCCATACAGCTGGCGAACAAGGCCGTCGACTTGTACAAGTTAGTACTCTTGTTAGATTAATTGCTAAGTTACTTAACTTGTACAATTTAGAGGTCTTCAAATGTGAAGACCTATAAATTGTGCACGCTAATCTTCTAGGTTTAGTGTACATCATCGTAGACTCACCGACATGTGTATTAGTAGCCAAACGGTTAGCGGTAATTGACTTGAGTATTGTTATACTAATAACAAAAAAAATGTGTAACTCGAAATTTACGATTTGTAAGTGAATAGGCATTTTTAGGATTTGTAGTAACAAGAAAGGCTTAGCCCAGAGTCCATAAATTTCAAGTTATTATTTTAGAAAGTATGTAAGATTTATAAGAAACAATGTTAATTTCTTCTATGGTTTTCGCGTTTTTGCATAATAAAACACTACGCAAAAACGCGATAAAAACGCGATTCAACCGGATAAATTAAGTGTTTTATTAAAAACAAGTTGTTTCGTTTATTGTTAGAAATATGAAATGACCGTGTCCCGAGGTATTCTCAGAATATGTCCTTATTGCCAAATATAACTTGACAGAAACGGCGACGCGAAGTACGCGCACCTAACCGAGCAAGACATACAGAAGGTGGTGGATGCGAGTAAGAACGCGCTCAACTGGCTGGAGTCGCAACGCGGGGTGCTCGCACACACGCCGCGACACCAGCCGCCGCCCACCACCGTGCAGCAGATACGGCAGGAGAGACAGGTAAAATAATACAGACTAGTTTTGCCGAACTAACAATAGTGTGACTGATCGATTCGATTCCTGACCTCGAATATCATCTATAATATCGATAGGTCTAGCTAGGTCTGCCCTATCGATAAGCTGTTGGTCTAGTGGTAAATACCCCGACTTTCATTCCGAAGGTCGTGGTTTCGAATCCCGGCCGCGCACCCAATGTCTTTTTTCTTTAAGAAAAAAATATGTGCGCTATTAACATCGCTCTTACGGTGAAGGAAAACATCGCGAGGAAACCCACGGCTTAAAATCACGCACAAAGGCCCAATAGTAGGGCTAATTGCCGAAACACACAGTTAAAACTTTGACTTTTTAGCATCAATTGTTGGTGTGCATCAGAATGGCGGGTGTACAAATGCAAATTATCATGAATCTAATATGGCTTAAATCTACCTTAATTCTACCTAATTCTACCAATAAAGAAATTAATAGTACCTCTCTGTACGCATAGAAAACTCAATAAATATGTGAGCCGCCAATCTGACGTCAGGATGGCGGGTGTATTCTTTTTCTGGGCGAAATATCATTCGTCAATATTTATATTCACTGCCATATAAATCTACCTAATTAGTACCTTACAGAACCGTACGTAGTAATCAAAATCAGGCAAAGGCTAGAGAGTAATTTTGAAAATAAAATTTCGAAACTTTAAATTTCTGCAATGTTGGTATTTAGTAATGGCGGGCGTGGCGAGAATCTGGGCTAAAAAATGATTGTACTTTTTTTATAATTATGGCCGTTTAGAAAGTAGCCAGTGTCAAGTATTATGTTATAATTGAATCGAATTACTCTATGTTAGCCATTTAACAAGTACATAGTCATATATACAAGTACATTATATACAAGTCTTTATTTCGTAAATGAAAAATGCACTAAATTAAAATAAAATTTCTTATTGACTATAAAGTCAATAGTTAATTATTTCGTAAATAATGATGATAACTTGGATGTTTCTATAATGCAAATATTATTCTTTGCATTATAGAAACAGCCAAGTTATCGTAGTTAAAAGTGGAGTGAGTGTAATTGGCGGTTAATAACAAAGAATTTTACATGAAGTTTGAGACATCGCGAAAGTCCACGTTTGGTTTTCATTACACTTGTACACTTTCAAGGAATTAAATTAGTAAAAGAAATGGGAATAAGATGGATTGGAATTTAAATAGTAGTACTTAGTATTGATAAATTATAGTAATAGTAGTATAATTTATAATTATTTAAATATTTATTTAATAATTAAAAATAGAAAAAGTCAAAACATAATAAAATAAATTTAAAACTAAATTACATAGAGTCAATTAAATAAACCACCCTTGATCGCACCCGGCGCAAAGGATCCGAGAATGCTAGCAGCATTGCCTCTCTGTATGACAATGGCTAACCTTTGCACCAAGTACGACCCCGAGCGGTAGTCAAGACCCCTATCCCTAAGACGGCGGCCGATCGACTTGACAAAATCGATCGACTCTGTAGCCCAACTGCCCGCAGCCTCGACCGCAAATGGCACAAACAAATATTCCGCCAGCATTGGCGCATATTTGACCCGCTTCCTCAAAACGGCGGTCTCCGCCGCCGCCCCAGCGTTCTTGGAGGTTCGGCCTATGTGGCTCTTAGCGAATGTGCTCACACAAGTGGCATCCCACAAAAGACACCTGCCTCGCTCCCAAGGCACCAGTGTGAGACCATCTGGTCTTTTGCCATCTGTACGGCTCAACCCCGGAGGCTCCAATTTATAATTATACTACTATTACTATAATTGATCAATACTACTACTATTTTAAAAATGTACTTGTCAAATGGCTAACATGGAGTAATTCGATTCAATTATAACATAATTCTTGACACTGGCTACTTTCTAAACGGCCATAATTATAAAAAAAAACAATTTTTTTAGCCCAGTTTCTCAACTCGCCCGCCATTGCAGAAATTTAAAGTTGCGAAATTTTATTTTCAAAATTACTCTCTAGCCTTTGCCTGATTTTGATTACTACGTACGGTTCTGTAAGGTACTAATTAGGTAGATTTATATGGCAGTGAATATAAATATTGACGAATGATATTTTGCCCAGAAAAGGAATACACCCGCCATCCTGACGTCAGATTGGCGGCTCACATATTTATTGAGTTTTCTATGCGTACAGAGAGGTACTATTAATTTCTTTATTGGTAGAATTAGGTAGAATTAAGGTAGATTTGAGCCATATTAGATTCATGATAATTTGCATTTGTACACCCGCCATTCTGATGCACACCAATTGTTGTTACAATAGTCACATTAGATACTATCGATAGTAAAGTCGATATTAGCTCCGTCCAACCAAACTATTGTGATATACTAGAGGTGATGTCTTTACACGTTAAAAGTCCCCATACAAAAGTTTAGTACCTCTCCATTTGTCCTATGGCGTTCTTTATAAAAATTAGTCCTTTATGCAAGTCCCGAAAAAACAAACTAAACTAATATGATAGTCCAGGGCACTACAGCCCTTCAAGTTTGTTAGTGGTTGTGTACCGCATAGGGTAAACGGACTCGGCAGTACCGCTTGGCGTGTACCCCATAGGGTTACACTGGACTGTTATCGTGTTAAACATATTCAAAGTGAAGTCATTGAATTAATTGTTCGACGAATAGAGCATCATTGAGTTCAGAGATATCGTTACCACAGTGTAGCTGTTTCCTGCTATTTCAACTTACCCCGTTTTGTTTATAAATGTGTTTCGATCGTGTTATTTTAATATAAAAGTTTATTATTAATTTGAATTTTGTTTCAGAGCTTCGAAAGCACAGTAACTCCAATCCTGAACAAACCGAAACCGAAAGAGAAGACTCCACCTCCCGCCAACCCCACCGCCGGCGACGGACAGCCCGACAACGGCGCGCCGGCGCAGTCACAAGCATCGCAGGAACAAATGGATGTTGAGTAGAACTAGTTATAATACCCGCATCATAAAACTGAAAGTTAACTACATTAGTTCCTTTCAAATTTTAGTATAGTGTTTCTATTTTATGAAAAGTATTTGGCTTTGATTGTGTTAGCTGTGCATATTCACAATAATTTACATTGCACATGCAAATGAGCTTGTCTGCATACATCCGATACAAGCAAAACCATAATGTTCAACGTGAAATGGAATATCTATTAACCTTGCTACATATGTGTGCTATATTTTTAATTCGAAACTGACAAAAATAAAATTTGTGGAATACCCTGTAACTAAAAACTGTATATTTAATAAGAAACAGTTCTTTAAAAAAATATTAGTTGCGTTTTAAATCTAAATACTGTCGCATGTTATTTATTATGAAATGACAGTTCAATTTATTCATAATATGGAAGCCTTTCTCATTGAATAGACGACGATTAGAGCAAAAATTAAAGGAGTGAAAGAGATGGCAAAGTGCTTCGTGTGAATGATTCTACTATTAAGAGTTGACTATTCAGTTTTGTGATGCTGAGTGCTATCTCATCTTAAGGTATATAAAGTAATACCTAATAAATTATAGTGATATTTATTATAATTGAAGTGATGGAACGACCAATATTTTTACGTTGCTCCTCCATTACTAAAATGTTTATTGAATTATCAGTTATTATTATTTGCCCTCGCAAAATTGCATTTTACATTAATGTAACCTAAAAATAGTATTAACTTATGTTTGTATTTTGGTTACTGTTGTTTACTTACAGCATTTTAGTTGCAATTTTTTAATTCTTTAAATAATTGAATGTGATAATTTAGACGGCGAATAACCATTAGTAAAAACTAACGGGTGCACAAGGTGTGTGCTCTTGCATTAAATACAACTATACTTACATAGTATTAGGGTAATTATATCAAAATGACATTAAGTCTCTAAAACAGTTGTTTTATCTCTATGAATTTTATATTTTCTTCTACTCTATTTACCTGGAATTATGCCTATGATTGGGTTAAAAGTGTCAATAATTCAACCAAATAAAATGACGATTTTAGAGACTTATGACTTTGAATGAATTAAGATCAATGTCAAAAGCAACTTACATGTACTTTTTTTTTGGTGAAGGCCCACAATGTCAATTGAAAACACAATGTATTTTGCAATTCAAACAGCACCATAATAATATAAATAAAAAAAACGTCGTAATTATATTCAAATTCGAAATTTTGTTTTTATTTGCGGGTCAAATTATGTAGATAGGTAGTACATTCTTAATAATATGGTGTTATAGGGCAGGGCAATGATTTCATAGTGTGAAAAAAATAGTCCATACCTTAGTCTGACTTGACTTAGAAAGACAAAATGATAAAAGAGCAATAATGAAAAAAAGTTTTGTTACCAACATTCTGAAACTTACTTGGCCCAAATAATGTATTTACTCAAAATTATCACCCTAAACTGCCTAAATTCATTTAGGCCCTTTGTATCTGGTTTTATTTGAGTTAAACATGTAATCTTAAATTGGAAATAAAAATGTGGTTACTGATCAAAACATGAAGCCAAGTTTTATGGACTTAAATAAACATTCCATACAAATAGAATTTCAGCATGTAGAAAATTTTAACCATAATACAATTTTCGTTTGTCTTGTCATAAATAATCATAAAATTCAATACAGGTGTGATATGGTGATGTTATGTTATGATCAGTACCCACAGTAACACACAGATGCATTTAAAATGTAACTAACATTCATTAAAATTTATTCTATTTCATAAACCTGAGTGTATTTTTTTAGTAGAACTACTTGGACCTTTAGACCTTATAATGATTTATTATTGGTTTATAATTTGAAGTCATATAACAGTGAATTAAATTATACATTGAAACAAAATGGTTTGACCATTACAACTTATGTTAATTTGTGCATTTTCGATGTTGAAGCTTAGTAAACGAATTACTAAACAACTGTTTTGCTTTTTTATTTATATACTAGCTGCGCCCCGCAGTTTCACACGCCATAAGTCCCGATTTCTAAAAGTTACCTATATTTCAAGTTTCATTGCAATCGGTTCAATAGTTTTTTTGATACTAAACCAAATGCGATGATCGAGTTACATAAATAGTCATAAACTTTCAACTTTATATTATTATTAAGGACTAGGATATAGATATGTGAGCTTTTAAGATCACTATGGCACAGCAGTTCACATTTTTTAAAAAACCATTAACAAAGTAGCTGTCTTTATTTTCACTTCTTTCTTCTATAGTAAAATCTGTTCTCATTGTTCTAAGACAAAAATTGTGAAATACAAGGAATTAAAACGACAGATAATATAGTCTGAAATTAAAAAAAATTATACTATAGGTCTACTTTTTCCAGACAATGATTATAAATTGTCCTTCTTAACTTTAGAATAGGTAGTATCGGACCATAGTAATCTAGCAAACCATTAGTTACATCAGTGTAGCATATATATATACATACTTGCCACACATCAATTTTATAGTGAGATCGTGTAATCTCCTACGGATTAAAGCATATGCACAAAGATCATTCTGAAGTAAAAGAATTATAATGATTTTGCCATGCCATTCTGTAAAAAAACACTTTATTGGTAAAAAAGTCAGTCTGGTTTCAACGTCTTCTTTGACTTTGATACATATTGAAAATTTAAATGTTTTAATATTCTCCACACTTGTGACATGGACATATTCGGCAAATCTGGATCTTCAATTACAGCATGATGAATCTACAAAAAATATAATAATTATAAAAATATTTAGTAATCAAATATGGCACATGGTAAGTGATATTGATACGGATTTTATTTATAGATTAGCACACAGGAACAGTTCAGGCACTAACCAATATGACCGTCAAAAATTGTGATATCAAACAGAAAACAGAATGCATCGGAATGGGATGCAAGGAGCAGTAACAAAGAATCATGTGGCCTGCATGTACTGTGGTACTATTTTGACCATGTCAAGAATTTCATTGCTAGTTTTATTTCATGTCTACTAGTTATTATATAATGATGATACAATGGTGAATTAATAAGTACAATAATTTATAGATAGATACATGCCATACCTTCTTAATAGTAGGTGTTTCCTTGTTGTGAAAAAAGTTGTGTACTATTCGGCGAATTTTTGATAGTGTTATTTCATCAAGCTTGTCTTTGAAATTAAATTTTGGCCCAGGTTTTTTAGGAGTTTTAAATTTATCATTTTCTTTATTTTCTTTAATAACACGATAAACCGAAGCAGTGCTTATCTGCAATATTTCAGCAGTTTTGTTGACACACTCAATCTGAGTCGGAGTTTCAGTCGGAATATAAAGCGCTTTACATTTCTCGTCAAATACATATTTGTAAACGTTGCATATCATTTGCTTTTCAGTAACTGTAAAAGCAAAACGATTTCTCTGTTTCTTCGGTGACAAAGATTCTTTCGTTGAAGTAGTCGGTTCTGATGAAGTACTGGGTTGAGGATCCATATTTTCCGCTCAATGTGTGGTTTCGTTAAATTTATATTTCTCTAATCTTGTTCATAAAATTAAACAGTAGATACCCTATCACAAATCACACTGATAATAAGGTGGCGGGCGATATAGATGAAGAAATCACAAATTCAAGATTCAAGTCACAAACAAATTCACTGAGTGCTGCCAACATCAAGTTGAAAATTCTGTTAAATGTAATGTAAAATTCCATTCCTATTTCGCAAATAATTATTATTCTGTAACACATTTAATCTTACATTTACATTGATCCAGTCACTGGATCCAGTGACGAGGCAATTCAACGCTGGAATGATTTTGGAAACATAATATAGTACACAAACTGATCTAAAGCCATTCCAGTGCCCGGCGCATATGCTGGATTCGTTACTGTAATTCAGATTCGGATCAATGTAATTCAGCCTTTACAGTCTAGACATGCCACTAAATAACCATGCGTAAGCTTATTGCTTATTGACACCTACAAACACATAATTATTAAAAAATTCATGCCCACACCTAATTTCTTACATATATAATTATTACTTTGTATGTGTGACGTAGGTGTTAATAAGCATGTTTATTTAGTGGCATGTCTAACTAGACCATTATTGAAGTAGCCGCACGGCCGTTAAAAAAATTGCACGTAATCGCACATAAATGAGAGGAAGGGGAAAGGGTTTATCCCTAAAATCCCAACCCATTTAAAAACGTACACTACTTTCACTACCTTCTGTTTGTGTCGGTTTTTGATATGGGAGGTAAAACCATTTTAAAATTATTCACTTAAAGTAGTGAATAATTTTAAAATGGTAGACAATTTGAATTGTTCTGACTGAATTTGGCTACAAAATGATAGTTATTCGGGTAGAAGATTTATAGAAAACATATTACATCTTTAAAAATTAAAAAAAAAAACAATTTTTTTTTCTTTTTCCTATAAAATATTTCTAGTAGAATATGCCTTGAGTAAAACAAGTTACAAAATAATTGGCCAAATATTGCGCAAATCCTCTTGATTGGCAACACTATCGAAGACTTTTTTTGTGGTTTTTATTTACATTTATTTCGGTTGTGAACCGATTATGGCCAATAGGTAATTAGCCAGTGTCAAGTTTTTTTTTTTTTAAGTGGTATGGCTTTTTATGTGATCACCAATTCTGCCAATGACACGTAATGAAGAAGTACAAATTTTAGGATCTTTCCTCGATTATACTTTTATTATATTTATTTTTTCTTATTAAGACGACTACGCAAACTAGCTACAAATACTAAACAAACACAAACACATGTCACTTAACACTTGACTGCTTCGATGCAAATAACTTGCATAAATAAATAATACTTGACACTGGCCAATTTCCTAATGGCCATAATCGGTTCACAACCGATAAGAAATAAAATAGAATCATCAGTCATCTCTACTTCAGTCATCCATCAGTCATCACCATCAGTCACAGTCAGACTTTTAGTCAGTTTTTGTTTTGACGTTTAGAAGGTAAACAAAAAATTGCGATTGTAGTATTTAAGGAAAATAACTGTACGTGAAATGAAATCAGCGATTATAGCAAACTAGTTAATATTTGGGCCTCGTTTACACATTCACAGGTTCAGCTGAAAAGAGGAAAAAGGCTGCCTTCTGCCCACTTTAATCATGTCACGCAAGATCACGATTGGCTACATCGCTCGTCTCGTCAATCATTTTTCTGCTAGCCAGCAGATCTATTAGTCGTTTTATGTGATAAATTTTGTTTGAGAAATGTCTTCAGTGTGTCTTCCAGCTGGGGATATATTTGTTTCATTAAAAATTGAAGAAAATGATATTATTTCTGGCATAAAACAACTTCTGAAAGTGATAAGACCTTCCTGGAAAACGGAGGACATCAAATTCAAGGTTTGTAATTTTTGAGTAATTATGAAAATACTGTTTATTATGTAGGTCAAATACCGAGTAGGTACTTTTAAATAATTCAATTTGATGTGTAAGGTACCTACTAAGTAAGGTAAAAGTAAGGTAAAAGAAAGTAAGGTACCTACTAAGCACTTTAGTCATAATCAGATTATTTCATACAAAATAATAATTATTGTTGATTGAGGCTAAACAACCTTCCACCCCAATTTTGTAATTTATTACTTACACCTTATAAAATGAATTTTCTGTATATCATTATATAATAATTTTATTTCAGCTATTCACTGACGGAATTACAAATAAGCTAGTGGCTTGTGAACCAACAAATATAACAGCTACTGATAAAGACATAGTTTTAGTGAGAATTTATGGAAATAAAACAGACTTGCTCATTGATAGACATGCTGAAATCAGGTACCTAATACCTTATTAAAATTTCAGTTTTATGATATGTTTACTGCAATTTCAACTCTGGTGGAATAGTGTAGTCATTACACTGTTACTTATTGTGGATCACAATCTATACATTATGTGGGTTGTGGTCCAGACAGCTTTGGGAAACTGTGGGTTGATTACATAAGGGTACTATAAGATAACTCCCCATAGAAAAATTAAAAAAACTCTTTTCCAACCATAACAAATACTAAGATATTTGATTCTGTTGTTTTTCAAAACTAGGGTTATGATTTTTTTTTTTTATTTATAAATACGGCTTTTATAAACATGCTAGCTGCGCCCCGCTGTTTCACCCGCGTAAATCCCGTTCCCGCGGGAATATTGGGATAAAAAGTTGCTTATGTGTTATTCTTGGTATTCAGCTACCTATATTCCAAGTTTAATCGCAATCGGTTTAGTAGTTTTTGCGTGAAAGAGTAACAAACTCGCATACATACATACAAACTTTCGCGTTTATAATATTAGTAAAATAAAAAGTAAGATGTGTTTTTTACATTTTTTTAATCAAAACAAATCATTTCCTAAGGCTAGTTTTTAATGAGGTGATGATTACTCTATGTTTAACCTGTTCAGCCCGTTACTAGATAAACTTTAAAATGTATTTTTAAATCCACAGGAACATAAAAACCCTCAATGCACTGGGGCTGGCACCTAAAGTGTATGGTGTTTTTGAAAATGGTTTAGCATACCAGTACTATCCGGGAGTAACACTGACTGTTGAGTCTGTCATTGATGATGCAATATGGCCACTAGTTGCTTTGCAAATGGGTAAAATGCACAAAGTTGAACTAGATCCTCAGGTATGTACTTACATAACAGGTATGCTAAACTAACAGTCAGGGACCCTACCGCGTAACTCCTGTCGAGGTCAACTCTATGTCGTTTTGGGAATACGATGCCGCCGCAGGTCCCAGGTTAGGTTCACCTCTGATTTAAAAAAGTTGCTTGCCTGCAATATTCCACTTATAAATGTCAAAAGAAAAACGTGTGTTAACGTGTGTTGTGTTATGTTATTATTATAAATGTTAAGATTAAGATGTTTGGAAGTTTGTGTTGCAATCATGCAAGAACTACTAAACCGCTGGTGATGAAATTTGGTATGCAGCTAAAGATCTGGATGAACACAATTTTAAGCTACTTAAATTTTTATCCCGATATTCCCATGAGATCGGCGCTTCCGCGGATAAATCCGCGAATATAAACAAAGGATGTAGGGTGCCAGTTGAGTCAAATGATTGTTTCACAAATTACTATGAATTATTAAGGTTTCTAATTTAAATCAGTTAACAACAAAAACCCGACTGCGTAAAAAACTCGATTAAAAATACGCATAGAGACAACAAAAAACCAAAAAGAAAAAAACAAGCTCAGTAATTTGAAATTACGCTAAGTAATAATAGTTTTGTAATCGATACACACAGAACACATATTAAATGAATAAAAAATGACTCACAGTCGGGACCCATTCATTTTACCAATCTAATTTTTCCAATGGGTATTTAATCAACGATACCCATCTTGACATACTTTGACGTTTTTGGTTTTTTTAATTTTGACAATATGGCGTCTGGTTGTGACAAAAGTTAACATGGATTACTGTCATGTCTTTAGTCACACCCGCCAGATTAAGACGAATCGATTGACGTAAGAATCATCAAAATCGGTCCACGCGTTTGGCCTCTAGAACGCCAGATAGAAACATCCATACATACATACATAGACCGATAAACACATTACCCTCCTTTGCGTCGCGCAGTCGGGTAAAAAAGTAGCCCATTTTTTGGTCCTATACATAATATAATAATAAATATTGCACACATAATAATTATACCTATGCTATGTACCTACATACTTACTAAAAGAATTGAAGATTTTTTAAAATATTCAACCTACTACAGCTATTCACGATCTTTCTGATACGTAATCAGTAGGCGTAAATATACAAGTAGGTGGTTTACATTAGGTACATTAACATATAAATATCTTAAGTTTTCAGTAATGTAGATAACCTAGGTACTTACCTAATAATTTTATCTTCTTTATCAATGTAAAAAAAACTTAACAAACAGATACCTATCCTAAACTAATTCGCTTCTATTATATTTATTACTAGCTGCCACTTGCGGTTTCTCCCGCGTAAGTCCCGTTCCCGCGGGAATATCGGGATAAAATGTCTAGCCTATGTGTTATTCCCGGTATCCAACTACTTATATTATAAGTTTCATCGCAATCGGTTCAGTAGTTTCTGCGTGATTGAGTAACAAATATCTAAACACACACACTTGCACATTTATAATATTAGTAGGATGATAATTTCTTACTATGTAAATACTTACTATGGAATTTAAATTATAGATACCAAAGGAACCATTTGTATGGGATAAAATAGAACAATTTCTAAGTTTACTACCAGAGCCATTTAATACGGATGTAAAACAAAAGAGGTACGGTACTACTAAACATTTTTTTATATTAAAATTCTACAGTCGAATAATGTAGTTATTTCTTATGTTTTCGCGATTTTGTATTGAAATAAAACACAATATTTACCGTCAATGCTTTGAAACAATGGCGTTAATAAATAAAACGCGAGTTAAACTCGGTAAATATTGTGTTTTATGGCAATCATAATAATATAATGTCTCGAAATAAAGGCCGCTTTAGACGTCGAACTTTTGTCCTATCGAAAAGTCATCACGTCCTCACCGTCACGTGATATAAAAATATCGCCACTCCAAACCAAACAATTATACTTGCAGCTGGAACCTCTATTCCTCAAGAATAATACCTAATTGATAATAATATTTATTTACTAGTAGTAACACTGTGTACCACCAGTCCATGAACTAAAATATGCTTTCATTGCATATATTGGCTGTTTTTTTCAATGAGTCTATTAAAGTTATAGAGACGCCATTACAGAACAAATCATCATTACCAAGCGGCACAAACTATGCTTTACAACGAAACTATTGTTATCTCTTTCTAAAACATAAGACTCAATGCTACTTGCATTATGTAAGAAAGAGATGTCATAATTTTAATACTAAAGCGATCTTGACGTGAGCTGGGATGGAACTAAGACTTCTTTTTGGCTAGTTAGCTTAGATTTGTGTTGCCAAGAAATTTGCCCTATTACGTATCTAGAAGTTTTTACATATCTCTGGTTTTTTTTTTTAATTTTTAACATGAATACTTTTTGTATATCTCTTATAGATTTGTGAATAGTTTTGGGTCGATAACAAAACTAAGGATAGAGTTTGAACGACTAAAATCGCACCTAATCAAAACAGAGAGCCCTATTGTGTTTGCTCACAATGATTTACTTCTAGGAAACGTAATCTACAACAAAGATGAAAGAACTATATCTTTTATTGACTATGAATATGCTACATATAGTTATCAAGGATATGATATAGCAAATCATTTTAATGAATTTGTTGGTAAGTAATGCTGTAGTTAACTAACGATACTGACTAGAAACTTGAAGCAAGCATTTTTTTAAAGCTTTGCGTTGATCATTAAAATCATCATAGAATATTTAAAGTTAATTCCTTCCTGTTTTAAATCTCATGACGTGTGAAATTTTCATGTTCATCTAACTTAACCGAATAGTTCTACTATGGTACTTTAGTAGAACTATTCGGTAAATCAATAGGAATTGGTAGTCCAATTGATTCAATTGTCATGAAGAGGAAACTGTCACAGAGTACATACATGACATAATATATGAAACGGTACCCAATTGATATTAAATAAGGGGATCTCCATCTACATATTTTTATGTTAGGCTTTGAGGACGACAAACTCACGATATTGGCAGCAGGGATCTCAATACTTCTCAGTAATTTAATTACAAAACATTCGGAAATATTATTTTGGTAGGTATTTTATTTTTGATTCTCATATCTTCATTTTGGTAGTTTTCTTTACACAATTTGTTAACTTTTGTAACAGAAAAAAAAAACTAAAACAACTCGTTTAAAACTGAAATCTTCATTTTACAGCTAAACGCGAGTGTGCATCAGAATGGCGGGTGTACAAATGCAAATTATCATGAATCTAATATGGCTCAAATCTACCTTAATTCTACCTAATTCTACCAATAAAGAAATTAATAGTACCTCTCTGTACGCATAGAAAACTCAATAAATATGTGAGCCGCCAATCTGACGTCAGGATGGCGGGTGTATTCCTTTTCTGGGCGAAATATCATTCGTCAATATTTATATTCACTGCCATATAAATCTACCTAATTAGTACCTTACAGAACCGTACGTAGTAATCAAATTCAGGCAAAGGCTAGAGAGTAATTTTGAAAATAAAATTTCGAAACTTTAAATTTCTGCAATGTTGGTATTTAGTAATGGCGGGCGTGTCCAGAATCTGCGCTAAAAAAAGATTGTACTTTTTTATAATTATGGCCATTTAGAAAGTAGCCAGTGTCAAGTATTATGTTATAATTGAATCGAATTACTCTTATGTTAGCCATTTGACAAGAACATTTTTTGACTTTATAGTCAATAGTCTTTATTTCGTAAATGATAACGATAACTTGGCTGTTTCTATAATGCAAATATTATTATTACATGAAGTTTGAGACATCGCGAAAGTCCACGTTTGGTTTTCATTACACTTGTACACTTTCAAGGAATTAAATTGATAAATTATAGTAATAGTAGTATAAATTATACTACTATTTTAAAAATGTACTTGTCAAACGGCTTACATAAGAGTAATTCGATTCAATTATAACATTTTACTTGACACTGGCTACTTTCTAAACGGCCATAATTATAAAAAAGTACAATCTTTTTTTAGCACAGATTCTGGACACGCCCGCCGTTACTAAATACCAACATTGCAGAAATTTAAAGTTTCGAAATTTTATTTTCAAAATTACTCTCTAGCCTTTGCCTGAATTTGATTACTACGTACGGTTCTGTAAGGTACTAATTAGGTATATTTATATGGCAGTGAATATAAATATTGACGAATGATATTTCGCCCAGAAAAGGAATACACCCGCCATCCTGACGTCAGATTGGCGGCTCACATATTTATTGAGTTTTCTATGCGTACAGAGAGGTACTATTAATTTCTTTATTGGTAGAATTAGGTAGAATTAAGGTAGATTTGAGCCATATTAGATTCATGATAATTTGCATTTGTACACCCGCCATTCTGATGCACACAAACGCGACGTATTTAAACCTTTATTTTTTCTGTATAATAATAATTAATAACATACACTTTAAATTGGTAGAACAGTTTTACTAAATTAGCAATAGTTATCTTGTTATTAGGAATTGTTTGATTTTACTCGCTAATATATTGCATAGTCGCTTCTTATCTTAGGTCCTTCTTTTACACATCTGAAATTTGCTAGCCCTATCCATGTCACATCATTGGTGGCTTAAGTAGCTAGTAGCATGTCTGTATTATGTGATTAAATGATGATTTTTTTCAGGATTATCAATCGATGATATCGACTATAGTAAATATCCAGATAAACAATTCCAGTTATCGTGGATCAAAGAGTATTTGAAGGAATATTTAGGTAACGAACCAACCGAAGAAGATGTCGAAAGAGTTTATTCGGAAGTACAACTCCTTTCGTTGGCCTCGCATTATTTGTGGGGAATTTGGTCATTGGTGCAATTTGAACATTCCGACATTGATTTTGATTTTGGAAGGTACAAAAAAACTGTTTTTTATGTTTTCGCGGTTTTGCATGTAATGTTTGTAATAAATAAAACACAATAATTACAAAAAAATGTAAATTAAAATTGACAAATTACATCTCAGTTTACCATAACTGTTCTCTGTTTCGCTCACTGTAAAGTTAGGGAGTGCTGGTAGCATTGAAACAATGCCATCCTACTAATATTATAAAGCTGAAAGTTTGTGAGTATGTGTGTTTGTTACTCGATCACGTAAAACCGCTGAACCGATTACCATGAAACTTGGAATATAGGTAGCTGGAAACCTGGAATAACACATGCCTATGTGTACTTTGGATGGAGAGATGATATTGTGGCCCTTGCTGGACCAAACTGGACAAGTCTAGCTCAACATAGAGTACAATGGTCAGGGATGGAGGAGGCCTTCGCCCAGAAATGGGCTCCCCCGTAGAAATATACTATAAATTATACATTTATTACTTATAATAAAAATTTAAAATTATTATTATTGAAATGTATGTAATACCTAGAAAGATGTACAAATTGTCAAACTGATTTTTGGGAAATAAAAGGCTATATTATTATTATTTGTTGTTACCATTTTCGATTCTCGGGGCTATGGAGCACCCGGACCTTTGGGAGGCGTGCGTGGGGCCGAAGCCAACACGTAGAGGCCCGTTTTAGTAACATTTTAATTTAAAGATTTGTGATGGACACCAAACCGGTGATTATCCCTGTCTGCACCATAAAATGCAGCCAAGGACAACCCCCGGTTCGGATAGAACTATGTATAAACTACGGGTGAAAACTACTTAGGCTATGGAAATGGGATGGTAGTGGACTGGATACTGGGGGAAACTATGGGGATTATGGCGCCTGCCGTAACAATGTTAAAAACACGTAAAAATGGCAGACGGAGACTCGCCAACTCACAAACTGGGCCACCCTAAATAAGCCGAGCAAATTACAGCCAGGGGGCAACAGGGGCGTGAGAGGCTGAAGGATGGAGGGGCCTCACTGGATTTTAAACCATCCTAGGTAATCCTGTGGAGCGGGCCAACTCATCACTGACGTGAGGTGTCCATCCTTCGAGCATTTCTGCTCTCGCGACTCCACTCTGACCGGCCGGTGAAGGCAAGCCAGAGGCGGGGGACCGCTTCCTCGTCAGTGTTCACTCCGACCAGCCAACTAAGGCAAGCCGGAGGTGAGGAACGGTGACTTCCCCCTGGAGCACTCGGGAACCCGCGGGGTCGCTACTCCCCGACACCTCGCCTCAAGGTGCCCTGCGGGCTTATTATTATTATTATTATGTGTACTTTTTGTCCCGATAATCCTGCAGGATCGGGACTTACGCGGGTGAAACCGCGGGGCGCAGCTAGTTCATAAATAAAACGCAAGTAAACACTGGTAAATATTGTTTTTATTACAAGATAAAAAAAATATATACCTGTACGAAGACTGCCTTCAACTAACGCTGATGTAAATAACTACAATTTTTGTATTTCTATTTTCAGATACGCAGAAATAAGATTAAATCACTATTTTAAAATCAAAGACAAAGTTTTAAAAACATTTAGTTCTGGTTGTCAATCATGATATTATTATTACCAGTGTCGATTATGTACATAATCATGTTTTTCTTTAGTTTCTATCATAATATATTGTTCTAAAGAATTAAAAATCAATAATAATTTGATAAAATTGAAATTTTAAAAGGGTTAGGTTTCCGAATTCAAATCTCTTATTATTAATGAATTTATTATTAAATAATTTACAGTATTACTGTTTTTTAATTGCTACAACACAGAACCTGTTTAGCGTTATGTACAGACCTACAAACAAAAACCCACACTATAAATTAAATCAGCGAATTATTATTAAATAATTGGCTGTCACACTTAAAAATGTGAATGTTAGGATGTTTGTTTATTTGTGTTTTAACACAAAAACTACTAAACCGATTGCGATGTATGGTATGCAGATAGCTGGAGATCTGGATAAACACAAATTTGATCCCGAAATTACCGTGTGGTCGGGACATACGCGGATGAATACCGTGAAGTGCTGTTAAAGCGTGATAAATAATAATTTTATTTAACGCCAAGAATCGAACCCATACTGCGTCACACGTCGAGTCTGCGTAGGATCGGTAGTACTACTAGTAGTAGGTAGATGGAATAATTTATGTAACAAGTAGTACTTGAATGATTCAACAGAAAACGAGAATAATAAATACTTAACCTAATAGCAAGGTAGTTATTTCATTGAAAATAAAGTTTAAAAAAATTTAATCAACCTTTATTCACCTTCGTCAGTACATAAACAAAATATTTATTTTCTTACTTACTGTACAATCATATTAATAATTAATAAGACTAAAATAACTTAAATAAACACATTAGCCTCCCGCAGAGGACGCCTATAATAAGTACCTTACAATAGTGCTTTTATAGGTGTACGAAAGTCGAATCGTCTGCGAGGGGCCCTTTACGGGCATCTAATTTAACGCTTTGCCACCTAAAATCACAAACATTTGTGATAGCGTTTCTGGTTTAAGACATTGTTACACCATCCGATTAATTGGGTGTCCTTCATCTACGCCTAAATACACCTACACACATTTAAAAATTTCGTGTAGGTTGGTAATGAGTACCAAATAAATATGCACGTGACTAGGGGCGCTAACATTAGGCACAGATTACATAATAGGTGGTGCGCCTCGTTAGCGGATAGCGATTAGTTTCGACTTTGACCACGTGCAAACTTATCTGGCACTCACTTTAATTTTTTTTCCGATGATCGATGATGTGTGATGTAGGTGTGAAGAAAGGAACCCTGCAAATCGGATGGTTTAACGCCCACCTTGTGGAAACAATACAAGGTTTTTTTTTTCAGGGAGAATAAAGGCGAAGTAAGTGATTG
This sequence comes from Idaea dimidiata, assembly GCA_949358125.1. Taxonomy (NCBI): domain Eukaryota; kingdom Metazoa; phylum Arthropoda; class Insecta; order Lepidoptera; family Geometridae; genus Idaea; species Idaea dimidiata. The sequence goes on along the minus strand of OX442339.1, from coordinate 7,653,425 downwards.
ATCTGAAAAATGTAAAAGGCATTGCATTTACACACGCTGGGTTTCCATAGAAATTGTGTGTGCAAACACGCAAGAAACTAAAAACGCCCCTAACTTTTAATATATTAAGAGGGCCTTATTTTGCATCATCAGAAGGAAAAAGGGGAATATAATTGTATGAAAAGAGTTCTATAAGTTATGCGCTTACGAATTATTTTAATGTTTTACCTACATTAATTAAGAAGAAACTTATTACGTAATTTTTTTTATTGCTCTTAAGGCATATCTACTATAAAGCCTTGCCACGAATTTTTGAAGATGTATTTTTCCTTTAACATATTATTTATAGAAACTTATTACTTTATTTAGGTAGGTAACCTACCTACATAAAATAAAGTAATAAAGAATAATAATGTTAGCGCAGGGTCGAAGCATCAATCTAATATTCAACATTTCGAATTCTACCTTATCTCTACCACGTTATGGCACATATTTCTGTATTACAAAAATATAGGTACAGCCAGCAGCATCAATAGACCCCAAACTTTCTGAATGGGGGCATTTTGATATCGGTCGTTTTGACAACTCATAATATGATTCAAGTATGACGACGGTAGGTACGTTGGTAACGATTTTGATAATCGGGATCAAAGAGTAATATGATTAGGGATGATTTACGTATTAGACCGTTACGAGCACGAACTTCGTTGTCCATCGCTCGGCGAGCAGTCGATCGGTCTGTTGCAACCGAGTGGCGGCCGAGCAATGGACAACGAAGCTCCGACCCGGCCGGCGCGGCGCTCGTGACGGTCAAATATAAATCATCCCTAAAATGTAATGCTAAACCTGTGTTGCTGAACGTACCTTTGTTGCTTTCTAGTAACGTGGTGGAAAAAAGGTTGAATTATGCTATGTTGTTGTATTGTTAGACGCTTCGACATCGGGATAATAAGAGACAAATAAATATTCCACTTTCATTAGTAATTTAAAGGGTTGAGGACTTGAAGACTATCTACCTACTGAGAATATGATAGGTCAGTATGTCAGTAAAAAGATCGTTCGTTCAACCAATGCCCTTTTTATTAACTTCGCGTGATTGGTCAATTAATTACGTCACCAATGACTTGGCACCTACTTAAATATACTAACGCAGAGTTTAAACGTGATTTATAATTTTAAGTAAACATCGCAGATTTATTTACCATTGAACAGTCAGAACGAATTATCCATTTAGTTGATAACTGACATTGATAGACACTTTGCAGTACTTTGCTGATTTGTTGAAACGTTGTAATTAAACATCAGTGGTTGATAACCTCAATCCCCAAACCTCAGCAGCAATGTAATGCATATGAAACTGAGTTATGAACTTGGCAGATACTATGGGTGCTGGCTACGTATTCCGTAACTGATTTTTTCCGAATTAGCAATTGTTGGTTTACTAACACTTCAAAAGCTTTAGCGAATTTTAGCAAGTTTCCAAGAATTGTTATACTGGTTTCGGAAAAAAAATCTAATAATACTGAAGAATTTACGAGATGTTTCTTTAACAGAATAGGTACGTGCCTAATGTATTTGTGTGCTGGCTACGCATTGTGGAGGTTAGTTTTAGATCGACGCTTTACCTCTGCGCTAATATGAATTAAAGAGGTGCTGTAGAATCTCTGCAATTAAAAAAGTAATTGGGTTGTATTGTTGCTGTCTTTTCTTTACAGAATGTCTTAAAAGAACCTGTTTAAACTCGCTGTGATTGTGACAAACTGTGTTTGGTCACGCCAAACACAGTTCGGTCTAGGCCCAGTAATAAATTTAATCATCTGAAACATAGAATTGCAATGGAAATGTAAAATGACACAATATGACTTGAGAAATTTTGTTAAGTATGTATCTATTTTATCTTACTTGTTTGGTATTTATGTGTATAGTTTGGTACACAAGTTTTCAAACAGTTGACGATTATGGGCAGAAGAGCCTTAATTAACACCTACATATTTACACTATGTCCTTGTTACATACAACTTGGCAAACAAACACAATATTATAATAATATAGAAGCTACAGACAGCCACCTAAATTTTATAAAAGAATAATGTCAATTCATTGAAGAAAAATATAAAGATAGTTATACAATTGACAGCAGGACAATAATTAATATTGTTATAATTAATTTTGATATTTTTAAAAAAAAATGCATCTTCATTTTGATGATACATTGAGATGTTCATCACACACACCTGTTTTTATTGCTTAGTCAAGTAGTACATTTTTGTAAAAATTGCTAACCAATCTGTTGGGATTAATTATTGCATTCAACCAGTGGACATTACATCCTAAACTGGAAGATTAATACAAATAAATACATGTCATTTAAATTCTATAGCAGTAATTGATTAAACTACTTCTTTAGAATTTGCAATTCATCATCAAGTTAGAGCTGGTTTATACACAATCATTAGCATAAGTTGTTGTCTCCAAATTTCCAACCCTACTGAGGACCCATTAGCTTCTTATGAATGAATGAACAATCAACAATTTTGGAGTAGGGTTTCAAACAATATAAAAATTTAAATGTTGAAACATGGAACTCCTTTGAAGACATATTGATAAAATAAAGTAAAAAGGTGGACCCCCAGTAGTAACTGAGTTGACTCAAATTCAGAGCACCTAAGTCTAGTTGCTAACCACATATATTGAGCCCTGAATGAGACTTTGTCATGCGAGCATACAGGCACAATGCATGCATTGATAAACACATTGGTTTAAGCAAGCTTTCAGTTAATCATTAAAGTTGGTCAGAGAAGGGGCAATGTCAATAAAACATAATACAGTTCAAGATAGGTCTTTGACATTTTGTTTCAAATTCATGTAACAATTCATCAATATCATTGTCAAGGTCATCGCTCTGCGACATCTTGGTTACCATATCGCTGATCAAGAATGCTCCTATAGTTGCCTCTTCATGGTTGTCCTGAATATCGATGTTGACAACATGTACAGGCTGGTTGTAGATTGATCTTCTTGTCCCGAACCAATCCACCACTTGGTCGTACACTCGCTCTTCACATGTAATAATCACGTCGAATCTCTCCAGGGACGATTGAAACTTTTCTGGACTTGGTTTGATTCTCCTGTTTCTATCCAGCATGTGAAGCAAACCGTTCTGGGTGTAGTAGGCTTTATCTTTCTCTAACAAATCATTGTATATCTCGTCGTACGGAACGCCAAATTCATAGCAATTCGGACGGTCGGCCGATTGGCCTGGTAACTTAACCTTTTCGCCAGTACCATAAGATTTTACTTTAAATCCTTTCTTAACCAAAAACGCATGAGCCTCCATGCTTCGATTCATGTTAGATGAACAAACAACTGCAATGTATATGTCCCCCATAGTAAAATGATTTAGAAAGTTGCAACGTAGAATTTATTCGTCTCGGTTTTCTTTTCTTACTATTTATCCTGAGAGAAGAGACTTAAGATTGAACTTAAATTTAATGTTCAGAATAAACAACTTTTGCGAATTAATTTGGTAATTCTAAAAATAATCGACTTGTTTCTTTCTTTTTCTGCAAAAAAAACTCGGAATTGGACCACAATTGTTACAAAAAAAAATCGTTCGTTTGCTTGACGCTGTCAAAATATATTTCTGTCACCGTCACCTCAGACATTTATAGAGAACGTTCGATATTGATTAAGAAATAATAGGGTGCTACCTTCAACATAGCACTTGTTATTTCCATTCCCTGCAAAAGCCCGTTTGCGGGTTACCTTCGTGTTACGAATACACTATGAATATAATATAAGATTGTAGGAAAAAAAACTGACAAAAAATTGAAAAAACCAACAACTGAAAAAAAAATCCTCTGTTTTTTATGTCAAAACATATTATGTACCTAGCTGCGCCCCGCGGTTTCACCTGCGCAAGTCGCGATCTCGCGTTGCTCTTACACCTACCTACTGCAATGCAAAAATCCACACTTAAACGGTCGCCCATTGAACTGTGGATTTTAGCACTGCAGTAGGTAGGTGAAGTAAGGCAAAATTTGTATGTCAGTAAGTGATGATGACGATGGATGCCGATGGTTCAAAAACAACGAAATTTCGCAAGTTTTATATTTTATCCTGTTATCCGGATATCCGGACTTGATATCCGGATAAAAAGTAGCCTCTATGTTAATCGAAGTCTTAAGCTATCTGCACACCAAATTTCATTGAAATCGGTCCAGCCGTTTCCGAGATTAGCGCGCACAAACGCACAGACAAACATCCAAACGGACAAAGAGACAAAAAGTTAAACACTGGGGGTCTGTTATGTTAGTACGTACGTACCCCTAAAAATAGTTTTTTCTAAATATATTTCAAAAGCAGACACCGCAAAGTGTAGATTGGGAGTTTTGGCGGGAACGCGTCGAGGAGATGTGTTGCTAAATTTTCATTTTTGAAACCTAGTTCAAATGTGTGCAAATTGTTTGATTTCGGGGGCATATTAATCTATTTAGTTTCGTGAAGGTGTACATCTTACTAATATTATATACGCGAAAGTTTGTATGTATGTTTGTGAGGTTGTTACTCTTTCACGCAAAAACTACTGAACCGATTGCAATGAACCTTGGAATATAGGTAGCTGGGGACCTGGATTAACACATAGGCTTCTTTTTATCCCAATATTCCCGCGGGAACGGGACTTACGCGGGAGAAACCGCGGGGCGCAGCTAGTGTGCAATAAAAGTGAAAATCGGTGCAAAACATGGACTTTAGCGTCGTTGTCTTCAAAGCTCTGTGAACAATCTTTGTAAATGGCCGCCGTGTTTACAAATTATTCCCTAGACTTGACTTTAACTGTGACGACTTGACAGTTTCGTTCAATGCAAATATTGATAATACTTGATACTGGCTAATTTCCTAATGGCCATAATCGGTTCACAACCGATATTCAACCGATAAGAAATAAATAAAAAAATAAATATGTCATTGATTGATCTAACCTAAAAAGTATTATCAAGAAACCACCAAGATTTTTGGGGCATAGGGTTATTTAATTTTATTCTTTAACGAAAATAACTATAGTCGTAATCAAATAGATATTTCAATATTAACTCTTTTTATGACTTGATTCAACAAAATCGTAAACTGAAGAAATAACTAAAATGAATTCGCTTCGCCAGTGTATTTCTACAGTTTTAAAAACTCAATACGGATTTCACACATCTGCTACGAATTTAGCATGGAGTAAATCAGTACTCCCGAAAAAGTTTATAGCTTATAACAGGAAAGTCTATCCTCCGCAAGAAATTGGAGAGGAACCGCGCCCAGCAGTGAGTTCCATAAACTGAAAATAACTCCTACGAAAAATAGCCTTTGAGCCCTACTTACACGGGCCAGATCCAGCTTTGTAATCCTAGATGTTAAAGTCTTATATCTAACACCATGTTCATATTTCTTAGGTACCCTTACTGTTCCAGGCATTCTACTAGAAATATTTTACAATGAGAAATGCATCCCGCCACGGGTGCATTTACGATGATGCATAATATTTTTTCTTGTAAAATATTTCTGAACCATGTTAAGTTTAAAGCATTTTACGTCTAAAGTAGCTATTTTCATTTCAGTTTGTTTGTCATCAAAAAACAAACATAAAATACAGTCCTGAGAAGCTATGGTATATTGCCTCATTTGTGAGAGGCATGACTGTTGATGAGGCAGTAAAACAACTGAGCTTTGTCAACAAGAAAGGAGCTATTTTTGTTAAAGAAGCCATACTTGAGGCACAAGAACTTGCTGTGAAAGAACACAATGTGGAATTTAGAAGTAACTTGTGGGTTGGTAAGTGTAGCAGTTGTATTTGTGTCCCATGCGTCAGTCATTATTGTCTTTGACATAAGTCTCAATTCCTAAATTCATAAAATCCTTTAGGTACTAGAACTTGAACTCGCATGAACTCCAATTCTGCAGGATTATTGGAATAAAAAATAGCATAATAATGTGTTATTCCATGTCTACAGCTACTTGTCAAGTTTTATCGAACTGGTTTCAGGCAAATTAAATTGTTTTTTTTTTGCAGCTGAATCCTTTGCAGGAAAAGGTATGGTGATAAAAGGAGTTCGAAGACATGCAAGATGTAGATTGGGTGAAGTACGATACACATACTCCCACTACTTTGTTAGACTCGAAGAGGGTTCACCACCTGAAGATTACTACAACTTAAACCCACTAACACCTCAACAGCAATTAGACAAATGGATGGAACAGATGAGAAAAAGAAAAATTACTAACACTTTGTAGTCTGAAAATTAAAATGTTAATTTGTGAACAAAATTAAATATTTTAGTTAAAATATAGGTGTACTTGTATACTTATTAACAGCTGTTGTTTTACTAAAACACAAAATGACCTATCGTGCACACTGTATCAATATACATAGTACAGTGTTTTCCGACGATGACCATTTATACCGAAAGAGGGTTGTTCTACACGTCTAGTCGAACAACTTTTGATGTACGACTTTTAAATACTCACTTTATATTCGAAATTTTAGACTTTATATTTCACTGAAAAAATTGCTGTTTTGAAAAATAAAGGTAAAAGTTTTAATTGTAGTTGTCCAAACTTAATGAATGAACAAAATAAGGTCAATGACCTCTAACTCTAGGAAACAGCTGATTTTCAAGTAAACTTTAAATTTAAAAAAATCGAAAGCTACTTCGGATTTTCAAAAGTTGTTCGCCTAGACATCTAGAATAACACACTTTCTGCTTAAATGGTCATCGTCGGAACACGCTGTACAATAAAATCGTAACTTAGCGATGTCTGTTTTTAAAAGATATTACTTAGCAAAAACTATTTTTAGGGGTATGTACTAACGTAACAGACCTCTTTCTTTCCGACTTTCCTTGCAGCCGGGTAAAAAGAACGATCACACAAATTAGAATGAAATTTGGTAATTAAACCGATTCCAATGAAATTTGGTCCAGGGATAGTTTAGTGGTTGAATAAGATATAGGGTAGGTACTTTGAATAATCATACGGGTTTAAGCAACGCTTGGTATGACATACGTGATGCGTCACATACGTCCGGGATGGACAAACTGTTGATACCTTTAATATTTAATGTCACCTTAATGTACACAGTTATTCATTAAATTTTTTGATTCTTGATTCTTGGCATAGGAATTTATACGGGTGAAACCGCGGGGCAAAGCTAGTAATCAAATAAAGTTGGCCTAATTTTCCTTCTACGGAGAAAAAATATCTATCGAATAAGTTCGAAACCAACAAAATTTAAAAGCCTTAAATTTAGATTTTTATTGTTTTTAAATATCATAGTGACTTTTGTTATTCGGTGGTCTTCTTCTTTTCGTATCAGTCGGTTTGACCTAACTAAATTGTGCTTGCACAATGCTCCGCCACAGCAATCGCGGCATCGTTGGCCTCCATGAGGTCATCCATTGTGCAGGTGGTCGGGCACAATGGACACTGGAGCAGGTGAAACATGGATTGCGATGGAGCTCCACAATCACATTGCTCTTCCGTTGGCGGAATGTACCCCTATTGGCTCATGTTTTTTCTGCAGCGTCCCACTTGAGTCAATTCAATTCAATTTTAAAATATCTTTATTAAATAATAATAATTAACATAAGTACAATAACTAGTGTAAGTGTAATCCTAGCAGTACAAAAAATCATAAATAATTCAATTTGTTTAACAAGCTAAAACTTATATATAAACTTGTTACTTGAGCATCGCATTAAATAAGGCAGGTAGGTTAATAAGTATTTGTATGCAGCAGGTTTGTAATCTACAAAAACTGTTAGATAAAAGTTGAGTAGCTTTAGGTTAGCAACACAATTTACAAAGCATGAATAATTAAGTTAAAAAGAAAAAGTGCCCAGTAAATAAAATAAAAATAGGCGGTAGATTAATAAAAATTTTGGCCAGTCGGCCGTTCCGCAACAAGCAGCGAGATATACTGTCTCGAACATGGAGGGGTCATGAGCACAAGCGCGCGCGATCCGCTCAGCGCGGAGCGCGCCCCGCCATCGCTCGATACCGACTCGGTAACACGAGCGAAGACGGCGCACGCGGTCCGCCGGCTGCAAGTCGCCCGCGCCTCATACCAACGACGCACCCTAAGTCCCACTTGAGTACGGAGTCTGTTAAGTGACTGCCACGTGGACCACTGCAGATCAGACCCAGGAGGGAGCTTCTCCTGAGGGTTCAGAAACCCAGAGGGTACAGGATGTTTCGTTTTCCATCGCACCACCCTCTCTTCAGCTGGCCGTTTCTCCAAAACCTGAGTGCTGCGCAGAAAGCTCTTGCGGCTTTTTAGTGTTATTCGGTGGTGTTACATTTTATTTTTCAGAGACATCTCTATCTAGGGATTTGAAAAATCAGCCCAGAGGAATAATTGACTTTACTTCATCAACTTCTTTCATTTCATCATAAATATTTATAATAATACTTAACGTTATTTAAAAGCCAGAATTTTAACATAACATTATATACCCGTTGGCTATACAGGGTTACCGGCTCATATTTGTTCATACGTAAGGATAACGGCGCGGCGGGCGGGTAATTAAAAAAACGGGAAACAAACTTTCGCTTATTTATACAATTTAATAAAAGAATAAATTCTCATTATAAAATTACTTTATTACACAAATTATTAATTAATAACTGTTATAGAACTATAAATGCTCCTTACTTATTCTATTGTACTATCCATTCCTAGCTAACCTATTTAGGGCGATCTGTACAAGTGTGTATCTACGAGAATAAAACAGAACCTACAAACAAAATAGAAATTGATATTATAAAATGTGATGCACTATACAATGTATAAAATTTAAAATCATAGTTTTATCTAAGTATCTATAGCAAAATTAATGTTTTTTATAGAATATAATTTTGCCGGGTTTCGCGTGATTCGACGATGTTTTGAGGTTTAGTCGCAGTCGACGTTGAGCAAGGCCCGTATCGTAATCATATAATACCATTATTATTACTGCGGGTAAAGGCCTTCTTCATTTCTTTGAAAGGGTTCCGAACTTAAACTACCGATTAGGTAAGTAAATATTACTTTAAATAAAATCGTGAAAAAGATATCTAATTTAATATGTCATTTCAATGCATTGATAATTTAAAAAAAAAACATAAAATTAAAAATAATACTGAGAAGAAAACGTGATTTTGCAAGTTACAAGTAGAAAAAGTTCTACCTATGGAAATCGGTACTAGACTACAATCATACCAGTAGGTACTGAGATCAATTTGATCAAATACTTCAAAAACAATAAGTCTTGTACCTCATCCTCGACTGTGTCGGGCCTAGCTGTTTGCATGTATGTACAAAACACTATCTACAAATACATAAGTTTATAACTCCGCTATTTAATTTCTTCCAAGATTTTAATAATCTGATATTTAATACAATTATTTGTGCTTAAAGACGAATATATGCCATGTTCATAGAATATATTAAATTTAAAAAGCAAAATAAAGTAAGTACTTAGCTAATTAGTGATTGATTAGATAGTAAAAAAGGTAGATAGGTAGATAGATTATAAGATAAGATAGAAACATATTAATTGACACTCCCTGTAGAATATTATGTAGTTACAAATTATTATCTTTGACTTGCTTTTAGCTGGAATCGATTGGTACTATCAATCATTTTATGTCTGTTAAACAGGCAACATTCTTTAAAATAGGTAAACGTGATTGTATATCTAGCTATAAAATCTAAATGAAACATTATCAGCGCCCTGTGTTTCACTAGCATAAGTCCCGGTTGCGTGGGTGTAGTAAACTAGATTAATCGAATCAGTAGTTCTAGGAGTTGCTTCTTATCTTACTTATTCTGCGCGGATAAACCACAGGGCGCAGATAATTGCATATATTACTTTACATCGAGACTGGCTAAGTATAATAATATAATATCGAATAGGCACTATCTACAAATAAATTACACGCTTAAAGAGCTTCTTGTTTCTGGTTTTTTCGGTACATATCCGTACAAAAATATTGAGCCTATGACTAATAACGTGCCCATTGCAAATTGGACTGTTAATACAAAGTCGAATATGTACATAGATGCCACACAGGATATCACTATCGCGACAGACGTTGCGAAACCTTTCAATATGTTATCCGCGTATTTTACTACAACCGCAACGATAAGGCCGCCGGCTGCTTGTAGTATCACCAAGTACCAAACAAAACCGTCGAATCCTTTCAGCAAGTTTTCGCTGACTCCTTCCTTTATGAGGTAGGTTCCAGCACCGAATGGTATTGAAAGTAAACTTAATTGGACATTTCTCATCCATACCTGGAAAATAAATAAACTTATTGTTAGAGTACGTATTTATTTACACTACGATTAGTGGGTTCTTTTAAGTAGATGCGCCTTGTGGACGGACTCTTAATTATTGCACAAGCTGTACAATAACCTAAGATTACTTTATTTTCCATTTAGATTTTAGCAAGTTAGTCGGTCCTTTTTACTCTACCTACCTAACTGCCAGATTTGCAGCCATGTCGAGCTAATCGCCTAGGGTCATCAATAAAACACGATGCTAATTTCATTACCGAGGCTCCGATTGACGAATGGTCCATAAATCGATTATAATTATCACGTCATCTGTTTGTCATTATTTATGCTTCGAAATGGATTCCACTATTTTAGCGTGAATGCATATTCGTAAAAATCATACAAGAAACGAATTGTATCTACGTATTATCCTATCCTACTAATATTCCTTTACGCACAAAGCGCTGAACTGATTGCGATGAAACCCATAGACCTGGAATAATATATGTATGCGCTACTTGTTATTCCGACATTCGCGTTTTCACTTCTGCGGGTGAAACCGCGGGGCGCAGCTAGTAATAAATAAAATACGCAAAAAGTATTTACTAGCAGGATTGACTAAATTTTTTTTATTATATAGGTAGGTAGGTCAGTAATTGTAACTTACCGATATATCAGATTCCTTTAAAACTTTTTCAAAGTAAATTCCTGCGAAACCTGATATGAAGCAAGCTGCCAACGCCGCACAGAAACCCAAGACCCTAGACTGCTCAGGTAAATTAGTCGACTTAACGCTACCAGCCTTTTCAGTTGAAGACAACTGGACTAAAGCCACTCCGCCAGCTAGCAATCCGAGAGCACACCATTGCCATTTCTTGAGATGCCTTTTTAATACAACTACAGCGAAAAAGGCTGTCGTCAATATTTTTAATTGATATGTAACCTGAAAAAGCAATAAAATGAATATTAGCATTTCGATTAGCCTAAGTATGCTGTGTATGTAAGTATGTTGGAATCCATTTGGTGGTAATTGACCTAGTCATACAATTTTATTGCACGATAAAAGTTTAAAAAAAATTAATCAAACAACTGCAAAATGAAATTAAAAAGTGCAAACAAATATATTTAGAATTCTTGTCCGAGAGCAAGCACGGCCCAGAGCGAGTTTAGTGTCATGGGCCCCAACTTTAATAGTATCAAACAAATTTAATATCTCTTCCTACATCCATCCTACTTCCTACTAATATTATAAAGCTGAAAGTTTGTTAGTATGTGTATATGTATTTGACAACCTCTGTGGCGCGTCGGGCGAACGCTCGGCTGCAATACAGAAGGTTGCGGGTTCGATTTCCGTTGGGTGCAAATATTTATGCTTAAAAATAAATATTTGTATCTGGTCTGGGCGTATTTCTATGTATAATATGTATGTATTTACAAAAGAAAAATAAATATAAGTAGTATTTCCGTTGTCTAGCCATCGTTACACAAGCTTAGCAGCTTACCACGGGGCTAGATGGCGCTGTGTGTTCGTCACAGGATTTATTTATTTATTATTATTATTTATTATATGTGTGTTTGTTACTCAATCACGTAAAAACCGCTGTACCTATTGCAATGAAACTTGGAATACAGGTAGCAGGGGATCTGGAATAACACATAGGCTACTTTTTAGTCCAACAATCCCGCGGAATCGGGACATACGCGGGTGAAACCGCGGGGCGCAGCTAGTTTTTAATAAATTTAAGTAACCTGAAATATTCCCGAAAGGAAATGTTGGGAGGCCAGGGAGCACAGGGCTAATTTAATCGAATAAGTAATAATAATTTATTGGTCACGACTAGAAATATTATCAACAAAAATGCGTTATTAAAAAATCGTATCGCGACGAGATTTGAGCCTGTGCCCCTCACTTAAAAGAGGCGAACTTTTAAGAAATCGTTTCCAGCCATTTCAGTATTTTTATTATAAATCCATAACGGATTTAAACAATAATATTATATACAAGATGTAACGGGCATGCCCTTTTAAGCCGAAAGGGGGTTGTTCCAGACATCTAGGCGAACAACTTTTGTTCTACGACTTTTGAAATATCGAACTTTTTTTTTGAAAATTTTGAAGTTATAGTTCACTGAAAAAAACAGCTGTTTTTAAAAATAAAGGTAATTGTAGTTTCGGTTGTTGTCGACTAAACTAAATGAAAGGACAAGATAAGTTCAATGACCTCGAACTCTGAGAAACAGCTGATTTTCAAGTAAACTTTAAACTTAAAGTTTTCGAAAACTACTTCGAATTTCCAAAAGTTGTAGAACAAAAGTTGTTCGCCTAGACGTCTAGAACAACCCCCTTTCGGCTTAAAAGGGCTTACCTGTTACACCTTGTATAAATATTATCAATTTTTAGATAACCGTGAAGTAAAACTTGCTATTGCGCCCGGTATCGGTATATTATTATTTGAGCAAGTTTTACGATGGTTAATCTTTTCTTCTTCTAACTTGTATTTGAGCAAAACTTACTTATACGATATAAAACTAAACAAGTAAATAATCGTTAACCTGCAGCCAATTTTATCTTCCTTAAATACTGGTTAAAAGTAAAGTGAATTAATTAATTTTCGCACATAGTCACCTGATAAGTAGCAGCGTCCAAATTAGATGCAGACACATACAGCAAATTGTTCTGTACAATATACAAGAATGATGGCACACACACACGCAGCGTATCCTTCACATTTAAAATAACTACTTTATACATCGTTTGGAATCCTTTCTCAACTCCGCCAGATTCATTCATTACAAGTCCAACGCAGATTATTAATTTAAATACTTCTGCCATCAATACAGCTGCAAAAAAAAGTTTTATTATCTATTGTTTACAATAATTTATATTGAACAAGTTTACTAATATGAACCAGTTACCCTGTAAGTTGAAAAGTAAAAACAAAATTAAAATAATCCACACTCACTGGCTAGAAGACCAACAACTGTCACAATATAATGAACTACTTATGAAGTCAAATTACGGAAAAGCAAAAACTTGTCGAGGTCCACATATTAAAAAAACTTACTTACGTAATACGAGGGCTGCCTTTTTAAGCTGCGATTATTTAAAAAAAACGTCTAAATTAAAAAAGTTGAAAAGCATTTTTATCTTTTTTAATTTAGAATTCGAAAACAAAAGAATGTTTTCCGATAGGTCGAATGAGCGGAGTTTTTGGCGGGAACGCGGTGAGAAGATAATTTGCTAAAATTTCATTTTCGTGAAACCTAGTTCAAATGCGTGTAAGTTGTTGAATTTCGGGGGCATTTTAATCAATTTAGTTTCGTTAAGGTGTAGGTACAAGTTTAGTGAAAGTGAAAATCGGTGCAAAACATGCACTTTAGCGTTGTTAAAGCTCCGTGAACAATCATTGTAAATGGCCGCCGTTTTACTATGACAAACAATGAGTCTATTAAAGTTAGAGAGACGCCATTGCAGAACAAATCATTATTTAAAAGCGGCACAATTGTATGCTATACTACCTCATTATTTATTCAATTTGTAACGGGTATACCCTTTTAATCCGAAAGGGGGTTGTTCTAGACGTCTAGGCGAACACCTTTTGTTCTACGACTTTTCAAAATTCAAACTTTTTTTTGAAAATTTTGTGATTATGTTTCACTGTAAAAACAGCTGCTTTTGAAAATAAAGGTTATTGAAGTTTTGATTGTAAACCATCAAACTAAATAAAAGGACAACATAAGGTCAATGACCTCGAACTCTCAGAAACAGCTGATTTTCAAGTAAACTTTACAACTTAACTTTTCGATAAGTACTTCGAATTTTCAAAAGTCGTAGAACAAAAGTTGTTCGCCTAGACGTCTAGAACAACCCCCTTTCGTTTTAAAAGGGCTTACCCGTTACACCTTGTATTCATTCACATAATTTAAAGAATAAATAGACGAAACTATTGTTATCGCTTTCTAAAACATAAAGACTCAATGATACTTACATGACGTAGGAGAGAATGATAAAACGTCAAAGTCAAAAACTTCGTTGAGTTTTTGGAAAAAAAACTTTTTCAAAAATTAACTATAATAAATAAATACAGCTTTACTTACGTATGAAATGTAATATTTTTGTTAGTTTTTGGAGTATAATTCGTGCATCGCCTAAATACGCACGAAGGCATTGTTGTCTGTGAATAATGTTGTGAAAGTGAACTAAATGTACTGTGTGTCAACAAGCGGGTGATCGTGACGTGAGCTGGGATGGAACTAAGACTTCTCTGGCTAGATAGCTTGCATTTGTGTTGCCAAGAAATTTGCCCTATTACGTATCTAGAAGTTTTTACATATCTCTGATGACAAAACTCCAATTCGACAATTCTTCTTCTTCTTCTTCTTTAGAAATGGCTTTTCCTTTCGGACATTTGCCAGTGTCAAGTATTATCAATATTTGCAAGTTATTTGCACTGAACAAAACAGTCAAGTCGTCATATTTAAAGTCAAGTCTAGGGAATCATTGTAAAAAGAGGGCCATTTTTTACAATGTTTGTTCACGGAGCTTTGGAGAAAACACTAAGCTAAAGTACATGTTTTGTACCGGTTTTCACTTTTATTTACACTTGTACACCTTCACGAAACTAAATTGATTAATATGCCCCCGAAATTAAACATTTTACACGCATTTGAACTAAGTTTCACAAAAATGAAAATTTAGCAACACAACTACATAACGCATTCCCGCCAAAACTCCCAAATTCGACAATTTAAAGACATTATTTTGTTTTCGAATTCTAAAAGATGAAAATGCCATGTTTTTTTTTATAACTGCGGGAGGTTGGCAAACAACACGACTTAAAGGCAGCCCTCGTATGTTAGTGCTTAAACAGATGATTGTGATATTATTTTGTTTTAATGATAAAAACTTTAATCAAGAACATAAAATAAATAAATAATAACTAACATGAAAATTATTTAAAATTACAGACAGATAAAACTGAGTGTCACTGCGAATCTAAAATGTGTAAAAAAAATAAACTTACCTGCCGCCGAAGAAAACATTTCCACATCCCTAGTACGAGCATACCTCATACTTAGACCAAGTGCAGCATTCTGTACGGTTAGTATTACTAAACTTACATACTTTATGTAACCAGCTGAAATAAACAAAAAAAAAATTATACTTCTTTTACATTTTGCAACACCTATTGAAATTATCAATTTAATTGTGGACAAAATTATTAAAACTAATTTTATGAATAGCATTTTCTTAGTGGTAATCAGTTAACTACTAACTAGTGTTTTTTTACACCTACTTATGTAAAAAAATAAACCTTTTACATACAAACATACCTAATAGGTACAATAGGTTTACTTAATACAGCTAAACCAACAACATTTATTATAAATTATGAGATACAATAGTTTAACAACTGTTTGAAAGTCATCTAATAACAAACACAAACACATTATCATTAATTCCAAGGAAATGTAAAAAATGCAATATGAAAAGTAGTATTGCATTGCATTACTTTGTGTTCTGCATGATGATGATGACCCAATGAACCTGTATGTTTCACTAAACCTGTTTTTAAATTTTTGTGATGAGTCTGTGATAGCTGTATCATAAAAAAACTAAAAAGATGAATATTGTTTCACAGAAATTACTGAACCAATTTTTTAACAAAATTAGTTCATTTGTATTTATAATAACTTAGCTTTTATTAGGGAGATTGGTCATAGTCTTCGTGATAGGGGACTTAATATCCGTTCCGGGGAATTTTTGTTGTAAAGACTATCTGTTGCTATTCAACGAGGAAACACAGCAAGCATTTTGGCAGCTTTGCACTGGGAATGCTTGCGGACAAATTATTTCACTGACTTTAGTTTTAGTAGATTTTGTATTTTGGGATATAATTTATTTTGTGTTTGTTTAAGTTTTATTTTATGTTTTAAGTTTTATTTTATGTTTGTATTTGTCATTAATTTTTTTATTGAATCAAATTAAAAATATATCGAAATACAGATTTATAATAACTAAAATATTCAAATATTAATTAATAAAATAATTTACACATATAGTTAATTAAAATAGAAAACATCAAATATTACTTCAAAGGTTCTGAATTTCAAATGTACCTTTTGGTGTGCATAACAGTTTGAAATTGTTATTTAAAATATTTTATATTATACTTAGCAACATTTGTTTACATAATACATACCATATCTCCTGCTAGGAGTAATCGACTTCTTCGAGTCTGGATCCATATTGTCTTCTGTTGTATTTAGATGTGTTGCAGCAGTTGCTAGATCTGCGTCAAGTTCTTTTTCACCCTCTGCTATTGGTGCAGTTTTCACTTCAATTTCATCTCCAGAATCGTCAGTTTTAGTATTCATGGAAAATTGTTGTGCCTAAGTTACAATCAAATAATAAAACAAATCAAATACGATTGATGACATGACTCTAGGTTTCAAAGGAAAAAAGCTTATAACAATGTATAAATTAATTTGTATGTTAGTAGAAGCATTATCAATTTATCACTATTGTACATACCTTGAAACGTGGGTGATGAAGGTTTATGATTTGTCTTTTACTTTTCATAGTAGCTAGGTGATAAAAGCAATTCTATTTCACAGACACATATATTGGCTGTAATCCTAGGGGCCAAGTAGGTACTTATTGTTTTGTAGCGCATGCCAACACCTTGATGAAACAATCAAATACATTAAATATGCAATGCTTTATTATTTTGTAAAGAAAGGTAAACTCACATGAACGTCTTATTTGCGAGATTCTTCAAAATACAAGTTGTATTGTTTCATTGGAATTCCTAAGTAGGTTTCAGAGAATGATGTCTAAATGTATATATCTGATTTAACACTTCAATTATTCATTAAAAATTAGAATTATGTAAATAATGTCCTTTATTTCTTTTTGTTGACGTCGGCAAACGAAGAGCTAGCGAGCGAAGCGACCCCCATTCACGAGTTCAACGAACGAGTACCAGTGACCCAGTGCTGCCAACAACGCAATGTCTAAAGTCATTACTTTTCAGAAAATTTAACAACACATCACCTCTACCCGTTTCTGCCAAAACTTCGCCTGGACCTAAGTGGGGTGGGTGACATGACATTTTTTCTTTAGAAAGTTATGTCATCAAATTATAGTCAACAATTTAACAAAAATACAAGCAAAAGTATAATGTTGGTCAGTATAGTCTAAGTCTACAATCTAATATAATATCTAGAGATTTAGTTCACTGTAATTCGAAAGAATTATGTTGTTCTGAAAGATTATTTTAAAACGAAGGTCTGTGTGAATCTCCACCGCGTGGACTCGGGACCGCGGCGGCGGCGGCGCCGCACCCGCGCCGCACCGCTCGAGATTGCGATTGCCGATGAGTTTTCACTTCTGCCGTGCGGTATTAAGCACACACTCTTTTATATAATACAAGCTGTATCCCGCGTTATCCTGTGCGACGTAAATATCGATCGATCCCGTGAAAGTTACCTTCGTTATACTAATTAATAAAAAAAAAACTGTGCACAACACGCAGTGCCATCTAGCCCCATTATAAGCTACTAAGCTTGTGTTATCTTATTTCTATGGTGACAAGACAATGGATATAATACTATTACTTATTTAATATTTTTTGTATATATACATACGTGTTACAACACCCCTCACCCCGACCGGCACAGCACGCTATGCAAAAAATGCTATGTAATAGCTTGTTGTGCTAGCTATTACATAGCATTTTTATTGTAATAGCTTGAGTGCCACACGTTGTTTTTTTATACATAGAAATGTCTTTCTAAAATTAATTCTTAATAAATGTTTTATCTGGTCTGGGTGTCCCCAGATCATTCTTAAGCATAAATATTTGCACCCAACGGGAATTGAACCCGTAACCTTCTGCATTGTAGTCGGGCGTTCGCAAGACGCGCCACAGAGTTTGTCGTGATAATGTAAAGACCTTCTATTGGTGAAAGATGATGATATATATATAAGAAAATTAATTCTTGCCGTAGTCGGGTAAAATTAATTTAAATTATTGTGGTTTTTTCTGATAGCTAGCAATACTAAGGCTAAATCAAGGACAGAGATAGACGTGAGTGAGATAGACACTTCTCTTTCACACCATTTTCAACACAACTTCAGTTGATTGTTTGTCTAAAATCATACCAATTACCTGTTATTAAGGTTGATTTTAAAAAGCAAGGAATGAGAAAGACTGGTCCAACTAGACAGTGCACGACTGTCAAATACGTGACATTGATGTCTCTGTTTGTCAATCTTTTTTTCTTTTGCCGGGGCTTTTAAAGAACACTGTTTTATTTTGCAAACAGGTGAAGTTTTTGTTTATTAGACAAGAAACAAAACAATAAAAAAAAAGTTAATAGCTAAAAAAACAGGTGAAGTTAGTTCATTAACTACCATGCATGATGGATTGCATGGTAATATATATACTGCACCTTATGAGGTGAAGCAAATATTGGCAGTTTAAACTAAGCGTAGGTAAGTACCTAAGTACCAACTCTTTGAATACTATGATTATCCATGAATTGGCTTTTGGAGGTTTTGTTATTCAAGATCGCATTACTTCGGTGATAAGTTTATTGTTGTGCCGTGCATTCGTTGTTGAGTGATACATAGGTACCTATTAGTAAACATACAGGGATGTTGTATTCAGTGTTACACTTTTTGAAGTGAGGTATCACACTAATTAATTAGTACAGTATCTATAACATTAGTAAAACAGTGTTATTTTTACGTATGTATTGATATATTATAGGTCAGGGTAATCTTGTAGGGATAACAAATCCAGGTAGGTAACTAAAAGAACTGTAATGTATTATAAATTAATATTATTTATTATATTTTACTAGGTACATCGAAATTAAAGATAAACAGAACTATTTTATTGATCATTTTCAAAATCAGCCGGATTCTTGCGAGACATCCGGTGGTGTTCTCTCTCAACACCTTCATAAACCAAATATCCAAGTATGAAAGCTGTAACAAAGATAATTTGTTAATGGTCAGTATATAATTCAGTAGGTATTGGTAAATTCCTAATTTTATTGGGATTGGGTAGGTAGGTAGTTTACTGCATGTATTGTTTAGGTTAAAAGTATATATTATGTAGAAGGTATATTCATATTCTTGGTGCATGGTGCAAGATGAGCCTAGTTGCCTTTTTTTTTAATAGACTTTAAATAAAGGAGGAGGTTCTTTTTAACATAATCTTCATTCATAACTTTTCTAGGCTCACTGTGCTATGTATATTGCACATTGATAAAGCTAGAAGTCTGAAATGTTACCATGATTTCTTTCTAGGAGCATGGACCCTTTGCCAAGGTTTGGTACTAAAATGTAGTAGGTAAGCTACTGTATTGTATCAGAGTATCTTTATGAACCACTTCTTTCTTTAAAAAATCCTTTCTGCATTGTAGCACATCTACATCGTATTACAATCAAACTCTAATTAATGCTTAAGAAATGACTTAATAACAAAGGAAATAGATCCCGTATTATTTATTTAAAATTCTTAGGGAAAATTAGTTTGACACTCAGGTTTGACTTATGAAAACGTGAGCCAAGGTGAGGCCAAGTTTACTTCTATTATCAGAAGTTAGGTTAACTTATTAACTTTATTTATATTGTGTGTAATAAATAATAGTAAATTCACTTACGTGGTAATACTATGAAAACATTTTCACGAAATCTACGGAAAATGTTAGGTAATCCATTGGAGATCGCCCCTGCGTAAGCCCGCTGTTCATGGGGCGACAGTTTGTAGGTGATTAAACCACGAATCTTGGCTAATTCTCCAAAGTGCTTTCCCATCTTGTATGCTTTGAAAACTGTTGTAGAATTCTAAATAACTTATGAAATCTATTACATAAGATTACTGTGCTACTCTGCGCAAATGAAGAATCGAAAATTTCGAACGGTGTTGCCAACAACTAATTTAAAATTTTAATCAAAATATGTGCAGTAAAATATCAGCAGATATCCTCCGAATCTCGATTTTATGTCTACGAGTAAAACTCATCTAAAAAATTTATTTTCTTATCGAAATTTTCTGGCAGCTATATGTATTAAAACAAAAAACTTTGTACTGTGTACAGTGTACATTGTTTATTCTAAAAATGGAATGTACCCCCATTTCAAACCTTGATCTCAATCTTACCACTAATAACTCGCCAGTTCTTCTTCTTCTTTAAAAATGGCTTTTCCTTTCGGACATTTACCAGTGTCAAGCAAAAATTTGCAAGTTATTTGCATTGAACAAAACAGTCAAGTCGTCATAGTTAAAGTCAAGTCGAGGGAATCATTGTAAAAAGGGGGCCATTTTTTACAATGTTTGTTCACGGAGCTTTGGAGACAACACTAAGCTAAAGTACATGTTTTGCACCGGTTTGCACTTCTATTTACATTTGTATACCTTCACGAAACTAAATTGATTAATATGCCCCCGAAATTAAACATTTTACACGCATTTGAACTAAGTTTCCCAAAAATGAAAATTCAGCAACACATCTCCTTAACGCATTCCCGCCAAAACTCCAACTCGCCAGTTCGCCAGCCATAATTTTATTGCATGCCTTACGATATTTTTTTTACGTTGGCAACATTAAAATCGAAATTTCAATCACTTTGACAATGACGGACAACTAATATTGACATTGACAACAAATGCAAACATTAGCCCGAGTTTTTGGCGGGAACGCGTTGAGGAGATGTGTTGCTAAATTTTTATTTTTGTGAAACATAATTCAAATGCGTGCAAATTGCTTAATTTCGGGGGCATATTAATAAATCTCCTTTCGTGAAGGTGTACAAGTGCAATGAAAGTTAAAATCGATGGAACACATGGACTTTAGCGTTGTCTCCAAAGCTCCGTGAACAATCTTTATATATGGCCGCCGTGCTTACAAATGATTTTCTAGACTTGATTATAACTATCACGACTTGACTGTTTTGATGCAAAGAAGATTGGCGTGTTTCCTTAGAGCTTAGACCTAGGGAATAGAGGTACATTAAATGAAATTTTAAAGGCGTTACTAAAACACAAGATATGGATTATTTAACTGATTTACGTGATCTAAAGCCACGGTGTTAGTGATTTCGTTTATTTTCCGCTAGTTTAATATATTTTGTATATTAAGGTTCACAGTTATGAGCTCCAAACCTAAAAAATGGCGGCTTAATCTCTCCTCTTAGAAAAATAGTGTAGTGCTCCTAACTGTGAAACTTTAAAATACAACACTTATCTTTTAATTTAGCGGAAACAAAACGAAATTACTAACACAGTGGCTTTAGATCACGTAAACCTATTGAATAATCCATATTTCTGTTCTTTTAGCAATAAAAAAAAAAACAAAAACAGTTGTTTGAAGTGCTATCTGTGGAACATATTGAACATGCCCATTTTGAACGGTCTTCTTATTGTAATAACTTGATAAGAGGAGTCTTGGCGGGAACTCGTTGAGGAGATGTGGTGCTAAATTTGCATTTTTGTGAAACCTAGTTCATATGCGTGCAAATTGTTTAATTTCGGGGGCATATTAATCAATTTAGTTTCGTGAAGGTGTACAAGTGGAATGAAAGTGAAAATCGGTGCAAAACATTGACTTAGTGTTGTCTCCAAGGCTCCGTGAAGATTGTTTGTAAATGGCCGCCGTGTTTACAAATGATTCCCTAGACTTGACTTTAACTATGACGACTTGACTGTTTCGATGCAAATAACTTGCATAATATATTAAAATACATGACACTGGCTAATTTCCTAATGGCCATAATCGGTTCACAACCGATAAGAAATAAAAAATAAAAAAAAACTTGATAATACTTGACACTGGCTAATTCCCAAATGTCCTTAATCGGTTTACAACCGTTAAGAAATAATAATAAACATTAGCCCCGCCCGTCCCTGTGCTATGCTGTTTTTGAAGTTGTTGAAAAACTTACTTTTTTGTATAATTTATAAAATATAATAGAATTCTAGTTCACAATCGAAGAGAATATAATCACCACGTTTTATTCACAATTATCAAATCTATCTAGCGTACCTCATAACTTTAATTAGAATGGAAGAAGTAGATTCCATAATTTTACACTTTCTTCGTCAGTTGAATGTGTAAGTAAACTACTTTTATTTGAGGATAATAACACCAAGCGATTATTAGAATCCATCTACTGAGAGCACTAATCGCTTAAAACGCTTGTTGAAGAATTTTAGGAAACTAAATATTGATTTCAGGTCTATTGATGAAAATACTACCAACATCTGTGATTTAACTGTAGAAACTATTGTGGAGGCAGTTTCTACTTGTCTTCGTAACATTGATCCCACTTTGAAAGTGCCACACAAGTTGCCATCAGGTTTATCACATCGTATAGAGGTAGCAGCGCAAATAGCAGCTTCTTGCAAGGTAAATTGGTTCTAAATTACTACTAAAACGACTGTGTTAAAGACGGTGTCCTATTCCTATTCACAGCTTACCAATTTTAAACAATGATTTAAAATCTGTACTTACCTATACTTTAAAGGGAGATATGAATAATTAAAACATTTACTACATCCGTCACTTCATCAAAATTGCATACATTATGCTATCAAACCATGTATAGTATTCAGAAACGAAAAGGCTAATTGCCTTGTGTGTGACCCATTAGTAGCAAGACAAGCTAGCAGTGATTTGGTGTTGTTGTTTTTTTTTTTAGGATTTGGGGTACAAAAATGATGTGGGATATCAAACATTCCTCTATTACAATGAAACAGAGCTCAGACAAGTGTTCATGTTTCTTATTGAGAATTTACCAACTGAAGGCAAGAATGTGTCGGCACCAGTACAGAAAACAAAATCTTTATTGATGCAAGACATTTGTAACAAAATTAATGAACAAATGAACACAATTTGGATACCTCCTTCCTGTAAACCAAATTTGAATAAAATAGGTGACACACATTTTTCAGGTAAGTACTTTTTATTTATGGTAATTTACATTTACCAATTAGCAAGTTCATTTACTTATTATATTTTTTACACACATTCAGTTTACAATTGTGTGTTTAATTTCAGATTCAAACCTTATAAGTAATATAATACTGTCAGAACAGGAACTGCTAGAAAAGTTCCACAAAACAAAATTAATCAAAGAAAAAAGAGTAGACAGAGTTCCAGCTAGAATTGAAAATGAAAAGATAGAGGCAATTGTTGAAACAGATAAAAGCCTTAAGGAATTAAAAGAAATGACTATAGTTTTGAGACAAAAATTAGACACCTATGAGAGTGAAAGAAATATGATGGAAGTCGAATATTCACAGGTTTTACGTTTTGATATTTAATCTAATTTCATTTACACATATTGGTTACATAGGCAGGGAAAAAATTACTTATTTCATTTATTACAGATTCAAAAATCATGTGATAAAGTAGAAAGTGACTTGAAAAACGTTGAAAACATATTGAATAGTATTGGTCTATCTGATACGGAGTTAGATGGTGCAGCCGACAGTATGTTATTAGAAAAGGTCCAGAAGAACATTGACTTGCTCCATAGAAAGAGTGAAGAATTAACTTCAAAGAACCTGTCAATCAAGCTAGAGATAGAAAAGTTGAAAAATTCTAACGATTTTGCAGAGGTTGGTACAATAATAAAATGAATTTTCTACAATTTATGCAATATTTCCTTACATAAAGTCCATATCTAGATTAATTCTATTGATTAGAATTATCTACATTAGAACCATGGAATGCTAGACAATGATATTATTGTAATAAATTACCTATTAACTACCCAACTTATTTATAGTAGATATAGTACTAATGTTATTTTTGTGTTCTTTTCAGTCAGAGAGAACTAAATGTAAAAAGATATTAACCACTCTAAAAGAGATAGCAAAAGAAATGAAAAATGAGTTAGAAAAGAAAGAATTACATAGGAATCAAGTAAAAGAGAACTATGAGAAGTTGAGGAAAGGCCATAAAAGGTAAAACTAATTATTGTATTTATTTGTAAAAAACAAAGCACTAACACCAATTATTTTAGGAATATAGGTATCTTGCAAGATTGAGGTGCTGGTAAAACCACAGTGGTGTATTGTATATTATGTTGATGATGATTACACAAATTAATTAAAATTTGAATTTATTATAGGTCTGTATACACCAAACGCATTCTGGAGATAATAAGTAATGTTGACAAGCAAAATATGGAAATTAAGAAAATACTTGAAGACACAAGGCAAATTCAAAAGGATATAAACTCACTTGAAGGTCAACTAGATCGGTGTTTCTCTATTGCAGATGAAACCCTATTTAGGGTAATTTTGGTTTTAATTTATAAATATATTTTCATGTGGTTATAGTAAAATTAACCTACCTAACTAAACTTTAACTCAAAAGTAACACAATTCATAGGTTGTGTTGGTTGTCTATTAAAAATCTATCAATCTTTTTCTAGGATGCAAAGAAAGACGATCAAGCAAAAAAGGCGTATAAGTTATTAGCCCTACTGCATTCTGAATGTAACACAATAGTGTCCCTTGTAAATGATATGGGTACAATGTCAAGAGAGGTTGTTGATTTGGAGGAAAATATTAAAATGGAGACAGCTAAGAGAACAGAGGACACTTTGAAGAGAATACAGTTAGACCTAGCTAGAATGCAGCAAGAATGTTAAAAAATACAATGTGGAAATGGTGGTTTGCTTAACATTTATCGTTGATATCAATGAGTCTATCATATCTCTGGTTGATATAAAAAAAATCAGTCAATATTTTTTACTAACTTATCATTAAACATAGGTACTGTCTTTTATTTTATTTCGTGTTATTAAAATAAAGTAGTTTTTTTGTGTGCCTACTTTATTGGCAGCTTTTTATTTATTACTAGCTGCGCCCCGCGGTTTCACCCGCGCAAGTTGCGAACCCGCATCATCAGTACTTCCCTGGTCGTCCGTTTAAGTGTGGAGTTTTGCACTGCGGTAGGTAGGTGAAGTAATGTAAAGTTTGTATTTCATCAGTAAGTGACGATAACGATC
Source organism: Idaea dimidiata (assembly GCA_949358125.1). Taxonomy (NCBI): domain Eukaryota; kingdom Metazoa; phylum Arthropoda; class Insecta; order Lepidoptera; family Geometridae; genus Idaea; species Idaea dimidiata. The sequence continues at coordinate 7,628,107 of OX442339.1, read as the reverse complement.
ACGAAGGATGACGATGACGATGATGATGATGCCACTCTACATCAATGAACCTACCCCTGTATCGATTTTCATTCATTGAATAGTTATCATCCGCGTAAGTCCCGATCCCGCGGGATTTTCGGGATCAAATCCCGCGGGATTTACGGGATAATAAGTATCCTATGTTACTCTCCATCATTTGAACTATCCCTATTCAAATTTTCATCTAATAAATAGTTATCACCCGCGTAAGTCCCGATCCCGCGGGATTTCCGGGATCAAAAGTATCCTATGTTACTCTCCATCATTTAAACTATCCCTATGCAAATTCATCCAAATCGGTCGAGCCGTTTGACTGTGAAGAGGGAACAAACAAACAGACTTTCGGATTTATAATATTATTATATAGGATGAAAAAATTAAAATTTTCATAGAATTAAAACTACAGTTTATTATAAATACTTATTTACGTTTTGGTAATATTTCTGGAGGTATATAATTTTTGTCATCACTCAGTTTTATATTTTTCTTTTTGCCCATTGGTTTTTCAACTAGATTTTCCTTTTTCTCAACTTCAAGATCAATATGGTCCTCATTATCAAAGAACCATAGTTTCTGTTCTTCAGTACTTAGTTGTTTTTGCTGTTGTTCAATAGCTTGCATACGTTTTGCTCTGTCCAGTCGTTTAGTTTGTTCTAAAAGTTTCTGCTCTCTAATTTCTTTCCAAGATTGGAAAAGCTGAAACAAAGAATAAATTAATATCTTAGCCTAATTTTATGTCATCTTTTTAAATGTTTGATGGTGATTTTTTGATGCTTAGGTATTACCTTTTGCTGAGACTCAATATCTCTCTTCTGAACTTTGTTGATGGCATTTTCAACAGCAATTTGAAGTGATTCTTCTAAAGTGATTTCTACACTCCCAACATTTTTCAGTGTAGAAATACACTTCTCAAGAGCAACATTTTCAGAATCAGCTTGTTTTTCTTTTGCTATCAATTCTAATACTTCATTATAAATCTTAAATGACTGTGACTTTGAAACTTGTTCACTTAAACTGAGTAATTTATCATGCTTTTTGTAGTAAAGCCATCCTAATAGTTGCAAGTTGATGTTTAAGTTGTCTGTGCTGTGTCCTGAAACCCAAGCCAAAGTTTTTCCACTCAGTAAAACCAAGTCTTTTATATCGAAGTGGTCATCGTCATAGGAATTCCTTAAAAACTTTACTCTTATTTTAATTTCTTCAACTTTTTTAGGTTTTCCTTGAGGTGGAGGAGCAGGTTCTGGCGGCACATAAGTAGTAATGTATTTATAGGCAGCATAATGACACAGAGTACAAGTCAATTCATTGTTATACTCTTCTTGAAGCATTATTAATGATGCTACTGTTGCAGCTAGCTCATACTTTTCTGATTTTAACAGATCATCCATTAACATGTTGGCATTATAATCATCTAGAAATACACCAAAATTTAAAGGATCCTTTAATATTTCTATTAATTCTTCGACATAGCCAAATCTCATAAAATTTCTTATAGTTGCATGAGATGTTGATTCCAACATACAGCCTGTTTCTGCCGAAAGGCGCAGTTTGTGCAACAGATCTTTTAATTCTTCAAGATGTATGGTATCTTTTACAGCGTGGGCAAAGAGATCAACGTCGATTGCACTAATAACCCCTTTAGATGAGTGGGTTTGACCAATTTCATTGTAGAAATCGTTCACATTGATTTTGTTAATCAATGATGATGATACATTTGTGGAATTCCATGTATCCTCACACTTATAATCATTTGTGAGAAAAGTTCTGTTAGCGTTTATGATTGGTAAGCAACACCTTCGCCTGTATATATTACGCAACTGTCGTAACATAGTTAATACAAACAAATAACGAATATGTAAGACCTGTGTAAGACGAAAAAAATAAAGTCGTTTGTCCGGAATTGGGATTTTTAGTGTTAGGTTAGTTGTGTTCGTCGTTTTATGTTTTATTGTACATACTTTGTGCGATTTCTATTCTACTGTCACTGTCATTTTGTAGAAGTTTCTTGCATTTCATCTTTTTATTCTGTGGATGAACAGTGTTGTCAGTCTATGACCATATCGGAATATCTAGAGACTATTTACTACCATACGGAAATTAATGTAATTTTTTTGTTGACTTTTTATTCGATATCATCATTATTCAATCACATACATTTAATGCTAATATTAATTTAGATCCCAAATCTATACCTATACTAATATTATAAAGCTGAAGAGTTTGATTGTTTGTTTGAACGCGCTAATCTCAAGAACTGTTGGTCTGATTTGAAAAATTCTTTTTGTGTTTGATAGTCCATTTATCAAGGAAGGTTATGAGCTACTTTTGATCCCGATGTTCATACGGCGTCGGCACTTACGAGGGTCCTGCGGGACGCAGCTATAAAAACGAAAGTCGTATTAGTTACACTATTTATATCTCAAGAACGGCAGAACCGATAGGAACGAAATTTGGTACAGGGTTAGTATAGGGGTATAATAAGATAAAGGGTACTTTAACGATCGTACGGGTTAATTAATTATAATTTATTCATTAAGATTTACTGATGGAAAATATTACTCTTTCTATTTTTTTAACGAATAACACATGACCAAGAAAGTGATTGATTCGATTTTTGACATTTGTTTGATTGAGTTCGGTCGTTGCATACTTCAGCATCTTCTTACTAGTAGTCTGTGGTCGTTGCTTTGTTTGATTCTCTCTCCATTCAACTCCATTGTGTGTGTTTCGCAAAATAGTTTTTTGCCTGAATAGTTTTATCCTGATTATTTTCCTGTACGAATACGAATTACCATAATTTAAGTAAGTAATCAACGTAAAATAAATGAATTTGGTTAGAATCCCATCTTATGAACTTTCGGAGACAATCTTTCTAGTTAATCACCACACTGCTCACTTTCTTCATGAAAATAGTTGATAATTTTGAATTCCTTTGCTTGTTTGCAATAAATATTTTTAGGTTTGTACCTACCTACTTTATGTATTTATTTCAATTTGCAGCTGGTTCAAAATGGCGAATCAATGGGGCCAGAAAGCAGAAGAACTCGAAATTTCAAACAAAGTTGCTGGTCTTGGTTTGAATAAAATACACAACCAAACCACTGAGTCCGATGAGACTGTAGACGCAGCGAATCCAGCGGACACATCCTTGTTGATGAAAATAATAAGACAAGGGTTGGTAGAATCTAAATTAGACATAGAAATTCAGAGAAAAGATCCTAACTCACCTTTGTATTCTGTGAAAACATTTGAAGCTCTACATTTGAAACCAAATCTATTGAAAGGTGTCTATGCTATGGGATTTAATGCTCCATCAAAAATTCAAGAGACTGCTCTACCTACGCTGCTAGCTGACCCTCCTCAAAACATGATTGCGCAATCTCAGTCAGGTACAGGAAAAACTGCAGCATTTGTGTTAGCCATGTTGAGTAGAGTGGATTCATCGAAGAACTATCCCCAAGTTTTATGTCTTAGTCCAACATATGAGTTGGCTATTCAAACTGGGGAAGTAGCTGCTAAAATGGCAAAATTTTGCCCAGAAATCAAACTCAAATATGCTGTTAGAGGAGAAGAAGTTCCAAGAGGAACTAAGATATCAGATCACATTATTATTGGCACACCAGGCAAAATGCTAGATTGGGGTGTTAAGTTTGGTATGTTTGATTTAAGCAAGATAAGGGTATTTGTATTGGATGAAGCCGATGTCATGATTGACCGACAGGGACATCAAGATCAATGTATCCGTATACACAAGTGCCTACCTCCCACTTGTCAGATGATGTTTTTCTCAGCAACTTACGATACTGCTGTCATGGAATTTGCTGAAATTATTGTACCCAACCCAATCATAATCAGATTACTTCGTGAAGAGGAATCATTAGATAATATAAAGCAATATTATGTTAAGTGCAAGAATGCTGATGAGAAGTACAGAGCAATTTGTAATATCTATGGAGTTATTACTATAGGTCAAGCTATTATATTTTGTCATACAAGAAAAACAGCTTCTTGGCTTTCTGAGAAAATGTCTAAAGATGGACATTCTGTTGCTGTATTGTCAGGTGAATTGACTGTAGAACAGAGAATAGCAGTTTTGGATCGTTTCAGGGCTGGATTAGAGAAGGTCCTAATCACTACCAATGTTTTATCTCGTGGTATTGATGTTGAGCAAGTAACCTTGGTGGTAAATTTCGATATGCCCATGGACATGGACAAAAAAGCAGACTGTGAAACATATCTACACAGGATCGGTAGAACCGGCAGATTTGGCAAAGCGGGTATTGCAATCAACTTAGTGGACTCACCATTGGCAATGGAAATATGTACTGAAATAGAAGCACATTTTGGAAAGAAGATTAAATTACTAGATATCGAGGATGCAGAAGAAATCGAAAAAATTGGTGCTTGAACTGTATGTTATGAAATTCAAGTATATTTGTTAAATGTCTCATAAAAGTAATGAATAATAGGACTTGCATTTCTATGTTATAATAAGCTTTATTTTTTCAATAAATTATATTGCTAAAATGCTTTTTCTATGCACACACACACCACCTAACACACTCTTGGGCACATTACAAAAGGTGACTCAAGCTGGGATATCGAATTGAGACTTGATTTATAGGCCATCTTTGTGACACACCTAAGTAACATGAAAGCAACTGTCAATTTTCCTATGCTGTGGGCTATAATTCATTTCTTAAGTAGAGATCTCTGCTTGAGTCACATTCAGTCACATCAATATGTGCCATAATAGTGATATAAATAAGACAGTATTATAGATATGAAAATAAACTATTGGCGTGCTGGTTGACCTCCTGCATCTGGATTAGTAGCTCCAGATATCATGAAGAAAATGGCGACTGGTACAATGTACATCCACTGAAATCAAATAATAATTAAAATTGTATTTAAAAGTATATGGATGTAACTAAAGTTAATAGTTAGTAAAGCACTAGAATTACTTACATATTTAGCCAAGAATGATCTGTTATCTTTCAATTCTCCCTTTTCTCTTGCTTCTTTTTCTCTTTCCAATTTTTGAATGTATGATGCAGTATCTGGTCTGTAAAATACAATAGATTTTTTATTTACATTTTGTTGTTTTGGTTTGTACTTTTTAACAATTTTAATTGTCTTAATTTTTTTCTCATTAATTTTTTTTAACATGTTAATCAAAAACCTACCCGACTACTAAGTAGTATTTTTCAAAATATTGAGCAAATACATTAAATTAGAAATCTCAACCTATTCCACCGAGACTAAATGAATTTGTTTCATTTAAGTTTGTTGTATTTTTTAATGTTCTAGTTTACATAGTTGTCTCAACAAGAAAAAAGTAAGACGAGGAAAGAACCTTTAAGTCTTGTGTTTTCTTCACTACTTGTCATTGGCAGAATTTGTTATCACACAAAGCCATTAAAAAGAAGAAGAATAAATTCTTGTTTTGGTATTTTAAGTAAAATTCTAACTTTGTACTTACACAGGTGCTTGATCAAACTGCTGCAGATAAAAACTAGTGTTTATCTTTCCTGACTTCTGATTGGACTGATGTTGAGTTGTGTTAGTAACTTGAAAAGTAACTGCAACAACTGCTCCATTAGGCAACACCCAGACGTTAATCATATCAGATAGGCCACAGTCTAAGAACGACTGGGCTTTTACTGATGATAGGAACTCAGAGCCTTTGCTATCTTCGCCTGAGGTTACTACAGACTTCATTGTATAGAAATCGTTATTTGCAGCAAATTTCTGAAATCAATGTAAAATAAAATAGAAAGTCAATGTATGACAAACACTACAATAACTATTTAGTATACCTAATGTGCAATTTTTTGTTAAACTTACTTTTAACTCATCTATATGATTATTACTGAATTGTATTTGGTCAATGACAGCTGTACCAGCGCGAATACTCTTCAATGATACAGTACCTCGCTTACAGAACTTCTCATGTTCATTACAGTTTAAGTTATGGTAAAAATCGATGTTTAGCCAGCCATCATAGTCTATACAAACCTGGAATGAAAAAGATTAAAATGTTAACTGTGTGTTTCTGCAATTAGCCCTTCAACTCAATGAGTCTACTATAGGTTACTTCAACTGGGTCTTTGTGCGTGACTTTAAGTCGTGGGTTTCCTCACGATGTTTTCCTTCACTGTAAAAGAACAATGTTAGGACAAAGGTTCTTCTTGGAGAAGAAGACACAGATGCGTGGCCGGGATTCGAAATCACGACCTTCGGAATAAAAGTCGGGTAAAAAAAAATAAAAACACTGCAACAAAGTACATCTAAATACTTGGTGTACTTTGAGAACCAAAGATACAAATCATGTCAACCTAGACAACCAGTATAAAATAAACTTACCGAGCTTCGGAAGAGCAAAATAAGGGGGACTATGTACCGATACATATTTTCAGGTTATTTTATGAATTCCACTGTTAAATATTTTCTTTTTAGATAGATCTAATGAACAAACAATTATTTTAACGTATTGTATATAATATAAATAGTTTTGTGTTTTATCGAAGAAAATCAAGAGAGGAAAATCTATTTTCTATTTCTTATCGGTTGTGAACCGATTATGGCCATTAGGAAATTAGCCAGTGTCATGTATTTTAATATAATTATTATGCAAGTTATTTGCATCGAAACAGTCAAGTCGTCATAGTTAAAGTCAAGTCTAGGGAATCATTTGTAAACACGGCGGCCATTTACAAACAATCTTCACGGAGCCTTGGAGACAACACTAAGTCAATGTTTTGCACCGATTTTCACTTTCATTCCACTTGTACACCTTCACGAAACTAAATTGATTAAAATGCCCCCGAAATTAAACAATTTGCACGCATATGAACTAGGTTTCACAAAAATGAAAATTTAGCACCACATCTCCTCAACGAGTTCCCGCCAAGACTCGAGGAAAATCGAATCGGTCATATTTAATTTTGACATTGACAGACGGATGATTTTCTTCTTCTTCGTTTATATATGGCTTATTCCATTTGGACATTTACCAGTGTCAAGTATTATTAATTTAGAGAAGTTTTTAGGGAGTTTTGGCGGGAATGCGTTAAGGAGATGTGTTGCTAAATTTTCATTTTTGTGAAACTTAGTTCAAATGCGTGTAAAGTGTTTAATTTCGGGGGCATATTAATCAATTTAGTTTCGTGAAGGTGTACAAGTGTAAATAAAAGTGAAAACCGGTGCAAAACATGTACTTTAGCTTAGTGTTTTCTCCAAAGCTCCGTGAACAAACATTGTAAAAAATGGCCCCCTTTTTACAATGATTCCCTCGACTTGACTTTAACTATGACGACTTGACTGTTTTGTTCAATGCAAATAACTTGCAAATATTGATAATACTTGACACTGGCAAATGTCCGAAAGGAAAAGCCATTTTTAAAGAAGAAGAAGAAGAAGAAGAGAAGTTTTTATTTGCATTGCATCGAAACAGTCAAGTCGTCATAGTTAAAGTCAAGTCGAGGGAATCATTGTAAAACGGGAGCAATGTTTTACAACGTTTGTTCATGGAGCCTTCGAGACAAATCTATTTTCTAGAAAATAGATTTTCCTCCGATTTTCACTTTCATTCCACTTGTACACCTTCACGAAACTAAATTGATTAATATGCCCCCGAAATTAAACAATTTGCACGCATATGAACTAGGTTTCACAAAAATGAAAATTTAGCACCACATCTCCTCAACGAGTTCCCGCCAAGACTCTTACTTGCTGTTGACATTGACAACGACTTCGAATCGACACTAACTGCAGCTTTTTTCACTTCACAGTCCACAGAATGGTCACGATTAAAATAGTCAATGTCAAGTTTATTGAATACTACACCTGCACCTCACGGGCTACATGCGTAAAACTAAATGAGAATAAATCAAATAAAAGTACTGTGCTGTACAAGTAAATTTAACTGTATTGTGACCTATCTGATTTGGGTATACTTGACTTGACAAAAGCTTACCCAAGGTCAGGGTTCTATGCTTGGTCACCGATAGTAGGTCACAATCACAACACTAAACAACAACATTTTATAGCATTTTGCGGATAGAAAAGTTCAGTTTCTGAAATTTTCAGAAAGTTTAGCCATGTGTCGTATGCCGCACTAAACCACCCTCTCGACGTTCACCTATATGCTGTGCTCGTAGCTCCTCGATTTATCACAGATTTAAGATTTTCATGATAATCCTAATCAACATCCACAGCTTGTTTTCACTCACTAGTCCTTCCACTGGTCATATATATACACAGTTTAGCAAGTTGTTGTCCTAGGTAGTTATAGGTAGTTGTTGTCTTGTTAAAGGCCTATTCAGATCTGAGCGGAATTCGCGACCGCTGTGGGTAGAGGTACTTACCGCGCGGATTTCGCTCAGGTATTTAGTATCAAGTTCCGCAAGCGTAAGCAGTATTCGCTGCCGCTGTGGGTGGGTACATACCGCGCTAGTTTCGTTTAGGTATTGTATTAAATTCCCGGGTAGAGCGGAATTACCGCATAGGTAGGTACGTATGTTTTGTTCGCACGTTTGACGAAACAGATTTCTGTCAATTATTATTTTTTATTGCTAAGCGTTCTTCAGGGCATATGGGTTCTCGACATTTAGTGAACGATTTGCTGATTTTTTCCTTTATTAAATTTAATAATTCATTAAAGTTCTCAGTTGTCATTCTGAATGCATTAAAAAACCGATCTTCATCCAATCTTAATCTTGGATATAAAGTGTGGAATTCCCCATTAATTCGGTGTTGTCTGTTAATGTCGTGGATCCAAAGTCTTTTCGTACCTGGTGAGTCAATTAAGGCTAATAAAAGTAAAACTTCCTCTTCATCGCTATCCATCACTGAAATCAGATGCTCTTCAGAAATCACAAGTAATCACAACGTACTGAGACGTGATGTTCTTTGGCAACACAGAACTGAATGACTAACTCGCGAAAACTTCTTACCTTCCTGAGCGAAACTTGGTTCCGCGCGGTATATACCTACCACGCTGTATTCTACCCACAAGGATAGCGAAACCCGCTTTGGTGTGAACAGTAATATTACCGCATACCCAATGGGTTTTCTCTGCCGCAAACGGCAGCGAATACCGCTTAAGTCTGAATAGGCCTTAATAAAAGCCTTTCTTCGGGATGCCATCGCTTATAACCCTGTGGCACCCTCATCCAAGTCTTACCTACTTTCTATTTTTGATCTTAAAATCGGGGAAATAAAGGGGGAACGGTCTACCGAATGTTCGTCAACGCACGGTATTATTTCATCACCGCGTCTGGCCAAGTGTCCTGCCCAATCTCTTTAGTTAAGCTTTCCATATACCTACCTACAGCAATATCTGCGGCTTTTGTTTGCTGGCGACGGATTTCCGTATTGCGGATTCAATCTTGTAAGTTTTTCATCTGCGCCGCCGTACTTACGATATCATTCCGAACATCATTCAATGTTCAAACCACAGGTTCAAACACACAGTCAAATAAAAAAAATAATTTATAAAAAAAACAAAAAACCCGACTGCGTAAAAAACTCGATTAAAAAATGCGCATAGAAACAACAAAAAAACCAAAAAGAAAAAAACAAGCCCAGTAATTTGAAATTACGCTAAGTAATAATAGTTTTGTAATCGATACACACAGAACACATAAATAAAGGAGTAAAAAATTATTCACAGTCGGGACCCATTGGAAAAATTAGATTGGTAAAATGAATGGGTCCCGACTGTGAATAATTTTTTACTCCTTTATTTATGTGTTCTGTGTGTATCGATTACGCAGTCGGGTTTTTTGTTTTTTTTTATAAATTATTTTTTTATTTTACGCTTTTTAGTTATTTTCATTTATTGATGGTAGATAAGTCTCGTAATCTATTCATTTCATTAGGGGGTTATAATGTACTAGCTGCGCCCCGCGGTTTCACCCGCGTAAGTTCCGTTCCCGCGGGAATAAAAAGTAGCCTATGTGTTAATCCAGGTCCCCCAGCTACCTATATTCCAAGTTTCATCGCAATCGGTTCAGTAGTTTTTGCGTGAAGGAGTAACAACCTCACATCCATACATACATACAAACTTTCGCGTTTATAATATTAGTAAGATTCTATTTCAGTTCGGGTTTAGTTATTTATTGTTTAAATTTATTATTATTCTTTTAACGGTTTTAGGTACCTAAGTGTTATTAGGCTTTTATTCAGTAGGTAGGTACAATTTATGTAAATATTTTTTTAGTATAGGTATATCAATAAATTCCTGTCACCTGTACCATCACAGCTTATACATTGATAGTTCCAAGCGTAACTACGTAACAAAAATAAAAACTTGTTCGTTAGTAATAATAAAAAGCAAGAATACCTAATTGTAAATTAACTTTAAACCGTTATATTTCCTAAACGGTTCTATAAAATGAAAAATGGTGAAAGAAACCTAATATTTATTTTTAAAAACCTATTCAACGATACCCATCTTGACATACTTTGACGATTTTGGATTTTTTAATTTTGACAATATAGCGTCTGGTGGTGACAAAAGTTACTTTGGATTACTGTCATATCTTTAGTCACACTCGCCAAATTAAGACGAATCGATTGACGTAAGAATCATCAAAATCGGTCCACGCGTTTGGCCTCTAGAACGCCACATAGAAACATCCATACATACATACATACATACATAGACTGATAAACACATTACCCTCCTTTGCGTCGCGCAGTCGGGTAAAAAAGAGACTACGTAGGAAATAGTACTTAATCTCCGAAGTGCAACAAAGATCATTATCTTATCTTTCCATAATGACGACTGGACCGATTTCGTTAATTCTTTTTTACCCGACTGCGCGACGCAAAGGAGGGTAATGTGTTTATCAGTCTATGTATGTATGTATGTATGTATGTATGTATGGATGTTTCTATGTGGCGTTCTAGTTTTGTGGTAGCTTTTACTAGGAGAAGGTTCATATGAAAGAAAATTGCTTAACCGGTTATGATGAGTATTCTGTGGGTAGGTATATACAAGGTGTAACGGGTAAGCCCTTTTAAGCCGAAAGGGGGTTGTTCTAGACGTCTAGGCGAACTACTTTTGTTCTATAACTTTTGGAATTTCGAAGTAGTTTTCGAAAATTTTAAGTTTAAAGTTTACTTGAAAATCAGCTGTTTCTCAGAGTTCGAGGTCATTGACCTTATCTTGTCCTTTCATTTAGTTTAGTCGACAACAAACAACGAAACTACAATTACGTTTATTTTCAAAAGCAGCTGTATTTTCAGTGAACCATAACCTCAAAATTTTCAAAAAAAAAGTTTGGATTTTCAAAAATCGTAGAATAAAAGTTTGCCTAGATGTCTAGAACAACCCCCTTTCGGCTTAAAAGTGCATGCCCGTTACATCTTGTATAGAGTAGTGAGTATCAGTAACTGCAGGATCGGAACTTGCACGGGTGAAACCGCGGGGCGCAGCTGGTGTACATTACTATCTGTTACATAATATGGTAGGTACACACAACATAGTACATACATGGTAGTTAACTTGTGTTAGGTATTTCTGGATTTTCAGTAATTTCGATCTTGTTTGACTCTGTCTATTATAGTGTAGTAAGTAAAAACAAAGTGATTGTTGCTGTTCTTCGTTTCTTATGGGTCTAATTATGGAAATATTTCGTTGTCTGTTAATTTAAAAGTTTTTATTAGCACGGTGTACGTGGGTGATAAAAGGCTATAAAAAAACAAAGACGCATTTGTTCCCCTGAATTAATTAAAAGATGACCAAAGGCTTATGCTTACCGCTTATGTCGACTTGTTTTACTTGAGTAAAATGATTTCGAGGTGATATGACACCTAAACCACTTCCTTCACCCAATTGATTTCACCCAGGAGAACAAAGTAGGTACTTAGAATAAACCTTCATATTGCTATATGTTTTTAATAAAAAATAATGTAGATACCTTGATTGTAGGTAGGTACGAGGTAGCTATAATATCGACTTTGACTAAGCATTAATCGGAAGTTGTATTATACTAGCTGCGCCCCGCGGTTTTACCCGCCTACCTAAGTCCCGTTCCGGCGGGAATATCGGGATAAAAAGTAGCCATATGTTATTCCCGATATCCAGCTACCTATATTCCAAGTTTCATCGCAATCGGTTCAGTAGTTTTTGCGTGAAAGAGTAACAACCTCACATACATACATACATACCTACATACATACAAACTTTCGCGTTTAAAATATTAGTAAAAAGTAAGATGGGAAAGTAGGATACTTCGAATGACTTCAGATAGTGAATTGGCAGGATGTGAACACCGTCAGTCGTGGCTGGGAATTGCAAAGAAAGGATTCGATTCAGCGTACCTACCTAATGTAAATTAAGAATTTAGATAGTAGTAGCACCTATACCTAGAAGCAATGGTATTTTTTTCCCAAGTTTTTATACTCTCACTTTTCGTATTTGTTTCTCCGTCCAGGTGGAATCTTGCAACTTCAATTTAAGGCACATTCCGACTAGGTAGCGGGCTAAATCTTTAATAAAAGTTAAAACTATAATAAAAGTATTAATAGATTTTAAAAACCCACGTTATTAAATGTCGTCAAACTAGTAAAATAATCCTGCGGGGCCAAACAAGAGGCCACTCAAAACGTGGGGGCTCATCTTGACGATTTACACTCAAGCCATAATTATATGTATGCTATGCATGCCAATAAAATCACCTAGAATAAGTAAGATGCACCCCCACTTTTTGAGTGACCCCTCGTTTGGCCCCGCAGGGTTATTTTACTATTCTTAGGACATTTAAAAACGTGGGTTTTATAGAATTTTTAAATCTATTAAAATGTCTTACCTAACTATTTAGATACTTCGGCTTATGGACTCACTTACTGCTCATCTCACAAGGTAAACAAAGTCATTTATTTTGAAACAGGTATAGATCTATCTCTTATCTACTTATGTACTTACCTACATAGAGTTTGAAGTCACGAAAGGCAGAGGTGTTGTTGGGTTCGTTAGTCAGTTAACTTTCTGTTACCAATCTAAGTTTGTAATGCCCTGCAGAACACGAAACCATGGGATTAAGTGTCGGATTCGTATTGTTTGTTACAAATAAGGGATTATAGAATAACATTAGGTATAAGTTGGTTTTGGGAATCCGGTGGCATACCTGCGTCCGTCGATCTTTTATAGTCTTATGGCGTAAACATTTTTTTACGGATCACGAAAGAATTATAATTATGCTATGTTAATAAATAATTTCTTTACCTTCAATATATCCACTGCATTTTATTATTAATTGCCTTTTCATCTAATTTTAGATGATTTATACAAAGCAACTTATAATCCATGCTATTTTAAGGCGCTGTTTGCCCGGGACGCTGTTAGATGTAGTGGGCTTGCCCAGCATCTATCCCACCCTCCCAGCCTAGTCAGCCATGCCCAGAGGAAAAAACTGGCCAATACGTCTGGAGCTAACTAAGCCGTGGGTTTCCTCACGATGTTTTCCTTCATCGTATGAGCGATGTTATTAACGCACATAAGTTTTCCGCAAGGAAAAAGACATTGGTGCACGGTAAGCCGAGATTCGAAACCACGACCTTCGGAATGAAAGGGGTATCTACCACTAGACCAACACTACTGCATAGTAGGTACAATATTGCATACAAGGGTTGGGTAAAGCCTCAACCTAGAGGGCCAAAATCGTCGATTGAGTTGCCATAAACTCGACTTATCAAAGATACAATTTTAATTAAAAACACTTTTATTGTACTTGTAGGTACTTGTATGTTTGTTATGCAGATACGTTGTCCAGACGTACTAACCACTAGGTCAACTATGGTAACTATCTGGGTCGGTAGTGTGGGGATCAAAATGTTTAATAGGTTATTTCTATCAAACAAGTGCGAATTTTTTTATACATGTAAACTCTCAAAGTTATAAAACACAGAACACCATAGAGTAAATTATCTCAAAGTTATCCCAAATAATATCGATATCAAAAGAAAACCTACGGTTTTAAGGCCTTTTTTAGGCCTTTTTTATAAAAAGTATGTCCACAACATACAGTGGCCCGATTCTGTAAAAACATAGCATGCGTCAAGCAGGCGGGATGCAGGAGCATTGCATAAATCGATTTGTTGCATGAGTAAAAATAAAAGCTATTGCATAACTTCCTTAATACTGATTGGCTGAGAGACAAGGGGAGCTAATTAAATAATTAAGTAGCCCTTAAATGTGAAGGCTACATAAATAATTAAGTAGTAATTAAGTAAAATAACATTTACAGAATGCGAAATAACGTCCATCTCCTGCATGTCACCTGCATTCCGTCGGCATTCCGCATGCAATGTCCTTACCGAATCAAGGCCCAGATAGTTTTCTATAACTTTACCGTAAGGAACCTTACGATTCGAAAAACCAGCAGGGCGCGCGATAAATGCCTAGCTTAATAGATACGTAAAAATTATTTCACATAGGTACGTTTGATAGTTATGGGTCTTATGTGGTAATTAAAATTGACCCCATGGCCATGATCAGATAAATACTTACGTGGGTAAATATGAATCTTTATTTACTTTCAGCATGTTAACATAAACTTTTATGACCTGTAACACAAGTTATCTTCACAGATAATGTTTTTATTCACAACGACCACTTGGACAAATTAAAATAGGTATAGTTTGATGTGTACCTAAACCATGGATAGAGTCGTATATAAACACGATAAAAATATTTATTAAGCAGTTGGGCTTGTGGACCGGTGTTGGTACGAACAGTTTTGGGTAAGTGATTCTTACTAATATCATGATAAATTAAAGCAATAAATAATGATCTAAATTATAAAACAATACACCTACAATAAGTACTTACCTACTTTCTTAGACACAATACCTAAACTTACTTTCATTTTAGTTCACATCAGAGTAGCTGAAAGCCTTCTTAAATATAAACTGAAAAGTTCGTAAAGTTGAATTGTTTCTTTTCAAATCAAATTGTTTTAATTTATTTTTATAAAAGAAATGTAATAAATACACATTTCTGGTTCAAAGTTTTTCATAATAGTAAAATTCCAATTGATCTATTTCAGATATTCCTAAAAATTTAATAAAAATGGCAACCAAGAAGTTCGCTGGACCTTCCCCTTACACCTTCAAAGATACCTACCCCAAGGACGACTACTTGCACACAGAGTAAGGAATATTTTATATCTAGCAATATTTTTTAGCTAAATAATACCGAAGTGCTCCTCAGTGAGAACTACTCACTGCCTATACAATTTGTAACGGGTAAGCCCTTTTAATCCGAAAGGGGGTTGTTCTAGACGTCTAGGCGAACACCGTTTGTTCTACGACTTGAAAATTTTGAGATTTAGTTTCACAGAAAAAACAGCTGCTTTTGAAAGCAGTAGTAGTAGATTGTAGTAGATCAAACTAAATGAAAGGACAACATAAGGTCAATGTCCTCGAACTCTCAGAAACAGCTGATTTTCTAGTAAACTTTACACTTAAAATTTTCGAAAAGTACTTCAAATATCCGTAGTCGTAGAACAAAAGTTGTTCGCCTAGACGTCTAGAACAACCCCCTTCCGGCTTAAAAGGGCATACCGTTACACCTTGTATATATAGTTTGATTTTTACTTATACTACCTATATTTTTCAATGTAAGTGTAGATAAATCTATATTTTGTGCCACAGTAAATTGAAAAAAAAGACTATCTAAGTATTGTATGTATACGTAAGTAGGTAACACTTAGCTATTCCCTTGGAAGAAAGCTTGGCACCGTCTTTCGAAGTAGGTACGTCTGGTAAACAAACAAATTTATTTTTTTCCATTTAGGTACGTGAACAATGTGACCACAAACCACAGCGTTAAAAGCTCTGCTAAGCCTGTAGTTGGTGCCGTGTTCGGTCTTGGCCGCGCCGGGTCCATCCACTTGTCTTCAATCGTGGGAAACCCTCGCATCGTCCTCAAATACGTGGTTGACGATCGCGCCGATAGGTTCAACGACCTCAAGAAGTACTGGAACCTCGGAAATGAAGTCACTTTCCTCACTTCCAAGGAAGCTGACCGCGTTTACAAGGATAAGGAGTAAGTTTCTTAGAATCTTTAACTTAAGCCTAGGCTTAAATAAATAAAAATAAATATTCCAAGACAAGACACAGCGTCATCTAGATGACGCTGTGTCTTGTCTTGGAATATTTATTTTTATTCTCTGGATTTTAGTTTTAAATACCTATATTAAATATAAAACTAATATAAAGAAGATGTATAGGTACATTTTCCAAATGCACATTGAGTATCGAATTACAATGTTCTTTTAAAACTGTACATATTTGTGCTCAATATACAGCTGTTCATTGTGGCAATAGCTTTAATTATGATTGTGCTATACTTAATAAATATTAATATTTAAAACAAGTAAACAAACATTCCAGCCTAATTCGCACACATGTAGACTTCTAATTCAAGATTAATTTTCAGCGTCAATGTTGTATTTATTGGATCCCCAACTTGGACCCATCACGACCATGTGGTCCATTCCATCAACAACAACAAACACGTATTCTGCGAGAAGCCAATTGCGGAAAACATCGAGGACACTAAGAAGTGTTACAAAGCTGCCAAGGCTAAGGGGCGGACGCTGTTTGCCGCCTTCAACCGTCGTTTCGACCCTGCATACAGGGGTCTTAAGAATAGAGTGAGGAACGGAGATGTTGGACATGTTCAGATCCTCAAAGTCACCGCTAGGGATTCTCCTCTTCCCTCCATCGATTACTTGAAGACTTCAGGTATGAATCCAATCATCACAATACATAAATCATTAGATACGTACCTCACATCTAATCTTGATACAAAGGCATTCATCGGGTGCACTCATTGATGGAGATAAAACAATAGCGGCTTACTTTTTCAGATCTTTAAACAATTACGTATAGTTGCATTTTACCGGGTCTTAATCGCGTATTATTGTTTATTTTCTTACCTCAAGAAAATAAATGATAATACGCGATTAAGACCCGGTAAAATGCAACTAAGACCCGGTAAATGTAACTATGTTAACAAATCGTGTGAATTTTAAAAGTTAATTACTTAAAACAGTTAGATACTTACCTCATATTACTGCCACCACTACAACTTTATTCTTACTTCCGATAAATCTCTCAACTTTTTTGAATTTTCCTATATAGGGTAAACCATTTCGTTGGGCTTTCGGGGGGATATCCTAAACTATAAGAGATAGCGAAAAATGCTGAAAAGAGTTGCGTCGCCGATTTTAACAAAATCTAAAATGGCATTTTAAATTTTTGAAAAATGTATTACCCTAGCCAGGAATTTAACCTTTTCTTTTTGCAATAAAATATACATCCAGGGATCCAAATCCAGGGATTGGCTTATTAAATTAATACTGAGATTTAATTTTTGTCAAAATCGGGGATGCAACTCCTTTCAGCATTTTTCACTATCTCTTAAATAGTTTAGGATATCCCCCTGAAAGCCTATCGAAATGTTTAACCCTGTATAAATGTCATTGAAAGAAAATTGATATTGGTGTTCTTTCCTCTGAATAAAGATTTCATGCTCTCATATAATGATTAGGTATCAATTAACCGATTCCGATAGTTTTCCATTTCGTAATTCTTATCTTCAAGATCAAGGTCGTAAGTTAAGATAACTTCAGTCAGTTGTAAATAAATAACTTAATAAGCAATAATAAACAAATATCGGTAACCGATTAGATATCACGAATTGTACTGCATTTGATACTAGTCACTATAGGTATGTACGATGCAAATTATGCTCAAATCATCATCACGGTTGAACAAGAGCTACCGAGACATTTAAGTCGGTTTATACTTTTATCAACCAGTGGGAATAAACAATACATGTTAGGGTTCAAATTGAAAGGACTCTCATAAGAAGCTAGCCATTACACTTCTTCATTAAAATTGTAACTTGTAGCTTCAGAACATTATAACTGTAGATCACCATCACCATCATTTCAGTCAGTCAGTACTAGTAAAACTTTATGAACCAATTAGTAACATTTCGAATTATCCTTAGGTGGAGTGTTCCACGATTGCCTTGTACACGATTTTGACATGGCCTGTTGGGTGCTGGGAGAACTCCCAACCAAGGTCCAAGCAAGCGCCTCTGCTCTTATCCCTGAAGTTAAAGCGATCGATGACTTCGACACCATTGCCTTCTTGTTGACATTCCCGTCTGGCGCCGTCGCTCTTGGAGACAACAGCCGTTATTCCGCTTATGGTTATGACCAGAGGCTCGAAGTTTTCGGAAATAAGGGTAAGTAAATAAACCTCTATGATAGCTTAATGAAGATCAAATAAAATTATGTAAATAATATGATATGATAATTGGTTATGGTGAAAATAGACAAGTTTAAATTGTCAAGTGTACTTAACTTCATAATACGAGTATTATCGAATCCATCGTCTCTATGTATGTGGTGGTCTTTTGTTTGTAACTAGCACCTTGACTCGACTCGATCAATAGCGCACAAAAAATGGAAGTAGACCAACAGAGACTTTTACTACGAGCTCTAATGTAGCAGGATCTTAACTGTTAGTTCTGCTAAAAACTGTCCCGTGTTTCGTGCCATGAGCAAGGCAAACGATCCTGATCCAAAGAAATTTTGCAATTTTTGAATACCTATCATTATATTTCTCCCCAGGTATGGTGAAGGTAGAGAATGAGAGGCCATGCCATTCCACCGAGATCGTCCTCGGACAAGAGGGCATCAAACAAACCCCGATCTACTACTCGTTCCCGTCACGTTACAGGCTCGCTTACAAACACGAGCTTGAGCACTTCTTGGACGTTGTTCAGAGTAAGTTTCTTTCAAATATGGTACTCATAAGTCGTATTTTAGTATGACGAAGTATTATGATAAAATGGATTGTATTAAATTCAATAAACTTTGTAAATTCACACGATTTATGACCAAGATCCCCCGCGAGGGTCCCCTTCGCGACCAAAATCACTGTAACATTATCGAAACATCGATGTAAGAAAATAAAAAATAATACGCGATTGAAATGTAACTATATTTACCTCTACAAGAAATAGACGCGGATAAGGTATAAAATCATCTCGAGGTGCTAAGTAGGTGCTAGGTATCTTCACTCTAGCTTGATTTTCGTATTTAGTTAATTTGAAAAGTAACGTAAAATCAACTAAATGGCTTAGAAAGAATAGAAAACTTCAGTTTCTTCTTGATCTTTACACATAGTAGGTGTAAAAACGAAATTGCTTTCGGAATCTGCCTGTCTGTTTACCAATATACTAATCCTTCTAAACTGCATATCGGGGAGTTTATTTCACGTACTAAATTAATAAAAAAAAAGTTAGTGTCAGTTTTTAAAAAAAACATTTTTAGGTCGATGATTGAGCGGTGGCCGGTCGACCGGTCGGCTGCTCAATCTATATACCTACTTATTTCAGTGTGCATCTGTTTGCATCTATGGAATATTTTTGACTACTTAACGATATTTTGTTTCTATAACATGATTGTTTCTATTAAATGTGGCTTGGTGAACCTACTCCTGCCGCAACACAGTTTTAACTAGTTGCGGAGGGTAGGAATCATTCAAATAACATCTTTTTAGCTATTATAATATATATTATAGCTAGGTTACTTATTGTACAAACCAAAATTAATAATACCTATTAACAACCATTAATTATAGATTTAGTTTGCGAGCTGTAAAAAAAAAATGTTTGTTCTATTATTTTTGCAAATAAACTTTATTATTTATTATTATTAAATCGACAATAATATCTTATTTTTTAAATTAGATGGAGTCCCCATGGAAGTGACCAGCTGGCAGACCCTCGCTGTATCCAAGATCGCGACCGCGGCAGAGGAAAGTGCCCGCACTGGCAAGACTATCGAATTTGACTGGAGCAAGGATGGCATCCCTGCTAACTACTCCTAAATATCTTAATATTGCCAGTGCCACTAAACATAAAAACGACATTTATTTTCTGTGATATTTGACTAAAATGGTGGCCCGACTCAAATGACTGTATCTATACTTTTAATGGCTTTGAATTTTGTAAATTAAAATAACTATACGATTTCAACATGATATTGTTTAAGTGTTTTAGTTAAGAGATTTTATAAAATGGTTTTATATAATAAATAACTTGTTGAATACGAATTCCTTTAAATTGATTGTACGCGTACCTACCTATTTAAATGGCTCACTTGGAATGGTTCAATGGAAACTATATAGCGATTGTAAAAAAGTGTAAAATTATCGAGAATATAACACTTTATTTACCGGGTTTAATCGCGTTTTATTACGACCGAGCTTTCGCCAACTTTACAGTTGGCAAAAGATTAAACTTAGGTAGAAATTCGGGTAACTAAAGCTGATACGAACACATCCGCGCCAGTGTGCGCCAGTGTTATGTGTGTGAATGAAGTGCATCTGTGTGCAGTATGCCATCTAAACTATCTTTCAGGACCCTTCTTTCAAACTCTAAATGTGAAAAAAAAACTAAATAAAACTAAGTAACTCTAAACTCTCTGCAGCGCCTAGCAGTATCTGTACTTCGATACAGCTTTATATAAAAGAAATTTATGCACTCACTACTAAGACTTATCTTACTTCTTACTTCTTATCTTACCTTCTTACTTCTTAT
Source organism: Idaea dimidiata (assembly GCA_949358125.1). Taxonomy (NCBI): domain Eukaryota; kingdom Metazoa; phylum Arthropoda; class Insecta; order Lepidoptera; family Geometridae; genus Idaea; species Idaea dimidiata. The sequence goes on along the minus strand of OX442339.1, from coordinate 7,607,448 downwards.
CTTACTTCTTACTAATATTATAAACGCGAAAGTTTGTATGTATGTATGTATGTATGTGAGGTTGTTACTCTTTCACGCAAAAACTACTGAACCGATTGCGATGAAACTTGGAATATAGGTAGCTGGGGACCTGGATTAACACAGGCTATTTTTTATCCAGATATTCCCGCGGGAACGGGACTTTGCAGGTGAAACCGCAGGGTGCAGCTAGTCCTTTATAAATGCTTAAAGATAACAACAACGTAAAAAGTACCTAGCCTTGGTTGTAAATTATAGCCCAAGTTCAAGTAGGACTGATTGACCGTCCGGTCGACCGACATTTAAATTACTTAAAAAATTGTCCATGGTTCAAATTTAATCAACTGACTCATACACCAAAAAAGCTTAAGTGATTCTTGTTGTTTGGAATGTTTTATTCTTATTTTTAAGTAAATGAAAAAAATCCAAGGTTAATTGTACCAAAAAATATTAACGATTGAGTTGCAATTTAGAGATGAAAGTAATTCCCCAGTTTGCATAAAAAAAAGTTGTGAATTCGTAAATTAGTCGACTACATTCCATTTATTTAATAACATTTATCTCACCATGGATCAATTAGGAATATAAATTTAATTACCTGACTTTAGTTTCCCAGTTTCACAAATAATAAATAATAGTAATTAAATTACCTTAATTAGGTAGATAAATAGATGTAGTTAGTGATGGTTATAGGTATAGCTTGATATTTGGTAGTAGTAGCAGGTTGCATTGTATGGTATTTGGAGGAGGATTTTAGTGGTGGTAGCAAAGTGCACGAAAAATACAAGATGTAACAGGTTAGCCCTTTTAAGCCGAAAGGGGGTTGTTTTAGACGTCTAGGCAAACAACTTTTGTTCTACGACTTTTAAAAATTCGAACTTTTTTTTTGAAATTTTGAGATTATGTTTCACTGAAAAAACAGCTGTTTTTGAAAATAAAGGTAATTGAAGGTTAGATTGTAGTAGACCAAGCTAAATGAAAGGCCAACATAAGGTCAATGACCTCGAACTCTAAGAAACAGCTGATCTTCAAGTAAACTTTACACTTAAAATTTTCGTAAAGTACTTCGAATTTTCAAAAGCCATAGAACAAAAGTTGTTCGCCTAGACGTCTAGAACAACCCCCTTTCGGCTTAAAAGGGCTAACCTGTTACATCTTGTATAGCTTTATAAAAATATTTACCGACTACAAAAATAACAAAATTATCAAAATAAGTCGGTCAGCAGTTTTTTTTAAATAAAGGTAACGTTTCTCGTTTATCGGATGCCTTTCATAATTTGATCAATGAATAAATCAAAACATAAAATACTAGCTGCGCCCCGCGGTTTCACCCGCGTAAATCCCGTTCCCGCGGTAATATCGGGATAAAAAGTAGCCTATGTGTTATTTCCGGTATCCAGCTACCTATATTCCAAGTTTCATCGCTTAAGTAGTTTTTGCGTGATTGAGTAACAAACACACATAGGTACATACATACCTACTCAAAAACTTTAAACTTTATAATATTAGTAGGATTTATTCAATTTTTAGGCGTATTTCTATGTATAATATGTATTTATTTACAAAAGAAAAATAAATATAAGTAGTATATCCGTTGTCTAGTCACCGTAACACAAGCTAAGCAGCTTACCACGGGTCTAGATGGCGCTGTGTGTTCGTCACAGGATTTATTTATTTATTTATATTATTAATTATCAAAAATATTTCACATAATCGTTTGTGAATCGTTGTAAAGAGTGTGTTTTCGGAACGTGGTCCTCAATGAGAGACACTCATGTTTTTTTGTTGTGATCATGGAATTCACATTGCCGCATTTTAGAACTAGCAGTGTCCCTTTTTTCTTTTTCGTGGAGAAATGAGCCTTATATATCGTCCCACTGCAGCAGCGAGGTTATGTGGGGCTCCCTGCTGGCCTTATGTTGGTGGGCGGCCAGGGGCTCTATTTTTGAACCAAATGAGGCATTTCAAGCGATTTTAATGCCTCGATTTCTACTAATTTTCGTTTAATTTCTGTAATTTTTCTACGTGAATCGCACGTCCACAACGAGTGGTATGAACCACTTGCAGCAGGAGTCCGGCATCAAACGATAATCAGCAGATATCGAATTATTTAAATCGCCTGAAGTGCAACGAGCTATTCAAAGGTTTACCCACTGGAGTTCCTCGCACGCCCGGTGCCGGAGTCGCGGGAACACGTGCGTAAGTGCGTACTCGTCCGCGCCCAACTAGCAGTGTCCTGCGGTTTCACCCGCGTAAGTCCCGATACCTTTCTTAGTGGATACACACATCAGATAGAACATATCTCTAAATTTCATGTCGCTGTAACCAGGATAATGGAACAGGATCAGGAATACATAAACTACGATACGATACGATATGTCAATGTTATGTTACTTTGAAACGCGCACATAAGAAGAAGTCACAAGAAACTCTTAGGGGTTCATTTGTTCATTTTTAATATCGCGAAAAAAGTATATATATTAGTTTAAACTAAGTTTACTTGATCGAAGTTAACACTTACCTATATAGATAAAATTGTTTACCCAAATTACGTAATATAATAAGTTAATAACACATTTATCGGATTATTTGTAAAACAATAAAACAATGTTATACCTAAACTTGGTTTTATTAGCCAGATTAAACCTAGATATTATAAATGTAGGAGTGTTTACTTCTGCGGAAAATTTCTCCAGGGGATAAGATAAATATTAGATAATTAGCTGCACCCCCGCGCGGGGTCACCCGCGTAAGTTCCGATCACGCGAGAACATCGGGATAAAAAAAGCATATGTGTTATTTCCAGGTCTCCAACTGTCTACGCTCTGAGTTTCATCGGTTCAGTATTAGTTATTGCGTGAAAGAGTAACAAATTCACATACATACACACAAACTTTCGCGTTTATAATATTAGTAAGATAAGATTAGGCAAATACATTATTTAAAGCAATATGCGGATATAGGTAGGTGTATGTCAGTTAATGTCTACTCAGTGTGCCCCTTTGAAATATGTTACCTTTTGAAAAAAATGCGCAAAGATTTTGTTGGGAAATAAATACCTACTCGGGTCCAGATAAAAGAGTTTTAAACATGCTCAAGACAAAATGAAAGATGAATACTTGCTCTTACCCCTGACGTGGAACATTCCGCTCCAGTACGTTTACTTTGAACGGAAGAGAATCCGGATAAGAGTAATCGCGTTTGGTTATATACTTACTTATACCTGAGTTTCCCACAATAAGTCTTATTACAAAATAAATAAGATAAAACCTAAAATACACGTGCTCATAAAAAATATAAAAATCGAAGTAGATTCACACCTATGTTTATTCTGCAAATTAAAGTCACTTCAAGTTAGGGTTGCCAACACTTTTTTCCAAAAATATAGTATTTGCACCAAAAAATATAGTACATCCAAAAAATATATAGTATTTTTGCCGACTGATTGCAAAAGATAAAAATACAAAAATTGATTGGTGTCTGTGTAGATTAAGTCAAAGAAATCCCGACATACTTTTTGTATTAATCCTATTTCTTTCCATAAAAACTATATTTGGTGGTATCCACTTCTGGCACTTTTCAATAAGTAGCTTCTTTTCTTTTATAAATGTTTCTAATGCTTCTTTACATCCTATATTTAAATTTATAGCAATAAGCAGCTCATTTTTATTAAATTGATGTTTGTGCTATTTCTTTATTCTCTTAAATACACATATTTCTATTAGAGTGTATTTAAGGTGCGTCTGCATGAAGCCAGAATATTAAAAATAACTTTGAAAAAAATTATATGTCAAAAATATAGTATTTTTGCGTACTTTATGTTTTTTAAAAAGTATATAGTACGTAGACCTGAAATATAGTACAATACTATATAATATAGTACGATTGGCAACCCTACTTCAAGTTCACTTCAAGTTAATTTGTATACAGCAAGACACGAGAAAAATCTATTTTTTCGTGAACATCTTACTATTTTATTATTGTTTTACTAAAGTAATGTGAAATATAGCCAAAACACTCACAGTTCTGACAAAATGGGACTAGCTACCTCACCGCGAGCCTTCACTTGTATTGTAAATAATGTAAAATTAGAAATTCAACTTACAAGGTGCGCGCTGTATGTGATTTTGAATCTGGAACGTTACATTACACACGAATCTTGCTGATGGTCCGTTTAATATGAATTTACTTTTAGTTGTTATTATCAAAAAAAATTGAAATCGTGGCCATTTCGAACGGGACAGCCGTGGAACGGGGCCATAAGGGAGAAACCTATGCTCGCGGTTAGGAGGCACATTGAGACGATTAAAGTGCAAATATGAGCAGAATAATTGGTCCCTGGATATAGGGTGCATGAAGGTTTATCGATGTATAAGAATCAGCTAGTGACGGGTTTGCAAGAGCTACCTAAGTTAGGACTCGCTTCAGTAGAACTGTTGATCCACCCACAATTGAAATTTCCTTGAAGTGTTATAAGAATAGTGTTTATGTTTAGTAAGTCGATATTATGTAGTCTTAAATTAATTCGCTTTAGTGTTAACGTGCACTGAAATTTATTACACATCCTTATTTGTTTGTTATTAGCGTGTTTTGTCTCCTCGAAAGACCGCTACCACAAACGTAATTTGCAGCAGTCGGAGTAGATAAGCACGAGTGGAATTATTTATCTGAAGGCGGTCGTCGCCTGTGACGGAGGTGATACGGTTCAGCGCTTCGGTTCAGAATATTGTGTGAGACAATGGAGAAAGCGAACAGCGATTTATTTATTAAAGAGCAAATGTGTCTTTGAATTCAGATACTATACTAAATGTTGGGATGTTAGTCTTTCCGTCGCCATATGGCCAATACGCTCCTTCAAATGTTAATGTTAACGCTTACCCCCTTATTTATAAACCCTAATTAATGCGCTGCATAACTATGAATTGTTTGTCTTTTACTGTCACGTGAATGAAGTTTCAAAGTTAACAGACAAAGACAAACGTCACATAACTTAGTCATGTGTTAATAATATTTTATAAAATTTGTCGAAAAGACGCGTTGAAATGAAGTCCAAAGCCCAAAGCTAAGCGTTCACCTTTCGGCATCGGACGCATCGCATCAAACTGATCGTAATATTTTTTCTAAAGTCACACAAATAGATCCATATACCTCAGATCAGTTAAGTTTAGATGTCTTGATCCGTACGATGCGGATAGGTGGGCGTACTTGTGTGACTTTCTAGAAGTACAAAGAATATTGCAATTCGTTTGCTGACATGCGTCTGATGCGGAAAAGTGGATGCTTAAAATAAATGGAAATAAATAATTTGATTAAAGTGCAGATGAGAAACTCATAAGATGACTATACTATCGTCTGACATGAAAGGAGGACTACAGGGAATGAAAAAGCTTAAAGTGATAACATTGATGAACAGTCAAGTTAAATAAAAAGTCGCCATCGTTTATAAAATGGGCTTCAGTCAATTCTGGCTTCGGCTGATCCAGGAGAACTAATAGGAAAGTGCATTTAGTTTTTATACTTGACTTTTAATTTGTAATGTTCTTCTTGAAGTAGCCACTTTGTGGATAAAGTCTTGGAATATATTGTTCTATAGTAGTTTATTGGTATGTCCAATATACTAATTAGATTGCCTCCCAGTATCTTTTAAATAAAATTATTAACGTGATGGACATCGTTTGTAATAAATATTGCGTGCGGTAACCGTAAAATTAAACAACGTGTTCTCGATATACGATACTACTATATTATTATGTAGTGATCAAGTCGATATACTAGATACATGCAAAGTCTAACAACACACAGAATACATCGGTTAAACCAAAATTTATGAATTTTTTAAGCGTTTCTTTACTTTTACTTACTATGTAATAACTTTACTTCTAAGTAAAATTAGAAGGTATTCTTTACTAATAAATTAGCCCTTTCATTTAACTTTACATGATTTATACAACGCAAGCAACTTTTAATCCATGATTTTTTTATTTATGGTGCTGTAACAGTAGTGCCTGGGAGATTGTTAGTTAGAGTAGACTAAAATTATTGAATATTTCCTTTCTTCCGGATAAATAAAGTAGGTACCTAATTCGTCATAACTCTAAATCTTGTTTTTTAAAATTTTATAATATTAATCTCAAATAACCGCAATAGAGTTATCGTACCTACTTAGTTTTTACGGCAACAAATAGTTTTCTCTTATCTTTTGCAAAACAGTTTTAAGGCGAGTTCGCTCGAGGGTCATGGGAGTTATCATGGAAGGTCAGTTACGTACGCCATTGATGTTAAAGAGGGTCAAGCCAGCTATATTATATTTCTCTTATTTATTTGACATGTGATGAAGGAGGTAGTAAGTAGCTGTCTATGTACGAGTATGTTCTTATGACTAAATATTTTAAATTTAATAAGGCCGGCTTGCATAACGGTTCCTAAACATGTTTAAGCTGTTAAACGTGTTTAAAATCTGTCAAAATTTAAAGAACTGTCAATGTGTGGCAACATATTATCAATCGTCCACTTAATGAAATAGAGTCCAATTTTCGATTTCCCATAAATTATTTTAAAATTATTTTAGTTAATTTTGTTGTTAAATTGTATTATGCAAGTCGCCCTAAGGCCGGCTTGCATAACGGTTCCTAAACATGTTTAAGCTGTTAAGCGTGTTTAAAATCTGTCAGAATTTCAAGAACTGTCAATGTGTGGCAACATAATAATATTATCAACCGTCCACTTAATTAAATAAAGTCCAATGTTCAATTTCCCATTAATTATTTTAAAATTATTTAGTTAAATATATTTTTAAAAACCGTTATGCAAGCCGGCCTTAGAGTATCTTTTATTTAAACTAAATTTATTGTTAGTTAATATAATGGTTAAAATTTACTAAATTCATATATACACATATCTCACACAGACTTTTTACTTTTTATTTCACTAACGTGAATATTTAAAAACCAAGTTTTGTCTTCAGCAAGTATTTTTTTTTATTTAAGTTACACAATTTGTGGGACAACAACACTATGAAGTTATAAGCATTTATGTTGAACTAGTAGTAGGTATAGTGTACTTGTAGTCCATCACAGTGTGTTGGATCATTGTACATTCTGGCGATATCAGCACTACCGTCCTATCTGGTTCAGTAATTGAACATGTACCGCCTAATGAAAATTTCTCTTGTCACCTAACAGCTATTGCACGAACAATGCACATTTAATTAGAAAGGAAAATTATAAATTACCTCATATTCATCCCACACATTTTTTTACCTTCTAAACAGTATGTTTCGAAGATGGTGCTAATATTAAACAAAAGGGAGTTGTCGGAAACGTTTAGGAATACAACAGAAAAACATTAACCATTTTTGGCTTCGTCGTAGTCGGGTAAAAGACCGAAAGGGGTTACTTATTGGTTTATAAACCTACTTGGCTGAGATTTCTGGTTGGTATACTGGTATGTGATAGTAAATTATTAACCAAGGAGATAAAGCAGTGTCTTCTGTCGCGGGTGACGACTTAAATTGCGAGCGCAGCGAGGGTGCTAAATATTGAAATCACTAGCGAAGCGAGAGATTCAAGACGAGTCCTGAGTGTAGCTCGCGGTTTAAGGTCACCCAAGACAAAGACAGCTTTATCACAGAAAAATACTCTATTTTTTGTACAAATAAAGACAATAAATAGCTGTAATTTAACATCATAACGTATTTGCTTGTGCAAACTTGTGCTGCAAGCTTGCAAGCTTGTGCTTAGTTTAGAATCGATGTCTGATATATGTAATTTGAGAAATGTCTAATTAATGTCATAGTTAATAAATAAATATTTGATTTGATTTTGTATTATTCTCTTATTTATTAACGTAACGTATTTATTAACTTATTTTATCTATATACAGGGTGTGGCGTAATGAGTGGATAATAGGGTACCTGCGGGTAGGGGCCATTGTGGCGGTTCAGAAAAATATTTGTTATGCTCAGTAAAAGTGCCTCGGTTTTCGAGATATTCGACATTTTCGAAATTTAAGAAATATTTCACCCTTCGTCACTATTTTTGGCGCCAAGACTGCAAATGAAATTTTTTTTTCTATCTGTTTTTTGGATAGTATTCTTGGATAGATGTGCTATCGAATGGAAACTATTATTTTTATACCACAAGCACAGTTATGTTTTTAAAATAAGATTTCACTAAAATTTTACTTGCTTTCGTTTGTTTTCCTGACCTTTACCCTTCTGTGGTGTAAAAAAAATGTATGGTCACTTGAATGCCAAATTTAAAAAAAATTAGCCTATTTCATCGAGATTCTAAAATGGTATATTACATATCATTGTCACAACTTGATTCAAAATTAATTCCTACCAAACTTATCAAGGCGTAATTTAAAGAAATATTTTTAACTATTATTAGCAATAATTGTCTACTGTTCGCAGAACTACTAGTAATTCTTGGAACAGATTGGTTCCCGGCCCAGCGACAATCGACACTATGTCTTTCTTGCTCTTTCATGCTATGAGTGAAAGAGAACTATCGTTTTGCGTAACGCATTTTTATGATTTTCGAGTTGGTGTGCTATCATACTACTCCCGTACAACAACGTGTTATCCTGTTTTGGATTGATACTCGTCGATTTTGTGCAGTGATTTCGGACTTTGTTTTGCCTAGCGCTTTGGACGTCTTAATTTTGTGAACCTAACGATTTTGTGCTGTGATCTCGGACTTGATTTGCTTTGTAACTTGGATTTTTTGGTATTGCATATTGATTGCAATGCCTCAGCTATACACTGCGTCTGAATATGCGCAAATGCATTTAATCTACGGCGAGTGTGGTGGTAACGCCAATCGAGCAGCAGCACTGTATCGGGAAAGATTTCCCAATGCACGCCATCCCGATTATCGTGTGTTTATTCGCGTACACAATGCTTACATGGAAGGTCGAATTCCTGGAAGTGGTATCGGTGGCACGAGTTCTGGGAGACCACAAGTACATAATGAAGAGGACGTACTTGATGAAATTGCTGCTGATCCTACCACATCTGTGCGCGTAATAGCCTCTAATACTGGCATGTCAGCAAGAACAGTGCACCGAATTTTAAAAAGAGAAAAATTACATCCTTTTCACTACCAGCGCGTGCAATGTTTGCAGCCAAGAGATTACCCTGCACGAGTTGCATTTTGCCAAACAATGCTGAGAAAAATGAACGCTGATCCCGATTTCTTCGATAAAATTTTGTGGAGCGACGAATCCACGTGCAAAAAAGATGGGTATTTTAATATGCACAATCTGCACAGTTGGCAGCGTACAAACCCTCATTTGGCCAGAGAAGACAGGTCCCAGTACCAGTTCAAAATTAATTTATGGACTGGAATTCTAAATGGCAAAATAATCGGACCATTCGAATTGTCTGGAACATTGACTGCAGAAACGTATTTACATTTTTTACGGCACGAACTTCCACTTTTATTAGAAGATGTTTCATTAGAAGATAGAAGAAGAATGTGGCTGCAGCACGATGGTTGCCCCGCTCATTACGCCCGAAATGTTCGACAATACCTCGATGAAACATATCGTCGACGATGGATCGGTCGTTTGGGGACAATTTTGTGGCCACCTCGTTCACCAGACCTCAACCCATTGGACTTTTTTTACTGGGGATGCCTTAAAGAAAAGGTTTATAAAGACCCAATCAATACAGTGGACCAGCTACGGGAGCGTGTGCGATTAGCTGCTCAGAAAATCACAGAGCAAAGAATTGCGAACAGGATTAAAAGATCTTTTATCAAAAGGTGCAGAGCATGCATCAGAGCACGTGGTGGCCTTTTCGAACACCTTTTATGATAGTAAATTTAATAAATGAAATGCATTTAAAATTTATTGTTTCGTTTTATTTCATTACCGAATTTTAAACTAACGTTTTTAGGTGTTTTAAGCAATGAAGTAAATTTTAGTACTATTTGTAATTTTATAATAATTAGCTCTACCCATTTTAATAGGAATTACTTTTGAATCAACTTGTGGAAATACCATGTAATATACCAATTCGGAATCTCGATGAAATAGGCTAATTTTTTTAAAATTTGGCATTCAAGTGACCATACATTTTTTTTACACCACAGAAGGGTAAAGGTCAGGAAAACAAACGAAAGCAAGTAAAATTTTAGTGAAATCTTATTTTAAAAACATAACTGTGCTTGTGTTATAAAAATAATAGTTTCCATTCGATAGCACATCTTTCCAAGAATACTATCCAAAAAACAGATAGAAAAAAAAAATTCATTTGCAGTCTTCGCGCCAAAAATAGTGACGAAGGGTGAAATATTTCTTAAATTTCGAAAATGTCGAATATCTCGAAAACCGAGGCACTTTCACTGAGCATAACAAATATTTTTCTGAACCGCCACAATGGCCCCTACCCGCAGGTACCCTATTATCCACTCATTACGCCACATCCTGTATATAAAACTCTTTGTCCTGAGTGACTGAGGGATCAACGCACAGCCTAAACCGCTGGTAGTAGAGAGCTGAAATTTGGAGGGTGTGTCCGTTATGTGATGAAGGCGTCGGATAAGAGAGGATTTTCCGAAATTCCACCCCTAAAGGGGGGAAAGGGGGGAAAAACGTTTGTATGCAACTTCCAAGTCGCTTGACCTACAAACTTGAAATTTAACACACAGATTTCTGTGGGGTCGTAGATGAAGCACTAAAAAGTTTTTTTTAGAAATTCAGTCCCTAAGGGTGTTAAATTGGGGATGAAAGTTTGTATGGGAATTGGTTTACCGCTTCACCTACAATTTTAAAATTTACTACGGATATTGCTGTAGGGACGTAGGTGAAGCACCAAAAAGTTTTTTTTAGAAATTCATCCCCTAAGGGTGTTAAATTGGGGAAGAAAATCTCTATAAAAATTTGGTTACCGCTTGCCCTACAAACTTGAAATTTAACACAGAGATTGCTATGGAGTCGTAGGTGAAGTACTTAAAAGTTTTTTTTTTAAACTCATCCCCTAAGGGTGTTAAATTAGGGATGAAAGTATCTATGGCATATTTTTTTCCGAATTTGTTTTCGAGTATTTATCCGTTTCCCGTGTCGGTTTCGGTTTCGATTGCGGTTCCGGCTCTCAGTTTCCGGTTCAGGGGAATCTAACCGCCCCCCCGAAAGGGGGCGGTTCAGGGGAATCTAACCGCCCCCCCGAAAGGGGGACTTAATCAATCAAACACAAATTCAGGGGACCAATTTTGGTTTAAACTTTTTATTCAAGAGAATTGGTACATATACCTACCTACAGTTTTGTACATACAGTACAGTAGGCGGCGCGGGATAATACTAATTATGTCCTATCCTGAATCTATCCTGATTCTATACCGATTCTATGCTGATACAGAAGGTAGCGATAAAGAATAGTGACGGAACCTATGCTGATCCTATGCCGATCCTATGTTTAACCTAGGCTGATCGTATGCTTATTCTATGCTGATCTTATGCTCAAGCTATGCTGACCCTATGCTCATGCTATGCTGATCTTATGCCGATCCTATGCTGAACCTATGCTTAACCTATGCTGATCCTATGCCGATCATATGCCGATCCTATGCTGATTATATGCCAATCATATGCTGATCCTATGCTAAACCTATCCTGGTCCTATGCTGAACCTACCCCGATCCTAGGCTGATCCTATGCTAAACCGATACTGATCCTATGCCGACCCAATGTTGAACCTAGGCTGAACCTAAGCTGATCCTGTGCCGAACCTAGGCTAATCCTATGCTGAACCTATGCTGATCTTATGCTGATTATATGCTGATCCTATGTTTAAGCTAGGCTGATCCTATGCTGAACCTAGGCTGATCCTATGATGAACCTAGGCTGATCCTATGCCGATCATATGTTGAACCTAGGCTGATCCTATGCTAATCCTATGCCGATCCTATGTTGAACCTAGGCTGATCCTATGATGATCCTATGCCGATCATATCCTGATCCTATGATATCTTAATCGATAGACATAATTATTGATAATTATACAAACAGTCCTATTTCCTAAATGCGGGCGAAGCCGCGGGCAGAAGCTAAACTCAAAGGTGACTGACTGACTGACATAGTGATCTATCAACGCACAGCCCAAACCACTGAACGGATCGGGCTGAAATTTGGCATGCAGGTAGATGTTATGGCGCAGGCATCCGCTTAGAAAGGATTTTGATAAATTCTACCGCCAAGGGGATAAAATAGGGGATGAAAGAAAATTCTTCTTAACGCGAGCGAAGCCGCGGGCAAAAGCTAGTTTATGAAATAATTAAATAAACTTTACTTTATGTATATAAAGAAAACAAAAACAAATTCCAAGACTAATATTTTTCTGCCGGAAAATGTATTAATCATAAGCGCACCTAAAGATTGCGTATTCCTTTTCAAAAAGATGTAAAACACTTTAATTAAATTTAATCCAGTAATATAAAAAATTCAAAATGTTTTACGTCGCAAATAAATATAGGTACGCAGAAAACTTGGCTGTAAGGCCTTGTGTGTATATTTATATATACTATACTATACTATATTACATATTTATACAGTATATTTTAATGTATATAGTATATTTATGTCGCGCGCTAGTTTTTTCTTGGACGTCTTTCACGATAAAAAATGAACTGTAGTTGGAAAGTGTATCGTACAGAATCGTTGAGCTGGTAGAGAGTGAAACTAATGAACGTTTGTGTGATATGTGTCAAGAAGACGGTGCGGTTTGTTGAGTCTGGCGGCAAGACGCGCGATTGCTGGCATTGTGCGATCACAATGAGGACATTGATGAGGTCTTGTTCGCTCGTGAGTCGTGAGGAACGCAGAGGTCGCGTATCGCGTACCTACCTTCCTACAGCGCGCACCTGCTCAACGTACACACGTAGGTATTCCGGAATCACAAATAACAAAGTGGTCTTATAAGTGTTCCTTTTTTAACTTTTGAAGTACGGAACCCTAAAAACTAGAACTGAAAAAAAATTGACTTAGGCTAATAGAGTAAAGTAGGTACTATTATTTTTATTAAAATAACATTTTTAAAAATATTATAAACGTTTCAGACAGACTTCCGCCATTAACTGCAAATACCTAGTATAAGTTCTATACTTGCTTTAACCACCTACACCTACTTACAGCAACAGATGCTTAATGAAATTAAATTTAAGCGTTTAAATTTATTTAGTTTCAGTATATCCAAATAATAATCCTTGTAAGGAAGTATCTTGCATTTTAAAATGAGAAAACGACATGAACTTCGAACAAAAATAATTTATAAGAAAACAAAAAACCCGACTGCGTTCATTTTACCAATCTAATTTTTCCAATGGGTCCCGACTGTGAGTCATTTTTTACTAATTTATTATGTGTTCTGTGTGTATCGATTACAAAACTATTATTACTTAGCGTAATTTCAAATTACTGGGCTTGTTTTTTTCTTTTTGGTTTTTTTGTTGTTTCTATGCGTATTTTTTTATCGAGTTTTTTACGCAGTCGGGTTTTTTGTTTTCTTATAAATTATTTTTTTTTATTTTACGCTTTTTAGTTATTTTCATTTATTGATAGTAGGTAAGTCTCGTAATCTATTAATTTCATTAGGGGGTTATAAATTATAATGTATACTGTGCATTATTCAGTAGATAACTAATATTATAATTAAGAAGGAAAGTAGGTACTTAATGTTCCAACTTTATTTATTTATATTATTCTATTTCAGTTAGGGTTTAGTTATTTATTGTCTAAATTTATTATTATTCTTTTAACGTTTTTAGGTAAGTAAGTACCTAGGTGTTATTAGGTTTTTATTCAGTAGGTAGGTACAATTTATGTAAATACTAGCTGCGCCCCGCGATTTCCCCTTTTTAAGTCTCGTTCCCGCGGGAATATCGGGATAAAAAGTAGCCTATGTGTTAATCCAGGTCCCCAGCTACCTATATTCCAAGTTTCATCGCAATCGGTTCAGTAGTTTTTGTGTGAAAGAGTAACAACCTCACATACATACATACAAACTTTCGCGTTTATAATATTAGTAAGATTTTTTTTTATCAATGCATTCCTGTCACCTGTACCATCACGTCTTATACTTTGATAGTTCCAAGCGTAACTACGTAACAAAAATAAAAACTTGTTCGTTGGTAATAAAAAGCAAGAATACCTAATTGTAAATTAACTTTAAACCGTTATATTTCCTAAACAGTTGTTTAAAATGAAAAATGGTGAAAGAAACCTAATATTTATTTTTAAAAACATATTCAACGATACCCATTTTGACATACTTTGACGATTTTGGATTTTTTAATTTTGACAATATGGCGTCTGGTTGTGACAAAAGTTAATTTGGATTACTGTCATATCTTTAGTCACACTCGCCAGATTAAGAGAAATCGATTGACGTAAGAATCATCAAAATCGGTCCACGCGTTTGGCCTCTAGAACGCCACATAGAAACATCCATACATACATAGACCGATAAACACATTACCCTCCTTTGCGTCGCGCAGTCGGGTAAAAATAGGCTAGTCATTACCTAATTCACCCATCCACCTTCCGATCCAATTGATTGTTATGTTTTTCAAGAATAAAAAAGCAAATCAAAGAAGCGTACACAGAAGGGGTAAACCTTCATTGTCTGCATGATTTGACAAAAACAACGTGATCCAGCAGTATTAATCAAAAAACAATTAAGTTCCGAGAAGACCTCTGACCTCAAAACAGAATTTACAATACAATTTAGGATTTACAAGACTGCCATTTATTGCGGAGAGTGGGTTTAGGAAACGAAACGGTAATGGCTAGATATTTTAGATGTTTAAATTGAAAATAATAATTTTGCCAAACGTGTGCTTATTGTTTTTTAAATATATTTTAATTTTACTGCAGCGTACAACATAATGCGAAATGGTGGTATTAAAAAAATGTTAGCTAAACGTGAAAATAATGCTGAGTTCCTATTTGAACAATAATTATGTTTAGCATGTTAGTACCACGGACTTAACAAACAGAAGGAAAAGTATCAATCCGTCCGTATATAACGCTCGCACAAGCGGTTATAAATTTTCCAAACCATTACTTAGAATTGAAAACATTACATATCAAAAAAAACTTTTCATTCAAATAGAAATCAGGTCCATCGCGGTCATTTCAGTAGGTCGCTGAAGTAGTAAAGAGAACAAGCCATATCAAATAGTATTTACTTAACTTACTTACTTTTTTGAGATAAGGATTCTATTGTCGGCATAGCATATCTGGCGATGTCTATCGATGGATGATTTCGTTTAGAATGGCTAGCTAACATGAAAAGGTTAATCGTTCACATAAAACACGGTAACAATAAAGAACGATTCGCCATTCACGAGGCATACCGAGTCAGACATCTCACGTTATTATACTCGTAAAGTTCGCCCTTTCCTTGCATAATGACATGACGAATTGCGCTCGCGATATTTTTGCTGCTTTATACGATGAGGTTATTATGGGCTAGTTATGACTAAAGGGGAAATATATTTCGAGTATTCTTTACCTGGATCCTGGAGCCGTATTATTCTGCTGATTACTTGGTGTTCAGTCGTTTCAGGCAGGTCTCAGACAGGTTTTGTCTGACTATTGGTAATATTGCAAAACTTCATTAATTCTAATTTTAAGACGTTTCAAAACGATCACATTGTATTTTCTTCTATGGTTTTCGCGATTTTGCACAACCTTGAAAAAGCCAACTGTAAAGTTGGCGAAAGCTCGGTTCGTTAAAAACCATAAATAAAACACGATTAAACCCGATATATAAAATGTTTGATCATATTGTATATGTATAAGTACATCTTCTTTACTGAATAAAATATTAACCTTTTGGTATTGCACACTGAAGCTTTCGAAGGGTTGTTAAATTCATGCAAAATTACCAAGACTTGTGCAACCGTTTTAAAAAACAGACGGACAAACGGACAACAAAGTGATATTATTATAGTTCCTTTTTAACTTTTGAGCCTACTTACAAAAACCTAAAAAGATCTTTCCTGAAACTACCTACATCAGAAAAAGGCCCTTCCTATCTACCTATCATAAGTATATTCAATGATAAGTGTTTAATGTTTATGTCAATTTATCTTTACCTATATATACTTATACATTGTTGTCTCTTTTGCTCTCATTGCAAAAGTTCCGTGACCGCGAATGAAAACAGAGAGATTCTACGAAACTTTGTTTACGTTAAATACTCAACAGATGTGTTTTTTTAAGTTGCATGAAAATTTAAAAACAAATTCAGCTGTGGAGATAATTGAGAGAGCGAGTTTCGAGTAATGGGAACGTGTGGTTGGCAAGCACTGTCGGGTGAAAAAGTACAAAAGTTGGTCGCAGGCTCACGAATAAATTGAGCTGTGAACACGAATAGGTATTTCAACAACTTTTCATACGCACTTTGGTTGCTTTCTTTTTATATCTTTTTATATTTCTATATAAACTTCTTTTACTCATCTATCTGTATCTATAAAATATTTTTTTTCTGACTGACTGATTGATGAATCGTACAGCCTAAACCACTGGTAGTAGAGAACATAAAATGAGAGCGAAATGTGAGTTCTTGACTGTGGTTCGTGATGGGCATCTGTCAAAAAGAGTTTTTGTGGGTAAAACCGCGTATATGTATTGTATTTTTTTTTATACTAATAAGCTAGCATTTGACCTCATCTCACCTGATGGGAAGCGAGGATGAAGTTAACGATAAAGCATGCATGTTTACCTAGAAGGTACCCATTCATTCTAGACTTGAAGACTCCAAGGTTATAGCTTTGGGAAAACAGTGAGGCCGGTAGTATAAATGTACACAATCTATAGGGCGTTTTAGATTTGGCATTTTTTACGTTTCTTGTGCGGATTTAATACAATACATACATACATAGATTTTGGTCTTCACTTTTGAAGGTACTTCCTTTTAATTCACAAAAAAATACCTTAAAACTTAAATGCAAGTTAAAAGCTTAACAAGTAGTGAAGTGAGCAGTTTCTTCTGATTTTTATTGTTGCAAAGTTGAGAAATTCCTTCGGAACTTCGAATTGAGAATCTGAAACTTATATAACGTTAAATTTGCTGGTTCCAACTCTTTCATTTGATTTACAATTACAGCAGGCCGTGTAGCTCCGGCATAGAATAGGGCTACCCCATCTCATCCCGTGGGAGTCGTAAAAGTCGAGTTCTCCCCGGCGCAGTGAGGAACTGCTTGTTCCTAAGGTGGTTTTGTGTCAGGCAGGCGGCCTGTAGAAATTGCCTTATCTCTTTGCAATAGGTGGTTATTGATGCCTGACCTATTGTGTCGACCCCAATTAAATTGGGGGTTTATCTGACCCCGGATTACCGAAAGAGATGCATCGCACAAATTTGAAGAACCTTTGCCTACCACCACTGTCCAGTCGTGGTAAAAGGTGTCGAACCAGGTGCACACAGGAGCCCAAGGCGTGCGAGGAACCGGTGGAGTTTTAGTGGGTAAACCGCTACAGGGAGCCCCACACACCAGTGCATAAGGCGCATTTCTCGAGTTAAAAAAAAAACAAAAAAAAAAAGATCACAAAGATAAAGATAACATACCTATACCCAGGACCTAATACGTACACTTAAATTGTAGGCACTGCCTACACTACTCTATGACTGTAATTTTGTGTAAGGTTTTGGCTATTTTGCATAATAAAACACAATATTTACCGGCTTTTACTCGTGTTTTATTTATTAACGGCATTATTACTAAAGACCGAGCTTCCGCTAACAGTTAGCTTAAAAAAGCTTATTAAATAAAAACAGAGTAAAACCAGGTAAATATTATGTTTCATTACTCTATGTAAACCGAACTTAAAACCGATTTCGGTTTTGATAACCACCTTATCAAAACCGAACTACTTACCATAAAGAACAATATCGTTATTACAACTCAGAGACAAGAATGAAGTGTTTCTTTAATAATTTCATAAAAATAAACGAGCAAATCTCCTCGTCGTCGGAGTGGGAGAGCAGTTCGTGCTTGGAATAAATTTCTTCAAAGGGATCGTTTTCAATTTCATGGCTCAATCTTTGAGATCTCAGTGAGAATATGTAAAGGGGCATTTGTCGGTGTCAACACAGTGTAATGAGCCCCTTTCGCATTAGCTACGTGCTTGCGGATTGTTTTATCTGCCTTATTATCGGCACACCATTACTGCCTCATATATCCGAGTAATTCTGCTTGGAATAACGTACTTCATACCCATTGATCAAAAGCAAATATCGAGCAAGTAATGATGACTACAAAATTATATGATTTTGTAAAATTCATCACGATGTAAATGTTCTTTGTTTAGGTCCATCCGTCAACGCGTAGTTAGCAAAAAAACTAGTTCGCAATGAATCCACTTCTCATATTATTTACGTGGCATTAGAACGGGATACCTACTTCTCTGCGACAAACGTTCAATCGAATTTTGTTTCTTCGAGAACTTTTCATCGATACCTCTGTACTGCGACGCTTTATTAAATCGACGTAATGTTACTGCGATGTTACGTTACATCGAAAAACTATACTGCGAACGATTTTACTGCGAAAATACCATACTGCGAAGGGCTAAGGGGGAAGTCGTCCACCTTCAAACTGGGACCAGGGACCAATTATGAACGACTGCTAAAAAAGTAGAGCATAAAGACTACTTTTTCGAAAGAGGTACAATTAAATATAAAACTGGCCACTTATAATGTAGGTGATGATTAGGTAGCCTTCTAGTTGAAGTATCTATGCTTGATAGTAATACCTACGATGGCAGTTTTTATGGTGTGTACAATAATGAATTGATCTAATCTATCTATGTTTCTTAGATGTGGTTCTTATATTTTACAATTAAAGAAAGTTATGATTCAAAGGCATTCATATCTAAGAACAATTCGCTTCATCTGATAACTTATTAAGCTCTACCCCGCTTTTGCTATAAATTAGTGAGTAGAGAGGTACCTAATAAACATCTACGTGAACCATAGCAAAGTCGACAACTAGGTAACTTAATAAAGTGAGCAAAATTTTGTCGTTGGTTACGGCTTAACTCTATCACAAAGAACATTTTGAATTCTTAATTAACGCCGCCGGCTAAATGCAACGAGAATCGTTTCTTCGAATTCTCTTAGAACAGCTTTTACCTACATGAACGTGGATTCATTAAAACCTTTAGGTTTAAAATGTTTTTTGTGCCTGTCTTAAATAAAAGCGGGATAATGTAATTAATGAATTATACAACGAGATACGTCTCTGCACTTAGTCTACCACTACACATAAAATGAATGGAAAGATATAAGTACGAGTACGTAGGTATAGTACCTACTATTTCTACAATGAAGATAGGGGACAGCTACTACTGCCTACGACTGTCACTCAATTAAACAAACGCGGTAAAATCATTTATGTATCTGATGTGAAACAATAACAAGGTCGGGGAATAGGGTCCTCGTCCTGAGACCGACCCTCAGCGATGAGTGACGTCCCTCTACTGGACTTCCACGACATCTCTACTTACGACTAAAATGAAAAGATCAAATCAAAATGTTTGCCTATTGTGTTGTTTACATTTCTGTGGAATAGTAATAGCGTCGAGGACCACAACTACTAGGTAAACTGTGACAGTACCTCCCTACTGTTCTATTTACTGTAACAAGTATCGCTACTTGTTTTTAAAGCGGGTTTTACATTACGAAACTAGTGGCATACAATTTATTAGTCAAGGATTCAGACCCACAGACTTTGCTATTAGTAAACGTTGACGACGTATTTATAAGTTAATTTGCGACTAACAAGTGTATTAGACTTTATATGCGAAAGCTTATAGATTGTGTATAGTTTTAGTTTTTGTAATTTATATTGTTATAATTCACTGTTTGCTTTCCAAATAAAATGAAATAAATTTATCTATTTAGTAAACTTACTTAATATACCTGCTGCGAGACTGTTTTTCTGAAATTGACTGTACAAAACTATAATGCGTGACACTAATTTCGTTAATGTAAATTAGTCTTTTAGTAAAGTTTGTTATGTAGTAATATTAAGGAGTCGATTTCTCTATTCTAAAACTTACGGATACTTAAGATGCGTATTAAAATATTAAAAACAACGATTACCAATTCGATTATTCGTGTTTCGAACAAAATTTCAAAATAACGTTTGTTTCAATTCGATATAAAATGCGAGACTGAATCTCCTTTGCCTTTGACATTGAAGTTTCTGTTATATTGTGAATTGTTTCAGCGGAACATTGGAGTAGTAATAACGTTTGTTGTAGAAATTCAAAGGTGAATCTATAGCTGGTGCTCTACGAGCCGCATGATCGTACACACCGAACGTTCGTTTCCCGCAATATTGTGCCGAACTTCACCCATCACCTTATTTACGTACCAACACATTTGATGTGACAGATAAGAAATAATGACTTCCAAGTCTATACATGTCTATAGATGGCAATACTTTAGTTTGTAAAATATCAAAACAAATCACGATGTATAATATTTGAGGACGATAACATTATAATTGGTACAAATGATAATTTTATTTATGTCTTTTAATTTGTGTACTCAGTTTAAATATTTTGTACCTACCTACTGACCTTCTGTGTTATTGAATTAAGTTGTATTTATATTTACAATTTCAGTATAGGTACCTACTTTTTAAGTTTTGGTTTATCCATACTTTGATACTTTAATATGTGAACCAAGTTACCTACAATGAACAGAAAGAGGCCTTGTTGATGAAGCTATGTTCGACAGAGGAGAGCGGTGAGATTGCGACCCTTCTGATTACACAATGTTGGCTTTCATCCCTTCTGCAAGTCGCGCTCCGGAAATCTTTTGTGATTCGACTTCGGTTATTGTGGCGTGGCATACTAATACGAGGTGGGTTACGCTGCTGAAATATGTGAACTATGTACTGGGTACCTACCAAGCCTGCCATCTCATAATCAACATCATCTAACATAATTTGTCACGTGATTACACTAATTACTAATTGGTCGATTATATTCATTAATTAGAAAATAAAACATTTGTAAACCTGCAGCGCGAGCTAACATGCAAGAGGTTATTTTACAATCTACATTTGCCACAAATCTAATTAGTCCCATTTTTATAACTCCGTACATTGAAAGTAAACTCGTTACAATGTATTAAAATATATGTGTTAATTTGTCACAAGTCACAAGTAGGTAAGTTATTGTAAATTTGTCACAATATCTGATTTTACATTATTTTTGTTAAAAGTACAGCTAGCAAGTTAAGTTAGTAACTACTTTTATTGATGTAAAATTGAGAGTGTGACAAATTTACAATAAATTTAACTACCTGTGACATTTCAACACATAATTTAACAAATTTGACGAATTAACTTTGTGGTAAAAGTACAATAACCCTATTCGAGACAGTGTACACCTACGAGTCAGTCGACCAAGTATCGGCATTATAATAACTCACACCGTTTGAACATAACGTAAGCGTAAGGGACGATTTCTATTAGAAAGGGACGTAGACGGGTCGGGATGTGGACGGTCTTTTTTTTTTGTATATGCCGTAGGTACTCTGTCCCGGCAACGCCCGTGTTGTTCTCATACAAAAGTAGCCCGTCCCGGCCCGGACACGGCCCTTTTTAATGAGAACATCCCGTATACAAAGTGTAACGGGTATGCCCTTTTAAGCCGAAAGAGGGTTGTTCTAGACATCTAGGGGAAGAACTTTTGTTCTACGACTTTTGAAAATTCGAACTTTTTTTTGAAAATTTCGAGGTTATGTTTCACTGAAAAAACAGCTGCTTTTGAAAATAAAGGTAATTGAAGTTTTGATTGTAGTAGACCAAACTAAATGAAAGGACAAAGTAAGGTCAATTACCTCGAACTCCGAGAAACAGCTGATTTTCAAGTAAACTTTACACTTAAAATTTTCGAAAAGCACTTCGAATTTTCAAAAGTCGTAGAACAAAAGTTGTTCGCCTAGAAGTCCAAAACAACCCCCTTTCGGCTTAAAAGGGCTTACCCGTTACATCTTGTATAACTCGTATTTTAGGGTACTATGTATATGTAATACAACATGACAGCTGAGCGACTGGCGACTACGTATAAGTGTTTTGCAATATTTATGAACAGTGTACCTAACAATTTGTTTATTACAAGACCAATTAAATCATGTGCCCCATGATAAACCCGTAATGTTATTTATCAAACTACAGACCTCGTGTATGCCTGTTATCGTTATGGTATGATAATGATAAACAATTCAATCTTTCCATAACTTATCACATTCATTAAAACTATAAGTCATCTTAACACCGCGGGCATACTTACTAGATATACTAATGTATGAGCAGATATAAGTATGTATGATCGCGCAAAGCGTCAACTTTCTTCTATTGACAATAAAATTACATTTAAAATGATTCTTTACTTACAAAGTGTCATAATAGTGTGGATAATACGAAGTCGAATCCAGAAAATATCTTTAGTAATATGAAAGAAAAGCGAGGAAACTGTAATCCGAGACAAACTTACATACTTGGGTAAAGGATTTAAGTCAGTATGTCAGAAGCTCTCCCAGAGTGTGTCTCTACACTGATAAGAATACGTAAGAGCATAAAAATAAAAGTTCACATCGAAGGAACAGGGAAAATGTCGCGGAATAATATTTGGGATTCCAGTTTTATTTGAGTGCAGACCCTCTACGAATGGAGACAGAGATTTCCCGAGATGGCCCTATCAAAAATTTATGGAGTAGCTACATAAAAGGACAACACTTAAGAACAGTTTCAATAAGTGTTCGACTCAACACGGCCGTGTCTAACGATATTACTGGGGCCCATACCATACTCCACTACACTCTTACGCTCACACTACCTTTATGATATAAAAAGCTTATAAGTTTCAGATGGTAGTTTGTTAAAACTTTGTTTAGGGAATTGCTCTACAGGCACATTCACATTTTTATGGATATTACGTTAGTTACGTTTTTTGCTTGATTCTTCATTTGTTTATAGATAAGATATATTTATTTATAAAACGTGTTCTCAGTTTATAGCGCAATGACTATGGTTGATGTATTATTCATCAACCTTCTGCCATAGCTACATTGTTGTCCATAGGTTAAGTATACATAGTTAGCAGGATTGTCACCGATCTATTAAGAGATTATCTAATCAACAAGCAACAGCATCGTTTGTAACTCAGTATATATTGATGGAATTTAGTTAGACGGTGGGACATACGAACGGACATCAGGTACCTATAGTTAAGGCACGAAAGTGAAGAGTGTAGAGAGAATAGAGTTTTGATAGGACTTATGCAGCTTATGCTATTATTAAAATAATAATTTCGTTTAAAATAATATGAAAAATAATCATCATCATCATCAGCTTGCCACTGCTGGACATAGGCCTCTCCAATTGCACGCCACCTAGATCTATTTTCGGCATCTCGCATCCAGTTTGTGCCAGCCGTCTTGCGCAAATCGTCGCTTCAACGTGCCTGAGGACGTCCTACACGAAAAAAAAAACAAATTCCACCATTTAAACATTATGAAAGACTTAATCTAATTTATATATATGTGTATTTTAGGACTCGTCCCGCACTCACGTAGCGGTATTTTGGAATAAGAAATAATAAAACTACAATGAAACATACATAATAGATAAATATATAGATCTATAATAAATACTTTTTTTGCAAAAACATGCATTTGATACATAGAAAACACCCAATTATTGATACAAATGGTCACATAAACTAATAAATAATGGAACCAAGAAGTTGAGAAGAAAATAACTCTATGTACTGACGGCCCCTGTGGCGCGTCGGGCGAACACTCGACTGCAATGTTCTGCGGGTTCGATTCCCATCGGGTGCAAATATTTATGCTTAAAAATAAATATTTGTATCTGGTCTAAGTGTCTTTCTATGTATAATATGTATGTATTTACAACAAAAAAAAAGTATAATATTAGTATATATTCGTTGTCTAGTAACCTTGTACAAGCCTAGTGCTTCGTTTGGGACTAGATTGCGCTGTGTGTAATGTCGTGCAATATTTATTTATTTATTATTTATTTTGAAACATTGCTGGGATATCCAGGTCCATATCCATAACTTGTCTATGAACATTACACTCCAGTTAAGTGTGCATGCACACAATGAAAGTTGCCTTGATTTATTAATTTTGTCAGTATTTGAAGAGAAACTACTTGATATCGAAGCGGTGCACGGTGTCTGGCGGGCGCGGGGCGTGAGCAACTCGTATAAATGCAAATGAGCCGATTGTACTATTGCCTTGATTAATTTAAAACATTTACCACTTCCCTCTTTTACTCTCAAATAATGCTTTTTAGTTTCAGTAATGGTACGATAACAATAAAACGTGCAAGGGTATTTCTTTCAATTTGTTTACATTGGTCTGTAAATTTTTTGTTTAGCATAAAAACTTATTTTTACCCTTTAATGAAATGCATTAGCTGTTAGTGAGTAGTGTAACGTACCACCGACGGCATTACCTACAAGCGTACCTATGAATAATACGATCGCAAAGTTTGATCCAGCGAACTTGCAGTATAGTGGTTATTTTTCTTATTGCGTCTGCTACGATCACACCTTATGCCAACCTATTCTGTAGCTACTTGTAACCTCTCTCCCCCACATCCCAACATATTGACAGTTTATGTTCACATAAACAGTTTTCTCTTGAACTCTTTTATCGCATCGTTCATACGTTCACAATAAATATTATATCGTTCGTAACAAAGAAATTCTATTTGAGGCAAATGCTCAAGTAGTGGGAGGTGTGTATTTCCCCTGTGTAAATGTTATTATAGTTAGTGGTACGTAGGTGAAACACGGTGCAATAACAGGGTGACTTGAGGTGAATGGTGGGCGATGTCGACGAAGTTGAATTGGCGTTTGGGAATCGTACGTACGTTTGTGTGTGCCCTTTGCTGCCAAGTTTGCTGTCGTTTTACGGTTTGATCTTTAAATAACTTGAAATTGCTTTAAGCATTATTTGTTTGTATTATATGGAATATTTGCATTCGTTATTGTGTTATAATCTGTTATTTTAGTCATATCTGCACCCGTAGGTAGTGGTAGTTTACGCAAAACATCACGTTTGGTGTTAACGAGAAATTTATCTACGACCATTTCCAGCTTCACATTACGTTCACTAGTGGTGCTTATTAATTTCTAATACAATTTTACTGGTACGCAAACGTAATCGTTACTTTTGCTATACGAAAAATGTAATAATTTGCATTATGTAATAAATAATAACAGTGTAATAAATAAATAAAAATATTACTAAACGGTGCTTTGCCATGCCCTTAATCGTTTCAGGTTCAAAGGTGCCCAAAATGATACTAAGAAAAATAAGCAAATGATTTCATAAACAATGGTAGAACTGTATCTTCACCCTAGTGTCTTTGTTTCGCCGAGACTAAAATCACGTTTATCAGCGTCAAAATGTTCCCCGTCCTGTCCCACAAAATTTGTATTACAAAAGTTTTAAAGAAGACTAATAAACCATACTTACTTCCTTTAAAAATTCAAACAAGAAAGAAAATGGAATTTGATTGACAATTTTATTAATGATCTCGTGGTACCTTTTTGTTTACTTACTTATTCAACTTATAGAACCACTAAAGTAAGTAATTGCTATCATTATAATAGAAGTTAATAAAGAAGTAAATATTAATAATTATGAAATAGATCAACGGGACTTACTTACCCCTTCTTTACCATACCCGGAGGAAAGAACAGCAGGTTTACTTTTGTTTACGAGATTTTGATGATGCCTTACTACTTAATTAACAAACAAATATTTTCATCATCATTTCAATATCATCGCAGTCAACTTTCAATCTCAAATTTGACAGTTGAGAAAAATGTCAAATGTTATTTGACAACCGTCAAATTTAATAAATTAAATACGGGAATACGGGGTCTGGTCAATACACTGATGTGAATCCCGATCGCGCATATTCCGTCGTAACGGCATGGAAATCCCACTGCGCAAAGGAATAACCTGCGCGGTTCCAACCATAGCGTTAATTTGCATGCCTTTGAAGGCGACGCCGTCGAGTTCAACTGTCATTGAAACCGGCAGTTTTAAGAGACTTCGCATTCAATGACAGCTCAACTCAACGGTGCCGGCTTCAAATGCATACATTTGAAGCCGTTATTCCTTTGCGCAGGGGGATTTCGATGCCGAATACGACGGAATTTGCGCGGTCGATTCCCCGACTTTACCGAAAAAATTGGCCCTGGGTTTTATCACGATGTTATGTAACGTAAAAACAATGTTAAATGATATAATAATGTATAGACAAATCAATAAAACCAAAGCTATTTGCCCGAATTTATAAGAAAATTATCAAGACTGCAGGTAAAATATCTTTAGCTATATTAACAAACATAATAAAAACGATTCTCAAAAGAGATTACCCGAAATAATATTCAGTGTGTCGTGTTCCCACCATTCCGGGGCGAAGTCGTGAGATTATCACGCTCTGGCGTGATTATGATTAAAGGCCACAAGGAAAAAAGTGGCGAGAATGAAATTAAAATAACATTTTGTGTGCTCTCATTACACTTTTATATTTTCTAGAAAATGTTTTAAAAATTTGTATGCAAATGTTATTTTATCTATTAAACTAGACAATCAAAGTTCTGTTAAACTTTTGTGCTTCTATGGCTTGTTGTCAGTTGAATTTTAGTAATATTTTCATAGTCACAATAACAATTATTATTCTTCTAATATTAATAAAGCTGAAAGTTTGTGAGTGTGTTTGTTTCTCAATCACGTAAAAACAGCTGGATCGCTTGCGATGGAACTACAGTATAAGATAGTCGAAGAGCTGGAATAACATGGAGGCTATATTTTATCCTGATATTCCTGTAGGAACGGGACTTGCGAGGATGAAACCGTGCGGCGCAGCTAGTAGTTTTTAAAAGTGAAAATAATAAGGAACAAACTTACAAGGTACGTAGGTATGCATGGTATATTTGTATCTGGTGTATAATATGTATGTATTTACAAAAAAAAAGTATAATATGTAGTACATCCGTTGTCTAGTACCCATAGTACAAGTCTAGTGCTTAGTTTGGGGCTAGATTGCGCCGTGTGTAATGTTGTGCAATATTTATTTATTTCTATCTTATCCGTGTAGGATATAAAAGGATAGGTAGGTACCATGTTTTATCAATAAAACAATCGTTAACCTAGAACAATACGTCATGCACTACCCATCGGGTGGTATCTGTTACGTAAACAGTAGTTGCAGACAGGTACAGCAGCCAGGTGGATTTTACAGCCATATTTGTCATCCGACTACCTTCACCAAAATGTTCCAATTTATCACAAACATTGAATTTGATACCCTATTTATAACTTTGTTGTTTTCATTACATATGCAAAATAAGAATTATAAGAATAGATAATGGAAACTAGTGTAAATGTAACTAATAGACGAATCGAACCATATTTTGGTATTTAATTTATCTTTCTTGTGTTTCAATTTAGCTACCTATAGTAAACTAGTATGAAGGTTTAGCTTACAAATAGGTACTTGGTGTTAAGGACGCGACTCATGTGAAATCCCTTCCGATGGAATGGTTTTATTCATAACCGGTATCAAATAGATCTTTAAACAATGTATTATGTTATTGTACATGATACAAGAAGTGTCCCCTTCATTTCAAAAACAATAAAAAATAACTTTAAATACCACTATTATACAGGCAAAGTTACCCCTGTTTTACAAAATAAATCAATTTTTTGTCTAAATCCTTAACCGCTATATTTTCTTATAGGCATCATAATATTAGAAAATACAATACCTAGAACCCCTTCATCGCATTTTTTTAAAATATTATTTTAATCTTCGTTAATTATTGATTTTACGAAAAATTGTAGATTTTTCACGCAATTCCATCTCGCTCATTTATATGCAATAGGACAAGGACCGTTGCTTATCATCTATCGCCGCCTTAAGTAGGTATAAGAGATTGAAACTGCGATTAGGTATCGTATAAAACTTGTACAGGTTGCGTTAAGGGGGGGCTAAAGGTGGTTTCCAATAAAAAATTAACTCACTTCGAAATAAGTTACACAGATTTTTTTTGATTAGAATCATAATTTGATTAGATTATTAATGAATTAAAGTAGATTAGCCCGCGTGCTCAGCGAGTTTGAACGAGGTAACTTAACAAACCTCAAGTACCCTAAACTGACGGTTATGCAACCCGTTAAAAATATATTTGAATCGGGGTAACAACGGTACATATTTGACTGTCCTGCTGTATCACTCGCGTAAGTCCCTATGCCGCCGTCAGGAATCAAAATTAGCCTTTATTACTCCTCGATAATTTAGCTCTCTATAGGTAAAATAATTTTAGTTTCGGAGCCTATTCATTACAAACAAACAAAGAAATAAATCTTTCCCTTTTATAATATTAGTATATACCTAGATATCATATCACCTAAAATAGTGAGTAAGGATCGTTTTTTTGTTGTTGTTGGTGAAAGTTTTTATACAGTAACTCGTGGGGACACATAAAGGGCACCTGTGCGCTCATCTACATAATGTGGACAAGTCGTTGAACTCAATGGACAGTTTAGGGGAAGTCGAAAATGCACAACATAGACAAAGTTTCGCTATGTTGATCGATGGCGAAATATGTGCCTATTGCTTTCAAAACATACGTAGATCTAACACCATCATCTGTCTATCTGCGAGTTAGTCCAAACTTTAAAGTTTTTTATTTTTGTATGCTGCAGACTTTGTGAATAAATAAATAAATGAACACGATAGGTATGAGGTGCCCTAAAAGTATATTGTAAAAATACTTTCGTTTTGCTTTTCCTAACCGTTTTATGTTTTTAAATGCATGACATTTAAATTATAGTTCGTATAGGCGAATAAATAAATAATTTATGTGAACATCACACAGCGCTTTCTACCCCATGGTTAGCTGCTTCTTCTTTTTGTGTAGTTTTGTGGCTCACCTAGTGTTAGAGTTACTAACAGTTAGCTACGAAGCTCGTGTTATGGTGACTAGACAACTGATATAATAGTTATATTTATTTATCTTTTGAAATGTTATACAAATTACATAAAGAGAGACACCCAAATTAGAAACAAATCGCGCTTGAACCGTGCTTCATAAATTACACCTACGCAAAATTACCAAAATAGTATTTCTCTTGAAAATGAAATCCTAACCTACTAGCTCCATTTGCACGTTTATGCTTATTATATAAAGGTGAATGTTCGTGTCTATGTGGTTGTGTTTGTTGCTTCTTATTCACGCAAAAACTGTTGTACCGATTGCGATGATACTCGTTATGTAGGAGATCAGAATTATCACATAGGCTAAGTTTAATCCCGATATTCCCACAATGTCGGAACTTACAGAGGTATAAAACTACGAAGCGCTGCTAGTTTTAAATATACTAAGCGCACATGAAATTGAAACCGTGATTGAAACATGCAAATATTTAACCGACACGTTAAGATTTTAATCACATCAGTTTATGGATATTTAGCAAAACGGAAACGATATTTAATGTTCAATTGTAAAAAGGATTACCAGAGAACTTTATGGGGTTTACCATATAGTTTACCTATCAGGACTTCTGTCGCCATGCTAATATAATAAATTATAATAAAAAATCACAGATTATTTTATTATTTTTTTGCAGTAGTTATTTCTTTATTATTTGAAGTTTTTTTATATTTAAATTTGTTTTATTAGCTGGATGATCGCATCGCAATAAGGAGACCATACTGACCCCCTATATAGTATTTAAAGACATAGTGACATTTATATCTGACGATCGAATGGCTATAAAATAGGAGGTGATCAAACAAGAGTTAGGAATACTGCGCTGGGGGGACACCGTTTCTAAACGGTATCGAGAGAGTCGTAAAGAAAACTCCGACCTTTAGGAAGAGGGCACTCTACATCAGTTATGATTTTCTATGTAAAAAGATATTTTGTTTCTGAAACGATATTTTAAAAAGGAGGAATTTCACTATGCGGTGCGGCGGTGGTTATTTTTATGTATCTTACTAAATACTTTGTATGCATTTTTGCGTTATCTTTATGTTTTTGCTCAACTGTTTATGGCATAAATAAAGCAGTTTATTGTTTGCGTGGTTCCCTCCGTGTTGGTCTTAGTCCAGTGGAAAACTCGACCATGAGTAGGTGGCTTGTTCAGTCTTTCGTTGTATACTCCTGAGTCTGCTCGTTGGAATTCGATAAAAAGTATTCATTGACCTTCCTTTACAACAGAGTTGTCAATAAATTCGGCTTAACTAACTTAAATTATTATGTGTATAACGTACACAAACTTTTAATATGACGAATTGCATCCTACGCTTGCACCCCATAATATTTTTTTGTAAAACATTTGCGAAAACAAATAAGAATCAAAGGCCTCAAATATTTACACTCCATCGTCTTTGTTTATTGAGTCGTAACTAAAAAAACTCTTAGGCCATGAATGTTACATCCCGATTTTTCTTTTATGTCACAAAAGAATATAAAGTAAACAAATAAAATCATGAACGCTTTCAGAATATAGTAATATGTTATTCCTTCTTCTAATGTCGATGTATTCGCTTCGAAAAGGCCATATAATAGAGGAACAAATTTTATATTAAAACGCGGTAAATTATATAGGTTATTTTAAAAGTTAAAGTTTTTACTTACTACTTACTAACTAACCCTACAACAGGGTCTTTTTTAAGCCGTAGGTTTCCTCACGATGTTTTCCTTCACCGTATAAAAGCTATGTTAATAGCACACATATAAACCAGGAGCGACAGGAGCTCACACAACCTGGCGAAGAAATTTTGTTACTGACTCGAGACGATTACGTAATAGTTTTAGGAGGCATCAATGATCGAAACCCGAGCGAACTAATGTTAACGGTTTTAAAATGGACAATGCAACTCAATAAAACAAATATTATTGTATGTGAGGTCCCATACAACAAATCACTCAATGAAATTAAACTAAATTATAAGCTTAAATACATATTATGCTCTCAACTTCAGCATGTTGAATTTATTGATATGGACTACAGTAGACAAAGGTATAAAGGCAAGATTTACACGTACAATGTTTGCAGATCATTACATAGGGAAATCGTACGTATTAACTATAAATATAAAATAAGTAGTTACATTAAAGAACAACATGTTAATATAGGGAGCAATTTGAAGGTAGATAGAACCACCCAGACAGACATAATCAACTCAGAAATAGAAAACTTAAGAAATATCGAAATTAACAGTAGGACAAATAAAATAGGTAATGACATAACAACAAAGGCTGACAATTTTAATTTTAATGGAAATACGAGTACTAACACGGTGGTGGAACTTAACAATGACATTCAATCTATTAGCAATACCTCAAATACTGACATAGTTACTAATAAAAATAATAATACAAATACTAATGTTGTTGACAAGTTAGATAGTGACATAGATAATATTAATAAAATGGACATATTGGATAAAAGCAATAATAGAGACATTAACCGAATGTTTTTTCGTAAGTAATTCGATTAATATTTTTCACCAAAATATAGATGGGTTGATTGGCAAAAGTAATGAACTTATTTTAAATATAAACTCCATCAATGATACTGAACAACAGATTGACATTATATGCATTACAGAACATAACATGATAAATGAAGACATTAAACTCCTAAATATACAAAACTATACACTAGCAGCTTATTTCTGCAGGAAAAATAGGAAAGGTGGATCGTGTATACTGGTACGAAATAATTATAGATACAATAAACTTACACTCAGCGATAAACTAGTTGTGCCAAAAATATTTGAATGCTGTGGTATAGAAGCAATTGACCAAGAGGTTTTTGTGGTGTGCATATACAGATCGCCTAAACACAAACTATCCTACATAGATCACTTTCTGGATATCTTAAGGGAATATCTGTCTATGTTAACTCAAAAAAACAAAAAAGGTAGTACTGTGTGGCGATTTCAACATAAACAAACTTGAAAATAATACAGCCAAAAAGAAGTTTGACGTGGCACTTGCACAATATAATTTAAAGTTAAGAATAAATTAGGCCACTCGTCCAGAAAGTAAAACATGTTTAGACAACATTGCCTCCAACACCAAACCAATAGAGATAAAAATACTCGATCTGGGTCTTTCAGACCATACAGCACAAACCGCTAAGTTCAGAACGAAAAAAACATACAGTATAAAATTTTGGTACAAATATAAGAGAGACTTTAATGAGCAAAACACTGTTAAATTTACAGAATATATCAGTAAATTGTTTTTTTCTGATGTGTATAATACGAGTGATCCTAATGAGGCATTTAATAACTTTCATGACATATTTAAATTATTTTATGACCTATGCTTCCCTAACACTAAAATAAAAATTCCAATTGCACAAAATCAAAAATGGCTGAGCAAAGGAATTAAGTTATGCGCACGCAGGAAACGACAATTGATTTGGAGCTACAGAAAGAATCCTAATTCATTAATCAAAAACCAATTAAAAAACTACACTAAGAAATTAAGACACATAATAAATTTAACTAAAAAATCACAAAATAACTATTATATAAACACAGCTAAAAACAAATCCAGAGCAGCATGGGAAGTAATCAATAAACAAAACCCGAATGAACCTAAAGAATATATAAACACTATAACATCAAACAATAAACTGTATGACGACCCGAATGACATTGCGAATTCCTTCAATAACTATTTTATAGACGAAATAAAATTGACTAACACTAACCCTATATATAATAAACTAACAAATAATTCCTTGACATCATGTTTTATGGCCCCTACAACCCCTTATGACATAATACAAATAATCAAAACCCTCAAAAATACTAATAGTACGGGTTATGATGACATATCTACAAATATAATAAAAAGAGTAGCATTAACAATTGCACCTGTGCTTAGTGACATAATTAATAAATGTTTCACTACTGGAATTTTTCCTCAAAAATTAAAGGTTTCAGTTATAATACCAGTATACAAAAAGGAGGACAGGAACAATATGAAATTTTACAGACCAGTAGCACTAATCCCAATATTTAGTAAAATAATCGAAAAAGTTATCTATGCCAATTTAAATCAATACTTTGAAAAAAATTATATATTTTGTGAGGAACAATATGGGTTTAGGAAAGATAAGTCGATTGGGATGGCATTGCAGGCATTTTATAATGTTGTAATGAAAGGCTTAGACTCAAAAAGACGCGTCGCCACTATATTTATGGACATGACGAAAGCATTTGACCACGTAGAACATAAAATAATAATTAAGAAATTAGAAACATATGGAATTAGAGGGAATGCTCTGGATCTAATCAATTCTTATCTATCCGGTAGACAACAATACACATAAATAGTGCGGTTAGCGAATGGGTCACTTACAGAAGAGAAATATAAGTCAAGTCTCAAGGATGTCAAATGTGGTGTACCACAAGGAAGCATCTTGGGTCCTCTCCTGTTTCTGATTTATATTAATGATCTGCCAAAATGTACAAGCCATCCGGTTATATTATTTGCCGACGATAGTACAGTAATTTTTACTGATAACAACCCTGACAATTTTGAAGCTATTATTAACGAAGCTCTGGCAGATATTATTAGGTGGATGAACAATAATAATCTTCACATAAATTTAGACAAAACGAAATTAATGACATTTAGAAACATAAATACAAAATTCCAAAAAATTGACATTAAATATAATAAGACAAACATACAAGAAATCCAATCTACAAAATTTTTAGGTGTATTTATTGACTCTGACATGACATGGAAATCACACGTTGAATACGCAAATAAAAAGTTAAGGCAATGTTCATACATGCTAAACCAGTTGGCAAAAGTAGCAAGCTTGGAGACGGTTAAGATTGCTTACCACTCCTATGCATCGTCAATAGCTAGGTATGGAATCCTATGTTGGGGCAATTCAACTAATGTTAAAGATGCACTTATAGCCCAAAAAAAATGTATACATGCAATATTTAAATTAAAACCCAAAGACTCATGCAAAGAATATTTTATAAAACACGGGATTTTAACTATACCTTCAATGTATATATTTGAGGCAGCATTACATACAAAAATAAATATAAATGAATTACCAGCATTTAAAAGTAAAAGATTGGCAAATACATTTCGAAGCGAATACAGAAGAACTGAAAAAATGACAAAGAGTATTTTTTGCGTGGGACCACAAATATACAATAAACTTCCGCTATCCATAAAAGAGTTGCCGTTTCAAAAATTTAAATACAGCCTTAAATTGTTTCTCGTTCAAAAAGCTTATTATTCTATATCCGCGTATTTGAATGAAAAATAAATGTTAATTAAATAATTATTATAATGAATAAAATTTCTATTATTCTTTTTTTTGCGGACATTACATAATAATATGATTGATTTGATATTTATATAATTTTTGAACGAAAACAAATTGACAAATTGATTGATAATGGAAATGTAATCTGTGACTGTTATGACTTGTTATTTATATTTTCTATGTGGGTAGGTATTTGTTGTTAGTTGACATTTTTCGAATTTAATTTGGTTTTAATTTTAATAATATGCTGTGTATGTTTGAATTACGGATTTATATAATTGACATGTAAGTAAGTTGTTTTCAGAATCTTATGACTTCATATGCCGAACTGGCCAATATAGAGAAACTCATGTTACTGTAAACTCACCACCTGTACACCTATATTTATGAATAAATGATTGAATTGAATTGAATTGAATTTTTTTTATTAAAGAAAAAGACACTGGTAGGTAAGTGATCGGCCGGGTTTCGTAGCAACAACCTTCTGAATGAATGTCGGGGTATCTACCACTAGACCAACACTACTCTGAAAGCATATAAGAATATTGCTGAAAAAAAGTAAACAGTTTGCATTTTCAGGAAACTTGCACGAGCAAAGTTGCAAAGGTAGCCCTCGTTAACCGTGGAGTAGAAAAAAGCTTTGTTACAAAATGTGGTCGTGGTGGTTTCAATTAGTTTGGCCGTACTCGTACCTAATTACCGACTGGTCAAGTCGTGTGCGGACTCGTCCGTGATTCCTGTACATCCGTGGAGACGTTTTTGGAATGTTAAAACTTAACTTTAAACAGTTGTTCGTAATTAAAAAGAAACCTAAACGTGTTGTTTTTAATCACGTCAAAGCTTAGTTGCTCAATCTTAGGATTTTAAAATATCAACAAGTTTGTTTTATTAATTGGCTTTATTCAAGATCGTGTGAAAATTACAAAGAATAGTGCAATGTGACAAAATTTAGTGTTCGGCGTGGCATGAAAATCTACACTCAATATGATCAAAGTAGTTACACATTACCTAAACTAAAATTTCAGTTTACATTCATTCACTTTCACTCCTTTTATAATTAGAAATAAGTTTATTTTTTTAGAAAATTACCTAATATAGGTACTACCTACCTACCTACATTAATATTTTAATCTGAAGTTAAATCAGAACTGAGCAAGTTCTCCAATTAACTATAAACTCACTATTTTACCATCACATTTAGATTTCTATTTGGCACTCTAGGTTAACTAACGAGTCTATAACATCACAATTTGTATCCAGTTGTGTAAAACTCTTTGGACTAAAGAATTATCCGACGGGCAGATCCGTGAATTTGTTCGACGGCCACGGCGTCTGACAAAGTAGGTACTTATCCGTCAGGCAAATCCATGTGGTGTGTAGACAGATTTTGTATATGACCACAAAAAGAAATTACCGCTTCTATCACAATAATTTCTTGAAATACCCATATGTTGGTACTTTTTGATATGGAAATTTCTTGAAATGGATCACCTGTCATCATCGACATAACTCTGTGTCATCATCAGCGGCGGCACAAGGTGCATCCGGTGCGGCCAGAAACAGTTTACCGGATGCGCAGACGCACAATTGATATACTTTTCTATTTTTCCATGGTCTCTGTGGTTTGTCTGAGAGCGGGGCTTCTTTCAAATTAGGCATTATAATATTGGATGCGTCGATTTTTATCTGCAATCAGAAAAAAAACTTATTTTGCAATGCACTATGAGACAACACAGCCAGCCTTTTGGGTTCCATAACTAAGAACTCATTATAATTTTTTAAATTTAGTATTAGAATAAATAATGTTAATAATTATTATGCTTTGTAATACAATTAATATTATTTAAATGCATTTCATTTGTCATTAGTATTAAGAGCCTAATACAAAGTTTGTATTATGTTATAATATAATTGCGAGTGTTAATAGGCACTTACAGCTCCGACATCAGAATCTAATTTGATATTTCCATGAGCTTTGACGTCAATATGTCCAGCTCTGCTTTCGAACACGATAGATTGAGGCGCTCGTAAACCCAGTCTTCTTGTTAAAGATTCTAATCTGCACCAAGAAATTTGTAAATTAATTTCTGCAATACAAACCAACTTTTTGAATTCACAGATCACACATGATTTACATTCACACAATTCACACACACATACACATGATTTCGTTATTTATTTTATTGCTCAAGGTATTTCTGCAAGAAATATTTTAAAAGAAAAATTTTTAAAGATTCACTCGCGGTGAGGATCTGGATCAGCATGCCCTTATCAACTAGTTTAAAGCTCGGAGTGAATTTTTGAAGATGTTATTTTGTGTGTTCACACGATTTGTTAACATAGTTCCGTCGCGACCATTGTAACATGGTGAAACGTCGAGGTAAGAGGATAAACAAAAATACGCGATTAAGACCTGGAAAAATGTACCTAACTATACCTGGAATATTTTCACAGATATTGCATCTACGAAAGTTTCAGATCGCGATTATGTTCTGTCAAAATACTTACTGTCAATTGGACCTAAATACTTACTGAAGATCAAAACCAGGTGGGGCAGTGATCATCTTTGTCTGCACAGCGGTTTTAACATTAACCCCACCAACGCTGTCAATCGTAAAGGTATCCGCGAACATTCGCACTTCATCCTTCGAAGCGAGGAATATGGGACTCCCTCGAGAGTCGCGGATGTCTAATGTGCGTCCACTTAATTCAACTTTGTCTCTTTCTGGAAGTTTAAGAATTAAATTATTGCCTTTAAGTATTAAACCACTGGCATATCTCCAAAATAGCGATTTTATACATTAGGGTTTTATTGCACTAGCTGCAACCCGCTTATGGCAACCGAGGAAATTAAGGGGATAGAAAGCTTTTTTAAAGTGTCTTTATTTCTCAAGTTGTAATAAAATTTCGTTCATTTCGTTCGTCGTCTTGTAATACGAATAGGGGGAAATAAATTTCACTTCATAAGCTTATTAGTTCGCTGTAGCAGAATTTACCAAATTTTCTGGGACCCGGGATGGATCGGATGATGTTGGGCGGGTTGTGTCTTTGTGGATGTGATTGTGTTTTCTTTTATAACTTTCCATTTTGTATAGATTATCGCTCTTCGCATATTATAGTTCTAAATATGCGATAAATTGAAATCACATAATCATTGCATATCCATGAGTTTCTTGTGTCTTCATCTCATTGAAGTTTGTTGACGTTTCTACAGCCCTAGACAACATTGTTATCGAATAACGAATTTGTTAATTTTTTGTATGAACTTATGTCAATTTCATACAAAAAAATCTGTCGATTGGCGGTTTCGTTATTCGATTACAATGTTGTCTAGGGCTGCAGAACGATAATGTGATATCTTATTTATACGTAAGTTTTTGTTGGTATATAAAAGGACTTTTAACTTACTTATAACAAATTTAGAATGTTCCAAGGTATCCGGATCAGCAACTATAACTGAGAAATTTCTATGAGACTGTAGAAGGATGGGCTGTCCTATCTGAGATGTTATCGTTGACGCCACAAGGTTATCTAACACCCATGCTTGTCCGTCCAGTTGTATACCACTGTTCACTATTTTTATTGGTCCTATCCCAGCCTATAAAGTAAAAAACATTTCTATAAGGAATTAAATTTAAATGTTGATACACATGCACACTATAGGAACAAAATGTATACCTATTAGAAGCAAAAAATGCGTTCCTAAACTCAACCCAGCAAACTAGAGAGAGCCCTTATGGCATATCACTCGATTTGCGGTCCTGAGGTGGTGGGTTCAAGGCCTGCTGGGAGCAATGTATTTTGGAACGAAAGCATTTGCAAACTCCATTAAATATTACGCAAAAGTTTTTAATCGACGAAGACTCCACCCGGTATAGATCGATGTTTGACTTTTATTTGACAGCTTTTCAAACATAACATGGATCTACAATGAATGTAGGTCGATAGATAGATAACTCGGTTATTAATTTCGGGCGTCAGAAGATTTAACATTAACAAATATAGGTATCGTTTTATAACGCCCCAATTACCCGAGATCAAAGGAAAAGTAAATAAACGTGAAAACATAAAAGCTTACCATACTGAGCCGCAATGCGCTTATTATCCACAAAGTCAACGCTATATTAAAAAAGACTAACAGCGTTAGGAACACTAGTATTCCATAGAGAACGTTCCTACGCCAGCCTCTCGTGAAAATAGTCTGTAAACATGTTTTGTTGGCGCGGGCTGTGTCACCGCCGACGGCGGCCGCAGGCGGCTCGCCGGTCGGAGTGTAACCCCACCCGCGAATCGCACCCGCTCTGCTATCCTCCACGCTCATGATCCTCACCTATCCCTTACTTTATTGAACTACGATTCTGGAACAAAGGATTACACACGATCTCAATTAGATTATAATAGATTTCGCATAAGTCTCCCACAAATAGTCATTCGAAATAATGGATTATGCATGTACGTCTACCACGTACTTGCCTGGAAATTAATTCGATTTCTACTTCACGTTTATGCACCTCGGAATACATCAGTATTTCAAATGCACCGGGTTGAGATACGATATTGTAAACATTTTATGGTGCTTTGGCGGTATAAACAACAAAACGGAACTTATGTAAAACCGATAGCTCAGGTTTAGGACGGGCACAGGCGGAAGCCCACACGGGTCCGAAATAAACACCTAAGTCGGTGTTTTGTTGCTTCCGCATTCTCGTTCTTTAACGGCAAATCTACCGACATAGCGTTTTGTAACTATATCTTCGTTTCGCTAGGTATTTGAATTTCATATGAGATCAAGAATATAATGTTTTACGATCGTGTCCCGTGTGATATTGTTATGATTCGGCACAACTAGCTAATAAAATAAAAACAAATAGAATACAGTTCATGAAATTTTCCTTTTGAATATTTTTATCAGTGACGTATAAACCATTGAGCAGTGTGTTTTTCGATTGCCTTTTGGTTGGTTTTCAATTGAACGAAAAAGTAATGTGAAAACGAGACAAAACTTATTATAAAGCCAGTATAGTGTACTAATGAACGCTCGCGTAGAGAACGCGCGTCTACTAATGAATATTTAAAAAAAGGCTTTGCGAAAAACGACCATTAAAATAAATAAGTACCGTACTGAATTTTGTGATTTACTTTAAAATAACAAAAAATATATTTCTTTATTTGGTATTGCGGCTGGCGTATTTTGATATCGATTGTAAAATGTAGGTATGTATTTGAAAGAATAGGTAGATGGAGATAGAGTACGATGTAGAATATAATACTTACAACTACAGCGATTATTATATCTACCTCCGCAAGCCTTTGTGGTAGCTTTTCCGTTTAAAACAATAGGCCCCTTTTAAGAAAGGATGACTTTGCCCTACATGCATAAAGTAAGTATGTATGTATGTCTATAATACTGACGTGGTTGTCTTGTACTTATTTATCCATAGGTACTAATATTAAAAAGCTGAAGAGTTTGATTGTTTGTTTGAACGCGTTAATCTCAGGAACTGCTGGTCCGATTAGAAAAATATTTTTGATAGTCCATTTATCGAGGAAGGTTATAGGCTACTTTTGATTTTTTGTTTTGATTAAATCGATTTGAATGAAATTAGGTACAGGGATAGTTTAGTGGTTGAAATAAGATGAAGGGTGCTTTGAATAATCATACGGGTTAAGCAACGCTTGGTATGACATACGTGATGCGTCACATACGTTACGGGATAGGAATTTATGTGGGTGAAACTGCGGGGCACAGCTAGTATTGATATATGCTAGCTGTGCCTCGTGTTTTCCCGCGTAATTCTCGATCCAATGGGAATATCGAAATACCGTATTAATTTAAGTTATAAACTGTGTGTTAATTTAATCTAATTCCGTTCAGCCGTTTTGACACCCAAACAAACAAACATCTAAACTTTGGCATTTATAATATTATTGGAATATTTAAGTTACATGTATACTACAGTGCTAGTGTGTTTTAAATAGGTATTGTTCTAATTAGTTGTACTACTTTTACATAAACAAATAAAAAAGGAATAAAAAAACTAATGGTGTGCACAATGTTGCTATTTAATTTGTGTATTTTCATTTAGGAAATGAAAATAGATACCTAAATAAAATGAGTCAGAAGTAGTGACCCATACGTGACATACACCAAACATTCAGCGAATCCGTAACAAATGATACAGCATCAGGCATGGGCTTGTCTGTTATCAAACTTTGTACAGTTGAGACTTGAAGCGCGTGAAGTGCTACTTGTTTTGTTAAGCTGAGATTGAATTTAACGATGCGGGCGACTGCATCGGGCGTGCTCTGTGACTGAGACTAGATAAATTCATAGGTGGTGGAAGCAACACTCGAAATATCTAGGCGAGGTGAGGCGGCGTGCTCCAGAATATAATATCAGGCGGTGGAGTGGCCTGCGCGACGCGACGCTACTCCCGCCCTCGCTCTGCCCATGCCCTCATAATAAACGATATAGTGCGAAAATAGAACCGGAACGAGTATAGCTGTGCTCTCCACGTAAATAAAATACCAACGTTTCCAGCGCCGCGCCGCGCCGCTGTCTCTCGCTAGCCGCGTTTCTATTTTATGAATGTCAGTAGGGTAGGTAGGTACCAACTATCGAAATCGATCTGAAGCCGATAGTTAAAAATAAATTGTTCGTTTTGTACAGGACTTTGCTTTTTAAAATCAGTCGATTTCACTTTCAAGTTTCTTTCAGCAGACTTCCGTTAGCAGAACAGGTGTTCTTTTGTTTTAAGGCACTTTATGAACTGGTTGGTATAAAAATTAGTACGCGGGATGTGAAATCGGGAACGAGTCGACCGTTCCAGGTTCATGGCAACACTGAGAGAGGAATGCGCGAGCGTCGCCACTGCCGAATCCGACTTGTTTTCAAGTGGTGCATTTTTAATCGCGCGGTTGTCTCGCGCGGGACATAACTCGGGAAAGCTTCGGATACAGCTGTGTTCCTCTCTATTACAAATTCTAGTTAACGTTAACGTGTCATTAGCTGACATGTTCATATAAAGTTGTAAATAATTTAAGTGAATGCGACCCCGCGCTCTGTTATTACTACCTACCCGTGAATGTGGTGTGGTATTAACTTTGTAGGTGCACTTATTGCTTTCAGTGTTAAGTACTCGGTGAATCGTGATACGTATGTGAAGTTATCACGGTTGTACACTTTTATGTTTTCAGTTTATCGACACGAATGGTTTTTCTAAAAAAAAAAAGTTGGTGATTTCTGTTATTATATTATAGACTACAGACCCGTGTCCAAAATTTATGGGTCATTTCGTTCCAAATAGAAGACCTATTTGGAAAGATAGAAGGACATTAAATAATAAGATTCAGCACTATTTCGTCACTTTGGAATTATCACCTGCACTCAGTTGGACAGCTTACCAATGACGGCATAGTACACGTCCTTCTATCTTTCTAAATAAGTATTTTGGTGGTTTAAATGACCTATCAATTTTTGACACCGGCATGTAGTCTTAATAGACTGTACGTAGTTTACTGTTGTACTATTTGTCAAATAGCTTCGAGTAACGTATATTATTTAAATTTTTTTTTTTTTGATAGTATAGGTACCATTAATCAGAAACGGTTTGTCGTTGGGTTCGAACTGTAAAAACATACGAGTGCTACAAAGCCGTCCAGGTTCAGCATAAAAGTTTACGTGTCCATAACAAAGTAGAGAACGGATAATAACACCGAATATTACATGCTACTTTCTTTTGGGCCTATTGAAGGCAATGAAATCATATTGGATGTCACCGAATGTTTTCATACAAGTTTTATTGGGCTGATAAATGTGAGCCTCCGGGGGATACTGTGCTGACATTTTTTAGATAAAAAAGTCAATATTGAGAATTAACCATCTGAAATGTTAGTATGGTTGCCTGAGATTTTATAGTATACTCTCAGACTGTGTAGATTGGATGATTTTGACGTTATTTTCTCGTATATGTCAATGCTGTACTTGACACTTGGTGTAGGTTCCCAGGTTTACAAGTATTACAGGTTAAATGAACGTAAAAATATTTTGAATCTAACTAAGTCGGACATGACAGATGAGGTAAGCCAACCTAATGGCGTACAAGAAATTGTCTACTGGCTAGGCAGCAACTCGCACGGCAAGCTCGCACTGGTTGTATTTCATTACTAGCTGTTACTCGCAACTACGTTTGCGTAGAAATAGTGCATAGCGGACTTTTTTGTCCATAACTCGGGTTCTACTAATTGGATTTCGATGTAAAGTATACCACGAGGTTCTTCGAAAATAGAACTATCTAATATTGTCAACCAGATTTCAATAGAATGAGTAGTTTTTAATTGTAATAGGGGTTAAAGTATGAAATTGCCGTTTTATTG
Organism: Idaea dimidiata; assembly: GCA_949358125.1. Classification (NCBI taxonomy): domain Eukaryota; kingdom Metazoa; phylum Arthropoda; class Insecta; order Lepidoptera; family Geometridae; genus Idaea; species Idaea dimidiata. The sequence continues at coordinate 7,564,655 of OX442339.1, read as the reverse complement.
CAATAAGTTCTTTGAATTGACATAGAATCTTCATGGTTTGAGGTTTTCGAATGAAACTTTTTTCAAATGGTTTCTGTGATGTTCTTTTTTTAAAAAATGTGAAACATTTGAATATCGACTTTCAATTGTTTTTGTTATTCAATTTAGACAAGAAAGATGGATACTGCGAAAATTCGAGTGATTTTTGAATACGAGTTCCGACGCGGAACTAACGCGGCAGAAACAGCCCGCAATATCAATGCTGCGTTTGGAGAGGGGTCTACTAATGAACGCACCGTGCGATTTTGGTTTAAACGCTTTCGTGATGGAAATTTCGACTTAAAGAACGAGCCACGAGGAAGACCGCCCACACAGGTGAATAACGATGAATTAAGAGAGATAGTGGAAGCCGATCCTAGTCAAACTACCCAGGAATTAGCGGCATGGTTTAACGTTACCTTACCCACTTTATTGACTCACTTGCGTCAAATCAATAAAATAAAAATTCCTCATGATTTGACTGATCTGCAGAAAGAAACGCGTGTTGAAACTTGTGTTGCCTTGTTGAACCGGTACAGAAATGAAGGAATATTGGATCGAATTGTAACATGTGATGAAAAGTGGATTCTTTATGATAACCGGAAAAGAAAAATGCAATGGCTGACCCCAGGTCAAATGCCACAACAGTGTCCTAAAGCAAAACTTACCAATCAAAAGGTAATGTTAACTGTTTGGTGGTCTCAGCATGGTGTTATTCACTATAGTTTTCTTCGATCTGGTCAAGCAATTACGGCAGATGTCTATTGTGCCGAACTCCGAACCATGTTGACAAAACTAGCAGTAAAACAGCCCCGACTCATGAATCGATCTTCACCATTATTGCTCCACGACAACGCGAGACCTCACACAGCACGAGAAACCATTTTGACCCTTCAGGAACTGCACTTAGAAACCATTCGTCATCCTCCGGATTCACCAGACCTTGCTCCAACGGACTACCATTTTTTTCGTGATTTGGACAATTATCTACGTGACAAGAAGTTTTCTTCCCAGGAGGCAGTACAAAATGCTTTCACACAGTTTGTGCAGTCTAGATCGTCGGAGTTCTATCGCAAAGGCATTAATAACCTTCCCATTAGATGGCAGCAATGTATAGATAATAATGGCAACTATTTTGATTAAATAAATTTGTTAAAAATTTAAAAAATAAACAATTAAGATTTTCAGTACAAATCGGCAATTTCATACTTTAACCCCTAATATTAGGAACAAATAAAGAAACAGACAGGCAAACAAGTTTTTTTTAATTATTTTCAAGTACTGATTTTTTGTTCTCTCTTCCTTATTATAAGCAGAGATAAACTGTTTTTTCATATTGTATTTTTATTTTTAATGCTCCTGCCCAATGTGCTCTGTTTTTGTAGAAGTATTTTTCCTTTGAAACTTTATTTTCATTGAAAATATCTAACAACAAATATAAAATGAGTTATAAAATTCGTAGGGTTCAGTCTAAATCTAAATCAAAGAGCGGGATCGCGTCGTCGGATCTTACTTTAGGAAGCAATCTTTAGTGATCCCCGCGTGATGGCGCATAATATCACTCCCATAAAAATGTTTGCCCCTTGTTTAATACTCTGTCAACATCTTTTAAAAGTTTCCTGAATTATGTTTGTAAACTTTTAATCTCTGTTGTCTGTTGCGGAAACATTTTGGTATAAAAAAATATCTAACAATCACATTTGGTATATACCTTATAACGACATAACCATTTGAGACCAAATCAAATCAAACCTAACTTTTGGACTTTTTCTTCTGAGTCAAGGATTTTTTGTTTTTCTGGGTTTTAGACGTCTCATGTCTTAATTCAAGATTCCCTAGTAATTTAGTAAATTATCCTACTAAGATTATAAATGCGAAAGTTTAGATGTTTGGATGTTCGGATTTCAATCACGCAAAAATCACTGAACCGATTGCGATGAAACTTGTTGTGCAGGTAAAGAGATCTGGATTTAAAGACAGGTAACTTGACCATTCTTAAATTTATGTATGAAGATTTAAGGTAGATAAGAGACAAAGGCCGAAGGCACGCTGCATGTTTATTTTTATACATAGGTAGTATACCTTAAACAAATCTCAAAGATGCACGCTGAACGGCCCAGCCGTATAGCCACCCGCTCAATGCGCGATGCGTCCGAAGCCAAAGTTCTCCATCATACCTGCGTCACTTGAAAATTGAAAAACTTTTGCAATGCCTTTCTTATGGAAATAGTTCGCGTTTACATTTGAGTGAGTTGTCATTGTACGGATTCAGTGGCGTTGTCTTATTGAAATAACTCTTCCTGTTGCTGTAGGGAGGTACTATCACACAACCGTGCAGCTCTGAAGCAGGCCTGGTGCAGGCTTGTCTTTGAATTGATTGCTTTGTCAAATGTTGTTCATGGTACGATGGTAAACAAGGCAGTTTATAATAATAGTTGGCCTTTTCCTATAATTTAAGAAGATTCAAACAGCGCAACCAACTTTTAATCCAAAAATTTATAACGCTGTTGTGCCCGGGATATTGTTAGTAGGCTTGCCCAGCAACTATACCGCTTTTCCAGCCTGTTCAGCCATTCCCAGAGGAAGGAACTGGTCAATACGTCTGGATCTGTGGTTTCCTCACGAAGTTTTCCTTCAACTAACAATGCCCTGGGTATTACAGCGTCATAAATTACAAGTTGCTTGCGTTTAAATAAAAATAAAAAAATAGATGAAAAGGTTAATTATTTCCTTCACCGTAAGAGCGATGTTATCAACGCACACACTTTTACGCAAAGAAAAAGACATCAAGATGCGAAAGCATGACCATCGGAATAAAATTAGGGGCATCTTCCACTAGACCTTCGCCACTGCCCGGTAAACAGTTTAGGTCCTACTATAAGAGCTCAAAGTAGCCTTCCCATTTCAACACGCGGGTTTGATTATCATTTAACATTTACAAAACGTGATAGGTGCGTAGCGTAGTTTAAGGGTGGTAGATGCAAAATTACGATAGGTGGTGTAAATCTGCATGAAATATTGATACAGTTTCGTGTAAACGTGTAACAAATGCGGTAATTTAAGCCACCTGGCGTCGCGTCGCGCGGCGCGCGGTAGCCGGCACTGCCACTCGCGTCGTTGCACTCGCCCGGCCGCGGCGGCTCCATGCTCTCTGCTATGCACCACTTTTGAACACCTTCTGTTGCGAATTAATACTGTTCCTATATTTCGATACCTACAATGACCTTTTTTGGAATATGATTTATTTTTGTGTTAGTAACCCGCATTTATTTATTTACTATCACCCAACCGTCGTGAGTCGCATACGGTCATGAGAACTGAGTTATGCGGGTTCGAGTACTTATCACCTTGCGTCGTCTAGTGTTGCGTTTTGTAGATGTATACTTACTTTATCACGGGGTTTGGAGTCTCGGACCTGAGGACAGCGTGCGTGGAGCCGAAGTCAACCCGTAGAGACCCTTTTCAATAACAGTTTTACTTGCAAACTATGAAGCAAAAGTAGTTCATAGTTTGTAAAGCAAGCAAGCAAGAAGTTTATCTCTGTCTGCATTATAAATGCAGCCAAGGACAGCAACGGATCGGATAGAACTACTAAAAACTATAGTAGAGTTGGTTTTACCCGCATAAGTCCCGTTTTATCGAAAGTATCGGGATAAAAAGTAGCTTATGAGTAATTCCGGGTCTCCAGCTATTAATATTTCAAGACGGCGCCTGCCATAACAATGTCCAACAAACACGTAAAATAATATAGTTTAAATTACAGAATAAAGCAAAACTCACAAACTGGGCTACCCTTAACACCTGAGCAAATTACAGCAAGGGAACAACTGATGGGACATAAGTGGCAGAAGAATGGAGATACTGGTATGCCAGTGAGTAGGCTAACTCATCAGCATCACTGACGTGAGGTTAAAAAGATGTTTAATAATAATTCAATTTTAATGTAGTTAATTTTAACAATTCTCAAGATTTTTCTCTTATTAGATTACTAATCAACTTTGTGATGAAGTTAACATAATAAATGTAGTCAAAAGCACACGTGTCGGTTTTAATAACAGACCTAAATAAACACTCTGATTGTAGAAACACCGGAGTAAATTCTCTTGTAAATACGCTTTACGATGTGAGCAAATAAATTCACCTAAGATGGCAATGGTTACTGAAACATTTTGTAGGCACCTAAACTGTGGATACACTAGGAAAATAAAGCTTTATTTATATCTCTACCAATAAGAGATTTCTATTGTATGTTTTAAATTACAGATGTATTATTTAATTTATGTAATTATGATGTTCTATTTAGCTTTAGCCAGCTATGAAGCTAGCTAACTTACTTATACAATTTCCAGTGGACCGTTTTGCCCATGCAGTAATTGAAAAAGTGACCTTCTAGTCAACCGTTTTGCCCTCACGGTGGTTGAAAAAATGTCGTACCTTCCTTCCTAACTCTTTTTGGAACATTTTGGAACACGGACAAGTCTGCTCAGCGCTAAAAGGAAAGTAATCCTAATTTGACGTAATAAGTGCTTAATACATCGTCCTTTATTTTTATTTGATTGTGAAGTTAGGAACACTTTAATCCCATAAATATAGAAACATTATCTAATAGAAGATTTGTGGAAAAGGTTTCTAATATCTGAATTCAACATATAACGGGGTCGACCGCTCGACTCAGAAAGAGTCCACTAGTAGTGGCGCAATCATCTAATGAATGCTTCCGGCAAGATAAGCCTCGATTAAATGGTCCTTCTTTATTGCCGAAGAAAAGGCGCGTCCTCTTTATGTGCACATGCCGATATCTTTGTAGATATTTATAAAATACGCGTTTGATACTGAAATTGTTATCGTCTAGTACCTACGTTTATTTCTATTCTTGTTTTTGTTAGGATTATTGAAGTCAATAAAGATATTCTACGTATAAGGCGTTTTTTTAAATAGCTTTCCATTATTCATGTCTCGGCGTAGACCAAATAGTATTACTATCCAAATAAGTAATACCGCCAGTCTTTAGGTACCATCTTTATACTCGTACAATGTGAAACGAGGACACCCATTTAAGTCGAAAGGAGGTTGTTTTAGACGTCTAGGCGAACAACTTTTGTTCTACGACAAAAGTCGACAAAAAAAATTGTTCGAAATCAGTTCAGGTTCGAATTTACAAAAAGGAAATTCGAACTTCTTTTTGAAAATTTTGAGGTGAGATTTTGTTTTTGAATATAAAGGCAATTAAAGTTTTTGATTGTAGTAAAGTAGATTGTAGTAGTAGAAACTAAATGAAAGGTCAACTTAAGATCAATGACCTCTAACTCTAAGAAACAGCTGTTTTTCAAGTAAACTTTAAACTTGGAATTTTCGAAAACTACTTTGAATTTCGAAAAGTTGTAGAACAAAAGGAAACAATGACATTTTAAACTCACACGATTGGAACTCATCATTATTTTTCGCGGGTCTTATTCGCGTAATATTATTTTGAAATTCTCTTACCTCGACGTTTCGATCATGTTACAGCATGTTTATGCCGAAAGGGACTTTTACAACAAACCCGTTTCGGCATAAAAATGTATTCTTGCTACACCTTGTATAGGGCCTTATTATAAAGTTTTCAAAGTGATTATTTGTGATATACCAACATTATTTAACTTTCTTTGAAGTGTCATTTAAATGTTCTATTGTAATTGATGAAGTAGATATATACAGGTTTTAAAGTCCTTCAAACATAAATAGTTTTCTAAGTAGTGTATATTTCCCTGTAATCAAATTGCTTTTCCAGTAATGGCAGGTAGAGCAGGCGACGCGTTTAGATCGGGTGATAAGCTATTGTAGATGTGTGTAGGTAACGCTTTACAATTTATTGCTTGCATATCCTTTCAGCGGGTAGATAATGACCGCAGTAAAACGTTTAAGCACGGAATAACTGCTGCTGGAAGCCGTTATTACAATATTATGAATGGGTTTCTCGCGGTAGTCTCGAACCCGCTGCCGCAGTGTAACTACCAGCCGAGGGTATATTATGCGCTACTTACAAATTAGAAAGGTAACTATAGTCTATTCTAAACTAGAGGGGAATTTGGTGGAAAGTACTATGAACTACATTGAAATATAAAACAATAATCCTTTATTACAAAGCTCTCATGGTAAAAATATTTTGTATCTTATTCACTTTTACAAATGGCTGCTGTGTATAAGTTTAAGAAGTATAATATGTTTAAAACATATTAAAGCTTCAAGTTAAAACACTTGTCGAGAATGCAGAATGCGCCTCGCGCCAAACTGTGCCCACGGCGAGATGCTTCGTGGGCCACGCCACACCGCGCCACGTCGCGTCTTAGCCGCAGGTGAAATCAATGAGTTTGAACAGACGCAGACGCGCCTTTGATCTTACTGTTGTCCGATAGATCGGGACGGGCCGACACTCCTCATCGGGTACGTCGGTTCTCACGGCCTGTTGGCGTGATGCAACGCGAGACGTAATCAGTCGCACAGTATCCCCACCATGAGTTGATAAGTAAATACGTACTGTAACGTTAACAGTTTGACCTTAAGCAACTACGCCCATCCATACCTGCCGTACCGGTAGTGAATTGTCGGCCGCGCGACCCGATGTTTTGCGTTGTGGACACATGACTAAACTGTATACACTTTACAGTGTACGTATTTACGTACCAACTCATGGTAGAGATACAACTTAGGCCTAGACGTAGAGCGGCCATATCCATAGCAATAACAGCTATTGCCTATATATACTACTGGTTTGAAAGTTGTATGTAATTTCAATTTTAAAACCTTTTCGGCTTTGGACGCAACCCAAATTTAACGGATTATAAATTAGAATTTAACTAATTTAGCAACGAATACCACATTATGAATCTAACTAAGTAATATATTAGGATGCAAATATCTAGTTAGTGTATCACAAATGGCTTTGTGCACTGAACATGAAACACAATTTAAAATTACTTCCCCTGAGCATAAAAAGACAGACTGTATAAAATTGTTTTTCTAATATAACAGAGAAATTACTTCGGGATTGAATGCGCAAACAAAAAGCGATTTAACATCAATTTAGGGTATGTGTTTAGGGCTAGTTCATCGTATGCGAGACAGCAGGGCCGGGCAAGGCGGGTTCGGAGTTAAAGTGAATTACACAGAGCGTTTACTCTTCAGATATCTTATTTTAGGCCTGATTTTTCATTCTACGGATAAAGGATATCTATCGAATAAGTTCGAACCCAAACAAATTTAAGAGCCTTCAAATTTTGATGTTCTAAATTTAGATTTCTTTTCTTTTTAAATATCAAAGTGACGTTTTTTATTCATAACTTGCGATTTACAGATGATATCGTCATCATCGGTAGAAACGCTGCAGGACCTACAACGGATGCTGAATGACCTGGCTGACTCTTCTGTACGCATTGGCCTACGGATGAACATGGACAAAACCAAGTTCATGTTCAACGAACATGTTCTCTACCGGAACCTACTGCGATACGCGGCGCCGTTCTCGAAGTTGTTCAAAAATATGTTTACCTAGAGCAGACATTGCAGTTAGGAAAAAACAACTTGGGCAGTTGGGCAGCATTTGGGAAGCTATACGTCGAGTTTTTACATCGTCGATCCCACAGTGCCTAAAGACGAAGGTCTTCAATCAGTGCATCCTACCCGTCATGACATACGGAGCCGAAACGTGGACACTAACGGCACGGTTGGTCTTCATATTCAAAGTCGCTCAGCGGGCTATGGAAAGAGCTATGCTCGGCGTTTTCCTGAGGGATCGCATCAGAAATGAGGTGGTCCGTCAGAAAACCAAAGTCATCGACATAGCTCACCGGATTAGCAAGCTGAAGTGGCAGTCGGCTGGCCATATTAGCCGTAGAACGGGCAACCGTTTGGGTAAACGAGTTCTAGAGTGGAGACCGCGTCTCGGCAAACGTTGTGTAGGACGTCCTAGAGTGACGATTTGCGCAAGACGGCTGACACAAACTGGAAGCTAGAAGCCGAAAATAGATCTAGGTAGCGTGCCATTGGAGAGGCCTATGTTCAGCAGTGGACTGCAACAGGCTGATGATGATGATGTTTTTATTCGGTGGTAATATATTTTATTTGTTAAATATCTCTGTCTAAAGATTTGAAAAATTAGCCAATGGCTGATTAATAAACGCGAAGGTTTGCATGTATTTGACTTTGTTACTCTTTCACGCAATAACTACTAAACCGATTGCGATTGATAGAAGGTTGCGGGCTTAGAGTATATATTACTACAACTAGTTATAGCGGGTTTGATTCATTAAATAATAATAATAAATACCTATTTATTATTATTATTTTGTGACTAATTTAAAGTTACTACCTACCTTGTAAATAAAAGTATATCGGTGCAAACCGGCTTAGAGAGGAGATATCAAGTGACCCTCTTTGCGACAGTAAAAACAAACAAAGCAAAAACAAATGTTCATATAAAATACTTATTTACTTTTATTAACATTTGTCTATATAAAGAATATGAATTTGTATAATTTCGCATAATTAGTCGAGTAGCACAATATTCTGTGACTTGTCAACCTCTGCTTTAATGGGTGGCTCGAGGCGTCATCGTCGGCAAAGCCCGGCTCGGGTAATTAGCACCCGCTTTCCTTCCGCTGGTGTTCCTTCTGCCGACTGTAGGTACTGCAGGCTGATTCGAGCTACCTCTTGTTTTCAACTTCACCCCGTCGCGAAAAGAAGCTTAGCTGGTTGGGCTATAATGGAACTCACTAGTGTTTCCCTGAAAAACCAATTTTAAATACTTACACTCAACATAAACAAAGACATTGTCAGTAAAAAAACATATAAATTTTTATTAAAGGATACTTTTCTATTCCCTATTCAAATTGTCATCGTCCTTTAAATTCCCCATAATCCGGCCAATTGTAAACCGGCGGGCGGTGCTGGGGTCGCGGTAATCACAGCTTCACTCGGATTTCATCTTCTTTACTAGATGAGAACGGATGTTATGACTCGTTCGACTAACGTTCGCCTTAAACGAAAAACAAAAAGCATTACTTTTTAAAGTTGAAGCTTAACATGTTCATAAGCGATTAATTTAGTTGAAAACTGTTTGCTGCGTTTGTATAGTTTTTATGAAGTGCATGTGTAGTGCATTAAATCCAGTCGGCATGGTGTATGAATGTGTTGAGCGTTAAAAAAACTCATTACAGGCAGCAACCGACGCGCGGACGAGTACCACCCGTCTTTGAAGGCCCGCCGCGCCGCTGCGCCGAGCCGCCACCACCGCAGTATTATTCCAGATTATACCCGGTTCTATACAAATGAATTCTCACTTAAACCACTGCAATTTCGGAAAGAGAAAATAAGGATTACAACTTGTTTTACTGCATTCACACTTCAAATTACTCTAGTTTTTCGTAAATGAAGTAGTACGCTCGATTAAGAATATACCATCACATTCAAATATATTGTGAAAAGAACCTTAGCAATTACCAGAGTAATTTACAAGAGAATGCACGTAACTTTATCTGGTCAATACGAAGCGGAGCCTAAGTGTAGGGAGCGTGGAGAGAGGCTCCGAATAACCATTACATATTTAGTTAGTAGTACGTCCCTGAGGATTGCGCTTGTGGTTTTAGCCATTAGCTCAATTGAGAACTAGCCGATCGAACGATTTGCTTAACCAAGCTTTTCACTCATTTCACTTTTACTTTCAAGATTGTATGTTGTGAAAAGATTCTTCATTCTAGGGAATTTTGAATTGAAAAGTTTCAGCTGTAGATGGCGCCACTGTCAACCTGGTAGTTTAGTGGTGCTAAGCTACACCGTGCCGCAATGGGGACATGGAGGGAGTATATTCAAATCCCCACTAGCAACTTAGAATATTAATAGTGTTTTTTTTTCACTTTTTACAGAGAAAGGTGATTACCTTTCTCTGTAAAAAGTGGAAAAAAAAACATTCTCATTCTATACAATAACGAAATTAAAGAATATGTTTAGATCAAAGCAAACAACAACATATGTAAATGTTTAGACTAATGCAATTTAGACGCAAAATAATTTACAGTACGTTAAGTTAGAGCCTTTTTAATAATCTTCAGACATAATTAGAAAGCAGCGAAACAATTGTTACCTAACCTCGTAGTAACCTCGTACATAATTCTCTCAAGGAGGTTAAGGTAAAATATCGATGCTTAGTTGGTTACGGCGGTACCGACTCGTATAGATGCAGATGAGCTAACTATTTGTCTTGCCTGATAGCTCGGGCTTGATTAAACCGTGAAACATTTAGCGAAGTTAACTGTTAGGCCCGCGATGCCGTTTTCAGGTAGCTCGCCGACTCGAGCAATTACTTTTAACTGTTATAAATATAGTGCTGGGACCTTTTAAATTAGTGGAGTCAATGTTTACATTAGGTGTTTTTAAATAATCGCAGAAGCACAGGCGTGGAGCGGCATTCATGTAGTGATTAGGACAGATAAATGACGGACATTATTTGTAATGAATGTTTAGGTGGTCGTAATCGCATCGCGTAAAGTGTCGGTGCCATTACTCCACAGCTGCTGTTGGCGAGATATTGCCTCAAGCACCATTTACCGCCTCGCCGCGAATTTATCCTTTTACACACTAACGGGACATTTTTATGTATATCAACAGAAATAATCGTACGATTCAAATTGTTATTGACGGCTTACCTAAAAATATATTTACATATTCGTTGAGAGCTGTGTTTGGTATTTAATGTAGATAAACACTGACGAAGTAAAGTTTTGACCAATACCTCACTAAATGGTAAAAGACCTTGCAGGGCGGATTACTATTCTGCGTCTTACGTATAACAAACGGGATTGTAAAACGACCCGTTGCAGTACGATTTAGCACCACCCGGGATCACGTAGTGTATCACTTGATTAGACTACGCATTACATATAGACGGCAAAAATAAAGTAAATAAATAAAGAAAGCAATAAATAAAGGAGGTATAACTGTCTCAGCAAAGCAATAAATTAAAGTATAATTGGGTTAGGGTCATAGTAGCTAAGCAAACTGGTAGGGGGCGAGCAGCTATTACGCAGAGGCAAAAACAGTCACATTCGTAGGTGTGCCCATCGAGGAGTCACAATTTCCTGCACTTAATAACTCGGAAGCAATTTTGACGAGTCATCAAACGTCGGAGCCCGATTGACATTCAACGTATTGCAAATTATAGGTAGCTACGTACCTACCTACCCATCATTAGTTACCGTGTCTGAGACAACATTTTAATGGCTTTTAAAGAATTTCAAAAGTACTATCGTGTAACAAGCGTCCGTTTAAGTTGGTCATAATTATGCAAAGTTGGAGGGATTTTATTCAAGTTTATTTCTCGAGTGTAAAGAGTCTAAAGACAAAATCGTACAAATCGTCGGTTGATTCGGAGCGGGAGATGGCGCCGCGTTCGTTCGTCATCAAACTTTAGGAATTGTGGCCATCTGCCGCGCGCTGCGCGCCGCTCTCTTCGCTCCCAGATTACCATGGAGTTGGAGAGCTTCGTTTAATCGTTTTATTAATACGCCGACAAATCGTTTAAATGCCGCTTGCTTCCCACTCAATCCGTTTCAAATTGTTTTATGATAAGTGTGCAATTGCTCAAGTTTTTCTACCTTTGTACCTACTGTACTGTATTGGGAAACCTCTGCAATATAATTATATGACAAATTCATTAATTTATAGATAGACGGCAAAAATAAAGGAAATAAATAAAGGCATTATAACTGTATCAGTAAAACGGAGCGGTGTTGGTCTAGTCTTCTTTTTCCGTAGACCGTGACCCGACTTTCATTCCGTAGGCCGTGGATTCGGATCCCGGCCGCGCAACAATGTCTTTTTTTTTTAACAAAAAAAAGTGCTCAATTAACATCGCTTTTACGATGAATGAAAAGCCGTGAGGAAACCCACGGCTTAAATTCACGCACAACAGGCCAGTTGTAGGGCTATTTGCGGAAACACTTAAAAATTTAATTTTAAGTTTTGCATAAATTTAATTAATATTACGAGCGACTTGCATAACACAATTTAAAAACATATTTAACTAATTAAATTTTAAAATAATTTATGGGAAATCGAACATTGGACTCTATTTCATTAAGTGGTCGATTGATAATATGTTGCCACACATTGACAGTTCTTGAAATTCTGACAGATTTTAAACACGTTTAGCAGCTTAAACATGTTTAGGAACCGTTATGCAAGCCGGCCCTAAATTATACCAACGACATATTTATCTTATCTATATGGTTCTATTCTATCAAAGCCTACCCGTATTCTAGACTCGAAAACAAAAAAATTATTTCGGCAAATCGTTGTCCGTGAAAGCATAAAAAAATTGTTTGAATTAGTTATACCTTTTTATCGTAAGAGAGATTACTTCATCGGCATAAGTAGTTATTGTGAAACAAGTGCTAAATATTCCAGACGAGTGCGAAACAGGGAGTCCGTCAGGTACCGGGCACCCCCGCCCGAACCGGCCCGCCCGCGCTCCGTCCACTCGCTTGTACTACCGCCGCCGTTGCACTCCTCAGTTATTAGCCTCCGTAAATAATAAGTATTAAAAGCCTCCCCCGCTTTATTTACTGACGTTACGTGTGCGACTTAATATGCGCACATAAATATTGGGCGATCGTGTTTGCTGTGTCATAGTTTTTTTTACAAAGAGATAACATAAATACAATCCGGTCGTTTACCGCTAACTAAACAAAGTTTAAGCTCAGCTTACATAGTTAAGTCATTTTTTCATGACTTATTCGGATTCCGCTGTCCCCACTAGAGAAGCTTCCACCGCAAGCTATGCAGGCTAAGATAAGCTAAATTAGTTAGCTGGCGGTAGATGATCGGCTAAATGAAGCGTATATAATTTATTTAAAAATAAATAAATTCTGTGACGAACACACAGCGCCATCTAGCCCCATGGTAAGCTGCTAAGCTTGTGTTACGGTGACTAGACAACGGATATACTACTTATATTTATTTTTCTTTTGTAAATACGTACATATTATACACAATAAGTTACACCCAGACCAGATACAAATATTTATTTTTATAAGCATAAATATTTGCACCCAGCTCGAATCTAACCCGCAACCTTCTGCATTGCAGCCAAGCGTTCGCCCGACGCGCCACAGAGGTCGTCAAAAGATTACTAATTAGGTTTCTTCAATTTTTAATGATATATGATAGAGTTGTGTGGTGGTATAACAAGTGCTGAAACGCCATAGATCTGGGTACAAATAATGATAATAAACCGGAATCGTGTCAGTTTAAAAATGTGTTGTTCGGTAAAAGCTCTCAATTATGAAATATACCCCTATAATCTAAAAACTAGCAATAGTGGTATCGACGCGAAGTGTGAAATTGACACCCAAGTCCAGCGCCATTGCCTTTGATTGGATTAGGTTCGAAGCGCTGTCGGTGCACCGATGCCGGCTCAAACGTAAAATTTTACGTGACCACTTTCGAAACGTCGCGTCGACTTTCGTGACGCGATTGCATACTTCACTACCGTCCTTCGTAGCTTTGATCGCTCACTACGCGCCACCGTATTATGTAAATTCGCCAAAGCCTGCAATAGAGACAGACACTCACCTACTAACATTTCATTGGCATAAACTGGTAACGATCAAATACGATTTGCGATATTCATAGAAGTCATATAACTTGGAACTGCAGTTTAGCGCGACAAGATTCAAAATTATTTCGTTGCAGAAATATTTTCATAGTACCTATTTTTTCTTGACCATCGTATTTTAAAGCCAACCAAACTAAGTTAGTTTAGCTTAGCCCCCAGGATTACAATGAATTAAGCATAGCTGGTCTAATTTGCGGTTACATGTCTGAAAAATTCGCTTGACAATGCTAATTTCAGCCTAAGTTGGGTCTAAACTTAAACTTAGGCTGAAATCGATTGCACAGAAAATGAAGAAAAGAATTTAATAAAGCGATCTTCGCAACTATCCAAAGTTTTTAATTAGCACAATCTAAGTTTTTTAAATTTAGAATGTAAACCAATCAAAAATAATGACTAAAACTTTGCTTCTCTGTTATGAATTTATGGCTATAAAGATCTTTGTTTTATATTCGTACTAATAAAAAATGAATTTCGACCATTAATTCCAATTTAAAGTTTTGCTTAGCATGAACTTTGCCAAGTTTATGCTAAGCTAAGTCTGAGCAAAGTCAAAGTATAGTATTTCAGCCCTAGTTTAGTTGTTGGTGACCTAGTATATCGGAAACAGAATATTTTGTTTAGCAGGAACCTACAGACCGCAGACATTTTCCCTCTAGAATGTAATACGCCGAAGTGTTTGTTGGACCGCTATACCGCTAACTACCTTAACAACAACGTTTAAACTCCGTTAAACGATTTGGTAATAAATTCACTGCAACTAAGGTAACCAATGCAAAAACATTTTATGTAACGTTCATGTAATCTATATTTCTTAATGCTCTTGGCTTATTCTCGAAGCGAAATTTATGCGCCATTTACGGCACCGTTCTGTTGTTCGCCTGAATTACGTTCCAAGTTTGAATGTATTTAATTTTTTTTTTCATCTAATGCACATATTATAAAGTCCCCACCTTCATGTAAATTATTAAGATGGACGAATTGCACCATACTTGGCCTAAAATGGTTTTCAAGGTCCCATGCCATTAAACCGTTGTGAGTATTAGGACATGTCGGTTATGTTATACGATATTTTTTTTTGACCGTAACATCACTGAAAATTGGGCAATTGAAAGAAAATCTGACAGGATTCGAATCCACGACCTTAGTAAATAAATAAACATTGCTCGACATTACACACAGCGCAAATCTAGCCACAAATTAGGCTCTAGGCTTGTACTATGGGTACTAGACAACGGATATACTACATATTATACTTTTTTTTGTGAATACATACATATTATATATAGAAAGACACCCAGACCAGATACAAATATTTATTTTTAAGCATAAATATTTGCACCCGGCGGGAATCGAACCCGCAGCCTTCTGCATTGCAGTCAGGCGGTCGCCCGACGCGCCACAGAGGCCGTCACTAGTGTTACACTAAAACTGTTCACTTCATAGTTTTATTATAAAACCTATTACAAAACAAAAGCTTCTTTGAGGAAATAATGCTTACTATAGATACGGGCGGTATTCCTAAAGGGTCTACCGCGTTTTCTTTTCTCTTTGAGGTGGGGCATCTAAATCTCTTAAGAATGCTGCAGAAGGTAACATCCACATCTCATTACACGTTACTTTGAAGAATTATGACTTGGCAAAGTCCTTTATTGGAAATACCTTCACGAGCCTGAAATATTGCTATGTCGTGAAGAGGTAAAATTTCTAATTAGAAATTCTTCAGTAAAACTTTATTAAGTTTTTACTTACTACACCGAACCTAATGAAAATGCCATGTTGTCAGTTGATGCTTGCTTGCGCCCGCTACTGGAACAAGCGAACTGTCTAAATTGAATAAAATTTACAAGGAAACTGAAATAAGCTTCTGAAATGTTAATTAGAACCTACTGTCGAACCGTAACCGGGGCTATTTCATGTTATTAAAATCAGTAGAACTTGCGAAAGATTTTGTGAAGGTTACCCTGAGTTTTTCATATTCCGTAAACACTTTAAATTGTTTAATGAAACAACCCAAGGTCACTTTTTTGGCGATTGGCTCACGTCACTATGCTCTGTCACACTACTAGTGTGTAGGTTAGGAAATTATTTTACTAATTGTTACACTGTTGAGTTCATACTATTTCCTCACGATCACATAGTCTGCTAGATACGAAATCCTAGAAAAAAAAAGGTAATAAATAAAACAGAAACGCTATAGGAATAAAACAAAAATACGAATAAAATCAAAGCTCGATTCGAAATATTATCTTGCTGTCTTTTTGTTCTACCTCGATCGCCTTCTGTTTTTATTTGAAGTTCAATTTGATCTCTTAATGTTTCTGTTTCGATTGCCGCTTGACGGTGACGCATGACGGTGTGTCAATTTAGAATATCATTCTATTCTAAATTGACACACCGTCATCATCCGTCCGAAAATAAAATTTTCTCAAACATGCTTGAAAATTTGAGCATTATTTTGACAATCTTCGAGAAAAATCGAACTTGCTATACTAGCCAAGCAGCGGCCGGCAATAGTTGTATGAAAATTCATATCTGTCCTGTTTAGCGGCCAAATAAATAACTATGTAAAATCATATTTGTCGTGTAATTTAAAAATGGAACGATCTTCTACTCCGCAAAATGGCGACCAAAGAGGTAGCTTATCAAAGGTTAAATTTAAATTTCGAACTGGCTTGCACATAGAAAGCTGTTAGTGAAAAAAAAAACTAAAATTTTACTATCACTAAGTAATTGTATGGGAGTCTTGGCGGGAACTCGTTGAGGAGATGTGGTGCTAAATTTTCATTTTTGTGAAACCTAGTTCATATGCGTGCAAATTGTTTAATTTCGGGGGCATATTAATCAATTTAGTTTCGTGAAGGTGTACAAGTGGAATGAAAGTGAAAATCGGTGCAAAACATTGACTTAGTGTTGTCTCCAAGGCTCCGTGAAGATTGTTTGTAAATGGCCGCCGTGTTTACAAATGATTCCCTAGACTTGACTTTAACTATGACGACTTGACTGTTTCGATGCAAATAACTTGCATAATATATTAAAATACATGACACTGGCTAATTTCCTAATGGCCATAATCGGTTCACAACCGATAAGAAATAAAAAAAAAGTAATTGTATTTTCAAATAAAAGTTCTGAGTTTTTGGCGGGAATGCGTTAAGGAGATGTGTTGCTAAATTTTCATTTTTGTGAAACTTAGTTCAAATGCGTGTAAAATGTTTAATATCGGGGGTTTATTAATCAATTTAGTTTCGTGAAGGTGTACAAGTGTAAATAAAAGTGAAAACCGGTGCAAAACATGTACTTTAGCTTAGTGTTGTCTCCAAAGCTCCGTGAACATTGTAAAAAATGGCTCCCTTTTAAAAATTCCCTCGACTTGACTTTAACTATGACGACTTGACTGTTTTGTTAAATGCAAATAACTTGCAAATATTGATAATACTTGACACTGGCAAATGTCCGAAAGGAAAAGAAGAAGATTTTAAAGAAGAAATAAAAGTTCTGAATTGTATTACTTAGTTTAATTTAAATAAATAATAAATAAATCATGTGACGAACACACAGCGCCATCTAGCCCCGTGGTAAGCTGCTAAGCTTGTGTTACGGTGACTAGACAACGGATATACTACTTATATTTATTTTTCTTTTGTAAATACGTACATAGAAATACGCCCAGACCAGATACAAATATTTATTTTAAGTATAAATATTTGCACCCAGCGGGTAACGAACCCGCAATCTTCTGTATTGCAGCCAAGCGTTCGCCCGACGCGCCACAGAGGTCGTCAATTTCCGCGCATTATTTGAAAAAAGAACTATACAAGCCTTGGCCGCAACTAGGCATTCATGGACTTACGTACGGCTTCGCCTCGGCCCACATTTACACGTTCGTCCATCAATGCCTCTCTTGCCGGCCGCTGCAGTAATGTACTATTTCGTAAACAAAAGTAAGCCTGCAGGTGTTCGTTAGGATCTCAATAGTATGACAGACTAGTGAGACGATGAGTCAGTGTATTTAAATAAACACTTTTACTAACTCGGTAAATAAAAGTAAGTCACTGAAGAGTGTCCGTTAAGTCAGTAGTTTGTACTAACTTGTAGTGAAGTAGTAACTTTACTCAATTGTATCCACAAATCATAATGCGGATAGTTATTGGCTAGGTTGTACATCAAAGACAATAGTACCAATTGACTGCTCATACTACGAATTTTTACAAAACACAAATCATCGTTGTGGGCAGGGGTTGAGGTAATAATCAAACTTTGTGATTGGCCATTACGTTACCTATCTATAAATAAATAATGTAGCTAGCCCCGTGGTAAGCTGCTAGGCTTGTGTTACGATAACTAGACAACGGATATACTACTTATATTTATTTTTCTTTTGTAAATACATACATATTATACAAAGAAATACACCCAGACCTGATACAAATATTTATATTTAAGCGTAAATATTTGCACCTAGCGGGAATCGAAACCGCAAAATTCTGCATTGCAGCCAAGCGTTCGCCCGACGCGCCACAGAGGTCGTCAAATCTATGTAAGTACTTAGACTCTATGTGGTTGGCCGACCCGTTACCTGTCTGTACCTAGGTTCTTTGTGATTGGCCGTTCTTACACGAGAGTGCTATTAAAAAGACGAAAGTACTATTTTCATGAGGAGGGAATATGACAGTCAACTAGTTTTATCGTCTTCGTTGTATTTGAACTGGCGCCCGATGTTTTGACCCCTTGTACATTTTTATGAGTTATCGACTGGGAGAGTCTACATTGTTTGCAGTTTTCAACTATTATGTTGGTTGTTACGTTATTAGACGTATAACAGTTATTTTAGAAGATTCTAAAATACACAATGAATACGAAGCTATTAAACTGTTTAAATTCGTACGATTTGTTTACAGTTCTATTTTACGCGATTATAACCCGGTAAAACTATGCATAGGTAGCTATTTACAAATCTACTTATTTATAAGGCATGAGTTTGTCTGTCAGGGTAGTCCGTAATTCGTAAGTGATAGTATTTTTTTTTAATTTATTTAAAACTAGCTGCGTCCCGTTCTCGTGTTAATATCGGGATAAAAAGTAGCTTTTGTGTCATTCCCGGTATCCACATACCTATATTCCAAGCTTCATTGCAATCGTTTCAGTAGTTTTTGCGTGAAAGAGTAACAAACTCACACACTTAAGTTACATACATAAAAACTTTCGCGTTTATAATATTAGTAAGATTAACATCGCTTAAGCCGTATAAGGGACATATAGCTATGAAATCAATAGAATGTATTTAAATTTTCTGAATTCTTTTGTTTGTATCTGTTTTTTTGAATCAAGTGGGAAATATTCTGTTTTAAAGAATGTAAAGAATTACGCCCATTGCTCACCTTTTCTCAATAAGACAGTTTAAGGTCGGCAGACAAACCAAACTGAGATCTTGTTTAAATAAATAAATTCTGTGACCAACACACAGCGCCATCTAGCCCCATGGTAAGCTGCTAAGCTTGTTTTACGGTGACAAGATGACGGATATACTACTTATTTTTATTTTTCTTTTGTAAATACATACATATTGTACATAGAAATACACCCAGACCAGATACAAATATTTATTTTTAAGCATAAATATCTGCACCCAGCGGGAATCGAACCCGCAACCTTCTGCATTGCAGTCAAGCGTTTGCCCGACGCACCACAGAGGTCGTCGAGCATTGCACAGCATTGCATTAGAAGCTGCGTTACAAACAATTTCATTACCCCATACTCCTTGATTTGCTTGGCACGAAACCAATGTCGACTGGCACTCGTTGAGCACGCTTCACTACCGACTTGTATGTAAACTACATTTTATTAACCATTTCATAAAATGCTAAATCGATATGCGTTATTTGTAGACACCACAGTGGTGTGGGCAGCATCATGCTATTAGTTTAAAATAGAAATACTCTTCGATTTTTTAATAATTTTCCCCTGTTATGTCCTATTGGCATCTACCCCCATTAATTTCACAATTAAGAGAAAAATGTTATTTTTGCGTATTTCTAAGGGTGAATTAACCTAGTATATTCAAATTCAAATCAATTTTTTTTAGACCAAAGATCCATATGGATGTTAGTATAAGCTTCAAAGATCTATATTGTTGTTAGTATAAGCTTAAATACTTACTAATGTTATATATTAATTAAAGTAAATGAATGAATGAATGTCATTTGTTTGTTCGAAATATGATTACAGAGATGTCAAATAAATATAATAGTATAAGTAGGTAGGGAGTCTTGGCGGGAACTCGTTGAGGAGATGTGGTGCTAAATTTTCATTTTTGTGAAACCTAGTTCATATGCGTGCAAATTGTTTAATTTCGGGGGCATATTAATCAATTTAGTTTCGTGAAGGTGTACAAGTGGAATGAAAGTGAAAATCGGTGCAAAACATTGACTTAGTGTTGTCTCCAAGGCTCCGTGAAGATTGTTTGTAAATGGCCGCCGTGTTTACAAATGATTCCCTAGACTTGACTTTAACTATGACGACTTGACTGTTTCGATGCAAATAACTTGCATAATATATTAAAATACATGACACTGGCTAATTTCCTAATGGCCATAATCGGTTCACAACCGATAAGAAATAATAAGTAGGTAGGATTATATTAGTTACCAGATATCCGGATAAAAAGTAGCCTATATGTTAATCGAAAGCTATCTGCATACCAAATTTCATTGAAATCGGTCCAGCCGTTTCCGAGATTACATCCAAACGGACAAACAGAAAAAAAGTTAAACACGGAAATGGGGTCTGTTACGTTATTGTATACCCCTAAAAATAGTTTTTTCAAAATATCTTTCAAAAACAGACACCGCTAAGTTACGATTTTATTATAAGTATAGATTAATTTGTCATTTACCTGAAAGACAAGTCAACCAAACGACCACAACGACCCCGAGTGGTTCTCGACGGAGGTCATCGATCGATTAAAGTGCCTAAGAACAGGTGCATTCGGATCTTCTGCCAGGATTTTCAGGAAGTTGTTGTCACTCACCCTCACTCTCTTGATATTGATTGTGTAGTTTTCGTAGCTGAGTTGGTTATAGTGTCACTTCAATGAAAAGTAACTCGTAACGCAAAGAATTTTGGAATGCGCTTTCCAATAACAAACTGATAAGTGATTTAAAAACTTTCTTTATTTCATTTTGAGGTATGAAACTCTAGTTAGTGAAGGTAAGGCAATTGATTTTGGAAAAAAGATGTGGGATTGTTCATATCACAATTTAGGCAATAAATTATTATTTTATCAATAGTATCACATAATCTAAATATTCATGAACCAATCTAAAAGAATTTGACAGTCTTATGATTAAAGCAAACCTTAGGTTATTAGTTATTAACTATCTAATTTATGTTATAAATTTCATATAGAAACGTAAATTTCTCTTTTATATTAAGTTGCGTTCCGCGGTTTCACCCGCGGTAAGTCCCGTTCCCGTTCCCGCGGTAATGTAGGGTTCAAGAGTCCTAAGCTACCTCCCCAAAAATTTTCAGCCAAATCGGTTCAGCCGTTCTTGAGTTATAAATGGTGTAACTAACACGACTTTCTTTTATATAAAACTAGCTGCGCCCCGCGGTTTCACCCGCGTAAGTCCCGTTCCCGTTTCAGTTCCCGCGGGATTAAAAGTATTCTATGTCCTTCTCCTGGTTCTAAGCTATCTCCCCACCAATTTTCAGACTAATCGATTTAGCCGTTCTTGAGTTATAAATGGTGTAACTAACACGACTTTCTTTTATATATATAGATATAGAATTAGTTAAAATGCACAAATATGAAATTCAAAGAATTCCTTATAGCTTTTTGCTACTTCACTAAGAGACGGTATGGAATGCCACGGTGTATCTAAAACAAAGAGATCTTGAAGAAACGGAGGAAATAATTTAGTTCTTTGTGTTGGCAATATCGAGGAGACTGCGCCCGCCACCGCCGCCGCCTCCAGCCATGATGATATTAATCGACGCAAAGCTGATTATGCTCTTGTTTCCAATGTTGTCTTTTGAGAGGTTCCATTTCAGTCGTATTTTAATTTGCTTCAACGTTTTATGCTATTCGATTTATTACAGAAAATATTTATGTCGATATTTATTTTGTTATACAATATTATTATCAACAGAACGGTTTTTTTTTCAGAGTAAGTTTATGATTTGACAAAATGTCGAGACATGTTAAATTGTAGATATTTAAATAGGACTAAATATCAATATTAGCGGTAGACTCATGGCACAGTACATAGAGGGAGCAGTATGGAAACTGCACACATACACATGCACATTCGTCGTGACGCAGAACTTAGTACTGACATCTACGCGAAACCCTTTTCGGGGCTCGTCGACGCGCATGTTTGTGTGAGTGAGCCGTTTTCGAACATTTGTAGGAATAGCTTCCATACTGCCCCAGGCCCTAGCCTTTCTATGTACTGTGCTCAAGGTCTGCCCCAAGAAAGTAACGCGTTTAAAACCAGAAAATAAGTTTTAACCGAGCGGTATAGGCACTGGAATATTGATCCAGGGACACGAGTTCAAATCCGGCGAGATTCAATAACAAGTGAATTTTTGGAAATGAATTTTTCCTTTAAAAATATTTCTAGTAAATATGCCTTGAGCAATAAAAACAAATTTACGAAATATTAAATGAGTTTTATTTAAAAAAACATAAGAATATAACTTATAATAGTGATTTGACGACCTCTGTGGCGCGTCGGGCGAACGCTTGACTGCAATGCAGAAGGTTGCGGGTTCGATTCCTGCCGGGTGTAAATAATAGTGCTTAAAAATAAATATTTGTATCTGGTCTGGGTGTTTTTATATGTATGATAAATGTATGTACCTACAACAAAAAATAGTATATTATGTAGTATATCCGTTGTCTAGTACCCATAGTACAAGCCTAGTGCTTATTTTAGGGCAAGATTGCGCTGTGTGTAATGTCGTGCAGTATTTATTATTATTATTTATTTATTTGTAAAATTTCGCTCTTTGATAATGTTGCTTCGATTGCATTCATGTGTATGTGGTGTGTGCCGGACATCGAAGAGCTCGAGAGTTCTCTGGGGTCTATAACAGCCGGCTTAAGGATCAGACTCGGACATAGTGGGGCCATGGGAATTTAAACTGCACATTTTAACTCCTTTGTTATAAATTTATAGTAATTATAAAACCTAAAGTCCTATTAATATTATAAAGCTGAAAGTTTATGAGTATGTGTGTATGTATGTGTGTATGTATGTGTGTTTGTTACTCAACCACGTAAAAACTACTGAACCAATTGCGATGAAACTTGGAATATAGCTGGGGACCTAGATTAACACATAAGCTACTTTTTATCCCGATATTTTCGCGGCAACGGGATTTACCCGGGTGAAGCCGCGGAGCGCAGCTAGTATATTATGAATAGGAAAAGTTTTCACGTACCTATGTTTGGTGGCTGTAATCTGTGGAACTGATTTTGATTAAACTTGATATTTTGATACCTTGAAACATGTGATCGGGAATGAAAGCTACATACAAATGCTCGAAAACGGCTCACTCACACAAACATGCGCGTTCAACGAGCCCATAAAGGGGTTTCGCGTAGATGTCAGTACTGAGTGCCGCGTCACGACGAGTGTGCATGTGTACCTATGTGTGCAGTTTCCATACTGCTCCCTCTATGTACTGTGCCCTGAGTCTACCGCGAATATTGATATTTGAAACATGGGATCGGGATAGAGACATATGCGGGTGAAACTATAGAGCGATGCTAGTCATTATTATAAAATAAATAATCTCATGCCTTGCATAAGAAGAGGATTCCACGTGAAGTTTATCTTGATAAAAACATCTTGTTTGTGATTTCGCCTACAGATATGTTTAAATTGTAGTATATTTTGAAAATTGTGTTTGACCATAGAAATATTTATAGAATAACATAGATAGATAGATAATAACATAGAAATATTTTTAGCAAGGAAATATATTTCCTTGCTAAAAATAAAATGCCTTGAGCAATAAAAACAAAAAAAGAAATATTAAATTGTGTTTGATTAAACCAAAACTGAGAAATGATCAAAAGTGATCAATTTTTGGATAATTCAGATTAAATTGCGGTCGTCGGACTAAATTATATCTGTGTTTTATTCGCGACATCGGCGATGATGTTTAAAACACTTACCTTTTTTCGTTCCAATCAAATGTTAGTCAAAGTGTTAGTAAATCAATTAGTTATGTGTTAGTAATCAAATGTATAAGAGTTTTTTCTTGTCACATTTCATAAGTTCAGGGTCTCTATCCTAATTCTACGAACAAACTAAAAAAACGTTTGTAGAACCAGAGTACAGGAGGGCTATTACCAAAAAACTTCAGCCGAAACTTCGGACCCGACCGAACGTCAGTAGGTTATTGTTATTGTATTTTACCAATAATTCGCAATATATTCTTTGTTTTTTGGTCTTGAACGTATAGTAATTATTGGTCTTGAACGAACAATAACTACCTACTGACGTTTGGTCGGGTCCGAAGTTTCGGTCGAAGTTGTTTCGTAATAGCCCACTCCAGGCCATACACGCCCAGTCTGTTTTCTCAACATGATTCCTAAACGACTATATTGCCGCTGTGTACATGGCCCTACACTTACATCGGCTGAACGTGCGACAGTGGCGGGGGCGGGCTGTTCAACGAAAGTGCGATTTGCAAGATCCGCTCTATCTCTACCCAACACGCATTAACTAGCCCTACTATTGCAAAACTGGCACATTAATAAAAAGGCAGTGTTCTACTTTTAGTCTCATTTAGAATTTAAGTATTTGGATTTGAATATCTAGATGTAATAGTAAAAATATAATTTGAAAGTTCTTTATTTAGAAGAAGTAAGAAGTTTTCTCTATGGTTTTCGCAATTTTGCATAATAACACACTTTACTTATCCGGTTGAATCGCCAACTTTACAGTTGGCTTTTTCAAGGTTGACAGCCTTAAAAAAACCAACTGTGAAGTTGGCGAAAGCTCGGTTCGTTTAAAACCATGAATAAAAACGCGTTTCAACCGGATAAATAAAGTGTTTTATTAAGCAAGAAGTCGCTTTTTCATTTTTAATTTCCACGGCGAGCATCGAAAAAATTGTTTGTTAAAAAATGATAAAACAATTTGCCTTTGCAAAGCCAATTGCATTGCGATAGATGATGAGAAATGGTCCAAGAATGAGATAGAACCTTGAAAATATGAAAATATCACAAACTTTCAGCTTTATAATATTGGTAGGATAAGGTCATTTTGCAATAAAAAAGCGTGTTAACAAACCATGGCAGTTAAGCAGGTGGAGTCAATTGGCGTTGTGGTCAAACCTACCTTATCAAATAATAAAAAGTCGCCTACAATAAAAATAGCTAATTTGTAAACAAAGATGCAAACGACACATACAATCGGATTGCGACGAAAATGGCAATCGTCGAATTGTGATCCGTGTGTCGGCATTTATTGCATAGCACGTCCCTAATTTGCATACGTTTGAATACTAAGTAGGTAGGTACCAACGTACCAACACCCGGCCGCGTGTCATAGCGCGAACCTACTTTAATTGAATACTTCGATTTATGCTTATTGGCCTGACTTTCTATTTTATTAACGAGAGCTTGTTGCCATTTGCTGTATAAAATAACGGTGTTGACTAGCTAGTTGTTGGCAATGTGGTTCATTTGTTTTAGTGGCTGTTATTGTTTACTAGTTCCGCCATGCGGTTTCACCCTCGCGATTCACGATTAGAATATTAGGATAAAAAGTACCCTGTGTGTCTCACCTCTCAGTTTTATCACAATCGGTTCAGTAGTTTTTGAGTAAAAGACAAAGTCACATAGGTCACGTTGTTTGACACTCGAGAATAATAGACATTATTCTAACTACATATATTATAATACTTAACAACATTATTCTAGTAAACATTAAAATAAGAAATAAAATCGGTATTAGATTTATTTATACGCAGAGAATAATTGCATTTAGCGACATCTCTGTCGTGTATCGGTCCGTCTCCCACAAAAAGGTGAACCTTTTGGACAGGATCGTATCGTTATTGTAGTGATAATCTAGGTTAGATACGCCTTAATGAACGGTAGATGGCGTTGCTTGTACGGCAGTAGAATAAATTGAAATACTGTGACTATATGTACGTATACTTAGATAGCCGTGTGACGTACGTCGTCCAGTGTTACCATACTAAGAAAATAATTACATTTGATATAATTTTCTAGCCACAAATCTTCTATTTAGAATTATATTATAAAATAATAGTTTGCAGTTAGACTAACGTATCCTTTTAGTACTCATTCAAAATAATGTGAGACATTACTTAAAACAGCGACGAAAGGGTGTTTGAAATGGATTAACCACAATTCATTTCCACCTTGTCCCAAAATGTCACATATTTTGGTGCTGGAAGGAGGCTTTCGAAAATATAGTATGACAACACTAAAAGAGCCCCTTTTTCCTCTGCGCGTCGATCACGCTAGACCCATTGAGAAATATAAATCAACAAATATATTATAAAAGCTAATTTATCCCGTAATAGGTGAGTTGTAGAATATAATCTGATATTATTGTTTTCACAAGTGATATTTCCTCAGCTCACGTTTCGGAAAACACTCGGAAAAGCTGCGTTTTCGATTCCCACGTGCTCAAGCTTGGATCAGTATACCAGATTGGTTTCAGAAACCATGTTTCCTAGTAGAATCAATAACTAAACTAAGTGAACAACTACGATCTACGATCGCCTTGCATTTTTGAGTAGATTTTGTGTATTTAATTGTAAAAAAAACACATGCTCAAGTTACCATGTGGCAGTTCCTATTGGAACTGGTTCTGGTGTTAAATGTTGAACCTCTGAATAGGATTTCAGTATATACCTAAGTAATTAGAACAAACTGTGTCTGAAATATTTCTTTTACTTTTTGAGAACTTAAACTTAAGATAACCTAACAAATTAAAATCAACTAAATTAAAGAACTAAATATAAACCTACTATTGTACCTAACCTATATCTAAGATACTAATCCTAAAATGTTGGCCGCCCTGCGACAAGTCTGTGTAAACGTCAGCCAAGGAAATTATTTAAATTGTAAACTCATCTCTCGGTGGCTGATGTTCACACAGACTGGCCTGACAGTGCCCTTACTGATTTGTCTCTTCGACTGGTGTAATTCCAGGGTTCTACGTTCCGGTCTGGAACTCAAGAGCAACCGACCCACAGGACTCTTAGCGAAAATGGCTGCCGGACCAGAAGCACGGACAGAGTGGGCCGTGGAAGATTGGCACAGACCACCTTCCTGGCTGTGAACCATCTTAGATTTACAAGTTACCTAAACCATCACCGCTTCAAGGAGTTGCATCACCACTACCAGATGAGTCAAATTTAATCATCGGTTGTACCCCTGAAATCCAGAGAGACATTACTGCATCAACCTATAGCTCGAACCTTTCTTAAAAACATGACCCAACCTTAGTTAGGGAACAGTTTCATGTCTTAATTTTATAATCCGACCTTCAGTCTAAATTGATGTTGTTTTCCAAATTCTAAATTATTTACATAACTTACTATTACTAACTAAATTAAATCTATACTTCTCAAATACCTAATTAACTTATAAACTAGAATAATGAAAACTTATAGTTCTAAACCTAGACTTTTCTAAATAACTAACTAAATATAACTTACTACAGATAACCTGTTCTGAATTATAAAAATCTTATAGATCTAGACTTTTTTCTAAATAAACTCAATTACTTACTACTGTAATATTAATTAGGCTTAGTTTTAAATAAAATTATGTGTCACTACCTATATCGGTCTAAATCTTTTATTTTGACGTTCCCTGTCTCAATCACCGGATAGGTAGGCGACATAATTGGCGCCCCTTACGTGGTTCTAGGTTGATGTAGTCTCAATTTTAGCACCTCTCTGTGAATTCTGGTACAATTTGTTTCCTTGGGTGATGGTCATTTAATTCTTACTATATTGTGTACTAACATAGCTTAAGATAGTGACATAGAATAAGAAAGAACTTGTAACTTGAACTTAAAGTAAGTAGGTAGGCATAGCCTTAACCAACCCTCAACCCCCACCCTACCTACCCCTGATAATTCTCAATCTTACTAATAAAATTAAACTCTATACAAAATGTTGCCTATTAAATACCTATCCTTGCAAAAGTCTGAGCTTGAGTACGAGGTACGAATACGCGCCGCGACGCCGGGATCTAACGTTGAAGAATTGCGCAAGCAAATAGTAAAGTTAACAGCTGAGTATCCTTCTGAGGCTATATTAGAGTCACCATTAGATAGCGAAACCGACATTAAAGGATGTGAAGATACGGTAACAAAAATCTTTAAACAGTTAGAACAACCTGAGCAGACTGACGCTAGCCTAGCTAGGATAAAAAATAATTTAAATCAACTTCACAACCGTATTCAGCGTATCTCACGTCAAGAAACTAACAAAAAACAACTTGACAACATACTTAAGTCATATCAGGCCCTAAACCAGCAGTTAATTTCTAAAACGCCACAGACATCTAACTCAGACGCTGCAATACTCTCTAGCGACACCCCTGATGTTGAAACTGGGTGCACAACAACAACATCAATAGGAAACATAACACTAACTTGTGACCGTTCAGGTAACGACATACTAAAGTTAAAATACAACGGTACAACTTGCGTTTATACGTTTATACAAAAGGTAGATGAATACTTAGAATCTAGACAACTAAAATCATCTAAAATACTAAACTATGCGTACGATATATTCCAGGACCAAGCATTACACTGGTACCGTAGGCATAAGAATAAATTAAATACTTGGCCCGAACTCTCAGCCCAATTAAAAAAAGATTTCGGTGATTCAGATTATGACTATAAACTGATCGATGAAATCAGAGCTAGAACTCAAGGTGAAAGTGAGACAATCACTATCTATTTATCAATAATGCATGGTTTGTTTACTAGGCTCACTAAGCCTCTTACTGAATCGGAACAGCTGGACATACTGCTCCACAATATTCGACCTTGTTACGCTAACACTATAGCCACATCAATAACACAAATAACTACAATAGATTCACTTGAGACCATCTGTCAGAACTATGAGACTGTGATGCAGCGATTCTCAAAATTTAGCAACCCCCCTAGGGTAACCTCAGACACCTTGGCCCCTGATTATGCCTATAAAGATAACAAAATAGTAAAGTATCAAACCTATCAACATAAAGGTCAACATTCAAACCAACTAATGAATAGTAACACCTACAAAAATCAGGCCCATCAATATAAGAATATAAATACAATACAATCAATTAAGAAACAGTATTGCTTTAGGTGTCGCACAGACAGACATAGCTTCAAAGAGTGTAAGGCTCCTCGTGACATTAAGTGTTTCCAGTGTGGCCTTAAAGATGTTAAGCGCCCAAACTGCCCTAAATGTAACCAACATAAACAAAAAAACTAATAGTACGGGATTGTAGACCCTCAGACAGTGAATGGAACTTATGGCTAAATTTTATAAGAAAGTTCTCAACTACCTATAGAATAACTACAATCCTGAACCATAAACCTAAGAACGACCCTAGACCTTATGTAGAAATAACTATAGGAAATATTAAGGCATGTGCATTACTAGACTCAGGTGCAGCCTTAACTATACTAGGGAACAACTCTCATTTACAATTACATGATTACAACTTAATCTCAATGTCAGGTAAACACTTAAATATATCTGCAGCTGGCGGACAGCCTCTAGTCCCTATTGGCTATATAAACCTACCAATATACTTTGAAAATAAATTTCACATAATTACAGCATATGTGGTACCTGAGGTTGAGACATCTATAATCCTTGGCATTGATTTTTGGCGTAAATTTCAAATCTGCCCTCAGTACATAAATAGTATAACTCTATCTCACGATAAGCTATCTGAAATCAAGGCCAGGGAGGATGTATTCCACATACATTCTTATGACAATTTAAGTCAGTCTCAAAGAGCCATAGCGGACAATATCATAGAACAATTTAAAACTATATCTTATGAAATGAAAGGACTAGGTAGGACCTCACTAATTACACATAAAATAGATACTGGTGATTCACCGCCAATTCGACAGCGGTACTATCGAATGTCTCCCGAGAAGAAGCGTATCTTGATGGAGCAGGTCGACGAGATGCTGGCCCTTGATGTCATCGAGCCCTGCGAGTCTGCGTGGTCCACACCTGTTCACATAGTGAAGAAAAAGAACGGTCAACCTAGGTTTTGTCTCGACAGTCGGAAACTTAACTCAGTGACTAAGAAGGATGCTTACAACTTACCATATGTCTCCGAGATCCTGGACAACCTTCGTGATGCCAAGTATCTTTCAAGTATCGACCTCTCAAAAAGTTTTTGGCAGATACCGCTTGCTCCAGAGGACCGAAACAAGACTGCATTCTACGTGCCAGGCCGTGGAACACTGAGATTCAAGACTACACCCTTCGGTTTAACCAACGCACCTGCAACACAGCAAAGATTAGTTGATATGCTCTTCTACGATGCAGAATTGAAGATATTTCCATTTATGGACGATGTGGTGGTAGTCAGTTCCACCTTTGATGAGCATGTCTCAGCTCTTGTAAAAGTCTTAGATAAATTAAAACATGCTAACCTTACAGTTAACTTCGAGAAGTGTCGTTTCTTTAGGAGTGAATTAAAATACCTGGGTTATGTAGTCGATGCCCGAGGTCTGCGTACTGATCCAGACAAGGTGAAGGCCATTCTTGATTTTCCCACTCCTACAAACAGAAAAGAGCTTAAGCGTTTCCTAGGAACAGCAACATGGTACCGTCGTTTTGTACCAAACTTCAGTACTGTAGCAGGTCCACTCAATAGACTGACATCTTGTAGCAAGAAGAAACCTACCGTTCCTTTCCAGTGGACATCGGAAGCTGACATGGCATTCAACGCTCTGAAGGAATGTCTCGTCTCGGCGCCGGTCTTAGTTTGCCCCGATTACTCAAAACAGTTTGAAGTCCACACCGATGCCAGCAACTACGGTATTGGGGCCATGTTGACGCAGTTGATCGACGGTAAAGAACACCCGGTAGCTTACATGAGCCGCTCATTGAACAAGCATGAGCGAAACTACAGCATCACTGAGCGGGAGGCCTTAGCAGTCCTCTGTGCCCTTGAACATTGGCGCTGCTATCTTGAAAACGGCCAACAATTTACGGTCTATACTGACCACGCGGCGTTGAAATGGTTCTTGACGATCGACAATCCAACAGGGCGATTGGCACGTTGGGGAGTACGATTGTCGACATTTAACTTCGAAATAAAACACCGTAAAGGCTGTGATAATGTCATACCCGATGCACTTTCGCGCGCTGTGCCTGTTTCGGCCATTACACTTGCAGACTGCAACACTAAAACTCAAGACGACTGGTACAAGAACATTTATAATGGCTGCCGTTCCGCGCCATCAAACTTTCCGAATTTCATTGTGAAGAACAACTCTTTGTACAGACTAACCAAAAATCATAGACAACAACATCAGTCGAACACAGAATTTTCCTGGAAGGAAGTAGTCCCCAAAGAGTATCGTAACGACGTAATTCGAGAAAATCATTCAGAACCCACTTCCGGTCACTTGGGCATATTCAAAACATACAAACGCCTATCACTAAATTATTATTGGCCAGGTATGTACCGCGACACAGTCTCTTTCGTTTCTGCGTGTTCTACTTGCATCTCTTACAAAGCTCAAAATCATACAACCTTAGGAGAAATGGGTCGGCCGAAACAATGTTCCCGCCCTTTTCAAATGATCTCGATCGATTTCGTTGGTCCGCTGCCAACGACGCGGAAACAAAATAGCTACATGCTTGTGGTAACTTGTTGTTTCTCCAAATTTTGTCTAATATTTCCTTTACGGCGTGCAACTTCGGATGCAGTCGTGAAAAATTTGGAGGAAGCAGTGTTTCTGACTCACGGAATTCCGCAAACGATTTTCTTGGACAACGGTTCCCAATTCGTTAGTACGACAACTACCTCCCTTTTCCAAAAGTACAAAATACCCAACGTATATTTAACACCCAAATATACCCCACAGGTTAACACAGTGGAGCGCTACAATAAAACAATAATAACTTGTTTAGCAACTTTTGTAGAAAACGACCATCGAACTTGGGACACCTTCGTACCGAAAATCCAATTTGCGATAAACAATTCCGTCAATGAGGTAACGGGCTACACCCCCTCATTCCTTGTCTACGGACGCGAACTAGTGCTGTGTGGATCTCACTACACAGACACTGAGTTAGGTAAAGAAATACTTTTCTTACCGCGCGACTTATACGCCGAAAATAACGGTGTACTTGCGATGGTTTTCGACAGCGTGCAGTCTGCATTATGGCAAGCTCATGCAAAGAACTCCACTCGTTACAACCTACGTAGGAAGCCCCAAGAGTTTAACGTAGGCGACTTAGTCTATAAGCATACTTATCCCCTTAGTGATAAAGATAAATACTTTAGTAAGAAATTAGCTCCTAAATACATTAAGTGTAAAATTAAAGAGAAAAAATCTCCCTTAGTATACGTACTGGAAGACATGAAAGGCCATGACCTTGGTGTCTGGCACATTAAAGATTTTAAGATAGTTAGGAACTTAACATAAGCAGGCATCCAATTTAGCCAAGTAAATATTTTGATAACTAATAATTAGTTAGCTTAAAGAAACTTAGATTTATCCCCCCCCGGACAAACTTTCCCCCGGACAAACTTGATAGTATGGAAGTTTACATAACATCACTCCTGGGCGAATGAAAAAAAAAAAGGAATGGATTTCAGAACTGAAATAGCTGATGGAATGATACGACATGAAAGAATGTCTCTTAGCTAGTAAACGTAGTAGTAATAAAGTCTAATTAATATTTTTTTTTAATAGTACTAGAGGTTATAACTAAACCTAACAAA
Source organism: Idaea dimidiata (assembly GCA_949358125.1). Classification (NCBI taxonomy): domain Eukaryota; kingdom Metazoa; phylum Arthropoda; class Insecta; order Lepidoptera; family Geometridae; genus Idaea; species Idaea dimidiata. Next base: position 7,531,995 of record OX442339.1, on the reverse strand, counting down.
CTTAAAAGAGCGGTCATTAGGAACTCGTAAAATAAGCCTTAAACCTAACAAACTTAAAAGAGCGGTCATTAGGAACTCGTAAAATAAGCCTTAAACCTAACAAACTTAAAAGAGCGGTCATTAGGAACTCATTAAATAAGCCTTAAACCTAAATAAAAAAAAAACATAATCTGTGAGTATGCTTAAAAACTCATGGGTTATCTCAAACCATACCTTGGGTCTCCCTTGAAAACCCAGGTAGCCTAACCAAACTTAGTCTAATGAGTAGTCCTAGAAACTCATGTCTAATCAAAAAAAAACACTTCATAAAACACGCACATTACCCCATTTCGCATATAACAGCAACCTACCTTACAGCCTTGGTCAAAAACTTAATAAATAGTAGTTGACCATTTTGACATCGGCGCGGCATCAAATAGCTAACATTTGACCAAGCCGATAACCATAGAGACGTATGATAGAAGAATGAATGATAGAGTAATGATAGAGCAGGCAGTTGGTAGCGTGGACCTTTATATTAACATGTTGGCAAGGTCACAAAGATTTTACCATAGGGCAAAATCTTTTCCCAAGGCGGCGGGTGATGTCACGTTGTTTGACACTCGAGAATAATAGACATTATTCTAACTACATATATTATAATACTTAACAACATTATTCTAGTAAACATTAAAATAAGAAATAAAATCGGTATTAGATTTATTTATACGCAGAGAATAATTGCATTTAGCGACATCTCTGTCGTGTATCGGTCCGTCTCCCACAAAAAGGTGAACCTTTTGGACAGGATCGTATCGTTATTGTAGTGATAATCTAGGTTAGATACGCCTTAATGAACGGTAGATGGCGTTGCTTGTACGGCAGTAGAATAAATTGAAATACTGTGACTATATGTACGTATACTTAGATAGCCGTGTGACGTACGTCGTCCAGTGTTACCATACTAAGAAAATAATTACATTTGATATAATTTTCTAGCCACAAATCTTCTATTTAGAATTATATTATAAAATAATAGTTTGCAGTTAGACTAACGTATCCTTTTAGTACTCATTCAAAATAATGTGAGACATTACTTAAAACAGCGACGAAAGGGTGTTTGAAATGGATTAACCACAATTCATTTCCACCTTGTCCCAAAATGTCACATATTTTGGTGCTGGAAGGAGGCTTTCGAAAATATAGTATGACAACACTAAAAGAGCCCCTTTTTCCTCTGCGCGTCGATCACGCTAGACCCATTGAGAAATATAAATCAACAAATATATTATAAAAGCTAATTTATCCCGTAATAGGTGAGTTGTAGAATATAATCTGATATTATTGTTTTCACAAGTGATATTTCCTCAGCTCACGTTTCGGAAAACACTCGGAAAAGCTGCGTTTTCGATTCCCACGTGCTCAAGCTTGGATCAGTATACCAGATTGGTTTCAGAAACCATGTTTCCTAGTAGAATCAATAACTAAACTAAGTGAACAACTACGATCTACGATCGCCTTGCATTTTTGAGTAGATTTTGTGTATTTAATTGTAAAAAAACACATGCTCAAGTTACCATGTGGCAGTTCCTATTGGAACTGGTTCTGGTGTTAAATGTTGAACCTCTGAATAGGATTTCAGTATATACCTAAGTAATTAGAACAAACTGTGTCTGAAATATTTCTTTTACTTTTTGAGAACTTAAACTTAAGATAACCTAACAAATTAAAATCAACTAAATTAAAGAACTAAATATAAACCTACTATTGTACCTAACCTATATCTAAGATACTAATCCTAAAATGTTGGCCGCCCTGCGACAAGTCTGTGTAAACGTCAGCCAAGGAAATTATTTAAATTGTAAACTCATCTCTCGGTGGCTGATGTTCACACAGACTGGCCTGACAGTGCCCTTACTGATTTGTCTCTTCGACTGGTGTAATTCCAGGGTTCTACGTTCCGGTCTGGAACTCAAGAGCAACCGACCCACAGGACTCTTAGCGAAAATGGCTGCCGGACCAGAAGCACGGACAGAGTGGGCCGTGGAAGATTGGCACAGACCACCTTCCTGGCTGTGAACCATCTTAGATTTACAAGTTACCTAAACCATCACCGCTTCAAGGAGTTGCATCACCACTACCAGATGAGTCAAATTTAATCATCGGTTGTACCCCTGAAATCCAGAGAGACATTACTGCATCAACCTATAGCTCGAACCTTTCTTAAAAACATGACCCAACCTTAGTTAGGGAACAGTTTCATGTCTTAATTTTATAATCCGACCTTCAGTCTAAATTGATGTTGTTTTCCAAATTCTAAATTATTTACATAACTTACTATTACTAACTAAATTAAATCTATACTTCTCAAATACCTAATTAACTTATAAACTAGAATAATGAAAACTTATAGTTCTAAACCTAGACTTTTCTAAATAACTAACTAAATATAACTTACTACAGATAACCTGTTCTGAATTATAAAAATCTTATAGATCTAGACTTTTTTCTAAATAAACTCAATTACTTACTACTGTAATATTAATTAGGCTTAGTTTTAAATAAAATTATGTGTCACTACCTATATCGGTCTAAATCTTTTATTTTGACGTTCCCTGTCTCAATCACCGGATAGGTAGGCGACAACGTACAGACATTCCAATATGCTTGCAAATTAATACACATATTCTACTAATATTAGGACTACACCTCAGCTTTTTTGGAAACCTACGAGGATTGCCAAAAAGGCTCCTTCCGGCGGAATACCATTTAAAAAAATCAGTTGTACTTAACCACCAAGGAACTTTCAAACTCAAAATTTCTTATACGAATTTCAAATTTAGACGCTGCTCAGTTATTTAAGAAAGCCCTAAAATTTGAAGTGTCGTTTTTGTATTCGGCTGTTAGGAACTTAGAAACACTAGCGAACTTGGAGTTTTTTCCGCGAGGTAACGGGAAAACTGTATGCTCCCAAGGACGGTATCCCAACCAGCTAATTTTTTAAACCAATGAGTATAGTTGGCTTTGTTTGAAGTGGATGCGCTTGTATGAGATACTGGCTAAACAAAGTTAAGCAACTTAGTTTAGTCGGCGAAGGACGTTTATTTTAACTGTAGGTATAAGCGTAATAAAATTTATGTTTATGTGCTGCGACTTGAAGTTTAAAGCGGAAAGGATGTCACCACTCGTAACTGATACGCTGAGAGTTAAAGCACGGTCACACCAAAAATGTATCATGCATGCGTCTCTCTCTTTTAAATTGTATAAAACTATAGATGCGGGGAATGTAATCTATGTGCACGTGTAAGTGACGCGTTTGGTGTGCCCCGGCTTTAAATAACTTATTTATAGAGTTGCTTACGCCACTAGGATCGTGTAGTGTAGAGCTTCTACGAACGTGCTACACAACTTGCTACGAGGACCTGCGACGAGTGCAGTACGTAAAGATAATACGAATAGACTTTGGAAAAGGAACATAGTTCAAAAGACGTGTCAAAGTTATCCATGAGACTCTGAAATGCTACTGAAAGTTAAGAACGCAGAGACCGGGAAGCGGTCCGGGAGTAGACCCGATAAGACTATGGCACGAGCGGCCGCCCGGCTGGCCCAATTGGTACATATTATGCCGCTTGCATATTTTTCTAATTAAAATACTAAAATTTACACCCTTAGAATTCCTACAGCCGCGGTACCTATGTTTCTTGATTCAAATAAATAAGCTTATACTTGCACAGATAAGTCGCAATTTTTTTGACGAAATCCATTATTCTGTTATTAGGTTAAAAGAATTTGCGATGCTGTGGCGCTGTCCTCTGCAACTTAGTTATCTGGGCGAGTATAGCCAAGGTAGGATTAGCGATTCTTTGAAATATCATCGCTCTTGCGGTGAAAGAACATTTCTTGAGGAATTGTCTTGGGACTCACCATGGTCTGAAAATATAGGATAACCGCCAATCCGGAGTAGGCTCCGATGGTGTGTTAGAACCTAACTCCTCCAAGAGGACACTTGTGCCCTACAGTCGGTCAAATTAAAGGGCTAACAAAAATGTAATAGTCCAGGGCCCGTATTCATTCATATTCTTCTACAGTTACAAAAAGAAAAACGTTGTTTTCTTCATAAAGTTGTGTATTTGCTCTTAAAGATTTTATAAAGCAGGAACCATGTTATGACGAGAAAGGGGGAGGTTGAATTGAAACAAGCTTTATAACTTAGTATGCATTGGGCGCGACGACGCGTTGCGATCCCGCGACGATGTATCGAACCTCTGGTCACGTATTCCCAATTGTTTTCTGACGACCTGTATCATTCTTTTAAATCAGGTCTCATTATTTATTTACGTGTTTTAGATGATACGGATTTTTCCTCGATTCTACCTATTGTAGTTTTTAATAAAAATGAGATCTAAGGTAAGCAGCTTTCTGGTTCTTCCCGCCTTCGTCAAACCATCGATTGAATGCGGTTAAAATGGCCTACTTCAGTAAATTGCCAGTTGTTTTGCATTTGCATAAAGCAACTTTTAGGGTTAGAAGGGCACACTAAGAGGTGCTAGTTTTAATTCTCGGGAGTTTCACATTCGCAACAAAATTCGGTTTTCTATCAATCTGTCAATATACAATTTTTAGACAAATCTAGACCAATACAGTTACTACGATGACCGCTCTCGTTCCACTACAGTTTTGCTATATAAAATCAACTTACTCTTGGGAAAATAGTGTTGAAACGCTCATCTATCAATTACCTACCTACCAATTTTATAAAAGCTACAGTCTAGCTGTTGTAAAAAAGTTTTTTAAACCCGAAACCGGCCACAATTTGCCAAAAATGACTGGTCATTTACATTTTATGATTGCGGCCATCGAGTTTAATTTACAATAGCAGAGGATGTTTTATTCTTAAAGTGGAGTGAATTATCTATATCATTTGTGTTATGAGCACGCGACTCAATTTCGCAAACGCGATCTCCAAATAGCGTCTTTAGTATTCATGGGGCTGTTGGAGATAGGGCATGACATTTGCAATTTTTGTTTCATTAAGAATTCAGATGTAAGGGATTGCGGGCATGATTTGTCGCGCGGTTCACACTTCGCGAGTCCCGCGCCCCTTTTGTGTTCCATCCACCTTCCATCTGTATCTAAATTGAAACGTGCTTTCGTGTTTAGTCTCTTTTATACATATTATATTTTTTTTATAATTGGCAGGCGTGTTAAAGTTAAAATTAATGAATTTGTAAGAAACGTAAAAATAAGTAATGCAAAATATGTTGAAATGATAGAATTATTTTGTCTAAATAACATAGGTCGTTCGATAAAGCACTTTTTTGGTCATTCATATAACATATAAGAGTATGTATACTCTTCCAAAGTTACAGCTACTTAGTACTTAGTGTCTCGAAGCAAAGATACAGACGCACAGACAGGTTTCTTGTTGACTACGAACCCTAAATAGGAACCAATCAAAATGAAAAATGATTGTCACAAATATTTCATATTTGCTGTTAAATTCAAACCAATATTAATATCGGTCCACCATTAACCAAACCCGTCGATTAATAATTATTTATGAAGTTTTAAATACAGTTTCGGTGACGATCCATCAGACGGAGTTGTCAATTATGTTACTCGAAGTACGAGTATACCGAACAGTGTACACCAGTGTAAAAGTTCGGAAAATCAATCATTTGTAACTTAATATTTAGTTTGCTGTAAATCGATAATATTGTACCAGCCATTTGTAAACTTGTTTAAGGCTGACACAAGACAAGACACACAGTCAGGCGCCAAGCGCTTTGTGCGGTCGGTCGCGAACTTTCAAGACCGTTTGTTTTAGTAAGGTGACTTGATAGCCTTTTGCAGCTAAGACAGCCTCCTGCCTATGCAGCCGCAGCCTTACATAAACAAGTTTCTTACGGTACCGATGCATCAGTCAGTCAATCAGGACAACGCATTTCTACACTAATATTATAATGAGGAAAGATTTGTATTTTATGTGTATGTTTGTAATGAATAAATTTATTAACTACAGGACCGAATTTAAAAATTCTTTCACCAATAGAAAGCTACATTATTGAGGAGTAAAGTAACATAGGTTATATTCCGGATATTTCCATGGAACCAGGATGTTTATTACGAGATGACAACATTCGAAGTTTTGGCCGAACATTCATACGTTTCCTACTACGACCTGCCATCGGTCGGTTCGGGTTCCGACCGAACTTCATTTGAAGTTAGTTGTATCAATATAAATTGTCTATGGCCCCAAATAAATTTGCTGAATCCGAACTTGTTTCGTATTAAGGCAATAATCAAAACTTCGGTCGCCTTTCGTACGGAACCGAACATTCGGAAGTTAAATTTCGTAATAGCCCTCCTGGACTTAGCTAGTTACAAATATAAGTATTTAAATTATGAATTGTAAATTGGTAATAAAAACTATTAAATTATGAGATACCAAAAGGAACATCTTAATAAATTGTGTCCACGAGCGCCTTTTGGTTCGTGGTAGAAATTGACAAGACTCTCGGCTCGCTGCTAGCCGCGACGCGTATCCCTTGCGGCCAGAGCCGTACACCGGTGTATACGTACACATTCCATGTTTGAGGTTACTGTTACAGTAACCGTTGCAGCTTGCTAGTGAGTACCCGATTTTAGTACTTACCTACTATTCATTCCGATATCGAGACTTACGCGGTTAAAACGACACGGCGTATCAAAATATATATAAGTACGTATTTTTACTTTAGTTAACACTTCATTTAGTGTATTTCATTTATCTATAATTATAATAAAGGAAGAGAGGACAAAAAGTCTGTAGGTACTTGGAAGTAAATTAAATAAAAAAAAGTGTTCTAGATGACTTAGGAACAAAATTATATAATTTTTTGAAATTCATGTCTGTGTTTCTCTGTTTATCTGTCTGCCTTATACAATTAAAAACTACTAATCCGATTGAAATATGGTTTTCAATATTGAATAGTTCTATTTTTGAGGAACGTCGTGGTATACTTTGAATCGAAATCCAATTAGTAGAACCCGAGTAATAAACGAAAAGAGCAACCGTTCGAGAACCGCTCGGCCGCCCGCGCCCGTGATGACGAGTTTTTCACTTCTGCGGGTGAAACCGCGGGGCGCAGCTAGTTATTATTATAATTTGTTGCTAGTTCGCGCACAAATAACATCCAGCTAAACATAAGTACGTAGATAGGTACCCGTACTTAGAAATTACAATTTGCGAGTTGAGAATAATCCTGAGTGTGGGTCTGTCAAACTTTAGTTCTACTGTTGTTTTAGCTAAATGGATCTCTTCGGCAGCTCGGGAATCAGTGTTAATGCAACATCACTTTGTACCTGCTAATATGGCATTCTCGGTATTATTTTATTATAATAACGTATATTATTCCTCTATTAGGCTAGGGTATTATCTATTATCCCTTGAAAAATGGTAAAAAATGTTTATTTTTGTTTTTGTTATATTTTCTTCCTTTTCCAATAGGTTTCATTCTACTATAATTTAATTATATATTTGAAACAGGATTGACCCTAGGCTATATTACGTATTGTTTAAAGGAACCTATTTTAGTTGTATAAAACAGGTTTTTTTTAGGTAAACTAATTATACGATTCCATATCATCTCCTTCTTTTCGTTTAGTGGTGTGGGGTGTGGCTCACTTAGTGTTAAAGTTTTGATATCGCTCTAAGGCCTCTCACCTGACCTAACGACATCAGAAATGTCAACGGGGACTAACTGCTTAACGTGCCTTCCGAAGCAGCTCCTCGCTCGAGAAAGTTTTTTTTCCACACATATTTTGGCTACCCATCCAAGTAAGATGGGTGATTGAGTAACAAACATACATACTAATAACAATAAATACATATTATGTAGAGATGCACAGAATTAAAATAAATGTAAAAAGCGTTCACTCGCCAACAAACTGCTCGTCAGTTTGGCGGGATTCTAGTTTAAGTTTAAATGTGTACTCAATTCTGATTAAAAAAAAAAAAAAAACAAAAGAAAAAAAAAAATATTCGTCATACTTCAATATCATGGGATGACGACATGATATAAAAACTATTTTTACGAATTAATCGAGTTTATTGTTTTTGTATCCCTATCTATCTATTTATATTTTGTAATCTTGTGCTTGTCCAAATAAACATATTTTCTCACTTTCTTTCTTTCTATTGTGATGAGTGAAAATAGCGATGACCGAAATAAAAGTTATATAGTACAGACATAGATATTACATGTTACAAAAATGATAATATCATAATGAATTCATGTTTGTGTTAATAAGAAAGGAGCTTGCCCTGACATGCGGTACAAAGAGGACGTAAGGGTGTTTGTTGAACTGATCTCAGATACGACTATGTAGTGGTACGCTCTAGGCCTGCCCGCGGCAAACAAATGTCGAGGTGGCCTTTTATACCATTACATACCCCTATTATTGTGTGCTAATAAAAGAGTATTAAATAGCATTTTTTGGAAAGACAAAAAGATGACTTCATGAATTGAAAAAATACCTTTTCACAGTGAACCAATTACTTATTAATATAAATATTCTACAACGTGAAATATTGAATCATACCTTCTACTTTGTCATCATCATCATCATCATCAGAGCGATTTTTCCGGTGCGCTTTGCTACTTTTGCGTCTAAACTTCGGCTATATAGTGTAGTCCATTTACACGAATATGAGAGCTTACGACGTCAAGCCAGCATTTCTTGGGTTTGCCCAATCTGCTGCGGCCTGGTGGAAGCGTCCGCCATACCAAGACATTTGTTCCCCAGGTACCCACCACAATGCCCCACATACCTTCTTCTTTGTGTTAGGCTGAATATCTGTAACTCTTTCATACAAAATTACTTCATTAAGTTACCAATTAGGTAGCTGAAGACAAACTACATTAGTACAAACATATCACGGTGGGCGACTTCTGTATTTTTGTTATAGTAGAAATACTTATCTATGCAAATTTCCAAAGTAGGCATTGTAGTAAGCAGCCCGAGTCACGTCACATGTGGCTCGTACCGATCGAAATGCTGACTTTATCGTCCCGAGTGCCCCGATAGAAAAATATGTTTTTTCCCAGTGAGATATCAGTTCTCTCGACTGAAATATTATCCCTATTATTGATCAATTTCGACGCAGAGACGACACGTGTTAGCTGAAACTACTTATTTCATGTGGGTATTGCTATTGTAGTGTATTTAAGTGAGTCAGTTTCAGTTTTTAACGAAAGGTCAAGGTACGATTTTGTACTTATACATGGTTGTTTTCACAATTATTGTTAAAGAACGGGGTATTTACCATGTATTTGATTTATTTTGTGTAGTTCGATATTTCGCCAGTAATTTCAACGGGCTTATTCTCGTGTAGGTGATGACAGTTAGAGGCGTCCATATCGAACTACCTGCTTCCTAACTCGGTTACTGCGTCTTGTTATCAGTACTATTGTCAATCAGCTCACTTTTTTCATCCCTTCTATTCGAAAAGGATGAAGAGTACAGTGTATCATTTGAGAGCCAATTATTTTTCCCTTGGACGATGTACTTTGAATCCCTCGCTGCACTCAGGATTCTACTCGCCGTCAAAATACTATTTTTCTCCTTTGTCATACAATGTACTATTCTCGTTTACCCCGTTATTTAACAATAGTTGTAGTGAAAAGATCGAAGGTTCAAGTCTCACTGAGAGAATTAAATTTTTGGAACACGAAGCTGTTTTTCTAAAATAGAAAAAAGTATTCATGAAGAGTGGGCACAACTAAAAAATTTAATCTTTCTGTTTCTTAAATAAACTTTTTCAGTGCCTGACTGCAGTTTCATAAAATCGAGATAATTGTTCTGTGAATACCACAAAATAATTTCGTCGCAAAATCAAATAAAAAACAAATGTACCTACAGTTTCTTTATGTACCTACCTACCTACAAGGTAGTATTAAACGTTTCGTATCGTTATATTATAAATACTACATACGGAACTACGTTAGCAAAACAAGTTCTCTATCACTCCGTATCTTTTTAAAAAGTAACTAAGGTAGAATCACAACGGAGTGTTGATAGATTTTATGCAATTTTCTGTATCTATCACACCCAGCGCTTGGATGGCTGCAACCCAGGGGATTAAGTTCGATCTATTCGCAATACTTATAGGGTAAACAGCTTCGCCTGAAGACGCCTCGAAACTAAGTAGTTGTTTTTCATGCAGCGCATGTAGTGGCATGCATGACGCATGTACATTCGTTTTTGGGAAGTATTTAAATAGTACCTTCTTCTTTACGTGTAGTGGTAAGGCTCACCTAGAGTTAGAACTTTTCAAATATTTCATTAAATAGTAGGTACCAAACAGCATCTGAAAGGAGTCTCATACATATACGTGGACTAGTGTATTACCTTTAACTAGTGTTTTTTAACTAAAACATTTGAACAATGTGTGAGCTGTATTCAATTTTAACTCAATATTTTTTGAAATTTCGCAGAGTTTTCGTTAAAGCTTTGATTTCTTGCAACTTTAACAGTTCCTGAACCGTTTCCGATATTCAAAATTCAATGGAACTGAGAACAAGTTAAGACATTTTAGTTATAGAATATGTGTCCTGTTGACATCTACCCACGTAAAACAGTCCGAGACGAATCGGTGATTTCATTTACAATTATTGTTTTATTAAACTTTTTTTTATAATTGACTTGTTTATTTAGTTAACATTAAGGATTTTAATGAAATGAAATGAAAAGACAAGCATCCTTCCTAACTTCCGAGTATTTCAGTAAATTCTATTATTTATTTCAAGTAAGAAACATTTCAAATTATTATCTGTATTCCAGCATCTAGCATAGAAAAGCTTATTCTTTGAAGGCTTCGCGGTTGAATGAGACCGAGAAATTAACTTTTTAATAAATGTAGTCCATCTCAGGAGTTGTGCTCGTAGTACCTATTAAAATAGTTTGAAAGTTCTTTTAAATTTAGTTACCATACCTATTGCTCTTAATAATATAAAACGGACCAAGTTTCCATTTACAGCTGTAAGTGGGAATAGATTTTAACACTTTAAAGGAAGTCCACTATTTTTGTACTTTTCAATTCGCTCTGAGGTAATTTATTACAAACCGTAAGGTAAGTGGTTATATTGAGGTATTTCATTGAAATTACTTTAATTTTTCTTTTCGTTTAGTGGAGTGACTCACCTCTTACTAGAGTTTTCGGGTCTTAAAAGAGATAGCAAGCGGGACCAACTGTTTAACGTGGTTAGCAAATTATTACTTTAATGAAATACCTACGCCCCGCGGTTTCGGTCTGTAAGTTATAATTCTAAAGTAATATTAGACATGATTATTTAGGGTATAAGCCTAGTTGCTTAGTTTCGAGCTGGATGGCACTGTGTGACACAGTGTATTGCCCAACTTAAGTTACATAACAATTAAGTAATTGCATTGTAAGTAAGGTTCTATTCTGTCGTTTTGTATTAAATAATTTTCTAGACATATTTTAAAGGGAAAATTCGTCATCAAACATTCACTCGCCGCGAGATTTGAACTCGCGTCTCTGCGTCAGCACCGCAGTGCCTTACCATGTACCACACGTGCGGCCTAGTTGGTATGCCTTGAGCAATAAAAACAAATCACGAAATATATAATAAGGCATTTTCTAATGAGATGGTTCCAGATAGTTAATCAATTTGTACTACAGTCAAACTAAAGTTCATACTATTTTAGAAGAATGATGGCATTTATTATTTTTTATGGTGAAAGAACACATCGTGAAGAAACATGTCGGTTTTCTCAAGGCCTGGGACTCACTAAGGTCCGAAAGCGATTGACATTCGACAATCTGAGCTCTTAGTATGAATTTTGATAGTTTATCGTCTCGATGAAACTGGCAGTTTACTTCCATGCATTATTTTAGTTCATAATAGTCACCGCTAGGGTCGCTGATGGAAAATGTATGAAGTAAACTGCCAGTTTCATCGAGACGATAAAATATCAAAACTTAACTAAGGGCTCTGGAGCAGGTTCCCGTGGCGTGTCACTGCATAACCCCACTAAATTTTTTACAAACTATTTTTTTTAAACCGCATTAATAAAATTAGTAAGATTATTAAAAAAAATATCTAAACTGCGAGTAATTAACGAGTATTGTCGAGATTATAGAGACATCAAACGGCGCAATGTTGTGATGTGACGATATGTCGGGAACGTGCGCTGAATAAATTTTTGTTCATAGAAACCATTTTCAATTTCACGGCTCAATCTTTGTGTGCTCGGGGTGAATATGTAAAAGGGCATTCGTTGATGTCAACAGAGTGTAATGGTTTCGTGCTAGCATTCGCTTGATCTATGAGTTAGAATCGAGACCGATTTCAAATTGAAAAAATATCACACGCTCCCAAAGCCTAGTAGAGATTGCTCAATCAATTTTAAATAACAATGTTATATAGAATTTGTACTATTTTGTTTTAAGGGTCTTACTTTACCGTGACGCAATGGTTATGAGTTTCCTCGTTAACTACGGTATCGGTATCCGAAAAAATCGAAGTGTTTGGCAGATGGCACATACTAGCTTACTAGCTATAACTAGAGACTTACTAAAACAAAATTTACTCACTTTTAGCTGTTTGATTTTAGCTCACAAACTTTGATTTTTTCTTTGAACATAAAAACTGGCCACAACGTCCGAATTCATACGTAGCCCACGAACGCTACGCTACGCTTGCTATGGCATCTTAGTGAAATATATGTATGAGTGTCTAAATGTAAACAGTAAAAACAATCCAGCTATTTTGAGTGGCGTGGTGAACGAATATCCGCCCGCGATGTAGAAAATTGCAAGTTCTTACTTTTAGGACAAAAAATGATTAAAGTTTAAAGAAATATATTTAGTTCTGGTTTCAGGGTTCTTATTTTTTAAAAGTAAAATACATATTACCATAATAAAAGTTTAAGTATTATGTCACGCATCAGGCTATTTATTTTATGAAGTACTGATAAATGCCGCCCTACCGTAATTGTTTCTCGCTACTTTTAATCCTTTTATAAACCACAAATAATTAGTTTTTCTCAAACACGCTTGGAAATTTGAGCATTATTTTGACAACCTTCTTCGAGATAAAAATCGAACTTGTACTAGTCGAGCAGCGGCCGCCAATAGTTGAATGAAAATCCACATCTGTCGTGTTTAGCGGCCAAATAAATTACAAAGTTAATCATATTTTACGTGTAATTTAAAAATGGAACGATCTTCTACTCTGCAAAATGGCGACTAAATAGGTAACTTGGTTTATCAAAGGTTTAATTTAAATTTCGAACTGGCTTGCACACAGAGAGCTGTTTAGTGAAAAAAAAACTTAAATTTTAAGCACTGTGCATTTAAAAATTGTATTTTCAAATACAAGTTGAGTCTTGGCGGAAACTCGTTGAGGAGATGTGGTGCTAAATTTTCATTTTTGTGAAACCTAGTTCATATGCGTGCAAATTGTTTAATTTCGGGGGCATATTAATCAATTTAGTTTCGTGAAGGTGTACAAGTGGAATGAAAGTGAAAATCGGTGCACAACATTGACTTAGTGTTGTCTCCAAGGCTCCGTGAAGATTGTTTGTAAATGGCCGCCGTGTTTACAAATGATTCCCTAGACTTGACTTTAACTACGACGACTTGACTGTTTCGATGCAAATAACTTGCTTAATATATTAAAATACATGACACTGGCTAATTTCCTAATGGCCATAATCGGTTCACAACCGATAAGAAATAAAAAAATAAATACAAGTTCTGAATTGTACTACTTAGTTGAATTTCCGCGCATTATTTAAGAAAAGTACTATACAAGCCGCTGCAGTAATGTATTATTTTTTTGTAAGTTGGTGAAAAAAGAGTGATGTCTTTTTAATTTTATTTTTAAGCTTGAACGATAGGTATACTCGTAAGCGACTTAGCGACGACTTATAAGAGATCTATCTAAAAAAAAAACACATTGTTTCTATAAAGATAATAATATTATACCCTTACCTACCTCTACCTACCGACTACCTATCAAGTTTTCAATTTTCCACTCGAAATGTCTTGCTCAGTTAAAGTCTTAAAGTATTTTCATCGATCAACGTCGTGTAAATGTACGACATTTTAATTGACTCTTGATCTCCGAATAACAGTTAATTTATTAAAATGTTTGTGAACGTGGTTACTTAACCGTAAACATGAATCAAGAAAGAATTTAAATTTACATTAATTTAAAATATACCTACGTATTATATTTCAAACTGTAATAGAAATCACATTTAACATCTTGTTTGTGTCATTCGAATGAAAAATATTCTTTTCTCGGTGCAGAAAAATGGAAAAGTAGTATAGGCAGGGAGCACGACTTTTGACAAATTATTTAAGAACGTGTATAAGGGGACGTGGGCTATTATACAAGTGATGGATGGCGCTGAAGGCACACCGACAAACTTTACCTTACTTCTTACTAATTCGACACTAACTGAATACTTTTCGTGAATTCAATCGACACGAATTAAACCCTAACACTCGCTCGTTACTTCACCATTGTGGATGTTACATATTTTGATCGTTTAATCCTGAAACATTTCTATTTTTATCGTACCATTTTTGTGATGCATAGTGTAAACTGTGTACCTAATGGCCTACGTACACAAGGCTTATTTCGTATTATATGGGGGAAATCCATCATCTTTATATCGGACCCTGTTATGACAGCCGTGTAAGGTTGTTATGGATATTAGGCGGAATTAACAACAGTTTGTAATACTTTTGACGCGGAATAATGTATGAAATCATTCACGGTTGTCGGTGTAATGGCATTCAATTAACGTAGCCTACCATTGTATTTATCGGAACACAATTATATAAAAAACTGGCCATCAATTCGTGATGTCGGTTGCTGTGAATTATTAACTGGTTGTAATAACAGAAATGTTTGTATTTGTTAATATCGAATGTTTGTTGTGCAGTTGTTCAGGAGGCTCACGTGGGAGGCACTACAGGTAGTCCGTCTGGCATCGAACGAGAAACTTGCCGGTCTCAGGGGAAATCAGCTCAACAATTACATCTCGAAAGCTACTTCCAATAACACCCAGCAAAATCTTTAAAAACCGCGTCAGATCGACGTGTTTCCCATTACGGCTCCCATTGAACGTTTTCCAACTTGTTATAAAACACTTATTTTAACATAAAAGTGGCTATTAAGTATTTATGATGCTGCTCAGTTCTGTAAGTCGGTTTGTGATAATACTATGAATATTCAGAGGCTTCGGTTGTCCCTGAGGATGGAACCCTTCCAAGCATGAGAGGAAACGCGGATGGTGAGTTTCAAAACAATATGATATTATCGCAGCGTTTAAGCGGTCCTAATAAGATTTACCTCAATATTAATTCACATCGTAGCGTCTATTATTCGAAGGCATTATCTAAATACAAGCTTTCCCGCTTACCCCTTTGCTTTTGTTTTGTTTAGCGTATCTATAGCCGTTTAGAAGTATCGTTTTGAAAGAGAACTATTTATAAATCCATATCTATCTAGTATGTTCATACATTAATGCATATCATAGGAACCTTTAAAAGGCACCTGTGTTCGATTTCATGATAACAAAAGCACAACCCCACATTATAGAACAATCATGTCCAACCTTTTCCTTTACAAAAGAACCGAAATGATTAATTATTTTTTCAACCTCTTCAAAACACCGACTTGTTCTTTTAAATACTTCCGTTATTTTCCGTTTCGATGACGGTGAGAGGGTGATTTTCGTCTATAAATTAATATTAAATTAGAGACTAGAAACAAAATATGTTTTTCTTGAAAATTCTTTGCAGAATAAATGGTTCGGGCTTTCATATTTTTATAATTATAATCGTAACTATTTTAACATCCTTACAATCAGTATGGATACGCAATACGTACTTGTGTATGTTATTCTTGTGTCTGCGAAATTTGAGTGAAGTAACGTGTGAATTGAATCTGGGTGGTTCACGTGCGGCGCGTTCTGTAGCTAGTCGGCCTCACCGCTTTGAACAGGGCCACTAAAAGCGAATCGCCGTAAACAAGAATTAACGCCAAACCTGCATCGACCGGTGCACTCTCCTTTATGGTGACATGATAAAAGCTTCCCGTTTTGAGAGCTGCCTCACGTAATACGCCTTGCCCATATACACATAATCTTACATTCTTTTTATTTCAGCTATCACGACTTTAATGTAATGACCACCAGTACGACCGAATAAAATCTCGATGACCGTACACTCATAGTTATATCAAATCGACCCATCGATGCTCGTAAAGAGGAATTAACTCTGCAGTGTGCCCGCAACCGCATACCCTTTTATGGATTAGCGATATCACAATACTTGTCGTTTGATATCGTTTGTACTAATATGAACCGATTTATAATAAAATCGGAATTTTATTCATTGCATTTAATGCGCAATATAAAGAAAAATGCCTCTGGATTGTACCGTAGAATTGAAGTCCCGCCACTGTATTACATACATTTATTTTCGGATATTAATATGACTGGTTTTAAATCTTCCAATGCAGTTAAAGCTTCACTTTAATACTCTAAATCACACGACTTACCTAAAAGCTAGCCATCATTATTGGACTCTACCATGTCTTATAAGTCGTCGCGTTGTCGTTCAGCTAAAAAAATTAATCAAAATACATCAAGTAATTAAAAAAAAGAAAAACAATCTTAAAAAAAAAAGGTTTTTTTAAATTGTCTGTGGTTTTTAAAAGTAGTCGGGGTATTTTTTATTTAAAATTTACTTTATGTTTTTTTAAACGACAAAAGGATGACATAGTAACGACAAACGAGCATGGAAGCGCGGAATATCTTGTCTTTTTTTAGAGCCAGCAAATCAATAGTTTATTTATTTTGCTTTTACTTTGCAAATGAAGTCACGTCACACCACCGTCGGACTCATATGGAGCCTCCTAAGTAATATCGCAAGGGAGTTACTTTTTAACAAGACGGTTCAGTGGCTGTCGGAATATAAAATAAGTTTCCTGGTAGCAGAAACTAGTTACTTGTTTTGTATTAATTGGTTCGTTAAGAATACAACTGTTTTAATCTCAGTGTGAATTTGCCTGATGAAGCTGCGTTTGGACTACGAAAGAAGGCTCTTTCCTTCTTTCGTGCTTTGAAAGATCATTCAACAATTGTTTTAATAGCACGAAACAGTCGTATGGCTATGAAAACTATTAAATCATAATATATAGGGCCGAAATAGTCATTTCTTTTTTCTTTTCTCTTACGGTTGGTGTTTGGTAGGGTACGTCCGTAGACTTATCTACTCCATCATCATCATCAGCTTGTTGCAATCCACTGCTGGACATAGGCCTCTCCAATTGCACGCCACCTAGATCTATTTTCGGCTTCTCGTATCCAGTTTGTGTCAGCCGTCTTGCGCAAATCGTCGCTCCAACGTGCCTGAGGACGTCCTACACTACGTTCTATCTACTGCGCCGACCTCAAATAATTATGATCTTCTATATACTTATCATAAAGGAAGAGAGGACAAAAAGAACTTCTGCGGGTGAAACAGCGGGGCGCAGCTAGTAAAAAATAAAATTTTAAAAAACTGTAACCCGACTTCGTGAAAATAAGGAGTCTAAAGAGGACGAAACAAGAAAAGAAATCAGAAATCCAGAAATGCAAAGCTACAAAAATTGTCAAGGTAAAGTCGTGGTCGCTGTATAACTACTAGTATGTTTAATGGCAGTGTTCCTGGCACCCACAGAACCGTTTAATTATCTCAATTTTCTTTATTTGTTTTAAACCTTAGACTCTAAAATCTATGGTCTAAGGTTCTAAAACCTAAAGTTTGAATACCGTCACATAAATTGTTGATTAATAGCCTATAACTCCCGGCTCATTATTATGTCACTTCATTTATTAAAAACCGATTCAGTAGTTTAGGCGCTACGGTGTATGTTCTACAAACATATTACCCTTCCTTTGCCTTTGCAAAAGCTTTGTAATCGGGTAAAAAGAGGAATAAGAAGAGTTTTCCCTCGGTCACCGCATTACGCGTGAACGGATGGACCGTTTAGTAATTATTTTTTTGTTTTGCTTGCTATTGTCAGGAGAAGGTTCTTATGAAAGAAAAATATGTTGATCTGATTTTGATGAATTTTGGTCAGTAGATAGATGGGCATAGGTTACTGCGGGATCGGGCCTTAATTCAGTGAAACCGCAAATAATATTTAAAATTTTATTTTATTGTTTCTATTACACAATAACATTAGAGATTTTTTTAAACGTGCATTACTGTGGGCATTACCAATTTGTCATACCATACAAACCGAATTTCTCAGTTCAAAGACCAGGGGCTCGATTGGGTAAGGACATAGCATGCGGAATGCCGGCGGAATGCAGGCGACGTGTAGGAGATGAACGTTAATTCGTATTCTGTAAATGTTATTTTACTTAATTACTACTTAATTAGTAAAGTAGCCTTCAAAATTAAGGGCTACTTAATTATTTAAATAGCTCCCCTTGTTCCTCAGCCAATCAGTATTAGGAAGTTATAGAATAGCTATTATTTTTACTCCTGCAACAAATCGACTTCTGCAATGCTCATACATCCCTCCTGTTTGTCGCATGCTATGTTTTTAGAGAATCAGGGCAATGTTCACTTTGTGCACGGTTAATACTCTGACGGCCTCTAGTAAACAGTTTCTGATGTCGTGTTTGAAAAACTGTCCATTCGCGATCAAAAGATCATTGGTGACGTGTTAACTGAAATTGAAGCGATTTACTTGAGTTATAAGCTGAAAAATGTATTTAATATACGTGAAAAACAATGTATATGTATAAAGAAAACAAATTGCAGCACCTCATATTTAATTTTAATTCTAAATTAGGTTAATGGGAAAAAGATTTAAAGCTTTTTCATAATGATATCAAACCTAACTATTGTTCTAAATATATGCTGAAAAACGTATGGAAGTTACGAGAAAACATTTTTTAGATGCGTACAAAGAATACAAAATGTATGTATGTATTTAATTTTACTTCCAAATTAAGTTAATGGAAAAAAGACTTAAAGCTTTCCACAATTATATCAGAGCTGACTATTGTTCTAAAGCTAAGTTGAAACATCGCAATCCGGTACCGTTTGAGTAAAAGCTTAAAGTTTCAGTAAGGCAGTTTGGCCCCCTTCCGGGCGATCAACGTAAATTATTCCCCCAGAAGAAATCTCTAAGGGCTGAATGACGGATAAGGGACGAGTCGTTTTATTACTACACAGCCCTTCGTTTGTAACCACTTTAAAAATCGGCCCTGAATGTTAATTGAGGGATAAAATTATTCAGTGCCATGCCACCAATAATTAAATTAATAAAAAAAAAAAACTGTCACTTTGGTAAAGGTGCCTTACCCTGGGCGTTCAAATCTAACGTTATAGATTCGACTCATAAGGAGCGCGCTGTATCTGTATGTAATGTTTAAATCGGTTCGGTAGTTATCTTTCATTCTTATTGGTCCAGAAAGCACAATAACCACGTACTGACGTTTGATCGTTTCGGAATAGAACTACTGAAATGCTGCATTACACGCGAATGCTCACGGTGAGCGAGCACCTTTATATGCAAATCAACGATATCAATTTTGTAGATTGTAGATATATAGGTATGTTTCATTTATTGCAATCCTATCCTATCCTACTAATATTATAAATCCGAAAATCTGTTTGTTTGTTTGTTTGTTTGTTTGTTTGTTTGTTCCCTCTTCACGGTCAAACGGCTCGACCGATTTGGATGAAAATTTGCATAGGGATAGTTTAAATGATGGAGAGTAACATAGGATACTTTTGATTCCGAAAATCCCGCGGGATCGGGACTTACGCGAGTGATAATATTTATTAGATGAAAATTTGCATAGGGATAGTTTAAATGATGGAGAGTAACATAGGATACTTTTGATCCCGAAAATCCCGCGGGATCGGGACTTACGCGGGTGATAATATTTATTAGATTAAAATTTGCATAGGGATAGTTTAAATGATGGAGAGTAACATAGGATACTTTTGATCCCGAAAATCCCGCGGGATCGGGACTTACGCGGGTGATAATATTAATGGATGAAAATTTGCATAGGGATATTTTAAATGATGGAGAGTATCATAGGATACTTTTGATCCCGAAAATCCCGCGGGATCGGGACTTACGCAGGTGATAACTATTTATTAGATGAAAATTTGCATAGTGATAGTTTAAGTGATAGAGAGTAACATAGGATACTTTTGATCCCGAAAATCCCGCGGGATCGGGACTTACGCGGGTGATAATATTTATTGGATGAAAATTTGCATAGGGATAGTTTAAATGATGGAGAGTAACTTATAGGATACTTTTGATCCCGAAAATCCCGCAGGATCGGGACTTACGCGGGTGATAACCATTCAATGAATGAAAATCGACACAGGGGTAGGATAAGTGATGTAGAGTGGCATCATCATCATCATCGTCATCCATCGTCATCGTCATCGTCACTTACTGACGAAATACAAACTTTAACTTACTTCATTGAAGTACTGTTGAAGCCAGGCGCTACCGCGCCTGGCATCATCAGTACTTCCCTGGTCGTCCGTTTAAGTGTGGATTATTGCATTGCGGTAGGTAGGTGTTCGAACAACGCGGGATCGCGACTTGCGCGGGTGAAACCGCGGGGCGCAGCTATATTAAATAACTAAATGTAAAATATTTTAATGATCGGTTGTCTAAATCTTTTAATTATCCTGTTTAAATGGTTTATGGTGGTAATTTTAGGTCGAAAGACGTTGTAAGTGATAATTAAAACTCAGTTACTACAGCTGTTACTGACGTTATTTCCGCCTTTTTAACCGACTTCAAAAAAAGGAGGAGATTCTCAATTCATCGCGTATCTTTTTTAATATTGTTCACCGACTACTCAAAGATGGCTTGATCGATTTAGATGGTTATTTTTTTATAAGAAAGGTATGGGAGCTCTGAGATGATCCCATAAAATTGTTTGGTGAGGATCTGATGAGTATATTCAGAATGATGAGCAGGATAGAATCCCGGAATACAGTAAATTACTCATTTTTGGACTTCTACCAAAAAGGATCGGCCGCTAAAGAACTATAGGTACACTAAAAAGGGTAAAAAAAAATTAAAAGCCAACTTTAAAAACAACAACAAAAATAACCTCTACATGCCACTGACTTATGTTTCTTTATCTGGGGCACAGTGGTACTATGTAGACGTTATTTTTGGTCTTTTTTAAGTCGGTTTTTTTTAAATCTTACTATTCTTTCCTCTCAAAACAGCAATAAAGTACACATTCTACGTTTGTACAAGACACGTAGTGGTGCTCATGGTATTATTCAAGTCTACCGAGAATATAAAATCTACTTACGTAATGTATTAGGTAATTGATTTTAAAGGAAAGATATATATCAACACAGCAAACAAACTTGGCGCAAACATTGATGTAACTTAATGCCGTCAGATGGCGCTAACATACCTACCTAAGTTGTAGTAGGTAGATGTTAAATATATAGAAGCAATAATTCGGCGTATGAGTCAACAGCGTCGGTGGACTAATTGGTATGTCGCTACCCCCGGATTGGGTTGAGATCAAAGAGTAGTTGAGATGCGTTGTTGGTTCAAATACCGCTCGACGTCAGCCGTGCGCTGTGTTTTTGTGGATTTATCTTTATTTAAATAGTTCTATGAACGCCCAGTGCAGGCACTTAAAAATAAATAGTAGTAATATTAGTTAATTATCTGAATTATCCGTGAGTAACTCTTTAATACTACAATCAGGACTTTATTTTAATCCAATTCACAGCGTACCTTCTTCTGTTTGTAGCTTTTTGGCAGTTTACACTTTCAATGCAGACATCACAAGGGCTGAACGAGCAGCGAGGGGCGAGCGCGCGTCTGGTCGCACCAGCTGCAACTTCCGTGACGTGTCGTTTCCGTAACCTTTTCTTCCAAGGTACTGTTGCGTAAGCTTATTGTCGGCATATTTACGCTGCATGATAACTCAAATATGAGGTGAGACTCATGTTATGTCTAAAAATATAATCTTTGAGTAGCGCTTAATCCGCTTACTAAAGGGATTTCAGAACTCGTTCCCCTGACATAATCGACACGAATTTTTCACGTATATTTCTTTCAGTTGCAAATCCAATTTAATTAAGGCGAGGAACTCGCGGTTAAAATCCTATTTAAGCCGTTTTTATTACCGCCCGACGGGCAAAGACGGTTCGCCACCGAGCTCGAAGAATTTGAGAGCTCGCAAGGATTTTCCTGGCTTTTATCTTAGCAGTCCTTGGTGAGAATGGTAAGCGGTATCAATGCAAATTATTTGTTTTAAACCCAAATACAAATATCATTGGTTATCATGAAAATAATGATCGTCCATTTTAGATTGGATATCTTTCTGCTTCGTTTGGAGCTATTGATGAAAATGGGTCAAGTAGTATTAATAATGAAATTCTTATCGTTTAAATTGTCTATTTTCGCTTTATTCATTGGAGAATGTTTTAAATTCAAATAAAAGACAAATAAATGTGATAAATTCTTAGTAGATACCTACAATCCTCCTTCCTTCGATTCCTTCGTCACCTTTCGTGCGAAGCGGACGTTGATACGAAGTCACGCGCGAAATATTTATTGGATTTTTTTGTGATTGGTTGAAGTTGAATTTTTTGATTCCTTGTTGCACCCGCGATCTGCGCACGAGTAGTTCACGCCTTCTGGGAGGTCCTAGAGAGAGACAAGCGTGGTTGCGGCGTTTACCGGTGAGTCAGAAACAACTTGGTGCCCCGCCTCCACTCGGGCTCGAACCAGCGGTCTGCGGATTCCGAAGCGCAGCAGTGACCCACTGAGCCACTGATACTTTTGTTTGGGCAACGAAAATAGGTGAAAGCTGGTGTTGGCATAATATTTCTCGGCCCCTGACAGAAATATTTGAGCAAATCGGTGCGAGCCTCTAGTCTGTTCAACATGTCGAAATCTTTGAGAGTAGCTCTAAAAGACTCAACTCCGAGTCGAACTCAGTCAGAGTCCGACGTCGAGAGAGTAGATACGGGTACCTTTCAAGCAAATAAAAAGCCTAAACAAAAAAGGGCAGATACAAAAGCCATTCATTTTGATGAGTTCAAAAATGAAATAATGCAAATGTTGACGACCTGGAAGTTAGAATTTGATTCTCTGACCCCTCAGCTTCAGTGTTTGAACACCTGGAAGACCGACCTAGACAAATCACTGTCTAAAATTATTGCTAATATGACTGAGCTAAAGAATCAATGTACAAGTATCCAAACTACTAACATAGAGATTGAAAAATCGATTGATTTTATCAACTGTAGATTTGAGGACCTGCAAATCAAAATAAAGACCTTGGAGAAGGGTACTTCGGAGAATGGCCTCTACTTGGTGAAGCTAGAGAGGCAACTTGCTGAGCTGCAGCTGAAATCTCGTTCATCATCAGTAGAGTTAAGAAATGTACCCATGAAGGAAAAAGAGGACTTCCGGGCTCTATTTTCTATTGTATCCGATATCGGTAAAGCTGTCAATGCTCCGATTAACACGTCTGACTTGAGGGATGTCTATCGGCTACCGGGAAAACCGGGCACAAATAAAACGATAGTAGCTGAACTCTCGTCAGTCCAAACAAAAAATAACTTTTTGTTGGCTTCTCGTCGCTTCAATAAGGAGAGATCTATTACAGATAAGCTGAGTACGAAAACTATTGGTTTACCTGGTGAACGGAAGCCTATATTTGTGGATGACCACCTTCTACCAACGGCCCGAGCTCTATACCGTCAAGCAAGGGAATTTACAAAGACTAATGGATATCGCTTCTGTTGGACAGCAAATGGAAAAATTTTTGTTCGTCAAACCGCGGACTCAAAGCAGGTTACAATTAATTCTGATAAATGCCTACAAAACCTACTCTCGCAGGAAAAGTGACTGGATGTTTTGAAATGTATTAATATTAATACAGACAGCATATTTAGTTGTTTTTTGAAATGTATAGTTGTTTTCACTATGTACACTGAACTGTATGTTGATTTCGGGGTGGTTGTGTGTGCTTTATCTTACTGTTATACTGGGGATCAGGTGACGCGCAGCTTCGTCCTTCTGGTCATTATAAACACATCATATTATTACATGATTACACAAACAATTTCACATATAATTACACATTTCGGAATGCAAATTATTCATAAATATATGAAATTTAGTGCCTGTGTTCAGTTTTTGATGCGAGTAATAACAGCCAACTTTCTATATTGTGCCTATGACAGTTTTGAGTGGTGGCTTGTATATAGCGCAATTTTATTGGATGTTCTGACCCAATTTGTTTTATATCAGCAAAAATGATTGACCCAATAGAAATAATTAGTGACATCGACACTTTTCAACTTTCCCAATCATATATTATGCTCTACAGACCAATGTTGTCTATATATTAAATCAACAGAAAACTCGATTAATATTGTCCATGTAAATATAAGAAGTATAAATAAAAATTACAATCAATTTTTAGCGGTCCTGTGTTCCATGAAAATTAATTTTGATATAATCATTTTAACAGAATGTTGGCTTAAAAATAACGACCGAGTAGAAATCCTTGATGGATACTCACATTACCAAACATTGAAAAATCCGATTCAAAATGACGGGGTGGTAATGTACATTAAAAATAGTATAGATCATATTGTTTCTGAGCCATCTATTTTGGATGCTAACTGTCTATTATGTAAAATTGGCAACTTGGCTGTTTTGGCGATTTACCGCTCTCCTTCTTACAGCGACATAAATAATTTTATGCAGAGTCTTGAAAACTGTATGAGATCGATTAATAATTATAGGGATATAGCTTTGATTGGGGATTTAAATGTCGATATAAGCACTACCTCGAATGACAATATGTCTCATCGTTATTTGAATGGTACTGCTGTATTGGGTTTCCTACCTAGTTTTACGAACCCTACTAGACTTAATAGTTGTCTAGATCATATACTTTTGAGAACTAAATTGATTGATTGATTGATTGATTAACACTTTATTGTACCAAAAAAAACACAAATTATAACAAGTTACATTTTAGAACTTAAAAAACTAAAGTGGTACAAAGGGCGGCCTTATCGCCTATGGGCGATCTCTTCCAGGCAACCAATGAATGGAAAAGACTTAAGGAAGTGGATGGGTAATGTGTTTTTCGTTGGAAATTTTGATCAGGAGAATAAAAATACTTAAATAATATTTTATGACTTATAATACTTTTAACAATAATAAACTAAAAATAGAATAGGCATAGTATATAGGTAAATATATCTACATAAAAAGGATTTTACTTATTATAAACAAACAAATATATAAACTACAAACTGAAATAACTTAGGCAAATTTATCTATTCGAACGTCTGGCTTCCGCAAGTGAAAGATAATGTCTATACACAAGCGATTTGAACACATTAAGTGACTTGGACTGTCGTATAGAGGAGGGCAGAGCGTTCCAGAGTTGCACACCGCGAGCGGTAAAAGAGTTTCCATAAAAGCTAGAGGAACGGTCAGGGACAGCAAGCAGAAGAGCTTTACAAGAACGGACAGACTGAGACGGGGGGTGAAGGAATCTGAAACGAGATTTTAAATAGAAAGGAGAGCTAGGTAAAAACAGAATTCTGTAGAGAAGGGAAAGGATATGGGAATCTCTACGCAGACGAATAGGTAGCCATTTGAGTCGACAACGGTATTCCGAGACATGATCAAACTTGCGCAGACCGAAAATAAAGCGAATCGCCAGGTTTTGCAGCCGCTCAAGTTTGTCAAGCTGGGCCTCAGTCAGATCAAGGAGGCACTCATCTGCGTAGTCGAGAACAGAAAGCATGAGAGTTTGTGCCAACATAATCTTGGTAGCAATGGGTAAGAAATTCCGCAACCTTCGGAGCGAAGCATTAGACGCGAACATCCGCTGACTCAACCCAGAAAGATGCGGATCCCATGTTAGATTGCAATCTATAGTGATGCCAAGGTTTTTTACTGAATCCCTAAAAGGCACCAAAGTACCATCAAAAATTATAGGAGGCAGTTGAGCATGTTTAATTCTAGTCGTTAATCTAGAACTACCTATAACAATAGCTTGTGTTTTTGTAGGATTGACTTTTATGCCATAAGCCTTGCTCCAGTTACAGATTTTGACTAGATCTTCATTGATCACTCTAATGGCTGAGTCAACATGTAAAAGGGGAGCTTGCGAGTAAATTTGTAAATCATCTGCATACAGGTGGTAAGAGGAAGAAAGATTAGAAGAGATAGAATTGATATATATAGCGAAAAGAAGAGGAGATAAAACGCCGCCCTGAGGTACACCGGCAGATATTAGATTCCAAGAAGAGCGATTGTCTTCGATCTGAATACGTTGCCGGCGTCCATACAGGTAACTTTGAAACCAGTCAACGCCACTAAATCAGAGGCTACGACAGTTATAGTGGATACGCCTGTTACAGACCACCATCCTGTGATCTTGTCTTTGAAACTAGAGCAGCGAACTCACAATAAAGTTAAAAATACGATTAAAAAAGTAAATTACTCAAATGTATATAAACAGCTACAGCTGATTGATTTTAGGGTTGTGCTTGACTCTACCGACGCAAATCACGCAGCGGACACTTTTATCTCATTGGTGAATGATGTTATCAAAACAAACACTGTTGTTGCACAAGTGTCAAAATCGAAACGAATTATAAAGCCCTGGATTACTTCTGGCGTGCTTAGGTGTATAAAGAACAGGGATAGAATGCATAAAAATTTAAAACTAGACCCTGATAATTTAATACTTAAAATAACTTATAGTCGTTATCGCAATTTCTGTAATCAGCTCCTGAGAGATCTAAAAACTGAGTTTGAGAAAGCTGAATTTCTTAAAGCAAGAAATGATCCCAAAGCTACGTGGAAAGTTATTAAAACTGTAACTAGTACACAGCGAACTCATCGTCCACCTTCAGAATTGTTTAATGGTTCCGTTTCTAATACTACTTCCTTAAATGAAGTTAATTATTTCTTTGCTAATGTTGGGAAAAACCTCGCAAATAACATAATGCTTAATTCCAGAACATCCACTTATACGTCTCATTTATGTGACAAGGGGTCTCCGTCTAATTCACTAGTCATCCTTGAAACTGACGAGGCACAGGTCCTGCAAATCATAAACAGTCTGAGAGGTGACTGCGCGGTGGGATGGGATGGTATATCTGTTAGTGTGTTGAAAAGGTCTCGTGGTGTTTTGGCTCCCTCAATAACGCACATTTGTAATCTATCCATTAAAACAGGTATATTTCCGAATTCTTTTAAGAAAGCCTTGGTTCATCCTATATATAAAGCTGGCGATAGGTCAAATGTCTCAAACTACAGACCAATTTCAGTCCTTTCGGCGCTATCCAAGATCTTGGAAAGGGTTCTACATAACTCACTCTCAAATTTCTTACATACTTATGGGCTAATCGCAGATAATCAGTTTGGTTTCAAGTCTGGTGTCTCGACTGAAGATGCTGTGGCAAAATTAACTGATGCTGTGGTCCAGAAGATAGAGAATAAACATAAATGTTACGGTATCTTTCTTGACTTATCTAAAGCGTTTGATACGGTGTGTATCCCTAAACTTTTTACAAAGTTGGAAGATATAGGAGTAAGAGGCCAAGCCCTAAGTATTTTTAAGGATTATTTGACTAATCGGAAGCAGAGTGTAATTATCAATCAGGAGATTAGTGGCGAAGAGAGTATTACATTTGGTGTTCCACAGGGAAGTATTTTGGGCCCGACGCTTTTTAATATCTATTTGAATCAGTTGTGTAGTTTAGAAATTCCTCACTGTAATATCTTTTGTTACGCTGATGACACGGTTCTTTTGGCTTACGGTGAGTCCTGGAGATCTGCTAGAGGAAATGCTGAGTATGCTGTCAGAGTTGTTATGGACTGGTTGTCATCTAATTTACTTACAGTCAATACTGATAAAACTAAATTCATTAGGTTTTATTTATTTATTTATTTATTTATTTATTTATTCCTTCATCGAATCAACAGCTCTTAGAGTACTATAAAAATAAACAGTAAAATAGATCTTACAGCCAATAACAGATTCGCACTATATAAACCAAAAACTTATACTATAAGTAAACTAATATTTTGTCGATTAAGAGCATAATAACAAGAAAATAAGAACAATGAGTGCCACGATAGTTATATACTTTATATAATAATAATTGTGTTATATATAGTTCATCCAAATAAATACCAGGAATATCACATACACACATATCATACTATACCCAGAAATAAATCACACAGTTAATATTAATAAATAATAATAATATTAATAAATAGACTAATTTAAACATATAAACATAAATACACATACCCACACACCTCTTTATAAACAATTTACCTACCCACGGAATAAATAACGAGAGAATAATTTCAAAAGGAAAGGCTTACTCATGGAAACCGATATTTATATCAATGACGAGAAGACTATATTACGAGTATAACTGTATACGGAAAGTAAAGTATACATTAATCAGCTATCACAGAAAAGACATCCCTTTTAAACATATTTTTAGATAAATAGAAGATATCAGAGGACATGAAACGTTCATTGTAGCACCTCAATGTGCGGTGGACTATGGAATTCTGTGCATATTTGGTATTTGTGTAAGGCTCACTAAACAGACGAGTGTGTCGTGTTCGCTTATTCGTGGCTGTGAGACGAAGAAAAAGCGATAATAAGTTAGGACAGTTGATGTTATCATTCAAGATATCGTACATGAACATCAACTGCAGGTAAGTACGCCGCTTTTCTAATGTTAATAAATTATGAGACACACACGACTCTGCGTAATCCAAATCTTTCCTTCTTGTTGTTGTAAATTTTGATAGCGCAAACCCCTAATCCTCCTGATTACTCTAATATACTTAAAGCGCATTCTTGTGACGATTTTTCGGACCAATGCCAGTGTTCACAACTTGAAATGGTTCCCTACACTAAATACCTCGGTGTTATTATAGACTCGAAGCTGGACTGGCACAAACATCTTGACGCTCTTGTTGGTCGCCTCAGGAAGTTGATATACATCTTTAAGACGTTGCGACATAGTGCCGACAAAGAAACACTTATGGTGGTGTACCACTCCCTCTGTGTGTCAGGTATTTAATGTTAGGCAAACTTACATCTCACGGGCTATTTTGCGACGTCATTCTGAAGCATCTCATTTAGACGAAGTGGCTAGGCACCGTAAATTTAAATCGATAGTACTGCGAGCACCCATGTGTCGAAGTGCATTTGCTGCGAGACAATATCGTGTACTTAGCTCTAATCTATACAATAAGCTTAATAAAACATTGAACTTTTATTCGTTGAATAAATTTGAGCTTAAAGGAAAGATTCGCACATGGTTGCTTGGTAAAAACTATGATGACACGGAGGAGCTGCTGGTTATGCGGCAATAATCTTCAACCTACATCACGCATTTATATATCTGAAATTACACTTACGTTCAAAATCCGTCATCTGTACGTAAATACTTGACACGGCACAGCGTGCGCGGGTGCTTTTGTCCTCCATTGCCCAACTCTTAAGAGGCTGGTCACTGGGGGTGGCCTGCGGCCGCGCGCGTGAGCTAGTCATAGTCCTAATTTTATGAGATTTGTAATGTACCTAAATACCTAATTAATATTCTAACTGTATAATTTTTGTTGTTTTTTTTTTGTTTTTGTTTTGATGAAGGATCCCTGCCACCCAAGATACAGGCTTGCCTAGTTTGGGGGGTAGGAGTTCAATTAATATTTTTTGTTTTTTTTTGTAACCTTATCATTATGTTGTCTATTTTTGTTTGTTTTTTCTTGAAACATTGTTGTGGTGTGAAGGTTTTTATGAATAAATTATTATTATTATTATTATTTATCCTAAGGGCAGTGAGGAATTAAAAAACTACACTCCAGAAAAAAATGTTGCTTCGTCCCTTAATTTTCCAACTACTTTAATTTAAAACCTAAGGAAAGACATACTCGTATAATAGTATTTTAAGCACAGTTATCGAACACAAAGTAATGCAATTTGAAAATAACAAATGCTGGCACACCTCAGCCGGGTACCCCAGGGACTGGATCTCTCGGATGTTTACCCTCAATTCTGAAAAGATCTGGCTAATCCGGCCGCTCCCAACGGGGCCGCTCTTCTGATATGTTATCCTACTCAAGCCTCTACTTGTTATTTTGATACTCGTCTTTGCAAATGAACATTTTCCAAACGTTATTTATATGAACACTAATTTAAAGTCACATATATTAATAAATAACTGGGTATTTCCCATGTTTAGATTTATTTAAAAATATGGAAAATCTAAACATGTAATTTAATACAAATATTTGTAGTGAAATCATCATGTAAGTTTAAAATCGTATATTTTAAGTAACTTTCAAAGGATCTTAAAACCTATACCTAAACAAAATTCATGGACAAAATTCAATTAAGTGTGCTTATCAAAGTTTAGTTAGAACGTTTGCAGTAAACGAAGCAATTGTAAGAATTTGAACGGAGGCCAACGGAGTCGCGGTAATGATCCGAGAGGGCATGCATAATTTAACCTCGAACAGCTTGTTTTGTAATGTTATTAGCCGGTAATCTCGCCAGAATACACCTAACAACATTATTTTGCGCAAGCTGAAATATTAAAATAATTTATTATCATTAATAAACGCGACTGAGAATGAACTTCGTTTATACTATTCAAATTAGATTGAATAAAACAACATCTAGATCTGAGATATCTAGTAACACTTAAGAATTACTGATGTTTTGTTGGTGATAAAAGGTTTTGGATGTGATACTAATACTTTGTAATTCCATTTTGTAGAATTTATTTTATGCGCCTGAGATTTCGCCCTCATCGTAACTCTAATCTAATATAATCGATAAAAGGTAGCCTATGTTATTCCAGAGCTCCTGCTGTTCTCATTTCAACATTTCATCGCAATCGGTTTAGTCATTTTTACGTGAATTCATTTAATCCATACCTCCAAAATACTCAATCTTCACGTATAAAATATTTTGTGCAACGAAACTTAATTAATAATTCATAAAATGTAGCCAGGATAATATTTTCATGTATTTTAAACAGCTTTGAATATAATGTTAATAAAATGTCTGGTCTAATCCTGTGGAAGCGATGAGCGAGAAATAACTTTGGATGTAGCCAGTCTGACTTTGCAATGATAATTTAATCACGATGTAAGTGAGTAGACGACTCTTATTATTGTCTTGAATGCTGTAATAAAATGCTTGATTACATAAGGATTTTACATTTTATAACGCCCTTAATCTTATTTGATTGAGACGTTTTATTGCTTAGGTGCTTTATTATATTTAATTGAAATTACAAATGGTTTTTCGCCACGGGCATTCGCCTGTAAGTAACCTTACACATTCGAGTGCTCTAATCTACGTTACAGGTGAATGCTCGTAGTAAAGGAGCACCTTATATCAATTATTATTGATCTATTATATTACATTTCGATTTATTTTTGTTTTCTTAGGGCTGATTTTTCATTCTACGGATAAAAGATATCTGTCGAATAAGTTAGAACCCAACCAAATTTAAAAGCCTTCAAATTTTGATTCTTAATAATAATTCCTAATATCATAGTGACGTTTTCTATTCGGTAGTGTTACATTTTATCTGCAGATATCTAGGGATTTGAAAACTTAGCCCTTAGTTTTTTTTTTTCAAAACCATCTTATTCTAAATAAGTATAAAATATAGTTATTTACATAGTTCAGGATGCATTACGGTACTCATGCATTACTAACTTCCCGGTCCGCACACACTGTTTTGGCATTCACAAATTCGACGCCACGGGTTTGTAATGTGTATTTGTGCACGGGGTTATAAAGGGAATGATTAACCTTAGTCGGTAATCATGTGTACGTACATAGCTACGTACCTAACATATTATAGTAGATATGTAAACACGCCGCTGAGCGCTCGTGGCTCAGTTGATGGAGATACGAGGATCGCATTCAGTGGCACGCATAGCAACTGTCGACCGTTTGCACGAGTTAAGCACACAGCCACTGCCGCTGCTTGCACATTATTGTTGCCGAATTAACTTGCTATCTTAGTGTGTTGTCGCTTGTTTCACTTAGGTTCGATTTGTCGTACTACGGGAAAATATATCTGTCGAATAAAATTAATCACTACCAATTTTAAAAACTTTTAAAGGTTCGATTTCTTTTTACCCGCAAAGAAGGGTAAAGGGTTATTTAAAAGGTTGTCACGTTTTTATTAGGTGGTATACATTTTATCTGACAGATATATTTATGTAGAGTTTGTAAAATTACCCCTTATATAGACAGTTAGGTATTCACTATTCGAAACACTATCACTATGAATTCATGATTATAGACAAATGTTTTGTGATCATGCCAACATGAGAAAACAGACCGGGTCCACTAGGCTTCTTATGATATTTCAAACACCTCTTGACTCCTTTTGATGGCTTAGTATGAAGTTGAAGCGAATCATAATTAGGAATGTATGTAAATATAGTTGGTATATGGCTGGGGTACTCCTTGCACTAGCCTAGTTGGTTAGGTTGAGGCTAGATGGTGTTGTCTGCAACTTCCTGGATTTTTTTTTTACCTATGATTCCTATAAAGATATAAGTGAAATGAATAAGCTTGATGCAAAAATTGTCCGGAAATATACAATAAAAAACATAGAGATTTGTAGGAAAAATATCACTGTAATAGTGGGTTCAAAAGACAATAATTTAAATCGCTCTGATTTAAAATGAAAAAAATAGCACCATTTTATGTATTTTTCTTCTTCGTAGATATATGTACTGGAAATTACAGTAAATATATCTGAGTAATACACAATGAAAAGTGACTGTGAGTAAGGTTAGGATTGGTAAGGCGGGTGCATTAGCTTCAAGACAATTGAATTAAAACAACGATATACTGCGAGTTGGCATTGTACCAATTAACTATCTGCACAGTTATTGAATTACGAGCTGTGCAATTTACGCCTCGGCTGGAAATGACTTCATAGATAGTCTATAATGACAATGAACCGATCATCTGACCTTTTAACCCGACATTAACCTCTTGCCTTAACGATGCTATAACAGTCTGAGGCCAATCGGTCGCTTTTCTTATGTTCTCTAGCTGCGCCCCGTGGTTTAATCCGCTGTATTCCTGCTCCCAGAAGAAAAACGGGATAAAAAGTAGCCTATGTGTTTTTCCAGGTTTCCAGTTACCTACGTTTTAAGTTTTATCGCAATCAGTTTCGTAGTTTTTGCGTGAAAGAGTAACAAAGTCACATACATAACTTTCTTTCGCGTTTATAATATTAGTAAGAAATAAGATTTTGCTCCTCGCGACGTTTATCTCTATTTTATTTGTATATAATATAGCATATGTATTGCGTTCTAACCGACTACAACCAAGGTCGCTCATCGTTCGGGACGTGTCGCGTGCAGGTGATAAATAGCGGAACGTTGTTGTCACTTTTTGCTAACGAGACAAGGTGTCGGAACTCGCGTGTTGCTTGCAAACATTCAAGTAACGACTCGGCTCGCGGTGCGGTATCGAATATCACGTATTTGTGGGTTTTACACACGATTTTTTTTCACAAAAGTTGATGGTTCGGCGGGACGATTGGCGGAATGTTTTCGTCCGATTTTAGGAACGGAGATTTTTCAACACGGTTCAGTAGGGGCCGTGTCGTACAACTGCACCGATGACAATAAATATCGGGCGCAGCAAGCCGTGAAATCGAATAGGCTTCGCCTGTGAGCGCTTTACAATCAGCAGCCGGCTGTCGTACGGTATGCTTCTACTAGCTGCTATAACTTACTGACGTTTCCATGCATAAAAAGCTATTAGGTAATTCAAGGACTGCTGTTTTAAAACTATTTGGAGTTGTATTAGAGTTACTTACATTGAATGTACCTATAGATAGACATGCCAGCACATTTCGAAACAAAATCTCTATGTGTGCCTGATTTTTTTTATGCGTGCTGTGGGTTTGTTTTTAAGCATTCTAGTGGGATCCATGTCTATCTGTACCTTAAATTCATTTCAACGATTAGATGTCTTACACAGCGTAACACATTTCTAATGATGAATAAATAAACGCTATCACACATTAATCCGAAACAAAGTGGAATCGTAATACGGTAGATCGCAATGATATATTTTAAACATTTGCCAGATGGTAGGTGGTATCGGAGTAATTTGCGGTTGTGATGCCCCCTCCCGCGCACCGCGTGTCCCCTGACGCGTGTTCGATTAGAGTACAAGTAATTCCGGAAAGGAAATTGAAATCTTAAAGCAATGCCCCACGGACTCCATGTTTCCAACACAGCGTTACCATAAAATGGAAACAAACAGGAGTTTTACAGTATTGAAGCGGTGATTTTTCTACATTTTGAATTGTTTTATGTATTATTTTAATTTTATTTGCGCTTGTGAGGGCGTCGGAGTAGCTTCTGAAGCATCTTGTTAGGTAGAAATATTTTAACATTATATTATCAAGGCACATGAGGATAACTTATGGTACAATTCCTATTAGAATTTCTTTAAACACAATTCGTAAAGATACCAATTGTTGGACCTCCACTCCAATTTAAAGCCACAGTACATTTACTTACCTAGAAAAAATATTTTTTGTAGAGAAATCTACTGTGCCAAAAAATTGCAGTGGAGTGCTAACGAAAAGGTATCTTTATCCTATATGAAGTACCTAAAATTCAAAAACATCAATCAGTTACATCCAGTTAACGCAATTTCACTTTATCAATAATATTGACTGAAAGTGGCGTACAGTCAGTAGGTACCTACTATCTAATGCAAAGTAGAACAAGTACATATAGGAACATTGTTTCAGTACTTTCAGACGTACGAGTATTCACAAACAGGCAAGTAATCGGGTGTGGAGTAATGAAGAGGGCTCAGGAGTTTAATTTTCCTGTTCCGGCGTCCCGCCCGCGCCACTCCGCGCGCGGCCGAGCGGCGGGCGACGGGCGTCCTGCGCTCATTATCGCCACGACAATGCCTCGCGCTTCGTCATTTGCGTTGCAACTCACGCTGCCACGCGACACTGCCTGTCATAATCCAAACAAACAATAGTTCTAGCGATTCCATTGTACTGTTTAATGAGCTAGAGCTCTGATTATTAGGAGGTTAGTTTTTTATGTAAATACATTATAGATATACATTCATTCCTATAGATCTTACTTCTTACTAATATTTTAACCGCGAAAGTTTGTATATGTATATGTATGTGACTTTGTTACTCTTTCACGCAAGAACTACTGAACCCATTGCGATGAAACTTGGAATATAAGTAGGTAGCTACCGAGAATAACACAAAGGCTACTTTCTATCCCGATATTCCCGCGGGAACGGGACTTACGCGGGGCGCAGCTAGTATACATGTAATTACAAATATAATTATAACATAATTGACTGATCAAAGTAGGTAGAATCGGTATGTAATAAAACTTTTATGTTGTGTCTATTAAATGAGCTTATTAGTTACTATGGGCTTAACTATAACTTAGTACAATATATGAAGTTTTAAGTACATCAACTGCCTTGCACGAACGAATCAGTTTCCAATTACAAATAAATCAAACCTAACAGTAGTAAATAGAAAATACTGTCTGTTAGTTCAGCTACAGCAAATTTCCTCTCTGTAATAACTGTTCCAAAATACATTAGATGGAATTATGCAATAATAGGTAGTTTCTGTGTAGGACATTAGTCTCATGAATGAATCATCGCGTCCGTGTCCCGGACCGGCATCGGGCGAGGCAGGGCGGAGGCGGCACAGCGGTCGTATTCGATTAGTGAGAATAATTCCGAAAGGGAAATTGAAAAGCTAAAGTGATGCCCTGAGGACTTGCTCTTTCTGTTATTTGCGGCTAGATACCGCACCGCAGTACCGTACCGTTGTGAGCAGAATACACAACTAGTTCCACTGTACCACTGTACCACATTCGCTGTTCAACCTACGATGAACATTATTAACACGTGTTTGTGTCCGTATTTTGTATTCGGGAATTAATTTTGTAGCCAAATATTAAAACGGGCGTGTAAAAATTGAATAGAGATAATTAATATTGAGGATGTTGTTATGTTGAATGTGGTGTTGGGTTTTGGTAGTAAAGTTTTTAAGTTAAATACGATCGAAACGTGTTGTACTGTCGTCTTTTCTACTTTTAGTAGAAGCGTGCTATGATTACAGACCACCTCCTTTTTAGATTTTGCATAAGTATTGAGTGTACATTAGGTATTGTTCACGCCAAAAATGTGCTACATATAAAAGTATTAAATTTTTAATAAAAAAAGTATATAAATGTTTTTAGGTTACCTCCCCCGGGGTATCGTTAAATACCTATTTTAAAATTGTTGTGAGTTTTCTAAAACAATTTTACATTTTAGGGTTCCGTTTTCGAAATATTGTTAAAGCTCAGTGCTAGTTTTTAGAGTTCTTATATGTACACCCCCCTCTAACAGCCAAAAGTTTATACTTGGATACGTTATATGTATTCACAATTGTAGTAAATTTAATGATGTTTGGAAACTACGAAACCCTACACTCCGCGTGGCCGGACAGGGCACGCACTTGCCCAGTTTTTACTATCTGGTGTGATGCTGCTGAAACGATCACCTATCGTATATTAAAATTAGTTGTAAAAAAAACTAAATGACGTAGAAAAAAAAACTCATTCCGGTTTTGATCGCGTCGTTTTCACTATTTTTATATTTGAGTTTTATTTCAATGAATAATTTCAGTGAATTTTATTTCAATGCAAAATCGCGAAAACATAAGTAAAAAATAAATTACGTAAGTATGTTTAGATTCTATTTGATTCATTTCACTACCAACGACGGCATGACATGAAAAAACTATTTCTTGCTGACTACGAAACCCTGAAGATCAAAGTTATAAAACAAAGCAATTACAAAAAATAGGATAATGACATTTCCTCATTTAATCATAATTTAAAAAAAAAACAAAAAATTAAGAAAAAAAATCTAAAGCAGATCTATGATGATGCAATATTTCTAAATCGATTTGGTAAATCGTCTCTAAAAATATCATCGTAGTAATCAATGCAATCAGTAGCAAAATACCCAACAGATCGATTCCCAAAATTGTGTAAGCATAGTAGCTCCAAATATAACCAGTAATTAGTGATATTGTTGTCCACATTATTGGTTTTGTCTTCGAATTTAGTTGTAAACAGTAAGTAGTCCAGTCAGTCTGCTAATCCCGCCTTAATTAGCCGCTGTTTCGGGCGTTCGCACTCCGCTCACACACAAACCGAACATCGAATATACATAGAGCACTGTAAGCCCAAAAGTTTCGATAAAAGAGCTGTGACCAATTAAATGCGAGGGTTGTTGATACAGTTTTTCGTATTACAATTTCGTAATTGGTTTTTTAATGCTCTAAGCATTATCTACTAGAAATATTTCCAAGGAATTATCACTCACAGAGACGCGAGTTCGAAGGCTCGCTACGAGTGAACTTTTAACTGACTTTTAAAAAAGGAAGAGGTTCTCAATTTGTTACGTATTTATTTATTTTTTTAGGGATGTTTATCGAATACTCGATACTCGATAGCTTAACCAATTGAGGTGGTTCTTTTTTTACAGAAAAGGTGCTACGAGATAGTGTTATCAAAATTTGGTGAGTATCTGATGAGGATCTTCGGAATGATGGACAGAATAGCATCCTAGAATGCAGTAAATTTCTCAGTTTTGGACTCTACCAAAAATAATTTACGCAACGAATTGAGAATTCCTCCTTTTTTTGAAGTCGGTTAATAATCGACCCTTAAACAGCTAGGTACAGATTGATGGAGCACTTGAAACCACCTTCTCATCAGCAAACTCCTGAAAAATTAGAAGTAACGGTTACAATTTTGTTGATTGTTAATGGTAGCCATATAGTGATAAGGATAAATAAATATACAAGATGTAACGAGTAAGTCCTTTTAATCCGAAAGGGGGTTGTTCTAGACGTCTAGGCGAATTTCCAAAAGTCATAGAACAAAAGTTGTTCGTCTAGACGTCTAGAACAACCCCCTTTCGGATTAAAAGGACTTACCCGTTACATCTGTTATATTGAATAACCGACTTAAAAATGAACTCAAATACCCTCTACACATAGTTCCACCGACTTATCCGTTTTGTCATCTTAAGTCGGGCAGTTTTACTGGCTGGGTCCATATTGTAGTTTGGCTGCACGACTTCAGATGACGTAACAGTTAAGTCGGTGGCACTGTATGTAGAGGTTATTTTTGTTTTGTCCATCTTTTAATTTAAAGATTTACTTTCTTTGGAAATATATATATGATGCTTACATTTATTGTTAAAAGTCTGAAATTAAAGTTAATTAAAACACTTTTTACCGGGTTTAATCACGTTTTATTCATGATTTTTAAACAAACCGAGCTTTTGCCAACTTTACAGTTGGCTTTTTCAAGGTTGACTGAGATGTAATTTGTCTATTTTATTTAACATTCTAAAAAGTGACTGTAAACTACCGCCTCATAATTATTTGTAACAAAACGTTTATAGTTTATTGATAGATATTTATACTGAAGGGTTTCCTTAACAAAAAACACCGCACAAGTATGAGCCCGACTCCAGAAGGAGTTTCGTACCCTCATACAAAAAAACACTTTTGTTGGATGGACCCCACTTATTAATTCATTCTGTACTAGCTGCGCCCCGCGGTTTCAACCGCGTAAGTCCCGTTCCCGTGGGAATATCGGGGTAGCCTATGTGTTAATCCAGGTCCCCAGCTACCTATATTCCAAGTTTCATCGCAATCGGTTCAGTAGTTTTTGTGTGAAAGAGTAACAACCTCATATACGTCATACATACATACATACTTACATACAAACTTTCGCGTTTAAAATATTAGCAAGATTTTGTGAAAATTTCAACAGTCTAGCTGTGAACTGTGATGAACCATGATGTCATGAGGTACAGCCTGGTGACATACAGACAGACAATGGAAACTTACTAAAAGCGTCCTGTTTTTACCTGAAATTCACAGATAAAAAATAGTGTAAAACTATAACTTTTTTTTACAATTTTCGGTGTAAATGTCTATCTATTTAAGAATAATTGTCCGAGAATGTGCCGTGAAATAATTAACAAGCAATCTCAAGAGTATATTACCTGGCGATCTGCTTCCGCCGCCGCTAATCCCGCACTAATTGGTGGCCGCAAGACTATCGGACCTGAAACGGCAAACTCAATGTAATTACAACAGATAAGGGATTTACTCACAATTTATAAACCTAATTATAACACCAGCTTACTGTTTCCACATTTACTCTGAAATATTTATGTAATACGCGTTCGAGAAAAGTTTAATAAAACACAATATATACCGGGTTTAATTGATTAACGTCATTATTTTTAAACGACCGAGCTTTCGCCAGCTTTACAGTTGGCTTTTTCAAGGTTGACTCACTCAGTCATTCAAATAATGACGTTAATGAATAAAACGCGAGTAAAACCCTGTATTTATTGTGTTTTATTATGCAAAATCGCGAAAACCTTTGACAAGAGAAAATTTATCTCTGAATTTGCCACAAAAATAATAGAAATTCACAAAAATGTGAATTATTATCGATAGCGCTGTGAAATTCGAAAACAACTTATAAAAAGACCGAGTGATATTGAAAACCAAAGTTAGAATAACATTTCCCGACACAATATAATCCAAAGTAAAGTCATCTTCGACATGAAAGAAACACATCGAAATTCTTGGGGGGAAATATTACTTTGCAATCGGAAAATTCTTCGCTGAAACAACTCGTGGGGAGGTAACGTTCATTTCGACAAAAGACGAGCAATATTCCCCGTACAAAGGAAAGCACCCGATATATTCAATGCAGTGACACAAGAAATGGCGGCACAAAGCGGTAACAAAGCTCATATTGAGAGTTACATCGCGGTAAAACCTCTTCTGCGCTGCAATGATATCTACTGGACAAATACTTTTGATTTGTTGATTTTATAATGTTCGCTGTTTGCTATCTTCAGAGATTGGACTATAGAACTGTATATCGGAACGAAATTAATTGGTTAAAATCGTAACATAGCTTTGGGCTGTGTATAACTGACCACGTTACTAACATATGGATCTACCTAAATCCTTTAGAATGGTTTTATTGCGTTTTAGCTGACCCGGCTCACTTTGTATCGCCATCTTTGATACCAACAGCAATCTCCCCTTAGATTCCACAAGTAATGCGAAAATGCTTAAGTTTAGATGTTTGTGTTTCAATCATGCAAACACTAAACCGATTGCAATGAAACTTGGTAAATCTGGAGTGTGGATTAATAAGTAGGTAAGTCTAAACTTTGAAAATTACACTAAGAAACTTCGTTCTTAAATAGGCCTCGGCCAAACATACGTTCATACGTATGTTTTTTTTATTATAAAGGTTTTTTACCAAGTTAACCGGTTTGAATAAAGAATTTCGATACCCTGCTTTGATTTATAGGTAGATTTTTGTAAATTTGGTTGAAATCTTTACTTATAATAAAGGAAGACAGGATAAAAATTCTGTACTTGGAAGTAAAATAAAAAAATAAACGTCTAGGAGACTTAGGAATATATAGTAGTAGTAGAACCAAATTATATAACTTTTAAATTTCATGTCTTGCTGTCTGTTTCTCTGTTTGTTCCTTATACAATCAAAAAATTGGATGATTCAATTTCGAGAAACCTCGTGGTATTCTTTACATTGAAATCCAATTAGAAAAAGTAATAGTAATGAACGAAAAAGTCGGTTATGCACTATTTCTACGCAGACGAAGTCGCGGGTAACAGCTAGTAATAAATGAATACCTATAAAATAATTTGCGATCTGTTACCGTTAATAACCGTTACGAATATTTTTTAGGTCAAATTATTACTACGAAATAGTTTTGGCATTTCGCTTTTATTCAAATTAATAATTAGTGATATTATTTGTTTGAACAAAGGTAAAATTAAACGGATACATGACGTAATATTACGGTATTGATGTGTTCAATGTTTCGTGCTCAATTAACGACCTGTGAAGTTGACACATTTCGACTGATTAACATGCTAATGAAATAACAGATGACATGAATAAATTGTGAAGAATGAACGTTCATTTTCAACGTTTTACATCTGTTACCGAGTCTCTTTTTAACCAAAAATAGTAAATTGAAATATTAAAAAAATACGAAATAGAAATCAATAATCTTGTCTTGCTATATTCTTTTTTGTTACGCAACTATTAGGTTTTTGAGCTCTTTCTTTTTCAGAAATCGGAAACTGATTGTTTGCGAACAAGTTAAGAGTTTGAGAATTTTCATCGAAGTGATTTACGCATGCGCTCGATTTACGCGCCACCCCTCGAAGCCTTACGACCGCCTCCACAGCTACGGTTACAACTGAAAAATGAACCTTAACATCTCCAGCATAAAGGTTTTTTCCGGAGCTTGATCATCATCTCACAAATATTTTGAGATTTACGTCATCTTTAGTTCCAAAGTCATCATTATGTGCGCGTAGCAAGAATTAGAATTTCGTGACGAATTCTTCAGAAGTCATTCTCGGTACTGAAGGAGCTACGTTTTGAGTTTTACTGAAAATGTAACTTTACCGCCTGGTATTTAAGGTATATAATTCAGTGGTTTTACTATTTGGTACAAGGTTCTATGAGCTAGAGAAGAGTAGAGTTTCAGTCGCGTGCAAGGTTCGAGGGTGGATGCACGAGCTCTGCTTTCCGCGTCTACTTTGCACTCGTAACTTACTTCGTCGGGAAAACTTTGCTGTTTTATCGGAAAAAAGTTTTAAAATCAAAATGTATTAAATTTTAACCTTATTGTGAATTTAATGTCGATTAATAATACTATTTGTTATTTTTTAATTTTTTTTTATAAAAACTCTCTTACCATATTTCAATAATTCTTTTAAACCTTACGTTTCTCACTTCTGTAAAAAGTATCAGGTATGTAACTATAACATATTCCCTTATTAAAAGCTTCAAATTAAGATCATAACGGTATATACCTAATTATTTTAATATATATTGGCCTAACAGATTAACAAAACTCAAAACAATGACTTTAAAATCTCAGTCGTATCTAAAAAAAAAACTATAATTTAGCTATAAAATTCAAATTGTTAAATTACAATATAAACACCTGACTAAAATACAGAACAGTATTATTAAAATAAAACAACGTGTTCAGATATTCATTAAAATTAAAACACTGAATGTAATTCAATTCTCGTTTCAGGCGAAGCAGAAAGTTTTGCTACTTAATTAAGTGGATTAAACTACTCTTTGTAGTGCATTAAATTAAACTATTTTACGGTATGTTGTAACTAAATAACAACGAATGTAAATCGTAGTT
This sequence comes from Idaea dimidiata, assembly GCA_949358125.1. Classification (NCBI taxonomy): domain Eukaryota; kingdom Metazoa; phylum Arthropoda; class Insecta; order Lepidoptera; family Geometridae; genus Idaea; species Idaea dimidiata. The sequence goes on along the minus strand of OX442339.1, from coordinate 7,489,536 downwards.
AGTCAGGCGGTGCGGGCGAGCGGCCGGCAAGCGGCGGGAGGGCTGCCCCACCGATCCAGGCATATTTGCCATTTCCCCAACATTCCCTAGTTAATTAAAGCCCATTTGTACACTGTCTTGCGAAATATAATTTATGAAATGAGAAAAGCGTTTCAACGCTTTCAAGATATTTTACTTCTCGTAATAATACCTTCACATAAAGTGATTTATTCTATCTAAAATGAACATTTAAGCTTTACCTATAGTGTTGAGGTTTGTACTATGTTTTATGTTACAAACATAGTTCATTAGATCATAGTTTTTACATAGTTCAAGAATTTTCTGTAGTCATATTTTGTTGAAGATTTTACCCAGTGGTCGAAACTCGAAAGCCATAAATCTTTAAGTAATGCTTAAGTATTGACAAATAACTACGCCTCCACCTCCTTGTCAATTCCAAATAAGCCCGCCTTGAACCCGAGCTCCGCCTACCCGCGGAAGGTAAATAACTCCTGCCTATATACTATTTTATATAACTCGCAATGTACGGCTTTACATTATGTACGTACCCTCGGTTTGCTGACGCACGATATAGGATAATATTTCATACGTAGAGGTGAATAAAGTCTAACGTAACGCTTCCATATCAGGAAAAATCATAGCTAAGTCAAACTACCTGTTTTCAGAAAGTTTTTTCTTCTTTTCGAAATTGTGGGCTACCTATCTACCTAGGCTGGTATAAGAATAATTTTATCTAGTAGGAGACGTTAACTTCGAACTGATTGGCGTTAAATTGTTGTAGATTGTCAAGAACACAACAAGTACCGCAGTAAACAATGTAACGAATATTTTCTTCCCTAAAATAAGGAACGATCCAAATAAAATGAACACATTCAGTCAGAGCAAACAACGGAACAAATACAAACAGAGAGTTTATTACTAAAATACAGTTCTTGAGTAACAGGACAATGTTAACAAACAAAATCAACAGAGCGGGTGAAACTTTCACAGCTAAGAAGTCGGAACTGTGTATACAATGTCGGGGAGTACAGTGAGCTCTAACAAGCCGGCCATCCGAAGTTGTTAAACGCGGACTGCGGGGAATAATTCTACCAAAGTGGTCACTAACTGAACAGACAGTTTGGAAGTGTTCGCGGCTGCAGTGAACAGGCCGCTCGCATTCGGCTCGTGCTGCACTAGGCCACACTAGTCACTAGGAGGGCATGCTTCGCTAATGATGGAGACACACTCGCTCGGACGAAGACATACTCCCGCCACAGCCAGGAATCATATTGTCTACACGGACCACAAAGGGAGAAAGTGAGTATAAACTCTTAAACAATAATTTTAAACATTTAACATTTTTTAAATATTACTGTAATAATTATGGTCGGGCTCAGACCTAATATTAAAAAAATGTAAATTAATTGTAGACTTTTGATTGCGGTAAAATAATATCCGGCTGGAGCGAAAGGCGAGACCTTTAAAGCAAACAAATGGCTCCTATTATTTCTCTCAATTTAGTCTAACAAGCAACTTAGAGTCAAAGGTTCGACCAAGCGGGGAACTCAATGGCCGTGAATTTTGTAATCTTCATTAATTACAACTGAAAGTTAACTTTCCCTCTTATTACTGTTTCTGTTGATTTTATTCGAATTCTTCGGTGTGAAGTTTTGGAAAGTTACTAGTTAAAATGTATTTTAAAAAGATTTTTTGGATCAAAAAGATTAAATTTAAGTATCTACTTAGTATTTTATTTGAGCAAGGAATAGACTTTTAGAAATTATTTGGGTGATTACTAAAAGTCAGTTATATTACTCGTATAATCTTCAGACGACACCTCACCAAAACCACAGTATTCATACAAATAAAACTCGTAGCCAACTCATTTAATTATTCATTCGGCGACCATGGCCGGCGAAACGTCTCCATGGGGCGTCTCATGGAGGTATGACGAGGTACCTTATTGTCAATTTATTTTTCTGCATACAAAAAAATAGAGAAATACGCCAAAAACCAATTTATACCACCAACCAAAACGTGAGGAATAACCCAACCAATAGGTTATTCCGCAAAGGCCCATGAAGAAAATTCAATGAAATTGCATTACATGACATTTATTCCCATCTTAGAAATGAATCTTTTCATGCTTCAGTCGTAGTGAAAGAAATCTTCATATAAATTAAGAGTATAAAGTTTGGAACCAGTGCTATGAGAGAACTCGACCGGGAAAACTTCTCTAGAAACATTTAAATTCACTACTTAGTTTACTCTTTTTGACGTTTTATTACAACGTACTTTCGTTTCTTCGATTCGTTATTAACTCATAGAACTGAGGAACTCAAAATCCGGTTTGGTACCGTGATCGATTAATTAATCCTTCACTGGACCATAACACTAAAAAAATACATATTCCTAGAAGATCTAAAGACGAATGTGACAAACGAACAAACAGACAAAGTTATACACGGAAATAGGGTCTGTTAAGTTAGTACACACCCCTAAAAATAGTTTTTTCAAAATATCTTTCAAAAACAGACAACACTAAGTATTATAACTATTGATAATTTAAAACATTGTCAAACAATATTCACAAATATCAAAGTAAACATGACACATAACATAACCAAAACTAAACAAACATTCCGATTTAAGTAGAGTAAGTATAAAGGTACCTAGTCCACTGTCCAATGAGAGTCGTTGAATGAGGCCGGCAAGGACAGTCGAGTTACTTGTGCACAGTTCCGTTAGACACATTTTCGCAACAAGGTATTCACATTTCGAGGACTGGAAAGTTAGCGTTATCGCATTTAAAATAGAACGACAAACACATCTAACTTTGTGATGCAAAATGGACACAACAACGGACGTACAAAAACGTTCTTTTGACTGCTTTGGCAAGTTTTTTAGGCGGAAATGGTTTATGCATTTCTTGTGTCATTTTAGTTATTTAAAGCTTTAGTGTGACGGTTTTTATTTGACTACAATATGACAGATATTTAACAAGCTGTACTGTATTTTCTACATTTAAAAAAGTTATTCCGAGGCTGTTTTCAGAGTAATATTTATGGCTCGCGTTTGAATATGAAATGTTTCATAAATCTATTCTAATATTATAAAGAGGTCACGTTGTTAACAAGTATGTATGTGTGTATGTATATTGGAGGTAATCTCCGAAACTACTGAACCGATTTGAAAAAAAAAAACAATAGAAAGCTACATTATCGAGGAGTAACATAGTCTACCTTTTATTACCAATATTCCCACGGGATCTATGCAGCTATGAACTATGAAATACGCTTAGGTATTATTCCACAAAGATGTAAAGTTTGAACTAGCTAATGTGGTAATCTGTTTAATACACATATTACATGTATAGAGTCTTGAAGTTGAAAATATTTGGATGTGAGTCGCGAACTCGCGACACGTCTTCAAAGTGAGCTCAAGACGAGCATTATAAGTACCGACGAGCAACTCAACAAATTGATTTATTGAAGTTGAGCGTGTTTTCGAGTTGCGCCTGAGTATTTGGAGTCCCTTACTTTACAGATAAAGTGGAAATAAAAAAGAAAACTTCACAAACAGAAATCCCCTTGTTGCGAGATTTACGAGCAGACGCACCTCCAACGTAAATAACTTATGTACATGTAAATTTTATGTTTCAACGAATAAACAATCCTATCTGTTAACTAAAAAAGCTTTTGTTGTGTCGATATGTAGTTAGTTTTGTTTTATTATTTCATTTTTCCGATAAAAAATTCAATGCACGTAGTGTATTAAGGCTAACGATCAAAAAGTTTCAAAAACATTAGCTTCCAATTTCGAACTAATACAATTGAAAGCAAGTTTTAGTTTCACCCGACAATTTGCTTTATGAAATCTGATGTATGGCATCCGACTAAATGTGATCATTTTCATTGTAATTATACAAAGTCACGCGAAAGCGATTTTCAGTAGTTCAGATTTAACGAAGTTTCTTTGAAATGTAATTATTATTTACTTTTAAGTAACAAGTTTGTTACTTTTTCCCTTTTATTGATATATCGATCTAAGTTATTTAGGCTATCTAATTTATTTTTGGGTTAAAAAAAACCAAACACTAGTCGATTTATAAAAAAACCTAAAGTAATTGCGAAGCACTGTTATAGTAGAAAATGGATTCACGTTGTTCTGACGTGATGTTTATTCGTTGAATTAACATCCCGCAAATGCAAGCACAATTTAAGCGCTATTTTCCCGGCATTTCTGTTTGTCAATTAAAATATTTGGAATCACGAAATCATTTCAGTAACGGTAATTCGATCACTCGCAAAACTCACAAAAGTTTACATTTTGCAGATCAATTATGATTTTCGAAGTACTTCGGACATATTTTTATAGCATCAAGGTCCTATTTTAATATGTAAAACCATTTTGGGATAAACAATATTTTTATATTTAATAGTCTACATGGTTTATTAGCGCCTGAGCGCTTTACTATTATATATAAGTAAATTGTAATACAGGCAAGCCATACGACTAGAAAAAGAAAAATAATAGAAAAATACGAAAAGAAGAGGAAAATTGTATAGTTCCTACAAAGATATTGTCTCATAGATCTACATTGTCATTATTATTGAGACAATATTGATCCAGATCGCCTTATAGAAAAAAATCAGAAATAGGGCATATTAAAATTGTATAGGTACATAATAAAATTTGTATACAAAGTAAGTATAACAAAATTTAGAAGTAGTCACCTACTATAGAGTTGTATATTTTAAAAAGTTTACCTACTACGTACCTATATGTAAGTGATTTACAGTGCAAGTCACGTGTTCAAAGGCAGGATTGTTTGCGCGACGAGGCGAGTGGCACGCGGCTCTACCATTCCTCGATCACACGTATTGTTGCCCTTTTATGTTTGTTTCCTTCCGTCACATGCTTGAAATTCTTTTTAAAAGCAAAGTTATATAGCTAGGTGCAGATTCTCATCTTTGTTCAAATTTTGTATCTACCTGCATGCAGTACCTACGTGCTAAACAATCCAATTTATCAGATTTTATGGTGATTTTGTGATTTTTTTACTAGTTTTCTGAAATGGGTTTTTTAATATAACTACCTACGCCCCGCGGGCGAGCATAAGTCCCGTCCCGCGGGAATATCGAGATAAAAAGTTGCCTATGTGTTATTCCTGGTTCCAGCTAGTTATATTCCAAGTTTTATCGCAATCGGTTAAGTACTTTTTGCGTGAAACAGTAACAAAGTCATATAACATACATTCATAGAAACTTTCAATGTTTATGATGTTAGGAAGATTAAATAGGTACCTAAATGAATTTTACAGATTAAATCTCTAATCTGTTATTTTATTAAACTTCCTGAAACGAGGTCTTTACAGTTCTAATGGTTACAAGCAGAGTTGTTTAGGGCAGTGGTAGTTAAGTTCTAAACTCTTGAAATAAAACTCGGTTTCCGGTTTTAATCGCGTTATTTTATTAACAGTATTGTTACAATGCCGTACTGTCTTTTCATTGTCTTTACAGACAGTTTTCTCAGGGTAGGCTCTACTCTGAGAGTTAGTTCTCTCAGGATAGGTTAGGTTAACTCGTTCGTTAAAAATTGACACAATAGAAGAACTTTATCCGTTTTCAAAGCCGGTTAAAATACGAGATAGGTAAACAATGTATGTTGATAGTTGTGAGTTGTGACTGATGATGTGTTAGTTTACTTATTTATTTACGAACGTTAGAGCAAACAGCATTTATAGTGAATTATTTACACAAATAACAAGAGTCGACGCGTTGAGAGAAATAGATTTATCGTGCACAATCACAGATCAGATGTTGGTATTCCATCCAAAGCCCGGGAGAGCAGGCTTCGTATCGACTGAATTATTTACACTCGCATTACTCTTACGGCGGGTGTTCCAGGCAAATACATGAATGTAGTCTGAGTGCGTGGCCGGAAATTTAATTTTTATGTGACCCTAATGCGGCGCTGGCGTACGGTTCCAATCAACACTCGTTATGTTAAACTCTAGGTTGCTTGGAAGAAATCACTTTAAGCGATAAGGCCGCCTATTAGTATATCTTTTTTTAAAGTAACTTACAGATTTTTATGTTACATAAAGATATAGGTATTTAATAAGTATTAAATTAGTCAAAAATAGGTTTCGACTATATACTATTACACATTGAAAATTAATTTCAACAGCGACAAAAAAAAAAGAAAGTAAGTAACGACATAATTCAACATAACTACAACAGAACTGATATTTCTAAAATTACCTAAATAATTAATGATAACAAAACTACACACAAATACGAGTATACTTACGTAGTGCATGCACCTACTTGTGAATATAAAATGTATCAACTATAGTTAAAGAGATGAATAAAAGTTGTTACACAGTTTTCACGGTGACTACGAATATTAACTTATTTTACAGATGAAGCAAAAGGGTTTAATTTACATTTTAAATTTTATGTAATATTACTAATTTTTGTATTGTTGATCAAATAAAGCGTTTATCTATCTTTTTATACATTCAAACGGTGCCGGTGCTTCTTCTCATCTGAGTGATGTTTCCGGTTGCCCGGGGTCCTCTCAAACCTTAAATTATTTGTTGCCGGTACAGTAGATAAACTCATCATTGATTACACCAACTGTTCAATATTTTTTATGACCCGCTGCCTGCTGGACACGGGTTGGTGTCAGTCAGGCGGTGGGTCGTAGTAACTCGTAGTTTACTGAGAGAACTCCAGGTTCGGTAGTCTCCCGCAGACCTAAGGGGTTGCCTTTTACGACACTCGCAGGAACAGATGAGGAAGCTCATCTCTTATTATTTGCCAGGGTTACGCGGTAAAGGTAAAGTCTAGTTATAAACCAATGTAAGGTAACTGCAAATCTGTCAGACTTTAAATTCACAAAGACGGTTAAAAGAATAGTCAGTTCACAAAACTTTCGCTGCCTTACTGGATTGGCCAAAAAATCGTCACCGTAACGGTACATTTTATTGCATCTCATCTAAACTTCGTTACTTGTAACGCCTTAACACTTAACATGGTGCTAAGTCCTCTTTATCCAAACGACGTTTAACTTAAAGTGAGCAAATGTGAGTAAGTCGTCGTTAGATTATATGAGTGGGTAAAGTTGAACAACTTCGACAAGAACTAACTTCGAGTAGGTAGCTACTATTAAAGTAAAACGTCTGTGGCAAACTCGCCGTCGTCGCGTATTATTTCCAAACGATTTCGCGATTCGCAAATGATGAGATGAATTTTGCAACTGCGGCCAGATCGATTCTTTCAGGAATTTATGTTTATGATTATTTTTGTTTCTATCTTTTATTAGCGACTTAAATATTTATATAATCTGAGGCCTTGGTAGGTTTACACTCTTGGATCAAACGTTACCTCAAATTACATTTATTTTAAGTAACTGACTTCCTATTAAAAACACTTGTGTATGGTAAGGATTTACGGCATAGATAATTTTAAACCTAAATGGCATAAGAACCAGTGGCACAGTCTCTGTATCATTCATTATACATTGTGCTTCAATACAGTGAACTCTCAATATGAAATGATTATCTCACCTCATTTCATTGATATCAATTAAATTTGTGTTTCGTACTCATTTTATTCGAAAATATGTTTAGTTTGTTTGTACGATGCCATTTAAGGATTTTTGTCAAAATTGCTACAAATGCGTTGTTAAAATACTGATGCATTTCAATCAGTAACCTCGCGGATATTGTATCGTCATTTTAAAAACAAAATGTAATTACAAGTGAAATTACCGTACACAAGATTGTAAAAAAAGTTGAAAAAAAAATTGTTGACAAGAACAAACTAGATTTAAACATAAATAAAAATATATTCACGTTACAAAAATTCGTCTCTTGAGTAACGTCGAGCCAATTATGTTACTTTATAACCTAACTAGCTACGCCCCGCGGTTTCACCCGCGCAAGTTGCGATCCCGCGTTGTTCTTAAACCAAACTATCGCAATGCAAAAATCCACACTTAAACGGACGACCAGGGAAGTACTGATGATGCCAGGCGCGGTAGCGCCTGGCATCATCAGTAGGTAGGTAGGTGAAGTAAGGCAAAATTTGTTCATGACGATGGATGACGATCGATGGTGATCGATGACGATAGATGACGATGGTTAAAAAATAACAAAATAACGCAATTTCTATTTTTTATCCGGATATCCGGACTTTTCTTTTCTTTTCTCTTTACTGCTCCGTTCCTATCTATCGTAGCATGATGAAAAGTATTCTATAACCTGCCCAGGAGTATGAAGTATAATTGTACCAAGTTTCGTTTAAATCCGTCCAGTAGTTTTTGTTTCTATAACGAATATACAGACAGACAGACAGACAGAAAAAAAAATTACTGTTTGCATTTTTGGCATCAGTATCGATAACTAAACACTCCCCGATAGTTATTTTGATAATATATTCAATGTACAGAATTGACCTCTCTACAGATTTATTATAAGTATAGATAAAGTCAAATGTGAGTAGACATAGAAGTTATGTGACGAAGGTTTGTTTAATTTGTTATCACGAAACCCCAACTTGCTTCTTATTAAAGCGATTTATCGTTACAATAATCCATGGAAATTGAAAGATGTATGTTGCAGGAGACAAGGCACCTCGACGCTCCCCTCGAGGGTGTAAGCGTTGTTTTATGGTCGTCGTGTGCCAACAAACTTCGGCAACTGGTTTATGATCCTAATTTATAAGTGAGCGGTGGCGGGCGGCGACCGTATTTATGACTCTTTCTGGGACTCTTCCCGAGAGTGCGTTCAATGCGGTTCCATTCACTTTTCTTAACATTCACCTTACGCCGCTGCATGACAATAAAGATGTATCATACATAGGACGTCAAGCCAAAATTTATTTTTCATCACGAAAACGAACATCTCATACTATATCGGAGTTACAGGAAAAAAACGATAGTGAATATAGATCTTGAATAATTATTTCCCAATACCTATATCCAAAGAAACACCCGTCAGGTTTTTTTTTTTAATTTTAGAAACATAAATTAAAAATGTAGATAAACAATATTTTCTCAATTCAATATTCTAAAAATGTTTTGTCAGTAAGCCTATCCACAAAAATTACAATCGTAACGTGTTTTCAGTTGTTCAACAAGGTCGATTACTTCAGCACATTTTATAATACCTAGATTGTATTTAAACGTCAGCTTCACATATTTTTTTGCCAAAGCTTTTCTCAAGAGGACGCATTCGTGTTTTGAAATGTAGCCGCTGAGTAACTAACGAATACGAATCCTAGTACCTTGACACACTTGGCATTACGACTTTTAATCTTCTTCGACTTTTCATCTAACAAGTCGAAACTAATTTTATTCGGTCGTAAGTCGTATTTGCAGAAACCAAAAGTTTTAATATTTTGGTTCTGGTTGTTTTCTCCTATCCCGAAGTCCTGTTATCTAATCTTCAAAGCAACGCAGGTACGCAATAAATAAAAGCGGTTACAATAATGTGGTAGCATAAATTAATTTTCAATTTCGCTTTGACGTTTTGCTGAGCTAACCGACGTGTCTCTCAGAGGAGGTATTAGCCTCGTACATGACATCCAGTGGGTACCTACGTTGCACCCTTGCTGTTATATTTCGACTAGGTATGACGTTTTCATGTTACATGCTCTCTGGTGCGTTCAGATAGGAACTATTATTTAAGCCGAATTGTTAATTTCTCAGACAAACTAAGCAAACTTTGGGAGCCTCATTCTTATATGGTTTTCTATGTATCTACCTTAAATTATAGGTTGTAAATAATACTTAAGCTTAATAGAATTTTGAGTCTAGATCGTGTTTGTACATAATATTTATTAAAATTTAATTAACCATGTACAAACGCGGTTGAGACGCGAAGTTCTAATAATAATAAAAATTAATCGTATAATTTTAGAAAGTGTAATATACTCTATATATTTTTTCTCTAAAAGTACACGTTTTATTAAATAATACAAAATTCTTCTTCGCCTTCTTCTCCGATAAATCAATTCTAGATATACTTTACCCAATACTTAGCTACGGATAAGTAAGTAGCTGTACCCAATACCTGCATCATCTGTAGCTGTATATCTGTATGTATGTAACTGTTCTATAGACGATCAAAGATATTTTATTCAAAAAACATTCGTTGCATTTTCCCGAGGTAGCTTTGAAATATTGTTTCAATTTCCAAATATCTGAAGCAGACGTTTATTTATAACAGTTCGAGTAGCAGTAGAAGTTATACAGCGGCAGCGGCCGAATACTGAATGCAACATGCAAAAGCCATTGAGTAACACGGAGTGAATGGATGTCCTTGCTAACGCCGCCGGGTGCCGCCCATTGTGTGAACATGAATGTGACATTACTTGCTCACACTTTACTACCTATCCACTACTTCCAAACCGCGATATTGGAATAATATTAGTGAATATCACGTTTGAAATTTCTAATTTTAAACAACAAATACGGGGCCGAAAATTGTTAAAATATAAATGGCTTATTACCACATTATTGCTGATGTCGTCGTAAATTTTCATAGGATAATGGTAACGACTATTAATGGTATCCTTTTGCAGCGTCAACACATAAATTTTGAGTTGTTCCTCGGACGGAGTATTTGCACACATCAATATTCGATTTGGGTATCCGGTTTGGGCCGGTTGTATTGTACTTGTAGGTACATAATGCAGGCGTGTGACGGGTAGGTGCGCGTTGCGGGGTACGACCGAGCGAGCTACGGCGGCGGCGGTTCGGTGGTCGTTGCATCGGTTCAAATATCCGACGCCCGACGATGGCTCACCGACACGAAGGAGGAAGGAGATTTCAATGCACTTGATTTATGAGCCACATAATGGAGCTCTACGCTGCATTTTGCTGCATGCAACCGACCGTTCGACCCGCTAGCCTAAACATCCCTCGCCTGAAAATATTACATTATTTTCCTAAATCATAAAAGTTTCTCCCTTCGAATAGCGTAATGGTGTTACGGAAAAATTCAGAGCTTATTTCGATATAGCATATCGATGCGCGAAATCGTTGCATTCTATGATAATATAACGCAACTAGAGATGTTGTAAATGCAAAATAATAAGTCAGGGAGCGTCCTCGATCGCAACCAGCCTTAGCGATACGTCATTGGCAAATTGAAAACTTAATTTATAGCTCTCCCATCGTCTGAGCTTATGCAGCTTACTTTAGGCGACACCCCAACTGCTCCGGATTTTCTTATTTGGTACAGCTTTGCTCGAAGCAAATATATGAAAATACTTTAAATATACGAACTCTGCAGTCGTTAAACTGTTTTAAATTTATAGAGCTGAATAGTTTAGTGCAGTTGGTGGATAAAGTAGGCGATTACCATATGTTATCGGGTACTGATTTATATAACTTACAACCTAACCTACCTATAATTGTTTTATTATTAATTTCTGAAGAATGTAAGGTAACTTCTACTTATGTGCTGTTTTTGTAATTACTACATTACATTCATTGGTTTAAATTATTTTTTAACATTCATAAAAGAACGAGCGAAATAAATAACCCCCTTGTTTTAATAAGAGACGAAAAAATAATACCTCTTATTTTTTTCAATAATACTGTAAGTAGATACTTTTTTACCTCAACAATAAAATTATCTTTTTATAATAAATTATAATCATTATTTTATTCTGAGGGTAATTGTTTAATAAGGCGATGTAATACATTTATTTCATAGATAAATGTCTTTCTCCGATTTCATGCAGTATTTGTGCTTTTGGTCTTTAGTTGCAATACAATACTTTCATCGTCATCATCAGCCTGTTGCAGTCCACTGCTGGACATAGGCCTCTCCAATTGCACGCCACCTAGATCTATTTTTGGCTTCTCGCATCCAGTTTGGGCCAGCCTTCTTGCGCAAATCGTCGCTCCAACGTGCCTGAGGATAATACTTTAAGTTTCTAAATTAATTAATCAGTCTTTTTACTCAAATTATTACAGGTTATAAGGCCCAGGCACGGACTCCTGCGTATTAAATTTTGTAAAAATAATAATCCGAGTAAATTGTGTTTTGAAGTCGGTTTGGACACGCCCGTTTAAGGCGAAACATCTATATCTTTTAAGCGATCTCAGAAACACTTTTTTGAAGTTCACAATCAACTAAATCAATCCCAATGGAAAAACATGAAAACTAGAAAGATTACTCTCTTAATAACACCAAAATACTCAAAACCTCCAAAAAAAGTTGTTTTATTCAATGCGAAACGTAAAAGCGATGAAAATAGAGGTATCATGCGTCGAGGTAGAGTCCGCATCGCTAAGTGCTACCTTATTCAAGTTAATAGCCATTAGTTCGGTTCGTTAGTGGAATATTGCTAACGAATGTGCGGTGCTAGTGCCACAATGCATCGCATCGATTGTTGAAGCGTTCAATTAGCACACTCTACAATATAAAACAAACGTAAAATACCAAAGATAATTAAAATAAACGTATACAGTGACGACTAGCTGTGTTTCGCGATTTCGCCCGCGTAAGTACTGGTCCAGGGGGAATATCGGTATCAAAAGCCTATGTTACAAAATCAAAAATGTACCTTCCAATTGGTGTAAGATTTTTTTAAATCGGTCCAGTAGTTTCGGGGCCTATGATAATTAATTAAATCTTTCCTTTTTATAATTTTAGTTTAGATAGGAATGTTTGATTTTAGGCAAACGGTTAGGGCCGGTAATGGAATCGCTGTAGCTACCCGGAAAAAATATACAAGATGTAACGGGCAAGCCCTTTTAAGCCGAAAAGGGGTTGTTCTATACGACTTTTGAAAATTCGAAGTACTTTTCGTAAATTTAAAGTGTAAAGTTTACTCGAAGATCAGCTGTTTCTTAGAGTTCTAGGTCATTGACCTTATGTTGTACTTTAATTTAGTGTGGTCTACTACAATCAAACCTTCAATTACCTTTATTTTCAAAAGCAGCTGTTTTTTTAGGGAAACATAACCTCAAAATTTTCAAAAAAAAAGTTCGAATTTTCAAAAGTCGTAGAACAAAAGTTGTTCGCCTAGACGTCTAGAACAACCACCTTTCGGCTTAAAAGGGCTTGCCCGTTACATATTGTATAGACACGATTTTTTAATAAGAATTATAAACAGTTATCATCACAAAACTTTAAAAATCGTACGGTTTTAATAACTGCGTCAATTTTAATTATAAAATAAAGAAAAGCGTAGCATTTTTTCATTTGAACTACCATATCATAATATATAAAAAGTCTATAGGAGAGCCTTTCACGTTTATTTAGGTGGCCAAATAATGTTTGTTGAAAAATATCGACTTGACTTTTGGCGCGTTAAGTCTTACTAATATTATAAACCCGAAAGATTGCAATTATGAATGTATATCTTTCAGTTTGTTACTCAATCACGCAAAAACTACTGAACCGATTGCAATGAAACTAGGAATATAAGTAGCTCGAGACCTGGAATACCACGTAGGCTACTTTTTATCTCGGTATTCCCGCGGGATCGGGACCTACGCGGGTGAAACCGCAGGGCGCAGCTAGTACTATTTATTGGAAAGCAAACAAAGTTGCTACTGTATAGATAGTAGCATAATAATGTTGCAAGATTCACGAATCCTATATTTTGGGAATTATGACAATGGTCTCGGGTGGTTCACTCGCTACTAACTTAATGGTAGCGGTTTCTTAATTTATGTGGCGAAAAGCATAACATAGATGACAACAGATATGGATATTACCAGATATTCTGCGCTACCATGATCGTCCCTCGTTGGTCTGTCGCTCAAAAAACTAAAGTAAATTATAAATAAAAAATACCCCGACTACTTTTGAAAACCAGAGTATTTAAAAAAAAAATTGTTTAATTGTTTTTTTATTTATTTTAGTATTTGATGTCAAAATCAAAATCAAAATAGTTTATTTATTAGCTAAGATACTACAAATGTTACGTTAATAGAATGCTTCACTTGTCATTGCGATATTTTAACTTTAGGAAATGCTTTTAAATAAAATCTTGAAGGATCGACCAACATAACCTACCCTGTTTGTAAAAAAAGAAAATTGGCACAATACTGTAAAAGAAAAATCTCTATGAAAAAGTATCTGTCGAGAGAGGAAGTTGAAGAGTCAAGCTGCCGTGACGCAGATGATTAATATGGCTCATTTGCGGTGCGGCTACGTACGACCGGCTACGATCTACGAGCTACGCTACGAGGCTACGAATGCTACGTGCTCTCTCGCGGGGTTCGTACATCGTTTACGCTTCCGACGTGGGAATTTATTAGATTCCACCCCATTTCTATCTTTTATCTCTATTATTGTGTTTAATGCAACAATATACAGCGTCTGACATATCACAATGGTTACTAATTGTTGTTGTATTAATCATCATTCGTGTGTACACTGTTGATATAAGGAAGTGTTGCTCGCTTTTTACGGATTTTATCCTTGTTTATATGATCTAATGAGATCATCTCATCGTCGCGGCATTTTAGACCTCATCGTCGCTTTCCATCAGGTGAGATAGTGTGATAGTGATAGTCAAGCGTTTACCCATCAACTATTTAAAAAAAAACTATTTCATTAGATTAGCGTACCGTAGATTAGTGCAAATTTTTTGTTATGGTCGAAAGGGGGTGTGTCTCAAATAAGTTTGGGAACCCCTGCAGTAGACGAAATAAAACACAACCGGCTAAGTGCGAGTGGGACTTGTGGGAGTGGCACACGAAGAGTTCCGTATTATTGCAAAAAAATCGGCTAAAAACACGTTTGTTGTTTGGGAACCCTTCTTAAATATTTGTTTATTTTTGTTTTTAATATTTGTTGTTATAGCGGCAACAGATATACATCATCTGTGTTAATTTATACAGCCTGGTGAAAGAAAGACGGACGGACGAACGGATAGACAATTTAAGTCTCAGTAGTAGGGTCCCGTTTTTACCCTTTAGGTACGGAAATACGTGTCCGAAGCGACATGTACATTTCGTAGGTTAGGCGCTATTTGAACATTACCGACTACACGCCTGGATCTTTTGAGTATACATAAGCAAGCTATATAGCGCTGGTATGCGAGTATAAACTGTAAGCACCGGTATGAATAGTCAAAAATGAGAAAAACGATGTCATCAGTCACCTAGGGTTGACTGTTTCTCTCGTTAGAATTTATTCTAGTAATAATTATGGTGAAATGTTCAGTGCCGCGGTGTAAAAATGATTCGCGGATCACTATTCAACCTCAATATTTGAATATCTATGTATAGAGCATCTGTTTACACTTTGCGCAGTGGGAAAATACCCATAGGCGCGCTCTATAGTTTGCTTATGTATACTTTAAGCCTGGACCGCTTTCTATTAAGTCGATAGGAAAAAAAAACAGTCTATTCATGACTTGGAGACGTGGTGCATTATGAAGAGTTTCGACTCGATTTCTTTAGTCAGTGTTCCGACCTACGCGTTGCAACATGGATGAGTATAGTTCGTGGTATACTTTACATTGAAATCCAATAGAATCCGAGTAGTTAACTAAAAAGTCAGCTATGCACTATTTCTACGCAGACGAAGTTGCGTGTAACATCTAGTACATATATGACGAACTGAATACTTCCTCTTTTTCTTTGAAGTCGGTTAAAAAACAGAGGTCTACTTCCACTCAAAGATTTATCCATTAAAGTGTTGAAAGAGTACCGCGTGGCGGATAGCGAGGCATTATTCGTGTAATTGGTTTCTAATGCCATATTAACCCCCCAAACGTGTTGCCCGAATGGCCCGAGAGATAAAGTGCACCCTTCGTTCCCAACGCGCGACCGCGCCGCGTTTTTATTTGAAGTATATTATTTAAAGGTATAAATATTTGTGGAAAAAAAGTTTTTTAAGTAAGTTTTTTCTCGTAATTATCATCAGGTCTTAAAATAATTATAAAATGGGATTAAAACCTAAAAAAAACCGTATTTATAAGTATGTAAAGCAGTAGTTGTTTATGTAGTAAAGATTTAGATTTTTATTATTAAAATGATTTTATGCTATCATCTTCTTTAGTCTAAGATTGTCTGATATCGATATTTTTGTGTCTTAATACGCAGTTCATTATTTAAGAGTTTTTTTTATTTCAAATTTTCAAATTTGTGGCATGTATTTCATGTAGGATATTTCGTACCACAGACAGAATATTATTTAAGTAACCACCGTAGATATCCATAGCTATAGCTAACGTCTACTTACAACGAAACGGCTTATCAACAGTTAGTTATTTTAGACCATAATTCTAATGATCCGTTGGTGAAGCGGTATCTTATATGGATTTGAGTGACAGACACTATCGAGTTCGAAACCTGACTGCAGTAATTCTTTTTGTTTGAATTTTATGTATTAAGTGATAACTTATATATTTATTTTTGCTTTTGTATGATTTATCTTAGTATAAGTTACACTTAACTTTAAAAATAAGAAAACAAAATGTTTTTTAACACTTTATTCTTACAAACAACGCCTTACAAGACTTGTTGTATTGTGGGTGGTTCTATAAAAAAATTCTAACTTTGCAATAATGCCAATTTAGTGAATTACATGTATGGTATAGGTAGAAACGTATTTATATTATACATTTTCTACCAAATACACAATAACATCACTTGTGACATCTTATTTTTTAAAATGCAAACACTTTTTATAAAAACACCCAACATAACACTTAGAACACAACACTAAGAACAATATTTTAATAAAGTAAAGGTCTACTTTAACTTTGAATTATTTGTTGAAGTCTATTTTTCATGCTATTCACCATATTGTGGCACAAATTGTTTCCACTCATCCACTCCCTAGTTGATGTCACTAGATTCTGGAGAATTTCTTTTGTTTCGCTTGACCACTGATAAGTCCCAGTTTGAAGTCATTTGACCCCACAAGCCACTTTATGTCGTTACTGGGTCTCCGGTTCTCCATATATTTTAACCCATAGCCGGATTGTTTTTCTCTGTAAGTAGATAAACCAGGTTATTAGTTTTAATGCTTCTTTTTGACATTGAATAGACATGACCATAGTATCCCAACAATATTTTAACTCACCGTTAGATTTAACGAATGTAATTTAATTGTTTTCTTCATTACATAACACTACAACATATTTTAAATGAAACTTTAAAAAAAAGAAAGAAATGCACAGTAACCACAATGGTTTATTCGTTTGTTGTGTGAAATGATTATATGTAAAAAGGTCAGTTTTTTTAAATTATGTTACAAGCTACCCACAATTTATTTATTATATTAATATTTTGTAGGTAGATAAACAAGTAGCCGTTTGTTGGTATAGATTCATTATTTCAATACGTTTGTTAAAGTTGGATTAGCAGACTGGTTAACTACCTTGCTTTGAGATTCAACATGCGGTGGTTCGAGCCCCATTCATTCCTCAATTTTTTTTAAAGATTTAGTGTTATTGTAATTTGATAATATAGGTATTGACGGTATTGTCAATCATAAAATATTTAGAATATGAATTTGAAATTACAAGTTGCCATCCGAGTTGATAGGTAATAAAGTTTTTATTTTGCTGTTTGTTGCGCTAGTAGTTAACACCTGTTAGCTATGCTTGTAACTAAATTGATAAACTAAACTTGGGTCGGATATTCTAACGCAGACATTGTTCTAAGTGGACGTTATAGCTGTAGTTATGGATATCTACATGGATACATAATCTGTATTCTGTCTGTACCATATCTGTTAATATATCACACTTATTTTTAAAAATATCAAAATTTGTAAATATAACTATAACTAAAGGTAATTTAGATTTATTGTCTGTTTTCGCGACATGAAAAATGACAGGAAAATGAGTCGTATTATTGAATACGACTCATTTTCCCTATCTTAAGGAAACCCTCAGGAAAGTGCCTGCAAAGGCATCAAAACGTAGGGACTACATTGTAACAACGCCGTTAATAAAACAACGCGATTCAAACCCAAAAATAAGTTTTATTTCAATTACAACAAAGCTAAATGGTGTTTGTTTTAATTTGTGATGTGTTGTATTGTTATATTTCACTGTCTGCTTTCCAAATAGAATAAAATAAATTAATTAAATATTTTCTACATGCTTGAAGTAGGTACTTTCCAAAGTGATTCACCAACTACTTGTTCAAAATGTTACTTACCGAGTCCCCGAAGCTTGTCTCTATCATAAACACGTATCTATGTTTATAGTGGTGTGGTGACACGTCCCCGCCACGCTTAAAGCGCTGTACCACTGCGCTGAAGGAATTTTTCATCGCACGATGCATCTGTCGAGTTGAATCCTCGGAAATTTATGACCTCGGCCGATCTCAGTGGCCACTTTTACGAATACCATTTTTGTAAACGTCTAAAGGAGATAGGTTTGCAAATAGATGATAAATTCTAGTTGAATAAAACTTGTATGTTGTTTTACTATGTAAGTTCTCGTATTTATGTTAGGGTTTATTTATATCTATACTAATATTATGAACCTGAAGAGTTTATTTCTTTGATTGTTTGTTTGAGCGGCTTATCTCAGGAATTACTGGTCCTTTTTGTTTCTTTGTGTTTTATAGTCCATTTATCAAGGAAGATTATATACTTCAGAACATAACGCTACGACCAATAAGAGCGGAGCACTCATAAAAATGTAATAACGGGAAAAATTGAGTTTAAAGATTTCAACTGAACAAATATACTTACATATATTGCAAGTTAATTAAAAGCTTTAAAAAAAATACCCTTTTTCAGAGCCTATGTCGCGTGCGTTGAGTAAATGGTCAAAGTTACATAAAAAACATGTTTTACAGAATTGTCCCTCTTTTAAGGGTCTTATTCGCGTATTATTATTTTTAAATTCTCTTACCTCGACGAATTCGAGAATTCTTCTTCTTTAAAATGGCTTTTCCATTCGGATATTTGCCAGTGTCAAGTATTATCAATATTTGCAAGTTATTTGCATTGAACGAAACAGTCAAGTCGTCATAGTTAAAGTCAAGTTGAGGGAATCATTTTAAAAAGGAGGCCATTTTTTACAATGTTTGTTCACGGAGCTTTGGAGACAACACTACGCTAAAGTCCATGTTTTGCACCGATTTTCACTTTTATTTCCACTTGTACACCTTCACGAAACTAAATTGATTAATATGCCCCCGAAATTAAACAATTTAGACGCATTTGAACTAAGTTTCACAAAAATGAAAATTTAGCAACACATCTCCTCAACGCATTCCCGCCAAAACTCCAATTCGAGAATTTAAAAATCGAAGATGAGCCGGATCGGTAGGGGGGTTAAGGAGATAGAGGGTGCAAAAAGAGAAAAAAATCAAGTTCTAAAAATTTGTCAATAGATGGCGCTCAACATCCCTCCTAGATCGCGGTATCGTTGCGTTTGCTTGCGATATACTATATACTCCAAGATCTGACGGAATGTTACAAATTGTGGTCGATTGTCGTAATTAAGGAATAATTCTTGTTTTGTTATCGTTTTTCTTGTCTTTCGTTATATTTATTCGTTTAATAGTTATTTTTATTTTGTAAAAAAATAAAGCTGTTGGTGTTAAAATCCTACAAAAAACAAAATCTCTGTAAATGGATTCTCGTGAGGTCTCAGTTCGGGGCGAACTACTAGTTATTATGAGTTCAAATCGTGTGAGTTTAAAATGTTTATTCTTCTTTTAAGATCTAAAAATAGTCTGGAACAGCATTTAAATATATAACTTTTAAGGTTGACTCAATAAAACCTTTTTTCTGATAATAAACAAAACAATGAATTATTTTTGAAGGTATTTTTATAAGCATGATATTAATTCTTATCCAAATTAATGCATTATTCATCAAAGTATTTTTCATTTTAAACACAATTGTCCGTGACATAGCTTGATTTCAATGAATATCTTACGAGATTTTACAGTTTTAAAATAACTAAAGAATTATTAAGTGTCACGCGAGCATACGAGCTAAGTAGGCACCAACCACGCGCCCATATACCAGAAATACATCTACAAAAACACAACGCATGGTCGATCCTGATCGGAATTCTAACCAATAATTCATCTTTACTCAATTTGGGAGTAAAGACTTAACCAATTAGTCCACCGGCGTTGGTGACTCATATACCATCGCCTTCAACTTGCCTAAGTTTGCCTATTTTTGCGGCATCCTAATGGCATTAAGTTACATCAATGATATGGTTTACCTATGATATAATTAAAAAGTAAAAATTAGTAAATATGGATCAGCAAGTACGACGTTGGAGTATGCTATATTAAGACAACATAAAAAGAAACAACGTGTTTATTTTCAAAATAAATGAAATAATTTCCAAAAATTGTAAAGGTCAACAATAAAATTGAATAATAGTGCTTTCAGGTGCATGTAAACATTACAGAAAGAAAAATGAAATATCACTCGAAATGCAAATAAAACTTCGCAATAAAAGCATGGGCAGTAAAATATTTACGATTTTGTAAATTAAATTCGTTTTTTACAACGAATATGGCATTTTTTAAACCTAAATACCTATTGAAAATTACGCGTGTCCCGCGATTCCTCCAATGATCCCGCGGGATTTTTCAAAAGCCTTTTGTTAGGTGATACTTATCTACAAATTATAAAGAACACACTCCAAATGTCAGTTCTCTATGTCCATAGTTCTAGATCTATAATTATAGACCAAAAAAATTGGTTTTAATGCCTAGTATAATGACAAATCAAATCGCAAGAAAGAAAGCAAATCCCTTTCTTGGTGACAGTTTTTTTTCGTTCGTTAGTCAAATATAAGTAGAGGCCCAGAGACGATTGACTTACAACTGATTATCTGATTAAGCTAGCAGAAGTTGCAGCATTGGTTCCCATCGTGTTATAACATACGAGTACATCGTCGTGTTGTTACTGTTCTGGACCATTCATACGTGTATGTTTAATTAAACAATTTATGAAAATGCAACCAGCAGAATGGGTACTTTTGACCGCAATGGAACGCGCCAAATGATTAATTTATCCAATATTTTCAATGTATTAAAATATTGTGGAAATACCTTTTTTTTTGGTCTGGAAAATGCATGAAATTGCATCCCTATCGTCTTCGAGGGAAGCGATAGGGTATGTAAGGGTCTACTGAAGCTAGATAGCCCTGAGAGTACCATTCTGCATCATTTATTTATTTGTTTCTAAACATTTTCTGAAGTACGTAGTAAATACATTTTAATGAATGGTGTACGTTGGGGACTATGCTGGTCGCGTCCGCTGCGCCGCCCGCGCCGCCCACTGACATGCCGACAAGCAAATTGGAATTTTCATACCTAACATACCTACCAGCCATACTTGAACTGAATTAATTCCGATAATACTGAGTAGTCCGTATCAACAAATTTGGTATTAAAATGTGTAGTAATTGACGGAAATAAATAATACGCTTGGGGCGGACTATTTCAGATTTAGTTTCATTATTTTTGTATTGACTATTTATTTCGATTGCATTTAATTCGTTATTAATATTAATTTTTGTGTTCTAACTTTTTTTTTTAAAAGAAATGATGAAGTTAAATTATTTAAATATTCGTAAAACAAATAATGTTACCTTAACACTGTTAACTTAACTTTTCGTTTATTGAAGGACCTACCCTTCATTAAAAAAACCTACAGTTAAATTAGCTGGTGTAGGTTCTGTAGGCGTAGTCGAATGTGCTAAAAATCACAAAATAAATTACTTGTTAAACACATAGGCTACACTTTATCGCAATATTCCAAAAAGACTGTAATTTATGTAAAATCGCGCCACTATTCACTTCGATTGTACTCTTTTTATTTTTATGTGTTTGACCTGCAGTCGTATTATCTATATTGAAAACTAAGTTAGAAAGGTGCTATGCCTTACATCGCTGCTTTGACGTAACGTAGTAATTACCAGCGACAACCTTAAAGCAGCGATGTACTGCATAGTCATAGAAACAGCACTTGTGAAATGAACTTGACTATATTGGGAAAAACTTTGTTGTCATACTAGTCTGACCTGCAATCTGTTTACAGACGTTTGAAGGCTACATTTGTAAGTTATAGGTGGCATCCCGTATGTGTAACTTAAGAGGGATAATCATAAACATGTACTAAAATCGTACTATCTGGACGGTGTTTTGGTTTCAAAATAAGAACTTTTAAAGTCGACACAAGGAAACAAAACATGGTACAGCTAGTAGAACCTTAGTACACGTTTATTAATGCGAACTTTTTTAATTCAGAAGATTTGTTAATAAATTAACATTTGTTCTCTTGCGACCAAGATCAATGTTACATGATCGAAACGTCGAAGTTAGGAAAAATGTAACTCGCAAGATTTGTCCTATCCTAACAGGGCTAGATAAATAAAAGTTATTAATAAAAATAATACGCGGTTAAGACCCGGTAAAATATAAGTACGTTTACTAATAGCTCTGTAAGTAACTGTCTAACAAATAATTGTACTTGCAGGATACCCTACGCGGACAAGATCACCCCGGAACCAATCCTGCACAACAATGCGAGTCGCGACACAAAAGCTGACTCCATCCGTAGCAGCTATAACAGCCAATTCAAAGTTGGCATCTATGGTTGGCGGAAGAAATGCCTTTACATTCTCGTCATGGCTCTTATGTTTATGATGATCATTAACCTGGCTTTGACACTTTGGGTATTAAAAGTTCTGGATTTCAATTCGGTGAGTTTCGATTTTTATCTTTTTTGTATTCTCCTGAACGGTTTTAATATAAACAAGGGAGTGATCTTATGAGGGTTAATTTTAAGGTGTTCGTTTTTGAGATAACAACCAGTCACAGGAACTTTATTATTTTATTTGAAAAGAAACCAAATGGTTTTCATAGATAAATCGTTCTATACGCCGCGGGACTAGTAAATATAAAACACCATATAAATATTTTTATAGCATTATATAATCTATAGGCTCAATCATAAGAATCAAATCTATCACATCATGACATCTAAACTGCTTTATTGAATACTAGCTGCGCCCCGCGGTTTCACCCGCGTAGGTCCCGATCCCGCGAGAATATCGGGATAAAAAGTAGCCTATGTGTTATTCTAGGTCCCCAGTTCGTCTAGAAGACAGGAGGCCAGCAGTGGAACAAGATCCGACCCGTCTTCCTTACTGATTGCACCGGTCTACCGGCCATATAATTTTTGAGTAAAATTTACTATCTCAAGTATATTTACAGAGTCCCCTCCAAGAACTGTTCAGTAATTCCACCTTGTATACTATAGAATTTATAATTTTAGGAAGGAATGGGTCAATTACGTATCGTACCTGGAGGTCTCCAGCTGCTCGGCCAAGCTCTCGTACTGGACTCTCTGTTCGCTTCGAGTATAAAATCACGTCGAGGGCAGCCCATTTCAGTTGAATCCAGTAGAAACTTCACCGTGTCCACACGAGACGAGCATGGGATAATGCAAAGTAGATTATTCTTAGGTTAGTATCCTTAGAGTAGGTATATATTACTACAAGTAGTTTTATATCCTCCAAGTTAGTATCCCTTAGGCCATACGAAATATTGACTTTTAAAAATATCCTGAAATATGGATTATCGTGGATGATTATAAACATAAACTGAATTTTATGATTTTGAATTGATTCACAAGTAAAAAGAGTTAATCGAAGGTAAAATTAATTTTGATCATTTTCTACATATTACTAAAATACCTACATTATTAAAGCAAACTATTGTAAGGATGTATTTTAATGATGTATGTAAAGATACTTTTATTTCTTAACCTAAAAACTGCTACATAAAATCTTGCGATGGAGACAGCTGAAGTTATTTAACAATACAAGCAAATTTAATCATTTTATTATTACGGAATTGGGACAGAGGTTAAAACAGCACTGCAACTAATAGTTATTTCTTTGTTCTGTGTTCTTAATAAAGATGTATTGTTATTTACTACCTAACCTTATAGTTGCTGGAGTGAGAGGTTGGTGAACCGTCATACAGTTATATCTAAGTACAGACACCACAAATGATTATATTTTTATATTCTCTGTAGTAGTCAATAATTATGTAAGGACCTAATTATCCTTTGTGAGATCAAAATAAACATACTAAAATTACTTATTAACGGGGTGTTTACCATGTTATTAAACTTCATGTGACAGTAAAAGACAGACGATGCATAGTTATGCAGCGCATTAATTAGCGTTTATAAGTAAGGGGGATTATAATTAACCGTTTTCCTCCAGGGCACGACCGCCTAGAAGTTAACGCGGGTCGTCTTGAAATCCGAGATTCTCGAGGAGTGTTACTCTTGGGAGCCGTCGACGGTGGAGTCACTATCGGCGCTGACACGTTGACTGTGGCAAGTCCTGCTGGAGTGACGCTGCAGACGTCGGCGCAGACGCCGCTTGTGAAGGCTCCCCCTTCTAAACCACTTATGTATGTATTACTTACCTATTTTCAAAGAAGTTTTTTTGGTTAATGAATAAATCTTAATGAACACGGTCTTAAGTAAAGACTTCGGTAAACGTTGAGTGGGATGTCCTCACGACAATATGTAAAAGACTTTGTGTAGATGCAGAATGCGCTAAACAGAAAAAAAGGATGCTATCACAGTTATTAGGGGCTAAGTCCAGCAGTTATAATAAAACACTTTATTTACCGGGTTTAATCGCGTTTTATTCATGATTTTTAAACGACCGAGCTTTCGCCAACTTTGTAGTTTACGCGATTAAACCCCGTAAATAAAGTGTGTTATTATGCAAAGTCGCGAAAACCATATAAGAAATTATCCAGCAGTTATTTTAATAAGTAGATGGAGATGATGAAAAAGATGATAACGAAACCTTTATAACTTCTGAGTAAAATACCTAACACTTTTTGTCGCTTCTTAAATTTTAATCTCCCTTATAAACATATTTCTAAGGCGATTGATAGCTTGTGAATTTTCCAACAATACCTAACCTATTGTGGTTTTAAGCAATCGGTAGATGATGTCATAAAATGTTCTTACGTACACACACAGGTTAGAATCTCCGACGCGTTCTCTACAAGCGTATGCTGGTCAGAACATAGCACTGGAGTCACGGGCTGGAGATATAAGCGCGACCTGCCTCACTACATTTCGACTGAAATCCGTTGCTGGCGCTGTAAGTAAAATTTTCATTCAATAACCAGCTGCGCATCGCGGGCGGCCGAGCGGTTCTCGAGCGGTTGCACTTTTTCGTTCATTACTCGGGTTCTACTAATTGGGTTACGATGCAAAGTATACCACGACGTTTTCCAAAAATAGGAATATTCAATATTGAAAACCAGATTTCAATCGGATAGGTAGTTTTAAATTATATAAGGAACACACAGAAAAACAGAGAAACAGACAGACCAACTTGAATTTGAGAAATTATATAATTTTGTTCTACTACTTCTTACTGTCCTCTAGACAACTTTTTTTTTATTTACTTCCAAGTACAGACTTTTGGTCCTCTCTTCCTTTATTATAAGTATAGATACACATTTGACTTTGACTCTTCCTAAAAACTAAGCTATAATGCGTTTAGTATCCATCGATTTGGAGACCTGTAAAACAGGTTTTTATAAAAAAAAAAACTTTAGTACAGGCTCCAGTCTCCACAATAACCTATAGCCTAAACAACAATAGACACTAATTTTATTTTAAGTACTTACTCGTATCTTGTTATTGTTATTGTGGAGAACTCAATAAATATATTTTTTTTATCGATTATTTTTACTTAGTAGTAGAATAACTAAAGTGCTGTGAAAAATTATAGGAGTAACTTAAAAAATCACGAAGTGATCACAACAGTTCACGAAAAGAAGAAGAAGAACAATTATAAGTGTTTTTTTTATTTCAGATACGTTTAGATGCGCCAAGCATATACATGCCAAAGCTGAAGTCTGCATTACCACTGCCACAATCACAGCCGCATACTCACGACCCTCACCATCAAAACATATACCAATTATGCGCGTGCGCAAATGGAAAGCTGTTTCTCGCACCGCCACACGGCATCTGCGCAGCTAGGGAGGAAAGCCTCATATGTCGATGATGAATTTAATATTTTATAAAAAAAATAGAATTTAATAATAATTTTAAAATCAAAGCGAAACCCTATTGTTACCTTGCTGGCTTTGTGTTATTGTTTGTATCTCTATATGAGTAATACAGGTGCAGATAGACATATTCTATTAGAGCGCATTCACACGCAATCGTCTTTGATTTGTCATTCGTCGATTAGTGAAAAGTGAGTTGGTTACTTCATGCATGACGGATGGATTTACACATTGAATATGGAATCGTGTTTTTTTCACGATTAGAATCCTGATCGTGATGTTTAAAAAAAGGGTGAAATAAAAAAATAATTTAAAAATTAAAAAACCGACTTAAAAAAAGAACAAAAAATAATTTAAAAATTAAAAAACCACAAAAAAAAAGAATTGATAAAAAAGACCAAAATAACCTCTACATACAGCGCCACCGACTAATTAATCTGTTTTATCATCTGACGTCGGGCAGCCAAACTAAGTACAATATGGAACCATACAGCCAGTAAAACTGCCCGACTTCAGATGATAAAACAGATTAATTAGTCGGTGGCGCTGTATGTAGAGGTTATTTTGGTCTTTTTTATCAATTCTTTTTTTTTGTGGTTTTTTAATTTTTAAATTATTTTTTGTTCTTTTTTTAAGTCGGTTTTTTAATTTTTAAATTATTTTTTTATTTCACCCTTTTTAGTACCTACCTACCTACTTTCGACTGCCAAATAAATTAACAATAACCTATTGTTACCTGTACGGTTCCATACCGTACACGTTTTACTATTCAGCAATATCCGTCATTTATCTACCTATTAACTTTAGTGCAAAATTACAGCGCGAACACGTCACACGCGACTCGCCCGTACTTAACTATAAATAAACAACTACTTATTTGGGAAATCCTGATTTTGTACTCAACAACTAACTAACTAACTACTCATTAATGTACTGTCTAACTGGACCGTACATTATTTGGTCCTTCGAAAAACACACTGTATTCTGTTGGTTAAAGCTACGATAGCAAATCGGTTGCCTGGCTTCCCACAAGCGGGATCCCCCAGGTTAATTGAGAAGGTGCGTATTTCGTAGTAGAGACTGCAGGTATACTGTGTGCAAGGACTTTCGAGTGCGATCTGTCGAAGCAACACTACTAAGGCTCACGGCAGAAAACCCTTGAAGAAGAAGATCCGTAACTACATCGCATCTTCGTGTCCTGAACTGAACCCCCGACTGGAAATACAAACTCAACTTAGAACTTACAACCTACAACTCAACTTTAACATGAAACTTTTACATGAACAAGTGATTAGTTTTGAAAACATTAAGACGCTTTGTACCAACTACAAAAAGGACAGTATTACACGGAAAACTCAAAGCTACTTGGAAGATCGTCTTGAAAAATTAGAAGACGCATGGGTGGAGTTTCATGAACGTCATGAAGAGCTCGTGCAAACTATAACTGATCAAACTAACGTCGACTACTTCAGAGGCAGTGTCTATGAAAAAACTAAAGAAATGTACGAGGTTACCAAGAGAAACATTTCCGATCTCCTGATTCAACAAAGGGAACAAAAAGAAAAAAGGATAGAATTTGATTTAACTAATATTATTGAAGAACAAAACGACGACAAAATATTAGAACTCATGAATACTCAGGAATGTAACTTTAGAGCTTTATCCAGGGCCATGTCTAAGGTCGACGTAGAATTTATCTCCGAGATGTGGGAAATACAAAGACATCTATCTACCTTAACCTCTAAATGGGAGACAATCGATGGGCTACACTGGAAACTAGAAGGCGTACTGAAAGGATCCCCAACTCTCAACAAATACTATCATACTTTCGAGAACATTGAGAAGAAATATGATAACATTATAAGATCCCTAAATCAAAAACTTAACACTAACATCCACTACCAACGTTCCGCTCCACAAATCGATATTCCAATATTTTCCGGTGACTACATGCAGTGGGCATCTTTTAAGGATCAGTTTACAGACATCATCCATAACAACCCTACTCTTACAAGCTGTCAAAAAATGCAACACTTGAAGACTAAGCTGAGAGGTGAAGCTGAGCGGTTGGTACAACATCTAACTATCAATGGAGATAACTATTTTTCTTGTTGGGATATACTTACCCGACGATACGATAACCGTCGTTTACAATTTACTACGATCATGAATATTATGAACGAGCTACCGGTTATCCAAACTCCTAACAAATATAACCTGAAGAAAATGCACGACGTGATAGTCGAGTGTCTGAACGCTTTAACTAACATGGGCGTAGAAGTATCGACCTGGGATCCAATCGTCGTGTACTATATGTCACAAAAACTAGATTCATCTACTTACGACGAATACTCAAAGGAAATGAAAAACAAACGTGATATACCAGATCTACAAGAATTTCTGAGTTTCCTCGAGAACAAATTCGTCGACTTACAAGCCAACAGAAAAGGTCAAAGGGACTTGATCAACTCTGCGTCTCAAAAACAATTCAACAAAAATTTCCAAAACTACGGGAACAAGAACTCTTACTACAAGAACAACTTTAAAAACTATAATCCCAATCGAAATCATGCCCAAAAATCGATTTCATTTGAGCGCAATAAGGATCTACCGAAAACATTTCATGCCAAATCATATGGCAAGTGTCCATTATGCAACGAGGATCACGTGTTGATGCAATGTGACACGTTCGTGGCCATGAATCCAAAAGAACGAAACAACATTACTGCAAAACTCGACGTATGCAAAAATTGTTTATACAGCCACGGAAACGCAAATTGTAAGTCAATTAAAACTTGTAAGGAATGTAATTTGAAACATCACAGCTTATTACATTCCTACTCATATGAACCGACTGCAAAAAAAGGCGGTAAAGATTCTAACTTCAACTCAACTACTTCGGAGCCGTCTACTTCAAAACAAAAAAGTCTTATCTCACATTATACTTCTACGGACAATGTTGAGATATTACTAACTACTGTCAAGGTCCAGATTCAAGCGGGAAATGGAACTTACATCACGCTTCGAGCTCTACTGGATCAAGGGTCGCAAGTCAACTTAATCACTGAAAATGCAGCACAACGGCTGCGTTTGATACGAAGCAAACTAAATGCTACCGTATCAGGAGTAGGCTCAGGACATAAAGAATGTCGAGGCCTTGTGAAACTTACTGGAAGGTCAATCTACTCTGACTACCTATTTAACTCTGAAGCTTTAGTACTGAAGCAAATAACCAATAAACTACCTACTAATACTATGATGAGGACTAACTGGCCTCACATCGCTACTTTAGAACTTGCCGACCCCGAATACTACGTGTCTAGCTCTATCGACCTACTTCTAGGAGCGGACATATATGCAGAGATACTTCTTGAAGGTGTCCGAAAAGGTGATGCTCACTCACCCATCGCTCAAAAAACTCAACTGGGCTGGATTCTCTGCGGCAAAATGAAAACCTTCAACTGTCACGTAACTGTCGCCGACTTAAATGATTTATCACGCTACTGGGAAACTGAGGACATCACCCATGGCCCCACTGATATCGATAAGAATGATCAATGTGAACTTTACTATCAAGACTCAACTAAACGGACCTCCGACGGGAAATATATCGTAAAGATGCCAATGATTACAAATTTTGAACAACAACTCGGAAAATCCCGTCCGGCTGCCATTTCACAGTACCTCAAACTAGAAAACCGACTTGAGAAAAACGAAATACTTTCAAATATGTATAAAAACTTCATTCAAGAATATTGTGACCTTCAACATATGAAGCCCGCGTGTCACATTACAAAAAACGAGGTCTCGGAATGCTTTTTACCCCATCACGGGGTGATACGTGAGAGTTCATCAACCACAAAACTCAGAGTCGTTTTTAATGCATCTCAAAAAACAACCTCTGAAAAGAGCCTAAACTGCCTCATGGAAAAGGGACCAAACCTACAGAAAGACATACAAGAACTTATCTTAAAGTGGAGAACCTATAAGTATGCATTTACCGCTGACATCGAAAAAATGTACAGATGCATTTGGATTGCGGAAGAACAACATCATCTCCAAAAAATAATTTGGCGTAACTCTCCAACTGAACACTTACAAGAATACGCCCTATGTACTGTGACATACGGTACAAAATGTGCGCCGTGGTTAGCTATGCGAACTTTACAACAATTAGCTATCGATGACGGACATAAGTACCCGGCCGCCGCAAAAATATTGCAAAACGAATTCTATGTCGATGATCTAATTTGCGGACATAATTCATTAGAAACTGCCAAGCGCATACAAAACGAGGGTGGTGTACTAGACGAGCCAATGTGAACATCAACACAGAACTAAAGACTGATCAACCAACAAGGAAACTACGTCGATCGCAATCGGAGCGAGGAGCCCCACGAGTGCCTGTTGCTGCTCTCCGTGCCGCCGTGGACCACTCTCCCCGCGCGACTCCGTCTCACCCCGCGGAAATCAAATTTGAATTTAAATAACTTTTATACATATTGATGTTTACTTTTACCTTTTATTATTTACTTGAATTATTTTTACTTTGTAACTTTTTACTTTTGTACTTACCGGCGAATCTCTTGTGACGTCGCATAACTAACTATTCATCTAATTATGGTACCCTTCCTGAGCTTTTCGGGTTAGGAGTATGTACGGTTCCATACCGTACACGTTTTACTATTCAGCAATATCCGTCATTTATCTACCTATTAACTTTAGTGCAAAATTACAGCGCGAACACGTCACACGCGACTCGCCCGTACTTAACTATAAATAAACAACTACTTATTTGGGAAATCCTGATTTTGTACTCAACAACTAACTAACTAACTACTCATTAATGTACTGTCTAACTGGACGGTACACCGTAATTTTAATTATTGAGGAGTTTGCTGATGAGAAGGTGGTTTTAGGTGGCCCATCAATCTGTACTTAGTTCTTTAGGGGTCTATTCTTTTTGGTAGAAGTCCAAAAACGAGTAATTTATTACATTCTGGGAAGCTATCCTGTCCATCATTCCGAAGATACTCATCAGATCCTGACCAAATTTTAATGGGACCACCTCGGGGCTTCCACCTTTCTATTACAAAAAGAACCATCTTAATCGGTCAAGCCACCTTCGAGTAATCGGTGAACAAGTGAATTGAATACAGGTTTTTAAGAAGCATTCCCGGTCCTCACTTCGAAGATCCTCATCAGATCCTTACCAAATTTTTATGGGACCACCTCGGGGCTTCCACCTTTCTATTACAAAAAGAACCATCTTAATCGGTCAAGCCACCTTCGAGTAATCGGTGAACAAGTGAATTGAATCCAGGTTTTTGAGAAGCATTCGCGGTCCTCACTTCGAAGATCCTCATCAGATCCTCACCAAATTTTTATGGGACCACCTCGGGGCTTCCACCTTTCCATTAAAAAAACAACCATCTTAATCGGTCAAGCCACCTTCGAGTAATCGGTGAACAAACATAAAAAAAAAAAAAAAAAAAAAAAAAAAATATATATACGCGACGAATTGAGAACCTCCTCCTTTTTTGAAGTCGGTTAAAAATAGTATTGCTCCTGTCAAAAAAAAATACGATCATAATAATATGAAAAACAAACGATTCGTCTTCGTGTGAGCAAGCTGTTACAGCATAATAGATGGTAAACTTTTGAACTGTTTAATTTTGCTGGTCATAGGCATTCAACAAAACTTAGTTCAATAGTGCATTCCAGTAGAAGCATATGCTCTAAATTAGCGTTCTCTCATGCTAGAACAATGAGCATGTTTATCTGTACTTGTAAGGTTATTAGATTGATGTCTGGTTTAGAAATTACATATATATGTGCCTATTTGACCATGATCCCGTGCTTTATATGTTGTAATAATTATAAATATTGAACTATTTTGTTTTGTTAAAAAGTTAAGTACTTGTATACAAGTTTTTTATTTAATGGCATGAACATACAACGACAAAAAACGTATCAAAATATTAAATAACTCGTGTTAGGTACTTATTATAAGAACTAGTGCCTTCCTCAAAGCAACTGGTGTAATCATTACGTTATAGTTAGTTGAAATGTTATAGGTCAAAGTTTTGTTTATGTTTTACAACATCTCTGAAAATCGATGAAATTGTGCCAAACGGCCGAGGAACTATATAAAGGTTTTCCCCCTTCTTTAAGTAAGTTACACCAAATGTTATCAATCCTATCTTACTACTTACAAATAATATATTATATAATCACGAAGGTTTGCAAGTGTGTATGTGTCTTTGTTACTATTTTACACAAAAACTATTCACCCGATTTAGATAAAACTTAGAATATTGGTAGCTGGAGATCTGGAATAACACATAAGCAACTTTTTATCCCGATATTCCCGCGGAAACGAGAGTGAAACCACGGGGCGCAGCGAGTAAGTATATAAATTTAAATCAATTTTTATTTCAAAACAATATTTTTTTGTTCGAACTTATTTTAAGTAATACGCTGACTAAAAGTTTGATTATTAATTTTATAATGAAATTATATTTGCTTACCTGACTTATTGTTGTTAAGAATTGGCTAGGCTCCACCTGTATATAAAGAAATTAAAAACAAAATTATGGAAAGCTTAAAAAAATCAGATGAGTAGGTTCAGGTATAAATTCCTAGTTTTAGGTGTAATTATCATAAGTAAATTTGGGCTATAAAGGGTAACTACTGTGTATTTATAATTGGCACATATTGTATATTGTGTTATAGGGATCAGTTATTGAATAAAAATGATATAGTAACTTCAGTCAAGTAATGTATAGCTATCTCCTTGTTGCTAATAAATATGTAGATATATCGTTAACCATTAATGTTTGTTGGTATTGTTGTAAATATTCTTTAAAAATGTGTTGTGTATAAACTAAACTCGTGTATATATTATTTTTTATTTCATGAATCCCATATTTGCTAAAATGTAAGCCTGATTTAGAAAAAAAATACAGGTTCAAGTGCAACCAGTATTTTGTATGAAAACTGCATATAGAAGTTTGGTCCACTACCGTCTTCATTCTTCTAGAGTTTAGAGATAGAGACTAGAGCTTTTCCATCAGGTGAATACTGATTCACCTGATGGAAAAGCTCTAGCGGTTGACCACTGAGTCAACCGCTTATCTATCGTGAGCTTTTCCGCTCATCTAACGTGTAGTGTTTATTAAGGTATGTATAGTTAATTTTGTACTGTGTCAGAATATACTTATAATTATTTCAATAGTTGAATTTTTGCAGTCCTCAAAAACTTATAATTGAATCTTGAAAAGGAAATAAAGTTATTTTACTAAAGAAACTATGAAAGGACCAAACTTTCATCATTTAATTCGTCTATAGACAGACAGTTCCGTCTGACGTACCTAATTTAGTTCAAGATTAAATTACTTTTAAACCAAATTATATGTTTGTGTAAAATGTAATTTTAGTTTGTTGTAGAGAAACTTTGCGACTGAGAATACCTGCGTAAACGAATTTCCGATTAAACAGTTCTTGAAAACTACTAAAACTATCTTGGATATTGAGATCACAGCTTACACAACAACTTTCCTTATGTTTTAATCTTCTTATTTAAGATGAGATTACATAATGAAACAAATTGAGAAATACTAGTTCACTAAAAATAAAGAACTATTTTATTCCGAGGTATAGTGACGTTACAACTATTGATATTCGAGGCGGATAAAGCTTCTATCGATTTGAATTTTAATGGCTACGTACAAAGTTTTCCCGCATAGAGTAACAGCTCTGGCTTCACATTCTTACACAAGGTGTTTCTGTATCTTCCTCTTCAATTTGTATCCCGACATTTGCCATGCGCAATCGAAACACTACTTTAGGACGATGGGACGACAATTCGAATGATACTCAAGGGTAATATGTAATTCGAATTGTTTCACATTTACATAAAATTAGTCAAAATATTAAACCGCGTTCGAATTCAGAAAGCTTCCGCTCAATAAATAAGAACGAGAACAGAATAATTACCGAGCAGTCGATACAAGCGACGGAGTGGTTGTGAACAATGTCTGTATGAACATTGAACAGTCACTGCTAAACTTTAATTAAAGATTCATGATAAATTGTCGCAGGGAGCTGCATCCTGGTAGCGTCTCGCACGTGAATAACTAACTCAGGACAGTAGCCTTACAATAAAGTAAGCCTCTTCCATTGTTTCGTTTCATTGTTGCTTTTCATTGGCGCTAATTGGTATAAAGCCCACTGAAACGATCTCAAGCGACCATGATGGCTTTATACCATTAGCCCGCGTTAATGTTTGCTTAATTGTTTGTTTTACTTATTAGTACAATACTTTCTACGACTATTAGGCTGACTTGTGCTAAATGCGTTAAAAAATAGCTCCGCAAGTCTTTGCCTTTGATTACTTTGTGCATTTCTTGGATGGGTGACCGATAATTTGTATGGCAAAAAATCACATTCTCAAGTTCCTTTGTGCTTCGTATGGCACGAATCCCTGATAGCAGTCGTTAGGTCAAGTTAGGGCGACCTGAAAACTCTAAGTGAGCTAAGATAACAAAGTGAGCTACACCACTACATGAAAAGACGAAAAAGAAGCTCTAAAATTACAATAAAAAAGTTAATAGTATAACAGTTTTAGTAACAAAACACTTTATTTATCCGGTTTTATCGCGTTTTTATTCATTTTTTGAACCGAGCTTTCGCCAACTTTACAGTTGGCTTTTTCAAGGTTGACTGAGATGTAAGCCATGGTAGTTTTTTGAGCTAGTTAGGGATAAAATAATTACAATTTAAATTGAAAACCATTACAATAACTCTATAGTCTGCGTACACTGAAACGTTTTTATTGCAAATAATTATGAGGCGGTAGTTTACTGTAACTTTTTAGAATGTTAAAAATAGACAAATTACATCTCAGTCAACCTTGAAAAAGCCAACTGTAAAGTTGGCGAAAGCTCGGTTCAAAAAATGAATAAAAACGCGATAAAACCGGATAAATAAAGTGTTTTATTATGCAAAGTCGCGAAAACCATAGAAGAAATTAGTTTTAGTAACTTTATAAATAAATATTTATGTCGACGGTTTTTATAATATGTAAGAACCTAAGTAGATTTTACACTCAAAGCGCAGCACTGAAATGCATACCAATTTATAAATAATATTAGCCTCACAATTCCATCTACACTTAATTGAATTTCGGGGTTCTTTGTTGCGGCATAACCGTGCGGGAACTCTTAAAGCCATTTCAAAGACACCTTCTCAAGCCGGCTTCTACGAACGAGAGGAAATAAAGTTATGATTTATGTAGTGAAATATGTTGCAGTCAGTGGGGCGATGCTCTGAGCGCGGCGCGGACTGCCGGCGCTCCCGTTTCGCTACACCTCCTGCCGTTGACAATAAATTCGTTCTAAACGCGAAGACAATTGCTTACAAAATGTTAACAAATAGTGATTTTCTTTGCAACGAAAATATGATTCATTCTACATTTAATATTTCAAGACAAAGAAGTATTGGATTCTTCAATGTAGTTTATCTGTATACACATTCTTAGTAAGGTTGATTGGAGGAAATGCGGCTTTTGAGAAAAGCTGGGCTTTTTTATCATTAATTGAGATATGAACAATAGATAGATAGATTAACACTTTATTTGCACAACCAACAACAATTAAAATCAGTTTACATTATTTAGTGACATTAATAAGTGAGACAAATTACACAGAAAGCTTAAAAGTAAAAAGTTGTACAAATAGGCGACCTTATCGCTAAAAGCGATAAGGTCATTTTTTCTTCTATGGTTTTCGCGATTTTGCATAATAAAACACTTTATTTATCCGGTTTTATCGCGTTTTTATTCATTATTTGACCCGAGCTTTCGCCAACTTTACAGTTGGCTTTGCAGATGGCAGCGATAAGGTCGCCTGGTTTTCTTCCAGGCAACCAGGCAACAATCATAGTGAATCGCCAAAGAACTATTAGACCTAGACGTGGGTGATTACGTAATTTTCAAACGTAACGAAAATAGTTACTTGGTCGGCGTCACCTGTTTCAGAAGTACCTAGTGATATTTGTACCTAGTTATTTTCATGTAGGTACAGTCGATAAACATCGCGTTGCCTCACTTAAACTACCTAACGCATTATAAAAAGAAAGCATTACAAAAATCACGATTCGAAACTAGTGAATTGGTTACGTGTCGTAGGTACAGTCGAAAGTCATCGCGTCGCCTCCGAAATCAGAATCCGAAACTATTGATTTCGTTACATGTCGTAAGTCGTAGGTACAGTGTCGACTGTGGTCGCGGCGTCGCCTCGCTCCAGTAACGCGTTACAAAAATCACTACATGTAATTGGACTCGAAACTAGTGATTATTACATGTCGCGTCGCTAGCTATTGTAGTTATTTAACGTAACTAGTTAGTTACGTTAAATAACGCCCACATCTTAAACCTATATTGTGACTAGATTGCGATTTTTATCAACATAAAAATTATTAGTTTCCGGTGAGTTGATGATTACCGCATTTTCTCTAAAGCCTCCAGTTGAGCTTACAAAAAATACATTTGCTTTAAATTGATATTTTATAGCCATCACAAGTTTAGTTTCGAAACAAAATCGT
Source organism: Idaea dimidiata (assembly GCA_949358125.1). NCBI lineage: Eukaryota > Metazoa > Arthropoda > Insecta > Lepidoptera > Geometridae > Idaea > Idaea dimidiata. Next base: position 7,452,900 of record OX442339.1, on the reverse strand, counting down.
AATTTAATTATAAAGAAAATCTACAACGTTATTTTAATAGAGACGTAGCTAATTATGAAGTTCATTCACGTTATCGGATTAAAAAAGTTTTCATAGAGAAGTTTATGATAGCTAACGATCAATTTATTTAATTGTACCACTTTGTTGCGATGCGGTTTATAGAATACATTTTTTTCAGTGGTCTGTTTTAGAGCGCTTTTAATACTGGTTAGTGTGCAAATTTATTTTACTATATCGGAATGTGATCGTCAATACTTTTAACGACATCGTCAATTATCAGAAATGATAAGTTTCTCGAGATTTTAAAAACCGTTTACAGTTATTGAACCGTAGATAAGATTTCACGTTCTCATGGCATAGTGGATGAGACCTATCGACATAATCAAAAGGTTTCATCTGTCCCGGCTGTGTAGATTTTGCGCTTGACTGGGACTGATGAGATCTTTTGTGTATGTCAAAAGTTCCCATCTGTCCCGGTTCAGTATTAAGGAGAAAAAGTATCTCAAGACTTTTTAGTTAATTATTGTTAGAGTTAACAGACGACAAAAATCTATAGTCTTACGGTGCCAGTTAACAAAAAATCCACAAGAAATTAGGAACTGAAATCTATTTATTAAGAAAGTATTTGTTCTACCTGTTATGGTAGGGTTATATAATAAATTATGCATAAAAAACCTGATCGACTTAAAAGGGGAATCTGGCCCCTTAACTTATCTATCTGAAAAGGATCAATTACAATGTATCAGCAGAATAACAACACCTACAATCAAGTAGTTCGATAAACGTTTGGTTGGGGTATTTTTGATGTGAAACATCTATAGGCGGGGGTAAACTTGATTGTTGAAGTGGCGAGGCCTCACCACGCCACGCTATATAAAAACACATCTGACAATGTCAAATGTGTCATATCTTCTTATATATAAAAATGAATGCCTATTTTGCGTTGTCACGGCATCACGCCTGAACGGCTGGACCGATTTCGATAATTCTTTTTGTGTTGTGTTTGTTATGATCAGGAGAAGGATCTTATGCCAGAAATTTTTGAATTTTGGATAAAGACTTACGCGGGTGAAACCGCGGGGCGCAGCTAGTTATCAATTTTATACATGATGACATCTGCTGTTTTCATTTTTATTTGTCTGTATGACTTCATTATTAACTTTGTCAGAAATAAAAGTTTTATTGCTTACTTGCTGCGCCTTGCGGTTAAACCAGCGGGAACGTCGGGATGAAAAGTAGTCTATGTCCTTCTACAATCTACCATCTCTATGCCAAAATCGGTTCAGGGGTTTAAGTGTGAAAACTTAACAGATCGATAGAATTACTTTATTTAAGTAAGTTAAAATAAAAGTTTAACTATGTGTTTCCACAATCGGGCCTTTGTGCGTGACTTCAAGCCGTGGGTTATCTCACGATGTTTTCCTTTACCGTAAGAGCGATATTAATAGCGCACATATTTTTTTTTAGAGAAAAAGCCATTGGTGCGCGGTCGGGCTCCGAAATCGTCGTCCTCAGAATGAAAGTTGGAGCTTCTACCACTAGACCAACACCGCTCTAATATAAAGTAATATTAAAATAAAATTTACCAATATTAGGTATGGATTATCATTTATTTACTTTCCACGAGTGTTGTAGTCTGTCTAGGTGTATGTATGTATGTATGTATGTATCAATATTGTATTGTGTCCATGTAGTAGTTATCAGTCGTATGTGCGACAGTCGGTCCTTGTTCCTTAGTCCGGTTTGATGGAGGTCGAGAGAGTGGTTTCCCTCGATTAGAGCACTCGCTTCTACAGGATTTGATTACGACATTTGGATAGGTATTCCTATTGAGATACCTTGTTTAGTACACCTTGGGAAAAGCCTTTACATCTAATTTGGATGATTTATACAGTGCGAATGGTATTTAATGCGACACGCATAACACACATAAAATATAACACTGTATACCAAGAACATTATCAGGTAAAGTAGTCTTGCCCAGCATCTATACCACCCTCCGTCTAGTTAGTCATGTCCAGAGGAAAGAACTCGCTAAAACATTTGCTTAGTACAACAAGCGTTATTCTGCTTAGCTCTTGGACAAAAAATTAAAACGATCTTAAAAGTTATACTAATTATCTCAAAATATGAAACTGAAATTAATAAGTATGCAGCGTTTTCGGGGATGATATAATGAATTTCCAAAATATGTCGAACAATTTCATCACCTTGATGTATAGAACAATTACCTTTCATCTTAATTTCTATGGTTTTCGCGATTTTGCATAATAAAACACTTTATTTACCAGGTTTAATCGCGTTTTATTCATGATTTTTAAACGTATCCAGCTTTCGTCAATTTTACAGTAGGGTTTTCAAGGTTGCCTGAGATGTAATTTGTCTATTTTAACATTCTAAAAAGTTACTGTAAACTACCACCTCATAATTATTTGTAACGAAACGTTCCAGTGTACGCAGACTATAGAGTTATTGTGATAGTTTTGAATTTTATCTTTCATCTTAAATTACCTCAAAACACATGCTCATATTCATATAGTTATAGTACACACAATTAACAATTTTAAACTAAATAAATGGTTTCAAACAATGAACAAGATCTTCTAGTATATGAGATACTTTAGTATCCTTACTAGTCTGTGTATATGAGTATGAATAAAGGAAGTCGGGGAAAGATATAGACGACCACGAGTACCACGAGACAAAGTTAACTATATTCAGCGCCGAGTGAATCGTCACGTCTCTAACATTAGATAAAACGGGTCTGTCTGTGTTGTTAGAACGGATGGGAACAGGTCACGTGGACGTTATGATTCAATTTGATGTGCCTAACCTTCTTCAAGCTGACTCTCATGCAACGAATCAAATCATTATGAGAAACAATAAAATACTTTACCTAATAGTAGTATATACAGGTTTACTCGCGTATTTCAAATTCCCGTAGGAAGGATAAAAATATGTTATAAATCTAGGTTTTAAACTACCTGTGTTCCAAATGTATGCTAAATACCAAATAAGCACACCCCTGAGCTTTCGTATTTGTATACTATTAGTAACTTTTTCTAAACTATGCTATGAATTTTGATTTAATTATAGAAATTATCTTTTATTAATGAACTTAAACTAAGCCCTGGAACTCAAAAAATCGATCACATTCTTTACCTTTTTTTGTATACATGACTGCCAAGGAGAATCTTACTCTTAAAATGCATAGGTGTGAGGATATAAAACTCAGGTATGTCTCAATGCTCACGACATGACTCATTTTCTTGGCATCCGTAAACATTATATCAATTTACAGAACAAAATAGTTTAGCTAAGTACCTAGTACTGAAATATATTCATAGATAGTTGTGTCAAATGATCGTTGAGCACGAGATAGGAATGCAGGCGGTGTCTAATCTAATGTAATGGTGAATTGTGGGCGCTGGCGCTACGTCGGATTCCGAGCAAGCAAGCCTCGGCTGTTGGACTCCAGTACTCTCTTATACGGATACCAGCTTTAAGGTGGCATTTACACTATACCGGTTTCCAAACTCATTCTATCAGGTTAGTAAGCCAGTGGAAACACCGTCGTATGCTTGTAAATTGGCACTGTGTAAAAAATCAAAATAGATATCAGTTCTAACTGTGATCATCTTATAGTTTACTACATTTCCAACAATCTTTTTATAAACATTAATGTTTATTCATCATGGTATTATTTAGTAATTGTTGTGAGCAATGTCAAACTTTGTTCAGTGCATATTCGGTTATTAAGTAATGTGTTTCAAAATCCTCTAAACAAAATCCACTTTTTTTATTAATGATCTCACCTGTTAGTGTTAAAGTTGTAATTTTGAAAATTCCACACATTAAACCAACGTTAAACATACCTATCGTTGGTTATAATATAGATGTTTCTGAATATTGTTTGTACATTTCATCGAATTCACGAAATCGTAAGTATATTAACGGACCCTAATTTATAATTCAGAAGTGTCATTGTAATTAATTTACCAGCGGGTTCTTACTTAATCTGACGTTTAAAGTCGGTAGCTGTCCCTCTGACGACAAGTTGTGCGGTGTCCCCGGAATATTTTTAGAGACACCTGAGAAAAGCGAATTTTTTAAATAAGTTGAGAGCTACGGAAAAAAAAAAACAAGAAAAAGATATTCATAAATTAAAATAAATACTACCTATCTCTTTTTTTTTCGCGATTCTGATTTGAAATTCAACTTACTTAACACTAATACGAGTATTCCTAATAGAAAATATATAACGAGACTAAAACCAAAGAACGAGTTTAATTTTAAATACTTCGACTATATCCAATTTTACACACTGTATATATATATTAAAAATTGAATGTTGAACACCATCTCACTAGATGTTTAATTACGATTTGATGTTGGATATCCAAGACTCTAAAAAACCTATCATCACTATACAAGGTTATGGGTTTCGAATCCAAAACCGTTCAGGGGGTGATTCTTCACATCAAAACGAATAAGTTTTGTTCTACGACTTTTTGAAATTCAAAGCAGTTTTCGAAAATTTTTAAGTGTAAAGTTTACTTGAAAATCAGCTGTTTCATAGAGTCAGAGGTCATTGACCTTAAGATGTCCTTTCTTTTAGTTTGGTCTACTACAATAAAAACTTAAATTGAATTTATTTTCAAAAACAGTCGTCTTTTTTCAGTGAGATATAACCTTAAAATTTGCAAAAAAAAACGAATTTCCAAAAATCGTAGAACAAAAGTTATTCGTTTTGATGTGGAAAATCACCCCCTGAACGGTTTTGGATTCGAAACCCATAACCCTGTATAGTGATGATAGGTTTTGTAGTCTTTTTTTATAATTGATAGGTAAACGTTTGAGCACTATCTCACCTCATGGAAAGCAACGATGTGGTCTAAGATGTTGCACGCTTACCCAGGAGATACCCTAAGTTATAGACGTCGGGAGGATATACTGTTTAAAGTTAAAGTTTTAACTTGTGTGTTTCCGCAATTAGCCCTACTATTGGGCCTTTGTGCGTGATTTTAAGCCGTGGGTTTTCTCACGATGTTTTCCTTCATCGTAAGAGCGATGTTAATAGCGCACATAAATTTTTCTTAAAGAAAAACACATTGGTGCGTGGCCGGGATTTGAAACCACGACCTTCGAAATGAAAGTCGGGGTATCTACCACTAGACCAAGACCGAGGATATACTGATTCCATTCTCTCGCAGTACGAATAAAAATGACAAAGCGAAACTCTAGGTTCGGGTGACGGTTATTTCTACCATGAACTGGTGCCGCTTATCCCCGAAATGTTATATCCGATAAAAGACCGACAACCTTGCAACCTTACGACGGTGTTCAAGGCTTTGAAGCCTTTTGGCCACAAGTTCATCATCGCTGATGAGCCTTGGCTCTCCTCTCAATTGATTCCAACACCTCTAGCTGGCATTTCGCAGAACCATCCCAAAGGTGGGAGCAGTACTCCATGCACGATCGGACTTGCGCTTGGTACAGGTCAAGAAATTGTCTTGACGTGGAGTACCGTCCCACCTTGGCAAGAACACCCAGCTTTTTTGAGGCTAGTTGGTCTTTGGATTCTATAAATGAAATAAATTTGAGAGATGGTGACAGAGACACCCCAAGAAGCTCTAGGTGGTCAGTTATCGGCATGGACACATAACCAGAAAATGGGATTCAGATGGAATTGACTCCTTATAGCGGAGAACAGACACGCCTGGGTCTTAGACGAGTTGAATTTAACCAGATTTACATCACCCCAATCGCAGACCGCCTTTGAGGTCAAGCTCATGCGCTCTGGTTCGTGCACTGGCAGTGTAGCTCTAGATAACTGTGCTGTCATTTGCATATCCATAGATACCGGGCTTTAGCAGAGTCTGATTAAAAAGAAAATATTTATTATACAATAGTTGTAATTTTTAATGGTTTGATAACAAAACCACATAGGTAGGCCATGAAGAAAGAAATAATTCATTATTAAAATTCCGTCGAGACTAAAGCCTTCGTAGTTAATGTGCGGCAAGATTTAAGACTCAATACGTGCTTTACAGAAACAGAAAATATACGACTCAAGAATATTTCCTCGAAACGTTTTTTGCCATAAATTAGGAAATTGTGAAGTAGGTAGGTACTTAAGCCTGATATTAACTGAGATCGTTATTCTTTTAGATGAAATTTAAAAATAACAAGAATGTTGCTTTTATAGATATGTACGCCTTTTATGATTGTGGATGTACCCAATTGTTGAAAAATAAATGCCTAATATTAACATATTAGGCATTTATTTTTCTTGTTGGTACTTAATACGGTGTATTTTTTTTATTTTTCTTGTTGGTACTTAATACGGTGTATATCTAACATTTTCACTTAAGGACGCGACTCATGTGAAATCCCTTCCGATGGAATGGTTTTATTCATAACCGGTATCAAATAGATCTTTAAACAATGTATTATGTTATTGTACATGATACAAGAAGTGTCCCCTTCATTTCAAAAACAATGAAAAATAACTTTAAATACCACTATTATACAGGCAAAGTTACCCCTGTTTTACAAAATAAATCAATTTTTCTTCTAAATCCTTAATCGCTATATTTTCTTATAGGCATCATAATATTAGAAAATACAATACCTAGAACCCCTTCATCGCATTTTTTCAAAATATTATTTTAATCTTCGTTAATTATTGATTTTACGAGAAATTGTAGATTTTTCACGCAATTCCATCTCGCTCATTTATATGCAATAGGACAAGGACCGTTGCTTATCATCTATCGCCGCCTTAATAAATATATCGAGTCGTCAGTTCTTCCTATTATTCTAAATTCACCGCTCACTTTGTATTTCAACAAACGCTTTGAGTTTATAAATGTCATATAATATAAGTAAATTAGTTTATTTCCTCTAGGCGACAATTTAGCTCACGCTCTTGTCACAAATTGTCGGCAAGGGTAAATGTAGACTATTAAGGAAATACAGCAATTCAACCAGCCCTTACCCTATATTACGGCGCAATCTTACACCGGCAAAATTATAAGCAACACCTACTTGTGCCGTGCTCGTAAGCAATAACACCGGCATTAAGTGAACGGACATAGTGCTTCGAAAATTTCATACAATTCTACAGAAAACCTATTGTTATGGAGATTAGGTAACAGTCCGAGAAAGGAAAGTACCTAACTTTCTTATATGTTTCAAATGTACTTCGCCTTTGTAAGAAATAGGTGGATACCTCGTTCGGAACTTAAACTTAATCCATTTTCATAAGATAAGAAGCACTTTGAATCCCACTTCATAATATTACTTTAGTTCGAAATATTTTTCTATTCTTAACCGAGTATGGAAGACAAAATTGAAAATTTCTTAAAAAAGCCATGCTTATCTGAATCCTTCCGTCTTTACAAACAAAATAAGTAATGAAAGGTACAATGAACTTTATAGCACCATAAACACAAAAGAAGTGTAAGTTCATTTGAATTTTAATTAAAAAATTTAACATCTGAAATTTAGTGAATATTTTACTGTACTCCAGTGTGGCTATAAACCAATTCTGTCAACGTGTTTTGTTTATAAATTAATTCGTTGGGTAGAGCTTATACAATTCGATATTAATCCACTACCTAATGAAGATAAAATTTGTAACTAAACGCTGAACTGAAAAATTCAGTACCAGTAATTTTGTTTTTGCTGGAAGCCATACTACTCTGCTTAGTATTTAATATATCTACATTTGTAATAACATGATAACTATGATTAAGCTGACTGTAAAGTTAGCGAAATATCGCATTGAAACAATGCCGTTAATAAATATAGTGTTTTATTACAATGCAAAATCGCGAAAACATAAGAAGAGACTATTATCTACATTTACAATTTTCCAGTTATTTATAACCACAAACGAAACTAGTTTCTTAGTTTTAATAATAATTATTGGACAATAGAAAAACAAGCAGAAGTAAAAGTAAAAGAGATAGTACGTCGACCTCATCGTTAAGAAACCGACATAATGTAATTTTTCAGTTATTTATAACCACAAACGAAACTAGTTTCTTTAATAATAATTATTGGACAATAGAAAAACAAGCAGAAGTAAAAGTAAAAGAGATAGTACGTCGACCTCATCGTTAAGAAACCGACAAAATACATTTAGAATTCCGTGTGAGAGTTCAGTGGCACCGGACCAATACTAAAACTTCTCCTTGCAACTTGCTCAACTGAATTTTAAATGCTAAAAAACTGCAACTACAGTCACTGACTTGGACGACAAATCAATACCTAAAATAGTGTAACAAATCGATACTAAACAAAAACAATTTGAATCGGTTGGCTAGGATGATAAAAGTAAAGGTAAAGTTTAACTGTGTGTTTCCGCAATTAGCCCTACTATTGGGCCTTTGTGCGTGATTTTAAGCCGTAGGTTTCCTCACGATGTTTTCCTTCACCGTAAGAGCGATGTTAATAGCGCACATAAATTTTTCTGTAATAAAAACACATTGGTGCGATTGGCTAGGATGATGTCTTCCAGGTAAGTGTAATCAATTGAGTTTCATATTATTATATACTGGTAAATATCTTACTAATATTATACGCAAAAGCAGAGACATGTAAAGAACTTCGCAAAAGTTTGTATGTATGTATGTGAGTTTGTTACTCTTTCACGCAAAAACTACTGAACCGATTGCGATTAAACTTGGAATATAGGTAGTAGGATACCGGGATTAACACAAAGTCTATTTTTTGTCCCGATATTCCCGCGGGAACGGGAAACCGCGGGGCTCAGCTAGGTTATTTATTATAAAGGGGAAATATTTATTTGTGTTTTTGTGACGCTCCGAAACTGCGTTCCCGATTTTAGATATTCTTTCACCAATAGAAAGCTAGGATATCAAGGAATATAAGCTTTTAATTTTAATATTGTAACGCAGGTGGAATTGCAATATTATTATTAATTTATTTAAAACTGAATTTTTTGTGTATGTTTTTATAACTATTTGATACAACGAAACGTTACCATACCTACTTTCTAAAAGTTTGAAAGTATAGTGAACATTTTGAAACAATAAAATTAATTTTGTGCTAGAGTCCCATTCTTACGAAACACTTTTCAAATATAAACGTAGAGCAAAACATAGAAACAAATTTCTCTTTTTACATCTAACTAATTGGTTCGGATACGTCAGGTGCTACACAAAATTGAATACCGTCAATCTCACACACTTACTGAACGTGGACGGTGAATTGACGATTTATCGATCTCAATCCCGTAAGCATATCGGGATCGAAAGTTATGTCAATGAAGCTATGTTACTCCCCAATAATGTAGGTTCCTCTTGCTGAAAATATTGTTGAAATCGATCCAGTAGTTTTGAAGCATTTTTATCACAAGCAAATAAACAAACTAAGAAAAAAAAAATTTGGCATCTATAGAGGTATGGAAAAAATATCAAAATAAATCAATTTAAATTCAAAATGTTCTTGTTTATCGTGTAAAACGTGTGATTTGTTGTCTTATTTTTAAAGTCATTAAAATTTGGCATACTCGTTATCAAGTCGTAACAGACTTGTGTCGTGTCTTTCGCTGTCAGGGCAAACTTGGTCTCTGTAAGCGTGAAATATTGTGTTTTGTGCGATTTACCTACTCACATTAAAGTCGACGAGAGTATAAATAATTTGTACAATTGTGGTTGAAAATTATTTTCAATATTTAGTAAGTGGTTTAAAAAAATATGAAATGGGGATAAGCTGCGAATTCTAGTACTAGTAGAACTTACTCTAGGTACGCATAATATAGGATAAAGGCGAAATTGTTTGGAATTCAGGATTATAAACAGAACTAGCTACGCCCCGCGGTTTTTACGACTAAGTCCCGTTTCCGCAGAAATAACGGGATAAAGTATGCCTAAGTCTTTCTTCAAGCTCCCATCTATCTCTGTACCAAAGTTCATCAATATCGGTTTCGGGGTTTAGACGTGAAAGCATGACAGACACACAGAATTAGTTTCGCATTTATATTATTAGGAAGGATTCCGGATTATGTAAAATTGCGATTCGGTTTCATGATTAGTTTGTCAACAAAATAAAACAACGACGTATGTCTGTATAACAATAAAGATGTGATAGGAGTGTTTGGCGAGCTGTCAGTCGGCGAGTCTGCGAGTTGGGGAACTTTCCCTCTTCACACGGCATCGACGCAATGAATTATGCATGAGAATTAAGTTTGACGGTAGATAAGCGGCCGAAAGATTTATTTGTCGATATGATGTGTAGAAAACAATCCAACTTGTTTCCTACTTTCTGAATTATGGTTGTTGTTTTATTGCAGACACGTCAACCGTCGAAAGTTTTTTGTCTTCACTTGAATCTTCTCTGGCTATTTGTTATTGAAACGTATTGAATTTTTCATAATACCTAGGAATAGGTATATATTGTGAAATTGTAATAGAAATAAACACCTTCTATTATTTTCAATTCATTGAATTTTACCTAGGCCACTTATGTACTCTATTTGAGAATAAAAATAAAAAAATATCTATTTGAGAAGTAAGTAAAACATAAAAAATGCAAAATCTAGGTAAACGTAATCTGAATGAGTGTACTGTACGTACAGCCTTTCATTGGAGTAGGAATAACGCACGCTCAACAGGACCTTTCCGGAAATTTAACTTCGTTAAGAATGAAATATTTCGCGTCGTTATTCCACGGCTTGTTGCGCAAACACTTACATTTAGAGCTCCACCTCTAGTTTTCTCATCAGACCCGGCGGAAATAATTTCAACCGAGACTGAATTATGACAAAACTCGGACGGACATTGCCGCATCCGTAATGAGAATGAAGTCGAGATATGTCCGTAATTTATTATCACATGCTCGTGCTCGAACCCGTTCACTTCGTTTCGGAATCGAATGTTTTTGCCTCAAATACACTATGATCGATTGCTGTGGTTAGTTTGGTTTTTATTTATTTCCGTTTGCAGCAATAAAGTTCGTAATCGAGATCGTTATTAAATACTAACATTGTAGGAAGTGATAAACCGAGCAAGTACAAAGTGAAATAGTAGGTAGGTAGGTAGGTGGGTGGTACAAGGAAGTATTTAATTAAATCTAGCGGCGGGGTTTTAGGGTGCTTTACATCACCGCGCTAATCACAGGTAGGCCGTCGACACGTTCGCCTATTTGAATACCAGACTGCTATTTTGTTAAGTGCCAGAAAGCCCATTAACCATTAAGCCATTGTTTTAACTTTTATTGCTTTCATTACTACTTTTAAGGTAATAAACTGACAAACTATTTGTTATTTATTATAACCTGGATAAATATCCCAATAAATAGAAATGTTCGAAGGATGAGTACCTCACGTCAGTGATGAGTTGGCCCGCTCATCAGGACTAAATCCAGGGAGGTTCTCCACCCTTGAGTTTGCGTTTGCGAGTACAATTGTTATAGGAAAGGGGCTCTACTTGTTGGCTTCGGCTCCACGCGCGCTCCTCCCAAAGATCCAGGTCGTAGGGTCCAGGACTCTCTATAGCTCCGTGATACTGAATATAAACTTGACGTTAGGCTACGTTTGCACAGCGAGCGGTTAATATTCGCGCGGTGCAGATAATAATCCGCGGTTTAGTATTCTGAGCTAAGCTCTTTTCCCGCTTGTACGGACACTTTAATAAGATCCAATGTGTTACATAATTGCGGAACCTGGGCTCACTTGTAACCTGGACTAATTCTAGTGCTCTAGTGCTATTACTAATAATAATATTAGTATATTATTATTATTAGTATTGTTCCGAAAGTCGTGTCGGCAAAATGGGTTAATAGCGAAGAGCCTCGACCAGCACCTCAAGAGGCTCTCGCTTTACGGTTGGGTCAAGGGTCAGATCCAGAAGTGAGTCGTCTTTGATACGGTACGGCAAAATTCTTTCATCAATAGAAAGCTACATTATCGAGGAGTAACATAGGCTACTTATTATGACGATATTCCCACGGGATCAGGACTGCCGCCAGTGAAACTGCGGGACGGAGCTAGTGTAAAATATAAAGAGAAAATTTGTATACACCAAACAGCTTATAAACCTACGTGCTACAAAACTTAGAACAACAATTAAGAAAAAAAAAAATTGACAATGATGAATTAAAATTGTCAACAAGTAGTCAAGTGTCATTGTTTCTTTCGTCTTGTTTACAAAAATGGACAACTATATTATTAACACCATTGATGAAGGGGAAAGGGTGACAAGCACATACGCAGATATATATTTTGATGATGAACACTGTGATTTAAAAAATAATGGCCTAAGTACCACAGAATCCAGCAATATAATAAATGTAAAATCATCAAAATCTGTTCAACGAGATGATGAATCAAATATTTGGACCTCACCTAGCGATTTACTTATTGGAATTGTTGAACTTAAGCCTCCATTTACATCAAAGATAACTCGAGGACGAACTCACGAAGGTATTCTTGGTATTGGTGATGAAATCATACAAGCAGAACGAAAGGAGTTTCTTAAAAAACTTGCCAGTTTAATTCACGAAAACGATGCTGCTTGGACCTATATATTGGAACATGAAAAAGCAGCTGTAGTAAAAAAAGTACATAAACTGTATAATGAAATATTTCTAAACAAAAGCAAAACAATGCAAAAGGAAATAGCAATTTTCTATGAAACATCCCTACAAGAATTAGAGGATCACATAGCAACCGAACTTTCAGCTGTATTGATTGATGCGCATGCGGGTATAATAAGTGATTTAAATAGAGATATTAAAACGAAACTAGCAAAAGAAAAGAAAATTTTAAATGCGGAATTAAAAAAGCGGTATGATTCCGAGGTAGCGAAAATTAAAAAGTATTATAAACTTCTATTAGACAATGAGAAGAAACGAAGTAAAGAATTAGTTACTAAAACCATCATTGAAAGAAATGATGCCTTAAAAGCATTTTATCGAGAAATAGAAGCGGAAAATATAACAAGTACTATGTACATAATGTCTCTTGAAAGAAAGAAATGCAGAATAAAGCAATTCCTTATGGAATATTACCAAGATTTAGAAATAAAAGAGAAAATGGAAAAGTTGAAAGAAAAACAAGAGATAGTCAATACACTTAAGAAAAGAGAATTTCAAATAGCAGAAATTAATAAAGATTGGGAAGATAAGATTCAAAAAGTATTACAAATATTTTTGAAATTCATTAGTTTTAGTATGAAATTGTTGCCTGAACAAGCTACATTTTTACTGGATCTTGAAAAAATGGTCGTTTTACAGCTAAATGAAATTCAAAACAAACCATATTATGCTCCACCTATTTTAATAGACACAGATAATGTTTTTAAATTTGATGATCTTGAAATACCAAACCCAGTCTGTGATGAACCTTTTGTAGTAGCCGGTGATAGTTCTGCAACAATACCGCCTAACTATGGGAGCAGGGAGACATTGCCATATGATGCAGATTTACCCCACGTAAGACTACAAAGGCAATACGTTTATGCAAAATGTCATAAATACGAAGAAATAAAGGCGTTTCTTGAGTCTCAGCGATGCAAATGTAATGATATACCGATGTTGAATGAGCCATCACAAGTTACAATTTCCAGTGAAACCAAAGAGCCGATTCACGAAACCCCTCTTGAAGTAGAATCGTCCAATGAACTTCTAGTGACCGACGACTTTAAACGTATTCAAGATTGTCCGGGGAGGAAGTGTCAAGATTGGGTTAAGCGTATGTCTTTTCCTTATCTAGACTCATATTTAGACTTCAACGAGGAAAATTTGGCAAGAGTAGAGGCAATTTTAGGAAAGCCTTCTAAATCACAATCTGGTCCTAAATTCATTGATCCAAAATTGGTTGTCCGTGAGAAATTACCTTTCTCTGAAACACATGAACCGACTCACACAATAGGTACGCAATATTCAAGCCAAGAAGAGTTCGAGTTACCTCCTTGTGACTGTCCTTGTGTTAGCTCAATTATAAAAAATACTCAACAAAATATCAGAGAAACCAATTCCAGAAAAGCTATAGACGAAGCTTTGTTAAAACGCAGAATTTCTATAGGACGACTTATGAATGAAAATCCTAATTTACAAAAAATATTCACCGATGAAAGTTTTGACTTTGTCATGTAACTTTTGGAAATTATTTACTATTTATTAAATTGCACCTTTTTGTGTTTTAAATTTGAAGATTTTTCGGTCTAGAAAACATAACAAAATCGAGTTTAATAATTGTATTAGTTTAGTAATTGTATTATTTACTAAGATATCCTATCAAGTATGGCTCGTTCCAAATAGGCAGTCATTATTATCGCGATTTTTTCCCTGTACCCCGGATTTAAAAGAATATGGCTAGGGTATCCACTGCCACAGCCGCCACTAAGAGAGATTTGTTCCATTGCCATCTTCCTATCTTCTAGATGAGCATGCTACATCTTAGATCATATCATCACTAACTAACAGATGAATAACAAATCTATTAATAATAAAAAGAAGCAATGAAATGCCGAATAGATACATCTGTATAAACAACATCACAAGGTAGTCATGGAGTCGTGAGGGAGAGAGTATATTGGGTATTAAGGTAAATTTACACGGTTCCAACAATTAAGTCGTCAGTAGTCACGAGCTCTGTAATTGTGAGACGAGACTTATGACATCTCTCCCTAACTACATTCCTATTCTAAAACTGTAATTTCACTATACCATACCTTGGAGTCTGAGACTGTCTAACATCGTGAAGGAATGAACTTTAAGGACTTTTAAATAATCTATAGTAACGTTTTTAACTCATTTCACATACCGGTTCGTAAAACATGGGAGCTGTGCAAAGAGTATTTTACTCTCTTTCTCTCTTTACTCATGGGCTGCGCATTATTACAACCGATGAGCGGTATCAATATTGTAACATTTATAAATGTTTTATGACCGGTCACAACGAGACAAAAATTGCACTCTGATTTCAAAAAATACTAAAGGGCTTAATATCATAAAATTAACAATTTAAGTATCTACTATTTTATTAAATGTCCTTAGAAAAGTTATTTTCATGAAGTGATACCGACTCCGAAACTCCAATGAAGATAAAACTAATTTCTAAGGAAAAGCATTCATTTATGTCGGACTGATAAACAATCGGTGACTACAATGAATTAATAGAAACAAAAGCAAGGCGGAAATTTGAATTGTGGTGAAAATATATGAAGGCTGGTGATAAAACTTGTAAAGAACCATTCAATGAATTAGTCACAACATTATTAAGGGACGGCTGAAGGCATGATACTCGATTTTTGGTCGAAACTTTTCCAGAAATGTTTTTTACACACGGTAGATGAGCATTTGACCACTATCTCACCTGATGGTAAATAGTAATATAGTCTAAGATGTAACACGCTCATCTAAAAATATGAAGACGGCAATGGATCAAGATTCAACCCGTCTTCCTTGGTGACTGTACCACGTTTAATTTTATGAAATTGATGACAGATGATGTATCTAATTAATGCAAATGCCTCAAATGTGATAAACCCAATTATCGATCCAAAATAATTTAATTACTAACAGGGCCCCGCGGTTTCACACCGTAAGTCCGGGATTATCAGTTATTGGGACCAAGTGTTGTGTTACTATCCATCACTTAAACTATCACTATGCAAATTTTCATCCGTCTCGGTCGAACCGTTTGACTATGAAAAGGGAACAAACGAATGAACTTTTAGACTTATAATATTAGTAAGAATAAGGATGTGGGTTTTAAAATAGTAGTTTATGCACCGAGGTACTAAAGTCCTGTCTTATATAGCGGGCGTCATATTGAATCCAAAGCGTACGAAGGACTCTAGAGGGTTAACTCCCGAGCGCAGCGAGGGTGTTAAAAACTTAACTCCTGAGCAAAGCGAAGGAGTTATGTACCTAGAGTCCTGAGTGAAGCGTGCGATTCAAGCGCCCAAGATAAAGACAGACTTTAGTACCGAGGTGAATACTTTACTTTACACATCTACTGCGAGACAATAAAAGGGCTACAAAAATAAGCATTTAACTAACAACATAAAAATAGATTAATGCAACGTATATGAAATATATTGACAGCTCTATATTAATTAAATTTAACAATGTTACATCAAAATGACGAAACCACACATCGGCCTTAGCTGATGAAAAAAAAAGTTGGGGCTTTATACTAACCAAAACTTTTGCTTTACCCTTCCGTCCATGAAAATAGAAAAAAATAGCCCAGTTTTTATTTTTTTTATGTGTTAATGTCTAGGTGGCCAGTTCGAAATGGCCGTATGCTACCAGAACCTTAGTTTCAAATTTAAATTACTTTATGCCCTAGGTGCATAATGAGCACTTTATGCACCTAGGGAATAAAGAGTCGCTTTACGTTAACCTTTTTGGTCAAATAAGTAACTTTGTAGAGCAGTAGGTGTGTAATAGTATTTTAATTACATTTTTTAAATTTCAAGTACCTAATCATATGATTACCATTATTAAATGATGGAATATCTTATGAAACAAATGAAATTATCAATAAAAAACTGATTAACAAAAACGTTTAAAACATTGAGTTAAAATCCTTCTCTTCTTTTAGAAATAAATATCCATAACCAACATTCATTGAAAACAAGCATGGCAAACTTAAACAGTGTTATATTAACTTGACGGTTTGTGATTCCATAATATTGTGTTAAGCACCAGCTCCAGTGCAATCTGACACAACTGCACATTCTGAACAAACTTACTAACTTCTGAGAAGTTCATTCATCTTTCTGTTTTAAATAAACTGAGTTTTCGTTTTAAACAATACCTTTTATTTTTACTTGAACATTTTTTTCTAACTTCCAAAAAAGGAGGTTATGAATTCGGTTGTATTTTTATGTGCTTTATCAAACCTGGATCGACATAGCGTAACAGACAAACAGGCATATTGACCAATTAACTTTACTAATTCCGCGCTACCATGCTCGTTTGTCATTGCAATGTCGTCCTTTTGTCGTTAAAAAAAATAAAATAAATATTATATGAAAAATACTCCGACTACTTTTAAAAACCACAGACAATTTTAAAAAATCTTTTTTTTCGAAGTAGGTACTTAGTTTTTTTTTTAATTATTTAATGTGTTTTTAATTTTTTTTTTAGCTGAACGACAACGCGACGACTTATAAGACATCGTGGTAGGGCCTATTACCTTTACAAAATCATGTTATGGCGGAAAAATCAGTTCACCTACTTGAAGTAGGTATGATATTTGATAGAACACATATTTTGAGTTGTATTTTGTAGATTTTGTTTTCACTTGAACTTAACTTATTATATTATGTACTTATGTATGAACCTAATACATTACCTAGTTATGATCCTAACTTAAAGATCATGTTACATTTACCAAGCGAGTTTTTAATACCAAGCTTGAAATCAAATCTACAAAACCAAAGCTGATATTGATCAAACATTATAGTCACCAAGCACAATCAGTAAATAAGCTCCACTCAACGAACAGGGCCGTGGTTGATCGACCCTCACTTCTGAATGAAGCTCTAACTTGTATGTACAGTTTGTTAAAAAATAAGAATATTTATTACAAAAAATTACAAAGTGCATAATTATTAATAAACCTACAAATTAAAAGGTTGTACATTAAAGTATGAGTGCCTAAATCTACGTGGTCTAATCGAAATTGTCAAAAAATAACAAAATCATGGAAGAAAACAGTAATTATACTCCATGTAGAAAACCACGTAAAATAATGAAGATAACACCATCTAAATTTGAAGCAACTGAAGCTATACATACAAATAAAAACTATTGGGGTAATATTTTTTCAAAAATGGACAGTACCCTTAAGGATGATATTGTAAGTAAAACTGCGGATTTATAATTTATGACTTAGTAATTAATTTTGTTACTTTAGGTTTATCTAATTAGCTTGTCTACCTAAAAAGAAGAAATGGCTTATAGTACAGCAACTATCTATCTCATTCTTCATCTTTGTCACTAAACGTAACACTAAAACTTTATCTTCTAAATTAAGGATAAATTAGTTTACTTATTTGATGACATATAAAAACTATAAAATAACTCTACCACTTATAGTTTGAAGAAAGCAGAAAATTCGCAAGTGTTTTACCAAAGGAATTATACAAAAAAGTTTGTTCCACTCTAGACTTACCAATGATAGATAGCGTTGAAGAAGACACCCAAGATATTGTAGGTAAGTATGATAAAAATAAATGTTTTTTTACACAACCTCATAATGAATGTTAACCACGAGGTCCTTATTGCTGGACCTAAATCGTCCAGCTAAAAAACTTAACTAACGACGGATTTTTTTAGCAGTATTTGTTTTGTAATTTTTAACTGGACGATTTATGTCCTGCAATAAAGAGATCATAGTAACGCCCATTATTTGACAATAACTAATTCAAAATCAAATAGGTATCGATAGTAGTGTTAGAATTACAAGATGATTGTTTTTTTTTCAGAAACCAATTTGTCTTAAAAATTCCTGATTCATATACTAACTGTGCAAATATTTATGCTTAAAAATAAATATTTGTCTGAGGCTGGGTTCAAACATATTACACTAGAAAGACTTCTAAGACTTTCTTATATAAGTAGTAGACTTTCCTATATAAGTATCATATCTGTTGTCTAGTCACCGTATCACACCGCTTTGTAGCTTACCAATGGGGCTAGATGGCGCTGTGTATTATTTAGAGTATTTATTAATTTTAATTTCAGCTCATATTCCTCGTCGAATGATTAAAGAACCAATGGTGACGTACAGGAAATGTATTTATATCGATCGGGAGTTGAATTCCGATACTGACGTAGAATTTCATTCAAGGTTTGCTTTAGATATAGTTTTGACAAATTGTAAAAAAGCAACGAATTGCACAGGCTTAATCGAATTGACATATACCTACGCCAATGATTTATCGATTTACAATTTAATAACAGCATTTGTTGTCTCTAAGATCCGTTACGTGGTTAGTCGTGTCGAATATTTGTCTAAGTTGTTTCTTAATGTTGATCATCATAATAAAAATTTTGAATGAATCTTCTTTTTCTTTTTGTGTAGTGGTGTGGCTCACGTAGTGTAAGAGTTGTTCAGGTCACCCTAACATCTTTAACTTGACTTAACGACTGGTATCAGAGATAACAACCAGGTCGATTACATTCCTTTTGAAGCGCACGGAGGAGCTCGATAGTGATTTTTTGCCACACAAGCTATCGGTGGCCTATCGAAATAATTACTGCGTCAAGGGTTGCTTTGTCAAGGTGCAGTAGGTGGGCCAAGCCAATGAGTTCCTCTTAAACTCAATTGCGTTGTATTAATGAGAATGGTTTATAATCTTAAAGCAGTGAAGAAGAAGAAGCGGAACCGAATATTCACCAAGTGTTCCTGAGTAAGCCGGAACGGGAACAGGTAACATGGGCTACGAGGTACCTTCAACCAGAGAGAGAAGACGAGAAGAGTCTTATTAAAAAGGCTGATGATTTGACTCATAGAGTAAGTTAGAGTATTTTTATGT
Source organism: Idaea dimidiata (assembly GCA_949358125.1). NCBI lineage: Eukaryota > Metazoa > Arthropoda > Insecta > Lepidoptera > Geometridae > Idaea > Idaea dimidiata. Next base: position 7,433,371 of record OX442339.1, on the reverse strand, counting down.
ATGGATTCTTAAGGTATCTTGGATCATAGAACTTCAGAAAAGTACCTTTTAATAATTATCATCATCAGCAGCACCTTTGTCCAAAAAACCAACTGTTCATATAGGCTTCGTCGTTTAATTAAAAACATATTTTAAAATGTATAATTTACAGATTGCAACAGAATTTTGTGAATACATGAAAGAGTTGGGTGGTTCACAACAGTCTGATCTTTTTACACCGAAATCTATAAAGGAACTGTTTCAGGTAAGAAATGTAGATTATTAATTTAAAGGAGTAATAGTTGTTGTTAATTATCCTTACTTTTTACAGATTGAATTCGACACTCATGTTTCACGCAGTCTACGTGTGATACCGAAGGAACTGCCTTCAGTCGATGAAACGATTGCCATCGTTACTGGACAACAAGAGGTAAATAAATAACAAACAAAGCCACCGCCAGGGCAAGCTGGATTCGCTCACACGCGAAAGCGCTGCTTGTTATTTTCGCGAAGTATGCTCCCAGTATTTAAATAGGTTTATAATACCACTCAAAATGTATCTAAGTGTTAGGAACCGTCTCCACGAGCGTTAAAATTGCGGTTATATGCGTTTTGCGGTTAAATATAATATTATATGTAGTAGTATATACGTTGTCTAGTACCCATAGTACAAGCCTAATGCTTAGTTTGGGGCTAGATAGCGCTGTGTGTAATGTCGTGAAATATTTATATTTTTATATTAACTTATTTCTATACAAAGCACCGCCGCGTTAACATCGCCGTGTGAAGACACGTTCATAGAGATTGAGTATATTAGAAATAAGTGGCTCGACGATATAATCGCCGCGATTCTAATGCTCGTGGAGATGATTCCTTAGAGTCCTGTGTTGTACTGTACACCCCAACCAAAATAATATAAACAGTGTATATACTGAGTGTCTATTTATTTTCAGAGATCTCGCTTTGCAGTGTTAGAAAGAGAAATAACTAAGGATATCAGAGCTGAAAACAAGGCAGATTGTACACAAGCGTTTTCAAGAAGTCTACCTTTAAAGAACCAGTACAGAGCTCCAAGAAATAATACCAGAAAGCTGTGGAGATCGGCTCGACACGTACCTAAAGATCTGGTGACCTTGAAAGCAGTATGGGAAGGCATTACTAATCTCAGGTAGTCGAGACGTTTATTACTATGCAAATAACAATTAATGTTATCTAGATCTATAAAATGCTTTGTTCTGACAGATGGGCGCACATTCTTAACCGCTGATAGTAAAAAGCTGCAATTTTCCGAGCCAGGGTTCACTGATAAATGTTTTAATGAAGATGTTATTATTTTTAAGCAGTTATGAGTTATCGCCTTACAAAAAACGATGATTAACTGCTGCACAAACCATGTTATGTTTCAAAGTTGACAGACAGAGACAAACGTTACGTAACTTAGTCATCTGTTAATCACCGTTTAAAGGTAGTTAAGGGAGTTAATGTTTAGTCTTTAGATAAATTATTAATTCAATTGTCGTGTATATTTTATAATCAGTTCAATTTTTCACATAATTTAAATATAAAGGATTACTTATATATTTTCAGAAGCGTGAAAGACTATTGCAGATGGATGATCGATCACCCCGAACATCGTAAACCGCCATATTTAAACAGTCTTGGAATGTTTGATCCAGTTGTTCTTGATGCAAAACAGATGGAGTCCAATCATCATCTCTCAGTTGATAACTATGAGTTGTGCCCTGCCCCAGTTGAGAACATCCGAAGAAGGCTGTCACAGTTAGCTGATTCCAGTTAACTTGCAGCATGACATAAGCGATTAAATAGCTCTGTAACACGCCATCTATATTATTATCTTACCAATTTAAAATGCTACGTACCACCTACCTGAGTTCTTGAATAACTCTGATGTTTAATTACATTTAAAGCACTAAATTAATATATTTTGCCCTACTCACGATCTTTTCTCGTTATTTTATCGTTCTTTTATAGCGCGAGAACAAGCTTTGAGAACAAAATAAAATTATTAAAAAAAACCCGGTTTAAAAAACCACAAGTGATGTACTTACCTAATACTTAAATTTTTTAAGTATTTTTTTGCTAGAACGATTTAGGTCCATGATAAGGCTTATTATTATATTATATTAGCTGGAATTGTGCTGTATGTATCTTATATACAACAATTTCATATGTAGGCCTAAACGTTGTAAATACTTTTCCTGTACTCATTAAAATCTAACTTTGTTATTAGCTTGTGGTTAGACTAATAATAAAAAAAAATTAAACGTAACCACAAGTTGTATTCTTGTATTGATAATTAATAAATTGAACATTGTAACAACTCAACTACAATGGTCATTTCCATAAAAAGCTATTGACGTATTCATAAAATAATATTGTAGGTATATACCTAAAGATAAATATTTTACAAAGGTTAATAAAACCAAAATTTGTATCAAGTGTTAAATAAACACTGAGTAACATAACTAAACTCGTATATTATTATTTAAATTAATATGTTTGCCGCGAACACTCGTGTATCTACACGCTTTGCACTGTCTGGCACATTATAAAAATAGACATTTCGACAGAAACTATTCATCTTACTACATTGGATTTTGAACTCGTCAGAAAATAAGATAAGAATTGATTGCTTCATTTTATTGCGTTAAGATAACGATAGTATCGAGACATATAAAAGGAGTAAATTGTTAATTTACGGATTTTAGAACGTATTAAATAAAAAAAATAACATGAAAATGGATAAAATTGGAAAAGATGGAGAAATAAATGAACATGACGACAGTGATTCAAACATGGAATTCGAGACAGTGTTCTATAAAGAAATCGGACATTTTGGGAAATTTCAAGTGTATACAATATTTTTGCTGGCGTTCCCTTGTTTATTTTGTGCATGTATGGCCGGTGATTACATATTTACGGCAGCCAGCCTTCAGTATCGGTGTCTCATACCAGAGTGTGACGAAAACCCACCGAAATTCGTACCTGATTGGATACTACATGTCGTACCACAAACATCATCCGGTTTTGATAACTGCAATCGGTACGTCAACGTTACTGATAACGTAGTGGAACGTGACGAAGTGTGCTCTGCGGCTCTTTTTGATAACAGTACAACTGTACCCTGCGAAGAATACGTGTACGGTACAACAAATACAGTTGTTTACGATTTTAATTTAGAATGTGAAGAATGGCTAAGAACTCTTCCTGGTACACTAAACAGTCTCGGAGGAATGGTAGCTCTAGCATTGGGCGGATTCATTTCAGACACATTTGGAAGACGCGTGTCTGTTGTACTGTTTTCGTTTAATATTGCATTAGTCGGCTTAATAAGAGCATTTTCCGTGAACTACGCTATGTATGTTGCGTTGCAGTTCTTACAAACGGCATTGGGTGGTGGTGCATTCAGTGCCGCATACATATTGGCCGCAGAAATAGTTGGGCCTACATACCGCGTGCGCACGAGTGCTACTATATCAACGACCTTCGCTCTCGGACAAGTCATTCTCGGCGCGATGGCTTACGCTGTCACCGAATGGCGTAACCTTACCCTTGTACTCTTCGTTCCTGTATTTGTTCTTATTTCGTATCTGTGGTTACTATCTGAAAGCCCCCGTTGGCTTCTTAGTAAAAACAAACAAAATAAATCTAGAAAATGTTTGGAATATGCCGCCCGTCTCAACGGTAAACAAATACCAGATAAAGCTATGAACTTTCTACTCAGAGCTATACCTAAAACAAAAGATGAGACGAGCGACAAAAATGAAGTTAATATTTTCATGCGTGTTATAAAATCACCTACAATGTTACGCAGATGCTGTACTACACCTTTTTTATGGATAACCACGGTGTTCATTTATTATGGGTTATCAATAAATTCTGTTAATTTAACAGGCAATATGCACATAAATTATATCGCCACGGCGGCTATCGAGATTCCTGGGTACTGGACTGCGGTGCTAATATTGGATAAAATAGGTCGCAGAGTTACTTTATTTTTGGGGTTTTTTATATGCGGTATTTGTAACGTGGCTTTTGCATTTACGCCTGTCGGTATGTATTGGTTATCATTGACTTTGTATCTGACTGGTAAATATTGTATCGGTGGAGTGATGACATCGTTGTATCTGTATACTGCTGAGCTGTATCCGACGCGGCACCGTCATTCGTTCCTCGGATTCTCTTCTATGGTAGGTAGGATAGGATCTGTGATCGCCCCTCTCACTCCTCCGCTCATGGCCTACTGGCGTGGCATACCTTCTATAATGTTTGCTGCATTAGCTCTAGTATCTTCATTACTAGTATTAACACAACCAGAAACAAAAGGTTTGAAAGTTCCTGATACGATAGAGGATGCAGAAAAACTAGGTAAAAAAACCTAAAGAAAGTTAAGTTATTTCAATAGTAAATATTAAAAAATAATGACCTATTTCTGAACTTCAGCCAATGTATTAATTAGGTAGTTTTTTTTTTTTTTTTATTGATAAAATAATACTTACAATACGTCTTATTTAACTAATAAGGTACTATGAAACCAATGTATGAGGTTTGTGCTAGTACCTGACACTTTAATATTATATTGCAATGGATGTGTTCGTGTGTGTGCGCTCGATCAACATGCCAGACCGGTTTGAGTCGCAGCGCCGAACTACAATATACATAACCAGATAACCAAATATATTAAAACTGTAAGCAATATCAGGTTAATTATAAATATATAATATAATAAACATTACCTGAAGATATCTGCTAAGTTAAGGAGTTCTATTTTTTAAAGCAATACATAGTAGTTTCTGCTTTTAAGCCACTTAAAAAAAATAAGTTAAAAAAAACACTTAAAAGCTAGAAGAAAGAAATAGGTACCTAAAATAAAAATTTCGCTACCTACCAGTATTTTCCAAATGTATTTTAGTTTATATTCTACTAAATATAGGATATAAGTAAATGTAATTTTTTATTTAAACATTGTATTTTTTTAAATTAATAATAACACTTCCTTCCTTCCCTGCCACTACTTAATAAATTACACATTGTAAAATCCAAATATAAATGTTCGGTTAGGAATAGTTCAGTATTTACAATACAAGTGGCGACATCTGTTACTATAGTTATGAATGAGATGCCGCGTTTATGGTTTCCTGAAATCGGAACCGTAGCACCTATGTAACTTAGTAGCATTTTCACGAATTTAGACAATATGTTAGTTTTCAGCAAAATTGTTAGATGGCGCTATTTTAAAAAAACTATATAGCAATGAAAAGTTTGAAACAATATTAAATCTAACCTATTTTGTGAATTTCATTTGCGCTTGATTTTAAAATTTTAATGTCTTTCTGGTAGACGAGAGAGTAATATACTTTTGTATCTTCTTACTAGTCTGTGGTATAATTGTCTCATGTATGGAGCAAATTAGATATTTTAATATTGTTATATTATTGGACGAGAGAAGTACAAGAAATAGATAAACTTTGGTATTATCAAGGTATTATAGAGAATTTCTTCCGAAGGAAGAAGGTATTTTATTAACTGCTGCCAATTTTATTCAATTTATCCAACATGTCTTGCGGCAAAAAACCATTAGTTAAGAAATGGGATAAATCGAGGAACATTCGTCGTGTGAAACCGTCACGTTACGAACAGAATGAGGCTTCGGTTAAATTACATTGGAAAAAAGTTACACGAGACTTAGAACTATCTTACAAGGATGAACAGGTGAATTAGAAATAATACTTCATGTACAAATCTAAGCTAATGTAGTAGATCTGCTTCGTACTTATCTTCTACGTAACAAGAAAGACCTACCCTGTTTCAGAATCTTACGCTGAAATGTATAGTGTGTACTTACATTGACTTTGCTCAGATCAAGCTTAGCAAAAACTAAGCATACATTTTAGAATTTTTGTAAGTAATATATGAATAAAATAAAAAGAACTTCATAGTCATAACAGAGAAGCAAAGTATAAGTAAATTTATTTTTGATGGTTTACATTTTAAATTTAAAAAAATTCGACTTTACTAAGCAAAAACTTTGGATAGTTGCGAAGATAGCTTTTTATAATTGTCTCAAGTCAAAGTCATTGCTTATACAGCGAAATTAAAGTATGGACTATAGATTTCAGCCTTAGATTAAAAATGTAAACATAGAACTGTCAATTATCAAAAGAAAAAGTAAACAAAGAGCTGGCACTTTCTAATAAATGTATGAGTTTTTTGTAAACATGTTTGATCTCAGCTTCTGAAACGTTTGGGTATTTCTATCTAGAGTAAGCTGTAACGTTTGAATAAATTCTGTAAATAAAAACCAAGTATAAGTGTGCGTAAGTATATACTATTATTATAAAGAGGATAGGTTTATTTGTTTGTTTATTTGTTATAAAGAGGCTCCAAAATTACTGGACCGATTAAAAAAAAATTCAACTAATAGCAGGCTACACAAATGAGAAGTTAAAATAGGCTACATTTAAAACCGACATTCCCACTGGATCGGTACTTACGCGAATGAAACCGCGGGACGCACCTAGTTTTAAATCAAAATACAAGTAGACAGATCTTAGGTATACATTTAAATATGTATGAACTACTTATATTTATTTGTTAATTATCTTAACGTAAAATTAAATTATTTAATTATCTTAATTATATAATTATCTTACTTGACGTTTCGATCATGTAACAAGACCTAGGAAAATAAAGTTCTAAAGATATCTCTGCAAAAGTATGAAATTATGAGTTCAAATAGTGTTAGTTTAAAAAGTTGACTTATGAACTACTTCTTAGGTATATTAATAACGTACAATATTGGTTGTTTCAATTTACAGTTTTGGCAGACACAAGCCGAATCAGTTCGTAGTCTTGTCGGCCCAACTATATACTACAGGATTGCAAAAATATACAATTTACCTTTTGAATCCACGCAGTATGAACCGCATTCAGATTTGGGATCATCTGCAGAACGTTCAGAACTATTCTATAAATTACGGTCTGGTACTATGGTGAGTGAGTCTGAATACAGAATTAACCTCGATAAGTTACTTGCGCTGGCCAAATATAGTTAGTTTATCAATTGAAAAATAACACCCTTGTTGATAAAATATTAATTCATTCATTTTTTTTTCTTCTGATGGCCCCGGATATTCATTCATTTCATTTTCTTAGTTATGGATTTCTGTCAGCAATATAGGACAATTTAGCCAGTTTCTCGTACTAATAGTGAACTACCACTATTATACTGTAAACGTTTGAAATAGTTTTCAATGTGTGAAGGCTTCAGAAAAAATGGCGACGATTTTTCTCCAACCCCATGGGAAATTTGTGTGTAACGTGCTAATTTCGTGTTTGGCACTGGTATTTTTATTTTCACTGAACTTGTTGAACTTCGCTTAACAACTTGAACAAGTTAATGACGTTTATCTCTAACTGTCATCTTTGAAACTTCATGTGACAGTAAAAGACAAACGATGCAGTTATGCAGCGCATTAATTAGCGTTTATAAATAAGGGGGTTAGAGATAAACGTCATCTTCAACAGTTGGAATGACATAATAATATAATAAGGCAAAATAAGGTCCAGCAAATAGCACCGTTGGACCAGAGCCGAAGTATTTAAAAATGGTAAAAAGTGACACAAATTTATCGTAAAATGAAATCCATTGGAAAAGGAAGATAAAAATATGAAAATGATAGAAAAAATAAATTACGGGCGATCTAAGGTTAGGAAGTGATAGAAGGAGTTTTTAAGGGGGAAAACGATTTATCTTGATCCCGCGGGAACGGGATTAAACTTTCATGGTTATAGTATTAGTATGATATTTCGATATTTTATTTGATTTCAACCGCGCAAGTCGCGATCCCGCGTTATTTTTACTCCTACCGGTTATCCGGATATCCGGACTTGTTATCCGGATAAAAAGTAGCCTACATGTTACTCGAAGTCTTAAGCTATCTGCATACCAAATTTCATTGAAATCGGTCTAGCCGTTTCCGAGATTAGCGCGCACAAACGCACAGACAGACAAACGGACAAACAGACAAAAAGTTAAACACGGAAATGAGTTCTGTTACGTTATTACATACCCCTAAATATAGTTTTTTCAAAATATCGTTCAAAAACAGATACCGCTAATTAACCGACTTCAAAAAAAAAGGAGGAGGTTATCAATTCGTCTGTATGTATAATATTTTTTTTTTTTTTTGTATGTTCACCGATTACTCGAAGACGGCTTGACCGATTAAGATTATTCTTTTTTTAATAGTTAGATGGGAGCTCCAAGATGGTCCCATAAAAATTTGATGTGGATCTGATGAGGATCTTCTGAGTGATGAACGGAAATGCTCCTCAAAACGCATTAATCAATCCAATTGTTTTACTTTACAATTGTATCGATTACTCGAAGATGGCTTGACCGAATGAGATGATTCTTTTTTTAATGGAAAGGTGGGAGCTCCAAAATGGTTCCATAAACATTTGATGATGATCTGATGAGGATCTTCGAAGTGAGGACCGAGAATACTCCTTAAAACGCTGTATTCAATTCAATTGTTCATCGATTACACGAAGATGGCTTGGCCGATTGATATAGTTCTTTTTTTAATGGAAAGGTGAAAGCTCCGAGGTGGTCCGTTAAAAGTTTGGTAAGGATCTGAAGAATCTTCGGAATGATGGACAGGATATTATCCCAGAATTCAATAAATTACTCATTTTTGGACTTCTACCAAAAAGAATAGACCCCTAAAGAACTAAGTACAGATTGATTGGGCACCTGAAACCACCTTCTCATCAGCAAACTCCTCAATAATTAAAATAACGGTAACAATATTGTTGGTTTTTGGGTAGGTAGGTATACTAAGTAGGGTAAAATAAAAAACTAATTTAAAAATTAAAAAACCGACTTCAAAAACGAAACAAAAAATAATAAAAAAAACAACCAAAAAAAAAGAATTGATAAAAAAGACCAAAATAACCTCTACATAGGTTCAGTGCCACCGACTAATTAATCTGTTTTATCATCTGAAGTCGGGCAGTTTTACTGGTTGGTTCCATATTGTATTTAGTTTGGCTGCCCGACTTCAGATGATAAAACAGATTAATTAGTCGGTGGCACTGAACCTATGTAGAGGTTATTTTGGTCTTTTTTATCAATTCTTTTTTTTTGGTTGTTTTTTTTATTATTTTTTGTTTCGTTTTTGATTTACGATTTTATTATAAGTATTGATTGATGGATGATTGATGATGATTGATGTAACATGGAAACTTACGTTTTTAAGGTAAAATACCTACCTATTATCTATTACCCTTACCTAGGTATTACTGAGACTTCGCTGTCCGTTAATATTTTGCATCCATAACATTATCAACATAACACAGTCGCACCAAATACTATGTGCGACAAACGAAAGACAAGACAAACGACAAGCGAAAGTGCTGTCCAAACCTGTCTGTATTGCCTGTATGGCCTGTCCACTGTGTCCTGTTAACTGCTCCTCAGCCAACCTCAACAGTGCCACAGACAATAAAGTAGCTATTGCCGAGTTTTGGGCCAAGACTATAGTTTAGAGAGTTTAAAGCCGGGCGCACTTTGGATACATCTTCGACCGAAATTCATCCGTGCGAATACGTACGAACAATTGCATCTCTCCAAGTACGCTTCCATAGTACTTGGTGAATGGGATTGTTCGTACGTTACAGCACGAATTTAATTCGGACGAAAACATATACAAAGGGCGTTCAGCTTAATGCCGTTGACACGAAGAAGAAGTATGCAACAAATTTTCTTAGATGTAACTCCACGACGTAATTTGGACGTAATTCATGTTCTCCAGCTCTGAGAATGTAGAGCTCTATGTTCCACAACATGTTACTCCAAATGTTTGTTAATAATGTAAATTGTCAACCCGTGCATAATTTATCGATTGAAACTTACTATATTTCAGGCCACCCGTCAAGAGTTCTCTATGAGTGACTTCTCACTAACACCAGAAGAAGAAGAAGTGGAAGTAGAATCAGAACTATGGAGCTTATCATCTGTACCAAGTGTAGACATGCAAAAGTCGAGGACGTCAAAATCAGTGAAATCTATGAACAGATTGAAGTCGATTAGCTTGTCTAAAACTGCCTCAAGAGTCGTGTCTAAGAGTTTTTCTAAATTTATTTCGAAAACTCTTCAGAAATCTTTTTCCGGTAAATCGAAAAGTGCTGTGTCTGTGCTGGGGTCTGACGACGAAACCGCCACCACTTCAGACGACTTGAAAGTTCATCATAGTTACAAGCCTAAAAAGTAAACAACACTTTTAAACTAAGTACATTTATTATCAAAAAAACCCTTTGTGTAAAAATACCAAAACGATCGTGCTATAGATTTGATATATATCTGATAAGATAACCCATCTAATTAGTCATTCACACGGTGACATGCCAATACCACGGCATCCTATTAAGCCAGTAAATAGCAGCTTTGGAACTGACGCTCCTATTTTACTGACTGTTTATATAAAACAGTTCAATATAAACTGAGCAATATATTCAACTAGCTGCGCCCTACGGTTTCAACCGCGTAAGTCCCGTTCCCGCGGGAATATCGGGATAAAAAGTGGCTTATGTGTTATTCCCTTACTTTAAAATACAATTTTAAAGAAAGTACATATTATTTTAATAAGATAAATTATAATAACACATTTAACAGAAAACTTTATCATCGACGGGATAAAAACCCCCATTTTGAAATGCTATACTGTAATGACTCGGAAACGGACATGATCAAGTGGAATTCTAAATACAAGCAAAAACAATTCGAGGTTTCTGCTTCGGATGAGTTCAGTAAGAAAGCTGAAATAATGACCATGAAGGTATATAACACCATTTTTTTTTAATATAACACAGCAAGAGAGCACGCACAGTTCCCTTTTACTTACGTTGAGGTATAATAGAAATACAGCTCGTTATAATTACAGACAGTTTTTTTGACATGATCAATCGATCTTAAAACTATTCCAACCGATATGAAAAGATGTTTTCTACAACGTTTGAAATATATACACTTCCCATCAAAAAATCAAACACCTCTGAAGTATAAGTTTGAAGAGTTTAACTTAATTCTTATATTAAACAAATAAAACTATATTAATGCCAGTTTGTTGCGGATATTATAAGGTAACGCTTAACGAAGATTGTTTTAAATTCAACTTCTTTAGCTATCGTGTTTAGTCCAACAGGTACGATTTTACTCTTAAAGAAAAATTTGGGAAAAACGTAAAAAGTTTAAAAAAATGTTTATTGAAATCTCGTATTGCCTCCCTGGGCTCTAAGGACTGCTCTCATGCTAAACTAGAGGGAAAAAGTACTAGTACTTGTAGTACTGTTTCGATTTTTTAGACGAGAAGTTTAGGTATATATATATATATATATATATATATATATATTATAGAAACCTACATACAATAGTTGTATAATCTACCAAATAGAACTGTTTTATATTTTCAGATTGCCCTTGAATTTTATGAATGGTGGGTTGGTTTGGGAAACCTTGAATTTAAGAGTGAGATAAAAAGAGCTGAAGACATCGAAGCTCTATTCCAAGTAAGTTACCGATACAAACATTAAGAATTTCAGGTATTATTTCGATAAATATTATGGTATATACTTTAACAACGTATGACGCAGGTGTGGTTCGATGAAAATGCATCACGTGGCTTGATGCTGCATCCGAAGATCCTACCTTGCGTGCTGAAATCCATCGCTGATTATGTTCAAATACCTAAGGTAAATTATCTTCAATTATGATATACTAGCTGCGCCCCGCCGTTTTACCCACGGATGTGAAAAACGCGTTATCGTTGACATCTTGCCCGCAGGCCAGTTTTCGCGTTGGCCAGATGTCCCTTAACCCAACTTAAATACGCACCCTCACTCATGTCACCGCAAGCTGAGGCAATTATTATGAACTAATATACGGTCGAAAACTATCCCTGTTACTTAGAAATATTGATGCAGAGATGACCATCACTTGAATAAAGTTTTAAAGTGGACAGAAAGAACCATTTCATAGTTAACATTTTCTGGGGTTTAAGTTACTTGATGTTCACGCGTAATAATCACATTAGAGACATAATTAAGGGTATAATATACGAGCTAAACTAAAAATCCTTGTCGGATTAATCGAAAATTTTTGATTATTTTCTGACGGAATGTTGTAGAATATTTTCGTTCAACAATGACATTGTTTCCTACATTTAAGTGTGGCTTTAAGACAAAAACTTCTTATTGTTTCCTTAAGCCTTAGAACATTTGGTACACACATAAACAAAATGACTTTTTTTGCCTGAATAGTAGTTTAGAATAGTAGTAATGGCTTCACACCTTTCGACTTTTTTTGAAATCTGTTTTTTTTAATAATTTTATTTCAATGTCATTTACAAACGTTTCAAACGAAAATATTCTAAAAATTGCGTCAGAAAATAATCAACAATTTTCGATAAATCCGACAAGGATTTTTAGTTTAGGTCGTATACACCCCTAAACGCGAATAATAACTTTAATTATTTCGTAGCTATTTATGCGTTATACATAGTTTATAAGTCAGGGGCTATATTATCTATAACTCTGTCATCCCAGGCGGCATGTCCCAATGTCCTGAGCAAACAAATAGCGTTCGACATCCACGCTGAGACGAGTCCCGCTCACCTGATGGCATTCGGGACATCTCTACCGCACAAGATGAAACATATCCCACCGATGAACAATACTAAGGAACAGTGGCATTGTGTCAAGATTCCGGAAGATTTAAAGTCTATGGCCTGCGTTTGGGAGGACGTACAGCATCTTACGTGTGTTGTTTAAAGACGTTTCGTAGCTATATAAAACGCGACGGATTCAACAAGTACCTAATAACAAAACACTGAATTGATTATTTTAGGAACGTATCCTTAATAGGGTAGTTGACCGAACGAGCGAAGCGAGTGAGGTCCAGTGTAGACGGGCCTGGCGCTTGTATCTTTGTATGTTTGTTCGACGATAACTTGAGTATCGTAGCTCCGATCTTCATGAATTTTGGTATGCGCGTAGTTTAGGTCAATAGAATTTATGAGTTCGAAGATGACCCGGATCGGTAGGAGGTTTGGGGAGATAGGGTTCGTGAGGTCTCAGTTCGGGGCGAACTCCTAGTATTATTAACAGTTTAACTTTCTAAATTACCAGTTTGTATGAATAATTGACCGAACGAGCGAAGCGAGTGAGGCTCATCTTCGAGCTCATAAATTCTACTGACCTAAACTACGTGCATACCAAAATTCATGAAGATCGGAGCTACGATACTCAAGTTATCGTCGAACAAACATACAAAGATACAAGCGCCAGGCCCGTCTACACTGGACCTCATTCGCTTCGCTCGTTCGGTCAATTAAACGAAATTCAAATTTCTCCAGGTCGACAAAAGCGTTCCGCGAGTGGCTGATACAACGGCCACATCTTTCAATGCCACCTTGTTTCATGGCATCCGAAGATCAAGATAAGAAAAAGCTCTTCGTCGTACCTTCAGACTTCATTGTACAAGACGCAAGTGCTTCGTCCAAGGAGTTAGCTCTGCCCGTTTCGCAGTTCGATATGGAGTTAAAGGAAGTACTCAGCAAGTTGATGAATAAGTAGTTCATTGTTGTATATTACTTTGAACATCTTACATTTTTTAGCAAGGTATTTCCTACTTCGTTTATGTAGCGTTGTCTTTACGAATCTCTATATACCAATTTACACGTTGTCGAAAAACCAATGGCTTAAACTAGTTTGTCAAAACACTAGTATTGTTATTTTTAAACTCTCTTACTTAGATATTTTTCGACTATGGGAAAAATGTAAATATGAGTATAAATCGTGTAAGTTCAAAAAGTTTATCGGCTACGTGGCAATTAATAAAACATTCCTATCTATTTTAACCGCTTCTTCTAGAAGATTAAATTCACTGTTTATTAATTCTTTTATTACACTTTATTTCGGAGATAACATTTAATTTGAATCACGTGATTAAATACGACACTCAACATTTTATTCGCGATTAATTTATCAAATTGATTAAATTGTCCTCAATCAGTGTCACCACATAGGTAACGTTTTAAAAGAATTTCATGTTTTTATTTGCTTTTCATATTTAATTGCTTTACTTATTAACTCAGTTAATATTAGCAGAACTTTTATAGGTTCGCTTTCAAACATCTATAAGTTTTGACCAAAATGTTATATTATTGTAAGAGTCACCACTGATTAAAGGGAATTCCCGTTAGTGTTCTATATTTTCTTAGTTTCTTAGAACTATCTATACTTATAATAAAGGAAGAGAGGACAAAAATCTGTACTTACTTGGAAATAAATTAAAAAAAGTGGTCTAGGGGACTTAGGATAAGTAGTATAACAAAATTGTATAATTTTTAAAATTCTTGTCTGTCTGTCTGTTTCTCTGTTTAAATGTCTGTTCCTTATACAATTAAAAACTACTAATCCGATTGAAATCTGGTTCAATATTAAATAGTTCTATTTTCGAGAAACGTCGTGGTATATGCAAAATGCTAAATCCAAATCCAATTAGTAGAACCCGAGTAATGAACGAAAAAGTGCAACCGCTCGAGAACCGCTCGGCCGCCCGGGCCCGCGCCCGCTCCCGTGATTACGCGTCACTTTCGCGGGTGAAATCACGGGTCGCAGCTAGTCTATTAATATACTACTATCTACAACGCGTAGGAAATGCGTCGTGTCGCAAGGAAATAGAGAAGTACAGTCACACGCGTAAACAGAAAATATTGACAACACGAAGTTTTATTTGCCGTATAAGTTTTTTACCTACTAGTTTTTGACAACCACACGGCTACACAACTCGTCGTGTTGTTAAATTATTTACACCAAAAAGTAACGCGTTATTGTGTTTTTGTAAGATTTTTTGGATTATAAATCCTATACTTCCATCTAAAAGCTTTTAACTATCATATATAAGGACATGTAGCCCTGAAAAGTGACAGGAAGTTTTCGTAGACTATAGAGGATATTATTAATAATAAATATGTATCAAAATTATAATAATAATTTAATCTAGACATATCGGGCTAAACTTAAAGAACGTCCGATAAAGTTAGTGTTTTGCTTTCGTAACATCTAGTTATTCACTTCTTGTACGGAAATAGAGGTAGTGATCACACTACAACACAGAAAGATAGCTAAATTATTGAATTGATAACAAAAAGATATCATTGATATGTTTTTTATTAATTCATTTGTAATCTAAATCGTTTGCAATTCAGATTCGTACAATCACATTTTAGAATTTATCGAAAAAGAAAAAACTATTTTGTTTAAAGTTAATTAAGTGTGAATTTTAACAAAGCGGACGTAAAAATGACTGATCAAAACGAAGCTAGGCAACAAGTGATGGACGAAATAGTGAATAGAACAAATATGGGTGACAAGAAATATCATTCAGAGACATCGCTTTACGGCGATGCAGTAGAAGAAGATGTTGAAGTATTTGAGCCGGCTAAGAAAGATCCCGGAGTAAGTTGAGAATCTTAATTTGTTTCGTTTTACATTAAACTTTTCCTGCTAAACGATATGTCATTTTTAGGTAAGAAATTCTTCATTAAACGATCTAAGTATGACCGCAGAAGAGGCACAAGCGCGCCGTCGTACCATGTCTCAGCCAGGTCCAGTCTCAGGAAGTCTTTTAACAGCAACCGCCGCACGTGCAGCCAGGAAACGGCCTATGAGAAATGTCATGTACGCTCCAGGATTGGACAGGAGTGTAAGTGTTTCATGCCTTACTAAATTATCTTACTACGTAGACCTACTAGTTAATATAAGTCACTAGCTGCGCCCCGCGGTTTCACCCGCGTAAGTCCCGATATTCAATAATTAGTTTTTTCTTTCATAAGAACCTTCTCCTGATCATAACAAATACAACGCAAAAAGAATTATAGAAATCGGTCCAGCCGTTCATGCGTGATCCCGTGACCAAGGGAAAAAGGTATTTATTTTTATATATAGGATAAGTAACTAGCTGCGCCTCGCGGTTTCTCCCGCGTAAGTCCTGATATTCAATAACTAGTTTTTTCTTTCATAAGAACCTTCTACGGATCATAACACTCACAACAAAAAAATAATTAGCAAAATCGGTCCAGTCGTTTACTCGTGATGCCGTGACCAAGGGAAATAGCGATTTATTTATATATATAAGAAGATTATAGGTCACTAAGGGTTAGGTTTATATACCGGGTCAGCAAATTCCCTCAGAACTTTCTGAATAAAAAATTTTGACCATTTCAAAATTTGTCAAGGACCATATATAAACTAGCGATACAAGTCTTTATAGAGTACAAAAATAAGTATTTGATCACTATCCATATGGAAGGTGGTGTTTGATGTAATGGAGCACGATCACACACGAATAAGACACGGGTGTAGAATGACTAGCACTAAGGTTGAAATCTATAGTCCGTACTTCGACTTTGCTAAGCAAAAACTTTGACATAAGACAATTTTTGGTATTTATAAAGCGATCTTCGCAACTTTCCAAAGTTTTTGCTTAGTAAAGTCGAAGTTTTTCAAATTTAGAATAAAAACTAATTAAAAATAATGACCTAAAGTTTGCTTCTCTATTATGACTATGAAATTCTTTTTATTTTATTCGTATATTACAAAATGAATTTCGACTAATTCCAATTCAAAGTTTATGCTTAGTTTTTACTAAGCTCAGTCTGAGCAAAGTCAAAGTAGGCACTATAGATTTCAGCCTAAGATCCACGAAGACGTGAGTAAAATGAAGCCTGAAATTAATGGTCTTCATCAATTGTCTACCGACAACTATCATATATTGTAGTATAGATGTATTTACAATGATATAGAGAATTCGTCAAAAGTCGATTAATTGATAACGTCATTATGATAAATAAAATAAAAACTACATCGATTAAATTGTTTTCGTGGTATTCATTCGTATTGAAATGGGAAAATTAGTTTGTTGTTTTGCTTGTTTTATAATTTAACGCAAAATTACCCAACTGTATTTATGAGAGTTGGTCCTTTAGTTACTTTATACGGGATCGGTACTTACGTAATTTTCTAACCACATGTCAGAAGTAGATAATCGTGTAACAATCGACCAGCTTTAAAAAACATTGCTAAAAATATTTATTTTTCAAATCATTACTAATTTTAAATCCGAATAAATATCAACCCATTAAAGATTTGTTAAAAATCTGCTGAACATGAATAAATTGATTAGATTAAGGGTTATCATTAAAAATCGATCAATTAATACGCGACCCGTTGCGAGTAGGTGCTAGAGATAGGTATATTCGAATTGTTTTTCCATGATATAAACTCATGTCCATATTAACAAATTGAACAGTCAATAGATAGGTGCAACAGGTTGCTTTGCTCCGATTTCAAAGTAAATTTATTTTAAGCTTCGCCCGTAGTTTAAACAGCGAATTCATATATCGACGCAATGGGCTGTAATGATGTTTACCACGAGACTAGTGAGGACATACCCGAGAAAAAAAAACAAATTTAAAAAATCTAACTAAGAAAAGCATATAATTGAAATATGTAGATGACAACTCTACATCTAACATTATCAAGATACAGACACATTCCGAACTTGAAACAATAAATATCTGTGTGCTGTTCCTATTTTAAAACTATTTATTTCATGTCAAACATTGAAACCGCAGCCTTCTGTAATCGCACATGTAATATGTATATAAACATATTGCATAATGTGTAGGTAGTCAATGCGGTATTCTATGGAATATTTTACTTTACACTTATCAGACGATTTAATATAAAACTTCTAGTTAGGTTGTCTACTCGTAGGTATATTGATAAGTTCCTTTTTCTAGAAAATTACGGGTTCGTTGCGTTTCCCCCCAATGTCGATTCCCCCTGTGTCGATTTCCCTCGTTTCGTTTCCCCCCGATAAATATACTTGAAAGATAAAACTACCTAACAGTAAATGTACTGTTAACATAAAAAGATTTTGTCTTGATTTATTAAGTATATTGTTTTTATATTTAAATTAAAAATATATTATACGCAAAATTCAATTGGAAATATAAATACAGCACAACTGGATATTTTTATAAGTACCTACATTGTATCTAAATAACCACTCATTCCAGTATAATTTTTGCATATTGTTAAAAAATCCTTTGTTTCGGCCGGCATCCGGAAACAATTTCACACTTAAGTAAAGCAATAGAACAAACCTAGACAACAATCAACTATCTCTTTCACTCTAGACGATAGAGAATGCAGTTAGTTAGTCTTCTGAAATGTGAATGTTAGGTGAAGGTCCAAGGATAATTGTGTTACATAATTATCAAATTATTGATAATCAAAGAGGAAAAACTTTATTACTTACATGTCGGATACTTATATCATTTCAAAGGAAAAAATTAAAATTCCGAAGTGGGGGTTTGTACTAAAAAAAGAAACAAAAAGTGCAGTGGTGCTGTGAAACTAAAAAATAACATTAACAGTGTGCAAATACCCTGACTTGCTTGCTGACCCTGAAAAGAAGTTTGCAAAGACATACGTAGGTACTTCGGTGCAAAAAGTGTATGAAAGATGCTTCACAAAGTTAGTGCCGGGGAGATGATATTCCAGCTTCCATGATATTCCATTTCAACAGCATGAAAAACGCATTATATCGAAAGCGCAACAAAGATTACGGAGTTCCGAAGACAAAATTTAAAGAACCACTTCATGTAATAATCCCTGGGAAGTTTAAACCCCTTGTTGTAGTTGATTACATCGAAGATACAAAAGAATCATCGTGTGTCTGAAGGTTTAATTTAGTTTATTTTTTACAATTAAAACTAATTTTAGGTTGAATGTTTTAGAGTAAAATTATGTCATTTTATCTTGGTGGGTAAAATGACATAATATTAAAGTAAAATGACACTATTGGGGGGTAGTTATGTAAGTCTTGTGTTTATTTGTACCTACCGACTAGTAAGTGACTGATGTAAACCTAATACTTAACATCAATTCGAACCTCCGTGGTTTTTTAGATGTTGTTTTGTTTGTCTTTTTATATACAATATTATTTTTTTTGAAATAAAAATAATAAATGTTTAGTATACTAATTGATAATATAGAAAATAGTAGCTTAAGTAATATTAAGAGTTCCTAGTCTAACTCCTATTGTTGATTTTTTCATTGTTTAATCGTTTTTTATCCCTTTATACTAATTTTAAGTTATTATTTTGGATTTTGCTTGCCTGAATGTTAAAAATTGTTTTTTTTAATACCGTTATTTTAAATGTACATTGTAATTTTTTATGTTTTAATTGTGTTTAATTAATTTGAAGGTGTTAATCATTGTTGATCTTGCCCGCCATAATGATCAAAATTGTTTATTTTATACTGTTAAAACTAATTATAAATATAAATTGTAAGTTACTAAACCACAATTATAACAGGGTACTAAATAGTAAAGCTACTTATTACTAATGAGTCATATTAAGTAATTTATAATCGTTGATATTACCACTTTTGCTATGAATCCTTCAAATTAATAAATATTTGTAGAAACATTACTATTGTCTTTTTTCAACATTTTTACAATAAGTTGTTATTAGTTATATGATTAAAATTAATGTAGTTAAAATAAGTAAGCAAATAAAGCGTTAATTTGTCCATTTAAGTTTATCTCTAAAATAAATATTTTCTAATCTACCTAATTAGGTAATTAAATAAAAATGTTATTTAAAATTAATAATCTTCCACAATAACTTATTAAAATACGCTTTTACCGTTGACTGTACAAATAAAAAAAGAACATTAATTAAATAATTATCAGGGGGAAACGAAACAAGGGGAAACGACACAGGGGGAATCGACATTGGGGGGAAACGCAACGAACCCAAAATTACGGTGTTATTGTGTCACTGAGGAAAATTAACTTGTTTTGAATATTAGCTCTCCATATTCTCTGTCAAAAATAAAAAAATACTAGTGGAAGAATTACTTCGATACATTAATTCGTTTCCGATTTATAGAAGTAAACGTGCGAAGCGGAATCGTACTAGATTCTGACGTCATCAAACAACGTTCGCGCTGTCAGCTCAGCACCATCTTCGTTTTATTAGTGGAGCCTAGTAAATGACGTAATGTGACTGTTAGAGTCTATATTTATATTGTCTATATTGTCTATTGAGCGGGTCTCAATATTTTTCGTCAGTTTAAATGCCTGTAAAATCAAAACTAATAGGTATTTTTCATTCTTTAACAAAAACTAGCGCATTAGTATATAGACAAGCCTTAGTGTAACAAACTTTTAACCGATTTGGCATACCTATTCTTAATTGCCGAAAATTACATGTGTAACATAAATAAACAATAATCATAACAAAACTGAATGAACAAGCGAATACAATCATCTAAGAAGATGCAAAGAAACTTTAGTTCCGAATAATTATAAGAGATGACGCTAGTGAGGTGAACGCAATTTTCTGGATCGCGGTATCGTTGCGTCGAGCACTCTGCTTAAGTAGGCTGCTAAGATTTTGTTATGTATCGAATCAGATCGATCGATCAGATCGAATCCACTACTGCCTTTGGTACTGCGTATAATGTTGTGTACGGTTCCCTGGACCTTCCTATACGTAGTACCTGTAGCCTGCATTCGTTGCCTTCTCGTAGAGCGTACGGTTTCCCGGACATCTACGAGAAGCTCGTAGCCACCCCTACGACCCCTGTAACCCCTCTACGACAATAAACCCCCTTCGTCCCTCAACCGTAGTTTCTCTACCTCCTCCCCCTCACCGGGAACTCCCCTTCGCTACACATGCTTATTTATGTCAAAAAATGATTTGGATACAGTTCTAAGGCCTTAGGGTCTCTAAGATTTTTAACCTATTTTAAATGAAGCATTCAGTATAAAAATAATAATTATAATCTAAATTATAGATTTGTTTATAAAAAAAACCTAGTTTGATAGTATCTATTTTTAGACAATAAAATGAGCTCTTTCCTATCGGTACCAAATAGGGAGCTATAGAAATTGATAAAGTAGCCTTTATCACAAGGAAATAAATTTTACTACCGGTTGTTAAATAATTTAGACTAAATATTAATAGAAACCTAATAAGATATTGGCGACCTCACTAAGTACCTGGTAATATGGGGTAATTCTTTAAGCGGCTATAGTAGGCCAGAACTGATGTTTCTGGGATGAATTACTACAAAAGTTATTTGAAACAAAAGTTTTTGAAACCATATTTATTAAAGTCGAAGATATTTACCAAGTCATGATTGACGTGAAAACACGATTCCTGATAATTTTCTCGATAGGAAAAAAACCCAAAGTTCCCTATGAATTGTACAAAAAAGTCAATATTGTCCGTAAACTAAGAATACTTTGTATAACAACAGAATTTAGCTCAATCCTGGTCTTGAATGATTTGAATTTCAAGATTATCGTTTAGTTATTTGGAAACTAGCAATTTATTTGATTTTACGCACTAAAATATTTTATATTCGCATTTTACGTCCTTCACTTACACATCTGAAACTCGCTAGCTTTATCCCTGTCACGCTATTAGGGTTATATAGGCCCTTAATAGTAATTCGTAACTCTTTGACACCCCACTTTTTAACAATCAAATGACGTACCATAAAATCTTTTTATTTTGAACGCATCCAATGATCCTTTAAAAAAACCTATTAATTTCGATGTAAATTGAAAAACAAAAAGATATCGTCGAAAAATCTAGCCACCAAGTTTTTTTATTGTTATTGGTAGGTAAGCGTTTGGCCACTATCTCACCTGTTGAAAAGCGACGATGTGTTCTAAGATGTTCAACTGTTCACTCGTGACTTGAAGACCCCCAAGTTGTAGACATCCGGGAAGACATGCTCAGGCAACTGTTTCCCCAGTTTGTCACTAAGTTTCCCAGGTTGAAGGTACTTATACCTTCATATTTTTGTAAATACCTACTTAATAGGTACTTAATAATCATTAACCAATCAGTAACAAATATCTGTGTGACCTATTCAACTACAGATATTCAGCTACCTCTGTGATACATGGAACAAACCCCCGACTTGTCTGGTCACCATAAACACAAGTTTAATTGCTGTTTGATGTTCAAAACATTTTTTATCTAAACATACAATTCGTATTGCTGCTAAGCATCGCTTATAGTATACTATTTAAACTTATCTAGTTTCTTATTTTTTTGGATAAAGATAAAGTAATATTTACTACACTAAAACCAACTTCTGATGCTATTTTACAGTTTAATTTGCTTATCCATTTTTTTAAATAGATATTGATACAACAGAATGAACATGGCGATAAAAAGCTACAAAAAAATCCGTTCTTTCATAAAAATAAATTCCGGAGGTCCGTTGTAAAGGGCCGGGTGAATACAATTCCATAGTATCGAGCGCGGCCCATGTTTGTGAGGCGGGTCACTCTCGCGCAGCCGACTGTAAACCTTTTGAGTCCAACCGGCCGCAGCCACCCTACTCCCCATACTCCGTAAATACTGGACAGCGGGCACACCGTGCCGCCCCAACGCCTCGCCTAATGAAAATTCAATCTCATTTTTTTTCCCACGTATTCACCGCTAACTACATAAATATTCAATCAAGACTGATGACTTCTGTCATTCGGTGCGATGCACGAATTCATCCATGCTTGCATTGCACATTTCACGTGGTTATACGAACTCTATTGGAAGAAATATTTGAATAAATTACAGATATTCGTCTATGGTTTAAATACTTCACGCAAATGGTTGTAGGTTCTGTTCCTATTGAAACAAATACTGCACTACGATAGGTTGTATTATTTTAACTTCTTGTGTAAAAATAGGTAGGTATTTGGAATATTTTAGGTCAACATAATAAATTAATCAAAAGATTTGAAAGTTTTAGAAACAAAAAAATGGTTTCAAAGACAAGGAATTTAGCTTATTATTTTGTATTACCTAAATGATTATATAAACATAGTTTATATTTAAGTTTTCTGTCAGCCAATCATCACAGGCAGAGTCAAACTTTGTAATACAAACATTGACTCAGTTATTACTAATACAGTTGTATCAATATACTCAGAAAATAAGATTATTTGACGATATTGATGTTGCTGAAAATTGATACTTATGTAACAATTATACAACTCCAAATTACATTTTCCTTTGATGATAACTATGATTCAGCGATATGCTGATAAAAAAACTCAAATGATAAATGACTACGCGCTAAAATACAGTCCACCATATCTTTTTACCAAGTGCAGAAATAAAATAATAAAATCCGCGTATTTAAAACAAAATGAATAATAAAGTATCAATTAAAGAAGATTCATTAGATCCTCTACTAAATTCTCACAGGAAAATTGTAAATATAGACTTACATTTAAATGAACTGCAACGTGAACAGCAAGAGAGTGAAGATGTAAGTATATATAGGCGAGTGATATGTTTTTGTGAAAACGATTTTTCGATGACAGAAGACCAAAAATTGGTAGCAGAGGAACGCGAAATACACCGCCGTAATGGGATTATAGTGAAATACAGCGTGGTGTCGATCGAGAGAAACAAGCGACTAATGAAGTTATTAATCCGATTTTATACGGCTTTCGATGTTCGCGTACAACACTTTTTTAGTTCGTTTCATACGGATATATGAATTTGCTATCCAATATGGATTATGTTCGACGGTATTTTAAATACGGTGTTTTGATTTTTACTCTTTTTTACAGGATTCTGATAAAGTTCCGAGTAGACAATACCGAGGCGATGAATCTGGTTCTTCAACCCCAGTCGTGGGTAAGATAACACCTTGAAATACTTTAGTTTTAACATACCTAAATATAATTTACATAAAAACTGTACCTCTCTTTGGATAAAAGAAAATCCTAAAAATTGAAATAGCTTTCCTTGTTCCTCGGTAGGACTTGAACCCTTTCATTCCAGCAGTGCTCTATGAAGCTGAACCCCTTATACATCGTTCCACTGCCGCCTTTCTTTTTTTAAATGAGCGTATAACATGTAAGACCATATTATCACTTATCATCAGATGAGATAGTGGTTCAACGCTCATCTATCGTATGTAAAAAATAAATAAAGTTTTGTTATTGTTTACGATAAAGACTATTAGAAGGCATTTCCAATTTCCATCTTCAAGTATGGGATATTTTACCTAATTGTTATTTCTGCTTATAATTTCTTACCTAGGTATAAAATGAAATTCTTTTGTTCAAAACTACTTGAGTCATGCTTTAGATGAAAAATTTCTCCCTTTCAGGTGATCGTAACAATCCTTATCTTTACAACAACATGATGAATGGTAGCGTTAACAACAACAACGTTAAAAATGCGGATACTAAGTCTTTGAGTGAGTTTATGTTTGACCTATATTCAATAGTTATTGCTTGGATTAAAGATAAGAATCATTATCTGATTCTATTTGACCTCATGATTTTATTTCTTTGTCCTTATGGATTAAAAGATGGAATATTTTGGCAAAAATGAACATTTAAGTACAAATATTACTTGCAATAAAATTTAAATACATATAGAATTTCTAATAATACCTGCTCTTAACTTGGCAATTTACTTTGTCTTGTTAAAAACTACAGCCGATATATTTCGTTAACGACTTCGCTGTATTGAAAGGTTGTTGGGGACGATGACTCTATTTCAATTACGTTCAAATTACCTGTGCTCAGAAACAAAAGTTTCTTTCATTTATTTGTTTACATAAGATCAAAGTAGCAACTTAAGATCAGTCTTAATAAAGTATCGCAAAAAGACGTCGTTTCAAAAAATTGTGGTACTACTTTCGAACTATTTAAATAGAATTTAATTTACTTATCTAAGTAAAAAAAATTCAAAAACTTTTTAACTGTAATATTTCTGTAGCAGTTATGATTAAGATGATTCGCCTCGATTTAGCGACGCTGGGTATTGGGTAGGTACGAATCACGTTTTCAATTTATTAACAGGTAGTTATAGATTGTACATTCCTGTGAACGACGTGATGCGAGGAAATGCGACACCTCGGAAGAGATCTGTTGCTACAATGGATGCTCAGTCTCTTCGCTCCATAGAGACCCACGCTCCACCGCCCACGAGTCCAGAGGACAATAAAAAGCAAACAGTGTGAGTTAATTACAAAACGATCGATATACATTCTTATAATACAAAAGCCATGATCCACGAAGATCTTTAGGTACATACAATTTAACACAATAACAACGTAAAAGTCACGAAAAACTCTTTGATGAAAAAAGAGAACTAAAAAAACGTAACTAATTTTGTTGAGGCGAAAGGACAATAAAGCACCACATTGTCACCATGCCCTGTGAGCTTTGTGGAGGTTTTGTGAAAGTAATTATCTTACTGCCTAAACTGGACGGTTTATTAAATTTCGGGAAAAGTCCGACAAGAATTCATAACGAAATTCTTAAAAAGTTAAGGAATTTTATGAATTAAGTTTCTTAATTATTTTGTTTGTAAGTGTTTTTTTTTTATATTTTCCAGGCGATATCTTACACTTGTAGCGAGTTCGATCTATGCTGTTTTGTTAGTGACTCTTGGGATTATTATTCATTGTGGCGATGCATTTGTTGACAGAGAAGTTTCATTGGTAAGAAATAATCTTACTTCTTACTAATATTGTAAACGCGAAAGTTTGTATGTATGTATGTGACTTTGATACACCTTCACGAAAAAAATACTAAACCGATTGCAATCTGGAGACCTGGAATGATACATAATAAGGTACTTTTTATCTCGATATTCCCGCGGGAACAGGACTTACGCTGTTGAAACCGCGGACGAAGCTAGTTTCATTTAGTACTATTTTTTGCTTATTTTGAAATGGTGTTGATGTTATAATATTAATTCACGAATTACAATTAGTGCGATCGGATTATAAATATAATATATTCAATTCTAACAGATTTACAGTTGATCGATTAAACTCAAACTTGCAACCTGTTTTGTAGTCATGCAGATAAAAGAGGTAAGGTTATGGATAACTTACTAGTATGTTTTACTATTATTATTTTTACAGATTTATTCAATCATAATATGTAGTATGGGTTTTCTTTACCTAATATATTTAATATTTGACATAATGAGATACAAATCCGTAGCGCTAAAAAATCAAAGAATCAAGGGCCGACATGAGGAACAAATAGCTGAATACTTCCGAAAGCAAGAAGTAAGTTTTATTACGAATATTCAATATATCCATGGTTTTATTACAGAACGAAATCTAAGTACATTTATAAAAAAACAAGTACATATTATATTGGTTTAAGGAATATGTTAATATCCCCTCGAGACCAAGATCATTGTAACATGATCGAAACGTCGAGGTAAGAAAATAAATTACATTAAGTACGCGATTATGACCCGGTAAAATGTAATTATAATATGTTAATATGAGGGGATTTTTTTTTCACTTGTTAACTACAGGGTCTGCAAAAATTCCGAATTATTTGATGTCGGTACAGCTACGTCATACTAACCTAATGTAGATTTGGCAATGATTTTACGACATAAACCTGCCTGAAACCAATAGATGAACATCGCGTGGGGGATCTCCGAATTCACTAGTTGCCCAAACATCCCTTAGTGAGATATTCACGGTTTATGAATACTGTGAATTATGAATTAGATTACCAAAATTTATCATAACTTTCAACTTATTTTAACAGGAAGAATATAATACGGGTAACAATAGTATACCGACGACTCCTGGAGATCGAACACCGGAGTTGTACCGTCCAGCATCGATCCCTCCGCCGGTCCTCATTCCTCTGAAACATTTGTACTGCTTTAGTCAAGGACGGCACTCTGGAAGTTTCTATCTGAAACTTGGTGCTGCAGGTAGAAAATCTATTATTTACATTGAACCAGACAAATCTTACTAATATTGTAAACGTTAAACTTTGTACGTATGTGACTTTGTTACTCTTTCATCCAAAAACTTCTGAACAGATTGCGATGAAACTTGGAATGTACGTAACTGGCAACCTGGAACAATAAATAGGCTTCTTTTTATCCCTATATTCCCGTGGAAACGGGACTTACGCGGGAGAAACCGCGAGGCGCAGCTAGTTATTAATAAGTTAATCTTGTTTTTTTTTGTTTTGCTATGTTTTACCTAGTGTTAGAGTTTTTCAGTCGCTCTAAGACCAATTAATAATAGAAATTGATTAATGATATAGTACGATAGGTACTCTACGTTTTAAGCGAGAGTGTCAAAAAAATCTGGTCCCAAGTTCTGTCCGTTAGATTTTGATTTAAAAAATACATAAAAAACACTACATAAAAAACATGAATTAAAGATTGTAAAAACTATATAGCCATAGGTTTAAAATATTATGTAGATGTGCCCGTCTGTTTAGTAAGCTAACAGACAGATATATTTGAACTCTTGTGGTTTTCATGTTTTTACTAAGATACGATTTTTTTTAATTATTTTACTTTGAGCCTTCCAGTCTCTATGTTTGCCCAGTTTTTTATTATTATTAGTAAACAAGTAATTCTTATCATTTTCAGGTTTCGCTATCGGACATTTGGTTCATTCAATGCTTCTAATCGCGGTACAATTGGGCTATATTTTGGACGATAATATAAACAATGACGAATGTGTTCAAATACTGTCAATAGTTCTAGACATTTTGTTCCCGTTGTATTGTTTCTTACAATTATATTTCATCTTCAAGTATTCTAACGTGATTATTTTAAGGTCACAGGTAAGTCCAGCAATACATATAAAATAACAATTATTTTATCGTTAAGTCCTATTTAATATCAGCCTATATACCGGGTGAACTATTTCGATGGGCTTTCAGGGGGATAAATGCAATAGAATGATAGCGATGGAATAAAGAAATATGTATACAAGATGTAACAGGTATGCCCTTTTAAGCCGAAAGGGGGTTGTTCTAGACGTCTAAGCGAACAACTTTTGTTCTACGACTTTTGGAAGTTCGAAGTACTTTTCGAAAATTTTAGGTGTAAAGTTTACTTGAACATCAGCTGTTTCATGGAGTTCGAAGTCATTGACCTTATGTTGTCCTATCATTTAGTTTGGTCTACTACAATCAAAACTCCAATAACTTTTATTTTCAAAAACAGCTGTTTTTACAGTGAAACATAACTTCACAATTTTCAAAAAAAAGTTCGAATTTTCAAAAGTCGTAGAACAAAAGTTGTTCGCCTAGACGTCTAGAACAACCACCTTTCGGCTTAAAAGGGCTTACCCGTTACACTTTGTATAGGTATCCTGTTTACCTATATACATATACTTTATTCCATCGCTAATTCATGAAATAGTCTTGCACTTTGAATATTCAGTATTTGATATATTTAGCAGACCGACTGACATGATAACTTTTTATTCAACCGATAAAATAGTTATACATATAACCCTACTTTGCATGGCGGACTCGGGAAAAAGGTTATAGGTTTCGCTGGGAATTTCCAATAGCCTCATAATTAAACCATTGTACGTGATTGAGGAAAGAGAAACAAAGTCACATACATGATTACAAACTTTCACCTTATTAATGTTAGTAGGATATTTACAGGTCCTGCCGTGATGGTTTTAAAGGTATACATTTATGACGGTTCTTTAACAGAATATGGTCGACTGCCACTTCAGCTTGCTAATTCTAAGTCATGATAAATCCTTTTCTGAGAATTAAACACAACGAAACTAAAAGGAATATGCATTTTCCTTTAATCGTGTGTAATAAAATATGTCAGTAGATAGCCATCATGATACACATCTAATAATCTACTATCTATAAACGCTATTGCAATTCTTGTTCTAATCTTATATGATTCATTTTAATTACAAAATGACACAAATGTATAGATAACAATGTTTTCATAGTATTTTTTTAATCCTAACTAAATAATATGCTAATGTATGTTAGTTCTATATCCTATATTATAAAGCTGAAAGTTTGTGTTTGTTTCTCAATCACGTAAAAATCGCTGAACCGATTACCATGAACTTCGGTAAGTATGATATGATAGCATGAGTAGCTAGTATGAGTAACTAGCTCGG
Source organism: Idaea dimidiata (assembly GCA_949358125.1). Taxonomy (NCBI): domain Eukaryota; kingdom Metazoa; phylum Arthropoda; class Insecta; order Lepidoptera; family Geometridae; genus Idaea; species Idaea dimidiata. The sequence goes on along the minus strand of OX442339.1, from coordinate 7,404,295 downwards.
TAGATAGCCGAAGATTTGGAACAACACTTTTTATCCCGATATTCGGTTTTGACTATAACAAATATAACTAAGGCATTTATATTTGTAACTAAGGCATTTATATTTGTTCTCTTGCAGGGGTTGGCTCATTTCGCCTTTATGCACATGATCGGCAGCAGTCTCTGTTTCTGGATCTCCGCTATTGTACGTGAAACTATTCTAGCTCTCACGATATATGCCAACTCAGTATATGGAAATTCAGAAAATGGATACACTCGCTCAAAAAGTAATTACACTGCGATTGAACCACAAGCAGGTAACTTTATTGAAAAAAATTAATTGATCTAGGTGGGTATTTATACCTTCTAAAACACAATCAAGAATCCTTCACCAATTGACAATAATAATGGGTATTACTGTAGACATGTACTTTTAGAACTAGTATCTACTCTATAGCTGATTTGAAAGTATTGTGGTTAGAAAATAATATTAAACATCCTAAAAAGAACAAATATTATCTATGTCCAATATTATTGGGCTATGGAGCCCCGGACACTTGAAACTAAAGCCTTGTCCTCCATAGGCCGTTTTTTTAAATTTCAGACTAAAATCTGACGTTTTGGTTCCTAGTGTTTGTGTCCATTTCTTCCATAGACTTAGGAATTATACAGGACTGATTAGTTGAACATTTTGCCTTACAATAGACAGAGGCTAATCCGAGCCGAATGAGATAGCAATCGACGATGTAGTGTGTCTCGTTCTTTCATCTTGCCAACCTACAAAAATTATCATATTAAAAAAAACAACATTAAAAGAGGTTGCAGTTATTGTACGGCCAGATAAAGCACGACCCGATTATGTCCCTATAATACACGACCTGTTAATTGGACGCCAGGTCCTCGTTTTAACACTTCGTACAAATTGTATGGGATGTTAGATGAATATCCTGGCTTCCATTTAACAGGTCGTATAGTATCGGGTCGTGTAATACGTGGTCGTCAAGTACATTATTGGCTCCCATTTCATTTTTATTATTTTAATGGTAACCCATGCCAGTGTCATGGCGGCATCATGGCAGTAAAATATTAGTTTTTTAATTTATAAAATCGCTACGTTAAATTCTATAAAATGGTGAAAACGTGTTGCGTTTGGTGTGGTGGTTGCAATATATCATTTCATAGGTAAGCCAAAATATGTTTATTATTGTATTCTACAACTGTTTTGTTCTATTACAAGAATTTATGGTGACTATGATTTTTGGATTTTTGTATTGAGTTTGGATAAGATTTTTTTACTGTAATTTTATTATTTCAGCTTTCCGAAAAATGAACAAATACGACAAAAACGGCTCAGCGGTATGGATGTGAAGTAGAAAATTACAAAAAAATCAGTCGTATGCAGTCGTCACTTCGATCTTTCCTGCTTTTACTTCCGTCGATTATTGAAAGCCGATGCAATACCAACAATTCCGCCGGTGGTACGAATACTGTTAGATATTTTACTACTTACCTGCTGAACATGAGTGATAATAATTAGTCAAAAAGTTTTATTTTTGAAATTTCCTCTAGCTTTACATTTGATGAATTTTGAGGGAAGTACTATATTATATTTAACGTAATTGACTGTCATGTCTATTAAAATTTGCTTTCGTCAGTCAGTATGTAGTATGTGTATTTGTGTGTATGTATTTTGCTGCTTCTTCTGCTGCTACTTCACACCAAAGAAAATTGATTTAATTTCTTCTTTTTTCTTCGAACCTGTGCCTCTTGCATGACGGGCGAGAGCGCTAATCTTTGCCTCACGGGAACCCGTCGTGATACGGTGATTTTTGATGATACATTTCTTTTTGTAAAATATTTATATTTATTAATCAAAGTTTTCAAAAATTAATAAGCATACTATAACAATTAATAAAACTGTTTTATACCGTGTCCTTTTGTATTATTTCATTAATCCTTAAAGAGTGTCTATTGCTAATGGAAATCTTCAATTTGCCAACAGTTACATCTCAGTAATATTATAAACGCAAAAGTTTGTATGTATGTCTGTGACTTTGTTACTCAATCACGCAAAAACTACTAAACCAATTGCAATGAAACTTGGAATATAGGTAGCTGAAAACCTATAATAACACATAGGCTATCCCGATAATCTCGCGGTAACGGTACTTACGTGGGTGAAACTGCGGGGCGCAGCTAGTAAATAATACTATTGCACATGCATTATTAAATCTAACATCAGTCACATAAAAAAAAATCTTATTGTCACCCTATTAGAAAGTAACACAAGTCCTTTGCTACAACCATCTCGCTCAGCTCGTTTTTATTCTGACAGTTTTCCCTCCAGTTATTTAATCCTACCTCCATGATTTCTTTAGAAAGAACTGTGAAATCGTAATCTACAATTAAAAAATGTGTTAGCTTCGGCCTACTTTAAAATACCAATTTTATTCATAAAATGTGATGTGGACTGGACATCAAACATGTTATAAGTTCAGTCAGCTGTGGCGTCGCCTGTAATTAATAATTGCCACTAATTATAATTAATACTTAATCAAGATAGTTATGGGGTGAATTAAAATCATTGCTCTCATAACTGAGTGCAGTTATTAGTAAGTAAAATGTAGCTAGGCCAAAAGTAAAGCTTTCAACAGTAGTTGAATAAACTAAACAATATTGTTTAGTTCACATCTCGCAACTCAATTTTGACCCACTTTGATGTTGGGCGTTCAAAAGTTATTCAATGCAATATAAAGTTTTTATACATGTAGTTTAGTTTGACACTTATTTGTCGCTGCAATTGCTGTTTATTTTGTTAACAGCAAGAGAAAAGCATTAAGTTATTAAAATTTGAATGCTTCTTACTTCAATTAATGATAGATTTAAATTTAATTTCGGATAGGGAAATCCGAAATTAAATATAAATCTTTCCAATTCTAAAATATGTTGAATGAATCTAGTAAAACATTGTATAATAATTAGCCTAAGGTATTTACAAACAATAATTGGAATAATTGGTTTTGGAGTAGATAGCTACTCAATAGGTTGGCAGCAGACTTCCACGATTCAAAAAACTCGTTATTTTTTTTAGTTAAGACGGCAGAAACTTCAAACAGATTTATTGATATCAGCGACTTGTACAACGAGCAATGTATCGGGTCTCGAGCAATTATTTCGATCGTAGAAAACTTTTCGCCGTACCTGTACCCTTTTAGCGTGGAATTCAACATTCTTATCGGTAAGTTTTTAATTAACGTACTTATTAAAACACGGCAATGTTGTCGTATATGTATAACCTTATATATTTTATTTAGGTATCTATTCTCGCGGTAAAAATAAGTGAAGATAAACCCTAAATTTATAAAAAATGATTACCTGTGAATCAATTTATGAATACCTAACTATATTACTGTCTTATTTTCTCGAGTGATATTTTACCCCCTTATTCATAAACGATGATTAACAGATGATCAAGTAATACATGTAACATTTGTCTCTGTATGTCAACTTTGAAACTTAGTAAAAGACTAAAGACTTCTACTTAGTAACTATGTCATAGTAAAAGACAACCGATACATAGTTATGCAGCTCTTAACCAGCGTTTATAAGTAAGGGGGTTAATTAATTACCCGCTAGTTAATGTTTATAATAAAAGTAGTAAATTGTAAACCCTGCTGATGTAAACCAGTGTCAAATATTGAAAAAAATTGAAAATGATTTGAAAATGAATGATTGATGAATGAATGATTTTGAAATGATTTGATTGATTGTTGTTTGAATTTATTATAAGATCATTGTATACCTTTATTCGCAATAAATGATTTGATTGATTGATTGAATATTATAATATCCAGTTTAAACTGTTAGTTTAATTTTATTATTAACAATTACCTATGTACTTCAATAGCATATTCGTTAATATTATTTAAAACGACACCTACATATATTTAAATAAGATAATGTTTTTCAGTTGCTATTTATTACATTATTTGGAGCAACATCGGTAATTGCCACAATGAAGATGATACGTCCGAACTCAACTCAAGTATTGATGAAAACTTCTGCAAGTAAGTATTTAAATATCCCATCACATAAATCGACGAGTGGCAAATGCACATAGAATTCATGTAATGTACCTTTAGCTTAATAAAACAAGAGAAATCTAATTTTCAAAATAATTAATTAATACCACTTCATTTCTTAAACAACTTCATTAACAACTTAAATAATATGCAATTATGCAACACTTTAGAAACTCAAAAGTGATTCGAGACTGCAACCACTACATTCAGTTGAACCGAGGACCCAATAAGACTTCATGGTTAAAGTCAGAGACGTTCCTTATTAAGGTTTATCCCACTTCTGTCACGGTCATAGAAGTGGACATTTCAGTGTCTTAATATCATCTCGGAATCATTTCATCCAGGTGATATCACCTAGGTGAAATAAGTCGACATAAGCGGTATCCTCTATTCACCTTGAAATTGATTCACCCAGTTGAACAAAGTCGACTTTGTGTTTTCGTCTTGTAGACTTTTATCACCCATAGAAACCTCGCTAATAAAAACTTCCAAATTAACAGACAACTTATTATTTAGAAATATTTTTAGCAAGGAAATATATTTCCAAAAAACACTGGATCATCAAAATCATTGGATTTTTTAAAATGCCTTGAGCAATAAAAACAAAAAAGAAATATTAACTTATTATTTACTTATTTAGACCCACAAGTAACAAAGAGCAGTTTAAATCATGCGGTGCTAACGACTTATATTTATTATTACTTATGTGTTGAATATTGCACAATTTCGCTATAATGTGTTGTCACTCACAAAAGCAAGAGAGGTTTCAATAAGATCTATGAAATATTTTTCGATATATACTTTTACGCTTTGGTTATAGTCTTAGTTATTGATTTGTATAATTTATCTAACAGGATCCCAACTGCAAACGAAGACAACGATTTCACCAGCAACATTGTAATCCACGCAGACTGCCATGCTTCTAACCGCGGACTCTTCGCCGGCATCATGTTGTTGGTGGCCGTCATCGGGATTCTCATCATTGGATTTGTGTTCAGCAGTGTGGGCGAGTAAGTAATCCTATCGACTTTATAAAACAAAGATTATAGCATACTTATATAACATTATTTTTACATGCTTTGGCATGCTTAGGCTGAAATCTATAGAGCGTGCTTGGACTTTGCTTAGGGAAAACTTTGACTTATACAATTTTGGTATTTATAAAGTGATATTTGCAACTATCCAAAGCTTATGCTTTGCGTAGTCAAACTTTTTCAAATTTTTAATGTAAATCAATCCAAAGTAATAATCTAAACTTTGCTTCTCTGTTATGTATGACTATGAAGATCGTTTTATTTTATTCGTATTACAAAATGTTTCTCAAGTAATTTCGACTATAAATTCCAATTCAACTTTACCAATTTTTTGCTTAGCTAAGTCTGATCAAAGTCTAAGTACGCTTTATAGATTTCAGCCTTACTCTCTCGTATGTGTCAACGGGTATTGGGTTTTGAAAAATACAATCACCTTCTGTTTTACAAAACTTTTACCCAAAACTTGACTAGCAAGTCGTCAGCTGCGCCACTGTTTGAGATGCTCACAACCTTACAGTATTCGGTCCGGAAGGTCCCTAATGACATATTTGTTATTACATGCTTTATTTTATCGTCTTCCACTGCCGTCTTCCTACTTTACTTCCTACTTTTAGACCTTCAGGTGAGATAGTTGTCAAACACTTATCTAACGTGGAAGCAATGTAAATCGATTTATCCTATTAGCATACTGTAGCATACGCGGCCATAAACCTTTTTCTTAACGTACATATCCTTACAATTAAACTGCGTCCGAAATTATTACCTGCAACAGTGTTATTTCAAAAAACAGAAGGTTGAAGCTAAACTCATTTTAATAATCTTCCTCTTTGCGCCTATTGCCCAATGCTGGGGATCGTAACCCATCAGGGAATTAATTTTTCTCATACGATGTTGCGCCACCTGTTCCGGCTTTCAACGATATGGACCACTTTGGCAACATTCACTATAATGACAATGATAATTTTATATCATTTTCAGTGACTTCCTCGCTCTGGGCTACCTTCTCAACGACAGTTTGAAGCTCGCTCTCCACTCCGTGATGCTGATCGGCGTAGTATTTGCCTTCAATCAACTCAGGAAGCTCGACATCAACGAACACCCTATCTCCCTATTAGACGACGTCTTATTGTTTATCTGTCTTCCCGCGTTCTTCTTGGAGACTGTTTTGTCGATGGTCGCTACAGTTAGCATTGTTAACTACGTCAAGAGTATTGATGTTATTGTAATGGTAAGTTGATCTATCATACTATTCTATTATTTTCTTTATAGTGTTGTGAGTCACTTAGTGCTAGAGTTTTCAGGTCCCCCTAACGGCTTCTAACTTGACCTAACGACTGCTAACGGAGACAACAACCTTAGAGTTATAACTATCAATTATCTTAGGAATCTCTCTCCCAAAGAAAGGCGAATAGTAGATCATGCACTTAATGTAGGTATTGCCATTTTGCTATGACGCATCTGCTTTACTTGATTATAATGAGTCACGTCATGCTTTCGACCTTCTTCGTAGCAGATTACGTTAAAAATGTAATAATAAATGATATAGAAAACTGGGTTTTTACCATAATCATCGACACCAAATTTGTGTTAGTCACTTTTAGATAAAAAATCGTTCAAACATGATAATACAACTAAACTATTGTTTACGCTGTATTCTGTGCTGATTGCAAAATACGCGCAATATTTTGGTCAAATCGTCATGGAAGTAATATATTCTAAAATCGTTATTGTTTGTATTCCAGGTGATACAAGTTATGATCCAGACTCCACTAATAATGGACGGGCTTCGGCGCTGTAGTAATAACAGGAAACTTCGTCGTTCGAAGCCAGGAAGAGAGATCTTGATGTTCCTTCTCATAGCCAACGTGGCTACATGGCTCTTCAATACTTTCTCTTACAAGTCCCCTGATAGTCTCGATGAAAGATACGAGTATTATGGCAAAGTTCTTTGGACCATCTTAGGTCATATCAGTTTGCCTCTTATTATGTTCTATAGATTTCACTCTAGTGTTTGTTTCGCTGATATTTGGGATTCAGCCTATAAACCTGGGTCTGAACATTAAATTTGATCGAATTGTGCTTAGTGGTAGTATCCATAAAATGAACAGTTCGTCAAGCAGGATTGGTGTGCATATTTATCAAAAGTTGTTCAAAAATTTGTGCAATAATATGTACTGAGGTTAGGTACAATGTACAACTTGAAGTTGCACCCGCCTTTCTGTGGAATGATAACAATATCTAATTAATGACGTTAGTAGATAGAACATGACGAAGATGGATTATAATATAATAGATTATTTATTTATTTATAAAAGTATTTACCTAGATAAATATAATTTAACGGCAGACGGATAGAATTTTATACATTTATTATTAGGTGACGTTAAAATCGCAAATACACATTTATATCTTCAGTAGTCAATCAGTTATTGATCCTAACGGGTGAATAGAAACGCGACTAAAATTTGAGGGCTACTTAAACAATTAAGCAACTAATATTTATTGCAATTTAAAAGATGCTCAATATTATTCAAGTAGCTCTTAAAATTCAGGTGGATTTCAGTTTAATCTGTCCGCGTTTTAGTTAAAAATGTGTTGGATGGTTTTTTCGCATTTTGGCAATTGACAGACGACGTGTAATTTTCACTGAAAAGTTTTAATATACCTTTATAAATAACGGGGTAAGCCGTACAAAAAATAAAAATTAAATTTTAAATGTGAATAATCCTTAATTATTTCAAATTGTAAATTCTTGATGTATATAAGTACATTTGTATGTTTTTTTATAAACAAAATTAAATTTCTAAGTCCTAGTTTATAAGTCGTACGGAAGATGCCGGTGACGATGATGATGTCGTAAACGGCTCCAAGATCGCCAGCGAAAATAAAAGAAAAGCAATCCTTAATTTCAATTCGGTGTCATAAAATATGATACCCAAACACAATGGGTAAATGCACCAACCAACACAGTGTAAAGCGAAGGCCGTGGGTTCAAATGTCACCGAAATGAAATTTGGACTGTCATTATACCTTTTTTCTTTTTTTTTTCTTTTCTTTAAAATCTAATTTAAAAGACCTGCGCCGTTGCCTTACCAGCTATGGTATCATCTAATTAACATCCACCGCCACTAGTGGCTAACTTGCAGTACATTGCTGCTTTAACGTAACGTGGTTGTCACCGGTTAATCACCGGCAAAGCAAAGCAAAGCAGCAATGTAGAATACGAAATATGTTTTTTGACAGTAAATAGCAACTAGTAGCGGTGGATGCTAATTAGATGATACCACAGCTGAACATAAAAGTCCTGCACACTGAAGTAGTATTTGATAATTTTATTTTCCTAGATCAGTGCGCAGGGCCTTTTTTGATTAAACTGTCTTGCTATAAAACTTCATAGTATGTTTTAACTGAAGGTGTAGGAAGGTATGTAATAAAAACATCTACAAAGATCTTCTTTTGTTCTACAAATAGGATTTAACTCAGCACATATATAGTTATCCAACTATATAAAAACACGTTTGTTTGTCCTTGATGTAATGTCATGCCCTGCGATTTAACGAATACATTAAATAATTAGATATTTAGAAAAACTTAAAATACATCCTACGTAGTTAAAAAAAAGTTAAGAAAATTCCAATGGACTCTTAATAAGCCCAACGCACTTGTATACAGCCCCATCGTTCTAGGAAATTACATACGCAACACGCAACCGCAAAGCACAGACCAATATACCTACCCAACGTCTTAGCTGACCGACTGAGAGCACTAATTAATGTTGCGGCTATAATGCAATTACCGAATATTAGGTTAAGTACTCGGACCGTCCAGGGCGGCACTTAGCTTCCACACTAACATACAAACCAACCTACATCTTGTTTACATAGCTCCTATCGACTGTAACAGGTAAATGAATTACCTACTGAAATTGTAGCACGTAGCACCAACTTGCATCAAAATCTGTTGCTGCTACATGACCAATTTCCTCTCTTAATATATCTTTTCTGTACTAAAGGCTAGGTTAGGCTTCGCTGTAAGTGCTAGGAAAAAGTTAAAATGACATTTTTCAACATGGACTCTAAAAGAGAGCCCAATTACAATTCGTTTACATTCAGCCAGTGAACCGAAAAGCTAGTATTAAAATGATACAAAAATTCGACTGTAGGCATTCATTCAGTGCTAGCTGGCTGGCGTTTAAAACGTTTTCACTATTTTCTTAGTCTTTAGGTCTGAGTACTAAGGTGCATTTTCATTTGATTTTTTCCTGCCGTTTACTGTTTTTCCGTGCCTAAAAGGTAAGGGAAAATTTATTATCGGTGAGTAAAGCAGTAGGGCAGCACGCGACATGCGGATATACGCTCGGCTGCCCAATGCCACTGTTGTCTAATTGTTTCCGATTCCTCTGAATAACCATGCGTTGTATTGACAAAATTTGTACACGTGAGTGACGGCTGATAAAAGCCTATACAATGGTTCATTGATCTCTCGACTATGTAAGTACTGAATTTCAATCAGTTCAATAAAAAAATCTAGATAATAAGTTACCCCAGTCAAAATTCTTAATCGCTTATTAGCTAACCAACGCCGGTAAAATCTTAGTATTTATGAGAGTCAAATTGACTTTTGAAACAATCAAAATCCACAAATCCCTAGACTACTTTAGCTCCATTTGTGAAAAAAAAATGAAGTAGGGTATTCACTGTATGTCATTTAAAACTATAGGTAATTGTAAATGACTATATTTTCTCAGTCAAAAAAGTTTTGACCGCCTAAAATACGGGTTACACCAAAAATCTTGATTTTTTTTTAGCTTCGCAAAGGTCTTTGGGTCACACCAAAAGCGTGACCAATTATTTACAATAAACGCGCACACGCATGTATATTACACGTCACGTATCCGGATAGCATCTCTCTTTCAGATTCATACAATGTGAAACAGACAGGAGACACACACGTAAGCTACGAGTAGATACGAGTATGCAACAGATATAATATTTTATCGGACCAATTCCGATGGACCCTATAAACATGACGAGAATTACTTTAAAAAAGCTCAGGTGGCCGTCGTCCATTAGCATGACACTATGAAATTAATTCCCTTTTGTTTTTCGCAACACTTTTAACTGCATGCATTAATTGCTTCATAAAAGCCTTCAGTGTACGCTCTAATTGGTTTACGGTATACGGACCTTGTAATAAACAGTAGTTAAACAGATTTCCATTAAAACTAATGAAATGTGGTCCGGTACATCCGTACAGGAAAAACGCTATGAAACGGGTTCACAATACAGATTTCCATGGGTCACACTGTCATAATTTACCTTAAAATGTTTTTATTGACTGGGTTTCACACCTAGCCCTAATACTACCCTAATAGCGTTTGCCCGTGATTTATACTAGTCTGAGCTTCGTTGTCTGTTGCTCGGCTGCCACTCGGTTGCAACAGACCGATCGATTTCTCGCCGAGCAATGGACAACGATGCTCGGACTCGGCTCGGCCGGGTGACGGGTGTAGTATAAGTCCTTAAGTCTTGGGTTTCCTCACGATGATATCTTCGGTAATGGCTCCGGTGCGGTATATTTAGAATAGCTGTGCCCCGCGGTTTCACCCGCGTACGTCCCGTTCCTGCGGGATTTTCGGGATAAAAAGTAGGTTATGTGTTATTCCCGGTATCCAGCTACCTATATTCCAATTTTCATCGCAATCGGTTCAGTAGTTTTTGCGCGATTGAGTGACAAACATCGAAATATCCAAACACATACTTACAGATTTATAATATTAGTAGAATTAGACATCGGTGTGCCTGTGCATTCGAGTCCATGACCTTCGGAAAGAAAGTCGGGGTATCTACCTCTAGACCAACACCGATAGTGCACTGGAAAGGCATGGGTGCCCCGGCGATGCGTGTTGTGTACTTGTCTACTTATTACTATAATTGACTCACTATATTTCAAATCTCTGTACTCTCTACTTAGCCAACGATTTTGCGTCGGTTTTAAAGTCGACCTTTTGAAATAGAAGAAAGGCCAGCCGCCTGCGACATCTAAAAATAGAATTACGCAGCCGCCGATATTTTTCCGGCGCACACCCACAGAGAACTTCTTATTCCACGCCCACCTCTAATCGGATTACAGGTACCTACTTATTATGTGATAGTTATTCAGAACATAATTATTAAAAACGTATATATTTGTATTAAAAAGAAGACGAGTGCTTTTTATTACCTAATTTGAATCTAAAATAGATTGGGCTCATATATATATTTATATTTAATCTAGTAAGAGGCATAGATGCGATTTATATTAAAATGTTATAGTTTCGATTTTGAGTTCATCTATTTGATCACAATAGGACATTACTAGGCTACGGTTACGCTCGATGTACCGTCGCTCGCGCATACCGGAAGGGTGCGACTCGGCCGGCGACATAGCACCGGAAGTGTCCCCACAGCCCGTGACCTGTGCCCGCGCACACGCGCATTGTTACCAGCCAGCATCACACGCGACCAATACGTACCTAAACATGAAAATTGAAAAAAAAAAAACCATAAATGTACCTTACATTTAAAATTAAACTGTCCTCAAATCGGCGGGAGTTGAAAAATGCTTAAATTAAGTAAAAGAGCAACGTGATTAAAATCGGTAAATGATTTCGAATTAGCGTCGCGGAAACCAAACAAATCGTATGGTTAGTGATTTATATCCCCTTGAACACATTCCCTTTGTCTTCAAGTGAAACAACTTATTAGCGCAGCAGTGGCTAGCTACTTAACGCCAACACAATCTCAACAAGAAGCAATAGCAGCCAAGTAAAGGGTCATCCATCACAATCATGTAAGTATCTAACAATCTAATTTAAAATCTACTTATAGTCGTAGGTATTTGCTTAAGGTTTATTGTGTTTTCCACGTAAAGCCTTTCATGAGATTTCTATATTGATTGAATTTTTCACCAATATTTTCTCGCTAAAAGCTTATCGTTTCACTAAACTTATAAATGTTCTACGATGATCAAATAATAACCGAAATATAGATTCAGTTTGGACTATGCATTACTGTACCGTCATCGTCGCCGTCTGTTTAAATTGGCGGTGAGTAAAACTGTCGACATGGCAGGATGTCGCACAAGCGCCATCTAGCACAGTCAAATAATAATTTATAATATAGGTACCAGTCTTTTGTTTTCGTGTAGTGTTGCGGCTCAGATAGTGCGCTTATTTGTCACCGTTTACCTCCCGATCCCACCCGGGTGAACCATATGAAGTTTTTCAGCGGCTCACTTGTGTTCACTGGGTGTTCGGTGGGAAATATAAAATGTCCACCGTCCACCGTGTTATCAAAACTCTTCAGATTTGAAGTGCAAAGAGACTGATTATACCTAGATAGTGCTAGAGTCTTGCTTAAGGCCTCCAATTTGACCGACCTGAAATCATTTTCTCGAGCTCCTCCCCGCTTCGGAAGACACATTAAGCAGGTGGTCCCGGTTGTAACATCTGATAGCAGTCATCAGGTACCAAAGAACGTATAGACAACATACAACTTTTTTTTTAATGCATAATCAATTATCAATATCATACACGCACCTAGAACAGAAAAAAGATTTAGATAACATAAACAAACAAAATATTGTTTTAAGACGATAATAGAGCCCACAACCTTCTGAAGCACGTTTAATAATATTAATAAGCACAATTTAACTTTAGTCTTACAAAACTTTACCAATGGAAATATTTTAATGAAAGTATTTTCCACTGAGTCACGGAATTGTAATGTGTGCCAAATTAATTAATAAGTATACCTCAAATTCAGGCATATGGAAAGCTTAGTTCACACCTGAGAAGAGTATAAAGATAATTATTATGATCATCGTTGTATGAATAATAACCAGTATAGACACGGTGGAAATAATGTTTAAAAGGCAGAGTTCCAAGACGCGACAACCCTTGCCCTTAAAGGGAAGGTTTCGTGTCCCCACGATTCAGGGATCCACACAACATAACCTATACTTACAAACATGCTCGCTCAAGGCCCTATTTGGGTGAAATTGAATTATCTTCGAACACAGTTTTGTGACACTTTTAGCAGTTTTCTTCGACTAATTCTATTTAAGTGTTGTTTTGTAAGAGTCGTCCCGTGCCGTGAAGTCATCGTCCACCTACGATTTTTTTTTATAAATCTAAACAGAAATTAATATTTATTTTTAAATCTTCCTTGTTTTAATAAGTAAGTATAATAAACTGCGACCATAAAGGAAGGCAAATGAGACACTTCGACACTAGTTTCCTAGGTGTGCAAGCTACATTTTAGATTACATAGTCAATTACCATCTAGATCAGATGAACTAATGTCAAAATGATAGCTACCAATAATGATTAAAAAAAAGGTGTGATTTATCAGCTAAAAGATAAGAGCATTAAAATATACAAGTGATTTATTGAAAATATAATCAAGGATTTAAAAAATCGCGCTAAAAATCTCTGGAATAGGTACCTGATCCACTGAGTTAAATTTGAATATAGGTACTATATTGAAGCTAGTCCGTGTTGATCAAAGACGCGTCGTCGCTCTCCCGGAAAATTGCCCTCACTCAATGAATATTATTAAACTTCAATAGTTTCATTTTACCTTAGAGCTAGTTAAGTAAATATTGCAACAATATTTATATAATGAAAACACAAATTTTACCCGTTTTACTCGCATTTTATATATTATCGGCATTGTTACAATGTACCGTCCACCGTTTTATCAAAATACTTCAGATTTAAAAGAGATTATGATTATAACACTTTTGTAAACAAACGTGAAAATAAAGCAAAGTAAATATCGTGGGCGCTTATCCTATGCTTAGATTAACTTAGCTCGAATCTATCTATACCTTTGAAAATAGGCGAGTAACTAAAAAATACATAGTATTTAATTTGATATAAATTAAAAATACTATGTTTCGAGGTTTCTTCTAATAAAATAATTGGCGTTATTCATTTGGATGAATTAGCAGGTTATTCTCAAAGTAAAAGTCGCTATATTTAGTCATCTTTGAATTTGAATTTGAACATACTAATTCGACTTTTTGATCTAGATATGTTAGTTTTAAATATATATTTAAGAGCGAGCACGGTCGTCTTTGTACGGGTGCAAATATCTGAAATGTATTACAGCCACGCGTCTTTTCAAACACTACACACATGCAAATAAACAAAACACAATCGTGTCAGCTCTTAAAAATTAGAGAATGTTTATTTACGATCACATTTCAAGCGAACTTATTTCAGCAAAAGGGTAAATATGGTAAATATTTTATTGTACAACTAGATAGAAGCACCTAGATTTAGGTACTTACATGACTAAATCTAATCTAATAATAGATTATCATTTATTTTTAGATTACATTAATTTACCACCTACGTTCCTACTATAGGAAAGGCGCTAACAACATGAGAATATGTATAAAACAACCGCCTATAGGTACTTATCTGTATAAGTTATTGGAAGGTAACCCTACCGTGGCACGGTGAACGGCAGTGTAGCTCACATCACGGTTGGCCGACCATATTTAGAGATATGTGACAATCCAGCGAATGCCCAGTGAACCGGCAGGGGATGTGAGTTATTAAGTGGTACATTTTCAGATGATCTGTCGAGTGAGAGAAACGCCCGGCCCGCGCGCACGTGTCATATTATGCTAGTGGGGTTGTCGCTTTTAAAATAAACAAACAAAAATATTTATGCTAATTTGAAAAATACATACAATATCACTTCTTTAATGATAAGTAGGTAGGCATATTTGTTGGATTTATTATTGCATGAACATTTTGACTTTTGGACTTCTAATACTTACACCCCGGAGCCTTATTAATTACATGGTTTATGATAATATTCCTATTGATAAAGAGTCAATTATGTTGTTGTTTTTAGTAATCATTTTTTACGCCATATTAATAACTAGCTGCGCCCCGCGGTTTCACCCGCGTAACTTCCTGTCCCGTAACGTTAATGATCCCTCACGTATGTCATACCAGGTGTTGCTTAACGATCATTCAAAGTACAATATAATATTTCTACCTTTAAACCAACCCTGTACCAAGTTTATGAATATCGGGTCACCTGCTCTTTTTCACCCATCACGTATGTTGTACCAAGTGTTGCTTAACCCGTACGATCATTCAAAGTACCCTATATATTATTTCTACCCTGTACCAAATTTTATTCATATCGGTTTACGGGTTGTTGAGTTAGAAATAGAAATACACAACTTTATTTTTCAGAGCTGCCGTCCCGCGGTTTCACTTGCGTAAGTTCCGATCCCGAGGGAATATCGGGATCAAAAGTAGCCTATGTCACATCTGGATAATGTAGTTTTCTATTAGTGAAAGAATTTTTGAAATAGGTCTAGAAGTTTCTGAGATGACCCCCAAAATACATACATACATACATGTTACCAACGTAACCTCTTCAAAATATTAATTACCAACATAAAACAAAATATTAAGAATCAAAAATACAATGAGATTTTGCAAAATAATTATTAAAAAGCACTGCAGTTTGGTGACACTACCGTCTCGCATGGAGCCGACCGATTGAGCCGCGCGGCATGATGCCTCACAGAGCTGGCTGGCCACCCTCATCATCGTCGCCCGCTACGTGTATAATATGTACGCTTGGTACTTATTAATTATTTATTGTGGAGTTATTTTAAAACTGTAATATCTCGTGAGATGTTCATTGAAATCAAGTGATGTTAAGGACAATTATGTTTAAAATTAAATACTTTTAATGAATAACGTATTTATTTGGATAAGGATTAATATCATATTTACAAAATTACCTTCGGAAACAATGCATTGTTCTACAATAAATTTCATTACTCTAAAAGATGTTATATTGAGTCAACCTTAAGAGTTAGACATATACTGTCGCGGACTATTTATTAGATCCTATTTAGAGGAAGAATTCTCTCATAAATGGTTTTTATGTAACTTTGACCGTTTACTCAGCGCACGCGACAGAATCTCGGAAAAGGGTATTTTTTTTCCCGTTTTTGCAACATATTTCATGGATGCTCCGCTCCTATCAGTCGTAGCGTGATGTAATATAGCCTATAACCTTCCTCGATAAATGGACTATCAAACACAAAAAGAATTTTTCAAATCGGACCAGCAGTTCCTGAGATTAGCGCGTTCAAACAAACAAACAATCAAACAAACAATCAAACAAACTCTTCAGCTTTATAATATTAGTATAGAATAGATAGAGTATAGATTAGCTATGTAAATCCACATAGTTTTACCTGCATTATCGGGAACGTTTTATATCACTTGTCACGTGAGCACTTATTTTTAGATTTTCTAAGGAAATACGTGTAAATAGTGAAAAACTGACTCTCATTTGACTCTAGTAGTTTTCGTACATGAAAAATAAAAAACAATAATTAATTAGAAACGTGTCTTACCTAATAGATACAACAAATTTTTATGAGATATTTTAGGGCGCAATCAGAAATGCCTCACATTGGAATCATAAATTAGAACAAAATCAAATTGAAAATAAATTCTTGTTTAACATTTAAGATTCTAAACTGTGTTTTTATTCTATAGAAATATACAAAGAGCGAAAAAGATTACAAATCTGAACAGTGACGATTTGCAAACCCTGAATTTATTCATACTCAAACATACCTACGTAAATTGAAGCCCATATACATACAGCCTAATAGGTACATCCTATCCTACACGAGCTCATCCATTTGCGACGAGGGCCTCTGATGTTATTCATACCGCACCAAACGTTTAGAGAGCATTACACTGATTCCAACAGTTCTGTTTGCATTTACCTATCATCTAGCAAGCGTGAGCGCGGGAACATAATACAACCTGTGCCCACTAGTAACACTGTTTAAATTAATCAACTTTAATACAGTGCTGTGGATAGTTGCTTACTGTTTACTATGTACAGCTTTTTGTTACCTAGGTAGCTATACAAGATGTAACAGGTAAGCCCTTTTAATCCGAAAGGGGGTTGTTCTAGACGTCTAGGCGAACACCTTTTGTTCTACGACTTTTGAAAATTGGAACTTTTTTTTTAAATTTTGAGATTATGTTTCACTGGAAAAACAGCTGTTTTTGAAAATAAAGGTAATTGAAGGTTTGATTGTAGTAGACCAAACTAAATGAAAGAACAACATAAGGTCAATGACCTCGAACTCTCAGAAACA
This sequence comes from Idaea dimidiata, assembly GCA_949358125.1. Classification (NCBI taxonomy): domain Eukaryota; kingdom Metazoa; phylum Arthropoda; class Insecta; order Lepidoptera; family Geometridae; genus Idaea; species Idaea dimidiata. Next base: position 7,386,994 of record OX442339.1, on the reverse strand, counting down.
GCTGATTTTCGAGTAAACTTTACACCTAAATTTTTCGAAAATTACTTCGAATTTTCAAAAGTCGTAGAACAAAAGTTGTTCGCCTAAACGTCTAGAACAACCCCTTTTCGGATTAAAAGGGCTTACCTGTTACATCTTGTATAGGTAGTTCGTATTTTGCTGTTCTGTTCTAATTTTAAAATACTTCTTTAAAAGTTCGTGGAGTACTCGCGTGGTCTGGTTCGTTATGATGCTGGGGTCAATACCCATAGACGCGAGTTCAAGCCTCGCCGCAAGTCAGTTTTTGAAGATGTATTTTTTCTCAAAAATAATTTTAGTAGTTTTCAATCATACATACATACATAACTGAACGAAGTTGTAGACAGATAATGCTAAAAAAGTCCTATTCTATATCAACTGGAAAGGACTACTCAAAGATCAGTGAGCCAGTTAGTCAGTAGAGTGATATTAACAATTGGTCTTTCTTGATGAATGTTGAGAAATAATAACCGCTATTAACGCTACTGCATAAGTAGAGTCGGTTATACCGACGAATTTTGATCAAGTGTTTGTAAACAAGACCATGCATTGGCGTGAAGCTGTCAATCAAGCAATCAAGTGATGGTTTGCTCTAAGATGTAACGGAAGATAGTAGTAAAACAAGATCCTTCCTTATCTTCCTTCCTTCCTAACGCATTAAAACACGGACGAGTGTTAAGATGGATGGTGACAAGCCACGGCCGAAGCCCTAGAAACCTCTTTTGTTGACACCGTAGGCATATTATTTTAGACTCGGGCTACAGAGTCCAAAATAAATATTTTTTTTTTTTATTTGAGTTTATTCTTTTGCTTTGCAGTGACAATTACTTTAATAACTAATTATAATACATAGAACTTTTTATTTTACCTTTGTTCACCTAAACACGTTTTCCATTACTGCATATTGCATAATTGTTTGTTTCAAAATAAATAATCAGTAGATATAAATTGAAACTCATGAGGATTATTGATAAATAAGTGATCAATTACCAATTAAGTATAATTACTTACTTCGTATTACTTATTTTTCTACGAATACATAAATGCTTATATAATAAATGAGTTCCGGTTGATTTTTGTTTTTATGTATATAATTTATATTATTCCTACTTTTAGGAATCAATTCCAAACAGTTTTCGCTATATGAAATCCTACAAAAAAGCACGTGGTAGAAAAAGAAAGCGCACATATTGCATTACAAAAATTTTGTTAGATAGATAGGGAGTACTGATTATCTATTAATCTTAAAACAAGTCTAGAATCAGAATATGACGAGCAAAACAAGCCCCAAATTTAATACAAACACCATCGATTAATGTATCTGATTCTGGTCGATCCTTCTTGCCTGATTCATTGCAACGTCAACTCTTCATCACTTGGGACGTGAAAGGTACCTCAACTTAGTCCAGTCTGCAGCCATTCAAACGTTCACTTCGTTAAAACTAGATGAGCTTTTCGGATTGAGCTTATGCAGATCTAACCATCTCATGAAGGACCTTTGACGTGACTTCTGCCCGCTATACGTTTGAATGTGTCTTTTTCATTCTCTCGTCTTCTTTGATTGTCCACTTCTTTGCATTTAATAAAAGTATTGGAAGAACGATCGTAAGACCCAACTGTAAGCAATAACTTTATTCAAAAAGTGCATTTTAAAAATTGACCGTTTACTTTCCTAGTAGAAATTAATTAGCTACAGTAAGTGAAGGCACCAAGCTAACACGATTGTAGTATATTGCATTGCACCCGGATCTAGGCCCCGTTGAACCTTGTAAATCAATATCCGGTGACCGTCCGTGTCACAGCATCAATTTAAATATAACTAACTAATACTTGAAGTTGACGCACCATACTCACGTTAATACACAACCTATAATATATTTATACTATCGGCTTTTATTTATGCTTACCCTATTCATGTGTAGACACCTAACCTCTCACCTTTCTTAGCTTCCTTTCCATCCAAAGGTTGCCTAGAAGAGATCGCTTCCAGCGATAAGGCCGCCCATTGTGTCTCCTAAATTTAAGTTGTATTTGTTTCCATCTGTATATATGTGTGTAAAATAAATAATTTATTCATTCATTCATACTCGAATTCGTATACAAGGTGTAAGGGGTAAGCCCATTTAAGCCGTTCTAAACGTCTAGGCGAACAAGTTTTGTTCTACGACTTTTGGAGTGCAAAAGTTGTTTCGGCTTAAAAGAGCATACCCGTTTCACCTTGTATATTGTGTGCAAAAATAAAAACTCTGACTTCGATCGCGTTTTGGATACTTAATTAACATTTTGAATATTACGGAGTCGATAGTAAACAAACGCTATTAAAAGCAGTACTTTTAAGTTAATAGTGAATGGAAATAAATTTTATTTATAAAAGTTGTAACTGGATTTTAGGAGCAGATTCGTTTATTGCTTTCATGAGTATTACAGATGACATATGATTAGATCAAGTACATACATGATACCCGTAGGGCTTAGCAAACAATATTGTTGTCGTAATTAGTATTTTCGATTTTAGATAATGAGCGTGAAGCGGTCTTTTAGTCAGTTTTTTTTTCTTTCTTCCTTTCTTTTTTTTTTTTAAATAGTAGCGGCAGATGTTTCAACTGAATTTGAGCATAAATTATAAATCATCAAATCAATGAAGTTAATTAGATAGGTTATCATTAGATGTCATAATTTAAATAAGTTAAATTGATTGAGTTAATTATATTAATACATTGATAAATAACGTCTCATGGATTAGTTAAATGTCAAAATAAATAAAAGATTAAGTTAAATTTAATACAATAATTATATTAGGATTTGATTGGGTGGATTACAAATATTTAGAAATTGTATGTTATATCTGTTTGTCATTATAATATTCGTCAAGATTATAATAACATTTAGTATTAAGCATGCATTTTAATTTATTAATAAATTTACTAGTTTTGTTTGCCATTCTTAAGTCATTAGGTAGTTTATTATATACTTTTATTGCAGTCGCATAAGGACTATTTCCATACATCTGTAGACGACTAGCAGGCAATTTAAATTGGTTTTCACGGTTTTTTCTAGGGGCAAACAATCTTTTAGGCTTTGCCTCATCAAAGATATCAGAGTGTTTTCTAATAAATTTGCATAGCTCTAATATATACATACATGTTATTGTTAGGATTCGTAAGTCGGTGAAGTGTGGTCTACATGAGTCAGAGTTATCTATATTAACAATTATACGTATCAACTTTTTTGCATGATTAGCACGTCTTGCACATCTGTCCCGTTACCCCACAAGATGATACCGTAATTCAGCCAGGAGTGTGCGTATGCGTAATATGCTGTTAAAGCGGTTTGCTTGTTCGTGCTTACTTTTAATTCGTACAGAGCGTAAGAAAATCTAGATAATTTCGATTTTAAGGTTTCAATATGAGCTTTCCAATTTAAGTTACAGTCTATTGTTATGCCCAGTAAATTACATGTTTTTACTTTATTTATTTTTTTCTGCACTGATGCGCATTAATTTTAAGAAGTTATATACTTCCTTACCCGACTACGGCGAAGCCAAAACTTGTAGCCCCGGCATAGATTATAACTAAGCTGTACTTTAGAATGAGAATTAATATGTAAGTACGCAAATGAGAAATAAATAAATAAATGGAATAGGTCCTGCTAACCCGTCTCTTTTCGTGGATTTCATAAAACGCGATTAAGGTGGATATTTCTGTTATACGTCCAGTATCACGAGGCGATGAAACCCCAGACCTTTGGAAGGCGTGCGTGGCCCCGAAGTTAACACTTTGAATTACAATTTTACTCGAAGATTTTGAAGTGGACACCTAGCCGACGATTATCCCGGACAGCCACCAGGTTGGACAGAACTATGGGGAGCAACAGGGACGTGAAAGGCCGAAGGATGGAGAGACCTCCCTGGATTTTAAGCCATCAATGATATGCCAGTCAGCAAGTCAAATCATCACTGACATGAGGTGGCCATCCTCCGAGGACATTGACGTGGACAAAGTCATCTCAGAATTAATCTTAATAATTCATCTGCGTCACATTTATTATTATTTATTTCTACTCAAATTAAGTATGACGTGTGTAGCGCAAAAAAAGATTAAATTAATTAAAATGAGTAGAATAATGTAATTTTCATACAAGCATTGCATTTGCAATGTTAGCAGTTGTTATGCAGTATGTATTGTTTTTTCACTGGGCTAAAGTGGGTACCGTAACTTGTACAAATTTCTATACTCGTAGTAGGTACAAAGAACAAAATATATTTTAATATTTTATTATTATAAATTTACTGTTTTGTTCGAAGGTGTTCGAAGGTAGAGAAGGATTAGAAAATTGGAAGAGGATATCTACACCTGGTTTTAAAATAACAACAACCATAATATTGTAATAGGCAATTATATATAAGTATCTGTGTAATCTGTTTGCGGACGAATGGAGGGATCTATTGTCGGTCGGTATGTTTGAGGTACCATGTGCAGGATGAGCGTGATTAAATTAAGTTTTTTTTGCCCATAGTACAAGCCTAGTGCTAAGTTTGGGGCTAGAATGCGCTGTGTATAATGTCGTGCAGTTTTCATCTATTTTGTTTATTTATATTAATAATTTTAATTAGTCTATAGTTATTGTAATTGGTTAAAATCGTTATAAATAAAGTTAATATATAAATAAATTAAAAAAAAGAAAGCGGGCAAGTGTGTGCCGCCTAATGTATGAAATTTTCAAAAAAAAATAGCGGCTGCCGTCATAGAGACCACTTTTTCCACGATATGTATGGAATTTTCCATCACTCCTCCAACATACATAATAAGACGTAATAACCAATCAATAACAAATAGACTTTTTATCGATGACAGAAATCAGTCACACCAATCCATCTAGATTTAAAATGCATACAGTGACAATTACGACCTTATCATTAAAAATTACTTATGATATAATTAACCCCTATTAAGAACATTTGTCTGATTTTTTTACGTCGATTTTATTATTATGATACTAGTAACGGCCCACGGTTACACACGATCATCCGTGTTTTAAGAGGGCACGTTAAGCAAGTGTTCCCAGTTGCCTCTGATGGCATCTCTGATCGTTAGATCAAGTTAGAGGTCTTTAGGCGACCTGAAAACCCTAATATTAGGTAAAATACACGTACATACTTAATATTATGTATTCTGTGGCTACACAACTACGCGACAAGAAGATGAAAAAGGGGAGAAGAAGTAAGTAATACTAATGGACTCTCTTCCGTTTTTATAGTTAATAATAATACTAATATGTCTGCAGAACACCTTAAGGCGACGTGTCGTGAAATTACTCCAAGGGGAAGTCACCGTTCCTCACCTTCGGCTTGTCTTTTTCGTCTACTCATTAGGGTTAGGCTGGTCGGAATGAACACTGTCGAGGAAGAGGTTTTGCCTTGCCTTCATCAGCCAGAGTTAGAATCCTATGGGTCATTCCATACTTCAGCGTCTCACGTTTCGGTTGCTCCTTTGGTGCAATTTGCTCAGGCTGTAAGCAGCAACGAGCAATTTACAGCAAGGGACATGCCGACTCAGTTACAGTGAGTTGGCGAGTCTCCGTCTGCGATTTTCACGTGTTTAATGATCATAATCTCCATAGTACCCGTAGTAGCCAATCTACTACCTCACATCACCATAGAGTCTAAATCATTCTATATGATCTGGTAGTTGTCTTTGGCTGAATTTTATGGGATCCCATTTAGAGATTAAATCAATTCTTATTAGTTTTTTTTTAATTTTCAATCAAAATTAAGAAAGTACCTTTTTATCTATATATATAAAACTCTTTGTCCTGAGTGACTAACTGACTGACTGACTCACAGAGGGATCAACGCACAGCCTAAACCGCTGGGTAGTAGAGAGCTGAAATTTGGAGGGTGTGTCCGTTATGTGATGCTGATCCTATGCCGATCCAATGTTGAACCTAGGCTGATCCTATGCCGATCATATCCTGATCCTATGCTGATTTTGCATCCAATTTTTAACCTTTTTATTATCTTAATCGATAGACATAATTATTGATATACAAACAGTACTATTTCCTAAATGCGGGCGAAGCCGCGGGGAGAAGCTAAACTTAAAGGTGACTGACTGACTGACATAGTGATCTATCAACGCACAGCCCAAACCACTCAACGGATCGGGCTGAAATTTGGCATGCAGGTAGATTTATGACGCAGGCATCCGCTATAAAATAGGGGATGAAAGAAAATACTTCTTAACGCGAGCGAAGCCGCGGGCAAAAGCTAGTCTCACATATAAAAAAATATTTTGACGCTAAAATATTTGTATAATAGGTTATGATTAACGTGGGTTGGGAAATAAATAGAGGCTGTATTTGATTGTAATCAATAGAACACTGTATATCATGAAAGTAATACTTAGTCTGGTTGCCGTCCTTACTGTCGCATTTGCGGCACCACTAGATCTTCCACTGGATCTATCAGACCCTCAAGCTACGGCTCCAGTGGGCTTAAGATACGGTACCTTCTTCCGAGCGGTCGGTTTTGGTGGCAATATTAATGGTGATAACGGGGGTTCGACGTTCACTTGTTGGGATCCATGGCGATTCAGAGATTCTCTAGACAGTACTATCCGCAGAGTGGTCATTGTAAGAGGACGCCTAAACTTAGCTCAATTGTTCGTCAACTCACCTGGTGTTCGTCTTCGTGTCGGCCCAGATACAACAGTCATAGGTGGAGACCGCGAAGCTGAAGTTACCGGTGGAGGTTTGCAAATTAACAACGTGCGTTAAATTCTTCAATGCACTGTCTTATGCCCCCGGAGAAAGACCCAACGGGCATAATTTTAATTCGGGCATTTTTAATGACCTGCCGGATGACGTTATAGACAGTACAAATATTTATAAACCGAATAAAATTCGTGCTGGGTCGTGTTGTCTTAAGAAAAAAAAAATACGTTTTTGTTGAATCTTGGAACTGACGAATTTGGTTACTTATGGCGACAGTGGACAGCAGACAGCAGCTTGCGATAGTTACAGCTATAATATAAATCTGTATATTATATACAAGGTGTAACGGGTAAGCCCTTTTAATCCGAAAGGGGGTTGTTCTAGATGTCTAGGCAAACAACTTTTGTTCTACGACTTTTGGAAAAATTTAGGTGTAAAGTTAACTTGAAAATCAGCTGTTTCTGAGAGTTCGAGGTCATTGGCCTTATGTTGTCCTTTTATTTTGTTTGATGGCTTACAATCAAAACTACATTTACCTTTATTTTCAAAAACAGCTGTTTTTTTAGTAAAACATAATCTCAAAATTTTCAAAAAAAAGTTTGAATTTTCAAAAGTCGTAGAACAAAAAGCGTTCGCCCTAACGTCTAGAACAACCCCCTTTCGGATTAAAAGGGCATACCCGTTACAAATTGTATATGTGTATATTATTATGTGTATGGTATTTTATTTATGTAATATTATGTAGTGTATAAGTGTGAGTGTATGTATTGTGTGTAGGTATGTATTATGTAGTTGTTAGTATAAGTACCTACGTTATTATTCATCCTATTGCATGTTTGGCTCACTCTGAGTTTAATTTTTACTTATTCTAATTTTTATTGTTAGGTGATGGGTAGTAGTGTGTAGTGAGTAGATGACTGAGCTATAATATAAAAGTACCACACAAAGACTCAAAATATGTCGTTTTACGGTGGTTCACCCAAGCACAGATCTTTTGATCTTTATGGGTGGCTACAGTCTAAAACACCTTAATAATTAAAAAATATACGAAGGATCGACTCTCAATTAGGGTGTGTTATGTTAAATTTTTGTTGTGTGTAAATAAATAAATAAAATAGATAAATAAATAATGGAATTACAGGCTTGCAACCCTTCGACTACTCAGAAGTTGATGCTATTGAAATATGAGGAAGTGAAAATATCTGGGTTAACCATTGTGAATTCGCTGATTATCCCTGGAACGCAATGGCATCTCCGAGAAGACATGACGGTTTAATTGACATTGTCCGTGGATCTAACTGGATCACAATTTCCAACAACATGATTAGAAATCACAATTTTGTAACGCTAGTAGGTAACAGTGACAACAATGGCGCTGTTGACAACGCCAGACTCAAGACTACTTTCTTTGCTAACTGGTACAGAGGAACTGTTCAACGTAATCCCAGAGTAAGGTTCGGCGAGGTCCATATGCTAAACAATTTGTACACAGATGTTGGTGTTCCTCAAGGATACGGTGTTGGAGTGGGTGCAGGTGCTTCTATCGTCCTTGAAAGGAACGTGTTCGTTAATTGTCGTAGGCCACCTAATGAGGCAGGATAATATCGCGAGGAGTAACAGTGGCTTCGATGCTGGTATCCCAAGCGATGTAAGGTGGCGCCCCAATCAATACTACAACTATACTCCGATTAATGTTAATAATGTAGAAGACCATGTCAGAAGATTTGCTGGTATAATTTAATCAACTTGGGCCTGTGATATCTATTTATATAAAAGAGAAAATCATATTAAATAAAAGCATGAATTTTAATAAAAAGAATAATACCGAGACAAAAAACATTTTTTAGCAATATAAATAGTTATAGAAAAATAAAACCTTTTTCTTTTATTTAGTTTTCCTACCTTACCAAAAATTTGACTGACTTACTGGGTATTTTATAATAGGCAACCAGTAAAGGGAGGTCATAGAACCACTGAAGCTACAAGGAAACGTACTTAGGAGGCCCTTACTTAGTTTGCAAATAATTATAATCTGCATTTTAATTTTATGTGGCTTACGAGAAAAAAGATGTCCGGTGAAATATTAAGAAGTTTTAGTGTGGATAGCAAACCCAGATTGAATAATTTACATACACGAGACTGATAGCAGTCGTTAAGTTAAATTAGAGGCCTTAAGGTGACATGGAAACCTTAACATTCGGTGAGCTATACCCCCACACGACAAGAAGAATAAGAAGTGGAGAAGAATTTAAAACTCTCTTCATTTATTAAAATGAATAATAATAAAGAGATGTTTACCGATTTTAACGATAAACAACATTTATACCGCCATCCGGTAAATCCAATTTATTTTCACCTTCTGGGTATGTCACTATGAAGAAAACTTGAGGATGCAAAATCAATTCCCCCTGGAGACATTGAACTTTTGGACAAAAGCTTTTCACTAACATGCTAGTAGTAGTTCAGCGAACAGTAAACATCGCGAGCACTTTATTGGGAGGACCTGCATAGGTATTGAGTCACCTTCAAAATCACAAGAATCTTGAAGTAAGGAGCTTGTGATGAAATGTGGTGCAGGAGTACGCAATCACTGCAGTACTTTGTAGATAAAGGGCCTATTCTATAGGCAGAATTCGACAACTGAACGATTTCATGTATCCAACAGTGGTTTCCTGCTCATCACTTCAAAGATCATAAATCATCATGAAGTAATATAAGTTATTACCTCGTAACTTGAAAAGAATCATCAACGGATATCATAGTGCAAAGGTATAAAATATCTTCATTGTGGAAGAATCACAAAATTCCCCACGACAAAATCAAATTATATGCTCATTTTTACTTTTATATCGAGTTTTATAAATATCGGTTTAAAATACGACCTGTAGAGAGGAGAAGGAATAAACAATCAAACACACATACTGACAGACGAAGTTTTGCCAAACTTGAAGCAGAGACTCTTCGCTGACTTCGCTCGCTCAATCAACAAGGATTTGAGGTCTTATGTTGAACGATGAACTGAAAAACATACAATGATCGTCACTGACTTTAGTCTAAAAATTAAGTTAATCCTTTATTACATTTACCAATTTAAATCAAAATTATCAAAGTACTTATATCTCACAATTTAACGATTATTTTGATAATTTTGACGATAAAATCTTTCTATAGTATGTAATGGTGTAAGTGGGTATGGATATAAATACAGGCTAGATTCGATCGCAATCAATAGTACACTGTATATCATGAAGGTACTACTTAGCTTGGTGGCTGTCCTTACTGTCGCACTTGCGGCACCACTAGATCCTCCACTGGATCTATCAGACCCTCAAGCGACGGCTCCAGTTGGCTTCAGAAACGGCACCTTCTTCCGAGCGGTCGGTTTTGGTGGCAATATTAATGGTGGTAATGGGGGTTCAACGTTTACTTGTTGGGATCCATGGCGGTTCAGAGACTCTCTAGACAGCACCATCCGCAGAGTGGTCATTGTAAGAGGACGCTTAAACTTAGCTCAATTGTTTGTCAACTCACCTGGTGTTCGTCTTCGTGTCGGTCCAGATACAACAGTCATAGGTGGAGACCGCGATGCTGAAGTTACCGGTGGAGGTTTGCAAATTAACAACGTGCGTAATGTAATCGTCGAAAACATTAAATTCTTCAATGCGCTATCTTTTGCCACCGGAGAAATACCCGACGGCCATAATGGAATTACAGGCATGCGACCCGGCGACTTCTCAGAAGTTGATGCAATTGAGATCTCAGGAAGTGAGAACATCTGGATTAACCACTGCGAATTTGCTGATGATCCCTGGAACGCAATGGCATCTCCGAGAAGACATGACGGTTTAATTGACATTGTCCGTGGATCTAACTGGATCACGATTTCCAACAACATGTTTAGAAATCACAATTATGTGACGCTAGTAGGTAACAGTGACAACAATGGTGCTGTTGACAACGGCAGACTCAAGACTACTTTCTTTGCTAACTGGTACAGAGGAACTGTTCAACGTAATCCCAGAGTAAGGTTCGGCGAGGTCCATATGCTAAACAATTTGTATACAGATGTTGGTGTTCCTCAAGGATACGGTGTTGGAGTGGGTGCAGGTGCTTCTATCGTCCTTGAAAGGAACGTGTTCGTTAATTGTCGCCGTGGTTGGGCCTTTGCATCGGGTGTACCAAATCCCGCAGGCCACCTAATGAGGCAAGATAATATCGCGAGGAGTAACAGTGGCTTCGATGCTGGTATCCCAAGCGATGTAAGGTGGCGCCCCAATCAATACTACAGCTATACTCCGATTAATGTTAATAATGTAGAAGACCATGTCAGAAGATTTGCTGGTATAATTTAATCAGCTCAAACCTGTGATAAATAATAAATAATAAAAGCACAAATAAATAGTAATTTACTTAATAATAATAATAATGAAACTAAAACATTTATTTGCAATATAAATGAGTTCCATTAAAATTCAAATGAATTCTACCTTTTCCCATTTTACCTATTTATTTTATTTTAGGGTCGGCTAAAAAGTTATTTCGCATTTTATATAAAATTTCTAAAGTAAAATCTAAATTTTAAAGTTTATTTACATTTGACTAAAGTATGTAAGGGCCATTGTGTTGGATAACTTTTTGCCATCTTGTAGGTAGGGACTTGATCCCATTGCTGTAAAAAATTTGAGGCTTCTGATCAAAAAACTGCGACAAGTGGTTTTGGCAGTCCTCTCGTGATGTTAACCTGACACTACCTAAGGAATTCTGCAGAGTGCATGAAACAGGTGAAAATCTGAAGGTGCAAGGTCAGGACTATACGGCGTATGCATTAACACTTCCCAGCCAAACTCTCGTGAATTTTGCTGAGTGGCTAAAGATGTGTGAGGTCTAGCGTTTTCATGGTGAAAAATCACACCCCTTCTGTTGATTAATTCCGACCGCTTTCTCTCAATTTTTTGCTTTAATCTCATCAGTTATTCGTAATACAGTTCAGATTCGATGGTCCTGTCTGGCGGTAACAGCTCATAATGACTAATGCCCTTCCAATTCCACCATACACACAGCATCACCTTGTTGCGAGTGAACCCGAGTTTCGCCACAGTCTGTGAAGCCTGACCGACCTTTAACCACGATCTTTTTCACACGTTGTTGTCGTACGTGATCCACTTTTCATCACCAGTGGGCCTATTATGTAACTTTTACTGTAAGCGCTTTCAATCTGAAAGCGCTTTCAATCTGAAACATTGCTTGCACAAATTTTGCGATTCTGTAAGCAATGTTATAACCTTGCAGCGCCCTTGCTATCGACATTTACTACAACCCAACACAACACTAGCCGCAGATAACCCGACTTAATTAAAGAGTCAATTTTGCGGTGCTGCGTCATATATTATGGAGCGTATTTAATTTAACAGTGTTTTACATCTGTTTCAAATGTCATTTTCGTTTGACGTTGGCAATTTAGAAATGGGCAAATATCGGTCTAAAAAAAGAAGATCATCTTTTCTTTGAAAACAATGGAATAATAAATGGTTATTTTTACTTAATTTTGAAGCTAAAAGAGTAAAAGTAAGTGCGAATTGTGAACATTTGAGCGTTTTACTAACGTATAGATGATTATTATTCACGTCAAGCTAATTATTAACTTGTTTTTCAGCAAATTGTCTATACGACTAATAAACGAACGAAGACTGGTTTATGATCTACATTTTTGTTAAAAGACAGTGATATTTCCCTCAATACACAGTCCAAGAGCTCTAGGTCTGCTACGAGCTCATCAGCCATAGAAGTAGAACCTCGAAAACACCCGAAAACGCTTCCGAAAATCTAAAATGTAAGTTTACCGCACATTTGATATTTTGAAGTTTTAGTCGATATAGTAAAGCAAAACTTCGTTGTAACCCAAAATAAGTGGGATATTTTTGACTAGACAACTTTATTCTTTAGTTTTACATCTCATCTATGACTTCATTGATCAAACTAATTTTAAGAATCCTTAAGTTAGGTTATAATAAAAATCTATTATTGCCCTTATACTTACTTGCCTGTAATTGGATGGCCCCATGCATGGTCATCGTAATGGTAGGTATAATTTTAAGACCTGCCTGCCAGCGAAATAACTCTGTCTGTCGCAATACGCAATAGCATATTCACACCAAAACTGACGACGAACGAAAGACGACATAGTTAGGCAAATGCGAGTGAAACTGTGGGGCGCAGCTTGTGCCTTTTATTTTATGTTTACTATTTTACAAACTAATTGTAATTTTTTAGATCACGATGTAAACTTGCTGTGCTGGACCTTGTCCTGGAGGAGTAGAACGCATCATGATGTGAAGGAGTGATCGGTGTGAGATGTTACCGGATTGGGAGCAACCAACATTGAAATCCTGGAGTGATTGCAGCAGCTTGTTGTATGGCAGAATACAGAAAAGCTACTCAAAATTTAATGGTTATTACGGAAAGCAAATATAAAATAAAATTGAGTTTAAAAACTGCTATTTTATTTATGTAGCCCTTGAAAAATTTAATGGTTATTACGGAAAGCAAATATAAAATAAAATTGAGTTTAAAAACTGCTATTTTATTTATGTAGCCCTAGAATTTATTTATATAACAGCTGTCTCACAGTAATGATTAAATCTCAATTATTAAAATATGTAGTACTTAGTTGTTTTTTTAAATCCAAAATATCAGAGAGATAATAGGTAATTACATATTTATTTATACTTACCTTTTTCAAGTGTAGACACCCTACCTCTCACCTTTCTTAGCTTCCTTTCCATTCAAAGGTTGCCTGGAAGAGATTGCTTTCAGCGGCCGCCCATTGTGCCTCCTAAATTAAAGCTGTATTTGTTTCTATCTGTGTATATTGTAATTTTATATGGAGTGTACAATAAAGAATTTATTCATTTAGGCAGGTAGTGGTAAATTTAATATTGAAACAATATTCTAATGTAAGGAAAGTATATTGTATATTTTCAATAATGCTTGTTAGGGAATCTCTGCACAGGATGTTCCTGACATCTCAGTAGTGTCTTCATTATGTCACTGTAAAATAAAAATAAATGTATGTTAAGACAAGATAACAGACCATGTTAAAAACTTTTAAAATTGCAGACCTCTCATTGTTTTACTTCGCAACTAAATAATCACCGACTAAATCCATTAATATTGTTAAACTTAAGAGATGGTCTGCTAAAGTAGGTAACTTTTGTATGCACTGTTGGCACTTACTGTAACTTTTTTATGAATGACAATAAAAATGTGTCCTATGAATGCACTTAATTCTTCCAGACATTCCAGACACTGAAGCATATTGATGCTATAATAGTTATAAATAAACTAAAAAGATTGTTGATATACTAATTTCATTTGTTCTTTAAAATTTAGTCTGTAAAGATGTGTTGAAAAATAATGATGTGAGCGGGGTTCAAACCGACTCAGCATGCTATGGCTAGCTAACCAACTGAACTATAAATAAATAAGATTTGTCAGTGTATGTATAAGTACATAGTCACAATGTAGAGTTGGATAGACTGCGTTCTTTGAGTTCATCTCGTATTTTTGTACTTCATTTGGAAGCTGACAGAAGTGTGATCACAGTGTTTAACATAGCTTACCAAAAGTGGATTTTGTATGGCGGAATCGCACTAAACTCGTTGTGCAGCAGTACCAAAGGGTCGCTAGCATCCCTTATTCTACACAGACAGGCCATGAAGGCCTTCTTTTACCGTCACTTCTTGGTAAAATTCCAAAGAACTGGCGCTTGCCATTATTGCTTCTGAAATTGTTTTTTATTTAACAAATAACTCTTTCTTAGGGTAAAACACAGAGAAGCACGTAAATATTCAATTTCCACACTATTTTTTCCAGGCTTTCAGACTAGAAAAGGCCGAAAACTAAATGTTTCAATGATGAGAAACAGCCTCGGACCTCTTTCAATAACATTGAGAGTTGATAGTGATCCTAGTTGTCACTTTCATTGTAACAACCATACGTGATCGCGTTTTTCATACAATTAGGTTGTATCGATATTGTTTCTCTTTCAATAAGGTTCTTTCAGTAACACAAACTGTCAAATGGTGCGTACACAATCGCAAATGAGTGAAAGATCGTGTGTCAAACTCAAAAATTTGAGTTTGACACACGATCTTTCACTTTGCAATATGTTGCAAAAAGTTACATCATAGGCCCACTGTTATAAGATTTTTCAAAAATGGGTTGATTTCATTACGCCGTAATAAAGAATCACAAATGAGTACACGGTTCATTATGTTTTTTTCAGTGAGCTCATGCCTCATATACTTGTATATATTTATATGTATATTTGGAGGCCTAAAGCTCTTATAAGAAGCATCGAACGATTTTAAGGTTGCTTTACCTTTAGGTATTCCTAAGCTACGAGATCAGAGGAATAGCCAAATTAGACTTTTTTTTTTAACGAGGGGAATCTCCTTAAGACCGACAGGCCGCTCCCGGGGCAGAGCAGCCCGGTGTGTGGGTCCCTCTGACCTGGGGCCGTGTTTCGGCCAGAGGTTTACGCACTAAACCCCTCGGTGTCCCTCATCGCCGCTCAGTGTCGGTTCTCACGAGAAGATCCGTAGTTGCACTACTGCCGTGAGCCCCAACGGTGGTTGGCCTCATCAGGCCTCCTCTCCGACCCTCTATAGGGCTGACCTCTCGAGTGGCGGCGTAAACACGCCACCGCCATCTCGAGTCTCGTTGTTTGCCCGCATTACGGTGGCATGAGGCAAGAGCCGCATTACGGTGGCATGAGATCATTGCGACCTCGTCGACGGGCGCGCCTGGGGCGCTGGGTGTCGCGGGCGAGCTCCCTCGCTCACTCCGCATCCTCCTTTGAGGACATCACGTCCTCGCTGAAGTGACGCATGGCCGCCCATGCCTCCTCACTTCCAAGCATGGCTGCCACAATTGCGGGCAACAACAGATCGTTGCCCACGACCCGCATTAGGTCCTGCCGAGGGGTGTCCCAAGCAGGGCAGACCTCTATTGTATGTTGAGCGGTGTCATCGCTGGAGGTGCAGTGATGGCACCGCTCATCCACCTCCGTCTTTATTCTTTATTAGCCGAAAGGCTAGCGCCCCATGGCTCCGTGTGAGCCACTTCTCTAAGAGGGGCCGGATCGCCGATATGGTCCAGTGACCCGCTCCAGGCTCTTGCAGCCGTTGTCGCCAGACCGCCATCTGGTCCTGGCTGAGTTCCTCCCGTCGCTCTTCAACGACACGGAGCGACGGTCGGTCGCCCCGATTCCGCGCCTCTCGCCGCCAGGTCCCAGGGCATGGAACCGGCGAGGACAACGGCCGCTTTGCCCGACACGGTGCGAGCCAAACTAGACTTTTTTTTTTTTTAACCTGTGAAAATCTAATTAGGACCATCAGGCTGCTCCCGGGGGAGAGCGGCCCGGTGAGTGGAGGTCCCCCCTGGACTATGTGCCAGGGGTATATCCACTAAAAACCCAGGGTGTCCCTCTTGCCGCAAGTGTCGGGGTCAACGGGAACAGCGGATGGCCGTATTCGGCCCCTTCTCAAAAAACTCCAAGTGAAGGGGAAAAAACCTTTTTGAGAGGCGGCGTGAGAGACGCCGCCGCCATCTCGGGATCAGTATTGTTATAGAGCAAGTTCACGGTGGTAACAGGTCATTACGCACCCGTTGACGATTGCGCCTGGGGTAGTGAGTGCCAGCAAGTAGCTCCCGTGCACGCTCGTCTTCCTCTTTCGTGGCCATGACACGCTCGCAAAAGAGTCGCAGCGCCTGCCACGCATCGTCGCCACCGAGTATGGCCACAATAACAGCCGGCAGCGACAAGTCGCGGCCAATGACGCGCGTCAGTTCATCCCGGGGTGCAACCCAGGCAGGGCAGACCGCTAAAGTGTGTTGGGCGGTGTCACAATTACTGGGGCAATGGTGACATCGCTCATCCATCTCTCTTTGGATCCGACACAAGTTATTCCCGAAGAACCATGTCCGGAAAGTACCTGTGTCAAACGAAACGAAAGGAACCCGTCCTTCTCGAATTCTATTTATATATGTTATAGCGTCCCCACCGTCCCACCTTTCGGTATATCAGCAGGGGCCGCTGTACCCGAGCGTACACCCCTAAGGGCGACGTCACGGATCGAGTTTAAGACGGAACGAAAGGGACCCGCGGGACCTCTCCGTCCATTAGTCTAAAACGTATGGCCAATATGGTCAAGTGGCCCGCTCTCGGCTCTTGCAGCCGCCGCCGCCACTCCACCAGCTGGTCCTGGCGGAGTTCCTCCCGGCGCTCCTCAACCACCCTGAGCGCCGGTCGGTCCCCTCGGCTCCGAGCCTCCTCTCGCCACTCATAGAGAGACGCAAAGGCTCTCGCCTCCAGGTACCACGGTAAGCCAAATTAGACTTTTTTTTTTTTTTAACGAGGGGAATCTCTTTAGACCGTCAGGCCGCTCCCGGGGGAGAGCGGCCCGGTGTGTAGGGGTCCCTCTGGCCTGGGGCCGTGTTTCGGCCAGAGGTTAACCCACTAAACCCCTCGGTGTCCCTCATCGCCGCACAGTGTCGGGGCTCACGGGAAGATCCGCAGTTGCACTACTGCCGTGAGCCCCAACGGCGGTCGGCCTCATCAGGCCTCCTCTCCGGCCCTTTGTAGGGCAGACCTCTCGAGTGGCGGCGTGGACACGCCGCCGCCATCTCGGGCTCGTTGTTGGCGAGCCCGAGTCCGCCGCCAAGAGCCGCATTACGGGGGCATGAGGTCATTGCGACCTCGTCGCCGGGTGCGCCTGGGGCGCTGAGTGTCGCGGGCGAGCTCCCTCGCTCGCTCCGCATCCCTCTTCGAGGACATCACGTCCTCGCAAAAACGACGCATAGCCGTCCATGCTTCCTCGCTGTTGAGCATGGTGGCCACAACAGTGGGCAGCGAGAGATCACTGCCCACAACCCGCACTAGGTCCTGCCTGGGAGTGTCCCAGGCTGGGCAGACCTCCAGCGTGTGTTGAGCGGTGTCGTCACTGGAAGTGCAGTGGTGACACCGCTCATCAGCCTCCCTCTTTATCCGACACAGCCCGCTGACGCGGGCTTACGGTTGGCAGCCAGGCCCCGACAAATACCACGACGGCCCGGCACCCTCTCGTAATTTTTTATAGTGGTTTTCTTCCACGCGGCCTCTCCTTAAGGAAAGGGCCCCCGGGCCCGCTGACGCGGGCTTACGGGTTAGAAGCCGGGCAAGCCCGGCTTCCCACCTCGTGCGCCTCTTGGCTTCACTGCCCCTCTTGCAGCTACTGAGCCCTCCCACCACGACAAGGTGGACGCACATCGGGAGGGGCCAAATTAGGCTAGCTTGACTATGACTGATTCACTTCAAGGCTAGTGTTGTTAATTTTGTTTTTTACTTTTCAGTCAAAAATGCAGTCGGGTTTTTTTTTTTTTTTAAAATATTATTTTTGTAGTACAATTTTAAAATGTATCGAATTTCTTCATAAGATTCACTTATTTTAACAATAAGAAAAACAAATTAAAATCACTCATATCCCTAATTTTAATTTGAAATTGAATTCTTTAAAATTTAAACTTTTTAATGATACCAAAACCAGCCAGATACAAATGGTATAGCCTAAGGTATTTTATTACGAGTTCATACATACTAAATGCGAAAATACTTTTTAGCCGACCTAATATTTTGTTACCTTATCTCACCAAAAATCTGTCTGACTTCTTAGTCTGCTGTTATATTACAGGCAACCAGTAAGAGGAGGTTATAGAACCACTGAGGCTACGACAAAATGTTCTAAGGAGACCTTCCCTTATTTTTGAAATGATTAACATCACCACTATTTAATTTGGTACAATTACCGAGAATATTACCGATTTTATATATTAGGCATAACATGTGTAAAATGTAGGTTTTTACATATTTTAGGCTTTATTGATTTTTGAGTTAGCCTGATCTGAAGTGTTGTTGTTCGTAGTAATTAACACCTAGTTGAAGAATTGTATAAATTGACACGTTTAGTTAAGTGATGATTTATATTTGGGAAACTGCTAAAGAATATAAAATTACCTGTTGATGAATTTCATGACAAAGACGAATGATCACTGACAACTGACTGAAACTAACGTGTGATATCACGTTTACACTCTTTTTTACAATTCAGAAATAATTAAAATAATTTTACGTATAACTCTGAGTTAAAACTTCGCCAACGCACAATAATTAAAGGTTAAGAGTTTTAAGCTTAAAATGAGCTTGAGAAGAGGCTTGAAAACTTATATTCTGGTGGTGATAGATAGCATACGTCGATATAATGAAGATTTGAAGATAATCGAAAGAGCGCCCGCTCGGCAGACGATTTATTTGCAGCGACACCGCCTGCTCCGGATAATAAAGCTTGTAAAGCAGTGTTTACAAGTGAGAAAATCTGAATTAAAATTTGTAAAACTATCGTAAGATTTTTCTAAGATATAGGTATTTTTGTTTCATAACTTACATCGAAATAAATAGTTAGATTTTTTTAGAGGCTTATTAGATGTAATGCGTTCAAATTAATAACATATGATACGTCAAGTTGATTGTGAAAAGTGGAGTGTCACAAAGTTAGGCATACTGTCACAAAATAACCCTAAATTACCCGGTATATGAAAACACTAAGAATTGCTTATTAAAATCAGAAGAGCGAAATGAGAATTCACTTTAAGTAAACGTTCGACCACAGATTAATGTAAGCAGCAGCAGTTGCGGAAAACAATTTCCAGGTGTTCCGTTAATTAGACACCATCAATATCACCGGAAAATAACAAGAACCGCAAATTTATAATTTTTAAACGAGAGATAAATTGTATTATTTTATGACCACATTTTCGCAAATTGATAAACTTACCGACCTCACGCGTAAAATAATAAGTGAGGAATAACAAAACGCCATGTGCGTTCTAATTTTGCGGTTCTTGTTATTTTCTGGTGACATAAATATCAAACTCCATTGTCGGACATGAGGTGGACGATATCATCATCATAATATTTTTTTAACTTATAAGCTCTTTGTAAATATCGGCTTTCGGATAATGAAAAATAAAATTTTATAGGTCAGAAAGTCGTAACTCTAAGTATTTAATCAATATTTAATAATCAAGTTTTTACTCCATTGATCTATTGGCTTATTTGCTGAAGGGCAATTTCGCAAAAGAGATATTGCTCCAAAGGGCAAATTCCTTAAGCCCTATATGGTTCTTTCTCAGCACGATAACCCCTACCAAGTACTAATTTTAGTATAACTGTATAGTAAACCAAGCATATTTTATGCCGCATGCAAAGTGCCGTGGGAGAGTGGTACTCTTTGCATGCGGCATAAAATATGCTTGTCCCGGTGCCGGGATTAAAACGTAAACATTATTCTTTGACATCGTTTTGGAGTTCCTAAAATTAACGCCTAATTCAATTAATTAACATACATAATTAAAAATATGATTAACAATTGATTGACGTAAGTCACTATCTGTAAAATTATCAAGGTTATCACTTGTAGGTAAGGATTTTAGTTATAATTATAGAATTAATAATGCTTAACATGTTACAAATAACAAATTAGTTTTTGATAATGAACTTAATGCGTCACATTTCCTGCTTTAGTAGGTTTTTTATCGAATTTATTTTTTGATCAGTCGCCGATTTGAAAATAATCTAATAGAACTGTGATGGTATAATTTTAAATTACTGAATTATGTACTAAAACACATTATTTACGCGGTTTAACTCGCGTTTGATTTTAAACGACATTGTTTCAACGCTCATACCAATGTTTCGCTAACTTTACAGTCAGTTTTGTCAAGGAAGACTAAGTCTAAAAAAACACAATATTTATCGGATTTTACTCGCGTTAAATTAATTAACTGCATTGTTTCAATACTCGTACCAACGTTTCGCTAACTTTACAATGAGCTTTATCAAGTTAAAGCTGATAAATCTTAATGAAGCTGATTGTTAAGCGTTAGCGAAACGTTTGTAACTATGACGGTTATAAATAACATTCTCTCAGCCTAGTTAGCCATGCCCAGAGGAAAAAACTGGTCAATACGTCCGGAGCCAACTAAGCCGTGAGTTTCCTCGCGTTGTTTTCCTTCACCCTTAAATAGTAAGACCAAAACCCAATCAATATCGATAGTTATAACTTATAAGCATGCAATGACCACCTTTGTGGCAGGTCGGGCGGAGGTCCGACTGCAAAGCAGAAGGTTGCGGGTTCGATTTCCGCAGTTTACAAGTATATATGCTTAAAAATAAATATTTGTACCTATCTGGTCTTGGTGTATTTACAAAAAAATGCGCTGTGTGTAACGTCGTAGAAAATTTACTTTAGTTATTTATTTAATGTCTACTTTACACTGCTTTTGTTCCGCAGTTGAGAATTTCAGGGGTGGGAGCTAGTAGCTCCTAATAAAGGCTGTGTGTACGCACCCTTGGTCTCGGCGAACGCAGGGTGCAGTGAGGCGCAATGTAGGTACACGGAGTGTACTCGCCCTAAATACTCGACCGCCCGCGCCGCATCGACCGGTCACTTACACCTTGGTGCTTGCTCATTGTTTATAGAACAGAGGCAACTAAACAATCTCAAACAAGCTCAATAAAGTATCGTAGGAACCCTTTCTTATCGGATGCTTAAATCAAGTAAAGAACACAGTTCAAATCAAATTTCAACTCTCTACTCTACAATCAGCGGTTTAGGCTGTGCGATCCATCACATGTAAACATATTTAAAAATCTCGCTTAAAAAAATGGCTTATAGCAAATAGCTTTTATTCACTAACAGAGTACTACGAAGAAACAGGCACGATTATTTATCAAGTAATAAATTGTATCAGTTTTTATATTACTGTAGATTAATGTACGTAATTTAAATTATTGTATGCCTGTAGGCGGTAAGTGATTGTATTCAAAATATGTATGTTAACTTAAGATCATTATGTACATCACTTAAACAATAGAAATACTTAATTTTTGATTCTTGATTCATTCAGTCAGTCAGCACAATTAAAGCATTTCATAGATAACTAGCTACGCCCCGCGGTTTCACACACGTAAGTCCCGATCCCATGGAAATATTGAAATCCAAAGTAGCGTGTTACTCCTCGATAATCGCTTTCTATTGGTAATAAGGATTAATGAATTAGGTCCAGTAGTTTCGAAGTCTAGGTATTCGATACAAAAAATACTAAAAAAATACATTTTTTCTCTTGTAAAATGAGTATAGCTAATGATATCAGGGCTACGAAAGAAGTTACTGCATTGCAATCGCTACTTTTTGTGTGGATAAAGACACATATAGAATAAGTACATATACATTATATATACATACATAAACCTGCAAACTAGCTGAGCTCCGCGGTTCTGCTTCCGTAAGTCAAGATCTTGTGAGGCTTTTAGAATAAAATACGTTGCTTTGGGTTCCCAGTTATACCAAGCTCCAAATCCGAGGGGTGCACTTTTAATTTTTTTTTATTTGTATTCTTTTAATAACTTTTCACTAATTAATTGACAATAAAGTAAAACTTATCTAATAAGAGGCTAATTAAGTAGATAAATTCAGTATTTAGATTTTGATTATTTATAGATACTAACGTGTTTTTTCACTTTTATCAATTAATCAATGTTTTATAATTAGCTAATACAGTTTCTAATCTTTTATTATGATGTAAAATACGGTTTAAAAGTGGTTGTTCAACGTAGAGTTCTTAAATTGTTTACTTTTATACTATAATGAAGATTAGGAACAAAACATACTGATGTGTTCTGTACTTAACCCTCATATAGTTAATATATTATTATTTTATTTGGCACAGTAACAATATAAAAATTCAATTATTTATCTAAACATTATAGTTAAATAGATCGATTACAACTATTACAACCTTCTTTGCAGATACCTTATGTCATACATCGATATCGGAATCTCGCTAAGGTATAAAATGACTAGTACCTATAGTGGTATAGCTAAAACATTGAGGAGTGAGGAACATGACTATTATTGACCATACTCATTTTTTAAATAAATGCAACCATTTGACACTTCCTTCTATAGAAAAATTGACAAACATAAGGAACAAAAACGTCAGATTAAAGCCTGAAATTATTAAACGGAGTATAAAATCGAACATGACACCCATCTAACAACCTAACGTAATGCGCATTATTGTGCACACTATTATTGCAGCTGTAGTAAATGTAAAGGAATGCGACACCTAGTGTCAACTTTAAGAAACACTATTACCAAGCCATTCATGGAGCCTTATTTTTGAATCGCTCGTTGCACTTCAGTCGATTTTAAAAAATAGATATCTGCTAATCTTCGTTCGATGTCGGACTCCTGCGGCAAGTGGTTGATACCACTCGTTGCGGTCGTTCGATTCACATAGAAAATATACAGATATCGAACGAAAATCGGAAGAAATCGAGGTATTTAAATCGATCAAAATGGCACATTTGATTCAAAAATAGAGCCCCTATTAAGCATTGGCTGAGTACCTTATTATACGAACGTTGAACGGACTCATTTGAAAGTTTTTTTCGTTGATGGGTAGGTAGATTCCTACTATTATTTCAAGTTTTTATTTATTGAATTAACATGCGTGTATTAATAAATATTGCACGACATTACACACAGCGCAATCTGTCCCCAAACTAAGGACTAGGCTTGTACTATGGTTACAATGGATATACCACATATTTTTTTGTGAATAGGTACATACAAAAACTTATTTTTAATCATCAATATTTGCCACCGGCGGGAATCTAACCCGTAGCCTTCTGCATTGAAGTCGGGCGCTCGCCCGACGCGCCACAGAGGCTTACCTACCTAGAACACGATTTGTTTGCATCTTAGTACTTCTACTTACCTATAGGCTGATACCATTGAACCTACATATACAATTTGTAACGGGTATGCCCTTTTAATCCGAAAGGGGGTTGTTCTAGACGTCTAGGCGAACACCTTTTGTTTTACGACTTTTGAAAATCCAAACTTTTTTTTTTTGAAAATTTTGAGATTACGTTTCACTGAAAAAACAGCTGCTTTTGAAAATAAAGGTAATTGAAGTTTTGATTGTAAACCATCAAACTAAATAAAAGGACAACATAAGGTCAATGACCTCGAACGCTCAGAAACAGTTGATTTTCAAGTAAACTTTACACCTAAATTTTTCGAAAAGTACTTCGAATTTCCAAAAGTCGTAGAACAAAAGTTGTTTGCCTAGGTGTTTAGAAGAACCCCCTTTCGGATTAAAAGGGCTTACCCGTTACACCTTGTATACTAAAATATTTTCAAGGAAAAATACATCTATAAAATTTGCTATATGATTTCATAACCCCAGAACCACACCAGCCACGTATAAGCTTGAGTGTGTGTGTTTTTTTTTTTAATTTTCTAAAATATAGTTTTGCATCAATAAATTTCTAATGCGTAATTAAATGACTACCCATGTGGGAGTCGTTCTAGGTAATCAACTTCCTGGAACTGGGGCACTCAAATTATCCTAAATTCAATTATAAATAACTTCTGTTCAAGTTTTTATTATAACTCTTGAGCGGAACGTACGAGTGACTGCGTTAGCTAGCCCAGTAAAGCTAGTTCGAAACTCAGCTAATAACTTGAGCACTAATTTATAAGTATAAGCTATCGTACCTAAGTAATAACAGACGGTAAAACGTGAAAAATATTTTATATCGCTTTACACACCGTGCTTTAGAAGGCAGTTTCAGCAGTTGGTCCTAGTTGTTATCTCTGATAGCAGTCAAGTTAGGGCGTTCTGAAATTCTAATCTATATAATCTTTATTGACAATCATCATCATCATAAGCCTGTTGCAGTCCACTGCTGGATATAGGCCTCTCCAATTGCACGCCACCTAGATCTATTTTCGGCTTCTCGCTTCCAGTTTGTGCCAGCCGTCTTGCGCAAATCGTCGCTCCAACGTGGCTGAGGATATCCTACACTACGTTTGCCGAGACGCGGTCTCCACCGTAGAACTCGTTTACCCCAACGGTTGTCGGTTCTACGGCTAATATGGCTTATTTAATAATAATAATAAATAAATATTGCACGACCTTACACACAGCGCAATCTAGCCCCAAACTAAGCACTAGGCTTGTACTACGGTTACTTGTCTACGGATATACTACATATTATACTTTTTTTTGTAAATACATACATATTAGGGGTTAAAGTATGAAATTGCCGATTTGTACTGAAAATCTTAATTGTTTATTTTTAAAAATTTTAACAAATTTATTTAATCAAAATAGTTGCCATTATTATCTATACATTGCTGCCATCTAATGGGAAGGTTATTAATGCCTTTGCGATAGAACTCCGACGATCTAGACTGCACAAACTGTGTGAAAGCATTTTGTACTGCCTCCTGGGAAGAAAACTTCTTGTCACGTAGATAATTGTCCAAATCACGAAAAAAATGGTAGTCCGTTGGAGCAAGGTCTGGTGAATACGGAGGATGACGAATGGTTTCTAAGTGCAGTTCCTGAAGGGTCAAAATGGTTTCTCGTGCTGTGTGAGGTCCACGCTTGATACGCGGCGCGGACGATAATGTTTTATGCGCAAACGGGTGTTCTCGCCCAAAGGCGGCGAGTCAATGTGTCGGTGGTTCGTTCGATATTCAAACATGATTGATTGTATGAAATCTACCCACAAGTTGTGTTTTCTTACCAAAGGTAAGAAAACACAACTTACCTACCTACCCTTAATTCTAATGATAAAAATATTCAAACTAAAACAACCTGTTCCACTACGGAACATGCCGCTCACCTTAAAAGAACTCGGTTCTTTTAACAAAGATAAAGATAAACTAATTGAAGATTGGTTACGATATAGATTAGGGTACTAACTTCAAACAAAATTTAAACCATGTTGCTGAACAACGGAGATTGAAACAAAATCTAACTAATTAATAGGTAGCGGGCACAGCTTAACTACTGGCCGCTTAACAAATGAATTACCTATTTGTAAGGTAACAACACGCGTTATGTTACGCAAGTGAGTCAATAAAGTGGGTATGGTCGTTACCATACCCACTTTATTGACTCACTTGCGTCAAATCAATAAAATAAAAAAATACGAAAAATGGGTGCCTCATGATTTGACTGATCTGCAGTCAAACTACCCATGAATTAGCGGCATGGTTTAACGTTTTAAACCATGCCGCTAATTCATGGGTAGTTTGACTAGGATCGGCTTCCACTATCTCTCTTAATTCATCGTTATTCACCTGTGTGGGCGGTCTTCCTCGTGGCTCGTTCTTTAAGTCGAAATTTCCATCACGAAAGCGTTTAAACCAAAATCGCACGGTGCGTTCATTAGTAGACCCCTCTCCAAACGCAGCATTGATATTGCGGGCTGTTTCTGCCGCGTTAGTTCCGCGTCGGAACTCGTATTCAAAAATCACTCGAATTTTCGCAGTATCCATCTTTCTTGTCTAAATTGAATAACAAAAACAATTGAAAGTCGATATTCAAATGTTTCACATTTTTTAAAAAAAGAACATCACAGAAACCATTTGAAAAAAGTTTCATTCGAAAACCTCAAACCATGAAGATTCTATGTCAATTCAAAGAACCTATTGCAATAAAACGGCAATTTCATACTTTAACCCCTATTATTATACATAGAAAGACATTGACAATCCTAATCCTATAATCTTTATTTTTTGCAGATATCATTGAAAAACCACTGTATTGTAAAAGGATGGTTTCAACAAAAGCTCAAAAACTGACTATTGATCTGCAAGTGATGGAAAATGGTTAAAAATAATGTGTTTAGCACCAAGTAAATCTATTATTAAGTAACTCGATAACATGCTACATCTATTGATCTGCCCATCTAGCCCTAATAACTGTACGCTGGCAGCAAATATAAAAGCCAAGAACCTCGCAGTATGCTGGAGTGGGCGGATCTAACAACAACAAAAATGTACCACCGACACGACGAAGAAAAAGAAGTAGAGAACTCAATAAAGTATAGAGACGCGATGACCTAATAGTGTCATGGGGAGGTAATTTCTTCTCAGCGAGCCAGGTTCTGCGTGGGCCAGCTAATGTCCCATAACCCGCGATTTCGACGTAATGACGCATTGTTTTCATGGCAATATTATCATACTAATATTAAAAACGCGAAAGTTTGCAAGTATGTGTTACGCAAAAACTAATAAACCTATTACGATGAAACTTGAAATATAGGTAGCTGGGGACTTGGAATAACACATATGCTGATTTTGCTTACTACTACATACCTACACGGTTGAAACCGCGGGTTTTTCTAGTCCTACTAATATTATTAGTAGGACTAGCCAAGCCACATTAACATTCATATTAATATGTGAAAGGGTGTGTGTTTGGATGTTTGTTACTCAATCACGCAAAAACGACTGAATGGATTATGATGAAATTTGTAATGTAGGTAACTGGGGACCGGGAATAACCCATAGGCTACTTTTTATCCCGAAATTCCCGCGGGAACGGGACTTATGCGGGTGCAGCTAGTATTTTATAAATGACAACTTTTACGGATTAGGAAATTTTTGCTTTGTGTTTCGCTGCCTGTATTCTAGTATAAACAATTTAAATGTTAATATGGTATACATTATATAAATATGGAAAATTATTATTTCAAATCGCGTCAACTTTCCGCGTCGTGCCCCTGTCCGCGCACTCGGAAGTCACACAGACCTCCTTCTATTTAGACACGGAAAAATAAGCGGCCGGGCGTATTGCTGCGTGCGGATATTAAAGTTTGCATAGCCTTTGTTTTATGTAACGACGACGGCTTACATCATCATTTTGTTTTCCTTTGACTTTGTTTTAGGTCCAAATTTTATATGTTTTAAGAATAAATGGCTGACATTCAAATTTTATTTAAAAATATTGTAAGTTTCTATATAACCTAATATGAAGGTAGCACAACTAAACACGTTTTCATTTTCAATGAAACGGACGGTACTCATTGATTTTCTAACAATTAGATAGGTTAGTGCTATGAAGTGATATTAACAATTAACATAAAAGGATCATTTCAATTGTAGGTACTCCGTAGAAAATTGTTGCACAAATGACCTATAATTTATAATTTCAGACTATAAACTTAAGTTATAGTTCCTTGTGTTTGACAGTTTTTCTTTAGAAAGAAGGGTCAAATCGTAGTCTACAATTAAAAAATACGGAGTATGGTATGAATTTTTCGTAGCTAATCTATGTTTGGTCTACGAGGAACAATGTTTGGAATTTTAAAAACTCGTAGCATAGGCTTCGTAGCACATCTATAGACGGAAGATGCTCGTAGCGAGTGCGTACACAGAGTTTGAATATTGATGCGTATTATTGCGCGTACGAGAATATTATGTATATTATTAAGCCTTAAGTTCAAATTCAAACATTTATTTGCGTATAACAAGGTACAAATACAAATATTAAAATATAACGCACATCTTAAATTACGTCTTTTCTAGAACATATTATGTCTATAGACAAGTAACGCCTTCGAGACAAATTTTTAAATTGCTTTCTTTTAGCCCTGCAGACGGCCGCTATCTTCTCGATTATTTTTCTTGCTAATCGACAATCCTTTTTTTTTGTTTTATATCTTAAAATAAAAGAGGCAAATAAAGTAAATACGTAAATATATTTTGTATCTTGAATTTAATGATAGGTAATTTATGGGACTATAAAATAACTAACCATAATAGTATAATTATTTGTTATAAGCTAAGCTATAGTTGTTCCAATAAATTAAACGAAAATCGAGACAACATTTATTTGAACAATCATATATTTTAATCCTTATTTACATAATTCTATGGCTACAAAATGATTCTAGTTCTGTAATACACGAAATGAACGTATCCCAAGATCCCGCTCACAAATTGGACGGAATCGTGTCACTATTCCGAGCAATTACCGAAATATTTTAATTAATATTAACAAATAATTTGATTTGTCTGTAATGCATAAACAAAAATATGGTTGGTAGCATGTATATCTGAACTGATGTATTTATGTATATTGGGGATAACCTTCGAAACTAATTTCAAAAGTCTTTCACCAATAGAAAGCTACGTTATCGAGGAGTACTACTTTTGATCCCGGTACCACGGCACGCGGGTGAAATCGCGGGACGCAAATAGTTAGGTACCTAATAGCAAAGTTAAACAAGGTTAAGAGATTTGTAAAACTTAACCTAAAAGACCGGGTTTAGGTACCCGGTACGTAAAAAATATTTGTTTTTAATATTTTAATATATTAAAATATATTACAAAACAAAGAATAATGCCTTATAACTAAGGTTAATGACAATTGCGTCCAAAAGTGCCCATCACACTGGCAGCATTACCTCGTTGAGTAGCCAACGATATACTGTGCTAAAAAGAGACCCGACCGGGGGTCCAGACCCTTTTCCCTGAGGCGACGCCCCAACTCAGCCACAAACCGCCTCGCGTCAGGACCCCAAGCTCCCGCGGTCTCAACGGCAAACTATACGAAGTCGTACGCCGATTCCAGACATGCTTGTTGTTTCGATAACTTTCCGGCTCCTCATGATCACTGACAGGGAAACGCAAAGTAAAGATCAGGTTTAAAAAATAATCAAAATTATTTCACCATCAGTTAAAATCGCGACAAAAACAGCAAATATCATGAACAGTCCGAAGTACTGAATTTTACCGTTTACCTACACTTAGTTCTTTTTTCATTAGTTAACTAACCGAAGCGTTAAAATTAGCAGTCAAATTGTTGAACAAGATGAATGAGCGAGCGATGTTGAAACGGCATTGCACACAGGGCGTCTCGGAATAGGCAGTTAGGGTCTATTGGGACTGGCGGGCGAATGGAGCGCGCATACTAATTCGTGGTCGTTGGAGGAGCATTCAAATACGAACCGAGCAGGGCTTACTAGGGATATGTGAGATGGGCGACGGAACCCAAGATTTAGTTTACAACTTAGATTACAAACCCTAGTCGTGTGGTCAAGATTTAAACAAGTAATCTAATGGGCCACACGTAACCTTCCCTATTAAGTATTACACTCATTGAAATTCAATTATGCGAAATTGTATCCTGTGGGATTTCGTGGGACAATTAGTTAGTCTCTATTTCTATATAAGAAATTTGGTATTTCCTTAAGTTTAAACTATTAACAACTCTGAAACATAAAAACATAAAACGAATTCTGAATTGAAAACAATAATCAAATAGTTTAAAAAAGTAAGCGTTTAACTTATTGCATTCTGAAGAGGTATTTTGCTCATCCTTCGGAAGATCCTATCCTTTGAGCTATTCCTTCCAAATAGAAAAAAAAATCATCTCAATCGGCCAATCCGGAGGATTTGGTGAACATACATACCCAATAATACCCATATTCAGCACTTCCTCCTATGTTTTCTTCTTCTGTTTTCGCGATTTTGCATTGTAATAAAACACAATATTTCTCGGGTTTACCTCGCGTTTTATTTAATAACAGTATTGTTACAACAGCACAGCACAGTTTTCCGTCCAGACACCGTCTGTAAAGACGGTTAAAGATAAAACGTCGGTATAGCATTGCAACAATGATGTTAATAAGTAAAACGCTAATTAAACCCGGAATAAATTGGGTTTTATTTCATTTATTTATTTCTGATATTAAAAAAGCAACACATTTTCATGTCCTAAAGTAGATTATGTTAACCGTAGTGTTGGATAAGCATATGAAGTAATTCTACATCACTTTATACCAATTCCATTTCATAGAAAGTGTCCTAAAATCTGGGTCTCGAATAAATTACAATTTAATTGAGTCTCACTCGCAGCGTTACACCGAAGATTAGAATTGTAAATTACATAATTTATGATTTTGTAAGTCATCAAAGGCAATTTTGATTTTCCTCAAATTAGTTAGTGAAGTTTTTTGTTTTGGGAGAGTTTTTGTTTCATTAATAAATTTGTAGCCGCTGTCGAAAAGCAACTTTGTTTAAAGTTTTGTAATTCTTCCAAATACCTACTTATAAATGAACCAGGCCTAAAACATTTTGTAGTAATGAATCTTTACCTGTTGCTCGCTCTTAACTATTGTCTCGTGTTCAGTAGCGCGCGCTTTTTCTTTTTATACGCATTTACGTTGCAGATTAAAAGATCCAATCGGCACCCCCGCAGTCGGCAGCTTTCGTGGAAATTCGCGAGAGTTCTCGCTCGCTCCGCCCCCAACGATTGGTGGAGAGTCTGATGGGGTGAGTGATGACGCGTTCGAGGGAAGTTTTCGCGGTGGAAAATCAGTCACGATCGCAGGGTTGAGCGGAGAGGGCGAGTGCCTCATACGCTCCCAGGCGTCCTCGCGCACCGTTCTCGCCCAAGGTAAGTCATTATTCGATTAAAAAGCAATTTCTTCGGCAAACTGGTGGACCGCGCTACACTTTCAATTTACTGTACCAAAAAGTATTATTATTTTAAACTCATTCGTCAGCAATTTATATGGGATTACGATTTTTTTTTCTGC
This sequence comes from Idaea dimidiata, assembly GCA_949358125.1. Lineage (NCBI taxonomy): Eukaryota > Metazoa > Arthropoda > Insecta > Lepidoptera > Geometridae > Idaea > Idaea dimidiata. The sequence continues at coordinate 7,355,757 of OX442339.1, read as the reverse complement.
AATAAATACTGTTATGCTGTTTAGTAAATAACATGTAAAGTGAATTGCTGAATGAAATTGTAGTATAATGTAATAATGTAAAGAGATTTTACATTAATATTTATGAAGGCGTTGGACAATTCGTTGGATATTTTTTTCTTTACAAGCACATTAGGCAGGTAGTAAATAAATGATAATAGAAACAAACTTTTATTATAGAACATTCAAATAACTCGAGATTTTAAATGAGATTATTACATAAAAAAACCCGCGATTGCGTCCAATGAAATTGATTGGTGTCTTCATATCAAAATAGTTTAAAAATAACTTTATTATTAATTAATAGTGACAGTTTTATTTTAAAAAATTACACCTAAATCACGAAATTATTAGTAGGTATAGAATCAGATTACCTATTTTAAATGCATTAAAATGAAGGTTAACCTTTATATTTATCATAACCAATCAAAGAAAAGGTTTGCAGATTTTAATTAAAGGTAAACCTTTTCGTTATTATTACCATTATTTATTTACTTACACCTTACTTATCTGAAGCTAGAAATATGTTTAAAGTAACTTACCGCGAGTTGTTTATCTAAGTACAAGTTGTACACCGTTGAAATTAAGAAAGTTTCGCATCGGATTATTTTACCCATCTACATTTTCTACAAGGATGCTAAAATACTTTGCTAATCATTAATTAATAATTTTGTAATAAGTATATATTCGATTGAGTTAGTTACAAAACCACCATTTGAAACTTTATTAAAAAGGCGTCTTTCCATACATCATATGAATTTATTACCAAAAAAAAGTATAATATGTGGTATGTCCGTTGTCTAGTACTCATAATACATGTCTACCTTAGTAGTTAGTTTAGTTAAGTGCTTAGTTTAAGGCTAGGTTGCGATGAGTATAATGTCGTGCAATATTAATTTATTTTATTTATTTCCAATGGACCAAGACTATTGTAACATGGTTGAAACGTCGAGGTAAGAAAATAATTAACAATACGCGATTGAGACCCGGTAAAATGTAACTGTATTAACAAATAGTGTGAATTAAAAGTTTGTTAAGTAGATTGATTTCTTTATCGATCTTTGGGAATATAATATGTCAGTTGCCATTGCGTTTTGTTGATTATGTTTACTTTGTAGCTCATTTATCACTGTGGCACGTTCAATAACTCATTTAATTGAAAAACGGAATATCTATAAACATGTATAAGTGCAATGTACCTATTGAGTCCGTATTCCACAATAATGATAAAGTCTTTAGTTGACTATGTGTTTTTTTTTTCAAAAACGATTTCAAAAACGAAACGAAGAAATCGCTACCACTTTAAACGCTTTACTTTAATTTTGTAATTATAGGAGATCGGAAATGGTTAATTTAATTTCGCCCCTATATCAGTGTGAACAAATATAAATATGTTTAAGAAAAGTCGTTTTTCTCGTAATAAAATTATATTACAATATTTATTGACTTAATAACAGAAAGCGTAAATTAAAACTAAATATAAAACTAAGCATAACCTATAAATACATATAATCCAATTAATATAACATAATACAAACAAAGTCAAAATTTAAAACTAAATGAACGACCCGAATAGTACCTGGCGCAAAAGGAAGCCATAAAATTGGCAGCATTGCCGCGTTGTATAGCAATAGCCAGCCTTTACTCCAGGTACGAACCAGAGCGAGGGTCAAAGAAAATAAGGAAATACTTATGAAATTACTATTAAAATTACCAAAACTCGTAAAGTTGATCATTCGCTTGTTTTTCCGAAACATAAAAAAAATTCGAGCTACCCCATAGCCGGAGAGGGTGACCATATACCGGGGCGGGGCAGGGGTAGGTTGGCCTAAATAAATTTAAAGGAAATTTTACAATATTCCTAACTATTGTGTAAGTAATAAAATAATCTAGATTTTCATAAATTATGATTCGTTTTTTTTATGATTTTCTTGTACTTTACAATCAATTTTACCAACATCTCATTTATAAGGCCGTTTTCGTAACTAAACTCTTGGCTGGGCAAGAGCTAACACATTTTGAGTGATGTTATTTGTAGAACACACGCCTTGGGTTTAGGACTAATATATAGTACCTATACCTAGTTAAAATAATGAATGTAACCAACTATAGATTAGAAAAATCTATTGCTTATTAGAACGCCACATACTTAGAACTAACTATTCAACCACCACATTAGAGTCTTCAAGTCAAGTCTAGAGTGAATAGATTTCTTGTAGGCAAGCTTCGTCTACCTAGTCGTCGACTCCTATCAAATATAGTTAGCTCAAATGCAAGACTATCTCATATAAACAAAATATTTTATATTACACAATTAAATAGGCTAAGCGTTCAAGCACAATAACACATTTATTCCCAGCACTTGAATGTTTTAGTTCCAAAATGCAAAAACACTATAGATCGACAATAACTAATGGCATCATATTGCAATTGGTAAACGCTAGCAATAAATATATTTTTTTCAGTAAAACATACTGGTATCTAATGGTATGTCAAGGTATTTTCTATAAAGAGATAAAAAATAACACAAACTCGTCTATTTAACCGATACTTTCAATGAAAACTTTCCTTTTCAAGTATTCGAATTCTATTGATTCCAAAGGCGAACACAACTTTTTATTTGATTCAGATACTTAATACATTTCAAAACTTGTACAATACTCGTAAAATAGTTGCTTGTTCTCGTAACAACTGAAACAGGAAATAATAATGGACTTTAACAAATAAATCCCATACCACATCACAATATACGGCCTAAATCCAGATTAATGAAGAAAATTGATTCTGTAAAATGAGCTCTGTCAACATTGCTTTAGAGTACAATATCAGTAAACGTTGTTTGCTAGTAGGAAAATGGTTATAACAAAGGAAAATTCCAGCTTTTCGCCCATCAGTCCAGTCATCTAGTAATGAAACAGTAGGCCGCATAGAGCCACTCAGAGGCCGGGTACTAGATACACGCACGCATTCATCCACTTTATTTTCACTCGCTGAACACTTACGTGGTGCTTTGGTGCACTTTACTGGTCATAAAATGCATTCGAAACGAAACCTCGAAATGATATCTGTATTTTTATACCCTTTGTGCGTTCTTATACTAGCTTGTTTTATTGTTCTCCATGTTCAAGCTCTTCTTTGCTACTGGACTGAAGTATTATACTACTAGTGATATTTTATTGGACCACTAAAAGGATATCTAGAACTCTTTGTAGTTACGAACAACCAATAAATTCAGTGCTCTATTTTTTCCGGAGCTCTATACAGGAGGTTCACGAATTGATTTCCTTTGAAATCTTGGCTGGATCAAATCTTATCTTGATAAAACACAATATTTACCGGGTTTTACTAGCGTTTTATTTAACCCGGTAACTATTGTTTGTATAAATAGTAATGTTTTATTATGCAAAATCGCGAAAACCTAAGACAAAATTACTAGTAGATTATTTAAAAAACTGTATAATTTTATTTTTAAAATTATAATTATATAATTTTAGCATTAATCAAAATTTTATATCAATATCATTTTTAGACAAACATATTTTTTCACTTTACTTTACACAAAATAGCGTAACCTAGGATGTCAACATTTGGACCACACTTGGACTATAATAAAATGAGGCAAATCTATCGGTACCTTAATGAATTAATTGCCAACTTAATAAATTATAATGTTTGGGAAAACACATGTGGGTCACGCCTACCAACTAATTGAATTTAAGACTATTAAATAATCGAAGACCTACGTAAAATAATCTCAATTTAATTCACATGTATCGCTAGAGCCTCTCAATATAATATGAAAATATAAAATATCAGTAATTTATAAACATAATTGAAAAATATATGATTTATCTCGACTTCAGATACCTATTCCACATTCATGCTCATGTTTTGATTGGTTTTGCGACAATTTCTGTTTACTTTTAACGAGTTTGCTTTTGCGACTTCATTTATTTTCAAACCAATCAAACTTTTTCTTCAACGTACGCCATCGGGCCCTATAAGCTAATAAAAGGAACACACTATGTTTCTTTTATTAATTACACTAAGAAGAAAATTATCTACATCAATGTAATAAGGTGTACTCGGGTAATTCTGAAAGTGGGCTAAATCCGAAATAACCTTTAGTCCTAGTGACATAAATACGATTTTTGAATAAATTTGGAATTATCCTATTGAATAAGTATATCGATTTACCCCAGTATACCTAATAGGAACAATTAAAGGCAGTAATACAAACTATTATCAGCTGCAATATAAAATCATAGCATTATTTTTAAATAGCAACTAATAGAACTAGCCCACATTGACATGCAAATTCAACAATAAGGCCGTCGAACAATCATTACACAGAATAGGTAGAGGTTAGATTGATCGAATCGAATCCACTGCCTCTTTCAGAGACCACTATTATGGAGCACGTATCGCAAGAGGCGCATGCATAGACGGAACGTGTCGACGTGAATAGGCCCAGTCTACGTCATGTGGTGTCATTTATGCAGTCAAATGTACTCGCCGTAGTCGACGTCCATTGATTCGATAACTTCGTCGATGTTTCATTTCAAACGTGAACAATACGAATGCGATTCCACATTTCACACTCCATATTGTATGAACTTTGATCATAACAACTTCGAACCTAAAACATCGACGTTTGATGATAATAGCAACAGCAATGTCGTATCGCTATGTCGTCTGTTTTTACTCCGAAGTTTAATGTTACATGGTAGTTAAATGATAATTGGGTAAAGTCATAAGGAGTCTAATTAGATAGGGGGAAATAGAAGTCGGCTCGGTTACATTTTAAAGGTAAAGTCCACAGACGAAATAACGTTTATGAGCGTTCACGGACTGGCGAGCGGATTACCTTCGCTCGTTTAACTTTGTAAGTCTGCCACAATTACTTCTATGATCGCTTAATAAAACGGCCCGAGAAAAACATTCAGGGAATTTTTAAGATATCCGACGCATTCACGGGGACTGCAGTGAATTCTGAACGAGGTTTTACTGTACGTACCGTAGTTACGGTATCGAGTTTAATCCTTCCAATAAGAGCAACCATGCGTACCGTTATTTAAATTGTTTTACACAAATTAAGTTTAATGTTTACTACAGTCGTTCGAAATACGGTAAAACTCGATGAGTATTTTTGTTACAGCAAATATAAAGCCTCTATCGATTAACATCTCCAATTACTTCCTTTTATCGAAAATTATCACTACAAGTCTAATTACTATAGATTACAAATCAACAGCCAATTTAATCAAAACTACTGAACAAACAATTGTTTTGTGTACCTACCTATAGGAATCTGAACCGTCAATCTTGTAAACCGATACCGAATTTACCCAGTATTTGTGTGAATTTCGTCGTCTTCGGGTCCCAGTCTGTGGTTCACCGTTGATTGTGCAGAGGAGTGCTTAACGAGGCTACCTCTCCCCTTTCGCTTTGTTTGACGCTCGCTGCCAATCTTGTTGCATTCTCTTCTTGATTGTTGTCGAATATACTTCTAAATAAAACCTATCTATTTATCAAACATTACTTACTAAAAGATAGATTAGCATCTTAATTGAGTCTTCGACGATTTTTAAGCTTAACATTTCTTTTTTTTTTAATTCTGGTATTCTGCGGTACTCTGAGTGTAATTCGATAACTATATTTAAGGTTGGTTTTTAGTAAATATTACTTGATTACCAGACTAATTTAAATTTCTGCGTTCCGAGCGCTCCACCGCAATCCAGGAAGAACAAGGTATAGAAAAGCGCTCAGCGGCTATCCTTTATTCAATACTAGCTGTTACTTCGGCTGCGTAGAAATAGTGCATAGCCGACTTTTTCATTCATTACTCGAGTTCTACTAATTTTATTTCGATGGAAAGTATACCACGAGGTTCCTCAAAAGCAGAACTTTCCAATATTGAAAACCAGATTTCAATCGGATCAGTAGTTTTTCATTGATAAGGAACAAACAGAGAAACAGACAGACAGACATGAATTTTAAAAATTATATAATTTTGTTATACTAATTTTCCTAAGTCCCCTAGACAACTTTTTTTAATATACTTCCAAGTACAGACTTTTTGTCCTCTCTTCCTTTATTATAAGTAGTATAGAGTATAGATATAGATAATCAGGCGCAGCTGGTAAACAAAAAAAAAATTTTGCAATAATTTTTTTGGTTAGGAACTTGAAAATGCAATAGGTACATATATTATTATTTCTAACGTTATATTAAGTTCATAATAACTTTGTTAAACACAAGCTCTAAAACATCGCATACCGCTAAAGAAGTTAATTAACTATGCATTTAATTAAAAATTATCTTTAACGTTTATTCTAAGCTGAGTCTCTCAAAGACGGAAAGAAACGTCTTTTAAACGCCAAGTGCAGTTTCATTGTCCACAGAATATAGCGATATATTGCCTGTGAGACGAAATGACGCTTTTATATCCCACTTTTATATCGCAAGATTATTGGAACGCTTCCCGATAAACCAAATATACTTATTCCAACAATATTGGCTATCAAAGTCAGTGTTGTTTAATATTGATATGTTTATGACGTAGGTGCATATGTTAAAAAATATTAGGGTTTAAAATGGAACAGATATTTTCCAAAGATTTGTGCCCGATGGTGTATGTCCATGGCCGTTTTGACGTTTCAATAGCATCCTTCTTCTTCTTGCATTTTTTAGAAAGGGCAAGTCTTTCTTTCTTTTTCTTAGTTATGGCTTCTGTCAGCAATATAGGACAATTTAGCCAATTTCTCGTACGAATAGTGAACTACCACTATTATACTGTAATCGTTTAAAATAATTTTCAATGCGTGAAGGCTGTAGAAAAAATGGCGACGATTTTTCTACAACCCTATGGAACAATTGTTTGTAACGTGCTAATTTCGTGTTTGGCACTGATATTTTTATTTTCACTTAACTCGTTGAACTTCGCGTAACTAAATTGGTAACTTGCCGCCGAAATTAAACAATTTAAACGCAATAAAACAATGTTTTGTAAAAATGAAAATTCAGGACAACATTTCGCTAAAGCGTTAAAAACAAAAGTCCAAGGGCAAGTCGACTTTTCCCCACGCACGGCATACTCGTATTATGTCTAGTTTATATCCCGTCAAGTCTTCGTTTACTCCCCTTTCTTCAACGCAATCCAAACTCTTTTTTAGCAATTTGCACTATTAACGTAGCTTAGGTATCTTACTTCTAACTTCCTATACTAATCCCACTTCTTACTAATATTATAGACGTGAAAGTTGCAAGTATGTATGTATGTCTGTGACTTTATTACTCAATCACGCGCAAACTTCTGGACCGATTGCGATGAAACTTGGAATAAAAGTAGCTGGAGACCTTTGGTTCTGTTCCCGCGAGTGAAACCGCGGAGCCACAGCTGGTAGATATACACATATAGGACAAACTGTTTTAGAGATTCATATTCTTTTTAAAATAATATGAATATTTGAATTTTTGTAATTATCGTCAGGAAAACCGCTTCTTAATGTTAGGTCCTCAAATGGTTTCCCGGGAATATGAGGTTATCGTTATAGCTCACCAACTTTGGTGCATGTGTGGCAGTGGAATACGCGTGCAGACGCAGATATGTGAGTGGATTGAATGCGGAATTGTGGGTGCGGATGGTTATACAGTTTCGGTTTTAATCGTTAACCCTAACGGCTTAGTGACTAATACAGTTAGTATAAAAGAAAACTGATGAATTTTCTCGTACTTTAATTTCATACTAGCTGTAACATACCTGCAATTTTACAAGAATACACGGCTCCACGTTTCTGAGAAAAGGGAGATCCAATGAACCGTGCTACCGCGTATTGCCCAACAACCGGAAATAATGCACTATGACATTGTTTCATAGGACTCTACCTATGAAAGAGCTATACCTAGTTGTACATGCAAAATTACACGTTGCCTATGTTAATTTTTACGAGTATTCGAGTCTAAATAAATAATAAATTAAACTGAGAAAACACACAGCGCTATCTAGCCTTATGGTAAGCTACTAAGCTTGTGTTACGGTGACTAGACTACGGATATAATATAGTTATATTTATTTTTCTCTTGTAAATACATACATACTAAGCATAGAGATACACCCAGACCAGAAACAAATATTTGTATTTAAGCAAAAATACTTGCACCCGGTGAGGAACGAACCCACAACCAGCAGTCAGGCATTCACACAACCCGCCACAAGGTAGTCGACGTATGTTCGAGTATCAATTAAAAATTCTATATTATTAGGGCGTTTTATTAAACCGCTTACTTAGCAATACGAAAAAGCCAAACTGATCAAGCTTGACGATCTTAAAAAAAAAACAAACGTTCAAAGGTTTTTAAATTTGTTTGTGTTCCATTTTATTCGACAGATATCATTTAACTCTAGATTCTAATAAAAATCAACAAAAATGTAACCGTAATTTGAATTATTGAGGAGTTTGCTGATGAGAAGGTGGTTTCAAGTGCTCCATCAGTCTGTACCTAGTTTTTTAAGGACGATTCTTTTTAGTAGAAGTCCAAAAATTAGTAATTTACTGCGTTCTGGCATATCATCTGTCCATCATTTCGAAGATCCTCACAAAATTTTTAAGGGACCACCTCAAAGCTCTCTCCTTTTCATTAAAAACTATAAGAGTTTCTTGTTGACTACGAAAACTTAAAGAAAGAACCAACTCAATCGGTCAAGTCGTCTTCGAGTAATCGGTGCACAATTGAATTCATTACTGCGTTTTGAGAAGCATTTCCGTTCATAACTTCTAAGATCCTCACCAAATTTTTAAGGGACAAATTCGGAGGTTCACCTTTCTATAAAAGAACCATCTCAACCAGTTAAGCCATCATCGAGTAATCGGTAAACAATCATTTAAATATATATATACCTATACCTACGCGACGTATTGAGTTTTTTTTTTAATTTTAAGCTTTTATTCATTTGAAGATGTTTCCTTGTTTAGGCATCATCGAATCGGAACATCGACCCAATTTAACCTCGAAGTCTACCATTACCGAGAACCCTTCGACAGCACAATAAAAATGATTTATAGAGCCGAGAGATCGCCCGCTCAAGAATATAATACGACTTTATTTATTACGGAAGAAACTGATAATAACATCTGGATGACACTTATTTACTCAAAGCAAGAATATTCACTTTTCATCCTATTAATTATTATGAGGATGAGATTACATTTTCTATAGTAATTAGTTAAGTACCTGTATATCTATACAATGTTATTAGGTGTAGTTTATGATTAGGTTTAAGTGCTATAATTCGCACAGATAATAAACACTACCTAAATAAGGTAGTAAAAACAATTCAGTAGGTAACGGACAGCTAGACAATTTAATAACAATTGTTAGACTAGAATGTCTAGGTAACATATATAAAGCTTTGTGGAAAGTCTTAAATTGTAAGATTGAAACATTAATTTAAAACAAGCAATAAAGGGGCAGTGAGATGTCTTCACCATAGCTCGTCGTTGTTGGTATACCACTACCAACCCCAATCGCTCTAAAACGCAACTCCATAAATTTTCAATAAAAACCTTTTGACCGCAAGTAAAAATGGGCTGTATTTCTGAAACGTAAGATTCAAAAGCGCTATTTGTCGTCGTTGCTCGGCTGAAAGATGTGCAGTTTCATAAATGATGGTAAACGAGGATATAATTTACTTTGATATGATTTCTCCTTCCGTTCGGAGGTTAGTACGAAAAGATAACTTATCCCTCGCTTCTAAGATCTTTAATGAAACGAGAGCGTCCGCGTAAATACAATTTTGGCAATTGATTTTACCTTGGAGATTAACGCCTCGACTTTAGCCCGTCGAGCGACGACGACCGACGTCTCGTCGTCGCCTCACCGTGTCGTAAAATGTGAGCGAGCCTCGTTCAATTAAATTTGGCGATATTATAACAGTTTCAGTTGAGGTCTTTCTTAATGGCAAATATACCAGAGTTAACTTTTTCATTATCTGACCTTATAATATTATTTTCCCAGACTTCTCTAACATACTATTAAACCCACTTAATGAGAATATTAGCTTCTATGTCTGCATGTCTTATGTACCTACGTCTTATTTATGTAAAAGCTACTGAACCGATTACGATAAAACTTAGCACGCTATTAGCTGAAGATTTTAATTAATACTTAAGCTGGTTTTATCCCCACATACCCGCGGGATAGGGACTGACGAGGGAATCGAGGAGCGCAAATAGTTCGCAATAAAAAGAGCCAGATAAACAGACGGACGGACAGTGTAGTCTTAGTAAAAGGATTCGGTTTTTACCGTTTTGGTATGAAACCCTAATTACATCTGCCCGTGGAAGCAAAATAAACGGAAGTGGAAGTAAATAAACATAAATAATGATCCTATGTCAGTTTATAACCATTTTATAAACCGTAGAAAAAAGACGAAATTAAATAGAATAAGTACTTACAACTTACCTACTAACAACTTAAAATAACAACACACCATTACCTGAAACTTCACTTATCCATCTTAAAGAAAAAGGGAATGTTGATTCAGCCGTACCACCAACCAAACCCACTTGAAATCCGCAGACCGTAGCTTAGAGACAGGAAAAGAAATTCATCGTTTACCTACTTAGTAGAGGTAGACTTCCCTACGTATAAAATATGTTTCTATATACTCAACCTGATATGAGAATAAAACAAAAATCTAGATAGATAAGGCTTCAGTATTCTAATCGGTTGCAATAGGAGTAGATTGCAGACCAATCTCGGCATTGTATCATAAAAGTAACATGACGATACCCAAGTCTACGTGTGGGGGTGAAGCGCCGGCGGGTGATACGAATATCTTGCACAACTCCGTAATAGCCCATCGCTGAGCTTATTACCAGACGCCATCTATTGAGAACGGCTTACAAGGAAATCCCGAATAGGTTGTAGACGCTAACTTAATAATATCTATCTACTTTCAGCTTATTTTCTACAATATTGTCAGGCTTTTACCATGGTTACTTCCTAATAGATGTAGACAACGTTATTTTTCTTTGTACAAGGTAAGTTCTATTGTGTGATTGTAGGTAAGTTAGGTACTGATTTCAATAATTCAGAGCGCTGCTATCAGGGGCGCTTTTAAATTATTTTTAATATTTAATCTTAATTTGAATTTGACATATTAAAATGATTCTATTTATTTAGAACGGAAATAAAATAACATTTAAAAAAATCAAAACAAATGATATATATTTCAGTTTAATTAACTTTAGGTCTATAGTACAATTAAAGTACTAATTAAAGTATTCTGAAGTTGGACAGTTTAAGACAGGGCAGAGAGAACCGCATCTCTGCGTCAACTCTTATCCCTATGGAAGCAGAACAAAGTCACAAACTAGGAAAATAGTCGGGTTCTGCAAACAGCCGTTAGAGATAATACACTTTATACGTTCATAGTCCAGTGATTGTAGAGTGCCTCAACCTCTAATTCTAAATCAAATTAAAACCTTAGATCTGAAAGGCTCTTTCATTCAATCTAAATTTTCTCAAAATTTCCATATAATGGCACGTTTGGCGTAAAGCAGTAGCAACCGGACGCAATTACAGGTGGCAATCGTCGTCGCTGACTGAAGCTCCAAGAAATATAAGCATTTATAAGCAATGCAGAGCTCTCTCATTATTGCGGTCCGAGAGACGACAATACGCCTTTACTGCCCTCAGAGCAGCGCGAATCGTTCAGATACAAGCTTTGAATATTGACTTGCAATCATGATAGTACTTTTATTATTCATCTTATTCGCCCCGCCAATCGAACTGAAATGAACGAACATAATATCACCTCATTATTTGCAGTTTGTTTGCCGGTTTATAAGAAGTTGGATCGGAGATCATTTGGACAATTTGAAAGTAATCAACCGAGAGTCTCCGGAGACAGTTAGAGGCAGACAATTGCTTTTATTTTCAGTGCTTTGCGAGTTGTGGTTTTGCTATTATCCTCTAGTGGGAGATTGTAGATGGCGGCGGAAGGTGGAGTGTTTAATGCCTGGCCGTTATATCAATATGGGATGGGAGGAAAACCTTGTTAGTTGATGTCACCTTCTTGTCATTTTTTCTATAATACTTAAAATATGGCGTATCATCTTCCCGACTCAGGTTACCTACTCGTTTGTTCAGCGCTGTTCAACGAGATTTGTTCGATCGGGCGGTCGTATTGTTTCATGAAATATGTTTTCTAGACCTGACATTTAGGTACCTACACATAACTATTTCTTTACAATGAAAGACCTTTGTTCATCAACACTTGTAGGTAAAAAGCTATAAATAAATAGATAGGAGCACTGAGGCACAAAACTTTTTACCACATTCTATTTCTGTTTGTTCGCACGGCTGTATTGTTTGCCTATTTAAATATGTGTCAGAGATTTCTCCCTTAAAAGGGTGATAAAAGCCTACAATGTCAACACGCGGTACAAAAGTAATCTCAACAGTTTTTCCTTTCTTTTGTTCCGTTTTGTTCAAAATTTGAATCTACTTTCGATGAAGAATGAATCAACAGTATATTGTAATACTTAAAAGTGTCAAATGGAGTCGACATTTATGTAAGATTTTACGGCCACTCTATTATAATCATAATATAAGGATACATTATAAAAATTGACCAAAAAATAGGGATGTTGTATGTGTGCCTCATCATAGCTCACGAACGATCAAAGCAATTTTCTCTTTTTTTTCAATTTTTCAATCAATTCTGTGCGTGAATTACAAACTATGGTGCCGTATTTATTGTACAATGAGTTTAATAGCACCTGCGTAGTTAGCCATTCAAAATTTTAAAGTAACTGAACACTGAGACTATTGTATGGAGAGGCATTTCTATTCTGTTTGCAGCTAACATTACGTCTGGCAAAGTGCCTTAAACATGGATAAACAAACACAAACAATGCTTAATGCTTTCCCAGTTAATGATATAGCTCGCTTTTACTTTAAAATTTAAAACGTATTTTAAGTATGATTGAACTGAATAATTTCATCGAGATTAGGGTATTCTAAAATTTGTACTACCAACCTGAATATGTTTTTTCTTCAGTAGATGTTCATTTTATCAAAATACTTCATAAATATTTTAATAGAAATGTTTTGAATAAATTATTGCTGCCATCAATTCATTTGGCCCTGATTAATCACTAAATGCAAATGGTTAAAAACTCGGCAAATATCCAATTTAAGTTTAATTTTGAAACCATAAATTTGGTTTAGCTCCCCGGAACGAAGCGGGATTGAGATTCTCTCGGTGACTTTTCCGCGAAATTGCACCTTAAATTTTTATCCCTTTGTAGTGTAGAAAACTTAGTGAAATCTCTTTTACTCAAAGTAATTTGTAACTTGTCCTAATTGCAGTTTAAACGGTTTAAACTGAGCGTCTACCGCCAACTTAACTAAGTTAGCTCGTCAATTTTTCAAACAAGTTAGCATAGCTGTCATAGTTTACGGTAATGTACATGTATGACATGACAAAACAGACCCAACTATGCGAACTAAGTTTAGTTTACTAGAAATGTTTTAAAGGAAAAATACATCTTAAAAAATATTTCTAGTAGAACATTAAATAATAAAAGAAATGAAATAGTTAAAAAATAAAATGTAACATATTTATATAAACAAAACCCTCCCTTGGCAGTCGGGTAAAAAAGTAGGTAGGTACTTACATACTTGTACCTAATAGCCCCACCAGGATGTCTTATAAGTCGTCGCGAAGTCGTCGAGTTGTCGTTCAGCTAAAACAAAAAAAAATTAAAACCCCATCAAACAATTAAAAAAAAAAGAAAAACAAACTTCAAAAAAATGAAAGATTTTTTTAAATTGTCTGTGGTTTTTTAAAGTATAGTCGGGGTATTTTTTATTTAAAATTAACTTTATTTTTTTAAACGACAAAAGGACGCCATAACAACGACAAACGAGCAAGGTAGCGCGGAATATTTCAATGTAGGAACCCATTTAATTTGTCACGTTTTTTACTAAAAATAGATTATTAAACCGCAATGATGCACTAATATTAAGAGTAGTAAAATAATCTTCAACTATGTTACATAGAAATCTCTCTAAAATATTTGTAGAAACAAGCTAAACGCTTCCCTCACGATAAATTAGGTTACTTACCTAATAACGAATACAATTTTCTCCACAGCTAGTAGGTATATTTACATCTCCGGTGTTCTCCATCTAAACGTGCACACCCTCCGTCTCACAATATTATTTTCTATTTTGAATTTCATTTCCAGTAAATGCCTACTTCGATTTTGTTCAACAAATACATTCAATTCTTCAGTGACTTTAAATTATTTTTATAACCTCGATTATCCCTTTCTTTAGTGTAATATAAGATTACTACAAGTATAGAAAATTACTTCAAAATAAAAGCTCGCGAAAAGTTTAATCCAAACCACAGAAAGGTTTCCGCCATTGAAACCTTCCAAAAGCTTCGGCGACTGAGAAGATAATTGAAAGAATTTTGTTTTGTAATTTCCTACCTTCTCGAGGCAGATCAAGTATCAGTTGAAAATACGATACAAAAATGACTTGTACATTATCTTTAGCCCAGAAAACAATAAAGTAAAAAGATACAGAAAAAGAAAGAAGGCAAAGGGAGGTCTGAAAAAACTTGTACCCCTCATATATTCGCCTACCTACCTACCTAGATCGTTAAATTAAGATTTTCTATAAAATCTCCATTTGCTGCAAGTTATAGTTAGCAAAGGCAAGGCGTGTCTTTATGTGCACATGAGTTAACAGTGCCGAGGAGCATTCGCATTGTGACATTTAAATATGAATATGTCGTCTCGCATGGGAGTCAGCTAATAATCTACGATTTTTCCGCGCATCTGGTCCCACCATGGTACTGAAGCGACATCGTGAGATGGCGCATTTCGCGACTCTAGCACCTTGCAATTAAAGCTTCACTGCACACCGTATTTTCAGATGGCTTACTTTACCTTGAGGCTAGCTAATTGCGATTCCGACTTACAGAGAAAACTTGCACAGAAATTATTACTACTCGTAAAATTTTGTTGGAAACTTTTCCTCCGCGGCACACAGTTTTCTTATAAACTTACAAGATAACAACCTTGTGACAGGCATTTGTTTGGTAGTAATTTGAGTCACCGGCAAAGCGTTTTCGCGCAAATTGACGTCGTACGAGGGGGTACGATAAAAGTTTTGATTCATATCTTTTTACGAAAAAAAAGACAATATTTTTTTCCTCACTTTCCGAAAATAATTTCAGATGGATTCGAAATGAAGTGTTAGTTTTCCTTCCGCTTCCTTACGCTGGCTAATAGCCAAAGACAATTGCAATTTCAATTCCATAAAAGCTTCCCTTCATTTACGTGGAGTTGAGGTGCTAATCGCAAAATAAGAGTGTACCTACGGACCAACCTCGCAGCACCCAATAAAGCGATTCCGCCCAAAGGAAGCAAGAAGATAACCCACTTACTGATCCGGCGTATTCTATTTGCCTGTAATAATCGCGATGACAATCTCATATTACATAAAAGATTTGCCCTCTTTTCGATAGAAATACGATTTGCTCCCTTTAGAGTTATTGCCGGTTCGTCTCGAATTTTTTTCGCTATTGAAAATGGAGAGCTACTACATAGGACATTTTTGAATGTATTCGAATGAATAAGAAATTTTGGCGCCTCGGAGTACCTCAGCATAATATGAACCGAAGAGTTGGGGAGAGGGAGGCTGTCCTATCCTATCTTAAGTCGACCGGATAATGGGGTGGCTACACACTTTGCTTGCTTCACAGAATGAGCCGACACACGCTATACAACGAATCAGTTCACTTTTTAGAAGTTTAGGTTATTTGTAGTTTTTTGAAAGCTTTCTATGACATAGTGGATGTAAATAACATGTTATACGAGTTCAATAACTGTTTGATAAATATATTTGTCCCTAATATTTTGTCTCTTTTCCATACCAAATAAGGTTGCCTGGAAGAAATCGCTTTAAGCGATAAGACCGCCTATTTGTTCAACATTTATTTAGTTTTAAATGTGTTGTTTTTGTAATATTTTTGTGATTGATCAAATAAAAGTGTTATCTATCTATCTATTTGTTAAATCTTTTGTAGTTTGTAGTATTTTTTTTTCAAAATTTAATTTCACTGGTTGGACGTAGCTTAGTAGTCTGTACCATTATATGTACCTCTTACCAAATTTTCAGCCCAACTGCTTAATATGCCTTTTGGAACACAGTTTTTTTTTTTGCCACACAAATTTTTGGTCACCCATCCAAGTAATGACTTCGTCAAGTGTTGCTTAGGCCATACGATATACAAGATCGACGGGCGCAGCTGAACAATGCGCTCTTCCCATTCGTTATTTGATCAAACCTTCGGCAAAGAGTTTTATCGGGTAAAACTTAATAGTGAGAATATGCTTTGTCTTTTTCCATGACAAGAACTTTCAAAGTTGACAGACAGTAACAAAAAGAGGAATCCAAGCTTATTCCCCTTTTAGTAATAAGGCTATGAGTGTGAAACCACAGGGTGCAGCTAGTAAAACATATTTGTAAACAGTAGTTCATCGAGGGGCACCATATATCGATTAACACGAACATTATCTACTAACTTAATTTCTGTATTTACCTGTACAACCTGTAAACACAAATTCAAAGGGTTGAAAACCAGATCCTGTTTCCACAGATTAGGTAGGTACTGTAATGTTTTAGGAAATTCGATACTACCGGATAATGAGTAGCCGAACCAATTAATTCGTCAATAATCGGTAAGTACTGGTTTGAAATGTAGTATAATTTAAACAAACAGGTATCACCGGCTCCAAACAGGATATACCTACATCTTATTCCAAACCACAAGCGGAGTTATCCGAAATATTCGTATAATTAACTAAACGATAGTTAGATGTTAAACTGACACATTAATGACTCCGCACCGCTTGGAAACACGTTCATTTCGGTTGAAATCGATCTATATTAAACTCGGAATTCGGCACCTTTTAAACAACTGTTTGTCTACTTGTTGTAGTAAGTACGGTTCATTAAAAACAAGTTCTATAAGAATTATGGTTTGATTCGTCTAAGTAAAGGAATTGATACCTTAAAATAGTTCCAAGGTAAATATTAAATTACTGGAACATATGTTACATATTAAATACAAACAAATATTGACGTAACACCTATTACTCAATCTTAACTGATCTATGTTCAAACAACCCTTCGCGAAATTGTGCTAATGTGATGTGTGTGTTCGTCCAATATGTACTCCAGTAACACTATTCAAACAAAAGTGGGCCGATGGGTTGCGGTCTCTCTATTATACAAGTGTCGCTTGTGTAACGTACCTATTTATTGTAGACAATTGTTCGAGATAACGTTAGAGCATGAGAATTCGGGAGTGAACGTTTTGCATTAGTAAGTTTGTTCATTACGAAGGAAACAATGCGGTAGGCTGTGCGACAGTAGAGGAAACGTGCGCCGACGCTACGACAATAGGAGCGCCGCCTTATCGCGCCGGAACGCGTCGTCGGCCGCTTTCCCCCTCTCGCACCAACCCAGCCCGTGCCCGCCTATCCACTTGACGTATGAGCACTGAATAAATGGGAAAACTTTTAGCTCCTGTTATGGGAGAACGAACAATTGGTCATCTGTTGCTGTTAGGAATTGCTTAAACATGCGTTAATCTTGCCAGACATACGATAGGGTACTCGCTTTTTGTTCGCCAAATTGTTTCTTGCCCTACTTTCACTTGTTGAATTGTTGTTTGGTTAAGAATAAATAATATTTTTCTCAACAAAATCGTAAATAGCTGGTTGTGTTTTTGTAGATACTGAAATACGCATTGATTTTAATAACATCGATATCTTTCACAATGCGTCCAGTATAGATACAAGTAGGTATGATCAAAAGTATTACAATTTATTCAAAGAATTATTTTTTATAAAAACTTTGTACGAGGTCAAACAAAGTACAAAGTTTTTATAAAAAAGATTTATTGACGTCTTCGTCAAGAAACCATTTATTTACGAAGGGTAGCCACTTCCTAATTCAGTAATTACATTTCATTTAAAATAACTGGACAAATAATGTATAGCTAGTATTTAATATTCATAAAGCCAGTTCTGACCCATACAGATAATTATAAAGTACAAGTACTCTGAAGTACTTCACGGATTCTGACGCGTCGAACGAATACCCGACTGCAATGCAGAACATTGCGTAGTATAATACCTAATATGAAAAAATATAATGGTCTAGGGGTCTCATTTGTATGTGAGAAATATAGTACTAAGTGAGAACGAAAAATAAGTACTAGTATATCCGTTGTCTAGTCACCATAACACAAGCTTAGTGTCTCACCATTGGACTAGGTGACGCTGAGTAAAATTCACATATTTTATTTATTTATTATCTATAGTGTTATTTTTTCGATCAACAGTACAGAGGAAAGAAATAAAAGGAAGAAGAATTTGAAGAAACCGATAATATCGAAAAAAAGAAGATACATAATGTGTAAGAAGAGCCCACTCATAATTCGGGTTTCGGGACAATGTAACCGTGACCTTATAAGGTTCGTTGTCGACGAAACCTGCAAAATGAGCTGTGATGTACAACCAATCAAGCATCATCGACCACCTTACAAAATGAAGAGAAAAACTATTCAACGTCACCGATAAACATAGGTTTACTCATCAATAAACTGATCATCATGCTTTTGTGTATCTTCCGATGCTTGCCTCATAATAGCTTCAGTGAATGCACTTTGATAAAAATTAGCACTATAATGTACTTAATAATCAATCCAGTCAAAGGTTGTCTGGAAGAGATCGCTTTAAGCGATAAGGTCGCCCATTGTGCCAACCATTTTTCTTTGTACGTATTTGTATAATTTGGTGTGTATAATAAAGAATTTATTCATTCATTCATTAATTCTATTTTCGAGATGCTAGCTTACGCCCAGGGCCAATAGCTCCCTATTATTGAACTGTTCACATTTGAACAGGTCAAGAGTAGTTACGTAAACAAATATGCTGCTAAAATTAATCTGTACATTTACATTACGGGCCGCATAAGGCTTGCAGGTTTATGAAAGTGTTTTGATGTATTTAGAGTAATTTTACTAACAATTATAATATAAGTTTTATTGTAATTATTGATTGATTGTTTTGAAATATAAATCCATTGTAGAATATATCAAATGCCTTATTTTTATATGCTCATTGTGATTATGAATAGTTCTTCATAATCACAATGAGAAAACTATCATTAGACCGATCCTTCTGTATGGTAGTAAAACATGGCCAGTGCTTGTGCGACATAAGCAGTAGTTGCAGCTTACGGAGATGAAGATGGTGCGATGGATGTGTGGAGTGACGCTGAAAAATCGCGTTAGGAACTCGTGCATCCTTAGCAGCCTTCATGTCATTGTCACGTCTTGCTAAAACCGGCCAGTTACGTAAGGAACAAATGTCTTGCCATGGCGCCTCCGCCTGGCCGCGGCAGACAGACCCATGAAGTCCTAGCTTGACATCGCTCGTAAAGGGTGATATGCGTGCCAATGGTCTCACTACACGGGATGCCGCGGAGATCGTGCGAAGTGGAGACGCAAAAGCAGGAAAGCGGACCCTGGGAGCCCAGGGAGAGGGATGCAACAGCTGCTTTTATAATAAAATATATGTAATTGAAGTTTTGATTGTGTAGTAGACCAAAGTAAATGAAATGACAAAATAAGGTCAATGACCTCGACTTCCGAGAAACAACTGATTTTCAAGGAAACTTCACACTTAAATTTTTCGAAAAGTACTTCGAATTTCCAAAAGTCGTAGAACATCCAACCTACCCTGCACTAGTTAGTTTTGTTAACTTTAATGTAATGCAATGACGATATTGAATGTAGTAATGAGGAATTCACACCCAAGACAAACCAATAAGGTTTTGTGGGTGTTTTGTGTTTTTTAAGACTTTCTTTCATAATAATACTTAAAAAAAAAAAAAAAGTTATTCGCCTAGTAGTCTAAAACAACCCCCTTTCGGCTTAAAAGGACTTACCCGTTACATCTTGTATATGCATAACAAATCTTCTAATTTTTCAAATGTGGTAATTTTTAAAAATAAATACCTCTATGACAATTATCATTAAGTTGTATAGTGTGGCAGGCGCACACTGAACAATATTGTATTTACTTTTCTGTCTGTCTGTCTTGATCAGCGTGTGTGGTGAGTCCCTTAGTCCCCATTTGTGGATGTGGTGACTTGGTCTCCCGTGGCCGAAACTAATTCGAACATCACTTTTTTATCATTATTTGGTCGTATGTCAACGCTAATATTTTTTAATACGTATACTACTTTCGTTTTAAAAATGCCGACCTAGGTAAAAATCAAAATCAGAAAACCGAAACTTTGGAGCTACTTTTTTTTAAGGCTAAAACCTAATCCAAAAATTAATTCATCGCCTAAAATGCAATGTCACAGTATCACAGAAAAGCTGTCTGCGCAGACTGTCATTTGGTCAAGCGGATAGATCATTTACTCCGATAGATCCGTCTGCATCAAGAGAATAGAAAGAAGAAAGAAAGAAAGAAAGAAAGAGAAAGAATAACGCTTGCGGATTCTGTTTTAGAGAATAGATAGTATGTTACTACTAAAGAATAAGACTGAGAATAGATAGTAGGTAACTTTATTAACCTTCTCCATCCAAAGGTTGTTTGGAAGAAATCGCTTTTAACGATAAGGTCGCCCATTTGTACAACTTATACTTTTAAGCTTTCTGTGTATTTGTCTTACTTTAAATGTAAACTGATTGTATTGTTGTTGGTTGTGCAAATAAAGTATTAATCTATCTATCTATGTGCACAAGTTGAGCAAGTTGTGCAAGTTATAGATGTTTCACATCAAAAGATTTGATTGAAGCAATAAAAAGTCCATATCAGAACGGATCAGTCTCTTATCGAATTTAAAAAAATAAGTAAGAGAGCACCATTTTTGCTATCTGTAGTTTAAATAAAGTACGCAGGTAAACCCGCGGGGTATTTGTAATATAATATGTAAGTCAACATGATTTCCACGCTATGGGTGCACTATAATGTTGCATGATGTACAAATAAAAAAAAACTTTTGGCTAATTCTTTTGGTTAGAATAGTTGATACCTAACAAATAATCGTGTATTAATGAAGTAACCTAAACAAATAAATAAAAACCAGAAATTAAGGTTCGTATATAAAGCTCTTAGTTTATATTTATCGTATCGGATTGACCTCAATTGACCATTGTTAACCACTCAGTGGACGATTTTCAAATTAGAAAAAGGGGAAATTGGTCCTTGGTCTCATTTCCAAGTAGATGAATGCCTAGGGGGGCACCCACCTAGAAAAGTAAGATACCGAAAAAGTTAACCGCATTGCCTCTTTAGATGGCAATATTGGCAATATTTACTTATTGTGGTTGTCCTAAGTAGCAGAAAGAGCTCTTTGGTCATTAAAAGCTGAAAATATTAAATTTGTAGATACAATTTTCAGGCAGATATATAGAAACTGAAGCCTCGGGTATTCATTTTTATATTTGCTATACTAATTACTGATTTAAAAACGAGTATTTTTAAGGAATCATATTAAATTTCACAGTCAAACGATAGCGATACCATAGCGACTTGGACACCCACCTTTTGAGCGTCTATTTTCAGGTTTCAGGCAGCGGATGTAGTCCGGATGGACGACTTCTATTTAATGTATAATTAATAGCTACCTACATATTGCTTTGCGATTTATCCGGCAAAGGAAGAATCCGTAGTGTGCACGAATTTGTCCTGAAGAAAATACGTGGGAATATTTTTTCATTAATAAGACATACTCTGTAGAGTTGCTGCAAAATAATGGTGAGACAGGACCACCGACCATTATACTCCTAGGACAGAACGACTTTGACACTCTGTAATTTGTTTACAGGACACCGATTTGTGTGTGAGATGGGATCGGACACATCCGTACGAATATGCTCAGTAAAACACACAAATGTAAAACATTTGACATTAACAGATGTGTTTTCGCATATATCGATACTTGCCACGGCCAACAATCAGGGTTACATATATTTATACATATATACCCCCGCCTATAGGTAGATGTTTGATATTAAAAAAAGAACCTCCAAATTGATCACCTCTTTCTTCTTTGGAAGTCGGTTAACGAAATCGTCGAAAACGAATGTCATTAGCGGTATCGCGAGCCGTACCTGTAGTGCGAATTTACGCAAACTATAGCATTTGAATAAACTCGAATCATAAGCGGGATTTACATAACGAAACTATTATAGTATCATATTAAAATCGTAACTTAACGGTGTCTGTTTTTTAAAGATATTTAGGAAAAACTATTTTTAGGGGTAGGTATGTACAGAACAACACAACCCATTTCCGTGTTTAACTTTTTGTCTGTTTGTCTATTTGTCTGTGCGTTTGTGCGCGCAAATCTCGGAAACGGCTGGACCGATTTCAATGAAATTGGGTATGCAAATAGCTTAAGACTTCGATTATTTTATTCGGAAATTGTGTAATTTCGTTGTATTTTAACCATCATCATCCATCGTCATCTATCGTCATCCATCGTCGTCCATCGTCATTCATCGTCATCGATCGTCATCCATCGTCATCATCACTTACTGACATACAAATTTCGCCTTACTTCACCTGGATTTTTGCATTGCGGTAGGTAAGTGTAAGAACAACGCGGGATCGCGACTTGCGCGGGTGAAACCGCGGGGCGCAGCTAGTTTATTTAATAAAATTGCTTCTAGTAACGAGACTGCGACACTGTTTTTGTTAAATTTAGTCTATAATGCATGACACTATTATAGTAATGTAAATTATTATTGAGCTTTATAAAAAGTTCAAATTTACGTTGGCTAGGGATAATTTTGTAAGTTCAATCAAACCAGGGGTACCTAACGGTATATACCGGTAAAACATTTTATCCTCTAAACGGCTGTTTTATATATTAGTTGTAAGAGGATTAAATGTACCTTCTGCGTCGAATTTATTTATTGAGCAGCTTATTTGGCTACAAATATTTTAGCACTGCGCCATTATAGTCATCATTGTGCTTGGTAAGTAGTATCTGCACAAAATGAATACAATTTAATCAGTCAACCTATAAGCAACAGGTATAGACATAGCAGTAGGTATACACAATTCAATTCAATCAACACATGAAAGAATTAAGCATCTGACAGTTATTGTGAAGCTTTAGTGTATTTTGTTTGAATATGCAAGTGCTTTTTAATTTGTCAGGTGAGTGAGCACGCCTTACTTAGGTCTATTGTGTTGTAAAAGTATCGAAATTGAACGTTCGTTGTCCATTTGTATCATATGAGAGCCGACAATAGGCGGCAGACCGTTCGTTTCAGGCTCTCTTAATATCCAAACGATTTTTAAATGAATTTTGACTGATATTTTATTTTCTATAGTACAATTTTCACTATATTTGGAGATCTGTCAGTATAGTTAGGATTTGAGTGAGGATGTTGCAATACCCAAATAACTTATCGATAGCAATAACGCGCAGCACTGCACCCGTGTGATCCTTGAGTTGGAGAGAGAACGAAAAACTCCCTGCATCACTATCATGTTTTACGATCCGGTGTTTGAACGTGAAAAGCTTACTTAAGAAATGTGTTAGACTCCGCGACACAGGTAAATGACCTAGTGCGGATATAAATTATGCATATTGGCTCATTGATTTTGTTCTTATTTTATTTTTTGTTTTTACTTGTTTAGCGTCTAAGATAATTTTGTTCTTATTTAATTTTTGTTTTTACTTGTTTAGCGTCTAAGATCAATATGTATACCTACTATATATTTGTTTTTGTAAAATTTTGTCAAAAACAAAGTCATTATTATTATTATAATCAGATGAATTTCCATCGAATCCAATTCTTCTTTTTCGTGTAGTGGTGTGGCTCTCCTAGTGTTGGAGTTTTCAGGTCGCCCTAAGCCCTCTAACTTGACCTAACGACTGCTTGTCGCTATAATAGACCTAGGGGGTCTGAAATAACTAACAAAGAGAGTTTTAACAAGATATTTTATTCTGAAGAAGAAAAATTTAATTAACAGAAAGAAAAGGGGTAGGTCGGAGACCGCCTAGTCGAGCTCACTTTTCCTACTAAAAACCGGGCACAGATTCTACCGCACTTCCCTCGGATCGAAGGTCGACGTAATCCGGCGGCGCGGCGCGGCGTAAAGGCAGGTTGCTGTCCGAGCGGTGTTCAGGTTGTAGGCTGGGCAGCAGATAGCCCGTGCAGAGTTCAGCTCCAAGGTCGGGCAGCAGAAAGCCCGTGCCAAGTTCAGGTACTAGGCTGGGCAGCAGATAGCCCGTGCGGTTTTGATGGAAGAAGGTTGGGCAGCAGATAGCCCGTGCAGAGTTCCTGAAGATTCAGAATAAAATACGTGTCAGGGCCCTGTTTCACATGCTGCGCCTTTTCGTAGGCGTCGCACTAATCTGCGCGTGCGACGTAGTGACGTGCACTGTCGCGCCGCAGATGGTCTTCCCGTGACCTTGGTCAGCGGGTAGCCTGTATCCACTATAGCTGTATTTTAGCGATGAAGCTGGTCATGGTGAAGTGATATTTAGGCAGCAGTGCGGAATAACAGGCTAATGAGATTATAGTAGGTACGAGAAAGCGAAGGTAGGTTTTATAACGGTTACAGATTATGATGGAGCAAGAATGAAAGTGAGACTAAAATTACACTCATATCACGAATAATTTATGCTAATGAATTATAGAAATAAGGGTGAATATGCCCTATGCAAATTGTCGTTCAATCAAGCAAGATAATATAGTACATTGAATAATGCAGGTAGTAGGTTTAACGGTTAACAATAGAAAAACTAGAACGAGCTTATATTAATATAAAATTGCATAGATACTTTGCACAACTTACCCGAGATCGGGAACTAGTATTACACTGATTTTAGTATATTATAACAAAGATATTAGACATTCGAGTAATTAAAAAAAGCTCGGGCGCACGGCGCGTCCGCTGAGGTCGGAGGGCGTCCGCGCGCTCCGAGAGACAGCAATAAGTGACGCAATAAACAAATGCGCGATCACGCAAGTAAGCTAGGTAGGGTACCTAACGAACTGCGCAGTCGGCGATTTGAATATTAGAGATGCGCAGGCGCGCGAAGGAAAACGTTTACAACGTTACATGCTATATGAGATAACAACCGGGACCAACTGCTTAACGTGTCTACCGAAGCACGGAGGAGTTCAAGCAAATGAATTTTTGCCACACAAATTTTCGGTCACCCCTTCAAGTAATGACCGCGCCAGGCGTTGCTTAACCTGAGCGATCCTACAAGATCGGCGGATGCAGCCAATGAGCTCCTCAACGGATTTAATCATATATCACGAAATAAATAAATATTTATTTCTTTTCTGCCCTCAATGGAGTCGAAGTGTGTAACGTTGAGCGGCTTGTCTCTCATTTCTTCCAGACCGTTTCTTCTGGAAATGCACTTCAAGTCGCTAGTTCGGGTACTTCCCATTGATGAGACAATTGAAAATTAGGTATAGTATTTCAATATTTTAAAAGTAATATTATCATAATTTCTTCTATGGTTTTCGCGATTTTGCATAATAAAACACTTTATTTATCCGGTTTTATCGCGTTTTTATTCATTATTTGACCCGAGCTTTCGCCAACTTTACAGTTGGCTTTTTCAAGGTTGACTAAAAACGCGATACAACCGGATAAATAAAGTGTTTTATTAATATATATCATGTTTAAAATCTAGGTGGAGGACGACTGTAGATTCTCACGTTGTCGTATCTACGATACAGTACCGAGTCGTACAATGTTTCTGTGGCCTACCTTTCACAAATATTAAAAAACTGTGTCCTTTTTTTAATCTTCTATCTTTTTCACCTACCACTATTGCTGAGTGATTTGCTACCGGTGTAAATCGCTTACTCGTATAGCAATAACTTCATTACTCACGGCTATGCATCTGAAAATAAAAGTTTCGGTTTTATCACAGGGTTCTATCTACCCGATCGTTTGCATTTAGTACAGGATTGACAAAAAATTGATCACAGTGCACGGCTACGCGCCTCCTATTGCCAGCTTAGTTTCGAATGCCATGGCATTTATTTATTTATTTATTTGGAAAACCAACAGCTGTTACAACATAATAGCTTAAGTAAAAAAAAGCCAATTACCTACAGGTTTTCACGAATACAAAATAGAATAGAACATAACAGCTACAGAAGCAAGAAACAAACAAACATTTGAAACTGTCGAAATATCTAAGTTGAAGTATCTTACCTACGGTTGCAGTACTTTTGTGAATTATATAAATGTACTAGGTACTAACTACTAAACTTGTATGGTGGTAAATATATATTTATTTGCCTCAACAAAGTAACCTTAAAAATGTTTTTATTGTGGTAGAGTTTTAAATAATTATTAACAGTTTACGTACGAAACTAGTGAGCATACCTATTTGTATTATTTTGCAAGATTACATATCTAATTCATGTATTCGATTAATGATTACAATTGGTTACAGACACATAGGTACAAATTTACATTTACAAACTACTGAATTGATTTCAATAACAGATACGTTAATCGAACATACTATAGCCATGTTTCCACCGCTAGCAAAGCGAGGTCATTAATGTGTTAATCCGAAGTTTACCTAGTATTTAGTTCTTATAGTTTATCGTAGGTTCAACGATCGCTTACAGTCATATTATTGTTTTGGACTCTTTCGCGTTATGAATTACATGTTATAATAACATCGCTCATATTGCGGTTGGGACCAGGCCAACATAGAAACATTTACATAAAAAAATCATTCATCTATGTCCGTAAAATTTCATCTATTAAAGGCCGTTACCATGATCTTCTTATTGCAGGACCTAAATCGGATCTAAGTCGTTCAGCTAAAAACCTATTGTTAAATCATTTTATCTAAAAGGTAAATATAAGAAAAACCCCAGCGATTCATAGTCGTCTGCGGTCAAACGCATCCTTAGAAAGTGTTTTTATCATTTTTATATTGACCGATATTAGTGTCCATTCTGTGTTAGGTGTGGTCTTTGATTTTTTTTTTATTATTTTCATAGATAAAATAAATGATCCTGTGACCTCTATTTATTGTTTTTTGCAAGTTTTGAAACATTCCCTCCCATTTTAAATATTTTTTTACTAACGTTATATCTCACTCGATGTTGAACTGTCACTTAAATAATTGTACCTTACTGTGACTGCAGTTGCTTGGTACGCCAGTCTTCCTTCTGACGCCATATCTACTTTAGGTTGAGATCGTAGGTAGACGTTTTTACGAATACATGTCTGTAGTTGCAAAAAAAGGACTTAGGACTAGGGAAAAAGGTTTTATCCAAAATTAATGTTTGCCGCTTTTGCGATACGGAATCCATCGAGCAATCCATCACTTAGTTCGCAAGAGCTTTTAGATTTAATAAAATTGTTGATTTCGTGGATTTCAGTCTTTATCTACCAGAAATTGTGCCAACAATATCACCAGGTGACTGGATGAGAGGAATCTTCGAAGCATCAATCAATTCAAAATGTCATACGTCCGATTGGTAGGCATCATGCTATCATAGACGTGTATTGACAGACGGCAATGGACTGGGCTTGTACTTGGTAGCTGTGAGTAATAATACGTTCACATCAATGCAGATCACTATGAATGGCGATCATTAGCGGCTGCTCAGCCGTGATCGTCATTAGCATCAACAAATTCTACATTCCAGATAGGCAGGTATTATGCTAACCGATGATTCATGTGTTCTAATTAAATCATTATTTATTTTGGCCTAATATCGAATTTCTAAAGAATACGAAATATAGCTTAGATTCTACCCAGCTAGTGTTTGCTGTCAATGAGTAGACTTATGCACCTATGTGACATTTTTGAAATCGTTATGCACAGAGTGCTAGATTTGTATATTTGTTACAATTATTATTGAATATAATTAACGCCTAAAACATTTTATTTTTTATATTTTTTTTCTACTTCCATCTAATAGGGAACTTGGAGTTAGCCATTTAGTAGTCAGTACACGAGGAAGTTGCGGGTTCAAGTTCTGCCCGGAATAAGATATATATTTAGTTGCGGTCTTGTGGGCTCGCTTACATAAAATCCGGCATCGGCTGAACACACGTCAGAGTAGTATTAGACTAAGAGGGAATAGTTGGTAACCTAGCTCACTTAGTACCATGTTGAGACTAATGTGGTGAAAAGAGAAATAAATGTTATACTTCATCAGCCTGAGCCCATCTTCAGTCAGCCTAGTTTTATAGTCCTATTCGAGGGGTCAACCCTAGCTGATCTAGTACCAAGTTGAGACTAATATTGTAGAAGACTAATTAAAAGTTTATATAATGTTTAACCCTTTCCTTGCATCCGGATAAATACTCGGTCAGCCTCGAGTCAGCCTAGTCAGTTCAGTTTTACGTTAGTATACCCAAACTTAAAGGGTATAGAAGACCTAAACCAAAAATCCCTGTCGTCGGGTTCATCAAAAATTGACAATTATTACCTGACGTAAATTAATATTATTGTTCAAAGCGTACTCGTAGTTGACATTGAGACAAAAACTTATTCTTGTTTAGAAACCTTAGCACAATTTATAATACAATAAAACCATGATATACTGACCTTTTTACCAATATTACTATGTTGTTATCGATACATAATGACCGAAAGAGTCAAAAAACAATATTCCACTTATAGTACCTACCTAGGAAGCGAGCAAAATAATGGCGTGCACGAATAGGGTGTGAAACGTATCACACATGTTCCATGCATCAACGTTTAGCTGATAGGAACGCAAGGCAGTACAGAGTACAGGCTGAATGCAGAGTATGCCGTGTCGTCCAATTTCGCGCGCTAAATTGTTCATAACGGAAGTTCATATCCGGACGTCGGGCCGCCCTGCGCTTCGGGCGAGATTAGGCGGTAATTACCATTTCCTGTGTCACAGGACGCAGACACAACGCAGCGGGCGGACTTCGCAGGAACCTACGAGACGACCGACGACCGACGACGCTAGTCGACTAGGAAGGAACAATTAGTACAATACAATCAGTTGACTTTCGATTGATTGGAACCTGATAGGAAATAAGAAAGTAGCTAGAGCGCTTAGCGCTTGTACTGAGGTAAATAGATATTATCTTTTGTCTATTTACCTCAGCTTATTATGCCTCTGGGCATAATCGACTAAGCTAAGAGACTGGTAAGTATAGGTGAAGGACAAGCATATCTTAGCATGAATTAAAGACGCTGTCCAAATTAAGATTTTTTGTTGCGAATGGTTAATGAAGGCATGACTACGTTGAAATATCGATTTAATGAAATATCGAAAAAAATACTTTTTCATTAAAAATGTGGGCATCCATACTACCTCATGTAAATACCTACTTAACTATAAAGGCGATTAGTAAAACAAAAATCTCTCCATTTCCAATTTTGTGCCCATGTCGACGGATTCCGTAACTGAATTTCCGTACAACTAAATGGAAAGCGACGATGTTGACGTCCACCTACTTCACGGTTATTTTATTTTTACGAGCAAAAGTTTGTGATTGAATATTAAAATAAATTTACGAAGAGAAAATTACCCACTGGTTGTTTTTCAACTAATTGACCAACCGTAAAAATGTATTGTATAAAGTGGGTAAAACTTGATTTGCTGAAACATTTTCTTATGAACACTTGCACAGATCGCATACGGTAACCTAGTTGGAAAAACTGATTACCTTAAAATTGAGTAGTAATGCGAGTAGGTTAGGTTCGAGTAGATTGAGCGGAAAGGTTCTGCGCTGTCGTCGAGGTTACCGCCCGCGCCGCTCCCGCCGCCCGCGACGAGCGACATGCTCCGCTCTCGATATGATTGAATAACCAAAGCACTGTACTCCCTAATGAAACATATTGAACGTGTATCGAATCACTTAGTCGAGCCTGCCGGTGCGCCCGTGCACTCGCTTTTTAGGCCATATCAACAAACCGTAGGTGAACCCTATAAATAACATTATCTCCGAGTCTCGTTTTAAGAGAGACAATAAATTGAATTAACTTCGCCAACTTTGAACGTCAAAGGA
Organism: Idaea dimidiata; assembly: GCA_949358125.1. Lineage (NCBI taxonomy): Eukaryota > Metazoa > Arthropoda > Insecta > Lepidoptera > Geometridae > Idaea > Idaea dimidiata. The sequence continues at coordinate 7,325,611 of OX442339.1, read as the reverse complement.
GAGCAAAAAAATCAAGTTCATTTTACGGAACATAATTTCACGCGGTATCAGAGTGCCTTCCTTTGTGTCGCTTAGAAAATATTTACAGAAAGCAAGCTACGTCGCGAATGCCTGCCAAAATTAGGGAGAGTCTAATTAATTTATTATATTAGGTAATTATAAATATGACGTTTGTGTTATTTACACAAACGCGCTAGCGCATATTTTATCTACTTTTATTTTTTGGGCTAACTAATTATTTTCGTTTGTTGAAGTAAAGAATTGAAGATTGTTTTGTTTTATTTATTGTCGCGTGCTGTTTTTTGTCGATATTGACGCACGCCCTACGAAACTAAACACGCTGTAGTGGACAGCAAAGCTCTTTGAGCACATCAACTAAACTAACCATAGTATACCTACTATACCGCGAGCTGCCGCTCGCGGGCAGATTTCCAGAAAAAACATGCACCTTTATGTGTGCTGCTGCCGATACATTGCAAAAGCCGTCACCTAGCCGAATGTTACTCTTTTGACACCAGTCGTTAAAAACACAGAATTTTTAATCCTTATTCGGGTTTTTTTAGAAATTGCGTTCTATATTCAATTAACGAACTTTATCTTAAATATATGAAGCACGAAACACTTACGTATGAAATCGTGGTTTAGAAATTTATCGCACAATTAGCATATTATAACGACACAAGAAATCTCCGAAATTCTGTACGTACTTAGTATCTCACGAGACGACGATGGTGTTTGACAGTGTTAGACGAACAATACATTTGTATACAGGAAATTCATAGTTTTTCAAGGTAAAGATTTTGTTATTTATGTACTGTACTTACTCCAAAATAAATTCAATTTATTACCTATTAGGTACCTACATGTTCTAATTTTACTTCTTCAATAAATAATTAAATCATTTAAAACAGCCAATTTATTTGTTTTAAAACGTATTTCAAAATTATATTTGATATAACAGCCATTTGGGTACCTATCAGGTAACTTCGATAAAATTTTATAATAACCAAAAAATAAAATGTTCGTGATATAGTAAAATAACTCATCTCATCTACAGAAAAAATGTATTATGAAAAATCATTTACAAACATAAATAAATGTTGATTTGTCGATGTGTTTATGGAGACTTTGTAATGTCAATGCGATATAAGTGGTGTAAATTAAGACAGATCACGAACTAAAGCGATAACCACGTAAATGTAAACTGAACAACTATTTGCTTTTACAAACTAAACGCTCTCAGGCGTCTTAAGTCGCACTAGACTTTGAGACTTTGGATGCGCGCAGGACGTTGCAGGTTCGATTTCCGTAGAAAATCAATTTTTGAATGAAAATAAGTAGTACAGATATGTGTCCGGTTCACGATGTTTCAATGTGTTAAAAAATTTCAACGTTATGAGGACATAGACAAACAAACATACATACCTACATACTCCTTTTGCCGTAGTCGGGTAAAAACAGTAAGTATACAAAGTATAGTATATGTATAGGTGTAGTAGAAATGTCCATTTTTCTTGCTTGCTCATATCCCAAGCAGCACAGACGACTATTTACTTACCGACCCGTCATAACAAATTACATAGCTAATTTTTTGTACTATTATTAAGTTAAAAGACTAGTTACTTCCAAAGAATGTTTTAGTAGTATTGTTTCTGGTTGCGTAAATCACTTCTAGTTTAAAGTGCAGCGACATCGAGTAGCATCAGGTGCGATGCTCTCACGCAAATATTTTATGATAATACAAGAATGTTAAAGGTAGTGATGTTACATACGATATCGAACGGAATATCTCAAAGCAGTTGACATTTGTCGATACTAATAAACGCAAAGTGAATGTCTGTCTGTTGTTATTTAGTCTAGTCTAGATTATTAGTTTATACATTTTGGTATGGATTTCAACTGGGCCTTGTCTAACGCAAGTAAATCTACGGAGTGCTGCAAGTGATTAAATTTTAATAAATGGATATCAGTCGCACTCAAGGAACCTAAGTAAAGTTTTAGCCTAGGCATATTTTTACGGAAATTTAATGCCACTTACTAAAGTGAGACAAATTTATTTCGATATTCCACACGTATATTATTATATATACTTATAAAGTTTTAGTCGATACTCGACCATCTCAAAAACAGATTGTATGCGGTATGATTCACAAATCTAGTACCATTCTCAGGACTTGACTCATCAAACCCAGTCATGAACTAATTTACGGCGTCATTGTTTCAACTCTACGAAGAGATACAGTTTCGTTTATTATCGTAATGGTTTTTTTTAACTTTTTAATTACCGCTACATGTTATTAAGTTTCGAGAAGTTATCGATATACTGGTAACTTAGTATCGTGGGTGTTAGTACGTGCCTAGCCGGGAAAGGCGTCGCGAGAACGAGCGTCGCGGCCGCATCCTCCAGCCAAACGGTAAACACTTTGCTGTAATCTCGAGATGAGAAAACTTTCAGTTCTCTTAATTCAGAAACTTATTCAACAACCTAACAACCTTAGAGAGGACCGCGCGGCGGACACAACACAAACAAACTCAACATTTAATCTTACACTTTGAACGTTTAAACATTAAGAACGATTCTTTTACAAATTCTGATGAATGACTATGCTGTGTAACAGCAGAATATTTTATTTATTTTATTTTATACTGGCTGCGCCCCGCCCTAAGTCCCGTTCCTGCGGGAATATCGAGATAAAAAAAATTAATATGAAAAATTGCCTATGTCCTTCTCCAACGTCCCATCTAGTTCTATACCAAAAATCATAAAAATCGGATTAGCGGTTTAGACGTAAAGACGTAACAGACAGACAGACAGTTACTTTCGCATTTAAAATATTAATTAAGGATAGAAGACAAACAGTTACAGTAACAATATAAAAATTTACCATACAAACAGAAATGTTGCAAACACAGAATGGAGTTAAAACTATATATGTCTTATGATTGTAAAAAGAAATAGCATACCTACGTCAATTCACGTACCAGTCTTTTCTCTAGGCATGGCCGACTAAGCTGAGAGGGCGGTATAGTACTTAGGTACTGGGCAAGTCTAACATTCAATAATATGGCCCAAGCACTATAGCATCTTAATTATAGTGTGGATAAAAAAGTTGCTTGCGCTGTATAATCCTCCTGAAAAAGATTATTGAAATTTATCTTGATATTTTGTGAAGTAGAGGTATGTTTTTTATAAGCAATTGATACTAACATTATTTAGATGTTAGGTACTTGAAGCACTTGAAATGCCTGAAATAGAATGTTTAAACCTATGTTTGTAATCTTAAAGTAACTATTATCAATATCTGACATTTGAAAGAATGGAATTAAGTAAACAACAAGAGAACCGACATAAAAGTCGACCAGCCACCGCCAACTGAACTAAGCCGTAACGCAAACAGAATATGGTAAGGCACTGATACGGCGCAGAAAAAATCTGTCGATTTCGATTTCGTTAGTCGATAAGAATGTAAACTAGGGCTCCAGATACGGTGCAAGCTAAAAATAAGACAATTTAAACCAAATCTTAAGTTATATGTCATTCGTTTGAGAATAGTTTACGCTGGCTCATGCCAGCTTGTCGACGCACGGCGTGGCGCGACCCTCACCTGAACATGCTATTTTCAACTGAATTTTATGAAACTTAAGGTTTAAATTCAATTGTTATATTGTTTTGTAGGTATCTGTGCCGTATTTGTGCTTTACCGTATTGTGTGCTTTAGGGCTAAGTTAGATCAGCTTAGTTGGCTAGCATTTAAAACAATTGAGCACAGACGGCATAGTTAGCGGTAAACGCACATAAACGAAAAACTGGCCTCACTAAACTAGACTAACTTAATTTAGTCGGCTGTGGACGAACGACTTAAAGGATTACTGGCTTATACAGAGCTAGGTAACGTAGGTATATACCTAACTACGTTACACAAAAACATCTCTGTACGTAGATACTCATCACATTACCTATCTCCCAGATGACATCTCGCCAGTCCAACTTTACTTTATTAGTAAACTCTCGTGCGGCGGAATCGTTAGAAATTATTAAATTAAAAAACGTTTCCAGTCGTCGTAAAGTGATTAAATAAGTGACGATAAAATCAGGACCGAGACATTTACAGTGAATTGGGGACGGCAATGAAAAAAAATAGAAAGACAAATTGCAAACATTGGGAAACTCTTAGGTACATTAAATACTTACCTAATTTGTGATTGGTGTGTGATCATGATCAGTGATGATCATTTAGCAAAATAGGTAGGTAGTTAAAGGGTAGAGCTATAATTAGGGTACTATAAATAATGTTGATTGATTGATTGATTGATTAATACTTTATTGCAACACACGATTAAATAATTACAATAACAAAAAAGGAAATAAACAACATAAAAATAGGTGGTACAATGGGCGGCCTTATCGCTTAAAGCGATCTCTTCCAGGCAACCTTTGGATGGACAAGAAGCAAAGAAAGAGGAAAAGGTAAATAATGTTATAAATAATGTTAAGTGAAATCGCTAAAATTCTTAGGGAATTTCCAAAAATTCCATCATCTTACGACCCCAATTGTGTTTAATTGGATTCAAAGTTACAGTGAAGCTTCAGTCCCCTGAAGTAAAAAATCGTGAGGAGGTAGTTTATTACGATAGTAAATGAACCTCATTATTTCATTCGAAACATTTTTCCTTTGATATTTCCTATATTGTTTTCTGCGTACATACGTCCGTAATGTTGTTAGATGAGTCCGACAAGCCGCAGTGTGCTGGGCGAAGCGAGCGACTCGCGTCCGGCAGTCACTGTCACAGACATGGACACAGTACACGAGGAGAACGACAACGACAGGTAAATACCTATCACGAGAAAATAATACTTATAATTTACTGATAGCGTATTCACAAACAACCCTATGCGTGGCTTAACGCTTTGTCTTACTCTTGCGAGTGATCATTAACGTCAGTGGAAATGTAAAAAAGTCATGTCCATAGGGTCGTTTCGGAATACGAGCCTAAGTATCTACTTACTAAGATCCTTAATAAAAATAAAGAAATATAGCGATTTACGATTCGGTTCGAAAGAATTTCTCAACTTACATCTAAAAAAATGAGACGTAGGTACTGTTTTACTGGCTTACTGGCCTGTGACATTTTATGTACGAAATAATTTGACATGTTATCGTTAATTGATAGTTCTGCTGCGTAGTAATGAGCCCCAGGCATCCCCAGTAAACGGGGTACTCTGAGATTGTCCGGGAATAGCCCCGCAAAACAGTAGTTGTACTCAACTTGTATATTGCTATAATAGCTAGGTATAGGTATAGTTTACTGAAAATTTTAAAACGTTAATCATTAAAATGCAACTCTGTACCTAATTTTTTGATTGATTGATTTGATAGGTATTTGAAACAACAATAGTTGCTGAAAACCAGTTATTCATTTAAAAATTTTCCTAATATTGAAATCATTGTTTGGGGTGTTAACCTAAATAGTTTTCTAACAGCAGCGCCATTGCTAAAAAAATGATTGGCATTAAATGAAAATCTAATGTGCTCGTATGCACAACATGGGAAATGAATACGTCGACGTCGCTACATCACAGGTGGCTTACCGGTCATAAACAAATGGTTGAACTTACTATGAATTAAAGTTTGTTTTACTTAATATTTCCATTGTATTGTTGCCGAGTCTTATCTAGTTTAGCTGTATTACACTTCGAAAGAAAAACGCCTGGTAATTTTAGTTAAACAGCGTAATGTTTTGTTGAGTTTTGAGCATTGTGCATTGAACGGTTTACCTATAGTTTATTTAAAATAAATGTCAATATTTAGATCCACAGTCGATATTCAAAACAGGTTCAGGTTGGATACGAGTGAGCTTACCAAGACATTTCCGGCACACGGATGCACATTTTGGAGATTTTACGCCTGGAGCCTTTCAGTCGAAATGGTTCAATATAACTGCACACATCAGATATTTCTTTAAATATCGATGTTACAGGGTGTATTGACGTTCAAGTACATAGTTTAATTGAGTTCCAGTAATTACCTGTAATATATACGTAACATGCGAGAATAGCCTATAGATTATTATGAAAGTATAATCAATAGTAAATGTTTCACTTGTATCACATATTATGTTCTTGTATTTTTTAGTCGACAATCATAATTTAGTTCAAATTTTAGCAGACATATAAAATAAATAGTCTAGTTAGAAAAATATTACAAATAGAAAAAGTCAAACATATTAAAATAAATTTATAACTAAATTACATAGAGTCAATTAAATAAACCATTCTTGATCGCACCTGGCGCAAAGGATCCAAGAATGCTAGCAGCATTGCCTCTCTGTATGGCAATGGCCAACCTTTAGTTGGTAAGTTGGTCTAGTTAGTATATGATATGTTATTTTACATCCTGCTGTATCTTGAAACTTTGAATCGCATAGGTAGGTAACATTCAGAGGGATTTCGGAGAAGACTCAAAGAGCTTGGAAAATATTTATGACGTTTGATAGACTGCTTTGTGTCGCAATATACCTACCTCAACCGTCTGCATTCACAACAATATTCTCAGATCCCATTGATAATATATATACTTACCTACTTTATTAATAGATAACACTAGTTCCACATATTTATACCTATAGTTTTTAAATAGAATTGATTTCAGCTTATCTATACTTATAAAAAAACGTAACTTAGCGGTGCCTGTTTTTGAAAGATATTTAGAAAAACTATTTTAGGGGTATGGGGATGGGGTATGTTGAATTGTAATGAAATTCATTTTCCCGTTTTGATCACGTTGTGTTTCCTATTCTGAGCATTGTTGCAATGTCGTTCCTAAGTTTAAAAGTTGACAAAAGAGTCTATAAAGACTGCGAAACGTAGGAACGGCTTTGCAATAATGCTGATAAAAGCAAAGCGATTAAAACCGGAAAATTAATTTTATTTTAATATTGTTTTGGGTAAAAACGAATTAACTTATAAAAAGACTGGTATTTTATCATGAAAATATCAAACAGATTATTTTTTTTGAAGGTTAAAATCTTTTCTGCAGCGCATTATATTTACAATATTATTTAGGTCCCTATTTAACAGAGGGTGGATGTATTTATATCCACTTAGAAGATGAGGTACCACACGCATCTAATGTAATTAATTAACCGTTATTAATTCAATTGTGCTTGGTATACCATAATTGAATTAAAGTACCGTCATCGTGAAAATTCCCTTAGTTTCAGTACGTAACCTAAAGTCATGTCATGTTAATTATGTTATGAAACGAAATAATTTCTAGTTTCTAGTCCCTCCCGCCCGACTGTTTAGTGCTAAAGCCCAGCATGCGGTGTATTTCGTGCAAATAGAAACACCTTCCCTACGGTCTTTGGATGTAACACAAAATATGCTTATGTGTTAGAGTGATCGATTGTCGTTAAAATTAAATTAATATTAATTAATTGTGTGCGCTGCTATACTGGTTAACATGGTAGCCAGCCTTGTGTTATTTATCATGATCGGGACTAAAAACTAAATAATAGGGGTTAAAGTATGAAATTGCCGTTTTATTGCAATAGGTTCTTTGAATTGACATAGAATCTTCATGGTTTGAGGTTTTCGAATGAAACTTTTTTCAAATGGTTTCTGTGATGTTCTTTTTTTAAAAAATGTGAAACATTTGAATATCGACTTTCAATTGTTTTTGTTATTCAATTTAGACAAGAAAGATGGATACAGCGAAAATTCGTACAAATATAGTTTTGATTTTTCTTTCGTTTTCCTGAATGTTGAATTGTAATAAAATTCATTTTCATCACAGTTTAACATATTCCTGTTCTTCTTACTAATATTATAAACGCGAAAGTTTGTATGTATGTGAGGTTGTTACTCTTTCACGCAAAAACTAGTTTTATTATAATCTTTTATAATATTTCAGTGACGAGTCGTCGTACTCCGATTTAGGTAGGTTAAGAGACAAAACAAGAGCAATGCTGGGGACTCCAGCCGAACCACTAATGCACACGCATTCACAACCAAACAGCCGAAGAATGTCTTCCGATACAGAAGCTAAACTTGCTGCCAATCTAAATACAAGGTACCTACATGCCGTACCTACATAACTACGAGATATATATAGCTTATATTAATTTGTAATATGTAATTTGATGAAAACTTTTCAAACTACATAAAAAATTACCAATGCCTACGCATTTACTTTGAAAAGGTTCCGCGAACGAGTCATCGTGGATTGCTCAGACTATAGCAAACACAACAAACACATTTACAAAAATTTGATACAAAAAGCTTAAAATCAAGAAGTACAATTGAGCGGCGTTATCGCTGTGAACGATTTCTTCCAGACAATTTTTAAATGAAGTAGAACTGTAAAGACTTGAGTGGATAGATAGTGTATGTATATATATTATCATAAGTTTAAATCATATTATCCGAAGAAAAAAGTCGTAGAGGAGAAAATGAAGGTCCAAGTATTGTTTTTCCTTCAGACGACCATCAGCTATTATTGCGGCATTTCGTCGTCCGTCGCAAGCTCTTGCATTATGCGCTGCAACACAAAGAAAGTTTCTATCCGAACTAATTCCACATTCTCGGAACTCAGTTGCATCAACGGCTCATGACTCTCCACCTTCTCCTGCTGATATAATGGGCTAGTAAGTACTTATTTCATTCAATAGTTAGGTTAAGTTTCTTGTTATTAAAAAAGTTGCTATAATATATAACTTATATTGAAGTCTTCAAGACTACCTACAGAGATAAGGTTTTTTTATAAACAAGCACGCTACACCTCATTGTCGCTTCCTATTAGGGCACATTTCCCACAACGAAAATGTATGAAACACACCTCAATCCTGTTATGTTATAATTTAACATTCCCGAGTCTTAATCGCCTCCTTCCGAACAAGATTATTGTAATGTGATCGAAACGTCGAAGTAAGAAAATTAAAACTTATAAATCACGCCGTTAAGTTCAGAGAAAATATGAACTTATGTGTATCGATTGTGTTAGTTAAAAAAAATATTTGCCTGTGTTTATTATGTTCATTATTATTCGAAAACGAGTTAGCAATTGTTGGAAATTGCGCGACCTACTACTTTAAAAGTTTTAGAAATATTTTGCGAAATTATCTATACTTATTGTTAACCTGTTTTTGAAAAAAAATTAACAAGGATTCCAAGCCTTTTTCATATAAAAAACAGTCAAAAACAATTCACACGTTAGACATAATTAGTTCGTATGTGTAAGTGAGCCTGCGTAAATCAGGTCAAGCGTCCGTCCACACCGCGTGCAGTGGACACTGGACAACAAGCCCCTACCGCAGCGTTGACGCGGACCCACCGACCGCAAACTTACAACCTCTATTACACAAATTGTTGCACGAAATTAACGCTATATTCTGATAGGTAGCTACTAATGAAACGTTTTGAATAACTGCACTCAACGGAACAGTGCAAATTGAACAGATTGAGTGAAAGAATTTCAAAAATATGTACTTTGAAAATCGGTCACAATAATATGCAGTTAGTTGATTTTACCTGTGGGCAAATATTTGTCGCGGGCACGGACTCTACTTCTTTCTTTCTAAATTACTTTTATGTCTGTGAGTGCTAATTAGTTTTTGAAAGATCATATGGGAGATCAACTTCCGTCAAGAGATTAGTCTATACTAATATTATAAAGCTGATGAGTTTGTTTTTTTGTTTGTTTGGTTGAACGCGTTAATCTCAGGAACTACTGGTCCGAATTGAAAAATTATTTTTGTATTTGATAGTCCATTTATCGAGGAAGGTGAAGGAGGCTTTTGATTTCTATATTCTCATCGGGATCGAGACTTACGCGAGTGAAACCGGGGGACGCAGCTATAAATACTTACTAATCTGAGTTTCAAAACTGCTTACAGCAAACTATTAGTATTTTTTTTTTTTCAATTTATTTGCCTTTTGGATCACCATTACAAAATTTCTAATGGGACTCTTTTTTCTAAAAGTTTTCTAATGTTTTTCTAATAGTTACTGATGACTTTTAGATAAATATTTTAGTAAAATATTTTCTAAAAGTCGGTTGTCGTATGTCGAATTCAATTACATTTATAAATTCTTTTAACGCAGCGAAGCTCTAAGTAAGGCTTTGTCGGCGCTGTACGCAAAGCTTCTAGTTGTACTGGGATTGGCATTTCCTGTAACTGAAGTAATCGGCAACGGAGTTCCTGTTGCATATTACCAGGTATAATATTTAAAAAAACCTAAGGCCGGCTTGCATAACGGTTCCTAAACATGTTTAAGCTGAAGTAGTCAGAATTACAAGAACTGTCAATGTGTGGCAACAAATCGTCCACATAATCTAATAGAGTCCAATGTTCGATTTCCCATAAATTATTTTAAAATTGATTTAGTTAAATATGTTTTTAAATTTTGTTATGCAAGTCGCCCTTAGTTTTCATTCTACAATATTTTCGGCTATCGCCGGGATGATTGTATTTGTTATTGTCCGTTTATTTGTATAATTTGTTGTTGTATTTTTGTATAGTTAGTACTGTGAAGTCCTCGAAAAATTGAGGCATTGACAAATAATAAAAACAACGCGATTAACTGCTTCGTATTATTTTATTTTTAAATAATTTAATAACATTTACAGCTTTTATTCTTTTTTGCAGGGATTCTACTTATACTTGTATCTGGTCTCCGTTTTATTCGTTATTTTCCAATACGTTAATTTAGTTCGAAGAAAAGCGGTTGATAGTATAATACACAACTATGGTAAGATTATTTTTACATTCTTCGAGTATACTATAATTAAGTATTATGGTTTAAAACTAATATTAATCCCCATAATATTTTATTAGATATTTTCACCCAGAACGTCAAGTGTTTGATGTTTTAACATAACTTCAAATAATATTTTACGAGACCTTATCTAGACTTTGACTAATAAAAGTTATGGATAATACCACATTTAAAAAATTAAAAAAAAAACAACTATCTGCGGTCGTTTAACTTAAAAACATGTACCTATAGTAATCAACTGCATTTGAATAACAAAACGAAACGTTAAAATCACATCCAATTTACATAATTACAGCAATTAAAGAATAATATATACTAACTTTAGTTTGCATTCCACTAACGTTTTCTGCCATTCGTTTCAATGTACCGGAAAAGTTTCTTTTACACGTATGCTCTTAATTACCAATGACGTTAGAATTAACATAAATAATTAATGTTTTTTTTTTGCAGAAGACAGCGAAAAGGAGGAAAAAGATAAAAACGGAAAAAATACGCCTGCAGACAAATTAAAACAGAAGGAGAACATATCTCGCTACGGAAGTTTTTATTTGAGACTCGGTGCAATCGGTAAACTTTGACATAGTTAATGATGACTTGAAATGGTTTTTATATTAGTTCTAGTGTAACCGAGACTTAGTTCAAAGTTGAATTAATTTGCAGCCTTCGGCATCGGGTCCATGGTGTACAGTGGCTTGGAGTTCGGCGAGTATTTCGAGATGACAGATCGATGCAGGTCTGTGTTGGCAGTTATTACACCTGCGCTACGAATGATACTCACACTAGCTCAGATGCAATTTATTTTCCTTACAAACAAGGATATCGAATCTGGAAGCTATAAAATGATACAGAGATTCGGATTTATGCATATGGTTGCAACGAATTTATGCGAATGGTTGTACGTCCTGGTGGAAGAGACAAAGCATGAAATTCATCACCTGGAACGTAGTTTGTTATCGGGTGCGAGCGGGACGCACAATGATAATGTTACTGCAGAGATCCCATGCCGGCGAGCCAACATCATGGGCGCGCTTCTACAGAACGCATCGCCGTTTTTGTTTCCCTGCACTATTGAATATTCATTGATTTGTGCCGTTATTTTGTATGAGATGTGGAAAGAGGCAAGTATTTATATTTGTTATTTATGTAGATAAGAAATTAATTAACGATTTTACTAAATTAAACTTTACTTTTAGGTTAAATGTACACCTGAAGACTTTGAAAAGAAATTCACTGTTCCTAAAGTGAAATCGCGTAACAGTTCTGTGACTCCAGAAAAAATCATCCAACAATTTGGTAAGACTCAGATAGATACAGAGAGATACCTATCGTATAGTGCATAATAATTACCCTGGAACTCTGAGTAGTTAAACTTACTATACAAAATAAAGGTTAATATATCAAACATGCAGGGGCTCGATTAGGTAAGAACATAGCATTCGGAATGCAAGCGACGTGCAGGAGATGTATGTTAATTCGTATTCTGTAAATGTTATTTTACTTAATTACTACTTAATTAGTTCAGTAGCCTTTAAAATTAAGGGCTACTTAATTATTGAAATAGCTCCCCTTGTTCCTCAGCCAATCAGTATTAAAAGAAGTTATAGAATAGCTATTATTTTTACTCCTGTAACAAATCGACTTCTGCAATGCTCATGCATCCCGCCTGTTTGTGGCATGCTATGTTTTTAGAGAATCATGGCCCAGCTATTAAAATATTTATCTTATTTCTAACTACCTATTCAACGTAAAATTTATTTATTTCTCACTAATAAAGATTCTTGAATTTTGCAAATTAACTTATTTAGATTGGTCCTAGATAAACAAGCTAGTATGGTAGTTAGTTCAATATTTCAGTTAGGTCCACTGAGCCTGATCATTATTAATTTCTTAAAGCCCCCGCACACTATAGACTTTGTCTTTGCCGATAGTTTGATCAGTAAGAACAAAACATGTCGGCCGCTACAAAAGCGGTTAATATGCGCACTTTCATACTTGTACCTACACAGTGATCGAACTATCGGCTGATATTTTGAATCGTGTAAAAGGCCTTAGTCTGTGGGGGGGTCTTAGAGATACTCATCGCCAACAAAGACATAAAACTGTAAATTTATATGAAGTAGACTCTATGCAAGGTCTTGTCATACAAAAGACCTAAACAAATCTCCGTTTTAACTTTTTCTTTGGTTTTCGCGATTTACACTCATTGTTGTCACAGCATAAGAATGTTATGTACGGATTTATTGAGACCATTTTATTTTGCCCTAAGTTTTGATTACTTTCCAATGCTTCATGAAGGTCACAGAAAAACCTACCAGACCTATCAAGCTAACTGTGACCATGAGGCACTGGAAAGTTCTCGAAGTGTCGGCGTTACAAAAACCAAAAAGTCCAAATTAAACTAATTGCAACGTGATTGAAACCGAAAAAACTAAAACAGAATTTAATTTCGAGTATGTATCGCGAAAACCGAAGAATAATAGTCAATCGTTTTATTGTAAACTATCTGCGCCCCACGGTTTTACCCGCACAAGTCCCGATCCGCGGAAATATCGATATTTAACCTTCTCCTGACAATAACAAACACAACAAAAAAAGAATTAGCGGAACCGGTCCAGCCGTTACAAGAAGAAAAGATGACCGTAAGTTGTTTAAAGACAGTGGTTGTTGGTTGCAGCCGGTATGCTCGGCGTGGCGTCTCAGCAAGGCAGCCGCGTCGCGCTCCATCACTTCTCAGTGGACTGCTCGCACGCGCACCGCGGGCTGTTCGCGGGGATTCTCGTCATCGTGCTCACCATCATCTCCCTTATCATGTTCTTCGTGCTCGCCAGTAACCCTGACACTATTATTGTAAGAACTTCATAAAGTTTCCCAATGTACTGTTTTAATGATTCAACGACCATTATTTAAATGAGCAATCTGCTTATAAGCTGTATCTGTGTGTGTGTGGAACTATTTTTGCCAATGTCATGTATAAAAACAAGCAGAGGTGGTTTTTAAAGGTTGAAGCAGAGGTGGTTTTTAAAGGTTGATAGATAGGTAAACGGTCCAATATTGAAAAGCCACTTAAATTTTAAAGCCTCAAAATGATTCATCTACTTATAATCACTATTTGTATACGCGAATTCTTATGTTGAAGAGAATTTTAGTTATTTAAGCAGCCCTCAAATTTTAAGAGGGTTTTTGGTTTTCCGCTTACTTGGATTGTTAAACAACTGGAAGGTTTAAAGCAACATGAAAAAAATAAATTACAGTATTCCAGTATTCCCTTCCAGAATTTAGTAATCACTATTTAGTAAAATACCTCAAGTTGTTATTTAACCACATTTTTATTTTCAGGACGCCATATTCGAAGTAAACATATGCGAGTTAATTTTATACACGTTAACTTTAATGGCGTCTGCGGGGGCTCTGAAGAAAATGCGCTCATTGCCGTATAAAAGGAAGTCCAGAGGTGTGCGTCCATAACAATTTCATATTTTATATTTATGTCTAATGCCTCTATATCATAACTAACAGTATAGTAATTGTTTTTACTGGCTATTTAGGACCTACATTATCATCATAAGAATATCAAAAGATTTATGAGATAGTTTAAGCTATACCTAGTACACCTATGTTGGCCTCCTCTTAAAGGGTAAGAACTCTGTAACCGACACAGTAATAAGGGCAGTAAGAAGCCACAGGAGCCTATTCGACTAATGTCCCATGTCTTTGAATTGTTCCATGTTCACAGAATTAATTTAATTACAATTTAAATATTTACACGTAACTTTTTCATAATCGGCCGGAATTGATACCACAACCCTCAGAATGATAGTCGGGGTATCTGCCACTAGCCCAACACCGCTCGACGTTCGCACTTAGGAGCCATAAAATCCATGTTTTTATTTGCTGGCTATTACAAATGTGGTACACTATTTCTCCAATTTCGGGGAAATTTTCTGAAGGGACAATACCGGATATCCTTTTATTTGTTACTGGCCAGAATCATAGTCTTCTTCTTCTTCTTTAAAAATGGCTTTTCCTTTCGGACATTTGCCAGTGTCAAGTATTATCAATATTTGCAAGTTATTTGCATTGAACAAAACAGTCAAGTCGTCATAGTTAAAGTCAAGTCGAGGGAATCATTGTAAAAAGGGGGCCATTTTTTACAATGTTTGTTCACGGAGCTTTGGAGAAAACACTAAGCTAAAGTACATGTTTTGCACCGGTTTTCACTTTTATTTACACTTGTACACCTTCACGAAACTAAATTGATTAATATGCCCCCGAAATTAAACATTTTACACGCATTTGAACTAAGTTTCACAAAAATGAAAATTTAGCAACACATCTCCTTAACGCATTCCCGCCAAAACTCCAAGAATCATAGTCAAAAAAGATTGTATATAAAAATGGGCTTATTTGTTACCAGCCAGTATTTGTAAACGAAAAAAGGTCCTTGTGAAAAAATAATAAACTCATATTGGACTAATAAGACCTCTTTCAGTGAATAAAATAAGATCTAGATCAGTGAACGGATATAAGCATGGAAGAAGCCTTTCCATACAAGCTCACCTCAAATAATAGCGCCAAAACTTACTCAAATACACGAAGTAAGCATCCACAAAGTACACACCACGCTACTAGCTAAGCAATATTTTCACCAATTGTGTGTTGACAACTAGTACGGCCCGGCGGCAATACGCTGTTATCTAACGTGATTGGTTCTTTGAATGACCCGATACGAGTACAACCGAAGTGAAAGATTCGTGTCGCGGGACACTTTTTAATCATCAATCATAAAGAATACTTCTATGCTTAAATTTCACAAACTTTCAGCTTTATTATATTAGTAGGATAGGATATTCCATTTGGACACCAGGCAGTGTCAAGTACTATTAATATTTGCAAGTTATTTACATCGAAATAGTCAAGTCGTCATAGTTAAAGTCAAGGCGAAGGATTCATTGTAAAACGGCGGCCATTTACAATGATTGCTCACGGCGCTTTGGAGACAACGCTAAAGTCCATGGTTTGCACCGATTTTCACTTTCACTACACTTGTACACCTTCACGAAACTAAATAGATTAATATGCCCCTGAAAATTGAACAATTTACACGCATTTGAACTAGGTTTCACAAAAATGAAGATTTAGCAACACATCTCCGTGTTCCCGCCAAAATTCAAAAAGTCATTATAATAATACTTAATTCCCACGTCTACTTATGATTGATTTATTAAAACCTTAGAGCTTTTTTTCAGTATTAAATACTCAAAAATAAACCACCCTAATTCATATTGTAAACTTTTTTAGCAATCCTGGGTTTAGATACAACCCTGTTGATCTTGGCGCAATCGGGAATGTTCGTCTACTGCATGTTCAGCCTGATTGGATGCCATCACACTATGTACAGTAGCAACAGTTCGGGTATGACAGGTTTCTTCTCGGAGTTCCTGTCTCTAAATCAGGTATATTAATGCACCTAACCCCTTAATCATTCGTGTGAATTACCGCTCTCAACGGTAAGGCCGCCTATTGTGTCACTCTAGATTTAAGTTTCGTTATTTTTGTTTACTTATTATAATTGTATTTTTAGTGTAAAGAGGTCAAGAGGTAAATAATAAAGCGTTAAATAAATAAATACATGTCAAACGCGGCGTAAGTCTCAATGCCGCGGGAACATCCTAACAAAAAGTTAATCTAAAGTCCAGCTACCTGTATATCAAGTTTCATCGCAATCGGTTCAGTAGTTTTTGCGTGAAGGAGTAACAAACGTTTCTACTTTTTACGTTTACTTACTAAACTTTGACCATTACAATATTAAACAAAATTTTACCCTACCTTTCATCACAACCTACTACAATGTTTGGCAATGTTTTTACAACTGACACCAAGGGACTAAGGAGTTTACCCGCGGATGGAACTCTAGATTTACTAGTATCCCCTTAGGTCACTCCTCCTTAGGTCACCTTTTACGACACAAGGGACGAAATGGAGTAGGTCTATTCTATGCCGGGACTAAACGGGCAACTCTTTATCTGCTTATAAGTCTGTGTATCAGATTCTAAGTGATATATATATTATAAATATATTGTAGCGCATAGGCATTGCTATCCAAAAAGACAATGCAGCCAGCCTTTTGGTTTTACAACTAGAGATGCATTTTTAATTTATAAATTATGAAGGTGTATTTTTACTTAAAAAATCTCATTTCATGCGATCCCTACGAACTTGACAACAGATTTTATTGAATTCAATGTCTAAGTATTAATTATAACAATACAGACCTTTTGACCCTTGACCTTAAATCGAGAAGCGAAGCCCCACAATGCTACCTGCTACTTTGTTTACCTTTATAAAACATATCCTCTTTATTTATTTGCGGATTGGCTGCGCCCCGCGGTTTTACTCGCGGAAGTGAAAAACGCGTTATCATAATTTCTCGAGCGGTTGCACTTTTTCGTTCATTACTCGAGTTCTACTAATTGGATTTCGATGCAAAGTATACCACAACGTTCTTCGAAAATAGAATTATCTAATATTGTAAACCAGATTTTAATTGGAATTCGGATTCGTAGTTCTTAATTGTATCCTAACAGACAGAGAAACAGACAGACAGACATGTCAAATTTTATTTTACTACTCAATCAAAAAACTACTGAACCGATTGCGACGAAACTTGGAATATAAGTAGTTGGATACCGGGAATAACACATAGGCTACATTTTATCCCAATATTACCGCGGGAACTTGACTTAAGCGGGTGAAACCGCGGGGCGCAGCTAGTAGAATATATAATTACCCATTATTTATATTACAGACGATACTGCAGTCTCTATTCATTATCGACGCGTGGTGGCGTCGGAGCACGACATCGGAACAGCGACGAAACAAACCAGGAAGGCAGCTCGTCACCTTCTTACTTGTCGCCAACTTGGCTATGTGGTTCATTAATACTCTTGAAAAGGTGACTGGAACTAAATTCAACTTAGATTTTTATATCTATTATAGCTCACAGCAACAATAAAACTTCCTCCCACGTCAAGGACAGCAAAGTGCGTTTATCATATACTTATTAAATCTATAATAGGACTAGAGAACTTTATAAATAAAAATATTGATCTAGCCTGTTTGGATAGTGGACACTATTAATTTAGCTAATAATATCAACCATATTCACAATTATTACTCTTGTTAGTGATAATCCAAAATATGACAAATACGACGCACAGGGCCATTTGTGAATACGGCAGTTAGTGCCTATTTACCCATGAAAGTAGGGATCATATGCTTTGCATCTCATAGTTTGAAGAGGCTGTTTTTACAAAATCTCTATTCTACCTGGAAAAGGAGCCTGAAATAGGTTACAAAGCGTTGGATCGGCATTGGAACAATTCTGATATTGAAAAAACGCAATAATATCCTTAAAATTAGTGTTTTTTTAATTCTCTGTTCTCATTAAAACCTAGTCCAACCTACCTTAAGTAAACCTTGAAAAAGCCAACTGTGAAGTTGGTGAAAGCGGTTCGTTTAAAACCACGAATAAAACGCGATTCGACCCGATAAATAAAGTGTTTTACTCTGTTCTCATTTTCAAGAATCGTGCAGAGTTTCGACCAGCACACCTGGCCTTCTACGGACCTTGGGCGTGGACTATCATCACGCACGTCTCGATGCCGCTAGCGATCTTCTACAGGCTACACTCCACGATCTGTCTCTTTGAAATTTGGAAGAATAGTTTCAAAAATAAACCTATCTACCTAAACATTTAAAACACTAAGGAAATCTCATTTGAATTTTTGTGAAGTGACATGGTTAAAGAGAAATTGTTAAAATAAATAAATATAAAACTAATCGACAAGTGTTTTTTTGTTTATTAACTATTATTCAACACAATGTTTATTTTATATAAAACTAGCTGCGCCCCGCGGTTTCACCCGCGTAAGTCCCGTTCCCGCGGGATTATCGGGATAATAGTAGCCTATGTGTTATTTCTGGTATCCAGCTACCTATATTCCAAGTTTCGTCGCAATCGGATTAGTAGTTTTTGCGTGAAAGAGTAACAAACTCACATACATACATACTTACATGCATACAAACTTTCGCGTTTAGAATAGAATAAAATAGAAAAAAAAGTTTATTTGTTCTAAAGTTACACACACATAGTCGTACAAAAACATAAAATATCAATCTTAAAATGTAGGTAGGTAACGTCTAAGACCAAATACAACATGTGTGTGTTGCAGCAGGACAATGGGCCATGACTCAGTGTATGATTCACTCGTTAGAGCGAACACTGATTTTCTATCATCACCCAAGGGATTGTAGACCATTGATCACAACAAAATTTAGCATGATCCAACCTAGATATATAAAAGATAGTGTAAGAGAAAAAATAAATAATAATATTAATAATAATATCAAATAATCATACTTAGCATAATTTAAGGTTATAAATTAATACAATAATAGAGACGAATATATATGGTATTCTAATTAGGTAATTAAGGTATATAAAATACAATACAAAATCATCACAATAAGTAAAATAAATATAAAAGATAAATAGAAATTTCGACGACTCAAACAGCAAAGTCCGCTAACAGCCAACCACGTGGTATCCCTAAATTTTGTCTTTCAAGTAAAATTTTCTTGTATTTAATTCTGAAGGAATATTTAGACTTAAGACGCTTAAGAGGTGGAGGAATATTATTCCAACATTTGGTTGACAGATAGCGGAAACTGCCAGCGAATGCCGCAGTTCTGTGATGATAGGCAAACATGGTATCCCGCACCTCACGAACTTCATACCTGTTTCCAAAGGAAGAAAAGTTAAGCTTAGCGTAGAGGTAATCGGGTTTACCTTTGTTGACGACATCGAAAAGCAAACAAGCCAGATGCAACTGCCTACGCGACTCCATATTCAACGTGGAAGCATTATTTAGATATGGTGTAATATGGCTCCTTGGTGGTATATTATAGCAAAAACGGCAACAAGCATTTTGGACACGCTGAATAAGTCGCCGAGTTCTTGCTAGCATACGAGGACCATATACCAGATCCGCGTAGTTGAGTCTCGAGAGAATTAATGATTCGCTTAGTGTAATACGAACATTTACTGAAAGTAGATTCCGAATCCGGTATAATACTTTAAGTCTGTAAAAACACGTTGCTACCAATTTCTGAACATGCTTCTCAATACGCAGCTCACCATCAAACAGAACCCCTAAATTTTTAACCTCTTCGACTCGCTCGATATCTTTGCCATCAATGCGAACACTTGGATTATATGTGAGAGTTTTATATATCTGCATCTTTGAACCAAACACCATGAATTTCGATTTGGTAGGATTAAGCACCAGAGAGTTACGCCCTGCCCATCCTGATATTCGGTTGAGGTCATCGTTTAGCCTATCCACCATATCACCTATCTCAGAAGGACGACCGGAAATGTACAGCTGCACATCATCAGCGTATAGATGATATTTACAATATTGAATATTCTTGACTATGTCAGCACTGTAAACTATGAATAATAAGGGACCAAGTATGGATCCCTGAGGAACGCCTCGTAAAACAGGTCTGGGCTCAGAAAGCAATACATTCCCATCGTCCTTCACCAACTTAACGACCTGTGTACGATTACTGAGGTAGCTGTTAAACCAGGCCAACGCAGTCTCGTCAGCACCGTAATAAGCCAGCTTTGACAAAAGAAGGGGAATGCTTATACTATCAAAAGCCCGCGAAAAATCAAGCAGAACCAGACATGTACTGTTTCCTATATCCTGCTCAGCAAGTATGTCATCCACCACATCCATCAAGGCAGTTGAAGTACTCGCGCCCTTCCGAAAACCTGACTGGAATGGTGATAAAATTTCGTTAGCTTCTATATAGTCCGTAAGTTGCTTGCAAACAATTTTTTCAAGAATATTTGAGAGTTATGGTAATATACTAATAGGCCGAAGATCCCCAGGACTTGAGGGGCTGTCTACTTTAGGTATTGGAGTTATAATAGCAGATTTCCACACTCCCGGCACTACACCCGTAGAGATGGACCTATTTATAATTTCTGTAATGATAGGTAACGTTTGTGGCAACGTCAGCAACACCATATCTTTACTATCTTTGCATTCGTGGAAATAGATAATATAATTTTAGCAATCACAGTTTCATTTGCAATTTTTAGAGTAAAGATATCATTATTAAATTTATTAAATTCATGGTAGGTCATTTCCGATATAGGGACTACTACGTTACCAGGTACATTAAGAAAATGATCATTAATCAAGCAAGGGTCACTAAAACAATCTGGCAGGCAATCTTTACTTTTATTATCTACTAAAACCGTGTCCCTAAGATTCCTCCACAACAGTTTTGCATTATTATGATGAGAATTTATTTTAAAATTGTAGTACGCTTTTTTCTCCTGTGATATACTATCTGTGACTAGCTTCCTTAATTCTTTGTAGTACCTTTCAGAGCTTTCAGACTTTACTCTCCTGTAATTGTCATGTGCTTCGTTTCGCTTTTCTATCATTATTTTAATAGTGTCCGTAATCCAAGGCAGTAAACTGGCATGCTTTATCTTTACAGTCTTAAACGGCGCATGTCTATCAAAAAGACAAATAAGTAGTTCGTTAAATACATTTATCATACCCTCAACCGTCCCCTCGAGAAGTACTAAATTAATCGATTGAAGGTCATTATTGAAATCGTCCAAATCAATGTCCCTAAATGGTCTATAAGTCAAACTTTTATATTGAATTTTGGGTCTTTTAATTGCAAAAGTGACATTTATCATGGCATGTCCTAGGCTCCCAGTTATATTAGTAACACTTACTTCACGAACAGGAGCGTTTGTACAAACTAGATCTATTAGAGTCTCGGTACCTTTAGAAAAATGCGTAGGCCTAGTTACAATTTGTTCTAATTGCAGGCTGTCTAGGAAATTACGTAACTTTTTTGTATCAGTGTCATTTGTCCCTAAAAGATTAATATTGAAGTCCCCTAATAATACAACATAATCATACCTAGAGAAAAAAGCAATAGAATCCGTCAACGCATCAAGGAATGTATCGATATTAACCCAATCAGGTCGATAGGCTGTGCCTATAAGGAAAGTACGGCCGTTTACGTTAGTAGTATACCACATTTGTTCTATACTCGCGGCGGGGGGCTTAAGGAACCGACCACGTATTCCTCGCCTGACATAAAAAGCAATTCCACCGGCATGACCCCTACGCATTGTGAGAGGTCGCGGGCTGTTATGGAGCCGGTAGCCGGGCGCAGAGGGCGCGCGGAACTCCTGGCCTACACGCAACCATGTTTCGTTGATTGCTATTATATCAGGACTGAATTTGTCTAAGGCAACAAGGAAGTTATCGTGACCTGTACCCAGAGACCCCGCATTGTGAAGAGCTAACCTAAGAAAATTAGTCCTAACCATTGTTAGCCATCAAACCACACAGAACTAGAAACATAGCGAGGTCACTAAGCGATACATTCCAGCTACCCTGATTAGACAAATAACAAAAACAAAATAGTGGGGGTATATTATATATATACTTAATATAAGAATAAATTGCAAACAATATAGATAGATTTATATAAGAGTAATATATACAGATATTATATTTAATATATGTATATTCAAACGAGCTTATTTTATTATTATTAGGTGCTTTTATTAATATTAACTGTTTAGTCATTTGGCACAAAAGGACTGCTGCAACACACAACATCGACATCCAATTAAAAATTAACAGACAAAACAATTCAGTACAAATAAAGGATTTTATATGAAACCTGGAAACTTTAAACACTTGAAGGGGCAGTAAATAAACAACATTACAATTTATAAATGTTTGCAAACAGTGTACAATTATAATTTGAACAAACTCGGATACAAAAACGTTACCCATTACAATACTATCTATATGAACATGGGCCTCTGTTACTAAATAATAACAATACCACATAAAATAAGTAGATTTTCCAATACAAAAACATTTTTCTATTAATATCTTGGATAGTGTAACGAGTAGGTATAAATGAACTTGATCTTTCTTATAACATAACAATAATGAAATGATTAAAAACAAAAGCAACTTAAATAAAGAGTGTTCACTGAAACCATTTGAATATGACTCAATTAACTTTCGACAACAAATCACTAACTGAGATTCAGATAAAAACACGCTCAATATCGGAGATTGCTCGAATACGATGTCTAGGTGTCCCGTCTCCGGGTCCTTTCTTTACAAATATCTTGCCGTCCCTGGTCCAGGCGTAACGCCATTTATGCAAATCCTTGTGTTGACGTGCATTTTGAAAAGGATGCCTGTTGGTCCTCGTCAGACGTTCATTGACATAGAACCGACGCGGGGTTCCCGGTAGGTCCATGCCTTCGGTAGTGGAGCCACGCCTCACTCGTGCCTCCTGGAGCAGACGGTCGCGGACGGCGCGTCGTGCGAAGCGCACCACTATCAGACGGGGCCGCACCCGGCCAGCAGGGGCACCGGCTGCGCCGGCCCCCCGGGCCGACGACGACTCATCCGACCCGACTACACGTCCCACCCTGTTCGCACTGACTATGTCATAGTCTGTTAATGAGACACCCAGTTTCTGAGCCACTAATTTCACTATATGAGTGACGTTTTCATTTTTATCCTCCGGTAAACACGAAAACTCCAAGTCGTTTAATAGTAACTCCTGGTCGCGGTCATTGAGATCTGCTTTGAGTTGTTCCACAGTCTCCCCTAGTGTGCCGTCCGTGTGCTGGTTCACTCGCAGGCGGCCCTCGACGTCATCCAAACGCTCCACCACGTTGTCGATCCTCGCATCACAGCGGTCAACCCGAGTCGCAATGTCGTCGAGTCTGGCTGTAAGGTCGGTCAGCTGTCGCCGCACCTCCGCCCGGAACGATCTAATCTCGGTGACCAGCAACTGTATGTCGTCCCTCCTGAGCGCCCCGGACACCGCCGCCGCTGCCGCCGCCGCCGACGCGCCGGAACCGCCGTCCTGGTGGTCCGAATACGACACGTCCATGTCGAGGTTAGCGACCCCCAACTGGCTGCGGCGGCGTCGCGGACGCGGACGCACCACGATGGAAGTTAACATTTACGGATCCACCACCCGGTGGGGTCTTCGCGATACCCGCCGCCGACTGTATATTTACACACGATCCGCATTTCCAAGCTTTCTTGTGCTCACTAGTCATACTATTGTGAAACCATTGGTCCGATATGCTTACGCACTGCAAGTCAAAGTACAACTGACACGCGCAACAGGAAAGATACTTATTATTCGAAATACTGTTACGACAAATAGTACAATTTTTTTGAGAAGCCATTGCACTTTTGATTACACTACCGAATCAGAGATGTAATAATAACCGTTGCACTGAGCGATAGCAGAATGTTTTGCAAGTAGGTAGGTTGAAATAATTTATCAATCAGAGTCAATTATTTTGAAGATTTTGCTCACAAAACATCAATGTACCACAAACCTGTTATACCAACTATATAACCAATAAGATAATGTTTGAAAAGAGAACAATTTAATGTATAAACTTTCACTTTTACACTATATTTAGTGTAAAAGTGAAAGTCCCCGTTTCAGTTCCCGCGGGATTAAAAGTATCCTATGTCCTTCTCCTGGTTCTAAGCTACCTCCACACCAATTTTCAGGCAAATCAGATCAGCCATTCTTGAGTTATAAATGGTGTAACTAACACGACTTTCTTTTATATACAAGATGTAACAGGTAAGCCCTTTTAATCCGAAAGGGGGTTGTTCTAGACGTTTAGGCGAACAAGTTTTGTTCTACGACTTTTGAAAATTCGAAGTACTTTCGAAAAATTTAGGTGTAAAGTTTACTTGAAAATCAGCTGTTTCTTAGAGTTCGAGGTTATTGACCTTATGTTTTTCTTTCATTTAGTTTGGTCTACTACAATCAAACCTTCAATTACCTTTATTTTCAAAAACAGCTGTTTTTCCAGTGAAACATAATCTCAAAATTTTCAAAAAAAAGTTCGAATTTTCAAAAGTCGTAGAACAAAAGGTGTTCGCCTAGACGTCTAGATCAACCCCCTTTCGGATTAAAAGGGCTTACCTGTTACATCTTGTATATAAGATTCGATTTCTGTACATCACACCTTTTTTATTACAAACGATGTCCAAATAATATTAATTAATTTGTTTTAAAAGTAATTAACTCAAGTAGTGTACTTGATTTTATATTAGCTGCGCCCGCGATTTTACCCGCTTTAAGTCCTGTTCCCACTGAAATATGCGGATAAAAATTTGTATTCCAGGTCTCCAGCTATAAATATTCCAAGTTCCTCCGCAATCGGTTCAGTGGTTTTTGCGTGATTAAGTAACAAACATATACGAGTATACATAGTCTCACAAGCTTTATAATATTATTAGCTGCGCCCCACGGTTTCACCCGCGTAAGTCCCGTAACCGTGCGAATATCGGGATAAAAAGTAGCCTATGTGTTATTCCCGTTATTAGTAAGTAAGTAAGATAAGTTTTATCGCAATCGGTTCAGTAGTCTTTGCGTGATTGAGTAACAAACATCTAAACACACACACTTTCACATTTATAATATTAGTAGGATTAGTAGGACTATATAGGATATTTATAATCACTACACTACGTAGGCATGCAACTTTGTCATTGAATGGATTTCATTAATTAAAAAAATATGTTGATAACATGGTAAGATGTAGGCCAGATTAATGAATAACTGGGATAATCAACATGGACCTTCTGAATTGTTGTAAAACGCCAGTGATATGGCCAGAGAGAGCGAAAAAGCTCTCTGAAAATAAAGGAAAAATACATACATTTTTAAAACTCCACCTGTCCTGGTAAGCCCTAATGGCCCTAAGCCATACGGGAACCCCGGGCCCTCTAACTACAAAACAGAGGATCGCCTGGCAAGCGAGGGTCACGGGTTCGAACCACGTCAAGGAAGGATTTTTGATAATTCATTTTCCCCTATATTTGACGTTCCATTTTGTTTCGCGGTTTTTGCAAAATTTCGCTGAAGCTATTAAAGTTTTTCTTGCAAAACTGCCGTTTTCAAGAATACAAGGATATTTCCGGCGTCTCCGATGTGTTAACCATTTTGTTTTTTTAACAAGGCGTTTCTATGGTTGCATTTCTGTATTTAACGCCGTCAATGTGTCCATCGATCGATTTATTAATTGTTTTCAAAATTTCAAATATCTATCGATTTGTACGTAATTCTTGAAATCTGCGGATTATTCGATCAGTTATTGAGTTTCAGCAATCTATTGTCATCCAATCTAGCCTATTTCATATGATAAGTGTAGGAAATATAATAATTAGTAATCGTAGTTGTCCATTGATTATACAGACTCTAGGCTAACTAAAATGAGTTTAAAAATCCAGGACTTAAATAGTTAAGCAGTTAGCTGTGACTGCATAAGTAAATTAATCACATTTGGTTACTCTCATGAATCACATTCATAAGTTAAGTACTTAGGTGGTAAGGTACATAATCATCTTTAAGCCTACAATGATTAACCAGGATTAAGCACTTAAGATCAGTCAGTTAACTTTAACTGACGATTTAAATCATGTGATAAGATTGCCTATCTGTAGATTCTGCAGTAGATACATTACGCGTTGTTTAAGACTGCTTAGATAAGGCCGATCTTTTCAAGTGCACTGTTTAGCTACACTTCGTCACAATATGACTATGGAAGATGTTATTGAAGAAGATGAAGAGGGGTATGTACAGTACAATAATTATTATATAATTTAAATATTTATTAGCCTTATAAATAAAAGAGGCGTAAGATCGGAGTAGTTATTCCGCTTTATTTTTCTGTCTGTCAACTTTGAGTATTCTTGTCACGTAAAAAGACAAAGCATGTTCTCACTACTCCGAATCTACTTCACGTTTATTAATAAGGTAAAATATGTTTAAATTGGGCTACTAAATACGGCGTAACTACATTGGATATAATGAACAGTTGGTAATATTTGAAGGAATCCTTATAAGATCACTTTGTTGTACCGTCTGTTTCATTTCTTATTCCAATTTTACAGTGGGAATAAGGCTTATACCTACAAAAGCCTTACTAAATTTCAGGACCTTACTTTAGATTTTATATCATTTATTTAAAACCATTTAAAAATAATTAATAAATAACATTACGTAGGTAAATTATGTATTTGAACAACGAACAATATTAACCAGCCAAAGACCAAATCAAGAACTGCACAAGCTTTAGAGCTGACAGAAATTTACCCAGTAGTTGGTGTTGGGCGCTTGTTAACGACTTTTATAAATTTGTAAAAGCACCTAAATAGAACATATTATCTTTAACAACAGATTCAATGAGTCGGGTTATAAAAAGAGTTATGAAGACATCAGACATTATGAACATGGATTGCATCACTACCACCCACACAGGCAGATTAGTACAGCACTCGAACGGAAAATAGTACGTCATAACAGGTAAACATTCACCCTCTGTATATAAACGATGATTAACAGGTGACTAAGTTGTAGATAGAACGTTCGTTTCTGTTTGTAAACTTTGAAACTTATGTCGCGGTGAAAGACAAAAGTTTATGCATCTGTTTATTCATCGTTTATAATTTATAAGTAAAGGGGTTACAAGATTATCATACAGACGTACATTGTTCAATGAATGCGGTACATAATAGGTACCTACAGTATTATTTACAATAACACAATCAAACGTAACAATTGTTAAAATCAATAAATTAAAAATAAAAAAACATGACGAGTAAGAAAGGACGATGAAGTGACAAACAGCCAAAGGTTTGAATCCCTAATATTACTTTATCAATTTTAGATGTGTGTTATATTGCTGTCAGAAACGTTGGCTAAGAATATACCAACGTAATTTTATCCGCGTACTTACGTCGCGACGTCTCGCATTATTTTCCTTTCAAACGCTAGCTGCAATGTACAGCTTTAATCATTGATCAATAAACATAAAAAAACCTAACTTATTAAAATCCCAATGCAAAACGTTCCTGCAGATTTCTTTCTAGACAAGCTCTAATTAACCTCACGTAGTGTAGGCAAAGCCGGACTCGCTCCACGTTGTTAGGATCTTCACCTGAAACTGACACCTTCCTACTAATTACCCCGAGGACACCATCTTAGCCTACCTACCTGCGATGCATTATATTTATTGCACGAATAAATATCTCCATCATTTTCCACTCGGCTTCCACTTTCTACCTACAATCGGATTTATCTAGCACTCGATAGTTATTGCTTCTTGTTACCAGACGATTTGATTTGTTGATTTTAATAGCTTTGGAAATGTTATTTCTTTCTCTGTATCTTATAAGGTTTTTGTGCTTATGTAGGTATTAAGATATTGTTTTCAAGCATATACCTAAGTATAAACACTTATAAGCACCTGACAAAGCTAGCTTAGTTAAACCTGACGCTAAGTAGGTACGTTAAATTATGTTGAATACATCACGAACGCTAATTAGGTCCCAACTTATATATTTATTTTGCAAATCACGTGTAATCACGTATCTCTACCATCGTATTAATAAACGTAGAGCTTACGGGCACTACGTAGTCATTTTTTCTAAATACTCGTACCTACATATAAAGTCTACCTCCCTCAATACATAATATCTCGATGGATTCACTCGAATATTTTTTTACATCACAGTTTACATATATTAGTAGGTAGTTAGTGCGCTTTTGTAACATCAACCTCGTGACGTCAAAGCATGTTTCATTTTGTATAACCGCCCTGTCACTAACACATGCTAACACTAATACAGTCAATACATTCCGTCCTCCCTTACCATCTCTTTTTTCATTAACATTTGATTAATATAAACTAAATATTTCACAATACCAAGTCATATTAACCCAATAACGATTCCTTACTAATTTGTACTCGCACCTTCACGACTTGTTAATTTAGTCATCGACATTCGTCATCTTCTCAATGAATATCTGTACCGACAGTTCTTTATTTGTTACTGTAGGCTGTACTAGTGTCAGTGTAAGACTAGCTAGCATGTTTTTATTAAAAGTTTAAAGAAATGCCAAAAAGTAAAGATAGTAAAGTAGTACAAAATGGAGGCAGAGAAAATCGGAGAGAGAAGTCTGAGCCACTGCTGGCAGTGCCTGAAGATGAAAGGTGAGTACAACTAAGCGCTTCATTAAAACCAACTATTAGTCGATAAGCGCTTGCTCAAACAAAACAACTCGCGGAAACCTTATACCGACACCCGATTTATGGGAATAATTGCAGCTCCATTAAGTTGTGTTATACCTATTTGAAATACTGATAAAATAAAATAAAATAACTGTAATCAACATAGCCTTTTATGAGGATCTCATCCGTATATAGAAATATACATCTTTTCCAAATTGTCTCGAGATTTTAATCCTGCACTCATCTTGAACGTTATATGATTTCTATAAAAGCAGTTGACTAATTTATCTGAACAGCAACCTATATCTAATATACCTACTTTTTTAGTGTTATGTCATGTATGGTAGAGAAAAATGACCGATGTATTGTAAAAGTTTGTTATATTCAGGTTATCTATGTGTTTATTCAGGGAGCATCCGCCTCATTACCTCCCTCGGTTGAGTGTAGTTCTACCAGCGAGCAGCAACTCAAGCATTGATCATCTTCCTCCTACCCCTCCGCAAAAAAGCACACTGTCACATGGAGAGTAAGAACTATTTTGTCATAATGTAGACAGTGAAAGTATTTGAGAACGTACAGGATATGCTTTGAATTATCATCATAATCATCGATTAGGCTTGTCATTGGCAGCACTAGGCTTAAACTATGTGGGGTAGACTTCGGATTTACTACTTTTTTTTTGTAAATACATACACGTGATAAACAGAAAGCACCCAGCCCAGACACAAATATATATTTCTAAACATAAATATTTGCGCCAGTTGGGAATCGAAGCCACAACCTTCTGCATTGCAGTCAGAAAAGCCACAGAGACCGTCAGACTATATAATCACGATCAATGTTTTAATTATCCGTTTACCAACCTACCTACGTCATTTTGTATCGCGATCTAATTATTTTGTAACTAGAAACTCCTCATTCAGCAATTCCCAATATCTCTAATATTCTAATTATCTAATCGAGCTTTTGTATATGGGCTCTTCATTCATGCAATGTATTAATGTTTTCAGTGAATCAATGACAGTGGTTTTGTCAGCGTTTTACGCGAAATTATTAATAGTTTTAGGCTTAGCTTTGCCCGTAACGAGCACCATACAGAATGAGCTGTACACGAACATCACCACAGATGTGAGTATTCAAATGGAAATTTACCTATTTTTAGCGTAGAGATTGTGGCTGAAATTTTGACTGACCGCAACGCAGTCACCAACATTATTTACAAAGTTATTCAACTTTTACTGATACCTTTAGTAATAATTTAAAAATATATTACTTCCGACTAAAATTACAAACAGAGAGACGAAAGTTTAATACAAAATGAAGTTTTAAACTTAAGTCTTGGTTTGTCTCGAGTACTAACCATTTACAGAAAGTATCTAGTTGACTAAGTAAGTAAAAAATGCGCAATATTAATACACAAATTACCACAATAGAGTTTACTAAAATTATAAAGCTGAAGTGTTTGTTTGTTTGTTTGAGCGCGCTAATATCAAGAACTTCTGGTCCGAATTGAAAAATATTTTTGTATTTGATAGTCCATTTATTAAAGAAGGTTATAGGGCACTTATGATCCTGATGTTCCTACGGGATTGGGACTTACGCGGCTGAAAACGCGGGCGCTGCTAGTTTTAATGTATTTCTCTTCTCCAAAGGCCTTTTGTTACCGAACTTAAAACCAAGGTTACTTTGACGTTTAAGTAGGTATTGGTACCCTACCTACTTAATTAAACAAAACTCTCTTTTATTTCAGATATTCACGTTATATTTATACATCGTCAGTATAACGTTTCTTGGTTATACATTTTACCACTTGAGGTTAGCCAGACAAGCCAAAAAAGATGGTAAGTTGTACACAAATTTACTCTTTCTCGATTTAATTAGGCCGTAGGTTTCCTCACGATGTTTTATTTCACAGTAAGAGCGATGAAAAAGAACACTTCTTGTGGCTTCTCTGAGATTCAAACTCATGACTTTCAGAATGAAAATCGAAGTATCTAATACTAAGCCAACACCGCTCAAAATAAAAAAATATATGGGGCACATCTTTAAACGAGTATTAGAAAAGTAGGTAGGTACTTTTATGGCCTAATATGTTAGATTATACCTTCATGCAAACTTTGCGAGAGACTACAGCTGTGCCTGCTCAAACTCAAACACAACTTAACTCCTACCATAATGAAGAAGATATTTTAATTATATTTGAACACCGCAATATTCATCAGAATTTCGCTAAAAGGGTTAGCAAGCAAAGCACCCTGCCCATTTTTTCTATGAAACGTAGATATTTTCATCAATTATTCATCGTTTTGCAGAAAATCTGCCACGGACTCGCTACGGAAGTTTCTACCTACACATGGGTGTGGCTGGATTCGGAGTCGGTTCTATAATTTACTCGTGTCTCCAATTCGGTGGATACTTTGACCTGTCCGGAGATTGTCAGCTACCCATTATAGCTATTAAACCAGCTTTGCGGATACTCTTCTTGGTAGCTCAAACAGTCTTTATATTCTCCTATTCAGACGTACGTACTTACCTACACTTATTAATTAGGTTCTTGAATGCAAATACTTTTTCACGAATTTCACGAAAAACCGTTTGGTGGATTGATTAGAAACCTTTTGCTTCTTATTCATTACTGCCGTGTGATGATACTCTATATCAGGATTCCGAAAATTGAAGATGGAACCTTGATAAGATCACTTGATTAGTACCACCAAATATTAACGCTATTCTTCTAAAAATAATACATACTTTCAAAGGTTCTTAAATTTGGTAGTTAGTTTGTTTGATGGTTTAATTTTTTTTCTGAACACTACATAGAGATATACTACGTGAATCAAAAAAAGAGACGCGATCCTTAATTCCGACACGACGCGACGAGACGAGCACCTTTGGCTGAATTGTATAAGGTGTTGGGACGGATCCCCAAGAATGTTTGAAAAGCATTTCTTTAAAAAATAGTCATCCAAGTATAGAAAACACTTTAAAATATATCAAAAAAACAACAATCCTAAATATACTAATTTAAATGTGACCATTTAGGTGTTATGTGCCTTTTATGTTTACTACATAGCGAAGCAACACTTTGTATTAAAAATACTTAGCCAAGTAATGAGTCGATCACGAAATGCTCAACAGAATATTGTTACACTTACAAATTAGCACTATGATAAATCACCAGAGTAAATATTGTTTTCCGGAATTTTCTTTTTATTAATACCTTATTTAAAAACCTTAATAAATAGAGTAACAAATACTTTAATATTTCTTTTTTGTTTTTATTGCTCAAGGCATTTTAAACATAGAAATATTTTTAGCAAGGAAATACATTTCCAAAAAAACCCCATGACAGGATGGGGATGGGTCATGGGGATTTTTTGAAAATGTATTTCCTTGCTAAAAATATTTCTATGAACAAATACTTTATTCATTAGGTTAATCTTCCAAAGATACCATAGAAAATTTTTTTTTTTTTACAGTTACTACATCCAATGCGCGGCGTGGTTCTAGATAGATTCGGACTAATGCATCTAATAGCCACAAACGTATGTGAGTGGCTAAACGTAGTGGTACAAGAAACTCGAGACGACATCTTCGCAGTCGCTTATGACCGTCCTACCCTATTACAGTATGCTAATCTCAGCGGCATCACTAAAATGGAAATCATGGATCAACTAGACAACGTTACATTCGAGCGAGAAGCAGCACCACTTTACAATCACAACATAACTGACGATATACTTCTAAATGCATCTGTAAATTTCTTTAACCTGTCCATTAATGATAAAGTTTGGACGTGTAACATTACGGATATGATAATGCCTTTGATTAGAAATGTGAATCCTTATTTGCGGCCGTGCGGTGTGGAATACAGCTTGCTCTGTTCCGTTATTATTGCAGTCATTTTCAATGATTTGTGCGTGGTTCCTGGGACGGCATCAACGGTAAGAATAAAATAGGTACCTTAGTAGTATTGTAGGTACTTATTACATGAAATTATGCATTCAAACATCTAGGCATACAGAGTGACAAAAGGTAACAAAACTGCAAAAAATAACAGCTACCATATTTTAGCTGCATTCGATCCCAAACATTCGGACGTCAATTTTACTGGGCTTGTACATTTGTATTAGTATTCATTTATATCAATTACTTGTACGTTAGTACTACCTACCGTGGAATATATAAGTAATGATGTGATCAGGTTAACCAATCTCTAACATTTCCCCCTTAGAAACCTCAAAAAGATTCAACAAACAGAAAGGAAGGGTGCAAAACATGCGTGCGACGCAACATTAGTTCCAGCACCCACTTCTCAGTCGACTGTGGCAGTGCCCATAAAGGTCTCTTCTCGGGTATAGCGGTCCTTGCTGGCACCATAGTGAGCCTCATGCTGTTCAATGGACTGTTCCAGAATAAGAAACATGTGGATCTCGCTCTTCTACAAGTTAGTCTTTGTATTACATATGTCCTACTAACATTGTAAACTAGCAACGCCTCCCGGTTTATCCTGGTCCCGATCCTGTGGAAATATCAGGATATCAGTAGTCTGTGTGTTATTATAGGTCTCCAGCTACCTGCATACTAAGTTTCATCGCAATCGGTTGAGTGGCGTTTGCATGAAGGGAGTAACAAAAATACTCCCTTACATTCGAAACCCTCACATCTATATCTATATATATAAAAGAAAGTCGTGTTAGTTACACCATTTATAACTCAAGAACGGCTAAATCGATTTGTCTGAAAATTGGTGGGGAGGTAGATTAGAACCAGGAGAAGGACATAGGATACTTTTAATCCCCGCGGGAACGGGAACGGGAACGGGACTTACGTGGGTGAAACCGCGGGGCGCAGCTAGTTTATAATATTAGAAGAAAAATGTAACTATTTACAATACTGAAATACTGGAAACTACAGAATGTATGGGATCACATGTGGACGTTTTCCGTAGTGTACCTAAATCCAAACCTAATATTGTAGCTCGTACATAGTTGTAAATCGCATTTTATTATATCCGTACGCTATACGCCAGATCGAGTTTGATGGTATGGCATAAAGCCTAATGACTACACAAAAGCTTATTGGGGGTTCGATTCTCACTGGGAAATAAATATTTGTTTACTTCAAATAATGACAATTTCCTATAAATCAATACTGCGGATCTTGCACACAGCGCCATCTAGCCCTAAACTAAGCAACTGAGACTGTACTTTGGGTATGGTGTAACAGGTATGCCCTTTTAAACCGACAGGGGGTTGTTCTAGACATCTGAGGAACAACTTTTATTCAACATCTGGAGGATGTCGCCCGCTGGATCTGAAGGACCCATAGTTACTATGTGCAACGCTGTAAACTACATTCCAATCACGTTTTTAAATTAAACTCATTGTTTGCTTTCAACCACGTTACTTGAGTTTAACTCCATATAAGCATTGCCAAATGCGAAAATAAACTTAACTAAATATAATATTAATAAAAACATTTATTAAAACAGTTTTCCATTAACAGATAAACGTATGGGAGACAATATTATTCATTGTCATGACAGTCGGTTCCGGAGCCTGTATCCAACGGATGCGGAAGCTGCCTCTCAGACGGACAGTTTCAACCTTAATGCCGCTTGAGCACGCATTGCTACTGGTCACTCAATGCGGGGTATACCTCTACTATTTGTTTCAAATAATTGGAACTGGATTTTTGATACAACGTTTTCCGGAAGAAACTCGTGCGACAAGGTAAGTGAGGAACTTTTCACATGGTGCCGATTTACATTCATTCCAGTTAACATAATATATTATAATACATTTTACCCAGTCTTAATCGCGTAATATTATACCTACCCACCACCGGCCAGTAAACAACGATGGTTATAAATAGAGGACGACACCCGCCGCAGCTCCAGTCCCCTCGAGACCAAGATCATTGTAACTTGATCGAAACGTCGAGGTAAGAAAAAAATAATAGTACGCGATTAAGACCCGGTAAAATGTAAATATGTTAACGAATCGTGTGAATTTAAAAAGTTCATTCCAGTTTTTACAAAAAGTGTAAAAATGGATTATGTCAGATTTGCGGGTATACTTATGACGCACATCAACGGTATTTGTGGCACGTCGTACGAATGCCCGACTGTAATGCAGAAGGTTGCGGGTTCAATTCCCACCGGGTGCCAATATTTTTGCAAAATAAATAATATTTGAAAATATATATTTGTATCTGGTCTGGGCGTCTTTCTGTGTATAATATGTATGTATTTACAAAAGAAAAACTATGCCTCGTGAAGGCGTCGACGATGATGGCTTCTTCTGTTTTAGTTAAGTGTTTGTTTTTGTATTTGTTTGTTTATTTAAATTAAAATATATATATAAGTAGTATAAGTATAGTATAAGTAGTATATAGTATTATATCCGTTGTCTAATCACAGTAGTTATTTATTAACTTATTTGTTATTTGCTAATGACATAGGATTAACAATAATTGCCAGAATAAAGGTTCCGCGATTATTCTACGAGTACTAGCTACATATTAATTCTTATTATTAATCTATTCACCAAATTCATGGTTACGAACTTCCGTAGCAGAAATTAACCGTAATCTTACTAATATTATAAACGCGAAAGTTTGTATGGATGTGTGTGACCTTGTTACTCTTTCACGCAAAAACTACCGAAGCGATTGCGATGAAACTTGAAATATACTTAGCTGGAAACCTGGAATAACATATAGGCTACTTTTTATCCCGATATTCCTGCGGGAACGAGACTTACGCGGGTGAAACCGCGGGCGCAGCTAGTACTTTCATAATTATCGTCTTCACAAGAATTATCATTTTATTGAACAATACTGCTGAAGGTATCTTTATTCCTTAATTCTTGTTGTTATTCTACACCTAATCACGGCTACGATCTACTACGGATTTTCGTAGCAGAAATAAATTATTTGTAACATTATAGTAGAAAGAAGTAGAGCGTCCATTAGGTAAACTGTTGTAATATACTTTCATAATTATCGTTTTTATGAAAAGTCATTGTTTTATCATGCCGCCGCCGCCTTCTCGCCGATAATTGGCATCTATTGCCGTCTTAAAACAAAGATTTATCTTCCAACAAACAATGTCTCTTCCAGGATAATATCGCCCCTCTGCGCGTTGATACAGAGCTCGTGCCAGACACTGCTCGTGTTCGACTCATGGACCCGGCGGTGCTCCGGCAGCGGCCGCCAGAGACCGGGCCGGCAACTCATTACATTCCTGCTGGTCGGGAACTTCGCGCTCTGGCTCTTGAATAGAGTCAAGAATTCTAGAGCCGAGTTTCATCCTCTACAGGTTAAATATACACACGTTTTTACACTGCGTTTCAGCCAGATTTATGCAAGGATGATTAGATAGGGATGTGTAGGGAATCGCTTCATTTTCTCCTTTGGTGAATTGGTCAGGCATGCGGTCGGTCGCAAAAATATTATCAAATATTATATTTTCACATACTTTATTTCCCAGGTTTAATCGCGTGTTATTCTAGATTTTTAAACGACCGAGCTTTCGCCAATTTTACAGTTGGCTTTTTCAAGGTTGACAACCAACTGTAAAGTGCGAAAGCTCGGTCGTTTAAAAATCATGAATAAAACGCGATTAAAACCCGATAAGTAAAGTGTTTTATTGCGCAAAATCGCGAGAACCATAGGCATAGTTGTCAATGATGACTTACATGAATTACACCTACTGTGTCGGTGTTTTGAAAATACTTAATGGCGATTATTGCTTAGAATTTAATAGTCAAATTAAATAAAAAAAAAGTTAACGACCGCAAACTCTAAAACGCATAATATGATTTACTAGTAATCAACTAATCATAAACATAAAATTTTTGAAATACATTCGAATTTCAAAAAGTTGTTTGTGATGTACAGAAGTAGGTTAGTACCCTACTGTTAACTACCAAAGTTACAATCAAGTTTTAATAATAACTCTATTACAGATGGAATTCTTCGGGGTTTGGGCGTGGACTCTAATAACCCACGTGTCAGTACCGCTACTCGTCTGCTATAGATTTCAGGCCACGGTCTGCTTCTACGAAATATGGAAGAACTCGTACAAGAGAAATAAAGATTCCGCTGTAAACGATGTCAATGAATTTGAATTAAAAAGTCATCATGCTTATTATTGGTCTTTTTTTATTATTTCTGTCCTTACCCTAATGAGGAAAAATAACGAACTTTGAATATTAGCGTTCCATATTCTCTGTCAAAAATAATAAAATACCTACATGTGAAAGAATTATACTTTTCCGATTTATACTGCGATGCGGACTCGTACTCGAGTACGTGTGACGTCATCTCACACTCGCCCAGTCCGCTCGCGCTCTATGTGCCGATGTCACAGTACAATTATTATTAGTCGTCTTACGTTACTCTCTCGTGTTAATTTTTACATACACCTACCACCATTTACAAACGCTAATAAAAACGAAGATATTCCAAAATATTGCATCGAAAAATAAGGAATAATTTTTTGATGAATCTGACAAGGATTTTAAAATTAGGTTTTGCCTCAAAGGGTTTTTTTTACACGAATGCCAAAGGAAGTGTTTATTTGTGTTTTAAAAATAAACCAAACGTTTTAATAACAAATTGAAGGCAAAAGAAGGTTAGATTAAATACCAAAATATTTAAATTCCCTATATATATATTACTACAAGTAGTATTCGTCCCTTTATGTGGTTTTTAGACACACATCTCCCGCTCCCGCGATCTGATTCAGATTTCTTTTGGCCATGGCTAATAAAAACCGGGTCCGGAATGGTTATTACGTTAGCTATTCGTATTTTGACGTTTTGTTGACATGACTGACAGTGACATTTGAAAAAATCAAAATTCTGTCAAAACATCGAGCAACTTTTCTTTGTTACTATTTTTGCGGGTCAAAAATTTTAATTTTCTCGAATAATATTACATTTTTAATCTAAAAAGTAAGGTAATTCTAAAAATAATGGCTTCTGTAATGGATGTTGACGAAGAGGAAGTAGAGATGGCTTCTTCCAGTAGCGGTAAAAGCGACAAAAAAAGATTTGAAGTCAAAAAGGTAAACTTGTCTCAAATTTTCTCAAAAACACTGACTATTTTGTCTTAGTTACCTACGTTTTATGTTGTTTACGTGTTTAATTACTATTTTATTCATTTTTCAGTGGAATGCAGTGGCTTTGTGGGCTTGGGGTACGTATAAAAAATATTTTTTCAATAACCTCAATGACGATGCAAATTATTCACAAAGAATTATACATGATATGTTGATTAGAATATGACTAGAACTCACTTTTATTAAACGGATGTTGTTAAAATTAACTTTAAATTTAACAAGGAAATATCCTAATTTTTATTATTGAAATATAATTCAAGCAACTAATACCAACATGGTCTCTAATTACAGATATTGTGGTAGACAACTGCGCGATCTGTCGTAATCACATTATGGATCTGTGTATAGAATGTCAAGCCAACCAAGCATCAGCAACAAGTGAAGAATGCACAGTTGCTTGGGGAGTATGCAATGTAGGCATCTTACTAAACCATGTTTTCCACTTACCTAAATTCTATACTTCTCTTTCTCTTTACGTCTCTTCTTCCCCAACAAGGATCCTACAAGACTACCAAATGTCATAGATGCAGCATTTTGTAGCCTTTGTGTTATCCCAAGATTTATCGCAATCGGTTCTGTAGTTTTTGTATGAAGGAGTAACAAAGTCACATTATGATATTAATAGGATTTGTTAAGCCACATTATAGGAACTACTAAACCTCTTAGGAAATTCAGCTACTTTCCCATGTTTGCTTCAATTATGGGTGCTGCTTATTTGCACCACTGCAGCTCAGCAAGGTTTTACCTGTAATTTTGTAGGTACAATAATTCAAGGGACTCTCCCTTGAATTATTACTCAACTAATACTAAAGAATTTATTAATTACTATAGTAATAATTACTACAAGCTGTTATTGTTATAATATACTAGCTGCATTCTTTGGTTTCACCTGCGTTAGTCCTGTTACCGTTTAAATGTTAGGAAAAAAGTAGCCTATGTGTTATTCCAAGTCGCCAGCTACATAATATATTCATTGTAATTGGTTAAGTAGTTTTTGTGTGAAAGAGTAACAAAGTCACGTACATAGGAACTTTCACATGTATAATATAAGTAAGATTTTAAGAATCAACTATTTTGTTTCAGCATGCATTCCATTTCCATTGCATCTCTCGTTGGCTCAAGACTAGGCAGGTCTGCCCTCTTGACAATAGAGAGTGGGAGTTCCAGAAGTAAGAATTGTTTCTCTGTTATTTTTATAAAGCTTTTATTTTTACATTAGGTTAATGTTATATTAAGATATAATATAACATATCTAGTGCATTATGTAAATCTGCACTAGCAATTGCAGTGTAAAGGGAGTATAAGGAAAAATAGTAGCTTACATAATATTTTAAGACCTCATCTAATCAAAATCTTTTCGGTTAGTTTTTGTGTGAATATCACCACAATGTAGATTGCCTACACCAAACAATCTACATTAAGTCAGTCTCTATATTCAACCAGATTGTAAGTACTTAAATAATTGTTTTTTTTTTCAGATATGGACACTAAGCTCTTGCATCAAGACCTTCAGGACAAAATAGACTTGAATGCCTTGAAAATGTCTATATTGCATTAAGTTCTCAATAAACTTACTCTCAATACAAAATTTTTCGTTATTAATTTCGCGATATTTGTAAATTAACTGTAACCTGACTTTGTAACAATTTATAAAAATTAATGAAACAAAAAATAGTAAATTTATACCAGCCAAATATGAAATGTTTATTTTTTATGAACTGATTTATAAGATGTCTATATTATTCACTATCTAAGGTAATTATCAAAACAGAAAGTAAATCAAAAATGCTGTTTAAATGAACTTCAGGCAATTTATTTTTTCAATGCAAAATTTTCATAGATTGGCTTATCAACAATTTGTTCTTATTTTACATTTGAAACCAAATTATTTAAAAAATATCACAAATGCAGGAGGCAGCATCTATTATGTATTTATTAAAGTTGAATAACATAAGTCCATGCATGAGTCAAATTATTAAACTAAAGTACCCTAAGTACTACTATTTACATGCCTCAGAAATATTTATATGTAGGTGGATATTAATGGATACAAAATTACCATTCCTTTAATATAAGATTCCCGAAAATTATAAACCATCGGTGTTCTATCTATCTAAATAGTTTGTGATGTCCAACCCTTACAGCAATCACTAACTCATAATTAGAAAACGTTTTGAATAGAATGGTTGGAGCACACCTCAAAGTTCTTAACCAACAGAGTACAAACAGATTTTTAAACCAAATACCTACCTAATAGTTTGCAATTACTGAAAAAAATTCTAATGTATGAGGTTGCTCAACAACATTACATGTTTGATACAATTTAATTGCCCAAGTTTTCTTTATTACAGTATCCTATTTTTACTACTTAACAATATATTTAATTACAGCTAGATACTTGAAATATATTTCCTACACTAGCCAAACATAATAAGATACAACATAATACTATACCATTGATGTCAGATTTTGAGCCAGAGCAGTCAGGCTCGGGTTAACTCTGGATGTTTATAAATAAGTCTGTCCGATTAAAGCATACCCAGGCAAATCATTGTTTGTTGCACAAAAAAGTAATTGTAAACAAGTTTATGTATTAAAATTTAATTTAATGCATAAGACTTTCAAGAGACAGTTTATCTTACAATTTGTGTAAATTAAATTATCCATGCATTGAACATGTATCTAGTCAAAATTATTTAAATAAATTTATGTGTAATGTACACAAGATAGTAGTGAGGCAACATAAAAATAAGAGTGCATATGTCAATTTTCAAGGATAGATTGCCTGGTTACAAAATTATCGTACTTATGTCAAAAGAACATTAAAAAGTCACAGTATCTACAAATTGATAAATAGTTGGCGATTTTCAATACAAAATACTGGTGCCAATATCTAAAACAATACAAAAATTAGGGAAAAATAAACAAACAATTGTTTACAAAATAACTGTTTACATTTCATTTAATAAATAGGTAGACTGGAATCATCAAGTTCTCACACAAATTCAAAATCAGCACTTCACATTAAAATAAATACTACATAAAATAATTTCTAATTAGTGTCAATTAAACTAGTAATTGAATTATAACGGTGGAAATATAACCCTAAGGTAGTTTGCGGCTGTCAGTCTGCCGAGATAGCAGGAGGTAAATCGATAGTACGGCTTTCATTACCGAAAATCAATCTTAAGCGTTTCATAGGAGGCAGTGGACGGACGGGGCTGTGCTTGCGATGACGCTCTTTCGATCGCCGCCGTTTCTTAAATCGCCGCGCTGTCTCAGGGTCGATTCCTTCTAGTCGTAACACCTCGTACTCTGGAGCCTCTACAGCTCCTCCATATTCCATCACTTCATCTACGACAGGGCTCCGTTTCACACGAAGTGTTAACTTCAGTCCTCTCCGTGGTGGAGTGCATGGACACTCTTTACTCTTATTTGTATTTGAACTATCTGTTAGCCAAGGTGGCCCTGAGTCACTTTCTTTTCTCGTTTCTTCTACATGGTTAACTACATCAACCTTTTCAATTTTGTTCACATTACTCTGTTTAGATTCACTGGGATTCACATTCTCTCTGTAGTCTGATATTTCACCTTTCATACAAGCACCTTCATTATCAAACTTCACTAATGTTTGTTCCTGTTTTATAGTACTATTGGTAGCCATATCCTTATTATCAGAGGGTATACTTTCTTCAGTTGTTATATGTCGAGATTCTTTTGTATCACCTTTGTCTAGTAAAACTGAATCCGTACAATCAAACAAATCAATGTTAACCTTATCATTTATAGTCTCATTTGTGGGTTCTAATTTTATTCCTACTTTACTTGCTTCTAATTCAGTAGGTACATGAGCTTCTTCTTTGGGGGTGTTGAGATTGCGATCTGGTTTGGTTTCAGGTGAAATCTTTGAACCATTCCTTGTTTTAGAGCAAGTGGGTTGCATACAATTGTCCAAAAGGCGTTTGTGACTTCTTAAAACTATGCCAGTGGCACTGTGCGAATCTCGACTACTACGTGAACTGGTGGTGCTGCAACAACGTGATGGAGGAGCTCTCTTAACATTGCCAGATGAAGGGCCTGTCAGGTTACTGTCAGTGCGGCGTCTCAACCTCTCACCTCTACTAGAAGACGATGACTCTCGACTCCCAGGAGCAGCTTTACTCACCGTACCATCAAGCACATCTGCTATACAACCCTGAGCTATTAACAGTTCAGCATCATACTTTGTCAAACCTTTTTGTTTCATTTCTTTGATACTGAGCGGTGAGACTATGTTTTGGTTTTGTCTACTTGTTATTCGAGTTTTATTGTTAGTTTTACCATTTACATTTTTCTGCGTTAACTTCGCCTTAGTCCTATTAA
The DNA here is from genome assembly GCA_949358125.1 of Idaea dimidiata. NCBI lineage: Eukaryota > Metazoa > Arthropoda > Insecta > Lepidoptera > Geometridae > Idaea > Idaea dimidiata. The sequence goes on along the minus strand of OX442339.1, from coordinate 7,283,152 downwards.
TTCTATTATCAGTTTCCCTAAATGTATACCTAGTGGCTTTTTCATCATCATGTCCACTTTTAACAGAAAATGCACCCTTTCCTCGTCTCTCACAGGTTTCACACTCACAGTAACAGTTTCCATTCCCAAAAAAATCTTCACCATAAAAACATGTTATTTCTTCACCAACTTCTATATCTCTAAGGACCCTAACAAAAGCTTTACCTCGATCTGTAGCTTCAAATGTGCAAGTGGGTCTACAGTCATGGTTTATATATGCAGCAGGTCCAAGCCACAACTGTGCACAATTCTTTCTACAACTATACATTACTGAAAAATCATTTTTGCCTGGATGCAGCAATTGCTTTTCTTCCTCTTCAGTCATCTCAGCAATGCAGCCAACCAGAAAGTCAATCCTCTCATGTTTGTTAAACTTTTTTGTAGTGGAAATCTTAGCCCCTACCCTTCCTTCCAATGAATATCTATAGCATGGCTCTATTACAAATCCAGCCTTGTTGTCAAAAACTCGTAGGTAACGATAAATCTGAAAAAATAAAATTAGAATAGTGACTTTGAATATAATATTTATTTAACTGATAGGACTGGCAATCAGTTGCTAGGCTGGAAGATTTATTAGACTCTGAGCAGCAAAGGCTGATTCACAAGCACAGTGGATATGGATGTGATTCTTGCAATTTGCCAAGTTTTGCATTCTTAGGATAGGAGCACAAAAATTAATCAAAAAAATGTTCCATCTATTTCACCATTCATTCAGCAAGCAAAGAAAATTCAACAATTATTTTCTTATGTTGTAAGCTACCATCTCTGGCCTACTCAATTATTTATTATTATTTATACATAACTAAAAAAGTGGACTAGGCAGTGTAAATATTAATTCACTTACAAGAATATGCTGCAGAATCCATTCAATAATGATATTACAGAAGTAAATAACTATGCAGACAAGTAGCACATGTAGGTACTAAGTTCCTATACATTTTAAGTATTTTTTTGTATACTTAGGTACCTTAGGTACCTACTTTAGTTTATAAAACTTACATGTTCCCTGAGTTTGCTCTGTTGATGTTTGTTTTTACTAAAATGTCTAGGCATCCATTCCCCTTTGGCAAGTCTATTATATGCTTTGTTGTAGTCTTGTGTGTCTATAAATTCTTGGATGATGTTTTTAAGTTCTTCTTTGTTGGTTTTCAGAGGCCTATAGCGAATATTCATCTTGTGTGTAGTTATGCCAAGATAGGGGTCAACTATAAGTGCGGTCGCCAAGTCGTCGTACTCTGAGAGCTCGCGGGGTGTCATGCCCATCGGTTGCATTTTGTGGAGCACTTGTCTCCCCGGACACGCAGCTGATCCAACAACCATCCTGAAATTCTGAACAAAGGACGCGATCTCAGAACATCACATTACTCAAGTTTGACACTGTGCTTACAAGCCAGATAAATATCGGATGTTATATGTTATGATATAACTGCACATTCAGCCTGTAACATAGCAGGCATTTCCAAAGCGAGCCGTTTTATAAATCCTAAAAAATAAAAGGACAAACATGGCGGCCGAACAAGAATCACGAAATCGACACGTCAAAATTTCAACGCCCATTTTTATTGCTTCTGCGATTTGGTCAACAGAATATTTTTGTATTACTGTTCACTGATACATAAACTGCCTAATACACTTACTTTTAACTTAGAATATTCGTAAAATTCATGATTATTTCACAGTAACAACTTCACTATCAAACACTTTCAGACGATAACAGCTAGGTTATTTACATGCAATAAACGCAACTTTTCGGTCTAGTATTTTTTGTTTTATCGTGCCATTATAAATAAATTCGAACTTATTTGCCATAAAACTGTTTAGTAATTATTTAAATTCTAAGGAAAGCTGAAAAACAACCATGTTTTCGTTTCTGTAACATCCAAAAATTCATTAAGTTTTCAAGGAAAGTTTAGGTTTTATATTTTTAAGCTATAAAAAACGGATATAAACTTCGGGAATTTTTCAAATTGTAAAACATTCAACAAGGCACAATATAAACATATATGTTTGTCAAAGCAAAAGTTACTTAATCATTTATTTAACTTAATAAAATGATGATTGTACAGTGCCTATTACCTTCCAACAAAACTATCTTCGTAAACAACTCGAAGAATGATAAACCTGAATCAATTACCCTGTTATTGCAAAAGCCTAGTTTCGTCAAAGTCAGGTATTTTTGCTGTCAATTTTAAAAAAGGAAATCAGAATGATCAGAATACAGTGTTGCTAGTTGCACGATTTAGGAAATTATTTGAGCGATTTTAAACCTTAGACATTTTATGCTTAAAAAAATACAATGAAATCATTCGATTTCTCATTATTCTTTTATTTTATGGCTACCGAATGTTGGGCCCTTTTCAAGGCCAACATTCAGCCTTTTTCAGGGTCTACGTCAAAAAACACTACGTAAGTCAACACTAAAATTACGATGAAATAATTGAAATAACCTATTTTGATACTAACTAATTGACCGAACGAGCGAAGCGAGTGAGGTCTAGTGTAGTAGACGGGCCTGGCGCTTGTATCTTTGTAACTTTGTATCTTTGTTCGACGATAACTTGAGTATCGTAGCTTTGATCTTCATTAATTTTGGTATGCGCGTAGTTTAGGTCAATAGAATTTATGAGTTCAAAGATGAGCCGGATCGGTAGGGGTGTTGGGGAGATAGGGGGTCGTGAGGTCTCAGTTCGGGGCGAACTACTAGTAATATAATATCGTCTTGTTAAACTCAGATACTTTGAATTTGGCATCTGGCCACACTTTTTGTCATACTGTCTGTCAGTCAGTCATCCATCATTCCATCTGTCATAATATAAATCGGTGTCTGCCTGCCGTTTAGTCCGGGCGGGTAAAATATAAATTGTTTTTGAAAATCGTTTTTGAAAAGTGACGAAAAAATAAACGAAATACTAAATTCACGTCCATCGGGTTATTGAACAGTAAACTTTTAGGCATACTTATTATAATTCTAATACAACCTCACTAATGTAAGTAATATGTATTCAATGTTTACTACTATGGTTTACTAATTATTTCACAATATTGTTATGTTTTTCATAAACTTATATTATGAATATATTTATATTCCTATTTTTTTTTTTAATTACTAGTTCACTAGTTAGTATCATTTTGAATCATCTTAATATTCATTCATGTTGATTCAACATTGATTTTGAGGTTAGATTTTTAAAGCCCGCCTGGGTAAAAACTTTTGGTAGGTAAGTAAATAATTAATCTGACTGAACTAGCGCTCTCAGCAGAGAGCTAGAACTCTGTGCCTTAGTCATTCAATAAATGTGAATATCTCTACACCAAATTTTATTCCAAGTCCTTGAATTTCCAGTTTAGCTTCTCATCTGTAAATGAAATTAAAACTAATGGACTGAATGTTACCCTTAATTTTATTCCAGAAACATGGCACATTCATCAGCATCAGGATCCTTCAAACAAGGAGCCATAGACTTTACGGCTGGATCATTAGGTACTTAAGACTTTGGTTTTGTGGCTTATTTATTGTATAATATTTACTTAAAAATAGCAGATTCTTTGAAAGTAACTTTTAGTTTTAATTTTGGGTAGATACATTACATAGTGCCCCATGGTAAGCAACAAAATGTGTATCTGTATTATGGTAAGAAGTTGGATACATACTTCTTATATTTTCTATATGTACACACCCCTTAAACTTACCCAAATTCATAGACAATCTATTAGAGAAGGGGAACAGCTAAAATAGCATGTAAGTGATGGGAATCAATCTATACGCTTCTGTAAACTTCAGCATCACTGATGCTCAATACTTTATGACAGTTTGTGAAATAGCAAACCTATTATCTTATTTTAATCATTTTACTAGGTGGTGTAGCAGTAGTGTATGTGGGGCAACCACTAGACACTGTAAAAGTGAAAATGCAGACATTTCCTCACTTATACACAGGAATGTATGACTGTGTGAAGCAAACACTCCGTAAAGATGGTGTGATACGAGGCCTGTATGCAGGAACCACTCCTGCAATACTAGCCAATGTGGCAGAGAACTCTGTGCTATTTGCTGCCTATGGTTTTTGTCAGAAGTTTGTGTGTTCTTTAACAGGCACTGAGGTGAATTTTATTTATTTTTAGCATTTTGTTTTTCAATTTTAAATTATTTATGATTATCATTATGTTTGCATTCTTTAGTCACAAATAAAAACAAAGTAATTGGCCTATTGTATTTTTTCAATAAAGCTCTTCTATAGATTGCTATGGCATATTTATGATGAGTTTTATTTTCACATTACAGATATACCTATCTCTAACATCAATACAAAAAGTTTTAATGAAACAAATGGTTTTCGTATCTAAAATTGGTTGCTTTTTATTAAAATAAATATTTTGTTCTTTTTTTAGAAACCAGAACAGTTGACAATGATGGGCAATGCGACAGCGGGGTTCTTTGCGGCATTCTTCTCATCATTCACCTTATGTCCGACGGAATTGATAAAATGTCAGCTACAAGCCATGAGAGAAGTCAATGTTACTGGCTCACAGACTCTAGTACGATGATTGTTATTGGTATTTCATTTTATTTTCACTCATTTTTACATATCCACAATGATTATAGTTAATAAAAATTCGACTAGCCAAGTTAATGAAAGATTTAGTACGACTTGAATGCAGATGATTCTGTAATAAATAAATATAGTATGAAAATATTTCGCCATAATATGTATACACTCTCGAATACCTACAGAACGCTACTCAACCTTTGACTTCACTTAAACAAGTAAGGAGCTGTCTCATACTCAAAAATGCTTATACAATGTTTAAATTTAGAAACAGCTTAATTATTTAAGTACTCCTTAAATTTTAAGTGGTGTTTTTGTATTTGGCTGACAGGGTGGTAAATTTGAGTAGGTCTGTGTCAGCGAGCAGTTTAGCACAGATCCTAGAATCTCTTCCTTCAGGTTTTCAGTATTTATTTTCATTTGCGATTTTGCATTTACTTACTTACTAGCTGCGCCCCGCGGTTTCACCAGCGTCCCGTTCTCGCGGGAAATCGGAATAAAAGGTAAACTATGTGTTATTCCCGGTATCCAACTACCTATATTCCAAGTTTCATCGCAATCAGTTTAGTAGTTTTTGCGTGAAAGAGTAACAAATTCACATACAAAATTTAGCATTTATAATATTAGTAGGTAAGATTTTTAATGAGGTACAATTACTGAAAGAAAAACCTTTAGTAGTAGTATTTAGTACCTCTAAAAATATTGTAATAAATTCAAATCCGATAAATCTACATAGTTTCCTATAAAGAACAAATCTCTGAGATAAGGGTATCAGAAACTCTACAAATCACCCATCAAAATAACCCCCACCCACTTGTTTATTTCTAAAGTTCCTCAAGAGAATTGTTAAAACATAATAACTATGTCACTGAAATATTCACTATACAATCTTATCATGACTTAAATAAACTGATAAAGCTAAATTCGTAAACATTCATCATATTTGTATGAAAGTTATTTAATTTTAATCAGTAGTTATTATATTACGTTTGATAAGATCAATATTATGTTTCTAGGTGCAGATAGGTCCACTTGAATTAACGAAGCAGATTTGGAGGCAATATGGGATACAGGGACTTTTCCGAGGCCTTGTCCCGACAATAATGAGAGAAATGCCGGGGTATTTCTTCTTCTTTGGAGGATACGAAGGTAAAATTAAATACCAGTTAATAAGTTTTTTGAGTAAGTTGTATAAAAATTCAATTTAAAGCAGGATTTCAACCTGCTACTTGCTATTGATATGCCATACCAATTAAGTTCCTGCGCGATAACCGCTACGACGCCACGAGATTGGTACCATTCAAGCATGAGATAACTAATACTCTGGAACAAACAGTCTTTAAAGCCGTTTTTACTTATTTTATCTATTAAAAGCTTTATATTAACTATACTAGCTGCTTCTCGCGTTTTACCCCCCGCGTATTCCCGATTCTGCTAGGGTTTGGGAATAAAATGAATCTCCAGAATTAATGTATGTATGTCATTTATTTGCTCGAAATATAGTTACAAAGATGTCACGTTAATAATAGTCCAGGATAATTCACCAGCACTTAACTGATCTCTGTCTATCTGCATTTACCAAGTTTCATCGTAATGGATTCTGTAGTTCTTGCGTGAAGGAGTATCAAACATTCGTTAACTTATCATCTATCTTCTATACTTATTATAAAGGAAGAGAGGACAAAACGTTTGTACTAAGAAGAAAAAAAAGAAAAAGTTGTCTAGAGGGCTTAGAAAAAGTAGTAGAACAAAATTATATAATTTTTAAAAATCATGTAAGTATGTCTGTCTGTTTCTCTGTTTATCTGTCTGTTCCTTATACAATTAAAAACTACTTATCCGATTGAAATCTGGTTTTCAATATTGTGATAGTTCTATTTACGAGGAACATCGTGGAATACTTTCCATCGAAATCCAATTAGTAGAACTAGAGTAATGAACGAAAAAGTGCAACCGCTCGAGAACCGCCCGGCCGCCCGCGCCCTTGATAACGCGTTTTCACTTCTGCGGGTGAAACCGCGGGGCGCAGCTAGTATCACATACTTACTCAAAAAATTGTAAAATTACCTAATACCGGATAAAATGACTAACTAATGTGGTAAGATTACATCAGTCTTTTGTCGTTTAACATATGACATCCTATAATAGGAACGAAGATACATCAAAGGTCAGCAGAAATCACTGATAGCGCGATGCGATAATGATATTATGCTTGTAAATAACGTCCGTAAATATCCCTGTACGAGTAGTTTCGTATGTCGAACACATTTGTCTTTTGTTATTTGTTTTTTTTTTTAATTCTTATACATTTCAAAATTGTAAGGGTTCCACCAGGCTAACTCGTTTGCCAGTTTCGTCCGCAAAAGGCCATTTAACTTACCATTCAGTTGTTGCGTTTCCATTTTCGTTTTGGTTTCTTCCAACACCAGTGTCGTGGATTCATCTGCATAACTCCCGATACCGTCGGATTATCGGAATAAAAAGTAGCTTGTGTGATATTCCTGTTTTCCAGCCATCTACAAACTAAGTTTTAACGTAATCAGTTTAACGGTTTTTGCGTGATGGAGCAAGAAACACGCACAATTTATAATATTAATAGGATAGAATTTACATATTAATCAAAACGCTAATTCTATTCTTGTTGCGGATTTAAAAGGTTCCATTTAGTTCACGTTTAGGATATCATCATGTATGACTTTTCGTGATTTCTTAACCACTACTGGTTGCCTGGTAGATATCGCTTTAAGCGATTAGGACGCCCTTTGTTCTACCTGGTTTTTAAGATATTGATCTTGTTAGTTGTGTGTAATTTTTGTGGTGTGCAATAAAGATTTAATCAATCATGAAGTTTTGTAATTCAAATTTGAAGCACTTTCTTCCGTCCAGTAATCAAGACTTAGATTATTTTCTTAGGAATTATTCTTATTACACCCTCACAAGCACCGGCCGGGTCCGAGCTTCGTTGTCCAGTCGATCGAGTGGCGACAGTCGAGTGGCGGCCGAGCAACAGACAACGAAGCGAGACATGCTCAGCTATGGTAACATCTAATTAGCATCCACCGCTACTAGTTGCTATTTACTGTCAAAAAACATATTTCGCATTCCATACATTGCTTCTTTGAAGTAATCACCGGTAACAACCACGTTACGTCAAAGCAGCAATCTACTGCAATAGCGGTGGATGCTAATTAGATGATACCACAGCAGACATGAGGCTCGCATGAGGCTCGCAATAATCTTTTATACGTTCCAGGTACTAGAGAACTCCTAGCCAATAAAGGGGAGGCAAAAGAAGACATAGGGTTCTTTAAAACAATGGTTGCCGGCGCGGTCGGCGGGCTCGTGCTGTGGACTGTGATATTCCCTTCTGACGTCATCAAATCCAGAATACAGATATCGAACAAGAAGCAGAAGTTCCTTACTGTGGGCTATGAGATTGTGAAGACCGAAGGTAAGTTTACAAAATGTTGGTAAAGTGAATGCCAGATAAGTCTGCAGGTGGTCAAAATCGCAGTCCGCTTAAGCGGCGCATCAACTATAAGTCAAACTATGCCTTATGCTCAGACTTAGGTTGAAATATATAGTCCGTACTTTGATTTTGCTGAGCACATACTTTACTCTTGGTATTTATAAAACGATCCTTGCAACTATCCAAAGTTTTTGCTTAGTAAAGACTAAGTTTTTTAAATTTAAAAAGTAAACAATCAAAAATATGTCTATGAAGTTATTTTTTTATTATCACGTAAGCTTAGAGTGGTTTCATATTAATTCTGTGGGAATATCGTAGAAAAAAATGTGTTAAGTATAACCAGTCAGAAAACGATGGTGCTTATTTTAAAGTTTTTTGTTTTTTCAATAATGGTTCATTATTTTTGGTTATTTATTAGTAAGCTGTGACGCGTTCCGACTGCAATGCAGAAGGTTGCGGGTTCGATTTCCGCCTGGTGCAACTATTAAAGCTAAGATTTGTCTGGTCTGGGTTTTTTGTATGTATCGTTATAATAATACTAATACGTACAAAAAAAAGTATAGGATGTAGTATACCGTTGTCTAATATCCTTAGTACAAGCCTAGTGCTTAGTTTGGGGTAGATCGCTCTGTGTGTAACGTTGAGCAATATTTTGTATTAATATTAATTTATGAATGTTTTACTTTCAGGTGTGCTAGCATTGTACAATGGACTGAAACCAACTTTAGTGAGAACAATACCAGCTACGGCCACCTTATTTGTAGTTTACGAATATTCTAAGAAATTGATGAGTGAAATATTTTAATAACTAGTAGGTACTTACTTAGATAAAATTGAGAATATATTTTTGCATTTATAGTATACAATGTGTTTTGGCGAGGATTACATAAGCCGAAAAGGGTAATTTTTCGACAATGTTGGTCTAGTGGTAGATATCCCGACTTTCATTTCGAATCCCGGCCGGGCACCAATGTCATTTTCTTTAGGAAAAATGTAGTATGTGCGCTATTAACATCGTTCTTACGGTGAAGGAAAAGATCGTGAGGAAACCCACGTCTTAAAGTCACGCACAAAGGCCCAGTATTGGGCTAATTACGGAAAAACACTGTTAAAAACTTTTAAAACTCTTTTGGTGGCGACTAGGCCAGTCCTTTGTGCTATTTCTGCTATTTGAAAGTTAACATTTCATCATGCAGAAAGGAAATAACAGTTTTCCAGACGTCCTAAAAATATTTGTACCTAAGAATTTTTTTCAAAAGTTAAATAGTTGTTCGTCTAGGTATCTAGAAGAAACTTCGGTTTATATTACGCTCGCCGAAATATTTTGTATTTACTCTAAGCAAGTTAATAATAGTAGGCCTTAGGTCTAATTTTTCAATCTCTAGATAAAAGATAATATCTGTGTAATAGAATGCTACACCACCCCATATAAAACGTCACATTTTAAAAAGAAATAACTTACAAAGTTTTTCACATTTATTAATATTAGAATAATTGTCTATTGTGTATCCTACTAATATTATAAATGTGAAAGTGTGTGTGTTAGGATGTTTGTTGCAAAAACTACGGAACCGATTGCGATGAAACTTGAAATAAAAGTAATTGGATACCGGGAATAACATATAGGCCACATTTTATCCCGATATTCACCCGCGTAAGTCCCGGGAACGGGACTTATGCGGGTGAAACCGCGGGGCGCAGCTGGTTAATAATAAATAGTAATCGTGTAAGTTTGAAAAGTGTTGTTAGTGTTTGATTTAATTCAACAACTATAACTTTTGTCTGTAGATTGAAAACAACTTTTAATTGTAAACTACAATTTGACATTTTGCACGGTGGTGCAAGGTGAGCAATGAACACAAGGTCGCGAGGTTCGAACCCTTTCGCGGTGCAATTATTGGAAATGCATTTTAATTATTGATTCTTGTTATTATTTTAATAAAGACCGACATCACATTTGTGATGTTCATTACATTACTTTTTCGTGGAGAAGAAAGGATATTTACTATTTCTCTACGCATACGTAGTCCACTGTTTTTTTCATGGATAAAAAAATAAGAGCGAATAAGTTGTATTAATACAAGATGTAACGGGTAAGCCCTTTTAAGCCGAAAGGTGGTTGTTCTAGACGTCTAGGCGAACAACTTTTGTTCTACAACTTTTGAAAATTCGAGATTATGTTTCACTGAAAACACAGCTGCTTTTGAAAATAAAGGTAATTGAAGGTTTGATTGTAGTAGACCAAATTAAATGAAAGGACAACATAAGTTCAATGACCTCGAACTCTAAGAAACAGCTGATCTTCAAGTAAACTTTACACTTAAAATTTTTGAAAAGTACTTCGAATTTCCAAAAGTCGTGGAACAAAAGTTGTTCGCCTAGACGTCCAGAACAACCCCCTTTCGGCATACCCGTTACACCTTCTATACCTAGCTCGGTTATCAAAAAAAAACTTAACGCCAAAAAAATAAAAGCCACAAAAAACGAGAAGAAATATTACACGAAGACGAGGCACTCAGATGGAAGACGGGCCAGTTATTCAATCAATGCTGATCGACAAAGAAAAAAAACCTGTATCTGCCCTGAAAGAACAGAAACAAACAAACATGTTTCGGTTCTTTCGGTGTTCGCTTGTTTTTCATATTCATTCTGATTAGAAATATGAAAAATACGCGATGGGAAGTAGGTCCTATGCTATGACAACATGGTCATTTCAGATACAGATTTTATGGCATAAACATATTTGCTCTCAGAGATATGTAAAACTTTAATAGACTCATTGTTTGCTCTAAGGTGTTTATCCAAAGAGGAAACAGTCGACTAACCTTTGTATGGAGAAAGACTAGATATCCATGAAATAGTATTTTAACCAACGACAAAATTCCACCAATGAACCGGGTTTTATTTTTTATTGTTATTTACTGTTTTTTAATGTTTAGTCAAATACGTAATAAATAATAATTGTTGTTATTTGTTAAAATAAATAACTAAATTGGTTTTAGTTAATTCATACATCTTTTTATTGTGGTTTTAAGATACGAAGCTGAGACTGGAATATGATAAGATTATGCAGTACAGTCATACCTTAATTTAACATTTAGCTTAATTTAGGTAATAGTACTTACAGTCCACAATTCAAATGCAGTAGGTAGGTACATACTGCATTTGAATTGTTTTGTAAAAGCTCTGGCCACGTGGTTCGATCAATCGAACTACGTCAACATTTAGTTCCAGTTGGTTCGATTAATCAAATCACGAAAAGTAGTTCATGGTGCTATAGTAGCATGACTCACTAAGAGCCCGCGCATACAGAGCGGTCAGAGTTTGCAACCTCAGACATCGCGGCGTCTAGGGGAATAGAACTCTTGGAACTCGGCGTTCCGCTTTGACCGCCCGCTGTGTGCGTTGTTATAGACTCAGTACATTCTAATGAACGCTGTACTTGGAACTCAAAACTTCTGACCGCTCTCTGTGTGCGCGGGCTCTAATACAACTTTTTAAAGTTTCTATTTCTATCATAATTTATTAATTTTTGGCGTGTAGATAGGTGAAGCCATAGAATGTACAAAATTCTAAATCTTTGGGTGAAGCAGTGGGATATAATATGCTGATGTTCGTCGGCTACATATTTGCATTAATTAACCGAACTGTGAGCTATTTATTGTAATAGAACAAAGGGAATCATGGTCGTAAAATGAGATTTGAGGTTGTAATCATGTTGTAAAACATATTTCGTCACAGAATTACTGTCACCTACTTGTCAATGTCTTGTCTTCAATCTTCTACCAAAAAGTTACTAAAATAATATTTACATAGATTTACTAGTCAAACTGAGAGATTTTATAAGTTATTTTTAAGCAACAATGTCGTCGGATGAGTACCATGTTCAGAACGAATATAAATATACAAGGAAATCCTACAAAAAGAACGGCAGGCGAGCCTGTCTCGGTAGCGAGGTGTTGGGTGTCGACAATAATGTGGATGCTTCTCATTATTGCCCGAGGGAGGAAAATACCCGTTGCTGTTCGAGGTTAGAGGAACCTACGCCTTGTAGTCCAAGAGCCGAGCTAAATATACCCACTTGTAGTTACGATGATACTGAAGGCGACGTAGCTAACATACTGCACAAGAAATGTCCGGTGATCACGCTAGCCCAGCAGCAATTGCAAAGGCTTTTAGATGAAACTGATAATATACTTTGCGATAATACGCGATGTTGCAGGTGAATTATAAACAAATCTATATACTTACCTACATAAAATAAAGCAATTAAGTACGAGACCCTGTCTGTCTGGCACTAAATATTTTTCGAAAAGAATAATTGGAACATTATGCATGATTGATAGGTACAGATCCCTAGACTGTCTTCTTACTAATATTATAAACGCGAAAGTTTGTATGTATGTATGTTAGTATGTATGTATCTATGTATGTGAGGTTGTTACTCTTTCACGCAAAAACTACTGAACCGATTGCGATGGAACTTGGAATATAGGTAGCTGGGGACCAGGATTAACACATAGGCTACTTCTTATCCCGATATTCCCGCGGGAACAGGACTTACGTGGATGAAACCGTGGGGCGCAGCTAGTATTTTCATAAGTCTGATTGTGCCACAAGCAAAAACTACTGGAACTGGCTTAGTAAGATGATTGCAGGTGGATTATAAATGTCTAATACAGGAAGTTGCCATTGTTTTAGTTTAGATATCTTAGCAAATACTATAGGTATTATGTTTATAAAACTTGAAACACCCAATGTCTGTAAATCGTATGTACATAACATATCCAGGATGAGATTCTTCCTTGCAAGTTGCAACCTTAGAGTATATATTAGCATAGCTTGCTTATGTATACTCAAAACTTGCAACTTTAAGGGGTTCGATATCTGCACCACAGAACTTTTTACAGAGACCATACCTACCCCCTTACTTATAAACGACTAGCTCCGCCCCGTGGTTTCACCCGCGTAAGACCCGTTCCTGCGGTAATCTGGGAATAAAAAGTAGCTTATCTGTTATTCCTTATCTGTTAATCGGTTCTGTTGCTTTTGAGTGAAATAGTAACAAAGTCACATACATACAAACTTTTAAGTTTATAATATTAGTAAGAGGTAAGATAAAATCCTACTTCCTACTAATATTATAAATCCGAAAATCTGTTTGTTTGTTTGTTTGTTCCCTCTTTACGGTCAAACGGCTCGACCGATTTGGATGAAAATTTGCATAGGGATAGTTTAAATGATGGAGAGTAACATAGGATACTTTATATCCCGAAAATCCTGCGGGATCGGGACTTACGCGGGTGATAACTATTTATTAGATGAAAATTTGAATAGGGATAGTTTAAATGATGGAGAGTAATATAGGATACTTATGATCCCGTAAATCCCGCGGGATTTGATCACGATAATCCTGCGGGATCGGGACTTACGCGGGTGATAACTATTTATTAAATGAAAATTTGCATAGAGATAGTTTATATGATGGAGAGTAATATAGGATACTTTTGATCCCGAAAATCCCGCGGGATCGGGACTTACGCGGGTGATAACTATTTATTGGATGAAAATTTGCATAGGGATAGTTTAAATGATGGAGAGTAACATAGGATACCTTTGATCCCGAAAATCCCGGAGGATCGGGACTTACGCGGGTGATAACTATTCAATGAATGAAAATCGACACAGGGGTAGGGTAAGTGATGTAGTGGCATCATCATCATCGTCATCCATCGGCATCGTCATCGTTATCGTCACTTACTGATGAAAAACAAACTTTACCTTACTTCACCTACCTACCGCAGTGCAAAACTCCACACTTAAACGGACGACCAGGGAAGTACTGATGATGCCAGGCGCGGAAGCGCCTGGCTTCAACAGTACTTCAATGGGTGACCGTTTAAGGACGCGACTCATGTGAAATCCCTTCCGATGGAATGGTTTTATTCATAACCGGTATCAAATAGATCTTTAAACAATGTATACTGTTATTGTACATGATACAAGAAGTGTCCCCTTCATTTCAAAAACAATAAAAAATAACTTTAAATACCACTATTATACAGGCAAAGTTACCCCTGTTTTACAAAATAAATCAATTTTTCTTCTAAATCCTTAACCGCTATATTTTCTTATAGGCATCATAATATTAGAAAATACAATACCTAGAACCCCTTCATCGCATTATTTCAAAATATTATTTTAATCTTCGTTAATTATTGATTTTACGAGAAATTGTAGATTTTTCACGCAATTCCATCTCGCTCATTTATATGCAATAGGACAAGGACCGTTGCTTATCATCTATCGCCGCCTTAAGTGTGGATTATTGCATTGCGGTAGGTAGGTGTTCGAACAACGCGGGTTCGCAACTAGCGCGGGTGAAACCGCGGGGCGCAGCTAGTAAATAAATAAATGTCGAGCGGTGTCGGTCTAGTTGTAGATACCCCAACTTCCATTCCGACGGTCGTGGTTTCGAATATCTTTTTCTTTAAAAAACATCGCATCGTGAGGAAACCCACGCACTAAAGCTCAATTGTAGGGCTAATTGCGGTAACACACATTTATAAAAATATTTTTACACATTTATAACTTTAACTTACAAGCGGCTAAGTAGGATGAATTAGGTAGGTACTACAATTTCTCTATAGGTAAAAAATCCCAAACTATTCTCTAAATTGTACAAATAAGTAATATTACTCAGTCAATATTGTCCGTAAACTAATAAAACTTTGTATAAGAACAGAACTTAGCTCAATACAGGTACATTTCAAGATTAACGTTTAGCAATTGTTTGATTTTAGGCACTAAAATGTTGCATAGTCGCATCTTACATCCTTTACTTACACATCTGAAATTCGCTAGCTTTATCCCTGTCACGCTATAAGGGTTATATAGGCCCTTAACCAATGACTAAGTTATGCAACGTTTGTTTCTGTCTGTCGACTTTGAAACTTCATGTCACAGTAAAAAGACAAACGATACCTACATAATATACCTAGTTTATGCAGCTGTTAACATCCTTCAGTATTATAAGGGGGTTAATATTTTCTTAATCCCTTCTCAATTTATAAAACCATAATATAGTTCCTACATTCTAGGATATTAGCACATTATGTATATAACAAAGAGAAACTTAAATCTAGTGTGGCACAACAGGCGGCCTTATCGCTCAAGGGTATTCTCTTCTATATTACATTGAGAGGTATCTACATAGTTAGATTTCTAATGATCACTTTAAATCAGTAGGTACCTATGTTGACCCTTATTATATGCATTGCAGATCTATATACGATTTCATATTTATATGCAAAGAAGTACTGAGAATGAGAAACAAGTGTTTATGTTTTCTACTTGCTTTTTTGGCGTTATCATTTCTATTTGGTGTTTTGTTTGGAGCGGCCTCTTGTGGAGAAAATCTTAGGAAATTTAATAGTCCTATTTTAACTTGTATAGATAACTATTTTATTACAGACAAATATGTACATAAAAAAGAATTTCGAGGTATTGTTTAAAATAAATAAGATTGTTAGTAATATTGGTGTTTTATTATTTTAATTTCAATAAAGTATATTTGAGCTTATTTGGATTTATGTATCTGTTAGTTACCATGACCACTTGTATCAGTTTTGGCCCTGCACTCTGTAAAGTCAATAATTTCAATTGTTTTCCTTTACTGGAGTCTAGAGCACAATAGTTGCAGCTGTTACAAATGGCTATGTCATCAGCCACTGATAGTATTCCTAATATGAATGTTTTTATATTCTTTGCATGTACTAATCCAGCTCTATCTACTAGAAATTACCAAAATTGGCTTTAGATTTACAAAGAACATAGATATTAAAAGCAGGTGTTTTAATTTAGAACCAATTTATTTAATTAAGTGTTTTTAATACATTATCCATCAGTTGCATTTTCAATTGAAATCAGCAGATTTGTCTTGACTTTTTTATCAAGAAAATTATGAACTACTTAATTGCTTACCTATTTGAAAAAATAAATAAGAATTTATTTGAAAAGCGAAGTAGTTACAACTTTATTTTATAAATAAACATCCAGTATTATACTGAATGTACCAATATTGTATAGCTAAGCCTAATACAGTGGTGTAATGACAATAAAACCAGGTTAATTAATCTAGAAGTAGTAATTAATATTAATAATATGGAGTACTTTAAGTTACTTTTCCTCACACCATTCATTTTCTTTACGAACTTGATCTTCTTCGGCTGCTGTGAAATCATTCTTAATGTTAAATGTTTTACGGATTTCTTCCGGGGTCTTTCCTTTGATCATATTTGCTACAGTCTTACAGGTGACATCTAGCAAGCCTTTGATATCTAGGTAGTTAGCGGCTAAGATGAGTTCGAACAATGTGCCTTGATCTACTTTTAAAAAGTCTGCATCCCACGATGAAATGTCATCGGTTCTCTTTTCTTTGTTCTCATCATCTTCTGGTAAGGGAGGGTCATCTTTGTGATAGGTCGCCCACTGAATAACCTTCTTGAGAATCGCGGAGTTCACATTTGGTAGCGGGACCACTTCCTCCTCGTCATCCTCCATTCCTAAATCTTCCAACATCGTTTTTATTGTTACTGAACATTTTGCGATTTCAACGTCCACTACAAACACTTCGTTATCCGAAGATTGAAGTTTTATATTAGGCATCTGAAAACAAACAAAGCTTTCTAAATAAAACAGGTAGGTACAAAAATAATCGCCGAGGCGCCATTTTAGACCAAAATAGTTTACGAGACACAAACATTGCTTACCTTTTATGAGTTCAAATTCACAACAAAATGGTTCTTATACTAAATGATGATATTATTTTGTATTTTATTACTTGGAATTCCGAAACTAATGGTGAAAATTGATGTAAAATTCAATGTATAATTTCTTCCACACGATCACAAAGCGCGACAAGGCTGGTGTTGCCAAATTGTTTGTTAAAATTGGTTAAAATAAAACAACCTGTTATAATTATTTCAACAAACGACAATTTACTGCTTATATTTACGCTATCCTACTTATTAGTAAAATAAGATTAAAAATAAATGAATTCATCAATTATATCGACTTATTAACGCCCATAAAAAGAAAAAAGAGTCTACTAAAAGTATTGGTAGTGCGAATATTTAATAAGTATGGCAACATTGTGAAGAATTATTTCTTATCGGTTGTGAACCGATTATGGCCATTAGGAAATTAGCCAGTGTCATGTATTTTAATATATTATGCAAGTTATTTGCATCGAAACAGTCAAGTCGTCATAGTTAAAGTCAAGTCTAGGGAATCATTTGTAAACACGGCGGCCATTTACAAACAATCTTTACGGAGCCTTGGAGACAACACTAAGTCAATGTTTTGCACCGATTTTCACTTTCATTCCACTTGTACACCTTCACGAAACTAAATTGATTAATATGCCCCCGAAATTAAACAATTTGCACGCATATGAACTAGGTTTCACAAAAATGAAAATTTAGCACCACATCTCCTCAACGAGTTCCCGCTAAGACTCCCATTGTGAAGAATGACGATGACGTTTTGGTCGTTCGAATGACATTCTTTTTTTTTTCTATTGGCAAACAAGATGGCAAATTATTTAATGGCCTGTGGGTCCATGGTCGAAACACGTTTCGAATTTCGATCGCGATAATTTAGAAATCAAACTAAAATCTTACTAATATTATAAACGCGAAAGTTTGTATGTATGTATGTGAGGTTGTTACTCTTTCACACAAAAACTTCTCAACTGATTGCGATGAAACTTGGAATATAGGTAGCCGGGGACCTGGATTAACACATAGGCTACTTTTTATTCCGATATTCTCGCGGGAACGGGACTTACGCGGGTGAAACCGCGGGGCGCAGCTAGTATATTATATTTATTATTATACTGTGCGATGCACGTACACTTTAAAAAGGTAAAATAAAATAGATTTATTATTTATTAAGCATGTCCCATTATTACAGAACAAGATCTACCTAATCATAAACCATGGTTTTGGAGTCTTGGCGGGAACTCGTTGAGGAGATGTGGTGCTAAATTTTCATTTTTGTGAAACCTAGTTCATATGCGTGCAAATTGTTTAATTTCGGGGGCATATTAATCAATTTAGTTTCGTGAAGGTGTACAAGTGGAATGAAAGTGAAAATCGGTGCAAAACATTGACTTAGTGTTGTCTCCAAGGCTCCGTGAAGATTGTTTGTAAATGGCCGCCGTGTTTACAAATGATTCCCTAGACTTGACTTTAACTATGACGACTTGACTGTTTCGATGCAAATAACTTGCATAATATATTAATAATACTTGACACTGGCTAATTTCCTAATGGCCATAATCGGTTCACAACCGATAAGAAATAATAACCATGGTTTGTTGTTTGAAAGATACGGCCTACTATCCTATCCTATCCTACTAATATTATAAATGTGAACGTGTGTGTTTGGCTAGATTTGGATGTCATTTTTGTTACTCAATCACGCAAAAACTACTGAACCGATTGCGATATAACTTGGAATATAAGTAGTTGGATACCGGCAATAACACATAGGCTACATTTTATCCCAATATTCCTGCGGGAACGGGACTTACGCGGGTGAAACCGCGGGGCGCAGCTAGTCCTACTTAATATTATAAAGCTGAAAGTTTGTGAGTATGTGTATAGAGTGCTTGTTACTCAATCACGTAAAAACCGCTGAACCGGTTACCATGAAACTTGGGATATAGGTAGCTGGACACCTGGAATAACACATAGGCTACTTTTTATCCTAATTTATTTATCCTTATATTTATTTATTTTTTATCCTGATAATTCCGCGGGATCAGGACTTACGCCTTTTAAGTCTTTTGGTCACAAGTTTATCGCCGATGAGCCTGTGGGGCATCTTATTGCGCTATCTCTCTTGCCCACATATTCTATCTCATAAGCATTCCACACGTTTTATTTCACTAAAACATTCTTTCTCTTTCTAACAATTTAGAATTATACGCCGGGGCACGAAAGTGTAGCGTTGACCGTTAATGCGCAGAAGTCAAAAATAAGGTATCTGAGGGGGCTGAGAGGGATAAAGGGCGGGCGTGCGTAGCGCCGATTGGCTCTCCAGTCGCTTTCCGTCCCTCGCACCGATACGACGCCCGCGCACTTCCAGTGTACAGTCGCGTACACAATTGCTTGTTGTTTTGTTAGTTTTTGTTTATTGTTAAGTTTATTTTTTTAAAGATTGTTTTCGTTAAGTTTGTTTGTAACTTTCAATAGTGAATATGCCTAGAACAAATACTGTTTTGAGAAGACAAGCGCGGAAAATGGTGTACGATGTGCATTGTTTTTTGAAAAAGGAAAGTAATGATTTGATTGATTCTTTAAAACAAATCAAACATGAGATTCACGAAGCTGCAAGTATATTACTTTGTAATTTGGACGCCAGCACTGAAGATGTAAGCCAGATTATACAGCAAACTCGACAAACTGCAGAAGTTATTAAGGCAGAAAATTTAAAATTAGATGGTATTATTAGTCATTTGGGGAAAATCCAAAAACGAACAGCAGAGGCTACAAAAACCTCAATCGCAACGGTGAGGAAAATCTCCAAACAAGCTGATAGTACTGATTTAATCACTGTATTCAGAACACCTGGAAAAAAACGTCCGAGAACACGTCCAGTAACAGGTATTGATAACTTCGACCAATGAGTAATAAAGAGGTGCATTCATAACTTCCATAAGACAAATAATGAACTTCCCACCGTCGGAAATCTGAAAAGGCAGCTAGAAGAAGATATAAATTTCAAAGGCTCAAAACGAAGTCTTAGGCGAATAATTAAGGATTTGGGGTTTCGGTGGAAAAATACCGAAAACAATCGGAAAGTGCTGATTGAAACTTCAAATATACGTTTGCAACGTATCGAATATTTGCAAAAAATTAAGAAATATCGCCAAGAGAGAAGGCCTATCGTATATACAGACGAATCTTACGTAGATTCTTCACACTCCACTCCAAAAGCCTGGACCGATGGTACTACTAAAGGCCTCAAAAAACCTATTTCGAAAGGACAGCGAGTTGTCATTGTCCACGCAGGGACTCAGACTGGGTTTATACCTAATGCGTTGCTAACTTTTAAAGCTGGTACCAAATCAGGCGACTACCACGACAATATGAACTATGAGAACTATACAAAATGGCTTAAAACACAGTTAATACCTAATTTACCACCCAATTCCGTCGTGGTAGTCGACAACGCGTCGTATCATAATAAACAGTGGGATCTCGCGCCATCTTCTAATTCTAAGAAAGCCGACATGCAGGCTTGGCTCACAGAAAAGGGCATTCAGTACGACGAGGCATTACTGAAACCTCAGCTATACAATTTAATTAAAGAAAACAAAGAAAAATTCAAAACATTTTCAATTGACCGAATCTTAGGTGAACAAGGCCATCAAGTGCTCAGACTACCACCATACCACCCAGACTTGAATCCAATCGAAATGGCATGGTCGGATATTAAACAATATGTAGGAAGCAAGAATGTGAAATGGAGTGTTAATAAATGTATAGAATTAATCCAAGAAAAAGTTTTACTGATGGGTGCATGGGATTGGGGAAAGTTATGTGAAAAGGTTAAGAAAATAGAAGATCAGTATGCAAAAAGTGACCATTTCGTAGATTTGGTGACAGAGGAATTTATTATTCGCGTTGATGCAGATAGCTCTGAGGATAGTCTTGGTGATTCGGATGACGATGCTAGTGCAGACGATCGAAGCAGCCCTGAGCCCGGGCCCTCAACGAACAAAAGGCCCCGTCGAGAGATCATAGAAGGCGTGGTACCATTTTCTGATTCAGATTAGGAACAAGCAAGCAGCGGCGGTACATAAATGTGTGTGATTGTCATATTGTCGATCTCTAACTTTTGAAAATAGTTTTTTTTTTATACTCATCTGAAATAAAAATTGTATATTTTGATAACGTTTTTATTATTCTAATCCTCGTAAACTTAAATAAATCTTGGGAATTGGAACTATTAACTTTAGGTAATAAATAATTACCAAGACATACACACACCCATGCACGTATGAACACACAAACTACGCAGTTTAGGTAAAGTTTCTATCTACCTATCTATAAGTTTCACTCGCTTAATACATTTATTACTTACCTACTCCTTAAGATTTAAATTTTAATACACATGACATTCATTAGGTACTTAAATACGATACCAACTATTTGACATAAAATTAAAACCATAAGTTATAAGTACCCGGTGCGACCGAGCTTCGCTCGGCGATTCTTTTTTGTGGCGTTTTTCCGGGAAATCTAACTATAAACTTACCAAGCCAAACTCTATCTAAATACAAAATTTCATCCAAATCGTTAGAGTAGTCGTCGAGATCCGCCAAATATATATATATTATATAGGTACAATAACGACGGTAAGAATTGCTCGTTTAAAGTAATAAGATAGTATTTGCGTGCGCGACAGTACACATGCGCAGCTATCCCCTCCAAATTTCGCTCACCGCTACACTTTCGTGCCCCGACCTGTACGCCTCGTATATGTTACTAGCCTATGATAGTGAAAATGCTAGTAAGTTTTTATAATAAACCCTGATTCCTTCTCATCGCGTATTTCATTTTGTAGAAGAGGCCAGAACCAGACCCAAGTTAGGCGTTTCACTCAGAGATCTCTGGTAAGGTAGGAGGCAGCTCTGAAGCCACTAGTAGGTAGGACTAGCTCAGTAGAACACTGGGCCACTACTCCGTACCACAGCTCTGTACTTACTACAACTTTGTACCACAACTCTGTAAAACTGCGTCTCTGTAACCACAACTACGACTACAACTTGCATCTCCCTTGCTCTGCTGCCGGGAGGTACTAATGGTATAGTAGCTCGTTGCTACAAGCCTCTTGGATATAACCATTAATTTTCAAAAGCTTTCAATAAAAAGGTAACTGATTTTTGAAGAAAGAATACTTACAGCTACTAAAGAATACTTACAGCTATTCTTTCTACATACAAACGTAGGTAGTAGACTGTTTCCTCATTGGATTTGATGTTGACATTGGACATCTCATCTCACTAATATAATAAATGCGAAAGTTTATGCGTGTCCACTAAACAGTGTTAGCTGAAGACCTGGAAACACACATAGGCCTATTTTCCCGGGATCTGGACTTACGCGGGTAAAACCGGGGGCGCAGCTATTAATTTTATATGATAAATTGATTTTAGGATAGTCTTAGAAAAAAACCTCTTCAAATGCTGAATATACATATAATGAACGATACATTTTTGACTTAATTCTAGGTATTCTTTACATTTGTGTTTTTTAATTTTATATTCTTTTTTCAGTAGTCCTACTACTATTATAAATGTATAGTATCCTAGGTATACAGTATAAAGAGGAGGGTACATCCCCCTTACCTACGTATTTTGACATTACACATCGGCTGTATGAATATACATTTATAGGTACAAACTTACCTAAAAATCATATACTTTGCGATTATTAAAATACTAACATGCATTTTTACTTATATAATATTTATAGTACTTTTCTTTGGCATATTAAGTACCCACGTGCATAATTAAATTAAATAATTACAAAATTATTTATGTTATTACTATCAACTAAAGTGTATGGATGCTATTCCAGTATAATATCTTAACAAGTTAAAACTGTTACAAACAAGTCTAATAGAATAATAAGAGCTGTAAGAAAGTAAATAGGTAAAATACTACCTACTTATGCAAAGGTGTATAATTATTATAGTGTGGAAACACCTTTATTTGACAAGGTATCAAGTTATGCATAAAATTATTCGAGTAACCCCCTTACTTATAAACGATGATTAACAACTGAATAAAACTATGTATCATTTGTCTTTTACTGTGAAAAATGATTTTACTTTTTCTATTAAAAAAAACTGCTTAAAAATAAATATTTGTATCTGGTCTGGGTGTATTTATATGTCTATTATGTATGTACTTAAAAAATAAATTTAAGTAGTATCCGTTGTCTAGTCACTGTAACACAAGCTTAACTACGGCTAGATGGCGCTGTGTGTTGGTCACAGAATTTATTATTGAACATTTACTTTCAGTCTGTGATAGATATCAGTGCCTTATAATTTTTGTTGTCATTGACTTGGTCGAATTTGTATGACACTGCCTTTTGTCACTGACCCAAAGTAAGAGCACATTAATATTATGGCATTTTACAGGTTTATATTTTCACGAAATAATGTACTTTACATTGTTACGCGAGCTGTCGACCAAAGATTGCCAAAATCGGAAGGTGCCAAATCGCAATTGCGCGTAAGTTTCACAGGCGCGAATTGAACACTAATTCTAGTTTCATAGGCTTCTTATGCACAACTTGATACGATTGATTCCCGGTCGTCCCCACCTTGTCGTCCCCACTGGGGACGAGTGGGAAAAAAAAAGTTTCACTCGTCCCCAGTGGGGACGATTGAAACTTTTTATTTCCCACTCGTTCCCGCTATAGTCCGAGAGGCAAAATTAGGTACATGGGGTTTTTAATAAGAGATTTCACGGATTGTTTAAAAGATTTAATGAAGATCTTCAGAGCAAGATTGAACAATGATTTTGATTGAAAATAATTTTAAAAGTCTGATGTAATCAATCAGTTAACGAATTTTCAATAATTCTTGCAGTTTTGATGTCCATTGTAAAAGATTGTTGAGAAGTCGGCATCTTAGGAAGAAATATTAAAAAAATGAAAAAGTCGGCGATACGGGAATGAATATTCGAAGTTTTGGAAAAGATGGCAAAGTAACGAAAGTCGGCATTGAGTACCATAACTCGTATAATAGACACCACAATACACGTATTCAACCTAATATACAATAATTTAAGAGAACATTGGCAATCATAAAAAATGTCAGTACCATCAATGTAAGCACCTATTTTAGGTAAATATTTGAATCTCTATTTAGGTAGTCAGATACTGTTCTCTAAGACAAACTTATATGTACGTAAATTGGTAAGTTTGGCGATGTAATAAACAATAGATGATATGCAATGACACACCCTCACCACCCTGTCTTATCGCATTGCATTGTATGCATGACCTTGAAATAGCCAATCAGAGCACTACAAGTGTCGGGAATGAGCTACCTATCTTATGAAGATACCTATCCCCATTGAATAAACTAGTTAAAGGAAACGAAGGAATAATAGTATTATATCTATATAGGAAAAGACCACTTGCTTTTTTTTGTTCCGCCATGACCGAAGTTTGCTAACTAAAATAATAAACCCATTTGCAAGTTGCAAAAAGCTCATTCCCGACACTTGTAGTGCTCTGATTGGCTATTTCAAGGTCATGCATACAATGCAATGCGATAAGACAGGGTGGTGAGGGTGTGTCATTGCATATCATCTATTGTTTATTACATCGCCAAACTTACCAATTTACGTACATATAAGTTTGTCTTAGAGAGCAGTATCTGACTACCTAAATAGAGATTCAAATATTTAAAAAAATATTTACCTAAAATAGGTGCTTACATTGATGGTACTGACATTTTTTATGATTGCCAATGTTCTCTTAAATTATTGTATATTAGGTTGAATACGTGTATTGTGGTGTCTATTATACGAGTTATGGTACTCAATGCCGACTTTCGTTACTTTGCCATCTTTTCCAAAACTTCGAATATTCATTCCCGTATCGCCGACTTTTTCATTTTTTTAATATTTCTTCCTAAGATGCCGACTTCTCAACAATCTTTTACAATGGACATCAAAACTGCAAGAATTATTGAAAATTCGTTAACTGATTGATTACATCAGACTTTTAAAATTATTTTCAATCAAAATCATTGTTCAATCTTGCTCTGAAGATCTTCATTAAATCTTTTAAACAATCCGTGAAATCTCTTATTAAAAACCCCATGTACCTAATTTTGCCTCTCGGACTATAGCGGGAACGAGTGGGAAATAAAAAGTTTCAATCGTCCCCACTGGGGACGAGTGAAACTTTTTTTTGAGTGAACAATCTTTTACAATGGACATCAAAACTGCAAGAATTATTGAAAATTCGTTAACTGATTGATTACATCAGACTTTTAAAATTATTTTCAATCAAAATCATTGTTCAATCTTGCTCTGAAGATCTTCATTAAATCTTTTAAACAATCCGTGAAATCTCTTATTAAAAACCCCATGTACCTAATTTTGCCTCTCGGACTATAGCGGGAACGAGTGGGAAATAAAAAGTTTCAATCGTCCCCACTGGGGACGAGTGAAACTTTTTTTTTCCCACTCGTCCCCAGTGGGGACGACAAGGTGGGGACGACCGGGAATAAATCCTTGATACAACTAATGTACCATTATTCATTAAAAATACGCTATGGCTATTATTTATTCTGTAGTTATGGTACTTATGTGTACATAATTTTGACTATGTATAAATTACTAATTTGATTTTTAGTCTACTAAATTAACAAAAAATAACTATAGGTAGGTACTACTAAGTACCAATATTCGTTTAGGTTACATAATACCTATGCATGCATAACTTGATATCAATATTTAAAATAATATATTGCTGAAACTCTTAATATAATGTTAATGACATACAGATCTCAAATTTGAATGATTAAGGCAGACTACATAACCCTACTTAAAATTAGAGACTCCTGTAAAAATTAAGCATCTTCCAAATTTAAAAATTAGTAGGTATGGGAGAATTTTTGAGTTGAGTTTCTTAATTGTTTAAGTAGAAGCAGTTCTGTATTCGTCTGTAAATATGTAACATTAAGAGGTCACTCCTTGAAATTAACATTACATTTCAATGACAGGCCTCTTAAGAATTTATAATAGGTGAGAATGACTTTGTTGATACTAAAACAACTTTTTGTAATAGGTAAGGTTAGGGTATAAGTATCAAAAAGTATAATAATCAGTAGAAAAATTGATAAAATTTGACACATTTGAGTTCTAAAATGTACCTAACACAATAATCAGACTACCTCTTTAGGACAAGAATGTATTGGATATTTGGTGTTGATGTGTTACAGCTTCCCTTCGTAATTCCCGTTGAGTTCAACTTGCCGTCGATTTGGGAATACGATGCTTTCGATAACGGGGCTGGAAAATGCTACCACGCAAGGAGCAAGCAGAAATTGTCGACGTTATTTTAAAGCCATAGTTGAACTCGACGGAAGTTACGCGGGGGCAGGTTATTTTTATAATATTTTATTACTTACAAATAAATAGGTAAGTACTTAACATAAACATTGTTATTCTAATATTTTCTAATACATATATTTTTTGTAAATAAATTGTTTTTTTTATTTTCATGTAAATAGACATTTATTTTAAAGCCATCAACAAGATCAATCCAAAATCCATACCATACATCATAAAATATTTGATTAAATTTATATTTCTACAAATAAAGCACCAAAAAAGCAGAAATAAAATAGTTATTATAAAAATACCTTATACCAAAATCAAAATAAGGAACTTTGTTTTACACAGCAAACACTCATAAAAAATATAAGCTTAAACATTTGAAAATATCACATTAATTAGCACTTATAAATAAAATAAATTCTATGTCCTTTCTGAGCACTGGGCCTTAGCTTAAGCAATTAAAAAAATGAAAATGTTTATCCCTACAAATAATGGACATCATTTAAATTAACTTAATGTTTCCCTGTGGTATTTTAGTTCCCTCCTCTTTATTAAAGTATTCACACAGTTTAAAGGGGACCACAAAATACCTTAAGGTATTTATTTTTTTATCAGATTAAAAACAATGAACAAAACTTAATTTTTTTAATAAATTGTATTTGAAGTAAGTAATATGAAAATCTACTTATTTTCACAGTTTCCGTATACTATTATTTTAATTGCTTATGCTCAGACCACAAGTATTTATCGAAATTGTATCAGATCAATTCGCGTTTTCTAATCTTTCTTTGATGCGAAAGTAAATTTTTAAACTGGGGCGCAGTATTGTGCATAGCATAATACTCAACACAAGTACAAAACCAGTGTACCTGAGTGCCTCACCAAATGTCCACCAGTTTGAGAATAGTCCTAACAAAATGGTGATAACTCCAAGTAAAAATGTGACCAGACCAACTGTAGCATGCAGAAGTTTAGTGTAGATAGGAGCTAAATAGTGCTTTAGTTTTAAACTATAAAGAGCTCCAAGTCCACCAAGCATGGTAACTAACATAAAAACAAATGCTGACAATCCAAATTTTGCATGAAGGCTTGCAAAATGTTCTTTTCCTTTAATAATTTTGTTTGACAATATGACTAGAAACCCTGTTAAAATGATTATACCACCAATAACTTGCAGGACCCAATGACGAGCACTTCTCAGACGCATCGGCATCCATTCTGTTGCCAAATCACCCGGCGTTATAGCATTTACAGCTGAAGTCATAAAAATCATCCACTGGAAAATATACAACATTAATTAATATTAAAATATGAGCTAGGTTACTTGGCTATAAAAGTATAAAGGCAATAACAGTGAATTGTGTATACCTATATCAGCGGGTCAATAGATAGTATTGCAACTGATCATAAGAGTTGTAGCTGATTTAAATGTAATTTAGTACATAAGTAATTAAGATGGACAGACATAATTGAACAACTAGAGATACCTCTCAGCCCAGTTTTACATCAGGTAAAAACTGATATGTGTTGCACATGCAGGGTCACATTTTTCATCAATGAGGCAACATCAGAGCACAAGGGAGTAATCTACAAGACTATAATCAGGCCTATGTTTTTATTTGGAGCTCAGTTATGGTCTTCTTAATATGATGGAGAAAAGAACAAACTGTTGTGGTTCAATCAGTACTTGAAAGTACCTTAATGTTTGTAAAGCAAGAGGGAAATTAAAAAGTGGGAAGAGGGTAGATGCAGGATAGTGGCAAGAGTGCAGGAAGATGCTTAGAACTACTTATAGATAAGTAAGATACTTACTCCAAGTGTCATGAGACTAGGATGAAAAGAAAACAAAGAAACTTCCGAAAACGAACAGTATAATATTATTCCCAGAAAGATTAGGGAACATATGTTACTGAAGATGTTCATATAGCTTATCGTCGCTGGTGCGTTCTGAGATACTAAACGAGATGATTCTGAGTTTCTATCAGCAGCCATATCTGCGTTATCAGCAGAAAAGTTATCCATTCGGTTTAGATAAAGTTTATTTCACTTCTTACACTTTGCAACACAATCGGTCTCAAGCCACTTTTAATAGAAGGACAATTCAATAGTAAGATGATAGCGGTATTCGATAACCAGACAAGACGCGGATTATCGTGTTTTAATTGAAAAATATTGATTTATTGATTGTATGCTCAAACAAATATCGCCTGCTGGCAAGGGGCAGACAGGGGAGGTTGGACAACAAGTGACACTGACAGAGAAGATTATTATTTCTTATCGGTTGTGAACCGATTATGGCCATTAGGAAATTAGCCAGTGTCAAGTATTATTAATATATTATGCAAGTTATTTGCATCGAAACAGTCAAGTCGTCATAGTTAAAGTCAAGTCTAGGGAATCATTTGTAAACGCGGCGGCCATTTACAAACAATCTTCACGGAGCCTTGGAGACAACACTAAGTCAATGTTTTGCACCGATTTTCACTTTTTATTCCACTTGTACACCTTCACGAAACTAAATTGATTAATATGCCCCCGAAATTAAACAATTTGCACGCATATGAACTAGGTTTCACAAAAATGAAAATTTAGCACCACATCTCCTCAAGGAGTTCCCGCCAAGACTCCGACAGAGAAGATATGATGACAGAAATGACACATATAAATGTGCTGCCAGTTGTTAAAATTCAAAACATCCAAATTTGTTTAACAAATTCCTGAATTTCAACGAAATCCTTATTAGCTTATTATGGCTTTCTAAAAAAAAACTATTTTTATCACAAACAGTTTTAGGATTACAAGATTTGCAGAGTGAATAATATTATGATTAAACTTCATATCAATAAGACAACCACAATGTTAAAAAAAGTTTACGTATTGTGTAAAAATGACATTACGCATAGCAATACCTAAGTTTAGGTTCAAAAAAAAGGACGGCATGACAGTGTTCTTTTGTTCTCTTGCATTTGACTAGAATATATACGGAAAATGTATCTTACTCCAAAGCAATAAGATCCATAATTCCTTTAGCAACTTATTGGTACACCTTTTTATTTCAGGTAAAAAAACAAAGACAGAAGTATTGGTACATGTCGAGACTTGTTCGATTGCTGCCGATGTCTAGCCTGTTGATTGGTCGAGAGGAAGTTGACCTGAGGGACAGGCATGTTTTGATTTGTCAAGCAAGTTTTGCCTGTGAGTTTTGCCCGGAAAGTCACACGAGACGAATGTCTTGGATGGAAATTGTTGGTTGTGTTTACGTGCCGTAAACATTAATTGTTTTAAAAACTAGTAATTGTGATTGTAGTGTAGTGTTTTACTGGAAAGTGGATTTAATATCTAACATTTACGATGTAAGTACTCTTTTATATACTTCCAAAACCAAATTCAAATAAATAATTTATAGTAGGTACCTATGTTTGTTTTATGTTTATTTTAATTTTGATAATAAAATAATTGTTTTTTAAAGGCTGCAACTTTCAACAGGTTATTTATTTAGTACAGTAGTGCTAGCAGGTAGGTTAGGGTCATTACCAGCTGTTTGTAACTTTATTTAGGTAGGTATACATAATAATATCTACTCACAGGTAGGTCTGTACCCTCACGAACCACCCTTGTTATGACGTCATGGTCATAATGTATCTGTCCACCTGACCTGCAACTTTAAATGTAGATCCTCTAAATGTTTATCTGTACTATTTAAAAAAAATCTTATTATGTTTTTTTCCAATGTAGTCTAAAAGTTTAGTATAGGTAACTTATTACCATTTTTTTTGTTTTTCTGCTGTTTAAAAATTATTATAATTTGAAACAATTACCTATGTTATTTAATCGGTAAACATCTGAGGCAGGTGCACAGACAGTTTGGCCATTTTTTCATGTTTTATAGCCAATATGTGTGTAGCATCCTCCAAGTAAATTGTTACCCGAAATAGGTACCTATTCAATCTATCAATAAATTTTTAGTTAACCACAGAATCCTACTATTCTACTAATACCTGTTATAAAAAGTTTCTGTCTAATTCAGTATGTTGTTTCTGTCTAATTTATTTCCTTATGCAAAAACTACTGTACCAATTGTGATGAAACTTGGTGTTTCGATAGTTGCAAAGAAAAGTTGTTTTATTAGTACTTATTTAATGTTATAGCGGCAACAGAAATATAAAATGTTTGAAAAATTCCACTGTAGCTATCATGGTTCATGCAGCCTGTTGACAGATGGACAATGGAGTCTTAGTAAAGAGGCCCCGTTTTTACCTTTTCGGTACGAAACCTTAAGTCTCAGCTTGACTGAACTGCAACTTATATCCATCGCTGATAATGCATAAGACCTCAAGATGACTCATTTAGGTTGGCTCTTATCTGAATCCAAGATTAATAATAATTAACAGCTTTTTTTGTTTATTATTCATCATTCAATGGCTAAATTTTTTAGCTGTTGTTGTCTATAATTGAATGTGAATGGACTCATTTAACTAAACATATAGAAGCGGGCCCAACAAGAATCCCAAGGTGCATAGAAAGTCAAAGGTTCTCACCTAGAACAGGTACCTTCTACATATTCTTCTTCTCATCTAAACAATTTACCGGTTGCATTCCTCTCGGAATCGCGTGGTCCTTTAGACACCAAATTATTCAGGGTCAGCACAGTAGGTCAGTCATCCATCATTCACTATAACTTCTGCTTTATTTGGCTTTATTTTATATTTTTACGGCCGTCCGCCTTCCTGACACCAACCCTCCTAGAGACGAAGCAGTTTATCCGCCACCGCGCAGGTAGACCTCAAGGTGTGCTAGACTCCCCCAGGCAGGATCCATAAGTCGTTTTTTACAACACCCAGGTTAAGAGATGGGGTAACCCTATTCTATGCCGAGGCTACATGGCCATAGAATAAATCTTACTAATATTACGCGAAAGATTGTATGTATGTATGAATGTGTGTGAGGTTGTTACTTTTTCACACAAAAACTAATGAACCGATTGCGATGAAACTTGGAATTGGGTAGCTGGATACCGGGAATAACACATAGGCTACATTTTATCCCGATATTCCCGCGGGAACGGGACTAACGCGGGTGAAACCGCGGGGCGCAGCTAGTAGGTACATAAATTCATTTCAAAAATATCCTCCGGCCATCCTCCGGCCCGGAACGCTCCAGGTTCCGATTCCCGATGTATACCGGCGCAGGGCTACTTTTATTTTACGAAAAAGAAAGTAAATCTGTCATTATAGTAGACACGTACTATTCCAGGGGATAGCTCATGGAATAGTCCGTGTCATGCAACAGCTCGTGCACATTGTATGGCACCACATTACGGGTTATTGCGTCATAATTTCGTCAAGGATCCTACCTACGCGATTCCCGGACGCTACATTTTCTTATCAAACGTAACGTCATCCAATAACTACTCTATTAGGGTCAAAAAGGGTAATTTTTAACTTGCGATTATTACTATTATATAAATACCTACCTAGTAGATAACGTATAGAGTACATAGGTACTTACCCGACCGATGTAACTCGTTCGAAACATTGGGTCAATACAGAGTAAAAAGTACTGTAATGAGATCGCCATTAGCGTTTTAAATGTCCTAACTAAAGTAAATTCCCTAAGTAAATAGGTTCCTAACCCACCTAGGTAGGTATGAATATGTAAATAAAAGCATTTTAATATTATTGTAATTATTTATTTAGGACAATTTCATAAACATCGTACCTACATACTTAACATAAAATAATATGTACCTAATACAGAAAATGAATTACTGGATATACCTAGTTATCATTGCAAATAAATCTTCTTCTATCTATATTAAAGAAAGTCGTGTTAGTTACACCATTTATAACTCAAAAACGGCCGAGCCGATTTGGCTGAAAATTGGTGGGGAGGTAGCTTAGAACCAGGAGAAGGACATAGAATACTTTTAATCCCGCGGGAACTGAAACGGGAACGGGACTTACGCGGGTGAAACCGCGGGGCGCAGCTAGTATAACATAAAGGAAAATAAAACACCTGACGAAACATAAAATAAAACAATCATCTTACTAATCTCTGTTACTAATATTATAAACGCGAAAGTTTGTATGTAAGTATGTATGTATGTATGTGAGTTTGTTACTCTTTCACGCAAAAACTACTCAACTGATTGCGATGAAACTTGGAATATAGGTAGCTGGATACCGGGAATAACACCTAGGCTACATTTATCCCGAAATTCCCGCGGGAACGCGACTTACGCGGGTGAAACCGCGGGGCGCCGTAAAATAATATAAGTAATACAGAAAGCCAATTACAGGATATAGGTAGTTATCATTGCAAATAAATATAACCTAAAGGAAAATAAAAAAAACCTGACGAAACAGAAAATAAAACAATCATATTATACCTATGTTATTAACAGTTTATGTACCTATAATGGGGTACTACGCAACGCAAATGGTCGTCGATGAATCCTGGCCGTATCACCCCGTGCAAGTCACTGAGTATTCGTAAAACCGGTAGATGAATCACGCGCATTCACCGCGACTAGAGCAACCACAGCGGGAGCGCAGGGAAATAACAAAAAAACGAATTGTGTTATTTTTAGTTACAAAGTCGTTATTGGCAGAAAGCAGTCGTTGTAGGTTTGATGTTGCATTTATAAGTAGGTAGTTACCGATCTACGTCTATGCGGTTACCTGCTTAGTACTTAAATACAACTAACATTTCTGCAAGGTTTTACTTACGCGCGAAACCTGGGAATTAAATAACCCTTCCTGGTAGGGTTGCCATGCCAACCGTACTATATTATATCGTATTGTACTATATTTCAGGTCTACGTACTATATACTTTTTAAAAAACATAGTACGCAAAAATACTATATTTTTAACATACACATTTTTTTCAAAGTTATTTTTAATATTCTGGCTATGTGTAAACAAAAGCTGTAAGAGACTTACAACTGGCTGGTAACCTGCTGCAGCACCTTCTCGCTGTTTTACTCACTCTTGAGGCGGAAAGAGGACATGTTGCAAAGTTCAAAGAGAATCTCTTCTAGGAACATCTTTTAATAGTAGATCTATACGTTATACAATATTGAGATGAATGAAATGAAATTGAAATTGAAATAATTTATTTTCAGACAAAGTTTATTTCAAAGTTATTTTTAATATTCTGGCTATGTGTAAACAAAAGCTGTAAGAGACTTACAACTGGCTGGTAACCTGCTGCAGCACCTTCTCGCTGTTTTACTCACTCTTGAGGCGGAAAGAGGACATGTTGCAAAGTTCAAAGAGAATCTCTTCTAGGAACATCTTTCAATAGTAGATCTATACGTTATACAATATTGAGATGAATGAAATGAAATTGAAATTGAAATAATTTATTTTCAGACAAAGTCCATAGTGTTAGTAACATTATCTTAAGAACTAGGGTTAGAATATTAATAACTATTAGGTACAGTCATTAATCACTATGGCCAGTATGGAGCTTCATCCAGTGACGCAGTAAGGGTGAGTCCCACCTGTCCTTGA
The DNA here is from genome assembly GCA_949358125.1 of Idaea dimidiata. NCBI lineage: Eukaryota > Metazoa > Arthropoda > Insecta > Lepidoptera > Geometridae > Idaea > Idaea dimidiata. The sequence continues at coordinate 7,249,419 of OX442339.1, read as the reverse complement.
AAACATTCAGAAGACTGGTGGAGGCGGAGCGGAGTCGAGCCAGCACAGAGGCCGATCGCTTTCTGATTATAGAATAAAAGTCATCCGTGTGTGCCTCTGCAAACATGCCGGATGCACTACACCGCACCGCCACGGCAACCCCAACAGTATCCTGAATGCATTATTATATTGGACACGTAAGAAACGAAATATAAGAATTGGTATCATTTAGTCCAAATCACACAATGGTTGTTTGTGTAATGTAAAATGAGTCAAGTAATTATGTATTGGAGAGAAGCAAACATCAATTTTATAAAATAAATAGGTTTAATACAAAAAGTTTGTCGGGTTTTCTTTAAGTTAATCTACACAAACACCATTAATATTTTTATTTTATTTTTCAATTCAATTAAATTCATTTAGTTATATATTTCTCATAAACATGGGTACATAAAAAAGATGTTATGAAATTCATAAAGAAAGAAGATAAGTAGTTTATTATTGTAACAAATGATGTCATATTATGTTTTAAAAACGCAAAGAAAGGTTGCCGGGAAGAGATCCTTCAGGCCATCTTTTTACGTTTTCCTGTAAGTACCTATGTATTATTTATGAAGTATACACTACAAAAAGCCTAATAATAATAATAAAACTCCCTTAAAATTATAAAAATATTTTTATAGATCGTCTCACAAATATAATAATATAGGTAACTATTATATTTATTTTACACCTGCAGTTTCAGAACTAACTCTATTGCTTATTGTAAACAAATATCCAACAGCTGATGAGTTGATTCAGTCGTAATAGGTATTATGTTACTTGCTTGTGTCAGATTATTTAATGGCCTTTAGAATCGTGACTCATCCATCATGTAGTAAACGGGTAATACATACGTTTTGGTACCAAATGGGTACCAAAACGTATGTACTTACACTTATACTTTGTGGTTGCAAATGACGAACCTGCTGCTGCTATCAAGGTTTTTCTACTCGGAAGTTCTTATTTAGTGTTCGACACTCATAGCATGAAACACCTACGGACTTTTAAAAGTTATAAGAAGGCTTAAAAAAAGATAAATGTACCTGTCAAACAAGACCGTGGTATGGTGTCTAATGGTGTTAGCAAACCTTGTAGGTACCTAGGTAATTCTATTATTATTTTACCTTGCTTGACAAAAGCCAGCCTAGCCATTCTATTCATCTTTTGTCTCTATGACTATACATATAATAAAGAAAATTAATAAGTATGCCAAATCGGTTGAAAGTTTGTTATGACTGTGTGTGACTGAAAATTAAAAAAAATATGTCATCCACAAAATACCTAAATGTAAAGTAGGTACCTACCTAGTTGATGAATTTATTGGTAACTGCGTTCTGCGGTTTCACCCGCGTAAGTCCCGATCCCGTGGAAATATCTGGAACCACAGTAGGCTATGTTACTACTCGATAATGTAGTTTTCTATTAGTGAAATAATTTTTAAAATCGGTCCTGTACTTTCGGAGATGACCCTAAAATAAACTTATTGTAAGTACCAGAATAATTAAAATTACAACTTTTAAATCCTTATAAATACAAATATAGGTATACCACATAACCTTACGTTAGTATAGTTTTAAAATAGTTCAATAACGCTCTCCCGCATATACCAACCTACCGTTCACCTGTCTGCTATACTTTAAAGACTCATTCTTCTCCAACCAACCAAGGTCGTCTCAATACCTACTTATCCGTTTTGCACTTGACTCATTTTACATTACACAAACAACCATTGTGTGATTTCGACTAAATGATACCAATTTTATATTTCATTCATCTCAATATTGTATAACGTTTCTACTATTGAAAGATGTTCCTAGAAGATATTCTCTTTGAACTTTGCAACATGTCCTCTTTCCGCCTCAAGAGCAATGAGTCTATTAAAGTCAAGAGTGAGTAAAACAGCGGGAAGGTGTTGCAGCAGGTTACCAGCCAGTTGTAAGTCTCTTACAGCTTTTGTTTAACTAAAGCTAAAAGTTTCGACTTTGGTTTTGACTCAAAACCAAAGACGATTAATTTATCTATGATCAAAACCAATGTGATAAGATTAATTAATAATTTAAAATCTACGCTGGGTTATAAATTTATGACCTTGATATTAATTACCTAACAAACAGTAAACTTTTAAAATTCACATGCTTTGTTGATTTATCTCCTCGTGACGAAGACCATTGTAACATGGTTGAAACGTCGAGGTAAGATAATAAAGAGCCGGTTAAATGAAATGTAAACAGTAGGTAAACAAACAAATTTAGAATTCGGTACCTATTCAATAAGTAATGAAATATTAGGGCTGCACTCGCACTCTGACTGCAGACTGCAGAGCTTTGTCCGTGCTTTACAATGGCCGAACGCCTGTGTCGCGGTTCATCAAGAGTTTTTTTTCCATAATATCTGGCTGGCCTCAGGATCTGCTCCAAAGTGCGTAAAACTACTTATAAAATGCGAAATCAATTCAGCAACTTTCGCAAGTCATTCGTAAATCGTACCCAACAAGTCAACACATCACATCGATTTTATTATTAACTGGAAACTATTGCGTCATTCGCTGCTCTGAGCCGAGAGGTACAAAATGATCAACAAAGAGTACCGCCCGAGATGTGCTGGCGATGGCAATACGAGTAGGTATTTATAATAAACATTAAAATAGTCCTGTGAATAAGCAAAGCAGCTCGTTTACTTGTGTCGACGGCCTTTTGTAGCGTGCTACTCCCACGTATCAACATCTCGCAATTTGTCTCTGTCTTATTTACTGATAACAAACATATCAACAGATAGTTATTACGATGGACTGGCTCGAAGCTTTATGGAGTTAATTCCTAACAAATGTGTCAGGTTGAGACATATTCACTACAATAATGTTTCTACTGAACAGGCCGATACCTAATATACTTATCTATCTATATACGTAGTCCGTACTATAGTAGATACATAAACAGGTAGTTCTAGAAAGGAACAATTATTTATCTACATACTACGCAGTTTGTACCATAATGTGCATTAGTCATCTGAAACAGACAAATAAAATGCATTTGTGTTGTGTTACATTGCAGCTGTAATTTGTTATTAACGCGTTCAAAGATAAAAGATCTAGAAATAAAAATTGTATAATATACTTTTATATTCGCTGAGGGTGCATAAAAAGATGAGAAGACCATACCTTACCTCGATTTGTAATCAGCTCGAAAGCTTGGAGCTTTCTTCCCGAAAAAGTATTTTTATTAAATTGAAAGGGATTTCGCTAATACCTTTACTGTAAATGCCTTAGGGAATTATAATTAAACAAACCCCTAGACTTGATTTAACGTTTGTTTTACGTTTCAGGTTCACCATCATAGTGTTATTATCTGCTCTGCTAAGTGCAACGACGCACGCGCAGCCAGCGCAAATTATAATTAAACAAACCCCTAGACTTGATTTAACGTTTGTTTTACGTTTCAGGTTCACCATCATAGTGTTATTATCTGCTCTGCTAAGTGCAACGACGCACGCGCAGCCAGCGCATTGCCTTGACAATACTCAATGTCCCGAGGGAAGCTACTGCGCTACCGAGGCCGCATTATGCGTCAAGTGCTTTAGTTGCGAAGACTTCAGCAGGAACCCTGGACCTGAAAAAGAGTGTATTAAAACTGTTGGCGAGTGTGGACCATGTTTGGATGGGTAGGTATATTTTACTAACTGAGAGGGTAAATCCCTGATTTATTTACCATGTTAGTCATGGAGAGGATCGTAAGATATTGGGCAGTCATATCTTAGAATCCTCCTGTCGCCCATTTAATTTATTTACTTCCAATTAGATGCCTTAAAGGCCCCAAAATGTTGATGTTATTTGATTTCTGTAGAACTGAATTGCCGTTTTGGTGTATAGGCGGTATGAGATATATTATCCAAGTTTCCCTTAGTTATTTCCCTCCTTCTCCTATCTCCCTTATATACAATATTTATTAATCACATTAACAATACTTAAATAGAGTGCAGCAGTCTCAAAATTCATTCTATTTACAATAATAATTACTTCAAGACTGTTCTTTAGAGTTATATATTTTAAAAAGAAAAACTCTGACTCATTCTTCACGAAATCTTCGAAACTACAAGTGCTTGGGACTCCAAGCACTTCTAGTTACAGGTTTGTGACTTCAAATGGTTCAAAATCTTCAATTTCTGATGATAATATTAACACCCTTGTGTCCCATTTCAGGTTAGTTGCAGACCAAACACTGCACTGCTTCCCACCAGTCGATGAGACCGCCGGATTGCCACCCTATGCCTGGGCTATCATAATCGGAATTCTCGTACTAGTGGCGTTCATCATCGTTGTCGTTTTCATATACCTGTTCAGAGGAAATGTTTTTAAGATATGTAAGTATACTATGTTGCTTTAATTTTTATGGGGATTAAATAATGGTTTTTCTAGTATTTTGACATTTGTAGGGACATATTTATCTCGTTTTCCCACTTAGGCGATATGCTGCATTAATTATTATTTTATTTTATCTGCCTTCGGTCTTCACCTTATCGCGGTTAACTACCGTGGTTTTTAACCTTCATGTTCAAACAGTTATATCAACTGGCAGATTTTATACGTCTCGAGCCCTTTATCGGCTAAATTATAGGCCGAGGGCACGCTGCCGGAAATTTCCTAAACGGAATTTACACAGGCATTCAGCACACATCGAAATGAACACAACGAAGGGTACACATCGTGTACACACCGACGACGATTTCTTTCCATACTAATATTCTGTATGTGTCTCTACTTTACTATAACTTGCTTTGTTATTTTTATTTAAAGAAGTGCTTAAATTAAGTACCTCTACTCTATATTGTATGTCCGGGATGGACAAACTTGATACCTTTAATATTTCATGTCACCTTAATGTACACAGTTATTCAATAAATTTTCTTGATTCTTGATTCATTCCGTCAGCTTATAAAGACTTAATTTAATACTATTATTATCTCCAGCGAGTCGAACACGGCTGCACGGGCCGAGTCCTCACGGTGGTAATGGGTCTCTGTCGGTGCACGCAAGCGCGCCGGACCCGCCACCGCCATACAACCCGTATTCTCCACTGCGACCTGACTCTCCACCGACGCACATGCCGCGGGATGAGATGCCATACATCGATACCAGGGATGAAGGTATGTTGGCAGTTGGCAACATTTGGATGTAATTTCTTCTATGGTTTTCGCGATTTTGGATAATAAAACACTTTATTTACTGGGTTTAATAACGTTTTATTCATGATTTTTAAACGAACCGAGCTTTCGCCAAGTTTACAGTTGGCTTTTACAAGGTTGACTTGAACCTTGAAAACAGTCAACTGTTGACAAGGTTGACTGTTTTCAAGGTTGGCTTTTTCAAGGTAAATAAAGTGTATCATTATACTAAGTATATTGCCAACAGATCATGACACAGCGGGTCCATTCATAAAGCGCGCTCCGTCGGACGGGTCGCGACCCGCGCCGCGCGAGGCGGACGGCAGTCAGAACGCCAGGGTGTACAACAAGCCGGTGTATATGCGACACAGATCGCCCTCGTAAGTTTTTTTTTTAATTTTCTTCTTCTTTGTTTATATGGCTTATTCCATTTGGACATTAGCCAGTGTCAAGTATTATTAATATTTGCAGGTTTTTGCATTGCATCGAAACAGTCAAGTCGTCATAGTTAAAGTCAAGTCGAGGGATTCATTGTGAAACGGGAGCCATTTTTTACAACGTTTGTTCATGGAGCTTTGGAGATAACGCTAAAGTCCATGTTTTGCACCGATTTTCACTTTCATTTAAACTTGTACACTTTCACGATACTAAATTGATTATTATGCCCCCGAGATTAAACAATTTACACGCATTTGAACTAGGTTTAACAACAACACATCTCCTAACCGCGTTCCCGCCAAAATTCCTTATTATTTCTTATCGGTTGTGAACCGATTATGGCCATTTGGAAAGTAGCCAGTATCAAGTATTTTTTTTTCAAGTTATTTGCAATTTGCATCAAAACAGTTAAGTCGTCGTAGTAAAAGTCAAGTCAAGGAAGTCCCTGGAAATGGACATAGTACTAAGGAGTCCAGCAGTGGACGCCTTACGACTGATATCCTGGTATAAATCAAATAGAAATAAAAAAATACTTAAATAAAAAACAAGTGAAGACACCGTTTAGATTGAGGATCTTGTTTTTGACAAACAGGCATTAGACAGACAATCGAATGATCTTATAAGGATTTAATTTTATATATTGTGGTACAGACAAAACCATTAACAATTTTATTAACAGGCCAGAGCCAAAATTCGAAGACGATGACAACTTCTCCCCGATCCAGGACGAAGATACAACCGAAAGCACTTGGACTCCTGCTGACTCGAATAACATCAAGTGAGTTTACCACTAAATAATAAAATAACATTAAAACACTTGGGTTGAGTTGTGCTGCTATACTTGTTAGTTGCTCGTTAGTTAGTTTGGATCAAGTGAAGATTAAATTATTTGTTATCTATCCAAACTTCGTAAGGTAGCGCGCCAGTCTATACTAAATATACACAAATTGTGTTAATTGATTATGCCAATTTCAAATGGTTTCATTGTGTTTGGATTGGAGGAGGTGGTAATATGTTTAAGGTCAATGATGTTCTTACATAACAGTAACTTAATATAATTTTGTTTATGCTGCTCGGATGTTGCTAGGATTTAAATTTGATAAACAGGTGAGTTTAAAATGGAGCCTCTTAAAATCTCAGCATAAACAAGGCTTTGACATAGGTACTTAAAAGTAGTCATACAAAGAAAGTCAAAGTCAAAAGTCAAAGTCATTTTTTTTTTATTGGATATATTGATCACTTTAAATACGTCGAGTGTTTTTACAACTATGACTCTAGTGTGGCTTCGGAACGCGCCCTCCGATGAGAAGACGCCACAAGAAACTCATGGGGTTTTTTGTGATCATGTTTTTATTTACAATCGTATTGTTTTTGGCAGTCTATGTATCCATATAGCCTTAGTAATAAATGGGGGTAAGGTCAGAGTAGTTATTCCTCTTTTTGTTTCTGTTTGTCAACTTTGAAAGTTCAATATAAATATAAATATTGCACTACATTGCACACAGCGTAATCTAGCCCCAAACTAAGCACTAGGCTTGTACTATGGGTACTAGACGACGGATATACTATATATCACCATATCATATCATATACCTTACTTCACTTTATTTACATCTTTATGATTTAATTCCCTACAGTGGCAATACATCATCGAATGAGACAAGTACGAGTATAGTGCGAGCGCCCCGCACCACCGGTCCGGATGCGGGTGCGGGTGCGGGTGCGGAGGCGGGGGCGGGGGCGGGGGAAGCTAGCCCCTTGCCGGCGTTACTGGCGGCTGCGATGGACACCACGCTGCTAGAACCTCCCGCCAAGAAGGCCAAGGAACATGTCAATGTAAGTAAATAGATATTGCACGATATTACACACAGCTAAATCTAGCCCCAAACTGAGTACTAGGCGTTTCTTATCGGTACTAGACAATGGATATACTATATTTTATAGTTTTTTTTTGTAAATACATATATACGATACATATAATACGCCCAGAACCAGAAACAAACATTTATGGTTAGCAGAAATATTTGTTCCCGGCGGGAATCCAACCTGCAACCTTCTGCGTTGCAGAAGAGAGGCTCGCCGCGCCACTGAGGCCGTCTATCACAAAGTTTGATTATACCTCACCCCCTGCCCGAAACAGTGAGTTGTGTTTTGTAGAAAAATTCGCGGTATTAGCAGTCAACTGGTTTTATTATCTTTGTACACAGTTTAATACTAGTTTAAAACTATTTGAATCCGCCAACAGGATAGCAACAACAATGGCAACACCGGCGCTGTGACAAATGACAACAACACAAACAACAACACGTCACATCAAAACGCTCAAGCGGCGGCGATGTATCTGAACATTCAAGTCAATAATTATCCCAGAAACGTGTTACATTATAACTAGCAACACAAAGACTTCTAGAAAAATATATTAAGATATTAATTTTTAATATATTAAAAATATATTAGACTTAAACTTTGCTAAGAACTGAATAATAAATACTGTGCCTTGTAGAAAAACCCTGTTGTTCCTTTTAGGTGGAATTTGCCAGATTTTCAAATATATTGCAACCTTATGCCTGGACGGTGATCTTTAATGTTGCCACAATTTACTATCGCCAGACTTTAGTATTATAATTACCTAATTATTTTAAATTAGAAAGGGAGTTTAGTCCCATTTTAGTTTATTTTTCCAATGGATTGGGGTATCTGTATGTAACTATGTGGGATTACAGAGTTTTTTAAAACAAACTAGATTTAATTAGCATAATGCAACGAATTCACTGCCAACTTAGACCGCAGACCGAAACAAAATGGTGATGTGTACATAAATGTGTGCTGTTTATTCAAGTTCTTGTTGTATCTTGTAGTCTGTAAAAGCATTTTTAGGTTTATTTTAATTTGAATGTTGTTCTAGAGTACTAAGTTAGTTTTAATTTTTGCTTAAGAATCTTCCAAAGCGACCGTAAATTGCTCAATATCTTGTGAAATGTTCTGATTTTTGGAAGATTCTTGATACTCCACTGTTTATCTTACTAATACATTTTTTAATATTAATTTAATTGATTTTAGATTCATTGTGTTTAAATTGTATTTCAATGAGGTCAATCGGTAAATTATTAATTAAAATAGTTGATTGCTTTACTTAAATATGGAAGCCTTAAATGCTGGAATATGGAAGCCTTAAATGCTATAATTTCGAAATTGAATCAGTTGAAGTATTATAATCAAACACTATACTATGAAATATTATATTATAACATAACAAATAACAACAGAATCAGTGTCAATATATTATAAAAAGGATATTCTCTGGAAGTATCTCATTGTTTATAAATAAAAAAGATATCTTTTGATCCAAATAATATTATAATAGGCAATAATGGTTTTGATTTTCATATCATTTTCAATTGTGTGTTTTTGTACAAAACTAACTGGATACAGATAAAGTAAATTAAATAAATACAACAATACATTGATCCAGAAATGAGACAAAGCATAAAATTATATATCCATTCATGTATTCTATACCAATATAATATAATACATAGTAATACAAACCCAACCAATTGAAAAAAAAAACAATTATATCAAATTTTGATTAAGTAACTTGTAGACGACAATCAATAAATGCGTTTTTTTAACTCACTTCTCATCAGAGTCCTCTCAATTTAATTGAAATATGAAAAGTTACGTTTATTATTTTTAAATGCTAGGAAAGTTTTAGTTTGTTCTTAGCTGAGTATTTTTCTAAGTTTAATTTTAGTTAATTTTATGCATTTTCCTATGTTATGTACATAGATTTTTGTTTTAAGAGAGTATTATTTAGGTATTGGTATGCTTATGCCGCAATCGCTGATTTGGAATTGACGCATTGTGATGATAAATGATAGGAAAACGTATGATTAAGATGGCGATTGGGCCTTATGCCTTGTGATGTCCATATATTAGAGATCTTTTAAGTTTTTTGGTATCGATCTCAAGTACTTAACTGTTACATTTAAGGTAGCTTTAATAGCCGAACACAGAAACGCTGCTCAGAATTTGGGTTCTACTTAAACAATTAAGCAGCTTTTAAACTCAAAAATTGTCATACTAATTTTAAATTTTCAAGTTGGCTTAATTTTTTAAGTGCCCCTCAAATTTTAATTGTCGTGTATTCGGCTGAAAGTGTGTCATACTTTTTATCTTATATTTTATGCACTTATTAGTTTTACACTTCTGGCGCTGGCCACTTTTGCCTGATTTGAATCTTAATGCTAATATAATAAATAAGTAAATAATAAATGATTGCTCAACCTTTAGTAAAATTAAGTACCGCCACAGGATCAACACTTTTAAAATATGTAAATTTGGCATTTATTGGTGTGACACTTGCTATAATTGTTAGTTTTGATTTTTACTTCGGACCAAATTTCGCTCATATTAAAATTGTAACTTACGTGCTGCTTAAATTTTATTATTTGAAGAGTGTTTGCTAAAAAGCGTTATTATGATTTTATGAAAGCCAAATTTGTATAAGCTGACATTGGGTTTTACAGTTTACCGGTTGTTAATATTTTTTACCTTTTCAATTTAGGTAGTAAGGTAACACTTGTGTTGCATGGAAGTATTGTGCCTTAGAGAAAACAATAAATACATAATTATAATGTAGCATGATATAATATTATGTATATGTATAAGCTAAATTAAAAAATGAAAAGCTTTGATATAGGTACCAATTTAATAAATCAAACAACGTGTCTAAATTTGTAAAACTGATTAGGTTGGTAAGATAATGATTAATGAAACAAAAGGTTTACCGCGTTTTATTTATTAACGGAATTGTTACAATGTACCGAGCTTTCGCTAACTATACAGTTAGCTTTTTCAAGGTCGAGATAATGTTTGTGATTAAAAATCTTAACTGGTATGTACCTAGACAAGTGATTTTATTTCAATTTCTAAATAAGGTGTAGTAGGGTAAATCTGATATACTTACTCAATGGGGTGATTCCGAATTTATTTAAAAATCGTTTTTATAATTTCCCTCTGACTCTGTTTATTCTGGATTTAGCCCACTTGTAGAATTACCCGAGTGCTTACACCTTAATAGATAACTTTTATCACAAGTTTTTTTTGTATAGAAAACACTTAAATATCTCAACACTAAATTTGTATAATGTGTCGGAAGCGCCTCTAGCGGGCGCAACGTGAACCTTTAACTCTTTAACATTTTGCTCAAATTTATTTGTAATGCGAAGAAATCTTGTAACAAGAGGTAAAGATAACCAGTACACATTTTATTTGGCAGATACATACACGATTGGATGTTGATTATTTTATGTTTTAATTGATTATGCAGCTCGAAATTACATAAGTTGTATTTTTAAAGATCGTTGATATTGCAGACCTTACCAATTACCACAGAGTTATTATCGTTTTTTGTTTAAACAATAAGTTTGCTGTAAGTCCCATAGAATTTACCGGTGGCTCTATCGGATAGGATTGCCACTTACTGTAAAATGTATGGAATTTATTTATTAACTTGTATGGTAGAATTGTATAAAACCGTAAGAACACCAAAATTATTTATGCATAAACATTTATTTTTACATAATTTACAAACAGTTCATTGATTGATTGATTGGTCTTCCTTCTCGTTGTATTTACATAAAATAAGTAGCAATTTTATTTACTTTCCTATACACCTATAGCCTTATTTATAAATGTGAAGTAAGGTCGGAGTAATTTTACCACTTTTTATTTCTGTCTGTCAACTTTTAAAGTTAATGTCACGGAAAAACACAAAGCATGTTTTCACTACTCCTACCTTACTCCACACGTTAATTAAAAAGGCTACATATTAATTAAAATAAAAAGACACCTCTGTTACTCTAGTCACATGTCACGATATTTAATTTACGTGTTAGGTACTTTAATTAAGTACATTACTTTAAAATGCCTGATAATGGCTAACTAAAAAATACTGTGAAAGCTTCTATAGTACATTTTTTTTAATTATAGACTATAATCTGACGTTTCGGTTCCTTGTAATTAACATTTTTTCTTTAAAAATAAGTTTCAAATCGTAGTCTACAATTAAAAAACGAAGTATAATTATAAATACTGAAACAATATTGTGAAATTTGATTAGACCAACATGGTATTATTGTATACGTATTACGTACATCACAAATACTCTATCTGCATAGTAAACAAAAAAAATGTTTTACCTTAGACAAATTGCTCTAGGTTTTTTATTTACAATGTAACTGGGTATAGCCACAGTACATAGAGGGAGCACAATGAAAACTGCTCAAACATACGTGCACACTAGTCGTGAAGCGACACGCAGTACAGACTTCACCGCGAAATCTCTTTAGGGATCTCGTCGACGCGCATGTTTGTGTGAGTGAGTAAGCCGTTTGCGAGCATTTGCAGGTAGTTTCCGTACTGCTATGCCCCAGGCTCCAGCCTTTCGATGTACTGTGGTATAGCGGAGGATCTAGGGTTGTCATGTATGTTTTTACTAAATTTAAATCTGTAAAACAATGCCCATAAAATTTGATTAAACCATGTCTTATTTCATTAAGCGCAGATAGATTCTGAATCGAGTGACAAAAGGTTGTGTTCTTTTTAATTTCTAAAGGAAGTTTAATTTGTAAAAAAACGCCCAATGCTGAGCAAACTTGTGGCAATACAGCGATAGTCAAATATAACACGACAACCCTAACTTCGGCATAATTTACTTAGGTACTTATGTTATTTCTATGTTACAATGTTATTCTAATGAAAATTAGATGCATTTAATTGTGATTTTAATTAAATAATAATATGTTTTTACTGAAACTTTTATTTTTACACTACCCAAGTACCCACCCATAGTCCACGATCGCAGAGCCTCCAGACCTATAAAAGTTAAAAGTTCGCGCTACGCTGTGAAAGGGCTAGTAAATATGCATACTAACTACATGGTAGACTAGAATAGAGAATAGCTCTGTCTCGACGGGTCTCCTTACTCCTCCCCTCCCAATAGAGTGTGGTAGTAAAATCTCCTTACTACCTCTACAAAGTGTAACGGGTAAGCCCTTTTAAGCCGAAAGGGAGTTGTTCTAGACATCTAGGGGAACAAAAGTTGTTCGCCTAGAAGTCCAAAACAGCCCCCTTTCGGCTTAAAAGGGCTTCCCTGTTACATCTTGTATATTGGTTAATCATAAGTAGTACAAGGATGGTTACAGAAACCCAGTAGATTCAGACCCAGTAGATCATGACATCTGTTTAGGCTTGGCAATGCGTTTTTATATAAAATGCCAAATTTTATCGATGTATTATTTTATTATAAACTAGTTGCGCCCCGCGGCGCCCCTTACCCGCGTAAGTCCCGATCCCGTGGGAATATCGGGATAAAAAGTAGCCTATGTGTTATTCCAAGTCTCCAGCTATCTACATACCCAGTTTCATGGTAATCGGTTTAGCGGTTTTTACGTGATTAAGGAAGGAACACAGATATACATACTCACAAACTTTCAGCTTTATAATATTAGTAGTAGGCTGTTGTTAACATCATTTTATTTCTTGAACCTCTAACCTCTTTAATTCCTCTTGTCTTAGATAACTACACTAGGACGTTTTAGTACCGGTAATGCTTTTGCAAAATGTAAAGGAACTATTGAGACTATACATACTTAGTTTCAGAATTTTAGATAAAAAATGTAAACAAATACAAGGTGTAACGGGTAAGCCCTTTTAATTCGAAAGGGGGTTGTTCTAGACGTCTAGGCGAACAGCTTTTATTCTACGACTTTTGGAAATTCGAAGTAGGTACTTTTCGAAAAATTTAGGTGTAAAGTTTACTTGAAAATCAGCTGTTTCTGAGAGTTCAAAGTCATTGACCTTATGTTGTCCTTTTATTTAGTTTGATGGTTTACAATCAAAACTTCAATTACCTGATTTTTAAAAGCAGCTGTTTTTTCAGTGAAACATAATCTCAAAATTTAGAAAAAAAAGTTTGAATTTTCAAAAGTCGTAGGACTAAAGGTGTTCGCCTAGACGTCTAGAACAACCCCCTTTCGGATTAAAGGGGCATACCCGTTACAAATTGTATAAATCTCATACGTTTATTTGAAAGTGACTGTGTGTAGCTTGCTTTGAATGCTTTGGAGCTCACTCATAGTGCAAAAATACTTTCGAAATTATTTTGTTTTTATGGGTACCTACTTAAACACTTCGGATCGAATGGAAAAAAAATCATAGTAAATTATTGGGGCAGGTGAAACAAACTCAGGTATGACGGTTTTTTCTAGACGCCTAGCGCTTACTAAATTAATTTTGTTAATTAGTAGGTAAGGTAAGTAATCTTTTATCTTACTTTTTACTAATAAGTATTATTATTAACGCGAAAGTTTGTACTACTTATGTGACTTTTTTACTCGCACTCGATTCACGCAAAAACTAGGTACTGAACCGATTGGAATTGGAAATCGTACCTACTTGGAATATAGATAGCTGAAAACATGGAATAAAACATAGGCTACTTTTTATCTCGATATTTCCGCAAGATCGGGACTTACGCGGGTTAAACCGCGGGGCGTAGCTAGTATCTAATAAAAAAAAATGTCAATCAACGAGCTTGTAATTTTAGTAGGAATATTTCTAAAACGAGGAATTTTTAAAATCAATATTTTGTCAAAGTTCTCTATTATCTAAATAGCTAGTTAGGTTTCACTCGGCGTAAGTCCAGATACCGCGGGAATATGGGGATCAAAAGTACCTACCTAGCTTAGTACTATGTCCCTTTTCAAGGTTCCATGTTTCATCTATCTCATTAATCAAAACCGATTTAGGGGTTTAGGCGTGATATGTACAGATAACGTATCAGACAGACAGACTTTCGCATTTTAATAATAACAAGGATAACAAAGTACACGCGGCACGTGCGGCCTACCGCGCGCCGCCCGGACCTCTTGACAAGTTGTAACTTGATCGAGATTAAGTACCTAATTGGGTATCAGTTGTGAATGCAATGCGTTGTTTTGTTTACCTGCGAGTTCTTTCATGTTACCATGCTCTCGAACTAGCACGTCATAAGTTTAAGCTCCGATCTTTTAGTGTAATGTTAATTTCTCGTCAGTGTAGACGTAGTAGGACCGTGAGCTAGTTTATCTACAAGCTTGGAAACTTAGTGATAACTGATAACTTCGAAGTGATATTCCAGAATATCAAATTGAAGTGCTGAAGGAAAAATGTTCAGGTAGGTAAGTTAGAATTTACATTTGTAAACGACCAACTTTCTAGTGTTTTTTCTTTTTTAGTTTTTTGTTCCCAAAGCAAAGGGTGAGTACCATATTACTACTACCTACCTACTTAACTTAATAAGGGGCTCTTTTACCAAGACTCCATAGGTACTGTTAGGCTGTCTGTCGGCAGGCTGTAGGTACCTAGGTAAGTATCTCATGAACAGCTGCATCTCTCAGATGATGGTCTAGGTATCTCTGTTGAGACACAACAACAACAAGCTAATTGGTATGTTTAATTAACCTTAGGATTAAAATTTTATTTTGAGTAGGTACCTACTACTGTTTTACCTTATTGCATGCTCGAAATGAGTAAACTGTTGAAACGTTATACTATTGTAAGACCTTAATGTACACAGTTATGGCAATAAAAATATTCTTATTCTTATTCTTGGTAGAAAGCAGTTACGCGGGTGACCCCGCAAGGCGCCCCGCGGTTTTGGCGGTACGTATAATACCTATACCTACCATAATAGGTACCTAGTTACCTACCTAATATTAGTAGGTGGAAAGAGCAGTGTAGATAGACCCCCCTTTATTCCGCGGTTTCACCCGCGTAAGTCCCGTTCCCGCTGGAATATCGGGATAAAAAGTAGCCTATGTGTTATTCCCGGTATCCAACTACCTATAATCCAAGTTTAATCGCAATCGGTTCCGTAGTTTTTGCGTAAAAGAGTAACAACTTTACATACAAACTTTCGCGTTTATAATATTGATTTAGATTGATTACCTAGGTTAATGCAGGTGATTAGGTAGGTACTTACCTATTTAGTCGTTTACGATTAAAGGAGCTAGTAGATGTACAATTACATGTACCTAGATGTAAACTAACTAAACTACTTAATTATTAAATTTTTTTTTGTTTCTCTGTTTACAGAGCAACTACTCTGCTTATTTTAATGAGCACGAACAGTATCTTCGCTCACATGTACTGCGAAGATGATGTCCAGTGTTCAGACGGGCTGTTCTGTGACCAATTCGCGTCGACTTGCCGTCCTTGCATGGACTGCGGTCAGCTGAACAGAAGTCCGTTACCGAAGCGCGAGGAGTACATCTGTGTTAAAGCTGATGGAGATTGCGGCCCATGCTTACAGAGGTAATTTTTAATTTTAAAAAAGTAATTTTTAACCGACTTCAAAAAACAGTAGAACTGCCCAACTTCAGATGATATAAAAACAGATTAATTAGTCGGTGGCGCTGTATGTAGAGGTTATTTTAATCTTTTTTATCAATTCTTTTTTTTGTGGTTTTGTAAATGTTTAAATTATTTTTATTCATTTTTAAGTCGGTTTTTTAATTTTTTTGCGTGATGAAGAGTAATCAAGTAACATACATGGGTATTTTACCTACTTATATTTACACTTACTTAGGCCGAGAGGGTGGTATAGGTGCTGGGTACTCCACTTGACAATGTCCCGGGCACATACAGGGCCATAAAATAGCATGGATTAAATAAAAGTATACTTACTCACAAACTTTCACCATTTAAATAATATTAGTAGGATACCTAATCTTTACTGGTAATAGTATATTAACAGATATGAAATGTACTTAGTTACATTTTACCGGTTCTAATTGCATAATATTATTTATCTCCTTTACGAGTCTCTTCGCGACCAAGATCATTGTAACATGGTTGAATCGTCGAGGTAAGAAAGTAAATAAAAATACGCGATTAAGACCCGGTAAACGGGTCACGGGTTACATGTAACTATGTTTTTTTTTTTTTCTCTTCTGTGTATCATTTGCGATCAGCCTCATGGCTATAAGCAAATCTGCTGCATGTTTCAATGGTATGTTGCGCTAGTCCCCAGTGGGCATAGCACTATGATCTCTCTTGTATATTTCGATCCAGTATATGTTGACGTTTAAGTCGCTTTAGTGCACTTGGAATCAGCAGATCCATGGCCAACTGATTAGGGTGGTGTACAAGTCGATTTTTGTATGACTGTTCTGCAATCGTGATTTCTTCCTGTACTGTTTTAATATTTAGGTGTTCATGGACTTCCGTATTCCTAATAAACCAAGGTGCATTTGCTATAGATTTGAGGATGGAGTTTTGGAGTCTTTGTACTATGTTGACATTGCTTTTGGATGCAGAGCCCCAGAGTTGAATCCCGTATGTCCATATTGGTTTGATGACGGCTTTGTATACCAAAATTTTGTTTTCTAAGGATAATTTAGAAGTCCTTCCGAGTAGCCAGTACAGGTTTCTGAAGCGGTGGTTTGCTTCATCCCTTTTGGCTATAATATGGGTCCTCCACAACAGTTTTCTGTCCAAATGCATACCCAGGTACTTCACGCAGTCTTTGTGTGGCAGCTCACTAGTGCCTAATCTAACTGGAGGACAGTTACCGTGGTTTAGGGTAAACGTTATCTGAGTTGACTTTGAGGCACTGGCAGTTATTCTCCACTTTCCCAGCCACTGGTCAACTCTATTAAGTGCTAACTGCAGGTTTTTGGATGCTTCTGTTGGATTTTTATCGCTGGATAGTATAGCTGAGTCATCCGCAAAAGTAGCCATTAATGCCCCAGGGGTTTCAGGTATATCTGCTGTAAAAATAGTGTACAGCACTGGTCCAAGAACTGAGCCTTGGGGCACTCCCGCCTTAATTTCATGGAATTCCGAGTAACTATCGTCTTCTTTTACTTGAAACAATCTTTCTGAGAGATATGACTCTAAGATCCTGTAGTAGGTATGTGGCAACATTTGTTTTAGTTTGTACAATAGTCCTTTGTGCCACACTCGGTCAAAGGCTTGTTGGATATCCAAGAACGCAGCAGCACAATATTCTCGTTTCTCTAAGGACTCTCTCACTTTATTGCACACTCTGTGAACCTGTTCAATTGTTGAGTGTTTCTGCCTAAAACCAAATTGATGTTCTGGTATTATTTTGTTTTCAATTAGCAGGGGTTGGAGTCGTTCCAGAATGATTTTTTCAAACAGTTTCGAGATGATGGGCAACAGGCTGATGGGCCTGTAGGAGCTAGGATCATTTTGTGGTTTTCCAGATTTATATATCATTTGTATCTGCGACACCTTCCACTGTAGAGGTATATGACATATTCTGAGAGATGCGTTGAAAAGCATAGTTAGGAATACCAGTCCTTTTCTAGGCAATTCCTGCAACACCTTCTTCGTAACAAGATCATAACCTGGCGCTTTTCCATTCTTCAACAACCGTATTTGCCTCATGATTTCCCGAGGTGAGACTGGTTTAGGAGGTAGATCCATTTGGAAGTCCTGTTGTAGTACCTCGTTTATGTCCGACTCATCATTTGCAAGGCTTCTGGGTGAGTTTGGTGCAAAAACGGCAGCTAAATGCTTGGCGAACGTGTTAGCTTTATCTTTGCTAGTTCGAGCCCAATCGCCGTTTTTCAATTTTAAGGGTGGTTTTGATAGTTGTGGTTGGTTGTACTTTTTTGTGAACTTCCAAAGGGAATAGTTGGTAGCTGACGTAGCCGAGAGATTGGACAATTGTGTTTGTAGTGTTCTGTCATCTGCCTCTTTGATCAACTCTCGTAATTCTTTGGCTGATCGATTTAGTTGTCTTTTGTCGTCAGCATGTCTGCATATATGCCAGAGTCTCCTAAAGCGACGTTTCTCCAGTATTTTCTCTTTGATTTCCTTTGGTAAGTCGTTGGGATAGTATAGTTTTTGTGTGTTTGGGGTACATCTCCAGCAGGCTTGCTGGATCATATTGATAAAGTATTTAGCAGCCGCTTCAAGCTCTTCCTCGGTTTTTAATTTAATTTTTAAATTTAGGTTGCTATCCAGGCTTCGGCGAAATTCGTCCCAATCTGTGTCTTTATTGTAGAGTCGGTTCGTTGCGTCGTACGCTATGACAGTACTGCTCATAGTAAGAATCACTGGTACATGGTTTGAAGACGCATCAAGACAGGACTCAATTTTAAAGTAGAGATGCGATATCCCCTTTAAAATGAAGAAGTCTAGAATGTCTGGTCGTTTGTTACGGTCTGTAGGCCAGTTTGTTGGCTCATTGGTAGACAGTGTGCTTAGTTTTAGTGTGTCCAGGCACTTTTTGAGTTCTCTTCCTCGAGTAGTACACAATCTAGAACCCCATTGTGTGTGCTTAGAGTTCCAGTCCCCTCCAGCTATGTAGCGTTCCCCTAGGCTAGAAAAGTAGCGAGAGAAATCTTCTTCTTTTATCGCCCATCTTGGTGGGCAATAGGCAGCTGATATCGTGCAGTGCCCCATTTTATCTTGTATTGCTACTGTAGCAGCTTGAATTTTCTCTGTGCAGTATTCCGGGAGAAGGTTATGTTTAATGTTCTTTTTAATTATTAAACCCGCTCCCGCGTGGCCAGTGCCGTCGGGGTGATTTGTAAGGTATACGTTGTAACCTGGGATAATAATGCGACTTTTGACCGTACAGTGGGTTTCTGATATAAGGACCACGTCTAAAGCATGTGTTTTTATTAGTAGCTCAACTTCGCGTTTATTTGGACTAAGTCCATCAAGGTTCCAGGTTGCAATTTTTAGGGACATCATTTTAGGTGTTTGCTCATTAGGGTGGTCATAAGCCCTATCAAGGTACTTATCTGTTGTAAGAGTAGGTCTAGTTTTGCACTTTGTTTGATGAGTATTTCTTCAATTATTGTTGTTGTTTGACTTTGCTTTAAGTCGCTTAGATGGGGTTTTGGCTTCAATGTGTCTGCATATAAGCGTTTCCCAGGGTGATTGTCTATTTTTGGGGATTGGGTCACAGGGTTTGTAAGAATAGTATTCATATGATTAGTATCTAGATGCTGTGTCATCGGTTGGGGTGTAAGCTGAATGGGTCTTGTAATTTTTGTTTTCATTTTCCTTGCTAGAATCTCAGTATATACCGCACATCCTTTATAATTTGAGGGGTGATCGCCCAGACACAATGCACACTTTGCTGGAGTTGTGCGATCTTTTTTAGGACATTCTGATGTTTTATGTCCTTCTGCACACTTCACGCACCGATACGGCTTTAGGCAGTTGTTCTTTGTATGTCCGTACTGTTGGCATCGGGTACACTGAACTATCGTTTTCCGCTTTATTGGGTCCTCAATTAATACAGTTGTGTTGTAGATGCTACGTATATTCTTCACGTCTTTGTTCTTTGCGCTGGGCTCTAGATTAACGAAGAAAGTGTTTGTTGGTTGTTTGTCTGGTCCATACTTTGCATTTATTATTTCGCCTCTGACTTTGTTCCCAGTCTTTTCCACTTCTTCTATGATTGCTTCATGGGGTGTTGTATGATGAAGGTTTTTTATTACAAATCTGTAGCATTTTTCTTCTTTCCTGGTGAAAGTATGTCCGATCATACCCTTTTCACGGACAAGTGTCATTAGACCTTTATAGGCTTCGACTGAGTTGCAAGTTATCCGCATTTGGTTTTTGTTAATAATTTTGATGAGGTACTCTGATTTTTTTAGAACTGTTTCTATTGAATCTTTCAGTTTATTAACATCCTGTACTCCATATAGCAGCAGCGGTGGGGGTTTGTTTTGTTTTAGTGGCTGGGTGTCGCCATCATCATCCAGAGACAACAAGTTGAATCTATTGTTGGTATTAGTTGCTGGGAGTACACCAGTCATGTTCAATATTTTGTTGGCAACAGGAGATGGACTGCTTTTTTGATGTTTCCTTTTATTAAGGTTTCCATTATGCTTCCTTTGCCAATCTGGTGGTTGTTTTGAATCTTGCCCTTTTTTGTTTGTTTCTGTGATGGACATTTCTGTTTTATCAGATTCACTATTTGTGTCTACTGTTTTTGCAATTCCTGTTCGGGTACTGGTGAACAAACTCGGGTGGAAGACTTGTTGCACTAGTTTTTTGTCGCTGTTGACGCTGTTTCCGTTGCCAGACGCATTAATACATGAAGGGGCCTGGCCGTCCACTCCCATCATGCTTTCTTTCCCAATACGCGAAATTTCGCTCCCCCCAGAATACGAGGAGCTGCCTGAGCTATGCTCAGGGAGGGATTCTCCAGTATCACTGGTACCCTCCTGGGGTAATCTGTTTTTAAATTTCGCATCCATGATTATTATTTCTCATTTTTGCTCATATCGGGAGCAACTACCTGTTGTATATGTGGTGACTGTCGCCTACCTCGAGGTGTGAGCGCTGCCGTTGACCCGCTAGGGGTTCATCCGCCACCAACTCTTCTGCGTGTCCCAGCCTAGACCCACAGCACTGCCCGCGACCTCTGCTCCGAATATGTCGAAGAAGCCCGGGGCAGGAGTTTGATAACGGAGTGACCATCTCCGGCCTTGTGGTCCGCGGGAGGTATTGTACATGTAACTATGTGTAAATTGAAAAGTTTGTTAGTGTTAAGGATAACATGTATTTTCGCACTTTTTCAGTTTCACCATGAACCAGTTGAATTCGAAATGCGTAAAACCGGAAGACAAACCATTTATCTCGGCCATCATCGTCGGGTTTGCGTGTGCAGCTATCGGACTACTGATCATTGGAATATTCTTACACGTTATTACTCATACGAATGTGTATGAGATTGTCGGATATTGTAAGTACCTAGTTCAAGTTTCTATAGTGCCTGTGTAACTGAATTATTAGTGAATAACTCAGCCCTATTATATATAGATATATGGATATAGTAATAATACGCGTGCAGATATGTCTTTAACAATTATGAGGTACTAGCTGCGCCCCGCAATTTCACCCGCGTAAGTCCCGTTCCCGCAGGAATATCGGGATAAAAAGTAGCATATGTGTTAATCCAGGTCCCCAGCTACCTATATTCCAAGTTTCATAGCAATTGGTTCAGTAGTTTTTGCGTGAAAGAGTAACAACCTCACATACATACATACATACTTACAAACAAACTTTCGCGTTTCTAATATTAGTAAGAGGTACATGTACCCACCACACTGTGCCACCACACATTATGTGTGCACGTACAACTAAGTCCCCTGAAATTCATTTGTTCATAGACGTGTAGAAATTTTTGGTCCTTTAGATGGGCTATAATATTCTGTGTCTTAGCTTCCGCTAAATAAGGGACCGTCTCCACGAGTGTTAGAATCGGCAATGCAGAAGGCTTTCTATGTATAGTATGTACCTTCTGTACATATTATACATAGAAAGACTGGACACCCAGATCAGATACAAATATTTATTTTTAAGCATAAATATTTACCCGCCGGGTATCTGCTTATTAGAACTCATAGAGATTATTATAGCTTAATATCTGCCTATTAAGATACCCGGCGAGTATCGAACCTTCTGCATTGCATTCGTGCTTTCGCACGACGCGCCACAGAGGTCGTCGTGATGGAGAGTAACATAGGACACTTTTGATCCTGACAATCCTGCGGGATCGGGACTTACGCGGGTGAAACCGCGGGGCGTAACTAGTAGTTAAAACTTTAAAATAATATATATTTTGTTCTTTCTACAGACGTATTAACCAAGAGACAGCCACTGCCATCGAGTGTGGGAGGTTACCCTTTGACTAAAATAAATGGAGTTCTAATAAGCAGAACGCAAGAAATAATTGCTTGAAATTAATATTCAGATGACATATTTCTATAGTAGTGTACTTTCTCATAAGTATAGTTTTGTACAATATAATATTTTTAATTCAATGGTTGCATATTAATTACTCCCACCGGCTAATTTAATTTAATTTTAGTTACCTATTTCGTTATTTGTTTTTATTGCTCAAGGCATATTTTACTAGAAATATTTTAAAAGAAAAATTCATCTTCAAAAATTCACTTGCGGCGATATTTGAACTCGCGTCCCTGGCTCCAGAGACGAATTTTTGAAGATGAATTTTTTCTTTAAAATATTTTTAGTACAGTACCTACTTAATAATTTTAAGCATGATTACATGATTTTTAATAATATTTGTTCTTTGATTTCTTACTCTTTAGTAATTAAGCTTTTAATTGTTACTTATTAAGTTTGGTAAATAAAAGTCAAAAATGATTTTCATGTGTCTTTATTTCGTTTCTAACCCTAAAATAAATTAAGATATGAACCTACGCGTACGGTACAGTTGGTAGGTCTAAAACTGCTATAGCTTTATTAAAAAACGTGGGGAAAGGTCCGAGTAGAACGTGCTTTGTCTATTTCCGCTACAAGAACTTTCAAAGTAGACAGGCAGAAACAAAAAGCGGAATAACTACTCCGAGGTCGTCTATGTTTAAAATCTCTCTAAGGATCGTTAGTAAATACAGCTTTAAATCCTCCAACTTAAAACATACACCAACTTAATTGCTCAGTAACGCCATCTAGTGAAACACACATCAATCTATAGGTGCAATGAAGAGCGCCACTGTGTTCATAAGAGCAACATCCCGCGGAAAATTGCGCGAGAGTGGCGCGCGGAATGTGAACAGCAATTCTTCGCGGAACTCGTTGTTGTATACCGGGATGTCGAGCATGCTATCCGTACTCGAGCTGTCCGAGTGCTGGAAAAACCGTAATAAAGTCGTATCAGTAATTTTAACGCCAAGTTGAATCGTCCGGGTTTTGAACAGTTGACTGGTGCAGCTACTAAGGAAGACGGGTCGAATAGTATTCGACTACCGTCTTATCTTGTATATCATATCATATCACATCCCATCAATTGGGATAGTGGCCAAACGCTCATCTATCGATTATAAGTAAAACTCTTAACACACATACATAACTGAACCAGAGTGCGAGTTTACGTGAAACTTGAGTATAGAAAATGAACATTACTTAAATATTAGCTTTCCTACTAATTAAAGTGGTGGGTTCCCTTTAAAATCTGAAGTAGCTCCACCCAGTCTATAGGCACGCCGTAGCTAGATTTAAATAAACGTCAAATAATAAAATAGACAATAGGTACACAGCACTCTCTACTTGACTATTTATATATTATGTTATAGCGTCCCCACCGACAGCCAAATGCAGGCATTCCGTGCGGGGTCCGCTGTACCCGAGCGAACACCCCGAGGGGCGGCGTCGGGGATCAAGTTAAGGACTGATCTAGTCCCCAATGGTTCTCATAATAGACTACAGGCCCATGTTCAAAAATGGATGGGTCATATGAACCACCAGATGACGTATATAGTAGGATATAAGACCATGCAATAATACGATTCAGCACTATGCCGTCACTTGTAAGGTGTCCAACTGAGTGCTGGTGAAAATTCAAAAGTGCAGGTAGGAGTGAGTAGATTTTGTTCACATATTTTTGTACGGCATTTTTACCATCGTTAGATTTATGAAAAATAATAAGAAAACACGCAGTGCCGTAAAAAAATGGTGCGCCACAAAGTAGGGATTTTTTTTTGATTTTCTGGCATTTTCCAGGGTACATTTGGTCACTTTACTCTGTACGGCATCAGTTTCATGCTGTTTCAATACAATTTTTAATCTATTATTCCGCAACCCCGTACAAAAATCGTGCGACAAAGAGAAAAATCAAGGGTTGCAACCCCCTTTCTTTCCGTGCTCCGGGGGGTGATTTGAAACAACATAAAATTAATTTATTTTGAAAGTATTTTATGCATAGATAATATTTTTTTATATGCCGTACATTTTCGTTGGTCCAAAGGTTTGTAGGGGAAAAAAAACTCAAGGAAAAATCCATAGAACGAAATGTAAGACAATTCCATATAACGAAATGTAAAGTGAAATTTATGACGATTTTTTTTTATACGGCATTTAGATAGTTTATTTGTACTTAATGCAATAATTTATAAAAAGTTAATGCCGTACAAATCTGATAGTTCATATAGATAAAAAGTAATAAAAATATGAAATAAATATAATTTACATAAAAAGACCATTAAAAGTATTGGAGAAATCTAGGAAGTTCCAGGACGCATTAATTCAAATAGGCCATAGTGCGTTTGTTACAGATCCACTACTCATGGAACAAACTTTCAATGTTCTGCAAGAATATGTATGCGTTTTATACAATATAAAAGCAAGAAAAACGGTCAACGAAGCAAGGTGTATCATATTCGATAGGATTTATACACCGAAAAGCTGTAATGAAGCTTTCAAAAAGAAAGCTATGAAATTGGAAGCAACGTCGTTTCCCCCTTGTTTCCGGGAGTTAAAACAACATATGAAGAGAAGTACCTACATAGCACAGATTTGGTGTAATGCCTACAAACAAATACCGTCGACCTTGTTACCAATAAGATATGGATGGATGTTCAATGACGGTCGGTACGATTTCGACTGGTTCCACGGCGAGGAATGCCCCCAAAAAGTCAGTGACATAACGGAACCGGATGAGGAATCAGGCGAAGAAATTGATGACGTCATAGGTGAATAAATATATCTTTACATCTTCAATCTGTACGTAAGACTTTAATTTTGACAAAAACTTATTCATGTTTCAGAAAATGATAGAGAAGATAATTCGGACGTCGATGAAGACGTTGACTCCGATAACAACTCAGCGGCTGATTCCGATACTGATTAATTTAAATAAAAACCTTATTTTGTATTATCATCTTTAAATATATCGAATTTATCTAAAAAATAGTTGTTTCATTTTCATCAGCCTAAAAGATATGGACTGCATTAAAATGTACGGCATCATTTTTTCCTAATTCATTTATTTTAATACTATTTAAAACAAGGGGAGAATGAAGAAAATTGCTATATTTTATTAATCTATGAATATTTAAACTTTTGCAATAGTTTAAAAAATTACAGTTTTTATATTTCTCTATAAATTTTTTTTGAACAGTTTCTTTTGAACGGCAATAATAAATAACAGTTGTATTTTACAATATCATGTTAAAAAAAAAGTTGCCGTACAAAGTTAAATGATTTTACAGCTTTATAAATCAAGTATACCATGAAATTAAGATAATTATTAATGTACATTCAAATGAACAATAATTATTTGATGGCATTTTTTTTAATAGTACTTTTGAGTGCTAGGTAATGTTTTGGAACCAAAGCCGTACTTTTTCAAATCACCCCCCGGAGCACGGAAAGAAAGGGGGTTGCAACCCTTGATTTTTCTCTTTGTCGCACGATTTTTGTACGGGGTTGCGGAATAATAGATTAAAAGTTGTATTGAAACAGCATGAAACTGATGCCGTACAGAGTAAAGTGACCAAATGTACCCTGGAAAATGCCAAAAAATCAAAAAAAAATCCCTACTTTGTGGCGCACCATTTTTTTACGGCACTGCGTGTTTTCTTATTATTTTTCATAAATCTAACGATGGTAAAAATGCCGTACAAAAATATGTGAACAAAATCTACTCACTCCTACCTGCACTTTTGAATTTTCACCAGCACTCAGTTGGACACCTTACAAGTGACGGCATAGTGCTGAATCGTATTATTGCATGGTCTTATATCCTACTATATACGTCATCTGGTGGTTCATATGACCCATCCATTTTTGAACATGGGCCTGTAGTCTATAAAGGAGAGTAGTCTCGTGCCCAAGGACACTACCTGGTTCCAGACAGGTACCGGAGCAATAAGGCCGCTCACCACCCGCACCTCAATGAGGAGCTAACGACAACCTCGCCGGGGCCGGCAGAAAAGCCACCTCCTACATCTCCAGTGTGGTACCGGAGCTGTTAAAGGCACGCTCACTTCCCAGCACACACCCAGACAATAGGTACAATGGACAATACCTGCAGTACATAGGTGAGACACAACCCGTCTGCGGCAGCATGCGGCGCGTCGCGCTCGGCCGCGGGCGTCACGCCGCCGGCGCCGCACGCCGCCCCCGCCACCCGCACACCCGACACCGTCAGCGAAGGACCCCCATCTAAGGAGTTCAATCTATCGTTAGTCTACCCCACGTCGCCGTTGGTCGTCGACATGCAGCCATGCTGACACACGCACCTTTCCGCATCCTCGTTAAATACCCACTTGATCCCTAACATGGTAGCTAAGGAAATATATAACGTAATTATAAAAAAATATAACAAAAGTCGTTTTAATGTATTCTAGTTTCCTTTTGCATCCTCCGTCTGCGGCCAACGTTATATTGTAACCAAATTATGTACGCCAAATTATGTTGTAATTGTTTGGTTGTCTTGTGAACGAGCCAGTTGCAATTACTGGCTTAAATATCGAGCTCCGTAAAACCAAACTAAAATATTATGGTAAATGCCATCTTAGCCCTTATCCGTCCACTGCTGAACATAGGCCTCCCCCATACGACGCCACAAATAGCGATCGAGCTACCTCCATCCGACGACTCCCCGTGACCGCTACAATGTCGTCGGCCACCGAATAGGTGGTCGCTGCAACATTCTGCCCCCTACCGCGTGACTCCCGTCGAGCTCAACTCGACGTCGGTATAGAAATACGATGCTGTCGATAACGGGGTTGGAAAAAGCTACCGCGCAAAGAACAAACATAAATTGTCGACGTTTAAGTCATAGACAATTTGTGCTCGCTCCTTGCGCAGTAGCTTTTTTCAACCCCTAAAACGATAGCACCGTATTTACTACACGACGTCGAGTTAAACTCGACGAGATTTACACGTTAAATGTCTCCCATTGGTAAACACCTCGTTGTACTATAGGTACTATAGTACCTATTTAGGTGTAAATGAGAGACGTGTAGTTTCTTTGAGTTACGTTTATTGACTGCTCTATTAATAGTATTAAATGACTAACATACTACATCGTTATCAAATAACATTTGTAGTGAAAAGGCCAGCATTAGGTGTGATTCGACTTAAAAGTAATAAGTTACCCGTTGGCTGGCCCCAGTGTCCGCACAGCGCGAGCCGCTGCGGCGCCGCACGCGTGGTGGCGGCGCGGCGCGCGCGCAGCGCCCACACCGCGCGCATAGGGGACAGCAGCGTGCGGAGATCCACCTCTGAACATTGTACTCACATCGAGTTACAACATTATATATTAGGGGTTAAAGTATGAAATTGCCGATTTGTACTGAAAATCTTAATTGTTTATTTTTTAAATTTTTAACAAATTTATTTAATCAAAATAGTTGCGATTATTATCTATACATTGCTGCCATCTAATGGGAAGGTTATTAATGCCTTTGCGATAGAACTCCGACGATCTAGACTGCACAAACTGTGTGAAAGCATTTTGTACTGCCTCCTGGGAAGAAAACTTCTTGTCACGTAGATAATTGTCCAAATCACGAAAAAAATGGTAGTCCGTTGGAGCAAGGTCTGGTGAATACGGAGGATGACGAATGGTTTCTAAGTGCAGTTCCTGAAGGGTCAAAATGGTTTCTCGTGCTGTGTGAGGTCTCGCGTTGTCGTGGAGCAATAATGGTGA
Organism: Idaea dimidiata; assembly: GCA_949358125.1. NCBI lineage: Eukaryota > Metazoa > Arthropoda > Insecta > Lepidoptera > Geometridae > Idaea > Idaea dimidiata. The sequence goes on along the minus strand of OX442339.1, from coordinate 7,221,302 downwards.
AGATCGATTCATGAGTCGGGGCTGTTTTACTGCTAGTTTTGTCAACATGGTTCGGAGTTCGGCACAATAGACATCTGCCGTAATTGCTTGACCAGATCGAAGAAAACTATAGTGAATAACACCATGCTGAGACCACCAAACAGTTACCATTACCTTTTTATTGGTAAGTTTTGCTTTAGGACACTGTTGTGGCATTTGACCTGGGGTCAGCCATTGCATTTTTCTTTTCCGGTTATCATAAAGAATCCACTTTTCATCACATGTTACAATTCGATCCAATATTCCTTCATTTCTGTACCGGTTCAACAAGGCAACACAAGTTTCAACACGCGTTTCTTTCTGCAGATCAGTCAAATCATGAGGCACCCATTTTTCGTATTTTTTTATTTTATTGATTTGACGCAAGTGAGTCAATAAAGTGGGTAAGGTAACGTTAAACCATGCCGCTAATTCCTGGGTAGTTTGACTAGGATCGGCTTCCACTATCTCTCTTAATTCATCGTTATTCACCTGTGTGGGCGGTCTTCCTCGTGGCTCGTTCTTTAAGTCGAAATTTTCATCACGAAAGCGTTTAAACCAAAATCGCACGGTGCGTTCATTAGTAGACCCCTCTCCAAACGCAGCATTGATATTGCGGGCTGTTTCTGCCGCGTTAGTTCCGCGTCGGAACTCGTATTCAAAAATCACTCGAATTTTCGCAGTATCCATCTTTCTTGTCTAAATTGAATAACAAAAACAATTGAAAGTCGATATTCAAATGTTTCACATTTTTTAAAAAAAGAACATCACAGAAACCATTTGAAAAAAGTTTCATTCGAAAACCTCAAACCATGAAGATTCTATGTCAATTCAAAGAACCTATTGCAATAAAACGGCAATTTCATACTTTAACCCCTATTATTTACAATAATTTACATATAATACAAACGTAACGTGCAATGAATACGAGGCATGTAGCCTGATTACGTAACTTTGTTGCTAATTAATTGAATCGATTGAATTGATTGCATTTGAGTCATTTTTCACGTTTTCAGTAGCTAAAATATTGCTATTGTTCTTAAACTAGCGACTGTAACTGTTAATTTGTAAACGTAATATATGATGAAAAAATTCAAATCACCAACTTTTAACTTCAAGTTTAGATAAAGTTTATTCTATTTTACCAGAAGGCATTTCCTGTGTGTCGTTGAGTCGCGCGATGGCGGCACGTGCGCGGTGACAGAACTCTTTGATGTACACGTCGGGCTCTTCCGGCCCCGCCCATAATACTTGCCATTCTTCCGGTACCTAACAAATAAACATTACGGTTAAATGCAAGTGTTCTACTATTCCCTTATTTCCTATCATCTAGATTATCTACCAGTATGTTTGTCTCCATTGAGTTTCTTGTGATTAATCCCCCAATGTGTTTTATGTCTTTTCTCCCCCATGTGTTTCTTGTGATAGACATTAGGGTTAAATACAAGTGTTCTACTACTCCCTTATTTCCTATCATGAAGATCAGCTTCCAGTATGTTTGTCTCCCTTGAGTTTCTTGTGATTAATCCCCCAATGTGTTTTATGTCTTTTCTCCCCAATGTGTTTCTTGTGATTAATACTAGGAGTTCGCCCCGAACTGAGACCTCACGACCCCCTATCTTCCCAGCCCCCCTACCGATCAGGCTCATCTTCGAACTCATAAATTCTATTGACCTAAACTACGCGCATATCAAAATTCATAAAGATCGGAGCTACGATACTCAAGTTATCGTCGAAAAAACATACAAAGATACAAGCGCCAGGCCCGTCTACAATGGACCTCACTCGCTTCGCTCGTTCGGTCAATTAGGGTTAAATACAAGTGTTCTGCTATCTCCTTATTTCCTATCATCAAGATCAGCTTCCACATGTCTCCCTTGAGTTTCTTGTGATTAATCCCCCAATGTGTTTTATATCTTTTCTCCCCTATGTGTTTCTTGTGGTTTCTCCCCCATGAGTTTCCCGGCAGCGCGGCATGTATCGTCCGTGTGAGTGAGTGTACCAACCTTGAGCAGGTTCCCGTGCGCATGTCTCCGTGCCCGCTCCGCCAGCGTACTATGTATCACCCTCGCGAGCCGCGCCGCCAGCTCCGCCTCGCCCGCCGCCACTCCGCCCCACCACCCGCTCTCGCCCCCGCTACCGCTCGTCACTTGGCCCTTCAACAGCGGACTACCAGACATCTGCTTTTTCCACAACCCGAGTAGAGTTTTGAGAGACGCTTTGCTCGTTTGTTTCACGTTTACGGTTGATTCTAATTCTGTAGGGAGCGTTCAAATAAAATTTTATAAACGCCATTGAAATTTATATAAAAAACTAGTTGCAACCCGCGATTTCAGCCGCGTAAGTTCCAACCCCGTATGATTATCGGGATCAAAAGTATCCTATGTTACTCTCCGTCACTTAAACTATCCCTTTGTAAATGTTCATTCAAACTGGTCAAAAAAAAAGTTAGGGGTGGACAACCCTTATCACTTAAGGAGTATGAAAAATAGATAATAAGTAGCCTATTCTCAGACCTACTGAATATGCATATAAAATTTAATAAAAATCGATCAAGCCGTTTCGGAGGAGTATGAGAACACATGACACCGCCAGAAGCGCTTATCCACTTCACGTACAAAATTCTACACGCTTATGTAAATGTGATAGATTCGGCTTAAAAAAAAATCGCTTAATAGGACAGTTTTTACCGTCCTATGATGGGTAAAATAATATAATAAGTATACCTCTGAGTTTAGTGACGATTGCGATTGCAGCGTTCTTCTCCCAAGCAAGTCTACAATTGGCCGGCAGACCGAGCAGCTCCGGCGAATCTATGTCCGGGAGCGCCGCGAATACTGCCGCGTACGCCTGGACCGATCACACAGATACTCATTTATTGTAATGTGCTCATACAAATGTATCGTAATGTGCTCATACTAATTTATCGTACGTAATGTGTTGAAATGTCGTATTAGATACAGTTTTACACTTTTGTGGGCACGATGATCTAAATGCATTCGACGCAGAACAGAGACATGTACTTTCGCTCACTATGAAATTTGGCCTATTTGTTTGATGTTCTTACTTAGGTTGAACTCTTAAATTTTTTTTTTTTTTTTTTTAATAAATAAAAGGTATATTTAGTGTAGAAAAGATTTCTAATGTAATTTAATAATTTATAGTAAGATTCAAATTAATAAATATATGATTTAATTCGATAATTATCCTATCTATTTTTGAGCTAGCTAGGGGATATTAATAATTATAATTTAAATTTCATTGTTTCTTTCTTATAATATTAATTTTACAAAAAAAAAGCTTATATCTATGTACACATTAGTATAAATTATATCTAAATACAAATAAAATTAAAACAACAAAACATAAGAAATTAAATTAAAATACAAAAATCTTAAATGTTAATTAATATTCAAGGAACAGCCGCTTTTGTAGTAAGCACTATGTTTAACGTACGTTTTAGAAAATTAGGTAACATACCAAAGCTAATTAAAAAAAAACGTTTTAATTTTAAAAAGTCATAGAACAAAAGTGTATTTAAACTTTTGTTTGACTATGTACCACAACTGTTTATCGTTTTACGCAACACATAATATACCGGCTACGTTTCCGACAACAACACGGTACCTGCAAGTTGTTAGCGCGAGGTAGAGGCGCGGGGAGATGCGGGGGATCGGTCAAGGCCCGCGCGGCGAGGGCGCGCAACGCCCACGTGTCCGGCGCGCGGCCCACTCGTGCGGCGTACCACGCGCCCACCAGCGCACTGCCCGCACTGCCCACACTGCCCGCCCCGCCCACACTGCCCGAACTGCCCGCGCCGCGTATGCCCAGCGCCGCGCCGCACACCTCGCTCCACTCCCACCCGTACCATTGGCTCCAACCTGACATACGACCATAACTCAAACACTTATACCTCAAAACTTTATCAGGTACCTGTATCCGATAAGTCCGATACACTTCAATAAGTACAACGACCAATAATTTAAACTTGCGCATAAGTTAACCCTTAAGCGGTCAATGTTGTTTCTATTGTCGTTTGAACTACAAAACTACACTCCTACTACAGTGCCCCACACCAAAAGACGAAAAGAAGAAGAAGTACAAAAGCTAGCAAGGAGTTGCTAATAATGGCTAGTCTTTAGATACATAATACTCGCTGCGCTCCGCGATTTCCCCGCGTAAGTCCCATTCCCGCGGGAATAACGGGATAAAAAGTAGCCTATGTGTTAATACAGGTCCCCAACTATCTATATCCCAAGTTTCATCGCAATGGGTTTATTAGTTTTTGCGTGGAACAAACACACATACACAGATACACACATACTTGTCAGTATGTGTGTATCTTTCAGCTTTATAATATTAGTAGGATGTCCATTAAAATGAATCAAAGGAAAATCAATAAATGAAATCAAACTCCTTATAAATTTTCGAATCAAAAACCTTTGACTGTAGTTTTGTTTCTCAGAAATGTTTCTATTTACATAACTTTCTTCCTCCAAAAGGGTGTAAGAAGGTGTACGTTACCTTGCGGTATATACGCGCGTCTCTCCTGCACCAGCGCATGGAAGAGCGCGAGACAGGCGTGCGCGCGCACGGAGCCCGCGTCCGCCTCGTACTTGCCCCACGCCGATAGCGTGCCCATTATGTTGTTCTTTACGCCTTCTGGAGCCTATTACAAATCAACATAATAATATACATAACATAACAACCTAACGAACGATACACGAGAACGGTGCCCCCTTTTTATCTGACTGCGCGACGCAAAGGAGGGTAATGTGTTTATCGGTCTATGTATACAAGATGTAACAGGTAAGCCCTTTTAATCCGAAAGGGGGTTGTTCTAGACGTCTAGGCGAACACCTTTTGTTCTACGACTTTTGAAAATTTGAACTTTTTTTTTGGAAATTTTGAGATTATGTTTCACTGGAAAAAAAGCTGTTTTTGAAAATAAAGGTAATTGAAGGTTTGATTGTAGTAGACCAAACTAAATGAAAGAACAACATAAGGTCAATGACCTCGAACTCTAAGAAACAGCTGATTTTCAAGTAAACTTTACACCTAAATTTATCGAAAAGTACTTCGAATTTTCAAAAGTCGTAGAACAAAAGTTGTTCGCCTAAACGTCTAGAACAACCCCCTTTCGGATTAAAAGGGCTTACCCGTTACATCTTGTATATGTATTAAAGTTAGTAGAGGTCAAACGCGTGGACCGATTTTGATGATTCTTACGTCAATCGATTCGACATGACAGTAATCCAAATTAACTTTTGTCACAACCAGACGCCATATTGTCAAAATTAAAAATCTAAAATCGTCAAAGTACAGACAGAATATGATTAAAGTAACCACCGTAGATATCTATAGCTACAGCTAACGTCTACTTACAACGAAACGGCTATCACTTAATCGGCTTAAACGGCTTGAGTGACAGACACTATCGAGTTCGAAACCTGACTGCAGTAATTCTTTTTGATTGAATTTTATGTATTAAGTGATAACTTATATATTTATTTTTGCTTTTGTATGATTTATCTTAGTATAAGTTACACTTAACCTTAAAAATAAGAAAACAAAATGTTTTTTAACACTTTATTCTTACAAACAACGCCTTACAAGACTTATTGTATTGTGGGTGGTTCTATAAAAAAATTCTTACTTTGCAATAATGCCAATTTCGTGAATTACATGTATGGTATAGGTAGAAATGAATTTATATTATACATTTTCTACCAAATACACAATAACATCACTTGTGACATCTTATTTTTTAAAATGCAAACACTTTTTATAAAAAACACCCAACATAACACTTAGAACACAACACTAAGAACAATATTTTAATAAAGTAAATGTATACTTTAACTTTGAATTATTTGTTGAAGTCTATTTTCTTGCTATTCACCATATTGTGACACAAATTGTTTCCACTCATCCACTCCCTAGTTGATGTCACTAGATTCTGGAGATTTTCTTTTGTTTCGATTGACCACTGATAAGTCCCAGTTTGAAGTCATTTGACCCCACAAGCCATTTTATGTCGTTACTGGGTCTCCGGTTCTCCATATATTTTAACCCGTAGCCGGATTGTTTTTCTCTGTAAGTAGATAAACCAGGTTATTAATTTTAATGCTTCTTTTTGACATTGAATAGACATGACCATAGTTTCCCAACAATATTTTAACTCACCGTTAGATTTAACGAATGTAATTTAATTGTTTTCTTCATTACATAACACTACAACATATTTTAAATGAAACTTTAAAAAAAAAAGAAAGAAATGCACAGTAACCACAATAGTTTATTCGTTTGTTGTGTGAAATGATTCTATGTAAAATGGTCAGTTTTTTTAAATTATGTTAAAACTACCCACAATTTACTCATTATATTAATATTTTGTAGGTAGATAAACAAGTAGCCGTTTGCTGGTATAGATTCATTATTTCATTACGTTTGTTAAAGTTGGATTAGCAGACTGGTTAACTACTTTGCTTTGAGATTCAATATGCGGTGGTTCGAGCCCCATTCATTCCTCAAATTTTTTTAAAGATTTAGTGTTATTGTAATTTGATAATATAGGTATTGACGGTATTGTCAATCATAAAATATTTAGAATATGAATTTGAAATTACAAGTTGCCATTCGAGTTGATAGGTAATAAAGTTTTTATTTTGCTGTTTGTTGCGCTAGTAGCGACACCTGTTAGCTATGCTTGTAACTAAATTGATAAACTAAACTTGGGTCGGATATTATAACGCAGACATTGTTGTAAGTGGACGTTATAGCTGTAGTTATGGATATCTACATGGATACATAATCTGTATTCTGTCTGTACTATGTCAAGATGGGTATCGTAGAATAGGTCTTCAAAAATCAATGTTAGATTTCTTATATCATTTTTCATTTTTATTTAATAAACGGTATCTATAAGGGGAGCGATTACAAGCGGTCCCCGGGAACAACGCTCGGGTGATGACGATGATGACACCTATAGGGTGAATAGCTCTTTTTTTTTTTTTTTCGTGGGAAAATCTGATTAAGACCATCAGGCGCTCTCGGGGGAGAGCGGCCCGGTGAGTGGAGGTCCCCCCTGGTCTAGATGGTGTTTGCCAGGGGTATATCCACTAAAAACCCACGGTGTCCCTCACGCCGCAATTGTCGGGGTCAACGGGACCTGATAATACTACCGTTGACCCCGACGGCGGTTGGCCGCGGTCGGCCCCCTCTCACAAACACTTCCAGACACCCTTTTTTAATAAAAAGGGTGGGAAGTGTAATACCCTCTCCGAGAGGCGCGGACACGCCGCCGTCTCGGGGCCCCTAAAGCCGGTGGTGAATCCCCCCCGAGATCACCACCAAGGGCCGAGGTGATTGGCAGCCAGGCCCCGGCAAATACCACGATGGCCCGGCACCCTCTTGTAATTTTTTATAGTGGTTGTTTTCCACGCGGCCCATCCTTGCGGAATAGGCCCCCGGGCCCGCTGACGCGGGCTTACGGTTGGCAGCCAGGCCCCGGCAAACACCACGACGGCCCGGCACCCTCTCGTAATTTTTTATAGTGGTTTTCTTCCACGCGGCCTCTCCTTGCGGAAAGGGCCCCCGGGCCCGCTGACGCGGGCTTACGGTTGGCAGCCAGGCCCCGGCAAATACCACGACGGCCCGGCACCCTCTCGTAATTTTTTATAGTGGTTTTCTTCCACGCGGCCTCTCCTCAAGGAAAGGGCCCCCGGGCCCGCTGACGCGGGCTTACGGTTGGCAGCCAGGCCCCGGCAAATACCACGACGGCCCGGCACCCTCTCGTAATTTTTATAGTGGTTTTCTTCCACGCGGCCTCTCCTTAAGGAAAGGGCCCCCGGGCCCGCTGACGCGGGCTTACGGGTTAGAAGCCGGGCAAGCCCGGCTTCCCACCTCGTGCGCCTCTTGGCTTCACTGCCCCTCTTGCAGCTACTGAGCCCTCCCACCACGACAAGGTGGACGCACATCGGGAGGGCTGGTTTCTTCCCTGGTATATGGGATCCCGATATCCCGGGCCCCGGCCTCCCGAGAGGTTAGTTTGTATTGACCATCCTTAAGGCACAGAGATTTCGTAATGTTTTTATTTTATTACCGTTATCTTCTGCCATGCTTGTAGCAAACAATTACAAAATTACAAAAAATTGGGCGATACTTTCCACAACCATTTAATTAGCAAATATTAAGGACAAAGCAAACAACTTACTTCCAAAATAACATTAAGACAGGCATTAGAGATGGCCGGTGGAACATCTCGATCTTCACATAATATCCACATTTGGAAGTCGTCGTTACGATTCTCCATCTAAAAGCAATCAGATGGACACTTTAATTTAATTGCTTTGACCAAACTGAAGTATGAAACACATCAATATGATGAAACATGTAAGTAATATTTCAAAGACACACCATACGGGTAAGGTACTGAAAACCCTACACATTAAAGCCTGTTATCAAGAATCAAGAATCAAGATTGAATAACTGTGTACATCGGTGACATTAAATATTAAAGGTATCAACAGTTTGTCCATCCCGGACATACAATATAGAGTAGAGGTACTTAGGTACTTAATTTACGCACTTCTTTAAAATTAAAAATAACAAAACAAGTTATAGTCTGAAGTAAATATTCATTCATTAAAGGTGCACAGGTAAATATGAGTATATCTGGCCCGTATGATGCAACATTCACGGCCGAATCAAAATTTGAGTTCTACTGAAACAATTAAGTAGCTTCAGATACTCAATTCCTTTTCATACTAATTTTTATTTTAGAAGCAGCTTCTATACAAGATGTAACGGGTAGCCCTTTTACGGGTAAGCCCTAGAAGTCCAAAACAAGTACTTCGAATTTTCAAAAGTCGTAGAACAAAAGTTGTTCGCCTAGACGTCTAGAACAACCGCCTTTCGGCTTAAAAGGGTTTGCCCGTTACATCTTGTATATTTCAGTACACCAGATTTTAAGTAGCATTTCTGTCCGTATAAGTTAACTATAAATCTTCAGGAAATCAATGACGAAACCAAAACCCTCATATTGTACTCACAGTAGTCTCAGCACAGTGAACCACGAAGGCCTGCAGGTCCTGCGTGAACGGCGACGCGGCCACTGTAATGGCGAGCCACCCGCCGCCGCTCCGCGCCGCCTCTAGCGCTGACTGCCACGCACTACGACCCTGCTCTATGTCCACCTGTAGGTTACGGAATGTATCATGGTTTAAGCACGAAGCCAGGAATGCTTTATTATATTCGGTTCAACCCAGTGTCTCTACTTTTGAACTCCTTACGAATACCTAGATTTCTACTGATTTTCCTTCAACTCCTGTAATTTTAATTTTTTCTATGGTTTTCGCGTTTTTGCATAAGTAATAAAACACTTGCATTTTCAAGGTTGACCAGTAGATCAGTTAGAAATAATGAAATAAAGTGTTTTATTATTGAAAATCTCGGAAACCATAGAATAAATTTTATTATTATTATTTATATTTTTTAGTATGTGGCTTTATGCACGTTACATAAAGAGCGCGGGCGGTATTTTGTTGTGTTTTGCTCTGTGAACCGACGTCATTGTAGCGGTCGCGGGGAGTCGGCGGAAGGAGGTAGTTCACGATCGCTATTTGTGGCGTCGTATGTTCAGCAGTGGAGGGATAAGGGCTGAGATGATGATGATTCGTCTGCAAGATAGAGTAAGAGACAGCGAAGCTACGAAGGGCGGTGTTAGTTACCTGCAGTAGGGCGTTAGGCCCCCCGGGTGCGGGCGCGGCCAGCACGTCCGCGGCGTGTGCGCCCAGCAGCAGCACGGGCCGGCCGCGCGCCGCGCGCCGCGCCACCGAGACACCGCCCGCGCCACCCAGACTCATTATGCCACCACCTTTAACATAATGTTGCCGGATAATCGATCGTGTATCGATTCTCCTAACTACATATAAACTAGAAGTTTGCCCCGAACTGAGACCTCACGATCCCCTATCTCCCCAACCCCCCTACCGATCCGGCTTATCTTCAAACTCATAAATTCTATTGACCTAAACTAATACAAAAAATCATGAAGATCAGAGGAACGACACTCGAGTTATCGTCGAACAAACATAAAAAGTTACAAATTAGGTACCTACTAATCGATTAATTGATAATCGATTATCCGCCTACTTCAAAAATCACTCGAGTTTTGGCGGAAACGCGTCGAGGAGATGTGTTGCTAAATTTACATTTTTGTGAAACCTAGTTCCAATGCGTGTAAATTGTTTAACTTCGGGGGCATATTAATCAATGTAGTTTCGTGAAGGTGTAAGAGTGTAATGAATGTGAAAATCGATGCAGAACATGGACTTTGGCGTTGTCTCCAAAACTCATCATTGTAAAGAGCCACCATTTACTAATGACTCCCTTGACTTTTACTACGACGACTTGACTGTTTTGATAGAAATTGCAAATAACTTGCAAAAATTGATGATATATTTTTTTTTATTGATTAATATTTGATACCGATAAGAAACAATAATTAAAAAAAAAAAAATATTTGGTCAAAACGTATGCAAATAACATATTATGTATGAATACTTATGAGCAGTCCACTGGTTTTATCGTCTCTGTTCTTAACCCAACTTGGTACAAGCCCGTCCTAAAATTTGATACCGACCTAGAACATAATCGACGAAAGCAACGATAGCTCTGTACAGACTATCGGGCCGTACAACTGACACAACTACGGTGGTCTCGAACGGTTGCAGTTTCAACTTGTGCAGTAAGTTGATATCGCCCGACGAGAGGAATTCCTTCCAGAACCCTTCGTTTTGGAGATCGAGGCGATTGTATAGATCTTCGTCGATAAACTGAAAAAGGGAAGTTTTGATTTAATAAGCCAAATTTAGTTGAATTCCTGCCTTAACACTAGCTGCGGTTTCGCCCGGGTCGCGTAAGTCCCAATCTTGTGGGAATATTAGGATCGAAAGAAGTCTATGTTATTTCTCGCTAATATTGCTTTCTATTGGTAAAATAATTTTTGAAATCGGTCCAGTAGTTTTAAAGCCTATTCGTAAACAATAAGTCTTTCTCATTTATAATATTAGTTTAGATATAGAAATGACTAGCTGCGCCCCGCGGTTTCACCCGCGTAAGTCCCGTTCATGCGGAAAAATCGGGGTAAAAAGTGTTATTTTCGCTATCCAGCTATCTATATTCCAACTTTCATTGCAATCGCTTCAGTAGTTTTTGCGTGAAAGAGTAACAAAGTCGCATACATACATCCAAATTTTTGCGTTTATAATATTAGTAAGATGTGGCTGTAAGGTACACGTACGTACCTACATCGGTCCATTTGACACCGAGCGCGTGCGACCTTATTTCGCAATACTTACTTTGAATGGGTTTATTAATTTTAGTATTCTTTCGTACTCGTAGCAATAAGCAACAAACATTATCTTGTAGTAACTAAACATTAAATCATTTTCAAACATTAAACAGGATTTTAATCATAAACAATTAAGGTGTCTCGAACAGTGGCAATAGAACCACGTAGGAGTCTGTTAACTTTGGCTTTGCTAGACCTTGCTTGGTTGACCTTTACTCCGGTTTACTTCAGTTTAGTTACGCCCTACTAAGTTCACCTTTTGCTTTACTTAGTATATAAATTAAGCATATTTTTATACCTCATTAGAATACCTCACTAAGATTTACCTTTAGCTTAGCTACGCCTTTTACGCATTCATTTGGGATCCATTTATGGTTATTTTTCACGTCGTTCGGCTTGATATTTTCATCGGAAACTTCATAGTTACCAGTAAACATTTGCCAGAGCTGTAACAACCCAAATAACATTTTCTTATGTGTAGACAAGATGAGCTACAAATTAAATCAGAGTAACATTAGGTGCGTCCCGCAGTTTCACCTGCGTAAGTACCAATCCCGTGTGAATATCGAGATTAAAAGTTGCCTGCATTACTCCGCACCAGTAGCTTCGGGATCTATTCGTTTCTAACATACAAACAAATCTTTCATCTTTATAATATTTAGTAGACTATTAAATTTAATTTCTTACTTTGTCCGGCATCAAATCTTCATAGACTTGCTTAAGTAAGTGTAACACGATAACGTATTTATCCTTCTTGTGCAGTGCTAACAGAACCCTCTCGACAATTCTTCGAGTAAAATATTTGATTATTTCCTCGTTATTTATTTTTGTTGAATCCTGAAACGAAAAATAATATTATTAAAGATTATCCAAATAGTGCGAAAAGGCCGGATGATTAGTGATTTCAAGTGATTTGACACAGCCAACCGTGTAACCGCTAAAGCCAACACGGTTTTTTATCGCGCACAAACTCGCACATTTATCTTCCTGCCTGGCTATGCGAAAAGTTTAAAGGACCGTCTAAACGAGCGTTAGAATCGCGGCGATATTATCGTCGAGCCACTTATTTCTATACAATCTCTATGAACGTGTCTCCACACGGCGACGTTGACGCTGCGCGGAGTGCTGGACAACATCAGACCGGCAATTGTATGGGGCGGAGTGCTGGACAGTCAAAGAGAGTCACGTCCAAAAACTGCATACAGCGGAAATGAAAATGCTTAGGTAGTCCGGTGGAGTGACTAGACTGATAAAATCCGTAACGGACATGTTAGAGGTTCCTTCGGAGTGGCACCAATTCACGATAAGCTGATAGAATCGAGACTGAGGTGGTATGGTCACTTTATGAGGAGAACGGAGGAGCACGTCGTCAAAACAGCTTTGAGACTACCGGAGAACAGAAGAGGCAGAGGGCGGCCCCCTTCGACATGGTGGACCAGTATGACGAAACTTTTGGAGAAGGAGCAATTACCCGATCCGACAACCATTGACAGAATATCTTGGCGTCGCGAGATAAGGAGAGCCGCCCTACTTGAAGTGGGACAAGGCACGGAAGAAGTATAACTTACAGTTTTCCTCACAGCATCGACATACTCCTTGGACAAGGCGTCGACCGGCAGCCCCACCAGCGGATACCTCCCGGCCAGCCGCCGCACGGCCAGCGCCAGGCGGGCCGCGCGCCGCGCGCTCGCCTCGTACCGCGCACACGCTCCGACGTCTTCCACAGATATGACGCGAGCACTCTCCAGCGCCTCGCTGATGGTGACACTGGTAGCGCGGGTCTTGTTTAACGACTCGAGGAGGTTCGTGTCGTGGAGGATGTCTGTCTTGCCTGATAAGTCGCGGAGCAGGTTTTCCTGGCGAAAAGTAAATCTGTTAGAGGAAGAGAGGTACACTAAAAAGGGTTTTTTTATTTTTTATTATAGCACTCTTTTGGCGTTAACATTATGTATACTCGTGCAAAATTTCAGCTTCTAAGTACTAATCGTCTCTGAGCAAAGCCGCGGACGGACGGACAGACATTACGAAACTATAAGGGACGAAACCCTAAAAACCTGTACTTGGAAGTAATATAAAAACAAAAATTTCCTAGGGGACTTAGAAAAAGTAGTAAAACAAAACTATATAATTTTCTTCTTCTTATTCTTCTACTCTTGTTCATTATACATTTAAAAACTACTTATCCGATTGAAATTTGGTTTTCAAAATTGGATATTTCTATTTTCGAGGAACCTCCTGGTATACTTTACATCGAAATCCAATTAGTAGAGCCCGAGTAATTAACGAAAAAGTCGGCTGTGCACTATTTCTACGCAGACGAAGTCGCAGGTAGCAGCTAGTATATCATATTCATTTTCAATAAATACTCACACACAAAGTTTGTATACTTACTACCTTATTTATAAAATATTATTTACACCATGACTAAGTTATGTGACGTTTGTGTCTGTCTGTCAACTTTAAAACTTCATGTGACAGTAAAAGACAAACGATCCAAAGTTATGAAGCGCAATTAGCGTTTGGGACTAGGTAGCACTGTGGGTTTATCGAATAGTGCTATCTAGCCCCAAACTAAGCAATTAGGCTTGTATTACAGAGACTATATAACAGTTAATACTGAAAAAAAAACATACCTGTAATTCGTGTTGCTGTTTTTGTAATTCAGCTTTTTGAATTTTCAATTGTTTTGACTTTTCGCTGATTTCAGGATTCTGTTGTTGCAATGCGTAGTGAATCAATTGATCTGTAAAAGAAATGCAGTAAAATAGACATGCATCGTTTAGTTATCACGGACAATAGTCTTTAGGTCAAATTTAGAGGCATAAGGGACGGGTCCCTTAGAGCGCGAGCGGCGGGAACTGCAACAACGTGTGAGTCACACTCTACCCGACTATGAAAAAAAAATCATTTAGAGATAACATGGTTTAAATACGCACCTGTAAGTCCGTCCAATCTCGCAGTGAAATGCACAACCGATAGTTTGTCCACATAATGTGTGGGTAACCTTTTCAAGAGAGTTTCATCTCGCGACTGTAACACCAGCGTGACAGAGAGCGGAGACCCGAGCGAAGCCGGGGGCAGACCGCTCAGTAGCGGCGCCCAGCTCGAGTGGACGCTGTCTACATCTGTTATCACGAGGGTTCGCCCTAACCTGGGGATCACCAAAACAATTTCTATGTACCTATACAGCGTGAACCGGCGATGTCCATAGGTTTTTTTATAACTTATCTATCAGTCTTTATTTTTAACAAAATCGACTCAGTAGTCTCTTTGTTATTTGATAGCCGAAAATGTTCTAAAACAACTTCGAATTTTCAAAAGTTGTAGAACAAAAATTGTTCACCTAGACGTCTAAAACAACACACTTTCGGCTTAAATGCTCATCGCCGGAACACGCTGTATAAATCCCGGTAGATGGCGCTACCACGAGCCTAATACTGAATCCTACTAATATAAATGTGAAAGTGTGTGTGTTTGGATATTTGTTACTTAATCACGCAAAAACTTCTGAACAGATTGCGATAAAACTTGGAATATAAGTAGTTGGATTCATTCATAGGCTACATTTTATCCCGATATTCCCGCGGGAACTATTAAATAAAATGTTAACATAAATAAATTACTCATTTTTTTTTTAGAATTATAAAATTAATTAGGTATCATAATGTTAACTTTGAGAATATACAATTTTTTTTTTTATTGCTTAATATAATAAGCGTTCATAGAAATATTCTAAAAGATAGATACATCCACAAAAAGACACAAAAAGTTTCTGTTGGCCCATCACTTATGTGTCACGCCAAGCGTTGCTTAACCCGTACGATCATTTAAAGTACCATATATCGTATTTATATACCCATAAACTAACCCTGTACCAAATTTCATTCTAATTGGTGCGATCGTTCTTGTTGACCCATCACGTATGTGTTACGCCAAGCGTTGCTTAACCCGTACGATCATTTAAAGTACCCTATATTTTATTTAAACCCCTATACTATACCCTGTACCAAATTTCATTCTTATCGGTTCCGCCGTTTTTGAGATATAAATAGTGTAACTAACACGACTTTCGTTTCTATAGCTGCGTCCCGCGGGATTTACCCTCGTAAGTCCCGACCCCGTAAGAATATCGGGATCAAAAGTAGCCTATAACCTTCCTCGATAAATGGACTATCAAACGCAAAAAGAATTTTTCAAATCGGACCAGCAGTTCCTGAGATTAGCGCGTTCAAACAAACAAACAAACAATCAAACAAACTCTTCAGCTTTATAATATTAGTATAGATTTTAGGGAAAGTATAGAAATCATTAGGGCTTAGGTCGGGGCTGTACGGCGGATGGTCTAATAATTCTATGTTTTCTTGCTCTAAAAACTCTTTTGTTCTGTGCGCGGTGTGAGAACTCGCATTGTCTTGATGGAGGATGATGCGGCGGTTGCAGTTCTCTTTGTGGAGTTCAGAAACGACCTGTGGCAACAAATGCTAGCATACCATTCTGCATTAACCGTTCTTTGTCCCTCAAGAGGAATAGTCGCAACATGGCCGGTCTTGGAGACAAACGTGGCCACCATTTCTTTTGCAACACTCCGTGAACGAACAATTTTTGTTGGCTTTAACTCATTTTCGAACACCCAAACTCGTGACTGGTTTTTTGTTTCGGGTTTGTACGCGTATATCCAGGATTCGTCACCTGATACGATGTTGTATACAGCATTTGAGGATCCTGCGTGGAATCTTTCGAGAGTTCTGACGCACCAAGTAACGCGAGTCGCTTTTTGCTCTTCACAGAGCGAATGCGGTATCCATCGGGAAAACAACTTTTTTACACCTAATTGTTCATGCAAGATTACTAGTATTTGACTCATGCCAATGTCCAAAGTTGCCTAAATTTCGCGGTATGTATGTCACATGTCGATTTTCCTCAATCAGCTTACGCACAGCATCAACGTTTTCTTGGGTGACTACAGTTTTTGGACGACCTTGACGGGGATCATCACTGAGCTTGACACGTCCACGTTGAAATTCAGCAAACCAGCGATAAATTGTGGTTTTGGATGGGGCTTTATCACCAAATGCAGAAATCATCCGGTCAACACACTGTTTTTGTGATAAACCACTTCGAAAGTCATTTTTTCTCGATTTTCTCGAGTCAATTCCATTTTCTCAACGACTAAACAAGTTCGACAAAACCTTGTGACAAGACCGAGATTATTTTTTTAAATAAATAAATGGTATTCGATTTGTAAAACCAAGGAGTTTTCAATTAAAAAGATTTAAATATAATAGGAACAGTGGAAATATTCCATTCTAGATACTTTTAGTGCAGCCCTCGTAATTTGGAACACTTAATTGTATAACAGTAGTTTATTACCTGGCAGCGTACTGAACAGCAGTCAATAACTTCTCACTGTGCTGGGATATAAATTCACATTGAACATTCGCTAAGGTGTTTTTAAGCCACGCCAATCCTTCACCATCGGGGTCTATTATAAGTGGGGTTAAACCACTTTTAGTCGTTTCCAGAAACTGCAAATTGTAATAGGACAATGTAGTACGTAAACTTTATCATCATCTCTATACATAACAACACAAATAAAGTAAGTAAGTGAGAATCCTTTGGAAATAGCGAAATAATACAAACCTATTTTTTAAAATTCAATTCATCCTAATAGGTATTAAGTTTCATCAACATCGATTCAGTAGTTTTAAGAGTAGAGCTATTCATTACAGACACACAGAAAACTATCCTTTTATAATTTTAATAAGCGTACCTGGTCTATAACAACAGCATTTTTAACAGCTGATTGGTCTGACGGTAACCCATCAGCGTCCCATTTCAATTGCTTCTCAGTCGATGACAAAAAGTTTATTACCGAAAATGATGTATCGTCAAATCCAATAAGAGCACTCCATTTTTTAATACACTCCCTGAAACGTAGTACTTAAATTAAAAAATATTGCAGAACCTTGCATACTGCGCATTGCAGCCCCGAATTGAGCAACTAGGTTTGTACTATGGGTACTATACAGCGGTTATACATTTGACACTGTAGAAAACCCTAGAAAACAAGCATTATTGTCAGCATAAATATTTGTCTCAGTTGGGAATCGATCCCGCTACCTTCTGTGTTGCAGCCGAGTATTCACCCGACGCATCACATAGGCCATACATACAAACATTCACCTGTATAATATTACTAGTTGCACCCGCGGTTTCACCCGCGCAAGTCCTGTTCCCGTGGGAATATCGGGATAAAATAGCCTATGTGTTATTCCCGGTATCCAGCTACCTATATTTCAAGCTTCATCGCAATCGGTTTAGTAGTTTTTGCGTGGTTGAGTAACAAACACACATACTCACAAACTTTCAGCTTTATGATATTAGTAGGAATAGGAAGTAAGATAGTACCTACTGGATGTCAAATAATCAAAATAATTCATTACAATAAACTACACTAAGCTTGGGCTTGTATCGTAATAGCCTATATACCCATACAAAATGTAGATGATATTTAATAATTTAATGAGATATTATCATCTTTTTTGGAGATTACTTTTTCCTTTAAAATATTTATAGTAGATATTATCTTGCTTACTTAGCTTGAGGCTCAGTCATGCTCGGTAGGTAAACAATGTACGCAGCCGCTAGCAGAGAGCGTTGGCTTAACTCAGATATTTCCTTCTCTATGTGTTCCAACTGTAAAATAATATGCAACAAAACATAGTTTGAAAAACTGATCAGTAAAGTTCTTAACGGAAACTTTATTAGTTAAATAAATACCATATTTCTGAAGATAATTCATGTTTAATAAGCAAATTCGTATTTAATTTGATTTAAATTGGTGCTAAAACAGCTGTGGGCGAAACGGCTAGGGCGTGACGTCATTGACGCAAACAAACTATCAAATCTAAGGATTTTCAGACGCTTATTAAATAATTATAGTTTCCAAAGTGTTTTATAAAAGATATTATTGTAACGTGAATGATTTTTTTTAAACCATGGTTGGTTGGTTTTTAAACCCTTGGTATTAGTTTTAATTCAATTCAATTCAATTCAATTCATTTATTTCAGATATTTACAATCCATAATTACATTTACATTAACATTAAAATAGTAAATAATTAAGATGTCACATTAAATAATAAATAAATAAAAGAAAAATAAATAATACACTGAACTTAAATGTCACAAACTATTAAATATGTACCTGTCATGTCAAACTAAAATTTAAAATCAATATATAAAATTAAGAATAAAAATAAAAAAATAAAATTATAAATAGGAGGGACCACTGGCGTGCAGCTGCATCCACCTCCCTAACATAGGCGAGTCCCACCTCTCTGACAATATGTCATGCTTTTTAATGCTTTTCTGAATATCTTAAAATTCATTAACGTTCCACATTATTTGCCAACACATGGCACAGAATGCCAGTGCTAGTGATAAGGTATTAAGTGTGTGAGTTTCAGAAGTCCCTTACATCCAATTCCCACGCAGTATATTCGTGCGCCAGTTGCTGCAACAGAGAGGCGGCGGCTTGCAAGGTTTGTTTGGCGGCGTTGACTTTGTGTTCCAAGGTGGCCGCCTCGCGCGAGTGCTGCCCGAGCTGGTCCTTGAGCGACAGCACGCGGGTCTCCACTGACGCCAGCCCTTCGGATAGCGACGCAACTTGGGCCTCCGCGTCGTGGAGGTTTCTACAGCAACAAACAAAGTCTTATAAAACAATAAACAGCATGCACCAGGAGAAATGGACAGAGGTCACGCAGTGGGTACAAAGGGACGGAAAACGAGTTCGAGGCTGCTCCAAAAAACGGTGGCGTGCCAATCTTAATGCTTTCAAAAGACAATGGTCGGACCTAGTGCATGATAGGAAGTCCTGGATGAAAGTAAGGGAGACTTTCGCCCAGCATTGGGACACAACAGGTAAAACCAACAAGAAACTCGTTGATAAGGGATTATTAACAGTTCTGGTCTATTAGTGGGCTAAAGGCCGAAGACAGGGCTCGACTAAACCCTCTTACCTAGGGGATGGAAATAGACTCACTGGGGATGGATTCTTTAGTATCAATTGAAGTATTATTTGTATTTCGCAAATTTGTTTTTATTGCTCAAGGCATATTTACTAGAAATATTTGAAAGGAAAAATTCATCTTCAAAAATTCACTTGCGGCGAGATTTGAACTCGCGTCCCTGGAGGTAAATCACTGGAAAGTGATCCTGTAGATGGCGTCTCAATCGAGCCGTAGTCGAAAAATAGTAGACAGGGAAACATTCATATTCTTAAATTCGCTGCTCGAGATGGGAACTTGCGTGGCCGAGCGGTTTAAGGCACTGGGGTACTGATCCAGGGACGCGAGTTCATATCTCGCCGCAAGTGAATTTACTTGCGTGGCCGAGCGGTTTAAGGCACTGGGGTACTGATCCAGGGACGCGAGTTCAAATCTCGCCGCAAGTGAATTTTTGAAGATGAATTTTTCCTTTCAAATATTTCTAGTATTATTTGTAGTTCAAATTTGAACGAAATATCACGGACTAATCAGTATTAAGACAATAAATATGAAGACTGCTCGTTCTCTGCTGTGAATGATGCTATAGCAGTAGGAGACATACTTGTGTAAGGCCGCCTGATGCGCCACCAACGGCTTGACCCGCAACAAGGCCCGCGCTTACGCCACGTTAGCACACACCTGCTGTGAATGATGCTATAGCAGTAGGAGACATACTTGTGTAAGGCCGCCTGATGCGCCACCAACGGCTTGACCCGCAACAAAGCCCGCGCGTACGCCACGTTAGCACACACCTGCTGTGAATGATGCTATATCAGTAGGAGACATACTTGTGTAAGGCCGCCTGATGCGCCACCAACGGCTTGACCCGCAACAAGGCCCGCGCGTACGCCACGTTAGCACACACCTGCTGTGAATGATGCTATATCAGTAGGAGACATACTTGTGTAAGGCCGCCTGATGCGCCACCAACGGCTTGACCCGCAACAAAGCCCGCGCGTACGCCACGTTAGCACACACCTGCTGTGAATGATGCTATATCAGTAGGAGACATACTTGTGTAAGGCCGCCTGATGCGCCACCAACGGCTTGACCCGCAACAAGGCCCGCGCGTACGCCACGTTAGCACACACCTGCTGTGAATGATGCTATATCAGTAGGAGACATACTTGTGTAAGGCCGCCTGATGCGCCACCAACGGCTTGACCCGCAACAAGGCCCGCGCGTACGCCACGTTAGCACACACCTGCTGTGAATGATGCTATAGCAGTAGGAGACATACTTGTGTAAGGCCGCCTGATGCGCCACCAACGGCTTGACCCGCAACAAGGCCCGCGCGTACGCCACGTTAGCACACACCTGCTGTGAATGATGCTATATCAGTAGGAGACATACTTGTGTAAGGCCGCCTGATGCGCCACCAACGGCTTGACCCGCAACAAGGCCCGCGCGTACGCCACGTTAGCACACACCTGCTGTGAATGATGCTATATCAGTAGGAGACATACTTGTGTAAGGCCGCCTGATGCGCCACCAACGGCTTGACCCGCAACAAGGCCCGCGCGTACGCCACGTTAGCACACACCTGCTGTGAATGATGCTATATCAGTAGGAGACATACTTGTGTAAGGCCGCCTGATGCGCCACCAACGGCTTGACCCGCAACAAGGCCCGCGCGTACGCCACGTTAGCACACACCTGCTGTGAATGATGCTATATCAGTAGGAGACATACTTGTGTAAGGCCGCCTGATGCGCCACCAACGGCTTGACCCGCAACAAGGCCCGCGCGTACGCCACGTTAGCACACACCTGCTGTGAATGATGCTATATCAGTAGGAGACATACTTGTGTAAGGCCGCCTGATGCGCCACCAACGGCTTGACCCGCAACAAGGCCCGCGCGTACGCCACGTTAGCACACACCTGCTGTGAATGATGCTATAGCAGTAGGAGACATACTTGTGTAAGGCCGCCTGATGCGCCACCAACGGCTTGACCCGCAACAAGGCCCGCGCGTACGCCACGTTAGCACACACCTGCTGTGAATGATGCTATATCAGTAGGAGACATACTTGTGTAAGGCCGCCTGATGCGCCACCAACGGCTTGACCCGCAACAAGGCCCGCGCGTACGCCACGTTAGCACACACCTGCTGTGAATGATGCTATATCAGTAGGAGACATACTTGTGTAAGGCCGCCTGATGCGCCACCAACGGCTTGACCCGCAACAAGGCCCGCGCGTACGCCACGTTAGCACACACCTGCTGTGAATGATGCTATATCAGTAGGAGACATACTTGTGTAAGGCCGCCTGATGCGCCACCAACGGCTTGACCCGCAACAAGGCCCGCGCGTACGCCACGTTAGCACACACCTGCTGTGAATGATGCTATATCAGTAGGAGACATACTTGTGTAAGGCCGCCTGATGCGCCACCAACGGCTTGACCCGCAACAAGGCCCGCGCGTACGCCACGTTAGCACACACCTGCTGTGAATGATGCTATATCAGTAGGAGACATACTTGTGTAAGGCCGCCTGATGCGCCACCAACGGCTTGACCCGCAACAAGGCCCGCGCGTACGCCACGTTAGCACACACCTGCTGTGAATGATGCTATATCAGTAGGAGACATACTTGTGTAAGGCCGCCTGATGCGCCACCAACGGCTTGACCCGCAACAAGGCCCGCGCGTACGCCACGTTAGCACACACCTGCTGTGAATGATGCTATAGCAGTAGGAGACATACTTGTGTAAGGCCGCCTGATGCGCCACCAACGGCTTGACCCGCAACAAGGCCCGCGCGTACGCCACGTTAGCACACACCTGCTGTGAATGATGCTATATCAGTAGGAGACATACTTGTGTAAGGCCGCCTGATGCGCCACCAACGGCTTGACCCGCAACAAGGCCCGCGCGTACGCCACGTTAGCACACACCTGCTGTGAATGATGCTATATCAGTAGGAGACATACTTGTGTAAGGCCGCCTGATGCGCCACCAACGGCTTGACCCGCAACAAGGCCCGCGCGTACGCCACGTTAGCACACACCTGCTGTGAATGATGCTATAGCAGTAGGAGACATACTTGTGTAAGGCCGCCTGATGCGCCACCAACGGCTTGACCCGCAACAAGGCCCGCGCGTACGCCACGTTAGCACACACCTGCTGTGAATGATGCTATATCAGTAGGAGACATACTTGTGTAAGGCCGCCTGATGCGCCACCAACGGCTTGACCCGCAACAAGGCCCGCGCGTACGCCACGTTAGCACACACCTGCTGTGAATGATGCTATATCAGTAGGAGACATACTTGTGTAAGGCCGCCTGATGCGCCACCAACGGCTTGACCCGCAACAAGGCCCGCGCGTACGCCACGTTAGCACACACCTGCTGTGAATGATGCTATATCAGTAGGAGACATACTTGTGTAAGGCCGCCTGATGCGCCACCAACGGCTTGACCCGCAACAAGGCCCGCGCGTACGCCACGTTAGCACACACCTGCTGTGAATGATGCTATATCAGTAGGAGACATACTTGTGTAAGGCCGCCTGATGCGCCACCAACGGCTTGACCCGCAACAAGGCCCGCGCGTACGCCACGTTAGCACACACCTGCTGTGAATGATGCTATAGCAGTAGGAGACATACTTGTGTAAGGCCGCCTGATGCGCCACCAACGGCTTGACCCGCAACAAGGCCCGCGCGTACGCCACGTTAGCACACACCCACGCAGCGAGCGGCGCGCACGCCGCACTCGCTCGCTTCGCGTTCTCCGCGGTGAAGGACGCGCCGCGACGCTCCAGTAGACGCTCCACGTTGGCTAGAGCTGTGGGGCTGATTTGTGACGCGTCCATACATCTAATCAAGGGAAAATGTGACGAATAAATTTATGCGATCTTTTCGTAAATTTAGGAATGCTTATAGTTGTTTGTTGTATGTTATCTTTATACTTCATTTTTGTTTTTCGTGATGTGTTGTCGAAATAAACACATTTTTTTTTCATTTGTGACTGCTAAAATATAACTTGGATGGATCACGGTGAACTTCTATAATAACATAGCCACTAGCAGTACTAGCTTCTGTCTGGGCTTAAACCGTGTGATTCAACAGTAACCAACCACTGTATAAAAATCCACACTCAAACGGTTGCCCATCAAAGTACTGACACATCAGCACGGTAGGCGGTAGGCAGGGTATTGCGCGCGATGCGTTACCCGCACCACCAGTTTGCGAAACAGCTGTCATCACCCTTTCGGCCCTCCCTCTCCCCGAAATCACCCAATTCTGTCTGATAAACCCCCTTTCTGAGGAGGTGGCCCATCATATGTTCGGCTCTACCAATTTCCCTAATACTCTGAGCGTCACTCTGTACTCGATTCTACTTTAAAACCTATTTTGTTATGTTCGTCCTACTGCAACAGCCTGGTTTTGATCTAGGGGGTGGGAAAGAGAGCAAAATACTGTGTGCACCGCTTTTACGGACGGAGCAAGCTCCGTCCTTCTCCTTTTATGTGTATAGATAGATATATATAATATATTTACATCTTATTTAATTACAATACCTAATATCTTCCTTGACGCCACGTTTCGACAGGAAATTCTTCATAGAGTGCCACGACGTGTCAGCTATGCCCATAAGTCGCAACACCCCTTCCAGCACGTCTCGGACTATGTCCGGTGGGGCTCTAAGAGATCGTACCTGGAAACGGAAGAACGGAATGGAAGCTTCTAGGGTTTGCTGATGACACACTTTCGACACAATCGTCTCAAAATTGAATCTTTAATTCAGATTTAGCTGGCGCAAGTTGGAAATAGAATGCATTATTGCCGTCTAGACAATGAAAATCCGGCACCAATCCCATTGCCCTTATGGCGAAATAAAATATCGAGATGAAACCAGAATAAATTCAGAATTACGAGTTGTCTCTATTGGCGTATGTGTTCCACTGGAGTTCAATACTGTACTTAATTCTAGTTCCATACTTCGCTGAGTGATTCAGGTCGTATATCCCCAACGGCAGACCGGGCGGCTGCAATGACTGGCTCAACGGACGCCAACTCCGCTTCGATTTCTTTCTTTCTGGAATTAGAGATAAATAAATAATGCTTATCAAACTTAATAACTACCTACCTCAAAGTATTCAAATTTGGTTGTAGTCTGTTTTGTCTGCTATAATCAATAAATAAATGTATGACGTCTATTGTCTTCCAGACATCCAGTTATAAAAACGAGAGCTGCTTTGCAGTTGGGATTAAAGAAGTCGATTTACGCATACACCTGTTTAGCGGCTTTGATGCGGTGTACAAAATTATTTAACTTCTTCCAGAAGGTTTCTATATTTAAAACAGAAGCATATATTAGGGGTTAAAGTATGAAATTGCCGATTTGTACTGAAAATCTTAATTGTTTATTTTTTTATTTTTTAACAAATTTATTTAATCAAAATTTTTGCCATTATTATCTATACATTGCTGCCATCTAATGGGAAGGTTATTAATGCCTTTGCGATAGAACTCCGACGATCTAGACTGCACAAACTGTGTGAAAGCATTTTGTACTGCCTCCTGGGAAGAAAACTTCTTGTCACGTAGATAATTGTCCAAATCACGAAAAAAATGGTAGTCCGTTGGAGCAAGGTCTGGTGAATACGGAGGATGACGAATGGTTTCTAAGTGCAGTTCCTGAAGGGTCAAAATGGTTTCTCGTGCTGTGTGAGGTCTCGCGTTGTCGTGGAGCAATAATGGTGAAGATCGATTCATGAGTCGGGGCTGTTTTACTGCTAGTTTTGTCAACATGGTTCGGAGTTCGGCACAATAGACATCTGCCGTAATTGCTTGACCAGATCGAAGAAAACTATAGTGAATAACACCATGCTGAGACCACCAAACAGTTACCATTACCTTTTTATTGGTAAGTTTTGCTTTAGGACACTGTTGTGGCATTTGACCTGGGGTCAGCCATTGCATTTTTCTTTTCCGGTTATCATAAAGAATCCACTTTTCATCACATGTTACAATTCGATCCAATATTCCTTCATTTCTGTACCGGTTCAACAAGGCAACACAAGTTTCAACACGCGTTTCTTTCTGCAGATCAGTCAAATCATGAGGCACCCATTTTTCGTATTTTTTTATTTTATTGATTTGACGCAAGTGAGTCAATAAAGTGAGTAAGGTAACGTTAAACCATGCCGCTAATTCCTGGGTAGTTTGACTAGGATCGGCTTCCACTATCTCTCTTAATTCATCGTTATTCACCTGTGTGGGCGGTCTTCCTCGTGGCTCGTTCTTTAAGTCGAAATTTCCATCACGAAAGCGTTTAAACCAAAATCGCACGGTGCGTTCATTAGTAGACCCCTCTCCAAACGCAGCATTGATATTGCGGGCTGTTTCTGCCGCGTTAGTTCCGCGTCGGAACTCGTATTCAAAAATCACTCGAATTTTCGCAGTATCCATCTTTCTTGTCTAAATTGAATAACAAAAACAATTGAAAGTCGATATTCAAATGTTTCACATTTTTTAAAAAAAGAACATCACAGAAACCATTTGAAAAAAGTTTCATTCGAAAACCTCAAACCATGAAGATTCTATGTCAATTCAAAGAACCTATTGCAATAAAACGGCAATTTCATACTTTAACCCCTATTACATAAACTCATGTTACGTCAGCAGTCAAAGAGTTAACATAGCGCCGAAGAGGTTAGAAAACTATAACAAAATTCTTACTGTATCTGCAATTTCTCATTTTCCAGTTCAATATTCTTTTTCAAAGCCTGCATTTCTTCTCTTTTGTCGGTCGTAGCGCGCACCGTGGCCGAGATCTGATCGAGAGCGTTGGTCGCTTCAGTTTGTTTCTCGACCAACAATACCTCTTGTTCGGACGCTTCCTTCTGCATTGTGGATACTTCGCTACGAGCTCGCCGTAGAGCTTCTACTCCAGACTGGTGAGGTTTGACTTTATTTAGTGACCAATAAGGTTAGATATTGATTAATATACATATGAGTAAGATTTTTCATTAAATTATTTGTATACTGGCTGCGTCCCGGACTTTAACTGGCGTTAAATGTCAATATAACGATTAAAAGTAGCCTATGTTACTTCTGGATAATGTAACTCTCTATAGATAAAAAGAAAGCTAGGTAGGTACATTACAATTTTTTAATCCAGTAGTTTCTCAAACAAACATAAATCTTTCCTCTTTATAAAATTAGTGAAGATGGTCTGTAGGGGTTATTTTACTTACAGATAACATATTCTTCCTTTGTATAAGTGCTGTTTCCTTCTTATTTAAAATGTTAATGTAACTTTTTATAAAGTTGACGTATCTACACGGCGTTTTCAAAGTCTCGGATTCCAAGTTATTGTATATTTTAACTATACTTTCGACCGGGACTGTGCTCAAATGTTCTTTGGACATTTCAGTTACGTTTTCCTTTAGTAGTCTGAAAAATAACCAAATGCATATCTTACTTTATTGAAGTTTACGGATGGAATATCTCTCTAAATACAATTGAAGATATATTCAATTAATGTATTGCATAAGTACTACAGATGATCATAAAAAAAAATTATATCGATTTCTAAAAAAATCACGCACTTAATGTTGTTAGCAATGAAATTAAAATGCTGTTATTTTGAGTAACAAATCATTCCTGTGAGTGATTTGTACACTTTCTTAGACCAACAGCGCCCTTCAAAGTTTTTAATAGGCGCTGTTAGTCTAACTAAAGTGTACTTTTGTATGTAATTTATAACTACTTAGTAAGTTATACTTACTTATAACTTATAAGTTAGTATTTATAATGTTTGTTATTTTATAAAAATAAAGAATTTCAAAAAGAAAAATGAAAGGGACAGAACTCTGCATTAAAATGCTGTCTCTTTCTAACTACACTATTAAAAAGAGACAGAACGCTACATTGAAGCGGCCAACGTTTTAGTTCTACGTGAGCATTTTAGTTCTAATAATATGAATTCTTTGGTCTAGCCTTTACGAAGGAACCAATACTTTAGTATTTACAACGCTTCGGTCATGTTTAAATTTTATCAACAACACAATAATACTTACTATATTATCAACTATTGCATGTGATTTAGTGCAAAACAAATAAAATGGTGACTACAATCCAAACGTGCTCCAACGTGAACTACTAAACACATATTTCTATCAATACCTGTCTACAACAAGTTTAGGCATATCCCTTATAGTGTCGTCACACCATTTATCAAGCCAAATGAAATGACTGTCGTTGTAAAGGAAGGAGTATTTCTCAATCAGTTCAGATAGGTTAGCCTGGTTTCTGTCAAGGCATATCACAATGCCTAGGTTTTGTTTTATATCTGGAAATTGTTTTAGTGATTGTAGATGGTGAGTGGAATAAACATATATTTATTTCAGTTTGAATAACAAATGAAGATGAAAAATAATAACAAATTAATCGAAATATCCCCCTTATATTGTTCCTGGTGCAA
Organism: Idaea dimidiata; assembly: GCA_949358125.1. NCBI lineage: Eukaryota > Metazoa > Arthropoda > Insecta > Lepidoptera > Geometridae > Idaea > Idaea dimidiata. The sequence goes on along the minus strand of OX442339.1, from coordinate 7,193,442 downwards.
AGGTTCCCATCACACTTGCAGCATTGCCGCGCTGTATGGCGATGGCTAACCTTTGCTCCAGAAACAAGCCGCATCGGGAATCACCTCCATTATTTATAATTCTGTGAAATAAAGTAAACGAAATGTCGTGAAAGCATAATCCGGCGAGAAAACACGGCATTTCTATAGGTGGCTAGCTCAAGACGCGAGCGAGCGCCAAGTCTTTCGTTGTTTACTCGGGTGAGATTTCGATGGTGGTTCTATTTTAAATCCGTTCAGTATTTTTTAAATGCACAAGTAACGAAGAAACTAGCTACAAATTCTCGTTTTACAGCTTTTCCAAAATGATATGGACTAATTTATTTAATTTTCTTTTAGTAAGTATAAAATGATGTCCTGTTTAAGATAAGTATTAGTATAGATAATTCGTAGAGATGGGCCGACTATGGCTTTTGCCAAGTAGCAGACTAGTCGGCAATGGAGATCATTGAAATTCGGAGATAAATATCTCCCAAATAATCAGTTGGCAATTGTTGGTAATTTTACAAGAATTCGGACTTCGAAAGCTTTAGAGAAACCTTGCAAAAATTCTAAAACATGACCAACCGTTTTTGAAAAAATAAAAAGTTAAAGCACAGTCGTGTGTGGGCTCTGGTTTTTCCGACTACCCAGTTAGTTCGAAATGTACTACTAATTGAATATTTGTTGGTTTTATTGACGAGTGGTCGGCACCCAAAGAGAATATAATCACTAGTCGGCACCTACCGACTAGTCGGCATCACTAGTAAATAGTATTATAAGACTAGCTGCGCCTCGCGGTTTTAGTCCCATTCCCACGGGAATATTGGGACAAAAAGTAGCCTATGTGTAGTTTCCGGTATCTAGCTACATATATTCCAAGTTTCATCGCAATCGGTTTAGTAGTTTTTGCGTGATTGAGTAACAAACACACATACTCACAAACTTTCAGCTTTATAATATTAGTAGGATTAACTCACTGTCCATAGTATGTTGGTTATGCACAGAGGGCAGCATCCCAGCGGAGATCGTGTGCAAAGATTGCGCGCACTTTAGCGCCTCGATGTTGGCCAGAGTTGTATCGTTGACAGCTGACTCGCTCACCATTATTAGGCAGCGGTTACCTTCACCCGCCGATGCCAAGGTCTGTTCATTTGTTGATGACATTAAAATTTGTATATTGAAAAGCTTATTTTTGAATTAATTAAAAAAAAACCTATACAGAAAAAAATACGTGTCTTTATTAGAGGGCTATATTATCTTTACAATTGCCACGGCAGAAATATTTTACATAATACCAAAACACAAGGCAGAGTCGACGCTGAGCGGTATTTAAACCAACAAGGCATATCTAGTCAATCCAGAAGCGTTTGCGGCATTCCTATGACATAGAATTACTTCAATGTTCACTCAATTAATTCACTAGTTAGGAGATGACCATGCGTTGTATTTTTGAAGTGAAAACGTCTTTTTGGCGTACCGCACAATTTTTTTCATAGGTAGTAAGTAAGGCTGATCCGTCACTCGGAGGCGAAAGGCTCGATCGGGTGAACTCGGGACCGCCGAGCCGAGTGCATTTGAGCGTGAAAGATATAGTCAACTTTGCGATATTCATTGAAGTTTTCACTTTTACCGTGCGGTCTTAATCACACACTCTGTTTTTTTGTAAGTAGATGTATTTTTTATACATATACTAGCTGCTCCCCGCGGTTTTACCCGCGTAAGTCCCGTTCCGCGGGAACATCGGGATAAAATGTAGCCTACGTGTTATTTTCGGTATCCAACTACTTAATTATATTCTAAGTTTCATCGCAATCGGTTCAGTAGTTTTTTGCGTGATTGAGTAACAAACATCCAAACACACACATTTTCACATTTATAATATTAGTAGGATTAATAAAACACTTTATTAATCGGGTTTAATCGCGTTTTATTCATGATTTTTGAACGAACCGAGTTTTCGCCAACTTTACAGTTGGCCTTTTCAAGGTTGACTGTCAACGTTGAAAAAGCCAACTGTAAAGTTTTTCGTTTGTTTTTTGTTCAAAGTGTTTTAGGCAAAATCGCGAAAACCGTACAAGAAATTATTAGTAGGATTATCGAAGTATTAACAGAGCCCTTAGTATGAGTTTTGATAGTTTATCGTCTTGATAAAACTGGCAGTTTACTTCATACATTTTCCATCAGCGCCCCTAGCGGTAACTATTATGAACTAAAATAATGTATGGAAGTATACTGCCAGTTTCATCGAGACGACAAACTATCAAATATTAGATTTTCGGGTCTAGATCGCGTTAGTTCAACAATATTATTTTCAATTTAATAAATAAATAATAAAATAATATTAATAAATATATTATAATATTATTTTCCGTTTTATATGTTTTTATCTCTCTTTTTAAAGAGGTGGATTTTACACGGGCCAAAGCCAAGTGCGTTTTTTGAGTTTTAATTTAGGGTTGAAGGGACAAAAAATTTCGAACAATTCGACATGTGTTTAGTATAACCGCTTTTTGTAACATGACATACATAGACTTCGGCAAATCAAGTGTAGTTAGGCTTGTGTGTAGCGTTTTGGGGATCACTCCTGTAGATGAAATTATAACTGGTATAGTTATTATTATAGTATTTAATAAATATATAATAATAATGAACGGAAATCGTGTAAGTTTAAGAAATGTATGACAAACTATCAAAACTAATACTAAGGGCTCTGTACTAAATTCTTACAGTTTTGAAGATATTCTGTAGCTGTGTGAGGTGGTGCACGACTTGCAACGTGGCCGGTAGTGCGGCGGCCGCGAGCAGCGCCGCCGCGCGCCGCCCGCCCCCCGCGCGCCCCACGCACACCGCCGCGCCGCCCGCACACTATACCACCATACGTTCGCGTTGGGACTAATATATACCTTCTATTCATATCTATCTATACTTATAATAAAGGAAGAGAGGACAAAAACTCTGTACTTGGAAGTTTAGAAGCAAATAAAAAAAAGTTGTCTAGAGGGCTTAGAAAAAGTAGTAGAACAAAAATTAATAATTTTTAAAATTCATGTCTGTCTGTCTGTTTCTCTGTCTGTTCCTTATACAATTAAAAACTACTAATCCGATTGAAACCTGGTTTTCGATATTGGATAGTTCTATTTTCGAGGAACGTCGTGGTATACCTTGCAACGATATCCAATTAGTAGAACCCTAGTAATTAACGAAGAAGTGCAATCGCTCGAGAACCGCTCGGCCTCCCGCGCCCGTGATAACGCATTTTTCACTTCCGCGGATGAAACCGCGAGGCGTAGCTAGTTCATACATATATTATTAATAGCTGTTACCCGCGACTTCATCAACTTAGATTTATTTTATAGCCGACTTTTTCGTTAATTACTCCGGTTCTACCAATTGGATTTCAATATAAAGTATACCACGACGTTCCTCGAAAATAGAACTATCCAATATTTAAAACCAGATTTCAATCGGATTAGTAGTTTTTAATTGTATACGGAACAAATAGACCATTCCGATGGGCTTTCAGGGGGATAATAATATCTTAAACTATAAGAGATACTAAAAATGGTGCAAGAAGTTGTATCCTTGAATTTGATAAAAACTAAAATCTAATGATGCTATCATTAGATTTTTGAAATATTTACCTTAATACCCTTGCCAAGAATCAAATCTTGTCTTTTTGCAAAAAAAAAAACACTCTATTTTATACTATGCGCATGCATCCACACGGAGGCTCTTAGTGAAAGTATACTGCGTGTCGTTCTGGGAAATAAAATATTATTGTACCGATCGATAATGTTGCTGATAAATATCTCCTAGAAACAAACATACAGTGGAAACAGACAACCAATTCGAATGGGTTTTCTGATTACCACTCCCGTAGACGAAAAGCAACATACTGACAATCTATAGAACATTTAGCTAGACAAACATTGTGAATTTAATAGTGTTACCGCTCGTGATATGGCAGGACATAGTACAGCCAGTTCAGAACACACTTCAGAACCCGAAGTACCAAACACGTTGTATTCAAACTCCGATCCTGAAACCAAATTAAACCGCGATTTTGCATAATAAAACACAATAAAGGGCGAGTAAAACCCAGTAAATATTGTGATGTATCAAATTAAACCGTCCAATAAACCAGCAGACAGACAGACGGACCGATAGAGACGAAAATAATGATACGATATCATTGCATAACGTTAAACTTTTTATTTATAAACGTTTGTTTTTGGAGCTCATCGGCCTAGCTGCACCTGTCGATCTTGAATGGTCGTGTGGGTTAAGCAACGCTTGGCGCGGGCACTGCTTGGATGGGTGACTGAAAATTTGTGTGACAAAAAATATTTTTTTCGAGCTCCTCCGTGCTTCGGAAGGCACGTTAAGCAGTTAGTCCCGGTTGTTATCTCTGATAGCAGCCATTAGGTCAAGTTAGAGGCCTTAGGGCGACCTGAAAACTCAAACACTAGGTAAGCCACACCACTCAAGGCAAAGGGAGAAGAATCTGTTGATGGTTAGTGATGATAATGATGATGTCTAAGCTAAGATGTAGACGACAATTTTACAAGATTTAAGCCATCTTCCATAATGGTTGCAGCGATCTAAGTATCGAAACACGGACGTTTCCGTTTGGCGCTATGACTTAGGCCGATGTAACTAGCTGCAGAAACTTGCTACGTTTCGTAATGTGTAAAAAAGGATTACAAAATAAAACATACGGCATTGATTTATAGTTTTCTGCGTGATCTGGCTCCAAGTATCGAAGTCCACCGGCTCCATGTAAACGCCGTCGCCTTTCAGTTTACATGTGAAGTACACGCTATCGTTGTTTCCTTTGAAATGGTTGCGGTATATCTTATCGTAGGTGTATTTATCCTCGTCCGTTGCGAGTCTGTCTCGGAATATCATGTTTGCTTCCGATGTTAAAGCCTGGAACACAAACGAATAATAAGCTAACACGTACTTCGCGGTTTCACTCGCTTGAGACAAAGGAATTGAAAAAAAAAACGTTTATGTATAAAAGTTTAAAGTACCTACTAGTTACACATACAAGCATAATTGTATATAAACGTAACACAAAACTTAAAATAAACAATTAAAACTAAATACAACTGGTGTAATGTTGCAGCAGGACATGCGTAAAATTTACACAGCGTATAATTTGCTCCCGTTCGCGTAGGAATACCGATTATAAACTGCAAAATTTCAACCAAATTCGTTCAGCAGTTTATGTGCGATTGACATACAAACAACGTCCAAACATCAAAATGTTGACATCGCACTATTATTATAAATATGAAAGTTTAGACGTTTGTTCGTTTGGATGTTTGTGTTAGAATTACTAACCTAAAAACTACGGAACCCATTGCGATGAAAACTAATATGCAGATAGTTGGTGTTAAGTTTTAATCCGGTATTCCCGACATGGACTAAGTTTTAACCCGGTATTCCTGGAAATCGGTAGTTACGAGGGAGAAAAAGCGAAGCGTTGCTTGTTTATTATATTAATGTGATTACCATAACCAATCCGGCAGCATCAGAAGGTGAATACCATTTAACGTTCTCGCACCACCGTTTCAAATGCGACGCGTTCCATTTGTAGTGGGCTCGGTTTGTAAACGTTTCTGTTATCTGGAGATACAAACATATAAATATATAGATGATATTTTTAAATCAGCTTTTAGGTAGAATGTTCTAAACTAAACAATATAGATAACTTTTAAAAAAAGACAACGAAAGGTGCTGAAAGGAGTTGCGTTCCCATATATGACAAAAGAAAGCGGTAGACGTACTACAACGGATTATTTGGGATTGCAGGTTCAAATCATGTCGTTAGCATTTAAAAAAACATTTCACACCATTTTTTTGTCGTTTTTTAACTTGAACTAGAGTTCGATTTTTTTAACTAGTATAAGAAATGTTTCCTTGCTAATAATATTTTCTAAGTTTAAAATGCCATGAGCAAAAAAACAAAAAAAAAAAAATTGCATTAAATTGTTTACAAATGCATTAATATACTTAAACGTAATTAACGTACTAACCTCTTTGAACATAGCCAATATAGTGGCGACTAAAGCGTTGATATCTTTCGGCTGGATACTCTTGTCCAGTTGTTGCTGTAGCCAGGACTTTGACAGTTCGAGTAGCTCCTCTTCGTCTGGGTCACTGAACAATTAAACAAGTTATTATCGGTGGGAGGCTTCAGCCGCGGCTTGTCACCATCCACCGGCCTATGTCGTAGCAACAACATCGGGCGGTTCGAGGCGATTCGAACAGACCGATCTTGGAGCGATTGGATTCGTGAACACTAAGAGATCATTTATACTACACCAGCCTCCCTACCGCGTAACTCTCGTCGAGTACTACTCGACGTCGATTTGGGAATACGATGCTTTCGATAACGGAGCAGAAATCGCCTATGGTTTTAACGTCGACAATTTCGGCCCGGACTCGACAACTCGGCCGTGTCCGGGCCGAGTTACTTCTGTAAGAAGGCAAACAAAAGTCGGCTTCATACACGAGTAGCCCGTCCCGTCCAAGACCCTTTCTAATGAGAAACATCCCTAAAGCGGGCGGTTTATGTTACATCATGCATAGAAACTTGATCATTACACATATTCCCCAGGCCTTTAACGCTGCGTTCTGTCCCTCTCTACGTTACCCGAGAGTGAGGTGTGCGAGCGAGGCGGCGAGACGCGGCGAGTGCGCGGGCGCGGCGCTCGCGCTGCACACGAGACGCGCGCGCGTCACGCCGCTCCACGTCGCGCCGCGCTCCGACTCGTCGCCGCGGGACCAGAACCCACCGTACTCTATTAACTGCAATTATTAAATTTAAATTCTGTGTATTAAGTTAATCTCTGTTAATATTTCTTTTTGTTTTTATTGCTCAAGGCATTAAATACAAAAAGAAATATTAAATTGGAGTGAAAGCACGTCTCATGTTGGGTATGTTTACTGTAAAGTGAACCACCTAAGCCAGTCAATAAAGCTGCAAAGCTTGACCGGTAGATGGCGCTGAAACCGAGCCTTAGTTGGTAAACAATTGGCAGGGAGAGATATGGCCCAAAAAATTATAACATGACACGTGATTCCTGTGTAGTTCAGTGGTTAGAGCAGTCGCCTGGTCAGCGAAAGGACGCAGGTTCGAATCTTGTCATAGGGATTTTTTTTGGAAATATATTTCCTTGCCAAAAATATTTTTAAGTTAGTCTCTGTTAGTCTGTTTGTCGTACCTGTCCCCATATTATCTATCCAGTGGATGTCTGACAACATTGGAAATTGACAGGCACTATGCAGTACATTGCTGCTTTGACGTAACGTGGTTATTACCGGTGATCACCTTAAAGCAGCAATCTGCATAGTGCCTTCCACTGTTGTCAGACGTCAACAGATAGATAATATGGGTACAAACTGTGTTTTATTAATCTTGATGTGAATCTGGGACGCTAACCTGGAGTTATCTCCTCACGGGGGCGGATAAACTAAATAAAAAGAGTGTGTGCTTAAGACCACACGGTAAGAGAAAAAACTATATTGGCAATCGCAAAGGTGACTGTATCTTTCTTGCTCGGGTAACTCTACACTTGACGGTCCCGAGTTCATCTGATTGAGCCTAACTTACTACTTACAAAAAAATCTGTGTGCGGTTCGCCAAAAGAAATCTTCACTTCAATAAAAAGCAGGCGGCCGAAAGTAAAAACATCAGCAGTAGATATGGTCAATGAAGGTCTAACCTATTATGCTAATCTATTCTATACTTATAATCGAGGAAGAGAGAATAAAAACCTGTACTTGGAAGTAAATTAAAAAAAAAGTGGTCTAGGGGACTTAGGATAAGTAGTACAACAAAATTAAATAATTTTTAAAATTCATGTCTGTCCGTCTGTTTCTCTGTTTATCTGCCTGTTCCTTATACAATTAAAAATTACTAATCTTATTGAAATCTGGTTTTCAATATTGGATAGTTCTATTTTCGAGGAAGGTCGTGGTACTTTGCATCTAAATCCAATTAGAAGAACCCGAATAATGAACGAATAAGTGCAACCGCTCGAGAACCGCTCGGCCGCCCGCGCCCGTGGCAATTGACAATGCGTTTTTCACTTCCGTGGGTGAAACTGCGGGGCGCAGCTAATCATAAATAATTTAAGTTTTTAGCGGACGCTGTGCTCCCGAGATGGATGCAACTATAAAGATGAAAATAAATTCAGTTCTGTTTTAAGACATTTTTACCGAACTGTAAAAGTGTCACAGTAAAACTTACTTGTAGCAGAAACGAGTGAACAGCACTAGTGCCCCACGAGTCGACATGCGCCCTGTGCAGAGACCGAACGAACAACGTGAAACGAGGCCCGCTTTTAGCACCACTTTGACCACCGGATCGCACCACGTTATTCTGAAAACGAAATCGTTTCACATAATTTTTATGGTTCCTTACTCGAAGAGTAAAAAGGTAAACCCTCTGAGTATACATAAGCAAGCTATAGAGCGCTGGTATGCGAGTATGACTGTAAGTACCGGTATAAGCAGTCCAAAATGACAAAGACGATGTCATCAGTCACCTAGGGTTACGGGAATTGACTGTTTCTTTCGTTAGAATTTATTCTAGTAAAAATTGTGGTGAAATGTTCAGTGTCGCGGCGTAAAAATGATTCGCGGATCACTATTCAACCTCAACATTTGAATATCTATGTATAGAGAGGCAAATACCCATAGGCGCGCTCTATAGCTTGCTTACGTATATTCTAAGGGTAAACCCTTTCACTGACTTACACTGTCCGTCTGTCACCAAGCTGCATATCTTAAACCGTTGTAGCTAGATGGTGAAAAGGAGAATGCCCGTTCTCTTTTTAGATTTCAATATGTTACGTAATTTGATGTTATTGCTCAAGGCATATCTACTAAAAATATTTTAAAACGCAGAGACGCGAGTTTAAATTTCGTCGCGAGTAAATTTTTGAAGAAAATTTTATCCTTTAAAAATTTCTAGTTTAAATATATTTTTTAATTTCATTGCGTTCTGACACAGCGCCAAAACTGGGCCGAAGAATGGACATTCTCTTTTTCACAGATGATATATTTCTGTTGACAATCTAAGAAAAAATACAAAAAAATATTTTATACATATTTGATCATCGGTAGATATCTGCTAGATTTAACTCACCCGTTTCAATTCCGTGATGATATCTGAAGGTTCCAAAATAGGCGTACAGTCTATAGATATTAAAATTGAATTGCATTCTCTTATCACATATTCGGCTAATAAACTGTAACAAAACATACAACAGTCATTATAACAAATATTAAATAATTAAATATTGTAGGGCGTTGCACACAGTGCAATTTAGCGCGGCGGCCTCTGTGGCTTCAAAGCAGAAACTTGTGGGTTCGAATCCCGCCGGGAACAAGTATTTATGCTGACTATAATGTTAGTGTCTCTATGTATCATACCTTTATACAAAATAAAGGTATAACGTGTAATACTTATATTCATGTCTGTACCCATGGTACAAATTTAGTTGTTTAGTTTGGGGCTAGATGTGTGCAATGTACTCCAATTTTTTCATGACTAATATTAAGTTCCTACATAGGCTCGTTTGCGAATACGGCTGATATAAATGCAAGAAACTACAATCTTGTAGATTTCCATAGATCGTACTTCTTCCCACAAGCTTCAGGTCCAATGAGCAGCAAATGTTCGTCGTCGGACAAGAGACAGGCGCGCAGCACGGTCTCGGCGGCCGCCACTCGCGGCGATAGCAGCAGCCCGTCGGACTGCCACTCGTGCGCCGGCGGCGGCAGCGCGGCGCCCGCAGCCGGGCCCAGCAGGGGAGACAGCTGGAATATCATACACTAGCTGCACCCCGCGTTTTACCCGCGTAAGTCCCCTTCCCGCGGGAATATCGAGATAAAAAGTAACCCATGTTATTCCCTACCTATATTCCAAATTTCATCGCAATCGGTTCAGTAGTTTTTGCGTGAATGAGTAACAAACACACATACCAACATACATACATAGATATACACAAACTCACGAACTTTCAGCTTTATACTATTAGTAGGATTGTGCACTCGTTTTCATCCAAATCTTTTCAACGGCTTAGGCATGCAAAGGTAACAAACAATCACGAGCTTTTTTGAAATGTGAGAAATGGACTGTTTAGGTCCGGATGACGAATTGCGAATATGACGAGATTCGAAAATGACCAGTCGCGAAAAAGACGAGTTGAGCAAGCGTGACGACTTTGCGTTTATGACGACTTGCTACTAATCCCATGAAACGAGTGGCGACCAAGGTGCAATATGAAGCCGAGTCTTTTGGCGACCATCTACTCTGTAGACCGACGACATTGTAGCGGTCGCGGGGAGTCAACGGATGGAGGTGGCGAGCGATCGCTGTTTGTGGCGTCGTACGAAGGAGGTCTATGTTCAGTAGTGGACGGTTAAGGGCTAGGATGATGTACATGCACTATTTTTTTCGGTTTTACTAGCGTTGTTATTTTTATATTAAGCATTTTTTACCCCAGGCGTTTCGAGGTCTCTGTCAGTCGGGCAAATCCCCGACCAAAAAGCAGGTTGCGGGTTCACTTCCCGCCCGGGGACAAGTATTTTGACTATAAATATTTGTTTATGATTCTAGGCGTTCTCTAATGTATTATATGTAGTATATTCGTTGTCTAGTACCCATAGTTCATGCCTTTTAACTTAGTTTGAGACTAGATTATGATCTGCAATATTTATTAGGTATCGCTACTCACTTCGTCATGCAGACTGTCAACAGCATTTTCCTTGACAACATCCACGAGACTCCTCTCCACCGCTAGATACACTATTTCTTCGGGAGTGGTCCGCGATGAGATCGATGTATCATGTTGTATCACATATTCGAATTGCATTATCATTTGTTTCACCTAGAAAAAGACAAAAAGTCGATTAATTGTGGCGTTGAACCAATACAATGGTCTTTCGAGCTGGAACAAAATTATATGCTATCCTACCAAAGGTGAAAGCTTGTCAAATACACAAACTATCGCCCTTACTAAGATAGGAAAGGATGAAGAAAGCCGACTGTGAATCTGTTTTTCCTTCACCGAAAAACCGCTGAACTGATAGCAATGATACTTGGAATATATGTACAAAGATATTTGGAGCAATATCATATAGGCTACATTTTATCCCGAAATCCTCAAGGGATCGGAAAAATGCTATAGGTAGTGATTAGTTACCATAGTTTTAAAAGTGGGCAAGGACTAAGGCTGAAATCTATAGTGCGTCTGCGTAGTTTGACTTTGCTCAGACTGAGATTTAGTAAAAGTTAAGCATAAACTTTGAATTGGAATTTATAGTCGTAATTCATTTTGCAATATACGAATAAAATAAATTGAACATCATTGTCATAGCAGAGAAGCAAAATTCATTATTTTTTATTGGTTTACACTATAAATTTGAAAAACTTCGACATTATTAAGCAAAAACTTTGGGTAGTTGCTAAGATCGTTTTATAATAACAAAAATTGTTTTTGCTTTGCAAAGTCAAAGTACGGAGTAGATTTCAGCCTTAGCGAAACGGGTTGTTTGAGATAAGGAATTCCAGAGGATAACAGATTAAAAAGAAAAGGATTTATTGAAGAAGTTAGAGCTGAAGTCTAAGCTAGTTAGTTACACGCTAAGTTAGGTTAGGGAAACCGTAGAAGAAGGGTCTTAGTGGAACTGAATATTTACCAAAGTAATGTTATACAGTTTCAAGATCATATCAGACTTGTGTTTGGCCAACCAGTACAGACATTTCTTGATGACTTGATACATCAAAGGTACAGCTTGTTTGGCCACCTCACTATCAAATTCAGCAGACTTCATCCAACTTTCCATTACGTTCATATCACAACTAATATCCTCACTGAAAGTAATTTAACATCGTTAGTATACAAATGCATTTTTAAAACCAAAATGGATTACAAAAAAAACTACTGCTAAGAAAAAAGTTAAAATCACGCGATTAAGACCCGGGAAAATGTGTAAAAATGAGTTCCAATCGTGTTAGTTTAAAAAGTTTACTGCTAGGAAATATGAAGAGCTGGATTTCTAGAATAACACAATGCTTCTTTTTATGAAGACATTTTCACACGATAGGTATGTACCTACGGGGTTACAGTACGCAACAAGTAGGCGAATTACAGATTAGCTATGCCCCGTAGTTTCACCCGCATAATTCCCCATCCAGTGGGGTTTTCCAATTTCTCATCCGGTGCCTACATCATATCCTCCATATACTATCAACCAATTGCGATATAACTTGGAATATAGGTAGCTGGATACCGAGAATAACACATAGGCTACTTTTTATCCCGATAATCCCGTGGGAACGGGAATCACGCGGATGAAACCGCGGGACGCAGCTAGTATTGAATATATGTCGAGTGACTCACCTAAACAATATAATACCCAATCTAGAAACAGTAGCAGGCGAGGCGTGTTCCAAGCTGTGGGTCTCGAATATAAAGTTGACGTTATGTTTGAACTGCACACGCCATCCCGACGGCAGTGTCAGCAGCCTGTTGTCGTCCAGGACTGAGTTGAGGGCCTCCACCCACTCCGGGTCCACGTCGCCGTCGCAAATCACCCATGACCATACGTCTGCGGGAACCGTACAATGCCAGTGTCACGATATATGTTGTTGTATATCTGTATGTGTTGCTGTGTTTATGTTTTTGTTATTATCCCTTGTTTTTTTTTGTGAGTTGTTGTTTTTTTATTTTTTTATTGTGAGACTTTGGTGTTCTTCTGTGTGTTTGTTGACAATAAATGTTTTCTATTTTATACTATACTAGCTTCTGCCCGCGGCTTCGCCCGCATTTGGGAAATATAATATCAAAATTGGATAAAAATTGGGTTAAAAATTGGATGCAAAATCAGCATAGGATCAGGATATGATCGGCATAGGATCAGCATAGGTTCAACATAGGTCTAGCATAGGATTAGCCTAGGTTCACCATAGGATCAGCATAGGATCGGCATAGGATCAATCTAGGTTCAACATATGGTCGGCATAGGATCAGTCTAGGTTCAGCATAGGTTCATCATAGGATCAGCATAGGTTCAACATAGGATCAGCGTAGGATCAGCCTGGGTTCAACATCGGATCGGCATGGGATTAGCATAGGTTCAACATAGGATCGGCATAAGTTCAGCATAGGATCAGCATAGGTTCATCATAGGATCAGCATTGGTTCAACATATGATCTGCATAGATTAAGCATAGGATCGGCATTGAATCAGCATAGGATCAGCATAGGTTCGGCATAGGATCAGCATAAGATCGGCTTAGGATCAGCATATGTTCAACATAGGATCGGCATAGAATCAGCATAGGATCAACATATGATCGACATAGGATCAGCATAGGTTCAACATAGAATCGGCTTAGGATCTAGGTTCAGCATAAGATCGGCATCGGATCAGCATAGGTTTCGTCACCATTGTTTATCTGTACCATCTGTATCAGCATAGGGTCGGTATAGAATGAGGATAGGTTCAGGGTAGGATATAGCCACACGGATAGGATTATCTCGCGCCGCCTAATGTATTGCATGTACAAAACTGTAGGTAGGTATATGTACCAATTGTCTTGAATAAAAATTTAAACCAAAATTTGTCCCCCCTCTCCTTTTCGGGGGGCGGTTAGATTCCCCTGAACCGGAAACTGAGAGCCGGAACCGCAATCGTTACCGAAACCGACACGGGAAACGGATTAACACTCGAAAACAAATTCGGAAAAAAAATATGCCATAGATACTTTCATCCCCAATTTAATACCCTTTGGGGATGAGTTTCTAAAAAAATTTTTTTTGTGCTTCACCTACGTCCCTACAGCAATATCCGTATTAAATTTTAAGATTGTAGGTGAAGCGGTAAACCAATTCCTATACACACTTTCATCCCCAATTTAACACCCTTAGGGACTGAATTTCTAAAAAAAAACTTTTTAATGCTTCATCTACGACCCCACAGTAATCTGTGTGTTAAATTTCAAGTTTGTAGGTCAAGCGGCTTGGAAGTTGCATACAAACGTTTTCCCCCACTTTCCCCCCCCCTTAGGGGTGGAATTTCGAAAAATCCTCTCTTATCTGACGCCTTCATCACATAACGGACACACCCTCCAAATTTCAGCTCTCTACTACCAGCGGTTTAGGCTGTGTGTTGATCCCTCAGTCAGTCACTCAGGACAATTGCCGCCGTGATTACAAATAATTCCCTAGACTTAAATTTAACTATGACAACTTGAATTTAACTATGAAAACTTGACTGTTTCGATGCAAATAACTTGCTTATTATATTAATAATACTTGACACTGGCTAATTTCCTAATGGCCATAATCGGTTCACAACCGATAAGAAATAAATAAGGTTATTATAATAGGGGTTAAAGTATGCAATTGCCGTTTTATTGCAATAGGTTCATTGAATTGACATAGAATCTTCATGGTTTGAGGTTTTCGAATGAAACTTTTTTCAAATGGTTTCTGTGATGTTAATTTTTTTAAAAATGTGAAACATTTGAATATCGACTTTCAATTGTTTTTGTTATTCAATTTAGACAAGAAAGATGGATACTGCGAAAATTCGAGTGATTTTTGAATACGAGTTCCGACGCGGAACTAACGCGGCAGAAACAGCCCGCAATATCAATGCTGCGTTTGGAGAGGGGTCTACTAATGAACGCACCGTGCGATTTTGGTTTAAACGCTTTCGTGATGGAAATTTCGACTTAAAGAACGAGCCACGAGGAAGACCGCCCACACAGGTGAATAACGATTAATTAAGAGAGATAGTGGAAGCCGATCCTAGTCAAACTACCCAGGAATTAGCGGCATGGTTTAACGTTACCTTACCCACTTTATTGACTCACTTGCGTCAAATCAATAAAATAAAAAAATACGAAAAATGGGTGCCTCATGATTTGACTGATCTGCAGAAAGAAACGCGTGTTGAAACTTGTGTTGCCTTGTTGAACCGGTACAGAAATGAAGGAATATTGGATCAAATTGTAACATGTGATGAAAAGTGGATTCTTTATGATAACCGGAAAAGAAAAATGCAATGGCTGACCCCAGGTCAAATGCCACAACAGTGTCCTAAAGCAAAACTTACCAATAAAAAGGTAATGGTAACTGTTTGGTGGTCTCAGCATGGTGTTATTCACTATAGTTTTCTTCGATCTGGTCAAGCAATTACGGCAGATGTCTATTGTGCCGAACTCCGAACCATGTTGACAAAACTAGCAGTAAAACAGCCCCGACTCATGAATCGATCTTCACCATTATTGCTCCACGACAACGCGAGACCTCACACAGCACGAGAAACCATTTTGACCCTTCAGGAACTGCACTTAGAAACCATTCGTCATCCTCCATATTCACCAGACCTTGCTCAAACGGACTACCATTTTTTTCGTGATTTTGACAATTATCTACGTGACAAGAAGTTTTCTTCCCAGGAGGCAGTACAAAATGCTTTCACACAGTTTGTGCAGTCTAGATCGTCGGAGTTCTATCGCAAAGGCATTAATAACTTTCCCATTAGATGGCAGCAATGTATAGATAATAATGGCAACTATTTTGATTAAATAAATGTGTTAAAAATTTAAAAAATAAACAATTAAGATTTTCAGTACAAATCGGCAATTTCATACTTTAACCCATAATATTATGTTCTAACAAAAGCATAGACAGAGCAGACTCACCTATAGGTTGAGTAGTAACTTCGAGTGCAGCCGTAGATATGATGCCGTCGGTCCACTGCCGCGTGTCGTGGTCGATGTTGCCGAGAAGGCAGTCGCGACTCATGGCCTTGGGACATATTATGTATTCCACTATCGTTTTGCCTTGTTGCGTTAGAGCCTAAACAATTAGAAATTAAAGGTTTTTACGTAAATTAAAAATCAATCTATTTAGATTTATAAGATATCTGTCGAATACACTAAACTCAAATATACCACTGGAAATGATTTTTTAATACAGTTGCTCAAAAATTCGCTTATTGCAGGGATGTATAGCGTTCGGGATGTGGGCTATTATATTACATACTCGAGCTTTTTCTTTACCTTTTCCGAACTCGTGCGTTTTCTTTCCCAATTGTCAAAATAATGTCTATTAAAAAGAAAAAACGAACCAAGAAGTTTTACTAAAAAAATCATAGAAGTTTTTATGATTCATGAAAATATTTCTAAATAGATGCAACTAATTTGTTTCAATATATTTCATCTCATTAAATTTAATTATTATTTCTATTCATCAATTAAAAAAAAATACTGAAGACTTGGCTGTATGGGCATAGTTCCCTTTGCCTACCCAGAATGGGTGAAGATAAACAAAAAAACTCTGCTTATATTCTTTTACGGTTAGCGCCATTTTCCAAAAAAAATTCTTTGCGAATTTTGTGTTTTTATTATTTTATTAAATTGCTTCATTTTTTCGCATCTGTATTAAAAATAGTAGTATTTTGAAGGCAAGAACGATTACACAATAGTTGAACAAAAAACTAACAGCCGTATTTAAAAAGGACCCGACGATGTGTTGCTTCATGCTTTGTTTTGCTTTTGTGAGTGATAACTTGTGATAACTGATAAGTTGATAATGAACGTCAGTGACAAAAGCTGAGTCCACACATGAGGCCGCTGTTAGAAATAATACAGTAATTCACTTACATTCTTCAACAAACGCCTTATAGTAGATTTCCCGGAACCCGGCGGGCCTACGATCGCTACGCCCATCCTTTGATGCAATTGTTCATACAACTCCATACATTTTTGAATCTGTTTTAGAAAAGAAAGCTTCATTATGCTTCATTTTACAAAGACGAATTACGCTTGTAATAATTATTTAAAATTAAGCCGTGTTGAAAGTATACTTCATTTTTTAATTAATGTTACCATTAGGCGCTCTTACTTCATTCGAGCTCCAATCTCTCAGGTGAAAAGCATGACCTTCAGCCTTTGTATAACAATCTACTATTACATATTATACGCAATTGTTAAATCACTATCCCACGAGATGGTAAGTGACATGTGGTCTGAAATTTTAACTTACCTGAGTTGTGTCGTGTACAAGTTTGAGATTGGCAACGGAAGATTCGATTGCCAATTTAACAGGATCCGTCGTACTTTCTTCTATGGTAACGTCATTGAAAACAAGTGATAATATGTTTTCAAATCTGAAATACATTAACAACATAAAATATCGGTATTTTATATGAGCAAAATTACTTCTGCCAGTCTTAATAGGGTAAGTACGATTGCTATATTTGCCTCAATTCTACTGTACTCTGCGTACCTTATAACTAAGCTACTTCTACCAGTAGGTCTTCTTTTCTTTTTTATTACCTTTGAGCATCCTGCGTAGTAAGTTTGGACATGTTATTCAGCGCAAGTAATCGCTTCAAAGCAGCCCGCTGCGCTTCAAGCGAAGGTGCCACTTGTGATAGCCTGGCGCCGCAAGCGGACACCGCCGCTTTCAGCGCTCGCAGACCCCAATCGTAGTGCCGCTGCCCCGTTACTAGAGCACTGTTGGGAACGTACGATCTCTCAAACAAGCGGGTTACCCCTACCTACTGGCTCATTAACAGTACAATGAGATAAGGTTCTTGCATACTTGTTCCAAGTGGCTGGATAATAGACCAGACCACTAGTCTAATTTTACATGACCTGTTATGGGTCGTTATCTCAATTTTGTAAAGTTGGGGAAAACGTCTTGACTTACTGTCTAAAAAAACTAGAGATACTTTCCAGCTGTCACTGTAATGATTTGGTAAATAGATCTCTATTGTAACACACTAAACAAAATTACAATAAAAAGCAAAACATAAACATTTCATCTACTGCTCAAATGGCAACCTTTGGAAGTACAAGAAGAGAAGGAGAAGGAGACATTTGCGTAGGTTACCCGGCCATAGTGAAGACGTCGTGTAGATCGCTGGCTAGGTGCGCGGCGTGCGGTGTGCGCGCGGCGGCCAGCAGGCAGTGTGCGAGCGCACGCGGCGGCGGCGCGCACACCGCCAGCGGACGCAGTAGACGCGCCAGCGAGGCCGGCAGCGCGCGGCGACCGCCGTAGCCGCGCCCCAGAGGGTTCATAGTTGCCTTTACTCCGCACCATGCTGACACTGATACCTAGTCGATACATTCTAGTTTACAACCGAAGCGGGACAGTGACCGATGACGGTCATCCACAGGCTTGCCATGTGTGATCCGCTGTTCCAACAGGACATTCCGAAGAGCCCCGTCGGCGATCAGTTATAGACTGATCTAGTCCCCAATGCGGGGATGCTATAACATATTTAAATAGTGCTTTCAGTTAAGGGTTGCTTAGCTAGTGCATAATCTAGCATCGAAGACTAAAACAGTCTATAACTGATCCCCGATGCCAGTTCTGAGATTTGTCGAGCTTTGACAAGTCACATGACTTGACAACTACTAGGTAAATTGTGGTGGATATATAACAAATAGGTAACTATTTCGATATTACCTACTGCTAATTACCCGGCTGCAAGGAAAGGGTTAT
The DNA here is from genome assembly GCA_949358125.1 of Idaea dimidiata. Lineage (NCBI taxonomy): Eukaryota > Metazoa > Arthropoda > Insecta > Lepidoptera > Geometridae > Idaea > Idaea dimidiata. The sequence goes on along the minus strand of OX442339.1, from coordinate 7,174,894 downwards.
GTTTTTCGCAACTATCATGTATGTTTGTAATATTCTGTATTATCACGTATTTCCTAAACCACTCAATGGATTTCTTTAGTTATTTTACCTACATAATTGCTGCGATTTTACTAATTTTGAGTCAGACGCTATCTAACAACGAACCACGTTTATAAAATTAACACCACAATATAAGAGAGCTAGTACGTAGTCGTCTGCCGCCAATCGTTTTATGGTCCTTCGAGTTGGATGCAAAATACGCGGAAAGAGTTGACCTTTGCAAAAGAACCGCCCCATTTTGCCACTGTCTTCTTCCTTTTAGATGAGCAAACGACATCATGGACCATTTTATCACGTACCCGGGTGAGATAATATTTAAACGCTCATCTGTCGTGTGTCAAAATAAGAAACCAACTAAAATCAGTTATAAGCTTCTTCCTGATTAACTTTTGTTCCTTATTACACGACTGCCAAAGGAAGTGTTATGTTTTTGCCGTGAGTGTATGTATGTATGTATGTATGTGACCTATTTTTGTGCCGTCGTAGGGCCTAAACGGCTGGGCCGATTTAGATAAACGATACGTCGTAAGATTCGTCATGACCGCGTGAGTGACATAGGGTACATTAAATTAATAAATAAATAAAAATAATGATGTAAAACGCTATTAAACAAGATTTGTAAAGACCATAAAAAACAGAGAAAACGCGTAACATTGTTCACTCAAACGATATGTTTTATTCTTTCGTAAATTTACATTTGAAAAGTATTGCTTGTAAAGTTTTACAATTAAGTTTAAAATAATTAATTACAAAATTATCGGAAGTCGTTTAAGTAGGTTGTCTTCATTACTATGATGTTACTATGTCACTTGCCTTCGGCTCGGTTGTCTTGTCTTTAATGACGTTCATAATAATTTTTACTTACGTCAATTTATGGCTTAGCACTACCTCTGGATTGGAATTTTTGAATTTTACTTGTTATGTTACTTATGTTGCTTATGTTACTACTTATGTTGCTACTACATTTATGATTACGCAGATAATTTTCGCAAGAACAACGGAACGTTAATTAAAAACTTTTCGATTTGACTCGTATAAATATCTCATCTATGGATTTGCATTTGACGCCGAGTTTAAAAGGAATTGGCAGAGATGACATAAAATACTTTAGTATCTTCTTACCAGTCTGTGGACATAAATAACCACTTAGTTTTTCAAAGAAAACAATACCTAAGTAATAACCTAAAATTAGAAAGCTAAAAGAAGTTGTCAGCAACAACAACTCGAGGCATTGCGCCCAAGATGCTGGCGGCGCGGGCGTTCCCGCGCTGAATAGGAAACCGCCAGCTCTTGTACTTATCACCCTGAGTAAGCAAAAACAAGCAATGCACGTCCTCGCTACTGGAGTTTAATATACATCTAGAATTAATGAATTTCTTCAGGTGTAATTACATCTGATCTCTGAAAACTAAAAAGCAATAAATAAAAAAAATATTTAAAAAAATAAAAAACCCGACTGCAGTTTTAACAGAAAAGTGAAAAACAAGATGCTTCTAGTAGCTTTAGGAATGGTGGATGCAGTCGGGTGGGACTCTAAATAAAAGGTGAATAAGTTTAATAAACCAAATACTTAGTGTTATATAATTAGGCCCACCCGACTGCATCCACCATTCCTAAAGCTACTAGAAGCATCTTGTTTTTCACTTTTCTGTTAAAACTGCAGTCGGGTTTTTTATTTTTTTAAATATTTTTTTTATTTTCTCAATGCTATTGAAAATGATATCCATCTACAAATAGACACCATAGTTCCAAACTAATCTCTAAGCTTGTCAACAATGGACATACTTGTTTCCCATTCAACAAGGCAGTAGATTTATTCTGCATAGCGGCGAGAAGCGAGGCGAGCTGGTGTGAAACTCCAGCCAAAGTGTCAGCTGTCAGACGGTTAAACTCATCGAAGCAGCCCCAAGCGCCGCACAAGGCGAGCCCGGTCAGCAATCGTCCCATACACTCTGTGTCCATTGCCTATAAATAGAATATAATAAAGTAAAAATATATTGTCCGACATTACACAATCTAGCCCCAAACTAAGCACTATGTGCGTTCTATGAGTACTTGACAACGGATTAACTACATATTATACTTTTTTAAACACTCAGAACAAACAAATTCTTATTTATTTTGCATCCGAAGAAAATCGAACCCGCAGCCTTCTGCATTGAAGTTGAGCCTTCAGACACAGAGACCGTTTAGTGGAAGGCTTCGACCAGCTAGTTAATTATACTGTACTCACGTTTGTGACTCGTTCAAGCAAAATCTACTGAACCGAATGCAACAAAACTTGGTATGCATTCACATAGCTCATAGGCTACGTATATGTCGATTTACCCACGGGATTTTTGTTTTTGATACAAAGTTTTTGCTTAGTAAAGTCAAATTTTTTCAAATTAAGAATGTAAACCAATCAAAAATAATGACCTAAACTTTGTTTCTCTGTTATGTTATGACTATGAAGTTCTTTTTATTTTAATCGTATATTACAAAATTAATTTCGACTATAAATTCCAATTCAAAGTTTAGGCTTAGTTTTTGCTAAAAATAATGACCTAAACTTTGTTTCTCTGTTATGTTATGACTATGAAGTTCTTTTTATTTTAATCGTATATTACAAAATTAATTTCGACTATAAATTCCAATTCAAAGTTTAGGCTTAGTTTTTGCTAAAAATAATGACCTAAACTTTGTTTCTCTGTTATGTTATGACTATGAAGTTCTTTTTATTTAATCGTATATAACAAAATTAATTTCGACTATACATTCCAATTTTAAAGTTTAGGCTTAGTTTTTGCTAAGCTCAGTCTGAGCAAAGTCAAAGTAAAATAGCAAATAGAGCAAAGCACTTTAGATTTCAGCCTTAGTATCTACGTAATACCTACGTTAGGTATCTCTTTACGCAAAAACTAAAATACTGTGTTCAGACAGAACTGGAGATCCGAATTAATACAGTCCTTTTTATTTTGATGTTCAGAAAGGATCGAAACATGCACGGGTGAAACAAAGAAGCGCAGCTAGTTTAAAAATAAACCCGAAACACATAAAACAAGGTATCTCTGTTAAGTTTTTAATGTGACCCAGTTAACTTTATTTGTTCATTGACCCGATAAGGCGGTGATATTTGTCTGAACTGACCTAAGTACCTACGTGAATATTGCTCAACTAACTCAAATAAAATTCAATTCGATATACGAGTTAAGTAACTCATTAAATATAATATTATTTCCTAAATATTATATTGAACGAGTCAAAAATTCACTCGCGACGAGATTTGAACGCAGAGACGCGAGTTCAAATCACGTCTCGAGTGAATTTTCAAAGCTGATATTTTCCATTAAAATATATCCAGTTGATATGCTTTGAACAATAAAAACAAATTACGAAATATATTATTTCCTATCTTGAATTCTTCCTTTTATTACCCCGCGGTTTCACCCGCGTAAGTCCCGATTCTACGTGAATATCAGGATGTGTTATACAAAACCTTTCTAACTTCCTATTGAATCACTCTATCTGCAAAAAAAAACGCATCAAAGTCCGTTGCGTAGTTTTAAAGATCTAAGCATACATACAGACAGACAGTTGGAAGCGACTTTGTTTTATCCTATGGAATTATTTATTCATTCCAATACGTAGGCTTGTGCAGCCACTAAAATAAGCTGAAATTAGTTTCACTGCCATATTGAGATCTTCACATTGACGGCATCCTGGTGCGTCGGGCTAAAGCCGGGCTGTGACGCAGATGATTGCGGGTTCAATTCCCGCCAGGGACAATTTAAGTAGAAATATTCTATAGAAAAATACATCTTCAAAAATTTACTCGCGTCGAGGTCCTATAAAATATTTCTAGTAGAAATGCATTGAGTAATAAAAAGCAAATAACGAAATATGTATATTTTTTTCAGTTCCGAGTGTTTTCTACATTTATCTTACTAATATTATAAACGCGAAAGTTAGTATGTATGTAACTTTGTTACTCAATCACGCAAAACCTATTGAGCCGATCAAACTTGAAATATAGGTAGTTAGAAACCTGGAATAACACATAGGCTAGTTTTTAACCGTATAATCCCGCAGGAACCGAATTTACGCGGACAAAACAGCTGGGCGTAGCTAGTCAATTATGTTACTTCTTACTAATTTTATAAACGCGAAAGTTTGTATGTATGTATGTGAGGTTGTTACTCTTTCACGCAAAAACTACTGAACCGATTGCGATGAAACTTGGAATATAGGTAGCAGGGGACCTGGATTAACACATAGGCTACTTTTTAACCGAATAATCCCGCAGGAACGGGACTTACGCGGGTGAAACCGCTGGGCACAGCTAGTCTATTATAATTTATAATGTAGTATATCCGATGTCGAATAGGTACTCATAGCTCAAGCATAATTTGTTTAGGACTAGATTCCGCTGTGTGCAACGTCCAGCAATATTTATTTACAGTCACGAGTAAACGAGCACTATTCTAGGTTAGTGTGCTACAACCAAGCCAGCATCGTGACTTACCATCAGGTGAGGTGATTAAATCTATAATGTACCTATCTTTAATGTGTAAGCATCTTATACATTCCTTATCGTACAATTATCTATTCGTAAAATACTTACAGTTGTTACCTAGATTACCAATCCGCTTACCTCATCGCAGTTGAAAACTAGTACAAGCCGGCCGAACAATCCGCCGAGAGCTTTGACCGACTCCGTCTTACCAGTGCCAGCAGGACCGAAGGGATTCCCTACGAAACCTAAATGTAGAGACTGAAAACAAAAACGTACTTAGCCTTAAAATTAATATTTGGAAAATTACTATCCTACTAATATTATAAATGTGAAAGTGTGTGTGTTTGGATGTTTGTTACTCAATCACGCAAAAACTACTGAGCCGATTGCGATGAAACTTGGAATATAAGTAGTTGGATACCGGGAATAACACATAGGCTATATTTTATCCCGTTATTCCCGCGGGAACGGGACTTACGTGGGTTAAACCGCGGGGCGCAGCTAGTATTTTATAACTTTTAGAAAATTATAATTGCTTCCTTCATTTTTGTAGTCGGTTGCAAACACCTTCGATAAAAATTACCTCGATTTGACCAAATTGGAATAAGCAACGAATAGAAATTCTACGTATAAATACGTATTTTGTTCGAAAGACTCTCGAGCTGTTCAATCGAAAAAAAGCAATTTATGTAAAGAATTGTTAAGTTATTCATTGCTCATTGTAGTTTGGTCTACCTACAGACTATTTGTCGTAAAATTTCAAGAGTATCAATCAGACCACATGTGACATTATTAACAACTAACTAATGTTCTATTTGATAAAAAATAACAATATATGTATATTAAAAGTTCGTTACCATATACTAAAAACAATAATTAAATCTATTGTTTAACTACAGCTTAGATCGGAATGTATGTAATCCTATACCTGGGTTAAAATAAGGAAGCATTCGTCAGCTAATTCCGTCCTCACGAATTGCCCTGTATTCACGCCTAGGTACTCGTACGAGTAAGAAATCTGAGCAAGACCCATTTTAGCTACCACTTCCTTCGTAGTCATTAAATAGAATCTGTAAATAAAAGAGATATGTTTTATGTCACCAATATTTTTAATAGGACGAATCGAAGTATTTGTAGATTTCGTTGTCGAAATATCTCAGTAATTAAGCATTTTCGCAGTATAATTTTTCCATGTAACGTAAAATCGCAGTAACAATACGTCGAATTAATAACGACGAAAAGTTCTCGAAAATACAAAATTAGATTGAACGTTTGTCGCAGGGAAATAGGTATCTCTTACGAATATACGGAAACTGATAGAAGACAGACACCATCTTTTGTTATTAAATTTATCCTTCTTTTATATTTGACATAAAGAATCCTAAAAAACGCTGGTCTATGGAAAATCTATCTGATTTGGAATTGGTGAATTGCGAAACATAAGCTAGCATTGGGTTTGATTGGTTTCGTAATTGACAACAAAAGACGAACGAAGTAGGTACCTTAATTGTTTCTGCCAAAGCCAGTCCTTTATCGAGGTAACATTATTATCAATTAGTATTTGAATAATGTCCAAGTATCGGACGCACTGTAATATGAGAGCTTGCCTCTTGTTTCCCTCGCTTTCATCGTCTAGTTCGGGTGATGAGTAATACGTATTCTCTTTTTCGACAGACGACTTTAGTTTCTGAAGGTCTCGGTTCGAGATAGCCTTCTCGGTTTGCTCTGTGAACCTAATGTTTTGTGCGAGACAAAGTATTTGAGTCGGCAGCGAGAACGGATCCTGGTCTTGTAAAGAACTCGTTGTAACACATTTCAATGTCATATTTTTTAGTGAAGAACGCATTTCGGTTTCGAGATTTTTGAGCCACACCTGTAATTTATGTTTAAGTCCTTGAAATAAAACTCAATTTATTATCAGCATTGTTGCAATGCCGGTCCGACGTTTTGAAGCCTATTACAGACTTATTTTCAAGGTAGACTTTTAAGTCCTTTACAGAAACATAACTGCGCTCGTGACTTTCCTGCTTTTATTCGTGATCTATTAGTCACCTTTGAACAAATATCTTCTATGTAAGCGTGGTACATCTTAGACAACATTGCTACTAACCATTTAGTGAGATAGTGGTCAAACGCTCATAATAATACTAACTAACCCAATAACACTACCACAATAGGGTATTGCAGAAAAGAACTATTTATTATATTGAGTCATTCATCGCATTAGGCAGGTATCCCGTCACTTGTATCGTAGGTGTGTTTATACTAAGGTCAAAGCACGTCGACATTATTGTGGATCTTTTGAATCTATATACATAAAGATCCAAAGACTCAAACTAGAATAATGAATAGAATTAGAATTACGTAGGTTATATGGTTTTTGTTGAAATTATTGATTAAATAAAATCATAAACTCCTAATTATCATTATTTTTACGCAAAATGAGTATAAAGAGTTGTACCTCAACAGTACAGTCGATATCAACCGGATGTTCCAGTTGTAATGTTTCCCCATAATCACTGCAGAGCGCCGTTATAGACATGTCACCCGGGCCTAGCTTCACGCCACTCGTTCCAGGGAACAATTTCTTTAGATGGGTCTGCATGACTGCCTCGCGGCCTTCAGCACCGGCCCGGGCTTGACCCAATAGCTCTAACAAATCGTCATCGCTGAGAAAGTATAGGCGAGGGAATATTGACCTTTTCTCCTGAAAAAAATTTGGTCCATAGCACCGATTTGATAATTCTTTGTACTTGTTCTCGAATAATTGTACATGATGATAACGTTGGTGTTAGTTGATTGATAAATCCTCGATTTTAATTCCGAAATCATTTGAATCCCAGCCAGCGGCGAAAGTATTTTACTATACGAAATATTTAGCTTCATTTTTGGTACTTTGCTGTTAGCTACGGTGAAGAAAAACATCGGGATGAAGCCTAGTTGTCTTCGTACGTATGAATTAATCAGTTTTTTTTCTCTTGGCGTAGACAACTAAGCTGAAGTGGTGGTTATTAGGACCAAGACTTCTTTACTTAATTTGTATTATCAATATATTAAAGGGCCTTAATTAAGTGAATTATAGTTGTTGAGCTGTAGAAACTACATAAATTATCCACATTATCTGGCCTATCATGATCTTTTCTCGCCATCTTAAACCACAAATAATGAAGAAGAAAAAATCTTCTTTTTATTATTTGATGTTTTTTTTTTAGCTAAACGATTTAGGTCCTGCAATAATGAGATCGTGGTAAGGGCCTATATGTAAAGATTTATTTATTTGATTACTTACATCGATATATTGATTGAGCGCAGATTGACAAGCGAGAAGTTGGTCCGATATAGAATCCAGCATCGGCTGGAGCCGCGTGGACTGGAGTAGCGCAGATAGCCTCGGATCAGACTCGATGATACGTGTCACTTGCCGGAACCCTTGGTCGACCTTCCGGAACTTCACACCGAGATCGCCGTCATCGTTAGAAAGGATAGGCTCGAGATACAACCATCTGGAAACAAATATATTTTTTAAGGTTAAAACATATAAGTTGGGGATCAACTGACCATATTGACTATTCTTCATTTTTTAATTTAAGACTACGATTTGGCACTTCTTTCTGAAGAAAAAAATTACAAATACAAGGAAACAACACGTCAGATTATAGTCTGAAATTAAAAAACGTTCTATAGCATTAGGACTTTACGAATTTTACTCACCTAATGTATTTGTAGGTTGAAATATATTAGGTACAACTATGAGTGATTTGTAAAGAATAAAACAATTGTTTAAAGAGGACAAAATATTTATTAACATTTAAGTATTAGTGCCTTACTTAGTAGATCGTATATTACAATTTTATAAAAAAGTTACACCTATAGTAAAGAAATGCAAAATATTATTCGCTATTTACCGGTATCGATGAAGCCTCTACAAAAATGCATAATTGGCAAGTAAGTATAAATTAATAGTCATAATCATGCATACCTCAGATTTCCAAATATAAAATAATTCACATGTATCCTATTTGTCCCTACTATTGAAACCATCCCATTTAATTAACAGATGGCTCAATATTTCACAGAAATGGAAAAGAGTTTTAGAGGTAAAGAACATAAAAAAGCCATAGATCACACCACTACCACGCCACTATCCTCTGAAGGCAGGTAAAAATAGGTTGGCATGTCTACAAAAATAAATGCTATAGGTAAAAGAATAAATGGAAGTAATAATTTATATCATATCTTAGTCAAGTAATCTTAACCAATTATCTTTGGAATAAGTAATAGTAAAAACCCATTTTAAAATAAGTAGCTCAATATGCTATTAAGCAGACAGAATTATTTCTAACTACTTACCTATCTAATATTTTTATTTAATTGTAATAAAAACTTTGCGTGGACCTAAAATATAACAAAACAATAATATTACAATGTTTAACCCGAGGACAGAACAAAAACCACATGTTCAAAAATATTCATAATGATAATGGTTTTAGGGTTCACAGATAATGGCTGTGTCTCCCAGTTAAACAGGCAGGACAAACTAAAGCACGGATTCTTCACGGAATAATATTAATCATAGTGAAGTGCTATGGCATCAATTTGTTAAGAAATATTATTACAGTTTTCGTCAACAACCCACACTCATTTTAATATAATACAAACACAATGTGTAGTCTAACTACACACATTATATATAACAAATGACTAACACTGTAAAAAACTTGTTATTTAATTATAATATGGCACACATAGCAGAATTATTATTAACATTCAGATATTTTGTTGAGTGACAATTTTACATATTAATTTGGTAAAAAAGAGTATTTATACTATGTCGTACAAGATCGATAATTATCAGAACGCTTTGTGATTTCGGAAAGGTAATAATTCATTTGAGTATTAAGGTCTCCTATTTCTTTTTCCAAAAGATTTAACTGGTCATTGTGATCATTATAAAGGTCTTCCATATTGGCTAACAGTTTGAGTTGAGTTTGAGTATCACTAGCAAGTTTGGTTGCACGGTTTAGCAACAGCTGAGCTCGTTCCCTAGAGTTTGATGTTTGGCTTGCTCTTTCAGCAAGTGACATATTGGTTTGTTTAAAATTTTGTCTTAACTCGCGTGCCATTTGTTCCGCGCCTTCAGCGCGATTCACAACGTCATTTGCTTCTTGTTTTACTTGTTCTGCGTCGCTTTCAATTTTTAAAATATCTTTCTGCAAATCTGAAAGCCGTAATCGTAATCTTTCGACCTCATCTTTTGTTTCATTAGCTTTTGTCTGAGCTAGTTCGGTCTGTGCTGCGATAGGAACTAAATCTCCTTTTGCGGCTTCTATGTCACTGTTAGCTTTCTCAATTGCATTTTCTGCAGCGTCTTGTGCAGCTTGTGCTTCATCAAGAGCTTCTAAAACTTTGTTAGCCATTTCTAACGTCAAGTTTGCTTCTTTGTTTACATTAGTGGCATTAAGTTTAAGTGCTTTTGCTCTCTCTAAATCAGGTTTAGTTTCAGTGATAATATTTTCGATGTTGGTGAGCTGCGATACAGAGGCATTGATACGTTGTGATAGCTCCGTAATTTCCTGCGGTTCGATTTCTATCGATAAATTGAGAATTTCGTTAGCTAGGGTTCTTACATCGGTAGGTGTATTTGAAGTATTTGAAAGAAATTGTTTTAATTCAGTAGTTAAATCTTTACTTTCATTAGTGATTCTTTCAGCCGAATTTTTGAAATTATGAGCCTTGTTAAATAATTCATTTGCTCTAGAACGTACAGATACAGTATCTTGTTTAACTTGAGAAATCGATCGGAACAAATCTTCGGCAGTTAGCTCGTGGTCTTTGATTCTATGTTCAGTTTTATTGGCAAAGTCTAAAGCTTGTTCAGCTTTTGTAACCGCGCCAAGATCACAAGATATACCTCCACATTTGCCACAACCAGCACCGCCACAGATATCACAATTATCACTTTCTTGACCGCACATCTTTTCATTAAGTTTTGGAATCTGTGCTTCCAAACCGGCTAACTGTTCAGCTAAATCGTCCAATTTTTTATCGTTTTCATTTTGTGTATTGTTAAAATGTTCGTATTGCATTTCTATCAAACGATCTGTATTTTTTATTTGACGATCTGTGTTAGCTATAACTGTTTGAACATTTTCAGCGTCGTCCATGGCTTTAACAGCTCGTTGCTTAGCTTCTCGAGTTAGGTTCAAGGCGCCTTCTAAATTAGCTTCCTGTAACTTTGTAGCATTGTTACCTAAATCCAATGTTTTTGCCTTTAATGTTTCTACACTTGATCGTAATCCATCTAAAGTTACATTTCCAAGATTTATTTTGTATGTTACAGCATTGAGGTTATCGTTGCTATCTTTGACATTCTTCTCAACTTCGTTTATAAAGTTCTGTAAATTCGTTACATTTGTCAGTAAATCTGTAACTGTGGCTTGACCCTTCTTCGCGCTAGACAATAAATTTTCTACTTCCGATAGTTTTTTAGTCATTTCATCAAAATCTCTCGTATAAGCTCCAGTAGAACCTATCACTTTAATTTTACTGGCATTCGCAATAGCATACTCAGTTTGTACTTTTAAATCATCAATGATCTTATCCCAACTATCAAAGCATTCACCACAAGCATAACATGATGGTGCTTCGCCTAGATAACCTCTTGCACAGGTGTCACATTTATATCCTCCTATTCCTGGTTTACACATACATGATCCATTTTCACGCATACACTGTCTAGAAGTAGATCCGTAAAGATCACAATCACATTCATAACATTCAACATTAGGATCACCCCAATAGTTTTCTTGACATTGATCACATTGTCGGCCACCATGACCTGGCTTACAGTCACATTTGCCGATGTAAGGATTGCATTGAGGTGACAAAGAACCAATAGGATCACATTCACAAGCATCACATCCTTTTCCGAGGGCAATTCTCCAATGATTTTCGGTACACTGATCACAGTTTACTCCCATAACATTATTATAGCATGGACATTGACCAGTTATGCCGTCACAGTTACCTACAGTGAAGTTAGTGCCAAGTTGCGAGCAATTACATTTATAACAGGATTTCTCTAATGCGTTACCGTAATAACCTTCTTGGCATACTTCACAATGCTCGCCAGCTGTGTTATAAAGACATTGTAAACATTTTCCTGTGTAGGGATCACAATTACCAGGTTTCGTTATATCTATGTTTTCACTACATTCACATTTTTCGCATGTACCTCTTACTGGATCTCCATAGTAGTTGTCAGCACATACGTCACAAAGCAACCCAGCGTAACCTTCTTTGCAGTCACAAACGACATCTTTTGTTTCAGGGTCTAACTCACATCGATCAGCATGACTGCTCTTACTTAAATCGCCTTTCACACCTGGGCAAGGACATTGTCTACACGGTATGTCTATGCCAAGCCGAGGATCTCCATAAAAGCCTTCTATACATCTTTCACATCGGTGACCTTCCGTATAATCTCGACATTCTTTACATGCACCTGTTTTATCGTCACATTCAATGGCATGACCGTTACAATCGCATTGCTGACAATTCGGGAAATTGAAGTATCCTGGCTGACATAAATCACATGCACGGCCATAAGTATTTGCTCTACATTTACATTGACCACTAGTAGCGTCACAAAAGTTGTCAAGAGCACCTATACTGTTACAATCACAGCGTTTACAGCCAAATTTACTAAATCCATAAGTCCCAGGTGCACAACGATCACATCTGGCTCCAACTATATTTTCCACACATTGACAATAGCCAGTGTAAGGGTCACATTGATGGCTTTTAGAGCCTGATAGGTCACAATCACAAGATTGTGAACCGTTTCTGATATAAAATCCAATACTGGCATGATATTTTTTACAAACATCTGGAACATTTTCTCTGTTAAGATCATAGTAATAAGAGTCACCACAGTTGTATCGATCGAATTCGTCTCTCATTAAACTTCTGTTAGCAAAAAATGGAAGATCTTCAAATGAAGGAATAAGCACTATCGAATCGATTAGAATAGACGCTCTTGAATTTGTAGAGACACCATCTTGACGACCTAAATATATACGTATTTCGGTTTGTTTACCTTTTTCTAAACAGATTGGAGGGCTTGTTATGACATTTCGTTGATTTGATGGCAGTCTTGCATATACAGTGTCATCTTCAGGTCGCACATTGGAACACGGTGAATCTGAATCAGGCGGTGGTCTTTTAACTAAGATCGTAGCTTCCTCCCAATTCTGAGGCGACTGGGGTTCATATCTAATAAGAACATTGTAATTCATACTTCTCTTTAAATCGTTAATGATAAAAACTAAAGTACTGCTTTCGGGAACTTTCATGAAACCTGGACCTGTCCAAGTCTCTTTCCTACCATCTGGAAAGTTTTCTCTAATAACTACATGGCATAATTGACTTTGAATGGCATTATCATCAATTTGAGAATCACATTGACTGGATTCTGCTTCTACCAGAATAGAATCTAAAGCTCCTACAAAGAAGTTTTGTATGGGTTGATCACATCTTCGTCCCGTAACATTAGGACGACATTTACATTGACCTGTAATAACATCACAATCACGATCTAAGGAACCACCAACATCACAGTCACAAGGCAAACAGCCATCGTCACTATCGGACAGTCCATAAAACTCTGGTAAACACTGGTCACAGTTCCTTCCGGTAACATGACGTTTGCAAAAACAATTTCCGGTAGCGGCGTCACATCCTCTTTCGTTTATAGTTCCTAAGCTGTCACAAGTGCAGGATTCACAACCTTCAGGATTAAGGGGATCGAAATTCCAGTATCCATCTTTACATCTGTCACATCTCGGTCCATCGACGTATGATTTACAGAGGCAACGACCAGCTGTTTTATTATTAGCCGCGTCAGTTTCATCGTCGCAAAGGATTTCTTGATCTGTAGTTCCTTCGGGATCACAATCACAAGGTTTACAAATATCTGGACTTTGTATGTCTAAGTTAGGATCCTTGTAAAACTTAGGCTTGCACCTTTCGCAGTTCACGCCCATTGTATCGTGTTGACAATTATCACAAACACCACCACTTATTTTACCGGTTTTATTATAAACTGCGGGGTCAAAATGGCAAGTTGTCGCATGGTTATTGCAGGTACATCGTTTACAGGCATTTGAAGTTTTTCCGACAGCAGGTTGCCAAGGCAGATCATTGTAGAAGTCCTCACAGTATTCACAATTGAGACCTCTTGTGTTGTGAGTACATTCACAGCGTCCGTGTACCATGTCTATCTTTGATTCTACTCCGGGCATAGGTAAACATCGAGATGCATGCCCATAACAAGAACACGAACCACGTACTGTCATTTCATAAATAGCATAATAATATTTCTCTTGAATCTCAGCTCGATTATCAAGTTTGTCGTCACCCAATGTATGTAATTTAGTGAAATTAATTCTCAAGTTCGTCATTCGCAACAAATTTTGAACTTCTTCCGAGTAGGGGTTGTTTACATTTATATTTGGTGGTAAAACTCTAAAAATAACTTCACCCTCACTCGATGGAGCTACATCTGAATAGCGCGATTCACAAACCACTTCAGTCAAAGAACGCGGGGACTCCCTAGGCACAGGGAACTCTTCACAATTGTGCGCAAAGTATCTGTAAACGCGCCAAGTCTTTCCAAAGTCAAATGATCTTTCCACTAACATAGAAGCCGGTCGAAACGTTTTGAACTGTATTATCAAATGCGTAAAATGAAATTCAGCTTCCATGTCTAACTGAATGGTAACATTCTCTTTTCCGTTTTCGGATTGCCACCATGACTTAGTTCGTGTCCCTGGGTAGTATTTGTAAATGACATTTTGTATCCTGTGGTTCAGATTAGGGTTACGTATCGTGTTGTTCGTAGAGTCGCACCAGAAACATTTCTTCGGTTCCAAATGTGAAACAATACAATAGCGTTCGCGATGATGTTGACCACATGTCGATGAGGCGAAGAGTCTCGATTCTCGGCCGATAAGTAAGTTTCCAGTGGCGGGATAGCACGAGCTAAGTTCACAGGCGTGAGCCGAAAGTCGAGGGTCGTTGGCTGTGAAGCGGGGATCGACGCGAATATAATCCCTGGAGTAGGCCGCGGTAGTACCGGCGATAAGCGCCGACGCGATAAACAAAACGCGCAGAGCCATAGCGCGGTCCGGGCTCGCCGCGCTCCGCTCACTGCACTGTCGGACAAGTCAAGCCACTCTCGCGCTGCCCTCCCCCCGCTCGCCTCTCTACCCTATGGGAGACAGAGACGGACTCCGCCGACATCGTTCAATGGCATTCTAAAGTTTTTTTTTATATATTCACGATGGCAACTAGATAAGTACAATAAGTAACTAGCTACTTAGCTAGTTTTGTAGAGATAGTACCGAGATTGCTTGTGGCAAATGTAAAACATAAAATAAAAAGTTCATGCAATATTTATTTAAATTGAAAGATAAATAGTGCCGAAAGCTGCACACAATGCCATGTAGCCCCAAACTAAGTAACTAGGCTTGTGCTATGAGTACTACATATCATTTATAGTCAGCGTAAATAAATTCTTCCAGTGGGAATTTATTCTTTAAACTTCTGCGTTGTAGTCGGTGGGTTCGTCATATTATATTAGCCAAAGTTTAATTCTATTGTTTTTTTAGCCGATTTTATTTCTAGCCATCAAGACATGGCATATGTTTAAATGTAGGACAATCATGGCTGAGTGCGTCCCTGTGCGAGGCGACGACCGTTCCCACCCGCCCGCTACGCCTTCTCCAAAACGGGCACTAAGCAACAAAAATAACACGACATTTCGGGATGCGCTTTTTGTTTTGGCCATTATTATGGTAACAGACTTCCTTGTCACGCACATAACAAATATTACACCACAATCTGCGAGCTTAAAGCTTACAAAACTACTGAATGGAGTTCCTAATTGAGTTGTAGTATGTATATTTGTAGTAAACTACTTTTATTTAAAAAAAAAACTTATATTCCTACTTTGGTGTTGCTTAATTTTCGTTAAAAACTTTTTAATGAAAATCCTTTACATCAATAAAACTATAGTAATATCTAGAAATTGAGAATAAAAGGTAGCCAATAATAGAAAACGTAGCATGAATGACGATAGTGCCAAATATATTATACGGTTCTCTCGGTCATATGATGGTGGTCACAGATAGATATGTATACAAGCTTGGACAATGATGCCCGCCCGGCCTTCCGTCCGACACATCCGTTGTTGATAACACGAGCATTAAGTATATTTTATACATATACCTACTATAGATATATCCAAGAAATTATTAAATTGATCTAGTTTAATTCAAACATTTGAAAGAACATTTTTATTGCAACGATGGTAAGCTCTACTCAATTGAAGAGCTCTGTCGGTGCAACGATGCTTTATCTTTTAAATGCAATGATGATTTATTTATTTCTTTATAAATAAATATTTATTTATTTCTTTATAAATAAATATTTATTTATTTCTTTATAAATACATAAATATTGCACGCCATTATACACTTTTACGCCATGAAAACAGCCTTCAAATACAAATACAAAACTTTATTAATAACCCCACGGTTACATGTCATAAATTATACAATTGCTACACTATTTCATTAATTGTTATAATAGATATAATGTAAAAGTCATTCATATTTCATTAATAAAAATAGGCAAGATATTAAGTACTTAGTACATTAAATCATTAAAGGCAATTCTAAAAATTCATTATAATTATAAAATGTGTGTTCAATTAGCCATTTTTATTAGGCGATTTTTAAAAATCTTCTTCTCCTTTGCCTGGCTCATATAGCTATGCCCTGTGGTTTCACCCGCAATCCCGATCAAGTGAAAATTTCCAAAACCTCTTTCTTATCGGATGCCTACATTATATAAAGAACACATTCTAAATCTCAGCTCTCTACAATTAGCGGTTCAGGCTGAACGTTGATTCATTTCATTAGTAAATCAACCAGATATGCCTTTTATAGATGTATAAGATTCCTTAGTCTTTCTCTACCTTACATTTCTTTTATGATGTTACTAAATATATGAAGCCGTCATGTCGCTAGAGGTCTCTAATCATTTCCGTCCTGTAAGCACTTTTGTTAAGCGTCATAGCTGAAAATATTCAATGAACTGAATACAAGGTTTACAAAGTCGCTGAATACCTTTCTACCGTGGAACTGGAAGCATTAATACAATACACACATTCTTAGGGCGACTAAAATTATTCATACTATAGTCGTACTTTGTATTAGATAAATGCTATTTTTAAGTCTCATAGTAACGTCATTCATAATCACAAGAGTTAGTTAAAAATTTGGCCTCTTTTAGTAACATTAAACATAGATAACTTTGTTAAAATTTAAACCATATGATAACCCTTTTTATCTGTAACATTTGCCTATTAGAAATAACGAATGTAGGCAAATTGTACGTTACTGTTTTTAATTTTTGGTAAAAACTTACATAACTTTTACTTAATTTTAGTCAACATTTCAAAACGTCTAGTCTTGTAATAAAGATGCATATGATTTAAAACTTTATTAAAAGACAACTAAACTTTCGTATTTTATCGAATTAACAATAGGGGCACACTTTAACTTAAAGTGAGACACTTGTAGTTTTAAATATGTGAATGAACGCTTTCGATATGATAATTTGATAAAAGTTCACTCTCAAAAGGCGGTTATGATGTCAAAGTTCACAGATAAGCTTGGGATCCGGAGTAACTATGCCTATCTTTGAAGTTGGACTCTTATTTTAAAAAAAGTTATTTCGATCCTACTTACATAAATATGATTGTATTACTTACCTTCTTAAAAAAGGTATAAGTATATAAAATAGAAATAAAATAATACAAGAAACCGATGATAATTTAATTAATTAAATAACGTTTAATTTTCAATTGGCTCAATATTAATACCTAAGCTCCATATCAATATCACGAATTATGGAGTTTGGGTATCAACACGCTTAGTACAAACTAGATTTAAGTTAGGTAGGTACATAAGATCTTACTAATGTTATAAACACAAAAATTTGTATGTATGTTTGTGACGTTTTAAAATAAAGGTAGGAATAAATAAAGGGGATATGGAGTAACACATAGGCTACTTTTTATCCTGATATTCCCTCAGGATCGAGACCCACGCGGATGAAACTGCGGGGCGCAGCTAGTTTACTTATATGTCTGTTACAATTATTTTTTATGATATTGTATAATATACAATCAAAAGCAGAATTAGCAAACGCAGTCATTTTAATAATACTGCGTTTGATAATTTTTCTAAGAGCTACTGTATAAACCGACAAACCAGTTTTCCTAGAACTTTCTATTAATAATGTTTTATTTTGTATATTTTCTATTTATTCTACTCTAATTTCGATTTTTAACTCAGGCTTAAGTTTGTCGATTAAAAAGACCATCTAACTATATATCGATTAAAAAGTATAAAAATAAAACAAAAGAAAAAACTATGGAAAGTAACATCAGCCAGTTGTGTAAGTTGCAAGTGGCTATGAGATGAGTACAGTCATGACGTGGCGCTCGATAAGAGTGCGAGGTACGGGTATAACTTCAGACAAAAAATATATAATTATAATTCCTGCCAGATTATAAATTATTATTACTATCCCCATGATAACTTTAATATTGTCTGGCACGTACTAGCAACCATCAAAAAAGTTTAACAAAAGGTTTGGCTGAAATATGCTTTAAATTTAAACAAAAATGAAAATTCCATCATTTTAAACTTGTAGCTTTGTGGAAGTAAGTAAAAAAAAGGGAATGGTTAAACCGCGCCACGGGATCTCTGCTACAGTATTGTTTAACTCTACAATTTTTGTAACACCTTTTGTAACTAAGTTCTTGACTAAATAAATTATCTTTAACTTAATTGACTGATAACGAAACAACTAAAAAATAAAATCTTGGTTTGTGGAAAGCGATATTTTTTTATTATTAAACTACATGGACATTATGTAACAACTATAATTATTACAAAAAACGCAATTGTTAAACACATTCTTAAAAGTCTAACAAATGAACATTATAGGTACCTAATTAAAACATACATAAAACCACAGTTTACCTACTAAACCAACTATTAGGTAAACTGTGGTTGCTAATGTAATGTTCTACATCTACACCATAAAGGCAAGCATGATACATAAATCACTTACAGTAAAATTTATTATATAGTAACAATAAATAACCTTATTCAACTACAATAATGTTTGTCCACAAATTAACTAAAACTGGGTATACCATAGGAGGTTTTCGGAGGATGGCCATTTTGTGTAAATCGTAGGTGGTTGTTTAGACGTCTAGTGGAGCAACTTTTGTTCTTTCACTTTTGGAAACTTTGATTTTGTTTAAATTTATATTTACCATTTTCAAAAACTACTTCGATTTTTTTAATTTATTCGCCTAGCCGTCCAGAACAACTCCCTTTCGGCTTAAATGGGCATCCTCGGAACATCCTGTATATTATTTCAAAGTATTGCATTGCTTTTGAAATATTATGTGTTACAAACAATAACATATTCCCATAGCTCCTAAACATTTTCAGTTTTAGCAACCCCATAAAAGTCAACCATCCAGCCCGACCCTCCATTATTAAGAGTAGAATAGAAAACTATTTTTACATAATTATCAGTACTTACATAGTCGGCCGGTGTTTCAGAGCAAAACGAAGATATTACTTCGTCCTTCCTATTGACGAGTTGTAAATAATTTTGGTCACAACTGTTACCAATATTAATTAAATCGAATACAGCAAAGTGAAGTTTGATATGTGTACCCAAAGGTGTCTCAAGTTCCCACTTGCAAGTAGACTTATGCCTGTAAACATCAGGATACATTGGACTAGTAACTCTCCCATACTCATTTATTAGTTTACCACCGCAACCCTGACCCTGATCGGTTGTTACATAATTTAAATCAAAATTGACAAATTCATCGGCAGATTTATGGTTACGTAGGAGCAAGTACCTGCCCGATGAAAAGTATGGATATATATTTTCAATATTCTGATTGAATGTAACCAATTTCTTCGCATCAGTATTGTTACCGTCAAATATTTGTAAATAGGCGTTAGAATTCCAGATAGGACTGATTGTTATAAAATAAGCAGATATAGTACAGTTTTCGGGTGCAGTAATAAGTGTGAAACAATCACCGTTAGTAGGCATCTCCTCATATATACCCGGGTACAGTGATTGTATTTTCCCATAAATATCACTATAATTTCGCCCACAGAAACCGGCATAAGAAATCTCAACTTCAAAACCTTTATGACGTACAGAATCTAGTTCCGTCGAAGTTATCAAAGTAATAGCAAAACTTCCAGTAGCATATAAATCAGCAGGTTTCTTAGATCCACAAATTTCGATAAAACGAGGCAGAGGTGTTTCGTCGTAATAAAGTAAGTTGTTAGAGAAAAAGGGATCTGTGTTATAGTTTTTAATGAAATTTCTATCGAAAGAAGCATTATGAACCGGAGCATTTTGTCGAATAATTATCTTATCTCTATCACACTTATTCGATTTATCATTTAATCCTGGATGCAAATCTATACTGACGAAAGAAATACGTATCTGCGAATATGGGCGATCACTAGCGTCAAAATAATAGTTACAATGTAAACCTTCTGGTAATTGATTATTCGCAAAGCCCGGTGACTTTACATGCACAGCTCGGTCTGAAACTGTAAAATGAGAACGACCACAAAGGGACTGTAGTGACGTTAGCTTTGCCTCGAATCCCGAACTAGCAATTTCACCGTCAGTGGATAGTCTAATACTCATTGAGTTAGTCGAAGAAATCAGTGGAGGTGGTAAGTTGTGGCCGCAATAAGTACCGATGTTTATACCATCAGGGTTTAAACCATCTCTTACTTCAACAGCATCGCAACTACAATTACTATACCCTAAAGCCGTCTGGTTTACATTTCGACAAGGTGATATGTGGAAGGATGTAAATTCAAGTTTTATAACGGTATCTTGGGCAGATGATACAGTCCAACGACAGTCTAGATAATTTTCATACACAACTTTATCCTTTAAAATAAAGCTTTTTATATTTTTTGTTACCAACGAGGTCATGTCGATATGTCCACCGCATCCAACCGACTCCGAATAGCTGAATATAACTTGAACTTTGAATCCTCTAAAATTATAGCTAGAATCAGACTTAAAGTGTAGCAAAGCTTTGTTACTTTTAGTGCTGACAACAGTAGTAGAATTTACATGACCACATAGTAGTGCTAACCTTTTATCATCATCAATTAGTACGTCTTCGTAAACCGCTATAAAGTCATTGTAACAATCGTAATGCGATTCCATGTCGATGTATAAGAATTTAAAGACTATTATTTTATCTGTCGGCGCTTCTATTTTCCAAGTACAGTTGCTATTATCGTCATAATGATCACTAGTACTAGATGTAATTATAGTTGGTTCCTTCACTTCTCTATTACAAGAATAAATTTCAAAAGACAATTTAAATCCTTTTCGTTGAACAAAACGATCTGATCTAAACTTTATTACAACTTTATCATAATTTATGACAGGTTGCGGTATATCAGTTCCACAATATACTTCGTAGAGATATCTATAATCGCTATTTGAAGTAATAGTTAAATTGTCATATTCACATTCTGGTCGTTTTCCTTCTAGGCTGAATTCATAGAATTTTATGTAAAGATTTTCACCACTTGGTGCTAAAATTGTGTAAGTACAATTTGACATGCCAGAATAATCGCTAGGATAACCAGGACTATACAAAAACTGCTGGTTTCTCGTAGCTATGTAGTTACCACCACAAAATGGATTCCATATGGCTTTAAAACCCTCCATATTTGTACTCTCATCTGTCCGTAAAATTACTTTCATTTTATTTGAGGTAGAGTTATACGGGATCGGTATATTACGACCACATAACCTAGCAATTTCATTGAAAGCATCATCTTTCCAATCGTAAAGAATAACAGCATCTTTGGTACAGTTTGGTCTATCTTCTATTACAAATCTGTCGATAAAATTTAAAGATATTCTGTTTCCTAAGCTTGTAGTTATAGTCCAAACGCATTCCAAATAAGGATCATAATTTTTAGGATAGTTGGGAGATTCTAATAAACGTCTATAATTGGAAAGTTCACCCCCACATTGACTTTTATCATTATTTACGATGAGTTTTAAGTTATTTAAATTTTTGGGTTTTGAATGATATTCTACGTAAATGTATCTGTAGTTTACTTTTAAAGGCTGATCTAACGTGTTAGTTTTACAATATACGCCAGTGTTTGCTACGTTTTGAGAGAATCCTTGTTTAATATTAATAAATTCGTCATCACAGTTGTAATCGAATTGACCTTCTATTTTAATATCTACTCTATTTCCATAAGGAACTCGGACAATCCATGCACAGTCTAATGTTTCATTGTACGAATTTGTGATGTTTAAAACATTGACGGATTCATCTCCAACTTCAATTACCCCGCCGCAAGGCTGGGATTTCCATTTTAAATTGAAGTCTAACAAATCTGTGTTTCTTTTACTATATTTTAAATTAAATGATCGTGATGGTAATCTGTATGATATTTCAGAAGTAGTACAAAGAGTACGCGTAAAAGGAAATATAATTTTCTGTTTATCGAATGTAGAAGTTATACCTAATTTCGGATCATTCAATTTACAACGAGTGTGTGTGATGGACGAATTCATTTTCACCGAAACTAGGATACTGTTATATTGTGTTTCATCTGTGTTGTCTATATTGTTATTATAGAGCCACTCACAGAATAACGACGAGTCAAGATAAGGAGATACTAATTCTCCATTTAAGCCAGATAATTCACCACCGCAATAAGATTCTTCATCCGAACTAAATTTAGCCTTGAATTTATGACTCGTCGTAGAGTGTTTCAGTAAAATAAACATAGATATTTTGGAACCAGAAGACTCAAATGTTCGATTAGTTAAAGTACGGTTAGCTCTAATAGTTGAATAAATAATAGACATAAAGCTAGCGTCATTGGCTATATAAATCTCTTGTTTTCTAATGTCAACATCTAAAAGTTCAAGTTTTATTCTTCTAGACTTATTTGGAACTTTTATAACCCATTGACAATATCTAAGAGTCGTTTCTATTGGATAATTAGGAGTTGTTAGAAATCCTTCAGCTGTAGTTATCTCTCCACCACATGAGGGTATTGATGAATTAAAAATAAATCGAAAACCACGATCTTCTGCACCTCTAGACCAATCACTTGGTTTTCCAATGTAAAATTTAATTATTATTTCATTCCCGAAAGTTTGAACAGAACTCATATCTAGGTCATCGTCATTTCTACAATACGTCTTTAAAAGTGCAACGGAATTATTTCCTGGAATTGGTTCTTCAATGGTAAGTTTAGTTGAACATGGTGATTCAGATTCTGGCAATTCTATGTCTTTAGGCACGATAGTAAGGATATAAGAAGGTTTACCTTTTATATGCCATTCGCAGACTGAGGGATACGACAATGTGTGTTTGTGAGGATAACCAGGTGACGTTATTTCACCACTTTCAGCGATGATAGTACCACCGCAAACATCTATGGAAATATTGGCTTTAAAACCATTTCGTGGAATAGATAATTGTGTCACATAACGAATATACATAGTATTTCCACTATTTTTAATGGTAGAAGGTTTTTCCCCACAATACGCGCCTTTGAGTGGAGCTAAGCCTGAGGAGCCATCTCTGATTTCAACTACTTCCGCTCCACAATCTGATGTAAAATCTAAATCAAATCTATCTATGAAGTCAATCCGAAGTATTTCTCCAGGAGGACCACTAAATTTCCAAATGCATTCTGAAAATGGAACCGGTAGATCAGGATAATTGGGTGAATTTATAACCTCCCAACTATGGTCGTCATCTAGAACAGATGTCGCACCGCACTCAATATTTTTCTCTTCATACCGAATTTTAAATGATTGGAATGCATTGCTAGCCATATTTGAAAAAAAGGATACATGAAACGAATTACTGGACGTCGCTATTTCGTCTCGTAATTCATGAGAATATCCACAATACTTACCACTTGATAGTAAAGGAGATTCTGTCGAATCTCCATTACGGAGAATAACATAACTCAAACATTTGTCTTCTTTATTAGTAATGTTAAAATGAATAAACTGTAATTTTACAATCCTTCCTGGACGGACTGTTATAGTCCAGTCACATTTAAATCTATTCCAGTGCGCATGGTCACTTTGATCGTTCCACGTAGGCCCTACTTCTCCTGATAAATCAGTGATTGTTCCTCCACATTCAGACTTAACTATAGCTTTAAATCCTTTTCTTGTTACGGAAGAATCAGCTTTAAAATTAATTTTTAAGTAAGTTGAAGCGTTTAGAACTTCCTTAACTCGGTCAAATTCACAAACTTTTTCAACTAATGGTTTCCATATACTCGATGTTTCAGAAGAATAAATACTGATTTCGTCTGCAAAACAATTACTGGTCTCTTCTATGTCAAAATCCAGAAAATGTACACTTAAATGTCTTCCTCTAGAACTTTTAAATATCCACTCACAATTGGAATCGGCATTGTATTCTTGGGGGTAATTTGGTGTTTGAATAATTGACGAATTTCCGGGTAAAATGACCATAGTGTCATTAAATCCGCAATTAATCTTCTTTGCTGATTCTTCGTTGTTATGTGATTTGTCGGATTTAAACCAATCAATGTAAAACAGTGCACCTGAATTGGATTCATCCATGATCAACTTGATATATATTACATTAGAAGAAGACCTCAGTTCTCTCTTCTGTCCAGTTAGAATTCCACACATTTCGTCTAACAGTGGTGCAGTATCATCATATCCATCATAAAAAGTTAATTTGCTCAAGCAAGTTTCAGTGTAGGAGTGTATTTCAAAAATGTTAACTGACACAGTTATAGAAGACGCACCGTTCGTAAAAATTCGCCATGCATATTCACCAACACCGTGATACATATGAGGGTACAGTGGCGATGCTATTTCGCCTCTATCTAAGTCTACAATGTCATTACCGTGTAAAAATCCATAATGCAGTAAGAATCCTTGACCGCTATTTTGGTTGTTACTGTGGAACTTGATGTAAAGTTTTTCACCGGCTGTAGTATTAACTGGTATGTCATTACCACAATAAACACCTAATAACTCACCGGCTCCATTATTTTTGCGAATCTCTAAATAATCTTCGTTACATCTTTCTGAATTCTCTAAATTAAATTGCTCGAAGGTAATATATGCACGATTACCTGGTGATGTAGTTAAAGTCCATTCACAATCCACTCCTGCTGGATATGCTCGTGGATAATTCGGCGACACTATGGAACCTTCTTCCGACGATAATGCCCCACCACAAGCCGTGCTTAAGGCTGAGTAATGAGCAGAGAACTGACCTAAGAATTTTTTATCATACGAGTCGAATACAACAGTAAGAGCACTTCCTTGGCTAATCATCATAGGAGGAGCTTTGCGTCCACAATACTCATCAATAATGGGTGCATCCATATCGTTGCCATCATAAATTCGTAGATATGATGATTGGCAACTACGATTGCTGGCTATTGCATTATAGGGTTTCGGTAAATGTAAATGAGTAATAGTCAAGGAAATCTTTTGATCGAGATTTTGGGCCATAATTGTCCAAACACAACTGGTATTAGTATCACTAGCATATTTAGCTTTAGATATTATTCCGTCGTAAGCAGCTGTGATTTCTTCACCACAAGTTGCTTTGAAAGAAACCTTGAAACCTTTAGCATTTCCAAAACTGTCTGTTGTAAATTGAATCATCGCCATATTCCGTTTTGTTGTAATGCTGCTAGTGAGATTAGCCTGAGGACAGATGCGGTAAGTATAATTTGATGGAAGCGAAAACCGGTCAAATATTTTAATGGAGTCACCGCAATTGTCGTCAGCGCCGATCCCATCGTATGAATACAGATCAAAGTCAATAAAGTTTAGAATAATTTTATGATGTTCTGGAACAGTTAGCATCCAATTACAATCTAAGTTATCATCATAATTCTTTGGGTAATTTTTGGAATAAATAAAACCTGACGGTGTGTATATCGCACCGCCACATGTCCCTGGAAGTGAATTGAACGTAGAAATAAAGGATGCTCCCTTGAGCGATGAACGTTTAATAAATCTTATAAACATAAAATTGGCTGTACTTCTATAAACTAGTTGCGTGTCTTTGCTACATATTCTTGATTGTAGCGGGGATTTTATATCTTGACCGTTATAGATTTCTAAAGCATCTATACTGCAATTTCCAGAAACAGACATAAATAGATTTGTAACAACTAAGCTGACACTTTTTCCGATTGAAGTTTCAATAAGCCATTCGCATTCAATTTCATCTGACGAAGCAAGATCATCTACAGATATTGTTCCGGAAGTTTTTTGTATATGACCACCACATCCATAGTTTACCCATTCTAAACGAAAACCACTCTTCGAACCTATGCCTGCAGACACAAATTTAATTTGCACTGAGTTGCTTTTACTTGTTATCAGTGGTGGAATGGCAGTGCCACATATCTTTTTTGAAAACTCGTGTTCAGTTGAATCTTTCCATTGCAAATAATTTTGGTCACATCCTCCTTGAGTTCCTCCAGTTCTTCTATAACTGTGAAACCAACTTCGATAATAATTAATTTTAAAAATATCAAAATGGGTAAACGTGACGTTTATTTTGTTTCCTTTTGGAACAACGATATTCCACTGGCAATCAAGGTGCAAAGGATAATTATTCGGAAAATCTGGGCTCTCTATTACCCCATATCGACCAGTCACGTTAGTGTTACAAATTGTAAAGTAATTCAACAAAAAACCTTTCTTTTCATTATAAAAATCAGATCTGAACTTTATAAATGCGTAATTTGAGGTGGTTTCAATGTTATTTAACTCAGAAGACATAAAACAATGTCTTCCTAAACTGTTTGCATTATAATCCATGCCATCATAAATTTCTACGTAATCATCTCTACAGTTATTAGTCCGTTCTAATTCTAAATCAGTAAATGAAAGCTTAATTCGCGAACCAGCGTTAGTTACAATTTTATAAAAACATTCTGAATTTTCGTTATAATTTTCTGGATAATTTGGGGAAGATATCGATCCAGTGGAACTAGTTAAAGTGCCACCGCAACCAACTATACTCCCATCCCACTCTAGTTTAAAACCATTACCCGTCAGATAATAATCTGAATGGAAATGAATGAACAAACTATTGCCTATAGTTCGAATTATTCTCGTATTGAATTTCCCACAGTATTGACCAATTAATGGCGCAGTTTGTGTCGCGCCATTTCTGAATTCCAAGTAATCACCATTGTTACATTTATCGCGTATTGGCCTCTCTAAATCGAATTGAGAAATATTAACTCTTATTTGTTGACCGATTGGTGCTATAATAGTCCACGTGCAGTCTCGATTGACCTCATATCTGTCAGGCCATCCAGGAGAATATATAAAACCGTGCCTTTTAAAGAAAGTACCACCGCAGTGAGTTTTCTCATCTAGATAAGTATATGATAGGGAAAATCCAGAGGACCGTACACTCGAATCAGAAGTGAACTTTATTAGTATACGATTACTCGAGGAAGTTAATGCTGGTGGTGATTTGGTTCCACAAAACTTACCCATGCTACTGCTAATATTGTTTTCGTCTAACTCAAGTAATTCCAAGTAGTCACTGCTGCAGGAAGGTGTTCTTTCAATGTCAAAACGGTTCCAAGTTAATTTTATATGCATTCCCTCTGGGGCTATAAGAATCCAAGTACACGATTGGTCGTTTTCGTAGACATCCGTAGCATCCTTTGGATAATTAATAAGATCCGTTGTTTTTCTATATATACCACCACACTCCGTGTCAATAGTTGTGTAATTTGCATAAAAGCCAGTGCCAGATATGCTCATATCAGAATTGAACTTTATGTACAAGTAATTATGTGTCGATATCGCAGTGGGTGGAATGTGATTTGCGCCACCACAGTACCTACCCAACAAAGTGGAATTCGAATCTGGGCCATCTTTAATTTCAACATAATCATATGCGCAATCATAATGCCTATTGTCTTCAATATCAAAGTCTTGGAATGTTAGTTCAATTGCCTTACCAGGAGTAGTACTTATAATATATTCACATACTTTATTTTCGGGGTAGCTAAAAGGATATCCCGGAGATTTTATGATTCCACTGTCTCCATGTATAGACTTTACACAATTTGCTTGATACATGATTTTGAAACCTTCCGATGATAATGTGATATCGGTTTTAAATCTAAGGAAAAGGTAATTTGAGGAAGAAATATAATATTTCGGATAAGCTTCGCTTCCACAAAATTTACCTACTAAGGGTGACTCACTATTAGGACCATCATATATCTTCAGATAGTCAAATCGACACTTAAATGAATTTTCAAGTTTAAATTTTTTGAAATCAATGCGTATTTTTGTATCAGGATCTGTTCTAATTTTGTACTCACATAAAAGATTTGTCAAATAGCTACCATTATAGGAAGGTGAATTGATTTCCCCAACATTAGACGTAAAGTAGCCTCCACATCCAGGTACTCCTTCGATTGGTGCATAAGAGATTTGGAAACCATTACCTGATCCATATTCGTCTGAATGAAAATGTATCATCATATTTGAACTAGCTGATTGAACTGGTGCTGGTTGCGTTGAATTACAGTACTTATTTAGCAGTGGATCCGTATTGTGCATGCCATCATAAATCTCTAAATAATCAAAACTACAGTTAGGATGTGTTTCAATGTCGAGGCCATAAAAATGTAGTTGTATCCTTTTACCATAGGCGGTAGTCAAAAACCAAAAACAGTCACGGTTAGGTGGATACTTGCCAGGTGAACCAGGTGAACTAATATGGCCATGAACTGAAGCATCTAGTTCACCCCCACAAACAGGATCGATAGTAGTCCAATGTAACGCAAAACCGCCTTTTGCTACAGTACCATCTGATCTAAACCAAAGATAGAGATTGTTATTACTTGAAATTATATTGCCATTGTTTGGAAATGTATTACCACAAAATCTACCAATCAGTTGGTTAGCTGAACTACGACCATCATGGATTTGAAGAAAATCGTACATACAATCAGAATGTTTTTCTATGTTAAATTTGCTGAATGTGACATTTATGACCTTACCAGGAGCGGTATGAATGACCCACGCGCATCTAGAATTATGGCTATATGATGTATTAGATGATGGATATAAAATGCTACCTTCTTCATGGTCCAATACGCCTCCACAGGTCTTCGATAAAACTTGGCATAAAAGTCCAGAATACTGAGCAGTGCACTCACATCTGTAACCGCTTGGTGAGTTACTATCTGTTCGACATATTCCGCCGTTGTGACACGGATTGTTTGTACAAGCATTCGAAGGCATGTCACAGTGAGCGCCACCGTAGCCAGGTCGACATATGCAAGTATAGCCCGATCTAAGTAGATGACATTGTCCGTGAATTCCACAAGGATTATTTTCACATCCTAGAGTCATATTATCGTTGGTTGAAACATAACATCCATTTAAACCTACGCCGTCTCCTACCATACCCAGTGGGCAGAAACACTGAATCGTTTGGCCACCGTATGCGATGTTTTCTATACATTGTGCTGATGGATGGCAACCACCATGGTTAATATTACAAGATCCTCTAAATGTACAAGTTATTCCATCTCCTTCATAGCCTGTAGGGCAGGGGCCGCATATTCGTGATCCAATAGTATTGTGGCAAGATACCAAAGAATTGCATCCGCCATTTGGTAAAGTTGTACATTCATCGATATCGGAACACGTGTAACCATCACCTTCATATCCTGAAGGACATGGCCCACAACTGAACGAACCAGGAAGATTGACGCATTCGACTCTTGGGTTTATTGAGCAACGGGGACCATACTTAGATTCGCATTCGTTTATGTCTGTTAAACAAGCTACCCCGGTTCCATTGGTGGTCCAACCTTGATCGCAAATGCAGGCAATACCATCTCCAGTCGTCACTGATAAACAGGTTCCATGGCCGCACATTTCAAAATTACCTCCTATACAATCTTTTGCTTTTCTTGTACAATGTAGACCATACCAAGAAGGTCTGCATAAGCATTCGTATGAGCCGGGCCTATTAATACAAGTTGCTCCATTTTGGCATCCGAGTTCAGTACCGGCAAAGTTATGGCATTCGTCGACGTCGTCCCCACAATTAATTCCTTCCCAGTTAGGTGGGCAAATGCAGCGAAAGCTCTCAACCAACCCCAAACAAGTACCACCATTTAGACAAGGGCGTGATTGACAGTAATCAGTACCGTGATTACTGATAACGCCATTTAAAGTAATTAACTGTCTCCGGATACTTTCCAGTTTCATCCAAATCAATGTAATATTTAGAGAGAGAAAAGATGGAACCTCACTTAATTTATCTTCTGCAATTTTTAATCTATTAAGTATATTTTCTTGTGTTTTTAGTATACTTGCTACTTCAGTATTGTCATTAGTAATAACGCCGCTGACATCTGTAGGTTTAAGTTTGAGGTTCAGAATATTTGTTTGATCCACGAACACACTAGATTTCGGCCCGTTAGGACGCAAGTAGATATTTTTATTAAAAGCAGGTTCGATTACGAGATCTCCATCGACAGTCTTTATTTTTGGTCTATCTTGATACACTTCACAGTCGTTTTGCACAAACAAAACCGTTAACAAAACAAACCGGATTAATTTGGACATGGTCCATGTATTGTTCCGTTGACAAATTATTGATGACTGAAGTATTATTGCATTATTTCGATGTCTACAAATAGGGGCGTGTTACGCCCCTTCACGGATCATATTACTTATTCCCAATTTTGTTTGACAGATGTTTTCTAAACCGATAAAATCATATCGTAACAATATTATAAACGCGAAAGATTGTTGAGATGTTAGTTACTCTTTCACGCAAAAACTACTGTAGGTGGTGACTTTTATGAAATAAGGTAAGATTTTAGAAACAACACAGAAACCATGTTGCACATAATCAGGTTTATATATATGCTCCGTAACAGAAAGTCATTTTATCCCAATATTTTGAATAAAACGACTAAAGGACTAAAACGGATGAAACCGCAAGGCGCAGCTATTATGCAGATATGATTATAAATTAAAATTATTACTATTCAACGCCCCCTATGAAGGTTTAAAATGCATATTATATCATTTTTGTAATCATTACTTGGATGGGTGACTAAAAATTTGAGTGGCAAATATTATTTTCTCGAGCTCTTCCGTGCTTTGGAGGGCACGTTAAGCAGTTGGTCTCGGTTGTTATCTCTGATAACAGGCGTTGGGTCAAGTTAGAGGCCCATAGGGCGACCTGAAAACTCAAACACTATAAGTGAACCATTCACTATAGGATAAGAATAATCATGCAAAACCATCTAAATTCTGTCAACAACTAATATTTCAAATGCAAATGGGTATAGTGTGTAGTATATGTTTGTCATTGTCAATAAAGTCAGTGCTTAATCAATGATCGTGTGTATTACTTCATGGTGGCAGCGGTGGTAAATAAAATTCTATATTTATATCAAAATATAGTTATTTTTCGATAAATATAGTTTTTATGAATTGTATTTACGTTAGCACTCTGAAATATTATGGAACACGCACGTCCTCCAGGAGAATTGTGCCTTGAAGGTGGTCCGGCAGCTCGATCGGAATCATGGCGTCAATGGCGAAAACAATTTGACGTATTCCTTAAGGCATCTGGAGTAAGCAAGGAGCCGAAAGAAATACAGGCCAGCTTATTGATTAACCTCATCGGGTCGGTAGGTTATGAGGTATTTTCGACCTTTGTGTTTGCAGATGGTGAAACTGAAGATGATATAAAATGTGTTTTCAAAAAATTTGATGATTACTTTGTTGTCAAACCAAATATCACCGTCAAACGGTACAAATTTTTTACTCGCAACCAGGAAAGCGGAGAAAGTATCGATGATTATGTTACAGCATTGCGATTGTTGAGTAAACAATGCGATTTTGGTGTCTTGCAAGAAAGTTTACTGCGGGACAAAATCGTATGTGGAATCGTGAACAATACAGTAAGAGATAGATTGTTGCGTACAGAAGATTTGACATTATCGAAGGCGATATCTATATGTCAGGCGGCAGAGATATCTAAGGAAGAAACCGACACAATAGAAGCCGAGGGAAGACCGACGGCGGCGGAGGCTGTTGTGGATGCAATGTTGGAGCGCGGTGGTCGCAGCCGCCGCCGGGGTCAGCGCGGGCGGCGCGGCGTCGGCGGGTGGCGCGGAGCGCGCCGCCCTGCAGCCGGTACGAGTGCGCCCGACGTGACACCATCATCGCCCGCGTCGCGGTCGGCGACATACAGAGTATGTGACAGGTGTGGTAGCACTTACTGTGCTGGTAGCGATAGGTGTTCAGCTTTAAATGCATTATGTTTTGTTTGTGATAAAATAGGCCATTTTTCACGGGTATGCAAAGAAAAGAAAATGCGTAAGGTATTAAATATAAGTGTAGATTCGGAGGAATGTAGTGAAGGTGAGGATATGTTTTATGTAGATACGATTAATGAGGACAAAAAATCCAATAAGTCGGTTAAAGAATGGTTTGAGTTTATTGAATGTAATGGTAAAAAAGTGTCATTGAAGGTAGATACGGGTTCAATGATTAACGTCATGTCAAAGGTCAATTACATTAATATTGGTTTCTCAACAGAAAAACTTAAGTCCTTTACGAGTAAAGTTCATTCATTCACGGGTAACCGGTTGCCTATTATTGGTGTAACAACTTTAAACATTATTTATAAAAATAAAAGCTTAAAAATGCCATTCGTTATTGCAGATTTTAGATGCCAAAATATACTAGGACTAGAAGGATGTATTTCCTTGGGCTTAGTTGATTGTGTCAACAGCTTGAACTTAGAAAAATATTCATGTTTGTTTAAAGGATTAGGTAAGTTACCAGGTAAATATTCTATTGTAATTGATAAAAATGTACAACCGGTAATATCTCCAACGAGAAAAATACCTCTAGGGCTTAAAGATAAACTGTTATTAGAATTAAAAAGAATGGAATCACTCGAGGTTATAAGAAAAGTTACACATCCAACGGATTGGGTTAATGCGATAGTACTTGTAGTTAAAAAAGATGGTAGCATTCGTGTTTGTTTGGATCCTAGGCCATTGAATCGAGCGGTTCGGCGAGCGCGCTATACGTTACCGACGTTGACGGAGCTGGCGGTAAAGTTGCGTGGTGCAACTGTCTTCAGTGTCCTCGACGCCCGCTCTGGTTTTTGGATGTTACAGCTAGATGACGCTAGCGCCGACCTATGTACTTTTAGTACACCTTTCGGGCGTTATCAGTTCTTAAGATTACCATTTGGTATAAGTTGTGCACCAGAAATTTTTCACGCAAGGATGAGACAACATCTTGAAGACCTGGAGGGCGTCGAGTCATTTATTGATGACGTCATCGTATGGGGACGTACTAAGGAAGAACACGATCGCAGATTAGCGGCCCTACTTCACCGAGCACAAACTACAGGTATTAAATTTAATCGCGACAAATGTAAGTTTAGTCTATCAGAGATAACATACCTCGGACATAAGTTTGACGTGAATGGAATGAAGGTTGATGACTCTAAAGTAAAAGCAATATTAGAAATGCCTTATCCTAGTGATAGAAAAGCATTAGAGAGATTTTTAGGGATGGTTAATTATCTATCAAAATTTATTCAGAACTTTTCAGAATCGGTTAACAATTTACGGCATTTGTTAAAGAAAGATGTTGAGTGGCAATGGGAGATGCATCATACAGAGGCGGTTGATAAACTTAAGCATAAGTTAACATGCGCACCAGTATTAGCAATATACTGTACTAAGTCACCAATTGTTTTGTCAGTTGATGCGAGCAGTGTAGCAGTGGGGGCAGTTTTGTTGCAGAACGATCGACCTGTCGAGTTCGCTTCACTTACTCTCACAGATGCACAGACAAGATACGCTCAAATAGAAAAGGAGATGCTTGCTATTGTTTTTGCTGTGGAACGATTTAGACAATATATTTACGGTAGATCGGATGTAACTGTGCAAACGGATCATAAGCCTTTAGAGGCGTTATTTAACAAGTCATTGGTTTCTGTACCAGTACGAATTCAACGAATGATGATGAGAGTACAAGGGTTTGACATAAAGGTAATGTACGTGCCTGGTAAATATATGTATATTGCGGATACTTTATCGAGAGCACCACTTAGTGAAAAAATGAATGAAAAAATAACAGAAGAAACTGATTTACAAACCTGCTTTATGATAGAACATCTGCCTTTCAGTGATGTGAAATTGCAATTGATTAAAGAAAAGACAGCAGAGGATAATGATTGTAAAAGTTTGATTAGGTGTATTAACAATGGTTGGCCAAAAAACAGACGGGAATTAAACAATAAATTAAGTGTTTTTTGGCCATACAGGGATGAACTACATTACAGTGAGGGTATTATTTTTAAAGGTGAACGTGTATTCATACCATGCTGTTTACGGACGGAAATGATACGACGTGTCCATGAAGGTCACCTGGGCATAGAGAGATGCAAACGTCGTGCACGTGACGTAATGTTCTGGCCAGGCATGGCTAGTGATGTTGAGAGTGCCGTTCGTCGGTGCGAGGCATGTGCAATGCACGCACCACGCCCGCGTAGGGAGCCGCTCTTGTTGCATGACGTACCATCTTTGCCGTGGTACAAATTAGGCTCGGATATTTTTGAATACAAAAGAAAGAAATATATTATCCTAGTTGATTACTTTTCTAATTATGTTGAAGTTGAAGAATTAACGGGATTGAGTTCGAAACTTGTAATTAATTTTATGAAGTTACAATTTGCGCGTCATGGTATTCCGGCGGAATTGGTAACTGATAATGGGCCAGCTTACAGTTCAATTGCATTTAAGAAATTTATGGACGAATGGGAAGTGTGTCATACAACATCATCACCGCATTATCCTCAGTCCAACGGAAAAAGTGAACGTACTGTGCAAACAATTAAGAACATGCTTAAGAAATGTTTAGATTCGGGACAGGATTATTTATTGAGTTTGTTAAATTTCAGAGCTACACCCAGAAAAGATTTAGATTCACCAGCGGAAATGCTCATGGGACGTCGAATTAGAACTAAATTACCTATTACTACAGAATTATTAAAGAAAAAAGTTAATAATGATAAAAATTATCGAATACTAATTAATCAAAGAAAACAGACAAAAAATAATTATGATAAGACTGCAAGACCTCTCGAACAGTTGTCTGTGGGAGACAGAGTAACATTAGTTTCTAACGGTCAAAGAAAACTAGTTACTGTTGTTGAAAAAACGCAAGAACCACGTTCCTTCATTGTTGAAGATGATAATGGCAATAGATATCGACGCACACGTGGTCAACTGATTTTACGTGAATATTCTTGTGATAAGAAGAGAATTTCCGATCACATAACTAGAAATAAAAACTTCCTAACACCGACGTATAAAACAATAATGACAGGTTTTCGTCGCAGGCGTAAAATGGCTGATAAACAAGAGGTTATTGACAGCGACGATGTCTTATCGGATGGTTCGGATGAGTATGAATCGTATTCTGATGTAGATGTTGGAGACGAAGAGTTGCCTGCGTCTGTACTGTTCCCGTCATCGTCGTCTGCGGTACCAATAGTAAGATCTAAAGAGAGAACTGCACGAATGCTAGCAGCCGCGAACGATAATGAGGGTTAATTTATTTTAATAAACGTTGGATTGGTAACATTATAGAATTACCTATTATATATAATTTTGTTTTACAAACAGAAGTTCAAGTTAGGTTTATAGATACTTAGGTATAGTCTTAAGTTATTTTATGTTTATTTTTTAAAAGGGGAAGGATGTAGTATATGTTTGTCATTGTCAATAAAGTCAGTGCTTAATCAATGATCGTGTGTATTACTTCATAGTGTATGAAACTACTAATAGCACCCTGCAGTTTCACCTGCGTATATCCTGATCCCGCGAGAATATCGGGAAACGAACTAATGTCTTATTCCAGGTCTTAAGCTGTTTATCCTATCCTACTAATATTATAAATCCGAAAATCTGTTTGTTTGTTTGTTTGTTCCCTCTTCACGGTCAAACAGCTCGACCGATTTGGATGAAAATTTGCATAGGGATAGTTTAAATGATGGAGAGTAACATAGGATACTTTATTTCCCGAAAATCACGCGGGATCGGGACTTACGCGGGTGATAACTATTTATTAGATGATAATTTGAATAGGGATAGTTTAAATGATGGAGAGTAACATAGGATACTTATGATCCCGTAAATCCCGCGGGATTTGATCCCGAAAATCCTGTGGGATCGGGACTTACGCGGGTGATAACTATTTATTAAATGAAAATTTGCATAGGGATAGTTTATATGATGGAGAGTAATATAGGATACTTTTGATCCCGAAAATCCCGCGGGATCGCGACTTACGCGGGTGATAACTATTTATTGGATGAAAATTTGCATAGGGATAGTTTAAATGATGGAGAGTAACATAGGAAACCTTTGATCCCGAAAATCCCGGAGGATCGGGACTTACGCGGGTGATAACTATTCAATGAATGAAAATCGACACAGGGGTAGGGTAAGTGATGTAGAGTGGCATCATCATCATCGTCATCGTCATCCATCGGCATCGTTTACACATCACTTTACCTTACTTCACCTACCTACCGCAGTGCAAAACTCTACACTTAAACGGACGACCAGGGAAGTACTGATGATGCCAGGCGCGGTAGCGCCTGGCTTCAACAGTACTTCAATGGGCGACCGTTTAAGTGTGGATTATTGCATTGCGGTAGGTAGGTGTTCGAACAACGCGGGTTCGCAACTTGCGCGGGTGAAACCGCGGGGCGCAGCTAGTATAACAATATATTCATTGCAATCAGTCCAGCGGTTTATGCGTAAAGGAGCAACAAACACACAACATACACACAAACTTTCACCTTTAAAATAATAGTAGGATAAACAGCAGGGAATTGAAAGTGAGAATGCATATCCTTCTTCCTATTATACCCTATTGATATTAAGATAAACCCGAATTTATGGAAGTATGTAGTTTGTATATGACTGTCATACTCCTTCGCGTAAAATCTAATAAACAGATTACGAAAAATTCGTAATAAGTTTAGATAGTTGGAGACCACAAAGGCTTTCCAGACCGATATTTCCAAGGGATCGGAATTTACGCGGGTGAAACCGAGGGCGATGCTAGTCGTAGATAAAGCTTCCGGCATTGCTGTGTAGACTGCTGCTTTTACAGGGAAACATGAGCTGTTTATTCTTATATTACGAGGATAATGACCTGATGTAAACTTAAGACTATAAACTTGTTTTATCTTATCAAGGGAATGTCAATTTTACAAGCAGTTATTAAGTAAGGTACGAGTGTTAAAACATTTTTCGATGAAGTTATT
This sequence comes from Idaea dimidiata, assembly GCA_949358125.1. NCBI lineage: Eukaryota > Metazoa > Arthropoda > Insecta > Lepidoptera > Geometridae > Idaea > Idaea dimidiata. Next base: position 7,137,773 of record OX442339.1, on the reverse strand, counting down.
AAACTTACATACTGTATTTAAATGATTAATAGAAATTAATACCTAAGTTAGATAGGTGTTAACAACATAAAACGGAATTTGATACATTCTATTGTAGGTAGAATACAATCTTGTAGTATTAAATATCTTTTCAGTGCGTCTATATACAAAGGGGAATCCCCATCTTTAATATCATGTTACTAGTTTTAGCTCACGGCTTTGTTCGCGTTAAAAAGTTCTTAGTTATAAATTATTCTTAAACTACCTACATTCTAGGGTAGTCTAGGAAAGCTAAGTAAAACTGGCTATTTGTGTGAGAAGCAGTCCTCTCTTAAGTCAATCTTTGCTGTTTTTTCTGATCCTGTGGTCTATTTCTGGCTATAAAGGCTATGTAGCAAATTCCATATATTAATAAGCACGTATGCAAAGTCTACATTTGCGTTTTTAAAAGAACATAATCTTAAAAACTTAAAGTTAAATTTTTAACTGTGTGTTTCCGCAATTAGCCCTACTATTGGGCCTTTGTGTGTGACTTTAAGCTGTGGGTTTTCTCACGATGTATTCCTTCATCGTAAGAGCAATGTTAATAGCGCACATCATTTTTTCTTAAAGAAAAATACATTGGTGCGCGGGCGGGATTTGAAACCACGACCTTCGAAATGAAGGTCAGGGTATCTACCACTACACCAACACCGCTCTTCTAATAACATAATTAAAATAACTAAAATAATAAATAATTCTCTTCTAAGAACATAATCTTACTAATATTGTAAACGCAAAAGTTTGTTTGTTATGTATGTCAGTATGTGACTTTGTAAGTCTTTCACGCAAAAATTACCGATTGCGATGAAACTTTAAATATTGGTAGCTGAGGACCTTGAATAACATATTGGCTATATTTAATATTTATGCTGAAAAATAAATATTTGTATCTGGTCTGGGTGTCTTTCTATGTATAATATGAATGTATTTACCAAAAAAAATATATAAAATGTAGTATATCCGTTGTCTAGTACCCATAGTACAGCCTAGTGCTTAGTTTGGGGCTAGATTGCGCTGAGTGCAATGTCGAGCAATATTTATTTATTTAAAACTTTGAATCTTTTAAGTGTACAGATTAGCCGTAAGTAAGCTGCAAGCCAATAGCTCGGAAGTCGGTACCGACTGAATGGTTCATAATGATGATCTAATTCGAGGGCGGTCACAGATAACAAGCACACGTGTGCGGCAAATGTTTCAACGCCTGCTGTTGTTTTGAACTTGAACAATAGGCAACGTTCGATCATTTGTTCGAAGCTTCCAGCGAGCCATTACGATAATGAAATAAGATAAGTAAAGTTGTCAGTTTTTATAAGTTATTAGAAAAATACAGTAAAATAAGAAATGTAAAGGGCAATTTAAAATTTATAAACTTTTTAAATTCACACGACTTGTTAACATATATTATTTGCATTTTACCGGGTCTTAATCGCGTTTTATTATTTATTTTGTAAACTTTTTAAATTCACACGATTTGTTAACATTTTTAAATTTTCCCGAGTCTTTATTGCGTATTAATATATATATTTTTTACCTTGACGTTTCGATCATGTTACAACGATCTTGGTCTCGAGGGGTCCCCTGTAAATTTGATATTAGGTACAAAAACCTGGTCAAGTGCTAGAGGAACTCGCTGCCGAGGTTCCGTACGAAAGTACGTGTAATTGATTTCCAAAAATTAAGACCCTTCTATTGTATCAAATTATATGGGCACTCATTCGAACCAGAGGCCTACTTACTCTGGTTTTAATTTGCGTATGGGGAGGCTTTTTAAATGATATGATTATAATATAGGAATCCCATTACTTATTCTTAACTTTGTTCACAGCGACTAAATAGTATCCTTACGAATATAAAACGTGTATAACACCTATATACTGAAAGAGTATCAACTGTAGCGCGATATGATCACTTTCGTTGCCGCTGGAGCTCGCCGATGATCCTCAGAAAGGAAATCTGACGAGCTCTGGCAACCGCAAAGCGCTGGCTACAGAGGGGATAAAGTATATACCTTCTGTAGCCAGCGCTGTAGTTTATCTCCTCTGTAGCCAGCGTTTTGTGGTCGGCCAGATGTTTATCCGATAAACATCTGGCCGTCCAGTAACCGTATTATACATCCAGTAGACAACTGACAACCGTTGGAATTGACCGGAACTTTGCAGTTGACGTTACGTCAAATAAGCAGTCGGTATAAATTCCGGTCAATTTCACCTGTTGTCAGTTGACAGTTAGATAGATAATACGGGTACTGCAGTGGTATTCTCTAATGTAACAGCCTAGAGCTCGGCGCTGTTTCAGCGTCGAATCTAAGCAATACGACGCTCTGATTGGACACTCACTCTGATTCGACGCTGTCGACGTCGAGCTCTAGGCTGTTATATTAGAGAATACCACTGCAGTACCCGAGAATAACACTGCTGGTCGCTCTCGCCCGGGCGGGGCCTGAAGGTCGCCTGGATTGGTTGCCTGGAAGAGATCGCTCATAGGCGATAAGGCCGCTCATTGTGTCACTTCAGTTCTTAATTTTGTTTATGTCTAATTCGTTATTTGGGTTTTTGGTACAATCAAAAATGGTTACCTTCTCTGCGCGTGATGCGTGGCGCGCACGAGTCGACGCGCGCTGCGCAGGCGCGGCTCCCACGGCGACGCCGCGTCCGCGCCCGCGCCCGCGCCCGCGCCCGCGCCCGCGCCGCCATACCCACCGCCACCGCCCAGCGACGACACTACCCACTGCTTCTCCTCGATCTGCAGTAGATACATTCGATTAGAGGACACATACAAGCAAATAAAGGCGTGTAAATAAAATCATCAAATAAAAAAGTGTGAATTTCTTCGGAATAATTATTAAAAATCACGTCATTCATTTCCAAATACCTATCACTCAGACACAGTTACCCACATTGAATGTGTCTGGTAGAATTGTTCAACTTTTGTTCTAAAGTGAAAGAGCTCCAGTTTTATTTGTTCCAGTTTCTATTCTATTGCTATTTAGGTAGCTTTCACGGATCCGCTCGTGGAGTTTCGATTCATCAAACACAATCTTATCCTCCCATTAGGACCTATATAAAAAAGAAAGTTTGAGCGTCTGTGAATGTATGTTAGTCTCTCCCTTCCGAAAAAACTTTTGAATCAATTGCAATAAAACTTGGAATATAGATAGCTGGGGATCTAGAATAACATATTACTTTAAACAAGCAGGACCGCGAATTACGGGTGTGGAAACGCGATTGGTTTTGCCCGGTACGTCTGATTAATTGTGATTTGTATATGGGTTTATCTCAGAAAGAATGTTGTATGTGCTATTTAGACATTCGGACTAGTAACGCCATCTAGTATGTTCTATGAGCGTCCGCCACAGAGTACGATGGTCGATATTCATGCAAAACGACGTGACTCGACCATTATCTGCATTCTGCGGACTGCAGGACGCTTACGTACTTATATAGGAGATACCTATTTCCCTGTAAAAAACGCACAATCGAATTTTGTTTCTTCGAGAACTTTTCATCGATATCTCTGTACTGCGACGCTTTATTAAATTCGACGTATTGTTACGGCGATGTTACGTTACATAGAAAAACTATACTTACTGCGAACGATTTTACTGCGAAAATACCAAACTGCGAAGGGTTAGGAAGTCGTCCACCTCGAAACTGGGACCAGGCACCAATTTTACCCTTTCGAATTTGATAATAGTCAACTAGCATAAGTGATAGAGCTCTTTAAGATCTTCATCTCTTCATTCATGGCAGCTGTCAGATTTAAAACGTCAATATCTCGGAAACGGAATTGGTATCCCGTTATAGAGACATGTAGAGCTAACCTTGTTCAATATATCGGTGAAGTCCTTCACGATGGGAGTCTGCCGGCGCGCCTTGTCGCAGTAGTACAACACAGCGAGCCGCGCGCCCGCGAACCACAGCTCCAGCTCGTTCAGAGCGCTTCTCACGGCCGACTCACTTGACGCTGCAGTACTGATTTTCTGTTATACAGACCATATTATTTAGATTTTGTTCATGTTTTTGCAATGTTAAATTGAAATGAAACTCAGTTTTCGGTTTCGTTGTTGCAAAAGTTCGTTGTAAAAGTAGGGAAACAACGTGATTAAAACCGGAAAATGAGTTTCATTTAAACATATTACTTAGTAGAACAATCTCTTCCTGAAGCCTTTCGACAGTCTTGAGGGATTGCTGGCTTTCTAGGACAATCTGCGATAGTTGTAGTAAAGTTTAGTAGAATTTGAATGTAGAAAAAATGAAATGTACCAACGCTCCGAAAATATGTACTGAAAAACATGGCGTCAGGACATAATCAACAATTTTCGAAGAATTCGATAGGAATTTTCAGTTTAGATCTTGTTTACCCCTTAAAGTTCCCATACAATAATAGTAGTTTATGAATACTCTACTTTACACATCTATTGCGAGACAGTACAAAAATAAGCATTCAACTAACAACAATACAGTAGATTAATGCTACGTGTATGAAATATATTACAGCTCTATATTAATTAAATTTAACAATGTTACTTCAAAATCACGAAAACAAACATCTAATTGGTTGGGGCTTTTTATTAACAAAAACATTTTGCCTTACCCTTACGTCGAAATAAAAATGAAAAAACAAAGGCCATTTTTTTATATGTTATGTCTAGGTGGCAGTAGGCCAGTTCGAAATGGCCGTATGCTACCAGAACTTTAGTCCCAAATTTAAATTACTTCCTGCCCTAGGTCTATAATGAGCACTTTATGCACCTAGAGAATAAAGACTCGATTCACATTTACTTTTTTGGTCAAATATAGTAACTTTGTCGAGCCATACATGTGTAAACGTGATTTATTTGGAATAATATATGGCGGAACTCTTGGTGAGCAAGTCCGACTAGCACCTGATCGGTCGTTTACGCATGTCAGTGAGAATAAGACACTTACTTGTAAAGTTTTAATATGCAGTTTGATATTATCGGCGGCCCCCAATAGGTCCTTGACTTGCAACGTGTCAGGTTTCCTATATTCGATTCCGAGCAAGCCGAACACTTCTCCCCAATGGCGCTCTGTGAACTCCGTGCCTCGCACGTACTTCAGTATCGATGTAAGATCCTATAGTAACAAAACGCAAGTCTGACTAACGACCGTATACAGAAACCTTACTTAAAGTTTGATTTCCACTTTAACAATTAAGCTGCTCTCAAAGTCAACAAATCAAACAAAATATTTATTTAACATAAATACAAATGCTTACAAAACAGACATAGTCAGTAATTGTGGGTACACAATAAAATTTACTGACCTACTAATTTTAAATTTAGAAGTTTCTCGATTATTTAAGTAGCTCTCTTTAAATGATGTTTCTGTTTTCAGCTCATACCTACTGACTTTTTTGTAAATACACACATACATAATATATACAATGTATTATTGGAGACACCACGAACCAGAAAGAAGCATGTATGGCCGGCAAAATACAAGTCCCCGACAGGAATCGAACGCGCAACATTCTGCGTTCTGCCCGAAACGCAACAGACGCCATAAAAAGCTGCCGCACAGTGTAAACCGCTGGACCCAAAATATTAAGGATGAGGGGCTTCTTATTCATGGGGGTTAAACTGGAGATGGAGGTTTGAACTTTGATGAAAAATCCACGGGGCACGGATACTCTAGGCGGCTAGGCTAATTATTAAACCATACTAATATTATAAAGATGATAGTTGGTATTTATTGCAGCTGCACGCAAATAGTACTGAACCGATTGCGATGACACTTGGTATGCAGATATCTGGATTAACACATAGGCACTTTTTATCTAGTTATTACCACGGGATCGGATCTTGATCTTACGCGGGTGAAACCGCGGGCGCAAATAGCAGAAAATAGCAGTTTTCAAAACTAATACAGCATTACCGTGTATTTGTTCAACTCTTGTTGTAAAAACAAGGTGACAACAGTATATGGCTCTAAGCGAGATTTCCATTTCGCTGTGAATTCGTCAATCAAATGCAGTTTTTTCTGGAACACTATCCAATCTTGACTCGCTATGGTCTCGAATTCTATAACAGAAAAAAAGATAGTTCTATTTCGTAATTAGTTTTTATTGCTCAAGGCATATCTCATCATCTTCATCAGCCTGTTGCAGTTCATTGCTGGACATAGGCCTCTCCAATTGCACTCCACCTAGATCTATTTTCGGCTTCTCGCATCCAGTTTGTGCCAGCAGTCTTACGCAAATCGTCGCTTCAACGTACCTGAGGACGTCTTACACTACGTTTGCCGAGATGCGGTCTCCAAATTTCATAGACATAACTGCTAGAAATATTTTAAAGGAAAAATTCATCTTCAAAAGTTCACTCTCGTCGAGATTTGAACGCAGAGACGCAAATTCTAATCTCGTCGCGAGTGAATTTGTTTGAAGATTTAAAATACTTCTAGAAGATAGTTCTAGTTTCTTTGTTTCCATATTTAGTATAATTGACACAGGTATACAAGTGTATCTGTATAGTGAAAATCACATTGGTGAAATCACACGGTGAAAATCACACGGCCGGGATTTGAAACCATGACCTTCGGAATAAAGGTCGGGGTATCTACCACTAGATCAACACCGCTCTTTTAACTAAACATCTGTAGCCTGCTTTAGTAAGGATACAATAACATAGTATTGAAAATAGACGAAACTATAATTATTATTATTCTAGTGAAACCAACATGTAACCAGGGATCCCCCCTATAAATGTGTCAAGTTACCTTCGTCATATTCTCTGAACGTAGCCCAAAGCTCCATGTAGCCGCTGAGCAACTTCTCAGTGTCCGGCCAAATGTTCGGCAACTCAACGTTCATGTTGAACTTCTCGCATTCTTTACTACAAATAAACTAAATAATGTACGTTTAAAGAGAAAAAAAAATCATAGGTGTTTGTACGTGATTACATAAAAATGAAAATATTATGGGACGTTGCACACAACGCAATTTAGTTTCAAATGAATCAACCAGGATTGTAGTATGGGTACTACGCAATGGATATGGTACATTAAAACTTTATTTTTTAATGGCTGTGTCCCGCAGTCTGCGCAAGTTTTCATACCGCGGGAATTTAAAAAAAAAAACTTGCTTATCAGAATTTCAGCTTTCTACTATCAGCGGTTTTTGTGGCTGAGCGGCTGATCCATCAGTTAGTACAAGTTAGGATATCAAAATACATTCATTAGAAAACATCCAGAATAACCAAGCTTGGTGGTTATTAAACATTATTTATTTAAAATGTTTTGTTATATTGACTACTAGCTGTGCCCCGCGGAAGAGAAAAACGGGCTGTCAGTAGACACGGGCGCGGGCGGCCGAGGGGTTCTCGAGTGGTTCCATTTTTTCGTTCATTACTCGAGTTCTACTAATTGGATTTCGATGCAAAGTATACCACGACCTTCCTCGAAAATAGAACTATCCAATATTAAAAACCAGATTTCAATCGGATAGTAGTATTTAATTGTATAAGGAACAGACAGAGAAACAGATAAACAGACAGACAGACATGAATTTTAAAAATTATATAATTTTGTCTACTAATTATCCTAAGTCAATTAGACCATTTTTATTTATTTTACTTTCAAGTACAGATTTATTGTTCTCTCTTCAAGTAGTATAGATTAATGCACAGCCTAAACCTAAACAGAGCTGTTTGGAGTTCAAGGTAAAAATAAGGGAAATAATTGATATATTTACATGAGATCATCTCTATCAGCCCGCAGCTTGGCCCAGGTCTCGTGCGCTTCGAGCACGGAGCGGCCCCGGTCGCGCATCTCGCGGTAGGTCGCGCCGACACTCTCCTCCAGCCGGGTCTTGGCTTGGAGCCAGCGAGAGAAGAACGATTCCACGTTCGTATTCAGGTTGTCCCATTCGCCTTTCAGACCCGATTTCACTATCTCCGCCTGGAATATTGTAAAAGGGCTAACACTTCTGCTAAATATAATGGCTCTTTCACAATTCATGCAGTGCGGCTCTGGAATAATCTTCCACCTTCCACTTAGTATTAATTTGTAATTTGACTGTTTTTTTTTGTGAACGTTTCTCGTGTACTGAATTAATTAAATAAATAAATAAAATAAAGAGGTTAGACGGTGCAGGAGTCATTGTCCCATTCGCGATTCAGACCAAATTTCACTATCTCAGCCTAGAATATTATAATAGAGGTTGGTTAGACCGTGCAGAAGTAGTCATAAGTGTATTTTTACTAGATATAAATAAATAAATAAATATTGCACGACATATACATGACATATACTTTTAGCAAGACAGTAATAAAACACAATATTTACCGGGTTTCGGGGGCATATTAATCAATTTAGTTTCGTTAAGGTTTACAAGTGTAATTAAAGTGAAAATCGCGTAAACCGTCATTGTAAAGCGCCACCATTTACAATGACTTTCTTGACATGTCTTTTTTTCCGACGACTTGACTGTTTTGATGAAAATTGCAAAAATTAATAATAATTGACAGTGGCTACTTTCCAAATGGCCATAATCGGTTCACAACCGATTAGAATTAAAAACTTTGAAATCTTTTCTCTTTTTGAAAGATGGCTCGCAACAACGGAGCGGAAGACAGACTAAGCCTATATTACCTGATGTTCAAACATCTGTTGTTGGCTCAGCATTAGTTCGCGAATCTTTTGCCATTCCCTGACGGTTTCATCGACCGAGGCGTCACCTCCCCAAGTCCTCAACATATAACCTTTCTTTTTCAAAGCATTTACGGTCGCTTCCATCTGAAATTATCATACTGCTGATTATATAATACTTTAGTATCCCGCGGTTTAACGAGCAAAGTCCCGTGGGATAAAAGTAGTAAATGGTTTTCTGTGTGTGTCAGATAACTGGAGATCTGGGGCTCGACCGAGCAAGCTCCGTCGGGTTCAACTCGACGTCGGTTTAGGATACACACTGCGCAAAGGAAAAACTTGCGCGGCGAGAACCATTGCTAAGTTTTGCATGCATATAAAGGCGACGACGCGCAGTACAGTATATTTGCCGTCGAGTTTCATGCGACGTCCCTTGAGCAGCCGCATTCAATGTCAGACAGCTGAACTTGACGGCAACTGTTCTTTACTGCGCGTCGTCGCCTTCAAATGCCTATTAAACAACGCAATGGTTCTCACCGCGCAGGTTTTTCCTTTGCGCAGTGTGCATCCCAAATCGACGTCGAGTTGAACACAACGGAGCTTGCGCGGTCGAGCCCCTAGATGTGTTAATCCAGATCTCCACCTATCTGCATACCGCAAGAAGAAGTAACAAACTCGTTTACTTACCCACCTAGACATACTTGATTACACAAAAACTTTTATATCTATACATTAAGTATAAAATTCTAAGTAACTGATTGAGTAACTAGCTGAATATCAACATAAAGCTTAAACTACGAAATTTGGGACGTGTGTGTTTTTTTTAAAGTGTAGATAGACCTTTTCGCTAAGAAAGGGTTTGAAGATTTACGCCAGTAAAACCACGGGACACTGCTACTTTAAAATGTTAGTAGGATAGAAAATAATCACGTTTTTAATCGCATCTATGAATTTAATTTAAGTAAAAACCTTACTAAAATTGAGTGAACTGTTATTAAATACCTCAGGCATCTTAGCTTGCAACGCTTGCTGTTTACTACTGATCTCAGATAATTCCTTCGCGTTCTTAGGCAAGGTTTTATTCTCCAACATGACAGTAGCGTTTGCAACGAAAGTTTCTATGTTAGTCGCATCGTTTCTGCAGCTAACTTGCAATGAAGACGTGAGGTAGGCCCACAGGTTGCGGGTTTGGGCTTCGAACTCGCGGCGTAGAGTTGTAGTGCCGATGGTTATCCACTCTATTTTCTCGTCCTCACTGAAACAATGTAGGTAAATAATAAATATAAATATGTATATGTCGACGCAAGAGCGTTAAATAGGTTTATTTTAAATTAATTGATTAAGTTTCATTTGATTTGTTAATATGACATAGTTTCCTCATTTGATTAGAGATTATTTTATGACAGTTTTGATTAGGAATCCAAATAATAAGTTTTAGTATTGATTTGTTCATACGTCACGCAAGCGACGAATATTCAAAAGCAACGTTATTTGAACAATCACTTTATTCAACAATTAATTCAAGTTAATTAACTCATAATTCATCTTCTATTTTTTTAGAAACTACTTCGTAGATATTTATTGGAAACATTAAGTTAAATTTTAATACGTTGTTGTTGAATGTTCGTTGAGTGCTAAGATGTAATCAAAACAATTAAGGATCCTTTTTCTAGTGGAAATAACTTCATTGTAAAACGTTTGTTAAGTTTAAAAATCAAATTACAATAAACTAACATTAAAGTTAAAGTTAAAATTGAATTTATGTAAATGGCAAATGTTTTGTGTTTTAAAATTGTATTTCCGTTTGAAAAATAACCGCCGCGCGCGCAGTGCTTTTGTGTGTCACTTTTTTGGGAGCAGTTGCAGCGAGCGGACGAGTCTTGTGAGTGTCTCTTTTGGTTCATTACAATTGTTATTTTAGTTTAGATAATAGAATAAGGAATAGTAATAGTAGAAATAAAAGTGTGTGATAATTTTGGTGTTTTTGAATTTGCGTCCATCATGAGTGGTGAAGATAATGAAATCAGTGACGTCAGTAATGCTGACGTCACTCTTTCTAAAAACTCGGTTGGGGCAGACGCGTCGAATATATATTTATATAATAATAATAATTTAATATTTATAAATTTACTTTTGTTAGTATTTGTTAAGCTCACACAAAACCTATTTTACCTACTCTGTTTTTTTTAGTCGTGAAATCCTTTAATTGGCGTTCAGTTGTTAATTTGTGTTGTCTATTTTTTAAGTTATAGCTGTTGGATGTTCCAAACAGTAAATAAATAAATAAATATTGCACGACATCCAGGCAAACAGATAAGCGGGACCGTTTCATGGTAGAAGTACCAGTCACCCGAACCAAGCGTTTCGCATCGTCATTCTTTATTCGTACTGCGAGGGAATGGAATTGATTGCCTGACTATGTCTTCTTGGATGTCTATAACTTAGAGGTCTTCAAGTCACGAGTGAACAGGTATCTCCTAGGTAAGCGTGTAACATCTAAGACTACATCGTCGCTTTCCATCAGGTGAGATAGTGGTCAAACGCTTACCTATCAATTGTTATAAAAATATAAAAACATTACACACAGCCCCAAACTAAGCACCAGGCATGTATGGGTACTAGACAATGAAAATACTACATATTATACTTTATTCTTTGTAAATACATATACAGTTGTGGTCATATAATTAAGAACGATTTGAAGTTTTAGAAGTTTTCTATATAAATCGTGTAATACACAGAGATGGGAACCCTCTAAGAAGCAACTAATTATGTTATAAAATAGCTACATTAATAGAGCAACGTGACTTAGAAATAAAAAATATAATGTTCTTATATTTTTTTTTATATTTTAATTATTTTACTAAAGTAACACATTGCAATAGTACTGAAGCTGGACAAATAATTAAGAACGATTTATTAAGCTGGTCGGGAATTGCTTTTTATGACACTAACATTAAAAAATTCACAATAATATGTAGCGCGGAAAATTTTAAAAGCGATTTAATACATGTTTAACTGAAATCAATAGTTAATAGCATATCCACGGCTTTTAATTACTGCTTTACACCGGCGAGGCATTGACTCTTAATTTTTGTCATCTCGCAAGAGAAATAGAGTTCCATTCTTATAAAAAAACGTTGTAAAGCTCTCTTAAATTTTCACACTTTGTATTTGAAACCTTTTTCTTTAGTTCGAACCACAGATTCTCTATTGGGTTTAGATCTGGACTGTTAGCTGGCCAGTCTAAGACAGAAACTGATTGCGCTGTAAGAAATTCCTTTACGGTACGTGCAGTGTGCTTTAGATCATCGTCATGCTGGAATGGCCAAATAACCGGTAGAACGTCTTCAGCATAGGGTAACATTGTTTCTTCCAGCATAATTTTGTATTGGAACTGATCCATGTTATCTCCTATCAACTTTACAGGTCCTACATCATATCCAGAAAAGCACCCCCAAATTTTCACATTTCCACCACCGTGCTTTAATGTAACTTTCGTGTACTTAGGGTCGAATGCTGTATTTGGGGGACGTCGTACATATCGTTGTCCATCAGAACATACTCTGTTTATTTTCGTCTCATCAGAAAAAATATCATTTTTCCACTGTGGCACAGTCCAGTTTTCATACTTTCTCGCAAATGCAAGCCGGGCTTGCCTGTGGCAAAGTTTCAACATGGGTACCTTTCTTGATATCCTACTGTGCAATTTTTCTACTATGAAAACGTCTTCGAATAGTGCGTGTTGAGATTGCTGAAGGGTTGTTTTCACCAAAATGTTCTTTTCTCAGTTCATTGGACCCTAAAAGGATTTTGTTTTGCCATACGAACCGTGTTTCGGTCATCTCAAAGACTTGTTTTTCTCTGTTTAGGTACTCGTGGAGCATTCGAAGAAGTTTTATACGTAGCAAAATGCTTTACAGCGTGGAAAACCATCGTTTTTGAACATTGCAGATGGTTGGCTATCTTTTTATAAGACCAATTCTTCCGGCGAAGTTTTATTATATACATTCGTGTGTATCAATGCATGCAGTGATATTGTGGAAAAGTTTTACGATACAGAGAAAATTAAAAAAAATACATGCAATTGTTTTTGCGATTTGTTTGAAAAAAATCTTCCCTTTATATCAGCGTTCTTAATTATATGACCACCACCACTGTACATATGATACGTACATAGAAAACACCCAGAAAAGAAACAAATATATATTTTTTAAGCATAAATACTTGCACTCGGCGGGAATCGAACCAACCAGCATGGCAGTCGAGCGTTCGCCCGACGCTCCACAGAGGCCGCCGATAACATATTATTACCAAAATTATTATATAGTGCGAGCGTTGCTGGCTATAATTCTTAAGGCGTTCATATTCCACTGAAGCCAGCCATTGTACTGTGGCAAAGCTTCTTATCAGTTGAACCTAAAAGGACCCTAAATGTCAGGTACAACGATATTTCTGATAAACTTTAAATTCACACGATTTGTTAACATATTTACATGTTACCGGGTCCGAGACCAAGATTATTGTAACATTATCGAAACGTCCAGGTAAGAAAATAAATAATAATACGCGATTAAGACACGGTAATAGATATTTCTGATTTTTTCACGAAAACCACTTCTGTCTTGTATGTATGCTTAAATCTTTAAAACTACGTAAAAATTCTTGATGCGGTTTTTAGGTTGATAGAGTGATACAATAGGAAGGTTCATATGTATAACACATTCTGATATTCCCGCGGCACCGGCACTTACACGGGTGAAACCGTGGGCTTTGAAACCGTTTTCCATAAAACCTGTAAACATAAAGGCGTACTCACAACGTCATCTTAGCCACAGCTTGCCCGTACGCCTTGCAAGCCTTGAAGTTGACCTCCCAATCCGACGGCTCCTTCAAGTGCTCCGCACACAGCGCTTCCAGGTCCGACACGCAGGCGAGCGCCGCGCGCCGCGTCCAGCTCTTGCAGGTGCGTTCCAGGGCAGAGAGGGCCGACTCCAGCTGGTGCACTGCCTTGTTGCCTAGCCAGCCGTGTCTGGATATGTTCAGGTGGTGATGAAGTTACTTCTTGGATTAGTTAACATGCAGACATTATAGTAGGCTACGTATGATTACATTATCTGACAGTTTTATCCAACGATATTTCGATTAGATTTTCAGTTCAAACTTATACTGTGCAGATTTTGGTTTCTGACACGGACGATTGATTTGGGCAGACAAACTGTCAAATAAGTTAAACGTCTGTTTAAATGTCTGCATGCATATATTACCTCTGGTAAGAGGCGATGTCTCAAATATATTCCATATTCCTTTTATTCCACATCCTTCTACATGTTTCCGAAGCCATCGGGCGACTTCGCCGACGTCGCCGGACGTTTCCCGACTACTGAAGAACACTGATGCGGACGGATTTAAGACATCGGGCGATAAGTCCGAGGACACTCGTCGCGGGACATTCATCCCCTAGAGAGTAAGAGCCTTTATGCGAAATAAACACGAAAGCTGCTGCAGCGCTGATTATATTCATACGTCTATCGTATAAATTAAAATAGCGGGCATGCATAGACTAAGACGTAGTCGAAATTGGTCGTTAATGTAGGAGGTACATATGACTTACTTGTCAACAATGGCAGCGAATATGGAGTTGTCAGTGAGGTTGTGGTGTAGCCCGACGAAGTGCGCGGGAAGTGCCAGCAGCCGCCGCAGCTGGTGGTAGTGCTGCACGCGGAGCTCCTCCAGCGGCGGGAACACCTTCACCGTATGCCCGCTGACAGATATTCAAAATCATAATCATTTATTGCGAATAAGGGAACAGTTTGGTGTTACATCCTACTATTATAAAGCTGAAAGTTTGTGAGTATGTGTGTATGAATGTATATGTGTTTGTTACTCAATCACGCAAAAACTACTGAACCGATTGCGATGAAACTTGGAATATAGGTAGCTGGATACCGGAAATAACACATAGGCTACTTTTTATCTCGATATTCCCGCGGGAACGGGACTTACGCGGGTGAAACCGCGGGGCGCAGCTAGTAGGTACATAGTTCTTAAAATCTATAAGATCGCCTTACTCAGCCACAGGGCATGCAATTTAACAGATTTTTTAATAATAATTTTAGGCTTAGACTTAGATATTCAAAAGGCATTTTAATAGCGTACTAGCAGCGTCCCTCGGTTTCACCCGCGTAAGTCTCGAGCCCGTGGGAATATCGGGATAAAAAGTATCTATCTATCTGTTAATCCAGATATCCGCATATTAAGTTTCATCGCAATCGGTTCGAGGCCTCTACTTTAATTCTACGAGAGACCGAACGAACGAAACAAAACTGTTATTCAGAAAGAAAAACTGTAATTTTTCTGACAATTTTAAACGCACGTTCTGTCCTAAAATAATATTTTCGTAAACAAAAGCAACCCTATACAAGAATATAGAAATGCTTTCCAAAAAATTCGCACCCGACAGGACTTGAACCTGCATCTCTGGGGATCCGTCCCAACGCCTTTCCAATTTGGCCACGAATGCATGTTCAATCTAGTCGAAATTAAGGATTGCATTTCTTATTGTTTTACGTTTTTAAGGCACACAGCGCCATCTACCGACAATTTTTGCAGACTGCCAGCTTGATCAACAGAATCCTATCCTACTAATACTAAAAAACTGAAAGTTTGTGAGTATGTGCGTTTGTTACTCAATCACGTAAAAACCGCTGAACCGATTGCGATGAAACTTGGAATATAGGTAGCTGGATACCTGGAATAACACATAGGCACATAGGCTTTTTATCTCGATATTCCCGCAGGAATGGGACTTACGCGGGTAAGACCGCGAGGCTCAGCTAGTTTTATATATAGAAAGAAGATATTTAACCGTGTCCTTCATTCCCTACTTACCGTAGCATCAAGTCTACTTTGACGTGTGGGAAATGGTTATGCAAAGATAATAGGGTCTTTATGTATTGACATTCAAGAGCCTTGTACAACTGCCAGTCCCAGTGTGATCTCCATAGCTCTGTGTTTTTGTATCCATCCGCTTCTACCTACAATTACAATAGTCAAAACATTATAATAATAGGGGTTAAAGTATGAAATTGCCGTTTTATTGCAATAGGTTCTTTGAATTGACATAGAATCTTCATGGTTTGAGGTTTTCGAATGAAACTTTTTTCAAATGGTTTCTGTGATGTTCTTTTTTTAAAAAATGTGAAACATTTGAATATCGACTTTCAATTGTTTTTGTTATTCAATTTAGACAAGAAAGATAGATACTGCGAAAATTCGAGTGATTTTTGAATACGAGTTCCGACGCGGAACTAACGCGGCAGAAACAGCCCGCAATATCAATGCTGCGTTTGGAGAGGGGTCTACTAATGAACGCACCGTGCGATTTTGGTTTAAACGCTTTCGTAATGGAAATTTCGACTTAAAGAACGAGCCACGAGGAAGACCGCCCACACAGGTGAATAACGATGAATTAAGAGAGATAGTGGAAGCCGATCCTAGTCAAACTACCCAGGAATTAGCGGCATGGTTTAACGTTACCTTACCCACTTTATTGACTCACTTGCGTCAAATCAATAAAATAAAAAAATAGGAAAAATGGGTGCTTCATGATTTGACTGATCTGCAGAAAGAAACGCGTGTTGAAACTTGTGTTGCCTTGTTGAACCAGTACAGAAATGAAGGAATATTGGATCGAATTGTAACATGTGATGAAAAGTGGATTCTTTATGATAACCGGAAAAGAAAAATGCAATGGCTGACCCCAGGTCAAATGCCACAACAGTGTCCTAAAGCAAAACTTACCAATAAAAAGGTAATGGTAACTGTTTGGTGGTCTCAGCATGGTGTTATTCACTATAGTTTTCTTCGATCTGGTCAAGCAATTACGGCAGATGTCTATTGTGCCGAACTCCGAACCATGTTGACAAAACTAGCAGTAAAACAGCCCCGACTCATGAATCGATCTTCACCATTATTGCTCCACGACAACGCGAGACCTCACACAGCACGAGAAACCATTTTGACCCTTCAGGAACTGCACTTAGAAACCATTCGTCATCCTCCGTATTCACCAGACCTTGCTTCAACGGACTACCATTTTTTTCGTAATTTGGACAATTATCTACGTGACAAGAAGTTTTCTTCCCAGGAGGCAGTACAAAATGCTTTCACACAGTTTGTGCAGTCTAGATCGTCGGAGTTCTATCGCAAAGGCATTAATAACCTACCCATTGGATGGCAGCAATGTATAGATAATAATGGCAACTATTTTGATTAATAAATTTGTTATAAATTTAAAAAATAAACAATTAAGATTTTCAGTACAAATCGGCAATTTCATACTTTAACCCCTAATAAATTGGTAGAAAGACATTATTAAAATAATAAATAAATAAAGTAAAGAAGATCGGCGTTTTTCCTTAGAACTCAGACCTAGGGGGTAGAGGTACATTAATGAAATTTTAAAGGCATTCCTAAAACACAAGATATGGATAATTCAACTGATTTACGTGACCTTAAGCCACGGTGTAAGTATTTTCGTTTATTTTCCGCTAGATTAAAATATTTTGTATATTAAAATTTCACAGATAAGAGCTCCAAACCTAAAAAATGGCAGCTCAATCTCTCCTAACTTAGGAGAATAGTGTAGTGCTCCTAGCTGTAAAACTTTAATACACAATATCTTTTAATTTAGCGGAAATAAAACGAAAATAATTAAACAGTGGCTTTAGATTACGTAAACCTATTGAATAATCTATATTTCTTCTTTTAGGAATGAAACAATTTCGTATTAAAAGTTGTTTGAAGTGCAAAATGTGTTATCTGTGGAACATAGCTGGTCCATTTTGAACGGTCTTCTTACCTTTTCAATAATATCTGTAATGTTCTTAACACCTTTCTTCCAGTCGGCCTGTTTAGCCAACAACTCCGTGTCCATCAGTTTCTCTACCACGGTTCTTATGGCTGCATGTTGACTGGTTAGGTAGGTGTTCTGGGATAAAATAATTAGATGAAAAAGTTTGAATCTTGAATGAATGATGATAATAGTTATAGGTTCCAGTCGTCTCAGTTTAAAATGCTTACAAGCCAGGAAAGCTTAGTATAATTTTTGTTAAATTACAGGCTAGTAAAAATCTCGTCAGCCATAAAAGTAGGATTGCAAAGTACCTAAAGATTCTTCTTTTCGTGTAGTTGTGTGGCTCACCTAGTGTTAGAATTTTCAGGTCGCCTTAAGGCCTCAAACTTGAAGTAATACTAGCGATACAAACCTAATGTCCTACTAAAGCAGTATTCGATTTGAAACTTACATGGTTATTTTCACTATGAATATCATTAGATAACGAGGTATTTACCATCTTGGTCACTAAACCTCTCTCGTCTCGTGAACAAGCTGGTCGAAGTTACTGGTGCAATATCGAGCTCCTTGTAAACAAAAATAAACATGGTAAATACATCGTTATCTAATAATATTCATAGTAAAGCAGTATTCGTCGTGTACCTGCGTTTCCAACTTCAAGACCGCAGCTTTGAGCTTGTCGGTGTAGAGGGCGAGTTGTTCCGTGTCGTCCCAGTACACCGCCTTGTGGTCCTGCACTAGCGAGGATAGCTCCAGCGCCGCGCGCAGCTGCATGGGCCGCGTGGCCGGCGGCATGCGCTCGCCCAGAGTGTTGTGGAACGATGCCACCTGGCTCAAATATACGTACCTTGGTAGATAGGTACATAAGGTTTTCTACGCGTTTTCCGTACGTAGTCTCATATTTGGGCCGTAAGTGATTTTAAAACGGGGGTTTTGTCACGATATTTTACTTCGTAGTAAGAGCGAAGGACGAGTGAACGTCTTAAGGTCAGAGAAAACTACTATTTCGTCTCTCCTGTTCGAAAAGTTTAAATTTCATAGCTGGATAGCCCTGTGGAAAGTTGCTCATTTCACCCCTAAGGTGGACAGTCTTTATTTTTATGTTTGGTCATGATAATTGTTATTCTTGTATTCTGCCACTCGCTATAATGCCATTATTGCATGCCACTTTTTTCACGTGTCAGCTTGGCCGACTAGATGTACGTCGTGACCAACGTGATTATATTGTAGCCAATCAGAGTAGCCAATTGATACGTATTTCCATTTTTTTGTTCTAATGTTGGCAGTAGGTGAGTTTTAACTTTTTTTTGTTCAGTAAAATTTCCAAATATTACCTGTCTTATTAAATATGCGTGTAGTATTTTTATTTCCACACAGTCGAAATAAAAACTTGGGTTGTTTGCTCGGGTGAATGTTACCCATTTCCCCCTCGAACTATTGGCGAGGGGGAAATGAGAGATATTTCTGGGTGAAATGTATGACATTCAGCACTTGTCTAACAATCAACTATTGGAAGCTTACACCACTGGGATAGAAAATAGTCAAATCCTTAGGGGTCGTGAGATGGGGAACAAACAAATATTTTTAAAGAAAACTTACCTTACCTATTTGATAACCGGTTTGCAAGTGGCAATTTACCTACCTAATTATGTATAGGTAGAGGACTTTTGGGCTTCCTTTTTTGAGTGGCTCTGTTACTGTATCACGAAAAACTTTAAAGAAATTTTTTTTCACGAATAGACTTTATCACAAAAAAACAGATTTCAATCGGATAAGTAGTTTTTAATTGTATAAGGAACAGACAGAGAAACAGTGAAAATGACAAACAGATAGGCAGACATGAATTTTAAAAATTATATAATTTTGTTCTACTACTATTCCTGAGTCCTCTAGAAAACTTTTTTTTAATTTACTTCCAAGTACAGACTTTTTGTCCTCGCTTCCTTTATTATGAGTATAATAATATAATAGAAGATAATAGATAATAGATAGATAAAGTTTTCTTGTTAAAATTTTCTCTGATACAATAATATAGCCTTTTTGAGGGTCCCATTTACAGGATTCGAACCCGGGATCCCGAAGCCCTGGATCCCGGGATCCCAGTCATATTTTAGTCCCGATATTTTCGGGATTAAATTCAACGAATCTCGGGATTTACGGGATTGATATTTTTTTTATATAACTCATTAAAAATTTTAGTGAAACGAAACGCACTTACTTTCATTAGAAAACAGCATGAAAACTATAGGTTAGTTCCACACAAGGTTATAATATGGAGAAGACTTATAAAAATTTATTGACGATTCCTCCAACTTCCGTCGAGCCTGAACGCGCTTATTCCGCCTCGTCATATTTGTGCAACAAATTGAGAAGTATGTTTTCGGATTAGACGTTGGATGCAGTGTTGTTTCTCAAATTTTCGTGGCTTAAATAAATAATTTATAGTTTCTGGTCTATTTAATTTCAAATATGAGTCCTATAAACATTGATCTCTTTAGCATAATAGTCTTTTTTATGGTATAATGGCGTTTCTTTGTTTAGACGAACAAATTTTAAGAAGTAGATTTTTTAAGTTTATTATAAAATGAAATAAACAATATTTATTTATCAGAAGAAATTATAATTTTCTTTTGTTTTTGAAGATTTAAGTAAAGATTTAAAATACAAGGTTGATTTTGATGTTTTACTTTCTCTTTGTTACCGCTTTTTATTACCAATACAATCCCGGGATCCCGGGATTAACTGTTGATAATCCCGAAATCCCGGGATTAGAAAAATCGACCGGGATCGAATCCTCTAGTCTCATTATAGAGTATGTACAATACCCAACCTGATGCAAGGCGCGGGCGCGGGCGAGGGTTCCCGGCGGCGCGGCAGGCGGCGCGGCGCGCGGCGCGGGCAGCGCCAGCGCGGCCAGAGCGCGCGTCTCTCGCTCCACGGCCAGCAGCCGCCCGTCGTACGTCACCTCCATCAGCCGGCTGTGCGGGTTGAACTTCACCACGGCCGTGTCGCCCGATATTTGCAGCAGACCCTTTTTTGAACGAGCCTGAATAGACCGATTTTACTTCTGTAGACCTAAAAAGGTACCTTATAGCAATTCTGCCCGCAATATTGCATTTTGATACATTCACGATAAATGTGTGCACCTGGTTCTCACGGCTTTGTTCTATGACAGGTGCACGGTTATTGTGAATGTATCAAAATGCAATATTGCGGGCAGAATTACTATAAGGAACCTTTTAAGTTCTACTGTTCGGCAATGCAACAATGCTGATAAAAACCGTAAAATTCGTTTTATTTTAAGATTTTATACAGCCTGTTTTTAGGGTTCCGAAACCCTTGTGCTTTTGTTTTTTTTATGACGGCCTCTGTGGCGCAGCGAGTTAATCTCGGACTGCAAGGCAGATGGTTGCAGGTTCGATTCTCGCCGGGAACAAATACTTCTGATGGCCATAAATGTTTGTTCCGGTTCTGGGTGTACTCTATCTATCATATGTATGTAATTGCAAAAAAATATATAATATGTAGTATATCTGTTGTCTAGTGCCCATAGTATATACAAGCCTAACGCTTAGTTTGGGGTTAAATTGCGCTGTATGTAATGCCGTAAAATATTTAATTAATTTTTATATGTATGTTCCCACTTTGTAGTCCGTCCGTCTGTCAAGACCCTTTATTTTTTTCCAAGCAACTACTAGTTGCTACAGAGGAGGTATAACCGTTGTAGTTTTGATATTTAAAAAAAAAGCACGGATATGAATTAAATTTATTAACCGATTTCAAAAAAAGGAGGAGGTTCTCAATTCCTCGCGTATATATATTTTTTTCGGAACGTTCACCGATTACTCGGAGATGGCATGACCGATTACAATAGTTCTTTTTTTTTAATGGAAAGGTGTAAATGGTGCCATAAAAATTAGAAAAGGATCTGATGAGTATCTTCGAAATGATGGATCCTAAAATGCAGTAAATTACTCATTTTTGTATTTCTATGGTTTCACAGCAAAAATAAAAAAGAATACAAATAAAAAGCTTAAGGAATAGACATACTTGTAAATCTCTGCACCATTCTTCATGTAACTGCGTGTACATTCCTTTAAGTTCTTTCAGTACATGATTTGTAACCTTTAAAAGTTCGGAGCTACGTTCGAATTCTTTCAAGTACATTTCTGCGCATGTTTGAACTTCCATCACCTGGAAACAAAGGTTAAAATACAGTTGTAGCTAGTAGAAATATTTTAAAGGAAAAATTCACTCGCGGCGAGGATTGAACTCGCCTCTCTGCGTCAGTACCGCAGCGCCTTATCTAACTAGGTTAAACGAGTCTCCACCTCGAGCAGCGAATTTAAAGATATGAATGTTTCCCTTGTCTACTATTTAGTTGTAGCTAGGTCAAACAAAACGATATTCTTCATCTGAGCGAAGTTCCCAGTTGCATCCCACTCGGGAGCA
Source organism: Idaea dimidiata (assembly GCA_949358125.1). Lineage (NCBI taxonomy): Eukaryota > Metazoa > Arthropoda > Insecta > Lepidoptera > Geometridae > Idaea > Idaea dimidiata. The sequence continues at coordinate 7,115,837 of OX442339.1, read as the reverse complement.
AATTAGCTGGTGTCGGCACAGTAGGTAAGTCACAGCAACCACACCTACTGCAAACAAAGGTAAGCCAGCCGCCTACGCCTGGCTCACACCAATTATCCTTGTAACCTAAAAATTAGATTACTCGCCACCGCGCGGGATGACTGCCAAATTGGCGGGGTCAAATGCCAAAGAAGTTAGGCATTTTTGGTTGAATGACGATTTTAAAAGAGCTCTAGGCGGCCTAAGTCCTAAGTAGCGCCAAGTGAACTCTTCCGTGTTCCAATACGCAGAACGGTGCAGCGACTATTTGATGGAAAACTGATCAGTTCAGTTTCTTTTTTCGGACTTTTCGTGTTTTTCGAAACTCCCACGCTAGTCGTTTATAAAAAAAAGTCTTTTTCGCTCTTACGGTGAAGGAAAACATCGAGCATCGTGAGAAAACCCACGGCTTAAAGTCACGCAAAGCTTAGTTGTAGAGCTAATTGCGGAAACACACAGTAAAAACTTTAGCTTTTAGATCATACTTTAGCTTCCATCTGTTTAGCCCATTGAATCTGGTGTACTGTGGGCGACATTTCCGGAGGCTGGTACATTCTGACGTCAACCTCGTCGGACTCGAGTTGGGTCTGTATATCGGTCACCATGGACAGTAGAGAGGACACAAATATCTCCAGCTCGTTGTTCAACGCGCGCTTCACGACCGGCCGCTCGAGTAACGAACGGTATCTCATGAACTCGTATAACATCTGAAATACGAAATAGAAAATATGTCTATTCGGAAAGTGAATTTTCATGGTTGGAAGGGATTTTTTATTTTAATTTTTACGTTTTATCATGATAATTTAGTTATTCTTTTTAATTACTTATAATTGAGCTACTATTGTGCCAATCGCTATAATGCCCGCCATGATTCCATGTCACTTCTTCTTCACGTGTCGGCGGGACCAACGCGATTGTATTGTGGCCAATCAGAGTAGCCAATATTTTTCTCAGTCCTTAACGCAAAATCTAAACCGATTGCGATGAAACTTTGTACGTAGATGAAGCTGAAGATTTATTTTTATCCCGATATTCCCGCGAGATAGGGACTTACGCGAATAAGTCGCATAGGTCCCGGGGCACATCCGGTAAATAAATAAGAATGTTTACCTGTCTAGTAGAAGTGTTGTGTAGCCTAGGCTTCAGTTTCTCAGCTATCTTGACCTCGGCTGGACGCAAGCTTGCGGAAAATTTGGACACGGCCGTCTCCCAAGATGTATTCATACCGTTGTACATCCAGATATTTATGTCTAAGCGAAAACAACAGTAAAATAGTAGATTGACAGATTTGAGACCACGCACTTACTGATTTGTTTTGAATATATTTTATACCAAAGAGATACACAAATTGTTTGAACTGGGATACTAAATAATAGCAATTCTGTACTAAATCTGACAAAATCAAGTCTTAATATTGGTAAAATACTGCTCCATATCCTATATCCGTAGTCTATAATTCGTCAGCAAAAGTTTTTCTTTCGTAATAATATACAATCATTTAAATAATAAATAGTAGAGCGGTGTTGGTCTCGTGGTAGATACCCGGACATTCATTCCGAAGGTCGTAGTTTCAAATCCCGGCAGTGCACCAATATCTTTTTCTTTAAGAAAAAAATATGTGCGCTATTAACATCGCTCTTATGGTGAAGGAAAACATCGTGAGAAAACCCACGGCTTAAAATCACGCACAAAGGCCCAATAGTAGGGCTAATTGCGGAAACACATTGATAAAACTTTAACTTTATACATTAACTTCTAGAAACTGTCTACTATGTATTGTACTTGTATCAGGCGATTTCATTCTACTAATATTTTAGAAATGTAAGTTTGTGTACACTTATACATCAGTAGTTTTTGCGTGAAGAAGTAACGATTAAAAAATTGCACAGTTGCCACAAAGGTCGACACTATAATATATAGTGTCGTCCTTTGTGGCAACAATTTCTATAGAAACGATTGCGACGAAATTTGGTATGCAGATAGTTAGACATCACGAATAATACATGGGCTACCTAATCCTTTAATACACGGTATTTGATGATAAGATGTGGACGAATACTTATTCATTTGAAATTTGGTTCAAATATAATTTTAAACTAGATTATAATAATGTACTTACTTTGAAACGGCGCAAATAGGGTGTCAGTTTGTAATTCCGATTTCTCATTGTTTGTCAAAAGTTTATTCAACTGACTGTGAGTTGATCTGATATCATGGATCTGTAATACACAACATGACGCAGGTAAGTTACGATAATTATAGTTATTTTTCAGAAGGTATTTTTTAATTCAATCTAAGAATTATATTCCAATTGAAAAAAAAATGCAATTTAAGGGTAGTTTTAAAACTTTCTAGTGAATATACAACTTGAATATCTAGCTCGAACTACCCTAAAAAACATAATCCAAGTGAAAAAAATGCAATTTAAGGGTAGTTTTAAAACTTTCTAGTGATATACGACTTTATTATTTAGCTCGACCTATCTGAATTTAAATGTCAGTTTACTCATGTAAAAGAATTCCTGGACTTTATATAGTAGTCTCGCAACGTCGGGCTTTGAAAAATGTTCAACATAAAAAAAACAACGCTATTAACAGCAAAACAATGGATTTAATTTCATATCAGCATCACGAAAACCGAAGAAAAATGAGTTTCATTCCGCAATCAAGCATAGTAACTTGGTCGAAACATCGGAGTAAGAGAATAAATAACAATAGGCGATTAAAACACGGTAAAATGTAAAGATATGTTAACATAACTAAAGATATGTCAAAAAAATTCAAAAAGTTTAACTGAATAAGAATCTCTACCTACCTCTTTCAGTCGGTTTTCGAATCTCAAACAGAGTAGAGGAACATAAGGCTTTCCATTCCAGGAGTGTAGAGCATAATTAGGCCAGTAGGTCTCCGTCAGCGTCTTACAGGCGCTCGTCCACGTCTGTACCACGCGGAGACTGGCGGACAGTTGCGACACTGTCTCGTGCTCTTTGCTCTCGTTATTTAACTTCCAAATGTCTAATGACGATAGAGATTTTTGTAGTGTCGAACAGATTATGTGGCCTGAAATGGAAATAATTAGATAGATGGTAATTTCGCGCGGTGGCGGGAGAACTACTCGCTACCTTAAAGAATAGGTGTCAGACAGCCGGCAAGCCGCAAAAATATTGCCAAACCATATTCAATGATGACTTATTCAATTTAGTTTGAGGTATCACCTTTCCGTGTTCGGGTGGATCTAAACTTGTTCCACAGCCGGCTATCTCATCCGATATGTTAGATGAGAATGCCACATCACAGACCATATTCAGTCATGATCTGATGAGATGGTCAAACATTATCTCATAATACATTTACTACAAAGCTAGCTATTACACGCGACTTCGTCTGCGTAGAAATAGTGCATAGCCGACTTTTTCGTTGATTACTCGGGTTCTACTAATTGGATTTCGATATAAAGTATACCAAGAGGTTCCTTGAAAATAGAACTATCCAATATTGAACAGATTTCAATCGGATTAGTAGTTTTTAATTGTATGAGGAACAAATCGAGAAACAGACAAACAGATATGAATTAAAAAAAAATATAATTTTGTTTTTCTACTTTCCCGTAGACAACTTATTTTTTTAATTTACTTCCAAGTACAGACTTTTTGTCCTCTCATCCTTTATTATAAGTATAGATTTTACGCCTTCCGGTTTATGTTTCGCGTTATAGTTAATGACGAACCTATCTTAAAAATCAATGAAATTAAATCGCTAGTATATTTGAAGTAGACCTTACCAATAATATCGAAGACGTGTATCATACGATTTTGGGAATAAGGCACGGTCGTAAAACGCCATATGTCATCTAAAAGTCCTCCGATGTTCTCAGCAGCTTCACGCATCTCAGAAGGGGGACTTGTCTGTATTAATCTTTAGCAAAAGTAAATCGGTCACTAGCTGTACACTGTATACATATATAAATACAATAATGCATAAATAATATAAGTTCCGTAACTTATTAATTTATTAAACCGCGAGAATTAATTAGTATTAGGGATGATTTATATTAGATCGTCTCAAGCGCCGGCTGGGTCCGAGTTTCGTTGTCCATTGCTCGGCCGCCACTCGGTTGCAACAGACCGATCGACTGCTCGCCGAGAAATTGACAGCGAAGCTCGTGCTCGTGACGGTCTAATATAAATCATCCCTTGCTAATATTACCTTATTTCTTCGATAATATCTTGAAATAATTCACAGAAGGTGGCCACTGCTTCTTTATCCTTCTTACTGACATCTTTTTTCTGTCCTGTTGTTTTCCAGTATTCCAATTCATCATCTATTGAGAGGATTACTAAAAAGAAAATATAAATCTGACTTTTGGTATGAAACCATATGGAACTTAGTGAAGTGCTGCTATTTTTGAAACATAACTTAAAACAGTCCAAAAGTATTTCATTCAATACATTAAAAAAGTAAAAGAAAGGAGGAAAATCATTATTTAAGAGAGATTTCATCCAGAAGATCAATGAATTGGAAATTATCAAAAACTTACCATTTGTGTTTGAATCATCTTTTCCATAAGTGAGTACTTTTAGTACACTCTCTAAATCTGATAAATGCTTTTGTAGTTTTACAGAATATACATCATTTTCCTATTGACAATAGATATTAAATTAAATAATAACAATTGTACATATTTTAGGTAATCTATATACTAATATTATAATATACTAATATTATAAAGCTGAAGAGTTTGTTTGATTGTTTGTTTGATTGTTTGTTTGTTTGTTTGTTTGAACGCGCTAATCTCAGAAACTGCTGGTCCGATTTGAAAAATTCTTTTTGTGTTTGATAGTCCATTTATCGAGGAAGGTTATAGGCTATATTACATCACGCTACGACTGATAGGAGCGGAGCATCCATGAAATATGTTGCAAAAACGGGAAAAAAATCCCCCTTTTCCGAGATTCTGTCGCGTGCGCTGAGTAAACGGTCAAAGTTACATAAAAACCATTTATGAGAGAATTCTTCCTTTAAATAGGATCTAATAAATAGTCCGCGACAGCATATGTCTAACTCTTAAGGTTGACTCAATATAACATCTTTTAGAGTAATGAAATTTATTGTAGAACAATTCATTGTTTCCGAAGGTAATTTTGTAAATATGATATTAATCCTTATCCAAATAAATACGTTATTCATTAAAAGTATTTAATTTTAAACATAATTGTCCTTAACATCACTTGATTTCAATGAATATCTCACGAGATATTACAGTTTTAAAATAACTCCACAATAAATAATTAATAAGTACCAAGCGTGCATATACTATACATATACACGTAGCGGGCGACGATGATGAGGGTGGCCAGCCAGCTCTGTGAGGCATCATGCCGCGCGGCTCAATCGGTCGGCTCCATGCGAGACGGTAGTGTCACCAAACTGCAGTGCTTTTTAATATTATTTTGCAATATCTCATTGTACTTTTGATTCTTAATATTTTGTTTTATGTTGGTAATTAATATTTTAAAGAGGTTACGTTGGTAACATGTATGTATGTATGTATTTTGGGGGTCATCTCAGAAACTTTTAGACCTATTTCAAAAATTCTTTCATCAATAGGAAACTACATTATCCAGATGTGACATAGGCTACTTTTGATTCCGATATTCCCTCGGGATCGGGACTTACGCAAGTGAAACTGCGGGACGGCAGCTCTGAAAAATAAAGTCGTGTATTTCTATTTCTAACTCAACAACCCGTAAACCGATATGAATGAAATTTGGTACAGGGTAGAAATAATATATAGGGTACTTTGAATGATCGCACGGGTTAAGCAACACTTGGTACAACATACGTGATGGGTGAAAAAGAGCGGGTGACCCGATATTCATAAAACTTGGTACAGGGTTGGTTAAGAGGTAGAAATATTATATAGTACTTTGAATGATCGTTAAGCAACACCTGGTATGACATACGTGAGGGATCATTAACGTTACGGGATAGGAAGTTACGTGGGTGAAACCGCGGGGCGCAGCTAGTGCATATATAAAGCAGATAATAGTGTTTGACCATCAACTTATAGGGGTGTTTCAGTCAAGTTTCAGTATCTAAAAAATAAGTATTTGAATACTAAATATGTAATACTTTTTTATATCCATTGTCTAGTATCCATAGTGCAAGCCCAGTTGCGTAGTTTAGGCCTAGATGGTGACATGTGCAATGTCCTGTCATATTTTGATTATCTATTTTATTTATTTATTATTTACTAGCTGCGCCCCACAGTTACACCCGTGTAAGTTCTAAAAAGTAGCCTATGTGTTATTCCAGGTCTCCAACAACCTTTAGTTATTCCAAGTTTCATCACAATCGGTTCAGTAGTTTTTGCGTGATAGAGCAATAAAGTCACATACGTACAGACATACATACATGCTAACTTTCCCGTTTATAATATTAGTAAGAAGTAAGATATAGAAAATATATTGAAATGGTAGGTACTTACAGCAGTCAAAATCGGAGTGTATACTTGTTTCAAACTGTAGTAAAGAGATTCAGCAACATTATTAGATAGGGTCATAATGTTTATACTACTAATAGCAGCCAGTCCATCCCCTTCAGACTCATGGTGGGAGTTCTTGTAGAATATTACACTTTTATCTTCAATCTGCTGAATCTGAATGCAATGGGACAGCTAAGCTACTGCTCTAACTATATTGTGTTCTTTATTGACTGAAGATCACTAAGATAGTTAATTGCATTATTTTTTCTGAAAATGCTATATCTTAGATCCTTAGTCATACTGTCTGATAAGAAAGAGGCAAAACTTTTTTTGTAGTTTCCAGTGGGATGTCTTGTCTAATTTATTATACTTATCACATAAAAATTGACTAAGGGCTGATTTTTCATTCTACGGATAAGATATCTGTCAATTAAGTTCAAACCAAACCAAATCTAAAAGCCTTAAATTTTTTTTTTATTTTAAATATCGTAGTGGCGTTTTTTATTCGGTGGTGTTACATTTTATTTGTCAGATATCTCTATCTAGGGATTTGAAAAATCAGCTCTTAGTTGTGTTACAAATTACTCACCTGCGTCAGTAGAATCAGATTATCATCATTGATGACATAAGCTTGAAGCGTTAGATTCTGTGAGTTACTAATAAAGTCAGACAATAAATCATCCGATTTATCTCCCAATTTCAGATTTGATGTGTTGTAAAATTGTTCTAAACAGAAAAATACAATTTCAGTCAAGCACTGTTGTAATGAATAAGAAATGTTATGAAATTAATATGAGATGGGAGCACATTATGTGATTTTGCTTTCGTTTTTTTGACCTAGGACCTAAACTCTAATGCACACCAGATAAAATTAATGTGTAGGTATTGTATAGAGTATAGAATGACATGGTAATTTGTGGCCTTCCCTGGTGAAACCAGGTGAAACCAGGGGGATGGAGGCAAATAGTAGGCGGCAAGACATGGTAAGTAATCAAATGTCAGTGGGCTGCTTACAACCTACCTGGCTTCCCTTTTTTAACTAGGGAAGTCACAAGTTACTATATCTTAGGATGTTTGTTACTTCTTCATGAAGTGGTTTGGCCCAGTAAAGGCCTAGCAACTTGATTGACGTAATTGGCAACCCAACAACAGGTGCGGTAATTCGGTGCCCAACCAAACCGAAACTTCATGCAAAAAATTTTTAATCCATAGCGACAAAACTTAAACTGTAGACAGCTGGCTTTGGAATAACAGTAACAAAGGCAAAGATGAAAGTAAAACGCATCTAGGACGGAATTTATAAAACATGATCCTGTGGCATAAGTTTAGAGGTACTTACCTATATTTTTCAATATAAAGTTACGTGTAGGATGCATTTTTCAGAGCTTCTAGACTCTTCTAACTTCTAGAGCTACAATCATTCCTCGATAACACACATTACTATTAGCCGCTTTCTAACGATAAAATATTTGTCAAAAAGCACGATTTCTCGCGTTTGTATTGCTTTTGTCGCTATGGAAATTCGCTGACTAAAATCAAAACAAAAACTTTTACGCGCCGCCATTAATTTTTTGTGTTACCAGGTAAGTTCGTCTCGTATGCCCATCACTTACAAAAAAATAAGATAATCGTGCAAACAATAAGTTTTGAATTATCTAATGAGTAGGTACATCCAAACTAAATACTTTAAATACTTACACAAGAAATAAATACTACAAAGATAAATAACATTATAAATAATATAAATAATCTAAGGTGAATGACCATTGAGTCCAAAAGTGCCCATTACACTGGTGGCATTACCCCTTTGAATCGCCATGTATGAATGTACCTACTCATTGGAATAAATGAATATTTTAATTATCTAATCTATACTTTTAATATTATAAAGCTGAAGAGTTTGTTTGATTGTTTGTTTGTTTGTTTGTTTGAACGCGCTAATCTCAGGAACTGCTGGTCCGATATGAAAAATTCTTTTTGTGTTTGATAGTCCATTTATCGAGGAAGGTTATAGGCTATATTACATCACGCTACGACTGATAGGAGCGGAGCATCCATGAAATATGTTGCAAAAACGGGACAAAAATTCCCCTATTCCGAGATTCTGTCGCGTGCGCTGAGTAAACGGTCAAAGTTACATAAAAACCATTTATGAGAGAATTCTTCCTCTAAATAGGATCTAATAAATAGTCCGCGACAGCATATGTCTACCTCTTAAGGTTGACTCAATATAACATCTTTTAGAGTAATGAAATTTATTGTAGGACAATTCATTGTTTCCGAAGGTAATTTTGTAAATATGATATTAATCCTTATCCAAATAAATACGTTATTCATTAAAAGTATTTAATTTTAAACATAATTGTCCTTAACATCACTTGATTTCAATGAATATCTCACGAGATATTACAGTTTTAAAATAACTCCACAATAAAGAATTAATAACAAGTACCAAGCGTGCATATACATATACACGTAGCGGGCGACGATGATGAGGGTGGCCAGCCAGCTCTGTGAGGCATCATGCCGCGCGGCTCAATCGGTCGGCTCCATGCGAGACAGTAGTGTCACCAAACTGCAGTGCTTTTTAATAATTATTTTGCAATATCTCATTGTACTTTTGATTCTTAATATTTTGTTTTATGTTGGTAATTAATATTTTAAAGAGGTTACGTTGGTAACATGTATGTATGTATGTATGTATTTTGGGGGTCATTTCAGAAACTTCTAGACCTATTTCAAAAATTCTTTCACTAATAGAAAACTACATTATCCAGATGTGACATAGGCTACTTTTGATCCCGATATTCCCTCGGGATCGGGACTTACGTAAGTGAAACCGCGGGACGGCAGCTCTGAAAAATAAAGTCGTGTATATCTATTTATAACTCAACAACCCGTAAACTGATATGAATGAAATTTGGTACAGGGTAGAAATAATATATAGGGTACTTTGAATGATTGTACGGGTTAAGCAACACTAGGTACAACATACGTGATGGGTGAAAAAGAGCAGGTGACCCGATATTCATAAACTTGGTACAGGGTTGGTTAGAGGTAGAAATATTATATAGTACTTTGAATGATCGTTAAGCAACACCTGGTAAGACATACGTGAGGGATCATTAACGTTACGGGATAGGAAGTTACGCGGGTAAAACCGCGGGGCGCAGCTAGTCATGAAATATTTGTCTACAAAATGTAGTAGTGGCACTAACAGTAGAGTTAGCATTTTTAATTTCCAATTTTCTCTGTATAATTTCCCGTTTTGTGAATGTACCGGAAACATCCACGATTATGGGAAAAACGACAATACTGGCTACACTGTAAGCTGTCAAGTCTATTTTTTTCCTTATTTTACACATATAGGAATATATCCAGTGTCAAGTATTTAATCACATGAAGCCGTTGAAATTAATTATACTTGACACGGGCGACTTTCCAAATGGCCGTAATTGGTTCACAACCGATAAGAAATAATGTCAAAGTGACACCTGTAATTGTCACTGTCCAACTCGGAAACGAAAACAAAAAATAAGATTAGATTTCTCACGATTTTCTCGTTTTATTCTAATAATTTCCTCAAAAATGAGTGTCGCACGGATATTAGGAGCTGTTCGTCTAAATATGGTATGCGTATTACCTGCTTGAATTGAATGAATTCTCATTTTAAATAGTCCAAGAATTGGTACCACTAAAGTTACTTAGCTTCAATATTTTCGACAATTCTAAAATATAAAGCGTTCTTTCAGATGTACAGCACATTGAAGAAGGTAAATGTGGCACTGTTGAGCGACAGCACGAGTCCTGTTGACACCACCTACTTGGAGATACCTACCTATGATATAAATAAACCTCAGTCTTTGGAAGTGCGAAAGGCTAGGTGAGTCATTCACACTGTACGTACCTATCGTAACTAAATATTTCTTACTATGTAGCAAAAAACAGAAAAATGTTTGTCTGCTGTGCCTTTTGCTCTAAACTTTATATCAAAGTTATAGCCAAACTAGTTATGCGCAACATAGATATTGGTTCATGGGGATCTATAACAGAATGAGTAAGTCGCAAAATCAGGTTACGTATAATGTGCTAATCTGATAATGAACAGGTTGCAAAATGGGCTGATCTTATAATGAGCAGGTTGCACAATGTGCAAATCTGATAATGAGCAGGTTGCACAATGTGCAAATCTAATAATGAGCAGGTTGCAAAATGGGCAGATCTTATCATGTGCAGATTGTAAAAAGTGTACATTTTTAAATAGAAATGCATATGAAAAGTTGAACACCTCAAATAATATTTGAATTTTGAACACCACCGCCGATCTTCACAATATAGCTGATATTTCATCAAGATCATACAATCCTACTCCTACTTGCTAGTTTTGATACATATTTTCTGACATGTGTCTCATTCATTACTATAAAAGAAGAAACCTTCATTGTGTCATAAAATTCCGCGCTACTATAACCATTTGTCGTTGCTTTGTCATTCTTTTGACACTAAAAAAATAAGTAAAACATTCTCTGACTACTAAAAATCTTTTTTTAAGTTGCTTTTTAATTTTATTTGTATGGATGTGTTTTTAATTTTATAAAATTAGCTGAACGATAACGCGGCGACTTCACGACGAATTATATATACGAGATCATGGTAGGGCGGATTATTTTACAATTTTATATGGTTCATGCGTTCATTAACAAAAACTATGGGTATATTAAAATAAATGTAAATAAAAAAGGGAAAAAGACATTGTCACCCGAATGTTACTAATGTTTAATGTTTAGTTTACTATGATAAATCTTTAGTATGTAGGTGCCTAACTTTTTATAAGAATTACCTTAACACTTATTGCAATTTGTATGATTTGCACATTCCGCGATTTGCACTTTTTACAATTTGCACATTCCACAAAAAGTACAGGTTTGCTCATTCTTTGACTTGCTTGTTTCACAATCTGCACGTCTACTACCTGCTCATTCTGCGACTAGCACTAGTGCTCATTTTGCGACTTGCTCATTCTGCTATGAATCCATTCATGGTAACTGTAATCTGACATTCACAGCTCTGTCCCTAAACAAATTAAGTGCAGTAATATATTTAGTTTGTTTTCAATGACAGTTTCAGTTCTAAAACATAACATAACATTTTAGTCTTTTAAAAACATTAAATTTAGGTAAATAGCTAGGTGCACCTCTTAGCAAAAATTACATATTAAATAAAATATAACTTCATATCTTCCTACACAAATAAATATACTCAATGTAATAAGTTTGTATAAACCATAATGTTTGCTAGAAAAACAATCAGGGGAAATGCTTTTGATAATAATATGTGTTGAATAGTTTATTAAAAAATAGACATGACTCTGTGGGGTCCAAAGACAGAAGACTTTTTCTACAATTTTACTTTTTTAACATAAGTATTGCATCTAATATGTGTTTTTTAGTTTTAATCTTTGTTATACTTAGTACAATTTATAGAAAGCCTTGAAATGTTCAGCATTAAAAAATGAAAAACAATGAAACAAAACCGAAAAATCACTATTATACAACTAAAGTTTGTGAGGTCTAAATGAAGAATGTTAATAGGTTGCGGGCGGTCTGAAATCATAGGATACCCCTGCGCCGTGGCCTCTTACTGCCAAACCCCTCTTAAATTCTAAGAGGTGACTCTTGCCCTACAGTGGGATAATTTAGTAGATGTAACGTTATATTCTAACTAATAAGTATGTAACTAAGTACAGTAGTATGCTAAGGTTATTAAAAAACGGAATATTCAATAAATATCCCGTCGATATTTAATACAAAACCGCTCGGGCGCGGGCGCAGGGAGAATTCTGATGGATTCCTTAGAATCCCGTTTTGATATTTAAATACTTTATAAAATCTAATAAAATATTGATATCATACTGATATCGTTTCCTGGTGCTTGCCTACTAATTAACGTTACGTCGCGTCGGCGTCGTACGTAATAAAGCTTCTATACATATTAGTAAAAGCTATGCAGTTTTCAAATTCAGTAAGTAACTATACAATTTTTTTTATTGATAAACTCTACCTACTGGGACGATAACAACTTTGTTTGACATAGTGTAAAAAGATTGTACAGTCACGAACACATCTTTAATACAACATATTTAAAGTCTTTTATGATCTAACGACATCTACCTACGACGTAGAGTTTGCCGTAAGTCCGTAAAGCGAGATTTACATTACGAAATCAGTCAATGAGACAAAAGAGTCAATGTTATAAAAGTAGTACAACTATTTCTACGCCATTTTTTGTTAAATGTATACCATTGATTTTTAATGGAAACCCCGCGCCGAGCTTTGTATTTTTTCTGCGATGAGGTCCTCGTTTGCCCTGTAGAGGCATACAGAAGTTCCCTGGTTTTGTTCCTTCCTATTCCAAAAGATCTATTGTATGCCCCGCGCACGCTTTCTCTTCACGTGGTTTCAAGGGTAATTTAGGGTTTAATATTACGAATAGGTAAATGAAAGTTTTATTGGCACCTCAGTGGCTGTTCGCGATACATTATTGAACTATAAACAAACAACGTAGTAGGTAAACAATTACACCCACTGACCCCTGAGGTGATGTAATCTTTAACATTATTTAAAGTTACCAACTTTATCTTTCCAGGCTTCATTACCAGTCACGCAAGAGGGGAATGCTAGAAAACGATCTACTCTTAAGTACGTTTGCTAAGAAATATTTAGATGGATTCACGGAGGAACAGACAAAGATGTACGATCGTTTGATCAACTCGCCGAGTAACGATTGGGACATATTCTACTGGATAGTTCAAAAGAAAGAAACACCTAAAGAATTTGACAACGAAATCATGGATATGCTGAAACAACATGCAAAGAATGATGAAAGATGCGCCCTTCGTCAACCTGACCTATACTAACTAAAATAACCTGACATTTACTGTAGTACAATGCATAGAGGTACATACAAGTAAATATGCCACACTTGTTCATTGTATTTAAACACACTTGTTGTTTTATATATTTTACTTATAGTGATAAATGATAAAGATATTATGTAGGTATTTACGCTTATTCGTATTTAATAAAATTTCATGAGTAGTTTACATACTGTATAATTTATAGCGAAACGTAATTAACTAAAAAAACATTGTTAACAATAAAGGTACATAGGTCCTTAATTAAAAATGTGGAAGAAAAAATACAAGTTAGAAGGTAGACCTAATACAGTTAGTTTTTACGCCTACCTCGGTCATTGCTTTGACGTGGTTTTGGTTTCAGTTTGGCAATATGTTTTCTTTTGGGTGTATGTGTTTCAAGTCACATTAAAAGCGTATTCTATGCTTATAATATGACATCACTGCTCTATAAATACTTCCTTGCTCAAGCTACCGAATATTAGGATAGACAGTAGCATAAGTGTTATTCCAGGACTCCAGCCATCCACATACTGAGTTTCATCGCAATCGGTTTAACAGGAATTCCGTGCAGAAGCAACAAACACCCTTTATAATATTAGGTTTCTTTTCCTAAATATTGCCTTTAGCTGGCGAAATCTTTTTATTTTATCATTATAAATTAGAAACTTTGTGTTTTCTTTGTGTCGCTATTATTTACTTTTTTTTTGTTTTTGTTTTATAGGTAATCTGGTTTTAGAGCAAAATTTCTTCAAAAACATTAAAAAAATCGGTTGCCCTAGCAGTATGTCTTATTAAGAGTATATATACGAGCTAAACTGAAAATCCCTGTCGGATTCATCAAAAATTGTTGATTATTTTCTGACGCAATCTTTTAGAATATTTTCGTTTGTAGCATTTGGAAATGACATAGTTCCCTACATTTTGGTGTAGTTTCAAGACAAAAACTTCTTATTGTTTCGAAGCCTTAGCACTTTTTAGACCATAATTATTTAATATCTACATCAAGACGTCGGAAACAGTCATTTACAAACGCTATAAACGAAAATATTCTAAAATATTGCGTCAGAAAATAGCCAACAATTTTCGATGAATCTGACAGGGATTTTCAGTCTAGCTCGTATACTATATACCCCTTAAGGAAAAAAAGTATGGATTTTCCAAGGATAGAAATACGACTTTAAACCATTGAACAATGGTTACCTGTTACCTGGCCCACTTATGGTTTAGCAGGACCTTATAAGATTCTTAAAGGGACAGCTAGGCGATCTGAAAACTATTAATATTGGAAGACATTGAAAGGTACTTTTTTTATTTACAACATCTACCAGTATTTGTCAAAATAATGTTATTTTGATTCAGTATTTTATTTCTTCAGTTATTTAGTGTACGTATTCAAAGTAGAATAGGTAGGTAATTGATAATGCAAATTAGTAGCACATACGTAAATCGGCTTTTATTCGCCAGTTGTATTATCATATTCATTTGAATGTGTATGAACGTTTACACTCTCTGACCCAATACGGGTACGGGTAGTCTGGGTGACCTCCCTGGGGCGAACGCGCGCACGACGCTCCCTCAAACACTCCTCGCTTAGTGCGCAAAAACATCACACGAAAACAGCTCGTTGCGTTGTGCGCAATCGTTATTTTGATTAATTTTCACTGTGTTATCTTATTAAATTTTATAAACTGTGTTGATTATGAATCAGTACGTCATAGGTCAGCCCACAATCTTATCTTTCGTTTAAATGTTTGTGCTTTAGATCCAGTGAAGTCAGTTAACTTAGAGCGGGTTGTGGATAAACATATAACATAAGTAAATAAAGTGTTATGTTCTTTCATTGATACTTCAGACAACTTTCAAGATAAAGCGGGAAAATATCCAAGATTTGTTGAAAACAAGTGCATGTGACGATACTAGTTTTAGTGTTAAAAGTGTATCACATAATTATTTAAAATGCCAATTCGACGCAGTCAGGTAAGAATTGTATTTCTATTTTATTTCTTAAATAAGTGTTTAGATAAGTACTTACGTTTCTAAGTTCAAGGAGACAGTTTTAAAATATTTATAAAACAAATTTTCATTTTATGTGGTCTAAGCAATTCTAGGATATTTATTTGATTATACCGATGGGTTTCGGAAGGTGATTGATTTGTAGACAAGTAAGAAAATAATTGGAAGTATTTACAAATTATATTTATAAATATTTAAACACACACACACACCTACATTTTTATCGTAAAGAATGGCGGCCAGAGGCTCGATAATTATTTAAAACCGCTTTTATCCGACGGAAGTTTCGACTAACCATACCTACTGATAGGAAAGTCTACTTCAATAGCTACTAATATTATTTAACATTAACAAAATTATTTAAGCATAATATGCTTTTCCAATGTTCAACGCCCCCGGTAAGATTTGAACCCGCGACCTGTGAATCACAAGCGTGTCCTCCGGCCCTTAACCGTTGCTCGCGCCTGCAGCCCACCGTCGACGCGAGCGCCACCGTGGCTTCTACTATGAAGCCTAAGAACTAAAACCAGGATTCCTATGGCTTTATCACGTTAATTAGGAGAAAGAACTGACCAAGACCTATCACGTATCGCTGCGGTAGAACCCCGACTGATTTGAGTCTGGTGCGATGCACTACACCGTTCGTCGCGTCGTCTGCGTCAGGGAGAAGGACATCGTCGAGTACGTGTGCCGGAACGGTTGGGGCCATACGCTGAGAGTGCATATTCTGGAGTCTCATCGGAACGTCAATTTGAAGGCGTTTGTGGTGCGAGACCCGACGTGCTACCTGCCTCGCGTCGTGGAAGAAAACTTCTGACCGAACGGTGTGTGGTGCACTAAGACCGCACAATATAGTATAGTGTTAAGGAAGTGTAACATCGTCTTAAGCTATTATTAATAATACGATCAATTAATTTAAATTAAGTATGTATTTTATAGTTTATAAGGTATGTATTTATGGGTCTTGTGGCCTGAAATAAATGGTTATTATTGTTATGAATTATCTATGTTGAATTATTAAACCTATTCCATTATTTTTAAGCCATAATATGACCGATATTATAATATTAATATATAATACGTTAATATTATATTAATGAGCATTTCAAATTCTTCGGCACTTACTAATTATATAAACCCTAGTGGTTCCAATCGTGACCGGGATGACGGGATAGTGCACTTGCTGGGAGACTTTGACCAGCTGGTCACTAGAATAGGTTTCAGTGCCAAGGGAACTTGTTAGTGTTCCGTATATTATGCAGGCAGGTGCACCTACTAAGGGGGACTAATTCTCCACTCCCATCTTTCATCTTCTAGGTGAGCGTTTTACAGCTTAGACCACAACGTCACTCACCATCTGGTGAATAAAATATATCGTTTTCTTAGGCAGTCGTGAAACAATATCACTAACAATAAATTATTATTAAATAAATAAGGAATGGAATAAGGTCGGAGTACTTATTCTGCTCTTTGTTTCTGTCTATCAACTTTGAAAGTTTTTGTCCCAGAAAAAGACAGCATGGTCTCACTACTCCGACCTTATTTCCCTTTTATTAATACGGCAATTAATGTATTTACCGCCTTTATGTACTTAGTTAACGTCAATACATAAATAAAACTATTGAAATCGCATCATTCGTTGCCACAGATAGATATATAGACAGACACCTCAACCTTATAAACCCTCTCTTTCATCGGGGAAGCATCGGGGTTTAAAAACACTATGTATTGACCCTCTCTTTCATCAGGGAAGCATCGGGGCTTAAAAACATTATGTATTGACGTCACGAGAACTTTCCAGTGCCTCAGGGTCAGTGGTAGACACGAAATCAAAACAAACACGCGATAAATCCGTTGAATAAGTGTTTTATTATAATAAAAGTAGATGTTAAGTACAAAAATACAAAAAAATATTTCTTTAAAAACTTAAAACTAAACAATAACAAAGGTTAAAGCCTACCCATTAGGCTATAGAATAGTCCTGTGAAGGGTGGCCTCGCTCTTCTATAGCTTTAAAATACGTACGTATTAAATATTATATTATAAAGTAGTGATAAACGTATTACGAGTATTAATATTATGTATGATAAAAAGTAAATATGTCAAATCATTATTTATTTAACAAACTTGAATAATAATTCTATATCCCTATATGTCATTGGTTTTAACCACTCCGTGACTTTTTTTTTGCATTCTCCTTTTACTAAGCGGTATAATATCAAGAGATGTGTTTAGCCTATTAGACAACTAATAACTAAACTAAGTAATTAACTAATTACCTAAACCTTTTCCACCTACAGGTGTTAGTACAATGGTTATTCGAGAACCAGCACAAGTTACAAACAGTGCGGTGGTGCAGCTCTTCGCTTCGGTACAAGGAAGTGGAGGAAAGTGCGGCGCAACCTGAACCGATACCTGTTCCCCCACATACCGTCAAACCAAGCCCACACATTGCACCTGAAGACTCTTTCAAGGTAGTATTTGTAATTATTGTATACCCGTAATTTTTCACGTCATACAGTATCAAACAAATTGCCATTGCCCTGTAAAATCCTGTTTTATTTACTTCATTATTTTGATGAGTATCATGTGATTTTGTCGTAAGGTTTTCGCGATTTTGCATAATCTAACGCAATATATACCGGGTTTTACTCGCATTTTAATTAATAACGATACTAAAGACCGAGCTTTCACTAACTTTACAGTTAGCTTTTTCAAGGTTGACTGAGATGTAATTCGTCTATTTATATCGTCTCATCTCGTCTTTTTTATTTTCGTTAATGAGGCGGTAGTTTACATTAACTTTTTAGAAAATTAAAATAGACTAATTACATCGGTTTTTAGTAATAATGCCGTTATTAAATAAAACGCGAATAAAACCTGGTAAATATTATGGTTTATTTTCAGTTTAATTTGTACAATCTTGGACTTGTATGCATTAAGAAGTTTATTTTTAAGTGCTAAATATCGTTTTCTCGTTGCCTACTGCCTGGTACTCATGTGCTTGTATAGTAACTTTACAGACCAAAATTAGACAAAATTAGTTATGAAGAAGAGAGCAAAAACTTATCTTAACGATCTTGAGAATTAACAATAAAACAATTAACTTGTAAATCAAGTGTAAGTTGTTGATTTTTGTTATTCATGTATTTAACTAATTCAGATTTGCTAGTCACTTCCATTGTTTTATCATAATACCCACCTAATGTAGGATAATACGCAAGGTATAAAAACTAAAACTGTGAACTAGAAACATGGTCAATAATAACATTTCAAAGCATCTATTCTGCAATTAAAATGTATTAAACATGCCTCTGCCCTGTTAAATATTTTGCGAAAACGGTTTAACAATTTTGCAAAATGTCGCTAAATCTTTTGAAATGTTAGTGTTTTCTTTTACAATTACCAATCAACAAATTAGGAAAATCGCTCAAGCGTTTTCGGAAAAAAACAACAGGGCTGTGGCATGTTGAAGACAGAATAAATGTGGAATAGTTGCCTTGTTCTTTTGCTATAGTACAGTTATGTAACGTTATATCAACATCTTATTATCGATTAATTATGATAAACTTTTCTTTGGTATGTTGATCGCATTTACGTATTTAAGATAGGCTGTTGAATAAATGCGTTTGTTTTTAAACAGTAACCTCATTAATGTATCCGTTGAACCTTTATCTTGTTTGCGTCCATTTGTGCGGGTTATTTACTTCTAAACTACATATCTACTGTCAGTAGCTGACTGCATGATTTATGGAAAGCCAATCGACATGCCTCCATACACGTGACTATAATAAATAAACTTAAAGGAAATAAATAGTATCATTACATCATTTTATTGATAATAATTTTGATATTCATTACTATCACCATCCATAAAATGTAATGCTAGGCTGTCTCTAAAGCTTTCATAAATTTAATCACAAATTATTGTTCGACTTAACAACGCATTGCTTACTATAAAATTTCTTTGCCACAAGTTAAGTTTTAATGGAATCCTACTAATATTATAAAGCTAAAAGTTTGTGAGTATGTGTGTATTTGTGTTTGTTACTCAATCACGTAAAAACCGCTGAACCTATTGCGATAAAACTTGGAATATAGGTAGGTGGATACCTGAAATAACACATAGCCTACTTTTTATCTCGATATTCCCGCGGGAACGGGACTTACGCGGGTGAAACAGCGGGGCGCAGCTAGTATGTTACTATTTCGAAAAGCGTACAACATACCTACACTAGTTTAACTGCTCGGATTAATATATATGTACACTAGCATAGTTAAACCATTGATATAAGCAAACAAGGGAAGATACGTCAATAGTCACTACAAATGAGACGACAAAACTGTGACGAGCCGGCACACTGGCTTCGTTTGGTTGTGGAAAGGTATATGGTTGCCATCTCGTTAGCGCTGCAGTCTGGTACGTCCCACTATCTCTGTCGCACGGTATTGTCACCGTGCGTGCCAGATAAGGGTGGCCTTAACATTTGGCACAATTTACCTAATGCAACGATTAGTTCCGATTTTGACCACCTTCAATATGCCAGACATTCTAGCTCATTTATCGAATAGGAAATGTAAGACCGTAACGTATTTTTCCTTGTTTGCTTATATCAATGGTTAAAACTGTAAATGTTTATTTATGTGAAATAAAGATAATTTGAATTTAAATTAAATTACTATCACGTAACTGTCTATAGTACGATCTTTCACTCGTTGCACACCGGGTCATAAGTCGTTATAAGACTCTAACCTTGCATTGCAATATCGCAATCGCTTATTCATAGCAATAATGCGCAGTACTGCGCCCGCCCATAAGACTCATGAGTGGGTGGGAGCAAGAGCGCAATACAGCGCTCCCACATTTTCCGATACGCGGTGTGCAATTCTTTATTCAAAAAAGTTATTTTGATAGCAAAGGAAATATCCCTAAAAACAAAATACAACCTTACGCAAGGTGTTCAACATTAAAATACTTACATACGTAGATATTATTAACCAGCTTATTATTTTTTGTACTCGAACCATAGGTGCATATAACAGACATATAAGTAGGTACAGAAAATACTCAGACTGGTAAAAACATCTGTTTAATAAACAAATATTGGTTCGATGACGACCTTCATCGCGAATTATATTATGCTTTTCATGTTGCTACAACTTTCTAAAATCGAGGTTTTGAATTCGCTGTTTTTTTTTTCAGTTTGATGATTTACAAGTGAGACTTGCAGCGCCATACCAGTTAAATCCCAAACCTGACGCCAAAGATCTCGGATTCGGAAAATACTTTACGGATCACATGTTGAAAATTAACTTTTTCAAAGATTTAGGGGGTTGGCAGAAACCTGAAATAATTCCCTTTGAAAATCTTAGTATACATCCCGCGGCGAAGGCGTTGCACTACGCAGTACAAGTAAGTTGATTATCGTGCTTTTCACTAATTTTATAAACGCGACAGTTTATATGTATGTGCCTTCGTTACTCTTTCACGCAAAAACTACTGAACCGATTGCGATAAAATTTAGAATATAGGTAGCTAGATACCGAGAATAACAAACACGCTACTTTTTATCTCGATAATCCCGAGGGTATGGAACTTACGCAAGTCCGCGGGGCGCAGCTAGTAATAAACAAAAAAAACATCCTCCAATTCAAATGATTCCTATGTATTTAATAATCCTAGCTAGCCTTTTGATATGTTATTCTTTTGTTTTTACTATCCCTGCTGTTCAAGGTTAGATTTTCCATGATAAGCAGCATTTTTAGGGTTTCGTACTTAACAAGCAACCCTTATAGTTTCGTCATGTCCGTCTGTCTATCCGCCGCTTTGCTCAGAGACGTTTAGAACTATGAAGCTGTATTTTGATCATGCCATAAAAAAAAAACAATCTTTATATATAAAAATTAATCCCTTTTTGCGTTGTCACGGCATCACGCCTGAACGGCTGGACCGATTTCGATAATTCTTTTTGCGTTGTATTTGTTATGATCAGGAGAAGGATCTTATGCCAAAAAAATTTTTTTTGAACAGACTTACGCGGGTGAAACCGCGGGGCGCAGCTAGTAATAAAATAAAAATAAAACTTTTAGGATACACATGTGAATTCGGGTATGGTTTTTTTCTCTCATTTACTCCATCGTGTGGGGTATCGTTAGATAGCCTTTTAAATTCATTGTGAGTTTTCAAACACCTTTTTATCTCTAGACTGCTCAGCGACCGTACTTACTTACATTTTTATTTAGATACAATATTAAAATTATACTTCAAAATATTGGAAATTTCATGGAAAATCCAAAAATGTATAAATGTTAAGGTATTTGAAACACCAGAATCAAGAAATCGGCAATTTAACAGACAGTCCCAAATTGTTAGCCAGATTTTTTTTGGCTAGCCAGACCTGAGGTTCGGGGGGCGCTAGCGCGGGCAGCAGAGAGGTTATTGTACGACATTGTCGGCTTAATCAATATAAGAAGTCTTCCAAAGATTCATCTTCTTATTACTAAGCGTCTCTGAGCAAAGCCGCGGACAGACCGACGGACATGACGAAACTATAAGGGTTTCTTGTTGACTACGTAACCCTAAAAATGCTGCTTATCATTTAAAATCTTACCTTGAACAGCAGGGATCGTAAAAACAAAAGAATAATATATCAAAAGGCTAGCTAGTCTTTTGAAATTCATAGAAAACATCGAAACAATCTCATTAAATCTACGTCAGATATAAATCCTAATATGTGGGAATTTAACAAAATATATTACAAACGAAACAACCACATATAGACTCCACCTGCAAAATTACGTGACCACGAATTGCATTAAGTTATGAAAGGCACGGATAACTTGTTATTAAACTTATTAACTTGGTTTCTAGATAAAGTAACTTGTCCGCTAAACTCTGCAAATATATTTCCAAAGCCTTATAAGGATTTAAGTAGTGCATAATGGTAATAAACATGTTCTAGAGTAGCCACTTATAGATTTTTAACTGGGCCGGTTTTTGCAATAACCATATTTTTTCATTAACCTTTGGTCAGCATGGAAGGCGTAAATCTTGTACTGCGGGCATTCTGACCGACATTCATCTAATCCTTATCCTGACTAATATTATTAATTTGTAAGTTTGTTTGTTCAAACAAACTTTCAGATTTATCCACATAAACCCTGTTCACGGTCAAACGGTTCGGCCGATTTGGATGTAAAATTTGCATAGGGATAGTTTAAGTGATAGAGAGTAACATAGAATACTTTTGATCCCGATACTCCGAGATCGGGACTTACTCGGGGCGCAGCTAGTAACAATATAAATATTTGTTCCAGTTATTTGAAGGTATGAAAGCGTACCGAGGCGTAGACGATAAAATCCGATTGTTTCGACCAGACTTGAACATGGAGCGTATGAACTTGGCCGCAGAACGGTCCGGGCTACCAGTGTTCGACGGTGAAGAGTTAGTCAAATGTATGACGAGGCTTGTTCAAATAGACCAGGAGTGGGTACCGCATTCCGAGACCTCTACCTTGTACCTTCGACCTACGCTAATAGGAACTGAGGTGAGTTTTATTTATTTCTTATCGTCTGTGAACCGATTATGACCATTTGGAAAGTAGCCAGTGTCAAGTATTATTCATATTTGCAAGTTATTTGCATCAAAACAGTCAAGTCGTGGCAGTAAAAGTCAAGTCAAGGAAGTCATTGTAAATGGTGGCTCTTTACAATGATAGTTCACGCGAGCTTTGGAGACAACGCGAAAGTCCATGTTTTTGTACCCATTTTCATTTTCAATACACTTGTTCACCTTGTCGAAACTAAATTAATGAATATGCCCCCAAAATTTAACAATTTACACGCGTTTGAACTAGGATTTACAAAATGAAAACTCGCACCTAGTCGGTACGATAGTCAAGCCTAAATCTTCTACAAGAGGTTATCCCATCATCGGTTCATCATCATCCTTACAAATGCTTTCTCCTATTTCCTTTCTGATTATTACAAATTATTTGCTCTAGCTAGAGCATGACAAAAACGGGTCCAACCTTGCTCTACTGCCGTTTTTCTGTCTTCTAAATGAGCGTGCTACATCTTAGACCAACTTACCACTAACTGTTTATTTATTTATAGTAGTCAAACGCTCATCTATCGATTATAAAAACAAACATGTTTTTTTGTTTAAAAACTCAATTTTCGGTCGTAAAGAAAATAGGGGATTACGTTTGTATAGAAACATCGTATAGAATAGATAAGCTTCGTTTTTTTATTAAACTTTTGGCGGTATATGGCACTTTTTTCTAGATGAATTCGTCATTCTCATTACGCTATTAATATTGTCTAAACCGATGAAGCGCCACGAGTCAATTAAATAAATAAACCGTTCATTTTTAACACAAAATACTAAAATTCAATTTATATTTTATAGCCTGTAATAACAACACTCAAATACACAATTTTGATAAGAACATTGATAAAATTTTTGCACGCTTACAGAGATAATTTTATATCACACAATACGTTAATTAGATATTATTATCAGGAACAGGCCTTTTTGTGGGACAATTACAAGTAATAAATTTAAGACGTCATATTATTTTCTTCTACTAAGTGTAGATTTTATTTTTCTCAGACAGTAAATTTGATAATTATACGTTTGATTTAATGTTACAATTTGTTTTAATTAACTCTGTTCCGTGTTTGTTTAGATAGATGAAATAAAAATTGTTTATCTTGACGTTTTATTCCTCGACATGGTGTTTTATATAATCCGGAGATTATAACGCCGCGCCGCCCGTTTTTATGATATTAAATGATAATGACAAAGTATGTTGGGTATCTCTTTTAGTGTATTCTATCTAAGTTTGTGACTCAATATTACCGAATGTTTTTACTTTACCCATTGCGTCCCATTGTTGGGCTCTGCCCAAAGTGTCTGCAACTCTGGCCCTAGATTAGCTCAAAGTTATTGTTTGTTTAATTAGGTTCTGCCTCCAACCCAAATACAATATATTAACAAATACGTAAATACGTTTCTATTGGCGATGGATACATATTTCTGCCGTTTGCAATCAAGACCTTAGGCCCTTGGGGAACCGAAGCTTTAGATTTCAAAATTATTAGTTTTAGCTTCGGGTGACAAAAAGGCTGGCAGCTACTTTGGCCAACGAATTGGTATAGCAATTCAAAGATCCAATGCAGTCCACCTTTTGGGTACCTTACGTAGGGACACATTTTTGGATTTTAATTTTTAATTATTTTTTATATATTAACATATATGTACACCATCGGGCATGCTGATAGCTAAAGTCAATAGTAGTGCGTTTGTCATGGAAAGAGCTATGTTTAAGCACAGCCTTGTGCTCTCGCTTTCGGCATAGTAAGGACTTACAACAACTGTCACCGTCTTGTTTTTTCGACGCGAGAGTGATTATCAAGGATGTTCAAGTTTTCCTTTCGTGAATAATTATTATCCAGTAGTTTCCAAATCAATCGTATGTTTAGCTGTCGATAAGATTAGGGTACATTCAGTTATATATTGGTCTAGGCCACGTGAAATTCACGTTATCTAGCTAAGTTGCGAAACCACCACATAATAGCAATTTATTAAACACAAGCAGTGTCCACTGGTTTCACTCACATATTCCCCGTTCGTCTTTTATCGTATATGAAAATATGATCTTTATTTTTAAAATATATTGTTTGCGTTAAAATGCCTAATGTGCTAATAATCTCACATTTAAAATTAGAGTAATTCGTTCCTAATTTTGTCTAAGGTTTTCGCGATTTTGCATAATAAAACACAATATTTACCGGGGCTTACTCGCGTTTTGTTTAATAACGGCAGCGGCATTATTACAAAACTACAGTACCCGTAGTGTGAGCTTTTTCGAAAAAACGCGAACGTGATGGTTAAGTTGACGCGTAAATTGTATGGAAACTCAAAAAGCGCCCCTAGCGGACGATATCGAAGTTACCAGTTTTCATACAAAATACGCGTTAACTTAACCATCACGTTCGCGTTTTTTTTACGAAAAAACTCACACTACGGGTACTGGGCAAACTCGCAAACGCAAACTTTACAGTTAGCTTTTCCAAGGCAGTCAACCTTAGCGTAAAACCCGGTAAAAATTGTGTTTTAATTCCTGCCTAAATAAAACCCAGAGGGTTAACCTATGGTATTCGATTATTCCGTTTATTTACATAACCATAATTGATAATGATTTTGGTGATAAACAGATGATAGGCTTACTGATGAAAGTTACATGTTATTGGCAGTCTGTAAAATTTTCGTTGGTCTTTCTTTAAAAAAGAAGTAAGTTCTCTAGTCATAGTTATATTTTAACCGGGTCTTAATCGCGTATTGTAACTTTTAAATTCTCTTACCTCGACGTTTCGATCATGTTACAATGATCTTGGTCGCGAGGGAAATATTACTATGAGTACAAATCGCGTGAGTTTAAAACATGTTTAAAAGGTTCTCTAGTCGTCGCGTATATTTTTTTTATGTCTGAAAATCAAGACAACCACTGTTTTTCATGGTAAAAATGTCGCTGGTTACGGCACGATAAAAGTACATTTTTAAAATGCAAAATACTAGAGTTTTAAACGTAGTTATGTTAAAGCAAGGGGCGTGCCGAATATTACGTTTCAAATGTTATTTTTTTCAGTTTGGTTGAGATGACGACATCTCTACAAATAATAATTAGTGCGTTCTACCTTTACAATCGGTGTTTTGTTCGTAAACAAGGTGATAATAACATGATAAGTTTGAATCATTATAACTTCATAAATCAGATAGCAAGCCCCCAAGAACGCTGATAAGATCATTTCGTTTGATTATTTGTTTTTCTTATGTGAATGAGATTTTTCCACGTTTTTCAACACATTCATCAACAAAACGTTTTACTCGTTCATGAAGTACTGATTAGGTAGTAATTTCATTATCATGCGAAAACAAAGTTAACGAAGAATTTAATACGTATCCATGTATTTGGTACGAGTAGATGATAGGCAAACTTGTTTAATCTAAGTAACATATTACAACAACATTAAATTCTCTGCTATCTAATCTACAAAAATTTGCTGGTTCCTTTAAATCCAGCAAATATCTACCTACAAACATGGATGTAAATACGCAACTTGAGTTTCCTGTTTAATTTCGTAGGTACACATGATAAACCTTGAATATCGCTGTTTAAAGTTTATGTTATTTAAAATTTAATGTAACGTCAAGTTTTTTATAAATACAAATAAGATGCAGATCTGTTTCTTATTCTTCTTCAGCAGCATGTATTAGCCCACTGCAGGGCATATGCCTCTCCCATGTCTTTCTGGACCAGGTGCAGATAGAAATTTCTTTTGCCAAGCAGAGATTTTCCGGCTGCGTCCCCCGGTTTTACCCGCGTAAGTCCCGGTTTCGTGGGAATATCGGGATCATAAGTAGCCTATGTTACTCCTCGATAATGTAACTTTCTATTGGTGAAATAATTTTTGAAATCGGTTCGGTGGTTTCGGAGATTACCCCCAATATACAAACATACATAAATGTTGCCAACCATACAAACCTCTTTGTAATTTTAGTATAGATCGTTATAATATAGATTTTTCACTTTTTCCAAACAAAAACACGATTTTTTTTAATACCATCTAATCTAACTCTATGCCACTAAAGGCATCTAGTATCTTAACCAAGCATTTACTGTTGTACACAGCCAACATTTGGCGTGATAGCGCCCGACTCAGCGCTGCTATTCGTGATCTGCAGTCCAGTGAGCGCATACTACAAAGCAAGCAGCGACGGCGCCGTCTCCATATACGCCGACCCCAACGTCGTCAGGGCATTCCCGGGTGGCGTCGGGAATAGAAAAGTTGGATCTAACTATGGACCTACGATAGGTGAGTGAGCCTTTATTAAAGAAAAAATACATTCTATTTTATAATAACAGCTGTATTTGCATAGTCATGAAACTTGTCTTGCTTGCTGTGACGTTTCCTTGCATAATTTTAAGTAATATAATTTAATATAGTATATTTGTACTAAATTAATTAATTTGTTATTTCAATGAGAATAACACAAAACACTAGGCGAAGCACACCACTATTTTAAAAAGATCTAAAACAATAATTATTTGAGATAGCGTAATTAGTTCCATAAAATCGAGTAGATCCGAGGTTTTGCATCCGTGTTCCATCTTGGTGCAAAACTGTTAAAAAGAACAAGAAAAACACGATCGATACAGAGACGATCAAAGCAGAAACAAAAAACAATCGAAACAGAAACAAAAGATTATCGAAACAGTCACAAATGACGAATCGCAATACACTTCAAAGTAATCTTTCGGGATAGGTAATTCCATATTTTTTTCTGTTCAAGCATTCTTGTTAATTTTATTTTTACGATTCTTATGTTTGCCTATAGTTTTACCTTTACATCGTTGTTTTTTTTACTGATGATTTCTCTCACTCTACTAGCTAGAAGAAACTGACTGTTAGTTCAAAGTGCATATTGATATCTCCCTAATTATTAATCAGGAATTCGAATCATTAGCTCCTCTTCAAATAAAATACATTAAACTACCTAATTAAATATGACGACGATAGCATAGATATGGTTTTATCATTAGATTCGAGATAATAATAGCGACCTTCAGCAAACGCTAGTGAATTTTGTTAGAATATATTTTTTATTATAATGTCCATTTAGCAAAAGATATTTCAGTCTTTATCGTAATTGTGTTATAATAACTGTTTTCATTTATTAAGGCCCCATACTCACCTAATGACGTGACAGGGATAGTGCTAGCAAATTTCAGATGTGTAAAAGAAGGACGTAAGATTTTAGTGAGTAAAATAAAAAAAATCTTAATAACAAGATAACTATTGCTAATTTAGAAAAACTGTTCTACCAATTTCAAGCGTATGTTATTATGCTTAAATACACAAAAAAATGAGGTTTAAATACGTCATGTTTAGCTGTAAAATGAAAATTTCGATTTTAAACGAGTTGTTTTGGATAAAAAAAACTTTTAAAAGTTAACCAACCGTGTATAGAAAACTACCAATAGGAAGATAAGGGAATGAAAAATAAAATACTAAAGTAATATTTCCGAATGTTTTGTAATTACTGAGAAATATTAAGATCCCTGACACCAACATCGTGAGTATGTCTCACCTTAACAACAATCAACCTATTTAGACCTATCGTACCATTTATGGTACACCTGTTATGAAGAACTATTTGAAGATAATAATATGATTCAGACCTACGCGATGGAAACCTGTGGCGGGAATGCAGACGCAATACAGCGGATTTGTAGAGGTTGCAGGTTCAAATCCTGTCGATGTCGGGTGCCAAATTTCGAAATGCATTATTTTCCAAAACTGAAAATCACTAGTGGAAACTAGTAACTGAATTTAATCAAATCTAGTTTTGATCGATTAGCAACTTAACTGTCCCCATACCTACAATACAATTTCAACTAGGTACTTCTTCTTCTTCTTCTTTAAAATGGCTTTCCATTCGGACATTTGCCAGTGTCAAGTATTATCAATATTTGCAAGTTATTTTCATTGAACGAAACAGTCAAGTCGTCATAGTTAAAGTCAAGTCGAGGGAATCATTGTAAAAAGGGGGCCATTTTTCACAATGTTTGTTGACGGAGCTTTGGAGACAACACTAAGCTAAAGTCCATGTTTTGTATCGATTTTCACTTTCAATACACTACACTTGTTCACCTTGACGAAACTAAATTGATGAATATGCCCCCAAAATTAAACAAATTACACGCATTTGAACTAGGTTTCACAAAAATTAAAATTTACCTAAACATTTCTTCAACAATAATTTCCATACCTAATCTTATTATAAAATAGATTTCTTTTTTGTTTTTATTGCTCAAGGCATTTTAAACATAGAAATATTTTTAGCAAGGGTTCGAATCCTGTCATGGGGATTTTTTGGAAATATATTTCCTTGCTAAAAATATTTCTATGTATAAAATAGATTGTCAAAAAAAAAGAAAGAATGTGAAAAATAAATCACATCTACAAACACATAACCCGCCCAAAAGTCATCCGACCCGCCCCGGGACCCGCCTCCAGATCTCCATGATACCATCTTTTCCCTCCCTTCCTACACTACAGAATTTTATTATGAAATTCGTAGAACCATCTACATAAGTATATAGTCCTTTCCATAAATATAATAATAGCTATTGTTGTTGTAACAGAAACCACCGCTCGGGCGGCGAAGCTCGGCCACCACCAAGTATTGTGGCTGTTCGGACCAAACCACGAGCTCACAGAAGTCGGCGCTATGAACATCTTCATCGTTTACATCAACGAGCAAGGAGGTAAGCCTCGAATACAACCCACCAACTCGCTTATTTAGAACGATACGACGACGGATTGTTGGCTAATATCTAATCTACATTTGATTTTGAAATATTCGTACATGCGTACTAATACGTAGTTCTATAGAAAATGAAATTAAGAATACGGCACTCGTTTGATGCTTGGAAACAGTTTAGTCATCCTAAATTCAGAAACAATCCAAAAAAGTTAACAATGAACCGAAACTGAATTAATAAAGGAATAAAGAAATTAAATAAAGGCATTATTCTTGACTTTTCGATAAACAATTGTTTATCAAATGCACATATTATCATCGAAAGCGATAGAAGTACAAATCAGAGGAAAACTAAATCATCCATTGGTTTTCTAGTCCTAATTCTTTATCATAGATTCCTTTGAAATAAAACTAACCTACCGGTTTTAACCGCGTTGTTTTCTAGATAGATTCCTTTGTGAACAAATCGAAAGAAGTCACATTATTAACATAAGAGTAATTATCGAAGAAGTGATAAGGTAGTCGGTTTATAACTAGATATCCGTACGTGTGACCTGCCCGATATTGTGCCGCTATCTCGACGGCGATGCCGTTTGACCCCTGGCCAGTAAATTCTCGTCTCATATCTGAAGCAACAATTACGGTCACTAACATCATTATAGCCATAATATTTTACAGACGCATAATCATCCTGAATAAAAAAAAGTATAAGTGCTACAACTTAAACAGGCCTTTAAAGTCCTAAAAACGGTATAATAATAGTAGTTTTAGGAGCTTTTTGTGGATTTGTATGTTCGCTATTATAATCGCTATTACTAGAATGTTCATTCCTGTTGAAAAAAGATTCACGTCCAGTGCTGAAGCTTTTATAGGTTAGTTTGAGTCGAAAACAAGTCAATTAAATGCTTAATACCTATTCTTGTCTGAATTACTTAGACGGTGGCTGAAGTTCTTGCATGGCTAGGGGAGTTTCTGTATAAAATTGGTCATAAACTAAATAATACTATCTTAGGTCGAGCTTTGATGGGCAGTTTATTGAAATATGTGTATCCTTTTCAGATAAAACGTTGGCCACCCCACCGTTGACCGGTTTAATCCTCCCCGGTGTGACTCGCCGGTCGATATTGGAACTGGCCAGTCAGTGGGAGGACATCGTCGTCAAAGAGGAAGTACTCACCATGGACCGCATCATTGAACTCAACAAGAAAGGACGAGTATGTATTTTAAACAGTTATGTAACACTAGTAGCTTATGTTTCACAACGAACTCAGATATTTAAAGAAGTAGCAATCCTTTGAAAAAATGTTGTTCAACAAACACGCAAAATTGGCAAAAACAAATTTGTCTCATTATTTTAACATAAGGTACAAATTCCTAACAACTATTGAAACAATTGAGGCATCTGTTAAAGACAAAGAGGCACTTTCAATAATTCTATTATATTTGAGTCTCCTTTTCGCACAGTGATGTGCGCACTTAGAGAGTTTTAGGTCGCCCTGAAGCCTCTAACTTGACTCGATACTTGATAATACTAAACCAGCCGTATCTTTCCAGTTGTTAGAAATGTTCGGCGCGGGTACAGCAGTATTAATCAGCCCGGTGTCTCGCGTGGGCTTCCTGGAGCAGAACATCCACATCCCCACCATGCAGCAGGCGCAGCCCGTCTACCAGCGGGTCAAGGACACGCTGCTCGCCATACAGTACGGACATATAGAACACCCCTATGCTAAAGTTATTGTCTAGTCTACACTATAGGAACGTCTTAATGGAACTTTTCCCAATAGGTAAGGAACTTGATACAGAAAGAGCCCTAAGCACGCGGCCACGTGCTACCGTAACGGAGCTTAGTAAGGACATGATATAGAATACGCTCGTGAATGGCGTTTTCGAACTTTTAGAAAACCCATTCCTATGTGAATGGGTGCGCGGTCTCGCTCACACAACTTATAGAATGAGCGAGAGCAAGCATGCAAAACTTCTTTCGTGGTTGAAAATTGCGGTGCTGCTGTGAAGATAAATATATAGAGCTCCAAGCTAATATATTTGTAGATAGATAGAACGCTTTATTGTACACAACGAAAAAATGTGTTAGGCGCCATTTTGTTATCTTCATAGCGCCCTGGCCGAGCGTTTGAGGCGCTTTAAATATCAAGTTCCTAAGGGTTTTTAGTATCGAGTCCAGTAAAAAGAAAGGTAAAACCTAGTAAGGAACTAGTATATACTCAGACTCTTCCTAAGGGAGGTTTTCACTTACCCAGTGAATTGTAAGTAAACCAGTTCATTTTAAATGGTAATGACTAGAAGCTAGTTACTGTACTGGTTCAAAATCCAAACCAGCCTTCAGTGTAGGCTTCCCTTAGCAACTTGTCTGAGGTTTTAAACTGGTGTAGGTATCGGCCTGACCTTTATCAACAAGTTTGTTTTCCAAACTTTCTGTGGTCGAAACGGGTGGACGATAAAAAAGTATACATATAATTTATATTACGATAAGTGCCGATAAAGACTCAAATCAAAGCAAACAAGTCTCCATGTGGACACAAAATTCTGCGCATTTTTATATCGCAAAACGCCTATCTACCGGAGTGAATAATCGAAAGATTTTACTTTAAAAGTAAACACTTTTTTCTTGTATATTTCCTAGATATCACATGTGTTTACTAGCTAGTTAGTACTGAAGTAAACATTAAAGATTAGTCACTCCATTCCCTATTAATTGAATTATCATAAGAGATAACAGTAAGTAAATGTAAATGATATTTATTTTGCTACGACGATAGCAGCATTGGCTGATAAAAGCTTTCGAGGAAAATATATATTTTTTCATTTGTTAGGAATATGTGTATAGATAAAATTGAATGTATAAATTAATTCGTGGATGTCGAAAAGAATTCAATACAGTGGAGTCCGTTTATTATAAAATTCTACATGAAACGTTAATGAATCAATAATTTTATTGCTTCTTCTTATTCAACAATATGTATTGTTAAGATTTATGAAAAAATGACATCAGATTGCGAAAGTTATAATGCGACAGTAGTCTGTTTTCTTAGTCTTAGAGTGTGTACACACACTATAAACTGTTTTCACTGTATTTTATTTATTATTGTAATACCTTTGAATTACACGCGTGTTATCAGCGCTCTTCCAATCGAAGTCATTTAGATAAATAAACTTGTCCGTGTTCCGATACGTAGGCCGGTGTTGTTACCATTTTCCTACTATCATTCGACATCAGCAGGTGAACTTGCTACATCTTAGACCGCACCGTAATGAAAGAGTGGTCAATATGATTAATTTTTGCAACTTTTAAAAAATGTATGTCTTTTATTGCACGCACGAGTGAAAAAAACACTTCCATTATAATTTCATTATCTCTGAGTATTTATCATCCAACATTATTGTTGTATGAACATACGCTGTAACCTAACAATGCTCACCTTGTACATTCATTATTTATTGATATTATATTATTAATATGAATAGTTTGGTTTAATACGCAGGTTAAACCAAACTAATCGCTACAGCAATGAACAACATGTTTTTTTCTGTCTTTTTAATTTATGGATTTATGTGATTACAAATTCTGCCAATGTCACGTAGCTTTTGTCACACTTTCGCTGGCGTTAATTATCACTTACAAGGACAGACTCAAAATTAACACGATAACCGTCCAGTATACCCTATGGGGTACACGCCAAGCGGTACCGTCGAGTCCGTGTACCCTATGCTTTACACAACCACTAACAAACTTGAAGGGCTGTAGTGTCCTGGATTTTTCATATTAGTTTGTTTTTTTTATTTCGGGACTTGCGGACAGGGACATTTTTTTATAAAAACGCCATGGGACAAATTAAGAAGTATTAAATTGTTGTATGGGGAATTTTAACGTGTTTTAAAACACGCATATGAATAGGGCTAAGAGGAACATTGCTAAAAATCAAAGGTTATGGGTCTACAGGGTGGTACAAAGTACACAGGGTGATACAGGGTACATAAACTCATACAAAGATTCCAAGCTGTTGCGTAAAACGACATTGACAAAACAAACCTATGATTATGAAAACAAATTGATAAGCCTATTTGTTAAGTTATGTCAACTCGAGTGTCTTTGGTTGTTTGCGATGAATTCCTGTTCAATTCTACGCATCAATATGTAAAGATACATGGAATTAATTAAGTTTGTTCTACTTTTCCGAAAGTAGAACAAGAACTTTTCGAGTAGATTAGAACTTTTCTTTCGAAAAAAAAAACACGATGTTTACTTGGAAATCAGCTGTACCTAACAGCCGTATTTATAGAAGTGTCTTGGAAATAACTTTGGCTAAGTAATGTCTTGTATATTTCTTATAAAGAAATTTGAACGCCAGATAAAATTTTAATATAAGTAATTACTAGACTCGTCTATAGGTGCGGCAGTTAATGATAATTAACCTTAAGTTGACTAAAACAACCTGCTTTCGGATAATATTACCGTCCCCGAACACGTAGAAAGATGATGGGTCATATTATTACGTATATGTATTACGATATGTGAACGGCACTTTACTAGTGAAAGTGAGTAGTTGTTAATGTGTCCTAGCAACGCCCCGCGGTTTCCTTTGCGAAAGTCAATCCCGTGGATAAATTAAATAAAATTAAAAGTAGTATCTGTGTTATAATTACGACATAACGAATTTCATCGCAATCGGTTAAGCAGTTTTTTGCGTGAAAGAGCAACAAAAATACACATAAGAACCTACATACTCACAAGTTTTAAAGATTAAAATATTAGTAGGTTAGGATTTCTGCAAACGAATTTGCGTCATGCGTAAGAGTTGACGTGTTGTCTGTATTATCAATACTTAAAATTTGTTTATAAACTACTTATGTGTAGGTTGCTCTGATATAAAATTGATTCCATTAAATATTACCATATTTCCAAAATAAAGAGTTATGTGCAATACATAAACCTTTTATATATTTTTTGAGAAAGCTGCTGTAAATATTTGACTGTATTTAGTTGTAATGAAATTGTAGTTAAGTTTATTGTTATACCTATCCGCCGGTGTATAGGATGTAATCGGTTCAAAGGGAACCTAAATTTTGTATGATATAGTTTCTAAGTAGTTACGATTGTTTCTAGTCTAAGATCTGTACGAATAAATATTTATATTAAACGTAGTAAATAAATTATATTAAAATAATATCTTCTTTTTTTCTGTCTTTTTTATCTAGGTCAAGTTATCCATGTGAACCAAACAATTTTAATAGCCCAAGTTTAAAAGCAGTAGGTACATTACATAGTCAGTCCGGGCCTGAAGAACTTTACTAGTTTAGAAATATTTTTAGCAAGGAAATATATTTCCAAGTACAAGTTTTCTAAGTTTCATATGCCTTGAGCAATAAAAACAAAAAGTAATACTTTACAAGTTATTTAGAACTGAAAGTGGGCCCCAATCTATAATAGACAACGTGGCGTTTTTTATTGAATATAATCTAAATCGTTCATAATTATTATGATTTAGCGAAAGGTAGGTGTATATCAGTAAACATCACTGTTATCAGCTAGCAAATAAAATTATCATCACGTATAATAATGAGAATGACTCGACTGACTTGTATCAATTAGCACAGAGATAACAAGCATTAATATACATATCTACTGAATACGTAAAGGCCTCCAGTTTAAATAGATCGTCAAAACATAAAAGTCAAATGAGAGGCAAGTTCAACATTATGATATACAGGTTGAACCATTTCGATGGGCTTTCAGGGGGATATCGTAAACTATAAGAGATAGCGAAAAATGCTCAAAGGAGTTGTGTCCCCGATTTTGACAAAAACTAAAATGGCAAAATATACAGAACCCGAAATAAGCATAATTTCCCTATACTAATAAATGGTTAATACAGGGACTCGATTCGGTAAGGACATTGCATGCGAAATGCCGTACATTAATTCGTATTCTGTAAATGTTATTTTACTTAATTAGTTAAGTAGCCTTAAAAATTAAGGGCTACCTAGTTATTTAAATAGCTCCCCTTGTTCCTCAGCCAATCAGTATTAAAAGAAGTTGTAGAATGGCTATTATTTTTACTTCTGCAACAAATCGACTTTTGCAATGCTCATGCTCATCACGCCTGTTTGTCGCATGCTATGGTTCTAGGGAATCAGGGCCCCGTCCCATTGCTAGACGTTACCAACTGCAGGTAGAGTTTTGGCGGGAATGCGTTAAGGAGATGTGTTGCTAAATTTTCATTTTTGTGAAACTTAGTTCAAATGCGTGTAAAATGTTTAATTTGGGGGCATATTAATCAATTTTGTTTCGTGAAGGTGTACAAGTGTAAATAAAAGTGAAAACCGGTGCAAAACATGTACTTTAGCTTAGTGTTTTCTCCAAAGCTCCATGAACAAACATTGTAAAAAATGGCCCCCTTTTTACAATGATTCCCTCGACTTGACTTTAACTATGACGACTTGACTGTTTTGTTCAATGCAAATAACTTGCAAATATTGATAATACTTGACACTGGCAAATGTCCGAAAGGAAAAGCCATTTTTAAAGAAGAAGAACTGCAGGTACTTTAAGTATTACAATAGCTTTTAGCAAAGTAGAACAGGTTTTTTTTACCTATGTTAATAAAAAACTAGATTAATTCTTAGAAAAATTAGTATTTAAAAGTAGCTAGGTGTATTAAAATTACAAATGTTATGTAAACGAGTAGATAGAGCAGACAAGTAGTTAACGGCTCTACTTAAAAACGTTCCTAAGGAAAACATTAATTAAAGAATGCTGTCATTTTGACTGATTTTGAATATCACTTACAAAGCGAGATTTAGGGCTGATTTTTCAAATCCCTAGATAGAAATATAGATCTGACAAATAAAATGTAACACCACCGAAAACAAAACATCAAATATTTAAAAATAAAATAAATTTAAATTTAGAAGATCAAAATTTAAAGGCATTTAAATTTGGTTGGGTTCGAACTTATTCGATAGATATTTACTTTTTTATCCATGGAATGAAAAATCGGGCCTTAGTTAATTTAGTGTTATTCCGAAAATTCCCCCTCTAGGAGAAGGCCCTTGCCCTGCAGTGAGACAATCTAACGGGCTGATCATGTTATGTGTAATTTCACTTAGAAACGTCTGTGAGTAGGTACCATCGGCCGGTCTTCATTCTGGTGGCAAGGGCAAGTCATCATCGGACTCTTCTATACTTTTCTTCTTGCTTTCGTGACGGTTTAGCGATCGTCTGAGTGGCTGCAAGCCTTCATGGGCCGACGTTGTATCTCCGTTGTACCTGTTACAAGATTCAATATGAATTTATTAGTACGTACTACAAATCAGCACGCTAGACAAATCACTGTGATTTACGGCCATAACATTATGCTTGCATTATGTTTTTTTTAAGTTTGTCTAATTTGCCAATAAAAAAAATTAATTTTTTTTTAGAAAAAAACTTTCCTATTTCAAGTTCAAGTACTTAATTAAAACTAAATAAATATATTTATTTCAGATATTATGGGCATCCTTATTCATTAATAACTAATTAATATTTAAATTGGAGTTAGTTACATATGTATCTATAAAAAAAACTAATAATGTTTTACAATAATGAGGTAATAAGTAAGCGGTACGAATTATTGAATTTAAAGAAAATAGTATGAAATTTCGACTGACTGAAATTTGAATATTAGGTAGCAGTTAAGTAGGTAATTTTTACTCGGTTGTTACATTTTTAACTTATTATTTTATTTTGTAACCCCAACGTTGCGACTATTGTACAATAGTGTTGGTCGCATTGAAGCATGAGGAGAAGAAGTTAGTTAGGTTAGTTGGGGTAGTGGTATAAAGGTAATTTTAGTCTACAGTTTTAAGACCAACAACGCAGTCATAGCTTTAAATAACCAATTTAAATCTAAAATATTAAATTTGAAGTTGACATTAATTTCTTCTGTCAAGTATCTACCTACATATACGTGATTCAAATCAAATCAAAATATTTTTATTCTTTGAAATATTAATTACATATTTTTTACAAACGTCAAGTAAACTATCATGTCTTCGGAACGCGACGTCCAATGAGAATAATAATAATAATAATAACCCCTGTTGCCTCCTGGCTGTAATTTGCTCGGCTTAATTAGGGTGGCCCAGTTTGTGAGCTGGCGAGTCTCCGTCTGCCATTTTTACGTGTTTGTTGAACATTGTGACGGCAGGCGCCATATTCCCCATAGTTCCCCCCAGTACCCGATCCACTACCAACCCACTTCCATAGCCCAAGTAGTTTTCACCCGTAGTTTATTCATAGTTCTATCCGACCCGGGGGTTGTCCTTGGCTGCATTTTATAGTGCAGACAGGGATAATTGCCGGTTTGGTGTCCATCACATATTTTGAAATTAAAATGTTACTAAAACGGGCCTCTACGTGTTGGCTTCGGCCCCACGCACGCCTTCCAAAGGTCCGGGTGCTCCATAGCCCCGAGAATCCAAAATGGTAACAACAAATAATAATAATAATAATAATAAATTCTGTGACGAACACACAGCGCCATCTAGCCCCGTGGTAAGCTGCTAAGCTTGTGTTACGGTGGCTAGATAACGGATATACTACTTATATTTATTTTTCTTTTGTAAATACATACATATTATACATAGAAATACGCCCAAACCAGATACAAATATTTATTTATAATTTATAAGCATAAATATTTGCACCCAGCGGGAATCGAACCCGCAACCTTCTGTATTGCAGCCAAGCGTTCGCCCAACGCGCCACAGAGGTCGTCAAAGAAGAAGACTTGAATCTCGTGGAGTTATTTTTTTTTATTCTTTTTTTATAGAATCCGAAGAAAGAGAACGCCCGGATAGCTATTTTAATTCTACGAACGACCCCACAAAAAAAAACCGTCATCATAGTAGGCATCATCCGTCTGAAAATAAAATTTACGTTCAAAAGTAAGCCTGCCGGGTTTGTTTCGGTTGTAACTCAATCGACCGATCTCTAATAAATATTCAGAGGGTTAACCCCGTGGCGTCGCATCGCAGTAGTTTTTAGTTCAAACGTCTGGTGCGCAGTAACTTTTAATTCATGTTAACGTCTACGATTACATTTCGTCATTGATTTAAGACGTAATTTTTCATTCCTACTTACGGATCATGTCGAACCGGAATCCCGTCAAATTCGACATTAATATACTAACCTACCTACCTAATACTTTCTTGACTCTACATAAAACACTAATTTTAACAATTTTAAGTGCCTCTTTCACGATCTAGTACAATAAGCAGCCCCTTTGCCATGCCAAGGTTGAATAGAAGAAATCGCTTTGAGCGATAATGCCGCTTATCTGTTCAACGTTTTTTAGTTTAAAATTTATTTCGAAGTTTGTTATATTTGAACACATAATAGTAGTTTATGCACCGAGGTACTAAAGTCCTGTCTTATATAGCGAGCGTCATATTGAATCCAAAGCGTACGAAGGACTCTAGAGGGTTAACTCCCGAGCGCAGCGAGGGTGTTAAAAACTTAACTCCTGAGCGAAGCGAAGGAGTTATGTACCTAGAGTCCTGAGTGAAGCGTGGGATTCAAGCGCCCAAGATAAAGACAGACTTTAGTACCGAGGTGAATACTCTACTTTACACATCTACTGCGAGACAATAAAAGGGCTACAAAAATAAGTATTTAACTAACAACAAAAAAATAGAATAATGCAACGTATATGAAATATATTGACAGCTTTATATTTATTAAATTTAACAATGTTACATCAAAATGACGAAACCACACATCGGCCTTAGCTGATGAAAAAAAAAAGTTGGGTAACTTAACGTAACTTTATACTAACCAAAACTTTTTGCTTTACCCTTCCGTCCATGAAAATAGAAAAAATTTGCCCAGTTTTTATTTTTTTTATGTGTTATGTCTAGGTGGCCAGTTCGAAATGGCCGTATGCTACCAGAACCTTAGTTCCAAATTTAAATTACTTTATGCCCTAGGTGCATAATGTGCACTTTATGCACCTAGGGAATAAAGAGTCGCTTTACGTTGACCTTTTTGGTCAAATAAAGTAACTTTGTAGAGCAGTAGGTGTGTAAAGTATTTTATTTATTTGTCTAAATACCTATCTATCCTCAAGTGAAATTCCAATGGACCAAATAAACTCTGAGTTAACTTTTGGTTGCGTTTGACGGCTCTCAAATAGCACTATCTACTCCTTGGTTAAATTAACTAATACACG
The DNA here is from genome assembly GCA_949358125.1 of Idaea dimidiata. Lineage (NCBI taxonomy): Eukaryota > Metazoa > Arthropoda > Insecta > Lepidoptera > Geometridae > Idaea > Idaea dimidiata. The sequence continues at coordinate 7,075,848 of OX442339.1, read as the reverse complement.
TGACTAACTTGCCAATTAATGTTAGGTACTTGTTAATTAACTAATAACTTGAGGAGAATAACGGTAGTCCTAAGTCTGTTTGTGATTTTGGGTAGTGAAATGCCCCCGAAATTATTTTTCATAAATCATTAAAATTGTTTTACGGAAAATAAGTGTTTTTAAATAAATTCAAAAGTTCTAATGTTATAAGCATACTAAAGATTTTGGTAGATAAGTAGTGAGCGATGGTCCTAACAATGTATGTTAACAAAAATAATAAATTTATACTCGGCCACCAATTCTACATCTTCTACACCAATTGATTTCAATGGGCATCCGGTATGACATCACCTTAATGCAATCGAATATTCGTCGGGGTTAACATGTTAATAGATATCATCATGACACTTTCCATTCTTTGTATGTAAATCGTATTTTTTGCACCTTGAGTGGTCAAACCTTAGCATGTTAAGGACCAGAAGCGGTTTTTATTTATGAAAAACTCTTTACCTTCCCTTGAAGGGATGTGCTACATTTATGTACTTACATTTTACATTTTTGAACGTGCTACATTTTAGACCGTACTACTATACTTATCACATGGTGAAGTTCTTTTTGTCGTGTCGATAAATTAAAAATAAATGTTGTGAACATCACACAGCAGGTAATTTGCTGCCATCAAATTGGTCAGCGTACATCTATTGGTGCAGGGGAAACAGACCAGCAGGGGAAACAGACCAGCCCGTGGCCCTACCGCGTAACTCCCGTCGAGTTTAACTCGACGTCGATTTGGGAATACGATGCTGTCGATAACGAGGTTGGAAAAAGCTACCGCGCAAGGAGCGAGTAGAAATTGTCTATGACTTTAATGTCGACAAATTCTGCTCGCTCCTTGCGCTATAGCTTTTTACAACCCCGTTATCTCCCGCATTGTATTTCGGAAACCGAATACCGACTTGACATTTCTACCACTACTTTATTTAATCGCGGTGAGCGAGATGGAGATATAATTTCCGACATCGACCGATGTTTTCTGAATACCCTTACAGGAGAAATCCCGTTGTTTGTTCGGAAACTCCAGCACGCGCACTCAATCATACCCCCCCCCCCCCCCCAACCGACCCGAGAGGATCTAACGCTCCACCAACCACAATGTCAAAGCTTCAGTACTCACGCGTGTCTCGCGCGCCCGCTCCCCGCCCCGCTCCCCGCCCCGCTCCCCGCCCCGCTCCCCGCCCCGCTCCCCGCGCCGCTCCCCGCACCACTCGCGCCGGAGGCAGGTGGCGCAGGCGCTGCGCTGTCCACACGAGATACGCCTGAAATTATTATTGAGAATAGGTATTTTACCTTAAAGAAGCGTTGTTCTCACATAAGGATTTTTTTATTTTTTTCCCTCCCTTACCTCCTTTTTGCCATCCTCCTTGTTTATGCCAGTGACACTCCCTGACTCTTTACCAATCTTACTCTCACCTGCGTACACCCTCTGATATTTCAACCTCATCCTTCGTTGTCATATTTTTGATTTGATAAAATTGTAACTGATTAATTAATAATTAACTGCAAAAACTGTATTAGTTCTTTGTTGCGTCAATTTTGTGTTATGTTTTAAATATTGTTATGTGTTCGGTTACGTGCGATTTCCTTTCCGTCGTTTAATAAAGAATTTGTATTTGTTCAAAACTATACAGGTCCGAGTACTTACTTCTTATTTGATCTATAGGTGATTGACTCATTCCGGAAGAGCCACTGCCAGCTGAAGTTATAGCTACTGCAAGGAGAAAACAGCTTTCATTATCCATTATCACATAAAATCAGTTGACTGCGCACAAGTATTTCCCACTTACGAAAATAGTGCGTCTTTTTAGTAGCACTCCCATGCAAAACGACGAGTCTAGGTATAGATAGGTAACGCATCGGCGAATCACAAATTTTGATTAGGTATTACCTCAACCCCAGCCCGCAACGGTGAGTTATGTTTCGTAGAAAAATTGCAGTATAAGTAGTCGAATGGCTTTATTGTGTTTGATATTGTAGAGACGCCATACCTCTCCCCCCCTGCTTGGCCCGCGCCTGCGCTCGCTGCAGGTCCCGCGCCCACGCGCCGGTCTCCGCCAGGCCCTGGTCGCCGCACAGCTTCACCAACCACTTCAGACCTGGGGGAATGACCAACCATAGCAGTAACGTCTCGACAAGATTTTTGCTACTGCAAAAATCTTAGTACAAAATTAGTACCAAACAGGATGAGGCGTTTTGGAGATTAATTGGAACATAAGTTTTTTTATGGCAACCATAAAACCTATTTACACATCTTGATGCTAAAATTGGCACCTTGATGACGATGTGTAAATAGGCATAATGAATCACGATCATGTCACTAGAAATCGTATCTAAATCAATCGAGCGGTTTTGAGGATAATTAAAACTACCGGATGCGTTTCGACACGACAAAAACCACCTCTTAACCCACCAACACCAGAGAGGTGTTGGTCTAATGGTAGTGACTTTCTTTCCGTGGGTCATGGTTTTGAAAGCCAACATTCCGCGCACGATAGACTTTTTCTTCAAGTAAATTTTATGTGTGTAGTATATTATGAGGTTACTTTAAAAGCCAATCATCTAATATTTTAATAACTTAACGTTTATGAAAATGTAAATAAATAGTTAACTTACATTGTATGTTGTCCGGGAAACGGGCATTCATTTTCTTGTAGAGAGAGAGCGCTTCTTGATACCGACCCGACCCGCGCAGACAGCCGCCCATTAGTAGACCCCAGCGGGGCTAATAATACACATAATTGGCTCAGGTATAAGATCATTTTTGGTTGGTAGTAACATCAAACCAGCTTAAACAACCGTGATCCAACTTAAACGACCAACAGCAGTGATCTTAAAAATAGTTCCATTGGGCAATTCACGATAGCACATTTGGCGTTTAAGTTGGATGAGCATTTATTGCATATTATGTAAGTTTTACTTGAACGAGTATACCAGGTTGGTTGTATTTGTATACCAGTCGCATATAATTGTGTGAGGCAAGTGACGCAGAACTGCGGCTTAAGAGGTACAAAACTCACTAGTCACCAAAAGCAAATATCTCACCAAAAGGTGAGATATTTGTTGTGGCATTTCCAGTGATTGAAAAACTTAACGTGCCTTACTCCGTAATTCGAAAGGCTTTAGTTATGAACAAGATTTACTGGTTGCAAAGAGTAATCCAGAGAAAAGGCTATGCCTATTCTCCGGATTGAGATGCAAGGCTAAATTCGAAGTCTACGGCCGCATACAAAAACGCAACTCAAAATTTGAGATCTACTTAAACAATTAAGCAGCTATCCAACTCAAAAATTCTCCAACTAATCACAAATTTAGAAGCCGCTCAATTACATCAGTACGCCTTAAATTTTGGCGTTTTGTACCTTTTGATACGGCTGTTAGTCATGAAAAATATAATACTTGATGATTCACACGAGTCATACTTGTAAACTAGGTAAGAATAAGACTGAAAGCAGTGTTGTCAAGCAAATAACTCGTTGAGTGCTGTAATTTTGTCTACATACGTCATTGGGTTGCAGACGTGCCGCACGCCGGTAGTACTGCAGCGCCTCGTCAGGTGCTGCGTCGTTTGCCAGCCACTGCAACGCTGATAGCTCGCACGGCCATATTGCCTCCACCTGGGCAATACAACGTATTTAAAAAAAAACCGGTGCAACACAAGCATCGCATCAAACGGATCGTAATATTCTTTGTATAGAATGTCACACAAGTGCGTCCATCAATCCGCTCATTGGCAATGCCGACGCCCCGCTGCTTTCGTTTGGTCATTCGATTGCTTAAGTTGGCTTGTTGGTTGCGTCGGCAAGCGATCATTGCCGATAAGGTGGATCTACTGTGACAAATTCATCTGTTTGATGCGATGCGTACAATACCGGAAGATGAACACTTAGCTTAAAGAATAGTAGATTGCTCTAAAAGTAAGTTTTTACTAAGCGTTTTCCGTAACTAGTTTACAATTCTCGGCTTAACCATGAAGAAACTGGGTTAGCTAGAATAACATTACAGCCAACACTCACATACAATGGGTCCACACTAAAGGACCTAAGTCCGGAAGACGTGACTGTCCCAAGAAGACTAAATACTGAACCATAGAAATCGCTTTCAGGTTTTATACTGAAGTTACTCAACAACATAGCTGCCCGCGCCCCCTTGAAAAGGTCTCTGCGCCTCCCACTTTGGGAAACGCTGAACTAGAGTGTCACAGATTCAAGACTCATTTGTCGACCTACTAAAGTCCTGGAATACGGAATTTCTTTGGAACATTCGTAAATGTATATTGTAGTCGAAGAATTATTATTACCACCCATATGTCACATAGGCATTAAAATAAAACAGACGCACGTCTTGATAATGATGTTTGGCAGTCTGCGTGTCCCCCATTTCGTTGTGTAGCTGCGCGAGCGCACACGTCACGCCCGCGTCCCAGCTACCGATGAGACTGTACCTGGAACGTTTCCCTTCACGGTTACATTTCCGACTGCATTATTGCTGTAGTATAAAAATCTTACAGATTTGCATCGATCTCAAACTTAAGATATGGCATCAGAAGGAAGATAGTTGAAACAAGCTACTGGAGTAAAGCTACCTCATTTTCATCGACTTCATAGACGTAATAATATTGTTAGCGACAGCCCTGCAGCGGTTTTTCATATTTATGTCGCGTAGAAGGATATGTTTGTCACGTGGAATCAATTGCGATTAAACTTGGAATAGTTATAGTTAACTGGGTGACCTGGAATAACACGTAGGCTACTTTTCATCCCGATATTAAGTTACGCGGGTAAAAACTCGCGGGACGCTGCTATAAACAATAATATAAGTGTATGGAGTTGTAAACCAAATCCTAGAGATCGGAACACGCAGAAGGAAATAGGAGTCGATTTAACGGCGACTTAGGGCTGAATATGTCATACTGCTGGGCAAATCATATTATGATATCGTTAATAATGTGATACCAGTGTTCGGCGGCGGCTAGGTCGTTAGTGACGGAGTGCGCGTGGTGGGCGAGCTGCGCGGCGGCCAGCGCACGCAGCGTGGCGCCCGCGCCGGCCGCGCCGCGCACGCGCGCCCACCGCGCCTCCGCGCCGTCCGCGCCGCCGCACTGCAGGGCCAGACCTGCACGCGTTACATATTAATAGAAAAAAAAACTTAAAAACGGCTGAACTGCTAAAAATTTGTGGGGAGGTAGCTTAGAACCAGAAGAAGGACCTAGGATACATTTTACCCCGATGTTCCCGCGGGAACGGGACTTACGTGGGTAAAACCGCGTGGTGCAGCTAGTTTAGTGATAAAATGTAGCTACAACATTTTCTAACCTTCAAAGTTCGTTCCGTTCAACCAAATGGATATCAGAGCCAACGACGTCATTATTTTAGTGAACACACTTGCATGATTTTGATTATACAAGATGTAACGGGCAAGTCCTTTTAATCCGAAAGGGGGTTGTTCTAGACGTCTAGGCGAACAACTTTTGTTCTACGACATTTGAAAATTCGAACTTTTTTTTTTAAATTTTGAGATTATGTTTCACTGAAAAAATAGCTGTTTTTGAAAATAAAGGTAATTGAAGGTTTGATTGTAGTAGACCAAACTAAATGAAAGGACAACATAAGGTCAATGACCTCGAACTCTAAGAAACAGCTGATCTTCAAGTAAACTTTACACTTAATTTTTTCGAAAAGTACTTCGAATTTCCAATTCCTATTAAAAACAATAATTATGCGCAGAAATTGTTAATTGTTCCATACTACAAAACAGACAATAATCTGAAATTAAAGACGTCTACAAAAATTTCAACCGGACTACCCTAGATCCATGTGGGGCAGCTGTGAGCAAATTATGACGCGGGGTCATTTCAGATCGCTTCCTTTGAGAAATGAATAAAGATTCTTTAAACCTAATCTCTACATACTAACCAAGATCATGCATAGCGACAAGATCAGCGGGATCTAAATGCGTGGCCGCAGCGAGATCAGCGGCGGCGTCGCTCCACGCCCTCGTGGCCTCGAGCGACGCGGAGCCCGCGCCCGCCAGCGCCACGCGCGCGCCCGCCAGCGCCGCCGTCACCCGCGCAGCGCATCCGTACGGGTCGTCGCGGGACGCTGCTTCCGCTAGGGACTTCGACTCTGAGTAGTTGCCCATCTAGATAAATTATTTAATTTTTATAAACAAATATACCTAAGTACAAACGTAAAGGGTGCAAGATTCAATATAAAATAATAATCATTAATTGCTTCATAAGGTAATGGTTTACAAAATCACATTTTGTTTACGTTATAAACCCGGTTGGGCACTGCAATATAAGCTTAAAACTTATAATTTAAGTTAGTACTTATCAATATTTATTGTAACAAAACACAATATTTACCGGGTTTAATTCGCGTTTTATTTATTAACGGTATTGTTTCAATGCTCGTACGTTTCTCAGACTTAATTGAGCTTTTTCAAGGTAGACTGAGATATCAAAGTTACTGTATACTACCGATTCATTATTATTTGTCTCAAAACGTTCCTGTGTACGCAGACTTTGGGTTGCATCGAAATAATGCCATTAATAAATAAAACGCGTAAATATGGTGTTTAGTGTTTTACTTTTTTTATTTCATTGTTCACGATACAGTTGGCGGTTCTAAATTCGAAATTTATATAAAACTATGCTATAGAGCTTGTCTGTGGTAACAGTTCTAATATGATGATGGAGTAAATTGCAGAAGAGTTTTATCATGCATTCAGTTCTTCACTGTCGGGCAAAGGCCACATCTCATGGTCCAAAACGGTAAAGAAAGGTTGTTTTCGTGACAATCCTAATCACAGCCGAGTGTCCGGGTTTAGGTCATTTGTCTGTATTCCCGCGGGAATTCGGAATAAAAGTATATAGTGTAGGAATATGTTATTCTGTGTTTTTACCTATATATATTTTTAAATTTTATAGCAATCAGTTCAGCAAAAAATACAGTGACATTCGCGTTTGGTTATTCGCGTAATAGCAATAGGTTAACGAGTTTATCTTACAGCGTAAGCAAGGAAGGCGGCGTCAGCATGTGCCTCAGCCCTCAGCAGTCTGTCATGCGGATGCGCGCGCGCCACGGCCTTAGCCCGCGCCAGCGCGCGCGTCGCTCGCTCCGCGCCGCCCGCGCCGCACAGCGCGCTGCCGAGCTCCAGTCGAGCGCCCGCGGCCCCGCCAGCACCGCCCGCGCCGCGGAGGGCCTCCACGCACCACGACATGCCACTACAACAGGAATAGTCCTGCCGTTTGCACATCATACATACATCGTAATCTATATCTTCTTCTTATATATGAAAATGAATCCCTATTTCGCGTGGTCACGGCATCACGCCTGAACGGCTGGACCGATTTCGATAATTCTTTTTGCTTTGTATTTGTTATGACCAGGAGAAGGTTCTTATGAAAAAAAAATGGTAAACAGATTTTGATAAATCTTACGCGGGTGAAACTGTGGAGCGCAGCTAGTAAAACATAATATTTCCTGGGTTTAACTCGTATGTGTGATTTTATACACGTTCTTCATGAAATAAACTACGTTACTATTGACTATTATGTATTTGTATCCAAGTTCAAAATGACAAAACATAAGTATGAGTACGGTACCCGGAATCGTCGTCCCTGGCGGTGGTGGGCGAGCAGAGCGCGGCGGCGGCGAGCGCGAGGCAGCGCTCAGCGCGCGCTGCGCCGCGCCGTGACCACCGCGACAGTCGGTCGCCACGCACCACGTCACGCACCACGCACTCGTAAGCGTCGTTCTCCTAAAACACAAGTATAAGGGTGCTTTTCCACGAGAGATGTGCTATGCTACTATGCCATGGATGCGTATGATATCCACCAATCAATCCATGCGTGTGCACCAATCCATTGGTGCACATCGCTTAGCGTATTTTCGTAGCGTAGATTTCGCATCTTCGCAGCACAGCCGCATAGCACATCTCTGGTGGCGAAGCAGCCTAATCTGTGCATAATCAAGTCCCAACGCGAGAAAGCACCTCATTTGAGGAGGTCTATTTGCGAAAACCTAACCCGTTAACAATTACAATAATTACAGAATTATTGCCCCAACGCGAGTTTGCCGGCGATACTGCTGAGTGTCAACCGTAACCGTACCGTCAGCAAACACGCGTCTTGTCTGTTGTAAAAACCAAAATGGTTGTCAGTCAAATGCTCTTCGATTAATCATCGTTTACAATTTCACAAGATGGTGGTATCGATAGATCCAACATAAAACACGCTTATTTATAAGATACCTGATCCCACACTTTACCCAATAGTTGCGCACCAACTCGCGGCGCTCTTACTAATCCTTATAAGTTAATGAGATCGGTTATAAAACTCACAAGCTTTTTAAATTTACAGGATTTGTAAACCTAGTTATCTTTTACCGGTTCTTAATCGCCTATTGGTGGCAAGGGGACCCGGTAAAATGTAACTATATAAAGCTCACGTCATCGATAGTGATATCCTGATGATAGGTCGGCGGCTCGACATCCAGCATCGCGTGGAACGCCGCCTTGCCTCCTTCCGGGTCGCTCAGTGCTACTGAACATAGCACTAGGTGCAGCCCTACATACAAAATTTATACCCAAATATTATTTGTACAAAACATGCAGAGCTCAACAATAATGAATAAAAAATAATTGATCATTTCATCAAACATTAGATGATTTATGGATATTTATGGCTATTTATGGCGCTGTAGTGTCCAGGATAATGTTAGATGGAGTAGACTTGCCCAGCAACTATACCACTCTTCCAGCCTAAGCAGTGAATAACTCAACAATGACACTGATGTCTCATCAATAAAAAGTAATTAGATGAAAAAAATGTTGCCTGGAAGATATCGCTTTCAGCGATAAGGCCGCCCATTATTCTTCCTAAATTTAAGCTGCATTTGTTTCTATCTATTTATCTTGTAATTTTCTCCAAAAATCCTACACGAATTTTTGAAAAGTGTTTCAATTAGATCCATACACAAAAAAATGCAATTTTTTTGGTTCATAAGAAAAAGCGGTGATAGATAATAATAACAAAATCCCGGGGGCTCTAAACGCGCAGAACTAGTAAACGAAAAAAAACAGAAGCCTAATAAAACTCTAATAGCCTTTACCTAATCAAAAACGTGGAGTAACCGCGGAGAGGATTTTTTTTATTTTTATCTGTCAACTTTGAAAGTTCTTGTCACGGAAAAAGACAAAGCACGTTCTCACTACTCCGACCTTACTCCACGTTTATTGATAAGCATGCTATCAATGAATATCTCGATATTTTTAAAAGGTCGTTCGAGTGGGAGGCGAAGACATTACAGTACCAGCCAGTTACATGTTACGTTACCAGTTTGGAAGTCGCCCTGTTCGTGCATGATGTGTTGAAAGTTAGTGACCGCGTCGCGGAACTTGCCCATACGCACGAGTAGCAGACCGATGTTGTGCATCACTTTCATTCTGGAACAGGAATCATACAGATAAGGGATAATACTCATTTAACACGCAGAACCAAAGAGACACATTTATGGCATAAATACTTATCTCCGGCGGCAATCGAACCCGCAACCCACTGCATCGTAGCCCGACGCGCCCCAGAGGCCGTACCTATAATATTACGGATGATTCTCATTAGAACGGGCCGTGGACGGGCCGGGGCCCCTATTATTATTATACGGCCTCTGCGGCGTGTTAGGCTGCGATGCGAAAGGTTGCGGGTTTGATTCCCGCCAGAAGTTCTTGTGCTAACCATAAATGTGTTTCTGGTTCTATGTGTTTTCTATAATATTATAAAGCTGAAGAGTTTGTGTCTTTGATTGTTTAGTTGTTTGAATGCGCTAATCTCAGGAACTAATGGTAAGAATTGAAATATATATTTTTTTGTGTTTTAAAGTCCATTTATCAAGGAACGTTAGGTTAGGCTGTATAACTTCATAGAATAGAATAGAATAGGATAGGATAGGATAGGATAGGATAGGATAGGATAGGATAGGATAGGATAGGATAGGATAGGATAGGATAGGATAGGATAGGATAGGATAGGATAGGATAGGATAGGATAGGATAGGATAGGATAGGATAGGATAGGATAGGATAGGATAGGATAGGATAGGATAGGATAGGATAGGATAGGATAGGATAGGATAGGATAGGATAGGATAGGATAGGATAGGATAGGATAGGATAGGATAGGATAGGATAGGATAGGATAGGATAGGATAGGATAGGATAGGATAGGATAGGATAGGATAGGATAGAATAGAATAGAATAGAATAGAATAGAATAGAATAGAATAGAAGCGGAGCATCCTTGAAAAATGTTGCAAAAACGGGAAAAAATACCCCTTTAAAGAGCTTCTGTCGCGCGCACTGAAGTACTATGCAAACTTAGATAATTATCTTTGTACTAGGCGTGCGCGGCTACGGGTACGGTACCTACTTACGCGAATTAAAAATGGGCGCTAGCTAGGGTATCATAATTATGCGTGATGACGGCTCTACGATGACAACTTTACAGTAGATCTAGGGACATTTACGTAGCATTCGTTTGTTTTTGTATTGTTTAATGTTTTTAATAAATACACATTATACTTATACCTTAAGTCTTTTTCAGCAGTAGGGGTCTGATCTAAAGCCATCCTATACAACTTCAGCGCTTTAGGGTGTTCTCCCATTTTGAAATAAATGTTACCCATGTTGACCTAAAAAAAAATTAATTAATTCTGTTGTAAACTGCAGAGAATCTAAATAACATTTCTTAAACTTACCTTTACCTACACTTAGAAAATACTGTTTTTGAAAAATGACTTCAAAAATACCGAAGAATTGAGAAAAGAAAGAGAAACTTTTTATGTTCACTTCTATACAAGATGTAACGGGCAAGTCCTTTTAATCCGAAAGGGGGTTATTCTAGACGTCTAGGCGAACAACTTTTGTTCTATGACTTTTAAAAATTCGAAGTACTTTTCGAGAAAATTAAAAAAATTAATTAAAATTAATTAAATTTACTTGAAGATCAGCTGTTTCTTAGAGTTCGAGGTCATTGACCTTATATTATCCTTTCATTTAGTTTGGTCTACTACAATCAAACCTTCAATTACCGTTATTTTCAATACCAGCTGTTTTTTCAGTGAAACATAATCTCAAAATTTTCAAAAAAAAGTCGTAGAACAAAAGGTGTTCGCCTAGACGTCAAGAACAACCCCCTTTCGGATTAAAAGGACTTGCCCGTTACATCTTGTATAATCCTCCATACACTAATTATTTAGAAAAATCGTGTTATTTATTAGAACAAAAAAATAAAATCCAAGAAAATAATCTAAAAACAAGTTAATATTTTCAGAAGCTTCTGTAATTTTTGTCTAAGCTTTTCGCGATTTTACATAATAAAATACAATATTTACCTACCGCCTTTTACTCATCATCATCATCGGTCATCCTTGAAAAAGCTATCTGTAATGTTAGCGAAACCTCGGTCGTTAAAACAATGCCGTTATTAAATAAAACGCGAGTAAAACCCGGTAAATATTGTGTTTTATTAAAACCTTCTGTAGTACAACTTGACTAACCTTTAGTCTATTTGCATGAGGAAACAACTTATTTCTTGTGAGCAGCTGATATGTGTTCAAAGCTTCGGTGTACATTTCGTTCAGCGCATACTGCCCAGCCAAGTTACAGAGCACCGCGAACGTCAGGTCTAAGTTGTGTGTATCTCCAAGATTCGCTTGTTCCTGCATTCTTATCAATTGACGTTCTAATGCGGACGCTTCTTGCGCTTTGGCTAATGCCTAAAACATTCAAATAAATATTTCGCATTATTTTTATTGCTCAAGGAATTTCTACCAGTATTCTCTGTGAGTGAAATTTTAAGATGTATTTTTCCTTTAAAATATTTCTAACATTAAAATAATGTTATTTTTGCTACGTCCCGCGGTTTTGTCGTGATTCCTGATTCCGTGGGAATATCGTGATCCAAAGAAGCCTATTTTATTCCTCGATAAAGTAGTTTTAGTTGGTTGGTTACAACCGACGAATAAATCTTCCCATTTAATATTTCTTTGTTTTTATTGCTAAGGGCATATTACATTTCAAGGCAAAGGAATCCTGTGTAGCACAGTGGTTAGAGCCCTCCCCTGGTTAGCGAGGGGGCGCAGGATCGAATCCTGTCATGGGAACTTTTGTTGAAAATATATTTCCTTGAGAAAAATATTTCAAGTTTTAATCTTCCCATTTTATATATAAGTATAAAAAGCAAATAAAATGACCACATTCAGATTTTGAAATCGCTATAAGTACATCATAATTGTGGGGTGTCAAAACAGAACAGACAATCTGAAAATAACTGTTTACCTTCTCTTGTATTTTCAAAATGTCTGTTCTCGTAAACTTACTTGTCCCAAATCGATATCTCTTTTAGTAGAGGAATCATCGTCGGGGTCGGGACGTGCGCTCAGCATGCACGACTCTTCCACCAACGTCATTATACGAGCCTCCATGTTCCTTATTTTGTCTTCTATACTGAAATATTACAATTGCAAGCTATTTCATAATTTATTACAATTATTTGACTACAAGTGTGATCATCATCAACAAAAAATGACTAGTGGCGAACCTTGACCGCGTGTTTCTACGTCTCTGTTAGTTTATGGATTTTTATATTTTTATTACTAATTTTAAATTATTGTTTTTAAAGATGTAATATTTAAAATACTTACTAAAATTACTTATTAACGGGGTATTTACCATGTTTAATAATTTAAAATACTTAGTTTATTTTGAACAAAAGCGAAGCACCAGTTTCGCCAAGATTTAACAAAATACTGCAAACAATAATAGGGTAGATTTCTTCTTTTTTTAAATTAAAATATCTTCTACCTATATCTATACTTAGTAGAATAAAGGAAGAGAGGGCAAGTCTGTACTTGGAAGTAAATAAAAAAAAAAGTTTAGGGGAGTTAGAAAAAGTAGTAGAACAAAATTATATAATTTTTAAAATTCGTGTCTGTCTATCTGTTTGTTCCTTATACAATTAAAAACTACTGATTCGATTGAAATCTGATTTTTAATACTGAAAAGTTATATTTTCGAGGAACCTCGTGTTATACTTAACTTCGAAATACAATTATTAGAACCCGAGTAATAAACGAAAAAGGCTATGCACTATTTCTGCGCAGACGAAGCCGCGGGTAACAGCTAGTTATGAAATAAGATATTACTACGATTGAAGAAATATATTTTTGGTATTCGCTGCGCTTCGCTTGTTCCCGGTAATCGTAAGGCGGGATTTCTTCATTGCAAATTGAACAATCGCATTCTTCTTCTACCTTCATTCTATGTTTATTAACAATTGCAGTAAAAGCAGCAGTATTAGTAGGACAATTTATGCAATAAGTAGGAAATGTAGGATAACAAAGTAGGCTGTTTTTAAGCCTACAAACCCACTTAAACCTAATATTTTTTCACAAAATCTACCTAAAATCGATCGAATATCTAAACTCGTGCTCTATTGGCCTTGAGTACCTACCGTACTGTCGCTTTCAGTACTCATTATTTATCACAAACAAGCTACAATTTTAATCAATCAATAGTCCAGTAGACTTAGATAAATGTCCACCACCGAGTTTACTAATTACGGTCAGGTTCATATAAAAGTGGTCCTCCCCACCAACTTTCAGCTAAATCGGTTCAGCCGTTCTTGAGTTATAAATGGTCTAAGTAACTAACACGACTTTCTTTCATATAATATATAGATTATAGATATAACAATTATTAGTTTGCGGCAATTCCTCCAGTTGACCATATTCCTTAATGAACTCACGTGTCTTCCTTATTCTCCTCCCTGGAGGGCAGGTCCCTCGTGGTGGAAGTGAAACCGGCCGCGCGGACCGCCGTGACGGGGCGCGCGGCCGCCGTGCCCGCACGAGATGCGCCCGCGCCGCGCACACTCACCGTGCCGAGCCGCATCATCTGTAACGTTAGATCACTTTATAGTCTACAAGCTGCACCCCACGGTTTTTCCCGCGTAAGCCCCGATCCCGCGGAAATATCGGGATAAAAAGTAGCCTATAATTTAATACAGATCTCCAGCTTTCTGGATACCAAGTTTCATCGCAATCGGTTGAAAAGTTTTAGCGTGATTGTTACACAAATATCTAAAGTTTCGCATTTATTAGTTACTAGCTGCGCCCCGCGGTTTCACCCGCTTAAGTCTCGTTCCCGCGGGAATATCGAGATAAAAAGTAGGCTATGTATAAATAGGTTCCCAGCTACCTATATTTCAAGTTTCATCGCAATCAATCGTAACAACCTCACATACATACCTACATACATAATACATACATACTTACATACAAACTTTCGCGTTTATAATAGCAGTGTTTTACCTGAAAATAAAACACATATTAAATACTTACCTTATTTGGAGCTTACTGTATGAGATAGCGTATTTCCGTTTCCGCCCGCATATGTCCTTCTCTTTCTACCTTCATCTATCTATCCCTCTCGCACATCCCCACTTTCCCCACCAGGCAGGGTCCCGCGGTCCGAATAGGGAGTGGGACTACCTAGCTTCATTGAGTCGAAAACCCACCAGGCAGGGTTTAAAGTGTAAGCTCCAAATAAGGTAAGTATTTAATATGTGTTTTATTTTCAGGTAAAACACTGCTATTAAATTCTTGACCGTTATTTGGAGCTTACTGTATGAGACGTGTTTGTTATCGCCTGGTGAAAGGGGACGCCAATGTGACATATTTATAAGTCCTGAAAATTAGGTAGGTAGGATTGAGGAAAGATCATTATATTGTGTAGGATCTATCCAAAATTAGGGATGTGCTTGAACTTTAAAATACATTATAATATACGTATTTCGCAAGAAAATACAACTTTTAGCAGGTAACATAGATTTATTCATAAGCAAACAAAACTTGTTTTCAAGATCAATCGAAAGAAGTAACATAATTATAATTTTATGCTTAGATTAGTTTAGATATCTAAAGAATAATCAAATAAGATGACAATTATTATTAACATTATGTAAGTCAATCAACTGGATTAAAAAGTCTAGTAATAATATTATTATCGGTATTTTGAATAATTTCTCTCCTATAAAACCGAGTAAATGTATTTCCGGACCTCCAATTACCTCTTGAAAGAATTTCGTCCAAGGGGAAATTGTCGGCCCAGTTCTTTGAAGCGACAGCCGAGCGAAGGCTACCTGGAGTACTAGAGATACCAGCCTCAACCAAAATACTTTTAATCCATCCCGATATAATAGTACGAGAAGCTTCTTTTGGTTGGTTACGGATTGTCACAAATAAATTGGTAGAGTTAGCCAGACTACGCCTATTCTCCAAAAGTCGAATCGTTTGCTTAATCCAAAACACTGGGTTCAGGTTTTTATTACTATTATTTGCAAAAAAATTCCATCCAGATTGTCTAAAAGATGCATTATCTGTTTTAGAACCGAAAGTAGGCCAAAGAGTGAGACTGTCGTTATTTATAACTAAATGTTCTGGATCTACTGTCAATAAGGTTAAGTCATGTACCCGTCTTCCAGAACATAATAACAGAAGGGTAGCAGTATGTCTAGATACAGCAAACATATTATTTTCATCTGGGCCATGTGTGCTAAGATATGAAGCTAACTGGTCTATGTTCCATATAGGTGGTTTTCTGGATGGAGGCTTATTAAGAGCAATTGATTTTAAAACGTGCTTCACAAGGACATGAGAACTCAGATGACCAGAGTCCTCTGTGTTACACAAGGTAGCCACTACAGATTTGTGGAGTAATATAGTATTATATGATAACTTATGTACAAGATATAAATCAGCAATAAAACGAGCCAATATAGGTCCAGTAGGATGCACCGGATTGATTTTGTGCTTATTGGTCCAAGAAATCCATCGGTTCCATGCTACCTGGTAAGTTCTGCGGGTCGAGTGACGCCAGGCATTATGGAGTAGGTTTAGCTGGCTATTATCCCAATCGATTAAACTCCCTGACCACCCCCACATTTCCAAACTTCCATTGTCATTTTCTGTACTTCGGGAGGTGGTAGGCCCGTCACCATGTCTATCAAGTTCAATTCTAGGTTGCGTATCGTGAATGGGGCTGCGATCGCTCGAGATTTCAAGTCGGCTCTCCAGAATACCCGATTCCATCTGGGTACCACAATCAGAAAAATTCCTTTCGCTAGGTTGAGATGCGACAGCACCTTGGGAATCAGATAAGGTGGAGGAAATACCCACGCTAAGTGATAAATCCAAGGGCAAGAAAAAGCATTGTGATACAGAGCTCGAGTATCGTTGAGATCTAATGATACGTAATTGCTTACCACATGTGCTCTCCCTGACGCAAACAGGTCCACCATTGGGATCCCGAATTTCCGAAAGATTATTTTCGTGCAATGGGGAAGCAAATGCCACTCTGGCGCTGAGCGATGACGGGACAAGTGGTCGGCATGGCTGTTGTATATGCCTGGTATGTGCTGTACAATCAAATTTATCCGGTGACGGTTTAGAGCCTGGTAGACTTTGAGCGTGAGAGTCAACAGGAGTAGCGATTTTGTCCCCCCCTCGTTTCGTAGGTATGCTACAACGGTGCGATTGTCGCATTGCACTAGGGTGGTTGATTGACACAGGAGGTCGCCCCGTGATTCGAAGACTTTTAATATAGCGAGCATCTCCTTGGCGTTGCAGTGAAGGTGCTTTTCTTGGGCCGTCCAATCTCCCGATAAGGGGAATCCGTCTAGTTGTGCACCCCATGCTAAATCGGAGGCATCTGTTGTTAAGAAGTGAGTTGGCGGCGGCAGATGTATGGCTGAGAATTGGTGGCAATTTTGAAGCCACCATTTCAACTCGTCTTGAGCTACTTGAGACAGAGTTATTGTTTTGTTGTGGGAGAGTATTAGGGAATTCAGACATCGTTGCAGATATCGATAGTGTAGTCGCCCCGTTGGAATGGCGAAGCTTGCAAAATTTAGAAACCCTACCAGAACTTGTAAGGTTCTTAGGTCCGAAATTCCAGTTTTTGGTATCGACTTCACTTTTTCCGTGAGTTTGACTATTTTGTCGCTTGGCAGGTACTTCTTGTTTTCCCACGGATCCCATAGAATGCCCAGAAACACGAGACGTCTCTGAGGTGTAATTATAGACTTCTCGGTGTTTACCTGCCATCCCAGGTATTGAAGACGATTTAATACCACCTGGACGTGTTTTTGAAGGCAGTGAAAATCCTGATGGGCCAATAAAAAATCGTCTAGGTAAACGATAATTCGAATGCCTTGTTTCCTCAAATCTTGTGCAACCCAGTTTGTGAGAGAAGCAAAAATTTTCGGGGCCGTATTGAGGCCGAAAGGAAGGCAAGTCATTTGAAGAAGTTCGGACCGATAAATGACGCGTAGAAACCTTCTGTGTGATTTGGCGATAGGCTGGTGAAAGTAAGCCTGAGAAAGATCCACTTTGCATAGCCAATCCTTTGGTTGAATGAAATCTGGGACCCGATAGAGGTTTATTAGCTTGAATCGATCCGTGTAAACGTACTTGTTCAGGGCTTTTAAATTGAATATAGGCCGGTCGGTGCCGTCGCCCTTCGGCACAAGGAACATGGTAGAAACAAAACTTGGAGAAATTCGGGTAGTTTCTAGAATACCCTGGTTCTTCATTTGATTTATGATAGCAGACATGGCATGTGACTCCATCGTGCAAAGAGGACCTCCTGTTACTTTGGGAATTGCAAGAGGAGGTCTTTGAACAAAAGGTATTCGATACCCTCGTAAAATGCGTAATAGAAAACTCGGGGCTCCTAACTGTTTCCATCGTTTCCGATAGTGCTTTAATCGACCGGCTCTGAACGCCTTCGAGTCATTTCTTTGGTCTTTTGTTGGCGGGGTTGGTCTCTGAAGGCCCACCGACGCGTTTGCGGTTACCTTGGTTTTGGCCTCCATTTCGTCTGCCCTCTCGCGAACGAAAGGAACCTCTAGAAACGTGTCCCGTGCGACGGTCCGAATTGTAGTGACCATATCCTTGCGAAGGATGAAATTGAGAACAACCCTGCGTGGGTTGGTATGAATGCTGATAGCGAGGGCGCTGTGCACAGCATGTGTGTGAGGTATCCTGCGCGGGACCATGATTGCCAGTCGACCCCTGCGGAGGGTGACGTTCAGCCCCGCTAGCTTTAGCTTGCGCAGCGTGAGCATTATTGCGGGGCTTGGCTAAGGGCAAAAAACATTTCTTTACACCACCAGCTTTATCAAGCACAGTTATAAAAGGATCAGTGCTGAAAAGGTTTTGATCTGACGGAGGTACTTTGCGTAAGGCTGATTTAATCAACGGATCGCGAACATGATTGATGATTCCATCACGACGCATTTGAACAACCTCTGCCCTGTGGCCACAAATTAACTGTAGAAGGTCTGCAGAGACTTGGGTATACTCACCCGTAGAAAAAATATCATTCAACTTTTCAAGTAATTTTTCTGTACTGAGTTCACTTTCTTCTCGCGACCACGCCAAAAAAATTTGTAAACTTGTTTGCAAAGCTTTCCTTTGTCTTAGAGCACATAAAGTTAGGGCCGCGTAGGCTTTGTCTACGTTTACGAGATGGCGTAACTGATCGTAAGCGCGCACCTCTTCATTAGCTTCAAGTTCTACAAAACCTGGACTTTGATTATAGAGTTTTTGCACTTCAGAATAGCGAACTTCGGACCATTCTTGTTTGCCAAAATGTTGAATTCCAGCAAATATATTCAAAAACTCTTGTGAAGCCTTAGGAACTGCGGGTTCCTTCAGCTTCGTTTCGAAATCGAGTTTAATTTGTAACTCATCTTGATTTACATGACTATTACTATCATCGCGACAATCCGAATACAACTTACCACTAACATTATCGTCTATATATGATTCATCGTGATTTTCTTGACAATCTAAACAATCGTTATTATATTGATCGTTAACTAAGTTGTGAGAGGGAGGATAACTATTTCCTACCGCTAACTGTTTGTGGAGCTCGCTCATCTGTTGTTTAATTTGCAAAAGTTCATCTTTATGTTTACGACTACGTTTGCCCCCCCTTCTTTTGTTATATCTGTGGCGATGTGAGCGCTTCTTTTTGCGCTTTGCCGCACTATCAGAAGATGAACTGGAGGATGTAGTCGATGACGAACTACTAGAACTCGAACTGTCTGACCTTATTTTCCGGGATTTACGCCTTTCTGAGGTGTTTGCAGGTGGAGCACACGACGTGCGCCTTGCTGGCTCAGGCGGTGGTGTGCGCTGGCCCGAAGTATCCCGTGGATTGGTGTGGTCCGTTGCCTGATCTTTCGAGGAAGCTTCCATTTTTCAAATACTATTCACAAACAGAAAATAGAAACATTTAAAGGAAATATGAAGGTAGATTTATATTAATAATTTCACGTACAATATTTGAATATCGAACGGCAAAAACCGTTAAAATGTTTAATATTACGTTAAAAATCTTAGTATATCAATCTAAATTATAAAAGATTTATACTTTGAACGTAAAAGACCGTTAAACTTTTTATTTGAACTTCACAAAAATGAAAGTATAGAATGTTCATTATACTTACACGTACTTATTTAAATTTTTTAGAGGACACAATTTTACTTACCAATTTTTGGTTCTTATATTGTAAAATAGGCGAAAATGTAGATACTTATTTTACACTAGGTTGGTGAACAACCGATCGCGGCGGAAATCAAGACGCCAATGTAGCTAGGTAGTCCCACTCCCTATTCGGACCGCGGGACCCTGCCTGGTGGGGAAAGTGGGGATGTGCGAGAGGGATAGATAGATGAAGGTAGAAAGAGAAGGACATATGCGGGCGGAAACGGAAATACGCTATCTCATACAGTAAGCTCCAAATAACGGTCAAGAATTTAATATTAGATGATATTAGTAAGAAGTATCCAGAGTAATCCACATTATTTCCTCAATACTTCATTCTCTAAGTACCTATGGATTGGTTTAACTAGCTAGAGGGTTTAGAAACGTAGTGATTATATTCTCTTTGGTTTAGAATGTAGAATGTTCACTTTCAAACTTTATATTCGGGTCTTCGGTTTTCGCAATGATCATGATGGTATGAAACATTTAAACTCTTTTTTTTTTGGTTTCTTTTTCCCGTTGTTTCAAGCTTTGTTTGAGAGTGAAAGTGTAAGTACGTGCTTCCTCGTAGGTAGATCCATTCACTGCAACCGGAAACTTTTGGCCTTTGTCGCGCGCGTCGGAGTTTTCCCGAAATTAAAAGAGCATACATACTACAGAAATGTAGCTTAAAATTTAAGGGGTACCCATCTAAATAATTGATCAGCTTTTAAATATAAAATAAGTTTTTTTTTGGTTTGAGAATTGTTTAATTAAAACTCGAATTTTGATTACCTATAGTACCGTTTCTATATTCGGCCGTAATTAGAGTCTTCAAGTCAAGAGTAAAGAGTTTATTATAGCCAAGCATGCTACATGAATTAATAGACCTTATCGTAGCTTACCACAGGTGAGGTGAAGGGGGGGGGGGGGGACTCAAGGGAGTTAATTGCCAAAATACTCGAAGAGATGATAGCGATAAAGCGGCTGTTTACCTTTTGAACTGATTAGAGTTCAAATAGCTATCGCAAATTGTATTTTTAGGAAGACGTACCTACTACAAAACGAAATAAACCTTTAAGCTGCAAAAGATTTATCCAGAAAAACAGAATTAGAACAAGTTTTAATCCGCTTCCTGGCTGATCAATCAAATTCCTTGCCTGTGTAAAACTGGATAAAGAAAAGAAAAAATAAAAAATACTGACCCCTGTACCCATACGGCTTGGCAATTTCCTACCAAAACCAGCAGTCCTCAGAGTTTCTTGAAACGCCTCATCATCTCGAAGGTTCCTAGTATCGAGTGCGGGAGCCACTTCATTGAACCCCGTATATATCTCATCATCGTCATCCATTATGATCGCAGTACGCGGTTTCACGTCCGTACCTATACGCGATGCACTATAATACCTAGAACTCAACATGTTTTATTCACAATTTCGATAATTTTGCGATTAACTGCGAACATGTGAATGTGACTGGATATGTCCACGTTTGTTGTGACGCTGTAACCATGACAACCGCTATGACGACGTCACATCGACGTAATCTAATTAAGTTCGTGTCAATGAGTTTGTTATGAGCACGTTCGTGAAGTTTCTTCAACACGTGAACCGAAGTCTATTGATTTTTTACAACGCCCGGCCCCGGCAACAAGTTGGTTGGAAGATATCGCGAAGGTTGTAAAGTAAATTATAAATTGAACGGCAATACACACAATGTGGTCTCGTTAAGACTTAGCTAATCGGATAGGCTTGTCATATGGGTGCTAGTTTGATAGAATGCCACCTGCGTGTCGGCTTGGGAACTATAGAAATATTCCCATAGCAGAAATTAAACCCGCAACCTACCACAGTCACAGAATGTTAGTTCATGGTGCAACAGAGGGTGAAGATAGACTTTTCTGTAGCCACCAACATAATAAAACACATTATTTACCGGGTTTTATTTAATAACGGCATTATTACAAAAGTACCGAGCTTTCGATAACTTTACAGATAGCTTTTAAAAGGTTGACTGAGATGTAATTCGTCTATTTTATTTAAAAGTTACTGTAACTTTTTAGAATATTAAAAAGACGAATTACAATTATAAGTCATCCTTGAAATCGCTAACTGTAAAGTTAGCGAAAGCTCGGTATTTTTGTAATAATGCCGTTATTAAATACTAGCTGTTACCCGCGACTTCGTCTGCGTAGAAATAGTGCATAGCCGACTTTTTCGTTCATTACTTGGGTTCTCTAATTGGATTTCGATGTAAGTATACCACGACGTTCCTCGAAAATAGAACTATCCAATATTTAAAACCAGATTTCAATCGGATTAGTGTTTTTTAATTGTATAAGGAACAAACAGAGAAACAGACAGCCAGACATGAATTTTAAAAATTACATAATTTTGTTCTACTATACTTTACTTTTCCTAAGTTCCCTAAACCACTTTTTTTTTAATTTACTTTCAAGTACAGACTTTCTGTGCTGTTTTTATTGTAAGTATAGAACAAAACGCGAGTAAAACCCGATAAATAGTGTGTTTTATTATTATGCATATTTCAAAGAAGCTATTTTACCTATATTTTGGGATTATTCTAGATGTTAACCTATCTGTGCTCGTTTGGTTTCAACCTACGTGATTTTATTATCTTCAACTGGTTTTATTCTAAGGATTTCTTTAATAAAAGATCAAAATTACATTCAATATTTATTACATGATCACTATCCAGTACATTCAAGTTCCTTCTCAGATTTCGTCGCACCAATGTAACAATTAAAAAAGATCTAACTAAAAAATTGACTGTAAAATGAAACTGAAAATCACAAGTACAAGTATTTATAAACACCTTGGGAACAGTGATGGAAGACACTGAAATATTGTTCGTGAAATACAAGAAACAGTATCAGTTTACACTTAACAAAACTAGAACGATATCTCTATTCTAATGAATGATTATTGATTACATAGAATCGCCATCGCTTTTCACAATTCATTACACACCCTATCACATTAAACATTCAAAAACTCTGATATAAAAATAAATTATTTCAAAAGTTTTCACGTACCATCATAATTAAACGATGCATGTTATACTTAAAATTCCGATGCATGTCCTTACAAATACCAAGTTGATGAAAAAATTATATAATTTTTAACAACGTGAAATTAATTTTCGTGACCCTATAAGACTAGTAAGAAATGCAAATATTAGTATTTTTGTACATTTTTCACTTATCATTAAGATAACACCAGATAAAAACAATAGAAATCTAATAACGGAGATATGACTTAGTTTATAACAATCCGTACTTGTTTATTATCTTATACCACATCCAATGTATCTTTGCATTATCATCTTTATATATTTTACAATTTTTATTTTTAATATTTTTTTCTACATTTGTACTTAATACGAAGGTTTAAAATTAAAGTTAAATATGGCATCACATAAAATAGATAAACATACTCTTCATTATTGTTTCTAGACAGCTTTAGATATTTAAGCTACTAAACTTTATTTAATGTATGTCATGTCTATACAATTAACAACATATCAATACAACATTGGACTGGAAGTTGAAGTAATATTGTCAAAGATACATTTAATATTTAAATTTTAGACATACACTACTGAAATCATTCACTCTTGCATAAAACGGCCGTACGAAATTCGAGCCTATATCTTTGCTCAACTAGTAAAGAATGCAGATTGTTCAATTTACCCAGCTTACTTGTCGACAGTGAAAAGAAATTGCTATTCTTTAACCGTTTTAAACTCGGTTGATGAGAATAAACATTGGAAAACATTTTTCGTTATTATACCTTACTTGGAACAGTAGCATTAGTTAAGAATCTATTTCACGAAAGTTTGTGCTATCTCGTCCACAGTCTAAAGTGTGTTATTTCGACCCGCAACAGAACACATTACAACCAGTTTGAAACGGCCATTAAAGAACGAATTGGGTTTAAATAATGATGAATGGCAGACGGGTTTTTATACAGCTTTTATATTGTTCTTATTGCATCAAGATGTCATTTTGTATGACGAAAAAATTAAGTAATTAATAAAACTTTATCTAATTTTCCAAGTAAACGCAGATCAAATTCAAAGCAATTCGTGTGATAAACTTTTAGATAAGATTACAATTTTCTTGTTTATTTTATGTAGCAAACCAGTCAATTATTCTTTTTTACGTGTCTAGGAAAATAGGTACCAGAAAGAACAATGGCGGCAAATTACTTGCACTAAAAAGCTTGTTATATAAATAATTTATATTATAAAATGTTCGTTACCAAGTCTGAAATAGATAATTGTATTTTAGGACTTCGTTTCGTTTTGTATGTATAATGTATATCTAGACGACATTGTAGTTTTATCTGACTACTGTGATCTCTAATTTCTAAGAATTTTAGTGGCTTATGGTGCCATTGTCACAGTGACATTTAAGTATATAAAAGGGTGGAACATTAGTAAACATCATGTTTTTTTTTGTTATATTTTAAAGTGTTTCCTACACTTGGATAACTATACTTAAAGAAATACTTTCCAAAAATTTCGCACCCGACAGGACTCGAACCTGCATCTCTGGGGATCCGTCCCAGCGCCTTTTCCAATTTGGCCACGGATACGTGTTCAATCGAGTCGAAATTAAGGATTCTGTCGGGTGCGAAATTTTTGGAAAGCATTTCTTTAAGTATACATCATGTTTTGTTAAATATATTTTCCATAATGAATGAGTTAAAACTTCAAATTGAATATTTAAAGCAAGCTATTTTTTTAGTCAAATAAAATAACGTCTAAAGTCTTTCTTGAGATTCAGACACGAAATGCAATTAACGGAGTCCTTTGCGGAGTGTTTTAAAAGTATGCTGTAAAGTTTGAACGCAGGTTTCAAATTCGGCGTTTTAACAGAAACTAAGTAGGGTCACTCCATCACAATATGAGCACCAATATACGGCCAGTAATCATACTTTTACTTTTAAACGCAGCAACCAATGCATTCTCAGTTCGCGTACACGACATTTAACTTAGCGTATTTTTACTAAGTAGTGGCATGTTTTATGATTACAGCTTATTTCTCAAAATAAGACTTGAAAGAAGTTATTTTTTATTACTTTGCCGCAAAAAAAAGTTGTTTATAACATTTGCGTACATTAGGCAGACGTTTTAATATTATTCAACTGATAGAAAGATAAATACTGAACGAACGTTGTCGCGAATCAGTTATTCTGATTATCCGAAATTATCCAGTTTATTTTATCCTGTGCACACTTTGAGAATTAAGTTTCTCTAACCAACAAGCCACTAATTTCGTACCGCAAGTTCATGTAACGCATAACGCCGAACACGACGGTTTATTAGAACTTAAACACACGCACAACTCGATGAGATAAACCTACAATATAAATTGACTCGTATAAAGTTGTATAGTAGAGTGAACCTTACTGCTGACGGCTGCAAGGGCTAGATTTGAGTGGAGAACCTCGGCCGGGGCAGCTCGAACACGTCGCCGTGCACGGAGCGCGCCAGCGCCTTGATGCTGGCCGCTATGTCCTGCGGCTCCTCGTACTCCTGCGGGATACGTAATTATTGGTTAATGTGGGGAGGGGTACTGCTAGATAAGCAAATCTTCGGTGTGAGGGTTTTGAACGCGGCTTGTCATGCGGCGCCGCGTACTTTTCAAGTGAATTTGTGCAAATTCATTTGGACGAACTTATCACAGTATTATCTTTAGACCCCACGTGCCGTGGTTTAATATTTTGTCTTCCTCTTGTTTGCGTCAAACAACGTTAGAAAAAGGGGGCAAAGCTGAGTCCTTTACCACGAAAAGCTGAAGGCTTAACGTAGTATACAAGATGTAACGGGTAAGTCCTTTTATTCCGAAAGGGGGTTGTTCTAGACGTCTAGGCGAACACCTTTTGATCTACGACTTTTGAAAATTCGAGTTTTTTTTTTTGTAAATTTGAGATTATGATTCACTGAAAAAACAGCTTTTTTTTTTGAAAATAAAGGTAATTGAAGGTTTGATTGTAGTAGACAACATAAGGTCAATGACCTCGAACTCTAAGCAACAGCTGATCTTGTAAACTTTACACTTTAAATTTTCGAAAAGTACTTCGAATTTCCAAAAGTCATAGAACAAAAGTTATTCGCCTAGACGTCTAGAACAACCCCCTTTCGGATTAAAAGGACTTGCCCGTTACATCTTGTATAGAAGTGAACATAAAAAGTTTCTCTTTCTTTTCTCAATTATTCGGTATTTTTGGAGTCATTTTTCAAAAACAGTATTTTCTAAGTGTATACATCTTGTATAACATAGCTTAAGTAACGAGTGAATTTGTTCTATTAAAGAATAATATATTTTAGACATCACTTACTACCTAAAAAGGTAGTAGTGATCAAAAACTCACTTATATATAATACGTTAGTTTAACAGTATGACAGCTTTACCCGCAGTTTCTCCCGCGTTACTTATGGTCTCGCAGTTTTTTTTTTAAAACCCTCTCTTAGTGAACAGCTACAGATCACTAAGAACACACCTGTCAAAAATGGCTCTTAGACTAGCGCCAGTGGTTTAGATCGTCCGTCGATATATAATTCAGTCAGTGATACAAGACTTTGCATTTTTTAAGTATAGATTAGAAAAGATGTACAGCGTCATCCGTTCGAGTGAACAATTTGAGATCTTGAATTCTATGGTTTTCGCGATTTTGCATAATAAAACACTTTATTTATCTGGTTAAATCGCGTTTTTATTCATTGTTTCAAACTAACCGAGCTTTCGGCAAATTTACAGTTGGATTTTTCAAGGTTGACTGACAACCAACCTTCAGTCAGTCAACCTTGAAAAAGCCAACTGTAAAATTGGCGAAAGCTCGGTTCATTTAAAACAATGAATAAAAACGCGATTCAACCGGATAAATAAAGTGTTTTATTATCTAGAGATTACATCAACGCCTGAAGATTTCAGAAAATGGTAGTTTCTAGTAGATGATCGCTTCGGTCGCGCGCTCCCTGCAAGATAAGTTAGCGTGAGTGTTATACTGACGTCGTCGTCGAGGTCCCGCACGGAAGGCCGTCCGTTGGGGAAGCGCGGCACGTTCATGGGCAGCGAGCGCGCGATGTCCGCCGCCGCGGCCGGCGAGCGCGCGATGCGCCGCGCCGCCGCCACGCCCGCCCCCGTCCCCGCCCCCGCCTCCTCTACGCTGCCTTCTGCACATTATAAATAATTCATTAATTAATATTGCACGACATTACACACAGCACAATATAGCCGCAAACTAAGCCCTAGGCTTGTACTATGGGTACTAGACAACGGATACATACTTTTTTTTGTAAATACATACATATTATATATTATACATAGAAAGTCACCCAGACCAGATACAAATATTTATTTCTAAGCATAAATATCTGCATCCGACGGGCATCGAACCCGCAGCCTTCTGCATTGCAGACAGGCGTTTTCCCGACGCGCCACAGGGGCCGTCGAACATTACAAACATGGATCATAGGAAGGAGTTTTGGCGGGAACGCGGTGAGGAGATGTGTTGTTAAATTTTCATTTTTATGATGTACAATGTCCAGTTCAAATACGTGTAAATTGTTTAATTTCGGGGGCATATTAATCAATTTAGTATCGTTAAGGTGTACAAGTGTAGTAAAAGGGAAAATCGGTGCAAAACAGAGACTTTAGCGTTGTCTCCAAAGCTCCGTGAACAATCATTGTATGGCCGCCGTTTTACAATGGCTCCCCCGACTTTAGTTTAACTATGACGACTTGACGGTCTCGATGCAAATAACTTGCAAATATTAGTAATACTTGATTGTAATGGCTAATGTCCAAATGGAATAAGCCATATAGATGAAGAGGATAATAGGAATTAGGCTGCTGCCTTTCCACCCGAGATGTTAGAGGACGAGTAACTATGTAACTAGTAACTAACGTTCGTCAGAACCAAAACATTCTGTGTAAATACACAGAATGTACCTAGGGTAGCTCCCGCAGCTCCCGTGAAAACGGTCGATAGTCAATAATCAAATACTTTATATTCATTTATGAGCTTTTATTCAAACATGATCATTCAGGTACGTCAACTTTATAACTATGACTTTATGTGTGGTTTCGGAACGCGCCCTCCGATGGGAAGAAACGACAACAAACTTATGGGGAATGATGTGGGGCGGCTTAGCGTAGCGAGGCTAGATACTTGAAGCAATTCTTGTCCACAAAAATGATAGATAAGTTGCAGTTCAAATGCAAAAAGTAGGAATAAGATGACGAATTCACCTACAATAATAACTGCATGCTTGACTAACAATTTTGGTCCAGGAAGTAAATAGTTTCACGAGAGTTTATTTTGAAAAACAATAATTACTTGACTACAAATTATGACAAACATGATAAAAATGGAAAACAACAGATCAATGTAAAAAAACACTAAGTGGTCGTCCTTGAACTGCGGCAACTTTAGTTGTTTATAATTTTGTAACTCTTTCTGATTTTTCCTATTGTTTTAAAAAAACATTTACTTTATTTACTGAAATACCTGTTGGGTTTTTTTTTTTGACTAAACTTTTTATTTAAACCACTAAGATTATAAATACAAATTTTTTAATGTCTTTTTATTTGGATGTATGGATTTGGCTCAAACTTGGCACATAGCAGGTGGTTTATAACCTGGATAACATATAGGATACTTTTTACCCCCATATTCCCACGAGAACGCTATGAACGCGGGTAAACATGCAGGGCACGGCTAGAATATCAATATACTAGCTGTTTCACCCGCGTAAGTCTCGTTCCCGCGGGAATATCGGGATAAAAAGTAGCCTATGTGTTAATCCAGGTCCCCAGCTACTTATATTTCAAGTTTCATCGCAATCGGTTCAGTAGTTTTTGTGTGAAAGAGTAACATCCTCACATACTTACATACAAACTTTCGCGTTTATAATATTAGTAAGATTGTAACTTACGGTCAGAATCATAGTCGTCTAGATCGGACACCATGTTGTTAGATTCCATGCCTTCTAAATCGAAGAGATCTTCCGCGTCTAACGAATCATCTTCAGCTGGCACAGTTCTATTTGACTGTAACATTCAAATATAACATCAAACTTCCAAATACTGAAACATTTCGCTCCTTTATAATCATAGGGACTTATTTCACATTATTGCATTGACAATAAAAAATGATTATAAATAAACAATAAACTATGTATCATTTGTCTTTTAATACGAAATAAAGTTGACAGACAGAAACAAACGTTAAGTATATAACATAGTCATACATATGTTAATCTTTATTTCTAAGTAAGGGGGTATAACAATTTATATAAAAGAAAGTCGTGTTAGTTACACTATTTATAACTCAAGAACTGATTTGGATAAAAATTGGTGGAGGTTTCTTTTGGTACTTTTTATCCTGATATTCCCACGGGAACAGGTCTTACGCGGGTGAAACCGCGGGGCGCAGCTAGTTTAATATATTTTTTAAATCTTGTAATGGACACGGCACATACGTCTTAATTACTTGCGTCGTCGCTTACCTTAACATGTTGATTGTGTTGAAGTTTTTTGGCATCTTTGAAGGAGGACAGTCTTCGTCTCTGTAGGGGAGGTAGGTGTGGCGAGGGGGGCCCGCTCTGCAGGCTCAGCTCCTGGTTGCGGAGGTTGTTGTCCAGCGTGCTGCGGGACTTGCTTACGATACTGGAAACATACACGTTGTTCTTACAGATTTAGGCCTATACCATGTTTTTGTACTTTTCTTATTTCCTACTTAAACATTGGAGAAGGTTAGGAGGAAAGAATACCTATTTTTATATCATCTTATATATAAAAATGAATCTCTATTCCCATTGGTCACGGCATCACGCGCAAACGGCTGGGCCGATTTTGCTAATTCTTTTTTTGTTGTGATAAGGTTCTTATGAAAGAAAAATATTGTTTTCCCGCGGGAGTGGGACTTACGCGGGTGAAACCGCGGGGACCAGCTATAATATATATTTTTAAGCTTCTTCCTTTTGTGTAGAAGTTTGATTCACCTATTGTAAGAGTTTTCAGGTCGCCCTAAGGTCTCGAACTTGACCTATCGTTTGCCATCAGATATAACAACCGGGGTTAACTGCTTAACATGCCTTCCGAAGTACGGAGAATCTCGTGAAAGTGATTTTTTAACGTACGAATTGGGGTAATGTAGATGATAAATCAATGTTATTTATGGACCTGTAGTGCGTAGAACATGAAGTAGGCTTCCCAGCACCTCCTTTTAGTTCTCAGCTTAGTCAATTATGCCCAGAGGCAACAACTGTTCAATATAAATAAATAAATAAGTAAATAATAAATTATTATACCAACATAAGACTGGGCTGACTAAGAACGGGCTGAGGCCTACTCATGGTGAACCGAGTTGTTCAAGCATAACTTTTACTTCTCTTTCCGCCACATTAGTCTCAACTTGGCACTAAGATTACCAACGATCCTCTCTTGTCTATAATATGTCTGTCATCAGCCGACCGAATCGTTTTTGGCGTACGCGAGCCGTATGGGTTTTTGGCAATTTTCACGCAATCGGGACTTACGCGGATGAAACCGCAAGACACAACTAGTATTATGAAGATTATGAATCTTTACCTAGATAAAATTTTATGATCCCTTTGTGCTCTTTCTCTATAAGCTTCAAATTCGGCATATTTCTGGTCTCGGAACTGTCTCACAGTCTCCTCAACTGCTTCAAGCTGAGATTGCAATGTCTGGTTCATGTGTTTGCTAAGAGTACCGATCACCTGGTGCGTCGGCGGCTTATCATTAATTATGTAATTGTTTGTGTCTACATTCTCTTTCATTTCCACATCATTCGTCACCTCCGGAACCAAAAGATTGAAAACGGGTGAATAATTATTTGATTTCTTCAAACTGTTTATGCGTTCTTGTGTCGTCTGGAAAGTATTACACAGAGATTATTGATAAATCAGGGTTACATGATTGTGTCAAATATATCTTTTGTGATAAGATTAAAATTGGGTAATAGGGGTAAACAATAAATACATAATATACCTAGTTTATCGAAAACAAAGTATTTTTAGGTGACAAGTAACAAGTACAATATCATAAAGTAACGTTTTTCCTGGATCTTATTAAATGCTTGGTGGCTTG
This sequence comes from Idaea dimidiata, assembly GCA_949358125.1. NCBI lineage: Eukaryota > Metazoa > Arthropoda > Insecta > Lepidoptera > Geometridae > Idaea > Idaea dimidiata. The sequence goes on along the minus strand of OX442339.1, from coordinate 7,045,076 downwards.
CAGCCAAGGTTAATGTAACCAAGTCGAAACTTCAAGGTATTAAAATGGATGATTTAGGCTAGACTTCGCCGTATACATGCCGTGCCGGGGACGTATTTTTTGTGCCACATCCGAGCTTTCTTAATACTTTCTTCATAAATCATGATTCAAGTGCAGATCCCAGTTTAAGTTCTATAATACAGGTGGTAAAAGTTGGTGAAACACAAAGTAAAATACCTGAATAGATTTAACAATGAGTGTAGTGCTAATTGTGTTTCTATCCTGTAACGAAGCATGAGTGGTCTGTCCACAGGCGAGGCAGGAGTGCACCTCCCAGCGGCCGACGGTCTTCTGCCCAATCAGGGTGGGCTGGACGACTTGCACTTTTACATCGTCTGTGGCACTTGATAGTAGTTTCTAAAAAGATATTTAACATTATTAAATTAGTATATACTGCAATACAAGCGAGTGCGTACTGTAAAACCGATCTCTAATGTAATTTGGGGAATGAGTAGTAAGTTTTATATTTTTTTTCAAAAGTAGAATAGAACATAGAATTTTCAAAAGTCGTAGAACAAAAGTTGTTCGCCTAAACGTCTAGAACAACCCCCTTTCGGATTAAAAGGGCTTACCTGTTACATCTTGTATAATGAATATTTATAAATAAATAAAGTATTGATTTCAACTGTTTGCTAGTTCTGGCTGTTAAAACTATTCAGCTTGTAATTTTCTGTTAGATTGATATTCATCTCTTCACCTTTACTGTCTACAAGCTGCATCCCGCGGTTTCACCCGCGTAAGTCCCGTTCCCGCGGGCATATCGGGATAAAAAGTAGCCTATGTGTTATTACCGGTATCCAGCTACCTATATTCCAAGTTTCATCGCCATCGGTTTAGTAGTTTTTGCGTGAAAGAGTCACAAACTCACATACATACAAACTTTCGCGTTTATAATATTAGTAAGAGTTCAATTCCAATAATTATTTCAGACCACAAAAAATCGACATCATTGTCACATATAGTTTTAAAACTAAGAAACTATATTTTTTTCCTACAGATAAAGAAAATTATAGGAAATGTTATTTGATATTTAAATTTTAGAATTCACCTACATAGTAACATAATAAGTACAAGATAGGTATAAGAATATATTATGCATAAAACCTAGGTCACAAGAGTTTGTATTAAATGTATTATTTAAGCTGGTCCCTAGTAACAAGCTCACTGACGGTATCTATTCAAATGCAATTCAGCACACTATATCACATCTAGGTCAGCTTATAAATAAAAATTGCCTAGACTGATATAATTCATAGCAGTTTAACTTTAGATACCTAATAAATTTCATGTTGGATCCATGCCTACAGTGTTTCACTACACAATACAATTACAGCAAGATATTATATTAAATTCTGATAAACAGCAAAATTTCTGCTAACTTAGAAATCACCAGACAAAATGAGAAAGGTTAAATGTAGAACTGTGAACTTACTTTTGATCAATGACAAAGTTATTTATTAAAATTATTTAAGTTGTTTTTCCAGCAACCTGTAACCTTACCAAACCTTATCTCCCTTATAAAATATTATTTACACATGACTAAGTTATGTGACGTTTGTCTCTGTCTGTCAACTTTGAAACTTCATTTGACAGTAAAAGGCAAACGATGCATAGTTATGCAGCGCCTTAATTAGCGTTTATAAATAAGGAGGTATTATTTTATTACTGGTACAAGCACTGAGACCATCTAACACCTAGCTATAGGCACTATAACTATTAGTATAAATTTAATAATTAATAGAAATGCGATATAAACCTATGGTAATCTCAAGAAGCAGTTGTCTGTAGTTGTGGTAATTTCACATTTTCACCAAGTTTTCACTATCTTGGTAATTGTCATAAACCACAGAAATGGTGATATTAACCCTTTTTCAGAAACTTAGATCAACAATGTAAACACAGAACTTTAATTATTGGAAAGTTCTGTGTACACATTTTTGACCTGTTTCTGTGAAAGGGTTTTTTTTGGGACCAGTTTTAAACTGCTACTGATCTGAATTCATGAAATGACAGAAACCATCCCTTTCTGTGATAGCAAAACATTAACATTCCTTTCAGCATTACAGATCCATCGGATCCATCCATGGATATAAAGGACATAAGAATTCAATAGGTACTATATTGTGTATGATTTTAAACTATTACTCAGTTGGAATATCTGTGCATCTCACTATAATGCAGTTACTTCTCACAACTATCTATATGCATCAGTTCAGTTTAAATACCTCAAATACCAACCTTGTGCATGTATGTGACGTTATCAAGCCTGGTGCATGAATGTTTTAACTAAGTAGGTATAGTGTTTCATTTAATTATATTTCAACTACTTTCCTTTTCAGTGAGAGTAGGTATTTATCTAGTGTCTAGTGTTTGGTTAACTAATTGACCCTAGTTTTGCTAGGTAATTTTGGAATGTAGGTATTAGGTATCTATCAAATTTATTTAACATATTAACATCTGGTAAAATAAAGTGGTTATCTGAAAAAAGGTAGACCTCAGATATATGTCTTATATTATCATACCTAATCAAGAATTTAGGGAAAAAAATATTATGATATGTTACATGAAAATAATTGTCGAGTTGTTATTTAGCATACAAGAATTAGGTATGATTGTGATATGCACTAAACATTTTTTGTTAGCTGCTTATCCACCAATGTGGGTACCTTACCTAACCCAAACAAGACACTAAATTGCATCACCTGAGCCATCAAAACCACTAAGCTGATAAGAAAATAATTAGTAAAGGATTTAATGAGAAACTCAAGTTAAGGCTTAAAAGGTAAACAGCTCCATTTACACACAAAAACAAGCAAGGAAATTTAATAAACAAGCACATGTGAACAATATTTATGTCAATACCGAAGTAGCTAGATAGGTAGGTACCTACCTAGGCACTGCGTATTTGTATAATCTTTCTGGTTGATTGTCTGAACATTCTAAACGGTAATTTATGTAATCTAATGGTTATAACAAAGCCAAAACACTAAGAAAAGCCCTTCGCCAAGGTCATAGAATGTTTACCGACAGTACCTCGCTGAAAAATATATCCCTTTGTTCTGTAGATGTTAGTTCCAGTTTTCCAATTTCGATGTTATCGTCAATTAAATCACTTTCGATGATTACATTAAGGCATTTGCAAGCGCAGAGAGTCATTTTGAGCAGTAAATGAAGGTATAAAACAAAGTAAAAAGTGTAAATTCCACAAAAATTAGAAACGATCTAGCCTCAACTTTCAGCAAGTAGATGTTTTTTTAATGGAGGGTGTATTTGTGTGCGTGCGTGCTAGCAGTAATATATAATGCAATTGTGTGAGTGAGGTCAATTTGTATACAACACACACGAAAGAGTTTATTTTTAAATATACACACATGCACATAACACGTTTTTCACACATGCATGAAATTTGCCGTTTCGTTTCTCGCAGAATAAATTGTACGATTTTTTGAGAATTTGGTAAAAAAAATAACACTTAATTGACACTGACTGCCAGCTGATTTGACTTTGACACCTTCTCCCCTCTCTCTACCCTCCTTCGCCCCGCTTGTCTTTTCTTTCCAACACAGTTTTCATCAATTCGTGTCCCAACCTCAAAATAAAATAAAAATACGTGGCGAGTTGAATGAGTGCGATTTGCTGACATGAAGAAGCTATAATAAGTTCTGCATAGACTGTGAATATAGTGGCTTATTTTGTGATACTATAATTGTTCCAAAATGTCTAAAAGAACTCAACCCAGTTGGTCTCCTCCTGTGCAAAGTGAAGACACACCGGTCTTAAAACTTTACAACAGTCTTACCAGACAAAAGGAAGTGTTTCGTCCAGCTAAAGGAAATAGAGTAAATTGGTATAGTTGCGGACCAACTGTTTATGATGCCTCACATATGGGACATGCCAGGTAAAACTCATAACATAACAAACTTACTGTATTTGTCCTTTCAAAAACTTTGATAGTTTTCAAATCTAAACGTCTCCTGTGCCTATATCCTTGAAACTAAAACACCCACAAAATTCACTGCTCTCAACAGTGGTTTTGGCTGTTTTTTATTTATTGTAAGTAGGATATAAGTAGGTCAGTAAGTTATGTTTTTAGATAAAGTATTTGTTCTACTTACATATTCATTCCTAATAAGCTTAACTTAAAATTTAAGGTAACATTGACCTCATTCCTATGTTCATGCAAAATTGAATGCAAAAAAGATGCTTGCAATTATGATGATGCTGCCATGATTATGAATGAATACAACTAAAAATATTAGTAAATCAACATGATACCAAAATCAGTGTTGATTTACCATTATTTTTAGTTAGGTTAATATATTTTAATATTATATATCTTTTAATATATTACTGTAATATTTTGTTTTTTGCTAACATTTCAGATCATATATTTCATTCGACATTCTGCGAAGAGTTCTTGCCAATTATTTTGGTTACGACATATTATTTGTAATGAACATAACTGATATTGATGATAAAATCATCAAAAGAGCTAGACAAAAGTATTTGTATGAGAAATATATGAAGGAAACCCGAAGTTTGAGTGAGATCATAGATGATGCAACACAAGTAGTAAATTACTATGAATCAGTTGTTAAGGAAACTACTGACCCAGATAAAAAGAATGTTTTACAGAAAATGCTTGAAAAGTAAGTTAAGATAATTTTAGATAATAAGTTTAGTTTAGATAATAAAATTCTTATATGCACTTCTCTGAACTAAAAAATGTACTCATTGTAAAAGTAATTTTTGTACTTAACATAAAACCACTTATTAAAAACTAATCTAAACAACAACTATTTGCAATGAAAATATAGATTACTAGCTGCACCCTGCGGTTTCACCCGTGTAAGTCCTGTTACCTCGGGAATATCAGGATAAAATTTAAGCCTATGTGTTATTCCCTGTATCCAAGTACTTGTATTCCAAGTTTCATTGCAATCTACTTAGTAGTTATTGCATGATTGGGTAACAAACATCCAAACACACTTTCACATTTATAATATTAGTAGGATTGAAAATTAACCACTACTTTATTTTCTGATTCTATATGATTCTGTGATTTAATTGCTACAACTGTGAAGTTTTGAAGCTATTTAAAATATATTTATATTTGAAATAAAAAGGGATGAATTTTAAATAATATTCATTAATTCAACTTTAAAAATCCTTAACATTATTTTAAATTTATGACAGCATGGCGTCTGATGTTGAAGTTCTCAAATCAGCTGTGAAGGAAAACAATCAAGAACACATAATAAAAGCTAAATGCCAATTACTGAATTCAGCTAAGAGTCCCATAGCAGACTGGCTAGATAGTAAACATGGCAACACAGTATCAGACAATTCAGTATTTATAGACTTGCCTCGACATTGGGAGGGAGAGTTTCATAATGATATGAAAGCATTAAATGTAAGTAAATTGCAACTTATCAAGAAACTTTCCATGGTATTGTACTAATTTTATATACATATGACCAAAATAACTCCAGTTAACTATTTTTCTTATCAGTTACACAGTTGCATGATGAAATTTCTATATGAAACCACTAGCTGCACCATACGGTTTTACTCGCCTAAGTCCAGATTCTGTTGGAATATTAGGACAGAAAGACTATGTGTTAATCAAGATCTCCAGCCATATGCATACCTAGTTTTGTCGCAATTGGTTTAGTAGATTTGCGTGAAGGAGTATCAAACATAGTAGGAGTAACACTAAGTTACATGAATACAAACTCTCACCCTAATAATATGAGTAAGATAAAGAGAAACATGAAAGAACAAATGATTTAGCAGATTTATCTCTATAAGAGTAGCCTTTGTCATATGCTATTATTAATATATTAACTGTGCAGCTAAAATTCACCACTCAAATATATAGGTTCCACCTATATATTTGAGTGGTGAATTATTATGTAGTAAACAAGATGAGAAAGTTTTTCATAAGATGACTCTTATATATTCCAGGTTTTACCTCCAGATATACTAACTAGAGTAAGTGAATATGTACCACAGATAGTCAAATACATAGAGAAAATAATAGAAAATGGTCTAGCATATGAATCTAATGGCTCAGTCTATTTCAATGTTAGTGAGTTTGACAGCCGAGAGAAACATCACTACGCCCGATTGGTTCCTGAAGCCTATGGCGATACCAAATCCTTACAAGAAGGAGAAGGTAAAGTTATTTTAGAATTAAATAATCATAGAGTACTTTTATCCATTATCTTTAAAAAAAACACAATTCTATAAAAATTGACTACATTTCATTGCTCATCATAATTTTGCGGTTTAATTTAAATCTTTAATTCCTTAGAAATATTTCTCGCCCTTGCGAACTCTATATCTATTATTTTTATACCTATGACATTTAAGGTACATACAATTTTCATATATGGATAGATTATTCACCCGTGTAAGTCCCGATCCCGTGGGAATATTGGAATCAAAAGCTACATTATTCAAGAGCCTATGTCACTCCTCAATAATGTAGCTTTCTATTGGTAAAAGAATTGTTGAAATCGGTCCAGTAGTTTCAGAGATTACCCCCAATATACAGACTTATAGGGACCGTCTCCACGAGCGTTAGAATCGCGGCGATATTAACTTATTTATATGCAACGCACCGCCGCGTTAACATCGCCGTGTGGAGACACGTTCATAGAGATTGTATAGAAATAAGTGGCTCGACGATAATATCGCCGCAATTCTAACGCTCGTGGAGACGACCCCTTAGGTTTATTCTTTGTTATCAACTTTTAGATATAAAGTAAATCCACCATCATATTTCAGGTGATCTAATAGGAGATGCGGGTGAGAAGCGATCACCTAACGACTTCGCTCTCTGGAAGCGCAGTAAGTCAGGCGAGCCGTCGTGGGAGTCGCCGTGGGGCGCGGGCCGGCCCGGCTGGCACATCGAGTGCTCGGCGATGGCCTCCGACGTGTTCGGAGCGAAGCTGGATATACACACTGGCGGAGTGGATTTGAAGTTTCCACATCATGATAATGAAATTGCTCAGAGTGAAGTGAGTTGCATACGTATCTATCGTAGATAATAAATAAATATTGCATGATGTTACACACAGCACAATATAGCCCTGAACTAAACACTAGGCTTGTACTAGGGGTACTAAACAACGGATATACATTTTTTTGTAAAATCATACATACCATACACAGAAAACACAGACCAGAAACAAATATTTATTTTTAAGATCCGTTGTACCTGGCGGGAATCGGCACCCGCAATCTTCAGCATTGACACGCCAGAGGGGCCGTCAAAGTAGTCAGAGAACTTCAATTCATCTATCTATACTTATAATAAAGGAAGAGAGGACAAAAAGTCTGTACTTGAAGGAAATAAAAAAAAACATCTAGGGGACTTTAAAAAAAGTAGTAGCACCAAATTATATAATTTTTAAAATTCAGTCTGTCTGTTTGTTTCTTATACAATTAAAAACTACTTATTCGATTAAAATCTGGTTTTCAATATTGGATAGTTCCAATCCAAGTAATGAACGAAAAAGTCGGCTATGCACCATTTCTACGCAGACGAAGTCGCGGTCTTACTAGTAACAGCTAGTAGACTATAAATTGAGTCTAAAGTCAGGATGTCTTATTGAGTCGGTATATTTTAAAATTAATCAGCGTTAGCACTATATGCTTAGTGTATTTGCATTAGTTTAGTATCAATGTCTTACTCCCGAGAGGGATGCAACCTAAAACATAGCTCTTGAGAAGAAGAGAAGTTCCATTATTTTGTTTATTTATCAGGCTCATTTCGACGAGCCAGGCTGGGTGAACTACTTCCTCCACACGGGCCACCTCACCATCGCGGGCTGCAAGATGTCCAAGTCACTGAAGAACTTCATCACGATATCGGAGGCGTTGCAGCGACACACAGCGAGACAACTCCGGATTGGGTTCCTGCTTCACGGATGGAAGGAAACGTTGGACTACTCTGATAATACTATGGAAATGGCTATGCAAACCGAGAAGTTGTTTAATGTAAGTATAAATTTGAAACGTTTCATCCCATCGTTGTAGTAGTTTTTGCGTGAAAGAGTAACAAAGTCGAATACATACAAACTTACGCGTTCATAATATTAAGTAAGATGTGAGAATGAGAAATGCAATATCGAAAATCATCCCCGGACGGAGTTTGAACCATTGCCCGTGCACGAACCATTACCACTCGGAAACCTTGATGATACATTAACATTCTTTTTTTTACTATAACATAATTCTTACTTATTTAATTTGTATAACGCTGTTTTGTTGGCGGAAGTTTGAATGACACAAATGAATAAACTAAACTGGTAGTCTACATTTTTGTCCTGATATTTTAAAGCACAGGAAGTACTGCTTTACTTTATTTTTTTTTCTTTCATAAACATGAACTTTTTAAAATTCACTCGATAAACATTTTAGTCTTAATCAAATTAAATACAATTGTCTTGGTCGCCATTGTAACATGATTGAAACGTTGAGGTAATAAAATACGGTTAAATATCACTATAAATTATTTTGTTTAGCATATTTATATGCAAACCAGGGGTTTAAATAAAGTTATACTGCTAATACTAATGTAAAACCAATAATATGGATACCAAAATTTTTTTCTATTTATATTTCAATACATCTTATTTGTTTCCAGGAATTCTTCCTAACTGTGAAAGATGCCTTGCGTAGCGGCTATCAAGAAGGTTGCGGCGGTGTGTGGAGCGCCCAAGAGGAGCTACTGTCCAACAAGCTGACCGCTGTCAAGGAACAAGTTCACGCTGCACTCTGTGGTAACTAATAATATTTCATTCTGTTTTTAAGTGTAGAATGTAGAGATGAAAAATATTTATTTGTTTTAACTGACTTCTTTCAAAAGGAGGAGGTTATCCATTTGGCTGAATTTTTTGGTGTGTAATGTTACCGGATTTCTCAGCTGCCAGACATTCGATCATGATAATTATTTTTCTATTAGACGAGTATTACTACTTATGCTAATGAAGTGGTCACATTTGTTGAGTTGCGAGTGCCCGGTACGGACACTCGCAACTCAACAAATGTCCGTACCGGGCTTAAAAGCGGGTGGTGCATTTTTATCAGAGCGTACGTTCACGTAGTTTCAAGCCATTATTATTATGTTATTTGAATATATCCGCATGTTTTCAGACAACATCGACACGCGCTCCGCAATGGACGCACTCCGCTCGCTGGTGGGCGCGTGTCACGTGTACCTGCGGGCCGGCGCGCCGCGCGCCTCGCCGCTGTTGGCGGCCGCCGCGCGGTACGTCACCGACGTGCTACATGTGTTCGGGGCGGTGGAGGGGCCGCGGGGAGGCATCGGCTTCTCTAGGAGCCACGGGGACTCCGCTAGTGTAAGTTGTATACTGTAATACCTCGAGCCGCGCGGTACGTCACCGACGTGCTACATGTGTTTGGGGCGGTGGAGGGGCCGCGGGGAGGCATCGGCTTCTCTAGGAGCCACGGGGACTCCGCTAGTGTAAGTTGTATACTGTAATACCTCGAGCCGCGCGGTACGTCACCGACGTGCTACATGTGTTCGGGGCGGTGGAGGGGCCGCGGGGAGGCATCGGCTTCTCTAGGAGCCACGGGGACTCCGCTAGTGTAAGTTGTATACTGTAATACCTCGAGCCGCGCGGTACGTCACCGACGTGCTACATGTGTTCGGGGCGGTGGAGGGGCCGCGGGGAGGCATCGGCTTCTCTAGGAGCCACGGGGACTCCGCTAGTGTAAGTTGTATACTGTAATACCTCGAGCCGCGCGGTACGTCACCGACGTGCTACATGTGTTTGGGGCGGTGGAGGGGCCGCGGGGAGGCATCGGCTTCTCTAGGAGCCACGGGGACTCCGCTAGTGTAAGTTGTATACTGTAATACCTCGAGCCGCGCGGTACGTCACCGACGTGCTACATGTGTTCGGGGCGGTGGAGGGGCCGCGGGGAGGCATCGGCTTCTCTAGGAGCCACGGGGACTCCGCTAGTGTAAGTTGTATACTGTAATACCTCGAGCCGCGCGGTACGTCACCGACGTGCTACATGTGTTCGGGGCGGTGGAGGGGCCGCGGGGAGGCATCGGCTTCTCTAGGAGCCACGGGGACTCCGCTAGTGTAAGTTGTATACTGTAATACCTCGAGCCGCGCGGTACGTCACCGACGTGCTACATGTGTTCGGGGCGGTGGAGGGGCCGCGGGGAGGCATCGGCTTCTCTAGGAGCCACGGGGACTCCGCTAGTGTAAGTTGTATACTGTAATACCTCGAGCCGCGCGGTACGTCACCGACGTGCTACGGTTGACCCTCGGAACCGTAGTCGAAGTAGTATCGCGGTCCGGTTTTCGAAGCTATATCTCGCGAAATATCATTATTTTCTTATGGAAGTTGTGTGCAATTTATTATAAACAATGTAGTGAAGTTACATATTGTGAAAGCTGAGTGAAAAAATACTAATAGCAGTGAAAAACATCAAAGTTAACTCAAAGTGACTAAATTCCGTTAGACCTACCCTCATTAAAAAAAAAAAAAAAAACTCAAATAGCTGAAATTATTGTGTTATGTAGTCTGAAACTGTATCTTTACCCTAATAATCATGGAGAATAGGACGGACGAGGATAACATACCACTAGATCCCCCCAACATGGCTAGCCCCAGCCTTGTATCCAGCAGTAAAACCTATATACAGCAAGCCTTTCATCCAGCCCTATTCCAGGGAAGAATAAGAAGCGCCTCACTGGGGTCTAAACCTCAAGAGCAAACTCGACCAACCCTACCTAATGTAAATAAACAACCAGATCACAAAGACAGTGTAGTAGATCAATCTAAGACAAAGTCAGATGTCACAGAGGAGCCCGGAAACAAACAACCACCAACATGGCAAAAAGTACCCACCAATAAAAAGAGAAAACTGACTTACTCTCCCCAGTACCCTACCACTGAAACTTCAAACAAGTATGCCGATCTGCCTTTGGACCAGGATGAGTCAACAGAAACCAGACCATACAAACCACCACCTATCATGCTCTATGGTGTGGAAGATGTAAATGAGCTCACCAAGCTTTTGGAATCTCAAATAAACCCCAATGAATTTAGATATAAAATTGTAAACAAAAACCTTCTCCGGCTAATGATCGATTCAACTGACACTTACAAAAAAGCTATTGAAATTATACGGGAAAAAGGTCTCATCGGACATACTTTCACCAGGAAGGAAGATAGAAGCTACAGGATAGTGATTAAGAACCTGCATCATTCTACTCCCCATGGTGCTATTGCTGATGCAATAGAGAAAACGGGAAACAAAGTCAGAGGTGAAATCATAAATGCTCGCTATGGGCCCAATAAAAATCCCACATTTACATTCTTCGTCAACCTTGAACCGCATGCGAATAACAAAGCTGTAAAAGAAATTGAATTCATCCACCATCAGAAAGTAACAATTGAAGACCCTCATAAAAGACATTCCATAGTACAATGTCACAGATGCCAGCAATATGGTCATAGCAAGAATAACTGTTTAAGACCCTACCGCTGTGTAAAATGTGGGGAAGGACACAAAACTTCTGAATGTGCTAAGAAGGATCGCAACGCCCCAGCTAAATGTGCACTGTGTTTGAATGATCACCCGGCCAACTACAAAGGCTGTCAGGTGTATAAAGAAATACAAGCTAGAAAATCAAATGGAAAACCCAAAACCAGACTAGAGGCCGAAAACAAAATTCAAAACAATACTTTATCCAACAAAGACTCTCAAAATACCATAGCAAGTAAAAACATTCAAGACTGGCCCCAACTACGGACTCGAGATTCCCGGACCTTTGCGAATGCAGTGTCTGAATCCCGCGTCAAACAGATACCTCCTGCCTCAAGCATAAGAAGTGAGGCCCTTACTGATAAAGTCCTGCCCCAGCAGAATTCCTCTACTCAACAATACACTAATATTGAACAAATCCTGATCAACCAATCAGCAAAGATAGACATATTACTACAACAAATAGGAACACTTATAAACCTATTAACAAATGTCATCAGCAAGCTACCATAAATGGCATCCCTACGCATAGCTACTTGGAACATAAATGGCCTCTCTAGCAACACAGATGAACTGAAAACCATAATTATTAACAACAAACTGGATGTTCTACTGATTGCTGAAGCACATACAACATCAAGGAGCTCTTTGTCTATTCCTGGTCATCAAACTTACACAACACCGCACCCTGATGGTAAGGCTCATGCTGGGTCAGCACTTGTTATTAATAATAAAATAAAACACTCAATTTTGGAAAACTACACTACCAGCCACCTGCAAGCAACCACTGTCCAAGTAGAAGACCGAAATGGGCCTATTGTAGTATCTGCTGTCTACTGTCCACCAAGGCATACATTCACAGAGGATATGTATAATGACTATTTCAAATCCCTTGGTAACAAATTTATTGCCGGAGGGGACTGGAATGCAAAACATGTACTCTGGGGCTCTAGACACACTCTCACCAAGGGACGGACACTGCAGAGATGTATGAACACTCACCAACTAAAATCTATATCTACGGGCTCGCCAACTTACTGGCCTACAGATAAAAAGAAAAAACCTGATTTGTTGGAGTTCTTTATTACAAAAGGCATCAATCACTATTACACATGCATTGAGTCTAGTCTCGACGGCTCCTCAGACCACACCCCTATAATACTAACATTGAGTACAACAATTCTGATGAGTGAGCAGACAGTCTCATTGCACAACTATCATACAGACTGGGAGGGATTCCGGACGCACCTAGAGGACAAAATAAACTTAAGACTCTCTTTGAAAACTTCTACAGAGGTGGACGAAGCCTGCAGGCACATTATTAACCTTATTCAATCAGCAGCCTGGCTTAATACTCCATGTATCGACAAAGCCTCAAGACCAAAACTACTTCCACTAGTAATCAGATCCCAAATAGCTGAAAAACGCAGACTGAGAGGTGTATGGCATCGCTCCCGCCTTCCTTCAGACAAAACAGTCTTCAATCGCGCAGCCAAACAACTTAAACAGTTGCTGAAACGAAGTCATGATGAACATCTGACCAGAACACTCGAGGATATGTCCCGAACGGCCAATGGTGAACAATCATTATGGAAGGCCACCAAGACCATAGATAATCCTCAACAGCATCACCACCATCCAATCAGGGCTACCTCATCGTCATCCTGGGCTAGAACAGATATGGAAAAAGCTGAAGTGTTTGCTGCTCATTTATCCAATATCTTCCAACCAAACAACAGTGCTAGTAGCAGCCATGATGAATGGGAAATTGAATCAGTGCTCAACCAGGACCTACAACTATGCCTACCAATCTCCCCTACGAGCCCTAAGGAGATATTCCAAGTAATCATAGACCTTGATCCTAAAAAGGCACCTGGCTATGACTTAATAACCGCTAGAATTCTGAAGGAACTACCTAGAAAATGCATTGTTTTCTTGTCTAGCCTTTTCAATGCGATATTTAGAACCTCTTACTTCCCTACTTACTGGAAGGTATCTGAAATCATAATGATCCATAAACATAATAAACCTCCTCATGAACCTTCATCATATCGACCAATCAGCCTGACTCCAGTACTTTCCAAACTATGGGAAAGAATTTTCCTTGTTCGCTTGAAAGCAAGCCTAGAAGATCAAAGTGTTATACCAAACCACCAATTTGGCTTCAGAAAATCTCACTCTACCATAGAACAAATGCATAGAGTATATAATACCATCAGACAAAGCTTAGAGCGCGGTGAATACTGCTCAGCTGCATTTCTTGATGTCCAACAAGCATTTGATCGCGTCTGGCACAAGGGTTTACTTTTCAAGGTTAAGAATAAACTTCCCCATTCAATGTTCCTGATAGTAAAATCATACCTATCAGACAGGAGGTTTTGCGTCAAACAAGGCGAAGCACGATCCAGACTCTATGATATTTATGCTGGAGTGCCGCAGGGGTCGGTTCTAGGCCCTGTCCTCTACAACATATTTACATCAGATCTCCCCACAGCAGACAACGTGACTGTTGCTACATATGCTGACGATGTAGCCTACTTGGCAACGGATAAAGACCCAAAACGAGCCTCCCAAAAGCTTCAAAGCGTATTACATAAAACAAACTGCTGGCTAGACAAATGGAGAACTAGGGCTAGTGCTAGCAAGTCAAACCATATCACGTTCACCCTACGGAAAGAAAATTGTCCCCCTGTGGTCCTTGGCAATGAAGTCCTGCCCCATACTGACTGCGTCAAATACCTCGGGTTCCACATTGACAGAAGACTAACATGGAAGATCCACACTCAGCAAAAGCGTAATGCAGTACTAGCCAAATACAAAAACCTTATGTGGTTAATGGGCAGAAACTCAGTCCTCTCTGTGGATAACAAGCTCTTGATTTACAATTCCGTCCTAAAGCCAATATAGGCATCGGCTTCTCTAGGAGCCACGGGGACTCCGCTAGTGTAAGTTGTATACTGTAATACCTCGAGCCGCGCGGTACGTCACCGACGTGCTACATGTGTTCGGGGCGGTGGAGGGGCCGCGGGGAGGCATCGGCTTCTCTAGGAGCCACGGGGACTCCGCTAGTGTAAGTTGTATACTGTAATACCTCGAGCCGCGCGGTACGTCACCGACGTGCTACATGTGTTCGGGGCGGTAGAGGGGCCGCGGGGAGGCATCGGCTTCTCTAGGAGCCACGGGGACTCCGCTAGTGTAAGTTGTATACTGTAATACCTCGAGCCGCGCGGTACGTCACCGACGTGCTACATGTGTTCGGGGCGGTGGAGGGGCCGCGGGGAGGCATCGGCTTCTCTAGGAGCCACGGGGACTCCGCTAGTGTAAGTTGTATACTGTAATACCTCGAGCCGCGCGGTACGTCACCGACGTGCTACATGTGTTCGGGGCGGTGGAGGGGCCGCGGGGAGGCATCGGCTTCTCTAGGGGCCACGGGGACTCGGCTAGTGTAAGTTGTATACTGTAACACCTTGCGCCGCGCGGTACGTCACCGACGTGCTACATGTGTTCGGGGCGGTGGAGGGGCCGCGGGGAGGCATCGGCTTCTCTAGGAGCCACGGGGAGGCATCGGCTTCTGTAGGGGCCAAGGGGACTCTGCTAGTGTAAGTTGTATAAATAAAAAATCATTTACTTAGTTTTTGATGTTGACAGACAGAGACAAACGCCACATAACTTGGTAATCTGTTAATCATCGTTTATAATAAGTGAGGGAGTTTGTATTGAAATAAAAAAAATACTTCTTTGAAAAAGGATTCTGTAATGGGCTCCGAAACGTAGGATAAGATACTCGATGCTATAACTTCGTGTACAAAGAATTAAGACCGGTATTTTATGAGAGACTAGAAAGTCTCTCGTAAACTCGACTCCTGCGGACGAGCTTCATCAGTTACAAATTCAAATTATTCGGGAAATTACTTCGTTGTCGCTGTTGAAATATTCACTATCTAATCTATGCTAAGGCATATTATCAATCCTAGTTATTAAGTGTATTATATTGGTTGCAGCTTGAAGAAACAGTAATGCCATACCTAGAAGCACTGAGCAAGTTCCGTGAAGGGATCCGTGAGGCGGCTCGCGCGGTGAAAGCGAGCGACGTTCTCTCGCTGTGTGACGACTTGAGGGACAATGTACTGCCGGGGCTGGGCGTCCGGCTGGAGGATAAACCTGGTAAGTTACACCATCATCATCACCTCACCCCTTGGCCGTCCACATCATCATCATCAGTTTCAGAATCTTAGATTAATAATGTAAACATAAAACTGTAATTTATCAAAGGCAAAAGTTAACAAAGAACTCTTACTTTATAATAAATGTAAGAGTTTTTTGCAGGGATTTCTGACAGTCCCGTCTTCGGTTGGAGTGGATGCATTACTGTGCCGAAAAACCAGATAACAATTTTGCATCGCTTTCTGAGTAGGGTGACCAAAACACTCGATTTATTTGGGGACAATAATAAATAAATAAATATTGCACCACAATGCACACAGCTCAATCTATCCCCAAACTAAGCACTAGGCATGTTTTATGGGTATTAGACAACGGATATACTACTTATTATACTTTTTTTTGTAAATACATACATGTTATACATAGAAAGACACCCAGACCAGATACAAATATTTATTTTTAAGCAGATTTTTTGCACCCGACGGGAATCAAAGCCACAGCCTTCTGCATTGCAGTCGAGCGTCCGCCCGACGCGCCACAGAGGCCGTCAAAAACAAAAACAAAAACAGAAAACATTATTAAATAATTATTTTTTTGCACGCACGTAAACGAAAATTATTTTAATTAAATAATATGTAACGCGTAAATAATACTGTAATATGGATCCGTATTACCCGAGCTTAAACCAACAACTTTAAAGGTGTTTGTTGCTCTATCATGCAAAATCAGCTGAGCCGATTGCGATGTTGAAACTCGGTATTGTAGATAGCTGCCGCGCATTGTACCGTATTAAAATTTAGAAAGTTATTTTTTGCTAGAAATATTTTCAAGGTAAAATACATTCATAGAAAATATTTCGGTCGCCGAATTTTTAACGTGGAAGACAGCTGTCAAACTTTAAACGTTAACATCTCGGAAACTATTTGTCTCCTAGCTGTCAGCAGGCCAGATTCTTTGTTGTGACTAGAGATCAATAATTAATATTAATATGGTCAATAATTTCCAAGATTAGACGTTTAAAGTTTGACAGCTGTCATCCTAAATAAGTTCTTGAAGAGCTCTATAATTTTAGTGACGACCCTAGTGGCCTAGAACAATAGTTTCCGAGATAAAAGCATTTTTAATTTGCCAGCTGTCATCCGAAATGAAGATCTCGTAGAGCTCCATCATTTCTGCACGAAAACGAATAGCCTAGGAACAATAGTTTCCGAGATAAAAGCATTTTACGTTTGATAGCTGTCTCCCGAAATGAATATCTCAAGGAGCTCTACCACGTCTGCAAGGAAACTAGGAGCGTAGGATCAATAGGTTCCGAGATAGTTGGTGTGCCGCGCGGCGACTTTTCTCTATTATAGTAATAATAACGTATAGATAGATAGATAAACTACGTAGATACGCTTTACTGTAGGCACAAAAACTCAAGAAAGATATACAGTATGGTCACCCTACTTCTGGGAAGAAACAAAAGTAATTTACCATTTAATGGTAACCATTAGTTAAAACGACGAATAATGGTAAAAATATTATAACCAAAGCTTCATTATAATAACTACGATAAGACTTTAATATTGATAACGCCAATTTGTTAGTACCCATTCTAGTTTGAGTAATACATTTATGGTTTATTGTTTATATTTTTGAATTAAAATTCTGAATACGTCCACATTATCATCATTTTTGCCTTTATCAGCTCACTGACGAACGTAGACCTCCATACGACGCCACAAACAACGATCGCTCGCCACCTCCATCCGTTGACTCCCCGCGACCGCTACAATGTCGTCGGTTTACCGAGTAGGTAGTCACCACAACAGTCCGTGCAGCATAATCATTGTATCCTAGTCTTGTTCTTCTTCTATTTTAATATGGGTTTTCCGTTTGGACATTTGCCAGTGTCAAGTATTATTAATTGTTTGCAAGTTATTTACATCGAAACAGTCAATCATTGTAAAACGGGGCCCATGTTTTACAAAGATTGTACACGAAGTTTTGGAGACAACGTTAAAGTCCATGTTTTTTACCGACTTTTACTTTCACTACACTTGTAAACCTTCAGGAAACTAAATTGATTAATGTGCCCCCGAAATTAAACAATTTACACGCAATGTTCAATTGCGTGTAAATTGTTTAATTTCGGGTTTTTTTTAAATTTCGGGTTAAGTTTTCACAAAAATGAAAATTTAGCAACACATGTCCTCAACGCGTTCCCGCCAAAACTCCTGTATCGTAGTCGCCACTCGAGGACTTTTACAATACAACCCTACAAGACGTGGTGACGGGTGAGTCACCACTATTGTACCATTTTGTACCCTTAAAACCGCTCCCCGAAATGTGATATGTGATTGAAACCAAATGACCAATTGGTAATTTGGTTTATATCACATTTCTTAATGAGTTTATCTTTCATCATAAGTCTTTTTTTTTTGTTTCCTTTTATGGGTTAATCACTTCCAAAAAGACTTGATCACATTTCATTATGACTTCATTATTTTATGATGACTTCCTTTATTGCAACCAAGTGGTTTAACTAGTCAATTTGTTAACTGACTAACTAAATAGCTAAATAGAGAAATGCCACTTAAATTTGAGGTAAAAAAGTATTACTTAAATAATTGAGCAGGTTCTAAAACTAAAAAGAGAATGGGATTTTTTGTATTTGAGAGCTGCTTGATTATGGCCGTAAATTAGCTGATTATTGAATAATATTCAACAATAGATAAGACTTATGATAAAAGATAAACTCATTGTGAAATGTGACTTCAACCAAATGACCAATCGGTTATAAGGGTACAAAATGGTACAATAGTGGTGACTCACCAATATTGTACAAGTCCTCGAGTGCCGACCACGATACATATAAATCATACAATGCTGCACGGAGTGTCGTGGTGACCACACTCGGTAGTTGTGGACATTGTAGCGGTCGCGGGGATTTAACGGATGGGGGTGGCGAGCGATAGCTGCTTGTGGCGTCGCGTCGTACGGAGGAGATCTATGTTCTTTTGTGGGCGGATAAAAGCTAAGATGATGATGATGTGAACGTATTCTTAGTTCAAAAATATAATCAAAAAACCAGAGATATGTAAAAACTTCTAGATACGTAATAGGGCGAATTTCTTGGCAACACAAATCTAAGCCAGCTAGCCAAAGAAGTCTTAGTTCCATCCCAGCTCACGTCACGATCACCCGCTTGTTAACACACAGTACATTTAGTTCACTTTCACAACATTATTCACAGACAACAATGCCTTCGTGCGTATATAGGCGATGCACGAATTATACTCCAAAAACTGTCAAAAATATTTCATTTTATACGTAAGTAAAGCTGTATTTATTTATTTTAGTTTATTTTTTGAAAAAGTTTTTTTCCAAAAACTCAACGAAGTTTTTGACTTTGACGTTTTATCATTCTCTCCTCCTCTTCGCTTTAATAATAATATTATGACATCTCTTTCTTACGTCATGCAAGTAGCATTGAGTGTTATGTTTTAGAAAGAGATAACAATAGTTTCGTCTATTTCTTCTTTAAATTATGTGAATGATTATAAATAATGAGGTTGTATAGCATACTTTGTGCCGCTTTTCAATAATGATTTGTTCTGCAATGGCGTCTCTATAACTTTATAACGTGATAACAAGAGGGTGATCGTGACGTGAGCTGGGATGGAACTAAGACCTCTCTGGCTAGTTAGCTTGGATTTGTGTAGCCAAGAAATTTGCCCTATTACGTATCTAGAAGTTTTTACATATCTCTGGTTTTACCACTTTTTTTTTCTGTGACCAACACACTGTGCGACACACTGTGCCGTCTAGTCCCATGGTAAGCTGCTAAGCTTGTGTTACATTGACTAGACAACGGATATACTATTTATATTTATTTTTCTGTTGTAAATACATTCATATTATACATAGAAATACACCCAGGCCAGATACAAATACTTATTTTTAAGCATAAATATTTGCACCCGGCGGGAATCGGCCCCGCAACCTTCTGCATTGCAGTCAAGCGGTCGCCCGACGCGCCACAGAGGTCGTCAACATTAATTATTTCGTCTAAAAATTATTATCGTAAAAATAAATCATGTGAAAAAGGCTTGTGTTTTAGTTAATAACTCACGTAACTAGATGGCGCCACTGTAAACTTATGTTACAACACTAATCATGCACTAACTAACCCTATCGTCTAAAATAAAATAAAAACACTATCCTAAAAGTTCATATCATGCGTTTAGTTTATAACTAGCGTAACAAGATGGCGCCACTGTGATGTTTCAGAATAGAGCGCTATCGTTGCGTCTAGCTAGCCCAATATCTCTACACTACTGTGTCACGGGGTTTTTTACCCGCGTAAGGGATGATTTAAATTACTAAAATTACTCATTAACAGGGTATTTACCATGTTCAATAATTTATTCGCGGAGCTCGATACTTGGCTGTTCACGAGACTGAGACAGACAGTCTCGTGAACTGGTTGAAATTACTAGCGAAATATCGAGCTCCGCGACTTTATTATTAAACATGGTAAACACCCTTTCAATAAGTAATTTTAGTAGTGAAAATAACCATGTATGATTTATATTAGACCGTAACGAGCACGAGCTTCGTTGTCCATTGCTCGGCGAGCAGTCGGTCTTTTGTGCAACTGAGTGGGGGCCGAGCATTGTACACCAAAACACGGACCCGGCAGGCGCTCGTGGCGGTCTAATGTTAATCATCCCTAAGTCTCGATCCCGTGGAGATTAAAAAAAAACCTTTTCTTATCGGTTGTCTACGTCGCAAATTAGAGAACGTTCTACTATCCGCGGTTTGAGCTGTTGATCTATCAGTGAGTAATGCATGAAAAAGCATTTCATACACATAAATTTCACTATAAAATCTTCTTTTGTTACAGACCGCACAGTAGTCAAGCTAGTCAGTAAAGAAGAGCTACAGAAAGAGCGAGAAGAGAAGAAACGAATAGAAGCGGAGAAGCAGAAGAAGAAGCAAGAGTTGCTCGAAGCGCAGCGCGCTAAAGATGAACTAAAGAAGATCCCACCCACTGAGATTTTCAAGAAAGAAACTGACAAGTATTCCCAGTTTGATGACAAGGTATGTTACATATCAATTTATGTGTCTCGCCGTTTTTTCTGTGTACACACAAATGCCCGATCTTCTAATTATATAACGTAATAATATGTAACCTTATAATAAACGTCGAGTGAGTAAGGTTGGAGTAGTAAGAATCTGCTGTGTCTTTTTCCGTGACATGAACTTTCACAGTTTACAGACAGAAACAAAAGTGGTAAAATTACTTCAACCTTCTTCCACGTTCATTAATAATGCTATTAGACTATCTTAACGCAACGTTTGAACCTATTATGCTGGCAAATTTTTATGATTTTTAAATTTTGCCAATCAAAAATGTGCCGTAAATGTTCTTAATAACGCTTATAATGATCTGTGGTCAAATACATTTGACAAAGTGACGTCTCCTCTAACAACATAAAATACATGCTCCAAGTTTAAACTTTTTCTTAGTACGCACCTATAGTCCAATACTTTATTTTATTTCAAACTTATACACAATGTGTACATGACCACCTTGAAACGTCAATGGATTAACTATGATTTTAGTGTGATTTCGAAACCTCGTCACCAAGACAAACATGCCTCTGGGCTCAAAGGTTGTAAAGATATGTAAAGGGGGAAGACAAACGTGTTCTTCTGTTCTCTTCCTGAATATTGCCTTTAGAGCATTGATTTTATATAATAATTATTAAACTTTGCTGTACAGGCGGTTCTCGTTATTGAAATTTAGTATCTAGTCGTACCCACTGAGATAATGTAGGCACTCTTACATCCGTATTTATAGAAATGTCTAGGTAATTACTTTGGCCAAGTAAAGCCTTGTTTTGTTCTTATGAAGAACTTGCTGCGCGGTTTTACCCGCGTAAGTCCCGTGACCGCGGAAATACCTATTGGGATAAAAAGTAGCCTGTAATGTGTTATTCTCGGTATCCAGCTTCCTATATTCCAAGTTTCATCGGAATCGGTTCAGTTTTTGCGTAAAAGAGTAACAAAGTCACATACATACACACATACAAACTGTCGCGTTTATAATATAAGTAAAAGTAAAATAAGATATTCAACGTCAGAAAAAATGTGACAGATATATTTTCAAAGACAAGTAATTACTAGACTTGTCTATAAATACGGCGGCTAATATCACGAGTGTCCGTCTGGGTGTTCCTGGGTTAACTTATACGAGGAATAAATAGAATGGAGTTCTAACTTCTCTATTAAATTCGTAAAAAACATATTCCACGGTGACACAGACGCAGATGCACACACTGACATGTTCCGTACATGAACGACCTTGCAAATATTTATGCTTAAAAATAAATATTTATCTCTGGTCTGGGTGTTTTTCTATGTATCATAAGTATATATTTACAAAATAAATACAAATATTATACATGCTTAGTAACACACACACATGCTTAGTAGCTTACCATGGGGCTAGATGTGTTGTTCACAGAATTTATTTAACACTTTTATTTATTATAAGTAGACAAGTGTATTGTTTTGTTTTGGTGTTCGAGTTTTTAGATAGTTTATTTTAAGAAGATATTATTCAAACAGGGTCTTCCAACTCACGACGTCGCAGGCAAGGAACTAAGCAAAGGGCTTGTGAAGAAACTGCAGAAGCTACAACAAGCACAGGAAAAGAAATACAATGAGTACTTGGCTTCCATTAATACTTGCTAACTTCATAGATGAGTAATATAGAAAAAGTATTTACTTTACTTACATTTAACTTATTTTTGTTACATTACAATAATCTATTGTCGCATTTGGTTAAACGTTTCTATCTATATTTTATTTATTTGAAATTTGTTTGCTTCTTGAAATTGAAATGTTTCTAAAACTATACCTAATCAAAAACATTCTTATGTTTTCTCGACGTTGAATTGAACTAAAACTCCTTATTCGGTTTTAGTCGCGTTGTTTTTATTATTTCCAGAGCCTTTACAGACTCCTTCATGGTAGACCTAAAAGGGGTTTCCCTACCCTAAAAGGGGTTTCACACCTAACTAGTAACTTTTTGAATAGTACTAAAGTAGTATCATCATCATCATCAGCCTGTTGCAGTCCAGTGCTGGACATAGGCCTCTCCAATTGGACGCCACCTAGATCTATTTTCGGCTAAAATAGTATCATTTCTTCATTTATGACCTTCCAAAAGTACAGATCCGTTGCGACGCGGCTTTTCCTGTAAAGACTATAAAACGAATGATAAACTGTAGATAAAATCTCAGAAACCCACATTGTCAAAAATTGCACAAAAAATTGGTACTATACGTTGTTGGATAGTTAGTCTAGATGTCGCTACGTGCCCTGTTGTGTAATCCAAGCTCGATATTTATTTATGGGATTCAAGTAAATGAAATATAGAAACGAAATTTTTAGTATTATTAGCTGAAATTCATTTGAAATACTTCATTATATTTAATAAACAAACCTAAAAAATATAATTTTAGTTAATTATCTTTTGTATTTAAGTATACAAACTTGCTTATTTTAAGACTTAAAAATAAATATTCATATTGTATATTACCTACCTACTGTTACGTTGGTTAAAGAAATAATTATGAAAACAATTTTGAAAGCTTAAAAAATCTAACTACAAATATTGTATGCTCTTTCTTTTGATAAACGTTTCATACTTTTAGTTTTTTGTTTTTTTTTTCTAATTTGTCCCACTGTAAGGCCTTTAAAAGACGTAGGCACTAAGACGCCACGGGACCCTTCTTCGGATTGGCGAATGTCCTTTGCCGTCGGACGTTGGTGAGTCCCAGGACATGTCGGTTTCCTCACGATGGTTTCCTTCACCGTAAGAGGGTTGTTAATAGCGCACATACAGAGCTCAGAACTGCTTAGTACTAAGAAGCTGTAACTTCGCATGAAGTGTACGTATACCATATTGATAGTGTCGGCAAAGCGACAATATTATCAACGAGTAACTCTAACTCTAAGAAAAAGTTGATCTACCTTATAATGTATGAACCATGTATAAAGTTATTTATTTATTTTCGCGGCGAAATTTATTTATTTATATTTTATATACTTATATTTTTATTTATATTGATAAGTCAAACAATACTGCCTAAATCCCCAAAAGTATAATTACCTACTTACAATATAAAGCGTTTTAACTATAATCAATACGATACTGATTAGAATCTTACTATCCTTCTAATTTTATAAAACTGAAAATCTCTGTGTGTACCATAACCCTTGCCGCAAAAACCGCTGAACCCGGTTGCGTGAAAACTCAATAGATTTTAGGTGTGTAGATAGTTTTCAAAAATATTGAAAGTTTTCTTCTTGTTTTCGTGTAGTTGTGTGGCTCATCTAGTGTTAGAGTTTTCAGGTCGCATTAAGCCTCTAACTTGACTTTAACGGCTGCTATCAGAAATAACAACCACTATCAACTGCGTAACATGTCTTCCGAAGCTCGGAGAACTTAAAACTCAAAATTTGCCCAAAATAATGCAAATTTCGGAAATTCGTGCAACGAAAGTTATTTGGCTAGACGTCTAGAACCCCTTTCCAGATAAAGCACGTTGTTTAAATATACAGGTACCTATCACTACAATCAATTTATCTCAATTACCAGCAAATATAACATCAGAATAACCCACCGAATGTAATCTAAAAAGTCTATAAACATTAAAAATGAATTATATGTCGACAGTAATGATCACAATGGACGCTACCGCTTACATTTGTACAACGTTTCAATGAGCGAACAATCTCTACACGAGCGAGCGCTCGCGACAAAAATACCCTAAAAAACTTAAACAGTAGTTCTTAAAAAGGTAAAAAAAAGTTAAAAAGTGAGGTAAACAATCTGGGAGCGTTTTTTGTGAAGAAATGTACAATAGTGTTATAGTTAGGGTGCGCGAGCGGCGCACGAGCGTTGCATCTGCAATGCACTTGAACATCATTATTTCTTATGAGTTATTCAGAACTCATTTACCTACTATTTAGGTTTTTAATCTGAACCTAATATAGATCTATTGGCATTTGATACCTCCATTCCATTGTAGTTGTTAGATAACTATGTTTTAGATTCGCTAATCTTCTTCTATCCATACTTATAATAAAGGAAAAGAGGACAAAAAGTCTGTACTTGAAAGTAAATAAATAAAAAGTTGCTTGGGACTTAGGAAAACTAGTAGAACAAAATTATGTAACTTTTAAAATTCATGTTTGTCTGTTGTTTCTTATACAAATAAAAACTACTAATCCGATTGAATATAGGTTTTCAATATTGAATAGTACTATTTTCGAGGAACCTCGGGGTATAGGTAAATTACTTCGAAAATATCGATGTTAATAGTAAAGTGTTTTGATTCGAAATCCAATTAGTAGATCTATTTCTACACAGACGAAGTCTCGGGTTACAGCTAGTTATACAATAAATATACTATTCCGATTCTAATTGCATATGTTTTACGAAAAACTAAATTTCATAATTCCTCACCGCTGCGTGATTATTATTAAATTACCCACCTGCTTATATGTCCCATAAAAAGTGTTCAAATAATTTTTACTATTTCATCTGAACTATGGTCTCGGTTGCATCCTCCAGACTCCGCTAAAGCCCTAAATCATTTGATGTCAGCACTGGCAGAGTAGGGAAGTCATTATTGACCCCAACTACTGAAAATAGTTAGGCAATGTGTTTGCGACCGGTTGCCTGTCTGACATCAACCAACCATGAGACTAAGCAGTTTACCTACAGTAGACTAAGGGATCTGGGGGTTTAGTCCCACTCAGATCCCGTCGCCTTTTACGTCACCCACGGGAAGAAATGTGGTAGCCCTATTCTATGCCGGGAAACAAGGCCATCACATAAGTTTTATTATTACCTACTTATACCTACCAAAGTCGAGCTGTCATGTTACAATTAGAAAAAATCTAGGAAACGTGCACCCAACGACAAGAAACTGGTTTGAAAGAAGTTTCAACGGAAATTCCCAGCAGTTGTAACAGTAACACCACTATAGGTACCGACCTACTCTTGTTAGTTTACGTAAGAACGGTTTCTGTCAGTAAATATAATTTAAATTTTTTTTGGATTTGATCACAATCGCTTTGATCGTGGTCAGGGCCAACAAAAGCTTCGCAGCCACTGTGGGGAACTGAGAAGCCGCGAGACGGTAGCCGTTGCGATACTGACCGCCCGGCGAGATGTCAATCACACACATTTGAATAAGAACATTCAAGCGAAGGGCCTTGTTGCTTTCCGCATTCCGTTAAGATATTTTGTCGATAACGTTTCATTATAATGAAGTCAACGAACTGAAAATTAAATTTTTTAGGAAAAAAAATGAATTTCTCTAAGCAAATTATTTCAAAGTCGATCGAGTGGAATTCAAATGTAACGGTTCCAGTATTGAAATCAAAACCCACATGCTTCCTATTTATTCAGTTTTTCCACGTTTGAGCCCTGTATGACGTTTTGATATAGGGGCCTATAGAATTTAAATCTATTTTTCTGGTTTATCCATTCGTATTTTTCAATGTAATGTAGAAGTAGCAGATATGTAGTTAGATAAATAGATAAGACTCATACAAAGTAAGTTTATTTTCATTTAAGGATGGTAAAATCACAAAGTAGGTACCTCACTATAACATATAATTTTTTTGTTCTTTATAATATGAAAAATAACACACGGTGAAACCGAAAAATATGCCTAAAGAAACCTTTAAGTAGGAATTGTGTTATAAATATTTTGAATAAAATTTCTTTAAAACAAACCACCAAAGTTTCTTTATATCGTAGATAATGTTGATTATAAACTTTGTAAAAGACTTATAACGATAGCAATTAAAAGTTTTTAGCTAATATTATAAATTATGAGAACCCCTCAACAGGAGCGACCGTAATATTCGTAGGAGAAAGTAGCGACGGAACAAGTTAGCGCGTTGTCCCCGATGCGACCGGTCGGGGTTGCAATTATAGCTTGTTTTTCATCTCAACCCCCGAAGCACTCCGGTTGCTGAAAAAAGAAACCAATTTTGCACGCTCATTAATTATTTAAATCTCATTAAACAGCCGCAAGTTTCCCTCTCTGTTTTGTAATTTTGCGACGCCATTCTGCTTTACCTACCTAATTTAAGCCGTTGGACAGTGGAAAATTCTCGGGTTTTCATTAGAAAAATCACATTAAACGCGGTAACATCATGCCAGTTTATTAATTATTATAATGGTGATTGCGAAACAAATCATCCGCCAAAGAAAACCGGGAAGAAACATTACCCCGTTAACTTCCATAATATTTGTCTTTCTACGAAGCTATCTAAGTACCTATATTGTATTGGCGAGGTATAGGTTTACATGTTTATATCGTACTTAATCGAACAGTCTATCGGTAAGTATTAGATCACTTAATAAAATTTTAAGATAAGTATAAGTAAATTAGAAATAAGGTACCAAAGTTATTTTAGGACAGGTTTTAAAACGAATCCCAATATGTAATATAAAACAATAAGTTTTACCAAACAAACACAACCAGTTCTATCCAAGGACGATATATACAAATCCCTAAATGATAAAATAAGTTTCTATCCAATTTATAATTTGTTCCCTGCCAATATTTAGCGTTGTCTAAATACTTATGATCTGCAGTGTACATTCATGGGCAAGTAGGTGCTTATACTCCTGTTGGGGTATGTAGCTACTTAGGTACGTTACGTATGATGTTAATAACGGGCGTATAAAAATCTCCGATGTAAACTGTTCAAGCAAGTGGAATACTTAAATACGAATTTCGTAAAATGATAAATCGCAATGAACTCTCGTAAACGTCTATTTACAAGCATCAAAGCGATTTAGTTAAACAGGAAATTATACAACGTTGTTGTAGGTACGGAGATTTTACACAGCATTTGAATGTTCGTGTTGACGGTGGCTTCCTATTAGATAATAAACGTCTTACAGGACTGTCTTGTTTGGCAAAAATTGGAAATTAGGAAATTAAGCTGTGTGAGGAACATGAAAGGTGCGGAAACGAGCCACTCTTTGCCGTCGACTTTGTTCAATGAACAAGATCGAGTGTTTGTGACAACGATCCGCTCCACGTTCAAGACCAGTATTTGGTAAAGTTGTAAATGAATTAGGCATTTCTTTAACTTTCATAAAACAAAAGAGCAAGTGCTATGTTTGTATGTACTAAGTGGTTTTGTCTTATCTAATGCAATGTTCAGAGTTAAGAATGCCATGCACGACTATGAAGTAGATATCTAAAGCGAAGATATTTCAAAGCACTTTTTTCTTATCTAAAAACAGAATATTCCTTTGAATTCCTTATAAAAATCAATTCTGCCATAAAATGTTACGAGCTTCAGTTTTAACTAACTTTATATAACTTTAACCCCCCCCCCGCGTAAGTATTCTATACCCAACTCGGTGCTTTTGAAAAGTGATGATTACTGAGCTTAGGGTACCTTTAATGAGAGCGTGATTGCCCAATCAAAAAAATGTTTTACTACTTGCACCTTTAGAACCGATTCTAAGGAAAACTGGAGATTTAATATTTGGTTTTGGCAATTTTTTTTAATGAATGTTGGATGAATTGAATACTCGAAGACGGCTTGACCGACTGTGATGTTTTTTTTTTTGCAAAAAAGATAGCACAAGGGTGGTCCCATAATTTGATGAGTACCTATCTAGCAAAGATCTTTGGAGTGATCAGCAGAATAGTTCCCCAGAAAGCAGTACCTAAATTGTTTACTTTTTGTCTTCTACCTACTGGTAGAATCAGACCTTAGGTTAGTGTTTGATGGGGCACCTGAAACCACCTACTTCTTACAGAACTTCTCTATTCGTAGTATGAGTTATAATGTTGTGAGTTTTCTTACGTATTACTTTTGTTTGATCAAGTGCAATAATTTTCAGTAGCAGAGGTAAAGTAAAAAATACGAAATAAAAAACGGAAAAATATTCATATTAAATACAAAATGCATTTAAAAACAGGCATAAACAAGATACTTATGGCAAGTCTTATTTTTACATAGATCAGCAATTTCATTTCAAGGGGGTTAAATGTAATTTCCGTTCCTCTCTTTACTTACTCTTCTTCATTAAAAGCTCGAGTCTAGTATTTTCATTAGGAAGGTTTATTTAACCGCTCCGCCCGGCGCGAGCGCTTCATTAAGATGCCATGTCATTTCCTACGAATTTGTTTAACGCCAGCGAAACCTCAATAAGAAGGATTATTGAGGTACCTATACCTAACTGAAGCACCTGAATTCGGTCAACTGTATATCTATCCGTATAATAGGTACGGTATCTTTCGTAATACCTACCTACCTACACAATTCATTAGATGTTTAACTGTGTAGATATTGCATACCTATTCTAACCTAACTAATGTGCTAATCCTACAACTAATGATTGTTATTATTTCAAATGTCACTTATTTTACTTTATATCAATGTATCGAAATTATTAATGTCTATTATATTTTGTTGATCGAGGATAGTCTCAGCCCGGTGGTGGTTACCACCCCCGCGGGCGCGAGTGGGGGCAGAGATCACTCGCCCGTGCTTTAATTGCTTTTCACTTAGCAACCGCTCATGAACAGAGAACGTTCGCGAAAATGAAGAAAAAAAAATCATTACATCAACATCTTTGAGAGATTGCCCAGATTTAGGACGTTCAGAAAGACAGCGACCTTCTTATATAACGCTTTCCTCTTTCTTGTTTTTCCAGCGCGCCTCATTTCCGGAAGGGGGTCGCGAACGAGGGGGGGTCGTGCGGGTGGCGAGAGGGGCCTAAGTAATTTCGCTTAAGAACTCTAAACGTAATTAGTGTAGGGCGTGCAAAGGGAAGGGCTTGAAACTTGGAGAGGGTTGCCCGCCGCCTCCGCGCGCCGCCTGAATATTTGATCGCGCTCGTCTCGCGATAATATTTGCCGGAGGAGCTTTCCGTAAACACGGATACTTTCCCCACAGACCTTGTACTTATACTTACTTTCCTTCATTCCGCTTTCAAAGCTGTCGCACGCTTTTAATTGGACCCGGTGTTATTTATAAGTAGACTTGTGATAGAATTAAAATCTCGCGCCACGTCGCTTCCGAATAGGTACCTATATTTACGCAGAACACGTTTTATTATAAAGTTTTTGACGAGTTATTTTCCTTTTAAGAAAATCTTCTACATAGGACTTCAAACAAATTCACAGACACTTCTTTGAGCTTACGTTCAATAAGTAGGTTTAAATAGGTTTTCTTCATCGTTTTTATTTTTTGTGAAACGAACCATAATATCATAATAAGTACTGATTTCACAAAGCATATCAAAGACTCAAACGTTTCATTTATATTAAAACATTTAAATTGGTTTTAATTGAACAGGGAATCTACGTAGGTAGGTATGTTCAATATTGTAACTTAAGCAACATTCACAATTAACACTTACCTACTATCGCATTAGTTCCCTATAGCTATCTTTGACACGTACCCTTTCTATGAGTTAATACGTAAATAAACGCACTGTAACGTTACGCGGCCGACAAGTCGACGGAGTGGGCGCTGTGCACAAGGTCAAGCTGTTAACGTCACAGTGCATATATACTGACATATCAAATTATTGGAAAGTACCCTAATCTATACAAATGTAGGTATATGAACAGCAAGTTAATCAGAATTTAAGTTACAAAAATAAAAACACTGATCACTGTTGTTAAGACTTTTAACATATGAAAACATGCATGATGTATTTTGAGGGTTTTTTTAGCGAAGCTTCTATCCTTAGCCAAGTTTGTAAAATATAGTTGTGTCGCATTGCTTAGTTCATATCCGATTTGAAGAGCCATTGAATATACCTGTTTGTTTAATGATTAATACTAAACTAGTTACTCGTTTGCCTTTGCTTGATATACAGGTAGTAAACTAAGTACCTATACTTAGCTTACTACCTACACTTTAAATAACAGTACGTACTCAACATGTACCTTCAGTATCATACCTTATTATTTAAATTTCTTATGTTTTTTTGTTGCTGAACGCTTATTTAAACTTAGATACATTTTCAAAAAGTTGCCATGAAGATTCGAACCTGGAGCCTTATTTTTGGATCGCTCGCTGCTTGTTAGGCGATTTAAATAATTCGGTATTTGCTGATTTTCGTTCGATGTCTGACTCCTGCGGTGCGTGGTTAATACCATTGGTTGCGGTCGTGCGATTCACAAAGAAAAATTACTGAAAAGAACCGCAAATCAGTAGAAATAGAGGTTTAAAAATCACTCGAAGTGGCGCAAGTAATTCAAAAATAGAGCCCCTGTGCCTCTCGCTATCCAGGCTAACGCGCTATAACCACTACGCTACACGGGAATACTGTACTCAACAATGTACCTTCGAGTTTTAAATACCTTATTATTTTATAAGCGAGGGGTAGAAAACGTGAATTCATTTAGATCGTGATAGCCTGAAGCAAAGACAGTAATTTACAAATTCAAAGGGCCTGAGAAACAAGAGGAAATTAGAATTTGTAATTAGAACGAAGCAAGGCAACGCGGCTACTCCTACAACATTTGATTAGCAATTATGGTAATTTGACTTAGAGCAGGGTAAGATTTATCCTAATTTGTTAGTTAAATTATAATCGCGACTGCTAAGACATGAAATATTTCCTTCCATTTGAATTTAATTAGATCGCATCGTTCGTCGCTTAACTGCTAGCATTAATAATGTATTTTAATTAGGTCGATACTTAATAATGTATTTCTGTACTTATAAAAGACTATAGCTGCGCTCCGCGGGTTTACCCGCGTAAGTCCCGTTCCCTCGGGATTATCGGGATAAATAGTAGCCTATGTGTTATTCCAGGTATCCGTACCTATATTCCAAGATTCATCGCAATCGGTTCAGTAGTTTTTGAGTAAAAGAGTAACAATGTCACATACGTACATTTCTACAAACTTTCGCGTTTATAATATTAGTAAGATTAGTAAGATTTCAACGCGTACGTACCTACTTTAGTTTCACAGTTAGATCGATCTTGTAATCAATAAAACATTCGAGAAAATGTCTGCGAATTGTAACAAATGACTAACATTCAAGATTAATAGTTTAATTATCGTCGTGTTTAATGTATCGTGTAACAATAAAAAAGCGTCGCGACATTTCGCTATCGGGGCGACGACGAAGAACATTGTTTGTCGTAAGCAAATGTGAGCGTGGGTCTCGAGCCTCGAACGAGCAGTGTGTAGCGATACGAGGACGATACTACGCCGCGGCGCGGTGCAATTTAATTATCGGAGCGAGCTCCCGCGCTTTACCCTTTTGTATCTTAACCCCCGGATGAAAAAATACTCACCCATAAAATAGAGGACGGGTACGAAAAAAAGGAGCGTATGCAAATTCAGGATAAAATATAGCCCGTAAATGCCACCGTTTCTAAAAGAATATTAGAGACGTTTTTCAGTGGGTGGCTGGGGGTTGCTTTGTACTTTGTCTCCGCGCGCTAAGTACTGCAGGCTCGGGTGTCCGCGCGAAGGAATCCGCTTTAATTTGCGACTGTTGTTAGGCAATAAATCAACGCACACGCCGTTCTTGTTTATGGCTACGGCACTCACCGTGAATTAGCATAGATATAGGGTATTCTATACTCAGTGCGCCTATAGGAGAAATGGCACCCGGCTGCTGCCGATTATTGTTCTTACTTTGTTTATTGTTTATTTTATTATTTCAAAAGCTCTAGTTTTTCTACATTTAGGACACACCTTTTTTGTAAAAGAATAGAACTAAAACGTGAACTCATATTGATTTCTAGACATATAGTGTATGGAGCTGCCATTTAACATCCTAGTAAATTTTCTTCGTTCATTGTCGCGTCGCGTCGCGTCGCTGCAGCGATGCAAGCCGGTCGCTTTTCGGGACGTTTCGCAGTTTAATCCATGACGTGTAGTCCAAGTTATTAGTGATGGCGAAAGACGTAATAATCAATGAATTATTGACTTTCATACAAAATAAAGTCGACATACTAGATGAACTTAGTATTGTGCAAATATGTGCTTCTAATTTTACTGATGCTGAAATTGACGACGGGAAGAACACCTTATATGAAACTTGTGGAAATGGCCAAAGAAATGTACAGAGGAAAGGAGATGACAAGAAGAAAAAGAATATAAAAGACATTATAAAGGTACTGAAGGAAGTTGATCCTAGCCAGCAGCCAGTTTTTGTCGCAAAAGACCTAAACCGCTTACCGCCGGTCTCTTTTGACTATGTGGACGTTACGCGTCTATTAAAAGACATGTCCATTATGAGGACAGAACTTACAGAGTTTCAGACTAAATTTGGGTATGAAATTAACGACTTGCGATCAACTTTGACTAGTCGCATGCAAGAAGGCGAAACCGTAACTACTCCAAAACGGCGAATATCTAAACAGGTATCGATATCGCCGACGCCTGTGGTGCATGGACCATACACCACCCACACAGACGCAGAGGTATCATACGCAGTTGCTTCGAAGCCACGGCGGCGGCAAACTGCATCACTCGTACACACACCAACATACCGAGACATTGTACTTGAGCGACCGCGACTCACACAACCTACCCGACAACAAAATACTACGACGATCACCTGTGAATCTGATACTAAATCAATGATGAATTGTAATCATCAATCAAATAAGGAGTCATTTACACTGGTTGCTCGAAAAAAACGTAAACAACCTACTAACATGCGCGGAGATTTGGAAACTAGTACTAATAAAATTCAGGTCGTTGAATCACAATGTGCAATATACGTATCGCGAGCTGCGAAGAGCGTCACGGCTGCTCTTATACAGGAACATATTCAAGACATGAAAGAAGAATGCATTAGCGTTGAATTGCTAAAACAAAACTTCGAAACTTCATTTAACTCGTTCAAAGTCACCATTTTCAGTAATAAAATAAATACATTTCTGGATTCTAAATTTTGGCCCAAGGGTCTAGTTTATCGTCGTTACCGAGAAAACCCCGCTCGAAAGAACGCACCTACTAACAAACAATAATGGATAAGACAAAACTAACTACAAACATAACAATAGCGACATTTAATTGTAAGTCAGTTAAGAGGTCCGTGGACCAAATTAGAGACATCTGTACTAAAATTGACATACTGGCGTTGCAGGAAACGTGGCTTTTGCCACACGATCTCGGCTTCGTAAATGAGATTGACGAGAAATTCGGTTGCTTTGCGAAGTCGTCGGTCGATACCTCGTCTGGTGTTTTAAGGGGTCGTCCATTCGGTGGACTCGCTATTTTGTGGAGAAAGTCATTATTTCCCGCCGTGTCCATTGTTGACTGCTCCAGTGACAGGCTTGCTGCAGTTAGAATCGATGTTGATGGACGGTCTATGATAATTCTCAATGTCTATTTGCCGTACGATGATCTAACTAAGCCAGAAGAGAGTCTAATGGAGTTTATAAGCTGCCTTGCTAGCATTGAAGCCTTTATAAGCGATAGCGAAGTTGAGGCTATCTATGTGCTAGGCGACTATAATGCACACCCGGATTCGAGGTTTGGTCGGGAGTTGCTGTCATTCTGTGCGGATCACAATCTTACGTGTATTGATAAGAATTTGCTAAGCGAAGATACGTATACACACGTTAATGTGGGCTGCGGCGCGCGGCGCTGGATCGACCATTGCGTTGTCACCGAAGCTGCACAGCGGACTGTGACATCAGCCGAGGTCGACTACGGCGTCTATTGGTCGGATCACTACCCTCTTATTTTTAAATGTTCTATCTCTCTAGTCACTAGAAAATTGAAAGTCGATAATTGTACTCGTGCAATGGGTATACGTTGGGGTAATAGGGACAAGGACCAAATAAAACTGTATTGTGAACTATGTAGTGATAAATTAAAAGATCTCGAGTTAATTTCTAGTCATTGTAACAGTTGTACTAAATATTTATTTTGTTCTTATCATTTATACATTATTAACGATTTTTATAATGATATTGTAAATATATTACAAGACGCAGCAAAAACTAGCTTAAGTCGTGGTGTGCAGAATAAAAGGAAAACTGTGTTGGGCTGGAATCAT
Source organism: Idaea dimidiata (assembly GCA_949358125.1). Classification (NCBI taxonomy): domain Eukaryota; kingdom Metazoa; phylum Arthropoda; class Insecta; order Lepidoptera; family Geometridae; genus Idaea; species Idaea dimidiata. The sequence continues at coordinate 7,010,239 of OX442339.1, read as the reverse complement.
CATGTCAAAGATTATCATCGTAGGGCTAGGCTATTCTTTTTATGGTGGGTTGATTCTGGTCGGCCTGAAGCTGGTGAATTGTATGATAATATGACAGAAAGTAGAAAAGTGTTTAAGAGCAGGTTGAAGTGGTGCCAGAATAACGAGGATCAAATTAAAATGAACATTCTAGCTAAACAGAGGGAAAACCAGAATTTCGGTAAATTCTGGAAAAGTACCAAAAACCTAAACGGTAAAAGCACTATACCGGCAAGTGTAGAGGGTGTGCATGAACCGAAGCTAATAGCCGACCTATTCTTGCATCACTTCAAAGTTGAGCCTTGTTCGGCTAGTTTGGATGTTGGTCGTATTGTTGACTTTGACAGACTTACTAATTTAGAAAGTAATCGTAACCGTATTATATCTCCACATGACATAGCCTTAGTGTTAAGGAAAATGAAACGAAATAAAGCTCCAGGTTTCGATGAATTGAGTGTTGAACATATAGTACACGCAGGTAAGCATATATATAGGGTTTTAGCTCAACTCTTTACTGTATGTTTAAATTCGGGTTATTTACCGGATAATCTCATGAAGACTGTGGTGGTTCCAGTCCCGAAGAACAGAACTGGTGATCTATCCAGTGTTAAGAATTATAGGCCAATTTCACTCGGTACAATCTTAGGTAAGACGTTGGAATCTCTTATCTACCCGGACATTAAGTTTCAGATAAAGCTGGATGACGCGCAGTTTGGTTTTCGTCCCGAACTTTCAACAGACTCGGCCATCTTTAGTCTCAAATCTACCGTAGGGCATTATACGAACAGAGACACGTCTGTCTATGCCTGTTTCCTAGACTTAAGTCGTGCTTTTGACCTGGTAAATTATAATTTACTGTGGCAAAAACTCGTATCGTCAGGGGTCGCGGAGGACAGTGTTCGTCTGTTGAAATTTTGGTACGAGAACCAAATTAATTGTGTAAAATGGGGCGACTCCACTTCTAGTGAATTCATACTAGAATGCGGAGTACGTCAAGGTGGGCTGACCTCTCCGGACCTTTTCAACCTTTACATCAACGGACTTATTGAGGAGCTTAGGAGCACCAAAGTTGGCTGCCACATTGGCAAAACTTGCCTCAACAACTTCAGCTACGCTGATGACATGGTGCTACTAAGCCCCTCAATTAACGGTCTGAGAAGACTGCTCACAATCTGTGAACAGTATGCACTCCAACACGGTCTGAAATATAATGCTGCTAAAACACAAATGATGGTTTTTAAGGCGGGGAGGGGTCCGGACAGGGTACCACCAGTGTTTGTGGACGGGGTCCGGGTGGAAAGAGTTTCACGCTTTAGATACCTAGGGCACATTTTGACCGAAAACCTAAACGATGACGAGGATGTAGAACGTGAACGCCGGGCTCTAGCAGTTCGCTGCAACATGCTGGCACGCCGTTTTTATCGCTGTAGTGACCAAGTTAAGCTGACATTGTTTGGGGCATATTGCCAATGCTTCTACACATGTCAGCTTTGGGTCAACTGTACCAGGAAGGCTCGTAGTAGCATCAGGGTGCAGTATAATGACGCATACCGCATTCTGATGAAGCATCCTAGGTACTGCAGCGCGTCCAATATGTTTGCTGGGGCTGGGGTCCCGGACTACTTCGCTATAATTAGAGCTCGCGTCGCTGCTTTTTGGTCTAGGTTACGTAGGTCAACAAATTCAATCCTGACTACACTATCCGAACAGCTGGATAACTATATTTATAGATTTTGGCTATCTGTGCACCGTGACCAAAACCGTAAATAGTAGTAGTAATAATTTAATGATTGGTATATATATATATTTACATCACTATACCGATCTTGCGTCCTTTCAGTTCGCATTATTGTAACGTCCACCACTTGCAGTTGATTTTCGTAAACTATCTCAGCGAATATTAGTCAATTAAGTGATGTCGAAAATTGAGACCAACTTATTTTTTTTAATTTCCACCCTATTTTGATATACAAATATTCGTATATTGCCAGACAGAGGGAAACCAATAAGGACTCCTATCCGTATTACCAGTTATTAGAACTCCCGTGATATACTTAATTTGTATTTTATTCTTCTTCCTATTGCAATTCCTCAAAATAATGCGACGTTGCCGCTCTTTACGGATCATCATTACGGATGTTTCGTTTGTAAGTACCTATTGGATAGATAAGAATGTCATCAAATCTATAGCTTGATCAATTTTGGAGACAGGACCTTCGCCCAACCGACTAGACTGATTAATAATAATATCCACCTAATGGTAAATAATTAATGGTACCTACGATGTTAATAAAATAAATATTGAGATCAAACTAATCTTTAATAGGTAAACATCTTTAAATGATGAAGTCTAAACTTAGAAATATTTTCGCAAGGAAATTTCCAAATTTAAATATGCCTTGAGTAATAAAAAAATATTATTATTAATTCAATATTGTTATGTATGGTAGGTACCTAATTCTTTTAAAACGTAAGGAACAATTTAGTAGGAACTTAACATGACACTTAAGTAACAATTTAAAGATAACATTCAGTCGCAAACAATAATTTAAAAACAAATCTATAAATATAGACGTCAAATATTATTCATCACGAATGTTGTAAGATATTTTTGCGTCCATATAATATCATGTACACTTCTTAAGGAAACTAAATTAAGTTCAATTTCAATTGCTATTACTACTCTTAATTACGTGAAAATTTACGTTGTTTTTTTTCTTTTGCATTAGAAATAAAACATAACAAAATGTTCATAGTTACATGGACGCCAAATATCGTGCAGTATATTTTTTATACTACAATCTCACGGCCACATTGGTATGAACAATTTAAAAATTAACCTATAAATACGGACGGCAAATATTATTCAGCACGAATGTTGTAAGATATTTTTGCGTCCATATATAATTTACACTTTCTAAGATAACTAAATCAAGTTTAAAAGTAATATCACCAGCAATATAAAGTGTAAACAGACAACATAATGTATGCCCTGACAAATTAAATAGAAGTTAAATAAAATCTGAAACAAGTTTTATACGTCTAATAAGTCTTTAAGTACTTACTTTAATATTTGGTTGTCAAATAGGTAATACTATACGGAGGTCACATCACGCAGGATGTGAATATTTTGGGTAATTTAGCGTCCATAATCTTAAGATATAAATAATTATTAAATTTCAGCGAACTACAAAACAAATACCCAATTATAGGTACTTAACAAATATAACCTTTCATAAAAAGGCACAAAGAACCGTAATACTGCAAAGATTAGGTACAATAATAGCACTCGTCTTTAAGATAATGATCATATATAGTAAACTCGCAATCAGAGCACCAAAACTCAACACGATCAAGAAAATAAATTATATTTTCAGAAACATTCATGTCAGCAACAATATGCCACGGTCTATTGTATAAATTTACAACTTCGTGGCAATTAAAGCAGTACCATCTTATGATAAAATGAGTTTCCTCCCAAGGCCATATTAGGTTATTGGTCAGAATACGATAAAACAAGTCTTTGTTTAAAAATCTGTCAATATCAACAATAGACTCCATTTTCCGAAACAGATCTCAATAAATAAGTAGGTAATGTACACTCAAACAGAAATACTTATGTGATACTTAAAAAAAACAAAAAGGTTATGTTCTTCTAGGGAGTTTAACAATGAATGTTCAATTATCGTATGATATGTTTTTTTTTCGATAAACTCACTTCCACATTAAGTAAGTGTGGACATTAAAAAATATGGACGTATATATCAGTGAGTATGAATGTTTTAGGACATTTGGACGTCCATACCTATTATATCTTTTTGTAAGAGTAAGGAAATTAAATCAATTTTTAAAATAAAACTACTACCTACCGCTGTTGTGTGAACACGCACAAATCACCAAAACATGCCAATTAAATTACGAACTTAAAACAAGAGTTATGTAACGATATTACAATAATCTGGCGTCCGTATTATGAAAACATCAAGTGCAACCATTGCACAATAGTTTTCTAAAGGTCATCATGTGTAGCTGAAAGTATACCACCTTGTAATTATGAAAATGCAATATAATGGTTTAGTAGACAATCAACATTAACATTGAATTTTCAATATTTGGACGTCTAATCACACTTAATGTGAAAGTTTTAGGGTATTCTCACGTCCGTATATGGGCTGTTATTATACGGACGTAACACTAAGACCCCGCGCTAAACTAAATAATCCCTTTTTTTGAACTTACAAATTGAACTTAGAGCCACATCTTTTCCCATATTTCGGTATAATTCGAATATTATACCAAAATATGGTAAAGACGAATATTCACTATCGTTTTTAAGCAGACACACATATTTTTCTGCTTAGAAATGACACAGAAATAGGTATTATGAGAAAAGACCTACAGTCTGTACCAGCGTTACTTATTTTACTTATACAAGGCTATTGGTAAAAAAATCATGAAAACGGATCTGGGCTACCTCCTGACATCTCAAGGACTAACTTCTACGACTTTTGTAATTTTGAATATGTTTGCACCCCGATAACAGTGACAATTAGATGGTTGCAAATATTTTCGAAATTCCCAAAGTCGTTGAAAGATATTTGTGTCTTGGGATATCAGGAGGTAAACCTGATCCACTTTCATAAATTTTAACAATAACCCTGTAGAAACAGGCTTAAGGTTGTTGATTTTCAGTTACTTATATTAGTAACTAAGTGCAGGTTCTTATAACAAAAAGGATCGTTTTTATTTTTTTATTTTTTTGAAATATTATAAAAAATCTAAATATTTGAATCGAGAATGCACATTTAACTATCCGTACCTGTAAGCAAACCATCCCTTTAGTTATTAATGCCCATTAGAGTCAACTACAATAAAAAAATTAAAAATTCAAATAAAAGTAAACTATAACTGAACTATGAAATATTGCAAAAGCAGGCTCTTACAAGTTTAGTCGTCATGCGTGAGCGACGCGGAGCGGTTTGAAGCGAACGACAGAAAACCGCGTTCGCATCGCGCAGGATTGTAGAGCAAAATTTCATACTTCTAGGGCAACGGGAAGTGGGTGTAGTTTACGTCACAAACCCAGTAGGTTTGTGACTTAAAACTGAAAAAGTACCTTCGGTTAACCTAGAATTATGAAATTTAGTTGCGTAAAATATAAAAAGTTAAAAATTAAGGAGGGTAAAACAACTTAACCAATATCACTTGCTTCTGAATTGTATGTGCGCTCATGCGATTCAGTAGCATTGGATACCTAGATGTTAATACTGGTCGTGTAAGGAACCCTGTGTGTGCTTGAGTCCGATTCGCATATTTTTACTCTATGCACTGGTTGCACTGGAAAAAGAGTTAATTGACATACCGACATTGGAAAAGCCAACCACACCAAAAATGCAGTAATCCGTTATTTAGAGGAATCCCGAACCCGCCTATTTGTTTTTAGTATAGGTATTTTGGATGAAGACTTTGATTTTTAACCAATCTTTGTTGTGCAGAATGTCAGGATGTTGACTACGAAGTTCTTCGCATTCATGACGTTTTGGCGGTTGTTTATTTTTTATATGTTTACTAAAAACGTCTGTAGAGTCCATTTCGTTTGGTTTTTCAGAAGGTATAGCATCGTATTCCATTATCTCATCACCCTCATTATTATCGTCGTTCTCTACATTTTGTAACAAATTTTGTTCCATATCTAAATTTATGTCATCCAAACATTTGCCTTTATAAGAATCTGCATTGCCACTCTCCATGAGCAGCAATAATTTTAATAATTTGGCTGTCTGATACACATCATCGGGTAATCTATAGTTTTGTCGGTGTACAGCCTGTGTGTGCCCCATAAAATTAGCAAGTTGTTCAATATCCGAATCTTTATGGTTAAACATCTGGGTTAATGTAGCCAAATGTTTGCGTAGCTTTGTCGTAGTAATAGCTGTAGGATTTTGAGCTCCACTTGCACTAGCGTACTTTTTCAATACCTTATAGCCACATAATGTGCTTTCCGATCCAGGTTTTGCAAATAAGAAGTCGTTTTTATCACTTACATAATTACGTCTCTGAGAGATAAGCAAATCGATGTCACTTTGGACTTCGTCAGTCAACAGAACAGGCACACCTCGGCCTCTTTTACCCCTTATAACAATACGTTTAAAACTTTTTACTAACATTTTCTCCGCACTTGAAATTGCACGGTCGAATTCTTCATAGGCAGAACTATTGTTACTGGACTCTAGGTAGGTGCTAAGTGGAAGTCTTTGCAGTTCACCGGGTCGGCGTCTGTTTAGAAGAAGAACGCGGCAGTAAATTGTCTCAGCCAGTGTGTTGTACGCTTCAATATTACTGTTTTAAGATTCTGTTAACTTAGAAGCTGCGGACTTAGATTTTTCACAAAGATAATTTTTGAGGAGTTTTAAGTCTTTCGCAAGAGGAACAATGGTTATTTTATTCCATTTCTTCAAGTTTAAGTCATTACACGCTTGACTCGAAACATCAAACTTCCAATTAGCTTCGATAAGATGAATGAGCGTCTTTAGATCAGCCTCTATTGTAGCAGTTTGGACGCTGCTGCCTGATTTTAATGTGGTCATTATTGCAAAGTTGCAACATTGTTTTAGGCTTGTGCTGATATTCATTGCATAGGTAGGAGCACCATATCGATCTGTTTTGTCATCGTAACTAGATACTGTTTTGGTGGCAGTAACAATTAAATCATAATTTTGAGGCTTTAAGCAATCCATCAAATTTGTTAAAGATGGCTTTAGTTTCTTCAATTCGAGTACCAGTTTAGACAATTTCCTAATTTTTCGCGATGTCACGTTTATAAAATGTTTTTCTCGATGAATCCTTAAATATTGTGCTCCAAAGGCACAGATCAACGCGTCTTTTTTTTGCTTCTAGCGAAATTTTATCTGGTTTCATTTTAGGAAATACTTGATCTTTAAGTTTTTTGTCAATGTTTAGGTTACGCAACATAAAATTTTGCGACTGAACTTGAGCGTTAGAGGTTTCGGCTAACGGTTGCCACGTCTTTTTATGTTTCCATAATTGTTTTCTGGAGTAGAACCCTAAACATTTTTCACATGGTAAGTATTCAATGAATGGGTAAATATTACTTTTTTTCATAGGTTTAACGCAATTATCAACATTCTTAATATAGTTACCCTTTTTGCGTAAGTTTGTAATTAGATTTTTGCGTGTACAACTTTTTTTAGGATAAGAGATAATTTTTTGTATTCAGGTTCCATAGTGTGATTTCGCATTATATGTCTGGCAAAATTGAACACATCTTGGTCACAATAAAAGCAATAGTCCCTGGTTCGGAGTCGCGCGCCGCGCGCTTATTAGAGTGGTCACGTATATATTTTGCTGCAGTAAAAATAAATCTAAAAGTGTGCAAAATCTGTGAAACAGTGGTTCAAATTTATACCATTAAAAAGATCTCGGTGCATTTAATACAGTTACATAAACAAATATTAAATTAACAACGATAAATAAGTGATAAAAGCATAAGAACATTGAAAATAATCGTTATAATATTTAAATCATCCATTCATTATAATGCACTAATGACTCATTGAACCGCGATCTCAGTGCAGTGTTGGGTTACTGACCGGCCTTGAGATCTGCATAAACTTTGCATTCGTCAATAGCATTAAATAATTTTAACAATAGTGTTACAATCACAACAGCCGAGTGGTAGTTGTTATCGCCTGCTGTTCAAGAGCCTGGAGTTCAATACCAGTGTTCCTACTACACTTTTTTTTTTTTTTTTTTTTTTTTTTTTAATAAATTTTATTCTGAGTAATTTAATTGCTATCTAAGATTATTTAAAATGAATTCGGCCACAAAAAATGTCACTTTAAGAAAAAAACCTGTACAAGTCAACGTAAGTTCTGACTCATGCGACTATGAAAGTCCGGAATCATCGCCAATTGCCAGCGGCTCTAGTTTGCCAGACTTGTCTAGGGTACTATTCATAAACGAAGTAGAAGACTTAAGGTCCGAAATTGACAATTTAAGAAGGGACTTAGAAGTGGCGACATCGGAAATCGATAACTTAAATCAACAAAATGCTGAATTACATCGGACTGTAGTTAAACAGGAATCACTAATTGAACAACTTACTTTGATTTCTAAAACATCTACTTCCACGTCTCGCGCTGAGAGTACTATAAAGAAATCAAGAAGGAAGAGGAACAGAAGACCGTTGTTAGACTGTAATGAGTACCAAACCCGAAACGACACAATGCAAGATAGCTTCAGCGAGTTGAGCATTAACGTCGACAAACAAATTAACCAGCCTGATGTAGACTCTCCTGCTCCGTTTTCTCTTTCTCGTTTGGAAATGTATAGAAGTAACTTACTATCCCAAAATAATTATGATACGAATGAAGAAAACATTACTCAAGAAAATAAAACTATGACTCCAAAAGAACATCAGAGTCGTGTCTTGATCTTCGCTGACGAGAGATATGTTAATATCAGGCAACAACTTCAGCGTCTCCTCGGGTCTTCGTATTTTGTATTCTCCTTTGTGAAATCTGGGGCCCCCTCGGATGTGTTACTGGAGTCGTGTATGGATCTATCTAAGGACTTTAACAAATCTTACTATATAATAATAATTACGGGTAATAATGACAAAAATCCAATAAGATTGCAATCTTTTTTGTATAATTTTTTAGCCAGACTGTCAAACACAAATGTTTTGATTTCTGACATAGTTCGTAGTAGGTATTTAGGTCTTCGTAAACTACGTGAATCTTTTAACCTTTTAAGTAATCAATTTGACCATGTTAACTTTGTTAATCTTAATCAATCATGCTCTGGAATACATTTCAAACTAATTATAAGCCGATTTATATTGAGAGAGATTCTGCGATGTAAATACAGTACAGATTATGCTTTTTATTCCTCAAGTAATTCGCAGACAAAATTATGTGCAACCAAGTCGACCCAAACAGATAACTTGATTCCTATTGCTGATGTGAACCTCGATTTAAAAGAATATGTCCCCGAATCGACACAAACAGAGGTAGAGGAACGTGTATTGTATATTGACTCTCCGAAAAAACAGACTGATGACGGTCCAGTTGTGCAGCGGTCTAAGTCAGTTGATAAGTTTTTTCGTGAACAATAATAATTTTAAAATATTTCATCAAAATGTAAGGGGTATTAAAAAAAAAAGGGACGAACTTAGTGTTTTATCCGAATCGCTGAATTTGAATGTGCTTTGTTTTACAGAGACATTTGTTCAGGCCGGAAGAGCCGACTTTATAAAATTTCAGAATTACATCTTGGCAACATATTTTTGTAGAAAGAATATATCTAGAGGCGGTATCAGCATCTACATAGATAACGATATAAAGTTCCATAGTTTGGACTGGATATTGAAGCTAGGTATAGAAGTACATTTCGAGTGTTGTGGTATCTATTTGCCTGACTTAGAAATTGTCATAATTGGTTTGTATAGATCAACAGAAGGTGACCTCGAAACATTTATAAAAAGGCTAGATCTTTTGTTGAAAAAACTATCTATTAAATCTAGCAGATCCAGGAAAAAAGTAGTTATTTGTGGGGATTTCAGTATTGATCTTCTGAAACCTAATAAATGGACTAAAGAATTTACATCTACCTTGTCTCTGTATAACCTAAAGTTTTCCATCACCGATCCCACGAGATATACGAGTCATTCTGCAACTTGTATTGATAACATCATAACCAAATATAAGAAGTTTGAGTCAAAAGTTTTAAAGTTAGGTGTATCTGATCATACAGGACAATGTTTGAGTATTCCTTGTGGTTTGGCCTTTAGAGAAAGATTCTGGTTTGTAAGAAAGAGGAAAATTGATGAAAATATGGATATATTTTTAAAATATATATCTCAGGTTTCCTTTTTGGTAGTTCTTGCTGAGGCCAATGTTGACTCTGCGTACAGGATGTTCCTAGAAATTTTTTTGCTAATCTTTGACTTATGTTTTCCTATAGAAACAGTAAAGATGACATATAGAAAGAAACTTACCTGGAAAACCAGGGGTATAAAAAAGTCCTGTAAAACTAAGAGAAGGCTATACTTGGAAACTGAACGGCTGGCAAATAAAAAAGAGTCTCCATCCTTCCACTTCTATACTCAATACAGTAGGTTGTTGAAATGTATAATTAGAAAGTCGAGAAAGATTTCAAACACAAAATTCATCAACAGAAGTTCAAATAAAACAAAAGCAACATGGGGTGTGATAAAACACCATGCAGGCTCAACCAATAATATAAAGACCTCTGTGGAAAGTATTGAAGTTGGTAATAATGCTATAACGGATCCCTTTGAAATATCGAAAACTTTTAATAATTATTTTATAAATCAAACTAACAATATAATATCTCATACTCACCTAAATAAACATACTTTTAGTTCACAAGCCAGTAGTATTTTTCTTGATCCAGTAACTAGCTATGAAATTATTAGAATCGTTAAAAATTTAAATAATACAAGAAGTTCTGGGTACGACGATATACCTATTCATGTCGTTAAAGTGTGTATAGTTTTAGGTTTCTAAAACAAATCTAACTAAAAAAAAAACAATTATCAAGAATCACAACTAAATCGAAATATATTCTAAACAAATAACAATAACTTTGGAAACACTTTGCTCTAATTGATTTACAAACCACTTTTAATTAAATCTAACTCAACAACAAATTCAAAATAATTATCGAAATACAAATCACACAGAAAAAGAAACTAACGACTACCCTGTTATAAGAAAAATGACGTAACGAGAATATGTCCGCACAGCACGACGACCAAGAGGGAAAGAAGCCCCGCTTCCGCCCTTTTACTCGCTTATATAGTCGGTGGCGTGGTACCCCCTCTGTCTCCTCTATTAATTTCTAACACGGCCTCTCCTGACACACTGACGTCCTCGTCAGGCCCTTCAGATGGAGCAGCGTCAAGTGATGGCATGGACCGCGGCTCGTCAGTATCAAGTCTAGTAGACGGGCCTGCCTCATGTGAATTTGATTGCTCAATGGGTTGATTATCTGAACTCTCAACATTGCCTTCATCAATTAGATCTGAAAATGTATACCAACGTTAGTCAATAGTTCAGATGTTAATTAAAACTCTCCTCGTATAAGACGTGGAAGATAAAAATTAAAACAAATCAAAATAATATGGTCGACCATCATGCATAAAATAAACAACACTGAGTTCTTACACGGTAGAGGCGCCAAGTACAATGCTTGCATTAGTTTGCGTACCACTCAGTGACCCAACAGTTAACAACGAACCGTTAAAGGCTTTTGACAGAGGCGCCAAGTAAAATACTTGCATTAGTTTGCGTGTCTTAAGAGGCATAGGCTCAGAAAAGTTTGCGTACCTCACTACCGGCATAGGCTCAGAAAAGTTTGCATACCGCGTAGTTTTTACACCAGATTTATAACGAATGAAAACAATTGTTCGATAACAACCGATAGGCCATTTTCGGTTAAGCATTCAAACAACTAATCCTCATTAATTATAAGTCTAAATCAGTAAGTACTCCGTGCTAAATATCATTGTCATTGATAAGAGGCGCCAACAAGTTTGCTTTATCAAGAAAATGACCGGCTCGCCTTCAAAGAAGGCAGCACAAGTTTCAGGGGTCCACTCGCCCTTCCAAGGCACCAGGAACTGAGCTGCCGCATAAGTTGTTTTCCCATAAGATCCAGTGACTAACCTCAATTCATATCTGTCGTTGCTAAGTGCCCTCACGACATGGTAAGGACAACGCATGCCAGGATCTAATTTTCCTTGCGACTGTGAGTACTTTATCACAAAAACCATGTCACCGGACTGAAAAATACGGGGTGCTTGTCTATCTTTGTTAGTGTCAACATCCTGCTGTCGTTGATTTCGTGCCAACCGCTCGGCTGTCCTTTGCCTGAGCATTTCTAAACTAGATTCACGATTAGGCGTCGTTGTGATACCAACGTCCCGAATCAATAATCGAATAGCAGGTGTAGCACTCTCATGGCCAATCAATAAGTTCAACGCTGATGTCTGAGTAGTTTTCTGCTTAGTCAAGTTCAGAATAAGCTGCAGCTGCCACAGATCGTCTGCCCATTCACTTTCGTGTTGTCTAGCTGCAATCCGGAGCATATTAAGGACGGTGCGGACATAACGTTCGACTTGGCCACTTGAATGATGCATCTCCGGAGTGATATGATGCAGTTCCACACCTAGTACTTGCATCCACGATGTAAAGTTTACGGACTCAAATATACGTCCCCTATCAGAGACAACTAACTTAGGCGTACCAAATAACGACATAACGTACTTAAATACACGTCTTAACTCTTCTACGTCCTGTCTTTCTATCGGTGTAAGTAAACAAAATTTTGTGAATGCATCGACCACAAGCATAACGTATTTGAAGCCCTTCGATATAGGAAGAGGTCCCAAAACATCTACGTGTAAGGTTTCAAACGGTAGATCTGGTTTATCCCATGAGGTTATGGGTTGTAAAGGTCTTCGCTGTACTCTCTTGTGGTCGATACATGTTAAACAATGAGCTACATATTTAGTTACAAACGATCTTAGTCCAGGAAACCAGAAATGTCGTAACACCAAATTGATCACCTTATCGGTGCTTATATGACTATGCTCGTCGTGGAATATACGGAGTAGGCTCAAACGATGACCCTTAGGGATAAAACATAAAAGTCTAGGTTCTTCACCTACAGACGTAAAACGATAATACAGTACATCATTGCGTCACCCTGTTCTAATGATTGAATCATCGTTCGAGTCTCCTCATCACCATTTTGAGCAATTTGGGCCCAATTTCGTGGTCGGTCTATATTGTTGACTGAAGTACAGGGATTACGACTTAAATAGTCCGCATGTGGCAACATGGCTCCTTTTCTATAAATAATAACGAAATTATAGTCCTGAAGAAAAATCCACCATCTTGCCACGCGCGGTAACAAATCCTTTTTATTTTGAGTTGCCTTAAGGGCATTACAATCCGTAACCAAAGTGAACTTAATCCCTATTAAATAATGTCTAAAATGTTTTAGAGACTTTACCACAGCGAGCGTCTCTAGTTCATAAGAATGGTATTTTTGTTCGGCGCCTTTTGTAACCTGACTGTAATAGGCTACTACTCGTCGTTTACCATCCTTATGAACCTGTTGTAAAATCGCACCGCACCCAAGACTACTTGCATCCGTGTGAACTTCTGTCGGTAGCTTCGGATCAAATATTGCAAGGACAGGCTCATTAGTCAGAATCTTTATAATTTCCTGGCGTACGCGCTCTTGATCGTTACCCCAAGAAAATTCAATGCCTTTACAAAGTAAACGCGCAATGCAAGCAGTCCTGGTCGAATAGTGAGCTATGTACTTTCGGAAATAGCCAGCCAATGACACGGCATGTCACTCGCTTGTCCGGCTCTTAGCAAAACAATAATCGGCTGAATGCCCAATCTTTTTACAATAAGTACATGTAAGTCTATTATTTGATTTTTGCTCCCTATTATCCGTTTTATTGGTATCGTTTTGGTGTTTTTGATTATCATGATTGCCAGACTTTAATCTACTTTTACAGTTACTTGACCGGTGTCCAGGCCGCTTACACCAATGGCAAATAATTGGATTAGATCGAAATGGTCGCCCATCCCTACTATCCACCGATTTATAATTTGTTACATGTGGTTTTACCGAAATATGACCTGAACGATTATTTGTCGAATTGTTTTTAGCTTTTATGAACGTTGAAAGGTAATTTACAACATTATTAGGACATAAATTGGCATTAGTAGCTGTTGCCTTAACATGGGGATCAGTAATACCTCGCAATATTATACAGGTTATGAGTTCGTCACTAAGGCCCTTTACTATTCGCAAACGCAATAAGGATTTTCGTGCGTAGTCGGCGTATGTTAGAAAATCGTCCGAACTAGTTGACATCACCTCGAATAAAACACTAGCGAAATCAATTTTGTTAGCACAAAGAGATCTGAAATCTGATTTAAAATTACTCCAAGAGCGGTCGCTGCTAACCCACTCGTCCAACCAGTTCCTGGCTACACCTTTCAAACAAAATCCTATTCGCGACAGGCATTCTCGATCGTCCCACCGATTTGCCAACATGGCCCTATCTACCTCATCAAACCACGCATCGACATCGTGAATATTAGGGTCGAAATTGGATACGTAATACTTCTGACTGTTTACAGATCTTAAGGAGTGAATTGCTTCAACGATCTGTTCCGTACCGTTTGTAAAATCTAAACTTGTCGAAGTTTGACCCTGTGTACGTGACTCTAATGCTTGTAAACGGGTTTCAAACGCTGGCCACGATTCATGACCATAATATTCACGATCCCGAGAACGAGAACTCAAACGGTGACGACTACTATGCTTGCGGTTATTCCTGCTAGTACGATCGCGACTACGACTACGATCACGCGCAGGGCTACGGCGACAGCTGCGACTACGATCACGAATGCAACAACGGTGTCGGCTGTGGCTACGTTCGTGACTGCGACTACGGGAACGACTACGAGGCACATTATGCGACCGAGAATCACGGGAACGCCTACTATCTTGCCTATGAAAACGATTTCTACGGTTTGTCGGGGGAGTAAGCGTTCGTCGCGGTGGACTAGGGGACCGTCCGCGTCCGTCACATAAAGGCCCACCATCACGTTTGTCATTATTTCTTCTTAGGTTATTAGATGGTTGGGATGACGACTCGGCCATCTTAATCAAAATTAAATTTAAAGACAATTTAAGACAGAACTGTACTCAACAACACCGAGCAAGAAAACAACAAGACGACAAAACTCATTAATAAAAATAAAAAATAAAACTCACCAAGAACCAAATTAGGTAAACAACAAAAATAGCAACTCACAGTACTGGCCACAATCAAAACATGTACTTTTAATGGATCTATTGCGGGTATCGTCATCCGCATAATAAAATCAAGATAACTTTGTGGGAAATTAAGTTACTAATCGCACTTCTGATTTTAGGTTTCTAAAACAAATCTAACTAAAAAAAAAACAATTATCAAGAATCACAACTAAATCGAAATATATTCTAAACAAATAACAATAACTTTGGAAACACTTTGCTCTAATTGATTTACAAACCACTTTTAATTAAATCTAACTCAACAACAAATTCAAAATAATTATCGAAATACAAATCACACAGAAAAAGAAACTAACGACTACCCTGTTATAAGAAAAATGACGTAACGAGAATATGTCCGCACAGCACGACGACCAAGAGGGAAAGAAGCCCCGCTCCCGCCCTTTTACTCGCTTATATAGTCGGTGGCGTGGTACCCCCTCTGTCTCCTCTATTAATTTCCAACAATAGAGTATATAGTCCAACCGCTTACTTATATAATTAATTTAATGCTAGAAAGTGGTACTTTTCCTGAAGACTTGAAAAAAGCTCAGGTAAAGCCACTGCACAAAAAAGGCTCTGGAAAGGATATTGGCAACTATAGGCCAATTGCGTTATTGCCAGCATTCTCTAAAATCTTCGAAATGGTCATGTATAATAGGTTACTAAATTTCTTGAATAAACACAATATAATACACAATAATCAATTTGGCTTTCAAAGAGGTAAATCTACAACTTTGGCCATATTTAAACTTCTGAGGGATGTTTGGGAAAGCATTAACAAAAAGGTGCCTTCGGTGGCTCTGTTCCTAGACATGTCAAAAGCATTTGACTCCGTGGTCCACGAAATTTTGTTAAAGCAATTGGAGAGTTTAGGGATTAGAGGTGTGGCTTTAAAGTTGTTTAGAAGTTATCTGACAGATAGGAAACAAGCGACTGTAGTTGATACATATAATAATAATAATAAAACGATAGAACAGGCAGAATCAGTTTATGAATACGTCAAGTTAGGTGTTCCGCAAGGAAGTATTCTGGGACCTCTTTTGTTTCTGGTGTATGTAAACGACCTCCCTAAGGCTATAGATCACTTATGTGTGATGTTTGCGGACGATGCTACAGTTTTTATATCTGGTAAGAATCATACACTTCAGCAATTTGAATCTGTAATTGGTCAAACTCTGAATGCACTTGTGGACTGGCTAAAAACCTTGAATTTGAAAGTTAATGTTTCAAAAACTAAATTAATGCATTTGAGAAATTATCAAACTAAGTGTCTAGATATTAATGTAGTTGAATCGGGTAGATGCGTTGAATTGGTCAGTGAAACGAACTTTCTCGGTGTTACTATTGATGAGCATTTGAATTGGAAGGCTCACATTGAGAGAATTAATGGCAGGATTTCTAGTTACTGCTATTTGCTATCCATACTGGTTGGTGTTACTTCGGAGGGTATTACACGTAATGCCTATTTTGGTTATGTGTATCCCTTACTTTCTTACGGCATAATATTTTGGGGCAACTCCGTAAATGTTGAGTCAACTTTCATACTCCAAAAGAAGTGTCTCCGTACTATCTATAGGATGCACAGTTCTGAATCCCTCAGACAAATATTTAAAGATAAATATCTTTTAACAGTTACGGGTATTTACATTCTGGAATTATCTCTTTTTGTCAAAAAAAACCTTGACTACTTTACTCTCAGAAGTAATAGACGAAACAACTTGCGTAGTAGATGTGAACAAGATATCTTATTTCCAAAAATTAATAATGCTATGTTTTTCAAAAGTGCTTTTATAACAGCAATGCGAGTGGTTAATCACTTACCCTTGGAAATAAGATTATTAAACGGACCGAAATTTAAGAATAAACTAAAGAATTGGTTAATTGACAAATCATTTTATAATCTCAATGAATATTTGAATTTTAAATGTTGACTCAATGATATTGTAATAATGTAAGAATGATAATGTAATTTTAATTTTATAAGACTTTTTTAATTGTTTTGTTATTGTTATCTGTGTTTTTAATATTATTCTAACGGTTGATTCTTCAGTATGAATTTATAATATAGCATTCTATCTCTATCGACATATTGTACGCCCAGTGTGGTGAACTGTTGGGACTACTTTTTAGTACTATTATCAGCTCATGTACACAGTTATGCAATAAATGATTTCTTTCTTTCTTCTTTCTTTCTGATTCTTGTTGATGTTGTCAAATGCAAAAAAAAATATTGGAATAAATTACAAAATAAATACACTTGCTTTTTGTTTAGAATTTTTTTAACTTCTGAGGCAATCGTGATTGTATTTTGTTATCGTCAATATCTGAATGTAAAAAAAAACGTCAAATGTTTTTTTTTAATCTTTTGATTTAGGGTAGGCTAGTATCAAAAAAGTGAAATAAAAATAAATTAAATAAAACAAATCTTCTACAACAACTATTATTAAAAAAAATACATTTTTTTTTCAATTTTAATATCCTTGCACTTCGACGGTTGGCGGAGGACGCCATTTCACAATATACAAACAATCCGAGCACTCACGGCGTCCGAATATCACTGAGCGGAACTAACAGTTTTATTGCATCAGAAAACAGGAATCTACTTGTTGTTTATTATTTGTTTACCTACTAATCATTTTGCACTTATCGGCAACGTCGCATTTCTAAATTTCATGTGGAAGTCAATTACGACCACGAATGAAAGTTTTCCTATTCGACAACAGCGTTATAAGTTTTGCAACGGAAACCATCGGAACTACGTACATTTTAAGTACAGTTAGATTGAAAGTAAAAAGACGTCCACAGTTTTTTTCATATTGTGACATTTCTAAGATCCGCATGACAATTCGTGAACATTGCCACCCGTCTCCTATTTGACGTCCGTATATTGGACGTCGTAAGCAGGTGGACGCCACATTATATGCAAAAATAGCCATAACGGACGCACAATAGGTTACGGAATATATATATATATATATATATATATATATATATATATATATATATATATATTTTTTAGAAATAAGTTCAGTAGACAGGTAGTTCTGTAGGTATGTGGGTATTTGTTATCTAGATCTAATTTCTATTGTGACTTTTAATTTTATATGGGTACATACCTGAAATAAAGATATTTTATTTATTTTTATTTATTTATTTATTTATTGTATTTGGAAAATAATTCCGAATAACAAAAAATAGTCAAACTTTTGAACCTGTTCTTATAAAACTATGTATGTAGGTAGGTATCGAGGTTTATTAATTATATTTTGATTCCATTCGATAAATGTCACCAAGATATCACCTTACATAGTCTTAAAAATATAGAATATTTTAAAAGTAGAGCTTATTCGACGGTATCTACGCTCCGTAAGCTCATTTAAATGAAACATTTTTAAAATTCTGTTTGCGACTGAACAGTAAATTAAATGGGTCGAAAAAATTGGATTTCAAAACGTCTACCGTTTAATTAGAGAGGGTAAATTGTAAAGCTGAGGTAGAAGTGAAGTAGGTACGTACGTAGACATATTTAGGTATGTATTTATCGGTGTGATACGGCGTGCTTCGAAATTTTTTATTTGGTAAGTAATGAGGGGTCACCTGAAGAGGAATGAGTTAATAGGCGTTTTAATTATTGAGGACAGGAGGACCGGCCGCTGGTCGCCGCGTCCCTCGCCCGTGCCTGCCGGCCGAGTCTCACCCGCGCCGCTATGCTACAGAAAGAGACAACATCAAATATTTAGCGCGTAATGCCGGTCGCTCTCTCGCTTATAATTAAAGCGTTCTTTCCTTTTTTCAGCGGGCTGATACAATATTCAGCATGAGAAAGAAGCGCTCCGGTGGCGGGGTGGCGCCTCCATTGTATTCACTAAGGAAGATAAATTAAAAAATATAATTACAAGGCGGCCGCCATAATTCTCAGCAGGAGGATTGTGGGTGGCGGGAGGGAGGTGGCGGGGATAGTGGAGGAACGGGCGCTCCCGGAGGAGGCTTCTTAAATATTTGGGGATAGCGCGTACCTACGCATTACGTAAATTAATGACACGGATTCGAGGAAGGATGGCGGCCGCCCGCGCCCGCTCCCGTCGCCACTGTTTGTTTTGTTTTAATGTGCCCTGTTAACGACGTTATTAGAGGCGAATCATAATGCCTCCCGCGCCCGCGCTTGAGCCGGCCTTGCCTCCGCCCGTTCCTTCCTTCTGCTACTCTAGTCCAGCTCTACTTACCACCGCGCACCCGTCCGGTGCCTCGACTCACGATTGATTGGACTAACGACTTTCTCTTATTCTCCTAATTGCATAAATTGGAATTTACGTTACTGATTTATTATCCTCAAAATAAAGTATCGATATTTTTGAGCTGTTTTAATATTTATCACAGCGTACCTTTTTAAGATAACAGCCGTTTCTCTTGTCTTAATGAATACCTAAATTCGTTTTTAGATCGATCGTTTGATTATTATTTCGTATTGAATTGTCTTTCGGTTAGATAATGATGTCATACAATCTTATTTCTTCAATTTATTTATGCTCTAAGCATCTATAATAGAAATATATCCTAGACAAAATATACTTATGAAAGTTCTCACGCGGTGAGCATGAACTTGTGTCCCTCTGTTTCCTAAACGGAAAACGAACCGTGCCTTGAAAATATTTCATAAATCGTTGTTGACATCTAATACCAACCTACAACACTTGTGCGAATCACTGCACAAGGAACAAAAATAAAAAACTTAATAACACTTCTAAGATGTACAACTTTAGAATGGAAAGAGACTGTTTTGCTTAACAGATAGGTCGTGTGCTGTTAAAAAGATCAAATAGTCCAAGTACCTACTACTTAGAGTACTCGTATTTAAGAGGTACTTACAAGTACGTGACGCGTGTCGATGTAGGAACTACCCTGTCGATAACAAGCAAGTGTGGTGATAGTGAACCTCGCTTGTCTCGCGCATGCCTACGTAGAATATGTTCAACAAGTGTTCACATGTGCTCCCACACACCGGCACCGCGACCGACCGATGTGTTTATCACAAACACCGCCATTCAACAATCTTTAACATTGTTTTTATGTTCTACCGGTTAGCTTCCGATACCCGAACCGTTCACAATAATTGATTCATTAACATTTAGAGGAATTTATCTTTTCTAATAATATAACATTATTGGATTTAGTTCTTTGTCAAAAATAATTATAAGTAAATGTCTATAGTAAATTACTTGATCATAATCTTCACTCCTAAATAAAAGACAAACTTTCTTCGTGGGGCCCACGTAGTAAAGTTGGAAACGCTTAGTACTAGTAGTGGGTTGAATTCCCAACTTTGAAAAACCATTTGATATTGGTACAATTAAAACTTGGTAAACAAAAATGTAAATAACTCCTTAGCTTAAATTAAGGGTCAAATTAAAAATACACAAACCTATTCACATTTTAAACAATTGAGATTGACATTTTACAAACTAATTACAAACAAAATAATAAATCACAGGTTAACTATAATGCCTGTTATATTGACCCATCCATAATACACTTCAATCTAATAAGAGTTATATCCTCCAATGTCATTTAAGACAAGCTGCGTAGAATATAATAAACGTTCATTTTGCATACAAGCTCGGGGGGATATTCTCAAAATTTTAATGCATAAACTCGTACAATCAAAGTTCGTTTTAATATTTATACCAAACGTAAAAATCTCATAACATGCTCTGCCTAAATATTCGACAGCCGTTGTGGTTCGAAGGACCCTCAAAAGAAAACTTATTAATTTTCGTCATTATGAATTCCGCGAACGAAACTCGAACGTCTAATTTCAACCCTAACTTATCAAGACGCGAATAAAAAAGTTCACCCCCGGCGCACCCCACGCTCACCCCCTTGTTTAAAACGCCGACGAAAAAAGAAGCACATAAAAATGCATGAGGCCTTCCTCGTTATAAGGAAAGGGTAGCGTCCCCCCTCTTCCCCCCACGGGAGGTATAGCTGTAAAAATCGTCTCTAATTTAAATTTAGGAAGTTTCGCGTTGCGCGTGGCAACGTTGATGTCTTGATAAATGTGAGAGTATTCCACTAATTTCGCGTTCTCAGACCTCCAGGAACTTTTAATTGGTAGCGCATAAATCGTGGACGTCGACTAATGGAATACGCATTAATTTCATCTCGTGACTCGTGACAAACAGCTCGTCTCGGATGCTACATTTAGATAACAATCGCTCATTGTTTTCACAGAACTCCAGCCTTACGAGTGCTTATAAAGAGCAACTCATCAAGTTGCCAGCATGTATATTAATTTGAAAATGTACTTTTGGTTTGGTTTTTTACCTATTTTTTACAATTATTAACTACTACCCTTCATCAATTCCCGTATGTTTGGAACTCGTGCCTTCGAAAAGGTGACGATCAGTCATAGGTTACTTAAAAGCGGGGACTGTATGCCGGTATGAATATCTGTAATAGAACATTCGACATATTTAAAGTGATAAACACATCCAATTAAATAAAAAAAAAAATTGACTTTGACTTTGTAAAATATTTTTATGTATGATATCATACCATTAAATTACGGTACTCAACAATAGCAGTACAGATTATTATGTTTTAAACAACATTCATACCTTTATATTTGGGGAGCGTAAAATTTTGAAAAAGATAGTATTGATCCTCCTATTATTAATGTATTTCGATCATTCTCGATTGCCTTTATGTTTAAATTATAAATTATTTTTTAGTACAGATATTAGATAAGTGTTAAATAACTGTACTGAAAAATATATGTACAGAAATTGTCACAGTATACATATTAGAGTACTGATATTTTACTTAAAGTATTTTATACCGATATGTACTTTCTGGGCTGGTACTATTTAAATATTTCATACCGATATGCAGTCCCTGCTTAAAAGCAAGATTATTAAATGTACACTTTTTTTTCTCTATAAATATTTTATTATTGTACAAAAAAAGTAATTTAAATATCTATTTGTAATACAACATACTATAATACAACTCGGATAAATTATCTACCGGAACATTTGTTTCAATAAAAATATTTAAAAATCCCGCTTATTGCAGAATATGGGGTAGATGGTGAAGAAGAAGTTCTGCTGGGCAAGTTATTGCATGCAACTTGCGCGGAAATACGTCATACATGATGTCATTTGCCGTTCGAGGTGCTTGGGCAACTTGCGTATGCAAAATTTACTTGTATGGTACGAGCGGACAAGTGGATTTATTTAAATAATCCAGTTGCATGCAAATTAAATGTTAAATCTCGTGTAGTGTGATGACGTCACATTCATAGCTTAAACACACGACGATTGAATACCTATTTTATTTTTATATTTTTAAAGTAAACAGTTGAAAATTGTATTTCAGTAATACGATATATTTCTAGATAAAACATTTATATTAATTGTTATGTATATTTCTTGCAATTTAATATCTTAAGCCAAATTTGGTACCTATAGAGTGTTTAAGTTCGGGACTTTACACCTGATGAGGTAATAGACGTCATAAGTACTTTTAAAATTGTTATTATATAAGAAAAGTATTATTTCAATAAAATATAAGTCTAAATAAAAATAATCTGGAAGTCTGTCGTTTCATTACAACGAATACCTGTAGCGTTGTTCACACTCGTTTTATGTATTTCCACGCAAATTGCATGTAAAACTTGCTTAATGGCGGTTTAAGTGAGAAAATCGCTGTCTAAGTTAAATAAAATACGCTTAAATCGTAACCCATACTAACTGCAGGTGTGATGACTTTTTTGAAACAAGTTCTGTTTCCTAGTAGCTACACCGGCTTAGCTACGTGTAGAAACACAAACGAATCTGTTGCTCTTTAAACTCCACCTGAAATAACGTGTTAACATGAGATAGGTAAAAGCTAAACGACACTGATACAAGACAATGAGACCTAGTGCATGTTTATTTATAATTCTAATTAGTTTTTTAATAAATTTGATTCGACGTTTCTATTATACACGTAACGTACATTCATAGTTGAGCTATTTATACCCACTATGGCTCAATTAGACACGAACTTGAAATATTTATTGTGCAAAGTGTTGTCGTAAAGAACAGCTTCGCCCTTTTCATAAATTGACGCGTTTTAATATCGTAGCTCGCGTGCTACGGCACCCGTAGACCGGTTACAAACACCTACAAGAAGTTACGATCGCTACCTAAGTTTTTGTTAACCCTTTCTTCTGGATCATACATCTTATCTTACTTAAAACGCGAAAGATTTTATGTATGTATGTGTGTGAGTTTGTTACTCTTTCACGCAAAAACTACTGAACCGATTGCGATGAATATAGGTATATACGTAACTTGGAATATAGGTTACCGGGAATAACACATAGGCTACTTTTTATCCCAATATTCCCGCCGGAACGTGACTTCCGCGGGTGAAACCGCGGGGCGCAGCTAGTTATATATAATAATTATAGAATCGTCGTTTTAAAATTAAAAAATAATATATATTTTCGGGGTAAGTACTACCGGTGAAATGGGCATCTAAAATGTTATAATTATGACATTGATATCGATTAACGAGTAAATGACTTTTTGAAGTAGGTAATTATAAAAGCATACGTAAGCATGGTAATTGTTCATAAAACATTTCGTGTCATTTCTCCAAAAAAAAAAACTGGTGAAGTGCGAGTCGAACTCGCGTGCCGAGGGTTCCATACTCATATCTGTATATGGAACTGTATTTGATGGCCAGCAATTAAAGTGGTAGAACCATTGTATGAGCGCTCATTCGGCTTAGAAGCCTACTTACATTGATTTATAAAGTTATGAATGAAATTAATTAAAAAAAAAGTTGAATATTAAATGGTATCCCATTTAATTTTAAACATTTTTTTTTGTTTTGGGCAACTCAAGTTCTGGTATAAACCCTTGATTTTTGCCAAATTAGGTCAACGGGCCTGAACCTAAATAGGTTTTCGACTCAAGACTACAGGGTGCTTTCGGTTGACCTAAATTTGACAATTTTGGTGAAATGACAAATCGAAAAATAAATAGGTTGAAAATTACCTAATATGCCTACATCCTACTCAAGACTACAGGGTGCTTTCGGTTGACCTAAATTTGACAATTTTGGTGAAATGACAAATCGAAAAATAAATAGGTTGAAAATTACCTAATATGCCTACATGTTGGTACCCACTTACTAGTTTTTGGGACAATCTTTATTTTAAATATTTTTATCGTGTTTACCATTTGATTTTTTAAACGTCTAATAGCCCTCAGTGTCTGGTATAAATTTCTACTTGCTAGACCCACAAGTTTCTATGAAAATCGGTGTTGGCACGCAGATAAGCAAACGGACAGACGAACAAACGAGTGATCTTATAAGGGTTCTTGTTAACTTTTTGAGGTATGGAACCCTAAAAATTGATTGATTGATTGATACAAGATGTATTTTAAATAAGTTCCTAGCAAAAAATTGCATTAACAATACATTCCTAAATCGATTTGAAAAAAAACTTTATCATATTGTTTTTTGGAAAGACATCACTGTACCTCAAGTACATGATCGGTTTAAAGCAGTTTTATTTATAGTTCAATAACATATAAAAAATGTATTACAAATTTTACAATTATCTCAATTACCGCCTAAAATCGTCTCGTATAAAATATTCACTCTGTTTTTTTTTTGTATATTTTGGGTATTCAAACTTTTCCATCACAAAGTTTCCACTCGAGGTAATTATAACAAAACCTCAAGTTTGTTTTGAGTGAGCAATTAAGCGAATTCGCGTATCACATTTTCGTCTTCCTCATTAAATCTGGACAAAGGCACCGTCGCGTTGCTTCGATGGGTGTAATGTTATTCATTTAGGAAAGTCAAAGGTTGTGTTTGCAAAAAATATATATAAGGCAAGTCGGCTGAGAGCGGACGGTGGCATTTTTTCCATTCGGCGCGTTCCATTAGCGTGCCTTTGTTTGGTGGGAGCGCGCAAATTAATTTAGCTCTCCCGCCATTTCCTCGAGCACCCCCCTTCGCTCCGCTCACCTCCGCCGCGCCCTTTTTGTCTACGCCTTGCTCTACGTATCGTTTTCTTCTTTATGGCTCATTAGGTAGCATTGTCGCCTTTGTTTTTTTTTCGGCTAACTCATGAGATCTAATTATTATGATCAGCAAATCTAGTGATGACTTCATTGTGGTAACGAGTGTACAAATGGGGACATTGATATGGAGATAAGGAGATTTATTATTAAGCATTGAACGTAGAAATCATTTCAAGGAGAAAATAGTCTTCAAATATTCGCTCGCTATAAAATTGCCTAGAGCCTAACCACTTACAAATAATTCTTAGGTTTTTTCTTTTTTTTATGAACCAGGTATGTTGGTGGGTGCCCGGAAACCATAAACTACTATTAAAATTTAAAAAAATATTTAAATCCGTGTTGGAAATTATCAAGCTTTCGTTCGTTTGAAAAAAAACACAGTAAACCCTCAAACCTATTTTTTACAATATTTTTATTAAGTTTTAACTCTTTTAATGAATGCGTTCTAAGTTACAGCAACAAACCGGAAACCCGCACGGCAGTTAAGATTCAAAATATTACCACTATTAGATTATTAGTATATTTTGTGTTGAACTTTATCTACAAAACATTTGTTTTCGTCTCTTCTATATAGTTCTGTTAAATTTATTCCAATAAATTTCCAAAACGAGAAATATACCTGCCTGATTGTACCTTTCGTATATTTTTAGATTTAGCAAACTGTTTACACGTTATGTATAGTATAGGTTGTAATGATTATATAAATAGTCTCACCTGATGTGTAGGTGTCTACTGTCTAGGCTCGTGGGTGTAAAACACGTGTTCTCTTATACAAAAAAACGTGCACACTGCTCGCAGTGGCCGTGACCCACAGTCCTTCGACCCGCGGGCCCGCGCCTCTAGTCTACCCTCACGATCGTACCCCACAACCCTATCGTATTCAGAATATAGCGATGCATCGTCGTCATACTAACATGCAAATAAGTCTCTATTCTATTGTCCGTATCGATTTAAATATTTCGCTGAGCTATTAGAATAAGTTAACACGTTTATTCTACGAATGTTAAGCATGAACTTACATTGTTATTTGAATTATTTTATTTTATTTTATTTGGAAAACATACAGTGAATAAAAACTAAGTAACAATAAATTAATAAACTCAACACCATTTACAAGTCTTCGCATATTACAATTATTTTATAAAATAAAACATAAAACAATTATATATAAACTAACAATTTGTTAGTTTATATTATGGTAATGTTACCTAAAAATGTTAAATAAATTAGGAAATTGATTATACATTTAATATGTAGCGTAAGTTGTAAATTAATTAAGTTTTAAGATCCTATTTTGTGTTTGTAACAGACCTCTCAAGAGACAATACAATTACAAAGAAATCTATTTTTATAATTTATTTTATTCCTCCTTTTAAAGTGCCTACTACAGAGAAGCTCTTTGTTCAACGTTTAATTAAAATCTTAATAATTCTTCAGTTGAAAGCTTATAAAAGAAGTTCTTTTTATCTCAAACTGTGGACCGACGAGCTGAAAATTTATAATTAATTACTCAGCAGACACATTTTAAATTCTTAATTAAGCAATCCGTACTTTCTCCCGCCTATAAATTAGATCGAGCCGTTTCCATAGAGACTACTCATCCTTTAAAGCGGGCCAAAGGGGGGGGGGGGGCAAGGGGGACTTTACAAAAAATATAACTTAGGGTGAGTAAAAAACCGTGGGGTGACTCAACCGGCCGCTGCACCCCACGAAGAGAAATCTACGATCAATATTAACTCTTTTTTTCAACGGGGAAACGCTGAATTTTTAAGTCAGTTTTAAGTATTGTAACGAGGTGAAGTCTGGTAAAATGTGCGTGTGTTCAATGTATTGGACACGCACGTTCCTTACAACTAATATTTGTCGAGCGACGACCATAAATCAGTGTTCAGGATGGGTTCGACGCGGTCTCCGTACTGTATACTATTCGTCAAGGTCGGACACCACATGTGAATGACATCGATAAACCAATTGCGAATCCATTCAACAAGATTAAAAAGTGGTACGGTCAGAGGACCCCATAAGGAAAGCAGTACGTCTGAAATGCTCGCAAGTTTTTATCAAGTCCCAAACGTATTATACATCGTTATGTGACGATTTCCACCAAGCAAGACGGGTCAGTTCAGGCTAAGCAAAGTTGCCGCCAGGGCTAGCGAGAGAAGGATACCCTGCCGGGTCGCTCTCCCCCGAGAGTGGCCCGAAGGTCTTAATTAGATTTTCCCAGGTTAAAAAAAAAAGGCTAAGCCAAGTCAGTAACAGTTGCCTGAGTATGTCTTCCCGGATGTCTACAACTTGGGGGTCTTCAAGTCACGAGTGAACAGGTATCTCCTAGGTAAGCGTGCAACATTTTAGACCACTTGGTCGCTTTCCATCAGGTGAGATAGTGGTCAAACGTAAGCGTTTGCTCAATATTATTGATTTGCGTTATTATTGATAGGTAAGCCTATCAATAATAAAAAAGTCACTTAACAGGCAGCTTTTTCGAGGAATGTATTCGTAATTTCATGCAAATTATCATTTATATTATAATTATGTTATCAATTTGAAAATGAATTATCCATTCTCATTGTTTACTATGACTTCTACCACTAGACCTCTGTGCACGTCGGGCAATCACATGACTGCGACGCAGAAGGGCGGGTTCGATTCCCGCCGAAGACATAAGTGTTTATGTTGAACAGCAATTGTTTGTTTCTGGGTATTTTCTGAAATTTCTAGATGACCTTTTAAGCCGAAAGGAGGTTATTCTAGAGGACTTAGCGAACTGCTTTTGTTCTAAAATCATTGGAAATTCGAAGAAAATTTTAAGTTTATAAATAACATGAAAATCAGCTGTTCTTTAGAGGTTTTTGTCCTTTGGACTTACGCGGGTGAAATCGCGGGACGCAGCTGGTATTCATATATTTTTTAAAATTATTGATTATAATATAATATCATAATATAATATTAATAATTATATTATTATAATATTTCGCGTCAAATTCTAGTAGAAGCTCGCGTCTTGTAACTCTCTGCGACTACTTATTACGTATTTATTTCTAACAATTGAAACCAAAGCTAGAATCCGCGGGCTACTTCTCAATAATAGTCTTGCAAACCTTGACTAATTTTTATATTATCTTGTTCCTAGCTACAAAAACTTACAGTTTTTTTATTTAATCAAAAGAAAACAAGCATATACGTAGGTGTATTAATAAACCAAATAAAAAAAACGTATAAAGCCGGGTGCGCTTGGGCACACGCGTGTTCAAAAAACATTCATTAGAAAAAGCTATTTATGACAGCGACCATTATCGTCCAATAAATCAGCTGCCCGCTCTTCTGTTTTTCGATAATGATTCTATTATTATGGAAAAGCGTTATGTAACTGTAACATTTTTTCCCTGCGGATATAATAGTGTGGATAAAGCTTTTATTTTCTTTACTTGTGATAGGTTTAACGAAACAACTTAGCCGCAGTAAAGTAAATTTACACCATACATACGTTAGTAAATATAATGGTAATTTAATAAAAGAATAAAATGGTTAATAAGTAACACATGTTTTTTAAGTTTTTTTTAAGACAAACTAAGCTGAGTCTAAGTTTACATTGATCGAGTCTCGGGATCCAGTGACGTCGCAATCCAGCATTGGAATCGTACTACGAGTAGAATAGTATAAACAGATCTGGGTCTCTATTTTTGAATCGCTCGCGCCACTTCGAGTAACTTTAAAACCTGTATTTCTGCTAATTTTCGTTAGTTTTCTGTATTTTTTCTATGTGAATCGCACGACCGCAACAAGTGGTATCAACCACTCGCCGCAGGAGTTAGAGATCGAACGATAATCAGTAGATATCGAATTATTTAAATCGTCTGACGAGTAACGAGCGATTCAAAAATAAGACTTCTGACGCTATTCCATCTCTTCTTCTGACATCCCCGTATCAACATTTCTAAAAACAAAGAGAAACATTTCTTCAACAAATTATATAAAATGCGTTACATAAAATCTCTGACGTTTCCGTGAATTAATTTTTCCCCTACTGGCTCCTGAAAATCTGAGCCAGCTTCCTGGCTGAAAAAATTACCACAACTACTGTCTACGTGTAAACAGTGTCAATCCCGTACCTATCGCCTTTGCTGGATTGGTTATTAGATCAATGTAAATTAGCCTTTTTAACCATATGGATCATATACCACCAAATGGATAATAATCAAAATATTTTACACATCTACGGCTCTACAAAGTTACTTTATTTGACCAAATAGGTCAACGAAAAGCGAGTCTTTATTCTCTACTATTATTTAAATTTGTTCATTTTTTTACCATACCTGAATTTACAAAAATATTAACGCCATAAGCGAAAATCAAAAATCCTACGCTACGCTAAAAGAACCAATCTCCACACTAAGCAACAGCCGGGTCGTAAGTTTTTATGCGTGTCGGTCGACGCGGCGCCCACTGTACGGGTTACAAATTGTGGGGTGAAAGGGGTAGTTTTTTCTAATCGACTTTCCTAACAGTAATAAACGATATTTATCTTTCTTAATTATACTTCCACTCCGGTTTAGTAGCGTTGTTCGTGTGTTTGCTACAACTGTTTGTATTATTATCGAATTATATGCGTTTGTCGTTTTTGTTGAATTTGTACTTATTATAGTTTTGAGCCTCGTAAAATATACTTCCATCGTTCTATCTCTTTGCCTAATTATAGGTACTTATAAGCACTTATAGGTATACACACTGACTAACTTGTTTATTGTATATAAATAGTAATATTTTGGCTTAGATACCTAACAGTAATAAAAAATGCCCTTTCATGAATTTGATGGCATTATAACGGCCAATTTTTGTTAATTTATGTTAAACAAATGGAATCTTAAACCACCACAGACCTTTAGTAGGGATATTAGACTAGAGTCTGGAAGTGTATGCCTAGTTTTGTCTTAATTCTTGACAATCTGTAGGGCCTTGAGTTTGTTGAATCCATGCTTCCGATGGTAGCGATTAAACGATGAACCGATCATACCGTATCAGGTGATGAAATGGTTGTCGCGCAGTGGGCATGTAGAAGTAACAATGTCTATGAATAAGATCGGTGTAATTTCACGTGACAGTGACACTCCTAGGCCGGCTTGCATAACGGTTCCTAAACATGTTTAAGCTGCTAAATGTGTTTAAAATCTGTCAGAATGGCAAGAACTGTCCATTTGTGGCAACATATTATCAATCGTCCAATTAATGAAATAGAGTCCAATGTCCGATTTCCCATAAATTATTTTAAAATTGATTTAGTTAAATATGTTTCAAAATGGTTTTATGCAAGTCGCCTCTAGTTCCCATACCATTAAATGAACTAATTAATTATAGAATTAGACTAGATGGAAGCGGGGTATATCTAGATAACTAGGTCTGTCTGCACAACATATTAAGTACTTAAAATATAAACATTACAGGTATTATGTTTACAATTCATACATACGAAACAAACTATTTGAACCTATTGCAACTTTTTGTTTTTTTTAATATCTACATAGACAGGATATTTTTTTTAACTATAGTATAATTGTAATGCATCTTCTGCATCATTAATTTATTAATATGCAAATCAGTATGCAAAGCAGCACTTTCATTTTTTTAAATATTAAAAACTGAATGTGCTTCATTGTAAATTTTAAAATGAAAAACGAGGGCAGTGATCCCACAGGACGCATGCGTAATAACAACCCTTTTTTACTCTTTCAATACCCTGAGTGTTTTTTATAAGCGTTTTTGTAAAGGGTTGGGGTACGTACCTGCCACGCGACTCTACGGTAGGGTTAAACATTTTTTTCATTATGAGCCGTCACGGGTTCTTTCAATGCATTTTTTTGTTATGGATTTTGCTCATAGGACAAAAGTGCATTGACCTCGTGCGTGATCAGCTGATGCCATAATAGTGCACTTGTGATCGCACTATTGATTTTTATTGTAGTTCAAGGCCGTTCTTTATTTTGGTGCATATCTTACTAAAACGTTGTGAACATGACGTTTACAGATCGAGCCACACTAACACCAGTTAGAGTTAGTTTTAACCCTAGAAATAGACACGATATTTTCAAAAATATATGGTAAGAACTAACATTGTTAGTTAATTTGTAACAACAAACAATATGAGTATAACAAGTACCATTAAATAATTATATATTTAAATAATTATTTAATATGGCTACGGTTACCGCTTTGCTACAGTTCGTAGTTCTGAGCGTAAAATGCGTGCTGCAAACTAAACAAAGACATCAACGAGTTCACTAAAGTACACATTATGTAGTGCTTACAGATTGTTTATTGATCATTGTTTTTTGTGTACCCCTACTTCATAGTAGTGTAATTTCTGGCCTTATCTTATTAAATTTGTTTTTTCTTTTGCTTACCATATTATGGTTAACAACAAACAATATTAACATATATTTCATCATTTTTATTCGCACAGCTAGGGAAAGGATTAGTTGCTAATAATAAAAAATAATTGGCCTTTTTCATCTTAATTTAGATGATTTATACAGCGCAAGCAACTTTTTAATCCATGCTATTTTATGGCGCTGTTTGCCCGGGACGTTGTAAGGTGGAGTAGGCTAGCCCAGCACCTACACCACCCTCCCAGCTTAGTCAGCCATGCCCAGAGGAAAGAACTGGTCAATACGTGTGGAGCTAACTAAGCCGTGGGTTTCCTCACGATGTTTTCCTTTACCGTATGAGCGATGTTATTAACGAACATAACTTTTCCGCAAGGAAAAAGACATTAGTCCGCGGTATCTACCACTAGACCAACACCACTCTCTCTAGAGTGGAGTTGCTAAACTCTGTATGTATTTCTTGCAATTAGGGAGCCATCAAATTGCGAGTGAACATGTCATTATCAACTTCTAGAAATACTTTACCCGAGAACAAATCATTACTTACCGTCAAATGACAATAGTAGGTAGTAGTGTGTTTTTAAGAAATGACAAGTAGACACGCAGCCTAAAAAATTAAAAACTAACACACGGACAAAGCGGACAAACTAATAATCTTAACAGAACGTTTTCGCACTCGACACATCGACACGCTATCCCTTTCTACAATAGCGCAACGTCCGTTTCTGTGTGACGGGTCTTTCAAGAAACAAATGTAGTGCATAAAGGATCTAAAGTTTCCTTTTTTCCATTTGAGGTACTGAATCCTAAAAGGACTGTTCATAAAAATGTCCTGTTGATGTGTAATCGATGTCCAATACTAGAACACTGTTCACATCTACCAAAGTGATATTTTAAATTATGTTCATCCAATATGCCTGTTTTTCATCTAGAACCATTGAAGTACAATTAATTTCCCAAGAACCCATTGATTTGACACCCTTAACCTTGCTGTTTAACGAAATCCAACATTTAACGTGAGGTACCGTATGTGAAACAGTTAAAACCGGATGATATCAGTTTTCTCATACAGCCGTTCAATTTTGGCAAACGGAGTAAAAAACCAATCTGGCCCGGTGCGGCAACATTGCCTACATTCTAGTAACCCACATTGATCAAGGTGTTAAGGGTTATCAAGTTCCAAGCCGTTATGTTGCGCACATTTCATCTATCAAACCTTTTGTTGAACTCTTTTTTGGCGCCTAAAAAACTACCCCTTCGATTGTGTGCGAATGCGGCGACTCTTCACTTTTTGCAATATGTTTCTGTAAGAATCTACCTTCAAGTAACTGTTTGGTGGAGATACATTGGATTCAACTCAAAATTTAATTTCTATATTTGCGTAAATAAATATCCAGTATGTATACCTACCTTATAAAAGCTTAAAAATCATAAATTAAATTAAAATACCAATTATTTTTTGCAAAAACAAAATACATAGTCATGTATTCTACAACACTACTGAGATGCAATTAAAATTAAAACATAAAATAATGAAAAATTAATTCTGCCAGTGCTATGAAATTGTCTTACTTAAATAAAAGTTAAGTCCTCAAAGCTTTTTTGAGATAAAACTTACGAAACTAAACAAATAACAAATAAGAGCGTTTAGATGTATTCCCCATATACCTATCTAATGCGACAGCTAGCTAGCTTATTACTAAATTTCTTCAAATCGAAATTCAAAAGAAAATCATCGCGTTTGAAGTTTTATTTAGCTAGGCACCATATTACTCTGTAAAATGTTTAAGTTTAAGAAAATTATAATAATCATAGTATAGTAGTAGTTGTAAGCCGCTTGGTTAACAAATAAGTGGAGCTATCATTGTCTAGATTGTGTTAATAGCCCTCCTCTCAAACATTGTGTTTTAAATTGATTAACACTAATGGCGGTAGGGGCCATTGTTGTTTTTTAAGCTCCAACTACTTTTGCAATTCTAAAATTAGTGGCAGCTGTTGGGACCGCCCCCGAGTTGCCTACCTACACCTTACTTTTTACCGAGAAATCGAAAAAACCTTGAGCTTTTTCTCCAAGAACCGTGAGTGAGCCGGCCGAGATCTTATTTCGCAAAGATAGAATTTCATCAATAGACAAGTTTCTAAGAGTTCTTTTTAATTATATCTGGCTGTGTCCAAAACAGGTCACGGCTCAAGTGACGGCATTCTTATTCAAATTTCGTTCTCAGGGTGCTTTTCTTTAAGGAATTAGGTATCTACTTAAGTAGAAATTAGGTAACTAGATATTTCAAGAATAATTTAACTTAAAAACAACATTTAAATATATAGAACACGTGAAATAAATCCTTATACTTTGATTGCAAAATGTGTTATGTTTTTCGGTAAACTTATTTTAAGAGACGGTCTTAAAATATCTCTACAGAAAAAAATGACAAACAAAATACAAAGTATGCGTATTCCGTACCAATATTGTCACTTTTATTATGTATAAAGTCATTTAGAAAAAGATTATAAGCAAACAAATATCTGGCTACTGTGCGGTTATACAAACAACATTAATGCAACGTGGACAAACAAACCCTTTTGTCCGATTTCTTTTGAATACGCGTAGCATATTCTATTTCAGCGACAATTACACATTGTTATGTAGAATAAAACGCGGCAAACATTGCACAGTAGTGATACTCGTAGGATTAAAGGATTACGTCTCAGAGTAAACATTTTCACGCGAATTTCTTTTCAACACTTTTTCTTGGATTACTTTGTCGGCGAAGATAGTTCTCTGTATGTTTGATCGTCGAGCTAAACTTCCAAACTGATTTATGTAACGATTTTGGTAACCCTACTGTAGACTACACTAAACCATCGAGCGTCCCTATTTAAAATACACATTTTATATCGAAAATAAATAAAATGACTTGGCAAAAGTATTTATAGGCAGGCAGGCATACCTACAATGATATTCGCGGCGACCGCGCGGGGATCATTCTAAATCGCGACAAGTTCAATGCCATACGGGTTATTAATGACATTGTGCATCTTCATCCTTTTGTGTGCAGAAGTAAATACATCAAAAATGTTCAAGGAAGTTATAATTGCGATGAATAGAAATTTTGAAAAAGGAAACATTTAGCGTAAAAATCAATAATCAAACGTCGGTGGCAACAATGGCCGGCGGTTACACGAATTCACTATCAAAATAAAATGATCCTGCGTGACGCGGCGAGTGCGGGTGGATTTTTTATCACCTTACTCGAACTCGAGTGGTGGGACGAAACGAAATGGTGGCACCATTGACACAACTACCTACTGTTCAGTGTTCACGCTACCTAGTACAGAATAATAAAATGAACTGCACATTCAAAAGCCTGACTCTATCAATCTAATACGTAATCTGCGACATTGTGTTTGATTTAAATCATTCTTACTACGATCGTTTCTATTATATTAACCAAGGTTGTCCCATACTGCTGGACAAACAAAAGGCCTCCCTCTAAACTCTTCCATTCTGCACCATTATTTTCAATTCACCTTCATCATGTAAATTTTAATTTTTCATGGTAACATTAAGGCACAATTAAACTAAATACAAATTATAAAGCAGCACAATCAAAGTAAATTCAAATTACTTATTAATTTTATTCAAGAAGTTCAAAGCAAAAATATTGTTTATCATCGTCTATTCCAAGGACTCTACCTTTTGGGCACCGAAGGGACACGTGTGCGATCAACGTACAAACACAATACAAGCCTATATAGCTAATTCATTCAAACATACACATTATAATATGTAAACTAAACCAAATCTACCTTTGCACTATTTTCGATTATTCAATAAAATTTTCGATTACATTATCTATTTTATTTAAATCATCCTAAACTTAACTTAAATTCACTCAGTTGTTTTTGCGTTCACCCATTTCACCCATTTTAATGTCAGTTTGAACTTTTTTCTTTAATTTTGCGTTGGTTCTGTAAAGATTTAAGCGTTTGGACAAAAAGTCTACTGATGATACAACCGTTTCCTGATCGACTTCCTGTGGTACAGATATAGGAAAGGTAGGAAGGAATTAGTGCAAAAAGTGATAATATATTTTTCGAATACTGCAGGAATCTCTGTAAGAAATACTGAATTTATCTTTGGTTGTCACTATTCTGATATGAAATTAACCTCACTTTTCGGTTTAAATTGCGTTGCCTTTATTATAGTAATATTTTTTAACGTTTTGGCACCTTGCCTTTCGGAGGTCGTTCTAGGATCTCCTGTTCATGGGTAGACTGAGATGTAATTTGTCATAATATCTACTCATTAAAGAAATTACTATTTAAAGAAAACGCATAGGAAACGGACATCTGAAACCGCGCACTTAATAATTTGATATTATTAAATGCGATAAAAGAAGAATAAATGTTATTTTATTTGTAAAACTCAAACGAAGAACATCAAAACATCAATATCGATTTAAGTATAAGTTTCACTAAATCGGTTCAGTAGTTCCGGAGATTACCTCTTACACTCATACATTGAAAGTTTACCTCTTCATAATATTATAGATATAGATGATTAGATATAGATGAATAATATAGATGATGGAAGCTGAAAGCAAACATTAATAAAGGAGTTAAGCCATCGTAATGAAAAGGACATTGGATACTTTTGATTTTGATATTCCTAAAGAGCTCTAAATTTACGCGGAGTGCTGCCCGTTGTATACATACTCGTATATGTAGGTCGTAGGTACACAGTTTAATACGGTAGGTGATGGGTATATAAGGTAATTATTAACCGACTTCAAAATAAGCAGGAGGTTCTGAATTCGTCGCGTTTATTTATAATTTCTTTAGGGTTTTTTACCATCACCATCGGTCAAACCATCTATACTCTGAGATGGTACTTTTTTAATGGAAAGGTGGGAGCTCCATGGTGGTCTTATAAAAATTTGGTGAGCATCTGATGAGTATTTTCGGAATGATCCTAGAATAGCATCCCAGAAATAGTAAATTACTTCTAATTATTTTTCCCGGGTCTTATTCGCGTATAATTATATTATTTTTAAATTCAAGATTTTTATAAATAGAAGACGACGCCCGCCGAAGCTCCAGTCCCCTCGCGACCAAGATCATTGTAACATGATCGAAACGTCGAGGTAAGAGAATTTAAAAATCATTATACGCGAATAAGACCCGGGAAAAATAATTATGAGTTCAAATCGTGTTAGTAAATTACTTATTTTTAGGGCTTCTACCAAAAAGAATCGCCCCTAAAGAACTAGGTACAGATTGAATTAGCAGTGAAAGAACCATGTCACCAGGAAACTCTTCAATAATCAAAACTACGGTTAAGTTTGTTGATTTTTAGTGGCAGTCGAAAGTAGGTAGGTACACTTATAAGATTGAAATGAAAAAATAAAAACCGACTTAAAAATTGAGTAAAAAAAACAAAATAACTTCTACATACAGTGCCACCGACTTATCAGTTTTATCATCTGAAAATGGGCAGTTTCACTGGTTGGATCCATATTGTAGTTTGGCTGCCCGAGTTCAGATGACAAAACAGATAAGTCGGTGGTGCTGTAAGGACATTGAGTTCTTTTTTTAAACTAGAATGTGTCAAATTAGTAAGCTAAGTAGAAGGAGTATAATTTGAAGTAATGTGCTAAGATCAATAATTGAGAATTTAAATTTTAATATTTAATTGAACTTAGTTTTGAACTTACTTTGGTTTTGTAATTGAATTTAATTGGATCCTTTAAACATATAGGTAAATTAAATACATATAAAAACAGAAGTTAAATATTAT
The DNA here is from genome assembly GCA_949358125.1 of Idaea dimidiata. Lineage (NCBI taxonomy): Eukaryota > Metazoa > Arthropoda > Insecta > Lepidoptera > Geometridae > Idaea > Idaea dimidiata. Next base: position 6,973,067 of record OX442339.1, on the reverse strand, counting down.
AAATTAAAATACCACCTGTCATTAGTTTAGCGGACGTAATCAAGAGTTCCACTTCGTTTCCGACACCTTACAAAAACAAATGCTAAACTTTAATAAAAATAACAAAGAAAGTGTTCCAAGCAGCAGATTATGAGCACGTTCAGTTATTAATTTATACTGTAGCTTCGTAAAAAAACTCAACCCTCACTTAGATAAAGAAAAAACGTAGCTCGCGTCGCTTAAAAGGGAAAGGGTGTCTCGCTCGACTCGCGTGCTGCATTTTGTTTTTTAACCGTATTCTGCGGTTTGTTTTTTCGGGTGATGCGTTTCTGTTTTTTAACAACACAATGCTGGTGCTTGGCTGCTGTCTAAGGACGTTTTTTAAGAGCGTCATATTGAGGTGAACCGCGAGCGCGAGGCGTGAATGTTTTTGTGAGATTATTTTTAAATCACAACGCTTCGAGTAAATAATGGGAGATACAGAAATTTGTTAGTTACGGACCGGTAAAGGGGAAGATCTTTGTTTTTTTATGTATAATTTGTATTTATATCTTAACAGAGGGTAAAGCACGAGCGGCGGCGATGCTCGGAAGAGCATATGGTTCGTTAAGTTGAGTTGCTGATGTGTCTTCACGAGGGGCAGGTGGTTCTTGACATTAATGAAACAATGGTAGTGAATGTCTCTTATCGTACGTGTTAGTTAGCTTGATGTTTGTTTTAAATTCTCAGTAAAACTATAAAATTTGCTATTACTATTAAAATGTTGAACAGAAAGTTTTGACTTTATGTTTAACATTTTAATTATAGCAAATTTTAGAGTTAGCAAGATAGAGATTTAGAGAACTGCATCTACAATTTTCTTCAAACAACAAACATATAATTACTAATAGCCATTTTAGTGCTCTATAGCGAAAACTTACATCAGTTGTCGTCTGATCGTTAGTAGTACAGTATATTGTAGGTATCTATGTAGCTCTACCTAACCAACTGATTTATTCAGCAGAGACATTGCATTAGTTCATTAAACCAAATATAAATTACAGAGCTTTTTTGATAAGCTGCGCCAACATCCTGCAATTAATTATTTGTAAGTATGTCACCATCAGTATTTCTAGAGTAGGTAGTTTATCTGACAAAAATAAAACAAAATCTGTGGTCTAAATGAACGTTGACTAGAAAGAGATAAAACATCAAGGAAAGCGTAAGCTAAAAGAAAAGCTTTTAGAGTACGCTACTAATATCTGTTGAACGTTACGTGCTATTGTAGCATCAATTAAAAAAATATGTAAACAAACACTCTGATCTAATGAATTTCAATTAATTACGCAGTCATTTTAAAACAATGATATCGTTAAAGAGAACATCAATATTGTTAGGTATTTGTAAGTGCGCCATAAAAAATGAGTCATGAAAATGCCATTAAATATTAAAAGTGGAGAAACAGAGAGCTTAACAAGAAATAAAACATCGTTATAGGAGGCTAGGAGTCGCCCCCGCCGCCGGCTGGGCCAGCTATCGGCGCGCCTCAGTTAATGCCTACTTATACCTTATTATATAGCGGAGTTTGCGTTGAGGAACAAAATTAATTGGTTAAAACTCCTCTCAGTATCCAGGGCGGCCCTCCCTGTCTCCCTCTTAATTCCGTCCTCTCCCCGCGAGCTGCCACCTCACCCCTCACCCCTCCAGCTCCTTTGAACGCAACCTACGTACAGAAAAAACAGAAAGTAAAAAGTTGCGTAGCCAAGTGTTGTAGCTTAATTAGTGAATTGGAACTAAATCGTAGAATTGAAAATATGCAGTAACAGATTTCAATGCGATGTCCATGTTATTTTTTAATTTTTAAGCAAACAATTTTTAAAGTTATCTAACTTAGTGTGAATGTAAATACATTAACTGTAACAGCAATTAATTATTGTATTAAAGAAGCGAGTTTTTCGATAAACAACTGAATTAGTATTTTTAGCAACCCTTGATTGATTGATTGATTAACACTTTATTGTACCAAAAAAAAACACATTATAACAAGTTACATTTTAGAACTTAAAAACTAAAGTGGTACAAAGGGCGGCCTTATCGCCTATGGGCGATCTCTTCCAGGCATTCACATTACTATAAAAATGACATACTGAATTGTCATTTTTTTCAGCGAAGGGATTAATTTTTTACAAAGCTTGCAGTTAGGTACATCTGTAATAAATATTTATTAGAATCTACACAAGTTTAAGGACTTTTCCCAAGTGTAGGAAGCATTTAGATATTCACTTTCCATATTATATTAGGCTTTCCCAGCATAGAGGGTAGGGGACGAAAAGTATTGCTTGCTACAGATGAAGGATACTGAAACACTGTAAATGACTTTTCAAGCTATCTACAATGATTTTAAATAGGTGCTTAATAAAATAAATTGATCCCTCATATACCACATTTTAATTGCCACCCTTTAGCAATTCGAATAGTAAGTATATGATGAATTAAGTGTTAAGACAGAAAAACTTGAACTATATAAGTAAAGTAACAAATATAAATAGACTTTTCCTTTCAGCAAACTCTTCCTACACGGAAAATACAAATCTAGAACAAAAAAAATATGAAGAAGGATTATTTTCGGAGTTACAACGTTTGCGTAGTGCGTCCGTAACGAAGGGCGAAAGCAAAGGGTAGGTCGGGCGGTAGCGGGGTAGGTGGCGGGGCGCGGGACGGCTCGTTGCCACTTCTCCAAATAAATTATAATTCGCCCGTTCTCGTCTCCACTGTACCGAAGCTCGGGGCTCCGTGACTACTGTTTCAAAGATGCCTATTACCTCGCTATTAATCTTGATTTACTATACAGATTGTCTAATGAATGTTAAATATCTACTGGCCGACGCGAATCTTATCGATTTCTTTGTTTAAAGTGGAACGTTTGTAGATTTCGTTGAATAATTGTTTCTTTTTTATAATTGACTAGCAGTGAATCGCGGTTTCACTCGCGTAAGTCCCGATCCCGAGGACTTTTTAAAAAATCTTAGCTATACTTTTACTAGATGGATTGGACCTATCTTACTAATATTATAAATGCGAAAGTTTGTATGTGTGTGACTTTGTTACTCTTTTACGCAAAAACTACTAAATCGATTGCGATGTAATTTAGAATATACGTAGCTGCGACCTGGAATAACACATCGGCTACTTTTTATCTCTATATTCCTGCGGGAACGGGACTTGCGCGGGTAAAACCGCGGGCTGCAGCTATTGAACTTTACATCTAAATAATTTACCTATGGGTGATTTTTACACTCGAGCGTCTAAGCAACTTTAATTCATGCTATTTATTTAATGGCGCTCTGTAGTGCCCATGACATATTAAATGGCTTGCCCAGCACCTACCACCTTATGAGCTTAGTCTACGTCCAAAGGAAAGAATTGTATTTAAGTACTAAGTACCTTAGAAATTATAAATGAATGCCTAAGTCCATGGATATCTTAATAGATTTCAAGCAGTTTTTTTTTTAATTTTTTAATTTACTTTACTTACTGAGTTTGACTTATAGCATGTTTTTGTTGAGACCTAGATCGTGTTATAATATAGATTAAGGTAGGTAGATAATCAATACCCTCTTTTTTGTGATACTACCATGAACTTAGCTAGAAAGCTATAAGTAGAACTAATCGGTGTGGCAGGAGGCACAGGGGTGAACGATTAATTTAATAAATACCAACCGGATTCCGGTGCGTTTGTCTCCGGCAAAGATATGCGATGCCGTCAGACGGCTCTTGAATTACAATCCTAACTGTCCTATAAATACGAATATCTTGATAACGTTATATAATATATCTGCACAATGTTATTAATTGGTTTTATATGTGTGTTATTTTGTCGTGTTTTTCTTAGAAGAAAGTTAATGATGATTAGGAACGTGTATTTATTGCCGTGATTTTTAGTATATCTAGGTTGTTGGTAGACTATACAAACCTATCCCACACCTAACCACATAGTAGATAGGTATTCATTTTCCAGTTGTATCATCGAACGACTGCCTCTTGCTCTTGGCTGTGTGACGTTGTGTGTAATTCACTACGGGCAGTATGTTTTAGTGTGCGTTACCTCGAACGCTAACGGTACGAGCTTTGTATACTTAATTTCGCAGCTTCAGCCTTGCATTCTACTTAAAATTTGTCATTTACTACACGTTTGGAATTCAGGTATTCTCGAGGAACGATGTAGGTAGTAACTCCTACAATAATTCAACCCAACGACCTGTTTCGATCCTTGTATTAGTCACTCATAGTAAATAACATGCCCATTTAAGCAGAGCAATTTTCTTCAACCCCTTTGCCTATTGTTTTTATAAAACCAATCATATTTATAAGTAGAGATAGGTTCGTATGTGAAGAGATACCTCCATAGTATACCAACAATGTTGGAGGGTGCGTGTCTGTATGTGTGTGTTCCACCCTGCAGGGGTTAGTCATTATATTAGTGAGACGACTCATTACTTACCACTGATCTTAGATAATAATTACCTACTCACATTTTTTTATTTTCGTTTTGGCTTTGACCCCACGACAGCTATCTACGTAGGTAGTGTGTTGATACGTACCTAGTACGACAAAGATTAGCCTTAAAATAGATATTTCAAAACAGATCTATCTTTAGAAATATCCTTTTCAATAAAGGCTATACGCGCACTGATAAGTCGAGGCGGAGTCGCGTCGCCCGCCCGCGCCCTAGCGATGGGTTTTCTTTTGACTAAGTAGGTATCGTCTATTTTGTGTTTGGGTCAAAAAAATTCGTGAAGTTCTACTACTTATCAGTGCGCGTCTACTAAGGTGCGCGTATACCAATACCTAATATTTTGTAAGTTTGTTAGATTTGCCTAAAGATTTTATTTTAAGATTTTTTTTAACTAGTTAAGCTATTATGTAGTGGCCAACCGTTTCATTACGGTGACTAATAAAAACGAATGATCCTTATTAAGACGGAGTAGTTTGTATAGTTCGTAATATTCTAAAAGGAACAGAGAAATAATAAATATTGTATTTTAAATAACAAACATTTTATTCAATATTTACGTAGGTACTGGACAAAAATACATACATAATATTATATTCAAAGTACCGTTTAGTCACATTTAGTTTTAAATATAACTTATTTTATATTACTCCTATACAATTACCTATAGTAAAGGGTGTTAAGGTCGAGTTTCACTGTTACAAGAAACCTGTATTATGTATCGAGGTAGATCAGTTTTAACAATGTAGTTTGTTTTTATGTAAGTTTGTAAAGTTAAGTGGAAATCAACATATTTATATTTATTATCAATTAATAATAATTACCACAAATTCTGAAGTAAGAGTACAATAATGGCACAAAGTAAAACAAATAAAAACAACATTAAAAACGTTAATTAAATAGGAACTCAATTCGATTGCAATTCAAGTTTTTCTAACAATATTCGAGACATTATTATCAGCTATCATTCTGAGGTAAAACAAAACAATATTAGTACTATACTACCCATAATAATTATTATCTACTTACTCCAGATACTTTACTAAGTACTAAAAATGTAATAGGCGTTGACTTGAAAAAGATTGTGAAAGAAATTTTTACTTATACCTCGTTTTCGACGATGAGTAAATGTCCAGCATTATACTTCATGCATCATTATTTTAATTATTTTTCGATAAAATAGTCAAAAACAAGTTATTTTTGTAATACAAGTATTGAAAGTAATCCCTATTGTGACGTGGATCGCCTGTTATCTTTAAAGAGATAGAAAATATTCCAAGAACTTTGGCTCTTTACCCTGGCGCAGTATACTCAAATGAGGTAGATAAATGGCACCGTTCGCCTCACATTACTCTAACTACCCTATCGCTACAACATTGCAACATGAATTACCAATTATAATCGTATGTACTTACGTACCTATATTTAATTTGTACACGTTAATATTTGTACCAATAATTTCTTTGGAAAATATACCTTATCATGAATGACGACGTATCGACGTTAGTTAAGTTTAACCCTAAACTCCGACGTTTTATGACTAAAAGAATAAAATAATAATAATCAACAATTGGTTCACCTACCTACATACATTATTAATAGTAAAATGTGCGCGAAAATATTCAGAACAACTGAGAAAGTTGTTTAATATTTATTTAAAACAAACAAAATAAACACGTTACATCTAATAGGAAACTAATACCCGTAGAAAAATTGCGATGACGTTGCGAGGCCGACCCTCGCGATCGTGAAGGGACGACCTGCGCGGTACCTACTAGCCCTCTACCGACTAACGCAATTACTTTCAATTACATTCTCTAATCTCTTTCAAAGAAATAGGTACCTAAAAATAACAACATTATAGAACTAACACGGATTTGTATTTCCATATTTAATTTATCAAGCAAAATTTTAAAACCACGCTTACACCACCGCGAGCCGAATGATTCAACTCTTACGCGCTACGAAAATAATTGTTGTATTGCTATTAAACGAAGTCATTGATGACCTCGCTCCGGCAAAAATAAAAGCAGCATTTCTACCGTTAGGTAGAAATGCTGCTTTATTTTTGCCATTTCTATTGTGAAGCTTTCTGTACGACTTTAAAAATAAGGTTCATTAAAATCAGTTGGATTAAGTATGACTAAAGTTACTAGGTATTTGAATAAATCGCAGACAAAAGCTAGTTTAATCCCCTTTTTATAATCCTATTTCTTTGAAAGGGATGACTGCATTAATCGGTAGAGAGTCTGGTTCATTATCTTACTACAATTTACACACCTCAACCACCGTCACTTAACTAACAATTATTTACAACATACATTTACTAGAAATATCTTCAAATAATTATTTCTTAATGACTACGTAATAGAAAATTATTTGAATGAAAGATAAGAAACGCCTATCGTTCACATAATAACATAGTTATGAGTATTTAAGACGATGTGGTACTTTTGTGATGAGCTATAAATAAAGTCGATTTATCTCTAATTTAAATCGACTTTTTATATATCTCAGTACATTAGTACCTCATGGTATATTTTCAATTTAATATCACTACTAAGAGATCACACCGAGAGAACAATCTTCTACAATAATGTATAATATCATTAAATATATCCCTAATATTTTAATACAACATTTTTATATAAAGTTAAATCGATACGACTAAGCGTCACCTTAAGTAGTGGTCACATTACAATAAAGTATTTGAGTATTTACATATTTTTCCGTAATTTTGACACAGTAAATACATCGAATCTACGAACTAATAGATAAATAATAAATAATTTTGTATAGAGATAGAGAGAGCAGTATTTACAAAAGCATTGTTGCGCTCGGTCCACTCGGGGCCAACGCGTCCCGCTCGGTACTCCAACCTATTTACGTAATTCAACTACCTATGAGCTCCATTAATTTTGAACAATCGACCCGTATTCACATATAGCTACTATTTATTGAACTCATATTATTTGCTATGACTTTTGTAACGTTATACTTTGATACAATAACGGTAAAACAACAATTCAACCAAGTCTGAATTGAATATATTGACCGATGTGATAACAGACCAGTTGTATCCATCCATGGTCAATCTATCTAGGTAAACAGGTTTTTATATTATATAGTAAAAAAGTGGAATAATACGTCGTCCTTCCTTGAGTAGACAAACAATTGAACGTTAGTTAGTTAGGCGAGAGGGAGGACATTTATTTAAATATCTATACCATAAGCATAACGAAACAATTTTTTTGAGTTCCATTGTAAACGAACACTCAGTGTCAATAAATCAAAAAACATCTTTTGTGAATCTTTCTTTAAACGTTTTGCAATTTGCTAAACAAAGGATCGAACAAAACCGTCTCGTTTTTGCAACCTCGCCCTGCGATTATGCAAATTGCCCGACAATAAATTTGGAAACTGTAGCGTAAACTTAAAGCTTTTTACGACAAACATTGCAAAAATTTTAATAGTCAAAATGGGCTACCTAACGAGAGCGCATCGGTAGTTTTACCGAGAACCAAAGAAAGAATCACGTCCCAGAACAAAAAACGTATCGTACCAGCGATAAATAATAACATCGGGTCGACCGGTCTAAAATAATGGAGTCGTCGGAAACAGTATCAGCAACGAAGCAGAGACTGCATGAAACGAGGCCAGGTAAGGGCGAGCGGCGCGAGGTCTACGCAGGAGGAACTCGTATACCGGCTCAGCGACGTCGCGGCGAGGCGCGAGGCGGGCGACTACGCGGAGTGCACGCGCAGGTCGGTGGGCGAGTCCGGCGTGGCCGGGCGTCGCGGGAGCGACAGGTCCTCGGGCTCCGTTTGCACGGGCCACTCGTCCCAGCGCCAGTCGGGGGCGGCGGCGGCAGGCGGGCTCGACGCGTCCGGCTCACAGCCTGCGCCCGCGCAACGGTGCAGCGCCGCGGCCTGCCGCCGCCGGAACCGAGCGCCGCATCTACACGAAAACGGTGCTTCGCCTTCGTGCACTAGAGCATGTGCCTTAAGCTGGTTGGAGTCTGAAAACCGCGCCGGACACCGCGCGCAAGCATACGGTCTCTCCCCGGTGTGCACGCGTAGATGTCGCCGCAAGTTCGCGACTTGCACAAAGTGCCTAGGGCAGTGAGGACAGCTATACGGCTTCTCACCCGTATGCAACCGAAGATGTGTCTTGAGATGGTGATCACGCGTGAATCGCTTGTGACACTCACCGCACTCGAACGGTTTCTCTCCGGTGTGGGTGCGCTCGTGGTTCTGCAGAACGTGTTTGTACCCGAACGATCGGGAACAGACTTTGCAGGTGAAGAGTTTATCTCTGGGAGGATCGGCGGCTCCGGGCGAGGAACCTGAGGAAGGTGGCGAGGGTGGGGCAGAGGCTGTGTCGTCTAGTTTGGGCGTGCGGCGACGTTTGCGGGCGCGTTCTATCTCCGGCGGGGGGAGTAGAGGCGCCGGCGGCGAGGGGGGCCATGCTGCCAGCAGCGCGCCCGAGTACAGCTCGGCTGGGAGCCCGGCGACCAGCGCAGCCGCGCGGGTCGCTAACAGCCGCTCCGCGAGCATCGGTAGCGACTCCTGACGCATGGTGGATAGCGGCCGAACCGACACACCTACGACAAGAATATAACTTTTAACATTTGTTTGAAATTGAATAAAATAATTATAATATACATTACACAACTCACAATAAGTATGATGTTTAAAATAAGACTTAAGACCGAATAAAAGCCTATTAAATGAGTAGGTATTTGAAGTATAGGTTACTTGCAATGAGAGATCATTTTGTGATCCAGATCGCTTCCGTTACGAGTTAGTTCCAACCCTAAACAAATAACGTTGTCGAAACTATCGATAGCATACTTATCAGCGAGAGGATACAAAAACTAAAGCAAAAAATCAAGCAGACGTTTCTCGGGAAACATTTGGTCGCAATCACGCACACAGCCACCGCTGCAGGTCGCTTCCGCCCCGACCTGTTGCGCAAATTGTCTCAACCCGAAAACCTGGTTCCTGTCATTGAAACATCTTAATGATCTTTCAAATATCTACGCGACTAAAGAATACCGTACGATTAAAATATGTAATTCAAGAAGAATGTTTAATGAATAATTGTAATCAGTGATGAGGTAGTGTCACAAGTGCGGAACAGGAAGGACAGGAATGCGGGCCGGGCCGGGAGGCATCGCTCAGGGGGCGACCGGACCACTTACCTATATAATGGAATTAATTATTCCTCGAGCAGCAAACTCCGCCCGTCCGCTCCGCCCAAATTATATTCAAATATTAATTTCGTTGAAGAAAAGCCTTTTTGAGAGCACTTAATTAAAATTAGACAAAATCATAATTGAAAGTTCTCCTCGAGGCGTGAAGAGGCGGCACGAAGGGAGCTCCTACATTATCTACTTAGTCGAGGAATTAATTCCCGGACGAGCTCGCTTTCGCTCAACCATCGGGCTTAATTGAAATAGGCAAAACGTTTTTGTCATTGCGAATTATTATATTTTATTCTATTTATCATTTTCTCGCAATCCGGTCGGTCGGTTTTCCGCGAGAATATTAATCACGTTTCGGGAAAGGCGAATGATCCGACGGGCGGCGCGGGCGTGCGGAGTAGTAAAAGATAATTTTAAAGTTTATGATTAGAAGGAGGAGCTGCGCGGCACGTACAACGCGCTTATCCCATAACTTTTTAATAACATTCCTCACACTGTTCCGTGGACGAACGAACACCAAACCGCATTCGTGAGCTGATCAGAATTATAAGCTGAGTATTAAACTTTTTATAAGTAAATATTTTGCCATTACCTAACTCTCTACCTATAATAACATGAAAAATTAAGTTTACAAAACTATAACCTGACTACGTGAGAAAGGGGTCTAAAAAGGACGAAACAAAAAAAATGTCAGATAGAAATCCAGAAATGCATAGCTACAAAAATGGTTAAGGTAGAGCCGTGGTCGCACCTTCTGTATACCTATAACTACTATATTTAAGTGTAATGGAAGTGTTCTTGGCACCCACATAACCATTGTACTTACGTATAGGTAAGTATCTACAGTGGATGCGACCAAGGCTTTAAATTGAATTTTTGTAGTTACCTATGCATTTCTGAATTTCTATTTGACTTTTTTCTTGTTTCGTTCTTTTTAGACCCCCTTTTTCACGTAGTAGGGTTATAAGTATTTAAACTTCATTTTTTCGGTTTTCATTAAGGCGGCGATGGATGATAATTATCAGTCCTTGTCAAATTGCATATAAATGAGCGAGATGGAATTGCGTGAAAAAATCTACAATATCTCGTAAAATCAATCATTAACGAAGATTAAAATAATATTTTTATAAAATGCGATAAAGAGGTTCTAGGTATTGTATTTTCTAATATTATGATGCCTATAAGAAAATATAGCGGTTAAGGATTTAGAAGAAAAATTTATTTATTTTGTAAAACAGGGGTAACTTTGCCTGTATAATAGTGGTATTTAAAGTTATTTTTAATTGTTTTTGAAATGAAGGGGACACTTCTTGTATCATGTACAATAACATAATACATTGTTTAAAGATCTATTTGATACCGGTTATGAAGAAAACTATTCAATCGGAAGGGATTTCACATGAGTCGCGTCCTTGAGACTTTTCTTTTGATACCAAAGACGTGATTATTATCTCAGTTTATTTTTTTTGGAAGTTAGAATCTAAGTTTTAAATACTGTCATATTAAATGTTGATAAAAATGTAGTCTATGACATCCAGTTCATATTACGAATCTATTGACACCTAATTTATTAAAATCGGTTTAGTTGTTTCAAGCGCTAAGGTGGAACATACAAAAACACATAGATACATAGACTGCCAATAACATTACCCTTCCTTTTAGCTTCGCCGTAGTCGGGTAAAAAGTACATTTTGATTATTGACACTGAAAGTCAATTAATACTGGGTAAGTACGATAAAAAATATAAAGAGTAAGTACTTATAATTTTCGAAAAAAGAACGGCAGCCAATAACCACGTTAATGTATCATTTTTATTAGTCTGTCGGGCCCGTTCGCCCGTCGTTCTACAATGTTGGTGATAAATTTTTACAGTGCGCCGCACCCTTTCCGTGCGCCGCTTTTTATGTGTTAAAGAGTTGTAATTATCCCCTCTTTATACGCCATAAATATTTGTCAATAACCCATATTCAATACTTTTATGGAGTCGCCTGCGGCTGCCACTTCATAACTCATTATTGCGCAAGGGTTCGGCTGATAACTGCCGTGTCAACGACATCCTCATTGTTGAGAAGCTTTAAGGCGAACACGGCCGGGTAGCGGCTCTCTGGTTATTTCATAGTTTACTACTTCTTTAGCCTTCGATGCTTTTTATCTTATCAGCAAATTTGGAGCTATAATCTGTCGGAGATGGAGATAAATAGATATGTCCACACCCATTTTTAATTTGAAAATCTTCTATCTAGAGTCAAGGCCAAAGTAGTCTTACTGAAAAGCCGTTGCTTCTAGATGAATGGTTAAGAGTTTTGAGGAAATGATGATAATCTTACGCGCTTGATCTTTTACCACTTACGTATCCATAATAAATTAAATATTGCAGTAAATAAACACCGGAAAAGAAAAGAGATTTGTAACTCTTACAAATTTGTTATTAAAAATGAAGCGTTCTTAGTTTGCTGACAAAGCATTCCTTGTCTTTAGCTTCAAAGAATGACTCGACCACGCTGTAAAATGTTTGAGCGATAAAATAAATCCTTTTAAATAACCATAAATTTATTTTGTTTAGATGATTAAAATACATTGATAACGAAAGTTGGGTCTCGATGACGATCTAGTCAATTGGCGAATGATACTAATCATTATAGATACCATAAGTACAAACTATTAAAACATTTTATAGAGGTAATAACGGTTGTTTTATAAAAGTGATTTAAAGAGTCTTAAAGCGAGTTGTTAAATAAAAACTCGGGTTAGGTCCCAATGGCCTAATTTTACTGTAATGGGATTACGTTTGGTCCGCTAAGAAGGCTGTACGCACGCACCGCACAGATTACAGACGTTTCAGAGGTTTCGGCGGTTTAGGGTTAAGTGGGGCTTCTATGAAGCACTATCGAGTTGCTTAGGTTTAAGGACTTTTACTGAATGCCCGCGTTTTTTTTAGCCTGTTAATTTGTCCAGCTGTAGGGTAACGTCTCCTCTTAAAAGGAGTTAGGCGTAAGATGTCCCTGGAGACGGGAGCCTATATACTCCGGATTGGCGAATGTCCCATGTCTTCGGACCGTGGCGTGGTAAGTCCTAGGACATGTAGGTTTCTTCATGTCTCTTTCACCGTAAATGCATTTTTAAAGCTGATAAATTTTACAATTTATAGGTTAGCGTTTGATTGTCGAAACATGGCAATGGAACTCTTTAACAGTGCCAAAGAAGGCTAAGTCGGTATAAGTGCTTAAATATAGAGAATTAAATAATTATAAGTACTTACATATAAATCTAAATCAAGTCGTTTTGATTACAATGAGTACTTTCTTGTCTTTTTATTTCTGAGTGTAGGTAAACTTATTTACCGAATAAAATGAGCGTTATTCGATGCATTTTTTATTGGTTTAAAAAATGGGTTTGGATAAAATTTTGCATAGGAGTGTAGTTTAGGGGTAAGGATAGGACATAGAGTACTTTAAACACTCGCGCATGTTAAACAACGCGTGGTGTGGTCATTTTTATTAATGGGTAAATTTTGATGCGGGCAAGGTCGGGTTAAGGGACATCTAGTCCACGCAAAAACTAGCCTGCGGGCACGATATCTACTTTTTAAGACAAACGGGCCAGATTTCTCCTAATAAAAACTAAAGGGATATTTCGTCGCGTTATACATGTTATAAGGATTCAGAAAAGGTATCAGAAATAGGGACAATCAAAAATATTTGGTGGCCATAAAATGTATTCCACGGGAATCGAATGAGCAACCTTCTGCTTTCTATGAGTCACAGGTGAATGTTCGCCCACCATACCATGCTCAACATGTATTAAAAAATAATTTACGAATTATACAATAGATAAGGGGCTCTATTTTTGAATTACTTGCGCCACTTTTAGTGATTTTTAAACCTCTATTTCTACTGATTTGCGTTCCTTTTCAGTAATTTTTCATTTCAGAATAAAAATCAGCGCACGACCGCAACGAATCACCGCAGGAGTCAGACATCGAACTAAAATCAGCAGATATCGAATTATTTAAATCGCCTAACGAGCAGCGAGCGATAAGGCTCAAGAACATTAACAATACCAAAATTATTTTTTCTACTTTTGCAGTTGTTTTCTTAATAAAACAAATGCCAAGGAAGATATAGTAATTTAAGGTAAAAGTCAATAGGCGACAACACGCGGCAACAGCAGAAGAACATACAAATAAACTTTAACGGTCTACGGTCTTATTTTGTGGGGCAACTCCACTAATGTTGAGCGAGTCCTATTAGCTCAAAAGAGATGTGTCAGAGTGATAGAAGGTGCACCACCTTGGGAGTCGTGTAAACCTTTGTTTAGGTAATTTCGGATACTCACTTTTTTTTTTTTTTTTTTTTTCATTTATTTAAACGTTCACAAAAAAGTAACACAAACAAACATACCAAAAATCACAAAGATTTGTCCGGTATGTAGGTACAAAGTTGAGTGAAACAATACTTTGCCAAGTAGGTATGTATATTCTAGAAGCAGCTAAGTTTGTCAAATCTAATCCTAATTTATTTATGAAGGCTAACGAACGTTTTCCAAGGGGTTCTCAAAATGAAAACCGAATAGTGCTATAGAAAATTCCGAAAACAGTAATGTACCATGAGAATTGTCATGCCATGTGCGGTTATGTATACAATGCAATTCCGGATAATATAAAGCAATTGCCTAGTACTCTATTTGTAAAACGTCTCAAACTTTGCCTTCTGGAAAAAGCGTTTTATTCTGTGTCGCAACTAGTGAAAAAAAACTACCTCATATGACCTAGTTGGTAATTATAGCGTCTTAATATTTGACATATTTTTATTTAAAATTGACTACATTGTATGTACGGACCTAATTAATTTAATTTATCTAAGTGTAACCGTTTCATTTAATTTTTTTAAATAATGTATTATTGCGAATTTGCATGCTGCGACTGCGGTAAACTGTACAAGGTCCTGAACTAAACTTTTAACACCAAACTATTATGTACCTACAGTTTATGCAAATAAAATATTTCATTTCATTTTATTTCATTTAACCATATATACACTATATACAGGTTAAAGTCATTCAATGAAAGACAGCATTATATCGTCGCGACATGTGAACGGAATGATATTGTGCATTAAGAAAGTGAAAATAAGGTTGAGTTTGCAATGTACGTTTTCCTGCAGTTGCCACGTGCCGTCGCTTACCAACCTAATGAAGCAAATCTTATAGTTCTCTTGTGCCTGTATTTAAGATAACTCAAAATTCTAGGAAACAATATTATATAAAATATAACTTCGAAATAAGAAGTCGTTAATCATAGTTGCAAATAGAAAAGTGATTAGCCATTTTAAGTAGATTATTGAATATTGACGACCTCTGTGGCGCGTCGGGCGAAGGCCTGACTGCAATGCAGAAGGTTGCGGGTACGATTCACGCCGGGTGCATATATTTATTCTTAAAATTAAATATTTGTATCTGATCTGGGTGTCGTTCTATGTATAATATGTATGTATTTACAAAAAAAAGTATGATATGTAGTATATCCTTGGTTGAGTACCCATAGTTCAAGCCTAGCTCTTAGTTTGGGGCTAGATTGCGCTCTGAATGTCATGCAATACTTATTATTTAAATATGTAATTGCACAGATTGAGAAAATAAGTAAAGATAAATAAATATTTCACTACATTACACACAGCGCAATCTAGCCCCAAATTAAGCACTAGGCTTGTACTATGGGTATTAGACTAGTACTAAGTATAATAAGGAATTATCTACAAAAAGCAGAAAGCATGCATTTTTCATACAAACTAATAACGAAATCAATATACTAATAAACTAATACTATTATTATAATACTCGAATACCCACTAATATCATAGTTATAGGTTTTATACTGAAAGGATGTTGTTATTCTGTTGTAATAAAATAAATAATTTTTTTTCGATTATCGAAGAGTATACAGGCAACTTTTGAACCCGATATTCCCACGGGATCGGACCATACGCGGGTGAAACCGCGGTGCACAGCTAGTATAATAAACAATTATTTAACATGATCAATTGATTACATTATAAAAATGGCTTAAGTAATCAATCAATTAATTCATGGGAACTGAATTTTGCAAATAAATTCAATGAAAACAATAAATAAAAACATGTTATCAACAACAAAACAAAAAAATACATCTTTTCATCAAGTTTCTTTTTTCAATTCAAATTCCCTAAGTGTGAGATTTCAAATAACTGTCTTTAATATCTACTATTATAAAGTTGCATATTAACAGATGGAGTTAAAAAAACCGACGTTCATAAATCAGCAAAATAATAAATAAATCAACTAACACAAAGTTACAGGATAATCAACAGAACTGTTTATGTTACAGAGTAGAATAATCAACAAACAACATAAAGCTGAATAATAATCAAGAAATCTACATAGAATGATTCAAAACAATAAAAAATACACTTACCTTCAAATAAAACAAAGCTCACATTAAAAATCAAAGTTCGTAGCACCGTGCTACGGAAGAGGAAATTCGTAGCAAGCTCGTAGCAGAGCGCTACACGCTCCGTGCGCCTTCTACGGTTCACTGAATCTGCAAAAGCCGCTTCGAATGCAAATAAACATGTGTGCGGGCGAGAGGTGGGAGCCAATCGCGTCGCTCGCTCCACGCATGTGTCGCCGCTAACTTTCAAAACTTTTCCACACATGCACTTGAGATTCAGCGAACCGTTCAGACTTCACGTTCACTATAAACAATAACACCAACCTCTGGAATTCTGCGTCGACTGCAGCGACAGGGCCATCTCACGTCAGTAGCACGATAAATGCATTTATTTGCACCACTTATAAGTCTTTGATTGGAACGTCTCTTCAAATATTTTTTTAAGTTAGTTAGGTAAAGTGCGAGATGATAGCAGAGTACGGTGTAATGTGTTCGCGATGTCGCGGCAGTGGAGATTGTGAGGCGCGAAGCGGGCGCGCTCGTTGCGACCTACCACAACACTGGCTTAGGGCAGCGCTTGGCGCGCGGCGGCACAGCGCTCCGGCCACCCCTCCGCGCGGTAAACTCCCCACGCCCCTCTACCCCCGCATCCCTCACCCCGCTCGATCCCCCACTGCACTCCACGTGCACGCAATGCATTCACTTTTTATGGCCGCTACTACGTTATGTTCCTTCCTGGTGTTGTTTTTTAGCCCTCTGAAGCGAGCGCCACATAAGCACTTTTTATATTTTATGACCGGCTCCCGTCCAGGGGCGGGCGCTACTTTCTTTTACTAGATAGAGCTAATTCGAGAACATGCTGACTTACACCGATTTTTAAGCTTATTTTTATTTTTTGAAGACTTTTATTAGGTATCCTTTACACTATCTTGGTTTGCGCACAGTTTATCTCAATATTTATCCTCTCATTATAGAAATTAGATTAGTATGTGAATATATTTCTTCCGTATATCAGTGATTTGAAATTCTGCTTTACTTACCTAATCACTTTTGGCTTCGTGACCCAAAGTGGATCTTGGCCTTCGACACCAAGAGAAACAATTGCCCTTATCTTGTGCCCCTTGTGACCAGTCGGTTTTTTGCAAGGCTAACAGGTCCCGTGGAAATTCTGATTTAGTTAAATTAAAACTGGCAAATCTGTGAATTTTAAAAAAATCCATCCTTTCAATATTGTTAATTTTGTAAAATCAAAAACCGAGATTCATTTCACTATTTATACTGACCTTGCCAACTCAAAATAGCCTTACAAGTTGCTGTCTGACACATATGCATTATTGTTCTATGAATTTTACTAATACTGTAACTGGTAAGGTGTAATATATGTGTAATGTAATGTAGATGTAATTAACTAAAAACGAAAATGTAGGTATTGCACAGGTGATGCAATAAAAACTATAATAATGGCGCTACATTTTTCCATAATTATCATAGGTAGTTAATTTATTATTATTTATCAAATGTTCATAACTATTGTTAAGTATCATAATAATCGCTAAAATAGTAGTCACGGTTTTAATTACTTAAGTACCTATTTAGTCATAAAACTATTCTTGCTTAAGAAAAGAAAAATCCTCTTCTAAATACATATCTTAAATAATGAGCTATTTCATTAATAAGACAGGTTTAAAGGATATTGACAGGCTTAAGGTGATATCCTTGTCCATAGCTCGCACGACGATGCATACGTAGGCCTTACAATGATAATTGTACCTGATATTTAGGTATTAAATTTCCTAATTGATGGTCACAGAATCATGCAAAAACGCATCGCATTATTATGTTAAAAATAAGGACACCACAGAGTTGTACTAGAATGAAATAAAATTTTATTATTTGGATTTTTATAGTGTTTCCTATACTTGGATGACTAATTTTTGAAGAAACTTTTGGAAAGCATTTTTTAAAAAATTATTAAAATAAAATCTGTCATCTCGCAACCAAGACCTTTGTAACATGGTTGAAACGGCGATGTAAGAGAAAAAATAATAATCTATACTTATAATAAAATAGTAACTTAGAGGTGTCTGTATTTGAAAGATATTTTAAAAATACTATTTTTAGGGGTATGTACTAACGTAACAGAACTCATTTCCGTGTTTATCTTTTTGTCTGTTTGTCTGTTTGTCTGTGCGTTTGTGCGCGCTAATCTCGGAAACGGCTTGACCGATTTCAATTAAATTTGGCATGTAGATAGCTTAAGACTTCGATTAAGATATAGATATACTACTTTTTATCCAGATATCAAGTCCGGATATCCGGATAAAAATAAAAATTGCGTAATTTCGTAACTTTTTAACTATCGTCATCCATCGTCATCGATCGTCATCCATGTCATCATTACTTACTGACATACAAATTTTGCCTTACTTCACCTACCTACCGCTATGCAAAAATCCACACATAAAGGAAAGACCAGGGAAGTACTGATGATTGAACATCACTTCAACAGTACTTCAATGGGCGACCGTTTAAGTGTGGATTTTTGCATTGCGGTAGGTAGGTGTAAGGACAACGCGGGATCACGACTTGCGCGGGTTATACCGCGAGGTGCAGCTAGTAATAATAATAAATTTCTATAATTTTCAACCCATTTCATTACAAGTAAGTAGTTTACACCCGTAGTTTATTCATAGTCTTATCCGACCCGGGGACTGTCCTTAGCTGCATTTTATAGTGCAGACAGGATAATCGCCGGTTTCGTGCCCATCGCAAAATTGGAAATTAAATGTTACTAAAACGGGCCTCTACGTGGTGGCTTCGGCCCCACCCAAGCCTTCCAAAGGTCCGGGTGTTTCATAGCCCTGAGTTTTAGAAATGGTAACAACAAATTATAATAATACACGTCCCAAAAAAAATTAATTGGTATAATAACCATTAAACTTATAACATTCATTTAAATTACATTAAACCATGTTTATTCGATAACCGGATTCCAAATTGCAATGCGTAACGATTTTATCTAGTGGCTACTTAGTTATGGGAACGCTAGACCTCGCGAGTCGCATTAATTCTGGTTAAAACTCAAAATTCACGGGTTCACATTCAAAGTTAATAAAATTAAATTGAAAATTTAGAAAACCGACATCAGCATGCAAGGAATAACTGAAATTAACATAATCTAAAGTAGAACCTTCAGTTTTACTTTTAATTTACCCGTCTTGAAATTAAATAGGTATGTGAATTATTTCTCCACTATAAGTAATGATAATAGAATGATCTTCATTCTAACAAATGCTGCAATCACTGCTTTTAATTACTTGCTGAAAACGTTACTGACTCACCTTTGAGAATTTTATAATGAAAATATGTATCTTGGTGCAAATTATGTCACTGTTATAATGTAACTTACTTTACCTATAACATTTTTGATGATGTTGTATTTCCTGGCGACTATCCAGATCTTGGGTATTTCTCTGTTCTAAACGATCGATTCTTCCCATCACCTCGATGACTTTTATTAGATTTTCGTCCAATTATTGTGGCAACCATTTCAACTCTCTTTTAATCGTAATAAACATAATCAATTTTACTTAATATTGCAGTGTCCAGCGGTTTTACCCGCGTACATTCCGGTCCAGAGTGAATTTGCGAAAACCAGTTCTTAGTAAACATCACAAAGAATAATCCTCCAAATTGTACATTTCTAATACCAGTGGTTTAGGCTATGTTTTGATATATACTTAGTTCAGTTAATGAATCAGTTGGGACGTTGAATTTTATATGAATAGATATTTAAATTATATCAAATTATATATTATACTAATTTAGAAGCTCTTTCTTTTTGAAATCGTTTAAAAATATGTAAGGTGGATAAGTAACAAATATTAATTAGCTCTAAATTAAGATGAAACCTTTACAAAACGTAAATCTGAAAAACACAAATATATAATCAACATAAAAGCGTCTATTTTCAAATGTAAAAACTTTAAACTATATAGAGAAATCTTTTTCCGCGCTCATTATATGCATGTTATCGTTAAAACTTGACAGAACTCTACCGATTCTATCTTTGGCCTTCAAATAACAGTCTCGGAGCAATTATTGGCTCAAAGACAACACACATAAAAAGCATAAGTGTCGGGAGTGGATGGCGGCCCGCGTAAATTAAGTATTTTTATTGTACGCGAGGCTCTCGCTATTTATACCACGTCACTATTTATACCACTCTAGTGGGCACGCGCCACCCTAAACATGCAACGCGTTTTTTAACAACACCTTATGGTCCTACTTGGTATAGACAGTACGATCATGCTTCTAAACTGATTGGATATACACATACTTGGAAATAAATAGACATACGTAGGTAGGACTTCATATACTAACGATGATAATGATAGCTAGGATAGAAGAGGAGAAGAAAAATTAAGAAACGCCGATGAAATATTATGAATGTATCTTAAAGTTGATGGTATATAAATGGGGTAGTTATAAAACCTATTCTAATGATGGACTTATTAAAAATACTATCAGACGCGACGCCAACAAAGATCGCAAACATTATAAAGATAAAAAACACCTATTCTATTCACAAAACACGACGCAAAATATTTTAAGTTTTTAAGAGCATTGCTCCCACCTGCTGCTGTCGCGTGCCCTAGACAAAAACACGATATTAACCTTAAAAACAGCACGATAAAGTATACATTTCAAAGTTGAGTTTTAAAAAAGTACTTTTTATGTTAAAAAATTGAGTTTCCGTCTCGTTTTAGAGAAGTGCATCGTCGTTAGTGGAGCAGGATGTTTAGCTACGTTATCTGGCACACGCCGCCGCCGCCGCCCGCCTCTGCTATGACTGCACCTTGCCTGCTTGCCACCGTCTCAGCCCTCCGGTTCCACAGCGTCTTATAAATTGGGAAACAACAAGATCTTTGTCCTGACAAACACGCTTTTGCAGATAAATTTAGTTTGCTAACGAGGCAGGTGTATCTACAGTTCCGTGCGTTATCTTATCTTAAATCAATGTAACGTTAATTAAAGCAAATATTGTCCTAAAACAGCTGAATTTTGTAACTTAGAAGATTAGATCTGAATTGTCGATTTATAGTTATTAGTTTTTAATTAAAGTACCTAATTCTTTGCAAGTAGTAGCAATTAAATTTCGGTTCTAAAACAGCCAATCTTCAGCTTCGCGTTAAAAGTGAACGTGAAGTATCCTTTGTATTTATCAGCGCCACAGCGAGTTGTTTGGCTGACTCCGTTCAAAGGGAACAACTCTTTGAAGACGAGAGACCACAATTAAGCCTTACGAGAAAGAATTCAAGGATGCATCACTTTACAAAAATAAAAGGAATCGCCAAACACTTTTACTTTTCTTTTATTTCGCAAGAGTTATTCGCAATGTGTATTGTTTACAAAGCTTATTCAATGCCGATGGCTCACAAAGTGAAACTCTTTTAGTGTTATGTTTTATTGAACGAACACCCTTTCGTTTGCATTGTTGCGAAGTGAAAATGAAAGGATACGAAGAACAATAGATAATATTCTATGAAATAAATGTTTATTTTGATTTGGGATTTCTTACACTCGTAAAGTATATCGTTAACTTGCTATAATCATTAAAACTGAACAATTGCTTTAAGGTCAGTGAAAACAAGAAAAAAAAGGAAAATGATAGGTATTACCTACCTAGTAATAATGAGTTGAAGACAAAGAGTTACAATTAAGGTAAAAGTTTTTATCCTAAAAGGAAGCTTAGGACATCATTTGAAGTCGCCGATAATGTAAAACAATTAAAGTAGGTACCTACCTACGTAATACATTTGGGTAATTTATTTCGATTACGTCATAAACAAAACATTAAAAGCGAAAGTTAAGAAAAGGATCTAAAACAAAGTGTTCCGAAATGCGCAAGCAATTAGCTCATTGCGCTGTTGTTAGAAACAATGCAATAAAACTAGTTTTGCAAACTAGAGCACAACTGGTTCTATGACAAAATGCCGAAACTATTGTTCGAAATCAGATAAAACCTTGCCAATGTTTTTGCAGCAGTAGTTAACTATAATGACAATAGGCACCCAATGTCGGATATCGACAAAAATCGCTAGCCGCCATAAAAAAGGGAGGCCACGTCTACAGAATAGAGCGCTATTTATCAAATAGAAGTAAAAACTCAGACGATTGCTCGGTTAATTTTTATAATAAAAAGTTTGTTAAATTTTGTAATTCAAGTGAAGAAACGAAACTAGTTGATCTAGGAGACAATAGAGAAATGAACTTGAACTCCACCACGATACCGATTGTCCAATGTTTTTAATACAATAGACGATCGGCGATCCCTTCCGTGTGAACGACAGATGTTCGCTAGCGCCAACAAAATTACAAAAATTTGTGAATATTTCATTCACATTATTACGCGCTCGGCCGTTACGAATCAATCGCATACAATGAACACGAATTTTATCCAGTCTTTTTTGTATATTTGTGTGTGATTTTAATGTAAATTTTTGTAAAGTTTGCGCAAATCTAGTTTCCTTTTGTTATATTAAGGACGGGTGATCAAGAATCAATAACAATATTCTTTGATTGATTACAAACTTGTTTGCTTAGATTGACATTTGAATGAGGGCGATATATACCTACACTTCGAACCAACATCACTAATTATTGAGTTTTTGTTACATTTTACACCCATTTCCGGTAAAAATAGAAACCCATGAGAGCATTACAAAACCGAATAAGTTGAATGAAATCCCCTATACCTACTGCATTAATTAACAAAATTGATATTTCAGTTAATCCTATGTCAGGATTTAGAGCGGTTAATTTTTTTTTGTAACATTTACCATCACTTTTCACGTAACATCATGCAGGTGAGGGGTAAGGACAATCGAATAAAAATAAAGTATAAAATATCGCCTCCAAAGGATTCGCATTGAATATTTATCCCAGGCCTTGTCCGAGAGCCCTTTGTTCTCGACGGCCGTTTAAACTTTTGATTCTGCAACTGGCAACAGTCAACTGGACCCTAGTGATGAGAGAAAATGCCTGATCGGCGAAAGACGTCAAACGAATCTGAGCTTTTCGGTACAGTGGTAGAGTTTACTGAGTGGCGAGTTTGAAAGTGCAGTTACGACGTTTGGTGGATGGCAGGTGGCTATTCTATGCTTGCGTCATGGGCTCTCCCCTTCCGGGTGTGATGAATAATTCCCTTTTACTCGGGGACAGAATAAAATTGTCCTTGCGAAGTATCCTGGCGACTCGATACGCACCGTCGGTCGGCAGCTCCGCATAAATGTGAATTATATCTTACACTATCCCACTTACAGAACTCCTCTTTTTATTTCAACGGTAAAACTGGATTTATGTTTTCCTTTTTGTTAACATTATGGCCGGTCACGTGTTATTATATGTTAGACGGGAAAAGCAAAAAACAACGTCTTACTTGACTTATCTATTTTATACCTACCTATCGACCAAAGATCGAGATGTTACAAGTTTGCACGTTTCAGTTAGAATTTGAACAATTTCTCAAATAAAAGAGTCAAATTATGTCACGGTGCACTGATTTTAATACTGTATTTTTCATAACTATTGTAGGTATTGGATATTGCGAAATTTTAATCTTATAGACCCAATTATATTCAAAGATTTCTTAACCATAGTTTAAATTATAAACCTATCTCCAGAGTAAATTGACAAGATGATGTAGGTATTTCCCTATTGGTAGAGAGGGTGGCTAAAACAATAACCATAGAAGGGTGACTAGATATAACAATTACATATATCACGTCATGAAACTGTCTAACGTTCATATAAAGTGATAGGTAGGTAGATGAGTTCCGGCGGGAAGCGTACACGAATGGCACTCGATCACTCCTTCTTCCCAATCCTATTCATAACGTCTTTCAACTGTCCTGAGACATTGTGGACATCGCACACTCCTTCTACCGCCCGCGCGTCAACGAAACTGTCACCTTTTCTGTATGCGCAACTCAGTCCGCTGTCAAACGCCTTGCACAAATTCAAAAATAACATCGAGGACGATGCAAGAACGTATACCAATGGGTACATTTTTTGTAATGTTCCTGTGTAAACGTTAGATAAGTTTAGCGCATCGAAATCTTTGTCCGATGCAAACAAGCGACCTCGTGTCCTGTTGCTTATCTCGTAGCGCCTGTGAATGGATTTGAGGGGCCATTTCGTAGATAAATATTATTATTGATAAATCTTGGTTTACAACGGACTTTGATGCTTGTAACTGCATGAGATACATACCGTATATTTTGGACTCGGACGAGTTCTAGAGTGGAGACCGCGTCTCGGCAAACGTATGTAGGACGTCCTCAGGCACGTTGGAGCGACGATTTGCGCAAGACGGCTGGCACAAACTGGATGCGAGAAGCCGAAAATAGATCTAGGTGGCGTGCAATTGGAGAGGCCTATGTCCAGCAGTGGACTGCAACGGGCTGATGATGATGATGATGATTTTGGACATGATCGATTCCATTATTCTAACAAAGGAGATCACAAAACATCGTTGCAATATCACGACGCAAACGGCCACCGATTAAATTGTCCTACTATGTACTTATGTATGCCTAATGTAAAAATAATTTAATGGCATACAACAATTATAAAACGATAGATTTGAATCTACCGACTTCAAATAAAAGAGCAGATAAAAAACACATTATGTGGCAAGAAGACGCCACATGCCACAAAAGGTCCTTCGTTTGACATCAATGTGCAATTTTTAAAAAAATAATATGCACTCGTGCCGCCGCGGGACTCGTCGCATTGTGATGCAACCGAATGCATAATTTGTTGAGCACATGCCGTTTTTTACACGTACCTATCTATTTAAAAATATCAGATAAAAAGTGACCTAGAGAGCGATTATGTAACGGGAATGCGTTGGGTCGTCTCTATTCAATGTTTTTTGACCCGTGGACATCGAACAACAAATAAAAATATGTCCAGGTGCGACTTCGCATAATAGATATATTTTATCCATAAAAACATAAAAATTTAGAGATATCGATACAAATACAAACGTTAAATAAGTACCTACCTTCGTAGTTTTTTATTTGGCGACTCTACCCTAAAATACAAATTTGGAATAGGTAAAGTTACGTATATCTGTAGGTAAAATATATATGGACAATAAGTATACTTTAACTTGATATCCCTAAAATAGTACACATACTTACGCACCTATTTCAATTACTGGTAGCAAGCAACCGTATTTCGTACGGCAAAAATTTGGAGCAATTTATGTCCCGTGGCGCTAAAGGCTTATTCACAACTTCTGTTAACCCTGTGGAGGATTACGTTCCATTAAACGTCTGAATTAATATTTGTTGTATTTTTACCTTTTGTAAAGTTTATATCATTTTTAACAGTAAGTGGTGGTGGTGTAAGTAACTGGTGGGTCATATAGAAACTAGACAGTTGTTCAAATGCTTAGTCAAGGAATGTAGGTAATTATTTTTGAAAAGGTCAGTCCTTGAAATGTATTACACTCCGATTGAGTTCTTCTTCTTCTTCAGCGGCATGTATTTTCCCACTGCAGGGTATATGCCTCTCCAGCATCTCTCCATGCCCTTCTATCGCCAGTCTTCCGATTGGGTTAATGGGTATTAATAGATATCGCTAATTAATGTTTCAGAAAGTCCGAGATAGATTCATCGAACCGCATTGCCATTTTGCCATGCACCGCAAAATGCCGTCAGCTACAGCTACGATATGCTAAGAAGCAACATTTTCCAAACGCATTTATATTTATTGTTGGCACAAGTATTTTGTGTGTTAGTCCAAAAGCAAAGAATCATTTGAATATGATAGAGATTTACAGTACGTACGTTGGAGTGCATGACGATGTGCTCAATACGGCTGGCACAAACTGGATGCGACAAACCGAAAATAGATCTATGCCTATGTCCAGCAGTGGACTGCAACAGGCTGATGATGATGATGAGTTTATTTTGGAAAAAAATATCTATCTTAATATTAATCATATTTACTTTACACGTTTATACTTTTTAATAGATCTTGTATTACAAACATACAAAGTTCTATTATTTTTTAGACCACCATTGTGAACGCTCGCTCTTTATATCCAGAGGACACAGCAAATCCTTTCTGATATGTTGACGTGGCCAGTCGTCCTTTGTAGCCCTCACCTCTGGCTCTGACAACACCTTTGACGCAATCACCTCCCTCTTAACCTCTCGCAACAAACAAACCCTCTTCGAACGTTGACGTTGAATTTCATACACAAATCATTGCCGAATAAAACGTTGCTATTTTCAATTTTCTATGAAATAGGTGTAGGTAAGTGATTATATTACCTGCCTTGCTTGCGTCATTTGATTTGGACCTTTCTAAGATTTTTCACAGTTATGAACCGACTTCAAAAAAAGGAAGTGGGTCTCAATACGTTGCATATATATTTTTTGTATAATGTCTTTCGTAACGTTCATATAAATTTATAGAATTTGAAAACATGAAGCAAAAGTAAACTCTGTTTATGTTACCTACCTAACTTTAAGCAAGTAGGTAGGTAGGACACATAAGTACATTCATATCATTGTTTGCCCTGAGGAACAGATCTGTAACGATCTCCAGACGTAAGGCCTTGATAAAATGCTAAAAATAATAAAAGCAAAACGATAAAACCCAGAAAAAAATAATTTCAAGTACATAGATGATACATTAAAAGATTTAAAAAAATACGAAGGGATATTCAGCCCCCGTCATCGTGTTGCCCAAATAGTTGAGTTATATATACAAATCATTTAAAAAATGCAATAATTTCGACGTTACTATTTGCAAAAATGTATTGAAAAAACATTATCCGATTACTTAAATTGAAGGCCAGCTGCAGGGCAGTTTGCGGACGGTAATTTTTTTCTTCGATCTATACTTTTTTCATTATTATTTGCAATCCATCACATATAGAAGTCCGCCATTCAACACGCAGTATGCACTTCCGATTTGAAAAGTCCAATTTGGCTTTGCATTCGGACGTATCTAATTCAAAATTCATTAATCATGTGTTGCATCGTGAGAGATGATGCTGATGATAGTTCCACTTGTGTATGGTCAGTTGTTGACAGGAAATCGATTTACTTTTAAAGCAACCACTTTTTAGGGCTTCATCGTCTACAAAAAAACGGTGCAAGTAGTTTTACTCAAGTTATAATAAGTAAATGGATTTGATACGGCCTCTGTGGTATTTCGGTCTACGCCCGACTGCAATGCAGAAGGCTGCGGGTTCGATTCCCGCCGGGTGCAAATATTAATACTTAAAAATGAATATTTGTATCTGGTCTGGATATCTATCTATGTAGGTATAATATGTATGTATTTACAAATAAAAGTATAATATAATTATGTAGTATATATCCGTTGTCTTAGTTTTGGGGCTAGATTGCGCTGTGTGTAATGTTGTGCAGTATTCGAATTTATATTATGCTCAGGTACTCCTAATCCTAACCTACTCCTAATTATCAAATTGGGAGTGTTTTTTTGGGTTTTCACAATGTAAAATTATAACAAAACTATTTAAGCTATGAAATTGATTTAGCCAATTTGTTTTTTTTTGTTTTGGGACTTTCAGCCCAAGTAGTCCCAGGTTGATGAATAAGAAAGAGTTATAGGTTAACAAAATTAATAAAAGTGTATGTCTAGGTAACTATTAATCCCATTTATTATGCGAATACTCTGCTAACAATATAATAAAATGGGTAAATGTGTGACATATGTATAGGTAAAATAAGAGTTAGCATAAAACATCGCATGAAATGCGTTTAATCCCAATCCAAAAGACATCGCAATCTTTTGAGGTTTTCTCCGTTTCCTGTCCAAACTGTCATAAAATTGAAAACATTTTAAGCAGAAAAAGAGCATTTAATACAAGCAAACAATATTATAGAATTAGTATTGTGTGGGCGAACGTCAGTCAAAATCAAAGTTATAATAAATAGTAGTGGCGGATCAATGATCAATAGACAGAACGTATCTACTGTAGTTGGAAACAGGTAGCCCGGGTAAATCAATACAAAATAGGTACTTCGGTTTTCTGTTTAACCGGAAAGTAGAGATACCTTCTATAAATTCATTTATATATTATTTATAAGCACATAAAAAATTATCTGGATTACCTGATTTTTAAGGTTAGAGGTAGTAAGTGTGATAAATTCGCACAAATGCAATGATTGCAATGCAAACTTTTTGCAGGAGGTCAACATAAAACCGTCAAATATTATATTTCTTACGTAAGAAAATATCCCATTTCCGCATCTTCCAGCAACAATGAACGCACCCAAGAACTATTCAAATATATAGTATGAGTTGGTAAACCCAAGTATTTTTTGCTCGATGAATTAATGGATAACCAAAAGCGATGCAAAACCAAAAAACTAGGCTTATTAAATGTTGGTTTCGTGTAATAACACGTTGGTGGTTTTTTTCATTGTTTCCAAGAGCAGCGCCAAGATATCCGGTTACGGCCGTTAAATATTTTGCCTCTAGATGAAAGGGAAACTTGTTAGTTTTTTCATAGATTTCGTTTTTGCTGAGTGAATGCGGAAGTCGCGTATGTTATGCAAAAGCTGGATTCGGGAATCGATTTCGCTTTTATCCCCACAACCATGAATTGCAAGTAACGTGCAATTATAGACAAGTACAATGACTTCGTGGTATAGTTACGAACGTAAAATAAAATTGCATTTTCTTTGTTACTCCGAATTTGTAACCGCAACAAATGAATCACAATTTTTTTTCAGACACCCGTAATTTAACGTATTAAGTCAAATATCTAAATTTTGCTGAATTCAAAGAATTTTTGCAAAGGAACATTTATCAAGCACACAAAGAGAGTGAAACCTCTCTCAAAAGAGAGCCTGCTTCGGACAGATTTAATTTGTTGCGAAGGCCTTTATAATTGGAACATAAAGATTGCGAGTAATTAATTTTCGCAGCGAGTCAAAAGCAAAGAGGCCGCGCATTGAGCTGGAGCGGCGTCGGTACCACCGCGCCTAATTAATATTAATGATTCGGAGTGGCGCGATGGCTATGGCGCCGGCATCGGCCACTGGATATTCCATTATCTGACACTTACCCACGTTAACGTGAATATCTACGTCACTTTTATATGTGACGTAGCATTGAAAGTAAAAGCTTTTCTTTGAGGGATATGAATGCGCGATATGGGCAGATGAGAACGGTTGTTGATAGGCGGGAGGCGAGGCGAGCGCGGGGTCCTCTCTCGTGACCGATGAGACGCCGCTAAAAGCCGGACGGAAGCCGCGGACACCCGACTCCGGTTACACCAGCAGCCGTGGGATCTGACGCAAAACTTATCTTTCAGGGCTGACTCTTATGCTTTTATTATCAGTCGCTCCTCACCGTTTTCAATGTCTCAGATTTACAAAGAAAACAAAACAGTGAGAACGAATGAATGAGATATGTAGACAGGTAGTACTCTTAACAAAGTATTTCGCTAGTTAAGTATATGAAAGTGTAAAGACCTCTAGACAGGTGGTTTCACAACCATCTACCTATGATAAGAATAATATCTTTAACAAAGAAAAAGATGTTAAATTAGACATCTATTTATAAACAGTCTTACGTAAAGGTTCAATTCATAACGATGCTTATTCAACGTGTGCGAATTTACGTTTAGGTTAATGTTTCATATCATTTTAATATGTCTATAAGTATGTCTATTTATAGTATATATTATATATGTCTGTTACACTAAGTTTTTGTATCGATTCAGTACCTAATCAATTACAATCAAAATTGATACATACTTGATGCGTTAGAACTCTGTTTTAGGTAATGTTGGATTTCTTTTATAAACTTAAACACCTCTATGCTTACGGGATTTGATAGAGTTATGCTAATGAAATGCAGGGCAGCTCGTATGGACGGCTATAAATACTCTTAAAAGGTAAAATCAAATTGCCAAATAAAGTGTCAACCCTATTGTTATTGCACAAAAATGAGTGAGTGGTGTATTCTGCGAGTCTTTCCTGTTGGTCCATGTGTTGTGTCGCGTCTTCACAGAGTAAGTTACCACAAACACCACCACTTCAGTTTTTGTCCATACACTCCTATACTATTTCACACGAATTCTATTTTTTCAAAGCAAGCTCGTATATTACTATAGGTATAGGTAGGTAGTAATATTAATTTAAAAATTCTTATAAATTTGCTAGAATTAGTTGTTAATTAAATGAAATAATAAAATTACTATAATGGTATGTAGGTATGAACCTTGGTTTTTCATTAAAGTTTAACAATTCACTCGTATGCACAACGTATTAAATATCAAATTATCTTTATCGCCTGTTATCAGGCCTGCAAAGCTTCGTAAGATTATGCAAGTTAAAAAACTTTAATTTATTTACATAATACATCTCTATTATCCTTGACGTGATCTAAAACTCAACTACGTAATGTTAATACTTAGTTAAGTCTACAGTCGAAAAAAACAACATTCATAGGGTTTTAGCTACGTGAATAGGTTAATGTATATTTTTGGCCGCTTGACTCATAGTTATAACTTTTACAAAAAGCGGAGCAAATGTAGGTAAGAAGGTTATAATCGAGTCCGAAGTGGGTTAAGCAAAAAGCGGCATATGTTTTATTGTAAAAAATCCTTTGAAAGTTAATTCTGCACGTGTGCGATAGTGCACACTCAAGTGCAGGCAAGCGAAAGTCTTCGCGTGCGATACGAATCCTTCTCTAGACGGATAGAAGCTACTAAGAAATTCACTCCATTTAATAATAATGTTTACTCTGATTTTCTAATAGTATGAATGTATATTAGCTATTATTAGATGTGAAATATAAAATTAGAGTATGTAGATGTGTATTAGATGTGTTATTAGATGTGTAAGCTTAGAAATATACGCTTTAGTTCTAAGTAGTCAAATATATGTTCAAGATTTCCTACTAATAAGACTATTATGAACAAAAACTTATGTACCCACCTACTAACTGAGTAAAAAGTGAAACTGTGATGAAAGGCGACATGTATAGTACTGAAGGTAATTTATTTTAGATAGGTACTAACCCACCGTATACTGACTACAGTCTCTAAACGATTACTAGCCGTGTACTTCGTTCCTTTTGCTTACGTGTTCCTATGTTTCTAAGCTGTTTCTTTGGAATTAGTAAGCAAAGGGAACCTTAGTACTTAAATCATTCCAAAATCAAATGAATGATGTCACTGTAAAGTAAGAAGAAACGTAAATTTATAAATTTCCTAGGAAATTTATAAACTTTGGTAGGATTCTAAACTAGAGATAAATTGTAATATTTAACAAACACATTTTCGTAAATTTTTTAAACTTACGTCGTCTCGTAGTAAATTTATAAAATAAAAGGCGTCGTGATGTATGAGAAAGCAGAAGGAACACAACCAATCAGAGCGCCCTTGATACTACCTCATTATTTTACGCATGAGGTCGGTAAGTTTATAAATTTGCAAAAATATGGTTGCAAAATATTACAATTTATCTCTCGTTTAGAATCCTATGAAAGTTTATAAATTTCCTAGGACATTTATAAACACACTTTCTTGTTACTTTCCGGTGACATCTATACAGTCAAATTCAGTCAATGCCTATTGACTATTTTCAAACGATTCGAGTCATAAATGTCTCAGTACCTTTTACATCTGTACAAGTTCAGTACACCAGAAAATGTCAAGAATATACCTATAGAAAAGTTTCTTTGTAACAATAAATGTCACAAAGTTGACCATGGACGGAACATGCTGCAAGCAATGTACTCTTTACTTACAATTATCTGCGGTACGAAAAATGCATCGATGCGGATAACTTCTAATGTTGCATTACTAAGAGCCACTAGAGTGTGAAATCACCCGTTCAAGAACTCGGGTTTTCAAGCCCAAAATATAATAAACATTTTAACATTACGTGGCCCTTACGACTTTTCGTATTCTAGTGATGTTGTTGTGGGTGATACACACGCACCGAAGTCTACTAGAGCAATGTAAACAACATACAAATAACCAAGCCAATACAGTAATTACCCTCTTGAAATACAGCATCCTGTATTTAACAATACATGGAAGAATTATCTAAATAACTGCGGTTACTTTAAAGGATATTTTGATACATGTGTTGTAAAATAAATACGAAATATCTTGTAGTTTACGAAAACGTTTGCCCAAAACTTGGCCATAGTAAAGGCAATGGTATCACATCATCTGTTGACTTATGTTCTAGAGTTCTAGACTCTCTGGTTAGCATAATATAGTCAACGCTGATAAAGACACAGATAACAGAATACACAATCGTGTGACCAGTGGGTAAAACAAGGGCTGAGGTATACAATTACTGGGTAAACTATGTTAAAACTGGGTATTTTTCGTAGTCGTACCCAGTGGCAACTTTGGAGTTATTGCAAACTAATTTAACATAATATAGTGAAACAAGACCATTGATTGAATTTGGCTCTATGTACTTTTCGGAACTCCATATATAAAAACAATGTCTAATTATTAGTCCCGAGCGTAACACGGATATGGTATATATATATAGGAAAGATTCAAACTAGTACCAGAAACACATACCAACATATACCTATCTGTAAATCATACATGCATTTGTAGCACGAAAACTGCGTCTGTTTTTTTTACTCACTAAGCAACAGAGGTCGTCCAAAATACCAAATAGGTAAGTAGGTAGGTAAGAGTACGTAAACTTCCAATAGTTTCACATAGGTACACACACGTGTTACCACAATGGGCGATAAACCAGAGAAATTCAGTAATTTGATACAAAGGACGCGATTGAAAGTGCAAGTGTTGCAATAATACATTATTTCCACTCTAGTCATTTTTTCATCACACCGCTTTTTGTTATCCTATCGCATCGGAGTTATAAATGATAGAAACCAAGATATTATAGATGAATATAGAATAAAATTCAAAGGAAAAGGAATCTTATTGAATGCTATTAGAAATGATTCTAGCCCAACAGACGATTTATGAAAAACTCTACCTGACTCAGGTATTTGCAAACATGGTTTTGTTTTATTTATTAATCATAATAATATCATTTAATTTTACTATCAATGTAAATCTAAATTATAGATGTGAATAAAAATTAAAAAACCGACTTAAAAAAAGAACAAAAAATAATATAAAAATTTAAAAACCACCAAAAAAAAAGATTTGATAAAAAAGACCAAAATAACCTCTACATACAGCGCCACCGACTAATTAATCTGTTTTATCATCTGAAGTCGGGCAGCCAAACTAAGTACAATATGGCCAGTAAAGCCAGCCAGTAAAATTGCCCGACTTCAGATGATAAAACAGATTAATTAGTCGGTGGCGCTGTATGTAGAGGTTATTTTGGTCTTTTTTATCAAATCTTTTTTTTTGGTGGTTTTTAAATTTTTATATTATTTTTTGTTCTTTTTTTAAGTCGGTTGTTTAATTTTTAAATTATTTTTTTATTTCACCCTTTTTAGTACCTACCTACCTACTTCCGACTGCCAAATAAATTTACAATACCTATTATTACCGTAATTTTAATTATTGAGGAGTTTGAAGATGAGAAGGTGGTTTTAGGTGGCCCATCAATCTGTTCTTAGTTCTTTAGGGGTCTATTCTTTTTGGTAGAAGTCCAAAAACGAGTAATTTATTACATTCTGGGAAGCTATCCTGTCCATCATTCCGAAGATACTCATCAGATCCTAACCAAATTTTTATGGAACCACAACGGGGCTTCCACCTTTCCATTAAAAAAAGAACCATCTCAATCGGTCAAGCCACCTTTGAGTAATCGGTGAACAAGTGAATTGAATACAGGTTTTTGAGGAGCATTCGCGGTCCTCACTTCGAAGATCCTCATCAGATCCTCACCAAATTTTTATGGGACCACCTCGGGGCTTTCACCTTTCCATTAAAATAAGAACCATTTCAATCGGTCAAGCCACCTTCGAGTAATCGGTGAACAAGTGAATTGAATACAGGTTTTTGAGGAGCATTTCCGGTCCTCACTTCGAAGATCCTCATCAGATCCTCACCAAATTTTTATGGGACCACCTCGGGGCTTCCATTAAAAAAAGAACCATCTTAATCGGTCAAGCCATCTTCGAGTAATCGGTGAACAAACATAAAAAAAAAAAAAAAAAAAATATATACGCGACGAATTGAGAACCTCCTCCTTTTTTGAAGTCGGTTAATAAAATTATAGATGTCAAATTGAAAAATTCATTTTCAAAATTCCTCTATTTTGCCGAACCTATGCTACAAGCTCAGATTACTTGGCTACAAGGGCCAAATACAAGTGAAGATAATATAATTTACTGTTACAATATATTTTTCAGAATCATTAACACAAACAAAAGTCCACCAATCCTTTATATTATGTAATATTGCACAACACAATCTAGCCCCAAACTAGGCTTGTACTATAGATACTAAACAACGGATATACTACATATTATACTTTTGTTTTTGTAAATACATACATAGTATACATAGATAGACACCCAGACCAGATACAAATATTAAGTAATCCTTATGTATTTCAATATACACAAAAAAAGAAAAGGAAAAAAAATGAAAAAGAAGGTCTACCGATCGATTTCTTCACAGAACAATTTAAATGTGAGTAATTAAAGCAACTTTTTGTGAGTATCCCATCTACTACATTTGATTTATTTCGGAGACCCTTTCGAATAGAAGAATTTGCGAAATATTGTAGCCCATTGCTGCAACGAACACAGTTTCTCAAACATATTGCCGACAGCAAATAATTATTTTTTTATAATCTTTTTGAATTAACATAATTACATTCTAATGGGTCTTAATCGCGTACCATTTATCATTTATTTTCTTACCTCGATGTTACAATGGTCTTGGCTGCGAAAGGACTGAATGTTATAAAACGTACCTAACTAAATAATTATTTTTCGTGTTAAAACTATAAAGTTGCAAACTATTGATTTTTGAAATTAGACTTGAACACAACATGTATTTTAAATTTGATAAACGGTTTGAATCCTTAGGTAATATGTAGTTTCTAAATTAAAAAAATAAATCTATACGCAAAATAAAACTTTGAGTTCCTCATGAAAGAACATTTCGGTCGTATCATCGAGGCAGTTTCCGAGAATATGATAAAAAGCGCAGGTATATGTAGAGAGTGAAAGGGTCGATGCAATTCGAGAACTTCGCCCAGTCTCACTGAGAGACGGTACTGACCTTCGGTGTTTTTGTGCCAATAACTATCAGATGCCACGATTCTGTAGCGAATTTTAAGTAGAAACACGTGGGAATTTGCCCTTTCATCGGGAAGATCGAAGGATAGTCGCATTATTTGCATTTGGACGTACTTATCTATTAGTTGAAATCTTCTTTTATGTTAATAAGAAATTGAGTTTACGATCTAAAAGATTTAATGATATGTTTGCTAGTCTATACGATACATTTTAACAGGGATAAAACTCTATAAGACTAATGAACATGTCAAGAATGCAAATAAATACCTATATGCATTGATTGTAATTGATAAACAAGAATTACTTAGACTTTGTATGTAAGAATCTTTGAATTTGTCTTTGTATAAAGAAGTATTAAACCATAACATATCTTACGAAATGATCTCAACGTGACGAATATAATTATTTGTCATACATATATGTAGTAAAATGAGTACAACATACATAATAGACAGAAAACTATTATCAAAAACATACATACCTAGAGGAAAAGTTAGACATTCAGTCATAATAATTCATAAAATAAAAGTATCTACTGAAATTAATATATACTCTAAGACTGAAATACACTAGAAGGGATGAGAGGGTCTTATTTTCAGTTTTCCTTTTTATTTAAAACAGTCATTTTCTTTTATACATATCTACGTGAATACAAACTCAATTAGAAATTGAAGGCTTGCACGGTAGTATACTTTCCCACGCGCACACATGCTTTTATTCAAATACCCAATACTGCGATCGGACCCCTTGCGTAGGTAAAATTTAAATGTTTGACGTAAAATTTTATTTGCGCAATTTTTTTGTATCAAATCTTGCATGGTTAAACTTTCTACTTGGATATATCGTGGGAATGCAGGTGAGGAAGGGTTCGGCTAACGCTCGCATAAACTCCTACTTATTGTGTTCGAGAATCGGTCCGGTTGCACAAAGTTAACTTCGCCTTTTGTGGATACGTCAAGTGATGTTCACCTAATAGATAATTTATGGAGCCGCCGCTGAATATGTCAGCCTTCGACGTGAGAGAACGTTAAATTATTAGGGTTGTTCGGGTCTAGCACGACACGACATACCATACATCTCCGAGATCATATTTAAAGATTTCGCAAGATAATTTGCTTCGGTTTCTTTTGTTAAGAACGGCAACCTGCCATTTCAGTCTACCCTCTATTTTTTGGTTTATGAAGGTGAAAGATATCTACTAGCTAGAGTTATTAATTTGCAAACCTTCTGCAACTGCTTTGACAATTTAGTGCCTGAACTATTTAATACAGAACTATATACAGAATTTTAGGTAGGTATTGGAAATTCGCTACACTACAGAAACACACGTAATTTAAAACTAGGGACTCTATTTATGAACCAAATGAGGCATTTCGAGCGATTTTAATGCCTCGATTTCTACTGATTTTAGTTCAATTTCTGTTATTTTTCTACTTGAATCGCACGTCCACAACGAGTGGTATGAACCACTCGCAGCAGGAGTCCGGCATCAAACGATAATTAGCAGATATCGAATTATTTAAATAGCCTGAAGTGCAACGAGCGATTCAAAAATAAGGCTCTAGGTCTTTTACAGCACTAGGTCTAAAAAAAAAAAATTCGCTTGCTCGCTTTCCGAGATTGCTATATACACGTACTACTACCTACCTACATTTAAATGCTTACCCATACCTATCAGTAGAGACCCTACCCGTTTTAAAATGGTACCTATTATTATCACTAATAAGAAGGCTACTGCAGTAACAAATATCGTAAAAAAGTCGTTTACTAAATTCAATGGACTGCATTTCTAAACAATATTAGTTTGGGAACATCGGCCTTCTACAAAGCCCGTAGCATTACTACCTACTGCAAACATTTGCATATTGTTCTACAGTTCGAAGCTGAACGATCACAATGTAAAATTTTATTACTAGTTTTATGGATTTATATTTTGCAATTATTCGCACTGCAATAAATCCTATTGACGGAGATTTAAGTCTGGCATAGATTTAACGTTGCGTTACTTGCGCAAACTAATCCTTTCTAATAGAGTTGTACGAATGAAACAACAATATGACGTTGACATCTTTTGTACCGTAAATTAACGTACAAGGTGTTGAGTTGATAATCCCCGTGTAGTTGCGAAAGTCACGTTACTACTTTACGACTCCACACTCTCTCAACAACACAGTTAAATTTAAATGTCACTCAGATTAACTATAAACGTGTTATTCAAAAATAATCGGCATACATTTAAAACTCTTTTACGAAACTGAACACCAAACCTTCAAATCATGCTCATTATATTAAATAAGATAAAATAAATACCTAATAAATATTAGACTGCATATTGAGTATTTTAGACATAGTATATAATGTATCTCTATCATTCATCATTGTATATCAATAGTTAGGTACACGACCCTTGACACCATCATAATTTATCTTCACACTTAACCCCATCTCTAATTCCCCTTTCTAAACGACAATTACTACCCTAACCCTTTCACCGTTCAAGCGCCGCCCTATGTAAAAAGAGTGTATTGGATTTATTAATACCCTAACCCTTTCGTCCAATGATATCGCTCCGTGAACGGGTAAAAAAGAAATAAAAAACTTAAAAGACGAGGCGCGGCCGCAACCGGCGCGCGCGCTTCTGTACGTATCTAATAATAACCCTTTTTTGATGGAAGGATTCACAGCCAATAAGATGAAAGGCGGAGCTTCGCTTTTTTATTTATTTCGAAGTTACCTAGCTTTAGTAATGAATGACTACGACAGAAAACGTTTTTTATTAAGGTAAACTTTAATTCCAATTCAATATAGGTATTGAGTGAAGTTTATTTTATTTTATGAAACATTATAAACAGGATCTTAAATTGAGCTTTAGAACTTAACCATCAGCCAAGATGTATGTATGTATATAGGTACTTAAATAAAAAAGTACTACATAATATAACATTTCATTTTAAAATATTCTTCCCGGAAGCATATAATGTACAGGCATTGATATAATACGTCTAAAGAACAGTTAAATTTATAGTCCCTCTGTCATTTAGTTTAGTGCAGTATTAGAGCCACTCCCACAGCAGTTTGTCGTCATAAGGAAGCGTTGTAAACGTATCGCGAACGTGGCAACATACCGACAAAATGTTCCCGCATGTATCCTCAACCACAAATGAATTAAGTACGGTCACCCTCTCTTATCAATTGAAGATGGTTAAGTTCAAATTGTGGTACAGTCGTGTACATACTTCAGTATGTTTAAACTACAATCTTAGGCACCTAAGGATTAATTTTATGTAGATTACATACTATAGAAACATACATAATATAGGAAAAAAAGTATTTAAAAGGTTAAATCAAACATTTTTTTATTACGGCTCGTAATGGCTTGTAATCTGTTGTATAAACAATATAATTTATTCTTATTTAATGTGGATAAGTAATTGTAAGTAATGGTAGAAGTCTTTAAAAAATATATTGATCTTCTTCTTCTTCGTGTCGATGGCACATTAGTTTTCAGTGGTATGGGGCTAAACTGTCCCACTCCAGTATGTTGCAAGGTTTTTAGCGTTTTCTTTGGCTGACATCAGGTCAGCCAGCGTACAGCTATTAGGGCTGGAGGGGCATACACAGAGATGCTGCATAGTTTGCTCGGGAGCTCCACAGTCACACTGAGTCCGGCTTGGATCAATAAAACCCCATCTTCCCAGGTATACCCTGCAGCGACCAACCTCAGTTCGCAGTCTATTGAGTGACTACCACACTGGCCAGGGCAGATCATATCCTGGGGGGAGAGTCTCTGCAGAGTCCAGAAAATGTGAGGGAGGGGAATATTTCTCCTTCCACAGTTTGACTCGGGCAGCACCAGCACCGTTGTCGGTTAGGGGTAGGGAATATATTGATGCACCCATATCATCCACATATATTCATAACATGCATAACGATTTGTGTTTAGAATTGTACCTTCTCGTACAATTTGTGTTCAAAGGCATAATTTACAAATTATCACTGTATTTTTACATATAGTGTTAAGGGCCTGTTAGGCTGTATAGGCAAGGGACGACGCCAGACAACAGAATGCGAGAATATTTGACATTATATATTATCAAATTGTTTACACAAATTATATATTTTAGAATTGTCAACCAAGCACACCCGTATAATAAATGTTAATACCTACAATTTTGCTTTTTTTTATAAATAAATATTCACTGAATGCAGCCGAACAAATACAGTATTCTGCGATATTTTTTATCGAGCGAAGTTGCTTATATAATGTTGTTAACCAAATATTTAGGTATTTTGAACTACGACAAATATTTATATCAGACCAAAAGATGGATTTGCGATTACTTACCATAGGATAAAACAAAGGTGGATTTCTAAAATTCCAACGACAATCTCGCCTTAAGAATCAGTTTCCGTTTTCAGTTAACTTCTTGTAATGAAATACATTGATATATTATGAATACATTGTAAGCAAGCATTTTAAGTTGGTTTTTCCCCGTACGATATAGACAAGGTTATTATCCTATGTATTTTAAATACAACAACTTATTTTATTTCGTTTGTCCGACTCTATTGTTTGTAATATGATGTAGCATAATTTAAAATAATCACTCTAAAGCGACCTCCAAAACATATGTAACAAAATGGTTAAAGTAGTTAAATGAAAAGATAATACCCCCACATACAACTTTAATTTGTTACTGTATTAGAGTGATTGGAGTCAAATTGTTACGAAGAGGCCGGCAACGCAACTATACACTGAATAAGTAATGTTCTGGCGACACGTTATGGTGCTCCCAAAACAACAATAATACATCGAATATAGAAGACATAAATTGTCCCCTATGAGTGCAAACGAATTACGAGTTTCGTACAAAATTCCCTTTTTTGTGAATGTAATCGAGGCAGTAATGAGGAACCTTTTAAAATGTCATAAAGTGGTGTACAAAACAGCGTATGTTTTGTACTGTGATAGGGGCGTATTCACATAGTCACGACACGATGTGGGTGATTGTTTCACTTCTAATTGGTTAAGTAGTCGCACTAATTGTTCCTGGACACGACATTCTATCAGATGGATCACACGTCCCCTCCACATATCCTTTCTTTTTTAATCAAACTTACATGCACAACACGAAAACGAAATTAAACAACCAGTCTAAAGACGGTATATAAATTCAACAAAATAAATATCTGCTTGCATTGTCTACATTGCCCATGTTTTTTAATTTGTTTTCCATTTCAGTGTTGTTATTTGAAAAGGAAAATTTAACGAAAGTGGTCATACATCATTCGTAAATATAAACAAATTAAGCGTAAACGAATGATAGATGCGTTTACCGGTTTAGTCGGTTGTCGGACACGGCAGGCTAGTTTATCACGGGTGTAATCCGAGGCGCATTAGTCAAATTAACACGGCATAAAGTTTGGCGTGCCCACCATTGCCCGCTGATTAGTCGCCGCCAATGGAACGGTCGCGCGGGTGCGACTCTGCCTAATTGACCTAAAAGTGCTAAACACGAATCGGTCCGAAAGTACGTTTACAACACCAGAGGGCTGCCACGATAAATTCAGTTAAGAAATAATTTAATTATTACTGTAATAGGTAAGCTGAAATTAATTTTGTTTCATTCCTAACAATACAACTGCTGCTGCTTATAATTGAAGGCATAAAGACCATTGCATATCATAATCGTAGGTGCAAATAAAAATTAGTATTTCGAGTACCTACTTTAAATAAGTATCTAAATTTGTTTAAGATTTTCTCGATTTTGCATAATAAAACACAATATTTACCGGGTTTTACTCGCGTTTTATTCAATAACGGAATTATTACAAAAGTATCGAGCTTTCGCTAACTTTACAGTTAGCTTTTTCAAGGTTAACAGATCTAACTGCTAACTGTAAATTTAGCGAAAGCTCGGTACATTTGTTATAATGTCGTTATTAAATAAAACGCGAGTAAAATCCGGTAAATATTGTGTTTTATTAAGTATATATTAAATGGTATTTAAAAATATCGAAATATTTACATATTAATGTAAATAACAGTAGTAATTCATGGAATAAGTATAAGGTTAATGGATACGTATCTTTTTAATCATAGTTTTATCACGAAGTTTGATGAAATACACCAAACTAGTAAAGAATCCATTAAAATCCTTGTGCGCCAACTGCCAACAAGGGCTAACCCTGTGTTTGCGAAGTGGACATGGTAATGTGGTGGATTGATAGGCCCGCGCCCAACTAACCCTAATCAAATTAATGGCGACTGAACTCTGATTAACGCGGCTTCTGTTCCACTATACATTTCCACGGCACAGCGCCGACTATGGCTCGGGTGTGCCCGATTTATTGCACCTCTAGCCCATTCAAATACCTACCTATCACCTTACTAAACCTTATTAGTGGTCACCGTGTTAATTCCGTTATATAGAAAACCATTAAAATACTTAAGTAGAGTGGCAATACCTAAATATGAAAGTCGCAGAGTGGAACAGAGTGTTAAAGAAGTTAATTTACTTAGCTATTGAATAGACCTCGAGTTGATTGATACCACTCGATATTAACGGTAATGGCGTCCGGGAAACTTTCCGTCTCAAAACTTTGTTTGACGTAATTAAAATCCATCTCCTGTGAATGGTACGCGGACGCGGACACAACCGACGTGTAATTTTCCTTTGAAAGAGAACTTCCGTTTTAGCTCCTCCCCCACCTAATGAAAGATTACTTTCCTCCGCCTAAAAAGGCTTTTAAGCAACGCCAGCGAAATGACCGAAGTTTTATACTTTAATGACTTAGTGCAAAATTTGCCGATTCGCAAAGAAATTTTAAACTTAGATTAAGATTTCGATGTTTGAAGCTGCGAGACGTTTTCGGGGAATTTTCCAGGGATCACTGGGAGATGTATGAATTTTAAGCAATCTGTTCTAATTGCTTTTTAATTACTTTTATGAATTAGAGATTTATGCTGATTTCTAAATTATTACTCGTAAGTACTTCTCTTAACAAATGTTGATTATTGTTGTGTACCTTGATGAATAATAATGAGAATCTGCTTTTAATAAAGTGTGGATAGAAAATATACGAATGGATGTTTTATAAATTCTATCTAATAAAGGAACTGTAATAATGTACAAGAGACGGCGAGATGTCCCTACGCTATACCATCCGGGGCGGCCATTGAGCGCACTTATTAATTGCTTGCTCCCTTTACGTGTGGTTGCATGAAGGGCGCAAAAACGGGTCCTCCCGAGCGCTGTCAGCGAGGGAAAAAATCAGTGAGCGATCGTCCCCTCGCGGCCGAGTCCATCATATTGATTGAGGGAGGGACTGCCATTGGTCAGCATCCCCCGCGTCCGTTCATTTATTATAGACACAGCGATGCTGATGCCGAACGATACACAAAAATACTATTCCTGCACACTCATCACAATCACCGTGCAGTGTTCACACACGATACTTGTATTTCTTTAGAATATTCTTTATATTTCTATACCAACTTAAAACATATTAAAAGAGATTTGTCCAATAAGTTATTTCTCTTAAAAATCGAAGTAAGTTTATGATTAAAAAGGACAGTTTACACCTAAAAAGAAAAGGCAATTCAAATATCTCTAGATAGAAAAAAGTATCAACGTGACCTAAAAGTAAATTCCCATACGTATTACCGAAGAAGTATTTCCACTCTGAGATAAAAAGTATTTTGCATTAGAGCGTATCAGGGAATCAGGGAGCCGTCATGTCATCGGTGACGATAACGAGACAAGTAAGATTGGCCAAGTGTCCAAATGGAATCTCTGCGGAAACGAACTGTGCCCGCAACTCTATTACATTCCATCGAGAAAATAAAAGCGAACGGGGGCGAAGGGAAAGTTTTATTCTCCTTAAAATATGTAGAGAAAGTGAAAAGTAAGAGGGTAGGGTGGGATGGGGGCAGCGGTCAGCGGGATGATGGATCACCGCGCGCTGCCAGGACCTCGCTCCTGTGCCTTCTCAATTACACACACATACTCGCACGCTACCGACGGCACATTAGCAATATACCTTACCTACTGAAATATACATACAAACATACATACATGCACTGATTTCTCCCAGTTACTATTGTCACTACAATAAACTTTCGCATAATGGGTGGTATTGTAATCTTTCTGGATTTTAAGATTTAAACATTTTTAAATGTTTTTTAATTTACTTTTTATGTTACTACCTCTAGCTGCGGTCTATGGTTTTACCCGCGTAAGTCACTAAAACAAAATGAAAAAATGAATGGATGATGGAAAGATTAATTCTATATTATAACACAATACAATTAAAAAATTGTTAAGTATGTGATAAGGTAATATTTAAGTATGTCTTATACCTAAACACAAGCTATCACCATTCTAAGTTTCATATTAGAGGATTTAATACTTTTTGGGAGTAAAGTACGTACATAAATCGTCACGACCGACGCGTTTGATTTGTTGTAACTAGTTACTGAGACATAATGTATAGATATTTTTAAAGAAGTATATGTATTTCCACAATTTAAGCACTATATTACAAGAATGCAATTCGACAAGGGATTGTTTTAAAAGTCTAGGCGAATAACTTGTGTTCTATGACGTTCAATTTTTTTAATCAACCTATAGACGTCTGGCACTACCCACCTTTTACCGAATCACGCATTTTGTCCGCACTAACCTATTGTTCCAATACATGTATTACAAAATGACATTGTGTTATCTATCTTTACCGAGAATGAGACTAGTCAAAAACAAGGGTTGAAACACTTTGCTTAAGTAGATCAAATAGAATAGCAAGCAGAGCAAATCGTAAAAGTACGTATGTGACATGTGGAGGCAGCGATGCGGTATGCGAGCGGTCGCCTCCGCCCTCCGACGTTGCCTAGCAACCGGTTTGTTTTCGCGCGTCTACCAACACTGGGCGGATAGAAGGGGTAGGCTCCATGATTGATCAGCCTATCCTACCCAATGCCTACTACATGCTACGTATTTTCTTACAGATAACATGTTCTGTTTGTGTCGGTAATTGAACAAAAATGGATTACTTTGACAATATATCGGGCACATTACATTATTATTTATGAAATTATTATTGCTAGGCATGTTAGAAAAGATTGGAACTAACTATTTTTTTCATTTTTTGTAAGTAGCAAAAAAAACGTTAAAAGCAAGCCACCGCAGTCTTTTTTAAGGTACCTCCCTTAAAAGAGACTAGAGAAGGTCGCTTGGTAGAAGCAATTCAAACTCGACTCAGAAGCCTAGCAATTCATCAGTTCCAAAGCCGGTATTGTTCGGTAAAACACTCATACACCTTTAAAAAACAAACGAACGTGGTTGTTAGAATATTCAACATCTAGGTATGAAAATCTACGGCTTTAAGAACTTACTTTCAGTTTTTTACAAAATTATGTTGTTGGTAACTTTTCAGATTAGTTCAAACTTTCCAGTCGCACAGTCAAAAAATCAAAATGTTGTGGTTTTTTTAAATGACAAAATAAGTAAAACCCT
Organism: Idaea dimidiata; assembly: GCA_949358125.1. NCBI lineage: Eukaryota > Metazoa > Arthropoda > Insecta > Lepidoptera > Geometridae > Idaea > Idaea dimidiata. The sequence goes on along the minus strand of OX442339.1, from coordinate 6,928,176 downwards.
CCCTTTAAGCAATACCCGGAACTGGCTGCGTGAGCTAAAATTACAATTGTGTGTTGGGTCAAGTTACTCGTACATTTCGAGCCACAGAGCATATTGTTTTGCAACAAAGAGTTTCAGTATGGTCTCTATAACTGCTCCAATTTTTTACAATATTCACAACAATGCAAATTCTTCAATAATTTGCGTGCATAGGACCCAAAAATAAAACAAAAACACCATGTATTCTGATACCTACTAATAATAATAATAGACAGTGTAAATGTTTGTGTTTCGGTTACGCAAAATGTACTGAATCGATTGCAATATGCAGTTAGGAGTTCTGGATTAATACATAGACTACATTTTTGGGATTGAGACTTACGCAGGTGAACATGCTAGGCGCTGCTAGTTCTTTATATTTTTTGGGCATGTGATCTTCAACTAGTATTAATCGATTGCCATTGGAATACTTATAGGGAGGTCTGTATGTGTATTTATTGGAAAAAGGTTTTGGTTCAAGGAAAAGTCGATATTTGCGCTGTCAAGTACCTATTCGATACTTGAAAGCGTCTGCGAGATACCTAGTACGCTATACCTACTACGCGATTATAAATGTAGCAAAAAAATATTTACACAAGTATTTTACGAATGGAATCCATAGATACAAAAAATTACAGTAGCTTAATTTCTGTTTTAACAGTTATTTTATGTAAACGTTTACGTACTATACACTCTTTAGCCCAAATTACCTTAAATATTTCTAACATTTATTTGAAATTTTCTAGCATATCTACTAGTTTTTTTTAAAGTACATCTACTAAAAACACTGCTTTGAAGTTGCTTCGATGAAAATGAGACTTAAGTCTAGTCTCGCCGTAAGTGGTTTTTGAAGATGAAGTCAATATTTCCAGAAAAACGAAGTCCCTTTTTTAACGCAATAGAAAAAAAACAAGGGTTGAAACACTTTGCTTAAAATAATGCTTAATACTTATATATACTACGAATTGCGAACCTTCTCCCTTTTTTTAAGTCGGTTAAAAAGCTACCATTATTACGGACAATTTGAACTGCAACTTACACAAAAAAAGTTTTATTGCGGACACGATACTAGATATGCAAAAATACAAGTTTTTGCATATTGGTGCAGTTTTTAGAAACTATAACAATTGTATTAGTTTTCGGTCCCATTTCGTCACACTACCTCATTCTTGTCATAAAAGAGTTTGGTCAATATTTAAATTCGCAGAAGTTGGTTTAAATTTGCGTAACTGTAACACCGGCCTTTGTTTTCAAGTTTAAATGGTAGAATAGACAGTTTTACAAAAATATGTAGATATACAATAATATATATTCCTTGTATGTATTTCAAAACACTTTGTCATAATAGTCAACAGTCAAATACTTGTTCGCATATATACACACACATACTCATTCATACATTTTGATCATTTTGATGCGTCAACTTTAACGCTTTCAGTGCGTGGTCGGTTTTCAAAATGAACGATTATTTTTTTCATGTTCGATTCTTTCATGTTTTGATAGTAAAATTATATCATAAGTTAGGCACATGTGTCCTAAATCTCAAAATGTCGTAACTTTCACAAAGTTTCTTTCTAGCATAGCTAGCGTCGGGTTTAAAACAAGTAACACGCATAGAAATAAATAAAACTCGTTTAAGATAATAATTGTTTAGTGCTCATAACATGTTAGCCAAAGATTTATGTGATATGTCTACTTTTAAGTTTGAAGTTTTTTATATCTTAAAGGCTAAAATAATCCACGGACATGATTTAATTTAATTTTATTCGGTAAATGTTCGTTATCCTTACTTTGAAAATAGAAAAGTGTTAACATTGAAAGTATATTAAATGTATTTTAAGTTTTTTATTGTTTTTAATTACCTATTTTTTTTAGGAACTCTTGTGTCTTTGAAATTGTAAAACACAATTAGGTACTGTACGTACAACTTTACATTTCGAAACTTTTTAACTAGGTTTAAATTTTTCGTAACTTATAATCTAACAAAAAGTATCTACAATTAACTGTAATAGTGTGATTATAAAGGACTGAATTTAATTTACGTTTACTCGTAGAGACACCGCTACGAAAAAAAGGGACTAACAAGCTATAATTACCAACTACCTTCAGTTCATTACGACAGTGACATCCTTTGCCGAAAAACTACTTTTTAATAGAATTTAATGACACGGTTATTTTTTTAACAATTTAAGTAGGTAGGTAGTCGACGGGTAAAGAAAAAGGAAAGTTCCTATCAGGTGATAGCAAATTAGAGAAATTAATAGATTCACAGTCGATAGCCCAAAATTAATATCGATCAGTAACAAATTGTAATTGTATGTTACTATACAAGATGTAACGGGCAAGTCCTTTTAATCCGAAAGGGGGTTGTTCTAGACGTCTAGGCGAACAACTTTTGTTCTATGACTTTTGGAAATTCGAAGTACTTTTCGAAAATTTTGAGTGTAAAGTTTACTTGAAGATCAGCTGTTTCTTAGAGTTCGAGGTCATTGACCTTATGTTGTCCTTTCATTTAGCTTGGTCTACTACAATCAAACCTTCAATTAACTTAATTTTCAAAAACAGCTGTTTTTTTTGTGAAACATAATCTCGCAAATTTTCAAAAAAAGTTCGAATTTTCTAAAGTAGTTAGAACAAAAGGTGTTCGCCTAGACGTCTAGAACAACACCCTTTCGGATTAAAAGGACTTGCCCGTTACATCTTGTATAATCTAAGATAGATATAATGTTTGTGGCAAAAATATTTTCTCGAGTTTCTTCGTGCTTCGGAAAGCTTGTTAGAAGCGGTTATCTACGACAACAGTTGAAGTCTAATGATAGACGAGAAACACAAAAACACTAGATTTACAAAAGGAGAAAAACTAAGTTTGTTAATTTTTCATTTCCATTACAGCATTTTAGAGATACATTGTTAGTATAAGTAATAATAAAATCTAAAAGTCTGTAGGATTTGGTTCTGGATGTTGAAACACAAGCTCACGCTTAGTTTGCTAAAAATCACTTAAATATATCTGGACATGTGTAAAACATCATGTGTTAATAATAGGGGTTAAAGTATGAAATTGCCGTTTTATTGCAATAGGTTCTTTGAATTGACATTGAATCTTCATGGTTTGAGGTTTTCGAATGAAACTTTTTTCAAATGGTTTCTTTGATGTTCTTTTTTTAAAAAATGTGAAACATTTGAATATCGACTTTCAATTGTTTTTGTTATTCAATTTAGACAAGAAAGATGGATACTGCGAAAATTCGAGTGATTTTTGAATACGAGTTCCGACGCGGAACTAACGCGGCAGAAACAGCCCGCAATATCAATGCTGCGTTTGGAGAGGGGTCTACTAATGAACGCACCGTGCGATTTTGGTTTAAACGCTTTCGTGATGGAAATTTCGACTTAAAGAACGAGCCACGAGGAAGACCGCCCACACAGGTGAATAACGATGAATTAAAAGAGATAGTGGAAGCCAATCCTAGTCAAACTACCCAGGAATTAGCGGCATGGTTTAACGTTACCTTACCTACTTTATTGACTCACTTGCGTCAAATCAATAAAATAAAAAAATACGAAAAATGGGTGCCTCATGATTTGACTGATCTGCAGAAAGAAACGCGTGTTGAAACTTGTGTTGCCTTGTTGAACCGGTACAGAAATGAAGGAATATTGGATCGAATTGTAACATGTGATGAAAAGTGGATTCTTTATGATAACCGGAAAAGAAAAATGCAATGGCTGACCCCAGGCCAAATGCCACAACAGTGTCCTAAAGCAAAACTTACCAATAAAAAGGTAATGGTAACTGTTTGGTGGTCTCAGCATGGTGTTATTCACTATAGTTTTCTTCGATCTGGTCAAGCAATTACGGCAGATGTCTATTGTGCCGAACTCCGAACCATGTTGACAAAACTAGCAGTAAAAGAGCCCCGACTCATGAATCGATCTTCACCATTATTGCTCCACGACAACGCGAGACCTCACACAGCACGAGAAACCATTTTGACCCTTCAGGAACTGCACTTAGGAACCATTCGTCATCCTCCGTATTCATCAGACCTTGCTCCAATGGACTACCATTTTTTTCGTGATTTGGACAATTATCTACGTGACAAGAAGTTTTCTTCCCAGGAGGCAGTACAAAATGCTTTCACACAGTTTGTGCAGTCTAGATCGTCAGAGTTCTATCGCAAAGGCATTAATAACCTTCCCATTAGATGGCAGCAATGTATAGATAATAATGGCAACTATTTTGATTAAATAAATTTGTTAAATTTTTTAAAAATAAACAATTAAGATTTTCAGTACAAATCGGCAATTTCATACTTTAACCCCTAATATAATCCTACTAAAATTATAAATGTGAAAACGTATGTGTCTGGATGTTTGTTACTCAATCACGCAAAAACGGCTGAACGGATTTGGATGAAATCTAGAATATAGGTAGCTGGAGACTTATAATAACAGATAGGCTATTTTATCCTGATATTCTGTCAGGAACGGGACTTACGCGGGTGAAACCGCGGGGTGCAGCTAGTACAACATAGTTTCTAGTCAGAAACTAAATAGAGCCATGTTGTTTTTGCCAAATAACCTAGTACTTATCTATTTTTGTTTCATACGGATTTTTGGGTGCCCGTTTTACGTACCTACTTCTATAAGTAAATTATAAATGAAGGTTAGACATAATAATCTAAGTTAGTCACTTGAAAGAATGTAATAAAGCTGACATATTTCTATGCATATCTTATTGTGGAATTTGTGAGAGGCAGCGGAGGCGAGCGGGCGAAGGGCGGCCGGGCGACGACGGACGCGTGCCGTCCTAAATTACTGCTATTATTTTATAATCCCTCCTCGTTACGTTTTGAATATTAATGACATTCCTCAGCATTTTTCTTCATACGATCCATTTTATAAAGAATTTTTTTACTGTCATACACTTTCGTTATGCATTAATTTCTGTACCTATGTAAGTAATATAATACTTCCTTCCAAACATTATATTATAGGGTTTCAATCTAGACTTCAAGTGACCAGAATCGATGAAGATCGGTTGGAACTACACGTCGCATCGTAATCTTGTTTTAATAATGACAAAACTTATTTTGTTACATAGTAATTACAAAGAGTTTACAACTTACCTATTTAATAAAAACAATCCCAACTAACATATTTCTACTAGTATAAATGTGTTTGTTTGTTTCGCTTTCAAGACGAAACAACCGTTTAGAAAAAAAATGTACTTCTACGCGAATTTGGTACACTACCAAATAGAACAATAGTTTTTTTATTAGAAAATTAAGGCGCTATTTTACGAACTAAAAAACTGAAATGCGTAATTCGAGCATAATCAAAAAATCACATATTATTGCACACGGTTGAATTTTTTGATGTGAAACCTCTATAGGGGGGGATGAACCTGATTTTTGGCGTGGCGAGGCCGTGGCGAATCCTATACGTCCTATATGAAAACAACATCTGTCACATCTATTAGATGTCCCGTGGAGGCTCACTTTTGTTTAATCCAACTTCAAAAAATGAGCTTCGCAATTCCACGTCACAAAGAACTCTTTATCCCGAAATGAGATAAGCCTAAGTATGGCCTTACCATGGTATCCTTATTGCAGAACCCGAATCGTTCTTCTAAAATAAATAAAAAAACAACTATAAAAAAGCTATTATTAGCTACGCCCTGCGGTTTCACCTGCGTAAGCGTTCCGTTCCGGTAGGAATATGGGGATAAAAAGTAGCTTATACTTCTCAAAGGTCCCATTTATCTCTATACCAAAAATCAACAAAATTTACATGAAAGCGTAACAGACAGACAGACAAAGTTACTTTCGCAGTTATAATATTACTAGCTGCGCCCCGCGGTTTCACCCACGTAAGTCCCGTTCCCGCGAGATTATCGAAATAAAAAGCCTATGTGTTATTCCAAGTTTCATCGTAATCGGATTAGTAGTTCTTGCGTGATTGAGTAACAAAGTCACATATATACAAACTTTCATGTTTATAATACTAGTAAGACTAGCTGCGCACCGCGGTTACTACCGCGTAAGTAAAAAGTAGCACATGTGTTATTCCAGGTTTCCAGTTACCAATTATCCAAGTTTCATCGCAATCGGTACCGTAGTTTTTGCGTGATTAAGTAATAAAGTCACAAACAGACAAACATACATACATTCCAACTTTCGCATTTATAATATTAGTAAGATAAGATAGTAAGGATTTTAGGGTTTTTTAAAGTTTATTTTTATATTGTAATTTATTTTATTAGCAGGCCGTTCTCGCGCTACAAGTGAACGATAAAATAACGAGAAACGATTATGGTAACCAACATTATGCGAGTGCATCGAGAAGCCTGCCAGTTCTTTAATAATATAATTAACCTCTAATGAACAAAGTTAACTCTTTAATAATTATAAAAAAATACGGTTCGGTAAGAAAGAATGTTTGATGCAATCTACCTACACACATGCATCGAGACGTTAAATTATGCTAACCAAGTTATAAATGGACCTTTACAATTATTACGCGCCAGTCACGGGAATAAACCTGACTAATTAAAACATTCACCTACCGCGATAGACGGAAATGTATAAAAAACTGACCCCTAACGGCTGCTTTAAGGTGGATTTTATTGATAGAAAAAATAACACACGCGCCTTAGAAATCCGATTAAAAAAGGGGTAGACGTGTGTCTTGAGAAAAAACGAGCGGCATCGTATAAGTAACCCTAATTCGACGGGATACTGATAGAGCTATTTGAACGCCGTTAAGCTTCAGAATAGTCGATTGTTTTCGTATCGATTAATTGGATCATACGGTAATCGATAACCTTTCACGGCATGTGTCTGTACATCTGCCTATTTGGGTACATAATTATAATTGAAATACTTATAAAATTATAGTGTAGTCTAATATTTCACAGATTATTTCCATTGATTTAATAAGTCTAATTAAGAAGGCGTTGATGATCGAGTACAACTCTATATTGCTAACATTAGATGAGCAAACATTATTACTTAACGAAATCGAACTAAGAAAAGCTTAAAGAGAAAGACATTACTTATATGAGTTGGAAACAATATAAATGAGTACGTAATAACCACTGTTAAATAAGGATTTTCAGAATACCCACTAATTATTATTTTCTACTAATTGCACTAACCGATGCCAAAGCTACAAAATACAAAAAAATATTTATGGGTCGTAGATGTCCTAAAAAAATATTCAATTTTATAGCGACAAAAACTAACGCAATATGTTGTTTTATCTCATTCAATAATCCATTCAACAGGTGTTGTTTAAAAAAACTAACCGTATCCACAGAAAGTGGTTTTGGTACCTCAACTGTCACACTTATCAGATATTTATATATTTTTTCACTTAAGACCTACAAAAAACCTCCTATACAACGATGTTAATATAAAAATGACTACTTACATTGTTAACCAAATTACTATGTCTTTGCTTAAAAAAGGGTTAGGTTAGTTACCCTTTTTTAAGCAAAGGTAAATTATACCTTTCAGTGAAAGTCATAATAAGCTTAGTCATTTAAGGAAAACAAATTACCTACTCTTGTGTTTCTAATATGTAATAAGGTCTAAAACAATAAAATAAAGTGTTATGGTAGACTTATGTATATTAAATCGAACTATAATGTTTGCAGATAGGTTGCACTTTTAGGAAAATCGTATTATTATTAAGTTTTAAAACAGTTGAATAGATTAAAACACGTCTTCAATTTGATACATTGTCACCAGCTCGTAACACCAAATATCAGCAGAACAAGTGTAAAACAAAACAAAGTATATTGAGTCGAGTGACATGTGAATCGAACAAGTGCGCATGCACCATACAAAAACCCACAATAGAAGGGTTGTAAAGGCATAATATCCGTGTAAACATCGTGTAATTGTACGTCAGGTAAAAGGGTTCGACATAACAAGCAAGAGAAACCGGCAGATATACCCTTTCGTTTTACATTTAATTCTGTGCATTTTTTTAATATGTAGTAGAGATATCAATGGTTACAATGACTTCAATTATCGCAATTGATAGAAAGCGATGAATATGACCGGGTTATTTAACCAAAGAAGAATAACATTAATTATTATATTTGTCTAATTTGGATAGTGATAGTAACCCGGGCTAGACAGTGAAGAACGTCGTTCTAATCGTAATCATACTAATATTATAAACGCGAAAGTTTATTTGTATGTAGCTTTGTTACTCTTTCACGCAAAAACTACTGAACCGCTTGCTATGAAACTTGAAATATAGGTAGCTGGATATCTCGATCATTCCGAAAGAACGGGACTTACGCGGGTAAAACTGCGGGGCGCAGCTAGTAATTTTATAAAGGTAAATAAGTGTGTTTCGTGTTGGAATATGTTCATTTGTGTAGACTTTACCTATGCGTGAAAACTAATAAATCGTTTGCGATGAAATTTTTACGAATGTAGAACCGCGGGCACAGCTAGTATGTAATGCATTTTTTCCTTCCACGACCAATTGATCTTAAATAGTTTCAAAGGAACATTAAATCAGTACAAAATTAATAGAGAGGTAGTTGTTCTTGATTTTTACGTACCTACTTAACTACTATTCTACATGCTACTACGAGTATTAGGTCAAAAATCCTAGTAGTGACTAACCGTTATACCTACATTAGTTGTTGTCATATCAAAAATAAAATATTAAATAACACTTGTTTTAATCTGAAGCGAAGCGAATTACTCAACAAAGCGAGCCTTTATTAGCGGTTTCAAGGACCATTATCTTAATTCGATGTGTTTTTTTCGTGTATTTTTTCTCTAAAAAATAGGACATAAATCGTGGAGTGACACAATAAGTATAAAAGTATAAAAAAAACTGGTAACAATCGATCCGTACCCTTTTATTGCGGCCGATTGTAAACTGATAAAGGGATGAACAGACTGGCTGTCCGCGGAGCTAATTTATAAATGATTGAGATTTCACTTTTTACAGTTTTGATGAAAAAAAGACAACAATTAGGAACGATTTTGTATCCAACAAGGAATTTTACATTTTCAGATAGAAATGCTAGTGGCTGGTATAAGTAAGTTAATAGGGTAAACCAATTAAGCATTTTAAGCTTGAGCTTACATGTGGCTTAGTGCTTAAACTTTCCAGTAGTTACTGAGAATTATTTTGATGAGCTGTTAAGTAGGTAGAGTTATTTGGGAATTCAACATTAAGAAATTAAACATGCAGTGTGGTCTTGATTGATTGATTAATTCTATATTGCAATATATTATTGCAAATAACTACAATAAAAAAGAAAAATAAACAACTTAAAAGTTAGGTGGTACAATGGGCGGCCTTATCGCTTAGAGCGATCTCTTCTTGGCAACCTTTGGATGGACAAGAAGTAATGAAAGAGGAAAGGTAAGGTAATTAAATAATATTATTAGTAGGTACTTAAATAATATTACAATAATAGTATGACACATATAAATAAGAGGAAGGGATGTAGGGATTTTAAATACTTTTTAACGAAAAATAATATTTACTTTACACTTTTCAAAGGCGTGCGATAATAACACTTTCTTGTATCTATATAATCAGCCCATGTTTTCTATTTTATGTAGGTATGTATTATACCTATCTATGTACAGGACATGTCCTCATTATTATGTACAAGTGAAAGAGATGCAGTTAAAGTTTTAAGTACTATACTGATAGGTGTATATGAATATTTAGTGTTAACTGAGTTAATACTAAACTAAGTAAGAATAAACCGTTTTCTGAATTATTGTACTATTTACTAATTCTTATTTCTTCCTATAAAGGGATAAGAGACCATATGAAAACAGAAACCTTTAATTATTTCCTGATCCTAAACAGCGTAATTGTTTACCTATTTTTATTAATAATACAAAATCCTAATTCCCAACCGTCAGACAAAAAAAGGATTTTTTTGTATAATAACGGCAATCGATCGACAACGCGAGGTTCTGATTACTAGTTTCAAAAGCACCCCTTTCTGACCCACTTTTTACCATTTTTAACAATTTTTCTGTTCCCTCTCAAAAAAGCTCCCTTTGAAAGACCGGGCGTGAACGAGTTGATGATATTACATTTTTTTGCAAAGAAAGGAAATTTACGAACAATCTACTGTATTAACAACAAAAACATCGATGTTGCGCGTATTGTTCGTGTTTTTTCAAGTTCGCGTGCGCTTGCGCGTCGGCGGGCATCGTCCGTGCGAACCCTTCCCTGTGAGCGGATTGAACGCGGAACCCTTCCCGGTATGATCGCGAGGGTCGCCTTATATCCACGACGCCAAAGACCCCACATCCACAACATCCTATCGTCCCTACAACCTCGCGCCACATACGTCCTTCCAGTCTTGAATGCACCAGTCACAATTCGCATGTGTGCCGCCCGACAGCTGCATCAGTTTTTATATACGAGTGTTTCGCTCTCATATTTTTTTCTCAATAGTCTATCGCAACACACCCTTGAAACAGTTTGCGTAATCGATGACAAAACTAAATATTCCGCCCGATGATTTCCGTATTTTTGGAGAATCAAAATCAGTCATCGTACTTTGATTTGAAAGGGATGAAAAAGCAGTTAAAATTCAAATAAGCTTTGGATATTTGGCAACGCCATATTTTAAGGGAAGTCCTTGAATAGTTATAAATAAAACTCCAAACACGTGTAAAAGAAGAAAATATTGTGTTCGTAAGTATAAAACCGTAAGTTACACAACACGTGAATAAGTATAAGCAATTGTCAAATTTTGCGTAGGACTTTCAAACGGCTACGAAACAATATTTCAATCACTTTCATCTTCAAAAAAGGAAATTTCTGATAGAAATAAATACGTAACGTAACATTTACGTAACATTAATGTTTTTTTCGCTTTGCAAACGATCTGCCTCGCAAATGACCTAACACAGTTTTAACCACACAAAGCTACTGGTTTTTTATATTATGTTCTATTTATATCAAACTATTGAATATTTTATGTTTAACGTTCATGCATTATACATGTATTTTTATTTACTTCACCCTAGCAACGGTTCGATTATACAATAGCGAAGGTTTCCATTGATTATGCAAAGCGACGTTCGGGATGCAATGGTCGCTTTTTGCGAAGGGATGGCCAAGGAATAGACGAGTAGGGGTTGTGCGAATTCAGCACAATTCGACCAGTATGCTATACATGCACCCGTGACTTCGTAAATGGGAGACAAAAATATAACTTGACGGTTAATTTTTTTCCACATTTTGGTAGAAACATATAACCTACTCTTAATTATATAGGTTTGAAGTGTCCGTTATGTGGAAAATTGCACTTTTTTTGAGTACCTATCTGTGTCTGTATAGGTAGGTATGAGTAGGTATCTATATCTATACTAATATTATGAAGATGAAAGATTTATTTGTTTGTTATAAATAGGCTCCGAAACTACTGGGCCGATTTCAAGAATTATATTCTACTAATAAATAGCTACATTAATGAGTAACATAGGCCACTTTGATCCCGATATTCATACGGGGTCGGGACGTACGCGGGACGTAGCTAGTCTTACTAATATTATAATCGCGAAAGTTTGTATGTATGTATGTATGTGAATTTGTTACTCTTTCACGCAGAAACCAATGAACAGATTGCGATAAAACTTGGAATATAGGTAGCTGGAAACTTGAAATAACACATAGGCTACTTTTTAACCCGATATACCCGCAGGATCGAGACTTGCGCGGGTGAAACCGCGGGGCGCAGCTAGTCAAATATAAAATGCAAATTAAAGTTTCCATCTTTTGATAGCTTCAACTACGTTTATATAGTAGGACCAAATTAGGACAATTAGATCTTAGTCTAATTTAACTTATTTTTAGGCTTTAATCGCGTTGATTTTATATGTAATACCTAAGCATTATTCAACGACCGTGTTTTTGCATGCCTCCGGTTCATGAGTATATATAGACTTTACTATTTGTCAAGAAAAACTCTTTTTCATTACAATTACTTATTACCCGTTTGCTGAGAAAAGCACTGACAAGCATACATAATTATATTGACAATGGCCAGTGAAAAGTATCTTTGAGGTACGGACCCCTACCTAAAAATTGATGGTGTTTTTTAAGCATATACGTAGCTGCATACATGACTTGTCTTTTTATACGTTTTTATACAAGATTGAGTAAAATTACTGTGATATCTTTAGGAACCTACTATTCGCATCATGTAGACTGGGTATTGCGTAGGCCGTAGCACTTTTTATGTGATAAATATAAAACATATTTTTGTCCACGTAGGTAGATCTTACATATCTATTTGACATTTAACAAAACGTGGCAAAAGAATTCCCTGGGAGTTGTATTCGGTACGCACACTAATGTAACACCCACGTCAAGAGACAATGGCAGTAGGGTAGATGCGAGTCCTCCGACGATAAATGAAAGATGTGTTCGGGCTCCCAAGAACTATCGATTGAAAAGACACAATTAAAGTTAGAGTTAGGCAAGTAACGGCGTTTGTTGTCTCACACGTGCGTGTGTGTTGGTTCCGCTAACCCCCACAAAACTTTCATCTCTGGAGACCCTTCCCGCGGGTGTGTGCGTGGGGTGGGAGTAGTTCCCTCCCTGCAAAGGGAGTAAAAAGTAGTTGTGACTTATTCACCTCTTTCGGTGTCGCCCTCCGCGGCTATGTTACGACTATTTTACTTGTATTAAAAGACGTTATATACTTTCGGTTCGGGTACTGTGTCCAAAGATTGAAATGATATTTAAAATGTTATCTTGTTACAGTAACATTTATTCGATATACCTAATTGGATGAATAAAGCGTATTTAGTTTTATTCCTAACTTTTTAGTAACATAATGCAAACAGCACCACCTTCCCACCGCGCTTAGTATTTATTCTCCTAATTTCCCAACATGACAGACTAGAGTTGTCTGGATGGAAAAGAGTATGTACGCGATAGTGCGTTTGATATACCTACTTAATAGATACCACGTTAACATGTAGTCTGGGATAACGATATCTAGGTACCGAAATGCCAAACTCGCAATGTGAAGTGAAGTAAAACAGGCAACCAAAGAATCAACCGTACAGTTCAAAAATTGACATCGATTAGGTAGGCCTTAAACCTAAATACGTAAAAAATCTTAAAGTTTAAAAAGTTGTTTTTTTAAAGTTATACAGCTATAAAATCCTTCCTTTAACAAAAAAAAACTTTTATAATACGCATGTCGAATAGCATTACTCTTCCGTGTATATGTAATTTTATTAGACACTAGCTGCACCAGCGGTTTCACCCGTTCTCGCAGGATTATCGGCATTAAAAGTATCCTATGTTACAAGGTACAAACATCTTAAATCGAGGTGCCACAGAGGACGGCCCTATAGCTTAGCGATTTCATCCAGGCAACATTTGAATGAACAAGATAAGGAACGTGAATAAATAAATATAAATATTACACAACATTACCTACACACAGCGCAAACTAAGTACTAGGTTTGTACTATGAGTACTACGCAATGAATATAGTACATATTTTACCTTTTTTGTAAATACATACATAATGGTGAAGTTTTGAAGGATGACCGTTAAATCGATGGCGATAACGTTCATGGCCTTCGTAATGAATTTACCTACTTAAACTTGACAAAGCAACCCAATCGTTAACAATTTACAAACCAAAGTGTACCGTAAACATCTAAATAAACACACATGTTGTTGATTTACTGAATTTAGTCGAGTAAAAAGGTAAAATGTTCTCAAACTTATCTATACTTGAAAAACTAATGTATAGTATAGTTACGCCCGAAGCGTAGTGACGACAAAGCTGACAATAAGAACAAGCAAAGGGTTGGTTTGAGACGTGTGCCGAGTGTCGAGTGTATTCGGTAAGTATACGAGACGTCTCAGATCTATCTATCATGCTCACCCTGCGGCATCCCACCGCATGGCACACACCACGCAATAAAAAATCCCTACCGAACAAAATCGAGCTTGTGCTCATCTAAAACGCAACAATTGAACTCGACGCAGGGACACACTTTTCCCTTAAAAAAGCAAATTTTATTTTTAAAAAACTATCTTCCCCTGCCCTTTACCGTAAGTTTAAAAAAAGCCATAATCTGTCCCAAAGCGGCGAGCGCGCGCCGGCTGAAGATTTGACGCGCTCGCGCATGTGTTTATTATCGTCCCCTCGTAATTTAACATTTTTGTACAAAATTTAAACCATACAGTACACACCGGTTACTGGAATTTGATGTATGAGAAAAAAAACATTGCGAATTGTAAATCGTATTGAAAGTAGATAAAAATGAAGTAAGGTAGATCGTTCCTTTTTCACCGTCATCACAAGGAGCGGCTGGACGTTATGGGTCCGGTAGGGCTCAACGGTTTTTGTGTGACCCCTAATTTACAACACAAGAAGGGACATGACATCGTCTCCCTACTCGGACCTTCGTGCCTTAGATGCCATCGAATCTAATGTAAATTTCGTACAAAAACGGAAATTTAAATAAGTGTAGTGCCCGAAAACCAGAAGAGACCCTTCGCATAAAAGGAGCCGTTATTAATACTGGCCCTTGGATGACAAAAACATTTCATGCATTACTAATAGATTAAGTAAAGTACATGAGTGGAGTAGCACCGCTATTTATTATATGTAAATAGCGGTGTTGTATGTACTTCAACGTCTTATAGGTTCTCACCAAGCCATAATTTTTAAAAAATACTACACTAGGAAGTAGCTAAACAAATCCAATAGATAAGTACTTATATAAAATAGACATCTAGCCACATAATAGAAGAAAGTCCATCAATCTTCAATATTTTAATGTCGGTGATCAATCCTCAATCTCTTCAACAAATATCATAAGATCGAGCTCACAGGAAATTAAAATGATGCGAGTTTTCCTTAAGTCTGCCGCAGATACTTACCTACATACTCGTTATATATATATATGTATATACCCACATACGTAACTACAGCGTAGTAGATAATAACGTAATAGTTTGAGACTATGAGCTATCTATAAGTAAAAAAACAGATCATTTACTGAAAATATTATAAGAATAACGTGATCTAGAAATAGTCTTATCACCATTTCACTAAATTACTGCCTACTGTTATTATTTTGCTTCGACTTCCAAAAATAAAAAATCGAGTAAGGGGAGAAAAGGCCGTGTGTTGGTAAATCGAATATCGGGAAGGGCTGAGAGTCGGAGTCGGCATGGACACCACGTTCCCTGACGCCTACATGACGCATAGGGATCGCATTTACATTAAACACTCGTTACTCGGGACCTCCTTCGCACGGCCTTAGACGATGTTCCGATATAGGGTCACAAATGTTACTCCAGGGACTACTTGCATCTTCCACAAACACGCTCATAACCCACCCTACCAAGACCACACTTTTGAATCGTTTGTTTTAGATAATTATGAAAGGTAAGAACCTGCCTACCATAATATATAAGACTAGCGACGACGCTCCGCGGTTTCACCCGCGTAAGTCCCGATCTCGCGGAGATATCAGGATATGTTTCACATATAAACCTTCCCTTCCTTCCTTATTGAATCACTCTATATACTAAAAATACCGCTTCAAAATCCGTCGAGTAGTTTCTAAGCATAAATAAAAAAATCCAGACAGGATACTATGTAATGATGTTCAGACTTTTCACATCAAACAACTTAGATATTTATTTACCACAATGTCCGTATCCAAGCTATTCAATATTCCTTACGATGAAGAGAGAAAATGCTGTTTACTCCCACTGTAACTTGATCTAGAAAAAACATCAATAAAATACAATGGTTTTAAGATGAGTTATAGTTTATTCTTATATACGGTCGGGTCTTGAGTGACGCGTACGGACGCGTCGGTCTGTGGCAGCATGTTTTAGTAGCGAAGTGATTGTGTGCGTGAGGGTAAATCGCCCTAACCCTTTAGGTCTGTACGGTGGCGGTGAGGGGTGGTCGAGAGGCGGAGGGCGGGTAGCGGAAGGGTTGCCGCCCGACGCGGCGACTGGGCGGCGACCCCGCGCCTCTCGCACTTTTACGACGAGCTTTTTTATCGTGCGTGCTGTCGTTTTTCCTTTTCTATTTTTTATGTTTATTTCCCCGAAACCATAAATTATGTTTGAAAGAAGGGAACACTCGGACGTTCGACTCGGCAGGAACCGGGGTGAGACGTCGACTAAGTTTTCTGCTCTCATTTTCTGTGTTTTTTATGGTCTCTCGTGCGTAATGTGCGTAGGGGTGAGTGCAGTCGCCATGGTGACTGCATCGCATTACTCGCCGGATTTCCACTCCAGGCTACCACTACCACTGCCATCACATCGCTGACATTATCTATAAACAGTTATTTGTTGTTGTAACAGTATACGCAATCACAAACACGCTATATTCATTCGATCCCATGTTTGCGGACAAACTGAGGAGATGGACGCCGCGCCACTGTTTGTCCACACTAGACGGACATACCGTGAAATTTTATATCATCAAATAACGTTATTTATATCTACATTGTGAACCTAACTTGGACAAAGATCGAAGCATTTGTATGTCTAATGGAAAGGAAACAATGGTTTGTGATAACTTATTTGTTAATAAGGTAAGGAGAGTTAGGTAGAAACGAATAGACTATGGAAAAATCAGTAAGAAATATAAATATGGAATAACGATTATAATATAAAAATTTGCAGTTCGCAAGAGCATTCAACAAAAGCGTATACAAATTATAATCCTTGTGGTAATTTAATTATTACCGATCGACCGCAAAAACCCATTGTAGGCACATTGTATCCAGTTAATTGCTCACCCTTGCCTGCGACAAAAAAAGCGCGCCATATTGCGTCCAGCAAGCTAACCACCGCGAAAGAGAAATTTACTTATAAAAGCTCGAATAGTTACATGGTACATTTAAAATTTAGAACCCTTTAGGGCGCCACACCGACAGACAAAGAGCCGAATGGCAAATTGCCGGCAGGTAGCGATAGCGAATATGTCGGAATGGAGTCCCAATAATTACTAAGGGCTCCAGTTTAATAAATGGCTCTTTTTCTAAATTATGAAGGGCTGATCGCGCCATACGGACGGACATACCTGCCGCGAGCGAACCCTTCGTTTGCCCTTTACTATAATGAGTTAAAACTCTCCATTATTATGATTATTTGCACATTTTTTGCTTACATAATATAAATAGCCTATCTAGTTGTAATTGTTAAATTAATGTAATTTTTATAACATCCGAAAATATCGATAAATCTAATAAAACTCTATTTTTATACAATAAAGTATCGTCTATAGTTAACAAAAAACTGCAGCCATTATAAAGGGATATTTAGTTCTTTAAGTTGTTTGCTATGAAACAGTTAAAATTAAATCAGTTTAACAACAAACCCCTTTTGCCTGAAGGCAACGGAGTGTACGCCGATGACTTGTAATTCTGATGTTTTCGCTGTTAAAATCGCATTTCCTGTGCGCGACATTTACCAGAGTCGGTGAAGCGTACACGAGAGTATTTCTGATGTGAACGGGACAATGCCAGTCTGCCAGACAATGCCTTCTGAGACTATTTAAAACGAATCCCTGGGCGACACCTACGCGGGCAGCTATCGCGTTGTTATGGTACAAGTTATAGAATTTGCGATAACTAGACTAACAAGTGGTTATAAATCTTGAAATACCTAATTACAGAAAAATGCATCTGATTATAAATTGTATACTTAATATCCATCTAGGTATATACCCAAATCTAAGAAAATTACAATAAATGTACAGTAATCCCATAAATACACAAATTGTACGATATCCACTTTCCTGTGAGAGTGATAGTGATAGGAGGAAAATTCAGATTCAGGTTATTTATTTCGTCAAATAATAGGGGTTAAAGTATGAAATTGCCGTTTTATTGCAATAGGTTCTTTGAATTGACATAGAATCTTCATGGTTTGAGGTTTTCGAATGAAACTTTTTTCAAATGGTTTCTGTGATGTTCTTTTTTTAAAAAATGTGAAACATTTGAATATCGACTTTCAATTGTTTTTGTTATTCAATTTAGACAAGAAAGATGGATACTGCGAAAATTCGAGTGATTTTTGAATACGAGTTCCGACGCGGAACTAACGCGGCAGAAACAGCCCGCAATATCAATGCTGCGTTTGGAGAGGGGTCTACTAATGAACGCACCGTGCGATTTTGGTTTAAACGCTTTCGTGATGGAAATTTCGACTTAAAGAACGAGCCACGAGGAAGACCGCCCACACAGGTGAATAACGATGAATTAAGAGAGATAGTGGAAGCCGATCCTAGTCAAACTACCCAGGAATTAGCGGCATGGTTTAACGTTACCTTACCCACTTTATTGACTCACTTGCGTCAAATCAATAAAATAAAAAAATACGAAAAATGGGTGCCTCATGATTTGACTGATCTGCAGAAAGAAACGCGTGCTGAAACTTGTGTTGCCTTGTTGAACCGCTACAGAAATGAAGGAATATTGGATCGAATTGTAACATGTGATGAAAAGTGGATTCTTTATGATAACCGGAAAAGATAAATGCAATGGCTGACCCCAGGTCAAATGCCACAACAGTGTCCTAAAGCAAAATTTACCAATAAAAAGGTAATGGTAACTGTTTGGTGGTCTCAGCATGGTGTTATTCACTATAGTTTTCTTCGATCTGGTCAAGCAATTACGGCAGATGTCTATTGTGCCGAACTCCGAACCATGTTGACAAAACTAGCAGTAAAACAGCCCCGACTCATGAATCGATCTTCACCATTATTGCTCCACGACAACGCGAGACCTCACACAGCACGAGAAACCATTTTGACACTTCAGGAACTGCACTTAGAAACCATTCGTCATCCTCCGTATTCACCAGACCTTGCTCCAACGGACTACCATTTTTTTCGTGATTTGGACAATTATCTACGTGACAAGAAGTTTTCTTCCCAGGAGGCAGTACAAAATGATTTCACACAGTTTGTGCAGTCTAGATCGTCGGAGTTCTATCGCAAAGGCATTAATAACCTTCCCATTCGATGGCAGCAATGTATAGATAATAATGGCAACTATTTTGATTAAATAAATTTGTTAAAAATTTAAAAATAAACAATTAAGATTTTCAGTACAAATCGGCAATTTCATACTTTAACCCCTAATATTATTAGCCGAGTTTTCACCCGCCTATGTTCAGCACCCGTGTTATCTATCCAGTGGATGTCGGACAACAACAGTGGAAATTGACGCACTATGCACTATGCAGCAGTTCTTTATCTGCTGCTTTGACGTAACGTGGTTATTACCGGTGATTACCTCAAAGCAGCAATGTACTGCTTAGTACCTGTCATTTTCTATTGTTGTCTGGTCTCGTTGGAGTTTCGAAAAACCTAGGTTTGTGCAGAATATAAGAACACTGCAAATATCTGCTCTCTACCAACTGTTGATCTGGTATTCAGTTACTGAGAACAAAGCATTTTATAGTTACAGATTTGTATAATCTGTGATCAGTATTTTTTAATTGTGGGTTCATTTGTGATCGGCGTACAATGCGTAAGTTTTGTACCTACGATATCCAAGTTAATTTAAAATCACTGTCACTTCTATCTAAATACACTGCTCCGTTCCGTCGTGGGTAAAAATAGTTTTAATTAAATGAAAGATAAACTTTAATGTGGTTTTGAAAAGCTCGATATTTCGACAGTAATTTCACCTAATTTGTTGTTCATCTTAGTTGGAAATCGTAAAGTTTTAAAAGAAGTCAACGTATGTGTCGCGTTTACTGTTCAAATCATTTATACTCTTACGACTTGGACCATACCCTAGCTGCGGAAGCTCAGAGAACGCTTCGCCGATTACTTTCAACGTGGAGCTATTACGGCAATCCTTTACTTGTTCGACTCTTTCACGAGCGATAGACCAGAAATGTGTATTATTAATACATAATATTATTAAATATTTTGTCAACTCGCTCAGTGAACCTTTTGTGTTACCGACACCGATCAAAATAATATAAGTATTCAGTGTAAAAAAAAAACTTAGGCACCTTAAAATGAGACTAGGCATATGGCATAATTAACAGTAGCAACTGTCTAAATAGGAGCTTACTTTGGGGTTAGATGTCGCTATATATATATATGCAAGCAACGTCCTAAATTATTTAAATATGTTTTCTTGTATGTATCTTACTAATATTATAAACGCGAAAGTTTGTATGTAAGTATGTATGTATGTATGTGAGGTTGTTACTCTTTCACACAAAAACTACTGAACCGATTGCGATGAAACTTGGAATATAGGTAGCTGGGGACCTGGATTAACACATAAGCTACTTTTTATCCCTATATTCTCGCGGGAACGGGACTTACACGGGTGAAACCGTGGGGCGCAGCTAGTGTTTTTATAAGTTACAGCGCAAAAGCGCACTAACTATTGTGTAAACTGTGGTATAGTCATCTATTTACCTAGAATATAACTAATGTCGTAGGTTTTAATCACATTACGAGTACAAAAAGTTACCTATCCTTTGAAGATTGTTTTAGAGAGCACTTAAGTTTTTCATTGTTTTTCTATTGTAGCTAATATATTTGTGATCTTTCTCTAAAAGGCGAGTTTAACAGACATTAGGTATTATATGTAAAATAAGTCTTCCCGCATTACGTATTGACGTGTTCTTTTATTTGGAGGAATAACCCAAAAATGGTTACTTACTTTGAATTTATCAAAGACGCTTACCGTCATTTTTCTTGTCCCGCAATGAATAACTTAAATAAAGGTTGTACCTATTCACTACTGTTTACTTAGGCAGCTTTCTTCCAAAATAGGTGACCGAATCTGAACACAAATGGTTCATTAATACATGTCAAGTAGAGACTGCGAAAGACGTTTGAACTGAGATCACATCATTAATATCGAAGAACACACGTAGGCGTTGCCGGTCGAAAAGGATACGTCTCTCGAGGCTTTCACCCTTTACGACTTTCATCTATTTGTCAAAGAAAAACTAACACAAAGAAAGGATACTCTCGAATTTGATTTCGCTATTAATTTTACATCGTAGTAGGTACAAGTAATAATTATTCGTAATATATGGTAGGTACCAATTTCACACTGACTTGTCTTTTGCATCTATCTGTGTCAATTTTTGTGCTATCTTTATTGGTATAGTTAATGTATTTTCAGTAGTTTTTTCATGAGGTTGGTACACATAAATGATGCGTTACGAGTTGTTGGGAGTAGGTAGCCGACTGACAAAGGACACCGGGCTTGCACGGTCAACCCATTAGTGCGAGACCAGCGGGAGCTCATGATCACTCTGCTCTCATGTTAATTTATGTGCTTTGTGGCATTGTCCACTGCACAATAGACGCATTTTATAGCATTCGGGTGCTGGACGGTGCACGGTGGACACCCAGATTAACATCAACGCATGGTTTTGCCTTTCACTCGTTTTGTGCAAGAATACAATAGAGTATAACCGGGCAACTGGGCACCTGGCATTAATGGCCGGCCGTAATTGATAGTGTGCAATTATTTATAGACTGTTAGTTATTGTAAAAAAATAAGTTACTTGACATTTTTCAAGCAAAAACATTGTATACCAGAAAACTTTTTACTACCTAACATGGTTTAATTTTATAACTAAAGTTAGCTTCTGGTGACCAAAGGGCTGGCTGCTACTTAGGCCAATGAATCCAAAGAGACAATGCAGCCAGTCTTTTGGGTACCACACCAAGGATGGACTCATAAAATACAAATTAATACTGTATTATTATATTACAAATTAATACTGTATTATTACATAATTAAAATTTAAATAACATAGTAGTTATACCTACCTAAGTAGTCCTAGATAAGATTTTACACCATAAAAATAAAAAGTGCAGACAAGTTATTAATGTCCACGAAAATACAATTATAATCCCATAAACTCTTATAAGTTAAAAGAAGATACAAAGCATTTCAATGTTTACTTACCTCCTCATTTTCAATCTTCAATTCGTCGTCATACTTAGGTTTAGACTGCCCTGTATCAAGTTCTCCATGCACTCTTACCCTATAGACACAGGTAAACACAGGATTTCCCCAATTAGTCATTATCTTTATTCTGACGAAATTAAAGCTTTTCGGTGGCAAATGGAGAACTTCGAAATACTGAATTGGCTTCGCTTCTTTATCGTATTCGAAACTGCCGAAGTCGTGAGCGTATGGGTCTTGACGATATTCTAAACCTTCGACTTGAAATAGACGAGGCGCAGAAGATATTTCTCTGGAACAATGTTAAAACATAATTAGGTGACATATATTCCGGTAGATACTATATAATACATAGGTAAATGTTCTTATTAGATATGCAATTCATAGTCGGAAAATTTTCAAGTCCCATTGGCGAAAAAAATGTCAACTAACTTTGTAGGCGA
This sequence comes from Idaea dimidiata, assembly GCA_949358125.1. Taxonomy (NCBI): domain Eukaryota; kingdom Metazoa; phylum Arthropoda; class Insecta; order Lepidoptera; family Geometridae; genus Idaea; species Idaea dimidiata. The sequence goes on along the minus strand of OX442339.1, from coordinate 6,905,735 downwards.
TATTTGCGGCGAAATATGTTCCAGACTTATAGCAGTAATGTGCACAGGTCCAGGCAGCCGTATCGTTGCTTCTCCCTTTGATCCTCTAAAGGCCCAGCACTCGCCAGGCAAACTCCCAGGGTTTATTATAGCTCTGGCACCTTGACACTCGCGACAAAGCATGTAGGTGAGAGTGTGAAGGGCATAGTTGATTGGAGACTCGTAGATTATGTAGTCTATCGTGCCCCCCGTGTCGACTATCTTAGCACCAACTGATTCTAGCGCGTAATCCGTCATCTGATTAGCAAAAATTACCTTGTTAATGTTTCAGTTTAGAAAGTGGAAGAATAAGAATATGATCACACCCAGTTCCCGACTGGGAGCGTTCAATGATAGGTAAGTCATTTATGTTGCCTTGTTATACTTATCAGTCAGGGATACAGTCAGGCCTTTAAATTTTAATTGATTAAATGGAGAGCCAAGGTACAGAGCATTAGTAGCACTAATAAGTAAAACGATGACCCTATTTTAGATAAAAGAAGAATTGTTTGAAATTAAAAAAGTTAGAAAAGAAGAAAACAAGATATAAAATAGTTTTTTTTTTTTTATTAGCAAGGAAATATATTTCCAAAAAAAATTCAAAAATATATCAAAATATTTTTCCAAAAAATATTTCTATGTTTAAAATGCCTTGAGCAATAAAAACTAAAAGAAATATTAAATTGGAGAGAAAGCGCATCTCATGTTGGGTATGTTTACTGTAAAGTAAACCACCTGATCCAGTCAATAGAGGCTGCAAGGCTTGACCGGTAGATGGCGCTGAGACCAAGCCTTGGTTGGTAAACAATTAGCGAGGAGAGATATGGCCGAAAAATTATACCATGTCACGTGGTTCCTGTGTGGCTCAGTGGTTAGAGCAGTCGCCTGGTTAGCGAAAGAACGCAGGTTCGAATCCTGTCATGGGGATTTTTTGGAAATATATTTCCTTGCTAATAATAAAAAATATTTCTATGTTTAAAATGCCTTGAGCAATAAAAACAAAAAGAAATATTAAATTGGAGAGAAAGCGCATCTCATGTTGGGTATGTTTACTGTAAAGTAAACCACCTGAGCCAGTCAATAGAGGCTGCAAGGCTTGACCGGTAGATGGCGGTGAGACCAAGCCTTGGTTGGTAAACAATTAGCGAGGAGAGATATGGCCGAAAAATTATACCATGTCACGTGGTTCCTGTGTAGCTCAGTGGTTAGAGCAGTCGCCTGGTTAGCGAAAGAACGCAGGTTCGAATCCTGTCATGGGGATTTTTTGGAAATATATTTCCTTGCAAATAAAAAAATATTTCTATGTTTAAAATGCCTTGAGCAATAAAAACAAAAAGAAAGATATAAAATGTCGCGGAGGTAACTCGCGATCGCTATATGTGGCCTACTATGTTCAGCAGTGGACGGATAAAGGCTGAGATATAAAAATATATACTGCAAGGCTCGCGAGATAAGAAGACCTACTATAGGACGGTGGCTCAGCGTAAGCGACGAGAATTGAAAAACCATCTCTACTCGACCTACTTATTTACCTACTTATATAGTATATAGCGTCCCCACCGACCCACCTTACGGTTTAGCAGCAGGGGCCGCTGTACCCGAGCGAACGCCCTTAACGGCGAAGTCAGGGATCGAGTTTAAGACTGATCTAGTCCCCATGCTAGACTGGTTCTCATAAAGAAGAGTAGTCTCGTGCTCAAGGACACTACCTGGTTATTCAGACAGATACCGGAGCAATAAGGCCGCTCACCACCCGCACCTCAATGAGGAGCTAACGACAACCTCGCTGGGGCCGGCAGAGAAGCCACCTTCCACATCTCCAGTGTGGTACGCTCTCCACGCTCACTTCCCAGCACACATCTGTGTGCCTATCAAAGTGACCTACATCCTGGTAAGGATCGGACACGCATATAGCCTGATGTCCAACGCTTGAGAATTGAAAAATAGACTGTACCTGTCTATCGTAGTCGCGCAAGTCGTATTGAGTCTTGCGCAAGGAAGGTTCTATAGCGTCCTTCGCGCGGTCGGCCGACGCTGCCAGTGCAGGCAACACGGCAGATATGCGTTCCATCTCACCTTGCAAGCGTTCGTGCTTGCGATTCACCTAGGTATTATACATAGGTCATTCAGTAGACTTTTTAATGGGAAAAAAATAATCCTACAATTATCATGTTCACAATATAATAATAATATAACGTTTATTAATAAGACCAAAGTTTGCACAAATATTACAATTACAATTTTGATTACATCTAAAAACTTGTTTATTAAGTGTTATTACTTAACAAACAAGTACTATATTAGCATCAAGTACCTACCTAATTCTACATATAGAATCTATACAGCAGTATATAGGTATATTGTATCGTGAAATAGACAATATTGTAGTACCAGAGGCATTTTTTCCAACGTTTCTAGTCTGGTTAGTAACCGTCGTCGCTCCTTATAGTAAAGCTACGCTTTTTGACCTACTACTTATCTACCTTTTTTAAAGCATGTTTTTCTAAGACTGCATAGCATAATAGACAAAGCTAAGAATGTAATATTATAGTAGGTACGAGCTCTACTTAGATATGTAAGGAAGCTTTATACTAGTCTACTACTACGTCGTCTACTAGTTTATACTTATATAATCTTATCAAGAAAGACTACATATTTACTTTATCACATCATTAAAATGATAATCATATTTTCTTTCTTATTACTTATCTTACAAACTTTTAAACGTTTCAAGTAGAATAATATACCTAGTTAAATTATGTTATATTACAAACCTCAGAAAGCCCTCTCATGAGCTGCATGACCACGTATTTGACTTCGCCGAAGCCATCAGAGATCTCCATCGGGCCCCATATATAAGCGTACACGTGAATACCCAGCAGTACCGTTAAGGACACACACACGAACGACTGGAACAAACTCCGAAGGCAACTCCCATCAGTCCTGGCACGCCTCTCGTTTCTCCCATATTCAAAATCCATAAAGATTTTAAATGGATTTTGCTTGGAAATTGTTATAAAATCAAATTGGTTTCAGTTGTTTATTTTGATAGTTTGTCTATTATCATCAATCACTTTGATTTTATCAATCATTATGGCAGCTACAGACAAAACTTGACCAAGCAGTTGGTAAAAAGAAAGAACGAATTAAAAGGTCTTTGGCTCTAAACTACTAGCAGATAGGAGAGTATTGTAGTAATATAAACTCTAAGCAGATAGGTTTTAAAAAAGAATCTGTATTATCTCAGTTTCAAAGGTACCTTGCAGTACATTTCTGCTTTCAAGCAACAGGGTCACCGGAAACCCATTGTCAAAGCGGCAATGCAAAGTGACTAATTCTAGCCAATAGCTCTTTTTTCTTGTGCCAGTAAAATCTCTGAAATTTTACAGCTAGCCAGCTAGCACCTATGATTGTTCCACATAATAATGGAGCGATACATAAGGGAAAAAAACAACGCATTATCACCGTGAAAACCTGTAGCTGTTAAACTTCATAGTTCCCACACTACTGGCATAAGAAAGAAAATACACTATTCAAATCCAGCCTAATTATGAATATAAGTACTTTTTTTTTTTTGGAAACATATATCCTTGCTAAAAATATTTCTATGTTTAAAATGCCTTGAGCAATAAAAACAAAAAAGAAATAAAAGTACTTCTTAAAATAAAACGCCATATCAGAATTTACAATTTACTTTAATACAAAATAGCAGAAAAATTTCAACTATTCGATCTCGACCTTGCGACTTACTTATTGTAATACATTGTTAAGAACCAAGATTAAATAAGATGACATATTTGTAAGCTGCATTACAGCGGGTAATGTGTTCAAGCCTTCTGCTGCTGACTGTACTCGAGCTGCGCGGCGGTAACAGACTTCATAGACTCGTGCGCAGCGTGAACGTTCGCGCGCCATGCCAGCAGCACCGACCGCAGCTGCAATCGAAACAAAAGTTATTGGTATCTAATCTATGGCCGAAAACAGGTTCCTGTGTTAAATCTATGGTCAAAAACAGTTACCTGTATTAAATATATGGCCAAAAACCAGTTATTAGAATAGATTAGATAAAACTTTATTGTACCAAAAAATTACAAAACAAAAATTACATAAACAAAGACTTACAGCTATTTATAATAAAGCAGCCTTTTCGCTAAAAGCGATCTCTTCAAGGCAACGTTATATGTAAGCATTAAATCTATGGCCGGAAAACAGTCGCCTGTGATAAATCTATGGTCAAAAACAGTTACATGTATTAAATCTTCGGTCGAAAAATAGTTACTGTTAATTTACACTACAACAAACTCAACCCTTTCATTTAGTCTCGACAAAAAGCAAACCTAAAAACCATTCAGTAACCTGTGTTACGAGTAGACATGGGGCGGGTACCCGGTTTGGATCCGGTACCCGGCGGATCCGGCACTTTTTTTAGGATCCGGCCGGGTACCGGGTAATGGTGCCGGGTATCCGGCTCTGCCGGGTAATTTGAGAGACCAAAAATAATGAAACATATTACACTTTTTAAATTATTTATTATGCTGAACACAAACGGTAATCATTATAATTATGTTTTGCTCACTAATTTATCAGAAAGAACTAAAAAACCTAAATATATATATTTTTTTTAATATTGGTAATTTAAGATGGGTAAGTTGTGATGTAAAACCGCCAATTTTTCTGCGCAAACAATCACCCGCACCCCGCGGGAACATGCGCTAGCCAGCCGGTACGCGGCGATTCGAGCTATCAAAGACGCCAGCCAGCGCCACCTCTATTTCACTTCAGTTGCGCCTGAGCGTGCAAGGGAGACACACGCGTCACGACGCGTTACCGCTGCCGGGTACCCGCCGGGTACCCACGAGTACCCGGCGCAGAATGTGTCGGGTACCCGTTCAACGAGTACCCGGCAAAACCACTACCCGCCCCATGTCTAGTACGAGTAAAACTGTTTCTTGTAACACCCTATTTTCTTTGTCTTTTACTTAGCCAGTTTTCAAACTAGCCTACTAAAAGTACTGGTACATTACCTGCTGCCACTGCGCCGGGCCGAAGGTGCGATGCATGGTGCTGGACACGCTGACCGTACGCTGCGCCTGGTCCATGCGGGCGCGGACTAACTTCGTCTTTAGAACTGAAACATTACAGATTTCTTTAAGATAAAGGTTTGCATTTATTTATATGGACGGCCTCTGTGGCGCATCAGGCGGATGCTCGACTGCAATGTAGAAGGCTGCGGGTCCGATTCCCGTCGGGCGCAAATATTTATTCTTAAAAATAAATATTTGTTTCTGGTCTGGGTGTCTTTCTATGTATAATATATATGTATTTATAATGAAAAAAAGAGTATATTATGTAGTATATCCGTTGTCTTATACTTATACTACAAGCCTAGTGCTTAGTTTGGGACTAGATTGAGCTGTGTGCAATGTCGTGCAATATTTATATTTGTTTATTAGTCCTCTACGCACCAACGGGAAGCGACGATGAGGCGACGGTGTAACATGCTTGCCTAGAAACCTAGGTTGTACATAGGTAGGTGGAATATCAATATGGACAGAGAGCTCCACTTCTTAGCAGTATAAGATATAAGAAATATAGGACAGATCAACCACATACTAATAAGAAACGGGAAGGCTAATCAGACGGTTGATAATCTCTAATTTTAAACTCCTGATTAAAAGGTTTTATTTATTTTTATCTAAGCCTATTTTTAGGATCAGAAAATGCTTAACAAAATTTGCTAATTTGTGACTTCTCCCCTCATAGATTCACTTTTATGAGGTGATAGCCTAACAGACTACAATAAAAACGCTTCTAATTAAGTGATTTTTCAAAAGATTATTATTTCTTATCGGTTGTGAACCAATTATGGCCATTTGGAAATCAGCTAGTATCAAGTATCATTATTATATGCAAGCTTAGAGTATATATTACTTATGCAAGTTATTTGCATCTAAACAGTTAAGACGTCATTGTTAAAGTCAAGTCGAGGGAATCATTTCAAACACGGGGCGGCCAATGATTACAATGATTGTTCACGGAGCTTTGGAGACAATGCTAAAGTCCATTTTTTGCACCAATCTTCACTTTCATTACACTTGGGCACCTTCACGAAACTAAATTGATTATATGCCCTCGAAATTAAACAATTTACAGGCATTTGAACTAAGTTCCATAAAAATGAAACTTTAGCAACACATCTCCTCAACGCGTTGCCGCCAAGACTCCCAAAAGATTATTGTTTTAAAGATGTTACAGTTTACCTTCAATAATGAATGCTTCAACATCCTTCTCTTCAATCTGCAGTTCCGATGTGATATCATCAAATGAAATATCAGGGTTGTTTTCTGCCATTTGCATAAAGGATAATATTCTCATTTTCTTTATATTCTGCTCGTGATTCAGACCTGTAAATCAAAACAAAAGTGACAACTTTTGGAATTATCTATACATATTATACTAGAGCAACGCGACGCCCTGCAGTTCGCCTGTATGCTTTAGCATGCATTTTTCATGCAGGTTGTATGAATGAAAACAGTTCAGACAGATAGACAAGAAAGTGATCTTGTAACATTGATCTTATAGTAGTACTTTATTAACCTTTTAAAGTTAAAAATAATTACAAACATAAATAGATCATAAACAGTTTTACCCACGACGGAATGGAGCAGGGTATATGCATTTAGGGTGAGAGGTTGTGTGTTGGTGCGCGCAATTAAATGTTCCCATTTATCTTTAAAATGGTTGGACTGATTTGGGTGCGGTTTTCAGTAAAATGTTTGTATAACTAGTAAAAGATGGTTAATATTATCAGATTGTAGGCTGATATATACAAGATGTAACAGGTAAGCCCTTTTAATCCGAAAGGGGGTTGTTCTAGACGTCTAGGCGAACACCTTTTGTTCTACGACTTTTGAAAATTCGAACTTTTTTTTTTAAATTTTGAGATTATGTTTCACTGGAAAAACAGCTGTTTTTGAAAATAAAGGTAATTGAAGGTTTGATTGTAGTAGACCAAACTAAATGAAAGAACAACATAAGGTCAATGACCTCGAACTCTAAGAAACAGCTGATTTTCAAGTAAACTTTACACCTAAATTTTTCGAAAAGTACTTCGAATTTTCAAAAGTCGTAGAACAAAAGTTGTTCGCCTAAACGTCTAGAACAACCCCCTTTCGGATTAAAAGGGCTTACCTGTTACATCTTGTATATGTAATTTGAAAAATTCATAGTAATAATAAATATTTGATATTTGTTCAACACTTACCCTGAGAATGCACAAACTCTTTGTGATTCTTATAAAAGGCTTGGTAACTTGAAAGCTTCTCCGCTACAAATATATTCAGTAAATCGTGTATAAGTTCTCCTTCGAGGAACCTGACAGGTTTGAGAGACAGCAGAGGGTCCAATAGGAATGTGTTGGGGTCAGCCAAGGCAGTAGCGATGCATTTTATAGCATCTTCACGAGCATATGATGCGTTTTCGTCAGTGTATGTACCGAGTAGTTCAATCATGACTTTCGCTGCTAGTTCACTGCAAGTAATAAATTACTTTTTATTGTATTTTTTCTTATAAGATTAGAGCGAAATGACTTTATACGAAAATCTTATTGTACATTTTTTTATCTTTTTTCTTAGAAGATTTTTATTTTTTCTTATTAGATTAGACCATAAAGACTTCATTCATATACACTTCTCATCAAAAAAATCGAAACAGTACTACAATTACAATTGGATGGGATGAGTTATAGTTATCTTATTTTCTCTTGTGTAGCATGAGAGCAGTCATTAGAGCCCGGGGAGGCAATACGAGATATTGAATAAACATTTTTTTACGTCTTTATTTCTAATAGCTAATGAAATTAAATTTTAATTTGAAATATTAATCTTTGTTAAACATTACCTTATAATATCCGCAACAAACTGGCATTGTTATAGTTTTATTTGTTTAATACAAGAATAAGTTAAAGTCTTTCAAACTTATACTTCTGAGGTGTTTTGATTTTCTTGATAGGATGTGTATGATTTGATTACAGGCATATTGAGTATTGACTATACTTTTCTATGGTTAGTATGGTCAATTAAGCTGAAGGTGATATGGTATAGGTGCTGGTAAGCTATAATAATAATTCTTTTATTCAGGAATATGGGTTGTTTACAAATTTACATTAGATGTTAGGTGTATAGTTCTTTGGCTATATTCTACCTAGAAGGTGTCTGAGTTATCTTATCCTAAGTTAATTATGTAATAAATGTCCTAGGCAATACAGTGTAATGTTACATGATACAATATTGTATAATTAGTAGTGACCAGTAGGTATGGTCATGGTCAATGAAGTCTTACCTACTGTACCAACCCCAATTAATTTTAAATAAACTAGTAGTTCGCCCCGAACTGAGACCTCACGAGAATCCATTTACAGAGATTTTGTCTTTTGTAGGATTTTAACACCAACAGCTTTATTTTTTTACAAAATAAGAATTATTATTAAACGAATAAATATAACGAAAGACAAGAAAAACGATAACATAACAAGAATTATTCCTTAATTACGACAATCGACCACAATTTGTAACATTCCCTACAAAAATGTCAGATCTTGGAGTATATATCGCAAGCAAACGCAACGATACCGCGATCTAGGAGGTATGTTGAGCGCCATCTATTGACAAATTTTTAGAACTTGATTATTTTCTCTATTTGCACCCCCTATCTCCCCAACCCCCCTACCGATCCGGCTCATCTTCGAACTCATAAATTCTATGGACCTAAACTACGCGCATACCAAAATTCATGAAGATCGAAGCAACGATACTCAAGTTATCTTCGAACAAACATACAAAGATACAAGCGCCAGGCCCGTCTACACTGGACCTCACTCGCTTCGCTCGTTCGGTCAATAATTTTATTAAGGGCAGAAAACAGAAAAATAAAATAATAATACCTGTTAGTATCTTTTAACACAGAATGAAGTAATCTATACAACTTCTGCATCTGTTCCTTGGACGGCGGGCAGTCTGCGAACTCCTTTCTCAGCTGGTCCACTCCAAGGAATACCTCTCTTACATAGCCCACTCGAGCAGCCAGTTCTATGACGTGGTAGTAGACATGGTAGCGGAGGGGCGATTGGGGCTCCAAGTTGTTGTATAGGCGCCAGAGACTGCAATTTAAACAATAAATCATTAAAATTAAACCCCTTTTGTTAGTATTAATTACCTAGTGTTTTTTATTTTTAGCATTATTACAATGCACATCATTAAATTATCGCTAGAAAATATGATTATGAATTTTGTAATAGGGTTTTAATTTTTTTTCTCACTACAATTGATTTGAATTATTTAGACAAAACTTCAACTTCAACCTGTGTACTTAATGCAGTTGGTCCCGGTTGTTATCTCTGATAACAGTCATTAGGTCAAGTTAGAGACCCATCAACCTGAAAAAACTCTAACACTAGGTGAACCACACCACTATATGAAAAGAAGAATGTTAAACTGTTTGTTATTGATCATAATATAAACATTTGTTACTTACGATTGTAAGGCCACCATTCCAAGTTTAGGTCCTGGAGCTTTTGTCAATCTTTGACTGAAAGCCAATATCAGATTTTCACCCCTTTCCAAAGGTATCTGTAATGTAAATTCTGACTATAATAAAGGGTATGTTTTACTGAGATCAGCCTAAACAACTATAAGTATAAAACAATACAAGCAAACTGAAAAGGTTCAATACTGTAATGTTAATAATTTAATAGTTGTCTCAAAGAATTATTACAAAATATGATTTTTGGAATAGGAATTTATGATTCTTGGTTTTGTAAGTTGTGTGCTTAGCTAAATAAAAAGTAGCCTTTCTATTTAGTTTGTTGGTAGTATTTGGATGATAGTAAACCTTCGCGTACCTAAGAGTTTACTTACCGAAACCATGATAGAAACAATGCTATTCAAGATAGCTTCAATGTCTGATTCATTTGTTTCCTTGAAACAAGCATCACACACTCCGACGATCTTGTGCAAATCATCCTCGATTCCTTTTGGTGACTTCTCTTCTGAGATCTCAGCACCCAAACCTTTGAAGTATTTCCTTAGTTCCAACGCCTAGAAATTACAAGAATTAAGCATACAATCCTCACTAATTAAGCACATACGGCAGGTCGAATAGGTTATGTTGATTTACACGACCATTATTAGTAGTTTACCTGATCTTCTAGCGATATATCCATAAATACTGCTGGGCCCTGCATTTTGACTGATTCAACAGTTACGATAATTCAGATTATCAGCTTATTTGTAATAAAAATTGTAAAATTCAAGAAAAACAAGCCATGCCACAACACCACTTTTGACAAGAACAGAAGAACAGATTTTATTTCTTATCGGTTGTGAACCGATTATGGCCATTAGGAAATTAGCCAGTGTCATGTATTTTAATATATTATGCAAGTTATTTGCATCGAAACAGTCAAGTCGTCATAGTTAAAGTCAAGTCTAGGGAATCATTTGTAAACACGGCGGCCATTTACAAACAATCTTCACGGAGCCTTGGAGACAACACTAAGTCAATGTTTTGCACCGATTTTCACTTTCATTCCACTTGTACACCTTCACGAAACTAAATTGATTAATATGCCCCCGAAATTAAACAATTTGCACGCATATGAACTAGGTTTCACAAAAATGAAAATTTAGCACCACATCTCCTCAACGAGTTCCCGCCAAGACTCCGAAGAACAGATTAAAAAGAAAATTGAAGCAATTAGCAAACAGACAATATAGTGACAAACAATGACAAAGAGTTTTGGCGGGAACGCGTTGAGGAGATGTGGTGCTAAATTTTTTATTTTTCTGAAACCTAGTTTAAATGCGTGCAAATTGTTTAATTTCGGGGGCGAATTAATCAATTTAGTTTCGTGTACAAGTGCAATGAAAGTGAAAATCAGTGCAAAACATGGACTTAAGCATTGTCTCCAAAGCTCCATAAACAATCTTTGTAAATGGCCGCCGTGTTTCCAAATTATTCCCTAGACTTGACTTTAACTATGACGACTTGACTGTTTCGATGCAACACTGCATAATTTCTAAATGGCCATAAAGGGTTCACAACCGATAAAAAAACAAAGACAAAGCCATAGATTAATTTCCTCTGTGGACAAAGCAAACCATAGCATAATACTTGACACTGGCTACTTTTCAAATAGCCTTTTGGTTCACAACCGATTTGAAATAATAACAAAAATATTGTCAATGTCAAAAAAATAAACAAATACACGTGTGGGGTAGGATTTTTGTATTTTTTCACGTTTCTAATGAAAAAATAAGTTGTAAATCATGAGCAGTTTCACAAAATTGACCGATTCTCGTGTAACAATTAACGGTACAAAGCTAAAAAACAATTTACCTTTCGTATCATCTGGAATTCCTTCATTGGATCATGTTGTCGGTAAGCCGAAAGAACAAATAAAAATTGTATCATAGTTTTAGTTGTTTATCTATCACATCAAAAGACGATTCCAACATTTATTAAGTTGTTTCAAAAACTTTTGTGGCCAATCTGTGCCAAATGTAAGAAACTTAAATGAAATTGTAAATTCATTCCGATTTACAAAACAATTAACCCGAAATGGTCGCAATAGTCTACCATGCCTTAGAATAAAATATCTAATAAAATATCAATGTCTTGAAAAATGAACTAAGATGTCCTAGTTGTATTACTGGCTCTGTAATGCGACTGAAGTCTTATGTTGTAGGTGGTGGTATACCAGCAGGGAGTGTCTTTGCTGTTGGTAAGTTCTTTACAATCTATTTATTACATGATGAAAGTAAAAAGGTTAAAGGTTTTAGTACATAATCACATAATTGGGCTATTGTATGCATTGATATAACAAGAAACGTCAATAGTCACTACAAATGAGACAACAAAACAGTGACGAGCCGGCACACTGGCTTCGGTTGATTGTGGAAAGGTATATCATTGCTATCTCATTCATGCTATAGTCTGGAATGTCCCACTATCTCTGTCTCACGGTATTGTTACCATGTGTGCCAGATAAGGGTCCACTCGACTGGGGACACCACTAACTAACATTAGGCACAATTTACCCATTCCAATTCAATTCCACATTTTCCATTCCATTTTTTTCAGTTTTTTATTTTAGTGATAAGTTCTGATTTTGACTATTTGCCTGTGAGTGTTTCTAGCTCATTTATCAAATAGGAAATGTTAGACCATAACATATCTTCACTTATTTGGTTAATGATTATATGTGATTTAATTATAAATTTATTTTGATAGTATAAAACTGACCTACATTTTCTTGATGTCAGTGAACTAAACAAATACACACTACTCACTAGATAGGTGCTAACCTATCTCATGCTAATTTAACCTTATCTGACCTGATAGGAAGCAACAATGAGGTTGATGGTATAACATGCCTGCTTAGCAGAAATTTATTTACTCTAGACTTGAAGACTCAAAGGTTGTAGTTAAGGGTGAATATCAATATGGACAGCCTACCTACTTTGTTTCTGAAATAATGCAATTTCTATTTAATTACAGAGGAAGATGTGCTTGGGAACTACAGCAGGATTCTATTTAAGTACTTCTTAGCTGAAGGTGTAATTTGCAAGCATTCATTGTTTGTTGTATCTGCTGATGAAAACCCTAAAGAAATTGTAAGTGTACTTTCACAAAAGTCATAGATGAGTAAGAAAATAGTTATACAGGGTAAACCATTTCGATGGGCTTTCAGGGGGATATCCTAAACTATAAAATTTAGCTAAAAATGCTGAAAGAGTTGCATCCCCGATTTTGGCAAAAACCAACATGGTTATTATTAATTTTTTTTAAAATTATTAGGTACCCTAGCCAGAAATGCAACCTTGTCTTTTTGCAAAAAAATAAAACATCCCTATATTATTGTACAGACCAATAGTGTGTTAAATTATGAGAAATGTCTGTATATAATTCTGTGGCGAATTGATAGTTTTTTACTTGCATTGGTCCTAATACTGCGCTCAGATATAACTATTCTATCTTTTTTTCAACTGATCAAATTATAAAGAGATGACCTCCTTGACTGAAAAGAAACTCAATTAATTTAACTCAAAAACTTTGAGTTAAGTTTTCTTTTTAGTTTCAGAGTACTACTGGATATAAAAATTTATTTTTAATGTTAATTTTTATAATTCATTTGCATCTTCTTGTGATTATTTGGTGTTTGTTTGTCACATACAACAAAATTAAAAACAAAAAAGCCTTAAACAACACAATGTCTTCATTATTTCAATCGTAGTTTAATATTACAGGTCAAAGAACTACCACAGCCATGTACAACACAAGATGACGAGGTAAACACAACAACCGCCAGTATAGACACCATGAAAATAGCTTGGAGATATGAAGGGCTAACTCCTGTAGAATCCTCATTCGGCAGCAATTCTTCCTTCGGTCACAATTTTGATTTAAGCAAGCATATTGACAAAGACACAATTAGGAATAGCGATATCTTTTACTATGATTTGAGTAATGATGTTAATGAAGATAAAAGTATAGGTAAGTGGAAAGCAAGTAAGTTTGAAAGCAAAATAACTTCAGATTGATATTTTTAACTGAAAGGTTTATGCACTGTTTTGCCCCGTTTTTGCGGTTTTACCCCGGTAAGCTCTGGTCCCGCGGGAATAACGGGATAAAAAGCATGTATTAAATCAGATCTCCAGCTATCTGCATACCAAGGTTTATCACAATCAGTTTTGTAGTTTATGCGTATTTAAAACAAACTAACAAACATCTAAACTTTCTTGTTTATGAAATTAATGAAGATTAACAAATACCATAGCTTAAATAATAATAGTTTGCTCTGCATATGCTCTACTTTCCTCTGGGCATGGCTGACTAGGCTGGGAGGGTGATATAGGTGTTGGGCAAGCCTACTCCACCTGATAATGTCCCGGGCACTACAGTGCCGTAAAATAACATGGATTAAAAGTTGCTTGCGGTGTATAAATCATCTAAAATTAGATGAAAAAGGCTACCTGTGCCTAACTTATATAGATAATTTACGAATATTTAGAATATTTAGAAATATTTACGTGATTGTATTACAATCACGTAAAAACTACTGAACCGATTGCGAAGAAAATGCAGATATTATAGGTCGGGCGAACACCCGTCTGCAACGAAGAAGGTTGCGGGTTCTATTCCCGCTTCAAACAAATGCCTGTGTTAAAATAAATGTCTGTTAAGATAGATAGACATCTTTAATTGTATAACATTTAGACATAAGTAACACAACAAACATAGATAAAAGTAAATACAAAAAATGAGCTTAGATAGTCACAAGACAAGTATCCTAGTAGGCTTTTAGGCCAAATAGCTTTTGATACCATTTCTTTAAAAACAGAACACAATGTGAACCTAAAACAATACCAATTAACCAAGTTTAAATTGTTCCAGGTTTTAAAAATCCAATATATCATAAATTACTCTCCAAAATAAAAGACACAGTGTCCAAAGAAGAATATAGAAGTAGAACGAAAGACAGTAAAATACTTCGAATTGGGATACACTCGCTGGGTTCACCCACTTGGCTTGGATTTAACTGTGGCGAACTAAATAGTTCTGGCAACTTTGGACAAGATCTGTTGAAGTTTATGTACTGTTTGAGAGTTGTAGTGAGGGATACAAATGCAGTTGTCTTTGTTACGATTCCTTCACATTTGTTTGAGGTAAGTTAAAGTCGGTTTCTGCACTGCTACCATGAGGTGATACGTAAATACAGCTCTATATAGTCTATAATTAACTCATCCCATGACAAACAATATTTTCTCGTGTTTTATTTAATAACGGCATTATTAAAATACCGAGCTTTCGCTAAATTTACAGTTATCTTTTTCAAGGTTGACACTACCTGTAACCAAAGATAACTGTAAAGTTAGCGAAAGCTCGGTCTTTAGCAATAAGGCTGCTTTTCCACCAGATATATGCTATGCAGCTATGCTGCAAAGATGTGAAATATACGCTACGAAAATACGCTAAGATATGTGCACCAAAGAATATGATTAGTGGATATCAAACGCAGCCATAGCAACGTAGCATAGCACATCTCTGGTGAAAAAGCAGCCTAATGCCGTTATGAAATAAAACGCGAGTAAAACCCCGTAAATATTGTGTTTTATTATGCAAAATCGCGAAAACCTTAGATAAAATTATCATCCGATGACTTCAAATTTTATGGGTTGAATCGAAAACTTCGAGTTTCGATGTTGCATCGCTCTCGGCAGCTTTAAAGTCTGTTATAGACCCAAATTTATTACATCATTGACATATTTTGCAAATATATTAGGCAATAGTTTTACGGCCAGTGTCTGTCTAACAACTGTCCCTTTTAAGACCGAATAGTTTACCCGTCACCACGCAGGGAGAACTTAGGGTTCGCTAGTTTTCCCCATGCCTTAATCGCCTTTTACAACACCCATGGGAAAATATGGGGCGGCTATTCTATACCGGGGCTACAAAGTGGATGGATGCCGACTCGAAAAAAAAAAGTAGGAAGCAATCATGGCATTATAGCGAGTGGCAGAAAAGAAGAGTAGATAATACAAAAATCATAGCCAAACGATAATAATTTCAGATTATAATCTGAAGTTTTGGTTCCTTGTATTTGTCAATTTTTCTATAGAAAGAACTGTCAAATGGTTGCATTAATTAAAAAATGAATTATACTTTCCACCCTAGGGATGAAATAAGCCACTTTCAACCCGGCTATCTACCAATGAAAGTTAAACTTTCGAAACAGGAGAGATGAAAAACCTTTTTTGTTACAGGAAGAGCACATAATCAAAAGAATACTATACTTGGTAGATAATGCAGTGAAGATAGAATCGTTTGCCGGTTCTAGCAAAGAAACAAACCCTGTGTTCAAAGATTATCATGGGTTGTTCCACGTCAGCAAGTTGTCAGCTTTGTACTCGCTCGTGCCTTACGTACCTCCGAGCTTGGATCTCGCCTTCAAACTCAAGAGAAAGAAGTTTTTGATTGAAAAACTGCATTTACCTCCAGGTAAGTCCTCACATGTATACAGTACTAGCTGTGCCCGTGGTTTCAGCCGCGTAATTCCCGATCCCCATTCGCATAAGTCCCGTCCCGATCTTGAAGAACATCAGGATAAAAAAATGAAAATATTATACACATTAAATATAACTAATATAGGTCTCCAGTCGCATATCAAGTTTCATCGTAATCGGTTCAGTAGTTTTTGCGCGAAAGAGTAACAAACATATTACGCACAAACTTTCACATCCCACTCCCCACAAATATTATAAATGCGAATATTTAGAAATATTTACGTGATTGTATTACAATCACGTAAAAACTACTGAACCGATTGCGAAGAAAATGCAGCAAACATAGATAAAAGTAAATACTATAAATGAGCTTAAAACTAAGTTGTACAAAGGGGCGGTCTAATCGCTAAGAGCCACTTCTTACAGGCAACTTTTACTGTATAAGTATTAAGAGTCTACCGTCTATACTATAGGTAAATATTTACGTACTTTCCTAAATATTTATTTATATTTCTTCCAGAACTTCAAGAGACGAGTGAACGAGAGCAAGACGATATAACAGCCGTACCTCAAGTCAACTGTGGAGGATTTAGGAAGAAAGATATTGATTTTTAGTCTGTCTTTTAGTATTATATTTCTAAAATAATTAATTCTATGTCACGGTCGCTTTGAACGAAGTATTTCGGACATTAACTCTTTACCTTCCGTAACTTGTTGCCCAACCAAAAGTTGCCCGGAAGAGACCGCTATAAGCGATCAATATTGTGTGTACAATAAGTAATTTATCAGACACTTGCTGCGGCCCGCGGTTTCACCCCCGTATTACCGATCCCTTGGGAATATCGGGGGAAAAAAGTAGCCAATTGTACTCCTCGATAATGTAGCTTTTTATTGGTAAAAGAATATTTGAACTCAGTCCAGGATTTTCGAAAGTTATTCATTACAAACAAACAGACAATAAAATAAAAAAATATTGTACGACATGACACACAGCGCTATCTGGCCCTGAACTAAGCTCTAAGCTTGTACCATGGGTACTAGACAACGGATATACTACATATTATACCTGTTTTTTTTGTAAATAAAATCATAATATGATACATAGAATACACACAGAACCAGAAACAAACATTTATGGTCAGCAGAAATATTTGATCCCGGCAGGAATCGAACCCGCAACCTTCTGCGTCGCGGTCCGGACGTCGCCCGCCGCGCCACAGAGACCGTCATAAATCTTTCCTCTTCATAAATAGAAATATATTGACGTCCCTCTCTCACAGATAACTACGTGAGGTGCTATTATTATGATATTATGACTCATGCCATCGTGCGATCAATCATACAAGTATATTTTGAACCTACTGCATCCCTTTGTTTCACTTGCGTAAGTCGTATTCCCGCGGGAATTTCAGTATAAATAGTAGCCTATGTTTTATTCCAGGTCTCCAGCTACCTATATTCCAAGTTTAATAGCATACGATTCAGTAGGTTTTGCGTGATTGAGTAACTAAGTCACAGACATACATACAGACTTTCGCGTTTATAATATTAGTAAGATGTGCTAAATTGACCGTCATACGATCGTACTATCCGACCAAATTACTCTATGAGCGAGCAGTTTCATCGCACGATGAAATCGAATCGCTTCATCGAGCGACAAGCATTTATGACGAAGCGACGCGGACGCAGTGGCTGAGTGAGATAGCGCGATATTTACGTAAGAGCGACAAAGACAAAACCTATAGAGATGTTAATGTACGAAATTCTTCACAAAAAAGCAACCGAGGTTGCCATAAGAATTATTGTAACAATTTACACTGCAATATCAAATATTCTATATAGAAATACATTTTATGTTAGTATTACTGCTTGTTTGAATTGACGGCAGAAGTGCCCGTTACGAAATAACATTAATATTCAGTCGTTTTTACTTATATCATCATCATCATACCATCGGAGAGCAACATAAACACTGTTGGAAATTGAACTTTACGCCGAAGTCTAAACTACATACAGATATTTAAACTCATTTTGGCGCGCAGAAGTAATGAACGCGTAAGAAATATGTTTGCGTCAGAACACAATTTTTATAAATAAATTGTTGGACGTTGCACATTAGCTCAATTTAGCTCTAAACTAAGGATCTAGGCTTGTACTGTAGGTACTAGACAACGGGTGTACTACATTATAATACTTACCTTTTTTGTCAATACATACATATAAAAAATACCCAGAGCCAGAAACAAACATGGCCAACTTGTCTCCAGCGGGAATCAAACCCGCAATCTTTTGCGTTTCAGTCGGCGGTTTGCCCGACACGCCACAGAGTCGTCAAATAAAATTAAAACTATTGTTTTGGACAAATGATTAAAATCTGAACCTTTTTATGGAAATGTGTCTTTCTAAACATTTTTGTTGAATTTATTTATAT
Source organism: Idaea dimidiata (assembly GCA_949358125.1). Taxonomy (NCBI): domain Eukaryota; kingdom Metazoa; phylum Arthropoda; class Insecta; order Lepidoptera; family Geometridae; genus Idaea; species Idaea dimidiata. The sequence continues at coordinate 6,887,225 of OX442339.1, read as the reverse complement.
TGTTCTTATGTTAAAAAAGTAATGTAGTGTACCTATGTATGATTGTCTCCATCCTACAAAAACTAAAACATGAATTAACTTTTAAAACTACTAAACTCCTTTAGCAAATAACTGCAACGGTTTTCCTAATATACCTCGGTCTCACACACGCTATTAACAGTATCTCCATCTACATACCTATATCTTTACTATACAAATACAAACTTTACGCACACACACAATCACCCGCCAAGTTAGATTTAAACATTTACATGTAACAGTAAGCCAAGCATTAATTTTAAACAAAAATGCCTTAATTATTAGTCACCCCACCTGTTCAACAGAGCGGATCTCCCCGAAACCGGCGCGTCTATTCATCGTATGAATTTGTTTTTATTCACAAACGTGCAATAACATCACATTGACACGGCCGGTCGCGGCGTGGTTCTATTGAAAGTTTAGTGAATTATTTGTTGCGAAACATGAGGTGTAAAGTTGATTCTAGTGCCAGATTGCTGTTTGGGAGTTTTAATACTATTTTCTTTGTAAGTTTGTTTCAATTTTTTTAACTATAATTAATATAACTACTTAACTATTTTTAGTACGATTAGTCTGTCCGGCCTGAATATTATTAACAGCTTAGTTAAACATGCTCAAAAAGACAAGCCTTTGTTGTAATCATAATATAGATAAACAGTACTACAATAGTAAATGTTAAACTATACTAGTAATATTGCAATTAGTAAACATTTCAATGGAGAAAAATACGTCCATTTACGGTAGGTATATTTACTTCTCCGCATAAAAAACCACTAAACCAGTTGCGATGAAACGTAGAAGCATTCACTCCGAAATGCTTACATTTGCCCAAATTGTATGTCTTAAAAACAGACTCAGGCATAGCACACACACATGATTGTTTATTGATGAAACGATTTGACTACTTTGTTGTCTTTGATCACAATTGGGATGTACACAAGCCCGCCCATTGTGCCATATTTGTTTTTGGTACAAATGAACCAAAAATTTCGTAATTTGTTTTTACTGCTCAAGGCATATCTACTAGAAACGTCTACGCAGAGACGCGAGTTCAAGTCTCGAATTTTTGAAGATGGCGCCATTCTATTTCTAAATCTTTCAGGGTTGTGGCTTCATAGAAGTCGTATGTGGTTTTCTCCTGCTATGCGACACGAAGAGGCTTCTAATGTCTCGGCTTCTGATGTCGCCTGAAAGCGGGCTCGTGCAACCTCCTTTCTATTACTTGGCTCTGGTGCTTTTAGCGGCTGGTCTGGCTATATGTGCTACCGCCGCTTTAGGCTGCTGGGCTAGTTATATGCCGGGATATACGATACTAACCATTGTAAGTATAAATAAATATTGCACGACATTACACAACGCAATCTCTTCCCAAACAAAGCACTACAGGCTTGTACAAATACAAATATTTTATCCACAGTTACAAGTCTTACTTACTTACAAGAACTTACTAAATTAATCATCACATTATTTTAATACTACTACGGTACTATAGGTACCTACTAGACAACGGATATACTATTTTAATACTTTTTTTACCCGGCTGCAAGGAAAGGGTTATTTGTAAAAATACCTAGGTACATGTGATACACCGACCACTAACAAATATTTATTTTTTAATCATAAATATTTGCACCGGGCTAGAATCGAACCTGTAATCTTCTAAAATATTTTATTTATCCGGTTGTATTGCGTTTTTATTCATTATTTAAACGAACCGAGCTTTCGTCAACTTTACAGTTGGCTTTTTCAAGGTTGACCGACCAACCGGTTGGTCGGTTGGTTTAAATAATGAATAAAAACGCGATACAACCGGATAAATAAAGTGTTTTATTATGCAAAATCGCGAAAAGAAATTCTGCAATCTTCTGCATTGCAATCGGGCCTTACGGCTGCCGGGCCACAGAGTATATCTATCTACTTATTAACCCAGATGTGACTACTGGGTTTTATAACGTCGCCACCACCGCTTCCCTTTATCTGGATACATATCTAAACCCAGTCCCGTTCCCGTCATCTGGGAATATCGGGATAAAAAGTAGCCTATGGGTTATTCCGGAACTCCAGCTAAATATATACATACTATCTATCCAAGTGCCTACCGAGTTTCATCGCAACCGGGTCTGCGGTTTTTGCGTAAAGGATCAACGGACATATACAGATACATACACCTTGTAAACTTTTACCTTTTTAATATTAGTTGGATTGGAAAGCTCCACCATTCCTCTCGTGATTGAAAGTGGTGATGTAACCTAAGATGTAGCACGGAACTAAGAAGAAAGAAAAAGAAATAAAATACTAAAGAAGACGGGTAGGTACATACATTGACTATGCTCCCATCGTCTGTTTAGAGACGATTTATATTAGACCGTCACGAGCACGAGCTTCGTTGTCCATTGCTCGGCGAGCAGTCGAACTGTCTGTTGCAACCGAGTGCCGGCCGAGCAATGGACAACGAACCTCGGACTCGGCCGACGCTCGTGACGGTCTAATATAAATCGTACCTTATATCCTTTTCTTCGTTATCGTAACGTCTCTTTCCGCATGACGGACTTGATGCAAAGCAGCCCTAAGTCAAACAAGCATGAAGCATTAAAAATTAACCGGCCAAGTGCGAGTGGGTTTCGTGCACGAAGGGTTCCATACCATTATCTATGCAACGTTCACCTAGGTCTCGGTGTGTGTCTGTAAATTGGAGCAAAAAACGACAAAAAGAAACACGTTTGTTGTATGGGAGCCTCATTAAATATTAGTATAATTTTGTTATTTATTAGTAATCTGTTGCGGCAACAGAAATACATCAATTGTAATTTCAACTATCTAGCTATCACGGTTCATGAGATACAGCCTGGTAACAGACGGACAGCGAAGTCTCAGTAATAGGGTCCCGTTGTTACCCTTTGGGTACAGAACCCTAAAAAAAGTATTAGACAAAATATCTTACTTTATTTCTTATCGGTTGTGAACCGATTATGGCCATTAGGAAATTAGCCAGTGTCATGTATTTTAATATATTATGCAAGTTATTTGCATCGAAACAGTCCTGTACTCTACAAGATCAATCTTGAGGCCTCTTTACTGTACAATAATTCGTCGAACTTGGACTTATATTATTCACCTCACCATTTTTGGCTCAATTGCAGCCTTGTGGCAAGCAGAAGCCAATAACTAAGAAGAAGAAGAAGAAGAAGTCGTCATAGTTAAAGTCAAGTCTAGGAAATCATTTGTAAACACGGCGGCCATTTACAAACAATGTTCACGGAGCCTTGGAGACAACACTAAGTCAATGTTTTGCACCGATTTTTACTTTCATTCCACTTGTACACCTTCACGAAACTAAATTGATTAATATGCCCCCGAAATTAAACAATTTGCACGAATATGAACTAGGTTTCACAAAAATGAAAATTTAGCACCACATCTCCTTAACGAGTTCCCGCCAAGACTCCAATATCTTACTTTCTTACTAATAATAATATTAGTAAGAAAGTAAAAACGCGAAAGTTTGTATGAAAGTATGTATGTAAGGTTGTTACTCTTTCACGCAAAAACTACTGAACCGATTGCGATGAAACTTGGAATATAGGTAGCTGGGGACCTGGATTAACACATATGCTACTTTTTATCCCGATATTCCCGCGGGAACGGGACTTACGCGGGTGAAACCGCGGGGCGCAGCTAGTGTCGTATATTTATACAATTTTGTTTCTCGTCAGGAACCGAACACACAAGAACTGCGTCAAAAAATTAAATTTGAATTAAGAGGCACATATTTTCGTGTGGTTGTGTGCTAGTCACTTAGTTTTGAAGTCGCCGCCGGCCTCTAACTTGACCTAACTGCTGTCACAGATAATAACCGGAACTTACAGCTTACCGTGCCTTCCGAAGCACGTTAAGAATAAGTTTCTTACCTTATTCTACCTAAAACTAATAGCATGGATGCTTTTTGTTCCAGTACTTCCTAATAGTGCTAACATTGTTGCTGGGAGAGTGCGCGGCGGGCGTGCTGGCCGCACTCTGGCCGAAGTGCCTGGGGCTACAGAGCGCGCGCGGTGGGGCTACGGGGGCGCTACAGGCGTACTACGCAGTGCCCGACTATGAACAGTTTACTGTTTCCGTCGATCTCGTTCAAACTGAGGTAGTGTACATTGCTTTTGGCAAATTTATAATCATCTTGTACTCTCATAATCTTATATCTTACTTATAATAGAGGTCGAAGAAGAAGAAGACAGGACGAAAAGTCTGCGGTGGGACGTCTAGGTCACTTAGAATAGGTAGTAGAACAGAACGAGAATTTATAGTTTTTCTATTTCTTTCTTTCTGTTATATTATGCATTCTAAAACTTCTAAATCATTATGCATTCTAAATCCTCTAAATCATGCATGCATTCTAAAACTACTACACCAATCGCAATTTGATTTGACTATTGGATAGCTATGAACGGATAGCTAGCTATGAATTTAATTGACCGTCGTGGTATGGCATAGGTACTTTGTACGGATATCAATTAGAGATAATGAGACCCTACTTGGGTTTAACGGAAGACTGAGGCAGCCTGTTTGTCTATTCTGTATAGATCTAATTGGCAATATATCTAGTTTTGGTTGACGACTATATTGACCAAACAAATAGTATTTGTACGTGCACACGTGCAGTTGATCGTTAGTCAATTTGTACAGCGGGCTTCAAAGTTTACTTTACCTGGTACTAACAAGTAATTCCTGAATCCTGCAGCTAGAATGTTGCGGTATAACAGACGCACGGAACTACGACATGTCAGTCTGGCAGCTTCGTCGGCTCGGGCCGCGCGGGCTGGCGGTGCCACTCAGCTGCTGCGTGCAGCCTCCCACCTCGTCCTATCTCAACCCGGCGCCGCTCAACGCGTCTAGATGCCAGGAGGTCTTGCCTAATGCCAGCTTCAGATATGTACCGGTGAGTAGATAGCTACCTAGACGTCGCTGTAGCTGCGGTGTCGACTGGGCGTCTAGATGCCACGAGGTCTTGCCTAATGGCTATATACCTGCCAGGTCTTGCCTGTGAGCTTTAGATATGTACCGGTGAGATAGCTTCGTCATGCCTTTTACACCATCTGTACGTTAGCACCACCCAAATTACCACCCTAGCGCATATTTTTGCAGGTATTATTGAGATGCTGCCGCGTTCGGCAGTATTATCATAAGCATTAAAAATCGTGTAGCAAATACAGGAGCAGACCACTTATTCCCTCCCCTGTAACAACAAGTACAGCGCGTTACTTTCTTTCAGGGTTGCCTAAGCAAGCTAGAAGAATGGTACCAACAACAATATCTCATTCTAATGCTCGGGCTATTCATCTTCGCTCTATTCAAGTTGGGCATCCTTTTGAGCACGGTTTTTTCATGTATCCGTCTTAAAAAGCGCCGACAAATCATACACTCGATCACGATGCGAACCATAGACAATAACACAAGCGAGAATATCTATGAGAACAAAATGATGAGAGATGATAGTATAACGACTAAGTACATACAGCCTAATAACTTCTACACGCCTAGAATGCGTAACCCAAGGATCTTCCCGAACAAACCTAATGAGATGGTATGAGATTTAGCGGCGGAGATCAGCGCTTTAGAGATGAAACTGGAGAAATTCTCGGATTATTTGCAGAAGCAACAGGCAGACTCGATCATGTGGTAGAAATAAATTTTAGTAAAGGAACTGTTTGACCATTGAGTCAACTAATTTTGGAGATTTGACGAATCGTCCTAATGTTTACTTATTATGACTTCAAGAAATTGAAACCATTAACCATTAACCAATGGTGATGAATATTTGATGATGTTTTTTGAGTTCATCGATCATTCGGCTAAATCATATTTCAAGGAAGTATTCTAAAGAAGAAATAGTTAACAGAACCCGTGCCCCTTGCTTGCCGGGCGGGTGCGCTAAGCTAACCCTCTATATACAGGGGAAATTGCATAATCATGAATTCTACGTGTCACGTAAGGTTACCGTGTTGTGTAAATGGTAGCGCACTCGCCCGGCTAGCGAAGGGCACGGATTCGAGCCTCGTCACGAGAAGATATTTGATGATGTATTTCTCCTCAAAAATATTACAAATGAATCTAATAAAAATAAGAAATATATACATACTAGCTGCGCCCCGCGGTTTCAACCGCGTAAGTCCCGTTCCCGCGGGAATATCGTGATAAAATGTGTTATTCCCGGTATCCAACTATTTATATTCCAAGTTTCATTGCAATCGGCTCAGCAGTTTTTGCGTGATTGAGTAACAAACATCCAAACACACACACTTTCACATTTTTAATATTAGAAGGATTACTGGCTGACTTCTGTCACTAACTCAAATCAGCTCTAAAGCAAGTTAATCGTGTGTTAGTTAGATTTTAATTATTGGTTGTCATTCAGAAATTAGTTAGTTGCTTTGTCACATTTACGCTTACATTGAACGTCACTTGCAAGAGTGAGATATGTAACTAAACCTTCGCTGAGGAATGATTGCGAGTACAAATGCCGAAGTTTTTCTTTCAGTGAAATTATTATTATTATTTATACTTATAAATCAACGTATTGTTGTACAAAATAAGATAGTACAAATTTTCGTAATTTTAACTATTTTGGGATGTGATTTTGTCCCATTCTCTAAAGTGATTTTCTCCGTGTTTTATTTTCTCTGTTGTATTAACTGCGCCCCGCGGTTTTACCCGCGCTTATGAAATTTATAGAAATTATGTCTGTTTAGACAAAATTTCGCTTTAATAATGTAATTAGAGATAAGCACACGACTGATAATATCTATAGTGTTTAAGAAAAAATAAAAGAGTTTTTTTTTTAATATGCAATATTATTTTCAAAAGAACATTCAAAAATTGGTCCTAAATTTAAAAACATTGTTAACAATGGTTCTGGAATGTTACTACAGTATAGATGCGATTGTTTACAAACATCTGAGTCACTCGACTGAAGACTCCTCTACACGATCGGCCATCATATACGCAAACAGGCGACTAAGTGGTCTGTTCTGTCAACAATATAGGGCCAATTTAGGCCAATATTAGGTACTTGTGTATAATGTTATATCAAATCGTTTAAGTGATTGCTTAATACGCTCATGTCCGGTTTAATTGATTTAAGGTTTGAACAAAATGTATGCAGGATTTTATGCATACTGCACAGTAATGCAATAGTAATGGCAAGAAATTGTATATTTGTGTCGATTTTTACTCTCAAACATTAAAATTAGTGTTGCGCGCCTGCGATATCTAATTAATAAATGCTTATATATTACTAAAGACATTTTTAGTGAATATACCCTAATATTTCCGCACTTTACTGTTCTGTTTGGAACATTTTACTGGCCATAACTTGAGTTCAGAGGTAGTTTAGAAGCATTTTTATGTTTGTTGGAGATAAACTTAGGTATCGCAATTTTCGCACTCTAAAAATACTACAAAGTAACTACATGAAGGGCACCTGCAGCACCACTCTTTGTAAATGTGTTTATGTCGAAGAATGATTTGATAAACAGAAATGTCGCGAAAATCCTAAGGATTTTGTTAAAACACGTATATTTAATAATTACGTAGACATTGGCATATGGCTATGTTTGCTTTAGTACGACTTTTGTATAATGTAGGCCGATAGTGTAGAGTTGACTTTAACAGACAGCGTAGGTATAATATATACAATTACAGACACATTCGCCCAGCTTCGTCCACGGTCCAGAACATTGTAAAGTTGTTTAACAACACTTGTATGTATATATTTACAATTTCCAGGCAGATTTAAATAAACGTTCTCCCGTTTAAAATTTAATGTCACACATTTTATATAAATAAATATAAAATGAAACCAACAGCCTAATTCCAGAATCCCTCAACCCGCTATGGAAACCATGAGATCCTGATCGATAACAATAAATCTATTATGTAATAATTGATACTATATTACCTATCGACCATTGAGACCAACATCACAGTACAATCTACATACTTTATCTTAGGTACAGGAATGACCTTATATTACTTATCCTTAATTAATAAAGGAAAAAACATTTGCACTACATTATTTAATTAAAGATCGGTTTGTTATGATAATATACAGTGGTTATTGATAGTCAATTTGTTAAAGGTTACTTCCGTAGATTATAACAAATAACTTTTGTTCCACGACTTCTGGAAATATTATTGAATATGTTCACTTAAAAATCAGCTGCCGCCGTATTATCTATCCGGTGACCGACTGACTATGGTGGAAACTAACAGGAACTTTGCAGTACGTTGAGGTTATCACTGGTAATAACCGTGTTACATCAAAGCAGTATTGTACTGCAAAGTTTCTGTCAATTTCCACTGTTGTCAGTCGTCCACTAGATACATAATACGGATGCTGAACTTTTAATCTGGGTCATCGTCCTCTTCCTGTAAGTACGCAAAGGTTGTTGACTTAGGTTGTTTAAGATTTTAGTTATTTTTTAAGTTTTATCGATTGGTCTGATTTTAGATACTTATTCAAATTTTGAGCATTACAATGCTTAGTATTGTAAAATTAAGTTTTATGTAGTTCGATAAAATAATCATTCGACATTTTAAAATTTACTAGGTATTTTGAAATTAGATCAACCAACCATTATGTATTGTAATTTTATGGGTTTTGACCATCGGGATTTTAACTGTAGATATTTGTACACGTGTGAAGTCGTAGAACGAAGGTTAGTTGTTAAAGTTTAAGAAAATAGCCCGTAATGAAGTAGAAATCAGTAACCCTGTATAGAGGCGGTCTAACGCACTGTGAAGTGTACTGGAAACTGCGAGTCCGCGCTATCATAAACATTGTACCTATAACATTATGGAAGCATCGGCTGAGTTACTTCATACAAAAACAGTTATTACAATACACAATTATAATTAAATCTCTATTGCCCCATGATTCTGTATTTCCATTCATAAATAAATTCACTAACGATTAAATAAAATAGTGTCTTTTGTGCATATCCTCTTACGCTCTATAATAAAATTTGCAATAAATATACACTATCCTAATTTGCAACTTAATTAAAAAAATTACAATATCATAGACAATAGATTGTCACGTTTCGTAGATATTCGGAGACTAACGATTCTTTTTTTTTTACTCTACGCTTAAAGGGAAAACTCTAAAATTATATATTTACAAAAGATGTTTTTATAACAATATTTAGAACTACAAATACTAGGAAATCGGATACTAGACGATAAATAGTCTACGAAACAACGTGGTCCAAAAGGTAAGAGATATCGAAAGATTTAGTATTACAAATTATAGAATACTAAACGTCGCTGTGACGTGGGAATTTAATATAAGTAATATTAAATTCATAGAGCTTTGGTCATTGCTTGTTTCATATTGGTCAAATCTATCGAATAAAAACGGTGTGATACCAAATAGACCGATCCAAAAGCGGGAAGTAATTGACTAAAACGCGTCAATCGAGAGAACACGAGCGACATTCAACTAGGCGTCTTTGGATATATTTTTATTAAGAAAAATGCGCTACCAAAAATAGCTCTGCGGCGAGGCTTGAAGTTCAAACTAGGCTACGCCGGCCGGTTCGAATTCCAATAGGTATCGAGTCTACTAAGTTAAAAATATAAGAAGAGATGTCGACGTTTTCTTATTCTCTTAATAAAAAATATTACCAGACACCAGAACGCCGAGTGCAAACGCACTTAGCCCAACTTGCTCCAGCTAGAGTCTATTTTTCATCCAAGGCTCATACATTATTTCGACAAATAATGTCGAAAATTTATGCAAATAACACCGTATTTAGCAGGCTACAGACAGATTATTAGATTTAAGTGCGAAGTTTTCCGTACAATTGTATCTAATGATATTTCAAACTGTACAGTTCTTAGTTTTGTCTCCACACGTACGATTTAACTAGTCAGGGCGACTGTAAAGTTAAAACGGCGGACTTAAATCTAATAGTCTGCGGCCTGATTTAGCCCTTAGGAGTCGACACTAACTCGGAAAGTCTAGCGGAAGACCGCTTTAAAAAATTTAAATAGCTACATTAAAGTATGTCGTTCAAGAATGAATTTTCTAAGGAATTGAGTAGTTCTTGAGCGGTGAGATTGCTGGCGTCCGAGGAAGGCATGTTGTCTAGGAAGTCGAGGTTGAAATCTGCGGGCTGACCCGAGAAGGAAGACGAGTGGAGCGACGGGAAGGAGTTCCCGCCGCCCGCGAGACTCTGCTGCTGCAGCGCGCTCGGCGCCGGCGCGTGCAGACCGCCCATACCCATCCCGCCTTGCATCGACATGCTCTGTGACTGACTCATGTGAATGCCCGACATCTGTAAACAACGGATAGCTGATAAATACACATGCTTATAGTTTGACTAGCTGTTATCCTTGCTTAGAAATAGTGCATAGCAGACTTTTTCGTTCATTACTCAGGTTCTACTAATCGGATTTCGATGTAAAGTATACCACGAGGTTCCTCGAAAATAGAACTGTCTTATATTAAAAACGAGATTTCAATCGGATTAGTAGTTTTTAATTGTATAAGGAACAAGCGGAGAAACAGACAAACATAAATTTTAAAAATACATAATTTTGTTCTACTACTTTTCCTAAGTCCCCTAGACAACTTTTTTTTTTTATTTACTTTCAAGTACAGACTTAGTCCTTTCTTTCTTTATTATAAGTATAGATAGATAGATAGATGAGCAGTGGTGTATTTACTGTATAGTGACTGGCCATTGGGCGATTACCCCGGGCGGTAGGCTATTTGTATTTTCTAATTTTAGAGTTTGTGATTAACGAGGCAAAAATATTTTATTGTGGATTTTGGAAAATGATATATTCAATTTCTAAAACCTAATGGGCACTCGTCCATTAGGTTTTAGAAATTGAATATATCATCTTGTTATTATCAAGATGAATATATCATCTTGTTATTATCAGTACTAACGAAACTGGCACACATTTTATAACCATCAGAAAAAAAACTTCACACTGGCAGTACTATACAATACCATAAAATATACTGAGAGAAGAAAAGGTTCTTTGGAAGAGAAGAAGTTCTGAGGAAAAAAAAGCTATTTTTCGTAATTTTGAAATTCGAATTAATTTGCTACAAAATGTAAGAGAAAAATTAAAATTAATATTTGGTGGGCCAACTTAATTTGCCCAAGGGGGTGACCACTTCATTTGCCTAAGGTATTTTAGAATCCGGCACTGTGGGCAATCGCGATCACAACAACTGAGACCTGCAATGGAAAGTTTATAATTACTCACCTGTCCTTGTACATTCATCATTTGATTCTGCTGCATTATCAGGTGCGACATCGATGACTGCTGCTGGTTCGTGGCCCTATAATAAACAAATACAACATTCATTTTATAAGTTTACCAAAATACACAACACCAACTTTGTCAATAGCCTATCTAGGTTATGAAACAGAAATTGACACTTTTCAAGTACATTATTGACAGAAAATTTAAATATTGAACCGCCGAACCGATTGTGATGAAACTCGGTAAGTATATAGATACTTTTTTACTATTAACTTTTTTTAAATGTTACAATGATTTTTAATGTTACATGTCGTTAAAATTATCAAAACATTGAGGTAAGGAAATAAATAATAATACGCAATCAAGACCATGTTAACAACTATGTTAACTAATAGTGTGAACCTAAAAAGTTTATAGAAACTGTTTATCCCGATATTCCCGCGGGATAAACAGCAAACCGCGTTGCGCTGCTAGTAAAGCAATAAAAACAATTCCAGTTAGGGGAGAAAAATAAATACAAACATTACATATTGATAATATGCCTTTGTAAAATAAAACGCTTTATTTATCGCGTTTTATCGCGTTTAATTCATTTTATGTGTTTTTTATGCAAAATCGCGAAAACCATAGAAGAAATTATGCCTTTGTAATATTTAAAGCCCCAGTAGGATTTAAATTAACGACCGGCATTAATCCAGCCTACCGGTACCATTATACTATATTACGTACCTATATTATGTATACCTATTTAATAGGTATGTATTTGTAATTTGTACGTATTTACTTTAATTAACCTACAGTTCAGAACAGACTATATTTTCAAAACATGTTTGTTTAGCGATTGAATAACTAAACAAATGACGTTTAAACATCACACCTTTACACTAAATCAAAACAACAAACATTCTAGTTACGACCGCAAACCGCTCAATAACACGTACGATGGTACTGAATACATCTTACTAATATTATAAACGTACATACATAGATACAAACTATCGTTGTATCTATGTATGCCTGTATGTATGTGAATTTGTTACTCTTTCACCCAAAAACTACTTAACCGATTGGGATGAAACTGGAAGCAGGTAGCTGGAGACTTGTAATAATACAGAGGCTACTTTTTATCTCGATATACGAACGGGACTTACGGGGGTGAAACCGCGGGGCGTATCTAGTAGTACATATCGCCATTTAGCTCTAAACTAAACAATTAGGCTGAAAAAACTTACAGAAACCAACTGATTATCAGAAATTCTATACTGACAAAAATAAATATTGCATGTCATTGCAAACAGCGCCATCTAGCCCCAAACTAAGCAACTAAGCCTTTTCTATGCGGACTAAATCAGAACTAATAATTTCTGTTCAGCATAAATACTTATCCCCGACAGAATGTCAGAATGTCGGTCAGAATAAATATTTGTATCTGGTCTGGCGTATTTCTATGTATAATATGTATGTATTTACAAACGAAAAATATATATAAGTAGTATATCCGTTGTCTAGCCACCGTAACACAAGCTTAGAAGCTTACCACGGGGCTAGATGGCGCTGTGTGTTCGTCACAGGATTTATTTATTTATTTAATGTCAGCGAAATTGTAAACTGACCTCTGTTGTTGGTGTTGCATCATCTGTTGCTGTTGTTGCTGCAACCGCGCCTGTTGCAGTTGCATCTGTTGTTGCTGCGTCATCCCGCCGCCCGCGCCCATACCGCCCGCCATGCCGAAACCTGGACAAATTACAAATACAACTCATGATTCAAGCTATTCACATACCGTGGTACATCGCAATTGGTTCACTAACTTTTAATCAATTTTAATGTTAATAAATAAAAAGTTTTTGAGAGTAACAAAGTCAAACTTACATACATACATACAAACTTTTGGGTTTATAATATTAGTAACATTACCTCGATGTTCAGGCACGGGTTACACGTGCCAGGGTCCCGAGCAGACTCTATTATGTATGACTTATTATTCACTACTCAGACTACTTAGTCTGCTCGCGACCACGGATGATGTGATCCGTGCCAAAAAGTAGAAGTTATTCAAATCTAAAATTATGTACAACACGATTTAGACCTATTTATATTACGCAATATAATCTTAGATAATCTGTGTTACAGTAAAAAAAAACGTGTGTTCAACTAATATACATAATATGTTTAGGTAGGTAACAGCTACTTTGCGAAGGGAATTCCTAATCAAAGTTTAATTATTTCCATAATTAGCTGAGATCTGGTAAGTCTTATGTACCCGTAATGTTTTTAGGAAATCCATTATGTATTTCGTAAATTTGTTTTTATTGCTCAAGGCATATTTACTAGAAATAGTAAATATGCCTTGAGGCATATTTACTATTACATATACTATATAGGCGAGATTTGATCCAGGAACTCGCGTCCCTGGATCAAATCTCGCCGCAAGTGAGTTTTTGAAGATGAATTTTTCCTTTAAAAAATATTTCTAGTAAATCCATTATGATTGTAAAGAATTTGTTTCCCTTTGTAATTATTACGATGTGTTAGGAGAACACAACTAAACTGACTATTTTTAATTTGTTTGCATTATAGGAAATATTTATAAAGTCTTGCCCTTCCTCAAGTCTTGCCCATTCATAGGTTGCCTGGAAAAGATCGCCTATAGGCGATAAAGCCGCTCAATGTACCACTTTAGTTTTAAGTTTTTCTTTGTCTAATTTGTTGTTTTTTGTGTGTTTTGGTACAATAAAGCGTTAATCAATAAATCAATATTTTTAAATAATTTTTACTATGTTTTTTTACTGATCGAAAAAAAATCTTATAGGTACGAAGTGCAACTTCTATGTCGAATGCAATTTCTGGTACTCGGATGAGGTTGATGATGTATTTATAAAAGTTTTTACTTTGATTTTAAGCCTTACAATTTTTTCCTTTATCTATTCTACATAATAATATGTAAACGGTACAAAATTAAGTTGCTGTTTTTCGACTTCGCTTTCATTTCGAAACCGAAAAACGGTCATTACTATTATTTAGTTAATTTCTTCCGAAATATATTATTTACTAGCTGCGCCCCGCGGTTTCACCCGCGTAAGTGGAGTTCAATGGAGCTCATTGGCCTAGCTGTACCAGCCGATCTTAAATGGTTGTGCAGGTTAAGTAACGCTTGGCGCGGTCATTACTTGGATGGGAGACCGAAAATTTGTGTGGCAATAAATCATTTTCTCGAGCTGCTCCGTGCTTCGAAAGGCACGTTAAGCAGTTGGTCCCGGTTGTTATCTCTGATAACAGTCGTTAGGTCAAGTTAGAGGCCTTAGGGCGATCTAAAAACTCTAACACCAGGTGAGCTACACCACTATACGAAAAGAAGAAGAACCCCGTAAGTCCCGTTCCCGCGGGAATGTCGGGATAAAAAGTAGCCTATGTGTTAATCCAGGTCCCCAGCTACCTATATTCCAAGTTTCATCGCAATCGGTTCAGTAGTTTTTGCGTGAAAGAGTAACAACCTCACATACATACATACAAACTTTCGCGTTTATAATTTTAGTAAGATTATAAGTTGTACACCCGAGTGTAGCTGGGTCGAGTCGCTAGTCACACAAGAACATAATTAATTAGTTGAATGATGGACTAAGCAATAATAATACATCACATATTATTAATATAGGTCAATGTTACTCTGTAATGAATAACAACAAAATCGAGTACGAACCGTGTGTAATTCTCAAACACGTCATTTGACTGAATCACACGTAAGTTTATGTACTTGTTACTATAAAATCTTGACCTATTTTACGAAACTAATGGGCGAATGAGGTAATTACCTAAATAAAGTTGAGTAAATTGAGCTCTTTTAGGCTTTGGAATAATAAGGAAAACCCTGAGTTACCGACTAGTGAAGTTCAAGGCATATAGTTTGCGTTTAGAAATGAGAAACAGTTAGAACTAGAAAACAAAACATAAATACACAGAGCATAGCTTAAAATGCAATTTAAACAGATAGGTGGCCTTATCGTTGAAAGCGATTTCTTTCAAGCAACCCTATAAGAGTTTTATAGTCTGTATAAATAAATTTATAAAAGGAAATCATGGATGATCTTGATCAAAGAAAACATTCGTCAGTATTTTAACATATCCGAGTTTACCTAATAATAATGCAAGTTAAAAATCAATACCAATTTATTTATTTTTTAAGATAATTCGCACCCGATAGAAGTTGAACCTGCATCCCTCCCTGTCGACGACTTAACCATTTTTTACGTACTTATAGTACTTACGTACCACTATCACACCTGATGTAGATGCAGTCTATGATGAAGCACACTGACCTAGAAGGTACCTATTTACACGCGACTTAAAGAACCCCAATAGTCTTTTTGGCTTGTCTCGTCGAGTCGAAATTATGAATTGCATCTCTTCGATGCGTCACAGACACATAGTCGACGACGCTAGAGGCCGACATGCAGTGTGTATCTACCAGCCTTATAAAAAGTATGTTTGTACCAAGTTTAGTGTGTCGTTATCATTACCTTGATGGTGATGCGAGAACTGGTGCCGTTGCTGCGGCTGCTGCTGCATCAGCACATGCCTCCACTCCGGCGCGTATTGCCGTGGGAAGGGGCGGGGAGAAGGTGGCACCCCCCCGCGTCTCATCCCACCCCCTGGGACACCTCCAACACCTCCAACACCGCCAACACCCCCCACGCCAGGCACCCCCGCGCCGACGAAGCGAGCCTTGTATTCTGGTGGCGGGGGCCGCATGGTTGCTTGTTGTTGCTGAGCTCGCAGCATTTGTTGTTGTTGTTGCTGAAGCATCTTAGCTTGTTGCTCCCGTGATATGCCCGCTGCCGCTACACCTGGCGAGTCAATAATAAATAATAGTCAAATACTTTATTTCACTATAAATGTTGGACACAATACGTGTACGATTACCTTGAAACGTAAGAAACTTAGCTATAATTTTATTGTGGGTTCGGAACGCGCTCTCCAATAAGAAGAAACCACAAGAGACTCACGGGGTTTTTTCTTTTGGGTGATAATGTGTTAAATTACATAATACAAGTATCTTTAATTTGAACAGGAGCAATCAATAATCATGTTCATATTATTGGTACTAGACAACGGATTTACAACATTATATACTTTTTTTTGTAAATACACACATATGATCCATATAAAACATTAAGAGTTGTTTCGTCCATGATTAATATGAAACTGGTTTTCTTTTTAAATAAATTATGTCATAGCCTATACAGTTAAAAACTAACTCCGGAGAGCAAGTCACAGACTAGAGAACCAATGTATTGATTGATCATGATGTTATTTCACCTCTTATACCGAGTCAGTCTATGTCGATTCTTCTTCTGGACAATCACAGAATACGATTTTACGCTCTAAGTAAAGATAAATAACGGCCATCGGCCAATGCTTGATCATGTCCGGAACAATCTCTTGTGACAACAATTTAACAACATAACAAACGCACACAGTTGTAAATATAACAGTTTTAAAAAAACCTTAAGTTCTATGACATTCAGTTGAAAATAGCGTGCTTAGGTGAGGGGCGCGCCGCGCCTCCAGTGCGTCGACAAGCTGTCATGAGCGATCGTACAAAATTTTGAACCTAATGCCTAACACTTAAGGTTTAGTTTAAATTGTCTTAGTTTCAGTATCTCCGTCTAAGTCTATCGTCATGTAGTTACCTAACGGGGTCGTACCCGGGCCAGGTGCGGTATTCTGCTGCTGAGGCGCGGCGCCTGTGCGCGCGCGCATCGCCTGAGAGAAGTTGATGCTCTGCGATTGAGACACCGAGTACGTGTCGCACCCGTTACCACCTGGGATAAACAAACATGCCGGAATTAGTTTGGTCCTTTGAAACAGCCGCTGTAGCTGACGTTGCTGAAGGTATTTCGGTAAGGCAGAATATTTGTATCGATGAGCTAAGATCGTCACGCATTGGAGCCGGAAAACGGACATCGGAATCGAGGGGAAAAAACCATGAGTTTTTTTATGTTTTTTTTTCTCATTGTAGGTCGCGTACGGAAGACACGGTACGGTTTACTTGACGTTTCAAAAAAACATTTAATATTTTTTAAAGAATAAATATATTTTGATTTCAAGGCAGATCCTGTAAACGATGAAGTTTAGGTGTCTAAAGTTAGGGCTTCAAGGAAAATATAGTTGTTAAACAGGGCGATCTGATCAACCTAATACTAGGTAGAGCCACACTCTATAAGGAAATATATATTATAAAACTAAAATATTAATATTTATTTCCGAGTACCTAAGTAGAATCCTGGAATCTTATTGTTTTAGAGGTCAATAAGCCATCATTTTCCTGTTGCGCGCAGCTGTGACGTAGGATTCCATTGAAACCGATTCAAATCTAGTATTTACAATGAGTAATGTTCAAACTAGTTTCATTCATTATTGTTTGTTACTACATTAATTTAATTAATGTTTGTGGGTTGCATGTATCAATCACTAGCAGTGTCTTGCGGTTTTACCCACATAAATCCGGATTCTGTACGAATATTGGGATGAAAAATGACTCAAAGGCATGTTACTCCCAAAGATTCAATGTACTTCATATATTAAGTTTCATTAAAATTGGTTTAGAAGTTTCAGAGATTACTTCCTACAAACATACAGTCATCTAAACATTCAAACTTTACTTTTTTATAATATTAGGATGGAGTATTGTTACAAATGAAATTACATAGTATGCAGACATACTTGGGTACTTTTTTATTACGATATTACAACAGTATCGTAATTAACACAGGTGAATCCGCGAAACTAGCTATAGTTTAATAAAATCTTTTTAATGTTTTACCATGTCCCAAACTTAAATACTTTAATCAAAAAACATGTCACCAACTTGAACTCTTCTAAAGATTGAAGTTGAAATGTACGTCGAATAAAATTGGTTTCGTTAGCAATTTAAGACATCCCGTTTTAAATAAGTTTAAATTTCCGCTCAACCGAGATTGTCCGATAAACAAATACAATAATTAACAACTTTTTTCTCATATAATTGACATACTTTTTTATTTATCTGCAACATTTTTATTTACAAATAATAATAACATGTAGAATATAGATATAAAAGTGGCCTCGTTAGCGAGAAAGTTGCCGTATCGTTACTTCCTCTACAATCTACATTAACTGAATTTAAATTTAAAAGCTCTTGTAGTCAAATTCTAAATGTATTTTTTTATTCATTAAGATAATAATCACATGTCAGCAAACTACCGTAACTTCGGAACGCGACCTCCAATAAGAAGAAGAGACGCAAAAAACTCATGTTGTTTTTTGCAATGATCAACTGCTTCACATTGTCACAAAAATCTATACAGTAATCCTTACCAACATTAAAAGTGCGAAAGTAATAATGTATGTCTAAAATATATCTAAGTTGTAATAGATGGTACACAAGCAAAGATTCGACGAATGTACGAGTTACCGACGCCGGTAGACTAATTGGTCAAGTCGCTATTCCCGGATTGAGTTAAGATGCGTTGTTGGTTCGAATCACGCTCAGCGTCGACCGTGCGTTGTGTTTTTGTAGAAGTATTTTTCGTTTAAAATATTTTTGTGAACACCTAGTGCCGGTAAGCAATTGAAAAAATTGAATTTTTATTCTGTCTGTGTTAAGTTGTGATATCGCGGATGCAGATAGATAATGATACGGCTAGTACCTATTATGTAATGTGAATTGTGAACGTATGCAATAAACACGTCAATCTATCTAATGTCATACGGAGTGTGGAGAGCTAACTCGAACTCGAACGAAATGCAGAGACTTGGCGCATTCTACGCGAGAGTCTACCTCGAGGCGAGCCACTTGCCACCCGCCTAGGGTTGCCAACCGTACTATAAAATAAAATACAGTAATATACTATAACTCAGCTCTGCGTACTACGAATATATACTTTAGAAAAAACATAAAGTACGCAAAAATGCTTACATACATAGTGATACATACTACTGTAATAAATAGGGTGCCAAAAATATCTGTTTTTTATACTTATTCTACAAGTACGACACTCAATTATTGTACATCCATTTCTTGCAAACAGTTGGTTAAAATACTATATTTATTGGGGCTTATACTGTATTTTAGGAAAAAATGTTGGCAACCCTACACCCTCCCCTCATAGCCATAACGCATACGTCCACACACACTGTTTTAATTTCTCCTCCCAAACCTATCCTATCACATTAGGTGATAGTGATTCACATACGAATGCCGGATGTAAAGACAAATGTTTTTAGTTAGGTAGATTTTACCGGTTCTTAATCGCGTATTACTATTTGCCTCGATGTTTCGACTATGATACAATAGTCTTGGTCGCGAAGATAAATAATAATAATACGAAATTAAGACCCGGTAAAATGTAACTATAACAAAACACTTTATTTACTTTACACTTAATTAAACCCGGTAAATAAAGTGTTTTATTATGCAAAATCGCGATAACCATAGAAGAAATGTAACTATATTAACAAATCGTGTGAATTTAAAATGTTTAAAATATTTTTCGTTTGTACTTTCGCTATAGAACTTCGTAACGTGGTTTGTGAGTGGAGTGATTTGGTAGAAATAATCATATTACGAATTCTGGTAGCAAACTACAAACGAGCAGGCGAATGCTCTGTATGTATACGTATATTAAATAAGTAGGTATTTTGGGCCAAGTGGCGTTTCTTGATAGGGCTCAGATCATAAATGACCATAAATTACTCGTATATACAAGATGTAACGGGTAAGTCCTTTTAATCCGAAAGGGGGTTGTTCTAAACGTCTAGGCGAACAACTTTTGTTCTATGACTTTTGGAAATTCGAAGTACTTTTCGAAGTGTAAAGTTTACTTGAAGATCAGCTGTTTCTTAAGAGTTCAAGGTTATTGACCTTGTGTTGTCCTTTCATTTAGTTTGGTCTACTACAATCAAACCTTCAATTACCTTTATTTTCAAAACAGCTGTTTTTTCAGTGAAACAATCTCAAAATTTAAAAAAAAAACGTTTGAATTTTCAAAAGTCTTAGAACAAAAGGTGTTCGCCTAGACGTCTGGAACAACCCCCTTTCGGATTAAAAGGACTTACCCGTTACATCTTGTATAACGATAAGTACTACTTACGAAAATAGGAAATTGTATAACTTATTTATATATCACAAATAACGTTAAATTTCGAGTAGGTACTTACATTTCTTTACGATTTATTTGTCAAACTTGGCAAACCGCTCGACTTAAAATAGTTTGTTGAATTTAACAGTTTACAGAAGTTATTAACGCGTTTATAATACAAAACAAAGTTGCAATACAAACGTCGATCCTAAGTACTTTACATCCATACATATTGTACTAGACATAGTAGCTTTACGTATATCTACATCAATACATGCATACGGCTTGTTGTCAAACGGCCGAATACCAATATACTACTCAAAATTAAAAATCTACTTATACAATTAAGTAGCCCTCAAACTCAAAAAGCACATTTTAATTTTAAATATATAGGAGCTGCTCTTTTATTTAAGCACCCCTCATTTTTTTAAGTGGGGTTTCTGTTTTTTGTTTTGTTTGCCCTTTTGTTACACAAAAATATTTCAACACGAGATCGTAGCCGTTAATTTGAATAAACAAACCATTCTTTAAACAACAGCTATTGAACTATCAATTGAGATAGTCTACCGAATAATATGGTTAGCAAACTGGAACCTTATTTTGGAATCGCTCGTTGCACTTTAGGCGATTTACATAAATAATTCGATATCTGCTGATTTTCGTCGGATGTCCGCAAGACAATAAAGCCAATTGACTGCTCATACCGCGACTCTTTGTCGTGGGCAGAGGTGAGATAATAATCAATCTTTGTGATTGACCATTGCGTTACTTATCTTTGCCTAAACTCTTTGTAATTGGAAGTTCTTGCACGAGAGTGCTACTAGACGAAATGCGGCCTCCTATGACGAATGGTTGATACCAGTCGTTTCGATCGTGCGATTCTTAGAAAATGACAGAAATCGAACGAAAATCAGTAGAAATCGTGGTATTCAAATCGCTCGAAGTGGCGCAAGGGATTTAAAAATAGAGCTCCCGTTCATTTCGGTCGATCGGCATTCGGCATCGGATATTGAATCATCAATACAACGAGTCATTTGCATGAGTGCAGAGACGATGCGACACGGATAATGTTATTCCAATGACGATAATCCAAATACGCGTATCGATACATGTTTATCTTTTCATGTAGGTATGTATACTTCATACATACCAATGGTATACCGAGCTGAAGTCTTGATGAGATCGCTGAGTGGATAATAAATGTAAGTATTGTATTGTAAGTGTTTCGGTAGGTACGGAGATACGTATGAATGTTGCAAATATCAGTTCAATGAAGTTGGTAATTTTTCATCCATCACCAATTTCATCGAAATTACATTTTTGCAACATTCATACGTAATTAGGTCCTAGTGCAGTCACTTAGGAACACAGTTGCAATACTGTATTGTACGATTTGTACGATTCAATGCTTGAGTACCTTTCTCGTATGTGAGATACAAGCTGAGCGGATTCTCTAGTGATGTTACAACTACATTGCTGCCAACATCTCAAGTTTAATTGCAATCGGTTAAGGTAGTTTTTTTGCATCTGACACCCTCACACACTTTTCCGTAGATAATAATTGGCCTTTTTATCTAATTTTAGATGATTTATACAACGCAAGCAACTTCTAATCCATGCTAGTCATGGCGCTGTAGTGCCCGGAACGTTGTTAGGTGGAGCAAGCTTCCAGCCTAGTCAGCCATGCCCAGAGGAAAGAACTGGTCAATACGTCTGGAGCTAACTAAGCTGTGGGTTTCCTCACGATGTTTTCCTTCACCGTATGAGCGATATATATAAGTTCAATTATTAGTTCTTAGCTAAAAGCTTAAAGCGCCTAAGTCTAAACAATTCTAGATAGGTACGTAAACTTATAAACAAAAACAGTAAAAAAACACGATGTGCGTCACCAACGCAGGTGGACGAATGGTTTTAATCGATCACCCGGATTGTGATAATTGCAAGTTCGAGTCTCTTCTTACCTTTAGTTTTTGTAAATTCATTAAATAATTCATTCATTAAAGCTAGGATTTTTAATTTGGGAGTCTTCAAGTCAAGGAGGTTTTTTCTAGGCAAATATGTTACGGCTTCGACCTCATCGTCGCTTCCCAATATCGGATAAGATGACGTCAAAAATACATGAGCCGTCACAGGACGCAGATGTGAAACATCGAAATTGTATTCATATAGCGTGGCGATGCGTCGCCACGGACTGTATCGCCGCGCCAACAATCAAGTTCACCCTCGGCTATAGATGTTTCACATTAAAAACTAATGATTACTATGTAAAGTATAGTTACCTTGGTGATGTTGCGGCGAAGGTGCCTGATGCTGGAAGGTGGCATACATTCCCTGCTGCGCGGCCACGGAGACCGGCCCGCCGCCCGCGCCGCTCACCTGCATGTGCTGCGCCGCCGACACCTGACCACATCGAGACGATCGGGGTGAGCAAACCGGTCCGGTATTCCGATACGCATACCACACATCACAATACATCTAATGCTTAACCTCTATATTGCATATATTGGTTGCTATGTTGGGGCCAATATACTAATGTGTGGTTCAGTCTCATAGTACACCTCGGTTGTTTTGCTTGAAGAATTCGTACGTCTCAATGATCGTATTTATGGAGGTGTTTTACTCTCATAGAATTTGTCTGGGCGACAATGACGTAAGTTTATTTACGTAAAAATCACTGTGACAAAAAGAAATAACGTACAAAATTCTTTATGCAAAACGACCGAGGTATACGCCTTTCCGGGTTTTCGAATTTTTTTAAAGGTGCAATTTGGGTGCAAAATGTTTAATTTTGTAATGGTTTAAACGCGCAATGAAGAGAAAATTTATATCATTTACTTAAACTAAAGAGACCAAGTTGATTAAATCATAATTTTAGTAATTACATTATGATATAATAAACCCTGCTACTAAATGATTTATGAGAAAAATATGATTCTAATGGTTAATGATTCTGATTCTTATGTTGAAATACGTGATGCAGGACTTTATTAAACTTTTAAATCAACTCTGTCCAATGTTTGTATCAAATGTGTGGCTGCGTCATAACATATCAAACAAGGCATATAACTAACAGTGCGACATGGATCATCAACATTATAATGTAACTGGTCAAATGGTGAACTAATACCCATCATGAATATAGAGTTCAAATTTGGTAAGATTGTTCGTTACTGAATACACTAGCGCTCTCTTCGCGTTCATTATTAGATCCCTGTCACGGTGTTTTATTATCCACATAATTCTGATGCGTGTCATTCAAAATATTACGAGGTTCCTCGACAGGTAGACGGGGTACATGTATATTTAGACATGCCTAAATACTTGTTACGTAAGAGTAATGGAATTGTTT
Organism: Idaea dimidiata; assembly: GCA_949358125.1. Lineage (NCBI taxonomy): Eukaryota > Metazoa > Arthropoda > Insecta > Lepidoptera > Geometridae > Idaea > Idaea dimidiata. Next base: position 6,863,468 of record OX442339.1, on the reverse strand, counting down.
TATGAGAGAAAGTTATTAAAAGTAATTTGCATTCAGGTAAAAGGTTGCAAAAGGTATTTTACATTTTTAGTAAAGAATATAACAATTTGCAAATGGTTTCGTAGAGTCCAACTATTTATTATTGACACATAAAATAGTCGTTACTAATCGAATTCACTGTATAAATAATCGTTGCATTCTTCAAAAGAATTCAATAGTTTTCTATTACATTAAGTCAGAAACCGTGCACATTTATAAACATATTTCTAAATGGATATTTTGATATTTTATGTAATTTTTACGTGTGATTTTCTACTATCTCGCATAAATGTTCTCCAATGACGCAGAGAGAAATAAGAATTAATTTTTCTTAAAGTTATATAGCTATTATACACACGAAGTACCGACATAAGTTTGAAATATAACATTGAAGTACAATTTTAAATCCTTTAATATACAATTTTAGCATATATAAATTAGAGTAGTAAGGTAGGTTCGTAATTGAAAAAATACTTTACCAATGTGTCGACGATGTTCTTAAGCATTGTCATACTTATCAACAACTTAATTGTAAACAGATAATATAACATTGTATTGTGCTGATGAGTTATCGTATCGAACAACATTTATACACCTACTTTTCACAATTATACATTCAAATTCCACTAACGATAACGTAATCGAGAATGTACGAAACCTGTCTTCACCGTCAATTAAAATATTCGAGCTCTCTACATTCATTGCTAACGCCAATTTGAACGATTTTCAAACAATAGATTTTCTAATTGACGTCGGTCGTAGTAAGCTAAGCGGTTTAGTTCGTGTTACGATAACAGAGCCGGAGCAGCCACTATGGACATAAATTAAATCGGATCTTGTTCTATACTTTGTGTTTAATTGTAAATTACGATTTAACACATCTTTCTATAGAAAAAATGTCAAATGAAAGAAACTGAAACGTCAGATTAAAGTCTGAAATTAAAAGAAAAACCTAAACGTAACATAGTTAATTTAGTATCTTCGATATGGGAGTGCAATATCTTAGACCATATCGTTACTTATCATCTGTTGAGATAGTGGTAAGCTTTGAGATCTTTTACAAAACAGTACATCTATAAACAACAATGTAACGATTCGCGGGGCAGTTGTAAAATTGGAAACCCTTCACGTCCCTTAATGTAAGTGCATATTATAACTTATATATAAGTCACCCTTATTTTATTTTATTTTAAGAGCGTCAATCACCACACTACGTCAAGTGCTTCTTAAACTGTATTTTTCGATACTTTGCGCTTCGATTCGAACATTAGACTATGTTAAAATGTTTAAAGAATAACGTGACTATTTAAATCTACATAAAGTTGGTCGGTGACAGCTGCCACTTGTCCGGTATAGCATAGCCGAGTAGAGTACATCAAACGATGCACCACAAACCAGTTTCGGTACGAGGCCTCTACCCGCGATTTTGTTACTTCTCTCCATATAAAATAACGCGCTAAACCCGCTTAGCTATACTCCGTACCATTGTTGAACCAGACGAACTAACGGCATCTCTTATCCATCCGTAAATCTTTTTTTTTTTACTTAAACGACCCAAGGAGTGAGCAGGTAAGATACAAAACTACAACAATGTTGTTATGTAGGTATAACATATTGAAATGGCACATTAATATTCTCATTTAAATAAATATGCGTACAGGCGGAAACTGTCCGTATCGAATCGAGACACAATCTATCTTTACGAACTAGTTTTAAAAATTTGTAAATTGTTAGTTTCGTTTTGGGTGAGCTTTGACGATTTTCTGTTATCGGTAGGGGTGTCTCCTTGTAGGGGAATCGACCGTGTCGTTCCGACAGCCACCCTCGATCCTCGCCCACATGCAATACCTACTACGTATACCTAGCTACCGACACCTACTGATTCTATCTAAGCTTTTGACCTTTCAGGATGGTTATTTTAGAACCAACAAATTATTTGCCAGATCATTTAAAAAAAGCTCACAATTTTTATGAGGTTGAACTGATTATTTTCAAATTAAAACTTGTTTTGTCACTGAAACAAATGTCTAGAACAGAGCACATATTATCCTACAATTTGAATGTCTCAAGTCAACTCCGTTCAATTCTTGTCAAAAACGATTCATCAATTATTGTTAGTAATTTTGCAAAATTATACTAAAACTTTTGAAGTGTTATAATAGTTAACCCAGCTTCTTTTTAAATAAAAACAGAGGCACTGATGGATGTGACATTTTAATTGCAGTTTAGGGCTCAGAACAGTCGGGAAATTCTAGACTGCACCTAACCTGCAAAGGAAATCGTGTGGAGTCTAAAATACCACATAATATACTAGTTCACCGGAGAGTCACTTGAGCATATTATTTCTGGTTGTCCTCATCTTGCCAATGGTGAGTATAGGTATGCACAGACATAACTTGGTAGCCGCAGGGTGTTCACCAGCAACTTGCTCATAAATATGGGCTTGCGGACCTAGAAGTGCCATACTACTAATACCCCCGTCATAATTCATAAAAACAGTCGTGCTACGATATACTAGAACTGGTCTAATTAGCACGAAGAAGGCATTATGATAGAATTGAAAGTAAAGAAATGGAAATTGTAATTAGTCAATCGCTGAATCAAACCAATTATTGAGAGTTAGTCTAAATTTTGGAATAAATAACAAAAATCAGGTTAATTCAGTCAATACCGATGTAAATATTTGCAAAGAATGCTATCCTATATAGGTAAGTTGACGTAACCAAACTTAGTAGAGTTGCACGACTCTTTTGCGTTATTAAGTAACGAAAGGATTATGCAATAACGAATCTAAAAATTAGTTAAGAATACGACAAACAATGAACCAGGTCTTTTGTACCTTTATAAGAATTCTATTCAAATTGTGACTAGAAGGAAAGATACCGTATAAAAAGAAAGAAAGAATACAAAATGTGAAAAATATCGTACGCGTCACCATAGGTTACATGTTTTAACCATAAGTTGAGTGGTGCGTCTGATTTAATTAGGGAGCGTCGAGACTCCGAACTGGCCGAGTGATGCACGTGGTCGATCCCAATACAGGAAGCTATCGACTTGGCACTTTGTTCTTTTTATTTCATTCATGAATGAACTACCAGTGTCATCGGCCGTGCGATGCCGCCTTTCTCTATCTAACACATTTCTTTACATCTATCGCTTACGATATCTCACTATTACCACATATTTTCAACGCAAATAATTGTTGGTATATTTTTTTCAATGGACTTGGACATGTCGTCATGACTTATGACAATTCTGTTTTTTAGATCATAGAATAGGTATTAGATAAATGAACGTACAACGAATATTTCGCTGCGAAAGATAACATTTCGCATTTAGTTTGCGTATTAGATAAGTTATCTATGTCTTATCTGTATCGATTGTTAAACGGCTTTTGCACTTGTTACGTGCCCACTACATTTATGGCGTGCTATTGGCCGAAAACGTCTTTCAATTGTCCTGACTTCTCCATAAAGGGATAACGTTTAAAGCAAACATATTCTTATAGACTTAACTGATTGTTGGGATTGGTTTTGTTGAAGCGCCAAACCAACATGTGGTTACATTTGGTACATCTGGTTATTGGCGACGCACGCACGTACTTGATCTATAAAACCTGAGTAACATGTGTACTTACATATGGTATACGGGTATACATCATATGGAAGTACTACGGGATACACCCATGATATCTTAAACAGTTGAACAATTTTGAACATTATGATGACGAGATATTGTCTATTTTTGTCTGACACGTTTCTGTACACTGATAGATTTAAGTTTATTATGCGTCCTCTATACAGGGTAAAATTTTCCATCAGGGCTTTAGAACAAAATCCTAAATTGTTAGACACTGAAAACGTACAGTGGAATTAAAACGTCGGCCATTAGAAGTACTGAAACTTGACCACATCAGATTTTCTAAATAAGAACGGATTTAGACATGGAACTTAGGTTGTGCAACATAAAAACGAGTAGCAAAGAGCAAAAAGAAAAATGAGCACTATCCTTAGCTTGTTGAAGCATAATTAATTTATTGTTAGCGTATTTAGGTAGATACAGAAAATTACAAATACAATTTATATCTTCAGTAAGAATAGCATTTCGCGTTTATTCAAAAAACCAATAGCAACCTTAATGATGACTTATAAAGCTTCTTCAGGATAATATGAATTTTAGATGTCGTGAAGTCTACTGTATCTGCGGCTTTAATAAGCAAGAGCGTAAAACCACAGTATTCCAACCTTGTAGCTGCTTCACAAGACGATCACAATTATATATTTAAGATGAAATTGCTACCTTATGTATTCGAGGATTACTAAAGTAATAAAAGTAAAGTCGGAAGATATATTAGCAACATAATAATGTAAGTAGATAGAAGCTACGATGAGTTCATAATCTTTGGCTACGTTATTATGTTATGGATTATGGCTTTTTGTTTGCTCTATTACGTATTGTTTTCAAAACACTTACCCTCGGATTTTTAAAGATAGACCATTTTCTTATAAAATGGTTTCAGAACTTTGAATGAAATGGATGAAATGGTTTGATATAGAGACAGAGCGCACAGAAAAAAAAGCATGGGTTAAAAGTTGCTTGCGCTGTATAAATCATCTAAATTTAGATGGTAAGGACAATTATTTTTATTAAAGTTATCGGGTCTTTAAAAAAACCTTAAGAAACCAAGGGCTAGATGTTTATTTTGTTTTAACTTTAGTATGTCTTATTTTGGATTAGGAGGAGGGCGTCTAGAGAGTTATGGCCACTAGTGGGCAAATACAAACTGTGAATGATGATGATCATGATGTCGAAAGAGCATCAAGAACCCTATGGCATCATAAATTTATAAACGAGAAAGATTTTTGGCTTTGGTTGACAAAGGTTGATTGATTTAAATAAATAAATATTGCAGTAGTTTCATATTTGCGCAATCTAAACTTAGCAGCTAGGCTTGCACTATGGGCACTAGACAACGGATACACCTACTAGTTAGATATCTTTTTTTCTTGTAAATACATACGACACATATATATAATAGTAACTACGTAACCGTCTACGTATTCATAACAGCGAAATACATTTTCGCGTTGAATAAGTAATGCGTTATGTGTAAAGTAATCTTCGTCTAGCCTTTCGGTTGGTTGGTGTATCGTATTGGTGTATCGCATAGTAACGTAGAGTGTAGTGTACAGCTAGATGATTATGTAACTCTGTTGGTAACATATCTCGATTGAAACAACTTCTTTTTGTATAGTGCTGTGACTCACCTATAGTGTTAGAGTTTTCAGATCGCTCTAAGGCTGAAATCTACATCTGTTTAAAAAGCGATCTTCGCAACTATCCAAAGTTTTTGCTAAGTAAAGTCGAAGTTTTTCAAATTAAGAATGTTAACCAATCATAAATAATAAACTAAACTTTGCTTCTCTGTTATGACCATGAAGTTTTTTTTTATTTTATTCATATATTACAAAATGAATTTCAACTGTATAAATTCCAATTCAAAGTTTATGCTTAGTTTTTCCTAAGCTGAGACTGAAAGTTAGCACTATAGATTTCATACTTAGGCCTCTAACTTGACCTACAACTTGAGATAACAACCAGGACGTGACCAACCAACCGTAATTTTTTAAATACAAATTTTCGGTCACCCATCCAAGTACTGAGCGCGCCTAGCATTGCCTAACCCCTTCACGACCATTCAAGATGGGCCAGGTGCAGCTAGGCCAATAATCGCCTCAGTCGCTCATTGAAACAACTGAAATCGTTGTATTTATGACATTCAGTAGCAAACAATTCACCATTGCAATTTATAGTGGCGAATGTTACCTACTGTCTAATTGTATACCAGTAATCGCAAAAATCAACAATTTTAATTGTTTCAATCGAAGTTTGTTAGGAACAGAGTTACATTACCAGTTAGCAAGAGTAACGAGTAGCTAAGATTCGTTCTATTCTACGTATGCGGGCGTATCTTGTTGTACTGGGTGTACTGGATGCACAGATAATATCAGAACTGGATGGGCTGTGGACTTGACGATTGCTACATGTCAATGGAACAATTTTGCGAGATTTGTAAGCAACAGAGTTACATTTTATAATCAGCTAGCAAGAGTAATGAGTAGCTAAGATTCGTTCTATCTTACTTATGCGGGCGTATATTGTACTGAGTGTACTGGATGCACAGATAATATCAGAACTGGATGGGCTGTGGCCTTGACGGTCGCATTGAGATATACTCTATGGAACTATTCTGTACTGACTATAGGAATTATGAACATTAGATTGCAAAATTCAGTTCTATTTTGGTAGTTTGTCATCGGTTAATTTACTATTTCTGCAGTAAATTAAACTTAACTTTTAGATATAATAATGGTTCGTTCAATGGGTATTAACTTATTATGGTCTCATATAATTTGGTATTTTTGGTTTGAAAGGTTGAGTTTCTTCAGTGATAGTATAAGTCAATGTGGCAGCTAAAATTGTCGTCACAAAACATTTTTTTCAACAAAAGATGTCACTTTATATGTTACTTTGACTTTGGTATCGGTTCAAGAAGCTCGCTGGGTAACAATTATTTAATCACTAAAGTATAAGATGCACCTTAATATGCAGTATATTAATTTAACACAAGTTTCATCGCAATCTCTTCAGTAGTTTTTGCTTGATTAAAACACAAAGATCTATTCTTTCGCATTTATAATATTAATAGGATCAACGCAAAGATATGTTGCGACCATCAAGTGTGCACAAAGCCCATCCAGTCCCCAGCTAATCTGCGACCGTAACGTAGGGTAGAAACGTCACAGCGAGCTGGAGGCAGTCAGCGCGCGCACGTCCCAACTTCGGTCGATACTGCGCTAGACTACTATGTTTTTTATGTCCTTTCACGTCACCGATTGCCCCATAAAATACCCTCGATAATTACCCGGTATTTACAAAACGCAGCGATAATATTTCATCAATAATCGAGACCCAACTACAACGGCGTTGCGTTTAACTGTTACCAAGCCGACTAGTATAATATCCATAAAACTCCGATAACTAACTCTGTCCGAACAAAGGTCACAGTTTTGGCGCGAATATTAAAACTTTGATGGACTATTAAACGTTAAGTAACTGCAGGAAACATGATAAAAATACACGATTTTAACAATTAGTGGACAGGTTTGCGTAGGTACTTAGTGTCTTGTTCTAAGACTTAAATACTTGATCTATATAATAAATAATATACTAATATTATAAAGCTGAATAGTTTGTTTCTTTGATTATTTATTTGAACTCGCTAATCTCGGGAACTACTGGTCGTCAGTATTGATAATTCTTTTTGTGTTTTATAGACCATTTATCGAGGAAGATTATTTATTTATTTATTATTTAGGAAATCCAACAGCTATAGGCTAATAGCATTATAGGCTATATAACATCACACTACGGAGTAATAGGAGAGCGGAGTATCTATGAATAATATTGCAAAAACGGGATAGAATGCCCCTTTACAGACCTTCTGTCGCGTGCACTGCAGTACTACGCAAACGTAGTTATAATATTCTCTGTACAATGCATGCGCGGCGGTTTTTTTCTTGTTTTCGCGATGATGTATTGGAATAAAACTCATTTTATGATTTATTAACCGATCACAAAAAAAGGAAGAGTTCTCTATTCGTCGCGTATATTTTTTTAGAGCCTGTTAAGGCTCCAAAAGCATTGCAATATTTCTGTAAATAATTAAATCAAAGCGATTAAAACCGGAAAAAGAGTATAAAAAAAAATGTTTTATATTTAAATTAACAAGTTGCTAATCAAAACAACATAGTAACATAGATTTATGTTGATTTAGTATTTTTAAAAAACTTGGAAAAAAACATAAGGAAACCTTATTAATATTTACCGTCTGTTTTCAATGAACAGTAAAAACAAAATTGAAGTATAAAGTTTGTTTTCAGTTTTTCCTAAACATATTTATGGTTTCCGTATGAGGGTTAAATTTTATACAATTTTTATTCCGGCATTTTCCAGAAGAACACAATGTTCACAACTTTTCTTGGCAGAACTTTTTCCGGGCATTTGTAGGTCTAAATTGTTCATAACCTTGTTTGTTTAGGAAAATAAAGTTTATACGTGCAAGGTTTCAGACGTTTTAATACCTACGTAGCTAAATAGGTAAGTTACCTACGTAACTACGTACATCAAATTCGTTAGGGATTTCCAACAACGTATTCATCCATCCATCGTCATAAAAGGTAAGTTAATGATGAACAATCTTTCAATAATATACTCATAGTACTGGGTTGAGATTCCTACTCGTACTCATTAAGTGCCTTTTAATTAAATTATAATTATTAATTTCAAATTCTTGGTTACAATTCAGCATTTATTACGAGCAGACTTTAAGTTCTCACTAGGGTTAATTGAAAGGTTTACCTATTACATATCAGGACTTAGGTTTTTCACTTGGACCCTTTATTTTTTATTAATAAGGCTAAAAGGGATTTCATGCGCTTCTACCTGCACTCAACAAAGAAACATGCGTTTGGTGTTTTAAACTGAGTCATAGGTATCCAATTGGTACATACCTGTAGGTTGTGATGTGGTTGGTTGAGATGAAGCTGCTGATGCTGCGTCATGTGTAGATGGTCAATGGAAGGTTGCTGAGAGGGCGCGGGCGCAGGCCGAGGCCGGTACGGTCCGTAGCCGCGGTACCGCCAGTCTCCCCCCGCGGCTTGCTGATGCTGCTCCGCCATATGCTTCAGAGTCTGAGCAGCTGGAGACATTTCCCCCGGAGCAACCCCCGCTCCGTACCCCCTCGATTCATTCTCTACCTGCTCCATCCCACCGTTCATCTTCCCACCGTCAAGGTCGAAGTCTTTCATGAACTCCGGGTATTCTGATATCTCCGTGATGAGATCCTCGAAGGCATCATCGCCGTCATCTTCTCCAATAAGCGCTGCTAGGCCGGGGAAAGCGGAGGCTGCGTCTCTTTCCAACGCCGCTGCACATTCATCTAGGCCGACGAACTCGTCGTCAGCCACTTCGGACTTGCATTCCGCTTTGCACTCGCGCTCCATGTCTAAAGGCGAAGTGGGTGCAGGCGCCGGCGGTGGAGGAGGCGACGATGAAGTCTTTACGGCGTTCGCAAGCGCCTTCACCGTCACATTCGTAGATATCTGCTGCGGCTGAGAGTCCGCTGCTGACGTCGTGAACTCTAACTGCTGGACTATTTCCACCGAGAACTTCGTGAGGGCTTCGCCCCCAACGCCTCCGCCCGCTCCGCTTCCGCATTGCAACTTCGCCGGTGGCTCGTAATCGCCGCATCCGAACTTTTGTTGCTGTAGAATAGAGTATGGACTTAGTCATATGTGATATAATATCTTGTTGTTTTAATTATATGTGCTCATGATTTTGTGACTCATCAGTACAATCGATTCTGTCTTGACCTCTAGAAAGCGAGGTAATCTCGGCAGGTCTACCTACTTAGAGCCAATAAATTTACTAGTAGTGCTCTAATTTACTCTAATGTAATTTATTCTAATGTTTGTAATGGGAATTTTTTGAGATCTTCTTGTAACCTAGTTACATGCGCTGTTCTTGTAAAATCTTAGATACTTAGTTATTTAAAGCGCTAGTAGTATTTTTTTTATATTACGCACTTCCCATGAAGGTACCAGCTTATTATCTGATAGATATTAGTGATATTTTATGGTAATGTTAGACTTAGTACTTTCATGATTTAATTTATTACCTGATAAAATCAAGACCTTGATGCTATTACGTTCGTTCGTCTAATACATTGAAATGGTTTATTTTATCACGTGTTATTATAGATAATATCACGTGAACACAAGAGTTTGGCACACGTTTTTTTTCTGTTAATTTGTTAAGTTTTATTCTATTAGTGTTAAATACAATTTTATTTTTTTGTAGAGCTGTGCGCGAGATAAACAAATAACAAGTCCGATGGTTAATTACTATAATTGTCACGCCCGAGTGAACTGAAACACATCGATCGCGTCGTGATGTACAAGCTGTACTGCGTACCTAATATAAACCGCATAATACCTACCTACACCATTTTCAAGATATACTTTGCATTACTGTCTAGTTTACTCAACCCCCACCACAATAGGTGGTTCAATAAACAATTTTATATTGATCACGCACTCTCGTTTTATCGTCCGTCGTATTAGCCTATAAATCACCTGTAATTACTTGTCAATGTTGATGGTGGTCATAGGTCTTGCAACTAGAATAGAGTTTAAAGGTAAAGTGTGACAGAAACGAGCAGAGCTGTGGAGGCGCCTGGAGGTCGTCTCGGTGAGCGGTGCGAGACAATGCGAGGTGTCTGTTGTGAAACAAGCTCAGTTTGCACAACAAACAGGCCGCAGTACACCGCCCGTACCCTACTCTAGCAAGAATCTCAACAACAACTAAACATAGCCCAACCCAATTTTGTGCCAATGCTTAGGTGCATTTTGGTACTCGGCCCAGAGACATTGCGATTAAAAAAAAATGGTAATGGTAGATTGGGACCATACATGTAGCTAGTCCAGGGACCAGTTACGATTGTAGAGGAAAATGTAGTGGTATACTGGGGCCAAAATACCTTCAGAATCTTTTGGTTTGGCAGTTTTGAATTATTTAGTATTAGAGTTAAAGTACGCAATATAAACAGGAAATTATCCCTACCCAGAAAGTACCTTCTTCATAAACGACATTAGTTATAACGCCATTCGAATGAAGGTCACGGCCATCTCTAGCTTCAGCAGGAACAAAGACAAACGTTGCAATTTCCTGAACGTAGCGTACCTAGCTCTCTAGACATTGCTATAGGTAAAACGATCGCGTAATTACTAGTCGGCCGTAGTTGTCGCGTGCTGAGCAAACGTACCGCTTGAGACACGGGATGCGATGCCCAGAGGGTCAAGTCAATTGACGTTGGACAACATCCGGCCTCTGGCACTGCCGGACCCGCCCGCACTGCCACGTCCAGCACGTGCTACACTATAATAATTGTCTATTATGTGACCCTCCACCTATTATTATATTGACTTCGTCGACTATGCACCCAATAAATCACTCTACCTGTTCATACCATTACATTTATCGTAAACAAGAGATTTTGTACAAAATATTTGGTTGGCTTAATACTTTACCAACATTGTTTCAATTGGAAAGCGAACTCTTAAACATTACAAACGTCTAACGCAGAACGCAGCAAATACAGATTAACTCATTACTTTTCTTAGGTAACCTAAACACGCGTAGTGACGCGTACTATGCACGTGAATGCATAAAAGAAACAAGGAAGTTTCTTAGAAGTCGAGGCTGTGCACCTAGTACCATGATGATAACATTATAATAGCTGTACTTAGTTAGTTATCTTTAAACTACATCTCGTGTAATCGGACTGAATGAAACAGGACTTCATTTATAAAACTGATTATTGCAACATTATAAATTGATATAGACAAACAAAAATCGGCTGACCTAGTTTAAGCGTTACCGTCGACGGCAACGGCGACGAACGGGGCCCGTATATCGTCATCTCCTTTGAGAGACGATATTTTAGTTGGAAGGTCATTTTGTAACACCTTGTTTTTTGTAGTAAGTTTTTGTGAAGTTAGATTACCTTTTTCCGACGGGATCGGTGGGTGTCTAGTACCACGTTATACCGAGGTAGCATCCTCATAGTGTGTTGAAACTGTTTCTCACCGAATTACGGTGAAAACATCTTAAGTTATTCAATTCCTCGCTTTTATTGTAAACCCGAGTTGTAAACAAACGGATGGATGGGATTGACGGATGTCAGATCGCACTGACATTTGACAGCTCCGGCGTTCTGACGTTGACGGATACGATGCCGCTTGAGTGTTGTGTCCATTGAGTGGCCAATCGATCCACGGACGAGATTAGTTTTTTTGGTTGACTGAACGTGAATGAGTAGGACGAGGAGGATAGTTTTGTCTGTGGAAGGGAGGACTTCCTTTCGCCATTTGATAGATGGGCGTTGGCTGGCTGTCTGAGGTTGAGGTGGCAGCCGCACTTAGAGGAAATTGCGATTATTTTACTTGCTGGAGTTTTTTGGGCGGTTGAGATAGTCTGCGAGGATTGCCCGTGGCACTCGCGGAGGATATTCGGTAAGTTGGCCGTATTTTCTTGTCTTGAGGAACCGACCGCGTGGAAGCGTCCTACGTTTTTCTAAAGTTCCCGTTTATTTCAGCAGACGAGAGAGTCCTACGTCGTTCCCGACGCCGCGTCGCAACGTTTCGAATCCGACACGTGTCTCCAATTGAGTGGAATTACCTCCGACAGGTGAGTGTTTTACGTTCATAGACATTAGGCGACCTTTTGTGGTACCTTTGGTGTTCCTTGTTGGTCCCGTCATGTCCCATTTGAGTCACCTTTTACCCCTAACTAGGTGAAAAGTAACCTCCTTCTATCCACATCTTAATGTAACCTTTATATCACTTAACTAATAGTTCCCCTTTTTTAGGCGATGGATACCCTGGTAAGAGAGAAGAGGGGCCGTGCCGCGCGTAAGCGTGGGCACCGGCCGAGAAACCACACTCCCAGGACCCTTCCGGTAATTACCTTCCTTTTTCCTAAATTAATGTCCGAGTCCATCCATCCGGTGATTTAATTTGATAGTCTTGAGTAGTGTATAGAGTGTGATATTGTTCTATTTTCTGAGGAGTTTTGTTGGAGATCCCCGTGTGTGTTTTGGGTTCAGTCGACGGTTCTATTGTCGATATTCATCAAAGTACATTCCCCGTTGAGACTGTAATTTCCTACGGTCTTATTTTAAAGTTTATAAGTACTGAAGTAACTATGTTGTGTTATCTTCAGGAGGTGCATAGTGGGGGCGAAGTCTGCCCGAAGGTAGTGCTGGTGCGGCATGGAGGCCGTGGAGGGCGTCGTGGTTCACCGGGCAAGCTGAGTGGTGGAGGTGGAGAGGAAGCGCGTTGGCTTCCCTGCGGTGTCGCGTGAGGGAGTAACGCAGGCGGCGCGCCTGGCGTGTGGGGGTTTATTTAGTTCGCGTTACCTGGTTTTTTATTTTAACTTCACTAAATATTTAAACTTACCTACTTCAACTTTTCTTCAGGTTAAGGTATGTTAACCGCATCTTTGTTTAAGTGCTAAGAACTATTGTTCAGGTGTATTCAATTTCACGTCCGTAAGGATGGCGTATTAATATGTAAAATGTGTACCCGTACCGTGGGGTTGATCTACATGTTAAACTTAAGTCTCACCTTTAGTTTGTAAGTTGATTGTTTGGGCCAGCTTTAGTCTGTACCCTGAGAGTGATTTGTCAACCCACACATTAAACCTATAAGCGAGTGTTAAAATTTAGTTAAACTTTTAGGACGTAAGCATACTGTTCGGTCCAGCACTTAGTCTGTACCCCTACCTGTTTACTCTAAGGAACTAACTTTAAGTAGGTTTACTCAAATGTCAGAGGTCCTAGCCAAGCCTGCCAGCTTGTCCCCTTAATATTTTTATTTTGTACCCTTTATTTTTTTTCTGTACCCTGTCAGTTGGGACGAATAAAGTAGTAAATGTTAACTTGGATTTTAATTCCTTTAGGTATTAGACCCCCCCCTTATCTCTATTTCAATGGCGCCCGAACAGGGACATGCTGGCTGTGCGGATTGATTCCCTGACGTTGGTCTGTCGCTCAACGTCGGATTGGCTGGTCAATCTGACATTTTTCTTTTTAACTTAAGAATTTTTTTTTCGTATGTTGATTGTGGTGAACTGTTGACTGTTGAGGATAGCTTTTGAGCGTGTTTAGTTTTTAGATACGTTACATGTTGATTGCGGTTGTTGAGTAAATTTAATTTACCATCATGAGTTCGGAACGTCCTATCCGTTTTAATTTATTAAACAAAGATGAGCTTACGTATGAGGTTGCCATTCGGGATGAGTCGCCGGCTAATACGGTCGAGAAATTGAGAACACAAATTCGAAGTTTAGTTAAAGACGTACCTACGGACGAGGTAAATGCTTTTGAAGGGGATGCAGATTCTGAATTGCGGACTATTGACACGAAGATAGGTGAACTTGAAGGGATTTTGTATGACGATTCGGTAAAGGGGCCTCTATTACTCAAAAAGCTGTACCGATTTCAAGCTTTAGGCAACCACCTCTTTCATCGACTTAGTCGAGTTGAACCCACGACCCCTGAGCTTCAGTCGCATAAGAACGCGTTGCACACACGTTTACTAACGCATTTACACCGGATAGACAATATGTCCCACACATTTTCGAGTAGTTTCGAATTTAAGCCTGCGAAGGAGGATCAAGCCGGTGATGGCTCCGAACCGAGTGAACCCGCTGTTGAACCTAATGTTATTCGACCCGTAGTTCGTGAACGTTGTGATTATGATCGATGTGATCGCTCGTCTAGTGTTGCTTCACTTAATCTTAGGTTTAATGGGAAAGAAAGTATTCACGCATTTTTGCAGCGAGTGGAGGAGCTGGCTAGTTCTCGTAATATAAGTAAAGAGAAACTTTTTAAATCGGCTGCTGAGTTATTTGTTGAGGAAGCCTTGTTTTGGTTCCGTGGTGTTCGAAGTGAGCTGAATTCGTGGGAACAGTTGAAGTCTGCTCTTTTGGACGAATTCTTGCCATACGATTATGATCATAGGTTGCTCGATGAGATTAGGTCCCGAACTCAAGGTGCAGAGGAAACAATTTCCTCTTATTTGAATATAATGCTTTGCTATTTTTCACGGTTACGTAAATCATTGACGGATGGAGAGAAATTAGACATAGTTAAATTTAATATTAGGCCTTTTTACTCCGTGCCGTTGGCGAATTGTGACATACGGACGTGGTCGGAACTAAAGAATTTTTGTAGAAGGTTGGAGGCAGCCAAGCAAAGGGCCGAAAGTTTTGTGGAACCGCCAAAGAATAAATTCAATTCCGTCACTTTTGACTTGTCTTACAAGGGTCCATCTAAGAGTCCAAGGTGCCAAGCCGTGGCTAAGGAAGTGGAACGTTTTTGCGTTCAGTGTCGGGTGAAAGGCCATTCTCTCGTTGAATGTACTAAACCTCGTATCAAAGTCTGTTATCGATGTGGTGAAAACAATGTTACCGTGATTGATTGTTCGAAGTGTTCCCCTAAACGGAACTCTGAGAAATCAAAAAACGAGTAGAGACGGGCTGTCTTCAGGTGAAGCCGTTTACTTCTAAGGTTGAGTGGCGTGAGTGGTGCACCTTTGTGCGCGACTTTTTTGAGAATGGTAGAACGGTGGAGAGGCCAGTCCGTCATAGTGTAAGTGGGGTTAGCCGTGGGGTTTGCCCTTATTTAAATGTTGAGATTGGGGGAGTTCCGTACTCGGGATTGATGGATTCCGGTTCTGAGATTTCTATTATCGGTAGTACCGCTGTGGATTATTTTACGGAATGGGCGAGCATCCATCAGTCCGATAGGTTAGAATCTGTGGTGACAGCTAACGGGTCGTCTTGTCCCGTTGCTGGTTTTATGTTTTTGCCGGTTGTGGTGAAAAATGTGTTACGTGTAGTTAAGTTTTATGTGATTCCGGGTATTTCTACCTCGTTACTGTTTGGAATAAATTTTTGGAAGGCTTTCAATATTGCGCCTGATATTTTGAGTTTAACGAAGAAAGACCCGAGTGTTTTTCAATTAACGGTTGAGCGAGTGGTGTCGCAGGTGAATCGCATCCACCCCTTTGATGCTCTTACGGAGGAGCAGAAGAAAATAGCGAACGATGTGTGTAAGTTGTTCGAAGGTATTTCATCGGAGAGGAAGGGTCTAGGTAGGACTGTTTTGATTACGCACCATATAGATACGGGAGATGCGGCTCCTATTAAACAAAGGTATTATGTTATGTCACCAGGCAAGTTGGCTGAACTGAACGGTCAAGTGGATGAAATGATTGCGTTGGACGTGGTTGAGCCTAGTTGTAGCCCCTGGAATAATCCTGTAACCATGGCTCCTAAGGCGAATGGCGAATTACGTTTCTGTTTGGATAGCCGCAAACTGAATGAAGTGTCAAAGCATGACGCTTATCCTTTACCTTACATTACTAACATCTTGGACCAGCTCCGAGACGCTCGTTTCCTATCTTCAATTGATTTAAAATCCGCCTTTTGGCAGATTCCGCTTTCCGCTTCTTCCAAGGAGAAGACTGCGTTCACCGTGCCTTCGCGTGGGTTGTTCCAATTTAAGGTCATGTGTTTTGGTTTGACTTCGGCCCCGGCTACCCAGCAGCGGCTTATGGATAAGTTGTTCGGTCCTGAGTTTGGAGGGCGTGTGTTTATTTATTTAGATGACATTGTGGCAGTATCGGAGGATTTTTCCGAGCATATTGAGCTGCTGAGGAGGATATACGAGCGCCTGCGTTCCGCGAACCTTACTATCAATCTTGAGAAGTGTTGTCTGTTTAGGAAACAGTTGAAATATTTGGGTTATGTGGTAGATGAGTTGGGGTTGCGAACGGATCCTGACAAGGTTAAGGCGATTACTGATTTTCCCATTCCAACTTGTTCGAAGGATGTTAAGCGTTTCCTGGGAACGGCTTCTTATTATAGGCGATTCATTCGGAGTTTTAGTACCATAGCTGCACCTTTAAATGCTTTAACTTCTACTCGTAAAGATAGACCGCCGTTTGTTTGGACTCCTGAGGCCGAGACTTCGTTTCTTCAGTTGAAGAGTGCCTTAACGTCGGCACCTGTGTTGGCTTGTCCGGATTTTTCCCTTCCTTTTGTTGTACATACTGATGCGTCGGATGTGGGGATTGGGGGAATGTTGACTCAAGTTTTTGACGGGGAGGAACACCCCATTGCTTATTACAGTCGTTCTTTGAGTGCGCCCGAGCGAAATTATTCCGCTACGGAGCGAGAAGCGTTGGCTGTAGTGCAAGTAGTTGAACATTTCAAACCGTATCTCGAGGGTCATAAACCTTTTAAGATTATTACCGATCATGCTAGTTTAAGGTGGTTTTTGAATTTAAAGAATCCTACCGGACGTTTGGAGAGATGGGGTTGTAGGCTCTCGCCTTATAATTTTCAGATTGAACATCGACGTGGTAGAGAACATTTAGTTCCTGACTCTTTGTCTCGCTCTGTTCCTGTGTCTGTGATTACTCCCAGTACGGATCCTTGGTTCTCGAATCTTTATTCCCGTTGTCAGAAGAGACCGCAGACTTGTCCTAATTACCAAATTATTGATGGTAAGCTATATCGCTATACCAAAAGTAGTTCTACGTTGACTGGCGATTTTGACTGGAAGGAAGTAGTTCCTTCGGATCAGAGGATGAGTTTGATTAGTGGCAATCACGATTCTCCTCTTGGTGCGCATTTGGGAATAGAAAAAACTTATAAGCGTTTGCGTCTACGTTATTATTGGCCTCAACTGTACAAGGATGTGGAAGAGTATGTGTCGCAATGTTCCACATGTAAAGCATTTAAACACCCGAATAGGACTACTCCTGGTCTGTTTGGTAACCCGAAGGTGTGTCGAAGACCGTTCCAGTGTATCAGCGTTGATTTGGTTGGTCCACTGCCAAAGTCGCGATTACAAAATGAGTATTTGCTCGTGGTGGTTTGTTGCTTTTCTAAGTATGTTTTGGTGTTTCCTCTTCGACGTGCGACGAGTAGGGCGGTGGCCGAGCGTCTGGAAAGCCATGTGTTATTGGTTCATGGTATTCCACAAACCGTAATCTTGGATAACGGACCGCAATTTGTAGGGCGTGATGTGAAGGCTCTGTTCGAGAAGTACAATGTTCCACAGGTTCATTACACTCCTACTTATTGTCCTCAGGTGAACACCGTTGAGAGATATAACCGTACCATAGTTACGGCTATAGCTGCCTTGGTTGGAGATGATCAGCGTCGCTGGGATTCTCATATTCACCAAATTCAATTCGCCATTAATACTGCTGTTAATGACAGTACTACCTTTTCTCCTTTCTTGTTGGTTCATGGTCGTGAGGCTGTGGTTGATGGTAGTGTGTATGGGGATAGAGAGGATTTGGAAGATGTGGTGGTGAGTTCACGAGTTGATTATGCCAGCAAGATCGTAGCGTTGAAGGATATATTTGGGAGAGTGGACGTAAGTTTAAATAAATCGCATTCTCGGAACGCGCGTTATTATAATCGTCGTCGTCGGGACGTTAGTTTTCAGGTGGGTGATGTGGTGTGGCGTCGCACTCATGTTCGGAGTGACGCTTCGAAGCAGTTTTCCTACAAGTTAGCGCCTCGCTATGAGAAATGTCACGTTGTTGAGAAGAAGTCCAAGTTGGTGTATGTGTTGGAGGACGAAAAAGGTCGTCGTTGTGACACTCATGTAAAGGATATAAAATGTGTTGATTGATAGGTTAGTGACTGTTGTTTTGGTTGATCGAGTTGTTGAGTGGTACGTCTTGGCTTGTGTACTGGGGGGCCAGTAGGAATTTTTCTCGTAGCCTCGCAAAATTCTGGCGAGTGAGGGGGTACTGTAACACCTTGTTTTTTGTAGTAAGTTTTTGTGAAGTTAGATTACCTTTTTCCGACGGGATCGGTGGGTGTCTAGTACCACGTTATACCGAGGTAGCATCCTCATAGTGTGTTGAAACTGTTTCTCACCGAATTACGGTGAAAACATCTTAAGTTATTCAATTCCTCGCTTTTATTGTAAACCCGAGTTGTAAACAAACGGATGGATGGGATTGACGGATGTCAGATCGCACTGACATTTGACAGCTCCGGCGTTCTGACGTTGACGGATACGATGCCGCTTGAGTGTTGTGTCCATTGAGTGGCCAATCGATCCACGGACGAGATTAGTTTTTTTGGTTGACTGAACGTGAATGAGTAGGACGAGGAGGATAGTTTTGTCTGTGGAAGGGAGGACTTCCTTTCGCCATTTGATAGATGGGCGTTGGCTGGCTGTCTGAGGTTGAGGTGGCAGCCGCACTTAGAGGAAATTGCGATTATTTTACTTGCTGGAGTTTTTTGGGCGGTTGAGATAGTCTGCGAGGATTGCCCGTGGCACTCGCGGAGGATATTCGGTAAGTTGGCCGTATTTTCTTGTCTTGAGGAACCGACCGCGTGGAAGCGTCCTACGTTTTTCTAAAGTTCCCGTTTATTTCAGCAGACGAGAGAGTCCTACGTCGTTCCCGACGCCGCGTCGCAACGTTTCGAATCCGACACGTGTCTCCAATTGAGTGGAATTACCTCCGACAGGTGAGTGTTTTACGTTCATAGACATTAGGCGACCTTTTGTGGTACCTTTGGTGTTCCTTGTTGGTCCCGTCATGTCCCATTTGAGTCACCTTTTACCCCTAACTAGGTGAAAAGTAACCTCCTTCTATCCACATCTTAATGTAACCTTTATATCACTTAACTAATAGTTCCCCTTTTTTAGGCGATGGATACCCTGGTAAGAGAGAAGAGGGGCCGTGCCGCGCGTAAGCGTGGGCACCGGCCGAGAAACCACACTCCCAGGACCCTTCCGGTAATTACCTTCCTTTTTCCTAAATTAATGTCCGAGTCCATCCATCCGGTGATTTAATTTGATAGTCTTGAGTAGTGTATAGAGTGTGATATTGTTCTATTTTCTGAGGAGTTTTGTTGGAGATCCCCGTGTGTGTTTTGGGTTCAGTCGACGGTTCTATTGTCGATATTCATCAAAGTACATTCCCCGTTGAGACTGTAATTTCCTACGGTCTTATTTTAAAGTTTATAAGTACTGAAGTAACTATGTTGTGTTATCTTCAGGAGGTGCATAGTGGGGGCGAAGTCTGCCCGAAGGTAGTGCTGGTGCGGCATGGAGGCCGTGGAGGGCGTCGTGGTTCACCGGGCAAGCTGAGTGGTGGAGGTGGAGAGGAAGCGCGTTGGCTTCCCTGCGGTGTCGCGTGAGGGAGTAACGCAGGCGGCGCGCCTGGCGTGTGGGGGTTTATTTAGTTCGCGTTACCTGGTTTTTTATTTTAACTTCACTAAATATTTAAACTTACCTACTTCAACTTTTCTTCAGGTTAAGGTATGTTAACCGCATCTTTGTTTAAGTGCTAAGAACTATTGTTCCGGTGTATTCAATTTCACGTCCGTAAGGATGGCGTATTAATATGTAAAATGTGTACCCGTACCGTGGGGTTGATCTACATGTTAAACTTAAGTCTCACCTTTAGTTTGTAAGTTGATTGTTTGGGCCAGCTTTAGTCTGTACCCTGAGAGTGATTTGTCAACCCACACATTAAACCTATAAGCGAGTGTTAAAATTTAGTTAAACTTTTAGGACGTAAGCATACTGTTCGGTCCAGCACTTAGTCTGTACCCCTACCTGTTTACTCTAAGGAACTAACTTTAAGTAGGTTTACTCAAATGTCAGAGGTCCTAGCCAAGCCTGCCAGCTTGTCCCCTTAATATTTTTATTTTGTACCCTTTATTTTTTTTCTGTACCCTGTCAGTTGGGACGAATAAAGTAGTAAATGTTAACTTGGATTTTAATTCCTTTAGGTATTAGACCCCCCCCTTATCTCTATTTCAATTTGGCGATAATAATGTAGGTATTGTAAGTACTTGTATTTTAACGTTGCAATTACTTTGTTGGACTGTTATTGTTACGTATTACATAGATGAATAGTAGGAATAGACATTCACGTTTTCAAATGAGGATACTATTTTTGTAATAGTATGGCGAAAACTCATGACTATTAGACTATTTAAATGTTATTTTTTAACCTTTCCCTGGATTATTTTAGTAACTTCGAAGTTTTGAACGTTCGCAGTAAAGATCTTCGCAGTCTGAAATATCGGATTTATAATGATTCGCGCTATCACAATATCGCAGTTAGTTCGTTCGCGGTCTTTGGTTTTCGCAGTAACGTGTTTCACAATGACATTGTTTTGTTATTCGCAGTAACGTAATACAGTCTAATCAGACATTTTGTAAATTTTGTGAAAAGGTATTTTATTTTAATTGAATACTATCCATCCAGGCTAGAGGAATATTGACACGAAGTGAATTCCTGAAACAGTCCATTATTCCACTCCAAAATGGGTTCATCCATTGCTTGGGGACCATTCATGCAGTGAACTGAATGCTATTATTATTAGATTGTCTTAAGTTTATTAGTTTCACTTTAATCTAAGTAAAACTTACCACATGAACGACGCTACTGTGTAAATTGCCGCTGATCGCTGGCAAATCCGGTTTGCGGTCGCTCTTCTTCGCCTGCCGCTTGGCCTTGCCTTCGAGGAATCGCTTCTGTAAAGCGCTGGTTTCCAGATTCTGCTGCTCGCACGCCCCGCTGAACGACTGGTCGAACCTTGGCACGCATTCTGACTGCCGACGTCGGTACGTCTCTATGCGACGTCTGAAACAAGAATTCCCTTTTAGATACAAACTCAGCAAAGTATACCCAAGCTAATAACAATAATACGGAACAGAAAGACATTTTAAAATACAATTAATGTTGTTCGTGTGATGTTTTCAGTTTAAACCTGTATGTAACAGGTTGGTAGTTTGGTAGGTATAGCAAAGCTTGCGAACGTGTTACGTAGGTATAGTTACCAGATGTAGATAAAGTAATATTAATTTGTATGCGACCGATATACGTACGTGAGACGACGAACGCGAAGTAAACAATCATTTACAAAACAAGTTGAGGTACACAGTAGGTGTAACAAACAATATTCAACCGACCTATGCTCAGTCAGCCGCAACTCTCGAGCGGTCACCTTGACTAAATGTTAATGCGGACACTCTGTCTCGGCTATGTATAAAAAAATATAAGCTTTTCATGTATATAGTCATCCGTTGGCAGTTATTAGTATTAAAACAATTCATTTGAAGAATACTCCTTGCACCGAGTGTACCTGTATAGAGCTGCGAAGAAGTGAAGTCGATATAAGAAAATTGACACGATATCCAATTTTTTATTCGTATTATGGGAACGATTTCTTGTTCACGTTTTAATGTAATGCCAAAATTTAATTTATTCACATTATTGGCCTATGTCTGAACTCCAATAAGAAGCGTCGAGGTGCTCGATGTAGTAATCTACATAATATGTCGTTTGTAAGTAGACGACAGTATGATACTTACAATCTCGACATAGTCGGCTAATCTTACGACATCCAAGACTGGGATAACATGGTAACAGACTCAAATATTCACTTGCATGATTCCGATATACAGTTAGGAATTTTTAAACAAAGATACAGCGATTTCTTGATATACGTCGTTGCAGTTGTACAACCGCGATATGTACCGAGTAGGTAAATACATATTCGTGTGCAGTATTGTGCAGTACAACGTTAACAAACATACAACTATGCACGGCACCTTATGCAATCATTTCAATGCTCTTTAATAGAGTCTGTTATATAATTGTTTCACGTAAATTAATGCATACATCATTTGTTCTTGGGTATTACTCAATGATGTTTATATTTTAGATCGAGGACAAATGAACGCGGAAGTGGTGAAAGTACCAGATAACTTGTTAAAAAGTAGCCTGCATGATTTACATTTATTTAGATCTAGATTCTTGTGACAGGTACAAATCTAGTCAACTAAAATTAGGTGTCACACGAATGAAAAAGGAGAGAAAGTGGTCAGCATTAGTATCATCAGAAAACAATACATTCATGATCATGAGGAATGAGTGGTTACCAGATGCGCGGAAAAATCGAAATTATAATTTTTTTTATTAACAAACAATGCACCTATGAATAAGCCAATTTAAAAATGAAATATGACGTATTTTTTAATCTAATAATTTCTGAAACATTAAAACCATCGTAAGGCTTAAATGTATATCAAATTAAAATGCGAGTTTTATCATAATCATAAATTGACAGCTAATTTATAAACGGCAATATTTAAAAGTAAGAGCTCATTTTCATTACTCGTCGTACCTTAGTTGTTCTACATTCGACGGGTCCCCAAATTCAGGACAACAATTAATGAATACTGTACACCATCAGTATCTCGGTCAATAAATACATGTATTATCATAGAGATATTCCCCATGATTTTGGGTGCAAAACTTTCCAGTATTCCACTTCCATTCGGGTTCAGCAATTATAATGGTACTACAGATATCTGCCTTACCCCGAATGCGTGTCCTAATGACCAAACAAAACGACATTAACTATAATAATAATGATTATTTTAAATACTTGCACAAGAGTAAGAAAGTTTCTACAAACAGAATTCTCAACTTAATCAGCATCACCATCAACACAAAATATGCCAACGACGTCACTGACAATCACTTGGCCTAGGCCTGTGGTAACGTTGTTGTTGGTTAATACTGATTTTTAAAACCGTGAAGCAAAAAGCTAAAAAAAGGACAATAATAATAATCTTTAAATAATGTCTATAAAGAACTACGAGATGTACAATAGTGTTCCCTGAACATTGCGTGTAGGAGCAACAAACGCACTCACAAATTTTTACCTTTATATTAGGGGTTAAAGTATGAAATTGCCGATTTGTACTGAAAATCTTAATTGTTTATTTTTTAAATTTTTAACAAATTAATTTAATCAAAATAGTTGCCATTATTATCTATACATTGCTGCCATCTAATGGGAAGGTTATTAATGCCTTTGCGATAGAACTCCGACGATCTAGACTGCACAAACTGTGTGAAAGCATTTTGTACTGCCTCCTGGGAAGAAAACTTCTTGTCACGTAGATAATTGTCCAAATCACGAAAAAAATGGTAGTCCGTTGGAGCAAGGTCTGGTGAATACGGAGGATGACGAATGGTTTCTAAGTGCAGTTCCTGAAGGGTCAAAATGGTTTCTCGTGCTGTGTGAGGTCTCGCGTTGTCGTGGAGCAATAATGGTGAAGATCGATTCATGAGTCGGGGCTGTTTTACTGCTAGTTTTGTCAACATGGTTCGGAGTTCGGCACAATAGACATCTGCCGTAATTGCTTGACCAGATCGAAGAAAACTATAGTGAATAACACCATGCTGAGACCACCAAACAGTTACCATTACCTTTTTATTGGTAAGTTTTGCTTTAGGACACTGTTGTGGCATTTGACCTGGGGTCAGCCATTGCATTTTTCTTTTCCGGTTATCATAAAGAATCCACTTTTCATCACATGTTACAATTCGATCCAATATTCCTTCATTTCTGTACCGGTTCAACAAGGCAACACAAGTTTCAACACGCGTTTCTTTCTGCAGATCAGTCAAATCATGAGGCACCCATTTTTCGTATTTTTTATTTTATTGATTTGACGCAAGTGAGTCAATAAAGTGGGTAAGGTAACGTTAAACCATGCCGCTAATTCCTGGGTAGTTTGACTAGGATCGGCTTCCACTATCTCTCTTAATTCATCGTTATTCACCTGTGTGGGCGGTCTTCCTCGTGGCTTGTTCTTTAAGTCGAAATTTCCATCACGAAAGCGTTTTACCAAAATCGCACGGTGCGTTCATTAGTAGACCCCTCTCCAAACGCAGCATTGATATTGCGGGCTGTTTCTGCCGCGTTAGTTCAAAATTCACTCGAATTTTCGCAGTATCCATCTTTCTTGTCTAAATTGAATAACAAAAACAATTGAAAGTCGATATTCAAATGTTTCACATTTTTTAAAAAAAGAACATCACAGAAACCATTTGAAAAAAGTTTCATTCGAAAACCTCAAACCATGAAGATTCTGTCAATTCAAAGAACCTATTGCAATAAAACGGCAATTTCATACTTTAACCCCTATTATTATTAGTAGTAGTACTAGAGTTGTGAACACGTTCTCGAAAGAAAAACACAACTTAGTTTTTTAAATTTCTCGCACACCCAGCACGCCATACATATTTCCAAGACGTCTTGTAGGAGGGAGTCACATCTGGGCGCATCAAAGCGCAATATCTACTGACTCCGACTTGCATGCATGTACATTGTACAGTACGGTGCGGCGGGCGTGTGTAAACTCGTAGGTGTTTTTGTTTAGTTCATTGACCAGCCGCTGCCGCTGGTTGTCGCGCTACGCAAACAACACGTTCGATAAGTCCCGATTGTAACATTCTATGTCACTGACACCGCTCTGGAACACTGACACGGGCTATGTTTGCGTGACACCTTTCCTAAGTGAAATTCGTCGTCTAATAAATAGAGCGATTGAGCGGCTTTACTTACCTACACTTATCTTAAGAAATCTACGTAGACTTTCTCAGTGACTTCGTAGTGTTTATGATGCAATGTTGTCGATCAAATTGTTATCATTTAGGTAAATAGAATACATAAAATAATTTTATGACATTGCACATCTGGGGGTGTAAAATGGTTCGTTTTAGGAGATTCTGCAAATAAAATGCTTTTTTACACTTCTTCAATAACTGACACCAAGGATAGCACCAGTCATAGGTAATTGCGCGCGCAATGACGGGATTCGAATCTATATAAATGGACCGTGCACTATTTCTCAAAACTTACAAGTCTTTTGCAAGGAAATAATGTCTATATTTCTTTAAAAAAATTGTTAGACCTTGTAGAAAACAATCAAAAATCGAAGAGTATCACAACACAAGTGTTTCGTTTGATTTCGCTCGGTGATTGGTCGACTCGGTTAATGATTGGACTGAGTTAACCAATCACAGAGCGATTTGAACGTGTAGACTTACAAGTCAACACGTTCAAATAGTTTAGATAAAAAGGGCGGACTAGGTATGTACCTAGTCCGCCCTTTTTATCTAAACTCTTTTTATCTTTTACAGAATCTCCTAAAATTAGCTTTTTAAACCAGCGGCCTTAGAAAACTTATTAATAACATATAAGTTTTTATACATACAAAAAAAAGTACTTTCTGATTATACAATAACATTTGTTTCGCGGCGGGAATGGAACCCGCGGTCTACTGCGTCGTAGGCAAGTCGGTGATAATAGCTAATGCGCCTCAAAGTTCGTCAAAAATACTATACAGTTATTTTGATCCTAAACAATGTAATGAAGGACATGATGAGTTACACTGAGAGAATGAATTTTATATATGAATTCCTTTACTGCATAAACCAGACTACATACAGAAAGCCTATATCTACGTTCTAAAGTTACTGATTGTACAATGTACAGTCATAATTTCTATACCCACACTATTCAAATAAGGACTATAATTCTTAGCAAATAAGGTATAAAATACAAACAACAAAGCAAGAGAACGCTCGCTGTTTGTAATTTGGAAGACCTTCTTGGCGATCAGGGTGTATCCCTACAAATGATCCCATTAACACGGGCGATCGTCCCTCACCAGACTGCGCCGGTAATATTGATCGGA
Organism: Idaea dimidiata; assembly: GCA_949358125.1. NCBI lineage: Eukaryota > Metazoa > Arthropoda > Insecta > Lepidoptera > Geometridae > Idaea > Idaea dimidiata. The sequence continues at coordinate 6,837,214 of OX442339.1, read as the reverse complement.
ATAAAGCAAGCCGAACGATAGGTACCTTACTTCACTAATAAACGTAAGTGCAATGCTAAACCTTTACGGAATTAGGTGGTGGGAATAATAAAGCACATTTTGCGCTAGCAGCCATTTGCTGCTGCTTCCCTTATCGCAGTACTATTTTTCTTGAGAATGTGTCAAGGAACATGCAAGAACAAGAAGTATTATGCTAAGAAAGTAGTGGTCTATTTTTCTTAGAAGTCCTAAGTTTTGTTAGCCATTTGAAGCACAAATTACGAAGAGTTCTCATTTAAAAACTTTATGAGAAGTTGACCAAATATGAAGTTGACATTTCCCGAAGTTAACATTTTAACTTGACGTTATAAGAAATGTGAATGTTCTGTCCGGTTGACATTATGAGAAGTGGCCATTATGAGCAGAAACGACAAATACATGATCAATTTGATACGATGACCGAACTATATATCAACCCAGTGCCTAAACCGCTGGTCCTAGAGATAGAGATATCCATTAAGAAGATTTTTTTAGCAAATCCCACGGAATCTGGACTCATGCAGTTGAAACGCGCAGGACTTTACTAGTATTAAATACGTGAAAACTTCCGCTTTGAAATAATTAATCGAAGCCTTTACAATGACGATAAATAGGAAGTACCTACGTGGGTTAGGTAGTTGGGTGTTGAACTGTATTCTGTATCGAAGCATGCAGCTAGCTACAAGCTAGGTAGTAGTGTAAATAAAACAGTACCCGGCCTTATGCACTGACTGCTATTCAGTACCGTTAGCCATACAACGAGGCTCCGACATAATTTCGCGATGCATCTAGGTATGGTATGTATGTAGGAACTTTACATTATATTGTAATAGGTCTGTACTATTTGTCTTTTTCAAATATTAAAAAAATTGGTAGGTATTGATTTTATAATTTAACAATACTAATTTCATACTTAAGTACCTACTGTCTTCCATAATTCGATTTTTGAAGCTCTTAGGATAATGTATACAAGGTGTAACGGGTAAGCCCTTTTAAGCCGAAAGGGGGTTGTTCTAGACGTCTAGGCGAACAACTTTTGTTCTACAACTTTTGGAAATTACATCTTGTATATCTATTAGGTATATATTTCTGTGAAATACTGACTTCAGGACTTAATTACAGGAGAAGAAAGGAACCCAACCGTAACGAATGACGAGCATTTATTGACTGACTACTACATAATATATTTACAAATCAGAATCTATCTACCCACATCTTTATTGTCGATTATTAATACACTAAAATTTCCAAGGCAAAACACATCTTCAAAAATTCACTCGCGGCAAGACTCGCACTTGAAGCAACACCACGCGAGTTCTTACCTATAGCGTTTTTTTTTAAATGTATGTGTCCCTGTCTACTATTTTCGACATTAGACTCATTTTATTACGCCGTTTTAATTACGGAACTAGTGTCGCATAAGTTATATAGTCATCTTTGCAAAAAAAAATGCATAGCACCAGCGATTTTTATTAAAAACTAGTGTCGAGCAACTTTTTTGTGAAGTTGACTATGACTTTCGCGACACTACTATCGTAGTGAAAACACGGCTTTATCAAGAAAACAGATACTATGATATTTAGGCGTCCTATTTTGAATGACAGCTATAGTAATACGATTTAACAAAAAAACATAGGTTCAGCCGTTTACTCACAGACAGTTTCTAGAATCTAGTAACTATAAGAGAGGCCTTAGTAAAGCAATGCTTTATCACATTCTAGCTGAAGTTGCATGTAACCCACAAGAGCGAGGCAAAACACTTATATACACTCGTTCCCAAGGCTCCCTTAGGAACAACTGTTAATTTAGCTGTCCGGTCACGGCATAGTCATGTATGTACCTAGGTCATAATTAATGATACTTAATAAATAAAAATATACATCTCTCGATTTACCACACTAGGTATGTTCATTTCCAGGACATGATCTTTATTAGGTAGTTAAACCAAGTAAAACTATCGATCGATACAATCATACTTATACGATGTTTTTTTTTAAGATAAGGTTGCATTCCTAGGCAAGGGTAATACATTTTTTTTTAATAATACAATATTTAATGCTATTTTAGTTTTTCTCAAAATCGAGGACGACACTCCTTTCAGCATTTTTCGCTATCTCTTATATAGGTTATTTCTCCCTGAAGGCCGGTTTAAACGGTTCATCCTGTATGTATGTATCAATATACTCAAATATAATTCAGTACTTAATTAAAGAAAATGTATAAAAATACATGATCATGTTCAAACGTCTAAAAGTCAGAAGTTAACTATTAATTAATTAGTTAGTTAAGTTACCTATGATGTTTTCTATACAATAGCAGCGCCCCGCGGTTTCTTCTGCGTAAATAAATAAAGTAGCCTAAGTGCTACCTATATTCCGAGTTTCACCGCAATCGGTTCAGTAGTTTTTGCGTGAAAGAGTAACAAACTCACATACAGACATACAAACTTTCCCGTATACCTATAATATTAGTAAGATTGATAAATAATAATTGATAATTAATGCACTTTTAAATGTATGGGTTTTATCTATAGTAAAAGTAGAATATTTAAATAGCGTGACATCGCTAAGTATGAGTGCACAAAACAATGCACCGATTCGTATTAGGGATCGTCTCCACGAGCGTTAGAATCGCGGCGAAGTTATCGTCAAGCCACTTATTTCTATACAATCTCTATGAACGTGTTTCCACACGGCGATGTTGACGCGGCGCGGAGTGTTGTATAGAAATCGCCGCGATTCTAACGCTTCTGGAGACGGTCCCTTAGGCTAGATTTCTCTTTATACTTTCATTGCTACTAGGTAACCAACTACACTGATATTGAAAGTAATAATACTAACCGGCGTAGAGCTGTGTTGGTCTATTGGTAGATAACTCGACTTTTATTGCGAAGGTCATGGTTTCGAATCCCTACCGACCACGCAACAAGGTGTGTACGATTTTGAATAACATCGCCAAATTCCTAACATCACGTGCATGGGACATGGTTCAATTAAAAGGCTACGTGGGGAAGATTCTTTTTAGGGTTTCGTACACAAATGATAAAAACGGAAACATTATCATAAGACTCCACTGTCCGTCTGTCACCAGGTTGTATTACTTGAACCGTGATAGCTAAACAGCTAACATTTTCACATATATTTCTGTTGCCGCAATGACAACAAATATAAAAACAGAATAAAATAAACACTATCTAAATACGCTCTTATGATAATGGTATAGAAGCGTGGAAGCTCCATACGTGGATCCGACTCGCACTTAGCCCCTTACTTATAAATGCTAATTAATGCGCTGCATAACTATGCATCGTTTGTCTTTTACTGTCACATGAAGTTTCAAAGTTGACAGACAGAAACAAACGTCCCATAACTTTTTTTTTAAGTAAGGGAATTAATAGACAATCTGGGGGCAGCTTCGCCCCGCGGTTTCACCCGCGGAGGTCCCAATCCCGCGGGAAGATCGGGATAAAAGTAGCTCTGTGTGATTTCAGCTACCTTTATTCCAAGTTTCACAGCAATCGGTTTAAGTCACACACATACAATATACATAATAAACTTTCGCGTAAACAATATTAGTATGATAAAAAGTAAGATTATACTATAAATATTTTAAAAGAAAAATTCATTTTCAAAAATTCACTCGCGACTAAGTTTAAATAAATTAATAAAATAAATATAATTGTGTGTCAGTGTCATTCATGGATCACACTAATACTTGTACAAGTATCTACTTCTGTTATGATATGATACCTCTCAGAATTATTTGGCAGCTCATTGTATGGTGCAGATTATTTTACTCTCTTACTCATGCATGATTATTTATATGCATCATTTTAATTATAGCAATGATTTATGTACTGGAATGTAATTATGTAATAGGGATGTTAAAAAACTTTAAATAAAACAATCACATGATTCCCTATCTACAATTGGTAGTTATTATTCAATTGAAAATAGAATCAACACTGGTTGTGATTGGCAAAGGGTTTATTGTAGTGAGGTGCCGAGTCGCTTTTTTCTGACTCGAGTAGGTTTATACGGTATTCGGAACTGACTTGATTCCTCCACTTGAAACCAGTACTCAAGTTCTTTGTTTGGTTTTCAAATGCTGACTTGAGCATCCGAGTCTTGAAATTTGAATTTGAGCCCAGTTTCGTTGCAGAATCGAGTCTTGCGTACTTGAATCAAAATAATTTAGTATTTGTAAATGAGTCCACTGCTGGAATCGAGTCTGACTCGAGTCAAGCCGTACTTGGCACATCACTAGTTTATTGCAACATACATAAACTGTGCAAAGTAAGTTGCCAGTAATTGAGCTGATACATGCTAATGCGAATGCAGCAGTGTAGCAGATGAATGGGCATAGTATTTGAAAGTACAAAAACCTCTTTTAGAAGCCTTCAGCACTTTCAGTGAATTACTAGCTTTCTAAGTCAAGGATGGTTGGAGTAAAGCTAAGAGGAATTACAAGTCATGTACAATGGCCCAATTCTGAGGCTAAGTACAGAAAAGCTTAGTGAAACTATACTAAACTGCGCTGATACAAAGACCACAACTAATTATTTTACATTACATTATAGGAATGACATTTCATGAAATCTAAAATGTCATACCTATGCTTTCAGATTTCATGAATAGGTTTCAAGTCAACCATGAAAAAGCCAACTGTAAAGTTGGCGAAAGCTTGGTTCGTTTAAAACCATGAATAAAAACGTGATTCAACCAGATAAATAAAGTGTTTTATTATGCAAAATCGCGATAACCATAGAAGAAATTATAGTTTTATTTAAGAATATATGCTTATAGACATAAGGCTGATCGCAAATGAAACAGAAGAAAAAAATAAGAATAAATTAAACTCTTTCAAACCTATACTTCTGAGGTGTTTCGATCTTTTTGATGGGAAGTGTATATCTATGAGAATATGACTACTTGTTCAGATGTCATTGTCTTAGTGTACTACATCTTAGCTTATCATCACTTACCATCAAGAATCAAGAATCAAGAAAATTTATTGAGGTGGTGAGATATTGGGAGTTATTGTTGATAGCTCATCTGTTGTTGATAAAAAATCTGTTAATCTACTTGCCTTTTTTATATCTACAACCATTATTAATTTCATTAAGCCTCAATTCATAGCAATTAGGAATCAATATAAATACAACTACCTAAATCAAATTAGTTAATGAACATAATTCAATGTTATACTCTATGTTAAGCAAAGTGCTAACAGAATAATAAATGTTTTATTAGAATTTTAAGACTCATTTCACATCAATATTGATGAATATACATAAACACTTATGATGATTTTATTTATAAATGCATGTTTATTTTGTAAATAAAGGTGCATTCTAGTAAAACCACTTTACTTTCACCATAAGATGGGCCCTACAGTGAAACTAAGTGAAAATGTAGTGCATACTGTCAGCCTGCAGCTTTTACTAAAATTACTGTAGCTATTAATAAGTATCGTAATGTTGCCTAGCATCACTGTAATATGCATTTCAAATGTGAAGTGAAAGTTCAAATAAATAAGAAACTACACTTTTAAAACTTAATTTACAAGCGATATTAATTATGTTAAATACATGTTGTAACTATATGTATTTAAATAATTATAAGACTATTTAATTGATAGCATAAACTATATTGACTATACTAGCATCTATTACTGATTTACTACCATTTTACAAGAATATTGTCAACATTTATAAGAATATTGGCATCAAAACAACGAACTACTACTTTTGCAGAAGCCATCTGCTTCGGAAACAGATTTTCACCATAAACCTTACCATCCTTAGTTGTAGCCGTCTTACCTGTGTCACAAATTGCAGCTTCTAACTAAAATTAGTCAAGTCTTTCCCCAGTAGGTACTGTCTTCCTATCCCATCCACAGGACCTTTTCCCAGTAAGATAGTAATCCTAAGCTTATAAATTAATTCAAGAAGAGAAGAAACTTACCTCAACCTATCAACAACAGCTTGTCTCTTAGAAGGTAGGATCATCTCTTCCATAGGTGTGAGCATATTGGGCGGGTGGTGGGCGGACGCTGCGCCCGGCAGCAGGCCGCCCGCGCCACCGCCTCCCACGAGGTGCTCCACGGTGCCTGGCCTGTCTCTATCTCCGACCCTTCATCTCCTAATCACGCAGCTTCTATAGTCACTCAAGTACTGCACCGCACATGAGAGAGGATCACCAGAAAATAGTCACAATTACTCGTCCTCCACAAACTCAATAAAAACATTTTGAACACGAATAAGTCCACTCAGTTCGGATTATCTTGGCGCAATTAAACACTCAGTGTTTCTCACTGTTTAGGTTGACGAAAATTATCAAAACTGTAATCAATGAGCAAGTAATTTGATAAAATGTTACAAGTTCTGTGGGTAGTAATTGACGATGATGCACGTATTTAAGTAAGTTAACACTCGGTTGTAGACAAATTAAACTTGTTTCAAGCTAAAAAATAAATGCAGCAACTAATTTTTGAGAATAAATAAACAAAAATTGCAAGTCTAAATATTTATTCCCCAACTAAGTTTGCACCACCGCCGAACTTGGCCGACCAAACACACAAACTGTCATGTCTGAGGGTTTTCAGAGTTGCCAACTACTTTTGCACAAATAGGCAAAGTAGGAGAAGAAAAGGGACAGAACCTTTTTTTTATTATTTTATGTAATAATTAATGTCATCCAACTTCATTTCCTTAAATTACTTTATGTTCATTTTTATTTTATTAATGTAGGCAGGGCAATGAAATTATTATTGTAAATTGAAAATCAATTAGTTTTAAGGTGTCATTTAAATGATTGTAACCATTTATTGACGTGTCCTGCTGTACACCTAGGTGTTTCTAAATAAATGTTAATAGGATGATAGTTGAAAAAAATAATTATAAATATATATTGCCCGATACTACCACTGAAACTAGTCAAATACCAATGGAAACATAATTTGAATTTATTCGTACAAAATACATACTTACTGCTTTTATTACTTTATGTTGTTATGTTGATACACAAATTAAGGAAATTAATACAAATAAAGTCGATATTAGAAAAATGTTGAACAAAATTCTCGTACACTTTTTAAAAAAATAACTTAATCTCCTATTTTCTTGCAATCTGTCTTTCATGAGACATATAGCTAAAAGATTATGTGTGTGTGTTTATAGATTTTTAGAATCATCTTTTTTTTTAATTATCTATAAGCAATGCAATATCGTCAATAATTTTTGATTTGACACTCCATCACAAAACTCTATGAATAATGATTAATAAATAAAATAGCTTCCACTTACAAATGCACTCTAAGCCCAAAAAAACTTAACATTTCAATCTTCTTCTTTTCGTGTAGTGGTGTGACTCACCTACTGTTAGAGTTTTCAGGTCGCCCTAAGGCCTCTAACTTGACCTAACGACTGCTACCAGAGATAACAACCGGGACCAACTGCTTAACGTGCCTTCCGAGGCACGGAAACATTTCAATGAATACAGTACAGTAATCATTGACAAATGTAGTTCCTCCATAAACATTTGTCATTATCGTTCGGATACGGCAGTCGCACTAACGACGAACCGTGCGTCGTCCGAGCCTCGCCCGGGCCTCGAGCACGGTACGGTGTAATTTACACCCAAAATATTAACAGCGTCATACAAATTGTTCGAAAAGTCTTGAGACCATGCGTCGTCCGTGTCTCGGATGGGGCACGGACCGCACTCGTGACGATCTAATATAAATTATCCTTCATAGGTATGGCATATTTCTTTCTAAAAAATCCTTCTAAATCTGAAACATAACATCGTAGAAGCCTAATTTCTAGAGATAAATAATAAGTTGGCAACACAAAACAGTTTTGGTCAAACTGACATTTTTGTCGAATGACGCTTTCAAATGTTCCGAAATTGTTAATGATTTTAAGCATATTAAAACCGGTAAGTTCGAAAACCGGTAAATGAAAACGATTATAATTTTGTTATTGATTTTGGCGTTGACATTTATCTTTTTTTTCCCACTCGAAGAAAAAAAAAAACAAATGTAGTCCGGGAAAATAAGCGACAATTGGCTCATTTCAAGTTATTTCTTATAAATACTGTAATAAACTATATAATTAAATTCAACTAACTTTATTTCGTGTGATCGTGTGATATAAAATATATGTATAATGTCGGCTTTACGTGCTAGACTTGGTCTTACAAAATTTTATGCTCAGAGGTTATTTTATCATTCGGTGAATAAATCGAAAATTATTACAGCACGAAATCTCTCAATTACAACACAAAATGGTAAGATTACAGCAGTGGAATATCTGCTATGAATATTTCAAAAATAAATAGATAAAACCTTACTGTTTTAGATAAGTTTTTCCATCACAATTTTAACCTGAATCGTCCTTTGAGCACTGTTACTGAAGAAAAACCTCCAGAGACTGCAAAGGGTGCTCCAGAGAAAAAGGAATTTCAAGCCGAAACTCGGATGTTGCTAGATATTGTCGCAAGGTCTTTATATTCTGATAAAGAGGTGAGTAAAAACAATTTAAAATTCAATTCAATGATATACCTAATTTACTGTCACAGCACTGAAATTAAATTGCTATAGCTTATCATCATCATCTTGATCCGAGAATCAACTTATGTGTAGGTATAATTATAAACTTTTGTAAAGTTACTCACAAAACATGTTTGTTTAGCCAAAGAACCTATGTTTACTGTGTATAGTTTTTCTGGCAATAAATGTAGCTAGATATCTGCATTTAATTTTAGTTGTTACTGACTTATTAAAATAATACACCACCTGTATTTAAAAAATAATTTTCAGGTTTTCATCAGAGAACTGATATCAAATGCCAGTGATGCACTTGAAAAGTTTAGATACCTTAGCGTCAGTGGTGCTGCAGATGCTCCCAAACTAGAGGAAACAGACAGAGCTTTGGAGATCAGACTCACAACGGACAAACAAAACAGAACTATTACTTTTGTGGTAACTATGTAACTAGAACATTATTTAAAGGAAAATTCATCTTCAAAATTCACTCACGGCGAGTTTTGAACTCACGTCCCTGGATCGATACTCCAGTGCCTCAACCACTTGGCCACACGAGTTTCTATCTCGAGCAGCAAATTTAGGAATATGAATGTTTTACCTGTCTACCATTTTCGACTAAGAGTCGATTGAGTTGCCATTTACAGGATCACTTTCCAGTGATTTACCTGTGCCAATGATTAACTTACAGTTAACATTTTGGCTAAGACATGTCACTCTTTTTCCCATTTAATATTTCGTAATGTGTTTTTATTTCTCAAGGCATATTTACTAGAAAAATAAAGTAAACATGCCTTGAGCAATAAAAACAAATTACTAACTATTTAACTTTTCATTATGCAGATCATACCTCTCATACCTCATACCTAATCTAACAAAATCCTAGTATTTTGTTTTGTAAGTAAGGATATTATAAATGTAAATGTAACTTTTTTACATAGTAAACCACAGACATTCAATGTATTCCATTATTACTGTAATCCAGTCCCCATACCACCACTATTGCTGCTAAATCCTCATGCATCGTTGCAACTGAAACTGTTAAGGAAACAAGTCCTCTAAAAATTTTACAAAGAGTATAAAAAATCTCCCTCTGTTTCCTTGTAAATTCATTCTAGTAAAATGCTTTGAACAATAAAAATAAGAGACACATAATAAGTCCTGCCAAACTTACTAATAATATAAACGCTAAAGTTTGTATGCAAGTATGTATGTATGCTAGTATGTATGTATACTAGTATGTATGTATGTGAGGTTGTTACTCTTTCACGCAAAAACTACTGAACTGATTGCGATGAAACTTGGAATATAGGTAGTTACGCGGGTGAAACCGCGGGGCGCAGCTAGTATAATATTATTGGACTGAAGCTTACTGATAATACCATAGATATAAAAGCCACAATAGAGCTGGGCATTCGATTTAAGCAGAGTCACTGTAACCGAAAACGGTTAGGAGTAGATGCAATTTTAATTATACTTTTTTTTATAGGACACTGGTATCGGCATGACAAAAGATGAACTAACATCAAACCTCGGTACTATTGCTCGCTCAGGATCCAAGTCGTTCATAGAAGAAATAAAGAAACAGGGAGCGGAACAGGCTAGCTCAATAATAGGACAGTTTGGTGTGGGCTTCTATTCTGCATTCATGGTGGCGGAGAAAATTGAAGTTTATACTCGGAGTAGCAAAGCTGGATCACCTGGTTACAAGTGGTTTTCAGATGGGTTAGTTTGTTTGTCAATTGTCCGTCAGTTTATGGATAAGTAGCCGGGTCTTGCGGTTTTACTTGCCTAAGTCACAAGTGAGCATTTAGAAAAATCCTTTCTTTTGGATGTTTATATCATATAATAAAAAATACACTCACCAAATTACAGCTCTCTATTATCTGCTTAGACTGCATTGATCCTTAATCAGTCAGTCTGTCAGTCAGGCAGGACAGCATTCTATAGTAATAGACTAGTTGCGCTTGGCAATTACACCCAGTTAAACCTAAAATCAACTATGCTTGTATGTATATACTTACAGATGAAACAGATTAGAAACTTATTTAGGACTTTTTGTCAACCTGATAATAACAAAGGTTGTCTAATTCTTCATTTCTGCTGAAACATTACGATAAATAGCCTAAATGTTAATACAAGGCTCTAGATTCCTAATAAACATTGAGTTTTATCATAAACAGTAATGATACGACATTGAAAAACCTCACAAAAACCGCCCAGATTTCATGCTTCATTTTACATTTTCAGATCAGGAACGTATGAAATACAAGAAGCGGAAGGAGTCCCCATTGGAACAAAGATTGTTGTACATCTGAAGACAGATTGCAGGGAATTCTCTGATGATGATATTGTTAAAAGTATGATTTTATTATTTACTAGCTGCGCCCCGCGGTTTCACCCGCGCAAGTCGCGATCCCGCGTTGTTCGAACACCTACCTACCGCAATGCAAAAATCCACACTTAAACGGTCGACCAGGTCTAACTTTACGTTTGAATGTCACTTACTGACAAACGTAAAGTTTGTATGTCTGTAAGTGATGGTGACGATGACGATTGATGACGATAAATGGCGATTGACGACTCTAAATGACGATGGATGACGATCAATGACGGTAAATGACGATGGATGACGATGATGATGATGATGCCACTCTACATCACTTACCATACCCCTGTGTCGATTTTTATTCATAAATAGTTATCACCCGCGTAAGTCCCGATCCCGCGGGATTTTCGGGATCAAAACATATCCATCATTTAAACTATCCCTATGCAAATTTTCATTCAAATCGGTAGAGCCGTTTGACGTGAAGAGGGAACAAACAAACAGACTTTCGGATTTATAATATTAGTCAGAAGTCCGCTAATCAATGACTAAAACATTAAACACTTTCTGAAACATATAGTGAATTTGAGAAATGAAAATGAGCTGTAATTAGGGGTTACTCCACACTCTAGCCCACGTCTGTGTTTTTTAAATACTTAAAGAAATTAGTTTCTTGCCCGTGCCTATTGGTAATCTGGCACGTTCGACGCGTTCGACGGCTTTATCCGTTAAGTGGAAATTTATTAGTTTATTTGTTTCCTTCACAGGTATCATCATGAAATACAGTAATTTTATTGGCAGTCCTATTCTGTTGAATAATGAACAAGTCAATTCTATCAAAGTAAGTTGTATTCTTATTTATTTACTTACTAGCTGCGCTCCGCGGTTTCACCCGCGTAAATCCCGTTCCTGCGGGAATTTCGGGATAATAAGTCGCCTATGGGTTATTCCAGGTCCCCAGTTACCTACATTCCAAATTTCATCCAAATCCGTTCAGCCGTTTTTGCGTGATTGAGTAAGTAACAAACATCCAAACGCACACACTTTCACATGTATAATATTAGTAGGATTAGAAGAAAAATGATCCTGGGTTCCTAGGATTTTATATTAAAACGTTACGCTTTTACTAAGACTCCACCCACTCTACTGTTTGTCAAGATGCTGACAAGGCATCGTCTCAATATCGTGTACAGATTATATTTGTATTGTACTTACAAACTTTCACTTTAATAATACAGCGTGTTCCGACGATGACCATTTAAGCCGAAAGTGTGTTGTTCTAGACGTCTAGGCGAACTACTTTCCTTCTACTACTTTTGAAAATCTGAAGTTATTTTCGAAAATTAAAAGTTTAAAGTTTACTTAAAAATCAGCTGTTTCTTAGAGTTAGAGGTCATTGACCTTATTTTGTTCTTTCATTCACTTTGGACAACTACAATCAAAACTTCAATTACCTTTATTTTCTAATATGCTTTCAGCCCCTTTGGCTAATGGAACCAAAAGAGGTGACCCAGGATCAGCACATCGAGTTCTACCGGTTCATCGGCAACTCGTACGACAAGCCGCGCTTCACGCTGCACTATAAGACTGATGCACCTCTCTCCATCAGGTATTTACACGTTCGCGTTACCTACTGGATCCGAACCTTCGCCGCACTCAGATACGTTCAGGGATGATTTATATTAGACGTCACCCGGCCGAGCCAGGTCCGAGCTCCTTTGTCCATTGCTCGGCCGCCACTCGGTTGCAACAAACCGATCGACTGCTCGTGTATAACGTTTACTAACTAAAAAATAAATTACAAAGCAAATGTAGAACATAAATGTGGGTCCTGTTAAAATATTATAAACTTATCGCAATGTAAGTCTTCACTTGATTCTGAACCCTGCCACTCCAAATTATTTTATTATTTGCCGGATAAAAATAAAAGAAAAGCAATGGACAACTATAAATTATCCCGACTGTCGACTGACTTCTGCAGTTACGAATGAAAAGCTTCATATCGGGCGAAAACCCAAGGTGTGTATTTCATACGCACATCACACGCGGGCCCTCACAGTGTCTATACGCCAGGCGTGCTACGTACGTCAGTGCTGATGCACACGCCGGCGCCGTGCGTGTTTGCATACATTATTACGCCATGGTAACATACGATAGCGAACTAGGTAGGAAAACAAACCATGTTTGTGTTTTCAGCAGTAATTAGTACAATTAGCTTGTAAGCAAGCTTGTCCTGTATGATCTGAAATCATCAATAATGGGTTTTTTTACTGTTTTTATTAATCTTGTGCTTTAAAAAGGTTTCTGAAATAAATCTTATAAAGGAGTTTTGGCGAGAACGCCGTGACGAGATGTGTTGCTAAATTTTCATTTTTGTGACACCTAGTTCAAATGCCCCCGAAATGTAATTGTTTCATTTCGGAGGCATATTAATCAATTTAGTTTCGTGAAGGTGAACAAGTGTAGTGAAAGTGAAAATCGGTGCAAAACATTTACTTTAGCGTTGTTTCCAAAGCTCTGTGAACAATCATTGTAAATGGCCGCCTTTTTACAATGATTCCCTCGACTTGACTTTAACTATGAGGACTTGACTGTTTAGATGCGAATAACCTGCAAATATTAGTAATACTTGACACTGGCTAATGTCCGGAGTTCCGGTTCCGGTGGAATACCTTAAACATCTATTGTCATCGTTCGTATAAAAATAATTCAGAATCAGTGCAAAAATCACTCGGAAGACGAAACAAGGGCCGAAAACACATTTATTGGATTCACATTGAAGTATCCCAATAATAATTGAAGCAAAACACCGAAAATATGACAGACAAAAACCAAAAACAACATCGCATATGAAGGTCAGCACAAAAATAAAACGAAGGTAGTTTTGAGTGAATCACCACATCTACCAACATAACGCCTGTTGACATCTTACAGATATATTTCTGTGTTGCCATTTGAAAAAAATAGTACCAGGGTTACCAACTCGGGAAATCTCCCTAAAATCATCGGGGAAAAAGAGTACTAGGGTTACCAACCTAGAAATACTCCCCAAAAAGATGGAAAACCAAATCGAAACCTTATTTCGCAAAATAAAAGAGGAAATGGCAGAACAGACAAGACAAATTACGGAATCAGTCACAGGACGGGTGCTGGAAGTCCTTGAAAATAAATTAGCGGTAGTGATTGAGGAAAATAGAAACCTAAAAACAAAAGTTGAAAACATGGAAAAGAAAATACAAATTTTAGAGGATAACAAAAGAAACTTGACTTAATATTTTTTGGAGTGAGCGAGATAGAAAATACAAAATCAGAGCTTGATAATGTACTAGAGATTATACAGAAAGAGACCAAAATAAACGTTCAAACTCATGAAATAAACAACGCATACAGACTAGGGGTAAAAGGTAAAGGAATACGTCCACTGCTAGTTAGCTTCACATCAGGGTGGAAGAAGAATTTGATTCTCAAAAACAAAAACAAAGAAGGATCAAAAATTATAATAAGAGAAGATTTTTCAAAAGAAGTACAGGAAAAAAGAAAACAATTGGTACCACAACTTTTAAAAGAAAGAGAAAAGGGCAAGATTGCGTATTTAAAAAGAGACCAACTTATTGTAAAGGATTCAAACGAAGAAAATAAAATCAAAAGAAAAAGGGACCAAGCCGAAGCTCTCAATAATTCGCCAAATCAACCTAACGCTTCGGCACATAAGAAATTAGACACAAAAAATATGCTTAATTATATAACCAGGAAAGACAAAACTGATCAAAAAAACTAATAGCTGCTATACCTAAGATCCCATCAAAAACCATCACCTACCATCATGGCACAAAATACCAAGACCTTCCTACGAACCGATCATATTTAAAGTTTTTCTATGCGAACGTAAGGAGTATACGAAAAAAAGGCAAGTTCGATGAACTGCAATGTGTACTAGCAGCTATACCCGCCACTGTTGATATAATAATATTAACAGAGACGTGGCTGCAATCAGAACAAGAGGTAATAAAGTACTCTTTACCAGGCTACGAACACGCCAGTAATTTCAGACACAACATGGGGGGTGGTGGAGTATCAATTTACGTGCACCAGAGTATAGCATTTGATGTAACTGAATCTATCTATAAAGATCGTAACCACTACCTTTGGGTCTATTTACCGAAATTTGCACTAAATGTGGGCGGCATCTATAAGCCTGGTGATACAAATAACAAAGAATTTCTCAAATTGTACACTAAACAGCTAGATGGAGACCTGAACATGGACTTAATAAAAAGGGATAGTGAAACATCGGATTACCTCCTTATTCTTGAAGAAGCTGGTTACGAAATTCTTAACAATACAAATAAACTTTACGGGACAAGACAAACTAAAACTACAAATACCATCCTAGATCATGTTACAACCGATTTGAAAAGAAATCATTTCCATCTTACCATAATAGAATCCTCGATATCGGACCACAAACATATATACTTCGAAGTATCTAACAATAAAGTCAAAAATAGAGAAAAGATTAAATACGAACACATAAACTACACAAAATTGAAAGATACTATAAGTAAATCACAATACGTCAATATGAATAACCAATACAGCACTCTAGAAGAATTCATTAAACACAGTATAAAAGATAGCAAAATCATCAAATATAAAATTAAGAACCTACCTAGGGAAGACTGGATAAACAAAGAAGTTATTCACCTAATTAACGACAGAAACCTATTATGGAAACAACTCAAGACTGATAGCGAGAACCAAGAACTGAAAAAGAAGTATGTAGCAAAACGGAATGAAACAAGCAAGAAAATTAGTAACGATAAAAAAAAATATTTCCATAGCTCATTTGACAAATGTCGAAATAAACCGAAAAAAATGTGGAACTTGATTAATGCATTAGTTAAAAATAAGATAAAACTTGATAATCCACCTCCAAAACTAATTGTAAATTCAAAAGAGATAAAAAATGGTATCGAAATTTGTGAAATCTTTAACATATTCTTTTCATCAATAGGTAATGAACTAGCCAGTAAAATTCCACAGCGATATCACTTTAGTCACGGAAATACACTAATGTACAATAATGATCATGTTCATGATACTATACTTACTGAATTTGAACCATGTACTCCCACAGAGGTGGGCCAAATCATTGACAAATTAGATAGCAACAGTAGTACAGGAGTAGATGAAATTAGTACTAAGTCTTTAAAATGTATAAAAGAATCTATAGTAGTGCCGCTAACAAACTGCATAAACAAGTGTTTTGAATTAGGTGAATTTCCAAACAGTCTAAAAGTTGCAAAAGTGAGCCCCATATACAAAGCAGGATCTAAATCGGATCCTAACAATTATAGGCCGATTTCTGTTTTGCCGGTGATATCCAAGGTATTTGAGAAGATTATTTACTCACGCATAGATAAATATTTAACTGAGAAAAACTTCATAGCAGATCAACAATACGGTTTTAGAAAAAAATCTAACACTCTCTCCGCTACTATAGATCTTATAACTAAAATTAAAACCAACATTGATGAGAAAAAAATTTGTTTAGGAGTATTCATAGACCTTAAAAAAGCTTTTGATACTGTTAGTCACTCTAAACTTTTCGACAAATTTAAAAACTTGGGTATCACCGGAGTCGCCTACAAACTCTTGGTGTCTTATCTGACTAATAGAACTCAAATTGTTAAAATTAGTACATATACCAGCTCGGAACAAAGAATATCATGTGGAATACCGCAGGGTTCAATATTAGGGCCCCTTTTCTTCCTTATTTACGTAAATAATATAAATCAGATAGGACTTGCGGGATATGTAACTATGTATGCAGACGATACCAACTTGTTCTATTTTGGTGAAAGGGTTGATGACATAATGTCTAAAGCTCAAAATGATTTGATTATACTCAATGAATGGTTTTTACATAGCCTACTGTCAATAAACACTAGCAAAACATCGTATATAATATTAGCTGCCAAAAATAAAAATATTGCCAAATATAACCCTTTAACAGTGAACAATATTCCATTAACCCAATCCAGTTGCGAAAAATACCTCGGTCTTATAATTGACGACAAATTAACATGGATACCCCACATAGCACATGTAAGATCTAAACTAACGGCTGTAGCCGGTGCCCTTCGCGATGTAGGTAATTGTATACCGCCATTAATAAGACAAGTCATTTATAACTCCCTTGTAAAACCGCATTTAGAATACCTTATTGAAATCTGGGGAACTGCTGCTAAAACGAATCTTAAGACTTTGCAAACAACACAGAACAAAATAATCAAACGACTTTATAATTTAGACTTTTTGACACCTACAAAAATGATCTACAGTGAAACTAAATATTTAAATATAAAACAAATGTATACCTATAGTATTTGTTTAATCATTTGGAAAATTCTACATGAAACCATTAAGTCGAATATAGCCTTCAAAAAGAGAGTTTATTCACATAAACTACGGAACAAACATAAATTAGTATTAAAGCGCCATAGAACAATTAAGTATGGAAAACAAAACATTTTATTTGAGGGCGCAACATTGTATAACGAATTACCAAATAATGTAAAAGAAATAGATAATGTTAATATTTTCAAAAAAAAGTTAAAAGAATATATTATCAAAACGATTAAAATAGATTAACTAACCTAAAAAAAAACTACTTATAATTTAACAAGTTTGTACTTAACATTTGTGTTAATATTAAAATTGTCTCTCCACCGAGACCTAGATAACTAAGTATAGCTAGTTTTAGAAGTTTTCTCTATAAGTGAACTGTTTTGTAAGTTCTTTGAGAAATGAATAAAGATTCTTTAAACCTAATGTCCAAATGGAATATAGCTATATAAAAGAAGTAAAAGAAGAATAAATTTTATAGTAAAAACACTGTTAAATTCGTTATATTTGTTTTGTAAGTGAGAATAATTAGTGTTATCTATATTTCCAGGTCAATACTGTACGTTCCAGAAGGGAAACCCGGTCTGTTTGAGCTATCCCGGGACTCCGATGTAGGGGTAGCGTTATACTCGAGGAAAATATTGATCAAAAGCAAAGCTGAGAACATACTGCCTAAATGGTTGAGATTTGTTAAAGGTATGAAAAAATCTATCCTACTAATATTATAAAGCTGAAAGTTTGTGAGTATGTGTATATGTATATGTTTGTTACTCAATCACGTAAAAACCGCTGAACCGATAAAACTTGGAATATAGGTAGTGGATACCGGGAATAGCACATGGGCTACTTTTTATCCCGATATTCCCGCGTGAACATACTCACAAACTTTCAGCTTTATAATATTAGTAAGGTAACTAAGCAACTAAATAATAATAAATAAATCCAGTGACGAACACACAGCGGCATCTAGCCCCGTGGTAAGCTGCTAAGCTTGTGTTACGGTAACTAGACAACGGATATACTACATATATTTATTTTTCTTTTGTAAATACATACATATTATACATAGAAATACGCCCAGACCAGATATAAATATTTATTTTAAGCATAAATATTTGCACCCAGCGGGAATCGAACCCACAACCTTCTGTATTGCAGCCAAACGTTCGCTTGACGCGCCACAGAGGTCGTCTTTTCTATTCTTGTACTATGGGTATTAGATAATGGATATACTAGACACATATTATACTTCTTATGTGTTGTAAATGCATACATATAGGAACACCTAAAAGCCGAAACAAACATTTATGGTCAGTATAAATACTTGTTTCTGATGGAATCGAATCCGCGACCTTCTGCGTTGCAGTCGGGGGACGCGCTACACAGGCCGTCAATATAAGGTGGTATTTATTCCGCTGCCATCTTTCTTTCTTCAAGATGACTGCTACATCTTAGACCCCTATCATCACTTATAATAAAATAAACATAACTTTAAAAAATTCGTTGCTCGTTAAATTATTTTTTTTAAATAGGTGCTTATTTGTAATTTATTTAAAATCTCAGGTGTCGTTGATTCAGAAGATATTCCACTGAATTTAAGCAGAGAATTATTACAGAACAGCGCTCTGATAACGTAAGTAAACTATTTAATTACTCGCTTTTGCCCGCGACTTCGTTCGCGTTAAGCCTATTTCATCCCCTTGGGGGTAGAATTGATCAAAATCCTTTCTTAGCGGATGCCTACGTCATAACATCTACCTGCATGACAAATTTTAGCTCGATCCGTCCAGAGGTTTGGGCTGTGCGTTGATAGATCACTATGTTAGTCAGTCAGTCACCTTTGAGTCGAGTCGAAATTAAGGAAACGTAAACAATACGACGACAAATAAAAAACGTAAACAATAAGAAATGCAATCCTAAATACAAGATGTAACGGGCAAGCCCTTTTAAGCCGAAAGGGGGTTGTTCTATACGTCTGGGCGAACCACTTTTGTTCTACGAGTTTTGAAATATCGAAGTACTTTTCGAAAATTTTAAGTGTAAAGTTTACTTGAAAATCAGCTGTTTCTTAGAGTTCGAGGTCCCTGACCTTACGTTGTCCTTTCATTTAGTTTGGTCTACTATAATCAAACCTTCAATTACCTTTATTTTCAAAAGCAGCTGTTTCTTCAGTGAAACATAACCTCAAAATTTTCAAAAAAAAAGTTAGAATTTTCAAAAGTCGTAGAACAAAAGTTGTTCGCCTAGACGTCTAGAACAACCGCCTTTCGGCTTAAAAGGGCTTGCCCGTTACATCTTGTATAGTCATCCAAGTGTAAGAAACACTTTAAAATATATCAAAAATTTGTAGTATTTTTTATACTTATTTCTTATTTTAGGAAACTTAGAACAGTACTCACAAACAGATTTCTAAAGTTCTTAGTAGATATGTCGAACAAGGACCCTGAATCGTACGACGCTTTCTACAAGGAATATTCACTGTTTATGAAGGAAGGAATCGTTACTAGTCAAAGCACAATAGAAAAGGTATGTTCGTTTAATCCTAATAAATGAATATTGCGGGACGTTGCACGTAACTGCAAATGCACAAATGTGAAAACTGTTATTTAAAATGAAAAATGGTAAAAGAATCCTAACATTGATTTTTAAATACCTATTCAACGATACCCATCTTGACAGACTTTGACGATTTTGGATTTTTTAATTATTTTGACAATATGGCGTCTGGTTGTGACAAAAGTTAATTTGGATAACTGTTATGTCATGTCTCGCCAGATTAAGACGAATCGATTGACGTAAGAATCATCAAAATCGGTCCACGCGTTTGGCCTCTAGAACGCCATATAGAAACTTTAATACATGAAAATGAAAATGATTTATTAGCACATATCAAACAATACAATTACAAGTTACCCTGTTTCCCAGAATAGCGTGAGCTGTGGCCCGGGAATACAGTTCTCCCCATGTATATCTTTATAGTAAAATATTGCTTAAAATTGCCAAAATGCATGCAAAAAATTGGGTTTCCGTATCTCAATAAAAATTTTTTTCCTTATTAATGATATCATTATAAATTTAGAGTCTAGTGCATTATGTAGTTTGGGTGAAGTTACACTTCACCCAAACCACACAATGCACCAGATACATAATGCACTAGATACATGTCTTTTGCAAAATCTAATGTAGTTTTGAGTTTTATTACAAAAAGAATAGAAAAAATACTAAAGAAGTGAATGGGTGTGTTTGTGTGGAGAATGTGTGATGCTTCTGCACATGTGTAGTGTTAGTGTGATAGTTAGATAGTAAAAATACATGTTAAGTTTAATATAGCATGTAGATAGTGAATATGTTAAACATAAATAAGACATACATACATACATACATAGACCGATAAACACATTACCCTCCTTTGCGTCGCGCAGTCGGGTAAAAAATAGGGTGTTTCGCTTACGTCCGAAACTCCTTAACAATATCATTTCAGTCAAATCTTTTATTTCTAACGTTTGATAATTACTTAAATGCACAGATATTTTACACGCACATTTTACTTATTTTTGTTATATTTTAGGAAGGCATTGCGAAGTTGTTGCGATTCGAATCGTCCAAGTTGAAAAGCGGAGAAAAAACTTCACTGAGCGAATACTTAAAAAGACAAAAGGAAGATAATAAATCTATTTACTACTTGGCTGCACCGAGGTGAGACTAATAACAGTATTCTATCTTTATAATCTTACTAATATTATAAACGCGAAAGTTTGTATGTATGTATATGAGGTTGTTACTCTTTCACGCAAAAACTACTGAACCGATTGCGATGAAACTTGGAATATAGGTAGCTGGGGACCTGGATTAACACATGGGCTACTTTTATTCCGTTATTCTCGCGGGAACGGGACTTACGCGGGTGAAACCGCGGAGCGCAGCTAGTTCAGTTATAAAAGAAAACAAATTTTAATACTAAATCGTTTTCGTGATTTCTAGCCCGATTTCGACCTTATTGACAATGTCAGAAATCTTTTTATGCAATAGCAATAGCCATTAGCCATGTTAGACAATGTCAATAGTCGTATCAAATGTATATAAATAAATAAATATTGCACAACATTACGCACAGCGCAATCTAGCCCCCAAACTAAGCACTGCTAGGCTAGTATGGGTACTAGACAACGAATAAACTACATAAATCATACTTTTTTTGTTGTAAAAACATGCATATTATACAAAAGACACCCAGACCTGATACAAATATTTATTTGTAAGCATAAATATTTGCACCCGGCGGGAATCTAACCCGCAGCCTTCTGCATTGCAGGCGGGCGTTCGCCCGACGACGCGCCACAAAGGCCGTCAAAGTATCATCACTCATTCATTAGCCATGTCAGACAATCCCCGCTACCATGATCTTTTGTCGTTGCTATGTCGTCCTTTTGCCGTTCAAAAAAATAAAGTAAATTTTAAATAAAAAATACCCCGACTACTTTTAAAACCACAAACACAAGCCGTATTAGACAGTACAAATAGTAATTTTAGAGAATATCAATGACTGTCTATGACTAAATCAATTTGGACAATGTCAAAAGCAATATTCACAATAGTAAAACACTTTGTTTAACGGGTTGAATCGCGTTTTATTCATAGTTTTAAACGAACCGAGCTTTCGTCAACTTTACAGTTGGCTTTTTCAAGGTTGTCAACGCGATTCAACCTGATAAATACAGTGTTTTACTATGCAAAATCGCGAAAACCATAGAAGAAATTAATATTCACAATGTCCAATTCATTTTAATTTTCAGTCGAGAATTAGCCGAAACATCGCCATACTATGAATCTCTTAAGAAACGCGATATCGAGGTATTGTTCTGCTACGAGATGTATGATGAACTGGTCTTGTTAGAGTTGAAGGAATTCAACGGCAAAGCGCTCGTGTCCGTTGAAAATGACATTGAAACGGATCCAGCTGAGAAGTCAGACACTATCATTGGTAAATAATAAATATATCTCATTTGTGGAGTCCACCAAGTGGAACCCTCATTCACCCAAATGATCTAATACGGAAATCACGGAAATACTGAAATCAAAATATGTTATTCTTTTAAGGCCTGATTTTTTATTCTACGGATAAAAGATATCTGGTTTCAACCCAACCAAATTTAAAACCCTTCAAATTTTGATCGCCTATATTTAAATTTATTTTCTTTAATATCGTAGGGACGTTTTTTATTCGGTGGTGTTGTTACATTTTAATTGTCAGATATCTCTATCTAGAGATTTGAAAAATCAGCCCTAAATATTATTACATATTTTGGATTTGTCTCATACAAAAAAACGTTTTGCGTTTGTTTTTCCTATAAGCTGGATTCCTTGCACAAAGTACCATATCTTACTAATATTATAAACGCGAAAGTTTGTCTTTAATAAATTTTAACCGTTTCATTGACTGCATTTGAAAAATCCGAGAACTGCCCCCCCCAGATTATCTATCTGGTGGACGTCTGACAACCGTAGAAAATGAGGGCACTATGCAGTACATTGCTGCTTTGAGGTAATTACCGGCAATAACCACGTTACGTCAAAGCAGCAATATACTGCATAGTGCCTGTTATTTTCCACTGTTGTCGGACATCCACCGGATAGATGTTCTGGGGGCAGATTTGTCATTGCCACGAAGATCTGCCATAATGCCGCAGCCAAACTTAGCTCCTTACGCTGCTTTCGGTGTAATATTTATAGGACTGATTAACGTGACCACACTATATCTTTGCCCTATGCTATGCGTTTTGCCACGTCAGATGGAACAGGCGATCGTGTGCCGTAACGTATTTAATCCTACTAATATTATAAATGTGAAAGTGTGTGTTTGGATGTTTAGATGTTGGGATGTTTGTTACTCAATCACGCAAAAACAACTGAACCGATTGCGATGAAACTTGGAATATAAGTGGTTGGATACCGGGAATAACACATAGGCTACTTTTCATCCCGATGTTCCCGCGGGAACGGGACTTACGCGGGTGAAACGACGGGGCGCAGCTAGTTTAACTATAAGCCTTCTTATCTAAGATAATTTTATTACAGGTAGCGAGAGCCTACAAAAGGAACAAGTAGACGAACTAATCACATTCCTAAAATCCTACCTCGCTGGTAAAGTGTTCGAAGTGCGCACCACACAGAAACTGGATACACACCCGTGCGTCATCATTGTACCTGAAATGGCCGCTGCTAGACATTTCATAAGAACTAAGGCGGCTAGTTTGAGCGAAGAGAATAGGTTCGCGTTGCTGAGGCCGCAGTTGGAAATTAATGCTAAGTATGTTAAATTCAATGATTCTATAAATAATATAATAAATAAATTCTGTGACCAACACACAGCGCCATCTAGCCACATGGTAAGCTGCTAAGCTTGTGTTACGTGACTACACAACGGATACACAACTTTATTTATTTTTATTTTGTATATACATACATATTATACATAGAAATTCACCCAGACAGATACAAATATTTATTTATAAGCGTAAATATTTGCACCCAGCGGGAATCGAACCCGCAACCTTCTGCATTGCAGTCAAGCGTTCGCCCAACGCGCCACAGAGGTCGTCAAAAGAGACCATGGGTTTAGCTGAAAAGCTGAAAGGCTGAAAGTCGCTCAGCGGGCTATGGAAAGAGCTATGCTTGGAGTTTCCCTGCGTGATAGAATCTGAAATACGGAAATCCGTAGGAGAATCAAAATCACCGACATAGCTCTCAAAATTAGTAGTCTTAAGTGGCAATGGGCATAAGATGTAATGGGAAGTAAAAGTCCTCGAGTGGCGACCACGATGTAATGCGAAACGGAGTGTTGGAAGACCACCTACTTGGTGGATCGACGACGTTGTGGCGGTCGAGGGGAGTCGTTGGATGGAGGTAGCTCGCGATCGATATCTGTGGCGTCGTATGTCCCCCATACGCCTATGGCCTATGGCCTATGTTCAGCAGTGGACGGTTTAGGGTTAAGATGATGATGATGATGTTAAATTTTTTGCTCTTATCTATTAAGTTTGTTTTTAGGGTTTCAACAGATATTATCAATAGCCAGACTTGGGTAATGTCAAAATTCTAATATATCAATAGACACGTTGGGAGTTTTGGCGGGAACTCGTTGAGGAGATGTGTTGCTAAATTTTCATTTTTGTGAAACCTAGTTCAAATGCGTACAAATTGTTTAATTTCGGGGGCATATTAATCAATTTAGTTTCGTGAAGGTGTACAAGTGGAATGAAAGTGAAAATCGGTGCAAAACATTGACTTAGTGTTGTCTCCAAAGCTCCGTGAAGAATGTTTGTAAATGGCCGCCGTGTTTACAAATGATTCCCTAGACTTGACTTTAACTATGACGACTTGACTGTTTCGATGCAAATAACTTGCATAATATATTAAAATACATGACACTGGCTAATTTCCTAATGGCCATAATCGGTTCACAACCGATAAGAAATAGAAATAGACACGTTGAACAATGTCAAAAGCTATATTTCACAAAAAGACTATTGTGACTGTGACTGTGACCCCATGGGGTTAAAAGCTTAATTTTTTTTAATTTAAATACGACATACGATTTTAAACTAACATGGTTATTTTCAGTACTAAAATTACTTATTTAACGGGGTGTTTACCATGTTTAATAATTTATTCGCGGAGCACGGATATTTCGCTAATAATTTCAACCAGCTTGTTCACGAGACTGGGGAATGCGGGTAGGTGATGACAGTTAGAGGCGTCTATATCGGACTACCTGCTTCCTGACACGAGTTGAACGTCTGGTTATCGGTGGTAAACACCCCGTATAGTAATTGTGTTCAGGCGCCTAACGCTTTCATAGCAGTTTGTTATTGATAATGTATATTGTTAACTGTTATTTCAGGATTCCCTAGTCGTTTTCTTCTGCATTTCAGAAGTGTTTTAAAATAATGCAAATTTAGATTCTTTCCTTATTAAAATGTAATAGCGTAACTGATTAGCGCGTTTGCTATAATATTTGTGTTAGGCCACCTAATAACTTTCTAATGCTTTCAGTGACAAGTTGATAGGTACATCACACTTTACTATACTTTCGTTATTTTTACTTCTAGTACTCTAATTAAAATATATTAATCAAGATTTCGAGTTTAATTTGGCTCCACTGTGTAAGTAATACACAAATTTAAATACGATAACAATAATTTAATTTTCCAGACATCCAATAATAAAAAAGCTCCACAAACTAGTGTCGAGTGACAAGGATCTCGCCGCGATGGTGTCCCAACAGTTGTTTGCGAATGCTATGGTCACGGCCGGCCTCGTCATGGATCCACGGAACTTAATCAACGGCATCAATGAGTTACTCGTTAAAGCTTTAGAGAAACATTAGTTTAGTTATGTATTACATTACTTATTTACACAAATTACGCATTATTGTTTGGTTATTATTATAAATATAAATTACAATATTTTAGTTATATTCGTGTTTTATTTTGATACTAGATGGGCCGATATAAAAGTAGACCATGTGTTAATCCATGTCCCCAGTTGCCTATATTCCAAGTTTCATCGCAATTGGTTCAGTAGTTTTTGCGTGATTGAGTAACAAACACATACACACACATACAAACTTTCAGCTTTATAATATTAGTAGGAATAGGATTTAGTACAAATGGGGTGTTTCAGCCATAGATAATATGTAAAAACTTCGTTTCAGCCTACTTTTTACCCATTGCTATGTTGCTAGGTTGTCTGGAAATACTTTGGGAAAAGCAGATGAAAAGTGTAATGAATCAAACACCGCACCGTGTCCGTGGCTGACGGATATATGTGGCATAGTTGCTTTACTTATCGGTGATTTTCTCTCGCACAAAAAACGTACCAATGCATCTAAACTAATTAAATACATGTATTTCATTAATTTACCGCTGAGTATTGGGGCTCCCCGCAAGTCCTCCAAAGAATACAAATAACTAATTTTAATATTTACAATATTTCTCATCGCAATCGGTTTAGTAGTTTTTGCGTGAAAAAGTAACAGTCACATACTAGAAATATTTTAAAGGAAAAATTCATCTTCAAAAATTCACTTGCGGCGAGATTTGAGCTCGCGTCCCTGGATCAATACTCCAGTGCCTATACCGCTCGGCCACGCAAGTTCCCAAAAAAAAATCACTTGCGGCGAGATGCGGTAAATATGCCTTGAGCAATAAAAACAAATTTACGAAATAGTCACATGAGTTTTGGCGGGAATGCGTTGAGGAGATGTGTTGCTAAATTTTCATTTTTGTGAAACTTAGTTCAAATGCGTGTAAATTGTTTAATTTCGGAGGCATATTACACAATTTAGTTTCGTGAAGGTGTAAAAGTGGAAATAAAAGTGAAAATCGGTGCAAAACATGGACTTTAGCTTAGTGTTCTCTCCAAAGCTCCGTGAACAAACATTGTAAAAAATGGCCCCCTTTTTACAATGATTCCCTCGACTTGACTTTAACTATGACGACTTGACTGTTTCGTTCGATGCAAATAACCTGCAAATATTGATAATACTTGACACTGGTAAATATCCGAAAGGAAAAGCCATTTTAAAGAAGGAGAAGAAGAAACAGTCACATACTTGAAAGCATTCGCGTCTATAATATTAGTAGCACTAAATTTTTTCCGGTTTTTTTTCTACAAATAAATCGGTAAAATCCGAAACACAACACTAGTGACGTTATAGTTTGTCGTTATGCTTCAAATATGCTCATTTCTGGAACGTTAGATTTTTTTTTTATCTGTGGTTTATTTACGGGCGGTGGTGCGAAGCGGCTTTTTATTCCTTCCATTTTTTATTCGTGAAAATTTAGAAATATACGTGTAATACTACGACTAAATCTTTGTGAAATCCATTTTGACACTTAATGCAGCGGATACAGTAAGTTAACTCATATTATTTTTGTTACAATTCGGCGTAAAAGTTTAACGACAACGCCTCTCTTGATCACCCCTCATCGTCCCCTTGTTCGCGCTCGAGCCCTTCTTTTTGCACGCTTTGATTCAACGGCGACGGTTTTATTGTGCACCTGCTCGTTATTTCGGCTATTTATACTATTGTACGTACCCTTTTGAACGTAAACCACTTTTGAATTCTACGATTGAAATTTTGTAGTAATGAGTACAATGGAAGTCAATAATGTGGAATTCGAGGATGAAACAAAAACGTCGGATAAAAAGCAAATAGAGGCGGAGGAAAAAGAAATGATGCTGAAAACTCAGAGTGAAAATATCGAGTTGACGGAAGATGTGAAGGTTGAAAACGAGGGGCCCGTAAAGACCGCGCTCTCTACGGAGGTGACAGAGCAAGGGCGGGAAGTGAAGCCAAAATTCATACCGATAGGCGCTATAAAGATGCCAGGTTTCTTTACTAGGAACAATGATAAGGATAAATCCAAGGTAATTTTAAATAGCTAGTCCATACACAGAAAGCTGTCTACTTATATTGCTTAGTCTATGTTAGTGATGGACTCGAGTGACTTTTTCCGACTCTAGTCACTCGAAAATCACTCTGAACTCGAGTCAAACGAAAATCACTCCCAACTTGAGGAATATTTTGCAACTTGAGTCAGTCTGACATATATGTACTAAAATACAAATTTTTAAGATAAAAGTCATTTACGCGGCATTTTTGTAGAATAAGTGCCTACAGAAGTTTTTTCTATTTAAACTCGTGTGAACAAAGATCAATAGAATGTGTCGAGTCTGCTCAGATAACAAGTTTTAATGAGTCGACTCCGATTCACTCGCAAATTGAGTCAAGATTTTTTCACTCAAGTACGAGTTGAACAAAACTGACTCGAGTAAATTACTACTCAAGTCCCATCACTAGTCTATGTTATTATTATTACCTTGTGAACGTGAATTCCCAATGGATACTAGTTTCAAATGCCTAATAAATAATTTATTTTAAGGATGAAGATGGCATTGAGAAGGAAACTGAAACCTCAAAGACTGAGGAAGGCTCCAAACCAAAAATCCGTCATCGTTTGCAATTCCTGCACTCGTGTCCACTCACACAGTTTCTACACCATCCTAAAAACGAAAATGGTGAGTCAATGATATTGCATGTAAAGAGTTGAATATGAATTTATAGTATAAATAATACTGTACCTTGCTAAAAATATTTCTAAGTTTAAAATGCCTTGAGCAATAAAAACAAAAAGAAATATTAATACTGTGTCAATTATTTTATGCGTATTGTTACATAGAGAGCTTATAACCACGAATTTCTTTTGGCTTCTTTTAATGAAAGTGTTTGTTCCGAAGCCACACAATATCCTAACTAACATAATATGGTAGTAAGTACATGTAATTTGTGCACAATTATATAAATAAATAGTTTTTTAAAGTTTTTGTACTCAGGAAGGAACATATTGATTTATTTAATATAATATATAAAACTAGACTTTGGTAGTTTTTTAACTTTTTTATATAATGAGTATGATAAATTACACCTCAGACTACCCATAAAATGGAGGCATACACAAATATTAGTTTAGTTTCATATCAACATTGTGAATTCTGTAGTATCATAATCTTCCCTTACATACAGTAATCTACTTGAGCCTGCAGAAACCTAAAAAGTTTAGACGCAATTTTATATTTTACAGGTGAAAATACAGGACGGAAGCTATTCAATATAAAATATCCGAAACTGTTTCAAAAACGCTCCGATAGTCACCAGGAGGCTGCTCTTGCATCAATGGAGACTCTGGATGACAAACTAGACACACCCAATGATGGCATGGAAACTGTGAAATTGGAGCCTGTAAGACTTATCTATTTATTTTAATATAAGTAATTGATAGGTAAGCGTTTGACCACTATCTCACCTGATGAAAAGCGATGATGTGTCTAAGATGTTACCTAGGAGATACCTGGTCACTCGTGACTTGAAGACCTATTTAACTATTTTAATGTTTATATATGTTTACCGGGATTAATCGCGTTTTAATAATAAAACACGATTAAACCTGGTAAATAAAGTGTTTTATAATGCAAAATCGCAAAAACCATAGAAGAAATTATACATAGTAGAAAACAAAGTTGCTGTTTTTATTTATGTCTGTTCTTCTGCTAACTTTGTCGTAGATTTTGACATGGTTTTCAATTTTCATACATTAAGTTTTTAAAATTTCTTTATGTTTGTGTTTAAATAAAGTTTTCATGTCATTATGCAATTTAAGGAACCTGAAGAAGGAAAAGTGGCTACGAAACTCCCACTCAAAGAAAGAATTCGTCAAAAGAAGTTTATAATGGGTTAGTACACATTCATAATTAATCTGTTGTTTTTTTTTTATTCTACAAGTATTTACAATTGACCTCACAAGTGGGTTGTTTACAAATGGTTGCTGCTTGCCTCGATAAACTATTAACTTAGGATTAATTGACACATTTAATTCTGAAGAAATATGTATCTCACCTTCCTTGATTCAATTCCATACCCATTTTAATTTATATCTAATTCCCACTTGAGCTCTTACACCACTATTTATAGACAAGTTGAGTTATTATTTTGGCTAAGTAAAATCTCTGTCACATTTTCGCACACGTTGAACACCACTGACAAGAGCGAGACAACATGCATTATTTAGGCACTCGACTTTTTATAAATACAAGTGTCAAACCCCACGATTAATTGTAAAACAGACTAGTTAACCAACTGGCTAGCACACTTATTCATCTTTTCTTATAGTGGTATGTCTCACCTAGTGTTAGAGTTCGCGAGTCGCCCGCTAAATGCGTAAGTTCAGATGTTTGTTTGTGTTTCAATCAAGCAAAAACTACAGAACAGATTGCGATTCAACTTGGTATACAGATAGATGATCTGGATTAAAACATAAGCTAATGTTAACCTCAAATTCTCGCGGGATCGGCACTTACGCGGGTGAATATAATATTAGATAGATAGATAATACTTCATTTGATCAATAACAAATTACAAATACAACACACTTAAAATAAATTTAAAAACTAAATGAAAGTTGAACAAATAGGCGGCCTTATCGCTTAAAGCGATTTCTTCGCAACCTTGGCATGGAAAAGGAACTGTTTAGTTATACTGGTATAATAAAATAAATACTAATAAGTATATGAATGGATTTATATTCATTATAACATAACGTAATTGTGACAAAAATCATAATTGTGATTGTCATAATTGTTAAAATCATAGATACCATATTATGAATACAAATATGCCTACTAAACATAATAAATGAAAAAGGAAAATAAGAATATAAATATGGAGATAAGAAAAAGCTAAGTAAGAGTGGAGTGAAGGAAGTGTTCAGTATTAATCGGTGAATAATATTCCAGATGATATAATAGTGGTATGCGTGGCCCTGCTCGTGCTGGTGGTGGTGATAATCGGCGTCGTGATCGGCGCGCGCGCCGGACCGCCGCGCGAGCGCCCGCTGCGGCTCGGCCGGTACATCGAGACCTCCACTACTTGCGGACAAGTCGAAGGGTCAGTTAATCATCATCATCCGAGCGGTATTCCCGGTCGCATCCCTCTCGGGAGCCGGAGTTTGTCTCCACTTCGCACGATCTTCGGCATTCCGTGTCGTGAGGTCAAGCCAGCACTTGGGTCTTTCTAATCTGCCACGGCTGGGAGAAAGCGCTAGAGCAAAACATTTGTTTCCAACATAACCAGCCGATTTAAGTAAGATATGACTTTACCCTGCACCGTATGCAACGAACTCGAATATGTATGGAAGTAGCAATACTTTGAAAAAATGTTCCACACAGACAGTGGTTGCGGGGCCTAGAACGATGATTCGACCGCCAGTCTGTTACTGAAGATCGACCGCCATTGGTCGATCATACGTAATACTGTATGGCACAGTCAGTGTGTGCATCTGCGCCTGTGTGACCGTGGAACATTCTATTTATTCCTCGTAGACCGTAGGCAACATTCTTGTCGCAAGAGTTTAGAGTTTTAATCGTCTTGCTTTTATTATTATTAACATATTATCAATGCCCTTAGGCCCCGTTTTGAGATCTTATCACGTCTTTTCCTCGTAGGTGGACATTTTGTTCCTACGAGTATATCTAAATTTCGACTAGTTTAACGAAATTTTTAAAATGAAAAAAAAGTGTTAAGAAACTTGTACAAACACTCTTATTGTTTGAACTCATCTCATTAACAGAATTGTTTTGCGTTCGTTACAGACGCCATAATTAAAAAATACTAATGAAATTGAATTTTAGATGGCTCTTGCCAGAAATATTGCAGTCCCTTCAGACTACTGCAGACTTGTGGAAGAGTAGTTGCCGATTTTAGATACCTATCGTGTTAGTCGGTCCTCTGAATTTATTGCATGAGCATGTGATGTGTTTCTTCAACCTCAATGCAATCTTCACACTAACAACTGGTTAGTAGTTAGTACAGTATATTGCAATATCAACAATGATCTCCCATTCCCTTTCAGAATATTGGACGACGGCGTCTACAAGTTCTTCAGCATCCCTTACGCTCTGCCACCGATTGAGGACAAAAGATACACGTACGCTACACCTTTGCATAACTTGTCTTTCTGTTGGAACGGAACTCGGCCATCGTTCGAACCAGGCCCACTGTGCATGCAGTTCTTGGAAAATGGAACTATTACTGGAGAAGAAGACTGCCTTACGTTGGATGTAGTGACTCCCCATGTTAGGTATGACAGCCCTCTGCCTGTCGTCGTGCTCATTGGAGCCAACTCATTCAGCGGTGGAGTGGGTCCCGCACAACCTTCCGCTCTATACGCTCGCACCAAAGAAGTAGTCTTCGTTCGACCCAATTTCAGACTAGGTCCTTTCGGATTCTTAGCGCTCGATATCTTATCTAAATCCAAATATCCCCCGACTTCAGGCAACTACGCTCTTAGCGATCTACTCGTCGCGCTAGATTGGATCAAGAATAATATTAAAAATTTTGGCGGCGATTCCGAGTCCGTGACGTTGGTTGGACACCGCGCCGGTGCAACGCTCACTGCGGCGTTGACCACCGTCCCGAAAGCACATAAGTTATACTCCAGAGTTTGGCTTTCATCCCCCTCGGTCATATTTCCCGGAGAACCCCTCGATGTTTCGCAGAAAAGTTACGATCAGTTCAAACAGATTAGCAGTTGTGAGGACGTGGAATGCTTGCGAAGAATGCCGACCACCGAAATACTGTCGGCAACTCCAGATATTTGGTTAGGTACTAACATTGGAAGTCTTCCGTTCCCCAATGAATTCAAGCGTTCCTGGTTGGTACTCGACGGAGATATGTTGAGAGTCCACGCGTACGAGAGCTGGGATACTCAGAAGGAAGCCAAGAAATCCGGAAAGGATAAACTATTCAAACCGATGGTGTTCGGCACGACTCAACATTCTAGTCACACTGATATCCTACAGGAAAAGCACATGAACTGGACTAGTGAAATTGTCGAGAAAATGGTGAACGATAGCGTTTTGGGCCAGAAGAATTTGACCGTTGAGGTGTTTAAACATTTTAATAAGAGTTACGAAGGTTTGGTCGAGTTGATGTCGGCTATACGTACTCTGTGTCCTTTGGTGAGTCTAGCTCGGTTGCGGTTGGCAGTGCCGATGTATGTGGTACTAGGATCCGGCGCGGGTGGAGGAGCGGCTTCCGGCATGGCAGCCATCAATGCAGACATCGAAGCTATCTTGGGGACATTC
The DNA here is from genome assembly GCA_949358125.1 of Idaea dimidiata. NCBI lineage: Eukaryota > Metazoa > Arthropoda > Insecta > Lepidoptera > Geometridae > Idaea > Idaea dimidiata. The sequence continues at coordinate 6,804,210 of OX442339.1, read as the reverse complement.
GACTCAGTAATGCCGGAGCAAAGGCGCTTTATGGCCGCGATGCAACAGCTTTTCTACTACTTCGTATGGCACGGACAACTGCCGGGCCCTGAGACCGGTCTCATCGCCGTCGGACAAGACTTGCTGCCGCTCCACGGACTCCCGCCGTGCGATCTGCTCATACGCGAAGATATAGTACCGAGATACGCTCATCTCGACTAAAATTGAACCAAAACACTTCGTAGGTAAGTGGGGATTCCGCGGGGAATGCGATGAATGTTGCCATTTTTCGGGTTTAACCTTTCATAAAGATCTGTTGACATTTTTAAAAGTTTTTAATGTAGAACATATACTAGCAAAACTCCACGATAGTGTTTATCAAAGAATCCTCATTGTTTTGCTTAACAACCGAACCTTTGGCTAGTCTTGTAAGTGGATAACACATTCTTCCACTAACCGCACACCACTTGCGCCGCCACCACTGCAGTGGTCAGATTTTGCCTTGCAAAATATGACAAAATTGCTATATTTTTTGCCATCGTCTTAACATCATCTGTCATTCATTGCTTTACCCGTTGAGGTCTTCAAGTAAGTTAAAAAAAACCAATGAGCCCCATTATTGTATAAAACGTTTGTGACAATTCCAGCTATATCGTAGATTTAAGTGCACGCACATTTTCCATAATATAATTTTTAGATTAAATCAATTCTCCAAATAATTATGAATTTTATAATGTAAAATTTTGATCTGCCTATTTTTTAAGGATGTAACAAAAATGTACAATGTGATGATGATTTTTTTGATTATTTTCAAATTATTATTTAGCATAAGTTTTTGACCATAATTATATTTGATATACTCATACTTAGAATAAGACTGAATTTTTTACATTTTGATACAAACGACACATCCTATTTTTTAGTTAATTTGATCTCAATCGGACTGTACTATAGGGCAGCGAAAATTATGAATTCACTTGGCAATTATGTTACCTTGCTTCTTTTATACATAGCGTTATTGAAAATTAGCTAAGAAATCAGTTGCGACTTCGAAAACAGCTAATTTTAACAACTTATATTATTAGTACAAAAATCATGATAATAATGATGACTAATCCATGTAAATAACAGTGAATAATCCCTCAACATGAAAAAAATACGCAGTATATTTTCTTAATTTTTGAAGACAGATTTTAGTAATTTTTAATAACACTGTTCATGAGATTGTTTTATCTGCTGATTAGTGATAGTTTAGTGATAGAAATCTTAGCTTGTACACGTTTTTCATTGTATGTTTATGTAAGTATAGTACCCACCAAACTTAACACTTACTTAGTGGCTAGGGCACTAATCTATTTAATAATTTTTATAGTCAAGTCAAAATGGCCCATAATACTCACACTGTGTGATTTTTAAAGTCTGAGATTAATCCAAAGAGTTGATTTGTGGGAGGGTAACAAGCCTAATTTTAAAATTGCTTTTACGGCAAAAAGATTAAACTTCTAACTATAAAGTGAGGATATCAAATACAGATAACGATGCCTCAATGGAGACGCACCGCTCTTTTGTATGGTCGCTCGGTCCTATTTATGTGAGTAGAGTGCAGAGTTTTGGCGGAAACGCGTTGAGGAGATGTGTTGCTAAGTTTTCATTTTTGTGCAACCTTGTTGTAATGCGTGTAAATTGTTTATTTTCGGGGGCATATTAATAAATTAGTTTCGTGAAGGTGTACATAATATTGCATGCATATTCAGTTGGTCTGAGAGTAGGCTACTTACTATCTATTTTCATACCCCTAAGTTATAAGTCCACCCCTAACTTTTTTATTTACTTTTTGGAAGTAGCATTAAAAATACTTTTTTTTTTTTACGATATTCCCGCGGGAATGGTGAATGCGCGGGGCGCAGCTAGTTTTAATGTATAGATACGACTAAGGGGCCATTGAATAGTAAGACATAGGCGAAACTAATTTTAGAGATATATTGATGAAATCCAAAGAACCTTGCATACCTACCTAGAATCGAACTGGGATAAATCCAGAACCAAACCAAACCCTAGACTCAGTTCCCGTTCCGACTACTAATGTATAATTAAGAATCAACTATAAAATTGCCACGTTGTCCTTAGAAGTTTAATCTTATTGTTTTAAGGTGTATCTAGTTCTAGTTATTTAAAAAAATTGTACTGTTTTATATCGCCATATTGATACAATCGAAATGCATGTCTTGCCAGAAAGCTTATTATGTAATTTATTGTCATTGTATTTGCGTCGATGTACGTGTTGTGTACAAATCGTGGTTTTTGTAAATTGATCCAAATAAATTGGTGTAAGACTGATTTGGTTTTTATAATTTTAAGAATGTCCAGCTGTTAAGTAGGTAGGTTTAATTTCTATGAAATATTCAATGAAGTTACAAAATTTTAGTCCATGATATTGAACCAGTTTACCTAGTAGTTGTGCGCCTTCTTGCCGCTACACTTTAAAGTTAAACGTTTACTTCATTTTATCACAGTTTTCGTCTACCAGTATCCTTAACCTTGAACCAAGTATAAAGGGGTCAGGATTAGTTTAACCAAGGGTACACGTAAACCAGTTTTTAAACGTACCGCTGTATGTACATTTGTATTTTTATTTTCATCTACTTAGTGTTATCATTTTATTTTATAATTGAAAGGTAAGCGAGCATCTATTCCCGGGGGTTCCCAAGCTTATTGGAGACGCCCCCTTTCGACCATAACAAGAAATAAGCGCCCCCCCATCCTCCAGTCTACATTTTCAAATCAGAATAAAAATGCCTTTTTTAGGTTTTTTTAAAAATAGGTGACTTTATTGCTTATTTTTATCCGAACATCCGGACTTGATATCCGGATAAAAAGTATATGTCAATCGAAGTCTTAAGCTATCTGCATACCAAATTTCATTGAAATCGGTCCAACCGTTTCCGAGATTAGCGCGCACAAACGCACAGACAAAAAGTTAAACACGGAAAAGGGGTCTGTTACGTTACATACCCCTAAAAATAGTTTATTCAAAATATCTTTCAAAAACAGACACAGCTAATTTACGATTTTATTATAAGTATAGATTGTCATACAAAAGATATTTGGTAAGAGTAGGTAAGTACTTACCAAATATCTTTTGTATAGATTTGACTAGGTTTACAAATTTCGGCTTAACCATGGAAAACTGGCTTGGCTGGAATAACATCGCAGCCAACACTCACGTACAATAAGTCCATACTCAAGGACCTATGTCAGGAAAATGTGACTCTCCCAAGATGACTAAAGACTAGGCTGAACCAAAGAAATCGCATTCAGTAGCTCGATTCTCGTAATGAAGTTAAGCAAAATTTCAAGACACATTTCTTATCCAAAATGACAAATTTTCAATAACATAATGTGTCATTCTTGCAACTGAAATTATGATGAATTTAATTTTCCTCAACTGCATTACGAGATCCGAGCCACAGGTGTTATACTCAACTCAACAACATAGGTGCCAGCACCCTCTGAAAAGATCCCTGCGCCACCCCTCCCCCCCCTGGGGGCCGCGCCCCTCACTTTGGGAAACGATGAATGATGATCTATGCGTTTCCACCAATAAAATCGTTCCATTAGCAAATTAGCGTAGCGATTCTATTGGTTACCACGTTTCTACAAACACATTCATAGCTTATCCTCTCTTGGCTCTGTCTAATGGAAACGCAACCTTAATGTTCTAGACTAGAGATTGTTTTATTTTCTTTGCCAGATTATATCTACACTTGTATATTGATAAAATTTGATTCCATAAGCGTAAGATTCTAAAAAATATTTGATTGGTTGTAAAAATTGACCCCATTATTTGGTGACCTTATACAAAGCCCTAATATGGAACATAAAAACAATATGTTCATGAAAATCATGTTTATTCATACACACAGTCATTTTAGAAATAATATCTGCTTGTACAAACACAAAATAGGAGAATAATAGTAGTTTATGCACTGAGGTACTAAAGTCCTGTCTTATATAGCGGGCGTCATATTGAATCCAAAGCGTACGAAGGACTCTAGAGGGTTAACTCCCGAGCGCAGCGAGGGTGTTAAAAACTTATGTACCTAGAGTCCTGAGTGAAGCGTGGGATTCAAGCACCCAAGATAAAGACAGACTTTAGTACCGAGGTGAATACTCTACTTTACACATCTACTGCGAGACAATAAAAGGGCTACAAAAATAAGCATTTAACTAACAACAAAAAAATAGATTAATGCAACGTATATGAAATAATATATTGACAGCTCTATATTAATTAAATTTAACAATGTTACATCAAAATGACGAAACCACAAATCGGCCTTAGCTGATAAAAAAAAAATTGGGGTTTTATACTAACCAAAACTTTTTGCTTTACCCTTCCGTCCGTGAAAATAGAAAAAAATAGCCCAGTTTTTATTTTTTTTATGTGTTATGTCTAGGTGGCCAGTTCGAAATGGCCGTATGCTATCAGAACCTTAGTTCCAAATTTAAATTACTTTATGCCCTAGGTGCATAATGAGCACTTTATGCACCTAGGGAATAAAGAGTCGCTTTACGTTGACCTTTTTGGTCAAATAAAGTAACTTTGTAGAGCAGTAGGTGTGTAAAACTATTTTAGTCATAATAAATAAAAGTAAAAACAATTTTACCGAAACTGATAAATAATTTAACAGTAAATTAGTCTTCTTAATTTCCTACCTGACCTTAATTATATTATTATTTGTGTGTATAGAGTTCCAAATAGCAACTTTAAACTGTTTATACAAACTCTAGGTAATATATTTAATAAAATAGCCCTAAGAAGCAGACATAATAAAAAGAAGGTATTTTTGGTGGGAGACTTTAACATAAATATTTTAGAAAAAACTAAAAGTAGTGAAACATTTTTAAACACATTAACTACATTTGGGTTATCTTTTTCAATCCAAGAACCAACAAGGATTACACAGCATTCAAAGACCCGTATAGATAATATAATTACTAATTTAAACCGTTACAATTCTAAAGTATTAGACTTAGGAATTTCTGACCATACTGCCCAGATTATAAATATTTCAGCTAGTAAAAGTTATTTTGAAAAGTATTGGTATGTGAAAAGGCGAAATATTGATAGACATCTTGAGCTATTCATTCATTATTTAAAACAAATTAATTTTTCTGATATTTACAGTATTGATGATCCAAACAAGGCCTATTCTGAATTCATCCACCTCTATAAATTGTTATTTGATTTGTGTTTTCCTACTGAAAAATATAGGATAACTTATACAAAAAAACCAAATTGGAAAACTAAAGGTATAGTTAAAGCTAGTCAAGAAAAACGTAGATTATATATTAAATATCAAAAAACTAAAACTATTGATGATAAAAATAAATATAAAAATTATTGTAGATTGATGAAAAAAGTCATTAAACACTCTAAGAAAATATCGAATATAAATTATATATAAACAAGAGCTCAGACAAAAGTAAAGCAACCTGGAGTGTTATTAAACAACACACGACCCCTGCAAATTATATACCTACGTACAAGTATTGAAAAACTTACAATTGATAAAAATATCGAAATAAATGATCCTCTCATAATTTCTGAAAAATTAAATAATTATTTTCTACAAAATAATTTATGTATGTCTAATTCAAATTTGTATAAACCCATTCATAATAAAAACTGTAAAAGTATATTTTTAAAACCAGTAACTTATACTGAATTAATTAATATTGTAAACAGTATAAAAAAATATTTAAAAAATAAAAAACCCGACTGCAGGTATAACAGAAAAGTGAAAAACAAGATGTTTCTAGTAGCTTTAGGAATGGTGGATGCAGTCGGGCGGATGCACTCCAAATAACATTAAGATAGTATGCCTAATTATACCTATAACACCAATGAGTCTATTAAAGTTATAGAGACGCCATTGCAGAACAAATCATTATTGAAAGGCGGCACAAAGTATGCTATACAACCTTATTATTTATATTCATTCACATAATTTAAAGAAGAAATAGACGAAACTATTGTTAGACTCAATGCTACTTGCATGACGTAAGAAATAATATTATTATGACATCTCATAGTGGTTAGAAGAGAATTATAAAACGTCAAAGTCAAAAACTTAGTTGAGTTTTTGGAAGAAAAAAAAACTTTTTCAATAAATAAACTAAAATAAATACAGCTTTACTTACGTATAAAATGACATATTTTTGCCAGTTTTTGGAGTATAATTCGTGCATCGCCTAAATACGCACGAAGGCATTGTTGTCTGTGAATAATGTTGTGAAAGTAAACTAAATGTACTGTGTGTTAACAAGCGGGTGATCGTGACGTGAGCTGGGATGGAACTAAGACTTCTCTGGCTAGATAGCTTGCATTTGTGTAGCCAAGAAATTTGCCCTATTACGTATCTAGAAGTTCTTACATATATCTCTGTATAACACTTAGTATTTGGTTAATTAAACTTATTCACCTTTTATTTAGAGTCCCACCCGACTGCATCCACCATTCCTAAAGCTACTAGAAACATCTTGTTTTTCACTTTTCTGTTAACCTGCAGTCGGGTTTTTTATTTTTTAAATATTTTTTTTATTTATCGCTTTTTAGTGTTTGGAGATCAGATTTAATTACTTACACCAGAAGAAATTCATTAATTCTAGATATATATTATACTCCAGTAGCGAGGACGTGCATTGCTTGTTTTTGCTTACTCAGGGTGATAAGTACAAGAGCTGGCGGTTTCCTATCCAGCGCGGGAACGCCGCTAGCATCTTGGGCGCAATGCTTCGGGTTGTTGTTGCTGACAACTTCTTTAAGCTTTCTAATTTTAGGTTATTACTTAGGTATTGTTTTCTTTGAAAAACAAAGTGGTTATTTATGTCCACAGACTAGTAAGAAGATTTTGGTATTTTATGTCATCTCTGCCAATTCCTTCAAACTCGGCGTCAAGTCCAATTTCCTTGGTGTTATAATAGATACACACCTTAGTTGGAAATCCCACATTAGAAAAGTAAATAGCAAATTAGCCAAGTACTGTTATGCCCTATCGATTCTTACAAACATAGCATCTAGGAAAATTGCCATAAATGCATATTATGGATATGTCTATCCCCAACTATGTTATGGGGTCATTTTTTGGGGTAACTCAGTAGACGTAAAATCTGCCTTTGTTTTGCAGAAAAAATGTATTCGTTCCATCTTTCATCTCAAAAGTACTGATTCATTGCGATTCATTTTCAAAAACTACAACATTCTTACTCTCTTTAGCATATATATCCTTGAACTTTGTGTATTTGTCAAAATCAACCACAGCTACTTTTTTGCCAATAACCGTAGTTTAAGAAGTAAATATAAATTTAATATCAGCATGCCGCAGGCAAACAATGCACTATTTCATAAGAGTGCCTACTTTACTGCAATAAAAGTGTTTAATGCATTACCTACTGAATTAAAAATTTTAGAAAATGTAAACATATTTAAATCTCATTTAAAAAAATGGCTTATAGCAAATAGCTTTTATTCACTTAAAGAGTACTACGAAGAAACAGACACGATTATTCATTAAGTAATAAATTGTATCAGTTTTTAAAATTACTATAGATTATTGAACCTAATTTTAATTATTGTATGCCTGTAGTGGGTAAGTGATTGTATCCAAAATATGCATGTTAATTTAAGATCATTATGTACATCACTTAAACAATAAAAATTCTTGATTCTTGATTCTTGAAATGCAAATCCATAGATGAGATATTTATACGAGTCAAATCGAAAAGTTTTTAATTAACGTTCCGTTGTTCTTGCGAAAATTACCTGCGTAATCATAAATGTAGGAGCATTCTACATTTATGATTACGAACTTTCGAAGATTAACCATAAGAATGACTATTAGAATACAATTCACACGCGGATTGTTTTCGCATGCGAATATTGAATTTTTGTGCGAAAATTCAAAAATCCCAATCCAGGGGTAGTGCTAAGCCATAAATTGAAGTAAGTAAAAATAATATATTATGAACGTCATTAAAGACAAGACAACCGAACCGAAGGCAAGTGACATATTAATGTAGACAACCTACTTAAACGACTTCCGATAATTTTATTATTAATTATTTTACAACTTAATTGTAAAACTTTACAAGCAATACTTTTCAAGTGTAAATTTACGAAAGAATAAAACATATCGTTTCAGTGAACAATGTTACGCGTTTTCTCTGTTTTTTATGGTCTTAACAAATCTTGGTTAATAGCGTTATACTTCATTATTTTTATTTATTTATTATTTTAATGTACCCTATGTCACTGCCACGGCCATGACGAATCTAACGACATATCGTTTATCTAAATCGGCCCAGCCGTTTAGGCCCTACGACGGCACAAAAATAGGTCACATACATACATACATACACTCACGGCAAAAACATAACACTTCCTTTGGCAGTCGTGTAAAAATAAGAAAAGTACCGGTTACGATCAAATACCAATTCAAGTAATCAAATATAGTATAAACTACATAGCTGACCCATAATCAACTTATGTATGTCTGCTGGTATTTTTCCTGACAATCTTAAATTAGCTATTGTGAAACCTCTCTTCAAAAAGGGTTCTAAATCAGATATGAAAAATTATCGTCCCATAGCTTTATTGTCTTGTTTTTCAAAATTATTTAAAAAGGTAATTTACACCAGACTTATGGGCTTCTTTTTAACAAATAATATCTTAAATAATTTACAGTTTGGTTTTCAAAAAGGAAAAAACACTTCACTTGCTATTTTTAAAATGCTTAAAGAAACTTGGGATGCCATTAACAAAAAGAAAACTCGGATAGCTTTGTTTTTGGATTTAAGCAAGGCGTTTGATTGTGTTGTTCACAGCATATTACTAGAAAAACTAGAACAAGTAGGCATAAGAGGCAACGCTCTTGACCTAATGGCTTCTTATTTAAAAAATAGAACTCAAATAACTGTGCTTGATAATTATAACAGCAACACGAAAACTGTTGAAAAGATTTATTCCAGTTCTAATGAAATCTTATTGGGTGTTCCACAAGGGAGTGTCCTTGGGCCCCTTTTATTTCTCATATACATCAACGAGTTACCATCTGTTACAAATCATTTAACTGTCATGTTCGCAGATGACGCCACTGTTTACATATCCAAAGGCAATATGTCGCATTCTCAGTTCCAAATAGAAATCAATAATACACTTAATTTAATAATAAGTTGGCTAAGTAAACTAAACTTAAAAGTAAATATTCAAAAAACCATGTTCATGCAATTTAAAAATTATAGAGCAAAACCGCCAAAAATAAATGTCATACATGATAATGTTAACATTATTGAAGTAAAAGAAACTAAATTTCTTGGGGTTATAATTGACTGTCATTTAAGTTGGAAACCACACATTAAAAAGGTTAACAATATATTATCCAAGTATTGTTATAGCTTATCAGTAATAATAAATATTTCTTCCCGAAATATAGCAAAAGTTGCATACTATGGGTATGTTTATCCTCATTTAACCTATGGCATAATTTTCTGGGGTAACTCCGTGGAAGTGAAATCTGTATTTACTTTGCAAAAAAGGTGTAATTAAGAAGAATGTACAACATGCATCATTACGTAGTGTATTTAAAAATGAAAAATTCCTAACCTTGATATCTATATATATTTTAGAAATATGTCTATTCGTCAAAAATAACCAAGATTATTTCTTTAGTATTACCTCATCTAGATCTGAAAGTCAACGTAACAAGCATAAATATAACATAGTCATACCCCAAGTTAATAACAATTTATTTTATAAGAGTTCCTTTTACACAGCTATAAAAATTTATAATTTTTTACCTGTAAATTTAAAAATACTTAATAGTCCCCTTTCCAAAAAAAACTAAAGTCTTGGTTAATCAGCAAGGTCTTTTATAACCTATCTGAGTATTTTGACCATAATGAAAAATAAATACCAAATATTGTTGTGCTGGTATAAATATTGGATTTCTTACATAAATTTAAGTACCTAATGTAATTTTATACTACATTATTGTATGCTCGAAATGAGTAGACTGTGCACTAATATAGTACATATTTAAGACCAATGTACCTACATAGTTTGAACAATAAAATCTTCTTATTCTTATTCTTATAATTTATGAACAGCCTTATTTCACATGAAAACAGAGATCCTAAACATTTTTGTTTATAAAATGTCAACGATTAACCATAGTAGTACTACAAACAAACAGGGGTAGTAAACTTTTAACAACAAAATATTTATTTCGTAAACACAGCATTTATTTTTCAAAGGCAAAAATGATAATACTTACACTTACATAATGAAATTAATATTCTTTTAGTTAAACACGATTAAACACTTAAGGATCGCGGTTGCCCCGGGGCTATCTATGTTAGTTGACGGAAATTCGTAAATAATAGTAATAGCCCCGGGGCAATCGATATCCGCAAATATAAATATTTTAATTTTTATTGGTAAGTTTTGCTTTAGGACACTGTTGTGGCATTTGACCTGGGGTCAGCCATTGCATTTTTCTTTTCCGGTTATCATAAAGAATCCACTTTTCATCACATGTTACAATTCGATCCAATATTCCTTCATTTCTGTACCGGTTCAACAAGGCAACACAAGTTTCAACACGCGTTTCTTTCTGCAGATAAGTCAAATCATGAGGCACCCATTTTTCGTATTTTTTTATTTTATTGATTTGACGCAAGTGAGTCAATAAAGTGGGTAAGGTAACGTTAAACCATGCCGCTAATTCCTGGGTAGTTTGACTAGGATCGGCTTCCACTATCTCTCTTAATTCATCGTTATTCACCTGTGTGGGCGGTCTTCCTCGTGGCTCGTTCTTTAAGTCGAAATTTCCATCACGAAAGCGTTTAAACCAAAATCGCACGGTGCGTTCATTAGTAGACCCCTCTCCAAACGCAGCATTGATAATGCGGGCTGTTTCTGCCGCGTTAGTTCCGCGTCGGAACTCGTATTCAAAAATCACTCGAATTTTCGCAGTATCCATCTTTCTTGTCTAAATTGAATAACAAAAACAATTAAAAGTCGATATTGAAATGTTTCACATTTTGAAAAAAGTTTCATTCGAAAACCTCAAACCATGAAGTTTCTATGTCAATTCAAAGAACCTATTGCAATAAAACTTTAACCCCTATTATTACAGTTACAGGAGGTGGTAATCTTTTTCTTGTAAAAAGCACTACAGTACATTTGGGTACTGACAGCTGTAGTCCATTGGTATCCATCCACCGACCCAACTGCTTTAATGCATCCGTCAATTTATTACTGGCACTACTTACATGGTTATCTGAGCAATATAAGGCTAAATCATCAGCATACTGAAGCAAAGTACATTCTCGTCCTAAAGATCCTTCCAGGTCATAAGTATAAATGCTATAAAGCAATGGACTTAATACAGAGCCCTGCGGTAGACCCTTCCATAGCATCCGAGATGTATTGCCAAGTTTAATTACTCTACCTGACATTATGTTGATGATAAAATTAATGAGTATGGGAGGAACATTTAAATCTTGAAATTTGGATTTTAAAATTGTCAAAAGGACATTGTCATAAGCAGATTTGATATCAAGAAAAGATGCGACGAGAGACTTATCTTGGGAAAAAGATAGACGGATATCGGTTACAAGTATGCTAATACTGTCAATGGTACCTTTTCCCTTGCGGAAACCATACTGAGAGTCAGACAATAAGTTGTTGTGTTCGATGTACCATTCTAATCTATTTTTAACTAAATGTTCAGCTATTTTGGCCATTACGGAAGACATGGCAATAGGGCGGTAAGAAGTGACATCAGACGGGTTATAATTTGGTTTTAAAATGGGTAATATTATCTGTGATTTCCATGACGTCGGAACGTTACCTGTCAAAATAACGGCATTCAATATGTAGCGGCTCAACTCAACTCAGCATCATCATCATCACTCACAAGCACGTCTATAAGAAACAGGGACTGGTCGCACTGAAAAGTGCGTTTTACTTCAGCCCTTAAGAAACAAGAACGTTACGACATCACTCAGTCTTCAAGAAACAAGAAGCGTTACACTGTTTAGCCAGTCTTCAAGAAACAAGAACGTTACGTTACGCTATTGTCAAGGTCGCACTGACAAGTGCGCCTCGTCCTTAAGAAACACGAACGTTAATTTACGGTCTTATAAGAAACATGAACATGAGAACACAGATGCAGCAGCCACAACTTCTACACACGAAGATCAACGGATGCAACAGCGACGTCTTCACTTCACTTCACAAGAGTTCAACACAATGCAGTACCGACGTTTATCCACCAGCGCCCCGGAGCAAATGAGCGAGTTCAGCGAGACAGGGTATATTTATAACCGCGGTCGTCACGCGACCACGCGTTCTTATTCACCCTCTCGCTCTAACACGTCGCCATCTCAGTCACGCGGCACGTGTAATTCGCCATCTCACCTTTTGTATATCCTATCTCTTTCTATTGTTATGTTATTATTCTAATTAGATTTACCGCTAACTGCGGGACTGTATTTTTGTACTTTAGTAGCTAGACTTGTAAATAAATTATGATCCAATGATTCAATTATTCACGATTCACGAACTACATCGGACTTTCACTCCAGCATTCCAGAATAGGAGAACCCGAAGTAGCCAACCTCCAACAGACAATACTAGGAATATCTACCCTAAATTGGTGACCACCGAAGAACACGAAGCAACCGAAATAAAAAGAACAAAACAACCATGACCACCGAAGAAGAATTCCTGATCGAAGAAATCCGCAAACTGTCACTCGAAATCGCAGAAATTCGCGAAAACAATCGTCGCAGCTTAGTCTGCAATTCCTGCCATCAACGAAGCCGCTCCCGGCAGAACAAACGCTCACCATCTCAACAGCGAGAACAATCACCATCACCCTACTGTTTTTACCATCGAAGATTCGGCAAAGCAGCATACAGATGCACACCACCATGCAAATTCAATCAACTAAAATCAACAAAAATGGACGAGTTGCAACCCGGAGCAATCGAAAACTCCTACCGCCTCTTCGTTACCGACAAAAAAACAGGACTCCGTTTCCTCGTCGACACCGGCGCAAACGTCTCAGTTCTACCAAGAAAACCAGGTACTCCATCAAAGCCGACAACATTCCAACTGTACGCTGCAAACAACACGGTAATTCCTACCTACGGAGAGAAAACGTTAGAACTCGACCTCAACCTACGCCGTCCGTTCAAGTGGAAGTTTATTGTCGCTGCGGTAACCAAACCGATACTTGGCGCGGACTTCCTCAACTACCACCAACTGATCGTTGACATCAAAAATAGAAGACTCATCGACGGAAAAACTCAACTTACAACGAACGCACAACTTCAGAAGTCAAACATACCTACAATTCGAAGCATCGATCTGCAACAATCATATCACGACATACTGCAAGAATTTCCCGGCGTGACTCGACTAACATCAATGAAACTCAACCCCGTACACCGAGTCGAGCATTTCATCGAAACAAGCGGACCACCTGTACACTGCCGAGCACGACCCCTCCCGCCTCACCGCTACGAGCAAGTCAAAAAAGAATTTGAAAATATGATGGAGCAGGGTCACTGCCGCCCGAGTAAGAGTCCGTGGTCGTCGACGCTTCACGTCGTACCTAAGAAAAACGGCGATATTCGTGCCTGCGGTGACTATCGACGCCTCAACGCGATAACGAAACCCGACCGCTACCCGATTCCCAGAGTGAAGGACTTCACATATCAACTCTCCGGCAAGAAAATATTCAGCACTATCGACTTAAATCGCGCCTACCAATAAAAAATTACCAGTTCACGAAGCCGATATCGAGAAAACAGCGATCATCACACCGTTCGGCCTATTTGAATTCCCGCGCATGTGTCCGGGACTAAAAAACGCCGGCCAAACCTTCCAGCGATTCATCCACGAATTACTAAAAGGACTCGATTTCGCCTACCCGTTCGTCGACGATATTTTGCTGATATCGTCCAACAAAGAAGAAAGCCGCGAACACCTAAGGCTCGTTCTACAACGACTCGACGAATACGGTATCACCATAAACCCAGCGAAATGCGTTTTCGGCCGCGAAGAAGTCACCTTCCTCGGTTATCGCGTCAACGAACATGGTATCAAGCCGCCAATCGAGAAAGTTCAAACAATTACGTCCTATCCGAAACCAAGAACAATCGAAGAATTACGAAGATTTATCGGAATGCTAAACTTCTACCGAGAAAACATACCGAACGCCGCATCTATACAAGCACCACTACATAAGTACCTACACAACGTCAAACGAAAAGATAAAACTGAAATCACATGGAACGACGAAGCTACTCGCGCATTCGACGCATGTAAGGAAAGCATCGTGAACGCAGCCTTACTCGCTCACCCCGATCATCGCGCACCATAGGCTATCTTCACGGACGCGTCCGATAAAACTGCTGGCGCCGTCTTACAACGATACGTAAGCAACTTGTGGCAACCACTCGCCTACTTTTCAAAGAAATTCACCGAAGCACAGCAAAAGTACAGCACCTTTGATCGTGAGCTTGCAGCTGTGTACATGGCAGTGAAACAATTCCGAAAGATGATTGAAGGACGTGACGTCACAATATTCACCGATCACAAACCGCTCACCTTCGTTTTCAACAAGACAACTTCACTTACCGAGACACCACGACGAGCCCGTCAGCTGATTTTCATAAGTGAATTCACAACCGACATTCGCCACATCAGCGGTAAAGACAACATTGTTGCGGACGCACTCAGCCGAGTCGAAACCATCTCCTGTCCCTCTCCGCTCGACTACGAGAAAATCGCCTCAGCGCAAGAACGAGACAGCGATATACCTCTCCTACTTCAACAAACCAACATCGTTCTCAAAAAAGTACCTATACCTACAACTTCGACACCGCTCTACTGCGAAACATCAACACCAAACGTTCGACCATACATACCTACAGAATTTCGCCGTGCCGCATTCGAAGCCGTTCACAACATTAGCCATCCCGGAACACGAACGACACGAAAAATGATCACACAGAAGTACTTTTGGCCTGCAATGAACACCGACATCGGGAAATGGGCGAAAAACTGCCTCGCGTGTCAACGAAGCAAAGTTCAACGACACACTCAATCACCGGTTTCAAACTTCGCGCCTACCGAGCGATTTGAACACCTTCACGTCGATATCGTTGGCGGGTGGATCTTCAAGACTCCCAAAATTAATGTCTCTCCATAATACTCCTTGTTATGAAACAATTTCAGGACTTTTACTTTTTAATCGGTACTGCTTTAATAAATTCTACAGAAGCAATCAAAGCCATTCCGTGATTAATTAACAAAAAAAGGAACTATCAGAAAAAAACTCTCAAAAACGTAAATTTTTCAGATGTCGCATTTGCTAGGTTTTAGATATTTTATATCATGAATCGAATAAATGTTTAGTAAAGTAGACCCGCGTGGGTATTTATACAACGTGTAACAGGCTAGCCCAGTAGTACTCGCCAGGCTTTCGTTTTGTGCTCGGAAGGTCACGGCTTTAGAACAATAATATAGAAAAGCTTATGTAAATATTTTCATACAAAAAAAGTAATTCAAGAATCCGTTGCATGACGTGACAACCCTAGGAAGATACGTATAACTACATGCGCTGCGCAATCTCATATATGTACCTATTCTGAGGCGTTGAGTGACACCGGTTCGGTGCTCCCGCCGCGCGTCGTGCGCCGGATACCTACCTAGCTACCTTACCTACCACATGTGGACATAGGTACAAATTAATAACCAGGCTCAGGGGCGCCGCTCCGTGGGTGCTCGGGTGCTCCAGCACCCACGAGAGGTAAATAGTAGGTACCGAGCACCTTTCCATTAAAAAAATAATCATCTCAATCGGTTGAGCTATCTTCTAGTACCTAATTGAAAAACAATTGAATTGAATACATCGTTTTTCCGTTCATCACTTCGAATATCTTCGTCAGAGCCTCACCATATTTTTATGAGACCACCTCGGGGCTTTCCATTAAAAAATAACCATCTCAATCGGTCAAGTCATTATCGAGTAATCGGTGAACAAACATTAAAAAAATATGTACACGACGAATAGAGAATCCCGTCCTTTTTTTGAACTCGGTTAAAAAAGCTGGAGCACCCACGGGTATTATAAAAACCCGGCGCCCCTGACCAGGCTAGAAAACTGCTGCTACAGACATTGAGCGGTCAATTGTTGATTCACGAGTTCAAAAAAGAAGTAGGTACTACTCACTCGCGTAGTTTATTCCACTTCATCCATTTTAAGTAATCCATATTTCACATTGGTTTCACAAACACTAAATTAGCACAGCAAAACATTCTCACATTATCGCTCGTTGCGATATGGTTCGATGTCAGACTTGCTAATGCAAAGAATGCCGCGTGACCCAACGCCCGACACTATGTTCATGGCGCTGTTTGTGACAGTATCGTTATTGGAATACGTACGTATTACCACGGGTATCACTCATTTTAGTTACGAAAGCGGCTACACTACGCACGAGACCTTATTTCGCAACTTCTAGCACGAGACTGACCGATGGAAGCTATAGGTAAGTAGTCAGGCCGCCTACATTAAGGGATGCTAATAAAATAATATCGACCGATGGTATCGATTTTTTTCTCCGTTTTATCGACGTATAGCCGATCACCGTGTAGGCGGTCGGCTAATATGTATTTGCTAGGAACCTACTTCTTTTTCCTATATTCGTGTATAGTGGTGTGGCTCACCTAGTGTTAAGGTTTCAGGTCGCCCTAAGGCCGCTAACTTGATGTTTCGACTTTTATCAGAGATAACAATGGGGACCTACTGCTTGACCGCTTGGTGCGGTCAATTCTAATTAATGACCGCACCAAACGTTGCTTAACCCGCACGATCATTCGAGACCGGCAGGTGTAACTAGACCAATAGCACAGTACATAGAGGGAATAGGCTCCTCAATAAGTAGCTACTAAAACTAACATACTACTAGTCCAAAAGTAAGGTAAATACTATGGTAAGTACTTACAAATCTTAGTAATTACGTTACTTGCATCATTTTAAGGAACTATTCTGTTCATCACTCTAAACTTTTTCATCAAATCACCATTTATTAGGGGTTAAAGTATGTAATTGCCGATTTGTACTGAAAATCTTAATTGTTCATTTTTTAAATTTTTAACAAATTTATTTAATCAAAATAGTTGCCATTATTATCTATACATTGCTGCCATCTAATGGGAAGGTTATTAATGCCTTTGCGATAGAACTCCGACGATCTAGATTGCACAAACTGTGTGAAAGCATTTTGTACTGCCTCCTGGGAAGGAAACTTCTTGTCACGTAGATAATTGTCCAAATCACGAAAAAAATGGTAGTCCGTTGGAGCAAGGTCTGGTGAATACGGAGGATGACGAATGGTTTCTAAGTGCAGTTCCTGAAGGGTCAAAATGGTTTCTCGTGCTGTGTGAGGTCTCGCGTTGTCGTGGAGCAATAATGGTGAAGATCGATTCATGAGTCGGGCCTGTTTTACTGCTAGTTTTGTCAACATGGTTCGGAGTTCGGCACAATAGACATCTGCCGTAATTGCTTGACCAGATCGAAGAAAACTATAGTGAATAACACCATGCTGAGACCACCAAACAGTTACCATTACCTTTTTATTGGTAATTTTTGCTTTAGGACACTGTTGTGGCATTTGACCTGGGGTCAGCCATTGCATTTTTCTTTTCCGGTTATCATAAAGAATCCACTTTTTATCACATGTTACAATTCGATCCAATATGCCTTCATTTCTGTACCGGTTCAACAAGGCAACACAAGTTTCAACACGCGTTTCTTTCTGCAGATCAGTCAAATCATGAGGCACCCATTTTTCGTATTTTTTTATTTTATTGATTTGACGCAAGTGAGTCAATAAAGTGGGTAAGGTAACGTTAAACCATGCCGCTAATTCCTGGGTAGTTTGACTAGGATCGGCTTCCACTATCTCTCTTAATTCATCGTTATTCACCTGTGTGGGCGGTCTTCCTCGTGGCTCGTCCTTTAAGTCGAAATTTCCATCACGAAAGCGTTTAAACCAAAATCGCACGGTGCGTTCATTAGTAGACCCCTCTCCAAACGCAGCATTGATATTGCGGGCTGTTTCTGCCGCGTTAGTTCCGCGTCAGAACTCGTATTCAAAAATCACTCGAATTTTCGCAGTATCCATCTTTCTTGTCTAAATTGAATAACAAAAACAATTGAAAGTCGATATTCAAATGTTTCACATTTTTTAAAAAAAGAACATCACAGAAACCATTTGAAAAAAGTTTCATTCGAAAACCTCAAACCATGAAGATTCTATGTCAATTCAAAGAACCTATTGCAATAAAACGGCAATTTCATACTTTAACCCCTATTATTTATGTTGATTTCTTTTAAGTAAATAAAATAGACTTAGGTATTGAATTTCATACAACGATAAAAGGTATTTAAGTTTTTTTGTCCCTTAGAGCCACACCTTTCGATCAAAAAGTCAACATGACAAAAAAATCTACATAGGTACTTGTAGAACCGGACTATAGCTACAAAGGGGTTTTCGAAAGTTCGGTGATTTTTATCAGCCGAACTTTTGCTACCTAAAAGTTGCCCTAGTTCGGTCAACCGGACTAACAACCGGACTATAGCTACATGACCGTAGAACTGCATTCAGTTTAAAAATGCGACCTGTAGAGAAGTAGCAACAAACCCACAAACTGACAGATAAACGCAAATTTTGCCAGTTTTGAACCAGAGATACTTCGTTCACTCGGTCAAAAAATTTAAGTTATTGAAAATATCGACAAGTATCGATATACTTTAAAACGTAAAAGTTACGTCCTTTTTGGGCGGTTTTTCAAAAATGGCTTCCGTCGAATCATAACGCAGCTCGAGTCGGGCGGCTTCTTTGGCGGCGCCGCCGACCAATGACACGAATCGTCGGCAAAAAGGACATAGGAGTCAAAGAGCGCCGCCCGCGAATGATAGACAAGCGGCGTCTTGGCTACCGCCAAAGAGCCGCCTAGCGGCACGCCACAAAGGACGCCGCCCGCGCGTGCGGTACACGAATTTTAAGGTTCCACAGAACAGCAGTCAAACCCATTACCTACCATAATTAAAAAACATCACTGATTTCTGTATTTAAAACGCAAGTGCATATTCGTCGAACACTAATTCCTAAGGGTACCTCTAGTTACGTAATAATGTTTAATCGTGTTAATAATAAATAAATATTGCACAACCTTACACAAGCGCAATCTAGCCCCAAACTAAGCACTGGGCTTGTACTATGGGTACTAAACAATGGAAAATTATACACAATTTTTTTTTGTAAATCAATACATCTTATAATTTATACACAGAAAGATACCCAAACCAGGTACAAATATTATTGTATTAATTATTATTGTTTATTGTTAAACATAAATATTTGTACCCGGCGGGAATCGAACCCGCAGCCTTCTGCATTGCAGTCGGGCGTTCGCCCGACACGACACACAGAATGCTCTCTCTCAAGGTATCTAAACATTTTATGAAGATATTATTTTATTATACGGAACCTTGCTTTCATATTCAAAATTTTATCTATTTTTGGGTAAATCCCCGGCACAGTCCGTGGTAAGTATGTATACGACTGGAAGCCAATCCAATTAGCACTTACGTTATGAATTCCCTTAGGTAGGTACATCAGTTTTTAACATTGGCAAAGATTAGTATTTTAGCACTGCTGAAAGGAACTTAGTACTTAACCGTGTAGGTCAAGCAGTTCTCTCCGCTCACTAGTAGTAAAGGAACGAAAAAGGGGACACATTAACATCACGTGCTAAGTAGCCTACGACAAAAAAGCAAAATAGGTACCAACCTCTACCGCAAAAAAATTGAACGGTAACGGTTTTAGTAATATGCTCCGTTATGGTGGGCGAATATCTTTAGTAGGTACTTTAACCGTAGGAGTAGGTATAGTATCGTCTAAAAATGATGACGTTAGCAACTCGTTTAAAACGCATCTAGGAACCCTTCTAAATGCATCTTAAAACGTAAATGTAATCGTCCTGTGATTCCGCTTTTATGCGAAACAGCTGATTTTCTAGGTCAACAGCCGCTATTAGGGTTGCATCACTAAGTGATTCCAAGGTTTTTTGCGTGAACTTTGAAACTGAATAACTCTTAAACCGTGAGAACTATTTAGATGCGGTTTTTACCAAAGGATTCAGGACATCACCCGCAAGCCCTGGACTTCGGATTAAAGGGGTCTCCCTGTTACAAATTGTATTGCTAAATATATACAACAATTTTCATACAAAATATACACAAAAATTAAGTTGTAAATTAATTAAAAATTAAGTCAAAAAATGTTCTAAAAAAATCTGTCATTTTCGGCAACACGATTGTTTTGCAAAATTCTGAAAAAACGGGACGCGCCCGAAATATCACATTTGACTCAAGGCTGAGCCCCTCTCGTGCCCTACGTCGACCGCCACTCATCACAGAGAAAGGACGTTCATTTTTCGAGCGGTAAGTGATTGAATATCATTCTCCAAAATTTGGCATTCCAAACGTCATTCGTTTATATAGCTATATCTTAATTATGTGTGCATGGTTAACTTTTATTTATCAACGATGGTGAAGTATTCTCAAAATATTTGACGTGCAGTGATTGTTTTTTGTTCTCATTAACGTATTTCGGTCGTGGCGGCAATCTTTCCAGTTTTCGTCACTGTCGGCACCATCATTATTACCAACATTACAACAAACGACAATGACATCTGTTGCTAATAATGATATTTTTTATTGAGAGCAATGACGATTGTGGCCAATAATGATTTTAATGTAGGATTTACAATTGAAATCATAACTTTTGTATGGTTATTTATACATATACTTATATACATACATAACTAGCTTTTGCCTGCTGCTTCACTGTGTTCATACGTTTGGTTCAGTAGTTTTATGTACAAAAAGATTAACTTTCGCATTAATATTATTAAATTTAGAGCTGCACCTCGCGGTTTTACCAACCTAAGTCTCGATTCCGTAGGAATATCGATATAAATAGCCTATGGCCTAATTCAGGTTTCCATCTATCCACGTACGAAATTTCATCTCAATCGGTTTAGTAGTTTTTACGTGAAACAGGTAGACAGATTTTTTTGATTAACTTTCATTTTACAATGTACAATGTCTTTTTTTAGGTTATTTTGCTATTACCTAACTTTACTTAGATTAAGCTAACGTATTAAGTGTTAGTAATAGACACTAATAGGCTTAGTGTAAATCCTAGGCAATTTACTAATATATTACAAGAGTTTGATGTAATATTTGCCACAGATCAAGATGGTCGCTGTAAAGCACTTTGCGAAGATCAAGAGAATTTGAAACTACAAAAATTTAATCACGATCGATACAAATATGTACACATGATAGTGCACTCTGATAATCCAGAGCACTTATTAGTTTTCCAATTTGTAAATGATAGTGGAGCGACAGTTGTTGATTAATGGAATAAAAGAGATTTGTTAAAATTATGTGATAATAACTTTTTTGAAGAGTAGTTATAACATTTAGGCAGTTATCTAAAAATTTACGTAGTTTTATGTAGATTTCTTTGAATATACATACATTGTATAACTAGAGAAGTAAGAGGATAGAGAACCATTATGTCAGCGGATGTTCATTTACTTAATCATTTAAAATTTTAAATCATGTACCTATGTGTTCGGTTCCATGTGTAGTGGTCATTGTAGATAAGAGAGACGAAGCAATAGAGCTTGTAGTGAGCATGTTAAAATTGTTTGTTTGATATATTACATTTAATTTACTACGCCTTTTGCAGATCGTAAAAACTAAAACTGACCCCCGTAAATGACCCTCCAAAAATGCCTCCCAAAAATAAAAAAGGATGTGGAGAAAAGAAGATTTGCTCAGAAAACTTGCAAGAAACGAAGGTATAACGAAATTAAAAATGATCCTGAGTTATTAGAAATAGAAAAACAAAACAGAAGAGAAAAATATCTAAAACAAAAAGAAGCAAAGAAAGAAAAAATCTTTTCGTGAAATAAAGGAACAAAGGAAATGATGGAACGAAAATTCTAAGATATATCGTCAAAGGAAAAAGAAAGAGTCTAGTAAAGAAAGAATTGATCTCTCATTAGAGAAAGTTAATATTAAAGCTGTTGTAGAAAATGAGAACAATGAAAACCATACAAATACTAAAGTCCCAATACTGAATACCAAAGAAGTTGACCCATTGTGTGATATTTCACAAGCTAAAGCAGAAGTTAAAAAAGTTCGCTATGTTGAGTTGAAAAAAAGGAACAGATTATTGCGTATCATAGCGGGTAACCAAAACAGAGACAAGAGCAACGTAAGCGAATTGAGAAAGTAAAAAAAAACTAAAAGATATAAAAAACTTACGACAAGAACCAGATATTAAAGAGAGTGAAATACGAAAAAATACAAAAGAGATAACGGTATAGAGATAAAAAATAAATAAACCTACATTATTTTTTTTTTTGCAAGCACCGACCTTTTTAGGTTCTATTTTGTAATCTATACTAATATTATAAAGCTCAAGAGTTTGTTTGATTGTTTGAACGCGCTAATCTCAGGAACAACTTGTCCAAATTTAAAAAAAAAATGTGTTTGATAGTCCATTTATCGAGGAAGGTTATAGGCTATATTACATCACGCTACGACTAATAGGAGCGGAGCATCCGTGAAAAATGTTGTAAAAACGGAAAATAGTGCCCCTTTTCCGAGACTCGTGTGCGCTGAGTAAACGGTCAAAGTTATCTAAAAACCATGTATGACAGAATACTTTCTCTAGAATGGATCTCATAAATAGTCAGCGACAGCATTTATGTCTATCTCTTAAGGTTCACTTAATACAAAATGTAACGGGTAAGCCCTTTTAAGCCGAAAGGGGGTTGTTCTAGACGACTAGGCAAACAACTTTTGTTCTATGACTTTTGGAAATTCGAAGTACTTTTCGAAAATTTTAAGTGTAAAGTTTACTTGAAGATCAGCTGTTTCTTAGAGTTCGAGGTCATTGACCTTATGTTGTCCTTTCATTAAGGGTAAGCCCTTTTAAGCCGAAAGGGGGTTGTTCTAGACGTCTAGGCAAACAACTTTTGTTCTATGACTTTTGGAAATTCGAAGTACTTTTCGAAAATTTTGAGTGTAAAGTTTACTTGAAGATCAGCTGTTTCTTAGAGTTCGAGGTCATTGACCTTATGTTGTCCTTTCATTTAGCTTGGTCTACTACAATCAAACCTTCAATTACCTTTATTTCAAAAACATCTTTTTTTCGGTGAAACATAATCTCAAAATTTTCAAAAAAAAAGTTCGAATTTTCAAAAGTCGTAGAACAAAAGGTGTTCGCCTAGACGTCTAGAACAATCCCCTATCGGATTAAAGAACTTGCCCGTTACATCTTGTATAACATTTTTAATAGGAATCAAATTTGTTGAAGAACAACGCATTGTTTCCGAAAGTAATATTGTAAATATGATATTAATCCTTATCTAAATAAATACGTTATTCATTAAAAGTATTTAATTTTAAACATAATTGACACACGTGATGGGTAAAAAATGACGGTTAAACCGATTTGAATGAAATTTGGTACAGAGAAGTTTAATGGTTGAAATAAGATATAGGGTACTTTGAATAATCATACGGGCTGAGCAACGCTTGGCTTGGCTAATCAGATCACATACGTGATGCGTCACATACCTTACGGGATAGGAATTTATGCGGGTGAAACCACGGGGCACAGCTAGTATTCTATTACATTTTTCTATATGATATTGTTTATTATTCTTATATTTTATTTCATTATTAATATCAAAATAATTAAACTTCACAATATATTCGTCAGTGTCGGCAACAGTCCGTCATTACAATCTGCAAAAACATCATTATCCTCATAGATCGTCATTGTCACCAACACCAACATTTTTGTGTTTGCCATTAATTTCGAATATATTGAGTTTTTTAGCCTAACTTTGTTTTAACACAGCCACTATTTGATGTATTTATAAACCTAACTTAAAATAAAGGCTATTCTCGAGATATTGTGAAAGATAAATTTTTTGGCATATTCCACTAATCCCCTTACTCAATCCCCTGCCCAGGGGATTAGTAGACTTTTTATCCACAAATCCCCTGAGCATCCCGCCTTGTTGCCGCCAGGGGATTAGTGGAAAAAAAGTTCACAAATCCCCTTAACCTATACTTAAAATCGGTGTAAGTCTATAAATAAAACATAATATTTACAAAATTAAAATAAAATAATTAAGATGTCACAAAAATGGATTAAGTATCTCCCGAGCCTATGATTAGAGCTAACGGTCCGATTATAAATCAATTATTTTGATATTCTTTTTACCGATGTTTGTATCGAAACGATCCCGTTCCCGCGAGAATATGCGGATAAAAAGCCAATGTGTTATTTCAGGTCTCCAGCTACCTATAACTATTTCAAGTTTCATTGGAATCAATATATAATTAGTTATAATAAAAGTTATTTTAATGTAAGCAACGTGAAATATTATTTCTATATTTTTATTTATTTTTTGTAAAAAAAATTATGAAAAGGAGTTTCTTAACTCAAATTGATTTTTTATTTAACTCGTCCGGCGGCGATGATGTTCCGCCGGGGGGGGGACACGCTAATAAAAACTGAAAAATGCTCTGAGTGTCGATGTACCACCGGGGGGACATCCTACCCAGACCACTTGAAACTCTAATGTATAGAAATAGAGTGGATTTTTGTTAGAACAACTTTTGTTCATGGGCTGCTCTGATATATTTTACGTCATTTGTCATTGACAGTAATATTACCGCCAGTAAAAAAAAAAAAATAGGATTTGCTAATTTATGTTTTCAGATTTTTCAGTTCCGCCATATTTTTTTTGCAGTGTGTGTGAACGTGATAATTATTAATTGTTCCAAATAATGATAAGTGGGTGATTTTAGTGGGAAATTAGTGTTAATTAGTTTATTTGGGTTAGTCTTTTGGTATGTATCGTATCAAAATTTCAAATATCATTGTAGGAACACTTTTTTACAAGTCAGAAAACCGCTCGATAAAATACGTAAAATTCGTGTTTGGTTGAGCTCTAGCGTCATGAACATAAGGGTCACAATGGAATGTAGTTTGGTCAAACTTGTAAGTTATACTTACGGCACTTTTATTTCAACTTGAATTATTTATTATTTTCCTATGATAGCTATATGTAAATGATATTTTATGGTAATAGGTAGACTGTAATGGACACTTTTTACAATAGTTGAACTAGGACCAGATTACAGTCATTGTGAAACAAGCTTCGTAGAGAAAGTCGGAAGAAAGTTGGGAAAAAGTTTTTACTTCAAAGTAAATAAATAATTATTTACTGCTTACTAAATGCCAGATGCGAGGCGCGGTAGCGCCTGGCATCATCAGTACTTCCCTGGTCGTCCGTTTAAATGTGGATATTTGCACTGTAGTAGGTAGGTGAAGTAAGGCAAAATTTGTATATCAGTAAGTGATGATGACGATGGATGACGATCGATGACGATCAATGACAATGGATGACGATGGATGCCAATGATTCAAAAACAACGAAATTACGGATTTTTTATTCTTTATCCGGATATCCGGACTTGATATCCGGATAAAGTAGCCTATATGTTAATAGAAGTCTTATGCTATCTGCATGCCAAATTTCATTGAAATCGGTCCAGCCGTTTCCGAGATTAGCGCGCACAAAGGTACAGGCAAACAGATAAACGGACAAACAGACAAAAAGTTAACACGAAAATGGGGTCTGTTACGTTAGTACATACCTCTAAAATTTTTTTCAAAATATCTTTCAAAAACAGACACCGATTTTATTATAAGTATAGATTAAGGTACTTACATATAAGAGTGTTTAGATTTAAGAAACTCAATCAACATTGATGAAAGTAATTATTCTGTGATTTTGTTCACCACTCGTATATTATGTAAATAAAACACGAAGACTGAAACTACGTAACACACGGTTTTATTTGATTAAAAAAAAGGAAATGAAAATTTCGGTTAAGGGGATTTGTAGACTATTTGTCCACAAATCCCCTGCTAATCCCGTTTGATCGCCGCCAGGGGATTTGTGGAGAAAAAGTCTACAAATCCCCTGGGCAGGGGATTGAGTAAGGGGATTAGTGGAATATGCCGTACCTACTACTGTTTTACCTTATTGCATGCTCGAAATGAGTAAACTGTTGAAACGTTATACTATTGTAAGACCTTAATGTACACAGTTATGGCAATAAAAATATTCTTATTCTTATTGATTGTCGACCGTCGCCGAGTGCAGTCACATCATCATGCATCGGAAATGTGACCTAGAAATAGTATAACGTTATTGATTAATAAATTGTTGTAATTTTCGCTGTGAAACATACGCGATAAGATGGCGCCTTCAAAGTGCTCTGACACTGAGATTGTTCAGGACCTTCTCGCTTTCATCCAGGAAAAACTAAGGGTTATGAATGTTAAAGAAGAAAAATTATTGGACATCAGCAAGATCAGATTCTCGGAAACAGAAGTTCTGGAAGCCATAAATGTGCTAAGTAAAACTGCAAGTGTCTTGCTGCCGATAGTAATTAGGCCACGGGGGAAGAACGGCCTCGAAGAGGACTTATCCAATATTATTCAAGCGTTCAAGGAAGCTGATTTTGGTGACATGCCTCGGTATGTGTCAACGATCTCTAAGATGCCCGTTACACCGGCAACATCGGTAAATCAAGACGTTTCCCAGCTACTCCTAGAAATCAGGACGCTGAAGATTGAAGTCAACGACATTCGTGCCAAGTTGGAGTTGACAGAACGTACCGTCACCGATCTGCGGGCTGAGTTAGCGTTACGCAATAATACAGCTGCTACTGCGTCAACACCCGCGCCCGCTCCGCGCATCGAGGTTTCGCCGACGTCAGCTCAGAATAACACAAGGCGACGAAGCACCGTGTCACCGGGCGTTGAGTTTCACGCACCAACATACCTGACGATGCAAGTGAACCGATTGTTTGCAAGCAGGTTATTGACCGACGACCTTTAAACGTGCCACTAAAGACTTTTTCTACGGAATCAAGCTCGGTTCTGAAGAAAACCTTTGCGCAGATCGTTCACGCCCCGAAACAAGCTCGATCAGAACATCAAGTGGTTAACGATGATGGCTTCATTCTCGTAGAGAAAAAGAAACGTCGTACAATGAACCGAAATTTTCGAGGCACTGCAACACCGACCACATTAAAGGCTGCCGAGCCTGTGATATCGATGTATCTATCTCGGTTCTCTAAGAGAACCGAGATAGATACATCGATATCACAGGCCAGGAAAAGATCAAAAGATCTACAGGAATATATTCAGACCAATGGCGAATTGAACAATTGATAGAAAACCCTAAAACCTAATTTTAGAACTATATATTTTATATGTATGTTAGTCTGTAAGGTATATATTTACAATTTGAATTATTATCAAATGTTTTATACATTACTAGTTGCGCCCCGCGGTTTCACCCGCGTAAGTCCCGTTCCCGTTCCCGTTCCCGTTCCGGGGATTAAAAGTATCCTATGTCCTTCGCCTGGTTCTAAGCAACCTCCCCACCAATTTTCAGACAAATCGATTTAGCCATTCTTGAGTTATAAATGGTGTAACTAACACGACTTTCTTTTAATATATAGATTTATTACCTATATTAGTATCTTAGTTCCTGCAATACAAGCTTGTGCTTAGTGTAGAGCTGATTTCTAATGTAATTTGATAAATGTTTGGTAAGATTCATATTAATAAATAAATTCGAATTCGTTCATTCAATTTGTGAATCCACGATGACGGCTGCACCAAAATGTCAACTTTTCGTCACCACCCTTGAGAACCATGAGAACGACACCCATGACAAAAGTCGATATTTTTGTGGACCCGCCATCTTAGATGAACATTTTGACAGCACTATCGGTTTCACCACCTTTAAAAACCATGAAAACGACCCCCATGACCAAAATGTTAATATTTACGTACAGTTGACATCTTGGATTAACATTTTGATACCTCTAACAGCTTCACCACCCTCAAAAACTTTGAAATCGACACCCATGACGAAACGTTGATATTTTCGTGCAGCCGCCATCTTGGATTAACATTTTGACAGCACTTTTGGTTTCACCACCCTTGGTACCCATGAAAACGACACCCATGACGAAAAAGTTAATATTTTTGTGCAGCCGCCATCTTGGATTAACATTTTGACAGCACTTTTGGTTTCACCACCCTTGGTACCCATGAAAACGACACCCATGACAAAAAAGTTAATATTTTCGTGCAGCCGCCATCTTGCATTAACATTTTGACACCACTTTTAGCTTCACCATCCTTGAAAACCATGAAAACGATACCCATGACGAAAAAGTTAATATTTTTGTGCAGCCGCCACCTTGGATTAACATTTTGACAGCACTATTGGTTTCACCACCCTTGAACCCCATGAAAACGACACACATGACGAAAAAGTTAATATTTTCGTGCAGCCGCCATCTTGGATTAACATTTTGACGGCACTATCGGTTTCACCACCCTCGAAAACCACGAAAACGACACCCATGACGAAAAAGTTAATATTTTCGTGCAGCCGCCATCTTGGATTAACATTTTGACGGCACTATCGGTTTCACCACCCTCGAAAACCACGAAAACGACACCCATGAGGAAAAAATTGTTTTTGTTTTTTTTTTTCATTGTCATTGGTTTCTGAACTGTTTCCAAAGTTTCAGCCGCTAGCTACACGGGAAGTGCCTCAAATTAAAGTTACAAAATTCCACCCGGGGCCCGGACAGACAAACAAACAAGAAAAAAATTATGAATGCAATGAACAGAAAACTTTAAAAAAAAAACAAGAAAAGTGAGAGTTTTAAAAACGTGAAGAAAAAAGTAGGTATGTTAAGTTAGTATTAGTTTTTTATATTTTTTTATTTAATATAAACTTAAACAAACTGCCATTATTAATTATATTTTAATAATGGCAGTTTGTTACCTAACCTAACCTAAGCTAAGTTAGTAAGTAAGTAATTTCTAATTCGAAGAACTCAAAGTTGGATCGTAAAATTATTATGTTCGATTCAAACTCCGCTATGTAATCTGGCCCAACTAGTGTGACGTGGAAACGGCCGGAATCAAAGACGGATGTCTTCATTAATTTCGACACTACAATTAAGGAAAATTTAGCCTAGCGGCTTCAAGCGTTGCTTTGCACGCCGCAGTGTGCGGTATCGATACTCAATACTGACGGGCATCTTTTTGTTGGAAGAAATTTATTTTATAACTCACTCCACAATTTTAATATTGAATAGAAGGACATTTGGGGTCGCACCGTGATGTAATTCGCATGGACCACCGACATACAAGTAACAACTGAGATTCCGAAATCCTTTTTTGTGACTGTATTTTATAAGGTGCATCGGGGTAAGAGCGGATACGGGGTAAGAACATATGACTTAAATAACTGCCAAATAGAATGATATTTTACACTACTGGCAACATTATTCAATGCACCATTTTGTCTTGCCTAACCTGACAGTTCGCGTCCGTTGCTGCGATCAGTAGGACGTGTGTAATCCACCGCCAAGTGAAAAGTGAACAAATTGAAAAAAATACTAAAATCCTGTCTTACCCCCACCTACTTTGGACTGAGATATTGGTGAGTACTTCAATGTTTTATAAGTTATGAAGATTTATCGTTAATAAATGGAAAGAGATATATAATAAAATAAAATAAAATAAAATAAAAATAAAAAAGCCTTTATTTCTCTTACCCTTAAATAACATTGCATCAATGTGGTTAGTTAAGTAAGTTAATTACTTGCTATGTTACGTATCTATATGTATTTATTGTTCGTTTGTTAGTTTAAATATATCTCTATTTCTTATAATCTAGGTTAGTATGACGTTGTTTAGGGTCTGAGCCCCTCCGCGGGTGAAGGCCTCCTCCAGTTCCTTCCATTTGTCTCTGTCTTTTGCAATATTCTGCCAATCATTCCCTGCTATATCTTTTATGTCGTCAGCCCATCTTCTCTTTGGTCTACCAACTTTTCGTTTTCCTCCTGGCCCTTTCCATTCTGTAGTTTTTGCTGTCCACCTTCCATCTTGATATCGAGATATGTGGCCGGCCCAATGCCATTTCAGTTTTAGGGCTTGTGTGAGGGCGTCGGTTACCTTAGTTTTGTGTCTGATGACTTCACTTCTAATTTTATGTATTTTTCTTATGTTGAGTATGCTTCTTTCCATGGCTCTTTGTGTTGTTTCGATCTTATGTTTGGTTTTTGTTGTGAATACCCAGGATTGGCAGCCATACAGTAGACAGGGCATTATGCAGGTATCTATTAATATTTTTTTCATATTTATTGAGTAATCTCCTTTTAGTATTTCTTTAAGTGACCAGAATTTCTTCCAAGTTATGTTTACTCTCCTTTCTACTTCTTCTTCGTTGTTTTTTTTCTTTAATGAAACTTGTTTTCCTAAGTAAATATAGCTGTCGACATACTCAATTGAGCTTTCTCTTACTTTAATGGGTTTTCTTTTGTTGTTTGTCATTATTTTGGTTTTTATAGCGTTCATTTCCAGTCCTACTTTCGAGCTAACCTGGTCAAGTGTGCATAGCATTTCTTGTAGATCTTTTGCTGTTTCTGATAGTATGACTATGTCATCAGCGAATCTTAGATGGTTTAAATAGCTGTTGTTTATTTTTATTCCTTTTGTTTTCCAGTCTATTTTTTTGAAGATGTTTTCTAGGACAGCAATAAATATTTTTGGTGACAGAGGGTCTCCTTGTCTGACTCCTCTTTCAATTTTTATTTCTTCTCCTCTTGATTCTAGTCTGACTTTGCTTGTACTGTTATAATATATATATTTTATGATGTTTATGTACTTGTTGTTGACATTTAGATTGGTTAAAGATTCCCATATAGAATTATGGCTAATGCTATCGAACGCTTTGCTATAGTCAATGAAGCCGAGATACAGAGGCTTGTTAAATTCTTCGTATTTTTCGATAACCTGATCGAGTGCCTGTATGTGGTCTAGTGTACTAAAGCTAGAGCGGAAACCTGCTTGTTCTATAGGTTGTGCATTATCAATGTCTTGTGTTATGCGTTTTAAAAGTATTGATGAGTAAACTTTATATATATTTGCTAGTAAGCTGATTGGTCTATAATTGTTGATATCAAGTTGGTTTCCTTTTTTATGTAGCAATATTATATCCGATGTACACCGGCAACATTATTCAATGCACCATTTTGTCTTGCCTAACCTGACAGTTCGCGTCCGTTGCTGCGATCAGTAGGACGTGTGTAATCCACCGCCAAGTGAAAAGTGAACAAATTGAAAAAAATACTAAAATCCTGTCTTACCCCCACCTACTTTGGACTGAGATATTGGTGAGTACTTCAATGTTTTATAAGTTATGAAGATTTATCGTTAATAAATGGAAAGAGATATATAAATTGGTTTAATCAAAATTACTCTAAGACGTCTGTAGACTAAGATCCGTACTTCCCCCAATCATTAAATTATTGGTTGAGGTGATCCGGTCATTCCCGTAAACAAAAATCACAGTGGTTGTCAAACTTTCAACTGTTTCCATTAGCTTAGACCTCTACGAATAGGATTTTAATAGGTAAAAGTAAATTATGTGTAATTACGTATGTTTAAAATGCGGTACATATTTATATGGCAAAGTCTAATTCTTAATGTTTTTTTTCAGGGATACAAAATGCCACGAAAGTATACTAGAAGATTGCATAGAGCATCAACATACACGAAGGAGGAGCATAACAAACTACGCTGCTTCACAGATATTGCCAAAAACATTGTAGAACTTTAAACATAAGTTTTTAATTATTTGTTGAACTTAAGTTACGCGCTGAAAGTATACATTAATATAACAATGTGTTGATTGTTTGAAGATTATCTGAGTTAATAAATACTACGAAGATCTAATTAAAAATAACAAAGAAGTTTGATTTTATAAAAAGTTCTGTTTTGCCTAGGTTAAGTATCCAACCAAATCATAATATTATTATGGTCATAGAGTATAATTTAAGTTCCATTTTCATTAAGTAATTGTAACAAAGACAAACTAAATATCTAGATGAATAATACCTTACCTAGCTTATCTGATAATCTAACTGAAAAAAAATTAGTACTTTTTGTAGAGTAGAGTTGCGAAAGGTTGAGAAACAAAAGATTTTCAAAATTTGGTGTTCGGGGTAAGACCGGATCAAAAACAGTAAAAAATAAATAAATTGATCATAACTTTTTAAGTTGAACATAATGCTGTAACAATCTTTGGAAATTTATTAGTATGGGTAAGACCAGATATTTTCTACTGGTAGTGCTTGTTATTACTAGCACACAGAATGTTTTAGAAGGTATGTCGGTCTTACCCCTTCAAGGTCCGGTCTTAACCTTGAAAAAATATTTTTTCTTTTCTTTTTGAAAGCATATAAAACGGTCACCGTTAGCGGGAATAAAACTTCAATAGTAGAGAACGCTAGCCCATTGTTTTAACATTAATCTAGGCACCTACTAGTGTACGACTGATTATTATGAGTGAGTAGAATTTGGTTTAACCAAAAGACTATAAAACTTTTTTAAAATAGTCCGATCTTCCCCCGATGCACCTTATGAGTAATTATTGTGAAATGTGCGGATAGGGGTACGATGACCGTGGTGGTAGGATTCCCGGAACAATCCTCCTGGCGTCCAGACTTTTAAATACGTAGGTTTAGGTGTTAGAATTTAAGGTTTTTGTAATATCGTAGATAAAGTCCTATTAAGATCACAACATCCCGTGTTTCCTTGGAAAGCAACCCGTTATAAAATAACTATATTTTGCGAAACTACATCTAATAATATTCATCGAGTGATATGTTGAAATAACTTCCTACTTTTTGTATTTACTATTTTGTATCTTACAACAATCTCAAATGCGAGCATGAAACTGTAGGTAATACCTACAAATATTATGTATTAGTAGTGATACTGCGAGATATTCTTTACTGTTACTGTTACTTGTTAGTAGCCTTACTGTGATATTTCCTTTACACTGTGGCTCAGCGCCGGCCGCCACACGGGGTAACTACCTTAAGTCTAAGCAGAAGAAAAATATTGTTTGTTGCGAAGCATATTCTGCATCAGCCACAAGTTTGGCTAATGTGAAATTCAAATACATGTTTTATTGAACCTTCTTCTAAGGTTTGCAAATAACAGAATCACGATTCATTAAGTTTTGTTCGATACTTTTTTACTTTGAAAATTGTGCTGTATTTTCTATATTTTACTCTTTTCTCCTCTATTATACTATATATCGAAACAATTTTTTATTTAATACAAAGGAAATAATCAATACTTTAAATTGCTTATGTGATGATTTTTAATATTGCTTAATTTCCGTAAAATTATCGAAAAATGATTTGAGACTTACGCCTTTTTAGTTTCGTGTTAAAAGCATGAAAACCTTAAATCTAAAATCAACTGTATTACAACGCATCTAAGTAGACGTTGCGCCAACCTCAGTCCGCCGTCTGGCGCCGTCGAAGGTGGACCTATGTCAGTTTTCGCTCCCAAATAATTACGTAATCTATTTTAAATTATATTTCGTATAGATTCGAACTTTTTACATTTTTTCGGCCAATATGAAAATAATTGTTATGTTATGACAGTCATGTCAAATCATACCTACTGTCATAAAACTGTCTAGCATTGTTGGTAAATAAAACGTAGTGATTATTTATCTTTGATATTTGATTGTTGTTGTACTAAAAAAAGAAAGACTAAATAATTACACAAGAAATAAATACTACAAAGATAATAAACTATATAAATAATCTAAGGTGAATGACCATTGAGTCCAAAAATGCCCATCACACTGGTGGCATTACCCCGTTGAATCGCCAACGATACTATTTGTACTTAGTGTTGCAATCAGAGTAACTGTATTTACTAGCAATTTGCAATAAAAAAAGCTTTTTCCAAACGAAAGCTTGCTAAAACATCAAAAAGAAATCTAAATATCGTAAGAGAGGCGAAAAAATAAATCTATTTACCTTTTTACCCGACTGCGCGACGCAAAGGAGGGTAATGTGTTTACCGGTCTATGTATGTATGTATGTATGGATGTTTCTATGTGGCGTTCTAGAGGCCAAACGCATGGACCGATTTTGATGATTCTTACGTCAATCGATTCGTCTTAATCTGGCGAGTGTGACTAAAGTCATGACAGTAATTCCAAGTAACTTATGTCACCACCAGACGCCATATTGTCAAAATTAAAAAATCCAAAATCGTCAAAGTATGTCAAGATGGGTATCGTTGAATAGGTTTTTAAAAATAATTATTAGGTTTCTTTCACTATTTTTCGTTTTAAAGAACCGTTTAGGAAATATAACGGTTTAAAGTTAATTTACAATTAGGTATTCTTGCTTTTTATTACTAACGAACAAGTTTTTATTTTTGTTACGTAGTTACGCTTGGAACTATCAAAGTATAAGCCGTGATGGTACAGGTGACAGGAATTTATTGATATAAACTAAAAAAATATTTACATAAATTGTACCTACCTACTGAATAAAAGCCTAATAACACTTAGGTACCTAAAAACGTTAAAAGAATAATAAATTTAAACAATAAATAACTAAGCCCTAACTGAAATAGAATCTTACTAATATTATAAACGCGAAAGTTTGTATGTAAGTATGTATGTATAAGAGTAACCACCTCACATACGTATGTATGTGAGGTTGTTACTCTTTCACGCAAAAACTACTGAACCGATTGCGATGAAACTTGGAATATACTTGGGGACCTGGATTAACACATAGGCTACTTTTTATTCCCGCGGGAACGGAAATTACGCGGGTGAAACCGCGGGGCGCAGCTAGTACATTATAACCCCCTAATGAAATGAATAGATTACGAGACTTACCTACCATCAATAAATGAAAATAACTAAAAAGCGTAAAATAAAAAAAATAATTTTTAAAAAACAAAAAACCCGACTGCGTAAAAAACTCGATTAAAAAATACGCATAGAAACAACAAAAAAACCAAAAAGAAAAAAACAAGCCCATAATTTGAAATTACGCTAAGTAATAATAGTTTTGTAATCGATACACACAGAACACATAATAAATGAGTAAAAAATTACTCACAGTCGGGACCCATTGGAAAAATTAGATTGGTAAAATGAATTTTGCACTTTTTCGTTCATACTGGGATTCTACTAATTGGATGTCGATGCAAAGTATACCACGACCTTCCTCGAAAATTGAACTATCCAATATTGAAAACCAGATTTCAATCGGATCAGTAGTTTTTAATTGTATAAGAAACAAAGAAACAAACAGACAGACATGAATTTTAAAAATTATATAATTTTGTTCTATTATTTTTCCTAAGTCCACTAGACCACTTTTTTTTTAAATTACTTCCAAGTACAGACTTTTTGTTCTCTCTTTCTTTATTATATGTATAGATAGATATAGGATAAGAAAAGGTCAACGTAAAGCGAGCCTTTATTCCCTAGGTACATAAAGTGCCATTATACACCTAAGTAGGGCATAATAGTAGTAATATGCACCGAGGTACTAAAGCCCTGTCTTATATAGCGGGCGTCATGTTTAATCCAAAGCGTACGTGTCTTGAGCGAAGCGAAGGAGTTATGTACCTTGAGTCCTGAGTGAAGCGTGGGATTCAAGCGCCCAAGATAAAGACAGGTTTTATTACCGAGGTGAATACTCTACTTTACACATCTACTGCGAGACAATAAAGAGGCTACAAAAATAAGAATTTAATTAACAACAAAATAATAGATTAATGCTACGTGTATGAAATATATTTACAGCTCTATTTTAGCAATATTTTAAAGGACAAATTTATCTTCAAAAATTCACTCGCGACGAGATTTGAACTCGCGTCTCTACGTGAGTGAATTTTTGAAGATAAATTTTCCCTTTAAAATATTTCTAGTAGATATGCCTTGTGCAATAAAAACAAATTATGAAATAGCTCTATATTAATTAAATTTAACAATGATACATCAAAATGACAAAACCAAGCATCGGCTTTAGTCGATGAAATAAGTTGGGGCTTTATATTAACTAAAACTTTTTGCCTTACCCTTCCGTCGAAATAAAAATAGAAGAAAAATAGACCAGTTTTTATTTTTTTATTGGTTATGTCTAGGTGGCCAGTTCCAAGTGGACGTATGCTACCTGAACCTTAGTTCTAAATTTAAATTACTTTATGCCCTAGTTGTATAATATCGCTTTACGCTGACCTTTTTGGTCAAATAAAGTAACTTTGTTGAGCAGTTATAGGTGTGTAAAGTAATTTAAATTTGGAACTAAGGTTCTGGTAGCATACGGCCATTTTGAACTGGCCACCTAGACAAAACACATAAAAAAATAAAAACTGGGCTATTTTTCTTCTATTTTATTTCGACGGAAGGGTAAGGCAAAAGTTTTAGTTAATATAAAGTAAAGTAGAGTATTCACCTCGGTAATTAAATAATAATAATAATAATAACCCGCAGGGCACCTTGAGGCGAGGTGTCGGGGAGTAGCGACCCCGCGGCTTCCCGAGTGCTCCAGGGGGAAGTCACCGTTCCTCACCTCCGGCTTGCCTTAGTTGGCTGGTCGGAGTGAACACTGACGAGGAAGCGGTCCCCCGCCTCTGGCTTGCCTTCACCGGCCGGTCAGAGTGGAGTCGCGAGAGCAGAAATGCTCGAAGGATGGACGCCTCACGTCAGTGATGAGTTGGCCCGCTCCACAGGATCTCGACCTAGGATGGTTTAAAATCCAGTGAGGTCCCTCCATCCTTCAGCCTCTCACGCCCCTGTTGCCCCCTGGCTGTAATTTGCTCGGCTTATTTAGGGTGGCCCAGTTTGTGAGTTGGCGAGTCTCCGTCTGCCATTTTTACGTGTTTTTAACATTGTTACGGCAGGCGCCATATTCCCCATAGTTCCCCCCAGTACCCGATCCACTACCAACCCATTTCCATAGCCCAAGTAGTTTTCACCCGTAGTTTATTCATAGTTCTATCCGACCCGGGGGTTGTCCTTGGCTGCATTTTATAGTGCAGACAGGGATAATTGCCGGTTTGGTGTCCATCACATATTTTAAAATTAAAATGTTACTAAAACGGGCCTCTACGTGTTGGCTTCGGCCCCACGCACGCCTTCCAAAGGTCCGGGTGCTCCATAGCCCCGAGAATCCAAAATGGTAACAACAAATAATAATAATCTTTATTTATTCCTCCACAATAATAACATCTACAACCATGATTCGATTTAGAATAGTTACATTCACAGAGTATGTACGATGTTATAAAATAGGTAAGTTACATCGTTGGTTTTGCTCACTCGAGACGCGAGCAGGCAGCCGCCACCCGCATATATCTATGCGAAAGACAGCAGCCAACCAAACCCCGCACACCTCGAGAGAAACAATAACAATCTATTATTAAAGTTTAATAACCATGTTGCACAAACAATTACTGCAGAGACTGGAGCCTGCACTAAGGTTTCTTAAAACCCGTTTTACAGGTCTCCAGGCTTCCGCCTTTTGGATCTAAATTGGACAGGCACTTAAAATAAAATAGATTAATATGGAAATAAGTAATTGATGGAAAGCAAAAAGAAAACAGAAAATGGGTGTGAATATTTGTGGGTTAAATAAATTATAGATTAGATATTAGTATTATAGTTATTATAAATGTGAAGAGATATAAAATTATAAATATATAAAACCATCAATACTTAGTCAAGGATCTTGGCACAATCATTGGTACACCGTGTTTAGTAGGTAGGTATGTTATTTATTAAAGAAATTCTTTTTCATAGGTGCAAATACATATATGTATAGTAATAAATAATAAATAGGTACCCGATGATATTTGTATGAACAGATATGTAGTATTATATATAAGGAGATATAATGTTTATGTCGTAGTATAAGTATAGGTTAGTATTAATATAATCGTGAGTGAGCTACTAAGACAGTATCGATAACAGTTTCACCGTATCATCATAGTTGCGCTGTTGGATCCAGTCACTTAACTTCCGTTTGCATTCGAACCGAGTGAGATGATAGATATCCACTTTTTTATTCAATTCATTATAAAGATACCCTCCCAAAAAGGCGAAAAATTTGTGGGAAAATTTGGTGTTGAAACGTTTGGTCCTGCAAACAGTGTAACTACGTCTGATACTGTAAGGTTTATCCGGGGTGTATTCCAACTGAGTGTGTTGCTGTAAAACTGTGTGCAATATAAAAAGCTGTCGAACTGTTAGTACCTTTACAAGTTTATATAGTTCTTCAGTAGCATATAGGAACGGAAGCCGGTGACTGACCTTCAATATGGCTCTTTGTGCTCTTTCTAGTTTTAAGAGTAAAGTTTTTGGAGCTCCACCCCAGCTGATGACACAGTATGTTAAAAGACTTTGTACTAGTGCGAAATAAACGGATATCAGTGTTTTTTTGTCAGCAATATTTCTTAAATTCTTGAAGATGCAAATCATTTTTCGGATTCTAATAGTAAGTGTATCGATATGTGATTTAAAACTGAGTGTATCGTCTATTTCTATCCCAAGATATTTGACGTTATCTACCTTATCTAGAACAGGGCAAGAACAGGGCAGGTTATTGGAACAATGGAAATTATGCGATTTAATGAAAAAATGACAATGTGGAGTTAATTTAGAATGTTTAATTGAAAATGGGATATATTTAGTTTTTGATACGTTTAAAGTTAGTTCATTTTGTAGTAACCATGAGGAAACTGTGTTAAATCCTGTTTGAGCGTGTGAGAAAACATCATCCCATTTATTAGCATAGAATAAAAGCGCGGTATCGTCTGCAAATGTAATTACTTTACCATTCTGTAATTGAAGGTTACATAAGTCATTTATAAAGGACAGAAAGAGGGTAGGACCCAAAATACTTCCCTGGGGCACTCCATGATGGACATGAAGGTCAGAACTATGTTTGTTACCTATCTTGACTCTTTGCTTGCGGTTTGTCAGATAGTCTTTGAAAAGTCGTAATTGTAAATCCCGTATTCCTAGTTTCTCCAATTTCCGAAGTAGAAGGGTGGCAGAGACAGTGTCGAATGCCTTCGCTAAGTCTAGGAAAATTACTATAACTTTTTGCTTTTTGTCTAGCTTTTCCGCGATAAAGTTCGTTAACTCACCAACAGCGTCGTTACAGGATTTTCCTTTTCTGAAACCAAATTGCGCACTCGAAATCAGTTTGTGATGTTCTAGATAGTTGTATACTCGAGTATTAATAAGTTTTTCGAGGATCTTAGATACCGTTGGCAATATTGATATAGGTCTGTAATTACTGACACTGTCTCTGCCACCTCCCTTATGAATTGGGATTACTTCGGCCAATTTCAATACATCTGGGAATTTTCCAGATGCAAATGATAAATTGAAAATGTGCACAAATATTGGAGCAAATATATTTATGTGCCGTTTCAGAACATTCGCCGGTATATTGTCACGTCCCACAGAGCAATCATTCCTCATACCACGAATTATTAGATCGACCTCTTTATAATCGGTGTCCAAGAGGACAAATGAGTGTTGGTTGTTATCTTGGTGAGTGTTGTTTTGCTGTGTATTTTTATGTTTTCCAATATTATCTGCGAGTTCCCTACCAATATTCACAAAATATTTGTTTATATCATTTAAATCCTGTTGTGGGTTATCACTAGTTATTATTTCTAAAGGTAGTTCTTTATGTTTCTTTGTAAATGTAGTTGTTTTAATTACATCCCATAATTTTTTGTTACTGGTCTTGGAAGCTATGTGCAATTCGTTTTTGTAATAATAATTTTTATGTTTTTTTAATAAGTTTTTGCAAAAGTTTCTAAATCGTTTGTAAGTAATTTTGTTTGTTTCATTGTTAGGTTCTCTTTTGGATTTCAGGTGTAGTCTATCACGCAATTGCATGCATTTAAGTAGACCAGGAGTTATCCATGGTACTTTAGTACGTTTCCTACATGAGCTTATTATTATTTTGGTGTTTACTTTAATTATGTTTTTTATGGATTCAATTAGATTAAACATAGCAGCGTTAGGATCACACATACTGTAAATAAAGGCGAAGTTAAAGGATTTAATATCTTTGTCGACTTGTTCGTGATTGGTAACTTTTATTATTTTTGGTGCTTCTTTCTTATACATTTTATTGATTTCGATGGAAAAAAGTACCGCGTAGTGATCGGTTACAGTAGTTTCAGCTATGAGGCACTGTGCGGGATACGATGTTTTGAGCATTATGTGGTCTAAGCATGTTTTATTGTGTGTGGGTATAGTATGTCCGGGTAATATACCGTGTGAAGCTAATAAGTTAAGATAGGACGAGGCATTGGTGTCAGTATTATGCGGCGTAATATCAATGTTAATATCACCTATTATTGCAATGTTTTGATATGAAGAGTATTTAAGTAACATTGCATTTAATGACTCAATAAATCGTGCGGTATTTCTGAACCCATAGGGCCTGTAGATTGCAAACATTACTGTATTTTTGTTAATTAAAAGAACCAGACAGTTAGCATCTAACAAGTTGTACTCCTCCGTTTTTATGTTTAATGGGGATTTGCAATAGACTACTACTCCCTCGTTTTGAGTAATATTATTATGGGATATTGAGTGAGTGAATCCATCTAATACGGGTATATTGTGTACACTACGCAACCAACACTCCGATAACATAATTACGTCCCACTCTGTGTTACTTCTACTTAATAGACATTGCAATTCAGCAAAATTTTTACTACCAACACTACGGATGTTCTGACATATTACCTTAAGTGAGCGTTTACCGTTTTTTATTTGACTATCACAGTTTTCGAATGTATTTCGTAAAGAGGTGGCAAAGGAAAAATTATCCAAGTCGCTATTGATATTTACTAAAGTATCGAATATTTATTCGTTACACTTACAACAAGGTGCAGTGGGTAAATGTGAGCAAAAATATAGGTTCTTGCATGTAAATGTAATGCAGTAGTTAAAATAATTATTAAAAAATACACCAAGTGACAAACGGAACCCAGAAGGAAGGTATTTAAAATAGTTCTATTGTTCAGATAGGTAGTTATGTCTGTGTTTGTTTTGTAAATGTGCGTACGTCTGTTATTTTTGTGATTACTGTCAGTAGGGCTATATATATTATGTAAATAAAGTAGTAATGTAGGTATACATGTAAATAAACATAACGAAGTGATTTCTAACCTCAATGGAATCGATAGATAGGTAGGTATGTATATTTTATAATGTTCGAGTGATGTTAGTAACGGTATTTTGTGCAAATATTTGTATAAATAATAATTAGAGGAAAGTGGATGGGTAATGTAAATAGTTTGGTTTTTAAGTGAAACATACAGGAAAACTTTTCTTAATATTAAATTATAGTTGAGGAAATGGGTTTTCAAACTAGCTAGTCAGGTGGATTTCGAACGAAGTTTATTTATGTCATCCTCTGTGTCAATACGTATGGGTGATGTGTCTTCTTTCAACTTCAAATATATTTTTCCATAGTTTGTCCAACAATTAAATGCAATTTTTTCGGCAACTAGTTGACGTACGTGATAGTGTAGCGTTTTGGCTTTGGAGGTTAGGTATTCTCCGATGTAAATTGGTCTCTGAGCTCCAGGTATGTTGATGTGTGACGTGTTCAACTTATTGTGTGTATTATCCTTATTAAATGCTCGGCTTCTCCTTAATATGCCATCTTTGAGTGAGGTCGAAATGAACTCAACTAGTATAGGTCCCTCTTTGTTTGACCTTGTCTTGGTGCGGGTCACGTCTCGCAGGTCCGCATCTGTCACCGGCAGATCTAAAACTCTCCCCAAGTCAGTGACGATGGAACGCAGGGTATCCTTACGTTCCAGCTGCTGGACAGGGACGTTCCGCAGTTCGATTGTAGAGGAACGGGAGTTTCTCTCCAGCGTGTCTAGCTTAGCTTCTAGGGTCTGAATTTTCTTCTTGTAGTCGTCATTTTCGCGCTCGATGACTGTCATGCGCTCCAAAACTTGGTCATATTTATTTGACAAGAAGTCGATGCTTGACTGTATTTCAGTATTTTGCTCTTTAATGGTCTTAACTGTGTCAACCAGCTCAGTCATTTTTCTACTCTGCTGCAGTTCAAATCTCTCAAACATTTCGTGTAGTTTTACCATAACGACGTGAGAGTCCGACGACATTCCCTCCAGTTTTCTTTTTACTCTTCGTGAGGATAACTCGTCCAACTTATCCGGGGTATGATTCTCACGATGCCCCAACTGAGGATCAGACTCATAACCTCCTAACATTTGCGTGGGCACCTCAACAATAGGACTTATATCTACATTTTTACGCTGCGACATATTTGTTTTGCGGTTGGTAATTTGTGTAGGCCTAAATGTGTCGCCGATCAGGGACAAGTGAGCGGGGTGGGTACCGGGTCTGTTGCAGTTGTGTGCGTCGCGCGTCGGTGACGTGAATTAAGCCTTTATCTTGAAAAAGATAAAGACAGGCTTAATTAATTAATAATTGCGCTTGAATCCCACGCTTCACTCAGGACTCTAGGTACATAACTCCTTCGCTTCGCTCAGAAGTAAGTTTTTAAAACCCTCGCTGCGCTTGGGAGTTAACTCTAGAGTCTTTCGTATGCTTTGGATTCAATATGACGCCCGGTATATAAGACAGGGCTTTAGTCCCTCGGTGCATAAACTAATATTATTTGACCAAAGAGGTCAACGTAAAACGAGTAATGACTCGCTAAATATCTAATGAGATATCTGGGAAGTAAAATGCGCGTTTAAGCCCTAGGGAATAAAGTAATTTAAATTTGGAACATTAACATTTGCTTGTATTACAGGTATTTAATAATAAAAATCAGACTGGTACATTCAGGCCCAGGGCCAAATGCACATTGCAAACAAAAATAATTGTCTTTTGGCCGCATGGTAAGGTGATAATAAATTGAAAATAGAAATACCGGAAAAAGACGATCAATTTTGGAAAAAAGAGATGGAACCGAAGTTAACAAGTTTTTACATGGAATGCTTACTGCCTGAGTTGATAGATCCACGCCATCCCAGAAAAAGAACAATTCTCGATCCGGATTACATAACCGTCAAAAAGAGTGTTTGTCAAACCTCTTAATCTGAAATTCCATCGAGAAAACGACTACTTCCGCCTATTGAAAACCATTCAATAATTGTTACACCACCAGTTCAACGTAGGAAATTGGAATTTCATGAAATGTAAATACTTAATTATTTGTAAATAAAAAGGAGTCAGTTTTGTTTACAAATGAAACTTTTAATGCAAGAGTAAATAGTAATAATATTAAAAACCTATTTGTGAAAACTGTAAAATTAAAAAAATAAGAATAACTCCATAGTTTTTCTGTTCGTTGCGCTGATATTTTTGTATCACAACATTTTTGATGAAGTTGCAACAAAACCAATTTTTCATCTCTCCCGTTCGGAAAGTTTAATTTTCATGGGTAGATATCCGGGTTGAAAGTAGCTCATTTCACCCCTAGGGTGGAAATTTAAAAATATTTTTTAATTATTGCAACTATTTGACAAATTTTAAGGGGTAAATAATTAAGTAGCTCTCAAATTTTGAAAGGCCTCAAATTTAAAGTAGATTTAAAATTGATTAAAATTTGAGGCCACTTAAAATTTGAGGGAAACTTAAATAATTAAGTAGCTTTTAAATTTTGAATGGCCTCAAATTTGAATTGGATTAAAAAATGATTAAAATTTGAGGCCACTTAAAATTTGAGGAAAACTTAAATAATTAAGTAGCTTTTAAATTTTGAATGGCCTCAAATTTGAATTGGATTTAAAATCCTACTTAGGGCTACTTAAATAATAAAGTAGCTCTCAAATTATAAATATGAGGCGCCTTCTATTTTCTCATAGAGGGTAATAAAAAGTAGAGTGTATCACACTACTCTAGAATCCTTCACTTCGCTCTGGATTCAAAAAACCACCCTCACCGTAAAAATATTATTTTGCTTCATTGTAATACAATCTACTAACTATTCTCATAGTGGGCGATGAATATTTTTCATTCGAAAAATAGTATTCGCTCCCGAGGTAGACATTCTAGTATTACGGGATGAATCGCGTTTGTTGCCTCAGATGAGG
Source organism: Idaea dimidiata (assembly GCA_949358125.1). Lineage (NCBI taxonomy): Eukaryota > Metazoa > Arthropoda > Insecta > Lepidoptera > Geometridae > Idaea > Idaea dimidiata. Next base: position 6,759,921 of record OX442339.1, on the reverse strand, counting down.
GAGGCCGGAAGGGCTCCGAAACGTCGGGCTTGTATTATAAAGCCAACAAAACAAACGCGATTCAAACCGAAACACAGTTTCAGCACGCTAGCTAATTGGAAAGTGTATCAAATTGAATTTGCAAGATTCCGCCCAGACTCCGGACAGACAAACTAACAAGAAAAGTGAGAATGGCACGACAATGGTCAAGTCTGTAATAAGTCAAATAGGTAATTCGGCAAGTCCAGTATCGACAAGTTATGAAATTTTCCAAACATGCCATTAGCCTGGTCCACACTGTACGATCCACATGCTCCAGAATCTTTTATCCTATTTTCTCCCTCTTCGCTGCTTGAGCGCGAATAAGATAAAATATTCTTTAGCGCGGGGATCGTCCGGTGTGGATGCGGCCGATTATTCCCAGCTGTCCCCTCTAGCCCTGTCCCCGGGGTGACAATTCGTAGCGACTGTCCCCTTTGAAAGCTGGCTAAAGGGGACAAATGGAATTATGTTTCTCAGTTGTCACGGTGGGGGGCGGAGGGGACAGATGGGAATCTGTTCTCCCATTTCTACCCCGCATGTGTGTGTTATAATAAAACTAGCTGCACCCCGCGGTTTCACCCGTGTTCGTAATAAGTACCCTAATGTACCATTATTATTTTAATGAACTTTATAAACGCATACCACTTGCATTCATAGTACAAAATATTACTATGAATGCAAGTCGTAAGGGGTTTGTCGGTTAGGGGTGAAGTTTGTAATGAAGATCTCGAGAAGCTCTATCACTTATGCTAAGAAACTAGTGGTCTAGTGTCAATAGTTTCGGAGTTAGGTTAGATCGTTTTTTGTTTTTACTTCGATCGTCTTTTGTTTTCCACTAATCTCTTCTATTAACTTTTTTTTCCCAAAAATTTACAAAGTCTTTTTAGTATCTTCTTAGTGGGACTACTTCACCTCTAGAGTATATTAATATGTATGTAGTCGACTCGTCCCAATGTCTAAACTACCGTCCCCGGTCCCAGTTTCGAAGGGGACGACTTCACCCCTAATCCAAAATATTGCTATAAATGCAAGTCGTATGCGTTTATAAAGTTCATTAAAATAATAATGGTACATTAGGGTACTTATTACGAACACGGATGAAACCGCTGGGCGCAGCTAGTTCTATTGTAACACCAACATGCGGGGTAGAAATGGGAGAACAGATTCCCATCTGTCCCCTCCGCCCGCCGTGACAACTGAGAAACATAATTCCCATTTGTCCCCTTTAGCCAGCTTTCAAAGGGACAGTCGCCACGAATTGTCGCCCCGGGGACAACTGGGGAAAAATTCCTAGTTGTCGGAGTAGGAATAATCGGACGATACAAGTTTTGAAGATACAAAACAAACAACTTGCAAATTATTAAATAAATATTATTGCACGACATTTACAGACAGCGCAATCTAGCTCCAAACTAAGCACTGGGCTTGTACTAGGGGTATTAGACCACGAATATAATACATATTATTATACCTCTTTTTTTTGTAAATACATACATATTATACATAGAAAGACACCCAGATCAGATACAAATATTTATTTTTAAGCATAAATATTTGCACCCGACGGGAATCGAATCTGCAGCCTTCCGTATTGCAGCCAGGCCCGCTAGGGGTAATAGTGTTCCGTGAGCCAGGCGGTCGCCCGACGCACCAATGAGGTCGTATTATAAAATACTTGACACTGGCTACTTTCCAAACGACCATAATCGGTTTACAACCTATGAAAAAATATATAACAGTTTTGATTTCGCGCGCTTGGGCGCTAGATCAAAAAAGTTGCGATGTTCGAAAGTGCATACGTGTGCGTGTGACTCGTGGATGTAGGGGTAAGTGGGCGGGCCGTCCATGACATATTTTTTATTGGAGCTTCGTCTTAAATGTGCGGAACATGATTTCTTGAACTATTATGTTTGTGTCTTTGCCTACCTATCTACTGTGGTGACATCTATGCACGAAAGTGGAACTAATTAGGTTTGGGTTAATTCGATGAAGTCGTCATTTAAATGCTAATCGTAATTATCCAAGAGATGGCACTTTTCGACAGAAGAAGTTTGCGTTATTTCGAGGTTGGATACAGCTAACTCCATCTTTTGACACAGCTTACGGCTGGACGCCAGTTTATATGAACGTTAGCAATCTATAACCCTAATAATTTATCTATGGTATCATATAATTTTGGACCTTTAACTTTTATTTTAATTCGTCTAAATACGGTATATATAATTATTTAAATTTTTATCATTTGTCTCATCTAAATCGCACGACGTAAATATTATTTTATCGAGATTTTTAGGTACTTCTTCATTATTTTCCTCAATGTTATTAAATAAAATAGGTCTTCTTTTAACTTCTTCTAAAAAAAATGAATATGTCTCTTTGCTTTTAGTCGTAAATGAAACGTGTTTTTCTTTAATTTCTTCTAACTCATTTACTTCGTCTGGTTTTATTCTACGTAGAGCATCGGCATTATGATTTAACTTTCCTTGTTTATAGATTATTTCATAATCGTATTCTTCGAGTAGTAGACGCCATCTTACTAAACGTGAACCTGGATCTTTTACACTAAATAACCATACTAGTGGTTTGTGATCCGTGTATATCTGAAAATTTCTACCACGACGGACGAAACTAGAAGTTCTTTCTCTGTAGTTGAGTAATTTATCTCTGCTTTATTAAGCGTTCGACTTGCGTATGCTATTGGAAGGTCTTTTGGAGGTGATCCTTGTGATAATACGCTTCCTATGGCAAAATTACTCGCGTCAGTAGTTAAAACAAATGGTTCTGAAAAGTTCGGATACTGTAAAATAGGCTTTTCACATAGTTTACGTTTTAGTTCCTCGAAGGAATTCTGTTGTAAACTTGTCCAAACAAAAGATACATCTTTCTTCAAAAGTTTAGTTAGTGGTTGTGTTAACTGACTAAAGTTTATTATGAATCTTTTGTAGTATCCTGCTAAACCGAGAAAACTTTTAATATCCTTAGGAGATTTGGGTATAGGGAAATTCTGTACAGCTTCGATCTTTTTAGGATCTGGTATAACACCATTTTGTGTAATTAAATGTCCTAGATACATGACTTCTGTTTTTAAAAATTCACATTTATCTGGCTGTAATTTCAAATTATTTAGAGCTGAGCGTTCGAAAATTTCCTTTAGTTTCAAATTATGATCTTCTAAAGAACATCCGTAAATAACGATATCATCTAAATACACAAAACATTTAATACCTTGTAATCCTGTTAAAACAGTATTCATTAACCTTTGGAATGTCGCGGGGGCATTCTTCAAACCGAAAGGCATTCTTGTATACTCATAGTGACCTAAGGGGACACTGAAAGCAGTTTTAAGTTGATCTTTAAGGTTCTTTTTTATCTGGTAAAATCCTGATGTTAAGTCAAATGTAGTAAAATATTTACTATGACCTAATTGATCTAGAATATCATTGATTTGGGGTAATGGATAGACATCTCCAACACTTATTTCATTTAGTTTCCTAAAATAAATTACTAGCCTCCATTTTTTTTTCCGGACGCATCGGTTTTCTTAGGTACTATCCAAACAGGTGAGTTCCATGGACTGTTTGAAGGTTTTATAATTCCGTCTTTCAAAAGCTTATCTATTTGATTGTTAACTTCCTCCTTTAATGCTTCAGGATAACGATACGACTTAGTATGTATTGGCTCACTAGACGTTGTCGGAATCTCGTGCGTAACTATATCAGTAGCTGTTAATAAATCTCCTTCTAAATGAAATATCTGATTAAATTCTTTACACAATCTCATAATACTTTCTTTCTCTTCTTTATTCATATGATCAGCACGCAATGTTTTTTCTAACTTTTCTAAACGATCAGAACTTTTAATACCACTACTATGTTGGTTTATTGATTTAATTTTTACTATTTCTGACTCATCTTTATTTCCTAATGGTTCTAAGTGCACACTAGTCTGTTTCAACCTTTTTATTTCATTCGTAGTATTAAGTAAGACACAAAGTTAATGCTTTCGAATCTTTTACTTTTACAATACTGGGACATATAAATACTCCTTCTGTTAGCTTTACTTTATTCGCTATAATTCCTTCATTTAGATCATTATTTATTACATTCACACTTATCACCTTTTCACACCTTGGTTCAATCGTAATATAATCATCGTTTTTCTCACAACTTTCATTCTTCTTCTTGTTATATTCTTCAAAACTTATTTCCTTCTTTTCTACTTCACATGACTTATTATTTCCTTTATTTTTATTTTTCTTTGCCGTAATGCACTTTGTATCATTTCTCTCATTTTCACCTGATTTCTTTACTACTAGTTTTTCACAAAATACTTCCTCTTTTATACATTTATTTTCTATCTCACTATTTGATTCTAAATATTCTATCTCACTACTCAATTCGTCATCATTATGCTCGATTTCTAACCGATATCCTAACAATTCCATCATATTACTTCCATAATTAATTACAGCATTCATTCTTTTCAGAAAATCACTGCCTATCACTCCCTCAACCTCGATAGGAAAGTTGTCAGGTACCACAGAAAGGGTATGACGGACTTGCTTTTGTCCTATTTTAAAAGTTAGAGACGTGTAGCCTAGTGTTTCGGTCGGAGCTGCTTCTTTATCTATACCTCTTAATTTTAATTTCTGATCTTCATAAATGAATGTGTTTCTACGTAATGCTCTACCTTTAACTAAAGTGACTTCAGCACCAGTATCAATTAAACATTTAAACACCCGTATCTATTAACATTACTCGGCCTCTATTACACGAACGGTCCCTCGGTTGGCCGATTACCTTGGACCTTGGAAGTTTAAATTTTCCCTATTATTACGGTTACCGTTATTCGGTATTGGGGGACGGTTTTGATAATTTTGATTTCTATAATTACTAGGTCCCGATGGACGAGTCTGGTTATTCTGACTTCTATAATTGCTAGGCCCTGATGAGTGGTTCCTATAATTGCTAGGTCCTGGCTTGTTAAACCAACAATCACGCACTACGTGACCCTTTTTGTTGCAGTTAAAGCAAGTAGGTACTTTAACTGTTCTAATAGCATGGTTACTCTTACACTGAAAAGCTAAATGACCTAACTTTTGGCATTTTGAACAACGTTTTTGTTCAACTGATTGTGACGACATTTCATACCTAGATTTTATTTCTTGTTCCGCAGAAATGGCTATGGATACTGCTTCTTCTAGGGTAGAAGGCTTCTGCGATTTTAATAAAATATGCAATTGGGAACTGAGCCCGTTAATAAAAATGTTTAAAGCTTGCGATTTTAGCAACTCTACATTAGCTTCGCGAGCTTCTTTGCTCAGTTTTGGATTTAGAGATTTAATTAATTTGATATAACAATTCTCAGCTCTATGCGAGTAGCTCAGGACTGGTTCATTTTGATTTTGTTTGCAGGAGTTTAATTCTAATTGCCATTGAGCGAAAGTCCTCTTCTCCGAATAGTTTTCTAATAAGTGGTTTTTTAATTCGTCCCAATTTTGAAAACTTCTATTTAATAATGTTGATCTGAGGTTGCCATCGATTTTTGAGAGGGTAATTGCTACGAAGGCTACGTCATATATAGGATTTAACAGCATATGCGCATTATTGCAGTTATCTATGAAAACGTGTAAGTTCGCTTTATCTCCATTATAGCGAGTGATCATCCTTTCAGCTAGGGAAATATCTATGAATCCACCTGAATTTATCACTTCTGTCTTTGATATTTTGATATTTAGTTAATAAAAAAAATAAAAAATAAACACAATAACACAACTCACTTTGACTTGTTACTGCGGAGTTCTTGGTTCTGGTCTTTCTCTCCTTGGCCCGACTGCTGTTGCACCGCTTGAGGTTCGCGAAAAACCTCTACTCTCTAGACTTGATGACGTGTTAGCGCAGTGACTCGACGCTGCCTGGTGATGTCGAAACGCAATTGACCGGAGAGCCACTACGTTTTTTTTTACGACATTGGAACACCCAGCCGTGAAATAGGTTATACTCGAAAGTGTCTCCTTTGAATTCACTTTTGTTTTTCACTGTACTTATCCGCCTTACTCAGGAACGTTCCGTTTTAACCGGACGCGATCCCCCTTCTGACACCAATTTGTAATAATTCTGCGAGTGAATTATCGGTCAGAGAGCGGGGGAACGGACCAGTCAAAGGTTTTTGGACTTTTGGAGGTTTTTAGTATTATATTAGACTCAGACTATAATATATACTGACTATTAGACTTAGACTATTATGGTTACTCGGATATGAACTGTCTGACAAACCGATGAGAACTAACTAACAGTTGTAATGTTCCTGCTTATATCTAAAGTTATGGTCCTTTTACAAATAAACAACATAATCACTTAACTACAACAACAATCTCATTAATAATTATATTTACTGGGTGATACATTGATACTCTACAAATAAACAGCATCGTTAACTAATTATGCTTGTTTAGATAATAAATGAGTTTTGGGAAAGAATCGATAACGCCTTGTTATGATCTTACAATCTTAATGAATAAGGACCTTGTGACTGATATTATATTGTTGGTACATTACATATTTTCACCTGTGAAATATAAAATTGCGTCTAAATTTTTTAGGTTTCCGCAGGCTCAAGTTGATTACTGTATGTAAGGGAAGATTATGACACTACAGAATTAACAATGCTGATATGAAATTAAACTAATATTTGTGTGTGCGTCCATTTTATGGGTAGTCGGAGGTGTATAATTTATCATACTCATTATATAAAAAAGTTACCAAAAACTGCAGTCTAGCTTTATATCTATATTAAATAAATCAATATGTTCCTTCCTGAGTACAAAAACTTAAAAAAACTATTTATTTATATAATTGTGCACAAATTACATCGACACCCGAATGTAAAAACATTGTAACTCGGGTTACAATGAAATTAAACTACACATGTAGCGGAATCAGAAAAGAATGCTCTTTATTTCTGTCTAAGAACCGTATTTCTACGACTATTAGGTTTAATTTTAGGCAACAGTAAAATGCATTGTAACTCGCAAAAAATCAATAGTTCACATATAATATCATCGCAAATTAGAATACAATTATGGCAAAATTTGGCACAGAGCCCATTTTAGGTCATAAACAGCGTAAATATCATTGTAACTAGAGTTACAATGTTTTTAAATTGAAAAAAATCCGCAAAAAGCAGAAATATATAATTGTAATTGTTTTTACAATGTTCTCATAGCTGAATATTTGAAACTGATTATTTTTTATTTGTTTAATAACGTTGTAAAATAAAATACAGTCAATCTGGCTATCTTTGGCCCACTCTCGCTAAAAAAGTTAAACGAATCATTAATGTAATCTAGTCTTTTTAAGTAAAAATAATAATAACTTGTCTTTTTCAAGAAAATAGTCGCAAAAAATCGATTAAACCTCCGGGTCAAAGTTACCATATGAGTTGGTCTTAGATTGGCCCAAGTCCCACTTGCCTGCTGTTTTTACTTATTTTATGGATTTTAAAGCGTGGGGCTTACGTTGGCCTACGTATTTACCTTTAAAATACAACTGAGAACCATAGACATAGTTTTTGGATACTCCTGGTTTTAAATTTTTGGGTAATTATGGGGAAATAAAATGTTACCATTAGAGAATCAACACAACTTTTATTAAATCTAATAATTTTGGTGAAATATTAGGAACTTTCGTTTAAAGCTTGTTTACTCTACATAAAGTTAAAATATTTAAAAAACTTATAAATAAAAAACATTTGCATAATGCACATTTTAACATGAGATCAAACTTCGCAATATTAATCACCCCATTCCATAGCCAGGAAGTCATCATCTATTGTAAAATGGCCCTTTTCACTTTTGATATGAGAGTCATTTAACACTCTTATGATATTTGAATCGTTCACTGAAGAAATTTCTGGACGCCTAGGCCAAATCCAACCTTCTTCAAAGTTTTGCATTACAGAAACTTTGTAGTTTGGATGTTTAACTTGAACTATTCGTCCAGGAAAAAGTGTTCCTTCGTGGTTAATAATACAAAAGCGATCTACAGTCTTTAACGTATGATTAACCGTCTCAAGTTCCAGTATACCTTCGTGTACTTCATATGTCTCTATGGTGGTATACGTTTCTTCAAAAGCTTCGTCTAGTTCAATTTCTTTTTCTTGTGTTATTTCTGATTCCTGTGGCCTTTCTTTACACTCATCAAATGCTTTTCCTGTGTCCAGAGATAATAAATTAGCAACGTTTTGACAATTCTCGACATCATCGTTATCTACTTCATACCTACTTCCTGATGGTTGTGGATAATCTATTTGATAGGTAGTTTTCTTCTTTTTTGCTTGACTTTTTTTAGAACCTACAGGACGCCCCCTTTTCTTAGAAGTTTTAGATTTATTCGTAGTTTCTTCTCGTTGCCTAATGTACTTTTGAATTTCTTCTACCGACACACTTTTCCCGGCTACAACAGGTATTTGGAACTTTTGAGTTTGTTTAACTCCCAGGTCATTGTTTCGTACGTCATCTATATATCTTTTGAAACTCTCTCCAACGCTCTCTCTTATTTCTTCTATTGGCTTTCCATAGTCGGGAAGTTTATTTAATGGTACATTGACATCACAAGGGTACAATCCAGTTGCCTTAAATCCTGCAATTAAGTTTGATCCCGCAGTATCAGCACCGAAATCTAGAGTTTGTTTTAATAAGGCAGCAAAGACATTCTTTGGCAGCATGCTTACGATTTTTCCACGTTTAGTGTCTCTCCATGCGCTTAAAACAGATCTCCATTTGTTTTTTAAAGAACTAAAATAGGCAACGTCTAGAGGCTGCAGTAAATGCGTGGAATTAGGTATCAAACATATAAATTTTATATTATTCTCCTCACACAGCTGCAAAGTCTTCACAGAAACATGCGAGCTTAGGTTGTCTCCAATGATTGCCTTTTTTCCTGGTTTGTTTTTAAGCAATGGTAAAACTAAGGACTGGAACCACTCGTCAAATGTCTCGGCATCGATCCAGCCACTTTTCGTTACAGCCATTCTAGTTCCAGTTGGTGCACCATCGAGCCAGTTTGTCCATTTTTGTTTGGCCTTGTAAATTATGAATGGTTGTAGAAGCTCGCCTACGGCATTTCCACAGAACATCACGGTAAAGCAGGATTTAAGGTTCGGTTTTAAGGTGATCAAAAAATGTTTCTATCATCTCTTTATTTATTTGGGCTCTCTTTCTACTAATATTGTGCGCTATTCGCTGTTTAATTTCTGGATGTCGCTCTAAAAAGTTCTTCCCCCATTCCCAGCCTGGCATATTATTTTTGAATGTTTTTATGGTTTTCCCTTCATCGTCTAAATATCTTTTTATTATAAAACGTACGTCATGCATTCCTATCGGGATTCCCAGATCAGCCAAAGCTATAATATGTCTGAGAAATATGTTTTCTTCTGAGTCTTAGAGTGCTATTGGTTTTCCAACAGGTTTCGTATGCTGTCCCTTCAATTTATATTTTAGGGTACTGCGTGGTATTTTATAGAATTTTGCAGCATCCCTTTGAGACATTTTGCAGTTTTTTATTTTATCTAAAGCCTCCTCTAGTTTTTTCTCAGAATAGTTACTTTTGGTGCCATATTTCCTAACTCCTACCGCAGTAGTTTTCTTTCGACCCATGTTACCACTATACTTGTACAGTACAGGATAGCCTATGACAAAAAAAAACATTATTTTTACAGAAACATACATTTTGCAAACAAATTTGGGTATTTCTTATATAATGTGAGCGAAAACTAAATTTTAAATATCAACACTGATCTCATAAGAAAACCTGAATAACAATCGTGCTAAGATTGGCCCGGGCTAAAGTAACCATGATTTAATATTTTTTACATACTAACTCTACAAATATGGAAATAAAACAGCAATAAACAAATGGATTTCTTAAATTTTAACAGTGATCAAAGATAGATGTAACAGGTAATTTAAAATAGTTCTTACCTCTCAATCGAATTAATTAACAGGGCAACAGGCAACTTCAAATCAGTTTAGTCAGACGCATAGTCAAATATTTTTTTATTGTGAATTGGGGAAATCTATTCGGTAGATTACCATAGTACTAGTTATATTTGGTAAAATATAACTAGTTTTCTTAATGATATTAGTAAGTACCTACCTACCTACCAACTAATATTTTTACTAGGTACCAGAAACGTTTCTAAATTAATGTGAAATGCATACTAGTATTATTTTGATTAATAACTACCTACATAATTTTAGTGGATGTCTTAGGGCGAACACAGGCAACATTTACTTACCTAACCTATCGGTGAGTTATAAACTGATCGAGAAGTGTGTGGTCTGCGTTTACCCGCTGTATTTTTTCCTAACTTAAAGATCTCAATTAGTTTAAACCAAGTTAGTTTATTTTGTAAGACTGTTAATAATTAATAATGATAAATGTTAATATTGCTGACAAAAAATATTTTCATTACCATTTTTTCTTAAGTTAAAAAAAAACATCCTATATTATTGTTACAATCGATGCTGTTGTTGATAACGATTAAATTCTGGAAATAGTGCGGTAACACAAAGGGAAATCAAGAGGTCACTTTTGTAATTTTCTGTATTTTTTCTTTTCCATACCATGTTTTACACACTTAGTTAGCAATTTTAATACCTTAGATTTTTATTGTAACACAGTTAACAATTATGTTCACATTAAGAATATTTTAGTTCCACCAAACATTTTCATTGTAACCAAAGTTAAGATGTTTTTAAGTTTAAATAAATCTGAATTAATTTCTACAAAACATTGTAACTTTGAGTACAATGTTTTTTAATTGATGATTTTTAAAAAACTAGGTAAATCGTAACTTTAAATTGGCACTTCCGCAAGTTTTAGCTCAATGAGACCCAAACCATTCGAAAGAGCTTTGAAAAATAAGTACAAAGCAGCTTTCATTGATAAAAATATGTAAAAAATTGAGGGAAAAAACTTGAATTAAAGATTATAAAATGTTTAAAATGGCTCTCCTGAAAACCATACCAAATTGAGTTACAATGTTTTTACATTTGGGTGTCGACATGTACTTACTACCATATTATGTTAGTTAGGATGTGTGGCTTCAGAACAAACACTCTCATTAAAAGAAGCCAAAAGAAATTCGTGGTTATGAGCTCTTTAAGTAACAATAAGCATAAAATAATTGACACAGTATTAATATTTCTTTTTGTTTTTATTGCTCAAGGCATTTTAAACTTAGAAATATTTATAGCAAGGTACAGTATTATTTATACTATAAATTCATATTCAACTCTTTACATGCAATATCATTGACTCACCATTTTCGTTTTTAGGATGATGTAGAAACTGTGTGAGTGGACACGAGTGCAGGAATTGCAAGCGATGACGGATCTTTGGTTTGGAGCCTTCCTCAGTCTTTGAGGTTTCAGTTTCCTTCTCAATGCCATCTTCATCCTTAAAATTAGTTATTTCTTATGCATTTGAAACAGGTATCCATTGGGAATTCAAGTTCACAAGGTTATAATAATAACATAGTAGTGATGGGACTCGAGTGGTAATTTTTGAGTCGGTTTTGTTCAACTCGTACTAGGGTGAAAAAAATCTTGACTTGATTTGCGAGTGACTTGGAGTCGACTCATTAAAGCACATTATCTGCAGGCCTAGACAAGTGGCAAACGCTTCCAAGCGTTTCGTTTTCTAAAAACGATAACTCTTTATCGTTAACGATATTCAATTTGTAGCCAAATGTACAATTACCTGGCGAACGCTTATTCTATTTATTCATTCGATAAAATCTAAAGTTTTGTCTGTGGTTTCTATCGCAAACGTCAAAATTCAATTTGACAACTGAAAGCAGGCGCGTAGAGTCCATACAACTCGATTCCCATCGAGTTACCTTTGAAATTGGGCACATAAGTACATAGTTAAAAACCTACTACCAACCTAGACTATAATTTTCGTAATTTATTTTATTTTAGAAATAACAACACCTTACAGTATTAAAACAGCAAATCCCTACGACACAAATGATTGCTTTGCTTAGAAATTATGAGGAAATGCTACCTTCGCGGCGGCATATTTTTGCCACAGAGAGAGCAATAGTTAGTATGAAGCGCAGAGCTCGTAACGCATACGCGTTTAAGCGTATCCTGCTTCCGCAGTAATCCGCTTATCGACGGGGTTTGGACTTTCATTTACAACGAAACGTACTAAGTAGTGGGTGTATTGAAAATAAAATAAACTTTATTTTTATAGAGTTAAAGTTCAGTTTGTAATATTACAGTTTATTAATTACATTATTAGTTCGTTTCTTTTCAGTGCGTTTTGATGTTTTGTGTTTTTTCTGTGTTGGATTGATAGAACACGTGTACATAAGGTAAAGTTTGACTATAAAGGTAGGTGAATTATGAATTACTGATTTCCTCCTTTTGGCTGAAGGAAATTTTCATAACCTGAGTTATGAAAATAAAAAAACACATAACATAATTAATTGACCAAAAGGCCATGCTCGTCCTGAAATGACGATTGATTACAAAAGAAAGGACAAAACGGATTTACGACGAATTTATCGTATGTGAAGGTGGGGCCTATCACCGCGACAAGTTTCTCAAATGTTCAGCTAAGGAAGGGAAGTACTGATAATGCCAGGCGCAGTAGCGCCTGGCTTCAACTGTACTTCAATGGGCGACCGTTTAAGTGTGGATTTTTGCATTGCGGTAGGTAGTTGTAAGAACAACGCGGGATCGCGACTTGCGCGAGTGAAACCGCGGGGCGCAGCTAGTAGCTCTATAAGCAATGAACCCGGCATTTTTGCTATTTGGTCCAAACACCGGCGAGCAACATGGTTTCTACGTTCTAAGCCACACTTCTTCACAATGCGCAAACCACAAGTCTTAGGGTGTGTATTTTCACAAACAAATCGTCAATAATCTATTTAACAAAAACTCGACATGACGAAGCTTTCCCAGCTGATTAAAAAATCCCCTTGTTTTTTTAGTTTTCTACAATGTGTTGGCGTTCGCTTTGTAAGCGTACGATAGAAACGCTCACGGAGCGTTTTCGTTTGTCAAATATGCCACTTGGCTACACTATACATGGCGCTAAACGCACGGCTAACGTTTCGTTAGATGGAATAGAAAATGAATAAACGTTTGGCTACCAATTTTAAAGTTCGTTACGCTAGACCACGTGACATTTCGATAGCTAATGTCAACCACATACATTTACCATTCTATTCTCCTAGCGTTAACGATAATAGAAAGCCACTTGTCTAGGCCAGCTGAGCAGACTCGACACATTCTATTGATCTTTGTTCACACGAGTTTAAATTGTATTTTAATACTTATATTTTAGACAAGTGACTCGAGTTGCAAAAACTTCTTTGAGTTCAGAGTGATTTTCGTTTGACTCGACTTCAGAGAGATTTTCGAGTGAAAAAGTCACTCGAGTCCATCACTAACATAGACTAAGCAATATAAGTAGACAGCTTTCAGTGTATGGACTAGCTAGAATACAAACTTACCTTGGATTTATTCTTATCGTTGTTCCTAGTAAAGAAACCTGGCATCTTTATAGCACCTATCGGTATGAATTTTGGCTTCACTTCCCGCCCTTGCTCTGTCACCTCCGTAGAGAGCGCGGTCTTTACGGGCCCCTCGTTTTCAACCTTCACATATTCCGTCAACTCGATATTTTCACTCTGAGTTTTCAGCATCATTTTTTTTTCCTCCGCCTCTATTTGCTTTTTATCCGACGTTTTTGTTTCATCCTCGAATTCCACATTATTGACTTCCATTGTACTCATTACTACAAAATTTCAATCGTAGAATTCAAAAGTGGTTTACGTTCAAATGGGTAGGTACGTACAATAGTATAAATAGCCGAAATAACGAGCAGGTGCACAATAAAACCGTCGCCGTTGAATCAAAGCGTGCAAAAAGAAGGGCTTTGTTTTAGAACCAGGTAATAAAACATCGCTTGTAAAATTAGATAAATTACAGTCCAAAAGCCTTCGCATAATATTGGGAGCAATGAAATCTTCCCCAATAAATGCCATGCAAGTGGAATGTGTAGAGCCTCCGCTATACCTGCGTAGGCAATTCCTAAGTGACCGGATCTTCTTCAAAATTATTCAAAATTCTGATCACCCTCTTCACAATAGAATAAAAACCCTTTTCGAACTATATGGCGATACTTCTTCCTCAAAATTCTCTTGTCTGACCAGAAGCTATGTCAAATTTTGTCGCCTTCCAAATCCTGTTATTTCAAACCACATGCTACCAATTTACTCCACTCCTTTTCAAGCCCTAACTTTCGAACCAGATGTTAAAGTTGATCTTGGTGTTGATAAGGGATCTATGGGTACTGTCCCCACTTTTAACTCGCTAATGGAGAGTGAATACAACGGATGGATCAAAATATACACCGATGCGTCTAAGATGAAGCAGTTCGACGACGTAGGAGCAGCAGTTTGGATCCCCTTTTACAACGTAATTTTAAGCTTTAAATGCCCTCCATTAGCATCAGTTTTCACTGGAGAATCCATAGCGATATTGGAAGCCATACGTTTCGTAATTGCTCACAACTTAAACAATGTCCTTATCCTCTCAGACTCTAAAAGTTCTCTGGAAGCTAGCCTATCCCATCCCTTTAGATCCAAAACCAAATTTCCTATTACTTATCGGATCAGAGAGGCTTTATTTAATTGCAAACGATTGGGATTGAAAGTAGTCGTGGGTTGGATTCCTGGTCACTCGGGTATACCGGGCAACGAGTCCGCTGACTCATGCTAAAAATGCAATTCATGTAGGCACTTATGAGCATTACCGTCTTTATCCTTAAGACATTTCTGGAGCTCTTAAATCTAATTTGTACACTGCGTGGACTTTAGACTGGGAATCGTCCAAAAATTGGAAAGGTAAATCTTATGGCAAAATTCAAACTAATATACGCCACAGACCCTGGTTCTCTAAATTTAGGAGAATTGATAAAGATATACCTATCTTCATCAATTTCTCGTCTTCGTCTCGGCCATGCATGTTATCCTGTTCATTTGGCCAAAATTAGGATCCGGGATCATTCTGTTTGCGAATGCCACAGACATAAACTATAGCAGACCCAACATTTAGCTATCCAAAGCGTGGCAATTATACTACAAACAAACGTTACTCACACAGACACAAAATACAGGACCGCAATAAGGACGCAGCATCAAATCATTTGTAAATAAAAATCGTATGACTTCTGTGGCGCGTCGGGCAAACCTCAGACTGCAAAGCAGATGGTTGCGCATTCGACTCCCGTCGTTCACAACTATTTATCTTGACAAACTTTTGCTGCTGGTTCGTCAATATGTAGGTAGGTAACCTATAATAAATATTATGTATGTATGTAGGTATGTATGTTTTAGTACGAGTAAGATTAAATAGATTTATAAGGTTTTACGAAAACAAAATTTCTCAGCTTCTGTGAATATTTTGAAAAATTAAAACTTTCTTCATTTCACATCTTATTATCAAAACAATATAACGTATAGTAGTTCAATTATATTTTTAATATTAATTTTTACGCTTTCTAGTTTTTGCTCTATGTCATTTCAAACTTACTAAAAAATCACGTTCTTGGGGTAATATCGAATGTCAATGTAAAACCATGTCTATTCCTTGTTTATAAAAGACAAAAAAATCATATCCTATCGTACCGAAAGAAAATTAAAAAAATCTATCCTTTTCTACCTATCTATCTCTACCCATAAATAAAACAAGTTAAAAAAGGTATAGGTCGATCAAATTGTCATCAACATGCACCCCAATGGGGAACCTCTTATCAGGCACCTGATAAGAACTATGTTTAGGTTCCTTGGAATTTGAGTACAATTGTAGAATTATGGAATTTATTAACCGGGGCCCGGTTTACCGCTAATTTCAGAAACTACTAAACGGATTTTGACATTATCTTTGCAAAAACCATTAAAAATATGCTTATGCTTCGTTTATATTTTATTGAACTTTCAAAACCGTTTCTTATTGTTGTTGCCTACGAAACCCTAAAATTTTCTTGCAAATGACAAAACAAGAGCCCGTGAAACCTGAACATTCATTATTTTGTAAAAGCTGAAAGTTTGTCAGCGTTTGCTTCCAAAACAGGTAAAAACGATGGACCATTCTGAAAATTGGCTTAGAGTACAGGCTTTATCAGATAATAATACTGTACAGCATTAAAAGTGTATAAAAAAAAGTATAATAAACTCACATCTTGTGTGTTTTCTTCTTTGAATATTGTAGAACAAATATGAGCAGCGGCCTTTAATACAAAACAAATTAGCGGCAACATGCGTGGAACACAATACACTATTTGCTTTTGGCTGCCAATGTCTTCTATTAATGTTTTATATCCATCAATTTTTAATATCTTTTTTGGGAAACTTGTAACGAATAATTAGTATGATTTAACTATGAAATGACCTTAAAATGTATTATAATCAGCAAACACACCTAGTACCTAATCTGAATAATAATAGAGTAATATAATTTCGTTGCCCTGAGTTCGACCCCCTATACTGCTAAAGTACATGAAGTGTCAAATTGCGTCTTTGAGACAATATAATCAATGAATACGACCCCATTTCATTAAAATATCTGGTTCAAACCAGAGATATGTAAAAACTTCTAGATACGTAATAGGGCAAATTTCTTGGCAACACAAATGCAAGCTAGCTAGCCAGAGAAGTCTTAGTTCCATCCCAGCTCACGTCACGATCACCCGCTTGTTATCACACAGTACATTTAGTTCACTTTCACAACATTATTCACAGACAACAATGCCTTCGTGCGTATTTAGGCGATGCACGAATTATACTCCAAAAACTGGCAAAAATATGTCATTTTATACGTAAGTAAAACTGTATTTATTTATTTTAGTTTATTTATTCAAAAAGTGTTTTTTCCAAAAACTCAACGAAGTTTTTGACTTTGACGTTTTATCATTATCTTCTAACCACTATGAGATGTCATAATAATATTATGAGATGTCATAATGATATTATGACATCTCTTTCTTACGTCATGCAAGTAGCATTGAGTCTTATGTTTTTAGAAAGAGATAACAATAGTTTCGTCTATTTCTTCTTTAAATTCTGTGAATGAATATAAATAATGAGGTTGTATAGCATACTTTGGGCCGCCTTTCAATAATGATTTGTTCTGCAATGGCGTCTCTATAACTTTAATAGACTCATTGGTTCAAACAGTTTTTGAAATGAAGAACATAAATTTCTTTGCAATCTAAAACAACAAAACATATAAACTTATTTCAGTAAACAAACAAACAACTACAAAATAGTCGAAGAAAAAATAAAATGTTATTTACATACCGGTGAAACGTAATTTCAGAAGTTTTATTGTAAGATGCGTTGGAACACATTGGGGCACAACACTTCACCGTTGTAGTTTAGTTTTTAGCTGACGATTCTTAAAGAATAAGCAAATTTTTCGGAACACTTTAAAACTTCAGTACACCATGTTGCTCTCTTTTATGTCATTTTGGTAATGAGCAAAATGGCATCCGCCCCACGCTGTCGGATGTGTCTATGTGTGAGTTGTTGTTGCAATTGGAGAAAGAAAGGGATAGAGCTATGCACTATTCCTTCGGTGTGAATGAGACAATGATGTTATTTACACGGATCAATGTGTGCGTATAATTATGTTCAGTCTGCTATAGTTTAGAAGTCTGTGGCGAATGCGGTCTGGAGAAGGGTAACCTAGATCATGAAAAAACGGCGGGAACTTTCGAAGCGGATAGGCGGGAATTTTCTTTGGCAAATTTTAAAATTTAATTTAATTATTATTTAGAGGTCAGGGGAGTTATTTGTATATTTATTTTAGAGTATTTAGTATAAATATTCTACTATATAGTTGGTAAGTGTTAATTATAAGTAATATATATGTAAGGGTAATTTTATAAAAACATTACCCGTGCCTTGCAGTCGGGTAAAAGGTGTGTAGTTGTCACTAAGAACAATTAATTTGTACAATGAATTGTAAATATTGAGGAGTTAGTTTGAACATGGAAATGCTTCGACGGAAATGTTTACAAGAAATGATCAATTTAATAACTCTTTATTAAATTGATCATTCTATAGTTTTATAAAAGTAGGGATCATTTTATTAATTAAGTTAAGTATATTTTAATTACATTTGTATAATTATTGGATTTAGTATCGATTGCATTTAGACTTATTCGACTGGATTTGTTTTGGGGCACTTCCGTTTGGCGCGAAAAGGCCGCCAGGATGTTCCCTCGAAGCAAACCAGAGGGCGATGGAGCGGCAACTTAAAAACACCGAAGGACTGGTATTGTACTGAGGGAGATTAGATAAGCAATTAACTGTTAATAAAAGGAGTTGACGTCAAGCAGTGTGTTTAACTATTGCCTTACGCTAATAGTTCAGCAAGTGGGATCGATAAGGATAAATAAAACTTCCTACACGCCTACATAATATTACGTGAGTATTATGAACGTTTTTTTTCTCTCTTGTAGGAATATTTTAATATGATTGTTACGATGTCAATGACAAATATTATCATCATACTAAGTAAGAGATGATTATGTTGATGTGCTCTGAATTGAGGTTTTTATCAACAATTTAGATAGCTGCCTAAGTATAATATTATTGAAAATAAAATTTGTTTAAGTTTCCTCAGTTAGGTACCAATGCAACATTTTGCATTTTGCTTACCAAATACTAAATTTATTACGTAAAAAGTGCTATTACGCTTGAATACCTATCTATCCTAGTGGACGATTTAACAAAGACATAATGGAATAAGCTAATTAAGTCGCTACATTGATCAGTTATTAATTAATATTATGTGTTTGATACTTATACAATGTAAAAAGGCGGTAAAGTTAGATGTAGTTGATTGCATTTGATATCTGGCGCTAGTATCTTCGCGAATACAATGCAAATTAAAGTTTGTTTTTTTTTTCACGGCATTCCTCATTCATCACGTAAGTTTATTTTTTTTTACTGGATTATGGCCGTTTGGAAAGTAGCAGTATCAAAAATTAATTTTGACAATTGGAAACTGATAGATAAAAAAAAAAAAAATGACGTATCCGGTATTTTGTTTTTTTTAAAAATAGTAATTGCAAGCAATGGCATGGAATAAGTGGTAGTGTTTAATGGACAAAAAAAATGTAGGTATATTTAAATTGTAGAAAAATAAGTACAATAATTTAATTATGACCGTAAGTTTATCTGGCTGAAAAATTGTTTATAAAATGTTTTGAAAAATGTTGTTTAGTTCATCGTGGTTTAAATAAACCCAGCTTTGGAAGTCGAGCGCTTCTATTAAAGTAGTCAGATTGAATCGGCCGAGGCCCCAAAAGATTTTCTAGGCGGCCAAACGTAGATTATTTATTACACTATCAACCAGAGTTTCCAAATGTTTTTTTTACCATGTCTCAGACGTTTTTTTTATGTTTTCATTTGTAATGTACAAAGTTATTTATTTTTACAATCGATAATGTTGTTCGAAAACTTGTTGAATCTGTGTCACGTTGATAATGGGTACAAAGTATTCATGTTGTGGACTTCATTGGTGGACTTATAGAAATTAAAATAGTGACGATAATAATACTGGAATGGATATGGACGTGATCATAACTCGTGCATGATAGATATTTTAATTATTATTATTTTTTATACTAAATTGAGCAATATATTGAATAATGGTTAAGTTATAAAAGCCTTCATAAGTTAATTGTTTACTTAGTACTTAATAAGAGTAATGATGGACAGTAATTAAGTTTTGTATATTGAATTATTGAAAGACTGATATGATTATTTTTAAAACTATTATCGGGGTTGATTGATGCAATTCAAATCTAAGCTTTGAATTTTATTTGTTGAGTTTCAGAAACATGAACGACAACGCCCGAGGTCAAGGGCAGGATATTTATGACGCCCGAGGTCAAGGGCAGGATATTTATGACGCCCGAGGTCAAGGGTATGATATTTATGACGCCCGAGGTCAAGGGCAGGATATCTATGACGCCCGAGGTCAAAGGCAGGATATTTATGACGCCCGAGGTCAAGGGCATGATATTTATGACGCCCGAGGTCAAGGGCAGGATATCTATGACGCCCGAGGTCAAGGGCAGGATATTTATGACGCCCGAGGTCAAGGGCAGGATATCTATGACGCCCGAGGTCAAGGGCAGGATATCTATGACGCCCGAGGTCAAGGTCAGAATATGCACAACGCCCGAGGTCAAGGGCAGCACATTTGCAACGCCCGGGGTCAAGGGCAGGATACTTACGACGCCCGAGGTCAAGGGCAGAATACTTATGACATCCGATGTCAAGGACAGGGTATTCACTATGCTCGAGGTCAAGAGCAGGACTCTCACGACACCCGAGGTCAAGAGCTAGAGATTCAATACGCCCGAGGTCAAGGGCAGGACGCAGGTCAAGGGCTAAATGAAACTGAGCCCCGACGTCATCTTGATCTATTAGCAGATGCAGCCTACATGGGGAGAAAATCAACGCAACTTCGCGAATTCAGGGACCTTAGTCAAGACGAAGTACGAAGCAGAGGACGGACTGAACGAAGGGTGAGACAAAAACGTAGACACTATAGTTCTTCGTCAGGTTCATCTAGTGATAGGGCTCGTTTAAATTCTGAACGTCCTAAACATTCTGAATTTGCCGCCGAATCTCTGCTTGATAAAGTTCTAACTATAATTAAAGACGTTAAGGGTTCTGAAAAACCTAGACTGTCCTTCAATAGTAATGTAATACCAGACTTTGATCCCATGGCTAAGGAGCAAACTGTACTTACATGGATTAACAAAGTAGAAGAGTGTGCCGAAATTTATGGCTGGGAGGAAAGAGAGATAATACATTATGCTCTTCCGAAATTATGTGGTGTTGCTAAGCAGTGGTATCAAGGTCTACCTACACTTCTATTTGGTTGGTCGGAATGGAAGAAAAAGTTATTGGACTCTTTTCCAAGTCGCGAGGACTACGCCGAACTCCTCACCGAGATGTTAGGTAAACGAGTACGATATGGTGAGTCGCTTGAGCACTACTATTATGCCAAGATAAACTTACTGAACCGATGTAGGATCAATGGGAGACAAGCTGTCGACTGCCTACTTCAAGGCATAGATGATAGAGCTATTAAAGTAGGAGCACAAGCGGCTCAGTTTACAGAGCCAGAAAAGGTTTTAAAATATTTTAGGACAGTCAGAGTAGTTAGCAATAACGATAATTTTAGGAAGAATCGAATGGTTGAGAGTGATAGTATTAGTCTCACAAACAATAGATACAACAATCAGAACAGTTGTACTAGTAACACCAGTATACGTTGTTTTAATTGTAATCAGATAGGGCACTCAAGCTTTAAGTGTGAAAAGCCACTCGTTAAGTGTACGAATTGTGATAGATTTGGGCATCAATCGATTAACTGTTATAGAAAACCTAGTGAGAAACCTGACATCAATAGCAATACATCAGATAAAAATGATAAACAAGTGTCAGAGTGAAATACTTTTCACTCTGACACCGTGTGTACGGTTGCTGGATTCAATTCCATTAATTTATTTGCTTTTACTTGAATTATTTGGATCTGACTAGTATAATTAGGTAGGTACATTAATTTTGTGTTAGGGATTACGTAGTCAAAGTTCTTGAAAAACAAACTCAAAATTTATTCAAATAATAACTGCCTGAAAGCTCTTCGATTTACTTTACTTGTAGGTTACTCTCGTATCCGTTCACTGGATGTTTCTTGCTTGGTCACCGGGCCGCCGCCGGTCGACGTTACGAAGGTTTAGTAGCAATAGATTAGATACAAACTTGGATGAGCTTCGATCGAGATCAACGAGAGTTTCGACAACGATAAAATAAAAATAGCGATGATGAGTAATGATTTGGATTCAAATAATTATATTAATGTAACAATTTTAGTGAAACTCCAAATGTCGCGATGAAACTGATTTGTAAAATTTAAGTGCCCAACTTTATTTTTACATATTATTTTATTCAACGTTTGTAACGTAATAGTCAATACTAAGAATTTATGTATATTTATAAGCTATTCTTAGGGCGACTTGCATAAAACCATTTAATTAAAAACATATTTAACTAAATCAATTTTAAAATAATTTATGGGAAATCGAACATTGGACTCTATTTCATTAAATGGACGATTGATAATATATTGCCACACATTGACAGATCTTGAAATTCTGACAGATTTTAAACACGTTTAACAGCTTAAATATGTTTAGGAACCGTTATGCAAGCCGGCCTTAATGTATTATATTATTGTTGTTTTTCTAAATTAATAAGTCGTAGCGCGAAGAGACTTGCGCAAAACAGGAAGGCCGAGCTGTAAGGGTAATTTTATAAAAACATTAGCCGTGCCTTGCAGTCGGGTAAAAGGTGTGTAGTTGTCACTAAGAACAATTAATTTGTACAATGAATTGTAAATATTGAGGAGTTAGTTTGAACATGGAAATGCTTCGACGGAAATGTTTACAAGAAATGATCAATTTAATAACTCTTTATTAAATTGATCATTCTATAGTTTTATAAAAGTAGGGATCATTTTATTAATTAAGTTAAGTATATTTTAATTACATTTGTATAATTATTGGATTTAGTATCGATTGCATTTAGACTTATTCGACTGGATTTGTTTTGGGGCACTTCCGTTTGGCGCGAAAAGGCCGCCAGGATGTTCCCTCGAAGCAAACCAGAGGGCGATGGAGCGGCAACTTAAAAACACCGAAGGACTGGTATTGTACTGAGGGAGATTAGATAAGCAATTAACTGTTAATAAAAGGAGTTGAAGTCAAGCAGTGTGTTTAACTATTGCCTTACGCTAATATATAGGTGAAAATAAGATGAGGCCGCCGGATCCCGGCGGTGGTGGTGCTTGGGAGGATGCGGAGGACCATGGCGACAGCCAGGGTACTCCTGTAGTAGGATACAACGTCACGGTATCCTCTACAAATGAGTCAGGCATGGAATCCGATGCACAGCAGTATTACAAACAAGGGAATTCAAATGACACCAATAATTCTAAAGCGTTAAAACGCAAAAAACACTGTTAAGACTGCCATAAACGCAAAAGGAAATTCTTCAAGGCCAAAGATATTGAGGCTAACCGCGCGTTCATATGTAACTGTAACTCAGGCAGTGACACTGTTGTGGAGAAAGCAAGTAGGGATAGTCACAGGGATAGGTCACCATTGTTGCGCTCTGCTCCTCCAGCAGACACTGGCTTAGCAGCCACAGACACGCCGGCTTCAACACCTGCACAGTCTACTGCGATGGAAGTAACCAATATAAATACTCACAGATTTATTGGCCGAACTGAATATCAACTCTCTGATAGTAGCCCTTACATTGTGCACGTATCAAAAGATGCGTCACATGATGGCCCTACCTTACACCCTATCACATTCGGAAAATTCCTCCAACATAACCAATTTAGGAATATTATACTTGGTAGTGTAAAAAGAATAGGTCGTAACCGAATGTGTTTATCCTTTTCATCACACACTGATGCAAATAACTTTATAAAACATAATAGTTTATCTGAACAAAAACTAAAAGCATTTATACCTACCTTTAACATCACACGGATAGGTGTGGTCAAAGGCATACCGTCCGATTGGTCTGAAGAAGAAATTTTTGCTAATGTTACTTTGCCCACAGGATGAGGAAAAATTTTAAAAATGAGAAGGCTTAATTATAAAGTAATCGTTGATAACACTCCTACTTGGAAGCCATCTCAATCGGTGGTCTTCACGTTTGATGGTCAAGTTCTGCCAAAACGGATATTCATATGTTATAACGCGTTACCTGTAGAACTTTATTCATACCCTACAATCCAGTGCTACAGCTGCTGTCGATTCGGCCATACTAAAACACAGTGTAGGTCTAAACCTCGCTGTTATAGATGTGGCCAAGAACATGATGGAGCGAACTGCAACATTGAGGAGAATAGTGCATCTTGTTGCCTATGCTCCGGTTTACACTTCGCAACAAGTAAATCTTGTCCAGAACTATCTAGACAAAGAGCAATAAAAAAAACAATGGCAGAGAGTTGTATCTCATATGCAGAGGCTAGTAAATGTCATCCAACTGTTACTAAGTCATATGCTGATATCCTTAATGGCAGAACAGCCACTCGGTTTGAGGACAATCACAATCAAAATAAAAATAGTCAACAATTCACTTCTAGTCCTTCCACATCATACAAGAGAAATATAACTTTAAAATCTCGATCACTTTATAAGCCATCTAACACATATTAATATGACCGCGCTGCACATCAATCCCTTATAAGGGAATATGATATGCCTGCCCCAGCTAATGGTTGTGCATTGAAGTCATCTAACAATAATGGATCTCTTGATGTTATTCAGATTATTACTAACCTTATAAATTCACTCTGTCAATCAAATTTAATAAAACCGAACCACGCTGCCTCAATAATCGAATCAATCAACCAAACTCTGATCAATAATGGACCAAAGTCCAATCAAACTTCTTCTACAGTGGAACTGTCGTAGTGTTCGCTCTAGAAGAAGTGAGCTAACTCACTTACTTAATAAATATGAGCCATCTATAATAGCTCTATGTGAGACCTGGCTCGCACCAGGCTCCACATTCAAAGTGAATGGGTACTGTTGTCTCCGCATCGACAGACAAGACAAGTATGCTGGAAATGCCCTACTCGTTCACAATTCTATCTCTTTTACTCCTTTTCCTCTTCCTTCTCATAGTAATACTTTTACTATGTTAGCTATAACTATAAATAATATATGTATAATATCTATTTATATACCTCATCCTTCTGTCTCTATCTTTCAAGAACTTTATAATATTTTACTATTTATCCCAAAACCTTTCCTTATTGTCGGTGACTTCAATGCACATGTTTCATGGGGAAGTTCCACTACATCATCTTACGGAAATGCACTCATGAACATTATAGATGAGCAAAATCTCAACTCTGGTGTAGCCACCCGGCGCACAAATCCTACAGAGGGCAGGAGTGCAGTTGATTTAGCAATATCAACTCCTAACTTAGCATCCACATTGTCATGGTACAGGCTTTCTTCTACACATGGTAGTGACCATTTTCCAATAATAATTAGATTTCCTTCCTCTAGAAATAATAGTGTCCCAGTGACATACAAGAGTACTAGGAAATATAAATATTGTGATAAAAGTAACTGGAAAATGTTTAGGGAACACATAGAGACTACTTACCATCATTGCTCAATACAGACGAACATGTATGTTCTGATGCATTTACTCAGTTACTTACTGACTCAGCTGATAGCATATTCCCAGTAACAAGGAAGTTATCCATAATTCCTTCTCCTCCTTGGTGGGATAATGAATGTACTCAGGCAGTTAGGGTTAGAAAAAAGGCAGAGCTCACTTATAATGCAAATATGACTAGTGAAAACTATAATAACCTAGTAGAGATAATGAAAAATACAAAGAAACTATTTAAAGAAAAACGTTTTAACGGTTGGAGAAGTTTCTGTAGTAGCATTTCTCCTGACACCCAGCGTAGTATGGCAAAACATGAAGCGGTACAAATGTGCAATGTCAGAGTCTGGCTTTTCCACACTTCCACCTTCACGTAGCTCCGAGTTTTTAGACCATCTTGCTCCTCCTTTTGTTCCAGAAGAAGTTATCTCCATTCCTCAATTTTTACCAGCCCACATCCCACAATGTGATCTCAATGGTCCCTTTTTCCTTGTAGAATTAAAGGGTAGTGCCATCTAATGTTCGCGACTCAGCTCCGGGAGAAGATGGCATTCCATATACCTTTATTTGTAACTTAGGTGACAATAGTTTGCAATATTATTTACAAATATTTTTAGGGTATAGATTCCTAGTATTGTCTGTTGGAGGTTGGCTACTTCGGGTTCTCCTATTCTGGGATGCTGGAGTGAAAGTCCGATGTAGTTCGTGAATAATTGAATCATTGGATCATAATTTATTTACAAGTCTAGCTACTAAAGTACAAAAATACAGTCCCGCAGTTAGCGGTAAATCTAATTAGAATAATAACATAACAATAGAAAGAGATAGGATATACAAAAGGTGAGATGGCGAATTACACGTGCCGCGTGACTGAGATGGCGACGTGTTAGAGCGAGAGGGTGAATAAGAACGCGTGGTCGCGTGACGACCGCGGTTATAAATATACCCTGTCTCGCTGAGCTCGCTCATTTGCTCCGGGGCGCTGGTGGAGAAACGTCGGTACTGCATTGTGTTGAACTCTTGTGAAGTGAAGTGAAGACGTCGCTGTTGCATCCGTTGATCTTCGTGTGTAGAAGTTGTGGCTGCTGCATCTGTGTTCTCATGTTCATGTTTCTTATAAGACCGTAACTTAACGTTCGTGTTTCTTAAGGACGAGGCGCACTTGTCAGTGCGACCTTGACAATAGCGTTACGTAACGTTCTTGTTTCTTGAAGACTGGCTAAACAGTGTAACGCTTCTTGTTTCTTGAAGACTGAGTGATGTCGTAACGTTCTTGTTTCTTAAGGGCTGAAGTAA
Organism: Idaea dimidiata; assembly: GCA_949358125.1. Classification (NCBI taxonomy): domain Eukaryota; kingdom Metazoa; phylum Arthropoda; class Insecta; order Lepidoptera; family Geometridae; genus Idaea; species Idaea dimidiata. Next base: position 6,733,296 of record OX442339.1, on the reverse strand, counting down.
AACGCACTTTTCAGTGCGACCAGTCCCTGTTTCTTATAGACGTGCTTGTGAGTGATGATGAGTTGAGTTGAGCCGCTACAGGTGGTCCCCCCTAAGTGAAACGTACCGGCAGTTTGGTGATTCTACCGGTTCGCGTTGTGTGCTGTTTCAAAATAGAGGTGGCAGTTGTGGGGTCTTCTTTTTGCGTTTCGAGATGCTTGTTGCTGGTTGAGTCGCTTTTTGTAGCATTTTCGACTGTTTTGTGTGCAGGTATGTTGCTGTGATGTGTAGGTATACTCGTAGTTGTAGGTCTTGAAGTGTTATGAAGAGAGGTATTGGAGTTTCATGTTCTGCTATTTAGTACGCTGGTTTCAATCTGTCGATGGAAATAACGGCTTCTCTGTCTCGCAGCTTGATCTTAAATGTCTTGTTGTCTTGTTCTAGCACACGATACGGACCTTAGTATGGTTGTTGTAGAGGTTTTCTTACGCTGTCGACTCTAACAAATACATATTCGCAGGTACGTAGGTCACGATGTACGAAGATAGGTATTTTGTTTCCGTGGCTTGAAGTAGGTATTGCGGGTTTCAGGTCGTTGATCTTTTCACGCAGGTTGTTGACGAACGTTTCGTTGGGTAGAAAGTTTGAAGTAGTAGCGTCGAAAAAGTCTCCGGGCAGACGTAGTTGCTGGCCGTAGGTAAGTTGCGCAGCGCTTACGTTCGTGTCGGTACGCAAAGCGGCTCGGAGACCTAGGAGTACCGTAGGTAGTTCGTCGGTCCAGACTCGTCCGTTTTCCAGTCTTGTTTTGAGTGCGGCTTTCAGAGTTCGGTGCCAGCGTTCTACCATACCGTTGGATTGCGGGTGGTAGGGTGAAGTACGTATTTTCTTTATGCCCAGTAGTCGTGTAAGCTCGGTGAATAAAGTACCTACTCTCGAACTGTCGTCCTTGATCGCTTGTGATAGTGGTAGGGCATCCGTACCGGGTAATCCAATTGTTGTAGATTGCTTTTGCGACGGTTTCGGCTGTGATATCTTCTGTAGGTATTGCTTCAGGCCAGCGGGTACATCTGTCGATCATTCAATCAATCAATCAATCAATCATTTATTTCATAAATATAGGTGTACAGTCAATGAGTCTATTAAAGTTATAGAGACGTCATTGCAGAACAAATCATTATTGAAAAGCGGCACAATTGTATGCAATAAAACCTCATTATTTATATTCATTCACATAATTTAAAGAAGAAATAGACGAAACTATTGTTATCTCTTTCTAAAACATAAAGACTCGATGCTACTTGCATGACGTAAGAAAGAGATGTCATAATATTATTATGACATCTCATAGCGGTTAGGAGATAATGATAAAACGTCAAAGTCAAAAACTTCGTTGAGTTTTTGGAAAAACATTTTTTTCAAAAAATAAACTAAAATAAATAAATACAACTTTACTTACGTATGAAATGAAATATTTTTGCCAGTTTTTGGAGTATAATTCGTGCATCGCCTAAATACGCACGAAGGCATTGTTGTCTGTGAATAATGTTGTGAAAGTGAACTAAATGTACTGTGTGTCAACAAGCGGGTGATCGTGACGTGAGCTGGGATGGAACTAAGACTTCTCTGGCTAGATAACTTGCATTTGTGTAGCCAAGAAATTTGCCCTATTACGTATCTAGAAGTTTTTACATATCTCTGTGTACAGTACAGATGTTAGTGTTAAAAATTAAATATATTTTGAACTCTCTATTTGGCCTATTTGGCATATGAAATGATATAGTTTTATCTGAAAATAAATGTCAATTATACATTACTTACTGGAAAAAACTATCAGTAGTCATGAATATTAACCAAATACCAAAATAAAATAAATTCGAAAATTTTGTTGTAGGTAGAGGGCCAGGGTGAATCTACTAAAAAATATTCTTCACATAGAAAAAATTGGCATATTCCACTAATCCCCTTACTCAATCCCCTGCCCAGGGGATTTGTAGACTTTTTCTCCACAAATCCCCTGGCGGCGATCAAACGGGATTAGCAGGGGATTTGTGGACAAATAGTCTACAAATCCCCTTAACCGAAATTTTCATTTCCTTTTTTTTAATCAAATAAAACCGTGTGTTACGTAGTTTCAGTCTTCGTGTTTTATTTACATAATATACGAGTGGTGAACAAAATCACAGAATAATTACTTTCATCAATGTTGATTGAGTTTCTTAAATCTAAACACTCTTATATGTAAGTACCTTAATCTATACTTATAATAAAATCGGTGTCTGTTTTTGAAAGATATTTTGAAAAAAATTTTAGAGGTATGTACTAACGTAACAGACCCCATTTTCGTGTTAACTTTTTGTCTGTTTGTCCGTTTATCTGTTTGCCTGTACCTTTGTGCGCGCTAATCTCGGAAACGGCTGGACCGATTTCAATGAAATTTGGCATGCAGATAGCATAAGACTTCTATTAACATATAGGCTACTTTATCCGGATATCAAGTCCGGATATCCGGATAAAGAATAAAAAATCCGTAATTTCGTTGTTTTTGAATCATTGGCATCCATCGTCATCCATTGTCATTGATCGTCATCGATCGTCATCCATCGTCATCATCACTTACTGATATACAAATTTTGCCTTACTTCACCTACCTACTACAGTGCAAATATCCACATTTAAACGGACGACCAGGGAAGTACTGATGATGCCAGGCGCTACCGCGCCTCGCATCTGGCATTTAGTAAGCAGTAAATAATTATTTATTTACTTTGAAGTAAAAACTTTTTCCCAACTTTCTTCCGACTTTCTCTACGAAGCTTGTTTCACAATGACTGTAATCTGGTCCTAGTTCAACTATTGTAAAAAGTGTCCATTACAGTCTACCTATTACCATAAAATATCATTTACATATAGCTATCATAGGAAAATAATAAATAATTCAAGTTGAAATAAAAGTGCCGTAAGTATAACTTACAAGTTTGACCAAACTACATTCCATTGTGACCCTTATGTTCATGACGCTAGAGCTCAACCAAACACGAATTTTACGTATTTTATCGAGCGGTTTTCTGACTTGTAAAAAAGTGTTCCTACAATGATATTTGAAATTTTGATACGATACATACCAAAAGACTAACCCAAATAAACTAATTAACACTAATTTCCCACTAAAATCACCCACTTATCATTATTTGGAACAATTAATAATTATCACGTTCACACACACTGCAAAAAAAATATGGCGGAACTGAAAAATCTGAAAACATAAATTAGCAAATCCTATTTTTTTTTTTTTACTGGCGGTAATATTACTGTCAATGACAAATGACGTAAAATATATCAGAGCAGCCCATGAACAAAAGTTGTTCTAACAAAAATCCACTCTATTTCTATACATTAGAGTTTCAAGTGGTCTGGGTAGGATGTCCCCCCGGTGGTACATCGACACTCAGAGCATTTTTCAGTTTTTATTAGCGTGTCCCCCCCCCGGCGGAACATCATCGCCGCCGGACGAGTTAAATAAAAAATCAATTTGAGTTAAGAAACTCCTTTTCATAATTTTTTTTACAAAAAATAAATAAAAATATAGAAATAATATTTCACGTTGCTTACATTAAAATAACTTTTATTATAACTAATTATATATTGATTCCAATGAAACTTGAAATAGTTATAGGTAGCTGGAGACCTGAAATAACACATTGGCTTTTTATCCGCATATTCTCGCGGGAACGGGATCGTTTCGATACAAACATCGGTAAAAAGAATATCAAAATAATTGATTTATAATCGGACCGTTAGCTCTAATCATAGGCTCGGGAGATACTTAATCCATTTTTGTGACATCTTAATTATTTTATTTTAATTTTGTAAATATTATGTTTTATTTATAGACTTACACCGATTTTAAGTATAGGTTAAGGGGATTTGTGAACTTTTTTTCCACTAATCCCCTGGCGGCAACAAGGCGGGATGCTCAGGGGATTTGTGGATAAAAAGTCTACTAATCCCCTGGGCAGGGGATTGAGTAAGGGGATTAGTGGAATATGCCGTAGGTACCTACTCAAAATAAAATTTTAATCCTAAGGTTAATTAAACATATCAATAATATTGTAATTTAGTCACTTTTCATAATTATCGAAAAACTCTGCAAGATTATAAAAAACCTTAGAGATGAGCCAAGCTTTCAATTTGTTTTTGAATATAACACCATTTAGTAATTTTAAGTGTAAGGGTAAGTAATTGTAAATTTTTATTGCAGTGTAATATGAACTTTTATAAAAAATTTATTATTTACTTGAGGTATGCTAATATTATATTTATGTTTGTCTCTTTGACTGCCAGACCTGCTTGAGATTATGCTAAAAAAATAATCTTTATTGTTTTTAACAAATAAGCAAATTTCTAATATAATAGATACTTGTCAGGGTTAGAAACTTTTCATCTTTAAAAATTTTACGCAGAGAATCAGTGTTTTTTAGGTTATACATTTTTCTTAAACACTTTTTTTGCAGCTTAAAGGTGGATTCTAAATCAACAGAATTTCCCCAGAAGATAATCCCATAGCTCAAATGAGGATAGACATAACCATAATATGCTATTTTAGCTACATTTCTTGAACTTATATTCACTATTATTGTCAAACTGAAGCAATATTTAGATAAAATGTTATTTACTTTTTTGATTTGAGATTTCCAGCTAAGGTGACAATCGATAACAACACCAAGGAATTTCGTTTCTGAGACTTCAAGTTTCAACAATTTTCGAATTTTTATGCATAACATTTATGCTTTTAGGTTTAGCTCTGTAGCTTTTAAATTGCATAAACATAGTTTTATTTAGATTTACTTTTAAATTAAGATTACCTAACCAATTCAAAATTAAATCCAATGATCTGTTTATCCAATGTCACCACTGTAAGCTTTGACATTTTTGACACCACTGTAAGCTTCACCACCCTCGAAAACCGTGAAAAGACACCCATGTTGAAAAATTGATAATTTCGTGCAGTCGCCATCTTGGATTACCATTTTGACAACACTATCGGCTTTACCATCCTCGAAAACCATAAAAACGACACCAATGACGAAAAGTTGATATTATCGTGCAGTCGCCATCTTGGATTAACATTTTGACACCACCATGAGCTTCACCACCTTTGAAAACCATGAAAACGACATCTATGACGATAAGTTGATATTTTCGCGCAGTCGCCATCTTGGATTAACATTTTGACAGCACTATCGGCTTCACCACACTCGAAAACCATGAAAACCACACCCTTGACGAAAAGTTGATATTTTCGTACAGTTGCCATTTTGGATTAATATTTTGACAGCACTATCAGTTTCACCACCTTTGAAAACCATGAAAACGACATCCATGATGAAAAGTTGATATTTTCGCGCAGTCGCCATCTTGGATTACCATTTTGACAGCACTATCGGGTTCACCACTTGTTAAGGACCAGCTCCTCATAATATCTTTAGAGCAAACCCTACTATAGCGTTACTAGCATAGTATCTAGATGTACAGGTAGCTACCTATATATATATATTTTGTTAGCGTACTTGCGAATTAGCCTCCATTAAAGGAACATGTACCAGGAAGCTCTTAACTTTCATTTAACACCTAAAGTGGATAGCACCCCCAACATGGTCCTTCGAGCCGGATTTACAATCAAGAACACGAGAACTAGTCCTATGGTGAAAATCACCTCAAAATAAGAAGGAATTCTCCAAGGATTGCAAAAATACGTAAGACACGTTGGCGTCATATCATTGCGACGCAATAGAAGAATTTCTTCGATAACAGTGGTGAAAATCGCTAAAATACACAGTAAATAAGGTGTTAAGCATATAATTAAGGTATTTATTAGCACCCAGCACTTTAAAACAGGTAAAATAAATACATGTAAAACCAAATGGTACATTTAAAGGTTAGTATCAGTGTTTCAGTGTTTCAGTGTAATTTCTTATAATTTACTTAGTTATTTTTGGATTACAGGCTAATTATCAGTTGAATTATACTAATTCGCACTTAAAATACAGTGTAGTAATTTAATATTACATTAATTAGTTATAATTAGCTGAATTAAACCTCGATTAACCTGTACTGCCATTCCATAGTTACATAAAGCTTAAGTTAGTGGATAAACAAGTAAATAACTGTATAATACTCGATATCCTACTAATATTATAAATCCGAAAATCTGTTTGTTTGTTTGTTTGTTTGTTTGTTTGTTTGTTTGTTTGTTTGTTCCCTCTTCACGGTCAAACGGTTCGACCGATTTGGATGAAAATTTGCATAGGGATAGTTTAAATGATGGAGAGTAACATAGGATACTTTTGATCCCGAAAATCCCGCGGGATCGGGACTTACGCAGGTGATAACTATTTCTTAGATGAAAATTTGCATAGGGATAGTTTAAGTGATAGAGAGTAACATAGGATACTTTTGATCCCGAAAATCCCGCGGGATCGGGACTTACGCGGGTGATAATCTTAATAGATGAAAATTTGCATAGGGATAGTTTAAATGATGGAGAGTAACATAGGATACTTTTGATCCCGAAAATCCCGCGGAATCGGGACTTACGCGGGTGATAATATTTATTGGATGAAAATTTGCATAGGGATAGTTTAAATGATGGAGAGTAACATAGGATACTTTTGATCCCGAAAATCCCGCAGGATCGGGACTTACGCGGGTGATAACCATTCAATGAATGAAAATCGACACAGTGGTAGGATAAGTGATGTAGAGTGGCATCATCATCATCGTCATCCATCGTCATCGTCCTCCTTCGTCATCGTCATCGTCACTTACTGACGAAACACAAACTTTAACTTAGGTACTTCACCTATACCTACCGCAGTGCAAAAATCCACACTTAAACGGACGACCAGGGAAGTACTGATGATGCCAGGCGCGGTAGCGCCTGGCTTCAACAGTACTTCAATGGGCGACCGTTTAAGTGTGGATTATTGCATTGCGGTAGGTAGGTGTTCGAACAACGCGGGATCGCGACTTGCGCGGGTGAAACCGCGGGGCGCAGCTAGTATATTATATACGCAAGTCAAAAATAAGTAGGTAACCAACTAATTACTTTCATAATTTAATCAATCGTCAAGATAGTTAGTAATTTGTATTGTACCACAGTCAGAGATTCATTTTGTTATTGTATAAATTCCAGGTCGTCCGCACAAGTTTCTCAAAATGACCACTACTACAGAATTAAAGGATCTTAAACAAAAGCGAGGCACGTATAAAACCAGATTAACCAATTTCAACACCTACATGTCTACAATAGATTCTACTAAGATGACATCTGCCCAGGTAATCGAGTTGGAAATGCGAACTAGTAAGTTGGAAAGTCTTTTTGATATTGATTTTGATCAAATTTAAACGCAAATAGAAATGTACTTAGACCAGTCTGATAAAGCTATATTGTCTGCCGAAATCTCAGAAAGAATAAAAATTGAGACTCAATTTTATTCTTTGGTCGCTAAAGCTAAAGATATTATCAAAACTTACTCCAATACTGAAAGGTCGGAACACAGTTCGTCATCAAGTCGTCGTAATTCCCATCAAGCATCAGTTAAAGTACCTATTATTCAATTACCGAAATTTAGTGGGTTTTATGAAAATTGGTTAGAGTTCAAAGACACATTTTCAAGTCTTGTGCACGATAATGACGATATCGACGATATCAACAAATTTCACTATTTAAGATCATCTCTGGAGGGGTCAGCGGCTGTCGTAATCCAGTCTATCGAATTTTCTGCTCGAAACTATATCATGGCATGGGACCTTCTTTGTGAAAGGTTCAATAATAAAAGATTGCTCATTCACAATCATGTTTCAGATTTATTTAACATGGAACCAATCACGAAGGAGTCCTCATCCTTGTTAAAACATGCTATAGATAGAATTAATAAAAAAATTAGGGCCTTAAGTGCATTGGATGAACCTGTCTGCAGCTGGGATACTTTACTTATTTACATAATCAGTCGTAAGCTGGACACAAGCACGTTTCGTGAGTGGGAAGCATATAAAGGGAATTTAGATAAAGCAAAATCTGTAACATTTAAACAGTTTATTGAATTTATGCAAAATCGTGCTGATTTTCTTGAGACATTGGAGTTTTCACATCATTCTCATTCCTCACCAAAGAATAGCAATAAACTTAAAACATTTATGTCAGTAGACAATAAGGGAGCCAATAATGTACAACCAGGTAAAGTACAGCCAGTTAAAGTACGACCCGATATTGTACGGCCTGATAAAAGGAAGCCATGGTCTCGTTTTATCAACCCGTACCAATATTGTACAGCCAGATATTGTACGGCCTGATAATTCGTGTACATGTACACGGAAAATCAGGCCGTACATTATCTGACTGTACTTTATCAGGTTGTACAATATCGGTCCGTACAAATATTGTACAACCAGATAATGTACGGCCTGATAAAAGGAAGCCAGGCTCTGATTGGTCACTTCCCCGCTGCCCGCCTCCGCCATTTTTAAATCTATTGTCCAATCAGATGCTCGTTTATCTCTCAAGGACTTTAGTCTATGTCTCATTCACTCACTTGCATAACATCATTCATTCAAGTTGACAACAGTTTTGTGATTTTTTTCCAGCAGTCAAATCCGCCATCTTATCGTGGCAATGAATCGAAAATAAATATTATTAATTTATATTTAGACATTTGAAGACATGATGAAGAGAATAAAGATCGGCGAAACAACAACAATTTGTCTACCTACCTACCTTAAATTGATACAGTCAGAAAGAAAGACACACACATTATTTCAACCAGTCGAGGCTCTGCAAGAAAATGTAGTGGCATTACAAGACAGTGCTTTCATAAAAAACAGATAATCAAGAGTTATTATAGTGTCTACAATAACTGATAATGAAAATGATCAAAATAATCATTATCTTCTTAGCTGTAATTGCTTTGTGAAAATGGGCAGTCAAAAGTACTTCTATACCTACTATTAAATAGATATATTTATATCGGTAGTGATAATAAGGACGAAGATGGTCAATCAAAAAGGCATTATATTTCAGCGGAGCTGATGCTACATATATTAAAAATGTAGGTACAGTTTAGCATTTGTTATACCTAGTGAGAAAATGATAACAAACAATCATCATTGAAGTCTTTACTGATAGTGGCAAGTGCTTTGTGAAAGTGAACAAATAATATGTAGATGCTAACATTATGGCCTGGCATAATTTTAGCGCGTGCTTACATTCCTGATTGAATTTCACATTGTAAACCGATAAAATTATAGAGAACTCTATCTTATACTTATACTGTGTACAAGTATTAGAATGAGCTACATAAAACCTAAATTTTAGCTAGGTTACCTGTACTTCATACGAGTTACCATCAGCTAATTTGTACATACAATTATGCCAATTATTTGTAAAGCTTGGGGTCTACCTGTGATCATCAAGAGGTTCCTTACATGTCAGGTTTATTATGAAATAAAACAAATAAATCTATGAAATCCATTTAAATTGTTTTAATCAGAAATGTGTTAAACCTAATAATATAGGTTTAAATAATGTAGTCACCACCAAAACCATTATTCCTGTAACAAATAAATATGGGTAGATAAATTAAAATAATACATTAAAAGTAGGTTCTATGACAATTTATAAACTCTTTGTTGACTATCATGATTACGCCCGAAATTAATAACCTATCCGTAATCCAAAATAATGAGCTATCCGAGATTGTAACTTATTATAATATCAAGCTACAACTATAGCTTGTAGCTTATAACTGGTGATCCCGAGTTTTGGCGGGTACGCGTTGAGGAGATATGTTGCTAAATTTTAATTTTTGTGAATCCTATGTCAAATGCGTGTAAATTGTTTAATTTCGGACGCATATTAATCAATTTAGTTTCATGAAGGTGTACAAGTGCAATGAAAGTGAAAATCGGTGCAAAACATGGACTTAAACGTTGACTCCAAAGCTCTGTGAACAATCATTGTAAATAGCCGACGTATTTACAAATGATTCCCTATACTCGACTATAAATAAAACGACTTCACTGTTTTGATGCAAATAACTTCTTCTTCTTCTTTAAAGTGGCTTTTCCTTTCGGCCAGTGTCAAGTATTATCAATATTTCCAAGTTATTTGCATTGAACAAAACAGTCAAGTTGTCATAGTTAAAGTCGAGGGAATCATTGTAAAAAGGGGGGGGGGGGGGGGGCATTTTTTACAATGTTTGTTCACGGAGCTTTGGAGACAACACTAAGCTAAAGTCCATGTTTTGCACCGATTTTCACTTTTATTTACACTTGTACACCTTTACGAAACTAAATTGATTAATATGCCCCCGAAATTAAACATTTTACACGCATTTGAACTAAGTTTCACAAAAATGAAAATTTAGCCACACATCTCCTTAACGCATTCCCGCCAAAACTCATGCAAATAACTTGCATATTATTATATTAACAATACTTGACACTGGCTAATTTCCAAATGGGCAAAATCGGTTTACAACCGTTTTGAAATAAAAAATGAATATCCGTCCTTCTTGACCATTCCGTTTCATGCAAAATGTTGAAATAAAACCTTTTATAATTAATGTAACATTCTGATAATGTAACATCTCTGAAAATAACTAGTTGTTTTTTATGAAATAAAAAAAACGTTTTATTCCATTCTTTCCTGATTAGGACAAAAGGAGGGTTATGATTTTGACCGCAATGTTTATGAAGATTCCTACATCGATGATACATGTTGCTACTGTTGACAATAGTACATAAAATGGAACGTTATTGTATATCATATGAATTGTCACTGTCAATAGCTGTCAGTCAGCAGAATTTCTAAAAGTTTCGCGGAGTCGGTGTAAAGGCTTTTCTAATGTAATGTTAATAATGGAGACAAATGTGGTTGTTGCTCCAATATTATAATATAAAAACTGAAGGTAATAAATACCTTTGTATTTGTGACATAATTTGTTGTTGCTCGTCGTTCAATAGGAATCGGACCTAACTTTTTGTTTCATACCTTCTAAATTTTACTATTTCATTCAGTTTATTACTAACTTTGCATTTATTTCCAGAAAGGCAAACCTCTTACTAAAGAGGAATCAAAAATGTTGAATTTGTAAATGAGTCGAAAATAATACAAAACAAAACTACCAGCGCGTACAATAAAGGGTCGTCTTCTTCGGCAATAGGAAAGTAGCGTTAAAAATTCGAATAAATGCCCTAAAAGTAAGTTGTAAACAATTAAAAAACTAACTTTTAACTTTTAGAAGTACTTAAAGTTAAAAGTTGGTTTTTAATTGTTTACTATTACTGCTCCGCGGTTTCACCTGCGTAAGTACTGATTCCGTGAGAATATTGGGATAAAGGTAGCCTATGTGTTATTACAGGTCTCCAGCTATCTAGAGTTCCATCACAATGGGTTCAGTGGGTTTTACGTGAAGAAGTAACAATCATACATACACACACACAAACTTTCCGCTGTTTTTATATATAAAATGCTGTGCCAGTAATAATTGTACCGGCCCCAGCTACACCAGTTCAACCTACACATGTTGCTAAAAAAGTAAAATATTTCTAACAAGTTCATTTTCCAAATACCAACCTTATAGACATTAAAGGGCAGTCACAAAACCTTTTTCATTAAACAACAGTCCCATAGACTGAAACATGTTATTATTGGTGAGACACATGCATTATTTATTACTTATGGAGATACCTATGTAATATTCACTTAAATGGATTTTATGAGATATATTGCAGACACCATGAGATAAGGGACATTAGAGAGATAAGGGACATAGAGAGATAAGAGATTAGAAACCCAGTCTCAGATCTGTTGTTGCTTTAGTAAACATGAAGTAAAATGAATATAGGTAACCCTTATGTAAGAAATGAAATTGAATTTTTAATATGCAGGTAAAGTAAATTTGCCGAAATGTCCGTAGCAAGGTCTGCAAGAAGAAAACGCAGTGCATAGAGTCCATAAAAGCTGATGTAACGGTGCTACTCCATAGTTTCTGTAAAAGATGCAAGAAAACACAACTACAAACTACAGAGCATCTACCATGTAACCTACATGTTTTTATTTTGAATCAAAATAATAAAAAATGAATCTAATTCTTTGTCTCTGAAAGTTGACAGATTATTTGTTAATACACATTCAGGCGATTAAGATTGGTTTTTGTGTGAGAGGTCTGATCTTTGTTTTTAATCCTTCCTCCAAAAGATAGTTTATGTTCAGAGATAATGGATATTGGTACAGTCTAACCACAAAAAGGATTGAAATATCTTTCTTAGGTAGCAAAAAATGGATTAGGATAGGTTATTAATTTTAGGCGTAAGCGGAGAGTTAAAATCACTTTATCAGGGTGTGTTTTACCAAATTGAACAAGTTGAAGTAACTTAAGTTTATTTTAAATATAATTTTGTTAAATATTTATTACAAAATTCAGATATTTTGACCATGTCAATAGGTAAATATGATAGATACCTATAACATGGTCTAGATAGATTTTATTTCACTCCTGTATAATTTAGCATGTTGCGAGTAATTAGATCTTCTGGGTAAGCATACCTAAATGGATTTAACGGACTAAGACCGCACACATCATCATTATCGTACTGTTAAACACAGACCTTAATAAATATCATTTTATAATTTCCACTATTCTGTTTAACTTATTTTTCTCTTCCAGGTTAATATGACACATATTCTCTAGGTGTCTAGCTAGACTATTCTAGATATTTAAATGTTACATATTTTTTGTAAAGATGTTTGGGACTGTCCAATAAAAGAGTGAAATAGGTATCAATAAAAGCAGTTTTAATTATCTTCGAAGACGAGATGCGTTTTACTCCTGCAGCCATCGTATTCTACAATATCGTCATGGGTTTTAACTCTACGGTTGGTAAATTTAAATGGTTTTAGAAGAAATTCATAAGGATGGTCGCATTAGCAGGAAGCTTGCTTAGCGCCTGGAGGCTAGCTAGACATGTGACATAAATCCAACGTTTGCTTACTATTTGATGCACCTAGCTAGTAGCTCCTACCCATGCGGCCGTAGCCTTACACTTCAAAAGCGTAGCTCATTCATTCTTATAACTACTTTTTATAATACCTACACGCATAAATCCTATTATTATTAATACTTGCTGCGCCCGTAAGTCCCGTTCTCGCGGGAATATCGGAATAAAAAGTAGCCTATGTGTTAATCCAGATCCCAAGCTACCTATATATTCCAAGTTTCATTGCAGTCGGTTCAGTAGTTTTTGCGTGATTGAGTAACTTTTGTGTATGTTACTCAATCACGCAAAAACTACAACTCATCATGCAAATACTCAACAACTTTTAGCTTTATAATATTAGTAGGATAGGATAGGATTATAATAATAGTACTTTATTTGGCTTCTTCACAATTTAAAACTTAGAAATACTTCTTACAAGTACTTATAGTAGAAGGTGTAACATAAAAAGACAAATTGTGGAGACTGGAGCCCGCACAAAGGTTTTGACAACCCGCTTTACGAGTCTCCAGGCCTCCACCATCGGACCCAAGCAACAAAATGACATGATGACAACCACCATAAGTTAATTTACAATTTACACTTATGCATGGAGATATACAATAACACCCTTATTCACAAGATACTATTTACCCATGACTAAGTTAGGTGACGTTTGTCTCTGTCTGTAATAATAATTTATTCATTTGCCATAAATATTACAATTCCAGCTTATACATTATAAAGTTTACATTAAAAAAGAAATTGATATATTGCTAGAGAGTAACTAGCGGCCCCTGCACTAAGCAATGCTTGTATCGCAGGCGACCAAATACAGATATTACAAGACAAGATATCCTCGGGCGTAGGTAAGGTAGTATATGGTATTATACAATATTTAGCAGTTTTAAGCAGATTAGGTGTGGTTCATATATTATGTGTGTGAATGTGTAGGTTTGCGTGAACAGCAGGGATAACCCAGCTCACCCCAGCGTCGTGAGACTCTGGGTAGACAGGTACAGCCCCGCAGCTACGTGTTTGTGGGTGTGTAATTGTGTGTGAGAGGGTGTGTGTGTGTGGGTGGGAGTGTTAGGACGATTCAAAACAAAGTGTGGGGTAAAAGTTTTTCAGTTTCAAAGTAGTCGAGACCAAGCAAACTTTGAAACTTCATGTGACAGTAAAAGACAACCGATGCACAGTTATGCAGCGCATTAATTAGCGTTTATAAATAAGGGGGGAAAGTGTTTACGATACAATGAACCATAGATAATGTTTGGATGGGTGTAATGAAATTATAAAGTGAGTGTCTATCACTATCTACGTGTCCAAATGTGTAAGCGTACGTGTCCACGATCCACGATCCAGCCTCACTCTTGCTTCACACACGTGTAGCAAGAGTGAGGCTGGATCGTTGATCAGCAAACATCTTTCAACAATTCCTCGGTGGCATCATAGCTAAGTTTCTAAAGCCATTCACTTACAATTTTTTTTTTCTAACAATAATTACTTAGGAATTAATAATAAAAGGAATAAAAAGGTTAATTCAAAATTGGATCCTGTCCCCTACAGGAACCCGAAATCGAAACTGAAACCGACCCGGGAAACGTATAAAAATCGTAAAAAAAATACAAATCGGATAAGAAAATTAAAACAGAAACCTCAATACAAATGCTGTGTTAGGATTAGCACAGGATCTTCATAGGCTCAGTATAGGATCAGGATAGTATCAGCACAGGATCGGCATAAGATAGGATCAGTATTTGTATCAGTATCAGTACCTATTCATTTTTGATTTGATTGATTGAGGATCAACATTGACTTAGCATAGGATCGGCATTAGTCAGGAGGATAGGATCAGTATAATATGGTCAGCACGTGATCGGCATAAGATCAGGATATGTTTAGCATAGGATTGGCATAGAATCAGGATAGGCTCAGCAAAGGATCGGCATTTGATCAGGATAGGGTCAGCATGGTATCAGGATAGGATAGGGTTACGACGACAGTTGCGCGGTAAAGTCCCAGGATATGATCAGCATAAGCTCAGCACAGGATCAGCATAGGTTCAACATAGGATTAGCATAGGTTCAACAAAGGATCAG
Source organism: Idaea dimidiata (assembly GCA_949358125.1). NCBI lineage: Eukaryota > Metazoa > Arthropoda > Insecta > Lepidoptera > Geometridae > Idaea > Idaea dimidiata. The sequence continues at coordinate 6,718,183 of OX442339.1, read as the reverse complement.
CATTGGATTATCATAAGATCAGCATAGGATCAGAATAGGTTCAACATGGGATCAGCATAGCTTCAACATAGAATCATGATAGGATCAGCACAGGTTTAGCATAGAGGATCTGCATAGGTTCAACGTAGGATCAGCATATAATATACCACTCGCGTAAATCCCAATTCCGCAGAATTATCGGGATCATAATCTTATGTTACTCTCCACCAATTAAAATAGTAGTTCGCCCCGAACTGAGACCTCACGAGAATCCATAGGTTTGGTATAAAACAACAGCTATCAACACGGTTTGTTTGGTCTGATTTTTACCAAGGTGACCTTGGTATGGAGCCTCGTTCCATACCTTGTATCAGGCCGTTGAGAAGCTGTAACTTTAGGTACATGAGTATTTATTGCATTAATAAAACAACATAATATCATTCAAACTAAGTATGTAATTGGTATAAAATTAAACAAAAATAATTTTACACACCTACTGCTCTACAAAGTTACTTTATTTGAACCAAAAAGGTCAACGTATAGCGAGTCTTTATTCTCTAGGTGCATAAAGTGCTCATTATAACCCTAGGGCATAAAGTAATTTAAATTTGGAACTAAGGTTCTGGTAGAGTACGGCCATTTCGAACTGGCCACCTAGACATAACACATAAAAAAAACTAAAAAGTAGGCTATTTTTCGTCTATTTTTATTTCGACTGAAGGGTAAAGCAAAAAGTTTTAGTTAATATAAAACCTCAACTTTTTTTGTTCATCAGCTGAGGCCGATGTTTGGTTTCATTTTGAGATAACATTGTTAAATTTAATTATTATAGAGCTGTAAATGTATTCATACACGTTGCATTAATATATTGGTTTGGTTACTTAAATGCTGTTTTGTAACTTTTTGTTGTCTCGACGTAGATGTGTAAAGTAAAGTATTCACCTCGGTAATAAAGCCTGTCTTTATCTTGGGCGCTTGAATCCCACGCTTCACTCAGGACTCTAGGTACATTTTTGACACCCTCGTTCCGTGCGGGAGTTAACTCTCTAGAGTCCTTCGTACGCTTTGGATTCAATATAACGCCCGCTATATAAGACAGGGCTTTAGTACCTCGGTGCATAAACTATTATTATTAACATCATAATAAGCCCGCAAGGTATCTTGAGGCGAGACGATATAAGATTTATTCATTTCACAATATAAAGTTCACATTTTAAACTTAGGAATAAGAAATTACGGTGTTATATATTTCTTTACAAAAAATTACAAATTCAAAATCAAATTACAATAGATACACAACAATAACTAATTAATTACAAAAATATTATAGGAAGTCGTTTAAGCGTTTTAAGAAATGACTAAACATTATGTATACCTATTGTGGGGCACTGGTGTTTGAGGTAGGCGAGGGCCTGTATTTTGGATCACCAGGACCCCACCCCGCAAAAGACACCAATACCCCTGACAAGACACAGAGATACCTGTTTTTTTGTGATATTATTAGCTTATTTTGAAACAGTCCCTCCTCTTTTCCGGGCTTGGGACCGACACATATTGCATTTGAGCTTAAATCATATTCTTTATAAAATAGTTAAATTAAATGCATACAAATGTGGCAGAGTTGCCTGTAACCAAAATAAACTATTGTGAGCGTGTTGCTAGTGATCCTCAGAAATGAACTCTAATAAGAAAAATAAACGGAAACACGATAGGGGGAGGGGGGAGATCTACTTATAAATAGATCCGAGGGTCTCAGCCCTCGGATCTATTTATAAGTAGATTCTATTGGTTCTTTCTATCTCTGACCGACATACGTAGCATCTTATGCCTTGACCAATGGAGGATAATCTCCATTGGTCAAAGCATTCCGAGCACGATGTGTGCCCACACGGTATTGAAACAATCTGTACCGGATTGGTGATACAGATTATGCACATTCCCGGGGCAATAGAGGGCAGTAATGATGAAGGTGCATCGCGTGGTTCTACCACGGCACGTGGTTGTTCCACGGCACGACTTGCGATGACTACAGCTGGTAGGTCTTCATCATCACTGTCATCTATTTCGTCTACTTGGTCTTGTTGGACATGGCCTACATCTTGGACTTCGGCGATTTGGGCTACATCTTGGACCGCGCCATTACCTATCGCGTCAAGAAAATCAATATGGAAACCTATCCCTGTGAGAAACTCTCGAATTGAGATTTGACCCAATTCGAGAGCCCTCGTATTTGCAGTCTGAACTGCGCTTCGGATCATGTTTTTTTTTTTTAATTTTAACTTCACAGTTAGACCTTTTTGATTCCAAGCCGGTTGCGATGCATTGGCAAGTCACTGGTTCGATGGACATAGTTTTTAGTTTAGTTATGTATAATAATTATATTTCCAGTTTGACTTATTATATTATATTATGAATAATGTTTATATACTTATATATTGTAGCGGACAACTAGTGTGAATTGATGCTTAGTGTGAAAACATATAATTGGTTTTTAGATGTATTTATGTATTATTAAGTTGTAATGTATAACTGTTTTTTTCCTTGTAAATAAAAATAAATTATTAAGCCAAAAAGTAAGTCGAACTACGCCAAACTTAGGAAAACTGTGCTAAACTAATCTAAACTAAGCCCAACTAAGTCGAACTATGCTAAACTAAGCTAAACTAAGTCGAATAAGCTGAACTAAGTCGAAAAAAAGCCAAAAGAAGTCGTAATAACTAAAATTAAGTCGACTTCAGCTAAACTAAGTCGAACTACGCTAAACTAAGTCGAAAAAAAGCTTAACTAAGTCCTAATTACCCAAATGAATTAACAACCTCTTACTACTTTGACAAAATGACAAAAAATCAAACGTTTTTTCGTTCCCAAATTAAAAATTAAATAATAATTAATAACCCAAATTAAGTCGAATTTAGTTAAAATAAGCCAAACTAAGTGTAAGTTTCGCGCTCTTTGGTTTGACATCCCCAACCCCATACTTAACCTAAGAAAAATTTCATATTTTTATTTCATTTATTTTTAGTGCGTTTCTAGTCCTAGATTGTAGGTAGTTTAAAGTATTAATATTATTGTGTGATAGTATTTGTATTTTTTATATTCAGTGTAGAGTGTCGAAATAAAACTACAAGTACGTTTTTTTTTTGTTGACACTTCGCACGAAATATCGAAATTGAATCCGTCGTTCCCGGAGGCCGGAATTGCATCCACGGGCCTTCTCTGGCCTCTCTTGCACCTGGCACTGCGACTCCCGAGGTTCTACGACGTCGGAATCCCGAGATATAGCCGCCGCAAGTTTGTAGGCCATCGAAATCGACGGTCTCGTAGCTTGCGGCGGGTGTTCCTGCGGGATCCTTGGGAGGCGGAGGTCGGCAGTTGGTGTGGGATCCGGGCCGGGACTGCCCTGGACCCAGCGGTGCAAGTAGCACCCTTCTAGGCCCAGGAACAGAGAAGATATCACATCAGCAAAGTGCCGCCAAGTGACATTTTTCAACAAAGAAAAATAAACTGAAACTAAAAATCTTTAAATAATAGTGTAAAAACTGAACAGAACTGACAATATACATAATAAATAGTAAGTGTTAGAGAATAAGAACTTAATTTATAGGCCAAAACAGTAGTAATTTGAGGATGAATAGCAGAAAAGACTGAAATAAGTAATTTGTGAACATTGTAGGTTAAGTACCAGAGTTGAAATATTGAAACTTAAACAGTGTAATTATAAGTATAAATAGGGATAAAAACTGATAAAATAGACAATAAACAGTAAATATAAATAGGATATAACGTGTGTACATGATAATAAACAGGAAAATATTAGAATTTAGTGCAAAAACTTGAACAGAAAAACAGTGAAATAGTTGACATTAAGGTAACAAGGAGTGAATTAAAATCAGTTAGTGTCTCCGAATATAGCTAGACCCCGTCGAAGAACCTCGCAGCATCGCACTCCCTAAAAACACGGCTAACAAGTTTCCCCGCCTTGCCTGGGTAAGTGCGAGACTGTAGGCCAACGAAGTGTAACGAAACTAGATTGGAGGGCGTAGCAGACATTTGAACGTAAACGTGCTACACCTTAACCCGGGCTGAAACTACCGGAACCAACACAAGTTTGTCCGCAGACTGCTCGCAGACACCATAGATCGACCCCCAAGCGACACGCCGACCTGTGGGACGTACATACGGGAGCCACGACTGCTGAAGCGACTCCGAAACGTGCCGACTCGGTCCGACCACTACCGCAGCAAGTACATGCACGTCTGGAGCCACAGGAGAGGAGCCGCCGACAGCAGCCAGCACCCGAGGTACATCGCCGCACGTTCTGCGCCCGCCCGCCCTATCCGCCCTACCCCGCCCAACCCCAGTCCTAGTCGTGCCGTGTCCGGTAGGTCCTACAGGACCAACAAACGGTGACTCCGCGACGCCAGGAGCCCTCGTTCCCTCAGCTCGCGGCCGAAACACACAACCTCTTTTGCCGCCGTCGGTGTCGGTTAAGTGAGTTTTGGCAGCGGGGCTTGTAACTTCGGAACCAGGGGTCGTAGGATCACGCAGCTTTCACTGCCGGATCCGGGACGAGGAGGACTATCGACCGGGTACCATTCGATGGCTGCGAATAGCCTAAGAGGGCACTGTAAATAAAAATTTAAGTTTCTTTGACTGAATAGTTAATAGAGATCTAGTAATAAGATACGTGTCCGACTTGCTCCTCTTCATTAGTGGTGTCCTCCGTCTCCACTGTTGCCACGCCGTGCTCTGTGACTGCAGGACTCGCCGCCGGTGACCTGAAATAGATAAAAGGGGTTATTTCTATAATGCTAAATAAATACGAATCCCCATTTTGAAAGAAGTTTTTTAAGCAGTAAGCATTTCTGAACTTATTGTCCACAAATCCCCACTTTACACAAATCGGCTAATAATGGGGATTATTGGACAAAAAGTTCAAAAATCCCCACTGGTGGGGATTATCAGTGGGCGTTATAGGAATAACCCAGATAGAAGAGGGAGGTTAGTGGGACAAAAGTAGATAAATATTGACAAGTTCGCCTTTACACCAACTTTGTACAAAACAGACATCATTATATGAATTTTTATAAAGTGTTTACAAAACGTCTGCAAATCCAATAAACATTTGTTATAAAAGCTTCAGGAGACCCCTGAAAAATAAAAACAAGCTAGTAAATAAGATTATAGATAATGTAATAGAAGAATATTTTTCGACTTACCTTAACGTAGTAGTGATCTTTCCTGCTTCTGAAGTCGCCGCGCCGCCCCTGGGACAGCAGGATCCGCCACCCGGTGACCTGAAACAAAATAAAAAAGGTTAACTCGAGGAATATTATATATTTAGAAACCAAAACTTTAAATAATAAGAACCACACTTAATTAAACTAAATGTAAACTAGTGTCGATTGCTGCGCCTATTGCGACATAACTGTGTTCTTTGTGTGTAATTATTTTATTGTTTATAGTTATATTACAAAAATACCAAGCTAAAATAAAGCTGGCAGAGAGGAGAAAATGGATGGTGAAAATAGCAAAACTGTACAAAAAAGCTTGCCTGGAACGGCAAGCTGCTCAATTAAAACTAGTTGAAATGAAAGAGTTCATTTTTGTTTTATTTTCTTATTAGCTACGCCCCGCGGTTTCACCCGCATAAGTCCTATTCCCGCGGGAATATCTGGATAAAACGCCTATGTGATATTTCAGTCTCCAACTATCTATATATTTCGAGTTTCATCAAATGTTCAGCGGTTTTCATTTGGTTGAGTTACAAACATACCTACAAACTTTCAGCTTTATAATATTAGTAGGATTTCCTTGCTGTCCTATGTAACATTAGTTTGTACCAAACTGATAATCTTACTAATGTTTCAAAATAATAATGCATAATGTTAATTTGCAATCGAGTGCTAAATTATAGGCTACTTTCATAATATAAAGACAGGGTGTGCATCTAAAGATCCAAGGACTTGTAAAAAATCTGAGGAAAAGTAGGTATTTTCCTTATGCTTATAGTATATTTCGTAAATTATAGTATTTACGAAATATTTAATAGGAAAAAGAGTGACATCTCTTGGCCAAAGCGTTAACTGTAAAGTTAATCATTGGCGCAGGTAAATCACTGGAAAGTGATCCTGCAGATGGCGTCTCAATTGAGCCGTAGTCGAAAAATAGTAGACAGGGAAACATTCATATTCTTAAATTCGCTGCTAGAGATGGGAACTTGCGTGGCCGAGCGGTTTAGGCACTGGAGTATTGATCCAGGGACGCGAGTTCAAATCTCGCCGCAAGTGAATTTTTGAAGATGAATATTGCCTATAGTATAGTTATAAAACTATTGTATCGAAAATTTAGTCGCTCAATCTCTGCGCTCAATTGTGTTTATAGTAGACTAGCTGCGCGCCCGCGGTTTCACCCGCGTAAGTCCCGTTCCCGCGGGAATATCGGGATAAAAAGTAGCCTATGTGTTAATCCAGGACCCCAGCTACCTACATTCCAAGTTTGATCGCAATCGGTTCAGTAGTTTTTGCGTGAAAGAGTAACAACCTCACATACATACATATTTACATATAAACTTTCGCGTTTATAATATTAGTAAGATTCCAAAGGGTTTGAGTCATCTCGTATATACCTATCTTTGGGCTGGATAAAAATATGGATTGTCATAACCATAACATAATAAACTGTTGAAAATCTAATAGGCACCTACTCATTTAATACAAATTATAAACCAAAATGATACAAAAATAACAAGAATCTATAGTCATAAGTGGCTGGCTTAAGTAAGGGAGTTTCAAGGTACCTAGGTCGCAAGCTACCTTACGTTTGACAGTTTTCTCCTCACCTCGAACTTGAGGAGAGTTAGGAATTCCTTAATTGAAGGACATTTTTGTCCACTGTGTTAGATAGAATGAGGATAAGTAGAATCGAGATGTTGAAGAAATTGTTTAAGTATAGGTACCAGTGGAAGGCACGGGTAACAGCTAGTATTCCTATAAATAAACATTTTAGTTCGTTAGTTTCCTATAGCAAGTACCTACTTAATTTGTTTTTATTACTCACCTACCTATCCGTTTTATGTGTTGTAATAATTGTAAGTTGTAAGGCTTTCTTTTAGCTAACAAACGCCTATGCGCCAACTACTATGTGCCTAAACTGTGACAATACTTAACATTTTACCCAATATTTCAATACCTGGCAGATTAGGTTATCTCTATAGATCTACTTATGCAATAATCGAGTGTACTGAAGCCTGGCAGCAATTGTTTCCTGGCTTACGCTCGCTGCCGCGGTTGGTAGCTTCAATAGGTGCTTCATGGGAGTTCTTCTTTGAAATAACACACCGACATAAGTGGATAGGTACATTCTACGGTTCGAATCGCTTTGTTTTATTACATATCGGCATTGTTGCAACGCTCGCCGATTCTGTGTTTTTAAGCCTATTTGGAGGCTTCTTCCTCAGGGTAGACGAAAAATAAGTAGACTAGGCATAGTCTTGGAATAGACTACGAATAGTCATGGAATAGCTAGGAATAGTCTAAGATAAGGTCCGGAAGTCGTTCAGTTTAAGCATTGCATGGTACCGATTTTTGCAGGTTTGTTGTCGGGCTACTACCGGACGCAAAACGATCGATAGGGTAAAATAAAACTATCGATTGTTGTTACAATTGATCCGATAGTATCGATTATATAGTTGATATTGAGCTTGCTTTGCTTATTATTATATTAGTGATGGTATTGTACCAAACTTATCGATACGGATTTGTAACAACTATCGAATGGCAACACTCATCTTATCCATTAAATCAAATAATACATGGTGGCACTTTTGAATTAATACTTTTTTTTATTTAACATAAATAAATAAACTATACTTACAATAATAACAAAAACAACATTTATACCGACCTATAAAACAAACTATTGATTAGGTACAAATACTTGCAATTATATAACAAGATTTAAATTATATGACGTGATTTTTAATAATATTCTGAAGCTGATTACCACACTTTAATTATTGATATTTTTATCACCCAAACTTCATAATGAAATTTGGGTTTGGGAAGCCTTACAAAGTTTACTAAATTTAGGTATACAAAACACTTTAGTTAAAACTAGAATAAACTAATGATCAAAATTTAATTTCATGTAAAATAAAACTAGTTCTAACTACACAAAACGCGTTTTTGCAAGTTAGTTAAAAAACTGTGCCAGTCAACCGAGGTCAAATTTCATCGGATGGGAGTAGCCTCCACTTTCAATACGACGGTCATCGAATTTTAAAGCTGGCCATGCACCAATAGATTTATAATCACGAGAAATGTATGTGCAATAAACAAATACTCTTAAGGTAAAGCAAAACATAAGGGAGGAAACCGACATGCCCTAGAATAAAACTCATTACGGTTCGAAAGGTATGAGATATTCGCCAATCCGGAGCACCCGTAGCTTCTTCCTGACTAAACCCTCTGAGAGGAGGTCCTTGTCCAGCTAATGGGACCAATATAACGGAGCTAACTTTAACCTTTTATTTCATGTTATCCAATGTTCCTTTATAAATTTTATAGTTGCGTGAATTATTATTGTTTCATTATTTTATTTTACTTTTAACCATACTAGCTGCGCCCCGCGTCGCCTGCGTCCCGTAAAAAGTAGCCATGCGTTATTTCCGGTATCCAGCTACCTATATTCCAAGTTTCATCGCAATCGGTTCAGCAGTTTTTGCGTGATTGAGTAACAAACACACATACATACACACATACCTACTTATAAACTTTCCGCTTTATAATATTAGTAGGATTGTCACCCTTTGACAACTACTGTATGTCGATGTTGTCTAATTTCTTTCTTTAGTGTAAGATTATTTCTTTAAGTAGGTACATGAAAACTCTAACATAAGGTGAGCCACACCACTATACGAAAACAAGAAGACTAGGTACTTAACTCTGTGTCCTAATTTTTTGAATTAGTTTCTTTCTGCTCGTTATAACTAGTTTTACTTTGAGTTTAGTTAAAACGAGCAATAGGCAAAATAATTAAGGATTAAGCATGACATAGTTTAAAAAATATTTATCAAAAGATTTAGGGTACCTAGTATAAATAATTATCAAACACTAAAGGAACATTTCATTCTATTTGACTTTATGCGTAAAAACACAGAAATCTCATTAAGAAAAATCTATTGGTGCACGGCCAGCCTCGGGATTTGAACCCACGACCGTCGAGTTTGTCTTGCAGCCCGAGTGAAAGTCGAGGCTGCAAGACATACTATTATGGCATTTTGATGTGTTCTTTGTTTTGGTTGGAATAGTTTTAAGTGACATGCTTTGGAAAAACGCGTTTGGCTAGCAAGAACTAGTTGTAACTGATATTAAATTTTGAGCATTAGTTATATTATCTAGTTTTAACTACGGTGTTTAGTAAAACTAGTTCTAACTGGGGAAAACGCGTTCTATCTGAAAATTTGTTTAAATGTAATATATAGTACATGTGGCAGAGTTGTCCGTAAGATAAATAAACTATTATAAGCGTGTTGCTAGACTAGACTAGACACGAGGGCGGGGAGATCTTGGACGCCTCGCCTCGACGTTGGGCAGGTGCGGGCGCACGGCGCTCCTCGATGGCTACGCGACGCTCGCGCTGCAACATCTTGGATGTAGTATTTCTACGGGGGCTGGAATAAAATATAAGTAGTGTAAATAATAAAAAAAACGCTACAGACTGTTTACATGATTATATTACTGAACAATGGGCTTGTATGAAATGTTGCATGTTTGGTTGTTCACAGCAATTGTCTACACTTTTTCATGAAAAGGATCATCTAACAAAATACTATGTGCCTAGTTGGTTTTGCAAAAATGAATTATTGAAACGCAAAAACTGCCTTTAATAACCCATACATTCTGGCATTATTTCGATGGAGTTTACACTCGGGATACTATACGCTCTATGCATGTATTATCCTGGCCACCCGTCGCTGTATCTGGGTTTTGTGTTATTAAATATTATAGTAGAATATTGCTCCGGCTCCACTATAGCCCTTAATATGCGATAATGTAAATAATATTATGATCAGTGTAAAAAATATCGTCAAAATAATATGATGATTGTAAATAAAAATATGATCACAAAAAAAACCTCATGAGTGGCTTCTTCTCATCGGAGGGCGCGTTCCGAAGCCACACTAGAGTCATAGTTGTAAGAACACTTAACGGTAATCGAATACATCCCATTAAATAAACAAATTTTGATTCTTGATTCTTAAGCCTGCGTATAGTACATATTTATAAAGTATTTGCCTACTTTTTTTATTTGAATAAGCCTAATCAATGAACCACATAGATTCCTACTAAGTATATATTGTAAAGAAAATGTTATAAAATATATAGATATAATTAAATAATACTAACTTGGTCGTCCATTGACGTTTAGCCTCTTTGCCACCGGCACTGGCGAGTCAAATATGGCCGCAGCTGGCGCAGCAGATTGAGATTCTGAAAGTATACAATATTTTTGTTTATTATTTTGTTAAATATTATCATGCACTTTTAATTCCTTGTTCTACACTCTCGGGCATGATAATTAATTATCAAGTTTCTTCATCTCCTTGTATATTACTAGGAATTATTAAAAATGAGAAGATTATTAATTTCAGAATAGGGATCAAAGGTATCCATTTTCCATCTTCAAAGTTTCATCTAACCCTATATTAAAACTCACTAAAATCGGTTCAGCGGTGGCTGCATGCGTAGTTTCACCACACAATTTCGGTATCAGGATCAAAGGTATCCTATGCCTTTTTGAAGATTTCATCCTACGTCCTATTTATCCTATACCAAAATTCAGCAAAATCGATTCAGCGGTTTAGACGTGATAATGTAACAGTCAGACGGACAGACATAAAAACAGAGTTACTTGTTACTTTCGCATTTATAATGTTACTAGCTGCGCCCCGCGGTTTCACCCGCGTAAGTCCCGTTCCCGTGGGAATATCGGGATAAAAAGTAAAAAGTAAAAATAAATAAAAGCCTATGTGTTAATCCAGGTCCCCAGCTACCTATATTTCAAGTTTCATCGCAATCGGTTCAGTAGTTTTTGCGTGAAAGAGTAACAACCTCACATACATACATACTTACATACAAACTTTTGCGTTTATAATATTAGTAAGATTAGTAAGGACAGGAGGAACTAACTTTTGTCCATTTTTCTATCGTTTTCTGTTGGCATGAAGGATCCATATTTAACAATCATGAGACGGGCTTCGTCTATCGATCATGGTCTACAGATCCATGGGTAACCTAAAAAGAAAAAGAAAATAATTAAACAAAACACTGTAAGTTTGACTACATTTATATAACTATAGCGCTGTCGATAGCGTGTAGGTTGCTTTGTATTGTGATTAAATCAAACCTTCTATATTGCTGCTGTAACAATAAGACGGGCTTCTTCTAACTATAGTGGCCTACATGGGTAACCTAAATAGAAAAAGTAAATAAACACTGAAAGTTTGATTACATTTATATGCCTATAGCGTTGTCGATAGCGCGTAGGTTGCTATATATTGTGATTTAATCAAACCACAGTAGTATATCTCTGTAAAACAAAGATTTATTTTCGTGAACTTTGAACTTGAGAGGTTATGTACCGGTATACAATATTTTTTACAAATCAAATTAATCACCTGTAAAACAAAGAAACGACAATTGAAGTTCGCTGTAAGGGTGAGTATTCTTCTATAATTTAAAACACACATTTGTTTTCCACGTAAAATCCGTCATTTCACATAATATTTATTTTTCTTGTTTACGGACAACGACACGACATCGACAATGGTCATTGTACCATAGATGATAGATTGATTGAATGATTGGTTACAGTGTTGCCAACTGCTACCAAAGGTTTGTAGCTAGGATTTAACTGAAAGTTGCTAGATTGAGTATTTTTTTCTCCCTAAATAGTAGCTAGAAGTAGCTAAATTTCTCGATGAAAATAAAAACCGTTGTAACATGATCACTGGAGGTCACACTCCATTTTCTGATAAAGGCTTTGATATTGATTAAATTTAAAATGTAATATTAACAAAATAAAACAAACACTATAAACGTTAATAAAATTATATTTTAGATTGCTCAAACAAGTTTTTGTCGTCATCTCGTTATCTCGCTCACTTTTGTACGTGGTTATTGCGATGCCTCCTACGGTGGTATTGGTCGGGGATTCCGTTACAAACTTTTGTTTTTACTGCTGTACTTACAAAAATATCTCAAAACCAATAGTAGCTAGAAAAAGTAGCTAAAAATTTAAGCTACAAGTTTTAAAAAAATATAGCTGCCTGACATCAAAAAACAGTTTAATCTGCCGCGGCGCGGCAAAATTCAAATTGTGATAATATTCTTATTATACTCATCAAAAGAAATAATATAATGATTTCTTTACATGCTTTTAACAAAACTTTCAAGGTCCCTCGCTCTTCTATCTGCTTCTTTGTGACCAAGACCATTGTGACATGTTTAAAACGTTAAGTTAGAGAATAATTTATTATACCGTGATAAAGATCATGTGAAATGTAAAAGGGCCGGATATACATGCTAGTGGTATGCTTAAAAATAAGCATGTGTAGCCGGACCGTAACTGCTACGAAATAGGTAGCCATCGTGCTTAAACCTGAAGGTTAAGGCCGGGCGCATACGTTCGGTTTCTTAATTAGGTTTCCAGATCAGAAATTCAGATTCATGAATTGTATAGTATTGGAAGCAGTAAACTTATTTTACGTCTCTAAAGTTTTGCTATAATTTTCGTATGCTTTTGCGATCTTGCTTATCAATTAAACTCATATAACCGGGTTTAAGTCGCGTGTTCATTTACTAATTCCTACGTTTTGCAAACTTATCAGCTTGCTTGATATTGATCACGGAAGACTAAGATGTAATTAAAATTTGTCTATTTTAACATTCCAAAAACAATTGTGTTTGCAAGATAACTCTGCACGCGGTCAAAATTGGAACTATCGCTACCGCTATAATACCTTTCGTTGGAATTAGTTACGTAATGGCAGTGGCGCCCCCAGAGTTATCTTGTGCGCACTCTGTAAACTACCACCTTAGTTAACTCAAACAACTACCAGGGCCGTCCTCACATGAAAAGAAGCAACAAGAAACTCATGGGGGTTCTTACTATACTATATTTTTTATATCGGAATATCGGTATATTTACTATTACCATATACTAAGTTACAATTACTATAGAAATTTATATTATTATTACTTAACCCAAAGAATAAATAAAATTTAGCCCTATACAATAATGGCTAATAGTATCTTGTGGTCTAGAAGTTGTTGTTTCGTGGCCCTGGGACTTAATCAAATGTAGTAATGTATTAATCAAATCTAGGGCGCAGTTTTCAACGTTCAATACTTGTGGAAATTCCATAACACGTTAAAACGAAGATATAAAATTATTCTAACAGTTTGAATTTGAATGAAATCTTTGAACTATAGCAAAGCTAGTTTTATTGAGCACCGTGAAAAGCAGGAGTATTTACATTGAATTTTGGAAAAACTGTATATATGTACCTAGTTGACTATAGTTGAAATAGTTTGCTTTCATCACGGGCCGCATAAACAAACAATTACCGGCCGTGGGTCGCAGATTAACGACCACGGTATTTACAGAATTAAAAAAAATACAGCTAATTTCCGCACGTAATTAATCAATATATTGCGAAGGTAAACTAACAAAAAGTAAATACTATTAAATAAAGGTTAAAGTTTTCGAAACAATGAAAAATAAAAATTCAAATATAAATTATTGCCTATTTTATTTACGAAATTTTTAATGTAAACTTCAGATTTAGCCTCTTCTTATTTATTGGCTTCTGCTTGCCATAAGGCTGCAAATGTGCAAATAATTGTGAGGTATATACGTGTCCAAATTCGACTGTTTCTGTACGGTTGAGATGCTTCAAAGTCCTTTTGGAGTGCGGTGGAGATGTGATGGTTTCCACTTTTTTTTTAAAAAGAACTGGTCATGTGTTCGGTTGAAAAGCAAAAATACTATAGTTTCATCAGCAAACTCGTCAAGCTGTGGTGTTTTGCTAAACTACGGACAACACAAAATAGATACTATTAATATTCGTTTACTATATAAATATATATATCATACATAAATAATAAAAATACTATAGATTATAAAATACATAATATTTTATATAAAGTATCAACACGTATTAGTATAATTAATAAAATAAATACAAAAAATATTTGATTGTTAAAGTTTAATTTTATTTCTATGGATGTATTTAGCTAGAATTTTGACAAAAGGAGAGAATGTTAGCGAGAAGAGGATTTTTATGGATGTAGGACGAAGAACATCGTCAGGTAGAGTATCATACAGAGATAAATTCTGTTTTGGGCAGTTGAAGAATATGTGATCCGGTGTACCATCTTCAAGTCCACATTCACAGATAGAGGATCCCTAATCCTGAGTTTGGCTAGGTGAACTGGAGAACATTATGGCGTAGGCGACAAATTACACTGGTGGTTATTTTGTCAAATTGGCGGAATTTGAAAAACCATGGGCTCATTGGAATTTCCGGTTGAATGTCTCCGTAGTATTTGCCTTTAACAGTTTTAGATTCAATCCATCTTCTAGACCATGTTTTCCACATGAGTGGTTTGGCGATAGCGCAAAGGTCGTGTGAGAACGTGTTGAAATGTTCAAGTGAACCAGTATGTATGGCTTGCTTTGCACATGAGTCGGCGGATTCATTTCCAGGAATGCCGCAATGGCTTGGAATCCATGCTAAGGCTACTAGAATACCAAGAAATTTAGTCTCGCACCACTGAACTTCTGTGTAACGTCAACTCTAAACAAAATTCAAAAGCCACATAAATGTGAACAAATTATTTTTCTGGCAACAATGCATTACATGTTTTATTAACAATGACATGGGTGACATGGGTGTTGATTATCGGGTAGACGTTTAAAATATATACTTAGACGGTTCAATCATAGATCTTGTATATTTTTGCTACACAAAGTTGTAATGGATAATTAATAGAAATATATTTTTTATTAAGTCCTTGCCGGTCCATGATAGACAAACAACAGAGTAAAATCTTTTATGGCTTCGCACGTTTGTGCAATATAGCCAGGCTATAATGGACAAATACTGCGATCCCAATTTAAAAAAAAAAGAACGAATGATAACGACAAGCCACGCCCTGGCCATAAACAAAAACAGGCAACCAATGGGACACCGATGCAGCATGTGCTCCTATTGGTCGATTATGTTTATTTCTACCAATAGCAACGCAGTGTACACGAATTATCAGGCCGTACATTATCTGGCTGTACAATATTTGTACGGTGTGATAAAACGAGACCTGGCTTCCTTTTATCAGGCCGTACATTATCAGGTTGTACTTTATTTGGCTGGACTTTACCTGGCTGTACAATATCGACTCGTTCCAACATTGTACAGCCCCGTATTGCACGACCAATAATGTACAACCAGATATTGTACAGCCACGTATTCCGCGACCAATTTGGCTTCCTTTTATCAGGTCGTACATTATCTGGCTGTACAATAACCGGACTCACAATGATTAACTTTACAGTTAACGCTTTGGCCAAGAGATGTCACTCTTTTTCCTATTAAATATTTCGTAAATACTATAATTTACGAAATATACTATAAGCATAAGGAAAATACCTACTTATCCTCAGATTTTTTACAAGTCCTTGGATCTTTAGATGCACACCCTGTCTTTATATATTATGAAAGTAGCCTATAATTTAGCACTCGATTGCAAATTAACATTATGCATTATTATTTTGAAACATTAGTAAGATTATCAGTTTGGTACAAACTAATGTTACATAGGACAGTAAGGAAATTCTACTAATATTATAAAGCTGAAAGTTTGTAGGTATGTTTGTAACTCAACCAAATGAAAACCGCTGAACATTTGATGAAACTCGAAATATATAGATAGTTGGAGACTGAAATATCACATAGGCGTTTTATCCAGATATTCCCGCGGGAATAGGACTTATGCGGGTGAAACCGCGGGGCGTAGCTAATAAGAAAATAAAACAAAAATGAACTCTTTCATTTCAACTAGTTTTAATTGAGCAGCTTGCCGTTCCAGGCAACCTTTTTTGTACAGTTTTGCTATTTTCACCATCCATTTCCTCCTCTCTGCCAGCTTTATTTTAGCTTGGTATTTTTGTAATATAACTATAAACAATAAAATAATTACACACAAAGAACACAGTTATGTCGCAATAGGCGCAGCAATCGACACTAGTTTACATTTAGTTTAATTAAGTGTGGTTCTTATTATTTAAAGTTTTGGTTTCTAAATATATAATATTCCTCGAGTTAACCTTTTTTATTTTGTTTCAGGTCACCGGGCGGCGGATCCTGCAGTCCCAGGGGCGGCGCGGCGACTTCAGAAGCAGGAAAGATCACTACTACGTTAAGGTAAGTCGAAAAATATTCTTCTATTACATTATCTATAATCTTATTTACTAGCTTGTTTTTATTTTTCAGGGGTCTCCTGAAGCTTTTATAACAAATGTTTATTGGATTTGCAGACGTTTTGTAAACACTTTATAAAAATTCATATAATGATGTCTGTTTTGTACAAAGTTGGTGTAAAGGCGAACTTGTCAATATTTATCTACTTTTGTCCCACTAACCTCCCTCTTCTATCTGGGTTATTCCTATAACGCCCACTGATAATCCCCACCAGTGGGGATTTTTGAACTTTTTGTCCAATAATCCCCATTATTAGCCGATTTGTGTCAAGTGGGGATTTGTGGACAATAAGTTCAGAAATGCTTACTGCTTAAAAAACTTCTTTCAAAATGGGGATTCGTATTTATTTAGCATTATAGAAATAACCCCTTTTATCTATTTCAGGTCACCGGCGGCGAGTCCTGCAGTCACAGAGCACGGCGTGGCAACAGTGGAGACGGAGGACACCACTAATGAAGAGGAGCAAGTCGGACACGTATCTTATTACTAGATCTCTATTAACTATTCAGTCAAAGAAACTTAAATTTTTATTTACAGTGCCCTCTTAGGCTATTCGCAGCCATCCAATGGTACCCGGTCGATAGTCCTCCTCGTCCCGGATCCGGCAGTGAAAGCTGCGTGATCCTACGACCCCTGGTTCCGAAGTTACAAGCCCCGCTGCCAAAACTCACTTAACCGACACCGACGGCGGCAAAAGAGGTTGTGTGTTTCGGCCGCGAGCTGAGGGAACGAGGGCTCCTGGCGTCGCGGAGTCACCGCTTGTTGGTCCTGTAGGACCTACCGGACACGGCACGACTAGGACTGGGGTTGGGCGGGGTAGGGCGGATAGGGCGGGCGGGCGCAGAAAGTGTGGCGATGTACCTCGGGTGCTGGCTGCTGTCGGCGGCTCCTCTCCTGTGGCTCCGGACGTGCATGTACTTGCTGCGGTAGTGGTCGGACCTAGTCGGCACGTTTCGGAGTCGCTTCAGCAGTCGTGGCTCCCGTATGTACGTCCTACAGGTCGGCGCGTCGCTTGGGGGTCGATCTATGGTGTCTGCGAGCAGTCTGCGGACAAACTTGTGTTGGTTCCGGTAGTTTCAGCCCGGGTTAAGGTGTAGCACGTTTACGTTCAAATGTCTGCTACGCCCTCCAATCTAGTTTCGTTACACTTCGTTGGCCTACAGTCTCGCACTTCCCCAGGCAAGGCGGGGAAACTTGTTAGCCGTGTTTTTAGGGAGTGCGATGCTGCGAGGTTCTTCAACGGGGTCTAGCTATATTCGGAGACACTAACTGATTTTAATTCACTCCTTGTTACCTTAATGTCAACTATTTCACTGTTTTTCTGTTCAAGTTTTTGCACTAAATTCTAATATTTTCCTGTTTATTATCATGTACACACGTTATATCCTATTTATATTTACTGTTTATTGTCTATTTTATCAGTTTTTATCCCTATTTATACTTATAATTACACTGTTTAAGTTTCAATATTTCAACTCTGGTACTTAACCTACAATGTTCACAAATTACTTATTTCAGTCTTTTCTGCTATTCATCCTCAACTTACTAATGTTTTGGCCTATAAATTAAGTTCTTATTCTCTAACACTTACTATTTATTATGTATATTGTCAGTTCTGTTCAGTTTTTACACTATTATTTAAAGATTTTTAGTTTCAGTTTATTTTTCTTTGTTGAAAAATGTCACTTGGCGGCACTTTGCTGATGTGATATCTTCTCTGTTCCTGGGCCTAGAAGGGTGCTACTTGCACCGCTGGGTCCAGGGCAGTCCCGGCCCGGATCCCACACCAACTGCCGACCTCCGCCTCCCAAGGATCCCGCAGGAACACCCGCCGCAAGCTACGAGACCGTCGATTTCGATGGCCTACAAACTTGCGGCGGCTATATCTCGGGATTCCGACGTCGTAGAACCTCGGGAGTCGCAGTGCCAGGTGCAAGAGAGGCCAGAGAAGGCCCGTGGATGCAATCCCGGCCTCCGGGAACGACGGATTCAATTTCGATATTTCGTGCGAAGTGTCAACAAAAAAAAACGTACTTGTAGTTTTATTTCGACACTCTACACTGAATTAAGGTCTACAAATACTATCACACAATAATATTAATACTTTAAACTACCTACAATCTAGGACTAGAAACGCACTAAAAATAAATGAAATAAAAATTTGAAATTTTTCTTAGGTTAAGTATGGGGTTGGGGATGTCAAACCAAAGAGCGCGAAACTTACACTTAGTTTGGCATATTTTAACTAAATTCGACTTAATTTGGGTTATTAATTATTATTTAATTTTTAATTTGGGAACGAAAAAACGTTTGATTTTTTGTCATTTTGTCAAAGTAGTAAGAGGTTGTTAATTCATTTGGGTAATTAGGACTTAGTTAAGCTTTTTTTCGACTTAGTTTAGCGTAGTTCGACTTAGTTTAGCTGAAGTCGACTTAATTTTAGTTATTACGACTTCTTTTGGCTTTTTTTCGACTTAGTTCAGCTTATTCGACTTAGTTTAGCTTAGTTTAGCATAGTTTGACTTAGTTGGGCTTAGTTTAGATTAGTTTAGCATAGTTTTCCTAAGTTTGGCGTAGTTCGACTTACTTTTTGGCTTATTAATTTATTTTTATTTACAAGGAAAAAAACAGTTATACATAACAACTTAATAATACATAAATACATCTAAAAACCAATTATATGTTTTCACACTAAGCATCAATTCACACTAGTTGTCCGCTACAATATATAAGTATATAAACATTATACATAATATAATATAATAAGTCAAACTGGAAATATAATTATTATACATAACTAAACTAAAAACTATGTCCATCGAACCAGTGACTTGCCAATGCATCGCAACCGGCTTGGAATCAAAAAGGTCTAACTGTGAAGTAAAAATTAAAAAAAAAAAAAAAAAAAAAAAAAAAAGATTTCCAAAATATTGTGTACAAATTGCTCAAAGTCTAAATTTCGATTTAAATATGTAACACATATGCTTGAACAAGGAATATCTCGTATCTCAGGCTAAAATGGCTAACAGTAGAAACTAAAATTATCACTTCATAGTTAGAAACAAATTAAAACTTAATTGGTACTATAGATATGTCTAAGTAAAGGAAAATATTGTAAAAATATTTTACATAACAAAGTAATATTATTCTGAATATTATAGCAAATAAAACTAGTCATCAATTACTACTATACAATAATCTATAGGTACTTAAAATAAAATCGTAACTTAGCGGTGTCTGTTTATGAAAGATATTTTGAAAAAACTATTTTTAGGGGTATGTACTAACGTAACAGACCCCATTTCCGTCTTTAACTTTTTGTCTGTTTGTCCGTTTGGATGTTTGTCCGTTTGTCTGTGCGTTTGTGCGCGCTAATCTCGGAAACGGATGGACCGATTTCAATGAAAATTGGTATGCAGATAGCTTAAGACTTCGATTAACATATAGGCTACATATTTTTATCCGGATATCAAGTCCGGATATCCGTAATAAAGCATTTGTTCACCTGTAGTCAGTAGGAATATCATTCCATGGATTTTAGCGGTTGATACCCAAAAACTGTTTCTAAAACACCTCTGTCGCAATATTTTGCGCTTCTGGTCTTTACCACTTCGTCTTAAATGCGTGTAAATTGTTTAATTGGGGGGCATATTAATCATAATCAATTTAGTTTCGTGTTTTTTATTTAAAATTATTATTTAAAAACACACAAGATATGTTGCTAAATTTACATTAAATATCCGCGTTCGCGTTCCCGCCTATACTATAAAATTACTATTAAACCCTACGAGAAATAAATAGAATTTATACCTATTCGAGTTCGTTGATTAATTAAACATTTATTTATTTCGAGCACGAGCTTTGAGCATGAGCAAAAGTTTTTTATTTGTAGAGTAGTAAACTTGTGACACTATTATTATCCACTAGCTGTGCCCCGCGGTTTCACCTGCATAAATCCCTATCTCGTAACGTATGTGACGCATGACGTATGTCATACCGAGCGTTGCTCAACCCGTATGATTATTTAAAGTATCTTATTTATACCCACTAATCCCTGTACCAAATTTCATGCTAAATTGTGCGATCGTTCCTGTTGACCCATCACGTATGTGTCACGCCAAGCGTTGCTTAACCCGTACGATCATTAAAAGTACCCTATATCGTATTTATAGCCTTAAACTAAACCTGTACCAAATTTCATTCTAGTTGGTGCGATCGTTCTTGAGATATAATATTGTTAACTAACACGACTTTCGTTTTTATAGCTGCGTCCCGCGGGATTTACCCTCGTAAGTTCACCTTATATAACCTTCCTCGATAAATAGACTATCAAACACAAAAATTTTTTTTCAAATCTGACCAGCAGTTCCTGAGATTAGCCCTAGGTTACATGAAACGTTTAAATTAGGTTACAAATGGTTTTTATTTTTGAACTGTACATTGTTCATCATTCATTCATTCATTGTGTTGACATTCAAATGCTGTAACGGGGCATTTGATTTACCCGCTTCTAGACGTTTCCCTCTCAAAACAATTACACTTTGCCTCCATTTTACACTGGGCGAACAATAACAATTTAGTATCCTTTTAAATAGAAAACTTAATGCAGTCATATTTTATAAATTAAAATGCCAGTAATAAAAGTATCAATTAATTAAAAATATTATCGAACTAAATTAAATAGAAAATTGTATGAGATATTATTGCAATCTAATAATAAAAAATAATATCGACTAAAACTTACACTTAGCCTCCATTTTACATTATGAGCGCCCAATACCATTTTAGTATCTTTTTTAATAGAAAAACAAAATACAGCCATTTTTTATAAATAAAATACATATAATCAAATTATTAATTTATTTGAAATATTATCGAACTGAGTTAAATAGAAAATTATAAGAGATATTATTACAATCAAATAATACAAATAACATTGACTAAATAATAGTAATTAGAATTTACCGGTATTTTTTCTTTCTTCAGTTACCGACAAGCATAACGCGTGTTTGTTTGTGCGACTAAATATTTTCTAAATCCACGCCTTTTCGTTCATATGTTTCAGGTTGCGATGGCAGCGATTGATGGGACATCTGGGTCTTCCTCTGGCACCGTTGATTTCCAAGAAATTGACGGTTACAAAGGTAGATCCAGATGGTTTCAAAGAGGAGACCACTTTTACGTGGCGTCACGGACGAGGGGCGCTTCAACGACCCTGTCCTGTGAGGCTGCTCACTGTCCTGCTCACTGGATCCTGCGTGCTGGCCAGGCTGGCCCGCTTATCGGCACGCACAATCATGATGCAAATCCTTGGATCCGTAATAGGTAAGTACCTATATACCTCTACCTATATATACCTGTACTTATTTTTACTCGATGCTTTTATTACTTACTAAAGCCACGCAGTAGAGCAAGTGTGAGATCCACGTTAAAATCTCGTTAACTTTACGACACAGAGTCATTCGAATAAACTACACACTAAGTCACGTACGTTTCTTTGAGTATAAGTTTCAAAATAAATAAAAAATGATAAATGCAAAGAAAATGCGTAAATATTTGTCATTTTTTAATTACTTTCTATGACGAGACATGGATGGCTCCAACGAATTCTCCTAATCTCTTTACAGTTGTATCTTTCGTTCGTTGTTGACTAATCTATACTTATAATACAAATAATAAAACTGAATAGTATTTTATACAGTGATTTATTTCATTATTTACATTATACTTAATAAATTACAATTAGAAATATAAGATACCTACATGAGTTATATTATGTTAAAAAACAATTATTAGGTATACCTAGGTAATTTATTAATATTATAAATGAAAGTAACTGTCTGTTCGCTATGTTCCGCTTTGATGCCTAAACTGCTGAATCAATATTGATGAATTTTGGTGTAGAGATAGATAGGACCTTGCAGATGGACATAGGTTACGTTTGATCCCGGAAATCCCGCGGGATCGGGTAAACTTACTCTAGCTATTTGTAAATATTTACATACTTACCTTCATAATTAAAATGAAATTGACCGGTTTTTTTACTTTCAGAAACACCATGTTCCTCACAATTAAGAGGAGGTGTATTACGGAATCCATGGCACTTAATATAATTTATGAGGAAGAAGCCGCAAGGTATGTTATTGTTTAACTAGTTGCGCCCCGCGGCTTAACCTGCGTAAGTCCCGTTCCCGCAGGAATATCGGTATAAAATGTAGCCTATGTCTTATTCCCGGTATCCAACTACTTATATTTCAAGTTTCATCGGAATCGGTTCAGTAGTTTTTGCGTGATTGAGTAACAAACATCGAAATATCCAAACACACACTTTCACATTTATTATATTAGTAGGAAGTAGGGTATACCTATAGGCAACCCAAATCCTATTTAATATTAAAGTTTGAGATATTTTTATTACTCTTTTATATAAAAAATACTAAATTATTGTGATTAAAATTGTGAAAGACTGAATAAAGTTGTAAAAGACTTGTCGCTGTATGTGGGGTTAATGATACATCGCATTGTTTCTAGGCATCCGGATGCTGCCTCACGTCTGCTTTACGAGTCCGTGTTGCCGTCAATGCGGAAATGGAGGAGGAGTGTGCAGCCGGCCGTCCCACGGACTGTTGCCGAATACGCAGGAGCGTTGTCCGGCCACCGCGACCACAGCTCAATGCTCTTGGCCACTGTATCGGCTGCTGGAGCGGCAGGAGCCATTTTAGTTATGCCTGGGTGGGAGCGTTGCATCAATGACAGTACAGTCATTGTCGTCGATGGAACGTTTCTGACCATTCCCGCTGGTCTGCACATTGCGCAGATACTGACTGTGCATTGTATCGTCGGTGGACACTACTTCCATCCAGTAGTGGTCCTGATGGAAAACCGCCAGCGTACATTGTACGAGGCGGTTTTCTCCAGGATTTGGCAGATCGCGGGCAATCCCCAAAATGTAACAATTATAACAGATTATGAGCAGGCACTCCGGTCTGCTTTGACGTCTGTAACCGGCATGAGTATACAGGGATGCCTTTTTCATTATGTGCAGGGTCTGACGAGACGTGCGCAGCAGATGGGCATGCCGGGTGTGCGGCACCGCAACAGCCCAACCTGGCGACTACTGCAGCTCTATAGTGCGCTGGCCCTCTTGCCGGCGGCTCAGGTACGTACGACTCACTTTTAACAATATAATAGGTACTCTTCTATCAAATTACAATGTTATTTTATTTTGATTAACTGTAGGTACGGAAAGGGCTAATTGTTGCATCTAGAGATACTTTTAAGTACAAAGTACATCTTTAAAAATTCATGAAATTCTAGTGAAGATACGCTTATACACTTATATTAAAAGAAGAGATGACAAAAGTCTGTACTGAGAAGTAAATTAAAAAAAAAAGTTGTAAGGGCTTAGAAAGTAGTAGAAAAAAATTATATAATTTTTAAAATTGTCTGTCTGTTTCTTTGTGGGGTCCTTTTACGCGTTTTCACTTTTGCGGGTGAAACCGCGGGGCGCAGCTAGTAATATAATAATAATATTGTAGGATTAGTAAGTTTTTATCAACTATGGTTGACAAGAATTCTACAAAAGACATACATTTTTGGGCATAATATGTACATTATAAAATACAAACTAAAGATTATATTTTAATATTATCCTTTTTGTGGCAGGTGGCTGTTGGTGTTGCAGAAATACAACAAATTGCAACCACTAAGAGCTTGCCGTTTAGCCAGGACTTCCACGAATATTTTATGGGACAGTGGATGTCACGCGTAAGTAATAGCTAATTTCATTCATGACGACCTCTGTGGCGCGTCAGGCGAACGCTTGGCTGCAATACAGAAGGTTGCGGGTTCGATTCCCGCTGGGTGCAGATATTTATGCTTAAAAAATAAATATTTGTATCTGGTCTGGGTGTATTTCTATGTATAATATGTATGTATTTACAAAATAAAAATAAATATAAGTAGTATATACGTTGTCTAGTCACCGTAACACAAGCTTAGCAGCTTACCACGGGGCTAGATGGCGCTGTGTGTTAGTCACAGGATTTATTTATTTATTTATGTATCTGTAAATCTATTTAACAACATTTTCTCTTAAAATTTAATTTAATAAAATGTTATTTTATACAGGTGGGTCCTGATGGCTTTAGCGTACATGGAGCTGCACATCGGACATCGAACGTCGCAGAGAGCTTTCATGCCTCTTTGCGACGTTCACTTGGACCATCGCCGAATATTTGGCGTTTCACTGGTATGAAATAAATAATCAAGTTTTTAGAAGCCCTTTCGAATGTAGATAATTATGTATACTACTCAAAACAAATTAAGTCATTGTACACGAAGTACAACCTGGTGACAGATAGATGGACGAAACATGGAATCTTAGTAAAGAGTTGCATTTTTAACCTTTGAGCCCTATTTTGTGTTTTGAGTAGTATCTATTAGTTAATAGATCCCCATAGTGGTTTTTTTGTGATTATTAACGGGCTGAAACTGTAAGTAACTTTGGTTTGCCGAGACGCCCAACTTATCCTCTGCAAAAGTTCTAGAAAGTGGTAGCTACAGTATAACCGTGGAATCAAAAACTTCCCAGGACTAGAAAAACATACCATTTAATTTTGTGGGACATACGACCGAATACTCAATCGCTACTCAACATTTGAGAACTAATTAAACAAAGAAGCAGCTCTCAAACTCCAAAATTGCCATACCTACTAATTTTAAATTTAAAAACTGCTCAATAATTTAAGAACCTCTCAAATTTTAAATGACGTTTCTGTATTCGGCTGAATGCGGCCATTTTTATATGTTTATAATAAACTCAAAAAAAACAATATGATGGATCCCTGACTGTAGTAAGTAGTGGTAGGAGAAAATGTAGTTTACTTATAATTAGTACTAGCCGTTTTTTTGGAGTAAACGAAAACTTGCTCAAACTACTTTCAACTGTTTTTCTAATGTAATAAATAATGATCATAAATTATTAATAAAGATTTAATTTTCTCCATACAACATCGCAATTTTAAATGGTAACTACGGTTAAGCCACTTTTGTCTCCTCGGCTTATTGATTTTATATTGATGTTTTTATTTGATAGTGTTGCTGATAAGATAGTTTCGGTTCACTTGCACGGCTAATGTTGTCGTACTAACTAACTAAGAATTTGACAAAAGTATCAATATAAAATTCGTAATTCTTTTTTTAAACTTAGTTTTACCGATAAATACGCTTCATAGACGGTCAGAGCTTATAGCCCGGGCTAGCTAAATAATCGAATAATGATAGTAGTGCAAGTCAACCTTATTAAATTATGTGTATTTTCAGTAGGTCTGAGAATACTATCTATTTTTATTCACGTGATTATAAGAGTTGTAACAATTTGTTAATTTTTTGGACCGATTTGAATAGTTTATTAGTAGGGATAACCAAATTAAAACGTAAAAAATGTAAAATCGAGGAGAAAAGAAAGATAATGGTCTGACCAGATTAAAAGTCATTTATTTTTAATAAATGTAATTAATATAAATGAATTCATTTATTATATATTAATATAACTATAACATACATTTATTATATATTATTATATTAGTTAATCTAGTCCATAGTAGATCATAGTTGTAATTATGTTGCATGAATTAGTTTTTACATATATAATTGATTTAGAGTAATTATTGTAGATAAATTAATAAATGTTGATTGAATTAAATATTTTTTTTGTAAGTTATATAAATGTTTTATTTTAAATCCGTTGTGTTTATTATTGATGACCTACTTGTGTTTTTAATTGTTCAACCTAATTTTTTCCTAATGCGTTCCTACTATCATTGACACTAACTGACATTTTTCTGTGTGCTGAACGTTAGAACAACCGAAGCTTGCTTATTTATTTCAATACTACCTTTGTGGCGCGTCGGGCGAACGCTTGGCTGCAATGCAGAAGATTGCGGGTTCGATTCCCGCTGGGTGCAAATATTTATGCTTAAAAATAAATATTTGTATCTGGTCTGGGCGTATTTCTATGTATAATATGTAAGTATTTACAAAAGAAAAATAAATATAAGTATTATATCCGTTGTCTAGTCACCGTAACACAAGCTTAGCAGCTTACCACGGGGCTAGATGGCGCTGTGTGTTCGTCACAGGATTTATTTATTATAATACCATAAATATCCTTGCCCTAATTGCCTCCAACCATTCTTTCCCCCACCTATAATATTATATAGGAAATATGAAATATTGAAATATATATGAAATATTTAATAGGAAAAAGAGCGACATCTCTTGGCCAACGCGTTAACTGTAAAGTTAATCATTGGCGCAGGTAAACCACTGGAAAGTGATCCTGTAGATGGGACTCAATCGAGCCGTAGTCGAAAAATAGTAGACAGGGAAACATTCATATTTTTAAATTCGCTGCTCGAGATGGGGACTTGCGTGGCCGAGTGGTTAAGGCACTGGGGTACTGATCCAGGGACGCGAGTTCAAATCTCGCCGCAAGTGATTTTTTGAAGATGATTTTTTTCCTTTAAAATATTTCTACTACATATTTAGTTATAATTACATAACAACTCATGGTAGAGGCACTGTTTAAGACCCATAAAATAAAATGAATATCGCAGTTTTACTCAGAGTCGGATAGCTCATAGTCATAGCTCAACCTGCCGATATGAGTGTTCGTGCGAGTAAAATAACGCTTGGCAAAAAAATGTTATCAAGCTTATGGCATGCTTCGGAAGTCAGGTAAAATAGATGATCGTGGTTGTTATCACAAAAGCAGTCGTTAGGACTAAGAGACTATAAGGTGACCTGAACAATACTTACTAGTAGCTCTGCGAACAGTAGACCTCGCGAACGTCATACAGGGGTGGTGCCCGTATCAATAAAAGTCAACATTTTTTTTATTAAGATTAAGAAATTTTCTAGACATGAAGCAGAGACAATTCGCTCGCTCGGTCAACTAGGTGGGCCATCACATCGCTATACGAAAAGGAGACTCGTGTAGGTTCGTGGGGAACATCGAAGGGGGTAAAGTAACTTATGCGTATCGCAGCTGTCTACATTTTAAGTTTGTACCTATGCCACAATAATACATACCCAATTACAAATTACTAGCAGAAAGGATTATACAAACCCAGCTAATTTGCCGCCAGTAAAAATGTTATTGGCAACATTCGCCCGAATCAACTTTTTTCATTCCTAAAAGAAAATACTCAATAGGTTTACGTGATCTAAAGCCACTGTGTTAGTATTTACGTTTTATTTCCGCTAAATTAAAAGATATTGTACTTATGTACTTATATCCATATCTTGTGTTTTAGCAATGCCTTTAAAATTTCATTAATGTACCTCTACCCCCTAGGTCTGAGCTCTGAGGAAAAACGCCGATCTTCTTTGCAAGTATCATCGGGAACGCATTGTCAAAATACAGTATTGACTTAGCATTTTTGACATACACGTAGATAAAATAACTTTTACTACACACGTGCGATAGTTTTATGCATTGCTGACCACGGAACACTATTACAAAAATATACTTAATAAAAAAAATACAAAATATTACATATAATTATTTATATTTACTTAGCAGGTGTGATCTGTTGGGCCCAACAAATTAGCCGCCCGCGGTACGCGGTGTGACGACTCATAGCTTAATTTTACTACTCCCTTTTTTTTCAGACGTCATCGGCCGCAAATTTGCCGTCTGCAGATCGAGGCTGGAGGCGCAACGGCGGGGAGAGCTGCCGCGCCGCAACAGGGATCGCAACATGATCCGAAGCGCAGTTCAGACTGCAAATACAAGGGCTCTCGAATTGGGTCAAATCTCAATTCGAGAGTTTCTCACAGGGATAGGTTTCCATATTGATTTTCTTGACGCGATAGGTAATGGCGAGGTCCAAGATGTAGCCCAAATCGCCGAAGTCCAAGATGTAGCCCAAATCGCCGAAGTCCAAGTAGACGAAATAGATGACAGTGATGATGAAGACCTACCAGCTGTAGTCATCGCAAGTCGTGCCGTGGAACAACCACGTGCCGTGGTAGAACCACGCGATGCACCTTCATCATTACTGCCCTCTATTGCCCCGGGAATGTGCATAATCTGTATCACCAATCCGGTACAGATTGTTTCAATACCGTGTGGGCACACATCGTGCTCGGAATGCTTTGACCAATGGAGATTATCCTCCATTGGTCAAGGCATAAGATGCTACGTATGTCGGTCAGAGATAGAAAGAACCAATAGAATCTACTTATAAATAGATCCGAGGGCTGAGACCCTCGGATCTATTTATAGGTAGATCTCCCCCCTCCCCCTATCGTGTTTCCGTTTATTTTTCTTATTAGAGTTCATTTCTGAGGATCACTAGCAACACGCTCACAATAGTTTATTTTGGTTACAGGCAACTCTGCCACATTTGTATGCATTTAATTTAACTATTTTTTAAAGAATATGATTTAAGCTCAAATGCAATATGTGTCGGTCCCAAGCCCGGAAAAGAGGAGGGACTGTTTCAAAATAAGCTAATAATATCACAAAAAAACAGGTATCTCTGTGTCTTGTCAGGGGTATTGGTGTCTTTTGCGGGGTGGGGTCCTGGTGATCCAAAATACAGGCCCTCGCCTACCTCAAACACCAGTGCCCCACAATAGGTATACATAATGTTTAGTCATTTCTTAAAACGCTTAAACGACTTCCTATAATATTTTTGTAATTAATTAGTTATTGTTGTGTATCTATTGTAATTTGATTTTGAATTTGTAATTTTTTGTAAAGAAATATATAACACCGTAATTTCTTATTCCTAAGTTTAAAATGTGAACTTTATATTGTGAAATGAATAAATCTTATATCGTCTCGCCTCAAGATACCTTGCGGGCTTATTATGATGTTAATAATAATAGTTTATGCACCGAGGTACTAAAGCCCTGTCTTATATAGCGGGCGTTATATTGAATCCAAAGCGTACGAATGACTCTAGAGAGTTAACTCCCGCACGGAACGAGGGTGTCAAAAATGTACCTAGAGTCCTGAGTGAAGCGTGGGATTCAAGCGCCCAAGATAAAGACAGGCTTTATTACCGAGGTGAATACTTTACTTTACACATCTACGTCGAGACAACAAAAAGTTACAAAACAGCATTTAAGTAACCAAACCAATATATTAATGCAACGTGTATGAATACATTTACAGCTCTATAATAATTAAATTTAACAATGTTATCTCAAAATGAAACCAAACATCGGCCTCAGCTGATGAACAAAAAAAGTTGAGGTTTTATATTAACTAAAACTTTTTGCTTTACCCTTCAGTCGAAATAAAAATAGACGAAAAATAACCTACTTTTTAGTTTTTTTTATGTGTTATGTCTAGGTGGCCAGTTCGAAATGGCCGTATTCTACCAGAACCTTAGTTCCAAATTTAAATTACTTTATGCCCTAGGGTTATAATGAGCACTTTATGCACCTAGAGAATAAAGACTCGCTATACGTTGACCTTTTTGGTTCAAATAAAGTAACTTTGTAGAGCAGTAGGTGTGTAAAATTATTTTTGTTTAATTTTATACCAATTACATACTTAGTTTGAATGATATTATGTTGTTTTATTAATGCAATAAATACTCATGTACCTAAAGTTACAGCTTCTCAACGGCCTGATACAAGGTATGGAACGAGGCTCCATACCAAGGTCACCTTGGTAAAAATCAGACCAAACAAACCGTGTTGATAGCTGTTGTTTTATACCAAACCTATGGATTCTCGTGAGGTCTCAGTTCGGGGCGAACTACTATTTTAATTGGTGGAGAGTAACATAAGATTATGATCCCGATAATTCTGCGGAATTGGGATTTACGCGAGTGGTATATTATATGCTGATCCTACGTTGAACCTATGCAGATCCTCTATGCTAAACCTGTGCTGATCCTATCATGATTCTATGTTGAAGCTATGCTGATCCCATGTTGAACCTATTCTGATCCTATGCTGATCTTATGATAATCCAATGCTGAACCTATGCTGATCCTTTGTTGAACCTATGCTAATCCTATGTTGAACCTATGCTGATCCTGTGCTGAGCTTATGCTGATCATATCCTGGGACTTTACCGCGCAACTGTCGTCGTAACCCTATCCTATCCTGATACCATGCTGACCCTATCCTGATCAAATGCCGATCCTTTGCTGAGCCTATCCTGATTCTATGCCAATCCTATGCTAAACATATCCTGATCTTATGCCGATCACGTGCTGACCATATTATACTGATCCTATCCTCCTGACTAATGCCGATCCTATGCTAAGTCAATGTTGATCCTCAATCAATCAAATCAAAAATGAATAGGTACTGATACTGATACAAATACTGATCCTATCTTATGCCGATCCTGTGCTGATACTATCCTGATCCTATACTGAGCCTATGAAGATCCTGTGCTAATCCTAACACAGCATTTGTATTGAGGTTTCTGTTTTAATTTTCTTATCCGATTTGTATTTTTTTTACGATTTTTATACGTTTCCCGGGTCGGTTTCAGTTTCGATTTCGGGTTCCTGTAGGGGACAGGATTCAATTTTTAATTAACCTTTTTATTCCTTTTATTATTAATTCCTAAGTAATTATTGTTAGAAAAAAAAAAATTGTAAGTGAATGGCTTTAGAAACTTAGCTATGATGCCACCGAGGAATTGTTGAAAGATGTTTGCTGATCAACGATCCAGCCTCACTCTTGCTACACACACGTGTAGCAAGAGTGGATCGTGGATACGTACGCTTACACATTTGGACACGTAGATAGTGATAGACACTCACTTTATAATTTCATTACACCCATCCAAACATTATCTATGGTTCATTGTATCGTAAACACTTTCCCCCCTTATTTATAAACGCTAATGAATGCGCTGCATAACTGTGCATCGGTTGTCTTTTACTGTCACATGAAGTTTCAAAGTTTACTTGGTCTCGACTACTTTGAAACTGAAAAACTTTTACCCCACACTTTGTTTTGAATCGTCCTAACACTCCCACCCACACACACACACCCTCTCACACACAATTACACACCCACAAACACGTAGCTGCGGGGCTGTACCTGTCTACCCAGAGTCTCACGACGCTGGGGTGAGCTGGGTTATCCCTGCTGTTCACGCAAACCTACACATTCACACACATAATATATGAACCACACCTAATCTGCTTAAAACTGCTAAATATTGTATAATACCATATACTACCTTACCTACGCCCGAGGATATCTTGTCTTGTAATATCTGTATTTGGTCGCCTGCGATACAAGCATTGCTTAGTGCAGGGGCCGCTAGTTACTCTCTAGCAATATATCAATTTCTTTTTTAATGTAAACTTTATAATGTATAAGCTGGAATTGTAATATTTATGGCAAATGAATAAATTATTATTACAGACAGAGACAAACGTCACCTAACTTAGTCATGGGTAAATAGTATCTTGTGAATAAGGGTGTTATTGTATATCTCCATGCATAAGTGTAAATTGTAAATTAACTTATGGTGGTTGTCATCATGTCATTTTGTTGCTTGGGTCCGATGGTGGAGGCCTGGAGACTCGTAAAGTGGGTTGTCAAAACCTTTGTGCGGGCTCCAGTCTCCACAATTTGTCTTTTTATGTTACACCTTCTACTATAAGTACTTGTAAGAAGTATTTCTAAGTTTTAAATTGTGAAGAAGCCAAATAAAGTACTATTATTATAATCCTATCCTATCCTACTAATATTATAAAGCTAAAAGTTGTTGAGTATTTGCATGATGAGTTGTAGTTTTTGCGTGATTGAGTAACATACACAAATGTTACTCAATCACGCAAAAACTACTGAACCGACTGCAATGAAACTTGGAATATAATATAGGTAGCTTGGGATCTGGATTAACACATAGGCTACTTTTTATTCCGATATTCCCGCGAGAACGGGACTTACGGGCGCAGCAAGTATTAATAATAATAGGATTTATGCGTGTAGGTATTATAAAAAGTAGTTATAAGAATGAATGAGCTACGCTTTTGAAGTGTAAGGCTACGGCCGCATGGGTAGGAGCTACTAGCTAGGTGCATCAAATAGTAAGCAAACGTTGGATTTATGTCACATGTCTAGCTAGCCTCCAGGCGCTAAGCAAGCTTCCTGCTAATGCGACCATCCTTATGAATTTCTTCTAAAACCATTTAAATTTACCAACCGTAGAGTTAAATGAACGTTAAACCCATGACGATATTGTAGAATACGATGGCTGCAGGAGTAAAACGCATCTCGTCTTCGAAGATAATTAAAACTGCTTTTATTGATACCTATTTCACTCTTTTATTGGACAGTCCCAAACATCTTTACAAAAAATATGTAACATTTAAATATCTAGAATAGTCTAGCTAGACAGCTAGAGAATATGTGTCATATAAACCTGGAAGAGAAAAATAAGTTAAACAGAATAGTGGAAATTATAAAATGATATTTATTAAGGTCTGTGTTTAACAGTACGATAATGATGATGTGTGCGGTCTTAGTCCGTTAAATCCATTTAGGTATGCTTACCCAGAAGATCTAATTACTCGCAACATGCTAAATTATACAGGAGTGAAATAAAATCTATCTAGACCATGTTATAGGTATCTATCATATTTACCTATTGACATGGTCAAAATATCTGAATTTTGTAATAAATATTTAACAAAATTATATTTAAAATAAACTTAAGTTACTTCAACTTGTTCAATTTGGTAAAACACACCCTGATAAAGTGATTTTAACTCTCCGCTTACGCCTAAAATTAATAACCTATCCTAATCCATTTTTTGCTACCTAAGAAAGATATTTCAATCCTTTTTGTGGTTAGACTGTACCAATATCCATTATCTCTGAACATAAACTATCTTTTGGAGGACGGATTAAAAACAAAGATCAGACCTCTCACACAAAAACCAATCTTAATCGCCTGAATGTGTATTAACAAATAATCTGTCAACTTTCAGAGACAAAGAATTAGATTCATTTTTTATTATTTTGATTCAAAATAAAATTTCAATTTCAATTTCAATTTCAATTTCTTTATTGCATAATCATGTGAGTACAGATGGTGACAAAATACAATATTGTGTGATCATGAAACCCTTTTGGGCGTAGCAATGAGTCTATATAAATTAAATTCAGGCAAATGTTATTATTAATAAGGGTAAATTATATTTTTTTGATTTTATTGAATTTATTGAACGTGAAGCAGGTCAATTTATGACGACCTCTGTGGCGCGTCGGGCGAACGCTTGGCTGCAATACAGAAGGTTGCGGGTTCGATTCCCGCTGGGTGCAAATATTTATGCTTAAAAATAAATATTTGTATCTGGTCTGGGCGTATTTCTATGTATAAACATGTAGGTTACATGGTAGATGCTCTGTAGTTTGTAGTTGTGTTTTCTTGCATCTTTTACAGAAACTATGGAGTAGCACCGTTACATCAGCTTTTATGGACTCTATGCACTGCGTTTTCTTCTTGCAGACCTTGCTACGGACATTTCGGCCAATTTACTTTACCTGCATATTAAAAATTCAATTTCATTTCTTACATAAGGGTTACCCATATTCATTTTACTTCATGTTTACTAAAGCAACAACAGATCTGAGACTGGGTTTCTAATCTCTTATCTCTCTATGTCCCTTATCTCTCTAATGTCCCTTATCTCATGGTGTCTGCAATATATCTCATAAAATCCATTTAAGTGAATATTACATAGGTATCTCCATAAGTAATAAATAATGCATGTGTCTCACCAATAATAACATGTTTCAGTCTATGGGACTGTTGTTTAATGAAAAAGGTTTTGTGACTGCCCTTTAATGTCTATAAGGTTGGTATTTGGAAAATGAACTTGTTAGAAATATTTTACTTTTTTAGCAACATGTGTAGGTTGAACTGGTGTAGCTGGGGCCGGTACAATTATTACTGGCACAGCATTTTATATATAAAAACAGCGGAAAGTTTGTGTGTGTGTATGTATGATTGTTACTTCTTCACGTAAAACCCACTGAACCCATTGTGATGGAACTCTAGATAGCTGGAGACCTGTAATAACACATAGGCTACCTTTATCCCAATATTCTCACGGAATCAGTACTTACGCAGGTGAAACCGCGGAGCAGTAATAGTAAACAATTAAAAACCAACTTTTAACTTTAAGTACTTCTAAAAGTTAAAAGTTAGTTTTTTAATTGTTTACAACTTACTTTTAGGGCATTTATTCGAATTTTTAACGCTACTTTCCTATTGCCGAAGAAGACGACCCTTTATTGAACGCGCTGGTAGTTTTGTTTTGTATTATTTTCGACTCATTTACAAATTCAACATTTTTGATTCCTCTTTAGTAAGAGGTTTGCCTTTCTGGAAATAAATGCAAAGTTAATAATAAACTGAATGAAATAGTAAAATTTAGAAGGTATGAAACAAAAAGTTAGGTCCGATTCCTATTGAACGACGAGCAACAACAAATTATGTCACAAATACAAAGGTATTTATTACCTTCAGTTTTTATATTATAATATTGGAGCAACAACCACATTTGTCTCCATTATTTACATTACAATAGAAAAGCCTTTACACCGACTCCGCGAAACTTTTAGAAATTCTGCTGACTGACAGCTATTGACAGTGACAATTCATATGATATACAATAACGTTCCATTTTATGTACTATTGTCAACAGTAGCAACATGTATCATCGATGTAGGAATCTTCATAAACATTGCGGTCAAAATCATAACCCTCCTTTTGTCCTAATCAGGAAAGAATGGAATAAAACGTTTTTTTTATTTAATAAAAAACAACTAGTTATTTTCAGAGATGTTACATTATCAGAATGTTACATTAATAAAATTATAAAAGGTTTTATTTCAACATTTTGCATGAAACGGAATGGTCAAGAAGGACGGATATTCATTTTTTATTTCTTAACGGTTGTAAACCGATTTTGCCCATTTGGAAATTAGCCAGTGTCAAGTATTGTTAATATAATAATATGCAAGTTATTTGCATGAGTTTTGGCGGGAATGCGTTAAGGAGATGTGTTGCTAAATTTTCATTTTTGTGAAACTTAGTTCAAATGCGTGTAAAATGTTTAATTTCGGGGGCATATTAATCAATTTAGTTTCGTAAAGGTGTACAAGTGTAAATAAAAGTGAAAATCGGTGCAAAACATGGACTTTAGCTTAGTGTTGTCTCCAAAGCTCCGTGAACAAACATTGTAAAAAATGCCCCCCCCTTTTTACAATGATTCCCTCGACTTTAACTATGACAACTTGACTGTTTTGTTCAATGCAAATAACTTTTTTTTTTTTTTTATTTCTTATCGGTTGTGAACCGATTATGGCCATTAGAAAATTAGCCAGTGTCATGTATTTTAATATATTATGCAAGTTATTTGCATCGAAACAGTCAAGTCGTCATAGTTAAAGTCAAGTCTAGGGAATCATTTGTAAACACGGCGGCCATTTACAAACAATCTTCACGGAGCCTTGGAGACAACACTAAGTCAATGTTTTGCACCGATTTTCACTTTCATTCCACTTGTACACCTTCACGAAACTAAATTGATTAATATGCCCCCGAAATTAAACAATTTGCACGCATATGAACTAGGTTTCACAAAAATGAAAATTTAGCACCACATCTCCTCAACGAGTTCCCGCCAAGACTCCCGCAAATAACTTGGAAATATTGATAATACTTGACACTGGCCGAAAGGAAAAGCCACTTTAAAGAAGAATAAGAAGAAGTTATTTGCATCAAAACAGTGAAGTCGTTTTATTTATAGTCGAGTATAGGGAATCATTTGTAAATACGTCGGCTATTTACAATGATTGTTCACAGAGCTTTGGAGTCAACGTTTAAGTCCATGTTTTGCACCGATTTTCACTTTCATTGCACTTGTACACCTTCATGAAACTAAATTGATTAATATGCGTCCGAAATTAAACAATTTACACGCATTTGACATAGGATTCACAAAAATTAAAAATTAACAACATATCTCCTCAACGCGTACCCGCCAAAACTCGGGATCACCAGTTATAAGCTAGCTTGATATTATAATAAGCTACAATCTCGGATAGCTCATTATTTTGGATTACGGATAGGTTATTAATTTCGGGCGTAATCATGATAGTCAACAAAGAGTTTATAAATTGTCATAGAACCTACTTTTAATGTATTATTTTAATTTATCTACCCATATTTATTTGTTACAGGAATAATGGTTTTGGTGGTGACTACATTATTTAAACCTATATTTTTAGGTTTAACACATTTCTTATTAAAACAATTTAAATGGATTTCATAGATTTATTTGTTTTATTTCATAATAAACCTGACATGTAAGGAACCTCTTGATGATCACAGGTAGACCCCAAGCTTTACAAATAATTGGCATAATTGTATGTACAAATTGGCTGATGGTAACTCGTATGAAGTACAGGTTACCTAGCTAAAATTTAGGTTTTATGTAGCTCATTCTAATACTTGTACACAGTATAAGTATAAGATAGAGTTCTCTATAATTTTATCGGTTTACAATGTGAAATTCAATCAGGAATGTAAGCACGTGCTAAAATTATGCCAGGCCATAATGTTAGCATCTACATATTATTTGTTCACTTTCACAAAGCACTTGCCACTATCAGTAAAGACTTCAATGATGATTGTTTGTTATCATTTTCTCACTAGGTATAACAAATGCTAAACTGTACCTACATTTTTAATATATGTAGCATCAGCTCCGCTGAAATATAATGCCTTTTTGATTGACCATCTTCGTCCTTATTATCACTACCGATATAAATATATCTATTTAATAGTAGGTATAGAAGTACTTTTGACTGCCCATTTTCACAAAGCAATTACAGCTAAGAAGATAATGATTATTTTGATCATTTTCATTATCAGTTATTGTAGACACTATAATAACTCTTGATTATCTGTTTTTTATGAAAGCACTGTCTTGTAATGCCACTACATTTTCTTGCAGAGCCTCGACTGGTTGAAATAATGTGTGTGTCTTTCTTTCTGACTGTATCAATTTAAGGTAGGTAGGTAGACAAATTGTTGTTGTTTCGCCGATCTTTATTCTCTTCATCATGTCTTCAAATGTCTAAATATAAATTAATAATATTTATTTTCGATTCATTGCCACGATAAGATGGCGGATTTGACTGCTGGAAAAAAATCACAAAACTGTTGTCAACTTGAATGAATGATGTTATGCAAGTGAGTGAATGAGACATAGACTAATGTCCTTGAGAGATAAACGAGCATCTGATTGGACAACAGATTTAAAAATGGCGGAGGCGGGCAGCGGGGAAGTGACCACTCAGAGCCTGGCTTCCTTTTATCAGGCCGTACATTATCTGGTTGTACAATATTTGTACGGACCGATATTGTACAACCTGATAAAGTACAGTCAGATAATGTACGGCCTGATATTCCGTGTACATGTACACGAATTATCAGGCCGTACAATATCTGGTTGTACAATATTGGTACGGGGTGATAAAACGAGACCATGGCTTCCTTTTATCAGGCCGTACAATATCAGGTCGTACTTTAACTGGCTGTACTTTACCTGGTTGTACATTATTGGCTCCCATCATTGTTATCAAGTTAATCAGTGACGACCTCTGTGGCGCGTCGGGCGAACGCTTGGCTGCAATGCAGAAGGTTGCGGGTTCGATTCCCGCTGGGTGCAAATATTTATGCTTAAAAATAAATATTTGTATCTGGTCTGGGCGTATTTCTATGTATAATATGTATGTATTTACAAAAGACAAATAAATATAAGTAGTATATCCGTTGTCTAGTCACCGTAACACAAGCTTAGCAGCTTACCACGGGGCTAGATGGCGCTGTGTGTTCGTCACAGGATTATAAAAAAAAAAAAAAAAAAAAAAAAAAAAAAACATTGGCGCAGGTAAATCACTGGAAAGTGATCCTGCAGATGGCGTCTCAATCGAGCCGTAGTCGAAAAATAGTAGACAGGGAAACATTCATATTCTTAAATTCGCTGCTAGAGATGGGAACTTGCGTGGCCGAGCGGTTTAGGCACTGGAGTATTGATCCAGGGACGCGAGTTCAAATCTCGCCGCAAGTGAATTTTTGAAGATGAATATTGCCTATAGTATAGTTATAAAACTATTGTAACGAAAATTTAGTCGCTCAATCTCTGCGCTCAATGGTGTTCATAGTAGACTAGCTGCGCGCCCGCGGTTTCACCCGCGTAAGTCCCGTTCCCGCGGGAATATCGGGATAAAAAGTAGCCTATGTGTTAATCCAGGACCCCAGCTACCTACATTCCAAGTTTGATCGCAATCGGTTCAGTAGTTTTTGCGTGAAAGAGTAACAACCTCACATACATACATATTTACATATAAACTTTCGCGTTTATAATATTAGTAAGATTCCAAAGGGTTTGAGTCATCTCGTATATACCTATCTTTGGGCTGGATAAAAGTATGGATTGTCATAACCATAACATAATAAACTGTTGAAAATCTAATAGGCACCTACTCATTTAATACAAATTATAAACCAAAATGATACAAAAACAACAAGAATCTATCGTCATAAGTGGCTGGCTTAAGTAAGGGAGTTTCAAGGTACCTAGGTCGCAAGCTACCTTACGTTTGACAGTTTTCTCCTCACCTCGAACTTGAGGAGAGTTAGGAATTCCTTAATTGAAGGACATTTTTGTCCACTGTGTTAGATAGAATGAGGATAAGTAGAATCGAGATGTTGAAGAAATTGTTTAAGTATAGGTACCAGTGGAAGGCACGGGTAACAGCTAGTATTCCTATAAATAAACATTTTAGTTCGTTAGTTTCCTATAGCAAGTACCTACCTAATTTGTTTTTATTACTCACCTACCTATCTGTTTTATGTGTTGTAATAATTGTAAGTAGGTAGGCATTATGAAAAATAAAAAAATAAAAATATGGCTTTCTTTTAGCTAACAAACGCCTATGCGCCAACTACTATGTGCCTAAACTGTGACAATACTTAACATTTTACCCAATATTTCAATACCTGGCAGATTAGGTTATCTCTATAGATCTACTTATGCAATAATCGAGTGTACTGAAGCCTGGCAGCAATTGTTTCCTGGCTTACGCTCGCTGCCGCGGTTGGTAGCTTCAATAGGTGCTTCATGGGAGTTCTTCTTTGAAATAACACACCGACATAAGTGGATAGGTACATTCTACGGTTCGAATCGCTTTGTTTTATTACATATCGGCATTGTTGCAACGCTCGCCGATTCTGTGTTTTTTAGCCTATTTGGAGGCTCCTTCCTCAGGGTAGACGAAAAATAAGTAGACTAGGCATAGTCTTGGAATAGACTACGAATAGTCATGGAATAGCTAGGAATAGTCTAAGATAAGGTCCGGAAGTCGTTCAGTTTAAGCATTGCATGGTACCGATTTTTGCAGGTTTGTTGTCGGGCTACTACCGGACGCAAAACGAGCATGGTAGGCCCCATTATCTTAACTGATCGATAGGGTAAAATAAAACTATCGATTGTTGTTACAATTGATCCGATAGTATCGATTATATAGTTGATATTGAGCTTGCTTTGCTTATTATTATATTAGTGATGGTATTGTACCAAACTTATCGATACGGATTTGTAACAACTATCGAATGGCAACACTCATCTTATCCATTAAGTCAAATAATACATGGTGGCACTTTTGAATTAATACTTTATTTTATTTTAACATAAATAAATAAACTATACTTACTACTTACAATAATAACAAAAACAACATTTATACCGACCTATAAAACAAACTATTGATTAGGTACAAATACTTGCAATTATATAACAAGTTTTAAATTATATGACGTGATTTTTAATAATATTCTGAAGCTGATTACCACACTTTAATTATTGATATTTTTATCACCCAAACTTCATAATGAAATTTGGGTTTGGGAAGCCTTACAAAGTTTACTAAATTTAGGTATACAAAACACTTTAGTTAAAACTAGAATAAACTAATGATCAAAATTTAATTTCATTTAAAATAAAACTAGTTCTAACTACACAAAACGCGTTTTTGCAAGTTAGTTAAAAAACTGTGCCAGTCAACCGAGGTCAAATTTCATCGGATGGGAGTAGCCTCCACTTTCAATACGACGGTCATCGAATTTTAAAGCTGGCCGTGCACCAATGGATTTATAATCACGAGAAATGTATGTGCAATAAACAAATACTCTTACGGTAAAGTAAAACATAAGTGAGGAAACCGACATGCCCTAGAATAGAACTCATTACGGTTCGAAAGGTATGAGATATTCGCCAATCCGGAGCACTCTAAGCGTCTTCCTGACTAAAACCTCTGAGAGGAGGTCCTTGTCCAGCTACTGGGACCAATATAACGGGGCTAACTTCAACTTTTTTTGTCATGTTATCCAATGTTCCTTTATAATTTTTATAGTTGTGTGAATTATTATTGTTTCATTATTTAATTTTACTTTTAACCATACTAGCTGCGCCCCGCGTCGCCTGCGTCCCGTAAAAAGTAACCATTCGTTATTTCCGGTATCCAGCTACCTATATTCCAAGTTTCATCGCAATCGGTTCAGCAGTTTTTGCGTGATTGAGTAACAAACACACATACATACACACATACCTACTTATAAACTTTCCGCTTTATAATATTAGTAGGATTGTCACCCTTTGACAACTACTGTATGTCGATGTTGTCTAATTTCTTTCTTTAGTGTAAGATTATTTCTTTAACTAGGTACATGAAAACTCTAACATAAGGTGAGCCACACCACTATACGAAAACAAGAAGACTAGGTACTTAACTCTGTGTCCTAATTTTTTGAATTAGTTTCTTTCTGCTCGTTATAACTAGTTTTACTTTGAGTTTAGTTAAAACGAGCAATAGGCAAAATAATTTAGGATTAAGCATGACATAGTTTAAAAAATATTTATTAAAAGATTTAGGGTACCTAGTATAAATAATTATCAAACACTAAAGAAACATTTCATTCTATTTGACTTTATGCGTAAAAACACAGAAATCTCATTAAGAAAAATCTATTGGTGCACGGCCAGCCTCGGGATTTGAACCCACGACCGTCGAGTTTGTCTTGCAGCCCGAGTGAAAGTCGAGGCTGCAAGACATACTATTATGGCATTTTGATGTGTTCTTTGTTTTGGTTGGAATAGTTTTAAGTGACATGCTTTGGAAAAACGCGTTTGGCTAGCAAGAACTAGTTGTAACTGATATTAAATTTTGAGCATTAGTTATATTATCTAGTTTTAACTACGGTGTTTAGTAAAACTAGTTCTAACTGGGGAAAACGCGTTCTATCTGAAAATTTGTTTAAATGTAATATATAGTACATGTGGCAGAATTGTCCGTAAGATAAATAAACTATTATAAGCGTGTTGCTAGACTAGACTAGACACGAGGGCGGGGAGATCTTGGACGCCTCGCCTCGACGTTGGGCAGGTGCAGGCGCACGGCGCTCCTCGATGGCGACGCGACGCTCGCGCTGCAACATCTCGGATGTAGTATTTCTACGGGGGCTGGAATAAAATTTATGTAGTGTAAATAATAAAAAAAACGCTACAGACTGTTTACATGATTATATTACTGAACAATGGGCTTGTATGAAATGTTGCATGTTTGGTTGTTCACAGCAATTGTCTACACTTTTTCATGAAAAGGATCATCTAACAGAATACTATGTGCCTAGTTGGTTTTGCAAAAATGAATTATTGAAACGCAAAAACTGCCTTTAATAACCCATACATTCTGGCATTAT
The DNA here is from genome assembly GCA_949358125.1 of Idaea dimidiata. Classification (NCBI taxonomy): domain Eukaryota; kingdom Metazoa; phylum Arthropoda; class Insecta; order Lepidoptera; family Geometridae; genus Idaea; species Idaea dimidiata. The sequence continues at coordinate 6,675,824 of OX442339.1, read as the reverse complement.
TTCCATGGAGTTCACACTCCGGATACTATACGCTCTATGCATGTATTATCCTGGCCACCTGTCGCTGTATCTGGGTTTTGTGTTATTAAATATTATAGTAGAATCTTGCTCCGGGTCCACTATAGCCCTTAATATGCGATAATGTAAATAATATTATGATCAGTGTAAAAAATATCGTCAAAATAATATGATGATTGTAAATAAAAATATGATCACAAAAAAAACCTCATGAGTGGCTTTTTCTCATCGGAGGGCGCGTTCCGAAGCCACACTAGAGTCATAGTTGTAAGAACACTTAACGGTAATCGAATACATCCCATTAAATAAACAAATTTTGATTCTTGATTCTTAAGCCTGCGTATAGTACATATTTATAAAGTATTTGCCTACTTTTTTTATTTGAATAAGCCTAATCAATGAACCACATAGATTCCTACTAAGTATATATTGTAAAGAAAATGTTATAAAATATATAGATATAATTAAATAATACTAACTTGGTCGTCCATTGATGTTTAGCTTCTTTGCCACCGGCACTGGCGAGTCAAATATGGCCGCAGCTGGCGCAGCAGATTGAGATTCTGAAAGTATACAATATTTTTGTTTATTATTTTGTTAAATATTATCATGCACTTTTAATTCCTTGTTCTACACTCTCGGGCATGATAATTAATTATCAAGTTTCTTCATCTCCTTGTATATTACTAGGAATTATTAAAAATGAGAAGATTATTAATTTCAGAATCGGGATCAAAGGTATCCATTTTCCATCTTCAAAGTTTCATCTAACCCTATATTAAAACTCACTAAAATCGGTTCAGCGGTAGCTGCATGCGTAGTTTCACCACACAATTTCGGTATCAGGATCAAAGGTATCCTAGGCCTTTTCGAAGATTTCATCCTACGTCCTATTTATCCTATACCAAAATTCAGCAAAATCGATTCAGCGGTTTAGACGTGATAATGTAACAGTCAGACGGACAGACATAAAAACAGAGTTACTTGTTACTTTCGCATTTATAATGTTACTAGCTGCGCCCCGCGGTTTCACCCGCGTAAGTCCCGTTCCCGTGGGATATCGGGATAAAAAGTAAAAATAAAAAAAAGCCTATGTGTTAATCCAGGTCCCCAGCTACCTATATTTCAAGTTTCATCGCAATCGGTTCAGTAGTTTTTGCGTGAAAGAGTAACAACCTCACATACATACATACTTACATACAAACTTTTGCGTTTATAATATTAGTAAGATTAGTAAGGACAGGAGGAACTAACTTTTGTCCATTTTTCTATCGTTTTCTGTTGGCATGAAGGATCCATATTTAACAATCATGAGACGGGCTTCGTCTATCGATCATGGTCTACAGATCCATGGGTAACCTAAAAAGAAAAAGAAAATAATTAAACAAAACACTGTAAGTTTGACTACATTTATATACCTATAGCGCTGTCGATAGCGCGTAGGTTGCTATATATTGTGATTTAATCAAACCACAGTAGTATATCTCTGTAAAACAAAGATTTATTTTCGTGAACTTTGAACTTGAGAGGTTATGTACCGGTATACAATATTTTTTACAAATCAAATTACTCACCTGTAAAACAAAGAAACGACAATTGAAGTTCGCTGTAAGGGTGAGTGTTCTTCTATAATTTAAAACACACATTTGTTTTCCACGTAAAATCCGTCATTTCACATAATATTTATTTTTCTTGTTTACGGACAACGACACGACATCGACAATGGTCATTGTACCATAGATGATAGATTGATTGAATGAGTCCGGTTATTGTACAGCCAGATAATGTACGACCTGATAAAAGGAAGCCAAAATGGTCGCAGAATACGTGGCTGTACAATATCTGGTTGTACATTATTGGTCGTGCAATACGGGGCTGTACACATGACCAGTTCTTTTTTTTTAAAAAGAACTGGTCATGTGTTCGGTTGAAAAGCAAAAATACTATAGTTTCATCAGCAAACTCGTCAAGCTGTGGTGTTTTGCTAAACTACGGACAACACAAAATAGATATTATTAATATTCGTTTACTATATAAATATATATATCATACATAAATAATAAAAATACTATAGATTATAAAATACATAACATTTTATATAAAGTATCAACACGTATTAGTATAATTAATAAAATAAATACAAAAAATATTTGATTGTTAAAGTTTAATTTTATTTCTATGGATGTATTTAGCTAGAATTTTGACAAAAGGAGAGAATGTTAGCGAGAAGAGGATTTTTATGGATGTAGGACGAAGAACATCGTCAGGTAGAGTATCATACAGAGATAAATTCTGTTTAGGGCAGTTGAAGAATATGGAAGAATATGTGATCCGGTGTACCATCTTCAAGTCCACATTCACAGATAGAGGATCCCTAATCCTGAGTTTGGCTAGGTGAACTGGAGAACATTATGGCGTAGGCGACAAATTACACTGGTGGTTATTTTGTCAAATTGGCGGAATTTGAAAAACCATGGGCTCATTGGAATTTCCGGTTGAATGTCTCTGTAGTATTTGCCTTTAACAGTTTTAGATTCAATCCATCTTCTAGACCATGTTTTCCACATGAGTGGTTTGGCGATAGCGCAAAGGTCGTGTGAGAACGTGTTGAAATGTTCAAGTGAACCAGTATGTATGGCTTGCTTTGCACATGAGTCGGCGGATTCATTTCCAGGAATGCCGCAATGGCTTGGAATCCATGCTAAGGCTACTAGAATACCAAGAAATTTAGTCTCGCACCACTGAACTTCTGTGTAACGTCAACTCTAAACAAAATTCAAAAGCCACATAAATGACAAATTATTTTTCTGGCAACAATGCATTACATGTTTTATTAACAATGACATGGGTGACATGGGTGTTGATTATCGGGTAGACGTTTAAAATATATACTTAGACGGTTCAATCATAGATCTTGTAAATTTTTGCTACACAAAGTTGTAATGGATAATTAATAGAAATATATTTTTTATTAAGTCCTTGCCGGTCCATGATAGACAAACAACAGAGTAAAATCTTTTATGGCTTCGCACGTTTGTGCAATATAGCCAGGCTATAATGGACAAATACTGCGATCCCAATTAAAAAAAAAAAAGAACGAATGATAACGACAAGCCACGCCCTGGCCATAAACAAAAACAGGCAACCAATGGGACACCGATGCAGCATGTGCTCCTATTGGTCGATTATGTTTATTTCTACCAATAGCAACGCAGTGTACACGAATTATCAGGCCGTACATTATCTGGCTGTACAATATTTGTACGGTGTGATAAAACGAGACCTGGCTTCCTTTTATCAGGTCGTACATTATCAGGTTGTACTTTATTTGGCTGGACTTTACCTGGCTGTACAATATCAACTCGTTCCAACATTGTACAGCCCCGTATTGCACGACCAATAATGTACAACCAGATATTGTACAGCCACGTATTCCGCGACCATTTTGGCTTCCTTTTATCAGGTCGTACATTATCTGGCTGTACAATAACCGGACTCAGAACACTTCACGCAGTGCGCGCTCGGTAGACTGTGATGTATTTATCGTCAGTTAGGTTGTGAAAAATAATGTCTGAGTAAGTAATCTACGTCTACCTCTAGTAATATTCAATCTCTTTACGTGTTATTAACGCTTTAGTACCTGAAAAATTGGTGGTTTTAATTTGCATGACGCCAATCGACATTTTCGTACTAACATTCCGGTGCAGGAATTGTCTCGAAATTTATATTTTAAATTTTAAATACAATTTTATAGGAAATTTTATAGAGAATTCAGAAATGTATGTATGTCATAGTATTTGATATACCAGAATCGAGAAAATCCGCGGAAAAGCGAATGCTAAATTTTACGGCGGCCATCTTTTTCAGTAGCTTGCCAGTTTTCAGGTAAAGCGCTAGCCACACCTGCCAGCTGAAAAGATAAAAATATTGAACGCTGTCATTTTGACAGGTAACGTACCAACATCATGGAAATCACAGATAATATTACCCATTTTAAAACCAAATTATAACCCATCAGATATCACTTCTTACCGCCCTATTGCCATGTCTTCCGTAATAGCCAAAATAGCTGAACATCTAGTTAAAAATAGACTAGAATGGTACATCGAACACAACAACTTGTTGTCTGACTCCCAGTATGGTTTCCGCAAGGGAAAGGGTACTATTGACAGTATTAGCATTCTCGTAACGGATATCCGTTTATCATTTTCACGAGAGATGTCTCTTGTCGCTTCCTTTCTTGATATCAAATCTGCTTATGACAATGTCCTTTTAACAATTTTGAAATCCAAACTTCAATATTTAAATGTTCCTCCCATACTCATTAATTTTATTATCAACATAATGTCAGGTAGAGTAATAAAACTTGGAAACACATCTCGGATTCTATGGAAGGGTCTACCACAGGGCTCTGTGTTAAGTCCGTTGCTTTATAGTATTTATACTTATGACCTAGAGGGATCTTTAGGACAAAAATGTCATTTGCTTCAGTATGCTGATGACTTAGCCTTATATTGCTCAGATAAACTAGTAAATAGTGCCAGTCATAAATTGACAGATGCATTAAGACAGTTGGGTCGGTGGATGGACACCAATGGACTACAGCTGTCCGTACCCAAATGTTCTGTGGTGCTTTTTTCAAGAAAAAGATTACCACCTCCTGTAACTGTGAAATATAACGATGAAACTTTACCTGTTAAACACCAGGCCAAATTTTTAGGCGTCATACTGGACGCAAAACTCACAGGTTTACCCCATGTCGAGTATATAAGTGGGAAATGTGAACGCAGTATTAACTTACTCCGATGCCTTACGGGTGTTTGGTGGGGTGCTCATCCTTATTCCCTGAAGCTGGTCTACAGTGCTCTAATTCGAAGTCTTCTAGATTATGGGACCTTCTTGTTGGAGCCATGTAGTCAGGCAGCTTTGGGGAAGTTGGATGGTATCCAATCGAAGGCCTTGAGGGTAGTCACTGGAGCGATGAAGTCTAGTCCTATAAACGCCTTACAGGTAGAGTGTGCTGACCCACCATTAAAACTGAGGCGTCAGTATCTGTGTGATAGGTTTTTATATCGCGCTCTTCGATTTTCCAATCACACAGTTATTGATAAAATCAAAAACTTATTGGAATATATTCATCTCAGTTATTGGACTCATAAGCAATTACCATGCTTAGTTAAAAGTATGCAAAAGTTATTAAATATAGAGACACCTGTGTACCGCTCTCCTTGCCTTCCGTTATTTAGTAGTCCCTATGAAGCCGTGATTTTATCTCCAAGTGTGCACGATAATGTGGATGTCGATAAAAATAGTAGTTGTGCTCATGAAGAATTTAAAATCTCTGCTAACTCCCGATGGGCAAATTGGCATTTTATATTTTGTGATGCGTCTAAATTTTCTCCAGATGGATGCGTTGGTGTGGGAGTCTATCACCACCAATATAATATAGTCCAAAAAACTAAATTACCTCCTCAATCATCAGTGTTTACTGGAGAGTGTGTTGGTGTACTCAAATCAATTGAGTATATATTGCTGTTTAAACTACGTAAAACAGTCATTTTCACTGATTCGAAAAGCTGCTTAACAGCTCTTCAACGGTTTCCATTTAAAAGCCAAAGTCACTTTCCTGTCATTTTTGAAATCAGAAATAAATTGTATAGGTGTGTGATGAAAGGATATTCTGTTGAGCTGGCTTGGGTTCCTGGTCACACAGGTATCCTAGGAAACCAAAAAGCTGACGAATTGGCTAAAGATGCTGTAGTTGGAGGAGATGTAGACCGATATATTAATTATCCTCATGATTTAATGAGTCAGTCCAGACTTTCTCTCCAGGAAACCTGGGACAAGGTTTGGACAGACAGTGCTAAAAGCAAGGCTAAGTATTATTTTAAAATCAATCCGACAATCAGTAGAAAACCTTGGTTCTATCGCATTAGACTTTGCAAAACAACCACATCCATCTTAATCAGGGCACGTCTTGGTCATGTTTGCAGTCCTGCTCACCTGGCTAGGATCGGTGTTGCACAGGATGCCTCATGTGTTTGTGGTTGTGAAGAGGCTGATATCAATCACGTGATTCTTGGTTGCTCTCTCAACAATAGTGTTAGACTCTATGAAAGCCTTTTTAACCTTCATGTTGAATTTCCTACCAATGTCCCTTGTTTGTTGGCATCGAATGATCCATATATATATAAGGCTATATCCATGTATATAAATGATAATAATATTAAACTATGATGTATTTATATATTTATAGATAAATTGATATGTTTTTTTTACCTACTTCTAGATATATACGTTTTATATTTCTATGTTTACTTTCCTGATTCTAATCTTTTCAAAATTTCGTTTTCATTGTTGTACATATTTAAATAATGTACATAGCTCGGTTATTTTAATATTATTTGTTCCCTAAGTTTCATAAAAAAAAAAAAAAAAAAAAAAAAAAAAAAAAAACGAGAAGAAAGAAACGAGACACTGGCAGATGGATGACGGGCCAGCTATTCGATCACTGTGCTGATCGACTAAGAAAAAAAAAAAAAAAACACTTGTCCAACTTCGTGTCCGAAGTGTAACAATCACCACACGCTTAATAATTCTCAATTCTTAGCGCTGAGTACTACAGACAGAATGTCTATATTACCTAATTTTAAAGTCTGCTATAATTGTTTTAAAGCTGGACACTACTCTAATCAGTGTAGAAAACCCGGGTGTAAAATATGTAAACGAAAGCACCATACGCTCGTGCATAGGTCCGAATCGAATGCAAATAGCACGAAGAACAACTCATCATTGGGCGATCAGCGCGTAAACAACAAAGTCAAGGTCACGCCTCCCGCTGCAGTCCGGCCGAGTCAATCCAGTACCAAAGCGTGCCTGGTCTCGAGCGGCGGTGATGCTTTAACACTTTCAGCAAATATTATGCCCGACTCCCATTCGAACCATTCTGGCGATGTTTTGTTATCGACTGCGATAATCAAGTTATACGATTATAATAATCGTGAGCATAATATGGCGCGCGCATTGCTTGATTCCGGTAGCTCGTCATGTTTAATGAATGACTGAGAGATTGCATAATAAATTAAACTTACCGTACATTCAGGTAGATAAGTCAATTCAAGGCATTAATAATACTATATCTCACATCGGTAAAATGTGTCGAGTTCACATTAGATCATTGAATGAAAACTACAGTACCGAACTTAAATGCTTTGTTTTGCCTACGATTACTGATAACATACCAGTCAAACAAATAGACGTGCGAAATTTAAATATTCCGTCTAGTATTAATTTATGTGATCCGAACTTTCACACGCCCTCCGCAATTGATATTATTATAGGAGCTGACGTGTTTTGGGATTTATTAGGATCAGAAAAGATTTCGTTAGGTTACGGAAATCCAACACTTTATCAAACTAGACTTGGCTGTTTAGTTTGTGGCCCAATTAACAGCGGCCATGTGTCATTTCCTTTCACACCTATAAAATGTAATTTTATTAAAATTACAGAATGCGGGAATAATGTTACTTCATCATCGAACGATATCGATGACATTCGAACCCAATTAACGCGGTTTTGGCAGCTTGAAGAAGTATGCCGTCCGTCATCGACTTATTCTGAGGAGGAGTTACGATGTGAAGAACATTTTGTGAGAAACACAACCCGATTGCAAAACGGAAGGTTTTGTGTTAAAATTCCATTAAAGGAATCCGTGGACGTATTAGGTGATTCGTTATAACGCGCAAAACGTTGTTTTCTCTCCATGGAACGGAGACTTCAGAATCAGCCTATTTTAAGTAAAATGTACAAAGCGTTCATGGCAGAGTATATGTCATTGGCTCATATGACTGAGTGTGACATAGAAACGGAAAATAAATGTTTATTTATTTCTCATCATGGTGTGCTGCGTGAAAGTAGTTCTACTACCAAATTACGCGTAGTTTTCATTCAACGCAAGCGCCCCTACCAGCTCTGGTTCTTCATTTAATAATATCCAGATGGTAAGACCCACCGTTCAAGATGATTTACTGTCGATTTTACTCCGTTTTAGAATGTATAAGTATGTACTCTCCGCAGACATAGCAATGTTTTACCGTCAGGTTTTAATAGATGTTTCAGATAGGCATCTGCAGCAGATCGTCTGGCGTGACCATTCAGGTACCAGTCTTAAGGCATATCAACTGAATACGGTGACGTACGGGACAGCAAGCGCTCCCTTTTTAGCGACGCGATGCTTAAAGCAGGTTGGCCTTGAGTGTAAGGATCAAAGAGCCTCAGAGGTAATACTACATGATTTTTACGTGGATGACCTTCTGAGCGGCGAAAATGACCTTGATCAAGCGCTACTTTTACGTGAGACTGTCACCAATGCTCTTGCTTCTGCTTGATTAACACTAAGGAAGTGGAAGTCCAATGAGCCAGCCTTAGGATCTGAGGACCCCGCTCTGCCCCCTCTCAATTTAAACATTGGAGAGAGGGAAGTGAGCAAAACACTGGGTCTAAGTTGGTACACGCACTCAGACGGTTTGTGCTTTCCTATTGACATTCCACAGGAAACTGCGAATACCAAGTGTGATATGCTTGCAGTTATTGCTCGTATATTCGATCCTATGGGATTATTATCACCTTGTTTTATTCGCATGAAAATTATGATGCAAACCCTGTGGCTTGAGAAGGTATCGTGGGATGAGGATCTGTCGATAAACCATAAGCATATTGTTAGAGAATGGGATACCATCATGGAATCTCTACCCGCACTTAATGACTTGCAGGTTCCTCGTCACGTAGTGTGTAACTCCTTTAGGCTGCTGGAACTGCACGTGTTCTGTGATAGTTCTGAACGAGCCTATGGTAGCTGTATTTTTGTTCGTAGCATCAGTGAACAGAATGAGGTGCAAGTTCAGTTGCTAATTGCTAAAAGTCGTGTCGCACCTATCAAGCCCGTAACAATACCGCGGCTTGAGCTTTGCGCCGCTTTAGTAGGAGCTCGCCTTTATGATAAGGTTAAAAAATCTCTACGAGATCAGATCTCAAAAGTCATATTCTGGACAGACTCCATGGTAGTGCTAGGTTGGCTGAGAATGTTACCAATCAAACTGAACACTTTTGTGCGTAATCGCGTAGCAGAAATACTAGAAACAACCAGCACTGGCACTTGGAGACACGTCCCTACACAACATAATCCCGCAGATCTGATATCACGAGGTGTAAGTGCTAAGATAATGCAATCGTTAGACCAATGGTGGTCTGGTCCATCCTTTCTCCGATGCGATGAAAATTCATGGCCTCGTACTTCTCAAGACAAATTATTAGATTTACCTGAAACTAAAATTGAGATATCCATACACGCGGAGTTAAGTAATAATGCAACAAATAAATATGCTATTGTTGAATTTCAACGGTTTTCTAAGTTATTGCGACTTCAAAGATCTGTAGCTTATATATTTCGCTTCATTCAAGCTTGCAAAAAGCAGAGCGTTTCGTCCAGTCACTTGACCACGGACGAGCTTCAGAATGCATTAAAATGGATAATTATTCAGTCGCAAAGAGAATCATTTCCAGAATATAATATGTTGCCTAAAAAACAAGACCTACCTAATAAGAGTTCACTTTTAAAATTAAATGTTTTTCTCGATAACGACAACATAATGCGTGTCGGTGGTCGTTTATGTAATTCAGACTTTACGTATGAGAAAAAACATCCTATAGTAGTCCATTCATGCTTTTACTAAGCTTTTATTTAGATCTGAGCACCTAAAACATATGCACGCGGGACCTTCGCTGCTTTTGGCTACCATTCGTGAATCGTACTGGCCATTAGGCGGTCGTAATTTAGCCAAAGCTACTTATCATAATTGTGTTCTATGTCGTCGTATTAAGGGTCAAACTGTTGTTCCCCAGATGGGCAATTTACCATCCGACCGGTTTTCGCCAGCTGCTTACCCCTTCCAGAATGTAGGCGTTGATTATGCAGGCCCATTAGTGCTGCAAGTCGTCAAGGTCGCGGATGTAAACTTGTCAAAGTATACGTAGCACTTTTTGTGTGTTTTACGACCAAGGCTATTCATTTAGAGTTGGTAGGCGATTTAACGAGTAGTAGCTATCAACAAGCCTTGCGTCGATTCATAGCTAGGCGGGGGAAACCAGGTAATATTTATTTAAACAATGGGACAACGTTTGTAGGTGCCTATAATGACATTTCCAACTTTCTAAAGAGCATTACTAGCTCGGTTCCTGAGGAGCTAGCTAATGAAGGAATTAATTTTCATTTTATACCTGCCTATGCTCCGCACTTTGGTGGTCTTTGGGAGGCTGGTGTGAAGTCGACTAAGTACCATTTAATCCGAGTGCTGGGCAATTGTAATTTAACCTATGAAGAGCTTAACACGGTCTTAATCCAGATAGAGGCGATTTTGAACTCGAGACCACTCACTCCGTTATCATCGGACCCAGATGACCTGTCGCCGCTGACACCAGCGCATTTTATCATAGGACGAGCGTTTACTTCTCTTCCAGTGGATCACCACGACTCCTCTCGTCAATACCGCACACGCTTTCAAAGAATTGAGCAACTACGTCAACATTTTTGGACGAGGTGGAGCAAAGAATACGTCTCCGAGTTGCAACAACGTGTTAAGTGGCGAGCGTGTATGGATACCCTGAAGTTCAACACTCTCGTTGTTATCAAAGAAGACAACATTCCTCCACTGAAGTGGAAGTTGGGTCGCGTGTTGTGCCTTTATCCAGGCAAAGACGGAATCTCCAGGGTGGCAGATATCAAGACAGCATCAGGCGTCGTGCGACGTGCTTTCGCGAAGATCTGTCCTCTCGTGGAAGCTTCTGGTTGAAAGGCGACCTTTCAACGGCTGGGGGCATGTTAAGGACTAGCTCCTCATAATATCTTTAGAGCAAGCCCTACTATAGCGTTACTAGCATAGTATCTAGATGTACAGGTAGCTACCTATATATATATTTTGTTAGCGTACTTGCGAATTAGCCTCCATTAAAGGAACATGTACCAGGAAGCTCTTAACTTTCATTTAACACCTAAAGTGGATAGCACCCCCAACACCACTCTCGAAAACCATGAAAACCACACCCATGACGAAAAGTTGATATTATCGTGCAGTCGCCATCTTGGATTAACATTTTGACAGCACTATCGGCTTCATCCCTCTCGAAAACCATGAAAACCACACCCATGACGAAAAGTTGATATTATCGTGCAGTCGCCATCTTGGATTAACATTTTGACACCACTTTTAGCTTCACCATCCTTGAAAACCATGAAAATGATATCCATGACGAAAAGTTGGTATTTTCGTGCATTCGCCATTTTGGATTAATATTTTGACAGTACTATCAGTTTCACCACCCTCGAATACCATGAAACCGACACCCATGACGAAAACGATGTTTCTTTTTTGGTATTATTTTCTGGGTTTTTTTTTGCATTGACATCTGTTTCTAAAGTATTCTCAAAGCTTTAGTCCGCTAGCTAGTCGGGAAGTGCCTCAAATCGCAGTTGCAAGATTCCGCCCGGACCGACAAATAAATAAACAAACAAGGTTAATAATTGTGAGTGTATAAAAACGTGGAAAAAAAAATGAAAATTTAGCAATAACACATCTCAACTCGTTGCCGCCAAAACTCCAGAGGGACATTGACAACATGATGGCCAAAAATACGTAAGGAGTCTTGGCGGGAACTCGTTGAGGAGATGTGGTGCTAAATTTTCATTTTTGTGAAACCTAGTTCATATGCGTGCAAATTGTTTAGTTTCGGGGGCATAATAATCAATTTGGTTTCGTGAAGGTGTACAAGTGGAATGAAAGTGAAAATCGGTGCAAAACATTAACTTAGTGTTGTCTCCAAGGCTCCGTGAAGATTATTTGTAAATGGCCGCCGTGTTTACAAATGATTCCCTAGACTTGACTTTAACTATGACGACTTGACTGTTTCGATGCAAATAACTTGCATAATATATTAGAATACTTGACACTGGCTAATTTCCTAATGGCCATAATCGGTTCACAACCGATAAGAAATAATATTAATAAAAATACGTAAACCAAAAGCGCCATATTTATTTGTTTAATTTTTTTCGATTAACAACTTTTGAAAGTTCATAACATAGATGGTGTTGTAATAAAATAAAAATAAATGCTTAAATTAAAATAAATAATTTTTTTGTTGAATTAAAAAGTTTTTCTTCAGTTAAAAATTATTATTTTCCTTTTTTAATTTTTGAGACGTGATCTGAATATTATTTATTGCCTTATCAATAAAATACAACTGATTTTTTATATGAGGTGTATCGCCAGGTAGCGCCATCTAGCCATGAGGTGTATTTTGAGCATTTATTTGACGGACGAAAATTTGTTCGCATTTGACAGTCTATATATAAGATTAATGGTCTTTGATGATACAATTCAAATTAAAAAAGATAATAAAATTCTTTTGTTCTGTTTCATTAAACAAAATAATTGGGAAAATGTTAGTTATGAAGATATTTTCGAAGCAATAAAAACCCTAAAACATAGAGTTTCAGAATTAAATATGAAAGAAATTACATTTTCAGAAATATCAAAAATTCATTTAAAATGGCATAAAATACGCACTATCATACGATATTTATTCCGTGATACGTCAATAAAAATTAACGTCTATCATTCATTTATTAAAACTCCCAAGAAAGATGAAATTCCAACGATCCTCGAAAAAAGTCATTCAAATCATATTTCAGGTCATGCGGGTTTTCATAAAACCTATAGAAAAAAAAGAATAGTTATAAATGGGAAAATATGAAACGAGATATTAAAGAATTCATTGAACGTTGTAAGTCATGTCAAGAAAACGAAGTAAGCAACCTATGGAAATAACTTCTACATCTACACAAGCTTTTGAAAAGATAGCTTTAAATATAGAAGGCCCTCTTCCTTTAACAGAAAGTGGTAATAAGTATGTATTAACTCTTCAAGATGACCTTACAAAATTCTCACAAGCATACGCACTATCTCAACATGATGCTGAAACAGTAGCAGATTGTTTTGTTCGAAATTTCGTTCGTAAATTTGGTATTCCTAAAATTCTCCTCACCGATCAAGGAGCAGAGTTTACTTCAAACTTGTTAAAAAAAGTTTCAAAATTATTTAGGATGAAAAAAATAAATACAAGTGCTTATCATCCTCAGTCCAACGGTGCATTAGAAAGAAGTCATAGTACTTTAGCTGATTATCTTAAACACTATGTAAACAATGAGCAAACTAATTGGGACAAATGGTTAGATTTCGCTATGTTTTCTGCCAACACAAACATTCATACGTCTACTCAGTTTACCCCTTTCGAGTTAGTGTTTGGCATAAAACCTACTTTACCAAGTTCTATTATTAAAGAAACGGAATTTAAATACACTTATGAAAACTATACAAGATGTAACAGGTAAGCCCCTTTAATCCGAAAGGGGGTTGTTCTAGACGTTTAGGCGAACAACTTTTGTTCTACGACTTTTGAAAATTCGAAGTACTTTTCGAAAAATTTAGGTGTAAAGTTTACTTGAAAATCAGCTGTATCTTAGAGTTCGAGGTCATTGACTTTATGTTGTTCTTTCATTTAGTTTGGTCTACTACAATCAAACCTTCAATTACCTTTATTTTCAAAAACAGCTGTTTTTCCAGTGAAACATAATCTCAATTTTTTTTAAAAAAAAGTTCGAATTTTCAAAAGTCGTAGAGCAAAAGGTGATCGCCTAGACGTGTAGAACAACCCCCTTTCGGATTAAAAGGGCTTACCTGTTACATCTTGTATTGATGACTTAATTTTGAAGTTGCAAAAGTCACATGAGATAGCTAGAAATAATTTAGTTAAATCAAAAGAAACAAACAAAATAAACTACGATAAGAAATGTAAGGAAGTTAGGTATAAGGTCAATGATTTAGTCTATTTAAGTAATGATCAAAACAAGTTAGAAACAACGAAGAAATTAGCACCTTATTGGTTAGGACCATATAGAATAATGGAAGTACATTCACTAGTTAATGTTACATTATGTATATAAAATAAAAAGGTAAAGGTACATACTAACCGTCTGAAACATGCTGTTGTTTCAGAATGAATAACCACGGTTGGATCATCATTGTAGCTCTTCTGAAGCTGTCAAGTTTCGTCTTAAGCAATGATAAGGTTTACAATATAACTGAGATAGGTAAAGCAGGAATTTATTTTGAACATATAGGAAAGGTTAATCATTTTGATAGCGAATGGAATTTAGTTACATATTTAGATTTGGCAGATATTTATAAGAAAATAAATTTAGTTGATAGCATTTACGAGCGGACTAAGTTAATTTGCGATCATGACAAGTTTAATAAATTAGCGATGTGTCAAACGTCATTGGTAGTTTTAGAACAAATAATTCCACAATTACATCAACAAGGCAATCTTCTTAGTGAATTAACTGGAAAAAGTAAAAGAGTAAAGCGATCGTATATTGATGGAGTAGGTAGTTTATTCAAAGTGTTATTCGGAACACTAGATGTAAATGACGCTAAGAAATACGATGAAGAGATTGGAAAATTGAATAAAAACGAGCATGTTGCGCTTATGTTATTAAAAACACAGTTGCATATTGTCAGAACTACAATTACAAATTTTAATAATAGTATTACTGATCTTACAATTAACGAAAAAATATTTAATAAGAATTTAGAAATACTGAAAAATCATACTAAAAATGTTAATATAAAGTTATTTGATATTACAACAAAACAAGACTTAGATGAACATTTATCTCTTCCAACTCTCGTAATTACAGAAGTAAACAATGAAATTGGTACCATTATAAATACAATATTATTCGCCAGGAATAATGTGATTCATCCATTTATAATTACTTCAGAGCAATTTGCAGTAGAGTTACGGAAAACAGTACCGCACTTACCCCCACAAACGAAATATCCACTAGAGTTGAATCATTTGAATATGCCTGAATTATTAACTCTGCCTAATTTAGTAACTTATTGTATGAACGAAAAACTTGTATTTATTATTAAGATCCCATTGATTACTCAACTTTCTTATGATTTATATAATGTAGTACCTGTACCAATTAAGAATAGTGGTTATAATTCTTTTATTTTTGTGTTACCTAATTTTAAACTTTTCATGATTTCCAGTAATAAGTTACATTATGCACACATCGACGATTTGTCAAAATCATGTAAAAAGATTACAAACGAATTTACATTCATATGTAAGTTGAATACACCTATATATTCTGTACATGGTAATAGAATTTGTGAAACCGAACTAATTTTTAATAATATAAAATTGCCATTACAATGTGATACTAGAATGAGTGTAATTGAAAATGAACAGTGGATTAAAATGTATAGTACTAACAATTGGTTGTATGTTACACCAAGAAAAATAATTAGTACCCTAAATTGTAAAAATAAAGAACCAGTAGATATAGAGTTAGAAAATACCGGAATATTGTCAATTTCGAATAATTGTAAACTTTACACTGCCAATATAGTTTTACAAGGTTTAGAGAGCAACTACAATTCCTTTTTACCATCTTTAGATATAACCTTAGATGACTGTTGTAAGAAAATAAAAAGAAAAAATATCACAATGTTAAATATTACACCTTTGCAAATACATGAACGATTAGATCTAGACAGTTTAGGTCAAGCTAGTCATAAATTAGAGAAAATAGATGAAATTATAAAGGGTATAGAAAACGAAACTACGTTCAATAAAGTAATTAATAATGCATATTTTGTATACATAGATGGATCGATCATAAAAATAATTTTTGTATATGGTGTTTACAGATAATAAAATAATAAAAAATAATAAAATCTTTATTGGCCACACTAAAGTAACTACTTACAATAGATATAGTTTCCTAAACTAACGTATCAAATTTCTAGTTAAGTAGGTAATTAATTATAAGTAAAAAGAAGAATCACCATCAGACCCCGAACTAGGATCGAGTCCTGTATCTCGGGAGTCTATACAATAAAATTTGTTATATAGACATTTAACAAATTTTTGACTCAGTGGAGATGCCAACAAAGAATAATTAGGTTTAGTGTATTTAGTTACGTAAATTTTTGTTTTAAGTAACAATTTAATATAGGTACCCAAATTAAGCGTAGAGTGACGGTATGTGTAAGTAATGAGTGTGAGGGTGTGTTGGTGTTTGTGGGTGTGTGTGTGTATAGGTGAGTGAGGGTGCGTCTGGGGTGTGTGTGTGTATGTGTGTGACTATGGCTTCTTGACATTAGCAACGAATTGAAGTACGTTCCATTCTAAGTCCCCAACTAAGGTCTCTATCTCAAGGTAGGATAGATTTGACAGGAGACCCAACACCATTGTCTTGGCCCTTCTAACTCTGGAGTCACGAATATCGCACAGCTTTAGGATACGATTGTATATGAAGGTGTGAATATATCCGGGAAAACGACACGCAAAAGCAGTATTAACACGTTTTTGAGGCACCGTGAACACTCTCTTTTTCAATAAGGTGTGATAGATATCAGAGTTTAGTATTATTCGATGGAAGTAGAGTGTGACTCGAAGGATGAAGAGTTTACGCACGCTAAGAAATTTGGTTTCTCGATACAGTAGATTAGTAGGATAGCAATAAGGTTTCTTATGCGCTACTTTTATAACCGATCTTTGTGCCCTTTCCAATCCTAACATTGCCGTCTTCCCAGCTCCTCCCCACACCCTTATACAGTAGCATATAATAGACTCGCAGAGAGCAACGTAAACAAGTCGTAGAGTTTTGGGGTCCGCTGAGTTACGCAGAAGTTTCATTATATGAACCAATTTGCGTACTCTTTTACTCATCAATACTAGGTGAGGATTGAAAGACAAGCCTTCATCGATCTCAATACCCAAATATTTGATGCAGGTTGAGCGGTCAATTGAGGAGCAACCACAGTCACTATTTGTATCACTAAGGTTAGCGTTACAAGCAGTATGTACTCTTAGTTTCGGGACCGTGACGGGGTCAGATGCTCTGGTTATTCTAAAGCACACAAATTTTGTTTTTGAGATATTCAGGGTAAGGAGGTTAGCATCAAGGTATTTGGAGACCTGACTAAGGGAAATCTGAGCGTTATGAAATGCTAAGTCCCAGGATTTACCGTACGAAAGCAAAACCGTGTCATCGGCGTAACATATATTGTCCGCCGGGTGGGGCAGCGATTCAGAAATGTCATTGATATACGCGAGAAACAGTGTCGGCCCTAAAACACTGCCCTGAGGAACACCGAAATTCAAGCATTCCTCATTGCTGACAGTATCTCCTACTCGAACATATTGACACCTGTCCTTAAGATAACTTTCAAACCACTGAAGGGGCAAACCTCTGATTCCAAGGTGTTCTAGTTTTTTGAGGAGTATACTGGGCGATATTGTGTCGAATGCCTTTGCGAGATCTAAGAATACACCAACGCAATGATTTTTATCATCGAGGGCACTCGACACCCCATCGGCCAACTGTTGCACTGCGTCCTCGGTAGACATTCCTGCGCGGAATCCATACTGACTTTTTGACAACAAAGAATTAGTTTCAAGGTACCGAATCAGGCGTGAGTTTACTACTTTTTCCATAACCTTCGAAAACACACTCAATAAAGAAATCGGCCTATAGTTGCTGGCTTCATCTTTAGGGCCGTTTTTGTGTACCGGTACCACTACTGCACGCTTCCAGTCAGGAGGAACTGTACCTGAGGAAATACTTAGATTTATGATATGTGTGAGTGGGCGCAAGATAAAGCGCTTCAAAGATTTGATCAATTTCGGTGAGAAACCGTCCAAACCAAGTGCGCTGTTGTTTTTTAAGTTTGATATGATTTTATACAACTCAAACTCATCAGTAGGCTGTAAATAAAAAGACAACGACGTTTGAATTGGCCTAATTTCTGCCACGAGGTCGTTTATTGATTGTTGAGTTCTGTCCAAAATATCCTGAGCCAAGCTCTCTCCCACTTTTGCAAAGTATTTGTTACAAACATTAAGTGAGTCTACCGGGCTATTGGGGATAATTTTGAGTAGGGGTGAAGCAATATTTTTTTGTGAGTTGGTTTCCGTTACTGTCTTAATGGCCTTCCAAAGATGTCTCGGGTTATCCTTGTTTTCCGATAAGATTTTGCTATCGTGTTGGTTTTTAAGTCGCGAAAGAAGTGCTTGGAAAAAGTTACGATACCGTGTGTACACCAATTTTTTTACCTCGTCTTTTGGGTGAGCACGGGCAATTAAATGTAGCCTATCTCTGTGCCTCATGCATTTAATTAGTCCGGGAGTAATCCAAGGTTGTAGAGCAAAACGCGAACGGCTTATTCGCTTACGCTTGGTGTGTTTTTGAGTGGCAAGGTAAAGAATTTCATTGAATTTACTTAAAGCAGCAGTCACATCACTTTCGTTTAGAATTGGGTCCCAGTTAACTAATTCAATTTCCGCTGTCAGACTCTCATAATCTACTTTGTTAATGAAGCGATCGTAAGTGTTATTTTTGACCGGGGAGCATGATATTCCTAGTATGGAGAAGTAATGGTCAGTTACATCAGTACTTGACACAACGCCCAACATAGTTTGCGCCGCCGTTTTTGAGCGGATAAAAATGTGATCTAGGCAAGAGTGTTTTCTCGTAGGCGCCGTGATTGCAGGTTGAAAGCCAGATTCTGACATTAAGCACAAGTAATCTGAAGTGTTAGTGTCTTCGTAGTCTAAAATATTAATATTAATATCTCCAGCCAGCACGACGTTACAATGTTTCAGAGAACTAGTTATATTTGACAGAGACGCTAGGAATGTGTCTTGATTTTTAAATGAGGGTGAGCGATAAATGCCAAGAATTACAAGTGAATCACTAAGCTCTAGCTGAAGGCATTCCGCGTCTTTAAGATTAGGTTCAACAACGTTCGGATTCCATTTGTTAAGCACGTAAGCAACAACACCTCCACATTTATTATTGTTGTGTGTTGTGTAGAAGCTAGAGTAACCTGGGATGTGTTTAACTATTGCACCGGAATCAAGCCAGCACTCTGTTAGTATTATGATATCTAGCTGCATATCTAGTCGCTTTAGTGCCACACAAAAGGAATCAAAGTTTTTACTAATGCTACGAATATTAAAAGTAAGTATTCTAATGTTAACTGAGTTGTCTAGGATAAGTTTACAGTCCTCAAGTGAAGAACAAGTCCGACAGTCAATATTGCAGGATTTATCAAAATCGTTTAATGTATGTATATCAATATTATTCATTTTAGTATATTAAAAAGCTTTGTCCGAGTTATTCTAAGAGTATAATAACTGTCAAACCTGAAGGACCCAAAGGACGCAATTTTTATGACCGTAGTAGATTGGCTTTGTGGACGAATGTGATGTGCAGTATGCATGGTAGGGATTTGATGAAATGTGAAGAATTGTGTGTACAAGGAACGATTTAAATAGAATTTAGGAAAGTCAAAGTATAGTGTGAGTGTTTTGAGTGTGCTTGTGGAGTTAAATGAAGTGTGAAAATAGTTTGAATGAAGTCGGTCCGTCATACATATAGACAACAAATCGGTATTCAAAACAATTAAATCGGAAACAAAATTAGTTAAAATTGATTTACGTGCTATGGGGAGGAGAGGAAAGCAGCTTGAGTTTTTCGTCGAGTGAAGTCCAGCTCTTGATTTGAATTGCAGGAAAGCCCCTTCCTTCGTCTTTTCTGACATGAATAGTCCCATTGTGAATCCAACAAAATTTAAACTCCAATTGACGAGCTCTAGCACGGGCCTCGCGAAATAACCGCCTGTTTTCCGCAGTTAGGCGTTCGTTAAAATACATTTTGTTAGTGGATTGACCAACTTCTATGTCTTTCGGAGATAGGTTCTTTCTAGACCTGGATGCCTGTAAGATTTCATCGCGTTTTGACTTTCTTAAAAGGCGAATTACTATAGGCCTAGACTTGGGGAAATCCTCCTGAGAACCGGGGCCTGCATCTGGTGCTTTCTGGGACTTTCTCGGCCCGGCTCGAGAGACCCAATCAATATCATCACTCCTCAGGGGAACTCCGAGTTTTTGTGCTATGATCAAGGTGGTATGCTCTAGATTTTCACTTGGTAACTCGGGGATTCCTATTACCTCGACTTCATTTTTGATGGAAGATTGGGACAGGGCATTTAAGTTGTCGTTTAACTGAATGACTTGGCCTTTGAGCTCGATGATCTCCTGCTGCTTCCCTTCCAAATAGAGCAAACGATCGCGCGTGCTGGTGTAGAACTCCGAGAAGCTCGATATAGTTTCTTGACACTGGCAAATAGATGAGGTAAGAGTGCTAAGTTGGTCACGGATTTGTGACATATCAGTCCTCATGGATCGGATCTCATCCATAACATCAGCAAGGTCTGGGTGTACCGGAGACACCGGAGTCTGGCCCCTTGAACGTTGGGTCACATTGACTGATTCTTCATGTGTCGGTAAGTTAAGTCTTATCGGTGTCGACGAGTAGTCGCCTGCTCTTTTTTTGCTGCAGATACAGGTAGGACAGATCCATTTTGCTATTACATTTTCCGCAGGGGCTGGCCCGCCAATGCATCCGGGGTGGTATCTTAGATTACATTTTTTATTTGAACATAGCACTGTCCTTTCGATTCCCAATTTATTATTACATCCTCCACAACTGTTTTTGTTTAGTTTTTCGGGTTGAGACATGTTGCTCTGTGCAAATATATACGACCTAAAATTTCAACGATTGACGCGACGTCTGCGTGGTGCGATGGTAAGTGTGTTCGACCGCTGTGCGGAGGGTCGCGGGTTCGAATCCTTACCCGACTTTTCTATCGCCAAAGTAAGTAAACAACAGTTGTGACTCACAAAAAGCTCCGCCTTACTGCCGATGACTTCCAGCATTTCCTCAGGGGGTCACTTGGTGTCTCGCTTCCGCCGCCCACTGGGAGGTGACTTGTCGTAAGATCGCCTCAAGGAGAAACGAGAGGTACCGAGTTTAAGAATCGTCCAATCAGATAATTAAATGCGCAGCGCCAGAGCAACACGTCCGCTCTCCACGGAGATCAAATCGAAGTCGAATTTTCGAGATCGAGATCGAAAATTCGACTTCGATTTGATCGAGAGATCGAGATCGAAAATCGAGATTAGTAAAATATTTAGTATTAAGGAAAATGTTTTGTAATACCACGAGTAGAACCTTAGCGATAGAAGATGCTAGAAATTGTTGTAGTAGAATTACGAACTGTATTAACCTTCGTGTTAACGTGTTAATAATACGAATGATATAGAATTAGAAGACATGCAAGACTCTGAAGAGAGTGTAGTAACTACTTCACCTCTGCGTAGAAGTCATAGAATAGCTCAGTTAAAAAAGATGTGAGTAGTCAAATCTCACATATGATTTAGTGATTGTATTGAATAAATGTTAAAATACTTTATAAGTAATAAGAAATAAATAATAAGAACATATTATTATACCCAATAGATAATAAGATTCAATAATGATAGATAGTAAAGGATAATTGTTTTAAATTATGAACAATATGTAAACTAATAATTAGTTGACAAAAACATAATATGTTTTCTTTTTAAGAAGGGAGGGTTGTAATGTACCAACAATATAATATCAGTCACAAGGACCTTTTTTTTTTTTCTCTTTGATCATTGTCCCCACGACACGGCTTTCTGCCGTTCTGCCATTTTCAAGTTCTGGTGTTGCCAGTATTCGGTTAGGTCTTCATTTTTGTGTCATTTTCATGTTGCTCATTGTGGGTCGGCATCAATCAGTATTTTTTATATTTTTTTTGTTATTAAAATTAGGGAACAGTATATATTTACAAATTCGCGGATTAAAGGACGAGGATAGGATCAGGGAAGTTGGTTTAAAATAATTTACAATATGGACAAAGGATAGAGAATCTACAAATGAATTAAAATACAAATAAATACATGTTAAATTTTAATATCATTTGCATGCATATATATTGATAAAGCTTTATAAATATCAGGATCTAATGAAGAAAGTAAGCAAGGGATAGATGTTGGAAGAGGGACACCAGCGATTCCAAAAAAGTAGAAATATCATTCAAAGGACAATCAAAAAATATATGATTTACATCACCCTCAGCATCACCACACTCACAAGCAGAACTATCAATGATACCAATCCTGGCGAGGTGAGATGGAGTGCAAACGTGTCCAATTCTCATTCGTATCAGGATTGATGTCGCTGTCTTACCGAGTCTGACCTTTCTGAACCAAGGTTTTTTTGTGGTCAGTGGTTGGATATTGTAAAGATGTCTACCCTTTACTCGCGCACTCTCCGTCCACGACTGATCCCAAGTGTTCTTGAGATAAGTTACCGGCAAAGAAGCTAAATCATGACAATAGTTTAAATATGGAACAATATCACCACAGTCCACAGCAGCCTTAGCTAATTCATCTGCTTTAACATTGCCCGTAATACCAGTATGGCCAGGTACCCACGCCAGAGCAACGGACAAGCCTTTCTCCGAGCACTCTAAGAGTTTCTTCTTAATATCATATATTAATGGAAAGTGGTCCCGTGTTTTAAAAGGATATCTCTTCAATGGTAATAACGAGCTTTTAGAATCAGAGAAAATAACTGAACATCGTAATTTCATCGAAATTATCAATTCTATAGATTTAAGTATTCCCAGACATTCACCGGTAAAAACAGATGACTCAGGAGGAAGTTTGGTTTGTTGGAATATTATATGCTGCTGTTTATATTTAAAAAATACTCCTATGCCTACACGACCATCGGGAGTCAATTTAGAAGCATCACAAAAAATGTGGTGTGCTCTTGACCATTTCTCACCAACAGTAGATTTAAATTCCTCATTGGCAGTTACACTGTCTTTCACTAGGCCTATATCCTCGTGTATTTCTGGGAGAGTTATTAACGATTTGAAATCGGAGCTATGTAGTGGTAATTTTGAAGATGAAAATGTTGGGGCTGTAATTGTTAGGAAACGTTGTAAACTTACAACTAAACAAGGTATCTTAGAGTTATTAGGAGGGTTTAAATTGTTTAAATTATGAAGTTTACGTAGTAAAGGGTGGTTGGTAAATTGTAATATCCTAAAGAAAAACCTGTCTGATAAATATTGACGTCTTAAATTCAACGGAGGATCACTACATTCAACCTTTAGAGCATTCAAGGGGCTAGATTTCATGGCACCTGACATAATTCTAAGAGCTTTAGATTGAATAGAATCAAGTTTTCTTAGAGCTGTGACATTGCAAGGAACTAATAGAAAAGTGCCATAGTCTAATATGCTTCTGATCATAGCATTATAAACCAATTTTAAAGAATACGGGTGCGCACCCCACCAAACTCCAGTTAGACAGCGGAGCATATTCAGATTACGTTCACATTTACTAGTTACATAATCTGCATGTGGCGTACCTGTTAATTTTCTATCTAATACAACACCTAAAAATTTAGCATGGTTTTGAACTGGTAGTAACTCTCCACAATACCTGACGTCAATAGAAGGTGGAGATGTATGTTTAGAAAATAAAACAACAGAGCTTTTTGAAATTGATAAGTCTAAACCATTTGTGTCCATCCAGGTTTTAAGATAAAATATACTAAAGCATTCGTCAGTGTGTTACAAGCCCTACCAGTTGCCTTATCACATGTGTACAATAACAGATCATCAGCATATTGCAAAACTTTCGCTGTATTATTTAACGAGTTTTCTAGATCGACTATATATAGGTTATATAATAAAGGACTTAATACAGATCCTTGTGGAATGCCTTTCCAGGCCATATGATAAGTTGAAGAGGTATTTAATTTGACTTATCTACCTGACATCATATTTATGATAAAATTGACAAGCATAATAGGAATACCAAGGTTTATTAATTTTGTTCTAAGAATAGGTATAATGACATTATCTTTGCAGCTTTAATGTCTAAAAAGCAAGCGACTATAGATTCTTTATTCAAAAATTCTAATCGGATATCTGAAACAAAAATACTGAGACTATCTATTGTACTTTTCCCTTTTCTAAACCCAAATTGAGATTGTGACAGTAACTCATGATGCTCAATAAACCACTCCAACCTATTTTTGACCAAATGTTCTGCAATTTTTGCAATTACAGGCGACAGTGCAATAGGACGATATGAATTGATGTCTAATTAAGCTTTATTTGGTTTGAGAATGGGCAACACTAATTGTGTTTTCCATGACAGAGGGACATTGCCTGTCAACATGACAGAAGAGTCTTGGCGGGAACTCGTTGAGGAGATGTGGTGCTAAATTTTCATTTTTGTGAAACCTAGTTCATATGCGTGCAAATTGTTTAATTTCGGGGGCATATTAATCAATTTAGTTTCGTGAAGGTGTACAAGTGGAATGAAAGTGAAAATCGGTGCAAAACATTGACTTAGTGTTGTCTCCAAGGCTCCGTGAAGATTGTTTGTAAATGGCCGCCGTGTTTACAAATGATTCCCTAGACTTGACTTTAACTATGACGACTTGACTGTTTCGATGCAAATAACTTGCATAATATAATAGAATACATGACACTGGCTAATTTCCTAATGGCCATAATCGGTTCACAACCGATAAGAAATAAAAAAAAAAAAAAAAAAAAAACATGACAGAAGGAGTCTTGGCGGGAACTCCTTGAGGAGATGTGGTGCTAAATTTTCATTTTTGTGAAACCTAGTTCATATGCGTGCAAATTGTTTAATTTCGGGGGCATATTAATCAATTTAGTTTCGTGAAGGTGTACAAGTGGAATGAAAGTGAAAATCGGTGCAAAACATTGACTTAGTGTTGTCTCCAAGGCTCCGTGAAGATTGTTGGTAAATGGCCGCCGTGTTTACAAATGATTCCCTAGACTTGACTTTAACTATGACGACTTGACTGTTTCGATGCAAATAACTTGCATAATAAATTAGAATACATGACACTGGCTAATTTCCTAATGGCCATAATCGGTTCACAACCGATAAGAAATAATAATAACATGACAGAAGAGTTTTGGCGGGAACTCGTTGAGGAGATGTGGTGCTAAATTTTCATTTTTGTGAAACGTAGTTCAAATGCGTGCAAATTGTTTAATTTCGGGGGCATATTAATCAATTTAGTTTCGTGAAGGTGTACAAGTGGAATGAAAGTGAAATTCGGTGCAAAACATTGACTTAGTGTTGTCTCCAAAGCTCCGTGAAGAATGTTTGTAAATGGCCTCCGTGTTTACAAATGATTCCCTAGACTTGACTTTAACTATGACGACTTGACTGTTTCAATGCAAATAACTTGCATAATATATTAATAATACTCGACACTGGCTAATTTCATAATGGCCATAATCGGTTCACAACCGATAAGAAAATAATAAATAACATGACAGAATTAATAACCTCCAAAAAATAAACTAAACTATTTTCACCTAGATGAGAAATAAAACTATACGTTATTCCATCCTCACCAGGAGCCGAATCTTTTAGGTCTGATAAGATACCTTGGAGCTCGACCAATGAAAAAGGAGAATTTAAATTAAAATTGCTATTGCGATTGTTAGAAATATTAGAAGAATAATGCGATCTAAAGGGTGTTACACAACCAATGAGTAGAAGAAGTAGAAGCTATAGGCCGATCACGTGGCAAGATTTTTTTAAAAGATAAGGTCTTCTTACCTTGGTGAATCATATTGTGTTGAGAAGTGTTATTAACCTTTGTTATAGTATTATTAGTATTCAAATTTTTTGTTACTATTTTGCTGTTTAATACATCAGCAAATGATCTATTAACTGCAGGATGTAGTTTGCAGGCTTCGAGGTAAGATATTGATTGATCTGCCATAGACTGTTTAATAGCCTTTTGTCTAATATATTCTGGGCAGCATTTATTAGTGGCAAAATGCAAGCCTGAGCACAGGCAGCATGATGCGGCATCCTCTTCAACCTGGCAGCTAGACCCCACATGTTCTTGTCCACATTTGAAGCAGCGTGGCTTGGATCTGCATTGTGCTTTGGTATGTCCAAAACAACAGCAATTAAAGCACTGGACTGTAGGAAAAATGTATAATTCAACGGGCAGGGCATTATAACACATAAACACACGTCTGGGTAGAACTTGTCCATCGAAGGTAAAAACTACAGTTTGTGATGGTTTCCACACTGGATTTCCATCAACAATAACCTTATAATTTAGACGACGGAGTTTTAATATTTTACCACAGCCTATAGGCACATTTATATTATCTAATATTTCTTGCTCTGTCCAGTCTGATGGGATGCCCCGCACAAGACCTAAACGTGTTACATTGAATGAGGGGATGAATGCCTTAAACTTATTTTCAGATAGACATTTATGACTAATAAAACTATTGGCATCTAAATGATTTGAGAAAGATATAGTCATTCTGTTCCTACCAATTTTTTTTACACTTCCGTTGATGATATTGTTTATATTATTATTTATAATGAACCTACCAAATGTAATGGGGTGAAGAGTATAACCATCGCTAGGGCTCACTTCCTTAATTATATGCACTACGGAAGGCTGTCTGAAGCCTGGTATTCTGAACGGCCAACAAGTGGAGGTCGCATAGAAGCGTTTGAATCAATTGGGCTGTCTACGTTCATAAGTGTGATGTGCGATGAAGCTGAGGGGTCTGATATATTTGTTGATTGGGGATTTTCTTTAGTATTTTTTTCATCAATAGTATCGCTGTCCGCGCACGAACAGCAAATGACGTCGTTATCGGTGTCCTTGCAATATTTCTTTTTGCGTTTGTTGCATGTTTTGCAAATTTTTCGTGGTACTCGAGAGCGATTTCGGGATTTAACTTTGTGCTCTGCCTCGGATTCATTAGTACTGGAGACCGTTACGTAGGCTCCTACATGATGTAGGCCATCGTCCCGCTCTCCAGGGTCAGGAGGCTCGTTCATCTTACAGACTAAAACTTACCTACACGAAGATAGAAGTAGGTATTTATACACTAAATTATATACAGAATAAACTAAATATTTATTATATATACAATAATAACAACACTGATCGCTTTTTATAATAAAAAACTAGTTTTGAAAATTTCAAATGAAAAAACGCGCCTATCCTGTTTCGATGTTCCCGCCTTTTTTTCCACAAGGTCCATATTCATTAAGGACGCGACTCATGTGAAATCCCTTCCGATGGAATGGTTTTATTCATAACCGGTATCAAATAGATCTTTAAACAATGTATTATGTTATTGTACATGATACAAGAAGTGTCCCCTTCATTTCAAAAACAATAAAAAATAACTTTAAATATACAGGCAAAGTTACCCCTGTTTTACAAAATAAATCAATTTTTCTTCTAAATCCTTAACCGCTATATTTTCTTATAGGCATCATAATATTAGAAAATACAATACCTAGAACCCCTTCATCGCATTTTTTCAAAATATTATTTTAATCTTCGTTAATTATTGATTTTACGTGTGCATCAGAATGGCGGGTGTACAAATGCAAATTATCATGAATCTAATATGGCTCAAATCTACCTTAATTCTACCTAATTCTACCAATAAAGAAATTAATAGTACCTCTCTGTACGCAAAAAAAACTCAATAAATATGTGAGCCGCCATTCAAACGTCAGGATGGCGGGTGTATTCCTTTTCTGGGCGAAATATCATTCGTCAATATTTATATTCACTGCCATATAAATCTACCTAATTAGTACCCTAAAGAACCGTACGTAGTAATCAAATTCAGGCAAAGGCTAGAGAGTAATTTTGAAAATAAAATTTCGAAACTTTAAATTTCTGCAATGTTGGTATTTAGTAATGGCGGGCGTGTCGAGAATCAGGGCTAAAAAAATTGTACTTTTTTATAATTCTGGCCGTTTAGAAAGTAGCCAGTGTCAAGTATTATATCATAATTGAATCGAATTACTCTATGTTAGCCAAGTACATTTTTTATTTATGAAATAAAGACTATTGACTATAAAGTCAATAGTCTTTATTTCGTAAATGATAACGATAACTTGGCTGTTTCTATAATGCAAATAATAATATTTGCATTACAGAAACAGCCAAGTTATCGTAGTTCAAAGTGGAGTACGTGTAATTGGCGGTTAAAAACAAAAAAATTTACATGAAGTTTGAGACATCGCGAAAGTCCACGTTTAATTTTCATTACACTGTACACTTTCAAGGAATTAAATTGATAAATTATAGTAATAGTAGTATAATTATAAATTATACTTACTACTATTTTAAAAATGTACATGTCAATAAATGGCTAACATAGAGTAATTCAATTTAATTATAACATAATACTTGACACTGGCTACTTTCTAAACGGCCATAATTATAAAAAAGTACAATCTTTTTTAGCCCAGATTCTCGACACGCCCGCCATTACTAAATACCAACATTGCAGAAATTTAAAATTTCGAAATTTTATTTTCAAAATTACTCTCTAGCCTTTGCCTGAATTTGATTACTACGTACGGTTCTGTAAGGTACTAATTAGGTAGATTTATATGGCAGTGAATATAAATATTGACAAATGATATATCGCCCAGAAAAGGAATACACCCGCCATCCTGACGTTTGAATGGCGGTACACATATTTATTGAATTTTCTATGCGTACAGAGAGGTACTATTAATTTCTTTATTGGTAGAATTAAGGTAGATTTGAGCCATATTAGATTCATGATAATTTGCATTTGTACACCCGCCATTCTGATGCACACAACTATTTTTGAAACGAAATAGTAAAATTCCTATTTGACTTAAAATTATATAATGTAGGTAAATGAAATACCTACTAAGAAAGGATATTTTGAAGAATTAATTTAGTTCTGTTTTTCACCACGGGACTTATTTTGTGGAAAAGACTTTACTGTTTTGTTATTCCTATAATTTTTTTTATTAAAATTATTTTGAATCGACTGCCAAGGAAGAAGGTTGCCAGCAGTGGGTCTTCCCAATTTGCCGCGGCCGGGCGGAGGCGCTACCTATAGCAAGACACATTTACGTACCACCGTAAACGCCGTTCTTGTATTTATATCTTGTAAGTTAAATTGCAACTTCCCATAATAAAATATATTCTACTGGTTTTATAGACCTACATTACGCCATTTGTTCCAAACCAAGCTGCCGAAAATACTTCATTTTTCATCATATCAGATTTTTCATTTACAAAATAATAAACTATTGACTTTATAGTCAATAGTCTTTATTTCGTAAATGAAAAATGTACTAAAATAAAATAAAGTTTCTTATTGACTATAAAGTCAATAGTTTATTATTTCGTAAATGATGATGATAACTTGGCTGTTTCTATAATGCAAATATTATTCTTTGCATTATAGAAACAGCCAAGTTAACGTAGTTAAAAGTGGAGTGAGTGTAATTGGCGTAAGTTTACTAACAAAGAATTTTACATGAAGTTTGAGACATCGCGAAAGTCCACGTTTGGTTTTCATTACACTTGTACACTTTCAAGGAATTAAATTAGTAAAAGAAATGGGAATAAGATGGATTGGAATTTAAATAGTAGTAGTATTGATAAATTATAGTATTTATCAAGTATAATTATAAATTATACTACTATTACTATAATTGATCAATACTACTACTATTTAAAAAATGTACTTGTCAAATGGCTAACATGGAGTAATTCGATTCAATTATAACATAATTCTTGACACTAGCTACTTTCTAAACGGCCATAATTATAAAAAAGTATATTTTTTTTAGCCCAGATTCTCGACACGCCCGCCATTATTAAATACCAACATTGCAGAAATTTAAAATTGCGAAATTTTATTTTCAAAATTACTCTCTAGCCTTTGCCTGAATTTGATTACTACGTACGGTACTGTAAGGTACTAATTAGGTAGATTTATATGGCAGTGAATATAAATATTGACGAATGATATTTCGCCCAGAAAAGGAATACACCCGCCATCCTGACGTCAGATTGGCGGCTCACATTATTTATTGAGTTTTCTATGCGTACAGAGAGGTACTATTAATTTCTTTATTGGTAGAATTAAGGTAGATTTGAGCCATATTAGATTCATGATAATTTGCATTTGTACACCCGCCATTCTGATGCACACGATTTTTCACCCAATTCCATCTCGCTCATTTATATGCAATAGGACAAGGACCGTTGCTTATCATCTATCGCCGCCTTAAGATTGTAAGATCATAACAAGGCGTTATCGATTCTTTCCCAAAACTCATTTATTATCTAAACAAGCATAATTAGTTAACGATGCTGTTTATTTGTAGAGTATCAATGTATCACCCAGTAAATATAATTATTAATGAGATTGTTGTTGTAGCTAAGTGATTATGTAGTTTATTTGTAAAAGGACCATAACTTTAGATATAAGCAGGAACATTACAACTGTTAGTTAGTTCTCATCGGTTTGTCAGACAGTTCATATCTGAGTAATCATAATAGTCTAAGTCTAATAGTCAGTATATATTATAGTCTGAGTCTAATATAATATTAGGGGTTAAAGTATGAAATTGCCGATTTGTACTGAAAATCTTAATTGTTTATTTTTTAAATTTTTAACAAATTTATTTAATCAAAATAGTTGCCATTATTATCTATACATTGCTGCCATCTAATGGGAAGGTTATTAATGCCTTTGCGATAGAACTCCGACGATCTAGACTGCACAAACTGTGTGAAAGCATTTTGTACTGCCTCCTGGAAAGAAAACTTCTTGTCACGTAGATAATTGACCAAATCACGAAAAAAATGGTAGTCCGTTGGAGCAAGGTCTGGTGAATACGGAGGATGACGAATGGTTTCTAAGTGCAGTTCCTGAAGGGTCAAAATGGTTTCTCGTGCTGTGTGATGGTGAAGATCGATTCATGAGTCGGGGCTGTTTTACTGCTAGTTTTGTCAACATGGTTCGGAGTTCGGCACAATAGACATCTGCCGTAATTGCTTGACCAGATCGAAGAAAACTATAGTGAATAACACCATGCTGAGACCACCAAACAGTTACCATTACCTTTTTATTGGTAAGTTTTGCTTTAGGACACTGTTGTGGCATTTGACCTGGGGTCAGCCATTGCATTTTTCTTTTCCGGTTATCATAAAGAATCCACTTTTCATCACATGTTACAATTCGATCCAATATTTCTTCATTTCTGTACCGGTTCAACAAGGCAACACAAGTTTCAACACGCGTTTCTTTCTGCAGATCAGTCAAATCATGAGGCACCCATTTTTCGTATTTTTTTATTTTATTGATTTGACGCAAGTGAGTCAATAAAGTGGGTAAGGTAACGTTAAACCATGCCGCTAATTCCTGGGTAGTTTGACTAGGATCGGCTTCCACTATCTCTCTTAATTCATCGTTATTCACCTGTGTGGGCGGTCTTCCTCGTGGCTCGTTCTTTAAGTCGAAATTTCCATCACGAAAGCGTTTAAACCAAAATCGCACGGTGCGTTCATTAGTAGACCCCTCTCCAAACGCAGCATTGATATTGCGGGCTGTTTCTGCCGCGTTAGTTCCGCGTCGGAACTCGTATTCAAAAATCACTCGAATTTTCGCAGTATCCATCTTTCTTGTCTAAATTGAATAACAAAAACAATTGAAAGTCGATATTCAAATGTTTCACATTTTTTAAAAAAAGAACATCACAGAAACCATTTGAAAAAAGTTTCATTCGAAAACCTCAAACCATGAAGATTCTATGTCAATTCAAAGAACCTATTGCAATAAAACGGCAATTTCATACTTTAACCCCTATTACTAAAAAAAACAAAAGTGTTTGACTGTTCCGTTCCCCCGCTCTCTGACCGATAATTCACTCGCAGAATTATTACAAATACAGGACGGAAGCTATTCAATATTAAATATCCGAAACTGTTTCAAAAACGCTCCGATAGTCACCAGGAGGCTGCTCTCGCATCAATGGAGACTCTGGATGACAAACTAGACACACCCAATGATGGCATAGAAACTGTGAAATTGGAACCTGTAAGACTTATCTATTTTTTTAAATATAATTGATAGTTAAGCGTTTGACCACTATCTCACCTGATGGAAAGCGATGATGTGTCTAAGATGTTACCTAGGATGTTACCTGTTCACTCGTGACTTGAAGGCCCCCAAGTTATCTATTTTAATATTAAAACATAGTAAAACTGTGTTTTATTATGCAAAATCGCGAAAACCATAGAAGAAATTATACATAGTAGAAAACAATGTTGCTGTATTTATTTATGTCTGTTCTTCTGCTAACTTTGCAGTAGATTTTGATATGGTTTTCAATTTTCATACATGAAATTTAAAATTTCTTAGTGTTTGTGTTTAAATAGTTTTCATGTCATGCAATTTAAGGAACCTGAAGAGGGAAAAGTGGCAACGAAACTCCCACTCAAAGAAAGAATTCGTCAAAAAAAGTTTATAATGGGTTAGTACACATTCATAATTAATCTCATGGAGTTTTGGCGGGAATGCGTTGAGGAGATGTGTTGCTAAATTTTCATTTTTGTGAAACTTAATTCAAATGCGTGTAAATTGTTAAATTTCGGGGGCATATTAATCAATTTAGTTTCGTGAAGGTGTACAAGTGGAAATAAAAGTGAAAATCGGTGCAAAACATGGACTGTAGCTTAGTGTTCTCTCCAAAGCTCCGTGAACAAACATTGTAAAAAATGGCCCCCTTTTTACAATGATTCCCTCGACTTGACTTTAACTATGACAACTTGACTGTTTCGTTCGATGCAAATATCCTGCAAATATTGATAATACTTGACACTGGCAAATATCCGAAAGGAAAAGCCATTTTAAAGAAGAAGAAGAAGAATTAATCTCATACTTTTTTTTATTCTACAATGTATTTACAATGAGGATCAGTAACGTTTTTAACTGAGAATGCAGATTTATAGAGCTAAGAAATCCTTAAAATACTGTGCAACAATTTTTGTTCTACGACATAAATTGACGAAGTTATGAACAAATTACTAGCGATGTTTACTGACCGGCCGGCGCGGTAGGCTGTGACGTCACAGTGACGGTCCACGCCTCTTAGTCGTTGGCAGCGATAAGGCGCGTTAGTGTTTTCATTGGTTAATTATGTCTTTAATACAAATGAAGTGTTCGATTTAAGTCTAATTCACTTTTTTTTAACTATGTATAAATATATACAATATTTATACATAGTTAAAAAAAAGTGAAGTGCTAAAATGTACAAATACTTCTTTTAAAACGCCCGAAAAACTCTTTTTTAACGTGCCGAAAGACCCAAAACTACGTAAAAAATGGTAGGTAGGAATGCCGTTGCGAAAAGAGATGATAAAACTCCTCCTTCTGCCCAGGCTACAAGACATTGTTGCGAAAATCATTTCGATGTAAGTACCTACATAACTAAACCTAGGTAAGTACCTACTATTTAATTTATATTTAAATGAGAATACATTGGTACCTACGATTACGTGTAGTTAGGTAGGTTAGGTAGGTAGTAAAGGATAACATTGTTTTATCATTGACACATCACTTTTTTTAAAATAAATATTGCGAGACAATTCACACGTCGACATCATTTTTTTTTTTATCCTGGGAAAATCTAATTAAGACCATCAGGCCGCTCTCGGGGGAGAGCGGCCCGGTGAGTGGAGGTCCCCCCTGGTCTTATTGTGTGCCAGGGGTATATCCACAAAAAACCCAGGGTGCCCTTCGTTCCGCTGTGCCAGGGCATCGCCGGAAGCTGTAAGCAGTACATCGGGAGATACTCCGACGGCGGTTGGCCGCGGTCGGCCCCCTCTTACAAACACTTCCAGACACCCTTTTTTAATAAAAAGGGTGGGAAGTGCGATACCCTATCCGAGAGGCGCGGACACGCCTCCGTCTCGGGGCCCCCAAAGCCGGTGGTGAACCCTCCCCCCCCGAGATCACCACCAAGGGCCGAGGTGATTTTTTTATAGTGCTTGTCCTCCACGCGGCCCCTCCTTGCGGAAAAGGCCACCGGGCCCGCTGACACGGGCTTACGGTTGGCAGCCAGGCCCCGGCAAATACCATGATGGCCCGGCACCCTCTTGTAATTTTTTATGGTGGTTGTTTTCCACGCGGCCCATCCTTGCCGAAAGGGCCCCCGGGCCCGCTGACGCGGGCTTACGGTTGGTAGCCAGGCCCCGGCAAATACCACGACGGCCCAGCACCCTCTCGTTATTTTTTTATAGTGGTTGTCTTCCACGCGGCCCCTCCTTGCAGAAAGGACCTCCGGACCCGCTGACGCGGGCTTACGGGTTAGAAGCCGGGCAAGCCCGACTTCCCACCTCGTGCGCCTCTTGGCTTCACTGCCCCTCTTGCAGCTAATGAGCCTATACCTTTGCCTATAGCCTTTTACTATAGTATAAAAGAAATTATTTCCTATAAATCTTGACCCAAACGTTGTTTTCATGACCAAACAAAAATTCGATGGCATGCACCTAACTCCATGTTTGTCATACATTTTGGCCTCTCTGAGAGTTCTGTAGCTAAATATTTCAACAAAACTCTCCTAAAAGTTGCACTATGCCTGAGTCAGCTTAAATATTTGGTACGTTTTATATTTAAATATTACAAAATAACACTTTAAAACAACACTTTATTTAAATAAATTGCAAATAAAATGACCTGCGGTTGGTTCCCGCGCTCCGTCGATTCGTGAGCTACCGACTGCCGCTTGCCGACTCGATCCTGACCGTCTCACTGTGACGTCACACGCATCCGCGCACCTTGAATTTAGGCGACAGAAACAGCGTATGTTTAAAAGTAATTATTCGTAAGTAATTGTCCGATTTGGATAATTCAAAAAGGATTATCGTTAATATGTCATAGAGATGAACGTGGATACTAGTTCTTTTGAATTTGCTATAACTTTACTGATCCTCATTGACCTCACAAGTGGTTGTTGACAAGTGGTTGCTGTTTGCCTCGAAAAACACTATTAACTTAGGATTATTTTATTTCAGATTTATATTAGATTATTTCACTATTAACTTGTCTATAAATAGTGCTCTTACACCACTATTTATAGACAAGTTGAGTAAGTAAGTTTGGCTAAGTAAAATCTCTGTCACATTTTCGTACACGTTGAATACCACTGACAAGAGCGAGGCAACATGCATTATTTAGTCAAAGAAATTACTTGACTTTTCAAAAATACAGGTCTTAAATCCCACGATTAATTGTAAAACAGACAAGTTAGCCGACTGGCTAGCACTCTTTATTCATCTTTACTTATAGTGTTATGTCTCACCTAGTGTTACGAGTTCGCGAGTCGCCCGCTAAATGCGTAAGTTTAGATGTTTGTTTGTGTTTCAATCAAGCAAAAACTACAGAACAGATTGCGATTCAACTTGGTATACAGATAGCTGTAGATCTGGATTAAAACATAAGGTAATGTTAACCTCAGATTCTCGCGGGATCGGCAATTACGTGGGTGAATATATTATTAGATAGGTAAATAACACTTTATTTGATCAATAACAAATTACAAATACAACAAACTTAAAATACCTAAATTTAAAAACTAAATAAAAGTTGAACAAATAGGTGGTCTTCTCGCTTAGAGCGGTTTCTTCCAGGCAATCTTGGCATGGAAAAGGAACTGTTTAGTTATACTGGTAGGTCACGTTGTGATAAATATAATAAATAATTTAAATACACCATAAATAATTTACATCTATAGGTACTCGTATATAATAAGTTCTAATAAGTATATGAATATTATGCAAAAAATAATAAGTTCTCATATATAATAAATACTAATAAGTATATGAATGGATTTATATTCATTATAACATAACATAATTGTGATAAATATCATAATTGTGATTGTCATAATTGTTAAAATCATAAATACCATATTAAATACACCATAAATAATTTACATCTATAGGTACTCGTATCTATTAAGTACTAATAAGTATGTGAATATTATGCAAAAAATAATAAGTACTCGTATCTAATAAATACTAATAAGTATATGAATGGATTTATATTCATTATAACATAACATAATTGTGATAAATATCATAATTGTGATTGTCATAATTGTGAAATTATTAACATAATTGTTAAAATCATAAATACCATATTATGAAAACAAATGCCTACTAAACATAATAAATGAAAAAGAAAAATAAGAATATAAATATGGAGATAAGAAAAAGC
This sequence comes from Idaea dimidiata, assembly GCA_949358125.1. Lineage (NCBI taxonomy): Eukaryota > Metazoa > Arthropoda > Insecta > Lepidoptera > Geometridae > Idaea > Idaea dimidiata. The sequence continues at coordinate 6,639,615 of OX442339.1, read as the reverse complement.
TAAGTAAGAGTAAAATAAAAAAATAAAAAAAAAAATATTACCAATAAATTGTGTACGAATTGCTTAAAGTCTAAATTTCGATTTAAATCTAAGTAACACATAGAGAGGAGAGTGGAGTGAAGGAAGTGTTCAGTATTAATCGGTGAATAATATTCCAGATGATATAATAGTGGTATGCGTGGCCCTGCTCGTGCTGGTGGTGGTGATAATCGGCATCGTGATTGGCGCGCGCGCCGGACCGCCGCTCGAGCGGCCGCTGCGTCTCGGCCGGTACATCGAGACCTCCACTACTTGCGGACAAGTCGAAGGGTCAGTTTTAATCATCATTATCCGGGTGATATTCCCGGTTGCATCCCTCTCGGGAGCCGGAGTTTGTCTCCACTTCGCACGATCTTCGGCATTCCGTGTCGTGAGGTCAAGCCAGCACTTGGGTCTTCCCAATCTGCCACGGCTGGGAGGAGGCGCTGGAGCAATACATTTGTTCCCCTCGTAATTAAAGTAAAATATGACTGTACCACCAGAAGCAACGAACTCGAATATATATGGAAGTATAAATAAATTGAAAAAATGTTCCACGTAAACGGTGGTTGCGGGGCCTAGAACGATGATTCGACCGCCAGTCTGCCACTAAAGATTGTCCGCCGTTGGTCGGTTCAAAGGTCGATCATACGTAATACTGTACGGAACATGTCAGTGTGTGCATCTGCGCCTGTATGACTGTGGAACATATTTTTAGACGAAATTATTAAAAATGAAAAAAAAAAAGTGTTAAGAAACTTGTACAAACACTCTTATTGTTTGAACTCATCGTTACAGACGCCATAATTAAAAAATACTAATAAAATTGAATTTTAGTTGGCTCTTGCCAGAAATTTTGCAGTCCCTTCAGACTGCTGCATACTTGTAGAAGAGTTGTTGCCGATTTTAGATATCGTGCTCGTCGATCCTCTGAATTTCTTTATTGCATGAGCATGTGATGTGTTTCTTCAACCTCAATGCAATCTTCACACTAACAACTGGTAGTGATTACTAGAGTAAATTGCAATATGAACAATGATCTCCCATTCTCTTTCAGAATATTGGACGAAGGCGTCTACAAGTTCTTCAGCATCCCTTACGCTCTTCCACCGATTGAGGACAAAAGATACACGTACGCTACACCTTCACATAACTTGTCTTTCTGTTGGAACGGAACTCGGCCATCGTTCGAACCAGGCCCACTGTGCATGCAGTTCTTGGAAAATGGAACTATAACTGGAGAAGAAGACTGCCTTACGTTGGATGTAGTAACTCCCCATGTTAGGTATGACAGCCCTCTGCCTGTCGTCGTGCTCATTGGAGCCAACTCATTCAGCGGTGGAGTGGGTCCCGCACAACCTTCCGCTCTATACGCTCGCACCAAAGAAGTAGTCTTCGTTCGACCCAATTTCAGACTAGGTCCTTTCGGATTCTTAGCGCTCGATATCTTATCTAAATCCAAATATCCCCCGACTTCAGGCAACTACGCTCTTAGCGATCTACTCGTCGCGCTAGATTGGATCAAGAATAATATTAAAAACTTTGGCGGCGATTCCGAGTCCGTGACGTTGGTTGGACACCGCGCCGGTGCAACGCTCACTGCGGCGTTGACCACCGTCCCCAAAGCACATAAGTTATACTCTAGAGTTTGGCTTTCATCCCCTTCGGTCATATTTCCTGGAGAACCCCTCGATGTTTCGCAGAAAAGTTACGATCAGTTCAAACGGATCAGCAGGTGTGAGGACGTGGAATGCTTGCGAAGAATGCCGACTACCGAAATACTGTCGGCAACTCCAGATATTTGGTTAAGTACTAACATTAGAAGTCTTCCGTTCCCCGATGAATTCAAGCGTTCCTGGTTGGTACTCGACGGAGATATGTTGAGAGTCCACGCGTACGAGAGCTGGGATACTCAGAAGGAAGCCAAGAAATCCGGAAAGGATAAACTATTCAAACCGATGGTGTTCGGCACGACTCAACATTCTAGTCACACTGATATCCTACAGGAAGAGCACATGAACTGGACTAGCGAAATTGTTGAGAAAATGGTGAACTATAGCGTTTTGGGGCAGAAGAATTTGACCGTTGAGGTGTTTAAACATTTTAATAAGAGTTACGAAGGTTTGGTCGAGTTGATGTCGGCTATACGTACTCTGTGTCCTTTGGTGAGTCTAGCTCGATTGCGGTTGGCAGTGCCGATGTATGTGGTACTAGGATCCGGCGCGGGTGGAGGAGCGGCTTCCGGCATGGCAGCCATCAATGCAGACATCGAAGCTATCTTGGGGACATTCGACTCAGTAATGCCGGAGCAAAGGCGCTTTATGGCCGCGATGCAACAGCTTTTCTACTACTTCGTATGGCACGGACAACTGCCGGGCCCTGAGACCGGTCTCATCGCCGTCGGACAAGACTTGCTGCCGCTCCACGGACTCCCGCCGTGCGATCTGCTCATACGCGAAGATATAGTACCGAGATACGCTCATCTCGACTAAAATTGAACCAAAACACTTCGTAGGTAAGTGGGGATTCCGCGGGGAATGCGATGAATGTTGCCATTTTTCGGGTTTAACCTTTCATAAAGATCTGTTGACATTTTTAAAAGTTTTTAATGTAGAACATATACTAGCAAAACTCCACGATAGTGTTTATCAAAGAATCCTCATTGTTTTGCTTAACAACCGAACCTTTGGCTAGTCTTGTAAGTGGATAACACATTCTTCCACTGACCGCACACCACTTGCGCCGCCACCACTGCAGTGGTCAGATTTTGCCTTGCAAAATATGACAAAATTGCTATATTTTTTGCCATCGTCTTAACATCATCTGTCATTCATTGCTTTACCCGTTGAGGTCTTCAAGTAAGTTAAAAAAAACCAATGAGCCCCATTATTGTATAAAACGTTTGTGACAATTCCAGCTATATCGTAGATTTAAGTGCACGCACATTTTCCATAATATAATTTTTAGATAAAATCAATTCTCCAAATAATTATGAATTTTATAATGTAAAATTTTGATCTGCCTATTTTTTAAGGATGTAACAAAAATGTACAATGTGATGATGAATTTTTTGATTATTTTCAAATTATTATTTAGCATAAGTTTTTGACCATAATTATATTTGATATACTCATACTTAGAATAAGACTGAATTTTTTACATTTTGATACAAACGACACATTCTATTTTTTAGTTAATTTGATCTCAATCGGACTGTACTATAGGGCAGCGAAAATTATGAATTCACTTGGCAATTATGTTACCTTGCTTCTTTTATACATAGCGTTATTGAAAATTAGCTAAGAAATCAGTTGCGACTTCGAAAACAGCTAACTTAACGACTTATATTAGTACAAAAATCATGATAATAATTATGACTAATCCATGTAAATAACAGTAAATAATTTTCTAGTGAATAATCCCTCAACATGAAAAAAACCAGAATATTTTCTTAATTTTTGAAGACTGATTTTAGTAATTTTTAATAACACTGTTCATTTTTATCTGCTGATTAGTGATAGTTTAGTGATAGAAATCTTAGCTTGTACACGTTTTTCATTGTATGTTTATGTAAGTATAGTACCCACCAAACTTAACACTTACTTAGTGGCTAGGGCACTAATCTATTTAATAATTTTTATAGTCAAGTCAAAATGGCCCATAATACTCACACTGTGTGATTTTTAAAGTCTGAGATTAATCCAAAGAGTTGATTTGTGGGAGGGTAACAAGCCTAATTTTAATATTGCTTTTACGGCAAAAAGATTAAACTTCTAACTATAAAGTGAGGATATCAAATACAGTTAACGATGCCTCAATGGAGACGCACCCCTCTTTTGTGTGGTCGCTCGGTCGTATTTGTAGAGTGCAGAGTTTTGGCGGGAACGCGTTGAGGAGATGTGTTGCTAAATTTTCATTTTTGTGCAACCTTGTTGTAATGCGTGTAAATTGTTTAATTTCGAGGGCATATTAATCAATTAGTTTCGTGAAGGTGTACATAATACATATGCATATTCAGTAGGTCTGAGAATAGGCTAGATAATATCTATTTTCATACCCCTAAGTAATAAGTCCACCCCTAACTTTTTTTTTACTTTTTGGATAAAAATAATAATAATGTAGCATTAAAAATACTTTGTTTCACGATATTCCCGCGGGAATGGGACTTACGCGGGTGAAAGCGCGGGTTGCAGCTAGTTTTAATGTACAAATAGGACCGAGGGGCCATTGCATAGTAAGACATAAACGAAACTAATTTTAGAGATATATTGATGAAATCCAAAGAACCTTGCATACCTAGAATCGAACTGGGATAAATCCAGAACCAAACCAACCCCTAGACTCAGTTCCCGTTCCGACCACTAATGTATAATTGAGAATCAACTATAAAATTGCCATGTTGTCCTTAGAAGTTTAATCTTGTTGTTTTAAGGTGTATCTAGTTCTAGTTATTTAAAAAAATTGTACTGTTTTATATCGCCATATTGATACAATCGAAATGCATGTCTTGCCAGAAAGCTTATTATGTAATTTATTGTCATTGTATTTGCGTCGATGTACGTGTTGTGTACAAATCGTGGTTTTTGTAAATTGATCCAAATAAATTGGTGTAAGACTGATTTGGTTTTTATAATTTTAAGAATGCCCAGCTGTTAAGTAGGTAGGTTTAATTCCTATGAAGTATTCAATGAAGTTACAAAATTTTAGTCCATGATATTGAACTAGTTTACCTAGTAGTTGTGCGCCTTGCCGCTGCACTTTAAAGTTAACGTTTACTTCATTTTATCACAGTTTTCGTCTACCATTATCCTTAACCTTGAACCAAGTATAAAGGGGTCAGGATTAGTTTAACCAAGAGTACACGTAAACCAGTTTTTAAACGTACCGCTGTATGTACATGTCGCTCCTTTAGAATTATAGAGACCTATTTAAAAAATATATAACATATTGTAGGCTTGCATAATTCGTATTCAATAAATTTTTTGAAATAATTCCCTATAATAATGTAAAGGAGCGATGCATTTTTATTTTCATCTACTTAGTGTTATCATTTTATTTTATAATTGAAAGGTAAGCGAGCATCTATGCCAGGGGTTCCCAAGCTTATTGGAGACGCCCCCTTTCGACCATGACAAGAAATCAGCGCCTCCCCATCCTCCAGTCTACATTTTCAAATCAGAATAAAAATGCCTTAAAATAGGTGACTATTGCTTATTTTTATCTGAACATCCGGACTTGATATCCGGATAAAAAGTAGCCTATATGTTAATCGAAGTCTTAAGCTATCTGCACACCAAATTTCATTGAAATCGGTCCAGCCGATTAAGAGATTAGCGCGCACAAACGCACAGACAAAAAGTTAAACACGGAAAAGGGGTCTGTTACGTTAGTACATACCCCTAAAAATAGTTTTTTCGAAATATCTTTCAAAAACAGACAGCTAATTTACGATTTTATTATAAGTATAGATTGTCATACAAAAGATATTTGGTAAGAGTAGGTAAGTACTTACCAAATATCTTTTGTATAGATTTGACTAGGTTTACAAATTTCGGCTTAACCATGGAAAACTGGCTTGGCTGGAATAACATCGCAGCCAACACTCACGTACAATAAGTCCATACTCAAGGACCTAAGTCAGGAAAATGTGACTCTCCCAAGATGACTGAAGACTAGGCTGAACCAAAGAAATCGCATTCAGATAAGAAATGTAATTGAAATTTTGCTTAACTGCATTACGAGATTCGAGCAGGTGTTATACTCAACTCAACAACATAGGTGCCAGCACCCTCTGAAAAGATCCCTGCGCCACCCCCCCCCCATGTTCCGAGTATCTACACTTGTGTATTTGATAAAATTTGATTACATAAGCGTAAGATTCTAAAAAAAATATTTGATTTGGGTTGTAAAAATTGACCCCATCATTTGGTGACCTTATACAAAGCCCTAATATGGAATATAAAAACAATATGTTCATGAAAATCATGTTTATTCATACACACAGTCATTTTAGAAATAATATCTGCTTGTACAAACACAAAATAGGAGAATAAAACTATTTTAGTCATAATAAATAAAAGTAAAAACAATTTTACCGAAACTGATAAATAATTTAACAGTAAATTAGTTTCTTAATTTATGAACAGCCTTATTTCACAACATTAAAACAGAGATCCTAAACATTTTTGTTTATAAAATGTCAACGATTAACCACAGTAGTACTACAAACAGGGGTAGTAAACTTTTAACATCAAAATATTTATTTTGTAAACATCGTATTTATCTTTCAAAGGCAAAAATGATAATACCTACATTTACATAATGGAATTAATATTCTTTTAGTTACTCACGATTAATAAATACTTCCAACTTGATAAATAAATTATAGCTAACTGACCGGCACACAAAAAGGGGATGGTTTAATACATTATTATAGTTGAAGGTAGCAGTATAAAGAAATAGACATACCAAGTGACCAAGTAGGTAGTTTGTTAATTTGACTAAAATTTTTTGCAATCATGTCCACTTGTATGTAATCAACCTATATCTTTACTGTTCAATGATGGTTGTTAAATTCGCATCGAACCACACTCCCTAAAATAAGAATTAAGAAGTGTGGTTCGGCAAATGTCGGCAATTACCATCCTAAATAACATTTAGGCGCTATTTAAATGGGATTCATAATCCTCAAAAAAGTTTACTATAAAAAAACCTACTTTCCTTGTTGGGAAGTTGATTATAATGGGCACAAAATCGCCTTGGGAGGCAATATAGTGGAATTAAACCGCTTATTACCTTTTTATACCATAAAGGAGTATTGTGATGGCTCTTTTTGTCGCCTAAAATTAAACAAGCAACCTCTCCACCACCTTAGGTTTTAAGCAATTTCTTATCAACACAAACATATTAATTATTCTTATAATTATTAGCTATTTATGAAATGAGACTGTTTCTCTCCCTAAGTGGAGACACTTGCATATTCTCCTTGCCAATTTTATGGGCTTTCTTCAACAAAGACTTCGGACTTCGGTTTGTGAAGTCATCTTGTGACTTTGGTTTCGTTTGCAACATTTCAATTTCTCTCTTTAACTTGTCAATGATGGATGATTGTTTAGCAACTGTCATTGTTAGCTCCTCGTTCTCTTGACGCAGTAGGGACACTTCTACGACTAATGATTGTTGGTCATGAATCTGTGGAAATGAAAAACATAGTCATAAAATGGTTGAATATGTTTACTTGCACCAGGAGCCCAAAATAATTTGGGGTCGGCTCAGTAGACAAGTCATTAATCATTATTAACCATCTCCTACTCCAAATAGCTTTGGCAATATTTTTGCAGTCAATTGCCTGCCTGACACAACCATACTACGGACTAAAAAGTTTATTTGCCAGCACTTGGAGATACCTCAAGGTTTGTTATCTAGAGTCTCATAAAGGTAGATCCCTTAGTCGCCTTTTACGACGTCCACGGGTAGGAGTAACGCTAATCTACGCCTAGATTACACAGGTAATAGGTATTTCAGACGAAATGAATATAGTACTTATTAACATTTCCTCTTTCCTTGAGTAACTTACCTCTTGTTGGTACCGTTGGTTCTCAGTTTCCAGTCGAGTGATCTCATTGGCTGCATGTGTGAGAAGCACTCGCGACTGCTCGGCCGCCGCTGTCGCTTGACCGGCGTGTTCCGTCGCCAATACGCAGAGCATACGTTTCTTCTCCACCTATGACATACAATAGATAAGTTCAAAGTAAAAATAACCTATTTCTATTTTATTAATGTAACCCATTACTAATATGTCATTATCAATAGGCAAGTTATTTAGGAATTGTAGATATTTACCTCTTCCTGAAGCATATGTATCTGCGATTTTGATTCCTTTTTAATCAATTCCATATCTCCAATCATTTCGTTTTTAATAGAACCTAACTCACGATATGCTTCCTTCTCTACGTTCTGCAAGCTCTCAATCAAAGACACGTTATGTTCCATGATACGAGTGTGCTCTTTAGCCAATGCAGCCTTGGATTTTAATATGTTAACCAAAGCTTCTTTGTACTCATTACATTCCATTGCAGTGCTGTCCAATGTCTTTTTGTAAGAAGCCAGTTCCTTCTCTAACGCTTCTTTAGTGTTTGTCAAAGTTTGCAGTTCCTCTTCCAAGTGTCCTACTTCATTATCTGACTCTCTAAGCCTCATTGTCAAAACCTCAACAATATCTCTAGTCACAGATAAAGACATTTCAAACTTATTCTTCTCTTTAATCACCTTGTCAACTTCCAAAGTTAGTTTGTTCTTTTCGTTTTCAAAATCTATCTGTTTTTGCTTAAATTCTTCCTTCAGTTTGTTTATTTCATGGCTTATATCGGCTCTGTCACGCACTAGTATGTCGTTTTCATTTTTCAAGTCAATAAGTTCTTTGTGCAGTGTCTCGTATTTTTCTTCAGCTAAAGAAACATTGTATTTAATTTTTTTAACATCATTTTCGAGATACTGTATCTTTTTCTGTTGTTGTGCACAATGATCTTGCAAGTGTTGTGTGCGTTCTTCAAATTGTATTTCACAAAGTCTCAATTTTTCGTGTGTGGCTTCATCTATCTGATCAAGTTTCGCTTTCATATCTCGGTCCTTTACAACTAGCTGTTCTTCCAATTCTTGTATCACATCATGTTTTTCTTTAAGCATTTGTTCTTTGATGGCTTCAATCAATTCATTGTACTCTAATTTCACAGTTTCTTGATCTACTTTTGATTTGGCAATGATTGCTTGCTTTTCATCTTCTAATTTAGTTTTCAATTTTTCCAATTCTGCTTTGTATTCTGTTCGAATACTCTCATTGGCTTCTAGTGCTAGAGCATGATGGCCTTTTACCATTTCTAAACTCTGTCTAGTTTCTTCAAGGCTGTTTTCAGCACTTGTTAGTTTGTCTTGTAAATCTTTGCAAAGGCTATCTCGTATTGCAATGACTTCTTCCAGAGACGACAATTCTATTTGTTTCCCAGAAGCTTCTTGTTCAAGTTTCTCACATTGTAATTCTAATTCTGCAATCTTAAGACTCAATTTTTCAATGGTTTCATTATTTTTAGCTGGATCTTCTACAGCCTGTTTTTCATTTAAAGAGATTTGTGAAATCTTTTGGTCAATTTCATTTACATCAGAATCTTCGCGTTTCTGTGTGATTTTGATTTGTAAATCAGATATCTCATGTTTCAGATCTTCAATAAGTTTGTTGTATTCTATGATAGTTTGATCCTTATTCCTGTAATGAATTCAACTTATTAAAATTCATGTTTCTGAAAGAAACTATTTACACTATAATGTGTTTGGCTTACCTAATTTCAACTTCTTGTGACTTGATAATTTCTTCTGCTTTGGTATCTTTGGGTTTGGTATTAGTAAGAGTCTTTTTAAGACTACTTGAAGCTTTGATAATTGGAGTCTTCAATGGCTTTGGCTGTAAATTATTAGACAAATTTTCACTGATAAAGAAACAAGGCAAGTCCAGGTAACAGATAGAGGCTCTACACCTCTTATGATACTGTTGGAAAAAATAGTGTGTGAGACCCCAACAATAGATTCCTCATGATAGCTATTAGCTTTTCATGGGGACTAGCAAACTGTTATAATAATGAGAACTCACAAATAGGAAGTAGGCAAGTTCATTTGTTGTACATAAGTACTAATAATAAATAATAATTGTGATGAAATTTGCTAATAACAAAATACTTGGAGACTTGGATTGATTGTTACATTTTTCTACATTTTAACCTGCTATTCAAAAAAATCCAAATATGTGGCGTCAAACTCTGGAGCTAATGCTGTTAGCATTTTCATGTTCCATAACTTGACCGAATGACTCTTAATAGAGACAACTTCCTAAAAAGCTCCAGAAAATGTTTGTCATAGGTACTTCAACATAATTGTTTACCTATCAAAGGAATAACTGCACCTAGTGTTGCATAACTCACACGAGTATACAAGATTGACTGGCAAAGCCTTCGATAATTTAAACTCCTAATTGTCCAATAAGTGCCTGCTTAATAAAACACAATATTTACCGGGTTTTACTCGCATTTTATTCAAAAATATCACTCATTCAAGTCATTATTATCAACGACCGAGCTTTCACCAACAGTTTTATAGTTGGCTTTTTAAGGTTTTTTAAAAAAGTGCAAGTAAAACCCCAGTAAATAGTGTTTTATTATGCAAAATCGCGAAAACCTTAGACAAAATTAAGTGCCTGCTCTTTTAATTCAAGAAACTTACTGTGACAAAGGACTTGATGCTACTGCTGCATTGTGATTGTGTGTCAAATGGTTTCTTTGGAGGAATAACAGTCTTTGATTTAGTTGCAGCAACTGGTGCCGGAGTAGGAGGCTTTGTAGTTGGAGTTGGTTTCTCATTGTCTTGCTTTTTCACTGCTTTTGGAGTTTTGCCCGGCACTGTGCAGACAAGTGAAAATAAAACAATTAAACGATTAAAGCAAAGTAGGTATAACCAGCTGAACTAAGAATGTACTCTTTTACCTGAAATAGATCATTTCTGCTCTAAATGGTTAGCTCAAGACTAACCATACAGCAGACATTGGTTACCTATCTATAATATAAATTAAAATATAGTAAGGATTATTACAAAATAAGGGCTCAAATTTTACTGAGTGAAAAATGGTCAAAAGGCAATCAAAAGTACATTCAAAATGTATATTATATTTTATATCTCTAAATTAGACTTACCAACGACTTCAAAACGCTTGGCTTTAGAAAACATAGTTCACAAACACAGCGAATTCAAAGTCAAATGAAGATTCTTATTTTATCACGCAACCGATTTAATTTGATTCTCTAATGTCCACCAAAGTTCGTTACGAAAGCGCGCGTAAACAGTGTTGCCTGAAACGAATTTGAGAAAATGCTCCACTTTTTACAGAGTACACCTACCATAGATGATTGTAAATACTCGTTGTATGTATAGATTAGCTTTCCATCACTGCACTGATTCTAGTGCAGATTTGGGCCATCTTGGCGCTGTAGTCTATCGAAAGGTGATAGCGAGCGCCTACGGAACTAATTGACCGAACGAGCGAAGCGAGTGAGGTCCAGTGTAGACGGGCTTGGCGCTTGTATCTTTGTTCGATGATAACTTGAGTTTCGTTGCTTCGATCTTCATGAATTTTGGTATGCGCGTAGTCTAGGTCAGTAGAATTTATGAGTTCGAAGATGAGCCGGATCGGTAGGGGGTTGGGGAGATGGGGGGTCGTGAGGTCTCAGTTCGGGGCGAACTCCTAGTATTAGAGCTATGACTTAAGACTGTGTCGATTAGAGGTATCGATAAATCGACGATGATATTTGGTTTCGTATGGTTTACGAGTGTCAGACTTTGATCTGATAACAGTCGAAAACCATACAGGTGAAAGAGACTTGTGGCCGGTCAACAATGATAATATCCTGGATTCTCGCGAAATCGGGGCTTACGTGAGTGAAACCGCTGGTAGGTAAAATGATTTACTTACACCCATGAAATTATCGATAGTATCTTCGATAACGACGAAACGCACTTAATTTTTTCCAAGTACGCCCAGGAAGGCCGCCCGGGCGCTTCAAATCGACACCACAATAAAATGCACATTTTTGACCGAACGAGCGAAGCGAGTGAGGTCCAGTGTAGACGGGCCTGGCGCTTGTATCTTTGTTCGACGATAACTTGAGTATCGTAGCTCCGATCTTCATGAATTTTGGTATGCGCGTAGTTTAGGTCAGTAGAATTTATAAGTTCGAAGATGAGCCGGATCGGTAGGGGGGTTGGGGAGATAGGGGGTCGTGTGGTCTCAGTTCGGGGCGAACTCCTAGTGTATTTTGAGTTCATGTGACGATCAATAGTGCCAGAACCGCTATAAAATCGTTGAAATTAGTTACTTATAATATTAGACAGTGGCGCTCCCAGTCGTATCAAGCGCGCAGTAGGTACACTTTTTTAGATACAAAATGTCGATTAATTTTAAACTAGGCAACACTTATACCACAGTGGACAGGGAGGGAAATGCCATAATGATACTCCTATGACCCGCTGGTACATACTAGGTGTTCCATGATCATGAGCTAAGCCAACATAACACAACAAAATACTACCAGCCATACCAATTCTAGGGTTTAGTTTAATAGATTAAAATTCTCACAACAAGATTTAAGAAATAAAGAACAATACATACTATCACTTAGTATATTTTATTAGAATGTTATATTCAATATTCCTACATAGAAGGTGGTGGTGGAGGTACAGGCAACAATGGCGGAGGAGGTGGCACTCCCATCATTGGAGCCCCAGGAGGGGGAGGAAGTCTCATGCCGTGATTCTCCCACATTTTAGGGGGAGGCATCCTCAATGGCTCCATCTTAAAAGCAAATTGCAGGAAGAACTGTTTGGTATCCTTGTTCCAATGCGTCCAGAACTTAGAGTCATGTTTCTCAACTTCTCTGCTGGGCACTTTAAATGCAATTGTTTCGTAAGGTTCTGCTGCAAACAGGAGGTATTGCCATCTACGATCTGGAGGCTCAATTTTCTGCTCATATGCTGACATAAATCTGTGGCGAGGTTGGACAGTTTCTGCAATTTCTGAAACATTGGGATAAATTTGAATTAGGGATATAAGCTAGCAGACAAAATTCATAACAGAATAGCTAGACATGATGTTTATGACCAACCAGGAAAATCTAAGTAGGTAAGTAATGTAAGTACCTGGATAATCAACTTGGAATAGCAAGCTCTGCTGTCCATTCTCAGGATCCTTCTGCTTAGTGACTCTGTAACCAGGGCGCCCAATCTTAACAAACTTCTTGGGCTCGATTCTTGGCTTCTCCGGGGCCAATTGCTGTGGTGCTTCTTTGGCCTCCTTTGCTGCTCTTCGAGCTAAGTTTGCTTGATGCTTTTTACCTTGTGTATGGGCTAAATAACTCCCCTCGTTGTTGTGTAGAGTCAAACATAGCTTACATTCGTAAGACCCTGAAAGAATATAAAATTAACCCTTATAAGTTTCTTTCAAAAGTTTTTAGGTTGTATTGAATGAACTAAGGTTTTAACAAACAAAACACAAACCTAAATGGTTTTTCATAAAATAAGGATCCTTGTTGAGGTCGATAGTTTCCAAGGCGAGTTGCCGGAGCCTCTCGCGCCGGTCTCTGTTGCTTTCCGACCATGACGCGACGCCTCCACCACCGGTTTTACCACCAGGACGGTTTTGAAAGTCCATTTTGTATTATAAAATATATTCAGATTACATTAATCTATTTAACACTTATTTTTTGCCAGAGAATTCACGATGAAGTAGGAAGGAAATAAAAAATAGTGTGAACCGAGAATTATGACAACAAAAGCGCCATTTTTTTTTATCACACTAGTGATGCTCGCTCATCAACCTCTTATTTTTTTAAAATTTTAATAGATCGATCGTATGTCGAATTCGATAAAGTACAAAAAAAATTTTGAAAAAAAAAATCTAATCATATTCTTCCGTCTTTCTATCGTTTATAGAAGTAGACGAGGTCTAAGATAAATAAATAATAATAAATAAATTCTGTGACCAACACACAGCGCCATCTAGCCCCATGGTAAGCTACTAAGCTTGTGTTACGGTGACTAGACAACGGGTATACTACTTATATTTATTTTTCTTTTGTAAATACATACATAATAATTATTATACATAGAAATACACCCAGACCAGATACAAATAGTTATTTTTAAGCATAAACATTTGCACCCAGCGGGAATCGAACCCGCAACCTTCTGCATTGTAACCAAGCTTTCGCCCGACGCGCCACAGAGGTCGTCAGAGGTCACAGAGATGTAGCAAGTTTGCTTCGAACATGTATTTAAAAAACGTAGATCATACATTTGGCTTCGGAATGTCGGTAAAGTATAATTACAATTTTATTGATGAGCTGACGCTGAACGCGTCTATCAACAGTAGTTTTACAATTTGTATCAAGTGTCATCGTGTAGGTATCCGAAGCATATACCTAATTTTTAATTGATTTGTATTTGATATTTTTTTTTATAGAAAGAAGTGTCAAATGGTTGCAGTCAATTAAAAAATTAGGTAGGTATATGCTATTCTAAAATTAAAAAACGTAGGTACTTGAGCCCAAATATTTTTATATATTTCATTTTTTATTGAATGCAACCATTTGATAGGGAGTTTTTGGCGGGAACGCGTTGTGGAGATGTGTTGCTAAATTTTCATTTTTGTGAAACCTAGTTCAAATGCGTGCAAATTGTTTAATTTCGTGAAGGTGTACAAGTGTAATGAAAGTGAAAATCGGTGCAAAACATGGACTTTAGCGTTGTCTCCAAAGCTCCGTGAACAATCGTTGTAAATGGCCGCCGTGTTTACAAATGATTCCCTAGACTTGATTTTAACTATGACGACTTGACTGTTTTGATGCAAATAACTTGCATATTATTTTATGAATAATACTTGAAACTTGGTAATTTCCAAGCTGCCAAAATCGGTTCCCAACCGATAAGAAATAATAACCATTTGACACTTTTTCTTTCATAGAAAAAATGTCAAATATTTAAATTCGTTTTGAATATAAACGTCTGCTTATAGTCTAAAATTTAGAAACGTACTTACTATAGGTCTTTTTTTTTTTAACAAATACATCGATGTCGGGATTCGCTACCTTTATTTTTTCGCACAACACTAGTCAAATGCCACAGATAAACAAAGCATGTTCTGGGTAACATTGACACCAATCAAATACGACAAGTTTAATTTATTTCATAAATTATCCTATTCTTATTTTATTTCTTAATTATCCTAGTATAATTTACAATATATATATAATATAAATAATCTAATGAGAATGACCATTGAGTCCAAAAGTGCCCATCACACTGGCGGCATTACCCCGTTGAATCGCCAACGATATTATTATATTCTGGGCGAAAAAGAGCCCCGACCGGGGGTCCAGACCCTTTTCCCTGAGGCAACGCCCCAACTCAGCTACAAACTGCCTCGCGTCCGAACCCCAAGAACCCGCGGTCTCAACGGCAAACGGGACGAAGTCGTACGCTGATTCCAAACACGCGTATTTGATCCGCTTGGCTCTTGCCGCCGATTCCGCTCCAGCACCAGCCAATTGCTGAGTCGCAATGAGGTGGCAAGATGCGAAGGTACTTACGCACGTCGCGTCCCAAACCAAGCAGCGTCCCCTCTGCCAGGGAATCAAAGTTAGGCCGTCCGGGCGTTTACCGTCGGAACGAGAGAGACCTGGGGGCTCCAAAGCTGAAGGTACCCCAGCCTGAACCAAGGCACGCCGAATGATTTCATTAAGCGCGTGATGCCGGGGTCTGCGGCCCGCGCACTTCACGCAACTGAGGGCATGATGTCCCAACGCATCGACCCATGCTCCACATATACACGCATGAGGCTCGCACACAGCGCACCCAAGTCGGAGGCCCACAGCCACACGGAGGGAGTCGTTGTCCAACAGCGTGCCCATATGAGGAGACGGCAAGGCATGTAACCAAGCCCCAGACTCCGGCCTTGCAGCCGCATTCAACCGTGCCAAGTTGACGCCTATACTCGTTTGTCGCAACTGCGTCAGCCCAACATGTGAGGTGATGTCGTCCCAACCTCTCTGCGACCTACGCTCCTTGGGAGGATCTGCACCTAAACTTAAAGATGTCCATGCTCTCAAAGCCCCCTCAACGAAAGGGTTATGGATCAAATCGCCGATATTAGGCAAAATGTGAGCGACAAGCTCCACAACCCCAGAAGAGGAGGACAAAAAAGCGGCTGGTCCCATTTCGCGCAGGCGACGCACCCCCAAACCACCATGACGCACTGGAAGGCTAGCTTGACTCCATTGGGACTCATTCAAAGAAATATTGGTAATCCCTTCCAGCAAACTCTTCAATGTTTCATCGAACAAACGTACCTCCTCTGGGTGATTCCAAGTTGGAGCCGTCCTGACAACATATGTTAGTTTAGGCATTGCGAAACAACTCCTGAGAAGGGTTAGCGACACATGAGCCGAAAGATGCCTGAAATGATCACCCAAGGATGATAGGACCTCAGTCTTGCAGTGCAAGCTGTCGGGAACGCCTTCATCAAAAATAGGGGCACCCAGCAAGCACAATGTGCTACGGTTCATAATTCTTAAACCAGGGATCAACGACGAGAATTTGGAGCCCGATTCCGCAGCCAACAAACTGCAGGCAAAAAACTCACATTTGTTGGAGTTAACTTCCAACCCCAGCTCTTTAAGGGCTGGGAAAAGGGATCTGACATCTTTCTCCACCTCATCGGGGCTACCACCTATGGTACCATCGTCTAGATACCACAAGTTCAAGGGTGATTCTAACGACGTGACAGCTTTATGAATCGCCAAACAGAAAATTAAAGGGCCTAATGGGTCTCCTTGTTGGGCGCCCCGCCGTGACATAATGCATTCTTTATTGAAAAGCAAGCTACTCGGGGCCGAGTAGCATTGGTAGAGAAATGGATAAATAGACGGGGCCAAAGCCCGAACCTCTGACAAAAAAATATTTCTGTCTATGCAGTTAAAAGCATTTCGGACATCCAGCTTGAGAATAACATCGTCGCTACCCTCCCGCATGACAAAAGCCCTAGTGGCGTGAATAGCCGCCTCGCAGCCCATTGATGTGCCGAAACCCAGCTGGTGTGGCTGAAGGTAGGCCGACATACTGGCTCTAACAGCACGGCAACAAAGCTTTGCCACCAAACGTCTTAGGGTGTTTCCAACGGCAATTGGCCGGATGCCACCTTCCTTTTTTTGCAGAGCGCAAAGAGACCCGCCGTATAGCAAGGGGCAAATTTCCTGACTCAAACGACCCTCCAGAAGGAAATTACATAATTTTGTCAGGGAGGAAAGAAGTCTGGGACCGTTATCTCCAGCAGAGGGGGATATCAGTTCCTTCAAATGCTCAGCGCGCAACCCATCGAGACCTGCAGGGTTATTCAGAGAGCTTCGGAACGCCGCCGAATTCGGAAAAAGTTAAAAAAAACACGAACCACAGAGTATAGTACCACTTTCACCGATTCAATCCACCGATATTCGGTACGGTAGGTAACGAATATACTATTTTGACAGCTATCTGTTCGGAGTGCTACCGATAGGTTTTAGCTATCGTAAACCCTACCGACATTCGGGATTATGATTGTTTCATTTGACAAAGTAGAATTTTAAGGTGTGTTTTCTGTATTTTCCTCCGTTTTTATAAGCTGTTTCATTTTTAAACATCATTCTGGATTAGTGGTCTTGAAATTACGTGCTACGGAGTAAATCAAAGGCCTCAATATTAAACGTAGTCGCTTTGTTCATAATCACGGAGACTTTGGTTTTGGATTGGTGTGAGAATTTTGAGCTACGAAACGAAATAGACGCCGCAGAGCCCTGCAAAGTACTCCGACAATAATGCTTCATCGGTCAATATACGAGACGTAACCAATCCATTTACCTACTGGTCCCAACTTTATAAAAAAAAGGGCTCTAAGCCTTGTAGTGCAATAATAATTGAGGCCCAATTGTTTGGTGACTGCTCTGACAGAGTTGGTTTAGTTACCTTCCTACCAACTACTGAAAACCATTAGGTAGATCTGTCCCTATATATACGAGATCATTGTAACTATATTCTAACCACCTATAAGTAAAATCTTACAAGTAAATTGGTAAATCAATTTAGGTAAGTAATAAAAACCTATGTTATTCGTTTTCAGGTGTTAGCTGCGTTGTTTCCTTGGTAATTGCTCGTACTATTACCAAATGCCATGAGGACCAAATGCCAATTTAATTATGAGCCAGGCGTCAGCATATCAGAGGTGATTAATACATTCAACCACCCTGATATTTTATAAGTGGGTGGTGTTCGCAGCAAACACACAACTCACTATCGATAAGTACCTAAGTAGATACTTATATAACTCTATATCTCTATAATCTCTGAACAGGTTGGGTAGCAAAGCAAAGGTTACCGTGGCCTGGGTTCCAGGACACAAAGGCATAACTGGTAACGAAAGAGCAGATGAACTTGCAAGAAAAGGAGCGGATGAAACCTTTGTGGGACCCGAACCCAGACTTCCGATAGCCTATGGGATTACGAAAGGTGTCACTAAACATAGAATGAAAATAGAATTCAAACGTAGATGGGTAGAAACAAATGGTCTAAGGCAATCCAAGATATTTATAAAAGCGTTTGAAAGACAAAAATAAATCCAAACACCTACTTAAACTAAGTAGGAACAATATTAGAATCATAATGATCCTCACAGGACACTGCCAGCTGAACAGACACCTAGTAAAGATAGGACAAAGGGATGACCCCGTTTGTCCTAGCTGTCTGGAAGATGAAACTAGCTATCACCTGGTAGCAGAGTGCCCTGCATACGCTAAAGCCAGGAGAGAAATAATGAACTCAGATACCCTATCTGAAGGGGACCTGAGTGACACTACAATAGGGCAGTTGTTAAAATTCTGCAAAGTAACAGGTAGATTTAGTGGGTCAACATCACTGTGAGTTACCAGTTAACTCAAAACTATAGGGGTCTTGGGGAACTGGGTGAAATAGTCCCAACATGAGAGGACAGATCACCCGTCTGGTGCTTGCGCTGGCGTCCCCTACTAGAAATAATAATAATAAAAATAACTATCCATGTATTTTCCTTTAAAATATTTGTAGTAGACATGCATGCTTAGAGCAATAAAAACTAATTAAGAAATATTCATTTATTTACCTAACTAAATTATTTATTATAAGATTTACATAACTATTTTACAACACAAATAAAACCAGGAAAAAAATCCAGATAAATTTCAATTAACATATTTCTTTGTAACTAGCAGCACCCGCAGTTCCGATCCCGCATGAATATTAGGATAAAAAGAAGGCTATGTGTTAAAAGTAAAAAATTACATACAATTATTAACGTCTGCATTTATATATAATAGAACTTAAGAAGTAACATTTAAAAGAAAAAGCAAATCTTACTAATATTATAAACGCGAAAGTTTGTATGTATGTATGTGAGGTTGTTACTCTTTTACGCAAAAACTACTGAACCGATTGCGATGAAACTTGGGATATAGGTAGCTGGATACCGGGAATAACACATAGGCTACTTTTTATCCTGATATTCCTGCGGGAACGAGACTTATGCAGGTGAAACCTCGGGGCGCAGCTAGTCAATTAATAAACAACAGCATTATTTAAATTTATTCATGTTTTTTTTTTTTTTTTACAGTTGATAGGTAAACGCTTGACCACTATCTCACCTCATGGAAAGCGACGATGTAGTCAAAGATTTAGCACGCTTACCTAGAAGAAACCTGTTCACTCGCGACTTAAAGACCCCAAGTTGTAAATTACCGGGAAGACATAGTCAGGCAACCGATCCCATTCCCTCGCAATTAGACCTAAGGATCTACTAACATACTTAACAAATATTTAATTTTAAAACTCAGGTGTGCGACCACGATGCCTTTATTTGTAGATGCAGCCCGCTCGGAGACTAACCAAGTAGCCTGATGGCTACTTGGTTAGGCTACTTGGTTAGTATTCTGTCTGTATTTTTCTTTTGTGATGTGGTTTTTTCTATAATTTATTTTCCTGGTTTTCTTGTTTTCTAACTGTAACAAAAATGAATATAATGATTTCTAAATCTTATTGACCGAGCGAGCTTTAGCGAGAAAAGCGTCTATATGCTTCAGGAGGTTGACTGATAATATATAAGAAGATAATATTATTATATCTTTATTACAGAAGAAGATGTTGCTTCTCCCTTATAGGTTGTATTTCTCAAACTCAATTTTGATGAAACTTGTAATAAAAGTAGTATTGTTTTTTCAGGAGATTCAAGATATCAATAACTCCCACCCATGGCTAGTTACACCGAAGAGGAGTGGAAGTGAAAGGCTAGTTACTAAATCTGTTTTTTTTGCTTCTTTGGTGCCTTCCTGCCCTCTAAGAGGAGACCTTCGCTCTGCAGTAGTGCAATTAATTTGATAAATGTTTAGTAAGATTTATATTAATAAATAAATATCATATCAATTTGAGTGGACTAACATTATTTTTTATTTTAAGTTAATTTTATATGTTCTTTATTAAAATAAACTACCTAAAGACTTAACTTACATGTTCATTTCAAGATTCAAAAAATATATTTCATAAACATACTGTGATATATTGTTAAATCTTAATGAAAAGAGTCCATGGTCTTTATTATTGATTGCTTTTGTTCAAATTTATAGATATCTGTATTAAGACGATTGTAATTTAACACATGATCAGAAAAAATATTGTATTGGTTTCATTTTATTTATCATTGTTTTATTGATACCTACTATTAAACAATTGAAAAAAAGTCTTATTTTTTAATTTACCTTGCAATGCAACCCGCATTGCATCGGCAAGGCAATTCATAGCCTCTACAATGGCCAGCAGGGCAGGTCCTATTACCTCCTGAGACATTGCACTCACTCTGGCACTGCTGGTAGGTGTCTCTCTCCTGAGGGTGGGCTTTGTTCCACCTCCACTTCCATCACAACATCTAGCTAGATGGACAGGTTCATCGTCCACAGAGGCAGCTACGAGCTTTGTTCTGTAACATGTATTTATTAAATAAGTTCCAGATTATGTTGCAATTTAAACAAACTTTAAACATACTTCTTCAAGTTAAATATTAATAAATAAATACATACACAGCTCAATCCCCAAACTAAGCTCTAGGCTTCAAGCTACAAATTGCGGCTGATTTCGCTCTAGTATCGGACTTGCAGGCCAACCATGACTACAAATAATAAGAAATGAATTCGCAAATTTTAATTCAAATTTGCGAATGCGTACGAAAGATCATACATAAGTAACATATTTACTTACTTTGTACTGAAAGCCTCCCTTTTCCTATTTAACAGTTACCAGCAATGAATTCGAAAAGCGCCTGGCGCTGTTGTAACGTCGCTTTTTGTTGATAAAGTATTAATAAACCTCCTTTTTTATTTCCACAAAATACTTTATAGGTTATTTCCAAGTACCTAACTTTGAATAAGGCGGTTAAGTCAAATAACGCTTGTATGACACTGACAAATGACATTTACGTTTACAGTTTACGGAGATAGTTCAGTGCATTTGCATTCTATCAAAGAAAAATGTTTGTAATTAACCGTTCGCGTGAGATTTTTGGATTTAAATTTATGAAATATAAGTAAAATAGTCATTGCATTTTCTGAGTATGAAAAATAGATTGAAAAAACACTTAAATATTTTCTACCATTTTCTACCAAAAAATAGCTGTCTCCGTAAATGCTCTTCTGAATATAGATGAAAATTGTTTATGATTTTTTATCGGAAAAAGGTTACTTCCGTCGTTAAATTTTCCGAATAAGCGGAAACGTTAGCATGAATCACAAAATCCAGATTTTTCGGCACGGAAAGAAGTTTCGTAAAAACAGCGATAACGAAAGTCGGGTTCGTTTCGGTGGGAGTGAATAAGGCCGCTGAGACCTTATTTACTCCCACCGAAACGAACCCGACTTTCGTTATCGCTGTTTTTACGAAACTTCTTTCCGTGCCGAAAAATCTGGATTTTGTGATTCATGCTAACGTTTCCGCTTATTCGGAAAATTTAACGACGGAAGTAACCTTTTTCCGATAAAAAATCATAAACAATTTTCATCTATATTCAGAAGAGCATTTACGGAGACTGCTATTTTTTGGTAGAAAATGGTAGAAAATATTTAAGTGTCTTTTAAATCTATTTTTAATACGCATATAATGCAATGGCTATTTTACTTATAGTCCATAAATTTAAATCCAAAATATCTCACGCAGAGGGTTAAAAAGACACATTTTTCTTTGATAGAATGCAAATGCACTGAACTATCTCCGTAAACTGTAAACGTAAATGTCATTTGTCAGTGTCATACAAGCGTTATTTGACTTAACCGCCTTATTCAAAGTTAGGTACTTGGAAATAACCTATAAAGTATTTTGTGGAAATAAAAAAGGAGGTTTATTAATACTTTATCAACAAAAAGCGACGTTACAACAGCGCCAGGCGCTTTTCGAATTCATTGCTGGTAACTGTTAAATAGGAAAAGGGAGGCTTTCAGTACAAAGTAAATATGTTACTTATGTATGATCTTTCGTACGCATTCGCAAATTTGAATTAAAATTTTCGAATTCATTTCTTATTATTTGTAGTCATGGTTGGCCTGCAAGTCCGATACTAGAGCGAAATCAGCCGCAATTTGTAGCTTGAAGCCTAGAGCTTAGTTTGGGGATTGAGCTGTGTATGTATTTATTTATTAATATTTAACTTGAAGAAGTATGTTTAAAGTTTGTTTAAATTGCAACATAATCTGGAACTTATTTAATAAATACATGTTACAGAACAAAGCTCTCAGCTGCCTCTGTGGACAATGAACCTGTCCATCTAGCTAGATGTTGTGATGGAAGTGGAGGTGGAACAAAGCCCACCCTCAGGAGAGAGACACCTACCAGCAGTGCCAGAGTGAGTGCAATGTCTCAGGAGGTAATAGGACCTGCCCTGCTGGCCATTGTAGAGGCTATGAATTGCCTTGCCGATGCAATGCGGGTTGCATTGCAAGGTAAATTAAAAAAATAAGACTTTTTTTCAATTGTTTAATAGTAGGTATCAATAAAACAATGATAAATAAAATGAAACCAATACAATATTTTTTCTGATCATGTGTTAAATTACAATCGCCTTAATACAGATATCTATAAATTTGAACAAAAGCAATCAATAATAAAGACCATGGACTCTTTTCATTAAAATTTAACAATATATCACAGTATGTTTATGAAATATATTTTTTGAATCTTGAAATGAACATGTAAGTTAAGCCTTTATGTAGTTTATTTTAATAAAGAACATATAAAATTAACTTAAAATAAAAAATAATGTTAGTCCACTCAAATTGATATGATATGATATGATATTTATTTATTAATATAAATCTTACTAAACATTTATCAAATTAATTGCACTACTGCAGAGCGAAGGTCTCCTCTTAGAGGGCAGGAAGGCACCAAAGAAGCAAAAAAAACAGATTTAGTAACTAGCCTTTCACTTCCACTCCTCTTCGGTGTAACTAGCCATGGGTGGGAGTTATTGATATCTTGAATCTCCTGAAAAAACAATACTACTTTTATTACAAGTTTCATCAAAATTGAGTTTGAGAAATACAACCTATAAAGGAGAAGCAACATCTTCTTCTGTAATAAAGATATAATAATATTATCTTCTTATATTATATTATCAGTCAACCTCCTGAAGCATAGACGCTTTTCTCGCTAAAGCTCGCTCGGTCAATAAGATTTAGAAATCATTATATTCATTTTTGTTACAGTTAGAAAACAAGAAAACCAGGAAAATAAATTATAGAAAAAACCACATCACAAAAGAAAAATACAGACAGAATACTAACCAAGTAGCCAACAGGCTACTTGGTTAGTCTCCGAGCAGGCTGCATCTACAAATAAAGGCATCGTGGTCGCACACCTGAGTTTTAAAATTAAATATTTGTTAGGTATGTTAGTAGATCCTTAGGTCTAATTGCGAGGGAATGGGATCGGTTGCCTGACTATGTCTTCCCGGTAATTTACAACTTGGGGTCTTTAAGTCGCGAGTGAACAGGTTTCTTCTAGGTAAGCGTGCTAAATCTTTGACTACATCGTCGCTTTCCATGAGGTGAGATAGTGGTCAAGCGTTTACCTATCAACTGTAAAAAAAAATAAAAAACATGAATAAATTTAAATAATTTAAATATTTTAAAGGAAAATACATGGATAGTTATATATTATTATTTTTATTATTATTATTTCTAGTAGGGGACGCCAGCGCAAGCACCAGACGGGTGATCTGTCCTCTCATGTTGGGACTATTTCACCCAGTTCCCCAAGACCCCTATAGTTTTGAGTTAACTGGTAACTCACAGTGATGTCGACCCACTAAATCTACCTGTTACTTTGCAGAATTTTAACAACTGCCCTATTGTAGTGTCACTCAGGTCCCCTTCAGATAGGGTATCTGAGTTCATTATTTCTCTCCTGGCTTTAGCGTATGCAGGGCACTCCGCTACCAGGTGATAGCTAGTTTCATCTTCCAGACAGCTAGGACAAACGGGGTCATCCCTTTGTCCTATCTTTACTAGGTGTCTGTTCAGCTGGCAGTGTCCTGTGAGGATCATTATGATTCTAATATTGTTCCTACTTAGTTTAAGTAGGTGTTTGGATTTATTTTTGTCTTTCAAACGCTTTTATAAATATCTTGGGTTGCCTTAGACCATTTGTTTCTACCCATCTACGGTTGAATTCTATTTTCATTCTATGTTTAATGACACCTTTCGTAATCCCATAGGCTATCGGAAGTCTGGGTTCGGGTCCCACAAAGGTTTCATCCGCTCCTTTTCTTGCAAGTTCATCTGCTCTTTCGTTACCAGTTATGCCTTTGTGTCCTGGAACCCAGGCCACGGTAATCTTTGCTTTGCTACCCAACCTGTTCAGAGATTATAGAGATATAGAGTTATATAAGTATCTACTTAGGTAGGTACTTATCGATAGTGAGTTGTGTGTTTGCTGCGAACACCACCCACTTATAAAATATCAGGGTGGTTGAATGTATTAATCACCTCTGATATTCTGATGCCTGGCTCATAATTAAATTGGCATTTGGTCCTCATGGCATTTGGTAATAGTACGAGCAATTACCAAGGAAACAAAGCAGCTAACACCTGAAAACGAATAACATAGGTTTTTATTACTTACCTAAATTGATTTACCAATTTACTTGTAAGATTTTACTTATAGGTGGTTTGAATATAGTTACAATGATCTCGTATATATAGGGACAGATCTACCTAATGGTTTTCAGTAGTCGGTAGGAAGGTAACTAAACCAACTCTGTCAGAGCAGTCACCAAACAATTGGGCCTCAATTATTATTGCACTACAAGGCTTAGAGCCCTTTTTTTTATAAAGTTGGGACCAGTAGGTAAATGGATTGGTTACGTCTCGTATATTGACCGATGAAGCATTATTGTCGGAGTACTTTGCAGGGCTCTGCGGCGTCTATTTCGTTTCGTAGCTCAAAATTCTCACACCAATCCAAAACCAAAGTCTCCGTGATTATGAACAAAGCGACTACGTTTAATATTGAGGCCTTTGATTTACTCCGTAGCACGTAATTTCAAGACCACTAATCCAGAATGATGTTTAAAAATGAAACATCTTATAAAAACGGAGGAAAATACAGAAAACACACCTTAAAATTCTACTTTGTCAACTGAAACAATCATAATCCCGAATGTCGGTAGGGTTTACGATAGCTAAAACCTATCGGTAGCACTCCGAACAGATAGCTGTCAAAATAGTATATTCGTTACCTACCGTACCGAATATCGGTGGCTTGAATCGGTGAAAGTGGTACTATACTCTGTGGTTCGTGTTTTTTTTAACTTTTTCCGAATTCGGCGGCGTTCCGAAGCTCTCTGAATAACCCTGCTGGTGCCGAACCGCGAAGAAAAGAACTCAAAGCCGAAACTACCTCCTCCGGTTTAACAGTCAAGCAGGGCGTCTCCGTGTCGGGAGCAAGAGGTACCTCGGGATGCGGCAAACAAGACGGTGCGGGATGCTTCTCCCTGAGCGCCGCCACTGTGGCTTCATTCGACGGAGCGAATACGCAATCCGAGGTCATTAAACGCGCAGCAATACGACAATATTCGAAGTTCTTGCCCGGCAGCCTCTGGCTGACTAATAATAAAGTTGATAAAGAAGTGAGACAGACAATACGGTCACTGGAAAGAGAGAAGGAAACAGAATGAATTTTATGCTTTAAGTATTTATTATTTCTACGGAACATTCCTACAACGTCAACAGGCTGTCAATTTTACGTAAAAAAATTCTTTTCTGTGTCAAAAGTAGGCGAAAGGTATTATGACTCAAATAAATCCGAATTTATTTCGTAAATCATAAAAGTGTGAAAATAATTAAATCCCAGATTCGATAAACCGGCCGAAGCCATTTATTGTGAACCATTTATTTTTTATTCCCGGCAGAATTGTGAGAAGTTTGTGTTGTTAACCTAAGTCCGCTAAACTGTGCCTTGTTTTAGGTAAGGGATCAAGATGTTGATGCCTAAACAGAATCGTGTTTCTATTTACGAGTACCTCTTCAAGGAGGGAGTGATGGTAGCGAAGAAAGACTACCATGCACCCAAACATCCGGATTTGGAGAAGATTCCTAACCTTCAAGTGATCAAAGCTATGCAGTCTCTCAAATCTAGAGGTTATGTCAAGGAACAGTTTGCGTGGAGACACTTTTACTGGTGAGTTATTTAACTAAAGTGTTATGCTAAAGTTTAGACATTGTCAACAGTGAATACAACGGACTTATTGTTTGCATGTTGAACTGAACACTCTTAGTTGACAAATTCAATTTTATATTGTCATGTAATCCCAATTTGGACAACTATACTATTCCACTCACCTAATCAAACACTAATTCTACCCTAACAATATCAGTGGTCATAATATTGATTCTAAAGCTGTCTCTGTAAAAACAGCTGATCTTTAGATACACACTGTTGTTACACTGAGTCTCACTTTTTTTCTAGGTACCTAACCAACGAGGGTATTGAATATCTGCGCATTTTCCTTCACCTGCCCCCTGAGATCGTACCCTCGACCCTCAAGAGGACCACCAGGACAGAGACAGTCCGTCGCGGCACCGTCGGCCGGCCTGACGCCCCTGCAAGATCCGCAGAGGATCGGTCAGCGTACCGTCGCGCCCCTCCCTCAGCGGGAGGTGTTGACAAGAAGGCTGATGTCGGCCCTGGCTCTGCTGATGTTGAATTCGTAAGTCGTATTTTTTATAAAAGTTGTGCCAAATGGTAAATGTGTCACTTGGGCCTGAGGCAGCTCTCCTTTATAGAGAACCAAACACTGGCTTTGAAGACACAATCTATCTAACTGATCCCAGACAGTGTTCTTCCGAGTGACCTTGCTAACAGCGGATCCTGCCTAAATGGCTGTCAAATGGGAATGCTAGATAGTGTTATTTTGGGCATGATATAGGCGAATGGGCATTTGCCTATCTCATATCTCCAAATGGGCTTAAGTGGGCATACCCAATTATCGGATACATTTCGGGGAGTGTGCCACGGAACTGCACCATTTGGTTTTGCCTTCTCCATTCTACCGTTTTACATCGAGGCAAACTGAAAGGCTGCACCGGTTCATGGTTGAAATACCCGTCACCCGAACGAAACGATTCACTTCGTTTTTCTTTGTTCGGACTGCAAGGGAATGGAATCGGTGGCCTGAGTATGTCTTCCCGGTAGTATACAACTTGGGGGTCTTCAAGTCGCGAGTGAATAGGTTTCTTCTAGGTAAGCGTGCTACACCTTAGATCACATCGTCGCTTTCCATCAGGTGAGATAGTGGTCAAGCGTTTACCTATCAATCAATAAAAAAAAAAAAAAAAAAACCCCGTACATCTTATATAAAACTGTATTGCTAAATATTGTTTATTGAAACATTGTTTTTTCTTTTACAGAGAGGAGGTTTTGGACGTGGCAGGCCCGCACCCTAATTTATAAGTTCAATAAAAAATAACATAAACCAAAGCAACAACTTTTATTTGCTCAATCTAGTATAATATTAGGCAAAAGTAGGGTAATCCACCAGAGTCCAAAACCATTACTAAATTTGGATTAACATTAATTCAAAAGTCATTTGTTTTATTACTTCCTTTGATTACTATTTTAATAACATCAATTTTAGAACTTTGCTGTGGATATCCACTTTTGTTGCTGACTAGATAAGGCATGTGCATATCCATTTAAAAGAAAAACCTTATCCGTTAATCTGTTACTGTTACTGAAAACTTATTGGATATTGTTAAGGGATGAAAGAGATTTTCTTTCTAATCTTGTATTTACGCGTGGACTCGCCCATCAAGTTGTAAGGTCACGTATTCTTTGACTAAATCGCCTCAACATCGCTCTAGTAGTTTTAAATTTTGTTCTGTGAAACTTTGTAGCAGCTATTTTACGATTTTAAACTGACATGGTTATTTCCACTACTAAAATTACTTAATAACGGGGTATTTATTTCAGTCTCGTGAACAAGCTGGTTGGAATTACTAGCGAAATATCGAGCTCCGCGAATAAATTATTAAACATGGTAAATACCCCGTTATTAAGTAATTTTAGTATTGGTAGCAGCTATTATGAAATGTGCCTTGATGGCAAAAAATATCTGGGTTATTATTCTAATGGGACTTCTATCAACTAGGGACTACTAAAATATCATAGAAAATATTAAATAACTTTATTTCAAAACAATAAAATTCTACAATTTACATTGATCTACAATGTTCTAGGTTCACATTGTGGTAACTGGTTTCGGAGGGTCGGGTTTGGGGAACTCTCCTATTTTGTCGATGTAGTATTGGTAAGCTCTGAAGGGCTTCAGTTCCCAGGGTACTTGGTCCTCCATGTGGGTTAGGGTTACGCCTAAATCTTCCAACGTCGGCACTTGACGGCATATCATATCTGTCGTAGATTCCTACAACAATAATAGGCATATTTTATGACACTTTAAAAAAGCCATGTTCTATCGGTACCTAATGTTCGGATTCAAAACCTAAATTATTATTTACATAACTAACTAATTGTAATTATATAACGATCTGCGCCCCGCCATTACACCCGCGTAAGTCTCGTTTCCGCGGGAATATCGGGTAAAAGTGGTCTATGTGTTATTCTAGTACAGCTGTTTTTTGCGTGATTGAGTAACAAACATACAAACTTTCAGCTTTATAATATTATAATATTAGTAGGATAGGATAAAAGAATCAGCTAAAAGTCACGTAAAGTAAATGAATTGCTCAGCGTACCTACCCTTCGTATATTGGTGTGGCTCATCCACTTACAAGTTTTTACTAAAGTCGCACAAAAGCCAACTTGACCTAACGACTGCTGTCTCTGATATGCCTTCCGAAGCACGGAGGAGCAACAGAAAATTATTTTTCTTAAGCAGATGTTATAACTAGTAGTTCGCCCCGAACTGAGACCTCACGAGAATCCATTTACAGAGATTTTGTTTTTTGTAGGATTTTAACACCAACATAAGAATTATTATTAAACGAATAATATAACGAAAGACAATTAAAAAAATATTTAAAAAAATAAAAAACCCGACTGCAGTTTTAACAGAAAAGTGAAAAACAAGATGCTTATAGTAGCTTTAGGAATGGTGGATGCAGTCGGGCGGGACACGATAATTTTATAATTAATAAATTTTAAAACTTAATTGTAAAACTTTACAAGCAATACTTTTTAAATGTAAACTTAGGAAAGAATAAAACATATTGTTTGAGTGAACAATGTTAAGCGTTTTCTGTTTTTTATGGTCTTTACAAATATTGGTTAATAGCGTTTTACATCATTATTTTTATTTATTTATTATTTTAATGTACCCTATGTCACTCACGCGGTCATGACGAATCTAACC
Source organism: Idaea dimidiata (assembly GCA_949358125.1). NCBI lineage: Eukaryota > Metazoa > Arthropoda > Insecta > Lepidoptera > Geometridae > Idaea > Idaea dimidiata. Next base: position 6,610,043 of record OX442339.1, on the reverse strand, counting down.
ACGTATCGTTTATCTAAATCGGCCTAGCCGTTTAGGCCCTACGACGGCACAAAAATAGGTCACATACAAACATACATACATACACTTACGGCAAAAACATAACACTTCCTTTGGCAGTCGTGTAAAAACGATAACACAAAAAGAATTATTCCTTACTAGCTGTGACCCGCGGTTTCACCCGCATAAATTCCTATCCCGTAACGTATGTGGCGCATCACGTACTATGTCATACCAAGCGTTGCTCAGCCCTTAGGATTATTCAAAGTAGGTACCCTATATCTTATTTTAACCACTAAACTATCCCTGTACCAAATTTCGTTCAAATCGGTTTAACCGTCATTTTTGCCCATCACGTATGTCATACCAAGCGTTGCTTTACCCGTACGATCATTTAAAGTATCGTATTTATACCCTTAAAGTAATCCCTGTACCAAATTTCATTCTAATTGGTGTGATCGTTCCTGTTGACCCATCACGTATGTGTCACGCTAAGCGTTGCTTAACCCGTACGATCATTTAAAGTACCCTATATCGTATCTATACCCTTAAAATAACCCTGTACCAAATTTCATTCTAATTGGTGCGATCGTTCCTGTTGACCCATCACGTATGTGTCACGCCAAGCGTTGCTTAACCCGAACGATCATTTAAAGTACCCTATATTTTATTTAAACCCCTATACTTACCCTGTACCAAATTTCGGTTCCGCCGTTTTTGAGATATAAATAGTGTAACTAACACGACTTTCGTTTTTATTTTATAGCTGCGTCCCGCGGGATTTACCCTCGTAAGTCCCGACCCCGTAAGAATATCGGGACCAAAAGTAGCCTATAACCTTCCTCGATAAATGGACTATCAAACACAAAAAGAATTTTTCAAATCGGACCAGCAGTTCCTGAGATTAGCGCGTTCAAACAAACAAACAAACAAACAATCAAACAAACTCTTCAACTTTATAATATTAGTATAGATTTACGACAATCGACCACAATTTGTAACATAAACATGAATTATTTACTTTGATCTTTAATAGACGTTAACATTCCCTACAAAAATGTCAGATCTTGGAGTATATGTCGCAAGCAAACGCAACGATACCGCGATCTAGGAGGTATGTTGAGCGCCATCTATTGACACATTTTTAGAACTTGATTATTTTCTCTTTTTGCACCCCCTATCTCCCCAACCCCCCTACCGATCCGGCTCATCTTCGAACTCATAAATTCTATGGACCTAAACTACGCGCATACCAAAATTCATGAAGATCGAAGCAACGATACTCAAGTTATCGTCGAACAAACATACAAAGATACAAAGATACAAAGATACAAAGATACAAGCGCCAGGTCCGTCTACACTGGACCTCACTCGCTTCGCTCGTTCGGTCAACTAAAGGCTTCAACTTTATATTCTTACCTTTTCAATAGCTTCCCAATGGAGGTTTCCCAATGGCCATGCTGGAGAAATCAAGTTGACTAGTGCAACTTTGATTTTGAAAATTGGATCGTATTTCATGTCGTAGCGAACGTATCCCCACTTCTCGTCCTTCCGCATCAATTTGAAGAACCAGTCGGCCAGGTCTGCCAGCTTGTACCTTTTGGGCCTAGAACAAGAAGAAAAAATATTATTTTAGTATTTAGAAAAAAGCTTTGTTCTTAAATTCAATATCCAGAGGAACTTGATTAAACATGCAATCTATCGATCGCTAGCCCAGAGCTAAGCGTAACCTTTCGGCATCTGACGCATCGCATCAACGGAACGTAATATTTTTCTATGGAAATCAGCAAGGCTACTGCGCATCTTTCGTCGTAATCGGCATCGAAATCCTACTGCGCAAAGGAATAACCTGCGCGGTTCAAACCATAGCGTTATTTGCATGCATTTGAAGGCGACGACGCCGCGCCCGCGCCGTCGAGTTCAACTGTCATTGGAACCGGCAGCTCAGGAGACCTCATAATTAATCATAATAATAATTCATTTATTGCGAACAAGGAACACAACATACAATTGGTGTTACATTCATTATACAGATCACCTTATTCAGCCATTTGGCATGCAATGTCTTTGTTGTATTATTTATTAAGTACTAAATATTTCGGTAAAAATTTTCGTCATTCCAATAATCATTAATTTAATTTACAATATAGGTTTACTTATTAATTTGAAAGTCACAAATGTTGAATTAAATGTCAAAAAAATACAAGTAAGTCAATGGAAATATCTAAAATGGAGTCAATTTGATGGATTTATCATTTAAAAAATCGTCAGTGCCGGCACGCTAATCATGCGTGCTAATCAACGCTGTCGTTTTCACCGCGCAGGTGAGAACGACAGTTTTCCTTTGCGCAGTAGGATTTCGATTCCGATTACGACGGAAGTTACGTAACTTCGCCGATCCGTACGATGCGGATTGGTGGACGAATTTGTGTGACTTTATATACAAGGAATATCAATGCGTTTGATGCAATGCAGTGCTAAGGTGATTATATTGTTATATTGAAAAATATTGTTCCAGAAAATATGCAAGTCTTCTGGAGTGCAGGCTAAGGGTCCACATTTAAAGATTTGGTTGTTAGCATTTTTCACCTAATGTTATTTTCAGGTCGCCCTATGGTCTCTAACTTGATCTAGCTACTGCTATCAGAGATAACAGCCGGGACCAACTGCTTAACATGTTAAGCTTCCGAAGCACGGAGGTTATCGAGAAAGTGATTTTTTGCCACAACAATTATCGATCGACCATTAAAGCCAGGTGCAGCTAGGCCAATGAGCTTCTTTAACTACTGTTTGTTTTCACAACATCTGTGGCCAGACCGGGCGAAAACCCGCTGCTGCGACTCAAAAGGTGGCGGGTTCGATTCTCGCATGGGCCAAGTATTTATGCTGACTTTAAATATGTGTTTCTGGTTCTGAGTGAGGTTTCTATATGTTATTATAATTTAGTATATCCGTTGTTTAGAACCCATGATACAAGTCTAGTTCCTAACTTTGGGGTTTTGGGCCTTTTTTGGGTGTAATATTACTTATTTTCAAACTAGCTGTTACCCGCGACTTCGTCTACGTATAAATAGTGAATAACCGACTTTTTCGTTCATTACTTGGGTTCTTATAATTGGTATTTGATGTAAAGTATACTACGAGGTTCCTAGAAAATATAACTATCCAATATTGAAAACCAGATTTCAATTGGAGAAATGCATTTTAAAAATTATGTTATGTTATTTAAAAAAAAGTTGTCAACTTTTTTTTTAATTTACTTCAAAGTACAGATTTTTTGTCCCCTCTTTATTATAAGTATAATAGATTTAAGAAGAAGACTAGAACTCACCCAACCGCAAAGTAAGTCTTCCCCGCAGTATCAGGATCGCGCATAGCATTCACAATGCCTTGAGCTATGTCCGACACATACACAGGCTGCTTGATTGTTTGCTGGCCAGCTTTGTACAAAGGTAAGTAGTGCCCTTGTATACGCCAGTTGGTTGTGAAATTCCTAAAAAAATACAATTAAAAAGTGACTAATATTATGAAGGAGAAACTTTATGTCTTTGTTGTTCCGTTACGTAAAAACCACTGTACCGATTGCAATGTAACTCGATATTATGTTGATAGCTGAAGAACAGGGAAGTTACCGCGCAACTTCCGTCGTAGTGGCATCGACATTCCACTGCGCAAAGGAATAACCTGCGCGGTGAAAATGTGAAGCCTGCATCGTCGAGTTTAACTATCATTTAATGCGAGGTCTCTGGAGTTGCCAGTTTCAATGACAGTTGAACTGTATGGCTCGCCATCAAATGTATGCTGTTGTTGCTCCGTTACGCTAAAATTACTGAACCGATGGCGATGTAACTTGATATATTGATAGCTGAAGAACAGGAATAACAGATTTTTGACATAGACAGAATAACGTTCTTTTTCCCCCGATATTCCCGCGGGATCAGATGTCTGAAATTTTATCTTCATCTCGCTGAGCGCGATTCAATAAAATAAGCAGGCAATGCTTGCCACGCATGTCAGTCAATCTTCGGTTTCGGACTGAAACTCTCTGAATAACCCTTTTAGGGCTTACGCGGGTATTATGCATAAAATGTGGTTGCTACATTAGTTTAAAAGTTTTTATGTAGCATTCAATTTCATGTTATGGCAATGCAAAAGGTTTTCCTTTAGATTTCTCAAACGTTGTTTTCTAGTCTTCATTACATAGTAAAAATCAATAACGCTTTCTGCTGACAGTCTGTTTGTATAATATATGCTTAGATCTTTAAAACTTTCCAACGGATTTTGATGCGGTTTTTTATAGTAAATAGAGTGATTCAATAGGAAGGTTTGTATGTATAACACGTCCTGAAATTCACGTGGAATCGGGACTTACGCGTACCTAATAAATCTATCTTCAGATCCATAAATGTCTGAAGCCCTCAAGACGGTAGCTGTTGGGAACTCCTCCTTGACAGCTTTCTCTCCGTGATACTTGCTGACCGCCCACATAGAACCGCCATTTATGACGCATGGCTTTGGGTTATCTGTAGCATTCAAGTAGGAGAGGTGGATGAACCGGTCCACACCCATTTCTCTGCAGATTCTGTAATTAAATAGATGGACATGAAGTACCGCGTCTTCCTCAGTCTACCGCTAATTTTCAACGAATCAATATCATTCTGTATATCAATTTATCACTTTTTATATTTATTAATTAAACCAATCATATATCTTATCATTTTAACTTAAAACATTATCATAACAACAGGGGTTGGGAATTCATCCCTAAAAATACCCCTATTCCAGGTAATAGGGATTGATGACAGTAATTTAAAATCAGTAAAATATGAAAGTCTGCCATTTTAAGTTAAACACCAACAATCAAAGAGAATAACATAACTTTTTTACGTTTTTTACTCAAATGTGATATCAAGCGAGGGATTTGGTACCTACTAATATTAAACCTAAAAAGTATTTTTTTTTGTATGCTTTAAATATGGTTATTATTATTTATTACTTAAATATAATATTAAGTATATTATTATATTTATGTGTGAACTCAGATAGAGAGAAATAATAAATAGAAGAAATAATGAGAAATAATGAACTCAGATACCCTATCTGAAGGGGACCTGAGTGACATTACAATAGGGCAGTTGTTAAAACTCTGCAAAGCAACAGGTAGATTTAGTGGGTTGCCATCACCGTGAGTTACCAGTTAACTCAAAACCTATAGGAGCCTTGGAGAAATGGGTGGAATGGTCCCAACATGAGAGGACAGATCACCCGTCTGGTGCTTGCACTGGTGTCCCCTACTTGAAATAATAATAATCAACAAGTGCTAGGGATGTATAAAATGTCGAAGTTTACCTAGCAATGCGCCTTGGACCGTCCACATTAACATCCATGTACTTAAAGTTCTTGGTCTCATAATCACGCCCAATCAGGTTTATCACAACATTTGAGTACTGCACAGCTTTTGCGATAGATGCTTCATCTCGAATGTCAAAAGGAGTGAAGAGCACTTGGCCAAGGTCACCGGCGACTTTCAGACGCTGGGCATCGTAGAAGTCACTTCGGTAGGGCAGGATCATCTATATGTTAACAATATTTGTTAAAGCTAAGCATCCACCATTCGCCATCGAACGGATTGCATCAAGTGGATGAATTTATTACAATGTGGCCACCTGATCGGCAGCGATTGCATTTGCCAACGCAACTACCAAACCGAATAGGCAATCTAATGCACGAAGTAACGGCGGCGTCGGCATTGCCGATGAGCAGATTCGGGCGATCTGTACGAAAAGGATTGGTGACTCACTTGTCTAATTTTCTATACAAAGAATATTACAATCCATTTGATGCAATGCGTTCAGTGTGTATGATGTCGAAAGGTGGATGATAAAACATTATATGAATAGCTGGTAGTTTTGCTTTTGGTGCATCTACACCACAGTCATATTTGTTGACCACCATACACATTATGCTTAAGAACAAGCCACAAAGAAAGACACTATCACTAACTTTACAGTTAGCGAAAGCTTGGTACATTGTAACAATGCTATTAATAAATAAACACACGTAAAACCCCATAAATATTGTGTTTCATTATGCAAAATCGTGAAATCTAAGACAAAGTTTACAAGCAATGATTTCAAGTTTTACTAGTTTATGGTAAATGCAACATTAAATGTTATTTAAGTTATTGTGTAGGGTGATTAGTTAAATTGAAGTATACTAGCTATCACGGTTCATAAGATACAGCAATGCGACAGACAGATGGATAGTGAAGGTTTAGTAAAAGGGTCCACTTCTTACCCTTACTGTACAATCCTAAATAACTGCACTGTGGATGTGCCATTTATTACAATGTAGAGAACACTTTCACCTTATGAAGGGACTTTATAAAAACATAATTGTGATAAAAAGTCATCTGTTTATAACACAACATTTGCATATTGACATGGGTATGTTTCCAATGGTCTATTGACAAAATTATCAGCACTTTGAAGGCTTAATAACTCTACCTGAGTGCCAATCTTGCCCAGCTTGTTGACCACATATCTGCCGACGAACCCCGTGCATCCAAACACAGTGCAGACGGTTCCATTGAAACTGCTGCGGCCACCAGTACCTCGCTTGTAGGTAGCGAGGTTAGGACGTTGTTGGGAGTACTGAGCCGACTTGATGTAAACAACGCTTACGGACCCATTCAATGCTGCAATTCATACCACACATATACACCAACTCTAGTTTTATATAATAATTCCAATAACAAACACTCCTGTCTCTACTGAGCAGAGGAATAATAAAGATTATGTAAGATTTTCAACCATAACTTTGGAACGAATTTCTGGTTGCTACACGAAACTTACGAATGATCTTGGGCGCAATATAGCTTGTTAAAGCTGTAGTAGCCATTTTCAGGCTAGGTTTAGGACGAATTTTTTAGTCAATTTACCAGAAAACCATAAAAAGGGAATTGGAAAATGTTAGCGTATCTCTCGCTGAACAAAATCCATTTTGTTTGTTTTGACAATGACAGTCACAGGCTACGTCTCAGTGCGTCAAAATTACAGCGATTTCAACATTTATTGGGAGTGGGATGACCACAAGATGACCAAGGAACAATCTTCCAAGTTATTTTACAAGTCAAGAAGAATAAGCGGGGTTTATGAGGTTTGTCTTCGTCTTTTACTTACAAAAATGTGTTTGTAAAACAAAACTAATGACACTGGCTTTCTACACAAGCGCTTAGCCGGAAAAATAAAAATAAACTGGTGCTTGGGGCTGTCAATCATTGGTCACTTGCTGTCTGTCTTTTGTTGCCACTCCCCCACCAACACAGACACAGAACACTCTACTCCTAGCGCCCACCAATCAGCTGATTGTGGCGCAGTGCAGTTTATTTTGTTTTTGTGGCTTGAATTTTTAGTAAAAAGCTAATGTTAAACAAATTCAGTAATGAAACTATAATTGTCAAGCACTATTTCATTATTTCGTGTTAGAACAACATTCCACAATGGACGAAAGTGAAATTGAATTTCTGAGCACCAGCGGCCACTTAGATGAAGTCTCTGCAATATTGCAGAAGTTTATTACCACCGTAAGTTTGTTTTTAGTAGGAGACAAGTAATTATAAGAAATAACCAGAAAACAAATCTTTTTACACGAAAAAATATGTACACACTTCATACGCACTTGCATGTTTGGTCTATTTATTCGCAGAACGAAAATGTATTTGAATTTGCAAATCTTTCGGAGAATAACCGACGCTTGATACTCTGGACTGCCATATTCCAACACCTTCAAAAAAAGGAACATAGACCGGTCCATGCAAAGTGTTTGGCGTCCATTCGTATGCTAAGGTAAATTTTTTTTTCCCCTACTTTTTGACCCCTGTGGCACAGCATATTAGCCTCAAATCCAGAAAGTTGCCGGTTTGATTTATCAATTTTGGTGATTCAAAACTACAACCTTCGGAATGAATGTTGGTGTATCTACTCTTTAGTTCAATATTAAAGGTTTGGTTTATAACACAAAAACTTATCTTTCTATATGTTAATATCTGAAAGATAAAATCCTTAACTTTGAAAATAATTTCAGCCGTGACAAAACAGAATTAGAAAACTTAATCTGTGAGAAATGGATCACTGTATTGATAGAGAAAGCTGGACTGTACAACTTTGCTACTATTGATGAGGAATCAATGGTCTCCATTGATATTTCTGAAAAAGAAATAGCCGTAGAAGCATTGAAATGCCTCTGCAATATTGCATTTAACAGTGAGGTAGCAAGAGCTTTATGTGCTCATACTGATATTGCTCAAGGCTTGGTGGCTCGTCTTCGAGTCTATAAGGTATGTACAATTGAGTACAATTATGCAATATCAAGCTCCAACACTAGGCTACTAGGTTTAAGTCAGCACTAGGCCCTCTGGAATTATTCATACAGGACAATACAGTAATAATCACCCTAACGCGTATACCCTGCTTCGTTCCGTCATTGTGGGTAAAAGTAGTAAAAATGTCGAGAATTGCATGCTTGCTGGTTGCATGGTGAAATTCCTTACAACTCAGGTACCTATGTCTATTGCCTATATCCAAAACTAGATATTTTGTGGGTGCATTTTGCCTTGAAAATAATGTTTCAATTTATTTAGCACCTATATTGTTAATGCTATCAACTGTAAATTTAAATTATGTTTTCTAAGGACATACCATTCCGAGATGACATAATGTTATTTGATATGAAGCTCTTATTCATTCTGACTGCGCTGAGACAAGATATCAAGGCTAAGATAAAAGATGAGCTTCACGGGATGGATTACTTGACAAGCTGCTTGAATGAGATTGTTGTTGAAGCATCTGCTGTGTCAGAGAATGCATCGAGCAGTTCTGGGCTGGTTGAAGGAGGACATCATTACTTTTTAGTGGTAAATTTATTGTTTGAATAACTATTATGTATTACTTTATATTTTACTTATTGATTATTTCTATAACATTGAGTTATAAATAAACTAGCTGCGCCCTGCGGGATCAAAATAAAATAAAGCCTATGTGTTATTCCAGGTCTCCAGCTATCTATATTCCAAGTTTCACTGCAATTGATACAGTAGTTTTTGCATGATTGAGTAACAAACGTACATACAAATTTACAAACTTTCAGCTTTAATTTTAAAAAACGTAAATAGTACTTATGTCAATTGTTTAGTATATTCATAGTAGCAGCTTAGTTGTTTAGTTTTAGGCTAGATAGCGATGCGTGCAACCAGTGCAACTTATTGCAATATATATTATATATATTTCGTTTAATTCTAATAATAACCCCGAGGCAGCCTACTGTGCATTTGTATACTGACTTGGATTTTCAACATAATATTATGATTACAAGGTAATATTAAACGTATTTTCACAGGACGTAAAACAAGCTATAACCTGCGAGATACTTAAAGCTCAGTTTAACCTGATAATGCAGTCAGCCTCTGAAGAGTCTGCTAACGAAACGGAAGAGTCCATGTATTTGAAACTAATGCCTGTATTGACGGCATTGTTATTTGCTCATACTTCTACAGACGAGAAAATGTATGAACTACATAGCAATATTGCTAATTTATTGACAAGGTATGTAGTTCATGGTCGTATTCACAAAGGGCACTTAGGGCACTTTGCATGGTCTTTTTCTTCGTCTTGCTATTGTGAGTGATAATCCTTTCAAGTTTCTCGGTGTTTATTTGTCTTTCAGTGTACCACCAACATTTTTCCAATACTTAACACCTCAGCTCAATAAAGGGGAATCAGCAAGATACACTTACGATGGTAAAAATATGGACGCATTACAAACACTTGTTCAGTTGCTGGAACATCGACTTACTATTACAACTGTAAGTAAAATAGGTACCTACTAGAGATTTTAATCCTTAGTGACATTAAGTCATAATTACAGTAGAGCGCCGATTATCCGAACTAATCGGAGGACATGGGTGTTCGGAAAAACGGTTAATTCGGATAATCGAACTGAATACTATTATGTTACCAATAACAATAATATTTTTTTATAAAAACACATTTATATGTCTACATTTTGGGGGTCTTCAAGTCATGAGTGAACAGGTCTCTCCTAGGTAAGCGTGTAACATCTTAGACCACATCGTCGCTTTCCATCAGGTGAGATAGTGGTCAAACGCTTACCTATCAATTATAAAAAAATATACAAATCCAATTTTATTTATTACACCATTGATACTTAGTGTAATAAATACATTGCAGTCGATGCGGTGTATTCTATTATGTACGGATATCTCATAAAATAACGAACGACGAAAGCATCCGCGCGGTGTTTGGTTAAGCGGTCGTTCGGTTGATCGACGTTCGGATAATCGACGTTCCACTGAATACTATTCTACAGAACACCTATTCCACACAAAAACACCTTAACACTACCAAAAAAACCTATTGTTATGTATGGTCTTAATATCATTTTCGTAATTAACAAAAAATTATATTTAAATTGTATGAAAAAATCTTTACCCGTCCTACTGGGTTGAATTTGTTGAAAGCAAAGGAAATTAGAGTTCTCTCTACCTCTTTTTTATTTGTCGCGGTCTAGGGCTATTGTGGACCAGTCACTTTTAAGTAACTAAGATCACTTTATTTTTGTTATTAGAATACGAGGATTCAATACGAGAATCTGTCCCCAATACTGACCGTTCTCAACAAATGTGCGCGCGGATCTCGCGCACAACGCAAGTACCTCCGCGAGGTGGTGCTGCCGCCGCTACGCGACGTGTCCCGCCCTCCCGAGCAAGGCCACACCCTGAGGAACCAGCTGTGCAGGCTGTTGACCACCCCTGTCACGTCGGTCAGGGACTTGGTGGCTGAGTTCCTCTTTGTTTTGTGTAAGGAAAAAGGTAAGTGGGATATGTTTTGTCTTTGTAGGCCGAGCGTTGGTGACGTAATCTCACCCAGTGCAAAGGAGCGAACGATTCTGGCAGCATTATCTATTTGTATGGCAACAGCTATCCTTTGCATCAAATAAGGTTTGAAGTCAATCCCCAACGGCTTTGTGGAAATGTGTCACTCATAATTTCATGATAGTGATATAATTTATGAAAGTGCTGGGCTTGTTATTTCTATGACAATTAAAACCAAATTAGAGAGAGAGCAAACGAAATTGTCCTTGGTTCAAATGAGAGTATACTACTATACATGGTGAACCATTTTTATTGGCTTTCAGGGGGATATCCTAAACTATAAGAGATAGCGAAAAATGCTGGAAGGAGTTGCGTCCCCGATTTTGACAAAAACTAGAATGGCATTATTAGATTTTTTTAAATTTATTACCCTAGCCAGGAATCTGACCTTGTCTTTTTGCAAAAAAAAATCTCTTATAGTTTAGGATATCCCCCTGGAAACTCTTTGAAATGGTTCACCCTGTAAATAAGGTTATTCCAAAAACGCCTAAAGGATTATGTATGTACCTAAAGATTAAAATTCGGGACCATTTGACTAAGGCTTTCTGTCCGTCTGTCGGTCTGTTTGTACTTACGTTTTGGTACCAACATTTTAGTAGTTGGACACTTTGTTATATGTATTGTTACACTTTGTATAGATGTGGATGATGCGTTTTTTCATGATTTAAACATTTTGCCAACCCGACGTAGCTTTTTCATTTTTAACTGGCTCTATTTTTCAAATCTAGTGGATATTCGAATAACTAAATGAAAAGACTAAAAATATTTTACAGGATAAATTCATCTTCAAAAATTCACTTTTTTTTCTATGCTTTAAGCAATAAAAACAAATTACAAAATATTTAAATGAAAGGACGAATAACTATTTTTAATTTATGATTAAATATAATGTTTATAACATTTAACGTAAACGACATTTTCATATACTTAATCAGCCCTTATACAAGAAGCCTTACGATGTCGGCGCGTCCGATTCGTATGGCATAAGGCATTAACCGATTACCGTTGACCTGCGTTAGAAATGTACCCATGGCTCAAATTACTTAACGATGCCTACAGACGGTTCACATTTATCTTGTCTCTGATAGCTGGGACATTTTTTTTGTTGTCAAATAATAAAATTGGGAACTCTTGCACCAGATCAGCCCAGTTTTCCTAATATTAATGTAACGCTGGGATTAGACATAAACTTAAGGACGCGACTGATGTGAATCGAGCTGAAATCCCTTCTGATTAAATATTTTTCTTCATAACTGGTATCAAATACAGCTTTAAACAATATATTATGTTATTGTACATGATACAAGAAGTGTCCCCTTCATTTCAAAAACAATAAAAAATAACTTTAAATACCACTATTATACGCGCAAAGTTACCTCTGTTTTACAAAATAGAACAGTGTATCTTCTAAATCCTTAACCGTTATATTTTCTTATAGGTATTATAATATTAGAAAATACAATACTTACCTAAAACCTCCTCATCGCATTAAAAAAAATATATTATTTTAATCATTTTACGAGAAATTGTAGATTTTTTCATGCAATTCCATCTCGCTCATTTCTATGCCATCGGACAAGGACCGATAATTATCATCTATCGCCGTCGTAATATTATAAACTATGCCTAGAATTAAGATTAAAACTTGATATTTGTTCATTAGTGGGTCGCATGGTGAAATACACCGGGTTCGGCAACGCGGCCGGCCACCTCGCCCAGAAGGGTCTCCTGGGCCGGTCAGGGAGCACGCTCTACTCCAGCAGCGACGAGTCCGACACCGAGGAGTACCTGCAGGCCGAGCCCGACATCGACCCGGTCGTCGGCTGCACGAGGCCGCCGCGACCTGACCCCTTCCAGGGCATGTCCGACGAACAGGTTACTTTATTGACATCGACCAATATTTTATACTATACTACTGGCCTTTTCATCTAATTTTAGATGATTTATACAGCGCAAGCAACTTTAAATCCATGCTGATAATGGCGCTGTATGCCCGGGACGTTGTTAGGTGGATAGGTGGAGTAGGCTTGCCCAGCACCTATACCACCCTCCCAACCTAGTCAGCCCAAAGGAAAAACTGGTCAATACGTCTGGAGTTAACTAAGCCGTGGGGATCTACCATTAGACCAACACCGCTCATTTTTTTAATACTATAGTTATAGCATTTCTGCGAGCAAGTAGCAATTTTAATTTTTTACAGGTTTACAATAACTGTTGCCCGCACGGCTCTGATGTTGGGCCCTACCATAATGTCTTATAAGTCGTCCCGAAGTCGTCGCGTTGACGTTCAGCTAAAAAAAATATAACACATCGAATAATTAAAAAAAAGAAAAACAAACTTTAAAAAAAGAAAGATTATTTTTAATTGTCTGTGGTTTTTAAAAGTAGTCGGGGTAGTTTTTATTTAAAACTTACTTTATTTTTTTGAACGACAAAAGGACGACTTAGCAACGACAAACGATCATGGTAGCGCGGATTGTGTAGGTACAATGTCGTCGGTGCACTGTGGTACTGTGCACTGTAGCAGGTGCACAGTTATTGTGATCTTGGGCTTAGGCGCAACTATAGTGAAAGCTTTTTTAACGATCGTTCTCTCCCCACAGAAGGAGTACGAGGCGATGAAGCTGGTAGGAGTGTTCGACAAGATGTTGTCTATGGGTCTGGTGCGGCCGGCGCGTGTGGGGCCCGACGGCCGCCCGCAGCCACTCGACCACGTGCTGCAGCTGTGGGATCACGTGCCGCACCGGACCCAGTGATCATCGCACCCAGTGATCACCGGACCCAGTGATCACCGGACCCAGTGATCATCGGACCCAGTGATCACCGGACCCAGTGATCATCGGACCCAGTGATCACCGGACCCAGTGATCACCGCTAGTGTAACGTGTGCTGCCCTGCAAAGACGATAAAACCCGGTGGCTGCTTACAAGTATTCCATCCTCACGAAAATAGTACCTACGTGTTTTTAATAGCACTCTAGTACAAGAACGGCCACTCACCAAAAAGTCTAGGTATAGATACCTAGGTAAAGCATCGGACAATCACAAATACTCTTATGAAGTAAGGTCGGAGTAAAAGACTATAAAATCAGTGGCTGCTCATAAGTATTTCCTCCTCACGAAAATAGTACGTCTTTTTAATAGCACTCTCGTGCAAAAACGGCCACTCACCAAAAAGTCTAGGTATAGGTTTTCGAAAACTTCGAATTTCTAAAAGTCGTAGAACAAAAGTTGTTCGCCTAGACGTCTAAAACAACCCCCTTTCAGCTTAAATGGGTATCCCCGTCACACCTTGTAAACGGTATTTAACCTGTTTTAAAAATTCCGAGACACCAATGAGGACCGTTTCGTAATATTTCAGTTTGACAAAGTAAGATACTGTAGTTCTGTATTTTGTTTAATAAGTAACTAGCATTGCCCCGCGGTATCACTCGTGTAAGTCTCGTTCCCGCGGGAATATCGGGACAAAGGTAGCCTATGCGTTATTTAATTCAAAGTAAAGTAGCCAGGTCGCCAGCTACGTATATTCCAAGTTTCATCGCAATCGGTTCTGTAGTTTTTGCGTGAAAAAGTACAATGAACACATACAGACATACATACAAACTTTCGCGTTTATACTTTTAGTAAGATTTAATAACTTGAATACGTGACAATTCTTAGGAATGAGATTGTGCTTGAACAAATTCAGTTTCGTAAATTAGAAAATAATTTACGGGAAATTAAAAATCGAATTCAAAGTAAGTATAAACTTCTTAGAGAAGCACAATCTCATTTAACCTAAAATAGAAAGTTAGTTGTAATTTGGTTTTCGAGTAAAAAATAACTGTAGTTACTATTAAAGTTCAAAAGTATTTAGTATTTAGAATATATTTAAAGTATTTAGTTAGTTTAGTAAATATTCGCTAGACGTTGTGGAAACTTGAAGTATTTTTTAAATAATAACTGCTATAACTCCCCTGTTTTCCTGAATATTACTTCCAGATAAATTATTTTTAATAAATAGTGACGCATTTTTGCTTTGTTTCTTCTAAATCTGGAAATTTGAAATACAACAATACTAACCGACCTATTTATAGTATATACTGTGATTATCATGAACTTACATCCGAGTCTAGAGTCTATACAGAGGCAATTTTCAGTAAGAAAACAAAGGAATATTTTTGTATGGGGAAGCACAAGTCCAGCTAAGCTGTTAGAATGTTGTGATAGTCTCTTTCCAATTTACCTTCACCCTTAGCTCTTCATAATTATTAGAAGTACCAACTAACAGATGTATTTCTATTCCTAGGTTCGATTCGACCAAACTGGAATAATCAACGAATAGAAATTCTACGGAGATTCGTTATTGTTTGCTTATTCTAGTTTGGTGGATACCTACTTTACTTTGTATTAGAGCCGATTTTGCATTCCTCAGATAAAAGATATCTGTCGAATAAGTTCGAACCCACACAAAGAAGATTTTCCTTAGAGTTCAGACCTAGGGGGTAGAGGTACGTTAATGAAATTTTAAAGGCATTTCCAATACACAAGATTATTCACAACAAGATTTAAGATTAAGGATTATTCAACTGATTTACGTGATCTAAAAGCGTGTTAGTATTTTCGTTTATTTTCCGCTACATTAACATATTTTGTATATTAAAGTTTCACAGGTAAGAGCTCCAAACCTTAAAAATTGCGGCTAAATCAAGGCTAAATAGTAAATATTGCATTCGATTCGGAGCTTTTAAGATTTTAATGAAAGTACCTAGTTATAGTATATAAATTGATCTATTTTATTGTTATACGTAGGTTTACAATTAGAATGTAATTATAACTTAGGGCCATAGACTTAGGAAAGGAAGACAATATGCCCTAACACTATAATATAACAAACGTGCCAAAGGACAGCCAGGAGTGTAATGAGCCTGTGGCATAGGGGCATTAAGCAACGATTATGGTGTTCATGAAAAAAGTCGATGAATGAAAATATAACATTCTCTTTTTAACTCCTCTGTCAGCGTAGTTTTAGATTCTTCTTCTATAGCGTAGTACTAATAAGCGTAGTTTGAATGATTCTATCTTTATTTTACGCATCTATGAAGGCAGTAAAGTTACATTGTAACCAAAATACAACGTGTAATTGTGAATTTGTGAAATAAACATTTGTGTGATTTATTTTTATATTAAGTAAATTAAAATTTTAATCTTATTCATAGTGTTGTTATTTAAAATTTGCGTCCTACAACATAAACATCGTCACCCCGTTAATTTGATCCCACTGCAGGGCAAGGGCCTCCTCTTAGAGGGGTTAGGCAGTAAGACGCCTCGGGAGCCTATGTCTTCGGCGAATGTTCTATGTCTTAGGACCGTGGTGAGTTCTAGGACATGTCGATTTCCTCACGATGTTTTCCTTCACCGTAAGAGCGATGTTATTAATTAGCTCACATAACTTTTTCTTAAAGCAAAAGACATTAGTGCGCGCGTCGGCCTGGATTCGAACCCACGACTTTTGGAATGAAAGTCGAGGTATCTACCACTAGACCAACACCGCATCCTATAATCTTCGAATAATCTAGGTTCTGAAAATTGACCTATATGCCTGAATGAAGGTACCTGCGCAGTACAGTCGATATTCGAGATCTATATCCTTTGTTTACTTTGAGTACGCCAGTCTGATTCTAGGGAGGACGGGAATAACTCGCGGCCCGTGTTGTGAAAAAAACAAACAAGCTAACTTAAACTGAAAATGAATAAAGGTAATGATTTTAGTAACTGAAGTATCTATTTTGTTTATATTTGTTTCTTTGGATTAGTAGCAGTAGTACCTAGATCCTATACTTAAATAGAATTTTCTTTTGTCTTAGGGTTTGGGTAGTTTGTTAAACGGAAGTGAATAGTTTAGGCTTTGAAACTTGTATACATGTAACATGATGTAGTTATCAGTGGTGAGGGATTACATCCTAGTGAGTGTTTTCTTTGAATGTACTCGAAATTTTGGTCAGTAGATTCAAGTCATCATTAAGCATAGGAACTTGCGTACATAAATAATTGCTTCGGTTTGATTTCATTACAGTAATTTAAATTAAACCATTGATGGCATTTCATTAAATTGGCATTTCTTTTGATTAGCCATCTATTGTTTACGGGATTTTATTTGATTGCTATCGATTGGGTTGGTAATATTTGCTACGTTTATTTTTTGCAATCAACAGGTTGATTTCCGGCTAAGGGTTGCCGAGCCATGATTTTCCAGAGATCTAAAATTGTGCAATTTTAATTTTTTATTTGACATTTTTCCTTAGTTTTTTAGTTAGGGAGCTACCAGCGCGGGCGCGGCGCGGCCCTCACCTAACCAGGCTAACTTCAACCGAATGTCGTAAAATTTAAGGTTTAATTTAGATTGGTATATTTTCATAACTACGCCGCGCCGCGCCGCGTTGGGCCTAATCCACACTGTAATTCAATAAATATTCTTGATTCATCCACCAGCTACATCCACGCCGCTAATACTCCTAGCTCTTGCCAGTCTATCAACAAGCACGACTCTCCCCACCATAACATCGACATCTAGCCCTCAATGCGAGCGCGCGCCGCCGCACGCGCAGCCAGCCGACGGACATTACCGACTCGGCGTGGCTGGCGATCCCGATCTCTTTCTACCGGGAGAACTTTATACCGGCGAGTATTTGTTGTTATTTTTGTAAGTTTTAAAGTGTATTTATGTCACCGTAAATAGTAATAAGAAACGTAAACTTATAATTATCCTAGGAGATTTATAAACTTTCGTAGGATTCTAAACGAGAGATAAATTGTATTATTTTACGAACACATTTTCGTAAATTTATAAACTTTTATAAAGTTTAAAGTCACGAAATTAAATATAAAAGTTTATAAATTTCGTAGCAAAATTTATAAACTTACTGTTATTGTTATTTTCCGGTGACAACCAGCTCAGCATTCTGTATGCCGACACGGTTTTAGAATAGGCGGCGCATCCAAATTGGTGAACAAATTATCATCTTTTAGTCCCAGCTAATGAATGACCCATTCCATCCTTCTACATCTGAGTGATTTTACTGGGGTTGCATCCATTCAGGAGCCGGGGGTCCGCTAAGCCCCAAATTATTTGGGATCGGCGTAGTAGATAATCATCATCAATGACCATAACTTCTGCCAATAGATTTGCCAATATTTTTAAGGCCGACCGCCTGCCTGACTCACTCCTAGGGACCAAGCAATTTATCCACCACCGCACGGATACCTAGGATCACTTAGTCACCTTTATGACACCCACGGTGCAGAGATGTGGTAACGCTATTCTTTGCCGGGGCTAGACAATTATTACGATATGATATGGTCTTTACAGAGTTACCAAAAATGACATTTCTGAGCTGAGCTTTCCTTGGCTGATATAATTGTCGGCAAAACAATATGTGCGGAATAAGAATATGAATATCTCAGGATTAAACATTATTTAAATTTTCCCCTTTAGTATCTCTTCAAGGCGTCGATAGTGGACAAGGGCCCACTCCGTTCACCGGCTTCACAATCTGGGCTGAAATGAGCAGAGATCATTCGAAGAAAGGAGATGATCCTGCGACTCTCAACCAATCGTTGGGAACGTTTCAAGCTTACGATGCTCAAGCGAAAATACACGATGAGTGTACGCCTGCTGTCGATAACGCTACTGCGCATTCTAAATCTGAAATACAGGTTGTTATAACAAACCTACTTATCTAAGTTATACCCATAGGTTTATTATTTTGATCTTTGGCAATAAAAGGAACTATTTCTTGGTTTCTCCAGTGCCTGTGATGGCATAGGCCATAGGCATTGATAGGCTCAAAATCTTTCCCATTATTGGATTATCATGTAGTGACTGAAGTCCTTTTGGCAATTAGCATGTAAGTGAGTAAAGTACGCAGCTGTCTCCATTGTCAATATTGTTTGATGGTTTACCGTTCTAAACTCGAAACCCAGCATAACTTTTCATTACAGGCCATGCTCGCAGTAAGGGTAACACTTTAGGTTTTAAATAACTTCTTTTCAGTTACACAAGGTGTGACGGGTAAGCCCTTTTAATCCGAAAGGGGGTTGTTCTAGACGTCTGCCTAGACGTCTAGAACAACCCCCTTTCGGATCAACTTTTGTTTTACGACTTTTGGATTTTCGAAGTACTTTTCGAAAAATTTAGGCGTAAAGTTTACTTGAAAATCATGCTGTTTCTGATTGTTTGAGGTCATTGACCTTATGTTGTCCTTTTATTTAGTTTGATGGTTTACAATCAAAACTTCAATTACCTTTATTTTCAAAAGCAGCTGTTTCTTCAGTGAAACATAAACTCAATTTTTTTTAAAAAAAGTTTGTATTTTCAAAAGTCGTAGAACAAAAGGTGTTCGCCTAGACGTCTAGAAGAACCCCCTTTCGAATTAAAAGGGCATACCCGTTACAAATTGTATAATTACTTATGAATTCACAAATAAAACTTAAAAAATGTAAGTAGGTACTCACATCAGAGGACCTAATCAAATAAACTAGGTATAGGGATGTATTTCTCTGTAAAGGTAATATGGACAGCGCCGTCAATAACAGCGGGTGCGTGCGTCCGTCTGTCTGCGCGCGCCGGGCCCACCATCAGCGACAGCTGGTCGGTGCTGGCCCGCAAACTGTGTGCGGCGCCTGCCGCTCCCGCTAGCGTCGCGCGCCAGCCGCCCATCGTGGAGCCCTGCTGTGCCTGCGACGAGGCCAAGTATGAAGTAAGTCCACCGTCAATAACAGCGGGTGCGTGGGTCAGCGACAACTGGTCGGTGCTGGCCCGCAAGCTGTGTGGTCCAAAAAATAAAACAAAACACTTAAGGGTATGAAAAATAGGCAGTAGCCTATTCTCAGACCTACTGAATATGCATGAATATGAAATTTCATAAAAATCGGTTAAGCCACTTCGGAGGAGTATGGTAACTAACACTGTGACGCGAGATTTTTTTTATAAGAAATTTAAAATCACGTATTTCTTATTCCTCAGGTAACATTCGAAGGTCTCTGGTCAAGGAACACTCACCCACGAGAGTTTCCTCCAGAAACGGCGCAGGCGCATTTCGGTGACGTCATCGGGGCAACTCATACAGCACAATACCGCGTGTGGCAGGAAGGCAGGGTTGCCAGTTCCGGGCTGAGAAGGTTGGCTGATGATGGAGCTACTACTGCGCTCGAGAAAGAACTTAAGGCTGAGGTATATAATATACAACCTACCTTGGCTTTGTAACTTGTATTATTTACCTGTAATTTTTAGAGATTGACATCTAGAACCGAACTGCTTGGAAGGATGTTAGGGAGACTTTTACCCAACAGTAAGACAGTATAAATTAACAAAAAAAAGGGAACAACTCAAAAGATAAATAAAGAAACCTGTATTAGGATCACTTTGTCGTCCGTCCATCCCTTCGTCTGTCTGTCAAAGCCTCGGGAACGCGCGGAGGTATTGAGTTGAAATTAAAATTCAATTAATTTTATGATCGAAGGAAGCGCTTGACCACTATCTTAGATGATAAGTTACAAAGTGTGCTTAGACCCAGTTCCGTCATCTAGAGACAATGTAACTGATTCTGTGTTCCTTAGCCTATTAGCCTTAGATTAAACCAGCTTAAGTATTGAAAAAACGGGTGTAAGATGTCGCGTTCGAAGCCACATTTTGGTAACAATATTCTTTTAGACCCAGTTACAAGGTCCAACCTATGTGTATCTTGTTTTAGAGTGACCACATTCGTACAATAATCAAAGCTCGCGGCATATCCTGGCAACAAGTAGCTGGTGGTGGTGTTCCCAGCACTTTCGCAGTATTCAGGGTCGATGCCAAACATCACCTGGTATCCCTGGCAGCGAAACTTGCGCCCTCTCCTGATTGGATCGTGGGTGTTTCTGCGTTGGAGCTTTGCGCTGCTAACTGTACTTGGACGACATCGTTTTCTATGCCTCTGTACCCTTATGATGCGGGAACTGATAATGGACTTAGTTATACGGTAATATTTGGAATTTTCTACTTATGGTGTAATGATGCTTACTGCTGTCTTATTAACTTCATTGCTACCTTCTTTCATTACCTACTTAAACGATATGACGGGCTACCATATTCTTATTTATCTAACTCATACAGCTAACCGGTTATCCCGCGGTTTCACTCGCGTACGGCCATGATCCCGTCGGAATTTCGAAAAACCCTTATCGGATATAGGAAACCATCTCCTAATTTCTACTCTTTACTATCAGCGGTTTAGAATGTCCGTTAATCCATCAGTTAGTCAGGACAAAGCATTTTGTGGCTATAGATATCCGTTGTCTAGTATCTATAATACAAGTCTAGTTGCTTAATTTGGGGCTATAGATTGCGCCATGTGCAAAGTCTTGCAATGTATATATATTGTATTTCTTTGTAGGCCCGTAGAATCCCAACGATCCCTGCAGCGCCCGTGCGCGCTTTGAGACCCGACTGGCCGAAGGACGTCCGCTCCCCTTTCTACAGTACCACTGCAGAAATGAGACCCTTTGCAAGGTTGAGACTCAATAGACTGCGCTTGTATGAGAAGAGCTGTGATACTGGTGGTAAGTTTGGTTGTGGTTATTTAGCCCTACTTAGCCTGCTAGTTATACTTAGTTTTAACTTAAGGCTAAGACAAAATTTGTCAAGACAAAAACAGAAATGTCAGATGAGCTGTTTCAGTTAACGCTAGGTCTGCTAAAACATTTTTGATACTGTTGTGTCAAAATTATTTATGTTCTGGGTTTCTCTGGCTGGCACAAGTGACCTATTTGTTATTTCAGTTCTTCAGCTATCTATCTACATATTGAGTTTCATTGCAATCGATTCAGCGATTTGTGCGTTAAAAAGCAGCAAAGATACACACGCACCATCACAATTCACTTTCACCTTTATAACAGTAATAGGATTTCAAGCTCCTAGTTTGTTTATGGCAAAAGTCACTAACCCAAAACATTTCTCCATCCAGAACATGGGATGGAGCAAATCTCCAAGTCGATAAGCAAGGAAGGTGCTTGCGCTACCCACGCGTGGAGCGGATGGGGTCCTTGCAGTGTGACTTGTGGGCAAGGGTACAGGATGAGGCAAAGGGACTACATGTACCCTTCCAAGTTGGCTGCTGAAACTTGCAGGGTCGAGCTTACCCAGAGGGAATCCTGCACAGGGTTTAGAAGGCATTGCAGGTTAGTTGTAGGGAGCATTGAGGCCTTACAGTGTGAGGATGGAAGGATGCAAAATTAAGAATAGGACTACCTAAATTTGACGACATTGGAACAAGAATGTTCGCTACGGTATATATCAGTGCAGTGTGACTTGTGAGCAAGGGTACAGAATGAGGCAAAGGGAGTACATGTACCCTTCCAAGTTGGCTGCTGAAACTTGCAGGGGAATCCTGTACAGGGTTCAGAAAGCATTGCAGCAGGTCAGTCCAGTAGAAGTTTTGATACAACTCAACACTGACAAAACCCAAGGAAAAGGAAAAAAAATTAAAAAAAAAACATAGACAAAGGAAGTCGTTTAGGTTGACTTGATAATTACGCCTTACGTCATTGCCAAAGTCACTTGTCCCAGTTATCCATCACATAAAATGAAATCATCTAGGTAGGTAGGTTTATACTTCCAATGACGCCATAGTCTGTGTACGTACTATGTGTGGAAATCCGAACTCGTTTCTTGCTCTGGACGGGTTTGAAAAAGCTACCGCGCAAGGAGTGACCAGAAGTTGTCGACGCTAAAGCCATAGACAATTTCTACTCGCTCCTTGCGCGGTAGCTTATTCCAACCTCGTTATCGACAGTATCGTATTCCCAAATCGACGTCGAGTTGAACTCGACGGGAGTTACGCGGTAGGGCCCCTGATCCTATATTGAAGAGCCATATTATATGTAGCAGGTACTATAATATGCAACCAGAGCCGAGACACCCGTCAGCTACTACCTACTTATTCGATATCTGTCTGGTACCACTTGTCTGAATTATGAAAAAAAACCTGATAAATTAATTCGTTTGGATACCATACTATATAGAACTTGTCTAAAAATCGGATATAAACCATTTTTTCTTGAAGGATCTATTTACATTTGTTTTATTTTTCAAAAAGAGTTTTAATAACTTAATTTTAACATATTTTCTCTCTAGAACCCTAGACTCGTACCTCAGTAAGTGGACTCAGCTGGCAGTAGATAGGCACCACTGGAAGGAAAGGAAGGAGGCCTTTGCACTGCAGTGGAATGGTATAGGCTAAAAATAAAAATAAATAAAATATGCAAAATAGTTTATCCAGAGCGTGTCAGGACGTTTCTAGAATTGTCGCCACTTTATTACAATCCAACTACATATTTAAACGTCATGGGTACTTAAAATATAATGGGTAATAATTAAACTCATGCATGGAACGTAATAATCACGTATATGTTTAATTACATACTGCTGATAAAAATACACTAGAACTAAATATAAAAATACGTTAGGTACTACGAAAACATTCATAGTTAACTAAGTAGTAAGTAGGTTTTCAAGTTTATTTCTGTCTTCATCATGATCAATGCTATAATCGCGAATTATCCTGCGCTTCCCGTAAGTGAAGAAGTCATCTATTTCTTGCAATGTCTTACTCTTAGTTTCTGGTAAGATAAAATATAATCCAAGTAAAGTTAATGATAGTCCGCTAGCATAACACGTAAACATACCATGGATCTTGAAAAACTGTATTATCAGTGGCGTAATTTTAATCATTACAGTAGAACAAATTGTTATATCGTATCCTACTACACATGCACCGACAGCTCTATGTTCAATAGGGAATATTTCTCCCCCTAAACTCTGAGGCATAAGTGTAGAACATAAATTAACTACTACTAAAAATAACCCCAACAAGCAAATGGATATTATTGAATATTTGCCTGATATTGTACCATTAGAAACTAAAAACAGAGATATACTTGCCAAATACAACATCACAACTGAAATGACGCCAGTCGTGAATAACAACTTTCTCAATTTACATATTTTAATTAAGTAAGATGAAAAGAATGAGCTCACAGTAACTATTACATCCAGAGCCATGTTGTAGTAAAATGGATCCGTAGAACTTGACGTTATTTGTTGTATTATAAGGACGGCATATGTTGGAAAGACGTGCCTTCCACCGCACTCAGCCATCAATATAGCTAAAATAATAATCACGAATGGCTTCCAAAAATTCTTCTTTCTAAATTTCATAAATGTTTCTTTGATATTTTCGAGAAACGTTTTCTTAGTCTCTTTGTTTTGTAAATTTCTGATGATTTCGTCGAATTCTCTGGTGGAATTTCGCGTTTTTCCTCGCAGCCAAAAAAAGGATTTATTACATTCCTCAGTTGTTTTGTTTTGCGCAAGCCAGTAAGGACTTTCGGGCCAGGTACATGTAATGATAATTGAAACAACAAACACGGCAGCATTAATAAATGTAATATTTCGCCAGTGTACATAGTAGCCGATGAGATGTGCTATGAGTACTCCTAAATTTAAGAAAGAGTTTTTGAGCATTAGGAATATACCTCTGTAATCGGGGCTTGTGAATTCTCCAATGGCCATGAGACCAACAATCCCCGTGCTGATAGATGCAGTGCCACACAAGAACCTACCAACCAGCAGTGTAGCAACATCATAGGCACAAGCGTCTATCACTAATCCAATCACGAGTGGTGTACTCATCAAAATGTACGCCTTTTTTCGGCCGATCCTCTTCATTAAATATGATGCTATTGGTAACGTTAACACAGTTGGACCATATACCAATGCTCCTAAAAAGTAAAAGTTTAGTTTATTTGCCAAGATCCCGAGTTATTTAGAATTAATGAAGGACGTATTATAAGTAGATGTGTATGTATTAAATGACGGCTTCAGTGGCGCGTCAGGCCAAGGTTGCGATTCCCAACTTTAACGAGTATATATGCTGGTCATTTAAATGTTTTTATCTGGTTCTAGTTTTTGTGTAAATCACAACAAAAACAGAATGCTATTACCCAATAACCGTTGATCCATAAGTAGCACGGGCCGAATTGAATAGTTTGGGGTTAGAGTGTGTGTTGAATGAAATTTATATTTTTTATATTTATACTACGCCCGCGGTTTCACCCGCATAAGTCCCGTTCCCGCGGGAATATCGGAATTAAAGGAGCCTATGTGTCATTCCCGGTCTCCAGCTACCTATATTTCTTCGCAATCGGTTCAGTAGTTTTTGCGTGAAAGAGTAAAAAAGTCACATACACACATACATACTTTCGCGTTTATTATATTAGTAAGATTAACATTAGTTTTCGACGATTACCAAACCAAGAGATTACTTCCATGTTGATTCTGAAGTCGGTCTCTGGCGACTGCATGCTGGATAGCATATTAGACGGGATTCCAAGCATCATGCCTTGCCCAATAAGGTTTAAGTAGATGCTAGAAACCACCCAACACTAAAACAGCGTAAAAATAACTATAATTACTAATGACTAAAAACGGCTTGTAGCTACTGCTTGGACACTAACTTGATTCCCAAAACTTACTTGTCTTAAAACCGGAGACCGGACCCATGCCATTTTTCTGGTAGAATCCATTTACTCTAGGACAGATATTTTACATTACTTTATGTGTAGGAAGAATAAAATAAATTAGATCAACCACAACACGTATTGATCAGCTAAATATTGTCAAGGCGACTCGACTCTATTCAGTGCTTTGGTGTT
Organism: Idaea dimidiata; assembly: GCA_949358125.1. Classification (NCBI taxonomy): domain Eukaryota; kingdom Metazoa; phylum Arthropoda; class Insecta; order Lepidoptera; family Geometridae; genus Idaea; species Idaea dimidiata. Next base: position 6,584,366 of record OX442339.1, on the reverse strand, counting down.
ACTATCCAACTGTGTATATATTATAAGTATTAGTAAAACAAAAAATACTAATACTTATATACACAGTTGGATAAGTAAATTTACTTCCTATTAGTTTAACGACAACGTCGACCTGTTACTAAACTCATACATAAAATGTGCGATAGTACTTAGGTATAATGATTACTGATTAAATTAGAAAACTCACATTTCAGTTAAGTAATTAAGTACATTATAAATTGGAAAGGGTACAGTCATACAAATGGATCTTTTTTGAATAGTGAGAGAAGTATTTTAAATCATTAGTAGACAATTTAAAGAAGAGCTTCTGGATCTAATGCTGGAGCTTCTCTAGGCTCAGCTGTTCAAAGACGATTCGATTCATTGTTGTGGCAAAGAATCGTTTGTTTGCGTAGGTGTGTTCTTGTCTCAATAAATTGTACGCTTTACAGGTATATGTGTACACATTGTCACGATAATTTACTTAGATATAACGAACAGTGTATACCTGACAATACGACCGCACCAGTTTTTTAAACTCCATTGTAGAGCCCCATCGGAGTACGAGCCCGATCCGGCCGAGTCGTCCGGCCCATGTGCCGTGTCGGAATGGTCACAATGGTCGCCATGCTCGGGGTGCGGGGTTCGAGCCCGGAGCCGGCACTACGTAGCTGCGCGGGCGCGCAAACGCTGCCACACCGGTTACCGTGCTAGGACTATCATGGATCAAGCTATGCCGTGTGCTGCCGGGCCCTGTGAGAAGTAAGATCAGCATAATCCTACTATATAATATTATAAATGTGATTAGTGTGTGTCTGGATATTTGGATGTTTGTTACTCAATCACGCAAAAACTACTGAACCGATTGCGATTAAATATAGGTAGCTGGATGGAATATAGGTAGCTGGATGCCAGGATGCTGGATGCAATCAATCAATCAATCAATAATACATAGGCTACTTTTTATACCCTTATTCCCGGGGGGGGGCGCAGCTAGTAATAAAATAATAATAAAGTCTTTATTTCTACTACCATTCACACACATTTTTCTTATCTTACGATATTTATTTTTATTAAATGTAGAGGTACCTGTATATAATAAAACACTTTTTATATATCGGGTTAAATCGTGTTTTATTCATGTTTGTAAACGAACCGAGCTTTCTCCAACTTTACAGTTGGCTTAAGCTCAACCTTGAAAAATGTAACTGTAAAGTTAGCGAAACCAGCCAGGCCAGCCTGTTGGATTTTTCAAGGTTGACCTTAAGCCAACTGTAAAGTTGGCGAAAGCTCGGTTCGTTTAAAGCCATGAATAAAACGCGATTCAACCCGATAAATAAAGTGTTTTATTATGCAAAAACTTTGAAGAAATTACCTGTATATATGTATATATTCTTTTATCGTAGTAGTCGCCTCTCGGACGTAGTCCTCCCCCATTTCATGCCATATTTATCTATCTCTAGCTTTCGACATCCAGTCTGGTGTAACTCTTTGCTCGAATATATTCGACCATCTTTTCTTTGGTCTTCCCTTAGTGGCCCAAGGGAAGACCAAAGAAAAGATGGTCGGTAGAGTATACATAAGCAAGCTATAGAGCGCGCCTATGGGTATTTGCCTACTGCGCAAAGTGTAAGCAGATGCTCTATCTATACATATAGATATTCATATGTTGAATAGTGATTCGCGAATCATTTTTAGACCGCGGCACTGAACATTTCACCACAATTATTACTAGAATAAACTCTAACAAGAGAAACAGTCAATTCGCGCAACCCTAGGTGACTGGTGACATCGTCTTTGTAAATTTCGACTGTTCATACTGCTTACAGTTCATACTCGCATACCAGCGCTCTATAGCTTGCTTATGTATACTCAAAGGGTCTTCCTCTGCTTCATTAAGCAAGATCAGCTTATTATAGGCACCCATGAACATTTTCTGAATTTTCTGAATCGAAATTGTTAAATGTGATTTTTTATTGCCTTTCAGACCTCCACCAGCTTACGTTAACGCGACGAATTTCGATTGGTTTTTCGTGGTAAGTTCGTAAACAACTATTTATTTTGGTTGATGCAATATGTTAACTGGCGATCAAATGGGAATAATATATATTTTTAATTCTTGCCCGATTCTTTTTTGAAATAATGAGTACTTAATTTATTTTATTTTATTCATAACAACGAGTTTGTAGAATGTTTATGTTTGTTTATTCCATGTTTATTCGTAAATATGAAGTAGCTAGGTAGAGGATTTCCATAAATAACAGTTAGCAAGATAACAATAGTCACGTTCTAAGTTTATGGCATACTAGCTACGCCCCGCGGTTCCACCCGCGTAAGTCCTGATCCCGCGGGAATATCGGGATAAAAAGTAGCCTATGTGTTATTCCAGGTTTCCAGCTAAGTACCTATATTTCAAGGAATCGGTTCAGTAGTTTTTACGTGAAAGAGTAACAAAGTCACATACCTACATACAGTGGTCCCTGTTTCTTATTACCCATAGTACGAGCTTAATAGCTTATTTTGAGTCTAAAAGTTGGATGGTTTATTTATTTATCTTGTTATTTATCATATTTTAGGATGTACCAATCAACGCAGAATGTTTAGTATCGTCATGGGGATCATGGTCGCCTTGTTCCGCGAAATGCGGTCGCGGTCGGCGCCTGCGCACTCGGACCTACATCACGCGCGATCCGAGCCTGCAGGCGAACACTGCACGAGTGTTGCTCGCTCAGTGGAACAGGCGGTTCGCACAGTTGCAGATGATCGTGAGTTTTATTTACCAATTTAGTCCTTTTGCATCCCTCTCGGAGCCCGGAGTTCGCTATACCCTAAATTATTTGGGGTCATATAACAGGATGTTCTTTCCACAATCATCTTCCTAGTTTCTCGCCGAGTGAGCTACTAGGTCTTTGAGAATTATCTTGGCCTGTCTCTTGCACCATTGAAGAATAGAAAAGAGAAAATGGAGTTCTACTCCTAAAATTGGCAGATATATATATACAAGCTGCGCCCCGCGGTTTAACCCGCGTAAGTCCCGTTCCTGCGGGAATATCAAATTAAAAAGTAGCTTGTGTGTAATTCCCCGTATCTATCTACCTATATTCTAAGTTTCAACGCAATCGGTTCAGTATTTTTTGCGTGAAAGAGTAACAAAGTCACATACATACATACATACACAATTTGGCGTTTATAATATTAGTAAGAAGTAAGATAGGATTAGTAGGATAGAATTTAAAAATTAATTTTAGGTAAGTACTATGTACTATCTACTTACATAGGTTATCTATCTACCTACAATCTAATTATACTTGCTCCTAACAACAAGTTCATAGCTAAAACTTTAAATACTTACAGGATTATCCGCCCGAAAATGTAACAGTGGATCCTGAAATCGAGAGGAAAACGAATGAGTTGATCGAGAAGTGTCAGTTCACTCTGACCGTGCAGGAGGCGCTTTGTGACGGTGACGATGGAAGCTGTGTGGACGTTGAGGTGCCTGAAGGTTAGTTCAGTCGGTAGTAATATATGATCTGTGGTTCAGTTATATATTAAGTATAATTATAATTTAAAAAAAAATTGGTACTTACCTGCAATAATTCGTCCGTTTGCACACTTATGTCACTTGGGCACGAGGCAGCTATCCTTTAAAAGATTCGAATACTAGTATTTGAGGACACGACCTGTCTATAACAGGGGCCCAATCGCACGTCTTCCGTCGTAATCGGCATCGAAATCCCACTGCGCAAAGTGCGAGGTTCAAACCATAGCGCTAAGAAGACCGTTCAAAATGGACCAGCTATGTTCCACAAATATCAAATTCAGCACTTCAAACAAATTTTAATACGAAATTGTTTCATTCCTAAAAGAAGAAATACAATTTGTAACGGGTAAGTCCTTTTAATCCGAAGGGGGGTTGTTCTAGACGTCTAGGCGAACAACTTTTGTTCTACGACTTTTGAAAATTGAAACTTTTTTTTTGAAAATTTTGTGTTTATGTTTCACTGAAAAAACACCTGTTTAAAAAATAAAGTTAATTGAAGTTTTGATTGTAAACCATCAAACTAAATAAAAGGACAACATAAGGTCAATGACCTCGAACTCTCAGAAACAGTTGATTTTTGAATACTAGTATTTGAGGACACGACCTGTCTATAACAGGGGCCCAATCGCACATCTTCCGTCGTAATCGGCATCGAAATCCCACTGCGCAAAGTGCGAGGTTCAAACCATAGCGCTAAGAAGACCGTTCAAAATGGACCAGCTATGTTCCACAAATATCAAATTCAGCACTTCAAACAAATTTTAATACGAAATTGTTTCATTCCTAAAAGAAGAAATACAATTTGTAACGGGTAAGTCCTTTTAATCCGAAGGGGGGTTGTTCTAGACGTCTAGGCGAACAACTTTTGTTCTACGACTTGAAAATTGAAACTTTTTTTTGAAAATTTTGTGTTTATGTTTCACTGAAAAAACACCTGTTTAAAAAATAAAGTTAATTGAAGTTTTGATTGTAAACCATCAAACTAAATAAAAGGACAACATAAGGTCAATGACCTCGAACTCTCAGAAACAGTTGATTTTTGAAAAGTCGTAGAACAGAAGTTGTTCGCCTAGACGTCTAGAACAACCCCCTTTCGGATTAAAAGGACTTACCCGTTACACCTTGTATAGATTATTCAATAGATTTACGTGATCTAAAGCCACTGTGTTAGTATTTTCGTTTTATTTCCGCCAAATTAAAAGATATTGTATGTTAAAGTTTCACAGTTAAGAGCACTACACTATTCTATTAAATTAGGAGAGATTAAGCCGCCCCATTTGTTAGGTTTTGAGCTCTTAACTATGAAACTTTAATAAACAATATCTTTTAATTTAGCGGTAAATAAACGGAAATACTAACACCGTGGCTTCAGATCACGTAAATCAGTTGAATAGTCCATATCTTGTGGTTTAGGAATGCCATTAAAGTTTCATTAATGTACCTCTACCCCTAGGTCAGACCTTAAAGGAAAAACGCCGATCTTCTTTGCATGCATTTGAAAGCGACGCCGTCGAGTTGAACTGTCATTGAAACCTTCAGTTCAGGTATCTTGAATTTCAATGACAGCTCAACTCGACGGTGCCGGCTTCAAATACATGCTAATCTACGCTGTCATTTTCACCGCGCAGGTTATTTCTTTGCGCAGTGAGATTTTGAAGCGGATTACGACGGAAGTTGCGCTGTAGCTTCGCAGATCCTTGATGGCGTTTCGCGGATGAATTCGTATACCAATAGGAAGATGACATTAAATGTCACCGAACCAAGTTATTCAAGGGCTAAGTTGGAGTTTTGGCGGGAACTCGTTGAGGAGATGTGGTGCTAAATTTTCATTTTTGTGAAACCTAGTTCAAATGCGTGCAAATTGTTTAATTTAGGGGGCATATTAATCAATTTAGTTTCGTGAAGGTGTACAAGTGGAATGAAAGTGAAAATCAGTGCAAAACATAGACTTAGTGTTGTCTCCAAAGCTCCGTGAAAAATCTTTATAAATAAATGGCTGCCGTGTTTACAAATGATTCCCTAGACTTGATTTTAACTATGACGACTTGACTGTTTCGATGCAAATAACTTGCTTATAATACTTGACACTGGTCAATTTCCTAATGGCCATAATCGGTTCACAACCGATAAGAAATAATAATAAGGGCTAAGTTTTAGAATTTTCTAAAGGTTGCTGTCGTTGAATAACTAAAAATCGCTAAATCATAAACTAATCAAAATAAACGTTTCATTTTTTTTTTGTTTCTACTTCGATTAACTTTTTTTTTAAATTTAATCCCTGTCTTTATTGCTTCTTTATAGGTTCAGTAATGCACCTAGATGCAATACTTCTTCAAATCTGAACATACGCGCTTATTTACCTTACAGAAGTATATAAGCAGCCGATGTTAGTGTTGAAGTTACGAAGAGCGTTGGTTCTACGACTTCAGCCGCGGTGTCTGAGAGACGATTCTATTATTTAAAAAGACCTCAAATTTCAAGAAGCGTTTCTGTATTCGGCTGCACCCAAAGTGCGTCAAAATCAGATTCGTTTATCAAATTCGAAAATGAGGTTCAATATTGCACCTAGCTGTATGCAATATGGTTTCAAATCCGAACCTGTGAAGTTATTCATCTTACAGATGTATGTAAACAGCCGATATTAGTGGGCCACTGTTGTAGTTACCAAGAGCGTTGGTTCTACGACTTCAGGTTCTTCGGTTGCAGCGGCTGTGGGGGCAACGGGAACAACTTTAGGACTAAGGTTCATTGCAAGAAGGCCTGTGTGGGGAGGAATTTAACTACTACCACTACCGTAGCCACCACTTCGGTTTCTCTTTCGATCATCTGTTTCTATTTCGGTCGTCTTTGATTTTGGATTCGATTACTGTAAAGGTGTGTTACGGCCAAACACTCAAAACGCCACCTTAAATTTGTTTTCATTTAAACAATTAAGCAGCTCAAAATTTAGCTCTTTTCATACTAATTTGAAATTTATTAGAAGCAGGTCAATTATTTAAAAATCTTCAAATTTTAAGTAATGTTTCTAGTGAGTTTATCGATTTGAAAAAGAGGTTTAGTATTGCACCTAGCTGCAATATGGTTTCAAATCTGAACCTTTGAATTTATTCACCTTACAGATGTATGTAAACAGCCGATGTTAGTGGGTCACTGTCGTAGTTACCAAGAGCGTTGGTTCTACGACTTCAGCCGCGGTGTCTGCGAGCCGTTCGGTTTCAGCGGCTGTGGGGGCAACGGGAACAACTTTAGGACCGAGGCCCATTGCAAGAAGGCCTGTGTGGGGAGGAACTTTACTACTACCACTACTGAAGCCACTACGTTGAGAGCTACTACTGTTGCTACTGGTATGTTACAGCTATATACAGGGTTCATTCTTTCAAAACCGTGCAGGGGGTAGTTTTCAACATCAAAACGAACAACTTTAGTTCTAAAACTTTTGGAAATTCGAAGTTTACTTAAAAATCAACTGTTTCTAAGAGTTAGATGTCATTGTCCATAAGTTGGCCTTTTGTTTGGGTTCAATTACTGCAATCTCAATTCCAATTGCATTAATTTTGAAAAAAAAAAACAGCTGTATTTTTTAGAAACATAAATTCTAAAAACAACTGTTTTTTTTATAGAAACTTAAACTAAAATTTTAAAATAAAAAGTTTGTATTTCCAAAAGTCGTAGAACAAAAGTTGTTCGTTTTGATGTAGAAAAATATAGTATTCTAATAAATCATTTGTTTCAGTGTCAAACGACACAGTATTAAAGAAACTGAAACCCATACCCTCACACCAAGACAACGAAGTTATGAGCAACGATGCACCTTCCCTGCAAACAGGTAAGTAGGTAAGTCATCTAAGTAACTATAAAAAATAAATAAAATGAGATTCCTTTAATTCAGGCCACTTTTGCCTATATGTCGTACAAATACAGACCTACTGATTAAATGAAATGAAATTATCATTACCAAAATTAAATAAATAAAATGACCAAACAAAATTATGTCAAATGGAAAATAATAATAATAAAGTTAAGAAAAAATAAAAATCTTATAAGTAATGTAATGTTAAGTCATGTAAAAAATAAAATAATTAAAAATACGAAAATAAATCAGTCGTCAATAAGGACAATGGGACATCCGTTATTACGACTGATCTGTCTATACCTTTTTATTTCGATTGTAAGTTTACGAATAACTCCAAAAATAAGAATAATGCTTTATAATCCAGCCGCGTAACTTCCGTCGAGTTCAACTCGACGTCGATTTGGGAATACGATGCTTTCGATAACAGGGTCGATAAACCTACAGCGCAAGGAGCGAGCAGAAATTGTCTATAGTAATAAATAAATAAATAAATCCTGTGACCAACACACAGCGCCATCTAGCCCCGCGGTAAGCTGCTAAGCTTGTTTTATGGTGACTAGACAACGGATATACTACTTATATTTAAGTCTATGGCTTTAACGTCGACAATTTTTCTCGCTCCTTGCGCGTTATAGCTTTTTCCAACTCCGTCATCGACAGCATCGTATTCCCAAATCGACGTCGAATGGAAGTCGACGGGGGTTACGCGGTAGGCGGACAAAGGTAGTTTGGAAAATGTATAAAAAGTCTTGTTTCTTTGTCGACAGACGTGGATTGTGAAACAGGAAGGTGGCTCGGATGGAGCGAGTGCTTTGGTGAATGCGAATATGGTGTCAAACTAAATTATAGGATTGTGTTGGTAAGTCATTTACTATCTTACCCTAGGTTAGGGTTTTTTACCCTACCTGCGTAGGGTAAAAAACCCTAACCTTACAATAAAATAATTGACAGTTAAAACATATAACTACATGTTAAGTATCATCGTTGTCTAGTCACCGTAACACAAGCTTAGCAGCTTACCATGGGGCTAAATGGCGCTGTGTGTCGGTCACAGAATTTATTATTTATTTATTATCGTAATCGGCTCAGTAGTTATAACATCATATATATTTACTTTTACGATTATAATTTCAATTGGATCTGAAGTATATGAAAGGATTTGAAGTAATTATATGAAGGATATGAAGTGTAAAATCCCGCTTCTGATGTTGGAATATTTTTTTGTTTCAGCGTCGCGCTCAAAGCTTAGGAAGACCTTGTAAACGACTTATTAAAAGTCGCGCTTGTAAACCTGACCATTGTCGGCAAATATTCGTAGAACCAACCACTTCAGGTACATAATATAATAATAATATATAGATTATTTGGTGTCATTTCATAATTTGCGAGTTAAATTGTTAATAAAAAGGGTGAAAAAAAAGGGTAAAAAGGGTTGCTATTGAAAAGGGTCTCTACGTATTGGTTTCGGCTCCACGCACGCCTTCCAAAGGTCCGGGAGCCTTATTTTTGAACCGCTCATTGCACATCAGGCGATTTACATTGAGGTTGATACCACTCGTTGCGGTCGTTCGATTCACATAGAAAAATTACAGAAATCGAACGAAAATAAGTAGAAATCGAAGTTTTAAAATCGCTAGAAGTGGCGCTAATGATTCAAAAATAGAGCCCCGGGACTTCGTAGTCCTGTAATACTGGACGTACATTACATTGTTAATACCTACTTACGGTATTAGGTTTAAAAAAGATTAGACATATAAAGCCTTATTAATAAATGGGCAATAAGGTTGGAAAAGTTATTCCGCTCTTTGTTTCTGTCGGTTTCATAGTTCTTGTCATGGATAAAGAATTAAAGACATGTTCTCACAACTCCGATTTTGTTCCTCTCTTATTAATAAGGCTAATAGATTTTCTCTTGTTCCATTTTCGTGACCTGCGTTTTTTTATCATTTTACACTATTTACTACTTTTAGATATAAGCGACATACTTGTGTGATATAAATACTTTACTATAAATAAGTTTGTTACATGTTAAAACATCTTTCTAATGGATAGGAAATGTGTATCTATCTGTCACCGGAAAATAACAATAACGGCAAAATTATAAATTTTGTAGGAAATTTATAAACCTTCGTAGTATTGTAAACGAGAGATAAATAGTATTATTTTACGCCTGAATTTTCGCAAATTGATAAACTTACCGGACTTACACGCGTAAAATAATAAGTAACTAAGCAATAATCAAACGCCAAAACGTCAGATTATAGCCTTAAATTAAAAAATGTACTAGTCGAACAACTTTTGGAAAATCGAAATTATTTTTCGATAAAAATAATGTTGAGTTTAGATTTTACTTCAATTTATTTATTAAATTCGGACTAAGTACTATTATTATTTGCTTTTGAAAGCAAAGGTGATCATTCATTGTCTTTACTATCATAAAACAGCTGATTTTGCAGTCAAACTTTAATTAATACAAAACAAGTTCGAATTTTCAAAAGCCCTAGAACAAAAGTTGTGAAGGAAAATTTGCGATAATTTCTTGAAGAAATGTAGGTTTAAGTAATAATTTAGATCGTCTAACTAAGCTGTTCAAATAACTTGCGTCTTACGAACTCGTGTACGTTTGTTTTTAAATAATAAATAAGGTACTTGGCGTCATTAAATCAAACACTTTTTTATTTATTTACATATAGGAAAATAAAATCAACCAACATCAATATACCTACTCACTTACATACATAGGTAAATACAATATTAAATATTTCTATAACAACCTCGGTATAGTTTCTTATTCACTAATACTGCTTAGGAACATCACAATAATTCAAACTTATACATACACCCCCAATTTACAATTTTTTTAATTATTAAACCAAAATTAATTAAACGACAATATTCTTTAGACCTACCTATTTGTCTACATAGAAAATGTTTGATATAAAATATAATTATTTTAGAGCTGTTAAATTTGTAGTTTGATTTCCTCTACGATAAATGTTTTTTCTTAGAGATAAGGCCAGCACCTTTTTGTGCTACCTAGTTTAACATTTATTTATTATGGGCAGTGAACGGATAATCATGGAAGTATTCCTTCAAAATGACACCACGTAAAATAGGCCGCAATGATTAATATTGTGCCGCGACAGGAATCTGTTACTACGGTTGTACTCGGATTGGGTCATTCAAAGAACCAATCATGTTAGAGAACAGCGTATTGCCGCCAGGCTGTCCTCGTTGTCAACACACAATTGGTGAAAATATAAACAAAGGTCCAATAGCTTAGCTAATAGCGTGGTGTGTAGTTTGTGTATGCATACTTCGTATTTGAGTCAGTTTTAGCGCTGTTATTTGAGGTGAGTTACTTCTCCCATGCTTATCCGTTCATTGATTATGGGTATTGTTTGTAATACCTACCCATAGTAAATTAAACTATTTTTTTGTTTCTAATAAAACACATTATTTTCCGGGTTTAACTCGCGATTTACTTAATAGTAGCTTTGCTGCAACGCTGTACCCACGGTTTACTGACTTTAGTCGGTTTCATTAAAATGACACGTAGGTTAACTTTTTTTTTCTTTTAAGTGTTTTCCAACGCCCGACCCGTTAACGTCAAGGACCTCGAAACGCCTGATAAATGCGATTTTATCGCGACGAAAAATGAGTTTAATTTCATATCAGCATTGCGAAAACCGAAGAAAATCTGTACCTGTACCTATTGTGATTTCTGTACTGTGTACAATATGAAATTTATTCTCAGTTTTCCCTTTTGTTTTTTGTAAATTATAATATATATTACAGGAAAGGTTCTCTGAATGTGCGAAATATCGTACACATCCCAGTCAAATCTAATTATTTAATTTATTTATTCGCGATTCCTATATACAATTTGTAGCGGGTATGCCCTTTCAATCCGAAAGGGGGTTATTCTAGACGTCTAGGCGAACACTTTTTGTACTACGACTTTTTAAAATTCAAACTTTTTTTTTTTAAATTTTGAGATTACGTTTCACTGAAATGACAGCTGCTTTTGAAAATTAAGGTAATTAAAGTGTTTGAAGGTAATTGAAGAGTTTTTGTTGTAAACCATCAAACTAAATAAAAGGACAACATAACGTCAATGACCTCGAACTCTCAGAAACAGCTGATTTTCAAGTTAAGTTTACACCTATATTTTTCGAAAAGTTGTTCGCCTAGACGTATAACAAAAGTTGTTCGCCTAGACGTCTAGAACAACCCCCTTTCGGATTAAAAGGGCTTACCCGTTACACCTTGTATATACAACTTGTTTTTTTTATTATAACCATAAATCAATATTGATTATCGTAATATTTAATCATTTTTACTGCCTTACCGTAACAGGTACCTATATCTACGTTTTGCATCAATGCAAGCGTGAAAATATAATTTTATTGTAAATCCAATTTAAAAAAATTAAAGTTTAATGAATTTTATTTACGCATGGACCAGTTAATTGATTTTTATACTAAGATAAACAAGCCATAGTTTCAAGAAATATGTATACATTAATGGTTTTAGCTGTCAACGACTTAAAATTGAAAGCTAAGTCTTAGACTAAATGTGTCGATGGCCTATATAGCCTATAAGTAAAAATCAGAGTGTACAAAAATGTCATCTAAACCTATCCTATGTTTATAATGGCAAGAATGTTTTTGGTAAAATAGAATTTAAAATAGTGAGCATACGTTTTGCTTGACGCCATATATTAATAACGCACTAAAAGTGAGCATAGTTTTGCTTGGGGTCATAATAACGCACTAAAAATGAGCATACGTCTTGATTGAGGTCGTAATTACGCACTAAAAGTGAGCATACGTCTTGCTTGGAGTCATAATAAAGCACTTAAAATGAGCATACGTCTTAATTAAGGTCGTAATTACGCACTAAAAGTGAGCATACGCCTTTTTTGAGGTCATAATAACGCACTAAAAGTGTGCATACGTATTGTTTGAGCTCATAATAACACTAAACGTGAGCATACGTCTTGCTTGAGCTCATAATAAAACAAAAAGTGAACATACGTTTTGAGCTCATAATAATGTACTAAAAATGATCCACAGCTCCAGAGGTATTAATCCATTCTTTCCTCTAGACATGGCTGACTAGGCCAGAAGGGTGGTATAAGTGTGCTGGACAAACCTTGGGTAGGTTGGTCTAATGAAGTTCTGAGCACCTACAACGCATGCAAAAAGTTGCTTGCGGTACATAAATCATCTAAGTTTTGATGTTAATTAACGCTTAGTGATGCCCGTGATATTTATAAAAGTGAGAGTCACGTCTCATTTATGGCGTTCCGTTTTATGAAAATGATTCAATAGAGTTATTTCCTCGTCTAACAATGGGCGTAATTATGTTACGTTCGTCCATAGGTCTATAACAACTATGTAAAGTGCAGTCGAGTGTCAATTTGCTGTCGACAATCACATTTATAGTGTCTACCCACCTATACAATTTCACTTTCTCTTTTGAGGTTGACTTATGCTGTGTTTCTATAAGTAGGTATTTGAAATATTTACTATTCGTTTTAGTTTAGTTATGGACAGAGGTAGAGCATAGCATTACCTACAAGACGAATCTCATGATTGTGCCCTGTTTACAAGCAAAATTTACAAGCAAGCCAGTTTGTCAAAATTTGGCAAAATGGTTACAAATTTCTTACTTGCCTATTGCTTACAAATTTGCTTCATTTTTTTAGAAATAATTGCCTTTTTAGCACAAAATAAACTTAAACTTGCAAAACAAAGCCATGAACAATCCTAAGTCCGAGGATTCTCTACTTCGTTTTACAAAATTCACAAATTTTACCTCTCAAATGCTAGGATTACGAGACCGAGTGAACGAAATCAACTTTTCACCGAATAACATGTAAACTTGTAAGTTTTGAAAACACAAACATCAGGGCGGTGATCTAACTGGTGGAAATGAAAACACGTAGTTAAATTTAGCAAGAGCCAAAGAAAGTTTTGTTACATTTAAAACCGTATTGTGATTCTTCTTGTACAAAAAATGCCCTACCTACTGTCTGTAACTATAACCATTGACGAATTTTTTTTAAAATAGAACTCAGCACAGCAAACTATATGATTTTTCTGTACAGAAATTTCACCGGTGCGGTTGTTGTCGTATTTCTGTTTAATCATAACTTATAGACGTAAAAACAATTTCCTTGTTGTTTCTAGTTTCCAGGGATTTATTTTCTGTATTTATACTCTATAACAGACAATTAAAGTTAAACTTAATTAATTTTAATCCCACCATTTTGACTATATGGAAGACTTTCCGTTCATTGATACGGTGGGTTCTTCAATCTAAAAATTCTATTCCAATAAACATTTTTGGCGTCAATAAGAGTTCACAAAAGGCTTGTAGACAAAAAAGTATTAGTAAATTAAGTTTATGTAAATAAAAACAACTTAGGTATCGAAAGTGTACCACATTTAAAGATGCCTTTTTCTCATCTCCTGGAAGCCTTGAGTAACTTAGGTGTTATACGTTGAGGGAAAATGTTTATCGGGATAACTCCATACACGCTTCATAACTTCACTATCCTGTATGTAATACCTACCTATAGTGCATGCACTTTTTTGTCTACAAGCCTTTTGTGAACTCTTATTGACGCCAAAAATGCGTCTCTCGTTGCACACCAGTCATAAATCATAGTAAGGTTAGAGCAGTGACCATAGCATTAATGCGCAGTACTGCGACTGTCCATAAGACCTATGAGTGGGAAAGAGAGTGAAACACTATTTGTAACGTTCGTTCCCACGTTTTATGACCCGGTGTGTGCAGCTCTACCATAATAAAGTCTACCATAATCCTACTGTAGGATAGTAGGATTATAGTAGAATCCTACTAATATTATAAAGCTGAAAGTTTGTGAGTATGTGTGTATGTGTGTTTGGTACTCAATCACGCAAAAACTACTGAACCGATTGCGATGAAACTTGGAATATAGGTAACTGGATACCGGGAATAAAACATAGGCTATTTTTTATCCCGAAATTCCCTCGGGAACGGGACTTACGCGGGTGGAACCGCGGGGCGCAGCTAGTAGATAATATAATTCTAAATGCGAGTAACGGGCGGTTTCCTTGGCGGTTCACAACACCTCGGCGCGATACATTCCTTCGCACAGGGACACGAACACGCAACGTTTGCGAATTCTATCAGTGCCTTTTTTTCTTCCTCCGTTCCTATAACAAGATCAAATACAAGAATTTATATTTGGAAACATAGTTACAGTTTACTGGGTCTTAATCGCGTAGGTATTATTATCACTCCCCTCGTGATCAAGACCATAGTAACATGGTTGAAACGTCGAGGGAAGAGAAAATAAATAATAATACGCAATTAAGACCCGGTAAAATGCGTAACTATGTTAACAAATCGTGCAAATTTGGAAATACATATGGGATTTCGACTTTATTCTCAAAACTAATACTCATATGTGACATACTATCTTAAAGACGTAATTAGACTTGTGGACGTGGTCTTGATCACGACCACGCCCACTTGAGACGTCCGCTTTTGTTAAATCCTACATTCTGGTACAAACCACAGTCACGTTTTTTTTCCGCACGATAGATGAGCGTTTGACCACTATCACACCTTATGGTAAGTGATGATATGGTCTAACTAAAATGTAACAGGCACAAGGGATGATTTATATTAAACCGTTACTGGTCCGAGCTTCGTTGTCTATTGCTTGGTGAGTAGTCAATCGGTCTGTTACAACCAAGTGGCAGCCGCGTAATGGACAACGAAGCTCGGATCCGGCCGGCGCTCGTGAAGGACTAATATAAATCATTCCTTCGAAGGCAGTGGATGGAACCAGCTCCGACGGATCTTCCTTAGTAAACTCACGTGAATACATTGAGGAGAACAGTAACAATTAACGCATTTTAAAGATTTCAACCCGTTGGATGTAGCGAGAAGACTATCCCTTGAAATCCTCTTTTTAACATCAATAAAACAGTAAAATAGGGTAAACGAAGAGGTTTGCTTACCAAGTAAATTAGCCAGCGTAAACTCTGGCTGTAAAGTAACTAGTCCTATTCCATGGCGCTTAAACACGTCTCGTACTAAATCTGAACTTTTCATGAAATCCTGAGAAAAAGAGAAAAGAAAATTATGTAATTTAAAACCTTAACCACAGTTTATCCAGTAGTTGTATGCCTCGCGGCGCTTTTCCGTAGTTCAAGAATAGAATATGTTAAGATCAATCCCTGGGAATATCGCAAAAAAAGGGAGCAGGTGTAGTGTACCTACACTGTATTTGTTTTTTTATTTTATTTTGATTGTATTGTTTGTACTTTCATTATAGGTATATATTTTTTCCCATCTTCTCTGATCTTGTATACCTTATTGTTTAGTTGTGTGCTTGTCTGAATAAACTTATTTTTTTTTCTTTCTTTCTTTACCTACCTATTCTAGGTTATCAGCTATCTACATATAGAAGTTCTTTGCAATCGGTTCAGGAGAAATAACAAACAGACATCCTTTTCGCGTTTCAAATATTACTTTGTAGTATTTTCATTTTTTTTAACCTTTATCCGTAGGTATCTCTCTCTGGTCGATTCTCACAACCAGTCTTCTTCACCTAACGGTTTGTAAGGCTCCTCCATTTAACTGTAGGTGCCCGCTTACAAATTCGAAGTGTGAAGTTCGCCAAAATTTGAATGATCTTACAGCTTTACTTCAATAAATAACATAATACTTATATATATGTATATTAGTAAGTACAAGTAACGTATAGTAGTTCATCTACCTCATGGGACTCATAAGAGATGTGTGCAGTGGCAACAACACGGTCTCTATGCAGCTGCCAGACGTGAAGCTCGTGGATGGCCAGCACACCGGGAACTCTCAGCGCCGCGGCTCGAAGGTCGCAGGTGCCGAGACCCTCCGGAACTGTTTGTAACAGCACCAAACCTGCTGATCGCACTGCGGAAATTCAAACATATCATTAAGTACACCGGGTAAATTAGGGTTATTTTGTGACAGCATGTCTAACTTTGTGGCAATCAACATGTCATATCATATTTTTTTAATTTGAACGCATCCCGATTGGATGCAAAAAACAACTATTTATTACGATGTAGGTATGTTGAGAAACAAAAATTATATCTTCAAAAGTTTTTGTCACAAAGTATCCCCAATTTACGGTAGTACATATTCAGTTTATGAAGTTTATGGTCTCTAGCGTAAAGGTAACTCAGTGGAGAGCGTGTATAAATTTCGCTCTCCATTGAGTTACCACTCGATTTCAATTTTTGTTGCGATGACTTTGAGTTCTAGTTTCGCTAATATGGCGACTACTGTTACAATCGTCCTGTGGCACCATCGTACCCAGCTTTGCCTACTGTAGAATTTAGGAAACCTAAGTATTCCTTGTCGGGATAAAAGAGTCTAGTTTATAGGTGTTAATCCAGATCTCTACAGCTATCTGCATATACTATAGAAATTAGTTCAGTGCGTGACACAACCATCCAAACTTTAGCACTTTTAATATTAGTTGGAAGAGGAATTTAGTGTATTAGGTAAAACATTTACAACAATAAGCAGCAAAAAAAAATAGAGATACACCTAAGAAGATACTTTAGATATGGTCGATAAAAACTAAATCTTACTTTCATCGTAGTTGGCAAACGTCAACAGTTTGAAATCAATGTTATGGTCCGATCAACAATTCCCAGATTATGAAAGATTTATTGAGTCATAAAGTAGGTACAGCGTTGTGTTGCGTTAGCTTTCTGTGCTTATCAGTTGCTTGCTTTGTTTACACATTTAACTGTAGAAAAGTGATTTCCTCCAAAACAAAGAATCGGATGAAATCGTAAATAGATTTGGCTAAAGGCTGATATTTTATGACACATAATATTACTCCAGTGGGAGGATCCAGTGATGAGGCAATCCAGCGCTGGAATTAAAAATTCAATCGGGGATATTGAATCCAGCACTGGCGCAGCAGCGCTGGAATGGCTTCGATCATTTTATACTATTCCAGCATCATTCCAGCACTGGATTGCAGCGTCACCGGATCCAGTCAGTGGATCAATGTAAATTTGCTCTATAAATTATTACGGTAGTGACGGCCGTCTGATTTCTCAACACCGAAGTGAGAGTCACAGTTGAGTTTTACATCGTCAATCCCACAGTGCCTAAAGACGAAGGTCTTTAATCAGTGCGTCCTACCCGTCATGACATACGGAGCCGAAACGTGGACACTAACGGCACGGTTGGTCCACAAATTCAAAGTCGCTCAGCGAGCTATGGAACGAGCTATGCTCGGCGTTTCTCTGAGGGATCGCATCAGAAATGAGGTGATCCGTCAGAAAACCAAAGTCTTCGACATAGCTCACCGGATTAGCAAGCTGAAGTGGCAGTGGGCTGGCCATATTAGCCGTAGAACCGACAACCGTTGGGGTAAACGAGTTCTAGAGTGGAGACCGCGTCTCGGCAAACGTAGTGTAGGACGTCCTCAGGCACGTTGGAGCGACGATTTGCGCAAGACGGCTGGCACAAACTGGATGCGAGAAGCCGAAAATAGATCTAGGTGGCGTGCAATTGGAGAGGCCTATGTCCAGCAGTGGACTGCAACGGGCTGATGATGATGATGATGATGATGAAGTGAGAGTCTGCGCCAGAGACCCGTCCGTTCTTCAGCAGGTACATGCACCAACTAACAGGTGAGGTTGGCTTGGGAAAACAGATCGTTTGTTTCTATTTTCAATTTGCTAAGACGTGAAAATACTTACTATATGGGTAGTTGAATATGCACAAGACGACAGCCGCGCAAGCAGAAAGTGCCGGGTCAGCAAGCTTGGCTGCTACTGGCTCCCATTCTGCTGTCAAACCTGCACTCATCACAAATAGGCTGCCTGGAAAAAAATTATTATTTAACTTAAAGTTTTTCTTACACTTGCCGGCGACAACGTCAGGTCAAATACGGTATTTCTCAGTTCGTAGTATTTCTTCTTCTTTAATTTTCATATAGATGTGTGTTACTCGCCTAGTGTTAGAGTTTTCAGGCCGCCTGGACCTAACGACTGGTACATATTAGATATAACAACCAGGCTTAACTGCTTAACAACCCTTAAAACACGGAGGAGTTTGCGAAAGAATATTTTTGCCACACACTTGTTTAATACATTTGGTTATCTATCCAAGGAATAGCCGCTCTATGCCTTGCTCAACTTGCAATACCGTGCAAGAATGGCGCGCGTAGCTAAGTCATCGTTTAGCTTAGCATCGCTACCAGGTCTTCATACAAGGTGTCTTTTGGTGATGCGTTTACCGAAAACTATGCCAGTTATGCTAAAAAAATTACTTAGTTGAGTTAGTGGTAGACGGTGGGCTATCGGTGAATGTGTGGACATTATAAAATAGGTAGGTAGAAGGTACCTAAGTTATGACTGTATGTATCTTACTACGTATAAGTTAGCGGTATAAAATAATATGTGCTTATGTTAGAACAAGGTGCTTATTGCCATTGACAACATAATTGATTGCGTTATCTATTGTTTTATCATGAGTATATAGATATTTATGATGATGAGTGAGTCGATTATTGCCTGTTTAGGTAGCTAGATATATATCGCTTGTGTAACTTGGTCAGTCTCGTATGTCTGTAGCCACCTACCTACCTATGTGTGGCAGATATCATAGATTAGAATACCACGTGTATCAGTACCTACATGAACTCACTGAATTAATTAGAGTAGGTGTACTCTACCTGTTACAATTTTATCAAAGCTGCAACTTTGTAACAGTTTAACAACTCTAGTATCGATAACTACGATACAATAAAGGGAAATGTTGTGGAAAATACCCATAAAAAACAATGGAAAAAAATAGGAATGCTTTACAAATGCTCGTAAATAATAGAAAAGAAAACTTGTTCACACATGAAACCATATTGCATACCTACTTATAGTATTTTTCCAATATTAGTAAAAAAGTAAGTCGCCAGCCTCTGTGGCGCGTTGCGCGAAGTCCCGACTGCAATGCAGAAGGATGCGGATTCGATTTCCGCCAGGCGCGGGTCTAAAGTGTAACAAAGTGTATACTATCCGTTGCCTGTACCCATAGTACCTACAAGCCTAGTTTGTAGTTTGAGGCTAGATTGTACTGTGTGTAATGTGGTGCATTAAAATACGGTAGGTAGGTATTATACTACCTAAATATATATATTAGGTGCCTACCTACATTGCATCTGCTGCTATTATCGTCATGGTATGGTACGAAACCACTTATTGTAGTGTCAACAGATAACTGTGCTGTGACCACAAGTCTTATTGACATGAACAAAAATAATTATCATTGTGGTCTGTCTCTTTTCGAGGCTGAAATGTGGTTGATTTGGAGATACCAAACCCATACATAACAACACAACAAATATAAAATCCTATATTAGATGGTAAAATAAAAAGTGATGTGTATTGACTGACACAAATACTGGTGTAGAATTTAATAAGCTCAAAGTTGTCTACATTATACCGGATTCTACTTCTATGTAAGTAGATATTTTATGTAATGACTACTACACACTATACAGATTGAAGCGTTATTGAAAATTTGACATTTCTCTGGATTTATATGTAAGTAAAACCATGTTTGTTACCAAGATTTGCCCCCCTTATTTATAAACACTAATTAATGCGCTGCATAACTATGCATCGTTTGTCTTTTACTGTCACATGAAGTTTCAAGTTGTCAGACAGAGACAAACGTCACATCTTAGTCATTTGTAAATAATATTTTATAAATAAGGTAAATCTCTATCAGCAACAATATTGATCGATCCATTATTATAGGGAGTTCTTTTTTTTTTAAAGAGAAAAAGGTTCGATGCCTGGCTTAGGGTTATACATTTTTCAAAAATACAACGCCATTTTAGTTTTTGTTAAAATCGGGCGCGGGGGTGCAACTCCTTTTATTTTCTTTTCTCTGCAGACTCATTAAAATGGTTCATCCTATACCTATATTAGAAGAAAGAAATTGACTTTTGACTTTTTCAAATGGATTTATGCTGGATTCCCGCGTAAAGCGATACACCCCAATCGTATCTACAGCTAGCCTTGATATTCATTGATTCTTTGCTTAGATGATACTCACTGACAATGTCAATTGGTGCATGGGCCAACACCGGTTCTCCTGTACCAGTCTTCAGGACCACACCGCCGCTCTCCGTCATGCTGAGCCGGCGACTGTAGCTCAGTTCACGACCTGATGTTAAAGGGTCATTGGTAGATGAGATTCTTAAACATTTTTCCAAGGTTATGAGTTATTATGAGGGTATAAGGCATACCTATCTCTATTGTGATATTTCATCGAGAAGACAGAGTTAATAAGGATTATTGAGAACATTTAGTACAAATTTAAAGTTTAGACTAAGTTCGATAAATTATTATTTCGGAATAATAAGCTCGAAGTTGAAATAACGTCTATAATCAAAGATTATTATTTACCAAAGGTTTAAAAGCCCACCCAATTGATGGAGATACCTTGGCCCAGCAGTGGGACAGTATAGATAGATTAAATAAAAGAAAAGGATCACAAATTGTTCTGGCGATATTCAGAAATATATCTTCTCTATTATTTTTCCTATATACAAGATGTAACAGGTTAGCCCTTTTAATCCGAAAGGGGGTTTTTCTAGACGTCTAGGCGAACACCTTTTGTTCTACGACTTTTGAAAATTCGAAGTACTTTTCGAACAATTTAGGTGTAAAATTTACTTGAAAATCAGCTGTTTCTTAGAGTTCGAGGTCATTGACCTTATGTTGTTCTTTCATTTAGTTTGGTCTACTACAATCAAACCTTCTATTACCTTTATTTTCAAAAACAGCTGTTTTTCCAGTGAAACATAATCTCCAAATTTTCAAAAAAAAAGTTCGTTTTTTCAAAAGTCGTAGAACAAAAGGTGTTCGCCTAGACGTCTAGAACAACCCCCTTTCGGATTAAAAGGGCTAACCTGTTACATCTTGTATATGACAACAGAATAGTTAATACCTAGGTACTTAACCTATAGAATACACAGAGTAAAAAAAAAATACTCGTGGTGTTTTCAATTCTACGATTATCTCACGAATCTCTTATTAACTTTATTTGAAAAACATCGATCTAGAAACATAATAAGTAAAGAATCGTTTTCCACATCTATGTGTATCTGTGGATAAGTAAGTTAATAACACATCCTATTATTGTATCGAACTTATAAATACCACATGAGTATTGTATCATACCTGTGTATGATGTTACCTAAGATAAATTGGTCTGTGTATGTATACATGTTGAACTTCTGGTGACTAAAGTCAGGCGGTTTAAGATATAACTTTAGGTTTTAGTAAAACGTGTTTATCAGATTTTTATAATAATAAATTTTAATACCTACCAACCTCATACTTTGTACTTTTAACGAATAAAATAAACGTATAGCTGTGGTCTAAAGATTGCTTCAGCAAGCATTTCAATGCTTAAGCGTGAAGGAAATTATTCGCCGTGACAAACAATTTTCTATGGATATATTTTAATTAGGCAGGTAGGTAAACGCGTATGTTTATGTTTTGTGAAATTAAACTCAATTACGCTTGGGCTCAGTAAATATATTAATTAAGTATATTTACAAAGTACCTCTATATTTCGTACTATGTAAAATAATAATCAGATAACTAGTCTAAACTCTACATGATATTAAACTTTATTAAATTATCATGGACAGAGCTCGGTGCGCGGTATAGCCGTGAAACTAACATTATATCTGCGAACGATCACAGAAGCAAGCCAGCGCTGGACTAGGTGCTCGTTCCGTAACATATACGCTACGTACAAAAATTTCGGTATACTATGTGATGGTGGAAATTATCCTTCAGCAAACGATAGGACAGGAATAGCACCTACTCTATTAACGTTGGAACCTACTCTATTCTATTCTAGCGTTTAGTTTTCTTTTGGACCAAAACGTGAGGCGTGGGTATTATTTTATAGGAATAAAATTCCTACCAGCAAGTAGCATGTAATTGATAACATGCAACAGTAAGCCGATGACAGCGCTGCCGATGATGACACGAGGATACCGCGGCGGCTGCCCATGTGAGGAGTGCACGCCCAGTTGCAGCGCGTTCACTACCAACGCCAGGGAGAACGACGCGAAGATCACGTGGACTGATAGTCGGCCGACGACTTCTATGCGCGCCCACCCGAAGGTGTTACGTAGCTTGCCTTCTCTGCCGGCACCTTCGTCTGCCCTTTCATACTGTGGAAATAGTATTTTGAATACTTTCCTAATGAACTTTAAGGTTTAGGTATATCTGGTAATTTTCTTCTATTTTCGCGGTGTTGAATTAAAATGAAATTCATTATTCGGTTTTAATCACATTGTTTTTATTATTTGCAGCATTGTTTGTTCCAATGTAGTTCCTACGTCTGTAAAGGCTCTGAAACGTAGGAACGGCAGCCTCATTTCACGGATCCACCAACGAGGCTCCACCGGTGGATCTCATTGTTGCAACAATGTGGAAAATAATCTAAGTAATTCTTGTATAGTTCAGAATCAGTATTGCCCATCTATTGATATGTCAAGGATTTTCATTTAACCTGGACCTGGACATTCCTCTTTAACCGGTTCATATTTTGGATTTTTTATTCTAGTTCTTCTATGATTGATTCGTATATACATAGTCAAGATGATCAATATACCTATACCTAAACAAGTACCTAGTAGTAACTAGATCTAGATCTAATAATACTTTCCCTTGAATCCCGTAACTAGAATTAAAAACTGTGATATCTCACCTTATAAGCAACAAGTGTTGTGACAAGTCCGATTAGCCTGCAAAGCGAGTGGCAGGTGTCGACAAGAAGAGTGGGTGAGTGTGTGAAGTGGGAGGTGAAGAGACGACCACTGAACCCGGCTATAGCCAGAAGCAGCGCCAACAGCGATCGAGGCGGTGGCAGCCATTGCAGCCACTCTTTCATCGCCATTTTACTAAGAAATGAAAACAAAACCTTTGTGGTATCACCGCAATTACAATAATTAATTAGCCCGTTAATTTATCCCACTGCAGGACAATGACCTCTTATCAAAGTGGTTAGGTGTAAAACCCCACAGGAGCCTAATCCGGATTGCCGAATGTCCCATGCCTTCGGACCGTGGTGAGCCCTAGGACATGTGCGTTTCCTCAAAATGATTTCCTTCACCGTGAGAGCGATGTTATTAGCGCACATACATAAAAGTTATTGATGCGCGGTCGACCTGGATTAAAACCCACGACCCTCGGAATGAAAGTCGGAGTAACTACCACTAGACCAACTCCGCTCTATTGTACTGAAATTGGGTCAAATCGAATGATCTAAATTTTTTATGATTTTACATCTGGTAGTCATTATTAGCGGCTAAAATAGTCCAGTACTTGTTTGGCATCTATCCAGGTAACGTAAGGTCAATGTTCGTTTAAATCTATGCCGACTTCAACAAAGGAAGAAGTTGATGTGACATCTATCTTAAAAAGAAAATCGTAATCCTTATAGGATCACTTTGTTGTCCGTTCGTCCATCCATCCGTCCATCTGTCTGTCAACACCCTTTAATCTCGGAAACGCGTGAAGGTATCGAGTTGCATCTAAACTCGCTGACTAATACTTGCATAAAGTCCACGTGTTCTGTTATTTGTGATTAAATTAAAATCATTAAGTATCTCTTTTATAGATTTTGAAACAGATTGACGAGATATATATGTAAGAAACCCATTTAAAGCCACATTTTCATCACATACTGTGTAACTTCTGATCAAAGTTATTCAAATGCTATAAAGTTCAAATTAAACAAACAATATCTTCGAAAAGGAGTAAAGTATGTCACGGCAAGTAAAACATGACATCTATTCGTTCATTTGAAATTTCTACAACCAGATCAAGATCACCTAAAAAACTAGGTCAAGCTATTTTTTGGTTCCTTCCTCTATTGATACACCTACCCGCCTATAAGATTTGAATTCGTGAATCACAAAGTTTTTACTGTCAAAGTATTTGGTTTATATTAATTACATTACGGTACTCTATAACTAACTAGGTTATTTCAAAAATAAGTTGAAGGTATAAAGTAGGTACTTAGAATAATCACCGCAGACTAAGCACCAACCAAAATTATGAAAGCGGGAAAAATTTCAATTTTGTTGTATAATCTTATACATATAAAAATGAATCCCTATTTCGCGGTCACGGCATCACGCCTGGACCGATTTCGATAATTCTTTTTTGTTGTGTTCGTTATGATTAGGAGAATATTGTTATGAAAAAAAGCTATATATCGGGACTTCTGCGGGTAAAACCGCGGGGCGCAGTTAGTATATTATGATAATTCGCCCTGGTGGGAACAACTTAGTTAGGAATTATGACAATAAACCAAAGTAAGTTAGTTTAGATTAGTTTTGCATACTAACCTATAAGCTCTGTTGTAGTTTTTCACCGCAAACTATGCCAAATATGCTCACTTGTGTGAAATATTGGCGAGCTAAACTAACTTAGTTGAATTAACGGTGGACCTTATATGCTTTATGTTCTCAATTCATAAGTGCATTTTTAGGGTTTAGTACTCAACAAGAAACCCTTATAGTTTTTTAAATAAGTCTCTTTATATTACTATTATTATTATTTTTTATTTTATTTTTTATTGATAGGTAGGTAAGCGTTTGACCACTATCTCACCTGATGGAAAGCAACGATGTGGTCTAAGATGTTACACGCTTACCTATGAGAACTTACTTATATTTCTTTCGGAATAGATAGATAGATAGATGGTAGGTACCTATTGCAAAGTGCCCACACTTGACCGGTTTTGATTATGAATGATTCAACACACCACATCCAGTTTGTCAATGAAAGTTGTTATAGTACTATAGAAGACCTAACGGCATCATTGCCTTGTTTGTGAGTAGACTCGTACTTTGAAAAAACTAGGCACCTACTATACAAGAAACAATGTTGCGTTGTGAAAATAAAATCTATGATTAATGTGATTACTTTATGATTACATTAATTTTAGAAAACATACAAGTATTTTTTTTGGATATAGTGCGGATATCAAGATAAAATGTAGCCTTTTTATTCCAGACTTCCAGCTAAGGTACATTCCAAGTATCAGTGCAACTGTTCCGGGCTTTTTGTATATTTCTTCTTCTTCCTTCTTCTTTAAAATGGCTTTTCCTTTCGGACATTTGCCAGTGTCAAGTATTATCAATAATTGCAGGTTATATGCATCGAACGAAACAGTCATGTCGTCATAGTTAAAGTCAAGTCAAGGGAATCATTGTAAAAAGGAGGCCATTTTTTACAATGTTTGTTCACGGAGCTTTGGAGAGAACACGATTCACTAAAGTCCATGATTTGCACCGATTTTCACTTTAATTTTCACTTGTACACCTTCACGAAACTAAATTGATTAATATGCCCCCGAAATTAAACAATATTTACACGCATTAGAACTAAGTTTCACAAAAATGAAAATTTAGCAACACATCTCCTCAGCGCATTCCCGCCAAAACTCCTTTTGTATATTTAAATAGTCTTCTATTAATATATATCACATAGACACACACATATTTAAACTTCACTCAAATCCTCATTATAACGTTGTGTTTAAAAATATTACAATTTAGTACATCCTTCTTTATCTTTTTCATATAGTGGCGTGGCTCACTTGTGTTAAGCGTTTTCAGGTTGCCCCAAGGACTCTAATATACGCACTAATATCATTGATATCACATTGCTTGTGTTATGGACCGTCTTCAATAATAAGGAAGAACCAATGGCCTTCGATATAGGATATGTAAATTCAGATGATGGAAAGATTTGGTCAATCATACATAACATCATAAGGGCGAAGGTTTCTTAATTAATTTATTATGTTGTATCAAATTTGTTAATAAATTATTATTAATTATATTATGTAAACATAAAGTTTCATATTCGATGTCAAGGTGGGTACACTACACTACGCAGTCCGGAGGAAGATGGCACTCAGCGTTTTAATGGACTATCTCCGGCAATTGAACGAGACTCGATGACTCGGAATTCAAATACTTCTTGCAAATTGCAAGTCCTATGAAAATTGAGTATTATCAACTACGTAGGTAAAGTATGCAAACAAGCATTACCTGAAATTTAGCTTCACGAAAAGGAACGAAAGGAGTGTTGGGAGAGCATCCGCTGGGAGAGAAAGGAGTTGCTGCTGCTGCTTCTTTTTTCAAAATGAGCGTGCTTTACCATGTGGGATAGTGATTAAACACTTATCAATCGTTTATTAAAATAACTTGTTCATAAAGTCATTGTACTAAGGTCAAAAAAGCAGATAGAGATAAGTTTTTTGCTCTCGATTTTATGCTCTACTTGATTTGATGTAACACTGTCGATCTATTTATCAACCGTTACAAAAAATAAAAGATTAATGAATGATAATTTGATAATAGATTTACAATAATAACATACATTTAATACCGTTGAATTTGATGTAGGTTCTGATGTTTTAGTAGAGTTTAAAAATAGAAATATTTGCATCTTTGTAGCAGGCGGGCGCAGGCGGGATCTGATCCAACTTAACATTCCCAAAATATTTATAGTTAAAGTTTTTGTAGGGCTCGTTCTACGCATCATTTTATGTTAATTTTAAGTGATTTATTGAATGTGTGACAATTTTATTCCCATACTTAGCATATTTTAATATTAATTTCATAAGAATACCCTTGAATCATTAATGGTAGGTACCTACCTACCCACAAAAATATCGAGGACACTTCGTTGTAAATATTTTGATTCTATCACGTTCATTCGTTAGGTTATTTATTACAAGATTTAATTTAAAACCTTAATGTTAATGAGTTGCTGTTTCATCTAAAAATAGTTTATTGGCCATAACTAATTGAAACCACTTAGATAAAATTTAGAAAGGGCTCTATTTAAACTCTAGCTAGAAAAACAACACTTTTACTATTTATTTATTTCAATTGCACTCCTACATTTTAGATAAGTCCTTCATTTATACATTGGAGGTTAATTATAATTACTCAGATTTGAAGGTAAAAACTAGGCGTTTTTAAAAATATCGAAACTGATTATCTATTGACGATCAATCATGAAAATAATTACCTACGTAGATTACAGAGAAATTAAGACATCAATAGAGAAATGTTGGAAATTATCTATCTATCTATCTAATGAAAGTGAATAGGAATAACTATATCAGACTAAAGGCGGAGAAAGTGAATTGAAATTGCAGCTGTTGCGGGAGAATGCGCCGAAGGTCAAGTTTCAACAACTATGAATAGCGCCAATGATCTAGTCTGTATACAAACAAACGACATCATCTTGGCGGCGCGGCGCGTGAACTCGGTCTTACTGCGCGCGCGCCGCTGCCCACTATCTTTTATTTATAATTTCGTTATAACGGCGCTACGAAATGCGTTGGTACTCTTGTAATAGGTATCTTGATTATTTTTGTTACCTACTTTATATATAACTACCACTTATATACATATTTTTGTATCATACGTACTTATGTAATTTCTTCTATGGTTCAATACCAATATATGGTTCATACGTTGGTATTTAAAAAAAAAAGTATAATATATGTAGTAAATCCGTTGTCTTGTACCCATAGTACAAGCCTAGTGCTTAGTTTGGAACTAGATTGCGCTGTGTGTAACGTCATGCAATATTTATATTTAATATTTACTTTTTAAAAGTAGATCCTGATATATTGCTGAAACTTACCGATATTAACTGTTGAAAGACAAAGGTGAATTAGAACAGCCTGAAGCGATGATAATATCTGGCACAATCATACACAACACTTTTGTTTAGTAAACACTGGCCGGCAGTTTTGGTTTGGGCACATATCAGTTGTTAAATTGTTTAAGTTTGGGAATACGGTAGCGTACATGAAGGGAGTGTGGGATTTGAACGTCGCGCTGCGGTCTGCGCCGGCGTC
This sequence comes from Idaea dimidiata, assembly GCA_949358125.1. Lineage (NCBI taxonomy): Eukaryota > Metazoa > Arthropoda > Insecta > Lepidoptera > Geometridae > Idaea > Idaea dimidiata. Next base: position 6,555,993 of record OX442339.1, on the reverse strand, counting down.
GGTAGTGACACTGGCACCCAGCGCGCGCGTTCGCCGTCTTATCGACAATACTCTCGCGCACGATAAGCGAACTGTCGAACTCTTAAGCCGACATCAGACTATTAAGCCTCGTTGAGCATACAATCAACAGTACATACGAGTACTCGTGTTTCGTTACATTCTTTTATAGCTTTACCTACCAACGATCGTTCGTATTTGCGTTGTCAAGCGTCACTGAACGGTTATATTTACACGTTGCCGGCAGTTTTATTTTAGTTTAAGTCCTACATTATAACTATAGTAATATTTTTTTTTTGATGATTCACATTCAAGCATTTATGTCCACAAACATCCACCTTTTAAGTACTTTAAAACATGAGTTTTGTATTGAAGTGTTTACAAGACGAAATAACACCAGTTATTGACTTGAGATTGGTAATTAGAACACTGATAATTGATAAGGTAAAATAATAATAAATATAAATAGTATGTGATCGATTGTTATTTTTAATTGTTAAAGTGGAATTAAATTCTCTTTTAATCTTCTTTCAATGAAACCTCAGCAAAAATAACCTTGACTTTATCAATAGAACGAAAATATAATAATGGACTGACAGACAACCATTATTATGATAGAAAATTTTCGAAATTCGCAAGTCAAGTTTTGAACAAAAATATTTGTAATTAACTAAATAAAAAATACAAAAGGAAAATGTTAAAAACATTGCCTGCACCTAAATATTGCGGTAAGAAAACAAATGTAAATAATAATAAATGGAAAACTATATTGATTCGAGATGCTTTTACACGACTGCCCAAGGAAGTGTTATGTTTTTGACATGAGTGTATGTATATGTATGTATATGAATGTGACCTATATTTTGTATACCGCGTTAGGCTAACTCACGGAACGGGCTGTGCTAATTCCAGTTTTGATGTTCTATATCATGTATGTAACGTTACAAAACTTACTTTAGAGAATCAATCATAAATATTTTATTCAGTCGTAATAAATACAACGTATAGATATAAATTATTATTTGCAATATATTTACGATTTAGCCAAAATTACCGATAGCATATACGCAATACCTAGTCGACAAGGTTAAAATGTTTAAATGCAACCTTGCAAGGGGATATGGGTTATCCTTATCAATATATTTAATTTACCTAATATTGGATAACTTTATATTTTGAAATTATTGACATTATAGTGGTGGAAGATTAACTTGAGAACCATGCAAACCTACATACTTTATACTAGATTTCATTATACCTCTACTGACAAATTATAATAATATATGTGTGTGCGTCATACATAATCTTACTATGGAGGTATCCTATTATTCTACTACTAATATTACTTTAAATGTTTGTTGTATGTTTATTGTTCCTTCATCCTAAAACCACCGAACCGATTACGATGAAACTTGGTACTTCGTATATGGACTATCGTAAATACCCGACAACATTTTGTGGAGGAAAAGGGCGTAGACCCATTTCCTTTCCAATACTTTGTCTTTTTACATCTCTTATTCATTATAGATACTCATACACTCATTTATTTTTATTCTTAAATTTAAGTTTTTATAAAAATAAACTGAATACAAAATATATACATTACCACAAAACCCACAAAGAAAATTATTTACATAAAAATAAAATTATAGGTCCTATAAATAATGCACACATTTTGTATAAAAACAGTAAATTTAGAAATATTTTTAGCAAGGAAATATATTTCCAAAAAATCCCCATGACTGGATTCGAACCTGCGTCCTTTCGCTAAAAAACAGTAAATTACTATAAAAACCTAAACCTAGAAGTCCGTCGGCAGCAGGGCAGGGCCCAGGCTACCGATGGTTAGGGTCGCAGAGACAGGAATCTTCTGACGATACGTGCCGTATCAAGGACGACTGCCTTCTGGATCTGACCCTTAACCCAACCGTCAAGTGAGAGCCTCTTGAGGTGTTGGTCGAGGCTCTTCGCTATTAACCCATTTGCCGACACGACTATCGGAACAATACTCGTCGAATCAACGTGCCACATGGTGGTAATCTCATGGGCTAAGTCCAAGTACTTAAGATACTCATTATTATTAATGTGGTTATTTATTTTATTAATTTAGTTAATTAGTTTAATATAGGCGATTACCTTTATTTAAATAACTAATTAACTAACGACTTATTGTTTAGATAATAATGCCGCTGCCGTGGCTAAGAAACGTGTAGCCAAATCTGCAATCAACAGAAGACCTCATTCATTAAGTCCTGTCGCTGTAAAGCCTCGATCACAGGTAAAATGACTTATAGGTACTTACTTAAATATTATACAATAATTAAATTCAAATTAACAATTAGTCCAGCGTACACAGTACCTAAATACGCACAGACTTTGCTGACTGATTTTACTAACTCTTTCTCTTTAGAGAGTAGATCTTGCAAACTAACAATGATTTTGTATCTTTCTGTCCTTCGGTTTATAAAAGACCGTTTTATAAAACTAAGATAAATACAATGTTTGTGAACTTAGCAGATCATTGTCCAGCAGGACAAAAAAAATGTGAGTTCTTAACGCACGCAGTCGAGTTCTGCAGTTCCTGATACTTTATAGAAATAATTTTGGCGTTTTTGCCTTAAAATATAAATTGAAAGTTCACAAACATATTACAAATACATGAGTAAATTATGAGGGCGAATGTATCTTTTGCAGAGCCCTTATTTTGGTAAACCAGCTAGAGAAAGAAGATGCCAGAGCTTATCTCCATCTTTAGTAAGTGACCGGTCTGTTCTCTTTGACAGTGAATATCATAGATAAATATTTCAAATGCAACCGTAACTATAAGTAAATCCTTGAATAAATATTTTTATGCAACAGAAAACATCGAAAAAATCGTTAGGGTCACAGGGTCAAATACTTCCGATATCATCAGCACCGATCACTGGAACTGAGGAGAGCATCAAAGAATGTATGAATATCAGTATGAAGTTTGACGGTATGTTAAATTTAAATTTTTTTTATTAAATTTTTCATAACGAATACATTTATCGTCAATGGAAAGGCTATATTGAAAATGCAAAATAGTTCTTTTGGGAAATGAGGTCGTTTTTGTTTGTCGGCCGAATACAAAAACGCTACTTAAAATTTGAGCTTAACTTAAACAATTAAACTAAAAAATCCCATTCTAATTTTAAATTCGGTAGGTGCCTATTTTTAAAGTAGTTTCTGTATTCCGCTTGATGATTGTCATCGCACTCCTCAATTTTTTTAAAAGCTGTTCAGCTTTTAGGGCAAAAAAAAGCTGAAATTGACTCGAAGCCGACATCAATCGACGCAGAATCCAAAGTCCAATCCTCATTTTGTATACTCATTTTGGCCTATGTAAGGCTTTAGCAATGTAGCCATAATTATACGACGATATGTATGTGTTAATTTCCACATTATCTAACCATTTTTTTATTACTATAAGCCAATAGCTGCTCAGTTTATTAACATGATCCATATTGATGTATTATTTTACACATGTACAGACAAAGATAAGGACATTGTGGTACCTCAGTGTGTTGTGGCGAAGATGTTGAGAATATTGGCCACAAAGAAAAGAGAGTTCTTCAAAATACGCAAAAGTCTTATATCTCAACAGGCAAGTAAAGTGCGACTGTTTCTATAAAATTAATAGTGGTCTAACGATGGTGGATGAGATTGAAACTAAAGGTACAATTTTGAGTAAATGTATGAATATATGTACGACAACATACATGCCAAAATAGCATTGGAATCAGTTACTTGGGTCTGTATTTTTTGACGTGTACAGTTTGGGGGTCTTCAATCAAGTCTAGAATAAATAGGTTTTAGCTTTTAGGTAAACGTGCTTAAACTTAGACCGCTTCGTCTCTTACCGCCAAGTATCAAAGTGACCAGACATTGACTTATATGCAAGAAAATATGCATTACCTATGTAATTGTAACCAAAACGGGAAGTTCGAAATTTAAAACGTTTTTATTCAGTGCTATTGTATCAGCACGCGCTGACCAAATGACAATGGTTGATCGTGTATTAAACAAAAAGGGCATTGATTGTTGTTGATCAGTGTGATGAGTGAGAGACAACATAAGTGTACTTACTTGAACTTCCTTTCTAATGGTCGGATAATCAAAGTGTAGGTATATTTGAGCACAAAAGAGAAAACATGTCGACATCTTTACCAAAAAATAGGTTCAACATTTAGAGGGTAAATTTTGTTTGAAGGTCACTCTTAATTTAACTAATTTCGTTTTGCTCTGGTAGAATTCTTTACTCGAGCAATATGCAGCGTTACGGGAACTCGAGAACAGAGCTGGTGTGTCGTGCGACGAGTCCATAGGCGAGGTGCGAGTGGTGTCCGTCAGCGGTTGGCCAGCCCACGATCTGCTCTTGTTGGTGCGGGATGACCTTGATGTGCCATTGAACTCGGAGATAAGCGGCCTATTTGGTACCCTACCTTTATCCGATATCGACACTTACTGTATGTATATGTACTAATTCAGTATTGGACGTCAAGCCGGCTTCGATTACATATAGGTAGGTAGGTAATAGGTAGGTTATCGATTATTGGCAAATTATTTTATTTAAATTATTATATTGCTGTCGTTATACCCTACTAGACGATTAGATAAAAGATCTCGACAGACGATCACATATCAGCAAATTCATAATACTTTTTGATGCTTATAATAATTTCGATTAGCATCGTCTTACAAGCCAAATTATCGTTTGATTTTGATGACTTTTGATTCTTCGGAAGACCAACTCATTTATTAAGTTTGTGTCAAGGTCCACAGATTCTGCAGCAGTTGCATTCACAGCTAAATCCTATACCTGAAGATGTGCTCGGTATGGGAGCCGAAATTATGGCGCGTCGTATAGACTTACTTAATTTAATGCGATCTAGGAGTCGCGTGGACAGGACCTGTAATCTTGGCAGTGTTAGTTTAATAAACATTTTCATTATTTTTATTGGAACCTACATTACCGGTTTTATCATCATCATATCAAACACCGGATGTCCACGCTGCTAAGCATAAGACTCCTCCATAGATTTCCAGAGCATACGGACAGAGCAACGGTGGCATACCCTCTTGTGTCCATCTATGATATCCCTTTTTTTTATTTAGTCGCGTTTCTACTAGTTTTCTTTTTTAATATGTATTATATTGTAAATTTATACCCAATCTTTTGTAGAATTTGGAATGGAAGACGAAAAATAACGAGTTGGATGGAGAGACGGAAAAATTGCACAGAATGGTCGCAGGCACTGTTGAAAACTTAAAAGCAAAAATAAATTATTGTTTAGAACTTACCAAGTATGTTAACGTGTAGTATCTACGGAATGTGATAAAATACTTAAATTTGGTATTAATGGGATTATGTTTTAGAGTACCGTGGCTGGACCGGGAAGCATTGATCAAAAAGATAGAACGTGCTCAAAAAGATATGATGATTCTTCAAGCCAGACTTGAAGAGATGAAGAAAGACGAAGACGGCAAAGAACCAAGACGTCCAGTAGACGACGGCTCAGTTAATTATCAAGTATGAAGTGCTATTTAATATTAGATGTAGCTGCCTAGACAACAAATTTTATCTCACGTAGAAATCAGTTTTTCAGATTTACTTCAATTTAACGTACAAATATAGGACATTAATCCCTAATCAATTTTCTCTTATCAGAAAATAAATTATTTACACTACCATAGGTAAATAAAATTGCGACAAAAACATAATAAACGTAGCTAATTGGTTTTACCGATACTGGCAGAAACCGTAACTGAAATTGATGTAATCCTTCGCTTGAATAAATATGACGAAAAAACTACGCTCATATTTCTAAGTTTATATGAGAAATGTAATTCGTTTCCAGGCGATATGCGAGGAGTTAGCGAAGGAGCGATCAGCTCGCGAGGCGCTGAAGGAGGTCGTGTCGGCCGCGGAGAGCATGCTGCGAGTGGCGCGCGCTCGTATCGCCACCCTCGAGCGACAGCTCAAGGACACCAAGAGCGAACTCGACGCTGCCCGGAAGAAGCACAAAGACCTCGAGCAACTCGTAAACAGACTCGCACTCCAACATTCGCAAGCGACAGTGAAGTTGTGACACTCTACATTAATGATCCCGTGTGGCTGGATCAGTTTCCCTAGTACCAACAACCTGTATTATTGGCCTACTTGTCGTTGTACGTATGTATGTTGGCATCGATTTGCAGTGGTCAAATAATCGCATAAGTTTAAGGGTTGTTTTAGAAATAAGTTTCTATTCTGAAAAAGTTTTTCTTAAAATACAAGAACAAAAGTTTTTAGATGATTTTTAAAAATATTAATTCAATATATCTTTGAAATTTCCAGTATCGACACCGGGAAACAAGTTACGATGCACGTTCTAAAAAGTTACTAGAGGTGTCGAAAACCGGAGAAATAACGATAGAAGCGCTATCTCGGCAACGGGATGCCTTAGAATTAAGGTGAAGTAGAAAAACGTAAACGCATACGATGCACTCAGCGAACGATGAATATATTTTACAACTTATTAACTTTGTAGAGTAAAAGAATTACGTGAACAAGCAGAGACAGCAGAGAAATTGGCAGAAGGTCGAGAACACGATGCAAAACATCGCGTTGAGTCCCTTCAGGCGAAGGTAGCAGAACAGGTGCCATGCTATCTCCAGTATTTCCCGAACTTTAGATAAATAATCCTCCATTTCGACCAATAAATTTTGAATCATCAAAGAAATCCCTTTATTTAGGCATTATGTTATTAAAAGAGGTAAATAACACTTTAGTCAAATTTTGATCAAAGCTATGTTTTCAGGAAAAGTTAAAGAAAGCATACGACGATCGTGTCATGGAGTTAGAAATAAAAGTGAAGGATCTTGAAGAACAATTGCAGGCCCTGCGGGCACGATCGGTCCGACTCGTCGACATGGAACGAAGACGTTGTTTGGAATATATTCCTTCAAAGGGTATCGTTATAAATTCACTACAGTTCATATTCGTTCAGTTCAGTTCCTACTTTATACGACAACTAATATAGTGCTTATTAAAAAGTATACGCATTGTTGTGTTAAGTATAGTATTCTTGTTTTTTTAGAACATGAACCTTCTGACAGAGAAACTGAACTTTGGAAAGAATTACAAGCTACCCGATCAGCTTTGTCACGTGCCGAGGACGAATTACGTCAAAGTAGAGCAGATAAAGATAGCTTTTTGAATTCCCTTTCAAAGATTGCGGTAATTTAAATAGACAGAAAAATAGATGCAATAATTTAATGACGTTTTTAAAGTTTTTATAGTTAAAATGCCTTTTATGCAGCAGGAGGGAGACGATGTTGAAAGTTCCAAGGACAAAATGGCTATGGAATTAGTAAATAGGGAGAAAATGATTGCGAAGTTACAAAATGACATCGAAGAACAGAAAGTAAATGAAAAATTAATGTAAGGTCACAAATTAAATGCAAGTCTTTAATATAACGTTTGTATAACCTAGGTAAATATTTATTTTAAAATTTCACAGGGAGCAAAGCATGACTCAATATGAAAATCAACTTGCAGCACTACGATTAGAAGTGAAACGGCTTAGAAATTACGATTGCTATTCTAAAGAAGTTCCTTGTCAAGAACTAGAGACTGAGGTAAGATCAAAATTTTAAATTACCTCTTCGTTAGAATAGCGGCTAAATAAATATTTCGACATCTTTTTATGACGTGACGACATGAAGCAGGTGGTTACGTTAGGACGAAATCATCATAAGGAGCTGTTTGAGCCCCTACACAAGGTTTTTGTAAAGTTAGTCAAAATAAAACTTATGACTAATTACAGTTAATAGACCTCCACATGCAAGTGGAGACGTTGACTCGCGAGCGCACGTCTCTGGTGACGGCGGCGGCGTCGCGCGCGCTCATGCTCGAGCGACACGAGCGCGCTGCTGAACTGTTCGCTCGCATGACTAGAGCTAGGCGGGATCTTGCCGCTCTTCTCGATGGACGCACCGAACCGCCGCCTATTGACGAAGCAATTCATGCCGAGGTAGGTATACAATACGTAGCATAAAACTTGCGACAAGGAAATGTCATGATTACAAACGACTGAAGACTGAAAAAAGACTAAAGACAGTCAGAGACAGAAAAAGATAGAGACTGAAGACAGCCAAATTTGGCGGTATAAATCTAGTGGGTGCTGCAGCTAGAAATTCTGGAGCGGGATCTGAAACTCAATGCGCAGCTAGGATGCTTTAACCTAAATAGAAGTTTATTGAACTAAACCTTTCTTTCATCGTTTGGTTTGGGCAGGTTTCTCGATCTCTGTCATCGATATGCGCAAACGCAGCTGAGACGTGGACGGCGCTCCGAGCGGAGCGTGCGAGGGTTCTACGGCTAGAGAGCGCAGTACTATCGCAGACCGTGCAGCTGGAGCGAGAGGAAAGAGTCCGCACGCAGCTCGAGCGCCGGCGCGCAATGCTCGAGAGAGAATTGCTTCGGGCACAGTTCTATGCTCAGCAAGAATCATCATCCATGGAGAAGAACACAAGTTTGGTATCACTAATTAATAGAATTTTCATTATGATGTGGCTCATATTTAGAGAAATCTTTTCTTATTTCTCATATCTTCTTGGGTTTCAAATGTTTAGAAACAATTTGTCAACTGTCTCATTTTGTTATGTTTGTAACTAAACAATGAATAAATTATTATATTATTCAAAACGTGTTGTTTCAGATTGTCTCTGACGTGTGATGTGGTCATAAAGTAGTCCTTGTGACCCCTTTAGGCGCCGAACGATAAAAGAACAAAATAGTAAAGTGGTCGCAAAATTGGAAAGGAGCAAAATTATAAGAGAGCATAATGTCAAAAGCGTATAACGGTTAAAAATCACTTCAACCATCACGCATAGTTTGCTTATGTATGCTCAAAGATCATGCACCTTTGCCAGTTTGAGATCGTTTACCATTTTGCTTTTTACCGTTCCGCGCACAAAGGCTTGTGACCTAATGAATAAATTTTCGTTTTCAGATTCAAGACCTTTTTAGGAGTAACTAGAAGAAAAACTGTATATTGAATGAATGTATAGTCAAAAACCTTTATAAATAAAAATAACTTGTATTGTCTTTGATAATAGTTTTATTTCACCAACACTGCGACTAGGACAACACACTCATATTTTACGTACAATTTACAACTTGTGACCAGCAATTCTGAACATTTTGTTTTTATTTCTTTCGTCTCTTAAATGGCTCGGGTGAAGAAAAAAGTTTCGTGCAAAATAAGGTTGCTTGGACAGTGCATTTGGCGTATAATGAGTTATATTGGTGTCCCTAGCGGGAGGTGGTGGTGTTCCGTATGATTGGGGACCAGTATTAGAAGAATTCCATCGTTGTGTCTCCATACAAGTAATCGCTTTTTTACGATCTAAATTATCACTTTGAAATTGTTCTTCTATATCAATATTAGGAATATAAGTCTTCTTGACAAAATTTCCCATAACTATTTTTGTGGGAAACGTCTCATTCTTGGTACGATATATGGGTATATTACCATCCCCGTCATGTACATCGTTTTCTTTTGTTCGCTCTCCAGTAAGTTTCTTTTTATGAGCGCCGAAATAGTTTTCTTTAGACAATTGTGGTTCTAAAGGAGCACTCAACTCGTCTTCCAATTTTCTGATTAAGTTGTCTAAATTATCAGCAGGCGTGTCCATTGCTCGACTGAATTCCATGTGATATTGTTCGTATTCAGAAAGATTTTTTTGTAACATTGCTAGTTTATCTTGATCTTTTTTCCTTTGAATATTTGCTTTCCTAGTTTGATCTTCCAAAGTCAATATGATTTTCTCTAAATTGGAAATCTGTTGCTTCCTAGTTTCCACATTTGCAAGAAGGGATTCTATTTCGGCATTCTTCTCCAACACTTGCTGGTTCAGCTGTAAGAAAAAACTATTAAATCGTTTCCATCTATACTTATGATAATCTATATCTATAAAATGCTTTGTCCTGACTGACTGGTCCATTAACGCACAGCCTGCTGCTGATAGTAAAAAGCTGAAATTTGGAGACTGTGTTCTATAGTTGATGTAGGCATCCGATAACAAATGGTTTTTCGAAATTACCACGGCTTGGGACTTATGCAGGTGAAACCGTGGAAGTCGTGGGACACAGCTAATTAAAAATAAAACGTTACTTGTTTAACGTAAACTTACATCATTATCAGCCTGCGACCGTAATTCCAGGTTGTTACGTAGTATTTTGATAATATTTGTTTGTTCCTCTTCTTTTTGTGAAAGGATTTTTATAATGCCCTCACGTTGATGCAATAAATGATCGCGTTCCGCCAAATCGTTTGAATATCGTTCCAGTTCCTGTTCTTTTTTTTGCAAAGCTTCTGCAAGATCTCGATTTTCCTGAGTCGCTTCTAGTAACTGGACGCGTTGTTTATTGATCTACAGAATAGAGTTAGTTTCAATGCTGTGATTTTGCGAAAATCGCAATTTTAATTTATGTTGATAGTGTTGCTGTTGATGGGTCAAGATGAAGCACGCTGACTAAGAAGGTTTATTTAGGTTTTAAAGACCCCCAAATTGAAGTCTCAAGGAAATATAAACCAAAATTTTAAACTCAAGCAGAGGGCGAAGGGGGTGATAACAATATGAGACGCTTAGTGCGGGTTTTAGTAAAATGGATTGGATTGTATTATATTGTATGTAATACTATAAAGTGCATGTACCATTTCATGGAGTTCGTTCAAATTCTGGAAGTCACCAAAATCTTCTTGGAGTTGACTTATATGACTTTTAAGGGACGATAGCTGTGCCACATAAGCCTCCATTTTATTTTCACTGAAAATACAGGAAGCAGTTAATAATACGTGTCAACATTAAAAAACATTGAAAGCTTTAAAACATCTTACTTATCCTGCAGCTGCTCTTCTAGAAGTGTCTGCTTCTTTTCTAACTCTGCTATGTACTCATCTTTTGTTGCCAACTCAGATTTTAATGACTGTTCTAATGAAATCGACTTGGCGATTCTTTCCTAGAGCAATAATGTCATAGTGTTAAATTATAATTTTTACTAAGTATTGTTGTTGGTTGTGTTCAACCCTCGGAATGATAAGTCCTCTTTCTTGGAGACTTTCATTCCGAGAGTATAATGAGTTCGTAATGATTTTATTAGAAACTTACGTTCCCTAATTTACATCGCTTTCATGGTGATGGAGAACATCGCGAGAAAACTGATACGAGTACTCACCATAGTACGAAGATTGGGACATTCGCTAAACCGAAGTAAGCTTCCGTCGCGTCTTAATACCTAACTCATCTAATCACCTTGACCAGTGGGATAAATAAGCGGGTTAACAAAAAAGTAATGAAGACTAACCTCTACATCTCTGATCGTATCACTCTGCTGTGCCAATATTCTTCTGTATTCTTCTATTTCTAAGTGACAATCTCCCAATTCAGCTCTAGCATTCTCAAGATCCTTTCTCATCTCAAATAATTCACCTTCAAAGAAAAACAAAGTATTACCCGGTTGTAGATATTATAAACAAAGACATTAAATTATTTCTTATACCTTACTTTGATGGTTAGTATTTTCTTCTAATTGTTTCACAGCATCCTTAAGGCGTAACTTATTTTCCATAAGCTGACCACATAACGATTCAACCTGGGTTTCTAATCTCTTCTTATCCTCAACGTCTTGTTCATACTTCTTCTCAGTTTCAATAAGTTTTGCAACGTTTTCATTCAGGTCATGTTTCATATTACTAATAGATTGGTTATAAAATTCCGATAATTCCATTATTTTATTCTCTAATTCTTCCTTTCTGTTTAAGATACATGTGACATTTTATAATAATGTTAATTAAGTAACGTAAATACAAAAAAACGATCTTAAATGAATAGCTTAATAACAATTTATTGAGTAACTTTATAATTTATTTACCTAAAAAAATTACACAATGCACAGAAAACAGATATAACGCAGACAAAAATCATGTTTACTAACTCCAATTGTAACTTCTCGCGAGCTTCGGCTATTTCTTCTAAATGTACAGTGTGTTCTCTTATGGATTCTGTCAATTTATTCAGATCCATATCGAATTCATTTTGTAACTTTTGATTCTGTTAAATAATTGTTGGAATTTTAAGATCTAATGAAAAATTGTTTTACTAACTAAATAATAATAATAATTGGCCTTTTCATCATCAACGTCTCATTTTAGATGATTTATACAACGCAAGCAACTTTTAATTAATGTTATTTATGGCGCTGTAGTGCCCGGGACGTTGTTAGATGGAGTAGGCTTGCCCAGCACCTATCCCACTCTCCCAGCCTTGGCAGCCATGAGCGTATTCACCGTATGAGCAATGTTATTTACGCACATAACTTTTCCGCAGGGAAAAAGACGTTGGTGCGCGGCATGCCGGGATTCGAAACCACGACCTTCGGAATGAAAGTCGGGGTATCTACCACTAGACCAACACCGCTGTAACTAACTACGTCATCATTAACTACGGTCTTTATAGCTGACCTTATCAGTTAACTGTTGTACTGATCGTTCTAACTGCCGAGTTTGCGATCTAGATTGCTCCAGCGCTGCTTCCAGTTGGTTCGCTCGTTCGATATTGATCTTCACTTGTCCTTCAGCGCGCGTCAGCTGATTTTTCGTTAGTAACCTTTTGCATTTCTCGTCCTTTAACTCTTTTTCTATCTCCTAATACAGAAAATGACAAGGTCATTTTTAAAACAAATCATTTGCAGTTAGAAAGACCCTTATAATATTTGTAGGTATAACATTATCAGAATAGCGAATGATGAAGAATAGATTAAATTAGAAATTATTAAGTAAATGATTAGTGGCTATTACAGATAAGCTGAAGAGCAGTAGATTGATGAGGTTCGGTTACAATAAATGCAGAAAGGAGTTTACTTGCCACAAGGATATTACATACCTGGAAATAGATGGTGATTGGTTGTAGAGCGAAACATAGGATAATGAAAAGATGAAGGGGCAGTATTTGCGATATAGGGAAATGAAATTAGGCAGGTAAAACAGATTGGATCTGAGAAAAACTGTGCCGACCACACACAGTGTGAAAAATGCACGCAAAAGATATCTTCAGTTGTAAGCCTAAATAACTATAGCTCAGAGTGTAAGTGTAGCTTAATTAAAACCAGACAAATATATCGCGGGATCAACGGTTTTGAACTTTACCGTACCTCAAGACGAATTTTATTTGTAAACGATCTAGAATTATCAGCGTTGTGAATAGCTTTTCTATAATCAGCATTTTGTGAATTCAGCTCTGCTAGTTGATTGGTCAATTCATCAGTGCGTATTTGAAGAGTCATCATTTCTTGTGCACTTGTCCTAAATAAATCAGAGAAAGGTAATTAAAATTTGGTTTGGATAACAAATAAAAATAAGTAAGCGTTTAATATTTTAAAGATAGGCCGCTATCTTTAAAAGATGATAAACTTTCAAACAACGGATTTCAAGATTCAACAAACGCTCGTTGTTGCTAACAACTTCCACTAATGACTAAATCAGTCTCAAAGGAAAAACATAAAAACAACCATGTCTGACCGCTTAACAGCTGCATCGACTTATGTATGTAGCGCCTTGCAATACGACAGGTAATTAATAAATAAACGGAAAACGGGCATATGCCTGTGCTTGGTGTATGTAACTAACACTAGGTTTAAGTTATTTAATAACTTTCTAACGTACTGTACTATGGGTAAATAACCGGAAATAAATGTTTTTTTTTCTAAACTCTCTCACCAAGTGATTTTTTTCTTTAGTACCTACTTATTTAACTGTAGAAATTATTTATGTAAGTTATGTGCATGCCTTTAGATGCAGAGCGGTAAAAGAGCACAAATGGTAAAGTGGCCGCTAAATGGTAAAGTAGTGAAATGGTGAAGGAGCAAAAGGGTAAAAAAGCATAACGTCAAAACCGCATATCGGTAAGAGATCACATTGGTCATAAAAGCAGAATGGTAAAAGCACAAATCGGTAATCATTTTATTTTTTATTCCTCTTCGTATAATATTTACCGTTTTGCGCGTTTACTGTTTTGCTCTATTACCAATGTGATCTCCAACTATTAGGGGTTAAAGTATGAAATTGCCGATTTGTACTGAAAATCTTAATTGTTTATTTTTTAAATTTTTAACAAATTTATTTAATCAAAATAGTTGCCATTATTATCTATACATTGCTGCCATCTAATGGGAAGGTTATTAATGCCTTTGCGATAGAACTCCGACGATCTAGACTGCACAAACTGTGTGAAAGCATTTTGTACTGCCTCCTGGGAAGAAAACTTCTTGTCACGTAGATAATTGTCCAAATCACGAAAAAAATGGTAGTCCGTTGGAGCAAGGTCTGGTGAATACGGAGGATGACGAATGGTTTCTAAGTGCAGTTCCTGAAGGGTCAAAATGGTTTCTCGTGCTGTGTGAGGTCTCGCGTTGTCGTGGAGCAATAATGGTGAAGATTGATTCATGAGTCGGGGCTGTTTTACTGCTAGTTTTGTCAACATGGTTCGGAGTTTGGCACAATAGACATCTGCCGTAATTGCTTGACCAGATCGAAGAAAACTATAGTAAATAACACCATGCTGAGACCACCAAACAGTTACCATTACCTTTTTATTGGTAAGTTTTGCTTTAGGACACTGTTGTGGCATTTGACCTGGGGTCAGCCATTGCATTTTTCTTTTCCGGTTATCATAAAGAATCAATTTTTCATCACATGTTACAATTCCATCCAATATTCCTTCATTTCTGTACCGGTTCAACAAGGCAACACAAGTTTCAACACGCGTTTCTTTCTGCAGATCAGTCAAATCATGAGGCACCCATTTTTCGTATTTTTTTATTTTATTGATTTGACGCAAGTGAGTCAATAAAGTGGGTAAGGGAACGTTAAACCATGCCGCTAATTCCTGGGTAGTTTGACTAGGATCGGCTTCCACTATCTCTCTTAATTCATCGTTATTCACCTGTGGGGGCGGTCTTCCTCGTGGCTCGTTCTTTAAGTCGAAATTTCTATCACGAAAGCGTTTTAACCAAAATCGCACGGTGCGTTCATTAGTAGACCCCTCTCCAAACGCAGCATTGATATTGCGGGCTGTTTCTGCCGCGTTAGTTCCGCGTCGGAACTCGTATTCAAAAATCACTCGAATTTTCGCAGTATCCATCTTTCTTGTCTAAATTGAATAACAAAAACAATTGAAAGTCGATATTCAAATGTTTCACATTTTTTAAAAAAAGAATATCACAGAAACCATTTGAAAAAAGTTTCATTCGAAAACCTCAAACCATGTAGATTCTATGTCAATTCAAAGAACTTATTGCAATAAAACGGCAATTTCATACTTTAACCCCTATTATTATGCGCTTTTGACGTTTTGCTATCTTACCATATTTTTCTTTAACCATTTCGCGCATTTACCATTAGAATATCGTTTACCGTTACGCGCCTAAAGGATGTTAATTAAGTTCGTAGGTATTTTTTACCTCATAGTATTAACTATATCTTCAAGTTCTTTTAGAAAATCACTTTTAATATTATCCAGTGCACATTTCAACATCTCATTCTCAGCGTTGAACTCATTTAATTTTTTTGAAAGTTCACTTAAGGGTATCCCCTAAAACATGAGTTAGGTATTTTTATAATTATAAATAACTATAAGCGCCCCTATGTTTTACTCGTTTTAAGTCTGATCCAGCCAGCACGAATATCTAGATAAATAAAGCGTATGTGTTATTCCAGATCCAGGGTTCATTGCAATCGATTTTTTGCGTGAATGAGTAACAAAGTCACATACCCACCACTTACAAACAATTACGCGTTTCATTTGAGAGCGCGTACTATTCCTACACAAGTTCACATGAATATCTAAGGAATCATACGGCAAAACATATTTTGATGGCTTTATCTACTTTTTTTTGTGACTTCAATGCTTCAAACCAGTCGATGATTTCCTTCCTTTTTAATAATGTCTGTTCGCATGCGTTAACCAACTTCTGAGGTAAACTGTAAAGTCTATTCAAATCTATTGCAACACATGTTATGCCGGTATCTGTAAAGAAAGATAATATCTTTGTCAAAATATTTTCGTTCTATCAAATTAATTCCCTTGCATGGTTTTCGCGATTTTGCATAATAAAACACTTTATTTATCGGGTTTAATCGCGTTTAATTCATGATTTTTAAACGAATCGAGCTTTCGCCAACTTTACGTGTAGTAAAGTCGTAAAGTTGTAAGCTTCAAGGTTGAGTCAACCTTAAAAAAGCCAACTGCAAAATTGGCGAAAGCTCGGTTTGTTTAAAAATTAAACCCGATAAATAAAGTGTTTTACACACCTACTGCTCTACAAAGTTACTTTATTTGACCAAAAAGGTCAACGTAAAGCGACTCTTTATTCCCTAGGTGCATAAAGTGCACATTATGCACCTAGGGCATAAAGTAATTTAAATTTGGAACTAAGGTTCTGGTAGCATACGGCCATTTCGAACTGGCCACCTAGACATAACACATAAAAAAAATAAAAACTGGGCAAATTTTTTCTATTTTCATGGACGGAAGGGTAAAGCAAAAAGTTTTGGTTAGTATATAACCCCAACTTTTTTTTTTCATCAGCTAAGGCCGATGTGTGGTTTCGTCATTTTGATGTAACATTGTTAAATTTAATTAATATAAACTGTCAATATATTTCATATACGTTGCATTATTCTATTTTTTTGTTGTTAGTTAAATACTTATTTTTGTAGCCCTTTTATTGTCTCGCAGTAGATGTGTAAAGTAGAGTATTCACCTCGGTACTAAAGTCTGTCTTTATCTTGGGCGCTTGAATCCCACGCTTCACTCAGGACTCTAGGTACATAACTCCTTCGCTAAGACAGGACTTTAGTACCTCGGTGCATAAACTACTATTAATTCCCTTACGCCCATTTGCGCTGCTATACTAAGGTTGACTTGCGCTGCTGTACTTAGTAGTAGTGCAAGTCAACCTTAAGCCCTGTGCTAGTGAGCTAACCCAGTGCTAACTTTTCAAATCTTGTGATTGATCTTGCACTGACATTTGTGTCAGCGCATTACGAATTACAAGATTTGTTTACTTTACAAATCTTGTGATTCGTCTTGCACTGTCATTTGTGTCAGAGCAACACCAAGACCAAGTACGGTATAAGTATAGCAGCGCAAGTCAACCTTAGGGAACCACTTGGAAACAATCATTAAGTACTGTTTCTTAAAGATGTGATAGACTTACAAACTTTAAGTAATAGGATCGCGAACTTACTCGGCTCCACGTCGAAAAAGGTGAAAAAGGTCCGCGTAGTTACTTGCATATCTATCAACCCTTTTCATTATGATTTGACCATCGAAACATTCCCTTACCTACGTCCTTTCCATCTCCAATGTTATTGAACTCAGAACACAAATTCAGCAGTTGTTCTGGTTTCAGCTTGCAGACGTTCATGATGCGCAAGTCTTCAGCTGAAGGTAGCAATTCTTTCTCGCCCAATGATGTTATCTTCGTGTGCGTAGTACGCATTGACGCGTACACTTGTAGTATCGCTTTCTAACATAATATATGGATATATATAAATATAGAAAATAAATAATGTTTATTTGTTCAACAGTAACACACAATTGTACAAACAAGATTATTTTGAGTAGGTGTAAACCTATGTTTATTTTGAAAACAATTTTACGTTAGATTAATAATTACGGTTGTACGTTTTAACTGTTGGGTACCTACCTACTCTAAAAAGAGCAAAAAATTGATTGCTCGGTTTCGTCACCTTGATGCAACATTGATAAATTTAATAAAGAGCTGTAGGTATTATATTTCATACACGTTTCATCAATCTATTGTTTTGTTGTTAATTAAATGCATATATGTAGCCATTTTTACTGTCTCGCAGTAGATGTGTAAAGTATTCACCTCGGTAATAAAGCCTGTCTTAATCTTGAGCACTTGAATCCCACGCTTCACTCATGACTTTTTAATACCCTAGCTACGCTCGGGAGTTAAGTCTAGAGAGCTTCGTACGCTTTGAATTAAATATGACACCCTCTATCATCATCTCCAATGTTAGTAGTCTACCCTTACTATAAAAAATGTGTTTTTTTTCTAATTGACGATCATTTTTAAGAACTATGTTTGTATGCCCACGTGGTAGGACTCGAGATTTTTTAATTATGTAGGTATAAGGTATTCATCTCTTTATACCTAGATCCACAAACAATAAATTCATTTCATTTCTATACAAGACAGGGCTTTAGTAACTAGACGCAAAAACTATTTAGTCGTGTTTCTTTTTTTAGTCTTTAGTATTTATTGTTATAACGCCAACAGATATACAACTGTTCGTGAGATACACCCTGATGAAAGACAGATATATAGAGAAACAGTGGAGTTTTAGTATAAGGGTTCAGTTTTTACCTTTTGCCAGCGGAACCCTAAAAATAAATACCTATAAAATAAACACTACAAATCTAACCTGTCGGTCCCTGAGATCATTCTTCAACTGTTCATACTGTAATATTTTATCTTGAAACGCAATTTTGAGTTGCATGACTCGGTCGCTCCGGGACGTTATTGATTCTGAGAACACGATAGGCTCTGAACACAATAAATTATCTACTTATATCGTACCATCTTTGCTTATTCACCAGTGTCTGCTATAAAGTGGCAAGGTTAATTTAGTTAGACAATAACTCTAGGTAAGTATTACCTTTAATAATAAAAATAGGTGAAGTGGTGTCTCAAAATTCAAGGAGATCTCTAAATTCTTTGACCTCACGTCCATGTTGCTCCCTTGCTGTAATTTGCTCAGCTGATTAGGGTAGCCAAGTTTGTGAGATCGCGAGTCTCTGTATGCCATTTTTACGTGTTTATTGTTACGGAAAGCGCCATAATCACCACAGTTCCTCAAATAGCCGATCCCATTCCATCACATCACTACCTATAGCCCAAGAACTTTTAAATCGTAGATTTGTTAATATCCTATAAGATCCGGTGGTTGTGCTTCTCTGCATGTTATAGCGCAGTCAGGGATAATCGCCGGCTTGTAACCATTTCATAGTTTAAAGAGTAAAATTGTTATGGAAAAGAAATGTTTCGAGTATGTTACAAAAGTCTTGGCCCCGATAAATGGATAAGATAATAAAGAATACAAGTTCCTCGATGGCTACGAAATTGTAAATAGGTGAAGAAAAGTGATACATACCATTTTCATTTAATTCATTTAATAAAGCACTTTCACATAGTTCTAATTCTTCGTTTCCATTTATAGTTTCCTGCAAATAATGCATTTATTTTATACCTACACGTAATATAATCCGCGCTACCATGATCGTTTGTCGTTGCTTGGTCGACCTTTTGTCGTTCAAAAAAATAAAGTAAGTAAGTAGTACCTAAAGTTTAAATTAAAAATACCCCGACTACTTTTAAAAACCACAGATAATTAAAACATTTTTTTTTTGTTGAAGTTTGTTTGTGTTTTTTTTTATTATTGATGTGGTTTTTATAGTAGAACGATAACGTAACGCGGCGACTTATAAGAGACTAGCTGCGCCCCGCGGTTTCACCCGCGTAACTTCCTATCCCGTAAAGTTAATGATCCCTCACGTATGTCATACCAGGTGTTGCTTAACGATCATTCAAAGTACTATATAATATTTCTACCTTTAAACCAACCCTGTACCAAGTTTATGAATATCGGGTCACCTGCTCTTTTTCACCCATCACGTATGTTGTACCAAGTGTTGCTTAACCCGTACGATCATTCAAAGTACCCTATATATTATTTCTACCCTGTACCAAATTTTATTCATATCGGTTTACGGGTTGTTGAGTTAGAAATAGAAATACACGACTTTATTTTTCAGAGCTGCCGTCCCGCGGTTTCACTTGCGTAAGTCCCGATCCCGAGGGAATATCGGGATCAAAAGTAGCCTATGTCACATCTGGATAATGTAGTTTTCTATTAGTGAAAGAATTTTTGAAATAGGTCTAGAAGTTTCTGAGATGACCCCCAAAATACATACATACATACATGTTACCAACGTAACCTCTTCAAAATATTAATTACCAACATAAAACAAAATATTAAGAATCAAAAATACAATGAGATATTGCAAAATAATTATTAAAAAGCACTGCAGTTTGGTGACACTACCGTCTCGCATGGAGCCGACCGATTGAGCCGCGCGGCATGATGCCTCACAGAGCTGGCTGGCCACCCTCATCATCGTCGCCCGCTACGTGTATAATATGTACGCTTGGTACTTATTAATTATTTATTGTGGAGTTATTTTAAAACTGTAATATCTCGTGAGATATTCATTGAAATCAAGTGATGTTAAGGACAATTATGTTTAAAATTAAATACTTTTAATGAATAACGTATTTATTTGGATAAGGATTAATATCATATTTACAAAATTACCTTCGGAAACAATGCATTGTTCTACAATAAATTTCATTACTCTAAAAGATGTTATATTGAGTCAACCTTAAGAGTTAGACATATACTGTCGCGGACTATTTATTAGATCCTATTTATAGGAAGAATTCTCTCATAAATGGTTTTTATGTAACTTTGACCGTTTACTCAGCGCACGCGACAGAATCTCGGAAAAGGGGGATTTTTTTCCCGTTTTTGCAACATATTTCATGGATGCTCCGCTCCTATCAGTCGTAGCGTGATGTTATATAGCCTATAACCTTCCTCGATAAATGGACTATCAAACACAAAAAGAATTTTTCAAATCGGACCAGCAGTTCCTGAGATTAGCGCGTTCAAACAAACAAACAAACAATCAAACAAACAATCAAACAAACTCTTCAGCTTTATAATATTAGTATAGTATAGATCATGCGCGGATTTTTATTGTTATTATTGTTGTAATTTTTATAAGTTGTACTAATCGTCGTCGTCGTTATCTATTTTTTCTCAAATCAATCATCTGGAATCCGTTATTCTTAGCATAAGAGTCAAAAGTTCACAAACAAAAGTTGTCAAAATTCTCCTCGTCTGTGGGCGTCCTATACCTATCTCAAAACACTCGTTGTCTCAGACTTTATCCGAACCGGTAAATTTAATTTCTAAGAACAGCAAAATAAAAGTTTAAAAATGATAAGCGTACCTGATCTGGAAGGTCGGGCGCGTTCCTGACATGATGCGGCTTCCCGGGTACCTTCTGCGAATTATTCACGAGATGAACGAGACATGTAAAGGCGCTCCTCCACCGCGAGCATTCCTTGTAACGATTCACGTTACATTACACGCAAATGGTGGTAGTGAGGAAGCACCTTTATGCTAATACTAACTGCGACCCGCGGTTTCACCCGCGTAGTCCCGTTTATCCCTTTGGGGGTAGAATTTATCAAAATCCTTTCTTAGCGGATGCCTACGTCATAACATCTACCTGCATGCCAAATTTCAGCCCGATCCGTCCAGTGGTTTGGGCTGTGCGTTGATAGATCACTATGTCAGTCAGTCAGTCACCTTTGAGTTAATATATTTAGATAATCAGTTTAGTAGGTACGTAAAACTGTCCAAAAATTTTTTTTTTTTCATGCACTATAATGAGTTTAGGGATCATTTTGCTGCTCTTTCATAAAGATGTGTTCTCCTAGTCCCTTTTAAATAATGCGCCTGCTATATCATATTTTGGATTGTATCGATACGACGCGACGCTACGTAGTGGAGCCCTATCTTTGAATCGGTCGATTTCTACTGATTTTTGTTCGACGTAGATTTTTTCTACAACAAATAGAATCACTACTCGACGTAGGACTTGCGATGTTTTTGTTACCAAAATTAAATATTTTACCGCCATACATGTACGTCTCATTTAACTTTGTAGATTTTAGAAAGTACTTAAATACTTTATTTTTAATTGAAGACCATTTGACTTTTTTTTCTATAGAAAAATTGTCAAATAAAAGGAACAAAAACGTCAGATTACAGCCTGAAATTATTAAACTGAGTATAGGTGAATATAATATTTTGTTCCGTAATTACTTGTCCCAAAAAAATAATTAACTAACCTATAACAATGAAATCATCATCAATTTTTTTTATGTATGGAACAGTTGACAGGACAGCATACGCCCTTTTTAACCGACTTCAAAAAAAGGAGGACGTTCTCAATTCGTCTGTATGTATAATATATTTTTTATTATGTATTTAGAATATACCTGTTAAAGGTATATGTGGTCTCACCTGTGCCTGAGTCAACGGGACTACTATGTGGTGTCTTGCACTTTTGTTGGATGCTGTTGAGCTGTCATACATCATTCGTCGAGCGAGGCTTGATTGCCGCTCGCGCTAAAATATAAATAAGCTTTGAAATGGTGTAAATAATAATGAAGAAAACGGGGTTTGTTTAGTTCCTTAATAAAAACGTACCTATTCTTCGTGCTCATCAAGTTAAAATTAGTGCCTACGCAGAGAAGAATTATCGTAGAATTATTATTGGAATGAACTCAAACTGGACCCAAAGTTCTGCACTTCTATCAAACTTCAAATCCAGCTGAATATTACTTTTTGGATGACTAGCGCCCTTTTTTAAAAAAACGCTAAATAATGCGCTGCATAACTATGCATCGTTTGTCTTTTACTGTCACATAAAGTTTCAAAGTTGACAGACAGAGACGCATGACTCAGTTATTTGCACATTATTTGCACATGACTCAGTTATGTGACGTTCACATAACTGAGTCATGTGCAAATATCATTTAATAAATAAAGGAGTAAATATACTACACAAAATTGATATTCTTGGGATTCTTGTGGGCAAACATTGCAAAGAAACAAAGCTCCTTGTTTGATTTAGGAAGTTACGCCCTAGCTTGTTAAAAAGGTACCTAATTATAAAAATTGTCCGTAAAACAAACCTTCAGAGGCGGTATGGGTCCCAGAGATCGAGGGGGACGACTTTTCGTGGAAAACAGTTCATCTTTAATTCTGTTTGCAGATTTTGGCCGCGTCTGTGATAGATAACATGACTAACTTAGAATCAATATCATTATCAGCCTGTTGCAGTCCACTGCTGAACATAGGCCTCTCCAATTGCACGCCACCTAGATCTATTTCGGCTTTTCGCATCCAGTTTCTGCCAGCCGTCTTGCGCAAATCGTCACTCCAACCTGCCTGCATGAGGACGCCCTACACTACGTTTGCGCGCCCTACACTACGAGACGCGGTCTCTACTCTAGAACTCGTTTACCCTAACAGTTGTCGGTTCTACAGTTAATATGGCCAGCCCACTACCACTTCAGCTTGCTAATCCGGTGAGCTATGTCAAACTCATAATGTTCAAAGGAAAAGCAGAAGAAAAAACCGCTCGACGAGTAATGAGTGATCCAAAATTAGGAAGACTAGTTGCATTTTAAATTAATAGAAAGTTAGGTGTGATTTACCTATGCTGTTAAATAAATATGTGTATAGTCTAAGTAGGTAGGTATCTACAGGCTTTCTTCGAAACAAAAATAAAGATTTTCGAGATAACGATCGTTTCATAGTGCGGAAGAGTTGAAGATAAACGATCGTTCGCCGATATAAAAATTAAAATGGTTTCAAGTTTCGTGGGTTTACCTCATCAAGCTTAGGTCGTGCGACTTTGCCAGCTAGTCGTGGTTGCTGAGCTGAGACTACTTCGAACTTCTGTTTCTGAGCATTAAGTTAGTAAAGTATTAATCTAGGTAGGTATATTAATATTATACTAGTTCTAACATTATAAAATGTGAAATTTGGTGTATAAGTAAGTGAATTAGTAGGTATGTTAGTTTCACACCAAAAACTACTTCCATACTAAAAATAGAGAAAGCTGGAGCTCTGGAAATTCATTTTATTATTTATTCCCATACTGTCAAGGGGTGGACACTATATAGATACGTTCCGCGGTTTCAGCCGCGTAGATGCCGTTACCTTGGGAATCCAGGATAAAAAGCACCATTAGGTAATGTTAATTCAGGTTACAAACTATTACCGGTGTGCTAAATTTCAGCCTGATCCAGTTAGCAGTTTTCGCGTGATTGACACACAAACAAACAAACATCTAAACTTTCGTATCCTATCCTACTAATATTATAAAGCTGAAAGTTTGTGAGTATGTGTGTATGTATGTTTGTTACTCAATCACGCAAAAACTACTGAACCGATTGCGATGAAACTTGGAAAAGGTATAGGTAGCTGGATACCGGGAATAGCACATAGGCTACTTTTTAGTTTATAATATTAGTGATATATAAACATGATGCTACCACGGTATCTGTAACACTGGCCCCTTTGGACTTGTTGGTGTTGGGTGCAGGTCGGACTGTATTGGCTGTGTAGTTAGCTCTAGGCGGCAGCCTCTGAGGAATGCGACATTTGACGGCGGCGGCGTTTCTAACACTTTCTGATAAATCTAAAAAAAAGAACTGTATGTTAGGCCCGCTGGAGATGCACCTTCTTTAGTCTACTGTGGAATCTGCAGCTGTACCCTGACGGCTTATAAAGAAAGGTTTACCTACTCATTCTCTATACAAACGAGTCAAATGTGTACTTCCTGGATAAAAGCATTAGAGCGAATGTGCAAGTTTACCTATGCCATAAAACTTTCTTCTGCCATGACTATAGCCCTATGTTTTGATCACTCTTTCTTCTTTTTGGATCTCACTTAAATTGTCAAAAATAGGAATATGACGGTCTTGCTTTAGACTAAAAGTTACCCTCACTTTTTGTAGCCATGAAAAATCAAGGAATGCGCATCTAAAACCACTTGTTTTATATGACATCTCAACAAGTAACTCATAGAGTTAAGTAATATATACGGGAAACTTGTATTTAACCTTTGGTTACTCTAGTAACCTTTGGAATATAATCACTACGTTTTCTAGTAACCATCATCTCAATCACTGACAAAGCTGATAATACTGAAGTGGATCAACGATGGCACATGCCTAGCCTAGCTGCCTATAAAAGTCATAGCTATACCTTGAATTTTGTGATCCGTAGCAATCATAGACATAATTAACGATCAAACTCGCATCTAGAATTATATTAAAGTGTAGGTACTAAAGAAAAAGGGTTACAAAAATTTTAGGTGTCCATGAAACCGACCTTTCAAAAACATAATTTGTCACCGTGGCAGATGGCAGACAGAACGAAAATAGAAGATAGATAAACAAAGCAGGTGTAAAGAAAAAAGTGAAACCTACAATTGGTTATCTCTGGAATTTATTAGGCAAAGAATCGAATAAGGAAATAAAGAAAAGAATATACGCTTATCATAATCACAACCCATAAAAGTTAAGGAACTTTGTATAGCGCTATTTAGATAGGTTCTAACATAATTTTTGCTATGAAGATATTTCAATTTTACATCGGTAGATCAAATGGATGTGGTTATATTCTTAGAGCATATTATTACTTCCAGTAGTGTTATATTCGAATGAATAAGTAAACTCTAACTTTTATTTCAACCAAACAGTCTTAAATACTTTTGCATCCAAACTTTTACTTTATTATTTTACCACAACCAAGAAGACCACAACGCGCATAACGTCAAACATTAATATTGACATTATTTTGATTCTCGAACATCATTCGACATGACGTTTTAGATTTTTATTATTAAGATTTTTGAAGAATATAACAACAAAATTCTAAATATCATTATTACTAAGTAGGTATAACATTTTAGAATCAGGATGGCAACTACTACAAAATCAATAAAGGATAAACCACGTAAGTACCTAAGGACGTCTTTAAACCGACACCCAAAATTCTTATTTTTGTAACTATTACCTACGTGCCTTTTCGCAATAGATTCTGGGACTCCTCGGTTGGTACCGCGCCCAACCGCTGCTTCAGCCGCACGTGCAGCTCGAAATGCCACAAATCGAAATCTGTCACTGACAGCTACTGCACAGAGGCAGTCACCCACACGATCGAATAATGCTCCCATGACTTCTAAGGTACACTTTACTCTTTCCTCTTTCCTCTGTCATTGAAATAACTGTAGAATTTAGACTGTAATGTCCTGCCTTATCACAGTGCAGAGATTGAACTCGAATTGATATGTCATTACAAGGTGTTTGTATCGATGCATGGTTAATTTCACTGCTATTTTCTCGGCACTGTAGTGGTGCTGCTGTGGCAGTGTTGGTGTCAAAGTTGTAAATACTTGTACGTAAAAGATAGGTACTTATTGTTTAGGAACTTGTGTTGTCGAATTACGTCTTGTTGCGCCACTAGAACATTCTTTAATGTTGTTGATAGATAAATATGCAGAATGTATTGTTATTGTTACAGTCTAAAACAAATTCACGCATCTCCCAGAAGCCTGATTCTAAGACTGATCTAAAGCTTCAGAGTCAGGTATCTGAAACGAATACTTTTGTAGCTGAAAAGGAGGTAAGTTTATTTGCGAGTAAAAATTAATGTTTTACAAAGATTGCTATTGATCACAAACATAATTCCCACAGGAAGATCAGTATTTGATTCCAGACGTCTCTACAACGTTAGATGTAGAAGAGATAACACAAATCGAGGAACCAACCACGTGTCATTTGGAAAATATCAACGAAGAAGGAGTTTTGGGTAAACTAGATTACATTTTATTTACTTCCTATTTATTTATTGTAAATTATTTAACGTATTTAACTTTCAGTAGTGAAAAATGAAGATAAAAACGTCATCGAACTGCCTAGTCACGATGAAATTCAGATTTGTCGGGTTCCTAGTCAGTATTTATTTTATTTGTTTTGTTTAAAATAGGCACAAGTTACACTTATTTAAAGAGTCGAATCTATTTCAATTTTAGGTAAGCCGTTAAGTCGTCCTAACACTCCGACACCGGCTAGTCGGCCTCAAACGCCTAAAAGCTTACCATCAAGTCGGCCGCAGACACCTCGCGTCACAAGTCGACCTACTACACCTGCCTTAACACCTCAACGTCACGGAACACCGGCTAGCAGACCCAACACTCCTTCAATCAACATTCTTACTGTCCAACGTGCCTCATCACGACCTACCACGCCCGCTTCGGTCACTAGAAATATTTCACCAACTCCTCAAGTCAAGACAAGTTCTCAAGACGATTTCGATGAAGACATCAAATCAGTTTACATTAAGAAACAGAAGGAATTTAACAAGATGAAAAAAGAATTAGACTTGAAACAGGTTCTCTTACTACTACTAATCAATTCAGCTAATCTGCGTAGGTTAAGAAGTTGTAATATTTACAACAATTTTATTACAGCAAGCGATTCTTGAAGTATTCGATTCGCTTCGAGGTCTCCATGACCGCATGAACCGCGATGGTAACACTGGCTGTGGTGAAGGCCAAGTAAACGAGCTGCTATTGTTTAATGTGGCGGATTGGACGACGGAAGAAATAGCTAGATTGTGTCGTGATGCTGTCGGGTCCTCGGCAGTTGAAGGAGCTGTGGACATTATTAATACTGCTGTACCGATTGGTAAATAAGTCACTCGTTTGTAGATTTTGGTACATACTTGACAGACTGGTTCTGTTTTATGATTGTCTTTTATATATGTATGCTTATACTATATTCATGATTATACATAATTTTACTTTGATTTTGTTTTAGATGAATGTGTCTTATCCGAAGTTGACACAAGAGTAATGAACATACCAAAGCGTTTCACTGATTTGTGCCTACAAGCGTTCAAGACAAGACAAGATCTCATAGATTGGATAAAAGAGTTAATCGAAACTCACGTAAGACGGTGCTTCATCTCAAAATAATTAGATGCTTACGAATAACTCGAGTCTTAATTTTTTGTGAATTTTAAGGCATTTAAAGAAAGTGACGGTGGTGATTGTTTGGAACGCATAGGTCGTTATAATGAATATGGTTTGGCTATGTGTGATGCTCTCCGAGACCTTAAACAAAAAGCAGATGAAGCGGTGGAGACCGTTGTTCAGCTTTCAAGGTAAACTATTTTATCATAACTGTAAACTTTTCACCGAGTTTGTTTGTCATTATCAGATGATAGTGACTACTTAGTACTTACGTATTTTTATTATTCAGACGTGCTTGTCGGGAAAGGAGCACATTAATAGCAGTAGGTGAATCATTAGTGAGAGAAGTGGCTCGACTACGCCAAGAGATCGAGGCACGGGCGAACGTCGTTAACGAAGTGAAAGAAATGCGAGCTGAAAACGAATCAACCAAAGCACTCGAGGTAATTTACAACAAAATATTTATTAATAAAATTTACAATTTCTAATCAAAGCAATTATCATCAAAAGTAAAACATAAAATAAAATAATAATATAATATTAATAATTTAATATTTCTCTGCCTACCACACAATCTTTACTGACCTTCTCCATCCAAAGGTTGCCTGGAAGAAATCGCTTTTAGCGATAAGGTCGCCCATTTGTACAACTTTTTCCTTTTTAGCTTTTTGTGTAATTTGTCTCACTTATTAATTATAATGTAAACTGATTTCAATTGTTGTTGGTTGTGCAAATAAAGTGTTAATCTATCTAAAATAAATACGTTTTAGGAGACACGCAAAGAACTGGAAGAAGAAAAGGCAGCAGCTGCAGCCGCTAAAGACAAGTTAGCTGCTACAGAGGTACAACTGCGTCAAAGCCGTAATAGAATTAACAAAATGGATCGACAATTGCGAGAGGCTGAAGCAACCATTGCCAGTCTTACTGGAACTGTTAAGACTTTAGAAGACCAGGTAGTGTACAAAGTGTTTTATGATAAGCTACATAATTATGTTCTTTACCTAAATTACTATATTACATAAATTCAATTATATTTGATACCGATATCTTTTCAAAGTAGAGTCGTCAACGTGAAGTACAGCTCGAAGCTCGGGCAAGAAAGTTGAAAGAATCTTTAAAAACTGGTGAAGTTACAAGTGGACAACTAGCACAACACCGAGACGCGCTATTGGCCGAGTAAGTTGATTTAAGTTTACTTTCACCAAATTCATATATTAAATTTTACAGAAGTAAAGAAAACAATTACTTAGTAAAATTGAATTCAAATTACTTCAATATTCACAATAAATGAATTATAAATATACGCTAAAAATGTCTGTATTCTTAGAGTCGCGCAACTGAAAGAACATATTGAAAATATGACGACTCAACATAAAACTGCTATTCAAGAATTTGCCAACCAATTGAAAGAATCCAAGCACGCTTTGGATGAAGAAAGGAAATTAGTACAGAGAGAACGAGAAGTCAAAGAAGCTGCAGACGCAGCATTGGTTGAAAGCCAACATTTCATAGAAGAAATGAAGCTTAAAATTAACGAACTTGAAAACAGTAGACCGAACCCTGGTGAGTTTTTTTGTCAAACTATTGTTTAATAAAACACTTTATTTATCCGGTTTTATCGCGTTTTATTCATTATTTGAACCGAGTTGAGTCAACCTTGAAAAAGCCAACTGTAAAGTTGGCGAAAGCTCGGTTCAAATAATGAATAAAAACGCGATAAAACCGGATAAATAAAGTGTTTTATTATGCAAAATCGCGAAAACCATAGAAGAAACTATTGTTTTACTGGGTTTAGGTTACTATTTAATAAATACTTATGTATCTTACAGATTTGCCAACAGAAAGAGAAATGGATTTGTGGGCTGAGTTGCAAGCAACAAAGGACACCCTACATTTGACGGAAGACGAGGTCGCTTCTTGCAAGAAAGAAAAAGTCCGGTTCCTGGAATCTCTAACAAAAATTATGGTAAGTTTGGTGTTTCGTAAATTAAATTAGGTAAAACACAAGAATAGTTCTAAGAGGGTATAATATCATAATTATGTGTTAGGTTTTCGCGATTTTGCATGAGTAAAACCCGGTAAATATTGTGTTTTAGGATATTATCATTGGTTTTCCGAGTAAAACAAATAAACTTTTCTATTTTTTTGTTTTACAGGAATCTGAAAATAAAATAGGCATGCAGCAAAAATTGGCCGCGGAACTTCTAAGTAAGGAGGAAACGGTAGGAAAAATGCAACTTCAAGTTCGAGAGCTGACGAAAAATATTAAATTAAAGTTAGTTATTAATGCGACCCTA
The DNA here is from genome assembly GCA_949358125.1 of Idaea dimidiata. Taxonomy (NCBI): domain Eukaryota; kingdom Metazoa; phylum Arthropoda; class Insecta; order Lepidoptera; family Geometridae; genus Idaea; species Idaea dimidiata. The sequence continues at coordinate 6,525,916 of OX442339.1, read as the reverse complement.
ATTATTAAGTATTGATTTATCTCACTTGTTAAATTGTCATTGCTCTCAATCGAACGTTTTCAGCGAACAAAAGGTGACGCAGTACGAGCAATATGTTCGAGATCTTCAGGCGCACAATCGAGCCGTAGCTAATTGTCAAGAGTCTCCAAACGGAATCAGCTATCAGGATTTACAACAGGAAGTGAGTTACATAGATCTAAGTTAATGCAAGTTAATGAATACTAAAGTGCCGATAGATATGCGGCGAAAGTAGGCAGGTACTTCACTAACATTTCTTGACATTTTGCGTGTTTGACCTTTTGCGTGTGATCCATTTCAAAATTTATTTCGAAATTCAGCTTAATCGTTCGATAGAGTTGAAAGACGCCTGCATTTCGCGTAGCGTACCGTATTTGAAGTAGCGGTCTCTGTTTTTGAAAGATATTTTGTAAAAACTGTTTTTAGGGGAATGTACTAACGTAACATACCCCATTTCCGTTGGGGTTGGGTTCCTTTTTGTCTGTTTGTCCGTTTGTCTGTGCGTTTGCGCACTAATCTCGGAAACGGCTAGACCGATTTCAATGAAATTTGGTATGCAGACAGCTTAAGACTTCGATTAACATATAGGCTACTTTAAATCCGGATATTTTTTTTTTAATCCCGCCTGACGTAGACCGTGGGCTGTGTTTTAGTGAATTTATCTTTTCATTAAAAATAGTTGCTTCTTTGTTTAAGTAGTTCTCAAATGTTGAGTAGCGTTTCTATATTCGGCCGTTTGTTTCTCAGATTATGAACCTAAAGATGAGTCTATTAGAAGCGGCACATCGCAACGAGGAGTTGTCTGAAATGCTGGTGCAGAAAGAGCAACAACTAGAGCAACAGCATAAGACATCACGTGCTCAGGCAAGAGTCATAAAGGTTACTAGCTGGATAAGTATTCGCCAGGATTGTTCTAACATGATAGGATGCTAGGTAATTTTTCTAGTTTATCTTCTAATTTTTTTGAGTAATGCAGGTTCGAGAAGAACTCATAAATATGTTGAAGAATAAAGAAACGGAACAGAGTCGTGAACTCACTGCTTTGCAACAGGACCTTGAGCATCGAATGAAAATTGTGGAAGAAGTGAGATTTATTTGACTTTTTTTTTCGTTTTGTATTTTATTTTTCCTATTTATTTTTCTAAACATTCGTTCTGCTTGCCTCTTAGGAAATAAGCGTCTGACAATTTTTTATTTTACACCCTTAATTTAAAGGCATGACGTGTCTTTGTCAGGCTTTTGTAAGAGAAACTTTTGGTATAACGAGTGTCAAATCCTATTCTAATGACAGAACTACCTAAACATTTCAGGTGAACAAACAAATAGCAGCCAAAGCTGAAGAGATCCAGGAACTATTTACAACGTTGGAGAACAAACAGCAACAGATCCACAGGTTGGAGAAGATAGTGCTGGCGCTGGAGGAGCAGCAGCGGCGAGCGCAGGCCCAGCGCACGCGACACGAGGAGAAGATCGCGGCGCTCGAGCATGAGCTCGCAGCCGGCGGCAACCGCAGGGAAAGGTAGTGTTCATGTTGATAGTAAACACATCGATGTTAACATTAAAATGGTGGTTCCATCTCGATTCAGTTAAAATAATACAATGCATTGTTACAGAAAGTTCCTGTTCTTCTAAGCATCGATTTGGATTAATGTGTGTTTAAATTGTAAAGTTTTTGCTGAACAATGATTGTGAAGTTTGTGTTGTTCAAATAAACTGTGAGTGAATCTGTTAAGGTTTTTTTTTTACTAAATACCAAGAGCTAGTATGCAAAAGCATTTCGCATGCTTGACTAGCGATAGCGCAGTTAATTTTCCCACGTTTTTATAGTTAGGTACCTACTCTCATTTTTCTTGTTTGTATGGTTGTCGGTCCGGGCGGAATCTTGCAACTTCAATTTGAGGACTAGCTAGCGGGCTGAAACTTTAGAAATAGTTCAGAACCAGATGACAACCTAAAGCTACTTTCAACTTTCCACAAGCACTTTCGGAACAGAAAACCATGTGCTTTTTAGCACTAACATCAAAAACTCATTGAGTTACATACAACTTCATTGACAGCAAACCTGTGAACAGATATAAGCATGGAAGTATTCCTTACGCTTCATCTGTCACTTCGGTTGTACTCAGATTCACTTATCACGAACCAATCACGTTAGAGAACAGCATATTGCCTGCCGCCCGGGCCGTCCTCGTTGTCAACACACAATTAGTGAAAATATAAACAAAGGTTCAATTGTTAAGCTAGTAGCGGGGTGTGTAGTTTGTCTATGCATACTTCGTATTTGAGTAAGTTTTGGCGCTATTATTTGCGGTGAGTTAGTATGGAACGTTTTTTTCCCATGCATATATTATATCTGTTCTCTGCAGCAGACAATCAAATAGACACACGAAATATTTTTTAAAATTCATTTAATAAAAAAATAATGAAATAAAATATAAAAACCGACTTAAAAAAACATCAAAAAATAATTTAAAAATTTAAAAACCACCAAAAAAAAAGAATTGATAAAAAATACCAAAATAACCTCTACATACAGCGCCACCGACTAATTAATCTGTTTTATCATCTGTCGGGCAGTTTTACTGGTTGGTTCCATATTGTACTTAGGTTGGCTGCCCGACTTCAGATGATAAAACAGATTAATTAGTCGGTGGCTCTGTACCTATGTAGAGGTTATTTTGGTCATTTTTATCAATTCTTTTTTTTTTTGTTGTTTTTTAAATTATTTTTTGTTTCTTTTTGAAGTCGGTTTTTTATGTTATTAAGTCTTTTTACATTTTAAACGTGGGTTTTTTAGATTTTTTAAATCTATTAATTTTAACTTAGTTAATGTTACCTATAGAGATCCTAAACATCGAAACACCAGATGTTGCCTGCTACCCAGTACTGTGGTTTGCGGGGCCATGTTTTACCAAGATTATTTACGGAGTTTTGGAGACAAACTTAAGTCCATGCTTTTCACCAACTCACACTTTCGCTACACTTGTACACCTTCACGAAACTAAATTGATTAATATGCCCCCGAAATTAATCAATTTACACCCAATTATTGAACTAGGTTTCACAAAAATGAAAATTTAGCAACACATCTCTTCAACGCGTTCCCGCCAAAACTGCAATACTTAGATTTTAAAAAAGGTTAAAACATACACTTACTGCCAACATTAGGAAATGTTCTAATGTCAATTAGAAAGAAGACCGTTCAAAATGGACCATCTGTGGTATCATCTAATTAGCATCCACCGCTACTGGTTGCTATTTACTTACTGTCAAAAAACATATTTTGTATTCTACATTGCTGCTTTGAAGTAATATAAAGGTGAATAATCACCGGTAACAACCACGTTACTTCAAAGCAGCAATGTACTGCAACTTAGCAACTACTAGCGGTGGATGCTAATTAGATGATACCACGGGGTTTTTGGCGGGAATTCGTTTAATGAGATGTGTTGCTAAATTTTCATTTTTGGGAAACTTAGTTCAAATGCGTGTAAATTGTATAATTTCGGGGGCATATTAATCAGTTTAGTTTCGTGAAGGTGTACAAGTGTAAATAAATTGAAAATCGGTGCAAAACATGGACTTTAGCTTAGTGTTGTCTCCAAAGCTCCGTGAACAAATATTGTAAAAAATGGCCCCCTTTTTGCAATGATTTCCTCGACTTGACTTTAACTATGACGACTTGACTGTTTCGTTCGATGCAAATAACCTGCAAATATTGATAACACTTGACACTGGTAAATGTCCGAATGGAAAAGCCATTTTAAAGAAGAAGATGATACCACAGCAGCTATGTTCCACAGTAATCAAATTTGCCACTTCAAACAACTTATAATACGAAATTGTTTCATTCTTAAAAGAAGATAACATATGAATTTATTCAATAGATTTACGTGATCTAAAGCCACTATGTTATTATTTTTGTTTTATTTCCGCTAAATTGAAAGATATTATATTGTAAGATATAAGATATTGTACGTAAAAGTTTCACAGCTAGGAGCACTACACTATTCTCCTAAGTTAGGAGAGATTAAGCCGCCGTTTTTAGGTTTGGTGCTCCCCATGTGCTCCCTGACCGTGAAGCTAAACAAAATATTTTAATCTAGCGGAAAATAAGCGAAAATACTAACACTGTGGCTTTATATCACGTAAATCAGGTGAATAATCCATATCTTGTGTTTTAGGAAAGCCTTTATTATAATGTACCTCTACCCCCTAGGTCTGAGCTCTAAAGAAAAACGCCGATCTTCTGTACCTCTATCCCAGGGATGGGCAAACTTTTTCCTTTGCGTGCTATAATTTACGCAAAAACTCTATGGTGGGCCAAGTAGATATTTGAATTATTTAATACTCTTGCAAAATTTCAGCTTCCTAGTACTAACCGTCTCTGAGCAAAGCCGCGGGCGGGCGGACGGACGGACATGACGAAACTATAAGGGTTTCTTGTAGACTACGAAACCCTAAAAATGTAAATAAAAATGTCTGTTTTTTTTTAAATGTCTTACTAATATATACTAATATAATATACTAGCTGCGCCCCGCGGTTTCTCCCGCCTAAGTCCCGTTCCCGCGGGAAATTCGGGATAAAAAGTAGTCTATGTGTTAATCCAGGTCCCCAGCTACCTATATTCCAAGTTTTATCGCAATCGGTTCAGTAGTTTTTGCGTGAAAGAGTAACAACCTAACATACATACATACATACTTACATACAAACTTTCGCGTTTATAATATTAGTAAGATTAGCTACGTCCCGCGGTTTCATTCGTGTAAGTCTCGATTCCTTGGCAATAGCGAATAGAAAGTAGTCTGTTTTAATTAATTAATAAAAATAAATAGCCAAATTAATGAAGATGTTACCTATTTATTTTGAAAACCGATATTTAACAATACCTAATGGTGCCTTCGTGATTGTTTAATATGCGCTGCGGATAACCACAGAGTTTTTTTATGTAACAAAGACTGCACTTGATTTTAAGGGCCTAATAGCGGGACAGGGATAAAGCTAGAGAATTTCAGATGTGTAGGTGAAGGACGTAAGATGCGACTATGCAAAATTTTATTGCGTAAAATCAAACAATTGCTAGTTTCAAGATAACTAAACGTTAATCTTGAAATTCAAAACATTCACTGCCTGTATTGAGCTAAGTTCAGTTCCTATACAAAGTTTTATTAATTTTCGTACAATATTGACTGAGTAATATCACTTATTTGTACAATTTAGAGGGAAGTTAGGATTTTTTTTCTATCGAGAAATTTTTCAGGAATCGTGTTTTCACGACATTCACGTGTTAGTAAATATATCCTCGACTTTAATAAATATGGTTTCAAAAACTTTCATTGCAAATAACTTTTAAAGTAATTCACCCTAGAAACATCAGTTCTGGCCTACTAGTCGCGGGCCGGATTGCAGCCATCCGCGAGCTGGAGATGGCCTGCGGGCCGTAGTTTGCCCATCACTGCTCTATCTCCTACTGTTCTCTGACCACGGAACACTATTACTCCTAGCCTTCTCCTAGCGGAGTAATAGTGTTCTGATAGTAATCGTCTCTGATATAAAGTAGTGTTTATATCCTCTTTGGTCTCTGACCTCCTGCCTAGGCCTGACCTCCAATGAAAAACGCCGATTTTCTTTAAAATAAAAACATGATATCATTTGACGCCGTCTGATGCCTGTCCTGTGACATTGTCACTGTCATTTGCCAACGTCAAAATCGTGTTTGTCCTGTGTCAAAATCGTGGTTGTCTTTATCGTTTGCACAAGTTTTATCGTTGTTGTATTATTTTATTTTCTAAGTTTTAGGGAATTGACACTATAAATACGTTCTAATTCTACTTACATTAGTGTCTAATTACGGTTTTAGGACAACTTAATAACTCACCAACATGTCGGAACGAAAAGTTCTCAACGTAAGTTTTTTAATAACTTTCCTGCATTTCTTTACATATTGTGAAAGTTGAGTTAGAAATAAAATGTGTTTTCTTTATAATTTTCAGAAATATTATCCGCCGGATTTTGATCCGTCGAAGATACCTCGCATGAAATTGGCGAAAAACCGTCAATACACAGTTCGCTTGATGGCTCCGTTCAACATGCGATGTGCCACTTGTGGCGAGTATATCTACAAAGGGAAGAAGTTCAACGCTAGGAAAGAAGACGTTGAGAACCAAGATTACCTTGGTATAAGAATTTACAGGTTTTACATTAAAGTAAGTATGTACAGATATCCTACTTGATGAGTACCGACTTATATTCTTGTTGATTTGATCAATCTGTATTTTCTTTACCGTCAATCCTGCATGCCAGCCTTGAATTCATAATAGTGCTTGTTCACATGCATAACCAAAAGAATGTGTGATCCATGAGATTTACGGCAGACATTAATTAAATTGTTTTAAATCTATGTTAAAGTTGATACCAAAAAACTTAAAGCAGAACAGATGGTTGCCTTAACTTGCCTTACAGTAACCAATTTAACATTTTACAAAATAATGTGTTGTTTTATTTTTTAAAGTGTTTCCTACACTTGGGTGACTATTTTTTAAAGAAATGCCCCCCAAAATTTGCACTCATCAGGCCTTGAACCTGAAACTCTGATATTCCAAATCAACACCTTAACCAGATGCATGTTCAAGTTCTGTCAGATGGCAATTTTTGGGAAGCATTTATTTAAAAAAAGTATTAATAATTATTAGTGTTCAACCAAAGTTCGGTTTCGGGTTTGGCCAAGTTGCAACTAAAACTGATTTCGGAAGCTGTTGTGTACCCTCACCCAACTTTTGGGCCAAAACCAAAGTCACTGCCAAATATTCAGTTTCAGCCGGAAAACTAGTTTCGGTCAGACTAATCATTATGTAAAAGTGAGTTTCATCTCTATAAAGCTTGTCAATATCCTTCCAGTGCACAAGATGCCTTCAAGAGATATCATTTAAGACCGACCCAAAGAACACAGATTATGAAATTGAAGCTGGAGCAACTCGTAATTTCATGGCTCTGAAACTTGCTGAGGAACAAGCCAAGAAAGAAGAGGAAGAACAGAAGGAAGAAGAAGCTAATAACCCCATGAAGTTGTTAGGTAAGGTCATAATTTGTTGAAGCCTGAGTCACACCAAATATGTAACTTAAAGATCACAAACACACTCATGCTAAGTGATTGTTTGAGTTTCTTATATTTAAGGTCACATGCACAAATGCACCCTGTACACATCAATGTTCATTTATTAAAACTAACAAGACTCAGACAAGCATTTTGCATGGAGAAAGTTTCAAAATTTCACAAGTACTTAAATTCATTTAATTGAGCTTACAACTTGTAGAAAACTATAATGCAAGTTGTAAGTTTGTTCTGTGTGCCTAAACATACAAATTGTGTAAGCTTGATAAACTGGGCCTGACCTAGCATCTCTCTTCGTGATTCATACAAATACAATGTACAAAATCCACCTACTGAATGCAGACTTCCATTTTATGGTATTTTGTGTAAAATCCATGCTGAGACATATTTACAAACTAAAAAAGCAGCTTTTGCAAAAAGAATTACACCATCTAGCATATATCCCATAATGACTGAGCTTCTGCTTTGTGTAGAATGTGTGTCTAATATAATATGTCATTTGTACAATCAGTAATAAGATCATAGTACAAATAAATTTGATTTGAGAATAATCTATATCTCTAAATTGCTTTGTCCTGACTGACCAATTGATGGAACACAGCCTAAACGGCTGATAGTACAGAACTGAGATTTGTGCATCCAATAAAAAAATTTCGTGGTATCTGAACTTATGGAGGTGAAACCGCGGGACCCAGCTAGTACTACCTATGTTATGTATTATGTACATAATATCATGCTTTTTTGTAAAAACGCAGTAACAACTATACACAGAAACATACATTTAATTTAGTTTATTCTTTTGTTTCCCTGACTTTGTATAGTAATAAAATAAATAAATAAATCAGTGAAGTTTAAGTTGAAGAAGGAGTCTGAAAAGGCTGCAGAACGTCAGAACGGCATTGCAGCCATGCTGATAATAAAAACTACGCAATTAAAACCAGATTTTTATTTCAAACATTTAATAGGCAACATAAATAGCTGGTTCGAAAGGAAATCAAACCCACAATGTTCTGCTTAAGAAGTGCATGATCACTTGTTGCATCACAGTGGTTTGCACAGTTCTTTGGAAACTACACATTATTTATCTAACAATTATAAACTTTCAGAAATCAGAACAGAACAATCAAAGCAAGAGATAGAGTTGCTGGAGAGTTTAGAAGAGTTAAAAGAACTGAACCGCCGCCAGCGGACCATCGACTACGAGTCCATGCTGCAGCAATACAAGACAGAGTCTGCTGAAGAGCGCCGCGTAAGGGAAGAGAAAGAAGACGAGGAATTTATTAAGTTAGTATTTCAATATAAAACACCCTTATCCTACTCCTAATAATATTATAAAAGTGAATATGTGCAAGTATGCATGTATGTGACTTTGTTACTTTGTCAAGCTATAACTACTGAACCGATTGCAATGAAACTTGGAATATAGGTAGTTGGAGACCTAGAATAACACATACACAGACTTATTATCCCGATATTCCCGAGGGATGGGGAATTGCTCGGGTAATACCAAGAGGTGCTGCTAGTAATGATATGAATGTAAGTGTAAGAGTTTACGTGCTTGTTTTCCACAACAAATAGACTTCAATTGGGTCTTTTTTGCGTAAGGCCCCTGTGTAAACGAGTATGTCTATTACTACTTCAAGCAAATACTACCGAAACTGATTGCGATGAAATTTGTTATGCAGATAGCTAGTGATCTGGTTTAACGTATAGGCTACTTTTTATCCCGACATCCCCACCGGATCGGAACTTACGCGAGGCGCAACTATAAATATATTTTGAGTGTATAAAAGCTGGGCTGCACTTAGCATTCTAAGTATATTTTGTAGGACTGTAGGTAAATGTTTACCAAAAAAAGAACAACAACAAAAAATTGCACTTTTATGTTAATTAACATTATTAATGAATAGGTGAAATGGTTCAAAGGCTAACCCTAACAGTGCAGTGGAGTTATATGTAATTGTGGAAAAAAACACAAAAAAACATATATTATTAATATAAAGACGGCCACTGTGGCGCGGCGGGCAAAGGCCCGACTGCAATGGAGATGATTGCGGGTTCGATTCCCGCCGGGTGCAAATAATTATGTTTAAAAATATATATTCGTATTGTATCTGGTCTGAGTGTATTTCTTTGTATAATACGTATGTATTTGGTAGTATATCCGTAGCAACTTATCATGGAGCTAGATCACAGAATTTATTTATTTCAAGAAAATTATTGTTTGTAAGTAAGTGAGAAAACAAATGAAACATTCTACTCTTTGGAGGTCGCGTTCTGAAGACATGGTAGTTTGTTGACGTTTCTAAAAGATAATGTGGATGTATTCTTATGGAATAAAATATTTTGACTTTGACTTGAAACAATACAAATATCCTAATATTCATTCTGTGTATATTGTGTGCGTTATGTTACTGATGTAAGTGTAATTGCGGGACGAAACTAGTTAGTTATAGTATATCCATAAAACTTAACTGATGCAATCATTTCTCACTTTCCAGATCAGTGAAATTCGGAAACTCAAGTAAATCAATTGTATCAGAGGAAATAATAGAAGATGTCGACGAACCACCTTCAAAGGTATCTAAAATTGAACAAATTGCCCCAAAAGCCGTCAAGAAAGACCAATCATGGAACAAAAGCATAGGGGTACTACCTAAGTCTAGTCTAACTAACTTAGTAAAGAAAAATGTAAGTAAAGCTACAGAAAGTACGTCAAGTATAGCCAAGACGGCAAACAAACCGTCTGGAAGTGACCTCAATGTGGTAAACGGTAAGGAGAGTGAAGTTGATACTTCAGCAAGTAAAGTGGAGTCTGCTAGACCGGCTACGGGACTGGCTTTGTTGGCTGGCTACTCGGGTAGTGACAGTGATTCACAGTAAGTCATCTTTAACTTTATCAACGTCAATTTCAAGGTTGCCTAACTCATAGCGATTTCTGCTAACGTTGAAATCGCAAATCGGTGATTTAAAATCGCAAACTCCAACATGTGTGTTTTAGCAGTCAAAAGTCAAAAGGTTTAATTAAGCAACTTTAATACAAAATTAGTGTTTTTTTTTCAAGATGAACAGCCAAAAACAGAAGCGCCACTAAAAATTTGAGGGGTACGTACTTGAATAACTGAGCAGCTCCTGAATTTTGTACGAAATGAAATGTATGAAAAAAATTTGAGCTCGAGCAATTGTTTAAGTGGCGCTCAAAGTTTTAATATCGCTTCTGTATTTTGCATAAAGAGCTGCTTAATTGTTTAAAAAGCCCTCAAATTTTAAGCAAGGTTCTGTATCAGGCCGTAATTAGGTCTCTACCAACTAATAGTTGACAACAATGGATGCCACTAATAGCTTATTTCCTAATCGTCGTCGATTGACATGAAGAAGGAGAATAATAAATAACATATTCTGACTTTACATTAATTAATAGGTGATACATATCCAGGAATAAGTTAATGTAAGAGTGTAATTAAGGTGTGTAGGTTTAAGAATTTGTTGATATTTTGTAATATTATGTATGATATGAATATATTTTCCATATTACGAGTGAATGTTGTAGTTTTGGTGTCAATCTGTCATCATCGCGTAGTAGTCTTGCTTTTTAGCAAATAAAAGTGCCTAGGTGTTATACAGGGTTATGGGTTTCGAATCCAAAACCGTTCAGGGGGAGATTCTCGACATCAAAACAAATAACTTTTGTTCTACGACTTAGAAAATCAAAGTAGTTTTCGAAAAATTCAATTGTAAAGTATACTTGAAAATCAGCTGTTTCTTAGAGTTAGAGTCCATTGACCTTAAATTGTCCTTTTAGTTTAGTCTACTACAGTAAAAACTTTAATTGAATTTATTTCCTAAACCAATTGTTTTTTCAGTGAACAAATCAAATTTTCATAAATCGTAGAACAAAAGTTATTCGTTTTGATGTGAAAAATCACCTGAACGGTTTTGGATTCAAAATCCATAACCCTGTATAAATATGCTGCCAAAATTTGGCCATAATATTTTATGATAACTACTGCAAAATTGCTAAACAAGACACAGGAGCAGGACAATGTTGGAACTTTGAGAAGTGAGTAGGCATTATATTTTAGGCAGGTGTCATGGCGATGCGCTTAAAAGCACCCATAGAGTTATTACGTCATTGGGAATATAAGCTGGTTAAAGCTGAAATCTTCAAAAACATTAGATAGTGCGGAAACCAATTTAGTTTACCATATATACGGGGTTGGTCGTACTCAAAAGCCATTAAATCTATATAAAATGTTAGTTTTTTCTCCGCATGATAAAATCCAACCGTCCACACGTCCATCCAACTGAAATGCTGGAGAAACCGATTACGAAAAAACCTAATGTTGTCATTAGACTCCTCCTTCAGGGAAAATCGTCACGACGTTCGGAACCTTACGTCGTGATACACTTTGTTCCTGTTCCCTGGATTCTTAACGTATACTCCAGGGATAATAGGCCAACAAACTTTCCAATATATATTAATATAATCTGGCTTAGCCTCTAAACTGACTTCGTACCGTTGTTGGTGGTGAGATTTCCATAATTTCGTCTATAGATGTAAGTGTAAGAATATCAACAGGAATAGCCTAACATTTTACACCTTACAAGGCGAATACATTACGAATCTACACTTTTGTCGGTAAACTATGCCGAATTAAAAAAGGACATAATAAAATTAAATGATGTTATGTTAATTATTTAACAGGTAAGGAAAGAAAAAGTGAGAACCCCCATGGGTTTTCTTCGTGGCTTCTTCTCATTTGAGGGCGCGTTCCGAAGCTATGGTAGTTTTTGAATTAACAAGAAATAAAAATAATTATAATTTAAATTGAAAACTATTACAATAACTTCTAAAGTCTGCTACACTGGAACGTTTTGATACAAATAATTAAGAGGCGGTAGTTTACAGTTACTTTTTACGATATTAAAATAGACGAATTAAATCTCAGTCAACCTTGAATAAGCTAACTGTAAAGTTAGCGAAAGCTCGGTTCTTTGTCATAATGCCGTTATTAAGTAAAACGCGAGAAAACCCGGTAAATATTGTGTTTTATTTGATAAGGAAAGGTCTCTCTTCAAGAACGTTTTTCGTAGCTATAGAGGTTCTAGTACCTTCCCAGAAACATTTTAAAGGAAAAATACATCTTCAAAAACTCAGTCGCGGCGAGGTTTAACTCGCGCCTCCGATGCCCTTACCAACTTAGCTACTACGGGGAGCTCGCGTGGCCTCTACTAAGTACGTATCTGAAGGCACGAGTTCAAACCTCGCCGCGAGTGAATTTTTAAAGATAGGTATTTTTTCCATTATAATATAAATCCATCATCATTACGTATAGTATATATATCAAAGTCGCTTTCCTCCGTCTGTCTGTCTGTTTGTATGTATGATTAGATCTTTAAAACTACGCAGCGGATTTTAATGCGCTTTTTTTAGTAAATAGAGTAATCATCCAGGAACCCTAATAGAAAACCGTTCAAGACAAATAAACAATGAATATATTAAGAACTAGCTGCGCCCCGCGATTTCACCCGCGGAAGTGAAAAACGCGTTGTCAGTTGTAACGGGCGCGGGTGGCCGAGCGGTTCTCGAGCGGTTGCACTTTTTCGGAATTGGATTTCGATGCAAAGTTTACCACGACCTTGCTAGAAAATAGAACTTCCCAATATTGAAAACCAGGTTTTAATCAGATTAGTAGTTTTTAATTGTATGAGGAACAGACAGAGAAACAGACAGACAGATATGAATTTTATAAATTATATAATCGTGTTCTACTGCTTTTCCTAAGGCCTCTAGACAACTTTTTTTATATTTACTTTCAAATGCAGACTTTTTGTCCTCTCTTCCTTTTTTATAAGTATAGATTATGGGTCGAGAATGAAGGATAACCACCTACTGACGTTTGATCGGCTCAGAAGTTTGGGCCACTGCTGTTAGTGAAACCGTGGGGCGCAGCTAGTATTTTTTTTAAATTACAACATCTAAAGAATATACTTAAACCAATTACGAATGTAGAGAATAACTGCTGCACAATGTAGCGCGATTACTGACGGCGACACAGGTGACACAGAGCGTGCGAAAATAAAAAATGCAATTATAAAATTCCGCTATTTATGACGAGAAGTCATAACAAAAACAGATTACAGTGGTGTGCCGATCCCGGCTGACAATCCGATTACGGTATGGGAACAATAGGCAGTAGACATCGAACGTAGGTAGGTGCACGGTTTTCGGCTGCAGTTTCGGCTTTGGAACTTATCCAACTAATTCTATTCAAATTTTGATTTATTCTGAATTACATTAGCTGAGACTTACTTTCAGCTCTAAATAACTCATGTAGCAAGACGCATTAGGTTCTGCATTTATTACAAGTAGGTATTTAACTTTAAAATGTTTTTCTTTTGTTTTGGAAATGATGCATTATGCATTTCTCATCGGAAAATATTTCTAATACTTAGCTGGTTATGATTTAAATATGTAACTTGCTAATTACCCGATAATTAGTTTTTTTGTTGTTTGTAATGTTATTTATTGATTTTTAAAAGGTTTTAAACAAGTGGAATAAAATTCTAAGGTTACGAAGGCCCTTGTAATGAGGCTAGTAATTTAACCGACTTCAAAAAAGGAGGAGGTTCTCAATTCGTCGCGTATGTATTTTTTTTTCTCTCTGTGTCCTTTGATATTTCTTCACGTAAAACTAGGGAACCGATTATCATGGGCTTTGTACGGTTCAAGAGTAAGAATTCCCACGGATCTGTGGTTAGTGTTTAAGGAAAACCTACGGTAAAACTATACTTATGTTAAGTAGCACATACGATAATCATAAAATGGATACATACATCCATTGTCAAACGATAAAAGTTGCTTATTTCAAAAAGAAGATAGATTTTAAAGTCTAGGATTGGTTGCCTGGGCGATAAGTCCGCCCATTGTACCACTTTACAGTTTTAAGATTGTCTGTTTGTCATTTGTTATAATTTGTGGTTTTGGTACAATAAAGCGTTAATCAATCAATCAAAAATTTTGGTTTCCGAAACCGAAAGTTCGGTTGCGATTTCGGTTGTAAGTAGATGTAGTTTCGACCAATCCCTATAAATATAATAATAAATTGATGTATAGACTTAGCCGGGGATGCGTTCAAAATTTGTTCAAAATTCGAGCCGCGCCCTTTGTTGGCCGTTTCATCCCATTTATTACGGTGTCAAGTGCATTCACACGCCGAGTTTACGTGGCGCTTTCTTGTTTCCTTCCAATCATCTATTCTTATACAGGTTGATCATTTTTGTTAAGTTAAAAAAAACTTCAAGTTGTAAAATTGCATAGCTGAGAAGAACTAACATTCGTATTCATAAACGAATAAGCATGGCTTTTTCTTGCTCTTGTGAGTAATGAATTGGTAATCAACGTCAGCGAAAATGTAACAAAAGCTGAGTCTACGCATAAGGTATTGTATTTGTATTTGTTTGTCGGGCTGGTTTCCGCAAGTCGACGTCTGAGCGCCTATTTTGCGTCCGGGTGGGATTTGTGCTCAATCGAGCCAACCCAACTCCCCAAGGAAAGCCAAAAGACCCTTAATGTTCTTTGTTACCTCGGGAAGAGACCTCGGAGAGCCGAGGTGAGTTGCCCTGCAAAGGGCCACGCTGGTGCACTCCAGGAGCACGTGCGCGGCCGTCTCCTCCTCCTCCATGCATCCGCGGCAGAGGGGGCTGTCTGTAACACCTAAAGTAAATAGGTGTTTGCCAAAAGAACCGTGACCTGTCAGAACTCCTGTTATCATCCGAAGTTGGGGCCTCTTCAGCTTCAGTAGAGTCCTGGTCAGTTTGGGGTTGGTCGTGGGCATAGCCTCTTTTGCCTGCCTACAGCCCTCACAGTTCGCCCAGTAGGTACCATGTTGAGCCCTGGTCCGTTCATTAATCAGTGAGCTTACCTTAAAGGGTATCGGTATGTCGAAAGCGGGCCTAGCGTTTGCGTCCGACCCTCTTCGCGCAAGCTCATCAGCTGCATCATTACCTCTTGAACCGCTGTGTCCCTTGATCCACTGCAGCGTCAATTGGTTGCAAGAGCCTATCATCATAAGCTGCATATGACATTCGTGAATGAGCCCTGAGTTCATTGTGTGACTGTCCAGGGCTTGCAGTACCGATTTACTGTCGGAGAGTATTCGGATGGAAAGTCCTCTTACCTTTCTGACTGTAACGGCTTGCGCCGCTTTTATGATTCCCAGGCATTCCGCTTGAAATACCGTATTGTGGGTATCTAGCGACGCAGAAATATAGATATTCAGGTCTTCTGAGAATACCCCAGAGCCTGTACCTGCTTCTGTTTTGGACCCGTCCGTGAAGATCCTTAGTTCTCTGGAATTAAGGCCCTCACAGTTGTCGTCCTCATGCAGCTGAATTCTGTATTTTTTGTCAAATACAAACCTTTTCGGGATCCTGTCGTTGCCTACTTCCAGGATTGAAAGATCCTCGTAGGCCTCCCTGAGCGCCAGGGAGTGGGGTCCCGTGCCATCTCTCCATAGGTTCAGTGTTTTTAACCTTACCGCAGCTACGGCAGCTTCCTGCCGTATATGGAGATGCAGTGGTGGCAAGTCGAGCATGACTTCCATGGCAGCTGTCGGTGTGGTCCTCAAGCCACCTGTGGTTGCCATGAAAGCTAACCGCTGAAATTTTGCTAGTTGCGCCTCCACAGTAGCCAGCTTGGTTCTTGGCCACCATACTAGCGCTCCGTAGCAAAGAGTTGGTCGAATGACTGTTTTGTAAAGCCAGAGGGTTAGTTTGGGAGAGAGGCCCCATTTCTTACCCAGCATTCTCCTACAATGCCAGAAGACAATACTGGCCTTGTCGAGTCTGCTATTTACGCATAAGGTAATTTATGAATGCGGCTGTGAGTATCTAAGCGCATCATTGCTCGCTAGGATTCAACGGTGATTTGATTTAGAATACTTAAGGCGAGGTTTTCCTTGAAATTTTAAAAATCTTTTAGATCTTTGTTTGATTCAATGGTAATCAATCGGAAACTCTCTTTGTTAGTCGGATAAAAATATATGTCGTCGTTCAAAAAACCTAATGAGAAAACATACGGTTAAAAACCCAATATTAGCAACGTCGCACAAAATAAAACTGTATTAGTATCTTTTCGTCTGTATTTAAAGAATAATGGACTATAATTTATAAAAAAAAAGTAAAATTGTTGGAATTGAAACATTTATAAAAGATGTGTTTGGTTAACAATTCTAAAATATAAAATATTATGTTTAACAATTTGATAACATATATTAAATATTCTCGCATTCTACTGTCTGGCTTTACTCTTTGTCTTTGCTCGGTACTGCAAGAGGGCCTTAAATGCAATCACATAATGTAATTACTGTTCTACAATAAATGCCATATAATTTTATTCTTGTAATACAGTTTGTAATTCATTACTATCCAAGTGTAAACATTCTGTTTCGCAGCGTCTTGGCTCATTGGTTGGTCTCGTCTCGCGTTTAACGAAATAAAATCATGCTGTAGATATTTTTTTCTGAACTCGTACCTGTGATCGGAATTAATTGATCGGAAAAAGCGGCCTAATACTCTTGATGGACAAAGATTAGAAAAGCGTAGGCGACTTAACTGTTATATTATGTAAAAAGTTATGTTTAGAAATATTGAGACACAAAAGATCTTTTTGAAAATATCCTACAATTTATTGGTGTGGGATTTCTGAATGAATTTCGTATCTACCTTTCTAAGTAAAACTACATTATATAAAAATAATGCCCTTTAAAACTTTAAATAGTTTTTGTTGTAATTTTCTGAATTTATCGACAGGTCTCGTCTTTTCTATGCCTAAATGGGTTTGTTATAAACGATGATTAACAGATGCATATCGTTTGTCTTGTTAACCGACTTCAAAAAAGGAGGAGGTTCTCAATTCGTCGCGTATATATTTTTTTTTTTTTTTTTTTTTTTTTATGTTTGTTCACCGATTACTCGAAGGTGGCTTGACTGATTAAGATGGTTCTTTTTTTAATGGAAAGGTGGAAGGTCCGAGGTGGTCCCATAAAATTTTGCTGAGGATCTGATGAGGATCTTCGAAGTGAGGACCGGAAATGCTCCTCAAAAAGCTGTATTCAATTCACTTGTTCACCGATTACTCGAAGGTGGCTTGACCGATTGAGATGGTTCTTTTTATAATGGAAAGGTAGAAGCCCCTTGGTGGTCCCATAAAAATTTGGTGAGGATCTGATGAGGATCTTCGAAGTGAGGACCGGGAATGCTCCTCAAAAACCTGTATTCAATTCACTTGTTCACCGATTACTCGAAGGTGGCTTGACCGATTGAGATGGTTCTTTTTTTAATGGAAAGGTGGAAACCTCGTGGTGGTCCCATAAAAATTTGGTTAGGATCTGATGAGTATCTTCGGAATGATGGACAGGATAGCTTCCCAGAATGTAATAAATTACTCGTTTTTGGACTTCTACCAAAAAGAAAAGACCCCTAAAGAACTAAGTACAGATTGATGGGCCACCTAAAACCACCTTCTCATCAGCAAACTTCTCAATAATTAAAATTACGGTAACAATAGGTATTGTTAATTTATTTGGCAGTCGAAAGTAGGTAGGTAGGTACTAAAAAGGGTGAAATAAAATAATAATTTAAAAATTAAAAAACCGACTTAAAAAAAAGAACTAAAATAATTTAAAAAATTTAAAAACCAAAAAAAAAAAGAATTGATAAAAAAGACCAAAATAACCTCTACATACAGCGCCACCGACTAATTAATCTGTTTTATCATCTGAAGTCGGGCAGTTTTACTGGCTGTATGGTTCCATATTGTACTTAGTTTGGCTGCCCGACTTCAGATGATAAAACAGATTAATTAGTCGGTGGCGCTGTATGTAGAGGTTATTTTGGTCTTTTTTATCAATTCTTTTTTTTTTTGGTTTTTAAATTTTTTAAATTATTTTAGTTCTTTTTACAGTAAAAGACAACCGATACATAGTTATGCAGCCGTTAACCAGCGTTTATAAGTACGAGGGTGTACTTATGTAGCTATTCATACTTACAACTACTAGGTAGGTACTTTTACATTAAATTATTCATTCAAATATCTAGATTCTAGACATACAGAGCGACAAAAGGTGTAGGCATCAGCTTTCTGTTGTGGAATCCCAAAATGGTATCCACAACGCTCAACCTCATCATCATCATCCGAGCGATGTTCCCGGTTGCATCCCTCTCAGGAGCCCGGGGTCCGCTTTGTTGCTTTTGCGTCTCCACTTCGCACGATTTTCGGCATCCCGTGTAGTGAGACCATTGGCACGCATATCACCATTTACGACGTCAAGCCAGGACTTCTTGGGTCTACCCAGTCTGCCGCTTCCATGCGGAGGCGCCATGGCAAGACATTTGTTCCCTACTTAACTGGCCAGTTTTCGCAAGACGTGACCGTACCAGCGAAGGCGACATTCTTGCAGTTTATCCGCTATGTCTCGGACATGAAGGCTGCCAAGGATGCGCGAGTTCCTAACGCGATCTATTAGCGTTACTCCACACATCCAGCGCAGCATCGTCATCTCCGTGACCTGCAACTCCTGTTTATGCCGCACAAGCACTGCCACGTCTCACTACCATACAGGAGGACCGGTCTAATGATAATTTTATAGAGTTGCTCTTTCAGTTTAACCAACTTTTTGGGATCGCAAATGATGCCAGACAGCTTACGCCATTTGGCCTAAGCCGCTGAAATGCGTGACCTGACGTCGCAATCGTCTCCGGACGCGTGAAGCACAGATCCCAAATAATTAACCGGTCTGTCTGTTCGACCGTCTACACAGACCACAATGCTCAACCTGCCCCCCTATAATAACAATAAGGGGTTTATGTATTAGTCGAGAATAGTCGCACGTCGGCATTATCTACACATCAAAACATATCATTCAATAAAGAAACAGTACATAATTACCAATTAAGTTGGATACAGCCTGGTCATACGGGTTTCTAACCTAAGTAAAAGGACGAGCAGGCGTGATAAAATGACTTTCATAATTTTATGGAGATGGAGTTATGTTATTTATAAGCAGTAATTTATGGAGTTTTTAAGTGAAGTTTAGGAAGAACGACATCAATATAATATCTAATAGAGAAAAGGCATTCTATAGGTAAAGGTTGAAAATTATAAGCAATTTACTGTATTTAGAAAATCTTTTCGGTTCATTACTTTGAAGATTTTCATCAGATCGTCGCCATATTTTTATGAGACTAAGTGAAAGTCACTACCTTAAAAATAAAAATAATGAATAGTCAAAATCATAGTATCATATCATAGTGCTGAGGTATTTAGTACTCCTCTTTGTGGGAGAAATACCCTACTAACCAAAAATCCCCCACGATAAAAAAAATTGTATGCTCATAGAACTTGTAGACGAAGTTTCACCAAAACTGTTTGTGAAATACTAGTAGAGGAGGAGCAACATACAGACAGACAAAAGAAAATTTGGCCAGACCTGAAGCAGAGATGCTTCGCTCGCTCGGTCAATAAGTAAAGGGGTTATTTACCAAATAATTTTTGGTTTGTTATGTTGATCTTTAACTAAAGAATTTTACGAAATAAGATAATTAAGCTAGACGTCTAGATCACGATTCCCTATCGCTAGTTATCTGTAGACTGTGGTCTGGCAATGAATTGTATTTTACGAAAGGACATGTCATTAAGTGTTGAATCGGCTTGTAATGTTAACAGGTTTCGTCACGCCCCCTGACCGGCAAATTAACAAATTAATAGTTTTCCACGCGGCAGGCGGTACCTGCGGATTCCTGCAAGTAGGGTCTGAACAAAAAGAGCTCAGCTCTCGGTGCTGTTCAGATAAATACGGCTGGTTTCTGACGTTTTTCATCGACATAAATATTGTTTTTTCATAGATGCAACGTCTCAGAGCCGGCACGTCGATGCTCGGTTCTGAGAAGTAGAGTTGTCGCGGCGCCGAGCTTGTCTTACTCGACTAATAAATAAAAGGTTGTTTGGGAAATATTATGTTACAAGACGGGGTGTTTTTAGACGAGTGCATGCAAGACGACGGCGACAGCAGTGCGGGCGGTAGTCGGTTGCTTTTGCCCACTCGAGCTGATGTAATCGCCCGAATTCCACTAATCTGGAGATTTGCGACCTTATCGGCCACTAGCTGCGATTCCGTTGACGTCCTTTTTAATCACGCTCTGCGGAGTTATCGATAGTTTCGGTTAGTTCACCCACCGGATGCCACATTGTAACCCTCATGCATGATTGATTAAAAAGCCGCAAGTTATTCAACTCACTATAAATAAAGTTGTTAATGACTGGCAGGCAGCTCACTAGAATTGGACCTTAAATTCCTCTATATCACTCACACAGACGTTCTCTCTTGTTGTACTGGCACATAAAACCTTGTCTTTTATTTAACGCCCGTCGCCGGCTGTTCCCCATTTTTGATTGAATTGTTTTTCTGTGTTTTCTCATTAACAATTAAGAACGGGGCCGGGAAAGTCCTTAAAAAAAAATAGATCCGATTAGATGGCAAAAGGAAATACTATTTTTCAGTGGACAAGAACAAAACAAGTATGTAATCAGAAAATGCATTTAGGATCATCAATACGTTCAAGATTACACTTACACAACACTTATTGATAAATCCTTATGCGAGCTAACAGATATTTCACGCCAGCATACCTCCCAACGTTTTCCAACGTACACCGATTTGAAAGTTGCGTCTGTGTGGGTGATACTGTACGTGTATAATTGAAAGGATTACTCTCGCATACAACGACACGTTCGGAAGATGTTCCATTCATAATTTTAACAACCGCTCATTATTCCTTCTGCCTGAGAACGCCATTCGAACTATAGCCCTCAGGGCCCTATAAAAAGGCTAGCTTTATTGTGATCTCAATAACGCGGTCTTTTGTACAATAAAAAAGACGTTTCGGTAATTAATTTATGTCGTTTGTGAAGCCGATTAAGATGTATTATGAATATTCCGTAGTTTTATCAGTGCTTGCGTAAGTCGTGACCCCGTAAGAATTGCCAAAAATTCTTCATACCGGATACCTATATATCTCACTCTTATTATTTATACGTTGCGTTCATATGGGTTTAAAGTCTGTCAGGATACACGGTTATATGAGCGTAAAGTAAATAACAAGGGAATAAAGACTCAAATATGGATTGAGGAATGCTTTGTCTCACTTACCTAGTAACATTTAACATCAAAGAAAATGGGTAAAGCATTAATTAGCTAAAAGCTTCTTTAGCACATATGTACATAGACGAGCTAATTTTAACTGGGTATTAGCTGAATATTTCAATCCCCTTTTTAGAAAAGACCATAACTCGACCACCCCTAGCTGTAAAATATTATTGTATTTACAACGACTTCCACAATGTTTACATTCTTTGCTTTTGCCCAACTTGCTCAAGACCCGCCAGTAAAGTTTATAAACAAGACTGAAGAACAATGTTCGTTACATTCTTTTTATATTGTCCTTTTTACTGGATGATTTCCAACGATATTTATTAGCTAACAGGAACTTTTCCAACTGATTTTCTGATCTGTTAATTTTTATACAATATGACGGGAGAGAATATAAGGTAGAGTCGACTTAGGTTTTGAAAAAAATATCTTTAGGAATTGCAGTATTTGGTGGTATCACATTCAAGGACTCTATATTATGCCCTGGTCTATTTTAATTTTTTAGATTACGATTGATTTTCAATGTTATAAAGTGTAGGTAGATAATATGATATTCATAGAACGTTTGAGAAACTGCCCATTAGAATTATGACAAGCCATCTACATTCCTGAACAACAAAGCCGACCTACGATTAAAATAACACCTACTTCGTAGAACGTATATCCATTTTACTTCACAAGGGTCCGTAACGTTTCCGCTGGGGTCCTATGATACTTTTTTTCCTAGCAGTGTTGAAAAAACTTGGCGTCCCATTAACAATAAGATCAAAACTAGCCGCGCACCACAATGGATGGCGAGCGCCGGCCTCCGACCGCTCGAGATACGCTTCCAGGAATCGCGCCCTTTTAAAAAAGATCCAACTCATGTTGGGCGTGTGATAGTTGGCGAACTCGCATTCTTGCTCCAGCGCTGGTCCTCGACGGAGCGCCCGCCGAGCTGCCGCCTTCCTAAACCCTTAGGATACATCTTTGCTTGCTCCACTAGATCGGAAACTTAGTTATCATTCATTATGGAAAAATCAGCAACACAATAAGCTTTCAAGTAGGCTGTGCACTACTGTGCATCATTCCATATAAAACGGTCAATAATAGACTGAAATACAATGCACTCTCGTCTTTCTTTATGCAATCAATACAGTTAGACTATCTGTCGTGCAAAAAAATTGAACAATAATACAATAGTAATAAGGTGATTTGGGAGAATATTAGTGAATGCCACCGCGACGCTCCCACGGTCAATTATTTGCTGACTACCAGGGTGGTTTCCTTGCCCCAAAAGCCAATGATTTATTTATACAATGCAATTATTGTAGACCACATAGAGGAACCAAATAGAGGAGTCCGTATAGCTCATGAAAGAGATATTTGTTTTATTTTACGTTGTAATATCGATTGCAAATACAACATCCATTTAACAAATGAAAATACTTGGCTAGGCTGGTCAGCCTGGTTAATAACTGTCTGTAAAGGTAGATATTTATTAGCCATAGACTAGGTAAGTACTAACGCTAAATCGCTTATATTTTTTTATACATAGTGAGACTTGTAAGGAAATTGTGGTTTCAACATAATGATTTCTCACGGTTTTCAGTTAAGCAAATCATGGTGTCATTTTTTATATGCGGTCCTGAGGTTCCACCCTAAACGTTAAGTATGGAAGACATACATTAACCTTTGAGGGAGGTATCGCTATTACCTCATAAACATTTATACAGTACCTATCATAAAACACGCCGCACGGTTGATTTTAGTTAGCCACTTAAATTATTAGTTGTTTCGTAGCCGACCCCCAGCAAAGGAAATATTACACCACTTTTATAAAAAAAAAAAACTAATGGTTAAGTACACTACCAATTCGTTACGTAAATAATCTTCTATGAAATGGTACAGTCAGAATACGACTTAAGGTACTAGGTGCATATTTTAAAATTTATTTTTTTAAATAACGGTTCATTAATATTTGGTTATTCTGCATCTAATAACTAACACTTCAAAGCTTTAGTGATATCAAGCAGAATAATCAACAATTACTTAACCGTTATTAAAAAAAATAAAACTTTAAAATAAGCACCTAGTACCTCAAGTCGTATTCTGACTGTACTTATTATACTGAAACTTAAATGCTGGTACGTTTAACTGTACTTCGTGTGTAGATGGTTTATATAGAGAATAACTGTCACAGTATAATTTGATTGTTCTAACAAAGACTAATAGCTCATAATTGATTTATAAACCAGGGAAAGTGCTCAAAAACGTGCCGAATATATTATAGACATCCCGTGCCATGATGTTCACGAAATTCCTAAAAAGCAATGCAAACACTTGTCCGTGGCACGTAGAATTTATAACACAAAAACGTATATGTAACGTGCTGTGGCACCGGTCGGGAATGCTGCCTCCAGACGTTTTATTTCATGTTTGCATCCCTGCATTCGAGTAGTTTATGTACCCACACCATCATTCAAAAACTTAATTTAAAACGAATATCTTAATCTATGATTATCTATTAAACATCTTACGTTTAGTAATTGGTAGTTTAAGATATATATTTTACTGATGTTAAAATAATACCCATTTATAGTCAACTAGCTGCGTCCTTTAGTTTTACCCGCGTAAGTCCCGATTCGGTGGAAATATCGAGATTAATAGTTGCCCACGTTACTCCTCTATAATGTGGCGTTCTAATGACGATAGAATTTTCGAAATCAATCCAGTAACTCCGAAGCCTATTTATAACAAACAAAGATTTTTTTTTATATTTTTTTTATTTAAATAAGATAAATACATTAAAATTTTATATAAACTACATCCATAAAACCATTTGTGGTTTGTCTTGGACGTAAGAGGTTTCTTTTTTCCTTACAGTACTTAGATACTTATTCATTTCATATCAGAAATTCTTCACTATAAATAAATAAATAATAAACAACATAATTATGTGCAGGAAGGCAGGTAGGTTTACTAGGATTACTTGCCGTCGCGAAGTTATTCACAACTACCCACCAAATAAATAAATCTTTCCTCTTTACAATATTAGTATAGGTTAGGTATATTTCATTCAGATACGGCCCTGACTTAGGTATGTCTAGTTTTACTAGTATTTTAGCGTGTTTGTCGTGTATTGCATGAGACACGCACTCGTCATACACAGGGCCATTCATTCATCGAAAACCAGTGACCTATGCAAGGGGAACGGACGGTGATAGGTGCATGGGAAACGCTACAGTATACCATAAACTATGGGAACTAAATGATGTGAAACATGTTATTTGCTGATAATTGGGTTCTGCGATTTCATCCGCATAAGTCCCCATCCTGCAAGTATTTCGAAAAGCCCTTTTTATCGGATGCCATCATTTAAAAAACACAGTCTCTAAATTTCAGCTCTCTACTATCAAAGCTGTGCGTTAAAATATAAGTCAGCCAGTAAAGACAACGCATTTTATCGATATAGACGATTTAAATGATATTTTTTGTTGCATTATGTTGATAAAAGCTGAATACATATAGAATAAAAAGAATATTCCAGTTAACGGATATAAGTTGGAATGTTCCATTAGAAAACAAAGGAATTCCATCGTTGTTTAGAAGTGTCTTCATTGAAACAATCGAATGTAGGTAAAAAGTTCAACTAATACCACAGTAGACAAGAGTAAGTCACAAAGCTTACCAACTTATAAGTAAACGGTGACAATACCCAAGCTGTGCTCAACAAAGTATTCATAGCTGTTCTAATGTTAATTTGGAACAGACAATTCAATTAAAAGTTTATTACCTTTTCAATATAATGTACTTTAAGTCATCTCACCCTCATGGTATCTCATGTTACATGCATCTAGTAACATAATAATCACATCATTCGACATACCATTCCACTGATTAAGGAACGTGAGTCAATTGTAGCGAATGTACGGCACGTGACCTCTATTTAGGGCATTGTCAAAGTAACGCCACGAAATATTGCATTAATTTTGTTTACGATTCAATTTAGACATCCGCACTATGCGGGTAACAGTCTCGCAATGATTAGCGATCTTTGCGAACTCGAAACTTCATCATTGTTAACAATTAAAGCCAATAAAATGTGTTGTTCTCACAGAAATATGACTTTAGAAGTGACTTGTTCTAACAAGCGGTGAATAAATTTTGACTTTAGAAATTCGACAGATAGATGTAGTTTTCCTCCCACTTAAATTGACACAATTAGATCTTGCTCTTGCTTCAAACTTTATTTATTAATCCTCAGTTTTGTTGTCTTGTAAATTAAAAAAATGCGCATCTAAAACTAATTGTTTTATATGCCACATCACTGGTAATTCTTAGTCAAATATCATAATTCATAAGTGAATCCGCCACCCTATTTCATTCATTAAACAATTTGAATTTGTTCTCGAGCAGGATGTGTTAACCCGCGGAGTAAATAGGAGTGATGTAATTTAGAATAGATTTTTTGAAGTGTATATTGATAAGAGACCGGGAAGACGGCGAGACTGTTTATATCCGGCCCCTCGATACTGTGATAAAAGCTATAAACATGCGCAAACAGAATATGAACTTTTGGTTCGGCGCGAGCGGTATCGTTCCCACTCTAATGCCAGCCATGATTAGAAATCATTACATATTTTATTGGTTTTACGTTCCTATCGGTGATTTCGAAACCTGTCGATCGATTAAATAAGTAACAGCTTTTAACGGCGCTGTCTGTCGTACATTCGTGCATAATAGTGGAAACCCACCGTAGAGCTCTAAAATCGATATTAGAATGTTTTGTGTCGAATTTTGTTTATAGTCTTCTGGCAGTTAGGCTGACTAGGCTTGCCAGTGTTGCCAGAGACTTACATCGTCGTCTTCGCATCTAGAAGATGCACTTGGCAACTTTTGAAATATTAATTTCAATCATGTTCTCTAAGGTTAAGGTAGTTTTTGCTTTAATATATTAAAACGGTCCTGTTGAACACAGTTGGATCCAGTCTGTCTTTATATAACTGATCGATGAACACTAAACTGATAAAAGGACAGAACGGGGTCTCTCTAACATCAAGCGGGACCGTTTTTTGACGAAGTGAGCTTTCTAGTTACTCTGTACTATTTCTATGAGGCTTGCGCGCGCAGCTTCTTAATCCGTATAGGCAATTACGGATTAGCGATTTCTCGAGATTTTGTACTAACATTTGCCAATCCGTGCTAGCTAATCGGGATTACTTAGTTCGATGTAGCTGTGCGATCCAGCTCTACATGCAGAACTTAACCGCTCGTTTACCCAAGACCGGATCCGGTTAGTGATTTGGCAAGTTACAAATATACTCTGTACACTAAATTCCAAGGTTTTTTATTGTTTCTGTTAATTCAGAACGCATCCTAATGAAATTGTCTATCCATAGACACTTCAACTGATCAAAAATGTTGTTTATTTTGGTTTCATACAAAATGATAGGTAAATTGACAAGTGTTTCCAAACTCCTCTTAAATGCAAAACTCTACGGTGGATATACACTTATGTCTCCTGACATTATTAACATGAATTGTTTTCCCAAAGGAGCTAGTCCACGGACAAAGCATAGATAAAAGACTTCCTCAAACATTTTAATATTTCTCTAGAACCGTAAAGTGACCACTAATAGCATGACAAATGACGTTGAAGAGCCACTGTCTAAAGTAATTGTTAGGGAATGTCTTTCACCATTGGATGCTGGGTGAGAGAATGCCTCCCAGGAAGTATCGACAATCGATGACCATAGTCGGTTTATAATAATGCTAATAGACAATCGACAATAGGGCAAGGATATCTGGCGCCAGCGCGTCGCAGTGACAACAACAACACTACTGTCCCGTCTTCGTAGACAAATTGTCAAAACGTTCTGTACCTGCTCATTGTAGCGTGAACGCAGGTACATTTCGAACTGACTGCGCACTGTTGTACTTACCAAACTACAATATAAAAGTGAAAAGGAATTAAAAGCACAGGAAGCGATGCTATCACTTGTAGCTGACAATGCCTTAATCTCGATGTAGTGCGGTGCTTCACGTACTTACTTCATTCTTCGGCCATGAAAGGGTTTTTGTGTTGAGTTAGTGGTCAGTTCTTAAGAATTTCGACCAATAATAACAGGTTCACGCTAAGCGATGGTTTTGTGTGTTTTTCATTCGAGTCGACGTGCAGAGGTACTGGGTTTTTTATTAGCATTTCTGTAGTAAGGTTTATAATATTTGTACTATACCTAATTTTCAGTTTATTCAGTTTAACAAACAGTTATACAATAAGGTGTACTAACAAGCTTAATCTATAATTTATATATACAAGAGTATAACCCACAGCATTATTCTCATATTACTAAAAGTTTTCACCCGCGTAAGTCCCGTTCCCGCGGGAATATCGGGATAAAATTTAGCCTATGTTTTATTCCCGGTATCTAACTACTTATATCCAAGTTTCATCGCAACCGGTTCAGTAGTTTTTGCGTGATTGAGTAACAAACATCCAAACACACACACTTTCACATTTATAATATTAGTAGGATTAGTGTCGTGGAGGTTTCTGAGGGATAGGTGCCTTTGTCTAAGTATGTCTTAGATGATTTCAGGTGCTTCATCAATCTGTAACTAGTTATTTAAGGGGACTCTAAGGAGAGCCCTTGGAGTAGGGTAACTTAATAAAACTTCAGAATGAAAGTCACCGCCAACATCGCTCTTATTACCTAATCTTCGCGAAAAACCTTCGTGTATCGAAACATTCCCTATGTACGTACGCAAAATTAGCAGACTCGACTAAATCCTTTAAAATAGCTAAAAATACCATTTAATAAGTTTGTAAATAAAGAATATCTTTTTTTATTTCTAACAAGTTGCGATAAAAATAGTAGGTATAACATAAATAAGTAACTTCCGAAACAAAGATAAATTATGTTTCTAATATGATACTTCCGTTGTAAACCGTGGAAGTAGAGAGTGGATTCGGCGAATTGTTTCGGCACATAAAACAGGGTTTCTCTGAATTCCTTCACAAATTAGTCAATGAACGTAGAGTTTGCATAAGACAATGTAAGGGTGCACGGGCGTCGGGCACCATGTGTTGGTTCGAGCTTGCAGTGGGTAAGTTCGACACATGTGTCTTTACGCACTCATTCATTTGTGCTATTAATGGGTCCATTCAGCATTGTCTTGCACATGCACCGGAAACTGCGAGACGACGGACGCGGACGGTGCGGTGCGGTGCCGCCTTCGTGCGAAGTATACTGCGACAAAATACCAGGAACAATTAAAGCTAATGCAGACTGCAGACGAAACGGTTGCCCAGTTGGTAATTCGTTCGCCGACTAGTCGTTGTACCTATTGCATTTGAAGGAAATAGGAATGAACATTTAACTAATTAAACTAATATTATAAAGAGGTAACGTTAGGATCATGTGTGTATGTTGGGGGTGATCTCCGAAACCACTGGGCCGATTGTGATGAAGTTGAATTTGAAGATACCTTGCATATTTGAGTGTAACATGAGCTGTATTTTATCCCGATACTTTCATGGGATCGGCATTGGCGCGGGGGTATGGGGTGCAGGTATTATGAAATACAATTATTATTTGTTTACAAATATTACAAATTGACATCTTGTGATAAATTATGTATTTATACATTTATCACAAGATGTCAATTTGTAATATCTGTACCCATATTATCTATCTTTTGACGTCTGACAACAGTGGAAAATGACGGGCACTATGCAGTACATTGCTGCTTTGACGTGACGTGGTGATTACCGGTGATCACCTCAAAGCAGCAATATACCTACTGTAATGAAAAATGTAATACAGCAATGTACTCAAATGCAATTTCTACTGTTGTCAGACATCCACTGGATAGATGATATGGGTGCAGAACTATAGGCTCGCCGCACTAAGAGAGCTTCGCTGAGTTTCAATGAGCCTCAGGGCTTTTAACCTGCATCATAGATAGTACGTTTTTAATTGGTTTGACTCCAATATAATCATGACGTCACCCCTAAGGCGGGTATCTGAGGTGTATTTCTCTCTAGAAAAGCAAAGTTACTAACAATTACCTTTGTGTCACTCTCACTGCGTATGAGGAGTGAGAATGGCGATGAATTAAATAAATAAATATTGCAGGACGTTCCACACCTCGCCCTCTAGCCTTAAACTAAGCATCTAAGCTTGTACTATGGGTACTAGACAACGAATGTACTACATAATACATCATATTATTAGGTTTACTTACTTTTATGTAAATTAGAGAATGACATGGCACCCAGAAATCCAGAACTAGAAACAAACATTTATGTTCAGTATAAATACCTACTTGTCCGGGAAAAGCGGGAATCGAAACTGCAAACTTCTTTGTCAGCCGTCAATTAGTTAGATCACTATTTACAATTCATAGCACATTTACGCAAGCATGCTTAATTATCTTTACACACCTACTGCTCTACAAAGTTACTTTATTTGACCAAAAAAGTCAACGTAAAGCGAGTCTTTGTTCCCTAGGTGCATAAAGTGCTCATTTTAACCCTAGGGCATAAAGTAATTTAAATTTGGAACTAAGGTTCTGGTAGCATACGGCGATTTCGAACTGGCCACTTAGACACTTAGACATAACACATAAAAAAACAAAAAACTGGGCTATTTTTCGCCTATTTTTATTTCGACGGAAGGGTAAGGCAAAAAGTTTTAGTTCATATAAAGCCCCGACTTTTTTTTTCATCGGCTGAGGCCAATGTTTGCTTTCGTCATTTTGATGTAACAGTGTTAAATTTAATTAAATATATGTAGAACTGTAAATATATTTCATACACGTTGCTTTAATCTATTGTTTTGTTGTTTGTTAAATGCTTATTTTTGTAGCCTTTTTATTGTCTCGCAGTAGATGTGTAAAGTAGAGTATTCACCTCGGTAATAAAGCCTGTCTTTATCTTGGCCGCTTGAATCCCACGCTTCACTCAGGACTCTAGGTACATAACTCCTACGCTTCGCTCAGGAGTTAAGTTTTTAACACCCTCGCTACGCTCGGGAGTTAAGTCTCTAGAGTCCTTCGTACTCGATTCGACTCGTACTATTCGATTTCATATTAAATCCAACGTGCTAGCAAAGTGCTAAGACAGCTTAGGGCTTTAGTACCTCGGTGCATAAACTACTATTATTAATCATAGCTGGTGGGTATTCTAACAACAAGGTTAGAATTTTGTTACGACTTTTTGAACTAATTCTCCCGGTAAAAAATTTCACTTTGGAACTAATGAAGTTCGGCCGTTTGAGCTGGATATGCTTCAAACCTTTTAGTCTCTTATCATAATATATAAGAAACCTGTCTAAATTGTTTGCAAGCACGGTTTTTTAATGGAATACTAAGATTTGACACATTTTAAAGAAAAAATTAAAATGCAAAGAACCAAAACCAAAGAGACTTTTAATTGTAGTCTAAAATAAAAATAACCATAGGTATCTATCGTCGAATTTAAAGTCTCCGATCGGCTTTCACAATGCACTCTAAATGATAACAGCTCATTGATGTTTGTTTGCACAACACATTGACCAACTGCCGCGTTGATTCACTTCATCTCAATTACTTGAACTAATGATTTCGTTTGATTATACCCCAGACAGAGAAGTAAATAAAGTCTTTAGACAGGCATAAGGCAGACACTACCGCACGCACAGACAGTCATACTTCCTAATAAATGTTTAGCATCAATTAGAGCTTACTCCAAATTTAAGTGCCTGGCAGAGACCGCTTTCACTGGTAAAGCCGCCTCTTGTGCGACTCTAAGATCAAGTGATCATTTTTTAATGTTTTATTTTAAAGTCAAGTCATATATTTCAAGAGCAGCCTAAACCGTTGATCCTATTTAATAAAAATTTAATAAAAACCTTAATTAATGTGTTTGTGAGTTGGCGTGTCTCCGTCTGCCATTTTTACGTGTTTGATTGTTTGAAAGATTGTAGTTTTTTTTATTTTTTATTTTGTAGCTTTTGTAATATTTTACTTATTAATTGTATTTATGTGACATGAAAAATATAAATTTAAATATAAATGAAAAAAAATAGGTAAAAAAATATTCATTCATTTAAAATTAATAAGTTAATTATCTGTATCTTAGTATGACATATTTTGTAAAGCTTCTTTGACCAGCTTTTTTGCTATATTATTTACTAAGTGGATATGATGTTTACTTCGGAATTTAATCTATTGTAAAGAAGCGGTCCCAGGAACAGGGAAAATCTATGTGTTCGTGATTTGTTGTAAAATTTTGTTAGCAAGATACATCATATTTTTTTTTGTATTTTCATTTCAGTAAAAGTGCTTTATTATGAGCATCCACTAAGATAAGGTTTATATCAAATCAAAAGGCCCTGTAGGAGTCACTTAAATTCATTTAATATAACTTTCACTAGTCGCGAGTAGTGAGTGAGTGAGTGAGTGGTGTGGTGAGTCACACCACTACATGAAAAGAACACTAGTCGCTACATATTGGGCCCTACCATGATGTCTTATAAGTCGTCGCGTTATCGTTCAGCTAAAAATAATAAAATTACAACACATCAAAATATTTAAAAAAAAAGAACAAACTTAACAAAAAAGAAAAAAAAAAAAAATTGTCTATGGTTTATAAAAGTAGCCGGGGAATTTTTTTATTTAAAATATACTTTATTTATTTGAAGGACAAAAGGACGAATAGCAACGACAAACGAGCATGGTAGCGCGGATTATATCACTCACTTATTGCTCTAAAAGCACCATTAAAGAAACTATAAGGCTTTTAAACAATCTTACATTTGGAAACAGGATGTTAAATGCAATATTTAAAGAGAAAAAATCTGTAAACTATCATCAAATGTTTTTGCAGGGCGGGTCAGAAGGAAAAGACTAGAATCATCCTTAATATTTCATATTATATGGGGTTGCAAAAAATATATGTAATTGCTTGGTGAGGAAGCGATATTTTCTGAAAATCATTGTAATTTTGCAATTTTGACGTGCGAATTAGATTTTTTCTGTTGAATAGCTGAATGAATAAGAGTTGTTCGAAGTAATAGGTATAAAGAAGAATTTAAATCTATGTATAGGCGTTGGCATAGTCGACGTCCGCCATCTTGTTTTTTTTTTGAAGATTGTTTGGTTTGACGTCTTCTTTCGATTGGTAAACAAATCCAACTGCAACATGACGTTTTAAAGAACTTTTAACCAGTTTCCTTTTTTTTTAAACTTTATACACCCATATCTCCGAAACAAGCCACTTTAGGACATCATGTGATAGAATGTTTCCTATTTAATTAGATCTCCTCTATCTAAATATTTAGGTTTCATTCAGCTATACGGCGTTTTTCTATGCCTTCGGACGGTTTTCAATCCTAACCTTTGAATAACTTTATTCCGTGACGGCTTAGAGGCATAGTTTGAAGGGAAAGATTGTTTGGTTTGACGTCTTCTTTCGATTGGTAAACGAATCCAACTGCGACCTGACGTTTTATAACACCTTTAAAACAGTTTCCTTTAAACTTCATAGGCCCATATCTCCGAAATGAAACACTTCAGGATGTGTTGGAATGTTTTCCGTTTCTTTAGACCTCCTCTATCCAAATCTATA
This sequence comes from Idaea dimidiata, assembly GCA_949358125.1. NCBI lineage: Eukaryota > Metazoa > Arthropoda > Insecta > Lepidoptera > Geometridae > Idaea > Idaea dimidiata. The sequence goes on along the minus strand of OX442339.1, from coordinate 6,492,983 downwards.
GGTTTCATCGGGCGACAAGGATTGTAAAAAAATCAAGATGGCGGACTGACTATGCCAGAGACTTAATAGCTTAAATATAGCTATAGTAGAATTGAAATGAAGTTTTTCCTTTAATGCAATTATCTTGGTTAGGATTTGAACCCACCGACTTAGCTTAAACCCTACACCTGGATCATTGTATGTACAACAACATAATATTTTCATGTCAAAACACATTTCCCTAAGTATTGGCTAAGCATTAACTACACATGATACTATCTTCACCTGCAAATTGGTTCGACGCGACGTTCAATCAAACAAAGCAAGCGCTACGTGTCTCGTAGCAGCTTCGTGGCGTAGCACTGCTACGGAGTACGGACGATGCAATTCACCGTCCGCGCGTCCGGCAACGGCAAACATTTCGATACAAACTCAGGTATAATCTAAAACGTTTCTCTATCTTCTGTCGTGTAATAATTTTCGGATCCTTTATACATTTTATTCCTGGAAAGATACTCTATCTACGTATAAGATACGTAAATGCTTATTTATTCATCCCCGTATTGTGATAGAGGTACGTAAATGATGTGAAATTCCACCGTGATGTTGGTTTGCTTCTATCGATGTCGTAAATTGTTTGATGAGTATGAGGTGCCTGCCGCCACCCATCGCGAAGGTTTCAGGCCGAGTAGCCGATAATTGACTCGTCGAACTAGTCCGCGTCCGGCCACCCCTTCCATAAATATTTCCCAATCGAATTATTATGAGTCCAAAAAAATGCCACGAGCTCGATTCTGAGAAACTGCGCCCGAGGGCGGTGCAACAAAGCCGGCGAGGAAGTGAGAATGATATGCGTGTGCGCAGGAGTGAGCGGGACGCATGCTCGATGGAATGAGGCTTGCCAGCCACCAGCCCAGCCTCGGGGACGATCGCACTGTGAGAATAACAACGAATGGATTTATTTATTGATCTTTACTTATTTCGTTACTGTATAGACTATATACCCTTCAACTTCTCTAGTTGTATACCTAGTTCTCTAGTTAAGTATATAGAATATATACCCTTCAAATTCGACAACAACTATGTCTCTTGACTTCTCCTCTAACTTCTTCTAACGCAAGCAACGGATTTCAGTACGGTTTTCACTATAAATTTTAGAAAATTCCATTTGGCTAGTGTCTTCTAATAACCTAAATGAAGAACTTCCTATTATTCCTTCTGATATGAAGTGCAGAAATCCAGATAATAGTTGTGTACCACACAATATTTATTTCACGGCGGATCAAAACCGCAACCTTCCACGTCGGAGGCGGACGTTTACCCTTAAACTTACACACGAATAATCTGCTGCCAAATTGATTTACAGTATAGGTCGACCGAATACCTACATACATTGCTAGTTACATTATAGCTTGTAAAATGCAATAAATATGTTGTCTGACACCAATAATGGAAGCCTAGTTACTTAGCCTCTGTTTGGGGTCAGATAGCCCGTGTATGTTGCTGTAAACTGCTGTGACTGCATTACCTATTGTTAGAGTGTTGTGTTGTGACCTAGTGTTACAGTTTTCAGATCGCCCTAGGCCTCTAACTTGATATAATTACTGCTATCAGACATATCAACCGGAACCAACTGTTTACTGTGCAAGTACGGTAGGAACTAGAAATACTATTTTTGCCACACACATTAATTAACGACCACCCATCCAAGTAATTGACCGTTGCTTAACTCGCACGGATACTCGTATCCTCGTGACCTAGCGGCGAATGTCCTAAGATATTTATTTTTACCCGACTGCGCGACGCAAAGGAGGGTAATGTGTTTATCGGTGTATTTATGTATGTATTTCTAATTACAATTTTAGTCGGTGAAAGTTCCAGGTTGGTGCTAAGCGGACGTTTCCGCGCCCAAAAAGGAGCTTTTCGTTTTCCTATGTTCCTGTTGTCATAACATTTTGTCACACACTTGTTTGTCAAACAGGTTACCAGACATCTGTTCGGTAACCTGTTTGACAAACAAATCCAGAAAAAAAATCCAAACTTCCCTCTAAATTGTACAAATTAGTGATATTACTCAGTGAAATTGTACGAAAACTAATAAAATTTTGTATAAGAACTGAACTTAGCTCAATACAGGCAGTGAATGTTTTGAATTTCAAGAATAACATTTAGTTATCTTGAAACTAGCAATTGTTTGATTTTACACACTAAAACTTTGCAAGGTCGCATCTTACGTCCTTCACTTACACATCTGAAATTCGCTGGCTTTATCCCTGTCACGCTATTAGGGTTGTATAGGCCCTTAAGAAGTATTTTTAATCCACGTAATCAAGCTTAAAATGCAAATTTATTGCCGTGGTGATTAAGCTTCAGATACATAGGTATGATTTATATTAGAGCGTCACGAGCGCGGGCCGGGTCCGAGCTTCGTTGTCCATTGCTCGGGGAGCAGTCGATCGGTCTGTTGCAACCGAGTAGCGGCCGAGCCCGTGACGGTCTAATATAAATCATCCCTTAGAGTCAGCACACGACGACAGCGCACATCGAAACAAAATGTCTATGTATGTATGAATTTCTTAGGATAATGCGAGTGTGCGGCCCGGTGCGAGTAACTGCACGGCTAGGGCGTGTGGCAGGGCTAGGGCGAAATTTGGATTCGAACTGGAGTATTGTGCTCTAGTGCGAATCTGGCTGTATTTTCTTCTTAACCTCAAGAAACATTTCGCTTATAAATTCTTGTGTTAAATTACATGACTATCCTTTGGTTGTCGTAAACGAATCGTATTACCGATAGTACAGAAACTTAGCACGCATTTCCTAAGATCAAATCGAATTCGGAATTCAATATCGATAAGTACATTTTGTCGAGTTCCTATAACCTTTTAGCCCAACCAGTTGGGTTTGAACGAGAACAATGGCCTGTATGTCACGAAACATAAAGAGAGCAATTCTATTTGCGCTTCGCCTTGGAATTCTGGTGCTAATTACAAAGCGGCGACATTTTTGCAACGTTACTCACGGCTTTCATGTAGATACTGGAATATTGTTCGAAGAAAACGACTCTTGGGCTTTACATCTAATATGAGTTTTGATAGTTTATCGTCTCCATGAAACTGACAGTTTACTAGCGCCCCTAGCGGTAACTATTATGAACTAAAATATTACTGTATGGAAGTAAACTGCCAGTTTCATCGAGACGATAAACTATCAAAACACATACCAAAGGCTCTGGATAGTTAAAAGAGCTTCAACAATTTTAATGCATGCTATTTTTGGTAATATAATGTCTAAAACGTACTATATCTACTACTGACATCAAATATGGATAAGGCTCGCCCAGCGCCTACACCTTACCTCTCAGTTTAGCCCACAATGTTTGTGGAAAAAAACTGCAGAGTTATTATTAAGGTAGTCTAAGAGATTCAAGCAAGCAAGCAATTTTCCTTTTGAAATGACACAGTTTTTCAGTTTTTTGTGTTTTTTTTTGTGAATCTTGTGAATATAATACGGGTCCTTAATTTGAAGTCCTTCTTATCTTCGTTGTATCAAACTCCAAAACATACTAAGTCTGGCGTCAATTGACGATAAATTAGTGTTGCCATGTCACATTGGTTAATTCAAAACATTAGTCATTCGTTTCATTGGTCAAAATTATGAGCTCTCATTTATTGGGTCACCCCATAATAATTTAGAAAAATGAACATCAATGAACATTGCGCCCGCGCCGACTCGGCGATTAAGTTCCCATCGATTTACTCATATAAACCTAACTAAAAGATTACTGTAATACTATTCGGCCTTATAAATCAACAATACTTTTCGGTGCCATCGTTTTCCGTGCGTACTTAGTAGGTGCCCGCTCCGCTGTTTCCCCTAAACTTAAAACTTTGGAGTCTTCAAGACTCGAGTGAATAGGTATTAATAAAACACTTATATCCGGTTGAATAGCGTTTATATTCATGGTTTTAAACGAACCGACTTTCGCCAACTTTACAATTGGCTTTTTTAAGGTTGACAGAGAGAGAGAGACATCTCAGTCAACCTTGAAAAAGCCAACTGTAAAGTTGCCGTAAGCTCGGTTTGTGTAAAATCATGAATAAAACGCTATTCAACGGGATAAATAAAGTGTTTTATTATGAAAAATCGCGAAAGCCATTGAAAAAATTATGAATAGTTATTGTCTAAGTAAGAATGCGACATCGTCGACCTCATCGTGCCTTCCCATCAGGTGAGATGAGGTCAAATGCTTGCCTATTTAGTATGAAAAAAGGTATTTACGTCGGAAAGCCTCATGTGTTTGAATTTCTTCAACACTGCGCTGTTTTCCATAATTGACTATGCTATTTAAAAGGATTCTTAATAACTCATTAAGATTTTAACGGTGTGGTAGCTCCTTTTACTACAAACTATTGTAAAGGAGTTGAAATACTATAGGATCGACTTTTGGTTGGATTCCTTTCCACCAACTACATTTAAGGGCCGCTGATCTTTGTTTTGTTTTGAAGGTAGTCAAATCAGTTAATACAAGGCGTAACGGGTAAGCCCTTTTAAGCCATAAGAAGGTTGTTCTAGACGTCTAGGCGAACAACTTTTGTTCTACAACTTTTGGAAATTCGAAGTAGATTTCGATAATTTTAAGTTTAAAGTTTACTTGACAATCAGCTGTTTCTCAGAGTTCGAGGTCATTGACCTTATCTTGTCCTTTCATTTAGTTTAGTCGACAACAATCGAAACTACAATTACGTTTATTTTTAAAAGCAGCTGTTTTTTCAGTAAACCATAACCTCAAAATTTTCAAAAAAAAAGTTCGAATTTTCAAAAGTCGTATAACAAAAGTTGTTCGCCTAGATGTCTAGAACAACCCCCTTTCGGCTTAAAAGGGCATGTTACATCTTGTATAATCCCACCTGTACAGCTACCTAGTTTAGTAACAATCGATAATGTAACTTGGAAACTGTAAAGCTCATCTTTACAATCCCTTAAACCAATACCCTTGTTTATATTCTATGAAATACAACCGTTGTTTATATAGAGACAATGTATCTATTGCGTTAAAATTTTGGGAATTTAGTTTTTTTTAGTGTTTGGGTCGTGAGAATGCATCGCGTGCAAGCGGCGCCCGCGTCTCTCGTTAAATAAACAATAATAGTATCCTTTTTGGTTTGTCTAACTAATTCCATTAATAGATTTATGCATACTTATATGCGTTGTATTGTATCAGGTAATATTTTGTCTTGATCATTAAATAAACTGTTTTATTTACTTACTATAAGATACCTATAATTATTATAAATAAATAAATAAATATTGCACGACATTACACACAGCGCAATCTAGCCCCAAACTAAGCACTAGGCTTGTACTATGGGTACTAGACAACGGATATACTACATATACCTATAATATACACAAATAAATGTTTCGTTTGTTCTCGTATGTATTTGTTATACACGGTTATTGTGAATCTGTCAAAAAGCAATATTGCTAGCAGAATTGCTAAAAGTATCCTTTTTAGACCAGCTGTTGTTGATATTCAAATTCCAATAAAAAAATCCCAAGTTCAGTTTTTATCGGAAAATGTAATTTTCTCGAACCTATTTGTAATTGAACAAAATGCACACTATACTTATCGTCACTTTTCGTTCCCATCAATCTAATCCTACTGTGGTTACCCAAATACCTAGTAATTAACGAAACTGCTTACTATATAAAAATACGCATCTTGTCAACCGGCAAACAGCCAGTTAAGCTAAACAATCATCGTAGGTGCATACCTATGTAAAACAATACTTGTGGGATATAGAAAACGTTTTCTTAGTGCAACTTTACCATAAAATTTGCTCGTTGTTATGCAATATATTGGTTTGTAGTTAAGTATATTGCCACACGGTGCACGAGATTGAAACTCATTGCCAATTCATTACTGCATAACCTTAAGTTTCCAAGGTGGAGGCGGATAAACATAATTGTCCACTGTTTAATTTTCATCCATATTTTTTAAAGTATCTTAATCGCGCGCCGCATTGATTATAAAATATTTTTGTACTTTACATTAGGTGGTAACTGGCACGCTCAGATTCTGGCACTAATTATATTCAATTTAATTCTACGTGAAATTGTTATAAAAAGAGGGCAACCGTCTCTCCGGGGGCATCTACCTATCGGTTCCCAGGAAAGGAATGGTATATCTAATCAGTGGGATTTACATTATATTGCGTTTACTAGTGCAAGTCCTGAGATCTCTCACGCGTTCTGGAGAGGTAAACTAAATATTTATTATAAAGTAGAAGAAAGGCAGGCATTCAGATAAGGCGCTTCTCACGATAGTCACTCACCGGTGTCAAATATTGTTCGTGTGGAACTTTCGAGTTCATTCAAGGTAGATTATACTGACACAACAAAACTACTTACTTTGGGTGCTTTAATTAGGCATTACATGCTAATATAGGCTTTGATTAACCATTGAATGAAATAAAAACCGACATTGTCCCCTCAATAGTGAATCTACCTAATTATGTACCTACATAAGTAAAGAACATACATGAACCTTACTAAACAAACTTTGGATTACCGTTGTTTGTGGAGATGAAGAGAAATTCCAAATCAGTTTATCCAGCATACGGTTACCGGCGCTTGTAGTTGTTTGATGGCGATAGGTCGAGTTATTCCAATGATAAGGAGAGACAGGAGACAGGGTGGTCGGCGCAAGCGCGGCGCGGGCGAGAAGCGCGCTCCGCTTTGTCGCAGCCAGCTATGCGCATTGTCAACACGGAGTCTTCACACAGCACACATCACACGGTTTTTTATGCGCACATGTGCTCCGAGTGGCTCCGACACAGACCGCCCAGACCACAGCCCCACACAAATATTTGTCTTCAATTCTAAAACGCTTAGAACCTCACGGCTCAACAAATCAATGAAATAGGACCAGTCGATCCGGTACTGTATGAACGCCTCCTGCCGGCCGACCGTCTCATTGCTTTTATTAATGAACGACCAGCGCCACCATTATTTACTAAATAAATGATAAATCCTTATATCAAACGAAATTCCAAGAAGCAATGTGAGTCCATCTATGTTTTAATCGGTAATATGATAAGAGATAAGATTCCTTGTACGGGTGATCTGCATCATACTAATGCGTAACTGTCAAACTTCCCCAAATAAATTAGTCTTTCCAAAGTTAACCACCGAGAATGTTAGTACCAAAAATAAACCACGTAACGGCGCAATCCATTAATTGACCGGACCTGCTGCTGAGCGAAAAAAATCTCTATCAGATAATGCGGGTAAGTGTTTACGGTTTCTCACAAGGCTGGTTCAACCCTCAATGGCGCCTTGCTGATTGATAGTAGCTCGGTCGCCTTAGCACCTTATACCCCACCTTCTTCAATACCGACTCTACGTCTCCCATACAAGGTCTGAAATAGCGCAATGGTAGCACGGTCTTCTCATCCCAAGGTATGCTGGCCGTTTCAAACAACTTCAAAACTTGTTTCGTTTATAACACGTTGTCATATCGAATACCACGAAAGTAAGACAGTCTCATTCAAAGAATTCTGCACCCTCATAGCCTGTACCTGTCCGCGGTCACTTCCAAAGGAGGCGACAAAAAATATTATGTTAATGTCTAATATCAGAACATTATTCATAGTTGCCATAATAGCTTTGTTATGTATGATTGTTCAGTTACATTCTTTGATAGTTATACGAGTACGATGTCAGGAGATATGAACTGCGCTCTGTACATGTTGTTCCATTCTTCCTATTTTCTAGGCAAGTTACATCTTTAGTCATGTCATCAATAACATCAGGTGAGATGGATAATACGGGTTCTACATTAGTAGAAGTGCTAATAATTAAACAAAGTCATAAATCATATTCGCTAACATGAAGTTAATAGGAGCGCTGAGAATTTATAAATATACCATACTAGCTGCGACCCGCGATTTCACACGTGGAAGTCCCGTGCCCGCGGGAATATCGGGATAAAAAGTAGCCTGTCTGTTATTCCAGGTCTCCAGCTACCTATATTCCAAATTTAATCGCAATCGGTTCTGCGGTTATTATGTGTTTGTTGAGTAACAAACATACAAACATTCAGCTTTATAATATTATACTATTATAGGATGAGATTTATTTATGTCTAATTTATTATTTATTAGGTACCTTGCGTTGGTCGCGTCGGTGTAATTAAAGTACCTATCGTATTAATGTATAACGTTTGTTCGAGCACATGCTTTCCTTGATTAAACCATCAGGAAAGGTTACGTAAAATGGAAACAAAGGAGGGAGGTATTTCGGTGAAGTGCAGAAAACGTTAACGAGGCGTGATCGAGGATCGGCTGGCGGACCCTGACGGCCGGCGGCGGCGGGACTCTGTAATCCCATAGTCGGCCGGTGTCGGCTTACGGCGCCTCATTCGACCGCTGCAATTATCATATTCCACTCCACCTAAACACATAATATTGTGCACGCAATTTTAAAAATAACTTGCGTCCGGGCCGACCTCAATCACCTCTGATTTATAGCGCGAGGGGAGGTCGATATTGGTCGGCTACGTTCGATATCTCTACTACATGTCCGCGCCATTTACCACTCGATCATTGACCATACTACGAGTAACATAATAATAGACGAGGCAAACGAGATTCAAGGCAAATGAAGGAAAATATTAAGGCTACAAATCTGAAAATGTCGCATAAAAACACTTAGTTACTTAAATTATATTAAGTTTATAGGTGTTTTATCACCACACATTGGAATATCTCAGATTGTGCATTAAATATAATAGGTAATCAAGAAAAAAAGAATTTACCCACTGAAAAACTAAACTAAATCGTTTAGATAGCAATTCTAACCAAAGAGCTGACGGGGTCAGATCTAAAGCAGACCCAGAATGGCGGACCAACCGAGAGTGACAGATTCGAAATTCCGTTGCTGCGTCTAATCAAACAAACGCATTTACAATACAAAATCCTTTTCATCGAACATTATATTTACGTTTAATCTATGTCTTTACTTCATGTAATGTAAATATTTGTGTTTTGTTGTAATGTTGTATGTTGTACAAATAAAGTTATTATCTAGCTATCTATCTATTAATAAATGTTTAAAGAACATGTATTTTCTTTGTGAAAATCATATTATTATTATCTAAATGTAACCTACAGAATCATAAATATACTTATAGGTAGGTAAGTGTAAGCAAATATATTGTGTGTATTGTACCTTTAGACCTTCTTTAGACATATGAACAGTTTATGAATCAAATACATGAATGAACGGAGCCACGTGTCGCCGTTCTCACGCCTGACGTCTCGGAATACTTTTTATCGTAACTCCATTTTTCAAGGCGCTATGTCGCGTGGGTTTACATATGCTGATCCATCGGCAACGACCCCCTCGACGCTGAACTGCCACATGGCGCCATCTTTGCTAATTACTTCATCGTGTAACAACATATAAACCATAATACCTACATTAATACGTTGAAATATTTCTAGCGTACGCTGAAAAAGATAAGTATTGTTATTCGTGTGCAATTGCGCATTTTTGACAAATTTATAGTCTTAATAAGGTGAATTTATTTTAAAATTCTTCAAGGTCACGGTTTTTTATAAAGGCAAGAAAATTAAAATACTACAATAAAAAAGTTAAAGAACTAAAGTGGTACAGTAGGCGGCCTTACTGCCTTACCTTAGGCCTAATTCAGGAGAAGAATTGATAGGAAAATCGTTTTACGATTAGACATACCTTTGGAGCTATTTGTGATTAAGAAAGAAAAGTGTGATAATGATTAATGTGATTATTAGTTATACCATAAACGTAATAGGTAGGAACCCACATATTCCGCGCTACCATGGTCGTTTGTCGTTGCTATGTCGTCCTTTTGTCGTTCAAAAAAATAAGGTAAATTTTAAACCACAGACAATTTTAAAAAATATTTTTATTTTGTAAAAAAAAAATTTTTTAATTATTTGATGTGTTTTTAATTTTATATTTTTTAGCTGAACGACAACGCGACGACTTATAAGACATCATGGTAGGGCCCATTATCATAGTCGTCGAATACTTTTAAATTAATCGATGACATTGAATAAACGAATGAAAAAGTTACTCTGAATAGCAGTTCTATAATAAGACAAGACGGAAATAACACAAAAGAGGTACCTACTTAGACACTGGTAAGTACCTCAATGTAAAAAGATTCGCGCGTTCAAATTGATGAAGTCAAAGCTCGAACATGGTTAATGGAAGAATGGATCGTTGTTTTTTAAGAATGTCTGTCACGATTTAAAGTACGGGGCCTCGTGGGCGAGGCGAAGGCACCGGCGCGGGCGCAGACGCCGACTCGCGCTATCATCACTACCGACCGGACACGAATAGAAATAAAACGGTTACGGAGACACCGAGACACAAATAGATGGCCGCCCCGAAAATATTCTCGATATGAGATAAGCCTTATTTTACATTTAACTAAGCTCATAATATTGAAAGTTAATGTAGAGTCTCTCTCTCTGTAAGTAGGCAACTCTGTTTTTTAACTTCGTGCAAACGAAATATGGTTAATTTAAATTCGTAAATCCTCAGTTTTCTATTTAACTTGTCAACTTTAACTTATCTATATTTCGTTCCAGTCCATAAGGGAAGAAGAACCTTGGTTCTCATTTAATAACATCTGATAAATCCCCAATTTTAAGGGACAAATTATGGGTAGGTGACATAGAAAAATTAAATAAGGTAAGGTAAGTATGTATGTGAATTTTGGTGCCTGCTCTGCTGACAAGTCAGACAAATTATTTTATTAATTTCTAAAGTGTACCTACTAAACATAGCAACAAACGACTGATGTTAGTAAGTAATAAAGTAAGCAATATCAAACATATCATTAGATCATACGAAGGAAGGAACCTAAATTGACTCTGCTCACCATCTGTCATCTCCAACACCAGTTCAATGACCGCTCCAACCAACCGGGCGGCGGTTATATTTTTGATATTATTATGAAAAATCGCATGTATATATACCTACCTACGTAGCCTATCTAATCGCACATTTATGGTGAGTACTTCATTTAGGTATTTAGCGTACATATGTATGTATGACTCATATAAATATTTTAGTAACCACGTCCAAGTTATTGAATATACAATGGAAAATATGTCTATAAAAGCACTTTATTCGGCTGCTTTGCTGTAAAGCTAATCTGCTCAATTATACAAAACTAGCTGCGGTCCGCGGTTTCTACCGCGTAGATTCCAATCCCGCAAGAATATCGGGATCAAAAGTAAATTCTGTTGCTCCTCGATAATACAGCTTTCTTTTGGTTCAAGAATGTTTGAAATCGAGAGAGCCTATTCGTTTCAAACAATTTAACTTACAAACAAATATTTCCTATAGAATATTTCCTCTGTATAGATAAGATATACTTTGGTATAATATGTATATACTTTTGCATATGTTATGTAACTACTGGCACGTTGTATATGTAGTGTCAGTAGATAGTATACCTTACTTACTTATATTATAAACGCGAAAGTTTGTATGTATGTTTGTATATATTATGTCTGTATGTGACTTTGTTACTCTTTCATACAAAAACTACTGAACCGAATAGGCTACTTTTTATCCCGATATTCCCGCGGGAACGAGATTTCCGCGGGTGAAACCGCATGGCGCTGCTAGTTAATAGATATTTGCAGATGTGTCACCCTAGAGGCAATAACGTTGGTAACCGTTGCTTCCTGCGGTCCAACTCAATTAAAACTTATTGCTGGAGCGTGCGAATTGACCGCTATGTTGTGGCATCTTATGCTATTCATCGTAGTATTTTTGTAGATTACGTAGGTTACGCATTTTCTATATATTTTCACATTCAGATCAAATCTCAAACCCAGCATACTGCTGTAAAATCTCAGGATTATGATCTGTAGTAATAGAGACCGCGTAGAACAATCTTTTTGTGACCTTCTTCTTCTTTAATATGGCTTTTCCATTTGGACATTTGCCATTGTCAAGTATTATTAATTATTTGCAAGTTATTTACATTGAAACAGTCAATTCGTCATAGTAAAAGTCACGTCGAGGAAATCATTGCAAAACGGGGGCCATTTTTACAAAGATTGTTCACGGAGTTTTGGAGACAACGCTAAAGTTCATGTTTTTTACCGACTTTCACCTTCGCTACACTTGTACACCTACACGAAATTAAATTGATTAATATGCCCCTTAAATTAAACAATTTACACGCATTTGAACTAGGTTCACAAAAATGAAAATTTAGCAACACATCTCCTCAACGCGTTCCCGCCAAAATTCGTTGATAAGATTAGTTGTAATATATCTACTTAGAGGTACCTAGAACCAATAATATTTATTTATATATCTGAGTTTAAAGTACAATCATTACGTTAAATACTTGAATTGAATCAACAAATTAATAGCCCTTAATTAATTACACTGAATTCGCTTGGCTGTAAGAAAACCAACAGCGGTCTACGGTTACTTTTTGTTAGCGCTCGATACTTATACCGGATCAGTGGAAAACATGCCCTTAAATGTACCGAACGATACATTCTTTTCGCTAAATTAATTACATGTAAATAACGGTACAAAAATATAAATAAAACTGTAATTATTTAAGAATTAATGTAATTACAAATCAAAATATAAATCTAGAAGGTTTTTGTGTATTTGTTTGTCAAACGGTACGACCAATGAAAATTTGTATTTTTCCAGTTTAAGTGATGGAGAGTAACACAGGATACTTTGATTCTGAAACTGCGGGCGCAGCTATAATCCGCGACATAGCAACGACAAACGAGCATGGTAGCTCGTTTGCCGTTGCTATGTCGTCCTTTTGTCGTTTAAAAAAATAAAGTTAATCTTAAATAACAAATACCCCGAATACTTTTAAAACCCACACACAATTTAAAAATATCTTTTACACACCTACTGCTCTACAAAATTACTTTATTTGACCAAAAAGGTCAACGTAAAGCGACTCTTTATTCCCTAGGTGCATAAAGTGTTCATTATGCACCTAGGGCATAAAGTAATTTAAATTTGAAACTAAGGTTCTGGTAGCATACGGCCATTTCGAACTGGCCACCTAGACATAACACATAAAAAAAATAAAAACTGAGCAATTTTTTTTCTATTTTCACAGACGGAAGGGTAAAGCAAAAAGTTTTGGTTAGTATAAAGCCCCAACTTTTTTTTTCCATCAGCTAAGGCCAATGTGTGGTTTCGTCATTTTGATGTTACATTGTTAAATTTAATTAGCTAAAATTAATTAATGAGCTGTCAATATATTTCATATACGTTGCATTAATCTATTTTTTTTGTTGTTAGTTAAATGCTTATTTTTATAGCCTTTTTATTGTCTCGCAGTAGATGTGTAAAGTAGAGTATTCACTTCGGCACTAAAGTCTGTCTTTATCTTGGGCGCTTGAATCCCACGCTTCACTCAGGACTCTAGGTACATAACTCCTTCGCTTCGCTCAGGAGTTAAGTTTTTAACACCCTCGCTACGCTCGGGAGTTAACCCTCTAGAGTCCTTCGTACGCTTTGGATTCAATATGACGCCCGCTATATAAGACAGTACTTTAGTACCTCGGTGCATAAACTACTATTTTTTTAAAGTTTTTTTTTTAAATATTATTTGATGTGTTTTTAATTTATTTATTTTTTAGCAGAACTACAACGCGACGACTTATATGAAATCATGGTAGGCCCATTATCATAACCAGAAGAAAACCTTACGTTGCTTGTTCGTGTAAGTAGTATTTTGCCCTAGTTGCCCTCCACTTTACCTCTCTGGGTGCTGCAGAGTGGTGCTACGAACAATCTCTTGGTGATTCGACCCGTCAGTTTTGTGGCACTATCCAGGTTTCCAAGTTGCGACGAGTAAGCTGGCCAAGCCACTGAAATAGACAGGTCAGAACTAGAACTCTTCTAGGCGCGCTACATCCTTAATCTCATCGTTACCGACGAGAATGTGATCAAACGCTCATAAGAAAAAAAACGAACGGAAATGTATTTTTGAAATAGCCTTTCAGTAAATTCAAAATAACCTTACATGAACAAATGCATTGGTGCACGTAGCAAGGTCGCACTATCGTCAATCGGTACGTATCTAACTCGAAACTCAGCCCAGGATAAACTGGCTAACCTACCTACATACACGATAACGCCCCCATATTTACTTGTAAAGCATTCGACCGACATTGCTACAGTGATAAGTTGATAAGCGTATAGCATTCGCTAATATTTTAAAATTATTTCACTGTAAAACAATGCTCAAACGTACTGGGTACATAGGTATATTGTATTTTTTCGTCTTTATTTTTGTACTTCGACCCACCGGCAAGTCATATATCGCCATGAGGACTTTATTCCGATATGTTGGGCAGTACAGTCACTAAGCACAAGGAAGACTGTTGGAAATGGAAACTAGTTCTTCTGCTCTACTACTGTCTTCCTACTTTTACTCTTCCGGGTCTGTCTATGACACAGATATCTGAAGTTTATGCTCAACAAATCACATGTTAACAGGTAGTATCTTCTGTATAGGGAAAGTATTTGAGCGTATTTTATCGTCCCTTACCCTCAATGAGATAGTGATCAAAACATTATATATCAGTAAAAAATGTACTAACAAATTTGTTTAAGTTCTGTGGTTTAAGACTTGGTTTTTTGAACTCCCTACTAGAGTTAATTAAGCGAAACATTAACTCCTGTTATGTCCTGTTTCTGGACATAATTTCATAATATCCTGAAACTTAAATGGATAATTGAAATGTAATACTTAAAACTTTGTTGAAAACGAAACAACAAACTTCATAATAAGTTAGATAAATGAAAACTTTATCTTACCTATTGAACAAAACTTGCGGAAGGAAAAACAATCATAATATGAACAGTTGTTTTATAAAACAAAAACATTTCAGTTTAGGATAATAATTTGAACGAGACATTGTGTTGGTTGGTTTAAATATATTTCGCAAAATGTGTCGATCGTCTCGAAGCAAAGAGGCCCACAAATTGGCTGGCTGGGGCTAGCGGCTTGTCTGTCTCAAGGCCCGAGAGTCATTGCCATGCCCGAGCCAGCTCGCGAATAAAATCGCGGTCCAAACGTAACACCCGTGACCGCTAATAGACATGCTATAAGGACCTTTATGACAAGTTTATGGTGATAAATTTGCTTAAACAATTAAATACAAACAATTTTTGAGAATTGCTCACGCGTAAAGTCTTTCATTGCACTCCACTTCATGATATTATTCATTCACTATCAGTTGGTGCTTTGACGTTTAGATACTAGTGAAATAAAAGTGAATAGTGACTAAGATATGGTGTAAGAATTGAAAGATGTAGGATACTCACCTAGAATATTATAGGTACCTAACTTACCTATCGTAGTGACGGTTATAAGACGGCGGTCAAATTTGTCATTCCTAGAGGCTACAACGACCTAAATATCGGAATACTTACTTATCCACTTGCTAATACGACTGGATGTCTTAAAATGGTCGCCTTATTTATATACGAACCGTACCTACCTCAGTAGGTAGGTAGGTAGGTATTCACCTCACTCAATCGCATATTTTCATCGTGTTACGTGGTCAGATGATGTTACGCATCAATGATGCGCATAACTATTCTGTAGGTACAGCCATTACTAATTGGGCACAAGAATACGAGAGTCAATGACTTACGACAATTTTAAACGGAAACCATCTTTTGCTAAATAGGAGGTATGTTTGTACATAATTAAAATCTTTATTCAGGCTACGAACGACGACAAATAAAAATAGGTAAGTATTTTTAAATATTATATTCTCTTTGTCTCAAATATGAATGCGAAGTCGCGGGCACCAGCTAGGTATGTATTAATAACCAGCGAACAAACTTTCCCATGGAGTCGGGACGCACATAAAACTTGCGTACCTACCTACCTACCCAGCACGTAGGATATCCATGTTTGTGGCTGGCTATTGGCGGCCACAGGCGGGCTTCTCGGAGGCCCGATAACGAACGGGACGCGATCCCAAAATAGAGCTTATTTTTATTGTTTCACGAACAGATTCCGACTGGTTTTATGGTTAAGGTTTCTACACCGAATCAGCTGTCGGAATTTTGAGGAATCCTTTGTCATCGAAAACGGTTTGTCTAGGCAGTATTTACCTACTTATGAAATTGCTACGAAATTACACCTACACTCTATCGATATTATGTGTTGATGCTTCTGAGCATTAGCCCTCAATATATTCTGGATTTTTTATTAAATATTTTGAGAAAATATACTAGGTAAGTATTTTAAATCAAAAAAATATTCGGTACAATACAAAAACGAGTGCGAAACAACAATTCCTCAGACATTGGACGTTATATTTTTTGTAGATGGCTTTCAAGATATTCATTCATGTAGCGACTTGGCGAGTTAGGTAGTAGGTACCAAAGAGTTATCAGCGCCGTTTTGGCGAGCATCTGCCGAAACCATGCCTTGATAGCCACAGGCTGATAAACTTATCCTTTAGAGTTCAGGGCCATGAGATGGGGTCTACTTGTATACGCTCGTAAACAATCCTCACCCATGTTAATGTTCTCCTACAACTTAACATGTGGCCTCTATAATAATCTACGTACACTACTATGCTGAGTTTTATACAAAAACCCGTAGTTTTTATATCACTAAGTACATCGAACTAGCCAGTGGCCTACGTGTTTGCCGTACCTACTAGTGACTAACCATGGTTTAGTAAATAATATGTGAATCTTCATAAATGTACTTCTACCTCATACTCGTAATAGACATCTTACTACTACAGTAGTATGTGAGTATAACAAATTACCCACATAAACAGTGTTTTTAGGTTATTACCTCACATTACATATCATTTAACCTGTGTTAGCCGTATAATGATAACTATTATTAGTCGAATAACCATTACGTACATATTTATATTATTTTTCAACACCCTTGCTCAGAACATGACTCGAACAGCACGGCACTTAGGTATATAATGGGTCTTGTAAAGTTGTAACCAAACTGTGACACTTTGATTACCATTAAGCACTAGTGCGTAAACTATCGACTTGGCGTAAACTTGCGTAGTAGGTACAGAACGTACAGTGCGTAGTATAATATTTTTATTTTTTGTAAAATCTGTTTGCTCTTAAAAGAGTATCGATATGATTTGTTAACCAAAAGGAGTTTGATCTGAACGTATCCCTCAACATTTTCAAGAAATAGGGAATGCCGTTTTCCCAACGAATAGATATGACAGAAACGGTTACCACGGGTGATTTCTGTTGCAAACTCTACTTCTATATCAATCAATTAATTATAGACATGGCAGTGTTAAATTCCCACGATGACTGAGCTATTAATACCTACAAAACATTTGTAATAGCTGTTCTGCGTCATCGGCCTTTGTTCAGTTGATCATCTAGTAAGGAAAGGAACGTAAGGCAGACGTAGGTAGTTAGTACTCACGGTCCATGGACCGTCTCCGGAAACCGGTTCGAAAAACTTCAATACATCAAAGAAATATCCGCGGGAACTTGACTAATGAAAAAGCAGTCAAGCAGATTCAACGGACTTGCGCATTAAAGTGTTCCGTAACATTGCTCGCTACTTACCTGTAATGTAATTATTCTCATGTCTTTTTTGCTGATGTCTTTTTTTTTTAGTTAGGTACCTACTTACAAGTTTAAACTCTTCGAGACGGCGCGGCGTTATACGAAATCTGCTGAAAATTATGCTTGTTAGCCATTTTTGACTGTTTTCTTGGTTTTTTAATAACTTCTATGTTGAACAAAACAATACATACAGTACCAATTGTATTGTTCAACATAGAGGTTATTTAAGTTATTCTCAAACCATTTTTTTTAATATATTCGGGACTTGACATTTGGACCCTCTGCACACTATAAGAGATATTCGGTAGAGAATTCGAAGCAGATAGTTTTGGGTTAAAATCTTTAGTGTGGAAGGGTTTTTAACCGACTTCAAAAAAAAGAAAAAAAAGGGTTATCAATTCGTCTGTATGTATAATATTGTATAATATATATTTTTTTGTATGTTCACTGATTACTCGAAGACGGCTTGACCGATTAAGATGATTCTTTTTTTAATGGAAAGGTGGGAGCTCCAAGATGGTCCCATAAAAATTTGATGTAGATCTGATGAGGGTCTTCGGAGTGATGAACGGAAATGCACTTCAAAACGCATTAATCAATCCAGTTGTTTATCGATTACTCGAAGATGGCTTGACCTATTGATTAACCGACTTCAAAAAAAAGGAGGAGGTTATCAATTCGTCTGTATGTATAATATATTTTTTTTTTGTTATAGTTTTTTTTTTAATGGAAAGGTGGAAGCTGCGAGGTGGTCCCATGAAAGTTTGGTAAGGATCTGATGAGTATCTTCGGAATGATGGACAGGATAGCATCCCAGAATTCAGTAAATTACTCATTTTTGGACTTCTACCAAAAAAAATAGACCCCTAAAGAACTAAATACAGATTGATGGGGCACCTGAAACTACCTTCTCATCAGCAAACTCCTCAATAATTAAAATTACGGTACTTAACAATATTGTTGATTTTTAGGTAGGTAGGTATACTAAAAAGGGTAAAATAAAAAAATAATTTAAAAATTAAAAAACCGACTTCAAAAAGAAACAAAAAAATTTACTTTTTTTTTTTGGCAGTTTTACTGGTTGGTTCCATATTGTACTTAGTTTGGCTGCCCGACTTCAGATGATAAAACAGATTAATTAGTCGGTGGCACTATACCTATGTAGAGGTTATTTTGGTCATTTTTATCAATTCTTTTTTCTTGGTTGTTTTTTAAATTATTTTTTGTTCATAACTTCTATACCCGTATCTTACCATTTAAACTTTTCTTGTTTTTCTTAATTTCTTCGGTCCAAAATAATAGATTCAATCATGCTTCACTTTTCATGGTTCGATTACGTCTCATAAGCCAATATAAAACGAAGCTCTTTTCAGATTATTATATTATAACACTATTCCCTTAATGCATTAATTTTTTCCAATGTTTTTATTATAGGTAAACTCGAATCGTATAAAAATTTTATTGGCTTGTTCTGTAATGTCCTGCTTTAATAGTCGGTATCATTTGGTAACTCTCAAGGATGAATATAAAATTATTAGTGATGGGCCGACTAATCACGGACTAGTCGGCAACTTTACCGACTAGTCGGCAACTTTACTGACTAGTCGGCAACTTTACTGACTAGTCCACTACAGACACCTCACAACCAGGGTGCACCTTAAGTGGCTCAACATATTGTATTATATAGCTATTAGCTATATTCTGTTTTTTTTTTCGAAAACGTTTTTGAAAGTTTTCATAACGACTAACCCAAAAATCCCTTTTTGTATTGCCGACTAGTCGGCAATTTTTAAATCGACTAGTCGGCAAAGACCAAAGTCGGCCCATCTCTAAAAATTGACAATTTAATAATACCTATTAGTAACTTTAATACGATGTTAATAATATAACCTGTAGGAATAACCTACAGGTTCTATTAAGCTCAAAATGTCAACTTACCTTTTAGTTATAGGTAGGATGTGGATGATAATGATGCTATAGTGAAAGAAATAAAGAAAGTGAAACTCAAGGATTTAAAAAACAACTTCAGTTTTTTTTTACAAAAAACTATGGTAAAAGTAGGTTGAATTCAATCCCCTTTTAAATTTATAAATAATAAATAAATAATATATAATAGGGGTTAAAGTATGAAATTGCCGTTTTATTGCAATAGGTTCTTTGAATTGACATAGAATCTTCATGGTTTGAGGTTTTCGAATGAAACTTTTTTCAAATGGTTTCTGTGATGTTCTTTTTTTAAAAAAATGTAAAACATTTGAATATCGACTTTCAATTGTTTTTGTTATTCAATTTAGACAAGAAAGATGGATACTGCGAAAATTCGAGTGATTTTTGAATACGAGTTCCGACGCGGAACTAACGCGGCAGAAACAGCCCGCAATATCAATGCTGCGTTTGGAGAGGGGTCTACTAATGAAAGCACCGTGCGATTTTGGTTTAAACGCTTTCGTGATGGAAATTTCGACTTAAAGAACGAGCCACGAGGAAGACCGAATATTATATAATATTCATCGTTATTCACACAGGTGAATAACGATGAATTAAGAGAGATAGTGGAAGCCGATCCTAGTCAAACTACCCAGGAATTAGCGGCATGGTTTAACGTTACCTTACCCACTTTATTGACTCACTTGCGTCAAATCAATAAAATAAAAAAATACGAAAAATGGGTGCCTCATGATTTGACTGATCTGCAGAAAGAAACGCGTGTTGAAACTTGTGTTGCCTTGTTGAACCGGTACAGAAATGAAGGAATATTGGATCGAATTGTAACATGTGATGAAAAGTGGATTCTTTATGATAACCGGAAAAGAAAAATGCAATGGCTGACCCCAGGTCAAATGCCACAACAGTGTCCTAAAGCAAAACTTACCAATAAAAAGGTAATGGTAACTGTTTGGTGGTCTCAGCATGGTGTTATTCACTATAGTTTTCTTCGATCTGGTCAAGCAATTACGGCAGATGTCTATTGTGCCGAACTCCGAACCATGTTGACAAAACTAGCAGTAAAACAGTTCCGACTCATGAATCGATCTTCACCATTATTGCTCCACGACAACGCGAGACCTCACACAGCACGAGAAACCATTTTGACCCTTCAGGAACTGCACTTAGAAACCATTCGTCATCCTCCGTATTCACCAGACCTTGCTCCAACGGACTACCATTTTTTTCGTGATTTGGACAATTATCTACGTGACAAGAAGTTTTCTTCCCAGGAGGCAGTACAAAATGCTTTCACACAGTTTGTGCAGTCTAGATCGTCGGAGTTCTATCGCAAAGACATTAATAACCTTCCCATTAGATAGCAGCAATGTATAGATAATAATGGCAACTATTTTGATTAAATAAATTTGTTAAAAATTTAAAAAAATAAACAATTAAGATTTTCAGTACAAATCGGCAATTTCATACTTTAACTCCTAATAATAAATCCTGTGACGAACACACAGCGCCATCTAGCCCCGTGGTAAGCTGCTAAGCTTGTGTTACGGTGGCTAGACAACGGATATACTACTTATATTTATTTTTCTTTTGTAAATACATACATATTATACATAGAAATACGCCCAGACCAGATACAAATATTTATTTTTTAAGCTTAAATATTTGCACCCAGCGGGAATCGAACCCGCAACCTTCTGTATTGCAGCCAAGCGTTCGCCCGACGCGCCACAGAGGTCGTCAAAAATAGCATAAGAGTTAATTCAGTATGTACACAATAGGCTGGGTGCATACATATTACATAACATTCTTGTTGAAATCTGATAAAAGCTCTAATAACCCTATAATAAGCTTTGAAATGTGCCAAATATGCCGAATTTCAAATAACATAGATAACATAATCAGCCTGTTAATTTAATACCACTGTAGGGCAAGGACCCGAAGTAGGCTCTCGTGTCGTGGCGTCTCAAAGAGGAATTCCAAATAGTAAACAATTAATATTCGAGGCATCTCTAGTAATTAGATACCTACTCAGATGAGGTGAAGAAAATCGATTTCGGAGTAAAACTTAAATATAAATCCAATATTATTAGCTCCAAAGGGTCGCTCCTACCTAACTGGTTGTGTTTAAATTGGGATCATAGATACCGCGCGTCGAGGAATGCGATTATCATCTTATAAAACTCTGTATTTTTATTTAAGGAGGGCCAGGACCGGTACCTGCTAACAAGTATTATGTTATTGGAAATAATTAATACTTACTTACGATACCTCGCCTTGATTCAACGTTTCTCTCGGTTTCCGTTCGTGCTTTCCGTTCGTCTTTGTGATTCGTTACAATCTTTGCTGACAACAATAAGAGGTACTTGCCTAGAATGTGTTAGTTTGCATACTAAATTATTTTATAGTAGACATTAAATTTCATTAATAAACAATCGTCCAAAACGATTCGTTTCACTGTAATAAAAATTATATCACACAATCTCTTCCACTTATGCGTGGGTGGGAAGAGTTACAAATTCTTTCAAAAACGATTATTCTGATTGAATCTTTCAAATGCGAGTGCTCGTTGCTTGTGTTTCTACCGAAATTAAAATTACCTGCCTTACATTTGTGTACCTAGAGGCTCCGAGAGTTTAAAGAAGATCCCGTGCTTCCCTTTAGAATGTAACACCGCCGAGAATGGCCAGCGGAAAGTTTTCAATCGGTTTGTCTTCGACAGACGTAACCCGTCGTCGCCCCGGTACGGTAACCAGGTATCCGTGAGGATTATTTTCTCTGATTATAAAAATAAATGCTTAAGTGAGACGAGAATGCTGGAGTTTATTTGGCACTAAGAAAAAGCATTGCGATTCGGCGTGGCAATGCGGCCAGCATTTTGGGTTCGCTGCCAAGTTAAGAAGACTTGGACTTGTTTGAATAAGTTACAATACATAGGAACTTATTTGTATGTTTTTAAGTGTTTATAATAAAATAAAATTTCCTTAGGTGACTAATGTATGAGAAATCAAAACCAAGTTACTTATAAAAACATATACATATTTTTCATCTAGCGATCACTACCCATTGGTAGCCCAGGGTCCGCTAAAGCCTCCGACACTTTTGCGATGATTTATATTAGACCTCCACGAGTACGAGCTTCGTTGTCCATTGCTCGGCGAGCAGTCAATAGGTCTATTGCAACCGAGTAGCGGCCGAGCAATGTACAACCAATCTCGGACCCGGCCGGCGCGGCGCTCGTGATGGTCTATTATAAATCATACTACTTTTTTTGTACAAACCTAAGTGTACGCGGAACACGAAATAACGGAAGAGACTGTCTCCTGACACACAGGTCACTCTAGTTTAGGAGGCAGGGCTGCAAATTGTAAAATCACTGTATTTCTATCAATAAAGCATATAATATTTTTTTCATTTTCAATTCTGTATTCAAATTGTTTATAAATCAGAGTTGCATGCGCTAAATAACGACACGACCATTCGACGCCAAACTGATGCATGAGGAAAATCAAAGAGCAAATTATCCTCACGATACGAAAAGCGTAATAGGTATATATACCTTAACGGAACACTGTTAATCAGGTAGGTAGGTAGGTACTTATTAATCGGACAAACATCGTCAGTTCGCAATTCCCACGGGGCGGGTGCCGGCCGTCATTCCGGTTTTTGCCAACTTAAATGTTTGTTGTCAAATTAATCTGAAATTACTTAGTATGCGCCTCTCGACCAGTCAAGCAGCTATTCATTCATAGCGGTTGGAATGCTAGATCGCTCGTGGCTCGCCTCCCAACGACCTTCGTCGGGACTTCGTAAAAAGTGTGTGAGACTGTGTGAGACAGGGCATGCCGCAGCTATGTGGGTGGATAGTGGATAGTCCGGTGCAGAGCAAGCCTACGATACCATTATCTGTGCCTTTTCTTAGCCACCCACAGAACGTGACTTACTATTGTCTCCGATTCTTGTAGGTACTAGTGCACCGAATTGCCACTATACACAATATGCAAATATTTTAATAACTCTACATCACCTACGAAATCTACGAATAGTGTAAATGTAGGTATTGTAAAAGTGTCGGTGAATTAAATTTCAACAATTCGCTTTTGAGCTGGTTGATCTTGTTATCAACCGACTTAATAATATTATGAAAGGAAATATATAATCGCCAAATGACATCATACAGAACAGAATCACAAAGATTCGTCTCTATTGAGGCCCTGACTTGTCAAAAATACGAATTCTTTTGACCATTATAAGTGTTAGTTTGGTTTCAATGATAAAAAGATATGGGAAATTTATTATTTCCGCGAAAATTTGTACCAAAACTTACTTCATTTTATGACTTTGTCATTGTTGTTTTTTATATCTTGCCCTTTACTTACGCTATAAAAACTTATGTTCTGCCTAATTTCATAGTTCTACGTCAACGGGAAGTAGGGTAGGTATCCTACAAATTTTTACTCAAAACCTATATTATGGTATTTCCGATTGTCTCACGCCTCAATATTGTAAATTTTAGTAAAAAGCAAGACATTAACAAAGGAACCCTGTAGGAAAAAAACCAGTGTAAATAGGCATCTGAGTCGTATTGAGGTCCCATATTTGAAGTGGGTCTTCGCACTTGATTGGCAAAGCTCGCTATTATTTTAGACTGCTTTTATCAAGGAGCTAAGATAAAGAGAACACTTACCTATTGAGCAATAAATTGAATAATGTAGAAGATAAACAGAACACTTACCTATTGAGCAATAAATTGAATAATGTAGATACCTACCCATAAATCTTAAAAAAGTAGAATTTTGTAACACACCACACCAAATAATGTAAGCAGGCCTTCTATATGACTAAATTTAATGTATATGTGTGTATAGTTGTTCGGAATGTATGGGAAAATCGTATAATATTTTGGGTAATATTACATATTCTAGAAATACTTGAGCCTTGAACCACGAATTTATTCCCAAGACCACGTAGCTGTAGACTAGCAAAACTAGTTTAGTTGAAAAAGTAACGATCGTTTGTATAGATTATGGAGTTTTGTATGGTTCGTATTATAACGAACGTCTGGGCCAAAAGAAATTATATCGAAAGACTGATGCAAGATTGTCTTACATCAGTCTTTCGTTCTTCCAATCAGTTCAATCCACTTAATAGTTCAGGACAGTTATCGTATTTAGCAATTTTACAAAATTTTGCTAAACCTTTCGAAGAGTTAGTAATATCTTGCAAAATTCAAACAATAATAATTAAAGTGAAAATCTGAAGTAATCAAGCCCCCTACGCTACAATTAAAGTGTCTGAAGTATGCGCTTTGTTCGAAAACGGTTCAACAATTGAACTGCGTCTAATTAGCAGAAACAGGCCCCTGCGCAGTTCCCAGTGCTACGAGTTACGAGGTTCGTATCTAATACCTATTTATCTAATAAGTCAGTAACCTCATTAACGCGTTCTGAGGATGGAATATTAATTAATCTATTCTTGTACAGATGTCTCGGTTCGAAAGTTCGAATCTGCTTATCCAAAACATACATTTTCAACACAACTTAGGTGATCTTAAGATTTTATAAATCCACTCCTGGGTCGGTATATTTTGGACTACATCTTTCAAGTCAAGATAAAAAATCATCAGGTTTAAGTACAATACTCGTTACTACACTAGAAATTAAGACTCGTAGCGTAGTCACGTAAAAAGCATTCCACAAATTTTCCTAAAACCTGACCGAAACATTTATTGAAGACCTTATATGACCAACAGAAGGCAACAAAACACAATTACGTAATGATAGCGAGGTAAAAGTCTACAATAAAAGTAAACCATTTGTCTTATGTTAAGAGTTGTTAACTGTTAAGAGAACGTGTATACTGTTAGTTGCTTTTCCTAATACACGTAGATTATGGTAGGGAATAAGTTTAGTGTTTCTTGGGCCTCATCGGTTGCTGAAACCCATCGGCACCTCTGCGAAATGACGTCACTCCGGACGCCGCGCCGCGCCGCAGCCGACCGCCGTTCGACTATCAAGGACAGTAAACATTACCAGGTCAATGCACGCCGCTCTGTCTTTACTCAGTTTTTTTCAATTCGGCCATGACAGTCCTACTAACAGCCGTAAAGAATCCAGAAGAGGCCCACAAATGTTTAAATACAGGAAATACTAGTGATATCCGTTTATAAAATGAAATAAATGGAAATGTTTCTCAGGTTATTGTTTAACTTATGAAGTTGTAGATTATGAATTGTTATACCTCCTCAACGACTACCTACTTGTTTGCCTACCAGACCGGAAGGCACTCCTAGCTAATTCAAATCAAGATCAAGTTACTTACATTAGAATTTTGTTGATAGGTAAGAACTAAGAGCCTACTTATTATTTTAACGACTAAACTTCTGTAAGAGATAAAAGAAAGAGTCAAATAGATCAACTGTAGCAGTGTCGCCATGTAACTGGTGAAGCCATATCTGTTGAGCTTTTTCTAACAAATCTCTGTTCTTTGACAAAGCTGTTTTTCAAAAATATCATGTAATGGAATTGTTACTAATTCAGTTGTTTTGGTTTTTTTTTTTAAATCTAAGTTATTAATGTGTATTTTGTTATTATTTACCTACTTTATTTATTTAGATACCTAGCTTAGGTAAGTACGTACTACCCATATAAAATTGGAATAAAATTTGAAAGCTTGGTTCGCACAAAGATGGCTGTAAACCGGAGGTGGAGTGGAGAGCAGAATAATATGCGGGTGGTCGGACCGGGCGGGTACAGCCGAACGACCGAAGCTGTTGTTCTTGTTTTAACGCTACTTAAGTACAAATTATAATTATTAACTGCACAACAACTCACTTTACGAATACTTATTACTAGTTAAATGAATAACTTTTTAATCGACCAATTATAGCTGTGAGCCTGTGACTGTGACAGACGAAGGAATTTAGTCCCAAAAGGGTTGTCCAACTACACTTTGGAATTTCATGGCTTCTTCTTTTAGATTGTCAAGTTTCGTAGCATCTCAATATAAACCGTTAAGTTTTGGCGGGAATGCGTTAAGGAGATGTGTTGCTAAATTTTCATTTTTGTGAAACTTAGTTCAAATGCGTGTAAAATGTTTAATTTCGGGGGCATATTAATCAATTTAGTTTCGTGAAGGTGTACAAGTATAAATAAAAGTGAAAACCGGTGCAAAACATGTACTTTAGCTTAGTGTTTTCTCCAAAGCTCCGTGAACAAACATTGTAAAAAATGGCCCCCTTTTTACAATGATTCCCTCGACTTGACTTTAACTATGACGACTTGACTGTTTTGTTCAATGCAAATAACTTGCAAATATTGATAATACTTGACACTGGCAAGTGTCCGGAAGGAAAAGCCATTTTTAAAGAAGAAGAAGAAGAAGAATATAAACCGTTATGTCAGTACCTACGTTTTTTTTTTTAATTTCAGTCCATAATGTGTCGTTTTGGTACCTTATAAGTATTTGACACTTAAAAAAAAAAGTATTTGACATTTTGTCTTCAGAAAGAAGTGTCAAATCGTAGACTACATATATAAAAAACGAAGTACCTATACCTACATGATTATGTTCTGTTGTTGTGGTAAAATATTTAAAATAAGACGTACTTAAGTACCTCATGGATTTAGATTGTCTTTAAAATTAATTTTTAATAGAAAGTACCGGCAATAATCGGTAGAGTAGGAACAACTGCAATGCGCCCGCGCCGTGCCGCACGATCACAACGGCGGCAGTGGCGCGGCGCGGCGGTTATACATTCCACTTTGTCGCGTTCCATTACGCAGTGTTCCGCGAAACACTGATGTGGATGTCCCGCTCGCACTAAGCCTTCCATATATTATTGCCATGTTTTGGAATTCTATTCATTGTTTGTGTTCGGGCTCATTTCAATACACTACAGAAAACAGCATTCATTACCGGTCAAAGGTCTGTATTTGAGTAGGAATGCCTTTCTTCGCCAGTATTTAGTTTCCGTGCACCACAAATTCCAATGTTCGACTGAATTCGGTATTGGCTTCGAAAATAGTAACCGATCATGTTTCGTTAGAGATCGTCTGTAAAAACTCGTATCCGAACGAAAACCAAAGGCATGTGAATCAATAAAAGTGTCACATTAACAAAGTAAAGGCTATGGGTGAGTGAAGCCATTGCCTTTACTCACGACTCGTGGGAGAGTGGCTATGGCGCGCGCATCTCGTCGTCGCGTACCATACCATAGGTACTTACTTATATTACGAGACGTGCGGATGTTGCACATTTTATTATATCTTTATGTAGGTATTCATACGTTGTGATATTATGTACTAAACCACAGTACAGCATCCCGCCCTTACAACCTGGAAAGAGGTATTTATCTACATATAATACGGTAAATTCCATTTACGTTAAAGCCGGTAAGAAATATAATATTTAAGTTTTACTCGTAAATTCCATTTACGTTAAAGCCGGTAAGAACTATATTTAAGTTTTAGATATTTTACGTTCTCTTCTAAGGATAATTATGATTATTTCTAAGGATTATTACGAGATGACCAGGCTGTTCAATCGTCTCATCGGAGACGCCGGAAATATCCTTTTATTTCTTGAAAACGGCAGTTTTGCAAAGTTTTGCAAACTTTCTTGAGACTTGGCCAAGACGATTTAACTGCAATTAATATGCAGAATAAGGCCCCATTTCATATACCTACATAGGTATTGACTGCTGAGAAACGTTACCGATCATCATCTAATGCAGAATTTTCTCCAGGCGCTACAGGCCCATGGATTGAAGTACCTACCTAGCTGATAAAAATATGACAGGTTGTACCTATAAAATTTATGTGGCCAACAGTGCCAAACGGTTTCATAACAAAGCATAATCAACCCGTTGTCCCTGCTGCTGCTGCTTCATTGCTGTGCAAGGGCTTACTCTAAGAGGGGGTTAGGCAGTAATACGCCGTGTTTTCCTTTACTAGACTAACACCCCCTTTTCACCCGTGTAAATCCTGATTCCGTGGGAATATCGATTTTTTGCGTGCAGAGGTAACAAACGTGTAGCTACTGGTGGTACTGACACACAAACTTTCACACTGGACGACGACAAGGGCAAAACCAATGAATTTTCGAAGTAGTAGTAGTACTACCTATTAATTATTATTCTGTAGCTCTAACGTAACAACTTACTATTGTATACAAATAAATAGGCGCTTTTCTGCTTTTTCCTTTTCTATGGGTATTTTTTCCAGAAATGAAATAGTGTGTGCGATGCTGTCTGAAATAGGTAACAAATAATTTATTTTAATCTACAGTTAATTCTAGAAAGTAAATTTCTATTTCGTTACCTAATTGATATTTTGAAGGAAAAATACATCTACAAGAAACCACACCGCGAGCAGAGATTTTTGATTTCTACTATCACCTGTGCCATCATATCACGAAGCTACAGACGTAAAAAAATAAGTAGATATAAACGAACCGATCACGCCTATCTTAACTTTATTTGAAGATTTACAACACCTGTACAACAATTAATAGCAATTATTTTGTAAAATTCTCAATAATAAAAAGCTATTAAAAATTTAACTACCCAGACGTGTAAAAACTAAGATTCAGTTTTTGTACGAAATCTAACAGAACGGTCGCTGATTTTCGGGTCGAAAACCCGACTTCTTTCAGGGAATCACTATCATTTTAAAATGGACAATGTCTGTTTCTATCTTTGGTTTCTATGGAACATTTGTACAAAGATACTTGAAGCAACTTGAATTAATCTATAATCTATATCCATAAAATGCTTTGTCATACATAACTGGCTGACTGATGGATCAACGCCAGTCTAAACCGCATATAGTACAGAACTGTAATTTGGAGAGTGTTCTTTAGGTATAATATCTTGAAGGTACCTATACGCATCCGATAAGTCTTGTGTAACGTGTTACCCTGGGACACAGAGTATAAGGTAAGATAAGTCGGTCTGCGTTGATTAAGGGCCTATACAACCCTAATAGCGCGACAGGGATAAAGCCAGCGAATTTCAGATGTGTAAGTGAAGGACGTAAGATGCGACCTTGCATAATTTTTGTGCGTAAAATCAAACAATTGCTAGTTTCAAGATAACTAAACGTTAATCTTTAAATTTAAAACATTCACTGCCTTTATTGAGCTACGTTCAGTTTTTAGACAAAGTTTTATTAGTTTTCGTGCAATATTGACTGAGTAATGTCACTTATTTGTACAATTTAGAGGGAAGTTTGTATTTTTTTTCTATCGAAAAGTTTTCAGGAATCGTATTTTCACGACGTTCACGTGTTAGTAAATGTCCTCGACTTTAATAAATATGGTTTCAAAAACTTTTATTTCAAATAACTTTTGTAGTAATTCATCCTAGAAACATCAGTTCTGGCCTACTACGGCCCCTTAAGAAGAAGACAATTTAATGTTACTTCTGATTTTTACTGACTCCGGTTCACTATTTTCGAACAAAAGAACGATCGATTAATTATTTCAGACGAACGTTACATCTTTGATTTTAACTATTTCTCGAATTGGAAAACTATCTTCGAATCCCTATACTTATATTGAAAAAGAATATGGATTTATAAGTATTTCGTCTGTCTGTCACCTTTTTCAGGCTCAGGTAGGGCTCAGGTTTTAGGTATCTTATAAACTGTTTATCAACTGTAAAAAAGGTGATAGAAGCGACATAATCAAAGAATTAACTAATAGGCTGTTCCTCGTTATGCTCCGTTTAGTTAGATTAATCAATGGAAAAACTTTTTTGGCGTTATTTGCGCTAATAGAAAAATAAATAAGATATAAACATAACGGAGGTCTTCAGAAGGGGCGACGAAGGGGGACAAAATATGGAAAAGAAGGACATTCCTCCTTTTGAATACCATAATAATACGAGTATCAATTAAATTTTTTTGCGCGAAACAAAGAAGGGATATTGTTAATCCGATTACGATTCGAAGTGCGCAGCTAGTTTGTTCATAATGTCTATAATTTATAACTGAAAAGTTCCAGAAAAGTTTTTTTAAACATAATGAGAATTAAGAATTTGAAAGTTTTAATTATCTCTTTGGAAGTCAGACATTTATTATGTTTTAGTTTACGGGCTTCGAATAGCGCTTTGGCACCCGTAAGCACAGAATATAATATTCTAAGCACTAGTAGGGGGCCGCAGCCTGGGGCTCGATTCGGTAAGGACATAGCATGTGGAATGCCGGCGAAATGCATATTCTGTAAATGTTATTTTACTTAATTACTACTTAATTAGTTAAGTAGCCTTAAAAATTAAGGGCTACTTAATTATTTAAATAGCTCCCATTGTTCCTCAGCCAATTAGTAATAAAATAAGTTATAGAATAGCTATTATTTTTACTCCTGCAACAAATCGACTTCTGCAATGCTCATGCATCCCGCCTGTTTGTCGCATGCTATGTTTTTAGAGAATCAGGGCCCTGTTCGCCCTACGGTCTGGCACTAGCCCTAACCAGTATTCAAACTGCTGAATGGAGCAGCTGATTAGATCAACTGTTTGGTCAAGTATTTATTGACCTTCCTTGTTGCATGCTGCGTTTTTATTAAGTATTTCTGTCGCACGACAATATCTCAACAAGTGTAGTACCTACCGTCTTTATTGGAGCTCGCTCTGTAAGAAAACAGAAGTACTATATAGAAGTAGCTTACCTACGATACGGATGGATTTATGTAGCTAATTTATTTTATTGAAATACCTAACACTCCTGTGAAGCCCATTAAGAACAATCGCAGAGTTATCGACTTATAACTTATCGACTTACGTTCCTGTCTGACTTCAACGAATTCAAGTATTTTGATTTGTACTAAACTACTAGGTATGTCTGTGGTTGCACGAAAGTTCTTTTATACTATTATCTCGGACTATTATGTATTCTGTGAAGATAGCACTAAACTAAACTAACATAGGTAAATATGAGCCACATATAGGTAGATAGGTTAGGAACATTTTTAACAAGTTGCTGATTAAGTGATTACCGAACCATTGTGCATGGGCAAGAAGTACATAATCCAGTAAACAAATGAAAAGTGCTGTAAGTACCTACAGTGTGAAAGACCGATCCATTTTTACTGTTCTTTTAATTTTCAGCCATTGTTCATGATCGGCAACCTATACCTACAGATAGGTAGACACCATGAAGTTACTTATAGGTAAAGACACCACCTACCTAAGATTTTATTTGTTTATTTTTTTGCCTTTTTTTTTTTAAAAGAAGTAGGCAAATTTTACTTAGGTAAGTCTTTCTTTACAGTACCTGCCTAGCTATAAATAAAGAGAGACAGAGAAACAAAAATCGTGAGTGAGAAAGAAAATGTAAACGTATACGTAAAATACGTAAATGTTTGCGTAAGTAGGTACCCTATGGTGTGGTGTGTGTAAGTATTGTGTGAACGTCGAATGGGAGAAACCTGCGTGCGGGCCTCACTGGCACCGCCCTTCCCCTGCGCCCGCGCGCGCCCCGAACCGATCCGATCATATGTTCGCCGGCCGGAGCGACGATCATTGCGACTCGGGCACTCGCCGTGGTCGCTGGCACACAGGCTGTGTCGCTCGCTCCGTGTCTCGCCGATCAGCTGTTCGGTGTTTGTAGTCAGCTGTCGCCGGTGTAGCAGGCAAGACAAGCGAGCCGCGGTACCCGTACCTATAGCCAGCCATGGAGCTGATGTGCGCGGAACGCGTGACCTCGTCGGGCTCGGAGGAAGTATCGCGAACGAGGCCTTGCACTGCCGCCGCAGGGCCCGACCCGGTGCTGCTCCGGCGCCGCGTGCTAGACAACCTATTGCGGACCGAGGAGCGGTACGCCGTCACAGCGAACTACTTCGGGACTGTCCAGACAGAGCTGACTCCGCAAATGCGCAGACTCGTCGCCGAGTGGATGCTTGAGGTGAGCGAGCGACCGCACTCCATGACGATCGCCATTTTGTCTCGACCTCCGGCCACGTGTAGGTATTTCAGGCTCTCTGAATCCGCTAGTGGCCCTCGTATGCCTTGCCACTTGCTCTCGATATCCTATCACCTAATTACTGGCTTACAATCAGCTGCAGTTATAACCATCACATAGATACCTAATCAATGGTAGATAAATATATCTGTGGGAACACCCAGCTAGCTTATTAGGTATTTAGTACTTAAGTATACCTACTTAACTAAGTACCTACTATTCCATTCTCGTTATTGCAGTTAAACCCATTAACAATTACCATTTAACAACAAATTCAACAAACCACATTGTTTACATGATCAGCTGATTACAAGAAGTTGCGTACCTATTAGATTCCTATTGGATTTCTCTTTTCTTTTTAGCTTCACCTTGCTTCAATAAAGTACCATCAAGTAGAAAAAACATTCTATTTATCAAATCCTGCAGCTGGGTCAAATATCAATTTGATGAAAGTCTAACCACCAAACATTTTATGAATCAAAGTACAGATTTAGTTATGTGTCTATCTCTATGTATGTATAGTACCTATTACCGAGCGGGGCAGGCTATGGGGAGCGGGAGGGCTAGGTCTCGTCAGAGGGGCCCCGCAAGCCCCACGGTGCGACGACGAGACGCTCGGTTCGCCGACCGAAGTCACTCCGCGCCTCGTTCTATTTGAATAATCAGCTGATTTTGACACGCACACAGCTGACGCACTGTACCGCACTTATCTTCGTGTAGATAGTAAATGACTGTAAATAGTAACACTGCATTCCCACGTAGCTTTTTGATGTTCCTGTGAGATCATTTGTAAATTCTTTGTTTTGAATGTAGTCGATTAGTTAGGTAAGCTATTTAGATACCCTACCTAACGTACTAACTATGGTACCTTAAAACACTAAAATCACATTGTATTAGATTTACCAAAGTAGGAAGCGTTTTTGATACCTAGTGTAAAATAGGATAAAAATGGACGACTGCATGCAATATCTCTGACTGCATGATTCAAAAATTCCCAACTAATCAGCTGTGTAATGTTGGGGCCACGTGGTCCTCGCTCGCCGGCCGGCCGGACGCAGCGCCTCGGTCGGGCGGTAGAGAAACGACTGGTGACGTCATCTACCGACTGCATTGCTAAACGTGCTCGTTGACAAAGTTTAGTATAAGTAGCTACCTACTCTAGACTTTATCGAATCTTCAAATAGTTGTCGGTTATTGTCCAAAATACCTAACTATAAGTACCAAGATTACTCCTTCCCTTACTAAGTAATTTTCGTTCCCGATTCTATCTATATCTCGCCTTTAATTACATAATACCTACTGAAATAGGTACTATAGGTACCTATTACTGCTTAGACTAAATAATTCCTTTCAATGAGGAAATCATAATGTACTTGTAGGAACACCTAGATAGACTGTAGAGGCGCCGAGTTGCTCTGTTTAAAAGTTCAATGACATTACGTAGGTAACGTAGTCTGTTAACAGTTTCCGTTGAGTGCTTTTAAGGTAGACTTTTAAAGGTCTTCTCATTAGTTTTAATAGACACAAATAATTGTGGACGTAGACGTAATGAACAAACTGTTAAACACTTCTATTATACTGTGGGAAGTAACTAATAGGTAACCTGACTTGATATACCTACCAACGACATATCAAATTACAGTTTAATGTCTGTGACTATGACGTCTAGTTTAATCTAGTCTAGTGGCGGCCGCGTTAATAGTCTAGCTAGACTAGATTAAAATAATAACTGTTTATCTTTACTTAACATAAAATAGGATTAAATAAAAGGCAAGTATACTTAATTTGCAAGTATACTTAATTTTGGGCCGGTAAAATTGAATTCCTACTCTTAACTCGCCACATTGCTAGATATCAACATGCAGTGTTTCATAAACTGTGGTCGAAAACCCCTAGGGGTTCACTCTTGCGTGGTTGGTACTAAATATTACTTCAGATTTTGCGTGATATTTGTTAACCTACCTGAAACTATGATAATCCCATTTCTTTTGCATCCATTAGCCAACGTATTAAGTACAAAAAAAGAGAACAAAACTGTTTACAAAGTATGGTGCATTGTGCTCGTCGCCTTTCTATGCCATTCATTAGACCTTTCCAAGTTATGGTTTAACAATTAACTCAAAACATCTGTTGCTTAATGCCCCAGAAACAATCAAAAATTACACAATCGTCAATAATGCTTATTATTTATTTTTGTTTAACTGGAATAAAGTAGGCAACTACAAATTTACTGCTTAGTAACCCTTTTAAAAACATCTTGTAAATTATTATCTAGGTTTTTAGTTCACTGTGTTATTGTTTGTTCTATTTGTTACATAGTTTACATGGCTACAACTAAACATACTTAAGAGTCCTTACCTAATTGAATAATTTTCCTTATTATTTACAGAACTGTTAATTAACACGTATTTTTTATTATTGATCCGGGATATTGTGGTTAGTTACTATAAAATTGATTAGAGTAGGTTCACTATTACAAGTACCTACTTATAACAGAAATGTCCATAGATCCGCCTCATTGTCAAACATAAGACTGCATTGTCTGCAGGAATATCGATGTCGGTTCAAACCTTAACAATCCACTCTATCTCCGTGAGAAATAACTAAGACTGGTACAAGCGGAACAAACTTACAAATAAGTAGATACATACTCTTTACAAGAAACAACCTTTCAGTAGCTACATTTTGTTTAGAATCCCATTTAAATATTATGCAGGTACATTATCAACTAATGTTCAGCAGAAAACCTACCGTTACATAAGAACGCACATGCACATGAAAAGTGTGTTCAATGCGCGCCCTTATCGCAATAAGTGTTTATTTCGATTTTATATAGGTTATCAGCAATTCCGGATGATAAACTTAGCCGCGATTTGGGTGCGGTGCCTGAACGGTATTTCTTAGAACGTAGTTTATTTTGAAACGAAACCGTTTAACAGAAATGTATATTTCAGGTGTGTGAGGAGCAAGGATGCCAGGAGGAGGTCTTCCCTTTGGCCATATCATATCTGGACCGGTTCCTGAGTGTATGCATGGTAGGGAAGAGCCAAGTCCAACTGCTTGGAACTACTTGCCTTCTGATGGCTTCGAAGCTGAGAGAACCAGCCTCCCGCGGTCTATCCGCAGAGCTGCTCATATTCTACACAGCAAACAGCATCACCCTCGCAGACCTATGCGTAAGTTTACATTATAATGCCACTTTACTAACTCTGACGCTTATCAGCGCCTATCGGCTTTCTTATTCGGTCTAGTTGAGATCTAGCCGCTAACGTAGCATACCTAATTAGAATTAGGAATATCTATAGTACAGCTAGAAAATAATAAGACGACTTAATGAATTCATATGAAGAAAACGGCTCATATTCTTAGTCATGCGATGTTGAGTAGATGTTTATTTGCTGCTCACATGCACTTGTTCTATTTATTATTTACCCGAAATAAGTGGTCGTACGTATAAAAATATTTAGAAATAGAACAGTGTGACGTGTCTAATGTCTACTTTCCGCCCTCCAACCAACACCCCTCCCAAATTCTAAATATAACCATCTCTTCACCTAAATATTATGGTTTCGCTTCTCAGTATAGGTACTTTTCAACTAGATATTCACATTATTAAATATATAAGCCTGAAACCGAAGCTATCTCATATACGTAATTCATGACTTTTATCTGCCCATGTTACGGTTTTCTAATTGTCTATCTTTGAAAAACCGATGAAGTGATAATAATTACATTTCCTACTACGAGTATTATCAACAAGAACCTGTTCCCATTAACAATGTTTTAAATTAGCTGCACAGATCATTTAAGTTCACGGTTCGGCAGAACCATGTATGTGAATGCACGTAACTCCCTACGTTTAACAGAGCTTATTTCATAGTTTACCATGGTTTAAAAGTTGTTTCATATTGAGGGCGTTGCCTCGTACATGTGTAAGTACTTACCTAAGTGTTAGTTTGTTATATTTATTGCCCGCAATGACCTGGCACTGGTTGGCGCGACTTATGTGGCAGTTAACACGTGTTTTTTGGCACATGGTCTATTCTATTGCAAAGTTTCTATTGGATTAGCCCTTTGTATAATTATAGTCGTTCGTTGTTAGTATCTAATTGATCTACATGTTGAAAATCTTGTTAGAAATTCAAACAGCTGATAGGGCATGACTTTTATTATTTCATAACCTCACCTTACCGCACCCTACGTGTACGATACAACCGAACATTTACCTTTGATTTAATGATAGAATTAGAGTCACAAGAACAAATGTTGAGTAAAGACATGAACACATTGCAATAGTGTGACAGTGGTGTGTAGTTTATGTATGTAATGTAATATGTATTTATTTGCATTAGTGTCTGCGGATGTCGGTTGCATTTCGGTCGGCGGCCACCCGTTTGGGGCCTCGCTTTCGTCCCGTACACCGCGCCGTAGATAATGCGCGCGTCACACAAGTCGACTTGTTTCTGCCACCGAGTGCATTCCACGCCTTGCACTGCTGTGCTGATGAACGCTTTTATGTATTTGCTAACATCAGTTCTACAATCCAATCATAATTAAATGTGGCTTAACGAAGAAAACAATGATTAGTTACTCTCGAATGACACCTTCAATATCTATTACGGCCACGTTGCGAAACCTGTTATAAATAATACGTTTATTGGTGGATAACAAAAGACGTACTGAGGCACTTACCTACGCCTATCAAAAAGTAATCGTGTTACTTAACTAAAAATAAACGCGTACCTATATTGTTGCTGTGCTCGTTATAGATTAATTACAAAGCATCATGATTGTCGCAACAAGTTTTCTTTTCACGATAATGTTTGCCGCTTACATTTAAACAAACCGACTGCATAGGTATTGAATATGTGCTTTCCCGATACATTATCGGGCCATTGATATCATACATAACTGCAGTCACAGCGATTAGCTTTAAAATAGGCTGACACCTGATTAGGTTAATATATACGTAGGGTGCGTTTTTGTAAGCGATTTTTAATTTTGTGCAGTTACCCATGCGAATCTTGTATTCTCCGGAATAAAGACTTCACTTCGCTTTCGCAGCGTCAAAGGATTCAAATCTCGATTGTCAGGGTTACTCAAACTTCAGGCCCACGACCCTCTTCAAATTTCACTTGAACTTCATTATCCGTTACCAATTTTATAATATTCCGGTTCTATCAAGAAGGTAGTTGGTTGAGTACATGTAGCCGTGGTAATGGAATGCGACAAGTCGAGCTCAGGACACTGTCCTCACCAGACGAGGTTCTCGGAAGGTGCGCGCGCGCTCGCGTTTCAATCACACCAATTACGGTCCCGCTGCGCCGCGGTTTTAGGGTACCTCGCGCTTGAGAAATTGTCTGATCGTTTTTGTAAACAGATAGTGCTCTACCTACATAGTTGAGGCATAGCTCAGTTTAAGTCAAGTCACCTTACTGCGTCTTAATCCTGTGTGATTTACGCAAATGTTGGAAACCGGCAGTGTTCCGAAGGCGCCCGTTTTTGTAATATTCTAGTTTCCATGTGACACAGAACAGTCGTGGTAGTCTTCAGCACTGTACTTTAGCATCTGCTGTCGAAACCGCTTCTCGGTTTGTCTGTGGAGTCAGTGACTAAACACAATATTTATCATATATTTAGATCACGGAACCTCGCAATATGAACTCACGCTTGTCCAGTTTTTATTTCTCACGCGCAAAGAGCAGTCATCCCACGATCCGAAGTTCGATGTCAATAAATGAGATCACACGTCAGAATTGATTCCGTTTTATTAAAGACGTTACAGTCACGATCCGTGCCGGCCACCACACTTAATTGAATTCGGTGATCAGTTTTTAAATTGTTATTATTTATTAAAAATCCAGTGTCTCTAAATTGTACTTTTAAAGTGCTAAACTTACACTTAACATATTTAGCTCGCTGTGGAATTGGAATCCCTCCATGAGGTTACAGAGTTGACATTATCGCCCGAGTTGAAATTATGGAATGCATTATTATTGTTACGATTGACGCTCGTGGCGCCATCTACCTGTGAAGCTTTATTGCTTTGTCATGACCCGTGATTAGCAATTTGTATTGAAAATAATATGTCGATTGGAGATGAATGGTTTGCTGAAAGTATTAAATCCAATGTTCGGTCCAGTATTTAAGCTATTTGTAACTTAAACCATATTTGATCCCAAAGTTAAAAGATCCAATATGTGACCATGATATTTTGAGTAAAAAATGATGCCGCTTAATAAATAAAAAAACTTGAAGTATTATTAATGGCTATAGCACGATAGCGTGCTAAATTAACAAGACGTATCTGTGCAAAACTAATATCGTAGCATTTCGTAGCATTGCTACGACTTTTCGTAGCACTTTCAAATACTTTGCTTAAATTACTATTTTCCATATTTGGCCTTTATCTTAGTTTGATAATAAAAAATGCTAATCTATTATGTTGATCACATGGTTCCCTTACCGTGAAATAAGCGGTGTAATGATCAATCGATTAGTCATTGACTAAAGATTTTTTACCCACAAGTGTATGTGACGGAAGAATAACAGACAACTGGGTTTTGCCCATTCTCTGAAATTTTCATTCTTTAACTTTGTAAATTACGTTACATTAGACAGACATTTAGTAGTTTGTGTCAGAATTCTACTTGCCTACCTACACTGTTTCACTTAGCGATTTGTCTTGACCGAATAGGTAGGTAAATGAACTTTTTTACTGTTTTAAAAACACGACAAGTTTTTAATCATACATACTGAGAATTTTAACTATTTCACAGGTGGAAAGTTAAAAGTAAATAACAATCGTTTAGGAGAAGCTAGTATTTTATTCATTATATTTCATTTAGGTATCGTATAGGTATTTAATCGGTCACCCATTCAAGTAATAAATAACACTGGCATACATTCACTTATTTTACAAGACTTAGTTTTGAAAATCAATCATATGATTCAGTTTGTGAAACATGAACCTATCAGCTGAGAAAGAGGTAACTAGCTGGGAATCGGCTTGTATGAATAAAGCCCAATGGTTCGCAGAGCAACTTGGAGCAAAAAGAGCAAGTCCTGGCATCTGAGTCGCGTTCGCATGCTTCGCCATAAAACTTCGTTCTCACATCGACACTAAACGTTTATTATAATTGAAGAATAAGTTTACGACGCCGACGCGGATGGTTGCCGCGGCTTGAATCAATGTCAGATGAACATTTAATATTTCACGACTTAGCTATCTTTATTCATAATAATAGATCCAAGTAAACTTCCGCGGGATTGGGATTTTAGCGGATAAAACCCGCCTGGCGCAACTAGTTACTGATCACTGCTGGATTTGGATGAGTTGATTGCTAAATTACTGGCAAATCGAAATAGGTTAATCTTATTTCGTCTTGCGAGTAATAAGTGTCTATCCGCTTATCGTTGTTTGCCTTACAAATCCTTGCTTAAGAGACTACCTTTTCCGACAAAGTGGTAAATGAAAACTTTGCGTAAAGGTAAAACCTTGTGTTCTATTTATGATATCTATGACAATCAAGTCAAACAAAGCAGAGGGTCGGCAACCTTTTAAGCGCGCAAGGGCCACACAGTGGAGAAATGAAATGAATGCTGGCTACAGTGTTGCTAGGCCTGTTCTTAAACAGTGTATAACAAACGTTTATTGTCGTTGTGTTTTAAGGAAGTGACCCGGTGGACCACAATTCGACAGTCTCTGACAGGCACCTACCTAAATTTAATAAAACACTTTTAGACACTAGCTACAATATTTGTTAGCGCGACAAATGTAGATTTTTGGTGTTTGTACCATAAATGAAACAAAAGGCTTGAGGTTAAAACAAAGGGTTTAACATAGTAAACAAAAGGGAAATGAAAATGACTGTTTAGAATAATATGAGAAATGAGCAAATTAGCACTAAGACTGTTGTTTGCCGATCTCACGACTCCAGTATCCGGTGCTGAGAACTTCCCCGCAACCATTATTCTGCGACGAAACATAACAACTAGGTAGGTATAGTAGGTAGTTCGCCAGGAATGCGACCAACAACTATGAACTTACATTTCCACTTATTGATATAGGATCCCATAAACGTCTAGTACGAAATAACTTTTATTAACAGCTTTAATGCTGGTATACGTACATGACATGCAAACAATAAATTAATACACACAACAGCTAAAAAGAGAATTTAAATAATTATGATCATTGGGTAGAACGTTCGTATCGTATAAATAAACTAATTTCGTTATTTATATGAATAAGACTTGTAATTGAAGTGAACGCGCGCCGTGCCGCCTTTAAAAAGATATCGCGAACAACGATAATAAAATTCCGAATGGTCGGGCAATCGAGCATGCGGGTGCAGCGGACCTCTTCGAGAAAAAAATGAAAATGTTGTGGTCAGAAGTAGACATGGAACGCGGTCTGACAACCCACCATTGTGAAAGCAGCCATCGGCTCTGCTGTCTCTGTTCTTAACATCTTTCGATTCATTTGTTCTGCTGCCGAACACACATTATAGCTAAGCTACATCACAAGTATCCTAGTACCTACTATAGTATACGTATTATATCCTGCACAGGCTGTACTTCCACGACTGACGTAGTGCCACCTTACTTAACATTCTTTAGTCTAATATAAATCAGCTATAATTCTTTGCATTCTGACGGAAACGCGGTTAGCATCGCTCAATATCATCAGTTTACAGGAATTCGCTGATGATAATAACATTACGTAATGATTGCGAAATTAAAAATGCTCGACACGTAAGTACCTATTGCTATGCCTGCAACGCCCATGGTCACCGATATGTATTCAAAATGTTACTGTTAATAAATTCTAAGTGAAACCTAGCTTCCTGTAGCTGTTTTCTGAGTGGTAGACCCTCGAGCTTAAATATGTATATTTCGTTTAGTTTTGGCATGTATGACTTGACAACTCTTAAAAACCGAAATTATCAGGTTTTGTCCTGCAACGTCTTTTGATTCTTTCGATTTGAAATATCGTCGCTTTCGTTCTAAGCATACCTACATACATAATATGTACCTATGTATCGTCAAAAATAAAATAAAAAACAAAATCACTTCAACTTTACTGGATTTTTCTCGATGCGAATAACAATAATGTTATCCGCATCTGGAAAATTCCAATTGTTTAGGTTCTCTAGAGTCTAGAGTTTAGGGACACGTGACACCGTGTTCATTGTTAGTTTCTGATAGCGGCGGCGCAGTCACACCGT
This sequence comes from Idaea dimidiata, assembly GCA_949358125.1. NCBI lineage: Eukaryota > Metazoa > Arthropoda > Insecta > Lepidoptera > Geometridae > Idaea > Idaea dimidiata. Next base: position 6,451,219 of record OX442339.1, on the reverse strand, counting down.
TCGCGTTCGTTCGATGAAATTGGATAAAGCATGGGAACCGAGTATGGAATTCAGCGAGTGTGTCGAGGGCTGTTTGCATAGCTCGCTTTATTGGCTGTAACGTGCCTCAATAATGTGCCGCAGCTGGTCTCCCTCCCGCACCCACTCCTCTGCATTGATTAATGCTCTCTCTTACTGATTTTCATCAATCTTACTATTACTTAGGCAACTTAAAGGGAAATGTTCACAGAGCCGACCGACAAACTGTAAAACAGATTAAATAATGATGCATGTTCTAGTGAAAAAGCTTTGAGTCGTGCGTAAGTCTCGTCTGCATCTAGCTTGAAGTAGTTAATGTGGTGAATGCTTTACTAACATATTGTTTTCACGAAGTTCTTCAACCGGTCTCCGTCTCTACTCGCCGGTAAACCTATGTTTTAATTTCGCGGTCGACCCGCATACCTCTGCGTCGCTGACCGCTGCAAATTCTCAACACTTTTTAATTTAAGTTTTCGAATCGATTCTTTGTGAGCTGCGATGCGAGCGAACTCCGGTCGTTAGTGATGCATAATGACGCTATAATTTTATGCTGCACACACGCACTGGCTTATTTCGACTTCCAACGATGATACTTCATTCATTCATAATCGTCGTCCCGGGTGTTCATAGGACCGAAGTGTCGACTGCCGCTAAACGATTTAGAACTCTAACCGCTAGCTTTGTGAAACATTATCGAACAAGTGGAGGACGTTGTAGTCTACTGCCCGTTGTCGACCTCGTCGTTGAGTTAAGTAAACATAGAGTATTATCTGTTAACGGACATGCATTGCTTTTATTTGTACGAGTGTGCCTATCCATACATGTATGGCAATAATCAAGTTATTCATTAACAAAATAACCGACATAAATATGACGTTATCATTGAAAGAGTGTGTGTGAGTGATCTATAACATTGTTAATTAATTTATTTTAGGTCAGTGATAGAGCCTGTACTGTACCTATTGTAGTTGCCGAAATTGATAAATAGTGAGACAAGTTTGCAATCAAATAAGTGTTATACTTTTTGTGAAGAAATATCTACTTACGTATTTACTTTGCTTTTATCATGCATGATGCAAAATTCAAAAACTGAGACTTACAACGCTTCTGTCTTGTAGGTATTAAAAAGAGCCATAGAACCTTTAAGAGGCATCTACGAGCTAATTTCAAAATCCCTGTCGGGATCATCGAAAATTGTTGTTTGCTTCAATGTCGCCTACAAAGAAATATTTAACACATTCCGTAATGAAACAATCAACAATTTTCGCTCGTTTATGCCCCTGAAGTTAAAGAAAAATATGTCCTATTAAATATTTCGTAAATTTGTTTTTATTGCTCAAGGCATATTTACTAGAAATATTTTTTTAAGGAAAAATTCATCTTCAAAAATATACTTGCGGCGAGATTTGAACTCGCGTCCCTGGATAAAAACAAAAAATATGTGTTAAGAGTCCTAAAAATTAGGTTTTAGAAACATATTCTTGAAATGGGCGGTGTGTAAAAAAGATTGAGAAACTATGGTCTAGGCCGGAGGCTATATATCTACATAAATCCAGTTGGAAAGGTAGGCACATGCAGAATAACCAACAATTACTGAATCGTTACTGATAAAATTAAATCTTTAAAATATGCACCGTTACCCCGAGTCCTTTAAAGGCTAAAAGCATACAGTATTAACAGTGTAATGTTTTGTCAACAGAGTTGGGAGTTATTGGTGCTGTCGAAGCTAAAGTGGGACGTGGCAGGAGTGACGGCACACGACTTCCTTCCGCTGCTGCTGTCGCGGCTGCCACTGAGAGGCCGAGTTAACATGGAGATGGTGCAAAGGCACGCGCAAACATTCATTGCATTGTCCGCAAGAGGTAACTATAACTTTTATACTATATTGTCTTATTTTACGGTTAAAAACTAACTTTGGCGGTTACAAGGGATTTCAATTAGGAGTTATAGCGCGCCCAATGGTTTCAAAATTACCAATTTTTATGGCTTTAAGTTCTATAATAAGTGCGGTGTAGTAAAGTTGAAAGCAGTTTATCTTTAAACGATAAAATAGGGGGAATAAAATATGAATCTAATACAACAGTAACTAATAACAAGTAATACGTAGGCAATACGCTTTTTAATGGTACTACTGTATCGCGTTTAATTAACTTATCAAAGTAAGCTCGTGACGCCTTTATTGAGAACTAACTTACCTACCTAACCAGACACATTCTTACAACATTTTTCAATAAAACGAATGAAACGTTTTGTGTGCGTCGGCACTTGGCAGACGGTAATTAGCATCTAGATAGGTACCGACATCGTGTCACGATGCGATGTGCTCCCACTTTACTGGGATCCGCGTTGGTCTACCACATCACGCGTCACTGAACTTTATTAAGAGGAGGGAACAGTACCTATCCGTATTGCGAGTTTACGTTTGTGTCAATGGGAAACTTGTTGAAGATTTGATTTACATTGATAGAAATGTGGATTTTAGCGTGTAAGCAAACGTGGCGTAAGCTATACGAAAGAATTCGTACTAGTTCTGAGTACAGAATTAATTTCCCATAGAAACGTAGTCCTCTGTTTCCCACGTAGATAATCGTGGTGTACCTACAAAGAGCAAATATTCTTTTACCAAAGAATCTATTAACTACATCGGTACATGTCTCCATGGCAATGCCTTTATTAGAATATTTAATATTTGCTCTATTGTCATTAATTATCCAGGGAGACAATTGCAGAGGACTACGATTGCATTTAGAAATAATCCCTTCTAAATACTCTTTAAATTATTATTTCTTTATGGAACGGAATTTGATTGTCTAGTCGTAGATCCTGTAGCTATTTGAACGTTATAATCCTTATGTAGCCGGTTTATTGTGAGCTTTCTCATAATATCAGTATGACTTCATTCTTGAACTAGTTTTTACGATATCGTTACGGTCGGCTGGTCTGTGGTATATACGAGTTCATGTCCATGAAATTATTGCGTGTAGATATGGGTTTTCAGATCGCTATCGGTGTTGTAAATTATTAGATTTATAAATATATACCTATATATTTAGATAGATACCCATAACGGTATTTCTCAAACTATAGGTTGCATGCTTTACGGTGGACACTATAGAATCACCTTTGTGGCCGTATATCGTTTAGCCGAAATAATGAAATATAAATTACAAGACTCGACAAGTCGTACTTATCGAAATCTATCTGGCTGGATATAGTTTTATTTTTATTAAAATGAGAGTGACTTAAAATAAATGCTGGAGCTGCAAAACAACACTTTTAGGCACGGTGGGTCAAATCCAATTAAACCTTTTTTATTCATTGATAGTTTACTTGACTAAACTATCGTGTCTTCGGAACGCGACCTCCAATGAGAAGAAGACACAAGAAACTCATGGGGTTAATTTTTTTTGTTTCTTTTTTGTTGCAATGATCATGTGATTCACATTGTCACATAACACATAATATGGTCCCCTAGCCTATTTATTTTTTTAGATGGGCCGTGGTATACACAACTTTGGGAACCACTGATCTAGAAGATGGTTTAGCGGTTTGAATAGGTAACAATACCTAGTGGACGCGGATCGTCGACGTTATTGGATCGGATGTTGTGGCTAGACGTAGTTTAGCCGAGAGAGGTTGTTTGTAGATGTTCTATGGGTAGGTAGGTAAGGGTATGGCATGTTTACAGTGTGAGGCTGAGGGTAGAGCGTGAGCGTGTGTGTCCCGCTTGCGCCGGCGCAGCGCCTCCCACGCCGCGGCTCTCGCTCGATCGCATTCCAACACGCCTCGGGACTCCTCCGCCCGCGCCCGCTCATTCCCCTCTACCCTCATGGGATCATATGTTTTTGTGCAACGGTTTTTGTTGTTTGCCGCCGCTCTCTTGTGTCTTGTTATTATTTTATTCACACCCAAGATCTTTTCTTTCATTCGTTATTCAGATATAAATCAGGACCTCACCTCTACGTTCGATTCCTAAATGTACTTAAACAATTTTATTACCAGTTAATAAACCCTATTCCTCTCTAGCCTTTGAGACTCATCTCATTCATATTAATGAAATGTGAGAAGAATGAAATCGTATCAGATGATTAACAGCTGATGCTATGGAATGCTGTCAGCTGATCCACCTAATAGAACTTTTGTCATCCAGTATTGCATTTGCCATTGAACGATTACCTTTATATATTTCATTATATCATTTATAATAACGTATGTGTAGTGTAGATAAGATAACATATAGATATTTTAGAAATATCATTATGTGCAATCAAAAGTGGCAAACCACGGCGCGACAGCGCGTTGGGCGCGGGCGCATAAGATACTAGGTACATTGGCTGTATCGACCCAACCCGCATTAAGTATCATTATTTGAATGGCACAATTTACTCTCTCGAATCATAACTCCTCGGATATTAAATTTGTAATGGGTTATTTTAATGCTGACATCTACATCAGTGTTTTACCGAGGCTGATGAATATTTTTTGTTTCGCAAAAAGTCGCTCGATGACACTGTAGCCGAAGGGCAACCCGACGTTCAAAACGCCTCATTGATTGATGATATAAATATAAGCCGGCGCATTTGTGTCGGGTCTGTTGTTGCCAGTCTGGAGGAGGGCAGGTATCTTATCAGTTTAGTTTCATGTGGGAGAGTTGGCCACGTTTACGGGAAAAGGAAATTATCGTGAGGCCCTGTGGGTAATTGAAATAATGATGTAAAACTTAAACCAGTTTCCGAAAACTGCTCTTACCTACCTACCTATCAGCAAAGGCATTTACATAGACTTTTATTAGTTGAAATAATTAGGTATCGGAATGAATACCTATTAGGTACCTAGCTACGTGCTTAACGCGGTGGATATAGTGATGTTCTAGGCAGGATATGTTTGATCTGTGAGTGTTGGCCTCGACGACAGATCATTAACCTCACGAATAGACCCGCACCTCCCGGCGGCGGTAACGTTCACGTTCTAACTACGTCGCCGCCATTCGGGGGCAAATATCGCAATTGCTATGTAAATAAAATCAAAACATCGCAATGTAAAGAATATTAACTACTGAGCTATCTTTATGTTGAAGCAAATGTAGGTAACTACAGACATGAGATATCTCTGGTCTTGAGTAGGTATATCTAATTAAGTTTCTAAAAAGTTTTATATCATGATTAAATTGTCATTCAGAAGCAACAAAAACAATGTCGACTTCCTTCAGAAAGTGTCTATACCTAAGTCGTAACCGTAAAGCGATTCCGTTGAGGGACTAATAAGGATGGATACCATATCCGCTTCGTGGGTGTCCTCTTTCTATTCGACATTACTTCTTCCAGGACAATAGTTACTTGAGCTTGTGAGAGATAAGAATTACGTCTAAGTTCCTGAAGTGTTTGTGTCGAGCGCTGAAAATGTTTTGCTAACGACCGTTAAACTTCAAAATACCGGATCCAGTGTGAACCGCGGCGAGAATCGAGCTCAGACTCGACCGTAGTGTTGTGCCTCAGACTTCGTTCTTTGATTAACATCAGATTATGCAAATGCTCCGAGTGAGCGGCCGCATTCGTTGTACGTCTCTCTTTTTTATTCGGTCTCCTGAGCGCTCCCTTTATCTCGGGTATGCCGACATGCAAATTGAAAAAAACATTAAAATATAAATCTTTTAAATAAGCTGGAAGAGTGTTCGATATCTATACGTTGGTCCATATAATAGAATCTACTTAATGATGAATGGAAGACTCTTGAAGACTTTTTTCTATTGTCTGTGTCCATTTATGATTACGCGAGATTTCTTTGCGTGGGAACTCGAATGATATTTTAGGATCATTCATTGGCTTGACTTAGCTGATTCAAGAAACGGAAATAACTAGTATATGTATATGACTACGTCGATAGTGTGACTAGAGTCGTATCAGTTGAAAGATATGATGCACACTCGGAACAACCTAATTGATATAAAATCATGCATAGTTACTTAAAAAAAGGAAAAACAGCTACCAACCACGTAGGTCCTATTGCCCTTATTTAATTCAAAAGAATACCTGTATACCATTTCTGAGAGAGTAAGGACTAAATTGGTACACTGCATTGTATGGCTGGACTGTAACTACCTAAGTATCGTTTGCCAAAGTAGGCCCGTGAGAAATATTCGAGTGAGAGGGGCGCGCGGGCGCAGGCTCTGGAATGCGGCCGTGAGGGCGGGTTGCGCCGGCTCCTTTGACGATAAACTCTCCCGGGGAAGACTGACAACCTGCTTGAGAGAGAAACGAACAATTCTCCGGATATTCACTCCTTTAACGAAAGGTTTCAGAATTGCGCACTCTATGCGGGGCTACACACGTTATCACTGCACTAAATAGGTCACGAATGGGTAAACTATGCGCTTGCCTAGTCGTGTCGTAGAACAACTTCCTAATATATCATCAACGAGGATAGTAAACAGGAAAAATAGTAATCAAATCACTTTACGGTATTCCACTGCACATGCAGTAGGTGACACGGATTTAGCTGATACGATATGTGGTTACGTTACGCGTACGGGCGTATGAAATTTACATTCAGCTCTCTAATGATAATGATTTTGCAGACATTGTTGTATGGATGATGTTTTTAAGATTCGTTTCTTTTGTTACAGATTGCGAGTTTATGTTGTATTCGGCGAGTACGCTGGCGTCTTGCAGTATCGCGGCGGCTCTCAGAGGTCTCGGCCTCGATGGAAATTTGCTGCGGTTACAAGAACTCACGCGCATTGATTTGGTAAGTTCAAAATTTTGTTAATATTTGAAAACCTTAGAAAATATGCGACTTATTTAACAAAGCTTCTAAATTCTACCTTCCAATCCCTCTTTCTCGTCTACTTTTTCTTGTTCTACGACTTGTGTGTGTGTCTTCTAATATTAGACAGGTGTGTGACAGGGCGCGAATAGGTACTTCAACGTTTTACAGTTGTTGATTTTCCAAACAACAAACACTAACGAGTCGTTATATTGTCAACAGGACTGTCTCCAAACGTGCCTCGAGCAGATCGAAGAGATGGTCCAAAGCATGATTGAGACGCGCGCTGCCCCAAACGAGGAGCGCCGGGAAGCGTGGACGCCTCCCCCAGCGCAGCACAAGGCGCACACTAGCGCCGCCACCCCCACCGACGTCAGAGACGTACACTTCTGACGTACTCGGCTGAATCTCCGCGAAAAACTCGCGTCAAACTTCATTACGGTGCATCAGTACGAAAATACTTTAAACTAAACACGAAGATGCGTTCCGTAATAGAGGACTGATATCAAGACTGACACTCGCATGTCTCTAACGTAGTTTACTTACTTTCGCAAGTTGTGGATACTTTAAGCCCTGCGTGCTACTTGTAATTTGCCTCTAGTCTATGTTTGCTGTAACTCTATCGTCACAGAGTTTACTTTACAAATCTTCCAGTTCTAGTTAGTAGTACGGTTCTTGAGTTTACAATCTACCTCTTAATTGTTAAGATGTAAGGAACGCGGTTCAGACTAGCAGCCTTCAGATACAAAAATACATACAATCTTCATATTATTATACTACACAGCATACGATTATATACAATGTTACGGGACCAAAGTTAGCTTTCTCATTTTTCTATTTTGTATCGCTTGCTATATTTCTATAGCTTAAGAAGACTAGTTGCAGAAGTAATTTGCGATCTTATCGTAATTATCTACGTAATAATGGATAAACAGATAATATTCTTTATAATACTTATATTGTTAAATGTTTTTCTCGGTGTCGTGCACCAGTCTATATTATCTTGCTTCGTATATCAGACTTTTCTTACCTACATCGGGGGAAGGCAATAAAGTACGCTTCTAATTTTGTATATAACTACTTATATGTTCACAATATAGTTTAAACGTTTACTGATATAAATATGTATATTACATAACGTGATGTTCACCTACAGAAGATTACCTACTGCTTATTTAATAATTAAATATGTACCTAGATATAGGTACTGAAGTAGGCAAAGGGCTGTATTTAAAAGTAATGCAGAGTTCCATTATTTGTTGCGTATAGTGAATTGAAGTAAATTAGTTTGGTTCCTTTTGATTTATACCAATAGTTTTAGTTATGTAAGTATGTGATAAGCTATTAAGTTTGATTTTCCTATATTAGTCACTTCCAGTCATAATATGTTAATGTACGGGAATTCGTTTTGGGTTTAGGATGAAAAATGTGATGATTATGATATAGGCTAGGGTTAATTAGACTTAGTATATATCGTTCCTACATAATGGACATATTACATGCACATCAATGCAATAGACATTCGAGTAACAAGTCCCACTCTATCATTGTACTTAATAAAATATTCACTTGTGAAAGAGTTTGTTAAATTGTGATATATTACTTTCAAAAATAAGTTTAACTTTAATATGTAAAGTACGGGTGGTGTAGACAGAAACAAATACATATTGATTTATAGTTACATTATTAAAACATAAAATAGGTTAAATTAGTTTTAAGTTAAAGGTAATGTAGCTTGATATAAGAGCTGTTTAGTATTAGTAATCACTCAAGTCTTCCATAACATGAGTAAATCAGGCAAATAACGTTAAAAACATTATTTCCATATTGTTAAAACCTATTACACACACATGTATTTTTGCATATTATTTAAGCTTGGTACATTTAAGGCGGCTGGCACGACGTTTTTAAACAAGTTTTAGCTAACATCCATTACTTATACCTGTAATAAATTGTATCAACTTCTTATATTCGAAATAGAACAATAATTACTAATTACCCATAAAACTACAAATAGTGAATTAAAATTATATATTATGTTCCAGTGCAATCGTTCTGCAAGCCGCTCTTAATATTATTTAAATTCAAATATAATTTATAGCGATCTGCTAATTAGATAATTATTATTTATATATAAGTTTATAACTGACAAATGCTATAAGCATGTGGTGCCATATCACTACTATAAAGTATTTTATAATACAATATATTATATTCCTATATAGAGTAAATATTATAAAGTATAATACATATTATATTATAAACAGACTACACCGATACAATATAATGACATATTTGGTTGTGGAACTCCATAACCTCTAGGCAAGTTTAAGTTGACACGAATAGTTTTTAATTGTCTAGTTTTGTATATAAATGATGTGGGAAAGAATACGCATTACAATGTTAGTTATATCTAGCGCTTATTTGGCTTTTGGACTGGCTTTTCGAAGTAGTTTTAGAAATTTAGATTTTGTAATGAGATGTTTGTATTGAATAAGATATTAGGCTCTTTGTTCACGATTCTTTGGGCACGTGCTCTATAGCTAAAATGTCTCTACCGTGCCTTAGCTGTTCAATTATAAATTGAGGCATTTCAGGTATAGAATACGTACCTTGAAGTATAACATGTGTTTGTGACAATACGCTATTAAATGAGAATACACTCTGCTTGTTTCTGGTACCTACAAGCTGGCATTGTAGTATGGAAAACAAAATTTTCTTTTATTTGTATGTAGCAGTTCAATCTAATGTCGTATTGTCTCACATAGCATAACCTCAGATCGTACCGCAACATTCCTACTTTAACGTCTCTATCTGTGTTTCTAAGTTTTCTGCGTACTTACCTATATAACGCACTGTCACCATTGCTCAAAGGAACTATGAAAAAGTGCCAGACACACCAGGGAGGGAGGTTAAAGTACGAATTTCTTAATGCAAAAAAATCGAGGTTAAGTTCTAGTGTAGCTTCGTGAAAGAAGGGCCGCATGTCAGTGATGTTTTTATAAAGAGCTCAACGGCTCTGAACAGAGGTGATCTTTTCTTTAATAAATTTCGCAAAGTCGTTTAAATGTAAGGAGCAAAATTCGTAATTATATTGAACGCAGACTGCGTAGAGAGCTTTGATTTAATAATGTGATTTATTAATTTTAAGGTATTTGGATTATTGTATGATCGTTGCATTTGTTGAGATGTAAATAGGCACATAATTATTAAAAACAAAATGTCAATAAAAATTCTAAAATTATACTTTCTAGTTTTTCTTTACCTCCCCCTTTTACTAAATTATCTAGGTAGGTACATCATAATAGTAAGTTAACATAATTAAGTCGTGAGTGGTGACGAATGGGAGTAGGTAGGTATGGCGGGGCGGGGCCTGGGACAAATAGGGTTAAAATTGCATTTTAACTCTTAGCGAATAGAAGGTTATACAATATAGGTACAAGCGTCTCTGAGCTAAGCCGCGGACCAGTGAACGGATAAGCACGGAAGATGCCTTTCTATACTAACTCACCTCAAATAATAGCGCCAAAACTTACTCAAATACGAAGTATACATACACAAACTACACACCACGCTATTAGCTAAGTAATTGGTCCTTTGTTTATATTTTTACCAATTGTGTGTTGACAACGAGGGCGGCCGGGCGCCGGCGGCAATACGCTGTTCTCTAACGTGATTGGTTCTTTGAATGACCCGAACCGAGTACAACCGAAGTCACAAGTATGTGTTGCGTCACAAATTTAATCATCGCGACCTATTTTACGTGGTGTCATTTTAAAGCGTAAGGAATACTTCCATGCTTATCCGTTCACTGCCGCGGACAGACAAACGGACGAACTGACATGACGACACTATAAGGGTTTCTTGTTGCAATACGAAACCCTAAAAAACTCAGGAAAACTAGTTGATAATGGTTTTTTAAAACCATTATCAACATGTTTTAGTAAATAATAAATAAATAAAAGGGGTTAAAGTATGAAATTGCCGTTTTATTGCAATAGGTTCTTTGAATTGACATAGAATCTTCATGGTTTGAGGTTTTCGAATGAAACTTTTTTCAAATGGTTTCTGTGATGTACTTTTTTTAAAAAATGTGAAACATTTGAATATCGACTTTCAATTGTTTTTGTTATTCAATTTAGACAAGAAAGATGGATACTGCGAAAGTATTGATAAACTTTCGAAAGTAAACTAGTATGTTGATAAATGCCACTAATAGCACCTTAAATTGCCTAACGTTTTAAGTAAGCTCTAATTTACGCCAAAATGGATATTGTTCTACTCTAAAAATAAAATAAAAAAGCATTTCAACTAAATACTTTAATCGGGAATCTTTACAGTTTTCATATACAGATACGATTCTATGAAATTAATTTATATACAAGTATATTTTTACAGATAACAAAACAGTTACATAACAACATTTACAATACCAATAAAGGCACGCTTTACTAGACGACACGTCTCTACATACAACCTGGAAATTGGGAGACAATATGGTTTAGTCGTAATAAAATACCTACCGATTTTAGCGATTACTTGATATCCTTAGGAATATCACAATATACAAGGTGTAATGGGTTAGCCCTTTTAATCCGAAAAGGGGTTGTTCTAGACGTCTAACCGAACAACTTTTGTTCTACGACTTTTACAAATTCGAAGTACTTTTCGAAAAATTTAGGTGTAAAGTTTACTTGAAAATCAGCTGTTTCTGAGAGTTCGAGGTCATTGACCTTATGTTGTCCTTTTATTTAGTTTGATGATTTACAATCAAAACTTCAATTATCTTTATTTTCAAAAGCAGCTGTTTTTTCAGTGCAAAATTAATCTCAAAAATTTCTAAAAAAAAGTTTGAATTTTCAAAAGTCGTAGAACAAAAGTTGTTCGCCTAGACGTCTAGAACAACCCCTTTTCGGATTAAAAGGGCTTGCCCGTTACAAATTGTATACGCGCGATGTATAGTCGGTTTGAAGTCGAAGAAAAAGCCAGTATACCTAATAACAATTATATCGTATTGTTATTATGTCAATAAACAGCTTTCTTCCAAAACGTAGGTATACTGTAAATGGCGCACAGTCTGCGATTTCAGACCGACAAAAAATAATAAGAGCGATCAAAATCCAATAAAAATATAATAAAATTAATTAGGAATGACAATTTCAATTAATAATCGTTCGTTCGTCATTGCCGTCGACACTTTTTACTTATTAGATAAATTAAATAACCCTCAACTTTGATGATGATGTTTGTAGTCTCTGTTGCTAAATACTTGCACGTAATAATAGTTATTAATTGTTCGGTATTTTCAGAGGTCCTGACGACCTCTGTGGCTTAGTGAGTGAACAAAAGGTAGCGGTAGATATGAACAAATATTTATTTATAGCCTGGCTGTTACTGTATGTACAGTTATTAAATACCATTGTCTTAAATAAAAGTTAAGAGCTGATACTGATAGATAGTGCTATAAGCACTTACCTGGTGGATTTTGAATTAAAAAACTAAAACTATCATTAAATAAGAGACTAGTTAATTGATTGAATTAGGTGTTACTTTTCGGAACTGCATATCAACTATGTTAAAAATTAATATTTAAACACCTTGTGATCTTTGCCCGTGGCAGACCGCAAGATACGGAGTGATACTAGTGAGGTGTCGGAACTAAAAACTAAATATTAATTTTTAACATATAAGACTAGTTATCTACTCAGTTTGTGGCCGAATGGTTTAGTCTCAAAATATTCAAGTCGCAATATAATATAGATATAGTTGCAAAACGTTTTCAAAATCTAGAAACATCCACGTTGCAATTTACCAACGTCCTACATCTCAAAACGCTTACATTGCAATATAGTCTCAAAACAAAAATTGAGTTTTTTTTAATTTGCATTTGTAGAATTATGGCCATCGTTTACGTGCATAATAAATATTGTGTACCTTAAGTGCCAGACACATCTTTATATATAAAAATGAATTCCTATTTCCCTTGGTCACGGCATCACGCGTAAACAGCTGGACCGATTTTACTAATTCTTTTTTGTTGTGTTTGCTATGATCAGGAGAATGATAGAATGTTTGGTTAGGTTACGCGGGTGAAACCACGGGGAACAGCTAGTTTTGCATAAAAACGTACATTGAATTGCATCCATGTTCTGCGATTTCACGGTTTTTAGATGTAGGTACTTTGCGACTTTAAGATATTAACGTTCTGCAACCATGTTATCTTGCAACTTGTATGTTTTGGGACCTAACCGGTCAGATGTGTAGTGTACATTAAAATCGGCTTATCATTGGTTTAAGCTCGTTTATTTAACAAGCTGGGGTTATAAATTTATCAATAAGCTAAGACCAGACGCTACCAGCATTTCACGGTAAATCTCTTCAAAACTAAAGAGATTTTAACCAAAATGAAGCAATGGCCAAAAAAACATACAAGACGGCTCTCGTAGGCAAATTGACAAGGGCTTATTTGACCCAAACAATAATAAATAAACTGTAATTAGTGGTGGCAGCTTTACTGTTAAACATATTTAAACGGGCTTACAATAATATATTATATGTTATAAATAGCACGGTTTGCAAAGGGCACATTCGTTTTAATATTAATTAAAAAATAACTAGATTTTAAAACAAAAACACTTGGAAAATAATTATTCTTCTATGAAACCTCTCGATCGTGCTTGGACGGAGGTTTGTTTCGAACTATGAACAAAAAGTACAATGGCGTAAGTTTACCCCTTATATTTTGCCTTTTTCATTTCAACTAATTCCAAATCAGTCGACAGATGGAGTTGGGATCTAAGTACTAGGTCATGAGACTTTGACATTGCACAATCAACTTAATGAATTTGACATTGAAATAATGTCAAAACAAATTTTGCTACTGAAATTAAAATAAATGAATAGAAAACAATAGTTTTGTAACAAAAAAAATGTCATTGAAATGAAACAATGTTTAAAACAAAAATTCATCACCCAGCCATCTTGAAACAAATTTATATTAGGACCAGCGGGACAAGCTCGACTTCGGGTAATTTCGACTATTCTTAATAACTTCTGTGGAAATTTATGTTACATTACAGTGCCATTTGTGTAGAAATTTATAAAATTGCTTTTGCGCTATCAGGTCATAGATGGCATTTTTTAAAATAAGCTACAATGCAGAAGTTATTAATTAAATAGGAAATAAGATTGACAGTGACAAAGAATGTTTAATGACAATGATGATGACGCTAGTTATACCACATAACTATACTTAACTTTAATATCATATATAACTTCATATACTATTTTTATGTTTTTTGTTTATTTTCAATTACTAAGTTACTTATATGTCTTTTTTTATTGTGATATGGGTTTATTGCCTGAAATAAAGAATTTATTATTATTTATTATATTATGAATAGTCGAAATTTCCCGAAGCCAAGATTGCCCCGCTGCATCTTTTAAGAAAAGTAAATAGAAAAAAGAACGAAAGAAGTAGCAATAGAGTCGTCATTACTAATTTGTCATTGTCTTTCTTTTTTTATTATTAGTTTCTAAATCGTACTCCCATCTATCGAGCCAAAATGGAACTAGTCATTCACTTTTTTAACATGTCGGTATGAGCACCCATAAGTATACTATTTTATTTAATAAATACGACATCGCACTCTTGCTACCAAGCTCAGTTAACTATGACTGTAAATGCAAATAGCTCACATGTCGACTACTTTCGGTGTACTTCTTCCTCGCAGCCAGTTCAGCAAGACGGTTGACGTGCTTTGTGAGTCTCGAGCTGAAAATTACATTACATTAGCACTTTACGAAACGTCGGTACAGCATTGCAACAATGCTGTTAATTAATAAAACAGTGAACAAGTATCTCCTAGGTAAGCATGTACCATCTTAGACCACATCATCGCTTTCCATCAGGTTGATATAGTGGACAAACGCTTACTTATCAATTATAAAAAAAAGCGAGTTAAGGATGAATTATTATCCTAAAAAAAACTTTTATTGGCAGTAAAAATTATATTTCTTATCTTTGTAAATACTTATTTTACGTGTAACTAGCATCAAGAGATGTGGATTTTGTGAAATAAATAAACAATTATATTAGATCATGACCAGGCCGAGCCGGGTCCGAACTTCTTTGTCCATTGCTTGGCCGCCACTCGGTTGCAACAGACCGATCAATGGTCGCCGAGCAATGGACAAAGAAGCTCGGACCCGGCACGGCCAGGTGACAATGAAATTCTAATTTAATTCATCCCTTACACCCGGAAAATATTGTGTTTTATTACTTTCTTCTAGATTTGACATTAGACACACAGGTAAACAATAAACAACAACGGTAGATTTACCGCAAACTCAACTTTGGTTCTGACGTTTTAATCGACATTCAACAAGTGCATCGAAGGCCCGCAGAGATGTTCATATTACTTTTAAGATAGACGTAACAATAGTGTCAGCGCCGTAAGGCTTGTTATATTTATCATTTCGCATAATAGGACCATGGAATATTCACCTCTATACATTGAGACACAATGTAACTATAAAATCTTAGGAGCAAAAATGTAAACCAACAACTCATACATTTATTTGAAAGTGACAGCTTTCTGTTTACTTTTTTCTTTGATAATTGACAGTTCTTTGTTTACATTTTTTATCTGAAATTCTGAAACATATAGTTATCAACATATTATTATTATTATTAACATATAATATCAACCGAAATACCTGCTATATTCTGTTGTCAGTGACAAAGTGCAACTTACATAGTGTGTGATGCGCCTGCGCAAGATGCTCGACGGCCTCAGGCGGCAGGTTTGCGAAGTCGCGCTGCATCAGCTGCATGTCTAGCTGACGGAGCTCGCTCTCTTGGCGGAGCCGGTAGTCGCGGCTGTGGTGAACTGTACGTAGCTCAGATAACCTGGGGAGATATACACGTAGTAGGTACAAGTAACTCTTAACTGATGCACTATTTACATATTATAGCGTCTGTTATAGCATCTGCATCCCCACTGACGGCTATCCAAAGGCTTAAAATACGGAGTCCGCTATACCCAGCAGGAGACTCCGGAGAGCTCCTTCGGGATCAGTTAAAGACGGCACGTAGGTACAGTGGGACCATTGGAAATGAGAATTTTAAACTTACTGCCATCTGTGGTACGTTTTAGGCAGATCCCACCAACATTATAAATGCGAGTGTTTAGATATCAATCACGCAGAAGCTCCTAAATCGATTGCGTAGAAACTTGGTATGAAGATAGTTGAAGATTTGGCATAAAACAGGCTACTTTTTATCCCGATATTCCCGCGGCATCGGGACATACGCGGATGGAACCGCTGACCCTCAAAGGCAATGTCAACAATTAGCAAGGACAAAAGCACTTTTGTATAGCGTGAGGTTATACGTTAGACATTTTTAAAAGACCTTGATGTGTAGAACAGCCATTACATCACTGTAGAATACGGATTGCTCATAATTTTCGGCATAAGCTAAATTACAAAGCAGCAAAAGACGTTAAATGTATACTAACTTGGCTTGTAACTTAGGTTTGTCCCCTGCAGATTCGCTAACACTGCTACTCCTCGACGTTTGCCCTCTATGAATGTCAACGAGCGGTGTTTCGCCTCTGTCGATACTTGGACTAGGTTGCTCCGTTATAGGCCGTGGACTACTATCCAAAACATCTTCATTCAAAGTATCATTGCACTTGGTCTTCAATTCTTCATTCAGTCTTAGACTATCTGACAGCCGCAGTTGTAAGGTATCTCTCTCTTCTAACAACTGCGTTAGTTCCATCGTCAGTTCTTCACAACGCACGTCCCTTTGATGCAGCATGTATAGAGCCAAATCTAATTCGCCTACAGGAACAACTGCGCCTACTTCCTTGGCTATACTTTCCTCAAGAGCTTCAATTTCGCTCGGCGGTTTTGTGTCTGAGGCAAATGACACATGCTTCTGTATCTTGCTTGCAGATGATTTCAAATTCGTCTCCAAATTATCTATTTCATCTTTCAAAGTTACAATTTCAACTTCCTGGTTTTCTAAAGCGGCTTGCATTTCATTGATTTTCTTGGAATCTTCATCTAAGGCGTTATTTAAGTCGGTGACCAGTTTATTCAATTTGACACATTCCTCTACTTTTTCGCTTAGTTCTTCAATCAGTGCAGACTTATCTTTTTCGTGTTCACCCTGCGCTTTTTCATAATAATTACTGTTTTCGTGTATTTGAAGACGAAGGATTGCTAATTCCGATTCTTTTTCATAAGATAATTCTTCTATCCTTTTTTCGTAATCTAGTAACTGACGCCTCACATTCTCGAATTCTTCGTTCCTATGTGTTAAAGCCAAAGTGTAATCATGAGTTTTCTGATAAATTTCGTTGTCTTTCATAAGAAGTAAGTTTTCTAATTCTTTCGATTTATTTTCTGCAGCTTCAAGTGCTCTGGTCAGTTCATCAACTTTTTGAAGCAACTCTTCTTCCTTAGCTTTTGTAGTAGCTAACTCAACTTGAATATTTTTAAACGATTGTTCGTAAACAGAAGAATTCTGCTTGTTATTCGTATTAAGATCTTGGATAATTTTCTCGTATTCTTCTTGTTGTTCCATTAATTTGTTTTCGTGCGTTATCTTTTCATCTTGCATTTCTGAACGCAACATATCTAATGCATTAACAGCTTCACCATATTTATCTTGCAATTCGCGTAAATGTTCTTCTTTGTCCTGAAGTTTATGCTGTAAGGTATTTACCTGCTCCATTGTCACCAACTTATTGGTCTCCTCCTGGCTAGAAGATTGTACGCTATCTAGTAACTGTTCGTATTTAGCTTCAGAACCTTTTAATTGATTTCTTAGATCAATTTCAGTTTTTTGGAAGTCTGCTTCCCTTTGTGCAAGATGCTGTTTCCATAGTTCGGCAATTTCATAGCCTCGCTGATCAACGGCACTAGATATAGAAGAGCGTAACTCAGCAACAGTAGATAGAAGATTATCATTTTCAGCATTTAAGTGTTCTATTTTTGCGTTTAATTCTTTTATTACTTCGTCGTAATTTTCTGAATGTAATGTTACATTTTGCGGATCGGTTTCCAATGAAATCATTTTTTTGTGAGTTTCTTCTAATTGTCGTTTTAATTGAGAACAGTGTTCTTCCAATGCTGCATATTTTTCAACGACATTAAATAGACTCTCGTCCTGTTGTCTGACAGTTTTTTGTTGCTCAAACCATAAGATCTGTGTTTTTAAAGTTTCTAATTCAGTCACTAACGAAGAAATTTTAGATTCTTCCTCAACGCTTTTTTGTTTCAAAAACGTGATTTCTTCTTCCAACTTGGTACATTTCTCGATTAGTTCCTCATTGGCTTTACTCAGATTAAAGAGTCTATTTTCGTATTCGTCCTTTAGTATTTCATTATTATTAGATAAATCCATACAACGTTCTTCGAGATGCAGCACTTTCTTTTTAAATTCTTCTACACTGTTGTAAAGTTCCGTTCTCATATTTTGTAATTCTGAAACTTTATTTTTCAAAACTTCACAGTTCTCACAAGGTTGCTGCAGTAGTGCCAACTGTTTCTGAAGGTTTTCTGTTTGGGTTATCATTGTATTATGCTGGGTTGACAAATCAGTTTTATGTTTTTCTAACTCTATAACTTGTAATTTAAACAACTCGCAGTTTTCACAAGATTGCTGCTGTTGTGTCAATTGTATTTGCAGGTTTGCAATTTCTTCTTTCATTTTTCTGTGTTGAGTCGATAGATCTTTATTTTCTGCCGTTAACTGATCTATCATGACCTGTAATTCTTCATTTTCTTTTTCTATATTTATAATTTCTTGTTTGTATTTTTCAACAGATTCATTTTTAGTACTTGAAGGTGTAGGATTATGTTTTGGAGAATCCTTTGATTCTGATCCCCATTCTAACGTGGATACCTTATCATTCGCTTCTTTAAACTTGTATTTCCACAGTTCTAGTTCACTATCTAACTTTTCTTTCATTTCTGTTAATTGATCATTGGCGTTGTTAAATACTTCATTCTGTTTTCGAAGAGAATCTTTTTCTTTCCTTTCTTTATTAATATCAGATGTTAACTCAGCCACTACTTTTTCAAGCTCTACAACCTTGGCGCGTAAT
This sequence comes from Idaea dimidiata, assembly GCA_949358125.1. Lineage (NCBI taxonomy): Eukaryota > Metazoa > Arthropoda > Insecta > Lepidoptera > Geometridae > Idaea > Idaea dimidiata. The sequence goes on along the minus strand of OX442339.1, from coordinate 6,432,317 downwards.
TCGTCTTCAATAGCAGAATCTAAGAACGATGATTGTGATATTTGTTTAGACATCCTTAGTTCATTGGACAACATTTCATTGGTTGATTTTAATTCTTTTAATTTTCTTAAAGCTTTTACCAATTTTGTGTTGCTAGCATCAAGATCAACTTTCAGAGAATCTCTTTCACTATTAAGTTTTGTTATTTGCTCATTCAAGTGAGACATACCAGGTGTTACGTCTTCGGTAACTTCACTGTCACCAAATCCCCACCCTTCATCCGAATTAAATGGATCAGTTTCTTGCGATATGTTATCCTCGCCTTGATAACATAAGTAAGTCTTCTTTGGCACAATTTCAGGTTCCACTTGTTCAGAAGCAAGATGGGCTTGGGCCACTGCTTGGGTCAGCAACAAGTTTTCAGATCTCTGAAGTCTCTTTTCTGGTTGTATTATTTCTGCATCAGACATTATCTGAGACTCAAGAGCAGACATGTCAAAAGGTTTTTGTTCTTCACTCAATGGTTCAATAGTGGACATGATAAACATCCCCTCTGTCTTAGGTATATTCATTTCAAAAGATAACGTCTTTTTCTCTTTTAACTCTTTGATATAATTTTCTTGTTCAGATAATTTTACCTGTAAGTGGACATTATTTTCTTTTAGAGTATCTGATTCTATAGTAATGCGGTTCAATTCTATTGACGCAGCTTGCAAATTATTAGTGAGATTGGCTATCTTGCCTTCTAAATTCGACACAGCAGAAAGATGATTTGTTTGCAATGCTTGAATTTTATTAGTCAAGTCCTGTATGTCTTCGTTTTTGCTATTAATCATTGCATTAAGGTTGTTGATTTCATTGATATATTGATCTGTGTAATCTTGACTATCCGACTGCTTTTGTGTTGATTTTTCGATGTACTCTTGGTGAACCTTATTTAATTCCAGTAGATTTATGTTCAAATTTTCATTGTGATTTCTATATTCTTGCAATTTAATTTCTAATTGGCCTACGCGTTCATTTAATTTCTCATGCTTTTCACCTAGTTGTTTCTTTTCTTTGATAGCATTCTCTATCTGATTATTAAACTCGGTCTCCAAATCTTCAATCTCTTTTTTCTTTTGAATTAATAAATGTTGATGTTCTTGCGAAACTTTCTTTAGTTGTGATTCTAAATCGTGAAGATTAGTTTTGTATTTTGCAAGTTCACTTTCAACAACATCGAATTTGCTAGCTTTTTCAACTAAAGTATTACAATATTCTTGGATGTCTGACAAAGATTTTCGTAATCGCTGATTTTCGTCATTGATTTGATGTAGTTTCACTTGTAGATCTTTATTTTCTTTGTCTATTTCATGAAGCTGTTTATCAACAACTCTGTCGTGATCCATGAGAACTGCAAGTCTCGCAACCAATTCATCTTCTTGATTGCTATATTCAGCATATGCTTTTTCTTTTTCTTGCAGTTGGCTATCCAATTGATCGGCTTTCCGTTCTAGGGAATGTCTTCTATCCTCCATCACCGATATACTATCTTCCAAACGGCAAATCCGATTTTTGTATTTATTAATTTCAGCTTCTAATGTTTCAATGTATAAATCTCTTTCTTGAATCTTGGCGTCAAATCCGAATTGCTGTTGTTGCTTTTGAACGTCTTGGTGTTGGTAGTTTTCAAGTTTGTCTAATAATTCAGCAATATAACTTTGTTTTGTATTTATTTCATCTTCGAAGCTTTTTCTTTTTTCGGCTAATTGGTTATTTTGTGTGTCAATCTGTATAGAAAGTCTTGTATTGTCTTCGCGCAAAAAGTGTAAATCTTTATTAAGAATATTAATATTATCATTTAATTGCGTTACTTCTGCCGAAGCTTTAAACAAACTTTCTTCTAAATATGTAATTTGATTTTTGAGGTGATCAGTTTCTTGTGTTTTCTGATTCTCTATCGATGATCGTTGCGATTGAAGACGATTTATTTCTCCTTCAGCGTGCTTTAGTTTTTCTTGTAGAGCAGGTAAAGTTTCAACTTGAATAGAATACTGTTCAAGTTTCTGGTTTTGAGTTTCCAGTTGATTTTGTGTTTCTATTAATTGACTTTCTAATTCAGAGTACATTGCAGATTTCTTTTTTATGTTGAATGCAAACTTCTTTAATTTTTCCAATAGTTCTTTGTTCTTTGTTTCAATAGCCGTAAATTGTTCATTTGAGTTGTCTTTTTCTTCAGTTAAATTACTTATTTTCGCTTTATTTTCTTCGAGTGTTTTGTTTAATTCTTCAATTAAACTTTCTCTCTCATCCAACTGTGTCCGAAGTTTTTCATTTTCGATGGACTCTTTTCTTAATTGAAGCTTGATTTCATGAACCTCTTCATCACGTTCTTTAGTTTGTAATTTGACAGCTGATAATTCTTCTGCATGTTTTTGTTGCTGACTCTGAAGGTTGTCTATCAGAATTTCTTTATCTGCAAAAATGTCTTGAACTCGTTGTAGTTCTGCCTCTAAAGAAATATTTTTATTTTCTAACACAGATTTCACAGAGTTTAGTTGACATTTTTCATCTTCTAAAATTTTTAATTTTTCGTCGTTTTCTGACAATTTCTTTTGATAAGCCACAATTTGTTTATTAAGTGATTTCAGCAACTCTGCATTCGGATCTTTCGCTTTTTCTTCTTCAAGTAAATCTATAGTAGATTTAAGTTTCTGTGAAACATCATTTAATTTAGTGATTTGATTAATATATTCAGCTATGTCCTTATCTTTTTGTTGTAAAGTATTGCTGTAGTTAAATATTTGGTTTTTATATTCTACTAATACAGTTTCCAATTCATTGATTTTAGCATCTCGGCTATTTATGTTAAAGGAACATTCGTGTTGTAATTTGTGAATTTCTTGTTGCATTAAATCATGTGCTTGTTTATATTGATGGTGATGGTTTTCGTTGGTTTTCATTTGCTTGTCTATTTCTTCCTTGAGTTGTTGATTCTCTTCCAACAATGCTTTTAATTTTTGTTCGTTTCCGGAATTAGCTTGTAACACTTCGTTTTGTTTTTGCTGCTGTTCTTCTAATGAGAGTATCTTCATTTGGCAGTCACCTATTTCATCTTCTCGTTCTTTGATAGTATTTTTTAATTTTAATATTTCTTTTGTCAGCTGTTTTATTGATTTAGTTCTACTCATGCCTTTATCACTTGTCGTTTTGTCATCGGCTTGTGTTTCAGAACTTGTCATATCTGAAATATCGTCATGAATAGGCTTAGCAACCTCGACAGTTTCTTTAACAATTTCAATTCTTTCACGTCTTAGTTCTTCGATTTGATGATTAAGTTCACGATTTATGTCTTGTATTTCTTGTTTTTCTTTATTTAACTCATCAATTACAGTTTGTATAGAATAGTTATCTTTTTTAAGTTGTTCAATGTTTTCATGGAGTTTCTCATTTTCGCTGTTAAGTTTACCCATCTTCTCCATTACTTCTTCTCTTTCTTGTGTAAACAATTCAATCCTTTTATTCAATTCTTCAACTTGTTTTATTAATGCTTCCATACTTAGCTCCGGGTCTTTGGTCACATTTTCGTCATGTTCAACTATTTTTTCTCCAATTATACCTTTATTATATTCCTCCAATTCTAGTTTTTCTTGAGTAGTCAGTGACTCAACTATCTCAATAGATTCTGCGGAACTAACTTTTTCAGCACTTAGTTTCTCAAGTTTGTCAGCTAAATCCATATTCTCTTGGATATAATTCTCTAATTTATGATTCAATTCTTCTTTTTCATCCTGCAACTCCTTTACAGTAGTGTTTAACTGTTCTTTATCTAGTTTTAGGTTTTCAATTATTAGTTCTAGTTCTTTCAGGGAAGAGTTCAGTTTATCTATTTGCTCTTCTAATTGCACCGATTTAATTTCAGCAGAAACTTGTTCGCTTTGAAGATTTGATATATCTGCTAATTTATCTTCCATTTCCATATTCTTTTGTTGGATAACATGGATCTCTGTAAAAGAAATGTAAACATCCGATATAATTTCATGGCATAATACACTAAATATATTTGTAAACAATATACTAACCTTGAACTAAATCGAATTTCTGCGTTTCAAGCACACTTATAGCTTTAAGTCTAGTTTCTGCTAGATTTTCTACTTCAATTAATTTTTTATAGACATCAGACTCTGTAACTGTACATTAAAGTAATTAGAAAAACTGAAGAAAAAGAATTAATAAAACATTAAATAAATACAAAATACGCACGTCTGCCACTATCATAGTCAACAAGATGTAACTGAAGATTTCCTTTTTCTTCTTCTAGTTCAGCTACTTTTTGAGTCAACTGATTAAATTCTTCACTCAATCGTACGATCTCAGCATTTGCGTCAGACATTTTTGTGAAATTGTCAATAGTTTTCTGCATTTGTTTGAGTTTCAGTTTGTGATTAGATTTTACTTTGATCATATTTTTGTTAGCTGCGTCAAGATCGTCTGTCAGTATTTTTATTTGATCACGAGCTTTAAGTAGTTCAAAGTTACTAGAATCTGTAGTTATTTCTGTCAGTGGTGCTGAAGACGTAGAATCAACTTCTTTAGCAATAACTTCTTCTTCATAAATGTTTGGTGGAAATGTTACAGATTCCTCGACAATATCGGTACTAACACCAATATCAACTACATTGCCTTCTGTTTTAGTAGGTTTTAGGTCCTGTAATGTTGCTATTATTTCTTCTTTTTGTGAAATAATATACTCTTTTTCTAAGATATCTTTGTTCAATGATTGCACAAGCATTTCTAATCTACTGACTTCATTTTTAGCATGTTTCTTATCAGTTTCTTGAGGTAACGATTCGGAAGACATTTGACTCCAGGGACTCTTGAGTTTCGACGCGGTGTTTCTACCTTTTCGAGATGGAAGAGGGCTACCTTTTTTAATAGGTGAGGACTGTTTGGTTTCAACGTTCATTGAAACTAATTTGTTTTCAAGTTCTTTATTAGTTTGTCTTATTTGGCAGTTAAGTTGCTCAAGTAGTTCTATTTTTTTCGTTAATTCGACCATATCAGTAATTTCTCTTGTCCCTTTTTCTTCCTCTACATCATCCTTTTCTTTTTCAGATGGTTTCTCATCCAGCACTTGGTTGAGAATATGAATTTTGTCTTGAAGCTCAAGAATTTCTTTATTTTTCTTTTCCAAATCATCAATTAGTTTGGAATGTTCTACACTAATTTCAAATCTAGCAGTTTCTAATATTGAATTGGCCTCCTGCAAGCTTTTAATTTTATCTTCTTTTTGTCCAATGTCATTGAGCAATTTAAGTTTCTCTTCTCTCCATTCTGTTTCCATAGCAATAAAGTTTTCTTGCATTTTAGTCATTTGTTGTCTTGTATCCTCAAGCAAAGACAAAGAATCTCTTTCTGAAATAGAAATAACATTATTTAAACCAGTCTGTCACACAAAGGTTGTGCACACAAATACCATAAAAAATAATGTTTGTTGTCTGGGAGCCCCACTTCAATATTAGTTTTATACTGTTTATAGTATCAGTGAAAATTTTAAGCATGTAGCTATCATGGTTCCTGAGCTATAGCATGCTGATAAACCAACCCGTGGACTCTTAGTAAAAGGGTCCCATTTCAAACATGACAAATGGTTCTCGATTGTTACACAGTTTGATGTTTTAACTTACCTTTTTTGCTAAGGCTATCTGACATTAGAGTAGTGGCTTTATTCTTAGCTTCTATTATTTGGTCTTTTTCATTTATTTTTTCTTGTAAATCGAGAATTGTAGTTTCCATTGCTCTCATTTTAACTTGAATAACACTGAGTGCATTTTCTTTTTCTTTAAGTGTAGTAATGAGCTGTTCATTATTGTCTGAAACCTATGGACAAATATTGTCAATATTACTTTACATACAAAACATTACTTTACATGTCTTATTTCTACTAAATTAAAAATATTTTTTTTAGATATTTTTAAAACTCGTAAGCATGCCTAACATTGCTTAACTTGCAGAGAGGCTACAAGCTAAATTATTTCAGTTAAATGTTCGAACACATAGGCATTTATTATTTTATTTTAATTTAATACCCATGAGACCCAACCAGTTTTTGATTAGGTGTACAAAACATTTAAACTAGGTACTAGAATTAAATCTCTATAAAAATGTTGGTACATTAGTCTGTTGCATGGATCAGTAGGAGTTGTTGGAGAAACAGAAAGATGCAGAAAACACCTTTGTTTTCTACTATGTAAGAACTGTATCTGTGGAAAAAAAGCATGTCTTTGGTACTTGCCTTCTTTATGTCTATTTTGGATTTATTATCACTAATGGATTCTTTACGAATTAGTGTGGAAGCTTTTGTCATTGGTCTCTTGCTTATTTCTTTGTACTGTTTTATCCTCTCCATTAGTAGTTCTTTCTGTTTTAAGGTGTTAGCTAGGCTTTCACTGATTCCAGGTACTGAAATGCAAGAAATAACCAGTTAATATTGGAGAAAAGTCTAAATAAATAAGTATTGTAGCAATATATACAGCAGGATATTACAAATAAATGTCTAGGTCCAAAAACAATTACCTAGACTTGATAACAATGTATTTTAAATCTATCTATCAGAATCAGAATACCTGGTTCATGATAGTAATGAAATTGAATTGAACAACTGTTTGATATGTTGGGTGATTCCATCACAAGGGCTGTCAAATTATTCAAAGCACATAGCTTTCCTTGTTTTTGTAATACATTTTGAATTGGTTTAGGGATTCTTTTTAAAACAGAAAGCCATAATTAAAACTTCAGTAAGTAATTAACTCTATTACTTATAAAATATTATTTACACATGACTAAGTTATGTGACGTTTGTCTCTGACTGTCCACTTTGAAACTTCATGTGACAGTGAAAGACATAATTAATTAAGAATGCATAGTTATGTAGCACATTAATAAGCGTTAATAAGTAAGGGGGTAAGTATCTAACTATCTACATTACTTATTATTTGAACACATGTTATAGGTTACAACCATTGCATTGTAACCAATTTTTAAATGAAGCACAGTAGTCTTATCAATGAGAAATAATAATTGTGAGCTGTTGTAATTTATTTTTAAATAACAGCCATAAAATAAACTTAATCTTAATTTTGTCTTAGGTTTTGTCTTACAATTTTGCATATTTATTATGCAAAAACACAAAATTAACTAAATCTTTGTTTAGACTCACTGTTAAGAGCATCCTGGACAGAGAGTGTAGTTGATGTATCTGTTGCTACGGAGTACCCGGTTCTCTCACTCATTGTCGATGCTATCTCCGATGCAGTATCTCCTCCATCATCATCTTCTGTAACAGTAATTAATAATTAGGAATGGTTTTCAACCGATTTGAAGTAGTTTATTTCGAGTAAGTATAACATGTTGGATTTGTTGTCAAAGTAGGTAATAATATTAATAATTTCGTAGAATAATGTAAGAGCATGTAAATTATACCATTATGGTAATAACTTATTGTAGGAATGTTTACCAAAAGGTCTTCCCAGTAGCTCTGCAGTTGCTTTCCGATGTTCTTTGATTCGTTTTGACACAAGAGCAGCATTTTCCAAACACTTTTGTGCCCTCTCAAACTTTATTTGTCTCTCTGAAGATATTCGCTGAGATGTCTGCAAAGTTTCTAAGTTAGTAATGTGATTCCTTTGGAATGTAGGTAAATAAATCAATAGGTAAGTATGGCCTTGTCACGCAAGGCAAAAGAACTGCGTGCGTCTTACAAAATAACATTATTGTTTTACCGTTTTTACACTCCCAGCTATACTAGATACTTCGCTTGCTGCTGATGCTGCTAAATTGGACTCAACGGGATCCAACTGGGACTTTTCTGGCACATTATCGATGTTTTGGATGTTCGACATCGCAAATAAGGATTTGTCAACATATGGACGCGATGTTCACACAGTAGTTTCACTTAAACTAAAGTAGCTAATATTAATTGCTGTAGGATGCAATAGGTAATTAAATAAAACTTAATAAATTGCGTTAGTAAATGAATTATTTTGCCACCACCACACAAAACTTGCAAAATGCCATTTTTATTTTGTGATTTGAGCTGCCACACCACGTCAGCCAATTCTACTGTCAGTTGTTGCTGACGTTGATGGCAAAAAGTTTATATCCAAACGCTGTAGTTGATGTTTTTACCGAAATTTTAAAGAGAAAACGCTAGTTTGTCGGCTGGTGGCTATCTGCAAATGGATGTCGTGTCGTCCATCAACATAAAAAAACATCAATGTCGTTTAGCCATCAATGTCACATCGAAAGTTTTCCGTCAAAAAATCCGAATGCTGAAAAAATAGTTCAATTTACCAGTTCATGGCTTTTTTTTCCTTTTCTTGTAAAATTATATGAATAAAATTAACAATAATATCAATGGCATCATCCCATATGCAGGTAAAATACCTATTCAAGGTCCCATATTGCATCATTTTCACGATCACATTCAATGACCTAGGTATGCAAATATTTCAGGTTACTGCGCGTAATTTATCGAAAACGTTCAAGAAAAGGGGAAGATTTGAAATTGGCATAGCCTCCGAGCTTCCAGCGGCTTATAAAAAGTTCTGGCGTGAATGGAAGGTGCTGAAACCAGCTGCAGTGCACTTCATTCCTCAAGAGGGCAAGTGGAAGAGAGATGAGTTGACTGGTGAAACTCTTCCTGTTCAAAATGTTCCTTTACCCTTGAGATATCCTAAAGAAGTGCACGAGGGAATATGGGGCGGTGAAGCTGTTCTGAAAGGTTTGTAAGGAATATGTATTTATAAACAACTAGCAGCGCCTTAATTTCTTAGACTTCAGTCCCTATTATGAGAATGCCTGAATATATTCTAAACTTTATACTACTCTTCTAGGGTTCCAAAAACGTGACCCTCAAAGGCGCAGGGTTCCTCACTACTGGGTGCCAGTTTTGAAAAGAACTGTTGTTCGTTCCGAGGTTCTAAACACCCACCTTTCAGTCACAGTCACTGATCGAACTATTAGGCTCATCAATGACCATTATGGATTTGATCATTACTTGCTCAAGACACCGGCCTGTGATTTAGTATCAATGTTAGCTTTGAAATTAAAGAAACAAATATTGACGGAGCTCATGAATGGATGCCCAAGACATGCATATGACCCGGAGAAGCAAAAGGAAATCTATGACGAGTATGGGACATATTTATCATCTGTAAGTATTCTGTCATCTTTTCAGCTTATAAAAACAAAACATCTTTTTTATTTTTATTCGCAAAAGTTCTGAATCTGTGGTAATATTATTGGGATAAAACTTTTTGTAAGGTGAATTATTAACTAAGCTCTATTCAGTAGAGCTTAGTTAGAGTCTACTGTTGTACCTAAATGTGTGATGCAAAGAAGGTTTGTTTATTAAGGGTTCTATATATCCAAAGGTAAAATGGAGCCCTTATGAGATACCAGATCCATGCCCATCTGTCACTATGGATGATTTTTAAATCATGTCTTATTCTTTATCTGTATACATTTTCAGTATACCCCTGAAGAAATAGAATGGTATGGCTTAACTTGGTATGAAGCTCTAACTAAAGTTGCCAAACAGAAGGAGGCTGCCAATAGACCAGTACCTCTCAAGAATGTTTATAGGAAAAACCTTGTTGAGAAATTGAAAGCGGCAGGAATAGAGGCTTCTAAGACACCTGATGAATTATCGTATGTATTCTATATATAATAGCTTGAGTACTGTTTTCCACTAAATCCATTTTCTACATGGTATTTTCAAAAACCTTAACTAAATATTTATTCAGTCAAGACAAATTTTCTGTGTAGCTGTAGACAATAAAAATTGCAATAAATTAACTATGTTCATTTCATACTCTACTTCAGCAGGCTTTGCAAATGGTATCTCAAGTCTCATAATGCCCAATGATACTTGAATGCAAATGCAAGTCAAAATAACAACAAAAATAATAATAAGTAATAGAAACAGAAATCTTAAAAACTAGTTGCGCCCCGCAGCCTCATCTGAGCCCCGATCTTGTGGCATTATTGGGATCAAAAGCCTACCTTCTCCAAGGTACCATCTATTAAAACGGTTTAGGTGTTAAATAGTAACAGACACGAGTTACATTCCATAATATTAGTAAGGATATGAAATCATAATTGATCTTTAATCTATTTTATTTTTCACAGAACAACAACATCATGGCTGTCGAAAATGAATCCATTTGGTAAAAAGGATGAAGCTTAGTTCAAGTTAGAATGATTGTGTAGTAGACATTTTCAATTAAAACTATTGTAAATTGTTTTGTTTTAGATGAAAGTCATTATGTATTTGAAGTAGACAAGTTATGAATAAGATATCTGTGTATTATTTGGAATGGAGCTATGAAGACCTACAACTATATTTATTATTCTTGGCAGAAAGCGACTGTATTTTAAAATTACGTCATTAATATTGTAAGATTAATATTTTTTATCAATCATAATAGTAATAATCCAGATAAGCTACTGCCTGTAATTTATACAAGTAAACTAGTTTTTTAATAAAGGGTAGTGTCACAGTACATAAAGTACCTACTATGTTTATATAAATGAAAAACTAAGTTTCATAATGTAGTAAAATAAACTATTTTTATTGATTATAATGATGAATTGATAATACACAATCAAAATTAAAAATACTCTAAAAACAATAAACTCAACTAAAACCTAAGAACAATAAACTATTATCTATCACAAATTTAAAATAACATGGCAATAATAAAATAAAATCATATTAGGTATTGCCTAATATGAAGTTCTTTCTAAATGTCGAAAATAATTTCAGATATTTTTGACACTGTTGTGTAAAATCATCACTTTCTGCGACATATAAATTATAAAAATGTAAATATCTTTTTCCGTAAACCGAGTAGGTTCTAGGCATTTATAAATATATTTTAGGAAACACTACATCGCAGCTATGTCGGCCGCGTACACTAGTGGTAGTGGCAAAGTTGACCTGCCTGGCATAATCTGGTTACGTCCCCGCACAGACCGGAGGCTAGCTAGTCACCTAGCGAGGCCCGAACTAAAACGAACGTGTTCGCGACTAGCCGCACCGAGCGCAACGCCAATCGACTAGACCGTTCGTTTTAGTTAGAGCTTCGCTAGGTGACTCGCAAGGCTCTATGCGCTAAGCCAGCTTCCAGTCTGTGCGGACTTGAAGCTGGCTGAGCACCTTTTCGGAACATTAAATTAATTCGACCAAGCTGTCAACTGTTTACGGCGCGGTGGTTAAGTAATAGTACACTCGATGTGGTCGGTGGCACCATTCCCCGCTAGGACGGCAGCCACGGCGCGCGCGAGGTACGTCATGGTGCCGTAGGAGCCGCTGGGCGCGCTGTCGTACAGATGCTGGCACACGCCGGCCGCGCCGCCGCACACCAGCTCGCCCGCGCGCGCCGGCTTCGCGCAGCATAGCGTCGCGTCGCCGTTCACACGCATCTGTTTATAAATACAATCGTCTAAACACTGCATAAAATAATTTAAAAACATATTTAACTAAATCAATTTTAAAATATTTTATGGGAAATCGAACATTGGACTCTATTTCATTAAGTGGACGATTGATAATATGTTGCCACACATGGACAGTTCTTCGATTTCTGACAGATTTTAAACACGTTTAACAGCTTAAACATGTTTAGGAACCGTTATGCAAGCGGGCCTTAAGCTGTTAACCCACACACAATGTGATCAACACTCTGAACCCTTAGTGTGAGTTTTTTCTTAAAAAAACGCGAACGGGATGGTTAAGTTAACGCGTATTTTGTATGGAAACTGGTAACTTCGATATCGTCCGCTAGGGGCGCTTTTTGAATTTCCATTCAAAATACGCGTTAACTTAACCATCACGTTCGCGTTTTTTTTACGAAAAAACTTACACTAAGGGTACTGTCTAAAACTGATAACACACTCAACCTAATACATAATACAAAACAATCAACGAAAAACTCTTTCTAAAACCGTTAACCTACACCTAATCTGATCAACACTCTGTCTAAAACTGTTACCACACTCTCAACCTAATACAAAACAACGAAAAACTCTTTCTAAAACTGTTAACCCACACCTAATGTTATTTTTAAATGTGTTGTTATTGTAATATTTTTGTGATTGATCAAATAAAGTATTATCTATCTATCTAATCTGATCGATAATATAAACACTTTATAAATCTGTTAACCCACACTTTATCTGATAAACAGTAGAATCATCTAAATACTGATTTTGAAAGTAAGTATTCAAACCTGATCTTCCAGGAACAATTGGTTGGCTCTATGGACCAACTGCTCCACATGTATGGTGCCCCCCAGAGAGCCGACCACTTTGTACTCCACCACGAGAGTCAACACCATCAGCGCTTCCACCACAAGTTGCCGGTACTCAGGTTGCGGTATAGAATTGAGCACCGTTTCTACTGCTAGAGCGAACTTCAGCTCGCCTGATGTCATCTCTTGGGTTAGGTTAGGTTGGAGCACTTTCTCTTGAATTACTAGGCCTTGGCACTGAAAATAAATGAAGGGAATGTTGTAGGAAGTTGCTTAAAGCGCCATCTAGCTTCAAATTAAGCAACTAGGCTTGTTTTAAAGGTACGGGACTACGGGAATAGATAGTTCCGTACTTCCAAATGTAATGTTAAGGACCCCTTAACGCTCATTATTCCGTCTGTGTTCTTCCAAAAGACCCAATACGGAAAAGGCTGAATTTTATTATCAGAAGATGTTTATTCAATGAATTTGCCATTGACAGTCAACGAATTTTATATCTTAACTCTGATTAATACCGTTTATCTTATACACTAGATTCATAGAACGAAGGAACGATAAAAATTTAGTACACACTTAAATAAATGAGCAGCTCCTAAATTTAAAATTAGTTCGAGAGCCTTATGCATTTTGGACACAGGTGCTCGTCTAGTCGAGTTGAAATTAAGGATCGCATCTCTTTTTATTTGACTGATGCAGGATCAAGTCCTGTTGGGTGCAAATTTGTGGAAAGCATTTCTTTAAATTTAGTACGAGAGGAGTTTGAGGTCTGCTTGATTGTACAGAACTCAAAATTTGAATAACGTTTCTGTATTACTTGTAAGTCGTATGTAAGTGACGTAAGAGTAGTGATGGGACACGAGTGACTTTTTTTGACTCGAGTCACTCGCTTCTGATATAAAGTAACTTGAGTTCTACTCGAGTCAAACAAAAATCGCCCGCGACTCGGGTAAGTTTTTTCAACTTGAGTCACTCGTTTCTAAAACACAAGTAACTAAAATATAAATAATGCAAATAAAAGTCACTCTCGCGGCGTTTTTTACGAAAAAATGCCCATTTGAACTTTTTTTCTATCAGCATAAACAGTTTTCAACATATTGTCTAAACTTGTATTGATAACTCGAGTGAACGTAGATCAATCGAGTCGAGTCGAGTCACTCGCAAATCGAGTCGGGAAACGAAACCACTCGAGTCACTCGAGTAAAATCCCACTCGAGTCCCATCACTAGGTTAGAGTACCTTCTCCAAGACTCCCCACACCCTCGGGTAGAAGTCCCGCGGCACGCGGTTGAGCGCGCCATCCAGCCGCCGGCGCCGCAGCCACTGCCCCTGCCGGTCCGGCTCCGCTATCGGTGCTGGATATATACAAACAAAAAACTGATCAACACACAGCGCCATCTAGCCCCATGGTAATCTGCCAAGCTTGTGGTACGGTGACTAGACAGCGGATGTACTACTTATATTTATTTCATACTTATATTTTATCAGACATGAAATGCTATGCTATGCCTGAAACAATTCTAAGTCTTACTAATATTATAAACGCGAAAGTTTGTATGTATGCATGTATGTATATATGTGAGGTTGTTACTCTTTCACGCAAAAACTACTGAACCGTTTGCGATGAAACTTGGAATATAGGTAGCTGGGACCTGGATTAACACATAGGCACATACTTTTTATCCCGTTATTCCCGCGGGAACGGGATTTACGCGGGTGAAACAGCGGGGCGCAGCTAGTAATCTACATATTTTTAGAACTTAAGACTTACCATCATCAATACTGCCTTGCAGAGGTTGTCCTTCAATAACGATCTGAGATTTCTTCGTATATCTCGCTGATTTGTTGCTCACGATTGAAAAATTACCTCTCCCCACTAAAACATGAAACAATACTTAAAATAACTCATTGAGACACAATTCCAAGTCTCTAGCTATCTACAGTCTAAATTTCCCCGCAATCGGTTGAGTAGTTTTAGCGTGATGGATAAACAAACATACGAAGTTTTACATCGTTTTTATACTAGAAATTAGATTTTAAAGGAAAAATATAACTTCAAAAACTCACTCACGGCGAGGTTCGAACTCGCGCCTCTGGATCGCCACTCCGGAGACGCGAGTTATATTTTATACATGTATTTTTCCTTTAAAATATTTCTAGTAGAAATGCCTTGAACAATAAAAACCAATCACGAAATATCATTCTTATATATCACAGTCATGCAGGTACATAAGTTACAACATATCTGATGATTTTGAAAATAATACGCATGAGAACAGCAAAGTATTAAAGGGGACAATTGGACATGTACACAAATTAGTGAAAAAATAAACAGTGTAACAAACAAAACTTAGGGAATGTCGACTCGCCTTTACTTTTATTTATTTTCTCCTTTATAACGAATAGAGAATTCGCTGAAAAATAATCATTTCATAAATAGTTGTCAGCATCAAAAGTCGACCACATTCAGATTTTCATAATGGCTATACCTGACTATAATGAGGAAAAATAACTAAAATTTCTCCGAACCGGTCCAAGTTTCGTTGTCCATTGCTCGGCGAGCAGTCGATCGGTCTGTTGCAACCGAGTGGCGGCCGAGCAATGGACAACGAAGCTCGGACCCGGCACGGCCGGGTGACGGTCTAATATGGATACATCCCTTAACGTATCGAAGTATGTAATTCTTAAAGAAATGTCAAATGGTTGCATTAATAAAAAAAATAAAGTATATTTTCCACCCTAGGGATGAAATGAGCTACTTTCCGCCCGGCTAAAATAGGATTGCAACAATGCCGATAATAAAAATAACGCGATGTGAACCGGAAAAAGTGTTTATTTCTTTTTTGTATACAAAATGTCGGTCCTGTTTTGCTACGAAGCAATTATGAAGTATAGCGATTATAAAAATATAAATGTGAGAATAAGAAATGAAAATTAGGAAAATGGGCTTCCTCACGATGTTTTCCTTCATCAAGAGCGATGTTAATAGCGCATACATTTAATTTAAATTTTAGAGCGCTCTCGGCAGGGATTTTAGTAAGTAATTGTAACTTTCAAGAGATAGTTATGTTTTCCCTTACCACTATTTATAGCGAATTCCTTCCCACTGAGAATGTGGTAGAGTAAGTTTTTCATTTCGAAAGGCGATAGATTCAGTAAATGTTCCGACGCCTCCTCCCCGTCACATGATAAAGTTCGAGACAATTCAGTCGCCATTACCTGCAAGTACGATCAACATAATAACTAAGTTTACAATCCACTTAATAAACTACAACTGGAAGTTTTGGTGAGAACACGTTGACAAGATGTGTTGCTAAATTTTTATCTATGTGAAACCTAGTTCAAATGCGTGTAAATTGTTTTATTTCGTGGGCATATTACTCATTTTGGTATCGTAAAGGTGTACAAGTGTAATGAAAGTCAAAATCGGTGCAAAACATAGACTTTAGAGTTGTCTCCAAAGCTCGCGTGAACCGTCATTGTAAAGAGCCACCATTTACAACGACTTCCTTTACTTGACTTTTACTACGACGACTTGACTGTTTTGATGCAAATTGCAAATTACGTGAAACATTAATAATACTTGACACTGGCTACTTTCCAAATGGCCATAATCGGATCACAACCAATAAGAAATTAACTACAACTAAAAATCATGGAAGGACCATAGTGTAAATGTAAAGAAATGAACAATTGAATTGATTGACGACCAAATATTGAAACGCTACTTAAAATTTGAGCGCTACTTAAAAACATACACAGCTCTTAAACTTAAAAATTCGTATATTGATCATGAATTTAGAAGTTGCTTAATTATCAAAGTAGCCGCTTCAATTTTAAGTAGCCTTTCATGATTCGGTGTTTACATGTAAGTCATATAAAACATTAAAAAGGTACTAACACCCATATGCAGAGTCGTTTCCTCCACTCGACTCGACCTCGACTCAACTTGAATGATACTCGTAGAATCGGTATGATATCGGTATCGATAGATTCGAGGATACCTTAAGGTAGATCGCGACGTACCTTGAGTTTGACAATTATGTTTCCTCGACTCGACTGAGGAATTTCCCCAAGAATTCTATCCTTCAAGTTAAGTCGAGGTCGAGTCGAGTGGAGGAAGTGACTCAGCATATGGGTGTAAGACTTACTTGAATAATAAGTCCGACCCTGAGCCGTAACATTTCCATAAACAACTGCGGCTCAGTTCGTATAAACATAGCCAAGTACACCAGAAGTTCTTGTGTCAACATCGCTGTACTCTCGTCGTCGCCGTAAGCCTGCAATATAGAATATAGGGCAATGTCAAAGTCGTTTTATTCAATAAGATTTGTTTGTAAGGTTCAGTTATTGTATGTTAGTAAATACATACATATTTTACATAGAAAGACACCCAGATCAGATACAAATATTGATTTTTAAGCATAAATATTTGCACCCGACGGGAATCGAATCCGTAGCCTTGTGCATTACATTGCATTTGCCCGATGCGCCACAGAGGCCGTCGAAATACATTAATAAATAAGATAATTCAACATGATAATTTAGAAACTTCTAATTTTAATTTGATTTGTCTTCGGAACGCGACCTCCAATGAGATTTTTTGCAGTGATTATATGATTCACATTAAAAATGCCCAAGTTGTTGTAGATAGTAAATACAGTTGCAAAGATTCAGCGTATGAGTCACCGACGCCGGTGTGTCCTAACTAATCTGTTAGGACTCCTGGATTGAATACAGACGCATTGTTGGATCAAATCCCGCTTAGCATCGACCGACAGCATCGTTGTGTTTTTGTAGATATTCTTTCCTTAAAATGCCTAAGTTATAGTAAATGGTAAAAATACAGAAGAAAAATTCAGCGTATGAGTCACCGACGCCGGTGGACTAATTGGTATGTCGCTACTTCCGGATTACGTTGAGATGCGTTGGTGGTTCGAATCCCGCTCGACGTAGCCGTGCGTTGTGTTTTTTACTTTTGTATTTTATACTATATGTATTTTTACTTTAAAAATGTTTTAACACCTAACTAAACAGAAAATATTGGTCTAATATCATATAATAATAGCCAAACTGTAAGTTGGTATAACAAGGAGGTGCATTACAAAAATGATAATAATTCTTTACCTTATAGAATTCATTTTCTTTATCACGTCGCAAAGACTGCATGAAATTGAATGAAATTAATTAATAATTAAAAGGATTTCTTTTATATTGTAATGATAAGCCTTTTACTCCAATATATGTGACAAAAAATTCCATCATAGTGACGAACAGATTTTTCTCCCCGATTAAACTTAAAACTGTTCTAAACATTATTAAACTGTCTATAAGTTTTGCTATCACACAATTGTGGAAACTGCTTATTTTATTTGGCAACTCATCATAGCTTTTGGTTACACTCGCCACATCTTGTGGCTACACTCCCCACATCTTCTGGCTACACTCTACACAGCCTGTGGCTACATTCCCCACAACCTGTGGCTACACTTCCCACATCCTGTGGCTACACTTCCCACATCCTGTGGCTACACTCCCCACAGCCTGTGGCTACACTCCCCACAGCCTGTGGCTACACTCCCCACAGCCTGTGGCTACACTCACCAAGTGTATCATCTGACGTAGCTCCAACTCCGGCAAGGGCGCGGTGACGGTGTACTCGTTGTTAGGCGGCATGCCTACTGTGAGCTGCTTCTGTCGTACGAGGAGGTCGGTGACCGCCTTGGCGAGGTCCTCCACTCGCTTGCCTAGCATTCCGGCCGTGTGACGCACGAGACCCCACAACTTGTGACTGCACGCCTTCTCGTATAGAGCCTTGAGAAGGTCCTTTACTGTGACCGGTTTGCCGTTTTCTAGCATGCCTGTTGATCGATCACATATCTATAGTAGTAAGACATCGTTTACATGCGCCCCGCGGTTTCACCAGCGTAAGTCCCGTTCCCGCGGGAATATCGGGATAAAATGTAGCCTATGTATTATTCCCGGTATCCAACTACTTATATTCCAAGTTTCATGGCAATCGGTTCAGTAGTTTTTGCGTGATTGATTGATTGGAAACATCCAAACACACACACCGTCACATTTATAATATTAGTAGGAAGTAGGATTATCTACCAATAAATTAATTACGCATTTCTGAAATTACATAAATCTGACATCGGTTCTACATTAAGCACAAGTTTGTATCGCAGTAACCGACCATCTTCGATTTCACTAAGTCACATTCGTCGCGTCCCCGTTTGAGGGGTGAGGTCAAATGCAAATCTGTGTCATGTAAATTGACCAGTTGGTCTGTCTCCTGCTACATACATACCAGTATTGAAGTCCAGTCCATGCGTGTCGACCAAGTACTGCAGTATGTCGCCCTGTTCATCCAGACTCTCCGTCTCCCGCAACATGGCGACCAGTTCGTCTGTCTCCTGCTCTGCGTATACGACGCTTTGAGACTCGGATGTGGTGCGAATTCTGTCGCGTACTACTGCTTGGACGTTCTTGTTTATGATACCTGGTTGTATTAACATAATTAACATACTTTTTAGTGAAATCGAGCTCTAAAACTGAACTGAAGTCGGGCAACTATAAACTAAATCTTCCCCATAAAATTGGTTAAGAATTTGAGGGTTATTTAAAATTTGTTTGTATCTAGTTTAAATGGTTGTTTCATAGGTATCTGTATAATGTTCAAAGACTGCGGGGACTTATTCTTTACAGTTTAATGATAAATGTGTACAAATCTGAAATGAGTATGTCTGGTTGTATTAACACAATTAACATACTTTTTAGTGAAATCGAGCCCTAAAACTGAACTGAAGTCAGGCAACTATAAACTGAATCTTGTAACGTTGTATACGATGTTGTAATTAAAACTTTTTCTTTTATAAAAAAATAATAATAAAAGTTTTACTTTTATTTAAATTTTTTTTTATTATATTACATAAAAATAAAAATAAAAATTTTTTTTACAATCTTCCCCATAAAATTGGTTATGAATTAGAGGGTTATTGAAAATTCGTTCGTATCCATTTTAAATGGTTGTTTCATATGTATCTGTATAATGTTCAAATACTTAGTCCCTTACTTATAAAATATTATTTACACATGACTAAGTTATGTGAAGTTTGTCTCTGTCTGTCAACTTTGAAACTTCATGTGACAGTAAAAGACAAACGATGCATATTTATGCAGCGCATTAATTAGCGTTTATAAGTGGGTAATTCTTTACAGTTTAATGTTTAATATAAGCAAATCTGACATGAGTATGTAACAACCTTCCTTCGGCGGTGGTGTAGCCTCCTTGGTCACTTCAATGGTCGGCGTTCCAACACCTAAGTTAGTTGTCGACGTGCCTCTGTAACGTAAGCATTTATTTATATGACTATCTATCTTCAAGGTACTCTTTGCATATATTCGGCCCCTGTGGCGCGTCTGCAATGCGGGTTCGTTTCCCGTCGGGTGCAAATATTTATGCTTAAAAAGAATTATTTGTATCTGACCTGGATGTCTGGTGTATAATATGTATGTATTTACAAGACAAAAAGTTTAATATGTAGTATATCCGTCTAGGGTTTAGTTTGGGGCTAGATTGCGCTGTGAGTAATGTCGTGCAATATTTATTTATTATTTATTCACTTTGCACAGATCTACTGTCTAAAATAAATAACCGATCTGTCGTTAAAATCGCCTCATTTCAGATCAATCATCACCCTCATGATGTTCCCGGTTGCATCCCACTCGGGAGCCCGGGGTCCACTTCCCTACTTTTACGACTCCACTTCGCATGATTTTCAGTTTTAGCCAGTTTAGATCAATATTTAAGGTTGTGGCGCTAATTTTCCAGTCTGATTGAAAGAGCTTGAATCTAGACGGAGTAGCTATTTTTTTTTCTTTAAATAATCCAAGGGCCCTTTAGACAAATAATGTTGAGTAACAAATCAAATAACTGTACTAACTTAGAAAAGGCCTTCTTTCTAGCTTCCTCCGGGCTGGGGCTGCGATGTGCGGGGTCTACGTCCAACCACGACGACTTGCGTTCTAAACACGGGCCTACGTACTCGCCCTCCATGCCTAGAGTTTCAGCTGAAAACGACACACGTCATTATTACTAGCTGTGTAGTGAGCTTAGACCATGCTTAGACCATAGAAGTATATGGTCCGTGACTTAGACCTGCCAAAGTTGCCGTTGATGGGTTTTAGGTGAAGACTGCAGGGCAGATTATTTAACGCAGTTGACATAAAGGAGAAAAAGACCCGCTAAAGTCCCGTTTTCTAAGCAGCGAACTCGAATATATATATGGAAGTAGCATACCTTTGAAAAATTTTTACACGCAAACGGTGGTTGCGGAGCTAAGAACGATGATTCTGTCTAGCTATCGCGGTTCATACAGGCTGGTGACAGACGGACCGTGGAGTCTTAGTAATAGTCCCGTTTTTCCCTGAAGTAGGATTTAGGCTAAGTATATCTAGTTTGTTTCAACTCTATATGTAAAATCATATTTCTATTCTAGGTAATAATTGTAACTAGTAATAACTCTTTCTTGGCAGCTGTGTCATTAAATTGAGTTAGCGGTGAAGTGGTCCACCTTGATACTGGGACCAGGGACGACAATTAACTACAAGTAATATTCTCAAAATTACTCACAGTCAACATTAATAGACCTAGTTTTCTTGATAGCGCCTCGCACTGACATGCGTCTCCGCAGAACTCGCGCGTTTCTCACTCCCACCGGACGCGAGAGCACACTGATCTTGTTGCTGAACGACTTAAGCAGGTGGTCCTCTAGGTAGCTTTGGACTTGAGGGTTCAATTCTGAAAAAACATTATGGATAATTCTCATATTTATAACATACTAGCTGCGCCCCGCAGTTTTTTTTTGTAGGTAGATATTCTACCTGGCCTGTGTTTCCTACTGTGTAATAATGTAAAAGAAAAATATATAACTATAATATTCCGCGCTACCATGCTCGTTTTACGTTATTATGCCGTCCTTTTGTTATTCAAAAAAATAAAGTAAATTTGAAATAAAAAATTCCCCGACTACTTCTAAAAACCACAGACAATTTAAAAAATCTTTTTTTTTAAGTTTGTTTTCTTTTTTTTATTATTTGGTGTGTTTTTCTTTTTTTTTCTTTTTAGCTGAACGACAACGCGACGACTTATACATTTATTTATTTATTTCTTATCGGGTGTGAACCGATTATGGCCATTAGGAAATTAGCCAGTGTCGAGTATTATTAATATATTATGCAAGTTATTTGCATCATAACAGTCAAGTCGTCATAGTTAAAGTCAAGTCTAGGGAATCATTTGTAAACACGGCGGCCATTTACAAACAATCTTCACGGAGCCTTGGAGACAACACTAAGTCAATGTTTTGCACCGATTTTCACTTTCATTCCACTTGTACACCTTCACGAAACTAAATTGATTAATATGCCCCCGAAATTAAACAATTTGCACGCATATGAACTAGGTTTCACAAAAATGAAAATTTAGCACCACATCTCCTCAAGGAGTTCCCGCCAAGACTCGACTTATACATGACATCATTATCTTAGACGTCATGGTAGGGCCCAATATACCCAATAAAAAAATAAAAAAAAAACACCGATCGACGTTCGGAAATCTTTTCAGACCTATTGCTCACTAGAAAGACCTTGGGCTTTGACAAATATACCGTCTTTCTGTATTAACTTACTATCAGGGTATCCATCCTCTTGACTTCCCAAGAAACTGAGATTCGTTATAGCAGACGTGCTCAAGAAGTCACCCAAATTGCCGAGTGTAACTCTAGTTCCGTTTATGTAACCAGACTTCAATTTCTTCATTGTTGTTATCATTGCCATCGGTATCCTACCTTGATCTGAAAATTACCATTAATTTAGAACTGTTTTTAGTAAATTGTGTGTTTCCATGTAAGCTTGTAAGCGGTAATGCCCTAATGACTTGTTAGTTGGAATATTTGAAGGCCTATTCAGATCTAAACGTTATTCGCTATCACTGTCGGCATGAAATGTTTTGAGCAAGTTTGTAAAAGTATTTGTTATGAAGTTTAAAAGTCATGTTCGCATTTTGATTTCGGCATTTATCACGCCACATTTCGAGGGCCTATCAATGGTTCTTGGTCTGACCATTATTTTAAACTAGCAGCGCAGCTTCCCGAGCTTTTTATCTGCGTAAGTCGCCATACCGCAAATATGTGTTATTTCAAGCTTCCAGCTTTATACATACAGAGTTTCATCTTAATTGGGTTAGCAATTTTTCCGTGATGGACTTAACAAACACACTCACAAATTATCACCTTATAATATTAGTTCGATTCAACTAAGGTGGAACGTACATAGATGGTTTCGGCGTAGTCGGATAAAAAGGCCAAAACTAAAATGCAATTCTAAATCGAAATCAGTCTTTGATTTTAAATTAACATTTCGCAGCCAAATCACATGATTCCAAATCATATGATTTGAAATTCGTTGTTAACATGTTAGTCTTACCATGTTATGTCATGATACCGTAGACGGTAGCAAATAACGCTGAGAGAATAGGCTTTAAGACTAAAACTACTGCACTAAATACTTGACATGAACTGCGAAGTTACCGCGCAACTTCCGTTGTAATCGACATCGAAATCCCACTGCTCAAAGGAATAACCTGCGCGATGAAAACGTCAGCGTAGATTTGCATGCATTTGAAGCCGGCACTGTCGAATTGAGCTGTCATTGAATGCGAGGCCTCTTGAGCCGGTTTCAATGACAGTTGAACTCGACGGCGTCGCCTTCAAATGCATGCAAATTAACGCTTTGGTTTAAACTGCGCAGTGGGATTTCGATGCCGATTACGACGGAAAATGAGCGGTCGGGCCCCTGGACAAAGGACGACACAGAGTAATAGATCTACCGCTTAGCTAATCAATTAGTTTTATCTACAATTATGGTATCAACGATCCCATGTTAAAAAGCTCCCAAGGAGGAGTGGTGTTAGGCAGCGGACGACTGTCAAAATAATATTGCTAAATCTATTTGCAGTAGGTGTGGTCAGTGATGAGTCGAGTAGTGATGACTTACCCACTGTGCCAACGCCAAATAATTGTGTGCATCAGAATGGCGGGTGTACAAATGCAAATTATCATGAATCTAATATGGCTCAAATCTACCTTAATTCTACCTAATTCTACCAATAAAGAAATTAATAGTACCTCTCTGTACGCATAGAAAACTCAATAAATATGTGAGCCGCCAATCTGACGTCAGGATGGCGGGTGTATTCCTTTTCTGGGCGAAATATCATTCGTCAATATTTATATTCACTGCCATATAAATCTACCTAATTAGTACCTTACAGAACCGTACGTAGTTATCAAAATCAGGCAAAGGCTAGAGAGTAATTTTGAAAATAAAATTTCGAAACTTTAAATTTCTGCAATGTTGGTATTTAGTAATGGCGGGCGTGTCGAGAATCTGGGCTAAAAAAAGATTGTACTTTTTTTATAATTATGGCCGTTTATATTGATCATTGGGTAAGAATTAATAAAGGCTATTGAAGTAGTGGGTCTTACTGGTAAATTAATAATACTTTTTATCTTTATGATATGTAACAATCGTTTTGGTTTGCTATTTATGTTAAGATTTTTATACTACATAATGACATATAATTAGGTATTGGATTACCCAAGTACGGGCAGGTACTACAAAGTAGTTTACCTAAATTCAGCTTACAAAAACTTCGATATGACATAAAATTTTTAATTTTTGCTGCCTACACTTCAGCTTTTATTCAAGTTTGTTTGCCTCTTAAAATACCTACCAGGTGATACCAGACACTTCTCACTCTTCACCCTGAACAAGGTGAAGAGCACAATGAAACGGTTTTACCTTTCCAATAAAACCGGCATTGTGCTCCGAGCCTTGTTCAGGGTGATTTCAATTGCTACCTGGTGAGAATCAATGACAAGAAAATGTCGATGCCGCTCTTAGCGGCTCTCAGCGGAAATTCGCGTCACTCGCCCCACCTGGCGGCAAACTTGGAAACTTTACAGGAAATAGGTCAAGAAATAGAGGAATTTAGTCATGCCAGCTACTAATTAAACGTGTTTTCAGTAAAATGTCAGCAATAGCTTCTGAAAATGAAAACGGTGATGACGTTACGGTGATACAGAATTTTAAACACTTTCTGCACTCAAAACCTTCCTCGAATATTTTAAAGTAGGGAATTTAAAATCTGTGAACTGGCAATACTCCCGAACTTTCCTGCCGGCCCTCCCAACTTAACCTTGTCATTAATTTTAAAGTTATTGAATTAATTTAGTGAAATAATATTGGAAATAAAACTTGATATCCGTCAATTATTGCAATACTGCCTGCCTAAAAAAAGGGGTATTACGTCTAGTTAAATACTCGGTCAAATAGGGAACAATTCCTCTTAACGTATTTTTATTTATGAGTTCTTAGTAAACGAACACTAAAAAGCTTAGTTTAGCCAAATATTAAGAAATATTACTTATTCTTAATCCATAATATTAAGGGAGGGTAAAATATTTGTAGAATATTTTGTTGTTTCTTGGGGGGGCTAAGTAAATCGCGTCGAAGAAAACTACTCACATAATTAGGATCGAACTTCACTTGGTAAGTTCGTTTGATCATTAATTATGTTTCGTAGTTTTCTTCTTAGCGATTTACTTGTTAACATTTTGTAGATGTTTAGAGAGATTTATTTTATTTTTTACATGAAATAAAACAAAAAAGTATAAGGGAAATCATTATAATAATCATTTCTAAACCAAAAAACATAAAAATAGAATTACTTATCAGAAAAAAATAAATAAAACGTAAGTATTCTATTATCATTAAACTGAATAAAACAACATGATTTTATTTCTCAATTATTACAAGAATTTTCCACAACAGTTTGGGCAAATAAATTAGGGTTACTAATAATCTCCTTATTGTAAAATCTAGCGAAAACACCCGATGTTTCACTTCAACCGGCCGCCTTTCTTATTGCATCAATATTAATACCTAAAGTTTTAGCAGTCGAGGTGAAAGAATGACGAGTGCTATGGCCGCTATATATCGAAGTATCTATACCACTCTTACATAATATATCTTTAAGCCAATGACTCAGAGTTTGACTAGATACTGAACCGTGTGGCTTCTTAAAACTTATAAATAAGCAATCTTGATGGTTAGTACGAAGTGAACTAGTCTTGTTTAGGTAAGTAATTAGACAAGAGGCGGGACAAACTTGCGGTCTAGGAGTGAAACAAGGTATTCTTAAAAATGGCTGATTTGTATTAGGCCTTGATGTTTTTATTAAGTCTGGTATCTTAATAATAACTTCAATACCTTCATGACTAATAATATTTACTAATTTGATTAGGGAAAAAGTCTGAACCCGATGGGCTGACACTAATGCCAATAACATTAAAGTCTTCTTGGAGAGCAATTCTAGCGGCAAGTTTTCATTTGGCCATAGCTGAGCGAGATAATTCAATACAATATTGGGATCCCACACAGAATCATACTTAGGTCTAGGTGGTCTTAATTTAAAGATGCCTTTCATAAACCGTTTTAAATTATCGTCATCGAGACTACCTAATAATAAGGAGATAGCCGATCTATGACAATTAATTGTCCCGTAGTTAGCTCCTTGACCATAAAGCTCACTAAGATAATCTAAAATAACTGGTATCGAAACTGATTTGTAATCATAATTCTTAGTGCTACAGTAATTCATCCACGATCTAATACATCCATCATACTGCTTGTATGTATTGTTCGTCAAGGAGGAAAGCATTATATCAACTGAACTCGAGGAAAGATTCTTACTCAATAATACTTCGCGGATAATCTCGCGGCCACCAACCTGAGTGAGCGATGTAGGTTGTGGTAAGTCCTGAAAGGAGATTTCAGTAAATTTTTATCTGGGCCAAAATATATAACATTAGAACATTTTAATCTATTGAACAAGGGGAACCATGGCTGTGTTGGCCAATCGGGGACGACTACTATTGCCTCTGTTTTATCTGTGATAATCTTATTTAACATTTTTAAAATAAGGCAAAATGGGGGAAAAGCGTATATATTTAAATTTGTCCACGAAATAGAAAACGCATCTACGGCCCAGGCCTCAGGGTCGGGTTTCCAAGCCACAAATTTGGAACATTTGGTATTGCTTCGACTAGCAAAAATGTCTATTCCAGGCATACCAAATCTTTTAACGATCTCATCAAATGCAAAATCTGCGAGTTCCCATTCTGTGTCTTGGAATCTAGCCCTGGATAGGGCATCCGTTTCTATATTTTCTTTAGAATTGATATAGGACGCATGTATAAAGAGTTTTCGTTTTTCACACCATTGCCATATTAGCCTAGTGATATCCTCGAGATGAGGGTACTGTACACTTCCCATTTTATTAATGCAAGCTATTGCTGTAGTGTTATCGATCCTTAGAAGAATTTCAGTATTATAATGATTCTTAGCAAAAGTTATTAAGGCAAAAAATGCTGCCTTCAATTCTAATAAATTAATATGTAAGTCAATCTCATCATCCTTCCAGTAACCAAACGCTTCATTATTATCGCAAAATGCTCCCCATCCAGTCAAGGATGCATCAGAGAATATCTCTGCTGAGTATTTATTGAACTTTATGTTTGAGCTACCATTAGGTGTGTGTTGAATCCACCATTTAATATCCTCTATTAAATAATTAGGAAGAGTGATAGTCTGGTCATAAGATGGATTTTTACACAGACATGAAAATTTAAAGTGTTCAAATCTTTTTGTATATAACATGGAATAGTTAATAGCTGGACAAACCGAGATTAAAACACCTATAAATCTAGCGTAGTCACGTAACTTACAAGGTTTTAGTTTATTAAATTTGTTAAGCAAATTCATAACATTGTTTCTTTTCTCAATAGGTAAATTAATACTCATGTTCCTTGAGTCGAAAATAAATCCCAAAAACTTACAAGTAGCTGAAGGGATTAAGCAACTCTTTTTATAATTAATAATGAATCCTAAATTTTCTAAAGTTTTCTTTATAAATAAGATGTTTGTATAACACTCATTTTATGATTTTCCGATACAAAAAATATCATCTAAATAAATGACTAAGAGAATGTTATGTAATCTGAAGTATTCTATTACTGGTTTTAATAATTTAGTAAATACATATGGTGCAGTTGATAAACCAAAAGGTAAGCAATTAAATTTATATAGATTTTTGTTAAAAATGAACTTTAAATACTTTGAATGGTCTTTATGAATGGGAATTAAAAAATATGCATCTTTCAAATCGATAGAGGCCATAAAACAATTTTCTGATATTAATTTAGAAGCAGTACGATAATCTTCTAATTTAAAGTGGACGGTTTTAACGAATTTATTAAAACATTTTAGGTTGAGAATAAACCTATTTTCACCATTCGATTTTGGTATTAAAAATACACTCGAAATAAATTCATTGTCTTCATGTTCACACTCCGAAATAGCACCTATTTTATGTAACTTCTTTAAGCATGTATTAAAATTTCGCAATTCTAAAGAAGATTGTGAATTTGTGGATGGACAATCGCGTCGTGTTGGCGTGCCACAAAGCGGGATTTTGTATCCTCTTAACCATGACAATAGAACGCGCGAACGGGGTCGTCGGTGATGACGGGAATACAGATTTTGAGATGTAAGCGTGTCCTTCACCAAAGAAAACTCCAAGAACTCAGTAAATACAAATTATATTATAAATTATTCCTTATTATCCGTCGGTTAACATTAAGTGTGCAACTTCACAACTCGACTCCCCATCCTCGAATGCCGCCATTTGCCAAGATGTTTTTCCATTCGCCATTTTGACCGGAAACCGCTACTAAAGAGTAAAGTTGATCAATAGATCAACTTTACTCTTTTCCCATATTTATTTTTTTAAATTATAAAAATACAGGTTTAAAAATAATAAATTATACTGACAAAATTATTAAACCTTACACTCGTCCATCCTGACGTCGTGTATGTCCCCATACACGTATCCGGTGAAACCTTACACTTGGCCAATGGTGACATTTTACAAAATGAGTATAACAAATATATATATATATATATATATATAAATTCATTCAAACTAGCAAGTGATTTTAACATAATTTCAACATATAAAATCGTACACAATATTCTAGTAATATTTTTATCGGACTTAAAATTTAACATATGGGAAATCTGTTTTACAAATAGACATCTAGATTTCAATTAAGCTGGAACTAATCTATTCTCAGGTGAATAACTATATTAATAAATTCCTTGAACCAATCACTTCTCAAGGACTACCTATTCCTTGAACCAATCACTTCTCAAGGACTACCTATTCCTTGAACCAATCACTTCTCAAGGACTACCTATTCCTTGAACCAATCACTTCTCAAGGACTACCTATTCCTTGAACCAATCACTTCTCAAGGACTACCTATTCCTCAACCAATCAATTCTGAGGGACGTAACTACTAATTTCTTCAACCAATCAATTCTGAAGGAGAGAGCAAAGACACCTTGAACCAATCAATTCTCAAGGGCTTGCATCATTGACTCATCATTTGCCTCAAACCAATAAATTCTCAAGGACTTAAACTATTTCATCACTCTCGAATCTCTAAACCAATCACTTCTTAGAGTCGAAGAGTGATATCTGGAACAATACAGAATTTACACAATCAACAAGTTTATGGTAAATATCTAATACGTCAATATAATCTCAATTTTAACTCTATATTATGTAAAATAATCTAAACTATTTATTTAACTTCAATCTACATCTGTATAATATCTAAATTTCATCATCACTAATTATATCATTTGCCTCATTCGCGCTATCAGTGCCATCCTCGTCCACTTCTAATGATTTTATATGGATCCACGGTCGCATTCGATCCACAGCAACGGTTGTGTTGCGCCTGTTCCGCATTCCCTCAAATCCCGGAATTGGGGCTAGTTTATACCTGTCGTTGCCCAAAACCTTCAAAACTCGAAAAGGTCCTTCGAACGAAGGTAAAAGCTTCGAACTTTTACCGTCATTTTGTAAATTCACTTTAGTAATTTTAACCAAGTCACCTTTATTATAATTTCTAGCCGTTTTCCTGCCCTTGTCATAGTACCTTTTTTGGTAATCCTGCTGGCTATCTATCCTAGTTTTAACTTCTTCGCGAATTTTTACAATATTTAGATCATCATTGTTAGCTTGGGCAATTTCGTTTAATATCGGATTTATCTCGCTATTCATAGCTACACCGAACATAACTTCGGCAGGTGCTCTACCTATAGTCTTCTGTAAGCTATTATTTAGTCCCCATTGAATTTTGCCTAGCTGACTATCCCATTCTTTTTCATTATGTCTCATATTTTGTGCCTTTAATGCGTCTAAAATGGTGCGATTATATCGCTCTACCTGACCGTTCGAACGCGGACACGCCACGGCGTTTAAAACATGTTTCACGCCCCTATCTAGACAAAATCGTCTAAACGCGTGGGAAGTGAAACAACTTCCGCGATCGCTTATTAAACGAACAGGAGTTCTAAACGTATCGAATATATCATTCAAGACCTTAATAACATTCTGTGTGTTAGTGTTCCTAACGGCTCTGATGAAGACAAATTTTGTGAAACTATCTATCACGACTAGTATATGGGTGTACCCTGATTTTGATTTGACGAAAGGTCCTAAGTGATCTAAGTGTAGTGTGTGGAAGGGAGTTTCTACTTTAGCTATAGGATGCAAAAAACCTTCTTTTGACCTATCTTTCTTAGCATATGCACATTCTATACATGCCTCAACGTATTTTTTCACAAACCGGGACATTTTAGAAAACCAGTAATTCCTTTTGATTCTTTCTAATGTTTTCTCTAACCCTAGATGTCCTATTTCATCATGATTAAGCTTGCACAGCTGCCACCGAGCACCCTTTGGCACTACCCATCGGATGTTTTCCTTGTCGCCCCCTATGCACCTATAAAGCCTATTATTACGAATCACATAATTTTCCTTTACATAACCTAACTCCTTGGAATTTAAATTGCTACTAAGAATGTCCTTAATTCGGGCTAGTTCGGAATCCCCTAGTTGCAATGTGAGTAACCAATCATCGCAACTTATTGTCATCACGGTTGCCATCGGTTCGCTATCTAGGTCCCCTCCAGCAGCCGGATTCCTAGATAAAGCATCTACGTGTGCCATCTTTGTTCCTGCCCGATACTCAACAGAACAATCAAACTCCTGCAATGTCAACCACCAACGAGCAATGCGTGGAATAAGATCTCGTTTTGCAAATGTTGAGCGTAGCGCACTGCAGTCTGTTACTACTCGAAACTGTCTACCTAGCAAGTAAATACGAAACTTTCGCAAGGAACAAACGACCGCTAATGTTTCAAGCTCGTACGCGTGAAAGTTTTTCTCCTCCGGCGATGTTTGACGACTATAAAATGCAACAGGTTGAAATGGGTCCCTATCTTGAAGACGCTGTAATAGTATGCCCCCAATGCCTACTCGACTTGCGTCTGTATGAAGTTCGAATTCTGCGGCAGGGTTAAAAATAGCTAATACTGGTCTACTTGCCAGTTTTTCTTTAAGGGTTGTAAATGCCAGTTCTTGGTTTTGCGTCCATTCCCAGGTAGCATTTTTCTTCAACAATTTAGTCAAAGAAAAAGCCACCTCTGCAAATCCCTGAATAAATTTTCGAAAATAGCTAACTAAACCTAAGAACTGTCGAACTCCGTGAACATCGTTAGGACGCGGAAAATTTATGACGCAGTGTATTTTGTTATTACCAGGCCGCATGCCCATCGAAGAAATTTCATACCCTAGATAATCTATTTGACTTTGCAAGAAACTACATTTTGATAAATTTAATTTTAAATTAGCCTGATCTAATAAATGTAAAATTATCTCTAAGGTTTTCAAACATTCAGTAGGAGTTACTCCAAAAATCAATAAGTCATCAATGTATACCGTAGCCTTTTGAAAACGTGCAGCGCCTAAAACTTGGTTCATCATTCTCTGAAACACGGCAGGTGCATTTGCCAGCCCAAACGGCATCCGATTAAACTCATATTGGCCGTCTGGGGTGACAAATGCAGTAAGATGTTTACTTGGCTCTGCTATTGGTACTTGATAGTACCCGGACATTAAATCGAGAGTGATGAACCAACCCTGACCAGATAGTCGAGCAATTTCGTCCTCTATGACTGGCATCGGATATCGTTCCTTTACGGTCACAGAGTTCAACATCCTATAATCTACACACATTCTGGTTTTCCCGTCTTTCTTCCGCACTAAAATAATAGGGCTGGCATAATTTGATACAGAATCGCGAATAATTCCTGCTTCTAACATATCTGACACCATTTCCCTTACCTGACTTCGTTCGTGATGCGATAACCTATATGGCCTGTATACTACTTGACGTTGGTTGTTTAGTTCTATTTGCATTTCGGTTACATTCGTCCCTTGTAGGTCGCCTAAACTATCTGCGAAACAGCGTCGGAAGCGACGAAGTACAGCAATCAACCTGTTCCTATCGACTTCTGAGACCAAATCACCAATCTTTACATTACTCATATCAAAATAATCACTATTGCTAGCATCTACCTTATCCGAAACCTCCGAGTAGGTATCCAAAATCCTATTTACAATATCGACCCGATCACCTCTAGAAAATATAGCATTGTCTTGAATGACGCAAGGAATCGACAAAGGAGCAACGGTTACCGTTAAAATACCTAGTTTGACTTCATAGACCCCACCATTTACAATATACCTATCGCTTGGTTTCCCTATGCACTTAGTTTCCAATAATACCGATCCTGAAAAATTTAAGTCGGTCGCTGCTCTAATGCTCGCTGCTCCGTAAAGTGTAATATGTCCCAACTTCCTAACTCTCATCGTTTTTTCATTATTATCATCGTCTAAAAGACATGGCATTTCAGTATCAAGATTAAAGAATTTAAGCTTATTAACATCTTTGTAAATAATGATATGTGGTTGTTCAGTAAATGTCTGTCCTATAAGAATGGGTTTGTCTAATAAATTATCATTTACGACCCTACATGAGACAATCGCGTTCACATCATCCAATGTCAAACTTAAATCTACAGAACCCAGTGACTTTACTAGACTATTGCCGAAACCTTTCATAGTACTTGGCTTTTCATCGTGCGGGATCTTTAATTTTAACAAGGAAGATTCTCTTATAAGAGTAACTTCGCTACCTAAGTCGATAAACGCCTCCATTTGTAATCCGTTTATTTTTACAGGTTTATTAAACTTCGAGTTATTATTAATTACTGGATCACTGATGCGCATAGTTTTCAGAATGGGGTTCACTTTTGTATTACCAGCGTCTTGTTTACTGAAACAGTTGTCGGATTTATGACCCACCTTATTACATTTGTCGCATCGGACTAAGGGCTTAGGACATTGAAGGTAAGGATGTCCCTTCTGTCTACAGTTGAAACAGAAAACTAAGCTAGTTCCTGATTTCACAGATGATTTTGCCTGACTATCTAAATCAGAATTATTGAAAGTTTTCCTTTGAGAAAAAGTGTTTGTACTATAAGATTCTTTATTACTCATCAAAAATTGAAGTAACTGTTCTGGCATTGAACAACGCAAGGCTAGTGCACTAGATTTCATGGTACGGTCACTGATACCGTGAATGATGCAATCCACAGCTCGTTTGCCTGTGATATCGCATTGATTTAGTAAGGCAAGTTTCTCATAATAGTACACCTCGATTGCTTCGCCGTATTTACTTTTACGTTTAAGCATATCCTCCAGGGATTGGCCATAATTTTCTTCGCAGGGAAATGCACTAAGTAGCTTCTGTTGCCACTCCTGCCATGTAAATAAGATAGAGCTTAAGCTCTCGTACCAGGTCTTGGCCAGTCCCTGCAGTTTCTGCATAGCAAAATGTACAGTTGTTTTGTCGTCCCAACCGTAGACTGAGGCACACTCGTTAACCTTTTTTAACCAAACATCTATGCGTTGACTTTTAGTAGCTGGATTAAAATCAGGCAATATGTTTTTAAAATCGAAATGTTTGGATTGTGTAGCCTGAGCCATCGGCTGAGACGACGATGGTAAATTTTTGATTGAATTTAAAAGCTTAAGAAGATCGTTAGTAGAAAAAACTGGACTACATGACCTTTGAATTGGTTGCTTCACGTGGCTGGCACCCTGGTGCCCGTCGTTGTAATCCGGAGCCGCACTGCGCTGGACCAAGTTACGCCCGCTCGTGGCACGGTGAGACCCGCTAGGTGTGCGGCGAGACCCGCTGCGTGCGCGGAGAGTCCAATCTGGACGTGGAGACTCGCCGCGAAGGAATTCGCTGCGACGAGACGCACTGCGGCCGTTTCTGCTGCGCCTTCCTCGCTGTACTTCATCGCGCTCCTGCTGTAGGTCTCGCTCCATACGTCGGATTCGCTCTCGTTCCTTCTCAAGAACCTTCTCTCGGTCTTCCAAGCGTCGACTGCGACTCCTGCTTCGACTGGGACTCCGACCGCGACTGAGGGCAGTGTGGCTGCGACGATTCGCCGTTGATTCTCGCCCCGGAGTCTCTAGTCTGCGCTGAATCTTGCTGCCAGTGGCATCCATGATCTAGAACTCGTACCAAAATAGTTTGTCTTAATTAGACTTATATAAAAATATTATAAAAAAAAGGTTAACTAGGTAGAATGGTAATTATCTCGAAAACGGTAGGTCCAATCGCAAAAATAACGAAAATTTTGAATCCTTTTGTAAACCAGAACTATGGTGCTGGCTACACGTTGAGCGATTTTTTTTGTTTTTTTTTTTAATTATGTGGGTAGGTATATATTTAAAAAAAAAAATTAATTAATTAAGTTTATCGTTGCACACTGAGCTAAAAGCCATAAAAACTGGTATGTTCTAACTATCTTCGGGCACTTCACTTTTATGGTGTGATGAGAAAATAATTTAGGTAGGTTTAACTGTATACATAAAATCGGTTCGCAGAGTACTCGAAAGTACTCGAAAAACCTATGAAATAATGATTTGTAATTATCTCTAATGCGTCAAAAGTAAATACGTAACAAATAAAAATGTCAAGAAAAACCAAGGGCGTGTACTTACGCAGTATTTGCGGTGTATCCCTCGTTCTGAGATGTAAGCGTGTCCTTCACCAAAGAAAACTCCAAGAACTCAGTAAATACAAATTATATTATAAATTATTCCTTATTATCCGTCGGTTAACATTAAGTGTGCAACTTCACAACTCGACTCCCCATCCTCGAATGCCGCCATTTGCCAAGATGTTTTTCCATTCGCCATTTTGACCGGAAACCGCTACTAAAGAGTAAAGTTGATCAATAGATCAACTTTACTCTTTTCCCATATTTATTTTTTTAAATTATAAAAATACAGGTTTAAAAATAATAAATTATACTGACAAAATTATTAAACCTTACAAATACAACAACAAAAAGTCCGCTTTTCGAAAGTTCCACTTTGGTTGTTTATTATTGTAGGTATCCGCATGTTTACTAGTTCGCTTACGCAACGGCGGTCGCTCGTGCTGCGACGTACAGATCGGAATGCGCACGCGCAAGGGGGGATGATAGGGATCAACTAACAATACAGGCTCGTCTGCTAGCAACACAAGTACCCCCTCCAACCCCACATTTAAAACCAAATCAAGTTGACGGCCCGAACAGTTTGGTACCTCGTTGCTCTGAGTGAAATCACAAAAAGACATCACGTACTCAAAGTAATTCACAACATTTACCGAACAAGAATACAAATTGAAATCACCTATTACTATTATTTTTCTATATTTACAACACAAGTTTTCTATGATACCGAAAAGTACTAAATACTCGTCTTCGCTACTGCTCGGCGGTATATAAACTACACAACACACAAATAGAAGTTTAGAATCGATACTACTGTGCACGCCTACTGGAATTAGTTCAAAACATCGGTATTTTATATTTATGTTGTTAGGTATCGGTATAGTTCGCAGCTCGATTCGGTGTGTGGCCACGATAAACGCGCCACCCTGCTTTCGCCCGTCGCTCCGATCGCATCGAAGTATCTGGTATCCAGGCGGTATAATCTCTGCATCGTGTATACCTTCATAACATCCAGTCTCGGTTATAACAATCAAATCAGCATCGATTGATAAAATATTTTGTCTGAAATCTTCCAGTTTCGTTCTCATTCCTCGGACGTTTTGGTAGAACAAAATAATTTTATCATGTGCCGAACTAGGTTTTATTGATGTGTTTATTTGTTGATTTCCGAAACCAAATCCACTCCGAAAATTCTGTATTTACAGGCCACATCTCCGGTTGACAAAGCTTGTTATACACGCTTTCCGGGACCGTTATGCGAAACGAAGCATAATCTCGTTGGGTTTTGTGGGTTATTCTTTCCAGAGTTACCTCCGCCTCACACACTTTCCTCACGTGTTCTGTCAAGGCTTCAGTTGATGTCTCGGGATGCAAACGCCAGACGTGAAGATGTTTTTTCGGCTCTGTTGCTTTAATCGAGCTTATATTTGTATTTTGACCTCTCGTGATTTCTCGCGATTGTCTCTTTTCTTTCCTGTTCTTCACTATTTTCCAATCCTTCGCATCAATTTCTTCCCGTTCTTCTCCGTTGATAGTCTGCCTCGCTCCACTTTCAACAACAGCCGGTGTTATTATCGCAGATTTCGTAGCCACACGTTTGTTTACATTATGCGTGACATTGGAAGCAGGATTCTCAGCGTTTTGCTTTATTACCTCAGCAAAGGACTTCAAGTGACTTTCTGTCTTCTGTTGACATTCATTTTGTATTTTAGTGAGATCTATAATTTTATTTTCTATTTCTAAAATACTTTTGCATTTCTCTTCGACTACCGTCATTTTATAAAAGTCCTGACTTAATTTCTTGATACTATTCTTAGTCTGTTCGACTACAATTTTTAACGAATGCATCTGTTTAGCCTGGTCTTCTAACCGATTCATGACGTCAGATCGAAAAGCTCTCAGCTCATTTAGCAGGACCGCAGTCGTATCAGTTCCGCTGTTAGTGACGGTTGCGTCGGCGCCGGCGGTAGGTTCGCTCGCGATGTCGATGGCAGGTGAATCAACTCGGCCGCCCGCTCCCGCGCCACCTCGACGTGTGTTTACGTTAGTTGTGAATGTCCTGTTTAGTGTTGGTGTTCCGGAATTACCTTTCACTGGTGTATCCAGATTGCTGGACTTCGGATTAGAACAAATACATTCAGGACATATCCACTTGGCCTTGTATTCTTCCGATAGTGACTCAAACACCTCCAGTTTCAAGGCAAGACACTTTAAGTCGTACAATTTCTTGCATTTTTCGTTGGAACATTCCATGTAGTGTAAGTTATATATGTCTTCATTACAAGCACTACACTTTGTGGCCATTTTTCAGTAAAAACCGAATAAATTGGGATTAATAACGAGATGCACGTCCGTTCACGTCAAATGACGGTAGATACAATGATATGTTATAATTGAATCGAATTACTCTATGTTAGCCATTTGACAAGTACATTTTTCATTTACGAAATAATAAACTATTGACTTATAGTCAATAGTCTTTATTTCGTAAATGAAAAATGCACTAAAATAAAATAAAATTTCTTATTGACTATAAAGTCAATAGTTTATTATTTCGTAAATGATGATGATAACTCGGCTGTTTCTATAATGCAAATATTATTTATTCTTTGCATTATAGAAACAGCCAAGTTATAGTAGTAAAAGTGGAGTGAGTGTAATTGGCGGTTAATAACAAAGAATTTTACATGAAGTTTGAGACATCGCGAAAGTCCACGTTTGGTTTTCATTACACTTGTACACTTTCAAGGAAATAAATTAGTAAAAGAAATGGAATAAGATGGATTGGAATTTAAATAGTAGTAGTATTAATAATATACTGTAATGATATAATGATACATAATTATAAATTATACTACTATTACTATAATTTATCAAAACGACTACTATTTTAAAAATGTACTTGTCAAATGGCTAACATAGAGTAATTCGATTCAATTATAACATAATACTTGACACTGGCTACTTTCTAAACGGCCATAATTATAAAAAAAGTACAATCTTTTTTTAGCCCAGATTCTCGACACGCCCGCCATTACTAAATACCAACATTGCAGAAATTTAAAGTTTCGAAATTTTATTTTCAAAATTACTCTCTAGACTTTGCCTGATTTTGATAACTACGTACGGTTCTGTAAGGTACTAATTAGGTAGATTTATATGGCAGTGAATATAAATATTGACGAATGATATTTCGCCCAGAAAAGGAATACACCCGCCATCCTGACGTCAGATTGGCGGCTCACATATTTATTGAGTTTTCTATGCGTACAGAGAGGTACTATTAATTTCTTTATTGGTAGAATTAGGTAGAATTAAGGTAGATTTGAGCCATATTAGATTCATGATAATTTGCTTTTGTACACCCGCCATTCTGATGCACACAAATAATTGGGGGTTATATACCCTGGGCTCCCGAGAGGGATACAACTGGGGACATTGCGCGCATCGGGGAGTTTATTTTTTCATTTTATTACCGCCATGCATCAATTCAGTCTTGTCTCAATATTTTTGTTGTTTATAACATTTGTATAGCTAAAGCGTTGCATGTCTGTAACTACTATTAATCTGTGTATGTTACTGTTCATAATTATAAAACTGCATGTCATATATACTACTACTTATAATTAATTCCATTTGATGTTAGTTTTGATTCCCTGTAAAGGCGTATTTCAGCCAAGCGGTGGATCTATGATTAAATATTTTTCCGTTGGATGATCAGATATGTTTTTTATTAACAAAAAAACTCCCAATCTCAGTTCTACCATTAATTAAAGCATATTGAATTTAAAGTTTGATATAGAGATTGTTAACATAGAAGGCATTTGCTGCTGATGTGTTTTAGCAATTGATTAACCAATTTTTTTTCGGGTTTAGCTATCAAAAAGATTTGCTATTAGCTAGACCTCAAGGGAGACGAGGGGCTCAGCTAAACACGTGTAGACTTCGCACGTTACAAATGATAGGTATCACCATTAATTATTGCTATGTTTAAAATACAATTCGTTTAAGTTATGGACAGTAGGTTAGGTAGTATAACCAGTCGCGTATCATATATTTAAGAAGTAATTTTAGATGCGCCTTCTGTCATGGCTACAAAAACTGAAGGTTATTTAGAATATATGAAACTAGCACCGTCCTGCTGAATTCACTGAAGGTAATTTTTTTTTTATTTTTTATTTAAATAAGAAAAAAACATTAAATTGTTACATAAATTACATCCATAAAACCACTTTTGGTTTGTCTTGGACGTAAGAGGATTCCTCTTTCCTTACAGTACTTAGATCCTTATCAATTTCATATCAGAAAGTATTCACTATAGGTACCTACTGTTGCTACCTTCATAAAATAGCATCAAAAATAATTAAACAATAAACAACATAATTATGTGCAGGAAGGCAGGTAGGTTTACTAGGATTACTTGCCGTCGATTTAGAATATCTCAGTGCATATTAAATCATCACAATCTATCTTTTCATATTATGCCTCTAGGACCGTTAAGGCTTTGTGCTGATAGACCAGTCGGTCAGTGAATCAGTCAATAGGATTTTTAATTTTACATGTATGGATAACGAAGTCTTAGTCGTTCCTACTGTCGGTAACTAAAACAAATCGTTTTATGAATATAGAAATTGAGCATTACATGAGCCTATTACGTATTCAATAGATTTTTAGATATAAGCTGAGCCGATCCCATCGCATCAGCATTCCCCGCCAACAATCTCTAAACCAATGCAAAATTCGCCAATCAGATTTACCTAACAAATACTGCGTAGCTAGCAACGTGATAGTGGGACGTCCTAGCATTTGTTTCCAGCTCATCCCAAGGAAGGCCACGTTCGCTGTGAAGGTACTGGCGAGTAGGGCCGGATCGCGAGACATGTAGTACTCTTCATAGTCGAAGTTCTATGGGTATCACACCATGCTATGTCAGTTTACTAACTCTAAGGGTAACTGAGGCTAGTCTATGTTAATTTATATAGGGTTGAGTTGATCATTATAAATTGTCTAAGTTTGGAGATTAGAAATTCTGTTTACAGATTTCATGTTTATAAAAAAATGGGGAAAAGTGTTGAAGAGTTTTTGTGTTGAAACTATTTAAATTTACACGTTTAGTTATCAAGGTTCATTTTACAGGGACTTAATCGCGTATTATTATTTTCTTACCTCGAAGTTTCGACTATGTTAGGTGTTTGGTAAGGAAATAAATACACTATTAAGACCTGCAAAGTTACCGTATAACATCCGTCGTAATCAGCATCGAAATCCCACTGCGCAAAGGAATAACCTGCGCGGTGAAAACGACAGTGTTGTTTGCATGCATTGCATTTGAAGCCGGCACCAAAGAGTTAAGCTGTGATTGAATGCAAGGTCTCTTGAGCTGCCGCTTTCAATGACAGTTGAACTCGACGGCGTCGCTTTCAAATGCATTGAGATTAACGCTATGGTTTGAACCGCGCAGGTTCTTTGCGCAGTGGGATTTCGATGCCGATTACGACATAAGATGCGCGGTAGCCTTGCAGGTAAACCCTAATTACTATTTGTGTTTATTTGTATTACATCGACTAAACTTATAAGGAGCTTGATGCAATATTTACAAAAGTGCACAGATGGTAAATTATACAGTTTCGGGCTTAGGTAGGGGTATAATATTATATTAGATAGGTTATGGGACAAGCCCGAAGTGCGAGCAGACATTATTTTAGCTATCAGGTTTTTATTTTACCTTTGAACAAAATCGAAATAAAATGAAGGACAACAACCTTTCTAGTAAAAATACATTTAGCTACGCAACTGTGCTAACAGGGAGGTTATTCCTGTACTAGAATTATCTAAGCAAATTTATATATTTTGGATAATTTTAACACGTGAATAGGTGAGCCATCTATTCGCCATCTGGTTGTCGTGATAAAGCGCGTCTCTTGAGACGCCTAGGCTCAGATCAGAGCCTAACTTTTTCGCGCTAATATAACCGTTATATATTTAACCTAAGGGGTATTATTGTGTGTTTATGGTTTTATTTCCGGCAGGCTGAACTACTCTACCCAAAAACAAAAATTACAACCGGATTTGTTAAAGTAACAGGCGCTTTCTTGTAAGTCTGCCTACATTTCGAGTTGTACCCAAACAAACAACAAATAAGATTTTCATCCGTATTAATAATTAGTTTATCACATTTAAAAACACGCACAAACAAAACCCATGGTTAGTAAAGTGAGTGGTGATCGACAAGTACCCGCAAGCATATACTTTCCTACATAAATAAAACACAAGAAGTACCTAAGTGCATTTCATTCAATGCCAAGACAACAAGCGGCCGCCCGAGAAGGTTTTGCCAAGACGATTTCAAGAAATTAATTTCAGCTTTTAGACTATCGACCATCAATTCATAGTCGGAAGCAATGTAGAAACGCTGCATGTCAGAGAACTATGAAACAGACATTTAGTTGTATGATAAGTGTACCGGGATCTTGATTTTCATATGGCATTAGTAGGTAGGTATGCTTAATACCATTCGCTGAAATCTATAGTCCGTACTTTGCCTTTGCTAAGCAAAAACTTTGACTTAAGACGATTTTTGGTCTTTATAAAGCGATCTTTGCAACTATCCAAAGTTCTTACTTAGGAAAGTCAAACTTTTTCAAATATAGAATATAAACCAATCAAAAATAATGACCTAAGCTTTGCTTCTCTGTTAAGACTATGAAATAATTTTTATTTTATTCGTACACTACAAAATTAATTTCGACTATGAATTCTAATTTAAAGTTTATGCTTAGTTCTTGCTAAGCTCAGTCTGAGGAAAGTCAAAGTACGCATTATAGATTTCAGCCATAGTAAGGGTACAGATTCTGGTATACCTATTTGTTAACATTTTATTGTTAGGTAAGAAATATTGAGCTTTTACACTGTGTCCTAAAACTTGCTGGTAAGACGTCAATAAGCAAAAGGCACTTTTTTATTTTCGTGTAATAGTGTGGCTCATATCTTGGGTTTAGTTTTCAAGCACCATACGACTTTTAACAAGACTCATCGACTGCTATTTGAGACAACAACCGGGACCAACCACTTAACGTGCCTTCCGTAGCACGAAGGATAAAATAAGAAAAATATTTTTTTTTATTTTTTTATAGTTAGACTTTCTACTAGTTGACGCCTAGTTCTATTATGCCATAATTCAATGAAAAACAGAAAAGAAAATAACTAACAAGGTAGGTATAAACGCGACACAGTCGCGATAATACTTGTCTTATCGCATTGAATAAAGCGTTAAAGAAACGTTTCAATTCGTTTACTGAAGTTCATTAGTTTTTTTAGCTCAATGTTCCAAAACCTGTAAATGTTAATTAAATCCTCCACAAAACCCAATTACCAAAAGATATTGTAAACTTATATGGATTATTTACCTGCGGGGTGAACGCAAATATGCGTTCGTTTAGCGAATACAATTTGCTTGTGCTTAATATTCCGACATCCCTTGATTTTCTTCCAGATAGACCAAGTTTCTTATTTCTACCTGTAAAGTTAAATTAGCATAGGCTATATGTTAATCCAGAACTCCACCTTTTTTACTTATTTTTTTAAACTTAATAGGCTAGCATTTGACCTCATCTCATCTGATGGGAAGTGACGACAAGGCAAACAATATAACATGCATACCTAGAAGATACCATTCACTCTAGCTTGAAGGCTCCAAGGTTGTAGTTTCAAACCACAAGTGACTCATGGTGGTTTAACTATAATATTAGTCCTTCTAGCGATGGAACGCAGCATTTTAGGTGCAAAACGGAGAGATCATATTCGTAATACCATACTCCGAGAAAATACTGGCATCACAGATATGGGCGACAAAGCTGCAAAGCTAAAGTGGGATTGGGCGGGTCATGTCTGCAGGATGCCTCCTGAGAAATGGACAAAAACATCTACATTCTGGACTCGGGACGCTCGGCGGTGCCGGGGTCAGCCGCGAAAGCTTTGGCGAGACAATCTCAACCGCTTTGAGCCGACTTGGCCAGAGGTTGCAGAAAACCGAGAAAGGTGGAAAGAGATGGGGAGGCCTTTGCCCCGCAGTGGGACAGCGCAGGCTAGTAAAAAAAAGTATTTTAATTATAAACATCATAATATGATAACTAAATATTTACCTAAGTATGTATATAGATGGCTCAACACGCGAGCTGGCTGCACCTCAATGGGTGCAACTTCACTAATAGTCTGCACATGAAGATCATATTCCAACAACTTGTCTCGTATCTCATTGTCCTCAGCTAGGATCACAATCTGCACCACTACATCCGGCTTCTTCTCAGAACATAGTCTTCTGTTCAGAGGGTCTAATTCACCAACTGCTAAGAATCCCTAAAAATATTATAAGTTTGTTTAGTATTAGCTGCTTATTTCGCTGGCACAAACTGCATCAATAGAAGCTCATAATAGCAGAACTCCAGTAAAGTTTTACCATATCAATTCAGTGGTTTTTCGTGAAGCAGGTAAAATATCTTTACAAACTTTTTCAATTACAATAGTAGAAGAATTCTAATATAAATTAACAATTTCCTGTTAGCAACCTACCTCTTGCAAAAGTTTTCCTAATATATACAAAGACTGTGCCCATATAAAAGGACATCGACCAAGTGGTATTCGCTCTTGGCTCCCTGGATCACAATGTTCTAAATCTGCCTTATCTGCAGGAACAGCATATAGTTCCGGAACTAACTTGATCCCATCATCTTTCCTCAACATAATCTTCTCTAACTTCTGCATGTATTCATTTACGTTAGTCTTATCGCCTTGGAAACAGAAGTCCATAATCAGATAACAGAAGAACAATGGCCATTCACATTCAATGTTTTCAAACATTCGAAGTTCCCAAGGTTCGTAATAGAGTCTATTAGGATCTTCACGAGGAGTCTTATGTCCATCTCTTAAGAACCGTTTACAACCATACTTCCCTTGCAACTTAGTTATGATTGTTTCTCTTGTTTTAGCTATAAGTTGTGGATCATCAACGGCAAAAGCTGGATAGCTAATTATAGAAAGTAGACCAGAGTCTAGCTCTTTGCTGTTAGATTCTCTAGGCAACATTGACTGCAGAACAGCTTGACATTTCTGTGCTTCATCGGCTAATACATGAATAACACTAGAAGGTCCCCCTCGTGCTCCAAACAAATCCAACTCATTCATAGCTTCCAGAGCAGCTTTGGCCATCCCGATAGAACTGGCATTGAGTTCAGGAAGACCATGGTTGGTCTTATCACCCCTTTCCCAAATACCGTAATCTGGGGTACAGTAAGCAGATTCAATATAAAATACTAAGTTTTGAATAAAAGCTACTTCATCTAAAGAGAATACAATCTGGAGACCAGATGCAGTCATTTGCGCTAAAATTAGTAGGTACAGGGATATGGCATCAATTTGCAAATGTCCCCACTCATTGTCTTTGACAACAGTACGGCCAGTGGTTGATAAGTATTTAGCATGTAGAGAGTCTAATGGATGTTGTGTGCTCTTGAATTTTTCCACTTTTTCTTTTTGTTGCATCATGGCCATTAGTAACCCTGCAACAATGATTATATTTTACAGACTTTTTTACAAATTTCAAACTAATGCTTTGTTGGTCATATTAACCTTTCGTCAACCGTGTCAACCAAAAAAGTGTATCCCTTGTTTACCAGCAGTTTCAAGGTCACGTTTCGGTTGAACTACTGCATTTGTCTATCCATCACACAAGGAACTAAGATTAGATTGTTAAGTAACGAACCTAATTTACAGTAATTTGTAGAATAAAAATGGTATGGTTGTAAATGGCGGGAAAATGACTTTTCAAACGTGAATTTTTGCAGGCAATATTGATGATACGGACAATTTTTTTTTTCGGAAGTTGATTTATTTTCGTATAGTTTTTCAACCTGCCGGCAGTGAAACCATATTCACAACAAAATACCCCTTATATAAAAAATAAAATTAAATAAACAAAAATCACAGGACGGATCCGTCCTTCGGTCGACAACGCCTTTGGACGGATCCGTCCTTCGGTTGAGGAGCGGTTAATACTAAAATAGGTCTAATAGACCTTAACAGCATGTAACATGTTATTAGATGGGGGTTTCCATATTGTATAAAGACTACATGTATGGAATGAGAAATTGTCTCAGGATATTGGAAATACTGCACAAAGCCAGTTTGTATTAGATTTAAGAAAAACCAAGATTACCTCTCATAAGTTTAACACAACTTTGCTCTAGCTCGTATGTTTTGGCACGATCCTCATCCTGATCTGCGATCTTCTTGAACGCCATAGAGAGCCCCCATACTGCCAGTATGCAGTACAAATTGTCCCTAATCCACGCGTGGTCATTGTTAGGGCTCGCAGGAAACAAACCAGTGACTGGCTGTTGGTGGTCTAAAATTAACTTGTGGACGACTCTCTGGTAATAATCGAGGCGAACTCCGGAGTTACTTCGAGTCCTCATTGTAATGGTTTTTGTGTTCAAGTTAGCCTTTCACGGTTGGCATTGTTTTCCAGTTTATTTA
Organism: Idaea dimidiata; assembly: GCA_949358125.1. Classification (NCBI taxonomy): domain Eukaryota; kingdom Metazoa; phylum Arthropoda; class Insecta; order Lepidoptera; family Geometridae; genus Idaea; species Idaea dimidiata. The sequence goes on along the minus strand of OX442339.1, from coordinate 6,387,393 downwards.
TCACAATTAGTACAAATTAACAAGAGCGCACAATTGTTTTCCTTTTTCTGAAAGAAAACTAAATTGAAAATGTCATTTGAAAGTCGAAAATGTCAAATTGAACATCTGTCAATCAATGGTTTAAAAATTTTGCCGACATGTTTTGCCGACAAAATCAATCTTAAATTAACAAAAATCATAACATAACAAGAAAAACAGTTCGATGCCATACAGAAAAAAAAGTTATAAAGTGTCAACTATACGTCAACTATCAATGTCAAGAGTCTGCTTCCTGCTGTGTTGGTGATGTTTTTGATTTGATTTTTGACTGAATTTTAACATTTTCTTTTATTTTGATACCGATTTTATGATTTTATTTTGCAAAAATACACAGTTACAATACCGTAATGTCATTTCATCGATTGTTATGCCTCTTTTATGTTATATTTATCGCAGCCGTGTTTGGTAATAATTTAACAGAGACTGTTTCAAACAACCATACAAAAAATGTTAATAAAACTCATGAACGACTGAATAATTCTAAACTGACTTTAGTTAGCGAAGGTGGAGTTCTAAATAGCGGCCCAGACTTGTCGTTATCGAAAGAAAACTTATCAAGTTTATTAGCTTTAGAAGAAGAGGTTGGTAAAACGAAGGAAAAACCATCAGTTGCACGTAAAGGCGTGGGCAATATTACGTTACCAGAAAGTAGTGTAGGACACGAGAATAGTACAATCGACGCATTAAATGCAAAGAAAATAGTATCAAACACTACAAACAAAAAAAGTACTGTTGTAAAAAGTCCAAACATTTCAACTGTGCAGACCACACCAGAAGTACATAGAAAACCTCTGATATTATCTTATGAGGCACTTGCAAGTTCAGATACCGATATTCATGCGCCTGTTCCATCATCTAAAACACAAACAAACAACCAAATACCTTCTCCGAATGAGAATTCTATAATACAGAAATATGCAGCTAAAGTGAACAGTCATCCAGGTATGGTGATGCCAGTTGTTATTACAATATTGGTTGTGCCAATGTTTGCTGTAATTGGATATATGGCGGTCCGACGGGGGCAGGAAGCATGGAAAAATAGACACTACAAAAGAATGGATTTCTTATTAGATGGAATGTACAATGACTAAACTGTTACAATAAATAACACTGGCTGTCAAGAAAACGAAATTAAAAGTAAAACACATATTTTTTTTAAACTTATATCCGAGTTGTCTCAAATGTTGAATGCCAGTATTATTTAACTGAATCTATTTTGATGTGCTACTCAGTAAATAAGTTACTTTGTGATACCAGAGAGCAATAATGGTGATAAATGAACACCATCAAAAAGTGCCTTTGTAAAAAAGTCTTCCATAATTTAAAGTATGTGTTGAAAATATTGTGATAAAAAAGAAAATATTTTTATAATAATAATCATTGTTATACAAAGGAATTTTGTACATTTTTGATAGTCTAATTTATATTTTTAGAAAAACATTTATTGTATTGGAAAGAAACTGTCACTTTGATTTGTTTTTCAAATTATTTTGTGAACAATTGTATTATTATTTAGTTTGAAAAACCTACCTAATAGATTATTTAATTCAAGATTAATATTTGTTAGGGTTTAAGTATTTTGTATAGATCTACCTGTTACAAAGAATGGTTTGATTATCTGTACCTACCTACTGTTTCAAAAAAGGAATACCTAAAACTACCTTACCTACTACTCAACCTGAAATAGTTCTTTTCCATCCATAGGTTGCCTGGATGAAACCACTTACAAAGATAGGGCCATTAATATATGGCCACAATAATTGGGTTTCAAGCTTTTTCTTAATTTTTTGTAATTGTTTTCTATTTTTACTTCTGCATTTTTTTAATTAGTGCACCTATTGCACTTCAAAAATAATTAATTGTTAAGTATTTTTCACATTTCCTAATTTAAATTTAAATAAAAATGGTTTTATCTAAACAAGGGTGTTTCAGAGACTAACGTTGTTTTACTGGCTGGCACCGAGCACCAATAGGTAATTATCTTTTTATAGAAAAAATATGTGCGCTATTAACTTCGCGCTTGCGATGAAGGAAAACATCGCGGGGAAATCATTAGCGTCAAGATGGCGGGACCAACTCTCCAATATTAAAATTTAATATTGCCAGATTTAGTACCAAATTGGTACTGTTTGGTACCTCAGTTAAAAAAATTGGTACCTCTTTAGTTTAGAAGATATTTAACAAAAACCGTAGTCCCGCCATCTTGACGTCAAGATGGCGGGCCCCCTGAGAAAAACAACTCGGAGCTAAAAATAACTTAGGTACAGATTTAGTACCAAATAAAACCTAAATTAAGCCGAACTTGGCTAAACTAAGCCGAACTAGGCAAGCTAAGCCGAACTAAACTAAACTAAGTCGAAATAACGTGAATTAAGTCGAACTAAGCTAAACGAAGCCGAACTAAGCTAGCTAAGCTAACTATGTCGAATTAAGTTAAACTAAGCTAACTAATTAGGAACTAAAACTGGCACGGGAATCGAAAATAAAAACGAAAACTACTTTGAACAACTTTGTAGTAAAAAAAAACCTAATATAAATCTTAAGCCAAAGCTTCTATACAAATCCAAACTTAGTTTAAAAAAAACTAAACTAAGACACAGTACTATATGGCCATATTAGCAATATCGGTGCTGTATCAGACCGAAAGAAACAAAAACTTATTAGTAGGTAGCGGTTTAAACTGTTTATATTTCTTACCTACATTCTTCTTTAAAAATGGCTTTTCCTTTCGGACATTTGCCAGTGTCAAGTATTATCAATATTTGCAAGTTCTACCTACATTACTTGTTGAAGGCTATACGTGTTTGAATCCCGCCGGAAAATAAAAAAAATAAAAAAATGTTTCCGTTCTAGGAGAAAATCCGTTTCGTTTCCGTTCTATGTATGTATAAATATCGATTGTCTGGTAATCACTTCGGCGGAGTTTTGGCGGGAATGCGTTGGGGAGATGTGTTGCTAAATTTTCATTTTTGTGAAACTTAATTCAAATGCGTGTAAATTGAATTTTGGGGCATATTAATCTTAAGGCATATAGCTTAGTGTTCTCTCCAAAGCTCCATAAACAAACATTGTAAAAAATGGCCCTCTTTTTACAATGATTCCCTCGACTTGACTTTAACTATGACGACTTGACTATTTTGTTCGATGCAAATAACTTGTAAATATTGATAATACTTTACACTGGTAAATGTCCGAATGGAAAAGCCAATATAAAGAAGAAGAAGAAGAATCACTTCGGCGGCCGCCATCTTGGTCAATGCTTGTCCTTGCCACTGAACCTCTGCTGTGAAGTACATACATTACCCTCGCTGAAACACTCTGTGTAAAAATAAAAATACTTATTAAAATATAAGGTGAATATTCGTGTTAAAAGGATTTTCTGTAGGTACCAATTAGGTACTAAATCTACAAATATTAAAAAATACGAAAATACTTACGGAAATATGATTTTTAATAATTACCGCGACCAGGGTTTTTGATAAATATCTTTTAAACCAAAGAGGTACTTATTTTTTTAACTGAGGTACCAAATATTACCAATTTGGTACTAAATCTGTATATAAGTTATTTTTAGATCCGAGTTGTTTTTCTCAGTGGGCCCGCCATCTTGACGTCAAGATGGCGGGACCAGGGCTTCTTGCTAAATCTGACAATTAGTTTTAATATTGGAGAGTTGGTCCCGCCATCTTGACGCTAATGGGAAATCTACATTTTAAAGTCACGTACATAATATATACAACCAATCTGTTATGATGAGGCTAACTACTTACAGACAACACTCAGCGAAACCATTTTGGTAGGACAATAAAGCGTACCCTATGCTACGAGATGGTTCGCTGACCTTCGTAGGCTAACGAGCGATCGTGGGGTCTTTACTATAAACCACCCAGAGCCTAGGAACGTTTGTTACTCCTCGTTTACTCAGAGTTTACTGCGAACTATTATACTACCTACTCTTTGCCCCCAGCCGAGTGCTTCTCACAAATAGTGAAGAAACTTTCCTTACGTTAATCTTCCCCATATTCAATTTTAATTTCAATCCCGCGTTATTGCAAAGGATTTACTTTTTTTTTTACAAATAGCAAAGAGCTGCTACCAAAGGCAACCACTGCTGCGAATTAGCAGTGATTGTCCTGACAAATAAACGCTTCTCTAGTATGTAAAGATTTATCTATGCGCACGCTGAACAAAACAGAGAACAGTAGGGTTATTCAGAGAGCTACGGAACGCCGCCGAATTCGAAACAAGAGAGGCAGTCTTAGTGTTGCCGATCAATAGTCGACTATCGATAGCATATCGATAGTCTATCGATAGTTCATTAAAAAACAATAGTATCGATAGCCTATCGATAGTATCGATACTATCGATGGTATCGATACTATCGATAGCTTGGTGTGTACTAATACTATCGATTACCATCAATTCTATCGATACTATCGATAGTATCATACATTAAAAATAACTAAACTAGCGATAGTATCGATACTATCGATAGTATTGCATGAGAGCACTCGATACTATCGATAGTATCGATACTGTCGATTGTTTCGTACCATCGATAGTGGCCTAAAATTCAATAGTATCAATCATCTTAATAAGTTGCAGTGGGTAGAATGCCAGTGAAGTTTTGTTCAGTGTTGTTTTGTCAACAGTTCAGTGTTGTTTTGTCTAAGTCCAGGTGGACAAGCATTATTTGGTTTGCATTGGTTATTCTATCTGATACTTGAACACCGCACTATGACTGATACTATCGAAATTTAAGCAGAAATCGATAATATAGATTAATCGATAGTATCGATACTATCGATACTATCAATAGTTAGTTTACTTTTAGTGCATAATACTATCAATACTATCGAAAATATTGCTTTTTATTATATAATACTATCAATACTATCGATAGTATCGATAGTATTATTGTAAACCATGCTATCGATAGTATCGATAGTATCGATGCTATCGATAGTATCGATAGGCCTATCGATAGGGTACATGATTTTCGATGTAAACCATCGATAGTGAAACTATCGATATTTCGGCAACACTAGGCAGTCTGAAGTACCTAGGTACCTAGATGTTTTGGTATCATGCCACTGCATGCTTATTTTTGAGCATACTTATTTTTAAGCAAATGTATCTGGACCCTTAGCATATTTTATGTGCTCAGGCTTCAACATCTTTCGACATTTTTATTTTAAAACTAAACTGAGAGTTTATCTCGTATGTAATCCCTGTCGCATTCATCGAAAATTGCTTATTATTTTCTGACGCAATGTTTTATAATATTTTCGTTTAACCTTTGGAGCATGAGAAAATTATAGTTGAATAGATATAGGTGAAATTTTTTGAAAATAAAGAAAATAAATAAAAGATAATTGAAATTTTCTGATGCTCCAAAGGTAAAAGCGTTTAAATTACATTGTTTCCTGCATTTTAGTGTAATTTCAAGACGAAACTTATTGTTTCGAAGCCTTATATCTATACTTATAATAAAATAGTAACTCAGCGGTGTCTGTTTTTCAAAGATATTTTGAAAAAACTATTTTTAGGGGTATGTACTAACGTAACAGACCCCGTTTGGGTCCGTTTGTCTGTTTGTCTGTGCGTTTGTGCGCGCTAATCTCGGAAACGGCTGGACCGATTTCAATGAAATTTGGTATGCAGATAGCTTAAAACTTAGATTAACATATAGACTACTTTTTATCCGGATATCAAGTCCGGATATCCAGATAAAACATAAAAACTGCGTAATTTCGTTGTTTTTGAATAATCGGCATCCATCGTCATTCATCGTCATCGATCGTTATGCATCGTCATCATCACTTGATGACATACAAATTTTTCCTAACTTCTTCTACCTACTGCAGTGCAAAAATCCACACTTAAACGGACGACCAGGGAAGTACTGATGATGCCAGGCGCGGCAGCACCGGCTTCAACAGTACTTCAATGGGCGACCGTTTAAGTGTGGATTTTTGCATTGCGGTAGGTAGGTGTAAGAACAACGCGGTACCGCGACTTGCGCGGGTGAAACCGCGGGGCGCAACTAGTCATATAATATTACTATACTAACCTAAGCACATTTTAGTCAAAAAAATATTTTTTTGCCTTTAAACGCTTTAATCTAAAATATTCAAAAATATTGCATCGAAAAATAAGGAATATTTTTGTTGAATCCGACAAGGATATTTAGCTTAGCTCGTATATACCCCTTAACAACCATTCGAGTAATCTTAGGGGTTAACAGATATTCGCATATTAAATATCTCCGAATCCCTACCCCATCCCTAGTAAGATCGTCGAAGTGTCAGTTCAGTTCAGTCAGTCAGTTTGTCACAAAGCTGTCATTCGTGTTCTTTGATGAACGGAACGGACAATCGAAGGGAAGAATTGAAAATATGTTTTTATTATTTTTGTGAATATCTTGTGAAATTAATTGTGTATTATTTATAAGTTCTTGTTTTTCATAACTGTATTTTAATGTAGTTTAGTTTCTACATAAAATATTTCCTAACAAAACAGCTGAATCTAACCTTGGCCACTACAAGTACTTCAGACTCCGTTTTGGTGAGTTATGATTTTTAATTCATTTCTACAAAGTTTTAAGGTATTCCATCGCTGCATTTATCTTGTAAGTAGGTACCTATTTTACTTAAATGTTTAATAAAATTAGAAAATAGCCACATATTAATAGCCACTAAAATATGTAATTTTCTGGAGAATGTACCTAATGAATCTATTAATTTATTCCTGTTCATGATATTCGTAGTTCAATGAACAGATACCCATCGATAAAAGGCCTAGTTAGTGAAAATGTAGTTTTAACCGAAATATAAAAATAGTGAAATGTTTATAGCAAAGGATTGAAACCCTGTATTTTTACCACAAATTTTAATGTCTTAATTTGGTAAAAATCCTGATAATGACATGGAACTGCTTATTCCCTCATTGTCAGACCAGACCTCAGACTCATTGGGTTGTTTTTTTTTATTGGTATTATTTTTGAACACTATTTCATGATGTAGGTAATTGACAATGCTGTCTCAGATGTAGCCTTCACCTTTATAGGTACTTGTTTACTTCGAGGACCCCAAATTTTTGATACTGGGGAAACAATTCCGCAGTATCGAACCCGCTTTAGAACATTTTTCTTTATTAGGGTTTTGTAGTCAACAAGAAACCCTTATAGTTTGAATATCTTTTTATTTTATAACTGACTAGCTGCGCCCCGCGGTTTCACCTGCGTAAGTCCCGTTCCCGCGGGAATATCGAGATAAAAAGTAGCCTATGTGTTAATCCAGGTCCCCAGCTACCTATATTCCAAGTTTCATCGCATTCGGTTCAGTAGTTTTTGCGTGAAAGAGTAACAACCTCACATACATACAAACTTTCGCGTTTATAATATTAGTAAGATAGGCGATTATCTCTAGCTATGACAAAGTGGTATAAGATGTAGCATGCTGACTTAGAAGAAATGAAAATGACAGTAGATTTTCTTTTATATTCTTATTTTCTTCAAAACAAAATCAACTCAATATTATTAAGACATACCTACTTTCACGACTGAATGACTTAATAAGGTAGGTATTTTGTAATTCTAATTAATTATTTAAACTATTGTATTAACTTTAAACAACTATGTTGTCCTCTGTCATTTGGTTAATATTACTCTGTACTTGTTACTTACCTACTGATGCAGTATTCAGCAGAGTAGGTATAAGCCTGCACCTTTATTTCTACATACTTTTTAATCTTATATGATATCTGGACATAATAATACTGTATGATAATCAGTGGTCGAAATAGGTAGGTATATGTTAACATTGACATGCCTGCGTGACAGGATAAAAAATTAACAATTAAATTTATTTTTATTATGGACTAGTTATATTACTCTGATTGGAGTGTAAGTAAAGTGTCGGAGAATAGTATTCAACTGTTGAATAACATTCTCATAGGTCACAATTACACACAATTAATTTTATAATTAGGTTAATATTCTGTGATTTTCTTTAAATTATTAATTTTCTGTTTTCATGATTTATACAAATTTGAACATAGTTTGTTTTATTTTCATTTGCTCTTCTTAAATCACAACAAAAAAAATTAGATTTCCTTTTGACAAAAGGCCCCAAAATTTGACTACATGGTCTAATTACAAAAAAATCAACATAATATCTATTCCAACCTCTGATCATCATAATATTAATAATATATCTCTAGACTTGGAGTTCTAATACATACTTTATTGCTCCACTTGAAGTAGATGAATTACTTTTAAATTCTGAATTTACTTTCTTTGTATGCCAGGTTTAAGTCTGAGCTACCTATTGGTTATAGCTGTACCTACATTAAAATCCTATTATAAACATATTTCATTTGTCTGTACAGAATAAAAATGACAATAGAAAAACTAATGTGATGATGGTTTACCTAAAACAATTGAAGATACAATGAGTGCTCCAAGTGGATGTGTTAGCTGCAGTAATGGATCCCAGCAGTTTGACAGCAAACATGAGGTCAACTGTTCAGAGGAGGAGGATGTACAAATACAGCTAGCACCGCATGTGCAAGCATATCTCGCACAAAATCATTCCACAACTAATTGCTGTGGACTTGCCATACCCATCGCTTTTGAGAGAGCAGCTGCCGGCACCTGGTGGAACCCTAGATTTGACTCTGAAGTACTCGAGGGCCAATACAGAAACAGTTCCTTTAGACAAATAAGACTAAGATTTAGGTAAGTCTATAATTGCAGTATCATCTATCTGCATGAATACCTTTTTATATTATTATTGTGTGTCAACCAAATCCATTTGGCACTTGTTGTTGATGTATTTTATTTTTCCTTTTTCAGATTTGCACTTTTATACATATTAATATTTTCTATATCATGGTTCATTTACTTTGTCGTCCTTGGCTTGAATGGTGTGACAGTAAAATGGCCATTTCTGTGTTCTCTATTCGCTGGGGTCCTATTGATAACCTCTGTAATGCTGTTTGTTACATTTACGAATATTTACAAAGTATACACTTTAAAGTTGTCCTTGGTAATGGCACTCGCTCTGTGTACCCTCAGTTTGTCGTTAGTGACGTTGACCACCCAGCTAGAACTAGAGCGCTCCCAAGCCGCAGACATCAGTCAATCAGGACATTTCACTATGTGTATTGAGATACTACTGATTATATACACGCTCACACCTTTGCCATTGTATGCCTGCGTCATTATCGGAATCCTATATTCGATAGTGTTCGAGGTTCTGAATATTGTGTTGCACCTCTCTGAACAAGAATGGCTATGTCCCGGAATGTTTGTCAGAGTCCTACTTCAGCTCTGTGTCCACATAATCGGTGTACATATTTACCTCATGACCTTTGTAAGAATGCGCGGCACTTTCATGAAAGTAGGTCAGAGTTTACTCGTACGACGGCAACTAGAAATGGAAAAGCAGTTAAAAGAAAAAATGATACATTCTGTGATGCCACCGAAACTCGCCAGTTGGCTCATGGAGGAGCAAGTAACCGAACCCGATACTATACTTAAAACGCATATTCCACTCCATCAGAGAAATTCGAATCCCGGAGCGTCGGATATAAAATCTTTATTTAGGCCGTTCAATATGAGTTCCATGGATAACGTTAGTATATTGTTCGCCGACATCGTTGGATTCACTAGAATGTCGAGTAACAAAGGTGCTGAAGAATTAGTCAATATACTGAACGATCTATTCGAGAAGTTCGATGAGCTCTGTCAGATGCATGGATGCGAGAAGATATCTACATTAGGAGATTGTTATTACTGCGTGTCCGGTTGTCCGGAACCGAGGCCAGACCACGCCACGTGCTGTGTCGAAATGGGTTTAGGTGAGTCACGTCCAATCCACGTCCTAATTTATCGTTTACCTGATCGGTAATTCCGAACGTATTTCATATTCAGATTCAGAAAACATCTGGCTACGCGACAAGGTTTTTACGGTTCGTTTTTATTTTAGGTATGATCGATGCGATTCAGGAATTCGATAGGGAGAGGGGGGAGGGCATCAATATGCGAGTTGGGGTTCATACCGGAACCGTGCTGTGTGGGATAGTGGGGACGCGGAGGTTCAAGTTCGATGTGTGGAGTAACGATGTATCATTCGCGAACAAAATGGAATCAACGGGCAAGCCGGGCCGTGTACACATTTCAGAGGAGACCAGCCGGTTCCTCGGCGGATCTTACGTTCTGGAAGAGGGCGAGGAAGTATTTGGTAAGAATCGCCTTTTAAGTCGTTTTTTTATGTATTCGATTATTAGGTGTTAAGGTGATTTTGTACCGAATGCACGCTAAATTCTGAAGAAGAAGAAAAAAAAAACGTAATAATCAGCCAGTTACAAATCGAAATGTTTGATTAATTTGTAATATGGAAGTTGCATAAATCTAAAACATTATCTGACTATTGAATATTTTAGAAGGCTTTTAGATTATCTCAATTTTACTTATGAATTAAGCGTCAGTTACAATTTATGACAGTTTCATTTGAATGTAGGGTATCTTCAAAGCCAACTTCGTAAGGCTCTGTAGATATCTCTCACAGCTACAATCGCGAATTACAAATAACGTAACATTGCGATTTCAAACCGCCCTGTTTTTTGTGGAAACTATTTTCGAATGTTTCAAGCATCCGGTCCGACATACACTTAAAAACTATTTTTTGTTTAGGTCATAAAACGTATTTCATCGAAGGTCGGCAGCTATATTCCGCCCACGAGTACGATCACTGCCTGTCACCCTCCAATCCTTTAAACTTACGTCTTATCATATCTCCTGCAGCTTCTCCCATGTCCGTTCTTTCGTTTCCCCAGTCCCCGATTCCTGTGGCCTCAAAGTTCTTAGGTGACAAGCGCCATAAGCCCGATTCAAATTTCCTTTCACCCGGTGGTTTTACGTTTCGTAACAAAGCGAGTTCCCTGCCTAGTATATTAGATTCGGATGCGGAGTTGGACGATAAAAGGGATAAAGTTTTCCCCGAAAGGAATGGCAGCTCGTCGAAAAGTCCGACGTCAGTTGGTAAGTTTTCTATAGAATTATTTACTTATAGCCGAACCATGTAACTGAAAATGTTCCCGGGTTAAGAGGTTTGCCGGAGTTTTGTTGAAATGGTAAGGGGTGAGGTGACACCCGCCAATAAGATTGTTTGGGGGCTGTGACCGTGAACAGCCGACTTATTTGTTGAAAACCAATACGAAATAAATAGTATGAATTCTACTGGCACGTTTATGTGATATTGTTGTCTCCCAATATCTAATATCTACCAATTTAGCGAGGTATTCCGCGCTACCATGATCGTTTGTCGATGCTATGTCGTCCTTTTGTCGTTCAAAAAAATAAAGTAAATTTGAAATAAAAAATACCACAACTACTTTGAAAAACCACAGACAATTAAAAATAACCTTTTTTTAGTTCTCTTTTTTAATTATTTGATGTGTATTTAATTTAAATTTTTTTAGCTAAACGACAAAACGCGACGACTTATAAGACATCATGGTAGGGCCCAATAAATGTGCACTATTACAAACTACCAGGGCTTCGAGATTTCACTCGCGTAATACTCACTCTCTTGGGAATATCGAGATAAAAGTGTGTGTTAATCCATATGTCCAGCTACCTGCATAACACGTTTCGTCGCAATCGATTTATCAGTTTTTGCGTGAAGGGGTACAAAACGTAGTTCTTACTTACGTAAACTTTTACCTTTATAAAATTTTGCAGACTAAACATTGCTTAGAAATAGAAAGCCAATTATAGGATCTCACGTGTTAAAATTGGATTAACTTAAAAAATGGGGTGTGAGCGTAAGTTAATATCTAACAAAATATTTACAATATTATGAAAAGGATTAGTATTATGAAAAGGATTAAACTCTTCAGCTTTATAATATTAGTATAGTATAGAAGTATAGATTTATACAAGACCAGTTTTTGTCTGTGCTTTTGTTTTGCATGTCGTCCGTGCCTCGTCCTTGCCTCGTCCGAGCCACGTCCGAACTGTCTTTATACAAAAGCAGCCCGTTACCGCCTCGGTCTGGACCAGGCCCGGTCTAGTATAAATCATCAGCTAAAATTACTACCGCGACGGAATTACGGTTTATAATCGCACAATTTAACTTAGCGAAATAACTTAAGTAGAAGTATGGAAAACTTTGTTATCGAAGTACAGAGGCGCTTGCCGATAAGATATAGAATGACTCCATTATGAGAAAGGTGACGCTCTTTGTCACTCGTGTCACGACTAGCAACTATACGGTTAATCAATATATGATAAACACTGGACATTTTAAATGGACCCTAAAAAATACGTTCTCTTCCATAATATCTAGCGCACTATAAAAACCAGTGTGTCAAATGTCTAGTGTACTAAAATGACCAGTCATAAAAAGTGTAGCGTCTCAAAATGACGAGTATCAAAAAGTCTAGTTCCACAATTACCTACTATCTCCACTCGAGTTAGGCATTCCAAAAAATAATGTGAAATGGATATAGGTAATGGAAGATTGTGCCTAGCAAGACCTAATAACCTATTGTACCTCAATTAAGGTGTAGGTTCAAACATTATTATTAAAAGTGCTTTCCTGCAGGTACATTTCCAATTTTTCAATATCCGAAGATTTAATCTAAAATCTCACTTTCTTAATCTTTAGCCGGTTTATAATAACAACATTTTTCGGCTGAAGTTTAAAAAACCGGTTGGACTGCGAGACGTTCCGTACCTATCCATTATGCCGAAATAATAAAATAAATTCGCGTTTGTTGAACGGAAGTTCCACTTAAATATTTATTTGATTCTGTTGTTGTAGCCGCAACAGAAATACATCATAATGTGAAAATTTCAGCTATTACAGTCTTATGACAGACAGACAGTGGAGTCTTAGAAAAAGGGTACGATCCCCAAAAACCATCAGAAACCGACGGATAGTCTTTTAAGGTCCCTACACGCGCTAAACTGAAAATCCCTGTCGTAGTCATCGAAAGTTGTTGAATATTTTCTGACGCAATGTTTTAGAATATTTTCGTTTGTAGCGTTGGTAAACGACATTGTTCACTTTTTTGTGTTCATTTTATGGAACAATGTCATTTATAAACGCTACAAAGAAATTTGGTGTTCAATTTAGGAAACAATGTTTATTTACAAACGCTACAAACGAAAAAACTCTTAAATATTGTGTTAGAAAATAACTAACAATTTTCGATGAATCCGACAGGGATTTTCAGGTTAGCGCGTATAGGGGCCTTAAAGTTAAATAAATAAATAAATAAATAATAAAATAAATCCTGTGACGAACACACAGCGCCATCTAGCCCCGTGGTAAGCTGCTAAGCTTGTGTTACGGTGGCTAGACAACGGATATACTAATTATATTTATTTTTCTTTTGTAAATACATACATATTATACATAGAAATACGCCCAGACCAGACACAAATATTTATTTTTAAGCATAAATATTTGCACCCAGCGGGAATCGAACCCGCAACCTTCTGTATTGCAGCCAAGCGTTCGCCCGACGCGCCACAGAGGTCGTCGAAATACGACCTCTGTGTCAAATAAATGACCTTACCTGAACCACTTAATACTAAGATAACTACAATACAAACACTGGGAGTTTCTTCACCTGGTTTTGTGTAATTTCTAAACAAAGACTGCTTTATTCGAGATGTAGAGCAGGCTTTATTCTTTGCATATCGACGCTTAAAAGGTAATAGGGGATAAGCGACACTTTGGTCCAAAACGACTTTTAAATGCAGTCTTACTTGAAATTTTCCGCTCTATCGAATGCGCTCACTCCTGTGGCTCTACGTTGATCTTTTTGTCGCTTGAATCCAAGCACTTTTAAATGTCATTTTGGTATTACCGACCGTATTTTAGGCCTTTTTTACTATAAAGGTGCTTGTACCATCGTAAAAATAGCACTATTTTTGACTTGTAGTCGGTAATGTCTCTTTACTTTTTACCGATGTAGAGATTCGGGGTGCTTATGTTTCGCTACCATAAACATGTGTTTGAAAAGTTAGAACTTATACCTCTTTACCTTTGTCATCAAAAGTATTAAGCATCGGTTATACGTTACTACCATTCATAAGGTTACAATATAGTTGCCGCTTATACATAACTACCAAAATCGAATTTAGTATGACCTGTCACTTATACCTTACTACCACTTGCAACGGTACAACACCGTCGACGTTTATCCACTATTACTAAAATATAATTTAATATTGAAATGTCGGTTATACCCTACTACCAATTACTATTATAATACAATACTGTCGCTATTGCTATACTACCTCAAAATGATCATTCGCTAATTGGTAATTACGCAAACATGCATGAGTGTCCACTCCTTTTCTGAAGTACCTTTTAAGAAGATACGCCTGAGTAGGTACATTATGTTATTTCTAAAACTTTATTTTTGTAACTCTGTAACTACTTTTTATAATTGTCTTTAGGTCATCATCATCATCATATCACCTGTAGGACATCCACTGTTGAACATAGGCCTCCCTTATCAATTTCCAGCCAAGGCGGTTGAATGCAACCTGCATCCACCGCTGGCTCGCGGTCTTAACCAGGTCATTCGTCCATCGCGTCGGTGGACGTCCTACGCTTCGTGTTCCGGTCCGTGGTCTCCACTCGAGAACTTTTCAGCCCCATCGGCCATCCGTTCTCTGCGCTATTTTACCTACCCATTGCCACTTCAGCCAGCTAATCCGTTGGACTATGTCGGTGACCCTTGTTTCTCCACGTATCTCCTGAATTTTGATTCGATCCCGTAGAGAAATACCAAGCATAGCCCTCTCCATTGCACGTTGAACGACTTTGAGCCTGTACATAAGGCCTATCTACGGTGAAACACCACGTCTCAAATCCGTATGTCATCACTGGTAACACACACAAATTGAAGACCTTTGTCTTCGGGCACTGATTTATTTTGGACGAAAAGATGTTGGAAGTTTCCCGAACGCTGCCCATCCGAGTTAGATTCGACGATTGACCTCTTTCTCGTCTTCCTCTTTCTTGTCCAGCTAGATAGGTCCAGCAACATGGTCATTTGACATGACTTTCGTCTTGTCCATGTTCATCCTAAGGTCTACCCTTTAGGAGACTCGATTAAGGCCTTCTAGCATATTGCCGAGCTCTTCCATCGTCTTTGCCATGACAACGATATCGTCGGCAAACCGAAGACAAGTGATGTATTCGCCGTTAATGTTGACGCCAAGTCCTTTCCAGTCTATGAGCTTGAAGGCGTCTTCCAGAGCGGCCGTAAACAGTTTCGGAGATATGACATCTCCTTGTCTGACGCGTCTCTTTAAGGGAATGGCCTTCGAAGTCTGTTCCTGTACTCGGATTGGCATGATGGCGTTTTTATACAAGCTCTCAATACTTCGATGTGTCGATAGTCAATTAGGCATCGCTGGAGAGATTCGAGCCCAGCCCATGTCTCGATCGAATCAAAGGCTTCTCATAGTCCACAAACGCTAAGCAAAGTGGCAAGTTATACTCTTCGGTCCTCTGTATAACTTACCGAAGCGTATGGATATGGTCTATGACACTGTAGCCTTTTCGGAACCCGGCTTGTTCGGGCGGCTGGACGTCATCAAGCCTGCGCTCGAGACGATTCGCGATGACCCTTGAAAACAACTTATAAACATGGCTCAAAAGCGAGATAGGTCTTTAGTTCTTTAATAAGGTATTGTCACCTTTCTTAAATAACAAAACCACCACGCTTTTGTTCCATTCTTCTGGCGTTGTACCATCAAGCAAGACGGCATTGAAGAGTTTCTGAAGGACTTTAAGTACCGGTGATCCACGCGCTCCATTCAGAAGCTCTGTTTTTATCTGTTTTTATTCTAATCTCGTACAGACTAAATTAATGTCCGGGATATCCTCGGTGTAGTGTCGGGTCATTTTGACTCGCGGGTCTCTAGCTAAACTGCTAGCAGGTTTAGTGAACGAATCGTATAGCTATCCATAGAACCTTTCGATTTCCCTCAACACTTCGACTTTAGTGGAGGCTACGCTGCCGTCATCTTTCTTCGGCTTCGTCATCTGGCTTTGCCCAATAGACATATCCCTTGCGAACCTTGGAGCCCTTGTTCCACTCGATCGTATCCTTAATACGCAAGGTATTAAGGAACCGATATCGTGACGCAAGGATTTCCAAATTCGTCTATTGAGCCGCCTATGTGAGTCCACATCATCGGGATGCTGCAGTCGCAGTGATCTCCGCTCAGCCATGAGGTTAAGGGTGTGATCAGAGAGTTTCTGAGGCCTATTTGTACGGCGGGTCTTAAAGTACTTAGACCCCACCATAGGGACAGATTCAACAAATTTGCTATTTATATCGTTCACCAATGCAACATCAGCTAGGCAGTCGAAGCGGTTGGAAAGCTCAAGTTGAAAGCTTTTGAGGTTTTGGATATGGGCACAAGTAGGACGGAGCGTAGACTTCATCAACCGAGACCGTTCAAGTCTAACGTTCATATTCAATGTGCTGCTGGTTTTCACTCTGTGGATCACAGATAAATCATTGAATAATTATCCGTTTCTTGTTGGTCATGATGAAGTCAATCTCATTTTTCCTGGAACCATCGAGACTCATCCAGGTCCATTTCCTGTGAGGCGGCTTCTGGAAGAACGAATTCATCATAAAGAGTCCCACCTTCTCCTGAAAATGGGCCAGCCTGTGTCCGTATGGTTGCGCTGCTCATAACCAAATTGCCCCACTGTCAACTCATCATCGCTTCTCTTACCCAGGTTTGAGTTTGAAATCCTCCATAACAACAGTGAAGTGAGTTTTAACGATATGGTAACCCTATCATCATGTCCTCATACATGGTCTCAACTTCCTCATCTGAGTGTGTCGAGGTCGGTGCATATACCTGAGCAACTTTAAGGGAATATCTTTTGGATATTCGAAGTGTGAGGTATGCGACCCTGCTCGACACACTTTCGATGGTAATAATGTTGCCAACGAGGGATTTGTCAACGAGAAACCCTATCGCATTTTGGGATTTTATTTTATTTTATTTTATTAGGTATAGTTACAGGTCTCAGACTACAATCTTATAACTAAAACAATTTACGACAAACTGATCTATAACAAATCTGGGACCCACTTATAAACTACACACAACTTGCACAAATGAAACATGCACAGTTAGACTTTCTACAGACTGTTTTTACAGAACTATTTTGAAATAGTTAAGAAGCCTGCTAAATGTGTACATACATAATATAAACACTAAACAGTTAAACAATAAGGTACAAGAGGTCTGACTAAAGTTTAGATTTCAACAAAGATCGTACTTTTAATTTGAATGAACAACAGCTAAGATGAAACATATCCTCCTCGCTCTGGCATACATTATCATTGTAAGTTCTACACATTCTGCTGATAGGGTCATTGTAAGAGACATTGTTGTTTGTATATGGTGTGCTGAACAATTTAGGAATACGAACCGATCTCGAAGGCACTCTAAAGTGGACAAAACTCAGCAGCTCTCCATTAATGATCCCGTTACATATCTTGTAAAGCAGTGTCAGATCTATCAAATCCCTACGTAGTTGCAAGCTCAATAAATTAAATTTTTGCAGCCTATCACTGTAATCGGGGATTTTCCTCCTCAAACCTAGCCGACAACATAGCCTCCGAATAAACCATCTCTGTAGTGCTTCAATTCTATCAATATGAGTAATGTAGATAGGGTACCATACTGAAGAGCAATATTCGAGTATAGATCGTACCAGGGATATGTACAACGTGATCCAGGTGTCGGAATTTTTAAATGGTTTCAATACTTTTGACAAAAATCCTAACATTCTATTAGCTTTCCCGGTAATGTAATCGTAATGATGTCTGAAAGATAATTCGTTGTCGAAGTAAACTCCGAGATCACGGACTATGTAAACTCGCTCTAAAGGTACGCTATTTATATAATAGGAATACTCAATGATTTTCCTGTTTTTAGTAAAACTTATAATTTGACATTTTTTCACATTGAGCTCCATTCCATTTACCCTACACCATCGATCGATGTGACTCAGATCGTTCTGCAGAAGACAGCAATCTGCAAAACTCGCCACCCTGCCATATATTTTGATATCGTCAGCATAAGCCAAGCATCTACTTTCGATGGAGTCTAACAGATCATTTATAAAGGCCAAAAATAGTAATGGTCCTAAATTTGAACCTTGTGGTACCCCTGAAATGACAGAAAACGGTGCCGAATCATATCCCGCCAGAGCCACCAACTGAGAGCGATTGTGCAAATAAGATGTTATCCACCTATGCAAGTTTCCGTGAATACCAAGATGGTACAGTTTCGTCAAGAGTATCGAGTGATCCACCCTATCGAACGCCTTGGAGAAGTCCGTATAAATCGCATCCACCTGTATTTTATCGTTAAATGCTCTGCAGAGGCTATGTGTGTACTCTAGAAGATTTGTCTCGGTAGACTTACCGGATATAAATCCGTGTTGATTATCGCTTAATCTGGGCTTGAGGTGATAGTATATATGATCATAGATAACGCCCTCAAATACTTTCGCGAAACAGTTTAAAACACTAACAGGCCTGTAATTTGACACATCGGATTTAGCGCCACATTTATGTATAGGACTAATCTTTGCAATCTTCCAGAGCTCCGGAAAGGTACCCTCACGCATTGACTTATTATATATAATTGTTAATGGTTTAACCAGAGCCTTCGCGCATAGTTTTATAAAGATAGGAGGAATACCGTCGTATCCCGCAGATTTCGTTACATTTAACGATCTCAGATTATTTAGTACCGTACTATGTGGAATATCAACGTGACATTTTAACGTGGGATTTTAGATCTCCTTCCCGGTAGAAGAGCAGGTTGCCGGACTTTAAGATTATCGTATCCCCTCCCTCTCGCCGGACTTCCGATAAACCTAAAATGTTTCATTTTAACCTACTCATTTCTTTTTCCAGCTCATCTATCTTTTCGCCTTCCCTCAAAGTGCGGATGTTGTGTGTTGCCAGGGCTAGTGGTCTCGATTGGGGGTGATAGCGCGGCGTCTGCCGGAGATTGTTAGCACCCCTAGTCCCGCCTTTACCGTGGCCACTATCGTAGTCAGGAATAGCGAGTCCGCCGGGGACTCGGGGCCTGTTTTTTGTCTGCATAATTATGAAGGGGGTTGCCAGTACTCGCCACGCTTGGCAGGCGGGTTGGCGAGCGCAGTAAATGATGCGATGTAATACGCCGGAAGACACTGCTGCCAATCTTCTAGTGTTTGTCCCTCAGACGAGTCCTACGTCTCCCACGGCATTCTAAAGCCGGTACCCGCGGCATTTCTTAAGCCGGTATTATCAATACTAGTAAAAACGTACTTTTGTTTTTATTAACTAACTTGAATAATTAGGTAACACATATAACACCTGCTTCTCCATCCTTGGATTTTTCCAAGTACGGAAGGAGTGTCGGCGGCTCTATATAGGACAGTAGGTGTATCTGGGTTAGGTGTAATTTTAAGGAAGAATAATGTTGCTTGTGAGTCTAGTGTTTTTAAGACTTAACGTTTAACCCACATTACCATATGCCCTGATAATATCGTATGTAAGATATCCTTCTTTTCCTCTTGGTATAGAAATTTTGATGTGCGGATGTACCACATTACCTTATTAATTAAGCCACTTACAGTGACGTTAATGTCTAACTTCCCTAAAATGTTTTTGCTAAGCACTGTAGTTTGTCCTTTATTACCCTGTGGCATAATAATGCGAATAGTCTCGTATCCTTTTTTACCCATTTAAGCTACTCTACAGTCATGTGACTTATGCCCTGTTACCTTATCGTATGTGGATATCAAATGATACTAAGGCTTCTGTACTCTTTGGTTTTTTCTGGGTAGATGTAACTTATGCCGTATTACCTCAAATGAAAATCAAGACCATTTGATTTAAGCGCCATCAAACCAGGTAATACAATGGTTAATCAAATAAAAGAAAATGCCAATTAATGCTTGTCTTTCTCTAGATTTCAAAACTGTTTCCATCTTACAGATATGACAATTAATTAAAAAGTTATGGCCATTTTTCTGAAATTTAAAACTTTAAACTGCTCTCCTGAACAATTTGGTTTTTGTCGCTTAGCCCCTATTACCTTTTAAGCGTCGATATGAATAATTTAAATAGATCTCTACAACGTTTGCGTATCTTATTCGACTGGCAAAATGTTAGCTAAATAATAAATTTCTCATGTGACTTCAATTTGTTTGCCTCTACGTAGATTCTGTAATAATCAAAATCAGATAGAGCTATTTTTTTTGTAGGTATATTATATTGTTTTTTTTTACTTTTCGTTCTCTTGTTTTTACTTCTATGTGTATTTTGTTGTCAATATATTGTATGACTTATGTCTATTGTATCATATCCTATGTCTTTCTGGAAGATAAATATATCAAATTCTGGACTTCTGGCGAACAAATTTTGTTCTACGATTTTTGAAACTTGATTTTTCCAACTTTATTTGCTTGAAAATCAGCTATTACTTGAGTCGAAAGGGCTCTTTTTTTCCGTAACACAACCTTAAAATATTGGAATACAAAGTTGTGGAACAAAAGCACTTTCTATTATATCTAGCTAAAACAATTCCTTCCCTTTCCGCTTATATTATCCACACCTAAACACAATGTAGGTAAATACGTTTTCCTTATAATTTTTTTTTGATAACTCTTATCATATTATTTGTCAGAATTGTGTCTAGTATCTTCTTTCCTGCGGATTTCTAACATTGGTGGCAATTCTGCTGTCACCAAATCTTAAAATGTAGCTAAATCCTACCTATTTTTATAATTAAAAATAGGTATAATTATTTTTTATAATTAAATATAGACAGTAATTCCTATTCTCTTAGTGCCATCCTAATTTAAATTTAGACTGAGAGCTTTAAACTATTTAAATTTATTAAAAAACACGTAAAACTGTAAAAAAAACACGTAAAAGTTTGCGCCTATAATTTAAAAACGTCAACCTAATTTAGTTAATTAGCGTAACACCAGAATAGCTTTTTAGAATTTCTAACTAAAATTAAAAAAATAATAATTAAGTTTAGGTTAGGTAAGTGAATAGCAGAATTGCGGCGGTTTCTGGCAGAGTTCTGGCTATCAATTCTCAGATCTAAGTTACATATTTTAAATTATGTATCAAATATTATAGCCAACAAAGCATCAACGTTTTTGTAAAATTGGTATTAACATTAGGTAGGTTTAAAAGACGCTATCAAATTAGAAGACACACTCTAAAAACTTCGATAAACATTGACCATGTAAAATGATAAGAACTTTTTAGGGCTCCGTACTCAAGGGTAAAAACGGGTTCTTTTTACTAAGACTACTGTCTGTTTGTCTTTCTGTCTGTGGCAGGCTTGTATCTCAAGAACCGTGATGGCTACTGTTGAAATTTCCATATTAACTATAATTTTTGTTATGATATGTTACGGAACCCTACGCATGCGAGTTCAATTCGCACTTGGCCGGTTTTCTATTTGATCGTGAATGTTTGGATACATTTTAGTTCGTGTTTAGTCGATAATAACTAAGTATAACGTAACGCCAGAATGAGGAATAAATCGTTTGATTTAAGTACTTAGTTTACATAATTATGAGTTCTTCTCGAATACCTACCCAATAAAATGTTAATATTCATGGTTGTCGATTGTCGATGAGATAGGTAGGTAACTTACTTCGGAATCATTATCTTTAATAGGTTTTTAATAATAATATTAATAGTCATTTATTTCAGCCAGTTCACCCATATCACCCATACCCATATACGTATTTCATTAAAACAAGTATAGAGTCATAAAACAATCTGGGGATCAAATGGAATCTAAAGTTGTTCAAAAAATAAATTTAGTCGATAATTTTGTTTTATTTCATATCAACATCGCAAAAACCGGAAAATTCTGAAGTTAATTCTTAGAAATATACAATGTTATTTTTTGCTATACATTGTTGTTAGGATAACGCCATTTTGTATTTCGAGAAAAATATTGGTAAAAATCGATCAAAGTAAAAATAAACAATCTTCTACCTTTTGCAGTCAGTGCTACAGTGCGAGCGGTTTCTCATATTTATTTCGCGTAAAAGGAGCATAAAATTTGTTTCAGACAGCCCTTCTAGTTTTAATACATAATGAGTCAGTGCTCTACTCCCATATTCGTACTTTGGAAACCGAATGAATAAGGCGCTCGCCTAACCATTGTCCAATTTTTGGCACAAATTCTCAGAATAAACTATACTTATTCATAAAAGAATTTCACACCGCGTCTCTTTAGTGGCTTGGTCCTTTATTTTCGTTACGGTATACCGTGACCAAGCAAAACCGTACTGCCGCGGTAGTACGGTTTGGCCTAAGTAAATACAAATACTGAATTCAGAACACCCGATCTGTATTGCTCGTAACTTATTCTTATTATCATGTTTCTTGGAAGATTGATCCAGATATCATGCAAATATACCTACATACCTATAAATCCAATATTAATAAAGCTATGAAATGTAGAGTAGGTTGCAGTGAGGGTTTTCCATATAAGCCGATTCCCATTGAGGTAACTCTCTTTTCCTATGGGTGCGACCACCGATTTTGTATGAGGACTCAATGGCCTAGGCCCGCCGGTTCTCTATAGTCATGCGAGTTAAGCTACGCATGGCGTGGTTATTCCTTGGTGGGGTGATCGATAGCCTGTGTTAAAAACACTTCAAGCCCCTCCTTACTTCGGAAGGAGGGTCTTCAGTCTTCTTCAGTCATTCTTCAGTCGATCCTAGTTGCTATTTCTGAGCAAGGTTAAGTTAGAAGCTTTAGAGCGATATGAAATCAACACTATTAGTGCCCATGCATAGACAAATTTGTCAAAAAATGAAGGTTACCTTTACAGAATAGGTACCTAATCTCATGTTGATGTTATTGAGTCTTCGTGGCAAAACAATACACCTCTTGTCTTTATTCCGGCTGAATGAATCCTTCCAATATTATAAACGTGAAAGGTTATAAATATGTATGTGAAAGTTAAGTTGAAAGTAAAGTTTTAACTATGTGTTTCCGCAATTAGCCCTACAACTGGGCCTTTGTGCGTGACTTTAAGCCGTGGGTTTCCTTACGATGTTTTCGTTCACCGTAAGAGCGATGTTAATAGCCCCTTTATTTTTTGATGTGCGGCCGGGATTCGAAACCACGACCCTCGGAATGAAAGTCGACTAGACTAGTGTGTGTATGTAACTTTGATACTCCTTTACGCAAAAACTATTAAACCGATTGCGATGAAACTGCTTCATTGTAGCTGGGATCTGAATTAAGAAACAGGCTACTTTATCCCGATATTCCCGTGAGATCAGGACTTAAGCGGGTGGTTCAGCGGGGCGCTGCTAGTTTTTCATATTTCATATTTTACGAGTTATTTGTTTACCCATTCGAGCGTTACCTGACTCTCATCTGTTAGTTTATTTGTAAAAACCTAGTTATTTTGTTTGAAGTATTATGGATGTTTTAATTTTCAGTTTGTACAGTTTTAAGTCGCTAAATTTAACCTTGTGCATTCACTGAGTAAATGAAAGTAATTAATTTATAAATAGGTAGAGTTGTTTTAAATGTCTCATTTTGTTAGATGATGTAATTTCTTATGAAGAATCCGCGAGAGAGCTGTAAGAGTATATTAGCTTTTTGTTCAAAGTATAGATGTTACAGGAAATAGATATAATCCGTCATTGTATACAATTCCTAGGAAATGTATATAATTTCTAAAATTGTCTGAAAATATGTGAAATAAATTATATTACATACATTTCCTATGAATTCTATACATTTCCTAAACAGCATTCGGAAATGTAATTTGTCTGGAAGAGTAAAAAAAACTAAAAAGGTTGAAAGAAGGGCTTGCTTCGCTCACTCTTCCCTTAAAATTTCAATGCCTAAGTTAAGTTAAAAAAAGTACCTAAATTTTTAATTAGGAGAATGAAAGAATCAATTCAGTTAGTTTAAATTAAAAGAATAAATTAAAACGAATAAAATTTTAATTAACGATTACTTTTGATCAAGAGATACTTTAATTAAAACGATAATTACAAATAACGGAATTGAAACCCCTCCGTCATCATTAAAATCTTCGCTTCAGACGAATTAGTATCGAATTACATTTTGACCCTTAACTTTCAGGGAGTTACGGGAAATATACGAATAAAATAAAGAACTGGCGCGTACCGAGGTTCCTTCGTAAACATTCCGACACGCCTCTACACGAAATGAAGAAGCGAGATTTGAGTGAAAAAACAATCAATTTCTTAGACAGAGGCGAGATAGGGAACGTGCAAAATAACGGTTACCAACAGGTTCCCATTGTGATAGAATCTCAGGATAAAGCCAAGCCTATGCAGAGCAGCAGTAAACTGAATGTGCCGAGCCATGATGCGGCTTTCGAGAAGGAAATTATCGATATACGGGCGTATTTAAGCCAGTCAAGAAGTAATATGTCGCCTTTCGCAAGAAGTAGCAGTTATAGATCTCAATATGGAAGACAGAATACTATTGAGGTAAGTTCTTCTTTTGCACATATTCAAAAGTTTATTATCTTAAGGGCTGATTTTTCAAATCCCTAGATAGAGATATCTGACAAATAAAATGTAACACCACCGAATAAAAAACGTCACTATGATAGTAAAAAAAGTTATATCTAAATTTAGATCAAAATTTGAAGGCTTTTAAATTTGGTTGGGTTCGAACTTATTCGATATTTATTTTCAAGTACGGTCAGTTTTTCATTTCTACACACTCATACATTTCTATGTATGATCGTATTGTATTTGTGATAATCATTCTCTTTGTTATTTATAGGTTTTTACTCATTTATCAAAAAATATTTGTGTGTAGGTATTGTTACTTATTGCTTACAAATCAATTGCGATGAATCTTAATATAAAGATAGCTGAAGCCTTTTTACATAGGGTACGTTTTATTGTTAAATTCCGGCTTACGTATCCTTACGTGTCCCGTGCGACCAAGATCATTGTAACATGATCGAAACGTCGAGGTAAAAGAATTTAAAAATAATAATAAGCGAATAAGACCCGGGAAAAATAATTATGATGTGTTTCGTTGTTCCAAAAAAATGTTTATCTAGATTTGAAAAATAATTAAATATAATATGTACCTATAGGTCAATCCGTCGCGTTTTGAAAAACAGCAAATATTTTCATCATCTCCCAGTATTTACAATACAAAGTAATAAGAAGTTAGATAATATTGTTTTTAAATATACTCGAGTAGTCAAGTCGAATCTGCTTTGTTTATCTTTTTTATTTTAGTAGATTTATCACTGGTTTTCTGACTAATCTAGTGTACAGTGATTTTGAAATACAAAAGGGCCGTTGACGCTATTCCACAAAGGAATTCCCGACATACGTATCTAATCTTTCTACTTGATAGATACATTTGAATGTATTAATATAATAATATCAATTTCATTGATCAATTCGATGATTTCATTCTAAGCTGTATTGTACCTAGCCACTTGTTACAAATACCAACTATAGTACCTACGTTTGTTTATTTAATTTCAAACTATAATTTGAAGTTTTGATTCTTTGCATATTTGTCTATTTTCTTCAGGAAGATGTGGTAAATCGTAGTCTTCCAAATAAAAAACAAAGGTTACTACGTAAACCGTGTTTATTTTATTTGACTGTAGGTACTATTAAAGCTTCATTTTTCTTCTTCTAGGATAAGCAACGAATATCATTTCTATGGATAAGTTTTCTTTTTGTTCGAGGGACTCACTAGTTGTTCAATTTGAAAAACAAATGACGATTCTATGCGGAGAATTGTTGTTTATTGCTTAGGGATGATTTATATTACATCATCACCCGGCCGAGCTTCGTTGTACATTGCTCGGTGAGCAGTTCGATCGGTCTGTTGCAACCGAATGCCCGCTAAGCAACAGACAACGAAATTCGGTCTAATATAAATCATCCCTTGTTCTAGTTTGATAGAATGAAGAATAAGTGGTCCCTTTTTAAGGACGACTACAAAAGGGGTATTATCTAGACCATTTTAAGTGTCTATTTGAGGCACCGTAGCTTTAGAAATGTTTCGAAAGGAATAAGCTGTTTTAATATTGTTATTTTGTTTGAAAGATGACATAAGAGTGTTCATAGCTAAAGTTTGATAGAAATGTGTTCAAGTTTTTTTCTATGTATGTATCATTATGTATTTTTTTTACCAAAAAAAGCTATAATAAAATATGTAGTGTATCCGTTGTCTAGTACCCATAGTACAAGCCTAGTGCTTAGTTTGGAGCTAGATAGAGCTGTGTGTAATGTCGTGCAATATTTATTTATTTACAAAAAAACTTATAATATGTAAGATATCCTTTGTCTAGTACTCATAGTACAAGCCTATAGTGCTTAGTTCGGGCTAGTTTGCGCTGTGTGCACTATTTTATTTTATTATTATTTTTATTATCCTGATATTCTTAGATGAGAACGTTGTGTTCTAACGCAAACAAATATTTAAAACATGGATTTTGAACTGAAGTAAAATAATAATCGTTGGATATTAATAGCCAATAACTAATTGCTTATTCAATTAACTACTTACGATACCAAAGAGGCGCATTGTTATCTTTAAAGAATACATTATAACCAAACTACAGATAATCAATACCTACTTAGCTACAATATAATATTTCGATATTTACTTATCAATTTAACAGATCGTAACACTCGGCAGATGATTAATTTCCAACGAAAATAAACTTGATTTTGCCCTTGACTCGTTTGAGGAAAGTTGTTACATAATGCATTGCATAAAACATTGTGCCGTTTCATTGAGTCACTCTTTACTCTTGAATACCCTTTATTTTAATTCTGGTACTTAATTAGTTTATCTTCTAAGTAAAATAAATAAATCGTTTATTATGTGATTAAGTAAGTCTATATTGTGTTTGTAACATAAATCTAAAATTAAGGTTAAACTAGATATTGTTTAGTTGTGATTTTCGGAAGATGGCATTTAATTTATTTGCATTGTCTTATTTAGTCTAAAGTTGATAAAACCTTCTATATGAAATTCTATATAGCCGGAAATCATCCCACGTACCTATACTATATGGCATATGGCGACCCGCGATTTCATACACGATAGCCGTTTGCTTTGTACAGATTTTATTTTGACAAACGCGGCGCGCATTTGGGTTTTATACTCAAATTCTACTTGCTGTATCTATTTGAATATGAAGGACACATTTTGAAATTATTGTTGCTTATAAAATGTAACTCGGACGAAACACAAAAATACATATATAGATTAACATTGAGTGCTTAGTGTTAGATTAAAAATAAAATGAAATCCTATTGTTACAATTTTTCGTCTATTAATCATCTATAAATACTCTAAGAAAGTCCCTGTCACGTTTAGAAGACCAATGCATTGACTTGGCGAAGTAATTGTGTATTCGACTTGTGTCTGAATACGATTGCTATTGCCGTGTAGGCGTAGAATAGGGCTACGCCATTTCTTGTATTTATCCTATTCTATTTTTCCTAAAAACCTGAGGAACCTGAGGATTTGGTAAACGCTTGATTTCAAGGAGGGTTGGTGTCAGGTCAGTGTGTGTGTCAGTGTCGGTAAAAAATATTGAGATTTGCAAATAACTCGATATTCCTGGTACCTACACAATATAATAAAGATTATGAAAATCGAGAAATATAATCATTATTACATAGTATAATAAATCAAAGTCGCTTCCCTGTCTGTCTGTTTGTATGTACATGGGTATGCTTAGATTTTTAAAACTACGAAACTCATTTTGATGCGGTTATTTTTTTAGTAGATCGATTGATTCAAAAGGAAAGTTTATATTATGTATAACACCACCCTGATATTCCCACGGGATCGGACCTTACGCAAGACAAACCGCGGGACGCAGCTAGTACAATATAATATGACTTCATTTCATCAACGTGAAAAGATGATTAAAAAAAATACGATAGAAAAAATCAAAACACTGGTGTTTTTTTACCATACGACCTTAAGTGGACCCCGGGCTCTTGAGAGGGATAATAATAAATAAATTCTGTGACCAGCGCCATCTAGCTCCATGGTTGCTAAGCTTGTGTTGCGGTGACTAGACAACGGATATACTACTTATATTTATTTTTCCTTTGTAAATACATACATATTATACATAGAAATAGACCAGATACAAAGATTTATTTTTAAGCATAAATATTTGCACCCAGCGGAAATCGAACCCGCAACCTTCTGCATTGCAGCCAAGCGTTCGCCCGACGCGCCACAGAGGTCGTCAAATTCCCAGTTGCAGAAGGATGCAACTGGGAACATCGCTCGGATGAGAATAAAATACCAGGACTAGATTACATTATTTTTTTAAGTACAAAATAATTGTCTATTTTTCTTACATCGTAAAGTAAAGTTAAATCAGTTGTCTAGCTTTGATAAACAAGATGACTATCAAAAGACTGCCTTGAACATTTTATGAGTAAAATTTTGTGGTTCTCGAATAATGAGAGAGTTTATCGTTTTTACATCCGTTAGAAAACGTAGTAAAAAGTTACTGAAAAGTAACTGTTTTATGGCAAATCTTTTGAAAATTGAGTACCTAATATCAAAGTGAAATCAACGATAACAACATAAAACAACAGTTCGGGACGAATTGAGAGATATTTCTTTAGTAGATTCCTACAACAAACACGACTCGATAAAGTTTTAACTTACATTTTGCATTGTACCTAATCAAACACAGTATTACCGGGTTTAATCGCGTTTTATTTATTAACGGCATTGTTTCAATTACCGAAGTTTCGCTAACTTTACAGTCAGCCTGAGATCAGTCACTCATCTCAGTCTACCATGATTAAGCTGAAGGTGATCTCAGTCTACCATGATTGAGGCATTGTTTCAATTACTGAAGTTTCGCTAACTTTACAGTCAGCCTGAGATCAGTCACTCATCTCAGTTTACCATGATTAAGCTGAAGCTGATCTCAGTCTACCATGATTAAGGCATTGTATCAATTACTGAAGTTTCGCTAACTTTACAGTCAGCCTGAGATCAGTCACTCATCTCAGTCTACCATGATTAAGCTGAAGCTGATCTCAGTCTACCATGATTAAGGCATTGTATCAATTACCGAAGTTTTGCCAACTTTACAGTCAGCCTGAGATCAGTCACTCGATCATCTCAGTCTACCATGATTATGATGATTAAGATGACTGTAAAGTTAGCGAAATTTCGGAAATTGAAACATTGCCGTTAATAAATAAAATGCGAGAAAACCCGGTAAATATTACGACACTATAATACTTTTCTTTTTAAAAATCATCGCAATCTAACCCTAAACTAAGGAATTCTACTTACAAAGAATAAACATTATATAATTTATAAATTTTATTAAATAACATAGTTTACCACGTTTAACTTAGTTTTTTAAGGAGTTCGATATTTCGCCAGTAATTTCAACTAGCTTGTTCATAGCAAAAGCAAGCTGCGTAAACAACAAATTTAAACATGGTAAATACCTCGTTATTTAATAATAGTTTGTGGTGAGATAACATCATGTAAGTTTGGAATCGTATATTATGTAAATCGTATTTAAGGTGCCGGTATGCCGCGCTCGAAGCTCCACGCTGGCCACTCAAGGCGAGCTGATCCGTCCCAAAGATCGGCGGCTCAACCTCCCCCTTTCGTCGCCGCAGCCGCCGCGACACCAAGAGGACGCCATCAGCCTGTGTCCCTCAGTCAATAGCAGGAAGGATTCCGGCATCAGAAGTACTAGCAGACGTTCTAGTATACAGCAACAGGTAATTTATTGTTTACAGCGTTCCCTACTTAAGGGCCCATACAAACCTAATGACGTGACAGAGATAGGGCTAGCAAATTTCAGATGTGTAAAAGAAGGACGTAAGATGCGACCATGCAATATTTTAGTAAGTAACGACGCAGATGGTTGCGGGCTCAATTCCCGCCGGGAACAAATATTTCTGCTGATTATAAATGTTTGTTTCTGGTTCTGGGTGTTTTATATGTATCATATTATGTACAAAAAAAAGTATAATATATAGGATATCCGTTGTCTAGTACCCATAGTACAAGCCTAGTGCTTATTTCGGAGCTAGATAGCGCTATTTGTAATGTCGTGCAATATAATATTGTTTAGTCTGGATAATATAGGTGGATTTAGCAAATATTATGCGAGAGTCGTAAATACAATATTTATGATAGAGTGCGGGTTGTAAAGTGTCTTGAACTGACGAAAACAGATAATGCTTCCTAACACAGATAATTTCGTTCTAGATGCGCTTTTTAACTGTTAACTGCAATTTATTTTATGCGACCTCTGTGCGCCCGACAGCAATGCAGAACGTTGCGGGTTAGATTCCCGCTGGGTGCAAATATTTATGCTTAATAAAAATAAATATTTGTGTCTGGTCTGGGTGTATTCTATGTATAATATCTATGTATTTACAAAAAAAGTATAATGTGCAGTATTGTGCAGTCCGTAGTGCCTATAGGATAAGCCTAGTGTTTATTTTGAGGCTAGATTGCGCGGTTTGTAATGTGTCGTGCAATATTTATTTAGGGTCAATACTCCAATTCGCATAAACACAAACACATTACCCTCCTTTGCGTCGCGCAGTCGGGTAAAAAACGTCACGTCGAATGACAATTTATCGATGACACTTAGTCGATTGTTTCTTTGAACGATGCGTTATTTATCGGATTTTTTCTTTATTTACTTATGCAATCATTTTGCAATGATCATTATCATTATCCGAGCGATGTTTCCGGTTAAGTACATCCTTCTCCGAAGCCCGGGGTCTACTTTCCTATTTTTGCGCCTTCATTTCGCATGATCTTCGGCACACTAATGTTGTATTGAAACAATGTAAATTCGAAAATAATAAATGCGAAAGTTTAGATGTTTGAATATTTGTGTTTGAAAAATATCTGAATCGATTACGATGAAACGTGGCATCCATTTAGCTGGAGATCTGGTTATGGGCTGCTTTATTATCCCGACATTCCTGTGACATCGGGACTTACTCAAGTGCAACCGCTGTATCGATTCTCTAATATTATATGGAGGAAATATTTATTTGTTTGTTTGTTGGCTCCGAAAGTACTGGACCGATTTCAAAAACTTATTTAACCAATAGAAAGCTACATTATGGACAAGTAACATAGGCTACTTTTGATCCAAATATTCCCGCGAAATCGGGACTTACGCGGCTGAAACGCTGCGTCCCGCCCTCGCAAGTCCTGATCACCTACCTGCCGCTATGCGAAAATCCACACTTAAACGGTCGCCCATTGAAGTACTGATGAAGCCAGGCGCGACGATGAATAACGATTGATGATGATGAATGACGATCGATGACGATGACAATGATGCCACTCGACATTACTTACCCTACCCCTGTGTCGATTTTCATTCGAATTATCACCCGCGTAAGTCCTGGTCCCGCGGGATTATCTGGACCAAAAGTATCCTCTCCATCCCTTAAACTATCATTAGGCAAATTTTCATCTAAATCGGTCAAACCGTTTGACCGTGAAGAGGGAACAGACTTTCGGATCTATAATATTAGTAAGGATTACTAGTATTGCATAATTATCGCAGTCGTTAACTTTCCCGCAAATCTCTATTTAGTAGTTGGCTCTCTATGCTTTCAACGTACCATGGTTTACGATATAACTTTACAACAATATCTACATAAAACATTGTAACAGTTCAATAAATCAGTCCATCAACTTCGCTAAACAACTTCCAAATACTAATACTTGACAAGAACCTATCTCATTAAAATAACGAAAGACAAGGGCGGAAGTCTTCGGCGGGCTATGCAGAGAGCTATGCTTGGAGTTTCCCTGCGTAATAGAATCCGAAATACGGAAATCTGTAAAATCAGTCACTGACATAGCTCTCGAAATTAGTAGACTTATGAGAGGTACTTACATTTTCGAGCAGTTTCTAAATTTAAAATTTGTATGGCAATTTTGGAGTTTGAGAGCTGCTTCTTTGTTTAAGTAGTTCTCAAATGTTGAGTAGCGTTTTTGTATTTGGCCGTTAGAGCTGATTTTTCATTCCTCAGATAAAAGATATCTGACGAATAAGTTCTAACCCAACCAAATTTAAAAGCCCTCAAATTTGTTTTTTTTAAATATCATAGTTTTTTATTTGGTGGTGTTACATTTTATTTGTAACTGCGCCCCGCAGTTTTACCCGCGTAAGTCCCGTTCCAGCGGGAATACCGTGATAAAAAGTAGCCTATGTGTTCCTTCCGGTATCCAGCTACCTATAATCCAAATTTTAGCGCAATCGGTTTACTAGTTTTTGCGTGATTGAGTAACAAACACACATCCATACATACTCACAAACTTTCAGCTTTATAATTTTAGTAGGATCTCTATCTAAACGTATATATCTATCTAGGGATTTGAAAGATCAGCCTTTAAGTGACAATGTTCAGGCTCTATAGTATAGCTCGAAGGACAGATAACCGTTGGGGAGAAAAGTCCTAGAGTGGCGACCATGATGCAATGTTGCACGGAGTGTTGTGGCGACCACCTACTCGGTAGACCGACGACATTGTAGCGCCCCCTCGAGACCAAGATCATTGTAACATGATCGAAAAGTCGAGGTAAGGAAAAGTTGAATTTCACGCGATTAAGACCCGGGAAAAGTGTAAATATGACATTGTAGCGGTCGCAGGGAGTCGTTGGATGGAGGTAGCTCGCGATCGCTGTTTGTGGCGTCGTAATGGGGGAGGCCTATATTCAGCAGTGGACGGATAAAAACTGAGATAATGAGGACTTAATTCTTGCGCTTTGGATTGGCATTACCAATGATAATATTAACCAACCTAGAAGATCAACTTTGAAAGTTTTACGGTTGGGGGCTCCGTTTTTACTACAGTTGTGTGACGATGCTTAACTACGGATGTGTTGGTTACATCAAATTAAATCAAAATATTTTTATTCTTTAAAGGAAGTATTATTACCCATTTTTTAAAAACGTCAAGTAAATTTTGTCTTCGGAACGCGACCTCCAATGAAAAGAAGACACAAGAAACTCATGGGTATTTTTTTGTTGCAATGATCATGTGATTCGCATTGTCGCATATTTAGCGCTATAGTGAAACTGGAGCAACATTCTTCCATAATCTCCAAGACAGAACCAACAAAATCGCCCCATTGACCTAACTTACCTACCTTCCTTTGCATTGTAGCCCCAGCATAGAACATAGCTACCCTATCTCTTCCCATACGTGTCGTAAAAGGCTACTAAGGGATCAGGGGGCGACTAGCGAACTCAGAGTTCTCGCCGCGCTGTGGCGGGTAAACCGCTTGCCCCCAAGGAAGGTTAAATTTTTTTCTAGGGCTTTTTGTTGCTATCCTTATCAACTGAGTAATACTGTTTAAAAAACTAACTAGTTTTTACATATTTCGTAATTTGTTTTTATTGCTCAATGCATTTCTAAATATACAAGGTGTAACGGGTAAGCCCTTTTAATCCGAAAGGGGGTTATTCTAGACGTCTAGGCGAACAACTTTTGTTCTACGACTTTTGGAAATTCGAAGTACTTTTCGTAAAATTTAGGTGTAAAGTTTACTTGAAAATCAGCTGTTTCTGAGAGTTCGAGGTCATTGACCTTATGTTGTCCTTTTATTTAGTTTGATGGTTTACAATCAAAACTTCAATTATCTTTATTTTCAAAAGCAGCTGTTTTTTTTCAGTGAAAAATAATCTCAAAAATTTCCAAAAAAAAGTTTAAATTTTCAAAAGTCGTAGAACAAAAGTTGTTCGCCTAGACGTCTAGAACAACCCCCTTTCGGATTAAAAGGACTTGCCTGTTACAGATTGTATATAAAAAAATACATCTTCAAAAATACACTCGCGGCGAGGTTTGAACTCGCGCCTCTGGAACAGTATTCTGGTGCCCTTCCAACTAGGCAACGCAAACTCCCATCCCGAGCGACGAATTTAGGAATATGTATGTTTCTACTATATTGTGAGTTTTAGAAGATGTGTTTTTACTTTAAAATTATTTGTAGTAGTTTTTTTTATTTAAAATAAAAGGTCTTTTGACCGTGCGTAGTCACGATTCTTCTACTTCTTAGTTATTGACTTCTGCTTTGTAGCAAGCAGAAGCCAATAACAGCACACGGAAGTAGTCAGTGTCAAGTATTATATACATTTTTGCAAGTTATTTGCATTTTGTATCAATACAGTCAAGTCGTCGAGGTAAAAGTCAAATGAAGAATGTCATTGTAAATGGTGGCTCTTTACAATGACGATTCACGCGAGCCTTGGAGACAACGCTAAAGTCCATGTTTACACCGATTTTCACTTTCGTTACACTTTTACGAAAGTGAAAACCAGTGAAGAAACTCAGGAAACTAAATTGGTTAATTTGCTCCCGAAATTAAACAATTTACCCGCATTTGAACTTGGTTTCGCAAAAATGGAAATTTAGCAACACATCTCAACGCGTTCCTGCTAAAACCCCCCCTTCACAAACTAAAAAGTTTTTACTCGTAGTCGCTATTGTCAATGTTATGAGAAGCACCACAGATGCCGTAAACGTGGTACCCTATAAATAGTACACGTTTATTAACTGCCCTTAAGAAGTTAACAATTACGACATGGCGATGTTGAAGTACCTAACACGTGACTAAGAAAGCTCGACGTAAAACATTCTCCTCGTAAAACTTGTCGTCAAGCGAATCTCGATGTCGTGAATTTTTCAAATGAAAACGCCCGTAAAACAGCTTTTAATGACGTCTGCAAACACGCTACTCCGAAAGTAGCGGTTGTTAAATTTATCAGTTTAACTGTAGTAGTCTGTTTTGAACTGTTTTCTCTGTGGTTTGGTGTTCAATTTAGCTTGGATTGATTTCTCATCCGATTCCGTTCATAAAAGTTCAACTCACGCTTAGTATATTGACATGCTCTAATTGAATGGTTTTGAACTTACAATGAAGGTATATCGTAAACATTTTCTCAAGCTCCTCCGTCCTCGGTGGTCCCGATTGTTATGTCTGATAGCAGTTGTAGATCAAGTTAGTAGTAGATTATATTCAACACTAATTGCTTGTTTCTATATTAAAGTTCAATAGAAAAGTTGTTATTTGAGAGGTATGAACGTTAAACTCAAGCCCAAGTCTAAAATAATATGGTATCCACTGCCCGTCGTAAAAGGCGACTAAAAGAGATTTCTTAGGATGCTTCGTCCGCGGCCCACCGGCCCAAGTCGTAGCGCCAAGCGGACCTATAGCGTCACCCGTGTTCCGATATAGGTGGTTTAATTACGTAGGATCATTGCTCACCTACTTTGCAAGAATCTTACTAATATTATAAACGCGAAAGTTTGTATGTTAGTATGTATGTATGTATGTATGTGAGGTTGGATTAACACATAGGCAACTTTTTATCAACACATTTTTTTGCTTATTTCAGATATTCGTTTTAAACCACATCGCAACCTCCCAGAACGACATAATGCAACACAGAGTATCAGGCTACTACACTTCAAGCCAATCATCCCTCAACGACCCACACTCAAGAACTCGTCTGCCCCCACCTTTAAACGAGCAGCAAGTGCAATCCCTACAAAAGTTACGGAAACAATCAGACCTCCAACTAATCCGCTGCGTCCAAGACAATGCTCGATCAGGTATCAATTACTTCGTCCAACAACCTTTGAACAGGTTTACTTTGTTCTTCAAATCTTCGGAAATGGAGCAACATTACCGGGACAAGGCCCATCGAAGCGACGACTGCGAAGACTTTCCTCCCACTTTAACCACTTCACGCTTCAACACCGCTTTAGACGTAATCGTTTCCTTCATTATATTCCTATCAATCACAGCATCAATTTTCATTCTCTACAACGACTGGCGTTACTCAATCGGATGGATAATATTTTTCACGTTAATCGAAGTCCTAGCTATGATGCTATGTATTTACCGACACTATCTCAAATGGAAAACGAAACTTGATCCGATTCTCATCGCACACTCTCACAGGAAATCCATTAGAGTGTTCCGAAAGTTGACTAATTGGTTCCCGTGGCATTTGTCGGGCTCTCTCCTGATCAGTTTACCTATTCTAGCTATATTAATAAACTTCTCGTGTCAAAATACTACAATGACGATACTCAGAGGCGAGCAATCTTTCTACGTGTACCTTCTTTGCCTGAGCATTGTGCATTTTTGCAATTTCACGCAAATGAATTGGCTTGTGAAGAATACTCTAGTGACCCTTTACGCTGGGTTGTTCCTATTTCTAGCGGTTTTGGGGTGTCACGAAGCTAATACTCATATGTTTGATGCGGATCCTAGAGTGATTCTATCGGATAACCACACGGATTTCGTTAGTTTGATGGATAATTCGTCCGCGGAATGGACGGCCGGCAATGAAACGGCCGCAGTCGAAGGAGGATTTCACAAAATACACTTGTTCGAATTGTACTTAGACGTTGCTTTACTTTTGATATTAGTTTGGTTCCTAAATCGAGAGTTTGAAATCAGCTACCGTCTCAGTTTCTACAGCAATATGGTAGCTAATAGAGACAAGCAGAGAGTCCAGAACATGAGGAACCAAGCGGACTGGTTGCTCCATAACATTATACCGCGGCATGTCGCCGACCAGCTCAAGAATACGGCCAAATATTCCGAAAATCATAAAGATGTCGGCATCATATTCGCCAGTATAGTTAATTTTAACGAGATGTACGACGAATCGTACTTAAAAGGCAAGGAGTATCTTCGTGTATTGAACGAGTTGATAGCAGACTTCGACGAGTTATTGGAAAGGCCTCAATTCCAACACGTCGAGAAGATTAAAACTATAGGCAGCACTTTCATGGCAGCTAGTGGGCTTAACCCAGACTTAAGGCATGCGTCCCGTGGGACTTACGACCACTTATATCAGTTGATGGACTTCGCTCTAGAAATGCAGAAAGTCGTCGATAATTTTAACCAAGATCTTCTCGAATTCGACTTCATTTTAAGGATAGGATTTAATTTCGGCGACGTCACTGCAGGCGTTATAGGCACGACTAAGTTGTACTACGATATTTGGGGGGATGCAGTTAATATCGCCTCTAGGATGGATTCGACCGGAGTGCCAAAACGTATACAGGTCGGTGAAGCTTGTACTCTGGTGCTCTCAGCCAAATACGAGTTCGAGCCGCGGGGCAGCGTCTATGTGAAGGGTAAAGACGATATGAACGTATATCTCGTCATTGCGAAGAAAGACGTCTAGTTTAATAATATTAAGGCGCTGTATTAAGTAACGAGGAGGTACAAAGATATGTTTTTTCCGCCATAGGTATGACCAAGTGTTAAATTTACACCGTCTCGTTGTTTTGATTAGTATGATCTATTTTTTGGTTTGTACGAAACAATCGGCAAGCAGCATGATTATTAAAATTAAATATAATATATTCGCGTCGACTTGTGAACCTTCTTTGTTTTTGTCGGTTAAAATGTGGTTTTATCTATTTTATATAATGACTTTTTTTTAATTCGACTTCGTGTTTCTTGATTTGATAATAATTATAATTATAGTATGATCTAGTTCCTGATCAGTATTTTTTTAACAATTTGATTTGACAGCTGTTTTAAAATCTAATATCATGCTTGTGTATTGTGTAATCGTATTATCCCTACATGGCATCTAACAATACGTAAAGTTTTACTCATTACAGCGCCTTAAATTTATATAACATAAAGTAGAATCTGTGATTTAAATTAATATTGGTGTATGAGATAAAGATATACCTATTTATTATTATATGTAGCTAAATGTGAGATGTAAGCGAGAAATACTCGAAGTTTTAAGCTATTAAATTATTAATATTATACAATGATGCTTTCTGTGTCTTGGAAAGCGAGTGAGTTTTATACGTTCGTTGCTAAGATAAAAAATATTAAAATATACCTATTAAAATCTCCTTGCCTAATTGAAAAATCTGTGACCAGTGTTCTAGTCTATATTTTAAATGGAAATGGTCCAGTTTTTGATGTCTTTTCGCATTTACGCGAAAAGAGAATGCTGGCAATACTTGTCTATTGTAGTTTTAAAAAATTGTAACTTATTTTGTTAAAAATTGGATCATCGCCATAAGTCGTACTGTACGTTGAAATATACATTTTCTATATTTTAATGGAACTTTATATTTGTAAATATTGTGGCTATCGAAGTTCGATGTAGTGTAATAGT
Organism: Idaea dimidiata; assembly: GCA_949358125.1. Taxonomy (NCBI): domain Eukaryota; kingdom Metazoa; phylum Arthropoda; class Insecta; order Lepidoptera; family Geometridae; genus Idaea; species Idaea dimidiata. Next base: position 6,349,052 of record OX442339.1, on the reverse strand, counting down.
TTTGTATTTATTGACGATGTTTAGATGATGTAAGTGGTAGGTTAATGTTTCTGTAAGTAGATTTAGTTTTCTATCGGTCGTACTCAGGAACGTTGTTAAGTGAAACTTTAGTTAGGGAAAGATTTCGTTAGAAGAAAATTTTGTTTTTATTTATTCATACATTAAAAGTCGGCGTATGATCACTGTGTAACCTGTAATTATCAGAGCGATTCGGTTGATTTTGGAATATTAAAAAAAATGCTTCCGTTTCTATTTGGAAGTATTTTTTCAAAAACAATATTTCCTATGCACAAGTTCTGTGTTTACGCTACCGTGACAATTTACCTAAACTTTCACTACGGGTACTGATGGGTCGAAGATGTAGCACGCTTACCTAGAAGGGCCACATAATTTGGCTTAGCTAACGTTTCACTTAGGAATGTTTCCGAGTGCCGTATAGGATGTAGCGTCGCTTGCTATTGTGATGTTTTAGACTTTGTATCGTTGGGTTCCGCGCTGTTTATTTAGACAGGGTGTTTTGATGATGACCTTTTAAGCCCAAAGGGGGTTATTCTAGACGTCGATGCGAACAACTTATGTTCTACAACTTTTTGAAATTCGAAGCAGTGTTCGAAAATTTTAAGTTTAATGTTTTCTTGAATATTAGCTTTTTCTTAGAGTCGGAGGTCACTTTAGCCCAATCTTAGTTCAATCTTTTTATTTTGTTTGGTCTACTGCAAATCGAAACTTTAATTGCCTTCATTTTTAAAAACAGTTGTTTTCTTAGTGAAACTTAACCTCAAAATTTTCAAAAGTAGTTTTATTTCTAAAACACGTAACACAAAAGTTTTTCGCCTAGACGTCTAGAACAACCCCCTTACGGCTTAAATGGTAATCGTCAAAACAACCTGTAAATATTCCTTACCTCGGTCCCTTTCTAGGAAAAATTTCGTATGAATCACTTCTATCTCTGTCTTTGTCACACTTGTGTAAAAGGATAAGGCCAGACGAGCGTAAGTTTTTGAATACCGTAATTTTAGCTATATTGTGTTTCATGAAAATAGACAAAGGAGTTATCCATTTTCTATGAAAGTTACGCGGCCGGAATTATGGAAATCACAGCTTAAAAATTTACGCTTGTCTATCTTTACCCAAAGAGTGACAAAGAGCACATATTTACGTGACAGAGATAGAGATAGGTTAAATGTACGAAATTATTCGTGCAATGTGATTGGTTCCGAGGCTTACTAATATTGAATAGAGACCAAAGAAATTATATTATTAGAACTAGATGCTCACGTAAAACTAAATAGTGTTCCGCTTCATTGTGTATGCTGTCCCTTTTCAATAACACTATTAGAAAGAGAAAGAACGCTGCATTGAGCATGCTGTCCCATTCTAATAACACTAATAGAAAGACCAGAACGCTGCATTAGGCATGCTGTCCCTTTCTAATTACAGTCCTACATTGAAGCGGCGCACTTTTTAGTTCTACGTGATCATTCTAGTTCCAGTAAAATAACTTCTTTGATATAGACACAGTTTGTATGTTTGTTCTAATGACATAAAGCTTATTTAAAAAAATAAAATGGAGAAATCCATAATGTCTATAGATTCGCTGCAATCTCTAAGTACGGGATGCATTTTGTCATTGAAAATGTTTTTCTTAAAAATTAAATCGCGGGTTTTTTAAACACTTTTTATTTAAGGGGGTGCAGCTAGTGTTTTTATTATAACAACGAAAATAATAGGTTATTTACTAAGTACGCGTGTTTAGTAGGTAGCTTTAACATACGAGGCAACTAGCAGGTAGCTTTAAGCACCATCATTATTTAAAATCGCATCAATTTTTACGACTTTTTTATACTTATCTATTTCCAACTAACGTTTAAGAATAAGGAACCCTAAATTCTTTTGCTCATATTAGTACAATACATAAAAAAAACTTGAAATAATTGATACTTTTTCTACTTAACTCAAATGTATTAATGCGACGCCTTAAGAGAGCAGACGGGTGCATGTTTCTCCAGACTCAAGCAGAATGGTGCAGTCGTCTACCCTCTTAAGAGGAGAGATAGAAAAAAAACGACTATTTTTAAACCTTCTATTGACACAAATTAATATTTATTTAATTTTATACTAACTCTACGCCATTTACTATATTGTGGTATTAAAACTTATGATGAAAGCCTTAAATTGTATACATTCCAACATGTATTTATACTATTTGCCTTCAAATTGTCTATTTATAATGGAAACGTAAGAACAGGAATGTTAGGAAATGCATTTTTACAGAATATTGGACCAAAAAACTGGTAATTAAAAATATTAGCTCTCTTAAAACTTATTCAATATGAAGTAGTGTTAGAATAAAAATTGTGATACCAAAATGTGTACACGATAGTTCTTATTATTTATTTTCTTTGTATTCCTAAGTAGGCAAAATATAGGTATCATTTTAAGATTATTTAAGGTGCTTCGGAAGGCACGTGAGCCACACCACTGTACTAAAGACAGTTTTTTAAACAATTACGAAATATAGCGGACAATGTAAATTCTATAGCATTATCTAAATAGCATGCCTAAACTATACCGCCGCTGCGAAACCATGACATCGGACCCTCAGTCATTTTGTTATGTCTTATCCGTATTTTTTTTTTGCACACAGCGCCATCTAGCTCCATGGTAAGCTGCTAAGCTTGTGTTACGGTGACTAGACAACGGATATACTACTATTTATTTTTCTTTTGTAAATACATACATATACATAAAAATACACCCAGACCAGATACAAATATTTATTTTTAAGCATAAATATTTGCACTTTGCACCCAGCGGGAATCGAACTCGCAACCTTCTGCATTTGCAGCCAAGCGTTCGCCCGACGCGTCACAGAGGTCTTATATGAAGCGGAACACTAGCGAAACTGCCTTTCCTAACGCTTACAAATTGACTATAATGCTGTCTTTTTCCCCACGCGGTTTCGTCACTCTGCTTCGAGACGCATCCATACTACCGCGCTCCGATCGCGGAGCGGACTGGGAGCGGACCGGAGCGTGGTAGTGTGAAAGCTGTCATGGTTTCGCAGCGGAGGTGTGGTAAGGGCCTCAACGTTCCGGTCACTACAGCGCGATAAATAGCATGGATTAAAAGTTGCTTCCGCTGTATTAACTATAAAATTTTTGATGAAAAAGCCAATTATTATAATATCTTGACCGCTTTTTGCCTATTTAGAAATACAGAATGAACTAATTTCACAATGAAGATCCATTTACTTTAAGTTTTTTGTTATATTTCCTTCTTTTATAAGAAGTCTTTAAGTAAAGTAACTGGGTCTTTATGGTTTCGTTACCAAAATAGTAAGGAAAAATTTATAGATGAATTCTTAGAACTGATTGTCTTTGAAACGGGCCAGTTGTCCCGTCAACCAGAATAAAAAGGAAAACCTCTTGGATATTCAATTGGTTTTCGTAGTCAATTTTTGGATCAGCACCCGTATTAGCTATTTAGTTAATAACTCATTTTGATAGACACTAAGCAGTACATTGTTCTTTGAGGTAATTACTGGTAATTTTACAAAAAAGTGACTATCAAACTCAGCCAGCAACTAGATAGATAGTACGGGGGCAGAATAATAAATATATCGATAATGGGAATCGTAAGTTGACAACTAAACTGTACATGGTCAAAGAAAGAGTATTTTATATGAATGTGAAAATAATGATGGCCTATTTATATTCAGCCTTTAAGGGGGCGCCACTAGCAAGCTTTATCAATGCAATGCAGCTTTCTAAAAAATCAAATACGAAATTTAAAGAAGTTTTATATTTGATTAAACCTATAGCCTTATTAATAAATGTAGAAGGTCGGAGTAGAAAGTATGCTTTGTCTATATCCGTGACAATGACTACAACTTTCAAAGTTGGCAGACAGAAACCAAAAGTAGTAAAGTTACTCCGACCTTACTCCACCTATTAAGAAGGCTGTAAGAGCATATTTTTTCATTAATTCATGACAAAAATTAAGACAGCTTAACTTTTAACTCTAACTTTATTATCTCTTGCTAGTGGACCCAGTTTATAAACAGGTGATTTATTTTCGACCAACCTACGCCATCAATTTTTTAATTATATTTTCGGTATAAGCCCTAAAGTCAGGTCAAAAATAATTCATCCTGTTTAACAAAACCAAATCGACTAATTTTCTTGATCTTTTTAATACTTCCGTCGTTTTTTATTAGTCCGTTTTATTACTCGATTTGAAAATGAAAAAGTACTTAGATTTATTTGTAATCATCAATCACATAGACATACTTTTTTACCGTAGTTGATCGAACTTATGGCATTGAGTAATTTATTTATGGTATCTGTGAATGTTTTGTGTAAACTTACCTTTTATACGTTTTTGATTCTAAAACTTTCGCCCCTTTCGGTATCGGACGCATCGCGGCAAACGGATCGTAATATTCTTTGTATAGAAAGTCACACAACTGCGTTTCGTACGATGCGGATTGGTTAGACACAATTGTGTGACTGCGTACGATGTAGAAAAGTTAAGTCACTTTTTTTAAAACGCTTAATTTTTTTTTATATTGTGCATCGCGCGTCTTGTCTTCCCGCCAAATATAAAACGCACGACGATCTTTATGATTGACAACGGCGGCCTTTAAGTGGATATTCAATGGAACTTATACAAAGCACTCGTCCCATTGCTACAAAGTAATTTAAAAATCAAAAGTTATCGATGAATTCGGGGTGAAACAATGTGTTACGTCGACGTTAGCGTACACCGGTTGTTTTAAAACATCTGAGCAAAAAGTTTTTACAATTTTAGTAATATTGGATACTTACATGAAACATAAGTTGTCCTTTTAAAAGCTTTCGGATTGAATTATCCTCGCTAAAACACATTGTACATGTAAAAATGTGATCTATGATGATTGAAGATTACAAACAGCATAAAAATATATGAATTTGTACTGAGAGACTGCTCTTAGTTGGTATTTTGATTAATTAGTTACAATTGAATTCCCCACCCTATGTCCTGCTTATGATCTTGAAGTTTAAATAAATGCGAGAATATAATAATATAGACTTATATTTATAATAATTATCTACATGAAAATAAAACCAATGATTTAAATCACTTGTGTTATTTACTGAGCTCGCTCGTTTTATGTCACAGTATATAACATTACCCTTATTTTAATTCTTTGAGAAAATAATTATTCAGTTTTTACAAAAAGGTACCTATTACCTTACCTATTTCGTAATTTGTTTTTATTGCTCAAGGCATATCTACTAGATACATTGAAAAAAATCATATTCAAAAATTAACTTGCGACGAGATTTGAACGCAGAGATGCGAGTTCAAATCTCGTCGAAAGTGAATTTTTGATGATGAATTTTTCCTTTAAAATATTTCAAGTAATAACAATTAAAAACCGACTTCAAAAAGAAACAAAAAATAATTTAAAAAACAACCAAATAAAAAAGAATTGATAAAAATGACCAAAATAACCTCTACATAGGTACAGAGCCACCGACTAATCTGTTTTATCATCTGAAGTCGGGCAGCCAAACTAAGTACAATATGGAACCAACCAGTAAAACTGCCCGACTTCAGATGATAAAACAGATTAGTCGGTGGCTCTGTACCTATGTAGAGGTTATTTTGGTCATTTTTATCAATTCTTTTTTATTTGGTTGTTTTTTAAATTATTTTTTGTTTCTTTTTAAAGTCGGTTTTTTAATTGTTAAATTATTTTTTATTTTACCATTTTTAGTATACTTACCTACCTAAAAATCAACAATATTGTTACCGTAATTTTCATTATTGAGGAGTTTGCTGATGAGAAGGTGGTTTCAGGTGCCCCATCAATCTGTACTTAGTTCTTTAGGGGTCTATTCTTTTTGGTAGAAGTCCAAAAATGAGTAATTTATTGAATTCTGAGATGCTATCCTGTCCATCATTCCGAAGATACTCATCAGATCCTTACCAAACTTTCATGGGACCACCTCGTAGCTTCTACCTTTCCATTAAAAAAAGAACTATATCAATCGGTTAAGCCATCTTCGTATAATCGATGAACAATTGAATTTAATACAGCGTTTTGAGGAGCATTCCCGGTCCTCACTTAGAAGATCCTCATCAGATCCTCATCAAATTTTTATGGGACAATCTCGGAGCTTCCACCTTTCCATTAAAAAAAGAATCATCTCAATCGGTCAAGCCATCTTCGAGTAATCGATAAACAACTGGATTGATTAATGCATTTTGAGGAGCATTTCTGTTCATCACTCCGAAGACCCTCATCAGATCCACATCAAATTTTTATGGGACCATCTTGGAGCTCCTACATATCCATTAAAAAAAGAATCATCTTAATCCGTCAATCCGTCTTCGAGTAATCGGTAAACATACAAAAAAAAAAAAATATTATACATACAGACGAATTGATAACCTCCTCCTTTTTTTGAAGTCGGTTAAAAAGGTACCTACGTTGGTAGTCTAGGTAGGTACCTAAGAACTATTGTATTAGAAGCACCTAACAACAATGTTGCATGCCAGGTTTGGCGGAGTAAGGTGATCCTATTTCTATGTAACATCTATTAAAATGTACCCTTATTCGCAATAAATGATTTATTAATTATGTATGAGGTACTTCATAGGTTACCTATTCGGTTAGATTAGAAGTTTGATTCGAACTTTCATTCCAGTGGTTAGAAAATACGGCTCCAGCCCCCATATTATCTATCCAGTGGACGTCTGTCAACAGCGGAAACTGACAGGCACAGTTGAGAACTATGGGTGGGTATGACAGGAAATACTATAAATAAATGACATGAAATAGTAGGTAGGTATTTGATTTTAACCAACTTTCACATAATTATAATATTACCCACTTAATGTGAGAGTGTATTGATAGGGTTGTCGCTCCAAGCGAAGTCGTCGCTGGACAAAGCGTAGATGAGCCAGTAGAAGAGATTAAGCAAAGCGAACGATGCCGGGAACAGAACCCGGGCTGATCGGTCTATGAAGGAGACGCTGTTGATGTGACCGTGACGACCTGCAAATTATAAAATTATTAAACTAAAGCAAGACAAAGTCTAACTTTAAACCTAGTGAATGTTCAGGTTACGTAAAAATGTAGCAATGAAAACTTTTCAAGAGAAGGTTCTAAATCCGGTTGGGGCTAATTTTGTTTTAACTTAACATTAGAATAATTGAAGGTGAGACTTCATTTTGCAAAAGGAAGTGTTAAAAAATATAGTGACTAGACATTATGACGTGTATTCCACATTTGAGACGTTTAAGTAGCAGGAAATTTCACGTTTCCATACATTTTATATTATGTATTTCTATAGTGCTTCAAATATATCCTATAGTATCTACATAACATCTCAATGACAAGACAATCAAATTTTATTTTTCTTTAAAATATCTGAAACATTTTAGCAAAAATGACATCAAAAAGTTGATAAAAAAAATTGCCGAAACCCGGGATCGAACCAGGGACCTTTAGATCTTCAGTCTAACGCTCTCCCAACTGAGCTATTTCGGCCTTGGAAACAGATCCTAAAATTACTATACACTATCCTAAGTAATCACAAACTCTTATGCAGACATGAAACTGCTCTTATCTAGTTAATTGATTGATAACTGAGTATAATAGGCACTTTGTATTTGCTGCTTTGCCGTAATGTAGTAATCACCAGTGTGACGTGGTACTAAATGATCGGAAAAACTATCCGCGTCGTCAGTTCCATCGTCAGACGTCACTAAGAAATTACTCTTAAGTATCTAGTTAATTGATTGATTGAGAGCTGAGTATTATGATAGGCACTTTGCATTTACTGCTTTGCCGTAATCACCAGTGTGACGTGGTAATCATCGATGAAATACTAAATGAAAGCCAATTAACAAAGTTCATTATAGACTCACCGGCCTCTCTCTGCCGCTGTCTCCGGTACCGATCGTCCCCAGCGAGGCAGTACAGCAACTGACGCCACCGCGGGACTCTGGTCTCAGTCTGCGTCGTTCGTTCCATCGTGAGGCGAACTGCTACCGGTTCGGGCGCCGGGGCTGGGCCGGAGTCGTCACTTTGAGTCGCTAGCGAGAAGCTCTAGGTAGGAAGAAACAAATGTTTTACGATTATTTCAATAACTAGCCGTTTCACCGTGAGCGTTAGAATCGCGGCGATATTATCTTATTTCTATACAACGCACCGCCCACCGCATCGTGTGGAGACAGGTTCATAGAGATTGTATAGAAATAAGTAGCTACACGATGATTAAAAAAAATGCACTAGAGACAATATTCGGGAAGGAAATAGCTATATATCTTTGGAGAAGCACACACTAAGAAAAAACACTGTCTAATGTTACATGTATTCGACTTAAAATCATCCGTCATGATTATGTTTTTTTGGTCTTACTATATCACAACTTACAACTTAACTTGGAGGCCTTAGTTAGGGCGACCTGAAACTCTTAACACCAGGTAAGTAACACCACTACACGAAAAGAAGAAGAAGAACTTACATAGTTGTTAACCGAGCGCACAGAGCTGCGCCGGCGCACGGCCAACTCCCGCGCGGCAAACGCGTCACCTCCCACTTCTTCAATCAGCTCCTCCCATTCAGCATCGTCTATCACTATTTCGCCTGAACCCACCTGGAATTGTATTCTTTTAAAAACGTTGTTCGATGGCCGTTTGACCACTATATCACTTATGGTAATAGTAATTATTTTTTCTAAGATGTAGCAAACTCCAGATCGTCGGCAGTGGAACCAGATTTGCCCCGTCATTCTAAAGGCTGCACCTGTCTACGGTTCAAGTCTACTTGGCGTTAGGACTTAGGTGGGGTGGTAACAAGCCGCGGCTCAAGCCAGGCAGGTTAAGTGATGATATGATTAAGATGCAACACGCTCATGTAGAAGTGCGAAGAACGAACTTACGTACTTAGTTAGAAGAACGAGATCCGTCCTGTCATCCTAAGTGGTTGCATCGGTCTACATAACAGAATATGGACGAGTCCCATTGGCACTACGAGCTATGCCAGTGGGTAACAAGCCACAGTTGAAGCCTCCTAAGACCATTTTAGTCGTATTTTACGACAAGCAGGGATTACCTATTCCAGAGCTTTATTCTTTTAGATTCGGGCAACCCTTCACCCCTCTTCCCTGTCTTGTGCACGTGGCGTCCAGTCTCTATTGTGCAAGCCCCAATTTATATTACCAATTACCTTAGTGAAATAATGGACCCCAGCAAACTCCAGCAAAGTAGCGATGCAGTAAAAGAAGCTCATCAGAAGAAACCAGTCGAGTGCCGTGGCGTATCGCACCTTGGGCAGGTCAGTCCTAGAATCGAGGCTGATGGTGGACAGTGTTAGCACGGTGGTTATGCCTAGACCTACTCGGTCTGATGTCGCCTGAAAATGACAGAAACATTTTCACCAACAAGCGGATAACATAATCCTCCTTGTGCCGCAATCGGGTAATTTTTTTTTGTTATGATGCTACCTATATCAAAAATTAATATTTAGGTTTTAGTCCCGATACCTGAAAAGCCTTCAGGTATCAAAAATTAGTTAATATGGAGTTCCAAAAAGTAACGCCTAATACAATCAATTATGTTATGATATATATGAAATTCAACTAATTTTAACTTTAAGTACCTACCACCGATCTACCTTATAATTTACCTATTTATAGGACACATTCTATTAATTATTATCAATCTGGCTTCCGAGTATTCAAACAATGCGGGTTTGGCAATTGTTCACACGGATCACATGGAAAAATGACTCTACATCGAGAAATTTTTGGTCATGAATAGTCGTGTTTCTTATATAATGGCACTTAACTATGCACCCACAAATACTTACCTAATTAGGTAATATGTAATAGTGATAATCCTGGTTATAGTAGTAAAATATATAGGTAAATATAAATTAGGTACCTGTGTGTCAAATTTCAGCCTGATTGATTGACAGTCAAACATCAAAACATAAAACATCTAAACTTTTAAACTATTTATAACTATAGTATCTTTTTACCTATATCTAAATATAGTTTACCTCTCTATGAATCCAGAAGGAGACCCAAGAGAGCACCACAATGAGAATACAGGGCACGTACACTTGGATCAGGAAGTAGCCAGTGTGACGTTGCAGGTTGAAAGATACTTGGAGAACTGAGAAGTCGCCTGGAATTCATGAAAGGTATGGATTGTATCTTTAAACTTTCAAACCTTAGGTTTTATTTTTTAAAATAATGCTCCAGCTATGCTAGCATGGCAGCACCAGAAACATTTTTCGAATCTACCTAAAGATTCCACCTCTCATTTTCGTCGTTAAGAAAAAGAGACTGAACTTTTACTTCGATTCGACAAAATGTTTCTCGTGCTGTCATGCTAGCCTAAACAGTGTGACAACAGTACGTCATATACCTAGTGTGCGGTAGACGCGATTGAACTAACATTGACTTCCAAATAGAGGAGTTATGGGACCAACTATAAACTATACAAATGAATAATTTGAAGGGTTTATTTACAGCGTTACCCACACTTTCAGGGAAAATTTGTATTTACGTATGAATGTATATAACCAAAAGATTAATTATAAGATAATAGGTACGTTCCTAGGTATGTTTAAGGTAAAAACTATTAATAAAATAAAACAGTGCCGTGACTTATACAATACAACTCCAAAAAATTTTAAGTCTGTACAAAACGAATAACAATACAAATACTTTCATTGACCTTAACCTCAAAAAATCCTAAAGAAACAGTCCAAAAAACGTATAAAAAAGTAATCATTTAAAAAGCCACACGTCTTCACACCATTTGTGGAAATGTAAATTCTTTCGAGCGTAAAAGCCGATTCGTGTCATCCTCCGTACGTTCTCTTCGCCTTCGTGTTTGCCGATGCCGAGAAAAATACAAATCATATTTATATTTATAACTAAGTACCGTACCTACGTACTAAAAGCATTCGATGCCCCGTACGTACCTATTATTGTATCTATACGTGTTGGGTGGCAATTTTGAGATAAGTGGTAAAAGAGTGTGTTTGGCAAATGAGATCGACTGCCAACGGTAATTTACATCACGGACTCGCGTTTGGGTGAGGTGTGCTCTTTAGTATACGAATTTGATTACATTTAGGGTAGATAAACGTTTAAGGAGAGATAAATAAATAAGTATCGCTCGTCGTTACACACACTGCAGTCCGATCCCAAACACTAGGTTTGTATTATGTGTACTAGACAACAGATATACTACATAATATACTTTTCGAATACATGCGGTATCTACCAAATAGTATGGTTATAAGTAACGTGTACTCAGAACGAGAAACAAGAATTTATACTCAACATAAATTCTTGCACCCAGTGGGAATCGAACCCGCAACATTCTGTATTGCAGTTGGGCTCTTGACGCGGTATAGAGGCCGTCAAAATATTTAAAAAAGTATTAAATTAAACCATAACAGGCAATGAAGAAAGTATATACAACTCTAGACTCAACACTTATTTATAATACATACATAGGCTACTTTTTATTCCCATTTTCGGGTAAACCGCAGGGCGCGGCTAGTTGCACTATAAAATCTTATTTCTGTCTCATCTGAACGATTTTCCCGGTTGCTTTACTTGGGAGCTTAAGGTTCGCTCAAGCTGCAATTTATTTCTTAAATAGGTAAGTTATTGATCACAGTTTCTACAAATGGACTTGCCAATGTTTTGTTACCAAATGATAAACTTCTTTATAGTAAGAAGTTTACCCGCCACCACGCGGGGAGAACTCCAAGTTGTCTATTTTTTTTTTTATTTATATTTAAAATTGAAGATAATACGTACAAAACATATTGCAGGCCAAAAATCACAAAGATCATTTTCATCTACCCACATTAACAAAAATCTCCTCCAGATTGATCACTTGTTACGTCATTCACGGTAAGAGGTTATACCGGGCGCAAAACACACTACTATTTCGTAATTTACAGGTGAATCATTTTAATGGTTCTCAGGGGGATATTTTGAACTATGAGACACCGAAAAATGCTGAAAGGAGTTGCATCCCCGATTATGACAAAAACTAAAATTACATTATTAGATTTTTGAAAAACAAATATTCTTCTATGGTTTTCGCGATTTTGCATAAAAAACACTTAACAACTAAACAACACTTGTCAACCTTGAAAAAGCCAACTGGTTGGCGAAAGCTCGGTTCGTTTAAAACCATGAATAAAACGCGATTCAACCCGATAAATAAAGTGTTTTATTAAACAAATATTCTTCTTCTCTGTTTCCAATAATAAAATAGGCTGTTTATTATTTGCAAAAGACAAGGTTCGATTCCTGGCTACGGTAATGAATTTTTCAAAAATCGTAAAATGCCATTTTTGTTTTGGTCAAAATCGGGGTCTTGTCTCCTTTCAGCATTTTTCGTTATCTCCTATAGTTTAGGATTACCAGCTGAAATCCCATTGAAATGGTGCACCGTGTTAAATAGCTAGGTATACTTAGTTTAATCCCTACCTAGGTTATTAAACTTATTTAATTAAAATACTTGTTATGCTATTCACCGGCCGTGTTATTCCGTACGGTTCGTGTTGGTAAGCGGATAATAGAGCCAAAGAGGTTTTTGCCACTAGTAAACAGGGGCTCGATTCGGTAAGGACATAGCATGCGGAATGCCGGCGGAATGCAGGCGACGTGCAGGAGATGTACGTTAATTCGAATTCTGTAAATGTTATTTACTTAATTACTACTTAATTAATAGTAGCCTTCAAAATTAAGGCCTACTTAACTATTTAAATAGCTCCACTTGTTCCTCAGCCAATCAGTATTAAAAGAAATTATAGAATAGCTATTATTTATACTCCTGCAACAAATCGACTTCTGCAATGCTCATGCATTCCGCCTGGAATTTTTTTACAGAATCGGGCTACAGTTTATTATAAAACTAGATGCGTCCCGCGGCCGCGGATGTGCCTGTCGTTTTCAATTGGTGTCAGACGTCCACTACATAAATAAATAAATTCTGTGACCAACACACAGCGCCATCTAGCCCCCATGGTAAGCTGCTAAGGTGTTACGGTCAATAGACAACGAATATACTACTTATATTTATTTTTCTTTTGTAAAGAATAGATAGATAATATTGGGGCGGTTTAGTGATTTCAATAAACAGTACCTCTGCCACTAAAAGAGTGGCACAACAGTTGTTAAAAAACTTAACAACACGCTCTACGAGATGCTGCTACGATGTAGCCTCTTCAACAAAAATCGTTCAACCGCCTCGGTCTAATACGGAAACGCTACTCAAAATCTAAGTTCTACTTAAACATTAAGCAGCTCTCAAACTTAAAAATATTCCCATACTAATTTCAAATTTAGAAGCCGCACAACTATTTAGGTACACCTCAACTTATAAGTGCGTTTGTGTATTTGGCCGTTAATTTTAAAAACTTATAACCACCCCAACTTTTGATGCGATTATAATATGTAAAATTTAACGCTCCCGGTGAGATTTGAACCAGTCCCCTATTCGTTCGATGGATATAAACCTTTACACACCTACTGCTCTACAAAGTTACTTTATTTGACCAAAAAGGTCAACGTAAAGCGACTCTTTATTCCCTAGGTGCATAAAGTGCACATTATGCACCTAGGGCATAAAGTAATTTAAATTTGGAACTAAGGTTCTGGTAGCATACGGCCATTTCGAACTGGCCACCTAGACATAACACATAAAAAAAATAAAAACTGGGCAAATTTTTTCTATTTTCATGGACGGAAGGGTAAAGCAAAAAGTTTTGGTTAGTATAAAGCCCCAACTTTTTTTTTCATCAGCTAAGGCCGATGTGTGGTTTCGTCATTTTGATGTAACATTGTTAAATTTAATTAATATAAAGCTGTCAATATATTTCAAATACGTTGCATTATTCTATTTTTTTGTTGTTAGTTAAATACTTATTTTTGTAGCCCTTTTATTGTCTCGCAGTAGATGTGTAAAGTAGAGTATTCAACTCGGTACTAAAGTCTGTCTTTATCTTGGGCGCTTGAATCCCACGCTTCACTCAGGACTCTAGGTACATAACTCAACTTCGCTTCGCTCAGGAGTTAAGTTTTTAACACCCTCGCTGCGCTCGGGAGTTAACCCTCTAGAGTCCTTCGTACGCTTTGGATTCAATATGACGCCCGCTATATAAGACAGGACTTTAGTACCTCGGTGCATAAACTACTATTAAAAATACAATCCATAATATAATATACCTACAAAGAGTTATTAATAAACACGTAACAACTATCTACTAACAACCCTTTCCCTTCGTGACAAAAGTTATTTTATCTACTTTATTCCTTCTCGGAAACACTTCGAATCGAATAAAGTCGATTTTCTTTCTCGTTGTTAAATTAAGCCTTTTGGGAACAAAAGATTTAACACTGAATATAGAAATTGTTCCAATTTAAAATGGTTACGCATCTGAAAGGGTTTAGTTAATTTAAACAATTTTGGAAAATAATAAAGTGATTTATTACTAAGCTTGGTACTTTGGACTGGTTGCGCGTGATAAAAGTATATTTTAAAAAGATAATTGATATATCTAATCCGTAGATTTCCTAATGCGATAAGAAATATGATATTTACAAGGTATGGTCAACCGTTGGTAATTTTGTAAGAAATCACTTATACTTCATAAGCCTAAGCGAAATTTTAGAATAAGATCGTATATGTTTATCCACCGTGCCACAGAGGAATTATTTAATAATCTGTGGGTTCGCGAATGAGAAAACCCGCCCCAACCATCTTCACTGGTCATTAAATTGTTATCGCCTACCATTGGATATTAATCATGGACAAAGAAATGACACACAATTTTGTTTGTACAGGCAACTTAATAAAGAGAGGTTACTTTTGTTTGTTCCCAACAAACTTTGTTTCCAAATGAATATAAGTTCTTTGCCGTTCTCTATTTACCTACTAGCTTCCTAATAGTACATACTTAGGATATTAACTGTTGGCTTGTTTGAATGGGATTTCGTAATATGTCCCTAACTCTTTTGAACAGTACAGTGATTTCATTCGCGGGCATAAGCGGAAGAAATTTCAAAAAGTGTCTAGTGTATTCTGAACTCACCTTCTCTCCTAGTGAAGGTAAAATTTCTGTATGGAAAACTGATGAGATCGAACTGTGAGAGAGTCATGCCGGGGACGAAGTTCACACTTTCCGAGTTCTGCCACTGGTATACTAACTGCTGGTTCGAATACGCATCTGTTGAATAAAAGATAACCAACAATATGAACGAACATCTTAAGTCCAGGTAGAAAAAGGGCGCCGTTATAGTTTAAAGCGATCTCTTCCAGTCAATCTTAACAACACACAGCACGAATTTTAATAACTTAGTTCAGATTTTTCTAAACTTGAGTAGTGCTGTATGAAATTTACGAGCAATCTACATGTGCAGTCTGGAAAACCTCGAAACTTCGAAAAAAGCAAAAGGATTAAAACTGAAAAAAGATAATTTGTTTGTAAAGAATATTTCTAGAAAAACTTAAAAATTAGTTTAATTTCAACTTGGTTTAGTATAAAGATCCTCAGTAGGTACTTACAGCTTCCTAATATTAGAGGGCAGGATTGTCTATCCATAGGAAAATTACGCAGCTCCATCGGACATTTTGCTTTTATTGTGAGTCTGTAACACAAAGGGGTAAGTTTAACAATGATGACAATGGTCGACGTTGTAAGACATCGAATTATTAAAAACTTATCTATACTCTACTTTAGACATTTAGAAAATATGCTTTTTGTTCCAAAATTTAATGCTACCGCGGGACTTGAATCCACGACGTCCCATTCTCTAGTGGGGCGCGCTAACCAAATTTTTTTTTTAGTTTTTTCTTGTTACCCAAACTTCAGGTTGTGCTTCGGGGAAAATTCGTGTTCTAAAAAAATGCTTTTCCGGCTAGAGAACGAAAGGTTGTGAGTTCAAGTCCCGCAGGGAACATTGAATTTTGGAACAAAGAAGCATTTGAAGTTATACTCGTATATATGACTAAGTAGGCGTATTAATATAAAAAGAAACCCCATTGCCACCTACTCAACATTATGCAATTCCGGTGATTTTGTTGGTATGCATAAGTACCCACTTGTTAGTGATCAAACCGACAAAGTCATAATATAATTTAAGAAAATTGGGAAAAACTGTTTTTTTCTTCGTCCTACCCCATCGTTTATCGGAGTATCGTTATATAGGTAATAATATAATAATAATAATAATAAATAATAAATCCTGTGACGAACAGCGCCATCTAGCCCCGTGGTAAGCTGTTAAGCTTGTGTTACGGTGACTAGACAACGGATATACTACTTATATTTACTACTTATATTAGGTAGCCCTTTCAAAACAACACCAACTAAAGAATTTGAAAAAGATGTTTCACTTTGTAATACACATATGTATATATATAGTGGGTATCTATAGAAGATAGATTGAAAAGCTAAAAGGATCGGATATTCATTCTGTTTGCTGTATTTAGCTGCATCGGACCATTAGCTGGCGATAAACCGATTACGGACGAAGCTTTTAAATTTCACTATCTAGTGAAGACTGATGAGGTACTTGTATTTTAAGAAAACTTTCTACATAATACATAATAATATTTTATTACTATCAAATTTAAAATAAATAAACCTGATTCATATTTTACGTTATCCCTAGGCCTAATATCTACTCGTAAACTTTTAAGAAACATTACTTTAAAAATCATTAAATAATTACCTACCTACTTTTGGTCATAAATAAAAAAGTTACAATAAACATAAAATTCTAATAAATTATTTAAATCTATCGTAATTTAGGTATAATTGTAATTAATTTAGTTTAGAAAATTATTAGTGAACGGAACAAAAAATAGTATTTTATTGTTAGTTCAAATCGTGTAACACCTCAGAAAAATGGATACCTAGGTGTCTGAAAAACAACTCGGTCAAAAAATACTTTGAACACAGTTTATGCTGAGACACACGATCATTAGCAAACTTTTACTTTGAGCGGAATGTAACAGTGTGTCCGATTTGTAAGTACCTATTGTTGAATCTGACTTTTTCTAGTTAAAATTCAGATAATCTTTATCCATACATAATATAAAACAAAATCCTGCCTCCTGTCTCCTGTCTGTCTGTCTGTCTGTTTCTATGTATGCTTAGATCGTTAAATAAAACTACGCAACGGATTATTATGCGGTTTTTTTATTAGATTAGAGTGATACAACAGGAAGGTTGTTATAAGCAGGTGGTATATACAACACAACCTGATATTCTCCCGGATCGGGACATAAGCGGGTGGAACCGCGGGGCACAGCTAGTAAAATAATACATTTTGCCGGGTCTTAATCGCGTGTTATTATTAATTTATTCTCTTACTTCGACGACGTTTCAACCATGTTACAAAAGACCCGGTAAAATGTAACTAAGTTAACAAACAGTGTGAATTTAAAAAGTTTGATAATTAAATAAATCCATTTCCCAATGGCAGGCAATTTTATGTCACATATGATAATAAAACCAAATGACTAGCGAATATCCAAATATCTATTGAAAACAACAATGGGAAAATTGAAATTCTGATAACGAACACAACTCTATAGCCGTAGATACGTAGGTAAGCTGTGCAGGAGAGGTAACAAAACAATCAATGTAGATAAATGTAGGTCTATATGTACCTCTCTTTGAGTTTTAAACAAGAATTTTCTCAGAGATTGGATCAATTACTCAATGTAAGTGATTCTTTTAAATATCCATAGCAATTTACATTGAATGAATAAATGGAGGGAATCGGATCGCGCGTATTTTTCATTCTGCCAATTAAAATGTTGGCTGTTGTGGTTACGTAGCTGTTAATGCTTATGATTATATAATTATAAAATTTGAGACAGAAGACAAAATAGTGTCTCAGAACATCACTTACGTATTATAATCGTAATACTTACAAACTTATAATCAGATTTATAATATAGGTACATAATCTTATAAGTTTATAATAAATAAATCATTTACCTATTAAATTAAAACAAAATTAATAAATAAAATATTATTAAAAATACAAATACAATGTCAATCTGAAAAAAAAAAGATTAACTACAATTAAAATATATACAAAGACAATAGCTACAAATTAAAAAAGAAACATGGAACACAATATACGAAATTATATCTTATAATTATAATTTTGACTCACTCAATAAATCAAACGAACCGGGACTTATTTACTCTTCAGTTTAAAACAAATATAAACTCACCTCATTGAATACAAAATATCTCCATGTTGACTGATCCGCAACAGTTTATTAGGCACAGTAATAGTGTGTACATAAGAATGTTTGCCGTTGTAAAAATAGGTGTCTGGTCTCCAAATCCTTTCCAGCATCTTGATAGAAAGGGACAAGGAACGGATGGGACCGAGAAATGACAGCCGGGTGTCACGCCAATATTGTCTGAAGTAGCAGTCCATCGAATAATCCTAAGGAAATATAATACGTACTTTCATATCCGTATGTTAAAACCTAATACGTATTCAAATCGACCGAGTTAGCTTACCATGTCGAGTTCGGATACCGGACCCATGCTTCGTATTAAAATATTCGTTTGAACCACGGTAGGATATCCTGAAAATGAATCAAAGGTTACATGGATACCTAAAATCCTCGAGTTTAGATCAGATATCGATAGCTGAAGACTCTTACCTTTCCCGTGAGTGGGCAACTGGGAGTTCTCGTAATTTTTAAGAAGGTTCTCGAGCACTAATGTAATATTTTTGGAGACGGCATCGTTGATGCTTCTCTTCGTTTTCCACATGTAGGTCGCGTCGAGGTTGCCGTAGCTCGAGTTAACGTAATTGGAAAATAGTATTTCGTCAGTGCTTTCTCCCCAATAGTCTTGGTCCGCATCTTGCGACAGATTTTTAGCGGTCGCAGAAAGAATCTTCGGAGTGTGTTGTTGTGTAGTGTCGTCGTCGGCCTTCAGGGATGTCAGCGTTATTGGAAATGTTCCATTTTTAGTCGTCAAGTAGATTGCTCCCTTCGCATCACTCTCGTAGCTAAAAAGAGATTGAAAAGTCATGTGTATCTCTGGAAAATAGATGTCTAGGTGATTTTAATGCCTACTGTGGTCCAGTTGTACTTACCTATGTGGTAACTGATAAACTTAAACATGATTATAAAATACCTACCTACCCATATAATTTAGTAGAGTTACATTTACAACGTGGGTCACGATAGTGGAGAAGATGAAATGGAATTACTATGTCCACCGTGGTTAGAATGTTGTGGCCCTAATTGCTTGAATATTAAAGTTAACAGGGTACGCCTTAAGGGTTTCAGTTTGTAGTCATTTATTCTGATATCATTTAAAACGAAACATCTTGGCAGAAAGCCATTGCGTTATATTTTTTTACTAAAAGAACTTCTGGTTTACATTTTTATTCATGAAAGTATAACGAGTTTGACAAAATATTCTTTGTTTAGTATTGTTTTAACATCGAATTTATTTGAATAATAGTGCTTCCCATCTGGGCACGTTTCTCACTATTCCATCATGCCTAATCGGAAAGCCGCCAGGCCTTTGCTGCGAAGGGTGTTCTACTCTGGACTAATTTAAATAAATCTCCATGATCAATTTGCCGAAATGTAAATGTAAATATTCATACAGAAATATTCAGATATGAAAATAAATCTGGAAGCGTTCGCAGGGAACTATTCGGGACATCTTCGATGAATGTAGCGTTAATTGCGACTTCAATTCCAATAAATGCGCCTCTTCGATACAAACTGATTTGATTGCTACCCTTCGTTTTCAATCTTGACTCTGATTCACTTAACAATTTCTAGTTCAGAGTTTCCAAAATTAAGATTAATTAACTTTTGAATTCACACGATTTGTTAATATAGTTACATTTTACCGGGTCTTAATTGCGTATAATACGGTTATGTAGAGGACGACACCGGCCGCAGCTCTAGTCACCTCGCGATCAAGACCATTGTAACATGGTTGAAACGTCGAGGTAAGACAATAATATTCTAATATAATTAATATTAAGTAATATTCTTATATATCTTGTAATAATACGTGATTAAGACCCAGTAAAATGTAACTGTAATAATGAATATCTTGATTAAACAAAATAACAGTAACAACTACTTACTTAACAATAAATCAGGTAAGACAGAATTATGGATAACAACACGTCCTCACAAAATAATTAAAGGAATTTCCTAACAAAAGTATTCAACTTCATAATCGAATTTCTTCTAGGGAGTTTGATTGATGAGTAAAGTTTAGAACACGGTCAACTAAGAACGGAAGGTGATCGTAGTAATGTGGAATATAAGTTTGTTTTAAATCGTCTAGAACGGAATGTAAATAATTCACGTGGTGGTTGAGTAAAGTTACCGATCTGACGTACTTACCTAGTTTCAGATTTTGAATACGGAGTGAATAGTTGGTTCGGAATTGTTCGGGTACGGATGTTCTTGGCATTAATGAAAATTAGTTCCTAGCACTGGATGGCTAATCTGTCTGGATAACAGCTGCACTGACGTTTGCATCAAAATGAGTATAATGACTCACGTTCGAATTGGCGAATATGCAAATACGCCTGTTAAAATTTTAGGGCTACATAAATAATTGAATTTTGTTTCTAAATGCAAAAAATTTATGCTGTATTTTGAGATTTGAAGCTGTTTAGTTTTCAAATTATGAGTAAAATTAATTAAGTAGGTACTCTTATGGATTTTTTGTCTGCACAATAGAGAATTATTGTATTGTTATATTGGATTAGCTGTACCCAGGGGTCTCTCATCCCGTACAGGAACTCTTCCTATCAATCGCCTAAATCGTATGAAGAACATACTCAAATTTTAGATCTCAACTATGAACGGATTAGGCTGTGCGACTGTGCGTAGATACAAAGTGAGTTAGGACAAAACATTTTATACATATATATATATATAAGTATAAGTAGGTATTATTTCCTGTTTAATAGGGTAAAACAAAATTTAAAAAGGCAAATTATTTGTTTTTTTTTTCAAATTGTTGTAATATTTTGAACGTGGAATCTATACCAGTGGAATATTGGAAAATTACATCGTAGCTTTATGGACCTATACATACATTTTCCCGGCCCTTTCTATTGAAAAAGTCACTCAAAGGATCGCTTATCGATATTCGGTCACCGGGGTCAGTTCGTTGCTTGAGACATATACCCGATGATATGTTTATTTAATTCTTATATATTTTTTAATATCATTTTATTATAAGTATAATATGTATGAACACCTAAAATAGATCATTTATACGGCAAACGCAACTAATCTAACTTTTAGTCGATTTTTCCGTAGACTCGAATATGCGCTATAGTAAACTGACTTCGGGACAGCTTTGTGCTAGTAAATAATAGACAATTAGTGTATAATTAATTACATTCTTAGATAATAGACTATTGTGTAAAATAATAGACTAAAACATGACGCGTAGCAGGCTTCTTTCGTAAATTGTTACCAGTCACCGAAACCGTGTCACCAAGCGGACTAACTCGTGGTCTGACACGTAGGCCGGTGTAGCAGCAGAAGACTTACCTATACCAACTGGTGAGATGAGATAGTGGTAAAATATAAGGGGATTTTTAAAAAACGTCCATTCTTAAATGGATTACAAAAAGGTTCTGTGTTGAGTAGTCGAAATAAATAAACCTAGATTCGTAGATTTAACACTAATACAGAGTTAGAACTTAGCCAGTCACGGTAGATGGCAAGTTAGTGGCAACTTGGGTGAGCGTTCGTACCCAACAAATAGAGAAACACAACTTACATTAACACCCTCAACTTTTGCAACACCATTTTTATGCCACCCATTCTACCAAAAAAACGTGGGACAACTATTTTTTTTCAAAAGTTTTCTAGAGTTGTAACAAATTTGACCTTTTTAATGGTACAGCAAATGTAATACGAGAAACAAGCTTTGACGAAAACTTTAGGCTCGAATGTGGTACTTGTTTAGAAAGTTTTGGTTTCAATACCTTTGTTCGGAATTAACACAGTTGGTTTCGAAACTGTAATTTTTTACATTTACTTTTCTATTATAGAGTAGAGATTTTAATTAAGTATTTTACCCGCGTAAGTCGATCGCGTAAGAATATCGAGATCAAAAGTAAAAGGCAAGAGGCTATGTTACTTACTCCTCGATAATGTAGTTTCTAGCTTTTTATTGGTGAAAGAATTGTTGCATTAGTTTTGCGGAGATTATCCCTAATTAATATACATACCTACTTACATCATAAACATGTTACCAACGTTACCTCTTTATAATATTAATAATTAGCTGCGCCCTACGGTTTATCGGCCCGCGTAAGTCCCGTTCCTGCGGGAATATCGGAATATAAAGTAGCCTATGTGTTAATCCCGGTATCCAGCTACCTACATTCCAAGTTTCATTGCAATTGGTTCACTAGTTTTTGCGTGAAAGAGTAAAAAAGTCACTTACATACAAACTTTCGCGTTTATAATATTAGTAAGATTAAGTAAGATAATAGATTATAGACCTCTGTGGCGTGTCTGGCGAATGCCAGATTGCAATGCAGAAATCTGCGGGTTTGATTCCCGCCGGGTGCACATATTTATGCTTAAAAATATTTTTGTGTATCTATGGTCTGGGTGTCTATCTATTTATAATAAATGCATGTATTTACAAAAAAGTATAATATGTAGTATATCCGTTGTTTAGTACTCATAGTACAGGCCTACTGCTTACTTTGGGGTTAGATTACGATGTGTATAATGTTGTGTAGGTAGTATTTATTTATTAATTGCAAATTATAAGTTAACTTGACAGTTTATCAAAAACATGTTAAGAATATTCAAGAAATAGTTAAAACCTATGTAATATAAAAAAACATCATAAAATAATAGTCGGTATCAAAGTATTTAACAAAACATTTCTGGAACACGTGTATTTCATAATTGTTTACTCTTTTCTTATTTTAAAATCTTACCATTTTCTTTACCATCTTTCTAATATTATAAACTCGAAAGTTTGTATGTATGTATGTATGTGAGGTTGTTACTCTTTCACGCAAACACTACTAAACCGATTGCGATGAAACTTGGAATATAAATAGCTGGATACCGGGAATAACACATAGGCTACTTCTTACCCCGATATTCCCGCGGGAACGAGACTTACGCGGATGAAACCGCGTGGCGCAGCTAGTATTGTATGAATACCGTATTATTCGCAAGTTTATCGGAGTAAAATTGGATATGTAGCGCTCTTAAAAGACAAAAGAAAGAAAAAGTAGTAAGAGATGTGTTAAAATCCTTATCAAATTTTATCTAACAAGTGTTGATAAGGAGTTTTGCCAATTTTGCCAAAATTGCTAAGAGTTACTTATTACCAAATAATAAGCAACTCTTAGAACACTCAGGCATTTACTTATTCCGCGTGCGTAATGAACTATCGACACTCGTATCTACGTCCATTAATTTGGCTAAAGTCACTAATGTGATGAAAGCCTCCACTAATTCAACGCGCTGTTGCCTCAATTACTAACTACCATTATTTTCTTCTATTTTTCTGCTGCACAGAGAAATGTTATTAATTCAGTTACTTAGTTTCTTTGTCATTTTAGGCTTCAGATGGAATAACGAAGTCGCATCGAGTAACCTTCGGTTATTCTTTGTAACAAGGACAAAAGCCAGCGATTGTGGACTCTCATTGGTAGAAAGAGAGCCTCTCGAAAGCAAGAGCTCTTCGCTTGTTACG
Source organism: Idaea dimidiata (assembly GCA_949358125.1). NCBI lineage: Eukaryota > Metazoa > Arthropoda > Insecta > Lepidoptera > Geometridae > Idaea > Idaea dimidiata. Next base: position 6,325,246 of record OX442339.1, on the reverse strand, counting down.
AAATGTACCAAATTGTCAACTCAGGTCCCGATAGCACCCTTGATACTGCACTGAATCTGCTTACGCATGATTTTTCTTTGCTAAGGTATTCGCGTTGAAATGAACTTGAATTATTAATTTTAGGATTTTGGGTCTTAGGGCGACTTGCATAAAACCATTAAAACCATATTTAACCAAATCAATTTTAAAATAATTTATGGGAAATCGAACATTGGACTCTATTTCATTAAATGGACGATTGATAATATGTTGCCACACGTGGACAGTTTTTGCAATTCTGACAGATTTTAAACACGTTTAAACATGTTTAGGAACCGTTATGCAAGCCGGCCTTAATGATGGGTACCTAACATTATTCAGACAAATGTAATCATAGAAACGTCTTGTTCTAACAATTTAAAAATTAAAATTCGACGCCTTACTTATTTGCTCTGACTTCATTCTCAAGGTAATTTACACTAACTTTTTGTACTTACGTACTTATCAAAATCAGAGAAGTCGAAAGATCTAACACTACTTGCTTTACATGACACATCACTGATGTTATTTGATTCATTACACAAGTAGAAAAGAAAGCTCCAATTTCATTAGACCGAAAAAGTGGTTGGTAGGTAGGTATAACCCATTTTCGGTTGGTAAAAAATATTTAGAACGCTTTTAATATTTTAAAACTTTTATATTAGGTGTTATTTTCGACAGGTGTCTCCAAAGTTGGATCTTCTAAAATTAGGACTCGCGCTAATTTTAGCTAACAACTTTCTTAATCATTGAAGAACTAGCTTAGCTGGAAACACATCTTAAAAAGAAAAATATGAAAGTAAGTACTAAGTGTCAACATCGCATAGTTTGCTTAAATGGACGCGTTTTAATTTTTCACCACATTATCACGTAGCCAATTAAAATTCTCTTACGGTATATATACCCTCTTTCATTATATTATGCCGTAAAGGGTTTATTTATTACCTTATAATTTGACCTGTGGCCTGACCCCACCTAATTAATTCTTGCCGGCCAAACTTTCGCCAAATTCTATTCGTCGATTATTACAAAAAATCTTGAATCTTGCATTTGATATAATTTTCAACCAAAGGAACGGTCCAATTCGCCTATTAAAGGCAAATCAATATCCATGGACACCAATAAGTCGTACAGGAATACTAAAATGTTGCTGATCAAATATATTATGTTTGTAATTTGAATTCCTAGGTTATCGGGTCCAGGATTCAGGACTCGGGGATCAGTTACGACAAATATATGGCCTATCAGGACAATTGCGCTCGGTATGGGAGGGGAAAAGCTTCCGAAGTGTTCTAACGCGTATCCTATTGCCATTATAGAATGTCCTATATAAGGAAGATATGAATTTAAATTGTCCAGCATTGGAGTTTGGTATCATGTTGCAGTCTTCTAAATTACTGCCCTCATTTCCTTCATCTCCTGGTATTCACAGATTACGGACAGCACGTTGGCTACCACGAAAATTCGGTTAACTGTGAAATCACGTCGCTCATAGCCCCGCACATAAATTATGTCTTCTATAAAGGTGCAAGTATCAGAAACTATAGCCAGGAAGTGCCCGATCATAATGAGGAAATTACACGAAAAATATGGACGGAAGTCTTCCGTTCCAATCTTTGCCAACAAGTAACCAACCAATATGAAGCAATTTCCAATTACTAAGAGGTAAAAGTCTACAGCAGACATCCATAACTTTGTTGCAGACTTCTGATGATTGAGTTCCCCTATTTTTGGACGTTTTGAGACAAGCTATTTCGAATCCCAGATCCTCATTTTTGGGATTTTCCGAGTCCGATGGATTTTCCATTTTTTATCTGGGAAGAAAAATTGTGTGCATCATAGTTTTACGGCTTCATGTTCTTGAACGCTTAAATAGTTTTGTTGATTCTATGCTTAGAAAATTTAACATTTTTTTTCGGTATTAAACAAAAATAATACTTTTACGTTTATTGTGTGTGTCCATCCATCATGTCAAGATGTCAAGACATGATTCATCCTTGTCCGATCGACACTGACGTTGAAAATTCTTAAAGGGTATCTGACATTTTGTATGCTAGAGTCCAATGTACAATAATATCCGATCAACGACTGAGACGAGAAAAGAGAAAAGAAAACAAAATCTTTTTTTTAGATGTTGGTTAAAAATAAGCGCTAATAATATTATAAACAGCAACTGAGTTTGAATGAGCCTATACTTTCATTTTTATTCGGTTAAGTGACGAGAAAGGTAAATTCCATTGGGAGAAAATGTGTGGGTACAATTCAGAAAAAAATAACAAACGCAGTCCACAGATGTCTGAAGAAAACGAACATTTTTATTTGCTTATTGTCTTGGTAATTTACTTCCAAGGTTGCAGATATAACACACATTACACTCTCTTTAATTTATTTAAAAATCTGTCGATATTTGAGAAATTTTAAACGCGCATTTAAACCCAGGGAACACCGTTGGGTATCATATAAGATTTTATTTAAAAATATCGTCCACTTTTGGGATTTATAGAACTCTGACGCAGCGTTAAGCTCAAAGTTCATATACAAGGCGTAATGAGGACACCCTTTTAAGCCGAAAAGAGATTGTTCTGGACGTCTAGGCGAACAACTTTTGTTCTACGACTTTTGGAAATTTAAAGTAAAGTTTTCGGAAATTTTAAGTACAAAGTTTACTCGAAAATCAGCTGTTGCTTAGAGTTATAGGTCATTGACCATAAATTGTCATTTGTTTTAGTTTGGTCTACGACACTAAAAACTTTAATTGCCTTTATTTAAAAAATACAGCCGTTTTTTCCGTAAAATATTACCTCTAAATAAAAAAAAACTGAATATCCAATAGTCATAGAACAAAAGATGTTCGCCTAGACGTCCAGAACTACCTGCTTTTGGCTTAAAAGGATGTCCCCGTTACACATTGTATACAGCAAAAAAATAATTTAACAATTAAAAAACCGACTTCAAAAAGAAACAAAAATTATAATTTAAAAAACAACCAAAAAAAAAAGAATTGATAAAAATGACCAAAATAACTTCTACATAGGTACAGAGCCACCGACTAATTAATCTGTTTTATCATCTGAAGTCGGGCAGCCAAACTAAGTACAATATGGAACCAACCAGTAAAACTGCCCGACTTCAGATGATAAAACAGATAAATTAGTCGGTGGCTCTGTACCTGTGTAGAGGTTATTTTGGTTATTTTTATCAATTCTTTTTTTTTGGTTGTTTTTTAAATTATTTTTTGTTTCTTTTTGAAGTCGGTTTTTTAATTGTTAAATTATTTTTTTATTTTACCCCTTTTAGTATACTTACCTACCTAAAAATCAACAATTTTGTTACCGTAATTTTCATTATTGAGGAGTTTGCTGATGAGAAGGTGGTTTCAGGTGCCCCATCAATCTGTACTTAGTTCTTTAGGGGTCTATTCTTTTTGGTAGAATTTCAAAAATGAGTAATTTATTGAATTCTGGGATGCTATCCTGTCCATCATTCCGAAGATACTCATCAGATCCTTACCAGACTTTCATGGGACCACCTCGTAGCTTCCACCTTTCCATTAAAAAAAGAACTATATCAATCGGTTAAGCCATCTTCGTATAATCGATGAACAATTGAATTGAATACAGCGTTTTGAGGAGCATTCCCGGTCCTCACTTCGAAGATCCTCATCAGATCCTCATCAAATTTTTATGGGACCATCTCGGAGCTTCCACCTTTCCATTAAAAAAAGAATCATCTTAATCGGTCAAGCCATCTTTGAGTAATCGATAAACAACTGGATTGATTAATGCGTTTTGAGGAGCATTTCCGTTCATCACTCCGAAGACCCTCATCAGATCCACATCAAATTTTTATGGGACCATCTTGGAGCTCCTACCTATCCATTAAAAAAAGAATCATTTTAATCCGTCAATCCGTCTTCGAGTAATCGGTAAACATACAAAAAAAAAAAAATTATACATACAGACGAATTGATAACCTCCTCCTTTTTTTTGAAGTCGGTTAAAAAGGAATTGGTTATTTTTATTCATATGCGGTAGGTGTAATAAGTAGGTATAGGTATTTATTCCAAAGAAAGTTCAGAACTTTAGCGTAAGTTCATCATACGCTATCGTTTTACACAGTTCAATAACGAACAAATCTCTTTGGCCATAAACCGGAGGAAGATTCACATATTGAGTGATGCTATGTTTATACCTTAACCTTTACTTTTGTATTTTACAAGCATCCTATGGAAATAAATAATTATGACTTTTGACTTTTAATCTTTAACCAAAATTATTCTTTTAAACTCATAAATTCATGTAGAAAAAGGTTAGGTAGGTAAAATCTTGATAACTCAAATGGGTAGATGTGCGACCATCTCAGTAGGTTAAATACACCTAAGTAATTTATCCACGTATATGGCCCTGTTTCTGGATTGTTTTACAACAAGAGTACAGAAGTGGTGAACCTTTTGAGGCAGGTATGCGGTCTACTTTTGGGGATATTATAATTCGAAAATCTCTTAGCGATTAAAGCGGGGCTAAAGTTGTAATTTCATGATATGGAAGGTTTTTTAGTTCTGCTGCTGAAAGATTGCTGATATTTGTGATATGAACCGCTGGATTTCGATGTTGATCAAGCTGGTTTAACTTTAGTATTTTAACTTCGCGTACCTAAATAATATATTTCTTAAAAAAATCTATGTAAGTAGAACTTTACGTAGGTTGTCCACAATTGTGAAATACTCAATTGAATATTTTATGACCTTAGCTGAGAGCAAGGTAGCTCGAATGTCATGTAAGTAGTTAAAAAGATTGATGGTAGAATATTCGTCGTTATAGAATATTTCTGTGTCTAATGGAAAAATATAAACCATTAGTCACAAGGGCAATTTGCAAGTCGTCCGCTGTCACGAGTTGTAGTCTCTGTGATAATACGACACCCCTTCATAGCAGCTTTGTACTTTGTCATATTCCCAACTTTGTTAACTGTTTTAAATGTATACTTGTAATCTTGGATTTCAGTTCTATTTCATAGCTAAGTTTCTGTTATGTTTAGGCACGAAGTAAACTTATAAGTAACACTAATTTATTGAGTACTACTTAGGTTGCTACACAATCTACATTATTGGGCATGTTGTTTCCTTCGTGCCGATAACACTGATTCGAGATAATTTAATCCACCCAACTGCATAGGTAAAGATTGACCAGGTACTTTTCAAAATAAGTAAATTAAATTAGATCTATAGTAAACATAATACAACTTATACTTTGAAAAGGTAGTTGCAAGATAGATTGATTGATTGCACCGCGGGACGTGCGGGTCCGGGGCCGCTTTGATATGGGTTTAGATAATATTTAATTTACTAAACCCATTTTGATGAATTTTACGCATGAATAATCCCTTTAATACAGATCAAAACAGTAGAGCCACTGCTAGTTTCTGAGTAATTAATCACTTATAGTAACGCGAAAAATCTAAAACTTGTTAATAATCTTCTATTTACAGATGTTATTTGACGGGAGGACTTTTTATTAAAAACTATCTCTACCTGCTATATCTATAAGGATAATATCTCAGTTTCATAAGAACTTTACAGTACATTGCTACTTTGAGATAATCACTGGCTATTACCCCTTAATGGGAAAGCAGTAATTTACTGTACATAGTGCTTATGAAACCGATTGACTAACCTAATAGATAATACAGATACTGAATTATGTATAGAGTAATGTGCGTTGTTGTTTCTATGTATAAATTAAAATACAAAGCGTGGGAATCTTGTAAATTTTATACATTTTAAAGTTATTGTCAGTGCTCTCAAAGTAGACGTTTCAAAGGCCAAATGAAAGCGGATGATATGAAAAATGCATTTATTTTCCGCGCGGTGCACGCTCCGCTTACAAGTTATTTCCCGTAAATAAACGGTTTGGTGCCTTCGTCGGTGTTTGGTGAAGTGTTAACTCCGGAGTAGGAGTGCATTTAAGTATACACAGCTAGTTATATGGTTCAACTCTTTATATTGACATTGGTAAGGTACGATTTAGGAGTTAAGAACACATTTTCTGATTCTTACTTTAGATTTCTTGAGTACCTACGTACGCGTTGTCTAGAGGTCATGAACACTATCCAACTATATATTATTATAAAGCTAAAAGTTTGTGGGTATTGTGTATGTGTGTTTGTTATTCAATCACGCAAAAACCACTAAACCGATTGCGATGAAACTTGGAATATAGGTAGCCGGATACCGGGAATAACACATAGGCTTCTTTTTATCCCGATATTCCCGCGGAAACGAGACCTACGCGGGTGAAACCGCGGGGCGCAGCTAGTTAAACTATAAAATCTCACATAAATCAATAGAAATTGTCGATATCAGTATACAGATTCATCTTTCAATATGTGCTGTTAAATATTTAATTCCAATTCCGAAATGTCTGCCAGTTTGTAGCAGCTCTATACCATCTCAATGTGCCTAAACCCAAAAACCGTGAAGTTTGTGAAACATCAAAAAATTCTACAAAATATAAAAATCGCGATTAGATTCGTTAAAAAGTTTATAAAAAAGATCCGTAAAGAGTAGAAGACCGATGTTCTCAAGTGTTTAAAGTCAGTGAAGGAATATTAAGTTTCAACGGAGCCTGTCACTTTAGATGGAGCATTATTAAATTCGCTTTACTTACAGTGAGACGCTCTGATCGTAATTAAAATTATAAACTGCTAGATTCCAGTTCATTCTAACCAAAAATGCTTTTCATAATCGTTAAGATACCTACTAAATACTGGAAATGTGATCTATTTCTTTGAACGTAAACTGACTTGTTGTTTTTTATTTATAAAAACCTTCTAAAATGTAGCAATTTTTCGTAGCATTTTTTTTTACGTGAACATTTTCGACAGCTCATAAAATGTTATTTGTATTTGAGCAGGCAGGCAGCGGTTCATCCGATATCCGTTGTAATCGATAATGATATGCGCGGATGGTTGTTGACATTGACTGGCACGCCGCGTGCCGGCGGGCGGCTGCTTGGCAATCTGTCAAGAGAGATTCTTGCCCTTGCGCACTCCACTCCACCTACTAATGCCCTTGGGAAACATTAGATACCTACACATTTGTATTCTTTTTTAGAATGAAGGACAAAGCAAGGGAAAACATAAATAAAAATAATAAATATTGCACCACATTGCACACGGCGCAATCTAGCCCCAAATTAAGTTCTAGGCTTGTACTATGAGTACTAGACAACGGATATACTACATATTATACTTTTTTTATTTGTAAATACATACTTATCACTCAGACCAGATACAAATATTTATTTTTAAGCATAAATATTTGCACCCGACGGGAATCGAACCCGCAGCCTTCTGCATTGTAGTCGGGCGTTTGCCCGACGCGCCACAGAGGCCGTCAAACACGATGATAAGATGATGATCTAATATGTAAAAACAGAAGCTCGACACAAAAGGCGAAATGTGATTATTATTTGCTGTCTCCCTTCTTCTACAAAAGCGTGTTACATCTTAAGACGGCGATAGATGATAATTATCGGTCCTTGTCCGATTGCATATAAATGAGCGAGATGGAATTGCATGAAAAAATCTACAATTTCTCGTAAAATCAATCAATAACGAAGATAAAAATAATATTTTTATAAATTGCGATGAAGGGGTTTTAGGTATTGTATTTTCTAATATTATGATGCCTATAAGAAAATATAGCGGTTAAGGATTTAGAAGAAAAATTTATTTATTTTGTAAAACAGGGGTAACTTTGCCGGTATAATAGTGGTATTTAAAGTAATTTTTTATTGTTTTTAAAATGAAGGGGACACTTCTTGTATTATGTACAATAACATAATACATTGTTTAAAGATCTATTTAATACAGATTATGAATAAAATTATTCAATCGGAAGGGATTTTACATCAGTCGCGTCCTTAAACCATATCATCACTTACCATTGGGTGAGATTGTGGTCCAACGTGCGCAAAAAACAGGTAAGTCGCCTAATCTTAAAAGAAGCATAGCTTAACTCTACAGAGTCTCTAACTTATATAAATAGGTACAATGTATTTTAACTTGACCTTCATTTTCTTTATGTACAGTAAGTTACCTATCATATCAGAGCAGATTCCAAAGTTAATTAATAGGAAATGAGTTTTAAAGAAAAATTGCCACTACCCTATTTATTTATTAATTTAAGTAGGTTACCAATTCAACTTATCTTACTTATCCCAATAAAATTTTGTTTATACACGCCCACTCTCCTACTTCTATTGTCAAAAATACATCACGTCGCTTTGGTACAGACACTCGAAAGGCTCTCGTAAATCTCAATACTGCGAATGTATACGGTCGAAACTCTTGAAAGGTCCGGTCTATTGACGTCTTCAAGTACGATAAGCACGTAAGCGATATTCCTTTTCTGTTAACACGCCCTCGTGTGTGACGATAGATACCGACCATTTTATTGAACATGTGAAAACTTTCTGTTGTCAGTTACTTTGCCACTCAGGACGTTATGTGAGGTCTCGATTCGATGATTTTCTTTTCAAATGGGACTGGTGAAATGGAATGGTAATAATAAGTAATAATATTACTCGAGTTCAAGTAAGTTTTTTTTACATATAAATAAAATATAAATAAATATTTCACTACATTACACACAGCGCAATCTATCCCCAAACTAAGCACTAGACTTGTACTATGGGTACTAGACAACGGATATATATACTACATTACTTTTTTTTGTAAATACATTTGTACACATTTTTACAAAAAAAATACATAGAAAGAAGAAAAATTATACACACATATACCTATACATAGAAAGACACCCAGACCGGATACAAATATTATATAGGTGAATATTTGCCCATTGTGCCCACAATAATTGTCGATTTCGTCAAAGTATCAAGTCACTCACAAATTTATAACATCATAATACACACGTTACAGTTTCGTTTACACGATGCGAACTTGCGTGCGAGTTACTGCCAAGCCAGTAAACAGCTACTCGTACGCTAGTAGTTCGGCTCACCTCAGCATCGGTACGCATACACTCGCACGGACATAATATGAGTTAAACGTACGTTACGTTTCAACGTGCGAGTTACTGCACCGGACTTGTACGGACGCTAGCTCGCACTGTGTTAACGATCAATATGTTGTATGATAAATCCACAAATCTCTGAAACATATTTTTGTAAAGTATGCAATTGTGCCAAAGCTTTTTAGATTGATCTTAATGAATAAATTCGAAAGTTAAATTAAATTTTCAGGAGTGGTACGTAGTACAGTAGGTACAAAAGAAAAATATTTAAGCTTCAACCATTCCACTTTTGTTAACCATTTAAGTGGTTCTTCTATTTAATTTCTATTTTAATTTAAAATCTTTAATTTCTAATTCAATTAGATGTCGGTCGGTAGCTATTCTGTTTTTGGTAAAAACATTAGGTAGGTAAGTACCTAAGTACCTAGGTATTTTGAGGAGTTTTCAAATCCCATAGTAGCAAGCAGAATGAGATGCAATCAGACTTTAAAAACCTTGAACAATTACTAAAACTAAATCGAATCGAAACGTTGCCTATACAATTTGTAACGGGTAAGTCCTTTTAATCCGAAAGGGGGTTGTTCTAGACGTCTAGGCGAACAACTTTTGTTCTACGACTTTTGAAAATCAAATATTTTTTTTGTAAATTTGAGATTATGTTTCACTGAAAAAACAGCTGCTTTTGAAAATAAAGATAATTGCAGTTTTGATTGTAAACCATCAAACTAAATAAAAGGACAACATAAGGTCAATGATCTCGAACTCTCAGAAACAGCTTATTTTCAAGTAAACTTTACACCTAAATTTTTCGAAAAGTACTTCGAATTTCCAAAAGTCGTAGAACAAAAGTTGTTCGCCTAGACGTCTAGAACAACCGCCTTTCGGATTAAAAGGGCTTACCCGTTACACCTTGTATAAGTACGAGTACAAACGCAAGAAACGTAAACTTGGATAACCTACGAATAATACTAGGTATAGGCAGCTACGAAATGTAGGAACAATGTCTGTTTCGTAATCGGCATTTACAAGGTCCACATCTAACGTTTAGTACCCAAGCTACGGCGACACGGTCTTTGGTAAGAGGATTCGGGAATTTATCCACGCATGCCTTCGTGTGAGGCTATATCTACATGATCCCTCGTGTGGTTCGTGGCTGACGATAATATTAAACAGATTCCAACCCTTCAACAATTGCGACACAGTTCAACAATCACAACTAAAACATCCAAGTGGATGGTCGAAACCAAAATTTCGATAAGAAAACAATATTGGTTTCAATGAGCATTGTCAATGCTCGGTATTTACACCGCCGCCGCCGCTCCGTCTCGTAAATATCTTTTTAAGCAACGTTGTTGTTGGTCTTTGGTTCTTATATGCGATAATTGATTGTATTATGCGTTACTTTTCGGAACTCCATATCAACTATATTAAAAATTAATATTTAGAGTTTTATTTATATTTAGTTTTTCAGGTGTCTGGACTAAAAACTAAATATTTTTTTAAAGTTGTTCTCTTATACGAATCCATACACTGATAAAGTAGACGAGACCTTGAAATCAAGTAATAGACAAAAAACTAAGTGTTTTTATTTGAAGTTAAATCAATTTTTGTGTAAATTCAAACACCGCCTGGACCAGTCCTGTATTGTTTTCTGGCCATAGCTATTTGCTGAAACAAGCCAAATAAGGTCCGCAGACGGCTTTCTTGGTTGTTAAAGGTATCGTGAAATTGTTTGTTTTTTTTTCTTTATTTCTGTTTCTATACCTACTTATATTGTTGCTGTGTGCATGTCCTAATATACATATTTTGCTCGCTATATTTAATTCCCTTATATTCTTCTTAAGTTGTTCGTCTAGACGTCTAGAACAACCCCCTTTCGGCTTAAATGGGTGTCCTCGTTACGCCTTGTATAAAAATACTTACTATACAAAACTCTATGCGTTTGCGATAGATAACATGAGACTTTTGCTGCTGCTGCTTCACAAATTAAACTAATGGACGACGCCGAAGGCGAGGTTTACATACATGAGCCTGTAACCCGATTAAAGGTTTGCACTTCGTCCCGTATCGAATTTGGTAGATACCTACTTTCCCATTTTGGTTTCAGTGATTCTCTCATTTGCGACACTTTGGTTAAAGTTGTGAGCGAGTAACTGTGTTAAAGATTTCCTTGAAATGGACGACAGAAATGGGTCACATTTCTTTTATAGAACCATTGATTTAAATTTAAGTTAGAGGCTGGCAAACTTTTTAGTTTTGTATAACAAACTTGTGACCAAAAAAACGTAAAATGGACTTACATTACTTATAGTGTTACGAGTATGTAGCTATTTTAAATAAAATAAGTATTTACATTAAATTAATCAAACATCTAGCTGTACAGTGTGACAAAAGGTCATTTAGACCTTTAGGCATCGGCTTATTATTGTGGGAACCTAAATGGGGTCTCAAAACTTAATTACGTTGACGTTTCTATTTAGAATTAGCTTTCTGCGATTAGACTAGATATTGAAATCCCTGGTAAACTATTTTAGGCTCCTATTGTAAATTACTCAAAATTTTGTCTTTGACCAACAACTTTGCGAAGTAAACAATATATTTCTATTTTTACTATTAGGTATGTCTAACCGAGACGTAAATCCAAGATAAGGGTGTTGTTTTGCAATCGATCATACGAGTGGTAGGGATTGTGTCCAAGAGGTAGGTATGTGCGGCGTGGAGTGAAGGCCGCAATGTCACCGGTCGGTACAACTAACGATTGATGACTTGAGACATTTTTTGGCACCAAATTTATGCGGAGACGGTACGAAAACCTCTGTTGTTTATGATGAATATTGAAATGGATTGATAATTTGGAGAGACTTAAGTAAGTTTGAATTTTACGAGTAGGTGCTATGTCGTTTTAAACACATTTTGGTTCTAAGTCTAGTACTTGTATATAATATTTCAATGTAGGTTAGTGATTTTAATCTTAACATTAAAATCACTAACCTACATTGAAATATTTTAATCTTAATTGTTTGCACCCGGCGTTAAAGTTATCAAAAAATATATTTGCGGAATATACTTTGCGGAAATATTTTAGTACTTAGTGATTGTTACTTTGTGTGCCTTCTCTAGTGATATTGGAGATTTATCTTAGTTTCAAAGAGTCTAAAAAACTCTTTTCTGGCTTAATTTTAATAGGTTAAAGGTATAGGTTGAAGTTAAAAATCCAGAAACTCGAATCAAGCAGTGCAGAATTTTTAACGGTTACTGTTAAAAAAGTTATAAAAGGTTAAAAAGTAGGTATATTTTTCGAAAATAGGTACGCCTTAGTTAATCCATACACAAACAAATAAACGGAAACAAATTTAAGAGCCGAAAGCATGATAGACCGTTTAAATTATATTTTATTTAATTTTTAAAGCAAACAGAGATCTTGAGCGAATTTTAAAAGCACAGTCAAATCCCCCGAATCCATTTCCGCAGTTATTCGTTTATCTAACCACGTCTGTGGGCCGGATTAAACTGGATTATTTAGCGGGTTTACCATCAAAATATCTGCCTGACGAAATGTCGCTGCCACCGCCACCGGTTCGCTTGACCCCGGAATTGTGATGACAACAGAGAACACTATTTCATTTCGTATATAGGTATCCCCGAGTCTTGATATTATTTAGATACCTACTTTATTTGCTTAGTTGAATAAAATCGAGTTGTTTCATATTTAGGTACTGTTGCATTCTTAAATATTTTTTGTCTTATATACCCCGTATAACTTAGAGAAACAACGAGGTAAAGCTACTGAATAGTAATTTAATATACTTGCCTATAATTTAAGCTACATATGGCTAAAATTATAGGTACGTAAGTATATTAAATAACTAGCTGTTACCTGTTGTTAATGAGTAAAGTAATGAACGAAAAAGTCACCTATGCGACTTTTTCGTTCATTACTCGGGTTCTACTAATTGAATTTCGATGTAAAGTATACTACGAGGTTCCTAGAAAATAGAATAAACAGATTTCAATCGGATTAGTAGATTTTAATTGTATGAGGAACAAACAAAGAAACAAACAGACAGACATGAATTTAAAAATTGTTCTACTACTTTTCCTAAGTCCCCTAGACAAACTTTTTTAAAATTATTTCGAAGTACAGACTTTTTGTCCTCTCTTCCTTTATTATAAGTAGTAATAGAAGATAAGATACAGAAGACATACTATTCACTAGCTTTGCTAAGTAACCATACTAGTACTGAAATACTTTTTACCAGAAGACTTTTTAATACTGGGAGTAGATCTTTTAAGCTTCCCTACTAAGCTTCGATAAAGAGGTTTCTATGAAATCTAGATCCCTACACTTTTATTGATACTTGTCATATTCACGTCTGGCAAGAGAACGAAGATAATTCAATAAGTAAAAGATATAGTGGTATTGACAATACCTACCTACACAACAATGCTTTTTCATGAACAAATCGTATTTGGGTGTTGTGTAAGCTTTGGTCCCTACAATAAGTTTCACTATATCAGTACGGATTTCAAGTGTCTGAAGCGAAGGTTTACGTTCAAATATAATTAAAATATTTTTATAATAAAATAAAAAATAGAAAGCCTTTTTAATTCCTCCTAAGACGTTTTGTTTAGTGGGTTAGTACTTAAGTAGAAATTTGATTTTTGATAGTGTTTGTTAGTATGTAGGTATATACATACTATACATACAAAATATTTAAAATATTTTTAAAATTATTTCAAATACTTTTAGAAACGTCAAGTAAACAACCGTATCTTCGGAACGCGACCTCCAATGAGAAGAAAACACAACAAACTCATGGTGTTTTTTTTAATAAGTTTTTTTTGTTTATACGTTGTACACAAAAGTGAAAAAAAGTAGATTGTATGACAAGGTAGCAAAATAGTATTTTTACGGCGAGGGCGCTATGTTAAATCACGTGTCAGACGAAGGATTCTAACGTAGAATCCTGAGTGCAGCGAGGGATTCAAAGTAATCGCCCGAGGGAAAAATAATATGCTCTCGAGATATATACTCTACTTTACATCCCCTTTCTATAGGAAAATAAATAAGAGACGGAGTTTTGTCTAAGTGCGAGTGGGACTCGAGCTCAAAGGGACCGTACCATTATCTACAAAGCAACACTTTTCGAATAGAAGGGATGAAAAAAATATAATCAATAACTTCTTATTTTCTCAGGTCTTAATTGCGTGATTGTAATTAAAAAACTTTGTAAGTTCCAATCGTGTTAGAATAAAAATAATATACTTTTTGGAGGTATGAGGTGGTGTATACCTCCAAAGGGAAGATCTTCCACCGGGCAGGTGTTTTTGCCCGGTAGGCCGCGGCCCGACGATGTCTCGTCGGTAGTTGTATATGAGCTTATCTTGGAAAGAATGTTGATATCGCGATCCAGGATTTCATACTAGTAACGCCATCTAGTAGGTGCTGTGGGCGACCGCCACACCACTCCCCCTCGGAGACCGGAGGTCGATGCAGATTCTTTTTTTTTTTTTTTTTTGCCTGTGAGCCAGTTGACGTGCGTCTCATTGAGTCGAGACGGATATCCCAGTGAGTCGGGATGCTTGCTGCTCCAGTGAGTCGGAGTCTTGAATTTTTCCACGTTGAGTCGGGAAAGATGCTGTTCCAGTGAGTCGGAACAGTGATGTCCACGGTGAGTCGGGACGTGTGAAGGGGCGTAGCACGTGAAGATCCAGTGTGTCGATGGTCAGTCGATGAAGTACCGGATGTACTCAGCATGCTGTAGGTGCCCAATTGCGATGCGGTGTAGCCGTTGGAGGGTGAACCAGTGCTTGTGTCTATACAGGCGTCGTGGTCCAACCGATGTGGCTAGAAGTGGTTGTCGGCTTCTGCTGGCAGGATGCATTTGCAGGGGGTAGGTGAGGGTGGTGCGGGGTTGAAAGCTCATGTCGGCGAAGGTTGCGCTCGTTGTCCATGTGCGGGGTCACCAGTTTGGAGGTATGACGTGGTGACCTCTAATGGGAAGATCTTCCACCGGGCAGGTGGTTTTGCCCGGTAGGCCGCGGCCCGACGATGTCTCGTCGGTAGTTGTATATGAGCTTATCTTGGAAAGAATGTTGATATCGCGATCCAGGATTTCATACTAGTAACGCCATCTAGTAGGTGCTGTGGGCGACCGCCACATACTTACCTATCTCTATCCAAAATTATTGTGTTGTATGTAATATCCAGTTTGAATTATTCATAGACACAATATTTAGGTATATAAATATATATAAACAACCTACATGTCTAATTTAATGCCGAATTTAATGTTATTTACAATTCGAACGTCAACACGTACAATGGTACCCGTATTTTACGTAAAAAGTTAATCCTACTTTAGGCGTAAAACGTGTTTTAAAAATGGATAGCATTGTCAGAGATTTCTTGGTGTGTAACACGGTGATAAATTTTGTTTCATTACCTACGGAACCTACCACATATTTTACTTACATACGACATACAGAAAAACTGACGCGTTGTTAGTTTATTTTGTGAAATGTGTATTTAAGAAAATGGGTTGAATATTGATTACAGATCGGTCTTGTTACTGATAAAATGACTTGTTACTATTGAAAAAAAATTATGCTTGTTGAACACGTGAGAAATGAAATCCTACTAATATTATAAATGTGAAAGTGTGTGTGTTTGGATGTTTAGCCCCCTTACTCATAAAAGCTAATTAATGCGCGGCACAACTTTGCATCGTTTTTCTTTTACTGTCACATGAAGTTTGAAAGTTGACAGACAGAGACAAACGTCACATAACTAAGTCATGTGTAAATAATATTTTATAAGTAAGGGAGTAAATGTTTGGATGTTTGTTACTCAATCGCGAAAAAACTACTGAACCGAATAAATATAGGCTACATTCTATCCCGATATTCCCACGGGAACGGGACTTACGCGGGTAAAACCACGGGGCGCAGCTAGTATAAAATATGTGATAAAATAATGTAGCTACCTAACCAAAAATAAAAACTACCACTTTCTCGATATCGGTTCAAAAAAAAAGAAAGTTGGCGACGCCCCCCGAGTACCATCATCCCCTTTTCAAATAAATTTAATTAATGATTTAAATATTTTTCTTTCCTAGATGAAAAACAGTCAAAAATAATGTATAGTAGGTAAGTACTACTTCAGTTGGTACCTTATCAATGGCTATATAAGTATGGTATTGCGTAATTTGATATTAAATTAATTAAGTAACTACCTAACTACATCACATCAAAGGGATGGTGGATTAGTCCGATGGAAAATTAATTTGTCCCAAAAATAATCCACGCAATTTAACATTAGAATGTCGCTTTTGAGGATACCTCCCTTGTACTGTAACCCTCCTTTTTGCCGTAGTCGGGTAGAATTAGAAGATAAATAGCCAGCCAGCTGTATAGGTAGGTAGGTTAATAACTATGAGACCTCTTCTTGTGGGTAAACGTTGCCGCTTTAAAAATAAATTTAAGCCAAAGAACATTTTGCTTTGCATCAGATAATATTATGAATTGCTGACGTAAAAGCAAGCAAATTACGAGCTACAGTTTACTGAAAATCAACACCAAGATTCAGTACCTATTTATGGCTTAATGAGCACTTTAAAATGTTCAGTACCTAAATTTCAGATGTTAATCAATAAATGTACCCAACCTACGTTGTTAGGTACATTTATTGATTTTTCAATTTTATTTTATTTTTATGTTAAACGGTAAGTCGGTAGATAGATTCTATGAAAAAAAAAAAACAATTGAATACAAAACAAGCACCTAACATTCTGGATGAAATTCCCTTATAATATGAACCTTATTGTTTCATATTATCATGATCGTTTTGGTAAGAGGTAGGTAACGTTACATCAAAAAGATCTTTGAATATTTTTTTCTGCTACAGTGTTCATACTCATAGATATGACGAGTAGGTTTGTACATGTTCAATGAAGAGAGAATGGCCATTCGTTCACATTCTGAATTTGTACAATTAGTGATTTGTTAGCAGTTCGTTCAAAATGTTGAGTAGTATATTATCAATTCGTTACAAATATGACGTGAGATACTCCATTATATTAGTACAATTTAATAATTTGTACAAATTAGCTGACAATAGGTATTGTACCAAATTATCGTAGTTGTATTTTACCGTAACTTGAACCAATGACTTGATTTCTGATGAGATGGTAGTTCCAGGTGCTTCATCAATCTTTAAGTATCCAGTTCTTAGCAGCCGATTATTTTGGTAGAAGTTCAAAAATAAGTAATTTATTGCATTCTGCTCATCATTTCGAAGGATAACATCATGCGATCCTTACTTACAAACATGCAATCTTTTTATGTCCTTTTATATATGATAAAATAAATAGATCTCTTAATCTCCGACATTCAACAATAAATGAAGCCAAAATTAAGACCAGAGCATATCTTCTAACTCTTAACTACGATGAGACAGAGAAAATTTTGGAAGTGGTAGTATAGTAGGAACCGAAAGATAAAGCATTGTGCAATCATAAACACATTCATACACATATACATGAACTCTTTCACACACAAACGCTAACAACATATCCAACACCACACTACTAACTCATAGATTATTTTACATTTTAAGAACATCTTTAACGTATTTGTATAGAGCTAAAAACTTAATAATTTTTAATTAGTTATAATAATTTCTTTTTTGTTTTTTTTTTCTCTTCCTTTGTTTGTATAAGGATGTTTATTTTTATCCGGCAATTAAAAATAAAATAGTGCTCGAAGCTGGCTCCACTACTCTAAAAATACAAGTCTAGAACTTAGTTTGGAGTGGCGGGGTTTAGAATCAAATGAAACTTTACATAGCGATAAGTTTATAATATTTTAGCAGGACCCACATTTATGTACTACATTTGCTTTGTAATTTATTTTTTTAGTAAATAAACGTTATTATTATTATTATACTATTTTTTATGACATTGGTATTGTATACAATAGGTATTGTACCAAGTTATCGTAATTGTATCTAACTGCAACTTTTTTATATTTTTATTTATAGATCATATTTAATTTTAGTTTTAAATATAGTTTTAATTTTAGCTTTTAACTTCTTTATTGTTTTGTTTATTGTTTAATAAAAATTGGAATAATAAAACACTTTATTTATCCGGTTTTATCGCGTTTTTATTCATTATTTGACCCGAGCTTTCGCCAACTTTACAGTTGGCTTTTTCAAGGTTGACTCAAACGCGATAAAACCGGATAAATAAAGTGTTTTATTATGCAAAATCGCGAAAACCATAGAAGAAATTAAAAATTGGAATATTAAAAACCGCAACTTGAACCAATGAGTTGTTTTCTGATGAAATGTTAGTTTCAGGTGCTTCATCAATCTGTAAGTATCCAATTCTTAGCAGCCGATTTCATTGGTAGAAGTTAAAAAATGAGTAATTTATTGCCGATAGCAAGGATCGGATAAGATCATCCGATCCTTACTATTTTTTATGACATTGACTATACGCTAATATCTTGCTTATCAAAAAAGTATAGTCGCAATCAGACAGACGGTAGAGATATCCGATAACACAAATACAGATAAAAAAAACCATCCGAATTGTAAACATCATCCCTATTGGAAGTAAATTAAAAATATTTTGTTTGAATTATAAGTTTATATCATCGTAATCAAAAGTGAGTTTGTCACTGAGAAGACCCGCTAATAGTTATGAAACCTAATTAAAAATTTAACAAGATCTTAAAGTTAAGGTGACGAATAAAGAATTTGAAGATTTAGATGTCAATATTTGTCAGTTATTAGAAAACACACGGAAACCATATTTTGGTATCAAACCCTGCTTGCTTTCATTTTGGTGTTTGTCAACAATAGGTACTTTTACGACACAAAAAAAAAAAAACAACTCGTAAAAAACATAGATTTACCTACATCTTACAAGAAAAAGGAAATATTTCAACATAGGTTTTCCCTGTATTGATTAGTAGGCAGTAATCTACACTTCATATTGGCAATACAGTTTTACCTAATTAGCAATTTAAATCATATTAAACGAGAAAGATTGTTTTGGCGCTTACGAAGTCGCAACACGAGCTATCTAGCTTTTATTTAAATAAAAGCTAGATAGGTAATAATAATAAATAAATAAATATAAATAAATAATAAATAATATTTTATCACTGCTTCACCTTAAACAAGGTGAGTTAACCAGATTTCATGATATACTCTGCGAATACTTGCGAACATAGTTAGTGTTGCCTTTGATTACATTTGACGACAACACGCCTAGATCTTACTTATATTATAATCGTGAAACTTTGTATGTATGTTATGTGACTTTGTTACTCTTTCACGCTAAAACTACTGAACCGATTGCGGTGAAACTTTGAATGTAGGTAGCTGGATACCGGAAATAATACAATATACCTACTTTTTATCCCCATATTTCCGCGGGAACGGGGCTTACGCGGGTGAAACCGCGGGGCGCAGCTAGTATTTCATAAATGTAAGTTTGTTAAGTCGAACTATGCTGTTAGCTTGCTTTAAAAGTACATACCTATTGGGTAGAGATGGGCCAACTATACCTTGCTGTCTAGTTAGCCGACTAGTCGGCCGGCTCGTCGGCAATGCAAATAATTTTAATTCGGACATATTCTGCTTAATCGTCATTAAAACTACCAAACCAAATTGTGTTTGTTTACTTTTTTCTGACCTTTTAATTTGTACTATTATTTAATAAATATTTGTTTTAAATTTGACTGAGCTTTTTGCGATTTTTCATAATATTTACCGGGTTCTACTCGCGGTTTTTACATAATAACAGCATTATTTCCAAAGACCGTTAACTTTACAGTTAGCTTGAAAACCTTGAAAAAGCTAACTGTAAATTGGCGAAAGCTCGGTCTTTAGAAGTAATGCCGTTATTAAATAAAAAACGCGAGTACAATCGGTAAATATTGTGTATTAAAATGAGTTTTATTGCATATTTAATAGTTGACGACTAGTCGGCACCGACCGATTAGTCGGTAAAACTGGCGACTAGTCAGCCCATCACTACTATTGGGGTTAAAGCCAGAGCTTTTTGGCTATTTACAAGCTTTTTAAGTTGGTATGTATAATATGTTATATGTGTTTTTCTTTTATTTATTATCTTCAAATCAGCACATAGTTCTAACACGTAGGTATAGTTAGGCTAGGCTGAAGGCTCGGTTAGAGCCTATTTAAGGCCCTATATAAACCGAACGTTCTAGAAAAGAGATGAGCAAACTTTTTCTTCGCGTGCTAATATGTAGGCATAAGTCTATGGCGGGCTAAGTATTTGAATTCGATGTTAAGAAAGATTTTTATTCAATAAAGATTGCGCTTGGTATTTAATTTGATAGTCCCAATTTAAGCCATTCGCGGGCTGGATATGGCCCGCGGGCTGTAGTTTCCCTGTTCTAGAATGTTCGGCCGCACTGAGCGCTAAACGCCTAAATAGATAGTTAGGTTTATGTAGGTTATATGAATTATGAATTATGAAACCGACAATAGCATTTGTTATGAAAACTCTGAATTTATTATTTATTTATTTATTTAAAACAAATAGTTAGTTATCCACCTATCTTGAAATGAATTGTAATTATAGTCGCTTTAGTAAAGACGTTTACGATGTTAAATATGAGACCTAATTTTCTTAACTGAAATGTGCCAGATTATTTATTAAACGTATATTTAAAAAAAGACCTATGCTCATAACAGCCGTGCCGCATTTTCTATTATGTAAAATTATTAGTAGAATTAAGTTTTCATATTTGCGTGTAAATCTTAAAAGAATCTAGAATATAGTTTTATGCTAAGAGATCGAATTGGTTCATACATTTATCAGGTGATTATTAACGTTTCGGTATAAGATTTTGAGCATAAAACTGCTTTATCGCAGATTTCTCGGCCTACTTAAGAAGCGATAAGATATCGCAGGTTAAGCGTGTGCTCCCTTTCCCGGCTGATTTATTTTTCTATTGCATATCATCGTAACTTTATATAAAATTAACTGAGATATCAGAACTTATGATACCTACGAAATAAAATTACAATATATTACAATCTATAATAGCATTTTTCTTAACATTATATTATTGGTAGATAGTATGCTTAAGGCTACGAGGAATAAATAGAAAGGAGATCTAAATTTACTATTAAAAATTAAAAAAAAAACATGTTCTACGGTCACACAGCAGCACATGCACACACTGACATGTTCCGTACAGTCGATCGGCCTTTGAATCGACCAATGGCGGACGATCTTTAGTGACAGTCAGGGGGTCGAATCATCGTTCTAGGCCATGCAACCACCGTTTGCGTGGAACATTTTTTTCAAAGGATTGCTACTTCCATTATATGTAAATTCGAGTTCGTTGCCTTAAAACGTCTTCGAGTCGTATGTATTTTCTAGGCACCGTCATAATCCGCATCGTCACTTATCATGTGAGTGCCAACCTAAGCTGTTGAGTTCCGGTCCGATAGACAATAGTTTTAAGTAATTTTTTAAAACCATTAGTTCAGACGTCATCAAGTGACGTGTCGACAGAACAGTACCCATATATTTATCTGTTGACGTCTGGCAACTGCTTGGAGGTGTTCACCGGTAATAAACCGTTACGTCAAAGCAGCAATGTACTGCATAGTACCTGTCAATTTACACTATTGTCAGACATCCACTGGCAGACACAATATGGGTGCTGGAGCGGTATTTCTCCAGCACCCATATTATCTACCCAGTGGAACCACAAGCTTAATAACACATTTCTAAAGAGAATTATGAATATGATAGAGAATCTATGCTTTATAAATAAAAAAAATATTATACAAACTTGGACCTTGCATGAAATGAGCTTTCCATCATTTCAATAATATCACGGCTTTGAATTTCCGAAGCTATAGTTTAAGATGCACACTGCCGCATAGTCAAACTAATAATAACCCCTGCTAGGAACGGTATTTTCATTTAACTCTTTTCTTCGAAAACCAAATTGCAAAAAAAAAATGATTCCAATATCCATCTTAGGGAATGAGTATAAAAAAATCTCTTTTAAATCTAAATAATAACAGGGAAAAGTACTATAACATGGAAACTGTAACGTGAAGCTACTGTTTCTATTTCTTTCACATTATTAATGACAAATGACGAGGGTTTTTCATTATTTATCTATCACAACTGCTGTTAAAAAGTCACTCCTTGAAATGTTTTTATTCAAGTCGTGAAAGAAAACGCTTGCTTATCCAATTAGGTATCTTTCTATTGAGAGAAAGAGAGATAAAGCAAAAAGCGAAGCCTTTTCAAAAGCACAATCTTTTGGGAATGACATTTACACAATCTACGAGTAAGTACATAGCTGTTTCATAACCAATAACAATAGGTATAGCTGGATAGTTAATTATGGCAAACAATGACAATTATTTTGTACTGTATCTATACTTTTGGAAACACAAGTAGGTATCACACAAAATCTTTAAAAAAATACGTAGATTCGTGTAAAAAATGAAGTCATTTTGTTATTTTAAGACAAACAAATTTGCATGATACGTAAAACTAAAAATATAACATTCGATATCTGAAAACAAACTCTTATTCATGTATCATAGCTATAGATATCAAATATCAACATAAATACGTAATAAATGCTAGAACTTACCATAGAAAAACAACGATGATAAGTGAGAACAGTAATCGGCACATAATTAAATACGTTTTCTCATCAAGTCATCGAGCTTGTTTACGTATTCCGTACTAACCGCGGTTTAGTTGCGTGTCTGTGGCGCCCGCTTTCGGCGTAACAACGCGACGCTTGTACAGGCTTCAGAGACAGGTTGAGATGGTCCACATCGCGCATGCGTGACAGACTACTCTCCGTGAACCAACTTCGATGGAGTTTTGTTTTTGTTTTTCGAATTAATACTTTAGTATTTACGGTGTTTGATCGTAATAGGAATACGTCTTGATAGTAAACCGACTTGTCTTTAGATTAATAATAATTCTAAGGCATGTTGGTGTTTACATGTACTCTAGATTATTTATACAAAATTCCAGTATCTCTCTAATACATGCAACCAACTATTAGAACCCCAGCGTTTCTCTTATCGGGCGCTAACTACTAACTATGGTATATATTTTTATGGATTTATTAGGCGTCTATCTATATTGCGTTATATTGGTTCCTCGGTTACTGCGATACAAGCTTGTGCTTAGTGTAGAATCGATGTCTGATGTATGTAATTTGAGAAATGTCTAATAAGTGTCATAGTTAATAAATAAATATTTGATTTGATTTGAACTGCTTTGCTTGGTACACGTTAAAAACCCGTAACGGGAGGATTTTTAATTATGCTTTTTCTTTAAATTATTTTCAGTAGAATGCTTCGAGCAAGAAAAAGATATGAAATACTGAGATCATTTAAATCTCTTCTATAACACTTTATTTATCCGGTTTAATCGCGTTTTTATTCATAGTTTTAAACGAACCGAGCTTAAATAAATAGATAAGTAAAGTGTTTTATCATTTAAATCGTTATTATTGGGTGTATGGTTTGGGTAAGCGGACCCCAGGTTCCCAAGAGGGATGCAACCGGGAACATCGCTCGCATGTGGAGATATGTGGTATTGGGTCAGTCAATTTAATCTTATGTAGGTATTTCCTAAATGACATAACAGTGCAGTGCCATAAAAAGCACAGATAAAAGTGGCTGCCATTGTATAAATCGTCTATTATATTTGATGAATAGAATTCATAAACTACAAGAACTGAATGTTATTGTTTCGATTCAATAACATTCAGTTTGCATAGGTTTGATTGTTAGCGGCACATTAGCCATGCTTCCAATCACCGTGCAGGCAATTAACAAACATGGTGCATTGATTGAAGGGAACCGCAAGCTATTCTATGTAGAAGGTATACGAGCTATGCCTTAGACAACACAAAACAGCGTGGAAGTGAATAAGATACAGTCAAAATAAGAATAGAATGAAAACTATTTATTCGCATAAAGCACATGCGACACACAAAGTGAAACACATTAGAAAAGAGAAAATATATTTTTTTATTATTTATTCTTTAATTTTAATTTTTATTGAAAATTTTAATTGAGTTTATTTTTATTTTAATTAACCATAGTAGGTATGTACAAATTAAACAGATCAATTGGTACATTCGGGCAGATAGTTTAAAAGGAAATGTAAAATGTTTTTTTTCTTAATATTTATTATATTCTACTCCTCTAAGTGGCATTTCAAAGTCTAAAGTTACTCCTATGTAACTAACCCAATCGTTGAAGTAATTCTTCGAAAACAACCTAATAAGGTAAATTTAAAAATTCTTACGTTTTAATCCACTTTTGTCGCCCACCGGTACATACTTAAATCCATTTCACGAATCGCCAAACACAATTTCCCGTTGAAAATGTCTCGTAAAAATAAGCAATTAGCGATCAATACCTCTTTGCAGTCGAGTAGGTACCATAAGTGGAAGGCTGTACTCATTACATGTCCTCCTTCGTACGTTTAGGTTTCAATTAAGCTGTGCTTATAACAGGGGAACCCTCGGATTCAAGATACGGGTGAACAATGGTAAGCAAACGAGATCCCTAAGGCTTCCCTGATTGTTTCTGGGCTGCATTCACCTTTAGTAATAACTCCTAGATCCTCTGAGCGATGACGGCCCTTAACTAAATCCCTCGGCTCGATTGGATTCCTATCGTTGTTAATAGGTAAGTATGTACTTCCCGTCAAATGGTCTGGTTAATAAATTGGTAAATTACCTATTCGGATGTTTCTATAGATCAGGAGAATTAATAGTATAACTCGAATTGTATGAGGAAACACTGCTATCACCGCCTACGCATCATTGAGCTCACATAACTACGACGGAGCAGTATACATAAGTAAGATTACAAATACAATAATTATTAGGTAAACTATAAATAGGTAAGGTAAAACAAAATTTGCGTTGCCATCGATAAAACAGTATCATTATGTAAGTAACAATATAAATAATCTAAGGTGAATGACCATTGAGTCCAAAAGTGCCCATCACACTGGCAAGTAATGTAAGTTAAATCGAAACAAATAAAGAATCATCTTCTTTTTTTTCGTAAACCATTTGCGGGTTGGCATAGTAGGTAAATGTTTTTTGGATACTTACTGTAAAATATAATATATTAATATTTAATACTTATATAAATGTAGGTACTTAAAATTCAATATATTATTAGAGCTGTACATTTGTACATTGTAAGTATAACAATTAGCCATCAAAAGCGATTTCTTAACTTAAGCTATACCGTAAAGTGAATCGCTAACATCTGCGTGTAAAGACTCACTGAACACCATTTGAAGTTGAAATATTCAATTGAATTTAATCAGTACGGACTCAGTTACGATATTCCAAAGTAAAAATATTCTATTAATTAACCTACATTACCTTCTCAACCCTGTTAACAAACAAAGACCCCAATAATTTATTGATAAACCTGAAATGAAACGTGATTTAGTATTTGTGGGTCCTAGAAGGGCTTTCGAAGGAAACCACGTACGCACCTTTGAACTATTATACCTATACGAAGCGTATGGAAAAAATACTATATTTCTCGACGTCCACGTGACTTTGCCTCTCTGACGGTATTACACCTCAACAACGGTGATTTGAAATAGAGTCCTACACTTTTCCAAGTGTAATGTGTGTTGGAAGACTAGTGTGGACTAAGAAAGACTACTCAAGTTTCTCGATTAAGATATGTAATTTCTTCTATGGTTTTCGCCATTTTACATAATAAAACACTTTATTTACCGGGTTTAATCGCGTTTTTATTTATAATTTTTAAACGAACCGAAGTTACAACAACTTTACAGTTGGCTTTTTGAAGGTTAATTGAGATGAGTCAGTGTGAACGCGATTAAACCCAGTAAATAAAGTGTTTTATTAAGATATGTAAGATTTTTTTTTGCATTGGACGCATCGCATTAAAAAGTCACACAAGTACGTCCACCAATCTGCATCGTACAGATGATGTAAATTGGTGGACGCACTTGTGTGACAATCTATAAAAAGAATATTACGATCTGTTTTATGCGATGCGTCCGATGCCGAAATTTTTCCTGTATATTTTAATCGTGAACCTCGAGTCTCCACGCACTTGTTTTACTTTTAATACGAAGAATATTACAATCCGATTAATGCGATGCGTCCAAAACGTATGATGTCGAAAAGTGGACGCTTGGGGCTTAACGTCGGGCCAGATATGGTACTTCTCCGTATCGGTCTAGCGTCTTTATTTCACTCGGCCATTTCAGACTCACAAAGACAATAAGTAAGTCTAAAAAAGTTTACAAGGAATTTTATTAAATGAAAAAAGTATAATTGCTATATGACCTGAATATCGAGCGACATAATAGTTGGGTAATCTATATCTAGGTAGTGGTGTTCTCTGTTGGTAGATTTATAAACGCCTAGTACTTTAACTAGTTTATCTAGCTAATTTAGTTAGCTAGTCAAATCAAATGGTATTGTTTTTCCAAGATGTTCAAAATTCCAATATCATTATAACATAAAAATCGGTTCTATAATGTACATTAAAACATTACCACAGACAATAAATTTGTTAAACAGTTCAATTTAAGGCAAGTCATTTTGCGATTTTTTAACGAATCATAGAGGGTTTATAACATTGATGTAGATAAATAATATAAGTTGTCTCATTTATCCATAGCCTCAGTAGCTGTAAATGTAATGTGTCTAAAACAATAAATTAACTAATTCTTATTTCAAAATTAATCCGACAGTCGAAACTCGAAAACAAATTAAATAGAATTGAACAAGCAATGTCAAAGCTCTTAGTAGTGGTACCTATAGAATGATACTATGTGATAAACTGTGACTGTATAGGGCACGTTTCTTTTAAATCACCGTCATTACCTACCCCAATCTAGAGGATCAACGTTGCTCTATTATATAGGTCCGTAAACTTACCAGACATTTTTCAATCCCTTCAAATGGTACCAAGTTTGCGTTATCTTTTTATGAATAGTTCAGCTTAGAAAAGGTGGCCCACATATTTTAAGGTTTATAGTTTAACTTGTATGAAACACTAATACCACAGTACATAGAGGGAGCAGTATGGAAACTGCACACACACGTGCACACTCGTCGTGACGCGGTCGTGTCGCGGCACTCAGTACTGACATCTAAGCGAAACCAGCTTAGGGGTTTGACGACGCACATGTTTTTGTGAGTGAGCCGTTTTCGAGCATTTGTAGGTAGTTCCCATACTGCTGTGCCCCAGGTCCCAACCTTTCTATGTACTGTAGTAATAATTTGTTCATACAGAATACTTTTGGCTTGGCTTGGCGTTTTCCGTACGAAGCCCAGAATTAGGCCACTGTATGCGAATTTTACGGCGGAATACAAAAAGGCCAGTCTATATTTGAGGTCCTACTTAAACAATTAAGTACATCTTTAAATTTTAAAGCTGCTTAACTACTTAAGTGCCTCTCAAATTTTAAGGGGAGTTTCTAAATTCAGCTGCAGGAAGCGGGTTTCCGCGTGATATTTTCCAATACCGTAAAAGCGATGTTAATACCGCACATACATTTTTCTTCTTTTTCTAAAGCTACGGAATCCTAATAAAACAAAATGGAACAAAACTAACAAAGCGAGGTTGCATTTATTAGAAAAAAACAGCGATATTCCATTAATATTTATACCAAATGAGTCTAATTTTGCAAGGATTTTTTTCCACAAGAGGGTGAAATCCAATACTAATCTCGAGCTTTAATAAACGTTATTTTCTGTCATTATTTTTCGATAATATTAATTTGTGGGTTTGATTTCAATACTCTTTTCAATTTGGAAACAATTTGACAATAATTAGATGCCGACGGTTTTTTTTAAATTATACGCAGTAGATGTGAGCGTTTGGTTACAATTAGACGGTGGTCTAAATTGTAGCGCACTCACTTAGAAGATTCCTGTTTAAGTACTCGTAACTTTTGGCTCACGGTCCTTGGAGCACAGGGACGAACGTTTTGAGAATTGACCATTCTGAGAATTAGGCATTTTGCGACTGATGTAATTTTGGTCATAAGGCCTTCTGCTTATAAACCAGAATAGAAAAGATTCAGTTTTTCTGTCACTGAAAACCAGTGCTATAATAAAAATGGGTAAAACGAATTTATTTTCGTAGCGAAACCGTAGCATTCGTTTCGTAGTCTCGTAGCACTTACGTAGCATCGTCGTAGCACTTTGTGTGATTGAGAGTGGATGCGTTAAAAACTGTCATCTTTCAATTTATTGACCGACTTTGAGAACTTGCAGTTTTTTTTAGATACAATTCATGATTTTTTTCACTTAAAAGCCGTTACATACATAACATAACATACATAACATGAAATCTAGCGTTCCGGGCGGGATATTTTTGTAGTTTTCGTGTTTCTATACTCCGCGTAGGGTTCACCACGACGATGTGATGATTAGGAGATGATATGAGGAGGAGATGATGATTCATAATCATAACAGAGAAGTTCAGTTTAGGTCATTATTTTTGATTGGTTTACATTCTACATTGGAAAACCTTCGATTTCACTAAGCAAAAACTTTGGATAGTTGCAAAGATAGATTTATAAATACCAAAAATTGACTTAAGTCAAAGTTTTTGCTTAGCAAAGTCAAAGTACGGACTGTAGATTTCAGAGTTAGTCTAGTTTTTTTATTTAAGCGAACCCCGGGCCCCCGAGAAGGAGAGGGTACCAGGAACATCGCTCAGATAAATAAATAAATTAATAAATATTGCATGAAATTACACACAGATCTATCTAGCCCCAAACTAAGCACTAAGCTTGTACTATGGGTGCTAGACAACGAATATACTACATAAATTATACTTTTTTTTGTAAATACATACATATGATACATAGAATACACCCAGTAACCATAAACAAACATTTATGGTCAGCAGAAATATTTGTTCTCGGCGGGAATCGAACCCGCAACCTTCTGCGTCGCAGTCCGGGCGTCGCTCGCCACGCCACAGAGCCCGACAAGAAGATAAGTGATATGGATGAGAAGAGATAGTGGTTGGTCATCTATTAGACGACCTCTGTGGCGCGTCGGGCGAACGCTTGGCTGCAATGCAGATGGTTGCGGGTTCGATTCCCGCTGGGTGAAAATATTTATGCTTAAAAATAAATATTTCTATCTGGTCTGGGTGTATTTCTATGTATAATATGTATGTATTTACAAAAGAAAAAATATAAGTAGTATATCCGTTGTCTAGTCACCGTAACACAAGCTTAGCAGCTTACCATGGGGCTAGATGGCGCTGTGTGTTGGTCACATAATTTATTTATTGTTCATAAAAATATCATTTACGGTGAAGTTTTGCAGCTTTCTCGCTGTCCGTGATTATCAATTTACATAAATATCAACTGTTTATGACACTTGATGTGGGTCCTATACCTCTGGGAACTTTGAATTTTTAAAGTGTTAAGTGTTTCCGTTATAAAGTCACACGGGATTTCGACACGAAACACTTAAGTGTCGAAAATACAATCTTGACAGTTAATATATAGTAAGTTTTGTGTTCGGTTGATAGAAAATCTTAAAAGTTTTATAAGATATTTTTATTATATTGGTTTGTTGAACTCACTTATTTTCAAGTAGGTACGGGGACACAAAATATAATATAAAGTAAGTATACGTATTAAAAAATCCTACTAATATTATAAAGCTGAAAGTTTGTGAGTATGTGTGTATGTATGAATGTATGTGTGTTTGTTACTCAATCACGAAAAAACTACTAAACCGATTGCGATGAAACTTGGAATATAGGTAGCTGAATACGGGGAATAACACATAGGCTACTTTTTATCCTGATATTCCCGCGGGAACGGAACGTACGCATTAACTACATACGTTAAATCTTATGTCATATTACAAGACTGGTTGCTTAATTCGTGGCTAGATGGCGCTGAGCGCAACTTTCTGCCATGATTATGTAATCTTGAACAAGTAGGTAGTCGGGAGTCTTCTACGTAATTATCTATGAAGAGCAAATAGGCAATCTGTCTTAATAATAGAATGTATTGTCCGCAATAAAACGTGATATCAATGTTTGTCTCAAATAATCGTACAATAAAACCTATTGTGCCGTTCACACGATACCAGTTTGCAAGCTAATAAAAGTATCGTGTAAACTAACATTTACTTTTTCACTGGTATGCGATGGTATGTCATTTTACCAAAAGATATAAAAGATGATCGAAATAGAAAATAAGAAAAAACAACACTATACCTAATTGGAATGAGAACAACCTTTTTTTAAGTCGATGTTAGTAGTGGTGTTCTAATTCAGGCTCATCTAGAGCTTCAATTAGATGGTGTTATAGTTTTCGCGATTTTGCATAATAAAACACTTTATTTACCGGGTTTAATTGCGTTTTTTTCATGATTTTTAAGCGAACCGAGCTTTTGCCAACTTTACAGGTGGCTTTTTCAAGGTTGACCCCCCCCCCCAGGAACACGAAACTTAGTAGTTTTTTTTAATCAACCTAAACACAGCATACACATGAACGTTTTATACAAATATTAGATGAGAGTTTATAGTCACTTTTTAGAAACATATTATGAATGATAAATAAGAGTCTGTAAACATCGAAAGGGTTTTGCAATTATGCTGATAATAAAAACAATGCGATTAAAATCGAAAAATGTAGGTTAGCAACTTAGTTAGTTTTTACTGTGTGTTTCCGAAACTATCCTTATAACTGGGCCTTTTTGCGTGACTTTAAGCCGTGGGTTTCGTCACGATGTTTTCCTTCACCGTAAGATAGTTAGCGCACTTGAATATTTCTTGAAGAAAAAGACATTGGTGTGTTGTTAGACGGGACCTTCGGAATGTTAGCCTACACTCAGCGGGACCCCTATCCAAAAGTGATATGAATGAAAGTCGAGGTATCTACAACTAGACCACTATCGCTATTTTAAACGCAGATACGTGCATATAGGTGTAGCTTATTATAAAAACATAGTCATATAGTCTAGGTGTGGTATGACTAAGGCGTGTGCAATCTGCGGGCGGACGCGTGGCCGCCCGACTGCCGTCAAATAACTTCCGGCGCCCGGTGCCACTTCCCGCAGGCTTTGACACCGGGTGATACGAGTACTACCAGTTGGAATGCTAGCTCTACTTTGAACCGGGTTACTTAGATACTATCTTAAGGAATCTCGTTTATAAAGTTTAATGCGTTTTACTTGCAATCAGTTGGCGCAACGCACGGAGTAATGTTGTGTTTATTTTTAATACCTACCTAAATTAACAGGATAATGATTTATTTTATATTAATAAGCTGAGCGCAGAAACAAGACGCCTTTTTGTATGTAATTACGTATATTGAATTATTTGTGAAACTTACTATTTTATTGAACTTACCATCAACCACAAAACAGAATATATCGATCCCCGTCCCATCCTCGCTACGCTCGGGAGTTAACTCTGGAGTCCTTCGTTTCGCTCTGGAAGACTTTAGTACCTCGCTGCATAAACTGCTATTTCAATTAGATATATTAGGTAATTTACGTGAAGTTGTTGGGCAGCCAGTTTACGATACTAATAATAATATTCTTTAATAGTTCATGATGCGATCGATCTGTTGTGCTGTTTGTGCTATCACGGCAACAAAGCAAACTCGTTACCGTGATAATCCACCCTCGAAAAACAACCTGCTTCGAAAGGTAAAATCGCCAATTCCAGATAGGTAGGTATACTACAAATAATAGGTGGTGAATTAATGCAAGGTGGTGCTCACCTTGCATTAATTCCTCTACTACCACAAAGTTATATTTTGACTAGGTTATGGTTAACAAGTGCCGAGAAAACTACTAGGTAAACTGGGATTATACCTACTTAATATATTTATCATATATTTATCAAAATACATCATCAGAAAATCAGATTCTTAATGGAGAAAGTTTCGTGTTAATCTAAGTACTTATCTAAGTAATATTGTATGATGCCTACTTAAATTGGATAAATTAGCGGTTGAAAGCAATCCCCATAAATAAAAATCACAGAGTTTGAACTAATTTTATTAATTTCTTATCGTAAGTACTAAATGTTATTGACATCTATGTAAAATCGTATCTAAATAAGATTATGTGCAAGTGTGTAATTCGTAACTCGTGACCAACAAACCCAGATTGATTAGAGCATGTAGTCCATAACCAAATCGTCTCAAAATCGCTTTAGCATTTTCCTATGTTGAGCAGTTTGCTCAACATTTATAGAAAATTTGCATGAGATGTTCATATTCAAATTGCGCAAATGGCCCAGTCAAAACTGGGTCCAGGGCCCAAATGCCCTATTCTCTAATTTCAAAATAACCTTTTAAATAATATTACATATTTTTTAGAAACGTCAAGTAAACTATCGTGTCTTTGGAACCCGATCCTCCAATGAAAAGAAGACACAAGAAACGCATGAGGTTATTTTTTTTGTTGATTTTTTGTTGCAATGATCATGTGCTTCACATTGTTGCATATTTAAGGCTATAGTGGAACTGGAGCAATATATTACCATACATTTTAGATGGTGACCAACTTGGCCCACATCGAAACTGAAACAAAAGATAGTTTTTCTTGTACTTGTGCTAATAGTTACTAAAACTACTTCTGCATGAGAAAACAAAGAGATCAATAAAACAGCTGTGTAATACACACAACTAAACACACAACTAACTTTCATTTTCTATACTTACTTGTAAACCAACCGTCTCATTTGTTGTTTTCTTACGTTGCGTGTATCAGACTTTTGTTGTATCATTCACCTGCGCTCAATTTGTCCCCAAGTTTATTTTACTTATTAAATTTCAACTCAATTATAATTCGGAGTCGGAGTGTCTTAAATGGTATCAGACTTACACAATTGTTTTAGATGTTTCAGCAATTAAGTTGGTCTGAATGAAATATCTAAGTAGTAATTTTTAATGCAATTGTTTTAAGTTAGCTTTGAGTGAGGACTATGAATAATGAGTTTTCGGGTTAGTTGATTAGAGGTGGCTATTATTAGGTGAATAAGTACCTACTTAAGTTACTTATATTATATTTAAGAAGAAACGGGAGCGTTATCGGAAATAACTGCCTATTAGTAATATATATTGAAATGAAAAGATGTTCTATTTTCCGTGTTACATAATAATGGGACTATAGAGGAAGTGGCTGATATCTAAAAGCTCATGTTCACATGTCCAAACCTTCAGGCTACATTGTGTTAACAATGACATTTATTTGTATAAAATTCTTAGAAGTAAGCATTAAAGTTGTGAAATAACGAGCGCGCGAACGAGCGCGTATGGCGTGCGAGATTGGGGTAGCGCACGCGCGACGCCATTCCGCGGAACGCTTTCGACGCGACCGCTCATGACACATCCCGCGAGTCTGTTCGAGAGATCACGATCGCGATTATTCTACCTCCGAAGTATCTTTACTTGTATATTTACGTAATAAATTGGAGGAGATAGCGGGGTATGTGTGCGGTGAGATGAAGCGGGTTGCGAGACAAAAGGCGCGGTGAGCGCGCAATGCGCCCCGTGCCGCGCGATGATCGCGCGTTGCACGTCTCGTCTGGACGCGCCACTTCTGATACTGCATCTTCTTTTCGCGTTAGTGCTGGCACAGTAAGTTTGTTTCAACTTTTTAAAGATGTTTTAGAAACTTTTGGCAGTTAATTCGATGTTGGTAATGCTTTTATATTAATTTTAAGATGTTTTTCATTTTATACAAAATAAATGACAACACAAGCCTTTGTTCTGCAGTGGGATAGGCATGCCAAAAGCAAAAAAAAAAAGCACAGATAAATATTTTAAAAGTCAACCCTAACAACTAACGATCCTAAAATCTAGGTTAGCAGGGGGGCCAAATTAAAAAAACTTCTTTTAAGACAAGTTAATGTTTTCGTTTTGATTTCGAGTATAAAGAAGACTCAATTGGGTGTGTTTTTTTAAAAGTTTGCGTGTATATCTATGATCCGGTTGATGAAAATCCGTGAGGATTACAAAGATGTAAATTTTCCAAATTATGTGAATAATCTCTGGTAGAAGTTCAACAAAATAATATGTCAATAAAAACCTTTTGAATATACTTTTAAAAAAAAAATGTCATACTCTGAATTTAAGGAAAAGTAATGAAAATTCTGTAAAAAAAAAAGTAGGCCATCCTTAGACGAATAAGAATCTGTTAATGAAAAACGAATTTAGAATGGCTGGCTTGGGTGCCGAGCTACCCAAATTAAAATAAATGTTTTAAAGTGCGAAACGATCAAAAACTTGTTAAGTCGGGATAAATGCCAAATGTTCTCATGTTCTAGCAATATCTTTTTTTTTGCTAGACAAGAACGCATAAATGCTGTGGACAGGCTAGAGAACGTCACACATACAGTCTCAAGAATATTAGATGGTTACGACATACGGTTGCGTCCTAATTTTGGAGGTAAGTCTAAAATCATAAAACTCAATTAAAGTAATGAAATTTTAATAGAAAGAGTAGACCCTATTATTAAAGTAATGTTATATTTAGTACTAGCTGCGCCCCGCGGTTTCGCCCACATAAGTCCCGTTCCCGCGGGAATATCGGGATAAAAAGTAGCCTTTGTGTTATTCCCGGTATCCAGCTACCTATATTTTAAGTTTCATCGCAATCGGTTAAGTAGTTTTTGCATGATTGAGTAACAAACATCCAAACATCTAAACATCCAAACACACACACTTTCATATTTATAATATTAGTAGGATAAATAGTAGGTACAATGTGATACGGTGTGTAATTTTGGTGATAACCGCCAAAACGGTACCTATTTAGATTAGAAGGCGAAGATATTAAGAGAGCCAATGACGGTAATCATCAGTAAATAAATAAATCCAGATACTGAAGGGTTTCATACCACGTTTTTCAACACACTTGTAAAGAAAATAGATAAAATGTCAGTTGTTTTACTATCTGTAAAACGTAAAAGTTGTGATTTTTTTGCAATAAGGTGGTTTAAAATTAAACCTATTTTTTTATGCGCGCGTGTTCTAAAATGGCGAGCTTAGTTAGGCTGCTTATTATTTAAATGAAATCGAGGATCCTTAAGTACAAAAAATAATAATAAAATATTTATTAATTAAACATGTATCTACCTACCTACAACTTCAAACTGTTTATAGAAATTGTTAAACAAAATTGCACGTAATTTGGACGTAATTTTAAACCCTATTGAACAACGCGTTATTTTGTTTTTTAAATAAGACCTCTATTTTGAGAACAAAGAATTTAAACGCGTAAGTAAGTCCTTCGCGTTAAAGCTCTTTCAAAAATCAAATCAATTTAATTCATTTTCTCAAACATGCGAGCATTATTTTGACAACCTTCTTCGAGATAAATCGAACTTGCTGTACTAGTTGAGCAGCGGCCGGCAATAGTTGTATGAAAATCCATATCTGTCGTGTTTAGTGGCCAAATAAATTACTATGTAAAATCATATTTGTCGTGTAATTTAAAAATGGAACGAGCTTCTGCTCCGCAAAATGGCGACCAAAGAGGTAACTTATCAAAGGTTTAATTTAAATTTCGAACTGGTTTGCACATAGAAATCTGTTTAGTAAAAAAAATACTTTGGCGCGTAAAAAACTGTTGTTATTAGTTTACGTCAACTTCGTCATTGGTTTTAACGTTCTATTGTACCTACTACTAGTTAAATTTCCGCGCATTATTTTAGAAAAGTACCATATAAGCCTTGGTCGCAACTAGGCATTGATGGATTTACACGCTCGTCCATCAATGCCTCTCTTGCCGGCCGCTGCAGTCATGTACTATTTCTGATCAAGTGTGTTGAAAGAAACTCATTAACAATTGTAAGTTTTTGCGACACTTGCTGAATTCGATATTTCTAGGTACCTACCTAAAGTAAAACAGTCTAAGGTGACGTTAGTTATCTCATTTTAATACATTTTCAATTTTTATTATTATGCTGCCAGTCATAACGGGATCAAATACTTAAATAAATAAATAATAAATAAATCCTGTGACCAACACATATCGCCATCTAGCCCCGTGGTAAGCTGCTAAGCTTGTGTTACGGTGGCTAGACAACGGATATACTACTTACATTTATTTTTCTTTTGTCAATACATTCATATTATACTTAGTTATACACTCAGACCAGATACAAATATTTATTTTTAAGCATAAATATTTGGACCCAGCGGGAATCAAACCCGCAACCGTCTGCATTGCAGCCAAGCGTTCGCCCGACGCGCCACAGAGGTCGTCGACAAATCAATTTAACAACATACAAACTTTTACAGTAGTTATGTTGCCCCACTAGTCTCGGTCACAAGAAAACGGAGATCATTATATCAGCATTGTATTGCAACTGCAAACCGCGCACCGTAAATATTTCATATTGGATTCACATTCTAAATACAAGATTTGATTTGTCATCGTTTCGGTTTCTGGCATCGCATATGTCGCCTAATGCATCGTTGCATAAATGTTATTGCTTTCAGGAGATCCGCTGTACGTCGGCATGGATTTAACTATCGCCAGTTTTGATGCCATATCTGAGGTAAACATGGTAAGTCGACTACATAAGTAGCTGTGAGATATATTACGTGTCACGTCTTCCGGAGGGATTAACATGTAGGTAGTACTTTTTCGGATGCGAAATTCTGAAAACGTTTCAGTCATTTTATTCGCAAATTATAAATCTTTGTCATTTTCTAAGTACTAGCTTTAAATTAACACCTTATCTTACGCAGTGGACAATATTTTTTTATTTTTTAGTATCGAAATTGCATGAAGCAATTGCAAGCAAAGTGTAGGCAGAGTGCAAGCAAAAAAAATATCTTACTATTCTAAGTCAAAAATTGAATGCATTTTCTGTAATCACATAAAATACATACAAGACGTTTGATAGAGGACATAAAAGATCACAATTAATATCGTAATTGTCAAGACAATGACAAGATGGGACGACCTTGCGTTCGCTAAATGATTTCGGATCGAAGGACTTGGCTCTCGACCGGGTCGCTGATATTAATTCATTAAGCTTTTAATAGCCGACAAGGGGGGCAAGGCCGGTGTCACTTGACACACATCGTGGTTAACCGAAGGGGCGTACGGCTTCGTCAGCCAATCGATGGGTGCCTTCACTTGGTACCGCCACTAGCCGCTTGCTTTCCCAGAGGTCACCGCCCACTCAAAGCTCACTTATCTACGTTTTACATTATAATACTTTTATACAATAAACTTAGATGTAAACTTTACTGGCACTATAGTGTAGTCTCATAAAAATAATGATGCGTAAATGTTATCATTGTCTAAGATACCTCTTATGAAGTTTGAAACAAGAATTAGGCTAAAGTTACCGACCGAATAACATGAATTTTGTAGCTTCACAATTAAAACAAAGTTTTTTGAATTGAAATCAAATCTTAAAATGTTTTAGCTTGTAATAGGTACATTTAGAGTGCTCAAAGGAATCGGTAAAATGGGCGTGACTCAAATTTTGACTGAAAATCATCAAAGTTGTACAGTCAGCTGAAAATAAGCGTTTCATTCAATTCGGCATTACGTTTCAGGATTACACGATAACACTTTACCTGAATCAGTATTGGAAGGACGAGAGACTGGCTTTCGGGCTAGCTGACGAGGTCTTGACTTTGAGTGGAGATTTCGCGGACAAGATTTGGGTTCCTGATACATTTTTTGCTAATGATAAGAATAGGTGAAGCATTAATAAAACTATGTAGCTTCATTTACGAAACATTTGCTATATTTTTATCGCTGTTGCAGAGTCTGATTTGAAAACTAACTTTCAGTTTCCTACACGATGTTACGGAGCGGAACAAACTAGTTCGCTTAGGAGGGGATGGCAGCATCACATACGGAATGCGTTTCACAGCGACGTTGGCCTGTATGATGGATCTCCACTACTACCCGCTGGACAGCCAGAACTGCACCGTCGAGATTGAAAGCTGTGTGATTCCTTTACTTGTATAGATCATCAGGCTTTAGCTCGGACACGCCTGATACCCTGCCTGGCATCACTCAATCATTTTACATTGGGCGATTAGTTAGATTAATCTAAAGTTCTTTTTATTAATCCGAATTATTTTTAACAATAAATTTTGGAATAGATGGAGAAGTATCGCACACGTCTTATTTCGTGTTACATAATTCTGATTGATCCAATCGAGCTTTAATGAGCTCTTTTTCCATTTGTCCACATACACTGCACACATTCATACTTCATTTACTTTTTATGTCAATGATCAAGAACCATGTCTGCCGGCATTTCAGCTGCTTTTGCAAATACACCTGTACCTACCTATTACGTTATGAAAACCACCTACATTTGTAGAAAGAGCTCGTATGGTAGAACTGGCAACAAGGCTTTATTCGCTTGAGCAGTAATTTAGTAAGCGTTAACTTTATAATTCGTAAAGATTTTTTCTTAAACTATCCTGAGCTCAAATGAATGAAGTCTTCGAGTAAACAGCATTCTAACGTAATTTTACCGATGCAGATGGGTACACAGTGTCAGATGTTGTGATGTATTGGAAGGAAACTCCAGTTCGAGGAGTGGAAGACGCTGAGTTACCTCAGTTCACTATACTTGGACACAACACTAATGATAGGAAGGTAACGATCAAATAATTCTCTTCAACTTTTCGAATAATTAACAGTGAACATCCGTCAAAATTACCATCATATTAATTTTGTTTGAACACATCATAACAACCGCAACCGCAAACCACGTCTCAAGGTACAAAGCTCAAAACAAGTTAGCCCCAAACTTTACATAGTACCGAACATTCCAGGAAAAGTTGGCGACAGGGGTGTACCAGAGGCTGTCGCTGAGTTTCAAGCTGCGAAGAAATATAGGATACTTTGTGTTTCAAACATATTTACCGAGTATACTTATTGTGATGCTTTCATGGGTGTCTTTCTGGATCAACCATGAAGCTACGTCTGCTAGAGTTGCACTGGGTAAGATTATAGTATAAGTAGGCAAATAAATAATTTAGGTGATACACACTAAAGTTAAAGTTTAAACTGTGTGTTTCCGCAATTAGCCCTACAACTGGGTCTTTGTACTGCGTGATTTTATTTTTATTCCTCACGATGTTTTGCTTCACCATAAAAGCGAAGTTAATAGCGCACATATTTTATTCTATAAGAAAAAGACATTGATGAGCAGCCGGGATTGGAAACCACGACCTTCGTAATAAAAGTTGGGGTATATCTACCACTAGACCAACACCGCCCTGTAATATACACTAAATACAATCGTACTAAAATCAACAATAGTATACGAATGAACTAAATCAATTCAATAAAACTAAATGTTTTGTCATTTTTCTAAACTAAAGGTACCTACTTGCCAGAATTGAAACGGCTAAATATAATTTTATTACTTGCTTAAGCGATAAAAAAAAATAACAAAACTGTTCGATAGTTTCACGAGGAAAACAACAACAATAATCTAAATTAGTACCGAGATTGGATGTTTATTGGGTTAATGATCCTTGAAGATTCAGGTAATGAAGGTGTTTGATATAAATAGGCAGCAACAGCTGTCAGTAACTAAAGTTGGTAGATATAGGAAATAAACGAATCAACGTCAGTTAGAGGCATTAGCGGCGATGCGGCGAATGAGCGATAGTGCATTATTAATCAATCTGATTACTCGTTCTATGTTCGCGCGTTCCATCATTTGAATAAACATTTGTGGATTTTGTTGTGATTGTAGAAATATACGGATAACAAATAAACATACATACGAGTATATTGTTAAACAGGGTTACAGGAAATAGGTGAGTATTAAGGGCATAATAAAGGCTGTTTCTGAAAACAAATAATACGATTGTTCGGCGGCTTTACAAATTCTAACTGTGTAATTTGAGTAGTTGCGCCTCTATAAATAGTTTAGACGAACTAATAGATAATCGTTTAAAGTAAATTTACGACTACGGATTTAAGAAATCTAGAATAGGTAGGTTTAATAAAGTCCAGTTTCTCCATATTATGTAGATCTTTAACTTTGATTGAAGTATCCTTATAATTTCATATTTTCGAGAGTCTTAAACGCGTGATTTACTCGGTCGCGAGGGGTCACGACCAAGATCATTGTAACATGATAGAAACGTCGAGGTAAGAAAAAAATAAAAAGACACACGAGACCCGGGAAAATATGAGTTCTAATCGTGTTAATATAAAAAGTTTATTAAAGTAACTAACATTATTTTTCAAAACCATCCAGAAGGAGGCCTTTACCCGCACGGGGGTTCCTAATTAATAAATTAAATAAAAACAATATACATACCAACAAACACTAACAAAAATCAAATTCCGACTTAAGTACTAACCCACTAAATAAAATGTAGCAATTAAAAAGGCTACCCTCACAATAAAAAGTGTGTTTTTTCTAATTGATGATTATTTTTAAGAATCATGTTTGTATACGTAGTACCTAGGACTAGAGATTCCTTAATTATGTATTCATCTCTTTATACCTAGATCCACAAACATAAATACATTTAATTTCATTTTAATTTTTTATTTATTTTATTTATATCTAGGAATAACAACTGTCCTCACAATGACGACGATTAGCACCGGAGTACGGAGCAGCCTCCCGAGGATCTCGTACGTGAAAGCCATCGACATCTACCTGGTGATGTGCTTCGTGTTCGTATTCGCTGCGTTGCTGGAGTATGCGGCAGTGAACTACACGTACTGGGGCGCGAGGGCCAGGAAACGGGCCAAGTTAAAGAATAGAGATCAGATGTCGACTAGCGCCAGTATGGAAAAGGATTTGAAATCTGGTGGTAAGATTTTTGAATATTTAAGATATCTCTTCTATCTTTCTATACAGGTTGTCCCAGAACTCAACGTCAAGCCGAAACGGGGTGACAGAGTTGATTAAAACCATCATGACAAAACACTAAAAAAAATATATCCCATGCAGTTTGAAAATTATGGGTATTTAAGAAAAACCTAGAAATTTGGTCAACCTGTAACCATTTTTCGGTTATTGTGGTTAATTTTTGTTATTTTTATTCATTTATAAACTTTGGAACCTTAACCCTAAATAACATTTGAATCCTATCACCCCGATTCGGCTTGACGTTGAGTTCTGGGACACCCTGTATATAAAAGAGAGTCGTGTTAGTTACACTATTTATATATAACTCAAGAAAGACTGAACTGATTTGACTGAAGCTGAAAGACTGAGCTGAAAATTGGTGGGGAGGTAGCTTAGAACCAGGAGAAGGACATAGGATAGGGACTTTTTATCCGGATATTCCCGCGGGAACGGGACTTACGCGGATAAAACCGCGGGGCGCAGCTAGCTTTTAGTAAATATTACGTAATAGTAACTCTTTCTGATTTACTAATAGACAACGAATATATAAATAACTAACAGCGCCGCGCGGTTTCATCCACGGATCCCGCAGGATTATCGGGATCAAAAGTATCTTATATTACTCTTCACCTAAACTATCCCTATGCAAATTTTCATCCAAATCGGACGAACCGTTTGACCGTGAAAAGGGAACAAACATACAAACAAACGAACTTTCAGATTTATAATATTACTAGCTGCGCCCCGCGGTTTCACCCGCGTAATTCCCGTTCCCGCCGGAGTATAAGGATAAAAGGCAGAAGTTTTTGCGTGAAAGAGCCACACACATAAATACTCCTACATATACATACATACAAACTATCACGTTTGAAGTAAGAAGAGCGTAGAATACTTACATTATATTATGTCAAAAGCAAGTCAAAATTAGGGAGTCTTGGCGGGAACTCGTTGAGGAGATGTGGTGCTAAATTTTCATTTTTGTGAAACCTAGTTCATATGCGTGCAAATTGTTTAATTTCGGGGGCATATTAATCAATTTAGTTTCGTGAAGGTGTGCAAGTGGATTGAAAATGAAAATCGGTGCAAAACATTGACTTAGTGTTGTCTCCAAGGCTCCGTGAAGATTGTTTGTAAATGGCCGCCGTGTTTACAAATGATTCCCTAGACTTGACTTTAACTATGACGACTTGACTGTTTCGATGCAAATAACTTGCATAATATATTAAAATAC
Organism: Idaea dimidiata; assembly: GCA_949358125.1. NCBI lineage: Eukaryota > Metazoa > Arthropoda > Insecta > Lepidoptera > Geometridae > Idaea > Idaea dimidiata. The sequence goes on along the minus strand of OX442339.1, from coordinate 6,283,036 downwards.
ATGACACTGGCTAATTTCCTAATGGCCATAATCGGTTCACAACCGATAAGAAATAAATAAGTCAAAATTAGACATTTTTGTTATAACCAGAACCTAAACAAAAGAACGATATTATGCAGGTCAAGGCAAAAGCTGAATTCCACAGAGATACGCTTAGCTTGATTGTTTTAAATATGGACCAACAATTATAAAGTGTAGATAGTTAAGATAAACTTTTTAATCATTTTAATAAGATAAGTTGTTAGGTAGGAAAGATACTATGTAAAGTTTTGTCACAGGTACCAGATCGCCAGAAGAAATAATAGCCCTACGCGAGTGTTCAAGCAGCGGTCGCATGTCGCCACTGCTCGGGCTTCGAACTAAGCCTCTACCGGCGGCTCCGGGAGCCCCGCCCTCGCTGCGTCTGCAGAGAGATCATATGCAACTACGGTACCGAACTCGCCCACATTCTAGGACCTCGAGGAGTAAGTGTACCTTTCAAAGTCCCATTCATATTTCCTTGTCCGTTTCTATAAATTTATATTATTATTATTTATTGATTTATTTATTTTGTACACAAGGAAACATTCACAATATAACAGTCATAATTAGATACATATACAAAGGTGAGTCTAACCCTGTTTAGAGTTTTCCCTGTTTAGATTTATGTGTCTATAACTTAATTTAATATAATTCTTGGATTATTCCTTGTTTTCATCGATTTTCAAAAATATTTTGTGAAAATCAAAGATATTAAAAAACTGAAGATAAATATAAAGAAATGCCTTTAAAATAATTGTACCCGACAGGATTGAACCTGCATTTTTGGGGAGTCTGGCCCCAAAGATGCATGGCGGGTGCAAATTTTTGGAGAATTTCACAAAAGCAGTCTCGCTGCAGTTAGTGGAAGCAATTTCTTCAAATAGATAAATAGTACCACTGTGTCTATGCACACATGGACTCCGATACCTCAGGGTCCGGTACGCACTCCGGTACCTGTCTGGACAACCAGGTAGTGTCCTAGGGCACGAGGCTACTCTCCTTTATGAGAACCTGTCTAGCATTGGGGACTAGATTCGTCTTAAACTCGATCCCTGACGTCGCCCTTAGGGGTGTACGCTCGGGTACAGCAGCGGCCCCTGCTGGTATACCGAAAGGTGGGACGGTGGGGACGCTATAACATGTATAAATAGAGTTCGAGAACGGGTTGTGTCTACGCAGTTTTTTTTTCGAAAATGACTATAAATTCGTAATGTAAATCCTGCTTAAGGTGACATCCTCACGATATTGGCGGCAGGGATCTCAATAATTACAAAATATTCGGAAATAATACTTTGGTATTTTATTATCATTCTCTTATCTTCATTTTGGTAGTTTTCTTTACACGATTGGTTAACACTTTTAACAGAAAAAAAGTATCTAAGACAACTCGTTTAAAACCGAAATTTTCATTTTACCGCTTTACGTGACGTGTTTAAAACCTCTATTTTTTTAATTAAAGCATAATAACATACACTTGAAATTGCTAGAACAGTTTTACTAAATTAGCAATAGTTATCTTGTGATTCAGAATTGTTTGATTTTTACTCACTAAAATATTGCATAGAGTCGCATCTTACGTCCTTCTTTTACACATCTGAAATTTGCTAGCCCTATCCCTGTCACGTCGTTAGGTGAGTATGGAACCTTAAGATTTTCTTTTTAATTGCAGATGGATCGAATGGCAAGCCAAAGATGATACATGCATTACGCAAAGGAGCAACCGTCATCAAAGCATCCATGCCCAAGATTCGAGATGTGAACGTCATCGACACCTACTCCAGGGTCATATTCCCTGTCTGCTTCATGTTATTTAACGCAGGCTATTGGGGCTTCTATATTTTTGACTAGAATCTTAATATCAAGTGCTAAGCAGGTCTTAATTTCAGTAAAATGTTTTGGTGGAAATGACTAAGTCATGTTTGCCAACCGACTGTGAAATCATGCAAATGAGTTTATCTAAAGAAAATTTTATAATGTAGAGTGATCTAGTAAACTTCTCAAATTAACATGATTTGTTAACATAGTTTCGTTTTACCGGGTCCTTAATCGCATATTATTATTAACGTTCTTCTATAAATATTTTAAAGGAAAATTAATTTTCAAAAACAAACAAACAACAATTGTGAGTACACGAACGTGTGAAAAATTGACTCGCGACAAGATTTGCACTCGCGTCTCTGCGTTTCAAATCTCGTCGCGAGTGAATTATTAAGATAATTTTTTTCTTTAAAATATTTCTAGTAGAGATATGCCTTGAGCAATGAAAACAAATTACGAAATATTAACTTTCTTATGGAATGGTCATCTCGCGACCAAGACCAGCGTAACATGTTTGAAACATGATGTAAGAACATAAAAAATAGTACGCGATAAAGACCCGGTAAAATGTAATTACAATTATAAATCGTTACTTTCTCTATAACTATGTAAATAAAACAAATCTATTGTATTTGTTAGAACTGTGTGCCAATAAAATGAAATAATCGTCAAAGAACCTACTATTCAACTACCTACTTGAATTAATTATAATTCAGAGGTGAGGTACTTCGGCCGGCAACAGAAAGACAACTAAAAATTTGAGTTCTACTTAAACAATTTAGCAGCTCTTAAACTAAAATTACATTCTTATTTTAAATTTAGAAGCTGTTTCTATTATTTAAGTATCCCTCAAATTTTAAGTGGCTTTTCGGTAGTCTACTGAATTATTTAAATACCTATTAATTGGTACGGCTATTTGTTTATTTTACTCATAAATTCTCACAGTTTGGAAACAAAAAATGGAAATTAAAGTCGGTATGAATTTATTTTGTGGTGAAAATTCTATTACGGAAGTAGTTATGTCTACTTATTGTCGTAATTTTACGTGCATTTGTTCCTTTGAAACTTGAAGTACGTGCCAACTTTTAGCGGAATCCAGTAGTGTCTAAGTAAATGTAGATTAGAATAGTTTGTGTATTAAAAAAACTGCCAATATTTAAGTGGATATTTATAAAAGACATAAAAATATTATTCGAATTTGAATAAATTTACATGACTAGCTGCGCCTCGGTTTCACCCACGTAAATCCTGATCTCGCGGAAGAATAGGATAAAAAGACTCCTTACCTATATTATACCTATATTCCAAGTTTCATCGCAATCGGCTCGTAGTTTTTGTGTGATTGAGACATATATACATATACTTGTAAACTTTCGCGTTTATAATATTTGTAGGAGTAAGATAGATTTTCACGACACTTTGTACAGGGGCGGTCCATAGTGTGCCATAGGCTGAATGCGGATCATGCGGATGAAAACACAGGGCGCAACTCTAAATACTATATTATATTTTTCGCATTGATTTCAAATAGTCATTATATAAGCTTTGAACGAAGTTACTAGTAATTTAAGTCATCACTCATCAGAGTAATAAAATATCAAGAAAATAAGTAAATGTGAATTGAATTCTATACTGTATAAGAATAATATAATAGGTATCTAAACACTTGAATGTAAATATAAAAATTTATCATACTTATGTCGCGAAAGGACGATAATAGTAGAAATATATTGATGTTCTCAACAAATTATTAGGGAGATTGAAAATGATTGTTTATTTAAAATTTAAGAATCAAGGGAAATAAAATTTGTAACAACAAAACGGTTTTACTTTACCTATTTAACCTTTTTCTCTGTTTAAACACAAAACACAAACGTTAGTCCTCAGTCCTGATCAAATATTTTGTTTTTCATTTAAAATTTATCGAGTTTAAGTTGATTCTTGCATTAAATGTTTGCTTCATTTGATTGAAACATAATATTGACAATTGATGTTCAAATCAAAGTCTCGAGTAAGTATTTAAAAATACCTAGAAGAAAAAATCTATCATCATTCGTTTTCAGAAGTAATTTTTTTATAAAGAAATAGGTTAGGGTTTAGTTAAAGTTTTAACTGTGTGTTTCCGCATTAGCCCTACAACTGGGCCTTTGTGCGTGACTTTAAGCCGTGGGTTTCCTCACGATGTTTTCCTTCACCGTAAGATGGATGTTAATGGAGCAGATATTGTTTTCTTAAAGAAAAATAATTTGGTGCGCGGCCGGAATTCAAAACCAGTTGTCTTAATAAAAGTCGAGTTATCAACCAGTAGACCAACACCGTTCTTAAATAGGTAGGTATTTTCATTCTGTAATGTAATTGTATTGAGGAGTGTCTGTTCAAAAGGTCGTATTTCACTTTCGAATTAAATATTTTTTTATTCATTTTTTTAACTGATGGCATAAAAATCCATCGGATGAGCCTAAATATTGGCTCAAAAGAGGCATATTTCCCATAGAAATAACATTGAAAAAATTTGAATTCCATTCAATACAGGCGTATTTCTGCATCATGTGAGATGGAGTTGGCCTCTCCAAATGCCTTAGACAAAACAGGCATATTTCTACTACAAAAAGCATCTTTCATTTTTCGTTCTGTTCAAAAGTCATATTTTTTTTTCATCTTTCCCGCGAGTGACACACTTGAAATAATATACGTATAGAATGATATTTTGGAAAATCCTTGATTCACTAGTGGTGGCTGTATACTGAATTGTCAATACATTATGAAACATTGCAAAAAAAAAAAGATTGTCTCTGCACCTCTCAAATATGACATCTATTATTATTATTTCTTATCGGTTGTGAACCGATTATGGCCATTAGGAAATTAGCCAGTGTCATGTATTTTAAAATATTATGCAAGTTATTTGCATCGAAACAGTCAAGTCGTCATAGTTAAAGTCAAGTCTAGGGAATCATTTGTAAACACGGCGGCCATTTACAAACAATCTTCACGGAGCCTTGGAGACAACACTTAGTCAATGTTTTGCACCGATTTTCACTTTCATTCCACTTGTACACCTTCACGAAACTAAATTGATTAATATGCCCCCGAAATTAAACAATTTGCACGCATATGAACTAGGTTTCACAAAAATGAAAATTTAGCACCACATCTCCTCAACGAGTTCCCGCCAAGACTCCAAAATATGACATCAAAGATGACAGATGATAGATTCTATTATTCTATTATTTATATGATAGATTTTTTAAAAGATTTAAAAAATCTATCATATAAATAATAGATTTTTTGAATAAAAAGGGCTTATTTCTTTAAGTGACATATCAAATGGTCGTATTTCTGAGGGGTCTGATCAAAAAGCCATATTTATAAACTAAAATTAAATAAAAAAAACTTTGTATTCGTTTTTTTTATATTTTTTTAAAGTAGATTGTATTGTATTGTTAACCTACACATGAATAGCCCTTGAAATGTATTTAAATTTTTATACAATAGGAACAGGCAGTTTTTTTTTATTTTTGTAAAGTTTGTTTACCATGAAAATAAGACCTTTTGAACAGATGCTCCTCAAAGCAATATGAAAAACCAAAATTCCATTAGAAATAACTAAAATTTTGCACGCGTACGCGTTGCGACAGAATAAGGCCCCTTGAAGTTTAAAAGTCATCTATGAAATTTTAAAGAAGTTACAGGTAAAAGGTACTGAAATTAGACCAACCAGAAACAAGTTTCACGTAAATGGTGGAACCCTTGCTATGGGAGTTAAAACGGCATTGCACTGGTTTAAAAACTTAAACAGCTACCCAATTTTAGGTAACTGTTCTGAAATGGAACCCTCAAGTCTTTATAAGAACGTGAAGCTTTGGTAAGATGGCGCTAGGGTAAAATCAGTTATGAGTAAAATAAGCTACCTAGGTACCTAACAAAAGTAAACCATTTTAGGTACTTACATATATACTTTCTTACTTACTAGTATGTTAACCAATGGGATTCCAAATCTATTTATAGCATTTCATGGGGAGGTACAGATGGTGTTTCTTTTTATAGACACATCTTATTGATGTTTGATCAAACCTTGATAAGTTCTAGAATGTTATGGTATGGTTTTAAGAAAATCGAGGACGTTTTTGTCGTTTTCTTTTCTGACAAGACTTGTGACTAGGTAATTATAACTTAATTCAAATGGAATAAGCTTGGTGAAATTTGAAATGACCTATTTGATAAATAAAGAGCTCTTAAATTAAAACCCATTATTAGAGTTGGGTAAGAATTTATTTATCACCTTTTAAACTTACACGATTTCTGGTCATTATAATTATAAGAACTATGCGTCTAGATCGCGTTGTGGAAAATCGCGTGTGAAAAACATTGCAAGCAAACCACAGCCTAATTTAAAATTATCTAAAACGCGAGACGGAAGTGAAAAACGCGTTAACACGGGCGCGGGCGGCCGAGCGGTTTTCGAGCGGTTGTACTTTTTCGTTCATTACTCGGGTTCTTCTAATTGGATTTCGATGCAAAGTATACCACGACGTTCCTCGAAAATAGAACTATCCAATATTGAAACCCAGATTTCAATCGTATTAGTAGTTCTAAATTGTATAAGGAACAGACAGAGAAACAGACATACAGACATGAATTTTAAAAATTATATAATTTTGTTCTATTACTTTTCGAGTCCTCTAGACAACTTTTTTTTAATTTACTTCAAAGTACAGACTTTTTGTCCTCTCTTCCTTTATTATAAGTATAGATAAGAAGATAGGCGCCTGCTTTTTTTAGGGTTCCGTTGTGTATAAGTGATCTTATAACAGAAACTCTTATAAGATCACTTGCTTGACCGTCTGTCCGACTGTCTATCTGTATGTCACCACCAATTTCCCTAGAAACAGGTTAACTTAGCAAGAATTTGATTATAAACAATCAATGAAACTTAAAATTACAAAGCAAATAAAAACGTGAAAGGGAATTAAAATAAATATGCAATAAGCGTCACTTAAACCGATCATATTTATAAGCAGTTCATCTATTTTCATCGAGCGTTATTCACAGTAGGTGATACAAATGTAAGAACTGATTTTATGTACGTTGGGTTCCATTCATCTATGTGTTTTGCGCGGGGCATCTGCGCAGACCCCAGCCTCAGTACTCATCGAGCGCGCTTCTCGACAACACAAACCTACCTATAGAACATTTATTATCATAATCAAATACCCCTTAGTTAAATAAAAGAACTATTAGAAGTGATTCCAAGCACTAAACTGTTAAGTGCTTCGAAATTCCATATTGTGATAAGTGTTACGAATCGCTACGCTTCGAAATGGTTAACATTTGCTGTGCCTAGTGTAAGTATTTAGTTACAAAATTATGATGTTTCCTTAACAATAATGTAGTATAAGATTAGTTAAGTATGTAAGAAATAGTGAATAAAGGTGCTTTGTTATTATTTCAAAATATGGTTGGGCAAGTACCATCTGTGTGCATTTGCAGAAGATGTTAAAGGGATAAAAACTTTCAAATAAGATACTAAAGCTCTGTTCGTTATAAAAACGTTGATGTAGAAAACTTCATCGATAGAGCCGTGGGCGGTTGAAGGTGTTAAATTTCGGGCTTTCAGAGGTTGCAGGGGTGCGCAGGGGCGCGGGCGGGGGAGAGACGAGCGTGGGCGACCGCGCAATCCACCCCTCTGTATTGATCGCTCAACGTTCATACGTATTTGCTAAATATTGTCGCAATAAAACATCAATCAAGCCCACTGGAACTGTAACTAGTGCTTGTTTAGTATGATTCCTGAATAAACTGTAATTAAGAACAGCTAGTGGTGTGATTCGGTCTTTAGCTGATGATTTACTGTGTACTATCGTTGGGTTAATTTATAGTGAATTGTGTGTAGGTTGCGCTGAATGGTTCTGAAGGTTGCAATTGGTATGTACTATAGTATTGATAAAAATAACTAATTCGGTTTCGTTTACGTAACTGTTCAACGTACTAGATCTTTTAAAGCTGAGTAGGCCGGCTTTCGGAACTTTGTATCATGCTCTAGTCTCATTTTGTGGTACCAAATCTGGTAGACATTGTCAGAATAATGCCATTAAAATTATAAAATTTATGTCACATTATAAACTCGTAGAAGAGATAAAATAATGTTAAAGCTGTCAGAGCATTGAGCTTACATATTTAAAGGTACTTAATTTGAAGTTAATTTGATTTACATTTACACCTAATAATTTAGGTAAATAAATTTATTATAGGTAATCTTTTAACGGATATCTTTTTATTAATAAAATATTAGGTACTTATGTATTTAAATCATATAATTATGCGTTGAGTCAAGTATATGTAATAAGGTACAGGAAGTGAGGCACTTTTATTATTACTCGTAAAATAGCTAGGTACCTATTATAAAGTACCAATCAGACCTAACCATCCCGTACATTTAAAAGCATAAAGAGCAAGCTGAAAACTACTTCAAGGGCTAATGTAGGCAAGTACTTACAAAACAAGCCCGGACTTTTAGGATACCTATATAGGGAAATATAATTGCGTGATGCGCAGCCTTCTGCGTAGTGAATGAAAATCCGATCAACAAGTAGCCCATAACAGTGGAGAGTGCCGCGCATGCGCGGTGAGCCTCTCATCATGTCCGCCCGCCGCGCCGGTTCCGAACCCGATCTAATACTTGAATTCAGGGTAGCGACGTAGTTTATTTTTGAACTAGTGACACCTCACGGCTTCACGCGAGTAAAGCAGATTTCCTTAGCTTTAATGTATCTTCTTAAATTGACTCAGTAGTAGTGCAGTGCATTCAAATCAAAGGGGAAAAAAATCAAATTAAAATACAACGACTCAATAAATAAACTTAAAAGTGAGAACTATAAAATGGAAATTTCATATAGGTACTTACCGATGTCGAAATGTTTTGAAAAGGAACCTCTTGTTAAGGACGCGACTCATGTGAAATCCCTTCCGATTGAATAGTTTTCTTCATAGCCGGTATCAAATAGATCTTTAAACAATGTTTAATGTTATTGTACATGATACAAGAAATGTCCCCTTCATTTCAAAAACAATAAAAAATAACTTTAAATACCACTATTATACACAATGAGTCTATTAAAGTTATAGAGACGCCATTGCAGAACAAATCATTATTGAAAAGCGGCACAAAGTATGCTACAACTTCATACTATTTATATTCATTCACATAATTTATAGAAGAATAGACGAAACTATTGTTATCTCTTTCTAAAACCTAAGACACAATGCTACTTGCATTACGTAAGAAAGAGATGTCATTACTTTATAGGGATTAGGGAAGTCGGGGATATGTGTACCTAAGCTGATTGATTAATCGAATCAATCAGCAAGTAAGCAAATATATCTTTAATAATTAAAATTTTATTTAATATTAATAAGCGTTTCTTTTCCTGATTATCAACAATTGCTTTATTTATTTATTTATTTATAATTCAACATTTTTTACTATGTAAATTATAGTGAAACAATTACTGTCATAAATAAAACTCAATTATAAAATAAAAATTATTTATTCAAACAATTAACGATGAACATAAAACAAAGTCTGTTTTTAGAAAATATTAAGAGTTAAGATAAAATAAGATTATATTAACACCACATCGTAATGCCCAAGCTTTGAGTATATAACAAATTAGAAAAACATCAATTGTTATTGTAACTAATTTAATGGCTATATTTATATTAGAAAATAGTTGTTGTAGAAACAGACATAAAATAGGTAATTAAAAAAAAAGCTTCTTTGATATGTCACATACATCTTTAGGTAGTTTATTATAATACAGAACACTGATGCTACAGAACGACCTGTTTATTTTCAGGAGTTTATAGTTTCCGGAATAGGGCAGAGACACATCATCCTTGTGTCTCAAGTTACACTGGCGGACAACACAATATTTGTGAAACTTGCCTCTACAGGGCCCACCTGTAGAGGCAAGTTTCACAAATATCATTAAAGCTTAGCGTCCTACCAAAAAGATTCGTCCCCTAAAGAACTAGGTACTGATTAACGGAGCTCTTGGAACCACCTTCTCATCAGAAAACTCCTTTATACCTAATGAAAATTATGGTTACATAAAATGAAAATAACATACAAGTCGTTTGGTAAAAAATGTTCAGAACAGACAGAAGTATATTTAGTTGGCATCCAGTCATACTCGCATCTTTGTGTCCTTATTATTTTAAGCCACTGCGCTCTTATTAAACCATCACCAGGTATGCTAAAATTAAATTAAACATAAAAACCTTTTCAGGATTTCATTTCCTTTCCTACATAGTTACTACACTTACACACGCCACATGTGATACTTTCGCCTAATCACACACACACAAACACTCATATTTACAAACATTTTAAACTGAAGCTTAGACAAATACTTAAAAACTAAAATCATCCAAATCGGTCCAGCCGTTCCAAACTAAAAGTTTAGAACGGCTGGACCGATTTGGATGATTTGATTGAACAATTTGAACAACAAAAAAAAACACTTGCACATTCATACAATACATACAAAATGTTAACTAATATTTGATTGAACAAAACCGAAAATCCCCATTTTTTCCTTGGCGGCCAACAATCTAAAAAATCGCGATAAATAATTATTTACTCTAATAAAATATGTTTAATCTTAAATCTCGGCCTCACATGTAGCATTTGTCCCCATGCTCCCCTACTAGCAAAATGATTAGCAATTAGCAAGCGTCAATAAAACGTCAAAGTCAACAAAACCTTAGAGTCTTGGCGGGAACTCGTTGAGGAGATGTGGTGCTAAATTTTCATTTTTGTGAAACCTAGTTCATATGCGTGCAAATTGTTTAATTTCGGGGGCATATTAATCAATTTAGTTTCGTGAAGGTGTACAAGTTGAATGAAAGTGAAAATCGGAGCAAAACATTAACTTAGTGTTGTCTCCAAGGCTCCGTGAAGATTATTTGTAAATGGCCGCCGTGTTTACAAATGATTCCCTAGACTTGACTTTAACTATGACGACTTGACTGTTTCGATGCAAATAACTTGCATAATATATTGGAATACTAGACACTGGCTAATTTCCTAATGGCCATAATCGGTTCACAACCGATAAGAAATAAATAAAATAAACAAAACCTTATTCAAATAATACCTTTTTTATTAAAATACAGCTTTACTTACGTATGAAATGAAATATTTTTGCCAGTTTTTGGTGTATAATTCGTGCATCGCCTAAATACGCACGTAGGCATTGTTATCTGCGAATAATGTTGTGAAAGTGAACTAAATGTACTGTGTGTCAACAAGCGGGTGATCGTGACGTGAGCTGGGATGGAACTAAGACTTCTCTGGCTAGATAGCTTGGATTTGTGTAGTCATGAAATTTGCCCGATTACGTATCTAGAAGTTTTTACATATCTCTGATTATACAGGCAAAGTTACCCCTGTTTTACAAAATATATCAGTTTTTCTTCTAAATCCTTAACCGCTATATTTTCTTATAGGCATCATAGTATTAGAAAATACAATACCTAGAACCCCTTCTTCGTATTTTTTTAAAATATTATTTTAATCTTCGTTAATTATTGATTTTACGAGAAATTGTAGATTTTTTCACGCAATTCCCTCTCGCTCATTTATATGCAATCGGACAAGGACCGTTGATTATCATCTATCGCCGCCTTAAGGGACACAAGATTGTTTTAAAGAAGTGCTTGAATGTTGAGCGAAGCTAACCGTACCTACCATCATTTTAACTTTCCCCGAAGCAACAACGAACAGGAGTTTTTTTTTTTTCAAAACATTTTAACAACACAACAGCAACGGTAACAATAATTAGATAACAACAGTTACCTAAGTATTGTTTCCGTTTTAAATTTTCAGTGTTATTTTTAATATATTTTTTTAAGGCTAGGTCATGCAAGGTTCATTTATGATTTGCATAATAAAACACTTTATTTATCGGGTTAAATCGCATTTTATTCATGGTTTTAAACGAACCGAGCTTTCACAGTAGGTAAACAGTAAACTGGTAGTTTACTGTAACTTTTTAGAATGTCAAAATAGACAAATTACATCTCAGTCAACCTTGAAAAAGCCAACTGTAAAGTTAGCGAAAGCTCGGTTCGTTTAAAACCATGAATATAACGCGATTTAACCCTATAAATAAAGAGATTTATTAAAAAAAATTGTAAAAGAGGTCGCATCCTAGAAGTTTTCATTCGAATAAATATTAAATTGACAAATGAGGTTTAAAATATCACGTTAAAAATACTGGCAGCTTGTGGAAAAAAAAAGTGAAACTGTGTATTATTTTGTAAACATTTTATTAATAAAAACTAAACTATTTTGTACATACTAGCAGAGTTAAATATTTTTTTAATAGAAATTACCATAGAAGCTTTCATTCCTTAGTTTTTTTTTGGAATATTTATTTCGTTTGGCCAATAACATGTAAATTGAATGAAGAATTCGGGAACTCTGACATTCTAAAACCTTAAATACCTACAAAATAATAATAATACTTATTAAATTGGTCGAAAAATATAACTTAATCATCCTTTTTTGTCAAAACAGGAGATCGCACAGACCAGTGAAGTAGCTACCGCGCAATGGTGCAGTATCTAAAATTTGGTAGCACGAGTGCGCCGTCAGCACAAGTGACTTAGACAAGACGCTACTGTAGCGGTAGTGCGCCATGCCTGCGCCGGTGCTAGTCTTTGCGACTTCTGTCGCTCTGTTATGGATATGCGGTGAGTAGATCATACGTGTCTATAAGGCAACGGCCACATAGGCTGTGAAGACTTGTTTAGCGCCTGAAGGCTAGCGAGTCACGTGACGTAAAACCAACCTGTTGGTTTACTTCTATGCACCTAGCTAGTCGCTTGGCATGCATCGAAGTAAATAAACAGGTTGTTTTTATGACACGTGACGCGTTAGGTGACTCGCTAGGTGACTCGCTTAGCGCCTGGCCCTCCAGGCGCTAAGCGAGTCATCTAGCGAGAGCGAGCCTCCCTCTCTTTTAGATGCGGTCGTAGAATCGAGCAGACTGTGCCGCATTTTGAAGAACCTGTCTTTATGGTCTTGGCCTTAAGGTGGCCAGATTAACTGAAACTATTTGAAAACTGTGCCGAGTGTGTGCACTAGATCCATTCAGTCCGCACCGACGCAGATTTGCCTGTTCATTTTGGTTTCTTCGTGCCTATATTGTACTATAAAGTACGGTTATAAAAAAGCCCGAGGATATGGTAAAGGATGTGGGAAGTTCTTGACGGGTACCAAAACACAGGCCTAGTTTGGTAGGGAAGTTTTTTGCCGTCATTGGATGACCACAGATGATGGTGAATGAATGAGATACGTATCCACGTATTCTCGAAAATGAAATTGACTGTCGATTACGGCGTAGATACATCTACGGAAGTTTTCTTGGAAATTTGTATTCATTGTCCCGCGATGTTTGAACACTCTATTACCATTGACAGTTTTTTACCAACCCTTAAAAATGTTACAAAAGAAACAACTTCATGAAGCGAAGTATGCAAAGAGTAGTATAATAGTATGGGATCACTCTAATTCTCAAGTTTTTCAAGGAAAAATACATCGACAACAACTGTAAACGCGGTAAAATTCAAACTCAATTGAGTTCAAATATCGCCGTGGCTACAATTTACGTACAGACATTTATAATTACTACAATATCCTAGCTTACTCACTTAAAATCAATAACCTCTAATCTTGTTCTTCTTTGATAGAGCTATAAATGAACGGTAATTTTATAGCGGGATTTCCAGCTACGGTAGAGGTCAAGGGAGTAGGTAACTTATTTATCTAAATTGGTTAGCGAGAACAGGGGTTCATTGCAAATGCGTCAGTCAACAATTTATCAATAAAAATAGAATTTTTCAATCTTCTTCGTGTTTATGTAACAACTACCGGCATCTTTATCATATCAAATCATTGAACCAATTCTAGGGGTCAACGAGAATGGGTAATAGTTCTAGTCGTTTTCGAGTTTATACTCTTGAAACAATTGAGACAATTTTCTTAACTAAAAAACCTACTATTGCAAAAGCTTAAAGTACTATTATTGGATAATTTACAACCAGCGCGAGCGGCTCACCCTCGCTTACGTAGAATGAAGGTATCCTACTTAATATTACAAAGCTGAAAGTTTGTTAGTTGTGTTTGTTACTCAATCACGCTAAAACGGCTGAACGGATTTGGATATGGGATATAGGTAACTGGGAACCTGGAATAACACATAGGCTACTTTTTATCTCGAAATTCCCGCAGGAATGAAATTTACGCGGGTGTAACCGCGGGGCGCAGCTAGTTATCATACATAAAATAAACCTTCCGGAAGAAATTATTTAGATAACTAGCTTAAAATTCCAGCGGGGATTTCGGGATAAAAAGTAGCCTATGTGTTTTCTACCTATATTCTAAGTTTCATCGCAATCAGTTCAGTAGTTTTTGCGTAAAAGAGTAACAAACACACATACATACAAACTTTCGCGTTTATAATATTAAAACTTTCGCGTTTATAATATTAGTAAGAAGTAAGATGGTAAAAATCACATCAAAATCCGTTGTAAGATTGAGAAGGAGAAGCGAGTTTACTATGAGTAGTGTAAGGCTCTGCTAAAAACTTTTTTCAACACAGCGAGTGCGGATGAAGCCCACGGTTTGGGTGGCGTGCGTCCCACGAACGGCACTTCGGAGTCGGCCGACCCACGGTCACCCGTGGGTCGCGTCCCGCCGTACCAACCACCAGCCGCCGCGCCCGGCATCGGCGTACCGATGCAGGCCCCGGGCTTCTGGCCGCATAGCATCTATACACGCGTCGAACCCTGGCACCGTGAGTTACACAAAGATATACCTACTCGTAGATAGTATAGGGAAGAAGTGCAGAACACAGATCGGGATTCAGTTCCGCAGCAGACCTGTCAAGGTCAGACCGGCCGCAGTTATGTGCATTATATGACATGACGCACTGAAAGTAGAACTTTACCAAAAAAAATATGGTTAAAATTTACCATTACCCATTAACTTGGTTTTACTTCGAAACATTTCTGAGTACGACCCTAAAAATATATAAAAATTCTGCCTTTAAAGTTCCGAATTTGTGATGTTCTCTTAAATTTCAGACCATCCCGGATTCCACAAGCAAATCGATCTAGCTCCTGAAATAGAAGACGATGACGAGGACGGTGGCTGCCTTCAACCATGTCTTGTTCATCAATTCTCTTGTCAGGTAAACACTTAACTTTTTTTAAACAGTTTTTAAACAACCAAATCAGAGATCAGAACCAATCGGAGGCTAAATAAGAAGCACATTCAGAAAATTTCAGCTGTTCCAAATTTAAAATAATCATCAAACCTGTATTAACAAAACCAGTATCCTTCTAACTTCCCTATTATTTCATCCAGATATCCTGCACCTGCATACCGATGGAGAAACGTTGCGACGACGTGGCAGACTGTTCTGAAGCGGAAGACGAGGCCGGATGCGCCCAGGCGTGTACCGAACAGAAGAACCGAACAATCTGCCACAGTACCAACGTCTGCATTGCGCAGGAGTGGATATGCGATGGTGATAACGACTGTGGGGACTTCTCCGATGAAACTCATTGTGGTAAGGCTTTTACAAGTTACAACTAATGGCCTATCGCGGCTTTGCATGCGTTGCATACATATGATCGTTCTGGGAGACAAGGCAGGCGGTAAAGCGTATAACAAACTGAAGAACTAAACAATCTGCCACAAAGCCAACGTTTGCATTGCGCAGGAGTGGATCTGTGAATGACTGTAGAGGACTGCCTTCTCTAATGAAACACATTGTGGTGATTATTAGATGACGGATAATAACTGTGGGAGACTTCTCTGATTGAAACTCATGGTGGACTCATAAGACCAAAGCTATGAAACCAAAATATTCGTCAGTCACAACTTTTTTACGGTTTTGTAAAATGGATTCGTTTTTCGTCTTGACCATCATTTACAGCTCGGAACTTTTAATTTATACGTGATTGCACGTACTTATGGGTTGTAGGTATTTTGCCTCTTCACGCAGTTTCAGCACTAAGCTTAGATGTTTTTGTTGTAGGTGGATCAGTGGAGTGCACACTTGAACAGTTCCAATGTGCCAACGGTCTCTGCATACACAAGAACTGGGTGTGCGATGGTGACAACGACTGCCGCGATAACTCTGACGAAACCAACTGTACTAAGGGCAAGTAAGTATCTACTAGGTTACGTTTTATTTATAATAAGACTTAGGTAAGGTATTGGGAGTTTCAGTAGGGACGTGCTGAATTTCTATGTGTGTCTGCTATGTCTGCTAATATCCTGCAAATAATATATAGTGCTTCAGGATTCAGGTAGCATAGTTTGGTTAAAAAGCCCGAGAAGGAAAAAAATTAGTGGTTATTATGTATTTGTCCGCAAAAGATGTTTTGTAAAGCTAAAAATACCGAGAAATTGATACCAATACACAATGGATGCCCGATAAGGCGTAACTGAAGGAAAAAAATAATCGTATCGTTACGATTGCGAGCCTTCATTGCTTAGACGCTGATCTGTAAATAATGGGGTTAAATATTGTTTAAAAATATTCATTAATATTTTCGAATTAGGTAAGTCGAACGATTTGATTAAAGCTCTGATAAAACTTTAAATTAAAAAGCATTAGGAATCAGAGGTATTATTCAGTTCTGTAATATGGCTCAGATTTCTGTACCTTGTATAATCTGTTTATGAATAAATTACTTACTTACATACATTTAGAAATATTTTTACAAGGAGATGCAATGTCAATTTCTTTTGTAAAACATTAAGAAATAGAAAGCATTTTACAAAAATCAAATACATGCAATGGGTCTCAATTCTTTTGTACGTAAAATAAAACTACAATCAACATGAGAGGTTTTTTTGACGTCACACCATGTGGCCTTACTGTTTTTTATAAATAAATGGAAAAATTGATCCACATCTGCTGCATGCAGCAAACCAGTGTAGGTATTGTTAAAACTAACAAAAGAATTCCATTTAATGGCTTTTTGCTACTAATCACAAAAATATATTTTTTACAATAATACTAAATTCGGTTTCTTTACTCTGACTCTTTTCTCTGCTTATTTCTGGAAAAGAATTCTGCTTCTTATATTGTATTTATTTTATTTAGTATTTGGTAAAGTAAAAACTAGGAGACTGGCTGTAACAGCGAGGGTACCAAAGAAATTTGATGGTCTAGCAATGTTTACAGAATTTTCTATATATTAGTTTATTTTCAGTATTCTATATAGAGTAATAATTATTTCTGTGTAATAGATCTAAAATACGAAAATCCGAAGTGAATTTCATTCCACACCTAGTTCTAAAAGCAAATACAATAATTAACCCTCATCCCACCTTGTCAGGTAAAAATAGCTCAACACACCTACACAATTATATATGTATAGGTAGGTGTTTCGTTGACGAACATTCTGAGGGTTATTCATGTATTTGAATTCTCCAGAATTTCATTTCAACATCATTACCAAATAGTAAACATTACAATTAAAATCTATATTAATAACGCGCTAATCTCAAAAACTACTGGTTCGAATTGAAAAAATATTTTTGTGATTAATAGTCAATTTATTGAGGAAGATTATAGGCTACTTTTGTTTCCCATATTCCCACGGAATCGAACCTAACGCGCGTAAAACCGCAGGGCATAGCTAGTGAAACTATAAACTGCAACAATACTATAATCGAAACTCGTATCGTCGAGTATCGTAGATATTGTTATTCGATTTAATAATTGGTTAGTATTTGTAACTGTCATTTTTATGTACATAATTATTTATTTTCTGTATGGTAGGTAGGTATTAATTATTATTGTTTCTGTGTGATAGTTCTAAAATACGACTTGAATTTAATTTCACAAGTAGTTCTAAAAGCAAACACAATATTCAACCCTCATGATTCATCCCACCTTGTCGGGTAAAAATAGCTCAAGACACCTACACAATATTATGTAGGTAGGTGTTTGGTAGACGAACATCCTAGGGTTATTCCTGTATTAAAAATTTCCAGAATTTCAATTCAATTTCATTACAATAGCAAACATTACACTCAAAACTTAACTATAACCAGTAACAAGATTGTAATCGAAACTCTGTCGACTCCAACTTGTGTGGAAAACTGTATTACTATCCAAGAAATTTTTTAACGAAAAATGTTTTTTTTTGTCAAATTTGAGCTGTGAGCCGGCGGTTAACTAAGCATTTCTTTGAGGGTGAATGAATGTATTTGGTTTTGTTTAATTCTGATCTATTGGTTTACTGATTTTTTTTTAAATCTTTACGACGTATTTGTAATTTTGTAGGTTGTAAAGTTGATTACTCACTCCTTATCTTAGTATAATTTTATTGTTAATCGTGAGATCCTATAATTGAGGTTTTATTGTTACGCTATATTGTTTTATAATAGCTTTTGGATTTCCAAATAAATAAGTAAGGTGGTTAAATAGGTAAGGTTATTCCTTTTAAACCAACTAAAACGTATGTTGTGACTACTACCGGTAATCATTTAGGTATATAGATATCTACTTACACATAACACACCTATATGTTCCCGATTTTCTAGAAAAGGAAAACTAGGTAAGTAAGTATAGATACTGGATTGGATGGATAAAATGGAACCTTTATTCTAGAAAGCTCACGTTGCGCTTCCGAAAAACACAAACTATAATAATATTTTGGTTCTTATGAGCTTCTGTTCACGATATTACTGAAAACGAAACTAGGTAGATTAGTTTAGTACTTACTTAGTGAAATAATAATTAAAAAGAAGGAAGACCGCAATGGAACGAAATCCGACCCGTCTTCCTTAGTCGTTTTACTCTAGGAAGCTTTCGTTTCGTTAAAGCAAAACAAAAGCATTTAATTAAACTCATGTTTCTATCGAGTTGTTTTTATAATTACTCATTTTACGGTTTTAATCGCGTTGCTTGTATTAGATTAAGCATTTTATCAACGGCTTACGTTTCGAGGTATTTCTGAACTCTTGCTCGCGGGTGAATACCCATTGAGTTTAATTTCAATCCAACATCGCGAAAACAACATTATTGATATTTCGTCATTTGCTTTTTATTGCTCACGGCATTTCTACTAAAAATAGTTAAAAAGAAAAATATGTTTTCAAAAATTCACTAGCGGCGAGGTTTGAACTCTCGTCTCTCGAATTTTTAAAGATGTATTTTTTCTTTAAATAAATATAAATATCTCGCAATCTAGCATCAAACTAAGCACTAGGCTTTTACTATGGGTACTAGACAACGGATATACTACATATTATACTTTTTTTTTTGTAAATGCATACATATTATACATAGAAAGAGACCCAGACCAGATACAAACATTATTTTTAAGCGTAAATATTTGCACCCGACGGGAATCGAACCCGCAATTCCTTCCGAAAGCCTTCTGCATTGCAGTCGAGCGTCCGCCCGACACGCAACAGAGGCCGTCAGAAATCAAATGATTGATTTTCAACATTTTGCCAGTGACTTCCTGACGCCCACGTTTTATATATATAGTTGAGAATTTTGCAATATTTTTTTAAGTTATTGAGTAGGCAGTTAGTTATGTGCGCGGCTGTAACGGGCGGGCCATAGATCAATACAGAGTCTGGTAGGTGTCGTGGTGGGGGAAGCGGTCGCCATGACAACGCGCCTACGCGCAACCTCCTCCGACACTCCGATATACCGGCTCCGGCTAGTGGGCGGGCTCATTATAGAACAAAGTCATCGATGTGATTAAAATCACAAAAGCAGGTAGGTAGCTTGTTATTTATATTACCGAGAAATGGTTTTTGCGAAGTAGGTCCTAGGTTTTTACTAGCTGTTTTTGGTTTATAGCGAAAAATGCGGTGAGCGGGGTTGGTTTAGTGGTAGATACCCCGACATTCATTCCGAAGGCCGTGGTTTCGAATCCCAGCTTACCGCGTACCAAAGTCTTTTTCCTTGAAAAATTATGTGCGTTATTAACATCGCTCATACGGTGAAGGAGAACATCGTGAGGAAACCCACGGCTTAGTTAGCTCCAGACGTATTGACCAGTTCTTTCCTCTGGGCATGGCTGACTAGGCTGGGAGGGTGGTATAGGTGCTGGGCAAGCCTACTCCATCTAACAACGTCACGGGCAAACAGCGCCATAAATAGCATGGATTAAATGGATTTATTGCTTGCACTGTATATAAATCATCTAAAATTAGATGAAAAGGCCAATTATTTTGGTTTATACAAAGTGAACTAGTTCGACGGGCTTTCAGGGGGATATCCTAAACTATAAGAGATAGCGAAAAATACTGAAAGGAGTCGCGTCCCCGATTTTGACAAACACTGAAATGGCATTTTTACATTTTTTAATAATTGATCACCCTAGCCAGGAATCGAACCTTGTCTTTTTGCAAAAAAATGATCATCCTATATTATTGTACCGATCGATAGTGTTGCTTAAGAAGATCAAATCCTGTAAATACACATGGTGTGATAAATCGAGAAAAATGTGTATTTAATTTATGTCAACTAAAGTCTAATACCATTCTAATAGAAAAAAGAATTATTGCGATCGGACCTTAGTTGAAGATATCTGGTAAAATATACAGACAAAAAAAATACAGGCGAATACTGCTGATAATCTAGTCCTTTTTTGGAAGTCGGTTAAAAACGGAATCGTTTTAATAAGACACCACTGTCCGTATTGTTCGTATACGTCAGTTTATCTCTCTGTCTTCAGGGTGTATATCTTATGAACCGTGCTAGCTAAACAGTTGTTTACACCAGTTGAACATATTTCTGTTGCCGCTATAACAGCAAATCCTAAAAACCAACTAAAATAAATATGTAAGTGGGCTTCCGTACAGCTTTGTAGGATTCTTTTGTAATATTGGTACAAAATAATAATGGTACCCTTCGTGCGGGATTTCTAGTCGCACTTAGCCGGTTTTAATCTTTGTTATTTTGAGTCCTGTTTAAGGTTCCCACTTTCTCTCAGATGTTGATGGCTTCCTTTGAAGCACCTAGTAGGAGTTCGATATTATTATTGACCTACTTGTCGTGCATATTAATTTGGTTCTAGGAACGTCTAAACAAGTCTATTGAATTGAAGTAAACATGAATGATTTCTCAAGTTAGAAGTACTACTTGATGCTCCGGATTCTGTGTCGAGAGTAATTTAAGTTTAGCAGTCTGTTACTATCAACTGTAATAGGTTTCCACGTCTTTTTTGATAGTTAGTTATTTGTATCACTAGAAATGAATAAATAATCCCACTAAGGTGCAGTAGAATCAAATACAAGATAGATAGCACAGATAGTTTAAAACCAGAATAATTGGCTTTTTTCATCTAATTTTAGATGTTTTATACAGCGCAAGCAACTTTTAATCCATACTATTTTATGGCGCTGTAGTGTCCGGGACGCTATTAGATGGAGTAGGCTTGCCCAGCACCTATACCACCCTCCCAGCCTAGTTAGCCATGCCCAGAGGAAAGAACTGGTCAATACGTCTGGAGCTTATTAAGCCGTGGGTTTCCTCACGATGTTTTCCTTCACCGTATGAGATATGTTATTAACGCACATAAGTTTTCCGCAAGGAAAAAGACATTGGTGCGCGGTGAGCTGGGATTCGAAACCACGACCTTCGGAATGAAAGTCGGGGTATCTACCACTAGACCAACACCGCTCCAAAAATAAACCAAAATAATACATAGATATCTAACATAAATATTTTAATCCTAGATGTCGAGATGATCAGTTCATGTGCGCTGTTGGAGAATGCATCTCGAAACATTGGAGGTGCGACAAAGAACCTGACTGCTCTGACAACTCCGATGAAGCCGAGTGCCGTAAGTATAAATAAAAACATAATCTGAATTAACGAAAATGCGGAAAAACCATGAAATATGTATTCGAATTAATTCAAATCGAGGGTCTAATCTCTAGGCGCATTGATAATCAGAACAACTTATGAAATACTCACTCACCCAGTCTCTATATCAAAGCCATGGCACTAAGCCATCGCATGATATGGCGTCTCTCTCTATTACTGGCACTGGCTTGTAAGATTTGCAGCCACTCTGCATCAGCGTACTAAATAAAAGCAAGTAAGTTCTGCAAACATACTTATTTTTTTAACGCATGCAGCTGCCGATCTCCTTCGTTGCGGCGAGAACGAATTTCAATGTGACAACAAGAAGTGCATCAACAAAGAATTCCACTGCGATGGAGACAACGACTGTGAAGACTGGAGTGATGAAGACACCTGCCCTATGTTACCTGGAAGCTGTAGTGCTGGGGAATTTAAGTAAGGATATAGAATAAAATAATGTAAAACATTAGGCACTTGGTGAAGATAAAATGGCACCAAACGAATGAAATAAACTTGACGTTCTATAGTGGCTTAGGCGCCAAATATTTTAGGTTCACAACGTCCTGGCCGCTCGCCTGGAGCGATTTCTATACCGTATTGTCTTCATTAGACTGTCTCGGAAGAATTTATGCAACTTAATTTGATTTACAGGTGCAACGATGGCAAGTGCATTCCAGAACGTTGGCGATGCGATACAGAAAGAGATTGTGCCGATGGTGGAGACGAACTAAACTGCGAACCCAATAAGATCCAAAACTGCACCGCAGACGAATACAAATGTGCCGATCATAGATGCATTTTGGTAAGGAAGAATGATCATTGTCACTAAATCCATAGGTTGTATAGATTCACAATTAACTAGTTAGAACACTGAGAATTTTTCCTTATCTCTATTTGAAAGTTTGGATGAATTTTTACAAAACAAATAAACATAAAATACGATTGCAATAAATTTTAATATAAAAAACGATCGAAATGGAACCAAAAGACGATCTAAATCAAAGTTCAATCCAATGATTATTAACGTTTTAATTTATTTTAGAAAACTTGGATATGCGATGCAGTCCGCGATTGTACAAACGGTGAAGACGAAATGAACTGCGAAGTGCAATGCGAAGAAGATCAATACACTTGCAAATCACAAGACCACCTCATCAGTAACGCATTCAGGAACTGCGTTAGCAGGAAGCATGTTTGTGATGGCATGAAGGATTGTCCTAAAGGAGATGACGAAGAGAAATGCCCCATTCACAGACCTTGTACTCCTGAGGATAAGTGCGAAAAGCAATGCATTACAACTCATGATGGGCACCCAGCTTGTCTTTGCCCATTGGGTTTTCTGTTAGCTGATGACGGATACAGGTACGGCTATGTTTTTGGAAATGTGTGTAAGGTATAGTATTAACTTCAAGATGAATCTTAAAATTGTCCCAAACGTTATGAAACTTTTTCCCAACTTTTATACAAATTCCGTACGTTGCTTGGAACCAGTGTTGGGTTGCATCTTGAAGAAACTACTAAGCTCATCATCAACTAAAACGAATCGTACTTTTAAAATTAAAACCCAACCTATGTTTGCCAAATCAAGATGGACTCTAATACAAACCTTTGTTCACAGCTGCCGAGATATAGACGAATGTATGTACGAACAAGATCCCGTATGTTCCCAAACTTGTTCCAATACGGTTGGTAGTTTCTTATGCGGTTGCATGACCGGCTACGTTCTACGACCTGATGGTAGATCTTGCAAACCAACTGGAGAATCACCATCTCTGCTGTTTTCAAACAGGATTGGAATTCGCCAGGTAAAAAACAACAGCCTAATTCATTTTTTAATGAAACTGTGTTTTTTATAATCACATTTTATCATTTTCTAGATATGGCTGACTGGAGATAATTATAATTCAGTGGTTAAGGGTCTTCATAACGCAGTTGCTTTGGACTACCATTACGAGAAAAAGCTCGTTTTCTGGTCAGAAAATAATTTGAGAGTTATCAGAGTCGCGCAAATAAATGAAAACAACATTACTGGTAAGGAAATTTTAAATAATACTCATCATTCATTTGTATTAAGTCCATAGAAAATGGATCTGAAGGTGATGTCCTGAGAAATACCAAACTATATTGAAGTTGAGCATCTATGGCCGAATTGGATAAGGCGCTGGGAAAGATCAAGTCCAATGGAGTGCGAATTTTTGAAATACATTTCTTTAAAAATTATATTAAAGTTGTCAAAATTTGATTTTAGATGTAATAAGATGGGGATTAGAAACACCCGGTGGTGTAGCGGTGGACTGGATTCATGATTTACTATTCTGGACTGATTCTGGTACTAGAAGAGTCGAAGTATCAACTTTAGATGGTTCACACAGAGCTGTTTTGGCAGCGAACGATCTTGATAAGCCTAGAGCTATAGCTGTTCATCCTGGAGATGCTTTGGTATTCTGGACTGATTGGGGTAAGCGGAATCCATAACATATAAATTATGCAATTCTTATAGATGTTTACAATAATTTTAATACTGAGAATTTTATTATTCTAGGTCCAAACCCTAAGATAGAAAGATCTGATATGGATGGTAGTAAACGCAAGAGTATTATTGTGGATCAGATATTCTGGCCTAATGGATTGACTATCGACTACATTGAATCCAAAATTTATTGGGCTGATGCTAAGCACCATGTCATAGAAAGAGCTCAGTTTGATGGACAAAATCGAAAAAAGGTATGTTTCGAAAACGAACAAAATTCAAATAATTATACCGGTACGGTCTCTTATTAAAAGCCATTTTTCTTTTGCAGATAACAAATAAAGGGTTGCCCCATCCATTTGCGTTGACATTGTTTGAAGATGCAATTTACTGGACGGATTGGCATACGAAGAGCATTTCGACGGTCAACAAAAAGACAGGAATGGGAATACAGACTGTGCATGCAGGACTCAATGTTCCCATGGATATTCACAGGTGAGAAATCTATACCTTAATATTATGAAGAGGAAATCATTACATGTCTTGATGATTGTTTTTTACCATTTCCAATTCATTTTTTTTTATTTCAGTTACCATCCACTTCGCCAGCTGCGCAATTACAAAAATCGTTGTGGTACCAACAATGGAGGTTGTTCGCATTTTTGTCTTCCAAATAGCCATGAGCACAGTTGTCGATGCCCTGTCGGTTACAGTCTCAATAATGACGGGTAATATTTCAACTCATTTGATTAATCTATATTTATCTTTCCATTAAGTTGATACTTTTCATAGAGACATCTCCATTTCAGCCGAAGCTGTGACCAAACACCTGAAAAGTTACTACTATACGCTCGCAAAAGGGATTTAAGATTAAAACAGTTACATCCAAAGAATCAAATAGAGTCCTTGGATATGGTGATACCAGTGGACAGTATTAAATCGGCAGTCGCTTTGGATTGGGACGTCAATTCTAATTCTATATTCTGGAGCGATGTTGACAAAGATACAATTAACCGTGCTTTTCTGAACGGCTCAGGACAAACTGTCATCGCTAAGTCCAATTTACGTAAGTATTAAGGGATCTCTAAATATATACGTGTATTATGTAGCCCACACATTATCACAATTTTTACCGTATTTCATTTGTACTCTAGTGTGGCCAGCAGGTATAGCTTACGATTGGTATACGAATAAACTATACTGGACTGATGCTGGAACTAACAGGATTGAAGTAGCAAATGCTGACGGAAGCATGAGGACTCTGCTCGTATGGGACAATATTGATAGACCAAGGGACATAGTTGTTGACCCTGCAGGTGAGGATTCAAAGCAATATTAAAAAAAAAAGAGAAGCTTATTAATCGGCCAAGCCGTTTTCGAATATACGAGACTGTGTACGCGACCAAAAGACAATCTTTTCCTTCGGTTTTTTTAGAAGTCTAGCTTATTGCCGCGAAGCCACATATTTTGAAATTATCTGATGCTACCGTTCCTTTTTTAACTTTGAAATTCTACATCGGCAACACCATGGCATAGACATCTATGGTGCAAGCCGTTAACGCACTAGATCCTAATCTCTAGATAACGGCTTGCGCCCTCTAGGTCGCAAGTTCAAATTCAATCAAGTGGTTTAAAAATAATTTCTCTCTAAAATTACAATTTCCAAATACAAACAAACACTTTTTAAATAATTTATGTGTCCTTTGTTTTAGCTGGCCATATGTACTGGTCTGATTGGGGTACTTCGCCTTGTATTGAACGTGCTGACATGGACGGGAATAATCGTAAACGCTTATTATTCAACGACATGACTTGGCCCAATGGACTAGCACTGGATGCTGTTCATAAACGAATCTACTGGACTGATGCTGGTAACCACACTATTGAGTATGCTAACCTAGATGGAACTGGAAGAACTATTCTAATAAGTAAGCATAATTCTGTTAATATTATGTTAACGATCTAATTATTCAATATGTATAATTCATTCCATATATTTTGTTCAGGTGAGCATTTACCACATCCTTTTGGGTTAGAGCTTTACAAAGATGAAGTATTTTGGACGGATTGGGAATCTTTGTTAATTCAAGCTGCAAACAAATATAATGGCAAGAAAAGACGCACTTTGGCTGCCGGTTTATCGAATTTGATGGATGTTAGGGTTTATCATAGAGATAGAGTTGTTGGAAATAACAGGTAACATTAATTAATAATATTGTGGTTATATTTAATCAGAATTGTATTAAATTTTCCTACAAGTTTAATAACATAAATGTTTTACAGGTGCTTAAAAAACAATGGCGGTTGTTCACATCTATGTTTGCTACGACCTAATGGAAGATCTTGTGCCTGTCCGATTGGAGTTAAACTTAGCGTAAGTATTAATAAAATAATTTGAATAATTTTATTTATAACATAAATTTTCTCAAAATACTATATTTTCTTTTGAAAATTACAGAAAGACGGCAAAACATGCACCAGTGGCCCTATCAACTATTTGATATTTGCTCATCGTTTGGACATTCGGATAATATCTCTAGACGTCCCGTACTTAATTGACGTGGTACTACCGCTGCCTCCTTTGAAAAATGCACTTGGTGTAGACGTTGATATTAAAACTGGTATTTAAATATTGTACTTAAAACGAATATATTTTTAACAAAAAGGGAAATTGTCTACAAATAATAATGTTTTAAGGTTTAATTTACTGGACGGATACTGGCGAAAGGAAGATTCAAAGAGCAACTCGATCAGGACATCAAGTGGCAACAGTCGTAGGGAAAGGTCTACATACAGTTGACGGGATAGTTATTGACTCAGCTGGGAGGAAGATTTATTGGACAGATGGAGGACGAAATAGTATTGAAGTAGCTGAGCTTGATGGAAGCAATAGAAAAGTTCTTGTATGGACTGGATTAGGTAAGATTGACAATGTGTACTAATTACTATAGAAAAAAAAGTTTAGGTGTTTTAATATATGGATCTGTGTTAACTGATTAAACTTTTTTTGTACTAATAGATAATGTACTTGTAGATTCGCCAAGAGCCATAGCATTGCACTACGAACGAGGTTATATGTTTTGGTCTGATTGGGGCACGTCAGCCAAAATAGAACGAGCTAATATGAACGGTGAAAACAGGTAATTTTGTGATCAAATTTTACGTTACTGCTACGTTAACAGCTAAGATTAAGCGACACGATTAATTGTTTAATTTTTTAGACGCATTATCGTGGACAACAATATAAAATGGCCCAATGGTCTAGCAATAGACAGAATAGAAAGTCGCCTTTACTGGAATGACGCAAAAGTTTTAACGATAGAAAGCTCCGACTTCAACGGACATGATCGTCGGATAGTTCGGGAATCTGTCCCTTATCCTTATGGTATAGTAATTGTTGGACCACACGTATACTGGACTGATTGGAAGTCGAAGAGCCTTAATCGAGCGGACAAAGTAACTGGAAATAACAGTATTGAGATACGAAAACATTTAGAAGGTCTAATGGATATCAGAGCAGTACAAGTAAGTTTACCTTCAAATACTTCAAAAGCCATTAGTAAAATGAAAGTTACAAGTCTAGTGTGTAAGTTGTTAATTTGTTTTTAATTTTAGGGAGATCAAATATTGCAAAACGCATGTGGACAAAACAATGGTGGATGTTCCCATCTTTGCCTTCGAGCACCCGAAGGATATTCCTGTGCTTGCCCCACCGGTATCACTTTCGAATCAGGACACGATGAGAAAACGTGCAAGAAGCACCCGGATAATTTCCTAGTATTTGCTACTAGAGGAAGCATTGCTTTCATATCTCTGGACACACCTGAACAATGGGATGTCACTATTCCCATAAAAGAAGTAGCAAATTCCATAGCCGTCGATTTCCATTGGGAGGAAAAGTTGATTTTCTATACAGATCTTAATCTCGACGCTATAAGGTAAATGGTGGATTAGTTTCTACCAGTTTGTTATGTAGTAAATAAAAATCACAAATGTAATGTATGATTTAATTATGATTACAGATCCATAAACATGTTGAATATGAATGAAACTAAAGTTATAGTAAATAAAAAATTGGATACACCAAACGGCTTAGGCGTAGATTGGATTGCAAACAATATCTATTGGACAGACAATGAATATAAGGTGCTGATCAAATAAAATCGTACAAAAATACACTATAACATTAGACGTACTAAAATAATCTAACATGACTTTCAAATTGTTAAAGGTGATTGAAGTTGCCCGCTTAGATGGATCCTCAAGGAAAACATTAGTCAAAGGTCTTACAGAACCAAGAGCGATTGCTGTGTTTCCAGCAAAAGGGTAATTTCTACTTCCAAATTCTTATGAATTGAGTTATATATCTATTTTTACAATGTTTCGATGAATATTTAATATTCTTACTTGATCACGTTTAGGTACCTATATTGGAGCGACTGGGGTGAAACTCCTAACATTGAACGAGCATACTTAGACGGTAGTCAAAGGAAGATCATAGTGCAACAAGACCTTGGTTTTCCTAACGGAATCACCATAGACTACAAAGAACGAAGGCTGTATTGGACTGATGCATTGAAAGACAGGATCGACACGTCTGACCTCAACGGGCAACATCGAGTTCAATTGATACCAGAAGCTAAGAATCCTTTTGGAATGACCCAGGTAAATAGACAGCAAACAAAATAATGATAATTGGCCATATACGGCCTCTGTAGCTCGTTGCAATGCAGACATTGATTGATTCCCGACAAGGTCAAGTATCATAAATACTGACCGCAAATGTTTGTTTATAGTTTTGGGTGTTTTCTATACCTACATATCATTGTTTGTATTTACCATAAATACCATAAAACATATGTAACATGTAGTATATCCGCTGTCTAGTACCCAAAGTGCAAGCCAAGTTGCATAATTTGGGGTTAGATTGCGCTCTGAGTTCAATGCCCTACAATATTTATTTATTTTCAGCGACTTAAAGCTAATTAAATATTAATTCGCAGTATCAAGGCTTCATTTACTGGACAGACTGGTATAAGAAATCGGTAATGAGAGCGGACAAAAAAACAGGCAAGAACATCACAGCGATAAGAACTGACCTAGAGATGGCTATGGAAATCAAGGCAGTTTCTTCAGAGAAACAGCACGGATGGAACCCTTGCAAAGAGGATAACGGAGGATGTTCCCATCTTTGCTTGTTTAGAGCTCACGATTATGTATGCGCTTGTCCTGACGTTGCTGATTCAAGGCCTTGCACTACAGGTAATTTTACATATATTTTTTAGGTACTTTAGACCTTTAGGCCTTTTTTAAAGAACATTTGATAAATGTTTAATAAGTTTCACTTTAATATTTATAATATTTGAATTGAGAACGTCCCTCTACGGCGCACGGAAGTCGCATTGAGTTTCGATCATTGGGAAATTTATGGTTCCGTAAATGTTGCCGGTGTTCATTTTGCATTCGAGCGCCAATAGTTCGAAGGTGAAATGCGTGACAATCACCTTCAACACTCTACTTTTTATATCGACTGTGAGGAAATTAAAATACTACTAACACATTTAATAAAACAAGTAGGTATATTGACAATTAGTTAAAATGTCAAGTAAATTTAAAACAATTTGTAAAATCCATATTATTATTTTTTATAAATTAAAAAAAAATACACTTACTGCCAACATTAGAAAATTTAATATTTCTGTTTGTTTTTATTGCTCAAGGCATTTCAAACTTAGAAGACAAGGACAGATATGGCAAGGAGAGTTATGGCTGAAAAATTATAACATGACACGTGATTCCTGTGTAGCTCAGTGGTTAGAGCAGTCGCCTGGTTAGCGAAACGACGCAAATTCAAATCTTTTTGGGGAAAAATGGGAATTTTTTGGGAATATATTTCCTTGCTAAAAATATTTCTAAATAAAAAAAAATTCTAATGTTAATTAGAAAATTTAAAGACATTAGAAAACTTATTTGTTGGCTACAATATAATCGAGTCACGACATGCATCTATGCGGCCATGCCGACAAGAAAAAAAAAGTATGAAGCAATCATGATGTGGTATTATGGCGAGTGGCAGAATAGAAGAGTAGGTTATTTAATTATTATAGCCAAACGAAAAAAAATAAGGCGTGTTTTAATTTCAGACTGTAATCTGAAGTTTTAGTTCCTTGTATTTGATAATACTTCTATAGAAAGATGTGTCAAATGGTTTCATTAATTAAAAAATGAAATTTACTTTCCACCCTAGGGATGAAATGAGCCACTTTCAACCCGGCTATCTACCCATGAAAGTTAAACTTCCGAAAAGCAGCCCTAGACAACATTCTTATCGATTAACGAAATCGCAATCGACAGTTTTTTTTTGTATGAAATTGACATAAGTTCTCGAAAAGTCACGTGACTTTTTGCGAACTTATAAGTCAATTTCGAAAAATAGTATTTGCTCCCGAGGTAGACATTCTACTATTCCAAGTCTATCCCTAGTCTATTCCTAGTTAATTTCAAGGCTATTCCTGGTTTATACCAAGACATCTCCTAGTTTATTCTTAGTCTATTCCACGACTATTCATAGTTTATTACTAGACTATTCCTAGATTATTCCAAGTCTATTCTTAGTCTATTCCTAGTTATACCACTGCTTTTCCCAGTCTATTCCAAGTCTATTCCGAGAGTATTCCTAGTTTATTCAAACACTATTCCTAGTAGTGTACTCCTGTTCTATTTCTAGTGTTTACTTTTCTATTTCTTTTGAAACTCTTTGGTCATTGAAACTTTTTAAAAATATTTCAAATTCAAATCGCTCCGGCCAATAAGTAGCTGGAAAAGTAAAATCCCTGCTAACAGGGAGGCAAAACGTTTTGCCGGCGAGTTAGCGTGAGCGCCATCAAAGGGCTAGTTCCAGCCTAGTTTACAGGGATTGGATTAGCTCTTTTCGAATAGATGTGATGAAATAGAGGTTATCAAGTCGAGTTTTCTGCTTGATATACCGCCTGGTGACAGACAGACGGAAGGACAGTACAGTGGTTTTTAACGAACCGAGCTTTTGCCATGATTAAAACTCAATTAAACCCGATAAATGAAGTGTTTTATTATGAAAAATCGCGAAAACCGTAGAAGAAATTAAAAGGATCTTGTTTTTACCCTTTGGTCATAGATGCCTAAAAACTATTGTTAAGACATTATGGGCTTCTCTGACATCGAATGCTATTTTGCACAATAACATCCGATGTTAATGCATGCATTGGTGAATTTTAATAAATTTGTCCGTATTTTTCAGAGCCAAAATCTCGTGTGGATAGTAAAATGCCATCTCACTATCCAACATTCTACGACTACACTGATCTAGAAATGGCCAAAGGAGACGCGCCTCCACCGACCGCGGCACCAGATTCCAATATTGGCATCATAATCACTGCTATTGGAATACTGATTTTTCTCTTACTAGCCATTGGAGTTGTCGTCTGGATTTTTGGTAAATGTAAATAAACATTTTGTAACCTTATTTTCTAGAAATATCACTGAAAAATGGTTCCTGTTTAAACAAGCCTAAGTCGAAAATAGTAAACAGAGAAATATAAATACTCTTCAATTTGTTGCTCGGGATAAATTTCGTGTGGTGTAATTGGTTAGCCCGTTGTTATGAAGAAGCGCCAGTTCGAGCCTCGTCACGAATTTTTAAAGATGTATTTTTCCTTGAAAAACATTTAAAGTAGATTAAATTCTAAAAATTCTAGAATAACCTACAGAGGTAGACCAAAAATTCTGTGGCTGTATATACTTACCAGTAAATTGCTGCTTCAACGTAACGTCGTAATTAGCAATGATTACCGCAAAGTAGCAATGTACAGCACAATGCCTATAAAACTAGGTTATCCTATAGCTAAAATCACCTAGATAGATAATACGGCTGCTGAACTTGAAATGTTTATAACGTTCTATAATGTTCTATGAAAATATGGTAAGCAAATAGTAGGTATTTAGTTATTTATGGATCACATAACTTCCAGTCGGCCATATAACAACAAACCAAAGGGTCGAACGGAAAGAAGAATACCGGGAGTCTAGCGGACACATATCGTTTCATAACCCCAACTATAACGGAGCCGCGGCGCTCGGAGCTCCCGGGGATCCGCTCGAACGGAGAGGGAACAGATTCCAGAACATTTTCAAATATGATAAGAATCAGGTAAGTAGTATCTTATACCCATTCCCACCTTAGAATATTTAGATCTATACTAGGTCCGTTCTTGAAAATATGGTCGAATTGGTTCTATCTAACAAAGATCTATTATATAATACAGTAAGCACACCCTGCATAGGCAATATTGATAGATGCATGAATGTTACCACGTATAATTTTCACAGATGATGTATTTCTGTTGCCGCTACAACGAAGTTCTTAACATAATTTCTTAGCACATTAATCTCTGGCTACAACCCCAAATACTTTAAACAAAATTCACCAAATACCTATGTAAGGGGGGCTCCCTTACAACAAACGTGATTTTTATTCTCACCTCTTCGATCATGGATACTGTTTGTTTGTATCTACTGTTGCCATGGCAACAAGAATTGTTTTACCAAGTTGTCTAATCGGAGATACCTTGTGTGGAGATGATCATAATTTTAGGGTTCGATACCCAATTCTGATAATGGTACGGAACTCTTCGTGTGCGAATGCCTCACTTGACCGGTTTTTTTTTGTAATACAGGAGCGAGTAACAAACGTGTACATACCGGAAGGCACGAGCTTGCTTCCGCCGCCGCCGCCTCCACCGCACCGCACGCGACCCTCTACACACGACGACTTCGAACCGGTCACTCTTCACTCCTTCACTTAAACCAGACCTACGGACAAACGGACTCTGAATCAACGCACTATATTACCTATTTATAACATTTGAAGTCAAAATCTTAAGAACTAAAGTGAGGTTTCCGAGGAAGATTTGATTTGGGACATCTCACTTTAGCTTTAACTTAAAACGGAGATACTGCCTCTTACGACCGATTACTAAAACGCCACTCAAAATTTAGTGCTACTTAAATGAGCAGCTTATATTAGTATGAATTGGCTTGGGTTGAGGATCTGCTTAGTTAGTAGGCAGCTGTTAAATTTTGAGCAGCTTTTCTGTACTCGGCGTATTGGAAATGAATAGAAAAATACGTGTTACCTTAAAATTAATATTTACAGATTTCGCCGTTTTGTTTTCGGTGAGAAAGTATTTATTACTAACGCCCTAAGGTAGGTACTTTCAATTTTAATGAAGATTAACTGGCATGAATCTAAAATTTGTTAAAAAAACGGATGCTATATTTAGCAGGATTTTTTTTACACATTTCGAGCTAAGTTTATAGCAAACAGGAAATAAAAAATAAAAAAATTAAGACATCTTATTACTCTATTTATAAACGTTAAATCATTAACGTTTACAAATAAATACAAAAATACAAATGTTAATTAGCATTTGGTGACGCAAAATTTAGCGAAAACAAGAAATAGATTGATTAAAGATCACTGAAAAAGTCGACGTTTATAAACATTTAGGTACGTGTTTCGTGTAATCAAGAATGAAAAGAGAAAAAGCTTGATAGGTGACAACTTTAAATGAACGACATTATAATATCTTAGAAAATACGAATACATGATAAAATCCGCGATTAGATTAAGTTGTAAAATAAATTACGTTGAATTTAATTATTAATATTGTACATTTTTTTGCTGAGTGAGAAGCAAGCGAGCAACATACAAAGTAGGTTAGGTATTTTCTGTTTCATCTTATGATTATGAATTAAAAATCGCTTGCTTCCATTCATCTTGTCCAGTTGTCGTTAGATTAAAAAACTGTGTTAGAAAATACATGAACCTGTAAGGATTTCATATGCAAATTACCCAAAGATTCATAATATGTCCCATGAGATGTTTGGTGATTATCATGAATTTCGTCATTACTAAGTACATTTTAGAATTAGTCAATTTGACACCATTTGTATAATTAATTAACTAATGATAACTAATGATTATCTATTTTAATATTGTATAAACAATATTTTATTTTAATAATTAAAAATTATTCCAAATAATTCCGTTCAAGTTGAATATGTTTTATTATGAATAAAACAAGTTCAATTTCTTGTTTATTATTATTAAATAATGTTATTGTCTATGACGAATATAATAGTGCAGTGAAGTACTTTATATGTGTAGGTATACTACTACGTATTTTGAAATACAGTTAGTGATTGGTATGAAATTAGGATGATTGTTCCACCGTGCCAAGGTAAACTAGCTCCGCCCTGTGGTTTCCTCTGCTGAGTCTCGATTTCTTAAAAATATCGGGACGTGACAAAAACTTTTCAAAAACCTAGCAATTTTCAATAAAATCGTGGAAATGAAAGGTTGCCTGGAAGATATCGCTTTTAGCGATAAGGCCGCCCATCGTAACAAATATTCTCTGCGTTCATAATATTAGAAGAATGAATAGAATGAATATGAGTGTTAGATTTAGAATTATTAAGTGAGAATGGTAATTGTTATAATTCTAATAAATAATTATTTTTATAAGGACTACCTGTATTTCTTCCGCGGCTCACGGGGGAATTACAGAGAGGTAAATGTTAAAGTTATTATTATGATGATGTACGTACATAAATTTAATTTAAATAAAGATGAACTGAATGCTTTTAACAAAAAAAACCTTAAAATCTTGTTACGAATTTCACAATTGGTATTCTTATACGCCATTAAGTTATTTACAATATCCTAATCAGTGTTTTAATCATTATTAATTTAAAATTAATAAATGAATAAAACATATAGGTGCCCGTAATTATTCTACGTATGTGTTACACTGTGCTAAATATTAAAAATATGCTTCGGTGGATGTTAGAAAAGATAAAATAGTTGTAAAAATAAATGTGGTTTTAACAATATCGACAATGAATATAAAGTTTAAAAAGTATGAATTACTTAAGCAGCAATTTAGTTTCAATAATACGCTATACAATACAAATAACTTTTAGAAGTATGTAACTCACCAGGCTAAATATGGTGACAATAAATATCATTGTAAATAGATAATTCGTTATTTATTGTATTTATGACTTTTTCGTCTATAAAATTTATATAAATTATATACGTACATATACATTGTAAATATAATATCTTTTATTTTCTAACTCGTATAATATTATATTGAATTATATTTTGACTCACTTTCATGCTTGTTTAGGTTTTAGGAATTTATAATTTCATATCAAAATTAACATTTAGAAGCTGTATGGTAACGCCTAAAAGTTTCTGTTAGCCTAATACAACGCGTCGCCTAATCATTAACTAACTAACTAACTCCTTATTTATAAACGTTAATTAAATCTTACAAACGTTAAACTTGAGCATTTTTCGCGTAAGTCATATAAATAATCATAGATAGTATTTCGAAATCGCATAAGGAACCCGCGGTTATAAGGGATCTTATGGTGAATATTAATAACTCTATGGCATTTTGAAGATTATGAATCAATAAATCTGTCATGTTTTGCAAAAGTGTGAAAGAGACAAAACATTCGAACTATTATAGGATTATTAACTGTTTATAAATAAGGCGATTAATGGTTTACAATGTGAAAAGCATATTGTTTTATTTGTATTGACGTCAACGAGAAATTCGTCAGATTACGTCAGATAACATTGACAGGGTTTAAAGCTAAGGTAGGGTTAGGACGGAAGTCATCGGATATAATAAACTGGAACCGAAACGGAAAAATCATTATATTATCATATTTAACTATCATATCGTTTTCAATATTATTTCGTCAAATTCTTCCGATCAATTATTGTAGGCAAGTAAAGTGCAAACGTGATGCAGAAAGAATTTCATAAATTAACTTCTCCCTCTCTCTTTGACGTTTCTGTGTAAATATTTACGTCACCTAATGAAACGCATTCTTAACTAAACGTTTCAAAAATGCCTCGTCTTTGTTAGATTTTTCTCGTAAACAGTTCAACATTTGCAGTTTCACTGAAGCTTTTAAGGGTTGGTAATGTTTTGCAAAATTACTGAACTTCTTACGTTCTCACAAAAAAAATTAAATACGCCGAGGAATTGTTGAGACCTTTTAGGTACAGAATACGTGACCTGAACAGTGCGATCTTTACACAGGAGTGACTAAGAAGGAGAGGTCATTGTACGGAATTCTTTCTGCATCGCGACTGCCCTTTATTGATGCAATATGCCCGTGAGTTCCTTTCCTAAAATAACGCTTATTGTGTTACATGCTTATAAGCCGTTTCAGAGTTTTATTTAAAGTTAAGGAGACTGTTTTGTTGTGAATTTAACATGTCTATCAATAGAAATAAGCTGTATTGTCAAATATTTTTAATCTACACATTCCCAATACAAATTTTTATACCTAATATGTAGAAGCTAATTCATTTTTCATCGGAAAGTAAAAAGTTGTATCGGTCATCCATCAAAACATTTTCAAAGTAACAGATTAACTTTCCATTTCTTATGAATTTACTAATAATTTAAATACAATTTCCTTATAAAGGTTATCTTGTATTTTGTATAAAATTTTCTAACAAAAACTAGCAAACATTTGGAATTAGATAGTTTAATTTATTTCTTTCAATTTCATACAAACAAACAAAGAGCAACGCTTTTCGCGTCTTCAGAAAAGACACGCTCACATAGAAATTACTTATTTTTCGAAGGGCAATGGTATTAAAACAATTCCTAGACAAAATTACAAGTAAAGCAAAAATATCTAGGTTTAGACTTTCTTAAGGAGATTAATTTATACCGTAGGCAGAGAGCAGTTTATGTAAGACATATTTCGCGTCGTTTGATGTATGGATTTCA
Source organism: Idaea dimidiata (assembly GCA_949358125.1). Classification (NCBI taxonomy): domain Eukaryota; kingdom Metazoa; phylum Arthropoda; class Insecta; order Lepidoptera; family Geometridae; genus Idaea; species Idaea dimidiata. The sequence goes on along the minus strand of OX442339.1, from coordinate 6,245,945 downwards.
ATTGAATGCGCTTGTTAACTCTGTCACGCACGATACTGTAACCTCATACTTTATAATAATTTCCAGACATTGCGGTCCAAACAACAAAGCGAAGTCCATTTCAGTAATACTAAATACATGAGGAACACGTTTCTGCGCTCTGTAGGCAACCAGCTGTTACTCGTGTCATACGGCTCTATGCTACAAAATACTATGAAAACCCAAATAGTAGCATAATCATTATGTAGACGTATGACACGAGCAACAGCAGCTGGTTGTTTACTGAGCGCAGGAACATATTTACAAACATTTAGTATTACTAAAATTAGCTTCACTATATTGTTCATAGCGCGGTGTCTGGAAATTATTTAGTCTGAGACTGTAACTAAATCAACCTTTACGAGTACGTAATATGAGTTATTTAACTTAAGAAAAATAGAGTGTTGTATGATTGATGCGCTGTGATATGATATTTCAGATGGATTTTAAAATTTAAACGTTCCATTTCGAATGGACGACTCGACTTGTTTTTTTTATTGGGACATTTAACTGACAGGAGTAACTGTCAATTTTGTAAGTATTTCTTTTTGTATTTTTCTATAGTTTACTTACAATTCAAAATTTGGAATGTTATTTTAGTTTTGACTTAGTAGAAATAAATTTACTAATTAGATTCTCTAAAATAACATTGCAAAAAGAAAGTTCAAAAATCTTAAAATTGATTGAAGAACTCCTGTCAGAGTGACTCTTAAATACATTACGCAAACGGATTATAGTTTTTTTATTTAGAAAATGAAAAGTCATTTAAAAATGCAACACTATTGTTATTTTTTGAAGGCTCAAATTTAAGATCACGCACAATGCGTCTTGTTTGAGAACCAAGTACCTTTTTACTTGAGCATTTATATTTTACTTTACTTTATAATGACTGCGATTGCAGTGCAGGTGTGTGCCAAACCGAATATGTTAATTTAATTTGTAAAAGTTAATTAAACACTAGATTAAGCGAAACACTTTTCGCATCTCTACGCCTCTCCCAAGAAGAGGTGTTAAAAGTGTAACAAATTTATTATTGTACTGAAATTAATATATAGAATATTCGAATAAAATGTTGTTTTATTTATCATCGCACTTCCTATAACTTCAACAATTGAGTTTAAGGCAAGCGTGCAAACGTCCTAGTTCTTAGACTGTTTAAATCATAGAAATAGTACTAGTAACCAGGAATCTGATTTCGTCAAAAAACGAACAGACCCGCTTGATGTTAAAGACACCAGTCTGTCCTTTTTTCACTTTAGTGTTCGCCGGTTAGTTAGATAAGGACAAACTGAAACCAAATGGGTTCAACAGGACCGTTTTGATATATCAAAGCAAAAATACTTTAGCCTAAGAGAACATGATTGAAATTGATATATCAAAGTCGTCAATTGCACACTAGCTGCGCCCCGCTGTTTCACCCGCAGCAGTGAAAACGCGTTATCAGGGGCGCGGGCGGCCGTGCGATTCTCGAGCGATTGCACTTAAAAAATTTCATTACTCGGGTTCTACTAATTGGATTTTGATGCAAAGTATACCACGACGTTCCTCGATAACAGAACTATCCAATATTGAACCTGCACTTCTGGGGATCCGTCCCCAGAAGTGCAGGTTCAAGGTGGGGAACGCCTTTTCCAATTTGGCTACAGATGCATGTTCAATCGAGTCGAAATTAACGATTGCATTTCTTATTGATATCCAAGTGTAGGAAACACTCTAAAATAAATAAAAAACGGGTTACCTTATATATTTTGTTCTACTACTTTTTCCAAGCCCTCTAGACAACTTTTTTTAAATTAACTTCCAAGTACATACTTTTTGTCCTCTCTTTATTATAAGTATAGAGTATAGATATAGAAGATAGATTGGACGTACCGATGAAGAACTTAAGGGAGTCGAGCTAAATCATAAGAATAACTAAAAGACAAAAAAAGCTCTAGACTGTTCTAAAGAAAACTCTGCAGGATGTTTTAAACCTAAAATGACGAAACACCAGTTTGTACACGAAATAATTTTATTAACATACCTACTCTAGGATGTACCTTATACCGCTCACTTAGATGAACAGAGTATTATGTCAAAAACGCTGTTTTTTTCAGGAGACCAATTTCAAACTTTCTTGGAAGCTTATCTCAGATTCTAATTATATATTTACCTTACTTTAACACTTCTATAGCCAATTTTTTGATAGTATATCTGTTATTTTAATTGCGTTTTCTGTTTTTGTTTTTTTTTTATTATTACTGCATTTCGTATCCAAAAGTCGAGATTTTTGAGATAATACCCTGTTCATTCAAATGAACGACCTCAGCCAAATTAGAGTTGTTCCAGTTAAGGTGAGGCCAGACGAGCGCGAATATTTGAGTTGTGAGTATTTTATTTGTGCGTATTTCAGTTTTACATTATACGCATTAAACATTACGCTCCTTACTTTTTCCTTTCATCTTTTACGGTTGCATAATTTCTGATATATTCATACAAAAACCTGTCATGTCTGCAAAATGAGTTATCTTTTATCTATCAACATGAGTTTTCTAGGGAAAGTAATTATGCGACTCGTAACTCAAAAATCCGCCGCTCTACCATGATCGTTTACGCTTTGTCGGCCTTTTGTCGCTCAAAAATAGAAAGAATTTTTAAAATAAAAAATACCCCGACTACTTTTAAAACCCTCAGATAATTTAAAAAAAAAACTTTCTTTTTTTAAGTTTTTTTTATTTTTTATTATTAACCTATTAAATGTGTTTTTAATTTTTTTGCTGAACGAAAACGCGACGTTTCGCGACGACTTAAAGACATCATGGTAGTGCAGAATAATGCTCGTCTGGCCTCACACTTGCATTCAAACAGTTAGTTTTTTATTTTTATTGTTAATAGTAGCTATTGTATATCAATGGAAGAACAATTAATTTGGCTGTGATAAAGGTTAATATACATTAAATGTAGGTACATGAATTACACTTAGGCAACAATAACGTCAATATACTATAACATTCATTCACCATAATTATTATTATAAGTAGATTTTAATTCACTATTTTGGTTTACGGTAAAAGTGTAGAAAATACTTTTGTTTTTACGTGAAGTTTTACTACTAGGTATGTAATAAGTTTTTGTAGTTGGCGCAAACAACTGCATCATGATGGTGGTTTTAATAGCAGGACCCAAACAGCGTTGCTATAAAAATTGTCTTGTTTATTTTACATTGATTTCAAAGAATTAAATAAAATATTCCAAATGCCAAAAGACCATTAAATGTTTTCATTTGGTACCATTGATTTGGTATCATGAACGGTATTCCGTTCATGAATTCGTACCATAAACAATTTTAATTAATTCAAATCCCTTATTTTAGATAGCCCTGCACCGGGGACTGCATTGTTTAGGACCTTTTAATAAGTTTTTTTCCCATGAAGGATTATTTTTTGTACGTACAGTAAGTCGGTGATGTGTTTTTTCTTCTATATGATATATTTATTGTTTGTCATTTCCGTTATTATCGACATCTACTTGCGCCAACTAAGCAAACTCGTTGGCGTGATAAAGCGCCTTGAAACATTTCGCTCAATATGTTACAATTATTTTTTAATAAAGTGTTGACCGTTGATTTCATTATGAAAATAACGGAATCAACTTTTTTTATGTTATTTTCATAAATTAGCTTTTTATATAATGTAAGTAAGTAGGTAATCATGTTTTTATTTAAATACAAATTGTAGAAATGTATAGAAACGTGTACGAAAAGTACCAAAACACATAGTACCTAGGTATCGTTTTAAAATTATTTTCCGATGATGATAAAATTCTGATTTTTTCAGACCAGCTAACGTGAAAGTAACAATTTCAATTATTTAATTTAATATTTGTTAGCAACAGAAAAAAATAATCAGCTAGCTGGTATTTAAATTTGTTGTTGTATAATGTAATTATTATACAATACGCATACACTTTTATAATATTTAAGGTGTAACGACGATACCTATTTAAGCCGAAAGGGGGTTGTTCCAGATACCAAAGCGCACAACTTTTGTTCTACATGCCAAAGCGCACAACTGTTGCTCTACAACTTTTGGAAATTCAAAGCAGTTTTCGAGAATTTTAAGTTTAAATTTTAAATGAAAATCAGCTGTGTCTTAGAGTTAGAGGTCATTGATCTTAAGTTGTCCTTTCATTTAGTTTGGTCTACTACAATCAAAAATTTTATTGAATTTATTATCAAAAATAGCTGTTTTTTACAGTGATATATATATATATAGGTAACCTAAAAATTAAAAAAAAAAACGTATTTCCAAAAGTCGTTAAACAAAAGTTGTTCGCCTAGACTTATAGAACAACCCGTTTTGGGCTTAAATGGGTATCCTCGTTACACATTGTATAAAATAATAATATACTATGAGCGTTTTCAGATCAAATAATAAACGTAGGTACATTACATACTATACATACATAATAGTTAAATATATAATATGATACACATTGCGATAAATTTAAATTTAAGTGTAAAAAATAATAAGGGCTTTACAAATAACTCTTATAACAACAAACACAAAGACGATGTATTTTCATTTCTAATAGAACCGATATTTATTAAAATTAACTTAAAGGTACGTAAAATAGGTAGAAATAGAGAGCCATATAGGAATGATTGAATGTCTAGATAATCAGGTACTTAATAATACTAATTAATATAGAACACAGCGTCTAGTTAAGGTTAAAGTTACCCGGATTCCCACGAAAATCATACTAATATATTATAAATTATAAACGTGAAGTATGTATGTGATTTTTTTTCTCTTTCACGCAAAAACCACAGAACCGATTGCGATGAAACATGGAATTTAGGTAGCTGGGGATCTGGAATAACACATAGGCTACATTTTATCTCGATAATCCCGCGGGAACAGGAAATAAGCGGGAAAAACCGTGGGGCGTAGCTAGTAAAAAATATTTAACAGTACGCTGCACATTAGTGCGCGAATATAGCAATATCAAGCCCCAAATTATAGTATAAATAAACGGAAAGCTGAACGGAACAGAAATTAACTTAGTAACTAGACTTGTGATATTATAATAGACTAGTTGGTTTCACCCGCGTAAGTCCCGTTCCCGCGGGTATGTCGGGATAAAAAGTAGCCTATGTGTTATTCCAGGTCTCCAACTACCTATATTCCAAGTTTCATCGCAATCGGTTAAGTAGTTTATGCGTGAAAGAGTAACAAACTCACATACATACAACTTTCGCGTTTATTATACAAGTAAGATTATAATTATAATAGATTTTCTCATCAGTTTTGTGACTTTATAAAGAGACTTACGCGAAAAAACCGCGAAGCGCTGTAAATTACATAATATTTTATTAAGTTTGTGACCAGATCAATTTTTAGTTACATTATTATTCCTCTTAGAGGTTGTGTGCAAAGTTTGAATTATGTGTTTTATTCAATTTGTTAAAAAGTAATGTTTTTCTTCCAATAGGTAAGTAAGTATGATTCAGATACCTAGATTAACATTGTTTGCACATTATAGTGACTATTTCGTAAAAACAATTATTAAGCAGACATTTTTATTTGCAAGAGAAAAAAAACATTTAGTCTTGAAAAATATTGTGCTATTTGGCAAGAAACTTAACTGTACACAGGGTATTTCGAGGACGACCATTTAAGCCGAAAGGGGGTTGTTCTAAGCGAACAACTTTTAAAAATTCAAAAATAATTTTTTGAAAATTTTGATTTCATATTTTACTGAAAAAACCAGCTGTTTTCGAAAACAAAGACTATTTTAAAGATTTGATTGTGATAAGCCAAACGAAATGAAAGGACAATTCAAGGTCAATGGCCTCTAACTCTAAGAAACTTCTGATTTTTCAAGTAAACTTCAATTTATAATGTTCGAAAACTTGTTCGAATTTTTAAAAGTTATAGAACAAAAGTTGTTTGCCTAGACGTCTAGATCAACCTCCTTTCGGCTTAATTGGTCGTAATCGAAACACTCTATATAGGTACTACTGCCGGCTGTATTTATTTAATTTTGCAGAAATTTAAGAAAGCGTTTATATTTTACTTCCTACAAAACACATTATTTACAGTATACGATATACTATTGTTTTTCATGCAAACAAATTATCACAACAAATACTTAAATTACAAGTGTTTTGCCGAAACTTCTTTGGCACGCAATATACATATATACCCATATATTTTAACGTACGTATATACTATGAGATCAAGTTAAGTCACTATTTTACTTAATTTAGACAAAAATATATTATTTTTACTTAATTAATTACATGTCAAAATTAAAATATATTTTTTTACCATACAGGTAAAGGGTACGTAAATATAATAGATTTCAGGGTACACTAATAAGCATACCAATATTATAAAGAGATATTTCTTTTGTAAAATAAGAATGGGAGAAAAGGTTTTTTGAATGTTAGTATTTCAATTTTCAACGGGATCGGAAATTACTAAGGTAAAACCGTGGAACGTGATTAGTTAAAATAAATTAGGTACACAAGTAAAGTCAAGTAGAAAGTGGTGACGGTGGGAATGTTCATAGAATAACTGGGAAATAGTTTCTTTAAAGAACCCATAGCAGGGACCTTTTTCAATCATCCATTAGTTAGGCTAAAAGACGTTATATTATTTCTTTATTTAAGGGGTATATAACACCTAAACTCCCTGGCGAATTCATCGAAAATTGTTGACTATTATCAACCAAATGAAACCAACATATGGAATTTCACTTGAAGTCCTTTATACCGTTAAGGGTTTGGGCACAGCATCAGCGGAAAACGCGCACTTACCCCGCTGTTACTATATCCACACCCGTAAGGAGCTTTATGTTGGCGATTATTCACTGTGGGAACCGCTCTCACTGTACCCAAACCCTTAGGCTGAAATATATAGTGCGTACTTTGACTTTGCTTAGCAAAAACTTTGACTTAAGGTATTTATGAAACGATCTCCGCAACTATCCAAAGTTTTTGCTTAGTAAAGTCGAAGTTTTTCAAATTTAGAATGTTAACCAATCAAAAATAATGACCTAATCTTTGCTTCTCTGTTATGACTATGAAGTCAACTATAAATTCGAGTTTTGGCGGGAACTGGTTGAGGAGATGTGGTGCTAAATTTTCATTTTTGTGAAACCTAGTTCAAATGCGTGCAAATTGTTTAATTTCGGGGGCATATTAATCAATTTTGTTTCGTGAAGATGTACAAGTGGAATGAAAGTGAAAATCGGTGCGAAACATTGACTTAGGGTTGTCTCTACAGCTCCGTGAGGAATGTTTGTAAATGGCCGCCGTGTTTACAAATGATTCCCTAGACTTGACTTTAACTATGACGACTTGACTGTTTCGATGGAAATTACTTGCATAATATATTAATAATACTTGACATTGGCTAATTTCCTAATGGCCATAATCGGTTCACAACCGATAAGAAATAATAATAATAACTATAAATTCCAATTCAAAGTTTATGCTTTTAGTTTTTGCTAGTCTCAGTCTGAGCAAAGTCAAAGTTACGCACTATAGATTTCAGGCTTAGTAATTTCTTAATTGAAAGCTTTCATGTTCACCACATAGGTCAACCTACCTAAAGTTTATATAAATTCTTTCTTTGCATTTCATTTATTATATCTATTTTTAACAATAGAGAGCTAGATTATTTTTGGTCATACATTTGTGAATATTAGAAACCAGCTGTGGTATCATCTAATTAGCATCCACCGCTGGTATAGTTGCTAAGTTGCAGTACATTGCTGCTTTGACGTAATGTGGTTGTTACCGGTGATTACTTCAAAGCAGCAATGTAGAATACGATATATGTTTTTTGACAGTAAATAGCAACTAGTAGCGGTGGATGCTAATTAGATGATACCACAGCAGGATTATTTTTATTTTTAGACTCCGTTTTCTTTAAAAATAAACATATAATTTGTAATATAGTATCAAATTCACATTTTTCTTGGGTCTTTTTTGCGTATTGTCAGTATCCTCGCAACCAAGACTATTGTAATATAGGCAAAAAATCAAGTTAAGAGAATTAAAAATTACAAAATATCATGTGAGTTCAAAAATAAATAGGTACACGGGAGTAAGTTTATAAAGTCTGCCGAAAAAACAACTTTTTCCATTTAGAACATTTTAATACTTTTATAAAACATGTGTAAAGTATCAAAATATACACCAATAGACAGACGTAATTAAGACTGAATTCCCTGTAGCCAAGTAAAAAGTTACCCCTTCATTCATAAACAATGTATAAATCATGAATAGAGTCAAACAGACTGTTTAGTTTAAAACTTCTAACTAACTACTTATTCATTCCTTAAACATGATTTATATGGGAGTTAATAAGTAGTCTATTATCATAGCCTCGTTTGAACCACAGTAAGCCATCTTTCACTAATACACTGACCTTAATGTCCGTAAGCTGTTCTTTCACTGTTCCCTTAACATATTGCACTGTGTCTTACCCATTTGTCGTTGTTTACATGTACCGTTTTATTTCGGGAAATACTTCTAATAGGACTAGCTCGAACAGATCCTGAAAATAAGCAAAAACCATTAAAAAATTGGATTTATTAAAATTGTTGTAAGGTCAACTAAGGGAAATGGGGCTTTTGTATTTATTTATTTATTTCCACAGAATCAACAGCACTTAATAATAGTTTAAACTAACTCCTAAGTAAAACTGATTGCCATTATTAAATTCTTACTTAAAAAAAACAATAATTGAAAAAATATTTGATACGTCGCTTTAAAGAAAACAACAAAAAAGTTGCTTTGGGCTTTGGGGAAAGATCTTCTAGTATCAATTTACCCGAAATTAACAATCATAGTGACAAAATTGCCAATCATGATAACAAGATATCTACCTATATTGTGACTTGTTGGCGATTTCATCATTGTAACAATCCAAAATATTTTGAAAGAAAAAAATATCTTCAAAAATTCGCTCGTGGCGAGGTTTAAACTCGCTTCTCTTGGACTGTACCCAAGCGTCTTCTTGTTTATGAAAAAAAAAACAAGATGACAGCCGCCATCTTGTTGTTTTTTTTTTCAAAATGTTGTCGTACGGTGAAACCTATATTATTTTTGGATAGAGAATTCCATGTGATAGAAAGTTTACTGTTTATTTAGACCTCCTCTATCCAAATAATTTCATCGTACGACAACATATTGAAAAAAACAAACAAGATGGATGCCGCCAACTACGCTAACTTAAATCCATGTATGGTACATGGATTTAAGTTGTCTTTTCAGCTCTCTAGTATCAGCGGTTTAAGCTGTATGTTGATCAGTCAGGACAAAGCCATTTTATAGATAATCTATATCTATTATTAGGTTGGAGCCACACAAAACACACTTTCATAAAACGATCTACGAGCGTTCCCTCATTTACAAAAAAATCAACAGATATAACAACTACTATAACAATTTTAATTAGGTGCCATCAATCGAATCACCGTTTAATTGGAGCAAAGAAACCGATCAGTTAGTTAAAACGTGTCAGTAGATAAATTGGCACGAAACGAGCGTCGCTCGGCGGCGCGGGCGCATGATCACTTTGTATACGGTGACAGTTACAGCGAGACGAGTTGCGTTTACCGTCGCGAAAGTAATGTACTGGACACACTGGGGGGATTTTGATTTTGATTTTCTTACTATTTGACAAAGTTGAAAGTTTAAGTTAAAGTTTGAACTGTGTTTCCACAATTAGCCCTACTATTGGGCCTTTGTGCGTCATTTTAAGCCGTGGGTTTCCTCACGATGTTTTCCTTCACCGTAAGAGAAAAAATAGAAGAAAGACAAATGTTTATAAGCAAAAACAATAGGAAAGAACAATCCACGCAAACTGAAGATCTAGATAAGACAGTGTTAGAGAACCAACAGAAACGGCAACGTAGTGATGTAGAGCCAATCCTTAGTTGTGGAGGTACCTCATTACAACCGCATATCGGTACACTGGAGCAAGATGAACTATCTCAAACAAATGCCCAAGGCATCCAGATATTTCGTTAACTCAGTCACTGCTACTTTTCAAAATATGCAAAGTATTGGAAATAAAGTACATTTAATCGAACACTTTCTAGCTGAATCAAATATTAATATATTTCTACTAACTGAAATATGGAGAAACGAAGATTTTTGTAATTCTTTTCAAATTCCTGGGTATAGATTTGCTTCAAAATTTTGTAGGAAAACTTGTAGTGGTGGTGTAGGTATAATAATAAACGAAGAACTACAATATACCGAGCTGGTTGACTTAAAAGAGTACACCAAAGAATATATAATAGAATTATGTGCCATATATGTTCCTGATTGTAACTGTATTTTTATAGCATTGTATAGAGGAGATAGATGTATTGATGTATTTACAGAGCAAATGAAAAAACTATTAAAAAAATTAACAATAAAATATAGAAATAGGTATGTTATCATCGGCGGAGATTTTAACTTAAATATTCTTGAAAGAAAAGAAACGCCCATTAAAGACTTATTAAATTTAATGAAAAGTTTCAACTTTACTTTACTTGTTGAGGAACCTACTAGAGTAACAAAAAGTACCGCCACTTGTATAGATTTAATGTTCGCAAACTATTTACCATTTATAAAAAAATGTTATGTTAAGGATTATGGCCTCTCAGACCATAAATCTACGAATATTGAACTAATTCGTAATTATTCTCAAGTGCAAGCTCATAAAACCATGTATAAGCGTTTATTTACTAAAACAAAAATAGAGAAATTCAAGTCTGAATTAAAAAAAGTAAGCTGGCCTGATGTAATAGACATACAAAATTGTAAATTAAATAGAAACTATGAAATTTTTATAAACATAATATTAGAACACCTAAATAGATTTATACCAAAGTTAAAAATTAAAATTAAAAATAAATCTAGGAAGTCATGGCTTACTCTAGGGCTCAAAAAGTCATGTATTCATAAAAGAGCATTAAGAGTTATCTTAAATGAAACAGCAAGCAGTGTAGTAAGGAAATATTACAATGTCTATAGTAAAATTTTAAAAAAATGTGTTAGAACTTCAAAAAGACTTAATTACATAAAACAAATGAATAGTTCAGATAACAAGGTAAGAACTATGTGGAATATAATTAATAATATTACAGGTAAACGTAAAGAAAAAAGGTATAAAAATATTATATTGGAAACCGAAAATGGTAAAACTGGTTGTCCTGTTTCAATTTCAAATATTTTCAACCATTATTTTGCAGGTATAGGTGAAACTGTAAATTGTTATAATAAATCAACAGGCCGATCAGTTGTAAACCCGTCAATTCATTCGATGTTTCTTTCGTTTGTTGATGAAAATGAGGTCATTAAAATTATAAAATCCCTAAAAAACAAGCATAGCTACGGTATTGATGACATACCACCTTACCTTATTAAACAATGTGCTATAGAGTTGTCTGAACCACTAAGCCTCTTAATAAACCAGAGTTTTTCCGAGGGTGAGTTCCCTGATCTTTTGAAAATATCCTTGGTGAAACCAGTTCATAAAAAATCATCTTCCAAACAACTATAGACCAATTGCGCTGCTGCCGTCTTTCTCAAAGGTATTTGAAAAAGCTATGTGCAACAGACTTTACAATTTTTTAGAAAAATATAATTTATTAGATGATAACCAAAATGGCTTTCGGAAATCGCGATCCACAACTATGGCCGTGTACAAATATGTGCAAACGGCGTTACATCACATCAATGACAAAAAAGGTGCATATGGAATTCTCCTTGATATGACAAAAGCTTACGATAAAGTATCCTATAATATATTACTTGACAAATTATACGGTTCAGGTATTCGTGGACCTGCTTACTCTTGGTTTAAGTCATATCTAAATAATAGAAAACAAATAGTCCAAATTGATAATTACAACGAAAACACAAATGAGGTTATGACTGTCCACTCTCAAGTGCGGGACTTAACATGTTCCATTCCACAGGGAAGTGTGCTGGGGTGTGTGCTGTTTTTATTATACATAAACGATCTTCCAAAATGTTTGAACTCTAGTTTAGCCCTCCCAGTACTATTCGCAGATGATGTCTCAGTACTTGTGAAATGTGAAAAAACAGCTGATCCCCAGTTGATGTTACAAGATACTCTTCAGAGTATTGTGGCATGGCTGAGTGATCATAATTTAGAAGTAAATTTAACAAAGACCAAATTAATTCAATTTAGATCTTACCAAACCCGTCCAAGAAAGTTAAATATAATTCTACAAAGCAATAAATTAGAAAACGTTGAGACATTTGATCTCCTTGGACTAACCATTGATACAAACATAAACTGGAAATCGCATATCGCAAAAATTAGATTAAAGTTATCACAATTTACATATGCATTGTTCCACATAAGACAGGCTACTGATGCAAAGACAGCAATATCGGCTTATTATGCCTATGCCTATTCTAGACTAAGATATGGTGTCATTTTGTGGGGTAACAGTGTAAACGTAGAGGAACTCTTTCTTTTGCAAAAAAAGTGTTTGCGAATAATTGTGCAAATAGGCAGTACTCAAAGTTGTCGACCTCACTTTAAGAAATTAAGAATTCTAACATTGGCTTGTATTTACATTTACGATATTTGTTTATTTGTTTTTAAAAATTATAATAAATTTGTGAAGGTGGAAGATATACATTCATGGAATATCAATACTAGATTCAAAAGTAATTTGTATTTTCCACAATCCAGGATACAAATGTTGTCAAAAAGTCCACATTATATGGCTATTTTAATATTCAACAAGCTACCGCAGTATATAAAGGGCGAGAAAACTGTTGCTAACTTTAGAAATAAACTAAAAAATTACCTCATAGAGAAAGGGTTCTATTCCGTAAAGGAATATTTAGAATTGAAAGAGAGGTGATTTTGTATAAGATTAGTTTAGTATATTTATATTTAAGTCCTTGCAATGTCTCGAAAGGCGCTAAGTTGTAAAGTGCCAAATTAATTTTAAGATCTTGTAATTGTAACACTTAGCAAGCAAGCAATAAATGATTGATGATTGATTGAAGAGCGATGTTAATAGCGCACATAATTTATTTTTAAAGAAAAAGAAAAAAAAAATTAGCGCGTTCGGGATTTGAAACCACGACCTTCAGAATGAAAGTCGGGGTAATTTGACATTTTACCATTTGACAAATTAAAACTTCTTACAGACTGACGAGATTGTACTTTTCGTAGACTTGACCAATCAAAACCTTTACATGCTTTGTCAAAACGAAACCGTAATTACTAATTAATATTTGACTAATTGAAAATAAAATAGGTGAAAAAAAAACCCTAAAAATATGATGGTTTCGTACCTAAAGGGTGAAAATGGGACCAGTTTTACTAGACTCTGTCCGTCTATCTGTATCTGTATCTGAACCGTGATAGCTTGACAGGTGAAATTTTCACAAATGTTATATTTCTTATGCTGCTATAACAACAAATCTATTTGAACTGTAAAAGACTTTAGCACGTTTAAACACTAGTCTAGTGAAAACCGACTGTCGGGACACGATCAAGCACAATGACTATCCCGGTCTGGTGTAAACCGACCTGCGAAAGTCAAAAGACTAGGATACTTTTTATCCCGATATTCCCGTAGGAACGGGACTAACGCGAGTGAAAACGCAGGGCACAGCTAGTTTAGTGATAATGAAAATCTTCTGAAAGGTTTTAGCGGTACGTTTTTGGGAAAATGTGTGACTATTTGTCGCTCTATGACATGACTGTTTTTAACTATTGATAAGACTTATGAAAGCCGAAAATTCATCACATACATTTATGTATGTGATGAATTTTCATGGGTACAAATCTAAAATTTCCATTTCAATGGGTACAAAAATAAAATAAATAAATAATGTATTTATTATTTGAGTTCCCATCCGCCTAATAGTTTGAGCTGTGTGTTGACAGTCAGGACAAATAATTTAAAAAGAATAGATAATGTTTTCTAAGAAATATTTTTGGTAAGGAGATATATTTTCAAAAAAATCCCATTTAAACACCGTTTTTTCTAAAACTCATAAAAGTGAATTCAGTGTGCACAGGGAACAATAAAATATATTTAGAAAAGATCGAGTAGTATCAAGACGCTGTGCGTAGGCGGCTTTATATCACACTCCACGTCGGCAAAGTCGTGGTTAGAACAGTGTTTAAAAAAATCCGAGATATAAAATTAACAATGAAAAAACAAGTGACTATATTAAAAATATTTAAACAGTGAATTGTAAGTGAGAAAAAGCGAACATTATAATTTTTAAATCAAGGGGAAAATAGGAGCAAACTATATCTGTAATAATAATTCAAGCGAAGACTATTAAACTACGTGAATAAAATAATTACATAAATTACTCTTTGAAAGTAGAGAAAATGCCCATCTTATACAGTGTAACAGCTCACGAAAAAAACATTTTAGCAGAATTTGCATCCTGCGATGGAAATTTCATAGAAATAACACAACAAATGTTGTCAAAAATACCAATAGTTGACGACAAAATGACATATTTTCATGGGACTTATTTAATACATTACATAGTGGAAAATAAATATACTTTTATGTGCATTACTGATAAGGTAAGTTAACTGCCCTACAATAGAACTATAGTAATATTGGAAATGCGAAAGTAACTTTCTGTCTGTATGTCTGATAAGTTTACACGCCTAAACCCCTGAATCGGTTTGAATCTGAGCAAGGCTTTTATCGTGGCAGAGGTCAAAGGAAAGAAAGGTCTCGGCAAATCATAGAATGAAGTGAATTTCTCTATATACCAGTCTGATACAGAGTAACTGTTTTTGTGTCCGTTTGCCCCCAAAGCATGAAACGAATAGTTAAAAATAATTTTAGAATCTATGGCATAGAACCACTTTTCAAGCCTATAATACTTTTGTGTACAAGTGCAATGAGCGCAAAACATGGACTTTAGCGTTGTCTCCAAAGTTCGCGTGAATCGCCATTATAAAGAGTCACCATTTACAATGACTTCCTTGACTTGACTTTTACTACGACGACTTGACTGTTTTGATGCAAATTGCAAATAACTTGCACAAAAATAATAATACTTGACACTGGCCATAATCAGTTCACAACCGATAAGAAATAAGGAGTTTTGGCGGGAACGCGGTTAGGAGATGTGTTGCAAAATTTTCATTTTTGTTAAACTTAGTTCAAATGCGAGTAAATTGTTTAATTTCGGAATCAGTTTAGTTTCGTGAAAGTGTACAAGTTTAAATGAAAGTGAAAATCGGTGCAAAACATGGACTTTAGCGTTGTCTCGAAAGCTTCGTGAACAAACGTTGTAAAAAATGGCCCCCGTTTTACAATGATTCCCTCGACTGGACTTTAACTATGACGACTTGACTGTTTCGATGCAATGCAAATAACTTCCATTTATTATTAATACTTGACACTGGCTAATGTCCAAATGGAATAAGCCATATAAACGAAGAAGAAGAGATAAGAAATAAAATAAAAACTTTACTATTACTTTCAGTCATGCCAAAGATCCAGAGCTTTCTTATTCCTAAACGAGATTCACAGACATTTCCTAAAGAACAGTAAAGACAATTTCAATAAAGTATTAGCGGATGAGATGTATCGATACAACGAGGACTACGGCACGATCGTCATAAGGCAGGGTGAACTCGATGAGCTGAACAGTATAAGAGTTGAAAGCAGCGGTAAGCGGAAATGAACTAACGGCCAAATACCAAACCCTATTAAAAATTTGAGTTCAACTTAAACAAACAAAACACCTCTCAAACTCAAAAGTTCTCATACTAATTATAAGTTTATTTATTTATTTATAGTCATAACACGATTATTAAACCAATAAAGAATAATAAGTAAATAAGTTTAGAAGCTGTTCAACTATTGAAGTCCCCTTAAATTTTAAATGCTGGTTCTGTATTTGGTTGTCAATCTGTTACTTTTGAAACTTCATATCGATCGTTTTAAATTCTACTTCCACTTGACTTAACGGCTGCTTTCACACATAAGAAGTGGGACCAACTGTTTAATGTGCCTTCCGAAGCACGTAGGAGCCGAAGAAATATTCTAGGACAATTTAAATAATTATACCACATTTAGATACCTCAATAGGTAGCCTGAGTAATTTTCTCAATAGTCCTACCAAAATCGGTGGTCTTTGGTTGTATATTTTATTACCCTTTAGGTACTTATGAAGGATGTTTACAAGCAAAAAAAAAGTTCTTAATAATTTATATTTACTATGACATAGTGGAAAGGTGGATAGAAATGAGGAGGCTTTTGCCCAGCAATACGACAGTTCGGACTAAATAATTTAAAAAAATCATGGCTCTTATTATTCTTTTTAAAGTGTTATTATTAAGTACAGTAATAAATTCAGAATTCTATTTCCAGAAACCATACTCGGAGAGAAAGTGTTATTTGTAAATAACACGGAAAACTTATCATACGCTGTAAGTCTATTTGTGTATATGATAATATTTTATTTTTGATACCGAAATATCTAAATAAAATTTAAATTTTCGTTTCAGATTGTGACAAGCGTAGGCGCAATAGCAGAACAAGTCTCGATAACGGAGGAGAAGCCGAAGTTTTATGTATACTGTGTGTTTATTACTGGATTTCTGATATTAGTTCTGGGTGCAATTTCTATTTTAGGTATAACATCTTCTGCGTTAGTTGTAGGTATTGCTGTCATGTCATTCAAATCATACTTTAATGATAAGGACAATGACTGATTATATACATGTTTTTATTATGTATTTAGAAGGAAAAAGAGCTTTTTGTTCCAAAACCTACGACCTCCCAATCTCTAGCTGGGCGCGCTATTCAATTGCGCCAAGTGAGCTTAAGCGATTATCAAATGTAAATAGCTCCATTAATCTTTTTTCCCAAAAAAAATGTACCTAAGGAACAACTGATATTACTATTGACGTTAAACGCGCAAGAGGAGGGGGACAATGCATTCCTTATGATTTCTTCTATGGTTTTTGCGATTTTGCATAATAAAACACTTTATTTACCGGGTTTAATCGCGTTTTATTTAACCGACCGAGCTTTCGCCAACTTTGCAGTTGGCTTTTTCAAGGTTGACAAGTCGATCAAGGTCAAGGGTTTTCAAGGTTTCAAGTCATGAATAAAACGCGATTAAACCCGGTAAATAAAGTGTTTTATTTAGCATTCCTTATGGTATGTTTTGCTTGGGAGCGGTTAGTTCTAACACCGATGACCTTCTGTTTTAAAATTTCATGAATTTAGACTTAGACAATTCAACTTTCAGCTGTTTGGAAGAGCGGTTTTCAACTAGCATTTAATAAAAGGCTTATTATCCGCGAATAGGCCCGACATACTAATATAAGCGCATATTCTGCTTTTGGAGCGTTAAAAAACAGTGAAACGACTAGAAAGTTGAAAAAAAAAAATCAATTTGACAGTGCCCCAAGGCAGTTATAGATTATGTATTTACCATAGTTATAAAAATCAACAACAAAAACAGTTATCGATAAATAAACTTCAGTTTCTATAACCGTGAAATGAATAACATTTATTTTCGTAGCTTAGTTCTAATGTTATAAGCTCGGTCAGACACCTGTTGAGAATGTCAACACGTGTTGGTCGGCCGCTCCCCGGTCGTACATTCCACAGTTATATTGATAGCTAATTATTAGGAATCGACGTAGATTTTAATTATGTCCTATACGTAGTCTTTCTACTAAACTTTTTCAATTAATTTGGAGGATTTTTGGAGAGCATTTCTTTAAAATTTAAACTTTTTAAATTAATTTAGAGGATTTTTGGAGAGCATTTCTTTAAAATTTAAACTTTTTAAATTAATTTGGAGGATTTTTGGAGAGCATTTCTTTAAAATTTAAACTTTTTAATTTTACACAATTTGTTGTTTGGTGTCCCCTCGCGACCAAAACCATTATAACATGGTTGAAACGACCATGTTATATTAAAGACGTGGTCTTAATTATAAACAACATAATTAAGACCAGGTATAATGATACTACCTGACTTTACTGCCTCGCTGAAAACTGTTTTTCAAAAATCTAATAATGCTATTTTTATTTGTGGCGCGTCGGGCGAACGCTTGGTTGCAATACAGAAGGTTGCGGGTTCGATTCCCGCTGGGTGCAAATATTTATGGTTAAAACAAATATTTGTACTTGGTCTGGGTGTATTTCTATGTGTAATACTCATACTCATACTCATTTATTTAGACCGTAGGAACATCTACATTATATAAGAACACTTGGTCACGTCAACAATGAAAAAACAACAAAAGACAATAAACGGAACACATAACAGTTGCCACAAATAAATTAAAGAAGACAATCAATATGTATGTATTTACAAAAGAAAAATAAATATAAGTAGTATATCCGTTGTCTAGTCACCGTAACACAAGCTTAGCAGCTTACTATGGGGCTAGATGGCGCTGTGTGTTGGTCACGGAATTTATTATTGACCGAACGAGCGAAGCGAGTGAGGTACAGTGTAGACGGGCCTGGCGCTTGTATCTTTGTAACTTTGTATCTTTGTATGTTTGTTCGACGATAACTTGGGTATCGTAGCTCCGATCTTCTTCTATTTTGGTATGCGCGTAGTTTAGGTCAATAGAATTTATGAGTTCGAAGACGAGCCGGATCGGTAGGGGGGTTGGGGAGATAGGGGGTCGTGAGGTCTCAGTTCGGGGCGAACTCCTAGTTATTATTGACCGAACGAGCGAAGCGAGTTATTGACCGAACGAGCGAAGCGAGTTAGGTCCAGTGTAGACGGGCCTGGCGCTTGTATCTTTGTAACTTTGTATCTTTGTATGTTGGTTCGACGATAACTTAAGTATCGTAGCTCCGATCTTCATGAATTTTGGTATGCGCGTAGTTTAGGTTAATAGAATTTATGAGTTCGAAGATGAGTCAGATCGGTAGGGGGGTTGGGGAGATAGGGGGTCGTGAGGTCTCAGTTCGGGGCGAACTCCTAGTTTATACAGTATAGAAGTAAAGGTAGACTCACATAGAAGAGTTGTTTGTTGTGCGTGGTGTTCTGCATCGTGTGGAACAGTTTGTGCGCGCCGCGCGCCGCCGTGGCTGCCCCGACCAGCGACGACAGCGTCGAGATTATACTCTCGCTCAGCTGCTGTAGGGCCAACGTTCGGGTGTGTTCTGTTGGACAAACAACCCTTGGTAAATATATGCGATTTAAGACCTGGACAAAACGTTACTATGAAACACAGTGTAAGTTTCAAGTGTTCATTAATTATAATTTTAATTTATTCTATGATTTTCGATTTTGCATAATAAAACACTTAATAATGTTAAAATAGACAAATCACATCTCAGTCAACCTTGAAAAAGCCAACTGTAAAGTTGGCAAAAGCTCGGTCGTTTAAGAATCATGAATAAAACGCGGTTAAGTCCGGTAAATAAAGTGTTTTATTAAATATAATTTTGTCGAAGCCTTCGGGATTTTGGTTTTACTCGTTTTTCATTTAATAACGGCATGTTTACAAAAGTGCTAACATTACAGTTAGCTTTATCAAGGTTGACTGAGATGTAATTCGTCTATTTTATTATTCTAAAAAAAACATTTTACCTTTATCCTGAAAGTTTCTATTAGACGTAGTCTCGGACAGCACGCCGCCCGGCCACCACGACTTGAGCACCACGCTCGTGTAGTAGTGCAGCATTTGTTCAGAGAACAGCCACGATATCGTCTCTTTTATTTGTCTGGAAACATCACAGCAATTAGGGATAATTAACATTAGACCAGGGATGGGCAAACTTTTTTCTTCGCGTGCTTATATTTACGCCAAAAATCTATGGTGGGTCAAGTATTTCAATCCTATTATCTTATTTGATATCCTATTCTATCTTATTTTTAGACGCGAAGTGTACGTATGTGATTTTGAAAAACTAAGTACTTTTGCGATTAAACTTAGAATATAGATAGCTTGAGACCTGAAAAATCATAGGCTACTACTATTTATCTCCATATTACCACTTGTGCCTTTATGATTGTTTATTACGGGCCGCGGATCAACAAGAGATGTATACTCAACAAAGTCAGCACTTGATTTTTAAGTCTTTAGGCGCGGGCCGGATTGAAGCCATTCGCGGGCCGGAGATGGCCCGCGCGCCGTAGTTTGCCCATCACTGTATTAGACCGTCACGAGCATAGGCCGGTCCGAGCTTCGTTGTCCATTACTCGGCCGCCACTCGGTTCTTAGACTGTTGTTAAAGGACGAAAAAAATCCACAAAAACACGATGTACGGCCGACGTCGAGCAGTGATTCGAACCATCAACGCATCTCAACCTTATCCAGAGTTTTTGGCGGGAACGCGTTGAGGAGATGTGTTGCTAAATTTTCATTTTTGTGAAACCTAGTTCAAATGCGTGCAAATTGTTTAATTTCGGGGGCATATTGATCAATTTAGTTTCGTGAAGGTGTACAAGTGGAATGAAAGTGAAAATCGGTGCAAAAACGTTGACTTAGTGTTGTCTCCAAAGCTCCGTGAACAATCTTTGTAAATGGCCGCCGTGTTTAGAAATGATTCCCTAGACTTGACTTTAACTATGACGACTTGACTGTTTCGATGCAAATAACTTGCATAATATATTAATAATACTTGACACTGGCTGATTTCCTAATGGCCATAATCGTTCACAACCAATAAGAAATAAAAAAACCTTATCCGGTAGTAGCGACATACCAGTTAGTCCACCGACGCCGGTGACTCATACGCCGAATTATTGCTTCTATCTCCCTTATTTATAAACGCTGCATAACTATGCATCGTTTGTCTTTTACTGTCACATGAAGTTTCAAAGTTGACAGACAGAGACAAACGTCACATAACCTAGTCATGTGTAAATTATATTTTTTTTAAATAAGGGTGTATATCTCTACCATCTACTACAACTTAGGCATGTTAGCGCGTTTAGTACAGCTTTCCTTTAAAAACAGTTCTAAGAAGTGAATATTTATCCAATTTCGTTCCTTAGCTACTTAAATTGCTTCTAGTCTTGGGCATACTAGTTCACAACTGAGATCGCTCAGTTCAGGTCGCCGCTCCTAAACGAACTAGTTCGTTCTTCTAGTTCGTCAGCTCCTAGCTAGAATTAGACCGTTCACATCTATTTCGAGCTAGGAGCTGAAGAACTACAAACTTTGACCGAACAAAACAAACTGTTTTTTTCATTCATGACCATAGATTAAGTAAAGTTATTTTTTTTAACAATTGATTGGTTATCGTTTAACCACTATCTCACCTGATGGAAAGCGACCATGTGGTCTAAGATGTTTGTTTATTTATTTATTTCTAATTTGCGTAAACATATCAACACTTAAGAGCTAATGTATAGCCAAGCTATTCTCTAAGACCTAAAATATTGACATGCGCCTTGTTCAGGCATTGCGGAGACAAAACATGAGATAGTTAGATCGAGGAGGAATGAGGGGGAAGTAATGGGGAGTAGAAGAGGGAGGGGGGATGTTACACGCTTACCTAGGAGATACCTGTTCACTCGTGACTTGAAGACCCACGAGTTGTACTTCCCATCCGGGAAGACATACTCAGCAGGTAACTGAGTCCATTCCCTCGCAGTACGAATAAATAATGACGAACGAAAGTACCACGAACTCACCTATTAATGGTCCTCCCGTAAGAGATCTGTACGAAGGTGACTAGAGTCTTCCTCAGCCAGCGGAACACTCCCCGCATGTCGAACACTTCACTGAGGAGGGCGTACAGTGGCTCCGCTATACTGTCTCTCTCTTCCGCTATTGTTGCTGCACCTTATATAATCCATAGTTAAAGTTAAAAGTTAAAGTTTTAACTCGTGTTTAAGCCCTATTATTGGGCTTTTGTGCGTGATTTTAGGCCGTGAGTTTACTCACGATGTTTTCCTTCATCGTAAGAGCGATGTTTTAGCGCACATATTTTTTTCTTAAAGAAAAACACATTGGTGCGCACACTGGATTTGAAACCACAACCTTCGGATCTTATATCATCCATAATAATGTTAAAAACCAAATGTTTAAATTTAAAGAAATGTTTTCCAAAAATTTGCACCCGACGGGACTTGAACCTGCATCTTTGGGAAGTCCGGCCCCAACCCCTTAATCCATTTTGGCCACAGGTGCTCGCCTAGTCGAGTGGAAATTAAAGATCGCATTTCTTATCAAATTAAAAAAAAAACAAATCAGACAGACGAAAGCAAATTTTTCCATACTTGAAGCAAGTGACTTCAAGGTTTCCAGTAATTCAAAGCATGTTCTAGACGTCTAGGCGAACAACTTTTGTTCTATGACATTTGGAAATTCGTTTGTTTTTTTATGTCAAAATTTTTGAAGTTTTGTTTACTGAAAAAAATAAACAGAACATTTTTGATTGTAGTAGACCAAACTAAATGAAAGGACTTCTTAGGATTAACGACCTCTAACTCTAAGAAACAGCTGATTTTCAAGTAAACTTTAAACTAAAAAATTTCGAAAACTACTTCGAATTTCCAAAAGTTGTAGAACAAAAGTAGTTCGCCTAGACATCTAGAACAACCCGCTTTCGGCTTAAAAGGGTATCCTCGTTACATCTTGTATGACAGAGATGCAATAGGCGGTCTTCTATGGGTCCTTAGAAACGCAGCCTAAAGCTGAAAATGAAACCGTTCACTCACCCCGCATAGAACTGGTCATACTTTTGGTCCCAGCTTCGGCTCCATTACCGTCCAAGTACTGAGAGATTTCATCCTCGTCCGCAGACAGATGTGTGAACGGCTCCTTCTCTTGGGACGAGCGCGTCGTTGCTTCGCTACTTGTACTAAAACAAATAAATAAATCCTGTGACGAACACACAGCGCACATCTAGCCCCGCGGTAAGCTGCTAAGCTTGTGTTACGGTGACTAGACAACGGATATACTACTTATATTTATTTTTCTTTTGTAAATACATACATACATATTATACATAGAAATACACCCAAAACAGCATTGCAGCTAATTTATTGGTGTTAATAATTAAAACGAGAATAAAAACTAGATGTTAGAATTTCGAAATATTACGTAAAGGAAGACAGGTCGGATCTTTTTACACTTCTTCTAGGTGAGCGTGTTACATCTTAGACCTCTACCATCTTGCAATCAGGTGATTGAGATACTGGTCAAACCTCTGTGGGTCAAACGCTCATATATCGTGTGTAAAAAACACCGAGGGAACTCGTTTGGCCGAGTGGTTGAGGCACTGGAGTATTGATCCAGGGATGCGAGTTCAAATCTCGCCGCTAGTTAATTTTTGAAGATGATTTTTTCCTTTAAAATATTTCTAGTTCTGTGTTTTTTTTAAAAGAAGTTTGGGTATTTTTTTTTAATTTTTAGCGACAAAAAGTCGACATAGCACCGACAAACGATCATGGTAGCGCGGAATATATTAATGTCTGGGACCCTATTCCGAAACGTTACCGGTCGAAACTTATCCGATCCGGCCGATCAAACGTCAGTAGGTAGTTATCCTTCATTCTTATTGGTCCAGAACGATCGAACACCACCTACCTAAGAGCGCTGTTGGTCTAGTGATAGATACCCCGACTTTCAATCCAAAGGTCGTGATTTCGAATCCCGGAAGCGCACCATTGTCTTTTTCTTTAAGAAAAATTTATATGCGCTATTAACATCGCTCTTACAGTGAAGGAAAACATCGTGAGGAAACCCACGGCTTAAAATCACGCACAAAGGCCCAATAGAAGGGCTAATTGCGGAAACTCATAGTTAAAACTTTAACTTTTAACTTTAACAACCTTGTTGTTGAAGTTGTTTCGTAGTAAGGTCTCTGGAACGGCAAATTACCTTTTAAATAAAGTTGAAAACGAGAACTTGTTTTTCTTTGGTAATTCTCCCTGTTTCATATATTCCGACGTAGGGTTGAGAAATGTGTATAAAGCTTCACTTTGGTTTAATCTATCGTCTTCTAATACAAACTGAAAATAAATTACAATTTTAATAACTTCTTAGAAATTGCAAATGAATGAATTTGTTACTTTTCTTTTCTTTAACATATTTATTAAATTATTCATATATATAAATTCCTTTGTTTACAACAAAGGAAACCTTTTTTTTTTAATCAAAAACTAAATTTTCCATATGTAGGAGACACTTTAAAATATAATCCAAATAATTTCGCACGCAAACATTCACTTTTTATTTATATTTTTAGAAAATTTATTGATTAAGTATAATATGAGAAAATCTTGATCAAAATCAATTACAACTAGCTATATGTAGTTATAGTACAGCTATAATAATCGAATACTTACTTCTAAATATTTTTGTATAAGAATTTTCGCTTTATCTAATGAGTTTCTATCATTTTTTCCGAATAAAAACTTGAAGGAATTCGAAGGTAGTTCTAAATTTTTCAATTCCGAACATAAAGGCCTTAGTTTTCGATGTAATTCCTGAAAAAGAGGCAATACAATGTATGTAGATATCGCTGTCATATCGCTCCAGATCTATATCAAATTAGGTGCCTAAGAGTATAATGCGTATTTACCTGAAATTCATTGAGATTCCTCAACAGCACCCACCCGGAGGTAATTTGTTCAGGTTTCTCTTCGCTACCCATCGATTCTTGCTCCGCCATGTGGACTACTATCACAAACTGAGCCGGTTTCGATTCGTCTATTATCTAAAGAAAAAGTGTAAGAGAAATATTTGTAAAGGCAATATATTTGTTAATCAAAATTGGTTAAGTACTCGATATTAATTTTAAACTTAGATTTTGAAGGGATTATAGGATAGTCGATCCAAATCTCATTAGATATTTTTTTCTTCTTGGCTGTCTTAAATATTAGAAAGGGACAGAACATTAAAGCATGCTGTTCCTTACTAACAGTGTTATTAGAAAAAGACAGCATACTCAATGTAGCGGAACACTTTTTAGAACTACATGAGCATTCTAATTCTAGTAATATATAGTCTTTGGGTATGGGTATTTGGAAATTAGCCAATGTTAAGTATTTTATATTTGTAAATTATTTGCCGTTTCAAAAACAATCAAGTACTGTAGACCAACTACTGGGTCCGACACAAGATTTCGAAAATGACACGAAAAGAAGAAGTCAGAAGACCTCTGCAGCTGTTCCTCAGACAGTAGCATACCTCTACATCTGTTCCCTGGACAGTAGCATACCTCTACATCCGTTCCCTAGACAGAAGCATACCTCTACATCTGTTCCCTGGACAGTAGCACACCTCTACATCTGTTCCCTAGACAGAAGCATACCTCTGCAGCTGTTCCCCGGACAGTAGCATACCTCTACATCTGTTCCCTGGACAGTAGCATACCTCTACATCTGTTCCCTGGACAGTAGCACACCTCTACATCTGTTCCCTAGACAGAAGCATACCTCTGCAGCTGTTCCCCGGACAGTAGCATACCCCTTCATCTTTTCCCTGGACAGTAGCATACCTCTACATCTGTTCCTCGGACAGTAGCATACCTCTGCACCTGTTCCCGGACAGTAGCATACCTCTACATCTTTTCCCCTGACAGTAGCATACCTCTGCATCTGTTTTCCGGACAGCAGTATAACTCTGCATCAGTCCCCCGGACAGTAGCATACCTCTGTATCTGTTCCCCGGACAGTAGCATACCTCTGCATCAGTCCCCCGGACAGTAGCATACCTCTGCATCAGTCCCCCGGACAGTAGCATACATCTGCATCAGTCCCCCGGACAGTAGCATACCTCTGCATCAGTCCCCCGGACAGTAGCATACCTCTGCATCAGTCCCCCGGACAGTAGCATACCTCTGCATCAGTCCCCCGGACAGTAGCATACCTCTGCATCAGTCCCCCGGACAGTAGTATACCTCTGTATCTGTTCCCCGGACAGTAGCATACCTCTGCACTGTGCACCGTGGCCCGCCAGCGGCCCAGATGCTCGGCCCAGGTGTCGGTGCGCGCCAGGTGCGCCTCCAGCCGCATCTGTTCCCCGGATAACTTCTCCACTTCGTTGGCCAGCATCGCCAGTGCGGGGGACTCGGGCTTTAAAGACGCACGAAGGGCCGCTAGTGCCTGCGGAGTAAGGACCAACGTCTCAATACTTACTTGACAGATAAGTTAAAGCTTTATTTGTAAAAAAAAAAAAAAAATATATTTATTTATTATTACTATGAGACTTATTAGACACTAGCTGCGCCTTGCGGTTTTACCCGCGTAAGTCCCGTTCCCGCAGGAATATCGGGATAAAAAGTAGACTATGTGTTAATCCAGGTCCCCAGCTACCTATATTCCAAGTTTCATCGCAACCGGTTTAGTAGTTTTATGCGTGATTGTGTATCAAACACACATACATATATACACGCATACTCACAAACTTTCAGCTTAATAATATTAGTTGGATTTCTCAAATCACATATACATATAAGACATTGATTTTACACTAAGCACAAGCTTGTATCGCAGTAATTGAGGTACCAATATAATGCAATATAGATCGACGCCTAATACCTACATCCATAAAAATATATACCTTATAGACTAACATACATATAAATTAATATAATAACTAAACACGACCTACACAACGTGTATTTGTATAATTCAATGTAGTATGCAATAGCTCTCAAAATTAGTGAACCTACTCGGTGGGCCGACGACATTGCGGCGGTCGCGGGGAGTCATCGGATGGAGGTGGCTCGCGATCGATATCTGTGGCCTTGTAAAGTGGCGACAAATAGATCCCGCAATCCCGCAACCACCGTTCGCGTGGAACATTTTTTCAAAGGATTGCTACTTCCATATATATTCGAGTTCGTTGTTCGACATACTTACCAAGTTTATCGCAAGCGGTTTAGCAATTACATAACCGATTACTTCTTTACACGTAAACTTTCAAAAAGAGCTAAGAACCATTACTAACCTGTATCTTATTGCTATGCCGTTCCTGCAGCTGATCCAGCTTTCTCCTAGCGTAGGTGGAGTGTTCTGTTAAATGGACCGCTCCACCTGCACTCTCAGCGGATGATGTCGACTCGTTTGACAGCTGCCGGTCTTCTATCGGCGATCTTTCTGAATTTATATCTGTTAAGGACATGTTAATATTAGTATATGGAATTATTATCAAGTTTATATCATTACTAGCTGCGCCTTTCGGTTTCACCCGCGTAAGTCCCGTTCCAGCGGGAATTTCGGGATAAAAAGTAGCCTATGTATTATCCAGCTACCTATACTCCTAGTTTAATAGCAATCGGTTCAGTAGTTTAGGCGTGAAAGAGTAACATAGTCACGTTCATACATACAAACTTTCGCGTTTATAATATTAGTAAGAAGTAAGTTCAATATTTCTTTGTTTTTATTGCTCAAGGCATTTCTTAAACTTAGAAATATTTTTCGCAAGGAAATATATTGTCAAAATGCCCCATGACTAGATTCTAACCTGTGTTTCCTCGCTAACCAGGAATGGGGAATCTGTCCTGTCATGGAGAATTTTTGACAATATATTTCCTTGCGAAAAATATTTAGAATAAAACACTTTATTTATCCGGTTGAATCGCGTTTTTATTCATGGTTTCAAACGAACCGAGCTTTCGCCAACTTTACAGTTGGCTTTTGGCAGTCAACCTTGAAAAATAAGATAAATAAAGTGTTTTATTATGCATAATCGCGAAAACCATAGAATAAATTAAATATTTAGAAGTAAGATTGTTCATTGTCAGTTTACATCTATATTTCGAGCACCTCTATAAATCGATTTTTTTAATATTTTGAATGGTACCCTTACCTTTGTTAGCCTCTTCAGTAGCAAGCTCAGCGACCAGCGCCTTGTAGTGGTCGTTCATGAGGAACGAATGGTAGTACTTGTCCTGTATCGTGTCCACCACAGAGTCTTGCATCTCGTAGAATACATCCGGACCTTTGTCGCCGAGGAGGAACGACTCCATGCGCTTACGAGTTTCCTAAAAAATAAAGAATTTTAAGTCCATCTACTCTATTTAAAGTGAATGTTTTATTTTTTACTAGATGCGCCCCGCGGTTTTACCCGCGTAAGTCCCGTTCCCGCGGGATTATTGGGATAAAAGGTAGCCTATGTGTATTTCCCGGTATCCAACTACTTATATTCCAGGGATTATTGGGATAAAAGGTAGCCTATGTGCCCCAATTTTCGCGGTATCCGACTACTTATATTTCAAGTTTCATCGTAATCGGTTTAGTAGTTTCACGTCGTGATTGAGTAACATACACACATATATACATACACACATACTCACAAAATTTTCAGGTTTATAATATTAGTAGAATTTGAAGTAAGGAAGGTCTTTCCCAGCAATAATCCACTTTACAATGCTAGTCTTGCGATATAGCGTTCCATAACTTATCGACTAACCCCCTTACTTATAAACAATGATTAACAGATGACCAAGTTATGTGGCTTCTCTGTCAGTCAACTTTGAATCCTCATGTT
The DNA here is from genome assembly GCA_949358125.1 of Idaea dimidiata. NCBI lineage: Eukaryota > Metazoa > Arthropoda > Insecta > Lepidoptera > Geometridae > Idaea > Idaea dimidiata. The sequence goes on along the minus strand of OX442339.1, from coordinate 6,217,465 downwards.
GTAAAAGACAAACGATACATAGATTTTAAGCATCAAGTTGCTAATTATTCTATTTTATTCGAACCGCTTAAGTCTGCATGGAAATATTATTAAAAAAAACACATCAAGAAAAACACAATGCATGGCCTACACTGGGCGGGATTCGAACCAAGCATCTCAATCCGAAAGAAAAGATGTGATGATGAAATATTTCAACCTGCTAATTGCTCACCTTATCAACTTTAATCTCAGCACTAGGCGATCTGATGTAAGTATAAAATATTTCAGCGCCGAGTTGATGCCAGCTGCTCCTCGGACTGTGTCTCAGCTCCTCAACTGCCGTCCAGAACCCCACTAGGCCTTGGGAGCACATCGTCTCCAGAAACATTGACAAGTAACGTCTACCTGTCACGCTTTGCATTACCTTGTGGAGGGGTAGTGTCTGAAAATATATTAAAAATATATTTTACATTTTTTTAAGCAAAGAATTTAGTACTCTTGTTTTGTTTTTTATAATTCAAAAACCATTTGGAGGCTTATTTATGAACATACTTTCGAAAAACTTAATATGCCTAAACTAAAACATGCAAAAATTAAATAAGAGAAAAAGAATAATTCATTAATGAGTTTTATTGAGTCTCCTATAATCACGTTATCTCTCAGTTAACAATAAAAGATAATTATAAGAGTCATTGGCACTTTATCTTATTTTTTATGCGTTTTTGGTCATAGCAAATTAAAATTAACAAATAATAACTAAGTAATTAATGATTAACTATTTTTTTTTATTTTTTTATTGTTGGCTTTCAGACGTTTTAGTGTTTAAATGCTGTAAGTCTAAAAGTGTTTGTTTTATAAATAATAATAAATAAAATTGAAATAACAAATAACTGTTTAGACGGGCTTCGAATCCTTGCCCCTCGTAGCCGGGTATGTATATATATGCGCTAACTATTCGGGAACCCAGGTCAAATAATAATTAGGTGTGCATAATTTCGCTGTCTGTCCGGGATAAGTTTTGATAATGCATTTCTCCTTATAAAAGGTGCTGGGATTTAGATAGATATTTATTTATTTATTATTTATTTTAATTTATTTGGGAAACATACAGAACTACAACAATTATTTAGATAGAGCGGTGTTGGTCTAGTGGTAGATACCCCGATTTTCATTCCGAAGGTCGTGGTTTCGAATCCCGGCCGCGCACTAATGTCTTTTTCTTAAAGAAAAAATTATGTGCAACTAACATCGCTCTTACGATGAAGGAAAACATCGTAAGGGAAACCCACGGCTTAAAATCACGCACAAAGGCCCAATAGTAGGGCTAATTGCGGAAACACAAAGTTAAAGCTTTAACTTTAAGATAGATAGATGCTTTATTGTACCAATATATAAATTATACTAATATAACAAAGAAACTCCTCAATTTAATGTGGTACAATGGCCGGCCTTACCGCATAAGGGTGGTCTCATCCTGGCAACCATTGAATGGACAAGCCCTTTATTTTTAACTAGCTGCGCCCCGCGGTTTCACCCGCGTGAGTTCCGGTCCCGCGGGAATATCAGGATAAAAAGTAGCCTATGTATCATTCCCGGTATCTAGCTACCTATATTCCAAGTTTCGATCGGCGTTCAGTAGTTTTTGCCTGAAAGAGTAACACACCCACATACATACAAACTTTCGCGTTTATAATATTAGTAAGATATACCTTGTTATCTGATTCGACAGTGGGAAAAGCTCCGTCCCAGCCGAGTTTCCTCAAAGCAGTCTCACACTCGGCCTTCGCAATCGTAAGCTGGTTGATGTACCTCTTCAACTTCTTAGCGTCCGTGATTTGTTGGCGGCTCACGTTTTGTGGCGCTCCGTTCTTTTCTATCACGTCAATGTCTATGCCTTTAGCTCGCTTTACGTTTTGGAGGGTTGTGGCTTGCATTATTTGGGTTACTATGTCGTAACTGTAAAGGATATGAAGCCATTGAAATTTTGAGAAAGTATTTAGAATACTTCCGGGTTCGATTTTCATAGAATTTCGGGATGTATTTTTTTCTCAGAAGGAATATTTTGAGTATGGCTAAATGACATTAAAAATTAATCAGTTTTCAGCAATTGTAACAATGTAAAGTGACGCTTTCATACAATCTATACAATACGTATTTAACACTAGGTGATCCATACAAGAAAAGAATTAAGAACTCTTCAATTTTGCCGAGTCCTTATGGCGTATTATTATTTATTTTCTTACCTAGACGAAATGAATGAATCACGGTCAAGACTTTTGTAAAATAGCTGAAACGTCTATTTAAGAAAATAAGTAGGTAATACGCTATTTAGACCCGCTAAAAATTTACTATGCCAACAAATCGTGTCAATATAAACAAATATCAAATTCTTTATCAAACCGTACATAAAAATAACTGAAAACAATAAACCAAACTTAACCCAGATATACATATTTACAAATAGAGGAAAGCGTTATCAATGTTCACTCACCGTAACCTCTTGAGTGTGTCGACACTGTTACAGCTGTTTATAAGTCGAATATAGTCTTCGAATGTCTTAGCGTACTCGTGTGTTCTCACATGCATCGCATCCACTTCCTTCTGAGCTTCGAGGTATTGGATTATCTTTTGGTTGATGTAATCTGGTTCAGTTACCATGTCGATTGCTGGTCTGAGGACTAAAAGCAAAATGACGTAACTTTGCAACAAATATTTTAAAACAACCTGTTTTGGAGTTCATACATTATTCTATACTAGCTGCGCCCCCGGTGTCACCCACGGAAGTGAAAAACGCGTTATAACGGGCGCGGGCGGCCGAGCGGTTCTCGAGTGGTTGCACTATTTCGTTCTTTACTCGGGTTCTACTAATTGGATTTCGATGCAAAGTATACCACTACGTTCCTCGAAAACATTGAAAACCAGATTTCAATCGGATTAGTAGTTTTTAGTTGCATAAGGAACAGAGAGAAACAGACAAGCAGACAGACAGACATGATTTTTAAAAATTATATAATTTTGTTCTACTACTTTTCCTAAGTCCTCTAGACCACTTTTTTTTATTTACTTTCAAGTACAGACTTTTGACCCGACTGCGCGACGCAAAGGAGGGTAATGTGTTTATTATCGGTCTATGTATGTATGGATGTTTCTATGTGGCGTTCTAGAGGCCAAACGCGAGGACCGATTTTGATGATTCTTACGTCAATCGATTCATCTTAATCTGGCGAGTAGTGTGACTAAAGACATGACAGTAATCCAAAGTAACTTATGTCACCACCAGACGCCATATTGTCAAAATTAAAAAATCCAAAATCGTCAAAGTATGTCAAGATGGGTATCGTTGAATAGGTTTTTAAAAATAACTTATTATATTATATAATAATAAAATAAAAGAGTATAAATAAATTTAATAACTAAATAAATGAGTAAAAAATTACTCACAGTCGGGACCCATTGGAAAAATTAGATTGGTAAAATGAATGGGTCCCGACTGTGAGTAATTTTTTACTCATTTATTATGAGTTCTGTGTATATCGATTACAAAACTATTATTACTTAGCGTAATTCCAAATTACTGGGCTTGTTTTTTTCTTTTTGGTTTTTTTGTTGTTTCTATGCGTATTTTTACACGACTGCCAAAGGAAGTGTTATGTTTTTGCCGTGAGTGTATGTATGTATGTATGTATGTATGTGACCTATTTTTGTGCCGTCGTAGGGCCTAAACGGCTGGGCCGATTTAGATAAACGATACGTCGTTAGATTCGTCATGACCGTGAGAGTGACATAGGGTACATTAAAATAATAAATAAATAAAAATAAAGATTTAAAACGCTATAAAGCAAGATTTGTCTTGACCATAAAAACCGAGCAAAGACAACGGAACGTTACTTAAAAACTTTTCGATTTGACTTTGACGCCAAGTTTCAACTTTTGAAGGAATTTGAATGTTTGATTTGTCAGTTTGTCAGAGATAACATAAATAACAATTACTATGTTTACAATAAGTAATTAACTAAAAATTTGAAATGTCGCGCTATGGATAATGGATAGCAAGGCTATTTCGCTAGGACAAGAAACCGCTAGCCTTTGTATCACCAGTCGCGACGAAGTTTTCGGATTTGGTAATTATATTTTAAGATGGATACCTGCCTACTTCATAGCCGTCTCAGCAAAACTCAAAAAGAATAGCTATTATAATATTGAAGGCTTTTAGATAGCCTATCTTTAACCGATTTCGAGTCCTCGCTACTGGAGTATACACATCCAGAGTTAATGAGTTTCTCTGGTGTAATTGTATCTAATCTCTAATAACTAAAAAGCGTTAAATAAAAAAAATATTTAAAAAAAATAAAAAACTCGACTGCCGTTAAAACTGAAAAGTAAAAAACAAGAAGATACCTAAAGGTAAAGAAACCTTAAAAATCGTTCGACGCATCTAGGAGCCTTAAAAAATTGTGGATGCAGTCGGGTGGGACTCCTTTTAAAGGTAAAGTATAATGACACCAAATTGTGTTGAAGTCCCACCCGAGTCCATCCACAATTTTTTAAGGCTCCTAGATGCGTCGAACGATTTTTAAGGTTTCTTTACCTTTAGGTATCTTCTTGTTTTTTACTTTTCAGTTTTAACGGCAGTCGGGTTTTTTTTTTTTTTTAATAGAGTTTTTTACGCAGTCGGGATTTTTGTTTTTTTATAAATTATTTTTTGTCCTCTCTTCTTTTATTATAAGTATACAAAGTGTACCGGGTATGTCCTTTTAAGCCGAAAGGGGGTTGTTCTAGACATCTAGGGGAACAACTTTTGTTCTACGACTTTTGAAAATACGAACTTTTTTTTGAAAATTTTGAGGCTGTTTCACTGAAAAAACAGCTGCTTTGAAAATAAAGGTAATTGAAGTTTTGATTGTAGTAGACCAAACTAAATGAAAGGACAAAATAAGGTCAATGACCTCGAACTCTGAGAAACAGCTGATTTTCAAGTAAACGTTACACTTAAAAATTTCGAAAAGTACTTCGAATTTTCAAAAGTTGTAGAACAAAAGTTGTTCGCCTAGAAGTCCAAAACAACCCCCTTTCGACTTAAAAGTTAATACCCGTTACATTTTGTATAGATAGATAAATAGAAGACTAGCTGCGCCCCGTGGTAACACCCGCGAAAGTCCCGATCCCGGGGAATATCAGGATGTCTTATACATATAAACCTTTCTATTTACTAAAACAACGGAATCAAATTCCGTTGCGTAGTTTTAACGATCTATATAAGCATACAAACACGACAGCGGAAATAGACTTCCACTTGTTCAACTTATACTATGTGTAGTGTATAGCTATCTCTTTCCGTCTCATGCGTTGGGTCGCCATTGCTTGCACGACCGCCGAACGGAGTGCTTGTCTATGATTTGGTGATGTAGCGTTGTTGAGCCGGAGTAGCGGAATATCGACAGTGGGAAGAGACACCACATTTGGCGACGAGGAAAAACTGTAAGTAACTAAATTTTTACCAAAACTGGTTTTACATAATAAAATTAAAAGGGGAGAAGGGGTATACCCTCTAACTCTAAACGTTACGATTCTACCTACCTTATAATTTTATGATTTAATAAATTTTCGTAAACAGACTGTTAATTATTATTCAAATATTTTGACGACAAGTACCTAACTAGTTCAAATATAGAAGATATAATAATGTAGGTACATAGCCTAGTGAAACTTTTTCCTAGTCAAAATTAAATTGGTTTCATAATCGTGTTATTTGACTATAAATAAATAAATAATAGCCATTGGCATTTATAGTATCGGTAGGTACCTAGTTTTATTACATTCAGTGAGACTCCTTATTTTATGAGTTACCCAATGAGGTTATTTTATTTTCTATTAATACCTACATATCCTGTTTTGTAGGATAGGTATGTGCTGTGCAAATAAAGCGCAAATAAACATTTTTACTATTACTCTGTATAAAATGTAGGTGACTATAAATGTAATGCAAGTCGTTTGACCTAATATAAATTATGATTGTCAGGCTCAACACAATATTGTGAACAGTTCGTGGTGTGTATGTACCTCCTTATAGTTACCTTATTTTGTCAGTAAAGTAATTGCAAACACAACTATTACAACTAACATTATGGTAAACAAATTTAAAGTAGGTACGTAAAAACATGAAAGCCGTCGCACGAGACGCCTGACAGCTGGTGTGAAACATCAAAATTTTCATTTAGCGTGGCGATGTGTCGTCGCCACGATCGGTATCGCCACCCCAACAACCTACCTTGCATAATATAGATTGGGTGACATCAAATTTCTATGTAGGTACCTACTTTAGTAACTTAAAAACTAACTATAACTGAAAACAAAAATAAAAACATAAAATTACTTGCTACTTGCCATAATTCAACGATGGTAATGATCAAATCACAGGCATAATGAGTTAGGTTTAAGATACGTAACTAATAGGTATAATTTTAGTCAGGTATAAGTACCTAACTATAAAAAAACCTTTGTCATTACGTTATATTTCATATCGAATAAAATAAATTTCGAGTAAGTCTCGTTGTATTGGAGTTATTAAATAAGTACCTATGACGTCACATCATTCGACCACCTGCTTTGTCATGCATGATGTTTCCGTAGTTATTGTCACGTATACCTACCTGATTGTAGGTAAACAAAGCAACCATACCTATGCGAATTTATCGTAAGTAGTAAATTAAGAATAGAAATTTACAGTATAGCTTAGGTAATTATATTTTAAAAAGGTAAAGTGAAGATAATAGTTTTGTAGCGTACTTCAATTTAATTAATTCCAGCTTCTGAATTTTAACTAATTAATTTAAATTTAATTGCTAATAATTTTGTTCATCAAAGACCATAAATATTATAAATCATCGCGAACGCAAAGCACTTAAATTCGGTCATATTCAATTTAGTTTAGCGTCAGTTACACAGTAATATTGCAGATAATGATCTGACCATTTAATTGGTGATAAACATTAGAAAATGTTGCAGACAATGATCTGGCCAATGTTGCAGACAATGATCTGACCATTTAATTGGTGGTAAAAACAGTAAAAACGTTGCAGACGATGATCTGACCATTTAATTGGTGATAAACATTGGAAAATGTTGCAGACAATGATCTGACCATTTAATTGGTGGTAAACATTAAAAATGTTACAGACGATGATCTGACCATTTAATTGGTGATAAACATTAGAAAATGTTGCAGACGATGATCTGACCATTTAATTGGTGATAAACATTAGAAAATGTTGCAGACGATGATCTGACCAATGTTGCAGACAATGATCTGACCATTTAATTGGTGGTTAACATTAAAAATGTTGCAGACGATGACCTGACCATTTAATTGGTGGTGAAAGTTGCAGACGATGTTCTGACCATTTAATTGGTGTTGGTTATTAATGTAAACATTGGAAAATGTTGCAGCCAATGTTCTGACCATTTAATTGGTGTTGTTTATCAAAGTAAACATTGAGAAATGTCGCAGACGATGTTCTGATTATTTAATTGGTGTTGTATGTCAGAATAATAATTGACAAATAAATACTGTCCTAATCACTTAATAATGACATTGAAAATAACGATACTGAAAAATTACTCAGTTATTATTTTACGACAGTAAATATATTTTGTAGATTCTAGTAAATCTGAACAGTTAAAATTGTTGTTTCAGGCCGCCCATTCACGATGTCTCTGACGCTAGAGAAATTCGATTGCGAGGACGATCCATCTTCAGTTACTATTCGATGGGAAAGATGGAAAAGAGCCTTATCTATATATCTAGAAACTGCCAATATTGACAAACCTGAAAAGAAAAGGGCCAGTCTTCTCCATTTTGGCGGCATCCAGCTACAAGAAGTTTTTTATAACTTACCTGGAGCAAACGTTGAATCGAAAACGGGAGTAGACGTGTTCGAAGTCGCTTTGTGTAAGTTGAACGATTATTTCGCACCAAAACAATGCAAGGTATATGAAAGACATCTGTTTCGACTTCTTAAACAAGAAACAAATGAAAGATTCGATAAATTTGTAATTAGATTGAGACAACAAGCAGATAAATGTGACTTTAAAGATCGCGATTCAAATATAATAGACCAAGTAACAGAAAAATGTTTCTCTAAGGAACTGCGGAAAAAAATACTGGAGATAGGAGACAACATAACACTTGAAAGAATTATTATAGAAGCTAATACAATTGAAGCTTTATCTAAACAGCTAGGGGAGTATAGTAGTATAGAGACAGGTGTGCAGAAAGTCAATAAGATTGAGACGAAATCAAGAAGACCATTTAATAAAGAAAGAACTGAATCTGGTTGTACTCGATGTGGTAATTTTAGACACAAATCTAATGATCTCAAATGTCCAGCTAGAGAAAAACAATGCTTAAAATGTGGGCTAAAAGGTCACTTCAGACAATTCTGTAAAACAATACAAGCACATAAGAGAAGGTTTAACAATCAAGAGAACAATAATCATAATCAACAAAAAAGAGGACGGTTCATCAGAAATAATAATTTTCCTAGATCTAACCAAATCAACAATGTAAATGGGACAGATACAGTGGATTGTGTGGAAGACAGAACAGAAACAGAATATGTCTTCCATATCGATGACGACGTTCAGTTTGATTGTACTATCGGAGGTGTAATGACTAAAGTTTTAGTGGACTCCGGCTGTAACAAAAATCTCATTAATGAGGATACCTGGAAAACCCTGAAAAAGAATCACGTCAGAGTTACAAATCAAATAGCTAACCCAGACATACAATTCTTCGCCTACGGCAGCAAAGAACCTTTAAAAATACGGGGATCATTTGAAGCTAACGTCCAAATAAATAATAAGGCAGAGAATACAACCTTTTATGTCATCGCAGGTGGCTCCAGAAATCTACTAGGAAAAATAACGGCTGTATCTTTAGGAATACTGAAAATTGGACTGGATTTACCAGTTAATATGGTCGAAATAACAGGACTTCCAAAATTCAAAAATTTATTAATTCATTTACCGATAGATGAGTCGGTACCACCAGTTTCTCAACCTTATAGGTAGGTTATGATTTTTTACAACTCATTGGTAATCTTTCTCAAATTTGAAACTAAAATAGATTAGAATTAAAGTTTCCCTCAATACCCATAATAATAATATGATTTCATTAAAATTAGTGATTTGTAGCATTAGACTTACAATTATTTTGGAATTGCAATTTTATTTAAGTTTACATAAGTCAATTTTATGTTACTTTCTTTGTGAAATAAAAAAGAAATAAATAATGATTATAATCCAATATGCCACTACAACTACCGTTTATTTATTTGTTCATTTGTAGGAGGATTCCAATACCATTGGAAGCTAAAGTCAACGATAAAATTGAAGAACTACTAAAAATGGATATTATAGAGAAAGTCACAGGGTCTTCGAGATGGGTGTCCCCAATGGTAACGGTTTTGAAAGACAATGGTGAAGTGCGCCTTTGTATCGACATGAGACGTGCAAATCAGGCAATTGTACGCGAAAATCATCCTCTACCAACAATGGACAAGATATTACCTAAAATTAGAAACGCTAAATACTTCTCAAAACTCGACATTAAAGACGCATTTCATCAAATTGAGCTGCATCCTGATTCTAGGCACATTACTACGTTTATTACAAGTAAAGGGCTATATAGGTATAAACGGCTAATGTTTGGGATATCGTGTGCGCCAGAAATTTTCCAAAAAACATTAGAACAAATGCTATTAGGGTGTAAAGGAGTCATAAACTTCATAGACGATATATTAGTCTATGGGAAAGATCTAGAAGAACACAATCAAAGGTTAGAGGTAGTCATATCTGTTTTGAAGAGAAATAACGTATTATTAAGAGAAGATAAGTGTATATTTAGGTTGCAGAAGGTAGATTTTTTGGGGCATCAATTATCGGATCAAGGAGTTAGACCACTAGAAAAATACATATCAACTATTAGAGATTTTAGAGCTCCGGTAACGATAAGTGAGTTACAAAGTTTTCTTGGACTTGTAAACTACGTTAGCAAATGGATACCCGATTTTGCAACAAACACGGAACCTATTAAGATGATTCTAAGGAATAAAACTGGAAATCGAACAGATATTCAATGTTATTGGGGAGCAGACCAACAACACTGTTTCGATTCACTTAAATCTGCACTTACAAAAATTCAAACACTCGGATTTTACGATCCCAACGATCGTACTCTTGTGTTTGCTGACGCTAGTCCTGTGGGGTTAGGCGCCGTTCTAATACAAATCAATAACGCCAGTCCTCGAATCATAGCTTATGGTCATAAGACCTTAACTGCCTGCGAACGGCGATACTGCCAAACAGAAAAGGAGGCTCTTGCGTTAGTTTGGGCCGTAGAGCACTTTCATATATTTCTGTACGGCAAAGTTTTCGAGCTGGTGACAGACCATAAGCCTTTGGAAGTGATATTTGGCCCTAAATCCAAACCTAGCGCTAGAATAGAGAGATGGGTAATGCGATTGCAGGCTTATAATTATAAGGTAGTATATCAGCCCGGGAAAAACAACATTGCTGATCCTTTATCTAGACTGTGCCATCGTATACCAAATATAGGAGACAAACTGGTAGATAACTATGTTCTTCAGATTATTGAACTTACTAGACCAGTGGCTGTTTCACTAAGGGAGATAATGCAGAGTTCAAGATCAGACTCGGAAATCACAAAAGTCAAAGAAGGTATATACAATAACAACTGGGCCGATGACGTAAAATTATATAAAATTTTTCAGAATGAACTTTGTTACTATGAAGATATATTATTAAGAGGTACAAGAATAGTAATACCAGCTAAACTTCGTGAGAGGGTCTTAAAAGCCGCACACGAAGGACATCCAGGCATAGTGGCCATGAAAGCAAGGTTGAGGACAAAAGTTTGGTGGCCAAAATGTGACAAAGACGCAGAGATTTTTGTAAAATCCTGTAAAGGTTGTACGTTAGTGTCGACTCCTACCCCACCAAATCCATTAAAACGAAGAGAACTGCCAAGAGAGCCATGGATCGATATAGCCATTGATTTAATGGGTCCTCTCCCAAGCGGTGATTACCTTTTAGTGGTGGTAGACTATTACAGTAGATACAAGGAAGTCAAAATATGCAGAAAAATAACGTCTGTAGAGATTATCATGAAATTAAAAGAAATATTTAGTCGGTTAGGGAATCCTTCGTCAATAACAGCCGACAACGGCAAACAATTTACAAGTGAGGAGTTCAAATCATTTAGTTTAGAAAGGAATATAACTATATTTAACACTATACCGTATTGGCCACAACAAAATGGTGAGGTTGAGAGACAAAACCGAGATATCCTAAAACGCCTTAAAATAAGTCAAGCTGAGAAACGAAACTGGAAGGACTGTTTACTAGAATATATGTGTATGTACAACAGTACACCACATTCTACTACAGGGAAAACTCCATCTGAGCTGTTCTTCAAAAGGACATTCAGAGATAAACTCCCTATGATATCAGATTTTTCCCAAGGTTCATATATGAATGATGAAGTGCGAGATACGGATAAAGTAAATAAAGAAAAAGGGAAGGAATACACTGATAGGAAAAGGAAAGCAGATGAATGTGAATTAGAACCAGGTGACAAAGTCTACATCAAAAATATGACAAAGGAGAACAAACTGAGCCTAAATTATGATTCGACGCCTCATACAGTAGAAAATAATAACGGCGGAGATATATGCGTTAGGAATGATGAAACAGGTCAAGTTTATAGAAGAAATGTCGTTCATCTCAAGAAAATAGAAGGGCAATGGCAAGTTTGCCAAAAAGAAATTACAGGGGCTAGTGATAACGATAACGTGAGTCTCTAAATAAAATATTATAATCAAATATGATTTATACATGATTAGTTATATTTAGATATCTACCTAAAGTATGTAATTAAAATAGTTCATTAAATTAATTCAGTTCAGTTCGTTTAACTTAATGAATGAAACATTTGTATTCAAGAAATTATTTAATCTATAAATATATGGAAAAAATCCAAATATTATAAAAAGAAAGGGATGTAGTGTATAGCTATCTCTTTCCGTCTCATGCGTTGGGTCGCCATTGCTTGCACGACCGCCGAACGGAGTGCTTGTCTATGATTTGGTGATGTAGCGTTGTTGAGCCGGAGTAGCGGAATATCGACAGTGGGAAGAGACACCACACTATGCAAAGATAAAGACTAACATAGTTGTTTATTACATCAAATATTATTTAAAAGCAAGTCTCTCAAAAGGTTAACTCCTTTATGGTAAAAGGTTAACTTGAGGTCAGGGACCTGAAACTCTAAAAACAGCTGATTTTTAACTAAACTTTGAACTCCATACTTTCGAAAACTACTTTGAATTTTCAAAAGTCGTAGAACAAAAGTTGTTTGCATAGATGCATAGAACAACCTCCATTCGGCTTAAACACCGTACTCCGATCACATAGGCAACTGAGATTCACAACCAATTGCCGAAGACGATAGAATATTATTTTTAAAAAACTTTATTTACCGGGTTTTATCGCGTTTAAACCCGGTAAATAAAGTGTTTTATTATGCAATATCGCGAAAACCCTAGAAGAAATAAATATTATTTTTGTTTTAACTAGTTGCGTAGTAAGAATTGGTTTAAAGATCATTCATAGGTTATCTGTTAATAAACGGAAATAATCACGCGTTCATTTAAAATAATAAACGGTCAAAAGAAAAATATATATGTTGCACTAAAGAAATTATAATAACTTTCTATAATAAGTAGTTAGGAAATAGCCAAAATAAATTGATTATTTGGTCCTTTTTCGTTATGTTACAGAACTCAAAATGATTATTATACTCAGAGTTGTTATGCCGTTTTAACTTCAATGCCTACAAGAGATAAACGTTTTCAATCAAAATTAAATCTTTAGAAATTGCGAGCACAACCCGTTCTCAAACACTATTTATATATGTTATAGCGTCCCCACCGTTCCCACCTTTCGGTATACCAGCAGGGGCCGCTATACCCGAGCGCACACCCCTAAGGGCGACGTCAGGGATCGAGTTTAAGACGGATCTAGTCCCCAATGCTAGACTGGTTCTCATAAAGGAGAGTAGCCTCGTGCCCAAGGACACTACCTGGTTGTCCAGACAGGTACCGGAGCAATAAGGCCGCTCACCACCCGCGCCTCAAAGAGGAGCTAACGACAACCTCGCTGGGGCCGGCAGAGAAGCCACCTCCCACATCTCCAGTGTGGTACCGGAGCTGTTGAGGCACGCTCACTTCCCAGCACACATCCGTGTGCCTACCAAAAGTGACCTACATCCTGGTAAGGACCGGACACATCTAGCCTAGTGTCCTACGCATTAAGGCATAGCGCAGCCGGGGATGCGGTCCCAACGGTCCGACTTACGAAGGTCCGAAGGACACAGCTAAAGGCCACCCCATGGCCTCGCGCACTCGTCCACGACGTGCAAAGCGCTCGTCGCGTATGAGGGCAGCCCCCGGTGACAAGCATACCGGGGAGACGCAAACGTTGCCACCCTCTGCGACTGCAACCACAACCCCCACGAGTCCGACCTCAATGTTGGACGGCGTCCCCAACTAAGCCACCGATAGATGCAGCCTTTCTGGGACGCCGGGCAAGTCCAACCCCATGGTAACCTAGTCACAGGGGGGGACCCGTAGTTCCCCCCCCGACCCGACTGGCTCGGCTACTGCCAGCCGGGGAGAAATTACAGCAGCCAGAAATTGCGAGCAGAGGCGCGAGTTCAAACCCCGTTGCGGTCGCAATAAATGACGGCGTTTTTTTTCCTTAAAACTACTTAACAACTTACTTTTACAAGCCAATATTTCCCTCATCAAATGAGAGCCCGGCATCAGTGAGTAGCATCGCGGCATGAGGAACATTACCACCATCTCACTGATTTGCCTCAAGTAGTGTAGTTCAGTGTCACTCGACATCAGGTGCGGAGAGAGGGCAAACACAGGTGCTTGGTTTAGTTCTAGTCTGAAAACATAAGAAAGATAGGCAGGTTTTAGTTCTTATTGCAGTTACTTCTTGCCTCGTTGTTTGGAAGAGATCATTTTTAACAGTAAGGGCGGCCTTATTACCCTTTATTATCGCTAAAACTACTATTATTGTACCGTAGTTAAATGTAAGTATATTATTATTTAAAAAGTAAAGTTTTTTCTGTGTTTCTTCTGCAACTAGCCCTACAATAGGCCCTTTGCGTGATTTTAAGCAGTGGGTTTTGCAAACGATGTTTTGCTTCACCAAAAGGGTTTTATTAAAGAGGACATATATATTTCTTACCTTACTTAAAGAAAAGAACGCTGGAATTCGAAACAAAGACCTTTGGAATGACAGTCGTGGTTTACCACTAGACCAAACACCAGAATTTTAATGCAATTAGAGTTATTTGAGCCAAAAACTTCAGCTTAAATGATACTCACGCACAATCTCTAGCAATCCTTATTCTCTCAAAATGCTGAGATATCTTCGTGACCATGTCGTTTGCTAACAACTTTTCGGCATCAACCCTCAGTAGCCTCTCATACAAGTTCTGTATTGCTCCCCATATGTGTTCCTTTTTACGTAAATTAATTATTCCATGATTAACGTAAAATAGACATAAAATAATTTATTGGTATTATTGAAAAAAAAATTTTTTAAATTTTACAACAGAATAGATTGAGATGAGATTTGGTACAGAATAGCTCCATGATTAACAAATAGACTACCTATATCCTCCAATAAAAGATTTAGATTTGGCTGTACCTATATTACATGTGTCTAATTGTAAAAAACAAATATTATCAATTATTTTATCCACTCTCTGGTCACTAAAATGTAAGCCTGGTTGCTTAGTTTGGGTCTGGATGACACTATTTAAAAGTTATTGCAATCTTTTTAAGTCACCAGCTGCATTCCAGTTTCACCCATGGATATTGGGATAAAAAGTAATCTACATGTTAATTCAGGTCTCCTGCTATCTGCATATTAAGTTTTATCATAATCAGTTAAGTAGTTTTTATATGGATGAGTAACTAACATACTTACCTAGTTGTTTATTTAGTTTTACACAAACATTTAGATTTATGATAATATTAGGTTTTAACATTACCTTGAATTTGTCAATGACAGGCTCGGGTTTATGTGACAATTCTCTCAGCCATTTAGTGACAAAATCTCTAAGTAAGTAGTCTATGAGCAGCTGGAGTTGGCTGTCTACTGTCCGCCCAAATATTACTGGGAGATGAGTCTTTTTGTTTGATTGAGTCCAGTTTGTTGCTTCTTCCTGTAAACAATAGTAAAGTAACTATGGTACTAAAATTACTTATTAACGGGGTGTTTACCATGTTTAATAATTTATTTGCGGAGCTCAATATTTCACTAGCAATTTCAACCAGCTTGTTCACGAGACACTTATTAATGGGGTGTTTACCATATGTTTAATAATTTATTCGCAGAGCTCGATATTTCGCTAGCAATTTCAACCAGCTTGTTCACGAGACATGGTAAACACCCCATTAATAAGTAATTTTAGTAGTGAAAATATCCATGTTAGTTTAAAATCGTATAAGTAACTATGGTATATTATTAATGAAAAGTTATATAAGTACATTTTTTAGGATAAAACATTGGTGCAAGGTCGGCCAGGATTTTAATGCATAAATCTACTACTAGACCAATACTCTTACCTGTTACAACAAAACATTGATTCTTCGGAAGTAAAATAGGCTACTTTTAATTATGATCTAAGTAACTACCCATTAGGAACTCCAACCAGGGTGCTAGAAGCAGCATTTTGCCAGTATCTATCTCATAGGACATAGTGGAAAGGTAGGAGCCTACATTATTATTACGCTCAGCTGAGGTAAATCAATTAAATAAGTTGTATTATAAGTTAAAGTTACAAAATAATATACAGTTTATTGAAATTAAACTGTGGAGAAATCATTCCTTACCTTTAGAAGTTCCTCTATCTCCCGCGAGCCTTTTTCAAGAGATTCTACCAAATACATTGGCGTTTGATGTGGCGACGATAAAGCGACATGTCCCCATACAGTCAGCGAAAACACCAGTATCAATATAAATGCACTAAGTAACAGTAAATGAAGGATACCACTTAGAATAGAAAAATTCCATAGCAAAATTAAAAACACAGGCGCCGAACCAACAAGAATCCACTTCATGTTGTTAATGTTTCATTCTCAGGCCAAAAGCCAACGAGTTTAAGTCTTCCACAAATTGACTTCATTTATTTTCAGAACCACTTTCAGTAAAGTATCATTTTCGCGTAAATAGTGCTAAAATAATGTCGCACAAAAATCAACAATCAATCAAACAAAAAAACATATCAATTTGACAGAACTGTAAATGTTCTGTGTTCCGTCTTTTTCTTTTGTGGTTTGTAGCATGATGAGTCTTTTTTCATGCTCTTTTTGCTAAATAGAAACCATATAGAAACAGCTGATTTTGACATGAAACGAATGACACTTGACAAACAAAACAGTAATAGTTTGTGAACAAAACTAAGTTTTAGTCTAAGGTTCTATTAGATGTCAAAAACTAACATACATAATTATTTCTTAGCAGCATTAACTGCCTTGTTTATTGTGTTGATTACTTGAAAAATGCTGTGAAAATGTCGAAATTGAAAACAAAATATTTGGTTGTTGGCGGAGGGATCGCCGGCGTTACTTGCGTAGAACAACTAGCGATACTGCACCCTGAGGAGTCGTTGGTAATCATTACTGCTTCATCCCTCGTCAAGAATGTGAGCAATGTCAGTTTCTTTGCTAAAACGATTGTGAAATTCGACGTCCACGAAACAGAAGCGAATTCCTTGCAAAGAATACATCCCAACCTCCAAATTGTGTATGACTCACTGAAACACGTCGATACTGCTAATCAAATTGCTATCACTGATGAAAACGTGCACATCCAATATGACGTTATTTGTATCTGCACAGGCGGAATACCGAGGCTAATATCTGATTCAAACAAAAGCAAAAGAATTTTGGGGATAAGAGACACAGAATCAGTAATAGAATTTCAAACAAGATTAAAGAATGGTCGGAAGATGGTTATAGTTGGAAATGGAGGTATAGCTTCAGAAATAGTTCATGCTACATCTGGTATCCAAAAAGTGTGGGTTATTCGAGATGATTATATTTCAGCTACTTTTATAGATCCTGGAGCTGCTGAGTTTTTCCAAAACACATTTAAGCACAGGGCAGAGGCAGACCAAAAGAACACTATAATAAGAAGGCATGTTTTTACTGAAGAAGACACTGTACTTTCTCTAAACAAAGACTTGAAATCAGCTGCTTTAGGACCTGATTGGTACAGAAAACTGGAAGGATTAAAAAATGAGTCTGGTGAACAAGAACTTGAAATTATATACAGAACTGAAGTTGCATTAGTAACAGAAACATCAAATGACAATCCTTTAGTTGTAAAACTGAGTAATGGGAGGGTAATAGACTGTGATTTTGTTATATCAGCTACTGGGGTTGAACCTGCTGTTAATTTTACTTGGGACAGAACACCAGAGATAGCCCCAGATGGCGGTTTATCTGTTAATGAGTTTCAAGAGACAAGTTTGAGAAATGTCTTTGCAGCAGGAGATGTTGCAAGTGCAACTTGGGAGCATGCACCACATTGGTTTCAACTTAGGCTTTGGACCCAGGCAAGACAGATGGCTGCAATGGCAGCTAAAGCAATGAATGCTAGAATTACTAACCAAGAAGTCTTACAAGACTTTTGCTTTGAACTATTTACACATTGTACCACACTCTTTGGTTTCAGAGTTGTGTTACTAGGAAAATATAACGGGCAAGGCCTAGGTAATGATTATGAAATTCTCTTAAGAACTACTCCTAACATGGAGTACATAAAGTTTGTCCTGAAAGATGGAAGATTACATGGAGCTATTTTAATAGGTGAAACAGATTTAGAAGAAATGTGTGAGAATTTGATTCTAGATCAAATTGATTTGAGTCCGTTTGGTGATGACATTTTGAATCCAGATATTGATATTGATGACTATTTTGACTAGTTTGCATTTTAGTACCTAATTGTAAATATTAGTACTCAATACATAAGCCAGATAATAAACAGGTCAAATATTGAAACTGACTTGTAGATGGTTTAAAATACACAGTGAAGGCACAGGTGAAGGTAAACAGGTACCACCAAAGAAGTTATATTACTAGAACTAGAATGCTGATGTAGGTAGAACTAAAAAGTTTAGTGCTACATTGAGCATGCTGTCCTTTTCTAATAACACTGTTAGAAAGGGACAGCAAGTTTCAATTAATATAACTGCTTTGGGTACCGCCACAGCAGAATGTTACTAAGTTTGACCAAAGAAGCTATATAACTAGAACCAATAGAATGCTGACAGTTGAGCATTCTAGTTCTACTAATATATATATCTTCTTTGATGTTGACAGAGTATTACGTACTTGTATTGTATATAAGTGACTGCTATTTCATTTAAGCTTGTATTATACTTTGTTTTTTAATTGAGTGCAACCATTTGACACTTCTTACCGTAGAAAAATTAAATTTATATTTATCTATGTATAATTTTCTGCCACTGGCCGCTAAAATTTAAATATCGTGTTATTCCATTTCCTGTTTCGGTTTACGTACAAACTTATGTTGGTGTCGCTGTCGGCGGTTTCCGGTTATATTTTTAAGGGTTGACAAAAAAAATGCCGACAGTCAGCCGACATTGCTTCTTCTTCTTCTTTAAAATGGCTTTTCCATTCAGACATTTGCCAGTGTCAAGTATTATCAATATTTGAATATTTTCAAGTTATTTGTCTTGAACAAAACAGTCAAGTCGTCATAGTTAAAGTCAAGTCGAGGAAATCATTGTAAAAAGGGGGCTATTTTTTACAATGTTTGTTCACGGAGCTTTGGAGACAACACTAAGTTAAAGTCCATGTTTTGCACCGATTTTCACTTTTATTTACACTTGTACACCTTCACGAAACTAAAATGATTAATATGCCCCCGAAATTAAACAATTTACACGCATTTATACTCAGTTTCACAAAAATGAAAATTTAGCAACACATCTCAACGCATTCCCGCCAAAACTCTCCGACATTGCTTCGCCGACATTCTTTGACTGATGGCCTTGTTGGGCGTATTTTGTTACCTACAGCTGTTATTGTGAATAATAGCAATCCATCATCATTATTCATTTCTTAACAAAATCGCTGTGCTGATCTCCATTATCTGTACTTCTTATAATGAAAATAAAATTGTTATGAATAGTTTTTTTTTATTTTATTTTTTTGTCTCAATATAATGCCGACTTTGAATGACAATAAATTAAAAAAAAAACATGTCGGTCAACTGTCGGTAAGCTAAAAAATAAGTTTTAGCGGGAACGCGGTGAGGAGATGTGTTACAGTTGCTAAATCAACTTTTGGAAATTCAAAGTACTTTACGAAAATAAAGTTTTAAGTGTTAAGATGTATATGTGTAGGGACTTGAAAATCAGCTGTTTCTTAGAATTCGAGGTTATTGACCTTATGTTGTCCTTTCATTTAGTTTGGTCTACTACAATCATTTCTTAGAATCATTATAATAATTATCACATCATTACCTAACATTACTTACCTTTATTTCAAAGTCGTTGTTCAACGACTTTGAAAAATTCAAACTTTTTATTTTGAAAATTTTGAGGTTGTTTCACTAAAAAAACAGCTGTTTTGAAAATAAACAAAAGTTATTCGCCTAGACGTTTAGAACTAACCCCCTAGGAGTAATAGTGTTCTGTGCTAACCCCTTTCGGCAATAAGGGCATACCCGTTACATCTTGTATACATGACACTGGCTAATTTCCAAATTACCATAATCGGTTCACAACCGACAAAAAATAATATTAATATCACATTGACTGATTGACTGACATTTTCAGTGTAATGCTTGCTAGTTGCGACGAAGTTATTGGAATTGAATTTGTGTTTCATAATATTCTGCGTTTTTCCTTACAATCTATTATGAGAATAATTTAAAGTGATTAAAATTTCTGTTCTACGTATTATTTGAAAGTAATTATAATTGTGCTGCCGTAATTTTATATCAGGAACCACCCGTTGTTTCTTTGTGTGATTCACCAATTCAACAGATAAACAAAATGCCTATATTATTCAGTGTGGTGGCTCGTACCACTACCGTGCTAGCAAAATACGCAACATGCGCTGGTAACTTTACCGAAGTTACCGAACAGATTTTGTCGAAGATACCACCTCAAGATGGCAAGCTCACTTACTCTCACGGGAACTACCTTTTCCATTACATTGCGGAAAACAAACTCGTATATTTTTGCATTACTGACGATGTGAGTACCTGCTCTTGATAATTTTAATTTATTTCGAGTTTTATGTGCTGTATGTTCCATACCTACTTACTAAGTAAGTATTGTAAAAGCTTCATAGAAATGTTCAGCCACCGTACCTAAAAATGTACTATTGGGTAATGAATTCTTATATTTTAATAATAAACGTGGACAAAGGCCAGTGTAGTGAGAACATGCTTTGTCTTTTTCCATGATCAGAATTTTCAAAGTTGCCAGAAGCAAAAAGTAGTAAAGTTACTCCTTCCTCACTCCACGTTTCTTGATAAGGCTAATCATACTTAACATACCTATCTCTATACCTACTAAGAAACTCCACCTTCAAATGCACAATGAGAGGTAGTTACAAAAACCAATAATTCTACAATGCAAAGAGAATGTGATATGTTATTTTATTAGACACAATTTTCCTACACATTAAATCTTAATGTCAATATTTTTAACTATTTGACATTGAAATTGCAAATAATTGTAAATCGCTGAATCAAAATCATCAAAGATTATGTTTTTGTAGAAATTCCAACGATCAAGAGCATTTCTATTCCTCAATGAGATCAAGAGAAGGTTTACAACAACATTTGGGGATGCAGCACAGACTGCAATTCCCTATGCCATGAACGAGGAGTTTGCCCGAGTCTTAGCAACGGAGATGAAACATTACAGTGATTCCCGTGATCTCGACACCATATCGAGAGTACACGGTGAACTGGACGAATTGAAAAATATCATGGTTAAAAATATAGGTAAGTGACTCCCACACATAACCACTGTAGACTGTAACTTTGCCTGTCTGATATTCACCTATTTTTTACTTAACTTTTGACTGTTAGAGATTTCAATAGCAACATTGAATTATTCCTTAAACTTGCACACAAAGGTTACAAATCTGTATTTGAAAATTCAACTTCTCCAGCAGTTAGTCGAAAGTCCTTATCAGATTTTATATGAACTACCTGTGTACTGCAGTTTTTGTGTTAGAGTTACTCTACTTTTCATGCATAACCTCATAATTGGATAAGTGATTATACAAAGAGGGTTTCCTTCATGTTTGCGATGTTTTCTTCACTGTAAGAGAAATGTTAATAATTATGAGTACCTACTTATAAATTTTTAAGATATCTGTTAGCCAGAATTCTATATTGTATATAAAGAATAATTTCAAAATAGGCATCCCCATCTACTTTCAAATTATTCTTCCATTGATTTCAGCTGTTTGTAGATACTCAGAGAGACTGTGTAGATGTAGGTATCATTACTCTATATGTTGTCATTCTGAAGAGTCATGCATGATTATGTGTTATAAAATTAATCCATGTTATTCAATCTACCTATAGCATTTAATGTAGGTACTCTCATGCCATTAAAACTGGTAGTTTTGTTTATAATTTCACCAGTGTAAAAGTCAAATACACAATCAGTTCCCTACTAATCACGACACAAATAAACATTTTAATGAGTAAATATACCATTGAACTGATTTCTGGTTTCAATTATTTGTTATTTTATCAGTACTCTTATCTATGAGAGAACATTAACCAGTATGCAACAATAATATTATAAACCATTCCTTTGGATTTGTCCCTATTTTTATTAAGGTTTATGACAACAGTAGATGCGTCCCACGGTTTCACCCGCGTAAGTCCCGATCCCGTGGAATATCGGGATCAAAAGTCTATGTTACCCCTTGATAATGTAGCTTTTTATTGGTGTTTTTTTTTAATGTGTTTTGATTTTCCTGTCCATGCAAAGCTCTAGAAGAGATTGTTTTAAGCAATAAGTCTGCCCTTTGCGCGGCCGGGATTCGAAACCACGACCTTCGGAATAAAAGTCGGGGTATCTGCCACTAGACCAACAGCGCTCTCTTATTTAGTTTTGTAATATTTATTTATTTATTTTATTTATATTTAGAACCTATAGTTATAAATAAAATAAATAAATAAATATTTCCATCAACCTAATACAAACTTCGTTAAATACAATTGTAGTTTGAATTAAAGTAACCATAGTTAAAAAATAGTGTTAGTTTCAAATTGTAAATCATCTCTTAGTCTCATTTTTCAAAGGAAACATGCTAGGTATTTAAGTCGATTCACCTTGAATATCATACAAGTCCATTTCAAGGCTCCCACAGTTTCACTTAAACTATACTTAAGTTGGTGATTTTTCAATTGATGTTAATCTCGCATCATTTAGATATGAAATGTTTTTTGAATTCTTAATGTAGGTGTACATTATACCTATTAGTTAGATATTTAGATTTTTTCTCGATCTTTTTCCGTATTTTTTTAAACTAGCTGCGCCCGCGGTTTCACCCGCGTAAGTCCGTTCCCGCGGTAACATCAGGATAAAAAATAGCCTATGTGTTATTCCTGGTATCCAGCTACCTATATTCCAAGTTTCATTACAGTAGTTTTTGCGTGAAAGAGTAACAAAGTCACATACATACATACATACATGCAAGCATACATACATATACTAACTTTCGCGTTTATAATATTGGCAAGAATAAATAAATAAATAAGAAATAAGATAAGATTAATAAGATTGTCTTACCTCGACGTTTCATATTACAATGGTATTCGTCAAGAGAAGACAATATCTTTAAACTTATGTCTAAAATTTATTAAGTAGATCTGCCTAAACTAAAATTACGAAGTCGGCCCCTCATGACTGAGGATCGTGGTCATCACTTGGTGCACTGGATTTGCTTCTGATGAAAATTACGATTAATAGTGTAAGAGTTTTTGGTCGCCCTCTAACTTGACCTAACAACTGCTATCAGAGATCGTCGATAAAAGCTTAATATTTATAAAAAATAATAACAATTTTAAGGCAGAAAACAGGGGAATACGTTTGTATCACAAAACGCGCGTCCTTCTAAGCCTTAAAGTGTATTCCATGTCTGTGAATCACACTAACTATCTATGGTAATGTAAAAAACAATAAACACTAGAGATCAATATGTATGTTGTTTGGTTACAGATAGTATGGCTATGCGAGGAGAGAAGCTCGAGTTACTTGTCAACAAAGCTGACAATCTGGCCACTAGTGTAAGTCACACCTACATTTTACTACAGTATTTCGTTTCTAGTCCATCCATTCTATATCTAGGAACAGATTTCCGTGAATAGTTGAGGTACGATGATATTATATAGATGCTTACAGGAGGATTTCAATTTTCAATTCACATAAAATCTGTTTCAACATCATTGTAATTGCAAACAAGACACCCGAAATCAAACTATAACTAGCAACGGGACTACTGCATTCGATTCTTTATTGACTTAAAAATGTATAGAATACGCCAACGAAAATTTTATCGAAAAATGTCTTAACCTTGTCACATTTAAGTTGCGACTCTGTATATTCAGTTATTTAAACAATTATTTTTCGCTAGACTTTACTGTTTAATCAGATGGTTTTTATAAAAGTGTGTAATTGTTGAGTACAAATATTAGCCACGATCCGTGGTATCACATAAAATCGTATAATAATTTGTGACCCCCCGTAGTCCTCTCCAAGGTTCCATCTATCTTTTTACCTTTGGCTTTTATCTTATCTTTACCTTTAAGCCGACTGTCTACCGCTTAATAAACTAGTCTAGTTTATCAGAAATATTTTAAAAGAAAAAATACATCTCCAAAAATCACTCGAAGTACTGGCGCGAGTTCAAAACTCGCTGCGAGTGAATTTGAAAAAATGTGTTTTTCTTCTAAAATATTTCTAGTAGAAACGCCTCGAGCGATAAAAACAAATTTTAATTACGAAATAGTTTGGTCATAGTTCACCTAGTAGCATAGAAATAGTACTACAGAGTAACTAGAAAGCTTATTTCGTCAAAACAACGGCCCCGCTTGATGTTAGAGAGACCACAGTCTGTCCTTTTTTCACTTTAGTGTTCGTTCGTAAAAAAAGAGATTTCGAGGCACGCTTTATATGGAGTACGCTTATTCGCAGAGTGAAGAACTGGGCTCATTTACGGGAAGCTAAGTTAAACTAAGTTTAGTTGGCGCTGGGCGAAAGATGTGTCATTATTGTTTAGGATTTTGTACCTAAAGGGTAAAAACAGGACCCTTAAGCCTGCACTGGCTGGCCCTTAGGGCTGCACTGTCCGGCCCTTAGGGCGTTTCTAGTTTCATCATTTACTCACGCACGCAGGATTGGCAAGGCAATCTGGCGTTGCTTGAAAGAATCCGAATAACACTAAAACCGTTACGCGGTTAAACGCAAAGCGCTGTTAGTATGTATGTTTTATATATTTAACTTATATTTCAGGTTAGGAAATGTTGCCTGATAGAGATCGCTTTTAGCGACACGGCCGCTCTTTGTAACTTTTTTTTTGTACCTTTAATTAGCTATAAGTTTTTTCATATATGTGTTTGGTAAATTTTTGGTACAATAAAGTTTTATCTAATCTAATATTATTTATAATAAATAGTTGTATCATAATTTCCAGTCAGTGACATACCGGCACACATCGAGGACGCTTCAGCGGTCTCTGTTCTGGAAGAATATCAAAATGTACGTCATAATGGCGGTTATAGCCATCCTGGCTGTTTACCTCATCGGAGCTATGGCCTGTGGCGGTCTGAAGTGGAGCACCTGCGTCGGTTAATGTCCACTCTAGTATTAATTCTACTGAGGTTTGTTCAAGGTCTGTGTTAGAACATGGTTGATGCTGGGTTTCTATATGTTCAAAATACGATTCGTTTTAAATACGGATGGTAGGTTAGCGATAGTATTTTGTACAAACCTCACGACCAAAATCATTTAACATGGTTGTAACGCCGCGGTAAGAGAATAAATAATAAAACGCGAGTAAGACCCGGTAAACTCGTAACTATATTGAGAAACTATGAATTTAAAAAGTTAATTTTCTACAAGATGACTTTCAAACCGGTTAGAAATGAATATTTTAAAGGAAAAATACATCTACAAAAATAAAATCGCAGAAAGATCGACCCTAAGCAGGATTGTTACAAACATTGTAAAACTTCACATTAACTTTTGTAAAGTTTCTTAGAAAGTTTTGCGACGTTTCGAATTTGTATTGTAGGGTATATTACGTTCTACCTTCTATCCTTACTTGCTTACTTAAACGTATCGTATTTGAATAGGGTCCTAATGAAAATCAATTCTATTTAATAGCCTCTCAAAATATACATATAATCCTCTTAAAATCTAAACTATCTTCTAAATCAATTGGCGTTTTTAAAATCAACAGCCACCATCAATTGGCGTCTATAAATACTATCTTAGCCAATTTATGTGTATCTAAATTTAAGCTATAATTGTAAATACTATTTGTCATTAAATATGAACAACTAAGAATTAATTATATGATTTAGCATCCAATATATAGTACTACTTGGTACTTACTACGTATTAAATTGCAATTCAGTATCAAATAAGTATATTGTCGTCTAAAATTAATCGGGTAATCATGTTCTAAACTAACCTTTCTAGTAACCTATTGGATAGGTTAGTTTTAAACCTTTAAACATTAATCTAACTATTCCAGTGGAGTGCCCCGTAATGTAAATAACTTAACATCAAATACGTATGAATTTTTAATAATTTTAGTACTATTTGGCGCTGCGTCTAATTATGTTATAAATAACTTAAGTTAGGGTTAAATATTAGGGCGCACCATGACTGGAAAACTAACTTTCCAGTCATGATGCGCCTTAATATTTTGTTTTCTTCATTAGTTTATTAGAAACCTTTTAATTTTTCCCGTGGCTGAGTTATAAAATTATAAGATGGTACCCAAAAAAAAATGGCGGTTAGACATTTATAATTCCCTTTTCAATATAGAAACCCAGCATTTAGTTGATTTAAGTTTTTTGGAAAATTAGTTTCGAATAATTTCGTTTGTATTGTATCTATCTAAAATCAAATATAAAAGAAAATAGCGAAAACATAAAAAAGAACCATTGATATGTACGGGAAAAAGCCAACATTCCGGTTTTAAATAATAAATTAAAATTGCAAATGAAACATCACTATTTGTTACTAACCTATTTTCTATACAGACCTGCCCCCAGTTTATCTATCCAGTGGATGTCTGACAACAGTGAAAAAAAACAGGTATTATACAGTACATTGCTGCTTTGACGTAACGTGGTTATTACCGGTGATTCCTACCTCAAAGCAGCAATGTAAAGCATAGTGCCGTCATTTTCCACTGTTGTCAGACGTCCACTAGATAGATAATCTGTGGGCTGACAATATGTTATTAATAAATATTATAGATTTAGTTATATTTGTACACCTATACATATTAATAATATAATCATCTTATTATATTGTTATCTGTTGTAATCGTAATTATCAATTATTTATAATCCACTTTGATTAATTTCAAAAAAAATGTGTAAAACTGCGATAATTTAATATTTAAATGGGGCGGGGTATTACTTACAGGGACTTGTACCTTTGGAGAAAAAGCATTCATGAACATTGATATACTAGCTACGCTCCGTGGTTTCACCCGCAACAAATATACATACTTAGTAATTGAATTAGGCTATTTTTTTTGAGACTTCGGAAATATTTTTCTCTATAACGGCTTTCTCTTTTTAATTTTTTGGAAATGACACCAAATCAATTTTTAAAAAAAAAAAGCCATATAGAAACTTCAATTCTAACGCTGAAATCTATAGTGCGTACTTTGACTTTGCTCAGGTTGAGCTTAACAAAACCTAAGCATAAACTTTGAATCGGAATTTATAGTCTAAATTCATTTTGTAATACACAAATAAAATAAAACGAACTTTATAGTCATACATAACAGAGAAGCAAAGTTTAGGTCATTATTTTTGATTGGTTTACATACTAAATTTTAATAACTTAGACTTTACTAAGCAAAAGCCATGGATAGTTGCGAAGATCGCTTTATAAATACCAAAAATTGTCAAAGTTAAAGTTTTTGCTTAGCAAAGTCAACGGACTATAATAGCTTAGTTAAATTACTAAGTATACAAGGTGTAACGGGTAAGCCCTTTTAATCAGAAAGCGGGTTGTTCTAGACGTCTAGGCGAACAACTTTTGTTCTACGACTTTTGGAAATTCGAAGTACTTTTCGAAAAATTTAGGTGTAAAGTTTACTTGTAAATCAGCTGTTTCTGAGAGTTCGAGGTCATTGACCTTATGTTGTCCTTTTATTTAGTTTGATGGTTTACAATCAAAACTTCAATTATTTTTATTTTCAAAATCAGCTGTTTTTTCAGTGAAACATAATCTCAACATTTTCAAAAAAAAGTTTGAATTTTCAAAAGTCGTAGAACAAAAGTTGTTCGCCTCGACGTCTAGAACAACCCCCTTTCGGATTAAAATGACTTACCCGTTACAAATTGTATACTTCCATACGGGATTAGGTAGAATAGGCTAAAGGTTAAAATTAGTACAGTTACATCATCTACTCATTTTAAACCTTGGCTGCGTCCCGCGGTTTCACACCATACATATCAGAGTCACATACATACATACGCATTTATAATAAATAAATATTGTACGACATTGCACACAGCTCAATCTAGCCCCATACTATGCACTAAGCTTGTACTATGGGTACTAGACAACGGAGATACTACATATTATACTTTTTTTTTGTAAATACATACATATTATACATAGAAAGACAATATAAATATTAGTAATATTATATTGTTATAGTAAAAAGTCTGATATACCAACAAAACTTGTTTGACTACATACCGTGGTAACTTTAAATTTACTAAAACTAGTCTCACGACAGTTTAATAAATATATAAAATAAACTTCTACATAATATTGATTAACATATTAATGTAGAAGTTTATTACCAGTCTGTTATTGGTAAGTAACATTACTGCCGGTAGATGGCGCTGAAACCAAGCCTTAGTTGGTAAAACAATTGGCAAGGGGAGATATGGCCGAAAAATTATAACATGACACGTGATTCCTGTGTAGCTCAGTGGTTAGAGCAATCGCCTGGTTAGCGAAAGGACGCAGTTTCGAATCCTGTCATGGGGATTTCTTGGTAATACATTTCCCTGCTAAAAATATTTCTATGTAACATTACAATAGACCTGTGGCCCGATTCTGTAAAAACATAGCAGGCGGGATGCAGGAGCATTGCAGAAGTCGAATTAATCTTACTAATATTATAAACGCGAAAGTTTCTATGTATGTATGTCTGTATGTGACTTTGTTACTCTTTCACGCTGAAACTACTGAACCGATTACGATGAAACTTAGAATGTAGGTAGCTGGAGACCTGAAATAACACATAGGCTACTTTTCATCCCGATATTGCCGCGGGAACGGGACTTACGCGGGTGAAACCGCGGGGCGCAGCTAGTTATTCATAATTATGTATGATATTGAGATTAAACTCATTTTTCTGTCTATTACTTTTAGCATTAGTCACCGTTTGGAGAATTTTACAGGTCTCCTCTTCAGCATAATCTAACATGTAATTTGTATTTTTATTGCTCTAAAAAGTTACAGAAAACCTACCGTCTCATACTTACCAAAACGTTCCTGTGTACGCCGTCATAGTAATGTATTTAAAAAATTAGTTAAATTTCAATCCAACACCGTGAAAAGAAAAGAAAACAATCTATGTATGATATTATTATTTATGTATTTTTTTGTAATTAAGTAGTGGAGGTAACATAATCATATGTGAGGCGATATTATAAATCGCAAAGCCGTATACAGAAACGTCATTTAAAATTTGAGAGGTTCTTAAATTATTGAGCAGTTTCTAAATTTAAAATTAGTATGGCAATTTTGGAGTTTGAGAGCTGCTTCTTTGTTTAATTAGTTCTCAAATGTTGAGTAGCGTTTCAGTATTCGGCTGTAAGGCTCCTAAATACCTTGCCGGTGGCACAGCCCGATTTGCCACCATTTTACCATACCGGCTCCGGATACGTCAAATAAAACGTATAAATGTGCCGGCCAAGAAATTTGTATTACTTACTGGAATGCGTATGTGGAACTAAAAAGCACAGAAAAATCGGTCCGATCCGATGAGGTATCCTGTCTCTTTCTACTAGTGTAATTAGAAAAGAACAGCATGATCAAGGTAGGGAGCTCTGTCCCTTTCTAATTCGTTCTAATGCAGGTAACTCTGTCCCTTTCCCGCGGACCACTTTTTAGCTATTCATTCACATTCTAGTTCTGGTAATATAAATTATTTGATGCCGGCTTAGGAGCTTGAAAAGAAAAGCCTGAACAAATTAGTTTTTTTTTGCAAATTAAAAATAAATATTTATTTCTTTCCGGTATAAAGAAAGTAATGTAGTACGTTAATTTATACTTCTGTAATAGCTGTTGGATTTCCTAAATAATAAATAAATAAATATCCCTTGTCTAGTACCCATAGTACAAGCCTAGTGCTTAGTTCGGGCCTAGACAGCACTGTGTCTCGCGTCGTGCAATATTTATTATTTATTTAAGTAATATTAACCATACAAGTGAGTGTAAAACACTGTAAAACACAACACATACCTAAACACAGTTTTCCTTATTTATTACCCAATGAATGCTTATCGCGTTAAATTAAAATATTTTTATCAAGGTAATGTAGGTAACGTAAGTACTCTTCGTAAAAGCATATTTTATACCAGTTTGTTAAATTTCTGCATGATTGTTTGTATGTACTTTGATGATACAGATATATGCCAAAAACCTTTGGTTTTATTGTATAAAGGTGGTGATAGACGTACGAACTTTAACTACCCGGTTTATAAGATCGCGAACTTCTCAGCTATATATGTCAGTGACAGACGAGAACTTGGCTCAAGTCGAGTCGAACTACGACTCGACTTGAGCAAGATTTCAAATTGGTTAAGCGGCATAATTTGCGCGGCAATTTTAAAGTAAACGTACTTGAGGCGAAAAAAGTCGTCGAGCCATAAGTCTACGTACTTGCACGTCTATGGAAAGTTTTATTTTAGACCGTTACGAGCGTCAGCCGGGTCCGAGCTTCGTTGTCCATTGCTCGGCCGCCACTCGGTTGCAACAGACCGATCGACTGCTCACCCAGCAACGGACAACGAAGCTCGAACCCGTGATAGTCTAATATAAAACATCCTATCACCCCTTTCAGGATTCAAGAGCAATATTTCTGCTCTGCCACGATAGATGGAGCTGATTACTAGAAGATACCTATATTTCATTTGAAAATACCTGCATGTAAATTGTATATTTTTATGCTTAAAAAACCTATGGTTATGTATTTATTTATTTCCAAAAAAGTAATAAATAAAACTATTTTAGCCGGTGTCTATTCACATTTACACAAGCTTACAATATGACGCTGTGTAATGTTCACAGATTTATTTTTTTAATATAATAAGATTCTTTTTAATAGTGTCTAAATTTAAACCGCGTAAACAAGTTTTTATACTCCAAAACCACTATCCACCAAAACGATTTTCTGGATAAAAAGTGAATTTTATTAATTGTTTATTTTATTATTTTTAGGGTACCGTACTCAAAGGGTAAAAACGAGACTCTTTACTAAGGCCGGCTTGCTTATCGGTTCCTAAACATGTTTAAGCTGTTAAACGTGTTTAAAATCTGTCAGAATTTCAAGAACTGCCAATGTGTGGCAACGTATTATCAATCGTCCATTTAATGAAATAGAGTCCAATGTTCTATTACCCATAAATTATTTTAAAATTGATTGAGTTAAATATATTTTTAAATGGTTTTATGCAAGTCGCCCTAAGACTTCGCTGTCCGTCTGTCTGTCAAGCTGTATCTCGAGAACCGTGAATGCTAGACAGTTGAATTTTTCACAGATGATGTATTACTGTTGCCGCCATAACAACAAATACTAAAAACAAAAATTATCAAATATTTCAGGTTGAGTTCCATACAACAAACGTGTTTTTTTGGAGTCCCATTCGCACTTGGCCGGGTTTTTTTTTGTTTTGTTCAATTCGAGTATTATTATGTTATGTTTGCCTCACATATTATTATCGATATTGAGGATAAGCTATAGTTTATATGTAAAGACTAAAGTATTGTGATATGAATGTTTAATCGGTTATTTGTTAGCATAAATAAATAAAACGTATTTGTTTTTGTATGTATAAAGAAATGTTAATAGGTTTTATCGTGTTTTATTTTTCAAATACTCCTGTAACTCCTAGGGACCGTCTTCACGAGCGTTAGAATCGCGGCGATATTATCTTACTAGCTGCGCACTGCGGTTTTACCTGCGTAAGTCCCGTTCCCGCGGGAATATCAGGATGAAAAGTAGCCTATGTGTTATTCCAGGTCTCCAGCTACCCATATTCCAAGTTTCATCGCAATCGATTCAGTAGTTTTTGCGTGTCACATACATACTTACATACATACAAAGTATGATTAGTAAGATGTTTGTAATATTTTTAATCTTCAAGTACTTCTTCCTAACTACTCAATGTTTTTTTTTAATTAAGGTAGGTATCGTTAGATTCGTCTCATTTCTCCAATGGTTCTTAGAAAGGTGCCATAAAAATTAAAAAAAAATGGCGACCACCAGGCGCCATATTGTAAAAAAGAAAAAAACTAAAGTGGACTGACTAATATGTCAGTTAGGGTATCATCTAGAATCTTACTTCTTACTAATATTATAAACGCGAAAGTTTGTATGTAAGTATGTATGTATGTGAGGTTGTTACTCTTTCACGCAAAACTTCTAAACCGATTGCGATGAAACTTGGAATATAGGTAGCTGGGGACTTTGATTAATACATAGGCTACTTTTTATCCCGATATTCCCGCGGGAACGGGACTTACGCGGGTGAAACCGCGGGGCGCAGCTAGTACTTTA
This sequence comes from Idaea dimidiata, assembly GCA_949358125.1. Lineage (NCBI taxonomy): Eukaryota > Metazoa > Arthropoda > Insecta > Lepidoptera > Geometridae > Idaea > Idaea dimidiata. The sequence continues at coordinate 6,185,264 of OX442339.1, read as the reverse complement.
TGTATCTGAAAATCATTTTTATTTGATACTTTTGCTTTTACAATCAGGCGTGTGTGTTCGCGCAGCGGAATGTTGTTGAATTTAAAGATTTGAATTATGCAGATATTTAGTGTATGACTCCGTATAATTGTGTGTGGTAGAAAAAAATTTGTGCACGCAGCCATTGTGGAGAAATTCACTAAAAACTGTTTCCGCTGGGCGAACGTTGTCCTGGCGGAACTTTTTTTAATCCATTTACTTTAGAAGGAAAGAGATGTGTCCAAAAATTAGTGTGTATTTGTGTGTAATTGTGTATGTATGAATAAAATTAGTGCATGCATAAACTTCGGAGAAATTCAAGTTTCCGCTACGCGAACGTTTGGCCATTTCCTAGTTTTCATATTATAAAGCGTTTACATAGAGAGCTGTAGATTTTTACATACGTTGTTTTGAATTTGCTAATTTCTATTGAAGATTTCACGGTTCAGGATTCTAATTATGGACCCCTTAGGGAAATTAAATAATTACCATATGTAAGAACTACTGCTTAGGTGAACGTGAAAATCTAGACCCCAAAGTACATACTTTAAGAACTAAGACCTAATAAGCGTATTTTACGTTTATATTTTTATCTTTTAAGCCTTACGATTTTTTTTAAATCTGTTTTCTAAACAAATATAAACAAATTCAAAACAACGTAGGTATGTAAAAATCTACAGCTCTCTATGTAAACGCTTTATATGAAAACTAGGAAATGGCCAAACGTTCGCGTAGCGGAAACTTGAATTTCTCCGAAGTTTATGCATGCACTAATTTTATTCATACATACACAATTACACACAAATACACACTAATTTTTGGACACATCTCTTTCCTTCTAAAGTAAATGGATTAAAAAAAGTTCCGCCAGGACAACGTTCGCCCAGCGGAAACAGTTTTTGGTGAATTTCTCCACAATGGCTGCGTGCACAAATTTTTTTCTACCACACACAATTATACGGAGTCATACACTAAATATCTGCATAATTCAAATCTTTAAATTCAACAACATTCCGCTGTGCGAACACACACCATATAACTAAGTATAATAGTGTTCCGTGGCGCTAAGTACGGATAAAACAAAAGAGCAATACGCTTCATTCAATCGAGTGTCACCTAAAAACTTGAAACTTATAAAGATGACCATCAAGTTAGCCGCGAGCCGCGACTCCCAATCCGCCCGGTTTCGTTGAATGACATTGTGATGTCAACGGCACGGGCTACGTTTCCCGAATACAAGACTACCGGGTACAAGCCGAATTGATCCCGGTTCTAGCGAGGGTGCATCCCCCTGCCCTCCGCTAGGTAAGTAGGAACGGAGCTAGTCATTCGCGCGCCAACCTCCGCCGAGAGAGGGCGTGCCAGTGCCGCGCCGCGTCCGCTACGCACGTGCACGATCCTACACCGCTGTGTGAGTGACCGACCGCTCAATTATTCCGTGTCAATACGCCTGCCTTCCCGTACCGATGCGTGCTTAGAGTACCGACCGATACCCGGACACTACAATGTCATTTGCGAATGAATTATGTTTGTCCGGAGAGTGAATCTCCGATGTTCCTTAGGGACGCAATAATATTACTAGACGCGGCATAAATAATAACAAACGTGGCTTATCTCATCGAAGTTCGATGACAAAGCCCGCCATATCGCGTCATCCATTCACTTTTTCTTAGCTTTTTAGCGTAACTTTTTGTTTTCATTGAAACTTGGTAAAGGGCGCGATAGTAAACGTTTTGCTGATAAATATTTATTAGGTGCGAATCAATTACGGAGTGCCGGCTCTATGAAGGCTAGTCTATAGTTAGGTCCCGTCCAAATTGAGGGTCGGGATGAATTACGATTCATACATATTCATTATTATGATTTATACGATGCGATGTCGGGTGATGGATGGTGTCTATTGTTGAATTGAATGTAAATAGCGATTTTTTAATTAATTATACGCATACACTTTAGAAGCTTATTTTATATGTTTGATGGTGTGCGTGAGTTCGTGGTAAAGCTATTAGTCCAGGCAAGCCGACAGGAAGCGTGGAATGGTGTCGATTTTAGGGAAGGTTACGTTAGAAACGCTTCACAGGTCATTGTTCTTTTACATTGGAACGCTCGTTTTTGTTCGCGACAAGATAAATGATCATTGCCTGTGTTAGAACGACTTTTTTGTTGCGTAGTAAACATTAGGTCTGTCGGTGTAATTGAATTGTATCACTGAAGCGTTTTGCCGACTAATCAGTGCTTTATAAATCTCTGTTCAGGTGTAAATTTTCCTGTTCAAACAAAATGAAAATTTACACTTGATCTTCTTTATTGTAGCGGAAGTAGAGGCTAAGTCGTAAGCTCTTCCCGAAATGGGTTAACGAACAGAAAATGACTTGAGTGAGCTATTGAACTGAGTTTATAAAAGTGCGCGAAAATGGATGACTCTTCACCGGATTTGTCGCTGAAGCTGCGGCGAGGCTCTAGTGACTCCAGGGAGTCGTTCTATATGGACTTCGCTCAAGGCATCGACTCGGACATCGAGGAGGTGACCACGATAGAACGCATGATCCCGGAACACCCTGGCGGAAGGATGGAAGGAGATGCAGACACTCTAGCGACACCTTCAGGACTTGATGAAAACAAGGAATTGGTGCCTTGGTGAGTTTTCGCAACAAGTAACTTAATTCTTTCCAGATAAAAAAATATAAATTCTGTGAACACCACACAGCGCCATTTAGCCCTATGGCAAGCTACTAAACTTGTGTTACGGTGACTAAAAACTGATATAGGTAATACTTACCTATATTAATTTTTCTTTTTTAAATAGGTATACATACATAAACATAGAGACACCCGGGCAGTAACAAATGTTATAAAAATAAATAATTGATCCCGGCGGGAATCGAACCCGCAACTGCCTACTGCATTGCAGTCGGGTATTCGGCCAACGCGCCCCATAGGTCGATAAAGTTAATGGCCCCTATTATAAAGGTGGAGTAAGGTCGGAGTATTATTTTTTACTACTCCGCTTTGTCTTTTTCCGTGACAAGAACTTTCAAAGTTGACAGACAGAAACAAAAAGCGGAATAACTACTCCGACCTTACTCCCCTTTTAATAAAGACATATAAGTTTACAGCACTACCCCGAAGGACCAAATAGGCTGTCAAAAGTTTTCAAGTATTCTTGTCGTCGCATCTCATTAACAAAAGAACTAAAAATAAACCGAAACCCCAACGTTTATTTAACACTCACTTGAAATTGAGCATCTTCTTTCACTCTACCCAAGTATGGCCTTTCAAAGGGGCTTTCAACAACTGGGCGTGTTTGAAAAGGGTTTTATTTAATCTACCTCGACCTCATAAATAAGGCACTAGCCTAGCTAACACATTGGCTTACATTACTCCTTCATTGATAGCTATTGATTTTATTATTAACCAAAGGTTCTGTTTGGAATACGTGATTAATTTTTCAGGAATGTGTACCTAATTCCAAGTAGGGAAATACTATGTTCTACTTTACCTACAATTATAAATAGGCAATTACTTCGAATCGATCACCAATAAGATTTTGATCAAGCTTTTGTTTGTAGGTATGTATGTATACTAATTGAACTACTACTTGGTTTGGTAATTTTTTTGATTGGATTGGCTTTCATTATTAAGTTATCAAATTAGTTCCAAATTTGGTTGCGTTAGGTATCTCAGATGGTTAACATATGTTATTTTCCATCGGAGGTAGCCACTTACTTTTGAAACTAAACTAACGTTCAATTACTACAAGGTGTCTGCCAATTGCCATTAAAATTACATACATTACTTTGGTACCTCTAATAAACAAATACGTATCAAAACGAAAGGTACCAAAGCAAGATAAAAGACATTTAGGTCACGCGCATGTCACACGACCCTTGTTATCATGACGTTTCTAACTTCCTAAAAATATTTGAAAAGAGATTAGATACAACATTGAAGTTGTGCGTTGAAGTATCAATTACCAGAAACGACCGCACGACATGTGGCCAAGCTGACCCCCTGGAGCCAACTACGGAGAGAAAGCCATAGAACCCACAACTAGTCAGACTGGTCCCGGCTGGCATACTTTGTCAAACTAAACGATCTGATTTCATTGTCCGACGCCCGTGCTTTACTAGTCCGAGGTTTACAGTCAAGTACTGCCGCGTTACAACTAACTTTAACAACCGTATAAAACACGTTAGGTCAATTTAAAATGTCAATCCAAAGTTAAATGCGTTTAACTGTCAGCAAATTTATGGCGCATTACGTAGTGTAACCCTCTGTGATTCCGACACAGCAAATGTGGATGTATTTTTTTTAACAAAAGCTTTTAAAAGGGCTACGTTTTTGTTATTGTCACGTTTGGTCCAATCAGCGGATTCTGTTTGCTGTTGTGTTCGTTAAAGGGAAACCGTTGTTCCTAGGGGTTGATAGAGACAGCTTTAATTAGCTTATGTACACAACTAGTTCATGAAATACGTTTTTTTTTTCATCTAAATTTTGCCTAAATGTTGAGGGCAAGACGATTCATTTTTTATCTTGTTCAATTATGGGGGACTTGGCACTTAAATTGGCTATTTAAAATTATACGCCGTAATTTAACAGCCAATTATAAAATGAAACTGATAAAAAAAACAGTTCTAATTTTAATAAGGAAAATCTTTATTCACGTTTTAGTAGTCTTTTACTGGTAAATGAATTTAAAAACAGTTGTAGCGCGCTTAAGGAATGGACACGAGCCTTTTGCGTAATTTTAAACCATATTGCGTTTCTACAGGTTTCCTCACCATATTGCGCTTCACCGTAAGAGCGATACTTTAACTAAAATCTATACCTATTTGCGATTTAACGCTTAAAGCTGTTCTTAAAGAAACCTACATTGTTTGTCGGCGGCCGGGATCCGAAAACCGACGGAATTAAAGTTAAGGTATTAACCACTACACCAACACTCAATTTTTAACTTCAAACGCAACTTTAAAAACTTTAAATTGCATCAAGTAAGAGAGAACAGTGGAACAAAAATTAGCCTAACGTAAGTGCATCAAGTGCAGCCGTAGGTTTAACCAACACCCGCGTTGAGCCGAACACGATTAACTCAAATCCAATTAAACAGTTCCTGTTCGTTCACCACACGGTAAATTTATATCGTCGACATACGGATATTTCATTAAACTCTTATCTAGTGGATGAAAATGTGGTTTATTGAAAATACGAAATAAGTACGTCATGTTTCATATTTACTAACTTACCTAATAATTAAATGTGCACGGCTACCCACGAGTTAACGGAGTTATTTTGTTGTAGATATGTTTTTATTTATTCTACGTACGAGTAATTTGAGAAGTTCGTAATTATAAGTCTTGCTTATTTGTGACGCTTGAGTATCGTTTCAGTATACGAATTTTGAGTTTAAGAGCTGCTTAGCTGTTTAAAAGGCCGTTAAATAATTGAGTATCGTTTCTGTATTCGGGTGAGTACCTTACTACTTGCTCATACCATCGCCGATTAGGTGCTCATATTTCAGATACATCTCTAAAGGGTTATCATATCATAGACAATTGCTTAAAATAATTACATTACTTACCTACCTAAATTTTATTAAATAACGGTGTATTTACTATGTTTAAATTTGTTATTTACGGAGCTCGATATTTCACCAGTCATTTCAACTGGCTTGTTCACGTGACAAGCCGAGCTCCGTACTTATTTCGTATTTTCATTAACTAATTTTAAAATGGTAATTAGTCCTTTTTTTAAGAGTATTTCTTGTGAAAACCACCTTGTTAGTTTAAAATACCTAAATCTTTTTAGTTTAGATATTTTGTGAAGTTTAGTCTATGTTTCAAGGTCTAGGTTACATATTATATCCCTAGCAGTATAACTTCTGCTTCAACTCAAACTGATCGTGCTGAAATATTTATATTACAAACATTTTTCCATTTTGAATTTGATTAAAACTATATCAAATCTAATAGACGTGAATAAACGAATGAACACTCAAATCTAAACAGTCGTAAGCAGGAAATCAACAACATTACTATTGTATGACTAATAGAACGACACCAAAATTAGTTGCTACAAAGAATCAGCGTTGAAAGCTCAGTCGCTTGACCAAGTTTTTTGAGAGCGGAAATCGTAAAATAAGCGACTTGATTAACTGAATTGAAACGTTACTTTTGTTACCAAAAAGTAATTGACCTATGAATAGCTCCGCTACTAATGAAGTTAACCGTTTATTTTTGAATAATTGTTAGGCAGGAACGGGTTTAAAACAAAGCGTGGCAATTTTCGTATTTCCTTTACATTGATTCCAATTATCGGTTTTTCGAGGTAGAAGGCTACTATTTTAAATAGAAATTGAACCACAAAAGAGAATCTATATATAGTATGTTTCGGGGTTAATAGATTGATTAGTTTAGTAAGACAAGAAAATAAAACACAAATACATAGAGTCAAAGCCAAATCTAAAAAACAAAGCATAAATAATAAGTTGCATAAATGAGCGGCCAAGTTCAACGGGCAAATGTGGGGCAGTTTACTTAATATAGACCGAAAGGAAGGTTTTTCCATACTTCTTGTGTTCTATAACTTTTGGAAATTAAACTATATTTCGATAACTTTACCGTTTCTAAAACTCACACCTACGAATAGATAAATATCTACCCCTTTCTGTGAACGTTTAATTACATCATATTTTTTTTACTAACTACTTATTCCTGAAATAATCTAACTCGTTCCCCAAATAGACCACCCGGTCGGAACTAAAAAAATGTGTGAATAGACGAGATTTTAATGACATTTTAACGGCTCCTCAACAAAACGACTTTGCCGCCTCATTTCAATCGTTGAACTCGGTTTTTATTACGAATTTCGTTTTATTTCGATGTCGTTATTACTTTGGAAATTTCTTTATTAGAAAACTTCGCTTATTTCATTATATTGACGTTTTTATTATTTCCTGTTCAAGTTAAAAGGGCTTCTAAATTTAAGGTAGGTAAGGTAAAACATGAAAGCTTAATGGCGCTTGTTTGAACTACCTCAGATCAACGGGTTTGTCTTTGAAAGTCACTCAATTGCTAAGTAACCATTAAGTAGAGAACAATAGATTTATCTCATTCAAAGGTTCGCTCTTTTGTAAATAGATCCTACTTCAAGCAATTAATTTAATTCCATTCATTCAGCAACAAGCAAACTGCTATGCTTTCCTATTGAATTCATGCTATCACGATGCGTGGCGAGCAAAGTCACGGCGTCATCATGATTCTTGGCTTTACTGTGGGGGGCGATTTTACCATGAATGCTATTTACATTAATCTATATCGTTAACATCGCCCAGTGTACAAGTAGCAAGGGAGCATGTTTTTAACTTTTGACAAGAATGACTTAGCGATTCATGCTTTTATACTTAGATTTCCTTCGGGTTTTATAAAATTATCCGTAACACGATAGAGAACATGTTATTTTTGTATCTAATAAAAACAATGTAGGTTGGGTAGGTTTATATATTATTATAACAAAAACAATATAAGTCCTTACTTTTACCATATATACAAATATTTAATTGTAAAGAGGATATATTTATTTGTAACGAATAGGCCCGGAAACTCCAGGAGCGATTACAAAAATAGAATTTCCTTCACCAACAGAAGGCTACATTAAGGGTAACATAGGCAGTTTTTATCCCGATATTCCCACGGGATTGGAATATCGCGGGTGAAACCGCGGGACCTAGCTAGCTTTGTAATAAAAAGTTTACTGACACAAAGGTAGAGACAACTTATCAACAATGTGTGTATTGGATTGCAACAGACATGTCAATTCGCATCCCATCACCAATTTCTTACACACCGGTTAACACCTTTTTGCGTTTTACGTATTGTTTTTTTTATTTGTTTAAACGCCATGTCTGCGTCCGTTGTGGTGGCATTTCCAGTCATTGACTCCACGCACATTGTTTGGGCTTCGCGCGCCACTTTTACTTACCTTCAGTAATTTTACACCTATCATACTAAAGCATTATTTATATTCAACTCCGCTTATATTTGCAGTAAGCGCACATTGGTAAGGTCCAGTTTTGCTTTAAGATCGTTGTTTGTTGATGTAGCTATTTAGTTTGACTTTTGAAATTAGAACGACCCTACCCTGAACGCTATTCCAAATAGGTTTACCTGAGCCTGGGAGATTATTTTTTTTGCGAATAGCTGTTTAGCGTTTTCGGCTTGAGCGTCTAATTGGTTTCTAATTGTAAATCAATCATTTAAATTGCTATTTGTAAACTAGATTGCTATTCCGTCGGCTGATCTGTCGGAAAATGTGAAAGGTTTCTAGGTGACTCGCTAGGCTCTAGGTGCTATACAGGCCGCCTGCCTGTGCGGACGTAACCTTAATGATATCTTCACTTTAGCCGTGAATCAGAAATGCTGTAATGCCTTTATATACAGGGCGCTCCAAGGATGACCAATTAAGCCTAAAGAGGTTGTTCTAGGCATCTAGACGAACAACTTTTGTTTAGTAGTTTTTGAAAATGTTATGTTTAAAGTTTTTTTTAAAAATCAACTGTTTCTTAGAGTTAGAGGCCAATGATATTAGTTGTTTTTTCATTTCTTTACAAAACTTTAATTTTGAAAACTTTATTTTCAAAAATACCTGTTGTGTTTAATCAGAGAAACATAACCTCAACGTTTAAAAAATAGTTAGAATTTCCATTAGTTGTAGAACAAAATTTGTTTGCTTAGACGTCTAGAACAACCCCCTTTTGGTTTAAATGGCCGTCCTCGAAACACTCTGAATAGGTACTTATCTGACATAAAGAATCAAAAGTGTTAAAGTGTTAGTGTTAAAGTGTTTTATTATAAAGAATCAGTGAAAAAAATATAAGAATAGAAGGCAAAACTTTGAAAACCTAAGGTAGGTACTCATTTACCTATACCTAAATATACTAGAAGTTTAATCATTACGTTGCCAGCGATAAACTTGAGCAATTTAATTACTCTTGGCGGGTTTCTCAGGTAAATGCTATTGAAATATACCCTTTAGAAATTGTTATTACTTGATCTATAAATAGCTACAAAATAAATATATCTTAAGGACAATCAACGACACCATCTAGCCTATATGAGTAAACTACAAATAAAGCTTACGTTGTGGTGACTGGGCAACATAGGTGGGTAGGTACCATAGAACAGTACCCATATTATCTATCTGTTGACGTCTGGCAACAGTGGAAAATGACAGGCACTATGCAGTACATTGCTGCTTTGAGGTGATCACCGGTAATAACCACGTTACGTCAAAGCCGCACTGTACTGCATAATGCCTGTCATTTTCCACTGTTGTCAGACATCCACTGAATAGATGATATGGGTGGAAGGAGAAAGGCTGCATAATAGTGAAGGCCGAGTTTCATATGTTCCTAACTGTAACTCAATCTATTTACTCACAAACCTTTAAAAAATGTGACTCAAAATTCGAACGTCGTCGTTCTATTACCCATCATTTAGTAGGTACTTACCGTTTTTTTTTACCTAGCATTTATACTTCTACGTACCTACTAACTTATACTTACTACTTAGTACTTTTACTTACTTCCAGTATTTATATCTAGTATATTACTTTTTTACCAAAGGAGAACATCAAAAGGTCCGAAAAGCTTTTAAATCCTTCTGAAATGCAATGTGTAAAACACTGTACCTAAACACGTGTTTCATTTCCGAGTAGGTAATACCCATTTGCCTAAATAGCTTACCAAATTAGCCGTACCAGATAGCGACAGCAAAGCAAAACGGTATCATGTATCAGGTTGGAAGCTGCCTGTAACAGTCCAATTAGCAGGGGAAACGGAAACTAATTGGCATCCGAATTGTTAAAGGTATACCAATGTGGTTGTGGAAAGCAATACGCAGAAGTTTCTATAACTTAATTTAAAATAGAGATTTCTCGGATTTGGTTTTGTATGTAGGAGGCTCTAATAGTAACTTATAAACTTGTGTGATGATTAGAATGAAAATCGACGACCACATTAAGATTTTTGATAATAATTGTTATTACCTCTACCTCTAGGAGTACCTAAGTGCTTTTGAACAATAACAATTTTTGCTTTAATTTCTTCTATGGTTTTCGCGATTTTGCATAATAAAACATTTTTTTACCGGGTTGTATCGCGTTTTATTCATGATTTTTAAACGTACCGAGCTTTCGCCATTTTTACAGTTGGCTTTTTCAAGATTTACTGAGATGTCATTTGTCTATTTTAACGTTCTAACAAGTTATTGTAAACTACCGTCTCATAATTATTTGTAACAAAAAGTTCCAGTGTACGCAGACTATAGAGTTATTGTAATAGTTTTGAATTTAAATTATAATTATTTTTATCTCTAGCTAGCTCAAAAAAAGAATCCAATTTTGAATAAAAAACGGTAAATAAAGTGTTTTATTATTTTTTGCGTTTATAAAGAACTATAGCTCTGCACTCAAATAGTCCCGATCTCGTGGGAATATCGGGATAAAAGTAGCCTATGTTACTCCTCGATAATGTAGCTTACTACTGGTAAAACATTTTTGAAATCTGTTCAGTAGTAGTTTCGGAGATTACCCCCAACATAAATACTTTATACGTTACCAACGTTACCTTTGTAATATTATTAAAGTTTTGGAGTAAATTATCCAAGTAAACTTTGAAACCAAAGCACCTGACCGCACTGTTGAGATCGTGACTTAGACACAACTTAAGCCAGCAAACTCAATGATTTATCATGCTCATGTTTAGACAATTAATCTTATGTGGGTTTCGACCAAACCCGTTTCAGTGTCAGCATAAAAGGCTGCATAATGTATGAACAGCGAACATAGCAATTAGGTATAGTACCTACTACTACGATACCTAGCTCTCAACCCTACTTATAACTTTTTCATCTCTCCTGTTCGGAAAGTTTAATTTTCAAGATATCAAGGGTTCAAGATATCCGGGTGGAAAGTAGCTGATTTTATCCCTAGGGTGGAAAGTAAGAAGTGTCAATCGGTTTCATCATTTTTTAATTAATGCAACCAATTGACACTTCTTTCTATAGAAAAAATGACAAATACAAGGAACCAAAACGTCAGATTAAAGTCTGAAATTAAAAACGTATTTTTTTTTCGTTTAGTTATGATAATTTAATAACTCTTCTATTCTGCCACTTACTATAATGCCATGATTGCTTTCACCTTTTTTTTTACGTGTCGGCATGGTCGCTTAGATGCACGTGTCGTGACCAACTCGATTACATTGTAGCCAATAGATAAGTTTTTCAAAAGATGTCTAATATTGGCAGTAAGTGTAAATTTTAACCAATATTACCTGTCTTATTAAATGTGCAAATTGTAGTATTTTAATTTCTTCACAGACGAAATGAAAAGTAGGGGGTTTAAGCTCGGGTTAATGTTATCGATTTCACCTTCGAACTATTAAGAAATATCTCAGATGAAATGCCTGACATTCAGTCCTTGTCTAACAATCTACTATATTTAGTTCACACAGTAAGTAGTATGGTTAAGATGGTATGATAAATGGTGCATGGTTTTAGTTCATACATAATTTGAATGGGGTGCTTTCGTTCGGGAGTTTGTGGATACTAATCGGAGCTGCTCAGTTGTTTAAGTAGCCCTCAAATTTTGAGAAGCGTTTACCTACTTACCTACTATAACTTGGTATAAGTTGGTACACATAGAAGAAGTTATTAGAATTTAGAGTAAGTTATGTAGGTAACGTTTCTTCATGTTTGTTACTTTATTGGTCAAATAATAAGGAAAATACGTTTTAAAGCAACTTTATTTTTTATAAAACAAGATTTAATATCCCATAACGTCGGGATATTTGGTAGACTATAATGGTGCAGGCAATATTCAGCGACCCCGCTGAAATATTACCAGCCTACAACATCTGCACTTTTACTTGTGAACATAATGGCATGACCAAGCATTTTGAAAATCGTAGATATTAAAAACTATTTATGTATAGGTACAATATTGTACGAGCAATTATAAACTTCATTTATGTTACCCACCAAATTACCTACCTATTAATAAAATAAAGAAATTCCGCACGACAATCTAGCCCCAAACTAAGATCTAGGCTTGTACTATGGGTACTATACAACGGATATACCTACCTACTACATATTTTACTTTTTTTTTGTAAATAAGTACATACATATTATTATACATAGAAAGACACCCAGACCAGATATAAATATTTTCAAGCATAAATATTTGCACCCGACGGGAATCGAACCCGCAGCCTTCTGCATAGGAATCAGGCGTTTACCCCACGCGCCACAACTTTTAACAAGCACAATAGGTGAATAATAAATAACACGTAGATCTATGTTCGTTTTGTATTTAATATTAATGTTGATTGAAGGCTACAAGGATTTTAGAAATCTCAAATACAAATCCTAATATATTCAAGAATGATGGCAATCCCACATTCAGACTAGCATGGCGGCAAAGGCTCATTTTATGCTAATATCTCAACGACTGGATCTGTTTGAGCATTTGAGCGGTCTACTACGAGTAAAGGAACATAAACTTTATAACTAAGTAAATAGTCTACTAATAAGTATTATGAACACCAAAGCTTGTTTGTCAGTTTGGAGCTTCTCGCTAAAATATTGAATTAACTGAAACCTAACTTTGTATGTATGTAAATAACTGCAGTCCTGCAATAACACACATTTATTGCCTGTAAAAATTTGTACCAAATACCTGCACAAAAATCTACACTTCCTTTTTTATTTTTATGTTAATTCAAACGAATTAGGTATATGCGCCTCCCTTCATTAGATATATGGATTGACTAGACTATAATATTAGCATCCGTATTGAGCACCTTGTAAATTTAGTTTTATTGTTAATTCTGGTACATAAATAAAATAAAAAAAATAGACTACTTTTCATGCTTTAATCCTGAAATTTCCACACCGGAAGTAACTACACGGGTGTAAAACGATTTTCATTATCTAAAATATATACCTTATGTAAAATGCTTACAAATTCAGACTTCACTTTCAGAATATCATTGAAAACAAATAGCACGGGAACAACAAAAAGAGGAATGTGATTTCCTACACAAAACACATCGAATTTACATTTGTATTTCTTTGAGGAAAAACTTAAACGACGCTTTTTCACGACAAACCTCTCGGGTTTCGCCTTTCGCATAAGCACAATAAAACACCTGCAATCCAGAATATTCTTTTACCATTTCCTTTGCAACGTTTCTTGTCGGTAATTAATAAATGTCAAAAGAACAAAGAACTTCGTTTAGCTCTAGTCATCTTCTTTTGTATTAAGTATTCCTTTAAAAAAAAAGTTTTCAAAAAACTTATTTTTAACTTAAAAGTTTACAAATACACCTTACTACGTTATCTATGCCTGAACTAGGTAATCCTGTATTTCAGGCATAAGGTACCTACCTAACTTGTTTTTTAAATTTATTTACCTATATTTAATTTAACGATAACAGATTTAACGAAACCGCTTACCTAATGGAACTCTTATTTCTAGGTAAGTATAGTGCTTAGTTATAATTAATTATCGTGAGGAATCCCATGGCTCGGTTAGCTCAAGACGTAGGAACTGACCATTCCTTGCCACTGGGTATAGCCGACTAGACTTAGCGGTAGTACCTAAAGGTGCTAGGCAAGCCTCCCACTAATAATGCCCCAGACACAGCGCCATAAATAGCGAAGATTTAATTGTGCCGTATAAATCACTCGATTTGATAAACAAACGTACATAGATATAACTGCTTATTGCAATTACTTTCAAACAAATCCTCAAATAGGTATCAACCAGAGATATCATCGGCCTTCATTCTGTGGTATCTATCTGCCGAACGGTGTTCCTAATGACAATTCACAACACATCGCGATCAGAAGCAAACGGTTCCACTAATTAAACCTATCTAAGTCCTCCTAATGGCCACTAGTATCAAACGGAGTAATTTAGGATCGGTCTCAACGAGGCGACTGGCGTGAAATTGTTGTGTCGTGTATAGTCAAGTGGTTTATCCCGGATAAGCACAATAGGTGTGATAGCTACAGCACAAATGTCCCAAACCATAATACGATACCTACACAAGTGTATTTTTTGGCTTGCCCGTATTGCCTTTCTGCTAAGTGTAGACCTACCCCATTTCTCCCCAAGTGTGCCGATTTCATGCCTACTCTGACCACTCTCGTATCCAACGCAACCACATCATCACACCAGGGTCTACCTCGATGTTAACCGTCATGAGGGGCCCATAAAAATAAAATAATAAATAAAATAAATTATAATGTTTCTATTTCTTTATGCGTGAACTGTAAGTCTGAGAGAATCTGTATTCAGCATATTAAATAATAAAATAAAATAACAAACCGATAAAATACTTAAGTGAATCTCTGTTGAAAGGTATTTAATCAGAGAATTAAATTTAGGTGTTAGGCTGAATAAATATAAAATAATAATGGTATTTTCCATCTCTCTCTGTACAAAGTGATTCGAAACGGTCCCGGCAAAAGGTTGGCTAATTCGTTTTGTTCAAAATTTTATTGTCTGCTGTCCGGAGATAAATTGATCCATAACTGAATTAAGGGGCGGTGTGCGATTACAGTAGCCAGTCCGTACAGATATTTATGAACATCGTACAAGCACTGATAGGTATCCTACCAAAGAAGAATAGTCGAGTCCGTACTTACGGCATTTATCGCTGTAGGTACTTACCTACTTTGTTTTATTTTGTCATTGATTCTGTATGTAACATTTTCATAGATTTCACAAACTTACTCATCAATCGCTAAGCTAAGGTAGTACGGTTCTTCATGAAATGTTAAATTAGGTTGCTCTATTTATAATTATGAAGATTATTATAAATTAATGAAATATAATAAATGGTAAATAAATATTATCATAAAAACAAAAATCCTTCCTATATACACTTAATATCCTTTTATTTTTGAATTTAATTTAAGGTTTTAGGGTTTCTGTTTATTGACCATTTGGATAACAGTTTTTGCAGATTGAAAAATTACTACGCCTGTAAATTTTTATGATAGAAATTAATGTCTCCTAATTAGTTCAAGATATACCAATATATTATTTTCTAACTAGTTTAAAGTGATTGAAAGTTATTCTCTCGTAAATTATAATCTTTATGATAGGTACCTGCGTTGATTTACGATATAAGTTTTTGCTAAGACGCTAACGACTGTGATAGAATACACATTTCTAGTTGAGACGAAGTCTTGTCAAGCTATCGCGTAATAAATCAAAGTTCCCGTAACTTTAGTGGTAGGGTGCAATGGCTATTTATAGGTGGGGGATCTAAAAATATCTCCCAAAGGAAACATTACTATATAAGTCTAAATTTAGAGGTGCATTTTATACGGGTAACTGCGTAACTATGGCAAAATTACAAACCTGCGCGTGCTTTCAATTCAATAATATATAGCATAGGTACCTACTATATGAATATTGAGTAAGTATAGGGAAACATATCTTCGAAACATAGAACAGGACTGGTCTCTATTAGTGACAAGGATAAATGTCCTCTGATAGTGATGTATTTCAAATTCGTCTCTGACGGACAAGCTTCGCCAGTTCCAAAGACAAACTGTTCGGGACATTACTATTATAAAACAAATTACTAACCCTTTAAAAAAGATGAATCAACACTCAAACATCATTGTTAGAATTCCCACCATCAAGGTAGGTAATCTAAGCTTGTAAAAGCGCTGAATAATATCACACAATTTACAGAAGTGGAGGTAGACATCGTAGAAAAATGAACAGTTTTCATCCGAACAAGATCGTATATCGTTACGTAAGTCGGTGTAGGCTCTAAGGAAGAAGAGTAGAAACTTGTTTCACTGCTTTTTAGGGTTTCGTAGTTTTATTTTATTTTATTTAATAAAGATCACATAGCAGGTTACAATTCTTTTTAACACTAGAGTACGCTATTACAAAGTTTTGTTCTCAATTATAATCCTATACTGTGAACATAGCAAGATTAATGTTGCAAGCATCTAAAGAAAACATACCCTAGTAACAAATTATAACTAAAGTTAATAAGCTAGTTAAATTATATTAAATTTTTAACAAGTTTGAACACACAACTTTTAAATTTGTTTTTATTACAATCGAAAATATCAATAGTTATGGAATCAATACATTGATTTTTAGACGAAGTAAGTTGGTTATACAGTCGACACATTCTGGTTAAGGGATTAAAGTAGGAAGTATTATTGACGTGGACTTTTAGGAGAAATGTGGAAGGATCACGTGATCTGTAGCTAATATTTATGTTAAGACATTGAAGTAGATATAGACAATCAATGTATGAATGAAGTATTTTGTGTAAGTAAATTAGATCTATTCTCCTTCTGCGAATAAATAAAGGCGTGACGTAAATTTTTTCCAATTTTATCTCATATGTAGGCAGAGTGCGACCCAAATTACACCTGTAACATAGAATTTTTAGAAATCGTTTTTGAACACTTTCAATTCTATCCTCGTGCACCTGTTAATATGGAGACCAAATCGGACTGGCGTATTCCAAGATAGGTCTGATTATAGTATAATAAAGATAAATGAAGCTGTCAACCGATCTGAATCCTCTCTTAGTTAATAAAAAACCCTTATTTCTCATCTTTTGGTGAATTTACAACACCTAGTTAGGCCTATATCTTTACTTATCTCTGGCGAGTTATTACTATTAAAAACATCATTGTGAAAAAGCTACAATGTAAAAAGTAGGTGAGTGCCTCATTATGTTCTTGTTATGTCCCATTTGTAATTATGCAGAAAGTTGAGTCATTACAAAACTCACAGGTGTCTGAAATTTCATGATGGAGTCATATAAAAAACTTCGTTATGTAGGTGGAAGTGACTTCCTTTGTTTAAACCAGTAGTAAGACTGTGCATAAATACTTAAGTTCTTGCAGAGCTAAGTTAAGTACCATGATACATAAGAAACACATAAGGATATGTCATGGACGTTGTACTAGCAGAGACATCCACCTGGGGCCTTACTTAACAGCTCTAAATTGCAAGAGTTATTTAAGTATATAGTAAGATTTGCGCAGTTCCTAGGTAGGAGTGACAAGTTCCTTCATTTGAATGTTTGCCGTTCAAATACATGACTTACCTACCTTACTAAAACATCAAAAACGTCTTAGTGATTTTTGTTAAATAGATTAAAAAGTGCATATTCGCCGTAGAGCTTTTAAGTCATTTTTCTGTTTCTTTTTTAACTACAGAAGAGATTTAAAATTCTTATTTAAGCAGAACATTCTTCAGTACACAAAATAGTCTAACAATAGAAATCAAATTCGTACTGACCTGTATCTACGAATAACCACCACACTCATCTCCACGATTCCTCAATCAGGTACTGTTACATTCACTTTTCTCCTATAACAACGTTATCCCCGATCGATGAGACCTCCCCACACAATTGTGTGAGCAAACCGGCCTCACAGTTAACTATTGTTTTCCAACCAAATTGTACAATTAATTTTGTATCTTGTTCCCTGGAATTAAAGTCTCATGTTAATTGTTTAATATTGTATACAAAACCTCTTTTATATCCAACTTTGCACAAACTATTTGTTGGTTTATTGTGGTTTACTCTATGCGTTTTATCAGTTTTCTGGTTCGAATTGCTGAAGACGTTATTTCCTTTAAGCCTTGGGATTTTCCTTTGAGCCACATTATACTCAATTCTTCTATACAGTTTAGTCGACTTATCGATAAAGAATTTTATCTGGAATTATCGACTCTCTTCAGATTTGCTGGGGTATACAAAACTCGTAATAGATACTTATTAAATTTAAAATATATAATACTGGCTGTGTCCCGCGATTTTAGTCGCATAAGTCCTGATCCCGCGGGAATATCGGGATCCAAAGTAGCCTATGTTACCCTTCCGTAATGTAGCTTTGTATTGGTGGAAGAATCGGTCAAGTAATTTCGGTGCCTATTCGTTACACACAAACAAATATTTTCTCTTTATAAGTAATATTAGTATAGATAAAGAATTCAAAGTTTGAAAACAGGTAGGTACCTAGTACCTATCGGAAGTAGTCAAATAAAAAAGTCGTAAATATCAAAACAATTTACGTGCCCTTCATTTCAATGTTAGCTGAAACAAATTCAAACAAAGTGCATCGTAAAGCACGCTAGCGAGCTAGCTACTTCAAAAACTTCTATAGCTATCTACCCTCCAAATTTTCAACGTTTACGACTCTAGACAAATTGCTTCCTGATATCTCTGATACCGCGTGGATTCACTCTGTATTGGTTATTTAAACTTCAGTTTTTTTTGGTCGCCTGAGAGCGATTCGTCTGCACCCCACCTTTGACTTTTTCCTTGTTTTCCTTGAAGGATAAAAGTGAAACGAACGTCTGCGAATTAGTTTTAAAAGTTCGAGTAGATGAGAATATAAGTGTAGACAGGTAGTTTTAGTTAGTGTCTTGAAAGTTGGTAGACTTACAGTAATGCTTAATATAGTACCTATCTGTTGTAAGCTCTGCAATTGTTCGTAGAAATGTTTTCTATAAACATTTTATAGTTAACAGATAAAATATATTTATAGTGTGTATAGCATAGCATAGTATTGGTCACGTATAGGTACAGTAGTGTAGTGTATATAGTCATATGACGTTAGTATGTCTTTTGCACCGACCCCCAAGTGATTGAGCATGAATGAATGTATTTTCACATTCATCTTACATTCGCTAGCATTTTGGTGAAGGACCAACATCGTGAGGAAACTTGCTTACATTTACAATGAAATAAAAATAACAATTCAATTTCAATAAGAGATTTATTAAGAAAAGAAAATCTTCGAGCTTTCTGTTCCGCAAAAGTGTCAAGATTCATTAACATCATCAAAGTTTAAAGATCGGGCTTCAAATTGTATTATGGTCTTTAATTGTCTCACTTTAATTGATTTTAAGCAGAACTAAAAAACTTTTTAAGTAAAATCATAGACTAAATTATAGTAAAATATTTCTTTCATCTATGAAAGAATGAAATACTCAGGTGCATTGTTAAAAAAAACTGAGCTCGCGGTCTCTCGGGCTGGAGTCATCTTGGGTCGGGGGCCCGTGGCATTTGGTCAGCCCTTCTACCCTATAGTTACGCCACTGGTATTGAGGAAGAAGAAATAAATATTTTTCATCAGATCAACCTACAAAGAGCCAAAAAACATATAATTGTTTTTCTGAAAGTTGTAAGTAGGTACCTACATAAGAATATTTTTGACAAACAAAATACATTGTATTATTATCACTTTGGTATTTTAATGAAACGGAAATTAGTAAATTAATTCTTATCTACCTGTCATTAAAAGGACGCTCAACTTAGAGAAGAATTTAATTAAGTCGTGAAGTAGGGTTCACTAAGGCATTTACTTGATGTCCTCTTAATGGAATTGACGGCACAACATAATTCTAAATTGAGGTATACCTAACAAGATAAATTAGTGGAAAAACATTGTGGCAATGGCAAACACAAGCTACGTAATATAATACAGATTTTTTAATTATAAGGTAAATAGACAACCATTTTAACAAAACCGCGTAGTGGTACTATGCTGTTAATCGAGCCAGCTTAGTCAATTTATTATCCTTCATTTCTGCCTTAGACCCAACGCACACAGAGTGCGGGCGCGGCGAAGGTCCTATCCTATCCTATCTACTAATATTATAAAGCTCAAAGATTGTGAGTATGTGTGTATGTGTGTTTGTTACTCAATCGCGTAAACACCGCTGAACCGATTATCATGAAACTTGAAATATAGGTAGCTGGAAATCTGGAATAACACATAGGCTACTTTTTATCCCGATAATCCCGCAGGGTCGGGACTTACGCGGGTGAAACCGCGGGTCGCAGCTAGTACTGAATATTAGACAATTTAAATGAAGTTTTAAGTTCTACGTCATTGACTATAACATTATTATGACAAGTTCTGTGTGCTATGTGCTTAAGGCAAACTTTAGGCACTGACACTACACCAACAACACACATCGAAACAAAACATCAATTTGTGCACGAATTTCTTTATTACGTGTGCTGTAGGAGTGACTTCAGCTTTAGTATCGTCGCGTGTTCCTTTCACGGCCTATTTCCCGCATATACAATTCCTACATTTGAAAGTGGATCATGCTTGGACCATATCATGCTTAAATCAAATTATCAATCTCGTGCACTTGTTATTAACTCATCGGTGACCGACCACAAGGCTGCCCTATTAACCTTAAATTGTAAAATACCCAAACCTCATTTTACTAACACAATTACTAAAATAAATGTAAATAAGCTAGAAGATGATTTACGCAACATCGACTTTAGCCACGTTTATAATTCTGCTGATCCGGAATTTTGTATGACATACTTAATAGAAAATGTGCAGCAAGCAATTCAAAGAAGCACAACAAAGGTTCGGTTGAGTAATAAAAATAATAACATTAAACCTTGGATTACGCCTGGCCTTATTCGATGTATGAAACATAGAGATAAATTGCACACGACAGCCAAGTCTAATCCTAATAATGCAACCTTGCAACTTTCCTATAAACGGTATCGGAATTTTTGTAATGACCTTTTAAGAAAAATAAAGATTAATTATGATAAAAGTATATTAGAAAAAGCTGGAAAAATAGTAAGGAGATTTGGAAATGTATTAAGAACATAACATACACCTCCAAGCAGCGTGAGTCATCTTCATGCTTATTACAAACAAATTCTTCGCATTTGACTTCTGCTAACGTCACAAACGATTTCTTTGTGAACATAGGTAAAAACCTAGCGGAAAAAGTTCAAGGTCGATCACAACACTATTCTCACACTCATATGTATAGTTCTAGCCTATCTTCTTTTGTGTTGTTGGATACTGATGAAGCCGAGATAGAAAGGATGATCATGTGTTTAAAAAATGACTGTGCAGTTGGTTGGGACAATATACCGACAAAAATTGTTAAACAATTCAAGCACATTTTAATCCCTCCCTTGACGTACATTTTTAACACGTGTTTTTCTACAGGAATATTCCCAAAGTGTTTAAAAAAAGCAGTAGTGGTGCCTGTTCATAAACAAGGCCCAAAATATGATGTAACTAATTATAGGCCAATCTCCTTGCTTCCATCTATCTCTAAAATTCTAGAAAAAATCATCAATACTAGACTAGTGAAATTTCTGGAAGACAAAAAGATCTTGTCAAAATCTCAATTTGGCTTCAGAAGCAAGGTATCAACAGATGATGCCGTTCACTATTTGATTAACTACCTTGCACAGGAACTCGACAAAGGCAATCACACTGTGGGAGTATTCCTGGATCTTGCCAAAGCTTTTGACACCATTTCTGTAATAACCTTATTAAGAAAACTGGAAGCCCTTGGGATTAGAGGGCTGCAGCTAAAACTATTCAACAGCTACCTCAACGATCGATCACAATGCGTAAGAATCGGCAGTGTCGTCAGCGATGATTTGCAAAATACGTCTTTTGGGGTTCCCCAAGGAAGTATTTTGGGCCCCACTTTGTTTTTGATTTATATAAACGACCTTTGCAATTTAGAATTAGATAATGGCAAAATTTTAACATACGCTGATGACACTGTACTACTTTTTTCCGCTACTACTGAGAAAGAAGTTTTTAAGTATGCGCAAATCGGATTTAATACTGTTTATAATTGGCTTCAGCATAATTTACTCACACTAAATACAGATAAGACTAATTTCATAAAATTCACAATGCGCAAAACATATTCTCATATAGCAGACTCTAATCTTTATGCTCATCACTGCAACTTTTCATCTAGTAACCAATGTTCATGTCCAACTATTAAAAGAACTAATCAGATCAAATATCTAGGTATTATTTTAGATGAGACTCTCACATTCCGACAGCATATTGAAGTTTTGAGTAATAGGGTGCGTAAATTAATATTTGTATTCAAAAAACTACGTCATATAGGAGATGTGAAATTAATAAAACAAGTTTATTTTGCCCTATGTCAATCAATTTTAGTCTACTGCGTCACTTCATGGGGTGGTGCGGGTAAAACATTGTTACTAACATTGGAGAGAGCGCAAAGGGCCGTACTGAAAGTCTCCACTTTCAAACCCTACACTTTTCCAACTAAACTATTGTATGAATCGGTTAAGGTACTAACAGTCCGGCAATTATTTATAATGAATACAGTTCTAAAACAGCATGCATCCCTTTCCTTTAACACTCAGTTAACACAGAAAAGACGGAAGGATATTGTTTGCCCTAGCATTAGCACACGGCATGTGTTTACATCTAATTTCTTTGTGTATCTTGGACCACTTCTGTATAATAGACTAAATGCCCTAATCTATATATATCCGCTCAACTACATCAGATGTAAAAGAATGGTCTGTGAGGCTCTACAAGACATGTCCTATGATGACACAGAGAACTTATTACATGTATTGCATTAATTATATATATTTTAAATTTGTTTTTTGTGTTGTAAAATTGTTTTATATTGATAGTCCCTACTTAGCTATTTTTAGATTAGAAATTTTATTGCATACTTGATTTTAATTAGTATATAACAAGTAGTTATAAGCTTTTGATTAGTTGGCACTATATTGTAACATAGTGTAAAGTAGGTTAATATTTTTATTTTGCATGTAAACATGTAATAACGGTAGTTTGTGCTTGAAATACAGGATTACCTAGTTCAGGCATAGATAAAACAGTTAGGTGTATTGTGTAAAAACTGACTTTTAAGTTTAAATAGTTCCTAAGGTTTTTTTTGAATAAATTTTATTTATTTATTTTATTTATTTATTATTATTATTATTGTATTCGCACCTTTACTGCACGAACGAACTGAAATTATATTTTCTTTGCAATCTAAAGAATAACAGTAACCTCAGCAATTCTGGCCAAGCAAATAGAAACGGGAGTTAATTAAATGCATAATATACCTACCTACCCAAACTGGGACTTTATTTTTGTTCGATATTTTTCCCAAAACACTCTGATAAAAGGGGTGTTTTCATGCCGAAATTTCGCAATTAACGTCCCTGGGCTCGTAATATTTGTACTTTTCCCTACAGTTAACCTCTATTATGTGTGCGGGTTTACATAACTGAATAAAAAATGGTGTTTCACTTGCTTTTTAGGTGTTCTTAGTTACCCATCGCAGCGGGTTTTTATTTAACACAACGAACTAAACCATTGTTAGAGCTTTTGACTACTTTTTCCAAAAGCTTTTTATTCAAATCATCATGCGGAAAAAATTATAAAAATAAGTGAAAAAATTTGAATAGATATCGATATAATTAATAATGCCTTTTATAAATACGTTTGTAGAGTTTTTTTTCTATACAAATAATATCATAAAGAGGAAAACATTGGATAGCCCTACAATGCAAGTACTACAAATTGGCTTGAATTTCGCGATCACACCCAGGAAAATACCATACGAAACCATAAAGAGGAAACTTTGGTAATAGTTTATGTAAGTATGTATATTGGGGATAATCTCCTAAACTAATGGACAAATTTTAAAAATTCTTTAACCAATAGCAAGCTTCATTATCGAGAAGTAACATAGACTACTTTTGATCCCGATATTGTCACGAGAAAGATACTTTTTTTTTTTTTGAAATTTTATATTATAATTGAAATAGCCGTTTCTGAAATAGGTCCTGCATAGCTAGCAACACCAATTTGGAATATGGTTTTGTAATTTGGGTTCCCTACGCTACTTCGAAACACTATCCATTGAAACGACGAAAACGATTGATTTGGGCACATACTGCATTAACTTTCAAATTGACAGATTAAAGACTTAACTGTAGCCCTACGAAGCCCACGTGGCTCTTTGATAAATTGATTCCATATGTGCGACACATCTTGTATTGTCCCCACGTGAGAAAATATCCCTGACTGAGTTTAAGGACACGTTAATGGGGCGAGAATTATGAAATAAATTCATTAGTCAGTAGTCACGGTCATTTTATTTCCTAAATTGAATTAACAGTGTTTCTTTTATCGTTGCGTCGACGTTTAAGCGGTCAATGAAATCTAATTCTAAATAGCTTTGAGCGATAAGGCCGCTTATTTGTAAAACAATATTTAGTTTTAATGTTATTAAATCTAATGCACCTTTAAGGAAAAATGTATTTTTTTTAGTTTTTTTTAGAATCCTTAATGCATGTACCTACAATTAATAAATTTATACTATGTAGTACAGTACTCACTCGCTAATCCGCCGCTCGATAATCCGATAAGTACTATAATCCGCCGTTTTTCTGAAGATGCCCTGAATAGCGTAGATATACAAGAAAATGGAAAGTCATGCGAAATGGTTGCAAATTTACGTAAAATGCGCGATGAAGTTATCAAGAAGATATATTTTGGTAAAAAACATGCAAAAGTAGAGACATTTTTTTCGAAATTGTAATGAGTAATTACTTTAATAAAAGATTTATGTTTGTTGATTTCTTAAATATATAAATAGAGCACACATTTTTGTTTTTTTTTTTCAATTTATTGTTCCTATACATTATAATCCGCCGTTTTCAGTAATCCGCCGATGGTTAGGATTTTATGGTGGCGGATTAGCGAGTAAGTACTGTACTTATAATTTTGTATTTGTTTAGCTCTAATCTTGATCTATCTAATTCTGGTAACACTCTGCAAATCGCTTAGAAAGAGCAAAGAAAGTATTGTAGTTGTTTAGTTTTGACAAAACATTAACAAATCCTTAGAGAAGAATGAAGTAGTTGATTCGTAGGCATGTAAGTTATTTTTACACAACCACGTAATAACTACGTAGATGTAAATTTGTGGAAAATCCTGTGCAAAATTAAGTGTAAAAATGTTCTCAAATGGCGGCTAATAACAGTAGTCATTAGGCGGTAGGTTTAGCCAGTGTCTGCGAGGTATAGTGCTCGAGGGTGCTGGAGGATCTAGATGCTAGTCTGCTATCTACCTAGATACCTAGATCGTAGCCCGCCTTGCTGGTACAGACAATGACAAAATTACGTGAATCCTTTCATTCATATACTAGAAATATTTTGAAGGCAAAATTCATCTTCAAAAATTCACTCGCGGTGAGATTTGAACTCGCGTCCCTGGATACTCCAGTGCTTTAACCACTCGGCCACACGAGTTCCCATCTCGAGCAGCGAATTAAAGAATAATGAATACTTCCCCTGTCTACCATTTTCGACTAAGGCTCGATTGAGTCGCCATCTACAGGATCACTTTCCAGTGATTTACCTTTAAATACAAATGACTAAATACTTCCTAAATCAATAATATTTCAAAATATAAATATACCACTTATAGGTATAGTATTTAATGGAGATGGGCCGCCTATTGTTTTTGCCGACTAACCGGTTTTAAAATTGCCGACTATGTCGGCAATGCAAATCTTCATAATTCCGAGATATTCAGGTTGGTCGCCATTAAAAAACTTCCAAAAAATAGTTTAACTGAATTCTGGATTGAATGAAAAAAAAAATTGAGCTCATATACGTTGAGACATTTAAGCTGACCCTGGTTGTGAGGTGTTTGTTTACGTTTTTCTGACTACCCAATTTCTAACTCTGATACTAATTCAATACATAGGTATTGGTTTTATTGCATAATTGTTACTTGACAACTAGTCGGCACTTTGTGCAGGCTGCCGATTAGTCGGCTTTTCGGACTAGTCAGCCCATCACAAGTACCTTTTTCATTCATTAGTGATTTGTTTGAAAATTAGTAATTGTTTTGTCTGTATTTAGAAGATAATTAAAAGTATTTAGGATAAAAAATAAGACAGAAGAATATTGAAGAAGAAGATACTTACCTATACTCGTATTCCTATTTATTTAATTTACCAGATTTTTAGTTGTTATTGTTTCATACTAAACTATTTAACAAATTACAATAATATTTAATTTAATTTCATAGCAGATTATGTATAAAATAGCTGGAGTCTCTATGTTTAAGGTACTTAGATATATTTTATCCCGATATTATCACACTACGTAAAATCAGTTAGGTTGGAGAGATAAAAAAGCTAAATAATAATCTATACTATATAATATTATAAAGCTGAAGAGTTTGATTGTTTGTTTGTTTGTTTGTTTGAACGCGCTAATCTCAGGAACTGCTGGTCCGATTTGAAAAATTCTTTTTGTGGTTGATAGTCCATTTATCGAGGAAGGTTATAGGCTACTTTTGATCCCGATGTTCTTACGGGTCGGGGCGTACGAGGGTAAATAACGCGGGATGCAGCAATAAAACCGAAAGTCGTGTTAGTTACACTATTTATATCTCAAGAACGGCGGAACCGATTGGAATGAAATTTAGTACAGAGTTAGTATAGGGGTATAAATAAAATATAGGGTACTTTTAATGATCGTACGGATTAAGCAACGCTTGGCGTGACACATACGTGATGGGTTAACAGGAACGATCGCACCAATTAGAATGAAATTCGGTACACATACATTACGGGATAGGAATTTATGCGGGTGAAACCGCAGGGCACAGCTAATAATTTTATAATTTTAAACACTATTTAAATAAATAATCACAATAATTTTATAGAAAAAAAAAAGATAAAACTAATGATTGTACCCGATTTTATCATAGTCATGTACCTTTGAGTAGAGTGTAGGTACAGTCGCGGAATAAAGGCTAGTCTAGTCTACAATTCTCTCTAGGTAAGCTTTTAAACTCTTTAAGGACTGTCCTTTGTTATTTCTTAAAATGTGTCTACGTTGGTGGTCTGGTAAAATATTTTAATTTTTTGTGCACCTACAAATTAATTAAATGATGCAAAAAATACTTATACCGAAATATAGGTAGTAGAACTGGCATTTAAACTAAAACTAATATTATATTACAATATTAACACTCTTTTATAGTTTTTTTAACACGATAGATGAGCGTTTGACAGCCATGTCACCTGATTTTAAGTGTGCTGCGGTCATATTATAGCACGCTCATCTAGAAGAAGGAAGACAGCAGTAGAAGAAGATCCGACCCGTTTTTCTTTTAGTAGCTACACCGGTCTACCTATGATATTGAGGTTAATAACAAACGATTTTGCATAGCTTACATAATACATGTTTTGGAAGGCACTTTAAACAGTTGGTTCCGTTTGTCATCTCTGATAATAGTCGTTAAGGCAATTTAGGGCCTTAAGGCGACCTGAAAACTCTAACACTAACACCCTTAATTATAAAATATTATTTACACATGACTAAGTTATGTGACGTTTGTCTCTGTCTGTCAACTTTGAAACTCCATGTGACAGTAAAAGACAAACGATGCACAGTTATGCAGCGCATTAATTAGCGTTTTATAAATAAGAGGGTAAGTGATCCACACTTACTCCCTTACTTATAAAAATATTATTTACACATGACTAAGTTATGTGACGTTTGTCTTTGTTTGTCAAGTTTGAAACTTCATGTGACTGTAAAAGACAAACGATGCATAGTTATGCAGCGCATTAACTTAAATAGTTTAGTTAGAAGTAAGGGTTAGAGTTTACACTACACGAAGAGAGGAGGAACACAAAGTTTTTATGCTGCAATGTTAAAACATAATATTGATTTCATCTTATATTTTATCGCTGTTAGTTTTTTTTACGTGTCGGTTTATTTAAATAATCTTTTGTGTACCGAAATACTAATATTTATCTTATCAGAGAGGTGTTAACATGTGAAGAGGGCAGTAGTTTTTGTCGTCCAATGGGCTACCACATCTTATACTAAAACGTGTGGGTTAGAGATAAAATATAAAAACGAAAACAGTTTACGGATCTTTCTGTCGACTGATTGTTTACTAATAGTAAAAGTATCTAAGTGACCTATTAGATAGGTAGTTGTACTTTTAAAATACATAAATTTAGCTATTAATCTTTTGTATTTTGACAAAATTTGTTTGATATAAGTATATAAGTCTTCAGAGGAGTGTTAGGTCTATTTAGGAGCAAGATGGTTGCACTTAAACTGGCCAAGACTGTCTGATTAAATACGGCGACCTACCTAGTTAACTACAGCCACAGAGCAGATGTAGAGTAGAAATGTTTAATTCAAATTTCTCTATGAAACATCGAATGACAAATTGAGGTTGAGTGTGAGATTTAAGACCCGTCCACTTTTTTATTTTTCATCTTCAAGTCAATAGCAAAACTGCTTGCTTCGGCCTATGTTGATTTTACTACGTAGTAAAATCAAAATCGTTGTCAAATTCCGTAGTTAAACTACCCAAAACCTAAAACTTAAATCTAAAAGTGTCACAAGGCCTACCTGACAAAGGCATGTCCTCTTTGTATATGGTCTGTGGTACACCAACATACCTATATTAAAAAAAAAATTAAAATTAAAAATCCAATAATGCGTCCCTACGTAAGGTACCCAAAAGGCTGGCTGCATTGCCTCTTTGAATTGCTATACCAATTCGTTGGTCAAAGTTGCTGCCAGCCCTTTTGTCACCCGAAGCTAAAACTAATACTTAATTTTGAAATTTGTTTAAAAAAATGTAATGCTTCAGTTCCCCACGGGCCCAAGGCCTCGATTGCAAACGGCAGAAATATGTATCCATTGCCAATAGAAACGTATTTCCGCCGCTTCGCAAATTCTGCCGATGCCGCCGCAGCGCCAGTCTGTGGTTACATCACATAACCTAACCTACTCTGCTGAAAACTACAGTGCTATGAATACTCAATAGCATTGATTTAAGTAGCTCGTGCTGTATAAATGTTCTAGTTAAGAGGTAAATACTAATGATCGCCCGATTGAAAGTTAGGAGTCTGAGTTGGTTACAGTAGTGTGTGAGAGCGGATATACACGTCTTTGTAATAAACATTATACATCATCTTAGAATCTGTGTTTGGTTTCAACTTCACTGGAATTATCGAAGTAGGCTGCTATTTATAACTAAGAGCGGGAATTTAATACGTATTACATGAGTTTATGTTTTGCTTGGGAAATTTGGACTTTCAATATCTTGTAAATAGTATGTATCCTTCATTTTTTAAATTAATACAACCATTTGACACTATTGTCTATAGAAAAATTGTTAATACAAAGAACCAAAACGTCGGATTATAGTCTGAAATTCAAAAACTTACTGTATATGTATAAGTATACCAATATGTACATTACCCCCCTTACTTATAAACGCTAATTAATGCGCTGCATAACTATGCATCGTTTGTCTTTTACTGTCATATGTAGTTTCAAAGTTAACAGACAGTGACAAACGTCACATAACTTAGTCATGTGTAAATAATATTTTATAAGTAAAGGAGTACAAAAATCGGATTCCGTTATAAAACAAAGGGCTAGTAGGGACATCCATATTGTTAATCACAAACACAGCCACTAAATAACAAATCGATATTAATATTTTTGCTCCTCGTAATATGGCACGTAATTAGCAAAAGTTGGTAGGCACCTGGCTATTTTTATTATCTTAGCTACTGTATTCAAAAGTAGTCAACATTAGAACAATATTAGTATAGTTCTTATAAATTAACTACCTACACAGGTATAGTAGTATGAGTAGGTCAAATCTAAGGTACTTTTTTACGTCAGGGATTTCGTCATACGTTTAGTTCCAGTAACAAGGAAGTCTGAATCAAAAGGACGTGGATCTTTACCTATCATAATCCTCCTTTCAATCTTTTTGTGAGATGAATTTAATGATACCGTTTGTAGGAGCCGTTTGTAGGGCTAAGTAAAACTTCGATGATGTTTTTGACATAATCAGCGTTTCAGAGGTTAAAGCCACAAGCTTAATAGTGGTTTGATTGTTGTTATTAGTAGTTAGCGGCACATAAATATTTTGTTAAGATTATCCTCCTCCTCCGCCAGTAAATTTTTGAAGATGTATTTTTCATTCAATTTTTTTTTGTTGATATGCTTAGCATTGAAAATCGAATTAGGTACAAATGATTACCCTTTCCCATAAAACTTGGGTATGGGTAACTCCATATTTTAATTTATTTTTATAATTGATAGGTAAGTCTTTGACCACTATTATACCTGATGGAAAGCGACGATGTGGTGTAAGATGTTGCACGCTTACCTAGGAGATACCTGTTCACTCGTGACTTGAAGACTCCCAAGGTGTAGACATCCAGGTAGCCATAGATAGATACATTAAGACTTTATTTGCACAACCAACAACAATTACAATCAGTTTACATTATAAAACACTTTATTTACCGGGTTTTATCACGTTTACATACACAGAGAGAGAGTTAGAGAGAGAGAGAGAGAAAGAGAGTTCGAGGGAGACCGAGTCAGAGAGATCGTTAAGAGTTTACATTATAATTTGTAATTATAATAAGTAAGACAAATACGGATACGTATTAAAATAAACATTTTAAACTCACACGATTTGAACTCATTATTATTTTTCCCGGGTCTTATTCGCGTATAATTATTTTTAAATTCTCTTACCTCGACGTTTCGATCATTGTAACTTTCTCAAGGGGAGAATTTAAAAATAATTATACGCGAATAAGACCCGGGAAAAATAATAATGACGTATTAGAATACATACAGACATACTTAGGCAACTGCTTCCATTCCCTCGAAGCCCTCTTCTTTTCTTTTTATCCGAGAAAAACTTTACGTTTTTAATGAAAACAAGGTAAGTAGGTCAAATAGTTGACAGATAATGTAAACAGCCAACTTTGCTCCGTAACTAACCCTTTAGATACGTATCAACACCAAGGGTTACTTTCACACCTACACCTACTAACGCATAACGACTCACCCATCGAATGCCTCTTTGAAGTCAGTGAATAGGACTTTGGATATAATACCTATTGACAAAGGAATAGGTAGATATATATGTAGGTACCTATTGACAAAGGAATAGGTAGATATATATGTAGGTACCTATTGAAAGGTAGAAATAACAGATCTGGCTATATCTATGTCTGTATTGACAATTAGAGACTTGTGAGGCAAGATCTGTCATAGTTGCTTTGTTAATTCACAAGACTTGAATCTCTTAGCAGACCTTTTCCATCGCCCAAGAGGAGCCGAAAATTGATTAAATTATCAAAATTGTAAACAAAAAACCTTTCTAAAAACTTATACTCGATAATTATATAAGGGACAGCTCTTTGTTTATATATTTTCCTTTGATAATTGACAGTCCGCTGTGTTTGCATTTTTGATCTAAGTTTCTAAAAAATGCTATAGGTTCATAGGTAGGTACTTACATCAGACGTATTCATTACTTATCGATAACGACTTCTTTTTTGTCTAGAACATAAAAGTCAAAACTAAATCTTGGTGTAAGTACTTACAGCCTTGGAGTCATCAAGGACTTCTTTTTTGTCTAGCCTCGAACATAAAAATCAAAACTAATTCTTGGTGTATGCCTTGGAGTCATCAGGTCTAGAGTGAAATTGAGTAAATATGTTTTTTCTAGGCAAGCATGTTACACCGTGGATCCCATCGTCGCTTTCCATCAAGTGAGACGAGGCCAAATGCAACCCCATCTCATGTACCTATCTAAATTTTCGAATTCCCGACTGCAATGCAGAAAGTTTCGGGTTCAATTCCCGCCGGGTGCCAGTGTTTATGCTTGAAAGTATTTATTAAGTATACTATTTGTTACTGGTCAGGGTGTTTTCCATGTATCACATGTATATAGGATAAAAATATCACATTTAGTAAATCCATTGTCTATAATATAGTACCCATAATACAAGGCTATGGGGCTAGTTTGAGCTGTGTGTAACGTCGTGCAATATTTATTTATTTAAGTACGTGTGTGTTTTAGTTTAATATACAGGACGTTATAAAGAAGGAAGTCAAATATACGTAAGTGATTTTCCACCCTTTACAAAATTGCCTCCACAACAGCTGACAGTAATGGATTTGCATCGCAATTATTATGATCGAGTCCTCGGTCGGTGCGTGATGTACCGGCGACTGCGCAATGGCGACATCCTCCGTCAATCCCCCACTATCCTTCGGGAAACGTGGCTCTGCGCATGACCGGACTACCAGCCAGTGCATTAAGTACATTGCGTATAGGTACATTCTATAACTAGACATTTTTTATAAGTGGGCATTTTTTAATTGTAATATATTTGCTCCCACAAATAAGGCACGTTAAGCAGTTGCTCGCGGTTGCTATTTCTGGTAGCAGCCATTAGGTCAAGTTAGAGGCCTTAAGGCGACTTAACATCTCTTAACACCAGGTGAGCCACACGACTGCACGAAAAGAAGAATAAGCTCCCATAAATGAGAATAATAAACTAATAACTTACGTATGTTATTTTCTTCTATGGTTTTCGCGATTTTGCATAATAAAACACTTGAATGAAGGCTCGGTTTTTTTTAAAATCATGAATAAAACGCGATAAAGCCCGGTAAATAAAGTGTTTTACTACGTATGTTAGTTAAAATTCATGTAAGAATTGTAGGCAATCCACAAGGCATTAGTATCGTTCCAATTATTACATTACATGAAGCTAAGCCTACAAAATACCATATTTGTTCTATTATTTTTTATTTCACTATTCGCTCTCATCATCCGCCCTCATGTAAACATAATAGGAACAAAATTGCACCAATCCACTGGAGTACCATCCAGTTAATCCTCACTTCCCCCAACTGATTCAATTCAGTGTCTAAGCTGCGCTTGCGACGATTTAGTGTCGCTAAAACGCAGAATTTTCCGTGAAACTTTGGCTTGAAATATAATACAGCTTAAGTTTGTTTTGTAGTACAAGAACGATTAATCAAAATTTATATTGTTGTGGCTGGAATTTTGGATATACTTAGACCAAATTGAACAGCTTTTTCTGAGTAAATAGATATCTTTGACTATAAATTGACAATAATAACAAAATTGCTCGAAGTAATTTAAACCTCCACTACTTAAAACAAAATTCTAACTTAAACTGTTATCGAAACTTTTATTTAGTTGTGTAAAGTGATGGAATTTTGAACATCAAAATGAAAATTACCGAGTCGTTTGTAGATGAAAATGAGATGGTTGTTGTGGTTTCACAGGAGAGGTGAGTGAAAACCTTTGTGATGTTACATTTACTAGTATTAAACAAATTGTTCTGGATTCATTATAAATTTTATCATGAAAATAGTTCGAGTTTTCACATGATAATAATCTCTCTATACTTACTAATATTATAAATGCGAAAGTAACTCCGTCTGTTACGCTTTCATGTCTAATCCGCTGAACCGATATTGATGAACTTTAATATAGAGATAGATGGAACCTTGCAGAAGGACATAGACTACTTTAATTACGATATCACCGCGGGATCGAGTCTTACGCGTGTAAAACCGAGGGGCGCAGCTAGTATGTAACAAAATTCAAAAAGCTTGCGCAAAGTTTGCTGGATATTTTTTCTTACAAACTTATAAGCACTTTCAAATATGCGTGTGTGTGGAAATATATTAAGGACGCGACTCATGTGAAATCCCTTCCGCTTGAATAGTTTTCTTCATAGCTGGTATCAAATAGATCTTTAAACAATGTTTAATGTTATTGTACATGATACAAGAAGTGTCCCCTTCATTTCAAAAACAATAAAAAATAACTTTAAATACCACTATTATACGGGCAAAGTTACCCCTGTTTTACAAAATAAATCAGTTTTTCTTCCAAATCCTTAACCGCTATATTTTCTTATAGGCATCATAATATTAGAAAATACAATACCTAGAACCCCTTCATCGTATTTTATTAAAATATTATTTTAATCTTCGTTAATTATTGATTTTACGAGAAATTGTAGATTTTTTCACGCAATTCCATCTCGCTCATTTATAAGCAATCGGACAAGGACCGTTGATTATCATCTACCGCCGCCTTAACCCCTCTAGGTAATTTTTCATACTCCGCGAAAATAAATATAAATAAATAAATATTGCACGACATTACACACCCAACCTAAGCACTAGGCTTGTACTATGGGTACTAGACAACGGATACACTACATATTATACTTTTTTTGTAAATACATACATAATGTGTATGTTATATGCATAACTATGTTCCGATATTTACAATAAGAGCTAGGTTATACCGTTTAGATGCTTTATTGTATGGTCCTGAAAGCTAAACCCTTTTTCCTTAAGCAAATAAAGCTTTTTACACGACTGCCAATGAAAGTGTTATGTTTGTGATAGATAACTCTGTTACGTTATATCTCATAGTTACATTTATGTGGTTTTATTAACGATACATAGATCGGTGGAGGGGTGGTGTTCTTTGCACGCTGCACACAGCACGATACTTAATGATACTAGTCAGAGCCCTTAGTATGAGTTTTGATAGTTTATAGTCTCGTGAAAATGGTAGTTTACTTCTATACATTATTTTAGTTCATAATTGTTACCGCTCGGGGCGCTGATGGAAAATGTATGAAGCAAACTGCCAGTTTCATCGAGATGATAAACTATCAAAACTCATACTATAGGGCTCAGGTGTCGGGACTAAAAACTATATTAATTTTTAAACTAGTTGGGGTTTTATTAGTAAAGAAATTGTGTTTTTAAGTTTTAGTAATTTCTAACTCGATTTAAACTCACCTACCTAAAGTTTTTTTTATTTTTGGCGCGGGTTTTTTTTCTGTTATTGAGCCTGAGGTACTTTTACATTTCTAATAGAAGAAGCTAATTGGTGCAGTTTTTACCTAAGATTAATCTCATTTATTTTAAAATTATCTATAAAATAATAATGTAGATAACTTTCGAAACAACGAAAATTATTAAGATTTTTTGGTGTAGGTAAGTATTAGTAATATTATTTGTATTTTAACCTGACAATAAGGAACTGTTTCTAGAAAAATACATAACATCCAGAAACGATGCTGGATGTAATGTGAAGTACATTACATCCAGCATCGTTCTTCTAGATGTAAGTATTTAAATATTATTGAGAACATGGTAAGATCAAGTTAGGAATGTAATTATTAAGATTTTCACCTGTTGATTGGTAACTATTTGACGTACCTATAAAATAACAAAATTGATGATATTACAAGATTCCATTGCACCCCTTTAGTCTTACCATTAATTTTAATTTTTAATCGCCTTGTTAAAAACTAAATTAATATTTATGGTAAAGTTGCGTGTTGGCTGCATCCAATTTTGTTGTAATTGCATAGGGGTAAACTCTCAGTGTTAGGGCTAAGATATATAATGTCTAAATTAAATATACTTATGTAGGTGAAAAAGAATTAAATATCCCCAGAATTAGGTCGAAATGTTTTGTTGCAAATATGATATTTAACAATAGATATTAGGGGTTAAAGTATGAAATTGCCGATTTGTACTGAAAATCTTAATTGTTTATTTTTTAAATTTTTAACAAATTTATTTAATCAAAATAGTTGCCATTATTATCTATACATTGCTGCCATCTAATGGGAAGGTTATTAATGCCTTTGCGATAGAACTCCGACGATCTAGACTGCACAAACTGTGTGAAAGCATTTTGTACTGCCTCCTGGGAAGAAAACTTCTTGTCACGTAGATAATTGACCAAATCACGAAAAAAATGGTAGTCCGTTAGAGCAAGGTCTAGTGAATACGGAGGATGACGAATGGTTTCTAAGTGCAGTTCCTGAAGGGTCAATATGGTTTCTCGTGCTGTGTGAGGTCTCGCGTTGTCGTGGAGCAATAATGGTGAAGATCGATTCATGAGTCGGGGCTGTTTTACTGCTAGTTTTGTCAACATGGTTCGGAGTTCGGCACAATAGACATCTGCCGTAATTGCTTGACCAGATCGAAGAAAACTATAGTGAATAACACCATGCTGAGACCACCAAACAGTTACCATTACCTTTTTATTGGTAAGTTTTGCTTTAGGACACTGTTGTGGCATTTGACCTAGGGGCAGCCATTGCATTTTTCTTTTCCGGTTATCATAAAGAATCCACTTTTCATCACATGTTACAATTCGATCCAATATTCCTTCATTTCTGTACCGGTTCAACAAGGCAACACAAGTTTCAACACGCGTTTCTTTCTGCAGATCAGTCAAATCATGAGGCATCCATTTTTCGTATTTTTTTATTTTATTGATTTGACGCAAGTGAGTCAATAAAGTGAGTAAGGTAACGTTAAACCATGCCGCTAATTCCTGGGTAGTTTGACTAGGATCGGCTTCCACTATCTCTCTTAATTCATCGTTATTCACCTGTGTGGGCGGTCTTCCTCGTGGCTCGTTCTTTAAGTCGAAATTTCCATCACGAAAGCGTTTAAACCAAAATCGCACGGTGCGTTCATTAGTAGACCCCTCTCCAAACGCAGCATTGATATTGCGGGCTGTTTCTGCCGCGTTAGTTCCGCGTCGGAACTCGTATTCAAAAATCACTCGAATTTTCGCAGTATCCATCTTTCTTGTCTAAATTGAATAACAAAAACAATTGAAAGTCGATATTCAAATGTTTCACATTTTTTAAAAAAAGAACATCACAGAAACCATTTGAAAAAAGTTTCATTCGAAAACCTCAAACCATGAAGATTCTATGTCAATTCAAAGAACCTATTGCAATAAAACGGCAATTTCATACTTTAACCCCTATTACTTTCATAATAAAACACTTTATTTATCCGGGTTAATCGCGTTTTTATTCATTGTTGTTATTTGTTTAGTGTTTTATTTTATTATACAAAATCGCGAAAACCATAGAAGAAATTAGATTTATTATTATTTTATTTTATTTTTCATCATTTACAGTTTTTATATAATAAAAGCAAACCAAAAATCACAGAGATTTGTCCGGAATGCTTCGTATAAGTACTTACTACTACTAAGATACTACTACTACTGGATACTTTCATATTTGTCATTCAAGCCTAAATCCAAAGTTTAATCTTACGAGTAGGTACGTTTCAAAAAACTTCATCAATAGTTCAATGTTGTTAGATATAAAAAGTGAATAAATAAAAAAACTTATTTCGCGTTATTTTTATTAACAGCATTGTAGCGATGCCGTACTAACGTTTTCCACAATAGCGCCATTATAACCGGAAAATTAGTTTTCTTTCAATACAAAGACGCGAAAACCTAAGAAAAAACTGTAAGTAAATTAAATTTAAATAGTTGCAAAGTTACCTACTCTTAATAAAACACAATATTTAACGGGTTTTACTAGCATTTTACTTAATAACGTCATTACTACTAAAGACCGAGCTTTTGCTAACTTTCCAGTTAGCTTTTTCAAGTTTGACTGAGATAATAAAACACTTTATTTATCCGGTTTTATCGCGTTTTTATTCATTATTTGACCCGAGCTTTCGCCAACTTTACAGTTGGCTTTTTCAAGGTTGACTAATTGGTGGTCAAATTATTTTGACTGAGATGTCAATTTCTAACCGTTATTTAACTTTTTTTTTAATTTGATAGACCAGTTGTTGGATGGAACATAACATAACATATGTAACATAACATAATCAGCCCGTTAATTTGTCCCACTGCAGGGCAAGGGCCTCCTCTTAGAGGGGTTAGGCAGTAAGACGCCTTGGGAGCCTACCTCGGATTGGCGAATGTCCTATGTCTTTGGACTGTGTTGAGTCTTAGGACATGTCGGTTTCCTCACGATGTTTTCCTTCCCTGTCAGAGCGCACATAACTCTTTTTTTTTTTTCTTTCATCATCTAGCGATCAGTCCAGCGACTATGAGTAGATGTGTTGATTGGAGTTTGGGCAGGTTCGAAATCAAAGTCGGGATATCTGTCACTAGACCAACACCGTTCGAAACATACAAACGTTAACCATAAAAAGGTAATGGCGCTGAATCTATTTGTTTCTCCGAAACTTTTCTTATTAAGTCCAAGCAAGACGATTGCGACTTTGCGACCCTTCCTAGTTCCGTGTCCTTTAATTTTATAAACATCGTATCCTAAACGGGGGGTCGTTGACCGTGTTGTGACAAGGGGTGGCGAGTGACCGATTAATTTTAAAATGCAATGGTATGTGGACAACTCACGCGAAGTAAAGCACGCGTAAATATTGTTAACATTCTCGGTTACTTTGACAAGGTCCCCTTGTTCATTTCAATGAACAGGGTATTATCTCAAAAATCTCGGCTTTTGGATAAGAAATGCAGTATTAATAAGCAAATTGAGATCTCTCTAATAAACCGGGACTTGCAACGATCGTACGATTATGACGCACCTTTTTGAATAATTTCAGTTTATTCTCAAAAACAGACAACGGAATTAAAATAACAGATATAGGTACTATCAAAAAAATAGGCTATAGAAGTGTAAAAGTTAGATAAACCAAATATAATTAGAATCTGAGATAAGCTTCCAAGAAAGTTTGAAATTGGTATCCTGAAAAAACAGCGTTTTTGACATAATACTCTGTTCATCTAAGTGAGCGTTTGTCAATGAGGTGTCGATGTTAGTGAGACGATCGTAATGTGTTTGCATTAGAAATGTAAAGGAAACGATGAGTAGGTTTTGGGGATAATATTTATCTGTCTTTGATTTTTCGATTCCTCTAGAAAGAGATATCTGACAAATAAAATGTAACACCACCGAATGAAATACGTCACCATGATATTTAAAAAGATAATAAATCTAAATTTAGAGGATCAAAATTTGAAGGCTTTTGAATTTGGTTGGGTTTGAACTTATTCGAGAGATATCTTTTATACGTGAAATGAAAAATCAGGCATTGGACGTGAGTGTCTACTAGCTTTGCCTCGCTGTTTTATTTGCTACAGTTGTTTGTTTGTAAGTGATTTAATTTTAAAATTTAATTTTTAAAAACAATGACCTACTTCACCTGAAACACAGGTTTCACCTAGTTCAGGTATATGTATTATTTATTGTCTTCCCAGTAATGTTTAAGTCCTATAGTCTATTATGTAACAAAAGTTTATTGAATAAATATTTATTTATTTATTAGTTCTCTTACTGTTGGGATTAATATCTAATATCTAGTTATAACGAATTATTTCAAAATGTTATCTATTTTAAACCTACACATGGGAAAATTGTAGATTTTCGATATTTTATTTCTCGTTTTAAAGGCCGAGTTTATACCGCTCAAGAGAAAAGAGATATGAAAAAAAAACATCAATCGTTTTTACAGTGAGAAAAGTTAGAAAACTATCGTTGTCTGTTTTTGCACTTCTCATTATTCTTTGACGTTGGAAACTCGGCTGAAGATTTTATACGTCTTAAAGTACTTGCGAACTTGCGACCAAATTCAAATTAGTAGGTTATGGGTAGGATGGGAAGGTAGGTAAGTGCTTTTTATTCAAAAGAGTGGAAATCGATTCCGCAGGGACGAGGAAACAGGTATAACAAGGAAATTCCTGTGTCTTTTACTTTGATGTTTTGTAAAATACTCACAAAATAGCTTTCGACGCGGATTGCAGTCGAAAACTCTAACAAGTTTTAGTAGAATAAAACATAATTTCTTCTATGGTTTTCGCGATTTTGCATAATAAAACACTTTATTTATCCGTTTTTATTCATTATTTGAACCGAGCTTGCGCCAGCTTCGAGTCAACCTTGAAAAAGCCAACTGTAAAGTTGGCGAAAGCTCGGTTCAAATAATGAATAAAAACGCGATAAAACCGGATAAATAAAGTGTTTTATTAGAATAAAACACTTTATTTATCGGGTTGAATCGCGTTTTTATTCATGGTTTGTTAACAAATCGAGCTTTCGCCAACTTTACAGTTGGCTTTTTCATAGTTGACTGAGATGTAATTTGTCTATTTTAACATTCTAAAAAGTAACAGTAAACTACTAAATAAAGTGTTTTATTGTGCAAAATCGCGAAAACCATAGAATAAATAAAGTTTTAGTGGGTATTAAATTTAAACGTCTCTTCTGTATTCTTTACTTAATTTCTTCTATGGTTTTCGCGATTTTGCATAATAAAACACTTTATTTAACCGGTTTTATCGCGTTTTTATTCATTATTTGAACCGAGCTTTCGCCAACTTTACAGTTGGCTTTTTCAAGCTCGGTTCAAATAATGAATAAAAACGCGATAAAACCGGATAAATAAAGTGTTTTATTATTCTTTACTTTCTTAATACTATTGCTAGATTCTTATAAAGAACTTTTAAACTAACACGATAGGAGCTCATAACAACAAATCCTCCCTTCGCGACGAAGACCATTGTAACATGGTTTAAACGTCGAGGTAATAAAACTAAGCGTGTTAGTTTAGTGGAAGATACCCCGAATTTCATTCCGAAGCTAGTTAGCTCCAGACGTATTGACCAGTTCTTTCCTCTGGGCATGGCTGACTAGGCTGGGAGGGTGGTATATGTGCTGGGCAAGGCTACTCCACCTGACAATCTCCCGGGTACTACAGCGCTATTAAAATAGCATGGATTAAAAGTTGCTTGTGCTGTATAAATCGTCTAAAATTTGATGAAAAAGGCCAATCTTTTTAATATATAAAAATGAATCCCTTTTTCCCTTGCTCACGGCATCACGCATGAACGGCTGGACCGATTTCGATAATTCTTTTTGAGTTGTGTTTGTTATGGTCAGGAGAAAGATGTAATGCCAGAATTTCTAAGATTGCGGATAAAGACTTACGCTGGTGAAACCGCGGGGCGCAGCTAGTTATTCATAAAATTAAAAAGTAAAACATTCTAAATAATGGTAGACAACGCACATGTCTCAAGAAAGTCTAATCACGTACCAAACCATCCTTCAAGTTTCCTGCATCCTTTGTGTGTTGTTGCACGTCACCGAAATAAACACGGCGGAGGCTTCGCTTATTTCCAAGAAAAAAGTGTGAGGACTGAAATGTGTGAAGCGCATGTGGGAAGTGACATACTATTTT
Organism: Idaea dimidiata; assembly: GCA_949358125.1. Taxonomy (NCBI): domain Eukaryota; kingdom Metazoa; phylum Arthropoda; class Insecta; order Lepidoptera; family Geometridae; genus Idaea; species Idaea dimidiata. Next base: position 6,144,409 of record OX442339.1, on the reverse strand, counting down.
TTTGTGCATATGAAAGCTAGCGCCAGACGAACTGGTAACGAATATAGGTGCTTTTGTGCAACACCGTGTATTGCATATTTTTGTCAGATTTGTTGGAGTAAAGGGAATTTTTCTTGTGTTTCGCACCTTGTTATTTCGTATGCAGTGAAATATACACTAAGTAATAAGTATATTTTTTGACATTACGCAGGTAGTTTAAAACGTTATATTTTAGAACTACCAAATCATAGGTATCAAAACTGACTTTAAAGTTAGTTGGGTTTAATAAACTCCCACAGCAATCAGTGTTTTTTATTCTCAACAGCAATTACAGAAGTAGATTCCTTATTTTACAACAATACCTAGGAGGTACTAAGTTTATTTTAATGGTTTTGTGAGTTGGCATTGTTATAATGAAACACAATATTTACTTCAATGTACGTACCAACATTTCACTAACAAACAGTTAGCTTTATCTAACTATCTCTATTTATCTAACTATCTCTAGGTATACGAAATAAAAAGGTACCCGCTTTACCTACAACCGAATCTGTGTCACGTACGGTCGGCAAAGGACTTAGGGTACCAGATGTATATTTTAGAGTTTTAATTTTATCAATAGCGGTTTAGTAATTTTTAACCGGATCAAAAAAGGAGGAGGTTCTCAATTCGTCGCGTATATATTTTTTTTAATGTTTGTTCACCGATTACTCAAAGGTGGCTTGACCGATTGAGATGGTTTATTTTTTAATGGAAAGGTGGAAGCCCCGAGGTAGTCCCATAAAAATTTAGTGAGGATCTGATGAGGATCTTCGAAGTGAGGACCGGGGATGCTCCTCAAAAAGCTGTATTCAATTCACTTGTTTACCGATTACTCGAAGGTGGCTTGACCGATTGAGATAGTTCTTTTTTTAATAGAAGGGTGGGAGCCCCGAGGTGGTCCCATAAAAATTTGGTCAGGATCTGATGAGTATCTTCGGAATGATGGACAGGATAGCTTCCCAGAATGTAATAAATTACTCGTTTTTGGGCTTCTACCAAAAAGAATAGACCCCTAATTGGATATTCTACGTGGAATTACTAACAATTAGGACGCTTTACTGATATCAAGCAGAATTTTCAACAATCACTGAGCCTTTATAGAAAATCATAAAACTTTAAGATGTGCACCTGGTACCCTCAGTCCTTTTCTGACCTACCTACTTACCTACCTCCATACAACCTAACCCACTAAACCATTGCAGAGTCCACCAATCAGTGTATGATTTTATCAATGAAAGTAAGATTAGGCTAGCAATCTAAATATATCTCTGTGTTTAAACAAAGTCCGTCGTGTCGGCAGAGTCGGTCGGGAAAGTATCGTAGACTCATTGATCACAGAACGGGCGCGGTGCCAACGAAAGCGAATACTACGACTACTATAAACCACGTAGTACGTACAAGCTAAGCTACGTTCGTACTCTTTTACTACGAGACTCTGTATACCTATTATACCTACCTATTATATCAGGTAGGTTCTTTGTAGGTATAGATCCGCTAGCGCTTAGATAGACTCTCAGCGAATTATTATTATAAGAGTGAGATGGGTTGATTGCGAAATTACTGGAAGGAGCAGGACGAAGTATAAGTCTTTAGTGTCTTTTACCAATACCTACCTATTATATTAGGTAAGTTTTTGTATAGATCCACTAGCGTTTAGATAGGCTCTCAGCAAATTATTATTATTAGAGTGAGATGGGTTGATTGCTAAATGACTTGAAGGAGCAAGACGAAGTATAAGTCTTTAGTCTCTTTTACCAATACCTACCTATTATATTAGGTAGGTTTTTTGTATAGATCCACTAGCGCTCAGAAATGCTCTCAGCGAATTATTATTATTGGAGTGAGATGGGTTGATGCTAAATGACTTGAAGGAGCAAGACGAAGTATAAGTCTTTAGTCTCTTTTACCAATACCTACCTATTATATTAGGTAAGTTTTTGTATAGATCCACTAGCGTTTAGATAGGCTCTCAGCAAATTATTACTATTGGAGTGAGATGGGTTGATTGCTAAATGACTTGAAGGAGCAAGACGAAGTATAAGTCTTTAGTCTCTTTTACCAATACCTACCTATTATATTAGGTAGGTTCTTTGTATACATCCACTAGCGCTCAGAAATGCTCTCAGCGAATTATTATTATTGGAGTGAGATGGGTTGATGCTAAATGACTTGAAGGAGCAAGACGAAGTATAAGTCTTTAGTCTCTTTTACCAATACCTACCTATTATATTAGGTAAGTTTTGTATAGATCCACTAGCGTTTAGATAGGCTCTCAGCAAATTATTATTATTAGAGTGAGATGGGTTGATTGCTAAATGACTTGAAGGAGCAAGACGAAGTATAAGTCTTTAGTCTCTTTTACCAATACCTACCTATTATATTAGGTAGGTTCTTTGTATACATCCACTAACGTTTAGATAGGCTCTCGATGAATTATTATTATTATTAGAGTGAGATGAGTTGATTTCTAAATGACTAGGAAGGAGCAAGACGAAGTATTAGTCTGCAGTCTCTTTTACCACGATACCTACCTATTGTATCAGGTAGGTTCTTTGTATAGATCCACTAGCGTTTAGTTAGGCTCTCAGCGAATTATTATTATTAGAGTGAAATGGGTTGATTGCTAAATGACTTGAAGGAGCAAGACGAAGTATAAGTCTTCTGTCTCTTGCACTATAAGACCCAGTCTGTATACCTATTATTCTGTCTAAAGAAGTACGTTATTTGTCCCACTAGAACGTTTGAATAGGCTCTCAACAAATTAATAATATTACAGTGAGATGGGTTGATTGCTAAATGACTAGGAAGGAGCAAGACGAAGTATAAGTCTTCAGTTACTAAGAGACTCGGTCTGTATACCATAACTGCTTATTCAAGTAAGTACGTTCTTTTTATGGCTCTACTAGCGATTAGATAATCAATTTATTAATATTATTAGAGTGGGATGGGTTGAATGCTATGTAAATAGGAGAGAGCAAGACGAAGTTTAAGTCTTCTGTCTCAATCGGCGTATCACTAATTTTTGCTTAACTTCTAGTATAATTCATATGAAATTGCATTCAAATTGACTGTGTTTCTACTATATTCTCCTACACGGTTCTTGAAAAAGTGCACACCATACGGATTTGTTCAGCGGACAGACGTCGGACAAATTTTTGCTTAGAAAACAGACTCAAGCACTTACATACAAGGAACAAAACACTTGTCTCCCAGACAACTTGGCTCTACTTTTCAAGGCACATTTTAAAGCTTGTGTGTACTATGATTGTGGAATTTCATCTTTTCAATTGTTCAATTGACGATCTCTATGGCGCGTCGTGCGAACGCCCGACTGCAATGCGAAAGGTTGCGGGTTTGATTCCCGCCGGGTGCAAAATTTATGCTTAAAAATAAATATTTGTATCTGGTCTGGATGTCTTTAAATGTATCATAATGTATTTATTAGTATATCAGTTGTCTAGTACCCATAGTACCTACAAGCCTAGTGCTTAGTTTGGGTCTTGATTGCGCTGAGTGTTATGTCGAGCAATATTTATTTATTAAATTGAAGGAAACGTTTCTGAAAACAAGTTCGAAATGTTTATTTAAATAAAAATGATTAATACCTACGTAGAATAATAACTTAAATATCCCAGTGATGTTGATACAGCGTTGCCGTTGTAGGTCTGATTAAAATAAACGTTGCATGTGATCCTGTGTAAGCCGGTTTGTGAGAGATGAGAACGGAAATCGAACGTCGGCCATATTGGAACCGGAAATGGTGCTGCCGCCCGCCCATCATTCGATTTGCACCGTCTGCCCTATAAACTGTACACGGTTTGAGGTAATTTGATTACAGGAGAATCTTTATAAGGATAAACTGAATTTAGTTCAGTAATTGATGGATAAATAAGTGGATTTGTTAGTAGGAAACGTTTTCTTAGATCGAGGTTAGATTTGTTGACGCAAAACTAAAAGACATTGGGAACTATTTAGAGAAAATTTACTCATCTTATGGTCGTTAATTATCAGAAAACATTGCATCTTATCTTTTAAAATATAATAAAAATGAATCCCTATTGCGCGTGGTCATGGCATCACGCATGAACGGCTGGACCGATTTCGATAATTCTTTTTGCATTGTGTTTGTTATGATCAGGAGAGGGTTCCTATGAAAAAAAAAATCGGGACTGACCCGGGTGAAACCGCGGGGCGCAGCTAGTTGCAGATAAAGATGAGTTATGTAATAAATTAACTGTTTCGATTGTGATAGCGCGAGGAACACTTATATACAATTTGTAACGAGTAAGTCCTTTTAATCCGAAAGGGGGTGTTCTAGACTTCTAGGCGAACAACTTTTGTTCTACGACTATTGATACATATTTGTTTTTTTAAATTTTGAGATTATGTTTCACTAAAAAAACAGCTGCTTTTGAAAATGAAGATAATTGAAGTTTTGATTGTAAACCATCAAATTAAATAAAAGAATACCATAAGGTGACCTCGAACTCTCAGAAACAGCTGCGTTTCAAGTAAACTTTACACCTAAATTTTTCGAATAGTACTCCGATTTTCCAAAAGCCGTTGTTCGCCTAGACGTCTAGAACAACCCCCTTTCGAATTAAAAGGGCTTACCCGTTACACCTTGTATATATGTGCATAAATACTCAAGTGATTTTTTAAAATTACGTTTTTCTTATTATTAAATTATACGACGTTCATAAAGTACGTCATTTGTAGGTGGTACATAAAAAAAGAATATGAACATGACTGACTAAATACAAAGCGTGTTATTGTAATATTTCCTTATTTAGAAAAGAAAATATATTTTGCTGTACAAATAAAGTATAAATAGGTAATCTATATTATATCTATTTAAAAAAAATATTGTGTGTTTTCGCAATTAGCCATGTAACTGGCCTTTTTGCGTGACTTTAAGCCTATATATCTATGGAATATTTAAAAATAAATCGAGTTTAAGAGCATTAAACGCGATTAAACCCGGTAAATAAAGTGTTTTATTATGCAAAATCGCAAAAACCATAGAAGAAATTATATTGAAAAGCATTTTTATTCCAAAAATAATAGAAACATTACAATAAGTTTGTGTCCGCGATTTTTAGAAAAACCGGGTCAGAAATATCCCAATTGACTTTCAGATAACACGCATGCTACAACACGATAAAACAAAGTTTACGAAACTATTGCTCGATTAGAAGCGAGCGTGAACTTTCTATTATGATTTTACCCCGGTTTCATTAGCATATTAGCATTATAAATAGCGTTGTACTAACAATGTACGCGGAAGGCTTAATTTATACATAACTAGGTACGTATAGTGCCGCAGATCGATACGACTTGTTTTGTTTTGTCATGTCGCTAAACGTGAAGTGAATCACAACAAAACATGCTTCGTAGTTGGTCAGACAGAATGTTTTATGATGGGCAGGTTTTTAATTATTGCTCTTCTATCCTTATAATAAAAGGAGAGAGGACAAAAAGTCTGTACTTGGAAGTAAATTTAAAAAAAGTACAGAAGTTATACTAATACTGAACACTATGTATTCTGTCGACGTACTGTAAAGTGAACGGGACTTGTTAGTACCCTACCCTCACTATAAAAATGTGTTTTAAAATTGACTGCTATTTCTAAGAACCATGTTTGTATGCCCACGTGGTAGGACTAGAGCTTCTTTGATTGCGATACTATCTGTTTTTACCTAGATCCACAAACAATTAAAAAGAAAAGAAAAAAAGTTGTCTAAAGGGCTTAGAAAAATTCGTAGAACAAAATTGTATAAGGAATTGAAAAATTATTAGAACAGAATAATATATTTTTAAAATTCATGTCTGTCTATCTGTTTGCCTGTTTCTCTGTCTGTTCCTTTTAAAAATTACTCATCCGATTGAAATCTGGTTTTCAATATTGAAAACGTCGTGGTATACGTCGTTTGCATCGAAATCCAATTAGTAGAACCCGGGTAATGAACGAAAAAGTGCAACCGCTCGAGAACCGCTCGGCCGCCCGCGCCCGTGATAACGCGTTTTCACTTCTAAGGGTGAAACCGCGGGGCGCAGCTAGTTATTAAATAAGTAGGTAGATTGGAGAGCGTTTAAACACTCCACCGCTTTTTTCATCACATATTTTTAGAAGAAAAAAAAACAACAAAATGTCTGCCTTGACTTTAGGAATAGCTAAACCCAGACGATTGTTTAATTTTTCAATTACATAAAGCTGTATTTGCTTTAGAAAATAACTGCATAAACGCAATATAAGAAATTAATTGCATTGCACATTGATGCAAATTTTAATTTACAATTATTTGATATAACTAATTGTGCCTATTTAACCAACAAACCATACTTTTTTTATATTTAAAGAATACATTAGAATCTTTTTTTTTTTTTTTTTTTTTTTTTTTTTGAAAATAAAGTTATGAAATTACTTAAAAAACAAAATGCAGGCCATAAATCTCGAGGATTTGTCTGGCGTGCTGAAAATCGTTTAAATCTTATGACTACACTTATAAATAAAAATAGTTCATTCCACACTCGCAAAATAACATAATGGACATTGTACAGTTTATCAGTATTTAAAAAATTTTGATCTATGCTCTGGATTGTAAATCTTAATTTTAAGTTTTTTAATTACATTCTGTATTTGTGTCTGTTGTTTTTCCAATTTATTATGTTGTACAAATAAAGATATGTGTCTAAAACTTAATGTCATACATATTAATCTATTTATATCTAAATATATATATAACGCAAAGGTGACTGACTGACTGACATAGTGATCTATCAACGCACAACCCAAACCACTGGACGGATCGGGCTGAAATTTGTCATGCAGGTAGATGTTTTAACGTAGGCATCCGCTAAGAAAGGATTTTGATAAATTCTACCCCCAAGGGGATCGAACTTACACGGGCGAAACCGCGGGATGCAGCTAGTATATAATAATATCGTACCTAACTTCCTACGACGATATTTTATCTCTACAGTAACCTACAATATAACAGAATATTGTTAGAACTTAGCCTGTCATCGTCCAATTTGAGATGTGAAGTGAAGCATCCACTGCTCCTTATTGTGAGGGAAGTTATGAAACTTTGCGAACTTCGTAATTATATTGATTTCAAGTTTCTGTGTGAAATTCTATAAGTTTCCTACTTATTACAAACGCAAAAGGTTATGAGGATGGTATGTTGTTTGTAGATACCTCTGGCAAAAACTACTGAACCGATTGCAATGAAATTTGGAATGTAGATTAATAGAGTTTTGGAACTAGATTTAGAGCAATTTTATTCAAAAACTTAGAGATTAGGATTAAAGCGAGTGAAACCACTGGGCGTAGTTAGTAATCTTTCTAAAACGTTGCTCATGATATTTAAGTTTGTCGGATTAATTGTTACCAACAAATTGAATGATAGTAGAAATCAAGAGAGTATGCGGAGTATCGCTTTGTTTTAACTATATTTTTTGTCGATCTGAACCTTATTCAGCTTAGTAGATCGTAAGCAATCTTATAATTATATTAATTATTATACTTTCGACATTATAAGCTTAGATTTAGTTCTTCTAATTTATAGTTTTAAAAATAATACTATTATTTGGAACTATGTTAACGTAACTTTAGTTCACGAAAGCTTTGTCGAGCTTCAAAACTTTGGACTGGGACACCAATCCGATGAACCCGATAAAATGTGTAGGATTCGGTTTGATATCTACAGACTTTTCCACAACAGGCTTTACCTAAGCCTTTTCAGCAATATCTGTTTTATTTTAGAATTTGTGAAATTTTATACGGTTTCTTTTAAAACCGATTCAGAAGCGAATATTTATGAAAGGATTATGCAAAATTACCAATAACATAAAATTTAAGCTTCAGCACCAAAACCACTAATTCGTCACGAACATTTCCCGTAAAATCCAAAGGTAAAATCATGCAAATTTTAATTTCGTATCTATGATAATTTTGAAGAACTTCGCTGCTGTAAAGTGCTCTCAAATATTAATGAATCGGTTATCGATTGCGCTGTAGAAAACAGGTAGGGGTGGAAATTTTGGCATTCGCCCAGAAGATTTTTTAAGTGAAATATTTTGGCGAAACTCAGGGAAATCTCCCTTGAAATTGACAGCTCCTTAAAAGTTATCGTATTCAGATCTACTAGTCAGCATGATTCGTTTGGATCGGAGTACCGTGTTGCTATCAATTTCGCTATCAACTCGTAAACTCAAGAGTTCGTTGAGATTCGGTGAACCGTAAATGGGAATGAATTTATAGATTACACGAAAGGTGCTCGGTAAAATGAAAATATTAGGGAAGGTTCAATATTTTCCAGAGTATGAACTAATTCATGGGTTTTATAGCAGAAATATAATTGTGTTTTGAGTGGAAATGCTTATAAATACGTCTACAAAAGCTACTGCTAAAACTTTTTAATTACCTATTACCACAATTTGCTTAATAGTTAGTGCGCCGTAGTACTGTAGTCATAACTTTTATGTTAAAAAAGAACAACGCAGTCAGTAGTTAGGTACTTTAAACAAATTTAAATTAAAAGAAGAGGCAAAATACTTTTTTAATTAAAGCGGAAGCTGCGACTGGCGACACTGGTGGATTAAGATTTTATGATTTAGCAAGAGTTATTTCACCATGCAGCTTCACTATCTGCTTCCGAGGTGTATTTTAAAACAGGATAATTTTTCTACAAATTTATTTATTTTTTTTCAAACAAATTTTTAATCCTTAAGAGATCGCCGAGGATTCGCGTGGAATATAACGTTTCAGATTCATAATCATTACAGCGCGCACCTTGCGAGTCAAATCTAACGTTTTACATAACAAGTAATTGCTCGTGGTAAAGAAACACTTTGACAGAAATCTAGTCTTTAAATCTAAAGCTTTTTTTAAATTACTTTTCTTGTTGCAGTTGCTACTCCATACCGGCCAACAACATGTCGGGAGGGTCCCACGTATCCCGGACGACGTTCGGTGGGGCTCCGTCCGAAATCTCAGACGGTAGCGCTCCGCCCCTCCCGAGCCCAGCCTCAGCAGGGGCCGCGCTGGTGTCCCCTGAAACGCTCAGCAGGCATAGCTCACCTCCACCGCTGCCACCACACCCACAGCTTCCAGCACCATCGTGTTCATCTCACCGTGTACATATGGAATCACCTTTGAGGTAAGTACGTTTTGATGGATTGAATTGATGATGAACTATCTTAAAGGAAAATAAATCCACAAAAACGGCCGACGTCGAACAGGATTCGAACCAACAACGCATCTCAACTCAATCCGGGAGTAGCGAGCGACATACTTACCAATTATTAGTCGAATTTTTGCTTCAGTACTTTTACTATCTACATACGTCATCTATGAACGCCTAGTGCAGGCTTAAGCACTTAAAAAAAAAGATTTTTTTCCACCACCAATTGCTTGAGGAATCAAACTTATTAAGACGCAATCAGTTTAGAAATATGTACCTGTGCAAAGTGCCGAATCGGGACAAACAAACAGACAGCAGGATACCAGGTGTGCAGGGTACTCTGCATATAGTTGTTTAATTGTATATCTATTGATGTTCTCGTGAAGTATGGTCCAGGAGATCTTTGTTCTAATATGACTTAAGTCTTAAGTTAGTCATGTAACTAACACGACTTTCTTTTGAAGTGTAAGTACACTCTGGTACACTATTTATAACTCAAGAACGGCTGAACCGATTGAAACCGACCTACAGGATTTAGGATTTTTTATTTAACGGGCAAGACAACGTCTATATGTCGGGTCTGCTAGTTTATAAAAAAATATAAAAAAATACCTACTTATCAATAATTTATATCTAGATTTCAATTAACAGATACATACTGTTTGTCGTTGTTAAAGGTCTTTATTCCATTAATTCCACTCTGCTAAAATTAACCCCAAATTTCAAGGGCTCAAAACCTATTACGTACCTTAATATGTTTGCACACATAAAGTACTGTGCATGCCCTTCACTTTGAAGCCGTCTATTGTCAAACTAATGACAATATATTTGTAGACATTATTAGACGAAGGAAGGGGCGAGACGTGAAGACGGAGGCGTCAAACAAATCTCTTTGCAGTAGTCAAATAGTCTCATTACGAAAATAAACATAAAACCTTCTGATGAACCGAGCAAACAGGCTGCAGCTTTAACAACCTTATGGTATGAAGTTAAAGTTGAAATTAGGAAAAATTATCTAGATTAAACAAAATTGTTAGTGAAGATGTTAGTACAAAGTGAAAGTTATTTTGCGTTATTGTTATTGTTGGTAAATTTGTCAAAAATATTAAAAATCATAGAAAGCTGAATATTTGCTCGCGCCTTTGGCGAAACAGACAGACTAACAAGCAAGTAATTTTAAAATGGTTCCTTATTGACTTTGTAGTTACGGAACTCTAATAATTTGTGGACTCAGTTAAGAAAAGTGCTAAAAAACATTAGCACTTGAGACGGAAGAAGACGGGATAACTTTCGTTTCCATAACATGTTTTTTTTCCATAAAAATATTCCTTTTAATTAATATTTAAGCCATCAAGTGTGTATTTAGTTACGTAGTTGGTATTTTAGTTATCCTTTTTTGTTGTGTAAGCTGTCATGTATAAAGAACTGTACGTTTTCCTATTAAATAAAAAAATAAAACTTGTAATTTTGTGTCTCTACCATCAGGATATCAAGTCCGCCGTCAATGAACCTGGGCGGCTCGTTGTCTCTTCAGCCAGTGGTATACGGCCAAGGATCAGGGCCGATGCATCACGCGCCTCTGCCTCCAGTAAGAAGGTCGTCTCGGCCATTTCAACATGTGCACATTATAAGCGCGTAAGTGATTCCCGCTCATTAAGATACTTGATATATTTTATAATCAGTTTTATGGACACTGATTTCAAAGTCCTATGGCCCTGGAGTGGTGGTGGTGGGAATTTCAGGGCACGGCGTGCCCTGGTTCTTAGTTTCCACTCTGCACATGGGCGGTCAGATGAGAGTGGTCGCTCCTAGTTTCGATCGTCGCTTGGAGGATCTCGACACTAAACGAAAGGAAAGGAATGCTCGACCCAGGTCCGTGTATAATTACACCTACGACCAGTCAGGATAGTTGCACTGCCATCTTTGCAACAAACCTTTCAAAACTAAATTTGGTTTTGCAAGCCGCCTCCGCTCTAATCACCCTAGCCAGGTCAATCGCCGTTGACGGATACGTCAAGGAGGACTTAATTCATTCATTCATTCATATTTTATAACCCTGGTTGAAAACACGATGTGAAAGTGATAAATCGTATTGGCGCAATGATCTATGTCTTTAACTGTAGTCTCAAACATCTAAACTTTATTTCTTAAAATATTTACCATACTTAGGAAATAGGTAGGTACTGTTATTTGAAGAAATGGTTTCAATAAATCCTGCCAAGTACTATATTTTTTTAAAGCTTTAATAAGCTTTAGACTCAAAGTTTTTCAACTAGGATACGACTATGACAGCACACCTAAGAAATAGAACATTACCTATTTATTAATGTCAAACTGAAACTATACCCTTTATTAGAACCTGCAAAAATGAAAACAAAAAAATTATATAATTATTTGATAGTGACAGCTATTTGTTTACTTTTTCCTTGCACAATTGACAGTTCTGTGTTTACATTTTTGATCTTAGTTTTTGAGAAAAAGTACAGGTGCTTTAACTAACTAATATTTAAGTATTTACTTCGCTAGCAGCTATAAAACTTATCGATAAAAGTTAACACCTTAATCACACCGACTTAGAGAGAAAAACAAACTTCTAAACATATTACCAAGGTATTATCAATACATTAAGAGGTACCCTACATACGATAAGCCTCTTACTACCTCCATATTTTCTACCGCGTATATAATATACACGAGATATTTTATTTCAACCATTTCATGCGAGAAAAAATACCTTTGCTGAGTGAGGTGTTTTATTCAAAAAATTGGGCCCACATTGAAAGTCACAAAGTATGTAATATAACATGGGTCGCCGTTTCCGACGTAAAAGTTTATGTTACGTAAATAAAGTCTTGAGCTAGAGCAGTCGCCTGAATGAATGCGTCCTATGTAGCTCAAGTTTACTTTAAAGTTTACGATTTTCATACGAGTATACTATATTTATATACATCGCATATGTTGTATTAAGCTGTAAATACCACATAAACTCAAAATCCCTGAGTTCATCTTTTTCTCTTCGGTAGTGATGTGGCTCACTTAGTGTTAAAAGTTTTCAGGTAGCCCTAAGGCCTCTAACTAGACATAATGACTGTTAGGTCTAGTTAACATAGATAAAAGCCCATGTTTATCGAAAGTTGTTTGATTATTTTATCACGAACAGCACGGGGTCATTCACGGAATGTTGTTGATTTTCTTTGCTGCATTTGAAGTTGACATTGTTTTCTACATTTTGGTGTAGTTTCGTAATGTACAATTAGGAACAAACAAGATTAACAAAGTTGTAGGAAATACTAAAATAGATGAAGATTTAAACGTTCGAAACTGAACATTACGCACGATAAATGACGGTGGTACCAAGATTGATGCTTGGGGGTTGCGTTCTTTGTTACATTCCGTACCCTAAATTTGATCTGCTCCAACGACTACCTTTAACAAATATTCGTCGCTGCTAATAATCTTCTGAATCAATGGATGTAATTAAGTAGGTACCTGTTCCACAAAATTTTAGTAGGTGGAAATTTATAAATTATAAATAATCTAAGCTAGGTTTACCATCTTTGAGATGTCATTAGTCGAGTCCAGAAGACTACCGAAACGCTACTTTAAATGTGAGTTCTACTTAATAATTTTCTTCTTCTTCTTTATATGGTTGGTTTTTCCATTTGGACATTTGCAAGTGTCAAGTATTATCAATATTTACAAGTTGTTTGCATTGAACGAATTGTTGCATTGTTTGCATTGAATTGAACGAACAGTCAAGTCGTCATAGTTAAAGTCAAGTCGAGGGAATCATTGTAAAACGGTGGCCATTTTTTTACAAATATAGTTCACGGACTTTTGGAGACAACGCTAAAGTCCATTTCTTCCACCGACTTTCATTACACTTGTACACCTTCACGAAACTAAATCGATTAATATGAATCCGATATTAAACAATTTTCACGCATTTGAACTAGGTTTCACAAAAATGAAAATTTAGCAACACATCTCCTCAACGCGTTCCCGCCAAAACTCCCCTTAAATAAACAAACAGCTCTCAAACTAAAAAATGGCATACGTATTTTAAATTAAGAAGCTTCTCAATTATTTAAGTACCTCTCACATTTAAAGTGACGTTTCTATATTCAGCTTTTAGAAGGGCTAATCCTCAACCCTAAAAGATTCTATGATCTGATTCTGATCTTGTGTTGTCTCCATTTCGCATTATTCAGGTACCTTTAATAAGTATACTATCCTAAGTACATCTAATAATAAAGCCATAGAACTAGACTGGTCTGTATTAGAGGTTAGAAGGAGATGGGCTGCCTGATAGTGAAGCTCTTTTACCTCGTCCCTGAAAGCTGAGTTTCATAAGTTTAAAAGTTAAGTTCGGAAATCGACTCAAACACCTTTAAAAACCGACTTAAAATTCGAACGTCATTACCCACCATCTAGGTAATTGAAGAATAGAACATATTTTAGAATAACATGATATTGACATGTGAGTGGGTTAGGTTCACAAAATTTAATATATGTCAGCACATATTATGTTTACCCTTGTAGGTACTCATACTTTACTGTAATATACTTAAATAAAGTGTTTTATTTATGGAAATTTTAGGATGGAATTGTTTTTACGATGGTTTCATTTCCCTTCCATGAGTTTTGTGAGAGGAAATGAAAGAAATTCGACGTATAAAATGTATACCTTCGACAAAGTCGTATGTTGTATTTTAGCATAGGTAGAGTACATAGCAGGGTCGTTATATACTTATATTATTTACTTTAAAAGTATGTAAGGTTTTAAGTAAAATGTTTTGCTTAGATTTTCGTTATTTCAATTCAATATTAAATTGAGTGCCCGAAGTATCGCGAGGTTAAGTTTAGTAAGAGGCGTAGTTTTCTTTTGTCAATGATCTCTATGCTAGAGTACTCCCGAATCATCTATCAGACGGACAAATGACGTACCTGCTAATTATTTATTAAAAAAAAGTCGTCGATTAGTACATATTGGTGCCAACATTACATGTATATAAATAACTTGGTCGTCAAAACCAAGCCTTTGCTAGTGCGAGACTATTTCGCTCACCTACTTGTGTTTAAAAAAAGAACTAGCTGCGCCCCGCGGTTTCACCCGCATAAGTCTTTATCCAAAATTTAAATAGTTCTAGTATAAAATCCAAAAAAAAAAACTAAAAAAGAATTAGCAAAATCGGTCTAGCCGATCACGCGTGATGCCGTGACCAAGGGAAATACGGATTCTTTTTAATTGCTGTCAAGGCATTTTTAGAAAGATAATATTTGGTAATGCAAATTAAGGAGACTTCATTTTTATAGAGACCCGTTTGCCCGCTTAGTTACGTATTCAATCCATATTATAAAAGAACTACGTTAGTACTTACCTAATCTAATTTTATCCAATCTAGTACCTACAACCTACTAGATTGGTTGAAACTGATTTAGATTTATACTTAAAGAAATGCTTTCCAATGCAATCCGTCCCAACAACTTCCCAATTTGGCCACGGAATTGGGAAGGCGTTGGAACGGATTCCCAGAGATGCAGGTTCAAGTCCTGTCAGGTGCGAAAAATTTTTTTTTAAAGCATCTAGTATAGTCATCCAAGTGTAGGAAACACTTAAAAATATATCAAAAACTGATTTAGATTTCTTAAAAATAAATTACATTTAATGTCGCAGTGTCGCAACGCAATTCACAGTTTTAAAGAAAATTGCATTTTCTTCAGTGAATATACACAGTAATGAATAGAATTGCACTGTCAGATACGAAGCTCTAGTGCTTGTAAATTAACACGCAGGAAAACTGTCAGCCGTGTATACGAATTTGAACTTTAAGACGAAGAGATAAGAATGTTACTGTTTTATTTATCTTTTTGGTATTCTCTTCGCAAAAGACGTCTTGTGGTTTCCATTTATGACGGGTATGGGGTGGTTTTGTACGTCGTCGGCTTGAGATCTATGTTTGTTTTATGGTTTTGAGTAATATAGGTACGTCGCGAAAATTTTATTTTGAATTATTTTGTCATGTAAGAAACAAATCCTAATATCCGCTCACATGTGGAGATGTGTCAGTAAGTAATTGAAAAAAAGAGAAACGAAATGAATTTTGTGGTACCTTACCTTACTCGCAATTGGTATAATTTATTTTTTGTTTGTGAGATCTTACCAGTATATAGCCGATCCACTACCATCACATCACTATTGCCTATGTTGTTTCTTCCGTAGATTTCTCAATAGTTCTCTCTGATTCGGTAGTTGTCCTTGATTAATGCATTTTGCAGATAGGGATATTCTCTTTGTAGTTTGCGAACAAAATTGTTATTAATAAAAAGGGCTTTTTCGTGTTGGCTTCGGCTCTATGCACGCCTTTCTAATGTTCCATAGCCCCGTGATACTGAACGTATAACAGACATAATAATTCTAATTACTAATTCATAATTCTAATTACTATTTCGTATACACAGGTAAAGTCCTACGATCCTTTTTCTAGATGAGCGTGTTCCATTTTAGACGATATCATCACTTACCATCAGATGAGACCGTTATCAAATTCTCCACATATTTTATTTTTTTATTAAAACTAATAAATTTGCCTATGTGGCGCGTCGGACAAAGGTCCGACTGCAATGCAGATGGTTGCGCGTTTGATTCCCGCCGGGTGCAAGTGTTTATGCTTAAAAATTAATATTTACATATTTCTGGTCTGGGTGGTCTCTATGTATCTTTAGTATATATTTATTAAAAAAAAGTAAAATATTTAGTATATCCGAGTACCCATAGTGCAAGCCTAGTGCTTAGTTTGAGGTTAGATTGCGCTGTGTTTAATGTCTTGCAATATTATTTATTTAAATATTTAATTACAAATTAAATGATATGAAAGACAAACCACCAGCTAACTAAGACAAAGGAAGAGTTGTGCGCTTCCTTGGCAATCTCAGGTTTATTTAGCGCAAACTGCAGGGCTTTTCATAATAAAGCTCTTCTAACAATTGAATAAAATGCTTGCTTCGCATGCATAAAATGCTTGGATAAAATGGCTTTTATAAACAGAAAATAATTCCGTTTTGCATTTTTAGATTGGCAAAAAACATTACGAGTATACGGGTATACTTATTAACATAATTTACCCAAAGGTTTAACACATAACTGTCACTTACCTATATTCTATCTCGAAAGCCGTTCAGTATTTTTTTATTTTTTTCGGTAGGTATGGCTAAAGCTTTTGAAGTCATTTAGTCAAGTATAATTGTCAAGATGTTCTAGTAATAGAATATGTATTTTTTTAAATATTGGTTTAATAACAAAAAAACAAATATTAAATTCTTTATATCTTGAAGTTCTATCATGAAACATCGCTATTATATAAATGAGCTAATAATAAATCGTACAATTCTAAACAGGAGACATTCTATTGTTGGGGACGGAACTCAACAATCTTACTCGTAGAATGTAAGTTAACTGTGCCACGAGAGGGAGGCATAATGTATTACAAAGTTTGAAGTAAACTGATTGTTACAATGCGTAATTAAATGTGCTAGAATTACGTTTCAATACGCACAAGATTTGAAAGTCAAGGTAAAGGAAACGACACAAGAAAACCGGGGAAACTTCTTGTTAGATACGTGTTACCTGCTTAGTACAGTTTTATTGATACAATAATAAGAAGGAAGAGAAAAAAAGAGCCTGCCTGTAACCTTAGATACAGTTTACCTAATAGTTAGTACGTTTCGGTGTTTATACAATGCCTAGGGCACTGAAGTCTTAGCAAATTTCAAGTTTTCACAAAAAAAAGCAATTGTTTTATTACAAATGACAAAAGTATGATAATGGAAGTTAAATTCCCATTACATTCAATCAAATATACAAAGCTGACCTAATTTTTACTGTAAACAAAGCAACGTTCATCTCAAGGTACCAACCTACCTACCAACTTTTTCCGTACTCCGTGGTTTTTGCGTCGTTGTACCAAATCGCAGTAGGGAGCCAATAACACGCCGTTGTCATGGAAACCGTGCGTGCTGAGGGGACCCTCTCGCGTCCCTCGCCCTCACGGAAACCAGTTTCCCGTGACATATCTAAGTTGTAGTAACTTGTGTAATTCTTTGGGCAGAAAGCCAGTCCGAGGAGCTCTCAGTAATTTGGTAGATATCAGCTTAGCGTCCCGGAACTCGGTCTGGTAATTTATGTTATGTTCACAGTATGTGATGTTGCTTTCTTCTGGTATTACGGCTCTGTGTAACTTTTGTACGTACCCGTATAACCGTTTTAGTTTTTATTTATTGTGTGACAATTTTTGATAATCGTCTTCCTTATTAACAATCTTTGATGGGTAGGAATTTAGTATACGTACTCGAAACAAAATGCACGCTACTACCTATTTAACAAATTCATAACGATTGACGTTCGGTTTCAAGCGACCATAACATATTTTGATTTCTGATAGATGGCACAGTAAAATTCTGTAGATTTATATTGACCGTTAACTTTTACAATCGCTAACTTTAATGGTCATTAAATATCTTTTGAAACCGAAGGTGAAACTAGAGGTTTTAGAACTCATCGAGATGTACGTTATATACAAATTGGCTGATTTTCGGTCCAGGAAAATGTACCTAGCGTGAACATATATTTTGCGGTCATTGACACGAAGAAGAAGACTGACAAAAACAAAATACTATCAATCTTATGCTAGAAAAAAATGTTTCAAACGATTTGATAGTACACTATTGAGCACGCAAAACTGGCTTATATTACTCTTTATTGCTGCAGCAGAACGGCCAAAACGAAAACCAAATTGGTTTTTGCCCGACTGCTAACGAAGGGTTATTATAGTTTTGTCTAGTAAAGAGAACAAAATTAAGTAGATTTTAGAGTTCTTTGTCAAAGTAGAGAAACTAATAAGTGAGCTAAACTAACAGATAGAATAATGAAAGAATTTATGTGTACCTTTCGACTCCCTTTGTTTTCTCTGTAAACTTCTGATAGAAAAATAGACATGAATTATTCAGTTTTATCAACAAAGCGTCTTTTCAGAAGCAAAGGTAACCGTCTTTTTAATGTTCGAGCTATTAGTATTACATTACCTTCACACGAAAATATCTTTGATATTTACCTACTGATTTATCGCTTTATTCGAATAAGTTATAATATATTTGCAAATTATTGAATTATTGAATTAGATTTGGATTCTAGTAGGCATTTTATTAATATAAAAACAAAATATACAAACGATCACACATCGACCACATACCTAAATCACCCACATCACACATTTACACATCCATCTTACATTTACACATCTCTCATCATTACATCTTAACTCTAGGAATTGATGGATTGATATTCATGTGTCTTTCCTTATTGATTTGACTATGCAGAAGTTTAATATGATCTCAAATTTTGTCAAATTGTGTGTGGCAGAAAATCATTTTCTCAGGCTCCATCGTGCAGAAGGCACGATATCAGCTGGTCTCCGATGTCATCTCTGATTGCCGTCGTTAGATCAAGTAAGAAGCCTTAGGGCGACGTGAAAACTCTAACAATAGATGAGCCACACAAAAAGATGAAGAAGAATTAACCCCCTAACTGACATAAATAAATATAAATATTGCACGACATTACACACAGCGTAATCTAGCCTCAAATTAAGGTCTAGGCTTGTACTATGGGTACAACGGATATACTACATATTATACTTTTATTTTTGTAAATACATACACACTATACATAGAAAGACAAAGACATCAGTTGAGTTCCACCTAAATTGTAACAAAATACCACTAAAAGTCGGTTAAGACTTCAAATAAGCTGTTGTCTTTGATTTGATTTGAACTATCCTTTCCGTTTCCTTTTCCAATTAAATACTGATTTTACAACTAAAATCAGCACTTTTCAACACATTAATACATTCATCTGTTAATTTTGTTACATCATAACCGTCGCGTCAGAGTTAAGTGTGAAATATAGCCGGCTGCAAATGAAGGCTAAAATCTCGCAAATTAAAAGCGGCTATGTTGGGGCAACATAATTTAACTAATAGCTCACGATCCGTCAATTAATGTTCGCGTACGTCGACAGGTCTCTAATTAGGGAAAATAAAGACCTTAAAACGGCTCCACCTGATGGGCGCCTGAATTATTGCGTTATATTCACATTAAGTACTTTAAAATCAATGGGAATACTCGCAACTGCGATTGCTACGGAGTTGCGTGAGTAAAAAACAACAGCAGTTCTAGGTCTATAATCTTACATAAAAATGCTAATTAATGCGCTCCATAACTGTGCATCATTTGTCTTTTACTGTCACATGAAGTTTCAAAGTTGACAGACAGAGACAAACGTCATATAACTTAGTCATGTGTAAATAATGTTTTATAAGTAAGGTAGTTAGTATTGGGTAGTTAAAAATCGGCCAAGTGCGTTTCGGACTCGCGCACGAAGGGTTTCGTACCATTCTCGTGAAAAAAAAAAACACTTTTGGTGTAGGTATGGGAGCCCCATTTAAATGATTTATTCTGTTTTTAAAATTTAATCTGTCAAGCTATCACGGTTCATGATATACCTACAACATGGCGACAGATATACAGACAAACAGACTGCTACTGGAGTCTTAGTTCTGTTTTTAGTCTTATTTATGTTATTTTATTTTATTTTTATTTGGAAAGCAAATAGTGAAGTATAACAATATAAATTACAAAAACTAAAACTATACACAATTTATGAGCTATCACATATAAAGTCTAATAAAAATACACTTGTTAGTTGCAAATTAACTTATTGACTGCCTGTAACGAAAACAGTAAGGAGACGAACTGATCAAATCGAGATCAGGGTCGGTGGCCAGTCCATTCACAATCATAGTAGTAAAAATTATTTACTTCTGTATCTAGTAGAACTTTTTTGCACAGGTATTATAATATTTTGTAAAATAAGACAATTTTCTAGAATGTAAATTTGGAGCTTTAAGCGTTGTCTTGGATAGAAGTTAAGGGGAATTCACTTTAGACTGAGGTATATAGTTCTATTTTCGAGGAAGATTTTGGTACACTTTGCATCGAAATCCAATTAGTAGAACCCGAGTAATGAACGAAAAAAAGCAACCGCTCGGCCGCCCGCGCCCGTGACAACTGACAACGCGTTTTTGACTTCCGCGGGTGTAACCGCGGGGCGCAGCTAGTCTTTACATAAAAAACAATATCAGCAATTTTACGTCTCAACCTAAGGGGTAAAATATGCTGTCGCTTACATCTGGCTTCATAATCATCGTCATATTGATTACACCAATATTGCAAATATGTAATAAAACGATTTTGCACGTCTTTGATTAGAGAACCCTAAAAATAATAATTGACAGTTGCTTCTTTCGTTTTGATTTCGTGGTCTATCCAACCGGTTTGACAAAAGCTACAATAAAATAAAATATTATGACATTCTTAGGTAGGTACAGTATGCAATAAAGGTCGAATCTCTTTTCATTACAATCAGAACAGCTTTACCAATAGTGGCCTACTAAACTAAACGAACGCTTACTACCGAGGAGAGTAGGTAATAAAAATAAATGACTACCAGCGATTGTTACAGACCTACCAGGAACAGAATTATATTTGTAGGGTTGGCTCTGTGATTATGTCTTGAAGATTTCTTCTTCTTTTAGATGGCTATATTCCATTTGGACATTAGCCAGTGTCAAGTATTATTAATATTTTAAAGTTATCTGCATCGAAACACTCAAGTCTTCATAGTTACAAGTCAAGTCGAGGGAATCATTCTGAAACGGCGGGAATTTATAATGATTGTTTATGGAGCTTTGGAGACAACGCTAAAGTACATGTTTTGCACCGATTTTCACTTTCACTACACTTGTACACCATTACGATAGTAAACTGATTAATATGCCCCCAAAATTAAATAATTTACACGTATTTGGACTAGGTTGAAAATACTTTTTAGAAAATGTACCAGAAAATATAGTGGTTTATATTCTAGTACAAACACGTAACGTACTTTCTCCAAATTCTCCAAAAATCTATTTTGGGCCGATAACATTTACCTATATTACTTACAGCTCACCTGAAGCGAAATTAGTTAAGATAAATTTGAATCGATACGTTTTCGTTATCTGACAACCCTAACCCTGAGCATCCTCAAGGATTAACACGATCCCAGTGACACCGTCACCCTGGATTCATCCATATTAATGCAGTGCCAGTAAATCCAGGATTAAACTTGAACTACTAGTTACTTAATTCATAAGTGGTGAAGGGTTTAGAATACTAATTAGATTACAATATTGGTTGATGACTTCGAAATTGGTCTTATCAGTATAACGACCGTCTATTTTACTGATTCCTAGATGTTTGTGATTATTTTTTAACTCTTTTTGGTAAAAAGAGGGTTAACCAAGATGTATTTTTTATTGCTTATTCAATTTAGAGCGATTATTATATATTCTTCAAGTATTTGGAAAGAAAATGAATTAAAGTAATTCAAAACACTTTGTTTATCGGGTTGAATCGTGTTTTATTCATGGTTTTAAACAAACCGAGCTTTTGCCAACTTTACAGTTGGCTTTTCAAGGTTGACTGTAAAGTTCGGTTCATTTAAAACCATGAACAAAACGCAATTCAACCCGATAAATAAAGTGTTTTATTATGCAATTTAAGAAAACCATAGAAGAAATTATTTTAAAGGAAGTCTTTGTAAAGATGCAGCATTAGTGATAAATAGATACATACTCTTAATAATCTTATAATATCTTATATATAAGAATGAATCCCTATTTCGCGTGGTCATGGCATCACGCGTAAACTGCAGGACCGATTTTTAATAATCCTTTTTGCGTTGTGTTTGTTATGATCAGGAGAAGGATCAAAGACTAACACGGGTGAAACCGCGTTAGTCTTTGATGTAAAATATAATAATTGAAAACGTTAAATCTGAACACACTTGTAAGTATTAAAAGTAACATCAAACGAATAGAACGTCATCCTTTTCTGAAACGAGTTAAAAATCGATGGTTATTGTACGAGCTAGACAATGCGGAAACATGGGTCCATTGGTCATAAAATAAAAGTTCGTACATGTATAAAACTTATATACTAATACGAAGCATTTATCTGAGCATTTGAAATAAGAATAGTTATGGTAATTTTCGATAAAAATATGTTTATATTAGTCAAAAAACGAAGGAAGGTAAATCGTTTTCAAAACCAGCGCCATATGCGGGAAACGAGGGGTACTAGTTTGAAATCTCTCAGGTAAACGAGATGTTAAAACTGCAGTTGCAGCAGTAAATGAATCTCGAATATTTATGTCTGTATCGACCGGAATACAGCTTGGTACCTGAACAAATACTGTATAAGTTGTATTTATTCCCGTGGGCTGGTTCGGAGCACTGGCCGATCGTAAAACAAATGGAGAATGTCTCCGAAGGTATTGTTCCGCCTAATATATTGTTTCCAGACAGTTTGATTACTGCTAGAGTTTGTTATAGAAGGTTTTAGTGTGATTGTGACTGTTCCTGAAGTCCACGATGAATTGTATATATCAGATAGATATGTGAATTAATACTCTATACAAGATGTAACGGGTAAGCCCTTTTAAGCCGAAAGGCGGTTGTTCTAGACCTCTAGGCGAACAACTTTTGTTCTACAACTTTTGAAAATTCGAACTTTTTTTTTTGAAAATTTCGAGGTTATGTTTCACTAAAAACAGCTGCTTTTGAAAATAATGGTAATTGAAGTTTTGATTGTAGTAGACCAAACTAAATGAAAGGACAACATAAGGTCAATGACCTCGAACTCTAAAAAACAGCTGATCTTCAAGTAAAGATACTTTACACTTAAAATTTTCGAAAAATACTTCAAATTTCCAAAGGTCGTAGAACAAAAGTTGTACGTCTAGAACAACCCCCTTTCGGGTTAAAAGGGCATACCAGTTACATCTTGTATAATGGCAAGACTCTATTGGAAACATAATCGATATTGCATAGTGCCCGTACCTACCTACTTGTTTCAATACATCGTAAAGTTTTCATATAAATTGGTTAGACCGATTCACCATCACACTGCTTTGTCATACTTTTCTTTCGTGTAAATTTCAAATATTTTGTACCTGTAGGGTAGTTTGAAAAACACATATTTCGAATTTCTTTTGGTATTAATTTATTAGATAGATAGTAATGTTTTTGGAAATGTCGAATTAAATCTGCCAGGAAAATTAACCTGAACAGGTATTAAAATTAACCTGCAAGGTACAAAAGTTGCCTCGAAGAGATCACTTTAAGCGATAAGGCCGCCCATTGTGCCACCTAGATTTAAGTTGTTTATGTCTTATCTTTTTATTGTAATATTTTAATTGAGCTGTGTTACATACAATAAAGAGTTATGTAATCTTTCTGACAATTTTGTTTTCAACTCTTAAGTACATAATACTTAAGAGTTGAAAACGAAATTGCCTTCATTCAGCTCCTCATGTGCTTCGACATAAAGTGGAAACAAACTATCAAGATTAAAATGCTTTAACAATAAATCTTTGTTCAACAGGAGCGACGCACTTGCGACCACTCTGTCAGCTCTCTACGGCAAGTTGTTGGTCGTGATGGGGGTCGCCTTCCCAATGGCTGAGGTCATCTCCACGTACATCCCACCCTCGTTTTATGAGGTGATGTTTTATTTAGATACTGTGTAATACTGTAGTTGGGTAGGTTTACGTGTTCTAAAGTGTTGTAGTGATAGGATACCTCCCGATCAACATTTGACGTGAAATACAGCTTTTACCCAAGCTATAAACTTAAGGCTGAAATCTATATTGCGTACTTTGACTTTGCTCAGACTGAGCTTAGCAAAAACTAAGCATAAACTTTGAATTGGAATTTATAGTCGAAATTCATTTTGTAATATACCAATAAAGTAAAAAGAACTTCATAGTCATAACATAACAGAGAAGCAAAGTTTAGGTCATTATTTTTGATTGGATTCCATTCTAGCCCCCTTACTTATAAACGCGAATTAGCGCTGCATAACTGTGCATAGTATTGTCTTTTACTGTCACATGAAATTTCAAAGTTGACAGACAGAGACAAACGTCACATAACTTAATCATGTGTACTTAAAAATATTTTATAAGTAAGGGAGTAAATTTAAAAAACTTGAACTTTTTAAGCAAACTTTAGGATAGTTGCGAAGATCGCTTTATAAATACCAAAAATTGTGTTAAAATTACTTTAGATTTGTACCTGCATATAACATTATAAACACCTCAAACTAGAAACAAATACCAGATCACAAAAATCCTGTTCCATTATGAACTTGCATACTCTTTTACATTTTAGAGTTAGGTAAGCTTACCACTCCACAAATGTAGTAAAAAAAACATACAAAATTAACATCTATACCTACTGCTGGAATAAATTGGGTTACTTAAAAGCTTCTTCTTCTTTTTTTCGTGTATTGGTGTAGTTCACCCAGTGTTAGAGTTTAACCGAGATAGATAACAACCGAGACCAACTGATTAACATGCCTGACTTGACAGCAATCTTTAGAAGTAGGAAATAAAAGATTATTATTTGTTAGTTTACCAAGGCTTTACTGATAATTTGTTTGATATCTCAGGGGTTTTACCTGTACCTCTACATCGGGAGCATGGTTTTCCTTCTCTACATGTATGCGGCGCTTGTCCGGGAACGATCAAAAACGGCCTCCGATAACACATTTACAAGTAAGTTATGTTTTATGATCAATTTAATTCACCTAAGGCTACATTTCAATCGAACTATTTTTAAAGAAAAGATATACACAAAAACACAGCGCAAGGTCTACGTCAAGCGGGATTCGAAGCAACGCATCTCAATCCAATTCGGGGAATGCGACTTAGGCCTTTTAGTCTACTGACGCGGTGACTCATACGCCGAATTATCGCTTTAATATCTTTTCCATTCACTACAACTTAGTCATGTTGACGCCATTCATTTAAATCGATTAAATATCCTAATAATTTCTTGTGGTGACTTCTTATTGGAGGGCATGTACCGAACCCACACATCCTAATTATGTTAGTGATCCATTAGAATGTAAGTAGATGTAGTAAAAACTCATAGAATTCATTTCAGTTTGAGCGTGATAACAAAAACGAATCAAAGTACATATCCAACTATCACGTTTTTTTACATAATATGACCAACCAAATAAAAGATCTAAGAAAAGATCTATCTTTGCAATTCCGAAGTAGGTACATTATTTCAGACCGGGCGAAAACGACCATTTCTACTAAGGTTTTCACGCGATTTTTCCTTCAGTTTTAAAATTGCGTCATTACCCTTTCAGAGATCTCGTGAGAGTCTAATAAGCGAGTCTGAGTCGACAAATTGTCGACAGCAGTTCCTTTGATCGTATTTTTCACGAATTTCTTACTGCGATTTGAAATTACATGACAAACTTTCTCTTCATTGACTGCCACGTTAATACATTGGCTGAGACATTTAGAGAAATGTAATCGCTTTCTAATAGAACATTCTTTGTCGCCTAGGTTTGGAAATGAACACTGTCCGTTTAAAACGAACTTTGATTCACATAATATTGGTAAAGATTCTTCCAGTCTTTAAGATACTTACTTTACACTCATTAAGATTTTCTTTTTAAACTCATTAAAACTTGCTAAGCTTTAACCGCTCCTATCACGGATCCTCTTTAGGTTGTCTCTTGTTTAGCTGTTTATAGGTACTTGAGTTTGGCCTTCTGTTTTGGGCCTATTTTTGCTTCAAATTCAGATGTAGGCTTAAGTGGGATAAAGTTTTCAACAAGGCTTATCCCGAAAAACTTGAGACGTGACGTTGCACGTATTTTTCCTTGTTTCAGTTTTACAGGCAAAATATCAGTGGTAAAAATGTTGAATTCACCGGAGAAATAGTGGCACTTTCCTTTTTTTACAGTCCCGTACATTTGTTATTTAAATGACGCGGAAACCTCGGAGGGCTAGCCGCTGCTGGTAATAGGGAATGTTGTAGTTGAAGTCTAATAAATGCATGAGTTTTACATTTTTTGATGAGAGTACCCTTTTTTCATTAAGTTTAATGTTGATTTGGTATTTTTAAGCGTTTTTAAAATTTTAAATATTTCTAAGAAGTAATTTTAGCTTTTTATATGTAATGGTTTATAATCCTAATTAGTTTTTAGAGTCATTCAAAATGGCCCAGTTATAGGACTAGTTGCAAAAACACAGTAAAAACTTTACTGTTTCAGAGTTTGATTGATGAAATACTTAAATCCTTTTGCATCGTTTCAAGACCAGAAATCAACGCTTACTTTCTTTTTATCCTCTAGTTTTTATACAACTTGCAACCATACACAATCATATAACACGATATTGGATTCTGTGAGCAACTAGAAATTTGGCGAAGTTTGCGCGTGGTTTACCTCGACCTAACAAATGTTTACTCAGGTAGACGTTATGAATTAAATTTGAAATTTAATTTTATTACTTGCGAACCCCTGTTGGGAGATTGGCTGCGTGTCAGGGTGGAAACTGGTTGTCCCACAAATTATGAGACAAATCAAACAGAGGTGGTTGACCTCTGTAAAAGCAATGTTTTATCTGAAATATGCAAGGAAACGTAGTATTTTATCTTCAATATCGGTTCCTAACAAAAGTTTAAGTAGATAAATATTCTATGCATTGGCAAAACATTTTTAAAATTATAACACAAACTTATAGTAACGTCAGTTATGTAACTTAAATTATGATTTATGGTTTTATTTAAACTTTAAACCAATATTTTAAAATGAAACCGAAATTATTTTTTAGTTTTAATGGCGTTGTTTTTATTATTAACATCACTGAAGTTATGCCGTTCCTGCGTTTCCTTTCAATTTAATATCGCGAGAACAAAAGAGAAACCCAATCTTTTCAGTTTGTATTATGATTGTCTACATTATTTTTGAAGTGAAAACTTCTTTTAGCCCACCGCAGTTAGGATGATCCGTCATGCTCGGAGGTGAAAGGTCAAGTGAACCCGGGACCGCCGTTCGGGATTGCGATTACCAATGAAGTTTTCACTTCTTCAGGTCTTAAGCACACACTATTTTTTTTCTTCTAGAATCGGACTCCAGCACGGCTCCATCAGAATCTGACTCGTGTTCCTCCCGCACGGAGCAGAGCACCACAACGACTCATCTTCCACCTCAGTTGGCTGCTAAACGGCTGTCCCTAGGCTTTGCTCTTGCTACCAGAACTCACCATTATGGAAGCTTCTATCTAAGAATGGGGGCTGTCGGTAAGTAAATTAACTGTTTAAACCTAGTGGTAAACTTCCTATTACCCAAATCAGTGGCTATTCCTGGATAAAGTCTTCATTTATTAACTTGCAGTTTCTGCGCGTATAGTAAAATTATTCTTGTACTGAATATGGCTTAAAGGAGAAGCCATGTTTTTGACCGTTTTAAGTTTACGTAGATTTGAAACTTAAAATTTCCACAGTAAGTGGTCAGTTTTTAGCTAGGCTTTAGCCCGTAAGAAGCCTTAAGGCGACCTCCAACCATTGGTGAGCCACACCACTATACGAAAAGAAGAATTTACTGTATTTTGCCTAACGCCAAAAGTCATGTTTCATAAACTGGGACAATATTTCCAACAAACGAGCTTACAGTGTCAATTAAAACTTATCTAGCAACAATGTCTACAAGTTGTCTAATACAATTAACCCATATCAATGAAGTTTACTAAACAACTGTTGATCTGTGTCACGTTCTAGCGATACTAACATCAGAAACTTCTAAAACCAGACCGAGTAGGCAAGCAAACTAAGATAAACTTTGTTGAAAACCAATCTCTGCTGTCACAGGCTATGTAGGTAAAACATTTGGAAATAGATAATTAATTTATTCCCTACAGTAAGGCATTGTTAAAATATATGTATAAAATTCAATGTCAGGACATTGACTGACTGACTGACCTATATAACAACGCAGAATCCAAATAGCTGTTTCTAAAGACATGGAATTTAGAGAGTTAGTTTTTTGTGGTGTGTAAGGATCTCGGGTAAAATTGCCGGACTCTGCTAGTATACTCATAAACGTGATGAGTTAGGTACCTACCTTAACGTGAAATTGTATAGAAAATCAAAGATTTAACAATATCCGCTAGCGGCATTTTCAATTTTTCAACTTTCCATGTAATTTAGAT
The DNA here is from genome assembly GCA_949358125.1 of Idaea dimidiata. Lineage (NCBI taxonomy): Eukaryota > Metazoa > Arthropoda > Insecta > Lepidoptera > Geometridae > Idaea > Idaea dimidiata. The sequence continues at coordinate 6,116,026 of OX442339.1, read as the reverse complement.
GCAGCTACCGAAGTTTAGATACTCAGTTTATGAATCTTATATCTTTTGGCGTAACTTTTGTTAAGTCAGCTTTAAACAAAGGATATGAAGATATAAAAGATTAAACGGATTTGCTGGAAAGTGCAGAAAATGTTACACTTTATGAGCGTAATAAAATATCTATACTCGTGTCTATCTAAGTAAATATTATTATGGATGATAGATTGAATTGTTTTGCAAAGACTAAGGCCAACATACATGAATAGCCCAAAATATCGACCGATTGGCCCCTCTTTGGGACACGACTATACGCAACAGACCAAGACGGCGATTACGAAATGATATTGAACCCTTTAAAAAATAATGGTCTGCAATTACCCTTGACTGTGATAAATGGAAGATAGGTAGAGAGATCTTTGCCCCGTAGTGAAACAGTTTAGGTTCTTAATAACGAATAATAAAAAGCTTTAATTGCAACGATTTTTTCTTCCAGCATTCGGCATAGGGTCTATGATCTACTCAGGCCTTGAATTCGGTCAATATTGGGAACTAGAAAGGAACACCAACTGTCACAACGTACTTCTCGCTCTAACACCAGCCACGAGGATGGCGTTCATCTTCATACAAATGTATTTTATCTTTCTGAACAACGAGGTTCGTATATCAAGAGATTTATTTCCAAACTGTTCCTGACTGACACAAAGAGACATGAAATTAGGAGGGAATGTTCTCTATTAACTGTAGGTATCCACTAAGAAAGGGTTTGGGCGAAAGGGATCAGTACCCATATTATCTATCTGTTGACGTCTGACAACAGTGGAAAATGACAGGCACTATGCAGTACATTGCTGCTTTGAGGTGATCACCGGTAATAACCACGTTACGTGAAAGCAGCAATGTGCTGCATAGTGCCTGTCAATTTCCACTGTTGTCAGACATCCACTGGATAGATAATATAGGTGCTGATCTTACTCAAGTGAAACTGCGGCACACTGCTAAACAAAATAAAATTTAAGGTCTACGCTTATGACCTACTGAAAGATGGAAAAATTGATGTTTCTGTGTTTTTTCCTCTTTCAAGAACACGCAACTAATTACATTATACTTATCAACATTTCAGATGAAAGTATACAAACACAAGATTGTAGCCCGCTTTGGTTTGATGCATATGGTGGGAACAAATCTCAGTGTCTGGTTGAACGTGTTGGTACAAGAGACAAAGCATGAGATTCTTACCTTTTACGATCCTGAGAATAAGACTATTGGACTGTCGCATAGACTTGGTAAGTATATACAATACTACAACTCTAAGGGCTCCTGTGCGTCTGGGGTGTTTTCTATGTATAGCTAGTCTTTAATATATAGTACTAGCTGGGCCGTTTAACCCGCGTAAGTCCTGTTTCCGGGAGAATATCGGGATAAAAAGTAGCCCATGTGTTATTCCAGATCTCCAGCTATCTATATTCCAAGTTTCATCGCAATCGGTACAGTAGTTTTTGCGTGATTGACTCAATCAAACAACAAAGTCACAGACATGCAAACTTTCACGTTTAGTAAGAAGTAAGATTGTTAAGATATAGGCTATATTCGCACAAATTCCGAAACCATATTAAATAGTCACAGTTATAAGTAGACGTACCTAAATGATCATGTATTTGTATATACCTATATTATGTTCTTAATGGAATAAAGTAATTGACTATTGACTTGACTATAGATAAGTTGTGGCGGAGTTGCGTTGTCGTGAGTCCTAAATTCCCTTGACAATTATCGTGGAAGTGGAAGACAGTAGTCACAAAATATTTTTTTTAATACCTGGTATGGATTATGGTTATGTCAAAGTCTTGACCAAACAATTATGAAATTCGTTTTTCGGTCAGTGGAGAAGTAATTTTCTTAAGTACATTTTTTATCCAAAACTCATACAATAGATTACCACTTACCTACATTCCACTCAGTTATTTTATTTCTTAAATTAGGATTTTATCATATTGTACTATTTATTTTTATTTATCTATCTTGAAAACGTAAAAAGCGGCGGTATGATGCTAATAATCTCTTGTTATTTATTTCTCTTAAGGGAGTTCTTGGTTCATTTTTCTTTTCTTATAACGCGTTAACGCTTGTAAAAAATAGCTTCTCTGTTCGTAATTCATCCTCATTTAAACCAAAATAGGTGAAGTATTTTAATATAATAAAATACCCTGGATCGTATTACCCTCTTTTGAATTTTATTCACCTTTTATTATTAAGAATTTTGAGAATTCTACTTACAATGTTAGCTTCACTCGCTTATTTTATGATTAAGAAGTTTTTTGTTCTTGAGAGAAGGCTTTCTTTCTAATCAAATACTTTTGATTTTACCTTAATTACGTTAGTGTGAAATGCCAGGTTTCAATGCTCATTGATCAATGACTTCAGTTACAAAGTTATGTCAGTTGCGATCCGATCTACTGTTCAACCATGGCAAACGTTTTGACCTAGATTCCCCGGTGTCATGCTTCCGGCATATTAATCGGTATTCCACGCCAGCCTTATGTATTGTTAGAATTTAATCAAAATTTACTGCATTTCAGCGTTTCAAAAGGCATTCACGTCGCACGGCACAGAAGTTTTGCCATCTCATCCTTCTGCGGCTCATCTAAGAGTACCTAGAGGATTAAAGGGACCACATCATATTTTTGAGTGCCGAAGAACGAACATTATGGGATCATTGGTGCAAGACGCTTCGCCTTTCCTCTTCCCTTGTACCATCGAGTACTCTCTTATCTGTGCGGCTATTCTTTACGTCATGTGGAAAAATATATCAAAGTACCCTTCTAAAGATGTTGCGGCAGCTATCGCAAAAGCTCGATTACTCGAAGGCTTGGCTTACAAGAAATCCCCACATTTGTACAGTGTGGACTGTGCTCGAGCCCACAAAGGCCTATTCTTTGGTATTCTAGTCCTGGTGCTGACAATAATATCGCTTATTTTATTCTTCGTTCTCGTTTCTAAGAAAGAATATGCAACGTTAGCTGTCGTCGAAGTAAATGTGTGTGAGTTACTGTTGTATGCGTTGACTACACTGGCCAGTTTGGCCGGAATGTTTTGTGTAAGAAATTTGAAATACGACGGCAACAGGAATTTGGAATTGGATAATATTCTCCTCGTTGGTGCCCAGACTGGCATGTTCATTTATGGAACATTTACGATCATAGGCGGTCATTTCACAATAGAAAAGAATACTATTCTTATATTGATAACCGCACTATCGTCCTTGATTCAGACGACATGTCAGACTATGTTTATATTGGATGCTAGTCGAAGATCAGCTAAGACTCCGGAGCAGTTACGAAAAAAACCGGGAAGAGAGATTGTCACATTTCTCTTGGTGACCAACTTGGCTATGTGGGCTATTAACACTTTGGAGAAATCTCGTGCGGAGTCGCATCCAGTTCAGTTGCATTTCTACGGGCTATGGGCGTGGACTATCATCACGCATGTCTCAATGCCATTGGCCATATTCTACAGATTCCATTCCACGGTGTGTTTGTGCGAGATTTGGAAACGTGCTTACAAGATGAAACCAGCCTACATGTAGCGATGGGTCCGTCGATACTAACTTCGAATATTCGAAACGAACTGTCGTTGTAGTAGATGGATGTTGTGCCATAGATTCAATGTTTACCGGATTGATATTATTATTAATAATTGTAGTATTTATTTGATCTAAGTGCTAAGTATAATCAATGATTATAATATTCGAATCAAACTATGGTTGTTTTGCCATAGTGTCGATGTGTACCGGATCGATATTATACCTATTTTATATTTTGATCTAAGCGTAATCCGTGATATTTGTTTCTTGGTGTGTGGTACATTAGTTTGAAAGTTGATCGCTACGTTAAGTTATTGTATTTGAAATATTTTAATGTGTTATTTATTTGTAGCTTTATTAACGCTTTAAGTATCATTTGAATTGATACGAGTTATTATAATCGATTACAGTATTCCTCATAACGGGTCAAATTTCGTTTAAGCAATATTTAAATGATGTTGATTTTCTTCTATTGCGACTGCGTTGTTATTGATTGATTATCGTTCTATTGTAATTACATTGGATTAATTGTATTTAAAAATATACCTAGTTATGTGTTTAAGGAATATTATCAAGCTTGGTTCTAGTTAACAGATTTTCCCACATTCCACAGTTTTCTCTTTCTACCTAAGATTCATAAGTTTTGTTCTGGGTTTTTGGCTCATTTATAAAAAAGCTCTTAAAAGCTAGTGGCATATTATCTACAGGTTCTAGACTAAAATTTGGAAAGTCTGATATATCTGAATCACATTTAGCCACGAGTTTGTTATATGAGCCATTAACCCAAATACGCACTCAATATTTCATACAATAAAATGTCTTCCATTAGGTTATGTTATACAATTTTGTTACAGCATTTTCTACAACAGGTGTTTTATACCTACCTACTAACAATTAACACCATAGCAGTGGGAACAAAATTAGTATCGACCTAATACCTAAGTAGTATGTTTTTTGATGAAATTTACTCGAAAAAATGTAACCTTACAATCTATGTCCTACGGTTTTACCGTTAGAATATCAAAATAAGTAGTCTATGAAATATAATGGGATTGTGAAATATTTAAATTTGAAAAATCATCATTTAAATTTTAAAATTGTAGGTGTACTTTTAACCATAGATTTTGAATGTTAGCATAAAATAATCGCAATCTGTGGTTTTAAAACAACTGCATTGTATTGTGCTTATAAACAGATCATAAGAAACTTTTCTATTTTAAATATTAGTAAGAATGGTTTTGTAATTGACTTTTTAGAAAGGTAATGCATAGTCTGAACAATAAATTAGAACTTTAGCGATATTTTTGCGATAAAAATGTAACGTCAGTATTTTGGAGAAAATTTTTAATTGTAGAATTATGTACCGAGGACCCAGTAGTTAGGTAAAAACGACACCAAAGTTTTATATTATGAAGTAGATTGGAAATATTATGATATGACATATACAGAGCTTACTTATTATTAAATAAAGAATGGTCGTGATTTTGAATTATTTGAAAATACCTAATTAGACACCAAACTTATGATTGCCAATAGACTTAGCTATTTCGTCCATGTTACATTGTATGAAACGCATATTTACGCAAATCAAGTATTTATTTAGGGCAAATTATTATAGCGAGAAGATTTAGCTTTGCTTTCTAATTTAAAAAGGTAAGAAAACATTTTTTAATAATGTCGCTTCAATGTATTCAAATCTTATCAGTCTTTTAAATAAGAGTAATCGTAGCTCGTTTCTAAAAGTACCAAAAATTAAGCAAGTGATGTGTATTTAAAATCGTTTAGAAAATTTACAGATACGAATTCAGGTACGATATTATGAACGAATGACAGATCATCTAAGTTTAGGTACTTACTCCATTTAAGCAATTGATTTATACTTTATACTGTTAGCTACTTGTAATTTCTCATTCTATTCAGGATGTGACTAAATCCTATCTAAGTATCCTATCTAACTCGTAGTAAATCTTTGCTCAAACTGCTACAACAAAACCTAAGTACGAAATACTTAAATTTGAATTTTTATGTCGTAAGAAATGAACAAGTTCGATTCCCGAATAACTTTCCAAATAATATTTAACGATGCGGTTTTGGTTTTAATTAAAATCGGCCTCGAAACTTTCTTGTTTTTGTTGTTTCAGATTCTGACCTAAAAGATGAACTTCTAAAGTATCTATTCTTCGTACTTGGGTAATTTTTTGATGAAACTTTTTACTTCAGCAATTTCTGTCTAATTAAACTGTACCTTATTGATCTTTCAAGTTATTTCTGCAGAATTTTGTGTTTCATCTATAAATCTACGCATTCATCTTCTATTTAAATAAGTACGTAGGTAGGCTTTAAAATTAAGATATATGTATAATATCAGTTTCGATTGTTTTGTAAAAAGCTTTCTCCCATAGGTATGCTAAGTTTGCTCCAAACCTGTGACTAAACTAAATAATTCTTACAGTTCATATAAAAAAAGATACATTTAATGGAAATTGTATGAACTATCGACACGAAGCGATATTCAAAAAAAATATGTATGAACCCTTTATGAACCCGTACGAGTTAACTTGTATAGTAAGAACTTCACTTTATTAAATAGGTAGGTTAAGCAGTTGCTATTCATAATTATTTATTTGCCCGTTTTTGTGAGGTTTCATTAAACGAAATTGTTTAATATCAGTTTAAGATTATATTTATGAGTACTTAGTTAAGTGCATTGTTTTAGTGAAGTAGTAAGTAAAGCTTTATGGTACACCGTGTAATACTCAATGAGATTTCAGATGGAGACTATTTAGATTTTCGCGATTTTGCATACCTAATTAAACACAATATTTAAGTACAGGGTTTTACTTGCGTTTTATTTATTAATGCCATTGTTACAATTTAAAGAGCTTTTGCTACCTTTACAGTTAGCTTTTTTAAGGTTGACTGAGTTGAGAATTTAAATAATTTCTAGTTAACTCAAAAAGCTACGCGTTTCGAAGCAATGGAAACTGTGCTTGGAAATTTAAACAATCATTTTTTTTATAACATTTTACAATGCCATTAGGTATTAATAAACCGCGAGTTAAACCCGGTAAATATTGTGTTTCACGGAGAATATTTATTTTATAATTTATGATTAGGTACTATTACTATTATAATTTATTTTTAAAAAGGTTTTAGCTTTACCTGAGCAATCACCTCCATGACAAAGTTAGGTATTGTTTAATATTGGCATAAATATAATGGCTTTAAATATTTTTATAGTTTGAGATCGAACTGCATAAGACCTCGAAATGTATCGTAAATAGACACCTATGGTCAACTTTGTTACAATTACAATACAATTTGAAGATAAAATTACACAAAAGCAGTGAACGGATAAGCATGGAAGAAGCCTTTTCATACTAACTCACCTAAAATAATAGCGCCATAACTTAAATACGAAGTATGCATATAGTATGCATAACTCAAATACGAAGTATGCATATATACACAAACTACACGCCACACTATTAGCTAAGCAATTGGACCTTTGTTTATATTTTCACCAATTGGGTGTTGACCACGAGGACGGTCTGGCGGCAATACGCTGTTCTCTAACGTGATTGGTTCTTTGAATGACACGATCCGAGTACAACCGAACTGACAGATTTGTGTCGCGGCACAATTTTAATCATCGAGGCCTATTTCACGTGGTGTCATTTTAAAGTGTAAGGAATACTTCCATGCTTATCCGTTCACTGCACAAAAGTTATTTATTGAAATGCCGTAGAAAGTAAGCTTTTCTATCACGTTTGCGTAAACGTCAAGATTGTAAGAAATCTGAAAAGCGCCTCTAGCGGATATAATGTGAACTTTCTACTGCAAACTTGATAAAGCCCTCTACGAGGGCTGGTCTCAATTAGATGCAAACACATTATTTTTAGTTCTTATATGATTTAGTTAGATATTATTATATTTAGCATAATGAGAAACCAAAAGTTCGTTTACTAGATCATTTATAACGTAATATTTAATCATTATGAGCATTTTTTATATAACGAAATGCATTTTGTAAATGTATAGTGATATTAGATTAATGTTTTTAATTATATATTTGTGAACTATTTATTTGTTTAGGAAGAACCTGTGAATAGAATTTTTGGAATAAGATTATTGTCACTACGGTGGTTAACATGCAAAATAAACATTAAAATTTCTTGGAATCAAACAGCGTTTTGTGTTACAATCCTATACTTAAGTAGAAAGGATACCTACTCCTTCCTCCGTACATTTTATTATAAACGTAGGCGACTGTTTCCTGAATAAAGACATTAGAGAAAATATTATTTTTATGTGATAAAACGAGGAATGAACAGATTGGAGATCTAACTTCTCTATTTAAATTCGAAAAAAAAAACATTTTGCAAGGTTACACTACACAGCAGCAGATGCACACAATGACATGTTCCGTACAGAATTACGTATGATCGAACTTTAAATCGACCAATAGCGGACGATCTGTGGTGACAGACTGGCAGTTGAATCATCGTTTTAGGCCCCGCAACCACCGTTTGCATGGAACATTTTTTCAAAAGATTGCTACTTCCATATTCGAGTTCGTTGCATAAAACCTATCTCAACCATAGACCATGCCCATACGTTTTTTTAAATTTTTTATTTCTTCTCTAATTTCTAAAATGAAAACAAAACGTAAGGGCATGGTTGGTCTAATAGAAAGAGACAGATCGCTACATTGAAGCATGCTGTCCCTTTCTAATAGTGTTATTAGAAAGGGACAGCATGCTCAATGTAGCAGAAAACTTTTTAGTTCTACGGGAGCATTCTAGTTCTAGTAATAACTTCTTTGGTAATGGCAGATATCTATAGATTTAATGGCATACACTATTTTGCCACAATGTTATTATCAAGGGAGGAAACTGTCGACTACGTTTGTAGTAATCCTTACTTATCTTATAAATACGAAATTAACTCTGTCTGTCTATCTGTCTGTTACGCTTTCACATCTAAACCGCTGAACCGATTTTCATGAATTAGATAGGATCTTGGGGAAGGCCATAGGCTACTTTTTATCCCGATATTCCCGCAGAAAAATGACGAAGCGCAGCTAGTTGACTATAAAAACTCGTAAAAAAACTATACTCATTCAAATACCAGCATTTAAGTATGTCTTTAGGCATAAATCTTCACAAAATTCATTAAAGACACGTCGATTTGTAAAGTACCGTACCAATAGAGGCTGCAACATGAATTATTCAAGAAATCAATTGACAGGGTTTAGTGGAAGCCAACCTATGAATTTTCTACTTACGGTACAAAAGGCGTGCGTGACCGACTGAATAGCCACTAACGACTAAAGGTACTTACATAAAAGAACCGGACTCCGGTACTGACGAAACTGTACGGATCGGTATCTATCGGGGTTAGTGCTGATTCCCCCCGATCTTGTTTCCACCCGAAAATGTATCTGTTTTATAATTGCGTTTTATTAAATAAAATCAAGGTGGTACAGTCAAAGAAAAAAGTATTTACTGATTATATTTCGATCGAGAGTTACAGTGTTTATAAAACAGATAAATCCTTTTAAGAAAAAGGTAAAACTGGCCCGGCCCGTACAGCGCGATTTTAAGTTTAAACCTGTTTCTTTATAAATGAACGCATGCGATAACATAGAAGTACCTGCACCGTGATACCTGCACTGTTATACCGGTATACTGTTATATCGGTACCTACCGACAAATCTGTGCGGGTCGGTATCGATAACCTGTTTCTTTATGTAAGCACCCTAATGCAGTAGACAATTTGTCACTGACTCTCGGACTATGCGGACCTTGACTTATATTGAATGTGCATAGACTAGACTATTGAAATGGTAATTGATATTGATGGATTAAGTTTCCAATATGTTTTAGAATACGAATAATATTCGATTTGTTAGAAACTTGCATCGCCCTGCTGCGGTTTCACCCACGTATTTCCGTAGGTAAATAAAACGCCAACAGTTTGAAAATGGTCATAATTGGCTGGCTGTAATTTGCTCGGCTTATTTAGAGAGGCCCAGTTGGTGAGTTGGCGAGTCTCCGTCTGCCATTACGTGTTTGTTGAACATTGTTACGGCAGGCGCCATAATCCCCATAGTTCCCCCCAGTATCCAGTCCACTACCATCCCATTTCCATAGCCCAAGTAGTTTTCACCCGTAGTTTATACATAGTTCTATCCGACCCGGGGGTTGTCCTTGGCTGCACTTTATAGTGCAGGGATATTCGCCGGTTCGGTGTCCATCACAAATCTTTAAATTAAAATGTTACTAAAACGGGCCTCTACGTATTGGCTTCGGCCCCACGCACGCCTCCTAAATTGAGCATTGCTCTATAGCCCCGAGAATTCAAATAAATATCACAGTTTGCCTAGTAACACTCTTCTATACAGGGTCCTAAAATTTAAGTAGTTCATGAGAAATAGTACTGAAATTTTATGGTTATTGACCTCTGCACCCATTAAACACTAGTTTCTGCAATTAGAGAATTGCATTTTTTTTAATATTCGAAATTCGAAAAGTCGTAGAATGTAATTTGTTCCTGGGGACGTCAGGAGGTAGCTTTGATCCGCTTTCATAATCCGTTACCAATGACCCTGTATACTATGGTAATATTACATTTCCCAAGTTTCAATGTAGTTTCATAAAATTATAATTATTTGTAAATATATAAAATATTTCTATGTTTAAAATGCCTTGAGCAATAAAAACAAAAAAGAAATATTAAATTGGAGAGAAAGCGCATCTCATGTTGGGTATGTTTACTGTAAAGTAAACCACCTGAACCAGTCAATAAAAGCTGCAAAGCTTGACTGGTAGATGGCGCAGAAACCAAGCCTTAGTTGGTAAAACAATTAGCGAGGAAAGATATGGCCGAAAAATTATACCGTGTCACGTGATTCCTGTGTAGCTCAGTGGTTAGAGCAGTCGCCTGGTTAGCAAAAGGACGCAAGTTCGAATCCTGTCATGGGGATTTTTTGGAAATATATTTCCTTGCTAAAAATATTTCTATGTTTAAAATGCCTTGAGCAATAAAAACAAAAAAGAAATAATATATAAAATATGAAAATAAAACTACTTAACCCCAGAGATGCAGGTTCAAGTCCTGTCGGGTGCGAAATTTTTGGAAAGCATTTCTTTAAGTATAGTCATCCAAGTGTAGGAAACACTTTAAAATATATCAAAAACAGTAAATAAAACATAAAAATAAAACCAAGTACTTAATTTATTATAGATAATAAAAAGCTTAAAAGAAAATCATTTCGAATAGTAAAAAAATATATATTAATCTAATTAAAAATATCATCAAACACATGATCATTTTGAAACGTTTTCCGGAAAGTTTTCTTGTCAGTACACTTAGTATGAGTTTTTTCGTAAAAAAAAACGCGTGATGGTTAAGTTAACGCGTATTTTGTATGGAAACTGGTAACTGTGTTATCGTCCGCTAGGGGCACTTCATGAGTTTCCATACAAAATACGCGTTAACTTAACCATCACGTTCGCGTTTTTTCACGAAAAAACTCACACTAAGGTTCAGTACAGCTTTGGTATACAAAGCTGTATGAGCCCGTTTACCTAATACAGCACCGGCCCTAATCCTAAGATTTCCGAGCTTTACCGCTCTGATTCCTTAGAAATCAGTAGGTATCACGAGTATTACTAAATAACGTTATTTCATAAAATTACGTTATTTGATAAGGCCACTGTGACGCGGCAGGCAAAACTCGGACTGCAACGCAGAAGGTTGCGGGTTCGATTCCCGCCGGGACCAAATATTTTTATAAAACCATAAATGTTTGTTTCTGGTTCTGGGTGTTTTCTATGTATCATATTATGTTTGTATTAACAAAAAAATATACAATAATTATGTAGTATATCCGTTATCTAGCACCCATAAAACAAGAGCGCTTATTTTGGGGCTAGTTCGCACTGTGTGTAATATTGTGCAATATTTATTACTAATATCGGTATAAAAAGTAGCCTATGTGTTATTCCCGGTATCCAGCTCCCTTTATTTCAAGTTTCATCGCAATCGGTTCAGTAGTTTTTGCGTGATTGAGTAACAAACACACATACTCATACACACATACCCACAAACTTTCAGCTTTATAATAATATTAGTAGGATTATTATTTGTAGTGAAAATCGTGTAAATTTATACTTCAAATTTGGAATTATCAAGATATATTGTTCTAGCACACATTGTCAACCTAACGGAACCTTAGGTCTAAAATCTACATTATACCTCTGTACTAGCCTCTGTCTTATATTATCGACAAGCTCCTAAAAACATTAATCTTCATCGACAAAAAGTTGGCACCGACACTGTAGGAGAAATTCGTCTGATAGCCAACAATTTGTCAGCCTACCTTATATGACATAAATGCAACCTTACCATTTACGGGACCAGTAACTCTCACGTGCCATGATACTAAACTAAGTACTTAGAGGAAAGTTTTTGTTGGTACCCTTTCTTGCAATGTATCTAGAAACATAACTAGAGCAATAGTGAAAAATTGGTGATTGGTGGTTTATTTTATTAGACTCTACTAATTGGAATAATATAATCTTAATAATATTATTAACGCGAAAGTTTTTATAATAATATAATAATTATAAATACTTTATTTCAGGCAATAGACCCATATCACAATAAAAAAACGTATTAGTAACTTAATAATTAAAAATAAACATAAAAATAGTATATGAAGATATTATACAAGGTGTAACGGGTAAGCCCTTTTAATCCGAAAGGGGGTTGTTCTAGACGTCTAGGCAAACAACTTTTGTTCTACGATTTTTGGAAATTCGAAGTGCTTTTCGAAAAATTTAGGTGTAAAGTTTACTTGAAAATCATCTGTTTCTGAGAGTTAGAGGTCATTGACCTTATGTTGTCCTTTTATTAGTATGATGGTTTACAATCAAAACTTCAATTATTTTTATTTTCAAAAGCAGCTGTTTTTTCAGTGAAACATAATCTCAAAATTTTCAAAAAAAAGTTAGAATTTTCAAAAGTCGTAGAACAAAAGCTGTTCGCCTAGACGTCTAGAACAACCCCCGTTCGGATTAAAAGGGCATACCCGTTACAAATGGTATAAGATATTAAAGTTATAGTTATGTGGTATAACTAGCGTCATCATCATTGTCATTAAACATTCTTTGTCACTGTCTTTATGTATGTATGTGAGTTTGTTACTCTTTCACCCAAAAATTCTGAATCGATTGCGATAAAACTTGGAATATAGGTAGCTGGAGACCCGGAATAACACTTAGGCTACTTTTTATCCCGACATTCCCGCGGGAACGGGACTTACCGCGGTAAAACCGAAGGGCGCAGCTAGTCTTCAATATTTTTAGCATTTCTTATCTGGAAACACAATATTTACCGGGTTTTACTCGCGTTTTATTTATTAACCGCATTGTTACAATGTACCTAGCGTTCGCTAACTTTACCGTTAGCTTTAGTTTAGACTTTAGTTGATTTTTTATCTTACTAACATTATAAACGCGAAAGTTTGTATGTGTATGTGAGGTTGTTACTCTTTCACGCAAAAACTACTGAATCGATTGCGATAAAACTTGGAATATAGGTAGCTGGAGACCTGGAATAACACTTAGGCTACTTTTTATCCCGATATTCCCGTGAGAACGGAACTTAGCGGGTGAAACCGCGGGGCGCAGCTAGTCTTTTTATATAGAGGTAGATATATCTTTGCCCTGCAGTGAGACAGTAAAGGCTTTTATTAAATAAATAAAAATGTTGATTTTACTCCAGACATTCTATTAGTACCATTTTCAAAGAACAATGCATGATCAGAAATCCACCTGTGTTAACTTCTGTAATCTGACGCTTCCGTGAACGGCGGAATAAATAAATAATTAATACTTAATAAATAAATTCTGTGACCAACCCAGCGCCATTTAGCCCCATGGTAAGCTGCTAAGCTTGTGTTACGGTAATTAGACAACGGATATATCTACTACTTATATTTATATTTCTTTTGTAATTAAATACATAATAATAGGGGTTAAAGTATGAAATTGCCGTTTTATTGCAATAGGTTCTTTGAATTGACATAGAATCTTCATGGTTTGAGGTTTTCGAATGAAACTTTTTTCAAATGGTTTCTGTGATGTTCTTTTTTTAAAAAATGTGAAACATTTGAATATCGACTTTCAATTGTTTTTGTTATTCAATTTAGACAAGAAAGATGGATACTGCGAAAATTCGAGTGATTTTTGAATACGAGTTCCGACGCGGAACTAACGCGGCAGAAACAGCCCGCAATATCAATGCTGCGTTTGGAGAGGGGTCTACTAATGAACGCACCGTGCGATTTTGGTTTAAACGCTTTCGTGTTGGAAATTTCGACTTAAAGAACGAGCCACGAGGAAGACCGCCCACACAGGTGAATAACGATGAATTAAGAGAGATAGTGGAAGCCGATTCTAGTCAAACTACCCAGGAATTAGCGGCATGGTTTAACGTTACCTTACCCACTTTATTGACTCACTTGCGTCAAATCAATAAAATAAAAAAATACGAAAAATGGGTGCCTCATGATTTGACTGATCTGCAGAAAGAAACGCGTGTTGAAACTTGTGTTGCCTTGTTGAACCGGTACAGAAATGAAGGAATATTGGATCGAATTGTAACATGTGATGAAAAGTGGATTCTTTATGATAACCGGAAAAGAAAAATGCAATGGCTGACCCCAGGTCAAATGCCACAACAGTGTCCTAAAGCAAAACTTACCAATAAAAAGGTAATGGTAACTGTTTGGTGGTCTCAGCATGGTGTTATTCACTATAGTTTTCTTCGATCTGGTCAAGCAATTACGGCAGATGTCTATTGTGCCGAACTCCGAACCATGTTGACAAAACTAGCAGTAAAACAGCCCCGACTCATGAATCGATCTTCACCATTATTGCTCCACGACAACGCGAGACCTCACACAGCACGAGAAACCATTTTGACCCTTCAGGAACTGCACTTAGAAACCATTCGTCATCCTCCGTATTCACCAGACCTTGCTCCAACGGACTACCATTTTTTTCGTGATTTGGACAATTATCTACGTGACAAGAAGTTTTCTTCCCAGGAGGCAGTACAAAATGCTTTCACACAGTTTGTGCAGTCTAGATCGTCGGAGTTCTATCGCAAAGGCATTAATAACCTTCCCATTAGATGGCAGCAATGTATAGATAATAATGGCAACTATTTTGATTAAATAAATTTGTTAAAAATTTAAAAAATAAACAATTAAGATTTTCAGTACAAATCGGCAATTTCATACTTTAACCCCTAATATTATACATAGACATACACCCAGACCAGATACAAATTTTTATTTTTTATTTTTAAGCATAAATATTTACACCCAGCGAAACCAATCAAAATGATATACGTAAATTACACCGAGTTGATAGTTATACATAATCCGCGCTACCATGCTCGTTTCTCGTTGCTATGTCGTTCTTTTGTCGTTCAAAAAAATAAAGTAATTTTTAAATAAAAAATACCCCGACTACTTTTAAAAACCACAGACAATTAAAAAAAAACTTTTTATTTTTTTAAAGTATGATAATCTTTTTTTAAAATTATTTGATGTGTTTTTAATTATTATTTTTTTAGCTGAACGACAACGCGACGACTTCGCGACGACTTATAAGACATCATGGTAGGGCCCGATATTTCTTTTTGTTTTTATTGCTCAAGGCATTTTAAACTTAGAAATATTTTTCCAAAAAATCCCCATGACAGGATTCGAACCTGCGTCCTTTCGCTAACCAGGCATACATACATAAGGCAACTAAATAAGTTGGTACGCATAAACCGTTAGTTTTATACAACGCTACGCTAGACCAAACCGCTTATTATTCTTCAATACTCCAGCCCATAAGTAAAAGTGTTTCCAAAAATCAAACGAAGCACTGTTAGATGTTAGAACCCTACTATTATGACGCCGATCGATAGGTACCTACCTACTCATTACCCCCGGCTTTGTCTATGCAGGGAAGTGCAGTGACGACGCGACGATGGTGGCATGGTGGTGCGGTGGCAGGGTTGCATAGTAACGTCGATGAAGTAATACATATTTTAATAATAGAAGAGGTGGTATTTAGATATAACATTGATGATGGTACCTATATGTACCTTAGAGCCGATTTTTCATTCCAAGAATAAAAGATATCTGTCGAATAAGTTCAAACCCAACCAAATTTAAAAGCCTTCAAAGTTTGATCTTTTAAATTTAGATTTATTTTCTTTTTAAATATCATTGCGACGCTTTTCATTCGGTGGTGTTACATTTTATTTGTCAGATATCTCTATCTAGAGATTTGAAAAATCAGCCCTTAATATTATTTATCTAACCGTTGAATAAAATTAAAATATATCCCCGTAAGGTTTAGGGCAACCTAAAAGTGAATGACACATAGATAGTTTAAAATATGTTTTATAGGTTTTAGGAAATAAAATTCTGTGTTGTTCAAATTTTCTAATTAAAATTTATTTAATTAGGTTATCAATAATAATTGAATATGCTTTACATAATTTTTAACTGTTTAGTTAACTTTTAATCAGCAAATTCTAGATTATTTGCTTTAAAATTTCGCAAAATCTTAACATTCGTCCTTTTTGTTAAAGTACTAGAGATAGCGCCAGTAAGTTTTTACTGGCGCTATCTCTAGTACAATTTAATTTAATTTCACATTATGGTACGCCCTTAAAACATACAAGTAAGTTTATAAGTTACTTCAATTCATCGATTTTTAATATAAATTATACCACCTCCAAATCATAACACATCAAAGCTCGCTCTAAAGGTCCAATGTCTCGGGCGCACCCCACTATTTCCATTCTTCACCCCACACGATTTTGACATGCGTTCCAAATTTTTAATACGGGTATAAAATACCCAACATTCTACAAGTAAGTAAGTACTTCATAATAAGCTATTTACTGCAACTGCTCTAAGCTTTCACTCACAAACCGTTACACTACTTTCTAGTGGACCAATCATTACCAGATGATTGCAGAATTGATTAGAGTCGAGCTTACAGCGTCGCATAGATACTACCGTACTGTGTGCTTTGACAATGACCTTGTTACAAGCATTTTAACTAGGTAAGAAAATTATCCTTTAAGGATTTTTGTTTTTGCCTTTTAAGGTACAAAAACCTAAACAAATTATTTATAATAAAGCACTTTATTTACCGGATTTAATGGCGTTTTATTCATGATTTTTAAACGACCGACTAGTTTTAATCGCTGTGTGTGTGGCAAGTCGAAGCCTGTCTTGTCTACTGAATCGTTGATCTTTTAGCAGCGCTAAATGGTCACATACGGAACAACCCAGGGCTAAGTCCCACGACGGCATTCGTATGGATTAAAGGGTTATTATAAAACTCACGCGATTGTTCGTGTCTATGTATGTAGTGCAGCTAGTGACCCAAATAACAGTGTTATAGAAACATCAAAACATCAGTGAAAAACAATTCAAAATATAAAGGACTAGCTGCGCCCCGCGGTTTCACCCGCGTAAGTCCCGTTCCCGCGGGAATATCGGGATAAAAAGTAGCCTATGTGTTAATCCAGGTCCCCAGCTACCTATATTCCAAGTTTCATCGCAATCGGTTCAGTAGTTTTTGTGTGAAAGAGTAACAATCTCACATACATACATACATAAATACAAACTTTCGCGTTTATAATATTAGGGGTTAAAGTATGAAATTGCCGATTTGTACTGAAAATCTTAATTGTTTATTTTTTAAATTTTTAACAAATTTATTTAATCAAAATAGTTGCCATTATTATCTATACATTGCTGCCATCTAATGGGAAGGTTATTAATGCCTTTGCGATAGAACTCCGACGATCTAGACTGCACAAACTGTGTGAAAGCGTTTTTACTGCCTCCTGGGAAGAAAACTTCTTGTCACGTAGATAATTGTCCAAATCACGAAAAAAATGGTAGTCCGTTGGAGCAAGGTCTGGTGAATACGGAGGATGACGAATGGTTTCTAAGTGCAGTTCCTGAAGGGTCAAAATGGTTTCTCGTGCTGTGTGAGGTCTCGCGTTGTCGTGGAGCAATAATGGTGAAGATCGATTCATGAGTCGGGGCTGTTTTACTGCTAGTTTTGTCAACATGGTTCGGAGTTCGGCACAATAGACATCTGCCGTAATAGCTTGACCAGATCGAAGAAAACTATAGTGAATAACACCATGCTGAGACCACCAAACAGTTACCATTACCTTTTTATTGGTAAGTTTTGCTTTAGGACACTGTTGTGGCATTTGACCTGGGGTCAGCCATTGCATTTTTCTTTTCCGGTTATCATAAAGAATCCACTTTTCATCACATGTTACAATTCGATCCAATATTCCTTCATTTCTGTACCGGTTCAACAAGGCAACACAAGTTTCAACACGCGTTTCTTTCTGCAGATCAGTCAAATCATGAGGCACCCATTTTTCGTATTTTTTTATTTTATTGATTTGACGCAAGTGAGTCAATAAAGTGGGTAAGGTAACGTTAAACCATGCCGCTAATTCCTGGGTAGTTTGACTAGGATCGGCTTCCACTATCTCTCTTAATTCATCGTTATTCACCTGTGTGGGCGGTCTTCCTCGTGGCTCGTTCTTTAAGTCGAAGTTTCCATCACGAAAGCGTTTGAACCAAAATCGCACGGTGCGTTCATTAGTAGACCCCTCTCCAAACGCAGCATTGATATTGCGGGCTGTTTCTGCCGCGTTAGTTCCGCGTCGGAACTCGTATTCAAAAATCACTCGAATTTTCGCAGTATCCATCTTTCTTGTCTAAATTGAATAACAAAAACAATTGAAAGTCGATATTCAAATGTTTCACATTTTTTAAAAAAAGAACATCACAGAAACCATTTGAAAAAAGTTTCATTCGAAAACCTCAAACCATGAAGATTCTATGTCAATTCAAAGAACCTATTGCAATAAAACGGCAATTTCATACTTTAACCCCTATTATTAGTAAGATTTGTGGAATGATTAATTTCTACATTTCACACTCTTCTAGTTTGGTATTACTGTAGTCTTTGGTCTTTGATTCCGATATCTGGTGAGAAGTTAATGACCAAAGACCACATAGAGCAGATATGTAGTATTCAGATATCTCTAAGAAACAACGCGTGACAAATTGCAGTTGAGCGTGAGATTTGCGATCCGACTTTTTTATTTTTCATCTACTGGTCAATAGCAAAACTGCTTGCTTCGGCCTATGTTGACTTTACTACGTAGTAAATTCAGAAACGTAGTCAAATTCCGTAGTTTAACTACACCTGCCCTTTTGCCCATTTGTACAACTTATACTTTTAAGCTTTCTGTGTATTTGTCTTACTTTAAATGTAAACTGATTGTATTGTTGTTGGTTGTGCAAATAAAGTATTAATCTGTTTACCCCAAACTCTAGTTTAGTAAGTAGGCCCTTTCGTTTCAAAGTGTCACGAGGCCTACCTGATAAAGGCATGTCCTATTTGTATATGGTCTGTGCAAAACGCCTAATATAAGCTACCAACCGTTTTGTCAGAGTTTTTTCGGGAACGCGCCGAGGAGATGTGTTGCAAAATTTTCATTTTTGTAAAACCTAGTTCAAAAGCGTGTAGTTTTTTTTAATTTCAGGGTCATATTAATCAATTTAGTTTCGTGATGTTGTACAAGTGTAAATAACAGTGAAAATCGAAGCAAAACATGGACTTTAGCGTTGTCTCCAAGGCTCCGTGAACAAATATTGTAAAAAATTGCCTCCTTTTACAATGTTTCCCTCGACTTGACTTTAACTATGACGACTTGACTGTATCGATACAAATAACTTGAAAATATTAATAAAACTCGACACTGGCAAATGTCCGAATGGAAAAGCCATATTAGAAGAAGAAGAATCGTTCTGTCAAAATGACTTGCGAGTAATGACGTATGAATCATTAAAACTATAAATAATCACTGCATCTTTAGCTCGGTTCGGTGCCTACTCTTGGGTTACGCAACCTTCTCAATGAAACTCCTACGATAATCCACCTACTTTCATAGTAAAAATACAACCTACATTCCACCCACGTGCAATAAGATATTGAGTGGCATTTATTGACACTGTTACTATGACAAATAACAGTTATTTTAAGTAACAGAAAATATAAATGTAGAACACGAAAGGTATTGTAGTTGCTTACCGTTCACAGTTACCTCGTCGTTCCCGGATCCGTATCGAAATGGGGGAGGCAAGCATATATCTATAGATTTGAGTATTTACCAGGAGGGTTCGCTGTCTGGCCAGGCACAATAGACCCCGTGGTTTTGTTACATGGCTGTATGCCGACCGAGCCATGCCATTCGCGAGTTGCCGCCGAGCTTCGGACTTGATCGCGCGTTTGCATTTGAAATTCGAACATTTTAAAACAAAATTGTTCGATCGGTTATAAAATAATATCGATTTCTTTAAATTAACGACACCTTTTACCGTCTTTTGTTTAATTAAAAACGAAATACGAAGGAACTAGAAAGTGTGTGAGGACATTTTTTTGGTCATTTTTGTAATCAAAACTTGAGTACCTCCTGCTGAATGGATACAATGAAACATCCCACCGTGTAATTTTCGTCGTGAGAAGATGAAAGCGTAAGCATTGTGTGTTTTGTTGATTTTGTTTTCTTTTGGACGCGTGACAACTGGCGTACAAAGGGAATCTGTGTCAGACCGGTTTTAAGATTTAATGCTTGTTTGTTCTAACGGTTCTAATTAAATAGAAAATAATTATGAGCTTTAGAAACAGCTGTTGTTATTGATCATTTGTTTTAGTACACAGAGTGAGAACGACAACATTTTAATAACGAAGCATTCTTTCTGGTAACTAGGTACTATTTTGCCTCTATGCCTCTACTCGACTCTACAATATTTTTTTTATTTTTATTTGTTTGGTACACCAATAGTAACACACTCTAATACTAGTACTTAACACACACGTTTACAGAAACGTTCAAGTAAGCTTACCGATGATAGGTATACACTTCTTTTCCTTAAATGTATAAACGAAATAATAATTAATTACTCTAGCATGTCTATTTTAACAAACTCTTTTGTCTCTACAACGGTTCTACTCGAATTTCCTATATTTTACTCATGTAATTCCTACTCTTGAAGTGACTCTACCATCTCTATGTAATGTACCTATCATCTTCCTAATAAAAGAGAATATTATGAGGAATATAAGAATTCTACAAGAATGAAGAAGTAGGTACGTAGGTATGTATAATTTTGATTAAACTGCGCAGGCGTGGTAGCCAACAGCTTCAATTATCTGTGCAATTTATTTTGCAAGCTGTGTTTTAATGGTATGACATAATTACAATAACGTTTTGTCTTCTCTGACTGTGTGGCGGTATGTATAAGTACTGACTGAATGAACCCGTTCACATCTCAAGTTACGAGGTTTCTAGGTAGTTTCAAAGTCGGCTAAAGTAACGAGAAATGCATTAAGTAGATTTTATTTACTTCATGAAGTTGGTATAACATTTAAAATTACTTGAAATATTTTAGAGGAAAAATTCACCATTTAAAATTGCGTGGCCGAGCGGTTAAGGCACTGGGGTACAGATCAAGGGACGCGAGTTCAAATCTCGCCGCAAGTGAAATTTGAAGATGAATTTTTCCTTTAAAAAATTTCTAGTAATATTTTACAAACCATTTAAGATTAGTTTAAGTTACCTATTCAGTAAAATTTTCAATTTTAGTTTAGTTTTCTGCTAATTCGTCATCGGTTTCGTTGCAGTTTGAATCGGTTTTAGTCACAGATGTGGTTGTTAATGTTTGTGATTTTAGAAATTACCTACCGTTTGTCGTGAGTCGCTTCTAGACAAAAAAAGTTTATTTTTAGGCAAAAAACGTTTATTTATTATCCATAGTAATCTTTAGTACCATAATGTTGAATACCTAAAAAGATGAATGATAAAAGTGTTAACTTACCAAAACGCTGAATTGACCAAAATAAGATTTTAAATATTTCAGCTTAAGCCTATAGTTTCAAATAAAACATCAGTTTAATAAATAAAGGTAAAAATAGAATCTAATCTAAACTAGGTACATGATTTATAAAGTGTCAACAACTTTAATCTATGTGATTCATGACACCATAGTGCCTGAGACTTATATTCATTTTTAACTGAAAACTGTCACGATATTCTTAATTTTGGTTTTAGATTAGTAAGAGATAGTAACAACATGAAAATTGATGGTTATTCCTGCGCCCGCGACGCCGCTGGCTCCTCTAATTGGAACTTATAACCAAACTTGACGCGCTATAAATTCATCAAACTGCTCTTAAATCTTGACACTTACATGTGCTAGAATTAATTTAACATTAGATTTTTACATAGCTTTTTAACCCGTTTGGCCAATGTTACTTTATTTTTCGTTTAGTTATTGTTACGCCCCGATATCACCTACGAAATGCGTTATTATTTTGAAATAAAACTTCGATATTTCATATGTTTTTATTGGTAATTTTTTCAGCATATATTTGTATTTGCTAAATCGCCACATGAAGAGATGTGACATAGATCCCGGTGTTAGAATTAATTGAACATTAGTTTTTTACATAGCTTTTTAACCCGTTTTGCAATGTTATTTTATCTTTCGTTTTGTAATTGTTACGCCCCGAAATTTCACCTACGAAATGCGATATTATTTTGAATGAAATCTTCGATATTTCTTATCTATTCTCTTTATTGCAATTTTTTTAGCATATATTTTAATGTGCTAAATCGTCACATGAAGAGATGTGCCATAGATCCCTTCATGTGGGAAGATTTAGTATCCAACCGCGGAGATTAAACGTCGTCTATGTAAGAACCTTTGTAAAAGTCTTTGAGTTTGCATCGGATTTGTAATCTAAATACCAAACGTGACGAACTAAAAGCCCGGCCACCAGCGGCTATTGACTACACGCAGCACGGTTTTAAGCAGTCGAAGTGGTGGCCCTGAGTCAGTCAATAGGATCATTACTGTCAAGGCATTTTACATTGCAGCGATAGCGAGAGACATAGGTTTAAATCCTGTCACGGAAGAATTCGATGATGCATCGAACATTCATTAATTATTTTTTTCATTCATTTATTTTAATTTTTCTTTTGGTTTTGACATAAATATGTAATTGATATGGTGTGTAATATGGACTAACTGTCTGAAATAAATGAATTTATTATTATATTATTATTATTATTAAAAAATTCCTTGTATAAATATTTCTGTGAATCTTCGAGTTATTGAAGTTTATTTGAAAATTAAATACCCAAATTTGATATACCTTAAGATGAATTTTACTTGAAGGTTTTCCCAGAAAAGCCAATTAACGGTCATATTACGTCCACTGTTGAACAGTTGGAGTGATTTGTAGAAAACAGATTGGAAAATGATTGTTAAATTTTTTTAAATAAAATTAGTTTCAAAGTAGTTGTGTAGATAACAGAATAACAGCAATATTTTATACATGTTAACACTCCGTCTATTTTGGTCAAAGATGTTTCGTATCAGCTTATAAAAAGTTATCGGTTGACCCGACAGGTTATCAATATTTCTTTCGGAACTTCACGGTTTAGATGTTTCCTGTGAATAGATTGATGAGATTTAGTTCTTGTATATTATTTTGTAACTTTAACTTATTTAATACTGGCTGCGCCCCACGGTTTCACCCGCGTAAGACCCGATTCCGCGGTAATAACGGGATAAAAAGTAACCTATGTGTTAATCCAGGTCCCCAGCAACCTATAGTCCAAGTTCCATCGCAATCGGTTCCGTAGTTTTTGCGTGAAAGAGTAACAACCTCACTTACATACATACATACAAACTTTCGCGTTTATATTATATACTTTATAATATTATTATAGTAAGAAGTAAGATTTCTTTTTGTTTTAAATGCTCAAGGCAATACTTTTTTTTATTCTTGTGTAGCTAACTGTAGAGCAGTCGCCTGGTTAGCGAAAGGACGCAGGTTCGAATCCTATCATGGGGATTTTTTAGAAATATGTTTCCTTGCTAAAAATATTTCTAAGTTTAACTTATTTGTTTTAAGTTCTATCAGAAATATTATTAAAGAAATAATCATTATATTCTTAAAAAAGGTAATATTAGCAGTATGCTTATACGTTTACAAATAAAACTATTTAATAAGATATATAAAAGTAAAAACTCGTTTTGGCGCCTACAGTACTACCTACACAATAACTTAACAGATAGCCTTCAAATCTACTCAGAAAAAACACGAGATCTTTTAATACAAGTATACATAAAAAGAAAGAACATGACCCCACTGCAAAACAACTAACAAAAAAGCAGTCTATTAAAACCACTACTAGTTTTTCTGGTCAATTATTGACACTCAATTTGATTAAACGACAAGACAAGGCCACTCGCGTCTGTCCATCAGTTTACTATAGGTAATTAACTAGGTGCTATAGATGTCTTATAGTGGACTAGTTATAGTTGTTTTAAAGTGGTAATTTTAATAGCTTCTTTAATGCCTTATTGCTGTTTTATTTGTCGCTCATACTCTTGTGGCATTGCGTAATATGTCATTAATGGTGTGGCATAAATACCCATGTGTGTCGAATACCACAGATGATGTGGAATTTATTGAATCGTTAAGATAGTGAAGTTCATTGGCCCGATTGCAGTTTTGTCTTAGACAACTTTAGATGATTCTTTTTTTGAATTTGGTGCTTTAAAAGCTTCATTTTTTACTTTATAACAGCAAAGTTTTTATAACACGCAAGTGTCATTATCATTATCATTGTAGATTCGTTAATTGTTGCTAAACCAATTTCAAGTTGAAATCAACAATGGCCTACGCAAGCTTTCAATGCAAACCAATTTAAATTGTAAAATTATAAACGTATTTTGTATTCATTACGATAATGCGTGCCTTTTGAACATTCGAATTATTTAGAAGTGTCATACCAAAATGGGATTCAAGGCTTACATTTTAACCAACACACACAGTATATATTAATATGTACACACCGTACAATAGTAATAGGGAGACTGAACTGATAATACTGACAAGCGCTACCCAAGGCGCCAAGACTCATACCGCCGAGGAGCACAACTTCAAGGTGAACTGTGATAATACCTACCTAAAGTACTTCCCTATATGCAATCCCACGATACGATAAAAAGCCTCTCTCTCCCGAAGAATAAATAATAAAAGATCTTGTGTCTAAGTTTTTATCTCCATCTTTCTTGTCATTTATTAATTTTCAGTCGATTGTCGTACAGATTCCCACAACTAAATACCGTTAAAAATGTTGGTGTTTTTTCTACAGATCCGACGAGATCAACCGCTTTGGGAATCCGAGAGTTGATACTTGTAAATATTTATACAGTTCATTGTGTTTGCAATGATACGGTGAAATGATATATAGGTATGTACTCTACCTACCTTCTACCTTAGGCAAAAACAATAGCCTATATTTAATAATTTAAATTATTTATGTACTTATACAGTTTTATAGGTCCCAAAATATTAGATAAAAAAAACAAACCCAAAACTGTCAATATCAAAAGAGAAAGTGAACAAAGAGCTCTGTCACTTTCAAATAAATGTAGCAACGAGTTTTATGTTGGGACTTTTGTTTTGATGCGTTACTGGAACGTCATCCTGAATTTTTATTTTTGCAAAACCTAGTTTTATTGCGTGTATATTGTTTAATTTTGGCGGCATATTATCAATTTAGTTACGCGAAGTTCAACGAGTGTAGTGAAAATAAAAATACCAGTGCCAAACGCGAAATTAGCACGTTACAAACAAATGTTCCATGGGGTTGAAGAAAAATCGTCGCCTTTTTGTCTGGTGCCTTCACGCATTGAAAATTATTTCAAACGATTACAGTATAATAGTGGTAGTTCAATTAGTACGAGAAACTGGCTAAATTGTCCTATATTGCTGACAAATCCCATAACTAAGAAAATGAAATGAATGAGTTTTATGTTTACATTTTTGATCTAGCTTCTGGGACAGAATATAGAATATAGGATATAAGAGTTAATTTATCTTATTATTTATAAGGTGAACAACACTAAAAAATAAAATGTAAATAAACTAATTCATTATAATGTTTTATACAGCGAAGTAAAAAGAAAGACAGTATAAATCAACTTTCAAATTACTTTATCACCACGTAAGTATTTTTGAATAACTTAAAGTGTCTGCAATCTACATTTACAACCAATTATAATGAAAAAAAAAACATTCCTTAAAATATTATTTGCAAAGCGTCTGCTTTAACCACAACTTATGAATTAACAATCTCTTTTCAAGGTAAAGTGGTATTTCAAAGGCGAGTTCAAGGCTCGTTGTATGACATAATGATGGGGACTGCATCCGTTATAGTTATAGCTGCGGTCATTGTAACAGCCGCCTTGGTGAGATTACGGTTTTTGTCAATGACAAACTTACGACACTAATATGCTCAACACTATGATTACCTCTACATGCATTACATGCAGAAGGCTGCGGATTCGATTCCCGCCGGGAACAAATATTTCTGCTGACCATAAATGTTTGTTTCTGGTTCTGGGTGTTTTACCTATTATCACCATTATTATACCAATGTACCAATTTTCTATTGTAATACACTGTATGTATTTACAAAACAAAGTATTATATTTAGTAAATCCAGTACAAGCCTAGTGCTTAGTCTGGGGCTAGATAGCGCTGTATGCAATGTCGTGCATTTATTCATTTTTTAAAAATCGAGACTTGAAAGAAATGACAAAACAATTTTGTCTTATGTTTTCGCGATTATGCATAATAAAACACAATATTTACCGGGTTTTACTCGCTTTTTATTTAAACGACATTATTACAGAAGTACCGAGCTTTCGCTAACTTTACAGTTAGTTTTTTCAAAGTAAACTGAGATGTACTTTAGTAATAATGCCGTTTTTAAATAAAACGCGAGTAAAACTCGGTAAATATTGTGTTTTAAATTACAATATATTAAACTTGAAACTGAGAAACTTTAAGACTAATATTATCATGAATAGCGTATGCGCAGAGTTGTCGCGTAAGTTTGTAGACGATGGAAATAAGATAAAAATTAAAAAGAATAGGCAGTTCTAATTATCCTTACTAATACTAAAATGCGAAAGTAACTCTGTCCGTCTGTTACGTTTTCATGTCTAAACCGCTCAACCGCTAACCGGTTTGATGAATTTTGGTATAGAGATAGATGTGACCTTGGAATAGGACATAGGCTTCTTTATATCCCGGTATTTTCACGGGAACGGGACTTACTTTCTTCCACATACAACAACCTCATTGTTTTTTCATTAGTTTTCGATTTTCCGTGAAAATGTTTCCTAAGAAAACAATTTTCATTTGTACCTTACCTGCTTGGTTTCAAATTCCGTTATAGTTCAAGGTGTCGGGTCTAATCTGCGTTGAAAAGGTTTCTTCGAACTTAAATACTATGTAATCTTTGCGTAACCTTTATTGGGTGTAAGTTTACCAAATAAGGAGCTTTGCGATTTGATCGTAATTGGGCACCTATTCTATTACTAATCGTCCCAACGCCGCTTCAGCATTGTTCGATTTTTCTCGATAATAGATAAGACGAATTAGTTTTAGAATACGTACGTATTCTAGTATTACCACGTGCCCTAGTATTTTACCATCAATAAAAACAATTAATGTATTTTGTTTATAACTAAGTCAAATGTGATTAAGTAAACTTATTTGTACTTGTGATTATTAATAGGTTAGTAATACTTAATTAAAACACAATTCAACTTGTGCTATAATTTGAAACAATAAATTTAATTTATTTATTTTGAAATAGCATCATGAATTCACACTCAGAGGCGAGAGAAAATTTAGCACGTGAAGTATCGCGTGAATACGAAAAGATATTTTCACCCTGTATTCGGTAATTACGAAATTTGTTTCCTATAACTCTTGAGTTATCGATCGTGGACAGTAGCAGGCCACAGGTGGTGCGTGGGTCTTTGTTATGGTCCGATCATTGACCCCATGCCACCCTCTGGTAGTCGGCACTTGCCAGGCCGCCTGCCGCGCCCTTGTATACGTGCCAAGATACATACCTCTACATACCTACCTACTTATATAATGCATTCTGTCTCCTCATTTCATGTTCATAAGATTCAGATTGGCACATTTTTTGTACGTGACTCGTATAGTTACGCACGTTCAAGTGTACCGATTTGAAATTCAAATGCGATACTGGTACAGAAACTGCAAGGAGATAAAGTTATTTAATAATTTGAAACTGACACCCTCTTTTATATAGATTAGGAAAACGTTCGAGATACTTGTTTCTTTTAACTTAACGTGATGAGAATATATTAGACTTTTTTTCACAATAGGATACTAAATTACTTTTTCCTACTTTTTATTCAATTTAAAGCTTCTAACATTACTAGATTTTTAATTAGTATACTATTGTATAAGATGAATTACTTCGAATTGAGGAACTTGCATGATTATGGAATTGAGCAGCACCCTTAGTGTGAGTTTTTTCGTAAAAAAAAAACGCGAACGTGATGGTTAAGTTGTACTGGAAACTGGTAACTTCGATATCGTCTGCTAGGGGCGCTTTTTGAGTTTCCATACAAAATACGCGTTAACTTAACCATCACGTTCGCGTTTTTTTTTACGAAAAACTCACACTACCCATACAGTTCACATAATTATGATAGAACTTCACGAACAGCTAAGTTCGTATTATCATTCAATAAATCTAAGATTAGACTAAGAAAGATAGATAGATTAGATTTAGTGCAATTCAAAGAAAGAAAAACGTCATAGTCGGCCAATTAAAAGTGCCAGTAAACTAACGATTGATCGTTCATATCTATCATCAAACTACAAAAACGTTAAACCAGTTAGTGGTAGTACATTGTTTATTAATCTAAACAAAGCCGCCACAATGGAATGTAGTTGCGTAACGGGAAACTAATTTGAGCCAGTTATTACAAGGCGATGCAGTAATTTGTTTCTATACTTGCAAGCAACTAACCTGGGGCCTAATTCTGTATGAAAAACCGTGTTGAATCTACACGACATCCACACGGTTCGACAGAAGGTTAAAAGTTTTAACATTGTCGTTAAGTCGCCGCTATATCATTCAACTTAAAAAATGAAATTAAAAACACACCAAATAATAAAAAAATAGATTTTTTTATTATCTGTGGTATTTTAAGTAGGCGGGTTATTTTTTTATATAATCTTTATTTTTTAAGCTATAAAAGGACGTTAAAAGAACGAGAAATGAGCATGGTATAGGGCGGATAGTATCAAGTCATCCGCGAAAGTAACGTGACTTTTTAGTGAGTTTGTTTTTAAGTTTATTAAAGAACATTGGAGTTGAATATTATTGATAATTTTGTACTCGATCAGTTTTTATAACCACGGTCATTTTTGTATGAACTGGCACAAACTTGGTAAAGACAGTGGAGAGAATGTGGTAATTTGTATGACGTAGTTGGCTTTTTCACAGATATCAACCAAGTTTCTACATAGTTTTGGAAAAGTTGACTAGAGTCTACAGCGAAGCTACACGGTTTTTATCTTGTAGAATTAGGGGCCTGAGATACGGGAAGTTATTAAAGCTTAGCTCAGTAAATGTGTATGCGTTTACTGGGTTATCTCGATTTTATTAGCCGTGCAGCTCGAATTATAAAAACTCTCAGATTAATCATGAGATTTTAGTAATTTGAGTGAATTATGAATGAAAAGTCTATAAACAAATCGTCAAGCTTCAGCATTTCTTTCCGCATTGCTAATGTACTCTGTAATGGACTGTTGTCATCGCTCTTTGCAGGAAATTCTAGCCTTAGACTGTGAACAAAAAGTATATCTTCTGGTAAAGCATGTTTCATCTTCGACATCACATTCGTCATAGGTAATATCGTTTTTTAGGAGCCTCAGGCTCCTAAAGCCTGAAAAAGACACACAAAAAAAAACTTGGGAACTTGGAACTTCTGTCTATTTAAAAAATAAAAAGAATTAGAGTAAAAGGTAGAGTGGAGTTTAGCACTCTTCTTTACTTTCCAATATTGTAGCTAATATTAGTAGCTAGGATAGTTATTAGTATTAGCTACTCTACCCAAAAACTCTATTTTAAAATGATGTAGAGGTAGATAGAGCAAACGAATATAGTAGTTTTTTTTCGAATAAGTATTGCATTTGGTAATACCTATTGGAAAAAAGAATAATAGCTTAAATAGTAATACCAGTTATAGCTAGTAGGATAGTTAGTATCTACTCTGTCACTCTTATCGTTAACTCTACCCGCAGACAACAGCATTATAGAGGCTAGGAAATGCAGGTTGTAGCAACTCTAAATCGTTGTGTACCTACGTCCTGTTTCCCAGTCGGTAATATCCGGAGTAGGCGTGCTGTATTCTAAAATGTGTTGCATAATGAATGTGCCCTTTGAAGCGAGCGAAGAAAGCGGCCATTTTTGTTGTGCTGTAAATGATGTTGTTATGACAGTGCAATAAATATATTGCATCGCTTGTTTTATATTAATGCTCTAAATATGTCCCGCGGTTTTACCTGTATAAATTCCGATCCCATAGGAATTTAAAAAATACTTTCTTATTGGATGTCTATTTGTCTATATAAAGAAGTCACTCTCAAAATTACAGTTCACAACTAGGTATTAGCGCGAGCGGTTTAGGCTCTTCGTTGATCCATCAGTCAGTCAGGACGAAGCTTATTAAAGATAAAGAAAAATTATATCAAAGTCGTATATTATAGTTAATAGGATTCATAACTGTAACAATTATTTTAAAAAAACCGTTCAATTCACTTGTCTAATTGTTATAAGTTTAATTACAACCTAAAATTTTGCACAAAAGTCACATACTAAAACGCCTGCACAATCGTGGAGAATAACAATGATTTATTTAAAAAAAAGATAAACCAAAATTATCAGTATACTAGAGACGATGGCTTGCATAATAATTACATTAAACGGACAGTGAACCCCTTTCCGGTACGGGTCGTGTGAAGTTACAAGATTAGATTCATTCTATGCGCTTTGAAAAAATATTCTATCTTTGTTAATGCATGCTTCTAGGTTATAATATTGTACAGATTGCCTATCAAACATTCAACGTTTTGGCTAATCATCGGACTCGTCGTGCCGGATTGCCAAATTGACTAATTTTTGCTCTCGATTTTACGCATAGTCTATAGTTATACGGAACGGATCTATAGACTTGGCTGTTTCAATTTTTTCCTCTACATTTTACATCCTTTACATAACAAACTTTGGTACATTTTTTTAAATTCAATGAAATCCTGTATATAGTTTATTGTGATTAGAAATACGTGTTGTTTATCATCTTACATCTACTGTACCCGCCACGCAATCCAAACTTACACCTAGCTTTCTAACGGCCGAATACTGAAACGCTACTCAACATTTAAGAACTAATTAAACAAAGAGGCAGCTCTCAAACACCAAAATTGCAATACTAATTTTAAATTTAGAAACTGCTCAATAATTTAAGAACCTCTCAAATTTTAAATGACGTTTCTGTATTCGGCTGTAAGCTTGCTAAGCTCTACTAGTTTCACCTGCCGTGGTGTGTCGGCAGAATGCATAGTATGATTTTAAAAAACATATTTAGTGTTTGGTGAAAAACACTTGGCGGGGTGTGATTGTATGAGCAGAGAGAAAGAGCAGTACCTACCTATGGATGCTCCACTAAATCAACCACATCATTAACTTAACATGAAATATCCCAGCTATTTCTCGCCGATCTTGTTTCGTAGTAATCGTATAACAGGTAGCTTGTGTTATGACAGCTGCCTATCACGTAAACAGAGTTTGTGGCGCACGCGCATGAGATAATGTTTGTTTTAATCTACCGAATCGGTACAACGAGCTTTATTATACCCATTGTAGGAGAACGTGAGTGTTGTGAGGAATGTTTGTGGAAATTTTTACCATTTTATTAGTTCAAGAATTCATTTAATAGTATTATAATATCAACGCTACCGTTCGCATTGCATCGTGGTCGTCACTCGTGGACTTTTACTCTTTACTCCCCAAAACGGTTATCTGTCCTTCGAGCTATATGACCTGTCCTTTGCTACTTAAGTCTACCAACTAATATTGAGAGCTATGTCGATGACTCCGTATTTCGAATTCTATCACCTTCGCATATCTTGTTCGTATTATTAGTGTATTTTTATTCTATTACCGACGTTTCGACTACGTTCCAAAGTCCCAAAACTATTCTAACTGAGTCGACTAAAATCAAATATAAGCCCTCGTGACCAATCGCAAGGAGTCTGACCAAGTGATACAAATGTGATGATGTTATGGGTACAATTCGTGTTAGTTTATAAACGCTTAATAATATTATATTGTAGGTATTATAAATTTGAACACAATTCCTTCATAGTCTTACAGATAAATAATGCCTATGATATAGGTACCTATATTTAGGGAAAGCTAAATACAAAAACGATTAAAAGGACAAGACTAAGAAACTTTTTACACCAATACGATTTGTACTATTAATTACCTACATTTTGCGAGTCTAATTCGTATATCATTATTTTTTTTAGTACATATCATGTTAGTTTAAAACGCCTGTATTGTAGGTATTATAAATTTGAACACAATTCCTTCATAGTCTTACAGATAAATAATGCCTATGAGATATGTATATTAAGGGAAAGCTAAATACAAAAACGATTAAAAGGACAAGACTAATAAAAATTTTACACCAATATTTGTACTACATTTACCTACATTTTGCGAGTCTTATTCGTTTGTCCTATTTTTTATTATTTTGCCACAACGTTTTAACTTTGTACAATAGTTTTAGTCGCGAGGAGACTAATAGCTTCATTAGTTCATCCATGTGTTTCAACCAAGACTAGTGAGTTCAACGTGAGAAAGTAAAGAACTACAAAAAGGTTTGCTCTGAAACAACTCATAATATGATTCCAACAAAACTATTTTGAAAGTGTGAACTCCCACAAATGTATGGGACATTCAGAACCCCTCGTCACATACATAAATTTATGACGTCATACTCCCCCATATGGGTCTTCTATCCCATTCAACGTCTTATGGCCGTGAGAATAATGTGGATATGAATTAGATATAATACACAATAGATTGAATACATTTGTCTAAACTTGGCCACTCTATGTGTAATGTTAGTGAATGATGGGTTTGTTAGTAAGGATAGGTCTAGTTGAATAGATGTTTTTAATATGGTTAGAAGTTAAATGCTTGGTTTCGTCAGGTTTTTTTTGCGATTCTACAGGGACAAAGTTAGGCTAGTTTACAAATTGAACTGAGAAAATAACTTCAAGAAAGACATACTAATCTAACTTAATCACGACAACATTCCAAGTTTTTTGTGCAAAATTAATGAGTTTGTCACAGAATTTCATGAACCTTTGAAATTTTTGAATGAATGAATGAATGAATGAATGAATGAATGTCATTTATTTGCACGAAATATGGTTACAACAGATGTTATCAAGTAGTAGGTATAGTTCAACATATTTCACCAGCACTTAACTTAGCATGCAAATATCAGAATCAAGTAAGTACTTATTTTAAATCAATCATAATGTCAACTTAATGATTTTACAAATATACCTACTGACTACCTATTAAAACTACTCAATTTCAAAGAATACAATGTCACAGATACCGGCAAGGTTTGTTTTCAGTCGTTTTTTGTCACAGATTAACCGACAAGGTTTGTTTTCAGTCGTTTTTTGTGATTAATAACTACAAAAAACTACTTTTGTATCAATGTTGCCGTATCACCAGCATTTATAAAACCATCAAAATCCAAGCGGGATTTTGAGTTCATAACCAGACCTGACTGGATTGCTTTGTCAAATGTTGTTCATGATACGAATAAACCAAGCAGTATTAAAGTAGAGCAGCTTTGGTCTTGCTATAAAAGCTTGTAGTTAAGGCTCTGTTATACCCTCCTGTTACATAATATCCACATTAACATACTGTAGCTACTCAACAGGCGGCACGCAACGGCTTCAACCGAACTCACCCGAATGTCTATGGTGTTTTTGTCCCTCTCTTTCACTCCTACACTACAAAAACATGGGGTAGACCAAACAAAGGACGAGGCATTGCTCCTCAAGTAATCGTGTCTGACGTGCGATACGCTTACAGACTCTTACAGAATATTTGTTTATTTTGATAGATTACTACATGTTGCGATGTTTCTTGTGTATAAATAGTGTTGTTTATGTTTAAAATCAACGTTTTGAAAGTGCGTCAGGTACTTATATGAATAGGAGTGTAGAAGAGTTCTATTCAAGGAAATTGGAGAAATAAACAAAATGTATGTACTTACCTACTTACTTACTTTTAACTAAGCATAAATATTGTTTTGATATTGGCACTTTATATTAAAATTCGGTAAATGAGTTTCGTTGTAGTATACATTGACCAGTTCTTCCTCTGGACATGGCTGACTAGGCTGGGAGGGTGGTATAGGTGCTGGGCAAGCCTACTCCACCTATCAACGTCCCGGATAAACAGCGACATAAAATAGCATGGATTAAAAGTTGCTTGCGCTGTATAAATCATCTAAAATTAGATGAAAAAGCCATTATTGTTAGTTACATTAGGCTTTGTTCAAATGTTTAAAATGTTAGAATGCAACTATAAATCTAAAACAGATAACCGACGAGTTAATAATGGAACTATTTCAATAGAACCTGTGCAATTAAAATGCTTTCCGCTTTCACGAGTGAAAAATATTCCGCAGTTTTTTCTGATTACTTTCTCACGGGCAGCCTGCGGAAAACTGTAAAATGCGATTCATTATTTTGTTACCTCATAAACTTCATTCATTGGAATTTATTTCATTTCATTCAAAATAATCTGCCATACTAGATCATTTGTCGTTGTTTTATCGTCCTTTTGTCCCTAAAAAAAACAGCTACTTTAAAAAATCAAAAATAATGAAAAAATGTTTTTTAAGGTTTTTTTTTTATTTGATGTTTTTTTTTATCTGAAGGTGTTAGATCCGATTTAGGTCCTGATATAAGGAGATCATGGTAAGGACCGTTATCTGTGAATAAAATTTAAAATTGTACAATTGCGCATGGCGCCAATAGCCTTCTGTTTCTTCTGAATTATTGACAACTAATGGATCAGCACACAGCCTAAACAGCTCATAAAGAGAGCCGAAATTTGAAGAGTTCCTGCAACGCAGCTACTCGGCTGACTGAGTCAAAGGCTGACTCGTAAGGTAGGGACTGTGTAAATGTTAAATTTTAGTAAAAGCTCTAGTTAACGCTAACGGGAAGCCCAATGGCCTAGCTGCACTTGCAGATCTCAAATGAACGAACGCTTGGTGCGGTCATTTCTGGGATAGGTCACCGATAATTAGTGTGGCGAAAAATCACTTTCTCGAGCTTTTTTATGCTTCGGAAGGCAAGTTAATCAAACGGTCCTGGTTGATATCTGTGATAGCAGTCGTTAGATTAAGTTAGAGTTCTAGAGTGGAGACCGCGTCTCGGCAAACGTAGTGTAGGACGTCCTCAGGCGCGTTGGAGCGACGATTTGCGCAAGACGGCTAGCACAAACTGGATGCGAGAAGCCGAAAATAGATCTAAGTAGCGTGCAATTGGAGAGGCCTATGTCCAGCAGTGGACTGCAACAGGCTAATAATGATAATGAGGAGATTAAGTTAGATGCATTAGTGCGACCTGAAAACTGGAACACTAGATGAGCTACACCACAACTATGAAAAGAAGAAGACGCCAAAATCCTTATTATGGCTAGTTTAGAGTTTAGAGTCTATAGTAATTTCTAAAATAAGCCACCCTTCTAACTTGTGTAGTAAAGTTGTCAATAGAAATTAATCAAACTCACTCACAAAGACTGTAACCCATATTACTTTTATTGAGTGTAGCCGTTCCCAGTAAGTAAACGCATTAACGTGCAACCAGGGCACATGCCAACCGTTCTCAGAACTCTGTAGCTATGTTGTTAGTAGGTATTGTGGTTGGTACCTATATCGATCGAACTAACACCGATTGTTCGCAACACCATTGGCACATTTATTCGCAATTAAATGTTACGCCTTTGAATTGGAACTTTGATTATAAACCTGAGAATTTAAAGATGCGGTTTCTGTTAGGATTTACGGTCTGCTGGGTTTAGTGCGAACGGTATTTTTTTAACCATAATTTTATTTTAATGCCATTTACTTTGCTAAATTTTCGTAGCTATAGAGCAAAGTCGTAATATTATTTATTTTATTTAAATAAAATAATAGCACTGAATAACTGAATTATATAACACAAAACCTAAAAAACCACAGGATTGTAAAATTCCCACGAGATCGGGACTTACGCGAATGAAACTGCAAGACACAGCTGGTAGGTTAGTTAAATTAATGCAATTATTTTATCTCTTCAAGATATCCACCAATTTTCAGCCAAATTAGTTGAGCCGTGCTTGAGTTATAAATAGTGTCACTAACACGACTTCCTTTTTTTACTTATATAGAAGATATAAAGCTAAATTTGACGCTAAAGCTAAACATTTTTACTCATATTCAAATGAGATTAGAACGTACACGATGTGTAACTCGTAATATTTCAATATTGATATTTTAACAAGTTACAAATACAATTACAAATTTTAGGAAAGCATTTCTTTAAATTTAGCTATCCGAGTGTAGGAAACACTTTAAAAAAATATCAAATGATTGTTAAGTATTATATGTACTTAATAATATCTACCTACTTATAATACTCTATCTTGAGTACGTATCTGACGACCTGAGAAATCTTGTGTTTTACATAAAGAAGCAGGTACTATGTGCGTTTCGCATATTCGTAGACATTTGGTTGCAGCATTCTGTCCCACAACTATTAAACAAATCTCGTTACTTAATTACCTTTCAGTCTTGGCATTGTGCAACGAGCGGCACTAAACTGCTTTTTGTTAAGTGAAGCGAAGTTAGCTCACTCATCTGTAGTGTTACGGCCGGCGGTAACAGGCCAGTGTGTGCTGAAAGGCCCAGCCCTCGCAGTGGCCCGCTATTTGCAGAACAATGCAGGCTTGATGTGCGCACGCCGGTGTCGGGAAAGCGCGGAGGGAAAACGCGCGAAGTTATCTACCAGTCTCGGCCCGCGAGCGCGACTTGCCGCGCGTCGAAGCAAGCACGCGACGCTTGCGCCCTGGCGCTCGCCGCCACGCGCCGCGCCAAACGCGGCGTTACATTTTCCGAATCGACCGACGACGGCGACACTGCCACCGTGACAGAAATTCAGTGTCAAAAGGTTGGTGACCCACCCTTAGTGCAACCGAAAACCGTCCTAAACGTGAAGCCCTTAAAATCCAGTTCAACACCCCCGTGCCGGTCACTTCCGCCCTCAGAATGTGCACTAAAATGTGTGATTTTCTCGTGCGCCGCAAATGTCAAACGTTCTGTATTTGCAGTAAACGTAGTTGCTGGAATGGTTTTCCTATTACTAAATATTGGTAATAGACATTTAGAAACACTGTTATGTTTATCCGATATTGATGTTGAATGCTTTTTGTAAGTACAAGCTCCTTTAACGCGCAAAATCCCCTTTTGAATTTTGCTTCCTATCGTAAACTGTGGGTACAAGGTCACGTTTTTTTTTCAATTAAATTGAGCTCACTCTTTGATAAGTATTCAATTAGTTGCGAGTGACATGCCTGCCTACTGGAAGTAAATTCAATTTTAAAGGCTTTGGAACTTTATTGAATCAACAGGTATATGCCTATTATTTTTATTTTGATAATCAGAGGATAGGTAATTGTGTACTCGTTGGTGAACTTCAATTTTTATTTAATAAATCGGTTTCACAAGTTTTAAATACTAATTATCTGCTTAATAAAAGAAGAGTAAGGTCGCAGTCGTTATTCCGCGTTTTGTTTTTGTCTGTCAAATTTGAAAGTTCTTGTCACGAAAAAAAAAAACAAATCATGTTCTCACTACTCCAACCTTATTCCACGTTTATTAATAAATGCTATAAAATGATGTAACTCGATTGAGCTTTTAAAAGTCATGACTGAAACTTTTAAATAGGCCTTCATAAAACTAAAACTGTATTTAATGTTTATCGTAAAAAATAGCTATGGCCGAGATACCTACAAATCGCAATACTGAAATTAGATTGCTGTAAAGTTGGACTGGGGCAAAGCGACCACATTATATTATTAAACCAAGAGATATGTCATGCCCCAGAAATACTAGTACACATTCGTACGTATTCGAAGTTACCTAGTATACAAACAGTTGGGTGACATCATTTGATGCAAATGACATCACGAAAGAAATCGATAATTTTAGCTGTAGAATAAAAATAGGGGGTTTATAACAAAACCTATATAGCCGTTGGGTTAAACTAGGATTACTAGAGTCAGGTTTAACCCTCGTCGTTTATTGTCAGGTTAAACCATAGTTTGTAGTCCGGTTAATATTGGTTGGGTACAAACGGAAAGGTTCTGGTTAACAAATCAAAGATGAAGAATTACTGACGATGACGTTTTACCACATTTTAACATCAGACACTTATGTATTGTTTTTCGTCTACCGATCGCCTTCTGTAACCTGACCTTAAACTAGGTTTCCGGAAAGATTAGGTTTTGTAATAAGGGTAGAGTAAATAACAATGAATGAACGCAGAAATCATGTGACGTCACATAAAAGGTTAAATAAAATACATTTTTTTTTCCGATATTTTGAAGTCATCTTTAACTGTTTCAAGCGCAAAATAAGAAAATAGATACGAGTATCCTACCAAAATATTTTAAAATGGTTATTTTATTTTCACACCTTTCAAAAAATCTTACATACCAAATTGAATCCTTAGGTTAAATGAGGTGAATAATTTATTAGGTGCCTACATAATATAAGTTGTCAGAAACGTTGCAAACGAAATAACATATTATGAAAAGAGCTTCGTCTTGCTCTTACTAATAACATTCGATATCAGCTATAATATGACAAAGTATTAAGCAATACTTCCAATCCAAGCGGATAATTCAGAATACTGCAGTAATTGATTAAGAATGAAGTAATTATTCCCATAAAATGATCAATAGGTAATTATTAACAGAAGTATATAACGACGCGTCTGCCCCAACCGAGTTTTTAGAAAGAGTGACGTCAGCATTGCTGACGTCACTGATTTCATTATCTTCACCACTCATGATAGACGCAAATTCAAAAACACCAAAATTATCACACACTTTTATTTCTACTATTACTATTCTTTATTCTATTATCTAATTATCTAAACTAAAATAACAATTGTAATGAACCAAAAGAGACACTCACAAGACTCGTCCGCTCGCCGCAACTGCTTCCACAAAAGTGACGCACAAAAGCACTGCGCGCGCGGCGGTTATTTTTCAAACGGAAATACAATTTTAAAACACAAAACATTTGCCATTTACTTAAATTCAATTTTAACTTTAACTTTAATGTTAGTTTATTGTAATTTGATTTTTAAACTTAACAAACGTTTTACAATGAAGTTAATTCAACTCGAAAAAGGATCCTTCATTGTTTTGATTACATCTTAGCACTCAACAAACATTCAACAAGCAACGTATTAAAACTTAACTTAATGTTTTCAATAAATAACTAAGAAGTAGTTTCTTAAAAATAGAAGATGAATTATGAGTTAATTAACTTGAATTAATTGTTGAAATAAAGTGATTGGTCTAATAACGTTGCTTTTGAATATTCGTTGCTTGCGTGACGTATGAACAAATCAATACTATAACTTATTATTTGGATTCCTAATCAAAACTGTTATCAAATAATCTCTAATCAAATGAGGAAACTATTTCATATTAACAAATCAAATAAAACTTAATTAATTAATTTAATATAAACCTATTTATCGCTCTTGCGTCGACACGGCCATTCTGCGGGGCGGTGCGTGCTCTGCGCCTGCCTCGGTTCTGTATGGTTCTGTAATGTAAAATAATGCTTTTTGAACTATGTATCTGCATCATTGATACATAGTAAGTTTAAACTTGAAAGTTTTAACTTTGTATGTATAACCGCTGTAAACAAATACCAAGTGGTTAATTTAGACTTTAGCTTTAAACTGCAAATGTGTTACCGCTGTAAACAAATACCCAGTGGTTAAATTAGATTTCAGCTTAAACTTGAAAATTTCAGTTTTGTATGTATGTACGTAAGTATAACTACTGTAAACAAATACAAAGTAGTTAAATCATTAATTAGAAGGACTGCTGTACT
Source organism: Idaea dimidiata (assembly GCA_949358125.1). Lineage (NCBI taxonomy): Eukaryota > Metazoa > Arthropoda > Insecta > Lepidoptera > Geometridae > Idaea > Idaea dimidiata. The sequence goes on along the minus strand of OX442339.1, from coordinate 6,076,133 downwards.
TTAGGATTGGGTTGTATTATTTTGTTCTCGTAGATTGTGTTTATATGCTCCACGCATTTTTACACATTATTATTTATTTGTTTAAATGCAAATGTCTCCACGCATCCTTGCATTTTTATGGTACTCGTAGTCGATGATGCTGTTGTCTGGGCGGTCTCGTACGCCGTGGTCAACAGGGGCTCTAAAGGATATGGGACTAGGTCGATGCTGTTGTCTGGGCGGTCTCGTACGCCGTGGTCAACAGGGGCTCTAAATTATTATTATTTTTACTTAATTTACTACTGCGGTTCTGAGCGGTCTTGTACGCCGTGGTCCACAGAGCATTGATTAAGCATTTATACTCGTAGTTATTTTACTTAATTTACTACTGCGGTTCTGAGCGGTCTTGTACGCCATGGTCCACAGAGCATTGATTAAGCTTTATACTCGTAGTTTTGTTTTGCAAAATTATTACAACAAAATTCATAAAAAAAAAGAAGAAAGAAAATGGGGCTGTGGTCTGGGCGGTCTCGTACGCCGTGGTCCACAGAGGATAAAAGGGGTGATTGGGTTATCGATGCTATGGTCTAGGCCTTTATTTGACCGTGGTCCATAGAGGTTCTGAAAATGACACAATAGGAAGGGAAACGGAATGCAAAGGATAGTACAGTCTTTAAATTTTATTATGATCATTGAAATAAGTTACCAACGCATGGCAGTTAAAATCAACGACTTGTATTGGTTTGTCTTTCTTAATGATTGTTATCAATAACTTTTAAACTACGATAATGTTTGTAGTATCGGAAAGAACTCACCGTTTTTAGGCATCTAGTGAAGTAGATGGTTGCGGTTCGCTGCTGGTAGCTGGTTGATCACCCTCATCGCAGTCCGTCGACACGGTTGCCTGTTCGCCTGGTTGAGGTGCTCGCCGTAACTGGTCATGGGCAACCTTGCGAGGCCGTCCTCTGCCAGTTACGCGTTTCACGATGTACCGGTCGTTATCTTCAATTCGCTGGATCTCGTATGGTTCGCTGTATTTGAGATCGAGTGATGTCTGGTTCCGTGGATTGTTCTTGATCAACACGTAATCTCCTCTTTGAAACCGATGAATTTTAGACTTATTTTTGTCAAACCTTTGCTTGTCGTATTGTGCTGCAGCTTGCATTTTCTGGTGAACTTGCTGGTCAAGAGCATCAAAATCGATGGTTTCTTCTTCGATGTTTACTAACCGTAGAAGTTGAGGTGGAACTGCATGTTGTCTACGTGTTAGTAGGGTAAGAGGTGCGACTCCAGTGACACGGTGAGGGGTGCAATTAAACGCTAATTGTAATGCTTCTAACGCAGATTGCCAGTCTTCGGTTTCGTAACTTCGGATCATGGTCAATGCATTCTTCAACGTTGCTATAACTCTCTCCACTTGCCCATTCGCTCGGCTTACTCCTGGAGCTATTGCGTGAATATTAATATTAAAATTGTCACAATAAGCTTTGAATTCTCCGAGGAATTCTCTTCCTCCGTCGACAATAATTTGGACTGGTGTTCCAAACAGGTGAATGGTGCGTTTTAATGCTGCTAGGCTACTGCTCTGACTCTTGTCGTTAGAATAATTGAGAAAAATGTACTTTGTGAACGCGTCTATAGTGACAATTACATACTCATCTAAACCGTCTTGATTTCTGGTTCCCAATTTGCCAGTAATATCCATGTGGATAACTTGAAATGCTGTAGTTGGTTTCAAGATTGGATGTAGTTGGACTTGAGCGGCACCGGATGGTCCTTTCGATGTTCTACAGACAATACAGTTTTCAACAAATTTTCTGACAGCGGTGGTCATTTTGTCGAACCAGTAAGATTCTTTCAACTTTAGCAAAGTTTTCTCCCATCCTGGGTGTTTTAAGGCTGTATGAAAGGAATTTATCAAACTCCACTGGTAAGACTTTGGTACGACAATTGCATTATGACTACCGTATACAGGATCAGTCAATTCCTTCTTTAGTACGCCATCATCAAAAACGTAACCTTCAGTCGGGTTCCCGCTTGCCATACTATCTATCAACGGACGCAGGTTGTCATCTCGTCTCTGTTCTATCTGAATCCACTCTGTGTCTCTGGTCATTATGTTCACAGAGCTTTCTGTAGAGGGGTTTCTACTGAAAAAGTCTGCGTGTTGAAGATGTTCACCCTTTCGGTACTCGATTTCAAAATCGTAATTTTGTAAAAATGCCCACCAGCGATGAATACGTGGAAGTAAATCCTTCTTGAATTTAGATGCCTTTAAAGCATTACAGTCTGTAATGACTTTAAATTTACGTCCGTATAGGTATTGACGGAAATGTTTGATTGCTCTAACCACCGCCAGAGTCTCGAGTTCATAAGAGTGGTATCGACTCTCTACTTCGGTGGTCCGCAGGCTCATATACGCTACTGGATGTTGACGACCGTTGAGGACTTGAACTAATACCGCGCCGTAACCGATGCTACTTGCATCTGTGTAGAGTTCGATTGGTGCGTCTTCCTGGAATAGTGAAAGGGTAGGCGCAGTAGACAGGTGTTGGATGATATAGTTCCTAGCTTCTTCATGTCGGTCATTCCATTCCCACTTTACATCTTTCTTGGTTAATTCATATAGTGGCACCATTACGCGGGAAAAATTAGGAATGAAACGCCTAAAGTACCCAGCGAGGCCATTAAATTGCCTCACTTGCTTTACTGTTGTGGGTATCGGGGCTTTCGTTAAAGCCTCTACTTTCCTTGGGCTAGGACTCACTTGACCGTCTGATATAATATTGCCCAAATACTCGATAGAGCGTTTAAAGAAAGCAGTCTTTTCTATGTTAATTGAAAACCCAGCCTTCTGTAGAGCCGTGAGAACCCTCTCAATACGTACCAGACCCTCTGAAAAATCTCTACATTTGGAGAGCACGTCGTCTACGTAAACTTGACACACAGGGTCTGATTCATACAGTAGAGATCCCAGAGCTCTATTTATACACCGCTGATAAACGGAGCAGGCATTACTTAAGCCAAACGGCATAGCCAAGTATTCATATAAACCATCGGGCGTAACAAACGCAGTTTTCTCTATTGAGCTTTCTGCGACGGGAATTTGATGAAAGCCTGCCGCCATATCAAATGTAGAGTAGTAGAGACCCCCTGATAGTTGATCAATTTGATCAGAAATTATTGGTAGAGGGTAATGATCTCGTAACGTGTTTTTATTTAGTTCGCGGTAATCTACGCACATGCGATCTTTTCCGTTCTTCTTTTTAACTAAAGTTATCGGACTTGAAAATGCAGATTTACTTTCTCTAATAATATTTTGTTCTAACAACTCTTTTATAATACCTCTAACCTTTTCTCGCTCTATTGGACCCAACCTGTAAGGTCTGCGCTCTACATATTTATTAGTATCCTTTAATCGTATTTCTAATTTACCAGTATTAACTCGGGTTTGAGGGTACCCGTGGATAAACAAATGTGTAAACTTATTTAACAATATCTTTAATTCATCAATTTGATCATCATTAGTTAAATCTGTATCTAAATTATCAAATTTTTCATTTTGTGATCGCATGTGGTAAACTACTGGCTGGTGCACTAATTTCGCACCGTAAGACGTTACGAGAACACTAAGGTTCGTGTCATCGAAGAGATTTATGCCTATTAAAATGTCGGAACAAATCTCATAATCTGGCACAATATTAAATCTTAATTCTACGCGAACCTCATCAATAACACAAACCGTTATTAAAGTCGTCAACGATACGACTGTAAATCTGCCTATTCCCTTAAGATAATTAACCTCACTAATTCTTTTACCTGGTACCTTGGCTGCGACCGAATCACGCATCAAAGAACATTCTGCTCCACTGTCGAAAATACCATGGAATTTGTGATCACCAATAGTGATAGGGATTGAAGTAAGTTTTGATGTACCTACACAATTGATGTTTGAAACTACCGTACGTTCACGTTTGTAACACGTTTCGAACGTATGGCCGACTTTGGAGCAAAATGTGCAGGTAGGTTTATTAGTATTTTGTAAGACATTGTTTGAATTTTGAGACTGCTGAGTCATCGGCATTTTATTAGCAAAACGACAATCACGTGTATCATGGTTTGATCTTTTACAAACTTTGCAAAACAAATTAGATCTTTCTAATAGCCGTGGTCGCTTGGCGGAATTTTGAGAATTTTGATTTGACGTGATTGTACGTTTAATGGGGCGTATTGATGATGCCACAGAGATTAACTCTGGAACCGTTTTTGCACGCGTATTTAACAATTCTATCCGTAATCGCTCATCACTAATACAACCGATTACCGCCTCAACAGCGTCTTCATTCGTCAATTTATCTTTGGTGACACGTTGCCAAAGCACCCAGGCCTCAGACAGGAATTGCGCGATATTCTTGCTGTTATCGTAAATATGATCTCTAAACCGAATAATATCACGTGAGTACCGGTTTTCAGGTTCAAATGTTGTTATTAAAATATCACGCAATTCCGCCCAAGAATTTGTGGATACTAACCAGTTATCTACGTACAATCTGGCGCGTCCTTTCATTAAACTACCCACTTTCATTCGTACGTCATAATCACACAGGTTGTACGTATCAACGGCAGTATTCACGTGTTTACACCACTCGCGAATTCCTATATTTGCATCGGGATCGTATGACGGCAAAAACACGTCATTAATTTTTATCTTAGAATCAGACAACGTCATACGATCCGACACGTGCTTCATCATTTGCATCATATGAGTGAAAAACTCAGTTGGGACGCCGCTAACAGAAGTGTTGGCAGTTGAAAATGTCACAGAATGTCCGGCAGAAGTGGGTTGTGATCCCACTTCTGATAACGACGCGTCTGCCCCAACCGAGTTTTTAGAAAGAGTGACGTCAGCATTGCTGACGTCACTGATTTCATTATCTTCACCACTCATGATAGACGCAAATTCAAAAACACCAAAATTATCACACACTTTTATTTCTACTATTACTATTCTTTATTCTATTATCTAATTATCTAAACTAAAATAACAATTGTAATGAACCAAAAGAGACACTCACAAGACTCGTCCGCTCGCCGCAACTGCTTCCACAAAAGTGACGCACAAAAGCACTGCGCGCGCGGCGGTTATTTTTCAAACGGAAATACAATTTTAAAACACAAAACATTTGCCATTTACTTAAATTCAATTTTAACTTTAACTTTAATGTTAGTTTATTGTAATTTGATTTTTAAACTTAACAAACGTTTTACAATGAAGTTAATTCAACTCGAAAAAGGATCCTTCATTGTTTTGATTACATCTTAGCACTCAACAAACATTCAACAAGCAACGTATTAAAACTTAACTTAATGTTTTCAATAAATAACTAAGAAGTAGTTTCTTAAAAATAGAAGATGAATTATGAGTTAATTAACTTGAATTAATTGTTGAAATAAAGTGATTGGTCTAATAACGTTGCTTTTGAATATTCGTTGCTTGCGTGACGTATGAACAAATCAATACTATAACTTATTATTTGGATTCCTAATCAAAACTGTTATCAAATAATCTCTAATCAAATGAGGAAACTATTTCATATTAACAAATCAAATAAAACTTAATTAATTAATTTAATATAAACCTATTTATCGCTCTTGCGTCGACATATATATACGCCTTTTAATCGTTTTCATTTTATATTTTCTTAGAAATTCTACTTATAAAACCACAAATATAAAAAAAACTTTTAATTTTGATGTTTTTTTAATTATTTTTTTATACCTGTACGATATGGCCACTTAGCGACGACTAGGCGAAGGCAAAGTCAAATTCAAATAAAAAATCATGGTAGGGCGGGATGGTGGTAGGGTGGTATATGGCGGTTGATTAAAAAGAAACCTACGCAAAAATGTGGGTGGCCTATTCCTCGTATTACTTTATAATTTATAAATGAAGAAACCTTGTTATTTCAATAAATAGAAAGTTAAGATGTTCGTATTTCATTTGTTACGAAAAATTACCATTTTCCTCCCGAGCAAAACTTTTAACTTATTAATTGACTAGCTGCGCCCCGTGGTTTTACCCGCGTAAGTCTTGATCCCGTGGGAATATGGGGATAAAAAGTAGCCAATAACCTTCCACAATAAATATAATAGACTATCATGCACACACTTTTTTTTTCTTTTTGGACCAGAATTTCCTGAGATTAGCACATTCAATCAAACAAACAAATTCTTTAGCTTTATAATATTAGTAAAAAGTAATGGTTGAAAATCTTTATTTCTAGTAAAAATTACAGTCAGAAGTCCTATAGCCTTATTAATGTAAAGGGGAGTAAAGTCGGCGTAGTTATTCCGCTTTTTTGTTTCTGTCTATCAATTTTTGAAAGTTCTTGTCACGGAAAAAGACAAAGCATGTTTTCGCTACTCTGACCTTACTCCACGTTTATTAACAAGGCTTTTAGAGTGTATTTCGCTAAAGTAAACAACGTTATTTTTTAGTATAACAGTCAACATTATCACAGTTTTACTGAGAAAACGGCTGCATTCCACACTGCGGGATGAGAGCTCGAATACTGGGAACCCCACTTTCAACTGGACAAAAAATTATAGGTTTATGGTCTGTAATTAATTATGTGGTAGTTAAAACATACCAAGGTTTTATACGAGAACGATTAAACTTTCTTGAATGAGAGTGAGCTTGGTACCTTTGTATAAGTATAAGTTTACTTCTTAAACTGTATCTTATTACGGAGAATGTAATTCAATTTGTGAAAGAGCAATGAAATTTAATTTGTAAGACCTATTCTAGTTGGTCAGACTTGTCTGGTTATCTAAACAGTATTATATGTAGGTAATCCTACTATCCTACTTCTTACTAATATTATATCCGCGAAAGTTTGCGTGTGATTGATTGATGCACTAAACCAATAGCAATGAAACTTGGAACATAGGAAACTGAAGACCTGGAATAAAACATAGGCTACTTTTTATTCCGATATTCCCGCGGGAACGGCACTTACGCTGGTAAAACCGCGAAGCGCAGCTAGGAATATTATAAAGTTGAAAGTTTGTATGCACGTGTGTATGTTTGTTATTCAATCACGCAAAAACTACTGAATCAATAGCAATGAAACTTGGAATATAGGTAGAAAGTATTTCTTTAAGTATAGTCATCCAAGTGTAGAATACACTTTAAAATATATCAAAAACGATTGGCTACTTTTTATCCCGATATTCCCGCGGGAACTATTTGCTAATTGGAATTCGATTTTTTAGTTAGTCTAACGAACTATAAACTTTTATTTATCACTGCTGGGCAAAGGTCTCTCCTTTGTTCCTCCACACACCCCGGTCTTCAGCTATATCCGGCCAGTCGCTCAAATAATATAAACTTTTAATACCTAATATTATTGCCTTTTTTGTGGTTTTTGACAATTTTTTGCACGAATATTCAACCAAGTGCAAACAAAATGTTCCGTTTTATTATTTTCCACGCTTATTTTTAATATAGGTAGGTAAACAATACAATACTATTAGACTAGACCTTGTAAACGGAAATGTTTATAATAACAATCGAATACAAAACATTTGGTTCGCAATAAGAGTTTACAAACGTTTTCCTTTGTAATTGAATAATGAAATAAATTGTTGACTATGGTTAAAATAACTTCCTACTAATTTACTTAGAAGGGATATTAATACAAAGTAGGTACTAACTTAGTTTATTTCTAGAAAATACGCCTACAAAGGGTTACTCTATAATATTTCCCGGTGAAATTAAAGAAATTTTTAATTTAACTTCATCTCAGGATCGTATTATAAAAGCGTAGGAATTATCAACAGGTGCAAGGGACAACTCGAAAAATTGTAGAAATAACCCTTTTTTCCTTATTCTATTTCTTATCGGTTGTGAACCGATTATGGCCATTAGGAAATTTAGCCAGTATTATGTATTTTAATATAGTATGCAAGTTATTTGCATCGAAACAGTCAAGTCGTCATTGTTAAAGTCAAGTCTAGGGAATCATTTGTAAACACGGCGGCCATTTACAAACAATCTTCACGGAGCCTTGGAGACAACACTAAGTCAATGTTTTGCACCGATTTTCACTTTCATTCCACTTGTACACCTTCACGAAACTAAATTGATTAATATGCCCCCGAAATTAAACAATTTGCACGCATATGAACTAGGTTTCACAAAAATGAAAATTTAGCACCACATCTCCTCAACGAGTTCCCGCCAAGACTCCTTTTTCCTTATAATTTCCTTCGATAGCTAGTTTTAAAAAGAGATAGGTAGTTTGTCAATCCGCCCAACGTAAAAAAAGAATATTTATCTTTTTAAACTTATCTTTGTTCAAACTTTTAAACAGTAATATCATGTAAATCCAAAGAGATGCCTACTAACTAACCGAAAGTGATTGGACTAATTCATATTTTTTAATGCGTTTTTATTACAAAAATCAACCATAAAATGGACTTTTGAGCCTTATTTTTTAAATCGCTCGTTCCACCTGATGCCATCAAAAACAGTTGACTGCTGATATTCGTTCGATGTCGGGCTACTGCAGCGAGTGGTTGATACCACTCGTTGCGTTCGTGCGATTCACATAAAAAATATACAGAAATCGAAAGAAAATAGGTGTAAATTGAGGTATTTCAATCGCTCGAAGGGGCGCATTTAATTAAAAAATAGAGCCCTTGCTCTGAAAAATATACCGAGTAGAAGCTTTCAATAAACGTTTTAGTCTTTATTTGACCATTAGGTTTAACAAAGTGCCATTAACCACTACTACCTACCACCAACTTTGATGTTTTCAGTCACTGTCTTTAAGAGCTAATAGGCAAATTCACATTTAAAGCTAAAAAACCTTTTAATCCCAAAGTTACGACATATCACATTTCCTGCCTGTGTTTAAGCCATAAAGTTTTTTTACTACAGAGGATGATTTCATTAGGAATGGGCTCGTGTGGTAACTGGTAATGAACCAAGGTTTTATTTTTGGCTAGCTCTTGTGTACGGACGTGATCTTGGATCTTCTGGCATGATTGAATGTAGTTTATGTATGTATTTTAGTCACCTATACAATATACTCACTTTTAGTTAATTGATTGTCAGTTTTATTTCATCTCCGTTTTATTATTCGAGTCGTGTACCAATTGTACTATACAGAGATCAATTTTGGAAATACTTGGTCCTATATTTAGCCCGAACAGAACACTAAGATTGTTAGAAATATTTTTTCAAGGATAAATTCAAATTCAAAATTTCTATCACGGCGAGATTTGAACTTGTGTTCCTGGATCAATACTCCAGTGCCTGAACCACCCGGCCACACGAGTTCCCTATACCATATTATTATGCCATGTTACATATGCCTTGTGCAATAAAAACAAATTACTAAATACTAAGATTGTTTAGGTATTGAGTACCTATGACCTATTACCACAGATCCTAACTTTTGAAAATTACTCATTCAGAAATTGGGATCTGTGGTTTCGGTACGCGACCATCCATAAGAAGGAACCACAGGAAAGTCATCATGAATGGTGGTTTTTTATATATGGAGGTATACAATATTACGTCGTATACTTAGGTATATGGGACGTACTATATTGAATATAGCCAGATATATAAGATAAGATATAAATACTACAGTATACATAGCTTCGTTTCTTCTTTATATCAACTCAAGCTTCGACAAATTTCACGTGGGTGTTGATAAATAACGCCCACATTGAACTACGTATTACGTATTAGATTTGAAAGCCTGACCTGACATTATCACCATGAAACAACTGACATTTTTGAAGATCTCTGGATATCGATTTAAGTTCTATTAATAGATGAATTCAATTAGCCATTCATGTGAATAACCGAGTTAGCTGTCTTGTTACTATACACCGGAAGCGACAAAATCGTTCGTCCTCCTGTCTAATACACATATAGTTTTATTAAATTAGCATTTTATTTATTTAATTAGTACACAAGGAAATATTTACAATTTAACAGTCATAATAGATATATACAGAGATGAGTCTAACCCTGCTTAGAGCTATCTACCGACAAACCTCAGGTGACAGAAAAGAATATAGTGGAAGGTAATGAAGTGTACAGAAAATGATAAAGAGAAGAAAATAACACATTTTGTAAAACCATAAATACGTATATATAAACCAAATATTAATAACCTAATATATAATATTTTTATCCAGTTATTATTATTATTTTAAACGACAAAATACTGTTTTGGCTATTTTATAGAACAATCTTTAATGAAGTCCTGCGAAGTTAGCTGACTATCATAAAAGCGGGGCGTTGCTTTAGTCAGGTGCCTAGGAATTAAATATTACAACTTTAATTTCTAGGGTCGTTGTTTGGAATCCCGGCTAACGGCATTTAAAGGAAATTTTTGTGCGCTATTAACATGGCTCTTACGGAAAGCATCGGGAAGAAAACGGTGTCTATAATGGTTCAATGATAAGGCTACGTACGAAAAACGTGATATTAAATATTATTAAATTAATAAAACCTATTTATACTTAGGTACAATGTTTGAAAATTTTACCAAATTAATAAATTCTACAACAATTGTTTCACAACTTTATAGATATAGACTGCAAAATTGCTCAGCTTCTGCAACACCTGTGTTGTCACAACTTAGAATTAAAACCTAATTGGTCTTGCTGTCTTATCTAGATTTAGAAGTATAATCAGTTCGAACATCATTAATGGAAGGGAAGTTAGAAATAGTTCGGTTGATAAACAAACAACATGATAAACGTCAAACAAAGCTGCTTCACGCTGCCACAAATCCTTTAAATAGGACGTTGAAATGCTATTTTAGATATTTTATTTCAGAAAACGATTGAGATTACTGTTATTTTAGTTAACAAGGTAAGCTAGTTTAGGGCAGAATTTGTTTGACTCGACAAATCTTTAAGACGTGATGTTTAAAAAACTAATCAATAACATAAACAACCACTATTTTACTAAAAATTTACAAGACACACAATATTATATACAAACAATAATTTAAAGCGAGTTGTAAGACAAGTACAATGGGGGAAATTACACCCTTATCGCTAAAAGCGATTTCTTCCAGGATCTTCTTCAATTAGTGGTTCATTACCACATTAAAATTCATGCATGCATCACCCATAATGGTTAAATGATGTGGCATGTTTTACGTTAATCCAACTCTATCTCAAGAAAGGTTAGACTGAATGGCATTATTTTTAAAATAATTGTTACTAGCTCCGCTCCGCGGTTTCACCCGCGTAAGTCCCGTTCCCGCGGGAATATCAGGATAAAATGTAGCCTATGTGTTATTCCCGGTATCCAACTACTTATATTCCAAGTTTCATCGCAATCGGTTCAGTAGTTCTTGCGTGATTGAGTAACAAACACACCTACACACATACTAACAAACTTTCAGCTTTATAATATTAGTAGGATCCCGGTGTCACTTAGAACCGTTGCTCTACAAGATGCAACTGCGGTGTGCTCGCAAAAAGCTTTACAGGTTCATCTGCGAAGATTTTTCTGAAAGCTTTACCTAATTCTACCGAATATTCAACAAGTGCCTATATCAGAGCTCATATTACTCAGTTTTGTCAAACCATAACACAATTAACTGGTTTAAAACCAGGTTTACCGCATTGAAAGCATATGAAACGACGGTAATTTCCTTTCATCTGAAACGGGAATACAGTCTTGCTACATATTGAATCTAACCTACTTTACGTTTCCGATTCGCATGTTCTGTTTATAAAACGTATACATTTACCAGATACCTATATCTATTTCATAAAATGTACGTACCTATCTAATGAATTGAAGTAGGTATGATAAATTTAACTTATAGCAAACTTTCTTTAGAGCTAGACTACGGTCGGGTTGACACAACTGGGATAATGACCTCATCTGTGTTTCAATGAGTAGGTAGTGAATTCTGAATTCTTTAATATTTAGGTAATATACCGTATTACTTTTTACCAAATCAATTGTCAATAAAAAATACACCTACCCTTCGAAATGTAGATATTTCTTATGTTGTAGAAAACATTTTCAGGAAACCCACACGCTCGAACTCAATAAACTTCACTTAGGCATACTTTTTAACTCAGTTTCTTAACGACTTCTTCCTCCAAAACTTGGAGTTTGCTTCTTATTTTGTTAAAATAATAATACAGTTTTATCTGCATAAGTCTCACACATTTTTATTATGTGATAATTTGAGCTTACAGAGAATTTTAGTATATCGTGATAAAGCTTGGTAGGTAGTGTTCGCGTTATTAAAATAAAAATCAATCAAACTTTATTCTAAAACCGCTTATTAATTGAAATTGATTTGGTATACCACCGTAGTGCTTGTATCATTCTAAGATACCAACTACAAATAGGTAGAAAGAAAGAAAATACGGTTATTATGATAAGCGTTATGTGTTTTAAACATAAAGAATTATCAAAAAAAAACACCGAGAAAAGAACTCATCAAAAACAAACAACAACAACAATAACTAGTTGTGCACTGCCTGAATCGGCACAGTTTCAGTGAGTATGACACTGCAGCTGCTACTTCAGAAAACAGGAGAACTTCGACCGTACTCCAACACTCATAAATACTTTTTAATGTAATCAATTCAGTAGTTTTTGCGTTAAGTTGGAACAAACATGCATTTACACAAACTTTTACTTATAAATAGATTACGTTACTACTTAAGCTACTTATGCTACTGCATGAATGAATGATTTTAACTCTCTTAAAGTGGATAGAAAGTGGACCATTCAAACCAATCTAAAGAAAGCAATTTCAATTGAAATATGTCCTTGTAATCGTCATCGAGGAAGGGACGAATGGAAACCCTCTGTAATAAATAGATAAGAAGCTAGCAGCGCCCTGCTATTTCACTCATACAAGTATAGGATATATTTTTTTATATTGATTTTTTATTTTATTAGCTATGTAGGTTAATAAGTAAATAGCTTTTGTTAAAATTTTTGTTGAAAGTTGTGCATAGATTAGCATAATCTTTTTAAACATATTGCATTTATTATTTTAGAATTGTATTTGTGACGTGTATTTTTATACCAATAAACTACTATGACCAAAATGGATATTAATTGTATCTACTTTATATCCTGAGCTTCCAGTTAAGTGTTTCATTTTGGAAGGTATATAGTTTTGGCGTAATTGAAATCAAAATCAATTCATTCTCAATTCCAGATTCTTATATTGGTTAATTTAATTGAACAATTTCCTAATGAAAAACGTAGACCAAGATTTTTCGAAATATGCAAGTACAATTTTATTTATTTTCTTAATGGCGGATTAAGTCAACTAAGAAACTATAATTTAACAAAAATTACAATTTCCCTAGATACCGATTTCACCTGGAAACGTAATAAAGCTCGTGTCTCTATCATAACGGTAGCTGTAGGTAAATATTTCGTTAAAAATAGTAGATTCTGTACCAAAGTTTTTCAATATTTATAAGTTTGTTCACACTTAGCCTCGTCCATAATTACGAGGTGGCCAAGTATAGCTTCATTACACATTGTTTCCACGGTTGACCCATTTTTGCAGTTTATTTTTAATGAAGACCCATTTAACCTGGTGCGGTGGATATAAAAGTGTTTGTGTTCACGAAGAATCTAGTAGTTTTGTAACCACCTGTTGGGCCATCGATTTAGATTTAGTTGTTATCGAAATACAATTTAGAAAAAAGAAAAAAATTGTTTCATCTAAATTGTTAGTACATTTTTTTTATTCTTATCTTATCTTACTAATATAAAAACGCGAAAGTTTGTATGTATGTTTGTGAATTTGTTACTTAATCACGCAAAAACTACTGAACCGATTGCGATGGAACTTGGAATGTGAGTAGCTGGAGACCTGGAATAACACAAAGGCTACTTTTTATCCCGATATTCTCGCGAGATCGGGACTTGCGCGGGTGAAACCTTGAGACACAGCTAGTAAGTTCAGTAGTTTCTGCGTGAAAAAGTAACAAAGTCACATACATACAAAATAATAATTGGAGAAATGATAAAAATCTAACGATTCCTTAACTAAATAAATCTATCGAGTGAAAGATACGAGGGAATTGATAATATTACAAGCTTGCAAAGATAGACGCGAAAATATAACTCTTTCCTTGCAGCCGGGTAAAATATATCAATATTTCTACCTACTATGCTAAAACACTAGTGTTTTAGCAATTAGCTTTTATGCTTGGTATACCGACATACATAACACTTAACATACTTAATGACATCATTATTTTCACCATTCCGCAAATAAGGTATTCAACACCATTAGCAGTAAATGGTCATATAGTTAGTTGAGTTTAGTAGTAAAAGAGACGGATTCTTGTTTGTTCGTTCGCGGTCCATAAAAATAACGTTTCAATTTGGCATCTTTATTTTTACTTTACTTCCCGATTGTGCGACATTCACTTCAAATAAATTGTAGAATAAAAAGTTAAAATAGAATCTAATCAAAATTCTTTGCATTTGCTGCGTCAGATATGCAAAATACCAGCTTAATAATAGGGGTTAAAGTATGAAATTGCCGTTTTATTGCAATAGGTTCTTTGAATTGACATAGAATCTTCATGGTTTGAGGTTTTCGAATAAAACTTTTTTCAAATGGTTTCTGTGATGTTCTTTTTTTAAAAAATGTGAAACATTTGAATATCGACTTTCAATTGTTTTTGTTATTCAATTTAGACAAAAAGATGGATACTGCGAAAATTCGAGTAATTTTTGAATACGAGTTCCGACGCGGAACTAACGCGGCAGAAACAGCCCGCAATATCAATGCTGCGTTTGGAGAGAGGTCTACTAATGAACGCACCGTGCGATTTTGGTTTAAACGCTTTCGTGATGGAAATTTCGACTTAAAGAACGAGCCACGAGGAAGACCGCCCACACAGGTGAATAACGATGAATTAAGAGAGATAGTGGAAGCCGATCCTAGTCAAACTATCCAGGAATTAGCGGCATGGTTTAACGTTACCTTACCCACTTTATTGACTCACTTGCGTCAAATCAATAAAATAAAAAAATACGAAAAATGGGTGCCTCATGATTTGACTGATCTGCAGAAAGAAACGCGTGTTGAAACTTGTGTTGCCTTGTTGAACCGGTACAGAAATGAAGGAATATTGGATCGAATTGTAACATGTGATGAAAAGTGGATTCTTTATGATAACCGGAAAAGAAAAATGCAATGGCTGACCCCAGGTCAAATGCCACAACAGTGTCCTAAAGCAAAACTTACCAATAAAAAGGTAATGGTAACTGTTTGGTGGTCTCAGCATGGTGTTATTCACTATAGTTTTCTTCGATCTGGTCAAGCAATTACGGCAGATGTCTATTGTGCCGAACTCCGAACCATGTTGACAAAACTAGCAGTAAAACAGCCCCGACTCATGAATCGATCTTCACCATTATTGCTCCACGACAACGCGAGACCTCACACAGCACGAGAAACCATTTTGACCCTTCAGGAACTGCACTTAGAAACCATTCGTCATCCTCCGTATTCACCAGACCTTGCTCCAACGGACTACCATTTTTTTCGTGATTTGGACAATTATCTACGTGACAAGAAGTTTTCTTCCCAGGAGGCAGTACAAAATGCTTTCACACAGTTTGTGCAGTCTAGATCGTCGGAGTTCTATCGCAAAGGCATTAATAACCTTCCCATTAGATGGCAGAAATGTATAGATAATAATGGCAACTATTTTGATTAAATAAATTTGTTAAAAATTTAAAAACTAAACAATTAAGATTTTCAGTACAAATCGGCAATTTCATACTTTAACCCCTAATACTACTGTGTGTACGATTATTAAAAGTAACATATTTTTACTATAAACTGATTAAAAAGTCTAAATCATTATGCCTATACTGTAAAGAATACCAATAAATAGACGTTTAAAAAACTTTCATACTACTATCTGCCAGTCCTATCTCAATTAGGTCAGAATTGACATAACAAGTTGTAGGTACCATTCAGTACTTACCGTAACGGTACAAGATCAAGTTCCAAACAGCCTTGACTAGTGTTTGTTTAGAAGCCATTCTTACTTGTATGATTACCTATCGTCTTTCATTTCATGAGTACAGTGACCTATTGGCCTGGTTGCGTTCAATCGATTGCACTGTCCTTTGTTGATGTTGGATTACTTTGTTAGGTCTGTGTAAATGGTAATGGGTTAAGTGAACAGTGTTGCTGAGTTAAATATTCATTTAGTTACAAAGTTTTGTTACTACTTTCTTTCTTTAGGTCAAAGACATCCACGATTTTTCAATTTTAGAACAAAGACAACCACTGAATGATGGTTCATTGTCAGGTTTAAAGACTAACGGAAGGCTTCTTGTAAACAAAAATATAAGTTGAAATGTGGCTACGAACAAAAATCTAAGTGATTTGGTTTCAGTTGTATTTGGTTTAATTTGTTCCTATGCATTATCATCATCATCATCAGAGCGATGTTCCCTCTCCGCAGCCCGAGGTTTGCTTTTCTAGTTTTACGTCTCCACTTTGCAGGATCTTCTGCAAATGTGTTCCTATTTACTTAATTGTTTGTTTTGTCTTCTATAAAATGAAAATTACATATTTTAACATAATTATATCTCTCCTACCGGAAAACATGACGTTAAACTAGGTGTATACTTATTACCTTTTTATTATTAAGTTTTGTGATATAGGAGCATCATACATAATATTAAATGAATAGGCAGCTTAAGTTACGGCAGAAAGTAGGTGTAACAAGTTACGATGCTTTTATCGACGATATATCCAAACATAAACCTCCCGTGATGCCAAATTGTTAAATACTTACCACTGGGATTATTATTGTTATTGGTATCGTAATATTTTATTACGTGCTGCTGAATTGTCACTCGTTTTATGGGGGTATGATTGGTTTAGGGTTTTATTTGCAAAAAATATAAATTGGTCGAATGTACGATAATGTAGTGGAATTAGCAGATTTTTCGTAAAAATCGCCATGTTTAAAACGGATATCTCAATTCAATCCCCTTCCAATAAAATCTTAGTTATAAAACCATTAGGTAACACATCTCGACAGATTTTCACGAGATGTACGTTGTACCTAAGTATTCGTCAACTTTAATGGCTACGTAGTATAATGTAGATGTCGTAGGATAATTTGATAAACAGAAATTTCACGAAAATCCTAGGGATTTCTCAAAAACACGGGATATTTGGATATTTGTAATGAAAACAAACCATGTAAGTTTAAAATAGTAAAATGCGATCGTCATTAGAATTCAAGACAACTATTTGATTTGTAATATATGATTTGATCAGGATTATTTAGACTACCGGATAAGAAATACATTTTCCGCTTCTAAATTTTATGACTGAATGAATTATACATATTTTATTAAATAGTTCCTGCTTTTAAAGATTTATATCGGCTCCCACAGGATGTCTTATTGATAATAAAATAGAAATACGATTGAAATAGTAATCGAAAACTTTTAAATGCGTGATGGGAGCTTTAAGCTTCGGCGGCGGCCTGTTACATCGCCATATTGTTACGTCTAAGTCGTATTGCTAAGCAGACGTATCCACTTTTCGATTCGTAGGCGGGCGCAGCCACTAAGGAAAGCAAGTCACTGGCCTCCCTCAGATAAGATCCTTAGTAAAACTTCAATAAAAAGCTTTCTTCCACATTGTGAGAGCGCAAACCGACGTTATTAGGATCTTTGCTTTGTGTTCCTATCGTTATGTAATTTTATACGTATAAGCTTTATCAACCAAAAAGCAAAAGTAAAGCAGCAAGCTTTGTTATAAGTAGTTAAGTTAAGTAATTTAGTTTTATTTATTTTAATCACTGTTTTGTGTCTGCATTTTACTGTAAAATTTTACTATTTTTACTCTACGTATGTATTTCTTATTATGGTCTACTATTTTAGAAGCTTGTGGGTACTATATATAAGACACTTCAATATTTACATTTTACCGGGTCTTAATCGCGTACTATTTTTATTTTCTTACCTCGACGTTTCGATCATGTTACAATGATCTTGGTCTCGAGGGGACACGATCAAGATCATTGTAACATGATCGAAACGTCGAGGTAAGAAAATAAAAATAGTACGCGATTAAGACCCTGTAAAATGTAAATATGTTAACAAATCGTGTGAATTTAAAAAGTTTAAGATACTTCAATGTTTTTCTTCTTCCTCATATCGATGCCACAATAAAGTATGACCACATCAGATCCGTTCCCTCTAGCATTCGGTAAGGTCTTGGAATTCCCTTTCCTTCCACCAAGTCAGACTATTATACTCGTTAGGTACTTGAGGACCATGTAATCCTATCCTACTAAAATTATAAAACTGAAAGCTTGTTACTCAATCACGCAAGAACGTGTGTTTGTTACTCAATCACGCAAAAACTACTGAACTGATTGCTATGAAATTTAAAATATAGGTTGCTGGATACCGCGAATGACATATAGGCTACTTTTTATCCCGATATTCCCGCGGGAACGGGACAGCTAGTTCATTTATTTCAAAATCATGGTTAAACTGAGATCTTAATAAATAATATGTAATCAATAGTACTTAAAACCATGGTTCGCCTTAGAGCATATGAAAATTGTATTATTTACCTAACATGTGTTAAATTAGTACAGATATACATTACCTGGTATTAATTGTGCTGAGCTTAAACCCTGTTATCACTATTTATCAGTCATTTAGCGGTTGCTGTTAAAAATAACAAACTTTCTTTCTTAAATAGGGCATTAAAGCTCCTTTCACGTCAGTCACCCAACTCTCCAAAACGGGAAATTCTGGGAAGCGATGACGACGGAACGTCATTCAGGTGTCGTTCCACAGAAGCGGGCTGTCTGACGTGACCGGGTATGCCATTGTATGTAACCGAAATGAACGTTCAACAATCATGTTTGTTTGCGAACGTTTTGTATGGAAACTTGGGCTGACAACGAGTGGGCCATTAATATATGAATCGATAACTGGTGGGTGTAATCTTTCAGAGAAGTTTGTGAACTGTGTCCATTTACATTCAATAGAAAAGGGTATTGAAATGGTTTTGAATCTTACTTCGAGTCGCTTGCCCGCTTAAGCTTAAGTACTTAGGTACCTATATATCTAATATGTTGAACAATCATTTTGGTAAAGGAAAAATGTTAAAAAAGCTATGCCTTAAAATAATATCCATCTTCAATTGCGAAAATCTTAAGAAAATATGAGAAGTACATAAAGAGTTGAGTAGTTTCACAGTAGTTTCAGTAGTTTCACATATATTATATCTCAGCATTTTGAATTTTGCATAATGAAAATTAATAAACCATTTTAGACCTAAGTGCATAGAATTCCTACAAAAACCTTTAAAAACTGAATGTATAAACCTAGCCTGACATAAATTAAAAAAATCTATTCTTTCAACACTTTAACAAAACAGTCAAACCTATAATGCTGCGCACGATTCGTTAACCGTAAATGGGATTCAATTCATCGTCAGTGGTCATTATCACAAGATTATGGAGACCGTGCTGAAATGAAGACGTGTGCCGTGAATTATGAAATCGGTCTCCGTCTATAGCTATCCTGCAGGTGGTCTGATAAAAACTTACTGGCAAGACCATTGCAGTTTCAACATTGATACTCGTATAGATTGTATTACGACATGGTTTTTTTAACCAGCTTCAAAAAAAGAGGAGGATCTCAATTTAGCGCGTATATATATTTTTTTAAGATTAACAGTTTCTTAAACTTATCTTGAATCAATTTTTAAATCACTGCAAACTCGTCAACTAAGCGATATTCTAGGTTTATTTACTTAAGTACAATACAACATTTAAAATAACATATTAAGTATTAATATCCGTTGTTTAATCAGTAATTCTAATCAATCACAAATCCTAACAAACTCAGTCAATTAGTTTGCTTAATGGTATCGAGTTTCAATTTAGGATTGAAACTTACATTTTGATGCCTAATTTACCTATACACTTTTATCTACTTATTGTTATACTAAAGTCTGTGCTAAAGTTAATTTATAGTTAGGTAGGCACGTGCATTAAGTAAACAAACGCTTAGCAAAACCTTGAAGTTCAAATTATGTTTTAGATAAGATTTTTTAATTTCAAGTCGTTTCAAAATGTAACGTTTTGGTTCTTTAGATTTTTTAATCTTTTCTTTAGTAAGAAATATAAAATCATCATAATAATGTCTAAGGTTTTCGCGATTTTGCATAATAAAACACAATATTTACCGGGTTTTACTCGCGTTTTATTTAATGACGGCATTGTTACTAAAGACCGAGCTTTCCTAACTTTACAGTTAGCTTTTTCAAGGTTGACATATATCATAGTATACAATTAAAAAAATAAAGTATAATAATTACAAATTTGGCACGGTTGTTACAGGTACGCGTTCGCGAGTTCTACATCGCGATGCAGCGGTGCCCTTACATCCACGAGATGAAGGAGCGCCTGCTCGGAGCGCCCACCGACCGCGACGGCGTCGAGCCACAGCCGCCGCCAGCGCCGCCCAGAGACATGCCCGATCCACAGGTCGGAACTATCGTCAAAGTGAGATATCGTTCATTTTCATTACTATTTGATTGCTCCAGGAAAACATACTTAGAATAAACTTTTGCAAGTTCGTTTTTTAGAACAAAAGTTGTTTGTTTAGAAAAAAGAAACAAACCATAGCATGTTACACCTTCGACCTCATCGTCGCTTTCCATCAGGTGAGATGAGGTCAAATACTAGCCTATCCCATGTAAAAAACCGTATGGTAACTAATTTCCTTTAACCCTATATACATATAGAGGAGTAGATACTAACGCAAAACACACGTACTGTGAACCGGGAGCTTTTTGAAGACAGGGTTTGTCTAGTTTAAAGTTTCTAGGCACCATGTCACACACAGATCGGCCCTCTTCTGCCTCCAGATTATCTATCCAGTGGATGTCTGACAATCGTGCAATATGACGGCACTATGCAGTACATTGCTGCTTTGAGGTAATTACCGGTAATAACCAACGTTACCTCAAAGCAGCAATATACTGCATAGTGCCTGCTATTTTTCACTGTTGTCAGACATCCACTGGATAGATAATCTGGGGGAAAGCTACCCGGTACCTATCAAGTGTCTTCTGCGCTTTAAAATTTTGGAATTCAAAAGTTATGTAGTTTAAATAAAAAATAGAATAGACTTAGAATACAACCTATACCACTTTGGTTATTGGGACGTCTCGTACCGATTAAAATGCTTCTGGAGCAATCATCGCTTTCTATTAAGGTAATCTCTTTTCTAATGATATGGTTGTCATAATACCTTATTGCAATATTCTATCCTTCGACTTAATTGGCGTAATTCGATATCATCGTAGTTGCTCATTGTTGTAGAAATAGTTGCACACATTTTTTCTTTTGTAGACTTAGATACTTATCAATCTGGTAACACATTGATATGGTAGGTAACCTTTGTAGTAAAACTTCATTCTGTCATCAATAAAATATCTTCCAAGGAAGTCCTTCTAGTCTAGAAGCTCTTCCGTAAGTACTTTAATAGTCTTGCTCGCAAGACTTCATTTTGTACCCGTGCAAGTCTACAACTTTATTTTAAGTTTATAGGTGATAAATTAATGTACTAATTAAATATCTACTTTTTATACCTGAAGAAGACGTATCAAATTGAATTGGTTCAGTTGTTTTAGCGTGAAAGAGTAACAGACAAACTTTTACAGTTAAGCAATTAGTAGGATTCACTAGACCTAAACGTGAGACCTCGTAAGTCCCAGCAAATATTTACACAATTAATAGTGATACCACGTACCTACAAATTAATAGACACCAGACATGCCAACGTCATTTTTATGTACGTATCAGAAAACTTAGGTACGTTATTTAATTAATATTCAATAAAATAACCAAAAGCATGGTTTTATACTTACGCATGGTTGTTACACGTCCAGCTTGTTCACGTCTCGTGCACAAGCTGGTTTAAATTGCCAGCGAAATATCGAGCTCCGCGAATATGGCAAATATCCCGTTTTTAAGTAATTTTAAACGCATGGTTTATAGGTATTTAGTTACCTAACAGTTTATGTCTCCCCTAAAAAATTTAAAGAAGCGCAGTTACGAGGTATCACGTCTAGGTCAACGATAATAGGACTTATAAACATTTAAAATAATACCAATATGTGCTTATCAATACCTGTAACTGAATATCTTAGTTGTCTCAATTTTCCAGCTGAACTCAGATGGCTACGGGTCCCACACGTCGCCCGCTCGAGCGCCCCTTGTGGCCGACGAGTGTGAAGCTCAACCCGAAGAGATTGAGGCCTTGACCCCCACTGAAGCCATCTTGAGGTACAGGACATGCTGTCAACCTGATACCACACCTAAAAATGCCAAGTAAGTTTTTTGTACAGCTATTCAATTTTTAAATGATCTCTGATGTAAGTACATAGGGCCCTACCATGATGTCTTATAAGTCGTCCCGTTGTCGTTTAGCTAAAAAAAAATTTCAAAACACATCATATGATTTAAAAAAAAACAACCCAAAAAAAAAAGTTTTTTTTATTGTCTGTGGTTTTTAAAAGTAGTCGGGGTTTCTTTATTTACTTTATTTTTTTGAACGACAAAAGGACGACATAGCAATGACAAACGATCATGGTAGCGCGGAATATGAATAGAGCACAAAAACGTAATTTTAGAGGTACCAGATATAACTTGGATTGTCATTGTCTAGAACATTGTGTCACTTGGGGACAATAATCGATGTTTTATTCATTACCCAAATTTCATACATAGATAGATTAATTAATAATACCATATTTACACAATCAACAACAATTACAATCAATTTACTTAAGTACATTAAAAGTTAGACAAATAGGTACGCAGAGAGCTTAGAAGTGAAACGTTTACAAATGGGCGACGCGACGTTATCGTTAAAAGCGATTTCTTCCAGGCAACCTTTGGATGGAGAGGCTCAGTAAAGTTCATATTAAGTAACTTATATAGTAGTTCATATTCATAATCAAGTTTATGATTCTGTATAATATAGATTATTTAGGTGGCAGAATTAGGTGACACTGCACTAAACTGGGTAAAAAACCGGCCAAGGGCGAGTGGGACTCGCAAAGAGACCCGTACCATTATTGCAAAAAAAACCACCGGCAAAAAACACGTTTGTTATATGGGAACTAAATATATTATTTGAATTTTTTTCTTTTTCGTATTTGTTGTTATAGCGGCAAAAAATACATAATCTGTGAAAATTTCAACTGTCTAACTATCACGGTTCTCGACATACAGCCTGGTGACAGACATACGGACAGACGGACAGCGAAGTCTTAGTAATAGGGTCCCGTTTTTATTCTTTGAGTACGGAACCCTAAAAAAGATTCTAGGTGTTATTTTCTGACATTAAGTACTATTTTGTCAAAATCGCATTTTAATTTAGGGTTCAAAACCCATTTTACTAGTGTCAACTACTATGTATAGGTACCTACTATTCAATTATGTAAGTTCCTACCTACTAAGTAGTGGTATATAAGTAGAAAGGTACCTCATACATAAATCCCAGTATATGCGTTGTGTAGTCATGTTAAAAGCCTGAAGCCTTACATATTGTACTTCCGTACCAACAACAAACGAATAATGTGTACATACTCGTACATACCTATAATAATAGTCCAGTATAATTGCGTAGGATTGTATGCGTTAAATCCGGTAGCTGTGATCTTACATACCCAATTCAAGTCGAAAATTTAGTCTACTTTTTGAACGCCCTGAGACGATACTATCAAAAACAACTCCTTTAGGGTTATAATCATAATGTTTTCGCGTTTTTTCGATATTTGACATAGTTGCATTCGGCGCTCGAGGCCACAAATTGGGATTATTCATTAGGCCCACATCCTAAACAAAGCCTGCAAAAAATCAAAGCTACCAGATTTAACGCTCATGATCCCATACATTCGGACATAATTTTACCATATAAACCATTTATTAAAGTCGAGGATATTTATTAAGTCATGATTGACGTGAAAACACGATTCTTGACAAAATTTCTCGATAGGAAAAAATTCCGAAATTCCTTTAAATTGTACAAATAAGTGATATTACCCAGTCAATATTGTTCTTATACAAAGTTAAACTAATAAAACTTTGTATAAGAACTGAACTTAGCTTAATTCAAGTTCTTGATTTAAATTTCAAGATTAACGTTTAGTTATCTTGAAACTAGCAATAGTTTGCACTAAAATTTTGCATAGCCGCATCTTACGTCCTTCACTTAGACATCTGAAGTTCTATAGCTTTATCCCTGTCACGCTATTAGGGTTATAAAGGCCCTTAATTTGGAGCTTAGACATTTTATTTTAACTTGAGATATACTTAAGTAACACATCTCTCAATTCAATCGACGAGAATAAAGAATCAATCATCTGATTTATTATGAATGAACTTTTTCTCCGCATCATGTAACTTGAACGACCTATAAACAGACATAACTTTCTCATGAATAAATGCAAGTACCTACCTACCTATGTGTTTAATCAATCTTCGACTTCCCCGATGAATTATTTATTAGTTTTCTTGTCGGCGATTTTATGGTGTTGTAGCTGGATAGGTATTTAGTAGGTAGGGCTGAAATTTTCAGGATGAAAGAAATAAACTCAAGGTGTAAGGTGTATTATACAGGATGTTCCGACGACGAGCACTTAAGCCGAGACGGAGTTGTTCTAGACGTCTAGGCGAACAACTTTTATTCTACGACTTTTAGAAATTCGAAGTACTTTTCGAAAATTTCATGTGTAAAGTTTACTTGAAAATCAGCTATTTCTTAGAGTTCGAGGTCATTGACCTTATGTTGTCCTTTCATTTTGTTTGGTCTACTACAATCAAAACTTCAATTAAGTACCTTTATTTTCAAAAGCAGCTGTATTTTCAGTGAAACATAACCTCAAAATTTCGAAATAAAAATTCGATTTTTTTTTATTCGTAAAGCATAAGTTGTTCGCCTAGACGTCAAGAACAACCCCCTTCGGCTTAAAAGGGTATACCCGTTACACCTTGTACATTGAAAAAGTGTAAAAATTTGATGGATGTTATCTACAATCTACAATACAAGCTGGAACTCTGATTTATTCCATGCTCTTCTTCTATCCCAATTTATTTTAGTTCGGCACAGTAGTTAAATCTTACTAAACCTGCCACTGTTTAATTAGTGAGTGCCTATGGCCACCTTCCAGCTCTATCATCAGACCCTGGTGACCATCGATCACCATAAAGTACTTGTCAAGGCAAATCAAACGAACCTAAGCTCGATGCAGTTATATCGTTTAATCGATGCGTACTTATGGCCACCTTCAAACTCCATCATCAGATCAGTTCCATGTCATAATAATGTTGCATTGTCACGCGACTTACACATGTATGAAAAGTTTTAGCTCAATTAGTAACCGGGAAGTGGGTCTATAGATTTGATCACAAACGGGAAAGGTAATAAAAGTAAATAAAAGCTTTTAATTATAATAATTTGCCATCCAAGTGTAGGAAACACTAAAATTCAATATAGGATAAAGTGGTTAAAATATGAGTAAAACAAAAAAATAAAAGTCGATTGTGATGTATTAAAAAAGCGAGTGGACCTTGGATTCTTCAAACATTATTGTACAAATAACGCTATTAACAAAACCGAATTCCGACTCTACTTGACCACTTAACAACTTAAATGTCATGGGTAACACTACAAAAAACCTCAATGGACAAATTTAAAAATAAATAAAGGGGAGGAAGCTGTAATAAAAGCACTTCCCTGTCGCATGGATGGACAATCGATTAAATAGGTACCCACATACCTATACTTAAATGTTAACATGTAAGCTAAAAGGATAATTAGGTAGCTACAGTTTGATGGACTTTGGTTCCTGGTGATAAAGTGGATTTTGGTATGACGAGAGTAGGACAATGCGTGTAGGCAAAATCATCCATCTTTAAACAAAATCCCTAGGTGTCGTGATCGTGAAACGTTTGTTATAGGTGGGTTGGATATGTGTTTATGACTATAAATACTAATTTCTTTGTTTTTTATTGCTCAAAGCATATTAAACTTAGAAGTATTTTTCTGATATATAATATACTAGCTGCGCCCCGCGTGAGTCCCGTTCCCGCGAAAATATCGAGATAAAAAGTAGCCTATGTGTTTATCCAGGTCCCCAGCTACCTATATTCCAAGTTTCATAGCAATCGGTTCAGTAGTTTTTGTGCGAAAGAGTAACAACGTCACATACATTCATACATACTTACATAGAAGTTTTTACATATCTCTGCTTACATACAAACTTTCGCGTTTATAATATTAGTAAGATATAATATTTTTCTAAACTGCACGGGAATCAGTGGTTATATCACTCGCCTGGTTAGTGAGGTGGCGCAAGTTCAAATCCTGTAATGGGGATTTTTTGAAAATATTTTTTTTTGCGAAAAATATTAATTTCTAAGTATAATTATTTAGATTACTTTGCATAAAAACAGACAAGCAAATGATTTTATAAGAGTTTTCTTTGATTACTTTTTATGAAAACTTAAACAGTGTGATCGCAGAGCGCACCTTGAATAACGTAAAATAATATTGTAGCATTTTATTTTGCCATTAGGAAAAGCTTTGAGCTTCTGAAAGTTTCGTGTCGCGTTACTGTCAGGCAAAAATCGCTTAAAGCGCTTAAATTCTTTAAAAATCGTTATTTCAAGAGACTTTGATGGTAGCTACTTCGGCTAAGCAACGATGTCAAGCACTCAGTAAGTAGACACTTAGCGGAGAATGGCTAAAACTTTGTTTTAAAGGAAAGGTGACCTTTGTTTAACCAACTGTTAACGGTGTTATGTTTTGTTCGGATAGTTATAAAAATTACACAAGTATTTTAAGCCTGGACTTTATACGGGTGGTTATTGGCGGTTCTGCTTAGGTAACCATTTGAAATCCGCGGCAAAATATGAGATGGGATAAAAATGCTATTGATTGTTTTATTCAACCTATGAAATTATTCTGTTAATAGAACACAATATTTACCGGGTTTTACTATCGTTTTATTTAATAACGGCATTATTTGTTTTTGATATATTTTAAAGTGTTTCCTACACTTGCAGCGCTGCGTGCCTTTAAAACGTAAAAACAATAAGAAATGCAATACTTTTTTACTCGATTGAACATGCATCCGTGGCCAAATTAGATAAAGTTTTACTTAGCTTTTTCAAGGTTGACCAACCTTGAAGAAGCTAACTACAAAGTTAAGTATTATATTGTTGTTATATTTGTTATTATACCAGCAAGATAAATACATCATTCTGTGAAATTTAGCCACTGTCTAGCTATTAGTTCTGCAAAGACAGCCTAATGATAGACAGACAGAAGGATAGTGGAGTCTTAGTAAAAGGGTTCCGTTTTTATCCATTGGATACGGAACCCAGAAAAGTCTTTGATTCAAACCGGTCTCGTGGTGTTTAGTTTGAGTTTAGAATCAATACATTTAATTTACCTACTCATCCGCCCATTAAATTGTTGTTCATTCGCAATAAGCATTGTATGCAGATACCTAGTTGGTACAAGGTTCTTTAGACCAGTCCTAGTCTAGCCAAACCGAGCTGTCTTATGTCATTTACGAGATTAGCCTGCAATTAAATAGCGACATTGACGACCACTTGGTACATGTTTATTGAGTCTTGACTCGTTATGTGATGTCAGATTTCTTATTAATGGTTCTTTAGAAATAAATAAGACATAAGTGTTTCCGTAGATTAGCATTCCTATTCTTATTACCTGCTTGCAACGTGCGATGCGTTAATTATCAACGTAATAATTGTAATAAAACTCATTTTACGGTTTTAATAGCGTTGTTTTATTATGAGTTGTATGAGTATAGTAAAATGAGTTCTATTTCAATAGAAAATCGCGGTATTGAAAAGAAAACTGTAAATAATAATTGTTGTGGATTTATATAACTAGAATGGATCCTGTGCACCTAATCAACTTCAGGGTGTTTCAGTTAAGGTTAAAATGGTGACCATAAAATTTTACAAGTTTCCTTAACTCTTTGACACAGATTTTTGTTAAAATAATGCTAGGTCTAATATTATTCTAGGAAATAATTGAACGAAAACTATGCAACATAGTTTGTTTTCATTAGTCATTGTAGTCATCATTGACTACTATACTGGCAAGCAGGGGCCTAATTTTGTAAGAAAAACTATGTAGGACCTACCTACACGGCATCCACACGGTCCACCAGAAGTTTTAACATAATATCAAAGTCATCTTCGAAAATCACGTGACTTTTTGTTGAGTTTGTTGAAGAACAGTGAAGTAGAATAATAATGAAAATTTGTACTCAAGCAGTTTTTTAAGCCGGCCGTTTTTGTATGAACTGGCACAAACTTAGTAATTACTGTGGAGAGAATGTAGTAATTTGTTTATAAATATAAAGAAACCAACAACGTTATCGTACTTTCTTATTTTTTTTAGTTTTAACCTAGTTTTCGCATAGTTTTAATAAAATTCGCTGGAGCCTACAAGGGAGCTACGCGGGTTTTATTCTTCAGAATTAGGCCCCAGGTCGAGGTACGAAAATAATGTACCTAATAATTAAGATCCGATAAAATGAAACTATTAGTACCTAGACATACCATAAAAGGTGATGAAATTGATTTGAATGAATTCTAGGAGTTTAGGAAAACCAGCACAATATTGGAAGTGCGCAAGCGTAGGTATTCCTAACCAGTCCAACTGTGTAGCGTCCTAAAGACATTGCAACATAATCTCCTAATTTAGAATGCCTGTGAGGATATTAGCGTTTACATTGGCTGGCCAACACTAATTGATATTACAAGACACGACTTCTTAATAGGTGTGTTTAAAGTGTGTCTATAGATTACAATAGCACGATAGCACGAGCACGACAAAACTTTGGGTCCACATTTTTTTAAATGGAAACAGGGCTAAGGAGTTTAGGACTTGGAAAGCTAGTGTTGTGTCTATTCCAATCAATAAATATTGTGTACATACCCTTTACAAGAACAAGTTTGATAATAGCAAATGACAAAATGGTACGTCTCAAACTTTCAGTTAGGCAGGTAGATACTTAACAACAAGAGGCATTTATTAAGGTCTAACTTTTGTTTCTTAAATCTTCTCGGAAGAAGCTTTTGGTCAGGAGCTGCGAGGTCACTATTTTCCAAAAGCTAATTTTAAGACTTATTTCATATTTTTATCTTTGAATATTATTACCATTCTAAACCTCTCCAATACCACCATCGGATAACGCTATACTTAAGTATAATCCTTAGTAATATAAATGCGAAAGTCTGTTGGTTTGTTTCTTCCCTCTTCACGGTCAAACGGTTGGACTGATTTGGATAAAAAATTGCATAGGGATAGTTTAAGGGATTGAAAGTAACATAGGATAACATTTGCACTGCAGTAGGTAGGTGTTCGAACATCGCGGGATCAGGATTTGCGCGGGTGAAACCGAGGGGCGCAGCTAGTATGAGATAAGTACTTTTACCTCTTCAAAAGGAAAAAAACCGTAAAACCAATAACTTTTTTAAATTTAGGTAATCATGATTATAACTTCCATTAGCCAACATGGCTACGACTGAAAACCTATTCCTAGAAGAAGTCCTCCAGGGAAATACATACCTATTACATTGTCCGATCCAATAAGTAGAAAGGGATTGCCAAGTTCAAGATCTAATCATTCCGTCAGACTTTTACGATCTGACTCTGTACTATGAGCAGGTACAAGTTCAAGGAAACAAATAAGTAACCTTCTTTCAAAATATGTGTACAGTGTACCTATTTATTAAATAAAATAAAGATAACTTGTTGTAATTATTCTTCAAAATGTTGTTAAGTATTTATGTAAAACAGTGATGATAATTAAAACAGTTTTCCGAATACACAGGTTCATCCGTATTTAAAAAAAATGACTCATTTATAAGTACTGAATTATATCAGCCTAGATACCTTACAATTTTCTTTTAAAAACAAATATCACAGTCCATAGTTGTGTCTGCTTCAATGTAGGTATACTCGCGCAGTTCATCGACCCCATAAAATGTAAGATCGGACGTCCATTGAATGCTGCTCGTCTTTCTTCCTTTCATCTTTTCATTAGACCGACTCCTTTTTCTGGGATATTGCGTCTTAAGGCACGTGCATGTGCATTATTAGGGTTGTCACAAAGAACGGTTAGTCTCAGTTAGTGATAGGGATGTTTGGGAGGGGTACGGGCCGGGTCAGTGGGTCGCTCGCGCAGCCTCCCAATGCTCTCCGGGAGACGCGCCTCTATCGACCGTGTGCCGCCACTTTTGGTAGGGTTGCTCCTAATATTTTAATAATAAATTAAACATGGTAAAGATTAACTTAAAAGGATTTGTTACTCCAATTTCGGAAAAAATAAACATGTTTTTGATTTTTTTATTTCTCTTCTTCAAGGTATACGGAAACAATCTGTACAGGTCTCGAAACTTCGGGCATTTAAAACATGCTAAAAATAATATGAACCGCAAAATGGGTATAATTTTAATTCAATATCGCAAAAACAAAAGAAAAATCAACAACTCATGGTACAAACAATACTAAAAGAATTCATCTTGTATAGTTATGCATTGCCTATATTGATTCCAAAGCGATGTTTGTAATCAATATAGTGAGCTAGCCCTAGAAATCAAAACATCATTCTTATCCTTTTCCAATGCACATTCTCCCCTCAATACCCGAGATAATTGCAATCCCGTGCAGAAATTACGACATTTACGACCCTCAGTCATTAAATGGGGTAGTATAGGAGGGAGTGCCGCCCCTAGCTGAGTCGCGCAGCATCCATTACTGCGCAACTCTCGTCCGGGAAGGCAGTGTCGACCGCGCCTTCTCGTTTCCGGAGCCTTGGCTCGGTGCTCTTGCCCTATCCTCTCCTGTCCTTGAAAAACCCCGATATGAGCACTTGAGAACCTCGTAAAAATGGGGAAAGATAAGCATCAGTCCGGTGAATCTGAAGTGAAAGTGGCTACGGTGGATCTGGATTCGGTAGACAACATGGCGACGTTGCCGGTGGGCCAGCATCGCCAGCAAGGAAGCGATATCGCAATCGCGGAAAAACACAACACGGTCAATAAGGAGATGGAGCTGAAGTGTGTCCAACCGAAACCTTCAAAGAAGTACGTTTAGGATTAATTTGAATTAACACTTTCTTTGTTCATAATCTGTGTATGTATCTTAGGGACAATATGCTAATAATCTTGGGGGTGGATCTCCCTTGAGTAAACTATGTTACCCAAAGTCAAGAACGATAATTAGCTTAGGAAATCTCGTAACGTAGTAACATTCTATTAGACACACAAGGGAGGCGCCAAACAGTCTAGGTACCTACCTACTACGTGTAAGCTCAAGCCAGTAGTGTACCTAAAGGTGGTTACATATTAGGTAGCTTTATGCAAGGTTAAGGATATAAATTCTCCAGACTCCGTTTACTCTTTTAGGACTCTCGTACATTAATATTTCTATGTAAGTACATAACTTGGATGTTCATATAAATCTCCGTTGTTTATTCGGGCTGTTTCAACCATTTTAATTTTTAATTAACATTGTGCGAATTTACCGTGTTTCTGTGCGAAGGGAGTATTGTTAAAATATTGAACAAGATATAGAGAGTTGGTGTGTTGTACATTTGTAAGCAAAAACGATGAATGAAAAAAGTGTTAGGTAGACTTACCAATATTAAACGGTTGCGATTCTATTAGACTATTAATTTGAATGGAGACAAATTCCAAATTATCCTATTGTCAAAAATAGGTTTACTATTTTTACTTTTAATAGTTTTGAAGCCGTGTGGCCAAGAATAGAGCTACCCCATCTCTTTGCGTAGGCGTTGTAGAATACGAGTAAGAGATCTGGGGAGACTAGCAAACTAGGAGTTCTCATTGTGCGGCGGCGAAAGTCACATTCTAGGGCACAAAAAGCGGACATAACAATAGTCATTATTACCTAATCTGTTAAAGACCCACTTAGGCCCAGTTGACTAATATCATATTCAAGAGAGTATAATTGGTCCCTGGTCCCAGTTTCAAGGTGGACGACTTCCCCCCCTAGCCCTTCGCAGTATGGTATTTTCGCAGTAAAATCGTTCGCAGTATAGTTTTTCGATGTAACGTAACATCGCAGTAACATTACGTCGATTTAATAAAGCGTCGCAGTACAGAGGTATCGATGAAAAGTTCTCGAAGAAACAAAATTCGATTGAACGTTTGTCGCAGAGAAGTAAGTATCCTGTTAAAAAAACTCGATTAAAAAATGCGCATAGAAACAACAAAAAAACCAAAAAGAAAAAAACAAGCCCAGTAATTTGAAATTACGCTAAGTAATAATAGTTTTGTAATCGATACACACAGAACACATAATAAATGAGTAAAAAATTACTCACAGTCGGGACCCATTCATTTTACCAATCTAATTTTTCCAATTTTTTGTTTTTTTTTTATAAATTATTTTTTTTATTTTACGCTTTTTAGTTATTTTCATTTATTGATGGTAGGTAAGTCTCGTAATCTATTCATTTCATTAGGGGGTTATAATGTACTAGCTGCGCCCCGCGGTTTCACCCGCATAAGTTCCGTTCCCGCGGGCATAAAAAGTAGCCTATGTGTTAATCCAGGTCCCCCAGCTACCTATATTCCAAGTTTCATCGCAATCGGTTCAGTATTTTTTGCGTGAAAGAGTAACAACCTCACATACATACATACTTACATACAAACTTTCGCGTTTATAATATTAGTAAGATTCTATTTCAGTTAGGGTTTAGTTATTTATTGTTTAAATTTATTATTATTCTTTTAACGTTTTTAGGTACCTAAGTGTTATTAGGCTTTTATTCAGTAGGTAGGTAGGTATACAATTTATGTAAATATTTTTTTAGTATATATCAATAAATTCCTGTCACCTGTACCATCACGGCTTATACTTTGATAGTTCCAAACGTAACTACGTAACAAAAATAAAAACTTGTTCGTTAGTAATAAATAAAAAGCAAGAATACCTTATTGTAAATTAACTTTAAACCGTTATATTTCCTAAACGGTTCTTTAAAACGAAAAATGGTGAAAGAAACCTAATATTTATTTTTAAAAACCTATTCAACGATACCCATCTTGACATACTTTGACGATTTTGGATTTTTAAATTTTGACAATATGGCGTCTGGTGGTGACATATGTTACTTTGGATTACTGTCATGTCTTTAGTCACACTCGCCAGATTAAGACAAATCGATTGACGTAAGAATCATCAAAATCGGTCCACGCGTTTGGCCTCTAGAACGCCACATAGAAACATCCATACATACATACATACATACATACATACATACATACATACATAGACTGATAAACACATTACCCTCCTTTGCGTCGCGCAGTCGGGTAAAAACAGGGAAAGAAAATTGTACTGAATTTCATTCATTCTCTAAGGGGAGAAAGTGATTTAAGTTTGGAATACTTACCGAAATTATACTCAACTGAAATCAATTCTATATTGTTAAGCTTAAAAAAATAAAGGTTTTGAATCGACAACATGTATCCGTAAAATTCATAAAACCACTTAAATTTCATAAAATAAAGAACTAAATCAAGTCATGTCATTGTTTGTTTAAATACCAGCTGTTTAGTTTTCCAGTAACAAAAACGGGTCATTTGCGTCCTGCGTACTATTTCTGCGTACCTACATTTATTTGCGACGTAAAACATTTTGTATTTTTTATAAAACTGGATAAAAGTTAATTAAAGTATTATACATCTTTTTCAAAAGGAATACGCATTTTTAGTAGTGATTAGGTAATTTTAAGATATTGCGCTTATGATTATTAAGTAAAATTATGAAGACCGACGAGGCCGAATGAGCTTGAAGCCTTTGCTTTTTCCGGCTGATAAATATTAGTCTAGGAATTTGCCGCGTTTTTGTTTTCTTCAAATTCATAAACGTTGAGTTTATTTAAATTTATTTTCATAAATTAAATAAGTTTATATTCTGAAAAAATATGTTTTGTTGTTGAATCAAAGCAATATTTTTTGTCCTTATGTTTTTGCAAATTGTACGAAAAGTAGAGTAACCTCGGTGAAAAAGCTGTCTTATTCTTGGGTGACCTTAAATCGCGAGCCTCACTCAGGACTCGTCTTAAATTTCTCGCTTGGGTGGATATTTAAATATTTAACACAAATCCCTCGGGAGTAAACCTCGAGTCTTCGAGTCCTTCGTTGCGCCTGCAATTTAAGTCGTCACTCGCGACAGAAGACACTGCTACATCCCTTTACTTAATAATCTACTATTACAATCATGTTTTGTTTTTTTTATTTCAGAACGTCCTTATTCATCATTTCAAGCTTCATCTACGCGAAGCTACTCGTCGTAGTGTGCGTCGCGTACGTCATTAGCGACGTCATCACTCATAATCTTCCACTTTACTACTATGAGGGTTTCTTCACCTACCTGTATGGCATGAGCATATTGTTCTTGCTGTACGTCTTCTGCTTCTTACTACAAGGTAAGTAAAATGGTCAATTTGCCGCAGCAGATACTAATCGGTGTTTAAGTCTCTCATTTTTTCTACAATACTCAACTTGCACATCTAGAGAGCGCTTGCTGCAGCGGCAGCCCACCAAAACCCAAACCACCCCCAAAAGAAAAGAAGCCGAAGAAGGAAAAAGAAAAGAAGACCAAAGATAAAGAAGGAAAAGATGGCAAAGATGGAAAAGACGGGAAGGATGGGAAGAAAGATGGCAAGAAAGATAAGAAGGACAAAGACAAGGATGCAAAAGAAAAACCTACCAAAGAATCAAAGAAACAGAGCCAATTCCAGGTGAGAATTTATTTAGGCGCAATCATACACAGCACATCCATTACTTGTTTATTTAACAATTTTTTACACATTCTCTTGTCGCTTCGCGTGTCGTCCTGTGTTAGATAACCACACACGTTGTTTTAATTTAAAAGCGATTTAATTTTTTAACTTTTGTGAATATCGCACTGTTATATTATTGTTTATAATAAAAATATGGTTTAATTTAGCTTCGTCAGCAGGTCGCATGTTCCCTTTTTTGTTTACGCTGGCTACTTTTGTTTTTTCCATATCATTTGGGCAGGAGGTGTATCCCCGTAAGATGCGCGATAAAGTTCGACAACAGCAATTGCAAATGCAAATGGCGCAATTGTATGCGCAAGATCAGGTGAGGTACTTGACGCATCCCGCTTGGAACCTTATATCATTTATCATTTTCTCTTTCAGTGCTTTGGATGTGCTGTTGTAGATTGTATTTAGTGCTTGTGTTTTATACGCAGCTGTTATTTGCTTCGTCGATTCAATTTTCGTGTGAATTTAACTAAGTATACATCCTGGTTGGATACCATTTGACCACATTAACTGCATTGTTGTTTTACACACAGTAGCGTTTTAATTAACAGTTCCTACAATTCATTACCGATTGTTCAATTTGTACTAATTTGTAATTAGGTACCTAAAGGTTAGTAACCTTGAATTTTACATTGTTGTAAGCTCCTGTAAAATCACTGTACCGTAAAACATTTGTTGTAAAAAAACATTGTGAAGTCTAAATCAACTCCCTTTGTGATAGTTTCCCGGTGCCTATTAAATATTTGTATCTAAGTAATGATTGATCGTCTCATATTCCTGTGTAAAAATCGTATCATACGTATATTGTTAACCATTGATGAATTTAATTTTGAACTCTACAACAGCAGGATATTGTTGAGATGGAAGCAGGACCCGTGGCAAGACCTGTTCGTCGAAGAAAAACTTCGCAGAATGAGCACAGTCATGGTAGTTTCTTCTTGAGAATCGGTGCTATTGGTAAGAACCTGAGACATAATATTTTACTACATGACCCAGTGCATTCGTAGAGCCATCGATTGTATGGAAAAAACTTGACATTTACACTATATTCTACCCGTAAAAAAGAAGCACAGTAAAGTTATCGAAACGTTAATACTACTTTGTTTTTATATATGCCTACTCGTATATATAGGTATTGTAACAGTTATTCCAAACTTGTGTTACAAAAAATCAATTAACTTTTTTACAGCTTTTGGCCTTGGCACAATGATCTACAACGGTTTAGAATTCGGAACGTTCTTTGAATTGCCCATGGAGTCTCCCTGTTATTTGATACTGAAGGGCGTGAACCCAGTGCTGCAAATGGTGTTTACATTCATGCAAATGTATTTCATCTTCATGAATTCGAGGGTTAGTAATCAGCTATAACTTATACTTATTCTTGAAACAATTATTAACGTAAATATTTTTTTCAATTTGCTTCTTAATTGTTCCTCATATCTGGAATATAAAAGTAAATATTTCCTTTTTCAGCTGAATATTCATCGATTTAAAGTGATTGCTCGGTTTGGATTGATGCACGTAGTGGCAACAAATATTTGCGTTTGGATCAGAACCTTGGTGCTCGAATCTCTGAAGGAAATTACAGACTACCACATCAAAAATCCTCATGGTATTCCTGAAGAAGGCGTTCTTGGAAGTAAGTTAATTATTCTTATATTTGAATGTTTTGATGAACCTTCTTCAATTGCACAGTAGGCTGGATTGTTCCCTAAAAACTTTTTTACTTACCTTGTCTGTTTTTGTATCACTAGAAGTCATCCGTAAACACACTCTGAGGCATTCTGGCAAAGTATTAACTGCTGCAACGACAGCCGCTGCAAGTATTGCATCGACAGTTTCGACCACGGCTAAAACAGCTGGAGAACAAATTGTTCATATAGTGACTTCGACTACACCCGTTCCAACAACCATATCTACCACTACAAGTTAGTATCAATACATCACTCATTGACTTTACTAACTGTTTGATGTTACCTATCATAATGTTTCTCCTCTGTGCGCGCATGTATGTCAATAACGCATTTTGAACTAATTTCAGCGACTACTCCAACACCATATCATAATATTGGTGGTGGTTACCCCAAATCTAAACTCTTCGATGCCATAAAAAGTACTATAGGCTATGGCAACGGAAATTATGGCCGCGATTACAAAGAGTGGCCTAACGATAACCCCTTCACCACCAGCTCTTTTGCACCACTAACAACGGAGACCGATAAAGTGACACAGACTCAGACGGCGATGTTGGAAGTATTCCAGTACATCCATACATCGACCGTGAAACCGATTGTAAACGCTATGTCTACTCTACTGCCGTCGTCATCGGTGTCTTCGGTCTCGTTTGTAACCGATAAAGATGAATGGGGTAATAACGTCGAAACGTATCGTGTAGACGAACCACCACATTTGCCAGGTTTGTCGCTGGAGTGTCGTCAAGTCTTCACCATTTAGAAAGCCAATACACTTTTTATTTGCAAAATTAAAAGTATTTAATGAACGTTTATTAATTTTTGTAATTGGCCTCGCACATTTTAACAGTGACTGTTTTAGGTTTTTTGTTCGTTATCACACGTGCATGTTTTTCGTAGGTATTATATGTTTGTTTCCTATCGTTACAATACTCACGTATGGTAGACCACTATCAGTACTTTGACTATTTAATTATCACCTTAAATTTTATTTTTTTCTAATTTAAAATTTTGATTTTTACAGACAACCGGTCATCTGAAATTTTTGAGTCTTTGGAGAGCATAAACCCTGCTGCTTTGATTGCTAACATTGACAACACGACTGTTTGTGGACGAAATCCAATCATGGGTACT
Organism: Idaea dimidiata; assembly: GCA_949358125.1. Lineage (NCBI taxonomy): Eukaryota > Metazoa > Arthropoda > Insecta > Lepidoptera > Geometridae > Idaea > Idaea dimidiata. The sequence goes on along the minus strand of OX442339.1, from coordinate 6,038,338 downwards.
ATTGTGACGGACTCTGCACCCTACCTCTACCCCTTCATTATTGAATATTCTCTAATTGGAGCTGCTGTCATTTACGTCATGTGGAAACATATTGGCCGCTACCCTAGGTAAGCACAAAGCAACTACCAGATTATACACCCGTACATTTGCACAATTAATTCAAGATTAGATCCAACTAATGAGTGTGACTTTTGATTGACTAATCCATGGAGAAGTTTAGAGTTAACAAATTAGACATCCACTATTACGAGTATACCCACTAGTTAAGCACACTCCTGTTATGAATATAACATTCAAATGTAGCCCTAGTATAGTCAGAGCCCATAACCGCATGAGCCAAGTAGTCATCCATCAATTAACGTGACGTACGGGAACTGAAGTGTACGCACGCTTGGTTGCAGCGTGGCCAACGATGAAGATCTGGAAAGACGTCTGGAGGCTGTTCTGTCCCGCAGGGCGGCGGCGCTGGCGGCGGCTCAGCGAGGAAACAGGGTCGACTGCGCAGGCGCGTCCAAAGGACTCTTCTGCGGATTGCTTCTTCTTGTCGCCTCACTGATTTGCCTGATCCTGTTCTTCGTCCTGATTAGACACCAAGAACTGAAGCGTCTCTCGATTTATCTGGCCGATGTATCACACTGTGCTCTGATGGTTCTCTCTATACTGGCGATTTTGATTGGGTTTATACGGTAAGTTTTATAAACACTCGCTTTTATGATTCAGAACATTGCTATTAAATGTTATATAGGTACCTTATCTTTTTATGTTTGTGGACCTTTATTTTGAAATCTGTTTTTATGTTCTTTTGTTAATTTATACGTTTTATTAATGTATTCATTTTTATTTCTTTCCATTCCTTTACCACTACCCCTTTAATTTTTTCAACCAATCCTTGCTCCAATTTGTTTTGCACTGTGGTGCCGTTTTTTTTATTTTTATTTTATGTATTTTCCTGTAAATTATGTTTCATTTCATAATGTTATCGTTGTCTATGATGCTTGGAATTCTTGTTTACCATTGATGGTATGTTTCTAACGACTAGTGGTCGAGTAATGAAATGGAGCTCTTCTCCTCCTTCCTATACCGAACCTCTCCACAGGGTGCAATCACTGAAGTTCCGCTCTGAAGAACAGTCAGATTTGAACGACATACTGCTGCGTGTTTCTGCATTTGGACTCTTCGTGTATGCTGTATTCAGCGTTATCGCTGGAGGCATGGGAGCTTTCACCCACGAACCGAATTTGCTCGTGATGATTACTGGATGTTTGAGTGTGCTACAGGTGAGTAACTGCTACTAAAATATTTTTAGTAATAATAAGGATTTATGTTTGTTTACTTATTAATTTTATTCGTATGGAGAAGTTGTTAATTAAAAAGCGTAAAAGTATTTGGTACAATGACTGGTCAATTAGGCATTCGCCATCGCCACATATGCCAAATGCCATGGAAACCGTCGCACTTGGAACGATACGGGGCGGGTTTGTCATTAATTACCTATGTTTTGTGCACATTTCAGGTTGTTCTGCAATTGCTTTTCATTGCTGATGTATCACGTCGTCGAGTCCACCTTCCAGAACAAGAACGCAGTAAGCCCGCCCGTCAGGCCGTTACTTTCCTTCTCATCTGCAATGTTACCATGTGGCTCATCTACACTTTCGAGGCTCAAAAAGTACTTGCTAACCCGGTAAGGTTTACTACAGCTGGATGTGATTGTAAGCGTAGTTATTTCTATCAATTTCTAAATTATATTTTCTTTTGCAGGTGCAACTGGATTTCTACGGTTTCGTTGCATGGTCCCTTGTTCAACGATTCACTCTTCCGCTTTGCATTTTCCATCGATTCCATTCAGCTGTGACCCTCGCTGAGATCTGGAAGACAAGCTACAAAGCGCGTCTTGAGTGAATGGCTAAAAAAGCCACAGTCCAACCTTTAACTACACCTAGTTTACACTAGGAATACTACCGATTTCGTCCTTCAAGGGACAGCAATTTTATAGTTAGAGAGAATCAATTTGCTGCTAGTTTCGATGTCATCTACGTATCCAAGTGTTATATAGTGTCGTTTACGAATTAGTTCGGTAACAGAGTAGTCGCCAATGCCCTACATGAGCAAACGTAGAGTCGACACAATTATAACTGTAGTACTTACCTATTATCGAATCTGAATCTACCCCACGAATCATCGTTCCGTTAAGTTGGTTAAAATTTTAATCCTTCTTCTTGCACATTCCATACTTTAACAGTTTCAGTAAAAATTAGGTTTCTTGAAAGACTGAGAGTGGAGACTTTAATGTGACCAAGCATATTTCCAGCTCATTTTCTGTTTTATACGTAAGCAGAAATTGCTCAGATTTCTGATTTTCTATTATTGTGGCTTTTCGTTACTTACTGAATTTGTGACACGTTTACAAAAATACGATCAATGAGCATAATCCCCAGTTGTGAAAGGTTCCCTCCTTTGTTATAATGATACTTTGTGTGCCATGATTTTAGGGATAAGATTCAATTAAATTGGACAATATTTTACTTCTTTTGTACTTGTGTGAAATTAATATCAGAGAGGGATTTATGTTCAGAACAGTCAAAAATAAATATCATAAGTAAATTGGCTAAATTATGTCTCAAGAGGAAAAAAGTTAAAGGGAATGCGTAATTAAGTGTAACGATAAAGTAACAGTATTGATCGATATAATATTAATGTTTCAGAAAATTTATTAGCCAACATATACCTATTTGAGATAAGTGTAGAATTATCTACTTATATAAAAGTTTAACAATGATAGAGATCGTAAGTGGGTAGTAACATAACATGTCTAAAAATTAAATATCTGGACGTACTTAATTTATCTAGATTATGTACCTATTCGATGTTCTGCTAGTGTACAAAAGCAGCTACGAGTATTATAATTGTTATGGTGTTTCAGTTGTATTACAATTTTGATTGCAAAGGGGCCATAAAATAAAAGATTATTTGTCACAAATACACTTTTTATAGCACTGAAATACTTCAAATAAACTCAAGTAAGCTGTAACTTAGAAGTATAAACTTAAATCTTGAATGTTGTGCTAACATTTTGAATCTAGTTATAGAATCGTCTAAGATTTCGATTTATTTAGAGTTTTATCAGGAGGGTTCTAAAACCCAGGTGAATAAGTATTCTTGGCAAAATATTTTCGTAATGTTTTATGTGCAATCTATTTTGATAAGCTGATTACCTTTACAACAGCGATGTTTTCGACACGTGATATCATTTCGACGTTATGAATTTTGTATAAATAGCTCATAAATCTATTATTTATGAAATTATATTTCTAATTTTATGTAAATTAACTGTTAAGGTAACTTATTGCTCTATAGTCTGAGTGCTACGTGTGCTTACAATGTGAGATTTTGAGTGATTGTAGTGAGTTTCAATTAATTTAAACTTCGAATGTAATTAGTAATTTATTAACAAGAGATTTAAGATATATTTTAGAGCTATTCATATTTATTTCTAGTACCTATTACGTGGTTAAGAGTAAATGTTTTGATGTTGAACTCAATGTTAACATAACGGGTTTTTTATAGAACCATCCGCATGTTTGGCTTGATTATCACTGCCGATATTTTAACAATAGTAACTATACATTAGTTAGCTCTTTGATAAACTTATATACCGTTTCTAACATGTTCAATTTTTGTAGGTGATATACTCTTTACGGCGTACCTAAGTATTACATTTGGAACAAAATATACCGTACTACAAAGCGCATAAAGGTTTTAACAATTATTCAGTATAACTTAGATGGATAATTGATCAGTTATTTAGATTATACCAAAAATTTGGAAATTCTACTTTAAAGTTATACCTATCTAAAATAAATAATAATAATAATTAATTATGTAAATGTCTATTTGAATAAATTAATAATTACACGTAATTGTTAGTATTATTTTATATTAAGTACTTAGGTAGGCACATAATTTACCTTCTAATAAACTGTTTGCGTAAGATCAATCTATCACATAACGAAATTGTTGAATAAATGAATAAACTCTCTTTGTATACCTACTTACACCAAATAAATTATAACTGATACAGATAGAACCATATAAAACTTAAAATCTAGGAGGCATAATAGGTGGCCTTATCGCTGAAAGCGATCTCTTCTAGGCAACCTTGATTGAAGGAAAAGCTTGTTTAATATTAACCTAGTAAAAGTAATGAAATAAAAGACATTTTACATAAATACGTAAAATGAGTTTTATATCCAACCCAAGTTAGCAAAAACAGAAGGAAAAAACTAGTAAAAAGGAAAATAAAATTAAGTTAAGACTATTAAGAACTCAAGAATATTATTAATAAATGATGAAAACTATTTGTCTCTTATCAGACATCATAATTAGTTATCATCACAGACGCACGTCTACCCAGTACCTACTTACATAAAAAAAAAACATGAAAAAATAGAGGTAGGTAGTTATTTTAAACTTTCGCGTTCTTTCTTCTTATTTAAAATGGCTTTTCCATTCGGACCTCAGAACAATTGTAGTAATTGTTCCGAGATTCGGACATTTGCCAGTGTTAAGTATTATCAATATTTGAATTGAACGAAACAATCAAGTCGTCATAGTTAAAGTCAAGTCGAGGGAATCATTGTAAATACATACATACATAGACCGATAAACACATTACCCTCCTTTGCGTCGCGCAGTCGCTAGTCGGGTAAAAAGGGGGCCATTTTTTTACAATGTTTGTTCACGGAGCTTTTGAGACAACACTAAGCTAAAGTCCATGTTTTGCACCGATTTTCAGTTTTATTTACACTTGTACACCTTCACGAAACTAAATTGATTAATATGCCCGCGAAATTAAACAATTTACACGCATTTGAACTAAGTTTCACAAAAATGAAAATTTTGCAACACATCTACTCAACGCATTCCCGCCAAAACCTTCGCGCTCTTTTGATTAGCGCGCTTTCTTTTTTTTCTGTGACCTTCATTATTTTCCTGGGTTTGAAAGTTAAGACATACAGCCTATCACATGGGTGCTGAGCATGGGTGTGATGGTTCTACAAGTTTCGAATTCCGTCAAAGTCAATCTGACGTTAAGTCAGCCAAGTTGACAGATTTTGACAACTAAATTGCGTCACTGCGATTCTTACTTGCTTCGGGATATGGGATTGGGGATACTTGTTCGCCACTTGAATTTTATTATTATTACGAAGCAAAAAGGCGATTTATTCCAAAGAAAACCGTGCTCCATGTGTTTTTAATAATTAAGTCAGTGGTGTGTATAATTTTCTAAAAGATACACTAATCCAATAAGAAGTCAACATGTCAAACTCCATGCTGATACATTGTGGACTATTGCTATTCTTTTTGAGCTGTGTGTGTGCGGGTTATAGTCGTAACTTACAGAAAAGTGAGTACAGCGAGAGATTCTCGTTCTGGCCATCAGTTCACAATGGTGCGACGCTGTTGAGACTTCGTCGTGAAAGTCAAGCGCCGACTGAAGTAGTGGGACCTAACGAAGGAGGTTCGGAGGGTAGCAAACCGCCTTTGAACCCTGGAGTTGCAGTTCTCGATGTAGATAGACAGTTGGCCAGTAGTACAGATGTTAGTGCCAGTCAAAATGAAGTTCCAAAGACCCAACCTGATGTTACACCACCCACTCAACAAGGTAAGTACCTACTAGGTGAAACACCTATGATGAAACACCTTTGAAATATGTTTGCGAAGTTTTTAGTAGTCTTTTTTTGTGCTGTTGGTATTTTAATGACCATGAGGAAGACACCTAATTCTAGCTTAATTAACTCATTTAAATGGCTTAAAACACAAAAATTTATTAGTAGGTATTTATTTTCCTTGTTTTATGTCATTGTTATGGTAGGTATTTACCATGGTATATCAAATGATAAGGAAGTATGAAACACCTGCTATATTATGCACTAAATAAATCTTCAAATGTACTAATAAAATTCTAAATGTAAAGGTTCATGAGGATATATGGAGGGATGGATATATTCTCATAGAACTTGAAATACTGGTGTCTGTAAGAGATTGTATAGAAAGAGAAAGATTAAAACTTTGACAGTGCCTTGACATAAGAACTGTGACAGAATTGTAATAAATAAAAGTATTAAATTAAAGTTGATGCCAGGAGTTTTGGCGGGAATGCGCTGAGGAGATTTGTGTTGCTAAATTTTAATTTTTGTGAAACTTAGTTCAAATGCGTGTATATTGTTTAATTTCGGGGGCATATTAATCAATTTAGTTTCGTGAAGGTGTACAAGTGAAAATTAAAGTGAAAATCGGTGCAAATCATGGACTTTAGCCTAGTGTTCTCTCCAAAGCTCCGTGAACAAACATTGTAAAAAATGGCCCCCTTTTAACAATGATTCCCTTGACTTGACTTTAACTATGACGACTTGACTGTTTCGTTCGATGCAAATAACCTGCAATTATTGATAATACTTGACACTGGCAAATGTCCCAAAGGAAAAGCCATTTTAAAGAAGAAGAAGAAGAAAAAGAAGTTGATGCCAGGAACTCCATTTTTAAATGATTATTGTGATAAAAAAAATTAAATTTATTATTAGTACCTAGACAAATTTTAATTACTATACGCTCAATAGAGCAAATCATGTCGAGCTTTCTATTGTTTTTATTCCAACTGATTTGTACCATGATTATAGTGAATAAATGAATATGAATATGAAAGGTTGCCTGATAGTAATGTTTTTCAATTTCTTCTCTTACGGATGAGCTTTATCAGTTCCAGTCTTATTGTTTGGGAAATTATTTAAAAATATGAATCTAAATTTAGCTGTTAGAATACCCATCATCTAGGTAATGAATAATTGAACGAATTCATACTTTATAGCACCAAAAATTTTAATTAAACTAGTAGGTATTACAAAGACAAAATAAAACTAGTGTGGTAACCAAGGACACATTATATAATTTAACCAAAAATTTCTGTAAGATTGGGAGATATTAGTAGGTAATTAAGACTTTGCCTGCTGACAATACAAACATATAAACAATAATAAATGTAATAATTATTTTTCCCGGGTCTTATTCCGGTAATATTATTTTTAAATTCTCTTACCTCGACGTTTCGATTATGTTACCAATGATCTTGGTCGCGAGGGGACCCAATAAATGTGACTTACAATAAATGTGATTTCTTATGATTTAACCAGTGTGTGAATGTGTTTTCTTTCAGAGAATTGTGGTATACAATACATCTTGTTTTGAAATTCGAGGCATGCTCTTGTTCCTTTGTTGGCCCACAATAATGTTCCTTTTTGAATTTATATACCTACTACAATTATAAAGATTTATTAGTTTGTTTGTAATGAAAAGGGTCTGAAACTACTGGCCCAATTTCAAAAATTCTTTCACCAATAGATAGCTACATTATCAAGGAGTAACACTGGCTACTTTTGATCCCAATATTCTCACAGGATCAGGACTACACGGGTGAAACTGCAGGATGCAGATAGTTTTCAACAAAACTGCTGTAGGGAAGAAACACACAGTGTTAACAACACTTAAAGACGCGACTCATGTGAAATCCCTTCCGATTGAATAGTTTTATTCATAACCGGTATCAAATAGATCTTTAAACAATGTTTAATGTTATTGTACATGATACAAGAAGTGTCCCCTTCATTTCAAAAACAATAAAAAATAACTTTAAATACCACTATTATACAGGCAAAGTTACCCCTGTTTTACAAAATAAATCAATTTTTCTTCTAAATCCTTAACCGCTATATTTTCTTATAGGCATCATAATATTAGAAAATACAATACCTAGAACCCCTTCATCGCATTTTTTCAAAATATTATTTTAATCTTCGTTAATTATTGATTTTACGAGAAATTGTAGATTTTTTCACGCAATTCCATCTCGCTCATTTATATGCAATAGGACAAGGACCGTTGCTTATCATCTATCGCCGCCTTAATTAAGAGGCTTTTCATTATTTGAGGGCGCCTTTTGTATTAATAAGTACTTAATGCTAATTAAAAATACAAAATTCCATCAGACAAATAAGCTTCTACTTGGAATGTAAATCAAAATATGTTAAGCCTCATAACCTGAGTAGTAAAAGATAAGTCATGTTCAAACAGTTAGGCAATTAACTGAATTATAAGCTATTATTAATAACAAAACTGTAGGTTTACCATTAAGTATTTTTATTTTAAAATGCAGAACGCATGCAGAATTTAAGGCCTGTATTTACAAAGAACCCTATGCTTGGACTTGACTTTTGTCACATTTGGACTGCTGTTGATTGACACTCTTAAGAGCAAGACAAAACATTAAGCCATGCATAGGATTATTTATGAATAAGGTTATAAGCTATAAGGAAATTTGTTTTCTAAACCATAACAAGAAAAAGATTATTTAACGAACAAACTTAACAGTTCCAGGCATTGTTGAACCTAAAAACGGCACCACACTACCCCCGAAAGATACTAAAGAAGCCACGACAGTTTCCCCACCAAAAGTAGAAGGGGCTGTGGCAAATACAACAATTGTAGAGAAGGTGAAAGAACTTAACCTGAACAACCCCGGTGTAATGAAACGAGGCGCGATTGTGTTTGGAGGTTTTGCACTGATGGCTATAGCCTACTTCATATTTTATAGGTAAGTTTTAAAAGTCCTTCCATGCTACAGTATTTTTATACACCGTTTCAGCGGTTATTTAAGCAATTGATTCAATACTTAATTAAAAAGTGTAATAAATTATTTGGGGCCGGCACAGCAGGTGAGTCATCATTGACCATACCTATACTATAGACAAATAAACATGGCAATATTTTTACGTCCTTCCTGTCTGACACCAACCGTCCTAGGGACCAAGCAGTTTATCCGCCACCATGTGGGGAGAATTCAATAGTTTGCTAGTCTCCCACAGGTCCCTTAGTCGCTTGGGAAGAGATGGGGTTATCCCATTCTATATAGAGTGTACATGGCCTTATACATTAGTCACCAATATTTAAAATTAGATAATAATTTTGTGTACCTACTTAACCTTATCTAAAAACTTATTGATAGATAAATAATGGTTTTACTAATGTTACTGATTTACTTAAATATCACTAACAAATTGAATGGGTTAATATTATATTGTGACTTGTTTTGATAAAAGTTATCATGATATAGTTGTGAATAGATAATTTATTTTATTTGAGGTTAAATGTTAGAGTTAAAACAGTTAGTTGTTGTATTTAAATAAGCTGGCTACAATATTTGTTTAATATTGCATGTTGTTTACATACCTAGCTATCTATACTCAATACCTAAGTATAGATAGATAGGCATGTTTATATTTATAAATTATTTAATGATCAATTGCTAGGTTATCATATTTTTTGTTGGGGTTTTCCTAAAGGTTATTAAAATTATTAACTCTGAAGTTACTATGTAAGGAATGTATGTTTAATATCCAGAATTACTGAACTAGTTGTGATTAAACTTGTGGATAGCAGGTCTCGAGCATGTTTACCCACACGAGGCGAGAACAATTTTGTAGAACCATAAATTTCGTCTCTTTTGCACCTCCCTTCTTCTTCTTAGTTATTGGCTGCTGCTTGCCACAATTCTGCAATTGTGCCAATAGTTGTGAGGTATATTCGTGTCCAAATTTGACTGTTGTACAGTAAAGAGGCCTCAAATTTGTTCTTGTGGAATGCGGTGGAGATATAGGGTCGTCTTCTTTTTCGTCGTTCAACAAAAAGAGACATAACCATATCATATCACAATTTTATTGTCGTGTGCTAAGCTTGCTGATCTAGGGGAAAAGGATACCCACTCTTTATAATAAAACACTTTATTTATCCGGTTTTATCGCGTTTTTATTCATTCACTCTTTATAAGTCATAATAGGACTTATGGTATAAATATATTTGCTCTAATGTCTTTATCTAAGGAGAAAACAGACGACAGCATTAATATGGAAATCCTTATCCTTTCTTAGGATATGTGATACTTTCCTCCTCAAACTAAACACAGCTTTAACATTACAATTACAATCGAATTATTATAATTTAAATTGAAAACTATTACAATAACTCTATAGTCTGCGTAGACTGGAACGTTTTTATTGCAAATAATTATGAGGCGGTAGTTTACTGTAACTTTTTAGAATGTTAAAAAATAGACAAATTACTTCTCAGTCAACCTTGAAAAAGCCAACTGTAAAGTTGGCGAAAGCTCGGTTCAAATAATGAATAAAAACGCGATAAAACCGGATAAATAAAGTGTTTTATAATTACAATCGAATCATACTAAACCAAAACTAACAAAACATTTCAGGAAAAAGAACAAAAACTCCGACCCAAGCACCTCCACCATAGACGCTAACCAATTCCGCTACGGAGTCCTACAATCGGAAGACAAAAGAGACAACGAACTATCCCGAATACCGCTCACAATGGAATCAGAAGACGAAGATGATGAAGACTTAGAAATATTTGACTTAGAACAGAAAAAGAAATCACTTTCCTACGTCAACTTACAAACCAACGACGAAGATATTGTCTTGTCTCCTCGAGAGACTAGTTCAATTGAAAGAGACGATTTACTCCTTGATATAGACGACGCAGATGCCACATTAATAAATTGGAGTACGAATAATAGTAAGTCAATATTATAATCGGCTTTCGTTATTTTAGCTGTAAGTTAATGTTAATGTTCAAAGCGTTTCGTTGTAATTGTTTGTAATGTACTTATAATGTTGCAGATTCTTTATTTTTATACTTCAGAGTTCTATTGTGATTTTTAAGGGTAATGTGCGATTCACACCTTAATTGGGCGTAACTACTTAAGAGGGTAATCCTCGAGTTTCTTGTTTGGATTAATTATTTTGTTATTAATAGACTTTTCAAAATAGTTTTTAGGAACGGTTAAAGAATACATCTAGACGCTTCGCCTTGATTTACAACTAGTCCTCGACTATGGCATTCTCGGTACAGTTTCAATGTTTAAAACCGACTTCAAAACATTTTTTTTGAAGTCTACTAATAACTAAATCAATCCTACCGGAGAAACACGAAAACACTCTTAGGCCTGATTTATATTAGACCGTAACGAGCGCCGGCCGGGTCCGAGTTTCGTTGTCCATTGTTAGGCCGCCACTCTGTTAAAACAGACCGATCGACTGCTCGCCGAGCAATGGACAACGAAGCTTGGATCCGTAACGGTCTAATATAAATTATGCCTTAATTTCCTTATACATATGTAAAAGGCGTTTCAACGCGCGCCTTTTAAATAATGAATCGTACGTAATTGTAGTACTATGTAGCTAGTCGTTGGTACTTATAGAAGGTAAATAATGTAATATTTCAGTTAAAAAACTGCTTATAGTCTGTGCCTAAAGTTGAGTAAGTACACGTTGGTTGTTAATTTATCAGAACTTTTTAACCAAGTCTATATTAGGAGCTAATGGGAACAATATCGCCACTGTGCTCGCAACTGTATTGGTTAAAGGGGAGCAAGGTTGTTGATCAATTTACTTATTCTGGTCTTTAAGCATCGAAAATATAATTAGTGCAGGTCCCGTAAGAAATTAGTGTAAAAATATCCCATGTAACTCCCCAAATATCAAAGTAATTCTCATGCAAATTATCTTCAAAACAGGACAATTCATAACAAACACTAATATCTTTATCTGTAAGTCAAATCTTTTAAATAATTACAAACCGGTTCGATTACTTGAATACGATTAAAGTGACATCTTAGACGCAACTCAATTGCAAAACACTAAATTAACTTTACTCTTGAGGCTAGCAGTGACAATATTTTGTTACTATGGAACTTTTATCTAGAACGAAAAAGAAAAACAAAAAAGGAACGAGATTTACAGACTCAGTGCTGCAATTGTATTCAAATGTTATTGTAATCGATATGATTGCAATCGAATTGGTAGTGCTTGACTGTATGTTTTGCAACTGGGTTGCGACCACGTTGCGACTGAGATGTCTCTAATCGTATTGCAATCGAACCTGTTTGTAATTATTTAGAAGAACCAATCCAACACGAAAATCTAGTTTTAACGTACTTTCGACTTAAATGTTATTTAAGTATTAATAGAACGGTGTTTAGACAACGTAAAGTCTAAATTAGACTTGAAGATGCTTCAAGCTAGGTGAATCATCTAGACCAGCTGTCAAGGCCTATCCATTTATTATTATACTCGACCAATCAGATTCTAAAGCGACTAAATTGTTTTTAAATTAAGATCATATTCGACTGCTTCGTTAGTATATAATCGAGAAGTATTTTATTTCCTTTTAAAAGTAATGTAAGGCAAACATCTCGGAACTGTAGCAGTTTTAGTATGACCTTCGAACGAGATGATGTAATAGTTCTGCGTGAGCGCTTTATTATGGCTGGCACATATTACATGTTGGTAATAAGATTAGTGCTTCGCCAATAAACGGTATAAAGCGGAAAATTCACGACTATTTTGCCACCAATCGACTTAAAAAAAACTGTAAAAGTATCTAGTGGTGCATTCACACAGTAAACTACTTTTTACACAAAACAATTTACTTTTAAATTTGTACAATGCACTGTTAAAATGCAGTTAAATAGCCAAAGTCAAAATATTTTAATTTCATAAGATTATTATTCCATAATCGTTTAAAATCGTCAGCAAACTACTGAGTGTCTTCAGTACGTGACCTCCAATGCGAAGAAGACAACAGAACTCATGGTTTTTTTTTATGTTCTTTTTGCAATGATCATGTGATCCACATTGTCGCATATTTAGAGCTATAGTGCTGTCCCTTAGAGTTCACCAAAACTGTTTTGTACCACATTATCTCACTAGTGCGTAATGGTTATCAAAATGTCTAAACTGTGACAAATACGCCAAGCACAATCATATTATAACTAAGTGCAATACAAATAAAGTCACCTTCTTAAGAAGTGTTTAAAAAAATGTTATTCCCTACTCTACCTAAGAATTTTATAAAAAAAATTTGACTGCATTTTAAACGGAAATGATTGTGAAGTTTGTCATGAAAATGTGCCATTTGATAAATGTTCGCATTATTTAAAAATGGAAATAGGTATATGGTTTTTATATTATATAGGTAAGCATTTACTTAATTGAATGTATTAAAAGTATTTCTCTTTATTTTTAAATGGCTGCCCTCCGCGATTTGTCTCGAATTTTGTTAGAATATCGGAATTAATGAATAATTAAGTACTCCAATTGTTTTAGAAGTCCTGGAAAAACGCAATCCTAGGCAGTTTTTTTTTTCAATTTTCTTACCAGCAGTGGTAGCTTAACGAGTATGAGAAACATTCGTTTTTTTATTAATCGACAAAATACCACTGCTAATATAGATTTATGCGGGTGAAATCGGAGGGCACGGTTATAGTCTTATTAAGGCCTAAATTATATATTTTTTGTTTTATAATAATCTTGTTTCATTATCACACAATTGTTTAAACTCTATTTGGCGTGCAACTCTATGTGTGAGTAAATACAAACTTTTTATAGGAAAATGTTGTGTTCAATTAGGCCCTACGACGGCTCAAAAATAGGTCACATACATACATACATACACTCACGGCAAAAAGGCCTTAAAACGATGATAACTTAAGTAGGTATCAGATACCTACTCTTGTATTTGTGTATCCACCATTAACAAACAAACAATGGGGTTCGGCCAAAGCTAATTGCAGATGGCGCTGGCATAAATACTTCTGTTATGAATTGTTTAGAAATTACTTTATTTTCTCATCGTTTCTGACTTAAAACAAGATGTTTCGATTGGTAATCCCAAAGTTTGAGTTCGCATTTATTATTTATTCTAACTCAGGGTTGAGCTAGAAAAAAAGCGATATGTCTTTACGTGGAATAAAGGCGGACTCTTGTCGAATTTTTTTTTGTACTATGTTCTTGATAGATAAGTGAAATATACTTTATATTTAGCTAAGAAATTAGTTTTTTTTCTCATTTAATACGCTTATGTTATGAGATCAGTTATATATGACAGTGTTATTTTATTAGTGCTAAATACAAGATGTAACGGGCAAGCCCTTTTAAGCCGAAAGGCGGTTGTTCTAGACGTCTAGGCGAACAACTTTTGTTCTACGACTTTTGAAAATTCGAACTTTTTTTTGAAAATTTTGAGGTTTTGTTTCACTGAAAAAACAGCTGCTTTTGAAAATAAAGGTAATTGAAGGTTTGATTGTAGTAGACCAAACTAAATGAAAGGACAACATAAGGTCAGTGACCTCGAACTCTAAGAAACAGCTGATTTTCAAGTAAACTTTACACTTAAAATTTTCGAAAAGTACTTCGAATTTTCAAAACTCGTAGAACAAACGTGGTTCCTCTAGACGTATAGAACAACCCCCTTTCGGCTTAAAAGGGCTTGCCCGTTACATCTTGTATAATTCGATACACACACATGCAGCCACTCACCAAATAGAGTTCGAACAATAAAATTATGTGTACGAGTATTTAATTTTTTTTATATGTATGAGTCTTTTTTTATAAAATGTTTTTTTTAATTATTGGTATTTTGATTATGCAGCAAATTTTAGAACTGCCACATTTGGTACTTATTTAAAATTTCGCTAGTTATTTAAATAAGTAAGTCATTTGACTCTAAAATATTTACTTCTACAGAGTCCGTATCAGAGAAGAAATCTGAATTTGATAGAAACAATAAAAGACCGAGCGAGCGAAGTATCTGTGCTTTAAATCTGGCAAAATTTGTGTCAACAGTAACAAATCATTATCTCCCTTACTTATAAACGCTAATTAATGCGCTGCATAACTGTGCATCATTTGTCTTTTACTGTCACATGAAGTTTCAAAGTTGACAGACAGAGACAAACGTCACATAACATAATCATGTGTTAATAATATTTTATAAGTAAGGGAGATGACTCTGTCTTTGTTGCTTCTTGTTCTTTTGTGATATGGACTCTGCATTTTTCACACTAAAAGCTTTTGGACTGTGATAAAAACAAAAGAGAGAGAGAGAAGATTGTTTCATGTTTAAAGGCACACGCACACATGCATCTACGTGCCAAAGTGAGTTCAAACCCGTATAAGGGTGATTTATATTGGACGGCCACGAGCGCCGGCCGGGTCCGAGTTTCGTTGTCCATTGCTCGGCAGCCAGTCGGTTGCAACAGATTAATCGACTGCTCGCCGAGCAATGGACAACGAAGCTCGTGCTCGTGACGGTCTAATACAAATCATCCCTTAGGAACTTAAAGGTTTTAAAGGCTTGATAAGTTTTATTGTATAGATATTAAAAGCACCTATATATTCTAAAGTTTAATCTTAATAAAAACTTTCACCGAAATCCGCTGCGAATAGCTCGTATCGTGAAAGGTCTTTCAAAATATATATATTTATTTGCTCTCTTTTGTCATCTTTTTACACGGTATTAATTTGATTAAATTGCCTAAATAGTTGTATGAGAAGTAAGGTTGTTTGTTTGCATTGTAATAAAATTATATCTTACAGTATTTTTGTTTCATTCATTATAGTTGTGTGTACTATGTAAATCCTATAATTAAACCTCCTTATATATAAACGATGATAAACAGATGACCAAGTTATGTGACGTTTCTGTTTGTCAACTTTGACTCTTCATGTCACAGTAAAAGACTGTTACATAGTTATGCAGCTGTTAACGAGCGTTTATAAGTAAAGGGGCTAATGTCTCAATTATTATGTCTCAGCTTAGTTCGATTTTTTACGAATTTGTTCCAAGAACTATTGCTAACTTGACAAAATTTCAGTTAAGTTTTGTTAGTAGGTAACAACTAAAGTTTTTTATTTTTGCAAAATTACCTAAAAATGATTAAGCAATTTTCGATAAAAATGACCAGGACAGAGGCATAATTATATTTAAAACATTGTAATCCTACTAATATAATAATAGCCTAAGTGTTATTCCAGGTTCCCAGCTACCTATATTCCAAGTTTCATTGCAATCGATTCAGTAGTTTTTGCGTGAAAAAGGAACAACGTCACTTATATTTGTATAATATACAAACTTTCGCGTTTATAATATTAAAGATAAGATGTATCTTTTCACTTAACTTGAACTTCCATTTGTCGATTGTCAATTAATATTTGACCATGCATTTGTCATTTTTCTCAACAGTATCTGCCTACATAATAATTCTGTTTTTTTAATTTTAATACGCGAATAGGCCCTTTTTAGGCAGCGATTGAAAGCGGTATTTTACCTTAGGTAAACGTGTAGGTAAATTGAGGAATGGGGTCATAGGACACCTCTCAGACCCATGATAAAACCCAGCGAAGGCAGACAACAGTGTTGCTCATTGCAGATTGTAGGTACTGCAGATTGCAGTAAGAGAGAGATGACAGAAGAAAAAAAAAGGTAAACGTGTTCCTACAATTTCACCTTATTTTCCAATATACTACAGAGTTTAGAAAATAAACTGTAGGTAATGTGCTTCATCAATCCTGCAGGCAATCCCATTTGGATATGTATCGTAACTAGCTCACGTCCGCAGGTTCACTCGCCTGCGTTATTGTGATAAACGAACCGACACATTGCACGCGTGTCCGCCAATACTAACGTAGGTGTATATACCTACCGACGCCGACGGAGCTAGCAGATAAATCTTCGTATTTTAGTCCCTATGTTAAAGAATTATTACGCATTTAGCCCCTTGCTAAAAACGCTGATTAACAGCTGCTTAACTATATATCGTTTGTCTTTTACTGTGACATGAAGTTTCAAAGCTGAGAGACAGAGACAAACGTCACATAACTTGGTCATCTGTTAATCATCGTTTATAAAAGGGGATTAGTTTTTTCGTCCCGACACCTTACTAGAAGAATAGGTAAGTACTTAGTAGTAAAGGGTTATTGGAAAGTAGATTAGAAACAACTTTTATTCCACGACTTTAGGAAATTCGAACTAAGTACATATTTTCTAATCAAAATACCATCGAAAATGTAATGGGCGGAAAAGCTGAATTTTGATCGATTCGGTTGAAAAATCGATTGCAAGTATATTGCAATTAAATTGTACCTAATAATTTTGAAATTACTTTAATTTAAGACAAGTCTTATGGTAATCGGGGGCTAGGCATCGAGATAGTTTACATGACATTCCTCACAGCGTAATCTAGCACGAAATTCAGAAACTGAACTTATACATGGGTAGTATTAGGAAGGTAGGTAGGTACAAGGGATAAATAAATAATAATGCTGGATTCGAACCCGTAACCTTCGGCGTTGCAGTTGGGAACTCACCCGACTGAACACAGAGGCCGTCAAAATAAGCAACCTATATTATTTATTCTGATAAAAGATTATAATCTATCGAATAAATTCGAACCCAACCAAAATTCCTTCAAAAAACCAAAAAGCCTTCAAATTTAGTTTCTTTTTAATTCTGACGTTTTTATTCTGTGGTGTTACATTTATCAGATATCTTTAACTAGGGATTTAAAAAATCAGCCCTTAAAATTATAAAACTGGAAAGTTTGTTTGTTTGGTTGAACGCGCTAATTGCAGGTACCTAGTACGGGTCCGAATTAAAAAAATATATTTGTGTTTGATAGTCCATTTATCAAGGAAGGTTATAGGCTATTTTTAATACCCATATTTCCACGGGATCGGAACCTACTAGGATAAAACCGTGGTACGCAGCTAGCGGATAGATATTGCACGTGGAAAAGCCGTTACCCGACGTAGGTACCTACGTCGGGTAACGGCTGTACCTACTTAATAAAACTCTAACGATTAGGAGCTCATAACTTAACTAAACCGTATCCTCGTGAAGTAAAAAATAAAACAGTACCAAATTAACAAAACATCCGTCCTTAAGTAGAAAAGGCCTTATTAAAATATTAATACAGACCATTCTACAGTCCATGGTTCTCAGTAGGTACGCCTGTAATGTGTGGTCTAAGTGAGAAGCGTTCTACATACTGGGCTACTGGGATATTTCGGATCGTATCACTCCCTATTCACCCACGAAAACGTTTGGGTTTTCACGAAAACATTCGTGGAAAATTTGTCGTGAAAATGTTTTTCGTGATTTAGTAATAAGTAGAGCCATTTCGGATAATTTACGTTAAATAATTGTATTGTAAGTACCTATGGTAACGAGCTCACCCGCTTCGAGTCTGGAGGTCGCAGAAGTCTGCGATAGGAAAAATAGTAGGGAAGGCATTTTGTATAGCAGTGGGACAGTTCAGAGTTCAGTGTAAATAAAAAAAATAAACAAGAAAATTAAGAATAGTAGTCAAGTCTTTATTTCCTAACTTAAAAATTTAAATGACAAATGGCTGACATAGAGTAATTAAATACAATTATTAAAATCAATTCAATATAATATTATAAAATACTTAGTCATGTGCTATTTCGTACTTCGAATAAAAACAAATTAATAAACATCATCATAAGGTCTTTATGTCCATCCTTATTAAATACGAATAAATCTTTATACCTATAATCAATGAGTCTATTAAAGTTATAGAGACGCCATTGCAGAACAAATCATTATTGAAAGGCGGCACAAAGTATGATATACAACCTCATTATTTATATTCATTCACATAATTTCAAGAAGAAATAGACGAAACTATTGTTATCTCTTTCTAAAAACATAAGACTCAATGCTACTTGCATGACGTAAGAAAGAGATGTCATAATATTATTATGACATCTCATAGTGGTTAGAAGAGAATGATAAAACGTCAAAGTCAAAAACTTCGTTGAGTTTTGGAAAAAAAAACTTTTTTAATAAATAAACTAAAATAAATAAATACAGCTTTACTTACGTATAAAATGACATATTTTTGCCAGTTTTTGGAGTATAATTCGTGCATCGCCTAAATACGCACGAAGGCATTGTTGTCTGTGAATAATGTTGTGAAAGTGAACTACATGTACTGTGTGATAACAAGCGGGTGATCGTGACGTGAGCTGGGATGGAACTAAGACTTCTCTGGCTAGCTAGCTTGCATTTGTGTTGCCAAGAAATTTGCCCTATTACGTATCTAGAAGTTTTTACATATCTCTGCCTATAATAAAGAACTAGCATTAAACAAATTTGTTTTAATCAATCCCACAGAACTGAATAATTGTCTTTACTTATTAACAGCATAGATTAAAATAAGGTTGTTTGCGCAGCGTAAATCATCTAAATTAATTCAAAAATGACCAATTTTTATTAGGTACCCATAACTTACTTATTTAAATCCATAAAACTAAGATTTATATATTACAGTCCATAGCGTGACATAACATTTGGGATGCACATTTACGTTTGATAAAATTTTGAGGCTCTTTTCTTTGTCCGCTATCAGCTTTTCTCTTACAGTATAGATTAGCCTCAAGGCTCCCAGGCCTGTCCGGGGGCCCGGCTGGACTGAGCGGAAATGAAAAATAAACACGTTGAACACGGCAACACGCGGAAAATGAAGGGCGACGTACGGCGTGTTATTTAACGTCTGTTTTTTTCGTGACGTTCGTTCGTAAGTAGAGCAGCGTTGCGATAGTTTCCATTTGTTCTACAGAACTGACGTCAACGGAAGAAAATAGGCAATTTTCTTATTTTTATCTACAGAACTACATACCAACTTGCTTTTCATCAGGGTTTAGGTAGGTACTCATTTATATAAATTGGAAATCAATTTTTTCGAAATCCTACTAATATTATTAATGTGAAAGTGTGTGTGTTCGGATGTTTGGATGTTTGTTACTCAATCACACAAAAACTACTAAACCGACTGCGATTAAACTTGGAATATAAGTAGTTAGATATCGGGAATAAAACATAGGCTACATTTTATCCCGATATTCCCGCGGAATCGGGACTTACGCGGGTGAAACCGCGGGGCGCAGCCAATAGTTTCATATAGATAAGTACCTAGGTTTGTCACGATTTATAAAAGTATAAATATATATATATTTATTTAATACTAAAGGTTTTAAGGCAATTTAAAAACACACGTTAAAAAATAGATCGCGCTGGTGTAATGTGCAATTTTTTTATTCAAATCGAAAAGAAAAGTTTTCTTTACAGACCAAGATAAATTTTATTAAAAGACTTAAAATTTCTTGCAATATGCATAATTGACCAGTGACCGCATGCAAATTTCACTTAGTATCAATATGGCCTTCGATGAACATTGCATACCTATTAGATATTAGTGTCAAACTCAATTAATTACAATGATCGATTGATTGCACTTCGCTTGCAAGGTATTGAATTAATTATCATGGACGTATAAATTACTTATTTGATTACATACAGGACGCATTGTTCGACGACTTGCTTTCTATATCTTAATTCTTACTATAACATTTTTAACGCAAAAATTTGTATGTATCTATGTGACTTGTTACTCTTTTACGTAAAAACTACTCAACCGATTGCGATGAAACTTGAAATATAGGTAGCTGAATATCAGGAATAACACATATATATATACTACTTTTCATCCCGATATTCCCGTGGGAACAGGGCGTATGCGGGTGAAACCGCGGGGCGCAGCTAGTGGTCAATAAAGGTAATCTAAGTACCTACCTACTTCCTTCTATATGACCTTTCAGTAGTATACAATTTGTACCCCCTTTCGGATTAAAAGGGCTTACCCGTTACACCTTGTATAGGTAGATATTATATGTACAACACATGTAGGTACTCTCGGGTCATTAATTTATTTAGCCAAGAAAGAATATTGGAATTTAAAATGAACAGGGGCCTTATTCTTCTGATTAGTTGCAGTTCAATCGTCTCAAAACAATCCGAAAGTCTGTTTGTTTGTTTATTTGTTTGTTTGTTTGTTCCCTCTTCTCGGTCAAACGGCTCAACTGATTTAGATGAAAATGTGCATAGGGATAATTTAAATGATGGAGAGTAACATAGGATACTTTTGATCCCGAAAATCCCGCGGGATCGGGACTTACGCGGGTGATAACTATTTAATAGATGAAAATTTGCATAGGGATAGTTTAAATGATGAAGAGTAACATAGGATACTTTTAATCCCGAAAATCCCGCGGGAACGGGACTTACGCGGGTGATAACTATTTATTGGATGAAAATTTGCATAGGGATAGTTTAAATGATGGAGAGTAACATAGAATACTTTTGATCCCGAAAATCCCGCAGGATCGGGACTTGCACGGGTGATAACTATTCAATGAATGAAAATTGACACAGGGGTAGGGTAAGTGATGTAGAGTGGCATCATGATCATCGTCATCGTCATCCTTCGTCATCGTCATCGTCACTTACTAATGAAATACAAACTTTACTTTACTTCACCTACCTACCGCAGTGCAACAATCCACACTTAAACGGACGACCAGGGAAGTACTGATGATGCTAGGCGCGGCAGCGCCTGGCTTCATCAGTACTTCAAAAGATCAAAAGTACATCAGGCTTGCATTGCGGTAGGTAGGTGTTCGAACAACGCGGGTTCGCGACTTGCGCGGGTAAAACCGCGGGGCGCAGCTAGTATTATTATTATATATTATGTATTTTCCGATGATGCAGTTATTTGCAAGAGTAAGTAAAGAGTTCCTTAGGCGAGGATTCGCTTACAGCATGCCATAGTGTGGGCCTCAATACTGTATGATCAAAAAAGAAGTAGGTAACACCGTTGGTTCACCTATACTATAGTGTAGCTCGCTCTAAGGCCTCTAACTTGATCTAACGACTGGTATCAGAGATATCAACCGGCACTAACTGCTTATCATGCTTTCCGAAGAACTAACAATAACTTAGTTAAATTATTATGTTGGTAAGTAGGAACTACCAGAAATATTCTAGTGCTGTATTTGAGGAAACGCGGTGAAACTTTGTCTGTGTGATGTAGGCAAACAAATGCGTGCCGTGCCGTGTGTACCATAGTGGTGTGGTACACCGTACAATGTTAGCATAAGGTATACCGCTCCATCGTTCTAGTTTGCGTTTCCTCTAACTTTGATTGAAACTCTCTTTATTTTAGCAAATTGGTAAAACTTTAGAAAATTGCTTTTCTTATTCGTCTTGATAATGTAACAAGATGCTAGAATAAATATTTTGGATAAAGTTACCAATGATAAGGCTTCAGTAAGGTTTGGTAACAATTAAAATTTTGTTGTTAGTTAGGTAGGTAGGTAGGTACTTT
Source organism: Idaea dimidiata (assembly GCA_949358125.1). Lineage (NCBI taxonomy): Eukaryota > Metazoa > Arthropoda > Insecta > Lepidoptera > Geometridae > Idaea > Idaea dimidiata. Next base: position 6,016,191 of record OX442339.1, on the reverse strand, counting down.
GTAATTTGAATACAAATTGGAAAGGTCAAAGGATTTTCTTATTGAAATTAGAAATTTCTAGCTCCATGTACGCTTAAATCTACGGGAACATTGAAATGTTTTATTAGAAATGGATCAGTAGTTTTTAGATAATTGGCCTTTTCATCTAATTTTAGATGATAATACAGCGGTTTTAGGTAAAGAAACACAAACTCATTGGCATCTGTAGTTAAGTACTATTCTTATTTAGATAACAAACTTGTTTTGTATCTATTTGTTACCTACAAACTTTCCTTTATGTGGAAGTCTGTTTAAGTACCTACTTACATAATATAAACATAGTAAGTACTATATAGACAACAGAGAGCCTAAGGAAAATACATCACATAGGTACAATTCGTGCCATTTCTTACCTTCCTATCAAAAACGTAGGTAATCAAAAAGTTATGTGTGAATAGCGCTCTTCTAGCATACAGTGCTACATAACTATAACTTATAGGTATCGTAAATCTATATCTGTATATATATATATAATATATAGTATATCACGGGAGTTCTAATAACTGGTAATACGGATAGGAGTCCTTATTGGTTTCCCTCTGTCTGGCAATATACGAATATTTGTATATCAAAATAGGGTGGAAATTAAAAAAAATAAGTTGGTCTCAATTTTCAACATTACTTAATTGACTAATATTCGCTGAGATAGTTTACGAAAATCAACTGCAAGTGGTGGACGTTACAATAATGCGAACTGAAAGGACGCAAGATCGGTATAGTGATGTAAATATATATATATATCTACACTCTATATATACTTATAATAAAGAAAGAGAGGTGAAAAAGTTTTTAATTTACTTCCAAAGTATATTTTAAAAAAAGTTGTCAGAGAGCTTAGAAAACGTAGTAGAACAAAATTATATAATTTTTAAAATTTATGTCTGTCTTTCTGTTTCTCTGTTTATCTGTCTATTCCTTATACAATTAAAAACTACTAATCTGATTGAAATCTGGTTTTTAATATTGGATAGTTCTATTTTCGAGGAACGTCGTCGTGGCATTCTTTGCATCGAAATCCAATTAGAAGAACCCGAGTAATGAACGAAAAAGGGCAACCGCTCGAGAACCGCTCGGACGCCCGCGCCCGTGATGGGCGCTACTTCGAAACAACGCGTTTTTCACTTTCGGGGGTGAAACCGCGGAGCGCAGCTAGTAATAGATAAACTGCTTAAAAAAACTATAAATTTAGTATTCACATAGTAATAAAGTGGCGAATGCGTGTTTTTCTCAGCAGTTTTTCTCAGCAGGTTAGTGACCTAACCCTTAAAGGTTTCTTTCCAATTCTTTATTTTCATACCATAAGCGGAAATCAAAGTTAAACATTTAATAGTAAGTAGAGACAGACAGAGTCAAGAGACCTAGATGAATGTAAGGAGCTTAAGAGGCCAACAAAATGAGAAAAGTTAATTTTAATGCACTGCTCCCCGGTCATAATACGACTTGGAAATGTACTGACGGCATATTATCTCGTTACTGCCGGCTTAGAGAAGAGATAGGGACTTGAAATTCTTAACAGAATCGTATGAAAAATACAATAAAGGGACATGGAATTTGTGGAATTAAATTTAAAATATTTCTTTGTTGAAAATGATTCAAGAAGAGTTGTGTAGAAGCGTTTAGGGGCTCTATTTTTGAACCAAATGAGGCATTTCGAGCGATTTTATTACCTCGATTTCTACTGATTTTCGTTTAATTTCTGTAATTTTTCTACGTAAATCGCACATCCACAAGGAGTGGTATCAACCACTCGCTGCAGGAGTCCGGCATCAAACGATAATCAGCAGATATCGAATTATTTAAATCGCCTGAAGTGCAAAGCGATTATAAAATAAGGCTCCAGTTCGATAACGTCTAATGACCAGTCCTACAAAGTATAGTGTCTCAAAATGACTAGTCTACCTAAATGACCACTGTGCTAATTTTGACAAATTGGTGAACTGAACATTTGTCCAGTTCACCAATTTGTCAAGTTGTCTTAAAAATGTGTAAGTAGGTATCTATATCATAATAATATTATTATTTCATTTCAAATTGGACATTTTATGCTAATTTAATATACCTACGTTGTCGGTGATGATTTAGGTTTATAAACGTAGCTTCATACCGAATTAATTGGGTCATGTAGTTGCATGTTTGAGATGTGGTTTCCTCACGATGTTTTCAAGAGTGATGTTCACATCGCACATAAGTTTTATCGAATTATAACTAATGTACTTAATTTTTTAATTATCAAGTACCTACTTAACTTCGAAGACGAAAATATTTATTTCATTATGTAGACCTAACTTAAAGTTAAAACTAAGTATCTAACTACTTTTAACTTTTTGCCTTATTAAAAAACTAACATAAACCCAGAGACTTTTATACTAAAATGAATTTAATATTTACTCGGTTAAAACTTGACCGCAGTCAGTAAAATAAGTTTTACTTTATCCAGCCGAAGTTTAGCCCAAGAAAAGTAGTTATTCTCAAGAATTTCGAGAACAAATCGTGTTGCCTTCGTTTTATTTAGCCTCGACCTACCCACGGGGATTCTATCTAGACCACAAATCGAACTACATCAGACAAAAATACAGCCCGAATTGAGAACCTCTTCCTTTTTTTAAGTCGGTTAAAAATATAAGCAATCTCTCAGTGACTTTCTAAGTTGACATAAGTATCAGTATTTTGTGCCTTACATAGGTATGATTGCATACTCTGTTCAAGTTGTTTTTCTTGTGATCGATAGATATACTTATCTAATAGCGGAGACAATCTGCTCTAACATGATCGTTTGTCGTCCTTTTGTCGCTCAAAAAATAAAGTAAATTTTAAATAAAAAAATAACCAGACTAATTTTAAAAGCAACAGATAATTTAAAAAAAACTTTCTTTTATTTAAGTTTGTTTATATATTTTTTTTGCGGAACGACAACGCGGCTGCTTCCCTACGACTTATAAGACATCGTGGTAGGGCAGAATAAGAAGTGACTAATATTAGTTAATTTGTCAGTTACTGTGCCATTCGAAACATTAAATAAATTAATAAAGTAAATAATAAAATGGTTTTGCAGCCACTACGAGGTAAAGTCAAACTGAATATTTTCCAAAGCATTGAATTAAAAAGGAAAATATCAATAGTATACTTTCAGTTATTATTTTTTGTAATGCGGGATCAAAGTCATCGTGTTATCTTTTTCATCATTATCTAAGCATGTCTCTTATCTCAGATGAAGTATTTTCCAACGATATCCAGAATGACAGAACCGAAATCCAAGCATGGTACCCTACCCTCTTTCATATCTTTGGCTTTTTCATCTAATTTTATAGATGATCTATGTTCAGCGCAAGCAACTTTAATCCATGCTATTTTATGGCGCTGTAGTGTTCGTAACGTTGTTAGGTGGAGTAAGGCTTGCCCAGCACCTATACCACCCCATGCCCAGAGGAAAGAACTGGTCAATACATCTGGAGCAACATAAGACGTAGGTTTCCTCACGATGTTTTCCTTCACCGTATGAGCGATGTTATTAACGCACTTAACTTTTTCGCAAAGAAAATAATATTGGTGCGCAGTTAGCCGGGACCGCTCTCCTCGATCATAAACTCTATGATAAAAGATGATCAAAATACCTGCAAAGTGGAATACTGGGCAATTACAACATTTGTACCTAAGTATAAAATACTACGGGTTAGAAAAGCTGTCCAGGTAGGCAAGTAATCTATATCACTAAACAAAAATTCCGATCGTCTAATATCAAAATAAAAATCACATCCCCAACTGGGTCGTTAGCGATTCATTTAACACTTCTCTGGTTCGAGAGGTAACGCCGAAATGATTACATATTTTCTGGTTAGATTGCCAGCACTAACATGGCTAATGGAAAAATGATTTCAATTTACCTTTTACGTGTAGGATGTAATGAGGTTTAAAATATAATTAAATAAAATCGTTTATTGCCATTTTACTAATTGTGAAAATTATTGTATCTAATAGCAGTATTTCACAAACGAAGGTAGCTTAAGGATGCGTGGCTTAATTTTTCTTTTCTTCGTGTAGTGACGTGGCTCACCTAGTGTTAGAGTTGACAGTTTGCCCTATGGGCCTCTAACTTGACCTAACGACTGCTATCAGAAATAACAACCGGGACCAACTTATTAACGTGCCTTCCAAAGCAAGGAGGAACTCGAGAAAATATTTTTTTGCCAAACAAATGTTTCGTCCATCCATCGAAGTAATTACCGCGCCAAGCGTTGCTTAACCCTCACGACCATTTAAGATCGGCAGGTACAACTAGGCCATTGACTTGCGTGTTGCTTTCGTGGCTTAATGCTTTCTCTTGCTCTTGTAAGTGACAATCAACATCAGTAAAAATGTGACAAAAGTCGAGTTCACGGATAGGGTCTTCTCTGAATACGGCACCCACCACAACTAGAGGCAAATTAGTTTATGTGACGGTTACTCGAAAAATCTAAAACTTTTGAAACAACAAAGGTGGATTCGATTTCTGAAATTGAATTGCCAGAAAAGCTTACCTTACCAAGCAATGTTATTAAAGCGCTCCAATTCGAGCTGTTTCTAAGTTCAGTTACTTACTTATTTCACCAAACTAATATCAACTAAATCGCCACAATTTTCTAAAACGTTGCAGTTCGGAGATACCAAAGATCCATAGATAAAATATAGACTAGGGAATGCCCCGTTCTGGCGATACAGCAATATGTTGCTTGTTCAATTGTTGGGAAGTAAGTGCTTCGATAGCTTTGCTGTCTCAGCTTCTATTATCTGAACATAAAAATCAGTAGTTCGGTTTTATGATAAACTTCTAAAAAATACTGATATAAAATGATCTTGTAGCCGTAGTCACATGCGTGACTTAAGGACGCGACTGATGTGAAATCCCTTCTGATTAAATATTTTTCTTTATAACCGGTATCAAATAGATCTTTAAACAATGTATTATGTTATTGTACATGATACAAAAAGTGTCCCCTTCATTTCAAAAACAATAAAAATAACTTTAAATACCACTATTATACAGGCAAAGTTACCCCTGTTTTACAAAATACATCAATTTTTCTTCTAAATCCTTAACCGCTATATTTTCTTATAGGCATCATAATATTAGAAAATACAATACCTAGAACCTCTTGATCACATTTTATAAAAAAAATATTTTAATCTTCGTTAATGATTGATTTTACTAGAAATTGTAGATTTTTTCATGCAATTCCATCTCGCTCATTTATATGCAATCGGACAAGGACCGATAATTATCATCTATCGCCGTCTTAAATCTTTGTCTCGCTCTTGTAAGGGACAATCAACGTCAGTGAAAATGTGACAAAAGTCGAGTTCATCATAGGGTCATTTCTGAATATGTAAGTACATATAGTCTTAATATTTTATTATCAGGTAAAGAACCTACTTTAGTAAAAATATTTAAAAAAGTCAGCAAATTTAAATTAATTATCAGTTATTTCAATTTACGAGTAACTGAATAAAAGTTAAAAACTTCAAACTCTAAAAATACAAATGCAAAGTAGTTTCAAGTCTAGAAAAACTTTAACTTAATTATGAATACAAACTAAAATAAAACAAAAAGAAAAAGACTTCGCCAATTCAGCGAATCGGAACAAAGGAGTAGACATAAAAAGCGGTTAAAAGTGAAACAAAGGTTTTAATTACATTTCACCGAAACTTTTACAGGATCACATCGCGTTTTTTCACGACAAAATGTTGTAAGGACTGTCGCCTATAAGAATAGCATATTGTCCCCACAAACTTGGGCTAAGTATTATGACGGGCAAAAATAGTTGGGTAAAGTTAGCAACTAACGGTCTTTGTTATTGCCTTAGTTGGACAATATTTTTGTTGTTGACAAAGACAGGGACTTCTTATAACAATATATCCTACCTATTTACGAGGAATTAGTTGTATGAACGATCACTTTTGTTTCACTTGGAGTTTCTCGAACTTTTGTGCCGTGTTTTTATTGAGGTACAATTAATTGGTTAATGGGCTTGCTGTTGTTATAATTTTCTTATAGTAGTACTCACCTACCAGTGTTATTAATAAACGCGTGCTAGGGTCATGCATGCAGGTTCATAAATAAATTTAGGTCCACGGTTATTAATAAGTTAATAACCCTGTATACAGTTCATACAGTATAACAGAACATCATTAGTATTTATTATGATTTACTACTGAAATAACATACGTTCTGAACATTATTTCTAAAATATTTCTACCATACACTTAAAAAATTCTTTTTTTGATAAAAAAAAAATGGTGTTGTCGTCGCGGGTTCAAATCCTATCACTAGGATTATTGAAAACTTTTTTTTAAAACAGCAACATACATTTGTCAAAAAATATCTGTTCTTAAAAACTGTATGCGCAATGATAAAGCAGAGTAAATGCGAATACTATGTATTACAATGCAATAATTCTAGATTAAAATTCTTAGTCTGTTCCTATTGGCATGGGACTTGGGAGTGAAGTCTGTAGCACAAAAGCTGTCAGTGACATAGGATCAGGTACGCAAATTAATCCAACGCAATATTATCTCGTTGCTTAGGGATGTTACACAGTGGACTCAGAATATTTTGCTAAATATTTATTACAATGTGTTTCATGAATATGGTTCTCCTTAAAAATTTCTACGGGATTGAAACTTCCTAGAGTCTATCGCGGTTTTGTGTACCAAAAAGTAATCTTTAAATTTATCTAGTTTAACATAGCCATTAGCCATGTCCATGTTGTGGAATAATCGAAGTAGACAAGTAGATATAAGAGATAATACCTATTTTCCGACAGTTTAGTAGATATCGACAAGTAAGGATTGAAATTGTATTTCCAATGTACAAGCTCCAAGTGTTATTTAATTGGGCGAGTTGGGAACAACGGGTATTCAGGTTGTCCTTTTGTAATATGATGTGACCCCCACAAGGGGTTCAACAGTAATTGAAATTCACAATATTTTATGCTCCATTTGAGACGTTAATGGGATTTAGATGGGTGCGTTACAACGCAAATGGCTTACGGTTTACTTAATAGAGGTTTGGATTTAGTGGCGATAGTTTCTCAAGGGCTTAAGTGTGGAATAGTAGGTGAATACCGATGTGGTAGAATTAAACATACCCTAGTCTTATAAAGAGGAAAGATTTATTTATTTGTTTGTAAAAAATAGGCTCCGGAATTACTGGACCGATTTTACCAATAGAAAGTTGCATTATCGAGGAGTAATATTGGCTACTTTTGATCCCGACATTCAATAGTCCCACGGGATCAGTACTTACGCGGGTGAAAGCACAGGACGTAGCTTTTAAACTGGCTGTGTCCTACGGTTTAACATAAAGATAATTTTATGTACCTACCTCTATCTACGACGAGCGCCGAGGTGACCTGACTACAAGGTAAACTGTGCTACGAGACATGAAGGAACTAAAGTGACATTTCAAAGTAGAGTAAACTCCTACTAATAGAATGTTGAGAAATTTAAGGCTTGCAAAGAAAGACGAATATAAATACTGTTTCACTTTGAACATTCCAAAAAAGCAAGTTAAGTACTCCACGAAAATCTGCACGTTTTTTCCCCCGTACTTTTCTTACCTATTTTTAGAAGAGGTTTCGCAACGACGTCTATTTAACATTCCTGTCTGTTTTCCCTGAAAATCCAAGAAGAAATCGAGTAAAATAGCCAACAAAAACTGTAAAAAGATTCTATAAGTGAGGAAGCCAGTATTCCCTCGAGTATAGTCCGTTCGGTCACTGTCTAGGAAGTGAGTTGTTTTATAGGAAAACAAGGGTTGACTCAGATCGGCTCATTCGCTCGCAGATCACGAACTCACTTTGTTAAGAAAACATCCCGCCCTTTGACGTTACACACAACCGTAGCCGTTTTTAATGCATATCTTTGACGGCATTATTGATTATCCATTTTCAATACCCCTTTGACAACTTTGAGTTTAAAAAAAAAACGCAAAAAATACATCGAACTTGAATGGTCTCCATTGGAGACTAGAATTAGAAAAATCACATGATAATGATGCATTTGAAACTCGTTTCTGATGGATGAACTGCATCAGTTCCAAAATCAAATTATTCGGGAAATTACTCACACAAATTAAAAAAAGATGGATCAAAATTCCAACGTCGTGGTTAGAAGTCTAAGTAGGTAAAAGGAGTTTCGTTAAATAAATTGAAAAATTTGCAATCGGTTCTAAGCTCGAATCGAATTAGCAAAATTGGTTCCAATTTACGACAAAAACTTTCAATTCGTTAAGGTAAAAAAGGGAATCCAATAAAGAAATTAAGGGCGTAAACTTAAAATGAGGCCTTTAACCTCTGAGAGTTGTGGTAACGCGAAAACTTAGCTCATTTTTCAGAGGCAACTGATTTGAACCTCTCCTAATGAAACCTGAACGTTTCGATTTCCGAATTTCTTATCCTTCATTCATTAGCAAGTTCAATCAGAGGGAGCCAAGCAGCGGTTATTTATTACCTTGCATCGGCCCTCACAATTACGAAACGGAAAAAGTTTCTCCATTACGGCCCCCGGAAGGCTTTCATATGAAAAAAGTAAATTGTACACGGCAACGTATGGCGCGTAATGGATCCGATAAGCATTCGATTCGGTTTCGAATTCGGTCCTTCGATTATATCGGACGGGACCGATCAAATCGAACTTAAGATTGAGATTTACGTGCAGAAAAACATACGTATTTCTATATACTTACAGTTTATTAAGCAAGCCTCTGTCTATTTGGCAATAACTCAGCTACAATCTGTATAAACATGGTTGAAAGATTAGATTCTATTTCTGAAGAATAGAAGCGCTTCCTATTACTCGTACTATATCTACGGAAGTATCTAGGTATATTGAAACTTCCATTTAAATAAAAACGAAACCCTACCCAAAAAGATCCCATACATCATTCCTACAACTCGTAAACCGGAATCGTGAAGGAAATTTTATTAAATCCAAATGTGTAGGTGTCTACGGATAGTCGGTACACCTGTGGACTGAATTACGGTGTAGGTACGGTACCTACGTGCCGCACTTGGTGTAGCCGTTAAATCTGCTAAGGTGACATAATGTGCTGCGTCCACTAGGACTTTGTCGGCTTTGCAGTCATATTACAATGATTACTTATGTCTGGTTTGGAGACGATTTTGTAGATCATTCAGTGGATCCCGGCGGGAACCAAACCTGCAACTTTTGCATTATTGTCGGACCTTCGCCCGACGCGTCACAGAATCCGTCATAGTTAATGGATATGCATCATAATATACCTACGAAATAATGATCTACGATAGTAAAAGAGATATTTGGTCTATATAATAAAGAGAGAGAAAAAACAAAATAATCAAGCTTAGATAAAAGGTCGCCCTAATAACTTACAATATTATAAGTACCTATTCAAGTGTCTGAAAGCACAAGTGAAGGGCACCTGTGTAAGCATTATTTTCTCATTAGCGAAGACGTTTCTCTTTCCAGACGCAATTTTAATAATCTGAATAGGTAAAGTATAAGTAACGTAAATTAGAATAGTAATGATGCTTTCATAAACATAATTAAGTTTGCATTAAATAAAATCTTACTTTTTTGGTTTTAATACCTCAGAAGGTGAAGAACGCAAGATTAGAAGATTTTTTTTTACCCGGCTGCAAGAAAAGCTCATTATTGTCAAGAATGATATTGTGGTAATATATACCCTATTCTACGAATAAATAATTAAATAACATTTATAGATTGAGGAACTGTTTTTACAAAAATACAAAACAGTAATGTCGACATAATATTTACCTTTCATTTGGTATAATGTAAAAGGAAAATACGAAAATTGGCCTTTATATATAAAAACTGAATCTGGTTTTGATTAGTATTTACCCATTCATGTGTATTTGCAATAAAAAAGGAAATTATTAGGAAAACCAATTTAATACTATGTCTATATTAATTTACTTTTAAATATTATAACGTCGGCCATTTTGAAAATATTGTTAATATGAATATTTAAGGCACTTGTTCATATAGCTGCATTTTCACTATTCTGAAAATTATGAAACAAAATATTGTTATGACGTAGGTATCTATCCATACACAAGTAAGCGTAAACTGGATTATAAACAAATTTCGAGTAAATCTGCTTCTCAATTGAATTTAAAGGGAACCTTGAAGGGCGTGAACGTAAATTTGACAGAAAACGGGACGCAGTGAGGAAGAATGACATACTGTGACGACTGCACGTAGTGGGAAATGTGTAGGAAGAACAAAAAGATGATTTAAGCAACTCGCATAAGAAACAATATAATATATGTATGCTATCAGATACATACCTATTGAATACTTATTCTATAAAAAGGTACATTTGATTTTCCAGCGTCAGCCTTCAATTTGAAGACAAACTTAGCTACTAGCTACTCGTCGTGGAGTCAATAAGACTTCCGAGGTATGTGTTTAATTTATGTGGGTTTATGAAAGAAAGTTCTTGACATTATTTTCAAATAAAGTATACATCTATATACCCTTTTTAACCTTTTAGGAGTCGAATATGACAAAGATTTGTCCTATTGAGCACCAAGCCCTAAAAAGACCATATAAGAGAAATTTGAAACTCGCACTTTAAATTCCTGAGATTCCGTGACTAGTGAGTAAGTCAACTATTTCAATTTTACTTATAAAAATACCTAAATAAAGATAAATATATTGAAAAATGTAGACTATACTGAATGTTACCACATCAAGATAGTTTTACGTTCATTCTCATATACATGAAGCGTGAAATTATTTTCCAGATTCTACTGTCCTACATTCGTGGTTGAATGTACTTGCGGCAGAAACTTGTATTAAATTCAGAACATGTTTATTACTTTTAATTTTTATATTTTACTTCTCCGGGATAACTTTTAGTGTGATGTTGATATTGTTTTTATTAACTTTAACAACATTTAAATAAACGTGACCTTAAGTTGAATTTACTAGACTATCCGCTTTAACATGATGTCTTATATAAGTCGTCCCGACGTCGCCGCGTTGTCGTTCAGCTAAAAAAAACCATCTTCAAAAAAAAAGTTTTTTTTTAAATATCTGTGGTTTTTAAAAGTAGTCGGGGTTTTTTTTAATTTTTTTTTTTGAGCGACAATGGACGACAAAGCAACGACAAACGATCATGGTAGCGCGGTATGTTTAGTTTTTTTTGGCAACTTCAAAGTACGAAGTAACGGTGAAAAACACAAAAAGGTTTATTACGATCTTCGTATATCTCTACAAATCCACCCCTTCAAGACAATTCTACCTCTTTCAATACATTAAAAAGTAAAATCTGTTTGTAATTGCATCCTCAAACGGTTTTTCAACATCTATATTTCACGATTTGAACCAAACCATTGAGATTTACTATGTTCCAGATAAGATCCAGCTGTAGTCTTGCTGTAGTGGACAGTTTGTCCCTTTCTGTCGTTTGAGAATCTTGCTGTACTTATCTAGTGGACATCTTTGCTCTCCCTCTCTGTAGGGTGGACAACAATGCAATTTAAAAGCAAAGATAAGAAGAAATTGGGGAAAATAGCTTTAAATCGTCTGAAAAACAATCATATAAAGTTGACTTTGCTGAAGAGCCCTAAAAGGCGTGCGCATGACCTAACTTATACTACTAATATCATCACCTAAAGGTGAATGTTTGTATGTAGGTAAGTAAGTAGCCGAGTATGTTTCATATACAATCTGTAACGGGTAAGTCCTTTTAATCCGAAAGGGGGTTGTTTTCAACGTCTAGCCGAACAACTTTTGTTCTACGACTTTTGAAAATTCAAACTTTTTTTTTGAAAATTTTGAGATTATGTTTCACTGAAAAAACAGCTGCTTTTGAAAATAAAGATAATTGAAGTTTTGATTGTAAACCATCAAACTAAATAAAAGGACAATATAAGGTCAATGACCGCGAACTCTCAGAAACAGCTGATTTTCAAGTAAACTTTACACCAAAATTTTTCGAAAAGTACTTCGAATTTCCAAAAGTCGTAGAACAAAAGTTGTTCGCCTAGACGTCTAGAACAACCCCCTTTCGGATTAAAAGGGCTTACCCGTTACACCTTGTATATATTGTCCAAAAACTATTGACCGATTGCGATAAAATTTGGTAGGAAAAAGCTGAAGATGTGGCTTACACACACTTTCCTAGGCTTTTTATCTCCACATTCAAAGGGATCAGGCTGGGATCGGAATCGGATGTTGAAACCGCGGTGCGAAACCAATATTCAATACATTTAGTTTTAAGAATTAGAAAGTCTTTTTCCTAATGTTCCAAAGACACATCAACTTTGTGGCAAATTTAATAATCTATAAGTAAGTACTACTTAATCGTAGTAACTAAATAAACAACGTAAACGCACTCTTTATTGAACACAACTATTTACCTATAAAGCTGAAACATTTCCAATTTACGCTTCAATCATATCCACCTTTCCAATTCCGTGCTCTATTGTCAGTCGCGATTTTCCAAGGAGTGTGGCGTTCTAGGTAAATGTTTCCCACGTCATGTCGTGCAGCAAATATGCCACGTAGACAAATTGAGTAGGTACAGAGCAAAGACTATAAAACCAGTTGACTGTCCATATGTATTTTCACGAAAATATTATGTCTTTTTGGTAGCACTCTCGTGCACGAACAGCCAATCACAAAGAGTTTAGGTATATATCGGTAACGCATCGGTTTATCACAAATACCCATATTAATAAAAGTAAGATCGGAGTAGTTATTCTGCCGCCTTTTTCTGTCTGTCAACTTAACTATTCTCGTCACGGGGCCAATAAGCTAAGAGTTTAAACGTACAGATCGGTAACGCATAAGCCAATCACAAATAGCCTTATTAATAAAAGGGGAAGTTAAGGTAGGAGTAGTGACAACATGCTGTGTCTTTTTCCGTGACAAGAACTTTCAAAGTTGACAGGTAAAAACAAAAATCAGAATAACGACTACGACCTTATTCTTTTGATCATTATTAAATAAGGCTAATTGTGATTGGCTTATGCGTTACCGATCTGTACGTTTCAACTCTTGGGAACCTATTGGCCCTGTGACTTAAAGTGAATGTAGATAGTTAATGCGAAGCCCAATCACAAAGTTTGATTTATCCTTCTTCTTCTTCTTTTTGTGTAGTGGTGTGGCTCACCTGGTGTTAGGGTTTTTCAGATCGCCTTAAGGCCTCTAACTTGACCTAACGACTGTTATCAGAGATAACAACCGGGACCAACTGCTTAACGTGCCTTCCGAAGCACGGAGGAGCTCGAGAAAGTTATTTTTTGCCACACAAATTTTAGGTCACCCATCCAAGTAATGACCGCGCCAAGCGTTGCTTAACCTGCACAACCTTTCAAGATCGGCTGGTAAAGCTAGGCCAATGAGCTCCTCAGCAATCCCTGCCCGTAACGGTGGGCTGTGTTTCGTAGAATAATTGCAGTTTGAACAGTCAATTGGCTTGATTGTCTTTGGTACAGAGCTTGTCTTGCTAAGACGGTAGGTTGGGTGAAGTCAGTTTGGCTGGGAATCAGGAAAACGGGTGAAGTTTGCGAAGTAGGTTGCAATGAAGACACCTATACGCTACAAATTAGTTGCTAGCTTATATGCACAAAATCTAAAAGTACTAATAAAATCATTTGCCTGACTGATAATCGACGCACAGTTCAAATAAATAAATGCATTTGGCGAACATAACTGTTCTTATTTACATAGGTATCTGCTAACAGAAGTATTCGCGAAATTTCTTGGAAAATCTTACGCGTTGAGTCACAAATAAAACTGAGAGGCTAGACTATATAGGATCTGATAAGTTACCATAATTCTTCCCAGAATAATCAACCAACCATAGGCCATTCATCAAATTGATTTATATTTTCTATGTAACAATGGTAAGTACTTGGTTTATCTATATTCTACTTGAAACAATAGGAGCAATATGGTCTCTTATTGCAGGATATAAATCGTCCCATTTCTAAAAATTACTTACATAATTTAAAATGTACCTAATAACTTCAAATACCCACCTAATAAAAAAACTAAAAAATTAACTTAAAAAAATATTAGAGTATTTTAATGTAGTCGAGGATGAAGAACCTACCACACACATACCATACTGGCATACCTACCCACAGGTAGGTATGCCAAATCGCCCTCCCGATGTGCGTCCACCTTGTCGTGGTGGGAGGGCTCAGTAGATGTAAGAGGGGCAGTAAAGCCAAGAGGCGCACGAGGTGGGAAGCCGGGCTTGCCCGGCTTCTAACCCGTAAGCCCGCGTCAGCGGGCCCGGGGGCCCTTTCCTTAAGGAGAGGCCGCGTGGAAGAAAACCACTATAAAAAATTACGAGAGGGTGCCGGGCCGTCGTGGTATTTGCCGGGGCCTGGCTGCCAACCGTAAGCCCGCGTCAGCGGGCCCGGGGGCCCTTTCCTTGAGGAGAGGCCGCGTGGAAGAAAACCACTATAAAAAATTACGAGAGGGTGCCGGGCCGTCGTGGTATTTGCCGGGGCCTGGCTGCCAACCGTAAGCCCGCGTCAGCGGGCCCGGGGGCCCTTTGCGCAAGGAGGGGCCGCGTGGAAGAAAACCACTATAAAAAATTACGAGAGGGTGCCGGGCCGTCGTGGTATTTGCCGGGGCCTGGCTGCCAACCGTAAGCCCGCGTCAGCGGGCCCGGGGGCCCTTTCCGCAAGGATGGGCCGCGTGGAAAACAACCACTATAAAAAATTACAAGAGGGTGCCGGGCCATCGTGGTATTTGCCGGGGCCTGGCTGCCAATCACCTCGGCCCTTGGTGGTGATCTCGGGGGGGATTCACCACCGGCTTTAGGGGCCCCGAGACGGCGGCGTGTCCGCGCCTCTCGGAGAGGGTATCACACTTCCCACCCTTTTTATTAAAAAAGGGTGTCTGGAAGTGTTTGTGAGAGGGGGCCGACCGCGGCCAACCGCCGTCGGGGTCAACGGTAGTATTATCAGGTCCCGTTGACCCCGACAATTGCGGCGTGAGGGACACCGTGGGTTTTTAGTGGATATACCCCTGGCAAACACCATCTAGACCAGGGGGGACCTCCACTCACCGGGCCGCTCTCCCCCGAGAGCGCCTGATGGTCTTAATCAGATTTTCCCAAAAAAAAAAAAAAAAAAAAGGTATGCCAAATCGGTTGAAAGTTTGTTACAGTAAAGCTAACGAAAAATATTGAGACCCGCTAACAGTCACATGACGTCATTTGCAACGCTCCGCTAATAAAACAAAGACGATACCGTGCTGACAGCGCGATACATCTGTGTATTTATCTGTCCCTAATTTACATCTGGGATTGGCCGACTTTAGATCTCCGACTTCTTGAATTTCAAACGTACGTAATATTCTGACCATCTGCTTTGGTTTGGTATGGTTACGGTCACGTACGTGACTCGTTTGTGTACGGTCATAGATGTCACTTGAAATATTTATTATTTACTCTCGTTTCATAGTGAAAATTCTGTTTGGTTTCTGATGCGGAAAGATTTTCGAATAAGCTGACGGGATTTTTTTATGATCAGGAATTACCATTTTGATCTACTTTTACGTGGTATTTAAATTTATAGTTTATTGTTTTTGGTGATAGATGTACCTCACTTTTTAACCTAACACAATTTCAGTCTACTTTACGTTCAGTAACAAGGGGCTTGAGTACCTACAACTTTTTGCTTACGTTGCAATTTTTAACTATGTTCGCTACCACAGCCGGAGTAACCGAAACGTAATTTAAATTGATATATACATATAACGCGATTTACATCTAAATGTTAAAGTTTTAACTGTGTATTTCCGCAATTTTATTTTATTTATTTTTTTATTATTTTTTTTTATTTTTTTAATTAGCCCTTTTATTGGGCCTTTGTGCGTGATTTTAAGCCGTGGGTTTCCTCACGATGTTTTTCTTCATCGTAAGAGCGATGTTAATAGCGCACATATTTTTTTCTTTTTTTTCATGTAACTCGATGGAAATCGAGTTGTATGGACTCTACGCGCCTGAAAGCTATAGAGTTTGATTCTCTGATTGTTTGTTTGTTGGAACGCGCTAATCTTAGGAAACTACTGGTCCGGATTGAAAAAATATTTTTTGTGTTTTATAGTCCACTTATCGATTTAACGACTTTAGGCTATACGTAACGACTTTAGGCTATACGCTTAACATCATGCTACGACTAGGTAATAGGAGCGGAGCATCTATGAAAAATTATGCAAAAATGGGAAAAAATTACACATTTGTAGAGCTTTATGTCGCGTGCGACGAGTAAATAGTCAAAGTAACCTAAAAATTATGTATTACAGAATGTCTATCATGAGATTTAAAAATAGTCCGCGACAGCATATTTGTATATTTTAGGATTGACTCAAAATAACATTTTTTTTATGATAATAAACTTTTTCTATAAAACAATGCATTATTTTCGAAGGTATTTTATAAACACGATATTAATTCTTATAGTAATTAACAATTTTTAATATATCCGACAGGGATTTTCAATCCTTAAATCCCTTTCATCATCCTAATTCTTATTCAAATTAATTATTCACCAAAAGTATTATATTTTAATCACACAATTGTCCTTGACATCACTTAATTTCAAGAAATATCTTACAAGATGTTATAGTTTTCAAATAACTCCACAACAAAATATTGTAACAATTTTCAATAACTCCACAATTAAATTTGACAATAATTTTAATGAATACAACCATATAAGTTTAAAATCGTAAAATTATATTGATCATACTAAAAAGTCCCTAATCCTACTAATCCATAAAACGCAACGTGTCCTAGTTCAACACAGGTAAGGGATGGAGTATCTGCTTAACAATATCTGTTTTTACTGCGACAAACACAATAAAAGCACACCTGTCTAAGTCTATACAATGTTATATTTAGTGGTAACTAAAACTAACCTTCAGGAAACCTGTCATGTCAGTTGTTGTAATAAATTT
Organism: Idaea dimidiata; assembly: GCA_949358125.1. Taxonomy (NCBI): domain Eukaryota; kingdom Metazoa; phylum Arthropoda; class Insecta; order Lepidoptera; family Geometridae; genus Idaea; species Idaea dimidiata. The sequence goes on along the minus strand of OX442339.1, from coordinate 5,999,187 downwards.
ACTGAGCCTGCTTTATAGACAGATCAAATTACGTACTCAGATGTTGTACTGTACCCTAATAAACGTCAAATGTACTAGAGACACGGGTCCGTAAAGTCGGTATAGAGTTTCATAGTAACATCCTGTACTTATTTGAACGTTTAATGTGTTTTAGGAAAGGACTTTGTAGTGTTGAAAGCTTTGTTACAGAATGATTAATAGTTAACATGTTCTAAAACTTACTGGCTTAGCATAGGTACCTAATAGATATTTTCGTGAGATCGTCATCATCATCATCATCAGCCTGTTGCAGTCCACTGCTGGACATAGGTCTCTCCAATTGCACGCCACTTAGATCATTTTTCGGCTTCTCGCATCCAGTTTGATGTCCAGTGTGAGATCGTCAACTTGGATAAAACTTACAGGTAGAATTTAAGCTCTATTTCTTGCTTTTCACCCTTGGTTTTAACCATGTAAGTCCGAGATATAGACTGAGATAAAATAGACGGTCATATAAATAATTATAGAAATGCTTTCCAAAATTGCCGCACACGACAGGACTTGATTTCGACAAGATTTTTGGAAAGCATTTCTTTAATTATAGCCATTCAAGTGTAGGAAACACTTCACGTCATAGTCAAAAAATATAGGAAACTAGCCGTTTAGGCTATGCGTTTTCCATTAGTCAGTTATTTACACTTTTGCGTTTTATTAAGTATCAGAAGTAGCCTATATGACACTTCTGGATAATGTAGCTTTCTATTGGTAAAAGATTTTTTGAAATCGGTCCAGTAGTTTCGGAAATTACTCCCAATAATACATAATGTTTAGTTTTAATAAAGAAAATATAGGTAGGAGAACGTAGGTTGATTTTAATCATAAAATTTCGGGTAGATTAAAAAACAAATTCACCTAGCGTTCAAAAATAGAATGTCGTTGGCAGTCACTTCATAGTTGCGACGCGGGTTAGTTCGTTTTAACCCCGTGGCGTCGTTTTGCTTTCAAACACTTCGGAAAGCTAGAATCTATCGTAGGGAAGCACCAGTTTAGTGTTCGCGTTCGATAATCGCGTTTGCCCGCGGATTTGGACGAGGTCTGTCGGCTGCTGGCGAAGGAGCCGCTTGGAGTCCTGTTGGTTTGTGCTACGATCGTGGGTAAGAACGGACCGACGGTGAGTTGACAATCCCTAGGGAAGTTCGAAGGTCGCGTTTCGTGTGCACCCTGCGAGAGGAGACTCCAGAAAGTCTAGGTAAGTGGATTCTTCTGTTAGCACCCCGACAGATAGTACCTTTCGCTCGACCTTTGATCGCGGCACCCATTTGTGCAAGGAACATTTGATTTGCGTGCTTTCCTAATCATAAATAATAAATACAGTCCGCTTTTATATTGTACATTGATTTTGGCCCTTCGGCCGCATATTAGTTGATAGGCGTGCCTAGGAGATGATAAATTTTTCGTTGAAATTATCGTTAATTGTTAATTTTCGTATTGAAGGTCAAATTGAAAAAAGTGTGGTTGACATTTTTGCGTTTCGTTTTTCGTAGTCTCGTTTTTATTTGAATGAATGGCATTCAAATTACATTCGGTCGGTCTCGTTCAATATTGTCTTTGACATTTGTCGTTTCGTCTCGTTGCTTTTACGTCAAAGTCATATTGACAGAGCGATCACTTGTCAACTGTCACTTGTCAATTTTTACCTCCAATTGTTTATTTTGTTTGGTGAATTTGTTTTGATATCGTTTTTTATTAATTAAATTGAATTATTATCGTAAACAAATAGTAGAATAATGACGGAACATAGGCAGGAAGCCATGGATGCCGGTAGAAGTTTGAATGATAGTTGTGCGGATGAGTTTAGAGTAAATCGCGACTATGCCTTCATGCGAATGGAACACATCGAGGCATCCGACCTAAGAGGAGTAACTGAAAAGGAATTAGAATCATTGTCAACCGAATTCCATAGTGCACAAAAGTCATTAATACTTAGTCTTGGTGCGTCCGATAGGAAAGGTGAGCTTCCCCTAACTGTTGCTTTCGACGAAAAGTTTCGTTCAGTGTTAGAAAAGTTACTTTGTAGCAAAAAGCCGGTTAGTTCTATTGTGAACACTGTGAATAACACTGTCACTAATCTACCGAAAATTGCGATAACTCCATTCGATGGGACCCAGGAGAATTGGGTTTCGTTCAAACATTTGTTCGACTCTTTGATACATAATAGAGATTTGCCTGATGTAGAGAAAATGCATTACCTGCTTACCAGTGTAAAGGGCAGTGCTCATGCTTTAATTAAAAGCTATCCCATAACTAATGAGAACTATACATTAGCTTATAATGTATTGCTAAAGCATTATGATAGGAAGCGGGACATTGCACTAACATATTATGGCAGGATCTTAGATTGTGTTAGAAGCCGAAATACATCAGACTTAGGTAGGGTGTGTCGAACATTTAGTGAAAATTTGGATATATTAAGTAGATATCAATTGCCTGATAGTAACTTTGTGTTGTTTCAATTGTTGTGGTCCAAGCTGGACTCTGGTACTAGGGAAGCCTATGATATGTATGCTGATACTGGTGTTGACATTCCAAGGTACGAAGACTTATTGTTGTTTGTTGAAAAAAAGGCTCGTGCTATGGGGAACTCGGTCGACAGGCACCCTAGTCAAAGTAAGTTTGTCAGTTCTAAGGGCAAGACCGCGCTCATTGTCACATCGAGTGAAGAGTGTGCGTTATGCTCAAATGTTGGACATTCAATTGGGCAGTGTCCTAAGTTTTTAGAAAAAACACCCAGGGATAGGTATGCAGAGGTTAAGGAAAAAGGACTTTGCATTCTTTGTTTACAGCCATCACATACAGTAAGGTTTTGCCATTCAAAGACTAAATGTAGCAAGTGCCGGACTAGTAGTCATCATAGTTTGCTACATTTTGAGAAAGCGTTACCGGGACCTTCAGTTTGTGACCAAGCCTTAGCAGCATATAGTCAGTGTGGACAGATGTCTATGGCACTTTTCTCGACGGCTGTTGCTTTGGTCAAGAATAGATTTGGTAAATTAGTGCCGGTTCGACTTCTCTTAGATAGTGCAAGTGGTTGCAACTTTATTTCTGAAGCTTGTGCTCTGCGCTTGGGTTTGAGTTTCGTTAGTCATGGACATTCGGTCAATGGCATTGGTGAAGTGTCTACAAACACTTTAGGCTCGGTCAAATTAGATTTAATACCAAAGAGTAGGGATATTAAACATGTAGTTTCGGTGGAGGCATCGGTTCTTCCTCGGATATGCTCAGACATGCCAGTAGGTGTTGTTGATGTGGCACAGTGGCACCATCTTAAAGATTTAGACCTAGCTGATCCTCAATTTGATAGACCGAGGCCAGTAGACCTGTTACTAAATGTTAACATACTCGCATCGATTTTGAAACCTGGACTGGTAAAGGGAGATGCTGGTCAGCCTGTGGCCTTATCCACTGTCTTTGGATGGATAGTGATGGGTGAGTGCTCGTTATCGTACGAGCCAAAAAATAAAAATTGTTTCTTTGTTTCGAACCTGGCTTTGGACAGCTCGATTAAACGGTTTTGGGAGTTAGAAAAGGTAGATCCTCCGAGAGCTATCGTGCGCTCGAAGGTGGAAATCGAGTGTGAGGGTTTCATGGAGAATTCGTATAGTCGATCTCCAGGGGGCAGATTGGTCGTCCCGTTGACCTTCGCTGATCCTCACGAGAAGCCAACTTTTAGAAATTCGAGGGAAATAGCTTTAAGGCGTTTTTTTAATCTAGAGAAAAAGTTTAAAGTTAATCCAATCTTTAAAGATGCCTACGTTGATTTTATGAGGGATTACTTGGATAAGGGTCACATGCCTTCGGCTGATCATCTTACTTTCAGGACAGCTGCCATCAACGGTCGCTGCACGAAGAGGTCTATTTTGTCGGACATAGCCCGGATATTCGATCCACTCGGGTTACTGTCACCTGTCGTTTTCCTCGCTAAGTACCTCATGCAGCTTCTGTGGTTGTCAGGAGTAGACTGGGACGATGATGCTCCTGTTGATATTTCTCGTGAGTGGTTCGAGTTTAAGGCTCAACTGTCGTCGTTGAGCTCTATCTCGTTGTCTCGTAGAGTCACTCCCTCGTTCGTGACCCTCCAATTTCATGGCTTTTGCGACGCGTCAGAACGCGGTTACTGCGCAGTCGTATACTGCCGTGCACTTTGTAGGGATCAATCTATTGTCGTGCGCCTATATTGCGCTAAATCGAAAGTTGCGCCTCTACGCAAACGTTCGATCCCGCGCCTCGAATTGATGGCTGCGGTTTTGTTGGGTGAGCTCATGTCGTCGGTAGCTCATTCATTGTCGGGGATCCATCGTATTGAGCATATGGTTGCTTGGTCGGATTCCAGTGTCGCGTTAACTTGGATCAAGTCTTGTCCATCTCGTTGGAAAACTTTTGTCGCCAATCGGGTGACTGAGATCCAAGATAACATACCTCCTGATTGTTGGCATCACGTGTCCACGAAAGATAATCCAGCAGACTACGGATCGCGTGGGTTACTGCCTAGTGACCTTGCCTCGTGTGAATCATGGTGGTCGGGACCTTCATGGCTTTCACGTCCGCAGGACAGGTGGCCTAAACCATGTTTCGTCACAGACAACTTAGCCTTGGACGAGCAGAAGATTCACTGTCTGCTGACACAGAAAAACATTGGTTTCGTTGATGAAATTTTGGCTAGGTATTCTTCGTTTCGGAAAGTAGTAAACGTTTTGTCGTTCTGCTTTCGTGCTATGCACAACCTTAGATATTCGAAGTCAAGGATCGTCGGTTCATTATCGTGTTCTGAATCGAACGATGCTACTCGTTTTCTCGTTCGTCATGTCCAGGAGAGTGTTTTCGGGTCAGAGATCCGTGCGCTAACTAGCAGTCGCCGGAACAAACTCCCCAAAGCTCTCAGGAAACTTTGTCCTTTTGTCGATCCCCAGGGTTTGCTCAGGGTGGGCGGTCGCCTCGCCCAAAGTCAGCTCGGTTATGACCAAAAGCATCCGCTGTTGCTTCCTAAAAGCCATCGGTTGACGATGCTAATCATAGAGGAATATCATAGGAAATTCATGCATCCGGGGTTGCAAACTCTGCAGAATTTATTAGTTCAGGATTTCTGGATCCTTTCTGCAAAGCAAGCAATTCGGACTGTACTGTCGTCGTGTATCCGTTGCTTTCGGGTCAAACCCAGATTGGCTGCTGCTCCCTTGATGGGTAACCTACCAGCTTATCGTATAAACCAGCTGAAACCTTTCTCTTCTTCAGCTGTCGACTATGCCGGCCCCTTTGACATAGCTCTCGGTCGTGGTAGAGGCGTCCGAACGTTCAAGGGTTACGTGTGCGTATTCGTGTGCACTGCTACAAAAGCTGTGCACTTGGAGCTCGCTTCGGAGCTCACATCGGAAGCTTATCTTGCTTGTCTCCGTCGTTTCATGGCTCGTCGAGGTCGATGCTCAAAGTTAGTTTCTGACCAAGGTCGGAACTTTGTCGGAGCCTGTAATTTGTTGAAGGATCTCATGTCCAAGGCCGCGGCGGCGGAACGGGTAGATTTTGCTTTCAACCCTCCTGGAAGTCCACATTTCTCGGGATTAGTGGAGGCTGGCGTCAAGTCTATGAAGACACATCTCGTTCGTGTCGTTGGTTCGCAACGGCTCACTTATGAAGAGTTCAGTACCTTCCTGACGCAGATTGAGGCCTTGTTGAATTCGCGTCCTCTTTCACCATTGAGTTCGGATCCAAATGACCTCACGGTACTCACACCGGGTCATTTTTTGACCATGGAACCACTCACTATGCTACCTGAAGCACCTCTTCTCGATACTGGTGTTAGTGTGCTTCAGCGTTGGAAAATGATCCAGAAGATGCATCAAGACTTCTGGCGTAAATGGCATCTTGAGTACGTCCACACTCTTCAGCAGCGTCATAAATGGTCTGACTTTCAACCGAATATAGAGGTCGGGACTTTAGTTCTAATAGTTAACGAACAATGTAGTCCTATGAAATGGAGGTTGGGTCGAGTGATAGAACTCCATCTTGGGCTGGATGGTATTTGTAGAGTAGCAACTCTTCGCACTAGTGCTGGAGAATGCAAACGTCCGGTCGTTAAGCTCTGCCCTCTACCCTTGCCTATAGTTGATAAAGACTCGGTGGTGCCTGGGACAACTTTGTGATCCTGCCCCATCGAACAACCTAGTTTTAAGTTTTAGTTTTCGTATCGTTTCGCAACATTCCCGCTACGCTACTGTATAAAATCGATCGTTAATTTTTGAAAAATACCCTGTATTTTGGTGGTCGGAATGTTTAGTTTTAATAAAGAAAATATAGGTAGGAGAACGTAGGTTGATTTTAATCATAAAATTTCGGGTAGATTAAAAAACAAATTCACCTAGCGTTCAAAAATAGAATGTCGTTGGCAGTCACTTCATAGTTGCGACGCGGGTTAGTTCGTTTTAACCCCGTGGCGTCGTTTTGCTTTCAAACACTTCGGAAAGCTAGAATCTATCGTAGGGAAGCACCAGTTTAGTGTTCGCGTTCGATAATCGCGTTTGCCCGCGGATTTGGACGAGGTCTGTCGGCTGCTGGCGAAGGAGCCGCTTGGAGTCCTGTTGGTTTGTGCTACGATCGTGGGTAAGAACGGACCGACGGTGAGTTGACAATCCCTAGGGAAGTTCGAAGGTCGCGTTTCGTGTGCACCCTGCGAGAGGAGACTCCAGAAAGTCTAGGTAAGTGGATTCTTCTGTTAGCACCCCGACAGATAGTACCTTTCGCTCGACCTTTGATCGCGGCACCCATTTGTGCAAGGAACATTTGATTTGCGTGCTTTCCTAATCATAAATAATAAATACAGTCCGCTTTTATATTGTACACATAATAAATAAATTCTATGACCAAAACACAGCGCCATATAGCCCCATGGTAACCTGCTAAGCTTGTGTTACGGTAACTAGACAACGGATATGCTACTTATGTTAATTTTTCTTTTGTAAATATAAGTATAGATAACAGAAAGCTTAAATTAAAACGAATTATAAAAATAATCATAAACTATAAATACATATAATCCAGTTAATATAACATGATACAAACAATATAAAAATTTAAAATGAAATGAAAGTCTCACTCTGAATCGTACATAATATATTATACATAGAAATACACACAGACCAGATACAAATATTCATTTTTAAGCATAAATATTTGCACCCAGCGGGAATCGAACCCGCAACCTTCTGCATTGCAGCCAAGCGTTCGCCAGACGCTCCTTAGAAGTCGTCAAAACTCACATACATGTTACCAACGTAACGTCTTTATAATATTAGTTTACATAAGTATATGGGTCCGTCTCTAAGGTTCCGTATATTTCGTTAGGTATTATAGGTATACACGTTCATCAAAATGACGTAAGTTTAAGAACGATGTAAAGAGTTCTGTTCAGTACTTTTTGTTACATTATTATTGATTAAAATTCCAGATAATTTCGCTCTAATAAGGTCAAATGGTCTTACTGATACGTTTAAAATAAAAAGTAAGATAAGTAATAAGTATTTCGCAATAATTCTGAAACTTATGTAATTAATTCCTGGATCTATTTTATCATCAATAAATAACAACTTCATTGTGATAAAAATAACGTGAAATAAAAGCCTACCCCTACTTATATAGAGCTATCAACACAATTTTTCCGGAGATAACATCTGAAAGATGTCCCGTTGCTTTTTATAAAAACACAATAGACACTTGCCGGGATCCTTTGAAAGGCTTTCTACGTAAATAATTTTACCTCGAAAACCTCTGGTTTATGATATTGTCTAAGAACATTGGAGGGTATGTCTCGTAAAAATAAAATTTAAGGTACTTCGGGGATGTCACTTGAACAGGGAGATGAGGCGCTACCTCAAGGTATTGCCAGTCGGATTATAACGAATTATGTCAATGGCAAGTAAAATTTTATGTCTGCCGCAGTTTGCTATAAGTAGAGCGAAACCCTTACTGCTGACTAGCCATTGGATACAATAGTAGAACCTTTTAAATCAATATAGTTGGGATAACATGGAGATAGAATCTATTGGGACCTGTCTTTTAGACGTTACTCATATTGTGATGGAATGTGTTCGAAACGAAGATCAGCGATTTTCTATGTTACATAATTTTAATTACAATATGTATTTGGTTGGAGGGGTAACAGGCGCTCTGGCGTGTCCTCTTTCAGAGGAAGCTATGGCGCTTTATAAACTTGTTTTCGTAGGGTTAAATAGAAGATAAGGTGAAGTGATGTCCTAACACAGCGACATAACCGTTTGTTCGGTAAAGCTCTTTATTAAATAGATAAAAAAAAAACAAAAAAAAAATTACAGAGCAGATTTTGCGTTCAAAATATTCTTAGAACCTAGCCACCGTAATCGTGCGATGACTATATTCTATGAGAAATTTTAAACTCTGTCTCTGGAAGGGAAAAGTTTATATACATTAATAAACTTTTTCTTCGAATTTACATATATTTTAATTTAAAGCAACCTCAGCCATTGAGATATTGGGCTTTACCACGGTATCTTTATTGTAGGATCAAAAACGTCGTGCTAATTTAAAAAAAAACCATAAATAATAAAAAAATAAACACTACTTTTTATTACTAGTGTTTTTTGAAAGTAGTCGCGGTTTTTTTTATTATAACTAATATTATGAGCTGGCCTGTTTTCGCGCTATAAGAGGATGAAAAAAAAACGAGAAACAAATTTTATTGTGATATAAGTGCCGTTATCTAATTACAAGTTAATTTTACGCGAAATAAATAGAAAAGACTTGTTACGTTTATCGTTAAAATGGAATGAGCATTGCGTCAAGTGATAAAACAATGAACGATGATTAAACGCCAAAAGCATCACTGATTTAGGGTCGCGTTACCGCAGGGACTGTTTGTTTACATCTGTCTTGCTTCTGATGTCATAAAATATAATAATATCTACTGTTAATGTAGTCCTCAGTAGATAAGCAGGATTCACATAAAGAAACTACTGCCATGCAATTTATAGGAATTTTAAAAATGAAAGTGCGTATACACAGTGGTTTACTTATATTTTACTAGCTGCGCTCTGCGATTTCACCCGCGTAAATCCCGTTCCCGCGGGAGTATCGGGATAAAAATAAGTAGTCTATGTGTTAATCCAGGTCCCCAGCTACCTATGTTAGATATATAGATAGATAATACTATTTACAACAAATTACAAAAACAACACTTAAAATAAATTTAAAACTAAATAAAAGTTGAACAAATATGCGGGCTAAAATAAATCCAAGTTTCATCGCAATTGGTTCAGTACCTAGTTTTTGCGTGATTGAGTAACAAAAACACATACATATTATACTCACAAACTTTCAGCTTTATAATATTATATAGTAGGAATTAGGATTAGTAGGATAGAATAGGATTTGATTAAATTGCTTCTATAATAAATGCAATAAGACTGTTTTTTTCTAGTGAAATTATCTCTATAACGCATGACTAGTTTCGTAATGGAAAATATTCTAAACTCTTTCTCTTTTAATCACATCGAATTGTGACTATTTTTTACTAAATTGTAATGTATCTATGCTAGCTATGTATCTTCTTTTACAATTTCTTTCGTAATCTACCCGAACTTCAGTATAAAAACTGTAACAGAAATGACTCTTATTATTTCAATTTTCCTTATCACAATACAAGTCCACAAAGGGCCGAATGTAATTAAAATTTCCGTACAAAGCAGAAGCCACACTCGAGAGAACGTGACCGCGAATAATTTAGTTCGGGATTTCCCTGTCTGTCATGGTCGTAGGCTTCCACTCGATGATTATGGAAGGATCCATATGAAATGTTCAAATAACGAACTCGAATCTTTTAAAGACCTCTTGTAAGGTTCCCTTACATAGATATTGAAAGAAAATGATCTGGTTTTCTAGATAAGTATCTATTTTTACAATGACACGATTTTTACAAAGTTTTCAGAACTAGAAGGCTAGCTGCTGGTGGCTGGTAATTCGGCTAACGAATAGTTATTGTTGTCCAAAGAGGCAAAGCAGTCAGCCCTTTCAAATATCTAAAGACTTATTTTTTGGATTTTATATTTTAATTATTTTGGGTAAGTATTATGTTAGAGAATGTATTAAGACTCGTGTCTGAATACGTACCTATTTTGATATATTACTAATATTTTTATGGTTAACTTCCATAAACCTTTATTCAAATCTTCTTAAAACAGAAAATTAATAAAAGCAAACGGAAAAAATCTTATCCGCCAAGTTTTGGCAGAAAAACATTAAAACTCGGAATTGCCATCGCCTGGAGAACGTTGACGAATGAAAGTAACTCCCAACTTAGAAGGCAAATGTACGCACATTTTTTTTACTAAAGTTTAGTACAAACGGACTGCAGTGTAACTGCATTCTGAAAGAAACAGCGGTAATATTAAAAAGAAACATTGAAAAATAAACGGGTCCGATATTCAGCTGCGATTTACATCAAGGCGAATGAATTTTGGTCCAAGAGTAGTTTTTGCGAAGCTTTTTGAATCCGAACGGATGTAGCAGCGAATGAGAATTGCTGCGAAACTCGATGTATCGACGAATGATTCTTCGAAAAGTATTTCTTCCGAACTGAACTCATTCTATCGAACCCTGACACAAAATAAGAAGTTCGACGAACGATTGTCGTAAAATCTATTAAAATTTCTGCAAAACTTGATGTATCGATGAAAACTAATAATTAATTTATATTATTAGCATTCAGACTTATCGAACTATACGACTGACTATAACAGAACTGCAAAACAACAAAAGCAGTTGCAGTAAATAAATAAATAAATCCTGTGACGAACACACAGCGCCATCTAGCCCCATGGTAAGCTGCTAAGCTTGTGTTACGGTGACTAGAAAAAGGATATACTACGTATATTTATTTTTCTTTTGTAAATACATACATATTATTATACATAGAAATACGCCCAGACCAAATACAAATATTTATTTTAAGCATAAACATTTGCACCCAGCGGGAATCGAACCCGCAACCTTCTGTATTGCAGCCAAGCGTTCGCCCGACGCGCCACAGAGGTGTCGCCGTCAAATAGTGCAGTTCATGTGTACAAACCTTTAAACGGAAAAGTACGCGCATTTTTCTGTTACAATGTTGTCAATCAGTCACAGCCAGTATACGTTTTTCCTTTCCACTTTTCTACTTACTTTACTGATTTGATTGAAAACTTCCTTGCACGCACCTGGGGCCGGGAGCATCGAAAATAGTTTCACGCTTATTTCGTTATTCAATATAACAAATGCGCTGCTGATAGTGAGATTCGGTAGTAAAGACGATTGTTTTGGTCAGATGTGGTTTTACCGAACTACGGTGAAGCCGGAAGGAAGAGTACCTAATTTATTTTGTATTAAGCATGAAAACAATTTACAGTTCAAGACATCTCTACATTAGGACATCTCTAGATATTAGAGAAAATTTTCCGTCCTTCCTATTATGTGTAGAAAGTTAATACAAATGAAATCTGAAAACACAAAAGTACATAAAATATTATTTATTCTTAGGTTTACAGTTTTACCCCTTACTTATAAACGATGATTAACAGATGGCCAAGTTATGTGACGTTTGTCTCTGTCTCTCAACTTTGAAACTTCGTGTCACAGTAAAAGACAAACGATACATAGTTATGTATCGTGTGTCTTTTACAATCGCTAACAAATTGCTATTATAATTGAAACTAACGACTTTAACCTGTCAAATTGTATAAATGACATTATTGCAAAAATTAAATAAACGAAAATTTCATTAGTTGGAATCGAGCTTTATTAGCAGAAGTATTTTACAATCAGCTACAGATCCCTAACAATATAAGGCGATTGACAGTTCCAAATGGTATCCCTAAAAGGTATAGTTACGTACTTTATTACATCTATTATGTTGTCTCTCTGCACTGTTTACAGCCACTATGTACCAACATTTTATTCAACATTCTGTAGAAATTAAAAGGTCTAAAATACCAACACGGTATTTTACCCCATGTAAAATTTAAATGTTACAACTTGACTCATTAACTGAAAACTGTTTGACACCAATATATTCCTCTCCATTGGATTTCAACATTACGCAAAATTAACCAGACAGACTTTTTTATCTGTGGAAACATACCAAAATGAATTACGCTGAACGTTCTTAACATGCCCATATTAAATCTACTTGTCTTGCTCTTTGTCAATATAATAGAAAGAGATACAAAATCAGCTGATGTTTTTGTTTCCCTGACTGAAATTGCTTTTGTAGCCTTTAGTATGAAACTAGAGCTATGAAAGTTAACCATGGGTTACAATTGCTAGGGTAAATTCGTTTATGCGTCCCAGAATGGGTAAGGTAGGGTAACGAACAGTAGGATTGGTCCATTGGGATTTCATTCAGGTATAGGTACTGGTTATGCGACAGAAAGCCCGAGTTAGGGCATGTGTAACTTACCTCATTGAGGTTTTTAGACTGCAATTACTATATTTCGTTTATTACTATGACAAAAATGACGATGAAGGGTTAAATTAGATAATTTTGTGATATACCTAATTACGTTTAGCATTTTTCAAACGCTCGTCTAAAATGTTTTATGTAGGTAGACCTACATATACATATACACAAAAATAAAAATGTTAAATAAAATAAATGCAACGCGATTTAAACTGAAACTAAGTAATTTTGGAATTTAAGATAGTGAGAATATTTTGAAAACGCTCAATTTAAAAATGGATAAGTATTTGCTTCGTGATAATGGCGTTTATTGTAACTGAACTTAAATTAAAGCGAGGTATATTACAATTACGAATTTAATTAATCTAGCTAAAACGGATAATGAATAGACGCTTACCTCATTTTACTATATCGACGGTAGGTTGGTCCAGATAAAAATATAATAGTTCCAAAACTTTTTATTCTTCCTAAACTAAAAAAAGTAGTAGATAAATGTTAGATAACAGTTTTTTTACAATCCCGTCAAACATTCACCGCAGTTCTATGTAGATGGTATAAGAGGCAATAATGAAAATCTTCCTCAGTAAGTTGATCTCATTTGGGATTCCCTAGACATCTGGGATGTCCCGCCACCCGCCCGGGCAACTTGTGAACTTTTATAGTTTCTCGCTCAACTTTTATCAATTTCGAACATTGTAATGTAAGATATTATATTAATATTATAACCGATAACCCTCAGTGGTTTTTATAAAGAACTAACTGGGCCCTGCGGTTTCACCCGCGGGAATATCCCGCGTTATTTCCGGTATCCAGCTACTTAAATTACAAGTTTCATCGCAATCGGTTTTTACGTGATTGAGTAAAAAAAACACATAAACACACTCACTCTCAATCTCTTACTCAATCACGCAAAAACTACTGAACCGATTGCGATGAAACTTGGAATATTGGTAGCTGGATACCGGGAATAACACATAGGCTACTTTTTATCCCGATAATTAATAAAACAACATGTCGGACAACGACTGATGACAGTCATATATTTTATCATTAACCACAGACTAAAATACTATAGTTAAGTATCAATACAAATATTTTGATACAGAGTAATTATGACTAACACCTCCACTTATCAAAATATTGAAAATTCTCATAAAACAGAAATAAACATTAAATAGCCTGAATTCCTAGCTTTTTTACTAAATAATTATGTTTAACACTACATAAGCCCTTAGTTAATAAGTCTGCTGGCATTTCAGATGTTGGCAGATAAATCACCCGTACTAGCTTGTTAGCGACCGCATCTCTAACAAAATGATGGCGCACATCAATATGCTTAGTCCTTTTATGGAACAAAGGATTTTCCGTCAACTTCTGAGCACCTTGGTTGTCATTGTACAAAACAGTTATATAATCACAGGAATCTGTGATTTCCAACAATAAAATTTTTAAATAAATTGCCTCTTTACAAGCCTCTGCTATTGCCATATATTCAGCTTCTGTGCTTGACAAAGCTACTGTTTGTTGTTTTCTACATTCGTATGAAATTACAGTTCCAGACAGCTTGAAGCAGAAACCCGTATAAGATTTTCTGTCTAAAGTATTTGAAGCCCAGTCTGCATCAACAAAACCCTCCAAGTTACAATTATCCTTACGAAACATTAGCCCATAAGACTTAGTTTTAGATAAATATCTTAGAATTCTTTTTGCATGCTTCCAATGTACTTCAGAGTAACAGTTATTAAACTGGCTGAAATAACTTACACTGTAACTTACACTATATCTGGCCGAGTTAAAACACTCAAGTACATTAGGTTTCCTATTAGTTGTTGATATGGATATTGCTCACAGACACCTACATTTCTGTCTAATTTCAGGTTTGTCTCAATAGGCGTATCAACAACCTTACAGTTAGACATATTAAATTTATTCAAAATATGCTCCACAAACTTCTCTTGATCTAATGAAATACAGCCATTTTCATACATTTTTACTCTCATACCTAAACATAATTTTAATTGGCCTAAATCTTTTATCTTAAAATTTGACATTAACATTGTTTTTACCTCAGTAACCATGTTTTTACTATTAGAAAATATGAAAAAATCATCAACAAAAACTGCTACTATGATCTGCTCCTTTTTACATTTTTTACTATATAAACATGGTTCTAATTTGGAGTTTAGAAAACCAGATTTCAACAAACAATCATTTACTTTTACATTCCAAGCCCTAGCTGATTGTTTGAGACCATAAATAGCTCTCTTTAATTTCAGAACACAGAATTTGTTATCTTTGCAATCAAAAATAGGTGGAACTTCCATGTAAACATTTTTCTTTTAAGTCACCGTTTAAGAATGCTGTAGTTACATCTAAATGGGTAATTTTAAAGTTAAGATTAACACTTAAGGCGAATAAAAGTCTTAAAGTTGAGTGTCGAAGTACTGGTGAGTATGTCTCAGTATAGTCTACACCCTCCTTCTGGGTAAAACCCTTCGCGACTAGTCTTGCCCTATACCTCACTTTATTATCACTTTCATATTTTTTTTTTTTAACACCCACTTACATTTCACTACCCTATCAGCTTTATTCCTATCTACCAATTCCCACGCTTGGTTATCGTCAAAAGCCTTCAGCTCATCTTCCATAGCCTGTTTCCACTGTTCACCCTCAGGTCCATTTATAGCTTCTTCATAGCTGAGTTCACCTTCAGTTTCCAGCTGCTCCACGACACAAAGATTTGTCATGCCATACCTTTCTACTGGCTTACGGATACGCTTAGACTCCACTGGAATATCTACCTCTACGATGGACTCATTTTCAGGCTCAGACGTAGATTGAAATGAATCATCCGGGGAGCTAGACGATGCCGAATCCCGAATATAACTCGAATCTTCACCGTGAGAAAGAGTTATGTTCTGAGATGAATCTTCATCTTCCAAATCTGGCATTGTGTCTTTTTCATTTATTATTATCTGGGTATCAGAGCCATAATTATTTTCCATAATAATCACATCCCGACTGGTTTTAATTTTTCTTGTTTTTGGGTCATAGAGTCTATATCCTTTTACATCATCTGGATATCCCACAAAAACATATCTAGCAGCCTTCTTATCCCATTTCTGTCTTTGGCATTTGGGTATATGTGCCATGGCTGGACTACCAAATATTCTCACATGGCTCAGATCTGGTTTCTTACCTGTCCACTTTTCAAATGGTGTCTTCATGCCTAAACTGGCTGCTGGCGTTCTATTTTTTAGATATACTGCTGTATGTACAGCTTCGGCCCAAAAACTTTTCTGTAGACCTGCTTCAAAAATCAAACATCTGGCACGTTCAACAATGGTTCTATTATATCTCTCTGTGAGGCCATTTTGTTCAGGGGTGTGAGGGTTGGTCTTCTGGTGTATAATACCAACTTGTTTTAAATATTCCTCCATCATTTTTGAACAAAACTCACCACCATTGTCGGTTCTCAACACCTTAATTTTATTGCCTGTTTGATTTTCAACCATATTTCTGTATTCTTTAAAGTAATTGAAGACTTGGTTCTTTTCTTTCAAGAAATAGACAACTGTCCACCTGCTGGCATCATCAATGAACAAAAGGAAATACTTTGACTGACCGATGGATTTTGTTTCCATTTGGCCACATAGATCTGAGTGGACTATCTCCAAAATGGTCTCACTTCTATGCCTTGTTGATACAAAAGGTAATCTATGCTGCTTACCCTCACAGCACACCTGACAATTCCTTATACTTTGTTCAAAGTCAGCTTTCTTATCATAAGAAACTCCTTCTACAGCGCCTTCCTTCATTTTCAAGAGGTGTCTACTGTTTATATGGCCTAGTCCCAGCCCAGTGGTACAGAGTGCCAAGTACCACTCTGTACCACTGCAGCTAAAACTTGTGCAGGCTTCACAATGTTTAATCTGTACACACTGTTCTCTAACGTAGCTTCACCAATACAGTCATTCTGAGCATTGTAAATGAAACAACCTTGTCTATTAAAGGTTAATCTGTTTCCATTTTCAACCATTTTGCTCACTGATAATAAATTCGTTGTGAGGTTAGGAACGCACAAAACATTTCTTACTTTGATCTCGTATTCTGCTCCTTTCACGCACGTCGTGATAGATAAATCACCAGAACACAGTACGGGTACTTTTGTTTTATTTGCTAATAATATTTCCTTCGTTTTCGGTTTCTCGGCTACATTTGACAACAACTTCTTATCAGAAACTAAATGCGCACTCGCTCCTGAATCTATATACCAATCGTTCTGGCAGAAGTTTGCGTTAAAAAACACAGCACTAAATGCATTGCTAATGTTTTCATTTCTGTTTTCTTTCCGATTTTTACATTGATTCTTGTAATGCCCGATTTGTTTACAGTTGTAGCATTTTATTATTTTACTGCCGGTTATTATTATTATTTCTTATCGGTTGTGAACCGATTATGGCCATTAGGAAATTAGCCAGTGTCAAGTATTCTAATATATTATGCAAGTTATTTGCATCGAAACAGTCAAGTCGTCATAGTTAAAGTCAAGTCTAGGGAATCATTTGTAAACACGGCGGCCATTTACAAATAATCTTCACGGAGCCTTGGAGACAACACTAAGTTAATGTTTTGCACCGATTTTCACTTTCATTCCACTTGTACACCTTCACGAAACTAAATTGATTAATATGCCCCCGAAATTAAACAATTTGCACGCATATGAACTAGGTTTCACAAAAATGAAAATTTAGCACCACATCTCCTCAACGAGTTCCCGCCAAGACTCCTTACTGCCGGTTGACGTTGACATTTTCGGTGATTTGACATGACGGTTAGTGTTGCCACTTTTCAACGTATGTTGTTTGGACCAAAACGCAGAGTCCGTTTCAGTTTTGCCAACCTCTTCACTCATGTCAAGTAACTTCGTCTTGATGACGTCTGCACTAATGGCGATGCCCGAATGCTCGATCGCCATTATCATCGGTGAAAACTTATCTGGGAGTCCTGCCAAAAGTAATGATCCAATCCATTCATCAGTGATTTCAAAACCTGTCCCCTTCAATTTTTGCGCCGTTTCGACCATTTGAGATACGTAGGTTGTCATCGATTCGCTATTTTCCAGCCGTATTGAGATCAACGTTCGAAGCAAACTGATTTTTCGTTGATATCCGGTATCATCAAATAGCTTCTTCAATTTGTTCCATACACCAGTAACAGTAGTCTCGCTCTTGATATGCGCGTACAACGAAGAGTCAATAGTCATCACAAGCTTGGCTTTGGCTTTCTTCATCTCAGTTACACTGATTTCTCCTGCATTTTCAATATCGATGCCTTCGAGAAGCAAAAAATTGGTTGTCGCAAACGCCCAATCGTCGTAGTTTTCGCGACCTTTCAGCTTCGGCACGTTGAGGAGATAGCCCGACGTCGACATTTTTTGTGATTTCAATAAAATAAACCGAATTATAACCGAAATACTAAAATTACGAATTATGGGACTGGGCCCATAACCTAATAAAACAACATGTCGGACAACGACTGATGACAGTCATATATTTTATCATTAACCACAGACTAAAATACTATAGTTAAGTATCAATACAAATATTTTGATACAGAGTAATTATGACTAACAATAATCCCGTGGGAACGAGACTTACGCAGGTGAAACCGCGGGCCGCAGCTAGTATCGGTATAAAAAACCCATGTGTAATTCCAGGTCTCTCTCTCTCTCTCTCTCTGATCTTTAATTCATATTCCAAGTTTCACCGCAATCGGTTCAGTAGTTATTGCGTCAAAGATTATAAAAGTCACATACATACATACTTGCAAACTTTCGCTTTTATAATATTAGTAGCGAGATTTATAATTTTAGGATAGTGCGTTGCATTTATTATCACTTTCTAAGCAAGTCCGTTACAAAACCTCATTTATTTAGATAGATAGATTAATACCCTATTTGCACAACCAACAACAATTACAATCAGTTCACATTAAAAAAAAAAAATATGACAAAGAAAGCTTACAAGTAAAAAAAAAAATGTACAATTGGGCGACCTTATCGCTAAAAGCGATTTCTTCCAAGCAACCTTTATTGTATGGAGAAGGTAGGTATCTGAACCTACTTTTACCATCAGTAATAGAAGAAATCATCGAAAAGAAAAATAAAGGAAGCAGTCTTTAAGATAGCGACCAACAAACAATCACAAAGCAAATTGTAATTTTATAGGTATCCGGCGGTATACAAACACTCGTTAACTAAATTGTGTTTGTATTATTTTGTTTTAGTTATTCTCTCGAGGTTTTCAGCTTACACACACACCTACACAGTACACCCTAACTTTATGCTAAAGAAATAATCTGTAAATAGAGCATAAAAATACTAATTTCAATGGCAATGTGTTGATGCTTGAACATAAATATTTTTTTTCTGGTCAGGGTTTTTTTTTTTTGTATCATATTATGTACTTTTGTACAAAAAAACTATGAATGTATTAAATCCGTTGTCTTCAAAAATTCACTCGCGATGAGATTTGAACTCGCGTCTCTGTGTAAATCTCGTCGGGAGTGAATTTTTGAAGATGATTTCTTCCTTTAAATATTTCTAGACAATAGGCTATTTTCCATTTTGTTTTATTTAATCGTATATCGTATTCAATAGTAAAATCGCCCATGAGCATAGATTTATCTTATTCTATCACCCCTTTTTGTAAACCCTCTTTATCTATAGTACCTTTTTACATCGTATTTCGGTTCGATTGAAAAACTTTTCAGTAAACTGTTGCCGACATTCATAAAGTGACACTCATAATTTTCCTAACGCCCCACGAGGGTTAATCCTAAATCAAATCCCAAATTCTTTTCATTGTCTAACTTCTTGAAACTTCAATACTTTCAGACATTTTGTTAAACGACACGCGCCTTGCAATTTTCCTAAACTTAGAACCCCCAAACATTACTCGCAGCCTCCGACCGACAAAAGATATGCCATTTAAAAGCCGTTCCTTCATCTATCAGAGTGACACGCAATCAAACAATACAATAAAACTTCTTTCAGAAAAATACTTGAAAATAATTTCTCCATTTAAATTCAGTGGGGGAGGGTGATCGGGGCGCTAACAAAGGTTCTAAGGTAATAACCACCAAGGTGCTCAAAGTATATTGTGCGTCGTGAAAAAGGTAACGAAATGAAGGCACATGGGTGGAAGTTTTTAAAGAAACAGCATTTGTTGGCAAGTGCTTGCTTGTTTTATGTTAGGAAAGTTCACGGTTTGGCACTTGTTATTAGTTGATTAATTTTCTTAAGCTAAAAGATTTTTTCCGGGTCCTTTTTTGTGTAAATTTTAAGTGGCTATATTTTTTGTAGGTACGCAGTACATAAGTCTTTATTGCAGGCGTGTAACTGCCCATATTGTAGTATACTAGGTGTTAGTGTGCCGCATCAATACAGCTATATATCTATGTATTTAGGTAAATACATAGCCATATTATTAAAGGATAAAATAAAATCCAAAAAAGGTCGGCAAAAATCCTTTGTAATGTAAGTATCTTGATAAATTTGCTTCATATAGTATCCTTCAAATATTAGTATTATAGGCATCAATAATATTAGTAATAAATTAACTATTAAATTACTTAATTTGAGTTAAAAATGGTAAGGTCAGGTAACTTTAATGCCTTTTAAAATGTGTTTTTACATATTTACACAAAAACTATAGAGTACAGCTATAGACTACAACTATAGAGTAGAGTAGTGTTGGTAAGCTTAGTGCTTCATAAAATCTATGTTATCTCACGTCTTATCAAATCGCTAGTAAACAGCTTTCTTCTGAGTCCGCGTGCTTCATAAACCTCATCGATTCTTACCATGAGGTATGATAGTAGTCAAACGGTATTTAAAACCCTTGCAAGAGGACGAAGTGGGTGGATGAATCTGTTGAAATAGGAATGATCAAAAAGAGACAACGGGTCACCTAAATTCCTTATTTCCTTCGGTAGGTATAAAAAAAATTAACATTTCACTACATTACACACAGCGCAATCTAGCCCCAAACTAAGCACTAGGCTTGTATTATGGGTACTAGACAACGGATATACTACATATTATACTTTTATTTTGTAAATACATAAATATTATACATAGAAAGACACCCAGACCAGATTCAAATATTTATTTTTAAGCTTAAATATTTGCACCCGACGGGAATCGAACCCGCAGCCTTCTGCATTGCAGTCGAGCGTCCGCCCGACGCGCCACAGGGGCCATCCTCCGTATAAGGCTGTATTCAGGCCGTATTGCGATATCCAAAGGCCCCAACATAATATTATTATACTCGTAGATATAATTCACATCAGTTTTGAGGGTGCGCAGATGTGCGCGATCATTACAGTTTCAGTTTCAAAACTCGTTGCGCTTATGGGTTCTATCATCGAGGTCGTTATGTTTATCACTTTAAAGTCTTGTCAGTTTTCGCCTACGAATTTTTAGAATCTGGTTCCGAACCAAAGGATAAACAAAAGTCTTCGACTTGCAAAAATACAGTTTTGTTTGATACACCAACAGCAACACACTCAACCTATAATAGGCACTTTTAAAACATTACAGAAAAGTTCAAGTGGAATTGAAAAAAAATAGTTTAATTCCTTTTGATTCTTGTACAACTTCCTTTAGATAAATTCACATGATCATTTGGCTACGTAATGGTGGCTAAATAAAGGTGTAATGATTTTAGTGTGACTTCGGAGCCTCGGTGAAGCCACAAGAAGTGGACACGAGTAGATTAAGGTGTTTATCTCTTTAAACTTTTCTTTAAGCGATTCCCTGGGACCCATTTTATAGATGGCTCGCACAGCTTTCTTAATATTGATAGGTATACATATACGAGTATAATGGCTTACTTATATTGAAACATAGATACACTTGAAACACTTTACACCTAGGTTCAGTAAGTATTGCACTGTATTATATTGCAACTAGGTGACAAAACTGAACTGTTTAAAATCAGACGATTTGTTAACATAGTTACATTTTACCGGGTCTTAATCGAGTATTATTGTTTATTTTCTCACCTCGACGCTTCGGTCATGTTACAATGATCTTGGTCGAGAGGGGACTGTCACGACCAAGAATACGGTAAAATGTAACTAAGTAGATGACAAAACTGCTTAAGAGAGATCGAATCCTAAACAATACAATCGAGCGACGATCGAAATGAAAAACAAGATTATCGAAACCGCAATAAAAGACAATCGAAACAGAAACAGAACAGATCGAAGTAGAAAGACAATCGAAAAAAAATAGATGATCGAAGTCTTTGGTATAATAAAAGCTCAGTTGACACTAAACGGTTCTTCGCAAGAAGTTTTCTTTCCCATCTGCATTTTATTTTTATGTTAATTGAAAACTTTCGTAGTTTATTAGATAGTATCACAATGCGGTGGGCGTCTGGCCATTATGCTAATAATACTTTAGAGAATATATTACAATAACATTAAAATATTATATAAGTTTTAATTGTATAGTTTAAGATATAGATATTAGAGTTATTTAAGGCGGTGCGGTGGTCTTTAACTGCCCGAATGAGCAGATTGGTATTGATTTTGATTAGTTTTATGTTTTATAAATTTACTAATTTATGGAAAATACATCTTCAGAAGTTCTTTTACAGCAAGGCGGAGGTTGGGCCGAGGAGGATTTTTTTAGACATAACAGTAGCTGCGTCCCGGTCCTGAATCCGTCGAAATATCGGGATCAAAAATAGCCTATATTACTCCTTGATAATGTAGCTTTCTATTCGTGAAAGAATTTATGAAATCGGTCCAGTAGTTTTGTAGGCAATTCATTATAAACAAGCAAACAAATAGATCGTTTCTGTATATAATATTAAGTACAAAGTACAATATTACTATTTATTGAATGTCAACTCATGTCTCATGCCTCTCTTTCTGTCGACAGACATTTTACCGCGTTAAGGAACTTAGTTCCAAAACCAAAATGAAATAAACAAAATAAATTATTTACAATTCAATTTCATTTCCCGTAGAACCAACGTTGATCGATTTCGAAATCGGCTTAGTAATGCACTCTCGAGGGGAACAAGCAAAATTATTATTACAGATCTCTCGAAAATAGAATCGTTGTAGAAAAGCCGATTAAAGTGTTCAATATGAACGATCTCTCAAGTTGAGACAATGAACTTGTGATTCTAATGGCGTATTATATTCTACTAGCTGCGCCTTGCGGTTACACCCGCGTAGGTCCCGATCCCGCGGGAATATAAGGATAAAAAGTGTTCAGCCTATGTGTTATTTCAGGTCCCCAGCTACCTATATTCCAAGTTTCATCGTAATCGGTTCAGTAGTTTTTGCGTGAAAGAGTAACAAAGTCACATACACACAAAATTAGTAAGAAAATATTTTTTTTTAAGTTGGTTTTTAATCTTATTTTTAATTATTCGATATGTTTTTAATTTTTTTTTTTTTAGCTGAACGATACCGCGGCGTCTTTGCGACAACCTATAAGGCATCATGGTAGGGCCCATTATCGTTCAGCTTTCCAAGTAATTGCGATTCTAATGGCGTATTATATTCTATTTAATTAGTTATTTGTTGACGACTTTTTCTTATTTTCTAGTGTTAGGGTTTTCAGGTCGCTCTAAGGCCTCCTACTTGACCCATCAAATATAACAACTGGGACCAACTGCCTAACGTTAACTGTAAATTCTTTAGTTATGAATTATGTAGATCTTTCAACTAGAAAAAAAACAGTGAGTTGCGCCACTATAGAAAAAGAAGAAGAAAATTATTTATAATAAAAACACAATAATATACCGGGTTTTACTAACGTAGTCAACCTTGAAAAAGCCAACTGTAAAATTAACGAAAACTCAGTCATTTAAAAATAATGACGTTTACGTTGTCTAGTACCCATAGTACACGCTTAGTGCTTAGTTTGGGGCTAGATTGTGCTGTGTGTAATGTCCTGCAATATTTATTTATTTATTTTATTTAATAAAACGCGAGTAAAGCCCAGTATATTTTGTGTTTAAAGCAAAATCACGAAAACCTTAGACAAAATCAAATTGTTAGTATTTTTAAAACATTTTATTTCGTTGTTAAACTAAATTAAAACAAAATGCAGCGAGCTGTTCTAGAGCAATCTCATTGCAGTACAATTTTGTGAAAGTTTCCGAAACTGTGTCACAATGAAAGATGCATTTTCATTACTGAAATGGGAACGCCCTACTTTTTGTTTAACTTAAATTTTCACAGTTACGTTTAATTTAGGTCTTGCTCCGCTCACGTTTCACTGAAAATGAAATAATGAATTGTGAGTATATATGGAATAGTAGGGAAACTAATAACCGCTGTGATAATGAAAAATTGGTGGAAGAGATCGTCTAGGAAAGGATCGCATAGGCGATAAGGTCGCCCATTGTGCTTGTGTTTTGTACTCTTAAGTTTTCCTTTGTTTATGTTACAGGAAATGTATGAAATCCATCATAATATTGAATTCCTTCACCGTAACATAACATCGCTCCTACGGTGAAGGAAACCATCGTCACGAAACCCACGGCTTAGTTAGTTCTAGACTGACCAGTTCTTTCCTCTGGGCATGGCTGACTAGGCTGGGAGGGGGGTATAGGTGCTGGGTAAGCCTACTCCATTTGACAATGTCCCGGGCACTACAGCGCCATAAAATAACATGGATTAAAAAAGTTGCTTGGGCTGTATAAATCATCTAAAATTAGATGAAAAGGCCAACTATTATTATTGAATTCCTAGAAAATGGGTACAATTCCTAAATATCGCCTGGAAATATGTAAAATTAATTATATTACACACTTTTCCTAGTAATGATATTTTTTCTTACTTATCTATTATATTATCACCCCGATGTCGTTTTTGCCACAGAAAATTCGGACTTGGGACTGATTTTAATTCGTAATTCATAATTCATTTATTGCGAATAAGGGTACATTATTAATAGATGTTACATAGAAATAGGATCACCTTACTCCGCCAAGCCTGGCATGCAACATTGTTGTTAGGTGCTTCTAATACAATAGTTCTGATCAAAATGAACAGTCAACATTTATTATTATTATATAGTTTCACTTTCTTAGAGGGTATATTTTACAAATGTCAAAAATAAATATTAAAAAATAATTAGAGTTCGATGGTAAAATGGATATTATGTCAACTAATACAACTTTATATTTTTAATTTATGAAAATTCGTCAAACATAATAAAATTATTATTATACAACATTATTACTGTAGTGTGATGTCATTTAGAAATTGTTTTATGTTATAATACGCCTTGTCAATTAAGAGTGCACTGAGTTGATTTTTAAAATGAATTGTATTACTCACATTTTTTATTTTGTCTGGGATTTTATTGTAGATGGTTGGAGCCATACATAACACACTTACTTCCATGAAGTGGGTTCTACGAGCGCGTTCCCGTAGAACTCCCTCACGTCTTCCACCATCTGGAAATTTCTCAAATAATTCTAGATTATTTCTGACAAATAGTGCTGTTTCTAGAATATATAGCGACGGAAGAGTCAAAATTTTATAATTTTTAAAGTAATCTTTACATGAGTCAGTTCTTTTAAGGTGAAAAATTGCTCTTATACAACGTTTTTGCGATACTAACGCTTTTTGTTTATCGGTTGAGTTTCCCCAGAACATTACACCAAATCGCAAAATAGATCCAACGTATCCATGATATGCAACCATCAAGGTATTGTGACTAACAATGTCCCTTAATTTATAGAGTGCATAAGCAAATTGGTTTAGCCTTATAGTTAAGTTGTCAATATGTGGTTTCCATGTTTTAACTTAATATTAAATGTAATGTTTACACATAATGAACTTGGGACTAACTACATTTCCTAGTACCTTTTATGAAATGTTTACCATAGAAATAGTATAAAAATTCTAAGTTTCATACATTTAAAATCTTATTTTTTTAATATAACAATAACAATTAATCCAGTACCGTTTTTTATTATCAAAACTTCCTTTTTGAGACGGATTGTTTTTTTTAAATTCAATAAAAACTGCCATTTAAACTAGTATTTTCAGTAGCTTTAAGTAGTGAGACGTATTATCTATAGTGCCACAAGTATAAGTTATCGCGGCCATGCGCACTGTGTTCAGTTTCAGAAGTATTTGTTTGGACTATTCTTGTTCCTGGCTTTAGATAAGTTAGAAAAAAAAAAAAGTTGACTTGAATCATTTTTACCTACGACGGAACGGAGCAGGGTATATGAGTTTGGGGTGAGAGGTTACAACAGCTTTCCTATAAAAATTTGCTTGATATACGAAATTAATAATCTGAGCTTGTGCTTAGTTCCTCAAATCGTCACCGCCAACTATTTTTAATATGACTTGTAATTAATTTATTACCAATAAATAATATGAATATGAATGAATATGAATAATACTTGTGGTCCTGTAAATAATAGTTTTACAGGTAACGCGTACATGAAAACGTGTCAGAAACTAATTCAAAGCGATGTTCCGTCATATTTCACGAGTCCCCACGTGGTGCTAGTGCATATTGAATCCCAAATGCGTTAGGGGAAGAGCACAAACGGTCGGCATACTGCAGACTGGCAACTGACAACCGATAGTTACTAAGTAGTAGAAAAAAACATTTTTTGTTGGAAAAATAACGTACTTAAGACGCAAGTTACTATACTTCACCCCGGGCTAGTGAGATAGCCCAGTGCTAATTAACCGACTTCAAAAAAGGAGGAGGTTCTCAATTCGTCGCGTATATATTTTTTTTTTACAAATCATCTTATTGTATCAGTGCAAGACGAATCACAAGATTTGTAAAATTAGCACTGGCTGAAATTTATAGTCCGTACTTTGTCTTAGCTAAGCTTGTGCTAAGCAAAAACTTTGACTTAGGACAATTTTAATCTTAAGACAAAGTCCGAGCTAAGACAAAGTACGGACTATATAGATTTCAGCCTTAGTGTAGCAGTGCAAGTGGGTCTAAGTAGTAGATAGTTACCCACGTGATCTGTAAAAGGTGACTGTGTAAAAAATATAAAAAAATTACTAAAATTATCAAATAGTAGCACTCCGAGATTTCACCCAATCCGTAAGTCCCAATCCCGAGAAAATATCTGGATTAAATATGTGTTAATTCAGGTCTCCAGCTATCTACATAATCGATATTCATCGCAATCGGTGCAGCGCTTTTTTCGTGAAGGACCACCACACGTAACTTATGCATATACTCTGACAAACATGAATATCTTTATAATATTTGAAAGAAGCAAGATTTAAGCGGAAATGAAAATCTTTATTAGGTAAGTAGGTACAATTCGTAGGTTCATTCCGTAGGTTCCGAAACTCAAATAACCGATTTTCATTTTATCGAAAGCTATTGATTTTATATTACATTGAACGATGCCTTATTTCTACGTAAATTTAATTAACCGAAGTAACAGAAAAGTAAATCACAAAATTGTCAACGATTTCTTGCTTCTCAACTTAAAATCTAAATAAATCTAAGTCTTTAGTTTGCGGTTTATCTAACAATGACGACTCCTCAAACCTCGAAGGTGCTATAGAAGTACTACCCCTATGGTACCTTGAGGTACACAGGTACCTTTTTATTATTTACATCGCATTTTCAACGAGTGTTTGCTTTACTTTGATTTTGGAAGTAGCGGTATGAGGGTGTGATCTGAATATGTTGGCGGTTTCAGGGTTTAGAAAAGGTTGTACGTAATCGAAGAGTCATTTTGTATAGATAGGTTTACGTCATGTTTTATTTTGCCCTCGAAAAACTTTTGTATTTGAAAACAGGTTTTTACTTGATTTTTCTGTAAGTAAAGCACATAGATTTTTTTCTTCGGATTTTGGGAAGCTGGTATTAAATTATGATATTTTATTTAACCATCAGGCGTTAAACAATAAATAAAAACAATTCGATTAAGGGCTGATTTTTCATTCCACGGCCATAAAAAGCCTTCAAATTTTGATCTCCTAAATTTAGATTTTTTTTCTTCTAAATATCATAGTAATGTTTTCATTCGGTGGTGTTACATTTTATCTGTCAGATATCTCTCTATCTAGGGATTTAAAAATCAGCCCTTAAACTGAAAAAGTTAACCTCATTTAAACTTAAGTATGTAATAAGTACAATTTTATCCCAGTTTATTTTTTAGTTACAAAATATATTATGGCAAAGTCGATTTAAACGCTTTACTTAAAAGTATAAAATGTATATAAGAATTTAACTACCTTCTTATTTTCTTTCAAACTGAAACACTTTTTTTATTTTTTATTTATTTAAAACAGAAATACAATTTCACTAATAAAGAAGCAAACCAAAAATCGCAAGGTGTGCTGATTTGCGAAAAACGAGTGGGTAGGCACGCCACTTCTACGTCGAATTGACTTCTATGGCAATAGTTACTATTCCATTATTCCGTTTTTATGGGAAGTGCTTACGTTGCTAGGGTTTCAGTGGTAGGGCCCTTCCTACTTATGTCTGGATCCATGTTTACGTGAGTTTGATGGCCCTCGAGATAGGCGCTGTACCAAAGACTTTAAATATCAGTAGGTACCCAAGCAACACGTAAGCTTTGCCACGGTTAGTAAACCAGCCTATTTAGAACTTAAGGTTTTTTAAGAGATTTATAATAGTCTTAGAAGCAGCGTTTATCCTTATAAGAACGACTTGTCAGATATTATACAGTTTAAAACTGTATAAAATACTTATAATGGTCCACGGCAGCATAAAGCTACCGTGTCTCCATTTAATAAATTATTTTTTGTAATTCTTCTTTCGTAAATTAAAACCTATATAATGTTTTTATTCTCACAAAAGAATTATAAGATATGATCTGTAAACTTAAGGTTTTAACTTTCACCATTGTACAGCTACTATTCAGCCTGTCAATTGATTATTTAGCTATTATACAGCTTATATGCAGAACAAAGCTGTTTAATTTGGGCCCTTTTTGGACTTATAAAGGCTGTATAAGCGCTTAAACAGCCTTTATGCAGCTTGTAATACAGTTTTTAGAATAAAAATGGATAGAAATACAGCTGTTATCCAGCTTGCAATGCTGCTTGGGTAGTAGGTAGATATTAAATATTATAGTAGAATATTGCTCCGGTTCCACTATAGCCCTAAATATGCAACAATGTGAATCATATTTTGATCATTGTAAAAAAAATGTAAATAAATATATATTTTGACGATTGTAAATAAAAACATGATCACCAAAAAAAACTCCATGAGTTTCTTGTGGCTTCTTCTGATCAGAGGGCGCGTTCCGAAGCCATCATAGAGTCATAGTTGTAAGAACACTCGACGTTTTTAAAATGATTGAATACATCCAATTAAATAAAGAAATTTTGATTGGTTGATTGCTTGATTAGTAGACCAGACGATCTTTCAATCTTTTGCATGAATTGCCATGTTACATAGCGATTTCACACAATTATCTAAATTAATAGTAGCCTAGGTATGTGTTATTCCTAGTGATCAGCTATCTACAAACCGAGTGATGTTTAGGTGTGTGAGCAACAAATACACCAACATGCGCATGAACTTACAGCAGTTTAATAATCCTATTATTTCATTATATTCATTGACGGTTATGGTCTCCCATTTGCCCTTTCAAACAAATAGAAGGTACCGTAAGTTAGAGATACCGATAAAATATACCTTAAAAAATCATACTTCTTACTAAAATTATAAACGTGAAAGTTTGTATATAGGTATGTATGACTTTGTTACTCTTTCACGCAAAAAATATGGAACCGATTTCGATGAAACTTGGAATATAGCTAGGTATAGAAATATAGACTTAGAATAATACATATAATCTATTTATATCCCGGTATTCCTACGGGAACAAGACTTACGCGGGTGAAACCGCAAGCACAGCTAATAATACTATAAATTTAATAAGTAACAAACGTATAAACACAGATTATAAAACAATAACGCCTTCGTTCGTTCGTTCGATTGCAGGCGAGTTGTGTACTCCGTTTTCTTATTTATTTTGACGAGTAAAATGTCGAAATTTAGCGTTGAAGCGGCTTTTGCCGAATTAACTCAGAAACTTACAACATTAACAACAAAAATTGCGGCACAGGCGACGCAAATTGAAGCGCAAAATAAGAAAATTCAAGATCTTCAGTTAGTGATTGAATCCAATTCGGTTATAATTGATGAACAGAAGCGGGTAATTTGTGATCTTGTTGTAAAAATTCACAATACCGATTTGTGGAAGAATACACAATTGAATGTAAGTGACAAGAATGGTGAGACGCCGAAGTCGCAAGGTGCGAGCGAGTTGACGACACGTAGTGAAGTAGCAGCTAGTTCTACTACAAGAGCGATCCGTGCGGCTAACCGGTCAAAGCCTAAGGGTGA
This sequence comes from Idaea dimidiata, assembly GCA_949358125.1. Taxonomy (NCBI): domain Eukaryota; kingdom Metazoa; phylum Arthropoda; class Insecta; order Lepidoptera; family Geometridae; genus Idaea; species Idaea dimidiata. The sequence goes on along the minus strand of OX442339.1, from coordinate 5,969,275 downwards.
GGACACAATGAAGAATATTTGCGAGAACTCCAACAAGGATAATAGTTCAAACCCTTGGCAGGAAGTGCGTCCAAAAAGATCGAGGAGGAGCTCTGTAAAGGCCATCAGTAAGGGTGATAATACTGAAATTTTGAAAATTCAGGCAATTGAGAAGAAAAAATATCTTCACGTTTGGTCATTGCATCCTCAAACAACTGAACAAGTCATAGTAGAACATGTACAGAAGATTTGTGGCACTACCGACATCAAAGTTCAGAAGATTGCGCCGAAAACTGTTAGAGATTATTCTTCTTTTATGGTGGGAGTTTCCGAATCTCTATATGAAAAAATCGATAATGCTAATTCTTGGCCAGTAAATGCACAATTCAATGAATGGGTATGGTTTCGGAACCATAGAAAAATACCAGAAATCAACAGCAAATAAGAATAAACATGTTTCTCTGTTTTACCAGAATGTTCGTGGTCTCCGTACTAAATGTAAGGAGTTTTTCACCAGTGTTTTGGCATCTACTGAAGACCTCTTAGCCATTACTGAGACGGGGTTGCATAAAACTATGTCGGATGGGGAATATTTTCCTCAAAACTTCACGATCTTGAGATGTGACAGAGCCGACGGTCGAAAGCAGGGAGGAGTTCTTCTAGCAACACGTCATCCACCGTCCCGATTGGAGTTAAAACGGATCGCTATAAAGGACAATGTAGACGCGGCTTTATTTGAAATCGTAGGTGCGACGATTCATTTACATAGTAGGCTTATTTGTTTGTGTTGTGTAGTTTATATTCCACCGAAAAGCAGTGACTGTGAATACATGCATTTATTTAGAATATTGGAAAATTTGTGCCCTAATTACGATAAAGTAGTTGTATTAGGTGATTTTAACCTACCTTCTGCATCGGATGAAATACGAAGTTATTTCAACTACGTGACAACATTCTGTGAATTTCGGCAGGTAAACGAAGTTTTAAATATTAACAATAGGGTTTTAGATTTAACGTTAACAACATTTCAAGTAAATGATTTAACTGTGAAAGTTGCGGATGAGCCGTTGGTTAAAATTGATACCCAGCATCCACCGTTAATTATTGATCTCAACGTGAGAGTAGGTAGGTGTCGGTATGATTCCGCTACAACAGGGAGTGAGTACGTATCGCCCGCGCCGCCCGCGTCGCTCCGATCTGATGATAACGATGTTCTATTTTATAATAGGCAATGGAATTTTACTAAAGCGAACTTCTTAGAGTTATATAATGGTTTTTACTTAATAGACTGGAGTTCCCTGTTTACCACTCGGAATTTGGAATCAGCGTTATCGTGCTTTTATACATTAGTAAACGATGTTATTGATAGAAATGTGCCTAGAAAAAGCAATCTAGTAAAAAAATGTAAAGGTAGGTATGTATATCCTGAATGGTATACCCCTGATTTAATAGCTGATATCAAACAGAAGTGGAGATTTCATAAAATGTACAAAATAACAAAGGCGAAATCGGATTACGAATCCTTTTCGTGGTACCGCGGAATAGTTAAAGATAAAATAGTTAAATGTTATGATTTTTACAAAAGTAAATTACAGATTAATTTTAAAAATGACCCTAAATCTTTTTGGAATTTTATTAGGAAAAAGCAAATTAGACGTAATCGAACTCAACTCACTGAAAATGGCAATGAGATCAGCGATAAGGATGCCGCTGAGTGTTTTGCATCTTATTTTCACTCTGTTTACAGTGAGGTCCGACCTGTATTAGACCCGAACCAGGCGCAGCGTTCAGCTGCGGTAGCAGGCAGCGCCCGCGCCAGCGCGGCGCGCGTGCAGGTCGATCAGCTGACCTTAAAAGAGGTGCGCAGTGCGCTCCTTCGTCTTAAACCTAAGTCGTCGGCGGGTCCTGATGGGATACCGCCTTATATACTAAAGGACTGTAGGTTAGTGTTGGAAAAACCTCTTTTGCATATTTTAAATTTATGTTTAGAGGAGGGTCGTTATCCTATGGAATGGAAAATTACACGAGTAATTCCTATACCGAAGGGCAATTCGAAGTCTGAAGTGGGTGAATATAGACCAATAGCAATACTGTCTGCATTTGCCAAGACTTTCGAGTCAATTTTACATTCTAGCATTTTCAATCAGGTTAGATCACAATTGTCAGACGCACAGCACGGTTTTCGTCCCGGTCGAAGTACTGGAAGCAATCTCCTTTCATTTGCGAGCTACCTGACGCCAGTAGTAGATGCGGGAGGACAAGTAGACTCCGCCTATTTTGATTTTCGAAAAGCTTTTGACACTGTGGACAATGATATTCTGTTATCCAAATTCGCTACATTGGGATTCACACCACAGCTGCTGAAATTATTTTCTAGTTACTTGAGTGACCGCAGGCAGTATGTAGAATACGCAGGCTTCAAATCGAAACCTTATCACACATACTCAGGGGTAAGTCAAGGAAGCAACCTCGGGCCCCTAGAGTTCGTACTTATGATAAATGACCTCCCAGAAGTTGTAAAGAATGCCAAATGTCTTTTGTTTGCAGACGACTTAAAATTATTTTTTGAAATAAAATCGCCTTCGGATATTTTACAACTTCAAGACGACATAGACCAGGTTGTACATTGGAGCAAACGTAACAAACTATTTTTTAATATAAGTAAATGTTGCCTAATTAGTTTTACACGGAAACATAGTCCGCTGCTCAACTCGTACGTAGTTGACACAGCGGTGGTACCGAGGGTAACACAGGTACGGGACTTGGGTGTAGTAATGGTCCCGGATCTGCATTTCCGAGTTCATATAACTGACATTTGTGGTAGGGCTTTCCGCAATCTGGGATTTATAATTAGACAGTGCCAGGAGTTTGAAAACGTTATCACTGTAAAGTCACTTTACAATGCGTTAGTACGAAGTCGCTTAGAAACCAACGCTTTTATATGGAGTCCCCACGAGGCTAAATATAAGCATATGGTAGAAAAGATACAGAATAAATTTACCAGGTACTTATACTTGAAACAATACGGAGTGTATCCATATTATCCCCTTTTGTATCCCAGTTTATTTGTAATAGGAATGGTCGGATACAGTAGGCTGGAGGTGAGAAGAGAGGTGTCGATGATGCGGTATCTGTGGCGTGTGCTCCGTGGCGAAGTACACCACCCAGAAATCCTGGCGGCGCTACAGCTGCGCGTCCCGGGTGGGAACGCAGAGCTCCTCCGCCCGCGCCTGCCGCAGTTGCTGCGCCCCCCCACTGCTCGAACCAATTTGCTGGGTCAAGCCCCTATGGTACGAGCCATTCAGGCTATCAATGACGTCGCGAGAGATTACGACATTTTTTATTGTAGTCTGCCGAAATTCACAGATATGGCATATAGATGCATTGAAAATAATTAGTTTTAAGTTATTAGTTTTTTATATTATTTAAGTAAGTTAGTTATGTCACTGCATTGGCTTAGCTGTAAGAGTGGTGTAACTTAGTTTTTAATAAATAAATAAATAAATAAATAATAAATAAATATCACAAGAAATATTCATTGAACAATTTGAGCATATTGAGCGAATTAATACGCAGAGTGTAAATGTGTGGAATCATACATTTATTAAACGCCTGAGTTTTGGAACACGATGTTAAATTCCAAATAAATAGGCCTCTGTTAGAGAGCATTAACTTAACTCCGAAAGTAGGCATGGAAACGCGCTCCGGCGCTTTCAAATTGACGCCAAAGAGTGCTAATGATAGATAGGACTATTGATAGGACATTTTAAATACAAACTTACTTTTTTAAACGATATATTAATGACGTTACAAACCTATTTTTAAAAGGTATATTAATGACGTTTTACATTTAAGTTTTCTGTGTATATTATCTAACTTCTGATATATCCTGACTGAACTTGTTGGTTGTGCAAATAACGTATTAGTCTATCTATGTATCTATTAACAAAAAATAAACACGGTATTTATCGGGTTTCACCCGCGTTTTATTTAATAACGGCATTATTACAAAACGTACCGAGCTTTCCCTATCTTTACAGTTAGCTTTATCAAGGTTGTCTGAGGCAATTTCAAGGCTAAAGGTAAAGTTAGCTAAAGCTCGGTACTTTGTAATAATGCCGTTAATAAATAAAACGCCAGTATAAAACACTGTAAATTTTGTGTTTTATTATGCAAAATCGCGAAAACTTAGAAATGACGATAGATTAAAGTTCAATTACTATAGTATAACCTGATGGTTAGTGACGATATGGTATATCATGTAGCACGCTCATCTAGAAGATGGAAGGCGGCAGTATCCGACCTGTCTTACTTCATTCAGAATTAATACTTAATTTACTGTGATTGTATCGATTTAAATGTAAGGTAAATTTAAATTGACACTTTAATTATTATTTTTTGATGGACGGACAACGTATTTGTTAGTTTAGAAAAGTTTAGCTCGATAAGCTTAGTTTCCACCTAGTTTTGTTAATGCGTTTGGCTTTATTCTGATAGGTACTAGCTGTCCAGATCCCGCGGGAATATAACGATAAAAATAGTCAAGTTAAAAGCCGATGTAGGTATTAAAGTTCTCTAGCTATTTGCATACCAAGGTTTAGTGCAATCGGTCCCGTAGTTTTTGCGGGAAGAAGTAACAAACATATACCTACTTTTGTTAGATTGCGCTGTGTGTAATGTAGTGAAATATTTATTTATTTATTTTACACTTTCACCTTTAAAATCTTTATAATTATTAGTAGGATTCCTATAAAATAAAAAAAAAAACGCATGCATCTTCGTAATCATAGTTATAAATCGTAGTGAAATTATCGTATCTGTTTCTTTTATTGTCCACATTTTAAAATCAACTCCGCCGTAACCCCCAGTCCTTTCGGCCCGCTGTTCATTTGTCACTGAAAATTACAAAAAGCTTGCGGTTGTCGACGGCCAGGCGTTCGCTCTAACGAGTTTAATGTCCTTACTGTTTTACTGCACGTACCTACCTACTGCAAAATGTTTGCCGATTATATATGAGTATTATACATTACTAGCTGCGCCCCGCGGTTTGACTCGCATAAGTCCCGTTTCCACTGGAATATCGGGGTAAAAAGTATCCTATGTGTTATTCCCGGTATTCAGCTACCTATATTGTAAGTTTCATTGCAATGGGTTTAGAAGTTTTTGCGTGATTCAGTAACAAACATCCAAACATCTTATCATCCAAATACACACACTTTAACATTTATAATATTAGTAGGATAGGATAGTAGGATAAATGAAGTAAGGGCATAAATTTTAACGCGAAAATTCCAGTAAAACTGCAGTCTAGATTATATTGTAGTTCCCAGAAATTATAGGTTGCATGTTTCTAGAATTTCATTTAGGTATGACCGGTACTACCCGACGAATTACATTATTTGTCTATTCATTCGTCAGAAAAAAGGCTGATCTCCTACCCCTTCAGGTGTCCAACAGTCTTCTATTATTTTTAAATTAAAAATCCGTTAAAGTTTGGTAACGCTTGTTTTAATTGAAAACAACGTAAAGGTAGCTTTATTTCATATCTACTACATAAATATTTCTATATAAATGCAAAAATACTTCTTAAAAAATCACTAATTCTATGAAATTCCAGTTAGAGCTTCGCCGCTAATGAATTTTAAAAATGTATTTTGCCTTGAAAATATTACAAAACTCAAAACTAAAAGTTGTTTATCTATGAATCCACCGACATATTTAACCATTGCAAACATGGAAAATAATAATTAATGAGCAATAAACTCCGATTAGCCATTTAAGCACCCTAATAACAAATATTATCCTTATTAATTTAAGAATTAAACTAGGAAGCGATTGAGTCGTGCCCAGGGCCCTAGGGACAGGCGACCCTCCAACTTATCTATTACCGATTAGAATAAGGAATAAATTTTATTGCGAGGCACAATCTAAAACAAAAGGGCGGGACACGGAAACTTTTGAAGATTAATTCTCCCGATAAAATTTCACGGTTGAATTGTTGTAACTACCATTGGAGTTTCAAGATATCAGTACAGTCACTGGCGGTAGAGTTAAGTATTTATAGACAGTGTTTTTTTTAATAAAACACTTTATTTATTCGGTTTTATCGCGTTTTTATTCATTATTTGAACCGAGCTTTCGCCAGCTTTACAGTTGGCTTTTTCAAGGTTGGTGGTTGTGGAGTTTTATTATGCAAAAACAGTGTTTTTTTTTTTAATGTTTATTGCACAAGACATTTTATCCTATCCTATCCTACCTCCTACTATTCTAATAATATGTTTGGATGTTTCAATGTTTGTTACTCAATCACGCAAAAACTACTAAACCGATTGCGATGAAACTTGGAATAAAGATAGCTGGATACCGGGAATAACACATATGCTACTTTTTATTCCGATATTCCCGCGGGAACGGAACTTACGCGGGTGACACCGCGGGGCGCAGCTAGTTAGATTATAAATGCAGAAAACTCTACGGTATTTTTTTATCAATTGCAACTGGTTTGTTCACGATACGTGCTTAAATAGTCTCGTGAACAAGTCAGTTGCAATTTATTATACCTAGTTATGCGTTTTGCTGTTAATTTCTTACATGTTTCATCTTTTCCAAATAAGTAAATTATCTGAATATTAAATTTAAAAAAATTATATGCTGCGAATTGAGAACCTCCTTCTTATACGTATTAATTTTAAAATGAATAAGGTCATGAATTGATTAAGTATATCAATATTTCATTCATAAAATATTACTTAATTTATTACCGGATCAAGTGGGGTTATGTTGTGACAGTATGTCCAACTTTGTGACACCCCTCTTTTTGACAATCAACATGACGTATCATAAAACATTTTATTTTGAGCGCATCCAATGATCCTAATAACGAATTATTTATTTCAATGTAAGGTGAAAAACAAAAATTATATTTTCGAAAAAACTTGTCACAAATTATCCCCAATTTATACGTAACATGAAAAGATACGAACCATTCTTAACCTAACAAATAGTTAAGTAAAGATCACAGACTCATTAATTCCAAGAATTATTTTATTGTTTTCCATTTAAATTATTTTTGGAATTACTCAATATGAATGTCATGTCTATAGCTTAATTTAGCTCAGCGGCTGAAGCGAAGCTCGCGGGTCCCGCCGGGAATACGGACCTGCCTTTTTACGGTCCTTCTTCAAGCCCACACCACTTTAATGTAAGCTAAGGAACATTTTATCTTTTTTAGTTCGTCGTCCAAGAAAAAGGGGTTCATTTACTCCGTGACACACTTCGGATAGCCGAATAAGATAAACCTATCTCAGTTTTACCTCTAGGTACTTTAACGCTATATCAAGTTTTTCCGCTTATCCGCTCGCCCAGATTAAACGGACATTACAAAACATAAAAGAGCGATACAACGACAAATGAGACGTTTATAGAGAAATAAAAATATAATTCGAGTATTGTTGTGGTAAATTGCTGAATTTTATTATAGTAGGGGGATGCTGGACAGCCGAATAGTATAAGAACTGGCGCCATACCGACGCATCCCGCTGAAACTTGTGTAATAAACAGTAATTTTATCAAAACCATAACGATTTCTTCGAAAATCTTATATCTCGTTCCTTTAGTAGTACCTAATGATCTCACGCTGTGTGGAAATATCGTAATAAGTATCATAGAATTTTCTGAGAAGCGTACAAAACACATTATTTATTAGCGAATTTAGGTCGTGAAAATGGTAGACTATAATGTATTAATTTCACTTTGACTTCCAAGAATTGAAAATTGGTTTGGTAACTGATTTATTATACCTATGTGTAGTAAATATAAAGAAGTTTAAAGGAAAATTATCACAGCTGAGCTGTCTCAAATTTACGAGTAGGTACCTACTTATAATTGAAAGAGATAAAAAGTTAAAATTTCGAACAATAATTCCAGTTCTTGAATATTACTTACTAGGTGAGTGTTAGTTGTAAAGACTTTTCCAGATTCCTGTTATTTGTTGGTAACTACGCAACTCTACATTGCACGTGGCCGGACAAGGCACATTCCAAGTTTTATCAATATTGAAATCACGATATTAAACCATAGAAAATGAACAAACTCTGACCAATGTAACAGAAATTTAAATAAAAAACATACAAATATCAAATCAATAACACTTAAACCCATTACAATTAGTGACATCCGACTTATATTACGTTCATTGAAATGTATTTTTTCTCTTTTTTATTTCAATGTATTTTCCGAGACAAAGGACAGACAGCAACAGAGACCAGTAATGAGAAAATGAGAATTGGATTTTCTTTGTCAGCTTCTGTTTAAAACTAAGCAAAGGCAAAATACAAAATTGTGTAATGAAAACCATTGTCCAGCATTATAGGATAAATGAATGAATAAATATCAATTTATTGAACTAGCTCGACTATTTTGCGTACAAATGAACGAATTAAGTTATTAAGTAATATTACTTAATAACTTAATTCGTTCATTTGTAACTGAAGTTTTATTAAATATCAATAAAAAAAGACGAGTCATGAAATTGAAACAAAATGCTCAATATATTTTGTTGTTGTCGTTGTTGTTGCTGCTTAATTATTTTAATTATTATTGAAGTAGGTATTTAAAAATGTTTAAGTAATTAAATTTGAACCAACCAAATCTGAACCATTTTAATTTGGGTCAATCATGAAAAAGGCAACTAAGCGTAAAGTTGGCGAAAGCTCGGTTCGTTTAAAAATCATGAATAAAACGCGAAACAACCCGGTAAATAAAGTTTTTTATTATGCAAAATCGCGAAAACCATAGAAGAAATTAATTAAATAAAAAATAGTCCTAAAATGCAGAAATTGCCTCTTTAGATAGCAATCCGTAAAGTAGCAGCCAGCCTTTTCACTTTCCTTTGATTTCGTAAATTAAAATATGTTTGTGGGATAAGTTATCAAAGAATAAAAGTATTTTCAGGAATTGGATGCATGGTAGAAAAAAAAAATGTACGCCTTAAAACCAATGCATGATCCAATTGTTAGTAAGTAGGGCTTAAACGATTTTATATTAGGTATCTTTCAAAATCAGTGCAACTTAATAATACACTAGACGCGGTCATTTTGTAAAGAATGAATCGCTAAACCCGACCCGAGGGATCTATTGTCATCGACTCGCCATTTTGCAGAATGGCCGATAATGGAAGCAATTAAAATGTATGGAGGCTTAACTGCAGTACCCTGCCGAAATTAATTTATAGCCAAGCTAAAATAACCCCTATTTGTGAGTGAACCACCCTCTACTCCGACGGTTGTAAGCACCCTATTTAGGTTTTGCCGTTCTACGTTATGTTTTGGCTTGTAAAATATTAATTTGATCAGTGTCAGCCGGCTCTGTAAAGTTACGTTCACCTTACAATAAAGTTGTTCAAATTTTAACCTTATTGGTCGGGTCCGAGTTTATTTCGGTTGTAAAATACTAACTCGTTGTTCGGTTGAGTAGATTTCGAATGACTTTGCAACATATCGAAGCTGTAAATAACTTCTACATTGTACTAGTGATCCTGAAACTTAATTAGACATCGTATTATATAGTTATACCCTTTTTTATACATAGAAACTTAGATCAAAAAGGTAAACAAAAAACTCATTATTATGAGTTCTACTATTTTGTACTATTTGATTGAAAGAGACAGCTCTATATTTATTTTTGTGTACCTTATATAACTGACAGTCCTATGTTTACATTTTTGATTTAAGTTTCTGTGAAAGTGTATATTCATAAATACACTTCGCATTTAGGTACTCAAACCGGTCGCTGTGAGGTGCAAACGCTGTGGTAAAGTTCTGTACCCATATTATCTATCTGTTGACGTCTGACAACAGTGGAAAATGACAGGCACCATGCAGTACATTGCTGCTTTGAGGTAATCACCGGTAATAGCCACGTTACGTCAAAGCAGCACTGTACTGCATAGTGCCCGTCAATTTCCAATGTTGTCAGACATCCACTGGATAGATAATCTGGGGACTGGGCGGACAATATCTAACCGCTAAATATTCTTACAAGGGAAGTAGAAGATGACTCAAATCCGTCCAAGAAATTATGTATAGTTAAACATAAATCCACTTTACTATAAAAAGCAAAATAAAATAAAATTGCGGGTTTAATGGAAATTGCCTTGAACAACAAAAATCATTGTGTAAAACACCTTCAGCATGAAAGCGCAATTCCTGGCACTTGCCTCCGTCGTATCGGTAATTAAAGCTATTGTGAAATACGTCCGGACCGCATGGTAATTCCCTCCGTCCATATCAATTTATTGTCACCCTAAAACAGCCAATTTGTCCCTTCACACCTCCCTCATCACTCCAATTAGTGGTCGCCTCAACGAGTTTTAATGTCTTTATACGGAATTTCCAAGAAACTCGTTGCTTGAAAATTGTTGAAAATCAGGTATGAGTTGTCAAAGGAATTGATGAAATTACTAAAGTTTAGTCGCTTCATAGCGGCAGTGAATGGAATTAACGCGCAATTGAAAATACTTGAAAATGTTAACTAACTGTTGTATAAATTCGATAGATTTGACCTACTGAACAAGGTTAATTTGGCTTAGCTTCGCGTAGTCGAGCCAGTTTTTCATTCAATGTATGATAATGCAAGTGCCTCTACCGGAAACTATGCCAATGAGTAGGGGATTAATGTATGTTCTGGATCACTTATATACCTAAACTTGGTACCATTTTTGTATGAAAAACTACATGATGTATGTTCTGGATCACTACCTAACCAGTATAAGTAGAGCTCTGTTAGTGTATGATAAGTAAGAGTGTAAAGTTCAAGTAATGGTGGTTTTGATGTATTTTAGCGAAATGATTTCCCCGCAATATGTGACGTCACACGAGGCTACAAACGCTTCTCGATAGTTCTCTAGAGATGTCGCTGTGTTCGAGATAGTGACTAGACGACCTAGAACCCTGGAGGCTGAGGAGGATGCCGCTGCAGGGATGGAACATGACGCTGCGTGGGCGAACCGTGACACTGCGGGGGCGAAACGTGTCGGAGCGAGGGTGGAACGTGACGGAGCGTGGTCGAACCGTGACACTGCGGGGGCGAAACATGCCGGAGCGAGGGCGAAACGTGTCGGATCGAGGGCGGGCCGTGACGGATCGGGGGATCGACGCTGCGGGGGCGGGTCGGAGCGGCGCGTGAGGGTGCGGGTCGGGGGCTGGGGGATTGGGGGAAAAAAAGTACTCCTAACCTTAGAAATATTTTTAGGAATGAAATATATTTACAAAACTAAATAGTTTGAATCCCTGATAGGATTCGAACCTACATTCCTCGTTTTTCTACAATTTTGCTTTCGATGTAGCATAGTAGGAGTAGGATGAGGAGGAGGAGGAGAATGAAACACGCTAATAAAAAAACAATTAATCATATAGGTACATCTGTTTATTAGTATTTTTTTTTTACACAAATTATTTTTTAGATTTTCTAAACTTACGCCAAAACATTAAGAACTTGTAAAAAAAAGGCAAGTCGTTCATATATGTTACACATTTACAATGACACAAACCGTATGCTTGACAAATACAGCAAGCGAGACCATCAACCATATCACATCCAGTCATATTAATACATTTCTTTGGGCAGCAATATATTTCCTCCATTATTATTATTAAATTGTGATTTTTCCTGTTGCTGTTGTTGTTGTTGATGATGGTGATGACTGATCGGCTGAGATTTCAATGTAAAACTAATGTAAAAAACAATGTAAAATTAATAATTATGTGGAAGCGAATGTTTGATTGTGGTATGACGTCTCCTACAATCTGTGTGGGCGTGTGACCTAGTTGATATCAACCACACTCAAACAGGATATTAGGTACTTAGTATGATTATATAAAATTAGTTCTATGAATAAAAAAAAAACATAATTTATTATTTAAAAAAAATTTGTTTTATTGAATTTTATAATGTCCCCAAGCCAGTGTGTTTATTCCATCGTTATTGATAAATCTCTTATCATCATTACCGCAGAGTACTTTTTTTCTTTTAACCTGCGTGTAAACACAATGCTTATCACTAGTGAATGTGTGCATATTATCATATTTTACATAGCTACTGTCAAGCGCTTTTTTATAATTTTCAAAAGATAATTTTCTTACAATAGAGGCAGAGGTACCTTTATTTTTCTTTATAGTTAGATCACCTTCCAAAACATAACTATACATTTTGGAACGTAAACCTATAAACTCTTTAATGATACAGCCATTGCTTTCATCTTTCATGAGACCTACTATCTTCTTATTTACTAAAGGGAGATTATAAACATTATTCTCAGGAAAATCAGAGGTGTCAAATCTAGATGTTAAATCACATCTAATGTCTTCATAAAAATTTTTTGTTTTGATTTGATAAATAAATGAATCAGTATCCGTGTAGAGTAATTGTGCGCTATCTTTATATTTAGGTAGCATGTATGAGTAGTGGAAATCGTACATTACCTGTTTAGAAAGTTCGAGTACGGTGAAACCAATATAAATTGGTTTATTATATAATATTTTCGTTTTATTCATTTGTATTGCTGTAAAATCTTCAGTGAAAATCTTACAACTATGGAAATTTGGACGAGCTATATATCTTTCAGCACCATATTTACATTTTGTTTTAGTTTTCTCATCACCCCACCTGGTACACAGTTTTACATCTACCCGTTTACTCACATTCTCTATGGTTTTACCAAAAATTGAGTTGTTCATGAGTTTATAAAAATCTTTTTCAAACAAAGTTTTTGCCAATTTCCTTTTATCAGTGTTTAAATCTATGTATGGTTTGAGCCATGGGGATTGATTAAAAGATAAGATTCTATGAATTTTTTTACAAATTAATCCATTTTCCACACATTGTTTCAAGTTTAAATAGTGAATAACATAATTATGTTTGTTATCGAGAGTAAGTAATAGTTTTTTAGTTTTGCCATAAGGCGGTGTTTTTGTTTCAGCACAAAATGGATACTCATTGTGTAAATCGTGTAGAGACTGAGGATACTCCAAGTCTACTTCTAGAATATAACCTACATTCGAATCCACACATTGAGCTAATATATCAAATGAATCAATTTCATTATTATCTAACCAGCGAAAGTTACCACACGGTAGATATTGTCTCATAGCATAACCATATAAATTATTAACATCCAAATAGATAAGAAAGTTGTCATCGTTTATAGGACTGTAATCGGCGGTGGAAAATCTATTATTAGCCTTTGCATATCGCTTGGAAACTTGACTGATTCCCCCTCGAATACCGGATTGTAAGAATTGAATTATTTCGTAATCGGTAAGAAGTTCAAGATTTATTTGTGTCTGTCTCAACATAGCATCCCATGAAAGTGAAGGTGCCGTCAGATATCGACATGGATCGAGTTTATAAGCATTCAAACAAACATTACGAAAGTTTTCAAATACTTGGGCTAGCAATAGAACATCTGTTTTAAGATATAAATCACAGTATTCACCCAAAGTTTTTATATTAAATTTATTCCATACTGTTTGTGCATGTATGTAGTCACTTTCGGAAATATCTGATTGTGTTAATTCGCTATAAAATGACTGTCTGTTCGGTAGTGCGACTTCCTCAAGTTTCTCAAAACAATCGACATATTCATAAGGGAAAACACCCTTCCGTGTTAAAAGATTTAATTGTTCACAATCTGAATAGTAATTAGATAATATATGAAATTGATCTGAGGTTAGATTTTTAACTAGTTTATCTAAACTTGTAGACATAAATTTAAACGAATCAACAAAACGTATAATAATCTTTTTCTTATCAAAATGCAGCATTCGACTGAATGTAATATACTTTTCTTTATGTTGTGGTATACATTCAATTTTATCCCCATCCCTATTAGCCAACTCTTTAATGAATAAGTGACTATCGTACCCACTCAAATTATGGAAAAATATCGGAATGTAATTGGGTAAAGAATATTTTAAGTTGCATAGCTGATGTGCGACACCTCTGATTTTTCCGGTAAGATGACAATGATCGATTACCTTTATATCGGATAATGAGAATGGTTGTTCACAAATATGACAGTGAGTACTGGTGTTTTTTAAGATTTCATTGTTATTTTTATTATCCGTAATAGTTATTGTTTTTGAATAGATATCAGCAATGTAGCCGGCATCTGAATAAATATTATCTACAAACTTTTCAACACAATCTTCACCGCGATATGTAACAAACTTTGATAATGACTCATTGTAATTACAATGTATGTAATAGGCAAAAGCACAAGGGGTGTGCTCATGAGTATAATAGGTGTTTTTCTTTTCACTCACATTAACAGAGGTTAAAATTGATTCGAAATCAGCATATATAACAAATGGTATAGGTAATTGATGGCTGTAATTTTTAAAACTTAAATACTTATTATCGTCAGAAGGTAGCTCTATTAAAGCCTTTTGACATCCTAAAATCCTATGATGTTCGAGTTTACTCTGACTCGTGAAATGTTGTAAGCAACCAGAACAAAGAAAAAATCTCGTGGTATGTAATGTAATTTGAGAGCGTATCAGACGAGATATGTTTTTTATCCAACAGTAATGAGATTTAAGACCATTATTATTTTCGAAAAATAATAAATTAATATGCTTCGACTGCTGCTGTTGTTGTTGTTGTTGACTGTTGGTTTCTACTGCCACCATCTTCGATATATACATCGGTACAATAGTATTTTTTTCAATACCATATACATTAACATTGATGTGGTTTAATATCTCAAAACGTTTAATACCTTTTATGGATACGGGTAAATCAACTCCTTCCGTTTTCAATACCGTCTCATAGTGAGGGTAAGATGTTATCCGGCATGAATTAGAGTCGACTGGATAAAGAGCGCTTACTACCGCCCAAAAAAAGCATGCATTGTCCTCATTCTTTACATTCACACACGCATGTTTACGTTTTACCCAATCCGGCAGCATTATGTATGAACGAGCAGATAAAGGAGTATATTTATTGATGTTTATCTCTAAAAATTCAATTTTCTCCAGTGCCCATCCACTGTCCCGTTCTTGAAATTCTTCACATTTCTTCATGATTTTAGCAGAGGTTTCATCGTAATAAGAAGATAAATCTGATGAAGCTTGCAGGTGCACATTCTTAGTATTGAATGATTTTAAATCTTTAATTGCTTCAGCATCTCCTTTTGTTATGATAAATGTACAAAAAAGTTCTAAGTTCACCTTGATATGCGTATTCAATTCAATTTCAATTTTTAATAACTCTTTCACTGTCTTCTCAATATTTTTTAAAAACAAATCTGGACTTATTATCTCTGATGATGGTCCATTAATTCTATAACTTATTATTCGACATTTGTATGCTGTCTGTACAACATAAGTAAAATAGTCTTCTCCATTATCTTGCTTACACAATAATTTATGGCGTTTTGTTCTTGAATGTGCAATTAATTGATTGTTAGGAACTTGTACACTACAAAAAGGACACTCGTACATTATTGTTTTATACACTTTACTCCACTATTAACGTAATACAACTGAATCCAATTAATGTTTAAAAATGTATTTATATAAAACCGAGGAGCGTGATATTGATAAGAACTATACCTACATCGACGCAAAACATTCAAGGACAAAACGTTGGAATAGGGATGTGCCATTCAATAAGATATAAAAAAACTCATTATTTGTTGTTGATAAGTAATTTTTTATTTTATAATATGGATAAATAAAATAAGTATTCTATTACATAACACTTGATTTCGTTATCTACAATTGACATTTTATCATAAATATTATCGATAATTGTATTAGCTTCTAATAAGGTTTTTATTTGACTTAGTTTAAAACGTTTTCTAAAGAAATTCATTCTGTTCTCATAGTAAGTCTTTACCATTTGCAATTGATTTAAACGAGAATTGATACAATTCAAAAAATGCTGCAAGTACTGCCACTCTTCACAAGAAATCCACATTGATTTTATTCCCAAATTAATTACAATAAATTTCTTATCTTCTTCATTTTCATGTTCAGACGAGTTTAGATGATAAGTTATCGCTTGTTGTCGCTTCGGTAAATAAACTGCATCAGATTTGAAGAATTCTGATATATCAGAAGCATTTTCCATAAAAACCGTTTCCCATTCTTCTTTATTCAGCACTATTCGATTAGCGATATTAACATGTACTTCCAGTAGTAATCGATTAATTTGATCTGATGATGGTTTCAAAAATGTTGTAACATATGGAATTGTAGGACTATTGTTTATATAATATATATTTTTACAAAGTTCAAAATGTATGGGTGGAAACGATGGTGTATATGATGGATACATATTATCGTCGTTGTTGTTGTTGTTGCTACAACTGTTAATAATCAACTGATCTATAAACTATTCCGGCTAGAGTTTTTATGAAGTTATTTTTCGAACAGTTTTAGTAAGAATGTTGTATTCAAAGAGTGAGTCATTTACAATTAAACAATAAGCGGTGGTATCGCTCGGAACCGGCTTTTTAAACTCTAGCTCCAGTTTGATATCTATAGCACCACTAAAGCCTGAACGAATTGCATCGGTTTGTCTTGAACAATCTATTACGATCAAAGGGGTTTTCGTTTTGAAATGAGGCGGGTTTATTTGAATATTAGAGTTCTTTCCACACCCGTAATATGACCTTTTAAAGTTGATGAATGCTTCATATAAAAGCGAATATACTCCCTTTTCAAAGTCGTTAGAGAATGAGTCATATGGATAGTACTGAGAATTGAGATATAAACGTGCATTGTAAAAGTTGATATGGTCAAAGTGACTCTTATCTTTGTTTGCTTCATTATTTTTTGAATGTTGAAATCCGATTATGACGTAGCGGGGTTTCTCCAACTGAGTAGTTGTTTTCACAGTCCAAATGTGTTTTTGGGCCGTCGGTAATGCTGGATACTCATAAATATCCCATGAGCGGAACGCGATGGGAATGGGAGTGTTGTTCTCTACATAGTTCAACAAACGCAGTTTTTCTTTATCAGACACCTTGATAATGGGCATACGCCATGTTATACGGGTTATATCAATCTTAATTTCTTTCCCTGCTTCTTTGAGAATTGCACAGTTGAGATCGGAAGAGCTTCGGTTCAATATTAGTTCATGTTTTGCATTAACTATCACTTTATTATAATCCTCAGCAAAGCCCAACAAGTGCCGAAGTGGAATAGTGAAACAGAAATCACCATCAATTTCTTTCAAACCATTTAAATTCCACCCACTATTTTCCAAACTGTTGGATTCTTCATATCCGTAGGAAAGCACTCCTTTCATCGTGGTGGTAATACCACAGTTTTTTGTTTTGTCAATCTCTACACCATTCAATTCATAGCGAATGTCTTGAAACAGGTGAATAGGTCCATTGTTAACGAAAACAAAAGATTTTGAAGCTTTACCCTCAATTACTAACTGGCTTTCACAGGGTAACACTATTGAATCTTGATCGTTGATACGGATCCGAATCTCATCATTATTTTTATATGATTCACTATAGGGTAAGTATGAGTGAAATTCAATTCCTTCTATACTATCATCGACTAGTACATCATCCCCTATTTTTAGAATCGATGATGATAATGATGATGTCATTTCTTAGAATTTTAATTGTAATCCAAGTGATTTAAGAAATAAAGCGTTATCTTTTGTTATCTTAGTTCTTGCTTCTTCTTTTGAGTGTTGCTGCTGCTGCTGCTGCTGCTGCTGCTGCTGTGAGTCGCTATATTTATTATAATTTGATGATGATGATGAGAGAGATGGTGCTCCTTCTTGTGAGTTGAAAATAGGACTGTGGTTTTGTATTACCTCACCATTCATTTTATAGATAATCATTATGAGTTGAGTGTTTTCCTTATATGTAGACGAAGTGAAATGTTCTCCTTTCTAAAGTTCACAAGTTTTCCTTGCTCGTTAACTATATACACTTGAAGATTTTGAATTGTGTTCGTCTTCAATGGTAAATAGATGAGATTCGGAGGACACTCTATAATTTGGTATCCTGGAGGTACGGATGGACAAAATTCATGTAGTACATGGGATGATTTATTATTTATGAATGAACCTTGAATAATATTGCATTCCACTCTTATAGTGTTTGTAATTAGAATATTTATCGCCTGATCAGATTCGTGCGGTTCATTTTTGGGAAGTATTTTTCGAGAGAAACCAAAAAGACTTCCAATACTATTCTCCTTCTCAAAATGTAAATCATAGTATGGAGAAAAAAAGGTACACTTCATAGTGTTCGTGTTAGCTTTTATATCGATCAATTTAAAGGGATCATCACCTGCTATACTGAGGATTTTTTCTTCCAAATAGTGAATAATATTATCCAGCTCATAAGAACCTTCAGGAACTGTAATAATATTGTTTCCATAGTGAAAAAGATTGTTGCTGCTATCCACATTAGGTATAGAATTGAAAGATTTAAAATAAAT
This sequence comes from Idaea dimidiata, assembly GCA_949358125.1. Lineage (NCBI taxonomy): Eukaryota > Metazoa > Arthropoda > Insecta > Lepidoptera > Geometridae > Idaea > Idaea dimidiata. The sequence goes on along the minus strand of OX442339.1, from coordinate 5,950,823 downwards.
CAAAGCACACTCATATTCGCCTTCGCCCAGTTCTATACATGGTAAAAAATCCACATTTAATATAGAATCACTACCGTTTACTGTTATAGTAAGAGACATTGTTTACAATGTAACAGAAGAATGTGAAATGATACAACTAGTTGAATGATATATCATTTATATAAATATAAATTTAAAACATATTATTACAAGCATTTAACAGAAAACGTAAACATAAATGACCACAATTATATGTCTTATCTTTCTGTATATTATTATAATTATAGTTAATGTTGACGACGTCGTTGACATTTGACATAATGTATTTGAGAAACTCTTGTGGTGGTTTCAAATTTCCATAACTGTCAAAGTATTCACAATGTTGGTTTTTCTTCACGTATGCCACCCAATGTGTTCCCGGCCCATTTGAATCGTCTAAATTTATGATTCCCGTTTCATACCTCCATGGTCTTCTTCTTCTTCGATTGTTCTGTAGTATATCCCGCATAAAAACACCGCGAAAATGGGGAATATTCAGTTGTTTAACATACTTTATGAGCTCATAATCAAAGAGTGCACGATTCGGAAGGGCCAAATTCAGTTTTTTTGTTGATATGGTTTCAAATAGAGCCCCATACCTTTTTTGTAGGGTGCTAAATAAATGCCCTTTCCTACAGCAGCAGGCACCCCATTTTTTTTTCTATTATTAACCATTTCATAAATGTTTTTAGCAGCCGTTGTGACACCACCAGCTAAAGATCCAGCAGCCGCCAATGCTCCCAGTATTGGTATTAATGGTAGGAAACCACCACATTTCGGTAGTGGAATAACTCTGGGTTTTTTCACATTTTTCTTCTCTGTTTTACTGTCTTTGATAATTCTTTTAGCAGCTTTAATAGCTGTATTTATTAATTTTTTAGTGGATTTAGGTTTTTGTTTTTTTATCTCTTTTCCACCACGTTCACGCTTCTCATTGTTAACAGCTCTACGTGCAGCAGTTATAACCTTTGTGAGAGGTAAACCTAAACCTCTTTTCACTTTTAGTTTCATTATTTTATTCACACCGAGCGCTACCAATCGTTCAGGTATACTTTTCGATTCTAACCAACGTTTCTTCGCTGCCGATGCTAATTCCAAATCAGCTCTATGTCGATGATCTAAAGATGAATTTTGAGCGTATGCAATATCATGTAATTTACAAGCTTCATCTAGAGGATTAACACCCACATCACCTCTATTTAAACGTTTTTCCAATTTTGTTCCGGGTCCACAATAATTGTATCCAGGTACGTGTAACTCGAAAGGTAAGTTATTAATGAGTGTATTGACTAAACCGCCACCACCTTTCACATTAGAAGGTTTACGAAGACTAATCTTTTTTTTCTGATGTACAATCATTTTATTGTGATAATATCCTATAGTACCTATAGTTGCTGTTGCTATCACAGTAATAAGATATATAAAACATGTGCAGACAATTTAATAACTTATTGATATAGAAATGAAGTTTCAGAAACAACCTACGTGTTTATCGGTTAAAGGTTGGGATATTAATTCCAAATATAATGCAAATCACAGACATAGTATCCTTCTACCTAACAATATTAGATGTCTTATATGCGGTCCATCTGGTTGTGGTAAAACTAACCTATTACTCGCCTTGCTACTCGAGCCAAAAGGATTAATATTTGAAAATATCTATTTGTATTCCAAATCGTTAAACCAACTAAAGTATGTGTTTTTGGATAAAGTATTCGGTCAAGTGTCAGGAGTGAATTTCTATACTTTTTCGGATAAAAGCGAGGTGGTAACACCGGAAGATGCTCAGAGCAATAGCATTATAATTTTCGATGATGTATCGATGGAAGATCAAGAACCTATCCGTTTACATTTCTCGATGGGTAGACATAAGGGACTAGATTGTTTTTATCTATGTCAAACATACAGCAAAATACCTAAACAACTGGTTCGAGATAATGCAAACTTTATTATACTCTTTAAACAGGACGAAATGAATCTAAGACATGCGTATGATGATCATGTGAATACAGACATGACGTGGGAAACTTTCCTGGAAGCATGTAGAGCTTGTTGGAATAACAATAAATATGGATTTTTAGTGATCAATAAAGATGTTGAAATGAATAGGGGACGATTCCGGAGAGGTTTCGATGACTTTATCATATTATAGAGTATAAAAATATATGCAGCAATTAAACTGTTTTCATTTCATCATGGATTCTTCCGCTATACAGATCTTTGGGGATAAGGAGCTTAAACGTAAACTCGTTCAGTCTGTAAGTTCAGTAAAAAAGAAAATTAAAGTTTTAAAAGAGGGTAAAGCCGAGTTGACAACAAATTTACAAGAAAGATATCAACCAATCACAGAACCCTTGAAAAATTTATTAAATCAGATCAGTTTAAACACCAACAACAACAACAACAACAGCGGTGAGGTCATAAAACATGAAATCGATAAGAAACAATTCCCAAAAAAAGAAAAAAAGAAAAAGGCAATGTTAAAAAAAATCAAACAAGAAATTAAAAATGCTGCTCTACAATTACAAAAAAATAAAGACCTTGAAGAAGACGATGAGTTTGAAGATGCTGATGATTCACAATATGATGACGACAACAACAGCAGCACTCTAAATACAACAACTCAATCTGCTGATGGTGATGATGATGATGATGAAGTGGTGAAAGAGAATTTACCTTCAATAGCGCGTGCATACATGGATACGCTTATCATGAATCAAACAACTAAAGTACCTTATGGTGTTTACACAACTCCGGAGGGGTATTACATAGGCGATAGCGCTATTCAATTTGATAAAAACCATATAATAATCAAAAATCAAAAGTTTAAAATTACACCAGGTCTGATGGAACTATTATTTAAACGAGAACCTAATAGTTCTTTGATCAGTTCGGTAGATGGCGATATATACTATAAAATAATAACAACTACGAATGCACATAGACGTAATTATACATCAGAAGGTCAGATACAGGGTGATAGGAGTCTCAAGTATACTCAATATATAAAGCAATCATCAGACCATTCGCATTCAACACCAATCAAAAAAACTGGTGGGTTTATTAACAGATCCGTTGGAGCAGCAGCGGTTAACAGATCAGATAAACAATCAGGTGATAACAGATTAAACAGATCTGATAAGCAAACAGCTGATAACAGATCAAACAGATCTAATACTGATGAATCATCAGGTCTGTTAGTAACTGAAAGAGGGTTGACAACCGGCTGTTCAAACAACGATTCATCTCTATTAATGAAAAAATACTATTCAAATACAGATTATATATATTGGGACAACCCTAATGAACTAATAGACCGTTTACGATTGCTTATCGCTTCGCGAAGTGCTGGTAACAATGGAAACGATAATGAAATTATTGCCATATTAGAAGAATTGATAGAAGCTAATATAATTAAATCGCCATATCGACTTTCGGACATACTAAAACATATACTCAAGTAAAAAAAATCATTATAATTATGACTGTTGATAAGTTTGGACGCTATCTACAACACAATCGTCAACAACAACAACAGCATACATTGCAGTTGCACTCGCTCAAAATTATGAAAAAAAATCTGGTGGATTGTGGAAATCGTGTATTAAGAAATGTTAATAAAGGAATTTTAAAAAATGATGTTGTTATAAAAGAACAGCTAGATGAGGTTCTTATTCAATGTCTGAATAAAATTAAAATACTCTCTCAAAGTATAGAAAAGATTTCTGGAAAAAAAGTGGAAATACCTCCCGTTACCACCGTCACCACCAATAGCGGCAGCAGCAGCGGCAAGAGCACTCCTAAAACCTCCACCACCACCACCACCAACCTCAGTACGTCTATACGACAAGCAGCGACAGTGGTGGGAGTACCAAAGAAAAGAAAAAAACTCGAAGAAAAGAAAAATAATTAGTACCTCCCTACCTATCTATGGTAAAAAAAAATATGAGTAAATGGACAGTTGTTCAGGAAATTCATAAGAATGCTCGCAAAAACTTTCCTCGAAGACGTTTCATTCAAAAGGGATTTGATGATACCTGGCAAATAGATTTAATTGATATGCAAAAATATTTTAAATATAACAGCGGATTTAAGTATATTTTAGCATGTATCGATACCTTTTCAAAGTATGCATGGCTTCAACCGATAAAGAGTAAATCGGCTGATGATGTAACACAAGGAATGCTCAAACTATTGAACAATCAACAAAGTCGGAAACCGAAAAATATTCAATCTGATGATGGACGAGAGTTTTTCAATGAAAAGTTTAAAGCTGTGATGCAAAAGTTTAATATAAACCATTACTCAACCTATAGTGTGATGAAAGCTTCTATTGTAGAGAGATTTATTAGAACCATTAAAAATTGGTTTTGGCAACGATTTTCTTATAATGGATCTTATAAATGGGCTGGAAAAGAACTCTCTGACGTAATAAACAGATATAATAATAAAGTACATCGCACTATCAAGGCTGCTCCAGCGACCATAAATCATAATAATGCTAATGAACTCTTATCTACTGTTTACAACCATATCAAAGTTCGAGCTAAAAATAAATTTACATGTGGTGATTATGTCAGAATCAGCAAATATAAATCTACTTTTTCCAAGGGATACACTGGGAACTGGAGTGCGGAAATATTTCAAGTGGTAAAAGTGAACAACACTAATCCGGTAACCTATCAGTTGCAAGATGAAAAGAAACAGCCAATCTTGGGTGCTTTTTATGAACAAGAACTGCAAAAAGTTAAATATCCCGATATCTACCTAGTGGAAAGAGTGTTGAAAAGAAAGGGTGATAAAGTTCTAGTGAAATGGTTTGGTATGAATTCTACAAGCTGGATAAATAAAGAAAACAAAATTATAAATTAATTAGATTACCTACCTACTAATGTTTATCTAAATAAAAAACATGGTTGGAGATTAATTATTTGTTTTATTTCATAAGTATATAAGTTGATTAACATAAATTCTTACTATACTAATTTGATTAATATGAGTTGATTAATAACATAATAATATAACAATTAATAATTAATTATTATGCTTACTTACTAAACAGATTATGGAAGAGAGATTCATATGTCAAATGATAAAAAAATGTATGATTGCTGTCTATTATTCATTATTGAGGGTTTTTTGTAATTTAAGCCATTTAGAAAAAGCTTCAACTTCTACCGCACTACAATGACAGTAAAAGCCGGGTCTTTTTTTTAATGCAACATGCCTATGACAATTTTTTAAAGTGTTATATAGATTGAGCTCACTCATTATCTTCTCCACTTTCGGGCATTGGAAATTTTCTAGATTGATTGCTGATAATTCCAATCGCTGTAGTAATTCTTTTTCCACAGTACCCATTTCGAATTACATATTGAATAGATTTATCAGATCGACCGTTAATTAACAAGCTCTCTGGAAGTTTAATGCGAATTAAATAAACGAGCTCATTCCAAACATCGAAAATACCAACTTCCTTGTAATACATTTGTTCATCTTTTGACATTCGAAAGCCATCTATATCGATTATGTATCTTATTATAGGTATATTCATTATTTTTTTAAACTTTAATAAACTAGCTTAGAAATAACAAAAAAATTAGCACTCGCTAATAGACGCACAAAATAAAAAAGTTCGATAAGTTGAATCGCAGCAGATTAGCACAAAAACAAAAAGTTCGATAAGTTGAATCACAGAACCGTAGGACTTAGAACCCGCACACATTAAATTGTTTCTATACCACAATCGCTGATAGCACAAAATATATAGTTTAATAGGTTGTTACCTAATTCACCAGTGAAAAATTCGTGAGTAAAGCACTCTTCTGGCGTATGGTTCAACAATTGAAGCCAATCTTCTACTTCCACATTTATATCTCCAACGGTATCCTCCAAGTGAGATGTGACATCATCCCAAATTTTAATTAGAGAATAAACAATGTTATCGTTTAATTCGCTATTCCTATAAACACAATTCATTAAAATGCGCACGTCACCATTTAATTTTGCAAGTGGGATAGGTCTTGTCCACAATCTTAACAACTTATTTGAAGATAGGTGTTTGATCCATTTATCCTTACTTCCATAGTACATCGCTTGCATCATCATCATCGTTTTATACCACCAGTATCAATCGCTATAACAAATAAAAAAACAATTAATTAATTAATTTTTACTATAGCTAAAATATATATATTTTTTTTACTGAAAAAACTAAACATACGTTATTAATATTATCTTTATTCTTCGTCTTTATCAACTAAAAATTGAATTATCCATGTAGCACCACTTGGTCCTCTATTAACAAGATTTATATGACCACCATCGAGTTCTGTAAACAGCTCTGTCTTTAAATCATTGAACCTTGATGGTAATGCAACCATATAACCATTTTCCAAATACACCACCATCTGCATTACGTTTGGCGCAAACTTTGAAGGTATTCTACTAACTTGTACTATCTTATACGGCTTATTGATTATTAAATCGCCCAACTTTTTCCAAGTCTTTACTCCGCAACTATTTAATTGTGCGAGAGCGCTATTAATTCGCTCATTCGAAGTCATTTTGAAATTATTAAATATTAACACTTACAAAAAAAAAACAAACAAAGGTATCTAACACCAATCTACACGCTTCACTTGTCGATAGTTGAATGAGTTTTTAAATCATAGAGCTGCTGTTTAAATACAAAACCTTTATCATGTTATTCCCACAGTTCAACTAACGATCATAGGTACCTAAATATTTATTCACAAAAAATATCCTATCATTTTTTAATCTTATTAAATATTATAAACGTTTAAACGAAAGTTTGTATGTCTGTATGTGGACAAAAAAAAACTACTGAAGCAATTGTGATGAAACTTGGAATATAGGTAGCCGAGGATTGATGGATTAACACATAGGTTACTTTTTATCCTAATATTTTTCCATGTGAATGGGACTTATGAGGGTGAAACCGAGGGGCGTAGCTAGTTCTAAATAAACCTTATCATGTTATTCTCATGGTTTTAATTTAAAATAACTAGCTAATATATTTATTAGCAAAATTCTTATCATTTTAAATTCTAATGGTTCTCACTAAATTTATCTATAATACCGTCCAATTTAGAATATTAAAAAAATACCTACCACAAATGTGATATTTTTTCGGGTGATAAGAAGAAACGGTTCTCACCGGATGTTGCATTCTAATTAACCATTAATAATTTATATTTATTATCAATTTGTAAAACAGGATGATGATGATGACTAATAAACATAATATTCTAATAGTAACAATAGAACAATGATAATTACTTTGTAACTAACATACCTATCCCAAACAAAAAAATCTTGCATCATCCTGTAAAGCGCGTGGGAAGGCAAAATTTGTAACATAGAAACAACGGGTTACGAGTGAGATATGATAATTTTTTTAGTTACATATCTATTTCCCAAACAAAAAATCGTACATCCTACAAAGTGCGTGAGAAGACAAAATTGATCATGCGGAAAAAACAGGTCACGAATAATGTTAACAACAGATAGATATCTATCTCAAACAAAAAAATCTTGCATCATCCTGTAAAGTGCATGGTTATTCACATAGAAACAGCGGTTATTACGAGTTTTTTTTTTTTTCCCCAATCCCCCAGCCCCCGACCCGCACCCTCACGCGCCGCTCCGACCCGCCCCCGCAGCGTCGATCCCCCGATCCGTCACGGCCCGCCCTCGATCCGACACGTTTCGCCCTCGCTCCGGCATGTTTCGCCCCCGTCACGGTTCGCCCCCGCTCCGCCACGTTCCACCCTCGCTCCGACACGTTTCGCCCCCGCAGTGTCACGGTTCGCCCACGCAGCGTCATGTTCCATCCCTGCAGCGGCACCCCCTCAGCCTCCAGGGTTAGGTCTAGTCCCTACCTCGAACACAGCGACATCTCTAGAGAACTATCGAGAAGCGTTTGTAGCCTCGTGTGACGTCACATATTGCGGGGAAATCATTTCGCTAAAATACATCAAAACCACCATTACTTGAACTTTACACTCTTACTTATCATACACTAACAGAGCTCTACTTATACTGGTTAGGTAGTGATCCAGAACATACATCATGTAGTTTTTCATACAAAAATGGTACCAAGTTTAGGTATATAAGTGATCCAGAACATACATTAATCCCCTACTCCAATGCTCATTTGTTTGTTGAACTGGCAAGCTAAACTAAACTAACTTGAAACTCACTATTCAGTTTTTTATTGTTTTCAGCAACGCACAGACTCCAGAATTCTGTGAAGCCTCCGGAACGTAAGAACGGCATTGACAATGCTGAAAATAATAAAAACAATACGACTTAAAACGGAAAATGAGTTTAATTTTAAACTTAGTTTAGTATTAGGGGTAGATACCAACATTTATTACTTAAAAATAATAGTGATTGTTGTTGAACCATGTTAATTTAAATAGAGTGGAGACCAATCAGTCTAAGGGCTGATTTTTCAAATCCTTAGCTTGAGATATTTGGCAAATAAAATGTAACACAACCGAATAAAAAACGTCACCTTGTCACTTTGTGGGTATGATAAAAGAAGCAAAATTTGAGGACTTTTAAATTTCTCTAACTCGTATTACGTATTATCTGTTGCTTAGATTACCCGGACTCCCCTTCTACAATGTATTCCCCATGTAGATATTTCTACAAAATATCAAAAATACTGTAATTAACCAGAACATTTGCATCTCATTAGGACGCCGAAATTGAGTTTCACTTTAGCACTTCATAAAAGAAAAGATGCATTTCTCAAAGGCGAAGAGAAGTCAATACTAAATATTTTCATAGCGAGCCAATTAGACTATAGAAAGAAAACCGACAGCCCAGCAACAGATAGGGGGGGCTGTGTTCAAAAGCACCGTAATTCTATTAAATGATTAAATAATTCAGGGAAGTTCAAAGGAGATGCGCTTTCACAAGCAAAACGAAGCAAATAACTTCGTAAATAGAAAACTGGGGGAGAAAAAATGTGGACGCATTCGTTTTAATGTGGGAGTTGAACACTAATGGTGTGGTTTATCGATAAAATAATTATCGTTAATCATATCTTGTTCTATGAATATAGTATAATATAGTTATTTATCTGTGCATTCACCAAATACTAGACTTGACAGGGTTTATTATTAAACATGTAAGTAACATCTACTTAAGTTTATGTCTGTCAACTTTGAATGTTATCATGACGCATAATACTATTTTGTCTTTAAGTACAGTATATGTACTTAAAGACAAAATAGTATTATCATAGTACGCTTTTATTAATGGTCCTGCAAGATACAATGCACGCATTATCATTTTTACTTGCAGTATTTTAGTTTGAGCTGATCAAACTGAAACACGGCGAAAATGGTTTAATGTCTGATAGAATTTTATTCACATAATCGGTACAGATCTATGTTTCTGGTTGTAGGTGTTTGCTATAATTATTATGTATAGTGAAAACTGAAAATGTGTAATAAAAAAAGTGTAATATAAAAAATCAATATTTCTTTACAGAATCTCAGATCAAAAATGTAAACACAGTACTGTCAATTATCTAAGAAAAAAGTAAACAACAAAGAGCAGTCAATCAAATCTATGAGTTTTTTGTTTACCTTTTTGTTTCTGTAAAAGGGTATGTACCCATAGTACCTACAAGCATATTATAGTTACTTAGTTTGGTGTAGATGGTGTTGTATGCAAGGAGCTACTATATTTATTTGGGTACCTATTTAATTAATTTAGTCCTCTTATCGATACTGGAAGCGCAAGAAAAGTACGTCACTAGTCAAAATAGCTACGCCATGGCTTTCAAGCAAAAGGGGATGGTGCAATAAGGTAGGTACGACACAAATTAGAGCAATTTAACTTTTGAACGTATCTCGACCTACGTGATTTAAGTATGGGTTATGGAATAAAGATAACTAAGTATGTATGTAGGTATGCTTAGATTACCTAGACGGTGGGTATTCTATCAAAGGCGTTTAAATTTTGATTTATTTCGTCTGACCACAGTACATGAGAGAGCAGTATGGAAACTGCACACACACATGTGCAAACTCGTCATGACGCGGTCGTGACGCGACACTCAGTACTAGCATTTACGCGAAACCCCCTTATGGGCTCGTCGAGGCGCATGATTGTGTGAGTGAGTCGTTTTCGAGCATTTGTAGGTAAAGTTTTCATACTGCTGTGCCCCAAGCCCCAGCCTTTCTATGTATTGTGGTTTAACTCAGGAACAGGTGAAGCTTGTCCATCAGATAGAGTTTGGAATGCATCACTATCAGGCGATCATTTTTCTTCTAGTCTCTAGAAGAGCCCAGTCCTGTTCTATGTAAGTATGGATTATAAATTATACTGGCAGCATACTTGTTTCAACCAAGTAAGTCCAGTTTTCGCGTAAATATTGGGAGAAAAAGTAGCCTATGTGTTAATCCAGATCTCAAGCTATCTGCATTCTAAGTGTCTTCGCAATTGGTTAAGCAGTTTTTGCGTGAAGGAGTAACAAGCATACTTACTCAAAACTGGTTGTTTACGCAACCAACCCTATAACTGCCTTTTTGAGTGCCTTTAAGCCGTGGGTTTCCTCACCGTAGATGACTTTCTTCACCGTAGAAACGATGTCAATATCGTTCCATTTCTTCCGTTTCGTTCCGTTACCGTTCGTTTTTTTTTCATAAAAAATACTGGTGCATGGTCAGCCTGGATTTCCAACTACGATCTGCAGAATGAAATGTGGGAAATTTACCACTAGACCACACTGCTCTAATTACATTAGTCTTTCACCCATATAATATTTGTAGGAATTTTATTTATGAATAGCTAGCTGTTTTAGCCCCGCAGTTTTACCCGCGTAGGTCCCGATCCCGCGGAAATATCGGGATATAAAGTAGCTTATGTATTATACAGGTTTTCAGCTACATGTATTCCAAGTTTCACCGCAATCAGTTCAGTGATTTATGCGTGGTTGAGTAACTAAGTTACATATTCATGAAAACTTTCTCGTTTATAACATGAGAAGAATATTATATACGAGTATACATTATGGTATATAGTACATTGAAAAATAATGTTTCTTTAGTCCTATGAGGTTTGTGGACGCCTGAGGCTACGTTTCTTTATAATTAAATTAATTTCACAGAAGCTTTAGGTGAAAACATCTTTTTGATAAAAAATAAAAGGAATTTTTAATTTCATTCAATGTTTTTCTGCTTAATTATAATTTAATGTCAGACATTACTAATGTTTGAAATATACATTCTTTGAAATAAATTAAAAATTATACCTAGGTACCTTATACCTACTTATATTATCTACTTACTTCCAAGTACAGACTTTTTGTCCTCTCTTCCTTTATTATAAGAATAAAAATAAAAAAAGAATTAAAAAAAACCCTGTGACGAACACACAGCGCCATCTAGCCCCGTGGTAAGCTGCTAAGCTTGTGTTACGGTGACTAGACAAGGGATATACTATTTATATTTATTTTTCTTTTGTAAATGTGTACATATTATACATAGAAATACGCCCAGCCCACATACAAATAATTATTTTTAAGCATAAATATTTGCACCCCGCGGGAATCAAACCCGCAACTTTCTGCATTGCAGCCAAGCGTTCGCCGGACGCACCACAGAGGTCGAAGAAGAATAGAAGATAGATAGATATAGATCAGTAGGTACCTACATACATAGTGTAAGCTAGCGCTTAGGATTGATATTTTCCTTAATACTAGCTGCGCTGAGCAGTTTGCCCGCGTAAATTCTAGTCCTGTGGGAATATTAGTATAAAATGTAGCCTTTACAGGGCTCAAGTTATCTACACGCTGACTTTCATCACAATCGGATAAGTATTCGGTTTTGCGTGAACGAGCATGAAATACAGACACACTCGCAAACTTTCATTATTATAATATCCCGTATATCAATTTTCATCGCAATTGCTTCAAAAGTTTTTTGCGTGAAAGAGTAATAAAGTCACTTACATACAATTTACCTAAGTACAAAAACATTTTCAAAATTCTCAATTAATTACACTCAACCGTGGCACTTACTTCATTACCCTTCAGTATTTCATTCAGGGTCTAAAATCCTTAATATACGGGCATGAAGAGGTCTGAAATAAATCGTCACCTATTTAATGGGCCTCCTTCACCGTTGAACGTCCCCGACAATAAGGGTGTATCATCGTGTGCCATAAAGTAGCTTCTTACAACGACCATCTGTGTTTATTTTTAGATGTTTCTGATATAATGCTTTTCCTGTAATGACACTATTTAAGAGGTGACATTGTTTTAGTTTTTCAGGGTAGAGGCATTGCTTTAAGTCAATAAGAGCGGTGTTGGTCTAGTGGTAGATAACCCGACTTTCATTCCGAATGTCGTGGTTTCAAATCCCGGCTGCGCACCAATGTCTTTTTCTTTAAGAAAAAATTATATGCGCTATTAACATCGCCCTTACGATGAAGGAAAACATCGTGAGAAAACCCGCGGCTTAAAATTACGCACAAAGGCCCAATAGTAGGGATAATTGCGGAAACACACAGTTAAAACTTTTTAAGTCAATAATAATAATAAGATCCGGGGCTCCATAGCCCCGTGATACTGGACTCTAGCCCCAATCTATTTTACTTGCTTAGTCTAGAGCTTAGTTTGGGGCGCAATCTAGCCTCAAACTAGGCACTAGGCTTGGACTATGGGTACTAGATGACGGATATACTTCATATCAATTATAGTTTATTTTGTAAATACATAACATATTATGCATAGAACGATACCTAGACCAGATACAAATAATATTAATTTTTAGGCATAAATATTTGTAACCGATAGGAATAGAACCCGCAGCTTTCTGCATTGCAGACAGGCGTTCACCCTACGCGCCACAAGGGCCGTCATTTTTAAGAATATTATTCATTATATAACTATGTACCTAATAAATATACAGGTATTACCATCGTTCTAAAAATGACAAATAATAGAACTTTTTAACCTGTCCTATTTTTGCCTAGAGGTTGCTAATTTTAAATATAAATTACCTCGACGTTTCGGTACGGGTTACAGCAGCCGTGGACGCGTAACCGGGACTCTAACACCACACAAGCAAACAAACACCATCTCACTCTAAAATGCACATACTCGTACTTCTGGCTCCGTTCAGTCGTGGTAAATAATGAAACTTAAAAAGTTAATTTAAAATTATTTCCATTTGGACTTATGATTTCCACAAATTAATTCATTGCTCACATTACTCGTTGAAAAGTCAAAAGAAAATCATATCACAGTTCAGAATATTCCAGACGAATAGGGGACAAATTCCTCAAAAGTCAGAGCCCTCTTGATTAATTTACAAGGGTCTATAAGCCAGATTAAAAGTTCTCGAACCAAAGAATTTGCTTGCCTTCGAGATACTGTATTAATTTAGTTTCAAGTGAAGACTTGAGGAATGTCTTTGTCTAATTAATAAGCATTTGAATTATGAAGAAATTCCTGAACGATTTCATTTTATTTTTAAACTATTTTTCGTTATTTCACTTGTTTAAGTAAAGTAATTAGAGAGTTCGGCGATACCTGCCATCTTCATAATTGGAATGTTTCCCTGTAGCTAGATTGAGGGTCTGACTAGCAATATACCTACCTACTAATACTATAAATGCAAAAGTTTGTATGTTTATGACTTTTTGGCAAAACAGCTGAACCGATTGCAATTTTGCCGACCCGAAAGATACCGAAAGTACAATAAAGAATTAAACTACTAAAACATCCAATATTTGTAGTAAATACTGATATAGAAAACCAAATTTAACTTCTAGCCCAATACTTACTTTCATCTCTATTAGTAGTTAAATTGAACAGAGAGATAACTGCGTAGTAAAAGTTAATAAAAGCTTGTTAAAGCTTGATGAGAAGGTTTACGGTGTTTGTTATTGGGGTGGGAATGGTGTTTTAAAGGTAACTAGTGTTGTGCTCTTAACGTTTTATTTCGTCTAGTATACGACTCTTTAACAGTCTGTCTTTAGCAGTGTTCAAGGGTTTTAAGACGGCGATATATGATAATTATGGGTCCTTGTCCGATTGCATAGAAATGAGCGAGATGGAATTGCATGAAAAAATCTACAAATTCTCATAAAATCCGGATGAACAGGGTGTCCCGAGAATGGTCAATAAGCCGAAAATTCCAAAGTTGTTCATCTAGACGACTACAACAACCCCTTTTCGGCTTAAATGGTCATCATCGGAACACCCTGTAAGAATGGTCTTCCTTGAAACACATTGTAAGTATTCGTCGTTTTTGGGGCGATAGTTTATTCTGAGATTTTGTTCACAAAATTACTTGTTAAAATATGTATAAATAAATATACTGCACGACATTATTTTATTCCAATTCATATTATCATTTATTGGTAATAAATAAATTACATTTTAAGTGAATACTTAGCCCCATCCAGGGTTAGTTTTTAAGCCTAAAGTCCCGCAAGTTCGCAAGTTCGCAAGTTTTTTTTGGGAACTTGCGTGGCCGAGCGGTATAGGCACTGGAATATTGATCCAGGGACGCGAGTTCAAATATCGCCGCAAGTGAATATTTGAAGATGAATTTTTCCTTTAAAATATTTCTAGTAAATATGCCTTGAGCAATAAAAACAAACTTACGAAATATGCTTTTGTCAGAATGTTGGTCCTTTTCAGGTTGTAATAAAAATTGGGATACAGGTTCAATGAGCATACAGATACCTATCGGGAACGTTGGGAGTAGGCTTGCTTAGCTAAGTTTTTGTTTTTGTAAAATATTTGAAATATGTATGCTAATATTATTTACTTTTAATTTGAAATAAATAAAATAAAATGGTACTTAAATCTAGTAAAATGTCACAAATAATATAATATTCTTTACTCATCGCAGAACTACCAGTATAAAATATAGTTTCTTAAACCAAACAAATAACACCACATTAGCAAACCCAAGAAGTTAAAAAAAGCAGAATGCTTCGCACGATTCCGACCAGTAAGTACCCACAATAATTAGCCTTTTCATCTAATTTCAGATGATTTATACTTACCAAGCATCTTTTAATCCATGCTAATGGCACTGTAGTTTATGACTTTCCCAGCACCTTTATACAAGGCTGACAGATCGGTTTAATAACAATACGCAGTACGTCGCTCTTACGGTGTTTTCCTTCACCGTAAGAGTGATGTTAATATCGCACATTTTTTATCTCGTCTCTTCTTCTTCAGCAGCATGTATTTGCCCACTGCAAGGCAAATGCCTCTCCAATTTCCCTCCACACACCTCTGTCACTGGTTCTCCGATGCCAAATCGCCCAGCATGCGATTTTATGTCATCTGGCCGACATTTTTTATCATTGGAATAAAAATTAAGGTATCACCCACCAAACCAATATCGCCCAATAAACGAGTACTACCTACAATAAATTTCAAATAAATCAAATCACACTACACCATCAAGTATTCAATTCGTTTCAATAATTCATAGTTGACTTCATTACAGGGAATTAATTCATGGACCCGACCACGCATCAATTAACCAATTAAGTAATTAATTGACGCAAATAATAAATAACGTAACATTCCCTGTACACCTATTTGATAATATTGGTGAATGTAACAAAAGGTACGTACGTTATATCATTGAAAATATTTTTAATAATCCAGGTAACAATAACCATTAATATTTAAGACTGGTGTATATGCATATTCGGTTCTTTAACATTTTCCAAGTAAGAAATAGGGTATGACCAAACCGTGTAGACCCGTCATAGAATAATGCTATCCTATTCTTCTCCGTGGATGTGACCGAAGGCCTAACGGTTGAAAACTGAAAATGAGAGGTAACTCGAAATTCTTATTCTTTCAGTATTCGACCGGGTGCGGGTTTGTTTGTTTAAGACGACGATAGATGAAAATTATCGGTCCTATTCCGATTGCATAGAAATGAGCGAGATGGAATTGCTTGAAAAAATCTATAATTTCTCGTAAAATCAATCATTAACGATGAATAAAATAATTTTTTTTAAATGTGATGTGGAGGTTCTATGTATTGTACTTTCTAATGTTATGATGCTTAAAAAAGAATATAGCGGTTAAGAATTTAGAAGGATAATTGATTTATTTTGTAATTCCTGTGTAGCTCAGTGGTTAGAGCATTCGCCTGGTTAGAGCGAAAGGACGCAGGTTCGAATCCTGTCATGGGGGTTTTTTGGAAATATATTTCCTTGCTAAAAATATTTCTATGTTTAAAATGCCTTGAGCAATAAAAACAAAAAGAAATATTAAACAGGGGTAACTTTGGTATGGGTGGTATAAACTTGGTATTGGGTGGTATTTAAAGTTATTTTTTTTTGTTTTAGAAATGAAGGGGGCACTTTTTGTAGCATGTACAATAACATAATATATTGTTTTAAGATGTATTTGATACAGGTTATGAAGAAAAATATTCAATCGGGAGGGATTAATTCTGCTCGATTCACATCAGTCGCGTCCTTAAAGTGTGTTGTATGTTGCAGTATTAGGGATGATTAGACCGTCACGAGCGCTGGCCGGGTCCAAGTCCAT
Organism: Idaea dimidiata; assembly: GCA_949358125.1. NCBI lineage: Eukaryota > Metazoa > Arthropoda > Insecta > Lepidoptera > Geometridae > Idaea > Idaea dimidiata. The sequence goes on along the minus strand of OX442339.1, from coordinate 5,934,223 downwards.
TGCTCGGTGAGGAGACCGATCGACTCCTCACCGAGCAATGGACAACGAAGCTCGTGCTCGTGACTGTCTAATAGTATAAATCATCCCTCAAATATACTGTCGGAAATCCGTTGTCTAGTTGTACCTTTAGTACGAGTCTAATAGCCTAGTTTCGAGTATTTGTAGACAGCGCCATCTAGCGATACTTGCAATACCTCTAAGGCCACCACACACAACAGTCGTCGCAAGTGAGTTGAGCCAAGCATTCATAAATTAAGGAGACTCGAGCGTTCCAACCATGTAAATGTAGCCATCGAATACAGCAGATTTAATTACCCCGCTCCAACGAGCCATGTGATTGTCGGCGCGGCGTGTCATTTACAAAAGCTACACAACACTAAACCTTTGGGAATACAGCGTCTAGTAAAACCTAGATTTATGATCATAACTAGCTGCGACCAGCGGTTTAACCCACGTAGATCTTAAACCCGTTGCAAATAAAAGCCTTTTAATAATTCAGATCTCCAGCTATACCCATGTATACGAAGTTTCGTCACAATCGGTTCAGCAGTTTTTGCGTGGAGGAGTAACAAACATGCTTACTTACTTACATAGAAACTTTATGATTTGTAAAAAGTATAGTAGGACTAACTGTGCCCCGCGGTTTCACCCGCCTAAGTCCCGTTCTTGCGAAAATATCGAAATAAAAGTTATTCTACCTATTTTCTAAGTTTCATCGGAATCGGTGCAGTAGTTTTAGCATGAAAGAGTAACAAAGTCACATACATACATTACAAACTATATAATATTAGTAATATTATTGTACCTACGAAAATATCATGATTACAGAAGTGAAATTTACTGTAGCATTATCTAATTAGTTAAGGTTTAGGCAACTAATTAGTTTAAGTTTAGGCAAATAATTAGTTTAGCATAGCTACGCATAGTTGGGTCAGGTTTTCACATATAAACGTCCACCACAAGCTTTGCCAGCTATATATCCACTTTTTCTTTTAGAAGGTAGAATGGCTAATGAAAAGAATTGAAAGAAATATACTTTTTATAATTAAACAGTTTTAACTTTATCTGCAGTTCTGTGGTCTGTAATTACAGACCCAACTTGTATACAACTATGCTATAAATTGTTCGAAGCAATTAAGCTTGTAATATGCGGTCCGTGAAAGATTGCCCGAGTAGGTGTATGTACCAAGTATACAGCTACCTTTAATTATGTTAATAAATTTTATTACAATACACTTGATATCGTTTTAATTAAGTTTTATTATGTTACTAAGTCCCCGTAAGTTCCGTTTCCGCGAGATTAAAAAGTTTTTAAAAAGATTCCAGGTTTCCAGCTACCTATATTCCAAGTTTCATCGCAATCGAATCAGCGGTTTTTACGTGATTGAGGAACAAACACACATACATACACACAATCTTTCAGCTTTATAATATTAGTAGGATAGAATACTACAAAATAACTACAATAGTGAATTCTCTTGGATATTCTAAGTAAGATCATCTAAACCATTTTATTACGTATTTTTCATACAAATAACTTTATGAAATGTTCACATCTCTGAAATGTAGTGTCGTAGATAAATAACAATGAAATTAAACAGTCCCCTTCGTTACAGTAACTGGATAGTTTGTTGTCCAAACACGTACCTAGACCCTAGTTGAGAGTCAAACCCGCTTTGTCTTACCTTGTTCACATTAGAGCGGCATGCGACAAAGATTACGACAGCAAAATGTTTTACCTTTCAAAACAGTTCTATAATATTGTATTTGTATTATACATTATGTTCATTACACATTTGTCCCCTAAATTAGACAATTTTGCCAGGATTTCTGCTTCAGACATCATCATCCAAGCAATGTTCCCGGTTGCATCTCTCTCGGCAGCCCGGGTTCCGCTGATATTTTATGTTCTAGTATAAACATACATGTATATCTAGACAAAAATATAAAAACTAATGAACATAAGACAATTATCATACAAAACGTGTCTATTTTATATTCTAATCTAATCTTACTAATATTATAAACGCGAAAATTTGTATGTATGTCTGTGCGCTTGTTAGTCAATCATGCAAAAACTACTGAACCGATTGCGATGAAACTTAGAATATAGGTAGCTGGAGACCTGGAATAACACATAGGCTACTTTTTATTTAAAAAAAAAAAAAAAAAAGCTGTTGATCCACAGGTATAACAACTAAAACAACTTGAACTAGAAAAAAACCAGTAATATGAACCGATACAACATAAAAAAATAATTTAAAAATTAAAAAACCGACTTCAAAAAGAAAAAAAATAATTTAAAAAACAACAAAAAACAAAAAAAGAATTCATAAAAATGACCAAAATAACCTTTACATAGGTACAGTGCCACCGACTAATAAATCTGTTTTATCATCTGAAGTCGGGCAGCCAAACTAAGTACAATATGGAACCAACCAGTAAAACTGCCCGACTTCAGATGATAAAACAGATTTATTAGTCGGTAGCACTGTACCTATGTAAAGGTTATTTTGGTCATTTTTATGAATTCTTTTTTTGTTTTTTGTTGTTTTTAAATTATTTTTTTTCTTTTTGAAGTCGGTTTTTTAATTTTTAAATTATTTTTTTATTTTACCCTTTTTAGTATACCTACCTACCTAAAAATCAACAATATTGTTACCCTAATTTTAATTATTAAGGAGTTTGCTGATGAGAAGGTGGTTTCAGGTGCCGCATCAATCTGTACTTAGTTCTTTAGGGGTCTATTCTTTTTGGTAGAAGTCCAAAAATGAGTAATTTATTGAATTCTGAGATGCTATCCTGTCCATGATTCCGAAGATACTCATTAGATCCTTACCAAACTTTCATGGGACCACCTCGCAGCTTCCACCTTTCCATTAAAAAAAGAATCATTTCAATCGGTCAAGCCATCTTTGAGTAATCGATAAACAACTGAATTGATTAATGCGTTTTGAGGAGCATTTACGTTCATCACTCCGAAGACCCTCATCAGATCCACATCAAATTTTTATGGGACCATCTTGGAGCTCCCACCTATCCATTAAAAAAAGAATCATTTCAATCGGTCAAGCCATCTTTGAGTAATCGATAAACAACTGAATTGATTAATGCGTTTTGAGGAGCATTTACGTTCATCACTCCGAAGACCCTCATCAGATCCACATCAAATTTTTATGGGACCATTTTGGAGCTCCCACCTATCCATTAAAATAAGAATCATCTTAATCGGTCAAGCCCTCTTCGAGTAATCGGTTAACATACAAAAAAAAAAAATTATACATACAGACGAATTGATAACCTTTTTTTGAAGTCGGTTAAAAATAGGCATCATAAATAACGTGCTAGTATTAAATTAAAATTTGCTAGACAAAAGTTTATGTGCGACAGGCAATTTTATTAAAAGTAGCAGTCGCTGGTACATTAATGTGCACAGTATTGCATTTCAGTAAAAGTTGTTGGTTAATTAACCCGAAAAGTAGTTCGAGTTTAGTCTCTCCGCACGATATGCCTCGAGCTAAGAACTTGGTACGAATTAGGTTTGTACCAAATAGGTTGTTCGCCATCATGAACAACTTTTATCTTGTTGTTTATTTCTTTACTGCGCCCCGCGTAAGTCCCGTTACCGCAGGAACATCAAGATAAAAAGCCTATGTGTTATTTTCGGTATCCAGCTACCTATATTCCAAGTTTCATCGCAATCGGTTCAGTAGTTTTTGCGTGATTGAGTAACAAACACACATACATACATTCAACTTTTTAATATTGGTTGGATTTTTTTTTGTTGCCTTGTCTAAACATATACGGAGCGTTTGCGTAAAGGTGATATAGCAAAATATCAATTTTTAAATAACCTGGTATAGATATGTTTATAGGTACTTATGCAATATTTTATGAAATTGATTAGAAACCAAGCTAAAAATAACGATCCGCGGATGGAAACCAACGACATCATGCTCACTCTTAAATGAAATGAAATTGTTTAGGTATTTGCATTTAATATATAAAGAATTGGTAGGTATGTACACATTCATTTATCATTTTAGTTATTTAGCAAACAACCGATTCCATTCTAAAAACTATAATATTTAACTAACAGGTTCCCGCGGTTTCGCCCGCGTAAGTCCCGATCCCGAGGGAATATCGGGATCAAAAGTCTCTTAAGTTGGAACAAAACACACAAGGAGTCCATCGCAGACAAACAAAGTGACTCGTAATTTATATTATTGAGATTTTGCAAGTGTTTATAGAATGAAACCGTATTAATAATAATAATTGGCCTTTTCATCTAATTTTGATGTTTTATACAACGCAAGCAACTTTTAATCCATGCTATTTTTTGGCGCTGTATAGTGCCCGGGACGTTGTCAGGTGGAGTAGGCTTGCCCAGCACCTATACCGCCCTCCCAGCCTAGTCAGCCGTGCCTAGAGGAAAGAAATAGTCAATACGTTTAAAAAACGAAACCGTATTATAATATGTTTATTCTGAAATCCAACAAAATTTAAGTGAGTACAATTTCTAAAGTTTGGGGTTGCTGGAGAGATGCTCTACAGCAGCCCCTAATTAAATTGGCTGTACCTTCTTACCTCTTGAGGTACAATTTTTTTTAAGTAAGTACTAATTAAGTACATATTGCGTACAATTTAATCATGTAGTTTTATTCAGCAAAACGAATGTTGGGATTTCTGTGGAGCATCACTTACAAATTCCTACTGTAGGAATTCTCAATTGACACACTTCCAAAACGTCGCAACAACACAAGGTGTTGCACATTTGTCAATCGCGGCCCACTTCCCTCCAACCCGCTTCCATTCCCCATTCAGCTCACATATTTCTGAATATATGATGTCATTACTTTTTGGTTACGTTTCACTTGTTTTAGAACCAGACAATTTACTGATATGACGAGCTCAACATTATTTATTTTACGTTATGAAGGAAAATAAAAGGTTTTCATCTACCATGTCGTGCAAATATTTATTTTATTTCAACATTTCGTTATGTTTGTTTCGGTTCTCGTGTATTATTTGATTGACGGTTTAATTTGCATTTTTATTTATTTTGTTTTGTTTTTTTTTATTGTATTGATTTTGATTGCTATTGATTCGTATTTTACTTTAACACGAACAAGTTAGCGTTTTGGCTCAGTGTTGACAAGTAAATAATAGCGACTAATATTTCGAATAGTATTCGAAACTAATTAAAATAATGAATACTTAATGAGCTCCATCTCTGTTTTTTTTTTTTGAGAACACTAAATCTGAATATTAAAAACAAAATGAATTTCTAAAAATCGTAGAATTCAAGTTTTTGGCCTAGGCGTGTAGAACATCCTTTTAACACTTTAATGTATTAACTAAGATATCAATATAAATAATTAGAAAGGTGAACTGCTTGTATTGACTGGATCGGTTTTACCCTAAGACCAATTACTAAGTTTAACAATAGACAAAAAAAAACAAATGATATTAAAGTTAGAAGTCAAATTCAAAGAAAACTTATAATGTTAAAAATGTATCTGTAGAAATTTATAAATACAGAAACAGTACTTTGATAGATGGAAAAATAACTTTAAAACCTATTTTCGACGGAATGATTTATGTTTATAAAACTTTATAAATATTTAAACTTCACGAAATTGTTACAGAAACAAAAATGTATTAAAACTTTCCCTGTCGAAAAAAATCTGCTTTTCAAAAAAAGTTTCAAACATTCTTCGCGTTTGGAACGTTTAAAATGTCGGCGTAGAATTTTGTGGGAAACCGTTTGACCTCATTTCGAAAACTTCTCCTTTGCTAAGATTGATGTTGAGAGAAAATACTTCTTAAATAAATGAATCTTTCTGAAAGACGTTTGAGGTTGTATACGTACGGGTGGAGTAGGTACACTAGAATGAAATGGCTTACATTTGTATGGAATTAAATTCACTTAGCTATAAGTTAATGCTACTTTGTATGAATTTTAATAGATCTTACATGGTCGTTTCAACCTGGTCGTTTAGCAATCCGCTTATAACAACAATTACTACTAAATACGTATTTACGGGGTACGTATTTACCATATTTGTTAATAAAGGTTGCCTGGAAGAAAACGCTTTCAGCGATAAGGCCGTCCATTTATACAACTTACACTTTTAGCTTTGTCTTAACTTAATGTAATGTAAATATTTGTGTTTTGTTGTATTGTTTTCTGTTGTACAAACATAGTTATTTTATATCTATCTAACTGTAAGTTAAATAATGCTAGCTAAAAACAAATCATATGTAGGTTATAGCTATATTAGTAGTGACCTTTCCCTACCAATTTGTAATTTTGTCGCGCTGCTAAATTCCTATATATCAGAGCTACAAAATTACAAATATTTTTTCAAAGTAGCACAGTGTAACCAAATCGTTTCCATTCTACAAACGGATTTTCCTTTCACAAACACATTTCCGCTATCATAAAACCTTCAGTATGACATGTGAAATAGTTGGACTTATATCATCAGAGATCACGTACTGCCGACTCAGAGCGGGAGTCATTTGCTGTTATTACAGTCGCTGGTCGCACATGTTTCCTCTATTTTTCAATATTGTATCACGCGGACAGATTGTTGCTAATTTTCTTTTTCTTCAGGCGTGATTTGTAGTTGTTTTTTTAATAAATGATGTTGGGATTTAGAACCAGGACCATGTAGAGTCAGAAATGGATTTAAGGTACCAAGAGCATATGTTATTAAAGTTTTATTTTGTTCAATAAGGTTCAGTCATTGCTGGTAAAGCTGCTGAATATCACTACAATGCCCTAACTGTTAATAATTTCACGCAGAATAACCAAAAATTACTAAACCGCTATTGATTAAATTTTAACCTTGAAATATGCACCTGGTACCCTAAGTTCTTTGCTGACCGTACATAGATAAATACATAGTTAAATTAACACTTTCTTTGCACAACCAACAACAATTATACAATCAGTTTACATTATAATTTATAGGTAAAACAAATACACAGAAAGCTTAAAAAGGTACATCGGTATTTACTGGCTTTTTCATTTAATGTTAGTTTTTTTATCAACTTTTATCCCTACTATTTTAAGTTGTTATAGAACGGAACATTGATAGGTGACATAGGCTTCCTGATGGGTAAACCTACCTAGGTATGTTTAGTTAGTGATCCCCAGAGGTACCTACTATCTACTTGGTTACTTAAAAGTCATTTAAAAATAGTTAAACGTAAATCTAGATTTAAATAAATTGCAATCCACTTCAAACTTTACAATCAAATGCTTTCGTTGGAATCAATACCAACTGAATAGGAAACTTCTATCATTCCCTTACTGTATGAAAGTGGAGACCCAGCTGATATAGCCAATTACAGACAGATAAGTTTGCTACAGACTACCTACAAAATCATTACTCAACTTATTTTGAAAATAATACGGTATATGTTAGAATTAAATCAACCAAGAGAGCAGGCTGGTTTCAGAGTAGGATATATTCTACTACACACCACATTTTTAGTAGCCAAGTTATTGAAAAGTACATTGAATATGGATAGTCCTTGTATACAGCGTTCATCGATTACTCGAAGGGTTTTGATTGGAAATATCACAATAACCTTTGAGAATCACAAGAAGAACAGAGAGTTCAAAAAAAATATTTTTAGGCAAATATATTCAAATAGGAAAGCCACAGTTAAGTTACAAAAAAAAAAGACTTCCCTTAACTATTAAAAGAGGTGTAAAATAAGGAGACCCGTTTTCACCTAACCTACTTACATCCCTACTAGAAAGGATCTTTCGTAAGTTGGACTGGAACAGCATTATGAGAAAGAGTAAATGAAGAGAACCTTAATCACTTACGGTTCATTGATGACATTGTGTTGGTCTGTGAGTCTCATAAACAGCTATGGTATATGCTTCAAATACTTAGCACAGAAAGTAAAAGGTGTGATATTGAAATTAATGCAAAGAAAACATGTGCTGTGATCAACGGTGACAGATAAACCATAGTAATCAACTCGAAGGAGATAAAATATGTCGACGAATACACATACCTAGGCCAGCATATTACATTTTGGGACCAGACATTGATGGAGGTAAATAGAAGGATAAAAATAGCTTGGAGAAAATACTGAAACATATTTTTTAAAGCGAAGCTACCTACCAAACTAAAGAGAAAAGCCTTAGAAATAGTAATATTACCGACTCTACTCTACGGCTGTCAAACGTGAGCTCTCACTGCTAAAATCATAAAAAGCCTACAAGTTTTCTAAAGCCTACAAGTTTTGATTGATTGATTGATTAATTCTTTATTGCAACACACAAAAAATAAACAATATACAACAAAAGAAAAAATAAACATAAAAAACTTAAAACCAGGTGGCACAATAGGCGGCCTTATCGCTTTAAAGCGATCTCTTCCAATCAACCTTTGGATGGAAAAGAAGTGAAGAATGATGAAAGGTAGGGTGTTCAGACAGGAGAAAAATACTTGATAAGTTTTACAATCCACAAACATTTGTTAACCCATTCTTTCGTAAAACAAATCCACTTAAAAAACAAATGGAAACTTAAAGCGAAAAAGAATCATTTCCAAACGATTGTTGTATTCTAAGATACAATCACAAAGGTCGGAATCCTTTGTTGGTACGAAATCACGGAATCAGAATCGAGGATTGATAGCAGTGTGCCGATCACAAAGACAAGCTGAGAATCTCGCCAAGTACGATCTATCAATTAGTTTAATTGGATTCTTTCTTTGTAATTTTTTTCCCTTCTGTTTGCATCGACCTAGAGTTTTAATGTTAGTCGATTTGCTCGTCTCTAAGCTTTGTCATTCGATTTGAGTTTCATTGTTTTATAATCCATGTTGTATTGACTGTCATTAAATAAACATTTTAAAACTCACAAGATTTGAACGCATAATTATTTCCCTCGGGATCAAGATCATTGTAACGTGATGGAAACGTCTAGGTAAGAGAATTTAAAAGTAATTGTACGCGAATAAGACCCGGGAAAAATAATTGTTATTAAATAGTTAACTTGCAAGGATGATATTACCAATAAATATAATACTTAAAAAAGGCATCACAATATCAAACTGAATTATCATTGAAAGTAGGTAAGTTTTTGCACCCTATAAGCCCGGTTCTAAAATAATCTGCCCCTAAGGGCATTCAGCTCCGGCTTTTACTACTAAAAGACGACCAAAAGGGTTTTTGTGGAGTTTAACAACCACCGGTCTAAGTCCTAGCGCCAAAAGTAAGTACCTACCTTAACTGGGACTATAGTGTCCCATTCTAAAAGGATTTGTGGTTCACTTTCTTAAAGGGATTGGTGGTATTAAGTGCATAATATATTATATCTACTATAATTTATTAAGGGCTGATTTTTCAATCTCTTCAAATCACTAGATAGAGATGTAGCTGACAGATAAAATGTAACACCACCGAATAAAAAACGTAACTATGATATTAAAAAGAAACAAAATTTAAGGGCTTTTATTTGGTTGGGTTCGAACTTATTCGACAGATATATTTTATCTGAGGAATGAAAAATCGGCGTTAAGTAGGTTAATCTTATCTTATCTTATTTCTTACTAATACTATAAACGCGAAAGTTTGTATGTATGTATGTCACACAAAAACTACTGAACCGATTGCGATGAAACTTGGAATATAGGTAGCTGGGGACCTGGATTAACACACACATTTGAACGGGACTCACGCGGGTGAAACCGCGGGGCGCAGCTAGTGTTATCTATAGCTCTTTTCACCGACTAAGTGTAAGCGATAACTCAAGCGGTTTCTCAAACTCGATAGGATACCTATGCATTAGTTTAGTTACTTGAGTTTAATTTGTCGGCGTCTTATTTAATTCGGTTCGATTCGATAATCGAACCGAATGCAACAAGACGCCTACAAACTCAATCTCAGCATTTAATTTAAACAGACAAACCCATTACAAGGAACTGGATTTGCAGGAAAAGTTTCTTAATCTTCTCCCATTTTAGTTTCCTCATAAATGTGAGAAACAACATACGGGGTACCAATTCAGTGGCGTATGCTCATCTTCAATTTGAAATAACTAGACAAGCCTAAGTTGGAGTCCCACGCTAACATGAGTTGGTAGCTAATTCGTTTATCCAACTAATATTATAAATGTGAAAGTGTGTGTGTTTGGATGTTTGTTACTCAATCACGCAAAAACTATTGAACCGGATGCAATGAAACTTGGAATATATATAGGTAGCTGGATACCGGGAAGAGCACATAGGCTACTTTGTATCCTGATATTCCCGCGGAACAGGACTTACGCGGGTAAAACCGCGGGGCGCAGCTAGTAATGTATATTTTTTTTCAAACAATAATTTCCACTTTTTGACCCATTTAGAGATGGAATTTCCAAATTCTGTTCTTATAGTGAAAATGTAGGTTTACAAAAACTATAATTATTTTTAAGGAACTAAAACTGCTCCATAAATTGAAGAGGATCTGACGGAGATGGAGTTGTTTGAAGCCGCCGCCACTGATACGACCGCTTTCTTTAGTAATAAGTCCGGAAGTGCTAAAAGATTCAATGGCAAATAGGATAAGTTTAGCCATTACATCCGACTTTGTCTTCTTCTTTCATAAATGGGGCCGCTAATCTCGTTTATCTGAAGATATTTTAAACTATGGCTAGTTTTCACTAGATTTTAAGACAGTCCACCTTTTGGCTGCTGACAACAAACAAATTGTGTTTGCGCTTTTGATTCTAAACTTTGCGGTTCATCGGTTTTGCATTTGATTTTGCGATTAGGGATGATTTTAAATTTAAACATAATTGCAGTAAAAAGTTAAAATCTAATGGTGATTGCAAAATTCTGTACGCTACAGGGTTTAAACCTGCAATATCTACAAATTCGTTGAAGTGCGTCTTAGCGCTTCCGATCTAAATATAAAAATTAATTTTTAAGGTCTTAAATCTTTAGTTTGTCGTTAGAGTACTTAAAATTAAATATTAGTTCAAGTATTTTTCATAATTAAACAATTAAAATGTAATTTTCCCCAACACAATTCATTAATATTTTCAAAGATAATCTTCTCAGAAAAATCTAATAACAAGATGCGAAATTTCCTTGACCCAAATACCGTATTTGTACATTAGTGTCCGAAACGCTCCGGCTTCGACTTTGTATAGCCGAATCTTAAATAAAATTCACCTTTTATTTCACTGGCCGAAACCACTTACCGAAGCCGAATAAAACTGATGATATTTAAGTTTTTTTTTATAAAAATAGCATTCCGCACCGAGATTCGAAGTCGCACTTCGCTCGAGTCATTGTTCCACGTGGCTCGACCTGCTTACATTTTATTTATTGGCCCTATTATACATACAAATTTTGATAATTATCTTGTGTTTGAATTATTTATTTTTATGTCTTAAGAAAACCAGCAGCTAGCGATACAATAGAAATAGAAAAGCCAATAAAGGGTATCCATAACTAGAAATAGTGTAAATAACAATTATAATTATGATTATAAGCATTTTATCCCTTCGTGTCCATCGACATCTCATGTATGTATGTTTGTATGTCTGTGACTTTGTTACTCAATCACGCAATAACTACTGAACCGATTGCGATGAAATTTAGAATATAGGTAGCTCTCCAGCTACCTATATTCTAAATTTCATCGCAATCGGTTACCTAGCATTGACAAATTTTTGTCCCGGTGTTGCGGGAATGGGACTTACGCGGGTGAAACCGCGGGGCACAGTTATTAAACTAATAAAATAAAGATCGGAAAAATTACAATAGGTACAGTTAAACGTACTAAATGACGGTTATAGGCTACGGATGCGCCGAAATTTTCAGTAATGAAATTCGGGTTCAGTAAAAAATTTAAATTCGGTCCAACACTGTTATACAATCAACTGTAACAGCCATAGCTAAAATTACAATAAAAATAAAATTTAACTAAACCTGCTTACAGGGCAACAGTCCTTTTTCAGTTTAGGGAGGACATTATAAAGTTTTAAATACATTTTTATGTTGTTTCTGTGTTGAAAGTTGGTTCGAGCCTCGCGGGTGTTGTTTGAACTTCTTCAAGTTTGTTTTAAATTACCTCTTTTGACTAATGAGCATAGATAAGCAGGTTAAATGGTACTTTGTTTCAGTTCTGTTGTACCTACACAGAAATCCAAGGTTTTTTTTTTAAATTATTGTTTATTGCTGCATGTTTTAGTCATTAAGGCCGGCTTGCATAACGGTTCCTAAACATGTTTAAGCTGTTAAACGTGTTTAAAATCTGTCAGAATTTCAAAAACTGTCCATGTGTGGCAACATTTATTATCAATCGTCCACTTAATGAAATAGAGTCCAATGTTCAATTTCCCATAAATTATTTTAAAATTGATTTAGTTAAATATAACTAAATCAATTTTAAATGGTTTTATGCAAGTCGTCCTTAAACAATCAAACTACTTAATAATCATACTTTATTCTTATGTTTTCGCGATCTTGCATTGTTTAAAAGACGATATTTACCGGATTTTATTCGCGTTTTATTTATTAACGGCATTGCTAGTACATGCCAACGTTTCGAGAACTTTACAGTCAGCTTTATCTAGGTAGACTGAGTAAGCGAAACGTTGGTACGTGCATTGAAACAATGCCGTTGTTATTACAGTACTATTGTGTTTTATTATTTATTAATCGAAATCAAATTCATTTTCCAGTTTTAATCGCGTTGTTTGAAATGAGTTTTATTTTAATTCAATATTTATACAGAAGAAAATCTATTTACTTGTTAATCGTAATCACTTTATAATAATTATTAAATCTGATATATTTATAATTATACATGAATGAATCCCTATTTTCAAGCGTCACGCTTGAATTTCTAGACCGATTTCGTTAATTTTTTCGTGTTGTATTTGTTATGATCAGGAAAAGGTTCTTATGAAAATAAATTGCTAAATATCGGTAGTTACGCGGGTGAAACCGCGGGGCACAGCTAGTTAAAAAAAATGGGGATTTCATTAGGCAAGTTTTGTGTTCAATTTACATTTACAAATTTGAAAGCAACTTTCTTATACAAGTTTCGCCTTCACTTATCTTACACGTAAATAAATTATTAGAAAAAACTTACTTTTTAAAGTGCACTTTTTTTCTTAAATTTTGTACATTGAATTTTTCTTTTTTCTTAGTTATGGCTTCTGTCAGCAATATAGGACAATTTAGCCAATTTCTCGTACTAATAGTGAACTACCACTATTATTCTGTAATCGTTTGAAATAATTTTCAATGTGTGAAGGCTGTCGAAAAAATGGCGATGATTTTTCTCCAACCCCATGGAACATTTGTTTGTAACGTGCTTATTTCGTGTTTGGCACTGGTATTTTTATTTTCACTTAACTCGTTGAACTTAGCGTAACTAAATTGATAACATGCCGCCGAAATTAAACAACTTAAACGCAATAAAACTATGTTTTGTAAAAATAAATATTCAGGACGACGTTCCACTAACGCGTCAAAAACAAAAGTCCTACATTTAATTTCTTTAAAGAAACGTACATTTTGAATTGACTCAAATAGATTTTATTTTACACGTAACTGTCAAAGTACTTTTTACGTAATCGAAAATCACCTGCCAAAGTAGAGGCATCGCGGGATTTCAGGAAGCTACCTTCTCGATTTCTGAGGGAACGATTCATCAATCCGTAGGACAGCTAATTTTCCCAAACAATAAGTTAGGATAACACCGCCATACTTGTGATTTACCTTATTAGAACAAAATTGATGATGAGTAAATAGTTATTGATGAATTGATGATTGTTTTTACGAGTTCTTTTTGGAACATTGTTAGTATACAAGGTGTAACGAGGATATCCATTTAATCCGAAAGGGGGTGATTCTAGACGTCTAGGCGAACAACTTTTGTTCTACGACTTTTGAAAATTCGAACCTTTTTTTTAGAAAATTTTGAGGTTATAATATTTCATTGAAATAAACAGCTGTTTTGAAAATAAATTTAAAGTTTTGATTATCGTAGACCAAACTAAATGAAAGGACAAATTAAAGTCAATGACCTCCAACTCTAAGAAACAGCTGATTTTCAAGTAAACTTTAAACTTAAAATTGTCGAAAATTACTTCGCATTCCCAAAAGTTGTAGAGCAAAAGTTGTTCGCTTAGACGTCTAGAACCCCAAACTAAAACCACGTTAAAAGTTGACGAATCAAGAAAAATATATTTGTATACAATTTAATAATATGTTAAAACTAAATGAAATAAACTATTTGACTATTAACTTTTGTCAACTCCGTAGCTGTCTGATAAAATAGCATACAAAAAGGCACCTAAATATAAACAACAAGGTATAGGTACATAAAGTACAGCAATAGAAATTCTAACCGCAGCCTAAAAACAGCATATCGATCACATCCGACACGCGAACTATTTATTCTTCGTACAACAAATATTTTTGCCGATCGTAAACTTTGCCAATTCAATTACGGGCACAAAAACAAGCCACTGTAAAATAAACCTTTTGATGCTTGTGTACTGTACTGTACCGGGTAAAATGTATTGACATATTCTGCTGTTCCGAATCCGCTGAAGGCATTTTACCCGTCAACGGTATTGCACTTAGTACAGTTAACTTTATCAGTCGTTGCGTTGGGTTTACAATCTGATAATGTAATGTGATCCAGTGGACTGATTGAACAATTTGTTAATGATAAAACGTATTTCAAAATCATTTTGTGTTAAAGGTAATGGTGTTGGATACTACTGAACGAAGTCTAGTTTGTGTATTATTTTAGGTAAGATAAGATAAGATAATAACTTAAATTTACTTTTCTTTTGTAAATACATAAATACTATACATAGAAATACACCCAGACTAGATACAAATATTTATTTTTAAGCATAAATATTTGCACCCAGCGGGAATAAAACCCGCAACCTATTTATTCTTCGTACAACATTGCAGCCAAGCGTTCGCCTGACACGTCACAGAGGTCGTCGTATCTTTGCTTAGTGTATCGTAGTAAACAATAATGATGACGAATATAAATCGAAAAGTATTAATAGACAGTTAAGGTATGGTGCTTGAAATTGCCTTGTGGTTATAGTTCCATCATAGAACTTTCTTTTAGAAATGGAACCAGTGATGAAGATGGCGTGAGTTGTTTTAACATTAACAATTGTTTATGATAGAACTAGTGACAACTAACTAATCACACTCGCCACAAAATATCAGTAGTAAGTTGGCAAAATGTAAAATTAGAATTTTCTAAAAATCAAAGAACATAAGTTTCCCAACTAGACTACTATAGCCCTATACTTATTTAACTCTATATACCAGAAAACCCGGTAATTTCACGAGAATTGAAATTACCTAGACAAAGTGATATAAATTACAAACACGACCAAAACACGCGCTAATAAATCCATCTAACTAAAGCATCTAATTATCCGAAACAAAACATCTAACATTTGACTGTTTTGTTAATTTCGTGCGGCATTAGTGCGCCGTACTGCCGGCGGCAAATGGAGCGAGCGTGCTGACCGCACTACGAAATGTTTAGATTAAAACTAGAATTACTATAGAATGGGAATTTGATATGAAACAAGTATGCGGAAAATCGTAATGTAAATAAATTTCAGTTATACAAACAATTGATCAACAACCTACTTTGTAATTTCGTCTCAGGTTTTCGCGATTTTGCATAATAAAACAGGTTGGTTACAGTTAGCTTCTTCAAGGTTGTCAACCTTGAAAAACCTAACTGGAAAATAATTTCTTCTATGGTTTTCGCGATTTTGCATAATAAAACACTTTATTTATCCGGTTTTATCGCGTTTTTATTCATTATTTGAACCAAGCTTTCGCCAACTTTACAGTTGGCTTTTTCAAGGTTGACTAACTGGAAAGTTAGCGAAATCTCGGTATTTTATAATAATGACTTTATGAAATAAAACGCGAGTAAAACCCGGTAAAACTAAGCACTAAGCTTGTACTAGGGGTACTAGACAACGCATATACTACATATTTTACTTTTCTTTTTGTAAATACATATTGTAATATAGATCAGATACAAATATTTAATTTTAAGCATAATATTTGCACCCAGCAGGAATCGAACACGCAGCCTTCTGCTTTGCAGTCGAGCGTGCGCCCGACGCCCCACAGAGGCCGTCAATAAAAATCTTTACCACCATTTCAAACGAATATCTCTAAATTCTGCACCAACTTAGTTCAAATAAAACAAACACTGTTTGCTGTCGTGGCGGCATCAAATAAACTGCAAACTGTGTGAATCCTGAAGCTTGTTTGTTATACCCGGAGGCGTCCAACTCTTTACCTTTGTTCCCTGAAACTTTCTCAAACTAAGATATTTCAGACCGACACACCGTTATCTAGCTAGTACCTTACTTATATTCAACCGCGAAGTCCCGTTCTCGCGAGAATAAAACGTAGCCTACGTCCGTCTGGAACGTCCCATCTATTTCTATACCAAAATTCATTAAAATCGATTTAGTAATTTAGACTTGAAAGCATAACAGACAAAAAGATTCAGTTACTTTTGCATTTATAATATTAGAAAGGATGAACGGTCTACCATTTGAAAATATAAATGTTTTGCTTTTCGATGAGACCACCTTCTTTAATGAATATAAACGATGTACCTAAGAACTTTAATCTTTGATTTCTTATTCTTTCGGTATAGTAGTGTGGCTCACCAATTGTTAGAATAGTTCAATGAGTAGTAATTAAATTGTATGTTATTACGTTGTATTGGAAGTTGCATTTAATACGCTATAATTATAGACAAAATGTGGACAGATATTTAACTTACTAACATTAAAAAAAATACATCACTTTAAATTTGAGATACAGTTTTGCAAGTTGGTGCATATACGACTGGCTATTTCATATTTTGAAACTTCTTGTCGGAAACGGGGGTTTAGATAATAATACAAAGAAGAAACAACAGCTAATACCTTTCAAAGTATATCATATAAATATATATTTTATTATATAAAATTGACACATTTTGTGAAGTTATCTTATTCTGCAAAAGGGTCAAGTCTGCAAATGATGTATGAATAGACGTGCCTTTCTTTGTAAAGGGTTAGATAACCGAGAATTCACATTGTCGCCCTGACGCATTAATCATTCAAATTGGTTTGCGGTCGGACCTACTGCCTCTTCCGAACTGTGTTCTGTTTGTCTGTTTATAAACGGTTTACTTCTAACTTGAATTAAGTTAATTAATTTTCATGTTTATAGAATTAATGTTTGCGTTATGTATTCAAAACAATTATGAATAATTTAAAGAGAAAGGAGTCTGGCGGTTTGTTGTTGGTCCTGGTTGCTATTCTCCAGTGGTAGTTTTAAATCGAAGAGGTTCTCCATATAGACGGAGATACCTTTCGGGAACGACAACCTTCAGGGAATATTTTTTTTCTGGTTTCGCGATGTTGCATTTAAGTTAAACTCGTTTATCGGTTTTTATCTCGTTGCTTTTACTATTTTTAGAATGAAATCAATGCCCTTCACTTCAAGATTGTTACAGTTCTCTTGAGATTAAAATTAACACCAGAAAATGATTTCAACATCAGTATGATTGGCGACTTTAACAAACATTAAGACGATACACTAGCAGGCTATAGCTCTACTAACTACATCGTTGATGACCAGATACTGACGCAGTAAGTAATTAACATTATTTGCTGGTGATTAGAGTTTTTACACGACTGCCAAAGGAAGTGTATGTTTTTGCCGTGAGTGTATGTACGTATTCATGGATGTATGTGACCTATTATTGTGCCGTCGTAGGGGCTAATTTAAATTATGTTGTATATTTATTCTTAAAGCAGCAATCTTGTTCAACCATATTCCAGCTTCATTCAAAACATATCTGTTTAATGAAATTGTATAAATTGAGGATAACACTATCGTATCTTCCGACTGAGCGCAGTTTCTTGGGGGATCAAGAGTTCACGGACCATAGAGCAATCAATTTCTTTCAACATAGATAAAAAAATATACATCCGACTGAACAATACACTCAGAAGCTAAGTTATTATATTGTTTTAGGGAGGTTCGGTTATTGAGGATAAATAAAAAATATTAAGATTAATTCCTGATTGGTAATATTGCTGATTGTTATTTATTTTAGCTACAATTTTGACACTTTATTTTGCTTTGTTTGTGATGTATGTTAACAAATTAGAAAGCCAAAATGATTGGAGTGCACATGTTAATATTAAATATAAAGCTTCGAAAAGATGATGGAAATCATCTTTACACCATCAAAAGAGTCAAATCATCATCATCATCATCAGCCTGTTGCAGTCCACTGCTGGACATAGGCCTCTCCAATTGCACGCCACATAGATATATTTTCGGCTTCTCGCATCCAGTTTGTGCCAGCCGTCTTGCGCAAATCATCGCTCCAACGTGCCTGAGGACGTCCTTCACTACGTCAAAGAGTCAAATGCTGGAAAAAAAAATGAGGCCTACTTAAACAATTAAGCAGCTCTAAGACTAATAATTCTCACTCATTCCTATTACATTATAAATCTGAAAGTTCCATGAATCATCTCTATGCCTCTTAAACCATTAAGTGATGGAGAGTAACATACGATACTTTAAGTCCCGATGATTCTCTGGGATCGGGACTTACGCGAGTGAAACCGCGGGGCGAAGCTAGTCCTAAATAAGTGATGTAAAAAGTAATAAGTAATGAATTTAGAAGCCACTTATTTATTTAATCATCCTTCTATTTTAAAATAATGTTTCTGAATGTTTTCTGCAGTTCTGGTCAAACGCTCATTGATATTATAGCAAATAATGTTTTTAATAGAAAAAAATATAGTTATCTTTGCAAAATATAGGTATTAGTTTATCAAAGTACTGAATGAATATAAAAAAAATTGGATTGTTTTAAGCATAAAAACGGAGTCAATTTAGAAATGATACTCCAGTGACCCAGTAAAAAAAAGAAATAAGGCGTAAGTGAAAGCTGGAAAGCGATATCTATTTCAAATTTTAAAATGTGTAGCTTTCAAGGTTTAAAATATAGAGCCTAGTGATTGATAGACAAACGGATAATGGAGTCTTATTAATTAGGTTTATTAGAGATAATTACACAAAAAACAGTACAATCGAATAATGTGAAATGGTAGTACGTGCTAAACAAAAATCCATGTAAAGTTTATCGATAATTTGTGATAAGTAATTCTATATCGAAATGGAATCGACATTATTTTTGTATATAGATTGCAGGTGACATTGCTTCCTACATTTTATTGCAGATTCCAGACAAATATGTGCGTCGAAAGTGTTTGATTTTTGAAGTCTATTTTTGAAGTCCCATTAATATGTCAGTTTAACATACAACGATCGTTTTCATCCTCGAAAAACCCAAAAAGTCATAAGACAATGAAAACGTATGTTACAGTTTAAAAATGTTTTTTTTTACCTTCGTTGTATGAGAATAACGCATCGACTTACTCGCCAAATAGTCCTCATAAGCCTATATCTTCAGGTGAGAACTTAAAAGTCTCATACTTTGTACCACAGCAAAACCTTTCGGTTATCCGTGATTCGGGTCACGGGAACCCGCTATGGCCCGTGTCCAATGGATAGCTGCTCATCCCAGATCAATCGTCGGAGAGATGCCCTTAATGGAGATTTTACACGTGATTTCCGGACCCGTCGACATTCGACCAATATCGTCGATCTACCTGTTTATGAGAGCCATTAGCGAGGAAAATTGGAAGGTCCTGGAATCTTTTTCGGATTTGTTTTTCCGTTTCGTTTGTAAAGTACCTAATAAAAATTCTCTGGCTGAAATAAAATCACGTCGACAAAATTCTATTGAGTTTTTTGCTGGTATTAACCTACCTATTTTCGAATTTTAAAAGCTGGTATTGTATTGAACAGTATGTAGTTGGACAGGTCCTAAATGATCACCTGACTGCAATACCAAAAAGTGTAGGATATACCCGTCGAAAACAAATATTTTTAGTCATCAACTCATCATAAATGATGTTTGGATGTTTTCTATAGTACTATTTAAAAACATTGTAATTTAGTACCTATATCTGTTGTGAAGTGCCCATTAATACGGGTTGCTTAGTTAGGAATAGATGGCGCTGTGTACAATTACTGATTGATCTAATTAGTCGAAACGAAAACTAATACCATACAGATAAGATTACACAGCGTTTTTGTAAAACAGAAGAATATGTAACAAAAAAAATATATAACACAATTCCGTTTACGCAAAATCCGCAATATCACGGGCACAAAGTTCCCGAGAATGACGTTTTGTTTAAGCTTCATTTTGCCGCGATTTTTGCCCTTTTCCGCGGGCAGGTGATGGATTACTCGGTGTTTTCTTGTGTAATTTCCGGACACTAATTGCTCTGGGCATCCGTCACGTTACCGTGGAAATGAAGAAAAAACCTCGGGCTCTAATGCTTCGGCCGAAGATGGAAATAAATAACTGACATTTAAGTTATTAGTGCATTTTATTGTTTGTTTTGTCGGTCGGTATTGCGGTTAATTTATATTTTGCCATAATAGGAAGATTTCTTATTGTTTTAACCACAGTTTAATCATTCACGGGGCAAAGCTGATTGACTAAGGCTAGCGAGTCACCTTACTAAAACGAACGTCTAGAAACTTCGCGAATGGTCACACCATGATATTATGTTATACATATATTTCTTTAATTGTAGAACTATTGATGCCTACCTACTGCTTTATTAAGTAAATATAATAAAACTAGCGATTGTATAACTTAAAGAGAACATGTAACAATAATAGAAGCACCGAGAACTTCTGCCGACAAACTGCTGTGCGGTTTGGCAGAGCTATGTATGTGTTATTTTAAGTGTCTTTCAGTAAAAAAAAACAATAAAAAAAAAACTAAAAAACTGCAGCAAGCCTTTAGATTTGGTTGCGTTCGATTTCATTTTAAATTTTTTTTTATCGATATAGATTGAAAAATTAACCCTTACCTAAATGAACGGTGGTGTTTGAATCTAATAGATTATAAAGTGAATTTTGTCTTAGGTTTTCGCGATTCTGCATAATAAAACACGGCACTTTGTAATAACGGCATTATCACAAAGTACCGAACTTCCGCTAAGTTTACAGTTAGCTTTTTCAAGGTTGACTGAGATGTAATTGGTCAATTTTAATATTCTAAAAAGTGACACTACTTTAACTTAACAGTACCTTCGTAATTTGTTTTTATTGCTCAAGGTATATCCACTAGAAAAATTCTAAAGGAAAAATTCAACTTCAAAATTTACTCGCGAGGAGATCCGAACTCGCGTCTCTACGAGTTAACAGTACTTGACGGTAACTTTTTAGAACATCAAAATAGACGAATTATATCTCAGTCAACTTTTAAAAAGCTAACTGTAAAGTAAGCGGACTCTCGGTACCCCTTAATAATGCCGTTATTAAATAAAACGTGAGTAAAACCCGGTAAATATTGTGTTTTATTACCTAAAGTTAGTCCATAAAATGTGAACTACAACCTCTTGTCATAGGCAGATATTCATTGACTATGTAGTTAGACTATGAATAAACTACAACCTCTTCTCTCTTCTTCAACGGGGTAATACCGCCAGTGTGTTGGGCACTTTTGGACTCAATGGTCATTCACCTTAGATTATTTATCGGTTCAGTACTTTTTTCGTGAAAGAGTAACAACCTCACATACATACATACAAACTTTGGCGTTTATAATATTAGTAAGATATATATTATTATTTAGATTTTATATCTTTGTAGTATTTATTTCTTGTGTAAGTATTTTTAGTACAAGATAAAATAAATACTAAATTAAATTTACCTCTTCTTATGGGCAGATATTCATTAAATATCATACCCGACTATGTGTTAGACCATGAACCTTGAGCAAGGGCAGTCGTAGACGTTTCGTATAAAAATATTATCGTCATAACCGAGACAAAATTGTCCAGCCGTCGTAATATTAAATGATAACATCGTGATCGCGTTATAAAAATATTTGATTAGGGTGGAAGGGAAGTTTTATTACGCAGCCATATTATTACAAGATTCCTATTCAGATGAATGTCATTTAGGAAACTTCTTCTAGGAAACTCTCTTTACGCAATAAACATAAGTACAATATATATATCTATTTACCGCAAGTTAACAGTAGTTTGTTTCACAAGAGTACCTACTATACTGCTATAAACATGTACCTATAATAAGTTACCAACTTCATTAAAAGAATTAAATGGTTTATTGTTTCAGAAGAAACTCAAACAGTGGCTCATAACTAAAGTGTATTATAATATGAAAGATTTTTTTGAAGACACTGATATAAAAGCGTTATTGTAGTGTAATCTAATTTTTACTCTAGACCTATGTTTTATTGTATATTCGAAAAGAGTAAGCTGTTGAGACTATTACATTTATAAGAACTTTTGTCACAACGAAACAATAAATATTTACTTTACTTTACTTTACTTGGATTTTTCCTATCACTTTAATTCAGAAAGGAAAAAAAAAACATATTCATCGTAACAAATTGATAACCTGCTAGGTTTTTTGGAAGTCGGTTAAAAATACAGTTACATATCATGACAACGTTACAGACGTCATAAAAAGACTTATTTTTATTTCGATACTAGCTGCACCCCGCGGTTTCACCCGCTAAGTCCCGTTCCCGCGGGAATATCGGGATAAAAAGTAGCCTATGTGTTAACCAGGTCCCCAGCTACCTATATTCCAAGTTTCATCGCAATCGGTTTAGTAGTTTTTACGTGAAAGAGCAGACAAACTTTCGCGTTTATAATATTAATAAGATTCCCACGTAATCGGGTTGTAGGAGTGAAAAGACGGGGCGCAGCTAGTCTAAGTATACAAAAAGTAAGATAAAAATTGCTCTATAGATATACAGATAATCTGTCGCGAAAGAAACTGACTTCTAAACGGAGAAAAGTATATTTTCATTTAAACAAGTAAACTTGGAATCGAGTTTTGTTGAAGTAAAGTCCCGACCATAATATTTTTGAATAATTCATACAATAAAAATTTTATTCTTTTCACTTTGTGCTTTATACTGACTTAAGAGATGGTTTAGAGGGCTTTTCTCATTACATAAACTTTTTTTGAGGCACATGAACTGGTATATATATCTAAGAATTATTAATCTCGGTGTGGACTTGAGGCTCTGAAGTTTCTGATGACAATAGGGCTGGCTAGAATAGGTATTACTACCCAAAGACTTATTTTGAGGATTTTTAATTTAGTTTTAGATTAAAATCTGTTATACCTACCTTTAATATCAAATGAGTCCCGAATCTATGGAAGAAGTTCGTTGAGTCGATGCCAAACGTATACAAGGTGTAACCGGTAAGCCCTTTTAATCCGAAAGGGGGTTGTTCTAGGCTTTTGGACGACTTTTGGAAATTCGAAGTACTTTTAGAAAAAAATAGGTATAAAGTTTACTTGAAAATCAGCTGTTTCTGAGAGTTCGAGGTCATTAACCTTGTGTTGTCCTTTTATTTAGTTTGATGGTTTACTATCAAAACTTTAATTACCTATATTTTCAAAAGCTGCTGTTTTTTCAGTGAAACATAATCTCAAATTTAAAAAAAAAAAAGTGAATTTACAAAAGTTGTTCGCCTAGACGTGTAGAACAACCTCCTTTCGGATTAAAAGGGCATACCCGTTACAAATTGTTTAATATGCCTTTAAATAATAAAAAAATTACGCACACGTTTTGCAGTAAGCGTCAATAAATATAAATATTTTTAATGTAATATTTCTTTGGTTCATTATCGAAACCATAATATCAGACTTTTACGGAGTTTCTTCAGCATAGAACGAAGTCCCCTCGAGACCAAGAACATTGTAACATAATCGAAATGTCGAGGTAAGGAAAATAAAATACCTAAGTTAAAATCACGCGATTAAGACCCGGGAAAATGTGTAAAAATGAGTTCAAATCGTGTAAGTTTATTCTTCAGCACATTTCTAAATTATAGATGACCGATTGACACAAAAAACATTTTCACCAAATACGCTTTAATTAATAAACACTAAAATGAATACAGTTGTTAAATCTTTAAATATCCGGTAAAGTACTTCGTTTATTATCGCATGAACTTATATGAATCATAAACTCAAACATAAGTTGATGTAAATAGAGCTGAGTTTCTGACGGGCAGGTTTAAAATATATGAATATAAATTGGGAAACTTTAGGGTTAGGAAATACACTGATAACTTTAAATAACATTAAGTTAAAAGATTTAAAATTGTATTTATAGATTTAACTTTAATATATCTCTATATTTTATTTATAGCACGGGTTTTTATTTTATAATTATATATTATAGTGGTTTAGGTTTTTCTTATTTTTCCTGTATTCATGTATTTTTGATTTATTGTTTTTTTTTAAGGTAAATTAGTTTTACTTAGTTTTTAGTAAGTTTTATTTTTATTTTTGTACTTTTAGTTTTATTATATTTTATATATCTCTTATAAGGGCTAGCTCCCACTAGTTCAACTGGTCAGTTCAATCGTTGAACTAGTGAGATTTCTTTCTCAGTAGTTCAACTTTGTACAGTTTTACCGAAGTTGTACTCACCAGTTTAACTATTTTTAGCTTTAGTTCCATACATAGTTTTAGAACTATCGATAATTTATTTATCACCATACGCCATACGGTTTCACCTGGTTCTACTGTGGGAATATGGGTATGAAAAGTAGCGTATTGTGTTAATGTAGATTTCCTGCTAACTGTACATCAAGGTGCATCGCAAAGCGGTTCCCTATTTGTTGCGTGACAGATTAAGAAACTTACTTGTTTAGTTATACACAAACTTTTACACATACAGATGTTAAATCTATTCAAGTTTTCCATACTTTGTATGAAATGAAATCTAATCTATACTACGTACCTATGATAAAGGAAAAAAGGACAAAAAGTTTGTACTTGGAAGTAAATAAAAAAAGTTTTCTAAGCTAAGTTCCCTAGACAACTTTTTTTTAGCTCAAAAGAAGTAGAACAAAATTATATTATTATATATTTTTTAAATTAATGTCTGTCTGTTTGTTCCTCATGCAATTAAAAACTACTAATCCGATTGAAGTCTGTTTCAATATTGGATAGTTCTTTTTTCGAGGAACCTCGTGGTATACTTTACATCGAAATCCAATTGGTAGAACTCGAGTAATTAACAAAAAATTGGCTATGCACTATTTCTACGCAGGCGAAGTTCCAGGTTACATCCAGTCGTAAATAAAACTTTAATGTTATTTTTTGTAAATGGACATTCCAGTGGGTAGGTGGTTTATACAGCTCTTAGTATATATAGTACGATATATATATGTATATATATATAGCACTATTTCTACGCAGGCGAAGTTCCAGGTTACATCCAGTCGTAAATAAAACTTTAATGTTATTTTTTGTAAATGGACATTCCAGTGGGTAGGTGGTTTATACAGCTCTTAGTATATATAGTATGATATATATATGTATATATATCTATATATAGCACTATTTCTACGCAGGCGAAGTTCCAGGTTACATCCAGTCGTAAATAAAACTTTAATTTTATTTTTTGTAAATGGACATTCCAGTGGGTAGGTTGTTTATACAGCTCTTAGTATATATAGTACGATATATATATGTATATGTATATATATATATATATAGCACTATTTCTACGCAGGCGAAGTTCCAGGTTACATACATCCAGTCGTAAATAAAACTTTAATGTTATTTTTTGTAAATGGACATTCCAGTGGGTAGGTGGTTTATACAGCTCTTAGTATATAGTACGAATCAAAATTTATAAGGTACAGTGGAAACAGGACGTTTTTCAGCAGAATAAGAGTACTGTTTACAAACAGCGCAATATAACAACCACTTCCTTTCCGCAGACACACCATAAAATAAACCATGAGATTTCTTCATCACAATATGGCGTCTGCTTTTTATTCTGATCACGGGTTGTGTACCAACCGACTGCGGGCGAATTTATTTGAGTCTCCAATCAGACATAGACATTCGGAGACAAAGAGTTTTCTCTGATAGGTTGGTAGGTACCAACCAAACGTATCGCTCATTTAATTTTTCTATTTTCACCAAAATGTTCGCAGATAAAACTTTGCAATCTAAAAGGTAGTTTAGTGAAATGCAACGTTTTCGTGATTTCATTTTTTCGTTTCATAGTAAGCTACCTCTTTATTTTTATAGTGTTTAATATACTTAAATGGCTAAATTTCAAGAAATTATTTCCAAAAATTTGTACGCGACAGGACTTAAATCTGCATCTTTGGGGAGTCCGGCCGCAACGTGAATCCATGAATATTATCTGTTTTCACGGCACTGTTTTCGAATATTAATTAACTTTAACCAAGATTATAGAACTGAACTGATCTCTTATCTGATCTGATCTGACCTTAAATATTTATTATTTTTGTGATTTTATTATTTGTGGCAACGCCAACAGAAATACACCATCTGTGAAAATTTCAACGGTCTATAACGACGGACGGACAGCAAAGTCTTAGTAATTGGACCCCGTTTTTATCCTTTGGGTATGGAACCCTAAAAAAGTGAATCAAAATTCGAACCTCGTTGTTAGAATATCCACCAATAAACTTTTTAAACTTACAGGATTTGAACTCATAATTATTTAATCAGTCCCTTCGCGACCAAGATCATTGTAACATGATCGAAACGTCGAGGTAAGAGAATTTAAAAATAATAATACGCGAATAAGACCCGGGAAAAATAATTATGAGAATATCCACCACCTAGGTAATCAAGATTTACTAATAGACACACCGAAATCGTTGAATTTTTGTGTTTGTATCTACCAACCAGCCAACCTCGAAAAAGCCAACTGTAAAGTTGACGAAAGCATATGCTTTAAAAATCATGAATAAAAAGCGATTAAACCCGGTAAATAAAGTATTTTAATAGTGTTTGTATCTTTATTACCTAGGAGTTACTTTTGATTTTTCACATAGCCTAAGGTTAAAATGAGAAAAATGGAAAGTCCAAGAAATTTGAGAAAATTGCCCGTCAAATAAAGTGATGTATGAACCTCGATAAAAAAATATCCTGGAAATTGCTGACCTACTTGTTTTATCTTTTGATAAATGATCTTTTGTTTCTAATCTAATAAAATTCAGTGATTCTATTTTGGGATGTTGCCGAGAGATTATTATTCTCCACATAATTTATAGCGAAATTTCAGTTAATTAATGAAATTTTATTTATTTTACTAATATTATAAACGTGAAAGTCTGTATGTATGTATGGCTGTGTGTGACTTTGTTACACTTACATCCAAAAACTAATGATTAGGAATAACACATAGGCTACTTTTTATCACGATATTCCCGCGGGAATTGTATATTTGAATTTTCTTGTATCTAATAAAAACCATCGCAATCAGTTTCGTATATTTCACGAATGAAACTAAAATACCTATAAATACCTCTTAAGTATTTTTAAAATTCATACCAGTTATTCCTAGTAATCAGCTACCTTTAATCCAAGTTTCATCGCAATCGGTTCAGTAATTTTTGCGTGATTGAGTGACAAATTCACATACATACATACATACTTGCAAACTTTCGCGTTTATAACATTAGTGAGATATTCGTAGAATTTAGTATCCGCAAACTGCTTATTCTACCTGAAGTAATCTACAAACAATTTTCACATATACCTACCTGTCTTATCTTACTAATATTATAAACGCGAAAGTTTGTATGTATGTACGTGAGGTTGTTACTCTTTCACGAAAAAACTACAAGAGCCGATTACGATGAAACTTGGAATATAGGTAGCTGGGGACCTGGATTAACACATAAGCTACTTTTTATCCTGATATTTCCGCGGGAACGGGACTTAGCGGGTGAAACCACGGAACTCAGCTAGTCTACCATAATCTACCTAAGTTACACAAGAAGGATCCTATTGAAAACTTCTTATAAATGTTGGAGTATGTTCGAGTATTCACATGGTATGACAACGGCTTAAGTGAGCTTTCGGAACCCGATACGGGTCACGGTACACGGAGCCTGTGTTTATACTGGCAACATCGTTAAATTTCAACATTGTTCCATATCCGATATCTTAGGTCAGCGTTTATAAAGTCTTTGATATTAACGTCTGTGATGTTTTCCTAGCAAAATATATTTCTAAGTAGTAAGTAGCCGATGCCTGGGTATAAAAGAGTGTGGGTGTTGACCGCCTTGTACAATCCTACAAGGTGGCCCACACCACTCTCTACTCGACTATTTTTATATTATACTAGCTGCGCCCCGCGGTTTCTCCCGCGTAAGTCCCGATCCCGCGATATCGAAATTTTTCTTTCATAAGAACCTTCTCTTGACGATAACAAACACATCAAAAAAAGAAATAGCAAAATCGGTCCAGCCGTTTACGCGTGATGCCGTGACCAAGGGAAATAGGGATTCATTTTTCTAAATAAAGAAGATAGCGTCCCCACCGACAGACAAATGCAGGCATTCCGTGCAGGGTCCGCTATACCCGAGCGAACACCCCGAAGAGCGGCGTCGGAGATCAAGTTTAGGACTGATCTAGTCCCCAATGCCCCATGCCAATGCTATAAGGTGGCCTAAAGGGGTTTCTTAGTGGGAGGTTTTAGCCCTACTTTTTACCTCCTACTCCAACTCGTCCGTGTTCAGATATGTAGACAGGTGCAGGCGGAAAGATGGATTGGATCTTGTTCCACTGCCGCCGTCTTCCATTTTTTCTTCTTGACCATGCTGCATCTAAATTTGACCAATTCTACTAATATTATAAAACTGAAAGTTTGTTAGTAGGTATATGGGTTTGTTACTCAATCACGCAAAAACTACTGAACCGATTGCGATGAAACTTGGAATATAGGTAGCTGCGGACCTGGATTAACACAAAGGCTACCTTTTTATCCCGATATTCCCGCGGGAACGGGCCTTACACGGGTGAAACCGCGGGGCCCAGCTAGTATCCTATAAATCATCTTTTACTATCATATCTAAGGTATACCCTACCCAGATGTAGATGTGCCACGAAGAGATGCGGTTCGTAATTTCACAACGACAGAGCAGACACGGAATGTGGGGGTTTTTGAGTACAATTTTTTTTAAAGCATGTTATCATACCAAATTAAAAATTCATTATAAATACAAAAAGTTTTTCGTCATTAACAAAACAAAACAAATTTTTAACTAAACAAAGTTTAATAAACGTTAATGAGTAAAGATGTCAAATCATAAAAATGTACATTACGTAGGATTAACGAAAATACAGGTAGGTATATTATTTGCAACCTAAAAATTAGACAATATAAATTAGTGATACCCACTCACTGGCTACTTGAGCGTTGACCAATATTATATTCACGTCCCAAAACCTATTCCATTCTGTAATAGGATTACTGGTTTTATTACTTGCAGCAGAAATATCGTTAGGAAGGCAATTTTGGCGTCAGATATTGGCTATTAGCGAACCCGGTAATGCCTCTTCGATATTCATGTAGGTATAACGAGGCAAACTTGGCTTTATTTTGTAGGTAAGTCGGGCTAACACCTGTCTTTATGATACTGTGATCAGGCCCTAATTACTTTTTGTATTAACCAAGTACAGGTAAGTGCTTACCTTAATTTGGTGTGTTGGTTCTCTGAGATGGGGAACGGTCGAAGTTGATAACGATTTTCGGGTTTAATACGATACAAACTTTTCTATTACAGTAAAGTTGTATCAGTTTTCGTAGCTGTTAGAAATTGATCGTATTTTTGCTTTCATCTGCTTGCCTATTTCAACTTTAGTTAGTTCTGTAATTACAACCTGAGTCTTATCGCAAAACAGACCGTCCATGAACTAAACTCGGTCTATTGTAGTGCTGTTTTCATACTTCTATATTTATATTAAAGGAAGAGAGGACAGAAAGTCTGTACTTAGGAGTAAATTTAAAAAAAAAATGTCTAGAGGACATAGGAAAAGTAGTAGAACACATTAAATTTTTAAAATTTATGCCTGTTTCTCTGTCTGTTCCTTATACAATTAAAAACTACTAATACGATTGAAATCTGTATTTCAATATTTGATACTTCTATTTTCGAGGAACGTTTAAGACAAAACTACTGTAGATATTTTTTTATTTTATTTTCTTATTAAAACACAATTACTACATCCTTACAGTGGGTATAAACCAATTTGACGCTGTAAGTTAGAACTACACAAACTAAGTAGGCACATTGCTT
This sequence comes from Idaea dimidiata, assembly GCA_949358125.1. Taxonomy (NCBI): domain Eukaryota; kingdom Metazoa; phylum Arthropoda; class Insecta; order Lepidoptera; family Geometridae; genus Idaea; species Idaea dimidiata. The sequence continues at coordinate 5,903,949 of OX442339.1, read as the reverse complement.
ACACTCTATTAGAATAGTAATAACTATATAATATTATTATAAAATATAAGTATGTACCTACGAATAAAAGTATTGCAATTAATTAAAATTTATGATATAAATCTAGACGGTAACCTATCAATTATTTAGAAAATAAGTAAGTTTGAAACACACTCTCAATTATTGTCAAAACTTCAATAGTTTTAAACCGATCCTATCTAATAGGATTATGCCTACTCTGTAGTTTTTAACATAACTGGAAATAAATCCTATTACGAATGGAAATCAAAGCCTATGTTACAAATTCTAAAGCTTAAACTCTTTTACAAAATCAGTTGAAGCATTGTTGAAATAAATTTGATTTCATCCTCTCTCAAAAGCTCATAAGTTTCCGCCAAAAACTGTACTCAGTTATTTTTAGTACTTGAAAGATAGAGCGATGAAAATTCTTTTGTAACAATGTTGTTAGTTGGTATTTTTAATAATAGGGCATTTATTGAATTAGGCGTTACTTTTTGGAACTCCTTAACAACTAGGTTAAAAATTAATTATATAGTTTTTAGTCCCGAAACCTGAAACTTGCTGCTGCTGCTGCTGTCTGTTTTCAGGTGTTGGGACTAAAAAGTAAATATTATTTTTTATCATAGGTGTAGGGAAGTTTTGTAGTCTACAGTTAGATTGTACCACACTTATATTGTATTTAGAAAATGAAAATCATTTAATTCAATCGAACGTTTCTAATTCAAGTAAACCAACAGTTATTATTATTTTTATAATCGGATAGAAACTCTATATAGATAAATCAATTACTAAATTAAAATAAGTACCTAATTGTTTTTAGTTAGCAGTGGAAGGGGTCGGCTTTATTATTTTTCAATGAACTAGATACCGATCTAGTTATCTATCTATCTATCTTATGTAAATTATTTATTACCATAAAGGCTTTACGTTAGTAAGAATATTTTCGCGGGGATACAGGGATAAAAAGTATGTGTGTGTGTTATTCCAGGTCGCCAGCTACGTATATTCTAAGTTTCAACGAAATCGGTTTAGAATTTTTGTCGTGAAAGAGTAGCAAAGTCACATATGTATACATAGATACAAACTTTTAGGTTAGTGTAGTAAGTGTCTAATTTTTAGTGAATTTTATACCTGTGTATTAAATTCACTAAAAGTTAGAGCCCCATTAATCATCTTTATTTCGCAAAAAAGCAATTTTGAATGAGAATTGACCGGTCACGATGGTTGAACAAGCCAATTAGTGTGGTGTGTCGAAATCAGTCTGGTTTTCAGCGAGTTCATTCGTAGGGATTTTACTACGTACATACTCTGCTATGCTTATTTTAATTGTACTGTTTCATAGTAGGTAAGCTGGTAAACTTTCAGTCCCTGTGCAATAATTATTAACTGGTCTACAGAGGCCTGTAATTGGTACGCGAAATTCGGAGTTCCTCTGCTCAATCAGTTATGGTAATAGTGGAATTGATATAGCGCTACGATTTTAGGCGTGCTCTATACCTTTGAGCTTTGTGTTGATTACTCGTGTGATTTTAACGTCTAACTTATTTGTTTTCGTGTTTCCTGTTTGTGTATAATATTTAGATAACTATCACAAACCTATAAACTATTATTTTTTACATTAGCGAGTATACATTATGTAATTATCAGTATAACTTAACTTTAAAAACTTTAAACGGTACGGTATAACTTTAAAAAACCATTTAACTGTTTGAACTTTCATAATACTGACTTGTGTTTTTTTAATAAAAATAATTTGTATACAAGGTGTCACTGGTAAGCCCTTTTAAGCCGAAAGGCGGTTGTTCTGGACGTCTAGGCGAACAACTTTTGTTCTACGACTTTTGAAAGTTCGAACTTTTTTTTGAAAATTTTGAGGTTATGTTTCACTGAAAAAACAGCTGCTTTTGGATACAAAGGTAATTGAAGCTTTGATTGTAGTAGACCAAACTAAAAGAGAGAACAACATAAGGTCAATGACCTCGAACTCTAAGAAACAGCTGATCTTCAAGTAAACTTTACACTTCGAAATTCCAAAAGTCGTAGATCAAAAGTTGTTCGCCTAAACATCTAGAACAACTCTCTTTCGGCTTAAAAGGGCATACCCGTTACATCTTGTATAATTATGTAGTTTAGAAATATATGATTTTAAACTTCGTTTCACAACGTTGAAGAATAAAAACTATCCCCCTTACTTATAAACGCTAATTAATGAGCTGCATAATCATGCATCGTTTGTCTTTTACTGTCACATGAAGTCAAAGTTGACAGATAGAGACAAACGTCACATAACTTAGTCATGTGTAAATAATATTTTAAATATAGGGAGTAAGGGAGTAAATCAAAATCGCTTCATCTGTTTCTTGAGCTACAATTTAGCTACAATAGCTACGGCAGACACAGCAAAAATATTATACTAACATCCATAAATGCGCATGCGAAAATACAATCGATGCGCGATTACTCACAATAAGAAACCTGAACTTCGGTATGAAAGTCCAGTTATAAAGCTGGACTTTCATACCTCTAGGCAACACTAAAAATATGCCAACATAATAAAACCTATCTACAACCTACAAGTACATCTCTACACACATCAACCCCAAACGATTAAAGACTGAAGCACAAACTAAACAAAACTCACTGTACTGAAAACGTCACGGAATTTCATACTATATACCCTCAGACTATATAATAATTTCCAGACACCACGCTCCGAACAACAAAGCGAAGTCAATTTCAGTATTCTTAAATGCATTAGTAATATGTTTTCGCGCTTAGTAGGCAACCAGCTGTAACTCGTGTCAACTTCTCTATGCTACCAAATAGTATCAAAACCAAATAGAAGCTTAGAAACGTATGACACGAGTAACAGCCGGTTGCCTACTGAGCGTAGAAACGTATTACTCATGCATTTAGGAATACTAAAATTGGCTTACTTTAGTGACATTTTACCGAGTCTTAATAAAAAAAACTTAATTTCGGACAAATAAAATATCCATAGATTCGTTAGTAACACAAAATTAAAGGGATATTAGTAAAAGACGTACAAGTAATTTACAACAGGTAGCCTCCGTACAGAGCTTGACCAACGGGACCGGTTATTTTCAACCTGCATGATCACTCCCTGCACAAAGGGTATTACAAAAAAAAAATGTGTCGCAAAATGTAACTATGTTAACAAATCCTGTGAATTTCAAAAGTTGGCTATTCTCTTTGTTTTTCGGAGCGCTGTCTCTAGAAATTATTTTGTCTGAGACCATACCGACAAACATTTTATATCCCTAGAGCCCTTCCATACAACAAGTAACAACAGTAAAGTTATCACACGATTCGTTGGGCCCGCCTAATGAAATTAACCCCCATTTACTCGGCATTCGGCAACGGACGGTAATGAGATGTTTTTAGCTGAACTAGTGTGAGCGACCTCGAGCTATGAAGGTATTATGTAGCTTTTGTTTGACTGCTAACTCTGTTGTAAATGTGGTGGTAATTTTCGTAATAACTATGACATACTTTGCTATAATATAGTTAAGTTTTGTACTTTGAGCTGTTAGCTTTTACTGGGTTAAGAAAATTATTTCCTTGGTTGATTAACATACTCTATAGTTATGTGTTAAAACTGTGTTTAACTCTAGGGTTAAAATCTCTGGGCTGGCTAGAAGATACACAAGTGATAGAGTATCAGCATAGGGATCTACACTAGGGACTTTTTACACTTGAAGTTAAACTTAGATAAATAAATATAGAACGAGAAAATATGTAGACAGATTTATAAACGCTTTATTGCAACTAAAAATCATATAACAGCAAATTTTGCACTGTAAAACTTAAAATTAAAGTAGCAGGCTTATCGCTTGTGAGCGGTCCCTTCTAAACAACGAATAAATTTAGCGAAAAGCTCGAGACGGTTTCTGTAAAATAAACCAAAAACAACGAATTTATGAAAAAATCTTTAAAGATTGTGTAATTTTCTCCAATTTGGTATTTTAAATATAATTATTAACAGTCGTTAAATTAATAGAAATTTAATGAAGCGCGTCTCAATCTTGACTTTTTATTTTTGTGAAATTATATTTTACAGCGTTTTCTTTTCCATAAAATATTTTAATTCGCTTTCCTTTGACTGTATTTTGGGATTAATTATTTTATTATAGCCCTGTTGTTACGTTTTAGCTGTTTTAAGACAAAGTTCCCAGTATATGTTTTCTGTTTTGTTATCTCACATGTAGGTAAGTTTAATTAATTGTTTTCTGGGGAAAAACTTCAGCTTGTAATTTGTCTTTCTTCAGAGGTAAGTTTTTGCGAAAATAATGTCGGGAAAGATACCTAATAACCAAAGAAATGTTAAAGTTCTCCGTACGTATCGTAGTCTGATTATTAAGCCATTAAATATGATTTTTATGTGGGAATGTCATTGCGAAATTGGGACATGCAGCTTATAGTAATTTTCACAAAAAAAAAGTAGACACAGTGGTACTTTTATCTTAAATTTAGAATCCACGGCTCTGCTTTAGGTAGAATCTCATGGCAACTGTGAAACTATGTAACTCCATTTTGGTAAATAAAGAATTTATATTGTATTTTGTATCTATCTGAAAAAATACAATGCATGACACTAGTTTCATAATGTAAATTAGGCTTAAAACGGACGTTTCTTTCACGATGTTTTCTTTCACCGTAAATAAAGTTTTAACTGTGTTTCCGCAATTAGCCCTACAACTGGGCCTTTGTGCGTGATTTTTGAGCCGTGGGTTTCCTCACGATGTTTTTCTTCGCCGTAAGAGCGATGTTTTAATAGAGCACATATATTTTTTTAATGAAAACATATGGTACCCGGCTGGTATTCGAAATCACGATTTTCTCACATGTATTTTTTCCACAAACTGAATTTGTTGAAAAACACAAATTCAGTTTTGGGGATCAATTCTAGCGAGAGCGTACAAAATTCATTCACGTATACTCATAGATAAAGATTCATTTATATGTTCATTCATTTATATGTCATTATCATATAGAAAATACGTTCAATGATAATCAAATGTGATAATATTTATATGTTTGTTGGTAATGAATGTATTGGCTTCGAAACTACTGAAATGATTACAAAAATATTTTCATGATTCTCACGGAATCAAGAGTTACGTGAGATTTTTTATATAATTGATAGGATTGACCACTAACTTACCTGATGAAAAGCAAAGATGTGGCCTAAAATGTAGCACGCTTACCTAGGAGATACCCGTTCACTCGTGACTTGTGACCCCCAAGTTGTAGACATCCGGGATGACATACTCAGGCAACTGATTCCATACCCTCGCAGTACGACCCTGGTTCAGAGTTCGAGGGAAAACGCAAAGCATCTAGTAGTAAGTAAAGTACATCTACCTATTGTCGAACGTCAAAAGTTGGGGAGGCAAATTAATTATGTATTTTCCCATTATACTTAAAGAATCTTTCATTTTCTCCAATACTGATCCATTAGAAGCTTTTCAATTTCACGCCAACCAAGTAAAGACCTTGTTTGAGGGGAACGATGTTTTTTTTTTACAAAAAATGTCCTTTGTTCATTCCCCAAGAATGGATTTGCTCTTATAATCATTTATTGTGAGGAATCAGGAAATGCATTTGGCTTAGTCAAGTTTTTTTGAACTGACTTCTATTAGGTAAGTACAGTAAATAGTTGTCTATTTCGGTCCATTATTATGTTCGTAATGACAACGAACTAGGGTTGTTAGGTGGGCGTCATGTTCGATTTTAGTCAAATTTCTGGTTTGGTCATATTTTTTCCCCCTTTTGTAATATTCTGTTTAAGTCATCTTCTGTTTTAGTTAAGTTCTTATTTAGTCATGATATAATCCCTTAAAATCACATACTGCTCTGAACACTCTCACCAGAGTGCGGCTTCCTACTATCAACAGTTAAGGCTGTGCCTAGATCAATCAGTTAGGACAAAACATTTTAAATGGTATCTGGCTATAAGTCAAAATTAAGTCACCTTAAGATCATAGTCGGATCATAATTATTATTAAGTCTACCTTGAAAAATGAAACTGTAAATAGGGAAACGTCCGATCGGCATTGTCACCATGCTTTAAATTACAGCGCGTTTGAAACTGTGAAATAAGGTATTTAAATACAAAGTTGCGAAATCAAAAGAATCTGCAACCTTCTGCGTTGCAGTCCGTGCGTCGCGTCGCCCTTCGCGCGACAGAGGCCGTCGTTTATAGATCATAAGGTTCTTTAATGGCTAATAAAATTAGGTTTAGGTTTAAAGACATTTATTCTAAAAAATACATTAGGTATTACGGTCGCTTACCTGAGAACATCCTACTTCCTACTAATATTATAAATCCGAAAATCTGTTTGTTTGTTTGTTTGTTTGTTCCCTCTTCACGGTCAAACGGCTCGACCGATTTGGATGAAAATTTGCATAGGGATAGTTTAAATGATGGAAAGTAACATAGGATACTTTTGATCCCGAAAATCCCGCGGGATCGGGACTTACGCGGGTGATAATATTTATTAGATGAAAATTTGCATAGGGATAGTTTAAATGATGGAGAGTAACATAGGATACTTTTGATCCCGAAAATCCTGCGGGATCGGGACTTACGCGGGTGCAAATATTAATGGATGAAAGTTTGCATAGGGATAGTTTAAATGATGGAGAGTATCATAGGATACTTTTGATCCCGAAAATCCCGCGGGATCGGGACTTACGCAGGTGATAACTATTTATTAGATGAAAATTTGAATAGTGATAGTTTAAGTGACAGAGAGTAACATAGGATACTTTTGATCCCGAAAATCCCGCGTTATCGGGACTTACGCGGGTGATAATATTTATTGGTTGAAAATTTGCATAGGGATAGTTTAAATGATGGAGAGTAACATAGGATACTTTTGATCCCGAAAATCCCGCAGGATCGGGACTTACGCGGGTGATAACCATTCAATGAATGAAAATCGACACAGGGGTAGGATAAGTTTAGTGATGTAGAGTGGCATCATCATCATCGTCATCCATCGTCATCGTCATCCTTCGTCTCGTCACTTACTGACGAAATACAAACTTTAACTTACTTCACCTACCTACCGCAGTGCAAAAATCCACACTTAAACGGACGACCAGGGAAGTACTGATGATGCCAGGCGCGGGAGCGGAGTGTGGATTATTGCATTGCGGTAGGTAGGTGTTCGAACAACGCGGGATCGCGACTTGCGCGGGTGAAACCGCGGGGCGCAGCTAGTAATTATAATAAAATCTATACATTTATCGAGTCGCTTTCGCCTATATTACAACAGTTTTATGAATCAACAAGAAAATAGTTATGTTAGGTAGGTACATCACAAACATTATCAAACAACGACTTGTAGGTAAGATTTTAACTACCTATAATATCATATTACAATTAAGTCACTTTCATCACCAAAACACGCGACCAAACTAATATTACTAGCATTCGATAATATTTTGAAATGTTAAGTATGTGTTGTGTAAGTTGTTTTTTGAATAAACTAAATGGTTGTATGTTTTTTAACTGCGAGGGTAATTTATTATAAAAATTCACTCCTTCGAAAGTAATCATTGTTTTGCCATAATTTGCTCGAGCTTTGCGTAAAATTAAACATAACAACCTAAAATATATTTGTAAAACATTCAACAATTTAACACGGCCGAAGTGCTCTCACCATAGTTTTTGATAAGTTTTCCTCGTGATTCTACTCCGACGCTTGTGAGACAAAGCTCTCAGCAACTTTGCTAAGTCCTCTTCTAGAGCATTAAAGTCAAACCACGCTCTCTCAACTATTATAACACTAATGACTGCTGTATTTTTGTTGCTTTTAATAGACTTAATAACGTAGTATAAGAACTAATAAAAGTAAAAGAGCTATTTATTCACTCTGTATTTTTTAAGTTAAATATTATCGACTTAAGTAGGCTACAAACGTTTATATTTTCCGTCAGTTTAACTAATGTTAGTTAACCTTGAAAAAACTAACTGTAAAGTAAGTGAAAGCTTGGACAAAAAAGTCAAAATCGTTCATTTCCTTTAGATTCTTGTACAACATTAAATGCACATGATTATTTGGCTACGTCTTAGGTGTATTGATTTTAGTGTGGCTTCGGAACGCGCCCTCCGATGAGAAGAAGCCCATTTTGTAGATGGCTCGCACAGCTTACTACTACTTATCTACTTTTATGTATGCCAACCGTGGCCCAGTCACTTAACTTCCGCTTGCCGGATACTACAATTGACCTGGACGTGAAATTAGATTGAAATAGTTCAGTAAGAACCTTAAAAATGTTGTTGTATAATATGTTTGCATCCATATTACATAGTAAAAATATTAAAAAACCGACTTAAAAACAGAACAAAAAATAATTTAAAAATTAAAAAAAACACCAGTAAAAGAATTGATAAAAAAGATCAAAATAACCTCTACACACAGCGCCATCGACTAATTAATCTGTTTTATCATCTGAAGTCGGCCAGCCCAACTAAGTACAATAAGGAACCATACAGCCCGTAAAACTGAGAGGTTATTTTGGTCTTTTTTATCAATTCTTTTTTTTTTGTGGTTTATAAATTTTTAAATGATTTTTTGTTCTTTTTTTAAGTCGGGTTTTTAATTTTAAATTATTTTTTATTACAGCCTTTTTGGTGTACCTACCTACCTACTTTCGACTGCCAAAAAAATTAACAATACCTACCGAAATTTTTACCGTAATTTTAATTATTGAGGAGTTTGCTGATGAGGAGGTGGTTTCAGGTGGCCCATAAATCTGTACTTAGTTCTTTAGTGGTATATTCTTTTTGGTAAAAGTCCAAAAACGAGTAATTTATAACATTTTGGTAAGCTATCCTGTCCATCATTCCGAAGATCCTCATCAGATCCTAACCAAATTTTTATGGGACCACCTCGGGGCTCCCACCTTTCCAATAAAAAAAGAACCACCTGAACCGGTCAAGCCACCTTCGAGTAATCGGTGAACAAACATAAAAAAAATAAAAAAATATACGCGACGAATTGAAAACCTCCTCCTTTTTTGAAGTCGGTTAAAAACCGCATTACATTATCCAAGTTCAATTTAAGTCTTTCTAGCCGAACAGCAGTCACTTACACTAATTACACTTATTAGTAGTTTAAGTTCGAGTTCGAGTTTGAGGTCGAAATTATCGACCTATCGACCTATAGTCCTATCGACCTATCGTCCTATCGAACTATCGACCTTTCATCCTATCGACCTATCGACTTTCCGACCTATCGACTTACCGACCTATCGATATATCGACCTATCGAACTATCTTTTTTTTGACTTTAAGACTTTACGTCCTATCGACCTATCAAATTATCGACCTATCGACTTTTAGACCTATCGACCTAACGATCTATCGTCCTAACGACCTATCGTCCTATCGAACTATCGACCTATCGACTTTACGACCTATCGACCTATCAAACTGTCGTTTTTTTGACTTTTGGACTTTACGTCCTAACGACCTATCGAACTAACGACCTATCGTCTTTTCGACCTATCGACCCAACGACTTATCAACCTATCGACATATCGACCTATCGAGCTATCCTTTTTTAAACTTTTCGATTTACGACCTATCGACCTATCGAACTATCGACCTAAGGACCTAACGCCTTTTCGACCTATCGAACAGTCGACCTAGCGACCTTCCGACCTTTTGACCTATCGACCTATGGTCCGATTGTTATTTTTACTTATCGACTTTACGACCTATCGACCTAACGAGCTATCGCCTTTTCAACCTGTCGACCTATCGACCTAAACACCTATCGACTTTTCGACGTATTGACCTATCGGCCTATCGACCTAATGACCTACCAACCTACCGACCTATCGCTTTTTCAAACTATCGACTTTGCGACCTATCGACTCTTCGACCTATCGACTTCACGACTTATCGACCAAACAACTTTTCGACCTATCGACCTCTCGCTTTATCGACTCATCGACCTATCGACCTAACAAACTATGGAAAAAAGAAAAAATGAAAAATTTCGTTCAAAAATCGTTCTTGCCAGAATAAAATATGAAAACGTTCGTAATCAACCAGATTAGCTAGCAAGAACATAATAATATTATGTTGCTTTTATAAGTAAAGATTTTGTTATGTAGTAAACAAGACTTGTAAGTGACATAGCAAGCTAGTGACTATGTATCACATAACGAGATTTTTATAATTGACCGTAAATAACCTATTGTTAATAATCATTAAAAAACCATAAATTTATAATTTAAGTATCTCTATCTTACTTAATTTTAGTTTTTTAGCAAACAATAGTCCACTAACAATGGTCCACTAATATCAACTTTATTTGAAAGTTATCCTTATCCGGCTACAGATGGAAACAAAATATCAAAGGCACAATTTCCAGGTAAATAAGCAACAAAGTAAAGTGCGTTAAAACATAAAAAAGAAAACATTAGTGTGATCATTGAACCGGAAGTGAAGGCTTTGAGGGTAGATAAGATAATAACACTTCAGCAGCAGACGTCTGCGTAGATACTGCATTACAGAAGGGGACTAGATTTGGATTGAAGTCGACTATTGCTGTAATCACTCGATACTAAGTCGAGCAAGTTGTGCTCTAGATCTAGATCTCTGATAAAGCGGGATTTACATTACGAAACTAGTGGCATGTAATTTATAGACGTTATCACGAAAGATTTGCGTAGATAAAGTGCCATTTTACATTTATCTATTTGATAAAATTTCTTCAAGCTACTGCTGCAACACTTCTTTTGTGAAATTTGTTCTTTAATGCATGACACTAGTTTCGTAATGTAAATTAGGGTTGATTGTTAAATTTTTCACATTATGGCAGCCATTTTACCTAACAAATCTGCACAGCGCACAAGCTTACCTATTAAAATTACGGTTAAGTACAGAAGAGCACTGCAAACGTGTTAGAACGCAGCGAGCAATAATCCGTTTCTCGTTGCTTTGTCATCCTTTTGTCCCTTTTAAAGTTAATTTTAAATAAAAAATAGGTACCCCAACTTCTTTTAAAAACTACGGATAATTAAAAAAATACTTATTTTTTTTAAAGTTGTTTTTTTATTATTTTTAGCTGAACGATATACCTAGTACCGACTAGCGACTTAGTGACGACCTATAAGAGATCATGGTAAGGCGGAATATCTGCCGTATCCTAATATGTTTCCCGTTAATTTTATTTATTAATAACCCTAAAAATAATTAATTAAAGACACAGATTCCTCATTCTATTTTCTATTATTTTTTCATACGTAAAACATTATGTTGTAAAGCAACGTTTTAGTACTCTAAACAACTGTACATTTGAATGACAATAGATCATACACAAGATTTGTATCTTCAGAAGAAAGTCAGTACAAGACAATAAGGTAGAGTTAAACCCCGAGATAAATGGCGAGTAGTTTAGAATAACCTCAAAGGGTTGACCGTGCCTCAGGACAGGCTTTGTTCTTGGATTAACCTGAGCCTTATCTGGAGGGAAGTTATCGCTTTTCCTTTGACTGCTGACTGACTGACTGTTGTTTCAATTGTAACCCTGTTATTAAAAATTCCTTTATACCCTGCCATACATGTGGTTTTTATAAAATTAAAATTTTCAGCCTATTAGTGTTGTGAATAAAACATTTTTTACCAATGTCGAAAAATTGAGCAAACTAATAATAATTCTAAAACATTTTACTTAGGTAAGTACTTGATAATTTGCATAATTATTATACCTATAATATGCATTCGATACCGATTTTAAAATTCACTCGCCTAACTCGAGAATGCCTTTTCACCTATAATGATATTTTTTCTTTATGGTATTTGGTATTTTTCAGATACCAATTCAGTTTACCTATATCTAATGAAGCTATAAGTTCAAGTGCAATTAACTATGATGTTACACGTAAGAGTAATACTACCATAAGTTTACTCATAGTACTGTTATTACTTTTTGATTATGTTAGCATATCCGTTCGTACTGCATACGAGTCACACTCACAATCTAATTTTACTTCCTACGTAAATTACGGACCTAATTACCCAATCTAAAATGGCCGGTATCAAATTGATATTTTATAAAGATAGAGAACTTAATTTCGACAACAACAATGTCACGCCTCTTACTGAGAACAACCCATTTCTTAACAAAACAACGTTACAATAGCGCGCTCATTTACGTGGTCTAAACGTACTGTGGCAAAACTTCAGTATCATCACCGGCACAATAAACCGTTAACGTTTCCCATTTAATTAATTTTGCCAACTTTAAACAAGGAAGTACTTACGTGTTTAACTTTAACGATAATGTTCCAGTGAATGTCGGAGGCAAACCTTGAATTCCCGATGGTACAGTAAACTCTAAGTAGGTAGGTATGGGAACAGGCTTGGTTACACAACATTAATTGTAGGCAGTTGGTACATGAGGTAGCTAATTAATTTGGTACTAGTGCAGCTTAGATAGTATATTTTTGCTAGTAACTTTATTTTGAAATTTTGAATTTTGTTGGAATTGTGGAGGTTGACTGCCTGGTTGTCAACCTTGAAAAGTCAACTGTAAAGTTGGCGAAAGATCGGTCGTTAATAATATTGACGTTATTGAATAAAACGCGAGTAAGCCCCGGTAAATGTTGTGTTTTATTATGCAAAATCGCGAAATCCTGAGACAAAATTATTTTATTTTGTGTTCGGTGAACTTAAGTTCATTAGTTACCTACTCGTAATTTAAACATTAGTGAGAGGTCCGATCAATTTTTTTCACGGTTTTTATTCTGCGTTTTGGATTAATGTTTCGATAAATTGTGGCGCAGGAGTAGTGCGAGATCTCTTTATGACTACCGCCTATTAATTGATTAATTAAGACAAAGAAACAAAGTGTCTATTCCGCAACTAAATCGTGTAGATGCAGTGTATATAGCTTCTTATTGCGTCTAGAATATTAAAAGGCATTATATGATTAGCGAACCGTTTAAAAACTACGCGGCATCTACACGGTTTAGTGCAGAATAGGCTACCAGATGACTGATTGCAAACACGTGTGTAAATTTTACTAATATTATACACGCGAAAGTTTGTATGTATGTATCTCTGTATGTGACTTTGATACTCTTTCACGCAAAAACCACAGAAGCGTTTGCGATAAAACTTGGAATATAGGTAGCTGAATTTCTGGAATATCACTTAAGCTACTTTCGACTACATAGGAACAGGACTTATGCTGGTAAAACCGCGGGGCGCAGCTACATAGTTAATATTTCCTACTCTGTAACATTGAAATAGGTATCTATTTAGATGTGTAGATGTGTACACTTTAGTAATAACTACCAAAGCTACGAGTGCGTACCATATTCACATGTGACCAATAAATCATGACAGTGCGGTTTGGCTACATACCAGTTTCAATTTAACTTTTAGTTCAATGAATTGAATGCATAATGTCACTCAAACATAGCGACGAAGTCCCATTTTAGCTACCTACTGTTTTAGATTTTGTTAACCAACTTCAAAAAAGGAGGAGGTTCTCAATTCGTCGCGTATTTTGTTATTTTTTTTATGTTTGTTCACCGATTACTCAAAGGTGGCTTGACCGATTAAGATGGTTCTTTTTTTAATGGAAAGGTGGAAGCCCCAAGGTAGTCCCATACAAATTTGGTGAGGATCTGATAAGAATTTTCGAAGTGAGGACCGGGAACGCTCCTCAAAAACCTGTATTCAATTCACTCGTTCACCGATTATTTCAAAAATTCTTTATTGTTGTAGCAACGTTGTATTTGTTGGTGATTTACCTTTACTAGAGGAATGTGTTAATCAGTTTGCTGTATCTGATGGTGGTCGTTAAGTCAAGTAAGAAGCTTTGAGTACCTGAAACCTAACACATCAAATAACCAAACCAACAGTGTAACAAGTAGGTAGGTATTGTAATACTTATTTCTTCTTTTCTTTCACTCATAATCACGCACAAACAAACACACGCTCAAACACGTACATGCACACACATATACACGCACATGACATTACATTTACAATGCCTTTTCATCAGCATGCATCACCACAATACCTAATATAATATATTATTTTACAGTACCTATGTAATATTATTTATTCATTCATTCATTATTACTTATTATTTGATGTAATTATTATTTACTTAAATAACTGTTATTCGTATTTATATCATCTTTAATATTTAAATTTTATCTTATTTTTTTAAAATTTTTAAAATCAAATCAAATCATATTTCTTTATTATTTTAGTAATAATTATATTTTTCCTAATCATTTTTATCAAGTGCCTTTAACAGATTAAAATAAACTGTATTTACTTAGACTGGAAATTAAAACTATATATAATTAAAATTATACTTGTCTGTGGAGTTAAGGCCCTGGATGCCGTATTACAAGCTCACGCTTAGTTCGGCGACAGAAGCTTTAAGTGAATTGGTTGTACTCTTTACTCTTTATAAATAGTACAAAGCTTAAAATATTGTATAAATGGTTAATGTTAATATCAATGTTTATTTTGTGTGAATGGTGCAATTGTAATATGTTTTTGGGCTAAATAAAGATTATTATTATATTATTATTATTATATTATTACAGTGAGGCGTGGCTCAATAGCGTTATAATTAAAAAAATATTGTCAAGTTAGAGGCGTAGGACGAAAAGTCCTACGCCTCTAACTTGACCTAACGGCTGCTATGGCTGACAATATCCGTGGTCAACTGCGTATTTTTTTATTTTATTGCTTATTTTAGATCCTATTCGTATTTTAAGTTACGTAGAAATATTATGAACGTAAACGTCCTAATATTTATTACTTGTAATTGTTACCTATTGCGTAAAATTGATTTTTAAACTTCGAATCGGAACTTCTGCAGTTGTCTTCATCTTTAGATGCCACATGCACCCTGTGTGCCTTCAAAATACATCTTCAACATTATTTTAAAACGTCGTTTTTTATATAAATAACTCTAATACTTGTAAAACATAAACCCATTTGCCCTTATTCGATTAATTTATCAACAAAACTGTCACTTTTGGCTAGAAAATACAATTACCGACGAGCGTCCCGTTTTATTACGAAACTTTACGCTTAATATACGCAAAAAGGCTTTCCAATAAACACTCAGATTTATGGCCTCAGGAGCGCTTCCAATCAAGGAGAACTACATTGAAAAATAACACTTATAGCTGTAAAGATAGAGTTACATATTGAGAATCGTAAGCGAATGGTAGATGAAACAGTGTGTGCAGGTAAACAATGGCTAAAAGCCGAAAGCCGCATCAGAATTAAGCCCATTACTGTGAGACCACAACAATCGTAGTGTTTCTGGTGTAATGCACTGTTCGACCGAGGATAGACCGCGTTGTCCAAACTGGTCAAAGCAACTTCGACCTGTCCGTTTTGGTTGTAACTTTAGAACGAACGTAAAAACAACAGTGTAAGAGCTTTGGGAAACCGTTTTGGGAACGAACATTTCGATTTTTGTAGTCTGAAGCAAAAGCTGACTAGTATTTTCCACATGTACATTATAGGTATTCTTTCAGCAGCACAGTTTTTAACTTGGAAGTAAATACAAATGCAAAATTGATCAAAAGACATCGTCGTTTATATCTACTTAGGTTTTCAATTTCAATTAAATTCTGTACCTACCTCAGTTAGAGTAATATTCCCAAATTAACTTAACAAACTATTCTGATTGCTATTTAATTGTATGTACCTGATTTTGATTAGTCGACTGCGGCAATTCCTACCCAACTATTGTGTGTTGTTTACACTCAATAAGCAGAAAATTAGCTTCCAAGCGAATAAATGAGATAAACAGTGTTCGAATTACTGAAATGAATTCTGATGAAACATTATATTGTACCTACATAATCTTACTATTATTATATTAATACACTTAAACATTAGAAAAAAAATCAATCATTAAAATTGTATCTTAATGAGGAGCTACGAAATCCGTAGCCCGTACCACGTAGCCAAATAGCCTAAAAAACCTGTCAAGTGCGTAATGCCGACACGAAGAACTCCGTACCATTAACACATAAATAATTACCAACCGATTTATTGCAATTCGTTTAGAGTGACACATTATTAGCAACTTAATTGCAAACTAAATTAATTAGGGTTCTATTTTTTTAGTATTAGGTAATATTTATTTTTTAAGCAATTTCTTAAAATGTTTTAATTAATTTAATTGTAATAATTTAGGTTGAAGTTATTTAATTGTATTTTATTTATTTATCATTTTAATTGTCTATAAATTTTTAAAAGTGTTGGAAACAATTCTTGTTGCCATGGCAACAGTATCCAAACAAATAGTATGGGTATATGAAAAATCACGTTTGTTGTATGCAGGCCCTGCACATGCCCCGATATCGATTCATGAGATACAGTCTGGTAACAGACGGACTGACAGACGGACGGACGGACAGACAGCGTAGTCTTAGTAGTTATGATCCTGTCACACAAAAAAAACCCATGACTTTCTTGTGGCTTCTTCGCATCGGAGGGCGCGTTCCGAAGCCACACTAAAATCTTAATATTAAGACGTTTTAAAGTGATCAATTACACTAGTGTGAACAATGAGTCTATTAAAATTATAGAGACGCCATTGCAGAACAAATCATCATTGAAAAGTGACACAAACTATGCTAAACAACGAAACTATTGTTATCTCTTTCTAAAACATAAGACTCAATGCTACTTGCATTACGTAAGAAAGAGATGTCATAATTTTATTACTAAAGCGATCGTGACGTGAGCTGGGATGGAACTAAGACTTCTTTGGCTAGTTAGTTATCGTTATTACATATCTAGAAGTTTTTACATATCTCTGAGTGTGAACAAGTATTCTTTTAAATAAATAAAAAAAGGAATTTCGAAATTTCTTCTATGGTTTTCGCGATTTTGCATAAAAAAACACTTTATTTATCCGGTTGTATCGCGTTTTTATTCATTATTTAAACGAACCGAGCTTTCGCCAACTTTACAGTTGGTTTCTTCAAGGTTGACTGAGATCTCAGATCAGATCATTTTCAGATCATTTCGATTCAAATCATTTCGAATTCTGTTTTTTGTTTTTGAATTTTGAATTCTGATTACAGAACCCTAAAACGCAATACTAATTGTAACGTAACTTAACAATTTATCCAAACAATATTTACTAACCGAACAATATTTCAGGATAAGTCAGCCGCCCTTCTGCCTACCTACCCTTTCTACGACACCCCGTGGATCAATTTCAGACTGAAAAGTTTGAAAACTCAATGACTTTTGGACGTTAATTAGTCGCTTTTTCTAATCGAGCTAACACAACCCGTCTAGACCGAACACGGTAACACGAGGTTACCTTTCTAGAGTTAGGCATACTGATCATCGTCAAGCACGACCGCCATCCAGCATATAATTCAGCTAGTGTGAACAGATATCGAATTCATAATCTATAGGTATTTATTACATGCTTAATTGCCATGTCGGACGATTTTTAGGATAAACGCTCAGCCTGAACCGCTTATGATCCTAAAACTATACCTACCGATTTCTTTCCTTACCTTCTATTGACTACGAAAACCTAAAAAACACGGTAGGAATCTTGTGGAACAAACCATACTTAATAATTCGTTTTGTAAGTGTTAGAGAGAAAACCAACCCAGCTCTTTGATAAATTTTAAACTTTAAGAAGTTAAAAATATATATCCCGTTATTCCCGCGTAAGTCCCGTTTCCGCGGGAATAACGGGATAAAAAGTAGCCTATGTGTTAATCCAGCTACCTATATTCCAACTTTCATCGCAATCGGTTCAGTAGTTTTTGCGTGAAAGAGTAACAACCTCACATACATACAAACTTTCGCGTTTATAATTTATTAGTAAGAAGTAAGATAAGATATAGGAGGTCTAATTAGTTTTTTTTAGAACGCTTTTTAGTTCTACGCACGAAAATTCTAGTTCTAGTAATATAGCTTCTTCGAATTAGTTAGACTTATAATTTTTTTTATAAGTAGGTAAGTTTATATATTTTCTCATCAAGCGGTTTCGTTTGTCACGCTTGACGCTTGACGTGGTTGGCTTGTTCGTGCCAGGAACGTTTACCCGACTCGCACAATTGGTGTTGTTATT
The DNA here is from genome assembly GCA_949358125.1 of Idaea dimidiata. Lineage (NCBI taxonomy): Eukaryota > Metazoa > Arthropoda > Insecta > Lepidoptera > Geometridae > Idaea > Idaea dimidiata. Next base: position 5,885,806 of record OX442339.1, on the reverse strand, counting down.
TAGCGCTTGCAATTAAACGAGACGACGTAGACGCGAGCAATTTGTCATGGCTGGTCGGGAACGAGCTCGGGGGATGTAACTCACATAAGGACAGAATGTTTTTAATTTAATGTATTAATTTTTAACGTTTATTGTGGTGAGAATTTTATGAAATAAGGATGTTCCTTTGTCGATTTTTTTTCTAAAGAATTTAAAGTAGGAACATCTAGTTAATGGGCCTTACCATGATGTTTTATAAGTTGTCGCGAAGTCGTCGCGTTGTCGTTAAATTAAAGACACATCAAATAATTAAAAAAAAACTAAATTCAAAAAAAAATGTTTTTAATTGTCTATGGTTTTTAAAAGTAGTCGGGGTATTTTTTAATTTACTTGGTTTTTTGAACGACAAAAGGATGACATAGCAACGCCAAATGAGCATGGTATTTTATTAGAAAAATCTTATTAATAAAAAGTCAATGTAACATTTAGGTGAATTAAATTTGATTAGCTGCGACCTGTGATTTGTGCCATACTTACGCGCGATCGATCTATCCTTTCCCTTTTATCATTATTGGTAGAACTGACTGTTAACATCCAGGTAGACAAAGTACGTTGACAATGCCCAAAAATAATTTATCTGAATAAGAATATCAATTGAAATTCTTCTCTGTCTTCTAATTTCGATCAATCACTACCTTGTAACATGTAACACGTAATGTAGTTCATGTTTAGTTATTATAATAATTATATTAGTCAATAAGGTATATAAAGTTAACTTTAATAATATAAAGTTAACATACATATAAATTATTATAATAACTAAACATGAAATACATGTTTAGTCATTATAATAATAAATGTATGTAAATTATTATAATAATTTATATGCATGTTAGTCAATAAGGTATATATTTTTATGGATTTATTAGGCGTCTATCTATAATGTATTATATATGTACCTCGGTTGCTGCAATACAAGTTTGTGCTTAGTATAGAATCGATATCTCATAAATGTAATTTAAGAAATGTCTGATAAGTCTCATAGTAATAATAAATAAATATATGACTTGATTTAGTTATTTGAAAATCAAACAGTTATAGTGTAACAATAAAAATCTAATAACAGGATCAATTCTTACTTTCGTAGAGCATCTATACATGTTATATCACATGGTAAATAAGTAGGCGCGTGTCACGGAGTAGCTTTCATGTCCGAGACATTGCAGATAAGTTGCAAGAACTTCGCTTACATTAGCCTGGGAACAAATGTCTCGCCATGGCTCCCCTGCCCGTCCGCTGTAGATAGCGAGGAGCCAAGAAGTGTTGCTGGTTTGACGTCGTAAAGTATGATATGCGTGCAAAATAAATGGTCTCAATACACGGGATAAAAGACCATGGTAAGTTGAGGTGCTTATGTGCTTAAGCAGAAAAAAAAAGACTCAACCAGAAAGATCACTTCAATCATCATCATCATCACATCAAATCATAACATCTTTCTATGTAATTTCTTCTATGGCGTTCACGATTTTGCATAATTAAACACTTTATTCATCGGGTTTAATCGCGTTTTATTCATGGTTTTAAACGAACCAAGCTTTTGCCAACTTTACAGTTGGCTTTTTTAAGGTTGAATCTTTCTATGTATCATAAATGTGTGTATTTACAAAAAATGTAGTAGGTATATCCGTTGTCTAGTCCCCGTAGTACAAACCTAGTGCTTAGTTTGGAGCTAGATTGCGTTGTGTGTAATGACGTGCAATATTTATTTAATTATAATAAGTATAATAAGTTACGATGTAAAATGTCATCTTCATCATAATCAAACGTGATTAAAACTATATTGAAATATTGGTTATACACTTACCAAAATAATTTAAAAAACTTGTACCCCCATCCCCATATAACACTTAAATTAACACTTCCACGCTGTAACAAAGTTTACTATTGATCTATTAAACGTGAAGGCACTAAATATAAAGTTCAATACAATCCCCTACTGTTATAGCAAGTCCCGGATTTATCGAAGTAACCCTTAGTAAATAAATAAAGGAAGGCATGCATTTCTTATAAGGTGGCAGGGAGCGGGTTAGAAAACTATCGATTTCACTGAAAAAACTTTCATATGATTGAAGAGTTGTCATGAAGGTTTTATTGTCTTCCTTTTTTTGTATAGAATAAAATATGAAATTGAAGAAAATTACCTTTTATTTATTTTTAATAACTTTCCTTGGTATGTACGACAGTCTGCGAGGGACGTTTTCGAATTCGATTTCTGCCATCGGGATAGGTAAATATTTGGTTTAAACTTGTATTTTGAAGTGTTAATTTACACATAATACAAAGTATAATCAGTATTAAATACAAATTTTAAAAAAACATTTAGCAGAGCTCACAAGTGATCAAGTTCTGGATATATTTTAGGTATTTATGTACATTGTACCTACTTATGTTTTATCACTGATATTATAAATGCAAAATTTTACATGATTGTTTATTTGTATTTCAATCACGCATAAACTACTGAACTAATTGTGATGCAAGTTTCATCGTATAGGTACAGATAGTTGGAAACCTGGACTAATTGTGATGCAAGTTTCATCGTATAGGTACAGATAGTTGGAAAAGTAGGATTCACACATAGTCAATGTCAAAATCAAAATACTTTATTCAATGAGATTTTAACACTTAAACGTTTAGAAAAGTTAGCAAACTACCGTGTCTTCGAAACGGGACCTCCAATGAGAGGAAACAAAAGGAACTCATGGATGGGTTTATTTGCATTGATCGTGTGATTCAAATGGCTACTTTAACCCGACAGTTCCGTAGAATCGGTAGATATCTTATCCTATTTCCCACTAATATTATAAAGCTGAAAGTATGTGTGTATGTGTATGTGTGTTCGTTACTCAATCACGCAAAACTACAAAACCGATTGCGATAAAATTTGGAATATAGGTAGCTAGACACCGGGAATAACACTAGGCTACTTTTTATCCCGATATTCCTGCGGGGACGGGGCTTACGCGGGTGAAACCGAGGGGCGCAGCTAGTAATATTATAAAGCTGAAAGTTTGTGAGTATGTGTGTATGTGTGTTTGTTACTCAATCACACAAAAACTACAGAACCGATTGCGATAGAATTTGGAATATAGGTAGCTGGATACTGGGAATAACACATAGGCTACTTTTTATCTCGATATTCCCGCGGGAACGGGGCTTACGCGGGTGAAACCGAGGGGCGCAGCTAGTACGGATATATAATCAGCACTATTGTTGGTGCTTGGTGCTGCTAGTAAAGAAAATAGTATCCAGTCTGCTATAAATTTTTTCACTAATTTTTCTCCTAGCGAATTAACAGAAGCCTTTCAACTACCTCTTGAATTATTTAAGTTCTTTTAACGGTAGATACTTAGCTGAAACCTGAAATTCATTAGAAAGCTCACTCTTATTAATCACTACGTACGTGCGCTCAAAATGTCTTTTGCTCGATTTATCTAAGTCGCAGGTTAAATCAGATTAAAGTACATTTAAGTAAAAGTTCCATTTGGGGTTAAGGTTCTATAGACTGGCGATTTTTGTCTGTATGTTTTATGCTTTTGTTATACATTTTAGTGACACAGTATTTTATAAGACAAATGGGTGTATATTTCTATGCAAACAGAAAAAAATAATCTGCAAAGAAAGCCGGTAGATGGCGCTAATTTCAGGCTCAGGATTACGCTCAGGCTTAAAAAACAAAAGACTCGACCGACGAGACGAGCACCTATGGCCAAATTGGTAAAGGCGCTGGGCTGGATTCCCAGAGATGCAGGTTCAAGTCTTGTTCGATGCGAAAATTTCTTTAAAAAAAAGATAACCAACAATTTTCGAAGCTTTCTAAAATGCTACATAAAAAGGAGTAAGTTTTCAATTTGGTTGACTTTTTGAGCCGAAGAACTCTAAAAAATTAATAATTTTATTTGACTAATCTATAGGGTATTACTTAATTGCTACTAAACGTTTTATGTGGGTGTTTGTGTGCAATCGTGCGAAGCCGGAGAAAAACACTAGTAATCAATAAATACTATAAAGGTTTATAAGTATCGTCAGTCTACGATGTTTCTTAAAGTTCTATTTGGGGTTACAGCGAAGAAATATGGCGTCAGGTAGCGCGGATTCAATTCAATCAGCTCCCTTGGCGAGGTTGATGGGATTGTACAAAATCAGAATAGGTTGAGAAAAATTCAGTACAGGAGTCGCTAATGGAAATACTGTGTCAGGATTGATGAATACGTTCAGATAGATAGGTATACAAAAGAGAAAAAGTAATAAAAAGTCATTAAAATAATTCTAAAGTCTGTCAGGTATTGACTGCGAACAGATTGGAGTGAAGGTGAAAGACAAGCTAAGGGTAGGAAGAAAAAGAAGGAGGAAGAAAAACTGTATTTATAATTGCATACTCAGTTTTGAAATAAATTGATTTGATTAAGAGCCGATTTTTCATTCTACGGATAAAATATATCTATCGAATAAGTTCGAACCAAATTTAAGTCTCCAAATTTTGATTCTTTTAATATCATAGTGACGTATTTTATTCGGTGGTGTTACATTTTATTTGTCAGTTATCTCTATCTAGGGATTTGAAAAATCAGCCCTGAATAGTTTGACTTACGACCTTTTTATATTGAAATTTGATTTAAAATTCACATCTACACCTACTAATGAACTTGCAGATTTGGTAATAAATATTAGCGCGTTGGGTACGTAGGGCAACCTTAGGACCTGCCCATTCACGACGCACCTAGGCATTGAAATTTACGCCGTGCCGTTCGGTAAAATTAATCCAATAAATTTTATTTCACGATACATTGTTTTTGAAACAATTTTGTACTAAAATTGTCCCAATGAATAATCCGAATCTTTCCAATAGTTGAAAGGATCGAACATCAAAAAGGCGGGACGGACCGACAACAGATTTCACCAACATCAATACGGTTATATCGACTACAAACAAGTTGAATGGTTTAACGGTAGTTTGTCTAATTTTGGGGGTTGAATTTTGGAAAAAGTTAAATCGGCTTCGTTAAATGTTGTTCATTTTTGTTAAGCATTGTTAAGCATTGATGAAGCGCGACAAAGGCGCGTCGCTAAGCAATATCCTTTCAAAATCTCTTTGTAAGTAGGTATAACCCGTTCTGTAATTATTATGTCAAATAATTTTTTCGTCACGTCATTTTAAGAAGTCATGTTAGCTTGTAGATAGACAGATAGATTGAATAATAAATTTATTTGTACAACTTAACGACAAGAAAACGGAATACAAATACATAATGGTAATGACAAAGTTTAAAAATATTTTAGGAGCCTATATGGGAACTATTTTGTATTGAAGGCAAACCCAAACCACTTCTCGGTAATATATATATCAAAAACATCATTTACAATTTGCTATATTTATTACATACTAGCTGCGCCCCGCTGTCTCACCCGCGTAAGCCCCGATTCCACGGGAACATCAGGATGTGTTATACAAATAAACCTTTCCATTGATCATTTAAAGATCCAAGCATAATATAAACAATAAACAGAAAGTGGAAAGTGACTTTGTTTTATACTATCATCATCATCATCATCCTCCGAGGAAAGTTCCCGGTTGCATCCCTCTCGGAAGCCCGGGGTCCGCTTGCCTGCTTTGCGTCACTTTGTTTTATATTATGTATTGAAGTAACACCCTTCATGTCCCACAGATTTGTTGTGCCACCCATTGTTATTCCTAGCTCTAAGTTGTGTTTTTTTTATTTATTTTTATTATAGTTAAAAAACTTATATTTAGGTACATTCATCTTCACTCCCTTTAACCTGTGAAGGTTTATCTGGAAGTTGCAATTCTTCAAACAATAGGTATAAAATTATGCTATCACACGGTTACATCTATTGGTATAAAAATAATCTTAACCATTTATACATTGCAATCAGAGCATATCGATACTGGAAATTTCAATTGTCGTAAAGGACAAAATACGATTGTTCAGGAGAGCTAAAAAACAAAAATTAAATTTTTTGATGTCTTATATTTTTGTCATATACACTGCTACAATAATAACGTTAAGGGCAACCCTAGCTATTTTTTCTTGCTCTATCCTTAAAAAATAATAAAATAATCTTAAGTTAATTATTGAAGAAAATAGGAGTCCTTTACAGCCTACAAAAAATAAACTTAAGTACTTTACAGCCACAAAGAATTGGTTATAATAGCGTCATATGTGTCGTAAAGGACCAAATATGATCAGCAATGGGATGTACAAGGCAATTAAATTTGAATTTAAGGGGGTAAAGGGCCTAAAAAACTAAAGTATCTAGTTAAAATACCTGCATAAGGCAGTAAAACGACCCGAAGTAAAGTGTTTTTTATTATTATTTTATCATTCATCAGAAGTGTATTCGTTACAAACAAACAAATTTTGCCCTTTTATTATTTTAAAAGAAATGGATGAATCGAATACGTGTTTATTTATAACATTTTAATAGTATTCAATCATTGCAATATTAAAAATTTACTAAATTTTTAGAATTATCAGCCAAAAATATAATCTATTTTAAAAGAAATTATAAATGAAACTTATACAATAAGTATTATAATCATAACTGTAATAATTAAACTAAAACAAAATCTTTGTCCCTCAAAACTCTTGTTTAAGTTTTGGGGGAACAAGAAATCGGTTGTTTAAATGTCTTAATTTTTTTAATTAAGTTATTGTATAAACATTAAGTTATTGTATAGACATTTACTGGCTGTGGCTTTATTATTTTTACACCTATTTCATAGTATCTAGAAATTATATAAACTAGAAAAAATTACCTCGTAAAGATGATTTCGTTAAGTCCAAATGCAATAAACTATCCTATCTAGGTAATGAATTTCTAAAGGTGCCATGTCTGGCATTTTAGAAATCACCTGAATCTTTAGTATATTAAGAATATTTCTACTCATATAGATGATTTCGTTGAATCTAAATGTGATATGACTGTCTTATGTCGATATTGCATTCCTGTAGTCTCCTTCTGTAAGGTGTCAGTAAAGTTTGCAGTGCAAAACGTTGAGGTTAGCTATCATAAAATATTGTTTCGTCAAGATGATTTCGTTGAGGTCGAATGTGAAAAGACTGTCTTACCTAGACAATTCTAAATTTCAATTATAAAAACAAACAAAAACTCATTCCTCGTTTTCTAGAATATGATATTCTTCATAATATTTTGGTTAGTATTCTGAATATCTTCTCAACATAGATTTGATTTCATTAGAGCTAAATGCAATTTAACTGTTAAAAACTAATCTACCAAATAGACTTTAATAACTATTTCTGTGACTTAAGAATATTAGTCAATAGTTTTGGGTTTAATATTAAATGGTCAATATAACGCATTCATAAAAGTAATCTGCATCAATTACTGATAACTGTATTACTAAAATAATAAATTGTGTCCAAAACTGAGACACCATTGGCCAAATATACCGAAAATAATATATTAACCTCATAATGCCTTATGATTATAATATTTATAATTGTAGCAAAAGCATAGTTAGCGGATAATCAAAAATTAGCGTGCATCAAAATAGTAGAATGCTTTGAACAATAAAAATAAGAAAAAAAACATTTTATGTTCAAGAAATGTATTGTTAATGGTTTGATTTTAATAATAAGAAACTTGGCGAAATTTAAACTAAAATAAAATAAAAAAAGATATTAATTAACCATACTTTTTAGTTTAAATGACTTACCCCAAAGTAAATTAAGCTTAAAATTTAGCTTAAACAATAGGTCGTAAATCCTACAACTGAAAGCCTGAACAAGTTTATTATTGACAAGAGTGGTCTTTACGACCATTAAATTTATTGTAATAATATTATTGACAATGTCGTAAATAACAATTTGTTGGAAAAGTAGATTTACGTCATCATACATAACAAAAATTTGTCTTTACACTCGCTTATAAAAAATATTTATTCTATACACCCCAAATCTTGAAATAATTAGGCAAAATGTCTATAAAATTCAGGTCGTAAACGGCCACTAAAATGTTCATTTTTAAAGATACGATTACTTCGAATATACCAATCGATAGAGCTCGCGATCCTGATTCCAAATATATAAATAACTCATTTTGGCCAAAATGTCCTTTACGACAATTGAAATTTCCGGTATCGATATAGGAATGCAGTGCTCCAAACTAATTATGTGAAATGCGGGTAAGTACACTTAACTTATTTTTCGAAACATGATGATGTATGATGATCTATGTTTCTATTGTAAATAATATGGTGTAAACCAGAAAGAGTTTATTCATTCTAATATTTATCAATCTGCAACACACAATATCCTCTGTCTGCAAGCAAGCAAATCAAATGATATCCGGTTTACAATAAACACCAGCCCACACTATAAATTGCAAAAACAACAGACACTGATACAAACACAAGTATATTTATCTGATTCCGGTTGCGTCCGAGAGGGGATGGCTTACCCCAGCTCGGGGGATGGACGTGGCGTAAATGTTTCAGTGCTAAATTTACATCTGATTCCGATGTATGTTGTGCAATATTGGACTGCCCTTCGTGGGACGTACAAAAATACATCCTACTTATATTATACCTAGATGTAAACGTTTGTGTATAAGTATGTAAGTTAACAATTTTTTTTGTTATCATGTCACACAAAAACTACTGCACCGATTCAAATTAAGCTTGGTAGCCAGATAGCAGGACACATGAATTAACACATAGGTTGCCGTAGCGTCGTAAATTCCAATGTGAATATCACTTCTTCTGTATCAAAAAAATTCACGACGATAGGGCGACGCGCCTTCGCCACAACTTATAAGTGCGCGTATAGCCTTAGACGGCGCCAAATTAATTTGATAAATGTGATCAACACAGTAGCCCAGCTGTCTGCAGATTAGGTTCAGAATACACAATCTCCTGGATATTATATTTATTACTAATTAAGCTAACCGATTTTACTGAAACCTTATTAAAATCTGAAATCAAAAACAAAAAGGACTTTAAATTAGAATGTGGTAGCTACGAGAGTAAATAAATAAAATTACAGCTATAAGTTATTTTTCCAGGCCACATTAGAACGTACTTTTATTGTTATAAACACTCAAAAATATACTTAAAATGAAAAGGAACGTATTCAAATAAGTCCAAGTCCATTAGAATTAAAAATATAATAGCCGAGTTAGATTGGGTAAGTCTTAGAAGTTGGTGTAATAGAATTATCGAAGTCAGTTAAATGACTAAGTCAAAATTATATGGCACTGACTTCTACCCCGCAAATCATTTATTTGCAATCAGATCTAAGCAAGGAACGAGGAGAGTTAGATGAGATTTTATAGACGAAGACACTGACCCTTGCCAAAGTGTCATATAAACGTCGCATTGTAAAGGAAAGGGTCAGAAAGCCGATTAGGTTGCCTAAGGAACGGAAGAGCTTTCGCGTGTAATCCGCTAATGTGCGGCTTATAAAAGGGCGGATTCATAAACCCATTGATATCTCTCGATTTGTTGGTATGGTGTTATTTTTACCGTTGGCAATAATGACAAGTGTCATTTTGATCTAGAATTTTTTTCTCATCATCATCATCATCATCATCAGCCCGTTGCAGTCCACTGCTGGACATAGGCCTCTCCAATTGCACGCCACCTAGATCTATTTTCGGCTTCTCGCATCCAGTTTGTGCCAGCCGTCTTGCGCAAATCGTCGCTCCAACGTGCCTGAGGACGTCCTACACTACGTCGAATTCGTCGTCGAATTTTTTTCTAAAGTAACTTTAATATCATGTAAGTACGTATCTGCCTAAAAGATTTAACCTCTTACTTATAAACGCTGGTTAACAGCAGCTGCATAATTATGTATCGTTTGTCTTTTACTTTGACATGCAGTTTCAAAGTTGACAGACAGAGACAAACGTCACATAACTTGGTCATCTGTTAATCATCGTTTATAAGTAAGGGAGATAATGATCTAAAATAAATAACATCATCATAATCATCATCTTTAGAAAATATGAAACACAGTCGTTTCCCGTTGTCTGTCTGTTTGTTTGTACATATGCCTAGATTTTTAAAAATACGCAAGGGATTTTGATGCAGTTTTTTAAGTACAGAGAGTGATTAAATTGAAAAGTTTGTAATGTATATTGTATAACACATGCTAATACTCTAGTGGGATCTAAACTTACGCGAATAAAACCACGGGGCGCAGCTAGTTAATAAGTTGAAAAGGAAAAGATATAGCCCAGTTTTTAAGAGAATGAAAAGAGAAAAGAGGTATCATTCTCATATAAAGAGTTACGCTTTAAATAGTCCCCTTAATAGAAATAAATTATCACTTCTTTATTTTTGTTAATCAATCCACTGACAAACCACACGTTGTATTTAATAAACCTAGATTCACAGACAATAAATCATTTCATTTCATTTCACTAAGTTCAATAGCGATGCAACTTGTTGCTAATAAGTAACCTGCCAACCAGAGATATGTAAAAACTTCTAGATACGTAATAGGGCAAATTTCTTGGCTACACAAATGCAAGCTATCTAGCCAGAGAAGTCTTAGTTCCATCCCAGCTCACGTCACGATCACCCGCTTGTTGACACACAGTACATTTAGTTCACTTTCACAACATTATTCACAGACAACAATGCCTTCGTGCGTATTTAGGCGATGCACGAATTATACTCCAAAAACTGGCAAAAATATTTCATTTCATAAGTAAGTAAAGCTGTATTTATTTATTTTAGTTTATTTTTTGAAAAAGTTTTTTTTCCAAAAACTCAACGAAGTTTTTGTCTTTGACGTTTTATCATTCTCTCCTAACCGCTATGAGATGTCATAATAATATTATGACATCTCTTTCTTACGTCATGCAAGTAGCATTGAGTCTTTATGTTTTAGAAAGAGATAACAATAGTTTCGTCTATTTCTTCTTTAAATTATGTGAATGAATATAAATAATGAGGTTGTATAGCATACAATTGTGCCGCTTTTCAATAATGATTTGTTCTGCAATGGCGTCTCTATTACTTTAATAGACTCATTGCTGCCAACCCAACTTTACAGAGGAGTAGACGTACTAACATTTCCCTTAATTTAACCAAACTAACGCTTTAATCAGCTTTTTACTATAAACCTCTAGGTAAAACATTACAAAAACACTCACAGGTACAACATACAACCCATTGTACCCGACTACGACAAAGCCAAAGGGAAGGGTAATGTTTTTGGCACCTACTGAGAACTAGAGGTACTAATACCTTCCTTTGTTTAACCAATAATGCCCTAATCAACTTTTTACTACAAACTCCAAGGTAAAACATTAACAAAAACACACTCAGGTACAATATACAACCCGTTTTCTTTCGTCAACAGCTACACGTTCACAAATCCTCTGTTTGTTTTGCTCCTGTAAATCCCGTGGTTTCCGAACTACTCTCCCGGCATGTTTTTGTTCTAGTTCTGGTTGGAACACAATAGTTTATAAATAATTCATTTTGCTGAATAGATTAATCTTTTGAAGGAGAGTGCGGACGGTCTTCTGATCTTTACTTTACAATTTTATTGTCGCTGTGATCTCTTTGTTTATCTTCAACAATTTAGTATTTTAGTGAACAAAATAGTTAATTTCTTCTATGGTAGTTTTATTGTGATGTTTTTGAAATAAAAAGCAGTAGTTTTGTAATAACCACACTCTTCTTTATATTTAATATTGAACCGTTGACATAATTTGTACAGCCATTTTCTAGAGAGAATAGACCGGAAGTAGTAAAACAAAATAGTCAAGTAATACCAACATAAACATTTAAATAACATATGTATTCCTTCTTTGCATTGCAGCCAACTTAATAATAATAAATAATCATTGCCATATTCATAACATTTTGAGCTAGCTAGGGATAATAATAATTATAATTTAAATTCAAAACTATTACAATAACTGTAATAGTCTGCGTGGCAAAACAAAAAGAGGCAAATTACTCTGAGGTAATGTTCAACATGTTCAGCTTAGGGCTTAGCTAGTTGTAATTTGCCCTTTGTTAATTGCGGTGCTATATGCAGTAGAACTCGGTAGACTTTAACTTCAGGCTATAAAAGACTGTCAGCTGAAATCCAGATAAAAAGCTACCGGCTAACGAGAAAAATAAAGGTTCTATCCTGCAGGGCTACTTTAATTCTATGAATAAGAAAGAGAAACTGTTATTCAAAAAGAAAATCTGTTATTGTAGTAGGCAACATCCATTCGAAAATAAAGAAAATTGTAAACAAATGTAAGCCTATTGGTTTCTATCCGGTGAGAGAGTTAGAGTGATTCACCCACGGATCCCTGACGTAGAGACCATGCCTTTATATCGGTAGGCCTCGTGACACTTTTGGAGCTTACTCCAAAAGTATCACGAGGCCTACCTGAGCTAACCTTAGGCCCTTAGGCCTACTTACTAAATTAGAGTTTGGGGTAGTTAAACTACGGAATTTGACTACGTAGTAAAATCAACATAGGCAAGCAGTTTTGCTATATACCTGTAGATATAACCCGTTCTCGAAGCTCTATTTATATAAGATCGATCGATTTTTATTTTTAAGGTGGGAACGGTGGGGACGCTATAACATATATAAATAGAGCTTCGAGAACGGGTTGTATACCTGTAGATGGAAAATAAAGAAGAAGAAGGTTCTTAAATCTTACATTTAGCCGCAAATTGTCATGCGTTGTTTTAAAGAGAAATCTAAATACAACATCACTACTTTAGATCTGCTCTGTGGATTCAATGTTCTTCTATACCTAGTACAAAACTGTAACTATTCAGAAGTCAGTAAGAACAAACAGAGTTCCTAACTCAATAACCAACCTACACATAGAAACGAGTAAATCACAAAAACAAACATTACCCAATTCAAACAGGGATTCTCAATAAATAAAAATTATGCACATTGAATACCGAACACTAAAGTAAGAAGCGTGCAATACGCAACTCTTAGACTGAAATTCATAGTCCATTTAAGTCAATTTTTGGTATTTATAAAGCGATCGCAACTATCCAATGTTTTTGATCAAAAAAGTAAGTTTTTGTAAAGACCTAAACTTTGCTTTTCTGTTATGGCTATGAAATTCTTTTTATTTTATTAATATTTTACAAAATGAATTTCTACCATAAATTCCAATTCAAAGTTTATGCTTAGCTTTAGCTATGACGCACTATAGCTTTCAGCCTTACTAAACTTAACTAATAGACGAAATGTAGCAAATCTTACAAACAAACATACCTACACAGTGACAAGCGAAAGCAAATTTTGGTAATAAAAGCAGAGACGCTCGGTCTGTGCCAGCAGCTTTTTAAGGCTTAACGGTAAAAATGGGACCATATTATTGAGACTTCACTGTTTGTTTGTCCGTCCGTTCGTCTGCCTATCTGTAACTAAGCTGTATCTCATGAACCGTGACAGATGATGTATTTCGGTAGTCGCTAGAACAACAAATACTGAAATCATTTCACCTATATAATAGTGGTCTTTATGTTTAGTTGCATGTTGATTGATATTTTAGAACCATTATCGTCATAGTTTAATAAAAAACCGAATTCGTATTGCACGTGCTCATAGAAACGTTTTCATAGTAAGTTTACTATTCGCGTTCGTGAGAATCAAAGCCTTTCTCACAGGTAGTTGCGGAAAATGGCTTGTAAATAATAAAAAGGATTTCGGGACACGTGGAGGCTTTCTCGTTATGTTATCCCTTTCAACGCGATGCGTGCTCTGTTTTTAGGTTAACTACTTACCTATTGTTAGAAAAGTAGAAAAAATAAACAAGGTTCACGCGTATACTACCAACCTTTCGAATAATAGAAAATTTCAATTGTATCAAAATGTGTTTTTTTGGGTTGTGTATTTTTTCAGGTCTCCGTAACTGACTATAACTATTTTTAAGATTCCTTATCTCTTAAGGTAAAAAAGAACCCTTATAAAACGCGGACAAATTCCACAAGGTTGCACAAAGACTTAAGAAAATATTATGTATTTAGGAAGTGCTACTAACTTTAGTATTAAGTATGCTATTATCACATTTGATTATTATAAATTATCTATGTTGGTCTATAAGGTATGTATCTATGGGCCTTGTTGTCTGAAATAAACGATTTTTATTATTATATTATTATAAAACCCCAATATTTTTTTAACTCAATAGATAAGCCTTTGATTACTAACTTACCTGGTGGTAAGTGATGATATTATGGTTGTAGCAGCTAATTTAATCCAGAAAAAGGAAGACAACAGTGAAACAAGACTTGACCCGTGGTTTTATTCAGGTCAATATAACCAAAAGTCAAATATTTATAACTAGCTGCGGCCGCGGTTTCACCCGCGTAAGTCACGTTCCCACAGGAATATCAGGATAAAAAGTAGCCTATGTGTTGTTCCCAGTATCACGCTACCTATATTCCAAGTTTCATTGCAATCCGTTCAGAAGTTTTTGCATGAAAGAGTAACAAAGATATAGAGATACATATACGATACATGAAAACGTTTGCTTTTTGTAATATTAGTAAGATAAAATGTAATAAAGACATACCTCATGCTTATCTAGAAGAAATATTTCCGGATCTATTATAAATATCTATTTAATTTAAATTCTGTGATAAGCTGTGTGTACTATTTATGTTAAGGTCTTTAGTTATGGCTTTGATAATCAATGTATATAAAGTTCAGAGCGCATAGTAAGTAATAATCACTATGAATCGATAAATTTTAATTTGATAATAAAAACAACAATATAAGTAAACAGTAAACTAGCTGCTCAAAGAAACTTTGTAGATTTTAAAAACAAAGTTGACTAGGTACCGTCGAGAAACTCCTAGGAAACTTAAAAGCTGTTTAAATTCTGTGTACGTACGGAATTACATCCTGACGTATATTTAGTATTATAACTAACAATATTAGAATAAAACTTATATTCAAACATCTGTAGAGACTAGATGAAAATTAGTTCAGGGCAATATTTTGCGTGTCGCACCTAGCGTTAAAAACATTTTTTTTTTTTAAATAATATTATTCGTATAAACTGTTTACAGTCAAACATACTAGCTACTTCGTAAAGTTGTAACAATAGTTGGTAGTTGCAGGTAATTATTGGAGTATCTTTTTCATTGTCAATGGGTTACTTTCCTAATTTTCGCATAATGTTTGCTTGCCAAGTAAATTGCTGGTAAAATATGTTGGAATAATATTTCTGCGAGATCTCTGTAATCATATTTCCAACAAATATATGATATTCATTCAAAAACTTGGCTTTAAACTACCATGCCGACGTTCAAATCAATTAAAAATAATAGAATTATTTAGAACGTCCGTCGTCGGCAGTTTGCAGTCAAAACAAGAAATATGCGTAACCATTTGGGTTCCCTACGCTACTTCGAAACACTATCAAGTAATTGAAAGAAGGTTGCGTGAAAATGACATTTGTTACGTAAAACGATCCTTCGGTACTGCGAGCTTCGGTCAAACTATTTTCGGTGAAACAAACCATAGGGGAAATGAACAATCGGGAAAAAACAATCTATCGGTCAATCGTCTTCGGCGAAACGTGTTTCGATGGATAGTGTTTTGAAGTAGCGTAGGGAACCCAACCATTTACCCCCCTTATTTATTAACGCTATTTAATGTGCTGCATAACTATAAATCGTTTCTTTTACTGGCACATGAAGTTTCAAAGTTGACAGACAGTGACAAACGTTACATAATTAGTCTTGTGTAAATAATATTATTTAGACTGATTCACTTCTACCAGGATAATACGGAACTGATACTTTTCATCTCGTAACGAGACGAGTCCAAGACTAAGAGATCACTATAGTATGCTAATCGTTTTATACGACCGTATTTTTTAATATTTTAAGCCGACATCAGACAACGCGTTGGCAGGCACTCCGACGAAATTGGAAGAGAAAATAAACAGAAAAGTTCACGTACAAGATTACACCTGAGTAGTGAGAGGCAAACACGTTTTCGGCAAGACTCCTGTCTCCCATCGCAGTGTTTCGATTAACTTTGAAACTACAAAAAATCTTGCCAGAAAATTTGCTACAAACGTGAGCAAGTAAAAAAAGTAAGTATTTGCCTTAGTTTTTCCCAGAACCTTGCTCGGGAATTATTAAAGTTTGCAAATTCTCCTTTTTATACGTAAAGGTTGAGTGTAGAATGTAGATTATTTTAATTATGTATACACTTACTTACACTAAAATAGTCACTGTGACGTGGCGGGCGAAGGCCCGACTGCGATGCGGAAGGTTGGGGGTTCGATTCCCGCCAAATGTAAATATTTATGCTTAAAAATATTTGTATCTGCTCTTTGTGTCTTTCTATGTATAATAAGTACCTATGTATTTACAAAAAAAAGCATAATATGTAATACATCCGTTGTCTAGTACCCATATCACAAGCTTAGTGCTTAGTTTAAAGCTAGATTGCGCTGTGTGTAATGTCGTGAAATAAGTCGTCTTTAACCACTGCTTTCTCGTCGTTCAGCTAAAAAAAAAAATTAAAAAAACATCAAATTTTAATCATCATCAAATAACTTCTATTTAAAATTTATTTATTTTTTTTGGGTGGCTAAAGATGGATAAACAAACGAGAAACCAAGATCCGTAAAAGCCTAACTCTGCGATAAAATAATATCAATATATAATATTTCTATAGCCTTTTCGGGGGCACATGGCTTCATTGACATCTTTGACAAAAACAAGTTTTTGTTTTTGGTTATTTATTTAACCAAAAACAAAAATTTGGTAAATCCGGTAATAGGAATGTGCAAGCGTCGCGAAAAAACTCCAATCGCGTCTTCTGATATCGTGAGTGTAGTTTGTCGCGCTCCTTAGCTTTCGTGTGGTGTGACGCGTGCCTTAAACTGTTTACGAACTAGTGTAATAGAAAATGTGGGTAGTGCGGTTACTCACGTACTTTAAAAATTTCTTTACCTACCCACCACCGGACAGTAAACAACGACGGTTATAAATAGAGGACGACACCCGCCGCAGCTCCAGTCCCCTCGAGACCAAGATCATTGTAACATGATCGAAACGTCGAGGTAAGAAAATAAAAATAGTACGCGATTAAGACCCGGTAAAATGTAAATATGTTAACAAATCGTGTGAATTTAAAAAGTTTATTTATTTGTTTGTTTTTTCTCTGTTTTTTTTTTAATAGTAATTTATTTTTTCTTGTGTATATATTTAATGTGTTTATTGTACCTACTGTGTAAGTCGTGTGCCTTTCTGAATAAACGTTTTTTCTTTCTTTCTTTCTATAAATTTACCAATTTCATAAGAATTTACTAATTATGCTTACCCAATAATTGTATAGGTACTGAGACAC
Source organism: Idaea dimidiata (assembly GCA_949358125.1). Taxonomy (NCBI): domain Eukaryota; kingdom Metazoa; phylum Arthropoda; class Insecta; order Lepidoptera; family Geometridae; genus Idaea; species Idaea dimidiata. The sequence goes on along the minus strand of OX442339.1, from coordinate 5,868,425 downwards.
CTGCTACGAGTTGTAGCCGGGTTCCAAACCTGGCGGCCACAGTGGAAACCGCATCCTATCACGGCTGCCAGTTCCCTCAGGGATGACAGAGAGCAATTTACCTCGTCCCGGTACTGTGACAGATGGGTACACTTGTCACATTGTACAGCGCTGTAGGAAATTATTGGATAAGGTAATAAATTTATTAAATCATATCCAACCTAATTCATGGATAGATTATAGGATAGGATAGTGATGGAGAACCAATAGTTGCTTTCGTCTTTCCTAATTACTATTTTTATTAAAACTCGGGCCTCGATCGCGTTTGTACACTTTTTATAAATTTAAAATGTTAATTTATAATTACCCCGACGTTTCGGCAAACGGATTACACCGGCCGTGGTTCCGGGACGCGAGTTAAAAAAAAAGCTAGGAGCAGAATTCGTGTGAGTTTAAAAAGTGTGTTCGTCTTTTGTTTTTATTCCAATCGTCTCTTGTTTGAATTGACTTCGGCCCAGTTGATCACTATCAAATTGGGTTTACATTTGGTCCCTATACCTAAACTTACTTGGGTTCTGGAGGCTTGTATGTTTTTTTGGTAATGAATATGTTATATTTTTTACAGTCAGTCAGTGCCTAAACAGGTTGGCGTCTAGAAAATGAGGGACTTAATTTCTTCTATGGTTTTCGCGATTTTGCATAATAAAAGTCTGTGAACTTTTTTTTGTAAAGTTAGCAAAAGCTCCTTTTTATGATTTTTAAACGTCGGTCGTTTAAAAATCATGAATAAAAACGCGATTAAACCCGGTACATAAAGTGTTTTAATTGAGGGTCTTACTCGGTTTACTAGGCTAAGATTTGTGCTAAATTTTTGTATGGGTAGAGAAAAAATAATACTTTATTTCACAACCAACAAAGATTGAAAACAGTTTACATAAGTAAGACAAATACACAGAAAGCTTAAAAGTAAAACGTTGTACAAATGGGAGGCATTATCGCTAAATACGATTTCTTCCATACGTACATGACAAGGAAATCTTTAATAAACCTTATCCATTAGGATAACGTTAACTGTTTATTACCTGCCTCGCCTAAATAGAAGCGCAAGACTCATTAACTAAAACATTTTGAACATCTGCGACCTTATGGTTATTTGGTTGATATAATTTTATCGCTACCAAATATTTAACGATATTTGTATTTTTCGTAGGTATGTAATGCTACCATCTTAGACCGCTTTGTCATTATTAATCGCACTATCCTACTTACTATTAATATTATAAATGTGAAAGTGTGTATGTTTGGATGTTTGTTACTCAATCACGCAAAAACTACTGAACCGAACGGAATATAGGTAGCTGGAGACTTGGAATAACAAATGGGCTACTTTTTATCCCGAAATTAGCTAGTTTATTAATATAATAGACTAGCTTTGCCACGGAGTTATTGTAATTTTTGCTAAAAACTTGAAATATAGATCGCTGACCTAGAATAACACATAAGCCTTTTTATCCCGATATACCTGCGGGAACCGAAACTACGCGGGTGACATACACACATACATCTAGTACATACATAATATAAAATATCCATTTTTTAAACAAACCTTTTGTACGTCTAATACCTTCGATTTCGACCACTTAATAACAGGTTACCACGTAATACTCATACCCACATCGTATTATCACTCATATATCTTTTTAAGGAACCCGCCCATCACACTGAAACTCTATTCGTTTATTTCCGCTACTTAATAATAGGATTCAATACACAAATCAGAATAATTTCCTGCTTTCAGAGACAGTCAAGTGTAAAACTGCTCGTTATTAAAAAGCTACTTGAAGACGCCGAAGTGATTGAAAATACGTCACTTTCTTGTTTCTTTCAATATCGACGTCTTTTTGTTTGTGCCTTGTTTTATAAATTAAAAGAGAGAAAATTGTTCTTTTTTTATTTCATTGTAAGGTATATTAACAGATAAATAACTTTATTGTAATGTAATTATATGTTCTAAGTAGGTTTGGTAGTTTGTTGATAGTAAAGCAGTCGAACCTACCTACCTACAAATTTACCTAACTAGACAACTACAATTAAATAATTTTGTTAATTTTCTCTAACAGTTTTTCAGTTTTACAACAAAAAAACTGTTCACAAAATTATGGTATTGTATTGTGTGTATTATAACAATATTGTAATTCTTGAATTGTAGTGACAACAATCATGGTTGTCCGTACAATTCTACGTAGTTAATGTCTCAATAATGTGATTTAACCTTAGTCTAAAAATTTACTGGAGATTACATTATGATGTTTTTCACGTAACTCTTTATAAAACATCCCTCATATTTCTCCAAAAAATTACCGTTTTTAAATTAAATACACACATAGGTACCTAACAATAACAATTTAATCTGTCAAAGCTGTACTTACACCCCGATTGTAACTTGACAAAATGCTCATCGTTGCATTGAAAATCTTGCCTATCTGAGAACCTCACGCCGCGCGTCGCTCCAAAGCGAATTATCCAATAGACATAATGAAAATTTAAGCCTACGGAGGCTATGTTTATAGGGAAGTTGCGGGAAATACGTCCCTCGCAGATAATCCACACGGTTTGTACTGAAAATGAAATAATAGCTCGCTATGTTCAGTGAATTGAATTCTACGTATAATTTTGGAATGTACTTTTGTAGGTATATGCGTAGGTACATGGTTATTTACGTATATTTACATACATTAAAATTATGGTTTGTTTTGTCGCTTCAGTTCAAGTTTCAAAGTTCTTGACACGGGTCAAGTGACGTGGGTCACTGTTGCCAGAAATAAATAAATAAAATAAAACTTAAAAATTAAAGGAATAAATATTTAATAAGCTTTCAGAGTCATTGAACCAACTCTATTATATTTAAAACTACCTGTGTCCTGCGGTTTCACCCTCATAAATCCCAATCCTATGGGAATTTTAAAAACAAAATGTAGCCTATGTTACTCATCGATAATGGAGCTTTCAATTAGGTGAAAGATTTTTCAAAATCGGTTCTCTATTTGTGTAGCCCATTCGTTACAAACGAACAAAAAACATATATTTACCTATTTATAATATTAGTAAAGATAACCTTAAGTAATCATAATCCACCAAAAAAGCAATTAAAGTTATCAGACATAATTGTCTGATAACTTTAATTGCTTTTTTTTACTTTAACTCAATATAATAAATTGATTACAACGTATTAATATCATAAAGCTTCTTACACACAGTGATATGATTACCTTAATCTGTTACTGTCGTTAGCGAATAAAACATTAACAAACGGGTACCTACCGTGTAGAATACCCCTAGTTGGGTGCTACATGAATATTAATATTTTATCTACCTACCTGAAAGTTTATTTCATTAGGAAGTTGGCCTACTGTAATTTCGAGATTGTTTGATGTTGTGACACATTTTACACGGTTTCAATTTGTACCGACTCGTGTAAGTGGGGAGGGGTAACTCGCATTATTCCGTCAGTTGTTGATTAAAGTCCATTTCAAATAGAGTCGGGATGTGTAAAACGCATTCACATAATTATCATCAAAGTCTAAGACGCGGATAAAAAAACCAATACACTGATCGTAATGTATTTCACAACTCAAAAACTATACCTATGTCGAAAGTGACTAAGATTCTCAATTACAAAGTTCAGTTGTAAAGATAGTTAAAATTTTTACCTTTGAGTATAAATATAGCTTGCTTATTGAAAGTAACGCTTCGGCCGAAAAACAGTGACTCGTTTTTGTACAAAAATCCGCGATATGGGCCGTCAATTAATTTACCCGTCAGTGGCACAGTACATAGAGAGCAGTATAGAAACTACACACACGTGCATACTCGTCATGACGCGGTTGTGACGCGGCACTCAGTACTGACATCTACGCGAACCCCTCTTAGGGTCTTGTTGACGCGCATGTTTATGTGAGTGAGCCGTTTTCGAGCATTTGTAGGTAGCTTCCATACTGCTGTGCCCCAGACCCCAGCTTTTCTACGTACTGTGTCAGTGGTTTAGCATAATGATAGATCAAGCTTTCCTATAGAACTACCACAGTATCATAGTACCATTACTTATTTAGGTAGTGCTGTCGCGGTGCTATTCATTACCATATCCGGCGAGTAGTGCAATGAGTAAACATTTTAAACTGACACGATTTGAACTCATAATTATTTTCAGCGCCGCCCGCCGCAGCTCCAGTCCCCTCGCGACCAAGATCATTGTAACATGATCGAAACGTCGAGGTATGAGAATTTAAAAATAATAATACGCGAATAAGACCCAGGAAAAATAATTATGTAGTGCAATGAGTATTTGTTTAATGGGTAATTGGTATTTTAAATAACAATTACCCATTTTATTTCAATTTTTACTTTTGAAACGACTACTGGATGTGTCCTCTTTCAATACATCTCATATTACAAGCGAGAAACTTGGTAGGTATAGTAGCAATAGCATTTTCAATTCACATAAACACCACGAATGCAAGATCAGGAAACGGAGGCATTATTTCACCGGCTATCTGTCAGATAAATCTGGCGGTTGTGCATGCGTATAAATGCAATGTTTCAGCTGCATTCCCACTGAAAAGGTTTTGGCCTAGATTCCGCAGTAGTAGGTAGTAAAGTAACACTTAGATAGGTAGGGGTTAGACTGTTAGAAGGATAAAAGCTATTGTAATTGACTTAAATAAGTTAGTTTGAGGTGGTCAGTTTAGTGTATTTTTTTTAATTGAATGGTTGCACAATTATCTTACCAGATGTAGTCAAAGATATAGCATGTTTACCTAATAAATAGAAAGATAACAAGATGACAGTAAAAAAGATGTATTTTTTTTATATATTTATGACTCAAAACCAATAGTGAACCTAAGTAAACGTATGTCATTGCTTCTTTGTGCCTTTATACTTTTTCTTGTTCGAAAATGACGAATATAGAAGGTACTCGTACCATGTCTTCGAACTGTTATAAGGTCTGGATAAGTCAGCTTTTAACTGCGTTTTCTTAGGCCGTAGAGACATTTCTTTACAAAGCAAAAAATAGGGGTTAAAGTATGAAATTGCCGTTTTATTGCAATAGGTTCTTTGAATTGACATAGAATCTTCATGGTTTGAGGTTTTCGAATGAAACTTTTTTCAAATGGTTTCTGTGATGTTCTTTTTTTAAAAAATGTGAAACATTTGAATATCGACTTTCAATTGTTTTTGTTATTCAATTTAGACAAGAAAGATGGATACTGCGAAAATTCGAGTGATTTTTGAATACGAGTTCCGACGTTGAAATAACGCGGCAGAAACAGCCCGCAATATCAATGCTGCGTTTGGAGAGGGGTCTACTAATGAACGCACGCTGCGATTTTGGTTTAAACGCTTTCGTGATGGAAATTTCGACTTAAAGAACGAGCCACGAGGAAGACCGCCCACACAGGTGAATAACGATGAATTAAGAGAGATAGTGGAAGCCGATCCTAGTCAAACTACCCAGGAATTAGCGGCATGGTTTAACGTTACCTTACCCACTTTATTGACTCACTTGCGTCAAATCAATAAAATAAAAAAATACAAAAAATGGGTGCCTCATGATTTGACTGATCTGCAGAAAGAAACGCGTGTTGAAACTTGTGTTGCCTTGTTGAACCGGTACAGAAATGAAGGAATATTGGATCGAATTGTAACATGTGATGAAAAGTGGATTCTTTATGATAACCGGAAAAGAAAAATGCAATGGCTGACCCCAGGTCAAATGCCACAACAGTGTCCTAAAGCAAAACTTACCAATAAAAAGGTAATGGTAACTGTTTGGTGGTCTCAGCATGGTGTTATTCACTATAGTTTTCTTCGATCTGGTCAAGCAATTACGGCAGATGTCTATTGTGCCGAACTCCGAACCATGTTGACAAAACTAGCAGTAAAACAGCCCCGACTCATGAATTGATCTTCACCATTATTGCTCCACGACAACGCGAGACCTCACACAGCACGAGAAACCATTTTGACCCTTCAGGAACTGCACTTAGAAACCATTCGTCATCCTCCGTATTCACCAGACCTTGCTCCAACGGACTACCATTTTTTTCGTGATTTGGACAATTATCTACGTGACAAGAAGTTTTCTTCCCAGGAGGCAGTACAAAATGCTTTCACACAGTTTGTGCAGTCTAGATCGTCGGAGTTCTATCGCAAAGGCATTAATAACCTTCCCATTAGATGGCAGCAGTGTATAGATAATAATGGCAACTATTTTGATTAAATAAATTTGTTAAAAATTTAAAAAATAAACAATTAAGATTTTCAGTACAAATCGGCAATTTCATACTTTAACCCCTAATATATTTTTACGTGATCACTCATTTTTAAGTATGAAGAAACCAGCCGTCCAAGCATATCCAAAACAAATCAAATCAATCAAAGTCAAAACTGAAAAACATCACAAAACAGCTTACATACCTTCATGAAGCTCACTTCATGTTAAAAACCTACATAAATAATGTAGTTTCAGTGAAAACACACATGCACTACGCAACGCTTCCGCTACCAGCGAATATGCATATTGTCTGAGGTGAAGTCGAGAGCACTCCACATCCCAGCAACAATGGGGTACAGCGTAATTTCAAGTTTTTATAGCCTTATTGTTAACAGTGTCTCCACAATATTCAGGGAAGAATTGTGACTTTTGTTGCCTTCATTTTTGGTCTGGCCTTTGCTGAATAGTTTTTTGTTAACATCTGACTTTAGTCGTAACTATTAGTTAAGTGTATTGACAAAAAAAATATTAAAGTAAGATAGAGTTGAATTTAATTGTGAAACTGATTTAGCCTTAACTAGGGTAAATCTGGGAGACATCCTCTATAGAGGAGAGATGTCTACAAAAATATAAAATATATAGTAATTACTGAACGCATCCAACCGGGTCAGTTGCATGTAGAATACTTATGAGCAAGTTTTTGTGCAAGTCGATCCCGAAAAGTAGTGTGATTTTCCTATTTATTTCAAGTTAAAATGTAAGTACTGTCGCTCAGACCTATAACTTTTTTCTAAAGAACATCTAAAAATTTGAACATTTTTAATAACTTATTTTTTTTAGAATTGGGGTTAGCCTTAATTTTGCTTTAGCTTGTATATCGGTACAGCCGACCGTTTACTAAAGAGTCGTGGGCCCAAAAATACACTACAGGGTACTAATTCCTTATACTTCAGGGTCGTGGGCTAAGGCTCTGTAGTATATTATTATAATAGACAGTCTGATGCCAGTGACACGAAGAAGTTGAAGATTGCTTACTATACTCAACTTGAATATTTGACATATACAACAACTGGCATAGTTTACAGTGGACGGCACGCGCATTAAATATATTATCTCGGCGGTGGGCGTTAGGCTTTAAGAAATTTTACGTCAGGTTCTTCATTTATAATTGACAAATAATATGGCCGAAACGCTACTCCCAATTTAAATTCTACTAAACAATTGTACGGTCAAACTTAATAAAATCCAACACTAATTTTAAATTAAGAAGCTGCTCAATTGTTTACGTAGTCCTTAAACTTCAAGTGGCCTTTCTGTATTAGGCCGTTATTGAAATAGAAATTCAATATCAAACAGTTACCTAAATAAATCTCAAGAGTACTAAAGTTAACTCAACTTAAGTTCACTAAACGTCCACGTCACATAAAGTAGGGCACAAACCACATTTTGCTGTAACATCCTGCATACATAACACTTATTTACATGTTTACCGCGTTAAGTGTACTTAGTTGCATCGCCACATACTACGTTCTAATAAAAAGAGGCTTTGTAGCGCCCCTAGAAATGTTTACGGTCACTGTATTTGCTATCTATTCATGTATGTGCATAAAATTGTCCTATCACTATAATTTAAGATATGATAGATAACATTTGTAATATCTTTGGACACGAATCTTAATCTACAGCTACTGAAATAGATTGTTATATTATAGCGCGACTTATGACGCTAAGACACAATGACGCTTGTTAAGTTAAGACGCATCGTAATTCCTAAGTCGCGTCAAAGACGCGTTGTTATTACGTCATGTCAAAGACGCGTTGTAGTTGTGGCTGTGTTGCGAATACTTTTCGACTTATTCACAGAATAGACGATGGTTACAAAGAAATTCGAGATGTGCTTTCCCTCCGCTCCACTTCGAATCATCCATCAGTACACCTACGCGTTGAACCTGAGAAGCTATTTCACGAAGATTAAAAATCTTTCTATTCACAACCTTATTTCTTAGTTTTAATCTATACGGTGTTCTTTACACGAATTTGATCAAAAAACATTTTTTTTATGTACATGATGTGGCTGAATATTACAGTTGAGAGTACATTTGACTGGTAACAAGAGCGAATTTAAAACTCGTTTTGTTGCAATTTTTTGAAGTATCTTTTTACCCGACCACTGCAAAAGTAGGTACTCAGCAATTGCCGTTGCTTTGTCATATATTTCTTGACGATTTTGATGAAACAATTAAACCGAATATACACGTGTATACGTAATATATATCTGTATATATATGTGTATACGTTATATCGTAAAATCTTCGCCGGGTGGTTCTACGATTCAGAAAACTCTCTCATACAAAGGGATGCTTAATTCTATCATTTAAATTTGGACGTAGGTAGTAAACCGAACGTGCAACCCTTCGATCCCCAAGAGCGGCTGAAATCTGGTAATTTTATTTGCTAACCATATTGTCATAAAACAGCAAACTTCTTCTATATAACGAGAGGCACGTAGGTCGTCTACTTAAAACACATTTATATTCATATCAGCGTGTATTTACATTTGGTCCGGAACCTTATTTTCTGGGGTTCTGTTACGAAGGGTTTCGGTTTTCGGCGTAAAACCCGAAGGCAAACCTTTGATGCGTATGTTGATACAAGGTTTTTAAGTAGTTGACTCATAAAGATGGTTGGAATTTATTATAATTCTTTAGCTTAGTTCAATTAATATCTCAATAAACAAAACGTACATGGAATTTATATCGATTTATATCTACGTTTCTTTGTTTTGTCTTATATTATTATCTATATACAAATTGTGTCCCATTGTTCGTATGTTCCTTCTTATGTGTGTGTTTGTTGTCAATAAATGTTTTTCTTTCTTTCTTTTCTTTATTTAATATAAATAAATAAAAAAAAAATTAAAATGTTCGAAAAATATTAAAATGTGCTTTAAAATAAATATTTGTATCTGGTCTGGGTGTCTATCTACGTATAATGTGTTTAAATTTAAAAAAAAAAAAGTATAACATGTAGTATGTCCGTTGTCTAGTGCCCACAGTACAAGTATAGTGCTTAGTTTGGGGCTAGATTGCGCTGTGTGTAATGTCGTGCAATATTTATTTATTTATTAAATTGAATCGAAATCTAAGAGTAAAATTACCAATAAATAACTTTTGTCGAATTTGGTATTGTAATTTAATTATTTTTACATTAGCAGTTTTATTTAGGCCTGATTTTTCATTCTACGGATAAAATATAATTATCTATCTGATAAGTTCGAACCCAACCAAATTTAAAAGCCTTCAAATTTTGAACTTCTAACTTTAGATTTACTATTTTCTTTTTAAATATCATAGTGACATATTTATTGGTGTTACATTAAATTGTCAGATATCTCTATCTATCTAGGGATTTGAAAAATCAACCCATACTAAATTATTAATTTTCGAATTTATATTAATTTTATTTTGCGATGTAATTGGTTGTAATTTACTAAATTTAAGACACTATCACGAATGGTTATAACCCTATACTTTTGGAAAGCGTGCTCCATGGTATCACCACAACGAATGAGGTGACCAACACTCAATTATCCCTGTTATAATTGAGGAGCTCATTGGCCTAGCTGCACCAGCCGATCTTGAATGGTCGTGTGGGTTAAGCAACGCTTGGCGCGGTCCTTACTTGGATGGGTGACCGAAAATTTGTGTGACAAAAATTATATTCTCGAGCTCCTCCGTGCTTCGGAAGGCACGTTAAGCAGTTGGTCCCGGTTGTTATCTATGATAGCAGTCGTTAGGTCAAGTTAGAGGCCTTAGGGCGACCTGAAAACTCTAACACTAGGTGTGTCACACCACTACACGAAAAGAAGAAGAAGATCCCTGTTATTAACCAAGGAAAACCCATTATGAATTACTTTAGAAAAATGTCATCATCTGGGCCTTTTCAAATTTCACAAACATCTAAATTGAAGCAAATGTTGTAACAAATATTTCACAGTTTGTTATAGTCACTTTTCGGAATGGAATCGGTTTTTATTTCATTTATTAATTTATTCCGTACTTGCTGCTCCTCGAGGTATCACACGCATAAGTCCCGTCCCGGGAGAATTTCGGGATAAAAATATCCTATGTGTTGTGTTATTAAAGGTCTAGAGCTATCTATATTCCAAGTTTAGTTTTTACGTGATTGAATAACAAACATCAATACTCACAAAAACTCTCAGCTTTATATTATTTCTAGCTCTCACAGTTTCACCTGCGTAAGTCCTGTTGCCGCGGGAATATCGGGATAAGAAGTGGTCTATATGTTATTCCAGGTTTTCAGCTACCTGTATTCTAAGTTTCTTCGTAATCGGTTCAGTAGTTTTTGCGTGATTGAGTAACAAAGTCACAGACATACATGCACACAAACTTTCGCGTTTATATTATTAGTAAGAAGTAGGATTTACCTAACAAAATATACGGCGTATTAATCCAATCAATATCGAACAGGAGTTGGTATTCAATATGAAACTATTGAAATTGCAAATAATTTTCTTTCATAACATTTCTTGACTGAAGTCTCAAGTAGGCTTTCATGATAGACAGGAATGATGTTTCAAGAATTTAATATCAGCTTTAGAAGCACTTTGTAATGCAACTGGAGATTGCAAGATTATTACTATAGGAATGCGTGCAGTGGATAAACTAAAAATAGGGGTTTGTGTACACTGTATATAGAAGACGAGTTTTCGCAGTAATATTACCTTTTAAACCAACCTCAAAAGAAGGAGGTGATTCGCAATTCGACCTGTGTAATAAGTTTGTATGTTTGTATTTGTAAATATTCACACTCCGATATGAAGCCGATTACAATACTTATTTGCAACCAAAAAATTATACTCAACCATGGTTCCAAACAGTCTAAATTGTACTTTTCAAATGTATTTTCTTCAAAAACACTGAACATACTTTTAATCTGCAACAGTTTCGAAGACATTCAAGTAAACTTTAATCCTGGTTATTATCGTTGAACAAACACAAAGTGCTTCAAACTTCGAAAGTACCGTGCTTCGACTTAAAGAAGTACATTTCTATGTAAAAGACTAGCCGTTGAAAGGAACAGTCTGAAGGGATTGAATTGTTGAAAAAAAGTCAACGATGTCGTCGTGCCATTAGTGAAACGAGGTACCTTACTTTCGTATATCTATGAAATGAATTCGCTTGTCTGCACGTGAACTTATGGAGAATTCACTTATGTGTTTTCACTTGAATTTTAACGCGGTTTTACCTTTTTTTTTTTATATGGTGGAGGAATGCGGCCTTATGCACCGTCCCGCCGCCCCGGGGGGTGCGGCAGGGATGTGTGGGGCTCCCAGCTGGCCTAAGGGTGGTAAGTGACCAGTGGTTTACCCACTAAACAACTCCACCGATTCCTCGCACGCCTTGATGTCGGAGTCGAAAGCGGAGACACGTTCGTACTCAACGTCAAGCGTCAAACGCGTTTTTACCTGCATAAGACCGATTCCGTAAGATCTTTCAAAAACCCTTTCTATTTAAGGGGCCGTAGTAGGCCAGAACTGATGTTTCTAGGGTAAAATACTACAAAAGTTATTTGAAATAAAAGTTTTTTAAACCATATTTATTAAAGTCGAGGATATTTACTAACACGTGAATGTCGTGAAAACACAATTCCTGAAAATTTTCTGGATAGAATTTTTTTCCAGACTTCCCTCTAAATTGTACAGATAAGTGATATTACTCAGCCAATATTGTACGAAAACTAATAAAACTTTGTATAAAAACTGAACTTAGCTCAATACAGGCAGTGAATGTTTTGAAATTCAAGATTAACGTTTAGTTATCTTGAAACTAGCAATTGTTTGACTTTACGCAATAAAATTTTGCATAGTCGCATCTTACGTCCTTCAGTTATATTATTTTTTATTATTATTAACCAAATAATTTTACAAAAATTATAAGTACAATGTGAGACACCACATAAACTCTTTCGAGTTTTCCCCGGGCGTCAGTGCCGCCGACTTAAATAATGTTCTTAATCTAAAGTTACTATATTGTAAATTATATCTAATAAAACCTATCTATATATGTATTTCATATATCTCCCATACTAAATATCGATAAATATTTATAATTTATACACATATTATGCTATGAGATATATAGAATGCTAAATATATAATATTAAGTTATTTCCATTTTTCTGTCGAAAAATAAAATGAATACGAAAAACATAAAGGATTGGGTAGGTAGGTAGCTGATACTGCATCAGCTGATACTACTAGGTGTGCAGTCACTCACAGTATCCCCCCCGCGCGCGTGCCCTTCTAGATAACACCAGTCAGTGGTGCACCGAGCAACTCCGACCTGTGTACCTGCCCACACCGACCAACCAGTCGTAGCATATTCTTATAAAGAATGTTTTAATTTTACAAAGATTTTATGTGTGTTTTTTTTATTTGACTTATAAGTAGATATTACGAATATAGGCCCTTAATGTACAGGTATCAACTATAATATGATACCTGCATAAAATTTAAATTTGATGTCTCTAAATCAGCATTTTAGGCTAGTACCACCTTAAGTAAGTACTAACGCGTTTATTATTAGTTCTGTTTAGGTTTTGCTCGTTTAAATATAATGTCATTGGTTGAAATATATTATGTGTAAACGTTAAGATCGTCATCACTGTTAATTGAGCTACTTGAATAGGAAAGGGTAGTTTAATGTGTATTTTTTATGTTCTTTCGTGTGATTTGGAATTGATAGTTTTCTTTTCAAATTTATGAAATGTTTTTATGTAAATAAAATGTTTGCTACTTTTATATTGTCTTTGAAACGTAGTACATGGCTTTAAGCTTAAGCGCATTTAGTAACATAATTAGAGGTACCACCCTCACACTTGATTCTTTTTCTTTTAGCAGTGATGGGCAAGCGTTTTTTATAAATGGGTTTTATCGTAAGACTACATTCTTGCCTCTGCAAAGGCACTTATTTTACACAAAATACACAAAGATCCGTCATATAACTTTTTACAACAGCTAGCATAAAAATTTAACAAAATTTACGGGAAACGTTATAAGGAAATAAGGAGAACGTTAGTCAGACACAGGTGCGACGATTTGCTAACTCCCCATATTTTTGTAAGAATTGAGTCGGGAAATGTGAATATTAGAATAGAATAGAAGAATAGAATAACTGTTTATTCGCAACAAGAAACACAAAAACAATACAAAAAAATAATAATATACACAAACATTAAACATAACAAATTGTTGCGAATCGGCCCTCAACTCAGCATAAATGCTAGTCATTCGACAAGCGCTGGTCTTCCGTTGGAACCGTGACGTTTATTGTGTGTAAAGTATTGCTTAATATGTCATTTGAAAATATTGCTGTGTTAAAACTTTCACAGCATTTTTGGAATTGGTTATTTTCGTGACAAAATGTCGTTTAATGGCAAAATGGCGGCTGCGGCTGTAACATAGAAATAGTTAGTTAGTTCATCAGTTAGTTAGAGATAAGGATATATCAAAGCAAAAACTACCTTAACCTCGAAGAACATCATTAAAATTAAAAAATCAACGGGGTAATGCCGCCAGTGTGATGGGCACTTTTGGACTAATCAAAACTTTATTTTTAATTAAAGATAATACACAGTTTTTTCTAGTTGCAATAAAGAATAGCAATAACATGTGCCACCCGCGCAAGTCGCGCGCTATCCCGCGTTTTTCTTACACCTACCTACCGCAATGCAATAAGTAAGTGAAGTAAGGCAAAATTTGTATGTCAGTAAGTGATGATAACGATGGAAGACGATCGATGACGATGGTTCAAAAACAACGAAATTACGCAATTTTTATTTTTATCCGGATATCCGGACTTGATATTCGGATAAAAGTAGCCTATATGTTAATCGAAGTCTTAAGCTATCTGCATACCAAATTTCATTGAAATCGGTCCAGCCGTTTCCGAAATAGCGCGCACAAACGCACAGACGAACAGATAAACGGACAAACATCCAAACGGACAAACAGACAAAAAGTCAAACACGGGAATGGGGTCTGCTACGTTAGTACATACACCTAAAAATAGTTTTTTCAAAATATCTTTCAAAAACAGACACCGCTAAGTTACGATTTTATTATATCTATAGATAGATGTTTTCAATTTTTTATAATTTTATTTGGTGTTTAACAATGGACAACTATAAAATTTATATACCAATCCAACGTTGAAAAATTAACATTGTAGTTAGAACAAAACCAAGGAAATTGCAATTAATTTACTCCAACAAAATAATAACATAAATATTGAATTACAACTTGAAATTAAATAACACAACAAAAAGTAATGTTCAATAAATAATAATTAGGTAAATAACCATTACTACTACCTACTTGTGTCATTTTATAACTCAGTCACAAGATCATGGACTACAATCTCGATGACTCCATATAAAAAGGAGCGTGAGCAGTTCTTAATAGGCAATATGCGAACCCGAAATTGCTTTGCTAACGTTGTTTTCCTGTAACTAATACTGGATTAATCCTATTATAGCCAGCTTCTATTACTTCGATATCGACGTTTCTTTTGTACTACAAACTGGATACTGTTTTCATTACAGATCCTGATAGCCTTTGTTAAAAAACTACTTCGCAAGCAATAAAACTGGAAATTAGTTGGGGCGATGAAAGCCTTTTAAAATCGCCTGTTTTCGGTGTCGGGAATAATATTGTAAATGCGATATAAGCCGATTAAGATGTAACTTGGATGGAACCAGATAGCTGGAGATCTGGAGCTACTTACATTTTTTTATTCCCGCGGGATAAAAAGCTAGTCTATACGATAATTTTATATAGGGAAAATAATTATTTGTTAATTTAAAAATGTCCATCATAAAGCACATTATTGAGAAGTAACACAGACTACTTTTAATCACGAAAGTCTCGTGGGATCGTAACTTACGAGTGTTAAGTAAACCGCGGGACACGTCTCATCTAATCTTAAATGATTTATACAGCGCACGCAACTTTGATTCTATGGTATTTTATGGCGCTGTAGTGCCTGGGACTTTGTCAGGTGGAGTAGGCTATCCCAGCACCTATATCACTCTCCCAGCCTAGTCAGCTATGTTCAGAGGAAAGAACTGGTCGATACGTCTGGAGCTAACTAAGCCGTGGGCTTCCTCACGATGTTTTCCTTCATCGTATGAGCGATGTTATTAACGCACATAACTTTCCACAAGGAAAAAGATATTGCACAGCTAGTATTGTATAAAGCCAAAGAACAAGAGATCGCCCTTAGGCGATAAGGCCGCCCATTGTACTACACTAGTTTAAAGTTTATTGTATTTGTAATATTTGTTAATTTATGTTTCTGGTGCAATAAAGTATATATTCTTTCATTCAACAATAAGCATCATAGGTAATAATCAAATATAACAATTAATATAGCCAGTGGTTTTTAATCAAGCGAAATGTGCTGAAAATACGTGGTCAACATTCATGCATTCATTTAAAACAACTATTTTAATTATTCACTGCATATCAACTTGTGTACAGAGTTATTCTGAACAATATGTTGCTGACACAGAATTATTTCGAGCGCGAGAGGTGTACGTACGGGAAATTTGTTAAAGCTATCAACGTGGTATCAATGTTTTTATTTGTTAAATTTTAAATAGTTACCTGTCTGCCGGTTTTTTATCCGGTTTTTTTTTCGGTTAGTACCTACCTATTGGTGTAGTTGGTACAGGACCTTGCGAAGCGTCTTGATTTACCTACCCTTTTACTGTTCCCAAAAACAAAATTGCGAAATCAACGGAAAGCTGCGCCCTTCAAACGATGTGTGGTAGTAGCAGTCTATAGAAAAAGGTAATCTTCTACACTTATAATAAAGGATTGAAATTTGATTTTCAATAATAGATAGTTCTATTTTCGAAGAATCTCGTGGTATACACATCGAAATCCAATTAGTAGAACCCGAGTAATGAACGAAAAAGTCGGCTGTGCAATATTTCTACATAGACGAAGTCGCGAGTAACATGTAGTAAATATATATATCAACAAAAACCGGTCAAGTGCGAGTCGAATTCGTGCACGAAGGGTTACTTTCTATTATCACAATTTGATACCGAACCCTAAAAATACATACATACACTCACGGCAAAAACATAATACTTCCTTGGGCAGTAGTGTAATAAACACTGGACCGAGCGAAATCCTGAACGCAACTTACGCTAATATATTTATCACTAGATGGCGCTAGTGGTAAAAGTACATCGCGGTATCGTTGCGTTTATATTTGAAAAAATCACGTTTGTTTGGGAACCTCCCCTATGTTTTTTTAGTATTTGTTATTTTTTTTTACTTAGTACTAATTGTTTATTAAGAAAGACTAAATACTTACACAATAAATAAATACTACAAAGATAATTAACATTATAAATAATCTAAGGTTAATGACCATTGAGTCCAAAAGTGCCCATCACACTGGCGCCATTACCCCGTTGAATCGCCAACGATATATTCTGGGCTAAAAAGAGCCCCGACCGGGGCCCAGACCCTTTTCCCCGAGGCGACGCCCCAACTCAGCTACAAACCGCCAAAATAGCGGCAACATCATCATCATCATCATCAGCCTGTTGCAGTCCACTGCAGGACATAGGCCTCTCCAATTGCACGCCACCTAGATCATGTGATCATGAGATATGTACTACATCATGTGTGAAAATTTTAACTGTCTAATTATCACGGTTCATGAGATACACATCCTGGTGACAGACGGACGGATGGACGGACAGACAGTCTTAGTAATATGATCCCGTTTTTACCCCTCGGGTACGAAACCAAGAAATACCTGTAAAAACATTTACCGTAAAACTTCAAAACTTTTTATTCACTACCCCTTTCAAGTATAGTTGAAAAGCAACAGTCCCCACTCTAAAGCCTGGACATATTAATCAAAAGATATCCACGTTTTTTACGCATAAAGGGTGCGCTTCAATAGCACCCCAAAAAGTTGGTTGCCGTACGCAGAGTACGCACCAAATATTGGTTTTTGTTGGCCGCACTAGGTCCGGTAAGAGCAAACCCGTGTTTTTCCATTTACAACCACGTTCACGTTTGCGATATCTTGCGTATGAAGGCTTTAACTATAGAATTTCGGTGCTACGTCATTAAATTGTGAATATAAAGTGAGGGAATGACAAAACATGAATTAATTTGAGATATGTCGCACGGAACGATGCACACCCTAATGTTTGTTACACACGGTCGGGTTAGTAAGACGTTAAGTAGAAGGATCAAGAAGTAAAAATAGATTCCTTTACCGCCTCATAATTGTTTGTAACAAAACGTCCCAGTGTACGCAAACTATAGAGTTATTGTAATAGTTTTCAATTTAAATTATAATTATTTTTATCCCTAGCTAGTTTAAAAAACTACCATGGCTTCGGAACGCCCTCACATGAAAAGAAGCCACGAAGAAACTCATGGGGGTTCTCATTTTACTAAATGATGTTTCATGTGCTGTATGCTTTCCGTAAATAAATAAATAAAGTAAATAAAAATAACTAACAGACGGCATTCCAATTTCTGATAAGTTGTTAAACTATTTTTATTTTAGCCCTTTCAAACACGATTTCCCAACTAAAATAACTGTGTGTATTTGTTTAAAAGGGAAAACGATAATTCTCCCTCTAGAACTACGTGAGGAAATTCGCTCAATTATTATCAACCCCACTATACTACGGCTTTTTAGCTTGCTTATCAATCAATCTCTGATCCTGTCTGATAAATAACACCTCAATGTCAACAAAGAGTGAGTAAATTCAATGAAATTAATGAATTTTGTTGTTACAAAGACGTCATGATTATTGAATGCATTCGCGTAGGACTCACGATTGACTATAATGAAAGCAAATGACTGAATAAAGACTTATTTTTTATTATAATGTATGTGTTATTTTTTCTGTTTGCTGTAATTTTAATTTGGTTTGTTCCGTGTGTGGTGTAATTTATCAATGGGTTAACAATCAGTTAATAGACAATCTCAATCCTATAATATAATAATAGTAATATTATAAAGTATTATAAAGCTAAAGTTTGTGAGTTGTGTGTGTATAATAATATGTGTGTATGTTTACTCAATCTCTCAAAAACTACTAAACCGATTGCGATGAAACTTGGAATATAGGTAGCTGGGGACCTGGATTAACACATAGGCTATTTTATCCCGATATTCTGGCGGAAACGGGACTTACGCGGGTGAAACCGCGGGGCGCAGCTAGTCAGAAATATTTAGAAGGATTTCTAGGACGCATTGTCATAGAAAAACAATTACTATTATTATACTTTCAATTTGTTATGTGTGTTTTTATTTTTTATCTTTTAGATTTTTAAAATCTATTTCATTTTTGTTATTTTGATGGTACGTCTAAACGGAAAAGTCCACATAATGTCAAAATACGGCACTCGAATCAACCCAAGACAAGACTGACTGTGATTGTAAGTACATCTATGTAATACACATTAGAGGTCAGATCGCCACGTGCCGCCACGTGTCTACTGTAGGAGGACACGTCATTAGCCCCTGAGTGTTCGCAACTACTCCTGGGGGAACGGGAATTTTTATAAGCAATCATCCCAATTTATCAAATGCGGCGGTAGATAGAATCTTTACGTGTAACGGTTCTAAAATTGGATTAGTTTATGGTTTTTTTTTTGGTGTTACCGATAAGTATCACTTTTTTTGTTTAATGTTTATTATTATTGTTATTGGTGATAGTTTTTTCTCTCTATAGTCGGAGCTTTAGAGTAGGTAAGATCATCTTCCATCGTAATTCCCTGCGCAAAGGAATAACCTGCGCGGTTCAAACCATTGCGTTAAATTGCATGCATTTGAAGGCGACGCCGACGCACAAAAGATGTTACATTTACATGCAAAGTAAGACATTAGAAACATAAGCAATCTATTTACAGTTTAAGAGACAAACAAAAAGCGATTTACTTTTTATTTATATGTAACAAAATGAATCTTGAGCCCTATGTGAATAAACTTATTCGCTACCTCTCATAACATAAACCTTTTAAAATTCCGAGAAAGAAGGAACTTTTAACTCTACATTAGGATAATAGTTGAAGTGCTGCAATTATTTTCACAACTTGCAATTAACGCTTCTTGTTTGACTTCATCCAAATTGGAGTTTGATTTTTGAAAAATAATTGCCTGTTAGACACTTAGTGAGTCTAAGTAATAAAAAAAGTTCTCTTCAAACAAATGTTTCGATTTTGTTTCATGTAATGTGGCGGACTGAGGGTATTATTACATTCAAGTTTATAAAAACATTACTAAGTATTTTTAATGATCTTACTAATATTATAAACACGTTAGTTTGGATGTATGTCTGTATGTATGTGACTTTGTTACTCTTTCACGCCCAAAATAACACATAGACTACCCCGAATCGGATATTTGCACGGAAACGAGACTAAAACGGGTAAAACCGCGGGGTGCAGCTAATCTATTATAAATTTATTAGATTTCTTTTTTTTTTTACTTAATTCTTTTTTTTATTCCCGCCAAATTATAGGGCGCGTAATTTTAATTAAATATATCTACACACGCACACACAATTCATCTCTTAACAAAATCATCATACACAATTCATTTAATATCACAAAGGAGGTATCAACTAAATAATCTCCTATATGAAACGACAGCGGAATTCTTCCGTAAATAATGGCCAGCTACATCCGGTGATATATTTCCGCTATCTCAACACCAAACATGGCGCCCGCACTTCCGGTTGACCGTTATGGAGTGTTAATCGAGCATTATGTCTCAGATGAAAAACTATCTTTTCAAGGTATACTCTGGCGGGTCATTTTCATAAGGGGCTGGGTTTATCGTGGTCTAGAAGGATCAAGAGATATTGAAGTGAGAGGACATTTATATATGAGTGTGGGTTGTGGTCTAATAATTAATGTGGTATGATTGTTAATCGTTGGTTTTAAGGACGCGACTCATGTGAAATCCCTTCCGATTGAATAGTTTTCTTCATAGCCGGTATCAAATAGATCTTTAAACAATGTATTATGTTATTGTACATGATACAAGAAGTGTCCCCTTCATTTCAAAAACAATAAAAAATAACTTTAAATACCACTATTATACAGGCAAAGTTACCCCTGTTTTACAAAATAAATCAGTTTTTCTTCTAAATCCTTAACCGCTATATTTTCTTATAGGCATCATAATATTAGAAAATACAATACCTAGAATCCCTTTATCGCATTTTATAAAAATATTATTTTAATCTTCGTTAATTATTGATTTTACGAGAAATTGTAGATTTTTTCACGCAATTCCATCTCGCTCATTTATATGCAATCGGACTAGGACCGTTGATTATCATCTATCGCCGCCTTAAGAACATAGAATAGAAGGTGTCATTCGAACTAAAAGTTTACCGGTCTTGATGTCGCCAAGCCCCACTAAGCATTGCTCGCATTTACGCTAAACACAGTTAGTTATTAATTTAATTTGTTTATAGAGAAAACGTATTTTTTTGGACATAAATAGGGGACCACCTACTAATCACCTATCTTATAATAATTAAAATATATTTTTGTACCCGTTTGAGTTTTATAACAATATGCAGATTGAATTTATTCGCTAATTCGGTTACTTCCTGATTCTATTTTGATTCTGTGTCTATGAAAAACGCCCCGGCGCAAGTCCCACTGAAAGTATTGAGATAAAAAATATGTTACTCTGGGAGCAATGTAAAATTCATATTAAATATCATTAAAATCGGTCGAGTGATTTCGGAGATTACCCCTAACAAAAAGAATTGACCAATGTTACCTCCTTATAATCCTCCTTAATATTATATTAGTACCTAATAATGGCATTTTTTCATCCAATTTTAGATGATTTATACAGCGTAAGCAACTTTTAATCCATGCTATTTTATGGCGATGTAGTGCCCGGGACATTTATTTACCTCCTTATAATCCTCCTTAATATTAGTACCTAATAATGGCATTTTTTCATCCAATTTTAGATGATTTATACAGCGTAAGCAACTTTTAATCCATGCTATTTTATGGCGATGTAGTGCCCGGGACATTTATTAGTTGGAATAGGCTTGACTAGCACCTATATCACCCTATAGGCTGGGAGGGTGAAATAGAATCTTTAGAAAATTAATACTTATAATAAAAGAAGAGAGATAGTAAATACAATTCAAGAAAATGCATAGTTAGACCCAATTACTCAGTCGAGCTATTAGCTTTTAAACCCTAGCTTTTCATACCATCGATTTTGACGTGTTGAATGAATAGAAGCATCTTCATCCGAGGTAGGGTTTCATATAGCAGACATCATTGTTTTCGCCCCTGTCTACCGGGCTTTTGTTATTACAGCTTTACCTACAAACAAAAGGACTTCGCGATGGAACAAAGACGTAATTATGAAAAAGGGGTTTTCAGGATTCTTTTTCCGATTATTTAATTTTTTCTTTCATCGATCTTCCGTTTTTTTTGCTTGATAATTTAGGAGCTGTGATAAGTCGCGTCAACTGAAGTCAAGTTATTTGCATAGCAAGCAAAAATCAAAGAAGGTACAGCAGTTTGTTGAGTGCCACACAACGATTAACTATATTAATATCTTTTTACTATCAAGTTGTTAATTTTAATCTTAAATCGTAATTTTTATATGCTTTTGTTATTTACATTTTAAGTAGAAATTTAGTGCAAAACTACATATTTCAAATGAAACTCATTTTCCAGTGACTTTATTATTTCGAGAATTGAAGCAATCCCGTTCCTATTTTTTAAAGTTTTTACAGACTCCTTCGTCAAAGTAGACCGAAAAAAGAGATTCATTCCAATTCATCATTGTGAAAACAGAAAAAAAATCTACAAATTTAATTTATTTTAAGAATCTTTATTCATAAAGATAGTTGCCTTTCACAATGAAAAATCAATCGCATAATATGCAGAGGTTATCAACCCACGAACCATGGGTAAGTTTTAATACAATACCGATTGCTTCGTCAATTACCTAAGACGGTTACGTAGCTCTATAATTTGCAATTTTTATCCTTTCTTTTAACCAATGAATGTTATAATATAGGTAGATTCTCAAAGAAAAAAAAGCAGGACATGCAACTAAATTACAGGCTAAGTCACAATGTTTCACATAGAAGTTGAGTGATAATAGATATTTTTAAGTCGTTAGTTTAATGTAATTATCCTAAAGTGGTGCATATAGGACGATTACGCGATTACTAACGATTACTAACCGAACCAAACCAATAAATGTTAAAATATAGGTAGATTCTCAAATTAAAAAAAGCAGGCCATGCAACATACAATCGTCAGTTGAGTCAGTAACCGCATATGCAACGCACGTACTTAATTTGCGTAAAAACGTTAAACTACCCGCGACTGCTATTACAATGGCACCTAGGAAGTGTTCGTGTTGCAGCAAGAATATAACCTTGAAGTCAACAACTCTTGAATGCAGTAGGTGTAATAAGGTAGTTCATGCGACAGCGAGTTGTGCCAAGCTAACTAACAAGCAGCTTGGAGCCTTACGTAATGCAGAAGGCCTGGAATGGAGCTGCGAGGAATGCCTCAACAATGTGTCTAGGCGTTCTTCTTCTTTTTTTGTACCTCCGGGTGACAACTCAGATGATGAGGATGAGCCGTCGGCGACTGCTTTTGATCAGAAGAAGCTAGTCGAGAGCCTCTCTCGTGAAATGAGAAAGATTATGAAATCGGAGATAGGAGACCTTACTGTTGCTCTAGAACACATGAGCGGGCGGCTGGCTGATCTGGAGGACCTTGGGAGAAAGCAGGAGAGCACGATTAAAGCACTGGTGAACAAGAACACTGAACTTCTAAATAAGAATAGAAATCTCGAGCTTCGGATCTTAGCCATGGAACAATCCTTTAATGAGTTGGATCAAAAGATGTTGGCAACGACTATGGAAGTAGCTAGAATCCCTGAGATGGTGGGACAAAGTCCTGAACAGGTGATGAAACAAATGGCAGATAAACTGGAGCTTAGTGTGAGTGATATTGTCGCGGCGCGTCGGATGCCTAAACCTAAAGATAGACCTCAGCCAGGGCACATAATAGTGGAAATGAAGTCAAGTACAGTCCGTAAGCTGTGGGTAGATACGACTAAAGGTAAAGAGCTAACGGCTGGAGATATAGTACCTCAATTACCCAAAGAGCAAGGTACCACTAGAATCTTTGTTCGAGAAGCTCTTACTCAGCGTACTAAAACACTATTGTATAATGCTCATCAAAAACTTAAACAGACCCATAAATATGTATGAAGATCTTCCACCGGGCAGGTGGTTTTGCCCGGTAGGCCGCGGCCCGACGATGTCTCGTCGGTAGTTGTATATAAGCTTATCTTGGAAAGAATGTTGATATCGCAATCCAGGATTTCATACTAGTAACGCCATCTAGTGGGTGCTGTGGGCGACCGCCACACCACTCCCCCTCGGAGACCGAAGGTCGATGCAGATTCTTTTTGCCAGTGACCCAGTTGACGTGCGTCTCATTGAGTCGAGACGGATATCCCAGTGAGTCGGGATGCTTGCTGCTCCAGTGAGTCGGAGTCTTGAGTTTTTTCCACGGTGAGTCGGGAAAGATGCTGTTCCAGTGAGTCGGAACAGTGATGTCCACGGTGAGTCGGGACGTGTAAAGGGGCGTAGCACGTGAAGATCCAGAGTGTCGATGGTCAGTCGATGAGGTACCGGATGTAGTCAGCATGCTGCAGGTGCCCAATTGGCGATACGGTGTGAACCAGTGCTTGTGTCTATACAGGCGTCGTGGTCCAACCGATGTGGCTAGAAGTGGTTGTCGGCTTCTGTTGGCAGGATGCATTTGCAGAGGGTAGGTGAGGGTGGTGCGGGGTTGAAAGCTCATGTCGGCGAGGGTTGCGCTCGTTGTCCATGTGCGGGGTCACCAGTTTGGAAGTATGACGTGGTGACCTCTAATGGAAAGATCTTCCACCGGGCAGGTGGTTTTGCCCGGTAGGCCGCGGCCCGACGATGTCTCGTCGGTAGTTGTATATGAGCTTATCTCGGAAAGAATGTTGATATCGCGATCCAGGATTTCATACTAGTAACGCCATCTAGTGGGTGCTGTGGGCGACCGCCACAATGATGTAGCCATACAGTAAGAAAGGGATTTTTGAAATAGCACATAGTCGGGACTTACGCGGGTAAAACTGATACACATGGCTAGTTTATTATATCTTTAAAGGTAAGTTTAAACGGCCAACTAAATAAAAATTCGAAAGCCACTAGTAGACTATTCGGCAAATAGGCGAAGCTCGGACGCAGAAGGTTGCGGTGTTTCTAGTTTTGGGTATTATCTATGTATCTTATGTATGTATTTACAAAAAAAATGTATATCCGTTGTCTATTACCCATAGTACAAGCCTAGTGCTTAGTTTGGGGCTAGATAGCACCGTGTGTAATGTCGTGCAATATATATTTTTTATTATAGTAATATTTTACATTGTGAAACTAGTGCCATACAATATATAGTCATTTTCTCAAGAAAAAAAAATGCGTAGAAACAGCGGTTTTATTTATCTAAGTAATTGATATTACTTTCGTAACTGTTGCGAGATTGTTTTTGTGAAATTGACTCTATAATGCATGACACTAGTTTTGTAATGTATATTTGGCTTTACAAATACAATTTTATAAAATACCTTGCTTGTAATTGAACAACCCTGTTGTTCAGTGGTCGCGAACAACAACTGCCTTTGTACTTTAATATTTTAATTACTTCCTACGTCTTAAACTTTGAATTCAACCCTCAAGCTGATTAGGAAGACAATTAATTAAGCTTATTCAAACGCGCTACCACAATGCTAATTACAAAGAATTCATATATATGTTTAATTAAAGTTGGTAAAGTATACGTTTTCCTTATTACTTTAGTGGATATCGGCTTTTTAATACCCACTTGCTCTAGTCATTTTGCCTGCCAAGCGAACTTACCTGTATTCTGATACTAATGACTGATAAAATAATACTTAATAATAAAATTTTATTGTTTTGAATACAAAAAGGTTACAAACTAAATAACAAGCGGACCTCCAACTCCAAACTCGTCCAGAGTCCTGAAAAGGTTACTAAAATCACAGAAACCAATGCATGGAGATTTTCTAGAACCTACCAACCTAATAAACCACTATGTCAAATTAACATTTTCCAGGTTTTATAGTCTCCTGGCCACCAAGACTGGAAAAATGTCTGGAAAACTGCAAATCTTGCAAAATTCAATTTTTTGATGTCAAAATTTTACAATAATGTAAAAAACAGTAAAATCATTTCGTAGAAAGACAGGTTAACGAAGACGCCTTGTAATTTCCACGTTCCCTGGCGTATTCATGTTTCCATTAAATACGTCTCCTAGCAAAATATTTAACTAACTATACGAATAAGTTTAAGTAAATAAACAGGATACAGCTACTCCTACTTACTTATTAGTCGTCTGTCTAAATCAGTTAATCTTGAAAAGCTTAACGTAGCTTTACCAAAGATTCACCGACATGGGTCAAACGGAATTATAAATCAACACTGTTCTACGAGCCCATGTTGTACGTGTTTTAATATTCATACTGACAAGTTATAAGTATGGTCTTGTTTATAATTTATTATTTAAAAGTAGGCCGCATTTATTTGTTTTAATATTAAAATTAAACCAGAAGCCACAGTTAGTTTTTTTAAATAATTAGAAATAGAGTTCTCGCAAGCTTAAGTCGGCGACACAAGAATTTTTGGAACAAATATTAAATGAATGAATGAATAAACGTCTATTTTAGGAACATAATTACTACATACTATACAAAAAATAAAAATATAAAAAAATACAAAATAACACCAAACTAAATAATTCTACGGGGCTTTTCATTAATTGTACCTATAGCAAATAGCGCCCAAAAAGTTTCGTCCTCAGCATGTTGCTGAATCAAATAAAAAATGCCTTAGCGCTGCATATGTATGTAAACATATGTAAAACAAAATGCCTACATCTCAGTCTGCTTTAAGGAATAAGTCTGAAAACCCTCCTAAATGTTGGAACGGCATTGCAACAATGCTAATAATTTTTCAAAAGTTGTTCGCCTATACGTCTAGAACAACCACCTCTCGGCTTAAAAGGACTTACCCGTTATACTTTGTATAAGTGACTTGCTAAGTAACTAAAATGGAGAAATTATTTCCAGGCAGTGCCCAACGGTTATAATATTTTCTTTTAAGTCCTCAATTGCGAAATTGACCACGAAAGGGGAAAAAAATATTCATTATTAATAACCGGTTATGAACCATGGTTAGGAAACCAACAAGCAAATTCCGTTTTCAAAATAAACTAAGAAAAAAAAATCATGTTCGTATCTGGTTATCAAAGATCAGTTACGAACGTGGAGTAAAGGGAAAATCTTGAATGACAAATTGATCACGGCATATCGTACCTACTCTCATAATTTTCTTATACATCCTCTTATTAAAAAACACAGACATCTAACAATAACAAACGGATATACAACATTTTGTACTATTATTTTTCTAACTGGAGTATCAAGTAGGTATGTTTGTACATCTGTACGGTCACATGGTGTACCTAACAGTCTGTTATTCAGCATTATGTTAATTTATGCAGTCACAAAGGATAGGTAGGTAGGTAGTGTATTATTTTATACAAGTTTGTCTTTAGACTTTATGTAACCCATTGTCATAGGTGAACGATAAGGATAAAAAGTAGCCTATGTGTTATTCCAAAACCCCAGCTACCTATACTCCAAATTTCATTGCAATTGGTTCAGTAGTTTTTGCAAGATTGACAAAATCACATAGGTACACATATACATACATACATACAAACTTTCAAGTTGATAATATTAATAATATAGTGATCTGTAGTGTCTGATGGTTAATCTGTATATCAGTCAGAAGTTTTTTATGAACAAGGTACTACAGATAAAACATGTAAAACAAGAGCTGTTTTATACAAATTGGCTCGACTCGGCCTCGGCCCAGTCTAGTGTAATTAGTTTTAAGTTAGAAAAACAAACGTCCTGCACTTAAGGGCCTATGTAACCTTAATAGGATAAAGATAGCGATAGAATTTCAGATGTGTAAGTGAAGGACGTAAGATGCAACTATGCAAAATTTTAGTGCGTAAAATCAAACAATTGCTAGTTTCAAAATAAAACTACACGTTAATCTTGAAATTCAAAACATTCTAGACATCCAAAAACTTTTGTTTCAAATAACTTTTGTAGTAATTCATATTATAGCCGCTTAAAACCTACATATAGTCCATGCTTAAATCTGTGCTACACATCTTCATACTAAGATATTATATTGACGATTTATATAGCGCAAGCAACATCATCCATGACATTTTATGGCGTTGTAGTGCCCGGGACTTTGTTAGGTGAAGTAGTCCTGCCCAGCACCTACTACACCTCCCCCCCCCAGCCTTGTCAGCGATGCCCAAAGGAAAGAACTGGTCAATACGTCTGGAGCTAACTAAGATGTAGGCTTTCTCACGATGTTTTCCTACAACGTGTGAGCGATAATATTAACCCACATAACTTTTCCCCAAGGAAAAAACCTGTTCGTTAGTAATAAAAACCAAAAATTCCTAATTCTTAATTAACTTTAAACCGTTCTCTTTCCTAAACTGTAATTTAAAATGAAAATTTTTAAAAGGAACCTAACATTGATTTTTAAATAACTATTCAACGATACCACTGTTAACAACATAAAAATGCCAATTAAATGTGAAATAAGTTGGCAACATTTTTAACCGACTTCAAAAAAAGGAGGAGGTTATCAATTCGTCTGTATGTATTAGGGGTTAAAGTATGAAATTGCCGATTTGTACTGAAAATCTTAATTGTTTATTTTTTAAATTTTTAACAAATTTATTTAATCAAAATAGTTGCCATTATTATCTATACATTGCTGCCATCTAATGGGAAGGTTATTAATGCCTTTGCGATAGAACTCCGACGATCTAGACTGCACAAACTGTGTGAAAGCATTTTGTACTGCCTCCTGGGAAGAAAACTTGTTGTCACATAGATAATTGTCCAAATCACGAAAAAAATGGTAGTCCGTTGGAGCAAGGTCTGGTGAATACGGAGGATGACGAATGGTTTCTAAGTGCAGTTCCTGAAGGGTCAAAATGGTTTCTCGTGCTGTGTGAGGTCTCGCGTTGTCGTGGAGCAATAATGGTGAAGATCGATTCATGAGTCGGGGCTGTTTTACTGCTAGTTTTGTCAACATGGTTCGGAGTTCGGCACAATAGACATCTGTAATTGCTTGACCAGATCGAAGAAAACTATAGTGAATAACACCATGCTGAGACCACCAAACAGTTACCATTACCTTTTTATTGGTAAGTTTTGCTTTAGGACACTGTTGTGGCATTTGACCTGGGGTCAGCCATTGCATTTTTCTTTTCCGGTTATCATAAAGAATCCACTTTTCATCACATGTTACAATTCGATCCAATATTCCTTTATTTCTGTACCGGTTCAACAAGGCAACACAAGTTTCAACACGCGTTTCTTTCTGCAGATCAGTCAAATCATGAGGCACCCATTTTTCGTATATTTTTATTTTATTGATTTGACGCAAGTGAGTCAATAAAGTGGGTAAGGTAACGTTAAACCATGCCGCTAATTCCTGGGTAGTTTGACTAGGATCGGCTTCCACTATCTCTCTTAATTCATCGTTATTCACCTGTGTGGGCGGTCTTCCTCGTGGCTCGTTCTTTAAGTCGAAATTTCCATCACGAAAGCGTTTAAACCAAAATCGCACGGTGCGTTCATTAGTAGACCCCTCTCCAAACGCAGCATTGATATTGCGGGCTGTTTCTGCCGCGTTAGTTCCGCGTCGGAACTCGTATTCAAAAATCACTCGAATTTTCGCAGTATCCATCTTTCTTGTCTAAATTGAATAACAAAAACAATTGAAAGTCGATATTCAAATGTTTCACATTTTTTAAAAAAAGAACATCACAGAAACCATTTGAAAAAAGTTTCATTGGAAAACCTCAAACCATGAAGATTCTATGTCAATTCAAAGAACCTATTGCAATAAAACGGCAATTTCATACTTTAACCCCTATTATAATATTTTTTTTTTTTGTATGTTCACCGATTACCCAAAGACGGCTTGACCGATTAAGATGATTCTTTTTTTAGTGGATAGATGGGAGCTCCAAGATGGTCCCATAAAAATTTGATGTGGATCTGATGAGGGTCTTCGGAGTGATGAACGGAAATGCTCCTCAAAACGCATTAATCAATCCAATTGTTTATCGATTACTCGAAGATGGCTTGACCGATTGAGATGATTTTTTTTTTTAATGGAAAGGTGGGAGCTCCGAGATGGTTCCATAAAAAAATTATGGTGATCTGATGAGGATCTTCAAAGTAAAACGCTGTATTCAATTCAATTGTTCATCGATTACACGAAGATGGCTTGACCAATTGATATAGTTCTTGTTTTAATGAAAAGGTGGAAGCTCCGAGGTGGTCCCATAAAAGTTTGGTAAGGATCTGATGAGTGTCTTCGAAATGATGGACAGGATAGCATCCCAGAATTTAATAAATTACTCATTTTTGGACTTCTACCAAAAAGAATAGACCCCTAAAGAACTAAGTACAGATTGATTGGGCACCTGAAACTACCTTCTCATCAGCATACTCCTCAATAATTAAAATAACGTTAACAATATTGTTGATTTTTAGGTAGGTAGGTATACTAAAAAGGGTAAAATAAAAAAATAATTTAAAAATTAAAAAACCGACTTCAAAAATAAACAAAAAATAATTTAAAAAACAACAAAAAAAAAGTATTGATAAAAAGACCAAAATAACCTCTACATAGGTACAGTGCCACCGACTAATTAATCTGTTTTATCATCTGAAGTCGGGCAGTTTTACTGGTTGGTTCCATATTGTACTTAGTTTGTTTTTTAAATTATTTTTTGTTTATTTTTGATTACTATAAAAATGTAACTTTTGTTATGTCTATGTGAGAAAATTCAAAGAGGAAAAGTGTTGCCACAACACTCTTCCTCTTTGAATTTTCTCACCGGCACCAATGGCCGCATTTATGTACAAAATTAACATAATTTAGAAAATGAAATAATATTAAAGTCTACAACAACCATCTTGGCGTACTTTGATGATTTTGGATTTTTCAATTGTGACAATATGGCGTCTGGTTGTGACAAAAGTTAATATGGATTACTGTCATGTCTTTAGTGACACTTACCAGATTAAGGCAAATCGATTGACATAAGAATCATCAAAATCGGTCCCCGCGTTTGGCCTCTAGAACGCCATATAGAAACATTCATACATACATACATAGACCGATAAACACCCTCCTTTGCGTCACGCAGTCGGGTAAAAAGGCATTGGTGCGCGGTCAGCCGGGATTCGAAGCTAAGACCCTCGGAATGAAAGTCTACCACTAGACCAACACCGCTCTACCTTTTAGTACCCACTTAAAAATCAACTCACGTAAATCTCTCAAGCAACTTATCTCATAGAAATCTAACAGCTAGAAAATAAGGTTTTAATTAACAAGGAGAGATCGTAACTCGTTAATTATTATTCATGTTCCGAGGCTAACTTTTACGTTATTTCGTTAAAGTTGGGTAATGGAAAAACTTTTTTTAAGTGCCTAAATCTGGAGGTCCGGCTATAAATAATTGTTACAGCAAGCTGTTACGCACGATCTCTCATTCCTTGATAGAAACAGGGGCTCTGGACGCACGTAGGGTAATTATTTAGACCGGTTTTTTTGTGAAACATTTTGGACTTTGTAATGGAAAAGTTCTTTTGAATGGTTCCATGATATCTAAGAAATGGGCAACGAGTATAAGTTAAGTACAGCGCGACGGAAAATCGGAAAACAAAAAATAAACAAAATGTAATTTAATAGGTTTTTCTTCTATTTTTGCGATGTTGGACTGTAGTTAAACACGTTATTCGGTTTTAATCGCGTGATGTTTAATATTTTTAGCATTGTTTTAATGCTTAATTTTTCGAAAACTTTACAGGTCTTTACTCGTGCAAGAAAATCTTTTTAATATACAGGGACCATTTTTGGTTTTCGGGGGGATACCCTAAACTATAAGAAACAGCGAAAAATGGTGAAAGGAGTTGCGACCCCGATTTGGACAAACACTAAAATTTAATGATTAAATTGATGAAAAATTTTTTACCATAGCCATAGCAATCGAACCTAAATCAGATCCAGCTAGTAATTATATAGTTCTTTACTTAGTCTACTAAAACAGTGGCACGATTCGGTAGAACATAGCATGCGGACTGCCGTCGCAGGAGATGTACGTTAATTCGTATTCTGTATGTTATTTTACTTCATTATTACTTAATTAGTTGAGTAGCCTTCAAAATTAAGGGCTACTTAATTATTTAAAAAGCTCCCCTTGTTCCGCAGCCAATCAGTATTAACGGAAATTATAGAGTAGCCTTTATTTTACTCATGCAACAAATCGTCTTATGCAATGCTCGTGCATCCCGCCTGCTTGTCGCATGCTATGTTTACAGAATCGAGCCACAGGTAGGTACATGTTTACTTATACTTGTAGGTGATATTAATTGAAACCACACAACCAAAGGAACCACAGTCTCAATCAGACTACTATCAGATGAACCGGAAGTTCTCTCTTTGAATTATGGCCGACCGCTTCCGTCGAGTGTATTTCCGGTAGGTTCGCGGTCAGAACGCAATGGTCAGATAATTGCCAAATGAATCAATGCTAATCAGTGGTTTGGTATTCTAAACTGTTAGGCTTTTTGATTAGGAGGTGGATACCAAAGCCCTTTTGGCTCTTTTATGTTTCGTTTGTTTTTTTACGCGTTTCCTTAACAACAAACTTATAAAAGTAACCCAGCTATTTATAAAAAAGGCTCCTATAATATGTCCAATTTCTTTTGCAAAAAAAAAACCTTTAGATGCTTATTAAATACCTTTTTCGAAAATATTTTCTAATTATTACATTTATCAGGAATCAAGTAAGTAATTAGAAGCTTTAGCTCTGTTCAATTACAATTTTCGAAATCGGTTCAGCGATTGTTGGTAATTTTACAAGAATCTCTTAAATTTTTTAGCGAAATAAAAGATTTGACTTCATTTATTATTATAAAATTTCGAGTCTAGATCGCGTTAGTAATAAATTTACATATATAATAAATCTAAAATTACCCCGTCGTTTCGGCAAACGGATTACACCGGCCGTAGTCCCGGGAAGACTGGAGTGGCGAGCTTCGTTTATTCACTATATTCAACGCCTATATTCAAAGTTTAATTGCAAACGGCTTATTAGTTTTTGCGTGATTGAGTAACAAACACACATTCACACATACTCACAAACATTTTGCTTTATAATAATAGTAGGATAGGATTTACTACTGATATACTCCCTAGTCTCCATATTTTATATCAATTGGCCACAGTTTACAACAACCCCCTAACCGAGTGATTTGCATTCTTCCGCGGTGTCCCGTTATGGTGTAAAAATTCATTTCTTTATCTACATGTACGGAATATTTTAGCGTTCATTAATGTTTGAATTTCTTTCCCTGATTCCTGCTGAAACAAAACTCATAAATATGTAAGTAAGATGGAGTACGCGAATTCAAAATTTCATCGTCTATGTAAACAGGTCAGCTTTTTGATGTTGCGTTTATTTTTGAATAAATATTCTGATAATACACGTATCATTCTGAATTCGTTTAAAATTGGATTGAATATTTGCAAATCATTGCGTTAACGATAAATCAAAGAGATGGATTTCTGATTTTAAAATGTAAAGGCACGAGAGTTGAATAATAATAATATAATTATACTAGCTGCGTCCCGCAGTTTCACCCACGTAAGTCCCGATCCCGTAGAGATATCGGAATCAAAAGTAGCCTATGTCACTCCTGGATAAAGAGTCTTTCTATTGGTGGATTTTTTTTTTAAACGGTCCAGTAGTTTCGGAGTTTACCTCCAATATACACAATATGTATGAACATTATGACCCATATTCCATACATATGTATGGATATTGGGGGTAATCTCCGAAACTACTTAATCTCGATCAGATCGTTTGTATGTACAAACTTACATTGTTACCTACGTTTCCTCTTTATTATAGTACTAGCTTCGCCCTGCAGTTTCACCAGTTTCAAGTCACGTTCCCGCGAGATTATTGGGATAAAAAGTAGCCTATGTGTTATTCCAGGTCTCCAGCTACCTATATTTCAAGTTTAATCACAATCGGTTCAGAAGTTTTTGCGAGAAAGACTAAAAACTTACATACA
The DNA here is from genome assembly GCA_949358125.1 of Idaea dimidiata. Lineage (NCBI taxonomy): Eukaryota > Metazoa > Arthropoda > Insecta > Lepidoptera > Geometridae > Idaea > Idaea dimidiata. Next base: position 5,834,771 of record OX442339.1, on the reverse strand, counting down.
TACTTACATTCATACAAACTTTTGCGTTAATAATATTAGTAAGATAGATAGAGTTAGGTTAACTTTTATTTAAAAAAAAAAAAATTGAAAATTATTTATTTACCAAAAACATACAGAAATAAAAAAAAACAAAGTAAACGTTCCTAACTGCGAAAGTTACAAACTGCGTTGCAGTAAGAGCGCTCACCTCAGGGATTAGACTATGGATACAAAAAGAAAAAGATTTTGAAAAAGAAGAAGAAAAAGAAGAAAATTTTGAACATGACAGATGAGCATTCGACCACTATGTCACCTGGTGGCAAGTGATGATATTGTTTTGAATGTAGCACACTTATCTAGAAAAATCAAGAAGGCAGAGGAATAAGATCCGAATCGTCTTTCTTATTGGCTACCGGGCTAGATATCGAAACACGGACGAGTCCATAGGTCCAGTCCACGACCTCTGTGGCGCGTCGTCAGGCGAACGCTTGGCTGCAATGTAGAAGGTTGCGGGTTCGATTCCCGCTGGGTGCAAATATTTATGCTTAAAAATAAATATTTGTATCTGGTTTGGGTGTATTTCTATGTATAAACGTATGTATTTACAAAAGAAATATAAATATAAGTAGTAGTCCGTTGTCTAGTCACCGTAACACAAGCTTAGCAGCTTACCATGGGGCAAGATGGCGCTGTGTGTTGGTCACAGAATTTATTTATTATTTATTGGTATCGCTTAGACCTTTGGCATTCAGCAGCCAAAGCGTCCCACCGAGAAATTCCTAGATCTAAATCAGGACTATAAAGTTTAAAGAACTAAAGATTCTGGAACTCAAACAGAACTAAATAGATCCTTTCTGTAACACTAGATCTTCCTATAATAGTGTCACCAACCTCAACGCCATAAAAAAGTGCTCTAAATTGTCTAAAATTAGATGAAAAAGGCCAAATATCATTAGTGCTGTCTACTGTGCATCTCTTAAGTATATTTGCCATTTCGCACCGAATTGCATTGAATAATAGTATATTTTCTACGAGTTCAAAAACAACTAGCCTCCCTAGCATTTCAATGGGGACGCATCACCGTCTCATTAGCCGCTGACAGAGAATAGGCGGTCCGCACCTGTCACAAAGTCTCTTTATTTATTTACGTAAATCGACAACCGATATTTTAAGCTTCTAGAGTCAGAGGTATATTTGTCAAACATTTGGCTAGAGACGAAACTTCAATGAGGAGAGAGCGTCGCGTCATATTCGCTTATTTAAAAAAGTGCATTGCATAATTTATTAGGGAAAGTGCTCGAAGTCGCTTCAGCACATAATGGACAGCACAATTTATTAAAACAGTAACTTAAAAATTTAATAACCAACTTATTAAAGGATCTAAATAACCTCTACATACAGTGCCAGCGACTTATCTGTTTCACCTTAAGACCGATGTTATAAGCGCACATAACTTTTTCATAAAGAAAAAGATATGAAATCTGGGGTACTTTACTTATCTACCTCTAGACCAACACCGCACCGCGGTAAAATAGAGGAACAAAATTTTAGAATTAAATGTTCTACTCTAAATTCTATTATAAGATTTCAAAAATACATTTTAGTTAAATTTGTTTATTGTAAAAAGCTTATGTGTTCCACAGTTTCCAGTTACCCATTATTACAGGTAGGTAATGGGTAAGTAGGTGAGTTTGAATTTGCGAAAATCCAAGATGATAACAGTATGAAAGTTTTTAAATATTTAAGCTTCGTGTATGCCTTTATAAGACTTGAACATTAACTCTAAAAACTACGTTCTACAGTCACAGATTGTACCACCACGTAAAGGTCCTATATTATTTATGTGAAGTACATTCCACCCTAGCAATTTCGATGCGCATTTTCCTTCCTTTTATTCCAATTTTGCGATGTTAGAAAAAATATGACGTTATTATTGGACGAGTCAAGTATGGCGACCGCCCGACCCCGTGGTCAAGCGGAAGGGGTGAGTTTTTATATGATATTGAAAACTTTTTAAGGGATAAGTTTGTAATATTTCGTAATTTGATACCTTAATGCTCTAGCCATATCTACTAGAAATAACAAAGCAAAAATTAATTTGTCAAAATTAACTCGTGGTGATTTTTTGAGAAATCAGTCTCGAACTCGTGGCTCTGGATTTGTACCTCAGCGAGTTAACGAAGAGGACATTGACTTTTTTTTCCTTTAAACTTTTTTAGTGGATAAATAGGTATATTTTGATGAAATAAAGAAGCCGACTGTCCACCGTCGACTAAGCTAAATTAATTTTGGTTTCAGTTCAGTTTTGGTCGCAGTAGGTATAGCTATCCTATCTTCAGGCCTAGAAATAACAATTCCCACCCAAGTATTACATTACTTAACGGGAAGTCCTAAAAGAAAAGTTGCAATGTGATTTTACTCAATAAAGTATTTTTATTTTTATTTATTTTATTTATAACAATTATCTCTTGAATAAGCGGGCTACATTTTCGTGAAATAAATTTAAAGAACAAACGGACCTAATAAGGTGAAAATATCTAAATATGATCGAATAAGGGTTCCTCTATTTACTTTTTAATTTACGAAACCCTAAAAATCACCACACTTTAAAGTATAATAAACTTTTAAAACGGCATTCAAGGCATTTACAACCATTGTAAAGACTTACCTGTTATTAACTCTAAATAAACATAGGTAATATGAATGCTTTGAACAAATTGCTTTAAGAAATACAAGCGCAGTTTTACAAAATTAAATTCCTCGACATTTTCTTTTGCATACCATAGAATGTAGATTTTTTTTCTGCATTATTATAAGAGAGCATTTTAAATTTTCTTTGTAATGCTAACAACGGCCAAAAGAATTTAATAAACATCATGGAATTAATTTTTCTAAATAGATTACAAGTCTGGTATTGCTCACTCACATTTCTTGAGAGTCTATTAAATGAAAGCAGTAAGAAAATGAATGTAACGATTTTCTTGAGTTTCTCTGATCAATAAAACTCAAGACTGGATATATGTCTGTAAATTTTGTTACCCAATCACGAAAAAACTACTGAACCGATTGCGATAAAACTTGGAATATAGGTAGCTGGAGACCTGGAATAACGCATATTCTACTTTTTATCTTGGTACTAGCTGCGCCCCGGCAATATCACCCGCGTAAGTCCAATTCCCGCGGGAATATCAGGATAAAAAGTACCCTATGTGTTATTCCCGGTATCCAGCTACCTATATACCAAGTTTTATCGCAATCGGTTCAGTAGTTTTTTGCGTGATTGAAAGTTTGTGAGTATGTGTGAGTAACAAACATACATAAATGTTTTTTACTCACACATACTCACAAACTTTCAGCTTTATAATATTAGTAGGATACTCATGTTCGCGAGTAGACACTTTCATAATGTTGGCGTGGTCTACTGTTTTAAGAACTACTAATTATTATTTACAAGGGCTTTGTTGGTTTTTAAAACGTAAAATACATACCAAATACTGAATTACCCAATAAAAATATCTTTGTGGTTTAACTTGACTAAAAAGCAGTAAAAATAAGTGATTTATTTTATCAGACAACTTAATACGGTCTAATTTGGCAGCTGCCCAAAATAGTCCAATAGATTGAATGAATCCGAAATGTTCCAACTTTAAATGGATCGCGAATATTAACGAACAGTTACCTAGCTACGTACGTAAAATATCTATTTGAATGATCTTGAATTAAACTAATCAATTATAGCCTTACAAATAAACGTCGACTAAGGTCGGAGTAATTCTACCATTTTTTTTTATGTCGGTCACTATGAAAGTTCTTGTCACGGAATAAGATAATGCATGTTCTCATTACTCCGACCTTACTCGACTTTATTAATAAGGCTATTTGTTTATTCCGATAAATAAATAATAAAAGAACATAAACCATGAACATAAAAGTAAGACATGCCGTTATTAAATAAAATGCGAGTAAAACACGGTAAATATTGTGATCAAAGTAAGAATCAATTTATTGCTTTTTATCTATATCGGGATAAAAAGTAGCATATGTGTTATTCCCGGTATCCAGCTACCTATATTTCAAGTGTCGTCGCAATCGGTTCAGTAATTTTTGCGTGAAAGAGTAACAAACTCACATATTATACATGCATTCAAACTTTCGCGTTTAAAATATTAGTAATTATAATGAACGAACGCCTACGCAAAAACTCAGAGCAACAACAGCATTGCTATTAAATTTCAACAGGCGTTTTGGTAGCTGCGTTTTCGCGGTCTCTAAGTTTGAATGTCTATGTTGAAGGAAGCCAGATGTGCCCGCGGTGTGCAGGCCTCGCCAGCAAATAAATTACGACTTGTCGTAGATGTCTGCCCCTTGTTACGCTGTAAAGAGAAGTAAACTTTGTAACAGCCTGTTACAATGTGCCTCGCTTGTACTACTTAATTATGTTATTTGTGGACCTCTGTGCTCGTTGGTCAAATAGCTGGCTGTAATACAGAAGGTTGCACAGGTTTTAATCCCGCCTTAAAGTTTATGTTGATAAATAAACAGTTGTTTCTTGTCAGGGGTTTTATTGTACACTAGCTGCGCCCCGCGGTTTCACCTCCGTGAGTCTTTATCTCTCAAATTCATTATAATTGATTTAGCTGTTCATAAGATCCTTTTCCTGACATTTAAGACGAACGACCAATTTCGCTATTTCTATTTATTTAAATCGGTCCAGCCGTTCAGGCGTGGTGTCGTGACCAAGGGAAACAGGAATTCATTTTTAACCTACTTTAAAATAAGGAGAAGGTTCTCAATTCGTCGCGTATATTTTTTATATATAAAGAATATAGTACAAACAGTTACAAAAAAAGTAGGTACCTACTTGTTTACAAAATTTTAAAAAACATAAGTTCATTTCTAATTATAATTCAATTCAATTTAATACATTTCTTTTTCACTTTTTAAGTGTTGGTATAATCAGTTACCATAAAACAACACAAGATACGATATCACGTACGTATGTAACGATATTTATTATCATAAATACCCGTGAATGCGTAAAAGCCTTCAGAACAAGATGTTGAAATTGTTGTTCGCAATTTGTGGCTTAATTCGGCACTTAATTCGACAGTTTATCTCGCATTGGCCAGTTTATGGGGCGAGTCGGACGAACTACAGCTACTGTACTAATGTGTAATGGCCTTAATTTAGAGGCTCGTTTACTAAACTGTGGCTTAAAGATAATTTTATTGTTTGACTTAAGGTCGGTTGCTGAATGTTGATCATTAACCTTTTGGTACCACATCTATCCAACTTATATATAAATACTAGCTGCGCTCCGCGGTTTCACCCGCTAAGTCCCGTTACCGCGGGAATATCGGGATAAAAAGTAGCTTATGTGTTTATCCAGGTCCCCAGCTACCTATTTTCCAAGTTTCATCGCAATCGGCTTAGTAGTTTTTGCGTGAAAGATTAACAACCTCACATACATACATATAAACGAACTTTCGTGTTTATAATATTAGTAATATAAATATATAAATATTGCACGACACACAGCGCAATCTAGCCCCAAACTAAGCACTAGGCATGTACTATGGGTACTCGACAACCTATATACTACCTATTATATATTTTTTGTAAATACATACATATTTTGCATAGAAAGATACCCAGACCAGATACAAATATTTATTCTTAAGCATAAATATTTGCACCAGACAGGAATCGAACCCGCAGCTACTGCATTGCAGCTAAGCGTTCGCCCGACGCGCCACAGGGGCCGTCAGACTACTTATATTGTAAACGCGAAAGTTTGTATCTACGTAAGTCAGTATGTGACTTTGTTACTCTTTCACGTAAAAAATACTAAACCGATTGCGATGAAATTTGGAATATAGGTAGCTGGATACCGGGAATAACACATGGGCTACTTTTTATCCCGATATTCCCGCTAAAACGGGACTTAAGCGGATAAAACCGCAGGTAGTATTTTCATCATAAATATAAAAATGATTCTCATTTTACCATTGTCACGGCATTAACTGTGAACGGCTGGAATAATTTCGCTAATTCTTTTTCTCTATTATGATTGCTATGTTAGGGGAAGGTCTATGAAAGAAAAAAATGCGGAACATTGTTTGATAAAGTTTGCTATGGAGATAGGTTAAATTTAACTTTAAGTTCTAACTGTTTGATTGACTGATTGAATGACTCAGTGACTAAACTATTCAATCAACGCAAAGTTCTCACAGCTGTTCCTAAAATCATGAAATAACTTAATAATTAAAAGTTAAATGTTTATAAATTATGTATGGAAATTCCGTATAACGGAACGAAAGTAAAGGAAACAGTTACGTAACGAAAGTAAAGGATATTAAGTTCAAACTAACGTCTAATTAAATATAAATGAAGGTAGTAAAATTGTTCCTGAAATTATTACTACCTCGAAGAGAACTGAGAAGAAACATCGTCGCTGCGAAGGCTTTATCTCAGGGGAGTCGTAGCCTGCTACGACTCGCAGCACAGCCGTAGACGCCTACGTAAACCAATGTAGATCTACGAGTTTCGTAGACATTCTAGGTTAAGATTATCTTTGCTATGTTCATGATTATGTAATAAAAATATTCATTTATTCCAATGAGTAGGTACATCTTACTTCTTACTTATCTTACTTCTTACTTCTTACTTAATATTATAAACGCGAAAGTTTGTGTGTATGTATGTGAGGTTGTTACTCTTACACGCAAAAACTACTGAACCGATTGCGATGAAATTTGGAATATAGGTAGCTGGGGACCTAGATTTACACATAGGCTACTTTTTATCCCGTTATTCCCGCGGGAACGGGACTTACGCGGGTGAAACCGCGGGGCGCAGCTAGTCCAAAATATATACGTTAAATACTTACACAAGAAATAAATACTAGAAAGATAATTAACAATATAAATAATCTAAGGTGAATGACCATTGAGTCCAAAAGTGCCCATCATTATGTATAGAAAATTGATATAGCTAGCTTAGTTTGGGGCTAGATAGCACTGTGTGTAATATCGTGCAATATTATGTTTTACATAAAGAAATAATTATTGAAATATGATTGTAAATGGCGGAGATATCAAAAAGCAAAATATGTCTTTTTAGAGAGTATCAACACATCTATCAAAAAAGCTTTCTAAATTCTCTAAAAAAAAACCAGAAACTGCATACTAAGTTGAATTATGATTCATGTATGTACCTGTGGATGTCCTTTATAAATAAATAAAATGTCCGAGCATGCTATACCTCCTATTTTTAAAACTCGGATAATCCTTATTCTAGCACCAAAATGGACTTGCTAAATTCCTAACTCAGGTCTACACGAACGAAGTATGCTCTACAACGCTCTTAAGGCCGCGTTCAGACGAATGTAATCAGTATCGTTCATCGCCCCACGCAACCGGTAGTTGGATTTCTTGAACCGTGAAATTTTATCAAGAGAATTAATCTGTGAAACTTTCCCCTTGGACATAGGACCGTTTTTTTATATTTATTTATTATATAATTTAAAAGTAATTGATTTCAGCGTCTCGACTTTTTAAGATTATTGAAGTAAATAAATAAATAAATTCTGTGACGAACACACAGCGCCATCTAGCCCCGTGGTAAGCTGCTAAGCTTGTGTTACGGTGACCACACAACGGATATACTACTTATATTTTATTTTTCTTTTGTAAATACATACATATAATACATAGAAATACGCCCATATATAGAAATATGAAGTAAGTGCCTTTTTGCCATATTATGCCTAATATATTTTGTTTTACTAAAATAAGGTATCATAATTACATTATTAGCGATGTTGGTCTAATGGTAGATACACCGACTTTCATTCTGAAGGTCGTGGTTTCGAATCCCGACTGACCGCGCACCAATGTATTTTTCCTTGCGGAAAAGTTAGGTGCGTTAATAACATCTCTCATACAGTGAAAGAAAACATCGTGAGGAAACCCTTGTCTTAGTTAGCTCCAGACGAATTGACCAGTTCTTTCCTCTGGGCATGGCGGACTAGGCTGGGAGGGTGGTATAGGTGCTGGGCAAGCCTACTCCACCTAACAACGTCCCGGGCACTACAGCGCCATAAAATAGCATGGATTAAAAGTTGCTTGTGCTGTATAAATCATCTAACGTTAGATGAAAATACCATACTAATTACATATTTGTATCTGCAGTAAAACCGCCAACTAACAGACGGCAGTAAAACAAGATTCGACGTCTTCCTTAGTGGCTACACAGGCAACGTATCGGAACACGGACGAGTCCGCTTGGCGCTACAACTTAGACCGGTGGGTGGTAACAAGCTGAAAACGGCAAGCGGAAAACTCCTATCTAGAATCTTCAATGCAGTCGGGGTTTGCCAAATCTTACTAATATTTTAAACATCAAAGTTTGTATGTTTGTGTGTGACTTTGTTACTCTGTCGCGCAAAAACTACTGAACCGATTGCAATGTAACTTGGAATATAGGTAGCTGGATACCGGGAATAACATATTATAAATAGGCTTCTAAAACACTTTATTTATCGGGTTGTTTCGCGTTTTTTGAGCTAGCTAGGGATAAAAAGAATTATAATTTAAATTGAGAACTATTTACAATAACTCTATAGTCTGCGTACACTGTAACGTTTTGTTATAAATAATTATGAGGCGGTAGCTTACTGAACTTTTTAGAATGTAAAAATAGCCAAATTACATCTCAGTCAACCTTGAAAAAGTCAACTGTAAAGTTGGCGAAAGCTCGGTTCGTTAAAAACCATGAATAAAACGCGATACAACCCAATAAATAAAGTGTTTTATTATGCAAAATCGCGAAAACCAGAGAAGAAATTATATAGGCTTCTTTTTAACCCGATATACACGCGGGAACGGGACTTACGCGGGTGAAACTGCGAGGCGCAGCTTTTCAAATATAAACAAAAGTCATTGAAAACCTTCGTCAATACAGAATGTAAAAGCATTTAATGAAACGATATGCAGCGTTGTAAAGACAATTCAAACATATCATTACTGCCGACCCTTTCATTTGAAAATTATAGGTCTTGGTAGAAAATAATAATCATAAGTATTAGTGGGTCTACTGTTTTAATTTAACCTGGACATTTTTATCAAAGTTTTTTTTTAGATGTTTTATCAATGTGTTGAGTGGTTTGTAATTAAAGTTTTATAGTTAACAATATGTCGGGGTCTGATCTTTTGATGTTTAACAACACTTTTTTTGTGATAGTGTGCGAGTACCTGACGCATTTCATTTTAATTTTGTACCTACATACCATCAAGTTCTTAAAGGTCGCGAGCTCCGCCGGTTTCCCGGTTGGTCCCGGTTGTTATCTTAGATAGTAGTTGTTAGGTCATCCCACAGTGCCTAAAGACGAAAGTCTTTAGTCAGTGCGTACTACCCTTCATGACATACGGAGCCGAAACATGGACACTAACGGCACGGTTGGTCTACAAATTCAAAGTCTATGGCTATGGAACGAGCTATGCTCGGCGTTTCTCTGAGCGATCGCATCAGAAGTGAGGTGATCCGTCAGAAAACCAAAGTCTTCGACATAGCTCACCGGATTAGTAAGCTGCAGTGGCAGTGGGCTGGCCATATTAGCTGAAGAACTGACACCCGTGGGGGTTACCAAGTTCTAGAGTGAAGACCGCGTTTCTGCAAACGTAGGACGTCCTCAGGCACGTTGGAGCGACGATTTGTGCAAGACAGCTGGCACAAACTGGATGCCAGAAGCCGAAAATATATCTAGGTGACGTGCAATTGGAGAGGCCTATGTCCAGCAGTGGACTGTAACAGGCTGATGATGATGATGATGTTAGGTCAAGTTAGAGGCTTTAAAGCGACCTGATAACTCACATCACCTGGTGATAGAGTTGCCTCAGCCTGTTCATCAGCCTGTTGCAGTCCACTGCTGGACATAGGCCTCTCCAATTGCACGTGAGCTACACCACTACAAAAAAAGAAGAAGAAGAAGTTTATAAGTGGTTAGGGAGTCTCTAAATTGTCTATTTATCAGATTGTTTTCAACTGGAGTAGAACTTCAATGTTTTAGTCGCAAGATTTTATACTACAACTCCATTAAACTGTAAAGTTCTGATTTAATCTTATCTTACTAATATTATAAACGCCAAAGTTTGTATGTATGTATAGTATGTGACTTTGTTATTCTTTTACGCAAAAACTACCGATTGCAATGAAACTTGGAATATAGCTAGCTGAAAACCTGGAATAACCCATAGGCTACATTTTATCACGATATCGCCGCGGGAACGGGACTTACGCGGGTAAAACCGCTGGGCGCAGCTAGTTTTAAAATAAATGCGAAAGTTTGTATGTGAATTTGTTACTCTCTCACGCTAAAACTACTAAACCGATTGCGATAAATCTTAGACTATAGGTAGCCGGAGACCTGAAACAACACATAAGCTACTTTTATCCCGACATTTCCGCGGGAACGGGACTTACGCGAATGAAACCGCGGGGCGCAGCTAGATTACAATAAAAGTGAAACACAATTTAAAAACCAACTATCATAGATATCTAACATAACAAACATGCATTCGAAATGCTTTTATTTGCTACCTGAAGAGACGATCGTTAGGAGACTCTCCGACACAACAGATTTCCCGGATCGAACATCCTTACCCTACCTATTCGATAATGGTGGAAGCATTATAAAATATTCACAAACTCAACCTTATTTATGATGCTCCGAACAAAAGCCCGATTCCCTGATGGTTTGTTAAAATAAAAACAATGAGGGTTTTACGTGCGCCGGCTTTGATTATGTGTGCTGATAAGTGATCGATATAGGTTAGGTACTTATCTACCTATTTATGTGAACTCACTCGTTTGTTTGGCTCATTAGAGTTTGTAAGTAGTGTTAAATAAACAATGGGTTAGACATCAAATAATGTACTTACAGACAGTGATAATTAGCTGAGAAAATGAATCCCAATAAAACAAACTTTGATAGTCTCTTTAAAAACTGCAAATAAAATAAATATAAATATTGAAAATATTAATATGCAAATATTGTTTGAGATCTGTCTCTATTTTGGTATTAGCTGATTCATTTTGACTTTGTAAGTCTAAAAGTGTTTATTATATAAATAAATAATAAATAAATTCTGTAACCAAAACACAGCGCCATCTAGCCCCATGGTAACCTGCTAAGCTTGTATTACGGTGACTAGACAACGGATATACTACTTATATTTATTTTTCTTTTGTAAATACATACATATTATACATAGAAATTCACCCAGACCAGATACAAATATTTATTTCTAAGCATAAACTTTTGCACCTGCAGGAATCGAACCCGCAACCTTCTGCATTGCAGTCATGCGTTTTCCCGACGTGCCATAGAGGTCGTCAAATAGAGTTTTACTTACGTGAATATAAAAGTGAATAAAACTTTAAAGCCTAACTTACATTACGAAACTAGGGTTATGTATTATAGAGTCAATTTCACAATAGCAGTCTCGCTGCAGTTGCACATTGTCATTTTTTGTTAAATTGACTATAAATGACATTTGCGCTAGTTTCTTTATGTAAATCCCGCATTAATGCTGAGTTGTGTAAAAAAGTGAGTGATTGTGTTGAGTTTTAATCCACTCCCTAATCTCCAGCAAGATCTTAAAACTCAAGTCTTAAGCTTAACAAACTAAACCCATAATAAATACTATACTTATATTTAATAGGTAAACCAGTAGGTATAGTTATAAAATAAAATCAACGTGTGCTGGATAATAGATGTATCGAGTTAAAACAAACTTACCGCTTAAAAAGTAAAGCTTAAAAACAAAAACCCGACTACGTGAAAATGGGGGTCTAAAAAGGACGAAACAAAAAAAAAAGTCAGATCGAAATTCAGAAATGCATAGCTACAAAAATGATCAAGGTAGAGCCGTGCGTCGCACGTATTGTAAACCCTCCTTTTGGCTTCACCGTAGTCGAGTAAAAACCTTTAATCAAATCAAAACCAATCACAACAGAACCAAAAAAAGCCTCGAGTGACAATAGGTACTGAAAACTCATTGAAGTCTCATACGAACCGGTGTGATCGACCGGGGCACCCGATAAAACATTCATGGACCAAGCCGTTACTCATTCATGATACCCGTGCCCGTAGCCAGGGCGCTCAGTGTCTCCCGATCACGTCATCCGGATAACGGACCGGTTATCCGGACCGAAAACGATTTTTAAATTTGGAATTCCTTGCCTAGGCAGTGCTCGTTGAAGTGTATAGTTTACATAAAGCGATGAGATGAAGCCTTAAATTCTGATTGTTAGCAAAATCGGTAGTAAAACTTTGACGAAGCTACTACTTAAAATAACCAGGAAGTAGTACTTAAGATAACGAATTGAATAATTTGTAGATTCAGTTATTACAAAACATACGAAAACCGTATTTTGGTATTTAATTTATCATTGTTTTGCCTTCATTTTGGTAGTTTTGTTTACACTTTTACAACACACAAGAAATCATCATCATCATTATCTCAGCCCTTAACCGTCCACTATTGAACATAGGCTTCCCCTATACGATTCCACAAACAGCGATCACGAGCCACCTCCGTCCAACGACTCCCCGCGACCGCCACAATGTCGTCGGTCCTCCGAATAGGTGGTCTTCTAACACTCCGTTTCGCATCACATCGTGTTCGCCACACTCAGTTTATGTCAGTAATTACAAAACATACGACAACCGTATTTTGATATTTAATTTATCCTTCTTTTGCCTTCATTTTAGTAGTTTTGTTCACAGTTTTACAACACACAAAAAAATGTACGGGATTATCATAACCTGGCTGCGCTCCGCGGTTTCACCCGCGTAAGTTCTGTTCTCACGGAAATATCGGGAAAAAAATTCCCGGTATCCAGCTACCTATATTTCAAGTTTCATCGCAATCGGTTCAGTAGTTTTTGCGTAATTGAGTAACAAACACACGTCATACACACATATATATGCATACATACACACTTACTCACAAACTTTCAGCTTTTAATATTATTAGGAAGGATAGGATAGGATTTGAATTTAAATTTATTCACAGAATTTATTTATCTGCACTTCATACTAGTAATACGTTTTACCGAGTTAGCAATATAATTTTTATTAAACGAGAAATACAGTTTACACGCTTACAAAGTCACAACTGCAGCTAGCTAGATTTTTAGTTTATCAATACTTCCCTTAAAACTATCTTTTTTTACTTTCCTGCAGCAAAACTAACATAATATTAGGGGTTAAAGTATGAAATTGCCGATTTGTACTGAAAATCTTAATTGTTTATTTTTAAATTTTTAACAAATTTATTTAATCAAAATAGTTGCCATTGTTATCTATACATTGCTGCCATCTAATGGGAAGGTTATTAATGCTTTTGCGATAGAACTCCGACGATCTAGACTGCACAAACTGTGTGAAATCATTTTTTACTGCCTCCTGGGAAGAAAACTTCTTGTCACCAAGATAATTGTCCAAATCACGAAAAAAATGGTAGTCCGTTGGAGCAAGGTCTGGTGAATACGGAGGATGACGAATGGTTTCTAAGTGCAGTTCCTGAAAGGTCAAAATGGTTTCTCGTGCTGTGTGAGGTCTCGCGTTGTCGTGGAGCAATAATGGTGAAGATCGATTCATGAGTCGGGGCTGTTTTACTGCTAGTTTTGTCAACATGGTTCGGAGTTCGGCACAATAGACATCTGCCGTAATTGCTTGACCAGATCGAAGAAAACTATAGTGAATAACACCATGCTGAGACCACCAAACAGTTACTATTACCTTTTTATTGGTAAGTTTTGCTTCAGGACACTGTTGTGGCATTTGACCTGGGGTCAGCCATTGCATTTTTCTTTTCCGGTTATCATAAAGAATCCACTTTTCATCACATGTTACAATTCGATCCAATATTCCTTCATTTCTGTACCGGTTCAACAAGGGAACACAAGTTTCAATACGCGTTTCTTTCTGCAGATCAGTCAAATCATGAGGCACCCATTTTTCGTATTTTTTTATTTTATTGATTTGACGCAAGTGAGTCAATAAAGTGGGTAAGGTAACGTTAAACCATGCCGCTAATTCCTGGGTAGTTTGACTAGGATCGGCTTCCACTATCTCTCTTAATTCATCGTTATTCACCTGTGTGGGCGGTCTTCCTCGTGGCTCGTTCTTTAAGTCGAAATTTCCATCACGAAAGCGTTTAAACCAAAATCGCACGGTGCGTTCATTAGTAGACCCCTCTCCAAACGCAGCATTGATATTGCGGACTGTTTCTGCCGCGTTAGTTCCGCGTCGGACCTCGTATTCAAAAATCACTCGAATTTTCGCAGTATCCATCTTTCTTGTCTAAATTGAATAACAAAAACAATTGAAAGTCGATATTCAAATGTTTCACTTTTTTTAAAAAAAGAACATCACAGAAACCATTTAAAAAAAGTTTCATTCGAAATCCTCAAACCATGAAGATTCTATGTCAATGCAAAGAACCTATTGCAATAAAACGGCAATTTCATACTTTAACCCCTATTATTTCCTCTGACCAGACTAGTCAGCGGTAGGCGATACAATACATTCAAGAACAATGTACCTATGCAAACAAAGTAAAAATATCTCAAGCTCAAAATATCCAATTATTTAGTTCAAACAAAAATACCGATGAGATACTCGGTAGCGTTGTCTATCAAATACCAAAATAATTGAACATTTTTGTATCTCGAAACATATTCTTTCAATAAGAACCCCAGATAGTCCTCGATCCTTCGTATTATAATGAAAATTCAAGACATTTCAAAGTCTCGACAAGGATTTACTGTTGTTTGGGAAAAGATTTGATCCGATTCGGCTTTAACGTTAAATTATTTTGTAGGCATTTTCCAATTTGTCAGATATAAAATTGGTATTTTAATTCAAGTAGTCAAGATAAAGATTATTGTTATAAGGTACTCCCTCACCGTGAGCATTCACTTGTAAAGATTCGACTTACAAGGTTCGAGCTGTACCTATGTAGGTATAGACAATGCTTTAATCTGTAACGTGACATTAAACGTGTAGGCTTGCAGTGAGGGAGCTCCTTTATATTGATCTTTAACTCTGTTATTACAAAACGATGACTAAACGAAGATACGCAAAATCTAGTTTATTATCAAGTTTAGATCATATAACAGCTTCTAGGTTAACACTAAGACTTGAATTAAAATTAACTAAATTAGTTTGTATGACCTGTAAGACTAAAATATAAGCAAAGCTTTTGAGCTTTTAACTGATTTCCAAAAAGGAAAAGGATTTGAAAGTTATGGTCTTAATTATGTCTTTTATCTATACTCTATACTTATAATAAAGGAATAGAGGACAAAAAGTCTGTACTTGGAAGTTAATTACAAAAAAAAGTGGTCTAGGGGATTTCGGATAAGTAGTAGAACAAAATTAAATATTTTTTGGAATTCATGTCTGTCTGTCTGTTTGTCTGTTGCTCTGTCTGTTCTGTATAGAATTAGAAACTACTTATCCGATTGAAATCTGGTTTTTAATATTAGATAGTTCTATTTTCGAGATAGGCCGTGGTATACTTTGCATCGAAATCCAATTAGTAGAACCCGAGTAATGAACGAAAATGTGCAACCGCTCGAGAACCGCTCGGCCGCCCGCGCCCGTGATAACGCGTTTTTCACTTTCGCGGGTGAAACCGCGGGGCGCAGCTAGTAAATAATATTTATCTAAGGTTGCTATTTTTAAGGTAACCATTTCTACGATTTCTGTCTCAATAAAAGCTTTCGAAATTGTATTCAAGTCATACAAATACCGAGAAAATGGTTCAAAGGAGAACTTAATTAATTAGCGAGATATTATTTTAGTGGTGCTCGTATTATTATTTGCACGTCAAAAGAGATACGATACTAAAAGTAAACGAAAATATCTAAGGGAGAAAACTGAAACATAATTAATTAAACAAATAAACATGTAAAAATATTTCTCGTAATTAGGTTAATTTATCTATCCTCGCCAATTGTTTTACCAACTAAGGCTTGGTTTCTGCGCCATCTACCGGTCAAGCTTTGCAGCTTTTATTGACTGGTTCAGGTGGTTTACTTTACAGTAAACATACCCAACATGAGATGCGCTTTCTCTCCAATTTAATATTTCATATTAATTTATCTAGTTAGATGTAGAGGGAATTCGATTTTGCCACACAAATCTAAAATATTAGTATTAATAACCAAAAAGGCGGTCCGCCATTTTGTTTTTTTTTTCAATCTCTTGTCTATCTATCTTCTATACTTATAATAAATTTGTAGAGAGGTTAATACTGTACATTGAATATATTTTCAAAATAACTCTCAGGGGGTGTAAGTTATTGCGGACGGAGTCGCGGGCACCGCTAGTAAAGAATATTTTAGTATTAACGTAAAAACGTATATGAGCCAACTAGGTGTCTATTTCTATTTATTTTATAGGTAAAAGTCGTCGGAGTCGTCGTAAAAGTCGCTTTAATTTTGTTAAAACAATATCGGACTCCAGTAAATGGACATTGCCGAATGAAGTCCGGACTCTGGATCTGTGAGATCAATTGATAGTAAGAAATTTACTTACGTTGATCAGAGACTATTGTAGCTTCTACCCTAGCAGGATTGATGGGAAGTTCTGCGATATTCATAGTATAGACGTGGTTCATTGATTTTTTGGTCGCCCTAACATCGTTTCAAGCAATCCAGTCCTGGACTAGATTTGCCCAATATCCGTCAATCTTATCCTTTAACAGACTTCCCAAAATCTGAAAAAGGAGATTCTTAATTTATCGTTAAATTTTAGTACCTATACTATCTTTTCTCTGCGTCGTTTTAACACAAATATTTCTATTAAAATGGAGTATTTATCGGTCGTAATTAGTTCATCCAAAAAAAAAATCTAAAATGCCGTAAAATGTCTAAGTTGTATAATGCCTATAAAACCAACGTCTAAAAATCAATGTGCCTCACTAATATATTTTTGAGAAGTTCGATAGGTATATGTAAATCAGAGCTCGGTTAAATTTCATGTTTGTTACTACATGATTTTAGTCATAAATCAGTTCACAGTTAGTTTGCAGTTAAAAACTTAAAGTCAATTAAGTATTCAGCTTTAATTAGACAGCTATCAAACCTGAAAAAATAAAATATCTCAAAAACTTAAATCTAGATAATCCTTCATTTATTTTGTCTAAGGTTTTCGCGATTTTGCATAATAAAACACAATATTTACCGTTTTTAACTCGCGTTTTATTTAATAACGGCACATAAGTTGACTGAGATGTAATTGGTATATTTTAACATAACAGTAACTTTTTAGAATGTTAAAATAGAGGAATGACATTTCAGTCAACCTTGAAAAAGTTAACTGTAAAGTTAGTGAAAGCTCGGTCTTGAGTAATGATGCCGTTATTAAATACAACGCGAGTAAAGCCTGCTAAATATTGTGTTTTATCCTTCATTTATTTATTTACAAACCCAACTAAAGTGCCTGTGTGTTAACTGTGTGTTTCCGCAATTAGCCCTACTATTTGGGCCTTTGTGCGTGACTTTAAGCCGTGGGTTTCCTCGCAATGTTTTACGTTTTTTATGTTTTTCAAACCTAACTAACAAAAGGGAAAACTAAAAACAACAAGTCGTATCCACGTTAACATGAACAGTTGCAGTAAGTACGCAAGCGAACACGGATATGCGATAACGAATGCAATTTTCCAAGTCCGTGAACAGAGTTTAGGCGGGGCAACGATCCGGGTCCCACCTGGATACAGTCCCTCGCAAATCGAGAGATAACGCTCGCCTGTTAAGGTACGTAGGTAGATAGGTAGGTACCGTCTTTATAGTAATAAAATTGTCCTTGTTTTATAGGATTTGCTGTGTATGTGAATCGTGATCCTCTATTTGTAACTTAAACTTTTTTTTTCGGTTCTAACGTGGGTTAATAAACAATTAATAGCCTTTTTTTCGGTTCTAACGTGGGTTCTAGGCCCGAAACAATTAATGGCCTCGAATGCGGTAGGTATTACGCGTGTCTTGGAGACAAGCATCGCGTGTGCTTAGCGCACTGGCGAATATGGTAGACTAGCTGCACCCCGCGGTTTTACCCGCGTAAGTTCCGTTCCCGCAAGAATTTCGGGATAAAAAGTAGCCTATGTGTTATTCCAGGTCTCCAACTACTTATATTCCAAGTTTTATCGCAATCCGTTCAGTAGTTTTAGCGTGAAAGAGTAATAAAGTCACATACATACATATAAACTTTCACGTTTATAATATTAGTCAGATAAGATAAATAATACAAAATTTGTGTTTGCAGACCTTAAAGAGTTAATCGCTTTGCTTCTAATATATAACGCAATGGCTGTGCCTTGCGATGTCACCAGTCTCGTCGGAATATTGAGGTAAATGGGCATATGTTTTAATTCATCTATACCGAATTTAATTGCAATCGGTGTAGTAGTTTTTGCATGAAGGAGTAACAAACGTACTCGTTTACTTACTTAGACGCAAACGTTCATATTTATAATATTAGTAGGTAGATTAAATTTCAATTTATGTTATCAACAAAAACCTGTATCAAAACATTTCTTCTTATAATGAAAACCACACAAACACAAATTAGTTTAATACAAACTTTTTAATCAAGCATTTTCTATAAAGCCCAGTAAGTGCCAATCAATCGATATATCCCTAATGGCACTGCCTATTGTAATATCCCATCATAATGGAACTAATGCCGAAGGGACCACTATTTAGTACAGATAATCCCCTTTTAAAGAAAAATGAATAGCCACTACTTTATGTAAATTAAATGAAGGGAAATAATATTAGGGATCGATCGATTTGTGGAGAAATTGTAAAGCAATCCTTTAATGCTGGCCAACTGCTTTTAAAGCTGGCCAACTGGCTTCAATACAAGCCAACAACTTTAATGTTAGCCATCTTCTTGTTTTTTTTTCGGATATTAGTTTGGTGCGATGTGAGACTTCATGTCGTCGATTATAAGTTGCTTTCAGTTAGAGGCCTTACCTCTAATTTAAACTAACATATTCTAACTCGCTTTCAGATATAATAACTCGGTTTATAAGTATAAGATCAGTGGACCAGCGGGTTCTTGTCAATAGTTTTATTGTTCGTTGATAGATGGTGCTGATAAGAAGAAAATTCCAGAAAGGAAGGATATCTCAAATTTCAATATAAACTTTTTTTATGATTCCGCATCGAAGGTTAACGATCAACGGTCGGTCTCATAAACTTTTCCTTTGGCTTTTGTCCATGGACAATAATTTTTTTCATTGTCTGCCTGTGACATGGAGGTAATATAAATAACTGGAGGAAACACTGTCAGAATAAAAACGAGCTGAGCAAGATGGTTGTAGCAAAGGACTTGTGTCATTTTCTAATAGGGTGACAATAAGATTTTTTTTATGTGACAGATGTTAGATTTAATAATGCAAGTGCAATTGTATTATTTACTAGCTGCGCCCTGCGGTTTCCCCCACGTAAGTACCGTTACCGCGAGATTATCGGGATAGCCTATGTGTTATTATAGGTTTTCAGCTACCTATATTCAAGTTTCATTGCAATTAGTTTAGTAGTTTTTGCGTGATTGAGTAACAAAGTCACAGACATACATACACACTTTTATATAACCTTGCGTTTATAATATTACTGAGACTTACGTCTCAGTCTCTGTTGGCAAATTGAAGATTTCCATTAGCAATAGACGCTCTTTAAGGATTAATGAAATAATACAAAAGGACACGGTATAAAACAGTTTTAGTAATTGTTATAGTATGCTTATTAATTTTTGAACACTTTGATTAATAAGTATAAATATTTTACAAAAAGAAATGTATCATCAAAAATCACCGTATCACGACGGGTTCCCGTGAGGCAAAGATTAGCGCTCTCGCCCGTCATGCAAGAGGCACAGGTTCGAAGAAAGAAGAAGAAATTAAAATAATTTTCTTTGGTGTGAAGCAGCAGCAGAAGAAGAAGAAGGAAAATACATACACACAAAGACACATACTACATACTGACTGACGAAATCAAATTTAAACAGACATGACGGTCAATTACGTTAAATTTAATATAGTACTTCCCTCAAAATTCATCAAATGTAAAGCTAGAGGAAATTTCAAAAATAAAACTTTTTGACTAATTACTTATTATCACTTATGTTCAGCAGGTAAGTAGTAAAATATCTAACAGTATTCGTACCACCAGCGGAATTGTTGGTATTACATCGGCTTTCAATAATCGACGGGAGTAAAAGCAGGAAAGATCGAAGTGACGACTGCATACGACTGATTTTTTTGTAATTTTCTACTTCATCCATACTGCTGAGTCATTTTTGTCGTATTTGTTCATTTTTCGGAAAGCTGAAATAATAAAATTACAGTAAAAAAAAACTTACCCGAACTCAATACAAAAATCCAAAAATCATAGTCACCATAAATTCTTGTAATAGAACAAAAGATTTGTAGAATACAATAATAAACATATTTTGGCTTACCTATGAAATGATATATTGCAACCACCATATGATTCACTTGTACAAGTAAAAACACAACACAAATTTAACGCAGATATTTTATAAATTAAGTAATTAATATTTTACCGCCATGATGCCACCATGACACTGACGCTTGGGTTACCATTAAAATAATAAAAAGGAAATGGGAGCCAATAATGTACTTGACAACCACTTATTACACGACCCGATAAAATATTTTAACCCGATAAGCTCCCCGCCCCGCTGCTTGTGCCTGCAGCTCCGGTGAAACCTAATTTCGCCACCGTCACTGCGAGCGTCCCTGTAGCTTCTAATAAGAAGCCAAAAGTTATCAACAAAGATGAGGAAGGTTTTGTTAAGGTACAAAAGAAACGCCGAGCAAGACCTACCACGAATCGCTGCGGTACAGCCCCGATTGATTCGAGTCTGGGAGTTCGTGCTGCGATGCCGAACACTCCGGTGTACATCTCCCGCCTGCACTACACGGTCGGGGAGAAGGACATCGTCGAGTACGTGCGCCGGAAGTTGGGCTATACGCTGAGGGTGCATATGCTGGAGTCGCATCGGAACGTCAATTTCAAGGCGTTTGTGGTGCGAGTCCCGACGTGCTATCTGCCTCGCGTTATGGCCGAAGACTTTTGGCCGAACGGCGTGGTGTTCCGTCGCTTCCGCGGACAAATCCCACAGGAACACACGAAGACTAAAGTGTAGTGTAATGGAAGTGCTACTAACATACTTCTAAGCTATCTATTAACACATTCATTTTATTATTATAAATTATGTATGTTAGTCTATAAGGTATGTATCTATGGGCCTTGTTGCCTGAAATAAACGATTATTATTATTATTATTATATTATTATTATTATTATTATAATTTACGTTCTGATAAATGGAAGCCAGGATATTCGTGTAAGATCCTATACAATTTGTACGGAGTGTTAAAATGAGACCCTGGCGTCCAATTAACAGGTCGTGTATTATAGGGACATTATCGGGTCGTGCTTTATCTGGCCGTACAATAACTGCAACCTCTTTTAATGTTTTTTTTTTATATATGATAATTTTTGTAGACTGGCAAGATAAAAGAACGAGACACACTACATCGTCGATTGCTATCTCATTCGGCTCGGATTAGCCTCTGTCTATTGTAAGGCAAAATGTTCAACTACTCAGTCCTGTTTATTTTCTAAGTCCATTGCCTGTGACCATAAAATCAAAACCCTAACCTCCCCAAAATCAGACGTCTAATAAGACACAATTACAATATTATGATAATAACACTCAAATACAAAGGCACTTCTCAATATTTTTTAGTTCTACTTAAATTATTAAGCAGCTTCCAAATATAAAAATATATACTTAACATATTCAATTTAAATCCCCTTAAATTTTAATCTGCATTTCTGTATGGGCTGTAATAATCTTTAAGGGATCTAACGTTAAGAGTTCTAAAAGAAGCATTGCAGAAAAGAAAAAGTTACGAAACTATCTTCAACTACTTTAATGACCACGCCTGTCATATTAAACACAAACATAAATCAACCTTTTCCTGGTTCCCATATTAATAATAACTGCCGAAAATAACCCGCGACCAATAAAACTTATCTAAACAAGCTATCGAAAAAGATTTCTTGTACTCCAGTCGCCACCTCTTCCGGCGTATTAGACACGTTTTCTCACTATATCTGTTGAGAGCTATAAGCCCGAAAATCGATGGCTGTCTGGCTCCCTCGAAAGAAACTTTCTAACGACATAACCGCGTGCAATTGATATGCCCCAAGAGTAGGCCCATTGTAAAGAAAGGAAAATCCCGATCCGAAAATCTTACAAGAGTTAGGAGTCCCGAATGCATCAGTATTCCGAGGTCGTCCCGGCCCGGTGTCGGTTACCCCCCTTCTCTCCTACGAAATGCGGTAAACTCCTTCAGTAATTTGACTTTGTTGTTGTAACTTAGTTGTAGTTTGTCGTTGGCAGATTTATTACTTTAGTGAAATGAGCTAAACAGATAGCAGTTATTGTTATGATGATGTGTTGTATATTTGTAATTAACCTATACTAATATTGTAAAGGGGAAACGTTGGTAAGGTGAATGTATGTATATGGGGGTAATCTTCGAAACCACTGGACCGTTTTCAAAAATTCTTACACTAATACAAGGCTACATTTTTTGAAAGTAACATAGGCTACTTTTGAACCAAGAGATCGGAAGGAACTTAGGCGGATGAAAATAATATTTGGATTCTATAATATTGAACGTGTTTACCGGTTCATTCATTTTTGTCTGATGTTTTACTATTTTGCTTCAATCAAATACAACTCAAACAGTTCTAAAGTGTTGCTGCGAAACTCAAATATGTACTAAACTCCAAACTGTATGTAATTAAATTACCCACATTTATTGGCATGCCATCCACGACCCGTTGTTCGAACAATACCGATGGCACGTAAACCCAGTATTTTGGCATAGCTCTATTAAATCACAGCATTGTCGTGGCCAATCCTATTCAGTTTGAATAGCGCCGTGGCTTCATCAAATTGCATTGAATGGACTGGACGAGAGTAGTCATCGAGCGTGCAAGTTCTGAGGGTAAAAATTTGAATGGAATACGCGAACAGGGAACTTATGAATGGGAACCTAGTCCAAGCGCCCATCGAACACACTTCCGTCCACTCACCACTTGGACTATAGTCATAATGGCTCGGCACGGATTCGATCTCATATTGAAATCGGAAATTTACTGATAGGTATCTCGATTTTTTTAATCCTTTGCGTTGGTTGGTAGTTTAATCTAATTGGATCCGTTGAATATGCTGTGTAGATAATGCTTTGCATTATGAATTTACTCCCTTATTTATAAAATTTTATTTACACATGACTTAGTTATGTGACGGTTGTCTCTGTCTATCTTTGAAACTTCATGTGACAGTAAAAGACAAACGATGCATAGTTATGAAGCCCATTAATTAGCGTTTATAAATAAGGGCGTTAATGTTCATGTTAATATTAAATTCGATTTTATTTTGGAAATATATGATATTTTATTTAAGAAATATTATTGAGTTTTCTCTCTTGAAAAAGAGGTGGACATTTTTTTTCCCATTTGATTTGACCAGACTGGTTTTTTTTTTGTACATTAAGTAAGGAACGACTAAAACATAATAGGTCAATAATAAAATACATTGCTCGCTCAATCTTCAAAGTTTTCAATTAGAAACTAGTAGAAAAACTAATAAACACTGATTTAAAAATTATAATCTTAAGATTTAAGGGAATCAACAACTTTTTAAACAAAATAAATATCCAACATAGAAAAGCAAAGCTAATCTTCAAGATTTCGTACAAATTACCTAAGATTAAATTTTCTTTGAAAGGACAGTGTCCCCGGAGTCTCAATGCATTCACAGTCACGAAGGGTAACGTCCCCAATAATGACCCTTGATCATTAATGATGCCATCCCTCATGTATGTAGGTTACTGTGCAAACACACAGGGTGGTTGCCCTTTCGATCGGAGACGCGGTTTCATAAACTTTATGTCTGGTTTAATTAAAATCTTCGTTGTTGAAGTTTAGTCTCAACGTTTGAAGATAATTAGTGAAGTTCTATAGAAAGTAGTGAATTTACATTTATAAGAAAATAGCCCTAACCGACTTAACAATCTCCTTTTTTTTAGAAGTCGGTTAAAAATAGTACATGGTAAGAAAATGATAGAAATATTTAATTTCTGGTTTTGGTTCACGATTTACCTGACTATTTAAGACCTAACTTTTTAAATAAATTTTTACATTGAATCAGTCAGTTAAAGCAAATTTCCGATGTGGATAATTTAAAAAAATTAGTAAAATACATTCAATGCACAATTTAATGTCAGACGTAAGATACTACAAAGTCCTACAACACAAAATATTATTGTTCTTCTAATAGTAATATTAAGACCCTTTTATTTATTGCCAACTATAATGTACTCGAATGACTTTTTTATTCGTAATATTATTTATAAATAAATTATTTTAATTTTTTTAATACCTTGCTTGGTTTACGTATTAAAAATTATAGTCATAGAAACCTATATTTCACAAATAACAAAACAGGATGAAGGGTAGGTACACCAAATCTTACCAACGCATCTAAGATTTATAGCTTCCCAAAATAAAAGCATAACTAAATAAAATTGGCCGTAAAATATTTAAGATTATGTTGACAATAACTAATCCGCAATCTCACCCTTTCTTTATCGTAAATTAAATGAAATCGTGTACTTAGAACGGATGCCGAGAACATTAGAACTGCATACGAATAGTAACTTTACCCTACTTACCCTATGCAGTTTTCTAATGCCAAATCCAATCTGATAGAAAATGGACTCTATTTTTAAAGAGGCTTAGTACAATATCCTTCAGCGTAGAGTTATAAAAAGAAGTCAGGAAAAATAGGCCTTAAGTGCAGAAGATAAGATAGAAATTGAAATATTATTTCGAATTGCATACTGACCTACATCTCTGGAGGGACGTGCATTAGATACATCCTCTGGGAGTAATATTTATTGGGTGCATTATGCACATGACATTTTTATGTTTTCGGCGTAAGGTTTGATAGTGAAGTATTGTTCTGTTATAACAAGGCTTCTGTAACAAAAGACGTGGGAGTACTAGAGATTTAGATTCAAGGATTGTTTGTCGTGGTTTTAGAGGAAAGATAGTATCGTATAGAGTTGTTCCATCGTACTGAAATATCTACTTATTTTGGGGTTTTAATATTTTGAAGTATTTGGGTACGTACAGGTAAATAAAAAAGAATTAAATTGATTATCTCGACAGTATGATAAGCGAACTTGCGATGCATAAGTTTCCAAATTCGAAAAGGTATCTTATTAGGTAATTTATTATTATGTAATCTTTAGTTTATTGTTTCTTATTATGAATGATTTTCAAAGCTTTCATACCTACCTACCTAAAGCAATTATTTGAATGATAATTAGAGTAAAGATGGCGCTCTGTTTATGTGAAACACATCAAACAACCCGTTTCTGCTAAAATATTCTTACAAATAGCTATATGTAAGTGTACAAATATTATTAACGTATCAAAATTAGTTCCACTCTTCTTAAATCAAAATGTATTATATATAGACTACAGTAAGATTTTCCTCTATCATTTTTTCATTAGTTACCAAAAAAAAATCCATTACAAAACAAATTTGAGATCGTACCTACCATGTATACCTTTTTCCTTCTACTGAACCATTTAACCAATAAATAGGCTGACAAAATTCCGTGAGCCATTTCAAACAAAACTTTGTCGGAATGACAAGAAAATATTGTTTAATTATTGTCCCTGTTTGAGACCCAGCTGTCCTTATTGTTACTAAATTGTTGTTTGGATTACACTACTCTGTTATTTGCACATGCAAATGAGTGTTTTGTTTTCGTTTTTGGTGAGAAATGAACATTTGATTGCAAGAGAAAGTTTGTCTTATTGCTTTACTGTTTAGAAGTATTTTCGCTTGAATTGGAGATTAGAAGAGATTTCTAAGTTATATTTGGTTGATTCTTAAGTCTGCTGAAGGTTAATTTAAAAGTTGGAAAAGCACCTCTGTTTAGAATTTTAGATATTTCAAAATCGTCCGACTATATTGTGAAAGTTTGTGTTTATGGTCCCGTTACGCAAAACCGATTGCGATTGATCTCGATATGTAGATAGCTGGAGACCTGGAATGACAAAGAGGCTACTGTTTAACCTAATTTTCCCAAAAGATTGACTTCGCTCATGACATTTTCGTAACTTTTCTTGTTTTTTTTTATACCTAAAGATCTTTAATATGTAACCATTGATCATTTATGTGATACTGATAACAGTCTATTAAACTGTAAAGTAGGATCATTGGTAATAAGTATAATTTAACTATAACTCTTTTTAGCCCAGAATATATCGTTGGAGATTCAACGAGGTAATGCCGCCAGTGTGATGGGCACTTTTGGACTCAATGGTCATTCACCTTAGATTATTTATATTGGTAATTATCTTTGTAGTATTTATTTATTGTGTATAATTTCGAAGAATAAAAATACTTACTGCTTAGTAATTACTATTAAACGAATATACCTACAATCTACATAATAAGATGTATAATATAATATTACTTATGTTGTTTGTTCAACCTTCGAACTTTTGCTTGAAGTTATTGCTATAAGCGATCAGAGGACACCATGATACACCCAAATACAGAAACACCATAAAAAATATGACGACTACTCAAATAATTGAGTACCTAGCTTTAAAATTAAAACTTAGTTTAATTTCTTCTATGGTTTTCGCGATTTTGCACAATAAAACACTTTATTTATCGGGTTAAATCGCGTCAACCTTGAAAAAGGCAACTGTAAAGTTGGCGAAAGCTCGGTAAAACCATGAATAAAAACGCGATTTAGCCCGACAAATAATGTGTTTTATTAAAACTTAGTACTTATTACTTTTGGAAATTTTTGAGTCTATCGGGACTAAAACTAAATACATTAATTTTTAACATAGCTGCTTATTTCTTTTAGTACCCTTCAAAATTTGATTAGCGTCTTTGTATTAGTATTAAAGCCACTGTTAATCGTTGATAAAACTTGTTTTCTCTTATTTTATTACTAGCTGTGCCCCGCGGTTTTACCCGCGTAAGTCCCGTGGGAATATCGGGATAAAAAGTAGCCTATGTATTATTCCTGGTATCCAGCTACCTATATTCCAAGTTTCATCGCAATCGATTCAGTACTTAGTTTAAAGTTTAAGTTTTAACTGTGTGTTTCCGCAATTAGCTCTACTATTCTACTATTGGGCCTTTGTGCGTGATTTTAAGCCGTGGGTTTTTTCACGATGTTTTTCTTCACTGTAAGAGCGATGTTAATAGCGCACATAATTTATTCTTAAAGAAAAAGACATTGGTGCGCGGCCGGGATTTGAAACCACGACCATCGGAATGAAAGCCGGGGTAACTACCACTAGACCAACACTATTCTTTGCGTGATTGAGTAACAAACATTCAAACACACACACTTTCACATTGATATAATATTAGTAGGATTTTTTTCAGAAAGACAAGGGCGGAAAGTGAGGCAAATATTTTGTGGAAAAATCAATAAGCACATCGTCCCCTCTAATGCAATGATGGATCGCGCACTTATCTGTAAACGACATCGCTGACCAGTAAGTAAACAGCTATTTTCACTCTTTTGTTGTGGTAACACCATTTGGATGAGGGCTTTCTATATTTATCTGATACGCCATCGTCGCTACGTATGTACCAGGTATAAAAACTGTTAAATTTTACATTTTGTACGAATTTTACACTTGCTACCACTTATTTTTTGTACAAAGAAAATATAGGCTAAACATGCAAAAAAAGTGGACTCAACTCAAACTGAGAGATACGAAGTCAATGGTACGGAAGAAACTGATTTAATAATTATATAACTATTTGCATAAAAATATTATGCTATTTGCCATGGATTATCATAACATAGAATGGTGGGTATTATATCAACAACGTTCGAATTTTGTTCCGAGTTTTTTAATAGTGTGAGTGAGTAATCTCCGGAACAATTTGACTTTGGAACTGCCATCAGTTCCATAACTCTATAACTCAGTCACAGTACATAGAAAGGCTATGGCCTAGGGCATAGCAGTAAGGAGACTACCTACAAATGTCAATAATTCAAAGTCAAAAGTCAAAGTCAAAATTTCTTTATTTAATTGGATGTATTGATCACTTCAAATACGTCGAGTGTTATTTCAGCTATGAGTTAGTGTGGCTTCAGAACGCGCCCTCCGATGAGAAGAAGCCACAAGAAAGCCATGGGTTTTTTGTGACCATGTTTTTATTTACAATCGTCAAAATATATATTTTTTTACGATGATCATATGATTCACATTGTCGCATATTTAGGGCTATAGTGGATCCGGAGCAATATTCTATGCTCGAAATGGCTCACTCATGAACACAAAAATGCGAGTCGACGAGGTCTCTAAGTGTACTTCGCGGTGAAGTCAGTACTGCGTGCCGCGTCACGACTACATAATGTGGACGTGTGGGTGTATGTACCGTTTCCATACTGCTTCCTCTAAGTACTATGGCTCGGTCGTCAGAGAAGAGTTTGAAATGCTTCACTGTGAATCGACCTTCTAGTCTGTTATAGGAGACCTTTCTAAATTCTTTGCTGTATGTAGTATTCAGTAGCTGTCTTATTTTGATAGATGAGTATAAACATATGACAGATGTGCCAGGGCTGCTTGACTAGACAGTCTTGCCAGAAACCCCTCATTGATTAACAACGCGACAGAAAATCAACGAAGCGAAGCTGTCAATAAAATAAAAGAGAGAGAGTGAGAGTTTACTTAGGACTTTTGTTCTTTTTGCGTTAGTGAATTTTCATATTTACAAAAACATTGTTTTATTGCGTTTAAATTGTTTAATTTCGGCGGCAAGTTACCAATTTCGTTACGCGAAGTTCAACGAGTTAAGTGAAAATAAAAATACCAGTGCCAAACACGAAATAAGCACGTTACAAACAATTGTCTCATACGGTTGGAGAAAAATCGTCGCCATTTGTTCTACAGCCTTCACGCATTGAAAATTATTTCAAACGATTACAGTACAATAGTGGTAGTTCGCTATTCGTACGAGAAATTGGCTAAATTGTCCTATATTGCTCACAGAAGCCATAACTAAGAAAAAGAAAAGAAGAAAGAGAGTTTACTTATTACATTTTCTGATAGCCTCTATTTTCAACAATTAGTATTTGCATTTAAAAATCGTCCTTAATACTTATTATTTACTTATTTGGCCATTTAGCTAAATAAGTACATTTTAAGATAAAATTTAATCATTTAAACGTATCAAGAGATATCGATAAGAGATAGAGATCAAGAGAACAGAATACTGGCAGCATTGCCACGTTGAACGGCAATGCTTCCTCTGCGCCAAATAGAGTCCAGCATTGCGGTCTAACGTTATCTCACACAAACGCTTTGAAAGAAACTTAAAAATATTACGATCAAGAATCATAACCTATACTTATAATAAATGAAGAGAGCACAAAAAGTCTTCATTAAGGCAGTAAATTAAAAAAAAAGTTGTCTAGAGGGCTTAGAAAAAGTAGTTGAACAAAATTATAAGACTTTTAAAATTCATGTCTGTCTGTCTGTTTCTCTGTTTATCTGTCAGTTTATTAAACAATTAAAAACCACTTAGCCGATTGAAATCTGGTTTTCAACATTGGATAGTTCTATTTTCGAGGAAGGTCGTATACTTTGCATCGAAAACCAATTAGTAGAACCTGAGTAATGAAGGAAAAAGTGCAACCGCTCGCGAACCGCTCGGCCGCCCGCGCCCCCGTGATAACACGTTTTCACTTCTGCGTTGAAACCGCGGGGCGCAGATAGTATATTATAAACGCGAAAGTTTGTATGTATGTAAGTATGTATGTGAGCTTGTTACTCTTTCACACAAAAACTACTGAATCGATTGCGATGAAACTTGGAATATAGGTAGCTGAAGACCTGGAATAACACTTTTTATACCGATATTCCCGCGGGAACAGGACTTACGCGGGTAAAACCGCAGGGCGCAGCTAGTATTTCAAAATCTAATACACAACGGAAATGTATGAAACAAAGCATTACACCCATTGAACAAAATAACCAAGAACTAAAATCTAATTTACAAGTAAGTTTAATTTTAACCGACGATCATATTTCATGCTTGAAAGCGGGAAAACTTTAATCTAGTTTGACTAGCAGAAGTCCGCGAGTCCGTTTAATCTGACAAAACCTGCCTATTATAGTGATGGTGGAACTTTCACAACTAAATTGCTGTAATTTGTTAGATGAAAAGTTTTGGCTTTTAAAGTTGAATGTTCGTTAGGGAGAGTTCCGGTGACAAAAGGCGAGATATATCTCTAGTATAATGTACTTACATATTTTACCTAAAGTAGAAAAGATATTATCCTTAATACTAAAATAATAAAGGGGAAAATTTTCGTGTAAGTAAAGCCTAATTCACATTTCGAAACTAGTGCATACATTACATAATCAATTACATAAAAATTGACTCGGATCAGTCACTGGAAACAGTTTTATGAAATAGATAAATAGTACCGCGGTGTTTGCACATTTATTTTAAATGACTTTAAGTTGCAGCCACTAGTTTCGTAATGTAAATCCCGCTTAAGTAAACGAGTATGTTTGTTACTTCCTGTTAAAATAAAATGTTGAACGCAACCTCTTTTTACAAACTGTCATTATATATAGAGTGATGCTGTACTAGGTTTCTTTTATTCTAAAATAAATTATTTTTCTTGATAAAATTCCTAAATATTGTATTATTTCATCAGTTTATTGGCCTCACCCTGCCTGTGCGTAATTGTTTTCGCGATATTTATGTAATATCAATTAAATTTAGTAAAAGTAGTAATAAACTTGAAAAGTGCTAGGAGGTCGGGAGTTTTTATTTTCTTTCAGCATTTCAGGTAATTAAAGTTTGAAAAATGGCTTCAAACAGCTCAATGATGTTGATAGAGAAGCTCACAGGCCGTGACAATTGGTCAACTTGGAGTTTTGCTACTAAAGCATATTATTATCTTGAACATGAAGACTTATGGGAATTAATTGAAAAAGGACCCACTGAAAAAGACAAGGATAAAGACAAAAAGGCGAAAGCAAAACTGATACTCATGGTGGATCCTATATTATTTGTACATATTCAAGATTCAAAAACGGCAAAGGAAGTCTGGGACAACTTGACGATTTCATCACTTCCTCACGCAAAAACTACTGGACCGATGAAACATATTACGCAGATAGATGGTCATCTGGATAACACAGAGACTATTTTATCCAGATTTTCGCAGAATCGGGACTTGTAGTTGAAACCGCTAGTTTAGGTTAACCGTTAGTTACTAGTTTAGGTACAAAGATGAGATAAACTTTCACTGCTACATATTTATCGGCATAAACTTAATTCAATTTAAAATGTCGATACAAAAGCGTGACTACAAGTAATCTCTACCAGTTTATACAATCCTTCCTTCCTTCCTTATATATGTATATATTTACAAAAAAAGCATAATTTTATGTTATATCTCTTGTTTAGTACCCATAATACAAGCCTAGTGCTTAGTTTGGGGCTAGATTTTGCACTGTGCGTAATGTTCTGCAATATATTTTTATTTATTTATCAACTTATAGATTCAGTTTGTAGTGTCATACCTATCGTAGGTAGGTGGTATCTATGTACAAGATACTAGTAACCCGATGTCACTTCGAAATTTTAATATTAATTCGTGACATGCTGATTTTAATGTTCCGATACCATAGCCTCCATCGATGCGATGGTCCCTCGGACCCCTCTATTAACCCGTCCAAACTAACGAGTCCACTATCGCTCATAGCCACACACATGCGACTGACAGAACTGTTATTACGTCATTAATAAAATTACAAAACTGTCCCCATGTGCTGTGAATGCGAACTTTACGAGATCATTTTTCGTCCCTTCAATAGTTCCACGGACGCTTGCATAGGGAATAAAAATATACATCGTGATTACTGTGATAAAATATTCCAAATTAGTTCGCGATGCTGGGTGACTTCGATAATAATTTTAAAAAATATATGTATAAATAACACTTTTTGGTGATAAAAAATAACAGAGATCTTCTAATGCATCGTCCTGTTAAACTTCGTCGTACGTCTAGAGAAATTGTGCCTATCACAATTTCTCTAGACATTCATGCTATTTAAGTTATTTAAAAGGAACCAACTCTCCTACAACTTATCATTGCACGTTACGCCTTAGTATGATATTTTTATTTAGAGAGCTTAAACAAATAAAACATAATTTCGCTCTATAGACACATCACCTAAACTTATCTAAAATCGAATAATTCCAAAAACAGTAGTTTGAAAAGCTCCAAAGCTTCCTCCTATAACAGTAGAGGGCATACAAACCACTGAGTAGGTTTTTAATACACTGATATTGCACATACTTATAAGCACTTTTGACTGTTATATCTCTGAATTATTGTTCTGAATAAATAATAGAACTCTTAAAGAATAGAACTTTTATATTGATAGAATGTTTTCGAAACGAGAATTAAAGAATTATAGTGTTACAGCATTATAATATTAGCATTATTGACTTACAATATGTATCAGGTTGGAGGTATTCGTATAACAGTAACATTTTCTATTATTTACTCAGAACAATAATTCAGAGATATAGCGCTCAAAAGTGCTTATAAGTATGTGGTATATATCATATGTTATGTAACTACTCTGTGGTTTGTATCCACTTGGACCCTTTTTAACGGCTAATAATAAGAAGTCAAAATCGTTGTCATACTTTTCAGGCCAGGCTAGTTTCCCTAAGACCTTTATCAATATTCTGGTATAGAAGCACCCCTATCTATTAAAGGGTTGGAATGCACTACGTAATTAAATTTGGGCAATAGTAGTCGGTTTATAAGGACGTTAGCGACAATGACCCGGTGTTAGAATTGAGTGAATTAAGTCGAATCACGTTTATGATGTGTTTATCACGTGATGCAGGCGTGTCTTTATTTGTTGGATTGATTAGCAACCGCAGGGTGTAGTTTTTAATTAAGAAATGTATATGTTACAGGAAATGTATTAAACTTAGAAATTGTATGCAATTCCAAGGAAATGTATACCATTCCGAGTCTATTTAGGAAATGAGTAAAATATAGTTTCAAAAATTATTACTCACATATCCTAGGAAATGTATTGGTACATTTCTTATCAATTGTATACATTTTATAGGTACTGTATACAATGGCGGATTTCATACATTTCGTGTAACATACATATATTACATAGAACATCGATTTTGTATTTTAAACCGAATTCATAATTTAAGAGGTTTAAAATTCGTCGCGCATATTTTCACCGATTACTCGAAAAACGACTTAACCGACTTCTTATTTTGGTTGAAAGGTAGGTACTTGGAATAGTCATTTTAAGCGGTACTAGCCATATATAAAATTGAAACATAAAACTGAAAACTATTTGCCATTTCATGCCTGTATACATAGGTACATCTCATCGCATTACATCGAGGCGCCGAGGAATAAGTAACTAATTCCACGTTAATTTGACATTTGACGTCAAAATAATCACGGTATTGAGTCTTGGCGGGAACTCGTTGAGGAGATGTGGTGCTAAATTTTCATTTTTGTGAAACCTAGTTCATATGCGTGCAAATTGTTTAATTTCGGGGGCATATTAATCAATTTAGTTTCGTGAAGGTGTACAAGTGGAATGAAAGTGAAAATCGGTGCAAAACATTGACTTAGTGTTGTCTCCAAGGCTCCGTGAAGATTGTTTGTAAATGGCCGCCGTGTTTACAAATGATTCCCTAGACTTGACTTTAACTATGACGACTTGACTGCTTCGATGCAAATAACTTGCATAATATATTAAAATACATGACACTGGCTAATTTCCTAATGGCCATAATCGGTTCACAACCGATAAGAAATAAAAAAAACACTTAATTAGTTAGTCCTCCAACTAGCAAGCTCTGCAAGTGAGCCCGAGTTTTGTACCGTCCATGTAGAATTAATTTATGTTTTGTCTATAGCAGCTTTTCCATAGGTATAGTACCTATTTCCCTTATTATTATACTTACTTAAAGCCGAAAATAGACCCAGTTGGCGTGCAATTAGAGAGTCCAGCAGTGGACTGCACAGGCTAATGATGATGATGATGAGTACCTATCACATGCCATATATCGCACATAATAAGGCCATTTGTGACTATGTTTGTTTGGGCGATCTCTTCCAGGCAACCAATGAATAGACAAGATTTAAGGAAGGGGATGGGTAAGGTGTATACTATAAAAGATATATATACTATAAAATATAAGCTATATAGATAAAAAGGACAAATAATAAACGTGGCTATTACCGGTTATTACCTCAAAGCAGCAATGTACTGCATAGTGCCTGTTATTTTTCACTGTTGTCTGACATCTACTGGATTGAAAATCTGGGGGCCGGCCTACTTCCCCTATAATATTATGTGTTTTGTATACGGATACATATGCTAAACATAGCGTCTATCCAAAATGTATCTAAATTCATCCGAAATTTACAATACGATAGACGTCGTTGACCGATTCCAAAAAGATTTAATAGCAAATACCATTAAAAGGCAACATTATACGTACAAGTGATCCCGATAAGAGTACGTTCCGTACCGAGGGTGCGATATTAAAAGGCTTAGAAGTGTTGGGTCTGAAAAGCTTCTGAACATTTCTGAACCTCCGCTCACTTAAGCACAGTATTAAGGGCACTTTGGGCTCAAGGACCACCGTATATCGTCGCCTTTATATGGAAAATGGATTTATGAAGGTTTTATTCTGTCAATTAGTTTATACAAATGTTATATGCTCAAGGCGACTGGGATCGTAGTCGAAATCGGATGAGAATGCTTCATCGTAGATCACAAATATTATTACCGTGCAACCAGCAGCGCCCCATACCCAATTCTCACCCGCGTGTCTTAATCCCGCGGAAAAATTGGGATAAAAGTAGCCAGATCTCCATCTATCTGTTCGCCAAGTTTCATCGTAATCAGTCAGTAGCTTTTGCGTGTAGCAACATAAAAATCTATAAATTAAAGAAGGAAATTCCTGCTCCCTCAAGACTAGGTTGGGATCTAAATATAAACTTCCGCGTAGTTGCTCCAACCTAGTCTTTCTAGAATCGTCCTAGAAGGACTATTTGGTATCTATATTTGTTAAACCTAAACCTTTATTAGTATATTCTCAATTATTAAAGCAGTTCGTTTAGGTGCTCCCTAACCGCGAGCATAAATTGATAGGTAAGCCTAATCTCACCTGATGGAAAGCGACTATGTGGTCTAAGTTGTTACACGCTTACCCAGGTGATACCTGTTCACTCCCCCCAAGCTGCAGACATCCGGGGAGACATACTCAGGCAACTGATTCCATTCCTCGCAGTACGAATAAAGAATGACGATGCGAGACGATTGGTTCGGGTGACTGGTATTTCTACCATGGAACGGTGCCGCTTATCAGTGTGCCTGGATGTCCGATTGTAGAAGGGAAAAGGGGAAGGGATTTTCGTGTAATCGTAGGTAACGTACAGATTCGTGCACCCTGTGAGTCGAATCTATTATGTTACGTAGATTCGACTTACAAGGTGAATATTCTTGATAATGGTACTTAAGCGTTAGGCACATAGATATACATAGGCAGGTACTACAAAGTAATAATCCATTAACGTAATCGGTGACGTCAAAAAACACACCTTTCCTGTCAAAACCACGTATTCAGTTCCCCCAATCAACTTCATTTAGCAATTAAACCCTAATTGAATTACATTTGTCAATGGAGAGAGGATTTGATGACAGTTTTCATATTTAGCTCGGATTTACGATATGGGGTCGTTTATTTTTCACGACTGATTGATTTTAGAGATCAAGGCAAATTTTGTATCTACGTTGTGTAGGTAATTCGAATTATTGATATGTGCTGAAATAACGAAGATACAATAGCTTTACCGAATCAGTGGTAATGTCGCTCTGTTGGAGGAAAACAAGTTTGTAAAGCGCCAAAGCTTCCTCTGACAGAGGGCAAGCTAGAGCGCCTATTACACCTCCAACCACAAAACATTGTGAATCACCGATCCACATTACGAACACATTCCATCATAATGTAAGTAGCGTCTTCTTCTATTCCACACTCCGAACGAATTCGAAAAAGAAACGTTTCCTTAAAGCAACGCGAATGCAATGAAAAGAAAACACAAGAAACTCACGAGAAGACCATGTGATTTAAATATTGCTAATAAAAGTTGAAGTAACCAGATATGTTTTATGGGTCTATTTATTTTGATCTCCCGTTACATATTTCAAAGCCGTTATCATGGCAAAATAAAGTAGGTACGCTCATCCTGGTTTAAGTAAGTAAATTTATATTTAGAAAATTCATCAAATCCGATAGAATTACCTATTACAATAAAAAAAGTGTCAGTATCCTGACTTACCTACCTACATCCTGATAATTCAACAACTCATTCAACTCATTAAAATAGATGTTTCATTCGGTCAATGTTCTCGTGGCGGAAAATTAAAACGTTACCCGAGGCAAACAAGCCTTCCACCGCACTGTTCATTGTATAAAATGCAAAACTCGAATGAAAGAGAAAAACTTCGCATGTAGGTACGTACTTATACCTACACATACGTTTACTTTGCCCGAGTTTATGGGACTGGTTTAGCGAATTCCATTTGTTTTCCAATCGTATTCCACTGGGTAAATAAGGTTATCTACCTACAGTCAAACGACACCTATAGTGTAGCACCGGCATAATCGCATAGCCCCGACATAGACGACCTATGTGGCGCGTCGGGCGAACGCTTGGCTGCAATGCAGAAGGTTGCGGGTTTGATTACCCCTAGGTGCAAATATTTATGCTTCAAAATAAATATTTGTATTTGGTCTGGTTGTATTTCTATGAATAATATGTATGTATTTACAAAAGAAAAATAAATATAAGTAGTATATCCGTCGTCTAGTTACCGTAACACAAGCTTAGCAGCTTACCATGGGGCTAAATGGCGCTGTGTGTTGGTTACAGAATTTATTTATTATTATAGAATAGGTTAACCCATGTCATTCCGTGGTGTCGTAAAAGGTGACTATAAGATCCATAGTGGTGATTAGTAAACCTTGATTTCTTCACATCTCGGTACCTAGGAAGGTTGGTGTCAGGCAGGCGGCTGATCGTAAAAATATTGCCAAATCTATTTGCAATAGGCAATGATGACATACCTATACTGTGTACTAAGGAGTCATAAGTGGTTACCTAGTTTACTTTTTAAATCTATAATTTATCACATTTTTTTCAAGTTACACAAACTTAGTAAAACAACTTTAAGTACATTTTTGAACTTTAACTTAACTCTTTAAGTTCTTTTTTGTTGAAAACAATCTGATAAGTTGATAGTTTGAAAAACAGTCTGGATAATAGGTACCTACTTAAAGAACAACTTGAATCTGAACTCAATAAACTTAATGAATACTACTTTTGTCTAAGGTTTTCGCGATTTTGCATAATAAAACACAATATTTACCGGGTTCCAAAAAAGCCAACTGTAAAGTTGGCGAAAGCTCTGTCGTTGATAATAATGATGTTATTGAATAAAACGCGAGTTAAACCCGGTAAATATTATATTTTATTATTGAATACTACCTATACATAAAATATGCGGCCCATTCCAGTTTGATACATTTTAGTTACATTAATGTAAATAAATTACAGGTACATACTATATCTAAATCGACCAAAAAGTCTCTTAGTTAAATTAAAATTGATTTTCTAAATAAGTAGGTAATGTAAAATTTTAACTATTAGTATTAATTAACCTAAATAAACTAATAATTTAATTAGAAAAATACAAACAAAGAACACGCAAACCTAACTTTAAAAAAAATAACACATTAAAACCGCAGAATAAATAAAAAACTAAAATTAAAATAGCCCATCCCCAAGCGCTCCTGATGCAAAACTGCCCAAAATGCTAGCATCATTCCCGCGCTGAATTGCAATGGACAATCTTTGCAGAAGGAACGCTTCGGAATAACTACTTGGATTGAAAATGTCCAGTTAGTTACATTAATGTAACTAACTGGAACAGACCAAATATGCAACGTGCAAAGTTACATGATCAGTTGGTAACTTTGCTCTGAATACCTACTGTTATCTCCCTCCAACAGACGGCCGAGTGACCGCAAGCCCGCGCCAAATACCCCTACAATACTTATGGCGACTGTTTGGTACAGATTTGGTTTTATGAAGTGCAATCTCGTAAATTGCATGCGTCTATGACAATAATGTGGGACACTTTTGTTCGGGACGATTTAAATTTCCATTCAACACGGCCGATCATTACTGCGTTGTCTGCGGAGTCTATTCAAATATTATCTATAGTACTTTCAGTTACACAAATTCTATTGTGTAGTTGGTGTTATATTTTGTGCCGTTTGACCACAAAAATGGAAGAAAAAAGTGTTGTAATATCAAATACTAGCTGCGCCCCGCGGTTTCACCCGCGTAACTTCCTATCCCGTAACGTTAATGATCCCTCACGTATGTCATACCAGGTGTTGCTTAACGATCATTCAAAGTACTATATAATATTTCTACCTCTAAACCAACCCTGTACCAAGTTTATGAATATCGGGTCACCTGCTCTTTTTCACCCATCACGTATTTTGTACCAAGTGTTGCTTAACCCGTACGATCATTCAAAGTACCCTATATATTATTTCTACCCTGTACCAAATTTCATTCATATCGGTTTACGGGTTGTTGAGTTAGAAATAGAAATACACGACTTTATTTTTCAGAGCTGCCGTCCCGCAGTTTCACTTGCGTAAGTCCCGATCCCGAGGGAATATCGGGATCAAAAGTAGACTGTGTCACATCTGGATAATGTAGTTTTCTATTAGTGAAATAATTTTTGAAATAGGTCTAGAAGTTTCTGAGATGACCCCCAAAATACATACATACATGTTACCAACGTAACCTCTTTAAAATATTAATTATCAACATAAAACAAAATATTAAGAATCAAAAGTACAA
This sequence comes from Idaea dimidiata, assembly GCA_949358125.1. NCBI lineage: Eukaryota > Metazoa > Arthropoda > Insecta > Lepidoptera > Geometridae > Idaea > Idaea dimidiata. The sequence goes on along the minus strand of OX442339.1, from coordinate 5,795,581 downwards.
TGAGATATTGCAAAATAATTATTAAAAAGCACTGCAGTTTGGTGACACTACCGTCTCGCATGGAGCCGACCGATTGAGCCGCGCGGCATGATGCCTCACAGAGCTGGCTGGCCACCCTCATCATCGTCGCCCGCTACGTGTATATGTATATGCACGCTTGGTACTTATTAATTATTTATTGTGGAGTTATTTTAAAACTGTAATATCTCGTGAGATATTCATTGAAATCAAGTGATGTTAAGGACAATTATGTTTAAAATTAAATACTTTTAATGAATAACGTATTTATTTGGATAAGGATTAATATCATATTTACAAAATTACCTTCGGAAACAATGCATTGTTCTACAATAAATTTTATTATTCTAAAAGATGTTGTATTGAGTCAACCTTAAGAGTTAGACATATGCTGTCGCGGACTATTTATTAGATCCTATTTAGAGGAAGAATTCTCTCATAAATGGTTTTTATGTAACTTTGACCGTCTACTCAGCGCACGCGACAGTATCTCGGAAAAGGGGGATTTTTTTCCCGTTTTTGCAACATATTTCATGGATGCTCCGCTCCTATCAGTCGTAGCGTGATGTAATATAGCCTATAACCTTCCTCGATAAATGGACTATCAAACACAAAAAGAATTTTTCAAATCGGACCAGCAGTTCCTGAGATTAGCGCGTTCAAACAAACAAACAAACAAACAAACAAACAATCAAACAAACAATCAAACAAACTCTTCAGCTTTATAATATTAGTATAGAATAGAAGTATAGATATAGATAAAAGTGTTATGATATAAAAATGATTTTGTGGAATTTTCAAAAATTCTTTCTTATGAAATGTCTAGATCACTTAAAGAACACAATCTTCAAAAAGTCAGTGCCCTCCATCAGCGGTTTAGGCCGTGCGTTGTTCAGACAGTCAGTCAGGACAGGGCCAAGCTTTTTATAGATATTAATCACATATCCTTTATTTATAACCTACGGAATACTGCCCGAATGCAATGCGAAAGTATCCTGTCCTGTTCCTGTCGGGTTTAATAAATATTTGTATCTGATATGGGTGTCTTTCTATGTATGATATATATGTATTTACAAAAAAATAAAGTATATTACGTAGAAGGTAAATCCGTTGTCTAGTACTTACCCATAGTACGAACTTAGTGCTTAATTTGGGGCTAGATTAGGCTGTGTGTACTTATTACAATACTTTTTTATTTTTAAGCTGGCGTTTCGAGGAAAATGCTGTTGTTATGATTACAGACAGAGTGATAGATCTAATTTGCAACTTTGATAAAAGTAGAAACCACTTCTTTTTACAAAATCACTAAAAAATATTAGTGTGTACTGATTTTGATACTCCGTATTAAGAAGGTGTATTTACGAGTATAAATTTCGATGGCCTAAGAAAATACCTGCTAGATATTTTACTCAGTTCCGTTACTTGAAGTAGGGTACCAAAAAGAAATTAAAACAACAAAGCTAAGAAGTTAAGTCATTTTATTAAAAAATAGGTATTCAAGACTTATACAAAAATTAAAATCCGTTTATGTATTGTTTGAAATACGAAGGTACTTAATACCATAAAATTCCAGTCACACAAAAATAGGCCTACCAATGATAATGCAATAAATTCCTTGCCAATTTGCAGTTAACATAGAATTTCTAGTTCAAATCAACTAAAGTACAAAATAAGCAATGTAATAATGTTGCTGAGCATTGTAGCATAATCAACTTTATTAGAAGGTGATAAGATTAAAAATCAAATATATTTTTATTGCTATTTCTGGTGTAAGTATTTCAATCTACATATTCTAGTATAACTGGTCACTTATTCTGTTCAATAACATTATGCAAACGGTCTATTGAATACGTAGTACTTCGACGAAGTGTGAAAATAGGAACTACCAACTGTTTATTGAAAGCAATATATTACTAAACTATAATAAATTATAATAAAGGAAAATATAGAAGTATAAAATGCGTATATTTACAAGCCCAACAAAGATTTTGGCGTCAAGAAGGTGGAGTTTGGTTAACTATGGCAATCTGGAAATAATATTTTTGCAGCTGCTGAATTTCCATAAGTTGTATAAATACTAGAATTACCGTAATACCTTAACGAATTGCGCGGGTCTAAAAATTCAAAGTAACTGCTAAAGTACCATTTTCAATCAAAATTGCTTTTGTTACATCACTGTTAATTATTACAATACTTTCGCTATTGACGAAGGAACTCGGTGTAAATAAAACTGACGCTACTTAACGCCAAAATATTTATAGGGAGAGGACGACTTTTTTGCCACTTCTGTAAGTCAGTTTAAAAGCGTCCAAAACATTTTCTGTTTTAACTAACACCTAATTAGGTAATTACAGATGATATGCAATATATAAAGACGTGCTATTTATGTATTTATAATAACAAGTGGTTATATTATAACTCATATCACAATATCTTACGTAGATTACAACTTTTGATTTTGTAAATGTACCTATGTTTGAATTTTAACTCACAACTCCAAAGTTACTTTACTTTTTTATTATTAGATACTTATAATACATTAGTTTCAGCGGTAAGATCTACTATGGCACATTAAATAATACTAAATTAAAATTTAAATCTAGCTAAATTGTAATTTGAATCTAATTTACGGTGTCACTTTACAAAATATCAATCCATATTTTCGATATACGTGAAGGGACACCTTAACATTTTTTAATAAAATAAAAATATTTGAAATAATGCTTCATCTATTTTGAAGATTTAGTTAAGCCGGGTACGCACTAGCGAGCTGTAACTGTTGCATGTACTGCAACCATAGAACAGACGATTGTCCGTTTCTAACTTGAACCAAAGGGCGCTATCACAGCTCGCTGGTGACTATCCGGCTTTAGGTTTTACTAAAAGAACAAAAAACATTCTACAATAACTTCTAGAAAATCTATTTACACTACGTTTTGTTATTTCATAATTTATTTCAAATTATTGCCAAGCGATTTGTAACTAGTAGCTGTTACTACTTGTCAAAACTGGACTTAGTCTAATGATATTAGGATCACAAATTCGTATATTGATATTAACAGATGGCCATATCAATTTGAATTACCTTTATCAATTCCAATAATAACATTTAAACATTTATCAGAATTGATATTTACAGTCAGATCATCCGATTTGAATATTTATAGTAAATATTTTATTTACATAATATACAGTGAAATTTACAGAGACTAGGAATACTTATTTACTTAGTACATAGTAAAGTATACGTTATAGATTTAAAATAATATTGTGCGGTGTAAAATAAATAGGCCATTTAGTGTAGGCTTTAAATCAGTACGGTTAGCCTAAACGCAATAAATCCATAAACAATTCGTTTCTATTATAAAAGTCTTGAGTTAGCCACAGCGTGGCTTGTCTCGTTAACGGTTGACACTTAGCGCGAAAAGGCAAGAAAATCACATAGAACTGTCAAGAACAAACAAGTTTTCAAATCCAGTTTCCGAAGGAAGGAAGATCTGTGATATTGAAACTACACTAGCACTTTCATACGTCCGTTTGGCACAAGTCGCCGAAAACCGGCAGGGCGTGATACTACCGAGTCACAGAGTCCACTCGCGGGTGTGGAGCCGGAGGCGGATGTGAGGGAGCATTGGACGGTTTCACAGTCAGCACGTTTTGACCATGCCTGAAAGAAGTCAGGCGGGCCAGACTCCTCGCATCGTTGTCAAAGTTAGGCCTCTCGTATTGATGCTGCGCTCTCCTCTGAGGCTGCATCGCTTGCAACTCATCATACCCAGCATCATCTGCATAGTTATCGTCATCAGTATCGTCTTCCGCAAAAGCACGATAAGTCGCTTCCGAATCTAGAGAATTCTTCCTCGAACTCACGTACGTGCGACCGATCAGCGACTGGGTCGCGTCAGTCTTCCCCTTATCACATTTACCCTCGAGGCTCTGATTATATCTCAACTGGGCCTTCTGAGTTTTATCTAAAGAAGGTAAGTCGTAAAATTTCAAAACATTAGGATGGCCTTGGAAATATTTTTCGCTGTAAACATTACGATTATAATATCCTCCGTTGCTGGCCGGATAGAGTTCTTCGTCGGGAGCGTAGCGATTATCAAATGAATCTATGTTCTTGCCAGGTGGGAACCATCCCTGTGAAATAGAAATAATATTAAAGCGTTAAATTTAATGTTCTAACGGTTTCCAGTGGAAGTTTTAATTTAAATGAGTTGTGAGAGAGAGAATATTCACTTACCAATGAACTCACACATTGCCGGGTGTTAGCAACTAAAGTGACCGAAGCGTATGCAGCCGGCGAGGTTGCGGTTTTGCTTGTATTCCACTCGTTACCGTTTGCTCGGGAAGATGTCACCTCTGCGTACTCCGGCAACTGTTGAGCAACTTTATCGTACTCGGAATTAGCTTTCTCTTTGCTCTGATTCGTTTGATTGCCAGACATGCAAACGCCCGGTTGATTCTCCATCCAAAGCAATGACTCAGTTTTAGTTACAGCGTTCTTATTGTAACAGCTACTGAGAGGATGTGACAATGATACGGCCGCTTTAATGTTCATTTGAGTCACTAAACTCGTTCCATTTGCATCTAAAACAAATAGTCCAATTAAGCACAATAGCATCAACTATGATACGTTCCGTTTGATTTCATAACTGACATGCAAATGATCTCGTTAGTTCAAGATGTAAACGCGAGAAAAAAACCGAATATATAAAACGAAAGAAATTGGCTTAAAGGTAACTGGGTGAGTCAACAAACAAATCGCCTCGAGAAAACAAAATAGAAAACATTTGCATTTACTGGGTCTTTATTTCTCGGATTTGTATCATTCCTTTGTGCCCCGAACGTGAATGCAAAGTGAAAGAGATCCAGTGCGCTCACGAGAGGGCTCGTGCTACCTTTCAACTCGAAAGTAATCTAGCGCCACTCCCTTCCCCTCGCGTGGCAAAGCCTCCATCAAACAAACGTTCGGCGCCCTGCACCACCCCACGACACCCGTGGAATGTTTTTAATTTTGAAATTCTGATGCTGATTCCACGGAAAAAGTAACCGTTTTGAGATAAGCTGAATGAATAACTGTTTATTTTCAAGTTATGTAAACGGGATGCAGTTTTTATGGATACGCTCTATCCATAAAGACTAGTCGAAACAATCAAAGTTAGGTCTTCTTGCTATTTTTATTGTTAGATAATCTTGAAAATATTTACAAACTTACCGTATATGTTTGGTAGAGCAGTTTTTTTTGCGAATATATTATGTTTTCTCACGTAAATAATGCCGCCAATCACAATTACTTTGAATAAAACAATCGCTCCAATCAAAAAGTAAAACCATGTTTCCATCACGAAGTCCCCAGCCACTATTGACACTTCTCCGTTTATAGGGTATCTGAAATAAAATACATTTGTCAGAATCGTTCAATGTTTTGTTGATATTTCCCTTTCGTGTTAGATGCTTACCTCGATAATGGATCCAATCCGACAGAGCGAGAATCAATATTTAAGTAGACTTTTTGACTAAACGGTCCTAAACCCACTATTGTTTGAGCCGCTATTTGTACAGAGTAACTGACTCCCGAAGTCAAGTTGGTCATAATTAGACTTGTTGCTTGATGGACAGTCGTGTTAATGGCCACCATTGATTTGTTAGCCGGTATATCGAGCCAGTTCACAACCACGTTGTAACCGGTGATTATTCCGTTTTGTAAATGCACTTCTGGTGAAGACCATTTCAAATGTACGGTAGTACTGTTTAAAATAAACATTTCTATGTTAGTCGGTGGTCCGTCGGGAACTGAAAACAAAGCATTCGTTTAGAACATTCGCAGAAATTCTAAAAATAAATACGGATATTGTTATACAAAATATTTACCATCGTCCAAAGTTTGAGCTACTCTGGAATTTGAAGGCTTTCCCTCGAATTTTTTATAAAAGGGTATCAGGAAAAATTCGTATTTTGTGTACTTTTTCAAAGACGTAATTTCATACCCGGATACGTCGTTGGAATGCAAAATAGTTTTCATTTCGTACTCGGTCGTTACATTGTCTAGGGGACGGAAATATATAAAAAGTCCTTCTAGGTAGTAAAAATTTAAAATCTCCCACATAAGCTTTATGGTTTTGGCGTCTATTGGCGTCGCTTCTATAAGCTCTACGATGCTGTCCGTTAAAATATTGTTTCTGAATTCTGTATTGTTTGTGTAAGCTCCGCTCTCCCATATAGAGTTAGCGTCGTCTCCGATTGTGATAGCCTCAGAAACCGGACTCGGAGCAGATAATCCGTGAGAATTCTCAGTCCTTACAATAAACATGTACGTAACTCCAGATATAAGAGATTTTATAGTGAATTGAGTATGTTGCACTCGTTTTGCGAGCACAACCCAACCTCTCGAATTTCTCGGAGTATTGTTGCCTTGGAGGGTTTCTCTAGAAAATACTTCCACTTGGTAACCGAGTACCGAAGATGATCCAATTTTATTGTTTTGATTCCAAATTATTGTAACACTATTTTCTGTCGTATTGTATATCTGAGGTTTAGTAGGTGGGCCTGGCAAAGAAGTTAAATCCGCGGCTCTAAAAAAGTGTATATTTGGATTTGTTGGACTATCTACTAATAAAACTCCACTCCACACATATTTGCCATGATGAGATGAAGCGACACACGTATAAGTACCGCTATCACCCTTGTCTAAATCCTTCAATATTAGTGTACCGTCATTAGAAATGTTTCTTCTATGGTTCTGTATTAATGCTTCCCCTTCAAAATACCAAGCGATGATTGGCTCAGGTGTGCCGATAGCTGTGCAGGGAAAAACTGCCATCGATTTTATAGGTAAGGTTTGGTTAGAGGGACCGCTTGTTATGATTGGCGGTGGGCGGTCATCGTCTGACGTCACGGTCAGTTTCCCTCTGACAAACGAACTGCCAGCAAAGTTTACCGCTGAACAAACAATCGTGTTTCCACTGTCGTTTTTGTTTGTATCATTGATCGTTAGCACCGTTACTCCGTCGACTACTGTAGACGCGTGATATTTTCCTTTCGATGTCCCAGGAAATATAATTGACCTATTGCCATCAATGCTCCAAAATATTGTGGGTTCTGGCTTTCCATAAGCTGAACAGGCAAATGTTGCTAATGAGCCACTCTCAACATTTACCGCACTGGGTCTTAGGTTTACTTGAGGAGAATCTAGAAAAATAATTTATAGTAAGAAATTTGACTGAAAACAATTACATGTATGAATCCAAAGTCAGATTTAATCATACCGTATACAGTTAAGTATCCACTCGCGCTGACAGCCCCTACTGAATTGTCCGCCTCGCATGTATATTCGCCTTCATCAGATAAATCAACGTTGTTTATTTTGAGGCTCCTGTCGTCTAGAACCTTGACTCGGTTGACTGGCATATTTCCATTTCCTGCGGTCCTTCGCCACAGCACGTCGGGGATGGGATCCCCTCCCACCCGGCATTGCAACGTCACGCTACCGCCTGTCTGCGCCACCACGTCTTCGGGACCCGTGATTAAGTACGGCTTAACTGCACAATGAGAAGTGTCGCCATGAACATTGTGACAAAAGAGACGTCCACGCTTCTAAACCTCAAATTAGTCTACATTTACAAAATGCAACCATAATTTCTAGGTACAAATTTCAACTCACTGTGTATTTTCAGCGTTGCGACGGCTGATTCTCTGGTCCCCGCTGCATTTCGCGCTACACATTGATATCTCCCAGCGTCGCTTTGTCGGGCGTCTTGTATAACGAGGTTGCCACCGTCGACTAAATGCATTCTACAGCAATAAAAATCACAATTTTAGTGTTACCGCAATAAATTTGTTAAGGTGTTCAGTTTTATTGTTATAAATGCAATTCATTTATTTTAAACAAAATGCAGTGTTACAAACTCATTTCAATGAAGGGCGGAATAATTCAATGGTAAATTAACATTTAATAAGGGGTCTGGTGATTCAGAACTATTGAGATTTTTACTTGATTGCTTGTCGAGCTCTTCAAATATCCCCTTCCTTTATGACTTTGATGTACCTACCTACCCACCCCTGACTGTTAATTATTTTTATGCTTCGCCATACGTAACAACATGCGCCCTCAAGATGCTCATAAAAATTCATACAACTCAAAGTGAAATAAATTGCCTATAAACTTTTTGGAAAATTCAATCACTAACTTCGTTTTATTTGAAACGAGATTTCGGATGCATCATCTGCTTATAACGGAAGATACAAAGCGCTGTAAGACTAGGGTGATAATTTTATTTTTATGCTATGTTGACGAGGCGTATGCGACTGTCTTAAATTATCCTTTTAAGTCGTTTGATTGTTTTAAGTACTTCTCTTAATGGCGACCACTACAAAGTGAAGTTGTAAAGTTGTTAAAGTACCTATACTAATTTAGTCTTTGTATACACGACTTATCATGAGATAAAACGAAGCCCGTGATATCCTATGACAAACAAGCTATAGGAATCCTGTAGATCACGTTTCCTTCCCACTTCACTTGATGAGAGCACTCATGTCTACCCTAGAATTTGCTCAAACTACGCTTTACGGGGATATCGATTCGGCAACTCCTGAATAACTTGAAGTTCTTATTTTAATAACGTAACTGCGAAGTTTAATATCAGCAACCCAAAAGTTTTTGTGATATGAATTTCTCCGACTTCATTGAAAACGGGAGTTTTGTAAAAGTTTTATTTGTAAAATTTGTAATAGTTCTGACTTTAAAAAAGAAAATTGTTTGCATTTTATTAGATTGTTTTTTTTTTACTTTAGGGCTTGTAGATATTGAAATGTAACTACCTGGAGTCTCCATCAAAGTGCAAACTCTGCCCATTTTTCTTCCAATATACTGTTGGTTCCGGAGAACCTCTAGGTGGTGAACACTCTAATATCACAGTTTCTCCTTGAGCCGATTGCGTTGATACCGGTTCCAGTCTAAACTCTTCACGTAAAACTGTAAACAAAGGATACCTAATATTTTAAGCTGGTATCAAAATAATTCAGAACTTTAAAAATAACAATATGCAAATAAGACTAGGACAAAATGTAAATATGAGTCCAAATCGGGTAAGGCTTCAGGTGGTTCCAGAAATATTTTGGTTCTAGAGAGGACCCTTATACAATTTTAACAACAGTTCTGTTCCCAATTTTTTTCTGGTTTTGATCTCAGAGATGACCATTACACAATTTTATCAACAGTTATGTTCCCTATTTTTTCTAGGCTAAAGTGTGACAACATAAACATCAATTAAGCTGTAAATACAAAGAATACGAAGATTTTATATGAGTTTTATTATCTAGTCTATGTTCTACCATGTAATTGATGAAATTACCTGCAACATGTAGAGTGGCGTTTCTGCTTCTGGCAGTTCCATAAGGATTCGTGGCTTCACACCAGTAGACTCCAGCATCTGAATGTGCCCTTCCATGTGTTGCTCTTAGAAAGAAAAGACCACCAGCTGGGAGCAGACTTCTGTGCGTGTCTGATACTACTAAAACTCCTCCTTTGTACCATCGTATCGTTGGAGGTGGGGACCCTCCAGCTCTACAGTTTAGAGTAGCTGGCTGATGACGAGCTACTGTGACGTCAGTCGGCTGCTCGATTATGTAAGGCGCTTCCCCGCTACTCATGTAGTCATCAGTCAGCCCTCCTTCCACATTTCCTGTTGACAAAAGTACTAATGTTATTCATTGCATCACAATGGTCCTTGGCAACGTATTGATTACGAAGTAAACACTCGAACATAAGTGCCGTTGCAGTTAGCGTGTCGGTCTTTAATGAAAAACGACGCGGCTCGCGTTGCCCCACCTACTGCAATTTTCTACAAGCTTTATTCTAAATTTAGTTAACAAAAGGCCCTTTCTAGGATACGGTTTATTTTAATAATAGGTGGAGTATGTCATTTGCAGCTACTCTAAAGCGTCGCACAATAATAATGAGCCATAAACATAGGCTAAAGAACGGGTTCCCCCAAGGATGCTGTTTGGGTCCCCTCCACTATTTCAATGTTTACAGCGAAACGCGCAGATGTTAGTTTTTGACACTTGAATTGATGTATGTCTATTGTTGCGCCTTGCCGTTATTGTTGCAACGCAAAAATCGATCGGTTGCAAAAAATATTCGATTCGGTGTCCGATTATCGGGAGAATGAACCTCCGGGGACGATCTGCGACTAAATTCTAGCTGAGTCTGTGTTTTGTGAACAAAATCAATAGAGATTACTCTTTTGTCCAAAGTAATTGTGTTTATTTATTCACGTGTCCCGACGTTGTGAATGCGGTACGATACAGAGCTAATCTATAATTGAATCTCCATTCGATTCGCTATCATTCAATTTTTGTACAGAATATCCTGTTTTTATATGAAATTATTATTATTTTGACCCAATTTTACGTTACTGTTAAGAGAGAGTATTTTAAAGGATGTTTTGTGAATAACGGCTCACGTTGTTGTGTTACGATGTAAGAGGAAAAAAATGTTATTACTAGTTAGTTTTAAAATATTCCCTTTTCAAAGTTCAAAGTTGGTTGTAATTATTTAAACTTATATTAAGAGTTGCCACTAATAATGCCGGAGTAGTTATTCCGCTTTTTATTTCTGTCTGTCAACTTTTAAAGTTCTTAACACGGAAAAAGGCAGAGCATGATCCCACTACTCCGACTCGATTCCCCTTTTAATTATGTTTAAAAAATGATGATAGAATTATGTTTTGTTTGAGCAAATACATACAGAAATGTCTTTTGTGAATACGCGAAATCTCTTATTTGGAAACAAATAAAAACAACATAGGTGAACAGTATGATAGCATGAAATATCTCTGGAAAATCTCAGGAAGTAAAGCTCTAGTCTAACGGAAGGAACTGGTCGTACCGCGCCGTCCGTCGTTGTCGGTGTCGTCGGTTGACTACAGTTAATATCATTCATCACGTGTCACACGTAAACATCAAAGTATAAAAATAAGATTTAGCAGAATCCGAAGGACATAAAATATTGTTTATTTTTATCCCAATACGTTACTTTATAGCGCATAAAACAAACTTTATCGCTTAAGTTGCGTGCGTGATACAACTAGAGCGTTTTATCGGATATTTGATGAGAAAGTATCCTTCCTTCAGCTATTTCTGTTGTATTGGCTGATTCATTGAACTTTTGTTATCTTTCTATCAAAATTTACGATGACATATTTAGTAGGAACCTAATACTTTGATAGTAAAAGTCATACTAACGAGAGACTAAATTTAACAAGGATATTTATAATTTCTTCTATGGTTTTCGCGATTAACCGGAAAAATAAAGTGTTTTATAACGATATTTATACTACCAAGTACCTTAATCAGACCAACGATTGGTCAAATATAAACCCAAATCAATAATTAAAGTAGGTATTAAACATTTGCAAGCCTACTTTGACTTTTGACTAACTTTTAATCCATTTAAATAAAACCAGTTTAACCAGTTTAGGCAGTAAATTAAAATATGAAAATATTATTTCATTTATAGTGATAATTGCTTTCATTTATTCGTAGAAAACATTAAATTATTTTATAATAAACTAACACGAAACGGGTAGAACGATACATCAAGATTCACAAGTTGACACGCCAACGCCCGAAGGACGTAATTTTTCATCTCACGCGAGTAGTTACGTGCCATTGTTCGTTGAAAAATCTTTGTTAAAAAAATCGCGAGGGTTCTTAGTCTCCCCTGCTAATTTACTACAGGCACATGTTGACACGCGTCGGATGAAAAAATAAAATGTAAAAAATCGGTTTAGTGACATGGCTTTCGCATTTAAGTATGGTAGACCGACACACGTCTCCGTTTGATACAGTCCTTTTTTGTTGGTCCGAAATTGATAGCTCTCATATGTCCGTGAACTATAAAGTCCGACATTCGATTGCACTCAACCCGCGTGTTAGGATTCAGGTTTATGGCTGTTTTAGATCATTCCCTTTGATTTTATAATTTTATTTCGTTCCAAACCGATATTGCCCTTTTAATTTGTCGTCGGTGCAATAACTCCAACGCACGCTTTGATCAAACTATAAATTTTATTATATCATTTTATCGAACTGCGAAATTAAATTGATTTAAATACCAATAAACGCAAGCAACTAACGTTTCGAGAACTCATAACTGTCACCCCAAGTAACTTGATATTCGTTTGAACTTCGAATATCTAATTCTAATCGCAGTGATTGGCTCCCTGAGGAGGTAATCATGATTTTTGAAATTTCGAACACGTGTTTAATTTTCGAGTACCCTTTGCAATGTGAAACTGCTCTTATTACAACTTCATCGCATTTCCGACGCGTTTGTCTTAATTGGCTTGATTTTATTTTAGATAATATAGTTTACACAAATCATCAGTAGCATTTGAACGATGGCTTATGCTCCATTAAGAAGGAATTTTTACAACGTGCTATTTTATTTTATTGCTCGTAAGCCAGTTCTCAGCCACATGTGAACGCTCCATAATAAATGAAACGGTTACAAGCAAGCACGAGAAACAAACATTGAGATGTCACGGCTAATGAAATAGCACTTTGTTTTTACGGTGCAAAAAATTGTTCGTTGCTCCGCCCGCACATGTGTCGAATTAGCCGAAGGAAATTTGGATTAGGAATAATGTCAGTTTCGTGCCTCTGTTTGTGTTGTAAGGCGTTCTAATGCATGGCAGGACAAATTGTTGACACAGTGTCATCTTTCATAGGGTCCGACGTACCTGGAAGAAATGAGGGCATCCTAACGTAATAGTTGTGGACCAAATAATTTCAAACTTTAAGAACATTATTCTTAAGTCGAATTTAACATTTTTACGTTTTAAAATACGGACATTGATATTTATTATTGTGAAAAGTATCAGAATATGTTTTTGTTTATAAATTTGGCGCGTGTACAGTTGGATAAATAACATCAAATACCCACTGATATCACTGACTAGCAGCGCCACGCGGTTTCCTCGCTCCCGATTCTTTCGAAATATCGAGATCAAAAATAGTTTATACATATTATTACTAGCTGCGCCCCGCGGTTTCACCCGCGTAAGTCCCGCTCCCGCGGGAATATCGGGGTAAAAAGTAGCCTATGTGTTAATCCAGGTCCCCAGCTACCTATATTCCAAGTTTCATCGCAATCGGTTCAGTAGTTTTTGCGTGAAAGAGTAACAACCTCACATACATACATACAAACTTTCGCGTTTAAAATATTAGTAAGATTATTATTTCTCGATAGTGGAAACTTCTATAGGTGGTTTTTTTTTCTTTCGAAAATAAGTTTAATAATTTCGGAGCCTATTATTTACAAACAAAAAGAAGAAACAAACAAATAAATCTTTTATCTCTACAATATTAGTAAGACGTAGGTATAGATAAGTCTTACTGTCTTACATTTCCGATAACCTATACCTACAGTTGCACACATTAAGTAGAATCTTAATTCGAACGTGGACACTAACGGCACGGTTGGTCCACAAATTCAAAGTCGCTCAGCGGGCTATGGAACGGGCTATGCTCGGCGTTTCTCTGAGGGATCGCATCAGAAATGAGGTGATCCGTCAGAAAACCAAAGTCTTCGACATAGATCACCGGATTAGCAAGCTGAAGTGGCAGTGGGCTGGCCATATTAGCCGTAGAACCGACAACCGTTGGGGTAAACGAGTTCTAGAGTGGAGACCGCGTCTCGGCAAACGTAGTGTAGGACGTCCTCAGGCACGTTGGAGCGACGATTTGCGCAAGACGGCTGGCACAAACTGGATGCGAGAAGCCGAAAATAGATCTAGGTGGCGTGCAATTGGAGAGGCCTATGTCCAGCAGTGGACTGCAACGGGCTGATGATGATGATGATGAATTCGAACAAAAAATCCACAACTAACAAAACCCATAAGTCCTTTAAGAAATCTGCTATCTTAAAGTTTTTATAACGAAACAAAGCTACCTAAACAGAACTTTTTTAATCCCCATTCAAAGAGCTTCCTACGAAACAAAAAAGTTTACGCAACGATATTATCAGCAAAATTCGGTGAACGATATGTTTGCTGATTGCCTTCAACGATAGGATTCTTCGATTAATCTTCTCTATATCTTTGTTTATGGCATTATTAATGTTTTTGTTATATCGCACTAATATTATAAATGCGAAAGTTTAGATATTTGTGTTTTAATTTAGAAAAAAAGAAAATAGATTAAGTATTTATATTTTTACTACACCCGCTTAAGTCCCGACCACATGAGAATATCAGAATTAAAAGCAGTCTAAGTTGTTCCTCGATAATGGAGCTTTCTATCGATGAAAGAATTTTCGAAATCGGTCTAGTAGTTTCGGAACCTATTCATTAGAAACAAACAAATAATATTTTCTTAATAACATAGAAAGTATGGATAGTATAGACTATAATAGCTTGTCAAATTTGCAGCCATTTCGAATTGGCATACTAGCCTTAGTAATGTACTTAATGGCTTGCTTGAAGTAAATTAAAAAAAATTGTCTAGAGGGCTCAGGAAAAGTAATAGAACAAAATTATGTAATTTTTAAATTGTATGTCTATTCCTTATACAATTAAAAACTACTAATCCGATTGAAATTTGGTTTTCAATATTGAATAGTTCTATTTTCAAGAAAGTTAGTGGTATACTTTGCATCGAAATCTAGTTAGTAGAACCCGAGTAATGATCGAAAAAGTGCAACCGCTCGAGAACCGCTCGGTCGCCCCCGCCCGTGTTAACGCGTTTTTCACTTCCGCGGGTGAAACCGCGGGTCGCAGCTAGTAGATGATATAATAAATAACCAATTCAACTTTTGATAGATTTTTTGCTCACTTTTTTTACTTAAAAGAATGTAGGTACCTAAACAATGTTTGGGAAGTTTTGTCCTATTGATAAATGTGACTTCTGTGACTTTCAGTTCAAGGACGACTAAACACCAAAAAAAGTCTTTGTGTAAGTGAATAAAGTTGAACAGAAATCGTCAATAAAATCCATCAACTTTACGAGGGGCAAACGATATTCCTAAACCATTTTTTCCCGAAATTATAATTGAAATTTATATTTTTTCGAACACAATGACATGCACTATACTCAAACGATGTCCATTGAATATAGTTCGAGAACAATTGACTGTTTATTTTTATTATTTCCAAAGTCGATAAACTAGTTGACTGCTCATAAATTCCCCTCACGAAAATAGTACGTCTTTTTAGGAGCACTCTCGTGCAAGAAAGGCTAACCAACCACAAAGAGTCTGGGTATGTATAGATAGGTAACGCAATGGCCATAATCACAATATTTAATAATCACCTCATCTTCTGCTTGAAACGGTGCGTTGTGTATTGTAAATCAAATCGCGGTATAAACAGTCAACTAGCTATGTTGTCTTTGATTATCTTAATAATACTATAAACGCAAAAGTTTTCCAATATGTATGTGCAATGTATGTATGTAATGTTTGTACATATTATGTATGTGTGTACAGACATACATTTATACTTGCAAACTATGTCTCTTGCTTGCGGTTTTTGCCTGAAATTGTAACAAAGCCACATACATACAAATGTTTGTGACTTTGTTACCCTTTCAGGCAAAAACCGCCGAACCGATTGCGAGGAAATTGAAACGTGGACAACACATAGACTTTTTATTCCAATCCTCCCGCGGAAGGACTTATGCGGGTGAAACCGTAGGGCGCTGGTAATACTACTCAAATAATGTTTATTGAATATAGTACCAGACTTATTGACAGTTTATTTTTATTATTTTTATTTTATCAAGTTAAACGCTGCATCCATCACGAATTAGATACAAAAGATAGGCGTCGTTTAACATTAGCTTAACTTCTTTACGCTTTGATAACCGTCCGGGGTATTTTTTGTATACAGACTAAATAAATTAATTCACGGTGACAAGGTTTACTGGGGGATCGCCGCTTTCCGAACTCAGTATATATTTTTTTATAGTTCGGTGTCTGTTGATTGTAAAATATATGCAATGGACAGATGTGAGAGTATATTTACGCATGTGTGTTCTGTTAAACTAATGAATTTAGTCAATAAGTTACGCTTTCTATGTTTTAATGGGTCCCTGGTGTATCATTAGTGGTGTAAAACACTGTTTTAAAAGATTTTTTTCCTGTTTTATGTGCTTTCAATGTTTTATGTACTTTTAAAGTGTTTTAAGTAAGTAATTGTGGTAGGTATATCGAGGTTACATGATTGTTTATAAATAGTAACTTAACCTAACTTGACCTTAAAACTGTCACGAAAATGCCACAAAAAAGTGGTAATGTTTTATGAGATTTACAGCCGTATTCACAAACAATTCTTATGTATGGCTTAATGCTTTATCTATATAGCTCTTTTGTTTATATGATGATCAACACCAGTAAAAAGGTGATAAACGCTGAGTCCACACATAGGGTCGCTTGTGAATACGACTGTAAGTACATTAAGTACAAACATTCATTACCTTTACCTGTAAAATGGAAAGTCAATTTAGTAAGTACAAATTTGGCACCTGGTGAGATGATATGAAGACCTAGTATTTACATAGATTTTTAGATTTATACCAACAAAATTTCACAGAAATAGCATTGTAAGTTATTATATTACTTTCTATTTCAGCAAGAGCAAAAAAAATCAATATAAATTAATCTCAACAAACTTTTCTTCGAACTTGAACGAACGTTTATGGTCCCCAATTTTTCTCTATATAACGACGACCAAAAGCGACACATTTATTTTTGTCGCTAAGTGTCGCCACAAATCTAAGATGGTAGTATCTGGTACGGAGTAGGTACTAAATATCAAATAGTGCGGGGGTGAATCGTTGAATCCCTTAGGAGGGTGAAGTCGGGGTGAATACTTGGCTATTAGCGACGGTTGAACTTTGACATTGCGGTAATTTTATTTGTCGTAAGTCTTCGTTAAATGCCTTAATTGTATTTCTTTCTTATGGCTGGTTTGTGTCTTTTTTTGTAAATAGTCCTGATTCTGTTGGAATATTATGATAAAAAATTGCGTATTTGCAGTTGGATCATGGCTTTATTGGAGATTAACTGCGCCACGTGATTTCACCCACGTAAGTCCTGTTCCCGCGGAAATATCGGGATAAAATGTAGCCTATGTTATTCCAGGTCTCATCGCTCTATATTCTAAGTTTCATCGCAATCGGTTTAGTAGTTTTTTGCGTGTTAGAGTAATAAAGTCACATAAGTATAGACACACATACATAGCATACGTACTTGCAAATGCCAATTTCGTGTTTATCACTATCCTACTAATATTATAAAGCTTAAAATTTGCGATTATGTGTGTTTGTTACTCAATCACGTAAAAACCGCTGAACCGATTACCATGAAACTCGGTTTGTAGCTAGCTGGAGACCTGGAATAACTCATAGGCTACTTTTTATCCCGATGCTCCAGCAGGGTCGGGAGTTACGCGGGTAAAACCGCAGGGCGCAGTTAGTAATATTATATATTAGTTAGAAGATTATTTCTCTCTGTGTATTTATCTTACTTATGTATTTATGATAAGACGTATTCTGTATTTTGTTAAACCACTAAATCGTACATCTATCTATGTATATCTATCTATTATTGTTGCAACTTACCAGGGTAAAAACAGAATAATCCTAAAAATGTAGTGATGGTGGTAAAGATGTTCATTTTGAGTCCGCTACCACATTTTCAGCGTAATTTTTCTGTGTCACTGAATAATTTCTTCAGTTTTTTCATAATTTATAATCTGTAACAAACAGAAAAAATGTGGTTAGATAAAATCAGATACATGTTACATCGTCGTTTTCGCTCCTAGGTTATAATTAATACCTAATATACATTATTAATGTAAAAAATACATAATAATTATCGTACGTAATAATAATAAAAGATTAATTTTCTCTTTAGTTGTGATTTACCTTTGAACCCTTAAATTAGGTAAATATTTTAACCAAAAATGTAGGAAATTTGTTTAATATACTTATCCATTTTTTATTTTACACATGTCAAAAGAAAAAAAATACTATAAAAATTTCTTCCCTATATTAATATTTAAAAAGCAATTGTTTCTTATTTATCTTTATTAACATTTTCCTCAAGATTAACCTTTTTCAGTAAGGTAATATTTTTTCTCTATCATAATTCTACATTACATCTTTATCCAAAACAATCTTAACTGATCCAAGTAATAATGAACCCAAGTCTACCCTTAAGCTATAAAATAAACTCAAATGGGTATGTGAATTAAGTAATCACTCACATCAATTTAGTCGAGCGTGGGATCACTCCCAAGTCCACACTTTATTTATTTCCACAATCAAATTATAAAAATAAACAGAGTTGCAGCCACCGGCGTCACTTCCCGGAGTTGCGACAACGTAAACAAATTCTATAATATTTATTTGAAACATCGAGTGGACTGTAAACATCTGTCAAAGTGAGATTTGAGGCTCTTTAGCATGTCAAGCACAACCCTTTGATACCAAAGTATTTGTAAACATATCACTGGATTTACTTATTTACGTCGCCCTTTAGTAAATAGCTATTTTTGGTCATAGTTATGACAAATTTAATTTGGATATATTTTATATCAGTTTTGTCGTGAAACTTGTGCTAGGTACTTTTAAAGCGTCAGTGCAGAAGGAAACAGATAGGGTAAAATTATCTATACCTAATTAGTGAAATGTAACCATGGAAGCGCCATGTACCAATGGTGACAAAAAAATTACATTAATTAGACATATGTGGTCTATTTTCGCTCTTATTTAAAATGTTATAAATACATCTCGTTCTTCCTTCCAACTCAAGGTAATATAAGGAAAATTTTTCTATTTTTTGTAGTCATAGAAAAATTAAAGAAAACGTATCAAAAACAAACATTTATAACTGACTACTTTGCTCAAAATAGAGTAGAAGATAGTGATTCACAAGGGTTTTGTTTAATAAAACGATGTTAATGCCCGAAGATTTATCTGGCATGTGCCTGTTGCAAATATGTTAAAGATTTAACACACAGATTGCATTAGCGTCGTGTGTTTTAGTAATAATTATATATTTAAATAGAGTTTTCTTTAGTCAAGTATTTAAGTGTGTGTGTTTAAAAAACGGTTTAATATTTTTATTTAGTTTGGTATCAATGGAACTTTACAGGACGTGTCTGGATCCGAAGCCGACATATTAACTTAAATATATTTATTCACAAAATATTTTATTAAATATTTTAAGGTTTATTAATGGGTAAATTTCATTTTAAATAATAAAAATTAAAAAAACTAATTAATCAAATAACCCGCCCCTTATTGTTCCTGGTGCAAAGGTTCCCATCGCACTTGCAGCATTGTCGCGCTGTATGGCGATGGCTAACCTTATTTTTACAAGATTAATAAAAAAAAAATGGCCGATTTAATAAGGATAAGAAATAGGATTAATCTACGATAATAATATTACAAAGAACATTTCACTAATAGTTACAAAGTGTGTTTGGATGTTTTTCTTTCAATCATGCAAAACCGGCAGATCGAATTTGGGTGAAATTTTTTACAGAGGCAGTTTTATAACCTGGATCAATAATATAAGCAGACTATAAGCCCGCGGGGCATAACTACTTCCTAATAATTTACACAAAATTAATCAGTTACTTACCCTATGAAGCACTTACCTATTTGAAAATAGGTACGTTAGAACGTGAACACCAAAAATGGTTATTTTAACCGTAAACCAATTGTTATTGACGGTTTCCTTCTTTTATTAATTATGGTAAATCAGTGACCCATTTTTAAACAGAAAGCATTCTCAATACAAATTAACCTTTTAGAAATAGGGGTCATAGACAATATTTTGTATGGTTTCCATAGATTGTGCGGGCAATATAACAATCTTTGTTTGAGGTCGGGCGTGTAGTGTGTGCCCCGATTTAACTTTTGACTGGATCAAATTAGTTTATCTCAACTGCTCTTGACAACTTCCGTTGAGTGGGTTACTCAGTTATATTGATTTGAACTAGATATCCATTGATACAGTGTAAGTTACTACAGGGTCTACAGTTTATCTTACTTCTTACTAATATTATAAACGCGAAAGTTTGTATGTATGTATGTGAGGTTGTTACTCTTTCACGCAAAAACTACTGAACCGATTGAGATGAAACTCGGAATATAGGTAGCTGGGGACTTGGATTAACATATAGGCTACTTTTTATCTCGTTATTCCCGCGGGAACGGGACTTACGCGGGTGAAACCGTGGGGCGCAGCTAGTATTACATATTTGTTAGTATCAAACATGTAGGTAATCTATTTATTTTATTTTGGTACTAAAAGATTTCGCAGTGTCACCCGCGTAATAAGCAATCCCGTTGAAATTTAGAAAATCGCTTACTTAGTGAATAATCTCTTACTTACCTACTGATAAGCGGCACCAGTAGAAATACGAACAAACAAGAGATTCTTACTAATATTAATATAAACGGGAAAGTTTGTATGTATGTATGTGTGTGATTTTGTTACTCTTGCACGCTAAAACTACTGAACCGATTGCTCTGAAACTTGGAATATAGGTAGCTAGATACCGGGTATAACACAAAAGGGGCGCAGCTAGTGATCTAATAATGATTTTTTTACACTTTGAGGTGCAACTCTCAAAACGATTTAAAAAAACTGCAGTCTACCGTTTAAGCCCCACTCAATTAAGCTATATCCAATAAAACTAAGCCTAAGAAAATGTTTAGATCCTTATAGGGACATAAAACTCGGAAGCTATTTCTTAACTGATACGCTATCAGTAACCGACTATAATATATAAGCTACATGGATCTTAAATAAAATTGTCTTTATCCAGAAAGATAAGGAAACCTAGCTGTAACATTGTATAGCTCTCATATTACAAGTACAGTTCTATTTTAATTTTTATCGATATGGAACCGATTATGGCCGTTTAAAAAGTAACCAGTGTCAAGTATTAAAATATGATATAAGCAAGTTATTTGCATAATAAGGATAGTTAAATTATCGTATTTAAAAAAGTCGAGGGAATCATTTGATTGGAAATGGCGGCTTTTACTATGCCTTTTTACATTTGGAAACAACGCAAAAGTCCATGTTTGGAAAGCGAAACCAGTGGGTTAACATCATTTATTAAAATAAAAAAAATACACGCATTTTACCACGAAACAACCTCTCACGCCAAACGCATATACCCACCCTGCACCGTTCCGTCGTGGGTAAAAAATCTAGGTATATTACATTTAATACCGTCAGAGTGTTTATGTTTGAAAATAGAACACAATCTATTGTCTATGTTCTAAATGTGGATCGTAATATTAAATCAGATATTTGCATAGTCGAATAACCTAAACCATCCAAAATAGATGAACACAAAAACTATACAGGGTGTTGGAGTTTTGGTCGAAAAGAAAGAGTTGCTGCTTATACGCGTTACACGTTCAGCAGGTTACCCTGCGCAACATCCGTCGTAATCGGCATCGTAAACCCACTGCGCTAAGGAATGACCTGTGCGGTTCAAACGACAGCGTTGATTTGCATGCATTTGAAGCCGCGGCACCGTCGAGCCGTCGAAAACAACAGAACTTATGCACAAAGGTGCCTAAAAAACTCATGCATGCATATAGATGCACATTAACGCTACGGTTTGAACCGCGCAGGCTATTCCTTTGCACACTGGGACTACAATGCCGATTACGACGGAAGATGCGCGGTAGGGCCCCAGGTCAACAACTTTTTACTAATTCCGTAATTTGTTTGCGAGTGATTTTTTCAAGATGTATATTTTCCTTTTATAATATTTCTAAGTTCCGTAAATTTGTTTTAATTGCTCAAGGCATATTTACTAGAAATATTTATATTTCTAAGTTTTTACTTATTTATCTTGTAGCGCCCCGTGCTTTTATCCCGAGAAGTCCTGATCCCAATATCGGGATACAAAGAAGCCTATGTGTTATTCCAGGTATCCAGTTGTCTAAGTCCTAAGTTTAATCGTAATCGGTTTTAAGTTATACATACATATGTTTATAGTATTAGTAGGATTTTAAAAAGTCGTTGTAAACAAAGTCGTTCGTATAACAACGTATATATAAACAACTGCTCAATAAATTCCAACACCCTTTATAGGTAGGTGAGTTAGTACGTCAAATTCAATTTAATCTTCAGATAATTACAGAACTGGATTATTCGATATCTATGAAATTCAATTCTAAATTGAACGGGATTCCGCGAAATCAATGATGTTTTGGAAATCGATATTGATTACCATTCGCGCATAATTACAGCTGAAAATGTTCGTTATACTGATTTGCATTCAATTGACATAGTTAACGTATTTTGAATAAGCAGTACCTTTATTAGTACCTATTACAGATTTAGTAAAGCAAAATTTTCATAAAATTAGCACCCGGCCGGCCCTGTGTTCTTTAGATTAAAAAAAAACTGCCCAAGTGAGACGGTCTTCACATTGTTAGGTTCCTTTAAACAAAGCTAAGCCGCGGATAGACAGACAAACGGACATAATGAAACTATAAGGGTTTTTGGTTGACCCTAAAAATACGCTTGTTGGTGGGTTTTATGCTACAACATTCCCGTATCTGTGCATGTCCTTTAAAATCAGAATATACATTACTTTACAAATAGTTAATTGTTATACTAGTTTATTTAGTGGGCCTAAAAATAATTTTGATTCAAAACAGTTAACTGCTCCCCAAGTAGTTCTCACGATAAATAGGTACACATGCGTCCTTAACCATGTTCTAACCTAAACAAACTCATGCCAAGGTTAAGTTTATAATTTATAGCCACTTCGACAGCGACAGCCACTAGGTACTTACTTTGAAAAAAACTCCGCTTTTAAACAATACACTGAAAGAATCAACGATCTATAAATAAAGCGTTGATAGGTTAATTGAACTCGAAAGCGATAACGGAATATTTAAAGCACTTTTCTGCTGCTTTTACACAAAAAATATCAGATAGAAAAACAATCGATAGACTGTAGATAAACCAATAAAGAAAGCTTTTGCAGGCACGGTTTTACAAAGCGAATGCCGACATAATAAAGATGTTGACTTTTTACTTCCAAGGCGCGGTCCAAGATAAGTTTAGCAAACGTTCTAGCAGCTTGTTTGTTCTTCGCATAACGTTGTCAGCATACAGTCATATTTCGATATAACACGTTGATATTAATGCGGTATAACAATGCGCCACACTGTACCTACGTACAACCGAGAATTTATACGCAATAATTCAATAACTTTACTTATATGACTCGGTTCTTAGACCTTATAAGTCACATGTTATTATTACGAACATGAAAACATTTTGACTGCAGCCTTTTAAGTTTATTGAAAAGTCTCACGAAACCTCGACTACCGGCGATCACACGAGGTAACTTTACCAGTGGGTGTTATTATTAAAATAAATGAAAACATCCATTTTGAATAATGTTTGTTTTGACGAGGCTACCATATTTAAACCGTTGTAAGAAACGAGTGTCGACATGGGTTAGACCCACACAAAGAGGGATTGATCGCCTACGATCTAGTAAAATATGAATGAACCGCGCTCTACTTTTGGAATTGATTAATTGTCAGTTGAAACTACTGTGATGTGAGTAGCTTTCATTTAAAAAACGTCTGAGACTTCAATTTGTTCATCTTGGTTTCTAATTGTTGGTTTCAATCATCAACCGCCAAACGACATTGATTTACTAAGTAACGATTGAGTCTGTTATTAGACAATTAGCTTTTAAAATAGACATTTCGTGTGAAAAGTATGTTTGACAGTGTAGGATTAGGTCGGATTAATCTTTTTTTCTTTCTTGCGTCGGCGTCGATGCGTATGTTACTAGTATTGCACAAGTTTTCGACAAAGCAAGTCTCACAATGGTATATTTTTGTTCGTGCGGTCTCGGCTGACAGTTCACGTGATGTATTGAGCCCGAGGTTGGGGATTATTTTTACCCATTTCACAAAGTTTGCAATGCATCTATTGTATGGGACGGAAGCGGCTTTACAAAGACTCGGAGATTTTCGACTAAGCTTCGACTCATGAATGATTTGAGAGAAATATAATATTATTGTGATAGAAGCATAAGCTTCTCATTTGTTTAAATTAGGAGCTGCTAAGTACCTACTTATACTCGTACTGTCATTTTTTGTATAGGCAGTAGTCACGCCGAAAATAAACGAACTCCAGGTTTTCGAGAGGGATACAACCAAGATCATCGATCGTATCGAATGGTGATGAGTACGTCAAAGATAATAAAAATATAAAAGGAATTAGAATTGTATAAAACTAGCAACTTCAAATCAATACAGTTGGAAAATTCTAGAGTTCTTCATCCGTAAATATATAGAAACCGCAATAGCCAGTCAAATTCAAAAGATTCTTAGTTATAAATAATGCATACCAATAACTTGAGCGTTCAATACTGAGATGTCAAAACTGTAGAAAGAGCAGCAAAACTTCGTTTCATACCGCTCGAGCTCGACCGCGTCTGTTCGCCGATCAAACTTTGGCGACGGTTTATTTTATGATATCGTCTAGTTAGGTATGGGTACCAAAGTGTGGATACCCAATCAGTGAAACAGTGCTATTAGTAAACGCAGATTAGACAATTAAAAATTTAAACTTTTTTAAAAAATAAATTTTTACTCAATTTTAAACTTGATAAGAACATTCATATTTAGGAATCACAAGTCGGCTCCCTCAAGTTTTCAAAACTTACTAGACTGTAGCGCGTTTATTGTATCTCATTTAAGCCCATTTCATTTCTCATTTAAGCCCAGCTCATTTTCTCCCGATGACACAGCGTAACGATGCAGCCAGTAAAACTAGTGTCTATAACGATATGGCCTAATGCAGGTCCATGAACCTGACCTTCATACTAGACTTATCTATGTACTGCGATATATGTCAGTAAATCTATTATGTCGTCCATAACAAATTTTGTTTTATAACATCAAAGGGTTTTTTTCAAAGGGTTCAAAATGTTTCAGATAACCCTTAAACTAGGATAAATTTAACATTGCCTTGCCTGATGCATGATGACTTTCTACTATGATTATATCTCGGATAATGAACAATAATTATGATATCCGAGATAAACCGATGAAAATCACGTTATCTCAGATTTCAATTAAAATAATCGAATTGTGAGTTTGCTAGTATAAATTCAGACTTATTCCATCTATTTAGTAACTATTTTTTTACGTTAATGCAAAAAATATCATTTAAGTATTTCATGATGAAGAATGTTAATAGGTATGCCAAATCGTTTGAAAGTTTGTTACAGTAAAGCTTGTATATATACAAAGACACTAGTTTTTGTTGTAATCAAAAATATCTATAAGTTTTAATTTTACAGGCATTTACACTTACAATAAATACAGAGTTACAATCGTTTACAACGCTCAGCGCTCACCTAATCAAAACGTTAGACGACATGTACTGTGACGTCGACCCATAGACCACGAGCGGACTAGGCGAGTGTGAGATGACGTCACACCCGAGTTATACGAGTCCGCATCGCACGTTTGCACTTCTATAAATCGGAAACGCATTAACATATCAAAGTAATTCTTTAACTTGTATTTGTTATTTTTGACACAGAATATGGAGAGCTAATTACTCAAAATCAGTTATATTCCCTCATTGCAGAAAATAAAAATTAAATACATAGATAGGTAAAATGGGTACTTTACTGTGTTTGATTGCCGTTGTATGATATTTATTGTGACTGTTTTTTTTAAATGAGTACCCAATAAAAATATACTCAATAAAATATGGTGTAAAATTTTAGTTTTTTTAATACTTAGGACAAAATATAATACAGCCTACAGCAGTTGCACGTGTAATTTTTTTTCGAGAGGCTTCTATAAAAGTTTGAATAATTTGTTCCCCGCCCACTAGCCGTGGGCGAAGTGTTAAATTTTCCAAGTCATTACGCAATTTCGACTCTCGAGCAACAAAACTGAGAGTTTTTATCCCGGTCAGGTCTGTCCATCAATCAGTAAGTACCTACCAATCATTGTAATTACACTACTTTTACAAACAGTTCGATTGTTCAGTCGCATTAACAACACCAATCAAAATAACTCCCGTTGAAATTTAAAAGAGAAAAATAAAACGGTTCCGCCAAAGTCTTTCCTTTGATGTACTGGAATTTCTCGAGTTAGCGGTTGATTCATCTGAGATAGCTATTTTTGGTGCGATCTCTGTGACGTGAATGAGCAAGTCGAAAGCGCGGTTCTATTCGTTTTGCTACAGACTAAAGCTGAGCTCTATTGAGCGTGCTTAGAGTGTGCTGATCTTCACAACTATCTAATGTTTTTGTTTAGCAAATTCTAAGTTTTTCAAATTTAGAATGTAAACCAAAAAAAATAATGACCTAAACTTTACTTCTCTGATATGACTATGAAGATCTATTTATTTTATTCGTATTACTTTGCCAGATTTTTGCTAAGTTAAGTCTGAGCATTTTAGCCTAAGTAAACCTGGCTTCGAACATCGTCATTGCACAATATTTGACCACATGTTTCTTCCACCACGCGCACTATCAAAATATTGACCCTCTTATACGCATCGTCACTGCATTGTAGCACTTTAATACCCACAAGTGTCTACTATATTTGCTTACCCCATTAGCAAAGCACTCGATGCGTAGCCACGCGTTAAAAAAACATTTGTTCGAGTGCCGGCAATACGAAACCAAATATAAACCTTTTCACCTTATCAAATCATTATCTACAATTACGAGGCTACCTATTAGTTTTTTGCTTCAGTCCTAAATATGCTCATTAGGATCATTTATTTAGGTCCTTTTTTTGTCCAAAAGGACGCGTAAAGGGTGGGCTGCAACAATTAAGGCGCCGTTATAGCTAAAAAATGTCACCCTTTTAAAAAGTGGTGTGTCCAAAAAGAGGACAGTTTTTATCACCTGGTTTGGAAGTCAAAAAATGTTTATCGCTACTCGATGGCAAGTTGATTTATGCTTCCACCCCTTCGAGGACCGTCCCAAATGAATTATATTGCTTAATTGGTCATTTATTTTATACGATAACGTCATTCGCAGCGCTGAGACTTCGTTTAGTTGGGTCACTGAAGTGGCGATTTATTGAAAAGCATATAAAAGCTTTTAAAATACCGCAATTCTCCGACACAGTCAGGAAAACAAAAATGAGACTAACAGCTGATCTAAACTAAGATTTATTACTCATAATTGCTATGAAGGCGAAGTATCTCACTCATGTATTATGGATTTTTATTCAAGAAAACATTGTTTAAAACAAAAGGTAAAAAGGGTCGAAAAACTGCCTAATGACTGGCTTTACACTTTCCTCGGGCCCACCCGTGACGTAAAAATTAAAGAGTTATCTTAAATTATTCTTAATTGAGGGGTTTTAAAGTACAGATTGAATTTCAAGAGTTTGATTGATAGCTTTACCTTACCTACTCTAGATAATGGGTTGAACAAAAATTCCAATATTTATTAGCTTAATTATCATAAGCTAAGTTACGATTGTAACCGCAAAGTTCAATAAAAAGTGCTTGATACCGTCACAAATGTGTCCGAAATGGAATCTCGTGGAGTTTTACGTCTTTATTGTTTTATGTTCTGTATAAATTACCATGTTTAAATTCAATTGCTATGGGATTGAGTTAGTGGTGTTATGATTGCTATAGGCAAGCCATTTGATTGGAATTACACATTATACGGCTCAAAGTTCGTGGGTATTTTGGTAGACTCCATTTAGTGATTAATTTATGTTTGGTATTGATTCCGTAATATTTATAGCTGAGCTTAATTACAATAAATTTGCATTTTAGTGTTTGTTTTCACATGGAACGGGGTGCCCATTCTACGTAGCTGGAAAATCAACGTATCTATTCAATAGTGTTCCTCTCTAAATATTTGGTTAGGAGAAACTGGAATAATTCTTGAATGCCAAAACATTCCGCTTTGTCTCCCCTTGCGAATGAAACTTGCTTTTCTTGATTAGTTGTAGCTGAGAGCTTTGACTTGGCTTTGCATTTCGTATGGTTAAACTTGTAAATCACGTTAATAAGTTGTATTATTTTGTCACTGTTATTCTGCTAATGAATTAAAGTAATTCTGCTAATATTAAAGTACGACTAATTAATATTATTTTACAATTTAATTACTATGATATGGAAGATCGTGTTGCTTTTATTATTTTTAACAAACGCTTGACGTTTCGGGGGCTTTTTTACTATATCTTTACTATATCTTTCTTTGTATAATATGTAATATGTATTTACAAAAGAAAAATAAATATAAGTATTATATCCGTTGTCTAGTCACCGTAATACAAGCTTAGCAGCTTACCACGGGGCTAAATGGCGCCGTGTGTTCGTCACAGGATTTATTTATTTATTTATTTTATTTTTTATATATCTTTACTATATTGTATTAATTATTACTCTTCAAAATGTATAGATAAATAGTCAATAAAGGTTGCCTGGACGAGATCGCTTTCAGCGATAATCTATTTATCTTGTAATTTATATGGTGTGTACAATAAAGAATTTATTCATTCATTAATTCATTCATTCAATAATAATAATATTATAAAAATAGTAAAGTGAGCTTACTTAACACTGCAAAGAGAAACTTGCCTGTTGAAAATCTTAGATCAAAATTGTAAATACAATTTGTAACGGGTAATTCCTTTTAATCCGAAAGGGGTTGTTCTAGACGTCTAGGCGAACAACTTTTGTTCTACGAATTTCGAAAATTCATACTTTTTTTTTGAAAATTTTGAGATTATGTTTCACTGAAAAAACAGCTGCTTCTGAAAATAAAGATAATTGAAGATTTGATTGTAAACCATCAAACTAAATAAAAGGACAACTTAAGGTCAATGACCTCGAACTCTCAGAAACAGCTGATTTTCAAGTAAACTTTACACCTAAATGTTTCGAAAAGTATTCCAAAAGAATTTCCAAAAGTCGTAGAACAAAAGTTGTTCGCCTAGACGCCTAGTCGTCCTTTCGGATTAAAAGGACTTACCCGTTACACCTTGTATACATAGAACTGTCAATATTAAAACACTTTATTTATCCGGTTTTATCGCGTTTTTATTCATTATTTGACCCGAGCTTTCGCCAACAACGCCAAGATGAGTCATCTCAGTCAACCTTGAAAAAGCCAACTGTAAAGTTGGCGAAAGCTCGGGTCAAATAATGAATAAAAACGCGATAAAACCGGATAAATAAAGTGTTTTATTAAGCAAAATCGCGAAAACCATAAAAGAAATTACTGTCAATATTATCAAAGGAAAAAATAAATAAAGAGCGGTCACTCAAAAAAATGCATGACATTTCTGTTTACATTTATGATCTATGATTCTGAAACAGGGTGTCTCCCGTATAAGCACAATAAAGTGTTGTCTTGCAGTGTTATGTGAGTTCAATTTAATACTTCTTTATAATAAATTAGCTGCGCCCCGCGGTTTCAGCCGCGTAAGTTCAATCCCGCGGAAAAATGAGGATGTTTTATACATAATAAAAGTAACTATTGAATCAATCCATCTACTAAAAAACGCATCAAAATCTGTTGCGTAGTTTTAAAGATCTAAGAATGCAAACAAACAGCCAGACAGACAGGCAGCGGGAACTTTGTTTTTTTACTATCTAATTATATTATTATTATTATTTAAGTACTATATTTACATATTTTCACAACCATAATAATTAATACAATATAGGTAGCAAAAGAAAATACGCGCGTCATATATAAAAACGAAGGAATATGAAACCGTACATTTATGAATCAAAACAACAAAAGCCCCAACATTAAGAGCTAAGTTCGAAGACACAATAGTTTATTGTTTCCAAAACAACAGTGCCTCTGTACTCTCCTCTCATTTCTAACAAAATCCACTAAATGAAGGGTCTGAGTGGCAATATGAATTAATAACAAACGCATACTGAAGTAACTGTATAGTTTTAATTGGCTACACAAAAACTGAAGTAAGAAACAAGGACTTTATTGTGTACCTTCCCAGCTCTCCTAAGTAAACAGTTTTTTTTTTCATTCTAAAATACGTGATGCAAAAAATTCGACCTCAGTTTAGTATTTTTTGTTTCAAATTTTGAATTGCTATAAACAGATTTATTTCTACTCCGCTTTACGGAAATCAAAGGCTAGAGTGTTTGACATCAAATACTTTAAAATTTGGTAGGTATTGCCATAGTTTACTGCTTCACTGCAGTATATTATTAAAATCTGACGATAAACCATGGTTTAAGCTTCTTTAGACTTCTGAAGTAATAAGGATAAACCTTATTATATTACGTGAGTAGTGTTATGCATTATAGAGTCAATTTCACAAAAGCAGTCTCGCTGCATTTACTGAAAGCAATTTTATCAAATAAATAAATAGTATCGATGTGTCAAACGCACTTTTTAGGGAAAAATACTATAAATTGCATGCCACTAGTTTTATAATGTAAATCCCGCTTATGGTTTGTTTTTAGCGAAGTGCAGCAAACTAAGTAAAATTAACTTGATCAAGGGGTGATCCTTCTGAATGATTACAAATATAGCAATTCTGCAGCGTCCGGCTGCAAAGGGCGAATTGGCCAAAATAGATACGGCTATCGGATGTGGGTGGGTATCAGACAGTTAATTCTAATTATGGCCGTATTGTTAGACGAAGTTATATTGCAATCTCATTGGCACACTCATTACTACGAACTCTGTATTTGTGGCCTATTGTATTCTATCTCGAAAAGGTCCAAAAACCGTGTGAAACGAACAAGGGGACATCGTGATTTTTGTAAAGTTCACGTAACATATTAAGTTAAGACAAAACCGGGGTAATTCTGGAACGAATTGTGTTCATTTTTTTAATATTATGTAGATGAATAAAAAAACTGTAACGAATTTCATATTCTACTGCCTATCCTAATTGACCTAGACTCATTTTTTAAACATAATGTCTACAGTTACTGTAGGCCTGTTTAAACGTCTGTACAGACTTTTTATTTTCGATTCATTCATATCATTACTATATTCAGGTAGGTATCTAAATAGATCAATTAAAATTTAAGTTATATGTGACGTAAAAAACAATATTTAAATGCATTTTAAAACTATAGATTTTTATTATTCACGTTTCACTAAATGACCTAGATTGTTTCTATTTAATTTACGCCCAAGTACTGCAGACTTTTTAACTTTTCGCTCAAGTACAGTTTTTTTTGAACCTCTCTTTCTTTATTTAAGGTAATAAACACATAGAAGAACATATCTGTAAAGTAATGAAAGCAATGTTCGTTAAAAATAACGAGCATCAGGGGCTTTCGCTAGAAGGATAACAAAATAACTGAGGTTATTGCGTATCTATTTCGGTTAGAACACACGTTGGCCTTTCAGGCAACCACTGACGGAGTCTAAAGTTTCATTGCAGCCTGTCGGAACGATTAGCGCTCTGACAGCTAATTTATATACTCAACTTACTGTTCTATTCCCAGTGGAGTTTACAGACAGTAGAAAGAAACAGACATGACCAATAAGTCCAAATGGAATGAATGAATGAATACATACTTTATTGCACCAGAAACTTAAATTAACAAATATTACAAATACTTACAAAAAACTTAAAACTAGTGTGGTACAATGGGTGGCCTTATCGCCTAAGGGCGATCTCTTCCAGGCAACCAATAAATAGACAAGGTTTAAGGAAGGGGATGGGTAAGGAACCTGGACACCAAATGTTTTTGTTTTTATTCCGTTTTTTATTGGTATAATCATTTTAGTTTTAATTTTGTAATGTAATGATTTGTTGTAATTTAATTTGTATTTAGTTAGTTTATTGTATTTTTATTTCTTTTTTGGGTATGTATTATTTATTATTTAATGAATGGCTACTGTGATAGAAGCTTTAACTGTATTCGTCGTTACAGTGACAACATTTTTTTTGTTGCATTTCATTATCTGTCGTATAGGATTATAATTTACGCTAATATGTACTTAGATCTCACCGTATGAGATAAAGACTTTTTGAAATTGAAGATTGGGAACTAAGTAAAAGTTCAAATATGCAAGTTATAGCAAAACATTAAAAAAATATTCATGTAAATCAATTAAAAATGAACTTAATGCATTAATATAGGTAAATTAATTACTTAAATAAACATTCATCTCGTTTACGCAAGTTACAATTCCCGAGAGTTAATTCGTTGAAACATCCCAATAAATAAAATGTGAATAAATTACATAATTTATTTTCCCGACAGACTTCGGAAATAAATATTGCTAAAACCAGTGCGTTGTATGCAACAAACAGGATCATTATTGAACATAATGCTGGCAGCTGCGCGTTGCTTACACCTCATTGCTTTTTCCGTGATATTGAACGATACCATAAAAGATATGGAGTTTGCAATAAATAATAAAGCATTCTGACTTATTTTACGTGATTTCTAACTTGCCTTATAAGTTACTCACATTAATAACTTCTTTTTTCTTCACAAAATTACTTTACTGTATAAAGATAATTAGGTTATATGCGCACTTTATAAGTTATGGCAGAGGCGGATCGTTGTCGTAGCATCGCGAATTCCTTGGTGACTATCTCTAATTTTTTGGTTATGTCAAAAGAATTCGCTAAGCGACGACAACGCGCCTCCGTCTCAACTTATATCAGTGGGCGTTTACCTAATAATCATAGGAAATGATAACACTAAAATGAAACTGGATTTTTTTCTAAACAGTTCTTTAACAAAAAGGTTATGTTCTGTACATTGTTTCGAAATATTTTAAATATTGGAATAAAAATGTTAATAGTAGGTATAGTCATTTCTAAAACATTTACAAGTCTTTAACCCACGACATTGTCTCAGATCGGAATGCTGGGAGCGTATCCTCCTAAACATACCCCTTCGATGCTAAATCTGGAAGCAATTTTCGGAATGAACAGCCACGACAAATAATTCCAATACAAATTACTTCGACATTTCACCTATTAGGCCGGCGCGCTAAGTGGTTAAATATTTGTGGGTAACTACGTATTTAACTTTAGGTATATTACGAACATAATTTCATAAGAGATGTATAATTTATTAGACATTTTAATTGCTAATATTAGACACCCTCTAGCGAGCACCTAAAGTGTAAAAACCGTAATGTAATATAATTGTAATTGTGATCAATATCATGGTTTTATTGCTTCTTTATCACATTTTGATTTTCTTAGAGGAGGCCATGTAATGACTGCAGTTTGTCAATTAGGCTAAGTGGCAACGCCAATCTGACTAGTCCAGTTCTGAACTTAAGCGAATGCAGCCATTACCTAAGTAGTTAATGAACAGTTGGCTTCCAGGTGGGCATGTTATATCTTGGACACTTGGACATTACCTATCGTTACTAACTATTTAAGAGAATACTCAAATGTACAAATATAATACATAACAATGTAGGAGTACATTGTCTATGGTATTGCAGCCACCTATCATACTTAAGAAGTTATAAATTTTCGAAAAATAGCTATTCCAAACTATCACCCTAAAAGCTGGCATCGTCGTACATTGCATGTTCATAAATTAGAGAACGACGACGCACTAAAATAGCGTATCACCCTAACTCATGGGAACTGGGGACAACTCAGACCCCACAGCGCTAAAAATCCGACACCGAACCAAATCAAAAAGGCATCGAGACGTACCAATCCCGATTAGTAACATTCAATAAACAATTTGAAGCTAAGGCGTTCGCAGATGATAAATGCATCGCCCTATTATAACTGCGTAAAATGGAAGATCAAAACGGAACAAAGGAAAAAAGGAGCAAACAGGAAGCGCCGCTGATTTTTCTCTGTTATTCCAACAGCTCAGCACAATACTCAGCTAACCTACTTAGCCAAAACGTCTTTTGTAAAATTAATTATCCAAGGAAGGAATCGTTATAAAGCTCAAATTTGAGACCGTGATTAAAACAGTCTATTCTTAATATTAATAAATATCAGGTGCACATTGTTTGGATGTTAAATGGGGGTAATTATCTGCGTGTTCCTCGTAAATTTATTGCATGAGTTTTATCAAGAGCCCCCTGTGTGGAGTGATTACAAATTCAAGATTGTTCCGATTTAATTAAAACGTAGCGGTGTACCGACGCGTGAGATCTGGAACGGGAATGAATTGAATAGGATATCAGATGGACGTCATCGGTCAATATTTGACAGTGGTCTCAATGGAGTGAGAGCGAGGCTCGTGTGGCACCAGCTCCATCAATCAGAGGGCGTTTGCTGCGGATAATACCTACATCGCCAATAACCGAATAATTGTTGATCGATCACACGATTCCTGTACGAACGAACGAATTGGCTTAAGAAATGTTCTACGGATCCAACCGTGCATATTAGATTTGGATTTATTATTTTCATCTTTACATCTTACCCTCGCATTTCGGAAGCGATACGTAAAATGACGGAAGATATGAAGGGCGGTAATGGGGGAAAATTGTACTTTATTCGATTTTGATAGACTTTCTGGTGGATTTTGGCCCCGCTGTCACTTAAGGGTCATGATGGCTACCTTTTCAATACATTTTTTTCCTCTTTTAATAAAAGTTATCCCTTGACTCGAGATTAAAGTAATTTTTTTAAAGCTTTTCATAAAATATTTGTGAATTTACAAGCAAATGACGTACATAATGTCCATTTAACAGATTCATAGGACAGACCTTTGAAAATTAGATAAATAGGTACTTACCTACCTACCTATAAAATTAATTGTTTCTTTTTCTGAACGAACTGTGTGATAAATTTAATGAACTATAGATATAGGTAAAGAAAATCTTAGGCAAAACAGTTTAAATATTGATGGCGACGTGCTGGGTGTTCTTCAATATATCATAAAGTTTTATAATATTTTTTTAGCCTCCGTTATCGGTGTAGAAAAAAGACTACTGAAGAAGCTACTCGGATATATGAAGCAGGGAGTGCGATAAGGTTTTATTATAACGTCAAATATTTAACGATATGCGTTGGATTATGAATACGTACTGTTTCAGTGCGTTTGTTATATTGTGTTTTGTTAACACGATATGATCTACCACTTGCTAACATACAATGGCTAACTAACTCCAAATATATTTATTTTTTTCAAAACAGATTATGGTTTTAAACTAACATCGTTGTTTGTTTCATTAATGTTTCTTTTTGTAAGTTTAAATAGATGATTTTGTTACTACTAGGAATTCGCCCCGAACTGAGACCTCACGACCCCCTATCTCCCCAACCCCCCCCCACCCCCCACCGATCCAGCTCATCTTCGAACTAATAAATTCTATTAACCTAAACTACGCGCATACCAAAATCCATAAAGATCGTCGAACAAACATACAAACATACAAAGTTACAAAGATACAAGCGCAAGGCCTGTCTACACTGGACCTCACTCGCTTCGCTCGTTCGGTCAATGAAAATAAACGATTTTATAGGAAAATATAACAATTTCTCTGCATCCAAGTAGTAGAGAGTTACTATTCAATTACTCAAATTAAAAAGGACTGATAGTCGACCCAAATGAAAAATCCATATCTTTATAATAAGTATTACTTAAATTCAAAGCATCGACAGTGGTGTTAAGAATGCTTATTCTTTTTTTTTCCATTATTTTTTAATAATGTTCAAAGTTCACTCGCGTAGAGTGAATTTTTGTCAATTGTTTGGTTTTTTCCTCATAAAAGAAAACTATTATGTTATTAAATTAAGAACGTTCAGTTATTCGTTTAGTAGAACAATAAATTATTTAGTTTTAACTTAACACCAAAATAGAAACCAAAAGCCACAAGTGAACGAACAACAAGCCACATTATTTTTTATTCCAGTACAAAGAAAAACTTCGAGAATCGAACGTAAATAAAATCTTTTGTATCCTTAAAAATGCTATTCGGTGTATTCAATGTAATTTAATTTACTGTCACGTATGAGATAACAACTATAGCTTGGGAGTTTAGGAGCGGTCGCCCAACCAATTACCTATTCGATAAGAATTTATTTACGATACCCGACGGCGCTTATTCAGAATTAAAATTCATTGTTTCTCTTATCCTGAAAACTGAGGTCACGGCTATCTCAGCTTATCTTAAAACATGAATAGACTTTTAAGATGAATAAAAGAATTTTATCCGGCCATCGAATAAGCTCACAGCTCACAAGAATAAATTTGTAAACCCCTTTTTTGGGATGAATTTAGTTTTTAAAGCAACTGAATATTTTTTATAGAGCACTGAGCTAAATATCGCCTAATTATCTTACATGATATATTATGGAGGTACGCTAATAGTAATACAGAAAGTAATCATAGTAAGATATTGGCTAATACAAAAACACCCATAAAAAGTTACAGCTTCTCAATGGAAAACGTCTCTGAGCTAAGCCGCATACAGATAGACGAATATGACGAAACTATAAGGATTTCTTAAAGACTAGAAACCCTAAAAAGCAATTCTTAAAAGAAGAGGACAATTATATGTAAAACTTAGGTACATTTACATTATAACCAAATCAGAAAGATAGAAGGCAAACGAGGAAGATGCATGCCAAGAATATCAGACAGATAAAAGAAAGTAATCCTTAATAGGATTTTAATAAGATGATTACAAAGAATTAAAAAATTTACGTTAAAAATACATTATTTTAAAATTACACTAACCTAATCTAACCTAACCAAATCAGAAATAGAAGGAAAACTTAAAGAAAGAAAATTCATGTCGTCATGACGTATGTGTAAAGGTGCACTTTAACTGCCAAAATCCACTTGTAATGTACTATTATAGATTCGACTCACAAGTTGCGTGCTCTATGTAATGCTCAAATCTGTAATGTTACATTACACGCAAATGCTTGCGGTGATGAAACACCTTTAGAAAGTTGAGAATTTAAAATTTATATTCAAAAAATAGATACAGACCATGACCGTTGAACCCTATCTGCGATACTCATTCTCATACTATGTAGCTATCGAATTTCGGGAAAGTAAAATTCAAACTCGAAGGATTTGATAGCTGATAAGGAGTTTTATAGCTTTGATGTTCTAATAAAATAGCGCTAAAGATACCAATCGTGAGCTCCGATTGAAGTTAATTCATTCATAAGCAATCTTTTATTCAATGGTTTGAGATCGAGATCGAGACAATTATTCTTTCCGTGGGGAAAGAAAAATATAGATTCATACTTTGTTGACTGAATATTTCAATATTATGTAATATTAGTTACTTAAGTACTTACTAAGTATTAATACTGAATTAAAAAATGTGATTAAATACATAGTACATAATATTACAATTTGTCCCGAAACACGCAGATAAAATGCTCTTGTAAAATGAATTCCAAAAACAGAATACAAAATAAATCGTTATTGACAGCCAAATAAAAAACAATTTAATATTTTCCAAATTATTTGTTAAACACGTCGCCGTCAAAGGGCATGGTGATTGACCGACTTCGAAAAATACCGATTTAATTATTTTTTATTTTTATTCTCCTCCTTATAGTGTCGATTCTTAATGTTATTCGTTTTATACATATATTACAGACATATACATACACGAAAACAAAAAACTTACATAAATGCAAATACATACGTTTCTATTGTTTAAAATAGATATTTATCTGCAATATCTAGCTCAATAAAGGCGGTAGCAACAGCGCCAGCTGTTGCATAATAAAGGTCTTAGATAATGCAAGAAGCAGTACTTGATGAGCACACCAGCACGTGGGACATTGTTTGTACCGTTTGTAAACGACAGTGGCAGTGTATACGTATATTTTCAGTATGATTGGGCGTAATCTCCAACTTAGATATTAATGACCTGAAAGTTTATATACTCAAATTAACCTCCTTTCGAACAAAAACTTAACCAATCAATAATAATTCATTATTCAAACTAAACATACGATAACTCACAAACCACTTGAATAATAAACAAAAGTAAAATATTCACAACTGAACACGTGTGTGCCAAATTATAAATATGCAAGAGTATGAAATGCTGTTATTTTAATATTTTTAAGTTTCACGCATGTTTTGCAAATGGAGATCCTAAAATGGATCCATAATATGGTACAGTGGGTGTAGGTACGGTAAATTGTAAATATGGATACGTAAGGCATTGTATGTTAAAATTGTACAGCCATCAGTAGAAGTTTGTTGTGAAAAAATATTAAATACTCCTTTGTGGGAAGAGGGATTGGATCTTGTTGCACCGCTGGAATCCTTCTTTTAGATGAGTGTGCTACATTTTAGATCATATCATCACTAGGTGAGATATTGGTCAAAATCTCATCTATCGTTTCGAAAAAAAAATGACAAGTTACACAGATAGCCACCACCGGTACAATTTACCAAGAACCAATATAATTATTCAATAGGCAGTACCAACATTTAAAATTAAACAGCTTCTAAACACGTCTCCTAGAAAAATCTACTGTCCGCAAATAAAAAGTCGTCAATGTTTGAAAGAATTATTTAGCCTCCAGTTTCAATAAGTTTTCATGTATTGACGTTTTATTTGATAAAAACTTCCAATGAGTCTATTAAAGTTATAGAGACACCATTGCAGAACAAATCATCATTGAAAAGCGGCACAAACTATGCTATACAACCTCATTATTTATGTTTATTCATAATTTAAAGAAGAATAAACGAAACTATTGTTATCTAAAACATAAAACTCAAAGCTACTTGCATTACGTAAGAAAGAGAGCGATAAGGAGTCACGGGATATGTGTACCTAAGCTGATTGGCTAATTCTTTGGCTAGTTAGCTTAGATTTGTGTTGCCAATAAATTTGCCCTATTACGTATCTAGAAGTTTTTACATATCTCTGACAACTTCAAATTATATAATAATGCCACAAAAACTCCATTGAGTTTTACCGGGCAATACGCCTATACCCGCGACACTGACGACGGGTATCAGTTACTTTCTCATTTAGACTTTTGTTTCCAATTGTACAATATCTATATTCGTTATTAAATGGGTAGCATCCGTTCGGTAACTGACCTCTGGACCCATCCCACCACAGGATCTGAGGCATTACCCGTTGTCTTTCTAGATAATGATAAACTACGCTGTAAATCTGCTGAATCACTGCTACTTTGGTTCAGTTAATTTAGTCACTTTGTACCACGGATTTAATGTCTAACTGGTTAGCTTAATCTGCTTAGGCGATTTTATTTTGGATTATAAGTTGATTTCGCTACTTTGTACTACGGATTTAATATCTCTAACTTAATCTGTCGTTTAATTAACAGGCAATTATAACTTATAATTAACCTAATTTATAACCTAGGCGATTAGTTATATTTAAATTAAATCCTCTTTTTTATGATTTTTATGGTGTTCTTGACACCAAAATGACAAAAACTCTTTTCAAATCCACTGTTTGAGTATATATTTTAGTAAATCACATTGTTTATATAGCGCGTTTGAGGTTTTACCCTGGTTTTATCATAACAAAAAGTAACTTAACCAAAAAAGTAAAAGTTTAACCCTATCTCCCAGTAAGCAGAAAACAATTTTCATTTGTAACTTCCGATGTAAAGTATACCGAACCCAACGTATCAGATGGCAAGATTACAAGAACTAATGTATCTATTTGTTACGCTGTTCGTTTCCGGCTTTTTGCTACCGACTTACACGTAAATGCAATTTAAATGTTTTATATTTAGACGTTTTGTTTTAATGTGTAGCTTTAAATCATAGTAGTTTATTTTAGGAGAGATAGCTTGTCAAAAGCTCGCGGTATTTAAATTTTGATTTAATTGAAATTAAACTTAATTTTACGGTTTTTAACGCGTAACGTTAAATATTTTTACCATTTTATCAATTATCATCCTTTATAGGTCTTTCATTAGCGTAGACTAAGATTTAATTTGTTATTTAATTTTTAAAATATGCATTCACTAGCTGCGCCTCGCGGCTTTACCCGCGTAAGTCCCGATCTCGCGGGAATATCGGAATAAAAATAAGCCTTTTTTAATCCTGATCTCCAGCTATTTGCATACCAAGTTTCATCGCAATCGGTTCAGTAGTTTTTGTAGTACACAAACAAACATGTAAACTTTCGCATTTTAAATATTAGTACGAATAGTGGGACTTAAGAAGTGTAAGTACGTGTAATGTAGTTAAATATAGTTGAAACTGAACATAATCTTTCACAATGTATACAAATAAGTGCTACAAACACGATATTTACTTAGATGGTTAAACCCATTGTTAAAAATGTATTGAATTTACTTATATTAATGGTACTCATAAACAAAATGCTCCGTACGTACGAGTATATCCTTAAGTAAATATTTAACTTTTTTATTATAAAGGTTTTGTCGCTTACTTTAGTCCTAACTAGGAAGCGTTGTATACCATCGTAAACGATTCTTTACATTTCCGTTTCTTGTCCATAGTAAAAACAAAAATGCAATAAAATAAAGTGCTCTATGCTCGAATGCTTTTAAGAATCACAGTGTATTTTTGCTAATTCATCTCTTTGCCCTCGGCGGTAAGTGGCGGACACCGGAACTCGCTTTTTCACCCGCAAACCCTTGAGAGCACCGCAAAACGTCTTCTAAATGACTTTTTCTCGTTTTAAGTACATTTCAACATCTGTTTCTATACGTAAGCGTTTTTAAATTTGGAGATATTTTTCTGCTTGTACCTTTTTTTGAATAAGTAGAATAGGTTTGTACTTACTTTGTGTTTTTATAAAAATAATATAACAGCTAGCGGCATGTCCCGGTTTTGCTTGGAAATATTTAAATGAGGAAGTCCTTAAGATAATGTAAACAGTTGAGAGATTAAGAAAAAATAGCAATAAAAATAACATTGATTTGTCTTATATGTGTACTATTACTATTTGTATGGAGTTGAGGAATAAAGCGAAATATAATAATACGTAGTTACCTTATAATCTTTTTATACCTTTCTTATGAATTTCAAGACTACAAGGTATAAGTATCTTTCCTTATATTTCTAATGAAATCGGTATTTTTAGTTACTTACCTACATAGAAATTCATTATTATCCGATATAAATTATGTCAACAGTCCAATCGTAATCACTGACACTATGAACAACCAAATAAAAAACAAAAGTCACTATGTACACGATGTTTTGAATTTCGCGCCAAACGCACGCAACAAGCGACACCCTTCCCGTCCGAGGGCTAGGAGGCAACTGAAGTCCACGCAGCCACATGCACGTCTAGACGAGGGGCGAACGAGGGACGAGGAAATCGGCGAATCCAACCCCTACGAAGTATTGCCAACATTTTCTCAAAATAAGACCATCCTCAAACATCAAGGAAACGTCCGATTAAAAATTAATAAAACCGACTTCATACTCCTATTAGATAAATTCATTAGACGTGATATCAAAAACAGACTCGGATTTTACTAAAGGCGATTTAACGCCCATTCCCTCGAAGTATAATTAAGTCGCTTTGAAATTCAAAAGTTCAGTTCAGTTTCTGAACCGGTCGAAGGTAAGAAAGTTTTATCGTAACTTTATTTATCTTCGGGGCATGGAATCTTGGAGAATATCTTTCCTTTTCGCTTCTTTCGAGGTAAAGCAGATCTTGGACATAATTCTTCAATTAGTTTCTCTTTCCCACTTCGAAATTATTTTAGACGTTGGTTATGGAGTTTATTCTGAAGTGAAAACTCCGTGAAATGTCAACTGAATTTAACTTAAAACGAGCTAAAAATGGTGTTGTTATTATTATTTTTGACCCCCGTAACTTTCAGTCATTAGAAGTCATTTAAATTGAATATTTTATGAATTTAAACTGACTTATCCATAGTTGTTTTATACCAAAAATATATTAGATTACCTTTTTTTAATAAAATAAAGGTAATCTAATATATTTTTGGTATAAATCTACCTAAGATACATTTTAAGAATTTTCATTGATCAATGTTTAACGATTGGAAAATCGCTCTATCCAATTGTGTTATATATTATAGTATTATGAACTGTTCTATATGTATTATAATTATTGTGTTAACTTTCAGATTTGTAGTTTGTAACTAAATGATACCCACTCGTTCTCCATACAAACTTAGCCGACTTTCTCTCCCTGGATAAAAACATTGAAGAAAATATGTTTATATCATAAAACCTTTATCATCCATGAACACGTTTTGATTTTTTCAAATTCTAATTTTAAACAATTCATTGGCGATTCAACGGGGTAATGCCGCCAGTGTGATGGGCACTTTTGGACTCAATGGTCATTCACTTTAGATTATTTATATTATTTATATTGTTAATTATCTTTGTAGTATTCATTATCTTAGAATTTATGTCCACAAAACCGCTAAATTCACAATCACAATATTTAGCGGCAAAGTGAAGTCCAACAAGAACATTATTGCATCTATTAATAAGATGTCTGTATCGACTGCGCTGTATACGGCAATAATCTGCCGGTATTGATCTAGTTTAATTTTAGTGCAGGCAACTGCAGTTCCATCTCGGAGAACCGGCTTGAATGACTTTAACGATTGTTTTATTTATTCTAAACTAACTGCACCCGACGGTTTTACCCGCGTAAATCCTGATCCCGCGGGAATATCGGGATAAAAAGTATCCTATATTTTGATCCAGATCTTTAATATATAGTTAAAGAGTAAACATACCAAGTTACATCGCAATCGGTTTAGTAATATTTACGTAAATGAAACACAAACATCCAAATAAACAAACAAACATTTAAACTTTCAGATTTATAATATTCGTGGGACATGCATGACGCTTAACAAAATTTGTTCACGTGGACTGACAATTTGAAGTCTTGATGATTATTCTATTTATCCTAGATAACCTAGATTGTGGTGAGTAATAGAACAATCACGTCCGAATTTTAAATTATCTTTTTAAAGGTGTGTAAGTAATTTTCCAAACAGTTTAACTTTTAACTTCAGGGCCGAGATTAAGAAGCTTCACTATCCGCGGGCCTTTCTTTGTAGTCTCTCATAGAGACCAGTCAAGTTTTATGTATATACTTTACCTTGACGCTTAACAATTTTGTTAATTTGGACCGATAATTTGAAGTGTTGATGATACTACTTATCTTAATGACTTCCTACATTTTAATTTAATTGCACTTATTGGCGAGATGTAAGTTTCTTCAGTTCCAAAATATGATGCGGGCAAAATGACAAATTGATTCACACTGACACGTCATTTTAATAAGTACATGTTTCTGTTTAAAGTGGCACTGAATAATAGAGTCGTGATGATGCAGCAAATGTGTGTTCTAACCGCATTAGATGACATTGGAGTTCATTGAACTGAGAAACAATCGATATTGAAGAAAATTGGGCATTACAATAAAAACTTAATTTCATTTGCAAATATGTTTCATTATTTATATAATTCCAGCTCCGCCCTGCCGTTTTACCCGCGTAAGTTACCATCCTGTTAGAAGATCATATAGAACTTTCTGTTGTATCTCCACCTCAGTCTACTAAAGAAACTGCATTAAAATCCGTTATGTAGTTCTAAATATCTAAGTATTCACACAAACAGACATACAGCGTGCAGCGACTTTGTTTTATACTATGTAATGATAATGAAGATAAAGGTTTGAATATAACATAGCCTGATAGGTAAATAATTCAATTATAATTATTATTTATCAAACAAACTAAATTACAGCCGAAATAAAACACATTCCCAAGAGACTAGGAAATAAAATGATTACATTTACGTAGCAGACCTTTTTTTATCATTACACAGCGTCCTATGACATCTCAGATATATACGGTACTATACCAACGTGTCAAGATATTATCATTACAGTAAACTTTTAAGTTTCTTTGACTGTTGTATATGTAAATTTGTACAGTCACGTACAAAAGACGCGTCAATATTACCCTTGTTAGTTCTCGAGAACTAGTTAATCCATGCTTCGAGTTAAGCTCTCGGAATCTTCTGTCGAGATAGCGTACTCTACTCGACTGTTTGCAGGTCTGTTGGCGCCGTACTCCCTATTATCTCTGGCACATGTTTGTTTTATTTGTCTTTATGATTTTTAGTTGTAACATGATCCTGACCTATCCAAATGATAAGCTTAGGGTGTACAGGGACTCGGTTTTAAGTATCTACTATACATTTTTTAATTTCATACTATATGGTCTGACGTTTTGGTTCCTTATAATTATTGGTAATTTTTCTATATAAATAGAAGTGTAGAATAGTTGCATTAAATTAAAAAATAAAGTATAGATGTGCATTATGATCATGACGCGATAAAAGTAGTAAAAGTAGAATATATATACCATATCATTTTCCAATGTACATTAAATTAGAAAAGTAAAAACAGAGATACAGATGGGATTATTTTTATTAATAATTTAAGATGTTATTAATATTAATAAGTTTAGTTTTAATATTATATAATCTTTATA
The DNA here is from genome assembly GCA_949358125.1 of Idaea dimidiata. Classification (NCBI taxonomy): domain Eukaryota; kingdom Metazoa; phylum Arthropoda; class Insecta; order Lepidoptera; family Geometridae; genus Idaea; species Idaea dimidiata. The sequence continues at coordinate 5,751,103 of OX442339.1, read as the reverse complement.
GAACAGATGGTATAAAATAATTAAATTTAAGGAAATAGTAATATAATAAGATAATTAATTATTAAAAAAGAAAATAACGAAATATACCCATCGGAACAGGCGGAAACAAAAATACAAATAAAGTCTGTAAAGTCTGTAGAACTGTATTGACCAAAAAACAACCCTCCAATAAATATTTCACAAAAATCATAAATAATGTTTTATAAATGATCAAAGTCCTATCAAAGAAAATGTAATAACAGTTTGATGGTTAGCGGAAGGAAAGGATCGTAATCATATCGAAAAACACTGATTTATTGGTCGTTAGCAATTTAACCGAATAGTTCATAAAACTTAATAAAACAATTAAATTCGGTGTTATGCGTTATTTATAGAGAGCTTAGCTTTCTTTATAATCAAAGGGACGCCTCTGAACTGAAAAAGAAATAATATTTATGAGATTTATATTACATAGGAGATGGGTATGTACTTGTACGTCCGTCTTTGGTGACCCATTTTACTATAAAGACTGAAGATAAAAAAAAGGTTTCTAACTATCTAAAAAACTCTAATATCCTAAACACAATAACCTGACGACCTATGTTGGTATCGGGCGCGCGTACCAAATTCTCTCACCGGGACACGTGGAAAACTAAATTAAATTCCTTGCATAGCCCTTTCGCAAACATTTTTTTATGCAAATACAGACTTCGATTGCAAGCGTCAAGCGTTGATACCGAGAGTAGCACGATCCACGAACGTGCCTGAACTTATTAAAGGCTGATCTCTACTTGAAGTCGAGCTGTTCGAGTCACCGGAGCGGTTCTAGCACTCGAAGACTTGAGCTGCTTTAATTTGCTATGTTGTTAAAATTCAGCGTCGAACCGTGAGGATTATCGTTCAGTTGTAATAGTCACACTTAATACTTACGGTGATGAACTTCTGAGAAAATAGCGGAATAGACATCGTTTAAACTTTTCCAACTTGTACTTACTAATCAAATACACGAAATTATATATTGGACCACAGTCTACTAGGTAAAAAAGGTAGATCGGTAAGGTTAAAGGTAAAATTTGGTAGTGAAACTATTTTGAATGACATTTCAGAAACTTAAAAAGTCCCATAGTTACCCACAGACTGAAATCATTTAAGTTTAAATCAAGCTCCTAATGTAGAATATGTTCTGATTAAATAATTTTGGTACATTATGTACCTATGTATTCATGCAGAAATAGGAACTATATATTGGAAGCAGATGTTGTACCGGGCTTGAGACATGATAATATTATAATAATGGTTAGTAATAAACTAGTGGTAAGTACATATTTTCAAACTATGAAGGTGTTTCTAAGTCGTAAGGCTGTGGCTCTAAAAATAAATAGTTAAGTTCTGTGAACGTATTTTTGTACAAACAATAAGGTAGATAATCAAGTAGGTAAACTTTAAAATGGTTTTATTGTGAGTTTAAATCATATAAACATGAGAAAATACGAATAAAATAGACAACATCATTACCAATAGCTATTTAAGTCACGTCAACCATGAATAGAGTATTGCAATAACTTACTACTATTATAAACACGAATAAGTTTGTATGTATGTATGCATATATGATTGTGTGTGGCTTTGTTACTCTTTCACGCAAAAACTACAGAACCAATTGCGATGAAACTTGTAATGTAGTTAGCTGAAGACCTGGAAAAAACAAATAGGCTACTTTTTATCCCAAAAATTTCGAGGAAACGAGACTTCCGTGGGTGAAATAAGAATGGGTGTCTACTGCATAACTTTATAGACATGGTCATATAATACAATAGACACTTAAGAAATTGATTGCAAAACCGCCTTCGCTAAATTAAAACCCTTCATTTACTATTGAGAGTGTCATCAGACTGAAAAATAAACTATATATTTCAGTATTCTACTTTGTAGAAAGACCTTTCTAAAAAAAAGGTTTTCGTTACAACTAGAGATGGGTCGACTATGGCTTTTGCCGACTAGCAGACAAGCCGAACAGTCGGCAATGGAAATCATTATAATTCGAAGATATTCAGGTTAATCGTCATCAAAGTTCCGAAAAATGGTTAATTCGTTATTGAAAAAAAAAACTATTTTTATTAAAACTCGCACTTTTTATACATTTAAAATATAAATTTATAATTACCCCGACGTTTCGGCAAACGAGTTACACCGGCCGCGTTCGCGGGAAAACACGGGTGCACAAACCCGATCGAGAACTGAGTTTTAATAAAAATAATAATGAGCGGAAATCGTGTGAGTTTAAAAAAATGAATAAAGCTTGAGACATTTTAGGTGTACTCTGGTGTGAGGTGTTTATTTTCTTTTTTCTGACTACCCACCTTATAACTGTACCTACTTACTACTAATTCAATAAATATTGTTTTTTTTGCATAATTGTAAGTCAGCATAGTTTGCAGACTATTCGGCAGCTACTGACTAGTCGGACCATCACTAGTCATATCCGTATTTCAAGGCGGTTCCTTTTTATAACTCTACTCTCCTCCTACGTACACAAGATATTCTGGAATCGTTCCAAAGTTTCACTACCTAACTCATTAACGCCATAGTGTTAATGCAGGATGCCCGTGAAATCTTTTAGGGGCCACTTCACTACGTTTTATTCTGTCTCTCTGTTGCTTCGTTAAAATGGAGAGGTTATTTGGCCGGTATTTTGGACAAGTTGTAAAAGCGGACAGCCAATGCTTAATTTCGTAGTTAGTACTTATTTTACAACGTAGTAGAGTTTACAAATTTCAGCTATGTCCGTTGCCAAATTACATAATTCGCAAATACTGTGTTACTTAACTTTTAAAATATTATTTCTTAGTGTTTACCACACTTAGGACATAGATACTGCTTTTTTTAAGAAATGCGTTCAAAATTTTAAGTAAGACTCTTACTAGCAAAAACACTTGGAAACGTTTTCTTAATATCGGCTTGGCGTGAGGTTTATCCGTGGCGAAGCGGCAAACGCGCTGGTTCGGATTGCCAGCAGTCGCGCGTTCGAGCCCAGTCGGCTACTAAAATTATTGAAAACATTTTTTCAAAAAGCATTTTTTACGAAAAATCTTTATGTCAGTTATGTAGTGTAGAGGCGAATTTTTATTAAATGTTAGCCAGCTATTTTACTACTGAAGGGCAAGAGCCTCCTCTTCCTTACACCACGGGAGCCTACTTCGGATTACATACAGGTGAATGTACATTCTATATAAATATAGCTGTTATATTTACTGATCCCATGTTTTACCACCTACACATCTTTTACAAAAACCCATACTTCATCCCGGCCCAATAGACATCCTCTATAAAAATACACAGCTGCCGGTAACAAAGAGCCTATTCTGATGGTCACTTATTGTTCAACGATACTATACAATGCTAGACAGAAATCACCCTGTCCCAACAACAATACTTCGGTTTTATAATAAGCTTTAGGAGCGATCACAACTATATTTTTAATGATACATTTTTAGTATAGAAAGTGAATTTCTGTTCGGGAGTGGATCAATCGATGATGGTATAAATTTATCCGCGACTGTACTCTGTCGATGCATATAGTCTATTTGAGCTTGTGATATCCCATGTTACGTGGGTCGTTGTCGTTTTATTTTGACAAACGGACATGAATTCCCTTTGTTGTCTTTACTACGATATATCAACGGCAGACACTTAATTCTGTAACAAAAAGTTTTGTGAATGGGATTCTTTTAAGCCTACGTTCACTACGACAAAACTTAAAAAATGTAGATTCGACATTCGTATTAAAACATAAAAAAGAAAATGATATTTGTAGGAATTTGAATCAATAATTTTTATTTACGGTAGCAAGACAAGTATTCAATTCACATAAGCAAGATGCAGATGTAGCACCTGATGTGGGCGATGAATGATCAAATTAACATAAAGAAGTGAATGCGATTGAGACAATTGTTCTGATGGTTTCTTGTAATAATACAAACACACTGATTTATCTTGTCACCAATAGAATTTCAATGCGCTCGACCACCCGCTAACTTACTAACGATGTCATTTTGTAGACAATACTAGTGGCACAATGCAAGAATAACGACCTTCGAAGCCTGTGTCCCATTGATACCGGTGCTGGCTAAATAGCCAAAAACAAAGAAGAATATAAATCACGTAACTCAGTACCCCACGCATCCATATATACCAGGCAACACTTGGAGACTGTACCTTACACCATTGCAATAAGAACTTAGACCCTGAATAAATTGACAATTGTAATAGAGCAACCACTTCTATGTAAACAATAGTCATTTAGAACGTTAGAATTATTGCTTTACAACCGCAGTAACGTAATCATTGGACTTATTGTTGAATGTCGGATTCTTAAAAATGCGCCATGGGGTGTTAAAGTCCTACAATTATTCTATACGGGTGGACATTGACGAGAGAGAAGGGACATAATATTTTTACCGCGATGGGTGACGAATCATTTGTTAAATGGTTATTTAAATTTAAATGCTTTGCTCGCTTTTGTAAGGCTTTTTGTTGCAATTCTTTAAGAATGTGAACATGTTTCTACATTTACACCTGTTTATTATTATTAGTTGTAGGTGGTTTAGATTAAATTTATTTAGTTTTATTTTAAAATTTTGGTATGTATTTAGTCGTTTTTAATAATCGCAATGTTTTGGACATTTTTCAAAGTGTTTCCTGCACTTGGCTGACTAAATTTGGCCGAATGGATTCCCCAAAGATGAAGGTTCAAGTAATGTTGGGTGCTAATTTTCCAAAAACATTTTTTTAATATTTTATCTCAGCGTTATCTAATGTTATAATAATTTATGGTTGTTTAGTTTTCTATATGTCGATGATTTTGTACAGTTTTGCGTCTAAAAATAGTCAGCGTTAGGTTAGGTAAATCATCTGAACCAACACATACTATGTGTTTACTAGTTAATCCAGTCGCACCTATTCATCCCTAAACCAATCGTAACATTTTACCTATGTTTAAAATTTCAACACCTAAACAATTCCCAAAGTCATTATGCAATTACCTATAATAAATTTATCACAAGGTTCTAATTTCAAAACAGAAGGTAGGCATCTGCAAAGTAAACTCGTAAACTTGACCACGGCCCTAGCTTAATTACCCTGGCTCGTTTGTCTCTTTCGGTCTTTAGCAGTTAGACAGGGTGAAGTGGTAGGTACAGACAACCCTCTGGACAATTTACGGACGTCGAGCGTACCTGTTAATCTAATTGGCGCTTTCACGTTTAGTTTTGGTGTTGCCTTGACCTTTGCAAATGCATTTTGTTTAAAAGTTAACCTGTCGTTTAGTGGAAAATTGACTTCATTGTGAACTAATGACTTTGCTATGGAGTTTGCAGTTAATAGTAAATTTACATTAAACTTACAATTAATACAAGTATTCAACAAGCTTGATAACTCCCATTGCCATCAAAAAACCACAAAAAATCTATTACTTTCTTTCTATTACCTAAGCCTAAGACTTAAGCTTTACAATGATGCTAAAATAATAAACACCACGCAATTAAATCGAAAAATGAGTTTAATTTCTTTCCAACATCCGATTCAATCCGATAATGGGAGAAAAATCTATAAAATTAAAAAGACAAACTGAATGACAAGTAAAAACACAACTAAAAGAGCAAAACTCATTTTTCATCACGCAAGATCAAAGTAAATTAGACACGCCAATTTCTTTGTCCCGACCCTACAGAACAAACAAAGATGTTACTCATCGCATGACAGCACAAATTAACACATCGTTCGTACAATCCCTGAACCCTAACCTAACACACGTCCCGTGAAAAAGTTTTTCCACTATAGATAATTAGTGGCGTAACGCAAGGTGGCATGTTCGGACCAATTTTGTTTTTAGATTATAACAAAGGCGAAAACAAAATTATCTTTAGGACTATTACCTTTTAGACATTTATAAAAAAAATCGGTATTTAATTTATAGCAGATTATAAACTTATAATAATCAATTCTATACCTATATCGAAATATAGTTAGGGTAACAATTTAATACCCCATAGTTACCAAACTTGAAATCCAAAATGTAGATTTTAGCCAAGATTCATCAAGTTTATAATATGTAAATTGAGCAAGTTGGCTCCGTTTACATACTGGTAGTGGCGTAATTTTAGATTCACATGAAATTCCACTGTAAAACTCGACGTGAAATGTAGCTTGAAGCCATGGCTTGGAGTTAACAAATAACGTTACAATTTTGCGTGAGTAATTACTTAAGTAGCCTTCCAACATCAACAATCGTTTCTTTGAATAATATTTCGTTGACTTAACAGCAGACATCCTAAAATTTAGGGTTGACAGTAGCGTAAATATTGTTGAGTTTTGTGCGCAGTTTACGTTATATTATTTTCTCTAATGAGACGTGAAAAAGATCCGTGATCTATCTAGCTAGAGAGTAATGGCGACGCAATCTTGAAAGTATAAGTATTAGAAAATTCTGTTATCGCGTGCTAAGGGTGGGTACCGACAGACACCGTGTTGTGATACACGCGATCATATTTCCTCAGGGTGGCAAATGTAAGAAAAATATACGATATATTAATATAGTTACTACTCATAATTTTATATCATTTGACGGCCACAAGAAACGAAGACAAGTCTGAATAGTTTCGTATTTTAGGGTGAAACTTTTGAATTGTGTGTTTAATTTATTCTAAAGTAGTTTACTTGTCACACAGCCAAGATTCAAGATAGTTTTATGAGATGCGAAGTTAAGTAACATTTATACTTTTCTCGTTTTTATGTTTTTTTATCGATGTTTTTTAATTTAATTTCAAATTTTGTTTGTTTTATTTTATCACTAACAAAACCTTTTCATAATTCGTCAACATTATTAAAATCTCGGTCAATATCCTTAAATTTACTTTCGTCAAATATTGTAGCATTATGATTCTTATAGCGTCTGTAATATTTATTTTACTTTGATTCTGACCCTCAGAAGGCTGTATTCTTTACGACTCCGGACATAAAGTTCATTCTTCTGTAAATATTGAGGCAGTGTCGTTTCACGTTGAGCGAGTCCATTTCTTTCGCCGCCCATAATAATGTTTGGTGATTTATCAAATCGCAATTTCGTAATAGATACCCGCTTGATGCGACTGATGATAACGATTTAGGGAAAATTCATCAAAAGTGAAATAGGTCGGTCTATACTTATATAAATAAACTTCAAATTTATCTCAACGAATATTTTAGATAGATGTAAAACTTTGTCACATTACATATATCGCACATCTGCAGAAACAATGGCACAACTTACATTTACTGAATTTTACAGGAGAGCATTTTAAAAGTTTAGTCGGTACTTACCTGTGGTTTTAAGATTATTGTCTATTGTTTTATGTTCTCATGCTTTAGTAGACATATTTAAAAATATGTTATGATGAATTTAAATTTGTTAGGATTTTAGAAGTTACCTTAAAATTCGAATAAAAGAGGAAGAATCGTGCAGTTGTGTCAATATTATTTTTAAATGTATCCTAAAATGTCACATATGACCCTGAACTTAGTAGGAAAAGTGAAAACATCAAGTAAAAATTAATAAAAGAAGTCACAGTTAGCATGTATTTCTTTATTATAGATAATAATAATACAAATATAGGTCAGCAAAAGATAAATGAAATAAAATAAACTATAAAAACCAAATAAATGTTCTATACCACAAACCATAAGACTAGCTAGTCTTTGGGTAACCACTCAAATTAACGAAAATAATATTTTTTTTATTAATCTTATCTTATATTAGTTTCAATAAAATTCTCATAAGCTTATTTATAATAATTAGAGTTATTTCAAACGACTTTTCAATTAAGTATGTCTTTGAAAACTTGAGATCTTTTGTCACACTATCATAATAATCACAGTAATCTTATCTTCTTATTTGAAAGTAACAATAGTATTTTACCTTATTTAACTTAATTATTAATATTCTTTGAATTTACAAAGTGGAGATCGGCTTAATAATTATTAATATTAAAAATATCAATGAAATTACCTATCATAAGAAAACTAGTAATAGTTTCGTGTAAACTATCCGTAGAAATATACTTATAGTTAAATCAGCCTTTGACTGTATATTAGAATTAAAAAGTAAAGTAATAACAATAACAAAGTCTACTTCAAAAAATAAGAAATATTAGGAACTAGAAAAATCTTTGATCGGTTCATAATTTTGCGATAATTATTTATTAGTAAACAAGTAACTAAAGGTAATAAAAATACGCAATCAATAAGAAACAAATTTAACACATGCCACTTAAAGATTTGTATAAAAGTGTTCATAAAAAGCCGGAATAATGTTTGTGCGAAGTAACTGCATCAAATCAAGTTTTTTTGCTTCAGAAATTTTTAATTTGGAACTGAAAGCCTTTTTTAAGTTTATGTTATTGGGTATGGTAACATTATTATCAGATAATGCTCTTTCACTTCTGCGCAATCTAAACGACTTCAAATTTGCCTCTTTCCACTCAGAATTTTCGATAAATGACAATTTGTATTTATAGGTATCAACATTTTTAGTAAATTGAATAATGGAAATTTCAGAAATTTTTATAGGATCTCCATTAATGTTTTTGTTAAAATTAAGATTTTGTTCGTCGGTCACATCTTTCCAATCATAAAAGTCACAGTAATTCATCTCGTTTACTACAAAACGATTGCCTTTTATTTTAGCTTCTCTAATCAAATGCACATATTGATCAGGTACATAGATCGGTCCTGACTTTTTAGCTCTTTTTATAGATTTTTCTACTAAAGAATGTGCTGTATCTCCTTCATTTTGACTATGGCCACTGATTAAAAACTTGTGGCACACAGAGTTAATATTTAAAGTTTCGATGGCGTAGTAGTACATATTGAAAACGTATCTAAAAATAAAAAAATAAAATACCTTAATATCTTTAAGAAATGTGCTAGAGACCTATTTAAAAGCATTCTACAAAACTTACTTATTCTTTTGTTGACCACAACAGTTATCGCTGTAGAAAATAACGTCAGCGCCCGGGTTTTCTTCAGCAATTTGTACCAAAAACTTATAAACACAAGTCCCTATTTCGGTAGATCCTTTACCTCCCAAGCCTTCGTGCCAAAAGAAACACGTCGTAGTGTTAGTTTTTGTATTAGTGATCTGGAATATGTATAATAATTAGTAAATCTAAAATAGAAACATGTAATTGTTATTAATAATAATAACTTTTTAGTGCTTACAGTAAAATTATAGCAATTTAGTTTAGACTTATAATAAAAAGCAGAAGAATTTCCAATGGGCACAGGTAATTGAGCTTGTAGGTCATAAATAGCCACAATAACGTTGGTGTCTGGGTTTCGTGAAACCTTTATATCTTTTGCCTTCTCTAATCGGCTCAACTTCTTTTCATTTTGGTGAGTATTGTAAGCTTCTTCTAATTCCGCTTTCCTATCACTTGGAGAATGTTTATAAGATTCACAAAAGTTGCATTGGTCTTTTTTTGGCACGAAAAACGAAATATTGAACTCTGTGTTAAAAATTTTTTCATACGCGTACACTGATGCCGGTTCTTTATCAACAGCCTTGCGTTGTCTTTCATAGTCACGATGTAAAGCAGCCAATGTTAATCCACCATCAATAAATTCTCGACTAGTATTAGCTCGTAAGTAATGACTTTCAATTCTTGGAATTGAGTTTATATGCTCCCTAACTGAGTCGAGAACGTCTGGATCCAGGGTTTTTTGGTTGCCATGTCTACCTCTCTGATCAATAGGTGCAATACCAATATTATATGGTTTAGCTTCGATTACTGTACGTAATGTTCGATATGCTATCCCTAGCGTGTTCAATAAAAATGGCTTGCAAATTCTTCGAGGCTGGCCATCTTTAATAAACGCAAACCAGCAGTTAGGAGCTCTTGGTTTGGTTAGATTTTTAATGCGACGACAGATTTTCTGAATATTTACGCAAGCGCTAAGAAAGTCTCTTTGACGCTGAAGACTACCTAATGCCCAATATGTGTCAAATATTTGTTGTCGTTCTTCGTTAGTAAACTTTGTACTGCATGAAAATTTACAATTATTACACGCAGATCTCATTTTCCTTGCTTCAATAGTCTCACCCCTTACTGATGTATATTCTTTTCCCGAATTTTTTAATAGTCGTCTCTTATTCTTTTTCCAATTGTTTTCATTTCGTACTCTTTTTTTACCTTTTTTTTGTCGAGAAACAACAGAGTCTAAAGAATTTGTAGAAGAAGTACTGTTACGCCTAGCATTCGTTGGTGGAATATAAACTTCATCACTACCTGAAGAAAAGTCTAAAGTTTCGTCCTGGTCATTAGCCACAGAACTTGGTCCTTCATTTTCTTTGCCTGCGGTAAAATAATACAACAACACTTTTAGACTGACAATACATAGGATGAGAAAAAAACATATTAATATGAAAAATTAAATTACCGAAATCAGCAAACATTTTATTAACCTCATTCGTCATATAACATTGTTCCGGCCCATTATTATCCATTACCAGGTTATGAATATTTTCAGTATTCAGTGCTTGAAGTATTGTAGGAGACGAGGACCTTTCTCCAACAGCTGCTTAAAGACCAATTTTAATAAATTAGGTGATAAAAAATACCCTTTATTGCGAAGATTATCAAAACCACAGTTCAGCAATTATCGTCTGGAGTTATAAACAGACGAGAGTAACTTTGCATTTATAGCATTTACATATATTCAAGTAATATTGTGATCTGTAACGCGACGAAGCTTATCTTTAAGTGACAAACAAAACGAATTTTAGTGTAGAGATAAATGGGACCTTGAAGTATGACATAGAATTCTATGTCGCCGCGAGAACGACTCTTACGCGAGTGAAACGGCGGGGTACAGCTAGTAAACATTTGATTATAATAATATCATTCACCAACCATGAACAATTTCTTCACAATCAGCTACTGTATCTGATGTCAGATTATTATTATTCAGAATATTTCTAGGAATATTCATGTTAAGAGCTTCATAATCGGAATGATTAGCTTTTCGCAGTGGATCAATATCAGTATCTTTCTTTTTCATAAAATTATCTGAAATATAATTAGAGTACACAGACTGTATTTTATATTATTAAGTGTTATTAAATCTAGCCAACATAATTTATAAAAACACTTACCCTCATTAACCGACTTATTAGAATTAGCAGTACTACTACTACTAGACGAACTGCTTGACGAAGATGATGAGCTACTACTGCTTGATGAGCTGCTACTTGACGAGACAGAACGTTTGCGCTTCTTTGGCTCAGTGTTAGCCTGGAAATCTTGATTATTCTTTACTTCTTCATCTTTACATATTATGTAGTCTGCAAAGGTGACAAAAGTACTGAAAAACAATAGTTTCCAACACCAAACTTAAATCTGGTTCTTATAAAATACCTTCGACAACACCCGATTCTTTGAAATCAGTTGCATCAACATTTTGGTCTTCTTTGAAAGACAAGGAAGATGAAGCTATATTATCAGGATCATTTAAAGGAACCACTGGTGCCTCGGGTTCAATAACAAAACTATTATCAGTTTTATATGCTGATGATGACACTTCTGAAAATTTTAACAAGTAAACTTTATATCCAGATTCCTATAATTTAGGTAAGTTATTCGATTAAAATATTATATAAAAGATTCGAGCTGTCTAATATTAAATTAAAGCCAAATCCGACCAGCTGTTAAGCTTAAAAGCTTACAAACACAACTCACTTCAATGCTCATTCGCAAAATCTCGCATTTACAATAATAGAAATGACATTTTAAATTGTATAAGAACATCTAAATTGAGGTAGTTATTGAAATATGTAAAACTGAGAAGCCTTTTTAAGTGCAGTAGTCAAAATAAATACTTACCGGTTAAATTAATGTTAGGATTTGTTTTAGAAAATGGCGGAGGAGCTAATCCTTGTTTTCCCAAGTGTACCAATCGATTCAATCGATTCGACATTTTAATTTAAATAAGTAACTGCAACTTATAATAAAAAACTGTAAAAAAAGTCACACTTGCTTAATTTTGTATATACTGGTAAAACTAGATCAACACATTTGGCAAATTTGTCGATGTTCACAGTATATATTGAAAATCATAATAGAACAACGGCACATTTGTGCAAATGTGTTATTGTTTCACTTAATTTTAAATTGTATTTGACAAATGTGTCATTGTTTCACTGTGAATTTCAAATATGCCGTTGTTGTTTTAATGATCTGAAAAATATAATTGTCATATTTGTCACTTACGCCAACGCTGTTCTGAAAGCGACTACACCTCACAGACGTCCCCGCACAACTGACCAATGAGCCGTTGTTGAGGGAGAAGCGAGGGGAAAACGCATGATTATTACAACGACATTAGCGGCCTCTCTCCAAAACTATATAAACTATCTTAATGCCGTTTTGGCACTTGATAAATTATGCATTTTTGAACACTATGAGCCAAAAGAGTCATTTTCACATGTTTTGTAAATGTGCCATTGTTTCTGCAGATGTGCGATATATAAATTTTACTAGAAGGTACGATAAAGGATATTATTGGAGTTTTATAGTATTTTTATCTATCGATTTTTAACAGGTTCTCAAAAGTAGGTACCTACCCATATTAGATAAAAATCTGGTAAACCATTCTTGACTAAGGATATAGCTGGCACCGGCGTGGGCCGCGTGTTTAAACATAACAATAATACCTTTTGTTACAGCCTTTTGTAACGCTTCTGCTATCTGTTTTATCACAACCTTATTGTGTACAACAATAACCTCTGCATTACAGATACCTATTCTAATTTCTTAACCTTCAAGAAATACAGTTTATTTTTGTTTGTAACCACATTTAAATACAGCATTTGTCTTTGAAGAGGTCATCGTGATATCCGAAAAGATGACAATGGATTCAAATGACTGTATCCGTGACGTCTCTTTCGGCTTTGTCATGGAGCCAAAAGAGTTAGAGTAATTTATGTTAGTCTTTTTAAATTCTTGTTCGGGATGTTAATACAAGTGTTTTCAATGTAATATACCGACTAATGTTTGAATATGTCAAGGATATTGAAAAGGGATATGGTATAATAAATTTACCTATAGTAAAATTCTTATTCATGTATTTTTATTATGGCCAGTCTACGTCTTAGGCGACAACCCAAATATGCTAGCCTTAATTTGCCACAGCGAATTAGCCTTGCCTTATTGAAATGCTGCCAATTTTTGGGCTCGCTTTTGATTTTCACAGGATACACGGAATGTACATTGCTTTAGTTTATTGCAATTATTTATTAAGACAATTATTTTTTTATGGTATAGCTTAAACATACTAGTACCTACTTAAATTTTAATAATGTTACGTTATGAAAATACCTACAATAGTATCTATAGTTTCAGAGTTAAGTAACTTAAGTCTGACAGTCTGTATCTGTGAAATTTTGTGCCTATATCGATTGTAAAATTTAACAATATTTCCGAAATATCCCTTTAGTTTTTATTAGAAGAAATCTGGTCCGTTTGTCTAAGCTGTTAGCTTCTCTGGACGAAACTACCCATGCACATTTTAAAAAGTGGACATCTCGCCCGCAGGCCAGTTTTTGCGTGGGCCAGATGTCCCTTAACCCCATTTACAGAATAATTATTTATAGAATTAAACACTGATTTTGACGTAGTTATGTTCAGTTTTACTGTTATAGCCTAATTTTAGATGGAGTATATGTAATTGTAAAGGAGCCAATTTTCATTCATCATCATCATCATCATCATCATCAGCCTGTTTCAGTCCACTGCTGAACATATTAGGGCTCCCCAATTGCACGCTACCTGGATCTATTTCCGGCTTCTCGCATACAGCTTGTGCTAGCCGTCTTGCGCAAATCATCACTCCAACGTGCCTAAAGACGTCCTACACTACGGTTGCCGAGACGCGGTCTCCACTCTAGAACTCGTTTACCCCAATGGTTGTCGGTTCTACGGTTAATATAGCCAGCAAACTTCCACTTCAACTACACATTTTTATTATTGAAATGTAATTTATTTTATTTCGCCCAATTTTAGTTAAAAGTGTATAAATGCATTTTTAGCTTAAAGTCGATCAATTCTACATAAAAAATAATGTAAAAACTAGATAAAAAAAACAATTACAGAAAGATAGTTTTTTTAAATAAAAAAACGATAGTTATCCATATTTACCTAGTGTTATTTCAATAATATTTTAAGCAAGAATTGCACCAGATTAGGATAAAAATTGTCTTCAGAGTTAGCAAACATGTTTTTTATTTACATACATTTTTGTCCAACTCTATGGTTAAAAACTAAATCTGCGGGACTAAGATTTAGACTTGTAGAAATAGAGAAATGATAAGCGACTGCAAAACCACTCAACAATCTCAAACACTCTTCTTTACCATGTAATACTTAGTAATATATCGTTATCAATATCTCGACATGACTTACCCGATATCAATAGATCATTGACTCCAAACAGTTCAACATCAACAAGTCCGATCACAATCACAACACTCAAATCACATCGCCGGCGTTTTTCCAACGGGAAACATGCGGTCCGCCTGAATGCCGAAACTCCACTGAGGGGTGAAAACTCGAGGCTCTCCCTTTCCCGGACTGAGACGCGCGCATCTCGTACCTTGAGCACATGTTCCCATGTTCCCCTTATAAGTGGAAAGGTAAGAAAGGATATGATGGGTAATGACCGGCTGTGTCGGATTTTGTTGTGTCGTAAAACGTATGCTGTTTTCTTGAGTTGTGATCACATTCAGGAGCTCGTAACATTTTAGTATAAAGTCATAAATTATTGAAAAAATGGTGACGTAGGTATAATTACTTTGCTTTATGGCTGCACCTCCTTACGTATAGGGCCATGAACGATTGCCGTGATGTGACTTAAATACTAATATACTCGCATAATAGACAACGAGTCAGCTTGCGCTGTCAGAACGGTATCGTCTTCGTTTTATTAGCAGAGCGTTGTAAATGACTTCACGTGACTGTTAGCGGATCTCAATACTTTTCAAATACTCAAAAACTTCACTTAATAAATCTATTAATATCTAATATAGATAGGTACTAAGTATAATGGACCTTTACTGGTAGACCTTTACGGCCTACTATAGCTGCTTAAAGGCATCTACTGAAACAGTACATAATCTCTATGAAGTGTCAAGATTAATGAATACCACTGTATCACACGTCAGCCCCTAAATAAATTTTCGCGAGAGCAAAAAATTACGCACAATTAAAAGTTGAAGGTCCCAAAATTAACGACATACACTTGACAGTTGCGCAGCTTATCTGGCTTAATAGGGAAGGCTATATCTGTATTTTGTTCAGCTTCAGCTCGGCTATTTAATGAAATGGTCCGGTACTTAATTCCTTTGTTTCTTTTTCGTTAGAGCAGAAATTATTACCAGTTCCAATGTAAAACGCTTTTATATTCTCTAATTTTATTTAGGTTTGATTCGACCAATTTAGAATAACCAATAAAAAATGCTGAAGTTTACTTGGCACAAAGAATAAGCATTGCAATTCAGCGTGGCAATGCGGTCAGCATTTTGGGCTCGCTACCAAGTTACGAAGACTTGAACTTGTTTGAATAAGTTCCTTTGTGTTTTAAATATGTGTTTGAGTGTTTATAGTAAAATTTTAAAATAAAAAACAAAGTGTTTTTCTTATTTAAGATTTAGGCGCAGAAATGATATTCATTGTATCGTTTGGTGAAGCCTCGGTGTTTAATTCATAGAAAATTTGATAAAAATTCAATTAGTAGGTGGGTCCACAGGTCTACGCGATTTAATTTTATTTCACCACTTCCGGCCATTCGTATTTTTTCTTCGTTGGAGGTCTTTAAATTTGAATATTTATTTATTTATTTAGTTCTGACTACAATTATACTAAACTACATTAATCGTTATTCTTTATCTTAATACTTACCAAAAAATATTCATTACGTACACTTGTTATATATGCGGATTACGAACACCGGTCGCGCAACAATGTATTTTTCTTACTAAAAAAATGTATGCTAATAGTGCATACATTTTTTTAGTAAGAAAAATACATCTCTTTTACAGTGAAGAAAAACATCGTGAGGAAACCCATGGCTTAAAGTGTAGTGGGCTAATTGCGGAAACACACAGTAAAAACTTTAACTTTATATATGGATTAAAAATCCGTTTGATATAAAATTATTTATAGGATATTTTTATTACCAATTTTACGTAAAAACACGTTGTATGCGTAAAAACTAAGTAAGTAATTATTCAGAGCTACTTAGTCATAAATTAAGTAAAGCTTATTAACATAATTTCTCAAAGACTCTTCTGAGAAAACAGAATGACTCGAGTGTTTTCTTTAAGAAAGTAAAAATACTTACCATTACTGTACTAAGTAATTCTTGTGACCAAAATAAGTTGATATCCAAAAAATAAGTACATTTGCTCTAACAATAGCCACTCTTTCTGAGAATGGTGGCAAAATAGAGGTCTTGGTTAGATGGTTGAGCAAGATACGTTTTCTTCAAGGACTATTAATCAACGTCTCTGAAAGCCTCAGTGATATAGAAAAAAATTAACACAGTACATTTGCAGGTACATAAAAATATACAACACATTAGGATATAGGACATATATGTATCCACGTATTATATTATGTAGGTACTGTTTATATATGTTGTACATTATGAATGATTACAGTAAGCAACTTAATGTTGATGTTTCAACATTGGATTCACATTCCCATGATTTCCTTATCGTAGGGTCTATATCATCCCGCTAATAAAAATACACTACGTAAATTAAAATTAAATGTCGCTGATGGCTTAAATTAAAAAAAAAAAACGACTTGAAAAAAGGTCAAAAATAATAATTGCACCTGCATAATGTGAAGTTTTGTGTTTTTTAAATTATTTATATTAGATTTCTTTTTGCGATCGGGGATTCTAAATTTTGTAGAATTTAAATAAGAAGATCAAGGTAGACCCGATCATTTCAAAGCTTCTAATTCAGTATATTTATAGTGCAACAATCAATAACGTACTCGTAGGCGAATCAAATAAAGTCTAAAATACGTTCATCGTTTGACTTAAAAGCTACAGTATTTCGCCGATATTGTGACATTTAATCCATTTGCCCGAACGGTTCCGTAGTACTGCGCAGCTTCTAGTTCGAGACTGCATACAGACTCACAGAATTGGACGAAAAACTTTTTGGCTGCCGATAAGTCCTCAGTTTATCCTGAGGAAACTGTCTGTAAAGATAGTGAAACGTCAATACGGCATTACAACAATTAGATTAGATTAGATTAACTCTTTATTGTACCAAATTAAAACAAACAAAATAAAAATGACAAAATAAACAAATACATTAAAAATTACAATGCAATGCAATGCAATGCTGTTTAGAAATATTTTTCGAAAGAAAATATATTTTCAAAAAGTCCCCATGACAGGATTCGAACCTGCGCCCCCTCGTTCGCTGACCAGGCGAGTGCTCTAACCAATAAGCTACACAGGAATGACGTGTCATGTTATAATTTCTCGACCACATTACTCCTTGTTTATTGTTTAGCAACTATGGTTTGGTTTCAAGCTTTATATTTCTAAGTTTAATATGCCTTGAGCAATAAGAACAAAGAAATTACAATGCTGTATATAAAATTGACTAGATTAAAGCTGGAAATTAGTTTTATTTTAGTATTAATTAACTATGAACTGCACCTTGCGGTTTCACTCTTGTAAGTCCTGATCCCGAGAAAATATGGGGATTAAAAGCCTATGTGTAAATTTAGATCTCCAGCATTCTGCATGCCAAGTTTAATTGCAACTGGCCTATAAATTTTGCTTGAAGAAGTACCCATACTCTTAGATATGAACTATCTAGAATCTAGGACTATCTATAATTAAAGAAATGCATTCCAAAAATTTCCGCACCCGACAGGACTTGAACCTGCATCTCCGGAGATCCGTCCCGTCGCCTTTCCAATTTGGCCTGTTGGGTGCGAAATTTTTTAGAAACCATTTCTTTAATTATAGTCATCCAAATGTAGGAAACACTTTAAAATATATCAAAAACATTTAGGACTATCACTTTACAAAATATCTGTAGTCTATGTTAACTATTAGACATTGTACATATAATACTGGCGTACCTATAGCTACCTAAGCTATATGAGTAACAGACTTCATCCCTCTAACTTTGATTTGTAAGGCTTAATTTTCAAATTAGTCGCGGAAATTAATTACACCTAGGTATTCCTATGTATTCATGACTGAACGAGCTGTCTGGCCTCTTCTGAAGTGCATGAGTTTGAGTTTAGTTATGGATTCATGACTTACAATTTAATAGAATAAGTAAAGATTTAAGCCAATCGTCCAACGCCGAATGAACTAAGTGAGTTTAGCTTAGCTCTAAATAACTAGTTATGGCTAGTTTTTCAAACATGTTTACCGGAAACTAAGCCCTCTATGCATACTTGTTTAAAAACTGGCAAGCGAGGCCCGTTTGGCTTCAGAGCTGGATTAAAAATATATTAAAAAATTAATTCTTAAATTATATTTTATTTATAGTACTTAAGCCTGCACTGCACACTATTTTTAAAGAAAAGATAGACTAAGAGGCCTAAGTCGCATTCCCCGGATTGGATTGAGATGCGTTGGTTCGAATCCCGCCTGACGTAGACCGTGCGCTGTGTTTTTGTGGATATATCTTTTCTTAAAAAATAGTTCAATAAATTCTTTCTTTTGAAAAAGCTAAATGTATAGTAAGCGAAAGCTCGGTACTTTGAAATATTGCCCTAATAAAATAAAACACGAGTCAAACGCGGTTAATATTGTGTTTTTTATACAAAATCGCTAAACCCTGAGATAAAATTAATTAAATTCTATGTCAATAAGATGTCTATAAGAATCCAAACCAGGAAATCGTCCACAGCATAAAAAAATAATCATTCCTTAAATCCTCTAAAAACTCACTTAAAACTTCACGATTAACAAATCAATTATTAAAGTGTGCACTTAAAGGGAATTTCTAAAAAACGCCTAAGTATAAAGTTGTTTTCAAACGATATTGACAGGCTTTTAATCCCATGGCGATCCATTGAAGCCTGAAAAAGCAATGTGCCAACTGAAAATTCAGCTTACAGTTGTAATCTCTACATAAAGCGCAGCTGTCAATAGCTACAGACATATCAGGAGTTTTAATGGTGAACTTTTAAATGATGCATGAGATGAAAACAACACAGATGTATTTTGAATTTTAAAATCAATGATTTTGAGTACGAGGCCAGTTGAATTTGTATTCAGGTAACGTCAGGATATAGGTATGCTTTTGGGTTTAAATTTTATTTTGTAAAATCATGCAAAATGTTTTTCAATATATTACTTTTTCGGTTTTATTTGCGTTGCTTCTATTACATTATCCTATTCTCAGAATTTAATTACACGGCAATTCACTCGGTTGATATTCCTAAACATTGTATATTAAACAAACAACAAAACACCTGCCTAGTTATCCCAAAATAATGAAATGCTTAAAACACAGGAAAATTAAATTTTGCTCATCCTCACGTCTGCAATTAAAATTTCCAAATTCCTCCCCATTTCGTAAGTTTGAAGCACCGCCTATAACGTTGGAAGGTGAAAACTCGAAACAAATTGTGTTAAAACGTAATAGAAACTCGTTTCCCGTAAAAGTTTATATCAGATTACGTAGGAAATTCAATATTTAAGATTGATTCGGCAGATGTTTGAAGGGCAACCCGACATCTTGTGAAAAGGGAAAGATATCTGCATGAATTTGGTAATATGTAGTAGGTACTGCGCAATGAAGAATAAATGATTGTGTGCAGAAGTGGAAATACCAATCAAGTGTGAGTCGGACTTTATACTTAGACTTTGCTCAGAGTTACTTAGCACAAATTTGACGATGTCTAAACAATGTCAAATTTGTTTACATTGTTTTGACATTGTCAAATTCTGAGAATAGGATAATGTAATACAAAAATGCCTAAGCAACATTTTCTAATTCTTCTCGTTATTTTTTATTGGTTTTACATTCTAAATTAGAACAATTTAGACTTTGCTAAGCAAATACTTTGGATACTTGCGAAAATTGCTTTATAAATACCTAATTACATATTCGTTTATGTTATAATTGTCTTAAATCATAGTTTAATCTTAGGAAATTCTAAGCACGCTCATAGATTTCAGCCTCGGATTCGCGCACGAAGGTTTCTGTACCATCATCACAAAAAAACACGTTTATCACTATTTGATTACATATTATACCATTTGGTAGAAAATCTGCATTTTTAGATTCGTTGAACAAAGTTTTTGTTGCCAGAATAGAATAGCTTCAGCCACTTACGGAGTTACTTGTTAGAACTTCACGATACTGTCGTTTATAATTTAACATTTATATTTATATCTACATACATTAACTAAAAGAAAAACAAACTGTGGAGACAGCAATTAGTTATTTCTACTTATGAAAACAGTCGCGCCTTTATCAACTTTGTAAACGAGACGAATGTAAAAGCTTTTTATGGGACGACCAAAACTGGAAGGAAATGAAAGGAAAAAATAAAACGACTTCTATACTTAGAGTCGGGTGAATTTGCATGATATTACGACTCATCTGGCTCTCGCTCTAGATTTTCGTGTACAACAGTAAACGATCCGAAACATAAATTTGAATTTTCACTTCCATCTCCAGTTTGGATGGCTAATTAAATCAATGAAAGAACGCTTAAGTTGTTTTACAACCTTTGGTTGGATTTTGTTTAGGTTTTCTCAATTATTTTGGATTTCTTTGTTTATATTGTTGCAGATACTTCAATGGCAGCGTTGTTCAGTCAGAAGGATTTAAGAAAAATTACCTACTTCAAAAAGTACCAAATAAATCTTAACTATATACAGTACTAATTTGTCTGTTATGTTTATAAACTGAAGTCGGGCAGCTAAACGACAATCTTGACCCACCCAGAAAAACTGCCCGACTTAGGATAACTGCATTCTTGGATGCTATTCTGACCATCATTCTAAAGGTTCTTATCAGATCATCACCACATTAAAATGGGACCAACTAGAAGCTAATACCTTTCTACCAGAAACATCACATTCAAATAGAAACATTCATCAAATAAACACATTACATTAGGAAAGTCGGTTTAAAAAAATCAAATTCAGATCATGACCACAATACTTGCCGATGTACCTATGTCAAATTGGACCAACTGATTGATACAAAATTTACGTGGCAGACTGACGTCAAACAGTCTGTCGCGATAAGCAAGACCTTCTACAAGATAGGTACTGTTGCTCGTCAGAGTTCCATCTATATAATAAATAAATAAATAATAAATAATAGGCTTAAGTTTGGTGCAACATCGTCGTGTCACTTATTGTGTTCAATAAGCTTGGTGTTCTTAGTAATATTTTTTTGTAAGAAAGAAATCCAATACCTCACTTCTTACTTCGCTACATAATGGCATCAGAACGTCATATGAGACTAGAAAAAGAATGGTCGCCTGATTGGTATGCATTTCAAAGTGGTCTCTAATGGACGAGCTTTACCAATTCCAAAGTCAAACTCTTCGGGAAATTACTCACACATCTTTAAAAAAGAGATAAATCAAAATTCAAACGTCGTTCTATACCCACTATATAAGCATTCTAAGGTTTATTGTATTTTTTAATCCGGTATGTTTTGTTTATATACAACCCGCCTACTAATAACATGTTACATAATATATATTACCTTGTTATAAAAAGATTCTACTGTTACACATTACCTATTAACTAGCTGCGACCCGGGGTTTCACCCGCGTAAGTCCCGTTCCCGCGGGAATATCGGGATTAAAAGTAGTCTATGTGTTAATCCCGGTCCCCAGCTACTTATATTACAAGTTTTATCGCAATCGGTTCACACATAGACACAAACATACATGCACACATACAAACTTTCAGCTTTATAATATTAGTAGGATAGGTTAGGATGTAATGTGTAAGATTTCCACATGCGTAAAATGCACCTTCATATATATTATTATGTTGGTAAGTACACTCCACCCTCATAAATGAACCGTGTAACCGTTGCATGTGTAGATAAATACTTGTGACTAAACACCCTGAGGCATCCAATTTGCAGAAAAAGAATCCCACAAACAATGTTTTGCTCGAGATCACACCATGCACTATTCGAATTCTCTCTCCAAGGAGGGTGGAATCAATTTAAATTTTAACTCGTACTTAATACACCCTTGTTTTGCGTCTAAGTGGTGTGTTCGGAACACCCTCTATTTTGGGAAGTGAGTTAAGAAGACAACATTGCTGAGTGGCACCGGTAATTCTGTGACGTGGTTTAATGACTTTTTAGTAGAAAACTTGAAATTTGAAAATAAAGAATTGTATTGGACGCACACTAGGGCGGGTCACTCTTGTATGGAATTTTTTTCATATTCGATTTTTTATTTATAATAGCGCTTAAAATATGATATGTAAGCATAAATGACATTTTAGAAAGTTTCATACCATTTGGACATTATCTTCTGCCTTCGGATCCACTTTGAATATTCGAAAAAATCTTAAATTCGACCTTTTTTATAACTTAAGTTACATTTTTTATGTAAGTTAAAATAAAAATTACATGTAATAAATTCACCCTTACTAGACTCTTTTTTATAAAAATTAGCAGTTTTGGCGTATTATAAACTAATATAAAAATCATTCATAGGGCTTTCATTCCAGTCGAAAATCCTTCTTGCGCTCAAAATTGGGGTACAAGTTTATGCGACTCTATTCTGCTTTAATGAAATCCAGTATGGCTGATTTTATAGTCAGAGTTGCTGCTGTCGAGTACTAATGTTACTGGCTTTTCAGTTTAAGAAGTATGACAAGGTAAACCTAAGAAATATACTCGACTTTCGATACTTTCGAGCTACATGAAATTCAAGATTTTCGTAAAAAACATCTTTTAAAACCACAGGTATATTAATTGGTTTATTTATTTAGGTTTACCAATTACGATATGTTTCTAGTAAAATAATGAATCGATTTTAATATCTGGTGCCCTAATATGCTTCAAATACGTGTTTGAATATAAGAAGTTTGTTAATTAATGTAGTAAAAAACGTTTATGTATCTAAAAAGTTTTTCACGGTTTGACAGTATTGTAGTAGGATTTTTCAACATTTGTGATAGTTGCTTCATTCAATAATGGGATAAATATTGGCATAAGATTTAGAATTAAGTGAATTTTAAAGATTATTTCCCATTTCCTCCATATTCACAAGTGGGCAAAGTTTTATACAAACCGTGAAGAGCGTACACATTTGCAACGTACGTATTTGAAATTATTAGACTATTTATAGGATCCAGTATAGAGAGTAAAAGCCTAATGATTTGATCAACTCACGTAAGCCAATGAAAATCAAACATTTTGCCATGTAAGGTACCAAGTATCAAATAATATCAAATAAAGCTGCGCCTAAATCACGAAAATGTTTTAATTGTTGTTTTATTTTTTTATTGAGTTATTAAGTGACAAACTTTAAAAATTGGTTTCATTCTACCATTAGAGTAAGTCTCGTTACACGTTTGTAGAGTTTAACAACAATTTTTTCAACAACAACATTAGTTGCTTCAGGAAAAGTTAGTTCTTTTTGGGTAATTTTTATTTTGCAAGATATGCCTCATCAACTTCAATTTTTTATTAAAGAACATAAGTTATTAGTAAATTTTGATTAAAATCATTTATATTACAAAATACGGAGCCTTTCCAAACACTAATATTACAATCAATGACAATAAATTACAATTATTTAACTTTTGTTCTGGTTAGCCACAGAACAAAAATGATAACGTTTTCAGTATGAGTTCAAAACTTATTTACGCCTCCTAATATTAATATTATTGTACAATTTCGAAGTTTATTGATAAGTATCATAAATATTAGGTTAACTTAAAAGCTTTATTCGGTCTCAGAGGACATTTTATGTGCCCTAATATCTGTTTGATAAGGATACAAATTTTCTCAAATCAACAAAACTTTGAGGTCAATCCGGAGGCAGATGCACTTGAGCTGTTACAATAATATTTTGCATACGTGATATTAGCCCATAGTAGACAAATAATTTTACTATTAGAAAACAAAAATCGAAAACAAGTTTTTTTGACCCGGCCTAACGCACACGGGAAGTGTGCGTTTGCCAGGCAAGCGAGGGGTACAGGTTCAAATTCAGTCATGGGAGAATTTTTGATGATGCATTTCTTCTTGCAAATGTTTTTTTTTCTCTTTTTAATATTCAATTGAAATGGAATGACTTGTGATTTGAGTTTTTTTACTCTCTCTCTTGTGACAATTTTGATGTTTGCATGCCACATGTTGGTATGTGAACTATATTTTTAGATTTAAGATCTGCTGTACCGTACTTTATGCAATAAAATATCTTTATCTTTAAAAATATCTATAATTTAAGAATTTAAAAGGAAAGTGAATGACGAAATATATAGATCTCCACTAAGTACTATTCTTTTACCCGTATTATGTCCGTTTACATTCTGAATAGGATTATATTGAATAGGACAACATATTAGGAACATTTATGATGTATCTATCTCGGTTCTCTAAGAGCACATCCTCCAAAGATCTACAAGAATATATTCGGACCAATGGCAAGAAGCAATTGAATCAGAAGTCGCATGCCTCGTTCTCGGGTGGTTTTGAGCTAGAAGCACTGGAGTCGCAAAGGAAAACCAACTTTAAATCTTTCGTGCTTCGGTTCCCAGCACCGCTTAGGGACGTCTTCTTTGCCTCCGACTTCTGGCCAGCTGGCATAGTCTACCGACGCTTTAGGGAAGCGCGACCGAAGATAGAAAACCCTAAAACCTAATTTTAGATCTATTTATATTTTATATGTATGTTGGTCTGTAAGGTATATATTTACAATTTGAATTATTATCAAATGTTTTGTGTTATTGTATTAGTATCTCAGTTCCTGCAATACAAGCTTCTGTTTAGTGTAGAGCCGATTTCTAATGTAATTTAATAAATGTTTGGTAAGATTTCATATTAATAAATAAATTCTAAATTCTAAAATTCTAAATTTAAATTACGAAACATTTCAATTCGTTCAATAATCTTGAAAAATATTTGAAAAACTTATTTATTTATTATTTATTGTAGATTTGAAGTCAGTACCTATTTAATTTTAATAAATACATAAATTTGTGATCTCAAGCTTCAGTATTAGTTACTTACGTAACTACATAGTAACCATATTATTATTATGTTACTCTCGAAGACTAGAATACAAAACAATTTAGTGCATCGTAGCACTTTCTGAAGTCGCATAAACGACTAAACTCTCTGGTTCAATACGTTCAAAAACCTTCTGAATATAAACTAAGCTCATTGAATGCACTGCCGTCTGTATGTATATGCAAGCTCAAATCCAAATAAAAATTGTTACGTAATCTGTACTTGACTTGAAAACCTTTTTGTTTTCTATACAATTTTTCGATGTGATTTTACTTTAACGTTGTTATGTCTACAAAGTACGATAAGATAGGTACTTATTTAGAATATTATCTATATCTACATACACAACCCATCACAAAGCACATAAAACATAGATTTTCCCTCTGTTTCTGATATAATTGGATTGAAATTAAAATTTATTGGTTTTAATCGCGTGGTGTTTATCATTTTTAGTATTTTTTTAATGTATTTATGCAATGCTTTTTAATGTATGTTTTTTAAACGTATCGAGACCTTTACTTATTATTTTCTTTTTCAGGGTAGACATAAAACGTACAACATATTAAATGTTTAGATAAAGACATCGTACAGTCACAGTTTCGTATTGCGAGGTCTATAAGAAGTTTTTAATGCCTCCGATCCGCTCGCAGTGGAAACCCTGCGTTATATTGATTATCTAATACAAGAAGTAAAGTTTATTTATCAACATCGAGCTGCACTAGTACGGTCCTGCTTTTGATCAGTCTCTCGTGAAAATTCCTCTGCCATCACTTGAATACTTGATGCAATTGCAAAGTTTACGTATAACGTATATTCCGTATGACTAGTATAGGTAGGTATATATCACACAATTTAATTTTCCTTGTGTTAGCTCTGACAGATGTTTGGAATCTATAAAGTTGCAACAAAATCCATAGCCCGCGATGTAATATTATGTCGTGGGTTTTGGTAAAAAGGCGCTACTGTTTTTGTTACAATCGCTAAATTACTTAGGCGGTTAAACACCTGTCTTTGTTATAATCGCTAAATTACTACGGCTGACTTGCGCTGCTATACTTAGTAAGGGCTAACTAAATAACTAACGTGGTAACTCTTGTGATTGGTCTTGTCACATGAGTTAGCATAGTTGTTTAGTTAGCCCAGGCTAATTATAGTAGCGCAAGTCAACTTATGGCGGTTAAAACGCCTACTGCTGTTAGCTATATCACCTAAACCTTAACTGCTAGTTATGGCGCTTTTTTATCGTCTTATTTTGAAGTAGGAAGTAATTACGCTATTTTTTATAGGTGTGGTCACGGGTCAAATTCTTACTATTATAGAAAAACTATTACTATTATTACAGAAATCTATTATAGGTGGCCATGGCCACCTATAATAGCTTTCTGGCAGACAAACTTGCAGTATTTTTCTTCTAGCCATAGCTGACAAGGCTCGAAGGTTCTTGCTGGGTAAGCTTACGTCTTCAATGTCCCGGAAACTACAGCGCTATAAGAAGCATCAATGAAGTTGCGACATGGAAGTAACACAGGAACTTACTCAGTATTTAGATACCAACTCAAACTATGTTAAACTATCAACATTAAGCATATTAAGATAAACTTTATTATTGCTTTTATTGACTCTTCTTATCTCCATCAATAAAGAAAGTTTTAATTGAAATTAATTAACTGACATAAAAGTCATATTAGGGCGATAAAGTTCAATCTTATCTTAATTATTTTATCCAATAAGGAAACGGGTGCCATATTGTGTTTCCTACCTGATATTTACAATCTATACAGCTTAGTTTCTATAAATCTATAGAGTTATAGATTTGCGAGTAAACTGTTAAACGCACAAGCAAGCTCGCTACACCTTGAGTCGATCGCACTTTGGATACAAATTCGTTGTAGAACCAATTTATCGTCGTTAGCGATTGATTTGTTTACAAACTATGTGTCGCTTGACTATAGACAGATAAATGTATAGGTGTCCAGTATTTTAAGACTTTGTCGAAGTGATCAATTGAATGCAAATAGGTATAACCATTTGTCTATGAAGAAATTTAATTTGCTTTAATTTTGTTCTTCTATAGAACTTTAACATTACACTTTGATGATACCGGAAGGAAAGTTTCAAGAATCAAGAATTTTTATTGTTTAAGTGATGTACATAATGATCTTAAATTAACACACATATTTTGGATACAATCACTTACTCACTACAGGCATATAATAATTTAAATTAGGTTCATTAATCTATAGTAATTTAAAAACTGATACAATTTATACTTAATGAATAATCGTGTCTGTTTCTTTTAGTATTCTTACGAGTAAATATCACTAAGGTTTGATTTGACTAAATAAAAATAAGTAATGGATACCAAATAAAAATAAATGCACGATATTGCATTAATAATTATTATACGACATTGCATTGTTTTGTAATTATCCGTAAAACTCGTAATTTTTTCGATCGAACAGCGAGAGTCACTCGAATAAAACACGATTTATGTTTGGCATTGCTATATTTGTTGTTTATTTCAACTTGGTCGAATCTAGCCTTAATGTTAAAAAAGAGACTTGAACTTGAGGCTTGAGACAGAATAAAAAAAATGTAGCTAAGTGAATTACTTCATGAAAGTTCCAAGTCTGAGAGAAAATATTCTACGCAGCCGAGAGGTTCAATTTATTTAGCATAATATTATGATGATAGCATTAGTGTACAGGACATCTATCTTAAGAAAAAGTGCTAAAATGAAATGTGATATAAGTATGATATTATTCAGATTAAAACTAAATCAGCCTCGATCATCAGGTTGCATGGAAAAGAACGTTTTCAGCGACAATGCCGCCCATTGTGCTTCCTAAATTTAAGCTGTATTTGTTTCTATCTATTTATCTTGTAATTTATATGGTGTGTACAATAAAGAATTTATTTATTCCTTCATCATAAAATAACAATTTAATTTACATTCAAACCTTATTTTAGGTCATAACAAACGGCTATGATAATTACGTTATTTCTAGTTTAGGATACCCATTATTGGCTTTTCTATTTTTATTGTGTCGTTAGTATACATTGATAGCTGTTGGTTTCCCTAAAATGCAAACAAATAATAACTAATAATCATACATGCAATACGCAATAGGAAAATAATGGCAAAATTAATGTAATTTTGTCAGTTACAATGATGTTAATATGCACATTTGTTACGTTTTGTTATTTTAATTTGATATTAATTTCTATTTTGGAAACTGAATTTCTAGTAACATCGAGTATAGAACTATAACAATTATATAATTAACTGACGGCCCCTGTGGTGCGTCGGGCGTACACCCGACTGCAATGCAGAAGGCTGCGGGTTCGCATAAAATCTTAAAAAAAAACAGAAAGTCAAACCTAAAAATATAAAAATAAGTAATACTAAAATCAACTATCAACTTCAATTTGCCTTTACTTTCAAAGCTTATTCCAAATTTCGTACCATCTCTATCATTAATTTTCATGCTAAAAACCTCAATAAATCTTAAGTGTATATTTCCTAGCTGCTAATGGCCACTCAGTTGCCTTATGCAGGTGTTTAAGTATTTATTTATTCAAAAACCAACCGGTAACTACAGTTGCAAGTAATGCTTTGGGCGGGACCATGGTTTTGTTAGGCTTTGAATGCACTTTGATTGTTTTCTTTTGGTTTGCATTATTTTGTTTAGAGAAATAAATAGGTTGGTTATTGAATGTTTGTTCAAAGGAATAACATTATGACTAGCTGGGCCTTGAGTTGCATCCACAATATCCTGACATAATAGTAAGTGAATAAATCGAAATAAAATTAATCTATAAGTAAATGTAGGTAATTCAGGTATTTAACTTTTTCGTCGTAATATGATTGCCCTCGATTTCTCGGGATTGTTTTCTTTTAAAAGATAAACAGATGCTCATATGGAGTTGCAATAAAAATCAGCACCAGTTTGGATGCACCTAAAGTTAATAGTCTTGTGACTTTTCTATTATAAGATTTGATGTACTTACATTACATACGCGTGATACTGGCCCAAATTGCACAGTATTCTTGACAGAAAGGCCATAACTAGTTAATTGAATATAATATTAAATGATATCATAACATAATTTGATTATAACACATTCAGAAAACGTTCTTTTACCTTTCGTGTAGTAAAATAAGTGAAATACATAAATAAAATTTCCGATATTGCCTGCAGCCATTTTCAAGAGCAAGGTGCGCAGTTGTTTCACCTGATCATTCCATTTATCCTACATACATGGAACAATACTCCGTTCTAGGTAGCTAGAATATCGCCTGAAGACACATTAATATATTTTACATGGAAAAAAAATTCAGCTTGCATTCGAATTTGTAAAGATTTAATTTCTTCTATGATTTTCGCGATTTTGCATAATAAAACACTTTATTTACCGGGTTTAATCGCGTTTTATTAATGATTTTTAAACGATCAAGCTTTTGCCAACTTTACAGTTGGCTTTTTTAAGGTTGACTGAGATGTAATTCGTCTATTTGAACATTTTGAATGTTAAAATAGACGATTTTTATTGTAAAGATTACTCTCTGTTTCTCTTTCTCTGTCACCTGAGCAGTTTCCGTCATTTCGGGAACCCAGGATCTGCTAAAATCTAGTTTTTTGGCATATTAGGCACATTTGGTCATTGACTACTTTCTCATCTGATCGATGTTCCCAGTTGTGTCCCTCTCGGAAGCCCAGTGTCCACTTAAATACCAAATTATCTGCGTTCGGCTCAGAGGTCATCATTGACCACTTTCTCATTTAAGCTAAGTTCCGTTTGCATCGCTTTTCAGCCCAGGTCCTTAGGACCAAGCCCTTTATCCGCCACCGCCAGGGGAGAACCTTAAGCTTGCTAGTCTCACTTAGATCCTTTCGCCTTCGTAATTATTAAACTGAACTTAATAAACAATCGAAAGTAACGAATAAAACAGCAACAAAAGGTAATCATCTCTACTCCCGGGGTAAATGACGTTGTCAACTGAAATAAAACGAAATGCTAATTCCAAGATGGGTTCCAAAGAACCACAGCTTGAACGTCAGATCACGGAGTCGATTCATTATTCGCAAGGTAATTTATGATCTTCGAAAACTCCATTATTGGAGATACTGAAATCTCAGGAGTGGCATCACGTAGTATAATCTTGAGGAGTGAGCATACATTCATACAGATGTATTTATAGATTAGACTCGTATATAAATACGGCTGAATGTAAGCAGAGTATGTAACACTTGAATTTCATAGGCAAGGAAAAACAGTCTCCGAAACGCCCATTTCGCCTATTTTAACTGACCTAAAAACTTAAGGCGGCGATAGATGATAATCAACGGTCCTTGTCCGATTGCATATAAATGAGCGAGATGGAATTGCATGAAAAAACCTACAATTTCTCGTAAAATCAATAATTAACGAAGATAAAAATAATATTTTTATAAAATACGATGAAGGGGTTCTAGGTATTGTATTTTCTAATATTATGATGCCTATAAGAAAATATAGCGGTTAAAGATTTAGAAGAAAAACTGATTTATTTTGTAAAACAGGGGTAACTTTGCCTGTATAATAGTGGTATTTAATAGTAGTTTATGCACCGAGGTACTAAAGTCCTGTCTTATATAGCGGGCGTCATATTGAATCCAAAGCGTACGAAGGACTCTAGAGGGTTAGCTCCCGAGCGCAGCGAGGGTGTTAAAAACTTAACTCCTGAGCGAAGCGAAGGACTCTAGGTATGTACCTAGAGTCCTGAGTGAAGCGTGGGATTCATGCGCCCAAGATAAAGACAGACTTTAGTACCGAGGTGAATACTTTACTTTACACATCTACTGCGAGATAATAAAAGGGCTACAAAAATAAGCATTTAACTAACAACATAAAAATAGATTAATGCAACGTATGTGAAATATATTGACAGCTCTTTATTAATTAAATTTAACAATGTTACAACAAAATGACGAAACCACACATCGGCCTTAGCTGATGAAAAAAAAAGTTGGGGCTTTATACTAACCAAAACTTTTTACTTTACCCTTCCGTCCATGAAAATAGAAAAAAATAGCCCAGTTTTTATTTTTTTTATGTGTTAATGTCTAGGTGGCCAGTTCGAAATGGCCGTATGCTACCAGAACCTTAGTTCCAAATTTAAATTACTTTATGCCCTAGGTGCATAATGAGCACTTTATGCACCTAGGGAATAAAGAGTCGCTTTACGTTACCCTTTTTGGTCAAATAAAGTAACTTTGTAGAGCAGTAGGTGTGTAAAGTTATTTTTTATTGTTTTTGAAATGAAGGGGACACTTCTTGTATCATGTACAATAACATAATACATTGTTTAAAGATCTATTTGATACCGGCTATGAAGAAAACTATTCAATCGGTAGGGATTTCACATGAGTCGCGTCCTTAACACTCGCATTTCATAGACAAGTCAGTTTTATATTTTGACTAAGCAATACGTTGTCACTTTTATCTAGTGTTAGAGATTTAGTTCGCTCTAGAGCCCAGTTTGGCTATAAACAGTTGACCTACAATTGACGTACAGGAGATCCAAAAAATATTATTTTGACATTCATTATCTGTCACCCAATAAAGTAATGACCGTGCCAGGCGTTGCTTAACCCGCACGATTTTACTAATGAACTCTTAAATATACGTATAATAGCAAATGCAGATAATATTACGATTATGGCACGTAAAATTAAGCCTCCAATTCAGTTCTGCTCCAAATGAATGCAAAAATAAAATTGGTGAATAAAATTCACACCCAAGCGTTTCTTTTATCTCGAGTCATTCCGTACAGAGTAGTATAACCACAAAGTGTAGAGACAAAAGCCTCTTTCATTAGTCGCCGTGAAAAATCTGTATTTTCCCCGAAACGACAAAAGTTTTGGCAGTTCTCTTGAGTAAATCCTATAAATCAGGTTAATTTATAGAGAAGAATACCTCAGAACACTCGAGGTTGGATTACGAGGTCGGTACTTGACAAATGCTTAGAACTTGGTTTTTGTTAAGATTCTAAAGTTTTGCGATGAAAAATTTGCTTTGTTTTCTACGACACTTCTATTCTGTAATCGAATGGTTTGGATAGGTAATGAATGATAATATTATATTGATTTCAGTACGTTATATCAATACCCATCAAATAGTTTGCTAATACGACGACTGCTGATTGATTAATAAAATTCAACCCTAAACTCGACCCCAATTGAACCTTATCAATTCTAATAATTAACTAATTAAAATCCAAGCCAATAAGGCAGATAAGACCATTGACATCAGCTTTCCCTCGAAACTGAACCAAGTATGAATTTCACTCGAAAATCTTAGCTATATTTAAGTATTAATTCATTCATTACGTTTCCAGAAGATTGTCGAGTTTAAATTACAAAATGACACATTAAAATTTCAGTCAATCTCAATATACTTATACGAGACTGAACGTGAATCCAATCGGGTTCCATTTGGTGTTCAAACTTTGCTTCTTCGATTCCCAAAAGTCAAACAAATCAAACCAACCACTTAGTGGAGGACTTTCCTTCTTTCTCTCAAGACGACAAACTTTAATTGTTCTTTATGAATCTTTAGATTTACTCTGTATCTTATACGATTTTCCTACAAAACGGCTAAATTAAAATGGCTAATGTATGCATCCTCACAAGAAGTTTTCTTGCTTTTAAGTAAGTACTAGAAAGCGAATGGAATAATGAAACGGAAATCGGAGTTATGAAATGAATTGAAAAATGTTAAATATAGTTTATTTCATCAAAAGAAATTAGATAACAGAATATTGAGGTCTATGTAAATAAAAAAACACCTGTGCGTGTAGTCCTAATCATTGTGTGAAAAAATAATAAATATATAATCCGCAAATTCTACAAATAAAAGCATTTCTTAAACCAAATAAATTAACTCAATTTATAAGATGTACCATTGTAAATTTTGGGACAAAGAAACATTGCGAAAAAAAAAATACAAATTTAAAATTATAGATACGTAAGTACAAATTAGCACTCAAAATATTGAACTATAACATTTTAAGTTCCTATATACGTATTGTAACTGTTTTTGAGTGTTTATAATAAAGTGATATCAAACTATAATATCATAATCCAAATACTATTCATTCGTTGTGAAATAAAATAGGCGGGTTCTGAAATAATTTTATTTTTAGAACATAACTTGTCAAATTTTGTACTCTGTTCACAAAAATTATTAACCACACTCTCCTGTAACAATTTTGCAGTGAAACTTTTTACGTTGTCGGTCGGTCATACATTACTGGTTTTCTTAGAACGCTAGCCGGTTTTTGTTTTTCCTATAGGGCAATATTAGCTGTTTTTACCCGGACTCATGTTATGAGTTTCGTAAAAGAAATTCTATCAGAATCGTCACGCGCGACATTGTTGTTGAAGGTACGTGTTTTCGTTTTTCTCCGTACGTGTTTCTGGATATTTTAGTAAATAAAATACATACTTCGATAATTAGCACCTCAGATTTGATGTGTTTTGTACTTTTAGTACATGACCATAACGTGTAGTTTGATAATGGGTTTAAAAGACCTACTAAATTAAGATAGATCATACCTAATAAATCTTTAAATGTTATTTTACTTATCAAAAAAACAAAACCTTTCCATGCAGCCGGGTAAAAAAGGAATGTTTCCTTAATGCTAAGTTTCCCATCATCAATATTAATGAAACTTTTCTTCCAACCACGGTTTTTTTCCACCCTGTATTTATATAATAGGCCCTAACCCGCTCTGTATATAATAGATATATATTTTCAACGATATAAACCTATAAACCCCTAGTGGAAAAAATCTCGCAAATTTCAAGCATAACTTACTATGATTAAATTTCCTAATTGAGACCATGGTATCGTTAGTAACTACGATTATAATTCTAATCTGCGATCAAGCGTTGATTGGCTTTGTTAGTCTGAGAGCGATGTTGAATTAGTATCGTTATGGTGTCTGTGTCGACATAAGGGCACGCCGTTGCAAAGAGGTTCGTTTTAAAGTTTATCAAGTACAAGTTATTGCCGTTTCCAATTCTATAATTTAATAAGAAATATAGATAGATATCCAGATGACATATATGTACACAAACCAAAGCAGAGATTGTTAAAACACAGAGAAAACATAGATATACACGTAGAACGTTGCTCAAATTTGCGACTTTATCGGTAAAAGCGTTTTTCTTAAGGCCACCTTTTAAAATTAACTAAAAGCTACCCATTTGATCCCTTTTTTCCACACTGTCACTAGAAACCTATAAATAAGTTCAACATATTAATGATGACAATCGGTAAGTATTTAGAATAATTAGCAGTGCCCTGCTGTTAAACTCGCTTAGGTTCCCATCCCGCGTGCAAATTGGGATAAAAATACGTGTTTTTATGTCTCCAGCTATGTACATACTGAGCAACATCATAATTGCTTATGCGGTGAATGAGCAGCTAACACTTTAACTCACAAACTTTCCCAATCCGTTGTAGTACCATTCGTGAATCCAGAAACAAGACTATACATTATAATATACCCAAGACTATATCTACATAATAGGCACTATAAGTAGATAGGCAAGTATGATATACAGAGTGTAATGAAGTTAATTAATCCGGCTTAAAATATTTAGTTTCCCGCGAAATGGAAAGCCGTGTTCATTAGAGAATGAATGATTCTACTTGGGAGTGTGTTAGTGTAAGTAGGTATAACACGCGTCGAGGCGACAACTACTGGGTAAACTGTGGTAAGGTATTAGTGAACTATTATGTACTTACTATGTAGGTATAAGTAGATTGTGATACTTGGCTTACATGAATGGTAAAGTAATGAATTGTGTCATGTTTGTGTCGTAACTTGTCATACTAGAATGTGTTACGACGTTTCGCCAATGTCTTTTTCCTATGTGCGTTTTAAAATCGTTCTTACGGTAAAGGAAAACATCGTGAAAGAACCCACGGCGTAGTTAGCTCCAGATGTATTGACATTTTATTTTCTCTGAGCATGACTGACAAACTGGGAGAGTGGGTATAGAGGCTGGGAAGCGTACTCCACCTAACAATGTCCCAGGCACTACAGCACCAAAATTGCTTGCGCTGTGATCACTTATCACCTATAATTAGATAAAACGGCCAATTTATTTACTACATTTCACTTTCAGCACCGGAGTGTACCAATTTCACTGAGTTTGATAGAATTATAAACCTCTTTTATTGCACAAACCAGAGTTAACCTTAGACCTAATTTGCTTAGGCTTCATTCGACCAAACTGGTATAAAAGCTAAATACTCCGCATAATCAGAAATTAAAATTTTTCGTTCTACAACACAATTCTGAAGCACAAAATTTCGGATTTTTTACCTAATTTGATTTCACCCTGAAATTCTTCAAAAAATCAACCCCTTCCACAAAACATATTTCCCTTACAAAATGCAGTTGAGCGTCGCCAGATTTCCGCTGTATAATTTCATTCCCGGCTTCAGGGTTTCGAATAATTTCATTTTGGCTTGAGATCGTTCACTAAACATTACAATGAAAAATATTTTCTTGTTTGAATTATTCATTTCTATTAGTACGAATTAAAAAGAGAATTCATAGCTTAATATTTGCGTTGCATAGTCTTAAAATGTACCTAATGTTTACTACTTCTACGTACGACTTAATTAGCGTAAAAGATCTTAATCCTTTATAAAATTAAAAAGAGGGCAACTTCCTCACCTTAAGTGCCTACATACCCACTTCAAATCAGAGACTGAATGAATATCTGTACAATATTTTTCTGTATGACGTCCTACCATTAAGGGGCCGTAGTAGGCCAGAACTGATGTTTCTAGGATGAATTACTACAAAAATTATTTGAAATAAAAGTTTTTGAAACCATATTTATTTAAGTCGAGGATATTTACTAACACGTGAATGTCGTGAAAACACGATTCCTGAAAATCGATAGAAAAAAACCACCTCTAAATTGTACAAATAGGTGATATTACTCAGTCAATATTGTACGAAAACTAATAAAACTTTGTATAATTGAACTTTTAAACTTAGCTCCAAACAGGCAGTGAATGTATTGAATTTCAAGATTAACGTTTAGTTATCTTGAAAACAAAAGTCTCATCTTACGTCCTTCACTTACATCTGAAATTCGCTAGCTTTATCCCTGTCACGCTGTTAGGGTTATATAGGCCCTTAAATTCCGGTACTCAAAAATAGCAGTACAGATATTTTTTGTTTTAAATAACATCCATACTATATTTCGTTAGCGGAAAATTTTGATACAGATATTATTGATACTCCTATTATTAATGTATTTCGATCATTCTCGATTGTCTTTATGTTTAAATTATAAATTTTTT
Organism: Idaea dimidiata; assembly: GCA_949358125.1. Classification (NCBI taxonomy): domain Eukaryota; kingdom Metazoa; phylum Arthropoda; class Insecta; order Lepidoptera; family Geometridae; genus Idaea; species Idaea dimidiata. The sequence goes on along the minus strand of OX442339.1, from coordinate 5,714,442 downwards.
ATTGGTACAGCAATTAAATAAGGGTTAAATAACTGTGCTGGAAAATATAAGTACAGAAATTTTCACAGTGTATATATTTGAGTACTGATATTTTACTAGTCCTATTAAAGTACAAACTTTTTGTCTCCTCTTTTATTTTAAGTGTAGATAGATAGATAGATTAGCCTCTCGAGATGGGAACTCGTATGGCCTAGTTGTTTAAGCCACAGAGACGCGAGTTCAAATATCGTCGCGAGTGAACTTTTGAAGATGATTTTTTCCATTAAAATATTTCTAGTAGTTTAAACTATGTTTTGTTTTACCATTGGCATGTCATAGTCATGCTGGACAATGGATAGAATTATATCTTAATGTGGGCAAATACAGGCCGCCGAAGAAGAAGAGAGAAGTGATTATTTGTTAAAACGTATCAAAAGTTGCGTTAACTATACATTCGCAAACCGCGCGAAGTGTTCTAAAATTCGGAACAAGCTCTCGGCATCCATAATCGCTTTAGTCAGGAAATTGTCGTCAGTATTAGGAAATAATGTCATTAAAACAGCTTTACCCGCCGTGATTGATGCGAGTTCATTCGATGTTCATTACCGCCGAGCTCGAGACGACATCAATGCTATTTCGATTGATAGATTCTGTAATAGAACACGTTGGTCTACTTTGTTGATGAATTTATTCTATTTATTTAGTTATTAAAGCATATTGAATAAGGTTTTTGGGAGGTAGAGGAGGTGACAATAGTTCTAGTCGATGCTTTGCTCAATATTTCACAATATTATGCCAGTATTGGAATATTACTGATTAAGTTAGATACAACTAAGTAAATCCAAAATAACCATGCTAATTTGATTATATTATGTTTATCTACTTACTAAATAATATTGAATGTTTTTAGGGAAGAAAATCACAATGATTTTTTAAAAAATTGATCAATATCTATCTTTTTCGATGTTATGCTTGATATTTTGTAATATTTCTACTGCTGCCGCATCTATATACGAGTCTAATATTTACTTGTCTTTAAAAATATGTTTGTCACGGCGCCCGCGCCGGCGCGACGTCTCTGACGTTGAATATTCTTTATAAGAACGAGACAAATTAAGGCATTACTTAACCAAAGTAATTACTTACACACATCTATAAATACGGCTAGTGTTTTAATGTTGTGGGTAGTCATTACTAAATCCAAAATACCTATCCATGTTGATTTATAATTCGGTAGAGTTCTAAAAGTTACTGAAAATCAACCTAACGTTTTAACTTTTCTTTTCAGTAACAGGTCAAGTTGTTGTTTTATTAAAACCTTTTTTTATTTAAATTGTTTGTTTTAATAAAACGCAGGGTTTTTTTTTGTAATTTAAAGAATAATAGAATTTTTCGTAATAAAATGTTGAACTCAACTTGCTTAACTTAAAGAAGAAATTATCTTGTATATTCTTTTCTACGAATATCCATAATTGTTATAAGGAAAGAGCACAATTTACGTAACCTTAACCTAATTTCTTCAGCAAAACAACTTGTTAAATAACAAGACAGGTCCAGGCGAAAAACAAAAAACAGACAGTAAGAGAAAACACGCTAAAGTAAACAAAATATTTCCTCATAAGTATGTAATAATTCTCCGTTAAACAAACCAATTTTTCATTCATTTAATTAGAGTAAATAACTTGAATTAATTGTAGAGCTTTTGTTACAAGAAAGCAATCTCATTTATGTTTATAATTTTGTAATATTGCGTAGCAAGCTATTAATACAAGAGGGGGGGTTCGAAGAAAATCGGTAATATGATAAAGTGCACCCTTCGGCCCACTCTGCGTGAGCCCAATTTCCCCTAAAATTGAATTAATTTCTGCCAAACAATCGATAGAACATCAATATTAATGGTTGAGCATTTTTTCGTTCATCCCCTTTGATATCGGATGACATTCGCAATTCGCATTGTTTGTCATTAAGCTTTGATTGTGGGACGAACACAAAATATTTTGTAGTACAGTTGATTGTGGAACGAACACAAAATGTTTTGTAGTACTTACCTTACTTCGTACTAATATTATAAACGCGGAAGTTTACAAATATTTATTTTAGCAGAAATGTTTGCACCCGGCGGGAATCGAATCCGCAACCTTCCGCATTGCAGTCGGGAATTTGCACGACGTGCCACAGAGGTCGTCAGACAATACAGTTAATCATAAATATTTAAAAATTATTTTTTTAATTTCTTCTATGGTTTTCGCGATTTTGCATAATAAAACACTTTATTTATTCGCGTTTTATTCATGGTTTTAAACAAACCGAGCTTTCGCCAACTTTACAGTTGGCTTTTTCAAGGTTGACTGAAACTGGTTGATTGGTAGTCAACCTTGAAAAAGCCAACTGTTAAGTTGGCGAAAGCTCGGTTCGTTTAAAACCATGAATAAAACGCGATTACACCCGATAAATAAAGTGTTTATTATTATCTTAGTTCTAATATTTTTGTTCTTGTGGGTACATAAAAATATGAATACTTGTAAACAAAAAGTACCAATGAGCGTATGTTTGATACACCAGCCGCTATAGATACTAACTTGATTTGTGGAAGTATCTCGAATCCTCGATCGAACTTTAGGTATCTGCGTGATTTCGTAGGGCGCAGTAGATGTAACTACACTATGTAATCCAAAATTACATATCTATTCCAATAAAAGAGGCCGCATTATTCGTCCCTTGAGCAAATCTATCGTTTAGAAACTTTGTACACGGGATCTTATCTGTCGGCACGTGGCGTACACACAGATAGGGCTTAATCCATCACCCTACAAACTCTTTGAAGTCGCCACAATGGAAGGGTCTCGGTTATTTTTTGCACTTCACGTATGAGGCAAATATTTTTAATTTATCTAAAACGCGTCAGTGTTTTTGTTTGAATTACAGTCTGATTTTTTATTGTTGGTAAATCAGTTAATTTCTCTAATAAGTTAATCCGTCGTTTTGAACGTCTTTTATTTTGTTACATACAATAAAATACAATATTTATCCGGTTTAAACCGCATTTTATTTTAACCGGCATTCTTTCAATGCCATACCAACGTTTCGCTAACTTTATAGTCAGATTTATCAAGGTAGAGGAGTTAGACAAGGTAGAGCTTTATAAGTAAATATTCTGTTTATTAAAATGCAAAATCGCGAAAACATAAGAAAAACTACTTACGATTTTTGTATGTTTAATATTACCTACTTATGTTAAGATCAAAAGTACGTGATATTTTTATTTTTTCTTTTATTATAAATCTATAACTTTTTGTCATTCTTTTAAGCACGTTTAAGCTTACAATTAAACCTATAAACAGAAACAGAAAAAAAGATCTAAGTAATCAATAAGGACATCTTATTTTATTGATGTCTTGAAGAATGCGCAATTAAAATTTGCCCAATTCGAGCGTTGCAAAACAGTTTGATTTCCACGGATAAATGTCTTATGATATAATAGTTTTATTTGATTTCATTGGGGTGGAAACAAGAGGGTGTCTTGTGTCGCATTGACCGTGTCATGTCTGTCTATTAGGGAACATAAATGACAATATTTACACTAAGTGCCTTTGGAAAAGACGTTGGTGAATAATTAAAGAAGAAATTATGTGGTAAGATTGAAAAGCAATTTCGAGATTTCATTCAATTCTACCGGTGTTGCAACATGGTGCAAGACTTATGTCGAAGAAAAAGCGCTTTTTTTTTAACCCAGGCTTAAAATCACTTTCTCTATAGCTTTTGCGAGCTTTGGAAGGCACGCTAACCAGTTAGATCCGGTTGTTATCTCTGATAGCAGTCGTTAGGTCAAGTTAGAGGCTTTAGTGCGACCTGGAAACTCTAACACTAGGTGAGCTAGACCACTACACGAAAATAAAGATAGAACTCAGTGTAGTGTGGCTCAGTTAGTACTCCGCAAGTGAAGCAGACAGGGCCATATGCCCCACTAAGACCAATGAATTATGGACAGTATCTCTTTGATTTTAAATATGGATTTAAAACTCAACTTTCGCAAAATACTTTTTTGTTTAATTAAAAATAATGATGTACAATATAGGTTACATAATATGTAAATTATAAATCCCTGCTTGTTCTATAATTATCATATATAAAAGTTCGACTTATAAATATCATAATTTACTTAAGTAATTACCTTAAGTAATTATTTGTATTTAAAATGAGAAGAAAACGTTGTTTTGATATAAAATCAACACACAATTCAGAGAAATAATATTATTGAATCATTTTTATACTAAACTCTTTAACACATTTTATCAAAAGCGTTCTCAAATTCGAATTTCGGAATGAAAAGCAAACCCTTCAGGGTGTTACAAAATAGCGCAGTGACTGGCCGATGTTAAGGGTTAACAAGTAGCCATGGGCTGTCCCTAAACAATATTGCGTGGCCATATACATGACGTGGCAAACTTCTGACTAATATATCCGCCGAGTTAGCCCAGACGTTTAGAGCCTCCACACACTGAATGATGCTATGTTGTACGACATTGGTTCTTACTGAGCTTGCTAGGTCGAATACTAAGGCTGAAATCTATAAATACAAATACAAAAACATTTTTTTTTGATATTTATATCTTTATTTTCTTTTGAAAATTACTGTGTTTTAATTTTAGTTTTAAATTTGATTTAGGTAATATTTATTATTTTATTAGCAACTAGCTGCGCCTCGCGGTTTCACCCGCGCGAGTCGCGATCCCGAGTTGTTCTTACACCTACCTACTGCAGTGCAAAAATCCACACTTAAACGGACGACCAGGGAAGTACTGATGATGCCAGGAGCGGTAGCGCAAAGTGAGGCAAAATTTGTATGTCAGTAAGTGATGATGACGATGGATGACGATCAATGACGATGGATGCCGATGGTTCAAAAACAACGAAATTACGCAATTTTTATCTTTTATCCGGATATCCGGACTTGATATCCGGATAAAAAGTAGCCTATATGTTAATAGAAGTTTTAAGCCATCTGTATACCAAATTTCATTGAAATCGGTCCAGTCGTTTCCGAGATTTCCGCGCACAAACGCACAGACAAACGGACAAACATCCAAACGGACAAACGGATAAACATCCAAACGGACAAACGGAGAAACAGACAAAAAGTTTAACACGGAAATGGGGTCTGTTACGTTAGTACATACCTACCCCTAAAAATAGTTTTTTTTTCAAAATATCTTTCAAAAACAGACACCGCTTAGTTACGATTTTATTATAAGTATAGATATAGAAGATATAGATATAGATAATTACTTGATGTTATTTAAGTTTTATGAAAAAAATATTAGATAGACTTTAGAAATATTTATTTCTTTTACAAAAACACAAGTCAATGTGTGAATACATGTAATTTTATAGTATTAGGGGTTAAAGTATGAAATTGCCGATTTGTACTGAAAATCTTAATTGTTTATTTTTTAAATTTTTAACAAATTTATTTAATCAAAATAGTTGCCATTATTATCTATACATTGCTGCCATCTAATGGGAAGGTTATTAATGCCTTTGCGATAGAACTCCGACGATCTAGACTGCACAAACTGTGTGAAAGCATTTTGTACTGCCTCCTGGGAAGAAAACTTCTTGTCACGTAGATAATTGTCCAAATCACGAAAAAAATGGTAGTCCGTTGGAGCAAGGTCTGGTGAATGCGGAGGATGACGAATGGTTTCTAAGTGCAGTTCCTGAAGGGTCAAAATGGTTTCTCGTGCTGTGTGAGGTCTCGCGTTGTCGTGGAGCAATAATGGTGAAGATCGATTCATGAGTCGGGGCTGTTTTACTACTAGTTTTGTCAACATGGTTCGGAGTTCGGCACAATAGACATCTGCCGTAATTGCTTGACCAGATCGAAGAAAACTATAGTGAATAACACCATGCTGAGACCACCAAACAGTTACCATTACCTTTTCATTGGTAAGTTTTGCTTTAGGACACTGTTGTGGCATTTGACCTGGGGTCAGCCATTGCATTTTTCTTTTCCGGTTATCATAAAGAATCCACTTTTCATCACATGTGACAATTCGATCCAATATTCCTTCATTTCTGTACCGGTTCAACAAGGCAACACAAGTTTCAACACGCGTTTCTTTCTCCAGATCAGTCAAATCATGAGGCACCCATTTTTCGTATTTTTTTATTTTATTGATTTGACGCAAGTGAGTCAATAAAGTGGGTAAGGTAACGTTAAACCATGCCGCTAATTCCTGGGTAGTTTGACTAGGATCGGCTTCCACTATCTCTCTTAATTCATCGTTATTCACCTGTGTGGGCGGTCTTCCTCGTGGCTCGTTCTTTAAGTCGAAATTTCCATCACGAAAGCGTTTAAACCAAAATCGCACGGTGCGTTCATTAGTAGACCCCTCTCCAAACGCAGCATTGATATTGCGGGCTGTTTCTGCCGCGTTAGTTCCGCGACGAAACTCGTATTCAAAAATCACTCGAATTTTCGCAGTATCCATCTTTCTTGTCTAAATTGAATAACAAAAACAATTGAAAGTCGATATTCAAATGTTTCACATTTTTTTAAAAGAGAACATCACAGAAACCATTTGAAAAAAGTTTCATTCGAAAACCTCAAACCATGAAGATTCTATGTCAATTCAAAGAACCTATTGCAATAAAACGGCAATTTCATACTTTAACCCCTATTATTAAGCAGTTACGCTTAGCACTGTAGTGCGTTATTTGACTTTGCTTAGACTGAGCTTAGCAAAACATTATGAATAATTTGAATTGGAATTCATAGTCGAAATTCATTTTGTAATTTTGTACAAAAAAACTAAAAAGAACTTCATAGTCATAACAGAGAAGTAAAGTTTAAGTCATTAAAGTTTTGACTTGTGTGTTTCCGCAATTAGCCCTTCTATTAGACCTTTGTACGTGATTTTAAGCCGTGGGTTTTCTTACGATGTTTTCTATCATCGTAAGAGCGATGCTAAATAGCGCACATACATTTTTCTTAAAGAAAATCACATCGGTGCGCAGCCGGGATTTAAAACCACGACCTTCGGAATGAAAGTCGGGGTATCTACCACTAGACCAACACCGCAATTGGTTTACATTGTATTTTGAAAAACTTCGACGTTACTAAGTAAAAACTTTGGATAGTTGCGAAGATCGCTTTATAAATACTAAAAATTGTCTTGAAGTCATAGTTTTTGCTTAGCAAAGTCAAAGTACGGACTATAGATTTCAGCCTTAGTTATTAGTCCCGCGATCGTTTGACATTTAACCTCAAAATCTGTACATGTGGCATGGGACTATTTACTTAGTACTCGGACTAGATAGCTCTATTTATAATCTACTAACAGCGGAATAAAAATAAGTCTTTGCTAATCCAGATCCTTAACCATGTTTCATCGCAAATGGCTCAGGTGTTTTTGCGGTATTAAAACACAAATATCCAAACAAACATATATACTTTCGCATTAATTTCGGACCGAGGGTTTTGGCATCGTCATTCTTTATTCGTACTGCGAGGGAATGGATCCGTTGCCTGAGTAAGTCTTCCCGGTTGAGGGTTGTCACGAGTGAACAGGTATCTCCTAGGTAAGCGTGCAACATCTTAGACCACATCGTCGTTTTCCATCAGGTAAGATAGTGGTCAAACGCTTACCTATCTTACCATCTTGAAAAAATATATATAATAATTTCTTCTTTGTTTTCGCGATTTTGCATAAAAAACACACACACAATTACAATTACATATCAGTCAACCTTGAAAATGGCGAAAGCTCGGTTCGTTTAAAATCATGAATAAGACGCGATTACACACACACACACACCCTCACACACCCTACCACACACCACACACGCATATAGATGCAATAATTAGTCGGTTATTGTAGTAATATTAGATTCATTGTAATTCAATTTGATTCAATTTTAACTATTTTCGATTGGATAATTCAATTAAATTTCAATTGTTTAATGATAAATAGGTAAAAACGCTATTATTGTAGTAATACTGATGTCACCTGTGCCTAATGTTTGCCTGGGTGAGGGGGTCCTGGTGATCTGTAATACAGGTATCTACATGATGCCTACCTCAGACACCAGCTTCCTCTACTTAGTCATATTTCTTATTGTCAGTGTTCTATGTATAAGTTGTGTTTGAGGAAGAAATAAATAAATTTATTATTATTATTAAACCCGATAAATAAAGTGTTTTAAAAAATATAATACCTACTAGAAGGACTAAATGTGTTTTCCGTGATATCATGTGCATTTTAGTCCTTTCATTGGTCCAATTATTACCTTTTTCATTGGTTTATTATGCACAATACGTTAAACCGGTTTTACTCGCATTTAATTAAGCTGAAAACCCACTGTGACAAATCTGAAAGACTGAAAATGGGCTCGAAACCACGTCTTTATATTACGTCGATGCAGTGTGTATTTGGCCTTTACAACACTGACTACGTAAAGAGTTAAGAAAGGTGTACAGTGAAAAGATTTATTTTCTAGAATTTTCTCGGAGTTGGATCGAGTTAGGGTAGCTGTGATACCATCTTCCGAATGCAGTGTAGTTCCGTGTGATATTTTAGAAGTAAAGTAACTTAATTTTAGACGATTCTTATCTTTACTGGAAATTTAAGGGGCTCTATTTAATATACTCTATGTAAATAAAACACTAGCTGCGCCCCGCAGTTTTACCCGCGCAAGTCGTCCGCGTTGCTTAAAAATCCGTTCTTAGTGAGCACCTACGTTCTAAAAGGAACCCCTATGCAAAATTTCAGACTTCTACTACTTGAAGTTTCCGAAATTTCGTGATGAATGAGTAAGGGAGTCAGTGATTTTTTTTCTTATTAATATATAAAGATAGATAGGCTTCATATTCGCTATCCGAACAGTTTACAAATTCACTAATCATTAAATATCTTTTGACTAGTTAGTAGCCGTTAGTGGCTATTAGTCCCAGCATAGAAAAGGCTACCCCATATCTTCGCGTGAGTGCCATAGTAGTACCTAAGGGATCTTAAAAAGACTTTTTCGTGTAGTGGTGTGGCTCATCTGGTGTTACAGTTTTCAGGTCGCCTTAAGGCCTCTAACTTGACCTAACAACTGCTATCACAGAGATATTAGCTGAACTTGCAGAAGACTGCGAACATGGAGTTCTTCCATGGATAAACTGCTTGCCAAGGACTGTTGTTGACGGACAAGCAACAGATAGTTCTTTTTTCCATTGGGTTCAAAGCCACACAATAACCAATATGTGGGTTTCAACCAAATTTGAGTGATTGACAGACAAACATGCCAACACATGCCGACATTATTTTAAAATTGATTTAGTTAAATATGTTTATAAATTTTGTTATGCAAGTCGCCCCTAAACTTTCGCGTTTACACTATTAGTAAGAAAAATACGCTGTCTATGTTTTACACAAAGTTGTCGAATCTAAACCTAGATTAAATTCTCGTTGAGTCTAGACGTGTCTTGTCTTATGTCCGTTCTTGCAAACCATAACTACGTATCAGACAAGAATACGAATAACAGAGCGATCCTACGTGCTGTGATTTGGTAATTGAATCATTTCGAACCTTTGGGGTGCATTTAGACAATTTCAGCTATGGATATTGCGTTGTTTGAACATTATTTCGTTAGATTCGTAAATGTGGTAATGTTGTCAGCATTTTGGGATTGCTATATTGCTTAGCAAGTTAGTAAACATTTAAACTTCAGACGTTGCAGTTTACAATTAATAATTTCGTCACGGCAGTTTTTATCTTTACATAAATATATTACTAGAAAACAAAACGTTATAGAAATACTAAAAAACTACATTTAATAATGTTCAAACAACATAAATCAAAAATAAGTCAACAAACAACATAAATTAATACATAAATCGTGAATCAAACACATCGTTTTCATTTCATTATAATATATCTATAATCCTATCAAGATGTATTTTACTTGTTTAAGTAAAGCTAAAAATAAATGTCCTGTAGATTTGCGGAGGAAACTAATTAATTTCACTATAGTTTCAACTGTTTAAATCCCATTCCTCTTTAATTAAACTGAACATCGATGTTATTTTAAGTATCTACGCAATATTAACAGGGTCGAGACAGTAATTACAACATTATTAGCAGAGGGTTCGTAGATTTAGTGCCTCTACTTTAAGCAGGAAATTTCAGGGAGCTTTTCGAAGGTAATATTTGGGTGGTTATATTAGAAATTTGGGTTTATTGTATAGTCTTGGGAAATCACTTAAGTTTTCCTTCTTAGTAAATTAATTTTCTTCTTTTTTGTTTCAGGAAACGGTTGCTTTTGAACAAACTCGGCATAGATGACGACCGCTATAGTGCGTCGTGTGAACACCGAGCTTCGACACGGAAGGTTTGAGGGTTCGATTCCCGCCAAGTGTTGATGCCTAGATATGTGTTCGTGGTCCGTATCTTTTCATATAAATTTATCTTGTTTACATATAGGTGTTTCCACAAACCTTTAATGATATGTATGTACATATTTAGAACAAAAGTTGTTCGCCTAGATCTGTCTAGAACAACCCCCCTTCGGCTTAAATAGTAATCGTAAAAGCACCCAGTCTCTAGTCACCATAACACTATCTAAGTCCCAGGGACCATGCCCAAGTCTAGCACCGGGATAAAAATAAAAAGTAGCTATTTCCAATGTGAAACTTAAAAGTCCTTTTCATTATCTACTAGCTACGCCCCGCGGTTTCACCCGCGTAAGTCCCGTTCCCGTTTCAGTTCCCGCGGGATTTAAAGTATTCTATGTCCTTCTCCTGGTTCTAAGCTACCTCCCCACCAATTTTCAGACAAATCGATTTAGCCGTTCTTGAGTTATAAATGGTGTAACTAACACGACTTTCTTTTATATATAGAAAGACAATAAAGTAGATATTTAAGATATCTAAGTTTTATCGCAATTGGTACATCGATTTATAGGTGAAACTAGTGTAACAGCATATATTTACTGTAGTACTGAAACTAATTCATGTTTTATTTTAATTTACCAAAACTGAAAACCTAACTGAGCCATCCAATTTTTCACACATTGTCTACCTCGTCCCATTACTAAAGGCCCGTCCACACTTTATCTTCGGACAAAGCGAGATGATTATTCTACCCGCATAGTCTGGGACTGGGGACAACCTTCACGGATAACTGGGCTCGGACAACGCGAGATTAGGTCCCTGGCACTAACTTGACTGGTAGGTAAGGGTATTTATTAGATTATGTGGTTAGGATGGCGGGGGCGGGCGGCGGTTTCTTTTATTTTGCTATGTATTTTACGAGTGTTTATAAAATTTTGATTGAAAATTTAAAGCTTTAGATTAATTATTTGACTTTCAAGTTGTATTTACAATGTGTATTTACACAATAACACTGTTGTCTAAATCCTCTTGTTGTAAGATAACCATATACGCGACAAGCGACAACACGACACGACGTGAAAATATCAATAAGTCGTTGTACCTAAGTGACTTTCAAAAGGAAATCTGTTACTATTGTCTTAGTCTGTTGTTCAGCTTGGACAGTAACTCCCTTACTTATAAAATATTATTAACAAATTACTAAGCCATGTGACGTTCGTCTCTGTCTGTCAATTTTGAAACTTCATGTGACAGTAAAAGACAAACGATGCATAGTTATGCAGCGCATTAATTAGCGTTACAATTTATAACCCTTTTTTTCTTTTTCTACCGATGAAGAAATGTTTGTTCAGGTTGAAAGTAGCTTGAGTCGTTTTGTTCATTTCTGGATTCGAACACTTTAGGTGTTTTTTTCTGAAACAGAAACAAAAAACGATTCAAATAAATATACAAAAGACGACGAATGTGCCATACATTATTTATCAACATATATAATCAACCCGTTAATTTGTCCCACTTTTGGGCAAAGGCCTTCAATTAGAGGAATGAGGTATTAAGACGCCACGAGAGCCTACCCCGGATTGGCGAATGTCCCATGCTTTCATGGAAAAATACATTGGTGGCCTGGATTAAGCCCATGACCCTCGAAATGAAAGTCGGGTTATCTAACACTAGACCAGTGTCGCTCTATATTTATCACATATTCTTAAATTAACATTTTAACTGAACCGTACGAAATACACTACCTATTTTACTGTTATAGCTAACTATAAAAAAACGTCACTTCCGCTTCCCTCTTCTTAACCCGTTGTCACTCATAGAGCCGGGAATGAGCCTTTAAAATGAAAATATCAAATGGCCTTTTAAGCTAACACGGCGTGACATAAAGTGGGGTGATTCTTTACACGTCATCGTACACGACGCCAAGAAAATCCAATGGATTGGAAAAGCCGACAGATAGCATTTTTCCTCACCTATTGACAGTTGGTGTAACTCGCATATTTTTTAAGATCAGACGAAAGTTTACCAGATTGAGATTCAAAGTTTATGGCTAAAGTTTTTGAATACATTTTCGTTTGAATTATGATAATATAAAGACTATATTTTGTAGCCTAGAGCTTAAACGAAATTGTAAGTACACTTAGGCTTAAATCTATAGTCCGTACATTAACTTTGCTAAGCAAAAACTTTGACTTAAGACAATTTTTGGTACTTGTTAATAAAGCGTTTTTAATTCAAAGTTTATGCTTAGTTTTTGCTAAGCTCAGTCTGAGCAAAGTCAAAGTATGCACTATAGATTTCAACCTTAAGAAACACATACCTACCGCTAAAAACAAAATCAGTATTGAAGATAAAACCTACCTAGGTAATTTCTTCGTCACTGATTTTGTTTTAGAAAGTTTAGTAAATTATTAGAAATTTAACGGTTTGTATAAACTTATCTACTCCCTCACTTTGTAAGAAATTGAGTAAATTTCTAGAAAAATGTTAATACTCGTAGAAATGCCAAATCAGTTGAAAATTCTGATTGAAATTGAAAATTGTTACAGTAAAGCTTGTATGTAAACAAATACACTAGTTTTTGTTGTAGTCAAAAATACCTATTACTTTTGATTTTACAGGCATTTAAACTTTCGATAAACATTGAGACCCGCTATCAGTCACGTGCCGTCATTTACAACGCTCCGCTAATAACACGAAGACGACACCTTGCTAACAGCACGAGCGGACTAAGCGAGTGCTGTGTGATGACGTCACACCCGAGTACGATTCCACATTGCATCGAAGTAATTCTTTCACAGTCATTCACATTTAACAGTCACGTGACGTCATTTACAACGCTCCGCTAATACAAGAAGACGACATCTTGCTAACAGCGTGAGCGGACAAAGCGAGTGCTGTGTGATGACGTCACACCCGAGTATGATTCCACATTGCATCGAAGTAATTCTTTCACAGTCATTCACATTTAACAGTCACGTGACGTCATTTACAACGCTCCGCTAATAACACGAAGACGACACCTTGCTAACAGCACGAGCGGGCTAAGCGAGTGCTGTGTGATGACGTCACACCCGAGTATGATTCCACATTGCATCGAAGTAATTCTTTCACAGTCATTCACATTTAACAGTCACGTGACGTCATTTACAACGCTCCGCTAATAACACGAAGACGACACCTTGCTAACAGCACGAGCGGACTAAGGGAGTGTTATGTGATGACGTCACACCCGAGTACGATTCCACATTGCATCGAAGTAATTCTTTCACAGTCATTCACATTTAACAGTCACGTGACGTCATTTACAACGCTCCGCTAATACAAGAAGACGACATCTTGCTAACAGCGTGAGCGGACAAAGCGAGTGCTGTGTGATGACGTCACACCCGAGTACGATTCCGCGTTGCATCGAAGTAATTCTTTCACTTGTATTTTTTATTTTTGGCGGAAAATATGGAGAACTAATATTCAAAAAATTAGTTATTTTTCCTCAATTTTTATACATTTTAATCATTAAAAAATACTGGAAATGTAACTTAATAAAAGTTTTTATTAACTGATGCAACGGCAAATAACTGCTGATCGAAGTTTGAGAAATCGGTGCAAGCCAGAACGATCGAAGTCTTACATTAGTGTTGGCTGAAGACGAATGGTGATACCGATTTTCGGACGAAGGATCGATTTGGACAGAAAGTTCAATATAGAGAAACATTATTCGGTATTAACTTACCGGTTACACAAGTGTTCATAGACTTTGTAACAGATCTAGGTAATATTAATGTCTTAAATAAACCTAAGGTTAAGACGGAAACTTTTGTAGGTGACATTCATCATCATCTCAGCCTGTTGCAGTCCACTGCTAGACATAGCCCTCTCCATATTGCACGCCACCTTGATCTATTTTCGGCTTCTCGCATTCAGTTTGTGCCAGCCTGTGATGCCCGACGTCTTGCGCAAATCGTCACTCCAACGTGCCTAAGGACGTTTGCCGAGACGCGGTCTCCACTCTAGAACTCGTTAACCCCAACGGTTATCGGTTTTACGGCTAATATGACCAGCCCACTCCCACTTCAGCTTGCTAATCCTGTGACAAGCTAGGTGACATTGCTTTCTACGTTTAAGTTCAGTATCCAGGAAAAAACTTCCTCTGCCTATCGACATTTTAGACAAAAAAATACTTTTTTAGTTAAAATGTGGATAAGCTTCGACACTTCGAACACTCTTCGGCATATTACTCTGGAAATGACGCTGAAATGTAAAAAATAATGTCACCTACAATCTACAATACACAATTAAAATTAAAACAACATTTCGTCATAAAAAAAATCAACAATTTTCGATGAACCCGACAAAGATTTTGAGTTTAGCTCGTTTATACCTCTGAAGAATATATCTAGATAATAATATGTTCTAGAGAAACATTATCCAGTATTACTTACCGATTACCGAGATGTTCGAAGACTTTGTAACAGTTCTAGGTGAAAGTAGTGTCTTAAATAAACCTAAGCTTAAGACGGGAACTCAGTAAGTTCAAACTTATTGATCCCGTTACCAGGTTGTATAAATCACGGGCTTGATCACGGAATCCCATTACTTCGACGTCCGATATCGCTAGTGCTTGTAGAACTTGCTTTTATACACGTTTTATCAATGAATTAGAGTCACCTGAAACTTCTTGTTTTTTTTTAAATCATCATCATCAGTAGTTTAAAAAAATACATAAAAATTGTATTTATTTACTATTCCCATCTAATGACATGTTTTTTTTATAGTAAAAAATAAATCCCATTTCCCTTGGTCACGAAATCGCGCATGAACGGCTGGACCGATATCGATAATTCTTTTTTGTTGTCTTCGTCATGATCAGGAGAAGGTTCTTATGAAATCAAAAATGCTGAACCAGTTTTGATAAATCTTACGCGGGTGAAACCGCGGGGCGCAGCTAGTGTTTTATATAATCCTCGTAATTAAACTTATACATTATTGATTTGTTTCGGTTTTCGACACAATGAAAATTTGTGAATTTCAATGGACATTAAATTTAAAAAAAAAAATGGACTTTTAATTTAACGGTCAATAAAAATCTACAAGAAGTTTCCTATGCCATCTATCAAAAAAACGTGAAACTACTAATAGACATTGTTTAACAATCATTGAAACTCCGAGAAGTATTTATCAACTGTGCCTATGAATTTGTTAAGACCTACACTAGTAATCTCGATTCATTCCTCGTGTGTGTAAGCTCAAGCTTTTTCTAGCTCCCTGTAACAGTACCTATCTAAAACGTAGCTGGAAACGGGCCAGTTATCGTACCAACCTCTCGAACGTTTATTTATTGCCGGTTAATAATTTGTTTCAATTTATTGCTAAAGATACACCCTTCTTGTTTGTTTTATTGAAATGTGTTTTACCAACGAGTTCGCTTTGTATGTACGGAAATACGACAATATTTTTATTTTTATGTAGAATTTAATCTACGTTATAGGCAACATATTTTTAGATTTTATATTTTATTGTGTAAATAATGTTACAATAAAATGTATATCTAGTCCTGGTCGCGTTTACAATTTCCATTAAACCATTTAACTTAAAAAAACGCTAACTAAAACGATAGCTCATTACCACGTCGAGTGACTGTCGCAAATTGAGCCACTCGGCTACGTGCCCAGCATTTGGAAGCTCATCCGATAAATCAAATTCTTGTAATGAAACGTCGGAATTCAACCGTTTCGAACGATGTTTAATATAAACTGTATTAGAGATACAACGTGAAAAACTTTTAATGTTGTTTAATAGTAAGTGCGACCAGTTTTTATTTGCGTCTATAAACAGTCAATTATTTCCATTGTTAATAACAAATGAAAATTAAAAATAACATGAAACGATCGTTTTCATATAGCGCTAAAAGGACGTAAGACTATGAAAATTATCGGTACGGTGTATCTGGATGTGGTTTTATTATACATTTCTCTTTATCAGTGGGAACACGGCTCCGTCTTCTAGTTATTTCTGAACTTTTGTCCAACTACAAACTATAATAATGATAAATTTTTTGAGGTCATGTTTGCTCGAAAATCAATAGTTTCTAAATAATTATATAATTTATGATGGTTAAATGAATAGAAAAGCTTTATAAATATAAGTATATTTATTCTTAAATAGAAAGTGAATACCCTTAATAGTGATCAAATTACTCATAACCTTAAATGATAACATAATAGTTTCTTGGAATTATAGATCGTATGGTCGTAGGTCGGTTGATTGTTACCGAAGTTTTGGATACTTTTTAAACATTAAAGGCGGCGTAAAAGAGCTGTCTCTGCAGAGACGCGAGTTCAAATCTCGTCGGGAGTGAATTCTTTAAAATGTTTTTTTTCCCTTGCAGATTCTAGTAGATATTAGTATTATTAGTAGATATTACTAGAAGTATTTTACTTCTAGTAATATCTACTAGAATCTGCTGGAATGAAATGGAATGAATCTACTGGTATCTACTACTTGCTCAAGGAAGGCTCAAGGCAATAAAAACAAATTACGAAATAGCTGTTTTTTAGTCAAAAATACATTAAAATTTGAAAATAAAGTTCGAATTTCCATAAGTAGTTCTATTGCAAAAAGTCACATGTTCCCTCTACAAAAACAATAATATGAATCTCTTAGACAATTTCACATCGTTACAGCACATATTGTAGTTTCAAAGTAAATTGAGTTTGGTAACGTGTGGTTTGCTGAATGTTTAGCCTTCTAGCTAGGCACCTATTTTAATGGTTGTTGTTTAGAATTTGTTGTCATTTAATAGTTTCAGTTTGTAAAGTTGTGAATTATTGTCCTGTGGTAAGAATTTGTACTTTTGTACAATCTTTGTGTTTGGTGGGATACTACGACCGCTTTTAAAACGATAATATATTGTAAGCCTAATTTACATTACGAAATTAGTGTCATGCATTATAGAGTCAACTTTACAAAAATAAAGGTCAATTCGAGATTTCCGTAATATTAAAGAAAAGTGAAAAACAAGATGCTTCTAGTAGCTTTAGGAATGGTGGATGCAGTCGGGCGGGACTCCAAATAACATAAAGATAGTATACCTAATTATATAACACTAAGTATTTGGTGTTATTAAACTTATTCACCTTTTATTTGGAGTCCCACCCGACTGCATCCACCATTCCTAAAGCTACTAGAAGCATCTTGTTTTTCACTTTTCTGTTAAAACAGCAGTCGGGTTTTTTATTTTTTTAAATATTTTTTTATTTACCTATCGCTTTTTAGTTTTTAGAGATCAGATTTAATTACACCAGAAGAAATTTATTAATTCTAGATGTATACACTCCAGTAGCGAGGACGTGCATTGCTTGTTTTTGCTTTCCTATCCAGCGCGGGAACGCCGCCAGCATCTTGGGCGCAATGCCTCGGGTTGTGTTGTTGCTGACAACATATTTTAGCTTTCTAATTTTAGTTTATTACTTAGGTATTGTTTTCTTTGAAAAACAAAGTGGTTATTTAAGTCCACAGACTAGTAAGAAGATACTTAAGTATTTTATGTCATGTCATCTCTGCCAATTCCTTCAAACTCGGCGTCAAAGTCAAATCCATAGATGAGATATTTATACGAGTCAAATCGAAAAGTTTTTAATTAACGTTCCGTTGTTCTTGCGAAAATTACCTGCGTAATCATAATGTCATGTAGTAGCAACATAACTTTCGAAGATTAACCATTAGAATTACTATTAGAATAAGTAC
Source organism: Idaea dimidiata (assembly GCA_949358125.1). Lineage (NCBI taxonomy): Eukaryota > Metazoa > Arthropoda > Insecta > Lepidoptera > Geometridae > Idaea > Idaea dimidiata. Next base: position 5,696,341 of record OX442339.1, on the reverse strand, counting down.
ATTATTTATACGCGGATTGTTTTCGCATGCGAATATTGAATTTCTTTGCGAGAATTCAAAAATCCCAATCCAGAGGTAGTGCCAAGCCATAAATTGAAGTAAGTAAAAAGAATACTTATATAAACGTCATTAAAGACAAGACAACCGAGCCGAAGGCAAGTGACATATTAATGAAGACAACCTACCTAAACGACTTCCGATAATTTTATATTTAATTATTTTAATACTTAATTGTAAAACTTTACAGGCAATACTTTTCAAATGTAAATTTACGAAAGAATAAAACATATCGTTTGAGTGAACAATGTTACGCGTTTTCTCTGTTTTTTATGGTCTTTACAAATCTTGGTTAATGACGTTTTACATCATTTTTTTTATTTATTTATTATTTTAATGTACCCTATGTCACTCTCACGGTCATGACGAATCTAACGACGTATCGTTTATCTAAATCGGCCCAGCCGTTTAGGCTCTACGACGGCACAAAAATAGGTCACATACATACATACATACATACATACACTCACGGCAAAAACATAACACTTCCTTTGGCAGTCGTGTAAAAAATATGTTAAAATGACAAACAATGTCGAAAATCTCGGCAACAAATCTGCTTCAGGTATGGAAATCGAAACAAATAGTACAATAAGCCCAGAACGATGTACCTACAACGCAACGCTTCGTGTTCCGCTTGTCACGCTAATGGATATCGGTTGTGAACCAAATCCTATCTGATTCTATCTTCAAATCACAGAAATATAGACCTACAGTCGGCAGGGGCGTAACTAGGATGAAACAGGTAGGGCACATCATGCCGTGGGTCACTCTTTTAAAATGTATTGTGAGGATTAGCTGCGTATCGCGGTTACAAGCGCGTGTTAGATAATATGGGTTAATACCCTGGTTTACACTATATATAAAGGGTGAAAAGTGGTTCCATTCACCACCAGTTGTTTATGTTGGAACTGTATATTTGATAACATTTATTTTAATCATACCTCCTTTTCTTAGAGAAATGCTGAAGAATGACTTACTATCAGCTGTCGAGTCTATAGTATATCTTCAAAACTCTATTCAATCTAACTCGCGTAAGTTCTGATCCCGTTCGAATATCAAAAGTAGCATATGTTACTTCTCGCTTTCTATTGTAGAAAACTTTTTTTAAATCGGTTCAGTAGTTTCGGAACCTATTTATTATAAACAAACAAATAAATGTTTCCTCTTAGTAACATTAGTGTAGTAGATTAAAGGTAGAGAAAGATTAAACGATTCCCTTCCCAGGGCGCCTAACTTTGAAAGAGTAAATAAGTATTACAAAAATGTGTTACAACAAAACGAAACAGAAATGCTGTTTTATTTAATATTAAGTTTTATGTATTTTACATAAATTTCATATTTAAGCCGTGTCGCAATTCCGCAATAAATTCCTTAAAATTGTTTACCAATGATGTTCATTAAAATACATGGAAAATGTCAAGTAAAATAATTAATTACGTAATGAGGATAAACGTCCCCATTAATCACAATATAAGCTTACGTCCATGTAAATTCAGAGGAACCCGGCACTGTTGTATTGCCACAATTTATAAAGCAGTTTTAAACATATCCGGTACGATAGGTACTATACCGAGTATAAATCAATGTTGTACCAAAACTATCCGAACATTTATTATGGTGAAGAATGAAAAACGCCAATATACCGTGGCCCGTTTATACAATTTACCTTCGACATGTACGGAGTGCCGGCATCCGGGGTTTGTATTGAAACGTTCGTATGGTACCTACGTTACGGTTTTTTATTTGAGTAAAAATCTTAACATCCTGTGTAGTAAATTCGGTTTAATTTTGGATTAAAGTTTTCTTGCAAAAAAAGAATATTTTTCGTGATTTTGCATATTAAAACACAATATTTACTGGGTTTTACTCGCATTTTATTTAATTATTTGTTGGAAGGTATGTAGTATTTTTTTTTCCATTTTCACAATGTTGGTATGTAATTAAACTTATTTTGAACCGATTGAAATAGAAGTTTGTTTAATTAAATTTTTGTCACGAGTTAATCGTACGATATAGAGGACCCAGGCACAGTAGTTTGTAGGGTTGTCTAATCACCGTTTGTATATCTTTATCATAAGATAAAGTTTTATCTCTGTCAATTCTAGTGGCTAAAACAAATTTACTAGTCAATTAATTACCATAGAAAAAGCCTCAAAAGCAAAACAACATCAAACCAGCCGGTCAGATAACGGTCCCGCCAGACAGCATCCAAACACTCTTATTAAACCTCACCCTAAATAACTTTCATTTGATTACACCTTTCGTTAAATCCTATCTATTTTTACCATACAGATCGTATCCTATACCGTTTAGTATGCGACTGGCGTAATCCTGCGTCCACCTCGCCTGGATGAGGCTTTATTAATCAAACGTGCGTTTTGTAGCAATGTAATCACTCTGTTGGCTGCCTTCATTTGAATGTCCGATATGATTGGATGGGTTCGAATAACTGTTATTTTTTAAATTAAAATATGAGAAGTAGAAATATTTTTAAAGGAAAAATTCATCTTCAAAAATTCACTTGCGTGGCCGAGCGGTATAGGCACTGGAATATTGATCCAGGGACGCGAGTTCAAATCTCGCCGCAAGTGAATTTTTGAAGAAGAATTTTTCTTTAAAAATATTTCTAGTAAATATGCCTTGAGCAATAAAAACAAATTTACGAAATATATGAGAAGTAATTAAATAAATTGGGTTGGATTCGAATAGGTAATCTTCAGTATTTAGATAGATAAATTAAATCTTCTTTTACCTTTTCATTTTGGTCTTCTTCAAAGTGCCAAAGCTAGACTAGAGTTATGGAACTTACTATAGCCTACCTAAATGCGATATAGTTAGTATGAGTGTTTGGTAAATTCGTTTTTGTTCGTTTTTATTTAGTTTTATTTATATTTTTGTACTTTTACATTTATTATATTTGACATGGAACTTATTTATACGTTAAGTGTGTTGGTTAGAATGATATTATTTTAAAATGATAGACAATAATATTTTGATTATCGTATTACATTTTAATAGACTAAATTAAAACGAAAATAAAATTAAGTATACATATACGAAATATATGCTAAGAGAACTGTCCCGTTTTTAATATTTCTTTTTTGTTTTTATTGCTCAAGGCATTTTAAACATAGAAATATTTTTAGCAAGGAAATATATTTCCAAAAAAATCCCCATGACAGGATTCGAACCTGCGTCCTTTCGCTAACCAGGCGACTGCTCTAACCACTGAGCTACACAGGAATCACGTGACACGGTATAATTTTTCAGCCATATCCTTCCTCGCTAATTGTTTTACCAACTAAGGCTTGGTTTCTGCGCCATCTACCGGTCAAGCTTTGCAGCTTTTATTGACTGGTTCAGGTGGTTTACTTTACAGTAAACATACCCAACATGAGATGCGCTTCCTCTCCAATTTAATATTTCTTTTTTGTTTTTATTGCTCAAGGCATTTTAAACATAGAAATATTTTCAGCAAGGAAATATATTTCCAAAAAATCCCCATGACAGGATTCGAACCTGCGTCCTTTCGCTAACCAGGCGACTGCTCTAACCACTGAGCTACACAGAAATATTTAGAAATATTTCTATGTTTAAAATGCCTTGAGCAATAAAAACAAAAAAGAAATATTAAATTGGAGAGGAAGCGCATCTCATGTTGGGTATGTTTACTGTAAAGTAAACCACCTGAACCAGTCAATAAAAGCTGCAAAGCTTGACCGGTAGATGGCGCAGAAACCAAGCCTTAGTTGGTAAAACAATTAGCGAGGAAGGATATGGCCGAAAAATTATACCGTGTCACGTGATTCCTGTGTAGCTCAGTGGTTAGAGCAGTCGCCTGGTTAGCGAAAGGACGCAGGTTCGAATCCTGTCATGGGGATTTTTTGGAAATATATTTCCTTGCTAAAAATATTTCTATGTCCCGTTTTTGTTTTTATTGAAACTTTTTTCACAACAACGGCAAATTATAAATGAAGTAAAAATTAACGACACTAAGGTATAATAACCTATCTTTCCTAGTTCAAAATTCCTTCTCCCCAAAAAATGCTTTTTGAATAAGCAATACAACAACGTGTAGTTATTTTACCTCTACGCTTTGGGGCTTATAAAGCCACCCAAAAAAATTTGTTAGAACAAAATCAAAATCGAAAGCTAGTTAACTTACTTAACCTGTCTAACAAACAAGCCCCAAATTAATTATCCTAGGTCGGTTGTTTATCTACTATTACCTGAAAAAACTTCATCGATCTCAACTTCTAACTCCTTTCAGTATTTGTAATCCAGTTAGTTCTGACCTTTGAGCTTCCGACGGGTATAGAGTGGGCGCGCGTTAGCTCGTTCAAAATGAAGGTTGCTAGGTGTCTCGGGAGCTTGGTTAAGACAATTGCACACTGTTGCAGAACCTGCAGTAAGTAATTTTTGTCAGTCAAAAACCAATAAGTATCATTTTTTTTCCAAATAAATTATAATAATATTAGATACTAGCTGCGCCCGCGGTTTCACCCGCGCAAGTTGCGATCTCGCGTTGTTCTTACACCAACCTATCGCAATGCAAAAATCCACACTTAAACGGTCGCCCATTGAAGTACTGATGGAGCCAGGCGCTACCGCGCCTGGCATCATCAGTACTTCCCTGGTCGTCCGTTTAAGTGTGGATTTTTGCATTGCGATAGGTAGGTGAAGTAAGGCAAAATTTGTTCATGACGATGGATGACGATCGATGACGATGGATGATGATCAATGACGATAGATGACGATGGTTAAAAAATAACAAAATTACGCAATTTCTATTTTTTTTCCGGATATCCGGACTTGATATCCGGAAAAAAGTAGCCTATATGTCAATCGAAATCTTAAGCTATCTGCATACTTAATTTCATTCAAATCGGTCTAAAAAGTTAAACACGGAAATGGTCTGTTACGTTAGTACATACCCCTATAAATAGTTTTTTCAAAATATCTTTTAAAAATAGACACCGCTAAGTTACGATTTTATTATAAGTATAGAAGATATAGATTGATTAATTGTGAGTCAACCATAAAAGATAGACATGCTGTCGCAGGATATTTTTAACCGACTTCAAAAAAAAGGAGGAGGTTATCAATTCGTCTGTATGTATAATATTATTTTTTTTGTATGTTCACCGATTACTCGAAGACGGCTTGACCGATTAAGATGATTCTTTTTTTTAATGGATAGGTGGAAGCTCCAAGATGGTCCCATAAAAATTTGACGTGGATCTGATGAGGGTCTTCGGAGTGATGAACGGAAATGCTCCTCAAAACGCATTAATCAATCCAGTTGTTTATCGATTACTCAAAGATGGCTTGACCGATTGAGATGATTCTTTTTTAATGGAAAGGTGGGAGCTCCGAGATGGTCCCATAAAAATGTGATGAGGATCTGATGAGGATCTTCGAAGTGAGGACCGGGAATGCTCCTCAAAATGCTGTATTCAATTCAATTGTTCATCGATAACACGAAGATGGCTTGACCGATTGATATAGTTTTTTTTTAATGAAAAGGTGGAAGCTGCGAGGTGGTCCCATGAAAGTTTGTTAAGAATTTGATGAGTATCTTCGGAATGTTGGACAGGATAGCATCCCAGAATTCAATAAATTACTCATTTTTGGACTTTTACCAAAAAGAATAGACCCCTAAAGAACTAAGTACAGATTGATGGGGCACCTGAAACCACCTTCTCATCAGCAAACTCCTCAATAATTAAAATTACGGTAACAATATTGTTGATTTTTAGGTAGGTAGGTATACTAAAAAGGGTAAAATAAAAAAATAATTTAAAATATAAAAAACTGACTTCAAAAAGAAACAAAAAATAATTTAAAAACAACCAAAAATAAAGAATTGATAAAAATTACCAAAATAACCTCTACATAGGTACAGTGCCACCGACTAATTAATCTGTTTTATCATCTGAAGTCGGGCAGTTTTATTGATTGGTTCCATATTGTACTTAGTTTGGCTGCCCGACTTCAGATGATAAAACAGATTAATTAGTCGGTGGCACTGTACCTATGTAGAGGTTATTTTGGTCATTTTTATCAATTCTTTTTTTTTTGGTTGTTTTTAAATTATTTTTTGTTTCTTTTTGAAGTCGGTTTTTTTTTTTTTATTTTTTTTTTTTATTTACATATTTATTATTTTATGGCATGTTTAGCGGAACAAATCCGTCATACATGATTTCTGTGTAACTTAAACCATTCAGGCTGCACACGCGCGACGGAAGCTTAAAATTGGAGTAAATTTTCCCGTTTTGGAAACTTTTCTCTTTACTGCTCCGTTCCTATCTATCGTAGCATGATGAAAAGTATTCTATAACCTGCCCAGGAGTATAAAGTATTATTGTACCAAGTTTCGTTAAAATCCGTTCAGTAGTTTTTGTTTCTATAACGAATATACAGACAGACAGACAGACAGACAGACAGACAGACAGAAAAAAAAAATACTGATTGCATTTTTGGCATCAGTATCGATAACTAAACACCCCCCGATAGTTATTTTGAAAATATATTCCATGTACAGAATTGACCTCTCTACAGATTTATTATAAGTATAGAATAGATATCGATTAGGCAGTTGACCACTTTTTGACCACATGGAAATTGATAATGTGTTCTTACAATATGTGTGCGTGATAAATATCTTATCTTATTCATAATCAGGGCGTCAGTGGAACAAATTCCAACCCATATTCCATGTAGCTGTATCTGCCGGAACACGGACAAATCTGATTTATATTTTTTATAGTTAATGAACTTAACTAAAGTTCAGATGTTTATATCGATATTTGTAAATTCAAAAGTATTTGTAAATACTTTCTAAAAGACGTCTGCAAAATCCCAGCTCTAGTTGATAGTGTGTAAATACCTTTACCACAGTAGCTAGTAGAGATGTACAAAGTATAAATATGCGATACAGATTGTGATCACGTACGTAACGAGCGGAGGCTGGGTGTCGATCGATTCATTGTCAGGGAATTTACGAAGGTTTTCTACTTTCTAGTTATTTTTCTACTGGTTATTTTCAGTTAGATGGTACCTATCTACGTATTTTATAGACACAACATCTTCCCTTGCTCACGATGTAGGCGTGGAGCGTAATCTCTGTGTGACTATAGCCACAGACTAAATAATAATAGTTGTATCATAGCGCGTTGCACATCACTATTTACACGTTGCGCCTCACTATTTGCGTTTTCTGTTTCGTGCGCGCAATTTTTTTCTCGTACGAATAAATTGGCCAAAATATTAATTAAACAAATTTATATTTTAATCGGTTCTCTAAAAACGTGGTTCAAACCGAAAAATAAGTTTAATTGCATAATATCAACATCGCGAAAACCGAAGAAAAATCAACTACATTTACTTCGTTGCTTTTAAACCAGCCAGCTGTTATGTCTTATATAAAATGGAAAACTTTTTTTTATATAAATAGTCGACTTTGCTGATGTCAATAAAAGAGCAGATAAGTACCAAAGCCCCACAAAACCTCGGAATTTTCGTGAAACAGCAAAGCAAAGACCGTTCCGGATTGGAATGCATCCATTGTTCGCGTGTCTCTTCAGCATTATCTAAAGACCAACCTCTTGGGAAGTGACCTACTTTGAACCATATCGACGAAATATAAAATTTTTAAGGAGTAGAGAAAACACCACAGTCTGGAAGCTTATAGTCCAAGAGCCCAGGGCCGCCAGACGTAACTTATTTGCTGAGTAACAAAATATATCGTACAGAGTAGTGTTAAGGTCAACTCTGAAGGTATTCATACCTGCTAGCTTGGGCCGGGGCGGCCAATTCACAGATACCAGGTGATAAAGGTACATAAAAACATTGCTCCCAGTTCTTAAATTCTGAGTGCTGATTTTTATATATATTTTTCAAAATTGTATTTTTTGTATTGCCAGACAGTTTTCGTCGAAGGCAATTTCCGCCAGATGCTTTAAAGTTTGCGAAAAAATAACGTAAGTGTACTTACAGTATGAGTCTTGATTTTTATATATGATATTTTAGAAACTATTTCAACACTATTTCTATCGAGCCAGACAAATTCTAGGAGTCAAATTTCCCCCAGATACCCGGTGGTGGATACATGTACTTACCTCAGGTGGGTGGAAAATCAGCGCAGTACAGTGATTTTGATGCCCAGAGCGTTTCAAATCGTAAAGGAAAGTTTGCAAGAAAAACTCGGATACCTAAATAAATTTGTCTCTATTTACTTATAATATTAAGTCTCTTCACAGCCATATCCCTAAGTGCTTACGCATCTAGGTTATTGTGCTATAACAGTAGGTACTTATTGAAATCGATAGGTTGGTGTACGATACGCGATATCGCTTTTACCGCAGATTGCGTAAATGGAAATCTGACTTTCCGGTTCGGTAGAAAAACATTGTGTTTGCCAAATGGTTCTGCGGCTTTTTGGAGTTTTTTTTTGTGCACGAAATAATTTAGATAACAATTGAGGTCACATATGTTTATGCCTACCTTGTCGATGTAGTAGGTATATATTCGATCTACATAGGTACCTAAATAAGTTGGGAGGTGTACCATACCTATACAAGTCTTCCCAGTAGTAGAGCACTAAATAACTTATTAGGGTAACTGAGACCCCAGAATTAGGTTGTTATTGATAATCGTAAATTGAAAAATTTAATGCATTTTCTGATTAACCTGAAATATTCCTTTAGTATCTTTGTATGGAGATATTTCGCAGTTTTATTTGTTAACTGTAGTATTAAATATTATAATATATTACGTAAGGTAGTTAAGTAATTAAGGGTACCCACTTATTTAAATAAATCAGTGTTGAACTAACTGGCTGTCTTTCACTACATGGTGACAGCGGTGAGCAATAATTTCGTTAAAATTATTGGTTTAATCGAGGTACTCGGGTATTAATTCTGGGTTTAAGTATAAAACAGACAATAGTGAAGTATGGAACACGCGCGCCCGCCACCAGAACTACAAATTGAAGAGAATCCAGTCGCGCGCGCGGCCGCGTGGCAAAAATGGTGGAAACAGTTCTCAGTGTTTCTAAAGGCATCAGGCGTTATTAAAGAAGAAAACGGGATACAAGCCAGCTTGTTAGTCAACCTCATTGGGCCAGAAGGTTATGAGATTTACTCTAATTTTACGTTTTTGAAGGATGACGATGCGGAAAACATCGAATGCTTGAAGAAAAAATTTGATGAACATTTCGGTACAAAGTCCAATATTACAGCGATCCGGTTCAAGTTTTTTACTCGAAATCAGCATTCAGGAGAAACGATCAGTCAATATGTAACAGCATTAAAAACGCTTAGCAAAAATTGTGAATTCGAGCATTTGAGAGATGGACTGATCCGGGACAGAATCGTTTGCGGAGTTTCTAATACAGTTGTAAGAGATAGAATGTTACGTACGACTACTTTGACATTAGAGAAGGCGGTGGAGATATGTGAAGCAGAAGAATTAGCGAGGCAGGAGAGTAAAAACATAGAGGAAGTGACCACGAGCATTCAGGTGGATGCTGTAGCCGGTCCGTCAGGGTACGGACGAGGTCGCGGGACGTCGCGAGGACGAGGACACGGTCGGTTCGCGGGCGGCGTCGGCGGCGCGGGCGTTCGGCCGAGTGCGCGGGCGCCGCGCCGACGGGAGCCGCGCGAGCCCTGTGGGCGTTGTGGCAGCTTCTATTGTGATAATGGGCAACGGTGCCCGGCGATGAGTGCTACGTGTTTTGTCTGTGACCGTCATGGGCATTTTGCTAAAAAGTGCCCCTACAAAGTGCCGTCAAAACAAGTGTATAATTTAAACGTAATATCGAATCAGTCGGACAGCGAAAATTATGACGCGGACGATTCCTCACTATTTATAAGTGCGTTAAAGAGGGAGTTCAATTCACCGTCAGAAAAGGAATGGTTTGTGAATATGGACATTAACGGTAAGCGTATCAGTTTTAAATTAGATTGTGGGGCGCCGTTAAATGTAATGTCTAAACTGGCTTATGAATCTCTAGGGTACGATGTGAGTATATTGTCTAAGTTTAAAAATAACGTATTTTCATATACCGGCAACAAATTGCCTATAATAGGTGAATGTTACTTAACAACTGTACGTAATAACGTAATATACAAATTAAAATTTGCTATAACCGAGATGTGTGTTCAAAATATTTTAGGATTAGAAGATTGTGTAAGATTGGGTTTCATACAGCGAGTTGGTGCACTTAACATGAATAGTTATGATGAGTTGTTTCAAGGAATAGGTAAATTGCCAGGTATACATAAAATTATGATTAATAATACGATTCAACCCGTTGTATGCCCTGCTCGTAAAGTTCCCTTAGGTTTACGTGATAAGTTATTGGCCGAATTACAGAGAATGGAAAATTTAGGTGTTGTACGAAAAGTGAATCACCCGACGGACTGGGTCAATCCAATTGTAATAGTATCAAAAAAGAATGGCGACATAAGGATATGTTTAGACCCTCGTATTTTAAATCGAGCTGTACGTAGAGCTCATTTTTCCTTGCCGACAGTTAGTGAAATAGCGTCGCGACTCCGGGGAGCCCGGTTTTACAGCGTGCTGGATGCAAGATGTGGATTCTGGATGCTGGAGCTTGATGCGGCCAGTGCAGACCTATGTACCTTCAGCACACCCTTCGGAAGGTATCAATTTCTGCGCCTGCCATATGGGGTGAATTGTGCACCGGAAATGTTCCATGCCAAAGTGAGACAGCACATCGAAGACTTAGAAGGTACAGATTCATTCTCTGATGATATTATTGTATGGGGGTGTAGTAAAAAAGAGCACGATGAAAGACTGGAGAGGTTGTTACAGAGAGCGAAAGAAATTGGGTTAAGATTTAACAAGGAAAAGTGTAAATTTGGAGTGAATGAGATAACTTATTTAGGGCATATATTTAGTGAGGAAGGTATGAAACCAGATGATATTAAAGTAAAGGCTATTTTAGAGATGCCCAACCCAGTGGACAGAAAATCATTAGAAAGGTTCTTAGGAATGGTAAACTACTTATCTAAATTTATACCAAACTATTCACAGTCAGTTGCTACACTTCGGAGTCTTTTAAAGAAAAACAGTGACTGGGTTTGGGATGAGCAACACTCGATAGCTATAAAACAATTGAAAAACAAATTAGCAGTGGCACCAGTGTTAGCATTGTATTCGAATAGGCTACCTATAGTTATGTCTGTTGATGCTAGTTCGAGCGCTCTGGGGGCAGTATTGTTACAGGATGGACGGCCCGTTGAGTTTGCCTCACTTACATTAACGGATACACAGTGTCGTTATGCTCAGATCGAAAAAGAAATGTTGGCAATCGTGTTTGCGTGCGAACGCTTTCATCAGTATATTTTTGGTAGAAATGACGTTACGATCCAAAGCGATCACAAACCATTAGAGTCAATATTTAAAAAACCATTGATATCAGTTCCTACACGCTTACAAAGAATGATGTTGCGTATACAAAGTTATGATATAAATGTAGTATACACACCGGGCAAGTACATGTATATAGCAGACACGTTATCACGTGCGGCCCTACCACAACTGATGAACGAAAGAATTACTAAAGACGTTGACGCTCAGATGTGTGCGGTGATTGCTCAGATTCAGTTTAGTGATGCGAAGATAGGTTTGGTAAGACAGCATACTGAAAATGATGATGAATGTTTGATGTTGAAAGATTACATATTAAAAGGGTGGCCTAGAAGTAAATATGAAGTAAGTGAAAATATAAGAAAATACTGGTCCTATAGAGAATGTTTGCAATTTGTAGATGGTATAATTTTAAAAAATAATTGTGTGTATATACCTAAAAAGTTAAGAGGTGAAATGCTACTTCGTGTGCATGAAGGACATTTAGGAATAGATAGATGTAAAAGACGTGCACGGGAGATAATGTTTTGGCCGGGCATGTCACGTGACATTGAGAATAGGGTACGCTCATGCAACGCGTGCGCACTCCTCGCACCCCGTCCGCAGAGGGAGCCGTTGCGACCACATGAAATACCGGATATACCTTGGTCTAAACTTGGTTCAGATATATTCGAATTACATAAAAAATATTATTTAATACTGGTAGACTATTTTTCTAATTTTGTAGAAGTAAATGAATTGAAAACCATAGATAGCAAAACAGTCATAAAAGCAATGAAAGAACAATTTTCACGACACGGAATTCCGCAGGAACTAATAACGGATAATGGACCAGCCTATAGATCATTAGAATTCAACAATTTTATGCGGGAATGGGATATCATACACATTACTTCCTCACCACTGTATGCACAATCAAACGGCAAAAGTGAGAGGACCATACGTACTGTTAAGGAACTATTTAAGAAATGTTTAAATTCAGGTCAAGATCCTTATTTAAGCTTATTGAATTTTCGCGCCACGCCAAGACATGGAGTTGATTCTCCGGCGCAAATATTAATGGGTAGACGATTAAATACTAGATTACCAATACTTAAGCAGATGCTAAAAGAGACTGTGAATAACGTTAAAAACTATGACCGCATAAAATCACAACAAAAACAAATAAAAAATGTTTATGATAGATCTGCTAAAGCACTCCCGCCGTTGAAACCAGGTACAAAAGTTATTGTAGCGGACGGACAAAAGAGAGAACGCATGGAAGTAGTGAATAAGTGCGAAGAGCCAAGGTCGTATGTACTGAGAGATACAGTTGGTCGTAGGTATCGGAGAAACAGACGTCATATCATACAAAGGCAGGCAGAGGCTAAAGCTGCTAGCGCGGCGCGGGCGGTAAGTAACAGCGCGAATGACGTCACGATCAGCTGGACGCTCGGGCCGCCGCCGCCGGAGCGACCGACATCTGCACCACCGCAGGTAGGTTTAAGCGCGTCCGACTCGCATCCAGCCACTGAGGGCAAGCACGTTGTTAGATCGGTTGAGGCCATTCAACCGGGAGTAATCACCAGGAGTAAGAGTGCACAACGCGCTACGGCTTTAGCCAAGGAAGTCGGTGATTCACATTTCATTTGATATGTTTATTGAATAACGAAATAATAGAAAAGAAAAAATTATGTAGAGATATTATGTATATTGTTTAAATTATTTAAGTAACGTATTGTAACCCAAGAAAGTTGAATCTAGTAACTGGAATGCGCACGTGGAACTAAAAATCACAAATAAGCTAATATAATAGACATTCAGCTATTCGTTCGCATTCTAGTTTTAGTAATATAAATTCTTTGAATTCAGTAATTCTTTGATTGTACTAACTTATATTTAGATAGTTAAAACATAAAATTCATGTTTCATAGACTATTAATAAGTTCAAAAAACTAAACTGGCAAACTAGCTACATAAAAAGAAAATAATTAAAGTAAAATCATTTTTCTTTCGTTTAATTTTTTTAAGGTGATGGGATGGTAGATAAGGGTTAAACTTTTAAGTTAGGTTAAGTGTACTTGCTTACAGTACTTAGATGCAACTAGATTTATTTAAGTATATTTAATGTACAATAAGTGTTAATTGTTTTGCTTATTTAAAAGGAGGAAGATGTAGTATTAAATATTATAATATATTACGTAAGGTAGTTAAGTAATTAAGGGTACCCACTTATTTAAATAAATCAGTGTTGAACTAACTGGCTGTCTTTCACTACATTAACAACTAATTTTCTAACTCAGCTTGGGTCAGCCTTTTTTATAGCCCTGAAACTCATGTTTAATATTCCCAATTTGGTAAAGATTTGTCAAAGATATTATAAAAAAATAAAAATAAAATAAAACACAGAATTTCAGTTTCATCAAGGACTATGAAGCCCTTTATCTGCTTTTAAACGTACACTAGGAGATCCCTATTACACGGCAAATCCCATGATAGTTGAGATGAGACTAGTTGCATTGTCAACTCACGAAACAAACCACGTGAACTGTTCAACTAAGAACAACGACGTCGCGGAAAAACGGCTCTAATTCCCAACGCATAAAGGCGAGGAACACAGTGACGAAGGGTTGAAAAATATTGGTTTATAAAAGCACTTTAATACTAGCGCGTGGCGCAGACGCATCCACGTTTAATCTTCATCCCTTGCCTTTGAACTTGTCCCCTGTTTGTCTAAACGCATCCGTTTAATTACGGGCTCATTAATTTTGGATTATTTACAGAAAGATATAGTTACGTTACGTAAGGTATCCAGTTGGGATGTGTTCGGATTTAGTTGCGGTGTGTTGTATTAAAACACGATTAACTGGGTTCAGTAATTTGTATTTGATTCGGGTAAGGTGCTTGATAAAGAAATATTCAGTATTTCGTCGATTCTAACAGATGCAGCTGAGTATTTTTAATATTCGTCTATTTGACTAGCTTTATCCTGCGGTTATGTATCTCAACCCTGTTTTTATTGAATTTTCAACAATCTTTACTAGATCGTTATTGAATAAATGTCTGTCTGCGTCATTTTCATTACATAGTATAAAACAAAGTCACTTCCCGCTTTCTGTCTGTTTGTATGGATACTTAAATCTTTAAAACTACGCAACGGATTTTTTAGTAGATAGAGTAATTCAATAGATTTATATTATGTACTAGCTGCGCCCCGCAGTTTCACCCGCGTAAGTCCCGTTCCCGCGGAAATATCGGGATAAAATGTCTAGCCTATGTGTTAATGCAGGTCCCCAGCTACCTATATTCCAAGTTTCATCGCAATCGGTGTGGTAGTTTTGGCGTGATTGAGTAACATACACATATACAAACTTTCAGCTTTATAATATTAGTAGGATAACACATCCTGAGATTCCCGCGGGATCGGGATTCACACAGTTAAAACCACGGGACGTAGCTAGTTTTCAATTTTTGTGTGGCAAATTTAATAAAGTTCCTCTATTGGTGGTTTGAACTTTTTCGTTGATCCTCTGTCATAACAAATTATTTCAAAATGTCAGTTATATATCTACAATTTAGAAAAGTTATACTTCTAGAACTAAAATGCCTAAGTAGAACTAAAAAGTGTTCCGCTACTTGACCATGATATCCCTTTCTAATAACACTAGAAAGGAACAGCATACTCGATGCAGCAGAACACTAGTTTTACGTGGGCCTTCTAGTTGTAGTGGTATAACTTTCTTGCTACAATCTACATTATCCCCTTACTTATAAACGGTAATGGATGCTCAGCATTACTATTCATCGTTTGTCTTTTACTGTTACATGAAGTTTCAAAGTTGACAGACAGAGACAAACGTCACATAACTTAGTCATGTGTAAATAATATTTTATAAATGAGGGTTTATGTTTATATTACACTAGACGCGCTTTTACCCGCTTAAGTTCGTTACACGTCACATGTAGGATGTAGATATAGGATAATATTGGATTTAAAAAAACCTTAATTTGGAGAATTTCTTCTTTAGAACAAACTCGCCCCAAATGTACGTTGATCCATCAGTCTAGACAAAGCTTTAATACGGTGACTTTTAATTGGCATAGATTACAGTAAATACGCAGTTCAGTTTTTGTTTAAAACAAACAAAATTACAGCGCCAAGCAGCTACGATAAGAGAAATTACATTCTCAAAAGTTATTTTATCAACAGTATAAACGTTGTACCAAAAATTAAAATAATAAAACCCTTTAGTTTAACTGAACAAACAAACAGAACAGACCCGAAACAAAATTACCCGTAGGTAATTATGATTCCTACGAAATTGTGTAAACAATGCTAATTCGACTGACATCTGCTATTTTGTATGCAGGAAGGCAACGATTAGCAATGAGGCTATAAAGGAGTCGCGTCGGTTGCCAATTAAATAATTGTTACGCGCTCTTCCTTACGTTTTTGCTTGTTTTCAAGGGTGATGTGGACTAGACTTTGAAACTGATAGGTATCTAACTGGTAGCACTATACTAAGGCTGAAATATATAGTCAGTATTGACTATGCTGGACAAAAACTTTGACTTAAGACAATTTTTGGTATTTATGTGGTATGTATAAAGCGATCTATCGCAACTATCCAAAGTGATATATTATAAATTAATGTAGGAAAATCAATAAAAAATATTATGACTTAGACTTTGCTTCTCTTGTTATGTTTTTTTTTTTATTTTATTCGTATTTTACTTGAAGTCGGTTAAAATAAATTTCGACCATAAATTCCAAATCAAAGTATGCTTAGTATTTGCTAAGCTTTAATAACTCAAATTTTGAGTACTATTTTTTGTATTCGGCCGTGAACGGCCTAGACTTAAATCTCAAGGTATTAAAAAAGATCAAAATACCTAGTTTATTTTCAATTCTTTCTTCTGCTGTTGTTTCTGATATCTTTTTAATATATATAATAAAAATGAATCCCTGTTTCCGTTAGTCACGGCATTACGCGTGAACGGCTGGACCGATTTTTCTAATTCTTTTTTTTTTGTTTGTGTTTGCTATGATCAGGAGATGGATATTATGTTAGATTTTTTTAAATTTTGGATAAAGATTTAAGCGGGTGAAACCGCTGGCGCAGCTAGTAAACTCAAAAACAGTACGTTGTAAAACGACGAGTTACGCTACGAATTTCGTAGCGCTGTAGCGTTCACCAACACCAACTTACTACGGTTTATTTTATAGTTTTATAACAGTATGTATCATTCTTGTATCAGTTAGTATTGAAATCAGTAGAGTCTGGGAAAAATGAACAAAAAAGCTAAAATTTCCAATTTAAATATTGGTATCGGTAATCTTATCTCACACTTGGATGACTAATTTGTAGAGAAATGCTTTCCAAAATTGCACCCGACATCCGGTGGATTGATCTCTTCGTTCTTTGTGACTGAGGCACGATACGGAATATCGAGGTTGCAGGTTCAAGTCCTGTCGGGTGCAATTTTTGGAAAGCATTTCTTCAAAGATAATCGTGTCTCATGAAATTCAACCTCAAAGAAAGGGAAAATTATTATAACACAAACATTTTCTAAACAAAATCCTCATTTAGGAACTCCGCAAGGAATCGTGTCACGCACTCATTATCTCTATAAACACAACAGACCATTAACGTCGCTTTTACATAAACATTCAACCGTTAAAACGAAAAGACGGATGTACTTAAGCCTCGCATTTAAAAGCGACGAGAAAATGAGAGAAAATGGGAGAAAAATCTCTAATTGCGGCGTGAGATAAACATGAATAATGTCCAGTGTCCAAGACTATTATAGCCGACTGTACCCGACTGTACTTGGTTTAAGACTGTGTTCACATTGGAATGGAAAATCAGAAACTGGGCCAAATGAAAATTAAATTTAAAATTTAGCATGCCAAACAAAATCTTTCTGTTTTTTGATCTGATTTATGTTTTTTTAAGTTTATTTTTTGTTATTAATGAAAAACAAACTTAGAAGCCACCGTTTATTTCGTTGTTACAAGAAAAAGTGAACATGGCGCGAGCGTCGGCTCGCACGGGCGCGCGAGTCTTCTTCTTTCTCTTTCCGACCACAGGAACGCAATATGTCCGTCCTTGTTACACGCGCGGCGGCGGCTTCGGTCACTGTCGGGCGGCATCGGCTGCGCTCGGCATGCCCGTCGCGGTTGGTGTTGCCAGTCGTTTGACACTCGTTTACATCTTTATAATAAAATAAATTTAAAAATAATAATAATGTTAATATACCCCTTAACATACTAGTTACACCATCTTCAGCTATCTCCATACAGAATTTAATCGCAGTCGGTTCAGTGCTTGTTTTTTTTGGTGGTAGGTATAGCGACAACAAACATCATCTGTAAAAATTTCAACTGTCTGGTTATGACGGTTCAGTAGAAGATAAAAGACAAACAAGAAAAAACAGACAGACCAGTGGTAAAAGACAGACAGACGGACAGTGGAGTATTAGTAAAATGGTCCCGTTTTTACGGACGAAACCCTAGAAAGGATCGACACAAAGATAATAATTGTGTGCATAAAAATTTAAGTAGGTAATGGTTATTTTTGTTATTTTTTATGGAACGAGTATTAATTTCTTCTATGGTTTTCTCGATTTTGCATAATAAAACACTTTATTTACCGGGCTTAATCGCGTTTTATTCATGATTTTTAAACGACTTAGTTAACCGGCTTATTTGGCTTTACAGTTGTCAACCTTGAAAAAGCCAACTGTAAAGTTGGCGAAAGCTCGGTTCCATTAAAAATCATGAATAACCCGGTAAATAATTTGTTTTATTAAAACGAGTATTGTTCTTCTAATGTTCAGAGTCATCCTCGACCCAACCAAAGTCAAATTCGACGTCTAGTAACCCACACAAAATTCACCCCAATCTGTACAGATCCTTATTTTCTTTGTCACCTGTTTAGGTGAGATAATGGAAGGACGGAAACGGACAGTCGCGTACAAAATCGCTTCAGGAAACAACTGGGGTATTTGTTCGTAGAAGCTATTTTGCACACTTCGTTCCAACGTTTGAATTATTGAGATTAATACGAATTCGTCGGTTAATTTATCCCGGTTAATCTGAATAATTTATTGGATGATTACGAAAATTAATTGCTGTATAATTAGAGTTTCAGATTAATTTGCTGATTTAAGTCGTTTATCGTATTTCGCAAATTGATTTGAATTAATTACATGTTTTTTTCGTTAGAATAGATGGCGTCACAAGCTTCGGCCGTAGATAAAAATAAAGCTTTCGAACCGGTGACGTATGATGTTCGTGGCTTAGTTAGTTACAGAAGTGCTGTAACGGTGTTTTGAAGAAAAGAAACCAATATAATTTCTTCTATGGTTTTCGCAATTTTGCATAATAAAACACTCTATTTATCGAGTTAAAGCGCGTTTTTATTCATGGTTTTAAACGAACCAAGCTATCGCCAACTTTACAATTGGCTTTTTCAAGGTTGACTGAGAAGAAATTTGTACATTTTAACATTCTAAAAAGTTACTGTAAACTACCGCCTTAGAATTATTTGTAGCAAAACGTTCTAGTGTACGTAGACGTACACTGGAACGTTTTTTTTAAGAAACAAATAGAAAAGAATGAATGAGAACATTGAATTGACAAAACAGACAATAAAAACACATGTAAATTCACACCAAAAGACATTTACACAACCAATAACAAAATTTTACTTACAAGGGAATAGTGATAAAGAACATGGCGATTCTGCTGTTTTCCTATCTTGACTGAAGAGCTTCTGAAGAGGTGTCTACTGTGCATCCACTTACAGATTTAAATATTCGTGGTACGTACATCCCGGTTATAAAAGTGGTCAAGCCCAGATGAGTTTTTTTACTTTATTACCAAACTGAAGTTAAACTGATTTTCTGGTTTTTATCTTGTCTTATTTTTAACATATTAATAACCTACGTTTTTAGAACTTTACAGTCTTGAGCTTTATACGAAGAGCGTTAAGTACCTGAAATTGCAAAACAGAAGAAAATTCTGCGATTTATTACATCACAAAAAAAAACAGCAAATGCGTTGCTCAACACTATTTCAGGTAGAAAACACATACTTTACATTAGGTATGTACTAGCTAACATCAACATAAATTCCCCCATAATTAATTCAACAGAAAAGCAGGTCTTAATCCTGTAACAACATAGCCGTTCATCCTCTCCTAGAGATCATTGAGCATTACCCGCGTCCAAGGGACATTAATATTCAAACATCGAACGTGTTTTGTTTCCTTTGTTTTTGTTTTAATTAGAGTAGGTATGTTTAGTTATTGAGGCCGGCTTGCATAACGGTTCCTAAACATGTTTAAGCTGTTAAACGTGTTTAAAATCTGTCAGAATTAAATCATAATAATTTATGGGAAATCGAACATTGGACTCTATTTCATTAAGTGGACGATTGATAATATGTTGCCACACATGAACAGTACTTGAAATTCTGACAGATTTTCAACACGTTTAACAGCTTAAACATTTCGTAAATTTGTTTTTATTGCTCAAGGCATTTACTAGAAATATTTTAAAGGAAAAATTCATCTTCAAAAATTTTTGTGAAGATGATTTTTTCCTTTAAAATATTTCTAGCTTAAACATGTATAGGAACCGTTATGCAAGCCAGCATGAATGTATGGGGTTAATTTAGTGATAAAACAAATTAGTAGATACGTTATGGCGGGAACGCGTTTAGGAGATGTTTTCTTCTTCTTCTTCTTCTTTTATATGGCAATATTCCATTTGGACATTAGCCAATGTCAAGTATTATTAATATTTGCAAGGTATTTGCATCGAAACAGTCAAGCTTTCATAGTTAAAGTCAAGTCGAGGGAATCATTTTAAAACGGCGGCCATTTACAATGGTTGTTCACAGCTTTAGAGACAACGCTAAAGTCCATGTTTTGCACCGTATTTTACTTTCTCTATACCTGCACCTATGCCTTCACGAAACTAAATTGAAACAAAAATGAAAATTCAACAACACATCTCCTCTCCCGTCATTCCCGCCAAAACTCCGAGGAGATGTGTTGCATTTTTTTTATTTTGTGAAGGTGTACAAGTGCAATGAAAGTGAAAACAGCTCTAAAACATGGACCTTAACGTTGTCTTCATAGTTTTACCGCGACCTTCACCAGCTGTGGTATCATCTAATTATTATCCACCGCTTATTAGCGGATATTGCTGCTTTGACGTAACGTGGTTGATACCGGTGATTACTTCAAAGCAGCAATGTAGAATACGAAATTTGTTTTAGCAACTAGTAGCGGTGGATGCTAATTAGATGATACCACAGCTGGTCGTACGTCTATCTTGATGGTGGATGGTGGTGCTGAACAAGTACGTTAAGAAAACTAATTTCACTAATGATATTTTAATTATCATTACGTACACTTGTATTTGATATAAAAAAATTGTCGCTCGTAACAAAAACAAACCTGAAATGTAAAAACATTTGAGTTTTTAACCAATTTTCTCCCCTGTTCGTAATAGATTAACGGCCACAGGTTGTACTTGCCTTAAGCCAGGGGACTGTAATATAATTACAGTCAATCGATGCACGAAGATCGAAGGGCGAAGAAGCTTGTGTCGCCTGCTGTGATATTTAGTACTAACATTCGTTTTAATTACAACGTGGAGGTTTTTTGCGTGAATTGAAGCAATTTCAGTCTGAGAAGCAGTTTTTATAGCACTTTGTGAGAATTTTATTGGGATTTGGATTAGTAATCCCCTTTGTATCCATACTAAGGAACAGGAAACAAATAAATGTAGGTATTTTTACTTTTGACATTGGACTACGGCGGTCGAAAATTTGGAAAACAATCCCGGCGTAACTTAGATAGATAGTTCAAAGTCCTTATTAGTACAGCATACACATAGGAAACACAACAAACACATACAAAAGTAAATACTAAAATAACTTTAAGTTATACAAATTGGCGGCATTATAGCTGAGAGCGTTTTTTCAGGCAACCTGAAGCCACACCTTGGATGGAATAGAACTGTGAAAATTACGTTATTACCTAATTATTTTAGGTAAAAAGTAACCATAACTTTAAATATTGTAGAAGTAGGTCAAGTTTATTATTAAGTACACTTACTTTTATAAATGATTGGATGCGGCCCGTAGTTTCATCGGCGTAAGTCCCGATCCCGTAGAAATATCAGGATCAAAAGTAGGCTAAGTTATACTTTTGATTACATCTTCCTATTAATTAACGATTTTTTAAATTTCTTTAGTTAGTAGTTTTAAAGCCTATGCGTTACAAACAAACAAATCCATATTTTCTTTTTATAATATAAACTAATATTATAGAGCTGAAGAGTTTGTTTCTGTTTTGGTTGTTTGTTTTAACGCGCTAATCTCAAGAACTACTAGGCCGAATTGAAAAAATATTTTTATGTAAGATAGTCCATTTATCGAGAAAGGTTTTAGGCTACTTTAAATCCCGATATTCTTACAGGGTCGGGACTAACGCGGGTGTAACCGCGGGCGCCGCTATTATTAGCCCATATTTTCTCTTTATAATTTATACTAATATGATAGAGCTGAAGAGTTTGTTTCTGTTTTGGTTGTTTGTTTTAACGCGCTAATCTCAAGAACTACTAGTCCGAATTGAATAATTATTCTTATGTATGATAGTCCATTTATCGAGAAAGGTTGTAAGCTACTTTAAATCCCGATATTCTTACAGGGTCGGGACTAACGCGGGTGTAACCGCGGGCACCGCTATTATTAGTATAAATATAGATTTCAACTATCAGATTACATCTATGATAAATATGAAGTAACGTAATGTATTTAAATCACACAATTATTGTAAAAGATACCTACTATTAAGTAGGTAAGTACTACATAAGGCATACGGCAATTGTTAAGTATAATCTAAGTTTAGTTTAATTCTCTGATAAGTGACATGTATTTGTCTTTTTGAGAATAAATTCTTTAAACCCATATAGATATACTACTTACATAAATTCGACAGCCTTTACAATTATATAGAGTAGGTACCTACATAATATAATAATTCTCGGTAGAAACGATTTTAGCCACCTATACCTACTATCGTAAATCGTTTTATATTATTATTATGCCATTTCATGATTTTTTTATGGAAATTCCGCATAAAATACTCCCGACATTTCATTTTACGAGCTATTAGATCGCATCATTTTCACGCGTCACAACTTTTTTGCATGCACACACATCAAAAGTGCTCAAATCAATACAAAAAATCCTGAAGATTTTTTCAAAAAAAGAACATTTTTACTAAGCATCAGTGTAGGTAGGTAAATATGACTGGAAAAATAACATCATTCATCATTCGAGGCTCATGGGGATTCCGGGATGCTTGGATCCTATTGAAGATGGGACCAAATCTTTTTACGCCTCCGGTATAAGGTTCCGTATATTATTGTGCGGGTGACGAATGTGTGACGACTCTATGAATGAATGTCGTATAAGTGGTTAGAGACGTTTTTCGAGTGATCTTGACTTCTATTTTGATATTAGATTTTCGGGATGAATAACTTGTGCATGGTTAGTTTTTTATTTACTGTATGTTTTCGCAACTAGTTCTACAATTAGGCCTTTTTGTGTGACTTTAAGCCGTGAGTTTTCTTCGATGTCATCCTTCACCGTAAGTGCGATGTTTTTTAAGCAAAAAGACATTCAGCCATTGATATAAGCAAACAAGGAAAGATACGTCAATAGTCACTACAATTGAGACGACAACACTGTGACGAGCACACTGGCTTCGGTTGTTTTTTTTTTTTTAATTTATTTAATTGGATGTATTAGATAACTTAACGTGATGTCGCGTAACGTTCTCACAACTATGACTCTAGTGTGGCTTCGGAATGCGCCCTCCGATGAGAAGAAGCCACAATTAACTCATGGGGGTTTTTTAGTTATCATGTTTTTGTTTACAAACGTCAAAAAGGTGGAAAGGTATATCGTTGCTATCTCGCTCTATCCAGCAGTTGACTGCAACAGGCTGATGATGATGATGATGATGAAATTACCTATACAACTATTTTTGTTATTTTCCAATGTAATATTTTAAAACCATTAAGCAGATGACGTAAGCACGTATCATATCATGGATTACGACCTCACTATGAATTTTATGCGCCATTAAATAATGACATAATGTGGTAGAAATAAATACATCAATATTTAATCCTTACTAATAATTAAAAAAAAATACATAAGCGACAAATTGAGAACCTCCTCCTTTTTTTGAAGTCTGTTAAAAATGCGAAAGTAGCTCTGTCTGTCTATTATGTACGCTTTCACGTCTAAACCGCTGAACGGATTTGATAATTTTTTATCCCGATATTCCCACGGGAACGGGACTTACGCAGGTGAAATCGCGAGACTGTATTGTAACATTTCTATTACAAAAAGTATTTTATATATTTTTTTTACCTTTTTGTTTAAAAAAGTAATTGCCAAATTATTTATCACTACATACCTACTTATAAGCTCAGACGATATAATGAGCCTTACCACGGTCTCCTTATTGTATCATTTTGAATCGTACTTCTAATAAAAAATAAATAAATTGGAATAAAAAAAACATCCTCAAAATATTGTTTTTATTATTTGTGGTTTTTAAAGTAGTTGGGGATATAATTTATTTCACCTAAAATTAGCAGGCCTGTTCTCGCACTATAAGAGAATGATGCACCATTAATTTCCAGACACCGCGCTCCGAAAAACACAGGCTTCCCGAATTTGAATGAATGAATGAATTCATTTATTAATATGAATCTTACCAAACATTTATCAAATTATATTAGAAATCGGCACTACACTAAGCACAAGCTTGTATTGCAGAAACTGAGATACTAATACAATAATGTATAAAACATTTGATAATTTGGCTCCACTTTGTTGTCTGAGCCTACAAGATTACTAAAAACTTCACAAAATTAGACGCAATCATGCCAAATAACAAAAATACCCATTTCTGTGACCGTAGTGTTCAAATAGAGGGGGTTTTTGAGCATTGTTTGTCAAGGATTATTTTTGTTTAATACTTTTCCATGCAAAACGCAGTCTGCAAACACTCCGAAAATATGAAATTGAGGAGTTAAAATTCCCCGTTCAAACTGAATTCGAGTCCACCGTTTCGTTCCAAAACACTTTTTTGTGCTTATTTGATTTTCATTCGTATGTTATTTGCTACAATTAAGAGTTTAATCAATTAATTTTAATGACACACTCTTAAAAATTTCGACATAGAATAGTCAAAGCTATTCTATGTCGAAATTTTAAATAAATAAATGAAACGAGAGTTAAACCCGTAAATTATTGTGTTTTATTACAATAGAATAGTCAAACAGAAGTGTTAGTTATACGAATTTAATGAATTGAATTATTTTCCTGTGTGCACATTTTATTTGTCAAAATGAGTAAATTAATTAAAAAATAATGTCTGTACATTATTTTCGACAGACACAGTGTGGGGATTATTTTGCTTAGCCAGAAGCTAACTTTGATTCAAACACTTCTAGTACACAATACAAGGTTTACCTACGTGTGACGGCATATCGTCTGACGTCTCTCTTTGATTTGCTCAATATCAGGGTGTGTGTGAGTGTGTGAGAGGGTGTGTGGGTGTAGGTGTGTGTGAATGTGTACCTACAGTATCAGGTGGGTACCAGACTTTGATACACTGGGTCCAGTTGTAAAGTTTAAAACCGAGTGAATAGTATTTAAAAGTTGGTTTTAAACAATATAACTATACCAGGAGTGACATAACAGGAGGACACATTGCCGTTCAAAGCGAAGAGTTTCGATGTATCCTAATAACAATTTTGTGAATTTCACTAATAACTAAATCAATCCCAACAGAATAACACGAAAACTCGAGTATCACCTCTTTGTCTACCTGTCCGTCTAAAATACCTAAGCACCTACACTATTAGATATGTACCTATGTATACCTATTACCCATACGAGTCTGGTCTACATATAAAAACTGTTCACGTGTGTGTGTGTGCGTCTACTTTCAAAGCATTTAACGTTCCATCCTGCTTAATCCTTTATTTACGCCAGTCTAAATAATTTTAGCGCACCGGACAAGCCGCAGGATTAATTTGAACACGGAACCAAAATGGTGGCCGGATGAAAGTTTGCCGTACCTGCAGTTCGGCGGGAATGGTGAAATCCTGGATTATGGAATGGTTAATAAAATATGAGATCACGTCTTGCTCTCCTCTCAGAGTTAAGATAATGGAGATTATCGGTTAAAGTATTGAGTGTTGAGTGCTTTCATTTTTTATATAAAGGTAATATACAAGGTAATATCTATATTATTTCCAATATTTCTTGTTCTTTATTGCTCAAGGCATATTTAAATTTAGAAATATTTTAGCAATAAGATATCTGTTTTAATATTTTCGAATATTGTCGCTAGGAGATATCTCCTTGCAAAAATATTTTCGAATATTGACATGAGAAATTTGAAAGTGCGCCCTGCGGATTCACCCGCGTAAGTCCCGTTCCCGCGATAAAAAGTTGTTATTCCAGGTCTCCAGCTACCTATATTCCAAGCTTCATCGCAATCCATTCAGTAGTTTTTGCGTGAAAGAGTAACAAATTCACATGCATACATAATTATTCTATACATACTTACAGATATTCAAACTTTTACTTTTATAATATTAGTAAGATTTGACCATTGACTAACAACTACTAGGTAAACTGTGGTACAGTCATCACCATAACACTGTTAACCTAACCTCCTGAATCCGTATTCAATTATCAATGAGAATCGATTCAAAAATCGAACACGTTCGTAATCACAGTGCGAGTTGTTAAAACCCCCCGCGTCACGTACATCCAGGCTTTATAGGGGCGATCGGGAAGGGGGAAACAGGGAACGGGACGAATGAGACAGGAGCGAACCGGCCCGCCTGATTTATTCGATGTACGCTCGCTCGATGAAGGTAGCGCCTCGTAATTCGAACGTGAGCGTAAATCTTGTTTTACATCGAGCTTTGGAGACTGGATCGTTTGTAATTTGCTTTATTGGTATTTGTTTATGAGGGCTATAGGGCGGTCAGTTTGTGGGTTGAATTTTGTACCTTCGATAGTCATGATCATCAATATCTCATCCTTTATCCGTCCACTGCTGAATATACACTGCACAAATAGTAATCGCGAGCAACCTCCTTCCAACGACTCCCCGCGACCGCTTCAATGTCGTCGGTCCACCGAGTATTTAAATTTCAATAGTCAAAGTACCTATTTAATATTTTTGCATCTTGTCGCATCGCATCAACTTAGGCCAACGGGTCAGTCAGCATCCATTAGTTCAGTAGTCAAATTAATCAACTTTTTCTTCTCTTCGTGTAATGGTGTAGCGTACCTTGTGTTTTAAAGTATTCACGCCTCTTAATGTAACGCTGCTATCAGAGGTAACTGAGACTTACTGCTTAAATTGCCTTCCGAAGCACGGAGAAAATTATTATTTACCACACACATTTTCGGTCACCCATTAAAGTAATGGCCGCGCCAAGCGTTACTTAACCCGCACGACCATTCAATATCGGCTGATGTGGCTAGGCCAATGAGATCCACATTAATTAACTTAATATGATGAGTGGTAATAATATCGTTTAAGACAAAACATAAATAAAATACTTAAAAAATACAAACGCAAAGGTATAATTTATCAAAGCAACCAATAACTTTACTCTCATAAACAACAGACGTCGTTTTAACCGGTGTTTATATCTAAATCGACAAAAAATGGTGCATGCAAGCTACCCTCACCCTCTCACCCTCTGGCGACACCTGCAAGATGTGCTGATCTACTAAAGACGTTACGGTTCCTTGCGCTTAGACTTATGCGTTTAATAAGTGTGTGTTTTGGGAAATATGGCAACATTAGCTTTGCCCCGCGATTTCACCCACAAGAATATCGGGATCAAAACTAGTTTTTCATCATGATGATGATGATGATGATGAAAAACTAGTATTTGACAAAAAAGACTTGACTAGAATTTTGAAAAAAAAAAAAATAGTTTTTGTGTCGCCCAAATTATCAGCTTTATTTATACCGAGTTTCATCGCAATTTGAATTAGTGGTTTATCCGCGAACTTGTGGTTTTGAGTCTAGGAGCTGAGTCTAGAACTCAAATTTTGACTAACGTCAGTATTTGGCTGTTAATACATTTTTTTTCTATAATTTGATTTAAATCGAAAGTTGATGAAGGATAATTTGACAGCGTAACTTAATTAGACTTGGGAAATATGTTGACACTCGAGTATCCGAAGCACAGATCTGTGCTTCGGTTTCACCCGCGTGAGATTCCCGGTGGAAAATAAGTTTAATTTATATCCAACTAGCTGTGCCCCTCGGTTTCAACCGCTTAGGTCTCGATCTCGCGGAATATCAGGATAAAAAAAGCCTATGTGTTATTCCAGGTCCCCAGCTACCTATATTCCAAGTTTCATCGCAATCGGTTCAGTAGTTTTTGCGTGAAAGAGTAACAACCTCACAAACATTCATACATGCATACAAACTTTCGCGTTTATAATATTAGTAAGAAGTAAGAAGTGAGATAAGATATCGCGTAAATAGAAATGTCTACGTTTAGGTATTTTTAGGTTTAGAAATATTTTTAGCAAGGAAATATATTTCCAAAAAATCCCCATGACAGGATTCGAACCTGCGTCCTTTCGCTAACCAGGCGACTGCTCTAACCACTGAGCTACACAGGAATCACGTGACACGGTATAATTTTTCGGCCATATCTTTCCTCGCTAATTGTTTTACCAACTAAGGCTTGGTTTCTGCGCCATCTACCGGTCAAGCTTTGCAGCTTTTATTGACTGGTTCAGGTGGTTTACTTTACAGTAAACATACCCAACATGAGATGCGCTTTCTCTCCAATTTAAATTTCCTTGCTAAAAATATTTCTATGTTTAAAATGCCTTGAGCAATAAAAACAAAAAGAAATATTATTTTTAGGTTTTTAAACTAAATTATGTTTCAGTGCTTTCTTTCGAAGCTTATGGTGGCCCAGTTTATGATGTTTTATTTTATTTTTTGATGTATCTTCAAAGCCCAATTTCAAGTTAATCGGGCTTGTTTTGTCTCAAAATTGCCACAAAATCAGAACTAAGAATGGCAGCCAGTTATTAATTTTTCTGTTTCACCCGCATATGAATCTGATTTTGCAAGGATTAAAAGTAGCCTTTTGTCTCGTACAAATCTCCAGCATTCGGTATACTAAATTTAATTCCAATCGGTTCAGAAGATTTTGTGAAAGAGTAACATGTGAATTTGAGTCTAGAAGCTCCTTAATTGTTTAAGTAGAACTTAAATTTTGACTAGGATTTCAATTTTCGGCTGTTAGTCCTAATGTGGTATTCAAGTCTTACAATTTGAACTACTTCCTGTAAACTTAGAACTTTGTAAATTTGCAAATATACTTATTTATTAGCTTTTTAAAAAAATTAAATTTAAAACAAATTTTCCCGTGATAGGTAATTTGATAGTTTTACTTGATTCCAGTTTTTGAATTTTCTTTTCCAAAGTTTTAAAACTAACAAACCATAAAACTAAAAAACAGTATAGCGGAAAACACCCCAAGCAAAACCTGAAGGTTTTTTTCATCACCTGAAGTGTGTAAAGTGTACTCGAAATATTGCTTCTGTACACCACTGTACGTATACCAACGAACAAAACTTACGCTAACAATCACCTTTGAATTACAACGTAATAAGGTTGGAATTAGATTGAACTTTTTTCCGTAACTGTACGTGCAAGAGTGTAGGGGAACATTTCCCCTTTTCTTAAAGGCTGTACCTACCGTAGATGTACCGTGATATATTGTTATTGCATTTTGAAAAATGACTATGAATATTAAAGGATAATGTGTTAATGATAGCTGGATTATGTCTTAAGGTTACTGAACCGTTTTATATTAAAAATGTAACCGTTATTTTCCCTGTACTTTGTCATTTTATCAACAATTAGCTCCGCCCCGCCGTTTCACCCGCGTAAGTTCCGTTCCTGCGAAAATATCGGGATAAATGTAGTCTATGTATTATTCCCGGTATCGAACTACTTATATTCCAAGTTTCATCGCAATCGGTTCAGTAGCTTTTGCGTGATTGAGTAACAAACATCCAAGTATCCAAACATCTAAACACACACACTTTCACATTTATAACATTAGTAGGATTAAAACAACTCGTGAGTAAGAGGTCTAAAAATGCAAGATGTATAATAAAACCTACAAAAAATATTATCATGAATTATCATATAGGTATAACCACGGGGGGATGTAAGGGGTGAACCAGCATCTCTCGTCCCAGCCAACCTCACCTGCACGCGGTGCATCCTGCTGACTAACGGACGAGGCTCTGGCGACCGACTGATGGCGGTATATCCATCCCAAGAGGCGTAACTAAATGCAACAGACCGGTGATGGGCAGCAGCATCACCGGTTCGAGTAGCTACGCCCTGCGATCGCCAACCCGCATGCCCAGCGAGGCGATTATGGGCAAATCCTCCGAATGCAGAGAAACCACAAGCCACGGCCCATAGTTCCCGGCGGCCCTGCTATTCCTGGTCATGGTGGCGACCATGGTAACGGCGGGGCGGGGGGTGCCAAGAATCTCCGGGCTACGGGAGGCCACCGTAACCGACTGAACCTGGCGACGTATAACGGACGCACGCTAAGGCTTGACTCGTATCTGGCGCAACTCGAGGTGGAACTTGGGAATTAGGTGGCATATACTGGGGTTGAGCGAAGTCCGAAGAGAGGGGGAGGACACCATAACCCTGGAATCCGGCCACCTAATGTACTTCCGTGAGGGAGACCAGCAATCCCAAGGTGGCGTTGGGTTTCTGGTAAATAAGTCCCTATCTGACAACGTTGTGGAAGTATCGAGTGTGTCGAACAGGGTAGCGTACCTTATTGTAAAGCTCACCGAGAGGTATAGCCTCAAGGTAGTGCAAGTGTACGCACCGACCTCGACACACTCGGACGGCGAAGTGGAGGATATGTTCGATGACATATCGAGGGCCCTCCACTTCACTACAAAGACCCAGTACACCGTTGTTATGGGGGACTTCAACGCAAAAGTGGGAGTACAGAATTGCAGCGAATCGGTAGTAGGATGCCATGGATTTGGAAGCAGGAATCATAGGGGGCAAATGCTCGTCAACTTCCTCGAACGAGAGGGGCTCTTTTTGATGAACTCCTTCTTCAAGAAGCAGCCTCAAAGGAAGTGGACATGGCGAAGCCCTGACTCTATGACCAAAAATGAGGTCGACTTCATCATGACGAACAAGAAGCATATATTCAGAGACGTCTCCGTGATCAACAGGTTCAATACCGGTAGCGATCACCGACTTGTCCGAGGCTCTCTGAATATCAACTTTAAGGCCGAACGTGTCCGTCTGATGAAGTCCAGACTCCGACCAACTCTGCTCCAAATCATGGCAGGATCTGAAACGTTCCAGTCAAACCTGGTGAACCGATTCGCTGCCGTGGAAACCACAACAGACGTAAACCAGGACCTCGAAAATGTGACTCGGATCCTCAGGGAAGAAGGTACGAGATTTTGTAATATGCAGCGTAAGGGCAAAAAGTCTTAGCTTTCAGAAGGGACTCTAGGGCTAATGAAGGAACGACGTGAAAACCCACCCATCACTTCGTCGCAAAAGCGGACTCTAAACCAAGAGATCAGCAAAAACGTACGACGTGACCTCCGGCGCTTCAATACTCTTTTAATTGAAAGAGCGATCGAGCAGAACCGGGGGTCAAAAGTGTTTGTACAATCTCTTGGAAGAAGCCACCTCACGAAGTTGACCACAGCAAGTGGAGAAGTCGTTGCTTCGAAGCCGGCAGTCCTTTCGGAGGTAGAAGATTTTTATGCCCGATTATACGCATCGCATGCATCTCAACCGAATCCCGAAAATGAGGATCCTAGAGCAACATTAACACGCCATTTCACCGAAGACCTGCCAGAAGTCAGTATTGACGAAATCGAGATCGCTCTTAGACAGCTCAAAAATGGAAAAGCCCCTGGAGAGGATGGCGTTACCACAGAGCTGGTGAAAGCAGGAGGTAAACCCGTACTGAGGGAGCTCCAGAAGTTTTTTAACGCTGTCCTGTTCGAAGGGAGAACTCCAGAGGCGTGGAGTAGGAGTGTGGTCGTCCTGTTCTTCAAAAAGGGAGACAAGACCCTGCTGAAAAACTATCGACCCATATCCCTTCTAAGCCACGTCTATAAGCTGTTCTCTAGAGTGATCACGAACCGTCTTGCGCGAAGACTTGACGAATTCCAACCACCGGAGCAGGCTGGGTTTCGGAGCGGATATGGCACCATAGACCACATCCACACAGTGCGGCAGATTATACAGAAGACCGAAGAGTATAATCAGCCCCTGTGTCTAGCATTTGTGGACTATGAAAAAGCCTTTGACTCGGTTGAAATCTGGTCTGTTCTGGAGTCCCTGCAGCGCTGCCAAATAGATTGGCGATACATCCAAGTGATGAGATGTCTTTACGAGTCCGCCACCATGTCCGTCCAAGTACAGAATCAGCAAACAAGGCCCATACCGTTGCATCGAGGAGTGAGACAAGGGGATGTTATTTCCCCGATATTGTTCACAAATGCAATGAAGGATATGTTTAAGACGCTGAACTGGAAAGGACGTGGCATTAATATTAATGGCGAGTATATCTCTCACTTGCGATTTGCAGATGATATCGTCATTATGGCAGAAACGCTGCAGGACCTACAACGGATGCTGAATGACCTGGCTGACTCTTCTGTACGCATTGGCCTACGGATGAACATGGACAAAACCAAGGTCATGTTCAACGAACATATTCTACCGGAACCTATTGCGATACGCGGCGCCGTTCTCGAAGTTGTTCAAAAATATGTTTACCTAGGGCAAACATTGCAGTTAGGAAAAAACAATTTTGAGGGCGAGGTGAACAGGAGAATTCAGTTGGGTTGGGCAGCATTTGGGAAGCTACGTCGAGTTTTTGCATCGTCAATCCCACAGTGCCTAAAGACGAAAGTCTTTAATCAGTGCGTCCTACCCGTCATGACATACGGAGCCGAAACGTGGACACTAACGGCACGGTTGGTCCACAAATTCAAAGTCGCTCAGCGGGCTATGGAACGAGCTATGCTCGGCGTTTCTCTGAGGGATCGTATCAGAAATGAGGTGATCCGTCAGAAAACCAAAGTCTTCGACATAGCTCACCGGATTAGCAAGCTGAAGTGGCAGTGGGCTGGCCATATTAGCCGTAGAACCGACAACCGTTGGGGTAAACGAGTTCTAGAGTGGAGACCGCGTCTCGGAAAACGTAGTGTAGGACGTCCTCAGGCACGTTGGAGCGACGATTTGCGCAAGACGGCTGGCACAAACTGGATGCGAGAAGCCGAAAATAGATCTAGGTGGCGTGCAATTGGAGAGGCCTATGTCCAGCAGTGGACTGCAACGGGCTGATGATGATGATGATGATGATAACCACAGGGAAATCTCTACATTTAAACCACTTGTGATTCGCTTATTTAACGATTTTTATACATGTTTAAGCTCTTGAGAGTGTGCCGTTTCTAGGGATGGCACTTTCCTAGGAAAGACTCACTGTTACAGACTACACAAAATATTAGAGTGTAAAATTAATTAATTGCTAAATAAGAAATATATTTCTAACTATTAAGATAATAATTTGTTTATTTTTAAATGCTTATGTTTAACTTAGTCTAAGTTTTGATTAAAATGTAAGTAGCACCTAACCTGAGCTAAAGATTTAAGAATACTGAGTCAAAATGACTTAAGACTATTTAAACAATTGGTACGCATTTGCGATTTTAGTATGTCAATGTATTCTGCGGTTAGCTTTAATGATAACTCGCGGCGAAAGCGGACCGCCGCCGTACGTAGCGTTGACATAAACACAGAATAGGCAATAGTCACTTAGGAATGCTTATTTTGTTGCCAACTATACCTACACTTATAAGACGCAGAACAATTAAGTACCTACACCGATTTCAAATAACAATTAACATTAACAATTTATACGTATGTATCTACCACAATGTTGTGTCAGCCCTAACATTAAAACCAGTGTTCGAAGACCTCTAAATACTTCAACAAATGAAGTTTTTGGTGCAACGTAGAGGTCTTAATAAAGTGGCATGTTCGACACCTCCATGTTAATGAATTTAATTACTTCGTGATAACGCCTGCTCTGCGAGAATGGAGCGAGCTGGATAGTTTGTGTTTAAGTGGAAAATTATTTCTGCAACACAAATTCTTACATAAAATTTTAAGTATGAAATCTTCACTAAAAGCAAAATAACATGGAGCAATTGTTTAACCCTTTACGTCGGTGGGTATTGTAAAGGTTGCAGGTTTAAGCTCTATCGGGTCCTAACAACGATTTGGAAGCATTTTGTTTTTTTCAAAAACCAGTCTTCCAAGTGTTGAAAACACTTTAAAAAAAACAAGACAAATTAACAATATTTTAATCGTTACTAATACTATAAATACAAAACAAAGTTTGACATCCATCAACACTATCGTACTCAATTCTATGAACATCCATTACAATGTAGGTAGTCTATACAAGATGTAATAGGTAAGCCCTTTTAAGCCGAAAGGGGGTTGTTTTGGACTTCTAGGCGAACAACTTTTGTTCTACGACTTTTGAAAATTCGAAGTACTTTTCGAAAATTTTAAGTGTAAAGTTTACTTGAAAATCAGCTATTTCTCAGAGTTCGAGGTCATTGACCTTATTTTGTCCTTTCATTTAGTTTGGTCTACTACAATCAAAACTTCAATTACCTTTATTTTCAAAAGCAGCTGTTTATTTCAGTGAAACATAACCTCAAAATTTTCAAAAAAAGTTCGATTTTCAAAAGTCGTATATATAGGGTTTTATTCTGGTATTCTCGCGGAGCGAGACCTATACGGGTGAAACCGCGGGGCGCAACCAGTTAAGTATGTATTCACTAGCCCCGCTATAGGATAGGGTTATGATTTGAGCAAATGATATGATAATTTACCAAATGAGTACGCGCGTCCGACCGTTTCGATGGTTAGATGGAGCCATGATGGAACTCACTATTCTCATGAAACTCGTACGATAGTTATTAATGCGGCTTGACCGGCGTGTTCACCGCATAGTTCACGTCAGTCGCGCACTATGGCGGGAACAAGTACGTACCTCAGCATGAATTTTGGTATTAAATTATCTTTGCTATTAACTCAGCTTAGATAATTATACTATACATAACACGTAGTTCAATAGCGCCCAAGGCTATTAAACGATCTAATAGAAAACCCCTAGTCAAAAATCCAACCTGTTGCCACAAAAACACGTTAATTTAAAATTAATTCAAAATTGAAATAACACTTATATCGGAGATACAATGACTGCAATTCACAATTATATCTTAGTAATTATGTCCAATATTCATTAAACGTATTCCTACTGTACATCGATGGCACTGCCGTCAACACCCTTACTTATTCAAAACATAAATTAAAAAAACAACAAACAAATACGTAAAGCAATTATACGAAATGCAATCCTTAATTTCGACTCGATTGAACATTTGTATCCGTGGCCAAATTGGAAAGGCGTCGGGATGGATCCTCGCAAATGCAGGTTCAAGTCCTGTCGAGTGCGGAAATTGGAAAGCATTTCTTTAATTATAACAAACAAATAATTTAATAACAAGTTAATTTTACAAATTTTTACTTAACTCTTCAAAATTGATTTAAAAACCTCTCACATCATTTATATCGGAAATACAATGACAGGAATCCACAGTTTTATCCTAGCAATTATGTCCAATATTCATTAAACGTATTCCCACTGTGCATCGATTGCACTGTCAATCAACACTCTGGAAGCCTTGGGGACTATCACAGTTCGTCATCAACCAGCCATCGCTCTATTTCCTTCTCTCGTATGAAACTGAAAGGGAGGTATAAACTGGGAACAGTTTTGTTTCAAGATATTCAACATTTCTGTTCAAGTAAAACCCACATATTACTTATTCTCTTGGGATTATCGGAGTAGAAATCCTAAGTGTTATCCAGGTCCAGGTTATAAATTACCTACCCGTGCAGACCAAACAGCGAAATCTGTTCCACCAACTTAGGTCTCTTCTTCTTCTTGTTTTCGGGTAGTTATGTGTTTCACTAGAATTTTGAAGTCGCCTTAAGTCCTCTAACTTTTTTTTTTATCCTGGGAAAATCTAGTTAAGACCATCTCTCTCGGGGGCTCTCGGGGGAGAGCGGCCCGGTGAGTGGGGGTCCCCCCTGGTCTGAATGGTGAGTGTCAGGGTTATACCCAATAAAAACCTGGCGGGCGGCACAGTGGCCCAGCGGCACAGCGTCCACTGTGCCGCTGTGACTTAACGACTGCTATCAGAGATTTTATCATTTTGGGTGATTAGCAAACAATCAAACAAACATATCCAAACTTTCCCATTTTATATCTCCATAATTTGGTGAAAAATGGGATTCCGGTTCCATCTTTGTTTATAAATAAGAATTCATGTAAGTACGGGAACTTTCTTCCAATTAGAACTTGTTATGTGCTTTGATTTATTTTTTTGGTTTTTAACCAATTTAACCTACCCATTCTCTTTAAAAAGCAGTGTTATGCCTTACCCACTGATCAATTTAAATATCTTTCGTCGTACACCGTGCCCCGGTAACTCCGGATATTTGTCCCGGATCTTATTTACTGCTCCAACAGCTCGCTGACGTGGAAATTCATTTTCGTACGCATATTAATGTGTTAACGTATGAATAGTGCCCCAGTGTGCGGGAAACTAGTAGGTAGGTAGCTATAGGCGTCTAGTTATTGTTAGTCTGGAATAGGTATATGAGTTTGGATACAGTCTGAGAATTAAAGCATCTGGGCCCATGTTCCATATTTAAAAAAATACTTAGGTAGGTACTTATACCTCAGTTCTTATTTTTTTTTACAAAATTGTCGGTAGATGGCGCTGCGTGCCTTAAAAACGTAAACATTAAGAACTGCAATCCTTAATTTTGACTCGATTGAACATGCATCCGTGACCAAATTGGAAATGGCGTTGGGACGGATCCCCAGGTTCAAGTCCTGTCGGGTGCGAAATTTTTGGGAAGCATTTCTTTAAGTATAGTCATCCAAGTGTAGGAAACACTTTAAAATATATCAAAAACGATTTTTTACAGTGTATACTTTTCGTGATAGGATAGAAAATCTATAAAAGTTCCGATGACGAGATCCAAGCTTGCAAAGCCTAGAAAAAGGGTTTTAAGCCCCAGGCGTTCAGAAATCAGGCTTGGAATTTGGAAGTCTTTTTCACTCCACCGGATCGAAGACAAGCGTCCATAATAGATTTGAGATTTGAAATTTGTCAAATTTTCAAACTATTTAGCCGGTTTGAATCGAAGATTTCGCTAGAACTAGGATAAAAAAGTATACGCTTTTGTAAATGTCTTCATAACATAACACACAATACAGCAAGTAAACGTTACGACGCCTTCCATAATTTTCAGATCAAAATAATTAGACGCACTCGTGCGGCCATCTTCAGGCGCTACGACATTAAAATTACGAGTTTACACCAAAATATAAACACAAAAGGCCAAACTGGGCTATTGAGTGTGGGTGACAGATAAAAACGGCGGTTCCTGTACCTAGCTGTCTTCGTCAGCGTATTTGCTTACCCTGAAGCTGTTTGCTCCTTTACCCTTAACCGTTACCTACAGTTTCATATTTAAGTTGTAAGTGGAAGCGATTTCAGGTAATTTGTGGTTTTGGCAAATATTGCAGCCTTGTTTGATGTCGACTCAGACTTGTTTAGCTATTTATTATGGTTGTATATTTCTTCTAATTGTTTTTACAAAGCTAAGGCTCAACCGATTTTGATATCGTTTTGTTGTACCTTTACCGTCTACCTTCTAATACTTTTACTTTTGTAAAGCCGTATTTACATAGCAAATGATAAACAAAAGCATGATTAGATAGCAAAAATATTAAGTGATATCGAATTAGAAGATTAGATCAGGATAGAGATCAATGGCGACAAATAGGGAAGGTCTTCGCCGATCCGAGGGACACGATAGATTAATAAAAAAACTAGTATTTTAAAGAAAAGTATTTAAATATTTCGCAAATTTGTTTTTATTGCTCAAGGCATATTTACTAGAAATATTTGAAAGGAAAAATTCATCTTCAAAAATTCACTTGCGGCGAGATTTGAACTCGCGTCCCTGGATCAGTACCCCAGTGCCTTAAACCGCTCGGCCACGCAAGTTCCCATCTCGAGCAGCGAATTTAAGAATATGAATGTTTCCCTGTCTACTATTTTTCGACTACGGCTCGATTGAGACGCCATCTACAGGATCACTTTCCAGTGATTTACCTGCGCCAATGATTAACTTTACAGTTAACGCGTTGACCAAGAGATGTCGCTCTTTTTCCTCTTAAATATTTCGCAAATTTGTTTTTATTGCTCAAGGCATATTTACTAGAAATATTTGAAAGGAAAAATTCATCTTCAAAAATTCACTTGCGGCGAGATTTGAACTCGCGTCCCTGGATCAGTACCCCAGTGCCTTAAACCGCTCGGCCACGCAAGTTCCCATCTCGAGCAGCGAATTTAAGAATATGAATGTTTCCCTGTCTACTATTTTTCGACTACGGCTCGATTGAGACGCCATCTACAGGATCACTTTCCAGTGATTTACCTGCGCCAATGATTAACTTTACAGTTAACGCGTTGACCAAGAGATGTCGCTCTTTTTCCTCTTAAATATTTCGCAAATTTGTTTTTATTGCTCAAGGCATATTTACTAGAAATATTTGAAAGGAAAAATTCATCTTCAAAAATTCACTTGCGGCGAGATTTGAACTCGCGTCCCTGGATCAGTACCCCAGTGCCTTAAACCGCTCGGCCACGCAAGTTCCCATCTCGAGCAGCGAATTTAAGAATATGAATGTTTCCCTGTCTACTATTTTTCGACTACGGCTCGATTGAGACGCCATCTACAGGATCACTTTCCAGTGATTTACCTGCGCCAATGATTAACTTTACAGTTAACGCGTTGACCAAGAGATGTCGCTCTTTTTCCTCTTAAATATTTCGCAAATTTGTTTTTATTGCTCAAGGCATATTTACTAGAAATATTTGAAAGGAAAAATTCATCTTCAAAAATTCACTTGCGGCGAGGTTTAAGGCACTGGGGTACTCATCCAGGGACGCGAGTTCAAATCTCGCCGCAAGTGAATTTTTGAAGATGAATTTTTCCTTTCAAATATTTCTAGTAAATATGCCTTGAGCAATAAAAACAAATTTGCGAAATATTTAAGAGGAAAAAGAGCGACATCTCTTGGTCAACGCGTTAACTGTAAAGTTAATCATTGGCGCAGGTAAATCACTGGAAAGTGATCCTGTAGATGGCGTCTCAATCGAGCCGTAGTCGAAAAATAGTAGACAGGGAAACATTCATATTCTTAAATTCGCTGCTCGAGATGGGAACTTGCGTGGCCGAGCGGTTTAAGGCACTGGGGTACTGATCCAGGGACGCGAGTTCAAATCTCGCCGCAAGTGAATTTTTGAAGATGAATTTTTCCTTTCAAATATTTCTAGTAAATATGCCTTGAGCAATAAAAACAAATTTGCGAAATATTTAAGAGGAAAAAGAGCGACATCTCTTGGTCAACGCGTTAACTGTAAAGTTAATCATTGGCGCAGGTAAATCACTGGAAAGTGATCCTGTAGATGGCGTCTCAATCGAGCCGTAGTCGAAAAATAGTAGACAGGGAAACATTCATATTCTTAAATTCGCTGCTCGAGATGGGAACTTGCGTGGCCGAGCGGTTTAAGGCACTGGGGTACTGATCCAGGGACGCGAGTTCAAATCTCGCCGCAAGTGAATTTTTGAAGATGAATTTTTCCTTTCAAATATTTCTAGAAAAGTATTTAATCAATTTAAGGGTAATAAATAGAAAAACTTGTGGTGATCTAGCTCAACTACGGCCAAATACTGCAACGCTATTAAAATTTGAGTGACACTTATTCTATTGAGCAAAAAATCCATACTCATTTCAAATTTAGAAGCTGCTTAACAATTTAACTAGATCACGAATTTTGAGTCGGCCACTAGTGTTAGAGGTTGCAGGTCGCCCTAAGGCCCTAACAATCGGAGCCAATTGCTTGACGTGCCTTCCAAAGCACGGAGGGGCTCGTGAAAGTGATTATTAAACGCTTCCTCTTATATTTTTAAAATGTCTAGTTGTATGGATTCCGCACTCTTCTCCTACACTTTACATATTGCTTATTTAGCATTATTTCATTCCGTCGAGCCGCTGTTTGTCTTTCGAATTCTGCTGATGTTATAATATTGGTTACGAATTTTACCTGAGATAGGTAACGCTTAATACTCGTAATTTAACACCCCTTTTATTGGAAAAGTCAGTTTCTGGTTTATTGTTTTACTTTGGCAATAAATGCGTTATACTACTTTTATACCAACCGCCAACTAAATAAAGTTAGTTTAGTATAGCTCGCTAGTTTTTTAAACAAGTATAAGCGAGCATAACTGTCATAGTTGACATTGACGCATGTGCATGAAAAACTGACCGGACCGGACCTAAACACCTCATTAAAGCGATGGTCTGGTTGCATCCCTCTCGGAAGCCCAGGGTTTGTGTATAATTAGATATTGCACAAATAAATGTTGCTAAGTTTTGACGGCAGTTTACCCTCCACCGTGCGGAGAAAACTCCAATCTACCCTAGCGGCCCTAGCTAACATTCTTATCGAATAACGAAATCGCCAATCGACAGTTTTTATTTGTATGAAATTGACATAAGGTCACGCTTGATTTTTCGCGAGCTTATGTCAATTTCAAACAAAAAAATCTGTCGATTGGCGATTTCGTTATTCGATAAGAATGATAGCTAGGGCCGCTGGTCCCTTAGTCACAGGGTGAGATGAGTAGCCTTATTCTATATCAAGGCTAAAGGGCAAGGAGCTAAGCTAAACTAACTCAGTTAAGACTTCTAGCCTTAAATAAAATAAATAAAAATGTGTATGTAAGAGGAGACCTACTCGAAGGGCACGAGTTTCAGTCAAAGTAGCATTGAGCGTCTTGAAAAAAGAAAGCTCAGGGGATTGCTCGCCTACGTCACGTAAAGCCGAAACCGCAAAATTCCCACTTCGGATTTCATCTGTCATAATTTTTTCTACGACGAAAAAGCTTTAAATAACCCCTCTTGAATAACCGTCATGAAGTTTATACTTCGCAAACATTGATGCGATTTTATGACGAGGAAGGGTTCTGTTGGTTTTCTTTATGTTCGATGTTTTAAATGATTGTGTTATGTAAAGATAAAGGTTTTTTATATTATTCACGTTATAAAAAAAACTTTTATATTTTATTTTTGTTAGAAAACCAAGAGTTTTGCTACAAAATAGAGATTTTCGCTTTATTAAAACGTCTAGTAAATGTTAGTCAGTTTATTAACATAAGTACTTAAAACTTTTACAACAGTTTTACATTGATTTTTACAGCCGATTTCTCTATACTTACATAAAATGTCGCGACATATTGTTGTCCAATTAAATTGTATTCTATAAGCTCTCTCGTGGTAAAGTTTTAGGGTAGTTCTAATTTTTTTCATTTTATATGTATTTTGGGATCCTGAATCCGAATCTGACTTTTGCAGACAAAATTTCGTGACGCATTTTTGAAAAAAGATAAGAACTAAATTTAACTGTAATATCAAACAATAAACTTGGGTTTTGGCGTATTCTCATACAGCAAAGTGAGCAAATATTTTATGCAATCGGACTAATAAATTTGCTTCACAGTTTAATAAACACAACTTCAAATTTAATAAAACAAATACCATTAAATTTTAAATTTTCCCTGCAAACTACCTGTAACTTAACTCAAAGCATTATCCGAATGAAAATCTACAAACATCAGGAAAGTTTCATTAATGAATACATAATGAAAATGAAAATGAATAGACATTTTCAATTTTCCTTTTAGCGTCCCCTAAAAGCAAGCTTTGACTTTGTCGGAATGTCATA
Organism: Idaea dimidiata; assembly: GCA_949358125.1. Classification (NCBI taxonomy): domain Eukaryota; kingdom Metazoa; phylum Arthropoda; class Insecta; order Lepidoptera; family Geometridae; genus Idaea; species Idaea dimidiata. Next base: position 5,654,766 of record OX442339.1, on the reverse strand, counting down.
CATTATGACTTGAATAATGTGCTTTGTGGCATACTACTACGTAGTAGCTTCCCACGAAATATTTATTATTTGTCCTTTTTATCTAAATTGCAATCTTTAATAGTACATACACTTTACCCATCCCCTTCCCTAAATCTTGTCCCTTCATTGGTTGCCTGGAAGAGGTCGCCCTTAGGCGATTAGGTCGCCCATTGTAACTCACTTGTTTTAAGTTTTTTGTATTTGTAATATTTGCTAATTTATGTTTTGGTGCAATAAAGTCTATATTCATTAATTCATTCAAAAGTCAAATAAAATTAAACACAATTATACCTAATATGATTTGATGATGCATTTTTTCTTGAACTTATTTTTAGAAGAATGCCACTACTTAGGTTAGATTCAATTCATGGGTTTAAATATTAAAACAGTTTTAAATTCCATTCTTTGCCATGTAATGATTTATTAAGTACAAACCGTTTTCAAAAAAGGGAGGATTTAATTTTTTAAGATTGTTTGTTTGTAATAGGTAGGCCACTATCTCAACAGATGGTACTTTACCATTTTGCTAGTTTAATTTGCTCTAGTTAAAAAGCTCTACGTGTAAAATATGTTTTATTTCAATACAAAGTCGTAAAAACAGAAGAAAAACCTTTATTAAGTTTCCCGTTTAAAACACCGGTTATTCAGTGCCGAAGTCAACTACGTCGATATGCACCCTCTTCGCACTCTAGCAACGCCCTCTCAATCCTCGCTGACGTGGCATTTAGTGCATCCACTTGAAGCCGATCATCCGATCTAATAGAACGCTCGCTGATGCCTGATGCGTTGACAGTTTTACTCACAAAATTCTCCAATTTAGTTTTGTAAACCTCCGTTTAGAAGTTGAGTAGGAATTAGCTATGAATAAATATCCATAGCTTATTTATACTCATATTCTAAACTTTAAAGATTTAAGGTTACATGGATTACATGGATAAACTTGTAGTGATTTTAAATAATTGAAAATAGTGATGCACGAAATTACACACACAGTACAAATAATTGTATAAAGAAAATAATTAAGAAATTGGGAAATATAAATAGAAATCATTTATTGACGACCTCTGTGGCGCGTCGGGCGAACGCTTGGCTGCAATACAGAAGGTTGCGGGTTCGATTCCCGCTGGGTGCAAATATTTATGCTTAAAATAAATATTTGTATCTAGTCTGGGCGTATTTCTATGTATAATATGTATGTATTTACAAAAGAAAAATAAATATAAGTAGTATATCCGTTGTCTAGTCACCGTAACACAAGCTTAGCAGCTTACCACGGGGCTAGATGGCGCTGTGTGTTCGTCACAGGATTTATTTATTTATTTATTTAATAATTAAGTAATTTGGAAATATAAATAGAAATCATTTATTGCATAACTATGTACATGAGCCGATAATAGTGCTAAAAAGTAGTCACAACAGTTCACCACACTGGGCGTACAATATGTCGATAGAGATAGAATGCTATACTATAAATTCATAATGAAGAGTCAACCGTTAGAATAATAAAGAAAAGAAAAGAAACAAATATCGGATATTTAAGTTTTTTAACAACTTTTGAATAATAAATTATTCCACCTAATAAAATGGTCTAAGATATAGCACGCTGATCTAGAAGACAAGAAGACGATACTAGAACACGACCAGACCTGTCTTATTTACTGGCTGGAGTAAAAGCCGCTTCCTGAGCCTCCCACCAAAAAAAGCCCTATCGTATGTACTTAAGTAGAAATCGATTTTAACTTTGAAGAGGGTGACTTACTCTATCACTTACTTCTCATATACTGCTCAAACAGCTGCATTCAAAAACGACCCAATGCCTGGACTTGTCATTTTCGCCAACGTTGATTATCATATCCCTCACAAGAGCAAACAAAGCATTTAGCCGTTTGTATATAGGTAGGTAATATAGGGTCGTTTGTGAATTCGTCGTTCCATGTTCGAAAACTAAAACCAAAAATTAGGTGCTCAAAGTTTCAGTCGAAATATTTTTAGAAAGAATTTTCATTAGTGACTGCAAGGGTGACCACACTGTACCCACGTCAGCGTCATCCGTGTCGTTCTGCATACTGAACTTTGGGTTTCGTTGCTAATATTAACAAGAACTGATGACAAAATGGTCACCCCTTTGAATCAACTTGAGATGCCCATAGCCAGCTGCTTCCTGTGGCTTAAAGGTGTTTCTGCAATAACAGAATAGCGTGACAGAGATAGGGCTAGCGAATTTCAGATGTGTAAAAGAAGAACGTAAGATGCTATGTATGCTATGCGACTATGTAAAATTTTAGAATGTAAAATCAAACAATTGCAAATTGCAAGATAATAAAACCTTTGGATATGAAATCATAATATTAATATTATAATATACGTATTGAGCTAAGTTCAGTTCATACTCAAAGTGTAGGTTAGGTAAAATATTTACTGACTACTGCCGTTTATTTGTAAAAATGGTTACATTAAAAATAAAAAGGATTAAAGAAACCTATGAACGATTTTCAAATACCTATTCAACGATACTTGGCATAGTAGGTCAACTTTGTTATTTCTTTTTTATATTGGTTTATAGTGGTCGCTATTTTTTAATTTTAATAACGGTCAAATCACCCCCATTGTAATTTAGTGACACTCTCAAGACTAAGACGAATCGATTAACGTTATAATAATCAAAATCGGTATATCCGTTTAGCCATTAGAGCACCATATAGGAACACCCAAACATATACTGATGAACACATAACCCTTCTTCGCGTCGTGCAGTCGGGTAAAGAGAAAAATTTGTATATCCAGAAAATCTAAAACAGATAGGTATTAGGTAAGAAAGAAGGTATGTTTAGATAAATAACATTGACTTCGATTCGATTTCTGTCTCTCAATTCCCTTTTCAGTTGCCCAAGTATTTGAGTAAAACTAAATATCGTTAAATATACGTTTTTAATTAAATTTCCAATTTTATCAAGAATTCTCCTGAAACGTTGCACGTTGTTTGGTTAAACAACAACAATATTTGTTTTGGTAGCACAAGTTGTGTACTACACCGACGTTTGCCGAGGTTTACTATCATGCCTCTACTGCAAGGTGTAGTGTAAATATTCTGAGGAAAATGGGTTTTAGGATATGGAATTAGTGAATTAAAAGTGCTCTAACTTGTAACAAAGCTGGCCATGGCAGCAAAACTGAAAAGTAATAGTCAGCTGCGTGATTTTTCTACAAGCTTGTGCTTTGTAGTGCTTGTAAGCTAGGCGAGGTGCCCAAAGCAAGCATTTACTTCAACATCGCCAACTCTTTGGCTTCATATCCTTTCCTTCTCCAGTTAGGTAATGTTAAAGTTTTAACTTGAGTGTTTTCGCAATTAGCCCTACTATCGGACCTTTGAGCGTGATTTTAAGCCGTGGGTTTTCTCACGAAGCTTTCCTTCATCGTAAGAGCGATGTTAATAGCGCACATCATTTTTTTTAAAAGACAAACACATTGGTGCGCGGCCGGGATTTTACCTAACCCATACCTAACACCGCTCCAGTTAGGCATGGGTTTCAGTTAGGTAAGTTTTCCACATCAAAGACTACTCAGTAGCTACTGACCTATCTTATCTACCACCACAGTTTTTAATCTTCTTTCTTACCCAGGTCATTTTAAAGTATTTGAAGAATTCAAATCCACACAGAACATTAGTTGCACAGATTAATTCTCGAAATAGAGTTAGCCGTCCAGACCTCAGACGGCGAGTCATTAGTAATCAATAATGAGCCGAACGTGCTTAATGCGTGCCGGAGCCAATCTAATTGGATTTGCAAACCAATTAATGTTGAACATTCTACTGATTATACGAACATATTGTAAAGTCAATACAACGGGTTTCGATTACTAATTGATTGCGTTACATATCTTAGTGTGCGGATAATCTACGCCTAAATCTATTTCCGACGGCAACTGATTATTTGTTTGAGAGATCTCAGTTTGTTGGTTTTACTTTAAGTAATGTTTCATTTTCTTTTTATAAGTTTACTAGCTGCACCCCGCGGTTTCACTCGCGTAAGTCCCGATCTCGCGGGATTTTCGGGATAAAAGTAGCATATGTGTTATTCCAGGTTTCCAGCTACCTATATTTCAAGTTTCATGGTAATCGGTTTAGCGGTTTTTACGTGATTGAGTAACAAACACAGATACACACATACTTACAAACTTTCAGCTTTATAATGTTAGTAGAAGTAGGATTTTGTTTACATGGCTTTGACCTCATCTAACCTGATGAAAAAACGTGTTTGTCTAGACGGGACCTATTCGTCACTCTTGAAAAAAATCATATATTAACTCTTTCGGCAGGTTTTTAAAGATATCTTTACTTTCATACCTAGCTCAAAAATATACTTAAGTACATTGTTTAGTTTGTAATCTAATAAATCTATAGGATTTTAACTTTCACGGTGCTAAAATAAGATAATTTAAAATCAAGGAATCAGATCGACCTACAAGAAAAGCCTAATCAGCTATCGTAAATTATTATTTGTATAACAGATAAGTATAGAATAACCGATTAATATTATCCAACGTTACATACCTTTGATAATATTAGGTACAATTAGTATCATATCAGTCACCAAAATCAGTCACTCAGTAATTCAATAGGCTATTGATGCACTAATAGATTTGCTTTGTCCTTCCATCTCTGTACCAAATATCAAGTAATCAACTGAATTGAGCCTTCAACTAATCACTGGAGGTCTGAAAGCCTCGTTCTATTGATACCTACAGGTATTAATACCTGTAGAGAACTGGCTTTACTGGATATTTCGAAATACAATACTTATGTGCTTATGTTCGACTGCCTATGTGGCGCAGCGGGCAAAGCTCGGATTGCAACGCAGAAGGTTGCGTGTTAGATTCCCGCCGAGAACAAATATTTCTGCTGACCATAAAATGTTTGTTTCTGGTTCTGGGTGTTTTCTATGTATAATATGTATGTATTAAAAAAAAACTATAAGTATATCCGTTGTTTAGTACTTATAGTACAAGTCTAGTGCTTAGTTTGGGGATAGATGGCGCTGTGTGTAATTTCATGCAATATTTATTTATTAAAATAAAAAAAGCGTCAGTTTTGGCGTTTCATGGGAGCTGAACACCTAGGATCTTCTCCTAAGTACTCCTAAGGTAAACCAGAGGCGAGTTAAGTGTCTGCTTCAAATTTGCCAAAATTGTCTTTCCTCTGTATGTTGTTTCTCCTCAAGAGATCTGTGATGAAATTTAGTATACAGGTTCTATGAACGTATAGACTTTTTTAAATGTGGGGGATTTTTGTAGGTACTTCACTCACAAAGGAGGCTAAATGGTATCTCCGATTTCAATGATTCTATTCTACAATGAGTCTTTTAACTTAGCATTTATTTTCAATGAGTAACAGCAGGGGTTGAAGTCGTTTAAATATGAGATCCCAGTGATAAAGTTTTTGATCACAAGTTTTACTGTTCACGGAACCACTAGTTGTAAAAAATAGTTTTTAACATCCCCTGCTAATACGCACTCAATATTTTAAATTAATTGTCAAGAGTGCCTTCTCCTAAATCCATAGCAGAAAATCTTAAAAGTTACTAGAAATATTTTAAAGGAAAAAATCATCTTCAATTTACTCGTGGCGACATGAAGATGAATTTTTCATTTAAAATATTTCTAATAAATATGCCTTGAACAATAAAAACAAATTACGAGATATCTTAAAGGTTGTTTGTTTGTTTGTTGAATTTAAACATGTAGTTTCCGGCTTGATTTGATTACTGCACCCCAGCAAGTTTCATGCTCAACCTCCTTCAGTGTTAATGAGAAACATTAAGTTAATAATACTTGAGAATAATTAGATTTGGATGAGCTTAGAATTAGAGTCAGCTGGCTTTGTAACGAGCTCGATTTTTATCATAATGCTATGTGTTATTCCCGGTATCCAGCTACCTATATTCCAAGTTTCATTGCAATTGGTTCAGTACCTAGTTTTTGCGTCTACGAAAGACTAACAAAGTTACATACACACATAGAAACTTTCGCGTTTGTGTGAGGTTGTTACTCTTTCACACAAAAGCTACTGAACCGATTGCGATGAAACTTGGAATATACGTAGCTGGAGACCTAGATTAACACATAGGCTACTTTTTATCCCGATATTCCCGCGGGAACGGGACTTACGCGGGTGAAACCGCGTGGCGCTGCAAGTCTTAGATAAGCCTAAATAGCTAAAGTTGTTCGAAATTTGAATTTAGAAGATACATATTGAGACGTTTCTAGCAGCTTCTAAATTTTAAATTAGTATGCGAATTTTTGAAGTTTATGAGCTGCTAATTTGTTTATGTAGCCCTTGTATTATAGTCTGTATTTCTGCATTCAGCCGTTAACTTATTTCTGCTTTGGTTGGACATTGGTTTTCCTCGATTTCAATACAATGTTGTTATTTTAAAATGTTTACATAAATTTTTAATGAATGTCTTAGTGGTTTGTTACGTATTTGCGACCATAACAGGAAAACTACTTTTAGAAGAAATTTGAACAATATTTCTGTGGATTGTTCCATATTTGCAACCACAACAAATATTTTTATACCTTTCATTAAATTTATCAAACCAAATTATTTCGCACATAGCTCAATAAGCTACGGGACTCATACACTATGAATCTCGTATGTAAACTATTCACTGCATAATATGTTGCATATCGAATCGCCTACAACCTACAGCATCACTGAAGCGGAGTGATCCTTAACTAACGTCATTGTAGAGCTCAGACCACACAGAAACGCAGCTCAACTTGGTAACCATTTCAATAGCTATCGGTCAGGGTGATGGTACACAGAAAACAATTTTATCGGTTGATTATGATAAGAAGTACGCTTTATTAGCACAACAAACATAAATCAAATCAAATCATTTATTCATAATACAGGTTTTAGTGTACAGGCGGTAGGATTGGCCAGTTAGGCACATAAAGTCACAACAGGTTCTGAAAATAAATGACATAAGTACATAAAAAATAGATTAAAAAAAAAACGAAAAATAATTGATGAAAATAAGTTATTGTTTTTTTATTATTAATGAAATTGATTTTATTATAAACACTCAAAACTATAGTTTCAACACATAGGAACTTATTAAAACAAGTCCAAGTCTTCGTAACTTGGCAACGAGCCCAAAATGCTGGCCGCATTGCCACGCTGAATTGCTATGCTTATTATTTGTGCCAAGTAAACTCCAGCATTCTGGTCTCACGTAGTCTCCACCAGGCGTTTTATTGGGCTACTTTTGTCTCGAAATTGCCACGAAATTAGAACCATGGATGATAGCTAGTTATTAATACACAAGCGAGCGACTCGGTGCAAAGCTTATAGAAAAACAAATAATACACAATTTTTACATTAAAAACCTTTTATTTTCAGCATTTGACCTCATCTCACCTGATGGGAAGTGACGATGAAGTCGACGGTATAACATGAAGATACACTAACACTAGAAGAATCCTGTTCACTCTAGACCAATTTAAGACATCTATATTGATGCAAGCAATGAGTTCCACTTCTTTATACGTTTAAGAAAGGCGGATGCGTGGCGCCAGTTTCAAGGAATGGTTGACGAATCATCGGCCGATTAATAAGTCCGTTGGTTGGATCAGTTTGGGTAACCATTTCCATAGCTATCGCTTAGTCTAGGGCCGTTATGCATTCTGCCTTTGAACCGACAATAATTTAATTGGAACATCTCCTATAGAGCTAAGTTTCGTTCGCCTCGAATGGATGGACAAACTTTATTTTACAGAGATGGACTCTATTGAAACAAATTTGTATTCATAAAATGCTTTGTCCAGACTGACTGACAGTCAGTACTTACCTACGCTGCATGGTAAAATGGCGAGACCCAGGTAGGTAAGTACCTAATATATAGAAGCTAAAAACTCCAAAAAAATTAAAGAATATGGCTTTGAATGAAGCTTAGTTATATACTATACAAATAAAATTAATATAATTCAATTTTATGTTTTGTATTTACAAAAATAAATTTATTTTTTAGTTAGTTTTAATGGTTTTAATGGCCACAAAGTTTAATCAAATTTTAAATCGACACTTAAAATTCGAAAGCACTTAAAATTTTAGAGCTACCTAATTATTTAAATAGCCCTCAAGTTTTGTCGCCTCAAATTTGAAGTGGCCATTTAAAATTGGATTAAAATTGAGCCCACTTAAAACTTGAGGGCTACTTAAATAATTATGTAGGTCCCAAATTTCAAGTGTGGTAGAAATGAGCAATATTGTTAGGTTAATATTTTCTGAGACCATGCTAAGCTTGAGCTAAGCAAGTTGCAAAGATCGCGTTAAAATTACCAAAATTGTATTAAGTCAAAGTTTTTACTTAGCTCAAGCTAAGGTAAGTCTGAGCTAAAACAAAGTACGGACTATAGATTTCAACCTTAGGGTCGAGTGCACCGACTTATTTATCGGGAGATAAACGTGCTAAGCGATGTGACTGGGCTGGATATAAATTGTTAGGTAAGAATACATCAGTCATGCACAAGTTGACTTGTTTAAGTTTTGATTCATACTTACTTTGTTCACAGGAAATGTTTGGCAAAAAGGTTTCTAATGTCAAAGGTACGTTAATAGGATACTTATTGTTGGGAAAATTCCAAATACCTAATAATAATTATTATACAATAAATTTTATTGTACATAAAACTTTGATGACACATTTAGATACATACCTCGATTAATTACAAACAAATAGTTCTAAATAATGTTCATCTCGTTTTGGTGCTTTATTTATATTATATCGTCAGAACGGCACGGCAACAATGCTAAAATATTATAAAAACAACGCGTTGACTTTAAAATGACTTTAATTTCATTTATAAATTGTCAACAGCAACACATTTAATTATTATATAAATCCAGCACATCTATACTTCTATACTTATAATAAAGGAAAAGAGGACAAAAAGTCTAAACTTGGAATCAAATTTAAAAAAATGTTTTTAGAGGGCATAGAAAAAACTAGTATATAATAAAAATTATATAATTTTTAAAATTCATATCTGTCTGTTTATCTGTTTCTCTGTCTGTTCCTAATAGAATTAAAAACTATTAATCCGATTGAAATCTGGTTTTCAATATTGGATAGTTCTATTTTCGAGGAAGGTCGTGGTATACTTTGCATTAAAATCCAATTAGTAAAACCCGAGTAATGGACAAAAAAGTGCAACCGCTCGAGAACCGCTCGGCCGCCCGCGCCCTTGATAACGCGTTAGTCACTTCCGCGGGTAAAACTGCGGGGCGCAGCTGCTAGTAACAAATATGCACATAATTATTATGACTTTTATTTCGAAGGTTGTTTTGGAATACTGACAAACCACCAATATATTTTTCTTTGGAACTAAAGCGCGCTCTAACGACGAAGAAAAACACCCCGAGGAAATCCGCGTCTTAAAATCAATGCCCGATCTTCTCGATAAAGTAGCTTTCTATTGGTGTAAGAACTTTTGAAATCGGTTTAGTAGTTTTGGAGCCTATTCATTTCAAACTAGCAAACAAACAGATCGGTTGCGTGTTTCGAAATATCATTGGTTAGGAAACGAATACTATAGGTAAAACGAACCTTCGGTACTATGAACTTCGGTTAAATAATTGTCACTGATACGAACCATATAAGGGGAACTAACTATTCGGTTATGTACCTAATCTATCGGTTAATCGTCTTCAAGGAAACGACTTTCGATGTATAGTGTTTCGAAGTACTCGTAGGATGACGAACCCAAAATAACATACGCAGTAACACGTAAGTCGTATATCTCGTCCAATCCTACTAATATTATAAATGTGAGTGTGTGTTTGGATGTTTGGTACTCAATCACGCAAAAACTACTGAACCGATTGCGATGAAACTTGGAATATCGGTAGCTGAATACCGGGAATAAGGAACACATAGGTTTCTTTTTATCCCGATATTCCCGCGGAAAGGGGACTTACGCGTATCGATGTATAGTGTTTCGAAGTAGCGGGAACCCAGAATAACATACGCAGTCTAGTATGCGTAAAACACATAGTCGTATATCTCGTCTAATCATAAATAAATAATTCAAGCGACTGAGACATTTGCATTGGTTGCGACTTGCGACAGTAACTTTCAAGTATCATAGTACTTGTACAACGAGTACTACGACTTGATCACACGCTATCGTCTCATCCTCGAATAGGTAATGCTCTATCGGGAGTCGGGACTGATAGGGTTGTAATATTTGACAGTGGTGCCAATTCTGCTGTCACTATACCTTAAAACTTAACCTATACATTCCAAAAAATAAGTTTCTAAACTTAATTTAAGGAATGTATACTTATGTAAACTTAACCTATAGGTAGCCTATAGGTTAAGTTTTAGGATATGGCACTAAGAGGATAGAAGTACTGTAGACTGTATCCCTATTCTCGTAGTGCCAACTACCTAAACTGAAATTTACTGCCTAAATTAAACTGATCGTAAAAACGGAATAGCTTGTTGGAATTTCTAAACTAAAATTAATCAGGGACAGGACGGGACGGATCCCCGGAGATGCAGGTTCAAGTCCTGTAGGGTGCGGAAATTTTTGGAAATCATTTCTTTAATAATAGTCATCCAAGTGTAGGAAACACTTTAAAATATATCGAAAACAGATAAAATTAAACAATTTTAAGATAATAGATTACATAAGATTTCAGATAAATAAACAACAGGATTGCTTCCAATATCATTAAATAAATAAATATTGCACGACATTACACACAGCGCTATCTAGCCCCAAACTAACCACTAGGCTTGTACTATGGGCACTAGACAACGGATAAAATACACATTTACTTTTTTTTGTTGTAAATACATACATAAAAATAAGTATTGAGTACCAACCCTACATACTTAGGAATAGTTTACATAAAGAGCGGTTTTCCGGTGCGACATCGCATCGCGTCTCTTCGCCACGCTATCGCTCTGCAACGCCACGCCACCTGACAACACGTCACTACTCCAAACCAAGTTATTTTATCAACAACCCGCGGCGCTAGTATCTACACCGAACGATAAAAACCCAACTGATTTCCGTAGTTCCGGGAAAACCCGTATGTTTGGTTTGGCTAAACGATTTTTATGTCCGGAAACACTTACTACAGTTTATAGAGGAACTAAACAAGTGTATGTCTTGGAAAGGTATCATAAATGTTTTTACGCATACGAGCATTTTACATGTAGAGTATCCTTACTGCTTTGTGTTTGGGTTGGTGTAGATAAATAGATAGACAAATAGATAATAACTTAATTTGTACAACATAAAACATTACAACAAAACACAAATATTTACATTACATAAAGTAAAGACATAGATGTAGGTGATGTAATTTTATAATACACTTTCAGCGTTCCGTGGTTTCATCTGCGGACTGCAATGAAGGATTCATCCTTCATTTGTAAAATTAGGACTAGTGGTTTGATCTTTTCTATAAATCAGTCAGAAATTTGAGTTTCATCATGGGAGGCAATAAGTTCAGAAATCCCTTGCTTTATATGATAGGGGATTTCCGACCTCTCTGCTGTAAGGCACCGTGATACCATCAAAACAATAATGGTAATTGAGAAAAATAATAATTTCACGTCATCCTAGAACTACCAGCTGTGGTATCATCTAATTAGCATCCACCGCTAGTAGTTGCTAAGTTGTAGTACATTGCTGCTTTGACGTAACGTGGTTGTTACCGGTGATTACTTCAAAGCAGCAATGTAGAATACGAAATATGTTTTTTGACAGTAAATAGCAACTAGTAGCGGTGGATGCTAATTAGATGATAGCAGATATGACCTCTGTTATTACTGGATTGACTTTGAGACCATAGAATCCATTAAATTGTCCATGTATCCAGATCACAATGATATTATTTATCTACAGTTACGTGATGCCTGCGTGCAAATCTGTAAATCGTGTCCATACAGATGGTAAGAAGAAAAACACAAATAGTACAAGAGAAAGCAGGCCGTCTCAAGGGACATCGCAGACATAGCATTCCACGAGGAATGGGTCTGTTTAATGCAAATACGTTATTGCATGGCAACCATAATTGAATCAATCAATCACTGATAAATAAATTCTGTGAACCTCACAAATCATCATCTAGCTAGCCCCATGGTCAGCTATATGTTATGATAAACTAGACTAAACAACGGATATAAATATTTTGATGAAATTATACCCTTGGATATCTTTTCACATTTAATGCACAAATCTCAACAGAAAATAACTCTTCTCGGAACGTAACTAATATATTACGCAACACAATATTATCCTTATCACGCACGTTCCAATTGACAGGGTAACAGAAGCTAGGAATCTTGGGGTGATTATAGATGAGAACCTAAACTTCGAAGCTCATATTCTTGAGTATGCCCGCAACAGTTTTTATAGACTCAAGGTCTTGTATAAAATTAGGCAATATTTGAATACTGACTTGCGTGTAGCTCTGTGTGAGTCCTTGGTTCTCTCCAAACTGAATTATTGTAACACTGTTTTTGGCCCGTGTATTCTTGGTAAGACGATGAAATTGATTCAGCGTGTGCAAAATGCTTGTGCCAGATTTTCTTTTACTATTCCACCCCGCACTCACGTTACTCCCTATTTGTGTCAGCATAACATCCTAAAAATGAAAGAGCGACAGAGACTTCATTTTGCGTGTCTCATGTTCGGTATCGTTCACTATAAAATGCCGTCCTATCTTTATGAAAAGCTGCGATGGGCTGATGATTTTAGACCTTACCTTAGTCGACCGTGCAAGAACGTGCTAAGCTTTCCCAGTGGTCATTCGGTGGCTTTTCGTGGTGCATTTCGCTATGCTGCCGCTGGATGCTGGAATGATATTCCCCCACCCTTGCGTGCACTGAAAACAGTAGTCCAGTTTAGAAAGCGTTATAAAGCAATTTTGCTTCATGAACAAATAAAAATTGCACGGATTACTTACAAATAGTTGGTGCACGGCGTGTAGGCACAGTTTGGCTTTGTAGTTTTCTCCACGGGGACCGCGGGGTTCTCTCATCCTGTTGTGCTTTGCACACGCAACTCAAAATCTTTATAGTGTAGTGTGTTAGTCAGTTGGTGTGATATTATGCTGACGAACAGTGCAACTTCAAACTTCTTTGTGATGGCGCGAGTCGTCACGTAAAGTCACAAATGAAGAGTCAAAAATGGCGGGCGGTGTGTGGCGTCGTATGTCTTTATGTCTTTATCCAGTCGTGGTTGTCATATTGACAGTGACGTTTACATTGTGCCAACTGAACAAACCGTTCGTTGCCTTCTCTTTTTTACCCGACTGCCGGTTATATATTTTTATTTTATTAATTTATTATCTTATTTATGTTAGTAGCTTTGTTTTTTTATTTTATGTTTATTTTACAATTCTTACTTATTTTATTAACTTATTTAAGTATGTATTTATAATAATTGTAATGGTATTTATGTATCCTTAGTCAAAGATAAATATATGTAAACCTTTCTTGGTTGTATAATTATTCGTATATATGTATGTATAATGATTGTCTGTTGTCGAGGGAAGAGGGACGTGCAGCGGTGCCTTCTGCATCGCTGTGCTTGGTCCGGCCGGAAGACCAGTGCTGTGGCTGAGTATTTTTACTGGCTACAGCTTTTTTGCTGAGGCCGGCCCATTTAGGGTTCGCACATGGCTTCCTAACTTAGTTGATGATATTATGGTTACATTACTTTTTTTATTTACCTACTTATGTACCTACTATATTTGGTTTTGTTCTGTTTTGTATTTTTGCTGTGTGCTTGTCCTAATAAATATATTTCTATTCTATTCTATTCTATTCTATTCTATGTTTAACTATAATATCTTTCGAAGAGATGCGACTCCATCGAGTTTCCAAAAGCAAGTCCCTCCAAAACGTTCGATATTTTTTTTTTCCGGAAATACGTTATTTTTTAATCCGAAAATTATTCGTTAACGATCAAGTGGCAACTTTTTTGATTTGTAAATCACTATGAGGACTTGACTTTAACTATGACGACTTGCCTGTTTCGTTCAATGCAAATAACTTGCAAATATTGATAATACTTGACACTGGCAAATGTCCGAAAGGAAAAGCCATTTTTAAAGAAGAAAAAATCACTAAGATTACTTAATGCTATACAAAGAATTACATCAATTCATCTAATAATTAAATATAATTAATTTATTTTAGGCAAAATATCGAAATCACTACAATCTTATATTTATTTTTTTATTGTAAATACATACATATTATGCATAAAAGGTACGAGATAAAAAAAATATATTTCTAAACATAAATATTTGCACGCGGCGGGAATCGAACCCGCAACCTTCTGAATTGCAGTCGGGCATTCGTACGACGCGCCGCAAAGATTATCAAATTCAATGTCGTCAACTGATAGACACAGGGTTATGGTTATGAAGTAATTATTAAATATTAAACATAACATAATCAGCCCGTTTGTCCCACTGCAGGGCAAAGGCCTCCTCTTAGAGGGGTTCAGTAAGACGCCACCGGAGCCTACAACGGATTGGCGAATGTCCTACACCTTCGGACCGTGGTAAGTTCTAGAACATGTCGATTTCCTCACAATGATTTCCTTCACCGTAAGAGCTATGTTACTAGCGAATATAACAGTAAAAGACATTCGTGCGTTGTCGGCCTGGATTCGAACCCACGACCCTCCGAATGAAAGCCGGGGTATCTACCACTAGACCAACACCGCTCGCTAAGCTCACAGCTCACAGTAAACACTTATCGTAAAGTGGTTTATTTGATAACACCCGCCTAAGTAAATACGTACATACCGTAAATGTTTACTGTGTCGACGATAAATGCATTTTAATGTGGTAGATGTGTACATTTCTTGAATTCAAAGAAAATTCATTGAACTGTATCTTCTGAGAAATGCATAGGAATATCTATACCTTACGCTGTCATTTTTAAAGCTGTAAATTGGAGTCTTGGCGGGAACTCGTTGAGGAGATGTGGTGCTAATTTTTCATTTTTGTGAAACCTAGTTCATATGCGTGCAAATTGTTTAATTTCGGGGGCATATTAATCAATTTAGTTTCGTGAAGGTGTACAAGTGGAAGGAAAGTGAAAATCGGTGCAAAACATTGACTTAGTGTTGTCTCCAAGGCTCCGTAAAGATTGTTTGTAAATGGCCGCCGTGTTTACAAATGATTCCCTAGACTTGACTTTAACTATGACGACTTGACTGTTTCGATGCAAATAACTTGCATAATATATTAAAATACATGACACTGGCTAATTTCCTAATGGCCATAATCGGTTCACAACCGATAAGAAATAAAAAATAAAAAGCTGTAAATTAATGCCTTTAGATTGGCTGTTCGATTTAGTTACACTTCAAAATCCGTGGGTTGAATGAATGTATAAGATGTAATAGTACATTACTGCAGCGGCCGGCAAGAGAGGCATTGGTGGACGAACGTGTGAATGTGGGCCGAGGCGAAGCCGAATGCCTAGTTTGTATAGTACTTTTCTCAAATAATGCGCGGAAATTAAACTAAGTAGTACATTCAGAACGATTATTTCTTCTTCTTCTTCTTCTTCTTTAAAAATGGCTTTTCCTTTCGGACATTTGCCAGTGTCAAGTATTATCAATAGGTATTTGCAAGTTATTTGCATTGAACAAAACAGTCAAGTCGTCATAGTTAAAGTCAAGTCGAGGGAATCATTGTAAAAAGGGGGCCATTTTTTACAATGTTTGTTCACGGAGCTTTGGAGACAACACTAAGCTAAAGTACATGTTTTGAACTAGTTTTCACTTTTGTTTACACTTGTACACCTTCACGAAACTAAATTGATTAATATGCCCCCGAAATTAAACATTTTACACGCATTTGAATTGAACTAAGTTTCACAAAAATGAAAATTTAGCAACACATCTCCTTAACGCATTCCCGCCAAAACTCCAGAACTAATATTTGAAAATACAATTATTGAATGTACAGTTCTTAAACTTTAATTTTTTTTTCACTAAACAGCTTTCTATGTGCAATCCAGTTCGAAATTTAAAATAAACCTTTGATAAGTTACCTCTTTGGTCGCCATTTTGCGTAGTAGAAGATTGTTCCATTTTTAAATTACACGGTAAATATGATTTTACCATAGAGTATACATTACATAAGCAAACTATGCCTACTGCGCAAAGTGTAAGCAGATGCTCTATACATAGATATTCAAATGTTGAGGTTAAATAGTGATCCGCGAATCATTTTTACACCGCGGCACTGAACATTTCACCATAATTATTACTAAAATAAATTCTAACGAGAGAAACAGTCAATTCCCGTAACCCTAAGTGACTGATGACATCGTTTTTGTCATTTTCGACAGTTCATACTCGCATACCAGCGCTCTATAGCTTGCATATGTATACTCAAAGGATTTTACATAGTAATTTATTTGGCCGCTAAACACGACAGATATGGATTTTCATACAACTATTGCCGGCCGCTGCTCGACTAGTACAACAAGTTCGATTTATATCGAAGAAGGTTGTCAAAATAATGATTAAATTTTCAAGCATGTTTGAGAAAATGTATCATTCTTTGAGAATAATTCTAGTGTGTTATTAACTTTACTCTCGGTGAAGGAAAACATCGTGAGGAAACCGACAGCTTAAAGTCACGCTAAAAGGTCCAGTTGTAGGGCTAGTTACGACTTACGGAAACATAAATTCTTTTTCAAAAACGGTACCTAACTGTAATTGTTTGCTACTGACAAAAACTGTATGTATTGTATAGGTACTTTTCTAATAGTCGAATAATAGATGACGTCACAGCACGGAGTGACGTGACTTCCGTCCATCAGATACGACAAGTCAAGGTTGGCGGTATCGGCGGCCGTCTTGCACCTGCGGTGTCAGTTTGTTTAAAAAAAGATCGATACTCTGTACTGGTACATCTTCTTCTTCTTCTTGATATTAGCTTTTCCATTCGGACATTTACCAGTGTCAAGTATTATCAATATTTTTAAGTTATTTGCATTGAACAAAACAGTCAAGTCGTCATAGTTAAAGTCAAGTCGAGGGAATCATTGTAAAAAGGGGGCCATTTTTTACAATGTTTGTTCACGGAGCTTTGGAGACAACACTAAGCTAAAGTCTATGTTTTGTACCGATTTTCACTTTTATTTACACTTGTACATCTTCACGAAACTAAATAGATTAATATGCCCCCGAAATTAAACAACTTACACGCATTTGAACTAAGTTTCACAAAAATGAAAATTTAGCAACACATCTCCTCAACGCATTCCCGCCAAAACTCCAAACTGGTACATCTAAACATATAAAATTCAAAGTCCAGCCCCCAGATAATCTATCCAGTAAATGTCTGACAACGTGGAAAATAACAGGCACTATGCAGTACACTGCTGCTTTGAGGTAATTACCGGTAATAACCACGTTACGTCAAAGCAGTAATGTACTGCATACTGCCGTTATTTTCCACGGTTGTCAGACGTCCACTAGATAGATAATCTGGGGGCTGGACCAAGCGAAAGGTGGGTCCCTGCTTCAAGTCTGGCAAAACAGTCTTTGTTGTTTGATTCTTCTCCTCTATAATTTCACATACAGGGTTCATTTTTCAACAGATTTGAATGAAACTTAAAATATAAGTTTAATGAGCATGAGCATTATGTACGAGTATATAGATTTCTTATGTTATGTTTTTTTTGTTGTTGAACTGTTTCTACCACAAACCCTCTTTGAACTTAGTATCTCCGCAATATGAGATCTATTATATTTTATGGTATTTCATTGTTTATAAATTATAGTAGTATAAGTAACTTTTTATTAGTCTCATAAGAACTACAGAAGATCTGATGAGGATCTTCGAAGTGATGAATTAAAATTAAGCTCTTCTAGATACTGTGTTTACATTGATGACGCTTTCTTGGAACTAACTTTTTATTACAAGCGAGTGATGAACTCGACAATCATCAATCAATCATCACTTTTGAAGGTGATTAAAAACCTATGAAGGTTATTTTAATAAAGTGCTCGCGAGGTCTACTGTTCGCAAAACTCGTAGTCATGGAAGCATTAAAGTATCGTGCTTCCTTGTGAAGCATAGGTATAGTATCTACTACATCTTACTTTTAATATAATTAACGCGAAAGTTTGTATGTATGTATGTGAGTTTGTTACTCTTTCACGCATAAACTACTGAACCGATTGCGACGAAACTTGGAATATAGGTAGCTTGATTCCGGGAATAACAAATAGACTACTTTTTATCCCGATATTTCCGCGAGAACGGGACTCACGCGGGTGCAACCGCAGGGCGCAGCTAGTAATATTATAAACGCGTAAGTTTGTATGTATGTATGTGACTTTGTTACTCTGATACTCACGCAAAAACTACTGAACCGATTGCAATGAAACTTGGAATATAGGTAGCTGGGGACCTGAAATAACCCATAGGCTACTGTTTATCAAGATGAAACGGGACTTATGCCGGTGAAATCGCGGGTGAAATAGTTGGAAATAAATACCTACGGATACCCACGGACTTATACGCGTCAAACTGTCGGACGAAACTAGTTATTTATATCTATCTATAGTGTATGTGAAGTGTGGATGTATGTATAGTGTTTGTGTATATATACCCATTGGTATTTGGTCTATTCAGATCAAACTAAAGATAACCAATCTTGACCTTGGTTAAAATTAATGCTTTTGTTTCTATGGCGCACTTCCTCATCAGTTTTAAGAGGGATTTTCTTGTTAGTGATTTGTATCTTACTCGAATTTGTTACACTAGCTAACTATATTTCAAGTTTCATCGCCAACGATTCAGTATTTTAAATACTTTTATAGTGAAAGAGTAACAAACTCAAATACATACATACATACAAACTTTCGTGTTTATAATATACTAGCAGCGCCCCGCGGTTTCACCCGCGTTACCCCTTCCCGCGGGAATCTCGGGCTAAAAAGTAGCGTATGTGTTAATCCAGGTCCCCAGCTACCTATATTCCAAGCTTCATCGCAATCGGTTCCGTAGTTTTTGTTTGAAAGAGTAACAACCTCACATACATACAAACTTTCGCGTTTATAATATTAGTAAGAAGTAAGAAGTAAGTTTAAATAGATATTATAGTACAAACCTACGTATACAGACTGGAGGAAAAGTACAGTTAATATTGATGAGGGCAAATTTAATTTCGATCAATTACCTACATCTATTACGTACATTTGTTTCTATCATACCCTAAAGTATGATAAAAACAAATGATCTAGTATCTACTGATCATTTGTTTTACCTACAGATTTTATTTTAAGTTTCCGTTTTCGAAATATTGAGCTTTAAAAGGCTAGTTTTTAAGGGTATGTGTACCCCTCTCCCCCCCCTCTTCAAACGTCATTGTGTGTAATATTACATACAATGAAGTTTAAAAGAAAATTGCCACCACAGTCGTTTTAAATTTACTTAATAATTGAAAGAAATACATAGTTAAATTTTGAACATATTCCGTTGAAGAATATTACATATCTACTAGATAGGTGTTACTTTTCCAGATTGTTCCTTTCGAAATAACAGAGCGAATCGGCCGTTGGGAATCTAACTTACCTAACATAGAAGGTTTTATTGCATCAGTTGATCAATAGCGTAGTTATATCTTGTAGGTAATGGTCAAGGCGTTTCTCGGTGGATGCTTGGCAGGAAAATCGTCAACTTACCTTGAAATGAAGTCACAATTCTCCGATTTTGTTGTTTGTTACTTTTTTATTATCGTACTTACGTAAGTACACCGGAGATTGATTACGATGCAAAGGTCGTCTAAACTAGGTATATTATTAATTAATATTTAGTTTTTAGTCCCGATATCTAGGAGGAGCAAGGAGCGGGAGGAGGGAGGTGTTCTTTGCACCCGGCAGACCGCATGATACGCAGTGATACTAGTCAGGTATCGGGACTAAAAACTAAATATTTTTTTTAATATAGTTGATAATATTGAGTTCCGAAAAGTAACGCCTAATACCTACAATCAATTATCTTAAAAGTCATCTAAACTAACATTGTAAAGAGAAAACATTAATTTGTTTATAATGCAAAACTACTGGACCGATTTCAAAAATTCTTTCACCAATAGATAGCTACATTATCGAGAAGTAACATGGGCTACTTTTTCCGGGACTTACTCAGGTAAATAGTACTTTACCCGCGTAAATGATTAGTAAAATAAAAGGATTAGAAGCTAGTACAAAATAAAAGTTCTGAAGTTAATTATAATCAATCAAATTTATTACAATTATTTAACTTAAATTACAGTTTTTTTACGAATGGCTAAGTAGATCCACGTGATTTATTCAATTTTCACACATAATTATATGATAAGTAAAAATTACTTTTACTTACCAACTATAATAATTGAGTTCATGTATCTTTATTTAATATAAATTATATATAAAAAATACCTAGTGATTTAAATAATGTAAATTATTTTATAGATTATTTATACCAATTTTAACTAATTCAAGATGTAAGTGACGGCAATAAAATTAATGTGATTTAAAATTTTAAAATTCTCTTTACTTTTTTTATGACCTAATAAGTATGTATAAAAACTGATAAATGTATTCATAGAAGTCCCTCGTTCTAAAAAACATGTTTATTTTTTTACATTTATTCGACAACTGTCTTTTTCGCTCTCATTTGATATACAAATTGAAAATTACCTTGAGTTTACGTTATTAATAAGAATGAATGTAGGCGCATTTCTAACTATACTTATTCTGTAATCTACTGGGACTGGGACAGACAGTTAATATGAAAACATTGCCATTCACATTAACATATTTCATGGTACAAAAGAATTGGAAAACATTTGATTAGTGATGGCATAATAATTTGCGTAATTATATGCCATAACTAGCTATTCAGAGAAGACAGTAAACATTTTGGAATTAATGTTTTATTCAAATAACAGAAATGAAGCTTGAATGACATAATTACAACATATCTTTCTTACCTATCTTACAAATATCTGAATAACACATAGGCTACTTATTATCCCGCCCCGCGCATGAAACTTCGAGGCGCAGCTAGTTTATTTATAACTAGCTTCGCCCCGCGGTTTCACCCGCGTAAGTCCAGATCCCGCGGGAATATCGACTTAAAAATTAGCCTTAGTGTTATTCCAGGTGCCCAACTACCTATATTCCAAGCTTCACCGCAATCAGTTTAGTAGTTTTAGCGTGGAAGAGTAACAAAGTCACATAATACATACAAACTTTCGGGTTTATAATATTAGTAATTAATATTTACACTTTTCCCGGGTTTTAATCGCGTGAAATTCAACTTAAAAATAGAGGACAACGCCCGCCGCAGCTCCAGTCCCCTCGAGACCAAGATCATTGTAACATGATCGAAACGTCGAGGTAAGGAAAAGAATCGCGTGAATTTCACGCGATTAAGACCCGGGAAAAGTGTAAATATGAGTTCCAATCGTGTTAGTTTAAAAAATTTATAAGTAATTAAGATATGAAGTAAGATAACAGTAATAAGTAAAATTGTTATTGAAAAGGGCCTCTACGTGTTAACTTCGGGTCAATGCACGACTTCCAAAGTTCCGGGACTCCATACCCATTATAGGACACAAGTATACAATCTTAGATAGGCACTTGAATCACTGTTTCTTAAGATACAAAATAGTAATTAATAAATATCGCTGAGTAGAAATAGTCATCATCATCATCATCATCATCATCATCAGCCTGTTGCAGTCCACTGCTGGACATAGGCCTCTCCAATTGCACGCCACCTAGATCTATTTTCGGCTTCTCGCATCCAGTAGAAATAGTAAATGTATCAAAGAACAAAAACGCAAAGAGACACCATATTAGACTTATTTGTATAGATTAATTTAAATTACGTTGCTACATCATTAGGTATTTTAAGATATTTTTACTTAGCTTACCTATCCATACATCATCAGTCATCATCATCACACTCTGTTTCGAAGACTGGTTCATGTTTAAGGCCATACGCGCACTGAACCCTTAGTGTGAATTTTTCCGCAAATAAACGCGAACGTGCGGGTTAAGTTAACGCGTATTTTGTATGGAAACTTAAAAAGCGTCCCTAGCGGACGATGTTGAAGTTACAAGTTTCCATACAAAATACGCGTTAACTTAACCATAAAGTTCGCGTTTTTTTTGCGAAAAAAAATACACTAAGGGTAATTATAAGTTGTGGCGAAGGCACGGCGTTGTAACATTGTGATTTCGTTAATGACTATCTCCTTATCATTTCCTATTCTGTAGATATGTCGATTCATACATTACATTAAAAATTAATAATGCTTTTTACCTACTCTATTGCATCGGGGGATCCTGTAAAATAGCTGTAGTTTTTTTTAAATAAATAAATAAATGTTTTATTCTGATTGGTGGGGATTGTAATAAAACGACAGAATTGGAAATTAAATGATTTCATTTCATGATGATGATTCTTCTAAAAAGAATATCAAATGTCATTATTTTATATTTTTTTAATTATATTCTGTCGAAACATCAAAGGAATCGCGATGTTGCGATGACCCGCCTTCGCCACAACTTCTCAGTGCCCGTATAGCCTAAGGCTACGTCCACATTGGCAGGAGGCGAGCGAGTCACGTCACATAAAACCAACCAAGCGAGGCTCCTGCCAATGCAGCCGCAGCCTTAGGGTCCTATTACAAAATTTTCTTGAAATAAATTATTAAGCAGATAATATGGGATTATTGTTTTTTTTTTTCAAGCTAACCTACTTTTTTTCCTGGGCTCTTATAGCATATTTATCTTAAAATTAAAAACATTCGTTTTGATATTTTCGTAATAGGCGATTTAAAAACACGGTGATACAATTCTGAAGTACATAAGTAGGTAATCATAGATTAAAGAAAAATAAAAAGAAATTGTCTATCTTTTATAAGTGCCAAGATATGAGTTACAACTAGGGCAGTAGTGGTCGGCATTCATGCATGAACCGACGCAGTATGGGACACATACACATGGCCAGCACCTGCAACAAACATACAGTAATGATTTAATAAGCATTATCCTGTTCCACTCCCGTCTTTCTTCTCCTAGATGAGCGTGTTACACATCATCACTCAGCATCAGATGAGATAGTGACCAAACGTTCGTTTGTAAAATATTTTCATAAAATGCATTGTTTCGAGAACGAAACAATGCATATTATGCAATCTGAATCTGAATCTTATTTGCGATTTGAATCTGAATTTGAACGATAATTATTACTTAAGGCGGCGATAGATGATAATCATCGGTCCTTGTCCGATTGCATATAAATGAGCGAGATGGAATTGCGTGAAAAAATCTACAATTTCTCGTAAAATCAATAATTAACGAAGATTAAAATAATATTTTTATAAAATGCGATGAAGGGGTTCTAGGTATTGTATTTTCTAATATTATGATGCCTATAGGAAAATATAGCGGTTAAGGATTTAGAAGAAAAACTGATTTATTTTGTAAAACAGGGGTAACTTTGCCTGTATAATAGTGGTATTTAAAGTTATTTTTTATTGTTTTTGAAATGAAGGGAACACTTCTTGTATCATGTACAATAACATTAAACATTGTTTAAAGATCTATTTAATATCGGTTATGAAGAAAACTATTCAATCGGAAGGGATTTCACATGAGTCGCGTCCTTAACCAATTTTATTTGATATTTATTATAAGTATAGATAATGAACATTTTCTCTAATGCACTTGTGGTATACTATTCAATAAGTATAATATTCGACATCGTATGTTGATAATTAGAGCAACTGTTCGTCTACTACGAGTTACGTCATCATACGTACACTATTTTTTACAGGTTTACCCACAACCGAAAACATCCTATCAAATAAACGAGAGTAATTCTACGATTACTCGTTTAACTGACGCGTTTCGGATAAAACAGAATGAATAATTCACTCACCACTTAATTTCTCGTAATATCTAAACTACGGCACAGATGTTTACGTAGCGTTGAAAGTGAATAATATGGCACTTGCGTCATTGGGTTAAGTAGGTAGACAAACTAATGGTATTTCATCATTAAGTTTGTTTAACATTCTTATTATTAATTTCATATTTCCTGTGCCCCTAATCGCGTCCCCTCGCGACTAAGATCATTGTAACATGATCGAAACGTCCCGAAAAATCGAAAGACCCCGGAAAATATGAAATTTTAAATTTCAATAGTGTTAGTATGAAAAGTTTATTCTTCTTTTTCTAGTGTTAGAGGGCCCTACCATGATGTATATAAGTCGTCGCGTTGTCGTTCAGCTAAAAAAAAAAAAAAAAAACACATCAAAAAATTAAAAAAGTATAACAAATTTAAAAAAACATATAGGTAGGTATATATTAAATTGTCTGTGGGTTTTAAAAGTTGTCGTGGTATTTTTCATTTAAAATATACTTTATTTTATTGAACGACAAAAGGAGGACATAGCAACGACAAACGAGCATGGTAGCGCGGATTGATATCTGTTTAGTTTTAGTTTTTTGTAAAGCCTTCAATATATATCTATAACGACTGCTTTCAGAGATAATAAACGGGACCAACTGCAACTCTGTGACTGCTTCCACCCAAAACAACCCTTGCGCCATGCGTTGAAACTATTCACTATAAAGTTTAACTTAGGAACATTTCTAACCTTAACCAAATCCTTTAATTTTCCTTCTGTTTTCGCAAATATGTATTCAAATAAAACTTATTTTTGCGGTTCTAATTCTTTTTATCAGTATATATCGCGATTAA
The DNA here is from genome assembly GCA_949358125.1 of Idaea dimidiata. Taxonomy (NCBI): domain Eukaryota; kingdom Metazoa; phylum Arthropoda; class Insecta; order Lepidoptera; family Geometridae; genus Idaea; species Idaea dimidiata. Next base: position 5,629,913 of record OX442339.1, on the reverse strand, counting down.
AACCGAAAAATGAGTCCTAATTCAAATTGATCCTTTTTCTTACATTTTTGATGACTGAATATTTTTTTCTTTCAATTTTTTAAATAAAATTGAAAGCAATACAAAACTCTTAGGTATAAAAATATGACAAACTTCATACCTAATAACATATTATGCTAAGATAAATTTAAGAAAAAAATACTTCAATAAATATTGCACACAACATTACACAGTTCGGAAGGTGTCCTTTTAGAAAGTTGTCCTTCTCAGCCTGAGGGGCGCAATCAAGCCCCAAACTAAGCACATGGTATAAGTGCAAAAGCACTTGTACTATGAGTACTAGACAACAGAAATACTACATATTATATTGTTAATTGTACTAATACTGAACTATAATAAATATAATCTGTATATATAATAGATATATCTGACTGACTGAGTGACATTATGATTTCACACATTGAAAACTACATTTTAAAACATTTAAAACTGTTGAGGCTGAACTAAACCACTACTAATACAAGTGACGACGGTTTTTTCCCGCATTTTTTGTACGTCCCGCTCTAGTAGGCAAAAATGACCCGGACAATAGTTTGAAATCGTTTTGACGTTTTTTTTACCAGCTATTATTAACTTGTCTATTAGCTATTGGTAGGATGAGGTAATAGGCAGATACTTAGTATATTCTGATTTCCGGGAAGTACCCATTAAAATAGCTTTTACTCGGAATTTTATCTTTACCATCATTATAAAAGACTAGCTGCGTCCCGCGGTTTCACCCGCGTGAGTCCCGTTCCCGCGGAAATATCGGGATAAAAAGTAGCCTATGTGTTAATCCAGGTTCCCAGCTACCTATATTCCAAGTTTCATCGCAATCGGTTCAGTAGTTTTTGTGTGAAAGAGTAACAACCTCACATACATACATACAAACTTTCGCGTTTATAATATTAGTAAGATATTATCTACTAGCTGTTACCCGCGACTTCGTCTGCCTAGAAATAGTGCATAGACTATTATTTTTCTTTTTCGTTTATTACTCGAGTTCTACTAATTAGATTTCAACAAGTATACCACGAATTTCCTTAAAAATAAAATTTTTCAATATTGAAAAAAGATTTTAATTGGATTAGTAGTTTTTAATTGTTTAAGGTACACACAGAGACACAGAGATTTCTCTGTTTGTATTTGTTTAATTTTGTTTTACTACTTTTCTTAAGTCAACTAGACAACTTTTTTAAATTTACTTCCTACAGATTTTTTGTCCTTTCTTCCTTTATTATAAGTATAGAATATAGATATAGATAGAAGCGATAGATAAACTAAAGGGGTATTTTGGATATAGGTTTGTCACCTTGAATAATTTTAACAAAGCTAACTTGTACAGCACGGTGCTTAATAATCCGCACTACCATGCTCGTTTGTCGTTGCTATGACGTCCTTTTGTCGTTCAAAAAAATAAAGTAAATTTTAAATGAAAAATACCCCGACTACTTTTAAAACCACAGACAATTTAAAAAAAACTTTATTTTTAAGTATGTTTTTTTTTTAAATTATTTAATTTTCTTTTTTAGCTGTACGACAACGCGACGACTTCGCGACGACTTATAAGACATCATGGTAGGGCCCAATATGTACCCACTGCAATACACGCTTTATTTAAGCCATTTTGATCTACGATGCTGATTAATACATCTGGGGCTCGATTCGGTAAAGACATAGCATGCGGACTGCCGGCGGAATGCAGGCGACGTCCTGGAGATGTACGTTAATTCGTATTCTGTAAGTGTTATTTTACTTAATTACTACTTAATTAGTTAAGTAGCCTTCAACATTAAGGGCTACTTAATTATTTAAATAGCTCCCCTTGTTCCTCAGCTAATATTTAAAGAAGTTATAGAATAGCTATTATTTTTACTCCTGCAACAAATCGATTTCTGCAATTCTCATGCATCCCGCCTGTTTGTCGCATGCTATGTTTTTAGAGAATCAGGGCCCTGGAACGAACTAAGCCACAGGATTTTACCCGACTACGGCAAAAATTGAGTTATGTTTAATTAAGATCTTTTTTAAGAAGTCACAAAGTTCTGTTTGACATTTTAATATTTTCATTATACCTAAAAGAAGATACAAGTAGTAGTTCGAAATGCAAAACACGCAAAAACTATCGATTATTCATTATGATTTTTACATTCTTATCCGTGTCTAATCGAGAAAAACTTGGTAAATAAAGTATAATAAATATTTTTATTCTACATAATGTAAGTACTTACCTAATACTTAATAGAGGTGAATTTTCAAGCAAACGATAACCGAGCACAAACAAGTTTTTTTTTCGTTATGTAATGGATGCATTGTAGTGCTGCCAGTGTCATGTTTTTATTCAATTTTTCAAATGACAATACGAAGTTCGCAGAGTCAGATTGTTAGGTGTATTGTCAAGAATTATTATTTACTCTGATATTCTCACGGAATCAGCATTTACGCGGATTTTTGTTTTTTACGCGTTAGTGAAATGTCGTCCTGAATTTTCATTTTTACAAAAACATTGTTTTATTGCGTTTAAATTGTTTAATTTCGGCGGCAAGTTACCAATTTAGTTACACGAAGTTCAACGAGTTAAGTGAAAATAAAAATACCAGTGCCAAACACGAAATTAGTACGTTACAGACAATTGTTCCATAGGGTTGGAGAAAAATCGTCGCCATGTTTTCTACAGTCTTCACGCATTGAAAATTATTTCAAACGATAACAGTATAATAGTGGTAGTTCACTATTCGTACGAGAAATTGGCTAAATTATCCTATATTGCTGACAGAAGCCATAACTAAGAGAAAGAAAGAAGAAAAGCATTTACGCGACTAAAACTACGTGGCGATAAAATTAGTTCATCTCGTGTGGACAAAACAAGGCTCAAGGTTATTTTCAGTGTTTGTATTATTCATGTAGTTTACCCAAACAGTTTTATCAGTAGCTACAGGAAATTGTATTTATTATGTGACTCATTTACGTAGTCACTTATTTAATTGTTACCATAAATGTAATTGGTTAAAATTATTGTATACTAGCTGCGGGTTTCACCCGCGTAAGTCTCGTTCCCGCGGGATTATTGGGATAAAAAGTAATCTCTGTGTGACTCCAGGTTTCCAGCTACCTATATTTCAAGTTTCATCGCAATCGGTTCAGTAGTTTTTGCGTGATGGAGTAACTAAGTAACTTAGCGACGACTTAATATAAGAGATCATGGTAAGGCGAAATGTTTAAACAATTGAAAGCAACGCGAACAAAACCGGAAAATGAGTTTCATTTCAAGAAGTTTCTTCTTAATATTTATTATATTAGTAAGATACGCGAAAGTTTACATACAAGGTGTAACGGGTATGCCCTTTTAATCCGAAAGGGGGTTGTTCTAGACATCTAGGCGAACAACTTTTGTTCACCAACTTTTGGAAATTCGAAGTACTTTTCGAAAATTTTAAGTGTAAAGTTTACTTGAAAATCAGCAATTTGTTAGAATTCGAAGTCATTGACCTTATGTTGTCCTTTCATTTAGTTTGGTCTACTACAATCAAAACTTCAATAACCTTTATTTTAAAAAGCAGCTGTTTTTTCAATGAAACTTCAAATTAAAGTTAGTTAACTTCGGAGTTTCAAAAAAAAGTTTTTATTTTTAAAAGTCGTAGAACAAAAGTTGTTCGCCTAGACGTCTAGAACAACCCTCTTTCGGCTTAAAAGGGCATACCCGTTACACCTTGTATATGTACATAATGTATGTGACTTTGTTATTCTTTCATAAAAAAACTACTGAACCGATTGCGTTGTAACTTAAAAAATAGGTAGGTGGAGACCTGGAATAAAACATAGGCTCCTGTTTATCCCGAAATTCCCGCGGGAACGGAGCTTATGCGGTTGAAACCGCGGGGCGCAGCTAGCCTAATTATATACCTCTAACTACACACGTAAACTAAGCACTTCATTACGGTCATACATAAACATAACCAATACACTTTTCAAGGTTCTCCAATGTTTACTCACACACGGTAAGTCATGGCATGAAAGTAAAAATCGATTGTAACGCTCATTCGTGCAACTAGTAAAAGTAGAATAGATACCTAAACAATACCTCTTTGAGTACGCCCATTATACGCGCCAATCTAGGCCGAATCAACACACCCACTTTATAATAATACTAGCTGCACCCTGCTGTTTCACCCGCGTTAGTCCCGTTCCCGCGGGAATATCGGGATAAAAAGTAGCCTATGTGTTAATCCAGTTCCCCAGCTACCTATAATCCAATTTTCATCGCAATCGGTTCAGTAGTTTTTGTGTGAAAGAGTAACAACCTCACATACATACAAACTTTCGCGTTTATAATATTAGTAAGAAGTAAGATAATGAACTAGCTGCGCCCGCGGGTGCGGTTTCACCCGCGTAAGTCCCGATATTCAATAATTAGCATTTTTTCTTTCATAAGAACCTTCTCCAGCCCCCAGATTATCTATCTAGTGGACGTCTGACAACCGTGGAAAATGACGGCACTGGGCAGTACATTGCTGCTTTGACGTAACGTGGTAATTATCGGTAATTACCCCAAAGCAGCAATGTATTGTATAGTGCCGTAACAAACACAGGCTGATCATAATAAACACAACAAAAAAATAATCAACAAAGACTACGCAAAGTTTACGCGTGATGGCATGACCAAGGGAAATAGGGATTATTTTTTATTTTATCTTACTAATATTATAAACGCGAAAGTTTGTATGTATGTGAGATTGTTACTCTTTCACTCAAAAACTACTGAACCGATTGCGATGAAACTTGGAATATAGGTAGCTGGAGATCTGGTTTAACACATAGGCTACTTTTTACACGACTGCCAAAGGAAGTGTTATGTTTTTGCCGTGAGTGTGTGTATGTATATGTGACCTATTTTTGTGCCGTCGTAGGGCCTAAACGGCTGGGCCGATTTAGATAAACGATACGTCGTTAGATTCGTCATGACCGTGAGAGTGACATAGGGTACATTAAAATAATAAATAAATAAAAATAAAGATTTAAAACGCTATAAAGCAAGATTTGTCTTGACCATAAAAACCGAGCAAAGACAACGGAACGTTACTTAAAAACTTTTCGATTTGACTTTGACCCGAGTCCATCCACAATTTTTTAAGGCTCCTAGATGCGTCGAACGATTTTTAAGGTTTCTTTACCTTTAGGTATCGTCTTGTTTTTTACTTTTCCGTTTTAACGGCAGTCGGGTTTTTTATTTATTTAAATATTTTTTTTTCTGGATATTCAAGCGGAAACGGGACTTACGCGAGTGAAACCGCGGGGTGCAGCTAGTTATATATAAGAATCAGAGCGAAGAGCCTCTGATTCAAAACCTGGATAAGCATGGGTATTGTCGTGTATATATATTACATAACTAAACGTGCTTCACGGTTTTACCCGCGTTAGTCTCGTTCCCGCAGGAATATCGGGATTAAAAGTAGCCTATATGTTATTTCAGGTCTCCAGCTATCTATATTCCAAGTTTTATTGCAATCGGTTCAGTAGTTTTTGCGTGAAAGAGTAACAAAGTCACATACAGACATACACATTTAGTTTCACAAAATAACATCCAGATCTTTATTCGCAATACAAGAGATAGTAACCAATCGTCGAAGGCTGTATTTTGAAGCGGTACAATTATTTGGAGGTCTCTAAGTCTCGAGTGACCTTCCAGATCAGCGTGCTTTATTTTAGACCGCATTGACACTTACAATCAGGTCTAATAGTATTAGATTTTCGGGTCTAGATCGCGTTATAACAACAAAATTATTTTAAATTTAGTAAATAAATTTATAATTACCCCGACGTTTCGGCAAACGGATTACACCAGCCGTGGTCCCGGGAAGACGGGAAGATGGGGAAGATGTCCGGGAAGATGTCTTCCCGGGACAATTTTGTTGTTATAACGCGATCTAGACCCGAAAATCTAATATTTAATAATAATGAACGAAAATCGTGTAAGTTTCAAAAATGTATAGATCTAATAGTAGTTAAACCTTTAACCTCTATCAGTATAATTGTTGCTGATACCCAATGAAAAACAAACCAACCTTGACAAATAATATAAGGCTGACAGACGAACAAACGTTGAGATGCTGCAGAGAACTTTGTTTTTAATATGTAAAAAACAGATGGTGTGATTTTGAATAGGTACTAAGAAATATATACACAAATAATATTAAGAGCCGATTTTGCATTCCTCAGATAAAAAATATCTGTCGAATAAGTTCGAACCCAACTAAATATAAAAGCCCTCAAATTTTGATTCTTTTTAATATCACTAGTGACGTTTTTTATTCGGTGGTGTTACATTTTATTTGTCAGATATCTCTATCTAGGGATTTGAACAATCAGCCCTAAGTACAATATTTTTTAGTTTGGAAAGAAACTGGATGCGAAAAACCGAAAATAGATCTAGGTGGCGTGCAATTGGAGAAGCTTATGTCCAGCAGTGGACTGCAACAGGTTGATGATGATGATACTTTTTATCCCGATAATTCCGCGGGAACGGAACTTACGCGAATGAACCCGTGGGGCGCAGCTAGTTATTGATATCTCTCATGAATGGATTATGCTAGCATATATAAGGTAAGTTCTAAAACTATTTTCTATATACCTACCTAACTACTTTTTATATAGTATTACCTACAATGATGAATATTGTAAACAAAATAGCTAAGTAGGTAGGTACATAAGCACTTATTTATCATTGACCGTCACAGTTTAATGCTTTATCAGTCATCACCTTCATATAATGTAAATTTACAACATCTTAAAATATAAATATTCAATGCAATCTTTAAGTACCAAAATGGAGAATCTGTAAGTTCCTCTTATTGAGTGGTAGTTTATTATAATGGTACCCAAATTTTTCATTTTTATCATATTTAAAAACACATTTCTGACTAGGTATCTCCAACTGAATTTCATCGCAATCAGTTCAGCAGTTTTTGCGTGAAGGAGCATCATAACATACGACCGTGATCTACTGAGAACTCCTATCTTAAATTTAGTTTCAAAAACTGTGTTAAAAAGAAATAAAAATAGTATAAAAATAATCTTCTCTGTTGGCATTAAAACATAGTCTTGTAGAAAACGTAAAGAAGAAGCTATCAATAGATCATGAATAGGTCGCAAGACGTGTCCACGTTTATTTAATAATAATAGAAATAAAATAATAAATGTCTTCAAACTTTAACTTACAGAAATAGACACAGAATTAGAGCTATCACATGGGTCCTTGTGGTGGATTTGTGTTCAATTCTTGTTTGGATAGTTGCCCTGCAAGATGGGCAAACTAGAGTGGTCGACTCCGGACCGACAGATGCAACGTTCATTTTTCTATCTGAAAATATTTAAAAGCATTGATAACACAAAAGATGTCATAGAAAAATACACAGACCCACTTAAGCCCAGTTGTATTTCTAGGTGGACGACTTCCCTCCTTCGCAGTATGGTATTTTCGCAGTAAATTTATTCGCAGTATAGTTTTTCGATGTAACGTAACATCGCAGTAACAATACGTCGAATTAATAAAGCGTCGCAGTACTGAGATATCGACGAAACGTTCTCAAATGTAACACAATTCGATTGTACGTTTGTCGCAGGGATTTAGGTATCCCAGTCAAAGTAAACGTAAAAAAACACGAAAGAATAAATTCCTATAACGAAACAAGCGTAACTACCCGCAACGTCTCAGACACTTAAAAAATAAATTCATAAACTGTAAATAACACCGGAACCACTAGTTTAAATAACTTTCACTGACTATTTAAATTTTATCACAGAAATTCTCTATCAAAGAAATTTTAATGTAGCACTGAGATATTTTTACCTGAAAAATTTAATAGTTCCACAAAATTACAAGTGTACGTGTGAAAATACCCACGACACGATACTTACTAATAGTAGTGTTGCTAGTGCCCAGATCGGTGACTCATAGATACACGTAATTTGATGTCCAAGGCTAAGTACAGTCGGAAGCAAATCTGTTTGACTTGATCGTCACACAGATTGTTGCATAGTCAGTATAGTTGAAGGTTTGACGATCTCTGTGGCGCGTCGGACGAACGCTTGGCTGCAATACAGAAGGTTGCAGGTTCGATTCCCGCTGGGTGCAAATATTTATGCTTAAAAATAAATATTTGTATCTGGTCTGGGTGTATTCCTATGTATAATATGTATGTATTGACAATAGAAAAATAAATATAAGTAGTATTTCCGTTGTCTAGTCACCGTAACACAAGCTTAGCAGCTTACCATGGGGCTAGATGGCGCTGTGTGTTCGTCACAAGATTTTTTTATTTATTTATTATTATTTATTACTATCTGTAACCTACTTCTACGTCACACTTCTATTCTATTTATACGATTGTGTCGTTTAATTTATGTGGTGATACATTATTATTAAATGTAATTGACCTGTAACCGTGGTTATTAATGAAAAATTTGTATTAGTAACCATAAATAAATTCTGTAATTCAGCTCCATTATACCCACAATATTTAGTCGTAACTTTCAAATTTTATAATATACGTATTTAATTAGTTTGCTTATTTACACTTTGTATATATGTGTCGAAACCAGCCACATATTCTATTTAGTTTTAATAGTTATTATTTACTCTAATGTATTACTTATTATTCATACCATATGAATATCTATACCAATATTAGAAAGAGGTAACGTTGGTAACATGTACATAATATGTATGTATGTATGCATGTATTATTTATTTTAGGAGAAATCTCCGAAAGTACTGGACCGATTTTAAAATATCTTAAATCAATAATAGAAAACTACAGTATTGAGAAGTAAGAAGGTAAAATACTTGATTATTTTTATATAAAAAAAACGTGAGCAGTCCCGGGACGCCTGACAGATGTGAAACATTTGACATTGTTTTGACATTGACAGATATGTTTTCATTAGTCAAAAATCAGGTTCACCCCCGCCTATACATGTTTGACATCAAAAAAATATAGATCTTCGTTGCTCGATAAATCACTGTATGCGACAGTACTTTTCATTTATTTTCGTGCAATTTGCGTCCAGTAATACAATAATAATAATGTGTTCAGCATCAAATTGATATAATGCGGTTTAGCTTTTAATTTTATTAGATTGTTTAAAAATAGAAATAGTTTTTCATCCACTCTAGAGTCTGACCATGAGATACGGTAGAACAATTCGGTATATATATATTTTATATGTGGCAAGTAAAATGAAGAATTTTACATCTCTACTATTATTTATCTACACTAATATTACAAATGCGAAAGTAACTGTCTGTCTATCCGTTACGAATTTTTATTTCATACCGAAACCCCTGAACCATTTTTGATATAATATGTACATACATATTTTAGTGTAGAGATTGATGAGACCTTGAAGAAGGACACAAGTGAACCGTGGGGACCAGCTAGTATATTTATATATACTTAAATTATACTTAATTATATTATATTTATATATAATTTTAATTGATTTCTCCACTTATTTTATTGAATCTTAGAAAAATTCCGGAGGATTCCCGATATTTCTGAGATCTCAGAAACCCTGTCTATAACTGTCTAAATGGGCCATGATTCGCAGGCTACGCAAATTGTATCATCAAACCCACATACCGACTTGGTGCCTGCCATAACATGCTTAATTATTTTTATCGCCATGATTATACTTCCTATCTGCTATAACTATTTATTCTTTATAATGATAATGACGAAGAGGCGCACACAGACTTGATAAATGTCAATGATAAACACCTAATTTAGATTTAGTGGATGATTCAAATACATGTACACACTTGTTCTGACTTGAAATTACAGAAGTTTTCTCTTAACTCTAATAATTCAAACCATTTCACAAATTCAAAAATTGTTATGATTATATGTTGTTAAAATTATAATGACAAAGGCAGACGTGCATACCTTCTGCCTCGCCAAATGTAGTTGATAGAGATAAGATTCTATCATCTGATTAAAATCTATTAGACAGTTTAAATACCTACATGCACGCTCATGTTCTGACTTAAATAAAAGGGAGTTTCCCCTTGGGCTCTAATTTAAACCATTTCTCTCAAAAACCAAATCCAAAGACTAATAGATACCTAGCGATAGTTTTAACCATTTCTGAGGTGTTCTATTTACTTAATCAGTGATGAAACATATTTTGAGACATTGCATTTACGTGCTACGGGTAATACTAAGTAGGTACCTACCTATACTTCGTGGATGTGTAGCTATTATAATGAAGTTCTGTAGATGCTCTATGTGAAGCTATGTGTTATGGTATACACAAAGCATTAAGCTTATCTTCTAACAATTTTTTTAATTTGACTTAATATTATAGGACAAATAATGGCAATTGATATGTACAACATAGGTAACTATGGTATTGGTTTTTATATAATTATATATTTACAAGTGTAGACAACTTAAATAAAATATGGTAACTATTCATATTTACCACTCTACTTCAAGTAGCAGTGTTATTCTAAAACTTTCGACATAAGAATAAAAAACACATTTTAGCTAAATTGGTATAAAAATTTATTAACAATGACTTAATTTTAGTATCTTAGGTTCCATAACAAGGAAAAAGTGTCTTAATACTATTATTTTAACAATCATTTTTATGTTTTTGTATAACATTTTTTGTAAGTTTTTTATTTGGTTTTTTTTTTTTTACAGTAAACAAGATTAATATTAAATGTTTTGGGTAAGTATGTAAACTATGATTAATATAAGAACTTATTGTTTATCTTCCAAAGGCCATAAAGAGTCACCAAAATGGTATAACGAAGTTCTTATTCTATTAAAAATCTTATTTTCAGTAAGATTTCATATAATTTCTGAGCCACACAATGAGTAGACTAGATGTTCACACACCTGCACCTCGTATGCGTCTTGGATTTGTCAGTATTATTTCTGAATTATCTTTTATGGACTCCATATTTTCCACTACCCATTCTGCACTCTCCATTATCCATTCCTCAGAATCTTCACATTTCTCTCCGTTGTGTACTCTGGATTGTGCAACTTCTTCTTTGCTCTCGTGGCATTCAACAGAACATTGTTCACTTCCAATTTTCCACTCATAGAACTTGACTTTCCATTCGGTTTTCTCCAGTTTAAACTCTCTTATTTCCAGAGTCCATCTCTTCTTATCCTTGTGAAATTCTTCAATTTCGACATTCCATTCGGCTTTTTTTGACTTCCATTGACCGACTTCCATTCTCCACGATCCTCTTTCTTCAATCCATTCAAGGCTGTCTATCTTCTGTTCTGAAGTTTCTACCTTCCATTCTCCACTTTCTATTCTCGTTTCACCCATCTCTTCTCTCCATTCACCACTTTCTACTCTGGAGTTATCACTTTCTCTTCTCCACTGAGACTGAGACTCCATTATAAGTGCCTTTTTACAATATGAGCTACTGAACAATATTTTATCACTTATTCTTAGATTTGTACTTTCATATGATTTTTGTGTAATTTTGTTCGTTTTATTGTTTTGTATTACTTTCGTATTTGATACTTATGTTATACCTCTTCCCAAACAACTAACGCCAATTCGCAGTGATTTATCATGTGCCGTAAATTCTTGCCGTCGAGTTCTCCTTTATATAGATTCGTAATCGTTGTATCTTTGAATATCGTGAAGCGATATAAAAGATAATGTCCTAAATAATATAGCTTAAGTCGTCGTTTATTGGATTTCCCGATTTTATAAGATTCCGTGTCGTCTAAATCATGTGTCGTATAAGCAATTCCTTTGTCCGTTTTCTTAACAATATTAGAGTCGTCAATTTCAATAAGGTGATTTGTGTTCGAGTGGCTTATCGTTATGTAAATTCTTCGTTCCAGTTGTCGAGCTGAGTTACGAGGGGCTCGTAGCTCAGCTTCTCTGTATCTTGGACAGCTACAGCGCCTCCGACGTCCAAAATTTGTATGGTCGTCATTTTGGTTATATTGCAAGGCTTTTACAACAATATAACCACGACTATTTGAGATGTTTTTTGTAGAAGTAACTTACATAATGTTATGAGTCTCTCTTGAATTTAGATGGTTTAATGCGCGTATGTTCCGATATATGAGCTGCAGTTAGGGCAGTAGTGGTCTACATTATTGCATGAATTCATGCAATAAGGAACGCACACGCAGGGCCAGCACCTGAAAAAAGTAAATGTAGTTGGTTAAAAGTTCACAAGTCTACACAATCATATTATTATTAAACACTTAACCTGTAGAATACAAATTCGTATTAATTAAAGTGATGTTGATGATTGACTGCCAAGTAAAAATAATTTAAAAGTTTACCCTGAAGAAGAGTAAATGTCCTGAAATGTCGGGGAATAATAAAGTGCTAATAATGTAGCTAATAATAATAAAAACAACCCAATCAAAATCGGAATACAAGTGTTTAATTTCAAGGGTTGCGACCGACATTTAAAAAATGATTCACTGATGTCTTCAATTCAAGAGTGAAAAGGTCACAACGTCTTCGATCTCATCTTCGCTTCTAATCAGGTTAGATTTGGTGAAATGCTAACCTATCCCATGTAAAAAAAAGTTACGGTAGGTTAGTATACATGTAATAAATAATTAAGTAATATATTAATTTAATGAAACAGAATAGTATTTGGAAGACGAACTTGTTCAAAACTGTTTCACATGTGTACGAAAGGTTGTACAAAATGTTGTGAAATCTTTTATAACTTCTTCAAAGCTTTTCATCATTATTTCACAACGTGTTACAAGTTTTGAACCAGTTTCGCGGAATTCAATTCATGTTGATGAATTGAATTCGTTGCATTATCTCATTAGATAGAAGATTTGGTAGATTAGTTGTAATCCCAATTCATATTGAGGGAAATACTATTAGCCCAGTTAGTGGGGAGTACCCCTAGTACTTCGCCTTACAAAAAGTGGTGTAACAATTATTATATTTTGATTTTATGTTGTTTGGCTATTTTATTTAATATGTTAAGAGTCCTCAAGATATTGATAGGCTTAGACCCAGTTTAAGCCAATGGGGCTGAAACCACAAAGCTGAGTCTAGACCCTCCTTGCAGTCGTGATATCCTCGGTGAGGGCGTCCACTGTTATAATAAAAACAATAACAAATTAATTTGTGGTGGTTGTGTACTTGGGTACACAACAACCACAAATTAATTAGTTATTGTTTTTATTGATGCGATTAAAAAATGATTGTTCTACATTTTTTAATGATTGTAGTGTTTCAACAATAAAATTTGTTTTACGTTTTTGATTGCAAAGGTGATTCATAAAGAAACAGGTTTCAGGTACCGACAAATCTGTGCGAGTCGGTACCGACCCGTGCTGGTATAATATTTTTGTTATCTTATCTCACATATAAAAACAGGTTTATACTTGTCGGTACCGACTACTTGGACCGCGTCGTCAAGGCTAATTTTACCTATATCATAAACACTTTAACTCTGGATCGACATATACCCAAATTTGGACCCCGATTCAGATTTCAGAATTATACCCGAAAATTATATCTTTATGTTAGCACGCTAACTTTTTACCTGTAAAACCTACATAATTTACAAATATGTACAGAATATACGGATTTTAGCCTTTTTAAAATTGACCGAGCGAACGTTAGCGAGCGAAGCGTTATTGCCTCAGGTTGGCCAAATTTTCTTTTTTGCGTATGTTGCTTCTCCTCTACAGGTCGTATTTCTCACCCGATTAAACTTGGTTTACAAGTTCTATAAGCATATGGATTTTTTAGTCGTGGGCTCGTGGGGGATTTTTGATTGGTGGGGTATTTCTCCCACCCTCATACAAAAAATCCTCATTTTCTTAGTTCCGGACTCCGGTATGTTGATTTTCCTCAATTACAGGTCGTATTTCTCAAGCTATTTTGATGAAACTTGGTATACAAGTTCTATGAGCATATATGAAATAATTTAATCGTGGGGGATTTTTGTTTGGTAGGGTATTTCTCTTCCATACAAAAATCCTAATTTTCTTAGTTACTGTTGGTTCTCCTCTGCAGGTCGCATTTCTTGACCGATTTTAATGAAACTTGGTATACAAGTTATATGGCCTTAATAGATTTTTTGTTGTCGTGGGGGATTTTATATTGGTGGGATATTTCTCCCACAAAGAGGGTATTTGCATACTTGCGTTTTAAATACATACTAATTGTTTCAAAATGTATGTGTTCGCATGGTGCTCGCGAGGTCTACTGTTCGCAGAACTACTAGTATTCATCACAGATAAATAAATAAAATTAAATAAATCTGTGGCCAACACACACAGCGCCATCTAGTCCCATGGTAAGCTGCTAAGCCTGTGTTACGGTGACTAGACAACAGATAAACAAATAATATTTATTCTTCTTTTTTTTTTTGTAATTACATACATAAAAATACACCCAGACCAGATACAAAATACATTTTTTTTTCCGCAACCTTCTGCATTGCAACCTTCTGCTCGAACCCGGCCCGCGCTCGTGACGGTCTAATATAAATCATCCCTTACTGTTGCGACACGTAATAAAAACGGACTTTACATGTAAAATTTATAATATCGGACATACCCCGTCGTGCCCAAAGCCAAAAACTTGGATTTTTATTAGCCTAACGCACCTAAGCAACATAGGTAAAATAAAAATAAAAATACACCACCTATTGTAAAGCTAAGTACTAGATGAACTCCCCATTGACTGGCTTACTTTTTATGATTTTATTTTTTTATATTATGTAAGACGTAGGTACATCATTGAGATATGTACATTGGACAGGGTTTAATGGGTTTTTTTCATAATAATTTTCTCAGACACTTTTGCCATACAACTTACTGTTGAGAGATTATGTAAAAAAACGGATTTGCATATAAAACTCAAAAAATCTGACAAACCCCGTCGTGGTTCAAGGTTGAAAACTGGGATTTATGTTCAAGTTTTCGACCTTTTTGCCTAACGAACCTAAACATCATAAAATAAAAATATAACAGTATATCTTATATAAAGCAAAAATCTATAATGACTGGGCTATATCACCGTACCATCTTTCAGTAACTAAAAAGAACCGCATTATATTCAATAAATTAGGTCTAAAAATAAATCGATTTCCGGTTTTAATCAAGTCTTACGTTTCGGAGCGTTTACAAACTCCTTTTAGGGTAGACTGAAATGTTAACTGTTATTCTTAGGCCTACTTGCACTTCTATACTTAGCCCCGGGCAAGTAGGCCTTATTCTTCTAAAAAGTTAGTGTAATCTACCGTCTCATCTAATATTTATATCAATACGTTAGTGTTAAAGCAAACATTAGATTAAAAGAACTCTATTTAAAAAAACAGCCTTCAAGGTAAAGCGCAAAGAAGCAATCACTTGATTAGTGATTAAAAAAAATGGTGCAATAGTAGCCCTCGAAGCTTCTTCGCTGAGTCACTAGTTGTTCGATTACCCTTTTATGCGTCACCAAAATATAATCAATTCAAACGTACCTACACTGTCCAACACCAAGAAACGACTGGAGACAATTTTTAATCCCAACCAAATATACCTTTTGATAAACTTTATCTTATAACTATATAGATATTGATAAGTGCGTAAAATATTATCGACCAATCGGAATATAGGAATTTTATCATATCAATACCGATAATACTTTTTAAGTTGATTTATATCTTAGCGTTGATAAATTAATATTTAAATATCACAAATATATTGTTCTATTGATACCAGGATTTTCCTTCTACCATTTTAGATTAAGCTATTGCTTTGATCAAGATTAGCATGAGGAGCAACTGTATTGTAAAGTTTTTGCTAGACTTGACTTTACCAAGACCACAAATAATATAACTGGACTAGTTTCTATTAGAGCCTAGAAAGAGAAAGGCCACTTGTTAGTGAAGCCTTTTATATCGGCTCGGGTGGCCGAGTTTCATACATGCGCAAGGTAAACCGTTCGGAAATTTTCTCATGCACTTTTAACAATGATGACTCGAAATTCAAACGCCTTGTTGTTCTATTGCCCACCATCTAGATAATCTAAGGCTATTTATAACTATAGTTACATTTTGTCGGGTCTTTATTGCGTATTATTATTTACTTTTAGGGAGTCCCCTTGATCATTGTAACATGATCGAAAAGTCGAGGTAAGAAAATTAATAATAATACGCGATTAAGACCCGGTAAAATGTCGCTAAATCGGTAAATGTATGGGCTTAACAAATCGTGTGAATTTATTATTTTAAAAGTTAGTTATTACTATGGTTTCATTTATTTTCTTGCCCTTACATCGTTTTCTTTCTGCGTAGCGTGTTTTTAATATTCTAGATTGGTTGGTAGATATCGGTATTAGAACCAAAGTCAAAAGTAGTAGACATGTGGCGATGGGCAAACCATATACTAGCTCGAAGGACAGATAACCGATGGAAAATAAAAGTCATCGAGTGACGACCACGATGTAATGCGAAAAGGAGTGTTAGAAGACCACCTACTCGGTGGATCGAGATTGCTATTTATGTCGTCGTATGGGGGAGGCCTATGTTCAGCTGTGGACGGATAAGGGCTGAGATGAGGTAGATATTGAGCAGTTTTAGGACACTTACAGAAAACAACACAAAATCAAGGCAATTATATGCGTTCTAGTTGTAGACTTCCTCTCAGTTCTTGTGACGATGGTGGCGTGACAAGACGGGCATAGAATGCTGGATGGGTCAGGACCTACTGCAACTACGTTCATTTTGATCTGAAAATAAATTATTTACATGTTTCAGGCCTGATTTTTAATTCTACGGATAAAAGATATCTATCGAATAAGTTCGAATCCAACCCAATTTAAAAGTCTTCAAATTTTGATCATCTGAATTCAGATTTATTTTCTTTTTAAATAACAAAGTGACGTTTTTTATTTGGTGGTTTATAAAATGTAAAATTTTATTTGTCAGATCTCTATCTAGGGATTTGAAAAATCGACCCTTAGTGTTTAAATTCAAGCAGTTTTCGAAATATTGGAGTCCCACTAATACTTACAGTTGTATACAAGGGATCGCGGCGATTTCTAAACAGCGCACCGCCGCGTTAACATCGCCGTGTAGAGACACGTTCATAGAGATTGTATAGAAATAAGTGGCTCGACGATAATATCGCGGCGATTAAAACGTTCGTAGAGATGGTCCCTTACAGTTGCTAATCCGTACAATAGGACAGATATATACAACTTACACAATCACAATTGTATCCTATCAGATTCTTATTTATATCTATCTATATCTATACCTATATTTATCTATACTTATCTTCTATCTATATCTATATCTATTCTATACGTAAAGAAAGTAAATTAAAAAATAGTGGTCTAGAGGACTTAGGATAAGTAGTAGAACAAAATTATATAATTTTTAATAATATTAGTAGATAATATTGGTTACAATTAATCAAATTGACCTCTTTCCTGTACCTACAAATTGCCACGATTGATGGAGGCCGCTGAAATAATCAAAGTTCACTAATTAACGCTTAGTTAAGTAGAGACCTATCTATTTGTCAAAATTAGCACACGCTTTTTGGTGGCTCGTTATATGGGTAGGTACAGTCGCGTTCAAAAGTGGTTCCCGCGGGAATATCGGGATATAATGTAGCCTATGTGTTATTCCAGGTCTCCAGCTACCAATATTTTGAGTTTCACCGCAATCGGTTCAGTAGTTTTTGCGTGAAAGAGTAACAAAGTCACATACATACATACAAACTTTCGCGTTTATAAATATAGATAGTAGATAGATAAGTATATATACAAATATAGTAAGATTATGTTATACCCTAGATTACTTACCTTCGGTCTTTCAAGGATAATAGATTAGATTATTGCTTCAGTACCACTATATATTATATACTAGCTGCGCCCCGCGGTTATACCCGCGTAAGTCCCGTTCCCGCGGGAATATCGGAATAAAAAGTAGCCTTTGTGTTATTCCCGGTATCCAGCTACCTATATTCCAATTTTCATCGTAATCTGTTTAATAGTTTTTGTGTGATTGAGTAACAAACACACATGCATATATACATACATACTAACAAACTTTCAGATTTATAATATTAGTAGGATACGCGACAATTTGAATTACATGATCATAAAAAAAAACCATGAGTGTTTTAAACATAGAAATATTTTTAACAAGAAAATACATTTCCAAAAAATCCCCATGACAGGATTCGAACCTGCGTCCTTTCGCTATCATTTGTTTGGGTTCGAATCCTGTCATGGGGATTTTTTGGAAATATATTTCCTTGCTAAAAATATTTCTATGTTTAAAATGCCTTGAGCAATAAAAACAAAAAGAAATATTAAAAACATGAGTGTTTTTTTATAAATACGCGACAATTTGAATCGCATGATCACTAAAAAAAAACCATGAGTGTTTTAAACATAGAAATATTTTTAGCAAGGAAATATATTTCCAAAAAATCCCCATGACAGGATTCGAACCTGCGTCCTTTCGCTATCATTTGTTTGGATTCGAATCCTGTCATGGGGATTTTTTGGAAATATATTTCCTTGCTAAAAATATTTCTATGTTTAAAATGCCTTGAGCAATAAAAACAAAAAAAAATATTAAAAACATGAGTGTTTTTTTATAAATACGCGACAATTTGAATCGCATGATCATTAAAAAAAAACCATGAGAGTTTTGTGTCTCCTCCTCATTGGTTGCGTTCTGAAAGCACGCTATATTGCTGACGTTTTAAAACTGCAATGTGATTCTTATTGAATAATATGATTTTCCTGCGCATACTCCCTACGTTGAGCTGAGCATGCTATACAGAGTCGGTCAGAGCTTCAAATAACTCACCTAATAAAGTTTATCAAATATTCTAAAAAAAATGACACGCACACGTTCACTGAGCTCACGAAAACTTTGGACAATGTCCGCTTATCGTATAATATCGGGTGTTTAATATCCGATATCACGATATGATCGAGTTTGTCGTATTCTACGAATTGACCGCAAGCTCATGACAGCGAGCCTTAAGGCACATTAAAACGAAGGGACCGTCCTCCACGAGCGTTAAGATCGCGGCTGTATTATCTTATTTATAATTATACTAGCTGCGCCCCGCGGTTTCACCCGCGTAAGTTCCGTTCCCGCGGGAATATCGGAATAAAAAGTAGCCTATGTGTTAATCCAGGTCCCCAGCTACCTATATTCCAAGTTTCATCGCAATCTGTTCAGTAGTTTTTGTATGAAAGAGTAACAACCTCACAGACATACTAACATACATACAAATTTTCGCGTTTATAATATTAGAAAGATAACGCACCGCCCGCGCCGCGTTAACGTCGCCGTTTGAAGACACGTTCATACAGGTTGTACAGAAATATGTGGCTTGACAATAATATCGCCGCGATTCTAACGCTCGTGGAGACGGTCCCGAAGCATCCAGCCCGCGAATATTTAAGCCGAACCACGACAACTGGATGAATGGGCAATTTCAATTTAAGTTTTAATGTGTAGGTACTCGTTTCTAATTAAAAAAATGGAATACTCACGACGCGCGGCGGCGTGTCAACAACAATACATGGCTGGGTAATCGTGTCGCAAGGCTAGTGTATAGCAGGTTTTCCACTAATATTATAAATACGAAAGTTTAGACGTTCGTTTGGTCGTTTGTGTGTCCGTCATGCAAAAAAACGAATAAACGGATAAACAGAAAATGGCACACAGGTAGTTTAAACCAAGCGTGTGCACAGAGTAAAACTAATTACTTAAAACCAACTATTACTACTTATTATAAACGCAAACGTTTGTATACAAGGTGTAACGGGTATGCCCTTTTAAGCCGATTAGTTCTACGACTTTTGAAATTTTCAAAAGTCGTAAAACAAAAGGTGTTCGCCTAGACGTCTAGAACAACCCCCTTTCGGCTTAAAGGGGCATATCCGTTACAAATTGTATATGTATGAATGTCTGTAGGTGACTTTGCTACTCTTACACGCAAAAATACTAAAGCGATTGCATTGAAACTTAAAATATAGTTAGCTGGACACGCGGGAATAACACATAGGCTACTTTTTATTCCAATATTTCCGCGGGAACAGGACTTACGCAGGTGAAACCGTGGGGCGCGGCTAGTGGTTAATAAGTTCCTTTTCTCGCTCTCTAGTCAAATGAAATATTTGATCTGTTTTAATAATCTGTATTAAATACATACATGCAATCCCAGTATTCCTATGGGAATAGCGGTCGTACGCGAAGAATCCCATTTAAGGGCACAACTAGTTACAAAAAACATCCGCCCATTTTATTACCTGAAGGTGCATAGTTACGTAAATTATAATCACTCTAAGCATTGATTGTTTATGATTCTAAGAATACTGATTTAATGCCACTTATAATAATAAATGCGTTTTTTTTTATTTAAGTTTGTTTGTTCGAATGTTTCGATAACTTACTCAAAACCTTCTGAACCGATTGCAATGAAAGTGGGTATATTTTTAATCTCGTTATTCTGGGGTGAAGCTGCTGGGCGCTGATAGTTAATAGTATTGATTAAATTATCGTTTAATTAGCGTAAACCTAATAGGCATGAGCTCATTGTTAATTAATCGAGTTCTAAGCATTTCGGCGCCGAGTATATACAAATAGGCAAAGTAGTATTCTTACAAAAATATAGGATAAACATACAAAAATATAGGATAATATACATACAAAAATATAGGTTTTTTTTTAAAGTCGGTACTCCGCTAATACGACTACATTGAATATTGCAAAAGTTGGCAAAGTGCGAAAGTATTAAACAATTTAATCTGTATGTAGATAAGATACGATAAAACACGTATGACTTATTCTCGTTGTATTTTAGTCATATGACTCATGTTATTTGTCAATTATTAGGTTAGTCAGCTTTTGACCATTATCTTGGTAAATTTAAATGGGGTCCATGTACTTGTGACTAGAACAACGCACGCACTTCCAATTACGCCACAGGTGCCCGTTCTGATGTGATTTAATTATGGAATGCATCTCATGCGACTGAAGCACGTAACGACATCTAACGGTTCTCTTTGGAGCTAATCGGCGTGCATTTTTCTTATTTACATTAGTCTTAGAAACCGGGTAATACTCGTAATACTATGCGATTCAGGTGTCAACAGATGACGTCATTCTTTAACATTTTGATTAGAAAAAGATCAAATATAATAAAATAAATAAATAAATAAATCCTGTGACGAACACACATCGCCATCTAGCCCCATGGTAAGCTGCTAAGCTTGTGTTACGGTGACTAGACAACGGATATACTACTAAATATTATTAATAATAATAAATAATACTTTTATTTTTTAATATCAGTCATCCGATTGCAGGAAACACTTTTAAAATAAATCTATGTTTAATTGGAAGCTATTATTTCAACGTTGTGTTAATTTCTATTAGAGCAAGAGCCCGTGAACCCCAGACCTTCGTTATTTTATTAAAGGAACATATGAATATTTCGGCGGGATCGGGACTTACGCGGGTGAAACAACGGGGCGCAGCCATTAATTATAAATAATTATTATGTCTCGCTAAAGCGTCAGTCATATTTTGGTAAATTACCAACAATTGCTAAACCGTTTTAGAGAAATCTCTGAGACTGTTAAAGCATTGTTGAGACGATTAGACATTGTCGAACTGGCTTAGTATATTATAAATAGCTTGTAAATAGGTACCGTGCGAAAGGATCATACAAATAATGCGTCTTCTAGGAAAGTAAAACAATCACGAAATATATACACTATAGAGTACCTCACGGACGTTTACAGCTAAATAATATTTATTTGAATAGGTACTTCTGTACCCATTTAAATTATTGTGCTTAGTACATTATTACCAATAATTTAACTTATCTATTGATAATTGATAATAATAATTTATAAATGTAAGTACAACGCTAAATAGCAGGTGAATTACCTACATATTAGTATCTGATATTAAAGTTTAATATCTAGAGGCGGAAATTCCCTTAACAAAACCAAATCTACAGCACACTGAAACCACATGGTTTGAGCACGGACTTTACTATTTCTTTAAACGTCTTCACTTCGCACGATCTCCAGCATCCCGTGTAAGGTCATTATTTGACAGGCTTACAACGCTAGGAGTAATAGTGGTCCGTGTGCTTCGATTGCTACGGAATGCGGCTTCGATATGTTCTGCTTGGAACAAAGTCACTATAAAACCGATGACGATGTTAAAAGACGCGACGTAAAAGCTTCATCGATGAAACAATGCTCACCGTAGTAAAACTTCGACGTTCTAAGAATCACCGTAAAAGGAACCATTCCTTACAACATCAAGCCAGCAGTTCTTGGGCTTCCCAATCTGCCACGTCCAGCTGGAGGCGCCGTGGCAAGATAATTGTTTCCTACATAACTAGCTACCGTTACGTGGTTTTATAGGTATATAATCATTTTACGGAAGTTTTTCAGCACTAAGTTAGTATTCAAGGTGTAACGGGTAAGCCATTTTAATCCGAAAGGGGGTTGTTCTAGACGTCTAGGCGAACAACTTTTGTTCTACGACTTTTGGAAATTCGAAGTACTTTTCGAAAAATTTAGGTGTATAGTTTACTTGAAAATCAGCTGTTTCTGAGAGTTCGAGGTCATTGACCTTATGTTGTCCTTTTATTTAGTTTGATGGTTTACAATCAAAACTTCAATAACCTATATTTTCAAATGCAGCTGTTTTTTCAATGAAACATTTTTTCAAAAAAAAGTTTGAATTTTCAATAGTCGTAGAACAAAAGATGTTCACCTAGACGTCTAGAACAACCCCCTTTCGAATTAAAAGGGCACACCCGTTACAAATTTTATAGAATTAAACAGCACCAATTGTTTGAATAAAACTCAACACATGATTTCAGTAATTCATTATTTTATTTAAATATCATTATAATTAAGTTATTTTTCTTGGCCAAATATTTAGAATTAGAATCAATTTCAAAGATTAATAATTATAACACGCTAACATTATCTGTGCGTCTAGCACGCGCATTAACGTTAACTTTTAACATCTTTATTATTTTAAAATATTTATTGAATAAAGAGTATATTATAGCACCTTTTAAATCAAAGGTTAATTTAAATTTTGCATAAATGTTTTTGCATTTCGTTATAAAATAAAGATATTAAATGGTTTATGGTTTATGCGCGGTCCAGATTCACGTATACCTAGTCCAGCTCTGGAATGGAAAAATCATATCGGTAGTCGGCAAATATGGAGTATAATATGAAACTGAAGCTTTCTGCTTTCAACTATAACACCGAGCACGTGGCCGTGTTATTGTTGAAAACTCAACAAAATTGAGGAGAAACCAGAGAGGTTTTAATGGGTAAAACCAGAAATTACCACGCAAATGAAAAAAGATGCACAGATAATGTAACAGAGTTTTTAATTTTCTAGTTGTAAGCCTGATATGAAAACCTAACTTCTTGCATGCTACCTATGTTTATTGGCTTTATGTTTTTCTATATTTTTATTGAATGATCTCGGTCATATTTGATCTGTAATCCAATTTCTCGTGACAATAGTCTGACCATAAGGTTTGCAGGTTACTGCAGCGGCTGGAAACCGAACTCTTGTGGAATAATAACAGCTGAGGGCTGAACGACAGAAGCATCATTAGACGCCTGTTCAAGATTGCTTCAGCATATATTATTGTACTCCTAGGGTAGACACCAGCTCTAGTCTTGAAGTTCTTCAGATAATATGAGTTAATGGAGTGTTACGATAAGTAAATTTTCCAGTTGTTCCTGAGTTACAATGGTGTCGTGATTCAGGTTTTTTTCGTAAACTGTCTTGAACTTATTTTGCTTGTTAAACTAAAAAAAATGTAGTTGATTAGAAGATCACAAATTCACACAAAAACTTCATTCCAGATCAATCCCATTGAATAAGTAAAATTAACGTACATTATTTACGAGTAACAAATAGAAATCCAAGTTTGTTGGTTAATTGTCCGTGATTGTGAATAACCCACTAGTGAAAATACTATACCAGCACGCGCAACCCTCAGCGTCATAGTCGTGTTTTGCCAGATTTGGCCAATATCGTTCGACCTCATTAAAACTCATAGTAATATTTTAACCGGGTATTACTATGAGTACAAATCGTGTGAGTGTATCAATTTGCATGTGTATAATATTTGTCCGAAACTAGTCCGTCCGTCCGTGTTTTGAACCTATTATTTGTCCGTAGTGTTGTCCTTTTATTTTTCCGAGTTGGACTCGATGCCGATGGGTAAGTTTTGACAAGTTCTAATTTAGGTACTTACCAACAATAACTCAATAACTTGGCCATTTTATGCGTTCTACAAGTATCACGTCTTTCGGTTGACAAATTTAAGGTGTTACAAGCCATCCATCGAACTTGAGATGGTAGTCCCCCTTGATGTTAACCACTCGGTGTTTTTTATTTTGATCTGAAATTCAAGACATTTTAATTAAATTGAGGCAGTATACTAAACTATTCTGGAGCCGCTTCTACTTTGCTTCGGCATCTTAGGAAAGAGTATTTGTACAATATATACCAAGACAGGTTTTAATGTAAAATACTGACATTATTCGATATGATTTATGGCTGACCGCGACCGCGGCAGATTGGGAAGATCCATTTCAAGTCGCCTAGGCGTTTAGGCTATGCGTTATCCGTCAGTGTATAAGTTAGTTACGCTTGTGTTTTATTAAGTACTAGCTTCTGCCTCGCGACTTTGCCCACGGCTCCTATACGAAACAAGATTAGGATAGAATTACGATAGTTAATACTGTGGTAGAAGAAGTACCAGTCCTATTGAATGGGATTAAGGTTATCCCTCTCCCTACTAATGTGTGCCAATTTTCATGTCTATCGATTAAGATAGTAAAATGTTCAATACAAAATAGGACTTGCATTCCCCTCGAATTCCATATCACAAAGAAAAGACTCTTCAAATTGCATGTCTCTAAGACTAGCGACTTACCCTGTGCGTTGATACACATAGTTCAGCCCCCAGATTATCTATCTAGTAGACGTCTGACAACCGTGGAAAATGACGCTACTATGCAGTACATTGCTGCTTTGAAGTAATTACCGGTAATAACCACGTTACGTCAAAGCAGCAATGTACTGCATAATGCCTGTTATTTTCCACTGTTGTCAGACATCCACTGGGTAGATGATCTGGAGGCAGGCAGTCAATCAGTCAGGACATTGAATTTTATAGGTTAAAGTTAAAGAACTGTGTGTTTCCGCAATTAGCCCTAATATTGGTCCTTTGTGCGTGATTTTAAGACGTAGGTTTCTTCACTATGTTTTACTTCACCGTAAGATTTTATTTTTTACAAGACGTATAGAAGATGATTCAAGTTCATAAGACTATTTTGTGTAGAAGTAACTTACATGATCCCTTTTGAATTATTTACTACTTCCGCTTTGGCTTTTTCGGTTTCGGTGGATGTACATACGTTCCTATAAGCGCCTTGCACTTAGGACAGTAGTGCTCTACATCATTGCAACCACGTATGCATAAAGGAATTAAGCAAAAGGGCCATAACCTAAAACAAACAAATCTGATTGATAAAAGTTCAAAGATTCAAAAACAAAAATATTGATCAACATCGATAATTTTTGATCCAAATGCTTCTGCAATCTTTCTTTGTAGTCAATTTGCGAAGAGCCACGTCGCTTTTGCATAGGCTCTTATACATTGATACGCTCAATTTCGCAGTCACTGTATTTTCTGCTCTTTGAGGAACTCCATGTTCAAGGACCGCGTCTCGGCAAACGTAGTGGTAGGACGGCCTCAGGCACGTTGGAGCGACAATTTGCGCAAGGCTGGCAGAAACTGGATGCGAGAAGCCGAAAATAGATCTAGGTGGCGTGCAATTGGAGAGACCTATGTCCAGCAGTGGACTGCAACAGGCTGATGATAATGATGATGATGAAGGAACTCCATAATCCAAACGGAGGGTTATGTTTTTCGAGTGTATGTGTGTATGTGTATAGATCTTAGAGTATATATTACTACAATTAATACTCTAAGGTATAGATAAAGGCTACTTGGCTCAGTGGAGCTTTCTACGACTCGCCTTATCTGCAAATCGTGGCATCAACGAATTATTTTTTTTTTTATCATTCTTTCGGCAAACCGACCTGTTGGTAAAAAAGGTGACGGAAGAAAATTCTCTCTTTAAAACGATGACGGGCGAATAGTGATTTCTATGTATAATTGAATCGTTCAAGGGTAATTATATCGTATTCTATAGTTCGGAGCTCGATCGTCAGTCAGTTCAGAGCCATACTTTTACATATCATATCATCTCAGCCCTTATCCACTGCAGAAATAGGCCTCCCTCATACGACGAACATTGCACCTAGCACCCTCAGTCTTTTTCTGACTGTACAATTATAAAAAAAATAACATTTTCCCCAGATGTAAAATGGGGGATCATTTTTTTTCATGTTTAGCCCATCGTGTGGGGTCTTACTCCCCATCTTATTTTACTTATATTTCATTAAAATCGCAAAAAAATTGCATGTATTTATGTATGTCTGTATGTATGTCACTTTGTTACTCAATCACGCAAAAACTAGACCGATTGCGATGAAACTTAGAATATAGGTAGCTGGAGACCTGGAATTACACATAGACTACTTTTTATACTGATATTTCCGCGGGATCCGGACTTATGCGTGAAACGGTGGGGCGCAACTAGTCTTATCTTACTAATATTATAAACGTGGAGTTTGTTTGTATGTATGTATGTGACTTTGTTAGTCTTTAACGCAAAAACTACTGAACCGATTGCGATGAAACTTGGAATATAGGTAGATGAATACCGCGAATAACGCATAGGCTACTTTTTATTCCGATATTCTCGCTGGAACGGGATTTACGCGGGTGAAACGGCGGCGGGGCGCAGCCAGTATTATATAAAATAGTATAATAAAATTTCACTAAGTCAGATGATTCACACATCGCTCAAAAATAATAATATCCCAGATATTTCATTCGAAAAACTTTGTGATTTTCATTGCCCATAATGAATGAATCCTTTAATCCTAGATCTCGGGAACACGTGGAGGTATTGAGTTGAAATTAAAAGCAAAATGGCGTAAATAAATGACTAGCCAACCATGTAGGTATGTACCTACATGCTACACGGTTTAGTTGCAAAATAGCCTTCCTGGACCTATTGTGTAAATTGTGAAAGTATTGGCCAAAGCTTGAATTGAGATGAATACTTACAGTACCGCAGCCATAATGATGACAATCTTTTTTGTTTTCTTTGTGGGCTTGTACTTAGTTTTTGTCGTAACTGAGGCGAGACAAGACGTGCATCGAACGCTTGTTGGTTTCGGACCTACTCGTCCTAAACAATTCATTTTGCCTAGAATTTAAGGTGTTTTATTAATAAAATTCAGGCATTAAGCGAAATATTCGCCTACTTAATTATAAAAATACTTAAATTAATAATGAAACCATAATGAAACTGATGTTTTTTGACTTAGATGTCTGTCAAGTCAAACTTCTTCTTTCTTTGTTTCTGAGTCAAAAAGACATAGAAGGTTGTTGCTTAGAGTATCTATTTCTAGTTTAAATAAAATAAATAAATCGTAGTTTTATGCACAATCTCCGCTAGGAGTAACAGTGTTCTGTGTGCACAATGCACATTTACTAATCTGCAAAGTTTTGTTTTAAGAATTCAATATTCATATATTCGTTGCTATCGAGCATTCGATGCTCGTTCCTTAGGAGCGAGGTAGATGTATTGTGTGGGATATCATCTGCGTGGACTCACTGACTCCCTCTCATTTGCAGACCACTGCTTCTTCGGCTTGTAGGTGTTGAGGCCCTGCAAGTGCGTAAGTATGCGGACATCCCTAACTGCTAATTGTTTACTTCTTCGGGTTTTGTGACTATTGTAGGTATATTAGGCGCCTTCTATTAGAACATTTCTAAGAGAGTTGCCGATGCATCGTGTCCAGGCGTGTGGTGAACCATACAGAAACACAGCTTCGTACAAGCGCGCTGCGGTATATACTCCACTAAATGGCCAGCTTTGTGTGCTTGACTTCACCGCTTATTCGTTCGGATTTGCTTATCCGCTCGGACTCGTCGACATGTTCTGCCTACAGAGATAACCTACGGTGCGCAGACCTGTACCCTCAGCCTGTACCCATATCATCTATCCAGTGGATGTCTGACAACAGTAGAAATCTGCTCTTCGAACTTCAAAAGTTCAAACTCAAGGTTTGCCAATGCCATGGGGCGAATATGATTAGTGTAAAGCGGGTAGACCGCATACCTACGCATGATCGCTCTCAGATAGGTATTGCCGATGTTGGCACTAAAACCGCTGATTTTAAGTGGTAATGGACAAGCCACGTGATTAATATGCATCTTGGGCGGCTATTCGTGCATGCCGTGTTGCTTCTACGCGGGCAGGAATCATGACGCAATTGATGTACAAGACTTAGTCAAAGCAGCCTCGTAATGATGATGTGATGTCAAGCTTAGAAAGAATAGGGAAACATTTTCCCTGCAGTAATATACTATAGGTTGATTAAAAATGGAATATTTTATTTTACTATATTTATTGTATTTGATAACCCAACATTTTCATAATTGGTAAAGTTATAGAAAAAGGTCAAATCTTGGTGGTTTTGGAAACAAAACAGCAAGTTGGCAGTCGTTCGTAAATTAAGTAAATTAATGGTCTAAACATATACACGATATTTACTTAAATTTTAATAATTGCTTTGTTTGCACAACTCTCTGTACCTCTATTAAACTGTTACAGCCTACAAATATTTTATTTTAAATAAAAAACAAAATTTTGTCTTGTATTCAGTCGTGGGTAAGTTAAGAATACGGTTGTATTACCTATATTTTTTTTTTCTAATTAGACAATTATCATATTTACAATCATATCTAAATAAATAAATACTGTACGACACATTATTACCTATAATAGAAATGTTTATATGTATAATATACACATCAAAGTTTACATACATGATAAACATAGAAACATATCCGTAATATAAATAACATTTTAATAACGATTCTTTCTAAATGTCACCTCATATCACGTGTGTGAAATGTTTCCACGATATTTATCGATTTTAAAAAGATCAAGAATGATTTACAAAATAGTAGAAAACCCTCTAAAGCCTAAAGTTGCGCAGACATACAGTTAAAATTTGTGTCAGAGGCCCAACAATAGTAGTTTATACACCAAAGTACTAAAACCCTGTTTTTTATAGAGTGTCATATTGAATCCAAAGTGTAAGAAGGACCCTAGGGTGTTAAAAACTCATGTACTTAGAGTTCTGAGTGAATCGTGGGTTTCAAGCGCCTAAGGCTTTAGTACCGAGATGAATATTCTACTTTACACATCAAGACAATAAAAAAGGCTAAAAAAAAACAATCGATTAATGCTAAGACAAGTGTATGAAATAAATTATTACAGCTCTTTATTAATAAAATTTATCAATGTTGTATCAAAATGACGAAACCAGGCACCGAACAAAACTTTTTTGGTTATCGTTCCGTCAAAATATAAATAGGAGAAAAATAACCTAATTTTTCTTATTTTTTGGCAGAAAGTTTGAACTGTCCGTTTGCTGCTAGAGCCGCACTAGCTGTAGTGATTATAAAATCGTCTTTGACAAGAGCTTTCTTGAATTTCAACATTCTAAATTTAAATTACTTTAAGCTCTAGTGCTTGAACGCAAAGTTTATGCCCTAGAGACTAATGACTCGATTAAAGATTATTATTATTATTTAGAAAGTAATTTTAAGTATAGAGTCGTAGATGTGTAAAACCTTTTTTACCGTTGAATGGTAACCTATGTCGTAGATGGAGTTACAGAAATGGACGAGACACTCTTGACAATAGTTAACAGATTAGAAAAGAGATAGATTGATTGTGAAATGAACGAGAGGGAGCTAGACGAAGAATTGGTCTTCTGTCTGTATCCATGTTATCAACGAACTCGAATATATATGGAATTAGCAATCTTTGAAAAAATGTTTCACGCAAACGGTGGTTGCGGAGCCTAGAACGAAGATTCGACCGCCAGTCTGTCACTAAAGATCGTCTGCCATTGGTCGATCATACGTAATACTGTATGGAAGATGTCAGTGTGTGCATCTGCAGCGTGGAACATGTTTTTTTTTCGAATCTAATAGTTAAGTTAGATCTCCATTCTATTTATTCCTCGTAGCATGTAACGCTATTGTTTGCCTGAACTAAAGTCAAATTCATATAAAAGAGCATTATTTACACAATGAGGTCTTTACAAAATTCCTATTTCAGGCTGTGATAGGAAGACAGCTCGTCCTTTTCTGTTCTTCTTTCTACAATAATAACGTGTTCATCTGACATGGCTTCCAACATAGGAGCTGCAGTTGGGGCAGTAGTGGTCAGTACTCATGCAGTCATCCATGCAGTAAGGCAAGCATACACACGGCCAGCATCTGTAGAAGAATAAAAATGAATCGATTTAAGTAGGTCTTTATAATGAAATCAGGAATTGCGTTTGAATCTATCCTATGCTTTTTTTGGAATTCTATATTAGAGCTTTGGGTTTAGACCGCGTTTGAAGACAATTTAAAAAATGAAAACATTATTTTATATCTGGGACAACAATTTATGCTATTACTAGCTGCGCCCCGCGGTTTTACCCGCGTAAGTCCCATTTCCGCGGGAATATCGGAAAAAAAAGTAGCCTATGTGTTAATCCAGATCCCCAGCTACCTATATTCCAAGTTTTATCGCAATCGGTTCAGTAGTTTTTGCGTGAAAGAGTAACAACCTCACATACATACATACAAACTTTCGCGTTTATAATATTAGTAAAATTTAACAATTTATGAACAATTTGCGCTGAAAGTTAGAGATATATTTTGGTTTATTGTTTGTGGTCTCTCTAAACTCTAAGGAAATAATATATCCGTTGTCTGTTCACCATAACAAAAACTTAGTAGCTCACCATGGGGCTAGATGGCGATGTTCACAGTAATTATTTATTAAAAATCTATCTTACCCAATTACACATAGCAGTAGCGCGAACAAATGCGTTCTGGTCGTAGACTTCGATTCGGTTCTCGTAACAATTTCTTGATGACACGATTTGCAGACGTAATGCTGCGGCTTCGGTCCCATTTGAGCGATCATAACGGGTTGGACGACATAGGTTGGTTGCGGCTGTACGGGAGGAGGGCCTGGTTGAGGCGGACTGTATGGAGGTGGGTTTCCAGATGGAGGTCTTGGATTATCCGAGC
The DNA here is from genome assembly GCA_949358125.1 of Idaea dimidiata. Taxonomy (NCBI): domain Eukaryota; kingdom Metazoa; phylum Arthropoda; class Insecta; order Lepidoptera; family Geometridae; genus Idaea; species Idaea dimidiata. The sequence goes on along the minus strand of OX442339.1, from coordinate 5,598,588 downwards.
CCTCTCCGATCACTGTAGTCCCAAGATTTACTTCTGTAAAAAGAAGCCATCACATGTTTTAGCGATACTGGATATAAACTCCACTATTATGTAAGATGTCTTCATTTTTATCCCTCGTTATTTTTCAAAATCGACATTAGTATGTTTACTCACTCCACTGGGATGTGATAGACAGATTTAAGAAACCTAATTACAAGGGACTATCTTACGTTTCTGTTTATTTTTTATTTTTATTTATGTTTTATAGTTTAATTCAACCAACCATCATTGCCAATATTTAGTTGGATTAAGATAGAGGCTTTTTTCTGAAATACCTGTTATTAATTATTGTTTATTTATTACTTCAAATGCCCAGACTGATTGTAATTCTACTAAAATTGTAAAGTTGAAAGTTTGTAACGCTTTCACGCAAAAACCAGCTAAGCTGATTATTACAGTCGCATTTATATACGTCTAAGTAATTGCTTTGGTTAAGTAATGCCTTGTTTCGTTCTTATAAAGAATTTACAACGTCAGAAAAAATGTGACAGACATATTTTCTAACACAAGTGATTACTAGACTCGTCTATAGATACGACAGTTAGATTTTTTATGTACCTATATAGTTTGAGAGCTTATAGTTGATATTACTTTTACTGGTAAAACTGCACTTTTATATTCCTACTTATATTGGGATACAAAATTCTTTCAAATAGGTTTAGGTTTGTGTATATGTTGCTTCTTTTCATATGACATTTCATACCTGCCGCCACTTCAGTAAGTACAGTACATTATCGAACCTTATAGTTTAAATAAATTAATAGATCAGTATTACGTTACTATAAAAGTTCAAGTTAACTTCCTTTTACTTCTAACTTTACATTACGAGTATTAAAAACACGAGCAAACGTACTTACATAATTTATTTATTTTTACTAATGTTATAAACACGAAACTCTTATTTGTTTGTTTGTATTGTTTTGAATAGGCTCCAAAACTACTAGAACGATTTCAAAAATTCTGTCACCGATAGAAAGCTACATTATTAAGAAGTAACATACGCTACTTTTGATTTCGATATTCCCACGGGATCGGGACAAAAGCGGGGGGAAACTACGAGGCGCAGCTATTACCGTTTAAAATTGTTAAGTATATTTTTAATCTTCATCTTATATCCATATAAAAATGAATTACTATTTTGCGTGGTCACGGCATCACGCCTGAACGGCTGGACCGATTTCAATAATTCTTTTTGCGTTGTATTTGTTATGATCAGGAGAAGGTTCTTGTGAAAAAAAGGAAAATACGCGGATGAAACCGCGGGGCGCAGCTTGTTTTTATAAAAGTAGGATATTGTTCTATTTTCTTTGTATAAGTACTTATTTTGTATGTGACTACACCTACGCCCTTTTGTAATCACTTAATCAGCTTTGATAAGATATCGACTTATAGCTAAGTACCCATTTCTAGGTACTTATATCTATACGCTAAAAACAATGAACCGATAAAAACGTTCCTATTGTCTATAGCTAACCTGAGATATTATATTATGTAGATATTCTTTGTATGTTTTATACTGTTACTTATGTCCTTACCAATAGACAAAAGACAGAAAACATAATCGGTTTGATTGTTTGTAATTAATAGACTCCGAGACTATTGGACCGATTTCAAAAATATTTTACCAGTGGAAAGCTGTATTATTGAGGAGTTATTTGTTACTAATATTCTAATTCAAATAATAGCTTGAAACGTAGATATTTTGTGTTGTGATATTAAAATTATGGATAAAATATACCTATCTGTCGAATAAGTTCGAACTCAACCAAATTTGAAAGCCTTCAAATTTTATCTTCTAAATTTAAAGTTTGTTTTCTTAATTAAATAACATAGTGACGTTCTTTATTCGGTATTGTTACATTTTATTTCTCAGATATCTCTATCTGGGGATTTGACAAATCAGCTTAGTTAACTAGATAACTTTAATAACTTACTTTTAAACCAAGATAAATATTCAAAATAGACGATAAAAACGTGCATTGGGGCCGGTAAGATGGCCATTTACGGTTGAAACTAATAACTGACAATTTCAGATCAGATTATTGCAGATTACAGATCGAGTTTGATGTTTAGATACCATGAAATTTCATGTTTGTTGAAGCACGTTTTAAGGAACAGCGGTCCCGGCTGTGTTTTGACATATCAGTCAGGACTTTGAATGTCTTATGTAAAGTGTTTAAATGACAGGTTTTGGAGAGAAAGGATGGTCAAACATCGAAATGAATAGGTTATTTATTTAATCAGCCTCAATACCTACGTATTTTGATCGCTATTCAATCAAGCAAAACAATGTGTTATTGATTTTCTAGCCTAATTTTTAACAATGAATAAAAATATATAATTAAAACTTACTTTCAGTAGACATTTTGATGACAAATCCAATGATATATGAATAACTTCCTAGTGTCTTTGTCTGAACTCTGTTCAATACTGTACATATTCCATGTAGCCAACGATTTTAACTGATAGGTAATCGAAGATAAGCTGATATGCGTCGAAATTTTTACTTCAACTGAAGCTCGCATCTATTCTTATTACTCATTGACGTCACGATTCTATGGAATGACTCATACCTTTACATCCGGTCATTGGAATTTTTGTTTTATATTAGTTATTGTAGTATCTATATAGTACATTATATTAGTTATTGTAATATCTATTATTTATCTATACTTATAATAAAGAAAGACACAGGTGAAACCACAGGGCGTAGCTAGTACCCGCAGAAGTGAAAACGCGTTATCACGAGCGCGGGCGGCCGAGCGGTTCTCGAGCGGTTGCACTTTTTCGTTCATTACTCGGGTTCCACTAATTGGATTTCGATGTAAAGTATACCACGACGTTCCTCAAAAATAGAACTATCCAATAGATTTCATTCGGATGAGTAGTTTTTAATTGTATACGGAACAGACAGAGGGACATGAATTTTAAAAATCTTTATTATTATGTTCTACTACTTTTTCTAAGTCCCCTGGACAACATTTTTTATTTTACTTTCAAGTACTTTTTGTTCTCTCTTCCTTTATTATAAGTATAGATATAGATATCTTTTGATAATGAGACATGTTTTGTCACGTAATACAGTGGAGTGCGGATGCACGGAAAGCATAAAATGCGACTAGAAGTTTCGCCAAGTGTAGCAGTGTAAAGTTCAAATTGCTCACTTCTGTGAAATTATAGCTTTAGGTACCTGTTCTACTAATTACTACTTTCCAGGGAGGTGTTATAAAGGAATTATCACTTATTTAGTAGAACGCCAACATAACAGCCGCTAATATCATAGTGAGCTTATAAGGATTCCTTTTTTTTTTTTCAAAGAAGAAAGGCCACCTGATAGTGAAGCATTTTACACGACTGCCAAATGAAGTGTTTTTAAGTAGGCCTTGACGGCCGAGTTTCAAACGTTCCACAGTTAAACTGTTCGGAAATTTACTCATACACCTTTCGAAAATTATTCACACACCTTTGAAATAGTTGACTCAAATTCGAACGTCGTTGTTCAATTATTCACCAGCCAGGTACTGAGTTTTTAAAAATTTTATGATCACAGTTCAAATACCTGTGTAAATACAAATACTTACTAAAAATTGCCACTTATGTAGTGCCAATATTATTGATACTATTCAAAAGGTATATCAAGATTGGGGTCATTGATGAGTTTTATATTAAACTAGCTGGGCCCCGCTGTTTCACTCGCGTAAGTCGCGATCCCGTGAGAATATCGAGATCAAAAACGATAACGATACTCCTCGATAATGTAGATCTCTATTGGTCAAACAATTTTGAAAATCGGTCCAGTAGATTCAGACATTACCTGCAATATACAAACTTATGTACTTACATGTTACTAACGTTAACTCTTACCAACAATAAAATGAAATGAAATAGAACGTCCTAACTTATAAGCTCCCAGTAGGAAGAAAACCCATCCCATGTAGATTCTAGGTAATGCATAACATTACGCTCCATGGGTAGAATTATGAGAGTAAGACCCATATGCAGAGTCGTTTCCTCGAAAACTCCTTCACTCAACCTCAGTCAAGATCACCTCAAGGTATTCCTCCAAACGTCCTCGAAATCGGTATGTTAAGTTATCATTCCATCCTTCGCTAAGGAACCTTGAGTTTGACAATCAATTCCTCACCTCGACTGAGGAATTTCCTCAAGTGGAGGATTCTTATAACAACTCAGCATACCGATTCTATCCTACAAGTTGAGTCGAGATCGAGTCGAGTGGAGGAAACGACTCTGCATATGGGTGTAAGTAATAAAATACAATTTGTTACAGTAATAATAAATTATTTGTATATAATTGTTATTGTCCGTTATTATTAATATAATATTTGCTCTTTTTTAGGTTAGCTATTTTTTACTTTGTAATTAAAATTTAATTTAATTTTATAATTTAATTAATTGAATAAAGTTTTTTATCAGTCCTAAAAATACAAATAAACATTATTTAAATAAAACATTACAATTACAATTAGTAGGTACGTAATAATTGTTTTTCTGAAACTAATTTTATTACAAACAAAGTTACTAAATAACTAGTAGTTAGTAACTAACTAACTAACTATTAGTTAGTAACTACTGTTGGTAGTTAGTAACTACCAACAGTAAGTTAGGTTAGCAAATATTTAACAAGATTTATAACCAGCGAATTGGTTTATTTATTTAACAAAATATTTTTAAAGTAAGTACACCATCATACATATAAACAAAAATAATTAAAAATCCAAATATGGGTCCCTACGTATGGTACCCAAAAGGCTGGCTGCATTGCCTCTTTGAATCGCTATAGCAATTCGTTGGCCAAAGTAGCTGCCAGCCCTTTTGTCACCCGAAGCTAAAACGAATAATTTTGAAATTTGTTGATTACTTTATTTTGTAGTAAAAAGATATAATTTAAGAACTTGGAGTTAAATAACATTTACACAAACTCGACATCTGTAAGAGTGCCAATCAATGTTAGTAGAGAACTTATACAATGTAATTTCTATGGACGCCATTCGCTTCCAAGATACACACTGCAATGTGGACAGTAGTGGTCGGCACTGAGGCACTCTTTCATGCAGTACGGGATCCAGCAGCAAGGCCACAGACTGAAAGCATTGAATATATCCATCAGTTACACTTTCAAATGATTAAAAAACTGAGTAAAAGAGTTAAAAGGCAAAAGTCTTAGTTATTCTTATGATTTGCCATTTTGCATTGTATTAAAACACAGTATTTACCGGGTTTAACTCGCGTTTTATTTATTAACGACATTTTTTAATACCAACGTTTCGCTAACTTTACAGTCAGCTTAATCAAGGTATACTGAAAAGTTAGCGAAACGTAAGTAAAACGCTAGTTAAACCCGGTAAATATTGTGTTTATGACGACCTAAGTCTTTATTAAAAGACATAGTTGGTCCGTTAGTTAGACTCATTATAGAGCTAGGTACACTTCTATGAGAAGTTAGTTTATGCATAGGATACCACATCGCGGTGTTTGCTTTTTTTTATTATTATTATATGTATATAGGCCAGCGTATGACCATTATCAGCATGCAGTCTAAGATGAAGTACACTAACCTGGAAGTAACCTATTCACATGCGACTTAAAGACCCCCAGAAAGTATTTGCCAAGGAATGCAGTCAAGCAGCTGATTCCAATCTCTAGCTGTGAGGAATGACAAAGCTTAGTGTGGGTCTCAGGGACTTCCACCATAAAACGGTGTCGCATTCTGGCTGGACGTCCGGCGGTAAAATGGAGATAGTAAGAACAAGTTGAGCAACTCAACTCCGAATAAGTTTAGAAAAATTCTATTCCTTTAAACAGTGAAGTTCAGTAATGAAATCAACACTTTTCTTATGTATGGTTTACTGTAAAAGTATGACAGAACATATTTTTTCGTGAACAAACCCAGTTATCATCGAGGTATAATATCCACGACTAAGTTTAAGCTAACTCTCTTCTAGAAAGTACTACAGGTATAATAAAAGATTGATAAAACTTACGCAAGCATACAGAGAAGAAGTGCACACAAATGCGTTCTAAGCGTTGGTTTGTAATCAACCCTCGTGACAATATTCTGGCCGCAAGATTTGCAGGTATATGGCTGGGGCTGGGAACCGAACTCTTGCGCTATAATCACAGCTGAGGGCATTCCAATGACGGTCGGGCCATGAGGTTGTCTGGTCACGATAGCTCCAGGATATATTGTATTACTTCCGTAGCCGCCAGGATAAACAGTGGTTGTTCCAGGGTACACAGTCGTTGTATGGAGAGGATAGGTGGGTTGAAGCTGTTGTGGTGCGGGGTATTGTGGTTGTGATGGTGTTGAGGTGTATGGAGGAGGATTACCAGCATTCTCTCCTACTACTGTCGCACCGTGATACACATCTTTGGCTGAAAGAAGATAATTGTTTGTGATCATCTACAACAGCTTTATGATGTTCAAATCCTATTGAGACATCTACATCAAACAGTTCAAAATTAAAAACCGAAATATCGTATTATAAATAATAATATAATGATTATTATAATATTATTAACAATTAATAGCTGTCAAAAGTTTGCCTACGACTGTTTATTCTGTAATTTAAGATTTTCTTTTTCCTTTATACTGAACTAGCTGCGCCCCGCGTTTCCGCGGGAAAATCGGGATAAAAAGTAGCCTATGTGTTATTTCCGGTATTCAGCTACCTATATTCCAAGTTTCATCGCAATCGGTTTAGTAGTTTTTGCGTGATTGAGTAACAAACACACATACTAACAAACTTTCAGCTTTATAATATTAGTAGAATAGGATACGTAGCACTCTGTGTGCAAATACTCAAGAATAGATGGCGCTATAATACGCAATTTCGTATAATGCTTATCAAATATTTTAATCTAGCGAAAACGAAAGCGTTTTACCATGTAAATCAAAACTGTTATCATTACATTGTACGTTTAAAATTATCTTTATCCTGCTGTTTTGAAAAGAGGCCATTCTCGAAACTACAAGGTTTTATTTCATTCTCGAGTGTTGTAGGTAAATAAATATAAGAACAACTAAACTAAATATTGAGTAAACTTACAATTATCCATTGCGTTGATTAATAAATCTTTTGTTAAACGATCAGCAGAAACTTCGAACTGTATTGCACCACACAATGTTTGAAACTGTCCGAATTATTCAGCTTACAAATATGGATGCCGATAATGATATTAAAGATAAGCATTCAAATTATAACAATATCGTCACTAGATAAACTTATCATGTTTTGCATGGCTTTTTCTATTCTTTATTATAAATATGAACGGTAGCACTTCGTGGAAGATATGTTTGTACTTGCGATTTGAAAGTGGATTTGTATGGATCTTATATAGTACCTAGATAGTACAAGTATTGATATCAACACTTGACAGCTGATTTTGTAACTCTTTTGCTAACAAATCTCCATTAAAACAATTGAAGTTGTTTTAGTCATGTCATTTTTACGTCTTAACAAATTGCCATTGCACGTAAGACTAACTAGTAACTTTTAAAATCGTATTTCCGTAATTGCAAAAATCAACAATTTCATTTGTTTCAATCGAGAATTGTTAGCATCAGAGTTACATAATCAGCTAGCGGTGGTCAAACTATGGCCTATATGATAAAAATGATCTAAATGGAGATTTACAGCGTTTACACATGGGCTACTTTTAATTTACACGTTTTCCAGGGTCTTACTCGCGTGAACTTTACCCGGGAAAATGTGTAAATATGAGTTCCAAACGTGTTACTTTAAAAAGGCTACATTTAACTTTCGATTTTGAAGGTATTACGCCGTTTAAACAATGGGTAATAGAACGATAGATCAGATAGTGGTTCTATTAATAAATATGATAAAAAATGCTGATAACATTTTATTATTCATAAACAGTCAAAAGGGTATACCAACTATTGTGTAAACTGTGGTACAAGTATAACGACTGACAGACAATAATTAGGTAAAATAAGTATTTTTACACTACTTTTACAGTTGAGGAGCTCATTGGTCTAGCTGCACTTGCCGATCTTGAATGGTCGTGCGGGTTAAGCAACGTTTGGCGCGATCATTACTTAGATAGGTGATAGAAAATGGGGTAAAAAAGCATTTTCTCGAGCTCCTCCGTGCCTCGGTGGTCCCAGTTGTTATCTCTGATAGCAGTTGTTAGGTCATGTCAGAGGCCTTACAGCGACCTGAAAACTCTAACTTTAGGTGAGTCACACCACAACACGAAAAGAAAAAGTTACACACAACGAGTAAACGCGCTAACGACGCGCTAACGACTAGCTACAGATAACTGTAATTTAGTTGCCCTATTTGTTAAGAAATATGTAAGTAAAATGAATTTATTTATAAATTTCAAGTTAATTTTTAAATTAATTTATTTAATAGAGAAATGGCTCTGTAAATAGAGTAGTTCCTCTACTTTGATGCCTTCGTATTTAAGCAGGGCATTCAATTCACTCACAAATAAAATAAAAGAAAGCAGTAAAATGCAAACGGGACTGTTTGTCAGAAAACAGATAAGTTAATCTTGATGGAAAAGCTATTTTACTAATGGATAGGGACGCCACATTTCACGTTCAATGCCATCGATCCATCACTTAAAAACAGGAAATAGTGCGTATGGATTGTTTAACTATTTAATTTTAGAGGTCCTCTTCGTTATATTCAGATTCAGTGTCATTTATTTATCATTCATCCTCACTTATCTTTAAAAAAGTCAAAAAATAAACGCAAAGGTATATAATATATATCAATATTTCGTAAATTTGTTTTTATTGGTCAAGGCATATTTACTAGAAATATTTTAAAGGAAAAATTCATCTTCAAAATTTCACTTGCGGCGAGATTTGAACTCGCGTCCCTGGATCAATATTCCAGTGCCTATACCGCTCGGCCACGCAAGTTCCCTTGCGGGAAATGAATTTTTGAAGATGAATTTTTCCTTTAAAATATTCATAATATATTTCAAATTATTATAATGAGCGCTTTAAATTCTATCTCGGAGACCGTCATCTATTTCCTCTAATTGTAGGTAGACAAAATTAAGTAGGGTTGCGTTTACCTTTTTCCGATTTAAAATTGTACGTGAGTAAAATTAAACATTATGTTGATTTTGTGGACTTGTCTTTTGTAGCCGAATAATCATTCTAGTACGATTTTGCTTTTATTTTTAAGTACGTGTTTTGCCCTGAACTTAATTTTAGCCGTATTCAGAAATGGCCCAAAGCGTAGTTAACTTTTGTCACATTTTCACTAACGTGGATTTTCACTCAGGCTGATATCTATAGAGCGTACTTTGACTTTGCTAAGCAATAATTTTAACGGTATTTATAAAGCGATCTTCGCTACTATTCATAGTTTTTGCTAGTTACTGGTTCAAGTTACTGGTTCTAGTTACTTGTACTAGTTACTGGTTCTAGTTACTGGTTCTAGTTACTGGTTCTAGTTACTGGTTCTAGTTACTGGTTCAAGTTACTGTTTCAAGTTACTGGTTCAAGTTACTGGGTCAAGTTACTAGTTCTAGTTACTAGGTCAAGTTACTGGTTTTGGTTCAAGTTACTAGTTCAAGTTACTGGTTCAAGTTCAAGTTCTCAAGTCTTAAGCCTCAAGCTTCAAGCATTCAGCCTCTAGCTCTAGTTCTAATTATAGTTCGATTTTTACTTGGATTTTCACTTTTATGGAAGTTCTGGACTCAAATCAAGTTGGAAGGGGTAGAACTGATCTAGACCTACTAAGATAGCATGAGTTCTAGCCTCTCCCATACTCTAAATTTGGAATGAAAACATTAGAATTTTTCGTTTACTTGGATGATATTATGGTATGCTCTGCTGAGACTTGAATGTAAGTTCAATTCAGTTACAAGACCAGAACTATTTCTAAAAAGTATCAGGAACTGTAGAACTAAGCTGTGTTGAAATAGAATTAAAACAATTTTATGCTCCGCTGAAATAAACCGCGAAATTAGCAGAGTATTTTTTCAATTGACTTTTCTAAGGTTAAAACGCCGGAACTATTTCTAAAAAGTATCAGGAACTATAGAACTCGGCTGCATGCGACTAGAACTTGGTTTATTTTTAGATCTGCTGGACAATGCTCTGCTAAGTTTACGAACATCTGTTGCAGCTGGATATTCCCTCACCGTGTCACAGATAATCAGCAATTTCTAAGATCTTTGTTTATCCTATCTCTACCATTTTTAATAGTACCTACTTTGATTACTTCAACAAATAATTAAGTCGTGTTTCTTAGATAAGATATTGTACCGAATATGAGTCACTGTATTTTATACAATTTGTTTGTCAATGATTTGCTTATCTTTAAAAGTGTTGACTTTATTAAAATATTCAAAGTTGTTGTATAAAATAAGTAGGAATGACCAAAACCAAGGACTAAAAGATGTACTTAAATAGGTACTTCTTCATCAGTCCCTTGTTACTTTTTTACGTATAAACTAATGAATCTATTGCAATTTTGAGATGAAACTTTGAAGTAGGTTCATCCAGGCTGGAGTCAATCTAGGTCTTCCCGCACGGTGGCGGGTAAACTGTTCAGTGTTGAGAGCGATTGATTTCAAGCAAATTATTGCAGTAGGTTTGAATGTAGACGACGTAAGTAGATCCTTCAAGAAATCACCTTTTACGGCGGGCTGAGGAAGCCGTAGTAGCATACGGCCGAATGCGAGCTACTTCAATTTAGCAGTTGTAAAGGAGCTCCTAAACTCCCACAGTTACCGCCCAGTTATTTAAGTACCTAGTTCAAATTTTAAGTGACGTGTTTGTTTTCGGCGCAGTAACTCTTTCAAAATCGTAAAATATGAGAATTTATTTCTTTAAAGAAATGCTTTCCGAAATTTGCACCTGACAAGACTTGAACTTGCTTCTCCGGCGTACTGTGCTAACGCCTTCGCCAATTCGCTTGATTTTGCTTGTATTGATTTGCTTTTCATTTTGGAAAGCATTACTTTTTCTTTTTTTTTTCGCGATTGTGCATTGTTATAGAACACAATGTTTTCCGGGTTTAACTCGCTTTTAATTATTAACAGCATTGTTACAAGGCTTTACTGACATTTCATCGTCTTTACGGACGGTCTGTTACGGGTGTAATTGATTTTCTACTAAAGTGTACCTACTCTGTTCTTATGAGAATCAGTCTATTTGAGAATCTGCCTGACAGGACTCAGGAATTGTTTTCATAAGAAAACAATTCGTCAAATCAAGCTGTATAACATGCTGTGGAGAATATTGCGTTTAATTACAAGCATTTCTTTAGAGAAATTGTCATCCAAATGTTGAAAACACTATAAAATAATATAAAAAGAGAGTCTAGATATTCAATTTAGCAGTAAAATGTAGACATAGGTAAAAGAGTTTCTTTAAGTTCGTGTACGCAAGTTGTTTCCGAAATGTAATATTCCGGATCGTAAAACGCCGAACTATTCAAAGCATCTGTGCTCGGAAGAAAAAATCGGCATTACTGTTCCTGGGTGTTTACACTGTGGAAAGTATTTTGACAAGTTGTGGTAAGTTAATTACCAAGAATGAAGATTACCCGATTGGCTATGCTAAGAACCATAGCCAATCGGTTTTTTTTGTTTGATAAATAAATATTACACAACATTACACACAGCTCAATCTAGCCCCAAAATAAGCACTAGGCTTGTAATACAATAAACAACATAGATAAACAATAAAGATACGTTATAAAACACAATATTTACAGGGTTTACTCACGTTTTATTTAATAACGGCATTATTACTAAAGACCGAGCTTTCGCTAACTTTACGCGAAAGCTCGGTCGTCAGTAATAAAGCAATTGTATTTTTTAAAATTGTATTTTATTATGCAACATCGCGACAATTTTACACAAAATTATAACGATACGTGGTAAAATACAGCAGACTTAAATATGATCTTTCTCCCTCCTATAGTTATTTGTATTACTAGCAATCAACCCATCCCACTTTATTAATTCATTATTAGGTTTAATAAATATAACTGTTATAAACACTGTGAAATGTTATCTATGATGGATGAAATTGACATTGTTATTGGGCACAAGCGCATGCCGCAAGAAGGCTGAGTCATTTTTAAACTTTTATTTGGCTTCACCTGTCCCGTTGTGGGTATTCAAATGCAAACTTGCAAGTTGAATAATAATTGGAACCACTTCCTCTTAGGCCTGTTTTTTTTCCTTCTACGGATAAAAGATATCTGTCGAATAAGTTCGAAACCAAACAAATAAATACCTTTAAATTTATATTTTTTTCTTTTTAAATATCATAGGGACGTTTTTTATTCGGTGGTGTTTCATTTTATTTGTCAGCTATATCTCTAACTAAGGATTTGAAAATTCAGGCCTTAATGTTTTTTCCTAATTATTTTTCACTAGCTGCGTACCGCGGTTTCACCCGCGCAAGTCGTGATCCCGCGTTGTTCAAACACCTACCTACCGCAATGCAAAAATCCACACTTAAACGGTCGCCCATTGAAGTACTGTTGAGGCAGGCCAGGCCAGACCAGGCGCGACTGCAGTAGGTAGGTGAAGTAAGGCAAAAATTGTATGTAAGTATCCTGCGGGATTTTCGGGATCATGAGTAACCGATGTTACTCTCCATCATTTAAAGTATCTCTAAGCAAATTTTTATCCAATAAATAGTTATCACCTGCGTAAGTCCCGATTTTCAGGATCAAAATTATCCTATGTTACTCTCGAACATTTAAAGTATCCCTATGCAAATTTTCATCCAAATCGGTCGAGCCGTTTGACCGTGAAGAGGGAACAAACAAACAGACTTTCGGATTAGTAAGATACGAGTAAGATAAGATACCTACCAACTTTTTCACTAACAGTAAGTTACTAAAGCTTTTTCTATAATATAAACGCAGCACCACTCGAAGTTACGTCAGATTTTTCGTATGTACGCAATGGTTCTCTAAACGATCATCTTCCGAGAAGCATCTGAGACATTCGACGTTTCTACTAGAAAAGACAGTATTTTTGAGATTCATGAATTCATTCGTAAAAATTGTGCCGAAAGATTTTGAATAAATCATTTCAGCCATCATGGACGTTGAAATGGAAAGGATTTCTATATCAAACCCTTTTTTTACTAAAGTAAATTAAATTGTGTAGCTATATATGTGGGGATAGCCCATACGGTGAAGGAAAACATCGTGAGGAAACCCACGGCTTAGTTAGCTCCAGACGTATTGACCAGTTCTTTTCTCTGGGCATGGCTGACTAGGCTGGGAGGGTGGTATAGGTGCTGGGCAAGCCTACTCCACCTAACAATGTCCCAGGCACTACAGCGCCATAAAAATCATGGATTAAAAGTGGCTTGCGCTGTCTATATGATCTAAAATTAGATGAAAAAGGCCAATTATTATTATGATTATATGTGGGGAAGACTAAAGTTTGCACCTAGATACCTGTCCACGCGGTGGCGGGTAAACTGCTTGGTCCCAAGCATGGTGTCATTCAAGCGATTGGCAGCAAAATATTGCCAAATTTATTCACAATAGATATGATTAATAACACTTACCCTCTATGTTTAAGAGTACCCCAAGTGGGATGCAACCGGAAACATCGGTTCAAATTAAAAGAAGATATTTTTCTTTTTACGTTCAAAACGAATTGGACTAGAAAACTGTCATAAATAAATGTCAAAGCCAACAATAAATTTACCAAAATCCAATGTAATCTAAGTTATACTGACCCACGTGCGAAAACAATGGAAAAATAACCCGTAAATCATTACAAAACACATGTAGCCTGTCAGCTCATTGATGTTATAGCCTACGCACATTTTACCTGCTATTTTTTTTTATTCATCATCAAACCAACAGCTCTTATGTCTAATAATACAATAGATAAGAATATTTATGCTAGCGGATCCGGAACTGAAGAAAGTTTTTTATGCAGATCAAAAATGTACTTATAGGAAACTAGCTGAGCCCTCGGTTTCACCCGCGTAAGTCCTGTTCCCGCGGGAATATCGGGATAAAAAGTATCCTATGTGTTATTCCATGTTTTCAGCTACCTGATATTTTAAGTTTCATCGCAATCGGTTAAGTAGTTTTTGCGTGATCAAGTAACAAACTCATAAACATACATTCATACTTGCAAACTTTTGCGTTAATAATTTTAATAAAATATATTGGAAAAACAAATACAACTGTAACTTTTTAGAATATTAAAATAGACGAATTACATATCAGTTAACCTTGAAAAAGCTAACTGTAACGTTAGCGAAAGCTCGGTAATTCTTTAATAATGCCGTAATTTAATAAAAGGCTAGAAAAAAGAAATAGACATTGGTGCGCGGTCTGTATTCGAACCCATGGCCCTCGGAATAAAAGCCGCTCCGCTCCATACACTAATCTATAAGACAAATAATTGGAATTCCGTAGTACATTATCACCGACCCTATATTTTTTCGGTACTTTACACTTGAAATTTTCTAAAAGTACTTCGAATTTTCAAAAGTTGTAGATCAAAAGTTGTTCGCCTAGACGCCTAGAACAACCTCCTTTCGGCTTAATAGGACATACCGGTTACACCTTGTATAGTGCAAACCCCGTTTTACTATTTCGGTACAAAAATGGCATTCATGCCAGCGTACCTATGTTCAACTAGTAACCGAGCTAAGTAGGCAAGTTTGCGTGACAACATGAAACTTGATTTTAAAACTGTGAGTCTTGTTGCAGTTAGTTGTGGGCAAGGACGATAAAACCAGTTGACTGATCCCATGTATTCCCCCTCACGAAAATCGTCTTCTTACGTCGTTTTAGTAGCACTCTCGTGCAAGAACGGTAAATCACAAAGAGTCTTTTTAATGGCTTTAAGATCTTATAATTGTTTAATTTTTTAAAATATTTTTCAAATTTGTTGGGGTGACTACTGCCACCCCGACTACACTTAAATGACTAATTTAATGTAATTTAAATGAACATATAAGGCATAATTCCTTTATATATAGATTTATATTTGTAGTTACTTACAAATACGCACTTACATCACAAAGAGTCTAGTTGTTAATGGGTATCACATCGGCTAATCACAAATAGTCTAAGTATAGATAGCCTAGGTAACGTAATGGTCAATCGCAAATAAATGACATTAATTCATTCATTCATTCAAAGTTCGATTATTACTTCACCCCTGCCCGCAACTATGAGTTATGTTTTGTAGAAAAGTCCGCGGTATGGACAGTCAATTAGCTTTATTGTCTTTAGTAGTAGGTATGTTAGGGCGTTACTTTAATGACAAATTGGCTTTAATAATGCAGAGCTGTTAGTTTTAATATTGCATTATGTATTTTGTATAAAGAAAATGTAGGTTTTTATAACTCTTCGTGTTCGAGTTAAGTTGAATATGAAAAATATTTTATTTACATACAATGTCAGTGGGTTTTGTAATCGTTCAGTTATAAATGTGCAACTAGCTGCTCTTCGCGGTTTCACTCGCGTAAGTGTAACGTTGTACATGATTGTTGTAATTAAAACTTAATAAAATAAATAAAACAACACTGTTTAGGCTTAACGAATAATAAAAATATTTAATTTAACAGTAGAAGAACAAGTAAAATAAGTAAACATATAACAACGCCCTCTAATGCAGGTTAAGCATAACCTTTTATCAATATTACACATCAGAATTCACTAGATGGAGTTACGAGTATTTCAGATCGAAATCAATGTTAACTAATTTTCGAAAATAAACACTCAGCGGTAAATTTATTTTGACTAGGAATACATATCATTGTTCACAATTATTTAAGCAATATTAAAATCAAATAAATTTAAAATAAAAGAATAAAAATTAATATTTTGCAAAATAAAAAATTATAACTTGACACCGGCTACTATGTAAAGTCCAGAATTTTGACGTTACGAGAAAACGAAAAGATCTGTCATCACTTTCTATTTTTCGCTGACGAAGGCCCAGGGATATTTTCAGATTAGATGAATCTAATAATAAATTGATTTAATCAAAGAGAATAATCGACGGAATCTATGAAAAATAACTAATTGATAATTAAAAGCCCTTCAAGGTGAGTGATCCATGTTTATTTCTGTAAAATCTTAAAAGTTCGACTTTAGTTTTCAAAGATCAAAAAAAAACGTGATGAACAAGCTTTCTACGTTCAGCCCTCAGCATCTTGGAGCGTTTGATGTTCTTCACTGTGAATCTTGTGACCACAGAACTGATTCACTGTAAGATTCCTACTGTAAGATTGAAATATGAATCCACATTGTGACATGAGGTTGTAAAATATTGTAATCTGTACCTTCCTACAATATCTTTAGTCTTTAATTCTGTTCTGGGAATCAACTATGTTAGACGAACGTAACTCAGCCAATGCACTTAGGAAATATTGTAAAACCAAGGCATTTTGATGGTAGCGTCTAACGTGGGTGTTCCGAACCTTGTTCTGAAAATTTACTGTGATTCGCAGGGTTCCTCGTTGAGGACAAAAGCTTGATTGAGGACACACAAGCGTGTACCTTCTTTTTTTCTACTCGGCGTTTTAATTGGAGCAACGCCCAAAAAACCAAAATGAAGACACGCAAGGCCGCTGAAAGGTGTTCTATGAGAATTTATGGAGGATGAGGCCCCGGACCGTTAGCTAACCACACCTACATTGCGTATAATGCCACTCAGCTAAGTTCACTTAACTTCCTGTATGAAATCAAACATGATTAAACTCTGCTCGGACCTAAAACACCCTTATCTCATGTTCTCTTCTGAAACTACTGAATCTATTTAGATTCCTTTTTCCTATTATACCGTATTGAATCCACAATTACTACTGAATGAATTTGATTGTCTTACGGATTCTCAATAATTAATTTCCCCCCAAATCTACAATACTTATCCTATAAAACTTATTTACTTATTTACTTTACTGTTCTAGTAAACTAATATTACAGTCCTATACTTAATCTAATCTTAAACTAGGAACTACTGTAATAAACTAGACAATATGTACTAGAGATATGAATACTTATCTTGTTATTAAATTTAAGTCCATACTTTGACTTTCATTTTAATTTAACATATCTCAGTAAGTACATAAAATAGCAATTCAACTAGTGTTGCTACTCAAGTCGCGCACCTCGCGACATAAAATGGCGCCCTCTTACGTGGTGGTTAGATCCGTCCACGCCGCATAAAAGGCATTTCTTAAAGTGGAAAATCTATCAGAGTTCAATCTTGTTTGTTTTTTTTAGGCTACAGTGCATTGGTGACGGTTACTTAGGTTACTATAACTAGTATATAAGAATTTAAACTTATTTTGTAAACAAGGATAGGCAGGCCCTTTTGTTACAAACAATCTAGTACTCAGTGATAATATAAAGGTTCTTAAGATTATATAATTAACTAAACTCAAAAAAAAACAACTGTGCTTCTATAACTTGACTTCTAAAAGCATTGTAACTTAATAAATTGCATGCTTTACATTGTGTACTTGTATAAATACTTCAAGTGAGACTCAAACTCACCAAGATGCTGCCTGTTAAGTACTTATCCCTTCAGAAAGCTGAACTCGAATATGAGGTACGTATTCGTGGTGTTGCACCAGGTTCTACAGTTGAGGAACTGCGCAAACAGATCACTCCCCTTGCTACTAAATATCCTTCAGATGAAATCTTGACAAAACTTAAATTACTAAAAAGACAAACTGTTGCACCTTGCCTTATCTTGTATTGCTTAGCCTTTGCTTTATGTTCCTAATAATAACTAGATTTTTAAAACTGGACTTAGAAAACTTAAACTCATATAAATAAAATATTAATGTAACCTTTATACAGGTACATTCTTAACCTTAAACTTAGATAAACGAGAACTACCAGTTTCCTTGATAGGGCGGTTAGTTGTGGACCCTTAAAATAAGCCTAGAACACATTACTTAATACTTAATAGGTACTTATTACACTGTGGGTCTCTCTTAGGACACAGGTAATCTTATAGGTACTTACTTGACTAATACTCTGATAGTCTCTCTTAAGACTCAGGTATTCTTGATACTCGAGGAGCCTTTCTTAGGACTCGGGTGTGCTTAATGTACATGGGACTCTCTTAAACCCCATGTACACTTAAACTAGGTAGTTTCTCAATTATCATATCAACTATTATCACTAATCACATATTCTAAATTTAATGAAAATCTTAATAAATTACCTCGTATAGGTAAACTTAAACCTATAGTGTAGTGTAGACATGCTTGCATTGCCCAACAACTGAACAAAGTGAAACTTCATTGTCACGAAATGAAAACATGCTTAACCATCTTCATAACCGCATAATACGCATTGAAAAGGATGAACATACTCGTAGCTCAATCAAAACATAAAAAAAACTTAACCCTAAACTAGAATCTAAACTTAGCTACCCCTTGAATTTTTTCTACTCCCCCGGACAAACTATCCTACTCCCCCGGACAAACTATCTCGACAGTAGAATAGTTTACTCAACACCAGTCCTGGGTGAATGAAAAAAAAACGGAATGGATTTCTGAACTGAAGTTAGATGATGGAATGATAGGACATAAAAGATTGTTCTCTGTAGCTAGTAATATTAGAATACTTAAGTAAAATTTAGGTTAAGTACTTAAATATACTAAGGCGGATTATAGGTATCTATATAGACCTAATCCTCACTTACACTTAAGTTAATCTTAAAACTTAATCTTAAATAACTGAGCGGTAAATAGGAACTCACAAAATAAGCCCAAAACCTATCTTAACTTAAACAGAGCGGACATAGGAACTCTCAAAATAAGCCCAAAACCTATCTAAACTTTAAACAAACTTAAACAGAGCGGACATAGGAACTCTCAAAATAAGCCCAAAACCTATCTAAACTTTAAACAAACTTAAACAGAGCGGACATAGGAACTCTCAAAATAAGCCCTAAACCTATCTAACTTAAAACAAACTTAAACAGAGCGGACATAGGAACTCTCAAAATAAGCCCAAAACCTATCTAAACTTTAAACAAACTTAAACAGAGCGGACATAGGAACTCTCAAAATAAGCCCTAAACCTATCTAACTTAAAACAAACTTAAACAGAGCGGACATAGGAACTCTCAAAATAAGCCCTAAACCTATCTTAAACTTAAAACAAACTTAGCTTAAACTAAGTTACTTAATACTATGAGTATCTCTTAAAGCTCAGGTATGCATAAGTATACGAATTTATACTTTGGGTCTCCCTTAAAAACCCAGGTATGCTAAAAGAACTTGGTTAAACTTAAATAACCAAATTCTTAACTGAATAAAGCAATTCAGCTTACTAGGAAACTAGAATCTTGTTAGCCAAGCAATAAACTTACTTTACCCTTAAATGACCTAACCATAGGACAACTTAATGAGTTCTGGTCTTTCTTTTATAAGCTCAGCGAAGCTGAAAAGAAGACTTGCTTATGAAAGGAGGCATCATCAGTCTCTTAACGACTGGTGTAGCTCGAATAAAAGAGTGATGTGTGAATGAGAATGATGAAAGTTGATGTAATGATAGTGGATTTGTTAGTTGGTAGTCAAAGAATTTTAACCTCAGGGCAAAATTCTTTATCCCAAGACGGCGGGTAATGTAACGTTGTACATGATTGTTGTAATTAAAACTTAATAAAATAAATAAAACAACACTGTTTAGGCTTAACGAATAATAAAAATATTTAATTTAACAGTAGAAGAACAAGTAAAATAAGTAAACATATAACAACGCCCTCTAATGCAGGTTAAGCATAACCTTTTATCAATATTACACATCAGAATTCACTAGATGGAGTTACGAGTATTTCAGATCGAAATCAATGTTAACTAATTTTCGAAAATAAACACTCAGCGGTAAATTTATTTTGACTAGGAATACATATCATTGTTCACAATTATTTAAGCAATATTAAAATCAAATAAATTTAAAATAAAAGAATAAAAATTAATATTTTGCAAAATAAAAAATTATAACTTGACACCGGCTACTATGTAAAGTCCAGAATTTTGACGTTACGAGAAAACGAAAAGATCTGTCATCACTTTCTATTTTTCGCTGACGAAGGCCCAGGGATATTTTCAGATTAGATGAATCTAATAATAAATTGATTTAATCAAAGAGAATAATCGACGGAATCTATGAAAAATAACTAATTGATAATTAAAAGCCCTTCAAGGTGAGTGATCCATGTTTATTTCTGTAAAATCTTAAAAGTTCGACTTTAGTTTTCAAAGATCAAAAAAAAACGTGATGAAAAAGCTTTCTACGTTCAGCCCTCAGCATCTTGGAGCGTTTGATGTTCTTCACTGTGAATCTTGTGACCACAGAACTGATTCACTGTAAGATTCCTACTGTAAGATTGAAATATGAATCCACATTGTGACATGAGGTTGTAAAATATTGTAATCTGTACCTTCCTACAATATCTTTAGTCTTTAATTCTGTTCTGGGAATCAACTATGTTAGACGAACGTAACTCAGCCAATGCACTTAGGAAATATTGTAAAACCAAGGCATTTTGATGGTAGCGTCTAACGTGGGTGTTCCGAACCTTGTTCTGAAAATTTACTGTGATTCGCAGGGTTCCTCGTTGAGGACAAAAGCTTGATTGAGGACACACAAGCGTGTACCTTCTTTTTTTCTACTCGGCGTTTTAATTGGAGCAACGCCCAAAAAACCAAAATGAAGACACGCAAGGCCGCTGAAAGGTGTTCTATGAGAATTTATGGAGGATGAGGCCCCGGACCGTTAGCTAACCACACCTACATTGCGTATAATGCCACTCAGCTAAGTTCACTTAACTTCCTGTATGAAATCAAACATGATTAAACTCTGCTCGGACCTAAAACACCCTTATCTCATGTTCTCTTCTGAAACTACTGAATCTATTTAGATTCCTTTTTCCTATTATACCGTATTGAATCCACAATTACTACTGAATGAATTTGATTGTCTTACGGATTCTCAATAATTAATTTCCCCCCAAATCTACAATACTTATCCTATAAAACTTATTTACTTATTTACTTTACTGTTCTAGTAAACTAATATTACAGTCCTATACTTAATCTAATCTTAAACTAGGAACTACTGTAATAAACTAGACAATATGTACTAGAGATATGAATACTTATCTTGTTATTAAATTTAAGTCCATACTTTGACTTTCATTTTAATTTAACATATCTCAGTAAGTACATAAAATAGCAATTCAACTAGTGTTGCTACTCAAGTCGCGCACCTCGCGACATAAGATTTATCAAAATCGGTTCAGCAATTTTTCTTTCATAAGAACCTTCTCCTGACCAAGACATCAAAAAAAGAATTATCTAAATCGGTCCAGCCGTTCTGGCAGTGACCACGCAAAATGGGGATTCATTTTTATATATTATACATTATAAGGTTTACTAAGTGTAAAATCAAAGTGTACTGCCGTACTACTGTACTGTAAAGTCAACTGGTGTAAGTAGTGCTTTAAAAACCATAAATCCATAAAGACCATAAGAATCCTTTGGCTATAAAAGCAATTTTTGTAATATTTTTAAACGAGTCGAAAGAGTCACTTCTCTTTCGCGATGAGAACGGTGCTAAGAAAAGTGAACTCTAGTGGTTAAATCTGAGCGATCTACAAGCCTATTTTACTGAGCTAATTTTATTTAGAAGAATAATAATGACTATAAGTACATTATTTTTTATCTCATTACTCAATTAAAATACGAGTAGGTATATTAGTAAAGAGCTATATAATGAAGTGATAACTCTAAACAACTCGGTAATTACAAAAAAAAAACAATGCTAAATCGCTTCGAACACGTACACTTGTCATGAAATTTTGATTTCTAAACTGGTTTCAAACCTTTGGTTTCCAAAACGGCCGAAGAGGTTATAAAAATTGTAAGTGTAATGTAAACAAATTGGGGTTGCAACCTGCGTTGTTCGATTTATTTCAATAAAAAAGAAACAAAAAATAATTTAAAAAACAACCAAAAAAAAAGAATTGATAAAAATGACCAAAATAACCTCTACATAGGTACAGTGCCACCGACTAATTAATCTGTTTTATCATCTGAAGTCGGGCAGCCAAACTAAGTACAATATGGAACCAACCAGTAAAACTGTACCTATGTAGAGGTTATTTTGGTCATTTTTATCATTCTTTTTTTTGGTTGTTTTTTAAATTATTTTTTGTTTCTTTTTGAAGTCGGTTTTTTAATTTTTAAATTATTTTTTTTATTTTACTCTTTTTAGTATAAATTTACCTAAAAATCAACAATATTGTTATCGTAATTTTAATTATTGAGGAGTTTGCTGATGAGAAGGTGGTTTCAGGTGCCCCATCAATCTGTACTTAGATCTTTAGGGGTCTATTCTTTTTGGTAGAAGTCCAAAAATAAGTAATTTATTGAATTCTGGGATACTATCCTGTCCATCATTCCGAAGATTACTCATCAGGTCCTTACCAAACTTTCATGGGACCACCTCGCAGCTTCCACCTTTCCATTTAAAAAATAATTATATCAATCGGTCAAGCCATCTTCGTGTAATCGATGAACAATTGAATTGAATACAGCGTTTTGAGGAGCATTCCCGGTCCTCACTTCGAAGATCCTCATCAAATTTTTATGGGACCATCTCGAAGCTCCCACCTTTTCATTAAAAAAAGAATCATTTCAATCGGTCAAGCCATATTCGAGTAATCGATAAACAACTGAACTGATTAATGCGTTTTGAGGAGCATTTCCGTTCATCACTCCGAAGACCCTTATCAGATCCACATCAAATTTTTATGGGACCATCTTGGAGCTCCCACTTATCCATTAAAATAAGAATCATCTTAATCAGTCAAGCCGTCTTCGAGTAATCGGTAAACATACAAAAAAAATATATATTATACATACAGACGAATTGATAACCTCCTCCTTTTTTTTGAAGTCGGTTAAAAACTCACAAAAACACATTTTTTTTAAAATACGATTACTTAATTAAAATATATTAGGAACTAGCTACGCCCCGCGGTTTCACTCGCATAAGTCCCGTTCGTCCCGATAAAATGTAGCCTATGTGTTATTCCTGGTATCCAACTACTTATATTCCAAGTTTCATCGCAATCGGTTCAGTAGTTTTTGCGTGATTGAGTAACAAACATCCAAATATCTAAACTTCCGAACACACACACTTTCACATTTATAATATTAGTAGGATAATGAGCTATTTTGTAGTGATAACTATAAACTACTCGGTATAATTTACAAAAAAAAAAACAATAAAACACTCCAAAAAAAACACATGATATGAAAATTGTTAATGTAATACAAACTGTTGACACAGATCTAGTGGGAGCGACGTTTCAATTAGACGATTGCTTCCCGGGTGTCGGGAGCGGGGTAAATACAGGACGATACCAGAATAGAGGCCTTTGTGTCGACTTCCAGAGTCGAGTTGAATGCTCGTCGAGTGAGGCCAATATGCTGATGACGTCGTATTTGTCACGAGAATCAAAAGAAGCGGTGAAACGGCTATTCTACTTCGTTTAAAAGGACTTTAGTTTATTTTAGTTAGCAGTTAATTTAAACTATGTTGAGGAACTATTTATATTAATGTAAAGTATACCACGAGGTTCCTCAAAAATAGAACTGTCCAATATTGAAAACCAGATTTCAATAGGATCAGTAGTTTTTAATTGTATAAGGAACAAACAGACAGACAGACATGAATTTTAAAAATTATATAATTTTGTTCTACTACTTTTCCTAAGTCCCCTGGACAACTTTTTTTTAATTTACTTCCATGTACAGACTTTCTGTCCTCTCTTCCTTTATTGTAAGTATACATAAATATAAGTATAGATACCTTTAATTTTAAACTAGGGTTCCACCAAAAAATATAATCAATTGAACTACCGTGGACTAAGAATGAGCGATGTTGGTCTAGTGGTAGATACCTCTACTTTCATTCCGAAGGTCGTGGTTTCGAATCCCGGCTGACCGCGCACCAATGTCTTTTTCCTCGCGGAAAAGTTATGTGCGTTAATAACATCGCTCATACGGTGAAGGAAAACATCGTGAGGAAACCCACGGCTTAGTTAGCTCCAGACGTATTGACCAGTTCTTTCCTCTGGGTATGGCAAACTAGGCTGGGAGGGTGGTATAGGTGATGGGCAAGCCTACTCCACCTGACAACGTCCCGGGCAAACAGCGCCATAAAATAGCATGGATTAAAAAGTTGCTTGCGCTGTGTAAATCATCTAAATTTAGATGAAAGGACTAAGAATAGGAATCGCAGCTTAAGAGTCTCGGTCACTAGCTCGATAAAAAAAAACCATCAGTATAAAAGTGAAATTAAAAATAAACTATATCGTATGGGTAGAAAAGTTTGGCGACATACTCGAAATGACCGTCAACTCGAATGTTTCATAACTTAGTTATTGCTTCTCCACGCGTGCTTGTGCGCTAACGTTTTCCTCGTTAAATATTTCCTCAAGAGATTTAATAACGGAGCTCGGAAGCTAATAAAATGTAAAAAATAGTTTGTAACTTCTTACCGAGCTCGAAGGTAATGGTATTGAAATTGCCTAGAAACTTGTGTAGGCACATCAAAATAATATAAATTCTGTATTTTTATTTGATTTTTGCGACGCTGTTAAGAACTTAAACAATGATAAAATGGCGTTGAAAAATGAGTTGATTAGCTAAACATAATCTGTAAAAGTGTTTACCATACTTAAGAAGTGTTGTTTGAGATAATGCTTTCAAAAATTTTCATACCGGGCGGGATCGAAACCCGCGACTACTGGTAATCCGAACCTGCGCGTTAACTTGATGTGATTTGATAACCCCAAACAGTAAAGCTACGTCCGTCCGGCAAGCGGCAAAGCTTGCCTAGAAGTTAGCGAGTCATCTAACTAAAACAAAAGGTCTATAAAGTTTACAACCGGTTGCACTGAGCGCTTGACGCTTAGCTTTGTAGCGCCACTAGGCGCTAAGCGCTAAGAAAGCATATGCAGACGAAGCCTAACTGATTGAGCGACCTGAAGTCAAACACTGGATAAACTGGGCGGCACTACGAGGATATTACAAAATCATTACCTTTCCTTTAAGCTTCACCGAAGGCGGGTGAAAAAGAAAGAGAAGACCCAAATAATTGACGGTCTCTGTGGCGCGTCGAGCGTCCTCGACTGCAATGCAGAAGGCTGCGGGTTCGATTACCGTCGGGTGCAAATATTTAAGCTTGAAAATAAATATTTTTATCTGGTCTATGTGTATTTCTATGTATAATATGTATGTATTAACAAAAAAAAAGTATAATATGTAGTATATCCGTTGTCTAGTACCCATAATACAAGCCTAGTGCTTAGTTTGGGGCTAGATTGCGCTGTGTGTAATGTTGTGCAATATTTATTTATTTATAAACTGAGCGGCACTACGAGGATATTACGAAATCATTATCTTTCCTTTAAGCTTTACGGAAGGCGGGTGAAAAAGAAAGAGAAGACCCAAATAATTGCGTCAGTATTCTCCAAAACTTATTTCAAAATAAACTTCAAACTTTGTACTTTATTTGCAGCTGAGTTTCAGTAAGAGTCAACAGTTCTGAAACTAATTTTGTAACTTACAGCGGTTTACACTCGCATATGCAAATGGTCACGAGAGGGCGAAGTAGACCACTGAGCCAGTGGAGTTAATGTTTTCATCCATTAACTCGGCCGAGCATTATGAAATTCGTGCCCACGATCTGAATAAGATTAAAGTGGCATTGCTCTGAGGGATGTTTAAATGCTTGAGAGCCCCCACAGGTACTCAGATATTCCAAACGATTTCGGGAATTGATCTTATTCATAAATTTAAAACAAATTGCATATCATATATAATATATACGTTTGGTTGGTTTTTAGATGTATTTATATGATATAAAGTTGTAATCTATAACTGTTTGTTTTCCTTGTAAATAAAAATAAATAAATAAAATTATGTATTATAAAACACATTATTTATTAGGTTGAATCGCGTTATATTCATGGTTCAGTCAACCTTGTAAAAGCCAACTGTAAAGTTGGTGAAAACGCGATTCAACCCGATAAATAAAGTGTTTTATTATGCAAAATCGCAAAAACCATAGAAGAAATTAAAATTATGTAGTTTTTCTTTTGTTTTTGCGACTTTGCATTGAAATAAAACACAAATCCGGCTTTAACTAGCTTTATATTTATTAACAGCATTGTTGCAATGTCGTACCGACATTTCACTGTCTATGCCTAATAGCATTTTTTAATAAGTTACTCCACCATCACACGATAGTTCTAACCCCAGCGGCGAGCCAGGTCTCATTACTAGAAATATAGAGCTGCATAAAAAAACATACTAAACACCCCGTTATTTTATAACATTTTTGTAATACAATATACTCTATATAAATCAACTCTTATACTTTACTTATATAATTTCTAAATTGGCTAGTTACATAGGGAACAAATGACTTGCTATGGCGCCTTCGTCCGGCCGCGGCAGATTGGAACCTCGGGCCCCCAAAAGGAATGCAACCGGGACCATGGCTCAGATGATAATGATAACTCTACCTATATCTAAGCATATTAACTCAACCATTTACAGCAAATACACACCCACTGAATATTTAAAGCATGCAGAGGGATAAATGTATTATCTAAATTTAATGATTAGAGCAGACATCTACTACCTAAATATAAACAAGCTCCTAACAGAAATTCTTAACATGACAGCCGTATCTGGCACCTGAGGCGTTCATTGCGTCTTGGCCTCGACCACTTTCATTAGACCCCTGATTAAACGTTACCCATCTCTCATGATACCCAATTAGCGAACTAGAGAGGGGTGTGGTAGGTCAGGTTAACTGGCAGACCGGGCGGAGGTAGGCTAAACCATGCTTGATAATAGAATACAGATGTTGAGATGAACATTCTGCGGTACACGAGGCTCAGACGATGTAGGCATGTAATATGTCCGTATTTGGGTAGTTACATTTTAAAATAATATTCGATACTCAAATTCAAATTTAATATTGAAATTAAAAATAGTTTATTTCCTTTAGATTTTTATACAACAAACAATGTTTTATATATTATACTCTAAGTTTTCGGCTTTAATAAATATAGGTCCATGATCATCCGACGAGAAGAAGCCACAAGAAGCTCATGAAGTTTTTTTATGTGAAATTTATTTTGTAACTTTTTTTTGTGTTTTTTTTTGTAAAGTTTTTTTTTGTGAAATTTATTTTGACTTTGTAATTCAATTTTTGTGCTAATGCTGTCAAGAAACATAAACGACAATGGTTGCTAATAATAACAGTTACGTCTATTTTCTTAATAATTTTCTCGATTTGGTACCATAATTTTTACCAGATTGCAAATAAAATAATGCCTGTACTTGATTAAATTACTCCATCCTTAGTTTTCGTGTAAAAGGCTCTTGTTATGCAGAGAAATATAACCATAGATGTGCCTCCTCGTTTTAACATAAGTCTGAGAAAACGAATTAATTAATTATTATTTTTTATAATTATTTGTTCTCACTTAAAGTGACATAAATACAATTCGCTCTTGTTTAAAACTATTAAATCTTTGAGATTTTATAGTTCTTTCATTTGACACATCACTGCTGTTGGTTTTTATTGGTTTTTTTGTAGTTTGTTATTTTTTTAAATGATGAATTATTAAAAAATGAATTATTTTCTAAGGTTTTTGCGATCTTGCATAAAAATCCCATTTTAAATAGCGGCATTAATACTAAAGACTGATCTTTTTAGGTTGACTGAGATATCTCAGTGTCTTATGATACGTACTTCTTGTACAACTTCTTATACTTATGAGCCTCTTGTTTTATGATGTACGTCGTCTTTAGTATTCTAAAGACGAAGGGGAATTAGAATTATAAGCACAAAATACCCACTCCAAAAGTTTTTGTTTCAACCCGTTCTTGTGCTTACCTAAAATATTGAACCGTTTCTAAGTTAATATACCTAGCTAGTACCTGAAGATTTTAGTCAAACAGCAAGGGTTGCAACCCTTCCTAAGTCCGCTGAAGCGAAAACACAAACTGACTTAAATGTTGCTTATTTGGCCTTTCATTATGACTCAGTATCTACTCTGACGGAATACTAAAAGTATGTAATGATGTGGCTCACCTAGTGCTAAAGATCAGCCCCATATTATCTATCCACTGGACGTCTGACAACAGTGGAAAATGACAGGCACTATGCAGTATTTTGCTGTTTTGAGGTAATCACCGGTAATAACCACGTTACGTCAAAGCAGCAATGTACTGCATAGTGCTTGTCATTTTCCACTGTTGCCAGACGTCCACTGGATAGATAATCTGCGAGCAGCTGTGGTATCATCTGATTAGCATCCACCGCTAGTAGTTGCTAAGTTGCAGTACATTGCTGCTTTGACGTAACGTGGTTGTTACCGGTGATTACTTCAAAGCAGCAATGTAGAATACGAAATATGTTTTTTGACAGTAAATAGCAACTAGTAGCGGTGGATGCTAATTAGATGATACCACAGCAGGTCGCCCTAAGGCCTCTAACTTGACCTAAGGACTGCTATCAAAGATAACAACCGACATCAACTGCTTGACATGCCTTCCGAAGCACGGAGGAGCTCAAACAAATTATCGGTCTCCCATTCAAGTAATAATCACGCCAAGCGTTGCTTAACCCGCACAACCATTCAAGATCGGCTGGTGGCCAATGAGCTCCTCAAATTAATAAATTAATATGCTTCGGTAAAGAATCGGCTAAATGCTAAAGTTTAAGAAGCTCAATTTAGAAACACACGGGCTGTTTCAACTGTTAAAAATGGCAATCAAAAAGCTCCCTTTGAAAAATGTAGTCGTAACTGGTATCTGAAACAATTCGAGCGGAGCGCAAGGTGGGGGCAATAGATGATAGTCCAAGCGAAAGTGACGTTGCAGGTAGATAATAACCAAGGCAGGGCGCGCCCTCGTGTTGTTGCAGCTTCCGGCCCGGCTTGGCTTCCGACAACAGTAATCTTCAACGTACGAAATTTCCAAATTGAACAATCACATCTGTAGAGTAGTTATATTCTAACAAGAAAAAAAAACAATTAAAAATTTGTTATTATTTCTTAAAGCATATTTTACTAGAAATATTTTAAAGGAAAAATTCATCTTCAAAAATTCACTTGCGGCGAGGTTTGTACTCGATCCCTGGATCAGTACCCCAATGCCTTAACCCACGCAAGTTCCCATCTCGAGCAGCAAATTAAAGAATATGAATGTTTCCCTGTCTACTATTGTTTGACTAAGGCTCGATTAAGTCCCATCTACATCATCTATCATCTACAGGATTTGCCGTTTGAAGAACCACTTAAGAGCATGTGGCGGACGTCCACAGAACCTACTAGATGGCGTTGCCAGTATGAAATCATGAATCGCCCAATCAATTTTTTTGTGAGATAAGCTCATTTACAACTACTTGCCCGGTGGAAGATCTTCGCTTTCAAGTTACGTACTCGTACCTTCAAAAGTAGGTAACTAACATCAGCTAGCTGATTTTCATGTTATTCAGTTGCAAATAATTTTTCATCGCAATGAATATAACTAGTATCCCCGTAATTGCAAATTTTAACAATTTGAATCGTTTCAATCGAGATTTGTTAGTAACAGAGTTACATAATCAGATATCAGTTGTAAATAAAAATAAAGTTTCAACCACGACAGTATTACTGTCTTTGTAGCGCAGTTCGTAGCACACTGCTTAGAGGCGTAATCGGATAATTACGCGTAATTATTATACAACGGATATATACTATTTATATTTATTTTCCTTTTGTAAATACATACATTTATACATAGAAATACACCCAGACTAGATACAAAAAAATATTTTTAAGCATAAATATTTGCATCCAGCGGGAATCGAACCCGCAACCTTCTGCATTGCAGCCAAGCGTTCGCCCGACGCGCCACAGAGGTCGTCCAATAAACAAATTAAATTTTCTAATTGAATCAACTCCATAGTTTTTGTATCCCTTGCACCCTACAGAAGTCAGTGTAGTGACCCCCGGCGCCCCGGCTGTAAACATCGCGGGTGACTTGAGACACCTGCACTCCACGTCTTAACTACAATACTCAACTTAATGAAACGTAAATATTAGCGCCAACAATTGTGGCCTTGTAAATCTTGTTAACTTCAAATAAGTTGGAGCTTTAAAGAAATTGCTTTTTGAGTGACAAATGGCTATTTTAAATCTATGGTCTCTCGATGTCTTTTTTACAAAGAAGTTATATTACTAGAACAGAATGCTCACGTAGAACTAATGTAATGTTCCGTACATTGAGCATGCTGTCCCTTTCCAATAACACTATTAGAAAGGGACAAAACGCTACATTAAACCACAACTTCTATTTTTTCAAATAAAACACTACGTACTGGGTTTAACCGCGTCTTATTTATGATTTTTAAACGACCAAGCTTTCGTTAACTTTACAGTTGACTTTTTCAAGATTAACTGAAAAAAAAAATCTTTTTTTTTTCAGTTAATCTTACCGACGAAAAAAGGCTTTCGAAAAAACCTTTAGAGTACTGACACAAGCCAAAGGAACGCATTATAAATATTATAATTTATAACAGTGATTTTAAGAAAATATAATCCAATAAAATCATTTATTTTTTGTAAAATGCCTTGGCCAATAAGAAATATTAATATTGCTAATGATTTTTTTACAATCAGTATCATCTTCACCTTCAACTAAACAAAGTTAGTTTATTTTTTCTTACCGGTTTCGCATAGTTTACTATGTATGAACGAACGAAAAACTGTCTCAACTAAGCTTTGCTAAGTTTAGTGTACGGTAGACGTTCGGTTTAGAGCTAATTACGTATACCTAGATGTAATCGAAGTTTTCTTTTTTTCCTGCAGTGGTGTGGCTCACCTAGTGTTAGAGTCTACTAATATGGTTTGTAACTTGACCTAGCAACTGCTATCAGAAATAACAAACGGGACCAACTGTTCACCAATTGCCTATCCGATCAACGAAGGAGCTCGAGGTAAAGGTGTAAATTAAGTGGCATTGGTGGGCAGGTCGTTCTCTTTTAATTAGACTTTCTTACTGAGCAAACAACGTAACTTATAAGAGCGTTGATAACTGAAGAACTAAATTTAGAAACACGGGACGCCTGGCCTATGTTAAACATCAAATTGTTTTCATATAGTGTGTGGTGGCGATGCGTCACAACGGCTTGTATCGTCTCGCCAAAAATGTATCTTCGCCTATAGATGTTTCACATCAAAAAATAGCACAACAGGTTCAGAACTCAATAAATCACACATCATTTCTCATTGTTGTCATAAACGGACGAAACTCCACACCTACACACACGATCTAAATCAAAACACCTAAACTGCAACAGAAAACCATTCAGAATCGAACCGAAAACTGTCAAATCGTCCATAAAACAAGAAATAGAACTTCCCTCTGTCATTTAAGGTCAGAACGTGGGGGATCTAAAAATTCAAAACGTCCAAGTAAATCCATCCAGTTTTATTTATGACATGTAGGTATAGGATAGGATATGTCCCGTATCTCGGTTTTTCCACGCATTTCCACAACATTGAACGACCGTAAACCAAACACAAAAGGGACACTGGCTGTTTTGGAAAAAATATGATACAGATTAGAAATTTAGTTTATTATATTGGTGTTTTGTAGAAAACGAGCGGTAAACTGAGTACCTCTATTATATGAATAAAGGTAATAAGATAGGTGGTAATATTTTTTTCTTAGGTTTTTGTTGACCAGAATCCTGCTAATATTAAATAAAATAAAATAAATACTACTAATATAATAAATGTGAAAGTGTGTGTGTTTAAATGTTTAGACGTATGTTACTCAATCACGCAAAAACGGCTGAACGGATTTGGATGAAAGTTGGAATGTAGGTAACTGGGGACCTGGAATAACACACCGCGGGAACAGGACTTACGCGGGTGAAACCGCGGGGCGCATCTAGTTTGTAATAAAGGTAAAAACAGACAGAAGCATATTTAAACAACGTGTACTTTTTGATGATGTGAGTTATTATAACTGTTAACATTACATATTATGTTCTAAAATCTTCAAAACACGTTTTACCAATGCATTTTACATTAGCTTTTAACCGACTTCCAAAAAAGAGGAGGTTTCTCAATTCGTCGCGTTTATTTTGTTTTCACCGATTACTTGGAGATGACCGATTGAGATGGTTCTTTTTTTTTAAAAGATTGGGGCTCCGAGGTGGTTTCAAAAATTTGGTAAGGATCGAATGGGTACCTTTGGAATAATGGACAGAATAGCATCCTAGAATGCAGTAAATTAGGTACTCATTTTTGGACTTCTACCAAAATGGATCAGCCCCTAAAAAGTACAGATTGATGAAGCACCTGAAACCACCTTCTCATCAGAAAACTCCTCAATATTTCGTAAATTTGTTTTTATTGCTCAAGGCATATTTACTAGAAATATTTTTAAAGGAAAAAATTCATCTTCAAAAATTCACTTGCGGCGAGATTTGAACTCGCGTCCCTGGATCAATATTCCAGTGCCTATACCGCTCGGCCACGCAAGTTCCCATCTCGAGCAGCGAATTTAAGAATATGAATGTTTCCCTGTCTAACTCCTCAATAATTAAAATTACGGTTACAATTTTGCCACTTAATGGCAGTAGGCAGTGGAAAATACGTGAGTAGGTGCACTAAAATGGGTGAAATAAAATAATAATTCAAAATATAAAAACTGACTTTAAAAAAGGGGCAAAAAATAATCCCTACTTACAGTGCCACTGACTTATCTGAAGTCGAGCAGTTTTTCTTCTGTTTTCGCGATGTTCAATTGCGTCGCGCTAATAACAAAGTATACCTTGAGGAAGGCGTAAAGGGGAGGAGTCTGCAGTAAGAAACATCTGAAAGGTTTTTATTTATTTATTTAAGTTTTTCAACAGTGCGGATAACTACGAGGAACATAGGCTGACAATAATAAAAACAACGCGATTTATAACCCGGAACCCAGAAAATGAATATAAATAAAAATAAGTCATACGCGAATGACTTTTTTTTAGACTCAGTGTCAGTACGCCATTTTTACTGGCCATCTTAGTCGTTATATAGCGAGCTATAGGTATGTGACAAGCTTTAATAAACAGAAATTTGCCGTAACCCAAATACAGACTCTGGCGACTGAATCAAAATGAACCATAACACAAACTCAATCAGTACAGTAGAGAGAAGGTATTTGAAACATCTATGACATGCAATGGTTTCTATTGGTTACCCTCTCAAGCAAACATATCCCGCTTGCATCAAAAGCATTTCCCAGTTGCATTCATCGACGACTCATGCACAGTCAACCGAAAGACACAAACAATAATTTGCCTTTATTTCAATAGTATTTAGGTTTTATGTCTTGTGTTGTTTGTGTCGTGTCTGTACAGAGACAACATTCGAACAATAGTTAGAGAACTTGCATTCAATGTTAATTTGATCATAGGTACACGGGATCCGAAAGATAACCATTAGTAACAACTACATAACAGCCTGTTGGTTTAGAAGAATAGTCTATCTTACAGCAGATTCCGCAATAAGTTTTTAAATTGGAATTCTTTAAATACGTAGATAAACAATAAGCCCACTACCACTAACGCTAGAGTGACCATTAATGGTCTTTGTTTAAAAAAAAAGCAGCTAACTAGTAGTGCAATATTTTTCACGCCATTAAATAAATAAATAAATCCTGTGACGAACACACAGCGCCATCTAGCCCCGTGGTAAGCTGCTAAGCTTGTGTTACGGTGACTGGACAACGGATATACTACTTACTAATATTTATTTTTCTTTTGTAAATACATACATATTATACATATAAATACGCCCAGACCATTTATTTTAAGCATAAATATTTGCACCCAGCGGAAATCAAACCCGCAACCTTCTGTATTGCAGCCAAGCGTTTGCCCGACGCGCCACAGAGGTCGTCATTCTGTAACTGTTAAATTTTACACCCGTAATCGCAAAAATTAACTATTTTTATTGCTTTAGTCGGGATATGTAAGCAACATATTAATACACAATCAGCTAGTAAGTGTTTTTCTAAGGAGGTAAACCGAACTTTAATATTCTGTGAAAAAAGTTCAAATTGCCAAGTCATAGAAAAAAATTTAATCGTTTAAACGGGTAGAACAAATTCTTAACAAACCGTTGTTAAATTTTCAAAAACCATGAATAAGGTTGTTAGTTAGTTCATTAACAGACCTAACTTATTCTCTTTTAGCCTAACAAAAGTTCAATAACCAGTTAACTACAAAGAACTAACACCTAAAACCTAGTTCACGTAAGCCACAAAGTTTTATGTCGGTAATTTACGTCACGCACGTAGCCCGAACAGCTAATCAGCACGTATTATTTGATTCTGACCACGTAGGACGTAGTTTCGTGAACACAACGAGCCGCTGACATGTGTAGCACCTGAAACACACGACTTTGGTCCCGCTTTGATTATGCTTTTGAGGATAGAAATTGTTTTAGAGTGTAGAAGGTTCATTAGAGAAAAATTGAACGACTCTTAATAGAAAATTGTTGCAGTACAGTATTGAATAAAATTATTTATTTTTCCATTGAAATGTTGGACAAAATAACTCTTCAGTGTTCTTATTTTATTTTTAATTTATTCATTTCGTTTTTGTACACCATCATTATCATCATTCGACATATAGGAAGTTTAACATTTTCTTATATATCTCTCTAGAATCTACCCTAAACAGGAAGTGGATGCGACCAGACTATTCCATTTCCCGAATGTTGTGGGATTTTAAAAGTGTCTAAGCAAATAATTGCTCTGCCAGTTACCATGCGGTAGATTTACAAACTTGTTCGCTCGTTTCGGCCGGTACAAAATTTACAAAGGATTTATTTGAATGCCGAAATGGGACATGTTTTTGGAAATACCAGACAATTTTAAAATGTCAAGGTATTGCCAAGGTAATAAGTCACAGCGGAAGAGCGGCAAAGAATTCCTTAGAATCAATGGCACTCTAATTAGTTTTTTTAGGTAATTTTCCTTAAGCTTCAACAGATTTCAATAAATTAATAGCCTCAGGATGAAAGGGGTATCATGGCGCGACTTCAGACTCCATTCTTATTTTTCAATAACCTATGTGTTGGGCCTAAAACGTTCTAATATGAAATTGTCAATGTTGGTTATTGATAGATTCGTACAAGTAAGACGAAAAGTATTACAAGAACTTTCAAAGTTAACAGAGAGAAACAAAATATTAACGAGCTAGTAAAAACTTTGTTGGCGTTTACTAATTAGTTACTAATCATGAATTATAGTCATGTGGGTAAAGCAACGCCTGGGCGTGGTCATTATTTGGATGAGTGATCAATAAAGTGTGTGCGGCTAAAATCATTTGCTCGAGCTCATTCGTGCTTTGTAAGGCTCTTTTCCAGACTATTTTATATTAAGTCTCAATAGTACAACTCAATATAAAATAGTCTGGAATGAAAAGATAACAAAACCAACCATCTGAATAACTAAATTAAGTCTTCGGAAAACAATTAAGTCCCCCAAATAAGTCATTAAATTAAAACAAACAAGCTCCATTGACCAGCGATTCACCCTTTTATGACTAAAATGTTTTAATTGCACTGCCCTATACCCCCTTACGTTTTAAACTGTTTGTCATCGGTCCACATACGAAGTAACTAAGTAGGTAGGTACGTACATTGTATCTCTTTGAAGTAAGACCCCTGTCCGATGTTTTCTCGAGCTCTATTTAATTGGTGCCTCGTTATTTTTGGATTATATAGGTACTGAACACTGTTAATCAGGAGTGTATCTTCGTGTTTTGATCAATCACCCTTCGCCCTGTTTTAATTGCTTATCTACCCTTTTAAATGGAATGTGTCAGTGTGATAGTTTCTTATTCTGGGTATGTTCGGTAATATATTTAAAAAAAGTAAAGCGTATATTGAATAGAACCTAAACACAGTAAATGAACAGTAAATAAAAAAATACAACCATAATTTTAATAGGAACAGACAATATAAAATGTCCCAATCCCGTGGAATATCGAGTTACAGGAATAATATAGGCAAAAGTAGCAGAGTTATTCCTCGACAAAACTTTGTTACCTTGAAAGAAGATCGGCGTTTTTCCTTAGAGCTAGGGGGTAAAGGTACATTAATAAAATTTTAAAGGCATTCCTAAAACACAAGATATGTATTATTCAAATGATATACGTGTTCTAAAGCCGCTGTGTTAGTATTTTTGTTTTATTTCCGCTTAATTAAAAGATATTGTAATTTAAAGTTTCTCAATTATGAGCACCAAAACCTAAAAATGGGGGCTCAATCTCTCCTAACTAAGAAGAATAGTGTAAAGTGCTCCTAACTGCGAAACTTTAACATACAATATCTTTTTAATTTAGCAGAAATACAACGAAATTACTAACACAATGGCTTTGAATCACGTAAACCTATTGAATAATACATATTTCTTCTTTTAGGAATGAAACAAGTTCGTAATAAAAGTTGTATGTATGAAGTGCCAATTTTGATATCTGCG
The DNA here is from genome assembly GCA_949358125.1 of Idaea dimidiata. Taxonomy (NCBI): domain Eukaryota; kingdom Metazoa; phylum Arthropoda; class Insecta; order Lepidoptera; family Geometridae; genus Idaea; species Idaea dimidiata. Next base: position 5,561,945 of record OX442339.1, on the reverse strand, counting down.
GAACAGAGATGGTTCATTTTGAACGGTCTTCTTTGAAATCGATTCAGAAGTTTCGGATCGCATTACAAACAAACAAATAAATATTTCCTATTTATGATAATAGTATCAAGTTCATTGGATATAAAAACCTAAAAAAAAATATTTATTCATAATTTTCTGACCTACTTTACCTGACATTGACCGTTTTTTTTAATATTATGAATAAGCTCATAATACACAGGCTAAATAAAAATGTACAAGGTAAATTACTACGTGCTCTTCATAATTTCAACTTAATCCAATCTTAATTTTTATGCCCGTGTCAAAAATAACCTATGTCAAAATGTTTTTAAAACAGCTGTGGTCCTTTACATCCATTTTTTTCACTTTTATGATTTAAGGGTTAATTGTTTTCGTTCAGGTCCAAAATTAGAAACTAAATATTAGTTTACAAACATAGCATGGTTGTAATGCGAATTGTAAATTAATATATATACTCGTTGTTCGCGCCGTTCCGTTCGTCGTACGTCCGTCGCTGTGTCTATGGAGTGCAGCGGGTGTGACGTCACATTCATACCAGATTCATTCATTATATTCTTATAATCAAATCAACACGCGAAGCTCTCCATGTAACCGTTTGCCCTATGTATTATTCAATATAATAATTACAACCCGAAAACGCCTTTACTTGGAACTTCCACAAACATATTGGCGACCGTGACAGGACTGCAATCATCGGATAAAGAAGATCCGTAATCTTTCCGCTGCGACGACGGGTCAAGGTCCAACCACGTGCACCGGTATTAACGAAGATCGTTCCTGCTATCCCGTGGATGCCTACAAGGACGTCTTTCACAATATCTCGTCGTGTAACGTGAGCCACCGTCAATCGCCGGGAGAAATATCTACTACAGCTGGAATTCAAAGGAATCACGACTTGCCTACGTGACCGGCAGTCCAGGCCTACAAGATCGCCCAGGAGAAGTCCACGATCTACTTGCCGCTGCTAATTACAAAGTGAGCCCGTTCCTATCTATATTCCTAGCTCTAATTCCCCTTTCTATTTGTGTTTATGAGAAACAAAAACTCATTTGTATGTGTGTGAGCTGTTGCCTCTGTGACTATTATTCTTACGAATTCCACAGTTTCTGCGCCTATATCAGCCTATTTCTGCACATATAAGACCTGAACGTAGCACTATTACAGCTTATAGCCTGTTAATTATAGTCTATCTACACCTATTCAAGTCTAAGCAAACACAATCCTATAAAGTAAACAAAGCCTAGCGTTCCTACGCACTTTGTACTTACATTTTTGCACCTAACATTGCTAAAAATCCATTTCATATCAAGTATAAACTTATCACAACATCACTATCATTTCACTAAGCTACTTTTCATTCGATTTTTGAGACCTAAACTATCGTCATTGCACATATTTTGATTGTTTTTACCTAAAGTTTACTTAGCAATTGCACGTCTCGCATTCCAGCGTCATATCGAGTACTGATGCACTCGTCGCTCGGCCGGGAGTGAATATCTACCTGATACCTACTCCTCGCGTACGATATCTACTCAGCGTCGGTCATCGTCTGCCTGATCAGCTGTTCAACAAAGGAAGGAGCGTATGCATACCTATTTATATTTTACATTTATTAGTAACTGATAACTTTATTGAGTTTGTTTACGATGTCGCAAGCGGATGATTCTAAAACTATGGACGCGGATGAACTTAAGTATTTAATTAACAAGCGTAGTGTTATGAAAGGACGCTTGACTAAATTTAAAAATAGTTTAGACGTTTTATCCACTTTAGATGTCATTTCCCAAGTCGAAACTAATAAGCTTACAATGAAGTTATCGAGATTTGAAAATCTGTTCAAGGAATTTGACGAGATGCAAAGTCGAATTGAAATTCTTAATTCAGAAAAACAAGATGCCGAGGTAGAAGTTCGTGATTTAATCGAACAAAATTTCGATCAGTGCATTGCGTTGTGTCAGTTTTTATTAAACAAAAACGCACCTTCGCCTACAGCGCCTGTTGAAAATTTTAACTCGTCTTGTTGCCATCATACTAGCCATAATTCTACTCATTGTTGTAATAATAGTGATGATATTTCCGAGTCATATCGACTTCCGGAACTTAAAATACCTATCTTTTCAGGTAATTTTTCTAAGTGGTTAGAATTTAAAGAAATGTTTAACTCTTTAATTCATAACAGTGAAAAAATCAAAAAGGTTCATAAATTTCACTACTTAACTTCGTACTTAGACGGCGAAGCAGCCGAAGTAATCTCTAATTTTGATATTTGTGCCGATAATTATGATGAAGCTTGGCAACTTTTGTGTGAGCGTTATGATAACAAACGTCAGCTCATTTCTAATCATTTGAAAACGCTATTCGATATTGAAACCGTTCAGAAATCTGAGAAATCATTACTTAAGGTGATTGATCATATTAAAAAACACTTGCGTGCCCTGCGCGGCCTAGGTCTACCTACGGACAAGTGGGATGTCCTAGTTATTTATATTTTGGCGGGTAAATTGGACAATGCGACTACTTTCAAATGGCAGGAACACAAAACTAACTTGCCTGAGATACCTACTCTCAATCATTTCTATAGCTTTCTGAAAAATCGTGCAGAAATCCTAAGTAATTCTTCAAGTAGTTCTACTTATTCTAAAAATATTAAACCCAACTTATCTAACAATTATAACCATAAACCACACATTAAAGTTATGCAGGTGACTACTACTTCTGTAAGTAAGCCTTCAAAGTCCCTACTGATTTGCGTAGTTTGTAAGGGTCATCATCGTCTTTACCAGTGCACTGTCTATAAAAATAAATCACTTGAAGAAAGACAATCTCTTGCTACTTTACTAAAGTTATGTTCAAACTGTCTTCAGGGTGGTCACTCAGTTCAGCAGTGTAAACTTCGTGGCAGCTGTCGTGTCTGCAGCGAGCGACACAATACTTTGCTACACGGGGTCGCGTCGATGAACGGAGGTGGCGCTTGTGAGTCAGTATCTATGTCTTCTATTTCTTCAACTGAAATTCTGTTGTGTACTGCTGTAGTTCAGATCACTAACCCAGCAACTAAGGACTCAATTTCAGTCCGCGCTCTCTTGGACTGTGGGAGTCAATCCTCATTTATTACTGAAGTCGTGAGGCGAAAATTGAATTTAGATATTCAACCTACTAATACTGAAGTTGTAGGCATAGGAAATACTCCTCTAAAGCTGAACACAAAACGGTGTTTCATTCAACTTCAGTCTACTGATAAATCTTTTTCAGTCGTTATGTCCTGTTTAGTCTTACCTACTCTTACAGGTACATTACCTAAGTTTCCTTTTGATATCAGTCATTTGAATTTGAATAATTTTAAATTAGCTGATCCTAGTTTTAATGAACCTTCTCCAGTAGATATGCTCATAGGAGCAGATATTTTCTGGGACTTAATTGGTTCAGATGTGCATTCCTTAGGGGATAAAAACCCTACATTAAGGAACTCTAAGTTTGGATGGCTCATATCCGGCCCTATATTTAATCCAAACTCTATTAATAACTCGAAAAGGGTTACCTGTAATTTTTCTTTTAGCAATGAGCAATTAAATTGCGAATTATCCAAGTTCTGGGAACTTGAAAACTTTCCGTCGAGGAAAGCCCTCACTAAAGAGGAAAAAGAATGTGAGCGACTATTTCTGGCAAACACCACACGTCTTCCTAGCGGTCACTTCTGTGTAGCTCTGCCACTACGCGAGGACCCTAATGTGCTTGGAGACTCTTATCGTTTAGCTAAGAAACGCTTACTGAGCCTAGAAGCTCGTTTCCGGAAAAACCCGGATATAAAGATACCCTATGTGGACTTTATTAATGAATATGAAGCCCTCGGTCATCTTACTAAGCTTCCTTATAACGAAGCTCCCGATAATTCTTTATATTATCTAAGTCATCACCCAGTTATTAAAGAATCCAGTGAATCTACACGTCTTCGGGTGGTTTTCGATCCATCGACCCCCACTTCTTCTGGATTATCACTTAATGACATTCAGATGATAGGACCCACTATTCAGGATCCTCTTTTTAATATCCTTGTCCGCTTCCGGCAGTATAAATATGTAATATCCGGGGACATCGAAAAAATGTTTCGAGCAGTCTATCTACGCGAAACAGATCGTCACCTACAAAATATTCTGTGGCGTGATAATGAAACCGAACCTATTCAAACTCTACAGCTTAATACTGTAACATACGGGTTTTCTAGTTCAAGTTTTCTCACAAGTCGATGCTTGTGGCAAATCGGAGAAGAGTGTAGTGACTCTACGATTAAAACAATAATTCAGCAGGATTTTCACTGCGATGATCTACTTACAGGATCGAATAATGTAACTGAGCTTCGCTACATTCAACACTCCGTATCCAGTGAGTTAGCAAAATACGGTTTTCATCTGCGTAAGTACCGTACTAACTTACCTACTCCTTTATTTGGAGATTCTATTAATCTAGAGGAAAGTCAGCTTATGATAAGCAATGCTCCTAGTACTCTAGGTGTAGGTTGGACACCGTCGTCTGACAATCTACATTTCAGTATTAAATATACTCCTACAGACGTTATAACTAAACGTTCTATACTTTCATCTACTTTCAAAATATTTGACCCTCTGGGATTGCTTAGTTTATGTATAATTAAGCCTAAAATTATATTACAATCGTTGTGGTCTCTAAAAATAGACTGGGACGAGCCAGTTCCTCTAGAAATTAGGAAATCTTGGTTTAAATTCACAGAGCACATTGACGAGCTCTCTTCTATTCGTATTCCCAGATATGTCTTAATAGAAAATTATCATACTGTTGAAACTCACACTTTCTGTGATGCTAGCTCTCGAGCCTTCGGAAGTTGCGTCTATTTGAGGTCCCTAGATAACGCAGGTAACGTTAATGTTTCCTTACTATGCGCGAAATCGCGGGTAGCGCCTATAAAGCCTACGACTATACCCCGTCTAGAACTCTGTGCTACTCTGCTAGGTGCTCAACTTACCAACACAGTCATTCAATCTCTTCGTTGTACTATTACACGTTCAGTATATTGGACTGACTCAAGTGTCGTACTGGGGTGGCTGAGATCTCCTAACAAAACAAAAACATTTGTTGCAAATAGAGTTGCCGCTATTAATGAGTTGGTAGACTTTTCGTGCTGGCGTCATGTTCCCACCGCTGAAAATCCAGCGGACTTGGTATCGCGCGGCGTGGATCCTCAACACGTACACTCGTCTCTATGGTGGCACGGGCCTGAATATCTAATGAAATCTGAATCTTCTTGGCCTACAGAATCAGCAGCACCAGTAGCCGACTTGCCCGAGATGAAAGCACATTCCGCTTTCGTCGGGGAGGCTGCACTATCGTGCGATTCTATTATTAATTTAACTGACTACTCGAATCTTTTATTTATTCAAAATGTTATCAGTTTTATTTATCGTTTTATACACAATTCTAGATTTCCATCAAATAAATTTATAGGTCCTATATCTATTGACGAAAGAAATAAAGCCACCGAATATCTTATTAAAATGTCACAGAAACAATCGTTTCCAAATGAATTAAATCTTTTAAATAATAAGAAAGTTTTAAAATCTAACGTATCTATAATTTCACTAAACCCTTTTGTCGACTCTAACGGTATTATCCGTGTAGGAGGCCGCATAGGTAACTCAAACTATGCTTTCGATAAAAGGCATCCCATCCTTTTAAAATCGGACAATCATTTTACTAAACTTATCTTTCAGTTTGAGCATAACCGCCTATTTCATGCCGGTCCTCAGCATATATTGGCATCTGTGCGGGAACGGTACTGGCCTATAGGTGGACGTAACCTCGCCAGGCGCGTGTTCCGCCAGTGTCTAATATGTCGACGGTTTAGAGGTAAGACATTAAATCAAATAATGGGCAACTTACCGCCGGATAGAGTGGAACCGGATTTTCCATTCAGTACAGTAGGTACCGATTTTGCCGGTCCATTTTTAATTACAGATCGCAAAGGACGCGGCTGTAAAATAACGAAATGTTATCTTTGTATTTTTATATGCTTCCGCTACAAGTGCGTACACTTGGAAGCGGTAAGCGATACTGATGCTTACTTTAAAGCGTTTTATCGCCCGACGTGGTTTACCTAAAATCATTTACTGTGACAATGGTCGAAATTTTGTTGCTGCGGCTAACGATATTAAGAACTTTCTTAAAACTAATAAGGATTTTATAGTCGACTTTGCATCTGTTCAGGGAATTGAATTTCGTTTTTCGCCTGCATACGCTCCTAACTTTGGAGGACTCTACGAGAGTAATATCCGTTGCGCGAAAAATCATTTGTACAAGATTCTTAGGACCGCACACCTTACATTTGAGGAGCTGTCTTCCTTGTTCTCACAAATAGAGGCCATCCTGAACAGCCGACCCTTATATCCTCTCAGTTCTTCTCCCGACGACCTGTCATCCCTTACCCCGGGCCACTTTTTAATCGGTAGATCCCTCACCTCGCTTCCATCTCCGTGTCTACTCTCCGCGAACACCGATCGTCTTGATCGTTACCGGCGCATTGAGCAGGCCAGGCAACATTTTTGGAAGCGGTGGACTACAGAGTACATCTCCGAGCTACAACAACGCACCAAGTGGCGCACCCAATCTGCACCACTCCAACTGAACGACTTAGTCCTCATAAAGGAGGACGCGGCACCTCCCCTTTGCTGGCGTCTTGGTAGAGTAGCGAAGCTCTTCCCGGGATCCGACGGACTACCACGCGTCGCTGATGTCGCTACCGCTCATGGACTCGTGCGAAGAGCCATCAATCGTCTCTGCCTACTTCGTAACGATGAAGAACCTTGAAAAGCTGAGCTTTCCAACGCCGGGAGTATGTTCGCGCCGTTCCGTTCGTCGTACGTCCGTCGCTGTGTCTATGGAGTGCAGCGGGTGTGACGTCACATTCATACCAGATTCATTCATTATATTCTTATAATCAAATCAACACGCGAAGCTCTCCATGTAACCGTTTGCCCTATGTATTATTCAATATAATAATTACAACCCGAAAACGCCTTTACTTGGAACTTCCACAAACACTCGTATTTTTAGTGACTTCAATTCCCTAATTTTTAGGGTTTCGTAGTCTACAAGAAACGTTTATAGTTTCATGTCCGTCAGTCTGTCCGTCTTTCCGCGGCTTAGCTCAGCGACGCTCAGTACTAATGGCGGCTGTACACTCTCGAAAGAGTGGTCTCGCTAAGTCTCGCCAAAAGGTCTCGCCCGAGAGGCCTATGACCGAGTGCGTACTAGCCAATGTGACCGAGACATCCCGAAAACTACCATGTACAATCTCGCACACGGCATGTCTCGGGGAGAGTGTACAGCCGCCATAAGAAGCTGTTATTTTGCAAGAGTATACACATTGATCACGCCAAGAGAACATAAAATATGTTAACAGTCCCTTAAAAAATGTTTACACATTTTATGCAAATATTAATTGTCAAAAAATTTGGTGCATACTGTGTATTTGGGGTAGGTCTTAGTTGTAACGGCTTTTCCAAATTGCAATCCCTGTTATTTTTTTAAACTACTAAACCCTACACTTCCTGTGGGCACGCACTCGCCCAATATTTTATTATAATGAGGGATTCAGCAATTATTAAACCTTGTAATGGACCATTGGACTACATTGGACCACATTGGACCACATTGACCACATCGTTTACAAACCAATTTTAGGCATATGATATGTAAACTGAAACAATACTTTCATATTTTTCAGAAGTTCTCCTAACAGCTTAGTTAGTAGAACTTCTGTTTACAATGGAGAGTCTCACATTCGTATCCCAGTTAATTCGGGTTCATCGTCCGACATTTTTCGCTTCTGTAATCTTGTTAAGCAAATCCAAGGGAGTGCTGTGACATGGGTCGCAGGATTGTGTTAGCACTTTACATTTTTTGTACTGTTTCGTATTCTGGCTGTTCATTTTAACAGACTTTTTATTGAGTTTTTAATGCAAGGGGTGAATTGTAGCTACGTTCATTTTGCTCAAGAGTCACATTGCTTTCACAATTGTAATTTTTACTGAACTACCAACTGGACTGGAGTTACAGTCCTCGAGTGGCGACCACGATGCAATGCGAAACGGAGTGTTGTGGCGACCACCTACGAGTACTCTGTGGACCATTGGACTACATTGGACCACATTGGACCACATTGACCACATCGGTGGACCACATTGTAGCGGTCGCGGGGAGTCGTTGGATGGAAGTAGGTCGCGATCACTATTTGCGTCGTATGGGACAGGTCTATGTTCAGCAGTGGATACGTATAAGGGCTGAGGTGACGATGATAACTGGGCAACCAACTTCTACAGTTTTCTTTAAATATTCTATTATATTAAATTTTAGTATTTCCAGCTATTAAAATTTTCATTCCAAAGCTTGCCTTCAGTTTCAAGAGCTCTTCCTCAAAGTCATATTTATCTTAGTCTCTCTAACAAAACTTCACAGACATACGACCATATAACGTGATTTAAAATCCAAGTGCAGTGCAGTACAGTCGTGAAAATAAATGTATCTATGCCTCTGTATTATAGACTTTACTCTGAAGTAGTAAGAGCGGGGGACGATGACGTTTTGCCGTAGACGGTACCATATAAGTGGAAGTTTCAGAGTTATAACAAGACAAACTTGGGCTAACAAGTCAAGTGGTGTGTTGTTAGGAGTGACAACCTCGATGTAATCCGCTTATGTCCACGCTGCAGTCCCTTCAATGGGATTAATTTATGGTGAATTATTACAAACGTTTCGGATATTTTTAACTAGCTTAAGCTTTTGTATGGTTATTTTTCTAGATATTGAATTTAATTTAATTTTAATTTATTCGGAAAGCAAACGGTAACAATAACAGAGAATTTAACAAAAATAATACCTATACACCACTTAGATGATTTCGCATATAAATACCAAGAATTAATGCCACATTCATACACATGTTAACAAACAAGTTCAAAAAAATAATAATAAATAAATAAAGAATCCTAATTCAAGAAGCGGCCCCAAACCACTTCCTAGACAATGCATTCCGGAAGCAACTAGGCGATGTATTAAATAAGTCCAGTTATTACACAGTGATTAAGATAATACTTAACTTTTTTGTCTTTTTGAATTGTAAATCCAATTAACCCGTCAATACTAAAATTAAACGAAAAACCGGTCGGCAAGTTTTTTAAATTTTATACTGCAGAATTCGATATTTTTTCACATTATTTGAAATTTGCTATATCTTTACTTTGTTAGAAAAAACTAGTGGTAAATAAGTACTTATACCATTTTTCGCCACCGACCGAGTGAGCGAAGTTTGTCTGCTTTAAGTCCGGCAAATTGGCATTCTTATTTCAGTAATTTAATATAAATTGATATCCAATGAGATTCATATCCGTATATTTGGGCGGTCTAATGTTGGCAATTTACCAGTTAGTAATTTTAGTAGTTCAAAATAGTTTTATTTATTCCTATTAAGTATTCGTCAATAAATTTGCTGCTTACTAGACGTGAGTAGTTTATGTAAACCAAGATAACAGCCTCACAAAAACTCAACATACGACGGCATCTCCCTACCGTTCTCACTCAAGGCTGCACAATAAAAGTTAAGTGCGTTGTCTCCCCCAAACCTTAACAGTTACGTGAGGTATTAAGAATTTAGTGAAGGCATCACAGTAACTTCATCGATTCTCTCTTTTATAACCTTGTCTCTTGTCGTGAACAAAGCTTGTAAAGATTTTGACGGCGCAGTTTCAATGATCAGGATCATAGAACAGATGCTGGTTTCGTTTCAGTAAGAAATAGCGTTTTCTTTCTATAGATGGTAATCAGAGAAACCCTCTTTAAAAAACTCTGCATTCTTATAGTTTTCTTGACTTGAAGTTACCTATGCCTTCCAAGGTCCCAATCAACAAAACAGTCCCAATCCTTGTAAAAATTTAAAACTTTTTGACCAAGCCAGTTGTATTATAAAATTCCATGCATTTAGTCGTTTTGTCTTTACACCTTTTAACGTCACAAAGGGAGTTCTCGAAGCGACGACGAAGCGACTATGCCACGACCTATCAGTGCAAATTGAGACTTTCTTTAGTAAGTTTTCAAAAAGTATTTCTAAAACAAACAATTCGAATTGGTATAGCAATTCAAAGAGGCAATGCAGCCAGCCTCTTGGGTACCTTACGTAGGGACGCATTTTTGGATTTTTATTTTTAATTAATTTTATTTATATATAGGTAATGTTGGTGTACCTACCTTATGGTTATAGAGCATAATAAATTATTTAAATAAACAACGTTAATATTAACATTTAAAACCCATTCAACAATCTGTAGACAGCATTCATATTCGATACCTGGTAAAAGTCCATGTTCAGAATTGAAATTACACACATAAACAACACTCATTTCCTACCAAACAACGGACAACAATTTATAGACGGGTGAAACACGCATTAAAACCCATTTTTACAGAGCCTCAAGCGAAAATGGAAAATCAATGATTGCTTTTTGTAATGAGACGTCCAATTGCCGTAGTTTTATGGAAAAAAAAACACTTTATTTAGAAACTAGTAGTTCTGCGAGTAGTAGATCACACGAGCACTTTAAAAGCGAAACATTCACAGATCGAAGTGTAGGAGAGAGACAACTTCTCTCTTAGATTTAATGCTGTGTCTACTCCACATAGTGGTATTAAGCCAGGAAGAAAAAAAGGTTAGCTCATAATAAAAATACGGCTAAGCAGAAAGTCAATAATTAAAGAAATGCTTTCCAAAAATTTCCGCACTCGACAGGACTTGAACCTGCATCTCCGGGGATCCGTCCTGACGCCTTTTCCAATCCGTGCAATATGCATCCGGGGCTAAATAGTCATCCAAGTGTAGAAAACACTTTAAAATATATTAAAAACAGAAAGTCAATCTTTAGATGCAATGATAAATAATGTAAATATCAGATGCAAGTACCTTTGACTTGTCGCAATTTACTAAGTCAACTATTGCTTTTGGTGCCAACAGTTTATCTCATCAAGCATTTGAATATAACGTAACGTTTTAATAATGCAAATTATATATCTAAAACTTACACTCCTCCTAATAAAGGAACAGACATACGTCCGCAACAGTAATTTATAGTGGAACATTATACTGCATTACCATAAAGGAGAATCTTTAGGGTTATAAAGAGTGTCCCTAAGGTTTGTGCTCAGCTAACTTTATGACTTTAAGACTAACATCGGATTGGGAAATGTGCTCTTATAACTATCCGATCCCAGTAATGTTACTAACTATTAAAATGAGATCCGGAAGACGCCGTGGGAAAATGGTAGGTATGTGTCATTTGAATAAAAAAGCTATGAAACGAGAATGATAAAACATCAGTACCATAAAACGCAAGATGGTAAAACTTAGGTTTCTTTTTTAGTAGAAAGAAGGAATCTAACAGTCGTATTCACATACGACACTAGGCCATTGCCTCAAATTCAAAATTAGTCATCTATTTATTAAGTTTATAAGTAATGACTTATATGTTTATAAGTAATGACTTAAATATATGACTAACGGTTGAATACAGAAATGCTACTCAATATGTGTGTTCTACATAAATAATTAAGCAGTTATCAAACTCAAAAATTCTCATACTAAATTTAGATTTAAAAGCAGCCCAATTATACATAAGTACTCATTAAAGTTTAATAAGTAGCAATTCTGTTTTCTTTTGTAAGGTATGTAACGTTTTTTTTTGTCTGTCAACTTCAGAAATACATATCACAGTTTAAAACTACCGATACATAGTTTATACAGCTGTTAATCATCTTTTACAAGTAAGGGGGTTAATGTTTTGTCTTGCTCTTTTAAGCGATGATAATCAACTTCAGCGTAAATATGTCAAAAGTTGAGTGCACGCATAGGGCTTCGCTTGTCGCGCGTCGTTTGTGAATAAAGATATTAAACACCTACAATCTTTTGATAGTAAATGCCTCAACAATGAAAATACTTTACCAACTGTAATTTGGCTGAGTTTATTAAGGTACAAAGGTTTCGGGACATCATTGTTACTGCGTAAAATTCCGTCGTTATTTACTGTCTTATTAATTTTAATTAAAGCCGTAAATTGGTTTGGCTTTATTAAAGACGCTTACAGTTTTATGGGTCTGTGATTTTAACCAAAAATTAGCTCTGTTTATGAATGGACTTTTACTCTAATATTGTACGGTGTGGTGAACTGTTGTGTCTACTTTATAGCATTATCATGGCCTCATGTACACAGTAATCCAATAAATGATTTCTTACTTCTAAGATTTTTCTGGATTTTTCTAAGAAAGGCCTTGGCTATGGGTTGTCACGATGTTGTCACGATGTTGTCACATTTTTGATTACGTTATATGTCATTCACAAGACCGAGATTAAGGGATCGTCTCCACTAGCGTTAGAATCGCGGCGATATTATAGTCGAGCCACTTATTTCTATACAGTCTCTATAAACGTGTCTCCACACGGCGATGTTAACGCGGCGGTGCATTGTATAGAATTATGATAATATCTCCGAGATTCTAACGCTCGTGGAGAAGATTCTTAAATGTTTCTTCGCTTCATCATTTTGAACATTTCTTAGCACTGCTTTTAGTTCCTAAACTACAATTTCAGTTACGTTGTACACCCACGACGTACAGCACTACGCAAATTTGCAAAATGCAATACCTAAGTAAAACAAAAACTTATTTATTACCCGAGTAATAAACGAAAAAGTCGGCTATGGACTATTTCTACGCAGACAAAGTCGAGAGTAATAGTAGAATACATCCACCGCAATTATATTTACAAACATATTTTTTTGGATATTCCATAGATCTACGTTTCAGATGCCGCCCTGAAGCAAAAACTATTGTATTACAAATAACAAAGGACCAAAGGATATTTTGTATATCGAAACGCTCACCTTCTCTCAAATGTTGAATTGATTTGCCGTAGGCGATGACATTAGCGAGCAGAACATTATGTATTATTTCTCTACATAGCTATAGGCAGTGGTCCGACCGCCCGCCCAGAGATAAACGAGAAACGAGTAGAACTAGAAACTAAAATCGAGTTGGCGACAAGTGTTTCGTTTCAATAGATTTGACTATAAGCGAATGTGCAAGTGCAACGAGCGATTACTTGCAATGGTTTGTTGACCTTCAAATTTAGAAATGATTTAGCATGCCAGCATCACTTAACGAGTATCGCTAAGGGAGTTTATTTTTGAAACCTCTTGTCGTTTAGTGACAAAACTAGTAAAGTGAGTCATCTCCGGCAGTGTGATAAGTGAACTTTTGAAATATGCATCTCTTTCGTAACACCGAATGTATATTAATTGTGCGTTTCTTCAGAGAAAATAGCCGTTTTCTAGTCGTTTTCTCGCCGGTGGTCGGACCACTGCACTGCTATAGCTAGGTAGGATAAGCTGCTGTCTACCTATAGGTGCTTTACTAGATGGATGTATTGTCACTGCGTCCGTAAACCCTAATACATGAACGACAGGACTGAGCCATAACTTATTTGGCCCCATACCTGGCTAAGTATAGGGATGTTAACTGTTCTTATATAACGCGGTTACAACGTCGATATTTTAGACAAAATGTTTTATGGATGGTTGGAGTTGTTCTCGGCGTCGCATCGTGTCAAGATGGAAAACTTTTGTTCTACAACTTTTGGAAACACAAGTTAATGTTTTTTTGTTTGAAAATCATTTGTTTCATAAAGTAAGAAGTCCAAAACTGTTCGAACTTCCAAAAATCGTACAACTGACGGTTATTCGCCTAGACGCAACTAAAACTATATACCCTTTGAGCTTATATTGCCCTTTACGAAAGACGCTGTATAGTATCTTATAAGTATAAAGGAGGAAAACTACCCTTAGTATTGAAGATGGCAAATTTGGCTTAAAGGAAACATTCCTTTATTTTCAAAAATAAGTAAAACTGCATTTAAAGATTAAAAACCGGAAATTAGTTTTATTTCAATGCAACAGCGCAAAAACAGAAGAACAGTCTATATAAAGTAGGTTTTATTTATTAAGAAAGACTAAATACTTACACAAGAAATAAATACTACAAATATAATTAACTATATAAACGACCCCCTATCTCCCCAAACCCCCTACCGATCCGGCTCATCTTCGAACTCATAAATTCTATTGACCTAAACTACGCGCATACCAAAATTCAAGAAGATCGGAGCTATGATACTCAAGTTATCGTCGAACAAACATACAAAGTTACAAAGATACAAGCGCCAGGCCCGTCTACACTGGACCTCACTCGCTTCGCTCGTTCGGTCAATAATCTAAAGTGAATGACCATGATTTTACTAGTAGGTCGCCCCGAACTGAGACCTCACGACCCACTATCTCCCCACTCCCCCTACCGATCCGGCTCATCTTCGAACTCATAAATTCTATTGACCTAAACTACGCGCATACCAAAATTCATGAAGATCGAAGCTACGATAATCAAGTTATCGTCGAACAAACATACAAAGATACAAAGGTACAAAGATACAAGCGCCAAGCCCGTCTACACTGGACCTCACTCGCTTCGCTCGTTCGGTCAATAAGTAGTTATATCAGATTTGAATGAATGAAATTAGTAGACTTAAGTGGCAATGGGCAGTTCAAATAGCTCGAAGGACAGATAACCGATGGAGAGTAAAGGTCCTCGAGTGGCGACCACGATGTAATGCCTACACAGTGGACCGACGACATTGTGGCGGTCGCGGGGAGTCGTTAGATGGAGGTGGCTCGCGGTCGCTATTTGTGGCGTCGTATGGGGAAGGCCTAAGTTCAGCAGTGAACGGTTAAGGGCTGAGATGATGATGCTGATGAAATGATCGAATAAAAACTTCAAAAATCAAAACTTACGTTTTGTTACTTAATAAAATTATCCTGTTTATATACCAAGTTATATCGGCGATGCTCGATCGTCAATACTACCCCATCCCTATTAGAATACTTAACATTCATCGCGTCTCCCGGCAGCAAAGGACTAATCTCCTGATATATCGACTCTCACCTTCCCTTATCGCCTGGATATCTGAAAAAGTGGCCCCTTTAAGATAGGATTACTATAATACGGCTGAAAACGTACTCTTAACATTTAATAGACTATTCTTTTGACAACTAGCTGCGCTCCGCGGTTTCACCCGCGTAAGTCCCGATGTCGTGGGAATATCGGGATGAAAAGTAGCCTTTGTGCTATTTCTGGTCTCCAGCTATCTACATACCGAATTTCATGGTAATCGGTTCAGCAGTTTTTACGTGATTGAGTAACAAACACACATACACACATACTCATAAACTTCAGCTTTCTAATATTAGTAGGATGAAATTTGTTTTAGAGGAATATTTAAGTCACCAACCACCATTTGCAACATCAACAGCCCATATAGCTTGAAAGACAGATAACCGTTAAGAAGTAAAAGTCTTCAAGAGGCGACCACGATGCAATGCGAAACGGAGTGTCAAAGTCAAAGCACTTCTTAATTTAATTGGTTGTATTGATCACTTTAAATACGTCGAGTGTTCTTACAGCTATGACTCGAATGTGGTTTCGGAACGCGTCCTCCGATGAGAAGAAGCCACAAGAAACTCATGGGTTTTTTTTTGTGATAATGTTTTTATTTATAATCGTCAAAATATATATATATATTTTTACAATGATCATAATATGATTCACATTGTCGCATATTTAGGGCTATAGTGGAACCGAAGCAAAACCTATTCTACTATAGTATTTAATAACACAAAAGGTTCCGAAGTAATTCTATCTAAGTGTTGGAAGACTCGGTGGACCGACGGCATTTTAGCGGTCGTGGGAAGTCGTTGGATGGAGGTAGCTCGCGGTTGCTCTTTGTGGCATAGTATGGGGGAGGCCTATGTCCAGCAGTGGACAGTAGGGACTGAGATGATGATTATGACGGAATAAAAGCTTCAGAAGCACGAAGACTTTTAAGCTAAGTCAATAATGTTTTAATTTAAAATCTAACTATGGGACGGTGGGACGAATAGAGCGGGGTTGGTTTAGTGGTAGATACCCCCCAGCTTTCATTCCGAATTTCGTGGTTTCGAATCCTGACTGACCGCGCACCAATGTCTTTTTCTTTATGAAAAAAATGTGCGCTATGACCATCGCTCTTACGGTAAGTAAAGGAAAACATCGGAAACCCACGGCAAACAAAAAGGTTCAATCATTATCACACAGTAAAAACTTTTAACCATTAACATCTAGCGATCGTTTTCATAGCGCGGAAAAACTAGATAAAGCCGTGTGTTTCTGAAAACGATCGTTGTATATTATACTGACACAAGTTTCAATTTCAAGTTTCTTTATTACGTATCATGTTTACAATATGGTGTTCAACATGATGCCCAATTGAGCATAGCAAAAGTATAAAATTACTAGCTACGCTCACGGTTCCACTCGCGTAAGTCCCGCGGGAACATCGGGATAAAAAGTAGCCTATGTATTAATCCAGGTCCCCAGCTACCTATATTCCAAGTTTTATCGCAATCGGTTCAGTAGTTTTTGTGTGAAAGAGTAACAACCTTATATGTAAGGTTGTTACTCTTTACTTACATACAAACTTTCGCGTTCATAATATTAGTAAGAAGTAAGATAAACATGCGATTGTTTTTAAATGAATTTGAAATTAGTTCGAAACGTGGAGCGGCTCTTTTTGGTATCAATGCATTTATTTCATTTCAACAACTGAATTTAATTGTTATTGGTAGTCAATTAAATTGTTAGTAAGTCAAATTATACGATTCGTCAAACAATAATATATTCAAATAATAATAATATGATAAATTAGAAGAATGTCAAGTGTTAAAATTAGATTATTTAAAATTAATTAAATAGACACCTTTATGGACTTTTGTTTTTGACGCGTTAGTGGAATGTCGTCCTGAATTTTCATTTTTACAAAACATTGTTTTATTGCGTTTAAATTGTTTAATTTCGGCGGCAAGTTACCAATTTAGTTACGCGAAGTTCAACGAGTTAAGTGAACACAAAAATACCAGCGCCAAACACGAAATTGGCACGTTACAAACAATTGTTCCATAGGGTTGGAGAAAAACCGTCGCCATTTTTTCTACAGCTTCACGCATTGAAAATTATTTCAAACGACCATAGTATAATAGTGGTAGTTCACTATTCGTACGAGAAATTGGCTAAATTGTCCTATATTGCTGACAGAAGCCATAACTAAGAATAAGAAAGATACCTGTATGAGTTACATTATCATCTCTATAACATAATCTATAACTTCATGTTATAGATTTTTATCATTATAGAATTAGTTAATATTGTAATAGCATTTATCATTATAGCAAATTTCTTAGTTTATTTATGAATTTATTTGTGTTCTAGCTCCGCTCGCAGTACGAATCCGGCTTTAGAAATAGGTTCAATTACCCTCAAACTAGTCCCGTCCCGCAGCCGAAAGTGACGTCGAGTAAGAAAGCAAACAAGCAGTTATCTTGAAGCCTAGCTCGGGAAAGTTTGACAAAGCATTTATTGTGCCCGAGCTCGCTTAGGAAGATAACGACTTCACAACTCGCGGGGCGAAGTCGCGGGACCAACTCGCCAAATTGCACTTACAGCCTTCTACGTTGTGATAGCTACATAACAACATAGTAACATAGAACCATATTATTATTAAATGGGTTGAAGTTATGTCTGACTTTTATATATTTTCTTGCGTCTTGATTTTTGATTCTAGGGGAGGGGTCAAAACCATTGTAACACTCCACCACGACCTACTATAAAATACCTTACTGTTAGGTGAATTGATTTTATGTCTGAATTTTCTATGGTTTCTCGGGTCTTAATCGCTTGATTTTTACTTCATTTTTACCCTTTCGACCAAACATGGTTGAAACGTCGAGGTAAGAAAATCAAGAGTAGGTATAAAAGACGCGACCAAGACCCAGAAAATATGAAATTATGAATTCAAATTGTGTTAGTTTAAATAGTTTATTGATTTGTCTGACATCATCATCCTCTTCCTCCATCATCATCATCATCCGAGCGATGTTTCCGGTTGAATCCCTCTCGGGAACCCGGAGTCTACTTTCCTACTTTTGCGTCTCCAATTCGCACGATCTCCGGCCTCCCGTGTTGCAGACTTTATGATAAATGGCACAGCTAAATTAAAGTTAAAGTTTTGTTATCGATTGTAAACTTTAGTAGGAGCTTTTTCCGTTGCTAACCTCGAACATTCTAACTTACTGTCATAATATAATACGAACCGACCTCTCACCCCAAAGCGCAAAACTCTGAAGAAATCCGATAGGATCAAAATTGGGCGACTTTTGGAAACTATCCTTCGAATGATAGCCGGGAAAACGACGGTATAAATCTACTTAGATATCGTAACGATGACTGAGTGCATCGCATTATGCAAAACTGTAAGACATTTCTTTTGCAAACTATTCTAGGCTAGTTGCCTTATCCCTATTCATATTTCAAAAAACATTGTTCCTGTTTCAGTATTCTGAACGTAAACCGTCAACCCATTGATTTTGAATAAAGATTTCGACTTTATTGTTGGGTTTAGATATCACTTGCACCCAGCGGTTTCGCTAAGTTCCGTTCACGCGGAAATATCGGAATATTAAGTAACCTATGTACTATTTCAGGTCTCCAACTACTTATATACATACAAACTTTCGGCATAATAATATTAGTAGAATTGCCACACAGCTCATTTTGCGGACTTTTTTGCTCTGCTCGTTGATACATTTTGCGGTTTTCTGCCAACATAACCAAGCACGAGTATTCGAACTTTAAAACAAAACAATCCGAATTGCCAAAAAACACTTTCCCGAGTCACGAACAAAAGGCACAACTTTACTCACTTAATTTAAAGTGTCATAAGCCAGTGTAGAATCATAAAACAATATAATAATTCAGAGGCTTGAGAGGGCTGAACGTTCGCATTGTGTATGAGAGCTGTCTTCTTCAAATCTGCACAGAGAATCCCTTTTCAGGAAGACGTCGACTTAAAACCTCATTTAGCGGAGCTTCAACGCGCCTTCAACGCTATTGGGCCAGGACTATTGTCGCGTAATTTAAATAACTTTGAGTGCTCAGAGTTCAGAGTCACTATTGTCTTCGGTTTTCGAGGCAGAGATCAGTGCATAAATCTTAATGCTCCCAAGACGAGGTGCTTTGAAACAATTGCTCACTTAACATTTAGAATTAGGTAAGTGCATTTTTGTTTAAATTTAGTACTGTTAAGATATAAGATACTAGCTGTATATCGCGGTTATACCCCCGTAAGTCCCGATCCCGTAAGAATATAGGGATTAAAAGTAGCCTATGTTAGTAACTTTTCGATAATGTAGCTTTCTATTGGTGAAAGTTTTTTTTAAATCGGTTCAGTAGTTTTGGATTCTATGCAAACCCATTCAATACAAACAATAAAATAATTGTTTCCTCTTTATAATACTTCAATAGATAAGGCAGATTTTTTTAAGTTAAAATCTTACTAATATTATAAACGCGAAATTTGTTTGTATGTATGTATGTCACTTTGTTACTCTTTCACGCAAAAACTACTAAACTGATTGCGATGAAACTTGGAATAAAGGTAGCTGGAGACCTGGAATAACACATAATCTAGTTTTTATGCCGATATTCCCGTGGGAAGAGGACTTACGCGGGTGAAACCGCGCGGGGCGCAGCTAGTTTTTTAGAAATCGGTTTTACGACTTGTGTTATTTTTCGTAAGCTTTCGAATTGTTAGTTGAAAAATTATGAAAAATATAAATATTAGATAATTTTGCAACCAACAATCCGAAAGCTTACGTTTAAAAGTGAACTAAACATGGGACAAAAGCAATATAGATACACTTAACACCAAGTGTACCGGACAGCACATCGAGCACATCAAAGGCGTATGATACCTGTACTCAACTCAAACAGAATCTAGAGTTAATTGGAAACGAAGATGTATTTACACACATCCCAGATCGGACTGTGTGTTCAGCTCTTGTCCGGTATCAAAGACCAGTTGATATTAAATTAAACTTAATTATTTACTTGTTTAATAGAATTTCTGTTTGTTGTTACTCGCGTGGAAACTGTTCACCGCAGACTATGGTTTGTTAGCAGTTTAAAATAATATTCAACGTAGCTTTTGCTTGTTTTCGCGACTTTGTATCGAATTAAAAGTCATTTTCCGATTTTGATCGCGTTATTTGTGTTAACAGTATTATGGTTACGGCATTGCAATGATGCTCTTAATAAAAACAAATTAGTTTTGTTTCGAATTTGCAACGTAATAAAAAAAGCTCTTCATCATCATCTCAGCCTTTATTCGTCCACTGCTGAACATAGCCGTCACCTATTCGACGACACAAATAGAAAACTGAAGCTACCTCCATCCTACGACTCCCCACAACGGTTACAATGTCATCAGTCCACCTAGTAGGTGGTCTACTAACACTTCGTTTCGCATTGCATCGTGGTTCCCACTGGAGGACTTAAACTCCCCAACGGTTATCCTTCGATCTATTTGACTTGCCCTTTGCCATTGCTACTAATTTTGAAATAAAAAGCTTGTAGTGCAGAATTGTACAGCGTTTATCTCACAATCCCCCAGCAACTATGTACTTCTAAATCAATTCAACCAATAATAAACCAATCACTTTAAAAGGGCTGCCAAAACTTGGCTTATCAAAATTCAAAGCCGACATTTGACGTTAGAACCGCTACTCAATTAACTCGATAGCTACAGAAGCCAACTTTAAACCGCCAAAACTCAAACACAAATCGGTTAATGGAGCTTAGTGAAATCAGACATCGTGCCGCTAATCAATAAACATAAATGTCGAAATCGAGATTGGATACGTAAAGCCTTACTGTCTTAATGCTCAAGGGGGAGAGTTCAAAGACTTTCCTATTTTGATACAAGAATCCGCATAGCCGCAAAGTTGGAGACGCGGGGTTATTCGTAAGACACGTTCTACTCTAAGGTGGGATGTTGCAGTTAAGTTAGTGTTCTACGAACTGTGATCCAACTCAGTGTATCAAGCAAAACAAGGGCTTAAGCCGCTAGTTACAATTAAGATGACAGATTGAAGAGTTTGTAGATTTGTTTGAAAATATAACTCAACTAGCTGCGCCCGGCGGTTTCACCCGCGTAAGTCCGATCCCGCGGGTTTATCGGGATAAGAAGCCTATGTGTTATTCTAGGTTTCCAGCTACCTATATTCCAAGTTTCATGGTAATTGGTTCAGCGGTTTTTACGTTATTGAGTATCAAACACACATATACCATACTCACAAACTTTCAGCTTTATAATATGAGTAGAATATTTACAGAACATACGGTAACCATATTTTGGTACTTAATTGATCCTTCTTTTGTCTTCATTTTGTTAGTTTTGTTTGCATAATTGGTTACCTACTTTTACAACTCAAATAAACATCTCTTTAAAAACATTGATTTTCATTTTACAACAAAACGGAATATAATATTTCTTTTTTGTTTTTATTGCTCAAGGCATTTTAAACATAGAAATATTTTTAGCAAGGAAATATATTTCCAAAAAATCCCCATGACAGGGTTCGAACCTGCGTCCTTTCGCTAACCAGGCGAATGCTCTAACCACTGAGCTACACAGGAATCACGTGACACGGTATAATTTTCCGGCCATATCTTTCAATGAAACAAAAAAAAAATATTAAATTAGAGAGAAAGCGCATCTCATGTTGGGTATGTTTACTGTAAAGTAAACCACCTGAACCAGTCAATAAAAGCTGCAAAGCTTGACCGGTAGATGGCGCAGAAACCAAGCCTTAGTTGGTAAAACAATTGGCGAGGAAAGATATGGCCAAAAAAAATTATACCGTGTCACGTGATTCCTGTGTAGCTCGGTGGTTAGAGCATTCGCCTGGTTAGCGAAAGGACGCAGGTTCGAATCCTGTCATGGGGATTTTTTGGAAATATATTTCCTTGCTAAAAATATTTCTATGTTTAAAACGGAATATGTTTGAACATTGGTTTTTTTAATATGAATTAGTAGTACTAGTACTTAATCAGCACTTCAAATTGATAATACCAGTTTTACCTGAACGTCGAGGTAAGGAAAATTTAAAAAAAAAGATAATGTTGCACGCGATTAAGACCTAGGAAAATGTGAGTTTATGATATGAGTTCCAATCGTGTTAGTTTAAAAAGTTTATCAGTTTTACCCGATTAGCAATGTAATTAATATTAAACGAGAAATACTGTTTTGTCACTTATGAGACGACGCAACTGGAGCTAGCTAGGACTATGGGTTGCTAGCATGAGTTTCTAGTTTATCAAACCTTCGCCTTAAGCCGCTAGTAGTCAAGACGGTGGCACACGTATTGCACGACACACAGCGATTATAGCTGAGGGCGTGGAATGAAATCGCTCCAAGGCGAGGTATATCTTTAAGAAAGATTAACGATCTTCAGGTAGTGGAGAGCTCGGGTCGGGCTATAATTAAACGCAATGGATGGAGCATCCCCAAAGATTTAGAGAGGGGTCGGCGTCTTGCTGAGTTATGATTTCACACGAGACGTTGTGATTGGCACCCTGTAATGAGCGCGATGAAATGACTTTTAGATTTAAGTGAACAGTTCGACGTCATTTTCGAGGGGAATATTTTAATCATTTATTAGGTGTCGCGATGCTAGGTAAATTCAAATACGCTTGTCTTTCTTATTTATTTAGTAAACTTCTCCTACGTGATAAACATTTATCTTAAGGTCTCTATTCTCTAGATGGTTAATAAAACTCGTAAAAGGTCACATTTCTTCCTCGCTTCATGTAGCGTGACCACACTGTCGTATATTTAACATCACCCTTCGTAAACGATTGAGATGTCGGAAAGAAAGTTTATTGTCCCTTTAATCTAACTTTTGTAATTAAAAAGTTTAAGTTTAACTTTGGATCTCAAAATACTAGATTACCTACACTATAACACTTAACAAAACTCTAATGACTTAAGCAACTAATTTCTACTAAAATTTAACATAATTTCTTCCATGGTTTTCGCGATTTTCCATAATAAAACACTTTATTTATCCGGTTTTATCGCGTTTTTATTCTGTTCTGGTTGACTGACAACCTTGAAAAAGCCAACTGTAAAGTTGGCGAAAGCTCGGTTCAAATAATGAATAAAAACGCGATAAAACCGGATAAATAAAGTGTTTTATTAAAATTTAACATGTTTTAAAAGGATAGGAAGGTAAGGAAGTACATGTCTTAGTATAGTACAGGAAACTATATTATTATACACCAATACAAAGGTAAAGAGTGCAAATGTAACCTGGAAGAGGTCGATTTAATTTAAACGATGAGGCCTCCCCTTGCTCCACCAAGAGATTGTTTTTTGTTATTTTCGGTGATATGGACTACAATGAAGAAGTAATCAATCAATCAATCAATACAAATATAGCGTTTCATAATCCTTCCTTTTAATGTAAAACAATTGCTTATCCCCAACAATTGCTTTCCTTAGCACTAATTAACCAAACTGTACCACAACCACGGAATACAATTGAACAGTCATTGCGGTCCGTTAACATCGGACAGATCGATGGTCCGTCTGTCGCCGGTATTCCGGACTAATCCGGAATCGTATCACGAAACAAAACCAAAGATCTCTAAGCGTATTGAAATAAGATTCAAAGTTGGGTAAAAGTATTTCGTACGTGGTTGTTATAGAGCAGACCGATACGTCAATTAGGATATTGGACAGCCCTTGGTAAACTGTGGGGCGTGTTGACATCCGCGGAATTCAAACAGTGCTTTGATGTTACTTTTAATGTTCGGGATTCGAATTATAATAATATTTGAATTAAGTTCTTTATGCCGGGTTTCCATGATTGCCAAGCGTAGCCTGGTTTTTCAAATCTTGCTTTGAATTTGGAACTCGTTTCTCTAGACCAGTAGCTTATTAGCGTATTCAGAGAGCTTCTGCGAAACCAAAGATCGACTTGACATGCCTCTCGAACTGTCCTATTGAATCACGCTGAGCGAAACTGAGATAGGACTTTTGTTTTTGACGCGTTAGTGGAACGTCGTCTTGAATTTTTATGTTTATAAAACCTAGTTTTATTGAGTGTAAGTTATTTAATTTCGGCGGCATGTTATTAATTTATTTACGCAAAGTTTAACGAGTGAAGTGAAAATAAAAATACTAGTGCCAAACACGAAATGAGCACGTTACAAACAAATATTCCATGGGGTTGGAGAAAAATCGTCGCCATTTTATCTACAGCCTTCACGCATTGAAAATTATTTTAAACGATTACAGTATAATAGTGGTAGTTCACTATTAGTACGAGAAACTGGCTAAATTGTCCTATATTGCTGACAAAAGCCATAACTAAAAAAAAGAGACTGATATCGTTTCCGCCGAAATTAGATTCGAGTTGCTCTCTATGATCCCTGCTAATCGGAAACAAGCGTCCACAAGCTCACGCAAGCCAAACGACCTTTTTTACACGCTTTTGCTTGTCAACGCTTGCCTTGGCAAGCATGGAAACTCGACATGATCATTAGTTCTAAAAAAAATAATAACAAACAAGGGGTAACTTTCTTATTATCCTAACCTCAACTAATATTTACAAATGACAGTCTATTGTTTCAAATAATATCGAGGTACTTACTTTATACGGAACTTTTGGTAAACCTGATCGATTTGTTTTGTCTACTCGATGTCACGTCCGCAAATAGACTAGACAGAATAATTTGCTTCAGTCTTATTTAATTCCCTGTACGTTCAGTACAGACCGCCTAAAAATAAATATAGGTACACACTCATTTGAAATTCCAATGCAATTTTCAGACGTGACTTTTTATAATCCCATTTGGATGCACTCCGGCCGTCTCGATTAGGACACGAAGTTTTTATGATACTAAAGACAAATGTGGAGGAAGTGAATAATTTTCAGGATCTCTTTGAATTTTTTGTACAAATGGACTTTTTATATTGTGGTTATTTTAGCTTTATTGAGGGAAATATGTGCCGTATGCAAATCACAAAATATTGTAATATAGGGTTAGTTGTATCAATACCCAGTTGCGTTTCCATCCGATAATTAATCTATTTTTCTATCTTATATATATATATAAAAGAAAGTCGTGTTAGTTACACCATTTATAACTCAAGAACGGCTAAATCGATTTGTCTGAAAATTGGTGGGGAGGTAGCTTAAAACCAGGAGAAGGACATAGGATACTTTTTATCCTGACATTCCCGCGATAACGGGAACGGGACTTACGCGAGTGAAAACGCAAGGCGCAGCTAGTTACTTAAAAAAGGCAATCTGGGATTAACTAACCCTTAATTTAAGCACAATATAAAGTGATTCAAAATGAAAATATTTTAGGAGAAACGCATTGCCCTTGAGTTTTATCATGTAAGTTTGTTCCTAATAAAACATTTAGAACATGTTTTCCTTATATTCATAATTCTCTTTTAAATGTTTAATGCTTTAATTTTGTCTTAGGTTTTTGCCTAATAAAACACAATATTACTCGCGTTGTATTTAATAACCGCTTTGTGACTGGTGTGAACAAAATATATAAATTCTGTAAATATTCTGTGAACTAGGCAAAGGATATTTGTTTTTCTTTTATATATGTATGCAGACATATATATTACAACATAGAGAGCCCAGACACCCACACCAGAAACAAATATTGATTTTTAGGCATAAAATACTTAATTGTTCCAGTCGAGAATAACACTTTACAACCTTCTGCGTTGCAGTCGGGTATTCGCCCAACGCGATACAGAAGTCATCAGAGTAAAACACAATTAACCTTATTAATGAACGTAGAGTAGAGTCGAAGTAGTGAGAACATGCTTTGTCCTCTTCCGTGCCAAGAACTTTTAAAGTCGACAGACAGAAACAAAAAGTATTTATAGCTCTGACCTTACTACACGTTTATTAAAAAGGCTAACAGAGTATACCTACACCTGCCACACGATTTAGCAGGCTATAGATTACCAATAAGTCTAACTTGCCCTTGTTATATTTTATATTGGCTGGGTTTCCTAGATCTCATATCTAGAGGACAGTTATTGGAAATCATGACAAGTAGTTGTATCGATTGCACTTAGCAAATTGCAATGGCGGAATTTTGAACGTGAGTTACGAGGTGTCTTTGTTCTTAAGAGGATCTAGATCTATGTTACTTAAGTTAAGTAGCTTTCTAGGTTATACGTTTATATATTTACACATTTTCCTGGATCTTTGTCACGAAGAAAAATTAAAAAGTTTAAATCACGCGATTTAGACCCGGGAAAATGTGCAAATATGAGTTCCAATCGTGTTAGTTTCAAAAGTCTAATACGTTTTTATGTTTAGTGATATTAGACTACTTCGCTATTGCGATTCCAAAGGAAGTCTAAGCTTAAACCTGGTTTAAAATAAAGTCACGGACTAAACTTTTTAACTTCACACTATTTCAACTAACATAACTCGGGTCTTTATCGCGTACTGTAATTTTTAATTCTCTTACCTCGACGTTTAGACTATGTTACAATAGCCTTGGTCGCGATGGGACAGCAATACGGAAATAATTATATAAGTCACGGACAAACGCGGTATAATATTTATATAAGTCACGGACTGGCCTGACAATAAACAAGGATTTAAATGCAGACTTCGTAGATTATTTTTACAAGGAGAAGCATTGTCAAAAAATTCCCATATTACCCAATAAACAGGGAGAACATGATTAAAAAATACACCAAATCATGTGGTTTGCCGTGTGAATAGCGCGCTCGCCCGGGCACTGAAAGGCACACATCCCTAAGTGGCAAATTTTTAATAATGCATCTTTTTGTAAAAATATTTTGAAGTTAAAATTAAAATATCGTTCAGTTCCATAATATATAGCGTACCGTTAAACGCCTTGAGAAAACAAAAACCGAAGAAATTTTAGACTTCGTTTTCAAATAAGAGGAACTATGTTGAACTCAGTTTTTTATTTGTATATTTTTATTCATAATTAGAAAAGTGGAAGGGTGAGTCAGACCAAATAATCTGCAGTGATCTTCATCTACGCCTTTTTATTAGGAATTGAACATTTTAGGAAATTCATAATTTTGGGATTTTTATCGTTTTGCGATTTAACATTTTAGGAATTCAATAAAAGGAAAATCGTAGTACCTACCTAATGTGGAGGGCCACACTAGACCACACTATTCAAAAATTGAATCAAGTTAAATGAACTGGTCAACATCTATTTCTATTTTAGTAAATGGCCTGCACAATCGGACAGGAAGGCGGCTACATTGAATCGGCGATAATGCCTCCCTGAATAACTAATGCCTCTGCAAATAGCTGAAACCACGCGAGCGGACGCTTCCGCTTTTCTCACTACTTCCGGTCACATAAAAATACCTAAGTCTGATCAGTTTATTTGAAATTAACCTTTATAGTAAACAAATATTTATGTTATTTTGGAATGGGCAAATAGATTATAACTTTATTTGCACAACCAACAAATACCATCAGTATACATAAGAAGTAAGACAAATATAACCCAGAAAACTTAACGTTGTACAAATGGGCGACCGTATCGCTAAAAGCGATTTCTTCTAGGCAGCTTTTGGATGGAAAAGGTCAGTAGAGTTTATTTGGTAAGCAGATTAGGTGGGAATAGTCTTGTGTAAGCCTATTTATTTGGTTAGGCAATCTGTTATCAACTTATAGATAAATAAAATGTTTTTTACGCCTGTGAATGATTTCTATTATTAAAAAAAAGTTGATTTCAATATCCTTCTTTAATGTTTCCTTCTTTTACATTTTTTTTCATAATCTCTAAAAATAAATTAAAAACTTAAATAAGCTAACGTCGTCTAATAATATAAATATATATTAAGATCAACCTGCATCCGTACTACCTAATATAGTCTAATTGGTTAGATAAACGGGCGCTGGACATGCAAATGGACATACAATACATTCAGTCAGAGAAAGCTGATTGAATTGCTTTCGGGTCTTGAAGCCGTTCCATCCACACACGACACGGATTTACGTCCGGTCAGGCGGAACTGATGTTAAACGACCAAATCTTACAATCATGTCACTGCCAAAGAAAATTGGTTCTTTCGCCTCTTTCGAACATACATCGATTGTTTCTTATAGTGATACGATTCTTTTGCGCTATGAAAACTATCGTTGTATGTTTTATCAAAGCGCGAAAGAGGTAATCTCTCTTTGACGATCGGAGCGCAGCTTAAGCCAAATACCTACATAGTTTTATGACTAAAATTTAACAAAATGGGACACACTACAAAAAGCTAAAGCCTAATCTCAGCTAACCACTGTCCAAATATTCGGCCGAAACATCGATAAGTAATATTTACAGCCACCATTATCATTAATATTCAATTCATTGACAAATCAGCGGATAGGCCGGCAATTTTCAAAATGGCATCGTTACTACCTTATGATTTATAGATATTACAGTCAGTATTTATAAAATATCTGTTTTGTATTATATAAAACATCCTGCTAATCCTACTAAGATTATAAATGTGAAAATTTGTGTGTATTTGTAAGTCAACGAGTACGTATTTAAAAATAAAATAAAAATAAACATTGCACAATATTTACACACAGCGCAATCTAGCCCCAAACTAAGCACTAGGCTTGTACTATGGGTACTAGACAACGGATCTACTTTTTTTTGTGAATACATACGTATTATACATATATAGACACCCGGACCAGACGTGGCGTTTTACTAGGCGTGTTTATTATTCGTATTGGTATGCAGATGGATGGAGACCTACAAAATAGCTGTTTTTTATCCACTTGTTCCCGTGGAATCGGGACTTAAGCAGGTGCAACTGCAGGACTTCTGAAATTACGCGAAATTGCGTAAGTTTTTTTTTATTTTCACGCAAAAACTACTGAAGCAATTGACGATTTTGACCGCGAAATGAAGATAGCTGGATTTTTTGATTATTTTATACAATAAGGTGGTGTTTTTGGAAGGAAAAAAATCTTTCTACTAGGTACGTATGGGTAAACAAAGATCCTCCGAAATTATGTCAGATGTAAAAAACATTTTCCGCGTTATATATTTCGCGAGACTGTAATGGGCTCAAAAGAGTCGTTTTTCCGTTAATCGGGTGGTTATATTCAGTAAATAACAGTAAATGTTGTTTACGCGGCATTATTTGAGATTATGTCGGTAATCGCTTTAATTAAAAGTTACTGTGATAGTGCCATGGTTGAAACTTTAGAGCTTTGTAATATAGGTAAATAAACGGCATTTTTATAATATAAGCTAACAATTGCTTCATCAGCTACAACTTTAATTCTACAACCACACGAAAAAAAACTGTCACCCAGAGAGAAAATATGTCATTTTATCCGTCCAAAATAAAAAAAAATGTGAACAAAAGTAAGCCGGCAGTGGTTAAACCATTGAGATTACGTACTAGTACATACAAACTAGAGGGTGCTAGAGGTGATGCTTATAAATATTCCATGTTCGTTTTACGCGAAATAAATTTATTTTATTTTATTAAAAACTGAATGACACCACTCTTACAGCTAAGTTAATGGAGTGACATTATTAAAATATTACTTTAAATAGGTAATGTAAAAAACGAAAAATTTAAACCAAATTATTTTCAATGCATCTCTATGAAATTTCTGTGAAATACTCAAATATAAAAAACGGGCTGCAACGGTGACAACTGATAATGTTGTTACATCTATTGTAAAAATTAAATGAGCATGAGTATCTCTACAGCCAATGATATTATTATGAAGTCGATCAATGGTCGTTTTTTTAAAGTGTACATTGCATTTTTGCTATGTCCCACAACTTTTGTTTTTTTTTACGATAACTTTGATAGTAGATGACTTATTTTTGATGACCTTGGTAAAAACATATATTTAATTATATTTTCAGAATATAATTTTATATAGGTATTATAATAATTAATAATAATAATAATAAATTCTGTGACGAACACACAGCGCCATCTAGCCCCGTGGTAAGCTGCTAAGCTTGTGTTACGGTGGCTAGACAACGGATATACTATTTATATTTATTTTTCTTTTGTAAATACATACATATTATACATAGAAATACGCCCAGACCAGATACAAATATTTATTTTTAAGCATAAATATTTGCACCCAGCGGGAATCGAACCCGCAACCTTCTGTATTGCAGCCAAGCGTTCGCCCAACGCGCCACAGAGGTCGGTATTACTTATATATTTTATTTAATTTTTAAATGAATACAGTTTAGCACATGACGATTATAACGCCAAAAGGATTATTGAGTTAGCGGTAGTGTTAACAACCTGTCTTTCTTCTGATGCCATAACTATTGAGGGTTGAAATAAATAAACGAAGAAAAAAAAACACTTTCTCGAGCTCTACGTGCTTCGGAAGGCACGTTAAGCAATTGGTCACGGTTGTTTTCTCTAATAGCAGTCGTTAGGTCAAGTTAGAGGCCCTATAGCGAGAACTAGGTCCGCCACATAACTACACGAAAAGAAGGAGTGTAGATATAACACATCTCTCGTTTACATTTTTTTCCTAGAAACAATAAAGCAGTAGTGCGGATGCCAAAATGTTTTTTTTGTAGTTTCCGTTGCTAAACGTCTGGAGTCCCGCGACTATCCGACGCCGCTGACATTAAGTTGCTACTCGGTTCGCTAAAATGTCGCTGTTTTATATTTGTTTTTCCTTGTAAATGTGTTAATACTGAAAAGCAAGATAAAGCTTGTTTTCGTTTAGTCTTAAATTTTCGCGATTTTGCATATTGAAACACAATATTTACCGGGTTTTACTCGCGTTTTATTTATTAAATGGCATTGTTACAATGTACCGAGCTTTTGCTAACTTTATAGGTAGCTTCCAGTCAACCTTCAAAAAGCTAATTTTAAAGTTAGCAAAAGCTCGGTACATTGTAACAATAATAATTCCATTAATAAATAAAACGCGAGTAAAACCCGGTAAATATAATATTGTGTTTTATTAAAGCTTGTTTTTTTAACCTTAACACATTTATAGAGTAAAACTCAGTAATTCAAAAGATGCTATTGTAAAATACAATAGCATATTTAATGGAGCTATTTGAGGAATTCCCTGTTTTGTTTCCATTTAGTTTTCAATGTAAATAAACCAACATAATATTCCAGTTTCAGATTATGAAATAAGTACGTATATTTCAATGTTAACTAGACTTTAGGTAGGTAGGTACTAAAACTTATTTACACTTATTATTAGCTAACAAAATAAACTTCGTATCAAAAAGAACCACAGGTTATTTAAGAAGTAACTCTTTTTTTTTTTAAATAAAGTATCTAATTATTTAAAAAAAATAATTTGATAATTATTAAAAAAATAAAAATAAAAAATTAGCCTACTTAC
This sequence comes from Idaea dimidiata, assembly GCA_949358125.1. NCBI lineage: Eukaryota > Metazoa > Arthropoda > Insecta > Lepidoptera > Geometridae > Idaea > Idaea dimidiata. The sequence goes on along the minus strand of OX442339.1, from coordinate 5,530,470 downwards.
TTTTATGAAGCAGCATTTTGCCACTCCAGTTTTGCCATAGAGTCCGTAATTGCCAAATTTATGGCACCCTACAGTAACGCAATTGTGGGCTAGACCAGTGGCATGTATCACTCCAAATTAGATTCACTGGGAATGCGCGAAATGGTTGTCGGTGAAAGTGGGTGCGTAAATATTGTTTATAGAGTTAATCGTAATAAATGGCAAATCGGATAATAAATAGGATTTTATAGCGTCTATGTTTATTTTATATTTTAAAGTTCTGTCAAAGGCTTTTTTCTCTGCTGTTTTAGTAGTATTTCCATGTCATTTCCTTTCTTTTAATCTTTTAACCAAAATGTATACTTTCGCATTTATAATATTAATATTATAAAGTATATTAAGTAGTGATAGATGGGATTTGGAGAAGGGTATGGGTTTCTTATATTTATACCAGTCTCTTATATTTGTGAGACTAGCTGCGCTATGCGGTTTCGACTATAAAAATAAGATGCTTATCCAATTTTATGCAGTCGTTAAGAGCATACGCACGCCCATTACATTTATTTTTAAATACAATGGACGTAGACATATTTGTGACACAAGAAACAACAATTGTCTTAATTAATTTTCATTTAAACATCTCGTTTCTACAAGAAACATAATTTAACAAAGATGAAAGATAAGACAACAATTTTAACTTTCCCGTACAGTACAGAGGTTGAAGTTCAGAACAAAATACTCGCTCGAAGCGTGCGGGAACAGATCCTTTGAAAATTCATCTAAACATCTCATAAAACTGTTTTGTTCCGTCTGTTGGTTTGCCAGTTTGTTCCCAGTTTTCCAAACTCAAGCGCCTGACGTGCCTCAGGCATCTTACTTAATTTATTTTGAAAATTAACGTCAACCTAAAAGCTCGAAAAACATAAATCTTTCCGCAGTTCTGAACAACAGAACAAGTTGCAACAACATTTAATTCTTGTCTGAAATTATTATAAAGTCTACTTGCTTAGTTAGGACCTGCGCGAAGTTAATAAAGCATATAGTTTAGAGTAGATTCCTAATAAGAAACGTAATTGAAATTTACCCCATAATACACGGTAGTTTGGTAACATTTATTTCGCTTAAAAAAGCTTCCAGAAAGGATTTACGCATGATGACCGTTAATTCGATATTAAACAGACAGTTTAATGAGAGTGAATCACTTGCCATAATTATTCATCCAAAAGGAACAATGAAAGGTTGTTTTAATCCATCTTGAATTTAAAATACCTGAAATTAGGGTAAAGAGAAAACGGTAAAGTTGTTACTTGTAACCTACCAACCTTCTTTTTGACATTCTTTGAGGAACTTTTGATTACAAGTGCCTAAACTTCCAAATAATAAAAGAGATGTCGATAATTTTCAATGAATCAAAAGTGATTTGAAAAAATGAATTGTCTAATATACCGCCCATATTAAACTAGGAGTTCGCCCCGAACTGAGACCTCACGACCCCCTATCTCCCCAATCCCTTTACCGATCAGGCTCATCTTCGAACTCATAAATTCTATTGACCTAAACTACGCGCATACCAAAATTCATGAAGATCGGAGCTACGATACTCAAGTTATCGTCGAGCAAACATACAAAGATACAAACGCCAGGCCCGTCTACACTGGACCTCACTCGCTTCGCTCGTTTGGTCAATTAAAATCGAAAAGACGTGGTGCATAAGCAATGTTTTTTACAATACAGTGTTGTCCATGGTTTTTTAAATACAGTATGATAGGTAGGTACTTATTTATTTTATACTAGGAGTTCGCCCCAAACTGAGACCTCACGACCCCCTATCTCCCCAACCCCCCTACCGATCCGGCTCATCTTCGAGCTCACAAATTATATTGACCTAAACTACGCGCATACCAAAATTCATGAAGATCGGAGCTACGATACTCAAGTTATCGTCAAACTAACATAATATAAAGATACAAGCGCCAGGCCAGTCTACACTGGACCTCACTCGCTTCGCTCGTTTGGTCAATTAAAATCGAGAAGACGTGGTGCATAAGCAATGTTTTTTACAATACAGTGTTGTCCATGGTTTTTTAAATACAGTATGATAGGTAGGTACTTATTTCTTTTATACTAGGAGTTCGCCCCAAACTGAGACCTCACGACCCCCTATCTGCCCAACCCCCCTACCGATCCGGCTCATCTTCGAGCTCACAAATTATATTGACCTAAACTACGAGCATACCAAAATTCATGAAGATCGGAGCTACGATACTCAAGTTATCGTCAAACTAACATAATATAAAGATACAAGCGCCAGGCCAGTCTACACTGGACCTCACTCGCTTCGCTCGTTCGGTCAATTATATCGACTATAGTCACTAGATGATTTTATCTAACACTTTATAATTTAAACTCTAAGCACACCTGAAATCGAAGTCTTAATGTCAACTGGTAAGATAGTAATTTACCGCATAAACCTTAATGATTAATTGTTATAGTTAGTTAATTTGATTCTAATCTTGACAAATTACTACGTATCGGTGACTTCTTAGAGTTTCGAACGAAGATGATATCGAGTACCAACTGAAATTCGAGTAAATATAGCGACAAAACTATCGGATAAGCAAATGTAAGTATGTTAATCAATTCTATGGATCAATCAGGAAATCTCAAGTGTATTTACTACTAGAACTTTCTATAAGAAATGAGTTTTTGAATAATTCTCAATCTCTTTCTCTTTTTTTTTCGGACCTTATTCGCATGTGGTTTTTTTTTAATTCTGTTACCTCGACATTTCGACTAAGTTACAATAATCTTCGACGCGAAGGGACGCCAATACAACTATAATGAATATAAATAACAATACGCGAATAAAACCCGTGAAAAATGTAAATATAGATGTCAATGTTCTATCTAATACATTGCTACGATATCTTACTAATATTATAAACGCGAAAGTTTATATGTATGTACGTATATATTTATGACTCTTCTCTTTCACGCAAAAACTACTGAACCGATTGTGATGAAACTTGGAGTATAGGTAGCTGGGGACCAGGATTAACATATAGGCTACTTTTTATCCCGATATTCTCGCGGGAACGGGACTTAGCGGGTGAAATCGCGGGGCGCAGCTAGTACGTCAATATGCGAAACACACACAACAAACAAGGTAGTATTATTGATAAGTGACCACGAAGCGAGTGATACAACTCGATATAATGGCAGAATATTGGAGCTTACGTGAACAATGTTCCTCCATTGTGCACAGACAATGGAAATGGTTCTATTAATTAACCTGGGAAATAGATCGGAATACTACGAGAATAAGATACTGTTGATGTACGTGTACTGTACTGATGATGTAAGTTGTGTATGAGTGAAAACGTTTGATGTATTAGCATTGGTCTTATAACTAAGAATAAATGATGTAACGCCATATTAACTAGGTAGTTTAGCATACTTCGAAGTAATGCTATTATAATCCTACCTATACTAACATTTTAAGAAACGTTTTTCTTATTAATTACATTGTGACGGTTGCAAATTCCAAATAGTGTAGTGCTTGGCTTTCCAGCGTCCGTTGTAGCGTTGAACATTTGAACATAGCGCTATAGTGACTTCTGTAGCATTGAATGTGGCGTTCCAGCGTGTTTTGTAGCGTTGAGCATGACCTTACAGCGTTTACACTGATCCCTACTCTACCCTAAGCCCTGCTACGAATAAACCCAGATATAAGTAAAATCGTTCAAAGTCGAGTGTTTACGGTCTTAAACAATATTCAGAATTTGCGAAGAAAAGCTTAATAGAGGTACTTTTTATATTTCATACATTTTGTAAAGAAAAATAAAAATTGTTACTTTTTCGTTTGACATTAGTTTGTTTTTTTTTCGTACATTGGTTTACGATCGCAAACCTAATATAGGCAATAGTTATTTTACCTATTAAAATAATGAAATATTTTATGGTTTCGCAACATGTTGTACTGGTTTCTGGAGAAAATTCAAGCAAATTAATAATCTCGAAACAAAACACTTAAACCACAAACTCTTGCTTGTTTTAAAAATAAAGTTCGAAACTCCAAGCGGAGTAAGATAGCCTACATGAACCTCTAAATTGTCTGCACTTTGAAAACGTTCCCGGCAGTATTTAGAAAAATAGAAGATCCTCCTGTCAGATGCGAAAAACTTTTTATTACCTACGTCCATGTTCTGGGAACAGTATTCCTGTTTACAATGAAGCTACATGCGATTATTAGTCGGATATCGCTTCAACAAGTTTGTCAGTATTTTCAAAACTTTCCCTTTGACTTTTCAATGATAATTTTCTGTAGGTACCGTTATCGATAGGTAGGTACCGTATTGATGAAAATAACCGTTCGAACATAACTTTATGTTTACTGGAGAAGTATTTTGTGTGCCAATTAACTGTTCTTTCCGGATAATCCGGAAATCAAATAGAAAAAATATCATGTTTTTAGCGTTCATTAGAAACCAATAAAGATCACGAATATCGTAATGAATCTGCTTGGTAACGAAACTACGTGCATGCAACAACGCAAAACGCATCACTCCACGCGGACGAAGTCACGGGTACATGATCATCTTGAAACTTATATACGTCTTATAGCTATGATTTTAGTGTCGTTTCTTAACCTAATCAGTAAGATCGAAAGATACCCTTTTTAATTTGATCTTATTAATTAGGTTAAGAAACCACACTAAATTAAACCTTATGAGTACTTAATGAAGTGATGCCTATTATCTTCTACTAGCTGCGCCCCGCGTTTTCACCCGCATAAGTCCCGTTCCCGCGGGAATATTGAGATAAAAAGTAACCTTTGTGTTATTCCCGGTATCCAGCTACCTATATTCCAAGTTTCGTAGCAATCGGTTCTGTAGTTTGTGCGTGAAAGAGTAACAAACTCACATACATACATACATACTTACATGCATACAAACTTTCGCGTTTATAATATTAGTAAGATTTCGAGAGAAGTCTTAAAATAAACTACTATTACAAATGCTTTGAATTTTATTTTAATGTTTTATTTTAAGAATTTAATGTATCCAAGTAATATAATAAATCTTGTCGCAGTCACTGGTCACTCTATTGTAATGTCATCGGAAAACCTGTATTAAAAACGGTATGCAGTTACTGTAGGTATTGTTTTGTAACTTAGTATAAGTTAGTGTATTGTTTGTTCAGAGTTTCATATTTTCGTATTTCTATAGCCCTGGGCTGTTTTCAGTTTCTGTTTTCGAGAACGTCGCTTCGTTTCGCTTCGCTTCTGGAATCTGTTCTATTTCTTTTTATTAAGAGCGAGGGCATTCGATCGACTGACAACTTGTCGTATTGACGAAAATCAAAGGTATACTGCCTACTTATTTTTTTATTAGTTAAAGAGGTGGATGTTACTCGCTTCACGACTGCTCGCCAAATCTCTTGATCTTCTTGATCAGTCTTGATCTGATCAAACGGTCATGTAGGTGACTTCCCGCGTAGCCTGGTGCCCTCTATTTTTCCCTGGATGACAATGCGTTCACTGGACTTACGGCGGGAAATGTATCCGAAGAAAAAGTTACAAGATTATACTGTTGAAAATAAACACTGCTTGATACCGAGTTAAAAAGTATTGAGACGTTTGTGTGAATATCGGTCCACAAAACCCCACAACATCTCTCATAGGTATATATTTGAGTTCGTTGCCAGAGAATATATTTTTTGCCTTCCACTTCTAGTAAAGTTCACGTTGCAGCAGCGTTAAGAAATATGGACAAGTTGAGTATCCGCACGAGTCGGAATTATAAATATGTAAGAACATTAGTTTTTTCCCTTCAAATTTCTAAAACATGAGCACTACCTACCTTGTAATTAATTATTTATTTAATAATTAATTATTTATTATTAAATTATATTAATATTAATTTATTATAGTAAAATTGTTTCTTTACCTCGACGTTTCGACTATTTTATAATGGTCTTCGTCGACTGCAATTTATATGTTTTCGAAATGAAAATATTAACCTTATATTTTCCTACAGAATTGGGATCAGTAAGTCCCAGCAACTTACTATGCTAAAGTTCATAAAAATTGTTAAAAATGTAACAGAGAGTAGAGTTAATTTCTCATAATTATTGTTAAGGAGTAGGTGAGGTTGTCTGGTAGAAATCGCTTTCACCGATAAGGTCGCCCATTTGTGGAAATTACATTTTAAGCTTTGTCTTTACTCTATGTATTAGTGTTTTGTTTTCTTGTCTTAAGTTGTACAAATAAAGTTATTATGCATCTATCAAACTATGACATAAAGGAACAGAGCATTAATAGTTGTTATTTGTACTTTTTATGACTTCCTCCTCATAAGGAGCACATCAAAAATGATGCAAGTAACATAAAACAGTTTATGAGGTAAGTTTGGGCCCTACACAGCGCCCGCCTAAAACGATAGGGCGAGAGCACGTCAAACTAATGTAGCACTTTATGTTACAAACTTTGGCATATAGTTGCTCGTAGATATCACTGAAACAACATCACAATTGAATTTGTTTTTGTTTATTAATATAATTATGATGACGGCTTCTGTGCCGTCATCATAATTATGATGACGGCACAGAAGCTGCGAGTTGAAGTTGCAAGCAGAAGAAAAAGGGCGAAGCTCGGACTACAACGCGTAAGGTTGCGGGTTCGATTCCCGCCGGGTACAAATATTTCTGCTGACCAGAAATGTTTATTTCTAGTTCAGGGTGTATTCTGTACAAGGTGTAACGGGTAATTCCTTTTAATCCGAAAGGGGGTTGTTCTAGACGTCTAGTTGAACAACTTTTGTTCTACGACTTTTAGAAATTCGAAGTACTTTTCGAAAAATTTAGGTGTAAAGTTTACTTGAAAATCAGCTGTTTCTGAGAGTTCGAGGTCATTGACCTTATATTGTCCTTTTATTTAGTTTGATGGCTTACAATCAAAACTTCAATTAACTTTATTTTCAAAAGCAGCTGTTTTTTCAGTGAAACATATCTCTAAATTTTCAAAAAAAAGTTTCAATTTTCAAAAGTCGTAGAACAAAAGGTGTTTGCCTAGACGTCTAGAACAACCCCCTTTCGGATTAAAAGGACTTACCCGTTACAAATTGTATATCCATATGTATGTATTATTTACAAAAAAAAGAATATTATGTAGTATATCCGTTGTCTAGTACCCATAGTACAAGCCTAGTGCTTAGTAGGCAATTTTTTAAATCATTAATTATGTTGATCAAATAAAGTAATATTTATCTATCTATCTAAAACCAAAACATCGCAAATCGCAAACACAATCTAATGTGTTTCCAGCAGTCAAACGGTTGAAATAACACATTCCAATAATATACTAACTTTCGAATTTCTGTCCATCACAAACCTACAGGGTGTTAAAAATATAGGTTTAATCACCATGAAAATTCTCGTAACAAATTCTATGTGTCCGAATAAAATGTTACAACACTGGTTACAACCATGACAGTGGGTACGAGTATGCACTCGACAACTGTAATAATTAAAGGCAACCGGCTAATCCTTCCTGCGGGAACAAACACACCCTGTTTTATTTACACACCATGAAGGTATGTTCCTCTAATAAATATTAAACGAGCCAGAAATTTCGTTTCTGTTTCGTTAGATCTTTGTTGGTTTGTTGAGTTTGATAGACTATGTCGGTTAGACAATGTTTTTGAAAAATAAAATAATATTTCAGGACGTTGTATACATACAAGCCTATTTAGGTAGATGAAGATATAAGACAACTTGTATCTTTATTAAACATTTTTTGAAATTCTAGTATATTCACACATACAGAAGCATTTTTAATCCGTAAAAAGCATTGCTTACAGAGGGAATCGAACCCGCAACCTTCTGCTTTAGAGCCGGGTGCTCTAAACGCTCGTGAAGACGATCCCTTAGATGTAATACGATTTGTCGCTCACTAAGGCTAAAATCCCACGGCTTAGTTGGCTCCAGACGTATTGACCAGTTCTTTCCTCTGGGCATGGCTAACTAGCCTGGGAGGGTGGTATAGGTGCTGGGCAAGCCTACTCCATCTAACAACGTCCCGGGCACTATAGCGCCATAAAATAGCATGGATTAAAAGTTGCTTGCGCTGTATAAATCATCTAAAATTAGATGAAAAGGGCCAATTATTATTATTATTGAGGCTAAAATCTATAGTCCGTACTATATTAACCTTGACTTAAGACAATTTTTGGTTTTTATAAAGCAATATTTGCGACTATCCAAGGTTTTTGTTTAATAAATTCGAAGTTTTTCAAACTTAGAATGTAAACCAATCAAAAATAATGATGTAAACTTTGCTTTTTTGTTATGACAATGAAGTTCTTTTTATTTTAGTCGTATATTACAAAAATAATTTCAACTAAAATAAAATTTCAATTCAAAGTTTGCTTAGTTTTTGCTAAGCTCAGTCTGAGCAAAGTCAAAGTACGACCTATAGATTTCAGCCTTAGAAGAGTGTGGTCAAAAACCGTGAAGGGCAGTGCAGTGTTTAGATAGACCACAGTTGTGTTATCACAAACCTGACTTATAGTTAAGCTTTAAATTTAAATAAAGGCATAAAGATATGTGGCTCAGTTTAAAGCCCAACAATGAAAAACTCGTACCCACATCATTAATTAATTTCAAAACCAATATTTTGTTTTAATTTTCAATTCCTAAACAAGCATCGATAAAATGAAAATGACTTATCGACTTCGCAAACGGCGTAATTACAGGCAATCAATTTCCAATGGCACCGATGTTTTCAAACCAATCGTGGTAAAAATAAATAAATTCACATACTCATCCATCACCAGGGTTCACTTGCGTTGACAAAGTGCTCATGTCGTATAGAATCTAATCGGTTTTTCGATGAGTCGATCGGTTATTAGGGTTCCGTACTCAAAGGGTATAACGGAACCATATTACTGTGCCCTGTCCGTCCGTCTGTTTCCAGGCTGTACCTCATGAACCGTGATAGATAGACATTTGAAGTTGTCACAGATTATATATTTTTGTATGCCGTGATTTCAAAAATATAAACTCAACGCGATTTATTTTTACCTCTGGCGCCATCTAGTGAACAATTGGAGTAAGTTGCGTTCAGGGAACCAAAATCATCGATATAGCGCACCGGATTACCAAGCTGAAGTGGCAGTGAGCTGGCCATATTAGCCGTAGAACCGACAACCGTTGGGATAAACGAGTTCTAGAGTGGAAACGTCTTGGCAAACGTAGTGTAGGACGTCCTCAAGCACGTTGGATTGACGATGACGCAAGACGACGGGCACAAACTAGATGCGAGAAGCCGAAAATAGATCTAGGTGGCGTAGAATTGCAGAGGCGTTTAGTTTCACCTGATCCAGGTTTTATTTTAGGGTTTGGTGCCCAATTGTGATGGTACGGAACACTTCGTACGCAAACCCGACTCGCCCTTGACGTTTTTTTGGTTTTACAAGCGTGGGATGATTTAGATTCGACGGGCTATGATTAAAATTTTATTACTTATTGTTTGTTTTGTACATTCTCGTTATAGCATTGAAAAGGTGACTCCGTATATTTTTATAACTTTTTGTATCTTACTTTGCTTAGCTCATAGATTTACAGTCGTATTCACAAATAATCCTATGCGTCTCTTTATACTTTGCCTTGGCTCTTCCTAATGCTTTATCTTGCTTTGTGAAATAAACGTTAACGTAAATGTGACAAAAGCTAAATGCACGCAAAGGGTAGTTTTTTAATACGATTTTCATACTCGTACTAATAACAGTACTAATAGTAAGCAACAAAAACAAAAAACGATCGGAATTGAAAGAAAAGACAATCGGAAAAGTAGCAAAATACGATTAAATCGAAAACATTCTAAAAAAAAGGCTTCAAAGCCTTGAACATCGTCGTAGGGTTGCAAGCTTCGGCCTTTGAAACGAAACTGCACCATTTGGTTTTACCATCTCCCTTCTACCATCTAAAATCCAGGCGAACTAATAAGCGGCACCGGTTCTTAGTAAAAATACCCGTCACCAAAACCAAACGTTTCGCATCGTTATCCTTTATTCGTACATGTCTACAACTTGGGAGTCTTCAAGTCACGAGTGAATAGTTATCTCCTAGGTAAGCGTGCAACATCTTATCGTCGCTTTCCATCAGGTGAATTAGCGGTCAAACGCTTACCTATAAATTATAAAAAAAATCTTCCCCCGCCCTTACCAGTTAGAGGTAAACGGACAAATAATTTGACATGATACGTCTCTGCCTGAATAAGGTGATGGAGTAAGGAATTTACAACTGATCCAATTGTCTTTCGGAATGAACACGCAACCTCCGAATCTAGGCCAGGGTCTTACATAACGTCTTCACTATACAGGCTGATTCTGATCAATACTGATTTTCCAGACTTGAAAAAAAAACTTATCTTCTGATTTTAATCGCGTTATAAATAAATAAATAAATAAATCCTGTGACCAACACACAGCGCCATCTAGCCCCGTGGTAAGCTGCTAAGCTTGTGTTACGGCGACTAGACGACGGATATACTACATATATTTATTTTTCTTTTGTAAATACATACATATTATACATAGAAATTTTTACACATAGCGTTGTTTTTATTATAAGCATTGTAACAATTCCGTTCTACGTTCAAGACCCAAGACGCGAATGTTGACGTCGACTTTATTTAATTTCTCAGAAAATGGTGTTCAAAATTCCGGTTCCAGCAGTATTCAAACCTGAGGCTCACAAATCGCAGGACGGTACGTTCCCATTGTAATTCTTAACTATGATTTGAGGTTACTACTGATTTTAAAAGTAAAAAACGTAAATATCCATCAGAAACCTAACTTTCAATTGCTTGGCTTCCAATGTTGTACATGGTTTAAATCAAGTTTTTAAGCAGAACGGCATATTATATCCCAATTTACCTATGTGTCTTGTTCCAAGGGCGTATCTTCGACGAAAATTGCTTCACAGCGGGTAATAAATACAGTTTTAATAAATAAATCATCCTTTACAATATAAGACGCGAACGAGTATGGGAAAATATCTTGGTGAAATCAACCGATTTCGCATGCAACCGTGCGACGAACGTTTTGTGAAAAATGCCCGCGAAATACTCACGCTAATGCCGACGTGGCACGAAACATGATCGACCCATATACCAGGCCAGATTCCTTCAGGTTTTGTTGACGACGAAACAATGGGATGTATGGAACAGAGCTTTTTGTTCAGGATCGTTTGTTTTGTAATTTATAAGGCGGAGGTTCTACTTCTTGTAAGGATTGATTGTTCTATTTTTTACAATAGGTTTTGGATTATTTATACTGTGCAGATTTTAGGGGCTAAGCAGATTCAAGGGGCTAAGTAAGTGTAAGTAAAAAAACAGCATATAAAATGACATCATTTTTTGGGGGTTACTAGTTACAGGTCACATACCGATATTGCTTGTTTTTTTTTCTAGTTTATATCAGTTTTTTTTTTGAAAAGAATTCATGTCGCTTAAATGTGCTTGTAATGACCGATATTGCTTGTTTTTTTCTAGTTTTTATCTGTTTTTTTTTTTTGAGAAGAATTCATGTCGCTTAAAGCTAACGTTATCATCATGTATAATAAATCCCTATTTGACATGTAGCTTATACATGCGTTGCAGACACTAAATGGCGATTCCTAACAATACTAAACTAAACCAAAAAACCAAACCAAACAACATATAAGAAGGAAACAATGTAATGATTGATTGATTATTTATTGAACATTTCACAAAAAATACAGAAACTAACAACATAAAAACTAGGTGGAATAAATCGCGGCCTTGTAGCTTAAAGTGATCTCTTTCAGGCAACCTATTAGGAATGACAAGGTAGTTAACCTTCATTGATGCTCTATTACTAAAGAGAAACTGGCTAATTATAGATTGTCATTATAGAATTCTTTAAAAATTATGTTTAATAAAATCACAACAATATGTTTAAGCACCTCAAAACAAAATGATAAGCAATAAAACACAATGATAAAGATATAAAATCATGCAACACATATGCGTTTGAAACGATTTACAGCAAACCTTTTTACCGCAAAGCTCTTTATATTTAAAAATATCGTTCACTGTCCGTGAGAAAGGGCGAAGTGAAATACGTTGTGTATCTTTCAGCTAAAATTGTGATTGGGGTTTAGGGAGCGATAACCTACACTTTATGGCCCAATTTTTGTCGGATAAACAATGGAATTTGAAATTTTATCGCGAAATTCGTTCGTTCGTTATTGGACCGGATAATGTCGGATATCGGGGCTTTTCGCTTTTATTTAGTAATTAATTTCGGCCATCTTGTAATTCATTCGGAAACGCTGCTATGAATTACAATGTGATTAGCTATGAATTTTTGACGTTTACCTCATATTTTTTGCATGAAAAAGAGCCTTGAATCGGCCTGTGTTTATAGAGATAAAACACAATGCTACAATAGAGTTTACATCAGCGTTCTGATTCAAAATTCAGATTAGGTACCTGTTCTGGTAATAAAACCATGATATTCCTCAAGAATGTCTTCGAAATCTTTGCATTTACATAACGTTGACATAAATTAAAGCATTTTATATGTAACTTTTGAAACTATCGTTAAAATTCAGAGACGTGAATATTCATAAACCTTGGCGTTAAACATTCCGTGCGGAAACATTCTTAAACCATCTTTACGACTAAGGGTGCATCTAAACAAAAGGACAGAGGGACGTAATAGCCTAATTAAGAGAGCATAATAATTTATTCTTTTCCACCATTCATTTGTAGACTGTTTTGGTCTACAGAATGGCAGAATTTTTGCAGAATTGCCAATAGTTAAAACCTCTCTGTTTTCTGTAGAATGTATTAAAAATTTATCATAGATACAAGTTTGTTATCATTTTTTTAGAATGCATACAAGTTAAGACAGTTTTTGTAGAATGGCTACAAGTTAGTAGGAAATTTTATAAAGTCTACAATATTTTAGATAGTTTTGTAGAGCATCTACAAGTTCGTAGTCGAGTTTTATAGAAGTTCTACAAGATTGAACATAGATTTGTAAGGCGTCTTTAAAATAATTATATCCGTCCGTAGGCGTCTACCCGTCTGTCCGTAGGCGTCTATAAGTTTATAGTGGATTTTCGTAGAACTGTTTTATAACAGTTCGAACTTGTTCAAAATGAAATTCGTTTAATTGCGTTGTGTTTATTTTTAGCATTGTTTTAAGGACTTACGTTTCAAGACCTTCACAGATCTCTTCTTCAAGGTAGACTAAAAGGAAAGATATGTAGAGGTGTCGAAACATCAGAAAAAATAATTTTAATCTAACATTGCGAAAACAGAAGAAAAATCTAAGTTCGTAGAGAATAATAATTTGAAAAGGAACGCACTTTGTACAACTTGCACAGTTTTGTTCTAAAAACGCGATTTAGCCGATTTCGGAACTTATTTTAAAGGTAAGTAGACAAAAAAAGAAAAACTGTAAAAATAATAATGAAAACACGACTTATTACAATACGACGCCAACAAAAATAACTATGTAGTACTAAATACAATTGTTCTTCAACTAATTACTTCACTCCACACATATTGCAATAAAACTTGTGTTTGTATAGTTATCGAACATTCCAGTCTGAAGTTAGAGGCTTGAGTTTCGAGTGAAGTTCGTACGTACGCGTAATAGAGAACTTGTTCTGCAGTTTGCTCGGTTTATGCGAAGTCTTGAAGTTACAGTTGATTTAGATTTTAATACAATAGTGAGATGAATAGTTTGTAAAGATTTGAGACAAACTATACAGTTTGTTTTTATAAAATTACAAAGTTGTATGGATGATATTATGTAGGTATTTTTGCATAAAGGAGATCAGATATGTATGTTATATTTAAATAAACATAGTATATATGTTACGTATGTATTTAAAGATGATAATCATATATACCTGACTGATTGATATATCAACGCACAGCTTAAACCTAAAGGTCTCAAAACGTCAGAAATAAATTTAATTTTATGACTGTTTGGAGATGAAGATTAAGGCCGGCTTGCATAACGGTTCCTAAACATGTTTAAGCTGTTAAACGTGTTTAAAATCTGTCAGAATGGCAAGAACTGTCAATGTGTGGCAACATATTATCAATCGTCCACATAATGAAATAGAGACCAATGTTCGATTTGCCATAAATTATTTAAAAATTGATTTAGTTAAATAAGTTTTTAAATTTTGTTACGCAAGTCGCCCCAAGAAAAGATTTTTGAAAACTCACTCAGAATCGAGGCTTGTGCGGTGTATAAGTGAGGCAAAATTAGAGATCTTATATTTTACATACTATTTTAGCTAAAAATGATTAAAAACACACATGGTTATACTCTAGTATGGCATTACCTTGTAACTGCAGATGGATTTCCATCAAACTTTCCCAAGTAAAATTGAGTTATTTTTCCATTATAAACACTTGTAGGCTTATCCGTTCCGCTGTCTTAACCGACCCTCATCAAACCTGGAACAACAACCGCTTTAAATTAAACGATACATAAAACATGTGCTACCATAATAACTGTAACACCGCAACTATAATAAAAATACGTTATTGTCCTGTAGTAGGTACATTCAGTCACATAAAGATTTATTAGAATCTTTTTTTTTATTTCGTCATAAATTGTAAATAACCTAAGACAAACCAGTTAGGTAGGTTCAATTTCGAGAAAGAGGTCGAGTGGAGTAGAGTGAAAAAGGCGCTCGAGTGCAGACTGCGAATCGGCAAGCGCAGCATAAGGGATGATTTATATTAGACCGTCACGAGCGCGCGCCGGGTCCGTGCTTCGTTGTCTATTGCTCGGCCACCACTCGGTTGCAACAGACAGATCGATGGACAACGAAGCTCGGACCCGGGATGGTCTAATATAAATATTTCCTAAGGCGTCCACTGACGAGATGGACGGACGATTAAGTTAAAGCCGCGGGTTCACGGTCGATGCAGCCACCTCCAACCGAAATCTATGGGCATCATTGAGGGAGGCCTATGTCTAGCAGTGCACGCCATACAGCTGATATGATGATGATGATAATCTACAGCTGATATGCCGATGATGATGATCGAATACTACAGGTGTGATACGAGTATGTGACTAGCAGCGCCCACTGTTTCAACCATGTACAATTATTATTTGATTCCGTAAGATTGAGATAAAATGTACCTAAGTATTTGTTATTTCAAATATCAGCGTTCCAGGTTTAAGCGTGAAAGAGTAACAAAATCACATAATTACATACTTTTACTTTCATACATGTAGGTATATTATAGTACTTTTCATAGATACCAATTTGGGAAAGCATAGACGCTTCAAAGTGTCACTACGTGACCGCTTTTAATTAAGACTTTGACAGTACACTTTATCGTTCGTATATTTTATTTACAAATATAAACGTCTATGATTTTGTTATAAGCCCGATTGAACACAGCGAAAGGTTTAAAAGCCTAGGTGAGAATTGATATTGGAGGCGACTCAATTTCAATTTTCAATTTTAAAATATCTTTATTAAATAATAATAATTAACATAAGTACAATAACTAGTGTAAGTGTAATCCTAGCAGTACAAAAAATCATAAATAATTCAATTTGTTTAACAAGCTAAAACTTATATATAAACTTGTTACTTGAGCATCGCATTAAATAAGGCAGGTAGGTTAATAAGTATTTGTATGCAGCAGGTTTGTAATCTACAAAAACTGTTAGATAAAAGTTGAGTAGCTTTAGGTTAGCAACACAATTTACAAAGCATGAATAATTAAGTTAAAAAAGAAAAAGTGCCCAGTAAATAAAATAAAAATAGGCGGTAGATTAATAAAAATTTTGGCCAGTCGGCCGTTCCGCAACAAGCAGCGAGATATACTGACTCGAACATGGAGGGGTCATGAGCACAAGCGCGCGCGATCCGCTCAGCGCGGAGCGCGCCCCGCCATCGCTCGATACCGACTCGGTAACACGAGCGAAGACGGCGCACACGGCCCGCCGGCTGCAAGTCGCCCGCGCCTCATACTGACGACGCACCCTTATCATTGCACTCCGTTAAGAATAAGTGATGGGGCAGTTTATATCGATTATATTTGTCGATATAAGTTAAGTTGTTGATGCGACTTTTACAAATGTTTTTAACAAGTGGATTGTCGTTACTGGGATTTTTGTGTAAGTAAAACTTTTCAGATAATTTATAGATATAAGCGTCTATTCGTGGTAGTCCTAAATGCAAGTGTAACTTGCGCAAATTAGTGCGAAAAGGAGTACTAAATGCATATTTAAGAGCTTTGTTTTGTATTAATTGTAATTTTTCAATGTTTGTTTTGCAAGTACTGCTCCAGACAGGACATGCGTATGCAATGCAGGGCCGCACCAGGGTGCAATATATTCTTAATTTTGTGCTGCTGCTTAGTCGAGAGCGACTGTTTAGTAGTGGGGTTAGGGCGTTTATGGCTTTTAAACCCTTCAGCTGGAGTTTAGCAGTATTTTGAGACCAGTTGAGCTTAGCATCCAGGAAGGTACCAAGGTACTTAACTGAACGACTCCACGGAATAAAGTAGTCACCGATTTTGAGTTTACGTGCCGGTAAGGTGCGTTTTCTCGTAAAGAGGATTGCTTCCGTTTTAGACTCGTTAATTTTTAGCTTCCACTTATTGAAATACTCATGTAGAAGCTCTATGGCGAGTTGAAGACGACTTATTACCATGTCAATGTCCGGAGACGATGTGAAACAGGCGGTGTCGTCGGCGAAACAAGCTAGTCGGGTCCTAGTCTGTACAGGTATATCATTTAAGTAAATCAAAAATAGATACGGTCCCAATATAGAGCCTTGAGGCACGCCTGCAGGCACAGGTTTCAAACTTGACACGTTATTTTTTATATGAACGCGGAAGTTCCTGTCCGAAAGGTACGATTTTATGATTTTTACCAGCGGAGTAGGTGTGTCTAGTAACAAAAGCTTGTAAAGTAAGGCTTCGTGCCAAACCGTATCAAACGCCTTTTCAATATCTAGGAGAAACATTCCGGTTGTTTTTTTAAGGTTTAGGTCGTGTGACACAAATTCCGCAACCCTAGCCAGCTGCTGCACTGTGGAGTGTCCCTGCCGGAAGCCAAATTGCTCATGGATGAGCATTTTACAAGAAGCGCGAGATAGCCGCCTGTAAAGTATTTTTTCGAATAGCTTTCCGAGACATGGGAGAAGACTTATAGGTCGATACGATATGGGATCTGCAGAGTCTTTGCCTGGTTTGTGTATTGCTATTACTTTAGCTAATTTCCATGGCGATGGGAAATAGCTCAAAGCAATGCAACCGTTAAATATCTTTGTAATGTGCACTATGCACTTTTGAGACAAATTTTTTAGTAGAACATTTGAAATTTCGTCAGGCCCTGGGGCCTTACGAGATTTCAATGTTCGGATGAGGTTTTTAATTTCCGTTGGTCGAACAAGCAATGAATGATCAAAAGCTGTCAAGCTATCAAGTGTAGATAAGTTTTGTTCTATTTTGGAGGTTTCGGAACTAGGCCAATCTTTTGTGAGCAACATATTATTTAGGAAAGCATTCGCTAACGTTTCACATTGTTCACTTTGGACAGTAGTAAGGGAGCCATCGCGTTGTTTTAAAGCCGGTATGGTAGTCTGGTCAGCATTACGCAGAGACTTTACAAGTCGCCATATGTCAGCGCTAGGATTATCAACGCGCTTTAGTTTAGTGTTCCAGACCAGATCATTATAATTATGGATGGCAAGTTTTATTTCTACCTTAAGGTCGTTGATGCGGATTCGTAAGGCTTTACGTACAGAAGAAGTTGGTTCAGCCGCAATATATCTTAGGAGACGATTTTTTTGTCGGATTAGGCGTTTGATACGTCTTGGCAAAGAAGAGAAGCACCAAGGTTTTAGTGTCGTCAAGGGAACACTCCGGTCTCTAGCTTCAAGAAGCAACCGGTGAAGATTTAGTATCGAGTTGTCGATTTCATTCACGGACTCAAAGGCTTTTGACGTTAGCGTTATATTAGTGTTGAGAATATTACGATATTTTAACCAGTCCGTCTTAGGGTAGTTAAATTTGTGAATAGGATTACGTTGCGGTTTCATATTAAATCTGGTAAAAACAGGGTAGTGGTTAGAATTTAGAGCCGGAATAGTAGTAATTTCAACAAGTGAGTTAATGTTTTTCGAAAGTACGATATCGGGGATAGACGGCGCGTAATCATCACAGTAAGGGAAAAGCGTTAGCTCTCGTGGGGCGTAGATTAGGTACTCGTTTCTGAGCATATGTTCATATAGGGTTTTACCGCGAAGGTTGCCTGGTCCAGGTGACCACATGGGGTGCTTACAGTTAGTATCACCCAGAGCCAGCACTTGAGTGCCAGACGACAGAAGAATATCGAAATCACTACTGATGAAAGGTTTGTTGGGGGACTGATATATTGAATAAATGTTAATGTTACTATTGTTGAGGGCCACAGACACACCAACAGTTTCAAGTACTTGTGTAGGTAAAGTAGGCAGTAAACTGTGCGTTAAGTCAACACGGACAAGGATAGCAACACCCTGGCCGGTACTATCAGTATGCTTGTCCTTTCGGTAACAAGCATAACCGGGTATTCTAAGAGAAAGATTCTTTGTTAGCTTGGTTTCGCAGAGTGCAATGATATCAGCTTTGAGATTGCTTACCGCTAGGTCAGTTAATTCTCGCTGCTTGCTGTGAACGCCGTCCGCGTTCCAATACAATAGGCGTAGTTCTTGGCAACTAGACATGGTGACCTAGATGAGTCAATATTAGAAGAACTTTATCCATGAAAGTTTTACATTTCTTAAAATCATCTTTGATGATCTGTAAGGTCCTCAGAATTTCAAGCATCTCAGTTGTCTCTGAGTCCATCACAGGCTTCTCGTATGTGGATAATAGGCTTTCTCCAGTGATTCGGATACTTGGCGGCTCGACTGCAGCAATTTCTGGTTTGCTTGTGTGATCAGATTTAAACTCGTCGTTAAGGGGGCTAACTGTAACCTTTTTGGGTTTTGCCGTGACTTGGGCCCAAGATTTTTGGGCTTTCAGTGTTGAACGTGAATTTTCCTGTGTAGTAGCTTTGTGTAGAGATACACGTTTGGCTTCAATACGTTTCAAGTATTTTTGTCGCTCTTGACATTGGCTAAAGTTAGCTGGGTGATTCTCGTCACAATTGCAGCATCGTGCTGGTTTTGTGCGGTCTTTTTTAGGGCATTCCCAAGTAGGATGTGATAATGCGCACTTGACACATCGTGGCGGCCGGTTGCAATTTCTGGATGCGTGACCAAAGCCCTGGCATCGAAAACATTGCGTTCTTATCTTTTTAGTTAGCTTGTAGCGCTCAACACCCACAACACAGTTCGCCAGGTATTTAATTTGTTTGAACTTTGACATGTTGGTTCCACTTGTGAGCTGCACAACGACTGGTGGGCAATCTGAGGGATAAGTGGTCTTGATCTCCGAGACCGTGGCGCCAGCAAACCCTAGGTCTTCTAATTCTTTAGGTATTTTGTCATGGACACATCTCGGTAATCCTTTGAGAACAACTTTTGGGAGCTTTTCGTCCTTTCTAGTAAAGGTGTGGAAAGCTAAGTTTTCTTTAACAAGGTTTTCTCGTAGTTCTTGATGGGCTTTAGCCGAATAAACCTGTACTCTCACAATTTTATGGCCTCTGTGCTGAATATGGAAGTCTTTGACATACTTTGCAAGTATATTTCTTACCTTCTCATGGGTCCATTCCGCCGTGAGCTCAATCACAATAGGCGGGGTGTTATTTGCCACTTTTTTCTTGCTCGCGTTCAGGAATAGATTTAGTGCAGGTTCGTCAACTGGGAGAAGCTCAAAACGGTTGTTAGTTGGAGTCTCAGCTTTCTTCGTGTTAATGTTCGGACCAACAAGAAACTTTTTAGGTTGGTTCCATTTCTCTGGAGGCGTAGTTTCTTCCCTGGATCTTTTACCAAAAGGTGTGGAGGGTCTGGATCCAGGATTCTTCAGAAACTTTTCTAGTGTTGGTTGGGACATAATTATTATCGACAACTTGTCGATAAACAGTAGTTTATGCCCATCACTAGTTCAACTCGAATGTCGTCGTGCGTACGGACTACCGACTGGAGACGTGCGGTCGGAACAACGACCGAATAAGGATTGACTTATTCGGACTTTACCAATAATTCGTAAGCATAGTCAGGTGAAACCGGTAGTATGTGAAATGCATCCTTATCGGGCTCGTGACGTATGTAACGCGTCATAGCATCGACGCCGCTTGCACTTCGATTGATTCGATTGGAGGCGACTAGGTCACCTATTGAGGGACAATATTTGCAATACGGGGTAAACAATAAAAACGATGGTTAATTGGCGTTTTTGTATTCGGTTGTCAGCATACCTAACATTTCTTGTAATGTCATCAAATGCATGCAAAGAAGTTATATTAATAGAACCAGAATGCTCATGTAGAACTAAAAAGTTGTTTTTAATGTAGCATTCAGTCCCTGTCTAATATTGTTATTAGAAAGGGACTGCATGCTCGAACTGTAGCGAAACACTTCTTAGTTCTACGTGAGCATTCTAGTTCTAGTAATATAATTAACTTCTTTGAACGCATGTTCATATATTTATAACTAGCTGCACCCCGCCCACTCGTTCATTACTCACCCGAGTAACCCGGGTTCTACTAGTTGGATTTCGATGCAAAGTAGGTATACCACGACATTCCTCGAAATTAGAACTATCCAATATTGGAAACCAGATTTCAATCGGATTAGTAGTATTAAATTTTATAAGGAACAGACAGACAGTCATGAATTTTAAGGATTATATAATTTTGTTCTACTACTTTTTCTAAGTCCTCTAGACAACTTTTTTTAAATTTACTTCCAAGTATTTTGTCCTCTCTTCCTTTATTATGAGTATAGATTTTTAAAATTTATAAAGCTGTATGTGACCGATTGTACCTACGCAGTGAAAGGTTAAAAATACCCGGACGAGTTTTGATATTCGAGGCAAACAGGTCACTATAGAGTGACTATTGTTGCAATATGGGGTACACAATAGAAACGAGAACAGTTGTCGTGTCTACCAGTGGCTTTGTCCAATCTCTTCGATACATAGTCTATGGTTTCAGTACCATTCAGATTGTGAAGGAAAATATAGCAGTCGCTGTATTGAATTTTACTTTGTTCGGTTTGATTTGTCGTATCGTATGAAATACAATGGGTATTTTACAGCAGATAAAATTTCACCGCGCGGTGGACCGTGTTATATGTCTTTCAGTTTGTTTAGTTTTACAAGTGGTGGGTTTATTTATGAAACTAAAACCAAATTAATTAATAAAAAAATGAAACTAAAGAACAAATTTTGAATAGGATTTTTTATTATATTTCCCATAGTGAAAAAATATCAAAAGTCAAAACAAAGTAAAAATCCAATACGAGTTTGTTTAAACAAACAAACACCTAATCTTTCGCATTTATAATACTTATTAAACTATAAATAATTACACTCTCAGTGTTACGGATGCAGATAACGCCACTCGCGGGTTTTTCTACTCCAACTTGGTTTGGCCAATCACTGTAATAAGTGATTGACTTATTAAAGTTATTTACGCAATAACAGGGCAGTTGTTATTGCGTAAGACTAAGTGTTTATACATGTTGTACCTCAGTGTTGCTACGGAAACTCGTAGCTCCTCAAAACTAAAATTTTCAACACAGAAAACATAAAAGCGTTAATTTTATATCTACAACCACAAAGTGTTCCCAAAGGTAGAGCCCTATATTAAAAGTAGTAAAAAGGTAAAAAAGAAATAACAATTAAAACTTATTACATATAAAAGCCGCATCAAAAACCGTACAGAAGTTGAGACTATTTAAGAATGTTGAAATGGAGAAAGTTTATTTCATACGTACGAGTACGATGTTTTATGAATCTAAGTTAAGGCCCCTAATAAGAGCTAAACTGAAAATCACTGTCGGATTCATCTTTAATTGTTGATTGTTTTCTGACGCAATGTTTTAGAATATTTTCGTTTCGTTTTCCTACATTTAGGTTTTAATAGTAGATTTTGCGTTTTTGGTACCAATAAGCTTTAATCTATCTATCCATAAATATATTTTCCCATTATTATACTAATTAATGTCGAGATGATAAAATGGCCGCATAACTATTCATCACATAGTATAAAACCAAGTCGCTTTCCTGTCTGTTTCTTTGTATGTATGTATGCCTAGATCTTTAAAACCACGCAACGGCATTCGATATGGTTTTTTAGTAGATAGGGTGATTCAATTAGAAGGTTTATATGTATATCTAGTTGTTAATAATTCTAATCTCGATCTTACTAATCTAGTGACGTACGTGTTATCAATTAAAACAATAAATCGACATCGATAGTTAGCTTAATTATCCGTACAATTTGTAACAAAGCCTGCCATTAGTCAGAGGATTCAGCCGTTGGACGGTCGCATGTTAAATAGCACTAACATTACCTAAATATCAGGGTTCAATCAATAGATAGGCAATAAAATTGATTGATTACTAAGTCACTTTGCAGTTATAATGATTTTTCCTTTGTAATGAAAATATTTATAAAGTTTATGGAGTGAAAGATTATTACTTAATCATATGGCGTCTTAAATAGGCCACAGAAGATTACAGGTTAGTAAAAATAAAAGATGATTGCAAAACGAGAAAAGAAAAAGCATAGGTTTTAATAGCTTAAAGGCATTAATAACTTAAATACCACTGAAAATTCTCTTGCATTAAAAGCACGAAAAGATAGTCATTCAATAATGGAATCTATGGTACTAATCCCCTCGAACAAATTTGAGGTCAATAGAGTGATTGACGAATTAAAGCTGGATTGTGCGCCGGGAATTGACTGTATTACATCAACAGTCCTTAAAACTTGTAGACTTTATTTAGTAGATATTCTAGTACACGTAATCAACTTAAGCTATGAAACAGGGGTTTTCCCTAAGATCCTGAAAACTGCCATTATATGTCCCATTTATAAATCAGGAGATAGGAAACAACCAACTAATTACCGACCTATATCACTGCTGAGTGCACTATCTAAGATTCTAGAAAAACTAACTAACAATAGGTTAACTCAATATCTAGAAAATAAACGGCTGATAAGTGAAAAGCAGTATGGCTTTCGCAGAGGGAGATCCACTGATGACGCAGTGCTTAACCTGACATCTAAAATAGTCTCACATGTAGATGGAAATGACCACTGTCTCGGTGTTTTCCTGGATCTGCAGAAGGCTTTTGACAGCGTTTCGATTCCTATTTTGCTGGCACGTCTCGAAAACTTGGGAATTAGAGGGAATGTTCTGCAGTGGTTCCAGGACTATTTGTGTGATAGATCGCAGGTTGTCAAGATTCGGAGCCACTTCAGTAACAGTCTCAAGTCCACCTACGGCATTCCCCAAGGTAGTAATTTGGGGCCGACTTTGTTTTTGATATACGCCAATGAGTTGAATAAACTCGACATACAGGGTGCTGATATACAGATGTTTGCCGATGACACTGTCATCTTGTTTAATGGCAAATCATGGGACGATGCTCAACGCCTTACCGAAATAGGTATGGCTAAAGTTTCGGCCTGGCTAGAGGATAGTTTGCTGTCTCTGAATACTAGTAAGACCAAATTTATGTGTTTTAGCAAAACTGTAGTTCGCTCGCCAAGTACAAATAATCAAATTAAAATCCATGTTTTCCCCTGTAACCGGTCGATAGATGGTGACACGCAGAGATGTAGCTGCCCAGTACTGGATAGAGTATCAGAAATAAAGTATTTGGGAGTTTTCATAGACGACAAGATGAAGTGGGGAAAACACATAAGCTACATATCAAAACGTCTTAGAAAACTAATTTACATTTTCAAGGAGTTGCGTCAGCTATCAAACAGAGATCTTCTTATACAGACATACAAGGCCTTGGCGGAATGTATAGCATCCTATTGCATAACGTCATGGGGTGCTGCTGATAAGAGTCACCTCATCGAAGTTGAGAGGGCACAGAGGGCTGTGTTAAAAGTACTTTTACGTCTTCCATTCCGGCATCCTACGGTGTCTGTATACGCAAATGCTAAGGTCCTATCAGTGCGCAAGCTCTTTGTGTGTCAGTGCATTCGGAAATTTCATAAAACTACTGAATCAATTCCTTTCACTGGAAAAAGGAGAGATCATAAAGTCATTGTTCCCAGAGTTCATAGCAAATATACTCGCAATACCTACTGTTTCCAGGCTCCCAGACTCTACAACATAGTCAACTCGGTATACAATATTCGATCCCTAAACAATTTTGAAGTCAAACATAAAATAAATCAATGGTTACATCCACTATCCTATGATGAAACTGAAGATTTATTAAAGCTGACTAATTAATAATGTAATATGTGGTTGAATATAGAAATATGCTTACATTGCTTATTCTATTCTAATAACGTTCTCCAACACATCAATTAATCATCTTTTGGATTGCATAATTGTCATACTTGTTATCAATTGAGGCAAGGGATTGGTCTACTTTATGGATTTTGTTATTATTATTATTTATTTTGCTCGGTTCTATTGTAATTGTGTAAATTAAATTCAGTTTATATTGGACATTCACTTGTGTGTATCAAAACTGAATCTTAATATTAAATGAATTGAATTTGCTAATTGGTTCCTGTCAAATGGTCAGTAATTAATAGATGTATTAACTTGAATTGCATGACAGTAATGTTGAATGTAATATTATTATAATGTTGAATGTAGTATTGATTATAATGTTAAATGTAATATTAATAATTATTGTAATGTTGAATGCAAAATAATTGTCACATGAAGGGAAGAACTATCATCTGACATACAGTTAACGCTAGTTCAGATGTTAGGGTTCATAATTATTTGTGAACATTTAATTATTGCAATAAATGATTTATTATTATTATTATTATTTATCTAAAACATTTTGTTTTTCTCCCTTCTTGAGGGGTAAAAGAAACACGGGCCGAAGCCAAGTGCAATATTTTTAGGTGTCAATTGATAAAAATTTGCGGGATTATTATTATAGGTATACGAATAAATTTAACATGTATGAGGATTAATAAATTCTAAACGAAAATATAATTAAAGTTAATAAAGAGATTTCTTATCCATGTTCATTTAGTACCTACTTCTTGAGGTAAAATTATGATTTTAATGAATAAAATAGGATCAAAATATTGAGGCGATATATATCAAAGGGACCACGTCATGATCTCATTAATCGATTTCCCAAACACCGAAAGAGGAGTTTAATTATTTTATCGCTATTTTTTTTATGGATTTTACCTGTAGGTTTAGACTCGATAAATAACAAAAAGCAAAGCGCTTCGTTCTCAATTATCGATACAATTTACATTATACCTACCTACATCTCTATAATCGAGGCCTGCTATCATTAGCTTACAGGCATTGAAAGGGATTTAATCTCCAAAAATGAACACGTCGACATCATTTGATTCCGTTATGCAAATAAATAAAATTCCTTTCATAAGCGAACAATTTCACAAAGGTTTTGGCAGCTTTTGTTTATCGCATCGAATCCGGACCTGTAAACTTCGTTCCATAAATGTTTATTGTGGATAATGTAAAAATTAAATGTACATTTATTAAAGCTTTGTTTGTTTGTACGAAAAATGTTTGGTTGGAATTGGCTTTGTTTATACTAAAGACACATCAAATTCAGAGTGTTTGATGATATTACAGTGCATATTTATAGGTACTATTTTTACGGTTTCGTAGTCAACAAGAATTCTTAAAGTTCCGTGTTGTCCGTCTGTCCGTTCGCGGCTTATTCTAGGTATTACTCTTATATTTTTACCCGACTGCGCGACGCAAAGGAGGGTAATGTGTTTATCGGTCTATGTATGTATGTATGTATGTATGTATGTATGTATGTAAGTATGTATGTATGTATGTATGTATGGATGTTTCTATGTGGCGTTCTAGAGGCCAAACGCGTGGACCGATTTTGATGATTCATACGTCAATCGATTCGTATTAATCTGGCGAGTGTGACTAAAGACATGACAGTAATCCAAAGTAACTTATGTCCCCACCAGACGCCATATTGTCAAAATTAAAAAATCCAAAATCGTCATAGTATGTCAAGATGGGTATCGTTGAATAGGTTTTTAAAAATAAATATTAGGTTTCTTTCACCATTTTTCATTTTAAAGAACCGTTTAGGAAATATAACGGTTTAAAGTTAACTTACAATTAGGTATTCTTGCTTTTTGTTACTAACGAACAAGTTTTTATTTTTGTTAAGTACGTAGTTACGCTTGGAACTATCAAAGTATAAGCCGTGATGGTACAGGTGACAGAAATTTATTGAAATAAACTAAAAAAATATTTACATAAATTTGAAAAAATAAAAAAATAAAAACCTACCAACTGAATAAAAGCCTAAGAACATTTAGGTACTAAAAAAGTTAAAAGAATAATAATAAATTTAAACAATAAATAACTAAACCCTAACTGACATAGAATCTTACTAATATTATAAACGCGAAAGTTTGTATGTAAGTATGTATGTATGTGAGGTTGTTACTCTTTCACGCAAAAACTACTGAACCGATTGCGATGAAATTTGGAATATAGGTAGCTGGGGACCTGGATTAACACATAGGCTACTTATTATTCCCGCGGGAACGGAACTTACGCGAGTGAGACCGCGAGGCGCAGCTAGTACATTATAACCCCGTAATGAAATGAATAGATTACGAGACTTACCTACCATCAATAAATGAAAATAACTAAAAAGCGTAAAATAAAAAAAATAATTTATAAAAAACAAAAAACCCGACTGCGTAAAAAACTTGATTAAAAAATACGCGTAGAAACAACAAAAAAACTAAAAAGAAAAAAACAAGCCCAGTAATTTGAAATTACGCTAAGTAAAAATAATTTGTAATCGATACACACGGAACACATAATAAATGAGTAAAAAATTACTCACAGTCGGGACCCATTGGAAAAATTAGATTGGTAAAATGAATGGGTCCCGACTGTGAGTAATTTTTTACTCATTTATTATGTGTTCCGTGTGTATCGATTACAAATTATTTTTACTTAGCGTAATTTCAAATTACTGGGCTTGTTTTTTTCTTTTTAGTTTTTTTGTTGTTATCTTTCAATATTTCTTAGTATTGCAGTAGTTACTCAAGCGCGATTTTTTCTAGTTATTCGCAAAAATAACCAAGTTGAATGACAAAATGTAATTTTATTATGGTATTTGTTGTTTTTTTTTGCAAACATCTAAAAAAACCTTGTGTTTCTATCAAGTTTAATAACAATCAACGTATCATGTTGATTGTTATTCAGTAGGGTTCGGGTGAAAATGTACCAAAGGTACTAAGGTATCACGAAATATTCAATAATATCGCGTTGATATTTAATTTATTCACGATATAAAATCAAATACACAAATTACTTCTGTTATGGAATTTGATTTTGTTTTGTTTTTGCGAAAATCTATAAAAAAGCATTCATAATTCTATCAAGTTTAATAACAATCAACATATATTAGATTTTCGGGTCTAGATCGCGTTATATCAACAAAATTATTTTAAATTTATTAAATAAAGTCCCAGTCCCAGTCTTCCCGGGACCACGGCCGGTGTAATCCGTTTGCCGAAACGTCGGGGTAATTTTTAAATTTATTTACTAAATTAAAATAATTTTGTTGATTTAACGCGATCTAGACCCGAAAATCTAATATTTAATAATAATGAAAGGAAATCGTGTAAGTTTAAAAAATATAATCAACATATACCTACATCAGTAGGTTTCGCGTGAAAAGGTACCAAACGTACTAAGGTATCACGAACCATTCAATAATATCGCATTAATAAATTATGTATTCGCGATATTAAATCAAATACACAAATGACTTCCGCGCTGAGCCACAGAATATAAGGAAACCAAAATTTCGCTTTTATTATATTTAAACTGGTTCTTGACGAACAATATTAATAAATAATTCAACTAAATAGCTATCATCAAACAAAAGTGGTATAAAATGTAACATTATACAGAGGAAACCCGAGCAAACGGAGCAAACAATGATGAAATCTTGCTATACGGAGGTAAATATCTTGAGCCTGGCGTGACAGCAGACCACTCACTTTCAGTCGCAGAAGTTTCTACTTATTTATATAATCGTGCTATAATAGAAGTACTTAGTATAAGTACTTTAATAGTAGGTACATAGTGACAATAAGTTATATAATTTCTTCCATAGTTTTCGCGATTTTGCATAATAAAACACTTATTTACAGAGTTTAATCGCGTTTTTATTCATGATTTTAAACGAACCGAGCTTTCGCCAACTTTACAGTTGGCTTTAACAAAGGTTGACAAAAACCTCGATTCGTTTAAAAATCATGAATAAAAACGCGATAAAACCCGGTAAATAAAGTGTTTTAATAAACTATATTTTAAGTTTTTACCACGATTTGAGCTAATTATCCCGCTTTTTAGAAACCTATACATTTATTTATTGTAAGTATAACATAATATTCTAGAGCGTTGTTATCGCAAAAACTGCTGAACCGATTACAATGAAACTCGGCATGTAGATAAGTATTTCACTAATATAAGCATAGATTTCCTTTCAAAGGTTGCCTGGAAGAGATCGCTTTTGGCGATAAGGCCGCCCATTGTACCTAATTCTTTTTTTTATATAGTGTTAAGTATATTAATAATAAAAATTAGTTTATAGTTTATAGGTATGTCACTTAAATGGTTTTTTTTGTAATTTTTGATGTATTTATTTTGTGTTTTTTATTTTGTTTGTTTTAATTTTGTACAATAAAGAGTTAATCTAATCTAATCTAGTCTAATAGATTGATTAAGACATGGCACCAATAATATTTTAACATAACCTCCAATGTTCTAGCTGATTCATTTTTTTCTTAATACCTACCTAAATATTTTCGAGTCTACAAGTGTCAGGCGTTTTGATGTAAACTGTAAGTGTGAAAACATTTGTTACTAAAGAAATAAGTTTCTGAAGAAGTGAAATAAAGTAAAAGCTACTTTTATTGAAATCGGCCGACAAAAGTCTATGGTCTGAAAGCTTCGAAACTCCATTAAAATGTATTGTCATTGTCATGACTTCGTCAAGTTAGATTAGAGAAGTACCCATTTATGTCGACGTTAAATTCTTGTATTTTACAAACAATTGAGGCAATCATATTAAAATTATTGTATTTATTAATAAGTCTTTCGGGTTCAGCTACTCTTTTATTATAAGCTTTATCAATTGAAATAGGCAGTTACTTATCTCATTTGTATTGTATTTGAGCGCTCTTGGCGTAGTGGTAGATAGCCTGACTTTCATGCCGAAGGTCGTGGTGTCGTATCCCGGCCGCGCACCACTGTCATTTTCTTTAAGAAAAAAATATGTGCTCTATTAACATCGCTCTTATGGTAAAGGAAAACATCGTCGGAAACCCACGTCTTAAAATTACGCACAAAGGCCCAATAGTAGGGCTAATTGTGAAAACACACAGTTAAAACTTTAACTCAGTATTGTATTGGGTATTATGAATTCTGACTGCTGTTGCGCTGGCAAATTAAAGAAATATACGTTGTGTTGTTTACAAGAAAACATTTTGGACTATTTAGAAACGTCGAGGGTCTCAACACTCAAATTAAATAAAACGAAATAAAGTGTAGCAACACCATTTTCATAATTCAAAGAATAAATATGCCAACTCGCTTAATCTCGCAAGACATAAACGAAAACCTTTTTATATTTCAAAGATTTGAGATACTTAAGGCCCATCACACATTCGGCTTAAAGGAAAACATTAAATGCTACTTTCATTATTTGACGCTTAAATGCAGGTGAGGGTTTAATCTCCTTTGTCGAGACTTATTGCCTCTGAAGTCTGAAAGCTTTCGCCTTTTCCCGCGGACTTATAAAAACCGCAATATTCAAATTATTTATTGTACTACGTTTAAAATTTTCTCGCCCCGTTTTGTAACAATGAATATTTTAGGGAACAATTTCTGATTCGAGTTCTCTCGAACATTTTAAGCTGCTAAAAGCTGTTTGAAGTTGCTATAATGTGCAGTAATTATGGTGTTCTGTGGTAACTAAGTCTTATCTAGATGCCTTCGTTTACAAACCAGATGAAAGTTAATTATTATCTGAATTAAACTCATTTTCCAGTTTTAATGGCCTTATTTTTATTAACAGCATTGGTGCAATGCCGTACCGACGTCTGTAATTAAGTGTATGCAAAGACACTGTAACGTTGGTACGGCATTGCTACAATGCGCTATATCGAAAACCAGATTTCAATCGGATAAGTAGTTTTTAATTGTATAAGAAACAGACAGATAAACAGACAGACAGACATTTATTTAAAAATTATATAATTTTGTTCTACTACTTTTTCTTAGCTCTCTAGACAACTTTTTTTAAAATTTACGTCCAATTACAGAGTTTTCGTCCTCTCTTCCTTTATTATAAGAAGAATAGATAGAAGATAGATATAGATTGCAGCGAAGAAATGGGATAGGATCTGCGAATACCTACTGGAACAAATTTCAAATCGTTTTCTTCTTTAAGTATCAAAACGCCGCTGCAAAAACATTCCTCCAAAAATTTCTTATTATCTTTTACCAGCACTAGTAGTACTAGTAAAAAACAATATAGTACCATAAAGAAGATGAAGTAAATAAATAAATATTGCACGACATTACACACAGCGCCATCTAGCCCCAAAATAAGCACTAAGGCTTATACTATGGGTACCAAACAACGGATATACTATACATATTATACTATTTTTTTGTAAATACATACATATCATACATAGAAAGACCAGATACAATTATTTATTTTTAAGTATAATTTTTTGCACCCGGCGGGAATCGAACTCGCAACCTTCTGCATTGCAGTCAGTCAAGCGTTCGCCCGACGCGCCACAGAGGTCGTTAGACAAATACCTCGTTTAATATACGTCTTACCTTATCTTTAAATGTAACCATATTTGGTACCTATGTAGTTACGTTGTTATAGAGCTTATGAGTCTCCCAGTTTCCATCAGGAGGCAATTTAACGCCAAGTCTCTGCAAGATGTCGCTGTTATACTTCACATCACATATAACAAGGTAAACTTTGCTTTTGTAAAATATGTGGGTAATGTAATTAGGTGCGTTAGATAAACTGTTCTGTTGGAGAGTTCCCTTTGAAGTTCAGATTACAAAATATTTCATATCTCGAACTCTTTTTTACTAACGTTTGTCTTTGTCCATTTCTTGTAAGGATCTTTTGATGTTCTGTCAAAATATATCTACAGGGTGTTCTGACCATTTAAGCTGTAAGGTTTGTACTAGACGTCTAGGCGAACAACTTTGTATCTGATCTGATTTTGGTCTATCTATGTATTATGTATGTATTGACTACTTTTGTTTTACGACTTTTGGAAATTCAACTTTTTTTTTCGAATGTTTTGTTGTTTCAATCAAAAGCAATTAAAGTTTTGATTGTAATAAACCAAACTAAATATAAAAACGACTTAAGGATGACTTAAGAAACAGCTGATTTTCCAATAAACTGTAAACTTAAAATTTTCGAAAACTACTTCGAATTTCCAACAGTTGTTCGCATGAACAGTTTTTCTGTGCTCGGACCATCCTGTACCTATTATGAAAATATTAGTAAGTATTTCCTTATCGTTTTTAAAATAGGGTTTGGAAACAAAAGTCAACTGGAGCACAGTCTAGAGCTTCGTTAACAGCTAACAAAAACTATTTAGATAGGTACCTACAAACACTGCAACTTGAAGACACCCTAAAACACCTAAACTAATACACGTAAACAAGAAGTTTCGAGGGTGCATCGAAGCGGAACAATCCTTACATAAACAATACAACGTTCTACACGAAAATTCGAACCATTACCTCTCAATTAGTTTTAGTTAACTCGAGGATTGCACTTCAGGCATTCGTGCATAAATTAGTCTTGTTAAGTGCAGTACAGGATTTTAATCCTCATATTTCGTCTGCTACGAGCTTCGGCATATCTTTTCAGGTCGAAAATGAATTGCACATGAGCTTGTTTGCGCAAGCCACATTAGACTTTATCATTATGAAATCACAGGTCAACTTTGCGTGTGATGTGAGTTCGATAAGCAATTTCAAAACGTCGTAGAGTTGCATTTAGGTTTGACGAAATAGAACCTTATTTTATTGGTAAATTGAGATAGATTTCAAGGTACAGATAGAAGTTTGTTAGACGTTATTTTACGCATGTTGAGATATTTAATGGTGCTCATTACTGGTGAATGAAATCGGATTACGAGACGGCAACTAAGCTTGATCTCTGACTAAAGTATGGGGGTTTAAATTTTTAATGAATATTATCGAACTTTTTGATATACATCCCGTTACGGAATCAGATTTGATTTTAAAGCAATTTTCAGGTTAAGAGCTCGGCTTTTATCTCGTTAAGTATTTTGAATGTATAAATGTCGATTTAAGTAAGAAGGTATTAAGAATCTTTAATTCTTTATGGTTTAGGTTTTCAAGGTATCAAAATTGCAATAAGTAATTGTTTTTTAATGTGTTGGACCCACACTCAGGGAATTCAAAATTGAAAAAAAAACACTGGCATGTTATGTAATTCTGGTAATATAGAACTCTTGGTTTACGGTCGTTGTGTTTTTAATATTATTTATCTAAATAGACACCTATCATGTGTGGCGGAGATGTAAATTCTTAGTTGAATTATGTTCATTTTGAGATTTCTATTTAATTAACCTAGCTTAAATAAAAAGAAATCATAGATAAATTGTGTCTGTATTTTTATTGTTATTTTTCCTATCGAAAACATGCCTAAAACGAAAAACACATCTAGTAATGTAGAAAAAATCCGGGCGGCATTATGTAACTGTGGTAATTAAAAGGCCTCTGTGGCGCGTCGGGCGAACGTCCGACTGCAATGCAGAAGGCTGCGGGTTCGATTCCCGCAGGTTGCAAATATTTATGCTTAAAAATAAATATTTGCATCTAGTCTGAGTGTCTATCTATGTAAAATATGAAGGTATTGACAAAAAAGTATAATATTTAGTATATCCGTTGTCTAGTACCCATAGTACAAGGCTAGTGCTTAGTTTGGGGCTAGATTGCGCTGTGTATGTAAAGTTGTGTAATATTTATTTATTTTTAAATGTACGAATGAACATGGAATGAATTCCAATGCGCTTCTATGTACTGATTGTAACTCTATTTTAGCGTTTAAAAGTAGAAGAAAAGAAGACTCGTATAAAATCGTCAGTTAGTATTAAAATATCCAACTGCTTACAAAATCATAAGTTTACAAACTACGTCAAAAGACTATTTAAGTACAAGTAAACAGTGAAACAATCGGTGTCGTTTGTCCTACCATAACTTTAAGAAAACTTTTAAACAGAGCCAGGAAGCCTCTTTGTATTTTAGTAGTTGTAATTTCCTCACAGACGAAGCCAGCGACAATCCCGACTTATCTTTGTTCCTTGACAACACTTTCCCCAGGGCCCGGGTCTATTTTTACCGGCTATATAATGAACTCTATTTCGATAATGTTAAAGTTCATATTCGATAAAAAATGATTTGCACCATGATTCTAAGCGACATACCAGGATTTATACAGTAAGTTCTAAAGTTTGTAGTTTTCATTTGTTATGAGTTGATTGTGTTTGCAATGTGTGTAGGTACACAGAGGAAAAACTCAATTTACCTAGTAACTGTGCCCCTCAGGTTTACCTAGTACAGTGTACCTTGTAATTGTGGCAATAACACAGATTCTAAGGCTGAAATCTATACGTAGTCCGTACTTTGACTTTGCTAAGCAAAAACTTTTTGTTATGAAAAAAAAAAACAAATAAACAATTTTCGGTATTTATAAAACGATCTTCGCAAATAATCCAAAGTGTGTGCTTAGTGAAGTCAAAGTTTTACAAATTTAGAATGTAAATCAATCAAAAATAAAGAACTAAATTTTGCTTCTCTGTTATGACTATTAGGCTCTTTTTATTTGTTTCGTATTTTACAAAATAAATTTCAACTTTATATATCAATTGAAAGTTTATGCTTAGTTTTTGCTAAGCTCAGTCTGAGCAAAGTTAAAGTACGAACTATAGATTTCAGCCGTAGTTTTAAGAATTGCATTTTAGATAGGCAAACAATGTTTCGTTTTGGTCCAGACCGAAAAGAACCATTGTGGTAAGTAAAGAAACTTAAAAATGACACTATTTTTTTACATGATTCGGTTAGAACTAACGCTTTCTTGTATTCGCGACGGGCGGTAGCGATGTGCCGTCGCCAAAACTTATCAGTGTGCATGTTAGCTAAATACCAGAGTAGGATGCTAAAACAGTCTCGTAAATATACCTTAATTCTAAGTAAAGCTAACGCAAGCGTAAATTAGGTAACAGTCTAACACAATCTGTGTTTTTCGCGGTTTTCTAACGCCCCTAACATATGATAGTAACCAGTCTGGCTCCCCACAGAGAGAGACCTATAAATTTCCCACGAATGCATCTATCCGGCAGTTCATGTATTTACACCAGAATTCACGTATTACAGTTTGAATGGAAATCGCCAGAAAATGCAATATCGCATTCTTACAAGTATTTTTCCTAAGTTTTGCGATGCAAACGTTTCCACGAATAGTTTATGCATGCACAGTTCAGTTTAACTGTTCGAGTTAGGTACTGCATGCATTTTTGCGAGTTCGGCTGTTGTTTAACGCCAATTTAAAAACGAAGATAGAACAAAACTAAACAATTATGTATATAAACAACACAACACGACAACCAATTAGAAAAACGAGGGAAAAACACAGTAGACAAACATTAAACATAAATTTCCTCCGGGAACAAATCCTCTCATTTTTGTGTTCCTTAAAAGCATGTTATAAATCGTTGCTATAAATAAACCGTCTGTTGGGTTAGCATTTTGTAAGTTTGTACGTTGAAACAAAGACATCACGTGCCAAGAGATGATAAAATAAATTTTGAACATCGCCATTACAAAGCTAATGGGCTGTATCTTGAATGGTAGAGAATAAAAGATCCGTCGATTACAAACTTTATGTTTGCAATCTTCCCTTCTACCGTTTCCCGTCTCCGTCCGCGTCGCCCTCTGAACCTTGTGGACCTTGAAATGAATTTGTGCGAAACGAAAACAAATTGACCTCGCCAAGACCAACATTGGTTCCTGAAAAATAAGGAACTACGTTTCAGTCGCTATATTTTTCTGGCTTGCCTTGATTACTTTTAAAACGAGAGTAAAAACGAAGTTTTTAGTTTCGTAACAAAATGCCGCAAAAAAATAATACCGGAGACTCCCATTTAAATAAACATATATACTAGAGTAGAAAATAACTAGGTGTTTCTTCAACTACTTATCAGGAACTATTAGTTAATCTTGTTTAATTATATAGATATCACTATAAAAATGTGTAGTATGTGTGTAAAACAATTAAAATTGACTATGACTATTTTTAAGATCCATGTTTGTATGCCCACGTGGTAGGACTAGAGATTCTTAAATTATGTATCCCATCTATTTGTACCTAGATCCACAAACAATAACTCATTTCATCACTTAATTTCAATCATTTCAACCTACTCGGTGGACCGACGACATTGTGGCGGTCGCGGGGTGTGGTCGTACGGGGGAGGCCTATGTTCAGCAGTGGACGGTTAAGGGCTGAGATGATTTCATTTCAATTAGTATAAAACAAAGTCCTTTTTTTCGTGTTTTTTACTGTCCGTTTTTTCAATTCTTCTAAACCATGCAGCGGCACTTTGGTACGATACACTTTGGCATTAGAATAGGTACATTTCATTCCCGTGCAAAGCCGTAGTATAGGACTTACAGCAAACTTAAGAATCTATAAAATGAATACTAAGATCATATAACAGATTTAGTTTCAGATGCACCAAAATTCCGTGTCGTATTTGTATATAATGACCTTAATACAACAAAGTTTGTCTCTCCGTATGCGAGAGCCTAATAAAAAGGTTTACCTAGTAGGTTCATTAAATAGGTATCTACTTTTTTATACTTCGGGAAAAGAAAATAGGAAATTTTGGATCAAAATGGACTTAATTATCTTCGTATCGAGCGAACATTAATTTTGTCGGCTTTAGAGACTATCGAGAAAAAGGTATTTTCTGCTCTTTTAAGCTGTTCTCTCGATTTAACATTTTGGTTTTAGTCTTATTTTTGACCAAAGAGTTATATACCTACTGATGAAGAATTTCTTGTACAATTTTGATTTTCTTGGGTAGTATTTTACAAAAATGTTATTTTTGTATTTCTATACCTTAAATATTTTTTGCGCCTGTTGGTCTATTTGAATCCAGGCCGACCGTGCACCATTGTCTTTTTCTTTAAGAAAAAGTCATGTAAGCTAATAACTTCGCTCATACGGTGAAGGAAAACATGGTGAGGAAACCGAAATATCCTAGGACTCACCACGGTCTGAAGACAAAGATCATTGTAACTTGATCGAAACGTCGAGGAAAGAAAATAAATAACAATACGCGGTTAAGACCCGGTAAAATGTAACTAGGTATGTTAACAAATCGTGTTGAGGAGCTCATTGGCCTAGCTGTACCAGCCGATCTTGAATGGTTGTGCAGGTTAAGCAACGCTTGACGCGGTCATTACTTGGATGGGTGACCTAAAATTTGTGTGGCAAAAAATAATTTTCTCGAGCTCCTCCGTGTTTTGGAAGGCACGTTAAGCAGTTGGTTCCGGTTGTTATCTCTGATAACAGTCGTTAGGTCAAGTTAGAGGCCTTAAGGCGATCTGAAAAACTCTAACACCAGGTGAGCCACACCACTACACGAAAAGAAGAAGAAGAACAAATCGTGTGAATTTAAAAGTTTATACATAAAAAGTTTGCCGAATACTATCAAACACTACCTACAAAATAAATGCTTTCTA
This sequence comes from Idaea dimidiata, assembly GCA_949358125.1. Taxonomy (NCBI): domain Eukaryota; kingdom Metazoa; phylum Arthropoda; class Insecta; order Lepidoptera; family Geometridae; genus Idaea; species Idaea dimidiata. The sequence continues at coordinate 5,493,453 of OX442339.1, read as the reverse complement.
AAGTTTGATTTATATTAATTAAAAGATTGTGACGTTTTTATTGCGTGGTGTTTTTTATTGGACCGATAGGTACCTATCTATCTAGAAATAAAAAAAATTAGGCCTTAGTTGAATTTTTCGAAATTCGGAATACATACCTACCTAGAATACACATAGACAAACCCAGTGACTGCGTTCTTCCTCAATGCAATTTTTAATACAAAATCTACGCGCTATTGTACAACATAAAAACTTATTTCCTTTCGTCATTTATAGGAGCAAAATCTTTCAATAACAGTTTTTGTTAATGAGCTACGCAGTACGCGAGTAATGGGAACACTGCAAATGCATTACTATGTCATTAACGGTAGGTAGGTACCTATACCTAACTGTTCGGCAACAGTAACATTAATATCAAAGCTAAATGGCTGGGGCTATTACCTAGTGCGCCATTTGCGTCTGGTACCGAATAGGTAGGTACCTGGTACCGATAACTAATTGTTTTCCGAATATATTAGCTATAAAGGTTATATTCTAATGTCTTGCATAATGCCAATATAAATTGTAGATACTCATAGTTATAATTCTTACGGACGACTACTAAATATATAAATAAATATTACACAACATTACACACAGCGCAATCTAGCCCCAAACTAAGCACTAGGCTTGTAATATGGGTACTAAGTACTAGACAACGGATATACTAGTATACTTTTTGTTATTGTAAATACATACATATTAGAGGATTAAATTGAGGTATATTTATTTAGCAGCTTCTAAATTCAAATTTAGTAAGTAGATATGGGATTTTTTGAGATTAACAGCTGCTTAAATCTTTAAGTAGCTCTCTAAATTTTGAGCAGAGTTTCAGTATTCAATCGCCTATCCAAAGGTGCCAATTAAAGGTGAAATGAAAAACGAAACAAGTAAATTGCTTTTAGCGGTAAGGTGGCGTGCGTGTAGTAGATTTTGATATATACAAGGTGTAACGGGTTAGCCCTTTTAATCCGAAAGAGGGTTGTTCTAGACGTCTAGGCGAACAACTTTTGTTCTACGACTTTTGGAAATTTGAAGTACTTTTCGAAAAAAATTGGTGTAAAGTTTACTTGAAAATCAGCTGTTTCAGAGAGTTCGAGGTCATTGACCCTATGTTGTCCTTTTATTTAGTTTGGTCTACTACAATTAAAACTTCAATTACCTTTATTTTCAAAAACAGCTGTTTTTTCAGTGAAACAAATTCTCACAATTTAAAAAAAAAAGTTCTAATTTTCAAAAGTCGTAGAACAAAAGGTGTTCGCCTAGACGTCTAGAACAACCCCCTTTCGGATTAAAAGGACTTACCCGTTACAAATTGTATTTATGTATATACAATGAAGTGTCACCTAGTCCTTTTTATGCAAAAATAAGGAAAGGGTTACATTTATAGGGCCTATCTTTGTAATATTTTTTATTTTACATACTATTGGACGCATTTAATTAACAGTAGATAAATTATCTCCATCTAATTGAACGATAAAACTTAAAAGTTGGCTCTCAATAAAAACTGAAACCACTTCGGAACGAAACTTCTGTTAAAGTGTATCTTAAAAATTGATAAGGGGCATTTAAAAGATGAGAGATCGTTTAATTATTTGTTCGAAGCGTTGCCAAATAGGTGCTTGGCTTCAACGCCTCGGGTGTCGTTTTAATTTTCCGCTAGCCTTCAGATTTATATGTCTTCACTCGGGGCCCGTCAATTTTCACGATTTTTTAATTTGAACGCCACACTGATTTTGAAAAGGTACGTTTATTTATTTTCCTTTTATTTTCTAAGGAGATCATTTTGCCCTGCCATGATGTCTTATCTTCAGCTAAAAAATATAATATTAAAAAAATATTAAAAACTAACATCAAAAAAATGAAAAGAAAGTTTTTATTATTATTTGTGGTTTTTTAAAGTAAGTATATAGTCGGGGTTGTTTTTTTTTTTTTTGAGCAACCAAAGGACGATAACATAATATCGAGAAACGATCATGGAAGGCCAGTTTATTTTATCGTTACCTAATTTTTATTTATTTATTTTATTTTTTAGGTACTTTGTACCTAAATCTAAGTCTAAGCCTAAGTCTAAATAGATAGACAGGGAAACATACTTATATTCTTAAATTTCATCGCTCGGGGTAGGAATTCGCTTGGAATTATTATTACATTTTAATCTTAATTGCGTGTTTTTATTAGTTTTCTTACCTCGACGTTTCAACCATGTTACAATAGTCTTGGTCGCGAGCGGACTCCCTCCTCCCTTTAAGACCCGGTAAAATGTAACTATGTTAACAAATCGGTTAATAAGCTGGGGTACAGACCCGGAGACGCGAGTTCGAGCCTCGACACAAGTGAATTTTTAAAGATGTATTTTGCCATTAAAATATTTCTGGTGTCGGTTTCGCACATATGCGAACGCCCAGAGGGGCTAGTGTGAGTAACTCACACTTGCCCTACTGAACGCAGTTACGCACGTAACTTTTTATCAAAGAAAAATACATTGGTGCGCGATCGGCCTGAATTCGAGCCCAAGACCCTCGAAATTAAAGTCGGGGTAACTACCACTAGACCAACAGCGCTCTCAGCGTTTGCAAAAACGTCGGGGTAATTTTAAATTTACTAACGCGATTAAGGCCCGAATTTCTAATAGTAATATAGATTAGTTATGCAATACGTGCGTGCAATGAAATTGCATAAGCTCACTTCATATAGGTACCTAATATTATGCAGTCTGTGCCTCAGGCAGGTAATCTCAATGGCACAGGAATTACCCACTCCTATGATAAAGCACACATTTGATTTCACCGATAGCCTCATTCATGTTCACTGAATGAACACTATTAAATCTCCTAATTATAATGCACTAAGCTGACATAAGCTTCTGTAACTCCCTTACTTATAAAATATTATTTACACATGACTAAGTTATGTGACGTTTGTCTCTGTCTGTCAACTTTAAGACTTCATGTGACAGTAGAAGACAAACAATACATGGTTATGCAGCGCATTAATTAGCGTTTATAAGTAAGGGGGTAAATGTTTTCAAAAGAAAATATTAGTGCCAAGATTTTTTTATGTTTTCGCGACGCTGAGTTATCTTTAAACTGATCGTTTTTAGAGTCATCTCTACTTCCCCTTTAAAAACCAAGTGGTTGTACTTGGACACATTATAATAATATATATTCACGATAGTAGTACATAAATAATTAAGTTTAAAGGAAGATTATAACAGCTGAGCTGTCTTTTCAAATTTACGTGTAATTGAAAGAAATAAAAAGTAAAATTGCGAACGAATTCGTTAGATATTACATACTCGTACTAGGTGTAGGTAGGTGGTAGTTGGAACCACTTTTCCAAATTGCAATCCTTGTTATTTTTGGAAACTACGAATGCGCGTGACCCAACAAGACACGTACTTGCCCATTTTTTTTAAATTTCCTATTACCTTTTGTTTTTTTTTCTAAAGTTACAAATTATTTAACCATTTGGTGGTCATTGGTCAATTTGGTGGCCTCGGTAGGCATTGAATTATGGTAAAAGCATCTTTTCAATACTAAAATTTATTTAGTGTGGATATGATACATGATCACAAACTTCTTGTGATTTCTTCTCATCGGAGGGCGCGTTCCGAAACCACAAGACACTTAAATCATAGTTTTAAGTAGACGTGTCAAAATGATAATGTATACACGAATGAGGCTATTGGTATACGAGTTCTATTTGACTACTAAACACATCTATCTATACTTATAATAAAGAAAGAGAGGACAAAAAGTCTGTACTTGGAAGTAAATAAAAAAAAGTGGCCTGGGGGACTTAGGATAAGTAGAAGAACAAACTTTAAAATTCATGACTGTTGTCTGTTTCTCTATTTCTCTGTCTATTCCTTATACATTTAAAACTACTAATCAGATTGAAATTTGGTTTTTAATATTAGATAGTTCTATTTTCGAGGAAGGTCGTGGTATATTTTGCATCGAAATCCAATTAGTAGAACCCGAGTAATTTACGAAAAAGTGCAACCGCTCGGCCGCCCGCGCCCGTGATACGTGTTTTTCACTTCCGCGGGTGAAACCGCGGGGCGCAGCTAGTTGTAAAATAAGAACCGTATAGACACACATCTACAAACCCAACCTACGTTGGTCGTATATCCCCCTGCTATTTGATGTTAGATACCGTATCTATCGTATCGATTGTACGGGGACCTTCTGTTTCTGATTTTATGAGATTGGGTCCAGTTTTATTTATACTTCACTGTATTAAAAAGGGAGTTTTACAACTTGAACGACGACAGACAGACAGACTTGAAGCCTTTTGAGAGATGGGAAAATTTAATTGTAATTAGGTTCCGATCCAAGTAATAAATTTGCAGGGCTACCGAAATTCCTTATTTTATTTAGGTACTTTCTTAAAAATTAAATTGTTTCAATCGAAATGTCGATCGTGAATGCCGTGAGTCGTATTAAAAATTGGCCTTATCAGGTCAGTTCAGGCATTACGGTCGCTCATTATCCGGTTTTGGTTGCGTTTATTTTGTTTGGCAATTTTCAAACGCTCGACGTCTCGAGGACTGTACTTACAGTGCCTCGTGTTCAGGCAGCCTCGGTGGCCTCTTGAACATACCGAAAAATAGGTTTACACAGCTAGGGCTCTACAAAGTTACTCTATTTGACCAAAAAGGTCAACGTAAAGCGAGTCTTTGTTCTCTAGGTGCATAAAGTGCTCATTATAAACCTAAGGTATAAAGTAGGTAATTAAATTTTTTTGGAACTAAGGTTCTGGTAGCATACGCGGCCTTTTCGAACTAGCCACCTAGATATAACACATAAAAAAATAAAACTGAACTTTTTTTCTTCTATTTTTATTTCGACGGAAGGGTAAGGCAAAAAGTTTTAGTTAGTATAAAGCTCTACATTTTTTTTTTCAGTACTAGGCTGATGTCTGAGTTTGATAACATTGATAAAACAATTAGCGAGGAAAGATATGGCCGAAAAATCATACCATGTCACGTGATTACTGTGTAGCTCAGTGGTTAGAGCATTCGCCTGGTTAGCGAAAGGACGCAGGTTCGAATCCTGTCATGGGGATTTTTTGGAAATATATTTCCTTGCTATAAATATTTCTATGTTTAAAATGCCTTGAGCAAATATTAGGGGTTAAAGTATGAAATTGCCGATTTGTACTGAAAATCTTAATTGTTTATTTTTTAAATTTTTAACAAATTTATTTAATCAAAATAGTTGCCATTATTATGTATACATTGCTGCCATCTAATGGGAAGGTTATTAATGCCTTTGCGATAGAACTCCGACGATCTAGACTGCACAAACTGTGTGAAAGCATTTTGTACTGCCTCCTGGGAAGAAAACTTCTTGTCACGTAGATAATTGTCCAAATCACGAAAAAAATGGTAGTCCGTTGGAGCAAGGTCTGGTGAATACGGAGGATGACGAATGGTTTCTAAGTGCAGTTCCTTAAGGGTCAAAATGGTTTCTCGTGCTGTGTGAGGTCTCGCGTTGTCGTGGAGCATCGATTCATGAGTCGGGGCTGTTTTACTGCTAGTTTTGTCAACATGGTTCGGAGTTCGGCACAATAGACATCTGCCGTAATTGCTTGACCAGATCGAAGAAAACTGTAGTGAATAACACCATGCTGAGACCACCAAACAGTTACCATTACCTTTTTATTGGTAAGTTTTGCTTTAGGACACTGTTGTGGCATTTGACCTGGGGTCAGCCATTGCATTTTTCTTTTCCGGTTATCATAAAGAATCCACTTTTCATCACATGTTACAATTCGATCCAATATTCCTTCATTTCTGTACCGGTTCAACAAGGCAACACAAGTTTCAACACGCGTTTCTTTCTGCAGATCAGTCAAATCATGAGGCACCCATTTTTCGTATTTTTTTATTTTATTGATTCGACGCAAGTGAGTCAATAAAGTGGGTAAGGTAACGTTAAACCATGCCGCTAATTCCTGGGTAGTTTGACTAGGATCGGCTTCCACTATCTCTCTTAATTCATCGTTATTCACCTGTGTGGGCGGTCTTCCTCGTGGCTCGTTCTTTAAGTCGAAATTTCCATCACGAAAGCGTTTAAACCAAAATCGCACGGTGCGTTCATTAGTAGACCCCTCTCCAAACGCAGCATTGATATTGCGGGCTGTTTCTGCCGCGTTAGTTCCGCGTCGGAACTCGTATTCAAAAATCACTCGAATTTTCGCAGTATCCATCTTTCTTGTCTAAATTGAATAACAAAAACAATTGAAAGTCGATATTCAAATGTTTCACATTTTTTAAAAAAAGAACATCACAGAAACCATTTGAAAAAAGTTTCATTCGAAAACCTCAAACCATGAAGATTCTATGTCAATTCAAAGAACCTATTGCAATAAAACGGCAATTTCATACTTTAACCCCTATTAATTTAAAAATTAAAAAACCGACTTAAAATAAGAACAAAAAATAATTCATAAATTTTAAAACCACCAAAAAAAAAAAGAAATGATAAAAAAGACCAAAATAACCTTTACATACAGCGCCACCGACTAATTAATCTGTTTTATCATCTGAAGTCTAAATAATTTTTGAATTATTTTTTGTTCTTTTTTTAAGTCGGTTTTTCAATTTTTAAATTATTTTTTTATTTCACCCTTTTTAGTACCTACCTCCCTACTTCCGACTGCCAAATAAATTAACAATACCTATTGTTACCGTAATTTTAATTATTGAGGAGTTTGCTGATGAGAAGGTGGTTTTAGGTGGCCCATCAATCTGTTCTTAGTTCTTTAGGGGTCTATTCTTTTTGGTAGAAGTCCTAAAGCGAGTAATTTATTACATTCTGGGAAGCTATCCTGTCCATCATTCCGAAGATACTCATCAGATCCTGACCAAATTTTTATGGGACTACCACGGGGCTTTCACCTCTCCATTAAAAAAAAGAACCATCTCAATCGGTCAAGCCACCTTTGAGTAATCGGTGAACAAGTAAATTGAATACAGGTTTTTGAGGAGCATTCCCGGTCCTTTCTTCGAAGATCCTCATCAGATCCTCACCAAATTTTTATTGGACCACCTCGGGGCTTCTACCTTTCCATTAAAAAAAGAACCATCTTAATCGGTCAAGCCACTTTCGAGTAATCGGTGAACAAACATAAAAATATATATATATATATATATATATATACGCGACGAATTGAGAACCTCCTCCTTTTTTGAAGTCGGTTAATAAAAACAAAAAAGAAATATTAAATTGGAGAGAAAGCGCATCTCATGTTGGGTATGTTTACTGTAAAAGTAAACCACCTGAACCAGTCAATAAAAGCGCAAAGCTTGACCGGTAGATGGCGCAGAAACCAAGCCTTAGTTGGTAAAACAATTAGCGAGAAAAGATATGGCCGAAAAATTATACCATGTCACGTGATTCCTGTGTAGCTCAGTGGTTAGAGCATTCGCCTGGTTAGCGAAAGGACGCAGGTTCGAATCCTGTCATGGGGATTTTATGGAAATATATTTCCTTGCTAAAAATATTTCAACATTGATAAATTTAATTAATAAAGAGTTGTAATATATTTCAAACATAATATATTTCGTACCATTACTCTATTGTTTTGTTGTTAATGAAATGTTTCTTTTTGTACTTTTTTATTGTCTCGCAGTAGATGTGTAAAGTTACCTCGGTAATCAAGCTTGTCTTTATCTAAGGCGCTTGAATTCTACGCTTTACTCAGGACTCTAGGTACATAACTCCTTCGCTTCGCTCAGGAGTTACCCTATAGGGTCCTTCGTACGCTTTAGATTCAATATGACGCCCGCTATATAAGACGGGGCTTGAGTACCTCGGTGCATAAACACTATAATTTTCATATCTATTCTATTGTAAAAATTAAAACACCCGCGGTGCAACTAAAATATTACCAATACCTCTATCTATATATCCCATAGATACAGCACAATATTCGAGGCAATAAACAATGTAAACAACAATATCCTACTGAAATATGGCACTTGAAGCTTTACAATTTATCACATGCAATATTGGCTTTTAAACATTGTACTCAACCAAAATAAAAACCACAGAAATTGTGGTTTTTGTTTTGGTTTTTATAATACTTCGGTCAGCATTAATACGTTTTAATAAAGGCAGAAAAATTAAATTAAAAATCTTGGTTTTTTTTTAGAGAAACAGAAACACGTAGGTACCTTTATTTATTTTGTAATTTCGGCCGTAAAACTTAGATACAAAATTTAAATTAAATTATTGCATATTCACCTGAATATGGCTTCAGGTAAACGTGTTAATAAACGTGTAGTAAGGTCTGAGTAGTGAAAAAAAGCATGCTTTGTCTTTTTCCATGACAAGAACTTTCAAAGTTGACAGACAGAAATAAAACGTGGTTAAATTACTTCTACTATATTCCACATTTATGAATAAGGCGAAAGTGATGAAAGTTATACTTTTAAATTAATATAGTAACATTCAAGATACACATTAATTATTATAACTTTTGCCTTACAAGCATTTTCTAGATCGTTGTTTTTACCAAGAAATTCGGTGTAAATAAAAAATAAATTTCGTCAAAGTCTACCCTAACGTTCTATCAGCAAAACACCCAACAATCGTAAAAGGTATAAAAATCGTAGCACATTTTAAAATGTTGTGAGAAATCTAATAATCCTTTTCCGATAGAGCTACGAGATCAGCCAATTGATCAATGACAAGAATCCTCTGAATTATAGAGAAATTTAATTTATCCGGTATCAACTGAATTGGCATTTATTGATTGATTCATTTCCCCTTTAAACTCAATTGAAGTATTTTATAAGGTGTCGAGAATTATATATTTAGGGGCGGATTTATTAATGGTGCCTATCAGAAATACGGTCGAATACAGAAATAATAAAGAAACTTTAGTAGTTAAAACTATGAACTGTATGCGGCTTAAAATAGACTTTTGAAGAATCTAAATCTTAATGGAACGTAGCCAGAGTCAAAGTTTAAAAAGCTGTATTCATTCAAATTTCTCATGCTTATTTTGAATTGTCTTACTATAATTTCTTCTATGGTTTTCGCGATTTAGCATAATAAAACACTTTATTTATCGGGTTGAATCGCGTTTTATTCATGGTTTTAAACGAGCCGAGTTTTCGCCAACTTTACAGTTGGCTTTTTCAAAGTTGGTTCAAGGTTGTCTTACTATTATCAATTTAGTGTGTCTTCGGAACGCGACCGCCAATGAGAAGGACACCCAAGAATGGCATGGGGTTTAGGTGCCTTATTATGGACCTATATGTACATGTTCCTGTAATGTAACGTGGTAATTATCAGTAATGTACATTACGTGTTATCAACGAGTTAGATAATACGGTTGCTGTGAGTTCACAAAACATAGAATGAAACTAGAAATGTCTATGAACTGAAGTTGTCTGGTCTTAATGTTACTAAGCTCCACATGTATCTGGCACGTCCCCTTTTGTTTGTTTAGTCCGTGAGTATGCCAGTAGCGAACAAAAACATCGTGTAGACCAGTGATGGGTAAACTACGGCCCGCGGGCCATCTCCGGCCCGCAAATGGCTTGAATCCGGCCCGCGACTATTAAATTAAAAATCAAGTGCTGACTTTCTTGAGTAAAATTCTCGCTGTCGATGCGACCCGTAATAATTAATCACATAGGCAGAAGTGGGAATATGGAGATAGTGATATTCCTATGATATTCCAGGTCTCAGGCGATAAACTTAGAAATTATCTATATTCAAAGTTTCATCGCAGAAGTAGTTTTGGTGTGAAAGAGTAACAAAATCACATACAGACACTTGAAAACTTTCGCGTTTATACCTAATATTTGTACGAGTAAAATAAGATAGAATAGGATATTGTAAGATAATAGGCTTCAAATACTTGGCCCGCCATGGATTTTTAGTTAAATATGAGCACGCAAAGGAAAAAGTTTGCCCATCCCTGGTCTAGACGGACGATCGTTACTTTCTTACTTGATGATTGGTTGATTACTGACCTCTCAGCAGATTTGTCTTTTCTTTCCAGTACCGTATAAATGGTATATTAAAAACTTTATTAAACTTATGAAAACTGTTTTTAGGTTAATAAATTAACCTGTCGTCAAAACAAATTCGAACTTTTGGAAACAAAACGAGGACGGGGCGAAGAAATTAACTGTCAGGGATTAAACAAGATAATTGAGTTTCAATGTTAGTGCCATGTTTTGATTATTGTTCGACTTCGTTCGTTGATGAAGCGTTTATACATTATAATTAGATAAGTGGGCATTCGAATCTTCTTTTTCGGATAATTATTCTTTTCGCCTCTGAATTTCACGTCTGAGAAACAAAAATCTAAATAAAAAGCTTAGACTATGACTCTCGGAGTAAGTCAAAGTCGGGTTTAAACCCTTTAGGTCGATTTCCTGAATGGCGCTCCTAAATACGTCGATCTTCGCTACGTCGATTGATTCAAAAATATAGCTTTAAGCACTATATATGAGAATATAAACCTGCGCACTAAGGCACGCGTTGACATCAGCCTACGCCCACCACTTTAAGGACGCGACTCATGTGAAATCCCTTCCGATTGAATAGTTTTCTTCATAACCGGTATCAAATAGATCTTTAAACAATGTATTATGTTATTGTACATGATACAAGCAGTGTCCCCTTCATTTCAAAAACAATAAAAAATAACTTTAAATACCACTATTATACAGGCAAAGTTACCCCTGTTTTACAAAATAAATCAATTTTTCTTCTAAATCCTTAACCGCTATATTTTCTTTAATATTAGAAAATACAGTACCTAGAACCTCGATATCTTCATCGCATTTTATAAAAATATTATTTTAATCTTCGTTAATGATTGATTTTACGAGAAATAGTAGATTTTTTCACGCAATTCCATCTCGCTCATTTATATGCAATCGGACAAGGACCGATAATTATCATCTATCGCCGACTTAAGGGTTTCTTGTTCACTACAAATCTTAAAAATCAAGAAGATTATTTAAAAATTAATGAGGTGACTTTAAAAGAAAAGTAGAGTGCGTGTAGGCTAAATACTAAAAGAGGTACCTCGGTTAAAAAATATTTAGTTTAGATTTTGGGTAGGTATATCCATTATACTTACTAGATACTAATTGGTAATACTTTTAAAACAAAGTAGGGTGTTTCAGTGACGCAATTCTTCAATTTGATTTAAAACAACAATATACAGGAAAGCACTTTCCCACTCCCCAAATTACAATGACACAACATAAACCCGTACATCTTTGTTTAACAAACGAAAAAATATAAGTGACATCATAATTTCATATTTCCGCATTATTTTCCTTCGTTATACGTCAGAGATTGTAATCTCAGCAAACCGGGTCTGTCTTAGGGAATTAAATTATATCTTTCCATGAATATTATACTTGATGCTATCCCTTTACTTTATTTAAGAGAGCCAGAGAAAAATTGCAATGAATTATAATGAAACATTCTCCGGAGACAAGGGTCGGTATTATCATTTATGAAGGAAGGTACAAGTTTCTAAGTCTTAAATAGAACAGATGTTTTATGGAGAAAACGTATGGTTCACTAGTTGGAATCATTAAAAAAACTCATCACTTCAGAGTACCTAGTTGTTTTTTCTACTACGACTGTCGAACTTGCTTAAATCGAAGAAAAACAGAAAGTAGATTAAAATAGAGGAGTTTTGGCGGGAACGCGGTTATTAGATATGTGTTGCTAAATTTTCATATTTGTTAAACTTAGTTCAAATGCGTGTTAATTGTTTAATTTCGGGGGCATATTAATCAGTTTAGTTTCGTGAAAGTGTACAAGTTTAAATGAAAGTGAAAATCGGTGCAAAACATAGTTTTTTTAGCGTTTTCTCCAAAGCTCCGTGAACAAACGTTGTAAAAAATGGCCAAGTGCACAGTCTTTTAGGAGCGAAGACGCAGTCTTCTAGCATGTCTCTGGCATTAGCACAAAATGAAAAGAAGAAAAACAAAGAAACAAAAGACGATCGAAATATTATAAGGAACCTTTTTACATGTTGGTTTGGATAATAAATATCTAGGAGTACCCAACTACCCACACTCTTCCCACACAGTACGACACAGCTACGCCGCCCGCGCCGTAGCTCAGCCATGTTCATTTTCACAGCGGTTCAGTAGTTTTTTGCGTGATTGAGTAACAAACATCCAAACACACACAATTTCACATTAATAATATTAGTAGGATTATTTACACATGACTAAGTTATGTGATAATTACGTTTGTCTCTGTCTGTCAACTTTGAAACTTCATGTGACAGTAAAAGGCAAACGATGCATAGTTATGCAGCGCACAAACCCATCATAAACTCCACACACGAACCCATTCGTAGACAAACGAAATAGAGTTAAAAAATTCAATCAACAAAGACAAAACTTGAAATAAGCAATGTCCTCCGATTCACGTAGCAACAATATCTTTAAGCCCAACATTAATCAACCTGAAAAAGGAATAATCAGTGAATGCAACCGTGCATTCCACGTTTTCAGTCCCTTCTGTACCCGTAGTTTTTTATCGTAGAGCCCGGATAAATATCCGGTTAGCGGGGGTCCAACGTTGATTTATACGGAGCGTCAGTCAGCCAACGAATTACAGAGTACCCGATGTAAATCACCTTGCGTCCGAAAGGAATCGATACCTATCCCTAATACTTGAACCATCGAATACGGTAAATGTTATTTTACCGGTAATTTTCACCTTGGACAGCTTGCACACTGTAGAAAATGTATCGCACCAACCTTTTCGGGGGCACACGGCTTCTTAGAAATAATTATTATTTTCTTTAACTTAGTAGTTTGCTGTTTATTTATAATTATTTGTTTTTGTTGAGTTCCAAAATGGTTTGTTTTTTTTTGTATTATTTGTTTGGCATTAATTTAATTTCATATATTATTATAATTTATTATATTGTGTCTATTTTACCTACTGTGTAAGTTGTGTGCCTGTCTGAATAAACGTATTTTCTTTCTTTCTTTCTTACTTTTTACTCATATTATAAACGCAAAGGTTTGCAAGTATCAAAATCAAAACAGATCAAATATTTATTTACACACCTACTGCTCTACAAAGTTACTTTATTTGACCAAAAAGGTCAACGTAAAGCGACTCTTTATTCCCTAGGTGCATAAAGTGCTCATTATGCACCTAGGGCATAAAGTAATTTAAATTTGGAACTAAGGTTCTGGTAGCATACGGCCATTTCGAACTGGCCACCTAGACATAACACATAAAAAAAATAAAAAACTGGGCTATTTTTTTCTATTTTCATGGACGGAAGGGTAAAGCAAAAAATTTTGGTTAGTATAAAGCCCCAACTTTTTTTTTTCATCAGCTAAGGCCGATGTGTGGTTTCGTCATTTTGATGTAACATTGTTAAATTTAATTAATATAGAGCTGTCAATATATTTCATATACGTTGCATTTTTGTAGCCCTTTTATTGTCTCGCAGTAGATGTGTAAAGTAGAGTATTCACCTCGGTACTAAAGTCTGTCTTTATCTTGGGCGCTTGAATCCCACGCTTCACTCAGGACTCTAGGTACATAACTCCTTCGCTTCGCTCAGGAGTTAAGTTTTTAACACCCTCGCTGCGCTCGGGAGTTAACCATCTAGAGTCCTTCGTACGCTATGGATTCAATATGACGCCCGCTATATAAGACAGGACTTTAGTACCTCGGTGCATAAACTACTATTATTATTACTATGAGACTTATTAGACATTTCTCAAATTATAAATATATAACAGACATCGATTCTACACTAAGCACAAGCTTGTATCGCACAGCCGAGGTACCAATATAATGCAATATAGTATAAAGATATAGATGCCTAATAAATTATATATCTTCTTATCTATATCTATCTTCTATCTATATAAAAGAAAGTCGTGTTAGTTACACCATTTATAACTCAAAAACGGCCGAGCCGATTTGGCTGAAAATTGGTGGGGAGGTAGCTTAGAACCAGGAGAAGGACATAGACATTTTAATCCCCGCGGGAACGGGAACGGGAACGGGACTTACGCGGGTGAAACCGCGGGGCGCAGCTAGTATTATTATAAAAACTAAATACGAAGTACACAACGCGTTATAGGTGTTATGAGTAGGTACTGTATGTATGTATGAGACTTTGTTACTCTTTCACGCAAGAATTACTGAACTGATTGTGATAAAACTTGGATTATAGATAGCTTAAGACCTGGAATAACATAAGCTACAATTTTTATCCCAAAATTCCCGTGAGAACACTACTTACGCGGGCGAAACCGACAGCTAGTATTATAAATGCGAAAGTACAGATGTTTGTTTATTTGAATAATTGTGTACCAATCACGCAAAAATGGCTGAAAGGATTTGGCTGAAATTTAGCACACAGGTAGTATTATGTGGATACTACCTGTGTGCCAAATTAACTTATTCCGACGGATACTTAAACTAACATAGGAACGGCTAATTAGGTATCATCCTAGTAATTATAAAGCTGAAACTTTGTGTATATGTGTATGTGTTATTGTTCCTCAATCACGTAAAAACTGCTGAACCGATTACCATGAAACTTGGAATATACCTAGGTAGCTGGAAACCTGGAATAACATAATAGGCTACTTTTTATCCCGACAATCCCGCGGGACGGGTCACAGAAATTTTCAGTCACCCATCCAAGTAATGACCGCGCCAAGCGTTGCTTAACCCCCACGACCATTCAAGATCGACAGGTGCAGCTAGGCCAATGAGCTCCTCATTTTGATATATACAAATTTAAATAAAAAAATAAATCCTGTGACGAACACACAGCGCCATCTAGCTCCGTGGTAAGCTGCTAAGCTTGTGTTACAGAGACTAGACAACGGATATACTACTTATATTTATTTTCCTTTTGTAAATACATACATAGAAACATAGAAATACGCCCAGACCAGATACAAATATTTATTTTAAGCATAAATATTTGCACCCAGCGGGAATCGAACCCGCAACCTTCTGTATTGCAGCCAAGCGTTCGCCCGACGCGCCACAGAGGTCGTTTATTTTAGTTTTAGTAAAATGAATACAGCTGTGAAATCCTCCTTTATACGACGTTATACCATCGGCCTCATCTTCGCTTCCCATCAGATGAGATAAGATCAAATGCTAGCCTATCTCACGTAATTAAATATGTTGAAAAATCAGTTCACAAGTGGGTGAGAAAACATTCCTGGCAACAACTCATTATTTTTACCGTGGTAATAATTAAGGCTACTTTAAAACCCCGATCCAACCCTTCTACAGAACTTTAATAAGGTCAGCGAGAGCTTAAAAGATTAGACAATAAATAATTAGGTAGGTTAGTTAACTTTGTAAAAACGCTTGAGGCTTGGACTTAGAAGCTTTCTAAAAATGAGTTTTAAGTTTTTATATTTAAGGACGGACGACGCAACTGACGGTGATTGAGTGGGAGAAATAAGAAGTTTTGTTTTATTAAGGCCCCATACTCATCTAATGACGTGACAGGGATAGGGCTAGCAAATTTCAGAGGTGTAAAAGAAGGACTACTAAGATTTGACTACGCAATATTTTAGTGAGTAAAATCAAACAATTCCTAATAACAAGATAACAATTGTTAATTTCGTAAAACTCTTCACCAATTTCAAGTGTATCTTATTATGCTTCAATACAGAAAAATAGAGGTTTGAATACGTCACGTTTACAGGCTGTAAAATGAAAATTTCGGTTTAAACGAGTTGCTTTAGTTTTTTTTCTGTTGTTAACCAATCGTGTAAAAAAAAACTACCAAAATGAAGATAAGAGAATAAAAAATAAAATACCAAAATAGTATTTTCGAATGTTTTGTAATTACTGAGAAATATTGAGATCCCTGTCGCCAATTTCGTAAGTATGTCACCTTAAGATCTTTAAAAATAATGCACACCATCTATTGAAGAATATGGCATAGTAGAGTTAGGGCCGATTTTTCAAATTCCTAGATAGAGATATCTGACAAATAAAATGTAACACCACCGAATAAAAAACATCACTGTGATATTAAAAAGAATCAAAATTTGAAGGCTGTCAAATTTAATTTCTTCTATGGTTTTTGCGATTTTGCATCATACTTTCTTAAATTTTAATAAAGTGCTAAATTTGGTTGGGTTCAAAATTATTCGATAAATATCTTTTATCTGTAGAGTGAAAAATCGACTCTTAGATGACTAAACTCTACTCCTCGGTAAGGAGATGGTGGATTCTTCTCATTCTTAGTCTTATTTAAGAAAACCGCTCCGCTGCTTTTCCCTAAACTACAACCTTGAAGTCTTCAAGTCCAGAGTGAATAGGTATCTTCTAGGTAATCATGCTACATCATCGACCTCATTGTCGCTTCCCATCAGGTGAGATGAGGTCAAATGCTAGCCTATTACGTATAAAAAAAAATATGATTTCTTTCAACCGTCACAATTAGGAGTTATTATATAAAGAGTTTCCTGGAAGAGATTGCTTTTAGCGATAAGGCCGTCCATCGTACCATTCTTGTTAAGATTTACTTTTAAGTTCAATTTTACTAAATGTGTGTTTTTTTAATGGTTTTTAAATTCTTTTGTAAGTACTTAAGTAATTATTCATTTTATTTTAGTACATTATAAAGTTATGTACTTATAATCTCTAGATTATTTCACTTTTCGCTGTCAACAATCTGTGCGCTATATAGCCCTTGTTGATTATACATCCCGATTTGCAAATGTTAATTTTAAAAAAATGCGTTTAGAAAACAGAGGTTAAGTCGTAACATAAACCAACAAAAGTAATAGATTTGCATTCGTAAATTACATCGTTCATTGTAAAGTTGATCTCAGAGGCCCTGTACTAGATCATGACAAGACCAAGAGTTTCCCCTCGTTAGGGGTTGATCAAAGACGATAAAACCAGTTGACTGCTCATAAGTCTTCCCCCTTACAAAAATAGTACCTATTTTTAGTAGTACTCCCGTGCAAAAACGGCCGATCATAAAGAGTGTGTATAGAGAGGTAACGCAATGGCCAATCACAAAGTTTTTTTTATTTTATAATTGATAGGTTAGCGTTTGTCTACCATCTCACCCGATGGAAAGCAACGATGAGATCTAAGACGTTACACGCTTACCTAGGAGATACCTGTTCACTCGTGACTTGAAGACTCCCAAGTTGTAGACATCCGGGAAGACATACTCAGCTGATTCCATTCTCTCGCAGTACGAATAAAAATAACGATGCGAAACGCTTGGTTCGGGTGACTGGTAATTATTACCTCACCCGCAACGGTTACTAATGTTTTGTTGAAAAATAGCAAAAGTATGAGCAGTCAATTGGCTTTATTGTCATTGGGGTTGATGTTTATTGCTACACCAGGTTCACTGTTCAAACTTTTTATACGTAAAAAGTTGCCGATCGTAAAACACGTACAGGTGGATTAAAAAGGGCGACGAAGTTTGCGTTTGTGATATTGCGTACCCACCTCTGTTGCCTAATATTTTATTTGTCATAACTTTAGCAGGATATATAAGGGAAAAAACGGTCAAGTTGAAGTCGGAAGTTGAAGTGAAAGTTTGCCTGGAAGAGATCGCTTTCAGCGATAAGCCCATTGTGCTTCCTAAATTTAAGCTGTATTTGTTTCTATCTATTTATCTTGTAATTTATATGGTGTGTACAATAAAGAATTTATTCATTCATTCATTCATTCGGACTCGCGTACTACGGATTCCGAAGTTTTGGTACCAGTATCAAAAAAAACACATTTTGTTGTATGGGAGTCTTCGGTATACGAAGACTATTAAATCATTATAGTTATACTTACTTTTATTTTATGTATAGTCATAAAATATCATCCGAGCGATGTTCCCGGTTGTATCCCTGTCGGGGCCCCGGGGTCCGCCTTCCTGCTTTTGCGTCTCCACTTCGCACGATCTTCGGCATTCCGTGTAGTGAGCCCCTTTACGCCCTATCACCCTTTACGACGTCTAGCCAGGACTTCTTGGGTCTACCCTGTCTGCCGCGGCCAGGCGTTTTTGTTTAGAGTAATTGACCGAACGAGCGAAGCGAGTGAGGTCCAGTGTAGACGGGCCTGGCGCTTGTATCTTTGTATCTTTGTATGTTTGTTCGACGATAACTTGAGTATCGTTGCTTCGATCTTCATGAATTTTGGTATGCGCGTAGTTTAGGTCCATAGAATTTATGAGTTCGAAGATGAGCCGGATCGGTAGGGGGGTTGGGGAGATAGGGGGTGCAAAAAGAGAAAAAAATCAAGTTCTAAAAATTTGTCAATAGATGGCGCTCAACATCCCTCCTAGATCGCGGTATCGTTGCGTTTGCTTGCGATATATACTCCAAGATCTGACATTTTTCTAGGGAATGTTACAAATTGTGGTCGATTGTCGTATTTAAGGAATAAATCTTGTTATGTTATCGTTTTTCTTGTCTTTCGTTATATTATTCGTTTAATAATAATTCTTATATTGTAAAAAAATAAAGCTGTTGGTGTTAAAATCCTACAAAAAACAAAATCTCTGTAAATGGATTCTCGTGAGGTCTCAGTTCGGGGCGAACTACTAGTTACCAATGAGTCTATTAAAGTTATAGAGACGCCATTGCAGAAAAAATCATTATTGAAAAGCGGCACAAAGTATGCTATACAACCTTATTATTTACATTCATTCACATAATTTAAAGACGAAATAGACGAAACTATTGTTATCTCTTTCTATAACATAAGACTCAATGCTATTTGCATGACGAAAGAAAGAGATGTCATAATATTAGAATGATAAAAGATCAAAGTCAACAACTTCGTTGAGTTTTTGGAAAAAAAACTTTTACAAAAAATAAACTAAAATAAATAAATACAGCTTTACTTACGTTACGTATAAAATGAAATATATTTGCCAGTTTTTGAAGTACAATGCGTGCATCGCCTAAATACGCTCGAAGGCATTGTTGTCTGTGAATAATGTTGTGAAAGTGAACGAAATGTAATGTGTGATAACAAGCGGGTGATCGTGACGTGAGCTGGGATGGAACTAAGACTTCTCTGGCTAGTTAGCTTGGATTTGAGTTGCCAAGAAATTTGCCCTATTACGTATCTAGAAGTTTTTACATATCTCTGGTAATTACTTATTATTTATTGTCTCAGCGGCAACAAAAATAGATTATAATCTGTGAAAAAATCAACTGTCCAGCTATTACGGTTCATCATGAAATACAGTCTGGTGACGAATAGACATAAGATGGTGAAGTCGAGATAGTAGTACGAAGCCGTAAGAATAGATATAAATATAATTTAATGCCTTATTGCACAACCGACAATTGCAATCAGTAGGTATACAGCAAAGATAATATAGAGTAGGTAGGCTTTTAGAACTCAAAAGTAAATCACACTCGCGACGCGAGTTCATATCTTGTCGCGAGTGAGGTTTGGAAGATGATTTTTTTTTAGGACAAGCACACGGCAACAAAAAAAAACAGAAGTACACACTAACGTATTTCTAGTAGATATGCCTTGAGCAATAAAAATGTACCGTTCAACTTAATAATTAAATATACTCAACATTCAGAACTTCAAACCAGACTCACTAAACCACCTTTTTATTAAATCCCCAATTTTCATAAAACCTACGCTGTGAATTCTATTTGAACTTTAATTCCGATAGTTTCGTATCGAAGATTCCTTGAATACCCAGTTATCTGAAAAGCAATGACAATAAGAACTAAACAAACTCTTAGGTCACATCATCACAGTCTACAGACGAAACACCAAGATGTTATACCTTGTAATTGGAGCGAATCTTCTATCAACCCTGTTGTACACAATTCCAACTCTATGTCTTAACATTAAGGACCGTATTCCTTTCACAAGAAACGAGACAACAAATGTTTTGCTTTTAAAAACGCCTGCAGAAGTGGATTCTCGAGCGCTTTAGAATTCGAATAAGGATTGAAATGGAAACACAAAGGTACTTGTATCCTCTTCTTACAACTCAGCATATCTTTGTACTTAGAGAAAATCTTAAAATCCGAAGCGAAGTCCCTGATTTTTCGGAGTAGATGTTCTTTATTATATACCTATACTGAAACTTATAGGTACCTATACGTATCTATAAGTACCTATAAGTTTCTTCCATAAAGTAGGTACATTGCAAAATTACTAAACTTACTGTTACCTACTGAAAAATGACAAGTGGGAAATCTCGAGAACCCTCCGAAATGCACCTAGGGGAGACCCTACTATTTTAATTCGATGACTTATTGGATAAGTAACACAAAGTTTTACGTACCTATCTAGATCTATTTTTGGTATATCTTACTTCTTACTAATATAATAAACGCGAAAGTTTGTATGTGTATTTGTATGTGATTTGGTTTCACGCAAAAACTACTACAACCGATTTATTATTTCTTATCGGTTGTGAACCGATTATGGCCATTAGGAAATTAGCCAGTGTCAAGTATTCTAATATATTATGCAAGTTATTTGCATCGAAACAGTCAAGTCGTCATAGTTAAAGTCAAGTCTAGGGAATCATTTGTAAACACGGCGGCCATTTACAAATAATCTTCACGGAGCCTTAGAGACAACACTAAGTTAATGTTTTGCACCGATTTTCACTTTCATTCCACTTGTACACCTTCACGAAACTAAATTGATTAATATGCCCCCGAAATTAAACAATTTGCACGCATATGAACTAGGTTTCACAAAAATGAAAATTTAGCACCACATCTCCTCAACGAGTTCCCGCCAAGACTCTACAACCGATTGCGATGAAACTTGGAATATAGGTAGTTTTTATAGTAGGTTGCCACTTTTTATCCCCACCCACCAGGGACCTACGCGGGTGAAACCTATAGAATAGCATAGTTATATGTTGGTTTTTTACTAGCTAGCTTTAAGACAAGCAAAACAAGAGTCACTGTATTTTATTTTTACAAACGATATTTTGGATAAAGTGGTGAAATGCTTTAAGATGCTTTAAGATGTTACACAGTTATCTAGAATATGCGAAGACCTAAAACTAAATCCGATCCGTTTTTAGTGGCTGCTCGGAGCCTAAATTTTCTTATACATATGCCAACCTACGAGAGAAAGTCTAAACTGGTCGCGTGTCGTTCGAGAACATAAAGTAATCATTTGAACGTTCCCGTTACGATCATCATCTCGAATAATACGGGACGCGTTGAAGGAAATTTCTTGCTTAATGCCTTCCTAGATGGTGCCGTTATGAAACGCATTCGTTTTAAAACGATTTACATTACTTACCTAGGTAGGTATGAGATGTATGAGAGTGTACGGAGGTGCTATTTTACTTCTATTTTACTAGACTTGCCTCAAATCAAAATATAATTTATTTTGTTTTAAGAGTGTTGACCTTGATCAGGGCCCTGATTCTCTAAAAACATAGCATGCGACAAGCAGGCGGGATGCATGAGCATTGCATAAGTCGATTTGTTGCAGGAGTAAAAATAATAGCTATTCTATAACTTCCTTAAATACTGATTGGCTGAGGAACAAGGGGAGCTATTTAAATAATTAAGTAGCCCTTAATTTTGAAGGCTACTTATCTAATTAAGTAGTAGTTAAGTAAAATAACATTTACAGAATACGAATTAACGTAGGTACATCTCCTGCACGTCGCCTGCATTCCGCCGGCATTTCGCATGCTATGTCCTTACCGAATCGAGCCCCAGCCCTCCACCATTTTTATAGGATCAAAGTAAAACTTTCATAAAAGTATAATTTATTATTATTTAATTGAAAAAAAGCTGATAATTTGATGACTTTAAACAGTTTCTCATGGTCACCAAAAATTAAAGATAATTATATTATATTGAAACAATTAAACAAATCTTCTGCAAGATAACGACTTATAAACGGCAAATAGTTGCGTTTCATAAGAAATACAGCAAAAAAAGAGCTTTTTTGAAGGTGACTTCATTCTTACTCCTCATCCACTCAAAATGCAACATTAACTTAGGTTACCTACTAACTTTAAGTCTAATAGAAAATGGTAAATTGAATTCACGTAAATTCCAATAATATTAAATCACAGACTAAAGAGCTGAAAACTAAACTCTAAGCTAATTTTAATAGAGTGTGTTTTTCTACAAATTAGATATTCTAAGTTACCCTAGTTTATTTTCTACGACTGTACCTGCCGGTCAACATGGGCACGGCCAACCGGAAGGACGTCATCTCGGCGCCGGAAAATCGACAATCTCCTCTCGCTAGGGACTTTTTATTTCACACTTCCACGTTCCATGCATCTGTTGGATGTTATATTAGTGTAATTTACTGCTCGGGTTCTGTAGCAGGTGATGCTGTATATAAGTACAGGGTCTTATTCGAGGCAGTTGAGATAAATGTCGCGAAATAAGTTTATAAATAACATCGTTATGTTTTGACAGCCCCTGTTGAGCGTCGGGCGAACGCCTGACTGCAATGCAGAAGGCTGCGGGTTCGATTCCCGCCGGGTGCAAATATTTATGCTTAAAAATAAATATTTGCATCTGGTCTATCTATGTATAATATGTATGTATTTACAAAAAAAAGTAAAATAAGGTATGTTGTCTAGTACCCATAGTACAAGCCTAGTGCTTAGTTTAGGGCTAGATTGCGCTGTGTGTAATGTCGTGCAATATTTATTTATAGGTGATAATAGGTATTTCTTACAGCCATCAAACAACTCTATTTGTACCAATTGCATGATCTAGTAATGCTTTGACACGTTTTTGCTGAAGTAGATTTTTGGTAAGGTAAGGTGCCATTGGGATTTTTAATTAAAATTAGCTTATCGTACTTCATTATTGTATCCATTGACTTAATAGAAATTATAGGTACGTACTTATCCCCTTAAAAGTGCTATATATCAGAAGTCGCATGCCTCGTTCTCGGGTGGTTTTGCGCTAGAAGCACTGGAGTCACAAAGGAAAACCAACTTTAAATCTTTCGTGCTTCGGTTCCCAGCACCGCTTAGGGACGTCTTCTTTGCCGCCGACTTCTGGCCAGCTGGCATAGTCTACCGACGCTTTAGGGAAGCGCGACCGAAGATAGAAAACCCTAAAACCTAATTTTAGATCTATATATTTCATATGTATGTTAGTCTGTAAGGTATATATTTACAATTTGAATTATTATCAAATGTTTTGTGTTATTGTATTAGTATCTCAGTTCCTGCAATACAAGCTTGTGCTTAGTGTAGAGCCGATTTCTAATGTAATTTAATAAATGTTTGGTAAGATTTCATATTAATAAATAAATTCAATTCAAATTCAAATATATGCAATTATGCTTTGATGAACTTGCGAATGATTCAGCATTCATGGGATCTATTTAACAAATAATTGGAAAATCTGGAATTAAAATATATACCTACAGTGTGTTCCGACGATGACCATTTAAGCCGAAAGGGGTTGTTCTAGACGTCTAGTCGAACTTAACTTGATGACTTGGAATATACTTAGGTAGCTGGAGACCTGGAGCCTTATTTTTGAATAGCTCGTTGCTCGTCAAGCGATTTAAATTATTCGATATCTACTGATTATCGTTCGATCTCTAACTCCTGCGGCGAGTGGTTGATACCACTTGTTGCGGTCGTGCAATTCACATAGAAAAATTACAGAAAACTTAACGGAAATTAGCAGAAATACAGGTTTTAAAGTGTGTGCATCAGAATGGCGGGTGTACAAATGCAAATTATCATGAATTTAATATGGCTCAAATCTACCTTAATTCTACCTAATTCTACCAATGAAGAAATTAATAGTACCTCTCTGTACGCATAGAAAACTCAATAAATATGTGAGCCGCCAATCTGACGTCAGGATGGCGGGTGTATTCCTTTTCTGGGCGAAATATCATTCGTCAATATTTATATTCACTGCCATATAAATCTACCTAATTAGTACCTTACAGTACCGTACGTAGTAATCAAATTCAGGCAAAGGCTAGAGAGTAATTTTGAAAATAAAATTTTGCAACTTTAAATTTCTGCAATGTTGGTATTTAGTAATGGCGGGCGTGTCAAGAATCTGGGCTAAAAAAAAATTGTACTTTTTTATAATTATGGCCGTTTAGAAAGTAGCTAGTGTCAAGAATTATGTTATAGTTGAATTGAATTACTCCATGTTAGCCATTTGACAAGTACATTTTTAAAATAGTAGTAGTATGGATAAATTATAGTAATAGTAGTATAATTTATAATTATGTATCATTATATCATTACAGTATATTATCAATACTACTACTATTTAAATTCCAATCCATCTTATTCCCATTTCTTTTACTAATTTAATTCCTTGAAAGTGTACAAGTGTAATGAAAACCAAACGTGGACTTTCGCGATGTCTCAAACTTCATGTTTATTACACTCACTCCACTTTTAACTACGATAACTTGGCTGTTTCTATAATGCAAAGAATAAATAATATTTGCATTATAGAAACAGCCAAGTTATCATCATCATTTACGAAATAATAAACTATTGACTTTATAGTCAATAAGAAATTTTATTTTATTTTAGTGCATTTTTCATTTACGAAATAAAGACTATTGACTATAAAGTCAATAGTTTATTATTTCGTAAATGAAAAATGTACTTGTCAAATGGCTAACATAGAGTAATTCGATTCAATTATAACATAATACTTGACACTGGCTACTTTCTAAACGGCCATAATTATAAAAAAAGTACCATCTTTTTTTAGCCCAGATTCTCGACACGCCCGCCATTACTAAATACCAACATTGCAGAAATTTAAAGTTTCGAAATTTTATTTTCAAAATTACTCTCTAGCCTTTGCCTGATTTTGATTACTACGTACGGTTCTGTAAGGTACTAATTAGGTAGATTTATATGGCAATGAATATAAATATTGACGAATGATATTTCGCCCAGAAAAGGAATACACCCGCCATCCTGACGTCAGATTGGCGGCTCACTTATTTATTGAGTTTTCTATGCGTACAGAGAGGTACTATTAATTTCTTTATTGGTAGAATTAGGTAGAATTAAGGTAGATTTGAGCCATATTAGATTCATGATAATTTGCATTTGTACACCCGCCATCCTGATGCACACTTTAAAGTCACTCGAAGTGGCGCGAGCGATTCTAAAATAGAGACCCTGGAATAGCACATACCTAGGCTACCTTTTATCCCGTTATTCCCGCAGGTACCGGACTTAAGCGGGTGATACCGCTGGGCGCACCTAGTTATTTCATTTTTTTTTAATTATTATGTAGCTTTTACTACTTAGGTATTTCTTGGAAATGGTCATCATACACTTATATTTTGACAAACGGTCTTGTTAGCTTGTAATATGTTAATATTTTAGTTTTTGCTTAAATTTTTTACATATTTCGCATCTTGCGTCTTGTTGGACACATCTGATAATCGCTGACGCTATCCCTGTCCCTGAGACTATGAGCGACCACAAATATGTTGTTTTTTTTTAAATTTTGCAGCGCTTTTCCTATTGAAAACCTACTTAACCACTTATTATAAGTATATCTACATGTACCGCGAAAAGTAGAAACAGAACAGAACAACCGAATCATAAATATTTTTCTTTAGAAATCCCCAGCCGGTTCGCACTTGGTAATAATTCACAATTTATCGTAGTGAGATATTTATTGGACTAATAAAATTTGTCCTTAGCTACCGTAGCTTCCCACGTTCTTCATATTTCATGGAACGGCCGCTTCGTGGAGGTATGTAGGAGGTAGCTAAGAGGTAAGGTGAGAATATTTCTAGGGAGCTTTATGAAGTGTAACGCTTGCCTTGATACCTAGGTACTCTTTCTAAACCCGCTTATGCCTTAACTAAGTACATTTTTTTCGTAGTCAAAATGGAACCCTTACTCTGTAACAGACAATCCTTTGCCTTATATCTTTATACATTTATGGAGCTGTCGCTAAGCCCAAAGAGTTTTAAGCCTAAGCCGATTTCTGCCGAAATAGAGGTGAGGTTGACGAAGTCTCAAGATCGTGTAAACATCATCGTTTTTTTTTTTAATAAGGTTCAAATACTTTGGAAATTTGGCAGTTTTTCTAAAGCTTTTAAAGTGTTAGAATTATTTCAAAATTGACAAAAATCGTTGAACCGTTTGAAAAATCTAAAGGTGGTGAATAAATGTTTTTGAGACGTTTTAGTTGTAGAAGTGCCCGGTAGAGTCGCCAAACTTACGAACGGGGTCTGCTAATTTTTGTTTGCATACCAAGCAAAACTTTTTACTCTAATGGTTTTCATAATTTTATGTGACATTGGAAACGAGTAACATAGTATATACGCATAATATGAAGTCTATAATATTATTAGCTACACTACTACCCACTACAACAGGTAAAATTCTCTATTCTTCGCTTTTTTTTTAATTGAAGACTACGATTTGACACTTCTCTCTTTAGAAAAAAAATCAAATACAAGAAACCAAAACGTCAGATTTTAGTCTGAAATTAAAAACTTAAGTGCTATTAGGTTCCAAGTTAAGCTGTAAGTAACCGTAATTATTAAAACTTAGTAACCTATCTAGGTATCTGCCCTTAGGTAGGTAACTTGTCTAATTATCTAAGGGCTGTTATTTTCATATAGATTTCTCTAGGGAAATTAATTGTACTTAACAATGCCAAATTAGCTAATGTTTGAACTTAATAAACAATATTTTATAGGAAAAACAAATCTTCAAAACTTCACTAGCGGCGAGGTTTGAACTCGCGTTGCCTAGTTGGTAAAGGCACTGGGGTACAGAGACGCAAGTTCAAACCTCACCGCGAGTGAATTTTTGAAGATTTTTTTTCCTTTAAAATATTTCTAGTAGATGCTGTGTTGATGTTGATGTAATTTGTTTTTATTGCCTTGAGCAATAAAAACAAATTACGAAATACTTTCTGAATAAATTTATCGCTAAAAAATATAAGTTGTCAAATTATTTTATAAGCGCCATCTTTCCAATCCATTAAGAATTATTTAAGTCTCGGTAAACTTTAGTGTTTCTACTGTAAGGTGATGAAACTACAAGATAGTTAAGCATATATTCATAAGATGGCGCTAACTGTACCTTTATAAAACCCTATTTATTTCAATTTCGTGCTATGCTGTGCATGTTCAGAAGCTTCTACCACTAACCCCCTACCATATAAACGTTAACATCTGCATAACTATGTACCGTTTGTCTTTTACTGTGACATGAAGTTTCAAAGTTGACAGACAGTAACAAATGTCACATAATTTGGTCATCTGTTAAAATCATTGTTTCTAATAAATCTTTAGGAAAGGTACAAAGGGCATTCTACTGTTTAATTGCTTCTGGTGAATTGGAAAGTACACAGATGTTACTTTCCTCCTTACTTATAAAACTTATAACTTTTTATAATATTAATAAGTATTAAATCTCCGAAACTACTGAACCAATTCCAAAAATACTTTTACCAATAGAAAGGTACATTATCGAAGAGTAACATTTGCTACTTTTTATACCGATATTCCCACAGAAACGAGACTTACGCGGGCGAAACCGCGTGGCTCAGCTAGTATAGCAATAAAACAATATCTAAGAACTACCTAATTAGGTACATAATTTAATTCTAACAATTCTAAGTTACATTCTAAATAAACAATCAAATTTCATCAACGAGTTTAAACCTCTGATGCTGTGGGGTCGGTATAACATTGAAGTATTTCTTCAAAATGGTCTGGTCGTGGCGGCCGGTGTAGTTCCTCTTTACCCAACTGTGTGTCCAGTCTGGATCAAACTTCTCACACGTTACAACCACTTTACCAGGCACCATTGCGAAGAGGGTGCCATTACGACCAATGCCGACCTAAAACCATGACAAAAACATAAGTTTTTAGCGTTCCACACTCAAAGGGTAAAAGCAGTACCCTATTACTGGGACTTCACTCTCTGTCCATCTGTCACCAGTCTGTATCTCATGAAGGTTTTAGTGATCTACTGGCCCACACATTCTCTTTGTTGCCCTCTATACAGTCTCTATGCAGTTTACCACAAAATAAAATATACATTGGACATGGACGAACTGCCTATATATAATCTACTCTTTACAGAAACTTAGATTAAAAGTGTAAAAAAAATAATTAAAAAAATCCATTGAATGGTTTAGAAGATATGTAATACAGACAGAATAATCATTATAATAAAATATGTGACCAACACACAGCACCATCTAGCCCCATGTTAAGCTGCTAAGCTTGTGTTACGGTGACTAGACAAGGAATATACTAATTATATTTATTTTTCTTTTGTAAATATAAATAAGTACATACATATTATACATAGAAACACACCCAGACCAGATACAAATATTCATTTTTAAGCAGAAATATTTGCATCCAACGGAAATCGAACCCGCAACCTTCTGCATTGCAGCCAAGCGTTCACCCAACGCGCCACAGAGATCGTCGAGAAAATTTCAAACATACAAGATAGTCGCGAAAAACATAAGCTTTTCTTGCAGCCGAGTAAAAACTCAATTAATTACCTACTTAAAAGTGACAGCTCTTTGCTTACTTTTTCCTTTGATCATTGACAATTCTGTTTTGATCTAAGTTTCTGAAAATGGGTATAATTAGGTACAGAATAAACTTCAAAGGTACTTATTCCAACTTACATTTAATCCTGGGTGAAATCTTGTTGTTCGCTGAGTAGCAAGCATATGACCCAACTGAACAGAATGTCCGTCTTGGACCTTCCAACCCCTGCGTTTAGGCTTCACCTTACAGTTGGTATTCTGCGTACTGCCTCCGGTCTTCTTACTAGCGTTTCGGATGAATTCTAAGACAGAATTTCATAGAAATAAGTTGCATCGATGTTTACGCAAAACATAACCTCATTGTCTCAAAGATACTTACCTTTTAACACTGAATTTGCTTTGAGATTGTTGAGTAATGAAAAAGACATTTTCTTAGCGTTTTTCACTTGAATTCAGAGTGTTTTTGTTAGAAGAAAATGAAATCTAGACCGCAGAAGATTTCAGAAAATTAAATGTGTTTTTTTTTTATTTTATGTTGACATTGACGTACAACTAACTTGATGTGCTTTATTTTATGGCTTCACGCTGTGTGACAGAGAGCTAGTGTCAAATTTTATTTTGCATTCAAAGAATTAATGTAATGAAGGATGCAAAAATGTCCCATAATATAAGTCGGACCGCATACTTAAACCCCGAACCCGCGGGAATATCGGGATAAAAAGTAGATCCAGATCTCCAGATATTTGCACACCAAGTTCCATCACAATTGGTTCAGTAGATTTTGCGTGATTGAAACACAAATATTTAAATTTACATATAGGTATAACGTTGGGATTAAGCTCAGTGTTTTGAAATCACTATCACGAATGTAGGACGTCCTCAAGCACGTTGGAGTGACGATTTGCGCAAGACGACTGGCACAAACTGGATGCGAGAAGCCGAAAATATATCTATGTGGCGTGCAATGGGAAAGGCCTATGTCCAGCACAGGACTGCTACAGGCTGATGATGATGATGATGAGATATTTCAAATTAGTCCAACTCGTAATATTTCACAACCAGAAGCAGTGCCACTAAGTAGGTACAGCTACTTTTTAGTGGTGGCTATCCTCTTATTCTCCTTAACCTTGCAGGAGTCAATACGAACCAACCTAGATAATCCACCCTACCATGATCTCTTATATAAGTCGCCGCTATAACGTTTAGCTAAAAATAATAATAAAAAAAACATCAAAACCAAAACATTTTTTTAAAATGATCTATGGGGAGTTATTGGTGGGAACGCGGTGTGGAGATGTGTTGCTAAATTTTCGTTTTTGTGAAACCTAATTTAAATACGTGTAAATTGTTTTATTTCGGGAGTGTACAAGTGTAGTGAAAGTGAAAATCGGTGCAAAACATAGACTTTAGCGTTATCCCCAAAGCTCCGTGAACAATCATTGTAAATGGCCGCCGCTTTACAATCATTCCCTCGACTTGGCTTTAACTATGACGACTTGACTGTTTCGATGCAAATAACTTGCAAATATTAGTAATACCTGATACTAGCTAACGTCCAAATGGAATAAAGCCATTTAAAAGAAGAAGAAAATGATGTGTGTTTTTTTAATGTATTTATTTATTAATATAGGTATCTATTATTTAAAACATACCTACTTTAATTTTTTGAGCGACAAAAGGGCGACAAACCAAGGAGAAACGATTATGGTAGGGCAGAATAGCTCATATTAACAGATAAAAATACCCAGATTCCACTTCATTTATCTCCATTGTTTATTTATAGGTACCTATATATTACCTACCTATACAAATAAAAATGTTATTTAAGTTGGATTTTAAGTGATTTTAACTTATTTTTTAAGAAATGCTTTCCGAAAATTGCACCCGACAGGATTTGAACCTGCAACCAGAGCCTGCAACCCCGATATTCAGTATCGTGCGTAATTTTAAGTTTCTCATTAGCTCAACCTTGATTAATCAACCTTGAAAAAACCAACTGTAAAGTTGGCGAAAGCTCGGTTCGTTTAAAAATCATGATTATAAGCGCGATTAAACCCGGTAAATGTATTATGCAAAATCGTGAAATCCTTTGAAGAAATTATTTCTCATTAGCTCATTCTCATTAACAAAACATAATTTAACTTAGATAAATAAGTATACAAGGTGTAACGGGTAAGCCCTTTTAATCCGAAAGGGGGTTGTTCTAGACGTCTAGGCGAACAACTTTTGTTCTACGACTTTTGGAAATTCGAAGTACTTTTCGAAAAAATTTGGTGTATAGTTTACTTGAAAATCAGCTGTTTCTGATAGTTCGAGGTCATTGACCTTATGTTGTCCTCTTATTTAGTTTGATGGTTTACAATCAAAACTTCAATTATTTTTATTTACAAAATCAGCTGTTTTTTCAGTGCTATGTTTCACTCGAAATTTTCAAAAAAAAGTTTGAATTTTCAAAAGTCGTAAAACAAAAGTTGTTCGCCTAGACGTCTAGAACTACCCCCTTTCGGATTAAAAGGACTTACCCGTTACAAATTGTATATGAGTAAGTATCTTTACGCATTGCATAGCTACAAATAGTGGCTACAACCATACAATAATCACAGGTAGGTACTAGGCAAAACGAGTAGGTAAATAACTAAGCTATATAGCTAGTTATTCGCAAGGAACGACTATATACTCGATCTACTCAGTGTCTCTGAACCATTTGCGAAGTGCGGATGTTAAAATGATATTCCTCCTTTTTATAATTACGTTAATTTTATATGTTTTATTATCTTGGATTAATTTAATTCGCGATAGTAAAAGAATAAAGGTTCCGGGTAATTTTATTTGGCCCATTTTGGGAAATGGACACGAGTTTTTAGTTGATTCCGAAGGTAAGTTCCATTACGGCTTGCATTTCCTTGAATTTTATTTTAAGGTCTCACGGCCTTGCTCAGGAATGCTAGGAAAACTTTTGGTACCTAGGTTAAGTTTTGTTTAGCTCTTTGGGTGACATCATCGTCTGCGAGTGATTGAAAAATGAATATATTATTGAGAGACTGGTGGCCTTATCGGTAGCAGCAGTTTTTTCATGGCAGCCTTTGCATTTCTATTTATAGGTACGATGTGGGTTTTCAAAGTATCACTGCCTATAACAGGTACCCTTTTAGAGAAACTTAGATCAAAAAGGTAAATAAAACAACTCATATTATTTGCAAGTAGGTTTATTTGATTGAAAGTGACAGCTCTTTGTTTACTTTTTCCTTACATAATTGACAGTTCTATGTTTACATTTTTGATCTAAGTCTGTAAAAGGGTATAGTTAAACATTCCGCCACTGTTCACCAAACCGACGAAACGTCCATATGCGAAAGGTCCTTTCGGCGAATCAACCGTATGCGAAATGTTCTGTCGACGAAACGTCCATTGGTGAATGGTCCTGTCGACGAAGCGTCCATAGGCGAATCGTCTGTTGGTGTACAGTGGCGGAATCATAGTAAAACCATAGCATAATTTATTTATTTGATAAAAGTGGTATCTTATTTTTTCATTGTTTTAGAATTCATCAACGTACTGAGAAGGCTTTCTGAAAAGTACAATGATGCCGCCAGGTTCTACTTGCTGTCGGCACGTTACATCGTTCTTTCACATCCTAAGTATATAGAGGTATCTAAGTCTAATCTAGATAATACAATATAATATAGTTACTAGTCTAGTAAGTAATAAGTTATTAGGAGCGGTGTTGGTCTAGTTATAGATACCCCGACTTTAATTCCGAGGGTCGAGGCTTCGAATGTCATTTTGTTTAAGAAAAATTACGGCGGTATTAACATCGGTCTTACGGTGAAGGAAAACATCGTGAGGAAACTTACGGCTTAAAATCACGCACGAAGGTTAATTTGTAGGACTAATTGCGGAAACAGTTAAAATTTTAACTTTTAATTACTATAGTTTACTATAATCCTAATAAAAAAACCTAAGATTTGATACATTATACAATTTGTAACGGGTATGCCCTTTTAATCCTAAAGGGGGTTGTTCAAGACGTCTAGGCGAACACCGTTTATTCTACGACTTTTGAAAATTCAAACATTTTTTTTGAAAATTTTGAGATTATGTTTCACTGAAAAACCAGCTGCTTTTGAAAATAAAGGTAATTGAAGTTTTGATTTTAAACCATCAAACCAAATATAAGGACAACATAAGGTCAATGACCTCGAACTCTAAGAAACAGCTGATTTTCAAGTAATCTTTACACCTAAATTTTTTGAAAAGTACTTCGAATTTCCAAAAGTCGTAGAACAAAAGTTGTTCGCCTAGACGTCTAGAACAACCCCCTTTCGGATAAAAGGGCTTACCCGTTACACCTTGTTTTAGTACCTACCGTAACGATGGTGTTTGGTTTGTTGTCTATTACAAATTTCGTAGTAATACACATTACAATAATTATTTATAAATTTTGCTAGTTGGGCTAGAGCTTTTGAAGTGTTAGTGATTTCATGCAAAATTACAAACCTTTGCAAAACCGTTTTCGAATCAAATTGAACGGAACTGAAGTATTAAAAGTTGTCTATCTGAGACATTTTAGTTACAGAATAGATCCCCAGGCGTTACGCCCCTATGGCCCTTGAGCTCCAAATTACCCAGCGCCACAGAATAAATATTATAAACATAGATTATGTCGGAATAAATTATTTATTTAACTAAGATTCTACAGTCAATACAATACAATATAACTTATAATTAATACACTAAACACTACACATAGCTCAAAATATAATTAAAAATAAAATAAAAATCAACAATAATTCAAAAATAAAATTAAATTAAATCTAATTAAAAAAAAAAAAAAAAAAAAAAAATATTTAGCCAAACAATCCGGCACCCAACGTCCCCGATACAAAGCTGCCAAGCAAACCAGCTGCGTTGCCACGCTGGATGGCAATCGACAGTCTCTGCATCAGGAACGCCCCGGACCGACTATCCAAACCCCTATCACGCAGACGGCGACCGATTTCCCGGACAAACGCCACACCCTCACAACCCCAACCACCGACCGTCTCAACGGCCAGGGGAATAAAAATGTAGCTGGGGGTAAGAGGAGCATACTTAACATGTTTTCCACCAGCTGCTGCCTCCGCCCCCGCCCCAGCTACCCTCGACGTGTTTGGTAGATGACTTGAAGCGAAAGTGTTCACGCAAGTAGCGTCCCAGATCAAACACTTGCCTCTATGCCAAGGAACAAGGGTTAGACCGTCCGGCCTCTTGCCGTCGGTGCGATTAAGCCCAGGGGGCTCCAATACCGAGGGAATATTGGCAGACACCAAGGCCCGTCGGACAATGTCATTGAGAGCGTGGTGGCGCGGAAGCCTCCCAACGCACCGACCACAACTCAAAGCGTGATGCCCGCTAGCCTCCACCCAGGAACCGCAAATGCAAGTATGAGGTTCGAACACATTGCAACCCAAGCGAAGAGCAACAGCCACCCGCAGCGAATCACCATCGAGAAAAGTTCCCAAGTCCGGCGACGGCAAAGCTTGCAACCACGCCCCCGACTCCGGTCGCGACACACCCCTGAGTCTCGCCAAATCCACACCCCGAGCCCCCTCCAAAAGCCCCTCATACACCCTCTTTGCCCCAATCTCATCCCATAGTCGCTGCGCAACCGGCAAGGGGGGAAGGTCCACTCCCGGATTCTGAGCCCGCCACGCGTTAATGGCATCGTCAACATAAGGAATATGAACCTGATCACCATCCAGAGATAAAATACCAGCAACCAAGTCCACAACCCCATGAACCGACGCCAAGAACGCCGGCAAGCCCACATCCTGAGCTCGCCTAACTCCCACACCTCCAAACCGAATAGGGAGCGACGCTTGACTCCACTGAGCCTCGTCAAGACTAATATTTAAAATCTCTTCAAGGCTAACTTTAAGAGCCTCGTCGAACTCCCCAACCTCACTAGGAAAGAGCCACACTGGAGCAGTCCTCAAAAGATAGGTAATCTTAGGCATAGCGAAGCACATCCGCAAAAGTACCAAGGCCACATGAGGAGAAATTTTCCCTAACCGCTCCTGAGCACCCAAAAGCATTTTCTTCCTAATGTCCAAGGCCTGAGGCACCGCAACCGGAAAAATTGGGGATCCCAACAAAAACAACGTAGAAGCCGCCAAACACTTAATACCGGGCAAGACATCGCCAAACACGGTCAACGCAGAAACAGCCTCCGGACCACAAGGGTAAACCTCACATTTAGTGTCATTCACCTTCAGTCCAAGAGCACTCAAACGTGGTATCAAAGCGACAATGTCTGACTTCACCTGTAGCGGATCCCCCCCAATCACACCATCGTCTAAGTACCAAACATTCAAGGAAGAACTCACCCCAATAATAGCCCCCTGAATGCTCAAACTGAACACGAGCGGGCCCAGTGGGTCCCCCTGCTGAGCGCCAACCTGTGATGAAATCAGGTGATTTCCATAAAACAAATGTGAAGGTGCGCTATATACTTGAAATAAAAAAGGAAAGAGAGACGGGGCGTTCTCTTTAATCTGCTGAAGCAGCACATCTCTCTCCAGCGAATTAAATGCATTTTCAAGGTCGAGCTTTATTTTTTAGCTTTAGATTATGTAGAGTTAAATATACGTTATACCTACCCTAATAAATTATTGTACTCGCGACCAGGGCTATTGTGACATAGTAAAAACTTCGAGGTAAGAAAATATACTATAATAAATAACTTAAGGGCAGAGTGCCGTTGTGTAGGTACAACCCACTTGTACTGCGTTGTCTCAAGTTGACTGTTGCGGTGTAAATGTTTAATTTCCGCTAATAGCTAAAATCTTACTATAATTTATTTCATTTCATAGTTAAAGTGGACTTTTAATTAGCTAATAAAATGAGGGGCGCTTAATTATTTTTAAAGTTTGGGAACCTCTGGTCTGTACTTATCGATGGAAAAAAAACATCTTTTTAATTATACTTAATGTAAAACCGCTCATATCTCTACCCAGTATTATCTAATTTGTTTATCATTGTAGGTACATAAATAAAGTACAAGTCACGATTCAAAGTCTCTATATTGTTCAAGAAGGTCGAATCTTCTTCTATTTAATTTTCGCAATATCATTGGAGCCAACCGGCACCCGACCCGCACTGCTTCGCCTCTTCCGGTTAAAATTCCTGACGGCCGTGTTTTAACGTTTAATATCCGTGTTACGACCGTGTTTTACCGTTTAATATTGTTGTATAGAGATAGAGGCTTACAGAGAAAGCGTAATAGAGACTATATCTCTGCAACGTCTGCATGCATTTTAAATAGGGATTTTTTATAGGTACTTGTTTGTATACTTAGCTCTAAGGGACATGTATGTTATTGAGAAATAAATTAATACTAAAATAAAAATAGGAATTGTTACCGATAGGTAATAGTCATTACGGGTAGGAAGCTACAGGACGCAGGAAGGTGTGATAGCCAGCCACCTTATGTAAATATCTTTGTATAGGTACTTATTCTACTACAACACCGACTTTTAATCCGGAGGCCCTGCTAACGGTTCACCAATGTCAAATATCTATTTCCTTGCCAAAAAGTTATGTGCGTTAATAACATCGCTCTAACGGTGAAGAAAAACATCATAAGGAAACCCACGGCTCAGTTAGCTCCAGACGTTGGTCAGTTCTTGTCTTTGGGCTTGGCTGACTAGACTGGGAAGGTGGTATAGGTGCTGGACCTACTCCACTTAACAATGTGTACCAGGCACCAGATATACTGCGCCAGAAATAGCATGGATTAAAAGTTGCTTGCGCTGTATAAATCATCTAAAGTCAGATGAAAAGGCCAATTTCTACTATTCTACTACATCAACTCCGTAGTGTCTTAGCTGAATCCATTCAATCGATCGACTTGTCGTACTTAAGCGTCAAAAGACGAGTCGGTTATTGTTCGAGCGCCGAGTAGATCCAATGAGCAACGCTACGCTTCAGTGTATTGTTAATCTAAAATAGAAATCTACGTGATTCAAATACTTAACTAACAATTAAAATAATCGTCAATGCGAAAATGCAAAATTAATAGGTACCTGGTCAGAAATATCTACCTACCTAGACATCATACGTTGCCTTTACTTATCCTATTAGACCTTGTTTTTGTCGAGTCTTGGTTCTACGAGGTTAACGAGTAGTTAACTAATCATGATTTTTTTGGATTTGATCACCGTTCAAATTAATCAAAACTAAAAATAATGAGGAAACATACATATATTCGTACATAATTATATATATACACACACGGCAAAAATGACTGATTTCGAAATTTAAATTTTTTAAAAATACTAGGTAATGAAAAAATAATTCGATTCTTCTTCTTCGTTTATATATGGCTTATTCCATTTGGACATTTGCCAGTGTCAAGTATTATTAATTTATGGAAGTTTTTATTTTCATTGCATCGAAACAGTCAAGTCGTCATAGATAAAGTCAAGTCGAGGGAATCATTGTAAAACGGGGGCCATGTTTTACAACGTTTGTTCATGGAGCCTTCGAGACAACGCTAAAGTCCATGTTTTGCACCGATTTTCACTTTCATTTAAACTTGTACACTTTCAAGAAACTAAACTGATTAATATGCCCCCAAAATTAAACAATTTACACGCATTTGAACAAGGTTTAACAAAAATAAAAATTTAGTAACACATCTCCTAACCGCGTTCCCGCGAAAACTCAAATAATTCGATTGGTTAATAATATAGTTACCTCTACTATATTTAAGAAAAAAAAAAAAATGTTAATTCGTTTCCGATATAGAAGTGAACGTGCGATGCGGAATCGTACTCGGGTGTGACGACATCAAACAGCACTCGCTGAGGTCGTGCTGTCAGCATGGTGTCGTCTTCGTTGTGTATTAGCAGAGCGTTGTAAATGACGTCACGTTAGCAGGTCTCACTATTTTTCGTAAGTCTAAATGCCTGTAAGTATAATCAAAACTAATAGGTATTTTTGACTGCAACAAAAATTAGCCTATCATACCTATTTGCATTTCGCTCAGGAGTTATGTACCTAGAGTCCTGAGTGAAGCGTGGGATTCAAGCGCCCAAGATAAAGACAGACTTTAGTACCGAGGTGAATACTCTACTTTACACATCTACTGCGAGACAATAAAAGGGCTACAAAAATAAGCATTTTACTAACAACAAAAAAATAGATTAATGCAACGTATATGAAATAATATATTGACAGCTCTATATTAATTAAATTTAACAATGTTACATCAAAATGACGAAACCACACATCGGCCTTAGCTGATGAAAAAAAAAAGTTGGGGCTTTATACTAAACAAAACTTTTTGCTTTACCCTTCCGTCCGTGAAAATAGAAAAAAATAGCCCAGTTTTTATTTTTTTATGTTTTATGTCTAGGTGGCCAGTTCGAAATGGCCGTATGCTATCAGCACCTTAGTTCCAAATTAAAATTACTTTTTGCCCTAGGTGCATAATGAGCACTTTATGCACCTAGGGAATAAAGAGTCGCTTTACGTTGACCTTTTTGGTCAAATAAAGTAACTTTGTAGAGCAGTAGGTGTGTAAATTGTATTTTATGTATAGGTACATCGAACTAATCTTATCTTAACTTACTAATATTATAAACGCGAACCTTTATGTATGTAAGTATGTCTCTATGTATGTGACTCAATCACGCAAAAACTATACGTAACCGATTCCGGTGAAACTTAAAATTTATAATATTGGTCACATTACATACAGAAATAAATATGTCTCGAAAAACTTTAATAATATCATGGTAGGAGCTTTTAAATTAAACATTAGTTAGATTATATACTATTACATAGCTAGTAAAATAATTAAAAAACACCAATTATAATAGACGACCCTGATATAATACCTCTACATTGTTGCAGTAAGCTAAATAAATTTTTTAAATTTATTTATTAAATTTAAAATAATTTGTTGAACTAACGCGATCTAGACCCGAAAATCTAATCTATTATCTATCTATCTATACAATTTGTAACAGGGAGACCCCTTTAATCCGAAGTCCAGGGCTTGCGGGTGATGTCCTGAATCCTTTGGTAAAAACCGCATCTAAATAGTTCTTACGGTTTAAGAGTTATTCAATTTCAAAGTTCACGCAAAAAACCTAGGAATCACTTAGTGATGCAACCCTAATAGCGGCTGTTGACCTAGAAAATCAGCTGTTTCGCTGTTTCGCCTATAAACCGGAATCACAGGACGATTACATTTACGTTTTAAGATGCATTTAGAAGGGTTCCTAGATGCGTTTTAAACGAGTTGCTAACATAGACTACGTCATCAGTTTTAGACGATACGATACCTACTCCTACGGTTAAAGTACCTACTAAAGATATTCGCCCACCATAACGGAGCATATTACTAAAACCGTAACCGTACAG
This sequence comes from Idaea dimidiata, assembly GCA_949358125.1. Classification (NCBI taxonomy): domain Eukaryota; kingdom Metazoa; phylum Arthropoda; class Insecta; order Lepidoptera; family Geometridae; genus Idaea; species Idaea dimidiata. The sequence continues at coordinate 5,454,509 of OX442339.1, read as the reverse complement.
TTTTTTTAGCGGTAGAGGTTGGTACCTATTTTGTTTTTTGTCGTTGGCTACTTAGCTCGTGATGTTAATGTGTCCCCTTTTTCTGTGTGAGCGGAGAGAACTGCTTGACCTACACGGTTACGTACTAAGTTTATTACAGCAGTGCTAAAATACCAATCTTTGCCAGTGTTAAAAACTGATATACCTACCTAAGGGAATTCATAACGTAAGTGTTAATTGGATTGGCTTCCAGTCGTATACATACTTACCACGGACTGTGCCGGGGATTTACCCAAAAATAGATAAAATTTGGAATATGAAAGCAAGGTTCCGTATAATAAAATAATATCTTAATAAAATGTTTAGATACCTTGAGAGAGAGCATTCTGAAGGCTGCGGGTTCGATTCCCGCCGGGTACAAATATTTATGTTTAACAATAAACAATAATAATTAATACAATAATATTTGTACCTGGTTTGGGTATCTTTCTGTGTATAAATTATAATATGTATTGATTTACAAAAAAAAATATTGTGTGTAATTTTCCGTTGTTTAGTACCCATAGTACAAGCCCAGTGCTTAGTTTGGGGCTAGATTGCGCTTGTGTAAGGTTGTGCAATATTTATTTATTATTAACACGATTAAACATTATTACGTAACTAGAGGTACCCTTAGGAATTAGTGTTCGACGAATATGCACTTACGTTTTAAATACAGAAATCAGTGATGTTTTTTAAGTATGGTAGGTAATGGGTTTGACTGCTGTTCTGTGGAACCTTAAAATTCGTGTACCGCACGCGCGGGCGGCGTCCTTTGTGGCGTGCCGCCAAGCGGCTCTTTGGCGGTAGCCAAGACGCCGCTTGTCTATCATTCGCGGGCGGCGCTCTTTGACTCCTATGCCCTTTTTGCCGACGATTCGTGTCATTGGTCGGCGGCGCCGCCAAAGAAGCCGCCCGCCTCGAGCTGCGTTATGATTCGACGGAAGCCATTTTTGAAAAACCGCCCAAAAAGGAGGGTAACTTTTACGTTTTAAAGTATATCGATACTTGTCGATATTTTCAATAACTTAAATTTTTTGACCGAGTGAACGAAGCATCTCTCATTATCTGTCAGTTTGTGGGTTTGTTGCTACTTCTCTACAGGTCGCATTTTTAAACTGAATGCAAGTTCTACAAGTATGTAGATTTTTTTGTCATGTTGACTTTTTGATCGAAAGGTGTGCCTCTAAGAGACAAAAAAACTTAAATACCTTTTATCGCTGTATGAAATTCAATACCTAAGTCTATTTTATTTAAAAGAAATCAACATAAAAAATGGTGATTTGATGAAAATGTTTAGAGTGATGAACAGAATAGTTCCTTAAAATGATGCAAGTAACGTAATTACTAAGATTTGGAAGTACTTACTATAGTATTTACCTTACTTTTGGACTAGTAGTATGTTAGTTTTAGTAGCTACTTATTGAGGAGCCTATTCCCTCTATGTACTGTGCTATTGGTCTAGTTACACCAGCCGGTCTCGAATGATCGTGCGGGTTAAGCAACATTTGGTGCGGCCATTAATTAGAATTGACCGCGCACTAAGCGGTCAAGCAGCTGTTAGTCCCGATTGTTATCTCTGATAAAAGTCGATACATCAAGTTAGCGGCCTTAGGGCGACCTGAAACCCTAACACTAGGTGAGCCACACCACTATACACGAATATAGGAAAAAAAAGTAGTTTCCTAGCAAATACATATTAGCTGACCGCCTACACGGTGACCGGCCATACATCGATAAAACGGAGAAAAAAATCGATACCATCGGTCGATATTATTTTATTAGCATCCCTTAACGTAGGCGGCCTGACTACTTACCTATAACTTCCATCGGTCAGTCTCGTGCTAGAAGTTGCGAAATAAGGTCTCGTGCGTGGTGTTGCCTCTTTCGTAACTAAAATAAGTGATATCCGTGGTAATACGTACGTATTCCAACTATCACATGCAGTGTCATGAAAAAAATTATGTCGTGTGTCGGGCGTTGGGTCACGCGGCATTCTTTGCATTAGCAAGTATGGCGTTCACATCGAACCATATCGCAACGAGCGATAATGTGAGAATGTTTTGTTGTGTTAATTTTGTGCTTGTGAAACCAATGTGAAATATGTATTACTTAAAATGGATGAAGTGGAATAAACTACGCGAGTGAGTAGTACCCACTTTTTTTTTTGAACTCGTGAATCAACAATTGACCTATCAATGTCTGAAGCAGCAGTTTTCTAGCCTGGTCAGCGGCGCCGGGTTTTTATAATCCCCGTGGGTGCTCCAGCTTTTTTTAACCGACTTCAAAAAAAGGACGGGGCTCTCTATTCGTCGTGTACATATTTTTTTTAATGTTTGTTCACCGATTACTCGATAATGACTTGACCGATTGAGATGGTTATTTTTTTAATGGAAAGCCCCGAGGTGGTCTCATAAAAATATGGTGAGGCTCTGACGAAGATATTCGAAGTGATGAACGGAAAAACGATGTATTCAATTCAATTGTTTATCAATTAGGTAGGTACTAAAAGATAGCTCAACCGATTGAGATGATTTTTTTTTTAATGGAAAGGTGCTCGGTACCCGCTATTTACCTCTCGTGGGTGCTGGAGCACCCGAGCACCCACGGACTCGGCGCCCCTGAGCCTGGTTATTAATTTGTACCTATGTCCACATGTGGTAGGTAAGATAGCTAGGTAGGTATCCGGCGCACGACGCGGGGCGGGAGCACCGCACCGGTGTCACTCAACGCCTCAGAATAGGTACATATGAGATTGCGCAGCGCATGTAGTTAGTTATACGTATCTTTCTAGGGTTGTCACGTCATGCAACGAATTCTTGAATTATTTTTTTTGTATGAAAATATTTACATAAGCTTTTCAAAATTATTATTTCAAAGCCGTGACCTTCCGAGCACAAAACGAAAGCCTGGCGAGTACTACTGGGCTAGCCTGTTACACGTTGTATAAAAGAAAGTCGTGTTAGTTACACCATTTATAACTCAAGAACGGCTAAATCGATTTGTCTGAAAATTGGTGGGGAGGTAGCTTAGAACCAGGAGAAGGACATAGAATACTTTTTATCCTGATAATGCCGCGGGATCGGGACTTACGCGGGTGATAACTATTTATTAGATGAAAATTTGCATAGGGATAGTTAAAATGATGGAGAGAGTAATATAGGATACTTTTGATCCCGAAAATCCCGCGGGATCAGGACTTACGCGGGTGATAACTATTTATTAGATGAAAATTTGAATAGGGATAGTTTAAATGATGGAGAGTAACATAGGATACTTATGATCTCGTAAATCCCGCGGGATTTGATCCCGAAAATTCCGTGGGATCGGAACTTATGCGGGTGATAACTATTTATTAGATGAAAATTTGCATAGGGATAGTTTAATTAAATGATGGAGAGTAATATAGGATACTTTTGATCCCGAAAATCCCTCGGGATCGGGACTTACGCGGGTGATAACTATTCATTGGATGAAAATTTGCATAGGGATAGTTTAAATGATGGAGAGTAACATAGGATACTTTGATCCCGAAAATCCCGCGGGATCGGGACTTACGCGGGTGATAACAATTCAATAAATGAAAATCGACACAGGGGTAGGGTAAGTGATGTAGAGTGGCATCATCATCATCGTCATCGTCATCCTTCGTCATCGTTATCGTCACCTACTGATGAAATACAAACTTTACCTTACTTCACCTACCTACCGCAGTGCAAAACTCTACACTTAAACGGACGACTAGGGAAGTTCAATCGTTTAAGTGTGAATTATTGCATTGCGGTAGGTAGGTGTTCGAACAACGCGGGTTCGCAATTTGCGCGGGTGAAACCGCGGGGCGCAGCTAGTTTAATAATAAAATACATTTTAAAAAATCAGTGGCGGTACAGTTATAAAATAGAGTAGAGGTATACCTACTTAACTCTAATAATGAAGTTCACCCATCTTGTTCTTCCAATTGAATTCGAATTCAAAATATTTTTATTCTTTTACATTTTTGATTTATTTATTTACTCCCTACTACGAGTATTACAGGCTATTGATTACCTACCCTAAGCTTCTATTGTTTACTGTACAACATTATTATCTATTCAATTAATGATTAATAACTTACAATGAATAGAAAATTAATATTATTACTTTTTAATATTATATTTTTTTGCAAACGTCAAGTAAACTATCATATATTCGGAACGCGGCATCCAATGAGAAGAAGACACAAGAAACTCAGGGGTTATTTTTTTGTTTCTTTTTTGTTGCAATGATCATGTGATTGACATTGTCGCTTTAGAGCTATAATGGAACAGGACAAAATATTTTGCCATAAACTTTATTCACACAGAATCAACACTCTTGAGTTTATATTTTTCTTTCAATTTCCAGCCCTTGGCATCAAGTTCAGAGCTGATCACCAAAGGAAAGTCCTATAGCTACTTGAAAGATTGGCTTGGATTTGGTCTCATATCGTCTACAGGTAAAACAATTGACAATTTAGTAAAGCAAAGTTGAAGTAGGTACTCGGTATGTATGTATACAATTTGTAACGGGTAAGCCCTTTTAATCCGAAAGAGGGTTGTTTTAGATGTCTAGGCGAACACCTTTTGTTCTACGACTTTTAAAAATACGAACGTTTATGATTTTCAAGTAAACTTTACACATAAAATTTTCGAAAAGTACTTCGAATTTCCAAAAGTCGTAGAACAAAAGTTGTTAGCCTAGACGTCTAGAACAACCCCCTTTCGGCTTAAAAGGGAATACCCGTTACACCTTGTATATAATTTGATTAGTTTTCTATTCATTTCAGGACACCGATGGAGAACTCACAGAAAATTCCTCACTCCCGCTTTTCACTTCAACATTTTGCAGAATTTCATGCCTGTATTTACGAAGAATGAAATTATATTACGAAAAAATCTTCAGGCTCTTGCTGATGGGAGACCAATTAGTTTGTTCCCCATTATAGCTTTACATGCACTCGACAATGTTGCAGGTAATGTATTTCTTTTATTTTGTACCAACGCTATTTTTGTTATAAATAACTAATTAAATATAAATATTGCACGACATCACACACAACTATACAAGATGTAACAGGCAAGCCCTTTTAATAGGGGTTGTTCTATACGTCTAGGCGAACAACTTCTTTTGTTCTACGACTTTTGAAAATTCGAAGTACTTTTCGAAAATTTTAAGTGTAAAGTTTACTTGAAGATCAGCTGTTTCTTAGAGTTCTAGGTCATTGACCTTATGTTGTCCTTTAATTTAGTGTGGTCTACTACAATCAAACCTTCAATTACCTTTATTTTTAAAAGCAGCTGTTTTTTTCAGTGAAACAACCTCAAAATTTAAAAAAAAAAGTTTGGTTTTTCAAAAGTCGTAGAACAAAAGTTGTTCGCCTAGACGTCTAGAACAACCACCTTTCGGCTTAAAAGGGCTTGCCCGTTACATCTTGTATAGCCCCAAACTAAGCAATAGGCTTGCACCATGGGTACTAGACAACGTATACAAGATGTAACGGGCATGCCCTTTTAAGCCGAAAGGGGGTTATTCTAGACATCTAGGCGAACCACTTTTGTTTTACGACTTTCGAAAATTCGAACTTTTTTGTTGAACATTTTGAGGTGAAAGTTCACTGAAAAAACAGCTGCTTTTGAAAATAAACGTAATTGTAGTTTCGATTGTTGTCGACTAAACTAAATGAAAGGACAAGATAAGGTCAATGATCTCGAACTCTGAGAAACAGCTGATTTTCAAGTAAACATTAAACTTAAATTTTTCGAAAACTACTTCGAATTTCCAAATGTTGTAGAACAAAAAAAGGTTCGCCTAGACGTCTAGAACAACCCCCTTTAGGCTTAAAAGGGTTTGCCCGTTATACCTTGTATACTACATATTATACTTTTTTTGCAAATACATATATAATTATGATACACAGAAAACACCCAGAACCAGAAACAAACATTAATGGTAACTTATCTACCTAACCTATGTTAAGGTAAATCGTGGGCAGACATGATTTTCCTGATTTTTCTCCTACAATAATTATTCTATCACTGTTATTATAACCTTATAATGTTATAAACGTTTTATATTAACACGTCTTGTTAATTAATGATGTTGCGTGCCTGTAAGTAACATACAAACAAGCACATATTTGTGTTGAAGCCAACTAATGAGATGTAAGTATAATGTTGTCTCATCTTGCCATCTTACTTTGAGTTTGTTAATCAATCACGCAAAAACTACTAAACCGATTGCAATGAAACTTGGAATATAGGTAGCTGGGGACCTGGAATAACACATAGACTTCTTAACCCGATCGGGAACTACGCGGGTGAAACCGCGGGTGTGCTAGTAAATGATACGCATGAATACTATAGTTAAACGGCGCGGTCGCCTGTCGTTTAATTAAACGTCTAGGCTGATAACTTTGATGACCAATTAAGCTTTAATTTGCAAGAGAGCGGTTTCTTATACCCTTATTAGACTGGAGAGATATTATAGGTCATAACATTATATTATAACTAGTCTTTCCTAGGGCATGAATGACTAGGCTAAGAGGGTGGTACAGGTTCCTTCTGGGCATACACCATCAATACTCCGGAAGCTGTATTCCAAGTAGTCTTTATAGGCGCGGAACGGTTAAAGAGCAAAATGGTAAAGTGGGCGCAAAATAGTAAAGGAGCGAAATGGTAAAGAAGCAAAATGATAAGGGAGCATAACGTCAAAAGCTCTTAATGGTCAAAGAGCGGTATATAGGAACCTAGTATAATATAGGAATAGGGAAAGGAGGTGTATAGGAGGAAAAAGGTAAATGGAATATATTATAGTTGCTTGCGGAAAAGATATATCTATTTGTAAGCTTTGTATCTGCATGCATTGAAAGCCACGTATCGAATGTTGAAATGACTGAAGGAATTTTGAATGAAAGTTATTATTTTTTGTTAGTCTTTTAATTTGCCCCACTGTAGGGCAAGGACGTAACACTAACATGCAGAAATGCACCAAAGTTGTAGACGTAGAGTACCGCATTGCAAAATTGAAGTCGGCGTAGGCTGGTCATGTCATCATGTCATGCCGAAGGGAAGACGACAGGTGGAGTAAAGCGGTCCTAGAGTGGAGACCTAGAATCGGAAAGCGAAGTGTGGGCAAACCACCTGCCAGATGGTCCGATGACATAAAATCACATGCTGGGGCGATTTGGCATCGGAAAACCAGTGATAGAACCGAGTGGAAAGAGATTGGAAATGCATATGCCCTGCAATGGCCAAGTGTGGTGTGGTGACCGAGTGGAAAGAGATACATGCTGCTGAAGAAGAGAAAAAGAAGGCAATGGCCTCCTCTAAGAGATATTAGGTAGTAAGACGCCTATAAAGTAAGATGCATGCTTTTGGACCGTGGTGAGTATCCTCGCGAAGTTTTCCTTCACTGAAAGAGCGATGTTGGAAGCGTTAAAGAGAGATCAAAGAAAAGTTAAAACAGTTAAAGAAAGTCGGGGTGTCAATCGTACTATCACATTACTTAGACAAATACCGCTTTTAAAGCTAATCATAATTTCGTTCAATTGTTTTCAGAATCAATAATGGGTGTTTCGGTCCACGCTCAAGAGAACGCTGAATCCGAATATGTGAAGGCTATTGAAGTGTAAGTATATATAGGTGACCTTTTTGTACCTGCGAATAGTAAATCTCGCGAGCACTTTTTAGCCCATTTAGTAGGCAAAATACGCACCAATTAAGAATAGCCTACGGTAAATAAAACTTAATGAAAGCTAAACTCAACGTTTTTGAAGATCGCGGTGTAGAGATGCGACAAGTAGAGCAGAAACAACATAATCGGGCGGATTATGTACCATGATGTGTTATAAGTTGTCGTTCGAATAATAAAAAAAAACAACTAAAAAAATATAGGTAATAATCTGTAGTTTTTAAAAGTAGTCGGGGTATTTTTTTGAGCGACAAAAGGACGAAAAATCAAAACAAACGATCATGGTTTTCGCTTCGCTCACTTTTCCCGCTCGGTCATACATAAAAATATAGCAGGTAGGTACCTACATGATACTCTGATACTCGCTCTACTCTGATAATAATATTAATTACAAAAATATCAAATTTAAAAGATTAAAAATTAACCCGTGCCTGAGATAAGGTTGGCAGACGTAATCATATTCCTACTAATAATATTATTTAAAAAGTTGAAAGTTTGTATGTATGTGTGTTTGTTAGTTACTCAATCACGCAAAAACTACTGAACTGATTGCGATGAAATTTGAAAAATATTTAATTGGAGACCAGGAATAACACATATGCTACTTTTTATCTTGACATTCCCGCGGGATCGGGATTTAAGCGGGCAAAACCGCGGGCGCAGCTAGTCTTATCTTAGAATTACTTCTGAAAAACACTGTGGACATAACACAGCGCCATCTAGCCTGAGAATAAGCTTGTAATAACACAAGCGTAGTAGCTTACAATGGGGGTCACCATAAAGTGACTCGAGAACGGATATTCAAATGCTTATTTATTTTCTTTTTATACATGCAAAGACGCAATGCAAAATGTTATAAATCGTGGCGGTGGGAAGCGCTAATTCCCTTTCTTCCCTTCACTACCTTCCCTTTAAAGTCGACAGTCACAATTGGATTTTAAGCCGCGACTCGCCTTTACTTCGCGGCGACTTATCACTGCGCATAATACCATTAATACAGCCACATTCACAAAATACCCTATGCGTGGACTAAGCATTTGTCACATTTCGCTAACGTTTACTATTGTCACTAAGCTCAAAGCAGCAGAAGCATTAAGGCTACGGCCGCATTGTCAGGCGGCTTAATTAGCTGTCTAGCGCCTAGTAGTTTGCATTCTGACAAGATTCACATCCAAGCGCCTAGTGTATCCAAGTCAAAGTAATCCCACCTTGAATATCTAATAGAGATTTGGGGATCTAGTGCGCCGACTAACCTAATTCCCTTGCAAAGAGCTCAAAACAAAATCATGAAAGTGCTTTATCACTATGACTATTTTACACCTACCGAAGAACTATATATAAAAACTGAACTATTTAACCTTACTCAATTATATAAATATAACTATGAAATATATAAAATATATATAAATATCTACCTAATATTTTTTTAAATCTGTTCTTTTCAGGCTTTCCGGTATAATTTCGATAAAGATCAGAAACCTGATCGTAGCGAACGATTTGATTTTCCGCCTGTTGCCGTTGAAATCTAAACAGGATAAAGCTCTGAAAGTTCTACATGGACAAACGAGGAAGGTGATTGAAGCTAGGAAAAAGGAACTGGCAGCGAATAATAAGACTAGTTTGGGAAATGAGTCTGAACTTGGTTCGTAGCTTTCTTAGGTTCGATTCGACCAAACTGGAATAGCAATACGTCTTTTGTTTTGAAGACTCTCGAGCTGCTCAATCGAAAAATGTTCATTTATGCGCATAATAATTTTTAGCCATTCCTTATTATTTTACTTTGGTCGAAAGTACCCTTATTATTAGGGGTAACTAAGGCCGGCTTGCATAACGGTTCCTAAACATATTTAAGCTGTTAAACGTGTTTAAAATCTGTCAGAATGTAAAGAACTGTCAATGTTTGGCAACATATTATCAATCGTCCACATAATGCAATAGAGTCCAATGTTCGTTTTCACATAAATTATTTTAAAATTGATTTAGTTAAATATATTTATATCGTTATGCAAGCCGGCCTTACACTCAGAATTCGTGCATAGGTATATAGATCTGCTGATTTTTTTGTCAGGCGAAATAATATTTCGTCTGCTTTTAACGTCGCCGCGTCGTTCTGTAGTACCTACGTTTTTTATTTGTCTGAATAAGGAACCAAAATAAAAAATTACTCCACGACGTTATCGGCTCCGTGAAACGGCAAATTTGCTCAAGTCTACTATAATAACTAAACGAAACTCATCGAAAAAATGAAAAAACTCCCTTAAAATTTCCTTCTTCAGGGTCCTATCTCAGAAAGCTTCAATCTGTATGTCATGTATCTAATAACAACAAAGAAGTTATATTACTAAAACCAGAATGCTCACGTAGAACTAAAAAGTGTTCCGCTACATTGAGCATGCTGTCCCTTTCTAATAACACTATTAGAAAGGGACAGCATGCTTCAATGTAGCGTTCTTTTTATCTCTAATAGTGGAATTTAGAAAGGGACAGAACACAAAATTGTAAAAACAATAATTTACAGGAATAAGAAACAAACATGCTTTCCTTGATCTGCTGTTGTTGGCTGAGATCAACGGCCAAAGAATTGACGATGAGACAATCAGAGAAGAGGTTGACACATTCATGTTTGCGGTAAGTACATAATATACGCAACAATCCTAAAGTTTATTTAGAATGTACAATCAACCCCGTCTTCGATTATTTTACGATTGCCTGAAAGAGATCTCTTTTAGAGATAAGATGAGATAGGTGAGATAAGATAGGAGGTCTCTTGTAACATTTCTAATAAGTTTTTATTGCATTTAAAATGTTTGGTACGTTTAAGTATTATTTATGTAATCCAAAAGTATATATTAGGTAGAGAAAAAAATCGACGTACGACAAGTGTTTTTTAAATACCTACAATAGTGTTGGGGTTGATTTTTGTTCAGTACTAGCTGCGCCCCTCGGTTTCACCGCTTTATCTTTATACAAAATTTAAAAATTTCTTGCATAAGATCCTGCTCCTGATCATAACAAATACAACGCAAAAAGAATTATCGAAATCGGTCCAGCCGTTCATGCGTCCTGCCGTGACCAAGGCAAATAGGGATTCATTTTTTATACATATATAAATTTATATTTTTCATTTGCAAATTAAAAATCTTTCCTTAAAGTTACTTTTAATTGCATTTTCAGGGGCACGATACTACGACTTCAGGGATAACATTTTGTCTCTACAATATATCAAGACACAAAGACGTTCAACAAAAACTTTTTGACGAACAAAAGGAAATTCTCGGAGATTTGGACAGAGAACCGACATTTAAGTAAGATTTAACTTTTTCCCGGTTGCCGTGTGGCGCAGCTGTTAGCGCACTCGCTCGGCAAGCAAGAGGCATGGGTTCGAACCCTGTCACTGGATGATTTTTGATGTTGGATTTCACAAGGGATGTAAAATCCCCTAAACTAATATGAAATTAGCACATCAAAATACTTATAGGTACACCAAATTTAACCACGACTCCCCGCGACCGCTACAATGTCATCGATCCACCGAGTGGGTGGTCTTCCAACTCCGTTACGTGATGCGAATTTTCTTTTTGGTCGCATGGGCCAGTCACCAAGAATGGTTTTCAGCATCACAGTTTTCTTAATTTCATAACATATTTATATTTTCATAATCGCAGAATAGGTGATAGACTTATCAGTGCACATATTATTAAGGTTAAGACTTGGAAAACCGAAAATAGCAATCATGACATCGGCTAGTAAATGTTTAGATTAAGATTTAAACTTACATCCAAAGAAGATAAAGTCCCTATCCGTATAATCAGTCACTGATAACAGAGTACAAACTAGAAAAAAAAATTGAACTTAGGACTTTGATTTAAAAAAACATCTAAGATTGCTGGTATCAATATCACACCTAAAAGTAGATTATATATATTTGTTACCAAGCTGCAATTGTCGCTAGTTTATAATATTGCCTATTTCAAAGTCAAAATTATATTTATTTTAAAGTCAAAATTATATTTTTATTATGCAAGGAGCGGGAGGAGGGAGGTGTTCTTTGCACGCGGCAGACCGCATGATACGTAGTGATACTAGTCAGGTATCGGGACTAAAAACTAAATATTAATTTTTAATATAGTTCAAAATTATATTTTTATTCTAAGTGCGCCTGCACTGCACTGTACTGCACTGTGGATGTATTTTTCCTATGAATGCCCATTCATAGGAAAAATACATCCACAAAAACACAACGCACGGTCGACAACGGACAACGAAGTTCATTCTCGTGACGGTCTAATATAAATCATCCCCAAGTCGTTACTGCCTGATTGAGCAAAGATGCGTTGTTAATTCGAATCCCGCTCAGCGTCGACCGTGTATTGTGTTTTTGTAGAGGTGTATTTTTCCTTATAACTATTTCAAGGATTACTTGATAAATTATGTTCACAGTGATATGCGCCAAATGAAATATCTAGACTTGGTTATAAAAGAATCGCTTCGCTTGCATCCGTCTGTGCCATTAATTGAAAGAGTCATCACTCACGATGTCGGTAAGAAAAACGTTCTGGAAAAACCTAACATTATTTATCTATAGTTCATTAGATAATTACGAAGGTAATTTTTTTCTAATTGAGATTTAATCAATTTAGGTGAATAAAGAACTAAACTATTCAGTATTATTCAATAATACAGTAATAATTCAATTTATTTTTCTTTTGTAAAAATACATTACATTACATATACGTTGTAAAGAAACATCCTGACGCAATTTTTTTTAAGTATTAATACTCTGTGGAAATCGATACTAATAAATATAGTTTTAATATAGCAGAAGGCTTGTGCTACGGGTATGGGTACTAGACTACGAGTAAACTACATAAATTTTAGTTCGTAAATATAAACATAAGATACATAGGTACCTACTGAAAATACTCAAAACCAGAAACTTATACAAAGTTAATGTTAAATAAGTGGCTATCAAAATTAACCAAATAGGAAAAATATAATTTTTGAACAAAAGCTTTCCAAAAGTTGCGTCCGATAAGACTAAAACCTGCTGATAGAAGAGATGCAGTACATAATTTCACGAGGACAGAGCAAGCACCTGTGGCGCAACTGGCGAGCGCACGAAACGGAATATCGAGGTAGCAGGTTTAAGTCCTGTCAGGTGCAATTTGTGGAAAGCATTTCTTCAAAAATTTGTCATTCAAGTGTAGGAAACACTATCAAAATAAAAATCAAGGATAAAATATTTTCAGATCTAGGAGGTCTATTCGTTACAAAGGGTACAAACGCCATTATAAATATACTTCAAATGCATAGAAACCCGAAAGTGTTCGAGGACCCACTAGAGTTCAAACCGGAGAGGTTCGACAAAGGGAACATTGGCGCTGAAAGCGCGTTTAGCTGGATGCCGTTCAGTGCTGGGCCAAGGAACTGTATTGGTGAGATGTATTAATTACTAGCTGCAAAAGTCCCGTTCCCGCGAGAATATCGGGATTTGAAATAGCCTGTGTGTTATTCCAGGTCTCCAACTACCTATTTTCCAAGTTTCATCGCAATCTGTTTAGTAGTTTTGCGTAAAAGAATAACAAAGTCACATACCTACATTTAAACTTTCGCGTTTATAATATAAGTAATACTAGCTGCGCCCCGTGGTTTCACCCGCGTAAGTTCCGTTCCCGTTTCAGTTCCCGCGGGATTAAAAGTATTCTGTGTCCTTCTCCTGGTTCTAAGCTACCTCCCCACCAATTTTCAGACAAATCGATTTAGCCGTTCTTGAGTTATAAATGGTGTAACTAACACGACTTTCTTTTATATATATAGATACTAGCTGCGCCCCGCGGTTTCACCCGCGTAAGTCCCGTTCCCGTTTTAGTTCCCGCGGGATTAAAAGTATTCTATGTCCTTCTCCTGGTTCTAAGCTACCTCCCCACCAATTTTCAAACAAATCGATTTAGCCGTTCTTGAGTTATAAATGGTGTAACTAACACGACTTTCTTTTATATGTATAAGATATATATAAATAAAAATGAATGCAACCACAGCAAAATAGTCAAGCTGGATTTACATTACGAACATAGTTTGATTAATTATTAGCAATAATTTGTTTATAACAATTATTACCAGGGCACTAATATTTTTCACCATATTACTACCATTGTAGTAACATAACTAACTATACTACTGCCATTTTAGTAATTTAACAAACCATATTACTACCATTGTTGTAATATAACTAAATAAATTAAAAAAAAAAATTGCACGACATTGAACACAGTGCTATCTAGCCCTAAACTGAGCACTAAGCTTGTACTATGGGTGCTACACAACGGATATACTACATATTATATTTTTTATAAATACATACATATTATACATAGAAAGACACCAAGACCAGATACAAATACCTGTCGATATTACTAGATACCATTTTAGTAATGTAACAAACAAATATTACTACCATTTGTACCATTGTAGTAAATGACCATATGGTTACCTAACCATAATAATTATGTACCTAATTGTTTCATGTATATTTAATCCTTACCTATTATTTAGGTATTATTACTACCTACCATAGTACTACTATTGTAGTAATATAACGAACAATTGAGTTTTAATTAACATTTTGATTACAGGTCAAAAATACGCACTATTAGAAATGAAAGTGACCCTCTCTGGAATAATAAGACATTTCGAACTTCTTCCGTCGGGAATAGAACCGGTTTTGTGTGGAGATCTAATTCTACGTTCCAAGAATGGAGTTCACGTCAAGATGTTACCACGGAAGAAAACGTTTGGTTAAAATCTTCAGTAGTTATCGTTGATCTCAACCTTAAAGACGCGACTGATGTGAATCGAGCTAAAATCCCTTCCGATTGAATATTTTCCTTCATAACCGGTATCAAATACATCTTTATACAATATATTATAATGTTATTGTACATACATGATACAAGAAGTGCCCCCTTCATTTCAAAAACAATAAAAAATAAATTTAAATACCACTATTATACAGGCAAAGATACCCCTGTTTTACAAAATAAAACACTTTTTCTTCTACAGAAAGGGACAGCATGCTCAATGTAGTAGAACACTTTTTAGTTCTACGTGAGCATTCTAGTTCTAGTAAACTTCTTTGGTTTTACGTAGTACATACTGTTATTTATTCTGTTAAATCGCCTCTAGTGTTTGTACATAGTATCCCAATAGTTGTTTAGTAGTTTTAAGTATCTACCTATAATTATGTATTTATGGTGATATGATTTTTTTTCTAACAAAAGTTACTCATGGATACCTTTGAAATGTATATCAGTAAAATAAATGAGTTTCACTGAATCCCTTGTTTCAATTGACGAGTTCCAAGGCCCTGGATTGACGAGTTCCAAGGCCCTGGATTGACGAGTTCCAAGGCCCTGGATTGACGAGTTCCAAGGCCCTGGATTGACGAGTTCCAAGGCCCTGGATTGACGGCGCAGGTCAATGTAAAGGAGGCGCAACATTCTTGAATGCTAATATCTATCTGTGATTCTTAATTAAAGATTTTGACATTTAGGTATTTTATAGTTTCATAGTCAACAAGAAACTTTTATACTTTCGTCATGGGAGGCTTTTGTCACAGATTTGTCGCTGTTTGTGAACACTCACCGCCCAAAGGGACCGTCCGTCTCAGGCTTCTCTCCCGATACGCTATGGCGGTCTAGGCAAGAGTTTAGCTACTACCGGTTCTTAGGTTTTTCTATGGGATTCGTCGGCACGTCCTGTCGAGGCGTCTGGTCATGCAAGGGTTGGCGGGAACGCCGCCATTATCTAGGACACCATGCCCCGGGTGTGTGTGGACGACACCTTCTTTTTGGATATCTATTGGTATTAATATCGCGTTAGGTAATCCTTTTAGTTTTAGATTTAATATTTTTTTATTATGTAACCCTGTATCTTACTTCTTACTTCTTTCTTACTAATATTATAAATCCGAAAGTCTGTTTGTTTATTTGTTTGTTTGTTCCCTCTTCACGGTCAAACGGCTCGACCGATTTGGATGAAAATTTGCATAGGGATAGTTTAAATGATGGAGAGTAACATAGGATACTTTTGATCCCGAAAACCCCGCGGGATCGGGACTTACGCGGGTGATAACTATTTATTGGATGAAAATTTGCAAAGGGATAGTTTAAATGATGGAGAGTAACATAGGATACTTTTGATCCCGAAAACCCCGCGGGATCGGGACTTACGCAAGTGATAACTATTTATTGGATGAAAATTTGCATAGAGATACTTTAAATGATGGGGAGTAACATAGGTTACTTTTGATCCCGAAAATCCCGCAGGATACTGACATATAATCTTTACTTTACTTCACCTACCTACTGCAGTGCAAAAATCCACACTTAAACGGACGACCGTTTAAGTGTAGATTTTTGCATTGCGATAGGTAGGTGTTCGAACAACGCGGGATCGCGACTTGCGCGGGTGAAACCTACCTAATTGTTATCTTCGCTCCCATTGTGTCATACAGCTGTTGAACGAAAGCTTTGCCGAATAATATTATGGCCATTTGACTTGTCTCTTTCCAACACATGCATTTGTAAGGCTCACAGCAAGAGATAGCAATGTAAAATAGCAAATAGATTAATGTTAGATAGCAGTTTTTATATTATTATTTTTTAAGTATTGTAATACCATTGATGTGACGAATGAAGGAGTCATCACAAACCTAACTGGGTTTCTCGACGCTTTATATTATTATTGTAATCATTTTTCTGTTTCTAATAAATAAATTTAAAAAAAAAAAAAAAAAAAAACCGCGGGGCGCAGCTAGTCTTTATATATAAAAATGATTCCCTATTTCCCTTGGTCACGGCATCACGCGTAAACGGCTGAACCGATATTGATAATTCTTTTTTTGTTGCCTTCGTTGTAATCAGGAGAAGGTTCTTATGAAAGAAAAAATGCTGAACCGATTTTGATAAATTTTACGCGGGTGAAACCGCAGGGCGCAGCTAGTATAAGTATAATTAAAACATAATCATAAAATTAGTCAAAAGTCTACAAAGATAGTGATTATCAAATCTAACAATGCCGGTCGGTACCCACTGCCGCTACACGTGTTAAAATTAAGTATAGTTATGTAGCTTTTTACTGAAGCATAGTAAAAAGTTAAATATTTTTAGAAACACCTGTTATTAGATAATACTAATTATTTAAATCTGACCTTATCAAAGTCCATTTAATACATCCGCCAAGCAGAAAAAAAACAGAACATTTACTAACGTACTAAAAATGGGACCCGTCTCTCTACTAAGTCGTCGAGAAGTTAGTTCCCGCGTTGACGTCCAGCTGAAAAAAAAGATTAAAATAAAAAAAAAATACACTTATGGTTATGTCTTTTTTTTTTTATTGCTCAAGGCATTTTAAACGTGGTTTACGCCTGGTTAGCGAGAGGACGCAGGTTCGAATCCTGTCATGGGGATTTTTTATCTAAAATTTACTTTTTTTTTTGAGCGACAAAAGGACGATAAAGCAACGACAAACGACCATGGTAGCGCGGATTGTCTATATTTTTGTGTGTATAAAAATTGCTGGGATCGTCACTGATTCCATCTAATAATATAGCCTTAAAAATCGTCTCAATCGTTCACCTACAAAAAGTTATTTATCTCAAACTATTCCTACACATATACCTACGAATTAAAACACAGTTGATAAAAACCGACTGAGGTGAGTAAATCAAGAATCAAGACAATTTATTGAATAACTGTGTACTTACATTAAGGTGACATTAAATATTAAAGGTATCAACAGTTTCTCCATCCCGGACATACAATATAGAGTAGAGGTAATTATGTACTTAATTTATGCACTTCTTTATAAGTAATTAAAAATAACAAAGCAAGTTATAGTAAAGTGAACATCTAAATATAAATGATTTATATGTTTACTTTACATATCTTATGTAAAGTAAATAAATGTCTAAAACTAAATATTCTTTGTCACTATAGAAAGCTTTAAGAGATTAACTAATAAAGATAACAAGGTTCCAACAACTTAGAGTAAAATAGAATAGAAAACATTTATTGGCAACAAACACACAGAAGAACACCAAAGACTCAAAATAAAAAATAAAAACAACAATTCACATAAAAAAAAACAAGGTATAGTAACAAAAACACAAACATAGTCCAATTAAAAACGTCCAAGGAGCCGCGTGTCTGCTGCCAACGAGGATCTGCCTCGGCATACGTGGCATAAGTACTTACCCTAAAGGTACCTATTTTTACAAGTATTTTACAAAACCTTCCGACTTCTATTCACTTAATGACGATTGTTAAGTTAAGAACAACGCGTGCATTAAATAACTATAAAGGACTAAATAAAAAATATCAGAATATTTTCTTAAACGAAACTACCTATTTCAAACGACTTCTTTTTTCGTGTAAAAAACGTATATGATTTTGAATTAAAATGTTTGTGATACTTTTGTTATTGATAGTGATATTGAGTGCGGTATTGTCTGGATTTTATTTGTTTTATGACTGTAAACGGATGAGTTTACCAGGGCCTTTGCCTATGCCTTTTATTGGAAATGCTTTGCATTTTGTCGGAGATTCAGCCTGTAAGTACTGAGTTTTAACTTCTGGGGCCCAATTCTTTAAGAAAAACCGTGTAGAAATCTACACAACATCCACACAAGGTTCATAGTTTAAACATAGTATCGACATAGCTTTTCTTATACATGACTTCTTTATAATATTCACAGGTTTCAACCAAGTTTCCACATAGTTTTTGAAAAGTGGACCGGAGTCTAAAGCGTAGCTACGTGATTTTTTTCTTACAGAATTAGGTCCCAAGATGACTGCTACCTACTAAGCCTAGTAATCTAATTGGTATTATAAAGGGAAAAGATTTATTTGTTTTAATAAATTGGCTCCGATTTTTTTACCAATTGAAAGTTACATTATCGAGGAGGAGGGTTCGGGACTTACGCAAATGAAACCGCGGGACGCAGCAGCTAGTATGTTATAAAAATTGTGAAACTACTATAAAAATTACTCTATGTAAATTATATAAGCAATTTAAATATAAATTACGATAAAATAATTATCGTTTATTTGTAAAATACATACCTACATAATCTTAATTAATATAATAATTAATATGCCGATGATAAAAAAGGTTGAAAGTTTTTTAAAGTAAATTTATATTGTTAGCTTAAGGTGCTCTTTCACCAGAAGCATTCACATGTAATGTTACATTAAAGCCGTGTTTTTACTACGAAAGTAGTGTCGCGATAGTTATAGTCAATTTCACAAAAAAGTTGCTCGACGCTAGAGTTATATCAAAAATCGGTGGTGCTACGCTTTTTTTTTTGCAAAGATGACTATAACTTTCGCGCCACTAGTTCTGTAATGAAAAACGGCTTAAGGCGGCGATAGATGATAATCAACGGTCCTTGTCCGATTGCATATAAATGAGCGAGATGGAATTGCGTGAAAAAATCTACAATTTCTCGTAAAATCTATAATTAACGAAGATTAAAACAATATTTTTATAAAATACGATGAAGGGGTTCTAGGTATTGTATTTTCTAATATTATGATGCCTTTAAGAAAATATAGCGGTTAAGGATTTAGAAGAAAAACTGATATATTTTGTAAAACAGGGGTAACTTTGCTTGTATAATAGTGGTATTTAAAGTTATTTTTTATTGTTTTTGAAATGAATTCTTGTATCATGTACATTGTTTAAAGATCTATTTGATACCGGCTATGAAGAAAACTATTCAATCGGAAGGGATTTCACATGAGTCGCGTCCTTAAGATTCGACTCACAAGTTGCGCGCTGTATGTACCTAATGCTCGAATCTGTAACATTACATTACACGCAACTGCTAACTGTGAGGGCACCTTTTGATCCCTATCATAATTATTTATGTTGATAAGAGTTATCATAATCTATATCTATCTATATACATAAAACAAAGTCGTGCTAGTTACACCATTTATAACTCAAAAAGGTTTGGCTTTGGCTGAAATTTGGTGAGGAGGCAGCTTAGAACTAGGAGAAGGACATAAGATAGGAATAAGATAAGATCGAAAGAAGGACTTTTTATTCCGATATTCCCGCGGGAACGGAACTTACGCGGGTGAAACCGCGGGACGCAGCTAGTTATAAATTCTACTATTGAACTATTATAGATCTAAAGGTAGGTAAATTAAATCTAAGTATGTTTGTTAGTAACACAACTCCGTGCAATAATTGCTTAGCCTATTCATATGTGATCTGTACCTATTCTTATATTTGTGTTTGGTTTGTTTGTATGTGGTGTCACTTTCCCCCTTACTTATAAAGGCTAATTAATGCGCTGTATCGTTTGTCTTTTACTGTTACATGAAGTTTCAAAGTTGACATACAGAGACAAACGTCACATAACTTAGTCATGTGTAAATAATGTTTTATAAGTAAGGAAGCTGGTGTTAGAGTTCAAGTTCACCCCTTGATTTGACGACTGCTATCAAACATAACAACCGGAACCAACTGCTTAACGTTTGTTCCGAAACAAGAAGGAGTTCGACAAAATATTTTAACTACCTACCTACGTTCGTTATCACGTTATCAGTTACCCATCAAAGAAACTACCTTTCATCCAATTCATTCATTCATTCATTCATCCATTCATCCATTCATCCATTCATCCATTCATCCATTCATCCATTCATCCATTCATCCATTCATCCATTCATCCATTCATCTATTCATCCATTCATACATTCATTCATTCACTCATTCATTCATTCATTCTAGATCTTCGAACTCATCCAATTTTTAATCATTTTCCCGGGTCTTATTCGCGTACTATTACTTTTAAATTCTCTTACCTCGACGTTTTGATCATGTTACAAAGATCTTGGTCGCGAGGGGACTGCTAAGTTGAGTTGAGTTTAAGCTGAGTTCAAATCGTGTGAGTTTAAAATGTTTATCCAATTTTGATAAACCTTGGTAGGTGGAAGCTTGGATTATTAGATCGGTTATCTAAACCTTCTGTAGTCTACCTATGGACTACAGGTAATATTTAGACTAACCCTACTTTACTTTTTATCTTCCGAGTAAAACAGTGAAGCGAAACTAATGTTTGGTCGGTAGCTAGCTAGGAATTTTTATTTTAAAGTAAGTACCTAATAGATACCTACATATGCATCGAGTAGTATAATCATTGGTAAAAATTTAGCAACTACAGGGTGATTATCATAAAACTTTACAGTTGATTGAAACTAGAGCTAATGCTTTCAAAATTATTAGTGTATAGGTATAGAGGTATCTTAGAAAAAAGAAGGTAATAGTTTGCCTGTTTTTTCAAAACTGGCTTTGACAATTTGAGTCATGTGTGAAATTTCCTACAATTCCTAAAAATCTACCGCGCAAGGAGCGAGCAGATATTGTGTAAGCCTTTAACGTCGATCATTTCTGCTGGCTCCTTGCGCGGTAGCTTGTTTCAACCCCGTTATCGACAGAACCAAACCAACGACGAGTTGAACTTGACGGGAGTCACGCGGTAGGGTCCCTGTTTTTAACCGACTTCAAAAAAGGAGGAGGTTCTCAATTCGTCGCGTATATATATATATATATATATATTTTAATGTTTGTTCACCGATCACTCGAAGGTGGCTTGACCGATTATGATGGTTCTTTTTTTAATGGAAAGGTGGAAGCCCCGAGGTGGTCCCATAAAAATTTGGTGAGGATCTGATGAGGATCTTCGAAGTAAGGACCAGGAATGCTCCTCAAAAACCTGTATTCAATTCACTTGTTCACCGATTACTCAAAGGTGGCTTGACCGATTGAGATGGTTCTTTTTTTAATAGAAAGGTGGAAGCCCCGTGGTGGTCCCATAAAAATTTGGTCAGGATCTGATGAGTATCTTCGGAATGATGGACAGGATAGCTTCCCAGAATGTAATAAATTACTCGTTTTTGGACTTCTACCAAAAAGAATAGACCCCTAAAGAACTAAGAACAGATTGATGGGCCACCTAAAACCACCTTCTCATCAGCAAACTCCTCAATAATTAAGATTACGGTAACAATATTGTTGATTTTTAGGTAGGTAGGTATACTAAAAAGAATAAAATAAAAAAATAATTTACAAATTAAAAAACCGACTTCAAAAAGAAACAAAAAATAGTTTAAAAAACAACAAAAAAAAAAAATTGATAAAAATGACCAAAATAACCTCTACATACAGCGCCACCGACTAATTAATCTGTTTTATCATCTGAAGTCGGGCAGCCAAACTAAGTACAATATGGAACCATACAGCCAGTAAAATTGCCCGACTTCAGATGATAAAACAGATTAATTAGTCGGTGGCGCTGTATGTAGAGGTTTTTTTGGTCTTTTTTATCAATTCTTTTTTTTTTTTGGTGGTTTTTAAATTTTTAAATTATTTTTGTTCTTTTTTTAAGTCGGTTTTTTAATTTTTAAATTATTTTTTTTTGTGATCAAAGCTCTGTGGTTACTACTTTGGCCAACGAATAAGTATTTACCATCTAACTAAAGAGACTTTTTATTGGGTACCATAGATCAGCCAGTCAGGACAAAGCATTTTTAGATAGGTCCCCAGGTCCCTGGTCCGTCCATCGGTTTTGGGATCTACCCTGCAAGCGTTTTCCTTTAGTATTCCCAACTACGATGAGTTTTTCTACGTTATCATCGCTATTTCGTACAACGTGTCCAAAATATGAAAGTATGCGCCGGTGGCAGATCGTGGAAAAGCAATACCGTTAATTATACTATGTAGGCATCTGGAAGAGAAATAAAGGTTTTCTCAAAAAATACTCACGTGATCTAATTCTTTTTTCGTATACATTTCAAATTATGACAAAACAACAAAGAATGTATGATGTTGATGACTATTTCCTTTAAAATATTTCTAGTAAAAACATAACACTTCCTTTGGCAGTCGTGTAAAAACAACAAAGCTCAAACAAAAAAACGCATTTAACAAAAATCATAATCATATAGGTACAATTTATTTCACAAACGGGGGTTCCAATAGGTCTTAATCCTACTAACATTGTAAAGCTGAAAGTTTGTGAGGAAGTATTTATGTTTGTTACTCAATCACGCAAAAACTACTGAACAGATTGCGGTAAAACTTGGATTATAGATAGCTGGAGACCTGGAATAACATATTTTTATCCCGATATTTCCTCGGGAACTGAACTTACCCGGGTATACGCGGGGCGCAGCTAGTATTAAATACAGTATCTTTTTAGGCCAAGTCTACTTTACAGTTTGCAAAAAATGGTTATACCTAATGATCCGTGGTCATAATATATACCTACATTTGGTGCACAAGATTTGCGAAGCGATGCCGTCTCCTTTAAAATGACAAAAAAGGCTGAATGCTCTAAGCCGGTCCCAACACATGCTGTATTCAACCACAATCAAATTTTAATCCTGATAAAATTATAAGATAAATATTTACACTTCGACGATAATAGGGCGCCTCTATCAGGCCCTTCCCTAACACTAATAATTAAAACAAAGTAGGTATGCAGGATGACGCAGTATTATTTTTAGATAAAAATATAATTTAAAACAAATAACATTTCGACACTTTTATTCCAGTTGCTTAATGAATGTTCGAATAAACGGAACTTAGTACATTTATAAAAATAAAATTACATAAGTACTTAGATACGCAGTTGTTTTTAGTTTATATTTTTCAAGTGGTGAACTGTGAACTTGAATCATGATCGCGTTGCTTGTTATAATAGTGATTGTATTGTGCGTAGTTTTATCCACAATCTTCCTTATTTATGATTGCAAACGGATGAATGTCCCAGGACCTACACCGATCCCCATTTTGGGGAATTCTTTATTATTAATGGGAGATTCTGCTTGTAAGTTCTACAAATCGTTAATTGGTTGCTTTTTCCTCGTTTTGTAGCCAACAAAAAACCCTTGTAGTTTCGTTATATTTACATCGCTCTTACGGTGTAGGGAAACTTCGTGAGGAAGGTTTAAAGCAATGAAGGCCCAGTTATTAAGACTGGTATTAGGGCAAGGGTGGCAGAAACACAGTAATAGATCTCATGATTTAATTACCTTTTACTTATAAAAGCTATTAATGCGCTGCATAACTTTGAATCGTTTGTCTTTTACTGTCACATGAAGTTTCAAAAGTTGACAGACAGAGACAAACGTCACATAACTTAGTTATGTGTAAATAATATTTTATAAGAAAGGGAGTTAATGTAAGTATTCGTTAAAAAGTAGGGCATGGTCAATCGCTAGGTGCAGAGACATTAACTTTTCACGGCTTAGTTCAAAGGCGCTTACTAAGAAACTGTAACTTCGCCTGAGTAGTACCTAAAGTTTAATTTTGTTTATAATATTACTAGCAGCGCCCTGCGGTAATATCGTGAAATAAGCATTTGTGTTATTCCAGGTCGCCAGTTACGTATATTTCAAGTTTCATCGCAATCGGTTTAGTCGTTTTTGCGTGTAAAATCACATACAGACAGACATACATACGAACATCCGCTTTTAGAATACTAGCTACGCCCCGCGGTTTACCCGCGTAAGTCCCGTTCCCGAGGGAATATCGTAATAAAAAGTAGCTTTTGTGTCATTCCCGGTATCCAGCTACATAAATTCCAAGTTTCATCGCATTCAGTTCAGTAGTTTTAGCGTGAAAGAGTCACATACAGACATACATACAAACTTTCGGGTTTATGATATTAGCAAGATATTAGTAAGATAATAAATAAGATAGTTTTGGTTGCGAAGGACTTAAGTCCATATAAACTGTTACTATGTTACCTAATCGTGTGGTTTTCCACTTAAATTAATTACATAATTAAATATAAGTTAAGTATAAGTTAAGTAAATTATTTTTGAAAAGTCACGAACCTAAGTGAATTTACACCTTTCTTTGTTCTTTTTGTGTGACCTTGTGTTGAAAATAAAATCTAACATTAACAAAAATAGCCGCTTACATCATAGGTACTCATTAAGGCCCCATACTCACCTAATGACATGAGAGAGATAGGGCTAGCAAATTTCAGATGTGTAAAAGAAGGACGTAAGAGAAAACTATGCAATATTTTTGTGAGTAAAATCAAACAATTCCTAATAACAAGATAGCTTTTACTAATTTAGTAAAACTTTTCTACCAATTTCAAGTGTGTTATGTTACTGTAATACAGAAAAAATAAAGATTTAAATACATCACGTTTAGCTGTAAAATGAAACTAAATATATGAATAAATTTCGGTTTTAAACGAGTTGTTTTAAATATTTTTTTCTGTTATAAAAGTTAACCAGTCGTGTAAAGAAAACTATCAAAATGAAGATAAGAGAATCTTCTATACTTATAATAAAGGGAGAGGGGACAAAAGTCTGTACTAGGAAGTAAATTTTAAAAAAAGTTGTCTAGAAGACTTAGGAAAAGTAGTATAACAAAATTATATAATTTTTAATATTCATGACTGTCAGTCTGTTTGTCTGTTTCTCTGTCTGCTCCTTATACAATTAAAACCTACTCGTCCGATTGAAATCTGGTTTTCAATATTGGATAGTTCTATTTTCGAAGAACTTCGTGGTATACTTTGCGTCGAAATCCAATTAGTAGAACCTAAGTAATGAACGCAAAAGTGCAAACGCTCGAGAAACGCTAGGCCGCACGCGCCCATGATAACGCGTTTTTCACTTTCGCGGGTGAAACTGCGGGGCGCACCTAGTAATTAATATAAAATCTACCTCATCAACTGCTGCTGCCCGCAACTTTGTCTTTTTGAAAGAATGGACCATTCTGTGTAATAGATAATAGACACAGCTGTGGCTGGTGTGTTTAGTGGGAAGATCCCCGATTTTCACTCAGAAGGTCGTGGTATCGAATCGGGGAAGACCGCGCATGATTGGCGCACCAATGGCTTTTTGTATTATATGTATGATGGAACAGCTGTACTCGTATAGGCTGTACCTCAGTGTACCTATAATATTCCTAGTTCAACCAGTCATTCCGACATTAAATTTTACAAGATATTAAAAAAGATAGATGATACAAATTTAAATTACGGCTAAAGTTAAATCGTTTGGAGTTTGTTATTTAATAAATTTATTCTCATTTTTTTCACTTGCAGATTTCATTAGAAAAATTGAAGAATTATCTAAAAGCTATGGGCCTAAATTCAGGGCTCATCTTTTTAACCAACCTTACGTACTGCTATCACATCCGAAACTCCTCGAGGTATGTACAACTAGCAACCTAACGCCCCAATACAGAAACGCTACTCAACATTTGAGAACTACTTAAACAAATAAACAGCCTTCAAACTCAAAAATTGCCATACTAATTTTGAATTTAGAATTTAGTTTCTAGAAGTAATTTACTAAAAACTGACTAATGGATAAGAACTTATTTCCAAATACATACCTAAGTACCGAATGGAGTTTTTATTCATGTTGATTTAATGAAATGAATGAATTCCAGGGTATATTGTCAAGTATGGACCTGATCGTCAAGGGTAGATCATACCGGTTCCTAAGAGCTTGGCTTGGTGATGGTCTCCTTACTGCAGCTGGTAAGAATAAAAGACGAACTTTTCCTAATTAAGTTACTATACAATAGGCATCCATTAATGTACTATAAATTATTCTAGAATTAAGTATTTTTGCTAACAGATCCGAATCTGCATTAATTATGTACCATTGAGTTATTATTTAATGTTATGAGTAAGTACAAAATGTGATGTCTTAAATTTACAATGTTCCTTTTATGCGAGATACGAGTAAATAAAAAAAAAATATTAAAAAAAAAAAGCGACTGCGTAAAAAAACTCGATTTACAAAAACGTAAAGAACAAAAAAAAACAAAAAAAGAAAAAAAACAAGCCCAGTAATTTGAAATTATGCTAAGTAATACTGAATAATCATTCAAATAGTTTTGTAATCGATACACACAAAACACATAATAAATGAGTAAAAAACTGATGCTAAATAAAGTCAGCAAATGGCGATTAAAACGTCAAAAGCGTAATTGAGTTTGTGGTAACGTTACCACAATGGCTTCTTCTTTCTGATCTTAAGGCTGGGATCAACTTACCAATCTAGAAACAAATCGATTCTGTTCTATTGTCGATTTGGATATTAGGTATTATAACTTCCTAATTTTTCAGGCTACAGATGGAAAAGCCATAGAAGATTCTTGACTCCAGCTTTCCATTTTAATATTCTTCAAAATTTCCTACCTGTCTTCTGTAAAAATGGGACGATATTGAGCGACAAAATCGCTAAAATGACAGATGGGAGAGAAGTGCGCTTGTTTCCTATCATTGCTTTGGCTGCTTTGGATAATATTACAGGTAAAAAAACATATTTGTTGAAAGAAGGGAAATCATTTTTTTAGTACATATGGGAATGTGCAGAATGTGGAACGTATTTACCTACTTATCTCGGTTTCTTCAAACAATTACTGTATAATTCTTAAATATATTTTAATATGTGTCCTGCGCTTGGAAAATTTTAAAAATAAATATGAAAAAAAAAACTCGGCACTATTACAACGGATTTGTAAGGGTCGTAGGTTAAAATTCTGTTTGGTACTAAATTTATAGAGAGGTATTTCATGACCAAAGTTATTTTTTTACAGAATCCATTATGGGAGTATCTTTAGATGCGCAAAAAGATAGTGAGTCTGAATACGTGAAATCCATTGAAACGTAAGTATTACCAGTCTGTTTATCATTCACAGTGTGTGTTTAGTGCAGTCATTGGGTCAACGGCTTCCAAAGGTTCGTGATACTAGAAGCTAAAAAATAAAATTCAAATGATATTTGGGCTCTACCATGATGTCTTTTTATTCGTCGGAAAGTCGTCGTTCAGTTAAAGAAAAAAAATTAAAAACACAACAAATAATTAAAAAAAAAAAGAAAAACAAGCTTTATAAAAAAAAAATTTTAAATGTCTGTGGTTTTTTAAAGTAGTCGGGGTATTTTTTATTTCAAACTAGCTGCGCTCTGCGGTTTCACCCGCGTGTGATTATCAAAATCGGTACAGCATTTTTTCTTACATAAGAACCTTCTCCTGATCATAAAACGCAAAAATACAACGCAAAAATAATTATTGAAATCGGTCCAGCCGTTCATGCGTGATGCCGTGACCAAGGGGAAAAAGGGATTCATTTTTATAGTATATTAAGAAGATTTACTTCATTTTTTTAAAGACAAAAGTACGACAAAGCAACGACAAACGATCATGGTAGCACGGATTATATATTTTCTAGTGCGAAGTTAACAAAGGACATCGCTTCACTCAAATCATATTTATTAAATTATTTTCAGCCTCACTCAAATTATTTCCATCAAAATGAGAAACCCATTCATAGCTGAAGATTTTATCTTCAACCTGACGCCTCTTAAGACTAAACAAGACAAAGCCCTGAAGGTGTTGCACGGTCAGACTACTAAGGTTATCGAAGCCAGACGTGAAGATTTGAGAAGGAATAATATAAACAACTTACCAAATGATTCTGATATTGGTAAGAAAAAAATAGGAACTATAATTCACGACAAAATATAATTATAATGTGTCTGACGCAACAAATTTTTTCATCCATCAACGGCCTAGGTTTGAACCGAAACCCAATAGACTGTGACAGGTACGACCAGCATCAAAAGTCGATCTTAACATTCAGAATTTCAAAATTGCTTTACTTAAGTATATCATAATTTTGGAGGGTCAAGACATGACAGACATTCTGAAAATAAGTATCTATCGTTTTAGTTATTTAAAAAGCGTCGGTCCTGTTTTGACAAACAGGACGAAATGAGTCATCATCATTGTGGGGTGACCCCCACAAACTCATTCATTCTCGTTCAACAGATTATCGGCTTTTGATGTTGACTGTACATTAGAAGAAGAAGTTATTAAGAATAGTCGGAATTTCCCATAGATTGCTCCGCTTATATATATATATATATATATATAAAATTAATTATAATACGCACTCAGATTGAATCTACTTATTTATAATCTTACTAATATTATAAACGCGAAAGTTTGTTTGTATGTATGTATGTATGTGACTTTGTTACTCTTTCACGCAAAAACTACTGAACCGATTGCGATGAAACTTGGAATATAGGTAGCTAGAGACCTGCTACCTATATTCCACAATCAAAAAGTAAAACATATAGGCTACTTTTGATCCCGATATTCCAGCGGGAACGGGACTTACACGGGCGAAGCTAGTACGCCATAAAACCTTTTAATTTGACGACAAACTGCTCAGCAGTTTGGCAATCATTTGTATTTATAATTTTAAGTGCTTTCGTTAATAAATAAATATTAAAAAAATAAAAAAAATAGATACCAACACTTAACTCAAGGTTTCAGAAGCGGATTTAACACATTTTTTGTTTTAGGTATTAAAAACAAACATGCTTTTTTGGATCTACTGCTTCTTGCTGAAGTTGATGGCAAAAAAATCAGCAATGAGCACATTAGAGAAGAAGTCGACACATTTATGTTTGAAGTAAGTTTTATAAAGGCGTTTTTTATTTTCTCATCCTTGCGATGTTTCCGGTTGCATGTCCTAAATGAAATCGCTCTAGTAGGTTAATATCTTAACAGTTCTGTTAACTAAGTAATTAAAAAAATAGGTAGGTACATTCTTAAATGTTAATTGTGTGGGTTAATTATCTGTGAAAAACAATATTTGTAGGTACCTATTTTTAAATTATTGTTCTTTAAATACTGTAATTAGCTAATTAAGTATTTCTTTTATTTTACCCATAGGTAGCAATTTAGCCTTTTTATTGTCTCGAAGTAAATGTGTAAAGTAGAGTATTCACCTCGGTAATAAAGCCTGTTTTTACCTTGGGCGCTTGAATCCCACGCTTCGCTCAGGACTCTAGGTCCTGTCTAGACTTAAGGTTTTAACACCCTCGCTGCGCTCGAGTGTTAACTCTCTAGAGTCCTTCGTACGCTTTAGATTCAATATGACGCCCGCTATATAAGACAGGGCTTTAGTACCTCGGTGTACTATTAAAGAGTACTTAAGGTTTTAATTTTTTCATTATTAGATTTTTTTTATTAGGTGGACGATTTATGTCCTGCAATAAGATACCATGATAGCCCCAATCAGGTATGTTTGGACGTTTCAAAATATAAGCTTAGTATCGTATTAAATTTGATAACAGTTTTTGCTTAATAAATACAAAATGTACCTTATTGTTCGATTTAAAAGGTTATCTATATTAGAGGAAATGAGTGCATGCATGGCTGGACTGTAATCAACTTATTTTTATTTTTAACTGTCCTATGTAGGTTGATAGGTCAATACCGTGTTTGAGTTTATGGAGCAGCTACTTATACACGTTGTTCTATAAGTACAACAAATAATTCCTCTATTTTTTTTATTCTTTATTTTATTTTTATTTCAACAATGTTGAGTTTAACTTTAACTGAAAAATAACTGTTTTCTAAACTAAAGGCTATTATTTATTAATATTTAGATTGTAGCTGTACAAACAAAATACAAGGACAATTTAAGGTTGTTTATTATTATGTTATTTTGCGAGTGTGGAATGAACTATTTTTTTTTTATTTTTTTTATTATTATTTATTTAAATGATTACAAAACAAAAAAAAAACCTTAAATAACATTAAAAAACCAATGAGGTTTGTCACTAATGTTATACTACTATAGGTATCTCATCAACGGCGTCTATCATATTAGCTAAAAACATAACACTTCCTTTGGCAGTCGTGTAAAAAATAAGACTTTAATTTAACTTTAATTTATAAGTGTAGTCATAAGATCTAAACGATTTTCAGCACGCCAGACAAATCCTCGAGATTTATGGCCTGCATTTTGTTTTTTAAGTAGGTAATTTCATAACTTTATTTTCAATAAAAAAAAAAAAAAGTAAGTAAATGTCCCTCAAAACAAAAACTGAACAGTACCCTTACCATGAGCTGCTACGTAAATACGTACACTGTAATTGAATTGTATCGGCCATGCCACCCGATATTTTACTTTGAGGACATGTCAAACTGTTCACATTACAGTTAAAGTTTTTACATACCAACTTATGGTACTGAACAACACTGAACAGAAACAGCTGATTTTCTACGTAAGATCATTTTTTTGAAAATATTTAGTTTTTCCAAAAGTTATGGTAGAAAAAGTTGCTCGCCTAGACGCGTAGAACAACGTTACTTATAAGCAGATGCTTCGTAAACTCCAACATCCTGTATATAATATTATATATAGGTAACTTACTCGTGTGAGTTGTAGGTCTTTATAATTTACGTCAAGGGTCACATGGTCAGGTCATGTTCTTAAAAACTTTAACTATAAATATCCATTTCAGGGCCACGATACAACGACGTCCGGTATCGTCTACTGCTTGTATTGTCTGTCAAAACACCGCGATGTCCAAGAGAAAGTGTTTGAAGAACAAAAATCTGTATTGGGTGATGATTACTTACAAAAAGATCCGTCATATACGTGAGTTTATTAACTTTGACTATCTGAATTCTTAACAAAAAGACTCGCGATATTTTTAGTAATAAATGGTATTTTCTATTGTCTCTGAAAATCTTTAACGCTTCCTTTGAAGCTTAATATGACATTTCCTTGTAATTGGAAAATTAAATTCAAATTATTATTTTTATTATTACACCATCACTAAGGAGATATAAGCCATTATAAGTACAGTATTAACTAGAAAGCTTATTTCGTCAAAAAAACGGCTCCGCTTGATGTTAGAAAGATACCTGTCTGTCCTTTTTCCACTTTAGTGTACGTCGGTTAGTTAGGGACAGACTGGAACCAACTGAGTTCAACAGGACCGTTTTGATATATCAAAGCAAAGACTACCTTAACATTAGAGAACATGATTGAAATTGGTATATCAAAAGTTGTCAAGTGCACAGTCTTCTAGGAGCGAAGACGACGATGTAACAGGTCTTTGGTATTTAAGGCTTGCATTTAAACTCAACCTAATCCTTAGGTGTGAATTTTTACGTAAAAAAAAACCCGAACGTCATGGTTAAGTTAACGCGTATTTTGTATGGAAACCTAAGTCTATGATGGAAACTCAAAAAGCGCCCCTAGCGGACGATATTGAAGTTACCAGTTTCCATACAAAATACGCGTTAACTTAACCATCACGTTCGCGTTTTTTTTTACGAAAAACTCACACTAAGGGTACTGACAAACTACAAGCTCCCATGGCGTAATTGATTAGCGCCCGGCTAGAAAATATATTGCGGTTTGAAGTTCCACTGGGAGCATTGAATTTCACAACAAAAAGCATGTTCTCCTATTCACTTTGTACTTGTAGGACTCCCTAAGTTACATCTATGCGTCCCTAAGTTGCATAGATGTGCCTAAATTAAAACCTGTTTGTTTATTTTTTCAGTGACTTGAGTAAAATGAAGTACTTGGAAATCGTAGTGAAAGAATCACTCCGCCTGTACCCATCTGTTCCATTCATAGAGCGAATGGTAACGCAAGACACTGGTGAGTAAAATCATCTCATATTTTGAAGTTAGAGCCCAAAATTATTAAGAACCAAATTTAACGTTTATATTAGCACTTCTCGTATTTGATACCAATTCATACAAAATTTACTTACTTACTTTCAAAACCGTATACCTAATGCAAAAAAAAATGTGTAAGTATAGGTATTTAGATTTAAAGACGTACATTAGAAGAAGAATCTAAAAGAAGGCATTTAGCAGATAGTTAAAATAATTAGATAAAATTTTCTTTATTAAATTACAAACTTCGTCTTTGTGTTGTAAGTTGTAACACTGTAATATCATAATAATATCTATGCATTGAAAACAAACATGCAATTCTAAATAAATGTTATTTAATTGCACTCTTATTGTGACTTACAAGTAGGATGACTAAGTAACCGGAAAAATAAGTAAGTAGGCATTTAAATGCACCACTTATGTAAATAAGTAGAGTGATGGATAAGTCAGCAATGCAAGGTGCACAGTCACGCAATTGGAGTAGGTAGGTAGGAGAATAGGAAAAAAACACTGCTTATTAATTGGGCCGTACCATGATCGTTTCTCGTTAATTTATCGTCCTTTTCTCGTTGTTTTGTCACGTTTTGTCTGGTACTTAAAAAACT
Source organism: Idaea dimidiata (assembly GCA_949358125.1). Classification (NCBI taxonomy): domain Eukaryota; kingdom Metazoa; phylum Arthropoda; class Insecta; order Lepidoptera; family Geometridae; genus Idaea; species Idaea dimidiata. Next base: position 5,421,628 of record OX442339.1, on the reverse strand, counting down.
ACATAATAAAGAAATGTTTTTTTAAGTTAGTTTTTAATAATAAACATTTATTGTTTTTTTATATTAAAGTTTTTAGTTGAACGATTTTAGTGCTGCAACAAGGAGATCATGGTAAGGGCCAATATTACACACTTGCGCGGATAAAATGGCCAATTAGTAATTATTAATATTCGCTTTTTTATTAGTTCATCATATTTTTTTTACTATGAACTAGGTAAGTATGAATGTCCTATAATCGATTCGTCAATTCACACCAAGTGCGCTTTGTTTCGTATATTTTTTCGAAAAACCAGCGTATGTCAATACCTAACGTTTGGAAACTTCCAGTATGGTATATAAACAGTTTCAATGTCTCTTGTTGTATATACAGTGTTGTATTTAAAATACTTACCTATAATTGATTGTCTTTATATAACTTATTCAAAATACCTTCTTCAAAGACTGGTCTCTAATGTTATTTTCTGTATTATCATAGTAAACTTTACTGGTAAACTTTACATAGGTGTGCCTAATAAATAAATAAATAAGTTAAAAAGCGGACGAATAAAAGTTAATAGTTTGGCCAATGGTGGGCCCGGTTGTTATCTCTGATTGCAGTCGTTAGGTTAAGTTAGGGATGATATACAAGATGTAACAGGTAAGCCCTTTTAATCCGAAAGGGGGTTGTTCTAGACGTTAGGCGAACAACTTTTGTTCTACGACTTTTGAAAATTCGAAGTACTTTTCGAAAAATTTAGTTGTGAAGTTTACTTGAAAATCAGCTGTTTCTTAGAGTTCGAGGTCATTGACCTTATGTTGTTCTTTCATTTAGTTTGGTCTACTACAATCAAACCTTCAATTACCTTTATTTTCAAAAACAGCTGTTTTTCCAGTGAAACATAATCTCAAAATTTAAAAAAAAAAAGTTCGAATTTTCAAAAGTCGTAGAACAAAAGTTGTTCGCCTAGACGTCTAGAACAACCCCCTTTCGGATTAAAAGGGCTTACCTGTTACATCTTGTATATTAGACCGTTAGATAGTTTATATTAGTAGGTACATTGCTCGGCCGCCACTCGGTTGCAACAGACCGATCGACTGCTCGCCGAGCAATGGACAATGAAACTCGTGCTCGTGACGGTCTAATATAAATCATCGCCTCTAAGGGCGATCTGAAATCTCTAACACTAGGTGAGCCACAACACTACACGAAGTAGATGCAGAAGTTAAAAAGCACCCTATTAATTGTTTTCAGAGACTGACGGCATGTTCCTTCCGAAGGGTACATGTGTGATTGTGAACATCCTCGGCATGCAGCGAAACCCTGACGTCTACGAAGACCCTCTGTCGTTCAAACCTGAACGGTTTGAGAACAACGAGCAGAGACACGCTTTCAGCTGGATACCGTTCAGCGCTGGGCCTAGGAACTGTATTGGTACTAACTTTGGAATTCTAAATTTTTTATATAAATCAACACCCCACGTAAGTCCTGATCCCAATCTGTAATATCGGGATAAAAAGTATGTGTTTGCGTTATTCCACGACTCCGGCTATGTACTTGTACATACAGAATTTTATCGCAATCGTTTCAGCGGTTTTAGCGTAAATGAGACGACCTAAAATTGTGAGAATGTTACTTTTTAATGGGAGGGAAATTGTAATGCAGAAAGAACTTTAGATGTCTACATTCTCCTCCCACGGGATCCCTCCTATTTATCTTTTAATGTAATTAAAGGATTTTACTTATCAAATCAAATCAAATCAAAATAGTTTATTTCCTTTAGATTCTTGTTGATTCTTGTTGATCTCTTCTTGATTTTAGTGTGGCTTCGGAAGCCGCCCTCCGATGAGAAGAAGCCACAAGAAACTCGTGGGTTTTTTAGTTGTTTGTGTTTTTTGTTTACGCCACGCCGTGGAAGTTCAACGAAATTTACTATTAAAGACCCAAGGAGTTTAAGGCTAACCGTTAATACCCCACTAGATCCCTATTTAAATATTTGGTTAATTTATATTTTGCTTCAATAAAGCATTTAACTACGCTCGGACTTTATTTTCTTCTAGTCAATAGTTGCTTAGTTTGATTCTAGAGGGCGTTGTTTGTAATATAATTTTTTTTTAATTTCCAGGTCAAAAATTCGCCATGATGGAAATGAAAGTGACTCTATCAGCTATAGTGAAACGTTTCCACATTCTCCCTACTGATGAAGAGCCAGAGTTGTGTGCCGATCTTATTTTAAGATCCAAAAACGGTGTCAATGTTAAATTTCTACCGAGAATACCTAATTTAATGGACTGATTGTATTTCTTAACTATTTATTATAAGTCTTCTGCTTATTTTCATGTTAGTGGTATGGCTCACCTAGTGTTAGAGTTGTCAGTTCGCCCTTAGCCCTCTAACTTGACCTAACGACTGCTATCAGAGAATCAACCGGGACCAACAGCTTAACATGCCTTCCGAAGCACGGAGATGATCGTAAAAGCGTTTCTTGCCTTACAAATTCTGAGTAATAATCATAGACTTACACTTTTATGTTATTTTGGGGATTACCTAGTAATTTTTGTGAGTATTGATTGTCCCTATTAGGTTTTTACACAATTTGATAATAATATAAGTACACGATGAACCATTTCGATGGGCTATCGGCTATAAGAGATAGCTAAAAATGCTGAAAGGAGTTGCGTCCCCGATTTTAACAAAAACTAAAATGGACTTACTAGATTTTTAAAAAATGTATTGCCCTAGCCAGGAATCAAATCTTTTCTTTTTACAAAAACTTATAAGCACCCTATATCTTATAGCTAGGATATCCCCCTGAAAGCCCAATGAAATGGTTCACCCTGTATAGTCTGAGAGATACCTTAATTATTCAGCCTATTTAGAAATGATGTGTGCAATTTCGAACAACGTCATTTATATTATTACTTACCTTCGGGTCTTAATTAAACCGTTTTTGATAAAAAGGTAATTATTTAGAAATTTAATTGTAACGGTGTGTAAATTGTACGTACCTATTTACAATGAGGAACTTCATAACATATCTCTGCCTATTTATATGATGTATGTACGTAGGTACCTATTTTTTTAGTTAAGTTCTATATCAATTACCTAATTATACTTAAAGTAAGCAAGGACATGAAGATTATGAGTTTTGTAAACTACTTAATAAAAAAAACTTAAAATTGTAACTTTTTTATTCTTCTTCCCTCGACTTACATAAATCAGTCAGTTAATTTGTCCCACTGCTGGGCAAGGGCCTCCTCTTAGAGGGGTTAGGCAGTAAGACGCCACGGGACTCCCGTGGCGTTTTACTTGCGCCCGCCGCGAGGTAGTTCTTGGGCTCTTCGCCATATAGTTAAATAACTAAACACTCCATCTGACTGATCTCTTTTATAGGTACAGTCAGAAAAGGACTGATGGTACCAGGTCCTGGTACCATCAGTCCTTTTCTGACTGTACGGGGTACGGATTGGCGAATGTCCCATGTCTTCGGACCGTGGGAGACTTAGGACATGTCTGTTTCCTCACGATGTTTTCCTTCACCGTAAGAGCGATGTTATTATAATATTTTTCGTTTTTATTTGTTTTCTTGGCTTAAATATTTAATACAACACTTTATACAAGATGTAACGGGTACCTATGCCCTTTTAAGCCGAAAGGGGGTTGTTCTAGACGTCTAGGCGAACAACTTTTGTTCTACGACTTTGGAATTTCGAGGTACTTTTCAAAATTTTTATGTGTAAAGTTTACTTGAAGATCAGCTGTTTCTTAGAGTTTGAGGTCATTGACCTCATGTTGTCCTTTATTTTGGTCTACTACAATCAAAACTTCAATTACCTTTATTTCAAAAGCAGCTGTTTTTTCAGTGAAAATAACGTCAAAATTTAAAAAAAAAATCGAATTGTCTAAAGTCGTAGAACAAAAGTTGTTCGCCTAGACGTCTAGAACAACCACCTTTCGGCATAAAAGGGCTTCCCGTTACACCTTGTATAGTGGGTTTAATTGCGTTTTATTCATGATTTTTAAATAAATTATTATGATAAATGGTTAAAAAAGTGTTTTATTATGCAAAATCGCGAAAATCATGGAAGAAATGATTAAATATTTAACTTTTGCGTGATATATATTTTTAGGTCTTCTAGTTTTTTTACCTTCAATGCGATTTTCTTGGAAGTGTCGGAGATCTATTGCGAGTCTGAGATATCAACAGCGATTAAGTAGTGAAATTCTGCCGTTATCATCATCAAATCATAATAATTATTAACATTAGACTAAAATAAAATAAAATCGGAAACGGATCGGTCAGTACGTTTCGTAATAGCCCTCCTGTTTCCGGTCGCGCCGGAGTGCAAATGAATGTTGCTGTGAAAGTCAAAATTTACCTTACCGTCACTGTCATTGGTACACATTTTTGACGCTATTGCCAGGCTTTATATTATTTTATATTAAAAAAATCGTTTTTATCAAACACAAAATAATCGTTTTACTAATGTGCTAATTTGTGACACTACTAAATATTGATTTACTTCAGGAAAATACAAGTAATAATCATTGTAAATACACATGTATTTAGTTTATATTATAAAATACTCAGTATCAAAGTTCATCAGAACTTCTGACTGAAGTTTCTAAAACTGCAGTCAACTTATTAAATCTTTTTTGCGTTTGCGGTCAGGCAGCACTTGTGATAAATGAATGAGGAGTAATAGTGTTCCGTGAATGAATGCATGCATTGTTTGTTTACAACAAATTTCGATTTTGCAAAGAAAAAGAATTCTCGTGTTTTTATAAAGAATAATGAGTGGGGACGTATTGAATATTGCTCGACGCAAGCTGAATGAAGCCTTGGGCGAAAAATCTACGAAGTATTTCAATCACATGAAGCAATGGTTTCGAATGAAGCTGACCAAGGAAGAGTTTGATTCTGAAGCACGTAAAATGCTTACTCCGGACCAGGTGCATTATCACAATGAGTTCCTGCTTGCATTGCTGAACAAAGTCGAAGGTTTGGCAGAGACTTCAATAACTATTGCCCAGGAGAAAGCTAGTTCTCACAGTAAAAATAGCAGACGACACAAGAGAAGTTCCAGGACATCTGAGAAGTCTAACTTCGATTCAGTGGATTTGATTGACTATTTACCGCCGAATTCACCCCCCGGCGCTGGTAGCGATGGCGTAAAATATGCTGCTCAGGTAATTTCAAACAATGTATTTTGTTACAAAGCAGGTTATTTACTATTACTCAATTTTAAAAACTCGTGTACAATCTGATTTTTAGGAGATATTTTTACCTGATCACGCTCTGGTAGTCGGTCGGTTCATGCTAGCAGCCTGGGAGCTTGGGCTTGAAGGTGTAGATGATGATGCAGCGGACATTATCGTGGCAGCTGTCCAAAACTTTTTGAAGAACATAATCACAGCTGTTGTGTCTCAAAGGAAAGGCTATAAAATGCACAATAGGCACTTTATGTACGATTTGGGTGGAGATATGCCTAATATGTGGTTGAGGAATACTAGTAAACTGTATGATCCTCAGAGTGAAGGCAGAGTAAATGTAGATGATGGTGTCGATGGACTGGCTCCAAGATGCCCACCCACTATTGACGAAATGGAACATTCAGCAGCATTTGAGATTGCTTGCAGGTAATTTTGACACTTTATTTAACATGACTACCATGTTTCAAACTCTAAGGGATAAAAAGTAATTTTTCTTTTGTTTTTGTGATATTGAATTAAAGATAAACTTAATTAGCTCAATTAGTTAATACTATAAAAGCAATGGGATTAAAATATGAAACATTAGTTTAACTTCGATGACAAACCTTTTTAAAAATATTCCTAAACAATTCTTATGGTTGTTTCAGTGCTCCAGCAACAGAGCCGAACGATGATAAACTAACAATAGATGAGTTCTATGACACTTTACTCACACATCGGAATGTAATCGCTTGTCATTCAGTTTATGCAGTGAATATGGAACGATTGGCTTTAATGCTCAACCATCCAAGTGTCTAGATTAGATTATTATTACTCCACCCCGTGGTTTCACCCTGAAAAGGCCTGACCCTGTAGAAATATAAGGATATAATGGTAGATATCCACTTTCATCGCCAAAGTCGTGTTTTGGAATCCCGGCCACACGACTAACGTCTTTTTCTTTAAGAAAAAATATGTGCATAATTAATATCACTTTTATGGTGAAGGAAAACATTGTGAGGAAACCCACGGCTTATTGCCACAAATAAAGGCCCTGTTGTAGTTTTACCACACAATTGAAACTTTACCTTAAATCTTGATCCAGCTATCTCCATGCCAAGGTTCATTGCAATCGGTTCTTTGCTTTAGTAGCATGATTTAATTAAACACATACATCTAACTAAGGAATGAAACAAAATACCTAACTTTCATATTTATAATATTAGTGGGACAAAGTAGTTAAGTTAACCTTATTATTATTGATATTTACTAGTTACATAAATAAAAAAACATAAAAGTTTCATAACGTTTTTACTTCAACAACTTGTTTTATACAATATTTACAAATAGGTACAAATACAAATAGACACATAATATACACAATTCATAAACAAATCAAAATGAAAGCACACATACATTTGACCCAATGGAGTTTGGGAATGTTTATTAATTATATAGGTAATTTAATTATTTATAGAAGAATGGAGGAATGTGGAAGTATGGGCATGCTGTTAAGAGTTAATTGTTCCTTTATTTGTTAAGCAAACTGCCATGCGATGTCAGGCTTTAGCGTTTCCACCCTGTATAAGAATAAGTTATTATTTGCATGCATCTTTTTAAGAGAATAAGCAATTAGTATTAAAACTAGTCAAGTGTGAGTGAGTATTATGAAAAGAATTAGAAGAAAAACAAACTTGAACATACGAGAGACGCATTTGATGTCTGGCAGTTCGTTCCTTGTATGCTCAAGTATGTAAAATTGTAATTACAGCCTTTAGTATACAGTTAACAAATCAGTAAAAGTTATGCTACCCTTATTTTAGATTGAAAAAAAAACCTATTATTTTGATAAAAAAAGACGATGTTAATCCGGAGAATTAGAAAGAAAAGAAGTCAAAAAAGTTGTGCTTTTGTAGACCAGACTTTTTGTCTAAATTAATTCAATTTACAAAATAAGGTAAGTACCTACTGTAAATAATTTCAAAAGGTAGGTTTTTAGTTGAGATAGACGGATTTTGATAAAACTCTAATTAGGTAGGTACCTACATTGAATCATTGGAAGTAGGTAACATCCAGGCTAATTACTTAATTAGTGTACTACCCCTACCGAAATAGTGGGGTGATTTTACTTGTCATTATAACAAGGGATGGAAACCCTAGTTTTCATCAAAAAACTGTGTTACAGCAGGTGAATTTATTGACGTACTAGCTTCACTAGGCGATTGAACAGTCACCAAAGGTATCCTTTTGATGAGAGGTGATCCTTCTCGTAACCTTTGCGGAGAGCCCTGCCTTGATCCAGGCCTAGAGCCCTGTCTGGATCCAGGCCTTGGCTGCTGTACAGGTATTTCTCTCATCTCCTGGCCGTCAGTGAGAACGCTGTCTTGTTGCCCACTTCCTAAGAACTGTCGTTTCTTCCATACAATGAATCCCAGTATGCCAAGGAAAAAGGCGACGCCTATCGCACCGAATGTGATCCCGGTTGCCGATGCTGTCGACATTGTGTAGAAACCTGGGGATGATTTAATATCTACGTATTACAAAACATACTAACAAGGCTAATGATTAACTACATTAGTAGTCTGTGTAGTTAATCATTAGCCATTAGCCATTAGTCATTAATCATTAGTAGTCAGTCTGCATCAATTACCACAATCAGGTTTTTTAAAATTAAATTAAATTATACTTATAATTGTGTGGTGTCAAAACAAGACAGACTGATAATAAAAATAGCGTAAGTATAGCGACCTGAATGTTGATCCAGGTCTTCAGCTATTCACATTTCGGGTTTTTATCGCAATCGGTTCAGGGTTATTACGTGAAGGAGCGTGAAGGAGCGTGGGCAGCATTTGGGAACTACATCGAGTTTTTACATCGTCAATCCCACAGTGCCTAAAGACGAAGGTCTTTAATCAGTGCGTCCTACCCGTCATGACATACGGAGCCGAAACGTGGACACTAACGGCACGGTTGGTCCACAAATTCAAAGTCGCTCAGCGAGCTATGGAACGAGCTATGCTCGGCGTTTCTCTGAGGGATCGCATCAGAAATGAGGTGATCCGTCAGAAAACAAAAGTCTTCGACATAGCTCACCGGATTAGCAAGCTGAAGTGGCAGTGGGCTGGCCATATTAGCCGTAGAACCGATAACCGTTGGGGTAAACGAGTTCTAGAGTGGAGACCGCGTCTCGGCAAACGTAGTGTAGGACGTCCTCAGGCACGTTGGAGCGACGATTTGCGCAAGACGGCTGGCACAAACTGGATGCGAGAAGCCGAAAATAGATCTAGGTGGCGTGCAATTGGAGAGGCCTATGTCCAGCAGTGGACTGCAACGGGCTGATGATGATGATGATGATGATGATGACGTGAAGGAGCATTTAATTTAAGCATTTAAGTTACGCTGTTCCCAGCAGCTGACTTATAAAGGTTCCTTATAGCAATTCTGCCCGCAATATTGCATTTTGACACATTCGCGATAAATGAGCACCTCACGGCTTTGTTCTATGACAGGTGCACGGTTATTGTTAAAGTGTCAAAATGCAATATTGCGGGCAGAATTGCTATAAGGAACCTTTTTAGGTCTCCGTCGGGGCTCAGTTGTAGACTGATCTAGTTCCCAATGCTAGATTGGTTGATTGGCAGTCAGTACTATAACATTTATATGTATAGTTATCAGTTGTGGGTGCTGTACCAACCTTCAACATAAACAAAGACAGTGTCAATATGTTCCTTTCCGTCATCGAGCCCCGCCCCACACGTCCACACACCAACATCTTCGTACTTCACCTTCCGTATCGTGACCGCGCAGTCACCGCGGTCTAAACTCTTGTTGTTCGGGAAGAAATAACGGTTTAGAATTGGGCTGGAATCAGATAAATACAACTACTTATAGCGTTTTAAGCTTTGTCTTTACCTTCTCTTTGTCCCACAGTTTCATCCGCGTAAGTCCTGATCCCTTGGGAATATCGGGATCAAAAGTCTATGTTACTCCTCGATAATGTAGCTTTCTTTTAATGAGAGAATTTTTGAAATCGGTCCAAAAGTTTTGAAGCCTATTCGTTACAAACAAATAAATCTTTTTATTATTATAGGTATAGGTATATATAAGGATAAGCATAGTTCTTTATCTATCTATAGGTATAGAAGCGCCGTGTTCAAACGGAAAGTCAAACTTAGACATCTTTTTCACCCTCGCTTACTCATCTAGTGTTAGAGAATGTTACAGTTTTTAAGTTAATATTAGGTACATAAAAAAACTGGTGCGTTCGTCTGGCACGAATCTAGTTGGGATATGAGCTGAACGATTATCCTGCTTACACTGGAAGAAACACAAAAACTACCTACCATCTTTCGTTAGCCGGTTTAAAAGGTCCACAAGTCCCTACTAAGGCTGAAATCTATAGTGCGTACCTACTTTGACTTTACTCAGACTGAGGTTAGCAAAAACTAAGCATAAACTTTGAATTGGAATTTATAGTCGAAACTTTAAAACCAAGTCATAACAGAGAAGCAAAGTTTAGGTCTTATTTTTGATTGATTTACATTATAAATTTGAAAAACTATGACTTTAATAAGCAAAAACATCGGATAGTTGCGAAGACTGCTTTATAAATACCAAGAATTGTCTTAGTTAAAGTACGGACTATAGATTTCAGCCATAGTGCACTTACCACAGTTTACCTAGTAGGGCTAGGCTTACTCGCTATAAATAATACGGATGTGTTTTAATTAAAATGTGCCTTCAGCTCGATTAATAAAGTCACACGATTGTTTCTACTAGGTAGGTATGTACTTACGCTGTATAGGATACGTCCGAATTTATACTAAACGGTTTCCCATTGGGCGGTTCAAATCGACAATACTTCAACGGAGTCATCCCATTGGTAGTCGCACAAGCTATCGTCACTGGTTTTCGATGAACGGCAGTTATATTCTTCTTTATAGCAGCAAGCTCCGTTACCACTCGCACGTTTATTATCTGCATTTCTTCTAAGCCTATCATGTCTTTTCTTCCGATGTGGCATTTCCAATCGCCACTGTCGTTCTTCGAGGCTTTTATCTTTACCTGGCACTGGCCAACGTCTAACGATGAGTCTGAAAACCTATCGGATTTCGTTATATTGTAGTTCAGGATATTCCTAGTTCAGGCATATAATGTGTTACTTAGATTGAAATCGAAATTTAGTCTTTAAGCAATTTGTACACAATATTTTTTTGGAAACAAATTATTATTATTATTAGTTAAAAGTATCAGTCAATTAAAACTTGTGTGTAAAACTTGGGTGGCAATAAGCCACATCCGAAGAAACCAAGAAACCCTTTTGGTCACCTTTTTGGACGGGCAGGTTTATCCTTGCAATAATTATTACAAAAAATATCAATGATGGAGCTTATTACCCGACTGCGCGACGCAAAGGAGGGTAATGTGTTTAACGGTCTATGTATGTATGTATGTATGGATGTTTCTATGTGGCGTTCTAGAGACCAAACGCTTGGACCGATTTTGATGATTCTTACGTCAATCGATTCGTCTTAATCTGGCGAGTGTGACTAAAGACATGACAGTAATCCAAATTAACTTTTGTCACAACCAGACGCCATATTGTCAAAATTAAAAAATCCAAAATCGTCAAAGAATGTCAAGATGGGTATCGTTGAATAGGTTTTTAAAAATAAATATTAGGTTTCTTTCACCATTTTTCATTTTAAAGAACCGTTTAGGAAATATAACGGTTTAAAGTTAATTTACAATTAGGTATTCTTGCTTTTTATTACTAACGAACAAGTTTTTATTTTTGTTACGTAGTTACGCTTGGAACTATCAAAGTATAAGCCGTGATGGTACAAGTGACAGGAATTTATTGAAATAAACTAAAAAAATATTTACATAAATTGTACCTACCTACTGAATAAAGCCTAATACCTACTTACTTACCTAAAAACGTTAAAAGAATAATAATAAATTTAAACAAAAAATAACTAAACCCTAACTGAAATAGAATATATTTAGTATAAATAATTAATAAAGTTGAAACATTAAGTACCTACTTTCCTACTTCATTATAATATTAGTTATATACTGAATAATCCACAGTATACATTATAACCCCCTAATGAAATGAATAGATTACGAGACTTACCTACCATCAATAAATGAAAATAACTAAAAAGCGTAAAATAAATTTTTTTTTTTATAGAAAAACAAAAACCCAACTGCGTAAAAAACTCGATTAAAAATATGCATAGAAACAACAAAAAAACCAAAAAGAAAAAAAACAAGCCCAGTAATTACTCATTTAAAAATTAAATGAGTAAAAAATTACTCACAGTCGGGACCCATTGGAAAAATTAGATTGGTAAAATGAATGTTGGCTTGTTTTTTTTCTTTTTGGTTTTTTTGTTGTTTCTATGCATATTTCTAATCGAGTTTTTACGCAGTTGGGTTTTTGTTTTTTTCCCATATCCAATGTACCTTAACAACAGCCCAATAAAGGTTATTTTCGAGTCATCGAGAGTTAAGATTCGTTTGGGTTCAACCTCTGAGGCCAACAAAATAAGAATTAAAAAGATAAACTTACGAATATCTCTTCCCAGTTGGATGAATAAAGCCACAATAGGCCATCGGCATGTCGGCCCTACATTTGATCGTTATGTCTTCATGCTCCAACGCCAATATTGTCTCTTTGCCATTCACATCGAATACCCTAAAAGCTGTTTAACCCTTTATTTACCACATTGACAAATACAGAGTTACGATAATGAACCCTATGAGCTTCCACCACTCATAAAATTCATATCAGTACCGACCGACGAAAGACGAATCGGCAACTTATTGTTATTTTGTTCGAATTTTAACAAAATATTTTTGCACCATTTTTATCCCATTTCATATAATATAACACCTCGAACAACAGGAGTCATTGTGAATCTACTAATGCTTTCTCCGAAATACATTTCTTGTTGTATGAGCACACGTACACTCGAACCCTAGTATGAAGTTAAAATAACTATTGAACTAAAAAAAACTTTGATATTATTAAAACCCACCGTAACTAACACTAATTAAAACAATTAGTTGTATTAATTTATAATAAAACATTTTGCAAGACGTCAACGTTTTGTTTAAAGTGATCAATAAGTTTACTACCTACCCACTTCTGCAATTTTCTGCTCGTGATAATGAATGTCACAATAGGTCGGGCGTTACGTACCGATAATTAAAGAAAACAGTGTAATAAATTAATATTATCTTAATTAGTTACTCTTTCTAGTTTCTATGTCTACCTACATAAATAGAGAAAGCGGATAGGCACTTACTTACCTATTTTTTACAAACACTTGTTAGCATAAACTACAACACGCAGAAGTTAACTAGGCATCTATCTATTACAATAATCAGAAGGCATGCAGGTGCCAAGTTAACTTCAGCGTGTTGTAGATTAGGTATGTACCTAAAGGTATATAATAGGAACATACCTTTAGGTAGAGAGAAGAGAGCGCTGTTGGTCTAGTGGTAGATATCCTGACTTTTATTCCAAAGGTCGTGTTTTCGTATCCCAGCCGCGCACCTGTCTTTTTCTTAAAGTTAAATTTATGTGCGCTATTAACATCGCTCTTACGGTGAAGGAAAACATTTTGAGGAAACCTACGGCTTAAAATCACGCACAAAGGCTCAATAGTAGGGCTAATTGCGGAAACACACAGTTAAAACTTTAACTTACCTATCTACAACACGCAGAAGTGCATGCTAACAAGTGTTTGTTAAAAATAGGAAGTGCCTATCCGCTTCTTATGAATGTTATTACCCAATTTAGATTATGTTGGGCATTTTAACAACGACCGACGACGTTCTAATATAGGTATCTTTTTTTTAAAGGTGTTGAGTAATCTCCCGAACAGCGACTTTGGAACTGCAAAGACGAGTTTGAAATACATCAGGCGACGTTTTGTCGTGATAATTTCACGGGACCGGGACGTGAGTCCCGGGACGTTCTAGAGTGGAGACCGCGTCTCGGCAAACGTAGTGTAGGACGTCCTCAGGCACGTTGGAGCGACGAATTGCGCAAGACGGCTGGCACAAACTGGATGCGAGAAGCCGAAATAGATCTAGGTGGCGTGCAATTGGAGAGGCATATGTCCAGCAGTGGACTGCAACAGGCTGATGATGGGACGTGAGTAAAACCGCGGGCCACTTCTATAAATATTAAAATCTTAATTCGACAAAGGCCGAGGTTTATCAATGGTTACGTAACAACCGTATAATTACATTGTATAATAACATGAGTTAGTGACGATAACGATAACTTACCTATACTTAAGTTACAACTATTTCCCATCATAATACTAAAAGTAAAGTTCCGTTCAGAAATTAGCCCTATAATTGGGCATTTTTGCGTGGCTTTAAGGCGCGGATTTCCTTCACCGTAAGAGCGATGTTCTTAAAAAATGCTTAAATTTTAAAAAAAAATAGACTGGTGCGCGTTCAGCTGGCAGTCGAAACCACGACACGTTGTTACTCTTTCACACAAAAACTACAGAACCGATTGCAATGAAACTTAGAATATAGGTAGCTGGGGACCTGGATTAACACATAGGCTACTTTTTATCCCGATATTCCCGCGGGAACGGGACTTACGCGGGTGAAACCGCGGGGCGCAGCTAGTATAATATTTTTAAGACTCGTAACACGTAACATGTTATGTAGTTCGTGTTTAGTTATAATAATAATTTATATGTATGTTAGTTTATAAGGTATATGTTTTTATGGATTTATTAGGCGTCTATCTATATTGCATTATATTGGTTCCTCGGTTACTGCGATACAAGCTTTTGCTTAGTGTAGAATCGATGTCTGATATATTTAATTTGAGAAATGTCTAATAAGTGTCATAGTTAATAAATAAATATTTGATTTTTATTTGATTTGAAGTAGAAAAAAAAGTTGATAGAAGAAAGTGGCGAAGCCAAAGTAAATAGTTATGATTTTGTTTCCTTCTATATTAAAATGGTTTGTAATTTTAGAGTAATAATTGCCTATACTAGTTTGTAACGGTTGGTATCCAAAAATCACATAACTTGCGTTTTCATTTTGAGCACTTGTTTTTTTTTTATTCTACGTTTTTAAATTGTCCTTTTTATTTCGATCGTTTTTAGTTTTTGTGAGTTTGCTTAGTAACTAAACTTTGTTCACATAAATATGAACAGTACCTACCCCTACCATGAATTGATAATATATATGTAAATACGATCACTGTAACGTTAACTGTTTGGGCATGTTCGCTTTCTGCTTCTTCTTTCAAACTGTTAACGTTACAGCACACGTATTTACATATCAACTCGTGGAAAGGGTGTAGTTACAAAGTTTACTTTTACTGCTATGTGATAAATTAAAAGTAAAAATGGTGTACGAAGTATACTGGGCAAGAAATAAATAAATATAAAAACGAAACTTATTTTTATTACAACAGAAAGTGATTACTATGTACAATAACAATTTATTTTCTTCTATTTCTATTTTTTCTTGTTCTATCCGTTTTCTTATCTGTGGTTAGTTCTTGTTGTAATTTTTTCAGCATTTGGGGCGTTATTAGACCCTAAAAGAAAAAATCGAAATGAAATTTCTAGCAGCGAACAAGTCTGTTCCGTCGGTGCAGCCATTTAGGGAGCGGATCGAAACTTGTTTCAATGTCTTTTTTCTATCTTCTGGTGTGTGCTACATCTTAGACTTAGGTCAAATAAGTGTAATTCGTACCTTATATTGAACTGGTTAGCACGCTTCGCTAGGGAAGGGGAGATCAAGAGTTCAAGTCCCGCATTGAATTTATAAATTAAAAATCATCTAACAATATTTAAAGTAGGGAAATAAATAACTTCTATGAACCTTTCACACCGCATAGCACATCTAGCCCCTTAACAAGCGACTAGCTAGTGTTATGATGGTTAGACAACTGATGAAATACTTCAGTTCAGCGAGGCAATTTCGACTATTCTTAATAACTTCTGTGTGAAACAGTGCCATCTATGTAGAAATTTATGAAATTATTTTTGCGCTTTCTGGTCATAGATGGCACTTTTAAAAATAAAGTAAAATGCAGAAGTAATTAAGGATAGTCGAAATTTCTCGAAACAGATTGCCCCACTGGCCTTTAAATTTTTTTTGAAGCACAAGTACTTTTTTCTGGCTAAAACCAGGGGCTCGATTCGGTAAGGACATAGCATGCGGAATGCAGGCGACGTGCAGGAGATGTACGTTAATTCGTATTCTGTAAGTGTTATTTTACTTAATTAGTTAAGTAGCCTTCAAAATTAAGGGCTACTTTATTATTTAAAAAGCTCCCCTTGTTCCTCAGCCAATCAGTATTAAAAGAAGTTATAGAATAGTTATTATTTTTACTCCTGCAACAAATTGACTTATACAATGCTCATGCATCCCGCCTGCTTGTCGCATGCTATGTTTTAGAGAATCAGGACCTAGAGGTCGTAAGTGAGTACATACAGAAGGTTCGTCCAACTTACTTTGGCAACGAGTATATCAGACAATTTCCCTTTATCTTCACCTTTGGTATGAGTGTTTGCCATAGATTTGATCTTCCTAGTCGTTCCGTTGTACCCTTCAACTTTCTCAACGGGGTCATCTTTCAGTACTTGTTCAGAATTTCTTAGTAACCTGGAACAAGTATGAAATCAGAATAATACACTTTTTAAACTTACATTTAAAGAAAAAATTCAGCTTAAAAAATTAACTCTTTATCTTCAAAATAGTAGACGGGAAACATTCATATCCTTAAATTCGCTGCTCGAGGTGGGAACTCGTGTAGCCTAGTTGGATAAGGCGCTGCGGTGCGGTGCTGACGCAGAGACGCGAGTTCAAACCTCGCCGGGTGTGAATTTTTTGAAGATAATTCAAGGATTGAAGGTTTTCAATATTGGATAGTTCTATTTTCGAAGAACGTCGTGGTATACTTTACTCAACTTACTCGTACTTTACTCGTTATGAACAAAAAAGTCAGCTATGCACTATTTCTACACAGAAGAAGTCGCGGGTAACAGCTAGGTTAATAATATTTGCGTTTGATTTTGCGATTTCAACATCAGCAGTCAAAGAGTTAAGAGTTTAAGAGTCAACAAAAATCATAGAACGATTTGACCGCCAGTCTGTCACTAAAGATCGTCCGCCATTGGTTGATCCAAATGTCGATCATACGTAATACTGTACGGAACATGTCAGTGTGTGCATCTGCTGCTGTGTGACCGTGGAACATGTTTTTATCCAGTTTAATAGGGAAGTTAGAACTCCATTCTATTTATTCCTCGTAGCATTTTCTTATTATGATTTATTGTATTTTCTCGCGGTATAAAAGGAAGATAAAATAAAGAGAAACGATTGTGACAAGCACCATTGTAATTTACCTAGTTATTTGGAATATTCCTTGTTGTATAATGGCGTCTAATTCATTCTCCATATCCCGCACCAATTTCACGTCGGGGAACATATCCGTGAAACGGTAACTGCAACGAGTAAAAAACATTAAAAGTTGGTTCACACCAAACGCATGTCTTGCGTGCATCTCTCTCTCTTTTACATTGTATTAAACTGAAAGAGATGCTACACCAGAAGCGTGACGCTTAGGAAAACGCGTATAAGCCCACGTAGAGCTACATTTAGGCTTAATAGTTGTTGGCTTAATAAATAAATAAATAAATTCAGTGACCAACACACAGCGCCATCTAGCCCCATGGTAAGCTGCTAAGCTGGTGTTACGCTGACTAGACAACTGATATACTACTTATATTTACTTTTTTTTTAAATACATACATACTATACATAGAAATACACCCAGACCAGATACAAATATTTATTTTGAAGCACAAATATTTGCACCCAGCGGGAATCGAACTCGCAACCTTCCGAATTGCAGCCAAGCGTTCGCCCGACGCGCCACAGAGGTCGTCAAATAATAGTTGTTGTTGCTATGTTGTTGGTTTCACTGTTATTTAAGTCTTACTATATTCGTACTTAGATTTAAGTCTAAATTGTAACTAAAACACAATATATACCGGGTTTTACTCGTGTTTTACTATTTCGGCCGAGTCAACCTTGAAAAAGCCAACGGTAAAGTTGGCGAAAGCTCGGTCGTTTAAAAATAATGCCGTTAATCAATTAAACGCGAGTAAAACTTGGTATATATTGTTATTTATTATGCAAAATCGCGAAAACCTTACGACAAAATAAAAGTGTAACTGTTTTTGTCCCAAATAAAATTAAATAAGTATTAGTACACCAGCCAAGTGCAAGTTGTACTTGGCTGGTGTCCCTCGCGTAGGCTGGTGTCCAGATCTCCAGCTATCTGCATACCAAGTTTAATTACAATCGGTTCAGTAGTTTTTGCGTAAATAAGTAAAAAACATACTTGTTTTTTTGTTGACTTACCGCGAACTTTTACGTTTATAATATTAGTACGATTACTGTTAGGGGTCAGGTAGAGAACGTGCACCAAGCAAAACATACATTGGTGCACTTCGCATAATCAACATTTCCTGGAATGCGCATTTTATTATGTGCACTGCGCAAAAACTTTTGCAATCTAAAACACACTTTTTTATATTGCACAGCAAATTGAAAAAAGTCGGGAATCGTACCGTAGCGTAGGAGAGAAAAACTGGAGGCTTTTGCCCAGTGGTATGGTATAGATAGGCCAACGAACTCGAATATATATGGAAGTAGCAATACTTTGAAAAAATGTTCCACGCAAACGGTGGTTGTGGGGCCTAGAACGATGATTCGACCGCCAGTCTGTCACTAAAGATCGTCCGCCATTGGTCAATCCAAAGGTCGATCATACGTAATACTGTAAGGAACATGTCAGTGTGTGCATCTGCTGCTGTGTGACCGTGGAACATGATTTTTTTTCGAATTTAACAGGGAAGTTAGATCTCCATTCTATTTATTCCTCGTTTGATATAGGCTAAATAAAGAGTTTTATATACTACAGGGTAACGAATTATGAAAGCAGATCATCTAATTAGCATCCACCGCTAGTAGTTGTTAACTTGCAGTACATTGTTGCTTCGACGTAACGTGGTTGTTACCGATGATTACTTCAAAGCAGCAATGTAGAATACGAAATATGTTTTTTAACAGTAAATAGCAACTAGTAGCGGTGGATGCTAATAAGATGATACCACAGCAGGGCTAGCTCCTGACATCCCAAGAAACAACTTTCGTTCTACGACTTTTTGAATTTTCATTTTTTTTTCTTCGAAATTACGATATTAGTACTGACCTCAACCATAAATAGAGTTCCAAGACATCGAACACAGACTCCAAATGTACGAGATCCATGATTGTCTTCGGCATCGGCAGCGGCCAGTCCACTGCGTTACTTAACCAGTTCTTTGTTAGAGGCTCGTTACGGCTGTATTGACGGACCATCTACGAGGGAAAATAAAAAACCATCATTGAGATGAAATAAAACTAATTTTCCGGAAACTCATACACACATATACATACATACATACACACATACTTTCAGCTTTATAATATTAGTAGGATTATTTACACATAACATTTATTTATTATTTATTTATTTATTTATTTAAGACAAATAGTAGCTTACAGTATACACCAACACGCCCACTATTTTAAATTACTATTTTAAATTACAACTAAGGTATAATCTAAGATAATCAGTTATGTGACGTTTGTCTCTGTCTGTCAACTTTCTTTTTGATATATTACTAGATAAGAAAAGAATAGAATCGAATATGTATTTTATTAGGACAAGCACACGGCAACAAATACAAAACAGAAAAAAAAACAAAAACAAAAGTATACATTAACGTAAATTAAAAAAAAAAACAATAGCACAATATTATACGCGGTTTCACAACCGTAAGTCCCGCGGGAATATCAGGATGTGTTATATACAGAGTGAACCATTTCGATGGGCTTTCAGAGGGATATCCTATACAATAAGTCCGATCCGATACTATGTATCTAAGAAATATATTGGAATTATATTCACGTGACATCTCTGTAGCCATATTTCGAGAATAAATGTCATTCATTCAAAGAGAAAGACTGAAGACTTGTAGGATAGTTTTGGGGTGAATAGCGAAGCGGACAGAGAGTTCCATTTAATAACAGTTTCTATTAACCTTTGAGTGACGCTTTGTACGCCCTTAACCTTAATCTTTGAGTGCTGTAACGATGAAGATGAATATTGCGAAACATCCTACTTCCTACTTATGTAGAAACCTACTCCTACTCTGTCTTACTTCCTACTAACCTACTAATATATTAAATGTGAAAGTGTGTGTGTTTGGATGTTTGGATATTTGGATGTTTGTTACTCAATCATCCCACTAATCCTACTAATATTGTAAATGTGAAAGTATGAGTGTTTGGATGTTTGTTACTCAATCACGCAAAAACCACTGAAACAATTGCGATGAAACTTGGAATATAAGTAGTTGGATACCGAGAATAACACATAGGCTACATTTTATCCCGATATTCCCGCAGGAACGGGACTGCAGGGTGAAACTGCGGAGCGCAACTAGTATACATAATACTAACATTATAAATGTGAAAGTTTGTGGGTTTGGATGTTTGCATATTTGTTACTCAATCACGCAAAAACTACTGAACCGATTGCGATGAACCTTATAATATAGGTAGTTGGATACCGGGAATAACACATAGGCTATTTTATCCTGATATTCCCGCAGAAACGGGACGTAACGCCTAGTAGTTTTTATCAAAGCAAATTGATCTCGCGTGTTATTTTTTTTTTCTTCAGTCAAAAACTGACTCCTACTAGAAACGTCAACACGTCAACATCTTGTGAAATTCTTGTTTTCGAGAAAAGGTGTTGCACAGCAAGTGTTACTCGAGTCGTACCTTAAGGAATGTAGCACAGACGAAGGGCAGCTTGTTGTTGATGGGCGCGCAGCAGAAGACGTACCGCGCCCGCAGCGCGAGCGGCACGTGCTGTATCATCTCCGCGAGGAACTTGAAGCCCTCCGTGTTGCACATGAAGTACAGGGAGGCGTCCACTGTGCACAGGTGGACGAATATATCCTGAAACAATAACACTTCATTTCTTCTATGGTTTTCGCGATTTTGCATAATAAAACACTTTATTTATCCGGTTTTATCGCGTTTTTATTCATTATTTGAACCGAGCTTTCGCCAGCTTTACAGTTGGCCTTTTCAAGGTTGACTGAGATCTGAGCTCGGTTCAAATCTATCTATATATATAAAAGAAAGTCGTGTTAGTTACACCATTTATAACTCAAGAACGGCTGAACCGATTTGGCTGAAAATTGGTAGGGAGGTAGCTTAGAACCAGGAGAAGGACATAGGATACTTTTAATCCCCGCGGGAACGGGAACGGGAACGGGAGATACGCGGGTGAAACCGCGGGGCGCAGCTAGTAATGAATAAAAACGCGATAAAACCGGATAAATAAAGTGTTTTACAATATCACTTGTTATAACCCGCGCTCGATGATTCTACTTCTTACTAATCTTACTTCTTAGTCTTAGGCCGGCTTGCATAAAGGTTCCTAAACATGTTTAAGCTGTTAAACGTGTTTAAAATCTGTCAGAATTTCAAGAACTGTCAATGTGTGCCAACATATTATCAATCGTCCACTTGATGAAATAGAGTCCAATATTCGATTTCCATTAAGTGGGTCAGAGAAGATCAGGGAAAAACGAACCCTGCGAAGTGCGTATGAGTTGAATAAAACCAAAAAAGACTCAGTTACAAAGTTGCTTGTCATTTTGACGACCTCTGTGGCGCGTCGAGCAAACGCTTGACTGCAATGCAGAAGGTTGCGGGTTCGATTCCCGCTGGGTGCAAATATTTATGCTTAAAAATAAATATTTGTATCTGGTCTGGGAGTATTTCTATGGATAATATGTATGTATTTACAAAGGGATTGGGGGGATGTAAATTTTTTATTTTATCCCCTTGGGGGTAGAATCTATCAAAATCCTTTCTTAGCGGATGAATACGTCATAACATCTACCTTCTTAACGCGAAGAGAGTTTTGGCGGGAACTCGTTGAGGAGATGTGGAGGAGAGAAAATTGTTTAATTTCGGGGGCATATTAATCAATTTAGTTTCATGAAGGTGTACAAGTGGAATGAAAGTGAAAATCAGTGCAAAACATGAACTTAGTGTTGTCTCCAAAGGTCCGTGGAAAATCTTTGTAAATAAATGGCCGCCGTGTTTACAAATGATTCCCTAGACTTGAACTTCAACTATAACGACTTGACTGTTTCGATGCAAATAACTTGCATAATATATTGATAATACTCGACACTGGCTAATTTCCTAATGGCCATAATCGGTTCACAACCGATAAGAAATAAAATAAAACGCTAGCGAAGCCGCGGGCAAATTCTTACCATAAGACTGCTCAAAGTGGCGTGAGGTAAATGGTAAGCGTAGAGCTCCATCTGTTCCGCCGTGGGATGCAAGCCGGCCTGAGAGACCGGGTCGGGCGACTTGGCCAGCAGAGACTTGAGTGTGGCGAGGTCTTCCGGCTTGTACGTCGTCACGTAGCCGGTCTCCCACGCGCTGCCGTACCGACCGGCCCTGCCTGAACGACAGTTTATTTTTTTATTTATAAAACTACATTTACGAAAAGAGTTCGGGTGCAGAATTTTGGAAATCATGTTTTTACCCGGCTGCAAGAAAAGGGTTGTGATTTTCGCGCCTATCTCGTATGTATGAATGTTTGTTTGTATCTTCTAAACAACTCGATGGATTTCTTTAGATAGGTAGGTGACATAATTATAAAACAAAATGGCGACTACCAGACGCCATATTAAACATCTCATATCTATCTAATGCTGACTAAAAACTATAAAAAAAAAAAAATGAAAAACCCGCCTGCTTAAACACTAAAAACTTTAACAGTCAGGGCCCATAAAATGCCTAGAATCTAGATCAACATTCTAATATTGGGTCCCGACTGTAAAGGTAGCTGTGTTTCGTGGCTACTGGATTTGTATGAACAGTCGGGACCCAATATTAGAATGATGATCCAGATTCTAGACATTTAATGGGTTTAATCGTTCTTTTTTAGTTTTTATTATCTTTTAAGTTTTTATTTAGTTTTATGCTGACGGGGTTTTTTTTTATTAACTAAGGTTTTAGTTAATAAGATGCTTTCCAAAATTCCGCAATCCACAGGATTTGCTAGCTTTACCAATAGATGTCGCTACGAAATTAAAGTTCCGAGGATGCGTTAAAAAGCAACAAACACACTCACAAACTTTCACCTTAATAATATTAGTATGAAAGATACTAACCGGCAATTTGTAAAGCTTGTGATATACTAATAACATCCATTTCTCTCTCACCGTCCTCGTTTATGACTGGTTTTATCAGTGAATAGAATATTATTCTTCTTATACTCCTGAAATGTTCAAAGAAAATTACTTGCAATGCTCTCATGGCGAAATGCATCATCAAAAATATTGATTACGCAAGCGGGCGGGAAAGTTTATAAATTTGCGAAAATGAGGTAGTAAAATAGTACAATTTATCACTCGATTAGAATCCTACGAAAAATGAACTACTGTTCTTCTTATTTTTAAGTGACATATACACCTTATACCTTTCGATTCTTATAATGAAAGTCAAGGTATAACTACTTTTACACAAAAACGGTCGAATACAAAGCTGTACTCGAAATTTGAGTTTCTTAAACTCGGAAAATTTCACACGCATTTTAAATGTAGAAGCTGCTCAATTATTTAAATACCCCTCAAATTTAAGTGGCATTTCATTCTTCGGCTGCAACACCTCTATGAACGTAAGTTACGCAAAATACTTACGTAACTTACGCGAAATACTTGCGTAACTTACGAATTACTTACGTAACTTACGTGAAATAATTACGTAACTTACGCGAAATAATTATGTGACTTACGAGAAATACTTACGTAACTTACGCAAAATACTTACGTAACTTATGCAAAACACTTACGTAACTTACGCATAACACTTACGTCACTTACGCAAAATACTTACATAAGTTACGCGAAATACTTGCGTAACTTACGCTAAATACTCACGTAACTTACGCTAAATAATTACGTAATTTACGCGAAATAATTACGTAACTTACGCGAAATACTTACGTAACTTAAGCGAAATGCTTAAGTTACTTATGCGAAATAATTACGTAACTTAAGCGAAATACTTGCGTAACTTACGCTAATTACTTACAAACTTACGCGAAATACTTACGTAACTTACGCGAAATACTTACAAATTAATACCTAATCCTATAGCATCAGTGGCGACCATAACTTTACAAGAGCTGTCCGGATCGTTGAATTTGTTCGCTTGAGCTAACTTAGTACCGGGCGGTAGACTGCCGTATATTACTGCCACTTCGTGACCTCTGGAACGTTCAAACAAATATAGAAATTATTCGATTTTTAAACGACTTCAAAATAAGGAGGAGATTCTCAATTCGTCGCGTATATATTTATATTTTTTAGGGTTTCGTAGTCAACAAGAAAACCATATAGTTTCATCATGTCCGTCCGTCCGTCCGTGTCTATGCTCAGAGACGGTTATAGTACTAAGGTGTAATATAGCATCAAAAAAATTTGATGTTGAAATTTTGAAATGCAATAATATTGTAAATAGCGCCACCTAGCCTTAAAACTAAGCATTTTTGAACTAGTTGTCCTGCGGGTTTACCCGCGTAGCTTCCATGCCCGTGAAAATACCAGGATAAAATGGGGGTAATCCCCGGAACTAATTAACCAAATTTGATAAAATTTTATTATGTGATACATTGAATCCTCGGAAGTTCCATGTGCTAAATTTATTTTATTTTATTTTTATTTACAAGGAAAACAAACAGTTATACATTACAACTTAATAATATATATATACATCTAAAAAACCAATTATATGTTTTCACATATAGGCATCTATACACAGTAATTGTCCGCTACAATATAAACATTATACATAATATAAAAAGACAAACACTGGAAATATAATTATTATTATTCCGATATTTCTACGTGATCGGGATTTATATGTTTGAAGTCACAGGGCAATGCTAGTTTAAAATACAAGGCGAATATATTCTAGTTTAAAGCTCAAAAGACGCACCGGAAGTGATTTTTAGGCAATTATTTTTCGCTAATTACGAATTTGGATAATTTCTTCTATGGTTTTCGCGATTTTGCATAATAAATTACTTTACACACCTACTGCTCTACAAAGTTACTTTATTTGACCAAAAAGGTCAACGTAAAGCGACTCTTTATTCCCTAGGTGCATAAAGTGCACATTATGCACCTAGGGCATAAAGTAATTTAAATTTGGAACTAAGGTTCTGGTAGCATACGGCCATTTCGAACTGGCCACCTAGACAAATTGGGCAAATTTTTTCTATTTTCATGGACGGAAGGGTAAAGAAAAAAGTTTTGGTTAGTATAAAGCCCCAACTTTTTTTTTTCATCAGCTAAGGCCGATGTGTGGTTTCGTCATTTTGATGTAACATTGTTAAATTTAATTAATATAAAGCTGTCAATATATTTCATATACGTTGCATTAATCTATTTTTTTGTTGTTAGTTAAATTATTATTTTTGTAGCCCTTTGATTGTCTCGCAGTAGATGTGTAAAGTAGAGTATTCACCTCGGTACTAAAGTCTGTCTTTATCTTGGGCGCTTGAATCCCACGCTTCCCTCAGCCCAACTAGCAAAATTGAGTTAACAGGCAAGTTTTTATTACTAAGTAATGATATTTAGCTTGTATTTACGTAACTCTATAACTGCTTTTTGTATATCTGTGTTATAAAACGCTTAAAAGCTGTATAAGGTTAAACAGCTCAATTGCCTCTATACTTAACGACATAAACGTTTTGTCAGCTACTATATACAACTTATATAACACAGCTGTAAATTGAAACTTTTAACTTGAATAAAGAACAATTATGTTGCACAATGGGTTCTATGATGCCATTAAAATCCAATAGTAAACTAATATGGCTTTAAGATCACTAAAATCGAGCTAATTATATATTGATCACCACTGTAGCTAACACGTGATATAATGGATGTCATTGTAGCTCTTATATCTCAGATATGATTTATATAAGCATCTATTAAAACTAGTGCTAAATATTTGATAAGGGACCTTTAATAACGTTAATAAGTTACAAAGAAGAACTGTGTGCGCTCATATATCTTTATTGACATAAAAAACGTTTTTATTTCTAATTTAAACCTAAAAAGACACATATATATTAACAGAAATTCATTTACTGGACCTTTCTGCGTTATTGCATAGTTTTTGTCGCCAAATTAACACAAT
Source organism: Idaea dimidiata (assembly GCA_949358125.1). Lineage (NCBI taxonomy): Eukaryota > Metazoa > Arthropoda > Insecta > Lepidoptera > Geometridae > Idaea > Idaea dimidiata. The sequence continues at coordinate 5,396,094 of OX442339.1, read as the reverse complement.
ATTAATCAGACGACTACTTTATATTAAGTTCTGAGTTTTTAATCGCATTTTCTATTTACTCGGGTACCATTTTTTCCTGATTGAGTGCCGATTAAAAAGACTGAGGAATTTATAAGTTTTATTAGGACGGACTTAATTATTTTCTTGCTTTCAGATAACCCTAAATATTGTAATGGCTGCAAGATGTTGTAAATCGTTTGTTTAGTAGCAATGATAACACTAATGAATTGTATAATGCTGCTTATAAAATCAATTCATAATTTAAATCATCTTTATTTTATTAAAAAGTATAAATTAGAGAGGTCCACTGAAAAAACACTAATATTGTACCATTAATTTATCAACAGAATTCCAAGCGCATGTGATTTTACACTATTTATGACTTTTTAAATACACGCACAAATTTTAAAACAAAATGGACATTGAAATGTAACTTACAACATTATATAAAAACTTAAACCAAAGTTATTATTAATATTTTTCTGCCAAAATACTAGCTAACAATGTATAGTTATTATAGAATCACAATCACCAATATATCATCAAATAACTTGATACATCAGTGTCGCTGTGACCCTATTGCTTCTTTATTGTGTTAAAACTGATTAAGGCCACTGATATAACACCAACAAGATAAAAATAACACAGATCTGTCACCAACATGTATCCGATTAGTCCTAAGTGGAGCTACTGTAAATACATTGTATTACTTTAAAGTGCTAAAAGTGGGGCCATTTTCGCATTGTAGAAACGTGTTTACCACGCATATGCGTCTGCTCTGTTCTCGATATATAGCTACATTTGAGGTTGATTATTGCTAGTTGGGAGGACACTCACTCTAGGTACATAACTCCTTCGCTTCGCTCAGGAGTTAAGTTTTTAACACCCTCGCTGCGCTCGGGAGTTAACCCTCTAGAGTCCTTCGTACGCTTTGGATTCAATATGACGCCCGCTATATAAGACAGGACTTTAGTACCTCGGTGCATAAACTACTATTATTTATCCGGTTGAATCGCGTTTTTATTCATTGTTTTAAACGAACCCAGTTTTAGCCAATTTTACAGTTGGCAACCACCAACCAACCAACCTTGAAAAAGCCAACCGCATTTAAAACACTAACCGATTCAACAGGATAAATAAAGTGTTTTATTACGAATTTAGACGTCAAACCAATTCCTGGTATGTGTGTTCAGCACTTCAAGGGCAGCATATAACAAGATATAACAAGATACCTGCCTGAAGGGACTGACCTCTGTTCAATCACTCTGCTAACACTGTATATGTCGTTCTTATTGAAACATACTATACAGTCGCCCGGCCTCACATTGTCTAGGGATCCCAACGCACTATCTTCTACTTTTAATTCTGTCAGCCTTTTGTAGGAATGCACCTAAAAAATTAAAACTTGATTACTGTTATAAACTACTAGCTACGGCCCGTGGTTTCATTCATCATTGCATTCATATTTGGAAAACATTTAATTAAAAATATATTTTTAAGTCGGTTAATAATACGCGATTTTGACCCGGAATAGTGTACCTTTGTTAACAAATCGTGTGAATTGACAAATTATATAAATGTTTTACTGGCATATTCCACTAATCCCCTTACTCAATCCCCTGCCCAGGGGATTTGTAGACTTTTTATCCACAAATCCCCTGAGCATCCCGCCTTGTTGCCGCCAGGGGATTTGTGGACAAAAAGTTCACAAATCCCCTTAACCTATACTTAAAATCGGTGTAGGTCTATAAATAAAACATAATATTTACAAAATTAAAATAAAATAATTAAGATGTCACAAAAATGGATTAAGTATCTCCCGAGCCTATGATTAGAGCTAACGGTCCGATTATAAATCAATTATTTTGATATTCTTTTTAGTATCGAAACGAGAATCCCGCGAGAATATGCGGATAGAAAGCCAATGTGTTATTTCAGGTCTCCAGCTACCTATAACTATTTCAAGTTTCATTGGAATCAATATATATTTAGTTATAATAAAAGTTATTTTAATGTAAGCAACGTAAAATATTATTTCTATATTTTTATTTATTTTTTGTAAAAAAAAATTTGTGAAAAGTAGTTTCTTAACTCAAATTGTTTTTTTATTTAACTCGTCCGGCGGCGATGATGTTCCGCCGGGGGGACACGCTAATAAAAACTGAAAAATGCTCTGAGTGTCGATGTACCACCGGGTGGACATCCTACCCAGACCACTTGAAACTCTAATGTATAGAAATAGAGTGGATTTTTGTTAAAACAACTTTTGTTAATGGGCTGCTCTGATATATTTTACGTCATTTGTCATTGACAGTAATATTACCGCCAATTGAAAAAAAAAAATAGGATTTGCAAATTTTTGTTTTCAGATTTTTCAGTTCCGCCATATTTTTTTTGCAGTTTGTGTGAACGTGATAATTATTAATTGTTCCAAATAATGATAAGTGGGTGATTTTAGTGGGAAATTAGTGTTAATTAGTTTATTTGGTTCAGTCTTTTGGTATGTATCGTATCAAAATTTCAAATATCATTGTAGAAACACTTTTTTACAAATCAGAAAACCGCTCGATAAAATACTTAAAATTCGTGTTTGGTTGAGCTCTAGCGTCATGAACATAAGGGTCACAATGGAATGTAGTTTGGTCAAACTTGTAAGTTATACTTACGGCACTTTTATTTCAACTTGAATTATTTATTATTTTCCTATGATAGCTATATGTAAATGATATTTTATGGTAATAGGTAGACTGTAATGGACACTATTTACAATAGTTGAACTAGGACCAGATTACAGTCATTGTGAAACAAGCTTCGTAGAGAAAGTCGGAAGAAAGTTGGGAAAAAGTTTTTACTTCAAAGTAAATAAATAATTATTTACTGCTTACTAAATGCCAGATGCGAGGCGCGGTAGCGCCTGGCATCATCAGTACTTACCTGGTCGTCCGTTTAAATGTGGATATTTGCACTGTAGTAGGTAGGTGAAGTAAGGCAAAATTTGTATGTCAGTAAGTGATGATGACGATGGATGACGATCGATGACGATCAATGACAATGGATGACGATGGATGCCGATGATTCAAACGAAATTACGGATTTTTTATTCTTTATCCGGATATCCGGACTTGATATCCGGATAAAGTAGCCTATATGTTAATAGAAGTCTTATGCTATCTGCATGCCAAATTTCATTGAAATCCGTCCAGCCGTTTCCGAGATTAGCGCGCACAAAGGCACAGGCAAACAGACAAACGGACAAACAGACAAAAAGTTAACACGAAAATGGGGTCTGTTACCTTAGTACATACCTCTAAAAATAGTTTTTTCAAAATATCTTTCAAAAACAGACACCGATTTTATTATAACTATAGATTAAGGTACTTACGTATAAGAGTGTTTAGATTTAAGAAACTCAATCAACATTGATGAAAGTGATTATTCTGTGATTTTGTTCACCACTCGTATATCATGTAAATAAGACACGAAGACTGAAACTACGTAACACACTGTTTTTATTTGATTAAATAAAAGGAAATGTAAATTTCGGTTAAGGGGATTTGTAGACTATTTGTCCACAAATCCCCTGCTAATCCCGTTGTATCGCCGCCAGGGGATTTGTGGAGAAAAAGTCTACATATCCCCTGGGCAGGGGATTGAGTAAGGGGATTAGTGGAATATGCCGTTTTACTTAACGGTTCAACATTTTTTAATTTAAATAAATCTTTTTAAGCAATTTGTTGTCAAATTATCAACACCTATGAACCGTTTTCGTAAAAATTTAACAGAGCTAAGGCACATGTGAGTCACAGAATAGGTTAGAAATCCCAAACTTTACCTCTAACTCCTCCCCAGTTGTATTACATAGTTCTTCAATTAAACTTATAGCACCTGCTTCACCACATAAGTGGACTTCGTCTGCTTGTAAACCTACAAAATAATTATAAATTAAAAACTGGACAAATTTCATGATAGACCAGCTGCGCTTAGCGGTTTCACCCGCGTAAGTTCTGCAGTGGTATTCTCTGATGTAACAGCCAAGAGCTCGACGCTATTTCAACGTCGAATCAGAGCAATACGACGCTCTGATTAGACGCTCACGCTGATTCGACGCTGAAACAGCGTCGAGCTCTACTGTTACAGTGCTGATCTTACGAGATTTTCAAAAAGCAATTTCATAGTGTATTATCACAATCATAAATAACACACTTGCTGGTCCTAAGAGACACGAAATTAGCAAATTTCGTGTATTTTAGGACCAGCAGTTTAGGCTCTGCGTTGATATACAGTTCAGTCAATCAATCAGCAGAATAATAATCCTTCAGTCAAATAATTTAGGGTTTTAGCATACTCCAGGCTCCCAAGACGGATGCAACCTGGAACATTGCAGATGGGAAGAATAATCCAATCTTTCTGGATTTTTAATTTTATATGTATAGATTAAAATTGTTTAATTAATATTAATACCTAAAATGGCTCTCGTCCACGCCCATCCTCTTCCCCTATCACCGATCATTTGTATTTCATCAATAATTGCTACTTCATCTGGAAAGAAATATATTATATTCTAAACATTTTTTGTACAAGTGAAATCACAAAGTAAATATTGTAATTTGATGCTTCTAAAATTTCATGAATCTTTAAAAAATAAAAATATATCCGACATATTATGCATAGCTGCAATCACGGCATTGTAGCCGTGATTGCATCTATGTTGCAGAATAGTCTTCCGGAGCAACCACTCAGAAATATACCAGCAAGACAAAAAAACATAAGGGAATGCTTTCTTAATTTAGGTAAGTAATTAAGTAGTATAATAAAACTATAAAAATAGTTACCTACAATTATTATTCAATGAGGTCATTTCAACAGTACACGCTACATGAGTAGAAGGCGTTAGTTCTGGTTCATCCTTCACAAGACTGTCTGATTCCGAGTCATCACTCTCATCAGATTCAGAGCTCATAACCGTGTCATATGTTGATGCATGTCGTCTTTCTTCACCTGTTACCAGATCACATGGCGTTCCCTGTAATAATAATAAACAATGATAGTTTACTTCTTCATAATATATTGGTATAGATTAGCAGTGCACGTAACATGTTACCTCCCATTGTGCTATATTCCACACTTAAGAGTTTTGTTTGAAGCACTAACCGTGCAAGGCCCTAAAGATTTTATTTAATCTATGATGTTTTTAAATCACAACTTTCAAGCTACCTTTAACAGATATTGGTTTAAGGAAAGGTATTTGGTGGCCAAACTTAGTTTAGGCTAATTTAAAAAAAGTTAGCTGTGTATATTTGTCACTCATGCGAAGGATACTAAACAGAACTTAATTTTATTTAAAAAAACAGACAGAATCAGCAATTATGAGTGTTGAACTATAGGGAGCAGCAATAAGCATAAGCACAGGTAAAATCTTTTTTAAATAAGTAGAAGAGAAAAAACATATTCTTACAAGTTTGTTAGATTTGTGATATATCTCTGTAGCAAGTAGTTTCAATGGTCCACAATAAACTCCAGATTTGGCTTTGAGGAATCTCTCCAATGCATGGTAAGTTTTACCGGAATTCGTTGGACCAGCATGAAATACAATTTTCCTTATTTTACTCCGAGCTTCTGGATACCTAAACAAATATGAGTCAGGAAAACTATTATAGCCATAGTTTGTGTGAGTAAATATTATGGATAGGTCAAAGTACAAATACTGGTAGAGTTGTGAGACCACAGACAGTCAAGAACAAAGCTCTATACACTTCTCTGACAGTTTTCAAAGCTTTGGAAACTGTCAGAGAAGTGCAACATCTGGACAAACTGTATTTTTCAGTTCAACATTTACAATGGTTATCAAACACATGTCATTGTGCTAAAATTAAATATTTCAAGATAATTATCTATCAAATTGACACAAGAGCAAGCTATGTTAAAGAACTTTCTAGCTAGATAGATAATACTTTATCACAACACATTTAAAAATAAAATTTCTAACTAACAACACATTTAAAAATCAAATTTAAAACTAAATAAATGTTGAACAAGTAGGCAGACTTAACGCAGCGATTTCTTCTAGGAAATCTTGGCACCTACCAGCTACTTACCTACAATCTACATAATAACCAATTTGGAATCATATTATGTTTCCAACACTAAATTATCCTCAAAATCTAACAAAGACATACCAATTGGCAGGTGTTCTTAAGTCAGATATCTTCTTCAGGTCGTCTAAGCAATCTAAATGTGGGAATGCGAGTCTTGCATGTCTCAGGAAATATGGAAATAGATCATCAACGTGACCAGCTCCTAAAAAACAATAAAATTAGGTTCATTTCATTTCTAATAAGATACTGTTTGAGTATATTTTTTTAATCAGGACTAACCTTGTAAAATATCACTAATTGAAATATGTAAATCTGGAGGCAAATCATGTTCCAAGCAATGCCTCCGAAAAGACAAGAATGCCTGATGTAATAACTGGTCATCCAAACCATTCTCCGATGCCAACACTCTTATCTCTGGTTTCTGATAGAATTTGTTAAGAATCTTGAGTAAATCCTGTTTTTTCAGGCGCCCTGTAAACTCTTCTCCAATATTTATGTCATCAGGATTAGGTTTAACAGGCACAGGAACTAATAAAGCCGAAGGACTTCCTCTATCGTGCTTTTTAGTCCTCAAGAAAATATAACCTAAATTTCGCGGTTTGCTTTTGCGAGTACACAGCACACTGCTCCTCAAAAATGGATATATCGATGGCTGTAACTTATCAGTGTAATATAGCGCTAATAATCTTGTGAATCCTTTGTACATTTTATTAAATTAAAAAGAATTTACTGAAAATTTCCCAAAAATATAACCTTCACATTCTTTCAAATTTGACACTAACTAACTAATATTGCCATATTGCCAAGAGCAAATGTTAAAAAGTTTCAGTAAATATAGCATTTGAGTTTAGATCGACCAACTAAATTACCAATAGGAAATAAGACCAACAACTTAGTAGATTGTTATAAAAGGGCTGAAGGTCAAGCATTTCACCTGAGATATTTTTGTTTCATAAAAAGTTCATCTAACGTTTCAAAACTATTTTACTGGCAATAAAATTCAACTGACAAAATATTGACAGTGACAAGACGACATATCCAATCCGACACTTACTCATTTATGTCAGTTTATTTTTAGGTTTATTCACACTATCAAACCTTTCTATCATAATATTAAATACTAATATCCAAAGGTAAACTAAAATGTATACCTGTTGACAATCTTATCGTTAATTAAAAGCCTTTCTTAAACGAATTTTGGCTGCTTTGATTTAATATTTACTTGTCAGCAATCTAAAATGAATTTTTCACTATTGCTTGATTGAACGTGTGGATGATACGTAGTTCCATTAATAAGTTTGACATTTCTTCAGATTGATTGACTGATGAAAAAGTCATTTTTCGATTCGTTTGCACCGCGACACGACGACGAATTCGCCTAAAATTCTATAAAATTTTCGGCTGCACTCTAATACCCGTGCGTTGATTACGTTTCACATGATAGTAATTACTAAATATACCAAAGGTGACAACTATAATACAGGTATTGTAACATACAATAGCTTATTGACAAAATGGGGAAGGCTAAAAAAGGGAAGAAGAATCCGACTGCGGAGGACAAGTGAGTTTCCACCACATATGTTTCAGTAATACTTTGCCAGAAATATCTTGTATTGTGATAATTACACTGCTTATTCCTTGCAGCGATAGTGACGTAGAGACCACTAACATCGACAGCGTTAAACCGGCACAGAAAGTGAAAAAGTAAGTAGCACTTTTAGGTTAGACAAACGTAACATATTCGTTTGCTTATCCCACGATTTTATTGCTTTACTTGAGAGAACTGTGCATAACCATTGTATGTGTGTCAATAGACACTAATTTCCTTGATGAATATATAATATTATTAACTTTTTATCAATAAAATTCAACTTCAGTGTTCTTTTGAGGCAAGTGGCAAGAGTAAGTAGATTACTTTCTTTAAAGTAGATTCCAATTTTGCAGAGTAATCGACTCTGATGAGAGTGAGGATGAGAAGCCAAAAGCAAAATCGAAACACAAGAAATCTGTCGATGAAGATGTTAAAGAAGTCACTAAGAACTTGAAAAGTGTGTCTGTGTCTAAGACACCAAAGAAAAAAGTTCAAATGAGTGATGGTGAGTGAAAAATCATTATACCTTATATTCAACATAATTCTGTAGAACTGTAGGTATTCAGTTTTATTGAATTAATTTATTGTGTTACTACCAGCCCCCTGCAGGTAGTAACATGTTAATCCAGATAGCTAAGATACCAACTATCTCTATATCTTGATATAATTCAAATTTGGTTTCAGTGGAATAGGTGTGAAAATGTAACAGACAGACAGAGAAAATAACTGTTACATTTACAATATTAGTAATAATTAAGTAAACTTTTTATACACGTAAATGTGTACATGTATTCAAATAAACTTTTTTTTTTTTTTTTTTCTTTCTGAGTAGAGCTGCCATCAGTCGTTTTCATGGACTATTATCAGCTGAGTTCCGCTATAAGTGGCGTTTGGGGTGCAGGTGCCAGCGCATCTGCTTCCTCTTCGATTACTAGACGTCTTATAGAATTTGGCTCCGTTTAAGACGTTGGATGTTGGTTGAAGTGTCCATCAGATGAACAGCTAACGGGTTAGGGTGGCCAGCCAGGCGGTCAACATAGCGTTTCCTGTGGATGACAATCTCCTCTGCGACTGTAGAAATTCCAAGATAGTCGTGTATCTCATTTATTTTGGTGAACCAAGGAGCGGATATTATGCTGCGTAAGATGCCATTTTGTGCCCTCTGTAGGCACATGATGTTACTTTTACTGGCAACCCCCCACAATTGGATCCCATATGTCCAAATCGGCTTAAGAATGACGTTGTACAAAAGCAACTTGTTGTCCACCGATAGTGCTGAGTTACGGCCCATCAGCCAGAGTATGCTTCTGTATTTCATAATCATCTGGTCACGCACGCTTGTGTTTGATGTGCGCTTTCCAAGTCAAACGTCGATCAAGGTGGAAACCCAGGTATTTGACGCAGTCAGTGTGGGGTAATGTTTCTCCGTTGAGTTCTACAGCAGGACAATCCTGTCTTTTTAGGGCAAAGGTGATGTGTACTGACTTTTGGGTACTTGCTCGGATTTGCCATCTACTTAGCCAATGTCCAGTATCATTAGGAATCCTTTGGAGTTTCTCCATAAACTTAAATTTATTTAAATACATGGTCCACCCAGGGAACTTAAGTCAACATATTTAAGTAATAAACCAATTTTGTTTAAAAATGAGTTATGTCTTGTTTTTTAGATTTCCCTAAGTTTCAACTAATCTATACAGTTATAGCATTTGTGTCTGATTGCACAATATTTTTAATTTTCAGATGACTCAGATGATGAACCCAAGGAAAAACCTCAAAAGAAAAACAAGAAAAAGGAAGCGAACAAAAGTGCGTTTGATCTTCTAGAAATTGAGGATGCCGAAATTTCTGCACCACCATCCTCTGATGATGAGAAACCACCAGTAACCAAAAAACAGGCAGAAAAGAAAGAACCAGCTGGCAAGAAAGGTAAAAAGAACCGACGGAAGAAAGATGACAGTGATGATGACCTTGAAAAAGTACTAGCTGAACTACAAATGGAGTATTCTGGAGTAAAACCGACTGAACCAACACCTGTAACAGAACCTGAGAAAACCCTAGATGAGGAAAAACCTAAATCAAAAAAGAAAGGTAAGAAAGAAGAGCCTAAACAAGAAGAAATTGCAAAAGATGCTGAAGAAAAAGATGATAGTGATAATGAAGGTGATATAACAATCAAAACTGCAGCCCAAAAGAAAAAAGAAAAGAAAGAACGGGAAAAATTAAAGAAACAAGAAGCTAAAAAGAAAGAAAAAGATCAAGAAGGAAAAACACCAGTTGAAAAACCAAAAGCTCCTGAAAAAGTGGAAGAAAAAGCTAAACCAGATGAGAGCAAAGATATTAAAGCACCATCAGAAGAAAAAGAAGAAGAGAAGGATGAAAAGGGAGATGGTGTTGAAAAAGAAGGTAAGAAAAAGAAGAAAGGCGATAAAGCTGAAAAAGATGATAAGGGAAAAAAGGGTCCTGCTAAGAAAACTATTGCTGCTATGCAGGAAGCACTGAAAAAGCTCAAAGAAGAAGAAGAACGTATGCAGAAAGAAGAAGAGGAGAGAATTAAACAGGAGGAAGAAAGAGAAAGACTGAGATTAGAAGCTATTCAACAAGAGAAAGACCGTAAAGAACGAAAGAAACAAAAAGAAAAGGAAAGGAAGGAGCGACTTAAAGCAGAAGGAAAGCTTCTAACACCTAAACAAAAGGCAGAGAAAGCAAGGGCTCAAGCTATGCTGGACTCTTTGAAGGCTCAAGGTATTGAGGTTGGTTCTGCTGAAAAGAAACCACCAAGGCCTGGTACCAGGGTCAAGCCTGGCAGACTGAAGAGTCAAGTTTCTCAAGATGCCACTAGTCCCACAGAAGAGAAGACCATTGAGTTGAAACCTGCAGTTGATAAAAAGGTAATCGTTGCATTTGCATAAAATTAACTTACACTTTTCTTACACAAACATAATAATTTTGCGTGATCTTATATTTGGGGCTAGATGGCCCTGTGCACCTTGTCTGTTCCATGAATTTTGTATAAAACCCATAAAAATACAAGTAAATTCCACAAAAGATCTTTTTGACCCTACGGTTTTATAGATGCAACAGTGTAAAAGTCTAAAAGTTGTCTAAAATCTAACATTAAAATTTTAGGAGGAATCACCAAAGCCGGACGACAAAAAAGAATCTGAAACTGATTCAGTGAAAGATGCGTGGGATGCTGAATCTTCTGAGGATGAAGAGCCTGCTAAACCTGAACCTGTTACTCCCAGCAAAGATCAGAATCGGACATCACCTGAAGATGATAAAAAAGAGGTATTCAAATAAATTAATCCCACTATTTATAAATGGAAAGTTTGTGGAAATGAAGAAATGTTAAAGTTGGAGTTCTGAAAGAAAATATATAGAAAATTATATTATATATTATATATATTTTATTATTATTATTATATTATATATATTTTATTATTATTATTATATTATATAATTTATAGAAAATAAAATACAATCTTTTATCCTGATATTCCCACAGTTATAGCTAGTTTTAATTTGGAAACAAAGTTTTACTTAAAATTCTAGAACAACCTGTACTATTTTTAAAACAGTTCTACAATTCACCATTTTATCTTTGTTTATGATAGAAAGATGACGAAGAGGATAGTTCGGAAGAGGATGATGATAGTTCTGATGAAGATTCCAGTTCTGAAGAGGATTCTGATGATGAACAAATGACTGATGCACAAAACAAGAGGGAGATAATACTTAAGAGGTTGGAGGTAAGTTAATAAACCTAAGTCCACCATTTACCGAAAATACAGATCAGTAAGAGTCAATCTGTAGTTTCTGTTAACGTAAAAATGACAAAACGCTGTCATCTATGTTTTATAATATATCCTGTATTATAATAATAATTGTAATTGTTTACGGGCTCGTTTTCCGCAAATAGACCACCTTAGATTTGGGTCCTTTTTTCGTGATGTTTCATTACGTTAGTGGGAGAACCAGCCCAGCTCTTCCATAAATTTTACCACAAGATGTGGCTTCTTGAAAATTTGTGGGTGGCATAATATTTTAAATACGTTTTTGGTCACCACACGCTAAAAATCGTTGCTTCAACTCCAGATTGTTTCATGTTATGTGCCCTGTAGCTTAAGTCTAAAAGATTATGGCTATGGTATCTTCTGGCCGTCATAAAAGGCGACCAAAAGGGGTTTCTCGGCTTGTTAACCAGGTCTAAGTCGAAGCATCTTACTCCGGACGCCATTTTCCGTAGTGGCTGTACCCGCCAACGCCGATACGTTGGCGGGTACAGCCACTACGGAAGAGGGGTCGGATCTTGTTTTACTGCCGTCTCTCGTCTTCTAGGTGAGCGTGTTACATCTTAGACTTAGATCATGTCATCCATCACACACTATCGGGTAAATTGGTCAAACTCGCATCTTTCGTGTGCATAAAAGAGGATGGCTACATTTGAAAATATTAGTATTTTATTTATTTGTATGCCATAATTTTCATACAGTCTTTCAAAATGTTCATCAAAAAGTAACATTTAAATATAAAATCTATAATATAATTTTATCGCTTAACAATTTAATCCAGGAGATTCCTGGGAGTACAGGGTCTGCTGGGTTGCCATAGTATTTTGTGATACTTTTTACCGGTATGTGCATTTTACCGCACGGTAAAATGATAGTACGGTAGGGGGCATTTTACCGGTATGTGCTCACATACCGACGATTCCCTTCAGCCACACATAGATAGAAAGGCATTACTCCGTCCGCAGAATAACTATAATACTATCTCACGTTTTGTATTTTTTCCAGAAACGTCGCCTAGACAACGAGGCGAATAAAACAAACAACGCTCTCCGGGCAGCCGTGGTCTGTGTGCTCGGCCACGTGGACACCGGCAAGACCAAGATCCTGGACAAGCTCCGCCGTACCAACGTGCAGGACGGGGAGGCGGGCGGTATCACGCAGCAGATCGGTGCTACCAATGTGCCCATTGAGAATATTAAGGAGCAAACTAAGCATGTTAAAGCGGTAAGTCTGTTTTTACCCGACTGCGCGACGCAAAGGAGGGTAATGTGTTTATCAGTCTATGTATGTATGTATGTAAGTATGTATGTATGTATGGATGTTTCTATGTGGCGTTCTAGAGGCCAAACGCGTGGACCGATTTTGATGATTCTTACGTCAATCCATTCGTCTTAATCTGGCGAGTGTGACTAAAGACATGACAGTAATCCAAAGTAACATATGTCACCACCAGACGCCATATTGTCAAAATTAAAAAATCCAAAATCGTTAAAGTATGTCAAGATGGGTATCGTTGAATAGGTTTTTAAAAATAAATATTAGGTTTCTTTCACCATTTTTCATTTTAAAGAACCGTTTAGGAAATATAACGGTTTAAAGTTAATTTACAATTAGGTATTCTTGCTTTTTATTACTAACGAACAAGTTTTTATTTTTGTTACGTAGTTACGCTTGGAACTATCAAAGTATAAGCCGTGATGGTACAGGTGACAGGAATTTATTGATATATACTAAAACAATATTTACATAAATTGTACCTACCTACTGAATAAAAGCCTAATAACACTTAGGTACCTAAAAACGTTAAAAGAATAATAATAAATTTAAACAATAAATAACTAAACCCTAACAGAATCTTACTAATATTATAAACGCGAAAGTTTGTATGTATGTATGTATGTGAGGTTGTTACTCTTTCACGCAAAAAATACTGAACCGATTGCGATGAAACTTGGAATATAGGTAGCTGGGGGACCTGGATTAACACATAGGCTACTTTTTATTCCCGCGGGAACGGAACTTACGCGGGTGAAACCGCGGGGCGCAGCTAGTACATTATAACCCCCTACCTAATGAAATGAATAGATTACGAGACTTACCTACAAGCTTGTGCTTAGTGTAGAATCGATGTCTGATATATGTAATTTGAGAAATGTGTAATAAGTGTCATAGTTAATAAATAAATATTTGATTTGATTTTGATTTGACCTACCATCAATAAATGAAAATAGCTAAAAAGCGTAAAATAAAAAAAATAATTTATAAAAAAACAAAAAACCCGACTGCGTAAAAAACTCGATTCAAAAATACGCATAGAAACAACAAAAAAACCAAAAAGAAAAAAACAAGCCCAGTAATTTGAAATTACGCTAAGTAATAATAGTTTTGTAATCGATACACACAGAACACATAATAAATGAGTAAAAAATTACTCACAGTCGGGACCCATTGGAAAAATTAGATTGGTAAAATGAATGGGTCCCGACTGTGAGTAATTTTTTACTCATTTATTATGTGTTCTGTGTGTATCGATTACAAAACTATTATTACTTAGCGTAATTTCAAATTACTGGGCTTGTTTTTTTCTTTTTGGTTTTTTTGTTATTTCTATGCGTATTTTTTAATCGAGTTTTTTACGCAGTCGGGTTTTTTGTTTTTTTATAATTCTCTCTATTTAAACTAATATTATGAGAAATGAAAGGTGTATTTGTAAGGGTTATTGAAACAGCTGGACCAATTTAAAAATTTATTTTACTAAAGTTACATTATTGGGGAGTAACATGGGCTTTTTTATCACGAATAATCCCGATATTCCCACGGAATCGGGACTGGGAATACGCAGGTGAAACCGCGGGACGTTGCTAGTAATTACATATTTAACCGGGTTTTTAGAACATAGTATTTCAACCATGTTTTATTGTCTTAGTCACGAGGGAACTGCAATCTAAGACCCGGTAAAATGTAACTATGTTAACGTAAATATTGTTAATATCGAAAAATAATGTCCCGTACTGACCTTTTATTTTGTACTTTCAGGTTAATGAAATAGCGTTTAAATTGCCCGGTCTGTTGATCATAGACACTCCAGGCCACGAGTCGTTCAGCAATTTGAGGAGTCGAGGGTCTTCGCTTTGTGATATCGCTATTTTGGTATGTTTTAAATTTGTTTTAGTTTACTTTTATGAGTTTTTAAAAATAATTGTGTGATTATAAAATTACATGATTGCTTAAACACATGCCTGCCATAAAATTGCATCTACAACAATAAATACTGCCACGATAATCGCACCCGCCACTTTGAAATTCCACACACACATATATTTTTAACCTATATTTGTACGACTTAGGTACTTTAACGGCCTCTGTGGTGAGTCGGGCGATTACTCAACTGCAACACAGAAGGTTGCGGGTTCGATTCCCTCCAGAGACATGTATTTATGCTGACCATAAATGCTTGTTTATGGTATGGCATCTTAAGTGTGTATTTACAAAAAAGTATAATATACAAGGTGTAACGGGTATGCCCTTTCAAGCCGAAAGACGGGTTGTTCTAGACATCTAGGCGAACAACTTTTCTCTACGACAATTAAAAATTCGAACTATTTGAAAAATTGTAGGTTATGCACTGAAAAAACAGCTGCTTTTGAAAATAAAGTTACTTAATTGAAGTTTTGATTGTAGTAGACTAAACTAAATGAAAGGTCAATGACCTCGAACTGTGAGAAACAGCTGATTTTCAACTTTACACCTATAATTTTTGAAAGTACTTCGAATTTACAAAAGCCGTACAACAAAAGTTGTTCTCCTAGTCTAGAACAACCTGCTTTCGGCTTATAAGGGCATACCCATTACACCTAGCATATCCGTAGTCTAGTAGGTACCCTTGTATAAGCCTAGTTTCTAATTTGGGACTAAATTGGACTATCATCCTGCAATTTCCATTTACTTTCTTACATGTCTTAGGATTGATCAAGGTCGGAAGACATGAGACTTTCGCCAATCTGGGGTAGGCTCCCGTGGCGTCTTACTGCCTAACCCCTCTAAAAGGAGGCCCTTGCCCTGCAGTGGGACAAATTAATGGGCTGTTTATTATTATTATTTGTTGTTACCGTATTCGATTCTCGGGGCTATGGAGCACCCGGACCTTTGGGAGGCGTGCGTGGGGCCGAAGCCAACACGTAGAGGCCCGTTTTAGTAACACTTTAATTTAAAGATTTGTGATGGACACCAAACCGGCGATTATCCCTGTCTGCACTATAAAATGCAGCCAAGGAGTTCTCCGGGTCATTATTATTATTATTATTTACATATTTCAAATTAATTTTCATTTCCACAGGTAGTAGACATTATGCACGGTCTAGAGCCCCAAACAATCGAGTCAATAAACATGCTCAAACAAAAACGGACTCCGTTCATAGTTGCACTGAACAAAATAGATCGTTTGTACGACTGGCAGAGTGCTCAGCGGAAGGATATCAGAGATATATTGAAGATGCAACAGCACAATACGCAAATGGAGTTTGAGAAGCGAAGCAAGGATGTTATTGTACAGTTTTCTGAACAGGTATGTATATTGTACAGTTCATAGTAGGATATGGTTGGTCACTTTGTACAAATAATTGTCTGAGAATGATATCCTAATCTTACTATCTTACTAATATTATAAACGCGAAAGTTTGTATGTATGTAAGTTTGTGAGGTTGTTACTCTTTCATGCAAAAACTACTGAACCTATTGCGATGAAACTTGGAATATAGGTAGCTGGGGACCTGGATTAACACATAGGCTACTTTTTATCCCGATATTCCCGCGGGAACGGGACTCACGCGGGTGAAACCGCGGGGCGCAGCTAGTAATATTATAAATGTGAAAGTGTGTGTGTTTGGATGTTTGTTACTCAATCACGCAAAAACTACTGAACTGATTGCGATGAAACTTGTAATATAGGTACCTGGATACCGAGAATAACACATAGGCTACTTTTTATCCCGATATTCCCGCGGGAATGGGCCTTACGCGGGTGAAACTGCGGGGCGCAGCTAGTAATATTATAAATGTTAAAGTGTGTGTGTTTGGATGTTTGTTACTCAATCACGCAAAAACTACTGAACTGATTGCGATGAAACTTGTAATATAGGTACCTGGATACCGAGAATAACACATAGGCTACTTTTTATCCCGATATTCCCGCGGGAATGGGCCTTACGCGGGTGAAACTGCGGGGCGCAGCTAGTAATATTATAAATGTTAAAGTGTGTGTGTTTGGATGTTTGTTACTCAATCACGCAAAAACTACTGAACTGATTGCGATGAAACTTGGAATATAGGTACCTGGATACCGAGAATAACACATAGGCTACTTTTTATCCCGATATTCCCGCGGGAATGGGCCTTACGCGGGTGAAACTGCGGGGCGCAGCTAGTAATATTATAAATGTTAAAGTGTGTGTGTTTGGATGTTTGTTACTCAATCACGCAAAAACTACTGAACTGATTGCGATGAAACTTGGAATATAGGTACCTGGATACCGAGAATAACACATAGGCTACTTTTTATCCCGATATTCCCGCGGGAATGGGCCTTACGCGGGTGAAACTGCGGGGCGCAGCTAGTAATATTATAAATGTTAAAGTGTGTGTGTTTGGATGTTTGTTACTCAATCACGCAAAAACTACTGAACTGATTGCGATGAAACTTGGAATATAGGTACCTGGATACCGAGAATAACACATAGGCTACTTTTTATCCCGATATTCCCGCGGGAATGGGCCTTACGCGGGTGAAACTGCGGGGCGCAGCTAGTAATATTATAAATGTTAAAGTGTGTGTGTTTGGATGTTTGTTACTCAATCACGCAAAAACTACTGAACTGATTGCGATGAAACTTGGAATATAGGTACCTGGATACCGAGAATAACACATAGGCTACTTTTAATCCCGACATTCCCGCGGGAACGGAACTTACGCGGGTGATACCGCGGGGCGCAGCTGGTTTGGATATAAGAACGACAGAGATACCATAATAATCCCATTAATATGAAAAATGCAATAAATGATGATTGTTTGTTTAAAACACAAATTTCATTCACGCAAAAACGACTGAATCGATTGCGATATTTATCCTGATATCACTGCGGTATCGGATGAAAGCGCCGATGAAACCCAAAAAAAAGTTAAAATCGGTTAAGTAGTTTAGAAGTCCATCGCTGACGTGACAGGTAATTTATACATATTAAGATTTAGATAAAAACCAATACGGAATATGATAAAACTGCTAGATTTTCAACTGAAGCATCACTAACACCATATTAACACCATACCATTTGACCACCTCTGTGGCTTGACTGCAATTCCCGCTGGGTGCAGGTATTTATGCTTATGAATAAATGAATAAATATTTGTATCTGGTCTGGGTGTATTTCTATGTATAATATGTATGTATTTAGAAAAGAAAAATAAATATAAGTAGTATATCCGTTGTCTATATAGTCACCGTAACACAAGCTTAGCAGCTTACCATGGGGCTAGATGGTGCTGTGTGTTGGTCACAAAATTTATTTATTGATAATATTCCAGGGTCTGAACGCAGCTCTGTTCTACGAGAACCCGGACCCGCGGTCGTACGTGTCGCTGGTGCCGACGAGCGCGGTGACCGGGGAGGGTATGGGCAACTTGCTGGCCATGATCGTGCAGGCCTGCGAGGGACCGCTGCACAAGCGGCTCGTCTTCTCGCACCAGCTGCTCGCCACCGTACTGGAGGTAAATAGATAGATATATAAAGTACACTAGGAGTTCGCCCCGAACTGAGACCTCACGACCCCCTATCTCCCCAACGCCCCTACCGATCCGGCTCATCTTCGAACTCATAAATTATATTGACCTAAACTAGGCGCATACTAAAATTCATGAAGATCGGAGCTACGATACTCAAGTTATCGTCGAACAAACATACAAAAATACAAGCGCCAGGCCCGTCTACACTAGACATCACTCGCTTCGCTCGTTCGGTCAATTAAAGTCGAGGGTATTTACTAGTAGTTCGCCCCGAACTGAGACCTCACGAGAATCCATTTACAGAGATTTTGTTTTTTGTAGGATTTTAACACCAACAGCTTTATTTTTTTACAAAATAAAAATTATTATTAAACGAATAATATAACGAAAGACAAGAATAACGATAACACAACAAGAATTATTCTTTAATTACGACAATCGACCACAATTTGTAACATAAACATGAATTATTTACATTGAACACTAATAGACGTTTACATTCCCTACAAAAATGTCAGATCTTGGAGTATATATCGCAAGCAAACGCAACGATACCGCGATCTAAGAGTGATGTCGAGCGCCATCTATTGACAAATTTTTAGAACTTAATTTTTTTCTCTTTTTGCACCCCCTATCTCCCCAACCCCCCTACCGATCCAGCTCATCTTCGAACTCATAAATTCTATTGACCTAAACTACGCGCATACCAAAATTCATGAAGATCGGAGCTACGATACTCAAGTTATCGTCGAACAAACATACAAAGATACAAGCGCCAGGCCCGTCTACACTGGACCTCACTCGCTTCGCTCGTTCGGTCAACTAAGTCATGATTGATGTGTAAACACGATTCCTGAAATATTTCTTAATAGAAAAAAATACCAAACTTCACTTTAAATTGTTCAAATAAGTGATATTATTCAGTCAATATTGTCCGTAAACTAATAAAATTTTGTAAAAGAACTGAACTTAGCTCAATACAGGTCCTGAATGATTTGAATTTCAATAACAACGTTTAGTTATCTTAAAACTAGGAATTGTTTTATTTTACGCACTAAATTTTGCATGGTCGCATCTTACGTCCTTCACTTACACATCTGAAATTCGCCAGCTTTATCCCTGTCGCGCTATTAGGGTTATATAGGCCTTTAAGATGACACGGGCGAAAAAGTTCATCGAGGCCACAAGTCCGCGTACTTATTCGGCCTATCACCCCTTTAGTTTTATAATTGCTCATAAAGAAACTGTCTGTTAATGTTCCTACTTGCATTCCCCAGGTGAAAGCGATCCCCGGTCTAGGTACAACGATCGACACGATCCTCATAAACGGCACCCTACACGAGGGGGACACGATGGTGGTGGCGGGGACGGACGGACCCATCGTCACACAGATACGGTCGCTGCTCATGCCGCAACCTATGAAGGAGCTTAGAGTCAAGGTACGTTATTTATTTTATATCTTTATTTGCACAACATATACATAGAAAACAACACACACATATAGAATAGTAAATACTTAAACTAGGAGTTCGCCCGAACTGAGACCTCACGACCCCCTATCTCCCCAACTCCCCTACCGATCCGGCTCATAAATCCTACTGACCTAAACTACGCGCATACCAAAATTCATGAAGATCGGAGCTACGATACTTAAGTAATCGTCGAACAAACATACAAAGGTACAAAAATACAAAGTTACAAAGAAACAAGCGCCAGGTCCTTCTACACTGGACCTCACTCGCTTTGTCAATAAAAGTTAAAAAGTTGTACAAATGGGCGGCCTTATCGCTTAGTTATTGTTGTAATGTTATTCAAAACTTTTTTCTCCTGTCTAAACACCCTACTTTTCATCTTTCTTCGTCGTTAGGTGGCCCATTGTGCCAAAGACCGGGAAAAATATTACATTATTCTATTTACAAAAATACTTTGGAAATTCCAACTTTTTCTTAATTTTAAAGTCGTGTGTATCTACTCGAAAATCAGCCGTTTCTTGGAGTTTAAAGGTCATTATGGATTATGTTTTTATTTAAATTATCTCCTAAACTTTAATTGCCTTTACTTCCAGAACAGAATTTTTTCCTTATGTTTATACATAACATCAAAATCTTCTATAAAAAGTTCTAATTTTAAAAAGCCTTTCTTATGTTTCTGTACAGCCCTTAACTAGGTGCTGCATGCTGGCCAATTTCCTATTAAAACAAAACATTTTTTTTTTCTAGAATGCTTACATCGAATATAAAGAAGTGGTAGGCGCTCAAGGTGTCAAAATAGCAGCGAAAGAGTTAGAGAAGGCCATCGCTGGACTCAACCTACTCGTTGCGCAGAAACCTGATGAAGTCGATGTTTTGAAGTAAGTATCCGCCATGCCACTTGTGACGCATTTTTTCCCAATAGTGTGAATGGGCGAATGTGAATTCCTTGTATTGTATTAGATAGGACGTGATGTCATTGACGTAAACGAAATGTCAACTTTTAAGATTTCTCGATACTTATTAAACAAATTAATTAACGAACTAATACCTTTTAAGGTGGCGTTTTGTCCCAAAAATGTTAATGAATAAATGTATTGGCTAGGGCGTGGCGTCACTAACGTATTAATAAATTATAACACAGCGCCATCTAGCCCCACGGTAAGCTGCTAAGCTTGTGTTACGGTGACTAGACAACGGATATACTGCTTATATTTACTTTTCTTTTTTTCTTTACGTAAACAAAATGTCAAGTTTTAAGGTTTCAACATGCTTATAAAACTGAACAAAATATGCGATTTTGTATATTTCCTAATAAAGCATTAGGCTTTTTCCTTTTTTAGAATAAAAACGTAAAGAAACTAAATCAATTCTTTTTTTTTTTTTTCAAATTTTAATAATTAGAAAATTCAGGCCTTGTTATTTTGTCTACTTATTAAAAAATGGTTTCATTTCTAGGGAGGAAGTAGCTCGCGAGCTTAAATCAGCGTTATCATCCATCAAACTGTCGGAACGCGGCGTTTACGTGCAAGCGTCGACTCTCGGCTCACTCGAGGCGTTGCTGGAGTTCCTTAGGACAAGTAAAATACCCGTAAGTATTGGGGAAACTGTCCGTTGTTGAAATTGCTGTCGCTCCGCAGTTCACCCCCACACACCCGATGTTCCAAACCCGTGGGAATATAGTAGCCTATGTGCTATCCACATAAAGATTCAAAGATTTATTTGCAATAAGCATGGTGTAACAATAGATGTATTAGACATAGCGTATCACATACTTAACCAATATTCGGCATGCAAAGTTTATAGTCACACATAATATTGATTAACATAACATAAAAACAGATAAATTATAGATTATTTTTTTTTAAATAAAATTAATGATATACCTAGTTTCATCGTAATCGGTTAACGGAGTGTACGCAAATACGTACTTGACCGGTTTTTGTTAGACGGGTTTCGGGGATAGAGATTGTTTGAAGTTGTAGCCCCCTGATACCGTAATGTTTTGAACAAATATAAACTTCAGTAATATGATTGTATTTAGTTATATGTATTTCACTTACCTTTTTCTTGTGTAAACACTCTCTCTACCTTTCACCTATCTAGCCTTCTGGTCCATCCAAAGGTTGCCTGGAAGAGATCGCATTAAGCGATAAGGCCGCCCATTGTGCCACCTATTTTTAAGTTGTGTTTGTTTTCTGTGTGTGTATTTGTATTTGGTGTGTATAATAAAGAATTTATTCATCCATTCATTTATTCATTCATTAGTATGACTTTAGACGGTTACTGCGTAATGCGTGTTCATATAATTTGTTTCGTTATTCCAGTATTCAGCAATCCGAATAGGTCCGGTAGTGAAGCGTGACGTGATGAAAGCGTCAGCCATGTTGGAGCACGATTCACAATGGGCGACCATCCTGGCTTTCGATGTTAAAGTAAGTATTATCTCCTATTAACTTTTTGGCCCCAGATTCTCGAAATGCCATTTCTTGATAATAGCATGCTTTTGTGTTGCGAAATAGATGATTATCCATCTATTTGTCTAGTACCCTAATAATTAGTTTTGGACTAGATTGCACTATATGTAACTTGTAATATTCATTTATTTCTCTTTCGAGCTACGAAATCCTTAAAGTTGGTACATTATCTCAGATCGAGCGCGACGCCCAAGAGATGGCGGACCAGGTCGGAGTGAAGATCTTCGCGGCAGACATCATCTACCACCTGTTCGACAAGTTCATGGCGTACCGCGATGAACTCAAGCAGAAGAAGCGGGACGAGTTCAAACACATCGCCGTCTTCCCTTGCAAACTTAAAGTAAGAGAGCTTTCTTTTCATTTTCTTAGTTATGGCTTTTCTATCGCCATTAAAGTACGTTTCGACGGCCTCTGTGGCGCAGCGGGCGAAGCTCAGGTTCGATTTCCGCCGGGAACAAATATTTTTGCTGACCACAAATGTTTGTTTCTGGTTCTGAGTGTTTTCTATGTATCTATTCATATACATAAAAATACGTACTATTTACAAAAAGAACTATAAAATGTAGTATACCCGTTATACCTAGTACCCATATTACAAGCCTAGTGCTTAGTTTGGGGCTAGATAGCTCTGTGTGTGATGTCGTGCAATAGTTATTTATATATTTAGCTAGTTTCACGTGTTTAATAGTGTACGATTAAATCGTTTGAAACAATTTTATCAATGCGTGAGAGTTGCGATGAAAATGGCGCGGGCGTAACTAATATGAGTTTTTAGTTCACGAATCCTTTGCATTTAGCTTTATAATTTAGATATGTCGTGTATATTGCAGGTATTACCGCAGTTCGTGTTCAATTCTCGAGACCCCATCGTGTGTGGAGTGATGGTGGAAGCTGGCGTCGTTAAAGAGGGCACGCCTATCTGTGTGCCAAGTCAAGAGGTACGTTTTATTTTATACAAGATGTAACGGGCAAGTCTTTTTAATCTGAAAGGGGGTTGTTCTAGACGTCTAGGCGAACACCTTTTGTTCTACGACTTTTGAAAATTCGAACTTTTTTTTTGAAAATTATGAGAGTATTTTCACTGAAAAAACAGCTGTTTTTGAAAATAACTGTAATTGAAGGTTTGATTGTAGTAGACCAAACTAAATGAAAGGACAACTTAAGGTCAATGACCTCGAACTCTAATAAACAGCTGATCTTCAAGTAAACTTTACACTAAATTTTTTCGAAAAGTACTTCGAATTTCCAAAAGTCATAGAACAAAAGTTGTTCGCCTAGACGTCTAGAACAACCCCCTTTCGGATTAAAAGGACTTGCCCGTTACATCTTGTATATTATTAGGTACAACCAGTAAACGGATAAGCATGGAAGTATTCCTTACGCTTCAAAATGACACAATAGGCCGCGATGATTAAAAAGTGTGCCGCGACACCCATCTGTCACTTCGGTTGTACTCGGATCGGGTCACTCAAAGAACCAAGCACGTTAGAGAACAGCGTATTGCCGTCATCCTCGGTGTTAACACACAATTGGTGAAAATATAAACAAAGGTCCAATTGCTTAGCTAGTAGCGTGGTGTGCAGTTTGTGTATGCATACTTCGTATTTGAAAAGGCTTCTTCCATGCTTATCTGTTCACTGGGTACCTGCTAATAGTTAATTTAAAGCAGCTATTCGTGAGGCTGACTCGTGCCTCTGAGTATCTATTCCTACGCAGACACAACTTCATATAATCCTACGGCACAGGCGGTAGGTTCTACACTACCAAAATGACGGTTAAACCGATTTGAATAATATTTGGTACAGGGTTAGTTTAGGAGTAGAAATAAGATATAGGGTACTTTAAATGATCGTACGGGTTAAGCAACGTTGGGTATGAAATACGTGATGGGTAAAGATGATGATTAAACCGATTTGAATGAAATTTGGTACAAGGGTTAGTTTAGTGGTTGAAATAAGATAAATACGTAATGCGTCACATACATTACGGGATAGGAATTTATGCGGGTGAAACAGCGGGGCACAGTTAGTTACGTATACAAAAAATAAGTATAACATTTTAAAGCCACCATAGTGTACGGTCAGCATTAATAGTTGATGACCACACAGTTAAATTTTTAAAGTTAACGTTTTAAGTGTGTGTTTCCGCAATTAGCCCTGTAATTGGGCATTTGTCCTTGACTTTAAGCCGTGGGTTTTCTCACGATGTTTTCCTTCATCGCTCTTACGATGAAGCCACGGCTACATAAAAACATTAATAAAACACAATATTTACCGCGTTTCACTCTATACATAGATAGACACCCAGACGAGATACAAATATTATTTTTTATTCAATATTTCGTATTGCCTCCCCGGGCTCTAATGACTTCTCTCATGCTATAGAAGAGGAAATAAAATAACTGTAACTCATCCCATCCAATAGTTATTGTAGTACTGTTTTGATGTTTTTATGAGATGTGTATGTTTGGTATCTCTCCCCTACAGTTCGTGGAGCTGGGTATCGTGACTTCAATAGAGGTGAACCACAAGCAAGTGGAGACGGCACGGAAAGGGCAGGAGGTGTGCATCAAGATCGAACCCATACCGGGCGAGTCGCCCAAGATGTTCGGACGGCACTTCGATGAGAATGATTTCCTAGTCAGCAAGGTGAGTACCACACTTTTTAAACTTACACAACTTAGGGACGATCGTTTAGCTTAGGTGGTAACTGGCACGCTCAGATTCTGGCACTAGTGCGAGCTTACCACTTTTTTAAATTGCTAGTGTTAACCTGCCATGAAAAATTATTTGAAAAAGTACAACAAAACAAAACCCACTTATTAACTGTATTAACTAGCGTGATGTATGAAATTCGCACTATGATTTTTCATTCCTCAGATAAAAGATATCTGTCGAACAAGTTCAAACCCAACCAAATTAGAAAGCCTTCAAATTTTGTTTCTTTTTAATATCATAGTGACGTTTTTTACTCGGTGGTGTTGCATTTTATTTGTCAGATATCTCTATCTAGGGATTTGAAAAATCAGCCCTTAAAAAAAACCCATGAGTTTCTTGTGTCTCCTTCTCATTGGAGGTCGCGTTCCGAAGACACGATACTTTACGTTTACTTGACGTTTCTAAAAAAATATGTACCTAATTAATATTTAATATTTCTGAACAAGATTTTCGTCCGCTATTATTTTTAACCAACTTCCTTCAAAGACAGGGGGTTCTTTTAAATTTGGATGCTATGACCATTATTCAGATTTTCAAGGTCGCATTCTATTCATCATTATTATGGGGTGTCAAAACCGGACAGACATCGATTTTTGGCGATAACCGTACTTAACGTTTCAGCAAACATTTTAATTCAAAACAGATAGATAGAAGTTAGACATATAAATGTCAACAGTATTAGGACTATTAGGATTACAAATGGATGTCGTCGAACGATATATTAAATCCTTTGTTAGAAGGTCGGTCGGTACTTGATACTCGCCTGATATGTATTGCACACGAGCGAGGAACATTCACACGCATTGTAATTTAGACGCGATTCCACCAGACAAGTCTTGTATGATTGTTTACAAGTTTGACGTCGCATATTATGTAGGTATACCAGTTGCATCATCAAAAACATTTACATGTCTACGGCTCTACAAAGTTAATTTATTTGACTAAAGAGATTAACGTAAAGCGAGTGTTTATTCTCTAGGTGCACAAAGTGCACATTACAGACCGAGGGCTTGAAGTAATTTAAATTTTGAAATTTATGAAGGCTGTGGCCAAAATAGATATAACCCTTAGGTTCTTGAAGCATGTACTAAATATTACCTTGTTTCGTAATTTTAATGCAACATTCATAAATTTAATTAATAAAGAACTATAATTATATTTCATACATACAGCATTAAAAATTTTCGACAAACATCGTTCTCACAGTAAAGTAAAACATCGTGAAAACTTAAGCGGCTGAGACCGCGGGTCGCAGCTAGTTTTCGAATAAGTATCTGGGCTAAAATGATTCCCAGTACACGGAAAAAACGTTCAATGATGTGATAACATATAATTTTCCGCCGTTCTAACGCCCCGTAGCATAATCTGGGATAATCGATATTAAAAATTAGCGCAAGAGAATATGCCCAGAAGCAGACCGCATCGTAAAACTTTATCATAATATCTTCATTTTCCCTTAATCCATAATCCAAGGTGCATCCGGGGCGTTTATTTATGAAAATCAATTCATTAGTTTTAGTCTGTAAATACCTACTTAACACATAGATAAATGAACATATTTACTGAGAAATATTTTGTAACGTTCCTTTCGCGACCAAAACCATCGCATCATGGTTGAAACGTCGAGGTAAGAAAATAAATATTAATACTCGAATAAGGCCCGTAAAATGTAGATGTGTGTCGCGTGTATTTAAAAGGTTAAATGAACAGATTTTTAAGCATAAATATTTGCACCCGGCGGGAATCGAACCCGCAGCCTTCTGCATTGCAGTCGGGCGTTCGCCCGACGCGTCGCATCACATAGGCCGTTGAATACTCAATAGTTGTAAATTGTCATACTAACGTGGTTTTAGTTTCTTACGATCATTTTTAACACTAAAAATGTGGAGACTGCTATCTAACGAAGTTATTTACATAATTGAGTTTTTTTCTGCGAAATATGCCGGCGATATCAACGACAGTATAATGAGCACGTTAGAGATATTGTAGATTTTTTTGTATGAATGTTTTCATTCTAATATTTACAACTTCCTATTTCCGATTACTACGCTTAATAAAACTAACGGTACTAAATAAAGATAAAGATAATTTATTTGGTCAAGAATTTCGTATACATAAGGTGTTACAAAAATATAAAGTTACAGAAATTCTGCCTACAGGCGTCCAAATATTTTTGAGTAGGTAGCTTAATCTAGTCATAAACTACGCATGAATAAAATTTATACAAAATTAACATTTTTTAACATTATGTATGTAGGAACTATTAGTATAGTATACTAGTATAATTAGAATAAGTAATATATTTTATGAAATAAAAATAAAATATTAATGCCGTATTCGTAGTTTCTAAAATCACTCACAAGAGCGAGACATATTTGTTATGTTTTATTGCTCAAGGCATTTTAGCTAGAAATTACAAGGAGATGCATTATCAAAAAGTTCCCATGACAGGATTAGAACCTGCGATCGAGAGGGAGCCACAGGTTCGTATCCTGTCGTGGAAATTTTTTGATAAAGCATCTCCATGTAAAAATATTTCAAAGAGCGAGACACTTTATTGCTTACTTAGGTTTTTCTTTTGGTTTAGAGAATCACGTAGCCCCCTTCGGAGGATCTTCTTATTCTTCTTTAATATGACTTTTCTATTTGGACATTTGCCAGTGTCAAGTATTATAAATTATTTGCAAGTTATCGAAATAGTCAAGTCGTCATAGTAAAAGTCAAGTCGAGGAATCATTGCAAAACGGGGGGTCATGTTTTACAAAGATTGTTCACAGGGGTTTTGGAGACAACGCTAAAGTCCATGTTTTTTTAACAACTTTCACTTTCGCTACACTTTGTACACCTTCACGAAACTAAATTGATTTAATATGCCCCCGAAATTAAACAATTTACACGAATTTGAACTAGGCTTCGCAAAAATAAAAATTTAGCAACACATCTCATGAACGCGTTCCCGCCAAAACTCTCTTCAGATGATCGAAAAAGGATGTTCTATAGGAAAGACGAATTCGAATACCTTGAGTGACCTTCAATAATGACATTTACCAGAGATAAGTGGAGTTTATCGTGTACTAATCGCAAGCGCAGGCGCTAGGCGAGGCGCTTGGTTTATCTCGACGCTCGTCTGCGTACCCCTTTATATGTCACACGTGACGTTTTAATGAATGAGCACTGCATTGCACAATATATCGTACCATTTTAGTTTGTAGACAAATGGCATCGATTGACACGGCTATTAATAGATGCTAACAAACATACGTTAGCAAACCAACGCGCTTCGTACACTGTCTGCTTTGGTAGACGTGATACAAATACAGATTCTGGCTAATTCTGTATTTGATTTTGTCTTAAATTCTATTGTAAGCTTCTTACGGCGGAATCCAGCTCTACTTAAACAATTGAACTGCTTTCAAACACAAAAAAAATCATACTTATTTTAAATTTAGAAGCTGTTCAATAATTTTGGTACCTTTTAAATTTGAAGTGGCGTTTCCAAAAAGGACCAAAGACTTGCTTGTTACAGTTATAATAATCCTACCAAAAATTCAAAATTTATAATTATTTGAATAACATTTCACATGATCGTTTTTCACTTGAATACCTTTTCACATCATCGTGTTATGAAATGTTATCGGCCTGTTATTTAAAAGTAAAAGTTTGTAAGTAAAAAAGGAGATTTTTCATTTTTTGATTGATTGATTATACTGAATTGATTCATAGTTTAGACACTAAACTACTGAATCAATCGCGATGAAAGTTCGTATGCAGATAGCTAGAGATTTACATTAACACATAAGCTACTTTTTGTACTGATATTCACGCGGGATCGGGACTTGGACGGTTCAAATCGCGGGATTTACATCTTACTAATATTATAAACGCGAAAGTTTGTATGTAAGTATGTATGTGAGGTTGTTACTCTTTCACACAAAAACTACTGAACCGATTGCGATGAAACTTGGAATATAGGTAGCTGGGGACCTGGATTAACACATAGGCTACTTTTTATCCCGATATTCCCGCGGGAACGGGACTTACGCGGATGAAACCGCGGGGCGCACCTAGTAATATATATACAATTCAATTCAAGTTAGGTATAATGAAGTCCGCCGTCTGCATTTGCGTCTGTTTACACAACGCGATGTTGATATTTGCGTGTTACGCGACTTGTGTTAACTGCAATCGTATGCTGCCTGCACCTAAATGAATTCGCCTTCTTGACTCCAGCCAGTTTATATATCTTCTAGAAATTACTAAAAACATCTGTATATTGTTGTCATTATTTGTTAAATCCAAGTTTAAAAGTGGTTTCTCCCGTAGAGTTCTTCACATAGTTTTTAGCTAAATAAGAACGTTATCTAAAATAAATATAAGCGTTCTCTACTTACCATTACACAAGCTTTGTTGCTTATCATTAAGCTTGCTGTATCATGTTTACAGAATGTTTTTAAACATATTTTAGCAAGAAGCTGGAGATCGGTAGAGTCAGCCGGATAAAAAAATGTTTTGGCAAATTAGACCATTATTTGGCGTAGTGTTGCCGGATAATCGATTATCAATTAATCGGTGAGAAGGTACCTAAATAAATAAATAAATCATGTGACGAACACACAGCGCCATATAGCCCCGTGGTAAGCTGCTAAGCTTGAGTTACGGTGACTAGACAACGGTTAAACTACTTATATTTATTTTTCTTTTGTAAATATATACATATTATACATAGAAATACGCCCAGACCAGCTACAAATATTAATAATAATCTAACAAATCGATATAGTATCGATTACATCGATATAATCAATTGAATCGATATAATCGATTGAATCGATATAATCGATTGAATCGATACTATCGATTCTTATATTTATACAAAAAAAACAATTATAATCGATTAAGCGATTATAATTGCTGATTCTGATAATTTAATCAATCGATTTTATTGATTTCATTGTTTTGCTTTTCCCAATCGATATAATCGATTTAATTATCAGAACCAGCAATTATAATCGATTAATTGATTATAATCGATTTTATTTGTGTAATTTAAAAAATCGATCTAGTATTGATATAATCGATTCTGTCGGTAGAATCGATTTTATCGATATAGTCGATTGGATCGATACTAGATCGATTTGTTAGACTATTTATATGTACTTAGAAAAATCGATTAATAATCGATACACGGTTGACTTTCCGGCAACACTAATTCGATTTCAGCGTCCGGGACACTTCTATTGTGAAATAGCCTATAAATAGAAACAACAACAGATTGGTTCACTTGGATGTGTTTAACAAACCCCTTATAACTGGCTGTGAACTATCTCCAGTAACCCTGTACGTATCAAGTATCATCAAAATATAAATAACGCCCGCCAGGAATAGAATATAATAATCAATCGGTCAATCAATACATAGCAAATATAGCTGTTGTAACACAAAACAACAATGTAACATTGTATATTGCACCGACCTTTCTAAACTGATGTGATACATTATGTATTCTCGACTTGCTCCTAATACAAAATGCTATGATACACGGCTGCATGCAGACAGACATTAAAATGCGAACTGTTTTGAATTTGAAACAGAATCGCACAGCCCATTGAGGTGAAATACAAACACGAATTTACCGGTTTGGCAGATTCCACTTCATTTTAAGTCATTTTAACACTCATAAAATCGCTTCAGTCGCCAGAAATTCTTACATCTTCTAAATGACAACAAAAAAGTCTTAAAATTGCGATTCCCTAAATACGCTTACTAAAAAGTGATTAATACTCAATTTCTAATTGCATTACAATTTCTACACCATTGCAATGCACTTAAAAAGTTAAATTACGTGTATTGACGTCATCTATCAAGGTTGGTTAATAATTGAAATTGCAAAGTTCTCTAGGTTGAAAGTGCTCTAGGTACGTGTTTAAAAACCAAAAGTTTATCTGTTGTTTTCCGAAAAATTTACCTGAGCTTAACCCACAATATCTAAATCGCATCCAACCGTGCCGGGTCACCTTCATCCGTACGAATATTTTCATTCATTCTTGCAGCTAAAAATATCAATGCAGGTTGGTAACATTGAATGGCGTCCCCTTCCGTGGTTTCATTGATCGTTCGCACAGAGAGGGGGTGACTTGGGTCACTGGGTCGGAGGGGTACCGGCTTGTTCACTATAGCTACAGTATAGCAGATTATAGCTGCGTTTACCTATATATAACTCGAAGGTACTTCAGAAAGTTATTTTTGATAAATTAACAACTATAACGTTAATGTATTTGCTTTACTTTGGGTAATTGCTACAGAGAATATTAAAAGTTTTCACGTTATGGGCAACTTTAAGACATGTTTTACACAAAACGTTTGTTATATAATAAAAACATTTTATTTGATTTATGATTAAAAAAACCTTGAATAGTAGTTTTCTTAATAATAGAGGGAAAACGGTGTCACATTGTTGTCCGGGGCTATTTTAATTCGGGCCCTCCTAGTCATCCGAGTAATCATCATCTGAGCGATGTTCCCGGTTGCATCCATCTTACGTCTCCACTTCCGTCACGGGTCAAAACTTCGTTGTCCATTGCTCGGCGAGCAGTCGATCGGTCTATTGCAACCGAGTGGCGGCCGGGCAGTGGACAGCGAAGCTCGGACCGGCCGGCGCTCGTGACGGTCTAATATAAATCATCCCTTAAGCATCCGATGTAGTGAGACCATTTGCATGCATGTCAGACCTTACGATCACGTTAAGCGTGCACTTTTTGGCTCTTCCCAATCTGCCACAGTCGAGCGGAGGCGCTATATATTTGTTCCCCACGTAGCCAGCCGATTTTCGCAAGACGTGCATGAGTGTACCACCATAAGCGGCATGCTTGCATTTTATCTGCAACCTCACTGACTTATAATAATGTGATCTATGCTCAGTGGTAAAGCACAAAAAAAATGTTTTTGTTTTCCGGCCCATTTTCCACTAATATTTGTAAGTCTGGTAACTACCTAACTGTTTCTATCGCAGCGGATGTACGTACACTGTTTGTTGTTCCGGAATTATGATTCCTAGAAACATATTTCGAGCGGAACGAATCTATCATTTTAATACCATTAGTTCGGACGTGTGGAACTTTTTATCTGTCTTCAAAAAAGGAGGAAGTTCTCATTTCCCTTGTGGCTATTTTTTAAGGCGGTTCAGCGATTATTTATTTATAAATATTAGGTGTAACTCACTAACGGTCAAATACTGAAACAATACTTAAGGAGTATATACGACCTTACCTAAAAATCCTTGTCGGATTCATCGCAAATTGTTAATTTGCAGGCAAAAAAAGTCATTTTTGTGCTAAGGCTTTCAACACCTTTCGACATTTTTATTTAAAATCTACATCAAAACGTCGAAAACAATGACATTTACA
Source organism: Idaea dimidiata (assembly GCA_949358125.1). Lineage (NCBI taxonomy): Eukaryota > Metazoa > Arthropoda > Insecta > Lepidoptera > Geometridae > Idaea > Idaea dimidiata. The sequence goes on along the minus strand of OX442339.1, from coordinate 5,363,776 downwards.
AAAGCTTTAAACAAAAATATTCTAAAACATTTCGTCAGAAAATAATTAACAATTTTCGATGACATCAACAGGGATTTCCTTTTTAGCTCGTATTATTACCCCTTATGTATAATTTATGTATGTTCCTTCCGAAGGCCAAACGGACCATTTTTAAAAATTCGCACGTCATTCGTCGTCGTGGTTTCGCCCACTAAGACGGCGAAGTTCTTGATAGGTCTACTGTACTGTTCGCATGTTTAATTGATCAATAGTTTTCGATAATATCAAAATCGGTTATTTGACTTTCAGCATTACGTAGGAAACCCGGATTACTAGTATAATTATGTCCTACGCAGGCACTACGACGCCTTAATACCATTGATCAAAGTTGCGGTGCTGTAAAATCGTCTAGGTATATTGGATGTACCTACCTAAAGACCAATATAATTGACCGAACGAGCGAAGCGAGTGAGGTCCAGTGTAGACGGGCCTGGCGCTTGTATCTTTGTATGCTTTGTATCGTAGCTCCGATCTTCATGAATTTTGGTATGCGCGTAGTTTAGGTGAATAGATTTTATGAGTTCGAAGATGAGCCGGATCGGTAGGGGGTTGGGGAGATAGGGGGTCGTGAGGTGTCAGTTCGGGGCAAACTCCTAGTGATATTAGTTGAAAAACAAAAATCTTTCCCCTGTACAATGTAAAAGCCCTCCCTATGTAAACTATGTTTGCCGTCAAACGTGCGAAGGCCGCGCTATTTTTGGTTGTTGGTGACATCATCGCTTTCCATGTGTTAGGCAAGTGCTCTTCGATGAATATCGTCAAATCTGGCAAGCCCTTCTTATAACTAATGTTATAGAGTGAGACCTGGTTAACTGGGATCTCGAGAGACTTGAGATTTTTCACCTCACACAGAAGTGTCTCGTTTAAAATTACTTTCTTAAACAGGCATGTTTAAAATGAGAATTATCGTCTCATTTAGGTCGTGTGTACTGTTTTTTGTATGTACCTTATACAAGGTGTAACGGGTAAGGCCTTTTAATCCGAAAGGGGGTTGTTCTAGACGTCTAGGCGAACAACTTTTGGAAATTCGAAGTACTTTTCGAAAAATTTTGGTGTAAAGTTTACTTGAAAATCAGCTGTTTCTGAGAGTTCGAGGTCATTGACCTTATGTTGTCCTATTATTTTAGTTTGATGGTTTACAATCAAAACTTCAATTACCTTTATTTTCAAAAGCAGCTGTTTTTTCAGTGAAACATAATCTCAAAATTAAAATGAAAGTTTGAATTTTCGAAAGTCGTAGAACAAAAGTTGTTCGCCTAGACGTCTAGAACAACCCCCTTTCGAATTAAAAGGGCATACCCGTTACAAATTGTATATTAATAGGTGGTTTTGATTTTTTAAATAAATAATACCTAACTATATTGTATATCATGTCGTCCTGTCATGTTCAACCTTAAAACTTGTCTTTTTTATACTGGTTATTAAACAACAAAGTCTCAGTTATAAAAATAATTCATGGCAGGAGTGTCTGGAACTCACTTCGAGTCTCGGTCATAGAGGTTTTTCATTTATCCAGGGTCCACTTAACCAAGTTCCTCTGTAATAACATTTACAAGGAGAATCTCTAAATGGACACAAACGTAGGCGTTGTTGTCTCGTTTCTGTATAAATAAACCCAGTACCTACCTATATACCAATAAGGTAAATTTCTATCTGTAATAGCTACAATATTATATTGCTACTGGTTCTCGAATTAATCTAATCAATAATTCATAGGGTAAATGAATTTGATCTTCGCTCGCTACCTATTATATGAAATTGCTACTAAATCAAGATAAAAAAATAAAATACGATTTTATTACGAAGATCCGTTGAACAATGATGGCAAACGTCTTTACTGACGGCATATAGCCCGTAGCTAGCCCATTACATGAAAGTACTTTATTATAATAGCTGTAAAGGCTATATTTCTACATTTATGTAGACGGCATGTAGGTAGGCGTCGCGAACGCACACAAAGCTAACCATGGCTCACATACTCATTGACCGGGTCAGACCCCCATTCTAGAAGCTCCATTGATATTTCGCAGTGTAGGTACATTCATTGATGAACAACATTTTGTTTTCGTATGGGTTGTAAGGAAGTGAAACTCATTTGCTTGCACGAGTTGGACATAAATTTTTAAGTGGTTTTACCATTTTCGAAGCGGCTATTCTCTTTTCAATGAATCGTAAAACTAAGTAAAGTGCCCACTTTGTCATCGCAGACAAAAGATGTTGAATGTTGGTATTTATTTCTCTGAGCTGTATTATTTTGAAGTTAATAGTCGTGTAGATAACTCGTATTTTGTATCTACTTATGATATTTAAGCCTGGCCGGAAGACCAGCGCTGTGGGCAAGCATGATTGCTGGCAGACAGCTTCTTGCTGAGGTTGGCCCATTTAGGGCTCGCATTTTGTCTTCCGAATTTGTGTTAACTATCCCTGACTACTTGTGAAATTGTCTTATTCTTTTTCTTTAGTACTATATACAGACCTACATATATCTATTTTTACTGTGTAATTATTGTAGTGGTCGTTATTATATTCTTCTAGGTGTTATCTCGCATGTCAACTTGGTTTCATACACGACCATAACATTCTCTAGGGTTCCATTAAGAGCTTTTGATCTTATTCCTTTAAGCGAATTCGCTATTTTCTTTTTGAATATTGTATCCCATTTTAAAAAGTAAATATTTTGTTCGCTGTATATCTACGTGCTCGACCGTTGCAATTTCTTTCAATTTTGGTAATTCCAAATTCCTATTTGTACTAAGATGGCGTCAATCACTCAAAATTTATTTGTAGTAAGTAAGTAGAGAAAATACATATTTCATATTATATATATGAAATATGTATTTTCATATGGGTATAGATATTTAATATTAAATATTAATTTCATATTAAATTTTAAAAAAATCATTTAAATTTACTGAAGTATTCATTACTTTTCTTACATTAATATTGAGTATTAAAAGATAAATATCTAACTTCCTTTCAAGTACCTTCATGGAACATCCCAACCTTCGATTCTAAAAATACACCATTTTCCTGCAGTTTCCCCTCCCATATAACTTGATATCTTTGCTTCGTAAGGGAAGCCCGGGTTCACCCGGGCCGAGGCTGCACCGAGGTCACGGGGGGTGTGGCCTGACCTAGTTATGCACAACCTGATCTATTTTCTGTATGACGTCAGAAATACCCCCCATTCAAAGCGGACAAGTGAATCAATGCGCCAAGAACTGGGTCAACCTGAATGAACCACTTCTACATTCATAAACTATATTTAGCTGCAAAGGTGTTTAAGATCTGCCTTTCGACTATTTATTTTTATTGTGGATTTTTAAATCTTAATAGCTAGAGAATTTCTTGGAATTTCATGTCACGTCCTTGAAAATTTTACTACTGTTCAGTTTACCATAGTAAATCTTCCAGGGAATCATACCTACTAAATTACTATGAAATGAAATCTATATTTCAAATCCATTTTGTGATTTAGAGGAAGTTTAAAATATTTCGAAGAAAACTCAAGGTAAACAAACCAGAATGACTTTTCTTTGTACTATTTAAATATTTTGCCTATAATAGTTTTGATAATTATTCGCGCACTTAAAACAATGTACATTTGTTGTAAGCGCAGGTTTTAAGTTACATACTCATTTAGTATAACTCAATTCAATTCAATATTTAGTTATGGCGTCTGTATAGCGTACGCTAAACAATTCTGCCAATGACACGAGTTCAGCCAATAACTACTAATATTATCTTACTAATATTATAAACGCCAAAGTCTGTATTTTGTGTGTAGTTTGATTGCGATGAAACTTGGAATAAAGGTAGCTGGATACCGAGAATAACACATGGGCTACTTTTTATCCCGATATTCCCGCGGGAACGGGACTTACGCGGGTGAAACCGCGGGGCGCAGCTAGTAAGTTATAAAACTTATAAAAGGCCAATTTAAAAAAGCTCACAGCGGTGTGCGTCATCGCGGTTCGAGTTACCAAATGCGTAGTAAAACGACCTTCTAACTAGACTTTAAAGGATTCTTTATCATATTATCATCACAAGGACATACCTATTTTTTTATAGTGTACACAATGGTGTACACGTTCCGTCCATCCAAATCAAGGATTCCTTTTCACGCAACGAGTACCCAAAGAAAACTAAAATTAGTTCCTCCCTCACAATATTTTAACTTTTTGCTTAAAGTATTGATTTCCTTTTATTTTATTGGAAAACGGAATTCTCTATTTTATTAGAGAATTTTTAAAGACCGATGACTGAAACGGTTTTTAAACTACGCTTAAGGTTTCACTTGAAATATGAAAAAGTTTCTTTAGACCTTTTTGCTTTAGCAAAAAAGTCGTAGAACAAAAGTTATTCGTTTTGATGTGGAAAATCACCCCCTGAACGGTTTTGGATTCGAAACCCATAACCCTGGGTTCGTTGGATTCTATCTTTATATTTATCATTATCATTCACAGATATCCCGAGCCAGTATCGACGCGTGCAAGGACTACTTCCGCGATGATCTAATCAAGACAGATTGGCAACTTATGGTCGAACTCAAAAAACTCTTCCAAATACTATAAAACCCACCAGTATAAAATGCTCTCGTATCCATATTAGACGCTGCGTAGACGATGAACTAAAGAGGAGTTTTTGGCGTATAGAAGAAGATTTTTTTGCGATGGCACTGCCTAAGGTAGGCTTTCAAATACTATATGTCACGTCTGCGCAGGTCGTTAGATTAGTCTGTTCCATCTAACCGTAGATCCTGTTTGTGTGATAGAATCTCATTTACCAGTGGATCTACCAATAAGCTATCACTTATGTTCGAGTTCATTTAATAACAGAAGAAAAAAGGAATAACTGAACGATGTTTGTGTACCGTTTATATTTTAGTACCCCTTTTTGTGTTTTGTACGACTTGTGCTTTGAGCCCGTCAAGTTTTAAATTAACTTTACCATAAATTAGGTTCAAAAGGTTTCCAGTAGGTGTAAATTCGCGGTAATCACATACGTATGCGAAATAAATACAGATAAAATTAAAATATTTATCCGTGGTTTCCGTTTTGGGAAGACCAACAGACAAATGAATAATATTTGTAGTCAGATTTCAAGATTCCAGATTTAGATGAAAATTTAACTTGATACTGGCCATATGCATAAGTTGAGCGAAGCCTTTAGTTCAAGAATAAAAAAGTTATCAAGCGAAAGCGAACGTAACTTGTGTTAAATGGTAGATTTCAGGTTTTACCATACTTTCCCCTTTTCTAATTAGAAAAGGGTGGAATTCCCCCCGTATTTTGTAATCTAGCTGTTAGAAATATACGTCTTTAGGCGGGAAAATGCCAATTGTTCTAAGAATTTATACACTTAAAAGCGTTTTAATGAGATAATTAAAATAGAATGTCGAGATTTTTATTAAAGAAAAAAAAAGTTGTAAATAAAACTTCGTTTATTTATTTATTTAGAATTGTATTATTATATAAAACAATAAATTGATGAGTACGGAATAATGTCAAATCGAAATTGTGGGTTCGGAAAGTCCAGAGTTTTTTTTTAAATAACTGTATAAAAGTTGTTTGTACGTCCTGTAAATACATAATATGAGTTATCGACAACAGACGTTAATTGTAAATAGAATATGATTCTACGGAAAGATTTAAATATTAGAGAGTACTTACAGTAAAGAGATGCAAGATGCAAGAGTCGTCAATAACCTAATTCACGTTTCCCCATACAAACATATTCCCCTATTTTTAACCGACTTCAAAAAAGAGAAGTTTATTTCGATTCTAGTTTGTTTCGTTTCTGAATATTGATTCCGGAGAATTTTTCTAAACCTAAACGTATACAATTTGTAACGGGTAAGTCCTTTTAATCCGAAAGGGGGTTGTTCTAGACGTCTAGGCGTACAACTTTTGTTCTACGTCTTTTGAAAATTCAAACTTTTTTTTAAAATTTTGAGTTAATGTTTCACTGAAAAAACAGCTGATTTTGAAAATAAAAATAATTGAAGTTTTGATTGTAAACCATCAAACTAAATAAAAGGACAACATAAGGTCAATGACCTCGTACTCTCAGAAACAGCTGATTTTCAAGTAAACTTTACACCTAAATTTTTCGAACAGTATTTCGAATTTCCAAAAGTCTTAGAACAAAAGTTGTTCGCCTAGACGTCTAGAACAACCCCCTTTCGGATTAAAAGGGCTTACCCGTTATACCTTGTATACCCTGCCGCGTTCCGTCGTGGGTAAAAAGACAAAACTGACCGTTTATGATTTTTTTTTTTCAGTGCATTGCTTAAAACTGCAATTATGTTTAAAGGCAATTTTGGTGAATGCTAATACAGGAATGACTTTTATACAATCGAGATAATTAACAGTAATAATAAACAAGCCAATATTGATCCTATGCTCTCTCTATTGTACTATAAATCATATTTTTTGTCTAATGCAATAAACGATCTCACTTCATCATGAATCATGAATATTATTGGTGCTTATGTCAAATCATTTTATTTATATTTTTGTCGAATTTAGCACCTGTTTTAGAGATCGTCTATTGTACGAAAAGTTGTATCCATCTGAAGCACTCGTCAATGTTGCTCAGCTGATAATTGGCTAGGTACATACCTGGAGTATAGGTACCTACTATTTTATTAAAGAAAGAGATTATCAATTTCTTTGTTTTTATTGCTCAAGGCATATTACAGCCGAGTACAGAAACGTCATTTAAAATTTGAGAGATTCCTAAATTATTGAGCAGTTTCTAAATTTAAAATTAGTATGGCAATTTTGAAGTTCGAAAGCTGCTTCTTTGTTTAAGTAGTTTTCAAATGTTGAGTAGCGTTTGCCGTTTCAGTATCCGGCCGTTAAATTTATATTTTTCGTAGGGAAATATATTTCGATTTAGGACCTTAGAGCACTCGCCTGGTTTGCGAGGGGGCGCAGGTTCGAATCCTGTCATGGGGATTTTCTGAAAATATAATATTTTCTTGCGAAAAATATTTCTAAGGTAGATTTTCGTTAAAAAATGACAATGAACTGAACAGGCAAATCTACGTTAGGTCAAGTCTAAATCTTCCGAGTTATTCGGCTGAGCAGTATTTATGAATGCAGCAGTAAATGTACCGATGTTTTATGTCACGATGACTGTTTAATCTTGGCTGTGTGAGTAGTGAGTGTAGGGAAGGAGTTCACGCACACAGAAACAACATGCATCTGAATCATGCAACCCAATTCCGATATTAGAAATGTCGAAAGTACCTATAACTTACTAGCAACTCCACTGCAATCTGAACTTTGCTAGTTAGTTGCAATTGTGATCGTGTTGGAACTATATTTAAATAAAAATTTGGTTTTCCATCCATTTTAGTGTAAACAAAGTTTCGATTACTTTTCGATTTACTACTTTTGCAATTAAACTGCAATCGGAACCTCACTCTTAAATGTATAAAAAACTAATAATGAAGTTACTAGTTCAAATTATTTGTAATTGAAACGTAATTTGTAGTAGGTATTTAAATAAAATTTCAGACAAGTCTAATACGGGAATCAGAGTACCCAGCGGCCATTGTGAAATTAAACACCTGTGGGTAAATATTAATGTAATTGTCAAATCTTAATAGGATTGTGTAAGTATGCACGAATGGATTTAAAAGGAAAGAGTTCCATACAAAGGATGAGGTTGTATTTTATACTTATGTAGGTATTTTCCCTTTTTGAAATGCTTTGTATTATAGATGGAATCGGACATATTCTTTTACTGGACATATTTTATTAAAGAGTAAAAGTATATTTTTTTGTTTTATTTTTATAAGAAATGTCAATCTACTGTATGTATCGGTAGGGTTTTTTCTCCTACCTGCACCTTTTCTATTAACCCCCTTATTTAAAAACGATGATTTATAAGAGATGACTAAGTTATGTAGGTACGTTTGTTACTGTCTGTCAACTTGAAACTTCATTTCACAGTAAAAAGACAAACGATACATAATTTATGCAGCCGTTAATCAACTTTTATAAGGGAGCTTGTTAACAACTCTAGTTTCATAGGCACTAACCAATAGGTAGGTATGTACTAGGTACATACATTTCACCTTTGAGGCACTGTAAGTAGTGCTAAGTGCCTATTAAACTCAATTTATCAACTAGATAGATAATGCGGGTGCTGAACAGGTAATATCGTTTTGGACTGATAAGAGAAAGATATAGGTAAGTATTTATTTATTCTCCAGTTTATTTTTTCTTACCTATATACCTACATACCTACTATTATTTTCTATCAATTTACCTCATTGCCAAAGGCACCGAAGGTAAGTACGCTGCGACCAAATAGGTTTAACATTTAAGGCTGTTCGTCCACCGCTCGACTGAAACGCAACCTGTTTCATACTCCAATCGCCGTTGCTAGAATGTCGCAAAACTTGTTAGTAAACATTAGTAGGTATGTAGTTAATTATTTCAATGGCGGCTGTACTGTACATAATAGGTGTAAATCCAGTTAAAGATTTAGTTTTGTTGAAAACAGCCCAAATTTTTTGTATTATGATAGTCTTAGAACATTTCATTACAATTGCGTTTAAATAGCAACTGAACTTCAATCGCAAGTTTCGATTGCATTTCGACTTGCAATCAACTTGAAATGGAAAAACTTGTGGGTACTAATGTATTCTGTGACTGAACTGAAATCATTGACTCTTAAAAAGAAATGGAAACTTGTAAATTCTCAAATGTATGATGATTTTTCGATTGCAGTTGTAGTTGTTGCAATTAAAACTCAATGAGGTATCGCAGACAAGTTGCGTTACATGTTTTTCAATGTACGGGCGGCCTAAGGCTTGTTTGTCGTCCATCAGCAAAGCATTGTAGGTTTCATAATTTCTCATACCATTCTTGAACACGCCAATGCCGAGGCGTTCGCGGCACTTATTGGGTGGAGCTATCTATGGCCACTGCTCTACTTTCTTGAATGCGCTTCCGTGTGACGTAAAGCCATGCAGGTACACTCTCTTACCACGCAAAACGACCTAAAACATTTCTTCCAAAGATGTAAAGGCCTCCGAATTGTAAATTAATTAGGGCTTCTTAGGGGTTTTGAGCCGGAAATTCAGCGTTTCGTGTGTATTCCGGGGTGAATTTATACTGGTAACTATGGTAACACGGTGTGCGTGGGCGAATAGGGTGTTGTTTTCAGGGTCTAGGTCACGCCCCAAGGTGTACTGCGCATGCTTGGGCTTCCGAGCCCCGTTCCGGAACCGCGGGAGCTAGTCGCTGCTTCCTTATCGTTAGGGAACCCAGCTACGGGACGTTCGGACTTTGAAAATTAAAAAAAAAGAAAAGTCTACCTAGATTTAATAAATTGTGAATTAGCACAAGTAGTGCATCGTAGTTGTAATTACCGTGCAGTGAATTTTAGGCAAGTTATATATAAGTTATAGTGAAATAATTAAAAAATTGTGCAGTGTCAGTACCTACTGTGTTGTAATAGTGCATTTCTAAATTGCTATGTAAGTACCGTACCTACTTGCCTATGTGTATTTGGGTGAATCAACTCCTAAGGCACTCTTTTTAGAACAAAAATCACCAACAATTTAAAAAAATAAATAAAAGAAATCTCTAGAAATTAAAGTATTACCAGGTGAGTTATTTCAACTATTTTTAGGTCTTGTAGGTTGGCGCGACATATAAACCGTGTTTAATGAGATTTTTTGATAAAAACTGATGTGTGGGCAATAAAGTTATCCCCTGCGTTACATATTTTGTTATACTTAGTTATGAAATAAAACAAATAATTCAGACAAAACAATTGAGGAGTCATTTATTAATGCTTTGTTATTAACTTTTTGTATAATCAACCTTAATTTTTTAATAGCAATAACACGAAATAAAGGCTTTAATACGTCCACTGCGTTACAATGCTCATATTTAAATGTCTAACTTTAAGATAAATTTCAATGTAGAATAATCAGTCACATAATACTTATTTCCACGTCTTACTTCAGTCTTAGGGTATTCAAATTGCAAATTTCTTATAGTTAAGTAATATTATCACATTAGCTATAATAAAAAAAGGATTACAAATTTAGGGACAAATAAGCAACGTCAGAGAAATATCGGTAACGCCTGAGAATCATTAAGTCTAAACAACATTATTTACTTAAAGTATTAGATAAAATATGACTTAAACTAAGATCAATAATTCAAAAATAAATGAGATCAATAAATCAACAACAGGATAGTACACAACTTTACTCTCTCTAAAAATTATGGCTTATTTTTTCTCAAAAACATCAATCGAAGTTTTGAATTTATAATAAGACCTGTATCCTTTCTTGATAACTTCTGGTACCGGTAATTTTAGTATAATATCATCATAATCTACGTAAGATATATCCTTATCATCCAATCGAAATAGCTTGGCGTTTTCATCCATAACCCGTAAAAACGTTACTTTTATTTCTCCGTCTTCCTCTATGTCAGTCAACGCTTTACATACGTAACTGTAATATTTTTGCTTGGATGCATTTACATGTAATTTTACCAACAAAAAATCTCCACAGCTTATCTTTGACTTTTGGTCGTAACTGCCGCCTGGTTCTTCTTCCGATGAAGAATCACCATAAATCTTATCATATATTCTTTGGTTTCGATTCGTCATATCCTGTAATTGTTTTGCAACTTTCATGTTGCTTAATGGTTCATTATCATCATCGGAAAATGATATATTTTCTACATTCTTTTTTTCTGTAAACTCCAAGTTAGACTCAGTAGCCATAAGATTATTTTTCTCTTTTGATAAAAGTTTTGATGAAGTGACATTCTCTACATCATTCTGGACTCTAACATCGTAAACTTTTGGATTAAGACACATACAGATTCCTCGTATTCCGTTACTATTAATATCACAGAAACAACTTAAATCTCTATATTGTAGTTTTCCATAGCAGTCTGAAAATATTTGATGAACCTTAAGGGTTCCTACTAGCCTAGGAATATTCTTTGGTAGTGCATTTTGTTGGTTTACGATATCGTTTTCAGCGATTATAAATAGTTTTATTTTGCTGACGTCTTTCATTTTATCATAGAATTGCAGAACATTCTGTCTTTGCCATTAGCTACAATTTTATCAGCTGTTCTTTTCAAAAAACCTCCGATACCGTCAGCAGGTCCTTTGCCATGTCCGGCTTCAAAAAACGACCATGTCATGTTTGCAAATCCGTAATCAAAAATTTTTGTACTCATTAAATAGAAATTTTGCTTTTGTCTGTACTGTGTACTAGGTCCATCCGAAAAGAAGTGCACGGTATTCACATCTTTCAAAGTAGAAATAATCCATTTAAGGATTGGATCTAAGTGAGTCCAAATTGCAGCAGGCTGGTGGTTATTTGATGCGGAAATGGTACAAAATGAATTCACTTTATAACCTTTTGTTGATTCATTGTCAGAAGTATAGACCACAACAGTGTGAAGCGAAACTTGTTTACGTGATCCTCCGAAGTGATGGGATTGTACTTCTTGGCTGTACTTGCAGCTATAATTTTCACTAAAATCTACAACTATAATGCATTCGTAACAACGAATATGTTCTAAACAACGACGGAAGTTTTTGAACTGGATCTTAATATTATACACGTGCTTTTTAAACGCTGCAAGTTCCGTTTCAAATCTTTTAATAAACATTCCTACTTCTTCATTTTTATCTTCTTTGATATTTTTAATAGTCTTTAGGCTCTTTCCATCTTTTATGTATTTTTCTTCTTTCCTTACCCATTCTGTCCAGGTGATTGTACCTTTTATTTTATCAGTTAAATAACGGTTTGTTTTAAAAGTACACTTATTACAAGTATTGTACATACACTCCTTCGAATTTACGTCACAAACACTCGATTCGATAAGAATGTTTAAGTCATCAGTACCAGTTATGCCACTTCTTTTTAGTGCTTTTGCCTTATAAGCAAAATTAGTATGCGTTTTGCAAAGGCACATGTCCCTAGCAAGAGCAGAAGCACTTACGACATAGAAGGGCTTGTTTTTAGTAAAGTAAAAATATGAACACTTAAAATCGGTGTTTTCTTTTTTAAAAGTTGCAAACAAATTTTTCATTGAATCAAGCATGAACCTTTTTTGTACTTTTATGCCTCCTTTTGTGACTGTTTCTTTTTTACCAGCTGTAGCTCGTGAAATGTCATCTCTCAAGTAAAGTTTTTTAATTTTCTTCTTCAATACTGTTGGTTTGTCCAAACACCCTTTTCTCTGTACAATTTTGTCGATGCCTAAATTATCTTTTAGTATCTTTTTCTTCATTCTTGAATTTGTGACTTCTACAGTTGCAAAAATCTTCTTTTTTACTTCACGTTCCTTCCTAGATTTGGTTTTTTTAAATGTTTCCTTTATAGCTCCACTTAAAAGTTTGTACCTCAAATTTTCCGTTTCATCCTTTTTACATTCAATCTTTCTTTGATATCTTTTCTTATATTTTTCATATTTCCGTTTCAAATTCTCATTTTCTTGTGTTAGCTTTGCGTTTTCTCTTTGCACTTTTGACCTGTCTTTTTTAACTTTCTTTCGACCTCTCTTTGCTGCTAGTGATGGTGAACGTGCTGTTGAAGATGCGCGTGATGAAGTAGCAGGTGATCGTGGTGTGATATTACATGCAAGAGTATTTGGTGGAGGTGTCGGTGGTGGAGATACATTAATTTCTTGGTAGTGTTCAAATCCAGATTGTGATATTGGCGAGACGGGAGGAGTTTCTTGTAGTAATCTTTCTTGTGCTTTTTTTCTTTCCTTTAACTGTCGTTTACGTAATTTCCATATAACATTTGCATTATATTTTTCTTTAGGAGTTAAATCTTTTACTAATCTTTTAGTCTTGTGATATCGTTCTCGGTGCTTTTTCTTTGCTTCTTCATATTTTTCCGTATTATTTTTTAATCTCTCTCTGTAGCGTTTCTGCTTTTCTGCTGCACTTAGCGGCATTTTAGGTTGTGTTCTTGAGACCTGAGACCAATTAAACTATTTTGGATGACATAGAAAATGCAGGGTTATGTTTTTTTATAAATTCTCTGACGTTACCGGTAACGCAAGAGAAATTTTATCCAACGTTACCGGTAACGCAGGTGAAAATTTAACCTAAAAGGATGATAAATAACTATCAAATAGAAACTGACGTAATTTATGACCATGACCTTGAAATCAGATGTCTTGGGCAACATTCTAACGTACTTGCAGTCAAAATTTCAAAAAACTTACCACGATTACCGCCGTAACGCTGCAGAGCAGCAATAAACCCACGCGCACTAGTCGAGAGCTCACGACGGACTGAGGGGCGGGTGGCGCGCGATCGGCTGCTTTGAGCCACACCGATGAAATATTAGACAATAAGCGCTCTAATCGACGTTGCTATGTGTCGCCATTTTGTTGTTAATCGTATTGAAATTTGACTGTAACGCAGTATACGAGGTGTTGTCGTCAATATTTGGGACAAATGTTTATAACAATAAAAATGGTACTATTTAATTTAAATTTAAGAAATACCGTATAATAAACGTAAGCCTTTATCAATTTAAATGTAAAACTTACACGAAAAGATAGTATATTCTTTAGAATTTTTGAAGAAATTTCATAATTTGTTTTGTCACTTAGGTTTGGGGACACGTATTTTTAGTAGGAAAGCTGCTTTTCATCTACTGCGTTACTAAAATATTCGTAAATCTATATTAGGTTTTATAAGATTATTTATACTAGTATATGTTAATAAAACATCTGATTATATGTGTGTATAAAATAAATAAGAAATTGTACTAATTACAAATTTTATAGGTACTTTTATGTCGAGGACACGAAAGGAGTACTTTAAAAGTTGATTCACCCATTTGATAGTTTTGTCCCCGAAGCTTGAAATAAAATTAAAATCAAATCAATTTCTTCTGAATTTTAGTTTCTTTTATTATTTTTCAATTGTTTTTTGATATTTTTTTTTCTATTAACATATTTTTTCTCACTTCATTCAGCTTGCCACCAACCTACCTTGATTGTAACATCCTTGAAAAAAGCATCTTGTTAATTAAATTTGAAAAATAAAGTTTGCATTAAAAAAAAAACATTAGCTCTGCTCGCTTTTTTAATTTTTGCGCCATTTATTCTCATTGAACTCATTTCATAATGCCCGTCACATGTTACATTGTCGTCTTCATGCCAGTTGTATAATTTGAAAACCTTGGTTGGTTGGTCGAATTGAGACACGAAAAAGTTTGCATTGCAAAATACCTAGCCAGCTTGAAAAAAATTGAAAAAAAAATTGCAATTCTTTTTAAGTAATTATTGCATTTTTTTCACTTCAGTCAGCCAGTGCGTTTTAGTTTTAAATAAAACCTCATTGGAAGGAGTTTGGTTGGTTGTTTGATTTGTCAACGAAGAAGTTGGAGTCTTGGCGGGAACTCGTTGAGGAGATGTGGTGCTAAATTTTCATTTTTGTGAAACCTAGTTCATATGCGTGCAAATTGTTTAATTTCGGGGGCATATTAATCAATTTAGTTTCGTGAAGGTGTACAAGTGGAATGAAAGTGAAAATCGGTGCAAAACATTAACTTAGTGTTGTCTCCAAGGCTCCGTGAAGATTATTTGTAAATGGCCGCCGTGTTTACAAATGATTCCCTAGACTTGACTTTAACTATGACGACTTGACTGTTTCGATGCAAATAACTTGCATAATATATTAGAATACATGACACTGGCTAATTTTCTAATGGCCATAATCGGTTCACAACCGATAAGAAAAAAAAAAAAACGAAGAAGTTTGCTTTATTGGCATCATATTATTATATTTTACAGACTAGTAAGAAGATACTAAAGTATATAATATATTATATATTTTATATAATGGCATCTTACAAAATACCAAAATACGTCCTACAAAACGAAGTTAAATTGTATCATCATCTTATGAAGGTCAATATTAAGCCAATAGATCCAACAAAAAATCTCAGCCTACCTATCCGATTCAGATTTTGAATTATTTGTGGATCTTTCCAAAGTTAAAAGCCGTCGGGTCGCGTCGCGTCGGTCGCATCGCAACGTAGGCGACGTAAAACAAAATAAATACCCAGAGACGTTTGTAAATGTTAGGGATGCCTTAGTTAAAAATAATTTCTTAGTTACCTACTTTTCTCTGACTGAATAATCTAGCATTAGGTACTTAGGCATTAGAAAAATCTCAGCCTACCTACTGATTTAGATATTCTTTGTGGATCTTTCCAAAGTTAAAAGCCGTTGGGTCCTGTCGTCGGTCGCAGCGTAGATCTAGGCGGTTATAGGTACCACAATGACGTAAAACAAAATACAGGGATAATAATTTGGTAATATGTGATTTGTGGTAGTACTTTTCTCCTCATAGGTGTACCTTCGCGCCTGTCTGTACTGCTACTGCTACCTATTACAGGCTTTAAGACTGCCGTCAGCAGACTTGAAGGTAAACAAAACGAAGCAAAACAGTTTTATTTAGCTAACCTCCGCTCCGCTCCACCCAGCTCCGCTTCAATGGAACCGCAACCTTAATGTCACAAATATGGCACCTAACAATTTGACGTCATATCACAGAATACTTAATAGTAGGTCTGTACCTAATGTAGGACTGAACAAAGAACAAGAAGGATAGGTAAAGAAATAGGAAACTGCACTATAACAACAATACCTACCTAATATCTTCAAAATACCTACACCATGATAATGAGTTTCATTAGGTAAGATATTTTTTACACCACGTGTTTTTCGTTCATTCATGCGTACGAATGAATGGGGAACGTCGCGGGTTCTGAAACAGTCGGCCGCCGCTCGCCCGCGCGTACGCGCTGCGCAGGCGACCCTGCGTACCTAAAACGTGAAGTGTTAGAGTTACCTTCCACATTACGTTCAATCATTGCATCGTGTGTGCCACGTCTGTCTCTACACTACCTAGTTACCTACTCAGCCCCGGATACTCTATCGGTGCGTCTTATTTGCATAGACTAATCTATTAAAAACGATTAGGTAGGTAGATGTTACAGATAACGACAGACTGGAAAACAATTGGGGAGGAGGTACACTAGTCGGTACCTAACTATTGTTAAATATACCTACTTAGTACCTACCTACCCTAAAACTTAGAAAGGTAGTCGTCGTGTTCGTGCCTGTCTCCCAGACTGGTAATCTTTCTATCTTCGTAAGTGAGGTAGGTAATTATTTTACCTAGGTACCTACAGTAATTCCAAAAAGAACGAAATACGCGTAGCTGACACTACTGCAATCTATTCTAGATTCTTCTAGTTTAATTAGCAGATTCCTGTGTAAATACCAATCCTGGGGAATTTCAAAAAGCCCTCGATCGAGGGTACCTACCCACCATAAAGAACACACTCTTCAAATTTCATGTTTTTAGGACCAACGCGGTTTCGACTCTGTAGGTAAAACAGTATTCATTAAAAATTAATTTCTACCTACAATTACAAGACACTTCAAAAAAGAAGCCATCGTCGACGCCCTCACGAGGCATCGTTCCCAAGATGCTAGCAGTATTCTGTATAGCGAGACTATACAGAATACTGTAAGAAACAAACTAACTTGCTGAGAAAGGAACACGCCAGCTCTGGGGTCACCGGTCGCCTCGATCAGACGCGACAACTCCCTCAAAAACATGAAGTAAGTAGGTAATAATTAAATCAGTGAATCCATTGGTCAGGACTTTGAGTTTTATAATGTAGGTACAACATAATAGATTGTTAGTTTCAAGCCGCGTGTTTCTTGTCACGCTCACGTAGGTAACAGATCTTGTTCTGTCTGTGATCAGTTTACCTACGTAGAGGTATCATAAATCATCATCTGCCTTGCCTACCTTGAAGATAGAGTATGTCGTTTTCATTCATTACAATATGTTATCTAAATAATCTAGCCATCTCGGACGCACAATGCTCTCTAGCAGACAATGTTGATTCGTTAATTGAAAACAATTTATCAGATCTATACTTACGGTTAATTTTTAATTAGTACAATTAAGGCATATTACTTGTAAACTTTGGGCACCTAAGAAAACGGACCTCGTTATCTTGATAACCTACTACGCCATGGATTAAAGTTATGGTGCTCGGCAAATTGAAATCTCACCTACTTACGTCTTAAACTATTTCATAGGGACGCTAGCCAGAACATACAATAGATTAAACTTGCAGCAAAATCAAACCCGCATAAGTCCCTATCCCGTAAGAATTCAAAAATTAACTTTAAAAGGTCAGAGGTTTTAAAGGTCGACGATGGCAGAATGCTGCTAGCATCTTGGGAACGATGCCTCGTGAGGGCGTCGACGATGGCTTCTTTTTTTTACCCGACTGCGCGACGCAAAGGAGGGTAATGTGTTTATCAGTCTATGTATGTATGTATGTATGTAAGTATGTATGTATGTATGTATGTATGTATGTATGGATGTTTCTATGTGGCGTTCTAGAGGCCAAACGCGTGGACCGATTTTGATGATTCTTACGTCAATCGATTCGTCTGAATCTGGCGAGTGTGACTAAAGACATGACAGTAATCCAAAGTAACATATGTCACCACCAGACGCCATATTGTCAAAATTAAAAAATCCAAAATCGTCAAAGTATGTCAAGATGGGTATCGTTGAATAGGTTTTTAAAAATAAATATTAGGTTTCTTTCACCATTTTGCATTTTAAAGAACCGTTTGGGAAATATAACGGTTTAAAGTTAATTTACAATTAGGTATTCTTGCTTTTTATTACTAACGAACAAGTTTTTATTTTTGTTACGTAGTTACGCTTGGAACTATCAAAGTATAAGCCGTGATGGTACAGGTGACAGGAATGTATTGATATAAGCTAAAAAAATATTTACATAAATTGTACCAGCCTACTGAATAAAAGCCTAATAACACTTAGGTCCTTACTTACCTAAAAACGTTAAAAGAATAATAATAAATTTAAACAATAAATAACTAAACCCTAACAGAATCTTACTAATATTATAAACGCGAAAGTTTGTATGTATGTATGTATGTGAGGTTGTTACTCTTTCACGCAAAAAATACTGAACCGATTGCGATGAAACTTGGAATATAGGTAGCTGGGGGACCTGGATTAACACATAGGCTACTTTTTATTCCCGCGGGAACGGAACTTACGCGGGTGAAACCGCGGGGCGCAGCTAGTACATTATAACTCCCTACCTAATGAAATGAATAGATTACGAGACTTACCTACAAGCTTGTGCTTAGTGTAGAATCGATGTCTGATATATGTAATTTGAGAAATGTGTAATAAGTGTCATAGTTAATAAATAAATATTTGATTTGATTTTGATTTGACCTACCATCAATAAATGAAAATAGCTAAAAAGCGTAAAATAAAAAAAATAATTTATAAAAAAACAAAAAACCCGACTGCGTAAAAAACTCGATTAAAAAATACGCATAGAAACAACAAAAAAACCAAAAAGAAAAAAACAAGCCCAGTAATTTGAAATTACGCTAAGTAATAATAGTTTTGTAATCGATACACACAGAACACATAATAAATGAGTAAAAAATTACTCACAGTCGGGACCCATTGGAAAAATTAGATTGGTAAAATGAATGGGTCCCGACTGTGAGTAATTTTTTACTCATTTATTATGTGTTCTGTGTGTATCGATTACAAAACTATTATTACTTAGCGTAATTTCAAATTACTGGGCTTGTTTTTTTCTTTTTGGTTTTTTTGTTGTTTCTATGCGTATTTTTTAATCGAGTTTTTTACGCAGTCGGGTTTTTTGTTTTTTTATAAATTATTTGAAGTGTCTTTCGGTTATTATTAATTTTTTAAAAATTAATTGTTATCGGATGCATAACCTCTCTGCTGCCCCCCGACCGTTTTACGGTGTCGCGCCAAAACTCTAGACTGCTCAGCGACCGTACTTACAGAATTAAAGAACATAACACTCTTTAAATATCAGCCCTCTACCATCAGTGGTTTAGACTGTGCATCAATCTGTCAGGATAAAGCATTTTTTTTAAGATAATTAAATAAAATTGATAATCATGAAAAACACGGTTAACAACCAATTTTTTAAGGTAGTTAATTTTTTTAAGGTACCATAGTTTCAAATAAAGTGTTGTACCTACATGTTCGATTCAGTATGGCATATTATTAATTGACATGGAATGACTTGTGATTGCTTTTTTTCCCCCTTTCTCTCTTGTGACAATTTTGATGTTTGCATGCCACATGTTGGCAAGGTATGTAGAACTATATTTTTAGATTTAAGATCTGCTGTACCATACTTTATGCAATAAAATATCTTTATCTCTATCTTTAGTATTGAATCAGATAAGGTTAGAGAACACAGTGGCAACACAGGAAGTTGTCAGCAATGTGGCTCATAGCAATAGAGGTAGGTATCCCGTTGCATGCGCGAGTTGTAGGCAGCAGTCGACACAGTCCGGACACCGCAACTAACGTAGAGTTATAACGACACATTCTTATATTCAACACCGGGTTATTAAAGACCACTATTCATCGGACAGGAAGTCCAATACTGCGTTTTATAATGACATTGACAGTCATTAATTTGTATTTTTTTCTTCTAGTTTTGTTGCATCATTTGTTACGTAGGTACATGGTTTGATTGAAACTTTTTATTTCCCGCTCGTTCCCGCTATAGTCCGAGAGGCAAAATTAGGTACATGGGGTTTTTAATTAGAGATTTCACGGATTGTTAAAATGATTTAATAAAGATCTTCAGAGCAAGATTGAACAATGATTTTGATTGAAAATAATTTTAAAAGACTGATGTAATCAGTTAACGAATTTTCAATAGTTCTTGCAGTTTTGATGTCCATTGTAAAAGATTGTTGAAAATTCGGCATCTTAGGAAAAAATATTAAAAAAACGAAAAAGTGGGCGATACGGGAATGAATATTCGAAGTTTTGGAAAAAATGGCAAAGTAACGAAAGTCATTGCATTTTAATTTACGTTCACAGCAATCCCACACAGTTAAGCCACTTTTATGTTCTCTTTTTTGTAATATTGGTGACCCCCATAAAGTAAAACCATACCGTGTTTTCTTTTAATATACGTTAACACTGTTTGGCCACTTGAACGTATATTAAATTATAATTGAATATATTTTAAGAGTGAAAAACGTATAAGGACAAATTCGTCTCACTTTTTTTTGCAAAAACCGTTTCATTTCGTAGACAACGCGTGCCAAACTAACCAAGAAAAAAATATACATCCGGATCCTCAAAAATATCTCATGGAGATAAGCATCGTTTTAAAGGTTTTCTATATTATGTACCGGTGTTTTTAAATCTGTTATCTTTTTAAGAGCCATTGAGCCATTAAAGAGATTTTACTGATTGTAAGATTGAGCCTGTTTGTCAAAATGGCGCCAGAAAAGGTGATTTTTTTTTGCCATACGCTATAGGTAGTCAATGATTTTTAGTCAGGTAATAAAAGTACAAAAGGCGTATTTAATATACTGTATAGGTAAAGTAAATGCTACGCCACACCACATTACAATAAATGTCTGTATAGAATCAGTTAAAAGAGATACCTATTATTTAGATACAACTTGACTAAAAGAAGCTGTAATAAAGGTTTTTTGAATTCAGTTTTATAATTTTAATTAACGAACAAATAAATCGATGACGGCTTCTAAAATTTATAAAGATTATAATCAATAAAATTGTGATTGTGTTCTTTCAAGTAGATAATAATATTAACGTAGGCACCTAACCTAACCTACCCACATTTTTGCGAAAACTAAATTTCATGGAATCAAAACAAAGATCGTCTGTTTGTCTCGGACTGATTCCAGCCACCTTGAGTGTCGTGTTTATGAATGCAAAAAAAGCGTCCAGTGATTTCCTAAGAATTCCTCTGTGTTTGTCTTGTTATGTCTCTAGGAAAAAAGTTTGAGTTGCTTGATTTTATTACTAGCTGCAGTTTCCGCAGCTGCGTAATATCTGCAGGCCGCTAAGTCCAAATTGAATTAAATTTAGATAAAGCAAGCAAGCAAAGGTACCCACTAACTAAAATTTCGTAAATTAATACGATAGATAATATTTTTTGTAAAGCTTTGGCATTCATTAGTGTTTAACGTGTTTCTATTAATGTTTGGTCCTCTAGTTCATTTGTTTAAATGAATAGGTACGTCTACATTATTGCACTGCATACGTGACTAATTGACAATTGTGCGAGTGTATGCGTGACCAACTCATATGAAGATCGGCGAGCAGCGAGCTGCGAACGACTCGACCTCGTCCAGATAAATCTATCAATGAACGCGATAAGGGGAGCGTGTGGCATCAACGCAGGAAATGCCCCAACCCGCCTGCCTCCTGCACTCTGAACCGAAACGCACCATATCGCTCCATTCGTACCAACATTATCTACTCACCTACCATCCTCCGAGCGATACATGCAATCCGGTCCAAATGTATGTCACACTTGTTTTTGCAAATTGGCCTACGCGAGTAGGTAATCGATCTTGATTTTATGCATCAGATATATCTTGCGCTTAAGTAGGTACTTCTTATACTAAGTCTCCGGTATCGTCTCATCATCATCTGATAGGTTTTCTTCTCAGTAGTTATTGCTTGAGCATTCGAGTGTTATTCATTATATCGGTATCTCTAAGTAGGTAATAGTATGATACTAGGGTAGGTATGTATAGTTTGTGCTCATTCAATTGTCATGCAGTTTTGCAATACAAAATTGAAATCCACTGCCTTATCAAGGACGAATGGCAAACTTTCCGTTCCATAAGGTGCATACCTACCATATTAATAAGTTGCATAATGTGCAGGTATTTACTCGGTCTACTTTCCACTTGCCCACGGGCCTGTGGGCTAAGAATTTGGTAGGTAACGAAGTAGACAACCGAGGTTCTGTTGCGAAATGATTTAACAAAATTGGAGGCACAGCAGGTACGTAGGCGATGCGTATAGCGCGCAGCCCACGGCTTGCTTTATAATCATTATCAAACCTCCATAATGTCGCATTAGTTGGGTAACGCGACAAATGTATGGGAATAGGCACCTATGTTTTGCTACTTTCATTTCTTCGACCATTTCGAATCTTTACCAAACTTGTGTAGGTAGTAATTCATAATAAACTTAATAATGTTATACTTATTATGAAACTAGGTACTTACCTCTAAAGTATCAAGGCTACCTATTGCAAAACGCTTTTTAACCGTTTTCCCGAAAACCGAAAGAGGAGGTTTTCAATTCGTCGCTATTATATATTTTTATTTTATAGTATGTATGTTTACCGATTACTTAAAGACGGCTATTCCAATTAATATCACTTTTTTACAAGCTTTCATTTTTTTATTTGAAAACGTAACAGCACAAAATTAGTTCTATAAAAATGTTGGGATTGTCTAACGAGGATCTTTGGAATGATGAAGAGAATACCTTCTGAGAATGCATTAAATTGCTTAGTCTTGGTTGTTTTCTATTTTGCATAATCCTTAAAGAACTTGGTGGAGATCGACGTAGCACCTGGAACTAACTTCTTATAAGAAAACTCCTCAATTAGTTGCAATTTCGACAATATGGTACGGTCAGCAAAGGACTTAGGGTGCCAGATGCATATTCTAAAGTTTTTATTTTATCAATAGCGGTTAATTAATTTTTGGACATTCTACATGAAATTACTAACAATTATGACGCTTTACTGATATCAAGCAGAATTATCAACAATCACTGAGCCATTATTGAAAATCATGAAACTTAAAAATGTGCACCTGGTACCATCAGGTACCGTCCTGGTACCGTCATCCTTTTCTGACTGTACCTATAAAAGAGATCAGTCAGATGGAGTGTTTAGTTATTTAACCATATAGCGAAGAGCCTAAGAACTACCTCGCGGCGGGCGCAAGGGTCCATTCTTGGTCCCATCCCTTGGTTATCAATAAATTTATGTAAGAAAAGTAAGGCTACATTTTAAAACTAAAAATACCTACTGACCATTTATCTACACGTCTCATTCAGAGTAATATTATGTCATGTAGGTACGCAGAGCTATTGTTAGTACCTATTGGACGATCAAAATGCTAGTTTTTCATTAAAATGAATAATGTACGTTATTCATTTGCCATCGTTGTTGAGTTGAATATCAATTGCTAGTGCAACCGTAGGTGGAGTCACATTCCCTGTATAGGGGATACTGGCTGTTAAGGTGTGGATACAGTGTAGGTGCGCCCCCGCTCACGAAGTACCTACCTATAACCACGCGTTAACACAGTGCTATCACATGTTTACCTGTAGGTACTGAACCTATGTGCCTACCTTCTTGTCATTTCACACCTTTGCACTATAATTTTGTAAAGAAAGTATTAGATCAGTGATCTGAACAGGGTTCAGATGACTGATCTAACCTGTTTATCACTATGACCCCCTACTAACGAGTTTTAAAAATGATTTTATCCCAAAAGACGTGTTGATATCTCATTGTTATCAAATTTAATAAACCATGAGTATGAATATGCAACTAAAATCTTAATTCTCAACTTTTAACTAGGTACACGTAATTTAAAAAAACCATACCATTAAAATTGTATTCTGCCGAGCATGACCTATGGATGCCAGATATGGAGTTATACAAATAAAAACACATAGGCATTGGAAACCTGTCAACACAGAATGGAAAGAAGTTTACTTAATATAACTAAGATTAAAAGACAAAGTCAAATAACAACAATTAGAAAACAAACCAAAATTATATACATATAAAATATAAAATCAAACAACTAAAATGGAAATGCGCTAGCCATCTTATGAGAAGTAGCAGAAGAGGTAGCTAGGTAACCGAATGGTTTTCTAGATACAACAAAAGAAACAAAAGTAGACAGAATCGTAGTTGGGAAGATGATATTAAAAAAGTAGTAGGTACAAACTGGATTAGGAAAGCAAGGGATAGAGTCACATGACGAACACTTGGGAAGGCCCTATGCTGAAAAACAATACATAAATAGAATTAATAATTATTAATAAAGGCTATCTTTATCTAAGTAATTTAGAAGTAAAATATAATATACCTACCGAAGTCATAATTTTGTCTACGATTTCGGTCGAATACTGAATCGAATTTAAAATTACAAATGCGAGTTATTGACCTCCTATAAGATGCTCAATTGTTTAGTAGCCCTCACATTTCAAAAGTTTCGGTATTTGGCCAAAGTGACTGCGGTCTAGTGGTGCTGATCTGTCGCCTTTTATTATAAATGAAGACTAGTCAAATAAATAAATTGCCAGGCTCGTTAATCATAATTACCCAAAACATAGGATTTACTGTATTTGATGAATACTAACATTACAAGTATTAATATCGAATTATTTTTACATCATATTTCTCTACCTACTTGAAATAAGTACTCTTGAAATGCTCGGTCATTAATCAAGTCACCTACTGAAAAACAACCAAAATTATTCAATCTATTTGCATCCTGAAGATATATTTTGTCATCATTCCGAAGATCATCAACACATTTCTTTGTTACCTACCATACTTTGAGCTATTACCTTCCAAAGAAAAGAAAAACATCGTAATCGTAATCGATGAACATGGTAGGTACTTACTTAAAAACGTATAGCGACGAATTGAGAAGTTTCTTCGATTTTTTTGGGAAGACAGTTCAAAAGTAGAACCACTTTAATGATTAGCCTGTTTACTAATACCGGAATTAAAAATGATACCACAATCATTCACATCATCAGTTTACGAGCTTACTATTGGAAAGGAGTTAGTTACCTACATGGATTGAATCACCTCGATCTGTTTTCAACGTAAACCCAAAGATGGCGTTACGAGTGTCATTTGACTAACTCCATCTGAAACAGTATTTTGTTAAAAAATATTAACTCTTATTATTTTTCAATCAATATCTAATTTGAAAACACAATAAGTAACTAAGTAATTAATTGTTTCACTTATTTGAAGAAAAAGATTTGTCTTTACATGAATGAATATAGAATCAAGTAGATATTCTTGATACTATGTTCAAGCTTACAGAAAATAATTTAGGTAATTCCAAAGATTAATGAAAGAGAAGATAGGTATTTGGAAGTGTCAGATCAGTGTCACTAGGCTTGTATCATAATCAGGGAAAGGACTGAGTCTTAATATTTCGGTGCGGGCTCGCGGGCGGGGGTCGTTGACCGCACTCCTCGATGTTGATGCCATGCTATTTCGAGGCAGCGAGCGGTCGCGAGCACGACCGATCGCGCGATGCCGCGCACGCGTAAACAAACAACATGGCCACACTGTCATTCAGTAACTCATTCATAAACGATCATTGTTTTTCATCAACTTGATCAAATTCATTATCCTATTCAACTCAACATTCAAGATTATTTACTTAAGCTTCGAGATTGCATTCAGTAGCTAGATTTACAAGTAGTTCAGATAGTTCAGTCAGATTATATGTCTCTCTTTGATCTTCAAATCGGTGAAAACCATAAAAGCAGCTTTCAGATAAGAAAACTGTCACTAAATAGCTACGGTTCATCCGTTTTGGAAGTTACAAATTAAAGGCAGGTATTCTTATTCGAGACAAAAAGTAGAAACTATAAAGATATAAAATCTAGGTAGGTACACTAAAAGGACCACCCAAACAAACACCTTTCTCTTGCATCAATTTTAAAGATTATAGGTAGTACTTACCTAATAATTATGTAGTCTAGGTTCTAAGTACCTACTTTCTATGGTAGCTACACGAATGTAGTAGGAGCTTCAATTCAAAAGGTCATTTCAGTCAATAAACTACAACTTTATTAATTTCGATATAAATAATGATGAGTGCCTTGATAAGCGAATAGTTAAGCTGAGTCGAGGATTAAGGCAGGCATTGTTCGAGACATGTGGACCACATAGCAAAGCACATGTGTATCGCATATTCAGTCGTGTCTTTTGTTCAATACACGTACCAGCCCGCCACGCAAGGACCATGTGGTTTGCGGACTAAACGGAACACGTAAATTTTGCCAAACGATAAAATTATTTTACTTGATTAGTAGTAATAAATACGGAGAGCACAATAATTCACAGTTATAGCTCATGATTTTGTAATAATTGTACAATTGTAAGATAGGTAAGGTCATCCAGAAAGACAAAACTTGCAAGATTTTATAAAAAAAAATGAGCAGGCATACAGGTGCAGTGCGTAACGTAAGACAAACATTTCTTATACAGACATTGGTTAGTACCAAACAACAAGTAGGTGCAACTAGATTGAGAAAGTGAGAAATTCCATCATTGTAATTGAAGATATTATTATACTTATAAATACACCACAATTGAAAATATGTCTTAGATTCCCTCATAAAGCCTGGTATTGGTTGATCAGTGAGTACAAGCCAATCTAGACTGAGTACCTACCTAGTTGAATTGATGTAGGTACTCAACCATAGAAGTCAACTTGGAAGAAATAATTCTTAGGAGGTAAGTTGAGGTATTTTAATAGTGACACGAACATCAAGCATTTTTGCATCGCGTCGCCATCTCCTAAAAACACGTGGTCGTTGAAGAGTTGCCAACGGCTCACCGATACCGCTCGACACCGCTTCCTGTTTACCGCGCCGTCTGTCTGACACTGCGCATCACTAAGCTTACCTACCTACTATTTTACGAGTAAATACGTCACTACACAGTACCTTTAGTCTATAGATCTAGCTCGGGATAAACTGTAGTGTATAAAAATAAAAATATACGCACTTTGAATGAGCACTAACATCTGTTTCCTTGACTTAGCTGTTTCGATCTTACTTATTTTATATCAGAGTCTGGCATGTAATCAATTTTGAAAACAGAAAATATTGAGCGTGTGTTTTGTTGAAAAATCTAGACTAAGAACTAGAAACTAAGTTATTTTTACACCAAATAGGGACTATAACATTCGGAGAGACTGAGTGAATTCGAAAAGCTTGTCCTCCTTTTGAAATACAAAACCGTGAATCTAAGTTTGCTGAAAAACTCCCCTTCTTTTTATTTTTGGCGGATTTCTTTCTAAATTGATACACAAAGAAAAAACTTTCATATTGATACATATGATTCAGCCCAGTAAGTGGCCATAGTCATCGTATTGCCGATAGCTTGAAAGAGGTATTTTTGGGTGTAGGAAGTAGGATTTGAGTGGCATATAAGTATGGTATGGGATATGCTCTGTTCTATTTACTTAGGATAACAACAACTGAAGATATTATTCAATGCAGAAACAGTTAACATCATGCATCGTCGTTCGATTACTTAAGATATACTCAATCTTCTGCAAGCTCATTGCATCCTGTGGAATGTGACAATATGAAACTGCTAAGAAATCAGTCAGTAGAGCCAGCCAAATGTACACATCACGGATTATTCAAAATAAATACACGTTGCTAGCAGATAAGCTTTATAGCCAAATGTAAAGTCCTCAAAACGTCCTTCCTAGATGTACACATTAATCTGGTTATATTTATCTATCCATATTGACATTGTGGAATTCAAGTTGGTAGTGGTGCTGATAAAATGAAATAGGTAGGTATACAAAATAAGAAAAAAAACTTTTGTTGGATCGAGTTCCGCGTAGAGCTTGGCCTTGATAGATTTGGCCAAATATTTTTTGTCGTCCGACGTACAGATAACACACTGTGTCACTTATCAAAATATTCGACACGGATTACTCCCCAAAAGTAAAAAAAAAACAATTTTATAAAATCTAATAAGAAGAATCTTAGTAAAATTATAATAGCAAAGAAAACGTTAGTAAAACAAAAAAAATAGCCTAATAAAGTCATTGTTGTATACCTACCTATCAGAAAAGTAACTAATGCTACATCTGATATAAATAATAAATAAATTGTAGACGATATTCATCAAATATTTTGTGTATTGTTATGAGCATAAATTCAAAAGATTATCCGAAGTCGCTCGTTATACAATGGTATTTCACGTCAGTCTCATGCGGGAAAGGCTTAACGGAGGACGCAATTATGATGATTAAATAAAACTGGTTCTCGGTCCAACGCTACTGGGATCACAACGTAAATGTCGAAGACATTCTACCTACACTGACCGTCTCAGTTGATATTACCTCAGGTTTTAACACTTTCGGCTCTATATTACAGCAAACAGTGCATCTGCAATGAATAAGTGAACATGATATATACTAAGAGAACTAAGACAATATAAGTTTTATGAAAATGAAGGGTATAAATGTCTCGCAAATTACGAGAAGGAATCTTAAAAATTATTCAGATTTAATCAGATAATTACGGACACATTGTTATGCATTTTGTACGTAGATATATCAATTTATGCATAATCATTATGTATTACAATGAAGGTAACCTCTGAATTCTTTGGATATAATGTTGACAAAAACCGCAGATTTGCACAAAACTATCGAAAGTCCATTCTGATTTATTAATTAAGACGGAATTTTATTGTATACATTATGCATGTTGATTTCTGTTATAATATATTACGTCTCTTGGTATAATAGGTACCTATGAACATCTTTTTCTATTTCCTACACAAACAATTTTTTATAGTTTTCTTATTCATGAAGATTGAGTGCCAAGTTAATCAAACTGTATCTTCTTTCTGAAAATCTTTAATGTAGATAAACAACCATGTGGATAAGACTCAAAGAGGCGTTTAAACTACATTTTAATAAATTTAAACGATAATTGCCGCGTTTAAATGTATGTTACGTAGGTTTGGATGAGAATTATTTATCTGTGGAGTAATATTCTCGATGGTCCGGGTGGGCGTCGAGAACGTGGATATTTCGGGCCATTATCACGCGCCCACGCCACGCTATTGGCAGAAAAATGTTACAAAAATACATCGGCGCAATTTACAGTCTGTCTTAGATGGGGTCAGCTACTGACTGACATTGATACTAAGTATCAATTGTCTAACTTCATAAGGATCAAGCCCATTAACAGATGAACATAACCAAATTAGAATTTATCTTGTGCTGTAGTCTTCAATTACAATTACCTATATGTAGTTTAAGGCATCGGTTGTCACTTTTTGTATTTGGGTAATGAATCGAAAACGTCTCGTAGATCTTCTTAACATTCGGCGTTATCTGTCTCCCTTATCATTATTACCGAGAACCGAGAGACAGACGTAATGGAAGATATGTGTTTCAGAGCAATATGTTCTCTCGCCCGTTTCCGGTGGTTGTTTACAAAAAATATATAATATAAACTCGTTGTCCAAAGCGGTCATACAAACCGGCCGGCCGAGATACTTGCTACGATTAAAAATCGTTACAACTTCCGTTCGAAGGCCCAGAGCGGAGCCCCAGATAAAAAAGATAAATAAGAAAAATAACATGAAGATCGATACGGTGGAACGGCGCTACCTGTTTTTTCATCGCGCTCTGAGCTTGTAGCCAATCGAACTGCTTGTTTCGACTTACGAAATTACCAAGCTACTTTTAGTTGTTACGTGGAGATAGGTACCGAACCTACCTGAATAACTACTCGGAAGGCAACTACTATTAGGTACTAACAAAGACACAGGAATATGTCAAACAACAACATTAAACAATATGTCTCTAAGCTAAGCCGCGGACGGACAGACGTACATGACGAAACGAAAAAAAAGGGTTTCTTTTTGACTACGAAACCCTAAAAATGGGCTGTGTTGCTCTAGCTAGGTGGACCTCTGTTAAAAGCTCAAATCAAGCATGTTTGGTCTGGATAATGCAACTTAACGTAGGTAATTCACGTAAATAGCGACTTGATTATTAAAAGTTAAACAATCCCAAAAATTACCAAAAGGCAACATCAAATTTCGCTTTATTCTTGAGTTTAGATAGGTTAATAAGGAACCGATTCAACACTCTTGTTCACCAACTTCCCAAGTACGATATTTTTATATGCCTGCCTTGATCATAGGAATAGTTAAACTTGTATTTTAAAATCCGAATAAAATAATAACTAATATGATTTATAAAGCAAGTGTGTAAAAAGCACAGTACCAGTACAGGTACAGATGCACGTTGGTCAGGCTACAAATAAATTGAATAATAAACAAGCGAATGCCACCGATTTGTTAAATCAATTAAGTTTCTGATTTCATTGTCTAGCTAGAGTGATCCAAGGGACAGACACTTCTTCACTACCGACTTCTCGTATTTGGCTCTTCAGAGCGAACAATGAATACGTGGATGCAGTCCTCCGCCTGTGGCTTGCTTTTACCGGTCAGCAGGAAGTCACAATAATGGAAAATCTTACTAATATTATAAACGCGAAAGTTTGTTTGTATGTATGTGAGGTTGTTACTCTTTCACGCAAAAACTACTGAACCGATTGCGATGAAACTTGGAATATAGGTAGCTGGGGACCTGGATTAACACATAGGCTACTTTTTATCCCGATATTCCCCCGAGAACGGGACTTAGCGGGTGAAACCGCGGGGCGCAGCTAGTATCTTATAAGTTGTGGTTTGGTTCTGATAGTAGGGTTTAAAATTCGATACATTTTTTTAGCAACTACATTAGTTTTCTTTTTTTGTCTGACCCAAGTAAATAAGTTTAGTTTGACTACATTCTACTTGGAAGCCTTTCATCAATGTTTTCTTCCAAAAACTTAAGAAAACCCTGGCTTGTTATGTTGGATAGC
Organism: Idaea dimidiata; assembly: GCA_949358125.1. Lineage (NCBI taxonomy): Eukaryota > Metazoa > Arthropoda > Insecta > Lepidoptera > Geometridae > Idaea > Idaea dimidiata. Next base: position 5,333,098 of record OX442339.1, on the reverse strand, counting down.
TAATGAAACGTAGATATTTTTACATACATCTGCCGAATACCTCGCATAGATTATTTTTCAGTGTATTTATGACAAAAATAAAGTTAATACGGTAATACGGTTTAAAGTTAACCCATTCGGTTCATGTATCTGAACATTTTGTATTGATAGGTGGTGTGGCGGTCGCCCACAGCACCTACTAGATGGCGTTACTAGTATGAAATCCTGGATCGCGATATCAACATTCTTTCCAAGATAAGCTCATATACAACTACCGACGAGACATCGTCGGGCCGCGGCCTACCGGGCAAAAACACCTGCCCGGTGGAAGATCTTCCCTTTGGAGGTATACACCACCTCATACCTCCAAACTGGTGACCCCGCACATGGACAACGAGCGCAACCTTCGCCGACATGAGCTTTCAACCCCGCACTACCCTTACCAACCCCCTGCAAATGCATCCTGCCAGAAGAAGCCGACAACCACTTCTAGCCACATCGGTTGGACCACGACGCCTGTATAGACACAAGCACTGGTTCACCCTCCAACGGCTACACCGCATCGCAATTGGGCACCTACAGCATGCTGAGTACATCCGGTACTTCATCGACTGACCATCGACACACTGGATCTTCACGCGCTACGCCCCTTCACACGTCCCGACTCACCGTGGACATCACTGTTCCGACTCAATGGAACAGCATCTTTCCCGACTCACCGTGGAAAAAACTCAAGACTCCGACCTACTGGAGCAGCAAGCATCCCGACTCACTGGGATATCCGTCTCGACTCAATGAGACGCACGTCAACTGGCTCACTGGCAAAAAGAATCTGCATCGACCTCCGGTCTCCGAGGGGGAGTGGTGTGGCGGTCGCCCACAGCACCTACTAGATGGCGTTACTAGTATGAAATCCTGGATCGCGATATCAACATTCTTTCCAAGATAAGCTCATATACAACTACCGACGAGACATCGTCGGGCCGCGGCCTACCGGGCAAAAACACCTGCCCGGTGGAAGATCTTCCCTTTGGAGGTATACACCACCTCATACCTCCAAAGTATTAATAAAACAACTTGTCCCCTACCTACACAAAAATAGCTAGCATACGGCGAACCTAAAAATCTTAGGTTAATAGAAAAAAAGTTAGGATTTTTGTAAAAAAAATAAACAGTCAATATCTCAAAAACGTGTAGTTTTAGGAGAGGGTGTTTCAAAGTGAAATTAGTCAGAAATGATGGAAACTACATCACCTTAAAGGATCTAGGTCGACTTTTCCCGTAATCCTGTATAGTAATTATCATTATTAACCTACCTATATTATTATTAACCTATGATGCACATGATTTGCCTTTGAGACTGCAACGCAATTTTTAACAATGTAGCTCTATTTCTCCATTAGGATTAATTTATTTTCATAAATTCCAAGTGATTTAAATGAAATTTCGTTTTAATTGGCAGATGAGAATGATCGACTTGATCGTTAGATAATTTTAAATTATTAAACAAGCTGTTATCCGCGTCTTCGTCTGGGTAGAAATAGTGCATAGCCAACTTTTTCGTTTATTACTCGGGTTTTACTAATTGGATTTCGATGTAAAGTATTCGACGAGGTTCCTCGAAAATAGAACTATCCAATATTGAAAACCAGATTTCAATTAGATTAGTAGTTTTAAATTGTATAAGGAACAAACAGAGATACAGACAGACATGAACTTTGAAAATTATATAATTTAGTTCTTCTACTTTTCTTAAGTCCCCTAAATAACTTATTTTTAAAACTTCCAAGTAGGTACAGACTTTTTGTCCTCTCTTCCTTTATTATAAGTATAGGTAAGTACATAGAAGATTATAGATGAAGAGAAGCCAAGACGGATCTTAAGAGCTGTGCATTATATTTGAATATTTAAATTTATGAGCTTTTTAGATTATAAAGTAAAAATATATCTTTCGTCATTCATCAATTTCTCATACAGTTTTAATTCTCAATAATCCATCTCATGTCTTGTTTATTATCGTTGCAAATACCTACGAATATTTACATAAAATCAATTAGCAATATAGGTAATAATTGTCAATTTTCTTCGCAAAAGATTTACGAATCCAAATAATATGCAGATTTACCTGCTAAATGCATCGCCCAATATATAATCTCATGATGTCATGAATCTGATTGCGTCCGATTAGGCGATTTTAAAAGTTAAGTAGGTTTTTTTTTATAGAGACCAGTAGATACTTCATAGTTATAGGAGACATAAGATTAATAAAAGACATCGATGGGAGCAGACGAGACGTATACACTATAGCAATTTCATCAGTGGTGCGCCATGATAATTAAGTATTCGAACGCGGTTGGTGTGGTGTGCGTGGGCCAAAGCGGCGCAGAGCAGGCATATCAAGTCTGGTAACTATGCGGCGTAACTCCGGTAGCGACGCGAGCACGGCGCGGGCACAACAGGTCCGCAGCAGGGGCGCGGGCGCAGGCGCGGGGCGGTAGGAAATCCTTTGCGCACAAACACACACATACAAACTTCGTCATAGTGTGCGCCATCCGGTTTTTCTTGCTTGTGAGCGTTTTATACAGATACTGCGCCTTAGTAGTGGTGTCTATCGAGTCGATCGATCAATGAGCCCAACATCGAGTCCGACTCTTGCCTGCATGCTACTCATTGATTACGCTATGAACGTCGATTGTTTATTCATTCACAATAAATATATTTTTTCTAGTGACCGCTAAATCTCACGAATCATTTTAAAAACTCAAAATTTAAATTTCAATAGCTAGAAAAATGAATTAAGTATTAAATTGTTTTATTTTATTTTTCAGGTGGTGAATTCAGATAATCAAATCTACAAACCATGTAGGTGAGTAATATATCACAGGGTATCTATATGCTTCGTTTTCAATTATAGACTACGATTTGACACTTCTTTCTAAAGAAAAAATGACAAATACAAGGAACAGAAACGACAGACTATAGTCTGAAATTAAAAAACGTAATATACCTACACCTAATTACTTACTGGGTGAGTTGGGTACTGGGAGTACCCATAGGCCGAGGCCGGACAACTACTAGCTAAACTGTAGTAGGTAATCCTATTATATGAAATATAGATCTCCAATTGTTCAAGTGATAATAATTTAATACGATAGGTACTTTACCTAACTTGCCTTACTATGAAGGCCCTAACTAAAATAATGTACATATCAATGGCAAATTGAAAAGTTAAAAACACTATTTAATAAAACAACTGAAACTACCTCTGCACACGACAAAAATGAAAAAGTAGGAGCCCGTCATGATCGATTTGGTGAAACTGAATAAAAATCTCTATACGGATGTCGATATACCGGTTTAAAGCAAGCCGAAAGTGTATGTTAGTGCCATCGCAGAAATGGTGTAGGTAGGTCTGTACATAATTTGGTATAGGAAATATCGCATTACGAAGAAAAGCACTAAGACAAGCAAGTAAGTAAAGTATAACTACAACTAAGTTCACGACTTGCGACAACAACAGAGCTGTTCAGTTCTATTTTTCTGAAAGCTTAGTGCAATACTATTGAATGTTCAGAAGAGTCATCGCTAGAGACTACACACGAGGCATCATAGGACACGGTAGGGAGTGACTTTAACATAATTAATGACGATGATAATATTTTTTTTTTAATAATATAACAAAGTTACAAGGTTAGATAACAGATTCTTCCGTCCATTACCGTGTAGGGGGTGTAATTATAGAATTCACTTTCTTCCACAAGTGTTACGAAATATCGGATACTCCGCGGAATTAACAAGAACAAATTCAAGATAAAAATGAAACCAATCTGCAAGGAAATTCTATTTTCTGGATAATACTAATGCAAGCAATCAATTAATACTTTCTATAACGTGATAATGCCATTCATTGTACAACAGTTTTAGTATTGTCATCTACGAGTAGGTAATTTAAAAAAATATATATACGCGACGAATTGAGAACCTCCTCCTTTTTTGAAGTCCGTTAATTATGCAAAAGAGCTAAAAGACATTTCGTTCGCGATGTTGTCATTTTGGGTCTACAGCATTAACGATGTGTTTGGAATTCGCGGAATATTGTGTTGGAGTAAACTACATGCGTGGGTACGGCTACGGCTTGTTCGCCCACAACGCCGCACCTAGCCGAGGTGCCGCCGAAGGTGTAACGTAAATCAAGACTTCTGTAACCGAAACTAATAGTCACGAAAACCATACTAAAAACCTTACAAATTAAGATATCCTTATTTACCTAGTTAGTTCAATATTTGCTACTTTTTCAGCTATTAACACTTATGATTACAGAAATAATAGCATAACCAGTTGCAAAGAGAATGCTGCATAGCTATCTCCTATTAAACTAACTTTATGTTTTATGCTATTTGAGAATAAAGTAGAGTATTAAATAGCCGTGTTTGCTAGTTACGGCTATTGGGATGTGCTGAAGGTGGACAGTGTCATGTCATTGGCCCGACTGCGTGCTGTGGACGCTCTACTCATTCTCTGTCACAGCTACTTTTGCTTTTCGAGCGAACGCCTTACATCCTGGACGGGCACGTCATTAGTTTGGTATTTTCTAATCACGACCAACTGTAATGGAATTTAGAAATGGGACCGTAACTTGTTGACGTGCAATGGTTAAAAAAAATGGAAACGCTACGAAACCACATTTAAACTCTAGATAAATAATAGAAACAAATTAAATTTGAAACTTTAAAGTTAAGTAGAATCCCTAAATTACCCTAAACTGATTCAAATTTCATGGCAATATAGTTTAGTACGTAGTAGTAGTAGATATAAGTACCCTTTTTCAGAAATTTAGATCAAAATGTACCGAAACATGAAACTCATTTAATTATTTGAAAGTGACAGCTCTTTGTTTACTTTTTCCTGTGATCATTATTGACAGTACTGTGTTTACATTTTTGATCTAAGTTTCTGAAAAAGAGTGTACCTAATTGACAAACGACTAAGATACAAATAAGAAAAGAAATCCAATAAAGGCGAACGGACAATAATGAGAATTAGGTAGGTACATTAACTGAAATGTAAAAAAGAAACGTCAATAAATCTGTAAAAACCTAGACCGAATTATGACTGCTGGACGACTGGGAGTCCATGTAATCTACGTACCTATAGGTAGGTATAGATGAATATAGTCGGGTAGGTATGTAAGATGGTAATAGTGTCGAGGTATAGGAGTGCGCGGGCGCAGCGCGGCGGGTATTGGAGTGGCACGGAGGTGCGCGGATACCGGACGGAGACGGCCTCATGGAAGGTCGTCCGCCTCTCTGCTCACGTCCCGCCTTCAACGACCGCTACGTGGAATTTATTTAATTGTCGACCGCCATAACCGATGTAATTACTTAGGTAGGTAATAATTACACACTGACTTACACATACAATACAATTGTTTCAGATGTACTATGTTTGTATTCATAATTCTAGAATATTATCAAACGTTTATTCAATGGTTTATTCAATGAAATTTCACATGATCGTTTAGAATCTTTAGAAATTTAGTGTATCTTCAGAATGAAGGGGCGCCACTTCGTATCGATATCAAAAAACTTGACACTGGCATCATCGTTTTATACTGGAGAAGTAAAAACAAAACTTTATGGTGCCCGCCCAACTAGCAAAATTGAGTTAACAGGCAATTTTTTATTACTAAGTAATGATATTTAACTTGTATATACGTAACTCTATAACTGCTTTTTGTATATCTGTGTTATAAAACGCTTAAAAGCTATATAAGGTTAAACAGCTCAATTGCCTTTATACTTAACGACATAAACGTTTTGTCAGCTACTTTATACAACTTATATAACACAGCAGTAAATTGAAACTTTTAACTTGAATAAAGAACAATTATGTTGCACAATGGGTTCTATGATGCCATTAAAACGCAATAGTGAACTAATATGGCTTTAAGATCACTAAAATCGAGCTAATTATATATTGATCACCACTGAAGCTAACACGTGATATAATGGATGTCATTGTAGCTCTTATATCTCAGATATGATTTATATAAGCATCTATTAACACTAGTGCTAAATATTTGATAAGGGATCTTTAATAACGTTAATAGGTTACAAAGAAGATCTGTGTGCGCTCATATATCTTTATTAACATAAAAACGTTTTTATTTCTAATTTAAACCTAAATAGACACATATATATTCACAGAAATTCATTTACTGGACCTTTCTGCGTTATTGCATAGTTTTTGTCGCCAAATTAACAAAATATTAATCAGACAACTACTTTATATTAAGTTTTGTGTTTTTAATCGCTTTTTCCATTTTCTCGGGTATCATTTTTTCCTGATTGAGTGCAGATTAAGAAGACTGAAGAATTTATAAGTTTTATTAAGACGGACTTAGTTATCTTCTTGCTTTAAGATAACCCTAAATATTGTAATGGCTGCAAGATGTTGTAAATCGTTTGTTTAGTAGCAATGATAACACTAATGAATTGTATAATGCTGCTTACAAAATCAATTCATAATTTAAATCATCTTTATTTTATTAAAAAGTATAAATTAGAGAGGCCCACTGAAAAAACACTAATATTGTACCATAAATTTATCAATAGAATTCCAAGCGCATGTGATTTTACACTATTTATGATTTTTTAATTACACGCACAAATTTTAAAACAAAATGGACATTCAAATGTAACTTCTAACATTATATAAAAACCTTAACCAAAGTTATTATTGATATTTTTCTGCCAAAATACTAGCCAACAATGTATAGTTATTATAGAATCACAATCACCAATATATCATCAAATTACTTGATACATCGGTGTCGCTGTGACCCTATTGCTTCTTCATTGTGTTACAACTGATTTAAGGCCACTGATATAACACCAACAAGATAAAAATAACACAGATCTATCACCAACATGTATCCGATTAGTCCTAAGTGGAGCTACTGTAGATACATTGTATTACTTAAAAGTGCTAAAAGTGGGGCCATTTTCGCATTGCAGAAACGTGTCTACCTCGGATATGCGACTGCTCTGTTCTCGATATATAGCTACATTTGAGGTTGATTTGTTAGTTGGGGTTATCATAATGTTTGAAAATGGAACTCGGATCGTTTGTATGTGTATAATAATGTTGTGTTAAGAAAAACTACTAGGTAAACGGATTTTCATGCGGGTGAAAATGCGTTTAGTAGTTTTTTAGTTTATCGGTTAGGTACTCATACAAGTCAACATACATGGCAGATAAACAGACGAGAGAACTTTGTTTTATAATATGAAGAGAAGTATAGATTATAAGCAGATACATACATATTTTAGAATAAGAAGACTAAGTTTACGATCTGGCACTATTAGAAAAGAGTTAAATTCATGGTGAGAACTCTCAGTAGGGAAGGGCAGAAGGTTGGTTTCAGGATCAACCAAATTAAACAAAGTTTTTTCATACGCGTAGGTATTTACAAGGACAGATACCGTAGAAAAAATCTGGATTTAGAAGGAACAACGTATAGAAAAGTAAATCGGTTCCAGTATCTAGGATGTAAGTACTTAACCTAAGTCACAACGAAATCGACACCCGGATTCACGGGGCTTTAATATGTTTAGCAGCCTTTCACAAACCTCTAGCACAGACTCTAGTATCCAAGGTCATAAGCAAAAAAACCAAGATTCAGATTTAAACTGTAATACGAGCGATCATGATGTACAGATACGAAGCTTGGACCCTGACATTGAAGGAAATTCTAAAAAAAATCTGGGAAGAAAAATTCGAAATTCAAAAGAGAAAAGATTGCCCTCGGAGTGTAGGAAAGAATGGGGAAGTGGAAGACTGTGAACAAACCCAACATCACGACGAGGCCAAATGGGCATGACTTCGTTGGCTATGCTACACTGATAGAATAGTGGAGGATCGGGCGGTTAAAAGGGCGAATATGGGGCGACTGCAGGGTACACGACCGGTTGGGCGCCCTAGATACCGCTGGATTGACCAAGTGCAACGGGACCTGCAAGCCCCTCAATAAGTCGATTGACCGCTAGTGACTTAGGGTAGGGGGCAATGACGTCTCTTGGTGGAAAATAAAAATCGTTGGACGCAGCTTTCAGTAAAATGTTTCTGATTTGTTGGCCTTTTTGATAGGTGATGATAAGGTTACCTACATGTGGCAAGTGACATGTAATTGGTCACACGTGATAGACCACAGGTGCAGGTAACTAGTAATAGGTGACTACATTCCCCGAGCTCAGGAGCTTATTCGCATGAAACTAAAGGACTCTGCTAGTAATTCATAAAGGTTGAAATCCAAAAAAATTGTAAAATAACATCATTTTCTTTAAACCACTCGATTTACAGATAAAGCAAGTCACTGTAATTTAAAATCGAATGCAGTATTTTTTTTTAAATCTCTACCTACAACTACGAACAACATGAATATCTGTCATCATAATTTAATTCATTACAAACCCAAGATAGATAAATAGTTTTGGCGGTAACTCGTTGAGGAGGTGTGGTGCTAAATTTTCATTTTTGTGAAACCTAGTTCAAATGCGTGCAAATTGTTTAATTTCGGGGGCATATTAAATCAATTTAGTCTCGGGAAGGTGTACAAATGGAATAAAAGTGAAAATCAGTGCAAAACATGGACTTAGTGTTGTCTCCAAAGCTCCGTGAAAAATCTTTGTAAATAAATGGCCGCCGTGTTTACAAACGATCTCCTAGACTTGACTTTAACAATGACGACTGGACTGTTTCGATGCAAATAACTTGCATAATACATTAATAATACTTGACACTGGCTAATTTCGTAATGGCCATAATTGATTCACAACCGATAAGAAATAGAAAACCCAAGATAGTTTGTCGGGGCTGCCATTGCCATGCAGCTTTTATAGTTAACTGTTGCTTGAAATATACCTTTAGCTTTATTGAACTGCTACAATTAACGTACAGATAGTAATGGCAGTCCCGACGGACTTGCAATTAGTTATAGTTAGTGTTGCCGATCAATAGTCGACTATCGATAGCATATCGATAGTCTATCGATAGTTCATTAAAAAACAATAGTATCGATAGCCTATCGATAGTATCGATCCTATCGATGGTATCGATACTATCGATAGCTTGGTGTGTACTAATACTATCGATTACCATCAATACTATCGATAGTATCATACATTAAAAATAACTAAACTATCGATAGTATCGATACTATCGATAGTATTGCATGAGAGCACTCGATACTATCGATAGTATCAATACTGTCGATTGTTTCGTACCATCGATAGTGGCCTAAAATTCAATAGTATCAATCATCTTAATAAGTTGCAGTGGGTAGAATGCCAGTGAAGTTTTGTTCAGTGTTGTTTTGTCAACAGTTCAGTGTTGTTTTGTCTAAGTCCAGGTCGACATGCATTATTTGGTTTGCATTGGTTATTCTATCTGATACTTGAACACCGCACTATGACTGATACTATCGAAATTTAAGCAGAAATCGATAATATAGATTAATCGATACTATCAATAGTTAGTTTACTTTTAGTGCATAATACTATCAATACTATCGATAATATTGCTTTTTATTATATAATACTATCAATACTATCGATAGTATCAATAGTATCGATACTATCGATACTATCGATAGGCCTATCGATAGGGTACATGATTTTCGATGTAAACCATCGATAGTGAAACTATCGATATTTCGGCAACACTAGTTATAGTGGCATATTTTTACCCGGCTGCAAAGAAAAGGTTATGTTTTTATCTTGTATACACACAAGATAGGCGCCAAAAACATAACTCTTTGTAATATTATTTAATAGTTCTTATATTCCAAACCATTAGATGGATTTCTTTAATAATTAAGGTATCGTTAGATTCGTCTGATTTCTCAAATGGTTCTAAGATAGGTGACAAAAATAATTACAGGTTTAAAAGAAAAAAAATTAAAGTGGACTATGTCGAGTATCAGGGTATCGTTAAATAGGTACCTATTTAAAAATTATTATTAGGTTTCTTTAATCATTTTTCATTTAATGATACCATTTAGAATCTACATTGATTTAAAATTGGTTAGCAGCCGCCGTTCATAAAAAGACCGCAACCTCTTAGCTCCCTCAATGTATTGATACGACTAAAATACTAACCTAACCTAACCTACCGAATGAAACTATATAAAAACTTAAAAGATAATAAAACAATAAAACAGTCCAGTAGCCACGAAACACAGCTACTTTTACAGTCGGGTCGGGACTCAGTATTAGAATGATGATCTAGATTCTAGGCATTTAATGGGCCCTTACTGTTAAAGTAGCTGTGTTTAGTGGCTACTGGACTGTTTTATTATCTTTTAAGTTTTTATTTAGTTTCATAAGGTAGGTTAAAAAAATACAATTGTATTTTAATCGTATCAATATATTGAGGGAGTTAGGAGGTTGCGGTCTTTTTATGAACGGCGGCTAAAAAGAACATTGTTTTTTTTTTAGTTTTTATTACTTATCTCTTAAATTTTTATTTACTTTTTAAACAGGCGGGGTTTTTAATGTTTATTTTATTTTTTACTAGTTGTTACTCGCGACTTCGTCTGCGTGGAAATAGTGCATAGCTGACTTTTTTGTTCTTTACTCGGGTTCTACTAATGTCGATGAAAAGTAGGTATACCGTGACGTTCTTTAAAAAATAGAACTATCCAATATTGAAAACCTGATATCAATCGGGTAAGTAGATTTTAATTGTATAAAGAACAGACAGACAGACATGAATTTTAAAAATTATATAATTTTGTTCTACTACTTATCCTAAGTCCCCTAGACCACTTTTTTTTAAATTTACTTCCCGAGACATACTTTTTGTCCTCTCTTTCTTTATTATAAGTTTAGATAGATGTTATTCCAGTCGCGAGGTTCAAGAAATCGTTTTATTCCTTTTAAATTACAGCGACTGGACTTATGTAGGTACGTTGCGTCCGTCGTCGTGACACTAGCGCCAAATTTTGCCAAATCCGTTCAGCCGTTTTGCATGTGTGATTGACGCACAAACATATAAACTTTTGCATTTATTATATCTTCGAAATAAGAAGCAGATAACCTTAATTCAATAAATAATTTACTTTTGGACTGCCATCTACCAGTAGATTCAGTCCTTTAACTAGTAGAGATCGATGGAAAACTTGGAATAGGCTTTTCATCACAAAACTCCTGAATATCCTCTCCGCTGCCAGCGCTAGCGCCCCCCGAACCTCAGGTCTGGCTAGCCAAAAAAAAAATCTGGCTAACAATTTGGGACTGTCTGTTAAATTGCCGATTTCTTGATTCTAATGTTTCAAATACCTTAACATTTATACATTTTTGGATTTTCCATGAAATTCCCAATATTTTGAAGTATAATTTTAATATTGTATCTAAATAAAAATGTAAGTAAGTATAGTGTAAAGTCAAAATTGTCAAAAAAATACTCGTTACTCTAAACATAATCGGGTTTATCTTTCAAATGAAAAAACTTATTTAGCTACATGTTGATTTATTTTGACCATAAATCTATTGGTTACATATATTAAATACAAAACAATATTCCCCTATACAATTGTTAGACATAAAAAACAAAAGAAGCAATAAACAATTTTTCCAACAATCACTCGCCGATTTCCAACATGGATGTACAATGTATTTTCGGCTGGATGCGGCATTATTGCAAACATTTGTATACTCAATAAAATTCCAAATAATATTAACATTATTTCTTGTGTCCAAGCGCGAGTTGGACATTATTTTATATTTTTTTTTTTTTTTTTTTTTTTTAATTATTTAATAAAAAAATTTTTGACTAAATTTATTTACCAACCCAACGACACGAGTTAAAATTTGTTTAATTTAATACCAAACATTTTTTTTCCATGCATTGTTCTAATTTGGTAGGTATGTTTTTTTTTCGCTAAAAAAATATATTTAAATTTACTAATTTATAAACACGCGTTAAAAACACGTACACGTACATACCAGTAACTGTTAAAAAATATATATTTCTCAAGTGGGCACATGTCCCATCCAAAAGCCACATCTAGTTTTTTCTAAAACATCTAACGATGGAGATGTCGGTTTACCAGTAGGAGGCGCTATAGTCTATAATTAATCAAACAATTCAACCGAATTTGAATCTTATTCGTATGGTCCTAATTAGTTCGTTTTTTCGCCACCGGCATAACAGAACGTTGTCTTTGTCTTCGATCGAACGATCGATCGATTTACCTGCATGAGGGCGCTAGTGTCTTTAATAATCCAACAATTCAACCGAATTTGCACCTTATTCGTATGGTGATAATTAGTTCGTTTTTTCGCCACCGGCAAAACTGAACGTTGTCTTTGTGACGATTGACCCGCGATTAGAACATTGTGCTTTTACATTGAAATATGCAAATATTACGCCTTTATTCCTATTTTGTAGTAATAATAACTGTAGATTATGAACAATTGCACTTATTTTGACACATTACCATTATCAAACACAACATTTCATGCATACACACCGCTACCAAAGTACGCAGTTCAAAATGCCGGTAAGCTTTATGCAAATTAAAAACCCTTTTTTTTGTAATAAATGGCATAAAAACACCTAAATAGGATTAATATTAGGTAGATTACTTACCCAGGCATTATTTTTAAGCCACAAAACACAAAATCACTAATAATTTTCGACGAAACTGAAAACCACAACACGCGCGAAATGCAGACCGACGAAACTGACGTGTACTTGATTTGACTCACGGAACTGTCAATATACCCCTACTATTGTGAATGTACTGTAGGTTTTTATTTGCTAGCCCTTTTCAACCTCTACACATCAAGATACGTTAAAACGAGATAGATATCTTTGTTAATACGCTACTGTAAAAAATAGGAGTGCCTACTGGCGCGACCATATTACGGTCGCTGAGCAGTCTAGAGTTTTGGCGCGACTCCGTAAAACGGTCGCTGGGCAGCGGAGAGGTTATGTAACGTTACGGATTTCAATTTAGGAAAAGTAGGTTAATTCTTCGTTTGATCAAATCAAATTTAGTGACGGTAAAAATAGATAGACTAAAAGATATAAATAAATTAAAAAACATTGCCTACATTGTTTTAACCATTAAACAATATAATTTAACATGAGTACAAATTTACACATATTATGCGCAGTTCAAAAAGAAATTCGACGTTCTCATTCACGTTTCGTTTTATCTTGCAAACATCCGGTTTAATTTTCCAACAAGTCTAACGTTTGCACTACAGTATCATCAAATGATTCGAATACAATACGATAATATATTTAGACAAACAGTGTTCGTAAATGAACTACTTATCAGCTCTGAAACTCGCAAAGATAAATTTAATATTCAAAACAATAGGTAGGTACTATTTATTTATCGGACTTAAGTAATGAGTTTTGTTATTTCGTAATAAATGATACCTAGAAAAATAATTTTAATGAACTTGGTTAGGTACTACTTTTAATTGTCGTTTTAGTGGGTTTCAATTTGGTTTTACACTTTCTAAGTGTAAACGAAAATTACCTGTCTTGAAATATATGTAGGTAGTACTTACTTACATTTTTACGGGACATTTTTTGTCTAGACTAGACTTTGAATGGCACAACAATTACCTACCGAACTTATTAATAAGCCGAGAATCTAGGAAAAGACCTATAATCAATATTAATTTGTTTTTCTTACATCAATGTACCATTATGACAAAATCAATCACAATTATAGTCAGTGGTCAATAATAGCAGACTATAAAATATCAATATTACAAAACAGATGAGAGTACTACGAGGGTCGCACTGAAAGTTTAAAAAAAAATCAAAAATTGGGCAAAGTGATAAGTAATTTTGTATCATATTCTTTTAGAAAAAGATTAAATTTAAACATCGCTGCATCCGATGGAATGAAAGTAATGGAACCACTGAGAAAAGCACTAGGCATACCCTCTCGTCCTTAGAGGAGTTTTTAGGCCTGGGTCAAATTTTGAAGTATAATTCGGACATAAAGCTTCCTAACCGCTAAATGTTCTTGTAAGATTTTGTGCACTTGACTCATAGCTATGCCAAATCTCGTCAGAATCTGCTCATAGGTCAGATGACAGATCTGTGAGATTAGTGCGGCCACGTTTAAACTTATCAAACCAGTTGTAAACAGTGGCACTAGATGGGGCTTCATCATGAAAGGCTAATCGAATTCTATCATAATTTTCTTGCTGGGTTAAATGACATCGACAGTCATAAAAAAAATGCATAAAAATGTTCTCGCGTAAAATTCAAGCTGACGTGACAAATACTACTTTCAATGTGCTGCCAAATCGGAAAACAAATGACAAATGAATGATTGATTCCTGATTCGGTAAGGACATAGCATGCGGAATGCAGGCGACGTGCAGGAGATGTAGGTACGTTATTTCGTATTCTGCGTTATTTTACTTAATTATTTAAGTAGCCTTCAAATTTAAGGGCTACTTAATTATTTAAATAGCTCCCCTTGTTCCTCAGCCAATCAGTATTAAGGAAGTTATATAATAGATTTTATTTTCACTTATGCAACAAATCGACTTCTGCAATGCTCCTGCACCCCGCCTCCTTGTCGCGTGCTATGTTTTTAAAGAATCGGGCCACCCGTAAAGAGTTATATTTTCAAAAAATATTTTATTATTATGTTGTTTACAAGTGGCCTATTCTAAAAACTTTCAGTGTTGCCCTCGTAGGTGCAGGCTATGCCGGATGGAAAGTGCGGGCGGAGAAGGCTGCTTCCGTTTCAACTCGCCTCGCGCCGCCTCCAGAATTACAAACGAAACCTGATTTCTATCGAGTGGGCCAGCTATTAAAACGCCTACTGAGCATGTGAAAATAAGTATGCCTGTAAAGTTATATGGTGTTTTCAATAACAGGAAATTATTAAACAAAACATGTAGTTTGAAAGGCATATCAACAATATTAGCTTGGTCAAATGATCTAGTTTCGAAACACTAGGTAGGTAGAAAGCAAGTTTAAACTTCAACCGAGACCCCGCAAATGTTCATCAGCGGCTGCTTAAATACTTGTTCATCAGGATGTTTGTAACGAATCCAAATGCTGTAATACCTATTCCTAAAATAGGACAGAGTAGATAAGTTCCTATGTTTATTATAATTATGCAGAATCAGTTCGCAATTTTACGTGTTCGGCGATTTTCAGAGGCTCAAAATATGATAACCCGATATGCTTCATATTGCCTATTGGTTGCTTCCTGCTTTAACTTCAGATGACTTCCTTGATAGCATATTATATTGCTACTAAATTTCGCCCTTTCATTTGACATAGTACCCAACCTTCCACTCGGATACATTTGTCCTATTAGTTTAATGGCAACCTGTAATACTAAGTTAGTTTTATTTCCGACTAGCTGGGTCCTGCGGCTTCACTCCCATAAGTCCCGATACCGAGGGGAAATTTCGATAAAAACTATCGTATGCCAGCACCAAAAAGAACTCTTCAAAATTTTGCTCTCTACCACCATCAATTTTTGCATGCCGAAGATGTTTTTCTGTGAAAATGCAGCTTATTCTAAGTAAGCATTAAGTAACTGATCATTCTAAAAAGGAAAACAAAGGTGTCATTTATTGCCACTCCCGAGTAAGGCCATTGTCACATTTAATTACCGATTGTTCCATTATTAAGAGACTCATATTTTGTAATCTTCTCAAATGGACATTTTAAGAATAGGTAGGAAGTCTTTTTCAATCTTGATTATCTACCTAGATAATTTTTATAGCCACATCTGCCGATAAAATTTATATTATTTTAAACAACCAACGCATTATGATTTATTTATTTTGTCATTGATGCCTCCTTTATGAATGTAAGTCGTACCGTTGTGTGTTCAACTAGGTACCTATACAAAAATATACTAACAATCGTATTCGTAATATAAATATTACTATTATTCATAAAATAGCGTCTATTCGTGGCTTAGCTAATGCTTTGTCTTGCTCTTGTGAGTGATAAATTGATAAATCAACGTCAGCGAAAATGTGACAAAAGCCCAGTCCATTGTTTCTGAGTACGTTTAAAAATGTCTGAATCGCCTGTTAACAATGAAAATGGATATAGGTAGTAAGTAAAGGATGAAAAACTCAGGTATCTAACTCAGAAACGTCATTGCGTGAGGTCTTTTATTATTTTATTATACTGATGAATTCTAGCTTTAAAATTAAATTAACAAGGAACTTTATCTTAGGCTATATTATAAATTGGATAAGACGTCTTATAATTATAATAAAATTACGTACTACTTCATATATCGATGATATCTTATCTCTCAAATATTCCACAGATGTCAAATAGAGTTATGACATCTGTGGATTTGGCTCCACGTTACGTTATCATCTGTCCTTGACACAGAGACGCGGTGCGGGCGTGCACAACGCTCTTATTGTCACTGCAACCTTGCAAAAATTGAGTCTTGCGATAACAGACGCAGTTGTCGTCGGCGTTGTCCCCGCTATTCTACGTTTGACGATTGACCGATGCTCGTACCCGTACTATAATATCTACAAGGTCTTCTCATTAATGAATGAAACCATTGCTACGCTTCTCCATGAAATAATAATTGTACTCAATAAAAAAAACTCGCTAATTGGTAACGTTCGCCATTGACGATGACATTGTGTTTCGTGCCTGTTTACTGCGTGCGCAACGAAATTGGGATTGCTCTTCGATTCGTCTAAATATTTTTATGGACGTATGTGGGCGGTGTGTGGGTATATCAGTCTGGCTGACGAAAGTCTCCAGCGCCAATGACAACCATCGACTGTTGGATTTTTGTACTAAGATAGCTTATGCATGACCGTTACAGGAGGAAAGTGGGTAGTATCCTTATGGGATTACTCTTACCGACCGGAAACCAAAATCCCGGATGCGGCTGTGCGGGGGGATCTCGCCGGAAGCTCGGTAAACGAGCACATCCGCTGCCGCCGCCCGCGCCGCAAAATTTGGCACCGCAAGCGCTCGCAGCCCGCTTCCGGCCTCCGCCCCCCGGACCCCTAACGTCGCTCTCATCCGCGAAAATAGCGGCCAACCGCTCAGTGTACGCGGTTCATTCAGTATGGCCGCCTTCCATTCATAAAAAGGCTAGGCGCGGGCGGTGTGGTGCGCGGTGAAGGGAGAGCGGCTCTCCCGCCAACCCGCGCCCGCGGCCGACGCCAGTGCGGAATGTGCTTGCGAACGGAACGGTCGTTTCGCCGGAGCGTAGCGCTAGCGCTCCCACTTTTCCATTAAAATGTGTATAAGAATAAGTGCAGTGAATCCGCACGAGTTCGGAACGGTAAAGAAAAACGCCGTCGTCGAAATCAGGAGTAGAAATCAACGAAGAACTTCAGCGAGGAAGTGAGTAGCGGCCATATTGCAGTGATAACCGCGCGGCGGGCGGACGAGAATCGAGGCCGGTGCGTGGGCCGCCCCCCGCCCGCGCCAGGTGCCGCTCCGGACCGCGCCGGTCTCATCAACCTTCCCGTGGATTTGCGCGATCAAAATTCGGTGTTTCTGGCTGTATTCTGTGTCTCAGTGAATATTCCGGCGCGGTATCGGAGCGGTATTTTCGCCCGCCTGATCGTTTGATAGCAAAGCAGTGTTGTGTGTGGGACCTATTGGTCCAAGTGCCCTTGTATCACGATGTGTGTAGGAGACGTGTGACCGTGGAACGTCTGTTTTGTAAGTACCTACAAATGGCCAACTGACGTGGGATACCATCGCCCACTATTCAAATGTATCTATCCAACAAAACGCGTAGGACAAAAAATTGAAACTAATCAGTTACCGATTCTAACATCTCACGACAACTCAGGGAGTAGTTTATATATTGAAGAAAAGAAACCGATTTAACGTGAGCGACGAGAAATCACGCCTTAACTCTTGCTTCGTTGGCCACTTCGCCTGCGACAAGCACACGTGCCCCGAATGATCACTGCTTGCTTGTAGAGCGACAGAGAGAACATACTCAACTAACGAGTTAATACTAATGCTTTCATTAAATTACACGATGTTAATCTATGTACTGGTGTATACTTCGTAGAGGTAGGTGAACGTTAGATACATCTAGTAGGTAAGTATGGCAGCGACCTCAAACAAATCTTGAATGAATTTTTATGAACTAAAGATTTTAAATAGAATCGTTTGGCTAACCTTGAAGACTTTAATACCTCTATACATACATAGTAGACATTGTGTTGAATTAGAATCTAAATCAAATGAATGGTGCTTGTCTACTTATCGTCATTCACTGACAAATGCCTGGGAAAATTATATTTTATTTGTACAACGTATAGCAACAGTATACATTGACAAATAGTTTGATAACATGAAGCATAGCACAGATAAAGAATATATTATTATAAACAATAGCAATATAAACTTTTAATAATATCTTGTAACGAACTTTACCGATAACAAGTAATTTAGACAAAACAAAACACATACATTTATTTATTGCTGGTGTAACGGCATTTCGCCTCCTACATACCTATCTACAGTTTTTTAACCAAAACGATCATTGCTAACCAAGAATATAAAACGGCAATATTTTTATAGTATTCACATTTACAAAATAAATACGAATCTAGGTATAATTAATGCTATAATAGACTTATTCAAAGTATTAGAGTTAAAAATGGATGAGGTTTATCAAAAATTCGCATCAAATGATAAATACTACGTTAATGAATATTTGCCACAAACGTACATAGACGATATTGATTTATGACATCTACGAAATTAAATTATTGACAAGAAAATTGTGTCAACTACTTATTAGGAACTTATAAGACTGTGTTTTATGCACCTAAACAGGATAAAAAAACCGGACAAAGTTTTAAAACAATGTTGAATTCATCTCATGAAACGTAATCAATGGATGCATTAGCAACAGAACTTGTTTAAAGAACGTGCACCGTGTGAAAATACAAGACATGAAAACAACTCGCAGCTTGCAGCAAGTTCTGCAACATAAAAAGTTGCAGACTGATCTCGCTGTATTTAACGGCTATTCTAAGAAACATGCAGGCATACATAAATAGATAATTAACTTGGATTCAACAGATGATGATTTCTAAATAAAAGATAATTTTTTGTGTACCTACCCTCAAGTAATTATTATATTGGTAATATACAGTTTACAGTCTTTATTAAACTAATAAAGACAAATTACATATCAGATTTATCTACAAAGCACTTACCTACTTATTTATTTATAAGCATCATGTGAATGTAAGTGTATCTTTAAATCGTATTAGATATTCATTCATAAACAATGCAAATGAGATATGATATGCAACAATGTCGCAGAACAATATTATGCAGAACAGATTAAATAAATGCGTAACGTAAACAAAATCCAAGTAGGTAGGTTTAGGAAAATACGAAAACGTTAAGACACTGAAGTTTTCGAATTTGAATTGGGAACAGAAGCTAAATTATTAAAACGTTTACAACTTCAAATGAACTACTCACCGCGGTTAGAAATATAAAAAGTCTGGTTTGGCATAGAGATAGTAGGTATAAGTAGCAAGTAACGTTAGATTGAATCCCAACCAAATAATTTATAAACTGACATACGTCTGCGAACATTGGAAAATAATTAAGTAACTTAATGAATGTCATTTTGAATATTAAAAACTTCAAGCTAGTTAAACCAGTAGTATTTTCTTAAATAAGAAATAAAATATATTTAAATTTGTAATGACTGCTGACCTACGACCGAAATTGATAGAGGTGAGATAACACATCGTTTTAACCGATAAGTACCTTTAAATACGCAAACATTTAACAAACTAAAAGGAACTGAGACTCTTGGCTAGTGGAGATTTCCACAATATTTAAAAGGGTATTGGTTTTACACCTCAGAGAACGATAGAACACATGATAAATGTGGAAAATCGCGATGGTGACACTCAGAGAATTATTATATGTCAAAATTTGCCATATTTACTTAAATGTTCTTCTTCATACCAATGGCGTTTGAGTGAATGCCACATTCACCGAGAAATAAATGGCCTCCATCAACTCGCTCCTAACATAATTTAAATAAATAATTGAGAAAATCAAGCATTACCGTTTAATATTGGTTTATTTGTTTAAAAATAAATAAATATTGCACGACATTGCACACAGCGCAATCTAGCTCCAAACTAAGCACTAAGCTTGTACTATGGGTAACTAGACAACGGATATACTACATATTTTACTTTTTTTTGTAAATACATACATATTATACATTTCTATAAATTGGTTTATTCGCGATCGAATTAAGAATCAGATTAAAGAAAATCACAAATATTCTTCCCAATAAGTACTTAATTCTATAACTATGGAAGATTTCTCTATTAGTTTGATTTCAAAATCGAATCACAAAATATTGAATTCATATTGTTAGGTTAAATAGAAACCATCAATTTATTGTCTTTGCAAGGTTTTAGCCATTATGTAAACTCACCGAAATAGTGAATATAATTTCATAGCCACTACAATACCTACATTAGTTATTTTTACAGAAGGTAATAAAAGTTAGTTTTGAAATGAAAAAAGTGTAACGTAAAAATATTTAGTTTCAGTGAATTTCTAAAGAATCCTGTCGATTTACTACCAATAAGTCTGTGTGCGGACTGGGTTATTTTTAGAATGTTATTTGAGTCTCTACCTACATTATGTTTGCTCAATTAAGATCAATTGAAATCTCCGAGGTAAGAAATCCTTTGAGTAAAGGTACCTTCAGCTTCGGTCCTAGGCAACGGTTGCCTGGAAATAATGAATGTTATTAATTACTAGAGAAGGCAGCATTAAATAGTTTTAAAACATTTTTAACGATAGGGTTAGAATTAGACATATTGCCGAGACAATTAGAACTTATTCCCGAGACAGATTGTCTACATTTAATTTCTGTACCTGAATTCCGACTTTAATATCGGAATTGCTCTCGTGCTTGTGCAATTCGAAAGTTCTTCTTCTTCCCGTATGCCGCGATTCTAACGCTCGTGGAGACGGTCCCTTAGGCCTAAGGTATGTATGTTGGTGAATCTATAAGGCTTACAATAGGGTATTGGGGACGTAGGCGTTTTATTTTAAATCAACAACGCGAACACCAAAGTAAAATCTATAAATAATTATTTAATAACGTGGGTATGAGGTTGTTTGGTTTTGGAAATTTTTCATCGTACGCACTGTCGAAGAGAAATTCATTTTCTTGAGGTAGATAGGTACTGACTTACCGCCGCACTCAGAGACGTTTAATGGTTGATTAAACTGTCAGTAATTGAAGATTTTACATAGAATTCATTACTTAATAAATAGCCTTTTCGTCTAATTATAGACGATTTATCAGCACAAGCAACTTTTAATCCATGCTATTTTTTTTTTATTTATGAATTAAACGGTACTTAAAAAACATTCAAACATAACTTAGCATAGCGAAACCACTAAGGTTTATATATAATACTAAGTATAATTAAGCTAACGTCGCGTCATCAATTTGATACTTTTATGGCGCTGTATGTCCGGGACACTGTTAGGAGTAGGCTTGCCCAGCACCTACACCACCCTCTCAGCCTAGTAAGCCATGCCCAGAGGAAAGAACTGGTCAATACGTCTGGAGCTAACTAGCCCGTGGGTTTCCTCGCGATGTTTTGCTTCACCGTATGAGCGATGTTATTAACGCACATAACTTTTCAAAGAAACAGACATTGGTGCGCGGTAAGCCGGTAATTCATATTCATTACTTAGTGATAGTTTAATCAACCATTAAATGTCTCTGGATGCGGCAGTTAAATCCTTAAGTAGATCAGCAGTGCATAATTATGTTTATCAATATCAATCAATCATACATACAATACTGTTAATTCTGTTACTCTACTAACATGATTGTATAGGTACAATGTATTTTGAACTACTTCTGTACTACTCAAATTACTCATTTACTGGTTACTTTTTGAGTGATATTCATAATTTATAGGTTTGAATAGGTATACCCATCTATCTACTTATAAAATTAAAATAAGGTATTTTAACAGTTGTAACTTGTATAATTAACTAAATCATAGCAATTTTAAGTAATAGTGGGTTGTGAAATAAGAGATATTTGATCTATCAAAAGTGATTAACGTGGGTTCGTTGTGGATTACTATGTCGTAATTCGTTAATTTTCAAACAAAGTTAATGATTTTTTATTGAACCTATTTCATTCATTTGCTATATCAAATGAATGAAATAGGTTCAATTTCATCATTAGGTAAATTCAACAAACCACATTCACTTAGTTTTTTATAGTCACTTAATATTGTGCTAGGTGATACTAGGCTAAGAAATAAATAAAAATTAGGTGACTTGGATTAATTAAACGTCTCGTGATGAGTGATAACGGAAAACAGCGAGAAAACCCGAGTCTTAAAATCCCGTACAATGGTATTTCTAATTTAGTGGCTACTTACGGAAAACGCCCATTGAAACTTTTGTTTTAGGTAATTTTAATCTAATGGTCGAGATCTTTGAAATTAAACTAAAACTTTTTAAATGTGAGCTGCATTTTTTTGTATTAGGTGTTGGCTGGGTGTGCAATACTGAGAGTGTTAGGTTTTAATTCTGAGATAGTTGTAGAATTGAATAAAGCTATAAGTACCCAACCGAAATTAACGTATTATTACACCTACACGTTCGATAATTTTAGAAAATTTAAAAATAAAATTATAAAGGTAATGTTTCTGTTTGTTGCTCTGGATGCAAAAACCGATGAATTGGTTTCCGGAAACAGTACCTATGTAAATAGCTGGATTAAGTCATACTCTACTTTTTATTAAAACATTGGGACCCAAATGTCCCAATGTTTTAATAAAAAGCAAACCCACGGGATGATTTACGCAGGCAACACCGCGGGGCGCTCCTATTAAGTAATAAAGGCTTCCAAACGAAAATTTAAAATGATAAAGCTTTTATACCACTTAGATGAAATGTTTAGAATTACACACATGCAATATATGCCACGTGCTGCGTGTAGGTACATTTGAAAAAGTACGTCTAACCCGAAATGACAGTAAAGCTGTGTTTTCACTACGTAAGTAGTGTCTCGAAAGTTATACCCAGTCAACTTAACAAATTAGTTTTTTTTTGCATTGAAGACTATAACTATTTGCGTCTCAGTTCTGAAATGAAAACATGGCTTTACTGTTGAATCTTAACTATATTTGGTAGAGCTGTTTGAATATGATTGAAAATATTTTTGAACACTAGAAAATATGATAAGCACATAACTACGACAACTTACAGAATACTCAGCTATTAGATAAAACGGTCTGTTTTCATGATACAGTAGTTTATTTGAGTCGAAACTACGATGGCACATGAAATTATGTAGGTAGATGCTTAGGGCAACACGAAACATATACATTTTAGACTATAAAGACTCACAGGTTGAAACATTAGGGACATCACAACGCAGGAGGAGCAATCTGCGTCATAGCAGTTTACTAGCACGAGACCGGAAGATGCATTATGTTTTGTATGTCAAAATGGAAAGTCCACCATTTATGGATAATAAAAAAAAATTGTTTTAAAGAAAAATATTTTCTGGACAAGTTCACGATAAATAGTCATACATCACATAAGACAATAAGAACGAGAAGTTGACACGTGGATTATTGTCTACGTTCTGAAAGATAAAACAACACTAAAATCAGAAAATGCATGAAGTGACATAAAAAAAAAAGATAAAACCTAAGACTCAAATGCTTCCAAAACCGCGACCAGTGATAGATGCAGCGACATTAAACTGTTGCAGCGCTGAATGTGTAAATGAAATCTTTATCTGAAATAATCTGATCTATGAACTGCATAGTACATTCGTTGGTTAGGGACCTCAAGTGTGCTAGTCATTTACGAAGGGGTTTTCGAACCTTAATTTAAGAATCTGGGTAGAATGTATTAAGGTCGTTGTTTTATATTTCAGTTACGTATCAAGATGTATTTAGTAAAGTGCAAAATAGAATAATAGTTAAGTAATTAGTAGTTTTTTTTATCACGGACAACAAATTTCTTTATGTTGTCCTTACCACAATATCTTGAGTTCGGCATAGTATGGCTTCTTCATTGATCACCTCTATTAGTCGTCTTCTCATAGTCATTTTCTTTATTTTTTATCTTCATCATGGTTACATCCATCATAGTTTTGATCACCACTGCGTGCATTCCCGCATCATCCTTTTTTCTCCTTGTAATATAACGGACACTTGGCCTGATTTGTCAATAAATTCAACGAAATGAAATGGGAATCTTCTTTTCCGAGGTGTAGCCACCTAGTGTTATGAGTTTTCTAGTCGCCCTAATACCTCTAAACTGACTTAACGAATGCTATCAGATTTAACAATTGAAGCATACTGATTAACGTACCTTCCGAAGCAAAGAGCCTTTAAGTACCTCTACTGTTCTTTTTAGGTAGTGCATCATTGTTTAGTCAAATCAAATTGTGTTTAAAGGGAAATAAATACGAAGTAAAAAGAGACAAGGAGTGAATACGGCCTCTGTTGCGCGGCGGGCGAAGGCCCGACTGCAATGTAGAAGGTTACAAGTTCGGTTCCCGCCCGGTGCAAAAATTTATGCTGTAAAATAAATATTCGTATCTGGTCTGGGTGTATTTCCATGTATAATTTGTATGTATTTACAAAAGAAAAATAAATATAGGTAGCATATCCGTTGTCTAGTCACCGTAACACAAGCTTAGCAGCTTATCATGGGGTTAGATGGTGCTGTGTGTTGGTCACAGAATTTATTTATTATATATCCAAAGAATAGTAAGTAGGTAATAATTATTTTCAATGAACAGTAAGATCCTCCCTCCCGTGATATAATTTAATGGTTGCCTTGTATTAACGTAAAATTCAGTACCTAGGTAAAAGTTAAATAAGTAAGCAACTAAGCAGTTTTTGTGAATAATCGTTGTACGTTACAAACACATGTTCATTCAAGACGTCGCGTTGTGGCGTTATAAAAAAACATAACACTACCTTGGGCAGTCGTGTAAAAAAGAATAATTAACATAAATGGGCTTAACAGTTCACGATCAGTGTCCTTTCTATCCATGCAAGGGAAGGGTTGTTTTTCCGCAACTATTTTTGTCCATTTCTTAACATAATATTATAATCTTCAAAACCACTAGACGGGTTTATTTATCAGAAATTAACATAAATGGATTTAATAACAGTTCAATAGTAACTGTCCAGTGTCCATATCAACGGACCAAATCGAACACAATTAAGCCTACAAGTTTCATCAAAATGTTATGGGCAAAATGAGTGGAGTCGCTGAAGACAGCTCATCCGTTCCAGATGCCCAACCATTAATGAGCACGATCCTTAATCATGAGGGACAGACTACAAATAGTGAGAGAGAGAAAAGAGAAAGTAAATGTCCTAAGGATCACCACGTCTTTAAAAGAACTTTAACTATTATTATCATCGCCCTTTTAGTCTTCAGCCGATCAGAATAAGCTCCAGTAAAATAATAAATAGGTAGAGATTGGTTTCACTTATTTATTATGTATAGATTAATGATACACACCGTTCAGTTTGCCATTGATAGGTACTTACAAAAATTGACTTTAAGCCAAGTGTTTTTGAAAATGTTAAAATAATGTACCAACTACATTCATTTCAAAAATACTTGGTTGTTTTTCTGAAAGAAAAGGAATGGAAGGAAGTGATAAATTGATCTTGGTGCGCCACTGATGAATCTGTAGGGCATCGATTGCTATTCTTGCGAGTTGACTAACGTATTCATCGTAATTGTTTCAGGTGGGGACGATGAGGGAACAGGAAGGCGACGGCCCGGAGAGCCGTTAGCCGGACTCGATGGATGAGTATGGCGGGCCGGCGGCGCCGCCCCGGCCGCCCAAGCCGGCGGCGCGCGTCCACAGGCCGACGGGCGCGCGCCAGCCCACCGTGTCTCTGCTGCGGCCGCGACCCGAGAACGAGCGCGAGCGCAACGCGTACGTGGAGGCTCCGCGGCGCACGGCGTGTGCGCTGCCGAGCGGCGGCGGCGCGCACTCGCCCGCGCATGTGCCGCTCAAACCGGTGACGACGCAGCCGGCCGCCGCGGGCGACAAGCGGCGCGCCGGCCGCCCCGCGGAGTCGATCGTGTGCGAGCAGTGCGGCCGGTGCCGCTGTGAGCAGTGCGCGCGCCCGCGCCCGCTGCCGCAGCGCTGGCTCTGCGGCTCGTGCCTGTGCAGCGCCGAGGCGTGCGTCGACTACGCGTCGTGCATGTGCTGCGTGAAGGCGGTGTTCTACCACTGCGGGAGCGGCGAGGAGGAGGCGGGCGAGCCGTGCGCGTGCGGGCCGCGGCTGGCGTGCGTGGGAGCGCTGGCGCTGCCGCTGCCGTGCCTGTGGCTGTACTGGCCGCTACGCGGCTGCGCGGCGCTCGGCGCGGCGCTGTACGCCCGCTGCCGCCGCTCCGGCTGCCGCTGCCCGGACCCTCCGCCGACGCTCTCCAGTATTATCTAGTCCCGCTCGCGGCGTGCTCCGCCCGCGCGCTCCCGAAGCACGCTCGCGGCTCGCGGCTCGACCGGGCGAGCGGGACGGCTCGCGACTCGTGACCGCCTTGTACAAATATTTATTGGCGAGCGACGTGCTTCGGTTAGCGCGGGGGTGGGTGGACTAAGCTCATCGCTCAGTGATCGCAGTGCCTGGTTCGTGTGGTGTGTGGTAGCGCGGGGCCGCTGGGACGACCGCCCCGCGCGCGACTGACTGAATCCTCAACGAGTACCTTGTAAATATAGTTGTATAGTGTGAATGTACGTGAACGTGTCGCCCGAACGCCGAAAGTCTCAAATTTTATTGAGATCGTAACGTGTCATAAGAAAAAACGTTAATGTTAACGTTAGTATTTTGGATTCCAAACAAATCCAGAGAAGATTAAGAAATGAGATATAAAACATACTTATTAAGATGTAGATAATTTACCATTTATTTATTAACTGAATTTGTATTTATTTGTAAATAAAACGACGACATTATATTATAAATACGAATGTTTACTACATTATGGTGTTTTTTCTAAACTCTCTCTCTTGTCATTATCAAGCCACTTGCACAAGCGAGTTTCTTTTAATATAAAGCAACCAAAATAATTAGGTATGAAAAGGCAGCATAAGCAAAATAATGTTATCCATAGCAGATAAAGCAGCTTAGTTCAAAAATATTTTTTTGATTTTTATGATCAGCAATCTAAAAAGTCATAGCAAAGATAATTATCAAGACATCACTTACCATAAGTAGGTAGGTAGGTTCTTTTCAATAAATATCAACAATAGTAAAGTAAAAGTTCAAAGAAAGTCATGTGTGTAAGTCACAGCTTATTGTCAGCTTATTGCTTGTTGTCCCTTAACCCCGATGATGCTTAGGTGGAGATTGTCCATAATCTGGCAATAAAGGCCCCTATGCATGGACTCATCTTTTGTCACAGAAGCAAGACAAAACATCAAACCATGCATAGAACCGTTTGTGAATATGGCTAATAGACTACAGTGACAGCTGAAGCAAAAATATTTCATCAGCATTTGACATTCTTGTTGACTATGAAACCCTAAAACAATGCATCAATTGACCGCAGAGCTGCAAATAATGTGGGCCTCCATACATCAGAGAAACTCTGGTGCATTCAAAATGGTAAGTTGTAAGTTACATTATTAATATGATGATAGGGTAAGCTAGTTACAAATTTCAATCACTGTAGAATTGCTAGAACATAATTTCTTCTATGGTTTTCGCGATTTTGCATAATAAAACACTTTATTTATCCAGTTTTATCGCTTTTTTATTCATTATTTGAACCGAGCTTTCGCCAACTTTACAGTTGGCTTTTTCAAGGTTGACTGAGATGTAATTTGTCTATTTTTAACATTCTATAAAGAATGAATTCCTTTTAGACTGTAAAGTTGGCGAAAGCTTGGTTCAAATAATGAATAAAATCGCGATAAAACCGGATAAATAAAGTGTTTTATTTTGCTAGAACATTCTTGAAAAAGTACAAAGTTTATTTAACATGTGGAAGAAATACTAGTGGTACACGGTACACCACTAGTATTTCTTCTACATGTTGGTTGCTTTTAAGAGGATTTGTTTGCCAGGATATTGTTTACCTACTTTAACAAGGGTACCTACTTCAAATCTGAATAAATCCCACATAAAATTTCATGTTTATTGCTCAAGGTTTTATCATTGTACTGGTGCAGCAAACAAGGGACACAGGTTTGAATCCTGTCAGGGGAGAATTTTTGAAATGCATTTCTCCTAGTGAAATATTTACAAATCATGCTTGTGTTAATTACATAGTTTTTAAATATATTATTCAGATTACATATTTCTAATAATGCAGTTTATTTAAAAATTGTGGCTCACAGCTTTCCATATTGAAGTTTCTAAAAACATAACACTTCCTTTGGCATTCGTATTAAATAAAACCCTATTTAGTTGAAGCCCGTTGTTTTTAAGAAGTTACATTGTTGCACATCAACATTCATTTAGCTATGTCTAGGTATTTGTCTGGTATTTTTTAGTAAATCGATTTATCTGTTCTAGCTGTGTATTATTCATATAGGTAGGTAAGTAAGCAGGTGCTTACATTATAGGTAGGTATTAACATTATAAAGTTTATTTAGTCTAACTATGTAACAAGTCAGAGTTGCAAATAATTAATCAAGGTAAGTACTTACTTACAACTGCTGTTGCAACTATCAGTATGGAGACTTGATGGAGACAGGTCAAGTTTTGACTCTAACTCAAGCTACGGCTATTGCAAACTAGTAAAAATTTATAGTTGCGGTGTGGTGATAATTCCAAGTTTTGAATGATATCATCCAGCCTAGTAAAAACCTAAACGCATTTTAGAAATCTATCATAATAAGCTAGGTACTTACCGACAAGATCCCACAAAATTTAGGCATTCTCAAGGCAAGGAAATACTTTGAATTGTTTTTTATAGGTAGGACAAAAAATAACTTCTTCATATTATCAACCGGATACTAGTTCCGGTTTCGAAAAAACATTAGAAAAACATTCCACAACACACGCCCACAAGCCAAATCGGACCATTATTATTTCTTATCGGTTGTGAACCGATTATGGCCATTAGGAAATTAGCCAGTGTCATGTATTCTAATATATTATGCAAGTTATTTGCATCGAAACAGTCAAGTCGTCATAGTTAAAGTCAAGTCTAGGGAATCATTTGTAAACACGGCGGCCATTTACAAACAATCTTCACGGAGCCTTGGAGA
Organism: Idaea dimidiata; assembly: GCA_949358125.1. Classification (NCBI taxonomy): domain Eukaryota; kingdom Metazoa; phylum Arthropoda; class Insecta; order Lepidoptera; family Geometridae; genus Idaea; species Idaea dimidiata. The sequence goes on along the minus strand of OX442339.1, from coordinate 5,303,805 downwards.
CAACACTAATTTAATGTTTTGCACTGATTTTCACTTTCATTCCACTTGTACACTTTCACGAAACTAAATTGATTAATATGCCCCCGAAATTAAACAATTTGCACGCATATGAACTAGGTTTCACAAAAATGAAAATTTAGCACCACATCTCCTCAACGAGTTCCCGCCAAGACTCAAATCGGACCATCAATTGACAGATCTGTGATGATCTTATTTATTTCTTAGCAGTTGTGAACCGATTATGGCCATTAGGAAATTAGCCAGTGTCAAGTATTATATTATGCAAGTTATTTGCATCGAAAAAGTCAAGTCGTCATAGTTAAAGTCAAGTCTAGGGAATCATTTGTAAACACGGCGGCCATTTACAAACATTCTTCACGGAGCTTTGGAGACAACACCAAGTCAATGTTTTGTACCGATTTTCACTTTCATTCCACTTGTACACCTTCACGAAACTAAATTGATTAATATGCCCCCGAAATTAAACAATTTGCAAGTATTTGAATTAGGTTTCACAAAAATGAAAATTTAACACCACATCTCCTCAACGAGTTCCCGCCAAAACTCCTGTGATGATCTGTCATTTTGTGGTTTTCTGTCAAATATTTTCTTTCTATGTACGCGCGTACGGTCAGCAATAAAAGTTAAGATTTAAATCTATCAACATTTCATTAGTAGGTAAGTATATTATTTTTATACAAAATTGTTATAGATTAAATTAATTAAAAAAATAAAAATAAAAAATTAAACTTGAATTTTTTTTTATGAAAGTTTTAAAAAGTTTTATTTGAAACAATAAAATCTTAAAAAATTTAATGAGTCAGATACCAAGATTCAGACATTACTTAGTCACGTCTATCATACAAACTCGTCTGATTAATCAAAAGCATTATTAAGCAGACTAAAATAAAATTGTGGGGCGCTTCCAATCATCACATCATCAATGCAAAATATCACTTTATATTTTGTTCGATAGGTGCGTCATTTTAAGCGTGCGTGGTGCGCCCCGTGGATTAATTAGTCTGATCAATGCTCTTGATTAATCAGACGAATGGGTGTGTTGGATGGGTAACGGTCATCCGTTACCCATCCAACATAAAAATGGGCAGATACTAGGATCACTCATGTGATACCTAGTATCTGCCCAATTTTTATTAGTTTTAGGGTTTCGTGGTTATCAATAAATCCGTGTCATGTCCGTCTGTCTATCTGGCTGTCCGCGGCTAGCTCAGAGACGTTTAGTACTAAGAAGGTGTTGTAAGCATATTTACCACGGCATGAGAACAGTACCTACAATAAAAAAATATATATACTTAAACGTTTTTAAGGTAGGTACCTTGCGAGGGTAAATGACCGACCTGATACCACTGACCTATCGATCGAGCTATTTAAAAAGAAGTTGAAAATTATACGTCACTTGATTCGCCCGAATGGATATTAAATATGCGTTTAGGTACAGACTTTTTGTCCTATCTTCCTTAATTTTTAATATAAACCAGCTAGATAAATCACGAAACAGGCTCTAATGGATTTTCATCTCTAGCCTTTATTATTTTAGTATTAATCATGTATACTTGTCCTTCCACTTTTTTATTCAGATTAATTTCATTATTTTAGGTTCTATACCACGGAAAAAGTACAGTTGCAAATAACAGATAGTAACGCCTTATACGTAAATTAATCAAGAACAACAAAAGACTACATTGGAATCTATAAAAGTAAGCCGTAAGTGGGTACTTAAGGAAAAATGAAAAAGCCTTACAGCTTAAGCGTCATTGATCGCTAGTGACCTATGATACAGAGAAGATCGATCATTCGAGGAATCCGAGCCATTATTAAGTTGATATGTGGGAAGAGCTGCCATACTTTGTGGGTTCCAATGCACACTATAAACGAGTCTCTCGCTATTTCACTGTCAAATCTTCCTAGTTATCGGCCACATTCCCTGACCTATGGCTTGAGATGAATCATGATCAGGTAGTTTGATTTTATTGAATGTAACGAAACGAAGAAAAATTAAACATTTAGAGCTCATGTTATTTAAATCTGACTATGATTAATACAAAATATCAATACCTACCTCAAAATTAAATACTGGCCACCTACTAAACTTAATAGACATCAAATTTTGATCGATTTTTGAGAGAGAGGAGATTTGTACTCCCCTACCCGACCATCTTACATACAATAAAAACAAAGTTTCAATGGCTTTTTGTCAGTGGTAAAACATTCCTATCGTATGACAAACGCCATTGTGTTTTTGAAGTTGGATGTTAACCATGTTCGTAATAAATAATTGAATAAAAGACAAAATAACTGAAATTATCAATACCAATTATATTTATTACTAGTACCAACTTACAATCATTTTCTTTAAGTAACTTTATAAGAAAACGATTGTAACGAGAAAATAAGTTTAAACCGCTATTAAATCGATTTAGATAGGTAGTTATTTAAATTAAAAGCTCTACTGCAGTCTAGTAATATGTGATCATTCACACAAGGTCAAAAGTTTGGCGATAGTGAAGTAGCTACACGAATGTGACCGTGTTGCATTGAGCGCACACTGATAACGGGTCATCGCTCAGGAAGTGAGCTGGCTGCGCGGGCGGCGTTTCAAACACCATTCTGCATCGAGTAGATAACAGTTATTGGGTAATCGGTAATTATGACCAGTGTTGGTCGCTAGCCTAACTTAAATTATAACAACTTAAACGTTTAAACCAGACACACAATTTAAAATTTAGAGCTGTGTGTGTATGTACTATTGATACAGACGTCAAAAAACTGCAATTTCTAGAATTCTGAATTAATTGAAATAACTATTATAATCTGGCTAGTCAGAAATATACCTAAGGGAAACATAAACTATAGAATGCTTTGTAAGAAAATAAAACAATGTTTTGATAAATGATACAGGGTATTGATGAATTTTAGAAGAAAAATATCATGACAGTAGGTATGCGAAATGTTAAACCGCCGTTGGGTCGCGGCATTAACGATTCATGGGACTCAATTCTTTTCTCATTTGAGATTCTTGACGTCAAGCCGGCACATAAACAGCGTCCACCGAACGATAACATAAATCGATTCATTCATACGACTATGACGTTTTGCTCCATCAATCAAACTACAATACATAAAAGATGAAGAGCAGAGATCAGTAGAGGAAACGGTTTTCACTGGGATTCTGACGTCATTACCGCACATTTTATTTAAACTATTACTTTCTTACATTGTACACATTTGATTACTAAACGCAAAGAAATAGTGATTATTGACCCTGTAGGCGAACTCTCCTTCAAGTCTGACAAAAAATTGTATTCGACCTATAATGGAGAACCAACTATTGACAGACGAAATATTTTTTTAACGTCTGTTAAAAGCAGCTGAGAAGAAGTAGAGAAGCTTCACTCGCTCGTATAGATTCTAAACTAAGTTAACGTTGACAATAACGGGACATTAACAAGAAGTATAGTTAACTTATTATCTCGTCGTCGTAAATTGGCGAGTTTGCTGGCAATGGTCACCGGGTCACGGGTTCACAACCAGGTCCAGATAAAAATGGTCTCAATCACGCGTCGATGTCGAACAAATAAATAACTAGGGTACACATCGTCTGGATAGCAGTCAGGCATAATTAAAATTGACAGCTAACCGAAATATTTTTAACATTCTGGATGACTTTAAATCGTAACTCCTCCCCATAATAAAATAGTAAAAAAGGATGATTATTTAAATTATTCTGAAAATTTTATGACTGATTTTGCTTTCACCTAATGAAATAGGTCTTACAAAACCAAAGATACTGCAGCGCAACGGTGTAGCAATTGACGCCAACGCGACGCCTTAAAATGAAATACTTAGGTACTTACTTACCTGCCAATACTTGCGAAAGTAGCAATAAGTACCTACCTAATAACAATATTAAATTTTCTGTGGGCTAGGTAGGCCTGGCACCTACGGATTACTTACATTTGATTAATATAGTTGCGTCTAATGACGTTTATTATTTTAAAATAGATTTTACAAATCTATTACCTAAGTACTTAGGTAGGGTAAAAGAAGAATACTTGATAAATTAGTAAGCAAACAGCTATGTAGTATATCAAGTAAATTATTTCTTCTCGTAAGAAGAATATTATTAGTCAAAGAAGAAATGGCAGAAAAGTCAGTTAATATTTCCGACCGCACGCGCACGAACTTTTTATTCCAACTGTACCTCGACGTACAGTATTTTTACCTGTAAAAATGCGTCTCTTTCTGTTTTTTTTATTTGATATTGGTAATTTGGCATGCGAAGATGTAGACCAAGAGTCCGTGAACGCCAGACCTTCGTTATTTTGTAAAAGCTGTTTACTTGTCAGCACATGCTTCCAACACGTGGCGGCGGATACAGGGTATTAAAAAAAATAGCTCCAAAAAATTCATAAATTTTAATAATCGCTATTACAAAACACAAGAAGTGATACCTATACTTACCTAGGTTCTTACTATAAGTAGGTATCACTTCTTGGTAACTGTGCCTGTGGTGTTACCTAAGCGGGGAGTGGCTAAGACCTCCGCGCACTCTCCGAACTATAAGCTGTATTTATCTACCGAAAAAGGTGTTAATAGAATTATGTAAGCAGTTAGCTAGGTAGGTACATCTACAATACGAGTCGAGTGTAAATTCCATGATAGCTTTGTACGTAGGTAATCGGATGTGTGAGCGGACGCGCGTCCGGCGGACATGGCCGGCCGCTCGACGCTGCCCGCACCGCCCGTATCCGCCCCAGGATACTGTCGAACGATATACCAAGTAGGTTCCAGTACCTACCTAGGTAACTGTATACTAACGGACGTATTCAGAAATGTTTCGGGGGGAAATACTCTTGGGTGCGTGGTCCAGGAGCTGACGTGCAGGCTACCATGGCCGCCGCGCCGCGCTGGTCAATGAAGACGCGTTGCATAGAAATTATCAGTACCTAAACAAAAGACGATTGAAAGTTTTTACATATCTCTGGAATAATCCTCATTTCTTCTTTAGGAATGAAACAATTTCGTAATAACAAATTGTTTGAAGTGCCAAATTTGATATCTGTGGAACATAGCTGGTCCATTTTGAACGGTCTTCTTTCCGAACACTTTGACTTTGGTAGCTACGTAGGAAACTTAGATAAAAAAGCTCTCCTATCAGGCGGCCTTTTTCCTTTTAGTTTTTAATAGTCAGAGACCAGTCTGAGACCAGTCCTGTTCTAATCTTTGCTAATATTTAAGGTTAAAATACTTAGGTATTTAAGTATAAAGCAAAATCTATCAAAAACTAAAATTATAAAGCCAAATATAGTTAGGTCAAGTTAGGTATAGGTAGAACCGTCAACTTTATTGATAAAATAAATTCTAACTTAGAACAAGCATCGCCAGTAGATTAACTTTGCTATAACGTGGATTCATTCAACTCGTCGGCTTACGCACCAACCCACCCCTCTCTATCCGTCCACCCTCGCCCATCATTACTCAATGAACAACTGCAGTGCTGAACGAAAACGTTTCAAAGAAAAACGAAGACACGACGATAATAAAAACGAGAAAAAAACATTTTTGAATACATTTAAAAAAACAATTCGGTCACAACAAGGTGTCTCGGCTTTGAACTTTATAAAAAAATTCAAAAAAAAAATTGTTTACTTACATCGGAAAGAGTTTATTAATAGATATTATTATGTAATTGTGTAAAATGTCACAGTGCGGCCTAAGAAAGTATGGAAGAGTGAGGTTCTCCGTTTAACTATTTTGAGTGTATACCTATAGAGATTGCTCCCTGTTCACCTTAGACCGAGAAAGTCCTAAAAACCTAGATTGTTACAAATATTTCTTGATTTACTTAAAATACTTATTTGTTACGTACTTAACTGAATTTCTTTGCGTATTTTTATAGTCTCCCCAGTCCTTAATGAGAGAAGCCGAGGTTATAGCTTTGGCGAATGGCCAATTTTGCTTTATATGCCTTCTAACTCCGTAAACATCTTCACTATGTATACCTACCTACTACATATGAGTAAGTACGTACCTATGTCTAATAAGTTGAAAAACAACGAAGTACCTACTTATTTCGCTAGATTTTGAAGGTTAGCGTAGCCGGGTAAATCTACACTCAATACCTATAGAATATCTTACCTCCACCTGCCTGAATTTTCAAGACAAATAATCTGTGGTAACTAATTAGATAAAGTAGGAAGGCACCTACCTAAATAGCAATAACTATTGCGCTGTTAATTCAACCCACATCAAAAGTAACCAGTCAGTGTAATAATACTTCCCGCATTGCACATCAGATAACGAGCTCTGTGCTCAATGATTATGCAAATTCCACGTCACGAGCGCTTTCTGAATGAGGGGTGAGCAACGCGATATCCCCGGTTGCCTCACTCCACTAACGTTGCCTTACTTATATTAGATTTCGTAAGTTTAACGTGGTGATGAAGTGACATATTTATTAGTCTAATCAATGCTTAAAATATAGTGAAAAAGTAGGTAACAGACATACAGACAGACAGTTACTTTCGTATTTATAGGTAATATTAGTAGGGACTGGATAATTTGGAAGAGGTGCCTACGTGCCTAGTTAGTACCTAGATAACTAACATGACAGTGGACATAATGATAAAGTGGATTTAATGATAATGTGGACATTATGATATTACATGCCTAGTGGACATTTCAATACTGTGGACTTTTTGATATAGTGAACTTTATGAGACTTTAAATAAAGGTAACCTATTATATTTATAAAGCTAACTAGGTAGTGTAGTGTAAGTCCCTGACTAGGTACTTTAGATTGGAATTTAAGTACAACAATAGTGCCTTAACCACAGCTAAAACTTAAAAAAAAAAAAGAGCCTCTATTCATAAATCAATAGGTAGGTACATACCTATAGGTGAATGGCAAGGAGCCTACGCTGTACTACGTTCGTTCGTGTGAGCCGCTGACTGCCGCAGTTGGGGTGTGAGGGCGCGTGGGCGTTGCGTGGGCAACGTGCGTGGGCGAACCCCGACTAGTAAATATACATACCTACAACTAGGTATATGTACTACGCTATTCGCATTCACAGCAATTAAATTGCGTATCACGATAGAATCGACGACGTCATTAGTATTTTCGATAGTTTAAAACGACGGTTGTTAAAATTATTCTAATCTCTTATTCTGTCTGACCCTTTGAATTTCTTTTAAATAAAAAAAAATATTGCTAGAAAGAGATCGCCCGTTGACGATAAGCCACTTTCTCCTTCAATTTGCCTTCAATGTGTTATATATTTTGCTATCTAAGTATCTATAATTTGTACCTTATTACTCGGTATAAAAAATGTAGAACAAAAGCACATCGCGAAGAAAGCAGTTCTTAAAGTACTTACCCTGACATAAGCCTTGTGCAATATAATAATACAAGGTGTAACGGGTAAGCCCGAAAGGGGGTTGTTCTAGACGTCTAGGCGAAGAACTTTTGTTCTACAACTTTTGGTAACTCGAAGTAGTTTTCAAAAAATTTAAGTTTAAAGTTGAAAATCAGCTGTTTCTCAGAGTTCGAGGTCATTGACCTTATCTTGTCCTTTCATTTAGTTTAGTCGACAACAATCGAAACTACAATTACGTTTATTTTCAAAAGCAGCTGTTTTTTCAGTGAACCTCAAAATTTTCAAAAAAAAAGTTGGAATTTTCAGAAGTCGTTAAATAAAAGTTGTTCGTCTGGATGTCTAGAACAAGCCCCTTTCGGCTTAAAAGGGCATGCTCGTTACATCTTGTATATCTACCTTAATTTATCATTGCAACCATTTACTAAACAGAGCTTTTTTTTAGTACTTTATTTATGATGAAGGTTTTGATTTTAATACTTAATCTACATAATGAATGAATGACTAATAGTCCAGTAAATTTTTAAGTAAGTACATCAGCGTTTGTGTTAAATCCGGTAGATCTGATTTTTTGCAACGTTGTCAAAAATCGAAAATAAAAATGCTATTATAACCCTAAAGAACCAGTTTTTGATGGTAGGTACCTACCTTTGCAGGGCGTTTAGAAAGAAGTCTAAATTTTTCACAATATGAGACTAGAACTGTCTCTGTATATAAACCCAATCTAAATTAGTAGAATTTTTATTTGTATTTCAGACATCACTTGAACCAACTCCAGCAGCGGGATGAAATACAAATCACGGTTACTTAAATCACTCTCTCCAGGTGTTGGATATCCACGTCACAAGGCCTAAATCCCAAAACATTGGCCAGAGACGCAGCCCCACAGCACATCTTGCGGTTGCATAAAGGGTTGTGGGAACGCGTGCAACTGCAGGAAGGCAGGATTGAACGTTTACCAGTCTGTAAGCACTGTGGTGTATAGGTACTGTTATGTACGGCTACCCCATGAAAATAACATTTATTTACAAATGCGAACGGCGAGCGTTCGGTTGATCAACGTTCGGATAATAGAAAGAAAAGAAAGAAAGAAAATAAGTTTATTCAGACAAGCACACAACTAATAATAATCGATGTCTACTGTATATGCGTTCGGTGCAAGATGTCAAAAACTCGGATTATTCATCAGGCCACCAACATCATAAACAAGCCTGCAAAAAATCCCAGCTACCGGATTTAATGCATACGAACCCATACATTCGGACGACCATTTTACTGGCCTATACATAGTACTTAAATATGTTTAAATCCCTACTGTAGGTGAATGATTCAAAATCCGCAGTAGGTAGAACGTCATAAAATTAACGAAGTAGCAAAGCAAGCCATTCAATGGTATCAAAAAAGTTATTGTAAAGAATGAAAATGATTAATGTTCTATGGTGGATTTAGCAGCGGTTCCTTTGGTAAGCATATTGAATGTAAAATGGTTGTTTTATAATAACGTTCGTGCGTTGTGTTCGGATATTGTCGGGTGTCCTCGGTGCGTGTCGGGCTCGCTCGGCTGCGCGTGCGTCGCTCTCGGCCCTGCAGGAAACAGGAAGTGGAGTAACCGCGGGCTTCCGCTCCCAATCGCACCGCTGCTAGCTGCCGGACGCGCACTGTTTCATTCACTACTCTGTATTTTGTGATGTTCAAGCATATTTCGTTGAGTGTCGTGCTCGTCTGTACTGAACTGAGCTTTAAATTATCCACTTGCTTGTACGTAAGTATCAGCAAAGACAAATAAACCAGTAATAATTTATCTATGGTATCAGGAAATTATGTTTAAGTCAATGAAGTTAGGTAGGTAGTAGGTACCTTACTACATTGGTTTTATCATACATAGGTACCTAGCTTTATTTCTGTAGGTGAAAATTATTAAGACGGCAATAGATGATAATAATTATCTGTTCTTGTCCGCTTTAACAGAAAATAACGAGATGGAATTACTTACATGAAAAAACCCTAAAAATGTGATCAATGACCATTTCTCGTAAAACTTATGATTAAGTGCACTATTTTACCAAAGCACTAAAAATAGTAATTTCGTAAAGTAATACAGTTCTTTAATAATACTATGTAATATTGACGCATAGATTTGGAGATAAATTATTGTTGGTTGAAAAATAGGAAACTTATATTATGTTGTTTTGAAACTTTGTCAAATTTATTTATCGACTAAAATGTGAAATAAAAGTCACTAAGAAGAGACCATTTCGTAATATAATGGTAATCAATAAAAATAAATAAATAAAAAACTGGCCAAGTGCGAGTTGGATTCGCGGACGAAGGGTTCCGTACCATTATCACAATAAAATAAAATAAATAAATTCAGTGACCAACACACAGCGCCATCTAGCCCCATGGTAAGCTGCTAAGCTTGTGTTATGGCGACTAGACAACGGATATACTACTTTATATTTATTTTTCTTATGTAAATACATAGTTTAGGTACATATTGATTGCACCCGGCGGGAATCGAACCTGCAACCTTCTGCATTGCAGTCGGGCCTTCGCTCGCCGCGCCACAGAGGCCGTCAACGTCAATTGGGCACCTAACTCTAAAATAAACAAGTGAAAATTGGACCAAGCGAAATCCCTGAACGCAATTTACTTCAATTGATTACTAAGTAGATGGCGCCAGTGGTTAAAAAATACATCGCGGTATCGTTGCGTTTATATTTATTTATTTTCGGGCAGTAGGGCGTTCGCCCGCCGCGCCACAGAGGCCGTTAAAAATCAACTTTCGGGTACGGAACCCTAAACATGTGAATTTTGGCTTGTTTTCGCGTGTAAAATTGTATCCAAGATCCTCAGCTAAGATCGTCATTTTACATCACTCGCTCTCTTGAACCTCCTCTCATGGGTTATGTAGTAGGTATACCTACCTTTAAAGGTATCTACCTATATTTGCTGAAACATCTAAATACATCAGCCAGCCAGCATGTTATCTATATATTCCCTCTCACACACACACACACAAACACTCACTCCCCATATTTATAAATGTCATTATTATTTAAGTTTCGTATTATTATTTTCTTTTTCTTTTTGTATCCATAGTCTAATCCCTGAGGTGAGCGCTCTTACTGCAACGCAGTTTGTAACTTTCGCAGTTGGGAACGTTTACTTTGTTTTTTTATTTCTGTATGTTTTTGGTAAATAAATAATTTTCAATTTCAATTTTTTTTTTCAATTTTTCAATTCTATCTATACTGAAATTAAAGGAAGAGAGGACAAAAAGTCTGTTTCTCTGTCTATTCCTTATACAATTAAAAACAACTAACCCAATTGAAATCTGGTTATCAAAATTGGATAGTTCTATTTTCGAGCAACGTCGTGGTATACTTTGAATCGAAATCCAATTAGTAGAACCCGAGTAATGAACGAAAAAGTGCAACCGCTCGAGAACTGCTCGGCCGCCCGTGCCTGTGATAACGCGTTTTTCACTTTCGCGGGTGAAACCGGGGGCGCAGCTAGTTTATTATACAGCTACCGACTCACCGAAGCGAGCGTGTATCTGTAGGTAGGTGCCTTCTACTAAATCTTTGAGTTATATTAAAACACTAGCTGTGCCCCGCGGATTCACCCGCTGAAGTGAAAAACGCGTTAACACGGGCGCGGGCGGCCGAGCGGTTCTCGAGCGGTTGTACTTTTTTGTTCATTAGTCGGGTTCTACTAAGTAATTGGATTTCGATGCAAAGTATACCACGACCTTCCTCGAAAATAGAACTATCCAATATTGAAAAACTGATTTCAATCGGATGAATAGTTTTTAATTGTATCAGGAATCTACAGAGACAAAGACACACAGACAGACATACATGGATTTTAAAAATTATATAATTTTGTTCTACTACTTATCCTAAGTCGCCCCAAAACACTTTTTTTAAATTTACTTCTAAGTACAAACTTTTGGTCCTCCCTTCCTTTCTTATAAGTATAGAATAGATAGAAGAATGGGTAGGTTCTAGGTAACTTTGATGTGACGAATATTCTGACGTCACAGCATAGGGCGCAGGGTGCCTTATCAAAATGTGGGCGACGAAGGTTGGGGAGGAAGTAAAAGGGAACTAATTAATATGAGGAAGGAGCGAGATTGTGGGTAACATAGGCATAGCTATTGTAGTGTGACAAATCAATGAATTAGAATAACTCAATAATGAGTGGGTAATGAAATGACATGATTATCTACGACAGAACTGGTAGGTACTTGTGTCGCAATTGTATTAAGCATAAAGAAGACCGTTCAAAATGAACCAGCTATGTTCCACAGATAACAGATTTTTTTTTCATTCCTAAAAAAAGAAATATGGATTATTCAATAGGTTTACGTGGTCTAAAGCCACTGTGTTAGATTTTCGTTTTATTTGCGCTAAATTAAAAGATTTTGTATGTTGAAGTTTCACAGTTAGGAGCACTACACTATTCTCCTAAGTTATGAGTTTATGAGAGATTGAGCCGCCATTTTTTAGGTTTGGAGCTCTTAACTGTGAAACTTTGATATCCAAAATATTTTAATCTAGCGGAAAATAAGCGAAAATACTAATACCGTGGCTTTAGATCATGTAAATTAGTTAAATAATCCATATACTTTGTTTTAGGAATGCCTTTAAAATTTCATTAAAGGGACCACTACCCCCTAGGACTGAGCTGTAAGGAAAAACGCCGATCGTCTATATTAAATTGTCGTAAGCGCAGGACACGGAATGTCAAGGTTGCAGGTTCGACTCCTATTTGGTGCACCTTTATGGAAAGCATTTCTTCAAAAAATCAATCTTCAGGAAACACTTTAAATTAAAAAAGTTACAATTTAACATAATCATTCATCATCCTACTAATATTATAAAGCTGAAAGTTCGTGAATATGTTTGTTACTCAATCACGCAGAACTACTGAACCGATTGCGGTGAAACTTGGAATACTTATAGATAGCTGGAGATCTGGAATAACATGGGCTAGTTTTTATCCCCATATTCCTGCGAGAACGGAATTACGCGGGTGAAACGTAGGTTCTTTGGTTACAAATAGACAGCAACTTTGACTACTTGCCTAGGTACGGTTAGTAGTAAAATCGATGAGCATATTCGGATTTCCATAATGGCTAAAAGTACTTCTACATAATAATTGGACAAAGCAAAAAGATATAATTTGTTTGTTTAAAATGCTCCGAAACTACTGAACCGATTTAAAAAAAAATATTTTACTAATAGAAAGTGCATTAATATACATTAATTTTGTCTAAGGTTTTCGCGATTTTGCATAACGAAACACAATATATACCGGGTTTTAGTCGCTTTTTATTGATTAACAGCATTATTTTGAAACGACCAAGCTTTCGCAAACTTTACAGTTGGCTTTTTCAAGGTTGTCAACCTTGGTATTTTAAAAATAATGTCGTTAATCAATAAAACTTGAGTAAAACCCGGTATAAATTGTGTTTTATTACTAGACTAGTTGCGCCCCGCGGTTTCACCACGTAAGTCCCGTTCCCGTTTCAGTTCCCGCGGGATCAAAGTATTCTATGTCCTTCTCCTGGTTCTAAGCTACCTCCCCACCAATTTTCAGACAAATCGATTTAGCCGTTCTTGAGTTATAAATGGTGTAACTAACACGACTTTCTTTTATATAGATAGATAGATATATAGATACATTATCGAGGAGTAACATTTATGCTTCTTTTAATCCCGATATATCTACGGGATCGGGATTAACGCGGGTTTAACGGCGACGGGACGCAACTAGTAAAATAGGTAGGTGGATATATCTATACATAGACAAGGTTGTAACAAGAATACCCATTTAAGCCAAACGGGGGTTATTCTAGACGTATAAGCGAACAACTTTTGGTCTACAACTTTTGGAATATCGATTTTTTTTTGTATGTATGTATACCCTCGCGTTACATCTTTTAGGTAGGTATATAATATTAGATTATGCACCGAGGTACTAAAGCCGTGTCTTATATATCGGCCGTCATATTGAATCCAAAGTGTACCAGGACTCTAGAGTTAACTCCCGCGCGTAGCGAGGGTTTTAAAAAAACCTGAGCGAAGCGTGTGGGATTCAAGCGCCCATGATAAAGACTGGCTTTATTACGGAGGTGAATACTCTAGAGGTGGCCAGTTCGAAATGGCCGTATGCTACCAGAAACATAGTTCCAAATTACTTTAAGCCCTTGGTCTATAATACGCACTTTATGCACCTAGAGAATAAAGACCTGCCTTACGTTGACCTTTTTGGTCAAATAAAGTAACTTTGTAGAGCCGTAGATGTGTAAAATCTAAATGTGGTCATCGACTTTTGTTGCTGATTGTATTAATTAGGTCTTCAGCAGCAATCAATTAAGTAAGTAACATTATTATTTCGTTAACAGTTCTTTGACGTGCTCAGTTACCCACAGTATAAATAACCGGTGTTACTAATAGGATTTTCTACATTAGAGTAGGTACGCCAGCAATAAGGAGTTGAAATGGCGGCTTTTCAGGTATCTATGGCGTACGTATAGTATAGAGGTAACTTCATAATTATAACCTAAATAATTTCGATTACAATTACTAGAAATATTGCTTGTTTGATGATTCTACATACTTACTGTTTTTGATTTTTAAAATACAGCAGTCAGGTTCTTCAAACCTAAGTTGCAAAATACGGCCACGTGGAGAGACAAAACAGAAAATAACTTTTACATCTAACAGATTTTACTTATTTATACTTATAATAAAGGAAGAGAGGGCAAAAAGTCTGTAAGTACTTGGAAGTAAATAAAAAAAAAAATTAGACCACTTTTTTTTCCCTAGACCACTTTCGGATAAGTAGTAAAACAAAATTATATAATTTTTAAAATTCATATCTGTCTGTCTCTTTCTCTGTTTATCTGTCTGTTCCTTATCCAATTACTACTTGTCCGATTGAAATCTGGTTTTCAATACCGAATAGTTCGATTTTCGAGGAAGGTCGTGGTATACTTTGTATCGAAATCCAATTAGTAAACCCGAGTAATGAACGAAAAAGTGCAACCGTTCGAGAGCCGCTCGGCTGCTCGCACCCGTGATAACTGATAGATAACTGACAACGCGTTTTTCACTTCCGCGGGTGAAACCGCGGGGCGCAGCTAGTTCGTAATTCAGATGTCGTTTCTGTTACTAGCAAACTACTTATTGAATGAACGCATTTAATGTACCTACCTATTTATCGTAACGACATGTTACTCCGGAAAAAAACATTTTCGCTCCATCAAACAACAAAACCAACGGTCACATTATAAAAACTAATTGACATTTAACGAAAGGAAATATTAAGAAGGAAATAATAATTGATTTGAACAGGCAACATGCGTATCCGGCGACATTCACCGGCCGGAAGTACCGCCATACGCACACGTTGCACTCCGCTGCACCGGAAGTGACGCGCCCCTTTCTTTATTTCCCTCCTTGAGTGCGCTTGCGCTCATTCAGCGACCGTGGGAGAGTGAAAGAGATCCTGCAGACTGTGGACCGGTCGTTATACGATTGGGGTGTTAAACAACAAAACATTCTGCTTTTAAAGTTACTTGTCGGAGTTGCCGTCGAGTAATCAGTCGCAGACAAGTCTTCAGTCTGCAGTAAAACGGAACTGACCGTGTATAACTTCATCAATGAAAATAAAGCGTAAACTTGAACATTGGACGTAATGCTGTGGCATTTTAAAACAAAATTGAGCTGTTTTAATTTAGCCGGTTAATAAGTTGTAGAAGAATAAATTTTACTGAATGAATTTTAGCTGGCATTATTATGAATGAGAAACTATTTGTTGGGAAAACTTTAATTACGTTTTAAAGTAAAACAAAATGGCCTCGAAAGATTTATTATTAGGTATTACCTACTTATTTGCTCATTTTCTTAGATGTTAACCGGCTTTAAAACATGTTCGATAATTGACAATTAATTTTACTATATTACTTTTACGTTTTGAAGAACCGTTTTCCAATGTTTAGGTACGTTCACCTAGGTTTAAGAGATAGGTGGACATACTTAAGTGTTAGATAGGAAACGTCTGTCTTTAATGGAAACGTAGGAGAGTGTGGGCGAAAGGCCATCTACCTACCTTCCTAATAGGTACATTGTTTTTGTTCTATAGTTAGTATGCCTACGTACGAAACACCTCAGCGACAATCTTCGCGTGGCTTCGCCTACGCAGTATTTTTGCTTATAATGGAAAAAATATATTACCTAATGGAAGTAATGATCAAGCTAATTGGTATAGATAATCTTACTACGCCTTGGGGCCATTATGGAAAGGTTAAAGGAAAAGTGATACGTGTTGTTATTTTCAGCTACATACCTACAATTGCCTTACTCTAGCCAAATGCTAGTTTTATAATCATTTTTCTTTTTTATTCAGGACTTTACAAGATATAAGATACAAGACTAAATTTTGATGTAAGTATTAGCGTTTGTCTCCAAAATAAGTCGAATATATTTCTTTAACTTCTACATTTTTTGTGCGCACAATTCATTCGGATAGTTGCCCGAACCACGGGTGGCTGCGGGCCATCGGGTGTCCAGATTTAAGCGGCAGATGGCGGGTAAACTCGATCCCAAACAAGAC
This sequence comes from Idaea dimidiata, assembly GCA_949358125.1. Lineage (NCBI taxonomy): Eukaryota > Metazoa > Arthropoda > Insecta > Lepidoptera > Geometridae > Idaea > Idaea dimidiata. The sequence goes on along the minus strand of OX442339.1, from coordinate 5,287,783 downwards.
ACTATTCCGTTTGGAATAGCGCTAGCGTCTATGAAAACTAAAAGTGGAATTCTATAAACAATTTTCTACACCGGTAAATATAAAGTTGGCAGTAGTGGTACGGTTACTACAAATAAAGGACTCATTTACTAGGTATCTACCATGTACCACCTACCTACTATAATTATAAAAATATTGAATGGAACCAAGCACAATGAGCTAAAAGTTATGAATGATGATTATTAAATGTGATAAGAAGATACTTACTTTATTATCTATCGTTGAACTTAAATTAACGGTTTTTTTATTATTTTACAAAGGATACCTACCTACTGATTATTATATACTTACCTACCCGGATGATGATCTTAAATCTTCCTATGCAATGACGTCAAGTAGGTAATCAACTGAATTGAAATCAAACATGTCATAATGGCATATTTAAGTCTTACAAATTGTGATTGAACTGAAAGAGTACTAATTTTGCACGTGGTCTCAATAATTTTCTCATAGAGTAGGTAGTACCTACTTAAGTATATTTATAAATTCGGCTGCCTATCTTCATTACAGACACATGTTGCCCGAAATAAAAACTCTGTGAATGGATATAGAGTGGAGTGCAAGCGATTGATAAAATTTATCCGGAGCTGAATGGAGTTCAATGGAGCCATCTGGCCGGGCAGGTGGGCTGGCATCCTCGCGACGTTCCCCATCTAAGGGACAAAGGAGCACTTCTGCGAATATAAAAAATGGGAAGGTCTACTCTTCTATGCAGGCGGCGGCAGTCTCGGTGCAGGTAAAAGATGACTTTAATCTGACTGGTCGTTTATTACAATACGAAATTGAAAATTTGAGAAGTTTAATTCTGCTTGTAACAAATATATTTTCAAAGGGCAATTAATTATATGGCGGGGTACCCAAACTACTGTGATTGTTTCTACATTTAAGTAGTACCAAATTATAACAAAAACGAAATACTACAGTTCAATTAAATTTGTCGCTTTGCCTTATGTTATTCAATTTTATAGGGCTGCTATTCCAAAATGGTCTAGGAACTTCATTCGTCAGGCGGACGATAAGCCCGCTCAGATCCATTTCTATTTTAATGCTTTGTTATTGGCTTTGGTGATTTGTGTCAACTACAACTTCTCTATCTACTTACTTCTCAAGTATACCGGTACTTCAAGCATAGTAGACGTACATCTTTAGGTCTCAAGACGGGCATTAACTGACAGGAAAGACTAACTCTATGAACAATCGCTAAAGCATGGATGCTTAACTAATGATGATTAACTATAGATTGTTGATTGCAAACAATTAATGATACAGATAATATAAATTCTATTTTTACCTAAATTAATTAGTGCGGCCGTCATTTAATCGTTCGTAGTTAGTTAGGTAGGTGGGTGCGCTCGTTCCCACGCTGCGCCCGCGCGCCGGAAACGGTGCCTCGTCGCCCGCGAGCCCCGCAGCCTCTCCGACGCTTGAGCACTGCTAAGCCCCGAATCGAAGCATCGCTCACGCATCCAAACCTAAAAACTAGCTGATGAATCGCTCAGCTGCGAAACCGTTTCGGTGACACGCATAGCGAAACGTTCATTCATAGAGCACCCGGCCCGGTCTTTCCTTCTTATGGTTCCCTGCAATCATTATATAAATGGAAATCTTGTGAGGAATCTTCCTTAGTATTAAACAGATACATACTGTCTTTTATATGTTTCGGTAGGTCTCTTGATGTGATATGATTCAAGTATAATTTATATAGTAAAATGTAAGTTCATCATCATCATTCATACACATGGCCGCAAATTTCTGTTTGTTGTTTTTTTTTGTTTTCTCCCGAATTTTGTAGTTTATGAATAGGTTGCTGTACCTATAATATACGACTCTATACATCATACCTTATACACTTGACGTGATACTCAGATACCATCATCATTTTGTGTCCCATATTTTTTCCAGTTCCAAACAACAAGTTGGTAATAAGCTGGTAAACTATTAGATCAAGTTCACGACATAATATGGTCGTGACTAACAAAAAGATATATTTTACTTAAAAACAAAATGGAATCGGTTTCCTTTACCCGCAGTTTTTTGCTGCAACGTTTGGCAAGCGTCCGTACCACAACTGCGCGTGACGGAAGGAAGTAGAAATAAAACCATTTAAAAATATGGTCTTTGAATATTTGTCCTTCGGCACAAAAGCGGATTCCGCCTTCTTCCGTTGGTGTCTTATTGTTCTAGAGTCAGGCAGAGGCACAGTCGTTAAAGGAATGGAATACAATCGTAATTTGCAATACAAAAAGTGCTTGGTCCTCGTTTGGCTACAACAATGGGTGGAAGCAGTTCCCAAGGCCGATCATTATTATCCGTCCGTCAGAGATCAATGATGATAAGCATTGTCTAGTTATAAGTTTATGACTTAGGTAGGTACATTAGAATAGGCTGTAGCTACCAGTATATTGTATGGACACGTTCTCAAACACTTACAGAGACAATGGTGGCACGCACGATAGTGTTAATTGAATATTCTTGTAACTTTGGACTTGCGTAGATACTTACCTTCAATAAATCTTTCAAAAAAACCGATACCTAAGTGTATAAATACTTACGTACGTAGATATATAAAAAGTAAAAACCAAGAGGTTGAAAAGTTACAAAAGTCGAAAAACATAAGTTGTTTTCTTAATAGACGTGTAGAACAAATGTACGTTATATTCGCCAAAGCAATTCTATAGGAAGGTCCAAAGTAAAAAAACTTGAAATTTTACCTACCTTTCAAATTACTAGCTAGGTACTCTTCATTGTCATGGATTACCTTGTCGTACCTAAGCCTGTTTGCAATAGTCGGGTAAAAAACTAAGCCGATGAAAAGAAACCACCAAAAAGTAATGGTGAACGTACCTATGAAATAGAGATAAATCTCCAAATAATTTCGCTTCTTGTTTTTATGAATTTTTGAATGGGTTCATTAGTAATAATTAGACTTATTCTTTCCGTTTTATTCGCTAAGTTTCGCTCAGAGTTACTGGAAATATTCGTATTTCATATTCATATTCATTTCATAAGACATGGGTAGGTACCTAGGGTATGGGTGCCTGTGTCATAACCTGACACATGGAGAATATTTGAAATGAAACTCATTTTCCTCTGTCTACCCTGAGACTCGGAGACTGAAAAGTAGGTTCGACATTGCCACAATGCTGAAAATAGTAAAAACAATGCAACGAAACCAGAAAAGAGTTTAATTTCAATTCAACGTCGTGAAATAGACGAAAAATCTATACAGAATATTTCTTTAAGGGTTCAAGGATTTCCATATCGCAAGCGCAGGCTTACAGGCTGCAGGCTCGCTTGAAGTGTAAATAGAGGCTGGAGGCCGCGACGGCGACCTTAAAGGTTGCACCGGGGCCGTCGAACCCCGCTTATATAACTCGAAACGCAAACTGACTTATGCTTTCTTGTGTTCAGCTTGAGCGACTCGACATCAGACTGTGTTACTCAAACTGTATGCTTTAGGCAAAGACTCTCAATTTAAGTTTAGGTATTTCTGAAAAAGTCACTTCAATCTCTGTAGTTTGTACCTATTACAATGTATTGAATGAATTTGAGTGTGTGCCTATGAAGTTTATGAACATAATATCGGCAAAGATAGCAATTACTGAGAGTAAGCACAGCGTGCTTCATAAGGCACGCAGTTGGCCAAAGTTATAATCATAATAAATAAGTGATAGCGATCCTCAGGCCAAGTTAGATTCCGAAAAAATTTAAGACTAGGCAAGCCACATGGGTTCTAGATATGTAAAGACTGAGTCACCGCAGATGACCTTCTATAAATTTACATAGGTAGGTACAGGTAAATTGAGATATCTAAGGTAAGACCGATCAAAAAGATAACCATTTGATTTCAAATTGTTTTTTTGGGTTTTTGGACTACGGCTGATGAGATATGACGTGGAAAAATACGGCTGAATTATTGTATCAATAAAATTTTACAGGGGAAGTTTAGTTTCATTTACTTAGTTTACTTTAAGAATGGTATGTTCTCAATTATAGCCCTCAATCTACTAATATTATAAAGAGGTAACGTTGGTAACACGTATGTATGTATTTTGGGGGTAATCTCAGAAACTACTGGACCGATTTCAAAAATTCTTTCACTAATAGAAAGCTACATTATGGAGGAGTGACATAGTTTACTTTTGATCCCGATATTCCCTCGGGATCGGGACTTACACGAGTGAAACTACGGGACGGTAGCTATGAAAAATATAGTCGTGTATTACTATTTGTAACTCAACAACCGTAAACCTATAACCCTAATAATTTATCTATGCCTATATGAATGAAATTTGATACAGGGTTGGTTTAGAAGTAGAAATAAGATTCATAGGGTACTTTAAATGATCGTATGGGTAAGCAACGCTCGGTACGACACACGTGATGGGTAAAAAAGAGCGGCAGAACCGATATTCATGAGGGTCAGGGGTGAAGTCGTCCCCCTCGGATAATCCTAATTCTATCAACATAGGTCCTGGTGACAGGATCCACATTTAGGATCATATTATATGATCTAGGGATCAGGGATCAGCATAGGTTCAGTATGCCGATCCTATGTTGATCTTATGCTGATACTATGTTGAACCTATGCTGATCCTATGCTTATCTATGCTGAACCTATGCTGATCCTATGCTGAACCTATGTTGATCCTACGCTGATCCTATGCTAAACCTATGCTGATCCTATGCTGAACCTATGCTGATCCTATGTTGAAACTATGCTGATTCTTTGTTGAACCTATGCTAATCCCATAGGATCAGCATAGGATAAGTGCGTGGCCGCCGTGGCATACCTGACCCTATGCTGATCATATACCGATAATATGCTGATCCTATCCTGATTTAGCATCCAATAGTAATTGTACTATTTCCTAAATACGAGCGAAGCCGCGGGTAGAAGCTAATAAACGAATTAAAGGGAAAAGTCTTTAGATAGATGTCCATAGTCTTTACAGGATTTTTAAACGAACGAGCTTTCGCCAACTTTACAGTTGGCTGGTTGACTGAGATGTAATTCGTCTATTTTAACATTCTAAAAAGTTACTGTTACAGTTGTTGTAGTTACAGTAAATTAAGTGTAAGTATTATTATGCAAAACGCGAAAACCAATGAAGAAATTAATAATTAAGTAATCGGGTAAAGTTTGAGAAACGTTTGCAAGCAACAGGCAGGAGCATTATGGCTGTGAAGTTGGATCACCTCGAAGGCTGAGCGCGTGCCTACAAACAAAGCTCGCTCCGCACACAAACCCGACTATCCTACACTGCAGTACAGCCACACAAATATTGAGTAAACAGTACCTACCTACCTACCCCTTGTTGGTTTTAAACACGACTGTAGGTACCTACTTACCTAAGAATCGTGCCTTTTAAAAAGATTGGACGACATAAAGAAAGAAGACCGTTCAAAATGGACCAGCTAAGTTCCACAGATTCGAAATTTGGCACTTCAAACAACTTTTAGTAGGTACGAAATTATTTCATTCCCAAAAGAAGAAGAAGAAGAAATATGGATTATTCAATAGATTTTCGTGATCTAAACTCACTGTGTTAGTATTTTCGTTTTATTTCCGCTAAATTTAAAGATATTGTATGTTAAAGTTTCACAGTTAGGAGCACTACATTATTCTCCTAAATTAGGAGAGATTGAGCCGCCATTTTTTAGGTTTGGAGCTTTTAACTGTGAAACTTTAATATACAATCTTTTTAATTAGCGAAAAATAAACGAAAATACTAATACAGTGGCTTTAGATCACGTAAATCTGTTGAATAATCTATATCTTGTGTTTTAGAAATGTCTTTAAAATTTTAATAATGTACCTCTACCCCCTAGGGCTGAGCTCTAGGGAAAAACGCCGTTCTTTTTTAAAATTCTGCAGAACTTGGTAAAGAATGGTATTAAAAAAAGTACCTACTGATATATTTGTGAAAACGATATGAAGTATTATAGAGTCCGAACTATATTTAAGACCACAGTCATAGAACTGGACTGGTTGGAGACTAGAAGGTGAAAGGACATTTGATAGTGAAACTTTTTTTATCTCGGTCCTGACGCCCGAGTTTTATACGTTCTAAGTTAAACTGTTCGGAAATTTACTCGCACATAAAAAAAATGACTTAAAATTGCGACGCTCGTTGTTCTATCACTCTATTACCCACCATCTAGGTAATCTTAGACAACAGTGTTAGACAAATGTCGACGAGTCACTTTTAAGACCCTGATATGGTTACCGTAAAAGGAATTAGAGAAGTAGTAGACTAAAGTAAGGTAGGCAATGTGGGTCTGTATTTTAGTTGTAGTGGGGTGTAGCGATTGAAGCCCCATCGGGCTCGGAATGCGACGGCAGGTGTGTCGCGAACGATAGGATGGAAACTTGTGGATATCCCACAGATTGATAGATTCTTCTTCTTTATTAAGGGTTGCCATACGTCTCATACATTATATACCGGATTGTTCCCTTCTTGATCAGTATTTTCGTCAAATTTCGAATATAGAGGCAAATGGCGCGGTCACTTATCCTGTCTAGACGGGCAGTGGCGGCCGGTGAAATGTAGAAAACTGTTCTGCGCGCATTATTGGTAAAGAAGGCTTTAAAAGCATAAAATACTGGCAGCGCCCCGCTGTTTCACCCGCTTAAGTGGCAAGCCGCAGTGCAAAAATTCACACTTAAACGGACGAGCAGGGAAGTACTGATGATGCCAGGCGCGGCAGCGCCTGGCTTCAACAGTACTTCAATGGGTAAGGTAAAGTTTGTATTTCATCAGTAAGTGACGATAACGATGACGATCAATGACGATGACGATGACGCCACTCTACATCACTTACCGTACCCCTGTGTCCGTACCCCTGATTTTCATTCATTGAATAGTTATCACCCGCGTAAGTCCCGATCCTGCGGGATTTTCGGGATCAAAAGTATCCTATGTTACTCTCTATCATTTACACTATCCCTATGCAAATTTTCATCCAATAAATAGTTATCACCCGCGTAAGTCCCGATCCCGCGGGATTTTCGGGATCAAAAGTATCCTATGTTACTCTCCATTATTCAATCTATCCCTATGCAAATTTTCATCCAAATCGGTCGAGCCGTTTGACCGTAAAGAGGGAACAAACAAACAAACAAATAAACAAACAAACAGACTTTCGGATTTATAATATTAAGTAGGATTTCAGCAGTTTTAACATAAGGGGCAACGAATATAATACACATTACAACTTCCTCTTTCATTCATCTGAATTCTTTCCTTTCACGAATTTTGAACTAATAAAAAATACTAGTCCCTTACCCGGGAACGGATAGAAGTGGATGGGTCATACATACCTACATGTTATCAACGTTTCCACTTTTGTAATATTAAGTAGTAGGTACAGATTATCCATACAAATCTTTCGTAAGCAGATTTCGGGAACCACATGTCATTTCCTTTATAGAATGGACCCATGTGGGGCGGAGCCGAAGCTCCAGAAAAAAATCTAACAATGAACGAAACAAAGGGTTATTTGCAAAATAAAGCCATTGTTTTAATTTATGAACATACCGAGGTGAAAAAAGCTGCTGCTTTTTCATTCAAAGTACGCTTACTGCCTACCTGCACAACAAAAAACTGTTCAAAAATACAATTTTTTGTAACAAAAACAATAACACAAGGATGGTAAACAAGCAGAAATACTGACTACATAACAATGTAGGTAAAGTGCCTACTTATTTATTATAGATGGGCATAAGTAGATAGTGTAGATTATGTTACTTGCAGAGGCGGCGACGGCGCGGGCGCAGAGGCGGGCAGGGCGTCTCACTCACACTGAATAGTACCTAGACATGTACTATACTGTATGATACGGGCATTTGAGTTGAATAAATACTAGGTACATATGCCCGTGTTTATATTGTGAAAGTGATGCCATTGGCACTCACTCAATGAGAGGTATCTATCTTGAATTATGAACCTGCGTCATTTCGCAGCCGGGCTGTCTCACTCGCATAGGACCGCAAGACGCTCGTGACAGGCTTACATAATAAACCAATATTTAAAATAGGTAATAAACTTGTTCAACTTCAAAATATTATCTCAACATGGCCGGGGGACACGTATGTATGACCAACACGAATAAAACTGAAATTTTAAATTCAATTCCCTACCTGCACAGTAGGTATTGTGGCTGTTTGCATTTAAATAGGACTCTGTTGGATAAACAACCATGCATCGTTAGAAAAAATATTGTAATGTAAATCCCACTTCTGATTTACGTCATAGATGGATACTAGGTAAACGTGGTAGAGGGTTACAAGGCGAGCAAGCAAGGTGGTGAGCAGTTACAACTAGCTACTTATAGTCCATAGTATTGATTTATAAGGTGGTAGATTCCCACCTAAATAAATGTTTACGATGTGAACTTTTGCTTTAACTTTAAAAACTTCGTCTTCCTTTGAAAAAGAGTATCAAGATTTTGAGGGAGACAGGGAAAGCGTAAGTTTTCGCTCTACATCACAGTAGAGAACAAAGTCTGGCGAAGTAGAACGCATAATATGTGTCGAGCAGGCAGGACACAGAGTTGCGTATATGCGCGAACATTAGCATGCTGGGCCACGCGCGGGCCGGAAGCCGCGCGCGGGAACATTGCCGTTCGCTTCATCCAACATGGCGGCACACTTACGATGAATCGATAATTAAAAACGATAACCGATTTCATATTTCAAATCCATCGCCTAATAAACAACCCAAGTAGGTGCTAAGATGTGATGTAACCTGGACCATACAGGGAGAAGTCATTCAGAATGCAAAGCGCGCCAGATCCTTGAGCTGACCATATCGATCTTACGAAACTGATCACTAGCATAGTTAAGTACCTATCTGCCTACTGTTTTATTTTATGAGAGGTCGTTTGAAGTACAAAGCGCACGTTTTAATAGCTTGATTGTTTAGCTTATAATTTGTGTTCAATCGCTCCTTCGCTTAATCTGGCATGAAGACATGATAGAGTAGCATCGATGGCATAAAATTAAAGTTCTTAGAAACCGTCTGTAGTTTTATTGTCACAATCGAAATCGAGAATCATCCATCACTTCAAAATATTCCATTTAACTGTGAAATAGGGATTGGACGAAGCATTAGTTTTTTCTTTTTCAATACTTTCAGAAACGGTTGAGTGCACCACGCACCCAGAGACCGCAAGACGTCTCACGATTACCTACACCACAAAACTGGATAGTTTTTATTCCTGGTTTTTCTATCTTCTTAATTGTATAGGTAGGATGAAGATCTTGCTAGGTATGTATACTTTCTAAATAAGTAATGCGTTTCTTGCGGAAGTTCCATTTCTGTTGTGATATCAAAAAAAATAGATCTGAGTAGCCTTTCTGTTATTCCAGCCAGAACTCTATGTCTACATTTTATTACTAATAGGGGTTAAAGTATGAAATTGCCGTTTTATTGCAATAGGTTCTTTGAATTGACATAGAATCTTCATGGTTTGAGGTTTTCGAATGAAACTTTTTTCAAATGGTTTCTGTGATGTTCTTTTTTTAAAAAATGTGAAACATTTGAATATAGACTTTCAATTGTTTTTGTTATTCAGTTTAGACAAGAAAGATGGATACTGCGAAAATTCGAGTGATTTTTGAATACGAGTTCCGACGCGGAACTAACGCGGCAGAAACAGCCCGCAATATCAATTCTGCGTTTGGAGAGGGGTCTACTAATGAACGTAACGTGCGATTTTGGTTTAAACGCTTTCGTGATGGAAATTTCGACTTAAAGAACGAGCCACGAGGAAGACCGCCCACACAGGTGAATAACGATGAATTAAGAGAGATAGTGGAAGCCGATCCTAGTCAAACTACCCAGGAATTAGCGGCATGGTTTAACGTTACCTTACCCACTTTATTGACTCACTTGCGTCAAATCAATAAAATAAAAAAATACGAAAAATGGGTGCCTCATGATTTGACTGATCTGCAGAAAGAAACGCGTGTTGAAACTTGTGTTGCCTTGTTGAACCGGTACAGAAATGAAGGAATATTGGATCGAATTGTAACGTGTGATGTGTGGATTCTTTATGATAACCGGAAAAGAAAAATGCAATGGCTGACCCCAGGTCAAATGCCACAACAGTGTCCTAAAGCAAAACTTACCAATAAAAAGGTAATGGTAACTGTTTGGTGGTCTCAGCATGGTGTTATTCACTATAGTTTTCTTCGATCTGGTCAAGCAGTTACGGCAGATGTCTATTGTGCCGAACTCCGAACCATGTTGACAAAACTAGCAGTAAAACAGCCCCGAGTCATGAATCGATCTTCACCATTATTGCTCCACGACAACGCGAGACCTCACACAGCACGAGAAACCATTTTGACCCTTCAGGAACTGCACTTAGAAACCATTCGTCATCCTCCGTATTCACCAGACCTTGCTCCAACGGACTACCATTTTTTTCGTGATTTGGACAATTATCTACGTGACAAGAAGTTTTCTTCCCAGGAGGCAGTACAAAATGCTTTCACACAGTTTGTGCAGTCTAAATCGTCGGAGTTCTATCGCAAAGGCATTAATAATCTTCCCATTAGATGGCAGCAATGTATAGATAATAATGGCAACTATTTTAATTAAATAAATTTGTTAAAAATTTAAAAAATAAACAATTAAGATTTTCAGTACAAATCGGCAATTTCATACTTTAACCCCTAATATTAATTGAGCAGTTTTTGCTTGAAAGAGTAACATACAGTCTCTTAACTTTCGCGTTTCTAATATTGTCAAGATTTCATCGATGATCAATCATCCTACCTAGCACGGTGCCGGTGTAGGTAAGTAGTGCACACCTCAGAATTGTCTCTTAATAGTAGAGGTATAAATGTTCAATAAATGACGTAGCGAGACGTGACGTAGCAGGAGGGCAGGGAGGGGCCCCTCCGAGGCCGCTGACCCGAGCTTCGCTGCACCCGTCTCCTCACGGACGCGTTATTTATTCTGCCATCACTGCAGTGACAGTTTGAATGCATTTCGCATCTTTTACCCTCATCTGAAAGGCTCTTTATATTGCGTAACTTGTTTTTATCGTTCTCAGAAATTGGTGATGCTTTTGATTCGTATCTCTTTTGAGATTAGGTGTGAAGCCAGTCTCCATCGACCGGATAACCCAAAGCAATCATAGTAGTATGATGAAGTATCTAGTATCTTTATAATTACTAAGTTGATTTCACAGTCGAAACAATGTAAAATATATATACAAATTATTGAGGAAATTGTATATTAGAGGAAGTTTTAAGAACCGTCTACGTGACGCCAAGAAAACTCGATAGACTGTTTACGAACTAAAACGAGCAACTACGACGAAACAGGAATAGTGTCAATGGGAAGTTGAACAATTTCCACCTCCGCTCCTTGGATGATATCATTGCGTTGGAATGGAGGGTCAGATGTATGTAGAGTTTACAGACATCCTGTAAGCTTCACTACGAAATACTAATTAAGATACAAGGAAGCTGGATGACGCTTTACATTGTAGGTAGGTAGGTACCCGCCCACAACGATCTCTGCTACTGAAGAACATCCATTCCGCCGCAGAATGTCCAAATGTTAAGTGTTTCGAAGTAGCGTAGGGAACCCTATGAAACTTGAAATGTAGATAGATTGATTAATTCTTTATTGCAACATACCAAAAAAAAAAAAGCTGAAAGACACCTGAAGTTTTAGAAAAAAAGATAGTCAATTAATTATATTCATATTTCGGCAGAATCAGGATTTCTGCGAGTTAACCATAAGGTGAAAATAGTTAGTTAATAATAAAATAAGAAATATAGATTATTCAATAGGTTTACATGATCTAAAGCCACTGTGTTAGTATTTTCGTTTTATTTCCGCTAAATTAAAAGATATTGTATGTTAAAGTTTCACAGTTATGAGCACTACACTATTCTCCTTAGTTAGGAGATTTTGAGCCGCCATTTTTTAGGTTTGGAGCTCATAACTGTGAAACTTTAATATACAAAATACTTTAATCTAGCGGAAAATAAACGAAAATACTAACTCCGTGGCTTTAGATCACGTAAATCAGTTGAATAATCCTTATCTTGTGTTTTAGGAATGCTTTTAAAATGTAATTAATGTACCTCTATCCCCTAGGTCTGAGCTCTAAGGAAAAACGCCGATCTTCTTTAACATTTGGATAATTTTACGTTTAGGCGTGAACATTAGAAAAAATTACAGCTTGCGGTTAGAATAATAAGTGGCCTAAATTACGTTGGTAATTGTAATAAATCGATTAATATGTCAACAATGTGGCTGTTAATAAGTCATCGCTAATTAGCGGTATTGTAAAGAGGCGCGGCAGATGAAGCGAGTCAAGCGAGCCCTTGCCGGAAACCGGAAGAGCGCAGCGCAGCGCAATCAACCAACATTCCTAAAAATATCACACATTTGGTGTTCATCCGGTGGCGATGGCGTCGCGTCGCGTCGGGCGAGCTGCGCGGCCGCATCTCTTGCCTCTCACTTGCACGACTCATAACAGATACTTCCTTCAAATATTGCCTCACACACAACCCTTTAAATAAAATCTATTCTTAGCCGAAAACTACTCAAATTAGGTAAACACAACAACTACCAGCGAGAATGGTAGCTCACTTCTCGGAAACTATATGTACGGTCAAAGCGGCGGCGGTGATTAATTATCACGAGCAAATATGTGATGCGAGTCCACGATCACCAAACTAAACCGTATGTAAATACCTACTCACAAACGTTAGGTAGCTTATCGTACTATTACAATGTGTAATAACTGTAACCGATAACATCGACCTTCCTATCGAAAAAAACGCGTTCAATATTTATCAAAATGTCATCGTAATAATTATTATTTATTGTTCGGTTCCACATTCACGGATGATATTACGATTCTCGACAAGTACAATTTCTAGTACTCGCCGGCACATAATTAGATAATTTCTATTATTTATATGCGAGGTGTTGTGTGAACGGCATAGGAACGACGTCGCTTCCTTCGCGCGATTCGATGTTACGGAGAAATCACCCGTCGGGTTTCTTGTTAAAGAGGATGTGCGTTTGCCACCGATCATTTAATTCACAAAAAGCCGGTGTCGGTCGTCGTCATGATGGTAGATAGGTAGGTACTTAGTTGGCTTTTCCATCGGACATGTCGCCCGCGCGTCCCTTCCTCATCAAAACCCCGACGTCTCGGGCCCACGTATTCCGTTTCCATTTCCTCTATGGTAATAAAGGTGTCAGCGTACTAATGAGATACGGGTACGGGATCCAGTCACGATTTATCGACACAATACATACCCACTCATACCTATTTACTTATTTATGATATACAGAGCGGAATATCAATTAATCTAATAGAGGATACGTGTGTTTACCCGGTCGGTCGTTCAGTTCATTCATTAATTTATGTACTTGATACTGGACGGGTTGATAAACAACGCCCCGTTCCAATATTTTTATTTCATGAATCACTATATTGTTTACCTTGATCGAAAATAAGTTCGACATACTACGGGTTTTATTAATCATATGTTTTATGGACTTATACAATATTGTAGTAGCGTAAACATTTCAAATAAACACCTAAAGATTTCGATTTTTATTCATAGTGCGCCGTTCTGTATTTTGAGAAGACATTTTTTAAATGCGTACTGGTAGCGCCATCTGTTAATAAAGTGCTGTACTTTTACAGACAAAATCGATTACGGTTATGGTTTTACTTCGAATACAAATTGTTTTTGATTCCGAATCGTTTATTTCTAAACATTTTAAATTGTTTTTGCTTATGAATTAAAGTAATAGAATAACATACTTAAATTAATTCAACTATTTTAACAGTTAGTAATTAATTGAAATGAGATAAAAAGATCAATGGATTTCATTTATTATAATTATGTTTAAATTAATTCAGAATCGAATAGATGGTGCTACAACCAAAAAAAAAACTTGATTGTTTAGACAAATAGTTAATTAGAAATATCTAATTAATCGAATCGGACATAATAATATTTTTTGCCTAGCGGTAGAGTTTTCAGGTCGCCCACTAAGGCATCTAACTTGATTTAACGACTGCTATACAGAGATAATAACCGGGACCAACTACTTAACCTGCCTTCCGAAGCACAGAGGAACTCTGAAAACTATTTTAAAGGTATGTGTCTGAACATCTGTTTAAAATCTTTTTACAAATCTCACTCAGTTTTTTAATCTGTGCAGCACCATCTATCGAAGAGAATTAGTATATCTAGATTACAGCTAGATAATTCCCCATTACATACATTGTTTATGCCGGGTTTATCGGTGGGTTTGGTGGTCGCTATTGGTTCGATAACTAGCGTCAATGCGTTTCCGAACAGCGGAGTGAGTGACGGCTTCGCGCATGCATATAAAAACAGAGACAGAATATCTTTATTGAATCAATAGGTAATGAGATGATTTCAGATGTTCAGAAACCGGGCATTAGTATTTAAAAGGTAATTTAGTTTAGGTTATTTTATTATTCCGTATGAATTATTACACACAATGCAAAATAATTGAAAATCTAACGGCCAAATACACACCGGCCACTTAAAATTTTAGGGGTACTTAAATTATTTCTTCTTCTTTTTCTTTAATAAGGTTTTTCCATTCGGAGATTAGCCAATGTCAAATATTATTAATATTTGCAAGTCATTTGCATCGAAACAGTCAAGTCGTCATAGTTACAGTCAAGCCGAGGATATCATTGTAAAAAGGGGGCCATTTTTTACAATGTTTGTTCACGGAGCTATGGAGACAACGCTAAAGTCCATGTTTTGCACCGATTTTCACTTTCATTTACACTAGTACACCTTCACGAAATTAGATTGATTAATATGCCCCCGAAATTAAACAATTTACAGGCTTTGAACTAGGTTTCACAAAAATAATAATTTTGCAACACATCTCCTCAACACGTTCCCGCCAAAACTCTATCACATTCAGTTGTTTTTAAATTCCAAATTAGTATGTTTTTTTTTTAATTTAGAATATTAATCGAAATTGCCTAAAGCACCATCTAGCCCCAACCTGAGCACTAGGCTTGTACTATGGGTACTAGACAACGGATATACTATGTACATATTTTACTTTTTTTTGTGAATACATTATAATACGTATATTATACATAGAAAGACACCCAGACCCCTGCCCCCCTACCGCGTAACTCACGTCGATTTCAACTCGACGTCGATTTGGGAGTACGATGCTTTCGATAACGGGGTTGGAAAAAGCTACCGCGCAAGGAGTGAGCAGAAATTGTCGACGTTAAAGCCATTGAGAATATTCCCAAATCGACGGGAGTTACGCGGTAGGGGGGCTGATACAAATATTTATTTTTAAGCACAAATCTTTGCACCCGACTTATGAATTGTCCATAGTGGGTTGTAACAGGTTTTATTTAAAAAAAATTTGGATGGAATCAAACATTTAAGGTCACTTTTTATGTACTAAATAGATGTAGAATAGGTACAGAGTTAGGGTTTTCAATTTTAGGTATTATGAACAATTTAAAGAATTTCCTTTTCAAAGTAATATAATTAATTTAATTATAATTGTTGAATTTAACTATAGGAATGTATCTTAAGTTTATTCATCTAGTATGTAGTTTTACACAATTTATATTATTAATACCTTATTTTTACGCTTTAAAGTTACCATTCAATGTTTCTACTTTAAATTTTATTTTTATAAACATACGTAGGTAGGAGGTTAAGCTCGTGGTATTTATAATAACTTAATTTAATAGCACTTTGACCCTATGAAATCCGAATAATTTTTAAATAGGTACATCAAATGCACTGTGTCAACTGTCAACTTAACACAGGAAAGAGCGTGCCTTGTCCGTCCACGCGCAGTGTAGGGTTTCGTTTTTGTCACAAAATAACACGGATTTCAATTTTTAAAAGTCGTTATATCTAATAACTTAGTAGATATGTAATTTCCAATAGTTATTGTTTAAAATTTTACCATTTTTTTTCAATTAAACTTGAAAATACTGTTCAGCTTTAAATTTTTCCTTTAAATTTGATTATATTATGTACTACTATCGTAAATACAGCTATATTAGAGTGGGGGGACACATAACTCTCAATATAGCCTTATTAATAAACGTGGAGTAAAGCCAAAGTGGTAAAATTACGAATTACTAACTTTGAAAGTTCTTGTCA
Source organism: Idaea dimidiata (assembly GCA_949358125.1). Lineage (NCBI taxonomy): Eukaryota > Metazoa > Arthropoda > Insecta > Lepidoptera > Geometridae > Idaea > Idaea dimidiata. The sequence continues at coordinate 5,271,555 of OX442339.1, read as the reverse complement.
TAAAAAAGAGAAAGCATGTTTTAACTACTCTGACCTTACTAGTTACTACACGTTTATTAATAAGGCTATAAGGGTTTAAAAATGAAAATAATTGTTTGTGACAATGTTACAAATTATTTTCACAGTTAGTTATAATAGCACATGTACCTTATAATAGTTGGTAAGTCTCGGCGGCATGGTTGTAGTATATTATTACTATATTACGTTAACAAAAATGCTATTTTGAAACTTAAAGTTGTACACATACTTTGTGTTGACTAGTAAATGCTCAAGTTTGGATACAATTTTCAATAATAAATTATATATAAAATAACCTGACTCGAGATGTTGTTATGAGAAGATCTCCGTCGAAAAACTTGGTCTCGATCACGACATTTCCACTGTAAAGTAAATTATAACGTATTTTAGACAAAATTGGAAGTAGAAATTAATACTTAGTTTAAAAACGACGAATTTTTATATTCATATTCATTTATTCACTATAATCATGGTACAAATCAGTTGGAATAAAAACAATAGAAAGCTCGACATGATTTGCTCTATTGAGCGTATAGTAGTATATACAGTATATTTAACATAGTTGATAAGGATGGAGTTTCGAAAAGTAACGTAATTCAATCAATAATTATCCAGTAGAAAAATAATTCGAAAGGAGACCAATAATAATAAGCGATTAAAATTACGTAAATTGTAATATTGACATCACCACTAAAGTTATACAGAGCTCTGAATGGACTTTACCAAATGTTTTCCCTATTCATAACAATAAAAAGACCGTTCAAAATAGACCAGCTATGTTCCACAGATATCAAATTTGGCACTTCAAACAACTTTTAATACGACATTGTTTCATTCCTTAGAGAATATCTTTTGATATTTTAGAAAGAGAGTTTTAGAATATTTTTATAAATTTACATTGCCGACATAGAATTTATGAATTTAAGGGTATGTATGTTTCCCTGTCTACTATATTCGACTAAGGCTCGATTGAATTTTTCTTTTAAAAATTTGTAACTTAGGTATTTTTAGATACTTACTTGAGAACATTAGCAGGCATCATCTGGGACTCGGGTGCCGACTCGATGACGGACTGCCATGTGTTGGTGGAGTTAGCAATGACGTAGCCAAACTCGAAAAACCATTCCTCAAGGCAGCGACCTTTGAACAGGACTTTCTGGAATTACAACAACATGATACTTATGATATTTGTGAGGAAACAAAAGAATTTAGAGTTCATATTAAATATTTCTTCTCCCTACTTTTACTTGTAATTACTAATAGTGTCAAGCCTGGCTAGCATGACATGAGAGCGATGATATGAGAATAATTTTTTGAGTTGACAAAAATTCTTCAAACCTTTTACTAGTCATGCAAGAGAAAGTGAGGGAAACTTCATGTTGATTCGACAAACTGTTACCCGTGCTGCCATGCTAGCCTAGCAGGTAATTACTATATAGGTAAGCATGGTATTTAACAACCATATTGCTGTCCCGTTTTGTGAAAAAGATCACTAAATATCAAACTCAATAGAGGGAGAAATATAGTGTGGCCGTAGGACGCCAGCACAAGAACCAGACGGGTGATCGGTCCTCTCATCTTGGGACCATTTCACCCAGTTCCCCCCAATGTGGCCATATTACTTGTCATATATATAATAATAATAATCTTTTATTTCCAAAAAAAAAACATAAAATATAGGTTCTACAATCAACTTTGTAAGTCTTAAGAATAAATTCCCTGTGATTTATTTCATACATTCTAAGTTATAGATCTAATTAAGTGTATATAGGTCAAAATAACTAGGGAATTTAAGAACTCAGGTAGTAACCAAAGATATGTAAATAATAATAATTAACTGTAAGCTTATACAATTAGAGTCCCTGTCACCTAAACTAGGTTAACCTGTACTATAGGCGACAGTTGATTCCTCATATAGAATTATTTTAAGTCATTATAATTATACTTCTCTGTGCCATGAATGTGAGGCATTAAGGTATACAACAACATTCAGAACAGAGTATTGGATTAGAAGATTATATAAACCATACTTGTATCATATATTTCTTATAGATAAATACAAATAATGAAATAAAAAGAAAAATTAAACAATAGTTAGGTATGTAAGTATGTGCTTTGAGCTGCGAAGTATTAGGGGTTAAAGTATGAAATTGTCGATTTGTACTGAAAATCTTAATTGTTTATTTTTTAAATTTTTAACAAATTTATTTAATCAAAATAGTTGCCATTATTATCTATACATTGCTGCCATCTAATGGGAAGGTTATTAATGCCTTTGCGATAGAACTCCGACGATCTAGACTGCACAAACTGTGTGAAAGCATTTTGTACTGCCTCCTGGGAAGAAAACTTCTTGTCACGTAGATAATTGTCCAAATCACGAAAAAAATGGTAGTCCGTTGGAGCAAGGTCTGGTGAATACGGAGGATGACGAATGGTTTCTAAGTGAAGTTCCTGAAGGGTCAAAATGGTTTTTCGTGCTGTGTGAGGTCTCGCGGTGTCGTGGAGCAATAATGGTGAAGATCGATTCATGAGTCGGGGCTGTTTTACTGCTAGTTTTGTCAACATGGTTCGGAGTTCGGCACAATAGACATCTGCCGTAATTGCTTGACCAGATCGAAGAAAACTATAGTGAATAACATCATGCTGAGACCACCAAACAGTTACCATTACCTTTTTATTGGTAAGTTTTGCTTTAGGACACTGTTGTGGCATTTGACCTGGGGTCAGCCATTGCATTTTTCTTTTCCGGTTATCATAAAGAATCCACTTTTCATCACGTGTTACAATTCGATCCAATATTCCTTCATTTCTGTACCGGTTCAACAAGGCAACACAAGTTTCAACACGCGTTTCTTTCTGCAGATCAGTCAAATCATGAGGCACCCATTTTTCGTATTTTTTTATTTTATTGATTTGACGTAAGTGAGTCAATAAAGTGGGTAAGGTAACGTTAAACCATGCCGCTAATTCCTGGGTAGTTTGACTAGGATCGGCTTCCACTATCTCTCTTAATTCATCGTTATTCACCTGTGTGGGCGGTCTTCCTCGTGGCTCGTTCTTTAAGTCGAAATTTCCATCACGAAAGCGTTTAAACCAAAATCGCACGGTGCGTTCATTAGTAGACCCCTCTCCAAACGCAGCATTGATATTGCGGGCTGTTTCTGCCGCGTTAGTTCCGCGTCGGTCGGAACTCGTATTCAAAAATCACTCGAATTTTCGCAGTATCCATCTTTCTTGTCTAAATTGAATAACAAAAACAATTGAAAGTCGATATTCAAATGTTTCACATTTTTTAAAAAAAGAACATCACAGAAACCATTTGAAAAAAGTTTCATTCGAAAACCTCAAACCATGAAGATTCTATGTCAATTCAAAGAACCTATTGCAATAAAACGGCAATTTCATACTTTAACCCCTATTATTTTCCAAATTAAAAGAAAAAAAATAAAAATAACTAAGTAGTGTGAGAGCAGTTAAAGTACGGTGGATTTTAACAATATTTCTGTCTCGTCATATGTAAGAGGTTGCAAGAACTTGGAAACCCTACTTTTGACTTCATATTTCGATAACGGATAGAAATTGAGTATTTTGTTAATTTTATCATCAAGTGTACAACTAAGTGCTTCAAATTGTGTGCGAGCAAAGGCGGTACGACGTGCGGGCCCCCCACAAACCGGCATACCCTTGCGTCTTTGAGATTTATTTATATCAAACGGAAGACCAGTATGCTTGCGAAGAATTGTTCTCAGAATGTATAGCTGCCTAACGGTCAACACATGGCAGTCCCCGTAGAGATCAGTGGTGGGGAATAACTTATTCTTAGATATTAAGACCTTGAGTACCTCTCTCTGTGATCTTTCAAGGGTCAGAAATGCCGTTTTAAAAGTACCACCCCATGCAGGTATACAGTATGAGAGAATAGATTGGCACAGAGATTTATAAGTCGTGAAAAGCTGTACAGGTGGTAATTGTAATGCTGAGAGCAGCATGAGAGCCATAGTTAAGAAAAGTGCTTAAGAAAAGTGCACTGGGTAATAGAGGCTTGTTCACAGACCTGTTCTAATCGAAATCGCTCCATAGACTCAATGGAACTGAAGTTCATCTCTCTGGAGACGACTCGACACTTGAGAATTCGCTTCGGTACTCGAGCCTCATGTTCTACTTCCGGACTGGAGAGGTCTTCATTGTGCTGCCAGAGGATTTTACCTGGAATTTAAATTGCTATTTTAAGTTTTTGTTTCTCTTACGTAAGTCGCTCCACAGACTGACTCACCCACATGACCCACTGGAATCCAGTGGGTACACTGGCATTTAAGTTGGCTATGCGTTGGTTTAGAACTTCAGTTGTCTATATTACAAGTTTTAATTTTTTCCTTAATTAGGCATTTTACTGCAAATGGCTATGGCTAGGCATTAGGCATTTTACTGGCTTTGGCCGCATAGACATATAGTTGTTATACGCATAGACAGTTGGCTTTATGTTACGTGGCGCATTCAGTGACTCGTCAGGCGACTCGCTAAGCAAGTCTCCAGGTGCTAAGCAAGCATCCAGGTGCTAACCAAGCCTCTAGGTGCTAAGCAAGCTTCCAGGCGCTAAGCAAGCTTCCAGGTGCTAAGCAAGTCTTCAGTGTAAGCAAGTCTCCAGTGTAACCAAGCCTCCAGGTGATAACCAAGCCTCCTGCTTATGCCAGCGTAGCCCCTCTTACTTAGTTTTATGGATGTGTCAACTATCGCTCCACAGACTGACTCACCCACATGACCCACTGGAATCCAGTGGGTACACTGGCATTTAAGTTGGCTATGCGTTGGTTTAGAACTTCAGTTGTCTATATTACAAGTTTCAGCTCAATCTGTTCAGTGGATTTTGTATGAAGTAATAAAGACTAGTAAGGTAATTTATCTAAAATCTACAAACCTTAATTAGGCATTTTACTGCAAATGGCTATGGCTAGGCATTAGGCATTTTACTGGCTTTGGCCGCATAGACATATAGTTGTTATACGCATAGACAGTTGGCTTTATGTTACGTGGCGCATTCAGTGACTCGTCAGGCGACTCGCTAAGCAAGTCTCCAGGTGCTAAGCAAGCATCCAGGTGCTAACCAAGCCTCTAGGTGCTAAGCAAGCTTCCAGGCGCTAAGCAAGCTTCCAGGTGCTAAGCAAGTCTTCAGTGTAAGCAAGTCTCCAGTGTAACCAAGCCTCCAGGTGATAACCAAGCCTCCTGCTTATGCCAGCGTAGCCCCTCTTACTTAGTTTTATGGATGTGTCAACTTGAATTCAAATCCGAAACCTTCAGAATGAAAGTCAGGGATCTTTCACACTGTAGCACTACTAACTGATGATGGGCTTTATATTGTTGTTAACCATTTCCTAGCCAAATGTTTGTTTTTATCAGAGTTCACTTACCTGTATCAGCATCTCGTAAATTCATCCAATTACTGAACAAATTATTTAAGGTAATTAAATACTTCAATATTAAATTTGAAGGTTGTTGACCTGTTGAGTATTTTGTATGTGCTAGAATTTAATTGCTAACAAGTGAAAGTTAACTTAGTTAATGTTTAATATAATATTAAAATATGTATAGTAAATGTAATGAATCAATTACGTGATATATTGCGAGTTAAGGTGGTATTTATTGTACAATATGTTGACCTTTAAAATTGATTTTTTGCAATATAACTTTGTAGGTGACAGAAATTTATCTTTTTGCATTTCTTCACGTAAACGCCTCAGTTCGTAGGATTTGGAACACAGTACATTTGTTTTATGCAAAGGATACACTTGAAAACCTTTGAGGATGGTTTCAATACGGTCTTGTTTCGCTTCTTCAGCTGGCAGAACTTCAGTCATGATGGTATTCGTTTTGTAGCAGTTGTTTTACACTTCAACACTTAATTTATCGAGAGGTGGGATCTAAATCGAATAAATTGAAGTAAAATTGTAAATAGATACAGTGAAATGGATTTATTCCAAACACAACTCACAGCCACTCCGCAAACAAAGCACAAACAATAAATGTGACAAGGATTTCAAGAATGTGGCAGAAAAAAGAACTAATTGGTTGCAACCTTTGCAACCATTTATTCTAGCTTCGTGGATTTTTGAATAAATGAATGAGACACTAGCGCCCTCCCACAAGTTCAAAAAGATACCTATTTATTTATTTCTTATCGGTTGTGAACCGATTATGGCCATTAGGAAATTAGCCAGTGTCATGTATTCAAATTTATTATGCAAGTTATTTGCATCGAAACAGTCAAGTCGTCATAGTTAAAGTCAAGTCTAGGGAATCATTTGTAAACGCGGCGGCCATTTACAAACAATCTTCACGGAGCCTTGGAGACAGCACTAAGTCAATGTTTTGCACCGATTTTCACTTTCATTCCACTTGTACACCTTCACGAAACTAAATTGATTAATATGCCCCCGAAATTAAACAATTTGCACGCATATGAACTAGGTTTCACAAAAATGAAAATTTAGCACCACATCTCCTCAAGGAGTTCCCGCCAAGACTCCAAAAAGATACCTACCCATTCAAGAAAAGTGCGTGACAATGACAATTGAGAACAAAATGACATTGATTGCAATATTTATATAAAAAACACTAATAAAAAAAAATTATTAAAAAATTTAAATCGACTAAAATGCAATCGATTCTTCGACTATAATGGATTCACTGCTTACATCTCGTTCTACGCAGAACAAAATTAAATCATTGGAATCTAAAAAAAGAAGAAAGAGAAAAATGTTGATTCCGTTCCCCTCAAAGATAATATTTAATTTTATAAAATCTGTTTTTAATCGTAATATCATACTACGTCAAAGGTTTCACTGTTCCACTTCAGTTTGTCTAACATAAATAAATTCGTCTTTTTCTGCGTGCAACTGAACAATTAAGAAAATGGACGGATGATTTGACGTAGACTTGACAGAAAGAAGAAAGATTCCCAAAATCAGTAAATTGCAAAAGAAAGAACGATTGATTGTATTATTTTGGTTAAACTTTTCAGCAATTTAGTTCTGATTACTGAGGAAACAAGAAAAGACTGCAAATGTGCACGTTTATAGTAGAACACCAATGTAATAGAACAATTAGTAGATTATTTTGAAGGGGAGAGCATTTTCTATGAACTCAAAAAGCGATTCTGACGAAGCTTCAAGGTAACTTTACATCGTAATGTATAATCAATAGCTTAGTTTTGTTCAATATTCAAGTGCTACAATGCATAAACAATCGTAAAATGTAATTATAGGCTTATATATTTAATCGAAATAGTACCAAAAACACACAACGAAAGTAAGGTTAACCATTACTTGCTATTTTCGTTCTTTGTTTTTGTCTGATATATTTACGCAGTTCTTTGTCTTACGCGTGTTATTTTAAGTCGTATATTTGTACGTTTTAAGGGGGAGTGAAGCTTCATCATCAAAGGAACCAACCCCGAGTGAAGAGCAAGGTACAAGTGATTTAAACAGTGGCGGTGCATCAGAGCACCCTCAGGACATTATGAAGCGAGCGGCAGCGAGGCAGTTGATTGAAAGATATTTCTACCAGTTGTTAGATGGATGCGGTAATACTAACTGTGGGAATCAGTATTGCGCATCCAGTGGTGAGGTGAGCAGTTAGCTATATCTAGGTATAAAATAAAGTAAATATAGTATAGAAACGTTTTATAAACTAATAACAACCTCTCACCGTAAACACATATACTTAGCCTGCTCCATTATGTCATGGGTAAAAACACACGGCACAATTTTTTTTAAAATACAATAATAAAAAATAAAAAAACATAACAACATATGGAAAATAATAATAATAAGGTACCATGTGCTGAACCAATTATAAGCTGCCTTGGTATAGGCTGCAACTACAGGGTCAGCTACAATGCCCCGGGTAGTACCCCAGTCTTAGGGCAGTACCCTCCCTAATATAGGTACTTACCTAATATGGCCAAATGGTGTGATGATCTTATGATAAAGGTCCTTTACACCTCCACCCAGAACTAGACTGCTTAGAAATATGTTAGAGAGCTCTTTACCCTTGTTATAGGGGGTAGGCTAACAAAACTTATGCAAAGCACTAAGGTTAACGCATGTTTAAATAGAAATGTAATCGACTGGTTCCTTCCTGTATATTAAAACCTATATTTGAAATGACCATGCCCCTGTTGTTTTTTCAGTTTCTTATTATTTAGAATAAATTTTTTAAAACAGAATATTAATAAAGACTAAACTTTAAAGTAAACTTAAAGCCCTTGGGGCAATTTTACCCGCAACCTGGAGATTACTAGCTAACTTGGTTTTTAAATATGCTAGGCCTAAGCCTGTATATTTAAAGTTGATTACTCTCCTTAAATAAAATGGCAGTGCTCTGCGGTTTTGTCTGTGTAAGTCCTAATCCCATGACAATATTAAGATTAAATTGGGTAGACCTGGAACAACACGTAATGGAAGACCTATGTATTATTCCAGCTCTATCTGTTTTATTGCAATTGGTTCAGCAATTTTGTGTGAACAAAACACATTCAAACTTATCTTTATTGACCAAGCGAGCATTAGCGAGCAAAGCGGCTTATGCTTCAGGTTGGCCAAATTTTATTTTTCCCGTTTGTTGCTTCTCCTCTAAAGGTCATATTTCTCAACCGATTTTGATAAAACTTGGTATACAAGTTTAATGAGGATATGGATTTTTTTTTCGCTGAGGGCTTTTTGATTGGTTTCTTGTATTTCTCCCACCCTCCATATAAAAATTCCTGATTTTCTTAGTTCCTGTATGTTGGTTCTCCTCTACAGGTCTTATTTCTCAACCGATTTTGATGAAACTTGGTATACAAGTTCTATGAGCATATGGAATTTTCGTCGTGGGAGATTTTTGATTGGTGGGGTATTTCTCCCACAAAGAGGGTATTTGAATACTTGTGTTTTAAATACTTACTAATTGTTTTAAATAGTATGTGTTTGCATGGAGCTCCCGACGTCTATTGTTCGCAGAACTACTATATTAGTAGGATCAAGTAGGATGTTTAAGATTATCTACTGATATAACTTTATATTGTATTTATACTAACTGCGCCCCGAGGTTAAGCTTCATAAGTTCCATTCCCGGGGAAATATCATAATATGTTATACATATAAACCTTCCTATTGAATCACTCTATTTATTAAAAAAACCCACATCAAAATCTGTTGTGTAGTTTTAAAGATGTAAGCTTACATACAAACATGCAGACAGGAAAGCGATTTTGATTTATACTATGTAGTCTTCAGTCTTCAGTCTTCTTGGGCTCCCATTTTCCGCACTTAGGTCCTCCAGTGGACCCATTGTACGTGACTGTAGGCTGTGATGTCATTCCAGCCAACCCAGCTCCGACCAGAAGCGTAGGATCTTTTTGGGATCCTCACACGCCTCCCGAAGTGTTGTGGGGTTGCCAAGTATGTTGACCCGATGTGCAACCAGGCTCTCGCACTCCAGGATTGCGTGAGCGATGGTTTCTTCTTTCAACAGGCACGCTCTGCACAGCGGGCTGTCCGTGATACCTAGGACATTCATGTGTTTATTCACTGTACAATGACCCGTTATTGTACCTACCATGATTCGTAGGTCATCTTTTTTAAGATGAAGCAGAGATTTGGCTAGTCTTGGCTTTGGTCTTGGTAGAGCTTCCCTAGACTGCCTGCAACTTACTGTTTGTGCCCATCTTATTTCATGCCGCTCTTTCGTGCGTTGTCTCAGCCATGCCCTTACCTGATAAAAAGGTATAGGTATTATTGGGTCCGGACCCACAGGTGTGGTGCTGGAACCCGTTCTGGCCAGTTTGTCCGCCGCGTCATTGCCGCTTGATCCACTGTGACCCTTTATCCACTGAAGGCTTACCTTGTGTGTTTGGGCTAGCTTTTGCAGACCCTGGTGGCATTGAAGCACGAGCCCAGAGTCAATTGTGTTGCTCCTTAAAGCCTTGAGTACCGCAGCGCTATCAGAGAGTAGCTTAATTTGATTGGGCTCAATTTTCCTTGCAGTGATGCATCAACCGCGTTGATTAGACCTATGCATTCACATTGGAAGATTGATGCATGAGACACTAAGGGTAATGATGAGTGTATGTTCAGTTCGGGGGAGAATGAGCCTGCTCCCGATCCTTGTTTGGTTTTTGATCCGTCTGTGTACACTCTGAGTTCTTTTATACCGGAGTAGTCTTTTCCAGATTCTACCAGCGATATATCGTACTTACGTTCAAAGACGAATGTTTTTGGGATCCTGTCATTGGGGGCTTCTACGAGAGGTTCGTGTTTTATCGCGTCCTCCAGTATGCGCCTATGACCTACCCTTGAGCGCGTCCATTGTTTGGACGCATAAAGCCGTGCCGCCGAGGCGGCCGCTTCCTGATGGATGAATAGGTCCAGCGGTGGAAGACAGAGCATTGCTTCCATTGCTGCCGTGGGTGTGGTGCGAAAGCATCCTGTGATGGCGCAGCAGGCCGTTCTTTGGAACTGTTCTAATTTATCTATGGCTGTCCTGAGTTCGGCCCTGGGCCACCAAACTGTTGCGCCATACGTTACCTGTGGTCTAATGACCGTATTATAGAGCCAATGTATGATTTTCGGTGAGAGCCCCCATTTCTTACCGATCATCCTTTTGCATTGCCAGAAGGCAATTGAGGCCTTATTGAGCTTTTGTACGAGGTGTTTGTTCCATAGCAGTTTGTTATCGAGGATCACTCCCAGATATTTGACCTCGGTCGCTAGGGAAAGTTGAGTGCCAAACAGATATGGGAGTTGGAGGCCAACTGTTTGGCGTTTGTTGGTGAACAGCACCATTTCAGTTTTTGTCGGATTTACCGTTAGATCGTGTGTATTACACCATTTTTCGACTATCTCCAAAGCCATGTCCATGAGGTTTGTGATTGTCCCCAAGAATTTGCCACTTACCAGAATGGTGAGATCGTCTGCATAGCCTACAGTGTAGTATCTCTCTTTGTTGAGTACATCTATGAGTTCATTCACCACGAGGTTCCACAGAAGTGGAGATAGGACTCCCCCCTGCGGGCATCCCTTGGCCGCGATTCCCCTAGATGTGGAGTTCACTGTAATTTGTATAGCTCTGTATCGAAGCATGTTCACGATCCAGCTGACTAGAGTGGGGTGAACCTTATGCCTTACCAGAGCCCGTTCGATACTTACAAAGGTCGTCTTGTCGAAGGCACCCTCGATGTCTATAAAGACGCCCAATGTTGATGATTTACTCTCTAGGGAGTCTTCTATATATGATACTACCTCATGCAGAGCTGATTCGGTGGATTTTCCGGAACAGTAAGCATGCTGCTTCCTGTGCATTGGCATTTGCCTAAGGGAGTTCTCCCTTATTTCTCTCTCACATAGTCTTTCTAAGGTTTTTAGAAGAAAAGAGGTGAGGCTAATTGGTCTGAAGGATTTTGGATGAGTGTAGTCATTTTTACCTGGTTTTGGTATGAAGATTACTTTGACCTCTCTCCATGCCTTTGGGACGTACCTGAACGCTATGCATCCTGTAAATATTTTTGTCAAGTGCGCCGTGATTGCCTCCAAACACCACAACAACAGCCCTGGAAATATTCCGTCAAGTCCTGGTGTCTTGTATGATTGGAAGCTTTGAATTGCCCATCTTACCTTGCTGTCGGACACTATGGCACTCGCCGTTTGCCAGTCCGGCTCGGGTACGACGGCACCGTTATCGTCTTCCCAGTTGATATCCGATTGGATATGACAATCCGGGAAGTGTGTCTGTAGCAGAACCTCACATGTTTCAGCGTCAGTTTTTGTGTAAGTTTTGTCTACCTTTTTTAGAGATCCGATGGATTTCTCCGTGTCTTGGGATAGGAGCTTCTTGACCCTGAGTGCATGGCTTTTAGACTCGATGTTTGAACAGAAGCGTTTCCACCCCTCTTTTTGTCTCTGACTAATGCGCTTTTTGTATTTTGCTTGAGCTAACTTATAAGCGTCCCAATCAGTATCGTTTCTAGTGTTTCTGGCCCGATTAAAGAGTTTCCTTACCTTATCCCTCAACCGTTCTAGGTCCTTACTCCACCATTTTTGTCCCGGGTTTGTTCGACTGCCGGGCATGGTAAGGGGGCATGCTTCCTTATAACAGGTAGTCAGTGTTTCTGTCACCTCCCGAACATGGTGTTCTATGTCGGTTGTGGCGGAGTAACTTACCTCAGGGTGTGCTTCCCCAATGTGTTGACCCACAAGGAGTCTGTATTTATGCCGATCCGTTTTGCGTGGGTTACGCCTTGGGACCGCCGGAGTTTTGCTCCAGTCCAGGTCGAACATGATTCTTCTGTGATCGGAGCAAGATGGTTCTTCTGATAGTCTCCAGTTTTTTATCAGATTTGATGCTAAATTTGATGCTAGAGTGATATCTATGAGCGAGTGCGCCCTTCGAGTGTTGAAGGTCGGCTCAGAGCCCACATTCATTATACTAAGTTGTGTGGATAGTAAGAAGTTAAAAAGTGACTCACCTCTACTATTTATGTCTGTGCTTCCCCAGATGTGGTGATGCGCATTGGAGTCTGCGCACACGATGAGTTCTAAGCCCTCGTTTTCGCAATATCTTGTCAACTTGACCAGTTCGTCGTTGGGCACTGCATCTTCTCCGTGCTGGTAGGAGGACGCTAGTATGATGTCGCCGGTCAAGGATGTTGTGCTGTCAACAGTGGAAGAGTTTTTGAGCCTAACCGCAGTCAGGTCTCTGGAACAAAACTCATTTAGTAGGGTGGCGCGGATACCATTAGGAACGTATATGCAAGTGCGTGGTCCGCTCACCGTAGTGTCTAGGAGTAACTTACCCCCCGTGTTGGAGAGACCACAGATTCTGTTGTTATTCGTATCCACGGCTCCTGGATAGCGGCTATGGTCAATTTGTTAACCTCCAGATGCCTGCGCAGGGCAGCCGCTGCAAGTCGCTTGTGCTGGAGGTTCGCCTGCACTATAGATATAGTGCAAGCTTGGTTGTGGTTATGAGGAGGTGGAGGTAGCGAGTTGGAGGTCATCTTTAATGATGATCGTCTCCATCTCCTCATCTATTTCGCTCAACGATGCGTCAGACGCTTCCTGCCTAACGGCGGCGCTCTGACTGGAGGCAGCTATGTCGCTGCTCTCTGGATTCGCGAGCGATTGGGTGCCCGATGGTCCTGCCACGTTGGAGTCTATCGGAGGCTGGGCGGCTGCGGGTGTCTTCTCCGCCTCCTCTGTCTCCCCCTGCCCGACGCCGGACCCGAAGAACTTGAGGTAGAGGCTGCCCAGCTCGTAGGCAATCCTCTGCCCTCTGGCCCTAATAGCCTCGACGTCGTATGGGGGGATACCGAGCACGAGGAAGACACCGCCCTCTTGCTCCTGGTCCGAGTAGACTTGCCATTCGTTGACATTGTACCAACGGTTCTGGCTCACCAGGAAGGACCGGATCACCTCAATGTCCTCCTTCTCTGGGATGAAAAGTCCCGCCCTCACTCGCTTCGGGATGGCCGATTGTCTGATGACAACCAGTCGGGTCCCGGGTACCGGCGAGCTTACGGGGTCGATGGTGGAACGGAGCCAATCCACTTCTTCTCGGCTTTCACACCACAGCTTCAGCGTCCCTTCACTGAAGGTCGGCTTGCCCTTGAAAGCCGGAATAAAGGCCTCCTTCCCTATAATGGACCTTCGCAATCCAGCCCTGATCGCCTTCCTGATGCCTTCAGCTTCGGCCTCTGTGAGGTCGCGCTGGGGATCGGTGGTGATCGCGACGCGGAGTTCGTCGTTGGCGGCAGCGTCGGCATACGAAACACCGGGTGGAAGGCTAGTACTTGCCTTCACCCTCTTTGGTGGGTCCTTCGGTGAGGCAGTGTCGTTGGGACGACCCCGTTTATCGGGTCTCCCCTTACGAACCCCGCTGTCCGAGGGCCCTGTTTTAGGCGAAGAGTGCGAGAGTGGTCCGGCCTTTACAGGCGGCTTCTCAGCGGACTTCTTGCCTTGTGCTGGCATTGGTTTAGGTACGGCGGTGGTGCCTGTACCACGGCTGGGGCCGCTTTGGGTGCTGGACCCTCCAAGCGTGCTAGGTTTCTGGCTTTTGCCTTCCACCTTGGCACGCTGGCTGCAGGCCACCTGGGAACTAGTCCCTCCGTGGGTTTCGGACCTCCTTCCGTGACCCTTACCACGGTGCCGCTTTTGGGGACGCCCGATCTTTTCATCGTGCGCTTTAAGTCGCATCCTGTCACGGACCTGTCTGTTTGTCATACCCTTCCGTACGACGTGGCTCCATGAGCCAGAGTCTCGGCGGGCTTGACCTTCGGTGTCGTCGATGACACTCTTAAGTGTGTCGACGTTGAAAGCCCCGGCTTTTACCTCTTTCACAGAGGTTCCTGAGGCCGATGGGACACGACGTTCGTCGTGCCTTGGTGTAGGTTTGTTGCTGAATTTGGGATCCATGCTTGGCAACAAAAGTTTTCATCCACCGTGGCCCCCCACCCTCCATGGAGCCCGCAAAATGGGGACGCTGGATACAAAAGGCATCAACAGTCGTCAAGGGCTACCACAGTGGATATAGGGTCCGGAAAGGACAGCAAGACGAGTGCAGCAGCATGAGAAAATGTCGCAGTCAGCAAAACTACGACACCCGCACACCACCTCCTGCCCGCCCCCCTAACCGAAACCCTAGCCATTGCCGCCCTCTTACGGGTGGCGCAGCCGATTGATTCACACCGGCTAAGTGAGAACCTCCCGTTTCAGAAGAAATCCAGGCCAAAGTGGTGTGTTGATGCACCACTGCAATCTCAACCACCAGGATCCCTTCATCCTCCCTTACGGGTCTCCACGCACGGCACAAACACGCGGGTGGCCTCCCCTCCCTCCGCGATCCCGCCCCCCCATCTGGTCCGACCCTCGCATATCTTAGCATGAGTCCCGCCACGGGGCACAGCCACATATACCCCGTGGGTAGACCAGATTCAAATCGCGGGTGGCCTCCCCTCCCCCCCAAAGTATCCCCCAAGCCCCCCCTTTAAACCCCCCGTCCCCTTACCCTCCTAGAACGACCCTCACATATTTTAGTGTGAGTCGCGCCACAGAACACAGCCACTGATATTCTGTGGACGATTCGCCAGGAGATTTCTGTTACGTCTATTTCTGAGGGAATTAGACCAATAACGGGTGGCACCACGTGAAGGATAATCTCTCTGACTTGTCTTGGGGATCAACATGACTTGCACTCTCCCCCAAAACCATTCTGCTTCCTTGGAGGTCAGAGGGACCTACAAGGATGGACTAGGCTACAAGCTACACTTACAGCTGTGCAAAAGCGCGAAGCGTGGAAGCGGGGGAAGAACACAACCCTGAAAGCATTAGCATAGCCCACACCCATTATACTATGTAATGATAACAGTAATATAATAATAAAACTCTTTATTTACCGGGTTTAATCCCGTTTTATTAATGATTTATAAACAAACCGAGCTTTCGCGAACATTACAATTGGCTTTTTCAAGGTTGACTCCAAACCAACTGCCAACTGTAAAGTTGGTGAAAGCTCGGTTCGTTTATAAATCATGAATAAAACGCTATTAAACCCGGTAAATAAAGTGTTTTATTATCCAAAATCGTAAAAAGCATAGAAGAAAGAAATATTAAAAAAAATGCTTTTTACCTACTCTATTGCATTGGGGGATCCTGTAAAATAGCTGTAGTTGATTTTGAAATAAATATAATAATTTAAAATTAATAATGTTTATAATAGTTTTAAATTTTATGTATTTTAGTCAAGAAATCTATCCCCAAATGAGGCAGCGGCGGAAGCAATCAAATTATTCTACAAAGAAGCTCGCCTTTGTGACACATTACCCAGTAAAGTACCCAGAACAGAAACCAACTGTGATTCTAGTGCAAGGTAAATCCAACAAACAATATATTAACATATTTAATTGTTTAATTTTCATTTCTTACATATTTAGAAATATTAGCTTTAACTCTAACTCATGAGTTTTTGTGAGTGTTCCTCACACTACAAAACCTACTAATATTACTCTGTGTCTGTTACTCAATCACGTAAAAACCGCTGAACCGATTACCATGAAACCCGGTATGTAGATAGCTGGAGACCTGGAGTAACACATAGGCTACTTATTATCTCGATATTCCCGCTGGATCGAGACTTACGCGGGTGAAACCGCGGGGTGCAGCTAGTTATATATTTTTTAAATTATTTAACTAAATATAACTCTTGATATCTATTTTAAATTAAAGTAAACAAAGTGGTTAACATTGCCAAAAATGTTTCCTTCTGATACAAATAAACATTCTTTGCTTACATGACATTTGGTTCATACACAATGAAATCAAATTATATTTTTTTGATTTTAGTCTCATTGCTTTTATTATATTTAGAATTTTTAAAATGGACTCACTGTCTTTTAGAAAAATGGTCCCAGCGAAAGAAGTCTAATAAAAAGGGCTTTAATTTCGCAATATCAACAAATATTTTAATGAGATAAGATTTAAATTCAAAATATTTAATTGGGTACTATATGGGCGAATTTTTTTAAAAGTGTACATATTTTGAAATAGGTGATTCTGATTTTTTTTTGTATTTTTGCATTTTTGTTTTTAGTTTCTTATTCTCCAATATTCTAAGTTTATGAAAAAATTGAAGGTTTTTTATAATATATATATAATTTATAATTATGTAGACGATTTTAGGTTCCACTTAGCAACGATTTTTTAACCCGTACTATTAATTGTATAATATTATTTACTGAATTATATTATTATACTCAGGTTACGTTCAAAAACGTGCAATAATTATCATTTAATGGAATTAATGAATCCTGTAATCGTATTATTGTCTCATCTGACCAACATAATGACAAATTAGTTATATATTTTTCTTTGTAGCTATTACATGGTGGGCACCTAAAAATAATGACGACAATTGCCATGTCTTTATTACAGGAAAATTCATTAAGATTTAGGTACACATATTGCGTAAAAATTGCACAGCACCCTTAGTGTGAGTTTTTTCGTAAAAAAAAAAACGCGAACGCGATGGTTGGGTATTTCGTATGGAATCTGGCAACTTATATCTGATATCGTCCGCTAGGGGCCACGTCCACCACTATTTTCCATACAAAATACGCGTTAACGTAACCCTCACGTTCGCGTTTTTTTAACCGACTTCAAAAAAACGAAGAGGTTCTCAATTCGTTGCGTATGTTTTTTTTTGTTTGTTCACCGATTACTCTTGACGATTGTCAAGGTGGCTTGACCGATTGAAATGGTTCTTTTTTTAATGGAAAGGTGGGAGCCCCGAGGTGGTCCGATAAAAATTTAATGAGGATCTGATGAGGATCTTCGAAGTGAGGACCGGACCAAAAAGCTGTATTCAATTCACTTGTTTTACTTTAAATTTCACACTAAGGGGTCTGGACTTGGCTTGTCTGAGCTCAATGCTCAGTTCAATGATTTTACCGTCTATATTTCAGCACAACATGTGGCACTTCAAATGCAATAGAAAAGATGGAAGAGAATGTAAGTAAAGAGGACACACCGGAGTGCAGTAGATCAACAGCTATGTCAGAAGGCACATCAAGAGGGGAACCACAAACTAGTCAAAATGTATCTCAGAAGGAAGATGGGAAAACGCGTAGTCATAGCAGTAAGTATACTGTAGTTTTTATGTCGAGATTCTATATTGGAAATACGATTCTTTGTAGTTAATACAGTGTATTATTTTCTACAAAATGGAATACTGTCTGTAACTAAAATTAAAAAATAATGAAATAAATATTTAAAATAAATAAATAAATATTGCACGACATTATGGGTGCTAGACAACGGATATACTACTTTTAATACTTTTTTTTGTAAATACACACATATGATACATAGAAAAACACCTAGAACCATAGAACTATATAGGCATAGGCGTAAGTTCCGACCTCGTTAGAATATCAGAATAAATGGTAGCTTAAAATACTTTCTGAAAACATAGATTCCTGTTGCTAAAATTAAATATTTGAAAGTTAGTTACTTACTCAGTTTTTAAGCAAGTCCTAAACTAAAAAAAATGCTTTGCTAATTTTCAATTTAGCCCTCTAACTTTTAATATTCGGCCGAGTCATAAAATATTTCATTTTTAATTATTACAGCAACAAAATGAACTATCATTAAAAGTTGAAGTAATGAACAAGAAATTAGTAAAGTATTAGAATTACCCTTCTAATTATAAGTGAGTCTTCTAATTATATCTCAGTAAGTGATTAGTACAGTGATTCACATTTCACAACAAAGTCATTAAGCCTTTAACTTTAAATATTTCACTTTAAACCCACAATTATAACAAAAGAGCAACAATTATCTAATGAAATTACTTTAATGAGATGCATTAGTGATATTCTATATAAAATATGAAGTTTGGAATAGTCGCAAATCATTCGTAAAGTTTTTGCCAAATCATAAACATGGTTAGACGTGGGTTGAGGAATTCGAGGCGTCTGCTTAATAAGTGTATGGCGTTACTGAACCAGATAAATGAGTTGTTAGAGATTCTGACAGGTAAGTCTATTATTTCTTCTATGGTTTTCGCGATTTTGCATAATAAAACACTTTATTTATCCGGTTTATTCGCGTTTTTATTCATGGTTTTAAACGAACCGAGCTTTCGCCAACTTTAGAGTTGGCTTCAACAACCAGTCAACCTTGAAAAAGCCAACTGTAAAGTTGGCGAAAGCTCGGTTCGTTTAAAACCACGAATGAAAACGTGAATACCCTACGTATTCTATACTTAGTTTTTTTTAATTATTGGTTTGATTTTATTTTGAGTGAAGGTGTCTTGGTTAACCCGATACAGATTTTGAGTCCCGCTGTGTGAAAATATTTATGCTTAAAAATAAATATTTGTATCTGGTCTGAGTGTCTTTCTATGTATAATTTAAATTAAATTCATTTATTATCCAGATGTCAAAGATCCATAGGTTAGTACAATTTTCTTAATAGGCTATGTTACTAAAAATATAATTTTGAAATTGTCTAGATATGTCTCAAATATTTTAATTACAAAATGTTAAAATAATAAGATTGTATGTATTTACAAAAAAAAAGTATAATATGTAGGATATTCGTCAACTAATACTCATAGTACAAGCCTAGTGCTTAGTTTGGGGCTAGATTGCGCTGTGTGTGATGTCGTAATTTTAAATTTAAATTTTAACGTAATTTTTTTACGCTTTAGTATAGTAAAATTCATCTTTTTTTTCACTCTTTATCATAACTCGATTCCGGCGTTTTATTTGCGTAATTACTAATGACCTAAAGAGAAAAGGCATAAGTAAGCTTTTTATTTAGTTTTTTAACGTATAATAATAAAATTTACATTTAGAAAACAATGAAAAAAACGTTTGGTCTACATTTTTTGCTTACAAACAAAAGAAATAAAAAACACCCAAGTTGAATAATTTGTTGAGTGTTGGAAAAGAGGTTCTTTTTGTATGGAAAGTTCTTCTTTTATATGGATATTTACCATTTGGACATTAGCCAGTGTCAAGTATTATTAATATTTGCATTTGCATCGAAACAGTCAAGTCGTCAAGTTAAAGTCAAGTCGAGAAAATCATTGTAAAACGGCGGCCATTTACGATGATTGTTCACTGAGCTTTGGAGATAACGCTAAAGTCCATGTTTTGCACCGAATTTCACTTTTACTACACTAATACACCTTCACGAAACTAAATTGATGAATTTGCCCCCGAAATTGAACAATTTACACGCATTTGAACTAGGTTTTACAAAAATGAAAATTTAGCAACACATCTCCTCAACCCGTTTCGCTAAAACTTCGTACGGCAAGTTACGTGTCAAATAAATTGTTTAACAACTAATTTGTGCTGATCTTTATCTTCAACAGATGGGGACACGTTGACAGAGGAAAAGATCTACGAGTTATGCGACACATGCCTCCAGACCAAGTTGCGGCAGCCTCTAATCCGAGCGCTGGGGGAAGCGTTCACCACGCCCGCGATACTGGCGCGGTGTTTCGCGACCAAGGTGCATGTCGCCGAGGATGACGCGGCGAAGAGTTTAGGTGAGTGATACTAATCATAAAAGTCAATCTTTCATTTAGAATTAAAAGTTTTTTCCTATTTCTTTGAACAAATTTCTTCGAAGAATATACTGTTTTCCATACATTTATAAATGTTAATAAGGTTTCGATTTCAGTGTCGTTGCAAAGTTATAATTTAATTTTAAGTGTATTGAATATTGTAATGAAAATTTGAACAATACTAATACAGGAAATAGCCCCCCACATTACCGAGTAAGCCTTAAAGTTATCAAAAATACTATGCTAAGTCATAGAACATAGGCTATTCTTCCAAAGAAGTCTCTAAAACAAATTTTAGACTATCGAAAGACGAAAGCGTTATCAATGCATCACTTGGTTTTAAGATAATTCTACCAGAAGCCTCCCGTAACCTGACCTTAAGGGCCTGTTGCAGTATCGAGTAAAATTCCTTTGCCTTTGACGACGCCAGACTATTAAATTGTTAAACATATTTTTTTTATATTTTAGAATTGTTAACCAAACACATCTCTTAAATTATAACTGGTTATACCTACAAATCTACTTTTTTATAAATATTTGTCCAATATTCTTTAAATACAGACGAAAAAATACTAAAAGACTGAGTTTTCTGTATAAAAAAATATTCAGCGAAGTTGCTTATATCGTGTTTACCACCAAATGTTCCCTCGTTAGGTTTTTTAAATTACGACATATATTTTTATCAGACCAAGAAAATTAGTTTACGATTACTTGCCATTGAATCAAACAAAGGTCGTTTCAGGAAATTCCAACGATAAACACGCCTTGAACTTAGGCCATTGTGTTTTCACCCGCGGAAGTAAAAAACGCGTTATCACGGGCGCGGGCGGCCGAGCGGTTCTCGAGCGGTTGCACTTTTTCATTCATTACTCGGGTTCTACTTTTTCGTTCATTACTCGGGTACTACTAATTGGATTTCGATTTCGATGCAAAGTATACCACGACGTTCCTCGAAAACAGAACTATCCAATATTGAAAACCAGATTTCAATCGGATTAGTGGTTTTTAATTGTATAAGGAACAGACAGAGAAACAGATAGACAGACATGAATTTGAAAAAATATGTGATTTTGTTTTACTACTTTTCCTGAGTCCTCTAGACAACTTTTTTTAATTTACTTCAAAGTACAGACTTTTGTCCTCTCTTCCTTTATGATAAGTATAGATATAGCTACACACACAGCGTTATTATTTATCACTATCTTAATATTTCTTTTTGTTTTTATTGCTCAAGGCATTTTAAACTTAGAAATATTTTTAGCAAGGACATATATTTCCAAAAAATCCCCATGGCAGGATTCGAACTTGCGTCCTTTCGCTAGTCAGAGCAGTCGCCTGGTTAGCGAAAGGACGCAGGTTCGAATCCTACCATGGGGATTTTTTGGAAATATATTTCTTTGCTAAAAATATGTCTATCACTATCTTTTTGACTTACAGATAAGGAGTGTAAAGAGAGCAGTAGTACTAGTAGCGGTAGTGCGAGCGACCCGGATAAGGATGTGGACAGCGTGACGGGGCCCGGCCTCGACGTGGCCTCCTGCCGCAGGGCCTTCCAATATCTTGCCAAAGTTTGTACTAATTACTAGCATTTACTTACAGAATCAAAGTACGTCATTATTAGTATTTAATCTAGATCGGGTCTAGATTGCTTTGTAGATAACAGTCACGCTGAAATCTATAGTCCATACTTTCACTTTGCTTACTTTGACTTAAGACAATTTTAGGTATTTATAAAACAACTAATAAATAATTCTCTTTGTTTTTATTGCTCAAGGCATTTTAAACTTAGAAATATTTTTAGCAAGGAAATATATTTCCAAAAAATCCCCATGACAGGATTCGAACCTGCGTCCTTTCGCGAATCCTGTCATGGGGATTTTTTGGAAATATATTTCCTTGCTAAAAATATTTCTAACTAATAAATATTCAAAGTTTTTGCTTAGTAAAGTCCAAGTTTTTCAAATTTAGAATGTAAACCAATCAAAAATAATGACCTAAACTTTGCTTCTCTGTTATGACTATGAAGTTCTCTTTATTTTATTCGTATATTACAAAATGAATTTCGACTATAAATTAAAATTCAAAGTTTATGCTTACTTTTTGCTAAGCTCAGTCTGTGCAAAGTCAAAGTACGCACTATAGAAATCAGCCTCATACTGAACACTACGGCCGGTGTAACCCGTTTGCCGAAACTTCGAGGTAATTAAAAACCACGTTATCTATGACACGATCAAGACTTATGATTATGAACCTAATAATGATGGACGGAGATCGTGAAAAATAAAGTCAATAAATTAACAAGGACTACATACAATACAAGCTTGGTTCCTGCAATACAAGCTTGTGCTTAGTGTAGAGCCGATTTCTAATGTAATTTGTTAAATGTTTAGTAAGATTCATATTTAATTAATAAATATCATATCATATCTCATACGACAATTATTTAATAACGGGATATTTACCATGGTTAAATTTGTTTTTAAGGAGCTCGATATTTCGCCAATTATTACTACCTTTTCTAATAAACCCACGGAAACCCACGGCTTAGTTAGCTCCAGACGTATTGACCAGTTCTTTCCCCTGGGCATGGCTGACTAGGCTGGGAGGTGCTGGACAAGCCTACTCCATCTAACAACGTCCCGGGCAAACAGCGCCATAAAATAGCATGGATTAAAAGTTGCTTGCGCTGTATAAATCATCTAAAAATCAGATGAAAAGGCCAATTATTTATTATTTTATTTCTAATAAGACCCATCTCTCCAGGTGCCATCGGAATACTACAGCTCAGCGCTAGTGACTTCACTAAAGACGTTAGCGGACAACATGGAGATCGACCTGAGGATAACCAAGAAGATGAGTGTAGAGGAAGCGGTCAACTGTCTTGTGATCGCGTTCGAGGTGCCGGACCTCGGCTGCAGCGACTATCTGGAGATAGCGCTGCCGGCGCTGTGCCATGCTGCCGAACATTTGCCGATAAAGGGTGAGTTTATCCTGATTCTGTGTCAAATTAGAACCTTTAGTCTCATAAAGTCCACATATCCAGTGTATCAAAATGTCAACGGTATCAAAACGTCCAGTCCACTGTTCAAAATGGCACTGTAAACACCTGTGTAGTGGGTTCTCTCTCATATCATATCCAAATTCCATGTTTCTAGCTCCACCGGTTTGTTGAGCTCTGCATTTATTTCAATGGTCACGGCCTAATACAGAAACACTACTAAAAATTGAAAATTGCTTAAAATAATAAAAGCAACGCCCGAAAAATGAGTTTATTTTTTGTCTTTCGACTTGCAAAAAAAACTTCCCAGAAATCTACGAAGAATCAATAGAATAGAGATCTAACTTCTCTATTAATTCGAAAAAAACATATTCCACCGTGACACAGCAGCAGATGCACACACTGACATGTTCCGTACAGTATTACGTACGATCGACCTTAGAATCTACCTATGGCGGACGATCTTTAGTGACAGACTGGCGGTCGAATCATCGTTCTAGGCCCCGCAACCACCGTTTGCGTTGAACATTTTTTCAAAGGATTGCTACTTCCATTTAAGTTCGAGTTCCTTGCCAGAAACGGAATAATGACCTCGTTTTTTATTATTCGTGTAGCTCAAGCGAAGCTCGCCCGCGTGTGGGCCCAGCACTGTAAAGGCAGCCTGCGTCACATACTGGAGACTCTACAGCAGCTGATCACGTTGCGAGTCATCTCCACCAACTACAGTAGGCATTTCCAAGTGCAAGACGATGACAATGTCACATCCGCTACTAAGGTTATGAAAGTGAGTATACTCCTTATTCATTTATTTATCTTCTTCTTCAATTAAAATATTTTATTACAAGTCAAGTAAAAAATACCTAACCTAAAAAAACACACAAAAATAATAACAGACGATAACATTAATACAAATAAACATCACACAAAAGAAACACAAAACAAAAAACTAAAATTGAAATAATCCATCACCAAGTGTTTCCCGCCGCAAAACTGCCCAAAATGCTAGCAGCATTTTCGCGTTGAACCGCAATAGATACTCTTTGCAACAGGAACGCTCCGGTATGGACATCAAGACTCTATACTCTTTTAAATATAACTGAATTGTACTAAACCGACTTCCAAATAATTATTTCAATTCTATATTTATTTTAGTAGGTTGCGGCTTTTTTATGAACGGCTGTTAACCAACTTTAAATCGTCGATCCTAAATGGTATAGTTAAATGAAAAATGTTTGAAGAAACCTAATCATGATTTGAAATACCTATTCAACGATACCCCACTCGACTTAGTCAGTCCACTCTCATTTTTTTCTTTTAAACAATATGGCGCCTCGTGGTCGCCATTTTGTTTTTATTTTTATGTCACCTGTCTAAGAACCATTGGAGAGATTAGAAGAATCTAACGATACCTTAATTAAAGGAGTCCATTGAGTGGTTTGGAAATTACGAGCTGAGGAAGAATATTACAAACATACATACATACATTCAAGATAGTCGCGAAAAACATAAACTTTTTCTTGCAGCCGGGTAAAAAAGCGGACGTTATCAATTCAATATATTATATTGAATTTAGCAGCAGATATTTATTAGCAGATATATCCGCCGTTTGAGAGCCGATCGCGATTGGCTTCTAATAGGAATGGTTAGTAGAATAGCATCCTAGAATGCAATAAATTACCATTTTTTTTTAATTTTTGTTAGTAGAATCGGCTCCAAAAGAACTAGGTACAGATTGATGAATGATAAAGCACCTGGAACCACCTTCCAAGGTCCGGTTCCTTCCGGACCAAGAGGATTTCCCTGCAGAAGCAATACTCTGTAATAATTACCCACTGAACCAATTTTGATTAGTGTAACATTCCTCAACAGATAGTATACTACGCGAACATGCTAGCCGGAGTAATGGAGTCCAACACTCAACGTGAGGCCACCATCGTCATACAGAACCAGCAAGACCCGTTGGACGACGTTTTGGGCCATCTCTACCCGCCCTCCTCCGTCAAGGGAGAGAGGAACTGCCAGCCGCAAGATCCTTTAGGTAATTTGGTGAGCGGGTTCTGTGTTTGATTGCGGATGTTTTTTTTTTTTTTTTTTTTTATACGTAATAGGCCAGCATTTGACCTCAACTCGCCTGATGGGAAGCGAGGATGAGGTCGACGATGAAGCATGCTTACCTAGAAGGTACCTATTCACTCTGGATTTGAAGACCCCAAGGTTATAGGTTTGGGGAAACAGTGAAGCTGGCAGAGAATTCCACTTATGATGAGATTGAGATTGATTGGATGTGATTGAGTTTTTCTTTTACAACTATTACAAAACTTATTTTGAGATAAGTAGTCGCGCCTATAATGTTAGTAATGTTCATTTTATATTATGGACTTATTGTTCCACTTAGTTTTAAATATGCGACAATGTGAATCACATGTTATTGCAAAAACTATTGTTGTTTCCAGGATTTGATCTTTATCAGCAACACTATCGTTCGGTATAATAATATGGGGTATTAATTTATTGCAAAAAGACTGATCGATTCCTGGCTAGGTTAATGAATTAAAAAATTGAAACATTTTTGTGAAACCTAGTTCAAATGCGTGTAAATTGTTTAATTTCGGGGGCACATTAATCAATTTAGTTTCGTAAAGGTGTACAAGTGTAATGAAAGTGAAAATCGGTGCAAAACATGGACTTTAGCGATGTCTCCAAAGCTCCGTGAGCAATCATTGTAAAAAATGGCCGCCGTTTTACAATGATTCCTTCGACTTGATTTTAACTACGACGGCTTGACTGTTGCGATGCAAGAATAACTTGCAAATATTAATAATACTTGACACTGGCTAATGTCCAAATGGAATATCCTACTTCCTACAAGTATTATAAAGCTGAAAGTTAGTGAGTATGTGTGTTTGTTACTCAATTACGCAAAAACTACTGAACCGATTGCGATGAAACTTGAAATATAAGTAGCTGGATACCGGGAATAACGCATAGGCTACATTTTATTCGGATATTCCGGCGGGAACGGGACTTACGCGGGTGAAACTGCGGGGCGCAACTAGTAGCCATAGAAAAGAAGACAACTGCAGCTTAGTATAATAATAATAATTGGCCTTTTCAACTAACTTTAGATGATTTATACAGCACAAGCTACTTTTAATCCATGCTATTTTATGGCGCTGTAGTGTCGGGACGTTGTTAGATGGAGTAGGCTTGCCCAGCACCTATACCACCCTCCCAGCCTTGGCAGCCATGCCCAGGGGAAAGAACTGGTCAATACGTCTGAAGTTAACTAAGCCGTGGGTTTCCTCACGATGTTTTCCTTCGCCGTTGGAGCGATGTTATTAACGCACATAACTTTTCCGCAAGGAAAAAGACATTGGTGCGCGGTAAGCCGGGATTCGAAACCACGACCTTCGGAATGAAAGTCGGGGTTTCTACCACTAAACCAACACCGCTCAACAACACACTTACAATGAAATTCTGTTTTTGTTCCAGCAATCGAATTAGATATAAATGTGCTAGACTCTAGGAAACCATACCTGCCATTCGAGGACTTTTACAACGAACCTCTTAGTGATAATATTGAAATGGATGTTGATTTCGGTAATTATAAGACAGATATAAGTAGAGGTGAGTGGTTTACTATATTTACCAGTGAAAGTTTGACTTTCTTTATCTGAATGAAAGCGGTTTTCAAGATTTATTCCCAAAGAAATTTAAATTATACCTACTTCGTAATTTGCTGTTTTTATTGCTCAAGGTATATTATTATGTACTAGAAATGTTTTAAACGAAAAGTTTATCTTAAAAAATTCGCACGCTACGAGATTTGAACTTTGATCGCAGAGACGCGAGTTCAAATCTTGTCGCGAGTGAATTTTGAAGATGTATTTTTCCTTTAAAATATGTTCAAATAATACTACTTAAAATGCTAGTAGCCGTATTAAAAACTACCCTAAGCGTGGCTTAATGCTTTCCAATGAAGAGAAAAGATGATGAAGTCGAGTCCATAC
This sequence comes from Idaea dimidiata, assembly GCA_949358125.1. Taxonomy (NCBI): domain Eukaryota; kingdom Metazoa; phylum Arthropoda; class Insecta; order Lepidoptera; family Geometridae; genus Idaea; species Idaea dimidiata. The sequence goes on along the minus strand of OX442339.1, from coordinate 5,244,423 downwards.
GTCACAATGTCTAAAATAGTAAAAGAAAATAAGAAATATTATTGGAATTGCCCGAAACGATAGAAAGATCTCTTTGGCCCGGTGGTAGGCGCTCGCTCGGGAAGCGAGAGGTGAAGTTTGAATCTCGTCTCGGTTGAATTTTTGAATAATATGTTTATTTTTTTAATATCGTTGTTTTATAATACTCCTTTCCAGTTTCCGGTTGTACCTAATTCATTCAGATTATAAAGTCTTTCTGTTACACTGAACCTATTATTTGTTTGGATTGATATACCCCTGGATGCCAGGCCATTTTCCACAGATTTTCGTCCGTGTTGTGTTTTACTTCAGTAATATTCGATACTTATTTTGTTTTTACATAAGACAGGCTTACATTAGATCTCTTAAGTAAAATTATCTAAACTCAATATTATATTGGAACAATGGGTAGCATTAACGCTAGAAAAGATCTCTTCTACGCAAAATTTAACCTTTCCCTTTAGAAATATTAGCAGATTTATGTCGCTAGTAAAACGAAAAATGGCCTGGTATTACCAGGAAACAATACCAAAGCCTAACATTGTATTTTCTATCTTTTTAGGTAAAAAATTCACGTTCCTAAAGTACCCGTTTATACTAACGCCGGCGACAAAGTCGCTCGGCCTGTACTATGAGAACCGTATTCGGATGTACTCTGAGCGACGCGTGTCGCTGTTGCATGCCGTGGTAGGGGCCGCGCCGCCGATGCCTTTCCTAAGGCTTAAAGTGAGAAGGACTCACATTATTGATGACGCGCTTGTTGAGGTAAGAGAGTGTATACATTTTTAAATTAAGTTTTGTTCTTCAAAATCTTTTCATATTATTGGTATAGGGTAATTAAAGCTAAACTTTTTCCCTAGTTGGAGATGGTAGCAATGGAGAGAGCTTCGAACCTGAAGAAACAGTTAGTGGTAGAGTTCGAAGGTGAACAAGGAGTGGACGAGGGAGGCGTCAGCAAGGAGTTCTTCCAACTCATTGTCGAAGAGATATTCAATCCGGACTACGGGATGTTCACACAGCAACCTGATTCCCTTACTGTCTGGTCAGTAACAATAATATAACAATTCTTACAAAAGCTAGTTTATTCATAACTACCTGCGCCCCGCGGTTTCACCCGCCAAAGTGAAAATCGCGTTATCACGGGCGCGGGCGGCCGAGCGGTTCTCGAGCGGTTGCACTTTTTCGTTCATTACTCGGTTTCTACTAATTAGATTTCGATGCAAAGTATACCACGACCTTCCTCGAAAATAGAACTATCCAATTTTGAAAACCAGATTTCAATCGATTTAGTAGTTTTTTAATTGTATAAGGAACAAACAGAAAACAGACAGACAGACATGAGTTTTAAAAATTATATTATTATGTTCTACTACTTATCCTAAGTCCCCTAGACCACTTTTTTAAATTTACTTCCAAGTACAGACTGTGCCAGTGTACTTGGAATTTACTTCCAAGTACACTGGCAGAAGGCCACGACGCTCCTGTTACATATTGTAGAAAGTTAACTTCTTTGTATCCGGTGTGAACATTATTTTTCTTATTATTTTTAAACAATTTCATAGTGACAGTGAATTTCGGATTTTGGTGTATACCATAGCACTGTGTAGAGCAGATTTGGAGGTATTCACAACCACCTTCATAAAAGGATGATAGGAATAGCTGTGCTGTCTCTGTCATATTGAATTGCGCCGAGTGAGACGGGGATACGTATACGAACTTTGGTATCGGACCGAAGCTTAAATCGCTGATTGTAAAGAGCTGAAATTTGGAGAGGGTGTTGTTTTTATTATAAAGGCATGCGTTAAGAACTTTCGGATAGGTTTTTGAGCATTTCCACGGAATCGGGAATTATGCAGGTGAAATAGCGCGTATTTGTTGCAAACATAGTGTAGCGTCCTCAGGCACGTTTGACTGACAATTTGCGCAAGACGGCTGCAATTAACTGGATGCGAGAAGCCGAAAATAGATCTAGGTGGCGTGCAATTGGAGAGGCCTATGTCCAGCAGTGGACTGAAACAGGCTGATGATGATGATTTGTTTCCAGGTTCAACCCGACATCGTTCGAGACAGAAGCCCAGTTCACTCTGATCGGCATCGTGCTGGGTCTGGCCATCTACAACAACATTATTCTCGCGGTCAACTTCCCTATGGTTGTCTATAGGAAGCTCATGGGCAAGAAGGGCTCGTTTGAAGACTTGGCTGATTGGAATCCAGTGAGTTTATTGCCTACATTACAGCAGCCATATTTGGGCATCGGTGAAGCTTTACTTTCAGGCTCTTTCGAATTTTCCATACAACTTTGTCGTTTACGCAAATGTGATGACAACGTTTATGAATCTCGCACTAGGAAACGTTTTACCATTATCTCACAAGATAGTAAGTGTTGATGTGATTGCCCCCCCCACTAAAATTCCTCCTCACTAAATGTATTCTCAGTCATACAAGATATGTCCCCACTAGATGTGGTCCTTACTAAATGCCCCCCCCCCCCCACTAAATGTATCCTCCACCGATTGATAAATATTTAATTTTTATGTCATTTAATTTAGCATCAATATTCCAGACGCTGTACAGTGGCCTAAAAGACATGTTGGAATACGAGGGAAGCGACCTGGAGGAGGTATACTACCAGACGTTCCGCGTGTGTTACCGCGATGTCTTCGGGAACAACATCTTCCACGACTTGAAGGACGACGGCGATAGTATATTTGTAACGCAGGACAATAAGAGGGTAAGTTGATTTAAAAGTACACTTGTTTGTTGAAAGTAAGCGTGCATTTTAAACTAACACATGCAGACTACATTGACTGCATTTAGTTATCTTCTAATGTGATTATTGGTGAATCCCTAGCTTATAGAGTGTTACGGATAGCATTTGAACGTTCAACTATAGTTTAACACATTTACAGTCCAGTGTATGCTATCCTGTACACGTTGATGGGTTTTGAAAAGTTCGTGTACTCTATTTTGAACACTGATTTACTTTTATGCCAATCAAATAACTTTCATTCCGAAGGTCATAGTTTTGAATCCCGGCCGCGCACCAATGTATTTTTCTTTAAGAAAAATTTATGTGCGCTATTGAACATCGCTCTTACGGTGAAGGAAAACATCGTGAGGAAACCCACGGCTTAAAATCACGCACAAAGGCCCAATAGTAGGGCTAATTGCGGAAACACACAGTTGAAACTTTTAACTTTAGGTAGATCGCCACAGTTTATTCTTATATCACATTTTGAAACCATTTGTTCTAGGAATTCATAGACTTATACTCCGACTTTCTGCTGAATCAATCAGTGGAGACACAATTCTTGGCTTTCCGACGCGGATTCCTCATGGTGACTGATGAGAGTCCTTTGGCAGCGCTCTTCCGGCCGGAAGAGGTCGAGATGTTGGTGTGCGGGAGCAAGGTAATGTAAACTCTATTGGTATAGTGTAGGGTTCTTTTTGTTTTGCAGGATTGTTAGAAGTCAGTGCCAGTTTTAAGCAATCTATTGTAATTAATTTTTAAAATTCATGCCTGTCTGTCTGTTTCTTCCTTATACAATTAAAAACTACTAATCCGATTGAAATCTGGTTTTCAATATTGGACAGTTCTATTTTCGAGGAACCTCGTAGTATACTTTACATCGAAATCCAATTAGTAGAACCCGTGTTATGAACGAAAAAGACGGCTTTGCACTATTTCTACGCAGACGAAGTTGCGGGTAACAGCTGGTTATAAAATATAATCTTGGATGTTGAAGAATTATTTCAATTAAATATATTAAACTAGCTGCTCCCCGCAGTTTCACCCGCGGAAGTGAAAAACGCGTTATCACGGGCGCGGGCGGCCGAGCGGTTCTCGAGCGGTTGCACTTTTTCGTTCATTACTCGGGTTCTACTAATTGGATTTTGAAACAAAGCATACCACGACGTTTCTCGAAAATAGAACTATCCAATATTGAAAACCAGATTTCAATCGGATCAGTAGTTTTTAATTGTATAAGTAACATACAGAGAAACAGACAGACATGAATTTTAAAAATTATGTAATTTTGTTCTACAACATAATATCCTAAGTCCCCTAGATCACTTTTTTTTAATTAACTTCCAACTTCAGACTTTTTGTCCTCTCTTCCTTTATTATAAGTATAGAGTATAGATAACGATCACCTAACCCTCGATGTTGGTTCCAGAACTTCGACTTCAACGAGCTGGAGAAGTCAACAGAGTACGACGCCGGCTACACAGCCGACTCACAGACCATCAAAGACTTCTGGACCATCGTGCACAGTCTGCCCTTAGACGACAAGAGGAAACTGTTACAGTTCACTACAGGTTCGTACTTACTTTCTGATATATCTATACCCTCTTCTAGACTCTTAGATCAAAAATCTAAACACAGAATTACTATCAATGTCAAAGGAAAAAGTAAACAAAGACTTGTGTTATTCCAGTTTCCAGCTACCTATATTCCAAGTTCATGGTAATTAGTTCAGCGGATTTTACGTGATTGAGTAACAAACACACACACACATACTCACAAACTTTCAGCTTTATAATATTAGTAGGTAAATAATGCAGTTTACTGAACATTGTAAAACAGTATATTTTTATGTGAAGTGCTTAAACCTGCATTGGGCCTTCATAGAGATATTTCAACTACACATGCCTTTGTAGTAGATATGGCAAATACAGAAGCGAAGATTCAGCGTGTGAGTCACCGACGACGAGTTTTTCAAAATATGTAATTATCCGTTTTCCAGGATCGGACCGAGTCCCGGTGGGTGGTCTAAGCCACCTGAAGCTGGTGATAGCCCGCAACGGTCCGGACTGCGACCGCCTGCCCACCGCACACACCTGCTTCAACGTGCTGCTTCTGCCGGAGTACAGCACGAAGGACAAGCTACAAGACCGGCTCATGAAGGCCATCAGTTACTCCAAGGGCTTCGGCATGCTCTAACATGAGAGTTACGTGATAAGTGTATGCCCGGGGGAGACTAGGGGACCGGGATATCTGTATCGTTTAAATAAAGTTTGTTTATTTATATACAATTTGTCTTTTCATTTAATTAAATCTATACGACGTATAAAATTCTAAGTCGCTGACTGAATGACTTAGGGCTGATTTTTCAAATCCCTAGATAGAGATATCTGACAAATAAAATGTAACACCACCAAAAAAAACGTCACTATGGTATTTGAAAAGAATATAAATCAAAATTTGGAGGTTTTTTTTGGTTGGTTTCGAACTTATTCGACAGATATATTTTAACTGTAGAATGAAAAATCAGGCCAATGAACTATATACCGGGTTTTTTTTTTCTAATTTAAAACCGTGCAGGGGATATTTTTTTTGAAAATTCAATGTACTTTAAAATATTTTTAGCAAGGAAATATGTTCAGAGTCGGTATTAGAATGTGAAGTTCATACATTTTATGTCACACGGAATTGTACTAGATGTCGTTAGTGGCAATATTAAAAGTCGCTATCGTTGCGTTCTTGTCTTTGATAGACCCGAAATCGTATTTTGAATAAATTATCTTGCTTCCTGGAGAGTTTTTGTTTTTATTGCATTACCTCTCTCTTCGCTCTTTGGGGGTCTTGTGCCAGTCGTGCACATGGTCCTTCAGAGCCGGGATGCTTTTTGGCGGAATTCACAAGTGTAAATAGTGGTGAGTGAGTGCGCAAACTAATTGAAGATAGACGGTGTCGGCGTTAATGGTGGCGCCAGGAGATGATCCAGCACATCGACTAAGGAGAAACTGGACTTGGAAAATTGCGGCAAAAGTTTGGACAGTGAGATAGTGAAGATAAACTGTTAGTACTTTGTGTTATTAAAATAACTTAGAAAAATTTCGTTGTGCATGAACTTGTAAAATTTTAAAAATTTAAATTAGGACTTAGAATATTTTAACTAAAAGTGAAGAGACGGGGAATCCATGCCCGATTTTAGTTAGAGTTACAACTGTTTTCAAACACTTAGAAAAATTCGTGATTTGGGACTTAGTAAATTTCGAAATAAGCAATATGGATATCGACATTAAAGTGATGGAGTATTTGCTGAAACAAATAGAAAAAGGGAAAGTCAACTTTAAGAAGAGCCCTAAAGATAGGCTGACCGAAGGCTATGTTGTTGCAAGATTAGAAGCATTAGAAGACCTGATTGGGAAGTTTTCTCAGAAACATGAAATTATTATAAGAGAATATGACGCAGATATTTTAGACAAAACTAAATATATTACGCAAGATACTTTCGGCCAAGGATATGAGTTATATCTCGAATACAAAGGGGAGTTACTTTCCAAGCTAAAGCCAAAAACAGCGGTTAGTCAAAATCAAAAGGATGAGTCAGGACAAGTGACTGCGTTTTCATCAATGTCGAAGCTTCCGAAGATATCAGTTCCTACGTTTAGTGGTGACTATGAAGAGTGGACCACCTTCCATGACTTGTTTATCTCGTTGATACATAAGAATGCTGCGCTCGATGATGTTCAACGCTTACACTATTTAAAGACTCTAGTTACGGGTGAGGCACAGCGTCTCATCAAACATGTTCAAATTACTGCTGCTAATTACAATAAATGTTGGGAGATATTAAATGCTAGGTATAACAACAAAAGATATATAGTTAATAATATTCTAAAGCGATTGTTTAACCAACGTAGTCTTAAATTTGAATCAGCCAATGGTTTAATGGATTTGTTAGATACTACGACAGAATGTCTACACGAATTGTCATGTTTAGATATAGACATTTCTACCTGGGATGTGCTTATTATTTTCCTTGTAGCTTCAAAGTTGGATGCTGTAACTCGGAAAGAATGGGAACTCGAAGTTAATAGGTCCGGTGATAAGCTACCTAGTTACGAAGTGTTTACTAATTTCATGCAATCTCGTTTTAAAGCTCTTGAAGCTATTGAACCACAAAAAAGCAAATCAAAGTTTACTCATAGTCGTGTCACTACAAATCACTCGATTCAAACAGCCACAAATCTTGTATGTCCACACTGTACCGACAATCATAGACTTTATAATTGTAAGGAATTTATTAAAGAAGATGTCAAAAAACGTCGAGAATTAGTTCGCACTTTGAACCTATGCTTCAACTGCTTAGGTACCAACCATGCCGGCAGGCAATGTCGCGTTGTGACTAAATGCCGTATATGCCAAAAGCGTCATCATACATTATTGCACCCCCAAAATGTTAATGTAGTCGCTGCCGCTATGGCAGTCGATACAATCAGCGAAGAAGAAGAAAGTAATCACTCTGAGGACGAAGATCAAAATGATTGCACAAACGAAATCAAGGCCCATTTTTCATCAAATAACGTTCACGGTCAGACGTTATTAGCCACAGCTCTTCTAAGGGCTGAGTCAAAGAATGGGTGTAAAATAACATTGCGGGCTCTTGTGGATCAAGGGTCACAGGCTTCTTTTATCTCAGAAGCCGCGGTGCAACTGCTGAAGCTACCAAAGTTAGCTTCCAAAGGCTACATCGTCGGAATTGGTGGAGGCAAGGGTGAATTGACATCAAAATCTGTTGTCATGGTAAACATTCATTCACTTTATGACCCCACTTTTCAATTGCAAATTAAAGCGCATGTGCTTCGCACTGTCACTTCGGTTTTGCCAAATCAAAGTTTTCGTGTACAACCGTGGACTGAAATCAATGGTTTACATTTGGCTGATCCGCAATATTATATTCCTAATAGGATCGATGTTTTATTAGGCGCTGAGGTGTATTGTATGATTCTTAAAGAAGGATTTAAGAAGAATCCGATTACTCCTATGATAGCACAAAACACTTACTTGGGTTGGATATTGTCAGGTCAACTAAAGAATGACGAGATAACTGCAAAATTCGTAAGTATGCATGTACAAATGCCAGACTTAGATATCCTTAAACGTTTTTGGGAACTTGAAGCTGAACCTAGTTCATCAAACAAATTACTTACCCTGGAAGAACAGGAATGCGAAAATCACTTCAACAAGACTGTATGTCGGGACAAAGATGGTCGATACATTGTTGAGCTTCCATTTCGGATTGAAAATCCTAATTGTCAATACGGTAATACTCGGGGTATTGCAGTAAAGAGATTACTAAGCTTAGAAAAACGATTAGATATTGATTCTGTCAAAAAACAGCAATACTCAGAAGTGCTCAACGAGTATCTCGAGCTCAATCATATGGAACAAGTTCCTGAAACTGAGGACGCGACATCTGTTGGCTTCTGGCTTCCTCACCACGCAGTTGTCAGGATGGATAGAACAACTAGTAAGACACGAGTGGTGTTCAATGCATCGAGTAAAGGTACGAATGGAGTATCGTTAAACGACACCTTAATGGTAGGACCTACCTTACAGCCAGATTTACGGCATACAGTCATGCGGTGGAGATTGCATCCAATCTGTTTGACAGCAGACATAATTAAAATGTACCGGCAAATTAAGGTTGCGTCAAAACATGCAGACTTTCAGAAAATTGTATGGAGAAATGACTCTACATCTGAAATAAAAGATTTTAGGTTGTTAAGGGTAACATTTGGTACATCTGCTGCTCCTTATCTAGCTGTCAAGGCATTACAGCAAATTGCGATCGATGAAGGTCACGCATACCCATTAGCGGCTGGGAGAGTTATTTCTGATTTCTATGTAGATGATTTGATGACCGGCTGCGATACTGAAACAGAAGCTATTACAATTTATGAAGAAATGAATCAACTGTTAGGAAAGGCTGGTTTTAGATTGCAAAAGTGGTCAAGCAACAAGACAGAATTATTAGGAAAACTGAAGATGGATGACACAGGAAATAGTTTAGAAATTAAAGAAGATGAAATCACAAAAGTTTTGGGACTGACCTGGAACCGTAGCACAGATAACTTTGATTACTCGGTGAAATTATCGCCAGCATCGTCGCAGCACAGTGGACCTGAAACAAAAAGAAAAATTATCGCGGAAATATCACGTATGTATGACCCAATGGGATGGATAGCACCTTGCATTGTGACAGCAAAAGTATTCATACAAAAGCTATGGATAGCAGGCTTAGATTGGGATGACTACCTACCTGATCACCTGATGTTGGAGTGGCGCAATTACAGGGAAGAATTGGCGCAGCTTCAGAATTTTCATATTCCTCGTTGGCTACGAAGAGGCCCAGATGATGCAAAGGTTGAGTTGCACGGGTTCAGCGATGCTTCCAATACTGCGTATGCTGCTGTTGTATATATGCGAATCAAAAAGGCGAATGGATCGATTCACTCTAATTTGGTAACGGCTAAAACGAAAGTTGCACCAATTAAGCAAATTTCGATTCCACGACTGGAGCTGTGTGGAGCAGTGCTAGTAGCTAAGCTACTTAAAGAAGTCTCGACCGTGCTGAAAGTCGATACGAAGGATGTTCATGCATGGACTGATTCCACAGTAGTTTTGGCATGGTTGAGTGATCATCCAAGTCGTTGGAAGACATTTATTGCAAATCGGACAAGCGAAATTCTGAATACCATTGAATCAAAACAGTGGTCGTATGTACAGTCCAAGGATAATCCCGCTGATGGAGCCTCTAGAGGGCTTACTCCGGCTGAATTGTTAAAGAGTAAGTTATGGTTGGAAGGCCCTGATTGGCTAACAAATTCTATAATTGATTACAAGAAACCGGCCGCAATATGTACCCGCGCTGAATTAGAAGCAAAAAAGATTAAAGTTCATTTTATAGCTAATAGTCAGGGCAGTTGTCAGCCCTTTCCATGGAGCAAGTACACAACTTTAAGAAAGTTAGTACGAATTGTTGCTTATTGCTGCCGATTTCTTACCGCAAGACAATACCGTCAGATGGGAGACACCCTTCCACCCTATCTTTCCGCCGAAGAACTCAGTGATGCTCGTAAATGCTGCATACGTTATTTTCAAGGCTTATTCGATGACAAGAATTTATATTCGAGACTTAACCTCAATATACTCAATCCTTATAAGGATAATGATGGTTTGCTAAGAGTTGGTGGACGTCTCGAGAACTCTTATCTTTCAGAAGATAGCAAACATCCAATAATTATCCCAGAAAAATCAGTGTTAGCAAAGTTAATCGTAAAGGAAGCTCATGAACGAACGATGCATGGTGGGCAGCAACTTACCATTAATTGTATCCGCTCAAAATACTGGATACCTAAGATAAAAAATTTGGTGCGTTCATTCATACATGAATGTATCCCTTGTATTCGACATGCCGCTATTACAACAACGCAACTAATGGGACAACTGCCTGTCTGCCGTGTAACTCCAAATAAGCCTTTTCTGTGCTCAGGAGTTGATTACGCTGGACCAATTAACATCAGAGTCTCCAAAGGTCGAGGACATAAATCGTATAAGGGGTACATTTGTCTCTTTGTTTGCATGTCTACGAGAGCAATACATTTGGAGGCTGTATCGGATCTTACAACTGAGGCATTTCTGGCAGCGTTTAAACGATTTATTGCTCGGAGAGGTCGTTGTAACCATATTTGGAGTGACAATGGCACCAATTTTGTTGGAGCTTCTAGAGAGCTTAAACGCCTTTTCATCGACGAGGGCCATGCTATGCTGACGGATATCGCCTCGTCGTTGGCAAACAATGGGACTGAGTGGCACTTTATTCCTCCACACGCTCCGAACTTTGGCGGACTGTGGGAGGCAGGGATCAAAAGCACTAAGCATCATCTTAAGAGAGTTATTGGAGACTCCACCCTCACTTTTGAAGAGATGTCGACTGTCCTAGCACAGGTTGAAGCCTGCCTTAACTCCCGTCCCTTATTCCAAGTGAGTGCGAACGCAAGTGATGCAGTACCGTTGACACCTGGCCATTTTTTTAATTGGTGAACCTTTATTAATTGCTCCTGATAGGTCTTATGAAACGACCCCTGTAGGAAGTTTGCGTCGTTGGCAGTTAATTCAAAAAATGGTACAAAGTTTTTGGAAAAGATGGACACAAGAATATCTTGCAAACTTCTTCCAGAGGTATAAATGGATCACTCAAAAACCAGAACCGAAAGTAGGTCAACTTGTATTAGTTCGGGAGGATAATTTACCCCCGTCTAAATGGTTGTACGGTAAAGTTGTGGACATACATCATGGTCGCGATAATATAACCCGGGTGGTCACATTACGCTGTAAAGATACAACTATTAAGCGTCCTACTTCGAAGCTTTGTGTTTTACCTGTTTGTGACGATTAATTTACATTCGTTAGTAATATTACGGTTACGTTAGAATAAGATACTGTTTTCTTTAATCTACCATCCAGAACGTCTTTATGTTACCTCGTTAAATGTTTATTTTGGGTATGTTATCTTTTGTGTTTATTATACTGGTTATTTTAAATCAGTATTCGGTATTTTATGTTTGTTGATAAATGAATTATATATTTTAGTTTGTTTATGTGCTGTCTCTGTGAAGGACTGTAGTCCTTGGTGGGCAGAATGTTCAGAGTCGGTATTAGAATGTGAAGTTCATACATTTTATGTCACACGGAATTGTACTAGATGTCGTTAGTGGCAATATTAAAAGTCGCTATCGTTGCGTTCTTGTCTTTGATAGACCCGAAATCGTATTTTGAATAAATTATCTTGCTTCCTGGAGAGTTTTTGTTTTTATTGCATTACCTCTCTCTTCGCTCTTTGGGGGTCTTGTGCCAGTCGTGCAAAATATCCCCATGACAGGATTCGAACCTGCGTCCCTTCGCTAACCAGGCGACTGCTTTAACCACTGAGCTAAACAGGAATCACCTTGAGCTTGAGTTTTTCAGTTTACTTTAAAATCAGCTGTTTTTAGAGTTAAAAGTCGTTGACCTTATGTTGACCTTTTATTTGGGTTCAACTACTGCAATCTAAACATTATTGGCGTTTATTTTCAAGAACAGTTGTTTTTTATTATTCAAAAGAACTAAACTCAAAATTTTCGAAAAAAAAGTTTGAATTTCCAAAAGTCGTAAAACAATGTTATACATTTTGATATATCAAAATATACCCTGCACGATTTTGAATTGGAAAGAAATAACCCTGTATATCAACGCACGCAGAGCACATATTAGTACACCTACCTAAAGATTAGCACCGCGCGTACCACGTGACCACTTACTGTGCAAAATTCCACACTTAAGTAGTTCATTGAATCACTGACCGTGCAAGCCGCTGTCAGTGATTCAATGGGTTACCGCTTAAGTTTGGTCTGTCTACCTGCGGCCTTGTTCGAAGATGTCCGTAACATAACTGATTTTGTAGGACAAATGCTGGATTTTGTAGAACAAATGCTAGATTTTGTAGTAAAATAGGTCAAATAGGCATAAACATTATTTGCTCTTGCCTTTATGCAGGGGGGGAATAGCCGATCAACGCGTTTGTATGGCGAAAGAGGAGTTATCCTTTCCTAAGTGAATGTGAAGTGAAAGCAAGTGAATAAAACCAGCCATATTTGAGTTGGTTATATTTTATTGACCAAGTATTTTCAAGAATATACAGCGGAATAAACGTTCTATAAATATGTATTACGTATTACTAATACTAAACTAAATTATTCGAAAAATATATTGTTAGCAATTTTGATATTCTGCTTACATACATTCCTGAGTAAAAATGGATATGTATAATGTTCTGAGAATCTGCACAATTCGTGCAATTTTGTGAAAATTAAGGCTCAGTATTACAATTACAGTAGAGTGTCTTCGAAGTTGACGTATGCTAGCTGTTAAAAATGATTACATTGTTTCTTTTGTTCTATATCTGGGTGTGTTCTGACACTATTTCAAAAGAACCTGTAACCTAACCTGAACCATGGTTATATCGCTGCTTCGGTCTTTGAAAATCTTGAGAAATCCAACATCAGCAGCTTACGTCAACCACTCTAGAAGCAGTCATCCTACCAAGAGTTGATACGTTAATACGAGCACTGTAACGTTAACAGTTTGACCTTGTGTACACCACGTTCACCCCGCCTGTTCCCTGAGTTCAACTCGACGTCGTTTTGGGAAGAGGATGCTGTCGATAACGGTGTTGATAAAATCTTGAGAGTTGAATTCGACGGGAGTTACGACGTAAGGTTCCTCTTCGCATTACAGTGTAGGTACGTATTTACATACCAACTCATGGTTTACACTGGGGTTCTTTTGTCGTGATCATTCGCCTTAGGGATGAATTATATTAGACCGGCACGGGTCCAAGCTTCGTTGTTCATTGCTCGGCGCGCCTTCGATCGATCTGTTGCAACCGAGTGCCGGCCGAGAAATGGACAACGAAGCTCGGACCCGTCACGGTGTAATATAAATTATCCTTTAAGAGGCGACGGCGTAGTGTGAGAGGTTAGGAACAGTCTTGAGACGCAGATCGTGTACCGCCAGAGGGAAGGGGCGGCGGCACGGCGGGGAGGGGGCGCGAGTCTTAGACTCGTCCACTGAAGCGCGCCGGTACTGAGGTCTGAAACGTACGAGTACAATAAATACCTCTATACAGAGATATGTAAAGACTTTCCTCTATATTTCATTTATTTATTTCTCATAATAACTTAATTATATGTCACTTAGAGCCGATTTTTCATTCTACAGATAAAAGTATCTATCGAAAAAGTTCGAACCCAACCAAATTGAATAGCCTTTAAATTTTGATTCTTATTAATATCATAGTGACGTTTTTTAATCGGTTGTGTTACATTTTATTTGTCATTTTATTGCCGGACTGCAACGCAGAAGGTTGCGGGTGCGATTCCCGCCGGCAACAAATATTTCTGCTGACCATAAATGTTTGTTTCTGGATTTGGGTGATATTCTATGTGTCATATGTATGTATTTACAAAAAAAAAGTTCAACATGTAGTAAGTATATCCGTTGTCTAGTATTTACCCATAGTACAAGCCTAGTGCTTAGTTTGGGGCTAGATAGCGCTGTGTGTATGTGCAATATTTATTTAAGTATAAAAAATCCCTATCTGACATGCACCTTGTTCAGGCGTTGCAGAGACATATTAAGAATACAGATTTAAAAAAAACAGTGGGTATGTATACATAAATATACCTCACTTATGGTTAAAATTTATTACATACCTTTATCAAAATAAAACAATGTCATAGTCTACAATTAATAGATGAATTACTTCAATAATGATTTACTAAACATGGAATATGTAAATAAATAACAAAAGATAATGTAGAGGGCTGGTCAATGTTCTAACTTTTATACCGTATCCTACTTACTTCCTACTAATAAAATAAAGCTGAAAGTTTGTGAGTATGTGTATATGTACGTATTTGTGTTTGTTACTCAATCACGTAAAAAAGCTGAACCGATTGCAATGAAACTAGGAATATAGGTAGCTGGAAACCTCAAATAACACATAGGCTACTTTTTATCTCAATGTTCGAAAGTGGTCTATAATTAATGGATAAATTACTTCGATAATACCTACCTACTCAGTTGCTAAACATAGAATAATGTAATTAAATAAAAAAAGATAATGTAGAGGGCTGGTCAATGTTCTAACTTTTATACCTAGTTACTTAGGTAAGGTTGAATGATCTAAATTTACCTGTCGTTAGCTTCAATCATTGGCATAGCAGTTGGTTCGATAGCTAGCTGTTGTTTCTTCTGTACGACACGTGGCGCTACTGTGACGGCTTCCAAGATCCTGATGCTGTGCAAATTGTGCTATTGAGGCTTTAACGCATGCTTGCTAGTGCAGAAGATTGACTACCAACATGCAATGGTACAATTTTATAGATCTACAGTGGAAAATGATACATAGTTTACAACGTAACCATCATACCTAGCGGAATCTCTGAATTATTTCTTAGATACACTTTTTAAACTTACACGATTTCTGTTCATTATTATTAAGTACTAGCTGCGCCCCGCGGTTTCACTCGCGTAAGTAAACATTTCTGGCATAAGATCCTTCTCCTAATTATAACGAACACAACAAAAAAAAGAAATATCGATATGGTCCAGCTGTCAGGCGTGATGCCGTGACCAAGCGAAATATGGGTTCATTTTTATATATAAGAAGATTAGATTTCCAGGGCGACATCGGATCAGTCTTCCCGGGAGCACGGCCGGTGTAATCCGTTTGCCGAATAATTTTGTTGTGCTAACGTGATCTAAACCCGAAAATCTAATAGGTACTTAATAATATTTCTTAGATGTTTCCCATTATATAGATTTGTGATTACATTGATCACTGGCAATTAGATAGTGGTTGGCAATCTTCAGCAAAGGTTAAGTGTTCTTCTTTCACCTAGTGTTAGTATTGTCTGGTCGTTTTAAGGCTTCATTGACCTAACGACTGCTTTCAAAGATAACAACCGGGACCAACTGCTTAACGTTAAGGCTGAATTGTACAGCTACATCGAACTATCTTAGCTAGCACTGATTAAACGCGATTAAATCCGGTAAATAAAGTGTTTTATTATCACCTGATTGATTAGCAAATGTCAATGCAAAGTTTCAAGAACTCGATCAGTGTTGGCTAGGTTATGAAACTGGTATTTAAGTGGACATGGGTCAAGGAATTTTTCGCGTGCAAAGTGAAACGTGCAGAATTTTCATGACGGAAAATATAGTGCATTAGTTACCCTAAGTATATTGTTAAAATTGTTATGTTATAATATAAAACATGAAAAGCACTTGAAAACTTGAATGCACTTAATTCTATTGGCTCTATTTTTCACGTACTTTTTACGTATAGGTACGTAATATTAATTGATTTATTGGCTTTACTTTCATGTACTTTTTACTTTTACGTAATATTAGTTGATTATATTGGCTCTACTTTTCAAAAGTGCAGTGTATAAAATCAAATCTTAATTTATTTGTCTATTCCATACTTGTGTCTCTGGTCGCAAGTGCAGGCGACGGCGGAAGCGGCGGCGGCGTGGCGACGCGCGTGGCGGAGACACGGCGCGCCGCCGCCGCACTCCACGCTGGCGGGCGCCGACCCGCGCCGGTACGACCGCGAGAGCGAAGCGTATGTCGGAGCCGATACTCGTTCTATCTAGACGGGGCAAGCAGCATATTTCTTTGTATAGAACCTGAGGTAAACCCTGCCTGGTACCCGAGATACAGGTACCTCACCTAGAACCCGAGGTGAATTCCGCCTGGAACCCGAGATAAACTTCGCCTGAAACCCGAGGTAAATCCCGCATGGTACCCGAGGTATACTTCACCTAAAACCCGAAGTAAATTCCGCCTAAAACCCGTAGGTATACCCAGCCTAGAACCGGAGGTAAGTCCTGCTTAAAACTCGTAGGTATACCCCACCTAGAACCCGAGGTATGCCTCACCTAGAACCAAAGGTAAATCCCGCCTGGTACCCGAGGTATACCTCGCCTGGAATCCGAGTTAAATCCCGATTTCATCGATCTCGCTGTTCAGAAGTTTTTGCATGATTGAGTACCAAAGTCACAGGCATACGATACGCTTACGATATTCCCGATATGATATTCAGTCGATGATATTCGATCAGTCCCCTCGCGACCAAGCTCATTGTAACATGATCGAAACGTCGAGGTAAAAGAATTTAAAAATAATAGGCGCGAATAAGACCCGGGAAAAATAATTATGAGTATTATTATTAACATCACCACACACTACTATACGGCGATAACTTACCTCAAAACTGTTCTTCCTCTTCTTCTTCTTATCGCAATGCGCTCGCTCCGGTTTCTTCCGTCGCGGCGGCGGCGGCGGCGCGGCGGCGCCGAACAACCCGCGCTCCTCCGCCACTCGGATCATGAACTTGGCGTCCAACCGCGTTATCTCCTACAATATCGGCCTAGTTTGTCACGTGCCTAGAGCGGTGTCGGTCTAGTGGTAGTTACCCCGAATTTCATTCCGAAGGTCGTGATTTCAATTCACGGTCGCGCACCAATGTGTTTTCGTTAAGAAAATTGTATGTGCGCTATTAACATCGCTCTTACGATGAAGGAAAACATCGTGAGAAAACCCACGGCTTAAAATCACGCACAAAGGCCTAATAGGGCTAATTGCGGAAACACACAAGTTAAAATTTTAACTTTAACTTTGTAATGTGCCTATACTTAAGGCCACGGCCGTATAGGCAGGCACCTAGTGGCTTGTGTTCCGTAGACCTAAAAAGGTTCCTTAAAGCAATTCTTACCGCAATATTGCATTGTGACACATTCACGATAAATGTGCACCTGTTTCTTAAGGCTTTGTTCTATGACAGGTGCACGGTTATTGTGAATCTGTAAATTGCTAGCAGAATTGCTATAAGGAACCTTTTTAGATCTGCTGTTGCTAGATGCATAACTATACCCTTTCTTTACACCACTGCCAAAGGAAGTGTTATGTTTTTGCCGTGAGTGTATGTTTGTATGTATGTTTTCAGAGACTTAGATCAAAAATGTCAACACACATGTCAATTTTCAAAGGAAAAACTAAACGAAGAGCTGTCACTTTGAAACAATTAGGTATATGATTTTTTTGTTTACGTTTTTGATCTAAGTTTTTGTAACAGGGTATACCTAGGCGCTAGCGCTGTGGCCTAGAATCTATTTAGGTAGGTAGGCGCTAGCCTCTAGCTAGGCGTTAAGCAAGTCTGCTACCTATGCGGATGTGGCCTAAAAGTGCTTGCCTTGTTTATTTCAGTCTTCCTACATTGGCCGGTGGCCCCGAAAAATAAAGTGTGTTAAAAACAGATATTTTTGGCATGTTAGCCTATTTATTTCAGTAGCGTACTTTGTTCGCCTAAGGGCAAATCATTTAAATAGGTGAACCAATGAAACCATTAACACAGGAAAAGTGTCACACATTTTTCGGAAAAACAGAATAAACTTTAAAGTTTTTAAAGTATTAATATAGTATTTTTGCGTACTTTATGTTTTTTCTAAAGTATATAGTACGCAGAAATGAAATATATAGTATAATACTATATTTTATAGTACGGCAACCCTAATTGGCCCCGAGAAATATTAGTGTAAGGCAGGCCGCCGACTATAAAAATACTTCCAAATCTACTTGCAGGTAGTTTAGGGGTAAACAAATTTGATGACATTAGAGGACCGTAGGTATGTACCATGATACTTCGACCATAAGTGGGACTGGTTAAAAGGTTAGCGGTAAAAAGGCGATATTTCTTTTAAGTATCGATTACAAGAGTTTCCAGTCAAGGCTAGGCTATAAGAAAATGCACCACACCTTCCTTTGAATAAGTCCCAAGTAACAACCATCTCTGTCCAATATGTAGTTAATGTCCAATCCATTTCCTAAGTTAGGAAGCGGTCCGATTTCGAAAATATCGCTCTCTGGTACCTGGAAACACATAAATACATTTTAAAATAAGAATCATCAAAATCGGCTCACGCGTTTGGCCTCTAGAACGCCATATAGAAACATCCATACATACATAAATAGACCGATAAACACATTACCCTCATTTTCATCATGCAGTCGGGTAAAGACAACCGACTTTGTGACAGGTACCTGTATTAAAAATTGAAATTATGTACGTTTTTGAGTCACGGGATTTTAACTGCAAAGTCCCGTGTGACTTTACAAATCGTATCTTTCAGATGCCAAATATCAACACGATTCATTCATTGTTCAGCACTAAAAGCTTTTGAGGAAATTCATAACATCCCTGCAATCAGGACGAACCAATCGGTCCTCCAAAAACTCGAAAAATGGAAAAAACATAGCTCAACAACATATATATATGCACCATCTCTTTTCCTGTTCTCATTTGAATTTATGGCTACATTGCTCGTAAATTGGTGACAACTTCCAAATTTTTTTACTGTCACTGGAAAAGTGGTAATAGGCAAATGAGGCACCAGACATCGAAGTCCACCTGTTCAGATCTATACCACAAATTCGCTGTATGAGCAGTGATTTGTTTTAATTGTCTTTGACCTAAACTTACGAAAATATCAGGATTATCTTTATCAGGATCTCTAGGGATATCGGACTCGTTGTCGGGAAGTGGCATCTCCGGTATAGGCCTCGCTTTATTAGTGCCCGGTCTGGAAGCTACCTCCACACTGTCGGTGCGTTTCTTCGTGACAGTGTCGCTCGATGGTCGGCTCCTATAGAATCAAGAATCAAGAAAATTTATTGAATAACTGTGTACCTACATTAAGGTGACATTAAATATTAAAGGTATCAACAGTTTGTCCATCCCGGACATACAATATAGAGTAGAGGTACTAAGATACTACTTCACATGTCTACTTCAGATAGTAGGTACTTATGTTATTTCCTAAAGAAGCTATCATAATTATCTAGGTATGGGCTCTGTAGCGCGTCGGGCGAACGCTCGGCTGCAATGCAGAAGGCTGCAGGTTCGATTCCCGCCGGGAACAAATATTTCTGCTGTCCATAAGTGTTTGTTTCTGGTTCTGGGTGTTTTCTATGTATTATATGTATGTATTTACAAGAAAAAACATAATATGTAGTAAATCCGTTGTCTAGTACCAATAGTACAAGCCTAGTGCTTAGTTTGGTGCTACATGGCGCTCAGTGTGTAATGTCGTGCAATATTTGCTTATTCTGTTACAGCCGAACCGACTAGAAGCTGATACCTTTCTGCTAGTAATAATAAGGGTTTCTTGTTTATGAGGAAACCCTAAAAAAGAACTATTACTATGGAAGCTCAGACGGCAGAAAAATCCGGTTATATACACAAAAACATAGGTACCTCAACCATTGGAAGTCGCTAAAAATATCAAAATCAAAATGAAATTCAATTAATGGTTCATAATTATTTTTCCCGGGTCTTATTATATTTATGAGTTCAAATCGTGTGAGTTTAAAATTGTTTATTAAATTAATGGTTCCTCATTATTAATAATAATAAATAAATCCTGTGACCAACACACAGCGCCATCTAGCCCCACGGTAAGCTTCTAAGCTTGTGTTACGGTGACTATATAGACAACGGATATACTACTTATTTTTTTTTTGGAAATACATAAATATTATACATAGAAATACACCCAGACCAGATACAAATATTTATTTTTAAGCATAAATATTTGCACCCAGCGGGAATCGAATCCGCAACCTTTCGCATTGCAGCCAAGCGTTCGCCCGACGCGCCACAGAGGTCGTCCCACAGAGGATTATTGAAAGGGCAGTAATGTCGGGGCAGTAAGTGCAGTAAGGGAAGTAAAGTAAAATCGTAACTGGAATAGGTGATAAAACCACCTATTCCAGTTACGATTTTGTTGTACCAACTTAGATCGAGGAGTGTCCGGTACGTTCCGTTTGGGAGAAGGATTGCTAGCGGTGTCGTCTGTTGGCTCGTCGACATCGGCTTCTAGCTCAGTGTTGTCTATTGCTGTCGCGTCTGTCACGTGTTTCGTTGGACTCTAAAAATCAATCAAAATATTAAGTAATGATAAGTAAAATTTAAATTCCAAAAATTTTGTACGTACCAACGCAACTAAATTTTTGGAAGCATTTTTTCAAAAAGCAGTAATAATGATATACATATATATATATAGTTAAAACGAGTTAAACTATATTAGATTCAGTACCTAGTTGAATTTGGTGGAACGTAAAGTAGATGTAATTTAACTTGAATGTACTGACTTTGCATATTTGAAGATATAAGAAACAATAGAAATAAATAAATAAATAAGCCCGTTAATTTGTCACACTGAAGGGCAAGAGCCCCCTCTTAGAGGGGTTATAGGCAGTAAGACGCCACGGGAACCTACCCCGGATTGGCAAATATCCTATGTCTTCAGATTAGTAGTTTTTTATAGTGTAAGGAACAAACAGACAGACAGACATGGATTTTAAAAATTATATATAATTTTATTCTTGTACTTTTCCTAAGTCCCCTTGACAACTTTTTAATTTACTTCCATGTACAGACTTTTTGTCCTCTCTTCCTTTATTATAAGTATAGATAGAAGACTAACAGAATGTCGACTCTTCTTTTTGAGTAACGCGTGTCTTTCCCTCGCCAATCTATTCGCTTCAGCAATCGCTCGCGTCACTTGCGCTTGATTCTCCGCTTCCAAAGCGGAATGTGTCTCGTATAGTATTATTTGGATCTGTACAAAAATATAGTTATTTTAATTCAGTTTAACTTAAAAAAAACAAAGTTCTAGTAAAGCAACCAATTCGAATATTATATGGAAGTGCAATCCTTGGAAAAATGTTCCACGCAATGATTCGACCGCCCCATTCTGTCACTAAAGATCATCCACCATTGGTCGATCCAAATGTCGATCATACGTAATACTGTACGGAACATGTCAGTGTGTGCATCTGCTACTGTGTGACCGTGGAACATGATTTTTTCGAATTTAATTGAGAAGTTAGATCTCCATACTATTTATTCCTCGTAGTAGGTAGTAAAATAGACTTTTCATGTTTTCACGAATCGGAATTAAAATGAAACTCGAGATAGATAAATAGAGCGGTGTTGGTCTAGTGGTAGATACCCCGACTTTCATTCCGAAGGTCGTGGTTTCAAATCCCGGCCGCACACCAATGTATTTTTCTTTAAGAAAAATTTATGTGCGCTATTAACATCGCTCTTACGGTGAAGGAAAACATCGTGAGGAAACCCACGGCTTAAAATCACGCACAAAGGCCCAATAGTGGGGCTAATTAAACTGGAAAATGACTTTAATTTCTAGTAGGTTAAATGTTCGCCGCTGCTTACCTGCGGTTTTGACATTAGAGCTTTGAGAGTTTTCTTTTGTTCCTCCAATATTGATTGAACACGTGCTTTACCGTCGCCATCTATTTCAGACTCTGTTAGAACCTGGAAAACGATACTTTCATGCTAAAACATCGTGATGTAAAATGAATTAAGCGCTATCAAAAATGTTGCTCTTCTGGAATAAAATATCAATGGCTTCTTGGCTCTGAGCAAAGAACTAAAGAGACTCTGGTTTTAATGACAGTTCAAATCGATGGCGTCGGTTTCAAATACATGCAAATCAACGCTGTGGTTTGCACCGCGCAGGTTATTCCTTTGCGCAGACCGGATTTCGATGCCGATGCAAGATGGTCAATACACCAGGGCATTTATTCTATGTTCTAAAGCATTTGTAATGCAGGAGCAGAGCAGTTGCATGACAAAAATAAACCCTATTCTATAAGACATAACATATTATGCTTCAAACCTGCTTCATACTGATCGGCTCCTTGATTGGGCTACAGTGCAATGCGAGTAGATAACGGGCCAATCGGAGATAGGCAGCTTAGCAGCTGTGGCCAATAGAATTGCCCAAACTCCGACATGCAGGCAAGAAGCATAGGTAACTTGCCGGTGAGTTGCAGATTTAACCTTTGGAACCTTGCAATACGAAATAACGTACATTGCCTGCATCTCGCCTGCATCGCCCTTATCGCATAGCCATTCAGTTCTTTTCTCAGCGCGTCGTCAACTAAGCTAAGAGAGTACTATATGTGCTGGGCCTAGGGTTGCCAACACTTTTTTCCAAAAATATAGTATTTGCGGCTAAAAAATAAAGTACATCCAGAAAAAATATAGTATTTTGCCGACTGATTGCAAAACATAGAAATACAAGAATTAAATGGTGTTTGTGTAGATTAAGTCAAAGAAAACCCGACAAACTTTTTGTATTAAACCTATTAATTCCATAAAAACTATATTTGGTGGTATCTATTCACTTCTGGCACTTTTCAATAAGTAGCTTCTTTTCTTTTATAAATGTTTCTAATGCTTCTTTACATCCTATATTAAAATTTATAGTAATAAGCAGTTCATTTTAATAAATTGATGTTTGCTTCTCTTCTATACACATATTTTTATTAGAGTGTAATCAAGATGCGTTCACACAAAGCCATAATACTAAAAATAACTTAGAAAAAATGGGTATGTTAAAAATATAGTATTTTTGCGTACTATATGTTTTTTAAAAAGTATATAGTACGTAGACCTGAAATATAGTACAATACTATATAATATAGTACGGTTGGCAACCCTAGCTGGGCCCTATCCCATCTAAATACCTATATTACGTCCATGAATGAACTTTTACCTCAAGCATAGCAAGATCGCCTCCTCTTCCGCAAACCAAATCAATAGGATCAGTGACTGCAGAGTACGAGTTAGGTGGCGTTGCCAGAACAGCGACGACTCCATCAAGTGCACTTGAAACAAGCGGCGTGTCACAGTGTACTGCCTCGCTCAGAACGCAGACGAGGGAGTTCGAATGTAAAGCCACTGATGCGTCGATACCGAGCTCTTGTAAGGCTGTTACGTAACTTTCTACCCTGGAGAAATAAGGATAATTGGATAAGTAAGGAGATTGATTAAAATATTTGAAGGGTTCATTGGTCTAGATGCACCAGCTTATTTTGAATGGTTGTGTCTAGTGGTAGATACCCCGACTATAATTCCGAAGGTCGTGGTTTCGAATCCCGGCTGCCCGCGTACCAATGCCTTTTTTTTAAAGAAAAATACAAGTGCGCTATTAACATCGCTCTTAAGTTGAAGGAAAACGTCGTGAGGAAACCCATGGCTTAAAGTCACGCAAAAAGCTCAGTTGTAGGGCTAGTTGCGGAAACACACAGTAAAAAAACTTTAATCAAAAATCAATCAAAACAGTTTTTTCGAGTTCCCCTGTGCCCCTGTGCTTTGAAAGATACGTAATGCAGTTGGTCTCGGTTGTTTTCTCTGATAGCAGTCGTTAGGTCAAGTTAGAGGCTACACAAAGATATGAGCTCCATCCTCAGAGTAGACTAGAAGTAGTAGACTGGAGGAAAAGGTAAAACCGAAAAATGAGTTTCATTCCAATTCATGATCATCATCATCATCAGCCTGTTGCAGTACACTGCTGGACCTCTCCAATCGCACGCCACATAGATCTATTTTCGGCTTCTCGAATCCAGTTTGTGCCAGCCGTCTTGCGCCAATCGTCACTCCAACGTGACTAAGGACGTCCTACACTACGTTTGCCGAGACGTGGTCTCCATTCTAAAACTTGTTTATCCCAAAGGTTGTTGGTCCTACGGCTAATATGGCCAGCCCACTGCCACTAAAGCTTGCTCCGCAAGCTGCTTGCGATACGTCGTCGTCGCCGTAATTCAAAATCGTGAAAACAGAATAAAAATCAATGTAAACTAACTTGTCACCAGCTCCGAAGACCACAAGCCGTCCAAGTTCAGGCGTGACGGGACCTGAAGCCGCCTTCGTCTTGACGACCGCCGCGAGTTCCCGCAACTGAGCGGCGAGATACGCGGAACATCGCGGGGAAGATGCGTGGGTTTGGGCCACGACTCCTCGGAGGGAATTATCCCGAAGAGCCCTGCATAAAGTTGACGCTCCTTCGCAGAATTCACGCTCCTATTGGTGTTTTAAGACTAGATCAGATAGACAAGTGCGTTATATTGGTATACTTGCTGCCTCGCGTAAGTTACGATCCCGTTGGATTATCAGGATAAATAGTAACCTATGTGTTATTCTAGGTCTCCAACTATCTATTTTTGTAGTTTCATCGGAATCGAGTCAGCGGTTATTTATTTGATTGAGTAACAAACATACATACAATAACTTTCAGTTGACAATTTCGATTTAAACGAGTTGTTTTCGATTTAAAAAATCTGATAAAATCGTCGTCGTGTAAAGAAAACTGCCATAATAAAGATAAGAGAATGAAAAATAAATACCAAAATAGTATTTTCGAGTGTTTTGTTGAAATTGAGACCCCTGCCGCCAATATCGTGAGTGTCACCTTAAGTTAGATAATAAATCTTTAGTTTCCTCTTTGTGTAGAACACGTGTAGAAGTTTAAACCAACCTGAAGAACAATGATTCCTTCTTTAACGAGATCTAATTGGCCTAGTTTCACATTTTCTGGCGGCCTTAGTGTGATGAATCTGAAATAAAACAACAACTATTATTGAAGAACTTTCCACTGTAATCAGTTGTTGTTTAAATGTATACCTACCTTGGACAAACACGATCGAATCTATACTCTCCGGCACACAACGTTCGAGAGTTGCTGTAGGAGTATCCTAAATCGTGCAACCTTTTCACTAGTAAAGCAACCTTCCTGAAAATAATAATAACGTTAGTTTAATATCGTCTTTTTTTATGGCCGATGAGTGATATGATAACAGTCGCAGCCAAAGCCATTCTACAAGTTTCTTGTTTCTTTTGGAATAAATCAAGGGTTAATTAGTCAATGGTCCAATACTTATTTTGTAATTTTTTAAATTGCACAAAGCATATAAGGAGGTTTGAACTCCGGGTTTTAACCCAGAGGCTCGAGTTCAAACCTCGCCGCGAGTGAATTTTCAAAGTTTTTTTTTTTTAAATATTTATAGTCAAACACTTTACAGAACTTGTTACAAGAAGTGAATGAAATCCGTCATTGTATACAATTCCTAGGAAATGTATAGGTGCAATTCCTAGGAAATGTATACATTTCCGCTCAAAAATGTGGAAATAAAATAAAATTACACACATTCCCTGAACAGCCATCGGAAATGTAATATTTCTAGGTGGTTTAAAAAAAGTATCTCGTGAATCGTGAACCTCTCTTCCACTAACCTTCTCATCTATCACCCTGATGTCTAATTTTAACTGGGACTAATTTTAACTGAGTAACAAAAAAATATTACTTTTGCTAGTGCCATTTAGGAATTGTATACAATTTGTAAGCTTCACACGAGTTTTGGCGGGAACGCGGTGAGAAGATGAGTTGCTAAATTTTAATTTTTGTGAAACCTAGTTCAAACGCGTGTAAATTGTTTAATTCCGGGGCAATCAATTTAGTTTAGTGAAGGTATACAAGTGTAGTAAAAGTGAAAATCGGTGCAAAACATGGACTTAAGCGTTGTCTCCAAAGCTCCGTGAACATTCATTGTAAGTGGCTGCCCTTTTAAGATGATTCCCTCGACTTGACTGTAACTATGACGACTTGACTGTTTCGATGCAAATAACTTGCAAATATTGATAATACTTGACACTGGCTAATGTATATATATATAAGTACATATTTTATACATGATCATTTTGATTCGTCAACTTAGAACTATGGCCTTAGTGTGGTTTCGTTACTTGCAATTTACGACAGATAGGCTAGATTGTAAGTAATTTGTGTGGTACATCAGAATACTTGCTTAGCTTTAAAAGTATTGACCCAGCCCGTCACACTTTCCTTGTTTACGCAGGCTTGTATACGTTCCTCTTTCAGATGTTCTGGTAGGAGATCTGCTAACCTGAAAGTGAAGGAACAATCAAATTACTGAACTATAATATCTATAACCTTTTTGAGAACCTTAGATCTAAAATATGAACACATACTCGTAGAACTGTCAATTATCAATGGAAAAAGTAAACAAAGAGCTGTCACTTTCAAATAATTGTATGGGTTTTTTTATTTACTTTTCATCCAAGTTTCTGAAACATATATATAGATCGTAATAGACTCAGACCTGGCGCAAAAATTGATGGGTCACTTGAACCACCAACCGCCTATTTAGAATGATATAAGTGCATTAAATAATAAGACTCAGCACTATGCAGTCACTGGTAAGCTGTTCAACTGAGTGCAGATGGGAATTCAAAAGTACCTACATATATTTTCAGGGTAAATTTGGTCAAATGATTTTGTACGGCATCGGTTCCGTAGTTTCAATACCTCTTCTAATTCATTATTTCGCAATGCCGTACAAAAATCATGCGATAAGGGGGGAAAATCAAGGGATGCAACTCCGGTCCGGCAACTTCCATGGTCCAGGGTTTGATTTGACACAGCATAAAATTAAATTATTATGAAAGTATTATAAGCATAGAACAGTTTTCCACATGCCGTACAATTTTGTTGTCCATTTTTTACTCCTCCTATCTGTACTTTTGAATTCTCACCTGCACTCAGTTGGACACCTTACTAGTGACGGAATAGTTCTTAATATTATTATTTAACTAGCTGCGCCCCGCGGTTTCACCCGCAGAAGTGAAAACGTGTTATTACGGGCGTGGGCGGCCGAGCGGTTCTCGAGCGGTTGCACTTTTTCGTTCATTACTCGGGTTCTACTAATTGGATTTCGATGCAAAGTATACCACGACCTTCCTCGAAAACAGAACTATCCAATATTGTAAACCAGATTTCAGTCGGATTAGTGGTTTTTAATTGTATAACGAACAGACAGAGAATCAGACAGACAGACATGAATTTGAAAAAACATATGATTTTGTTTTACTACTTTTCCTGAGTCCTCTAGACAACTTTTTTTTAATTTACTTCAAAGTACAGACTTTTGTCCTCTCTTCCTTTATTATAAGTATAGATAGATATAGCTACACACACAGCGTTATTATTTATCACTATCTTAATATTTCTTTTTGTTTTTATTGCTCAAGGCATTTTAAACTTCAAACGGATTAGTAGTTTTTAATTGTATAAGGAACATACAGTGAAACAGACAGACATGAATTTTAAAAATTATATAATTTTGTTCTACTACTTTCCCTAAGTCCCCCAGACAACTTTTTTATTTACTTCCAATTACAGACTTTTTGTCCTCTCTTCCTTTATTAAAAGTATAGATAGATGTCCTTATATCTTTCTAAATAGGTTTTCTGGTGGTTCGAAGACCTATCAGTTTTAGCCACGGGCCTGTGTCTATAACTTCTATGATCGATTTAATATTTATTTTTGTTTATTGCTCAAGGCTAGAAGAAGAAATATTTTTCAGTAGAAATATTTTACAAGGTGAGATGCATCATTTAAATTCTAACGTGATAAGATTGAACCTGAGTCCCTCGCTTGCCGGGCGAGTGCGCTAACCGCTGCGCCACACGGAACCAACGTGACACGGTGAATTATAGATTTGCTTACTCCCTGTCTTGTTTACCGACTAAGGCTATTTTTACACGACTGCCAAAGGAAGTGTTATGTTTTTGATGATGCAATTTTTCCCTGTAAAATATTCATAAGGTTGTTTAATTTTCTTACGAGAAAGCTCTGTTTTTTATTCTGATCCGGGCAACAGCGGCAGCAAAGTGAACCCTTTGGTCCCAAATATGTTGTTCTAAATCCTTGAAAAGAGAACCAGCTTCTTGTAACATTTCTGTCGCTCGATCCATTTCGGTTCTTGCTCGCGCACCCCATTGCCGCCTCGCCAACTCCATTAGGAACAACCATACCAAATGCCGATGTTCTGTATGCTGTAAAAATGAATGGTTCTAAACTTCTAAAGGAAGAAATCGCCGGTTCAACTAAATTGGCTCAATGGGGAGAAGGCTGCCCATTTCGCCACTTTAGTTTTAAATTATTCTTTGTAAGTATAATTGGAATTCTGTGTTTTTGGTACAAGAAAGCGTTACTTCATCCGTTTTTCAATTTGAAAAAAAAAATGACACGTCACGGGACGCTTGACAGATGTGTTTTCATAAAGCGTGGCGAAAGATGCCACGGCTTGTATCGTCACGTCAACAATCAGATTCACCACCGCAAATGTTTCATATCAAAGATATAATACCGTTAAGATACGGAGATAGCTTAATACGTTTCTTCACAGCTACAAATGTATCCATTAACGCCCTTTGAACTAGACGCCTAGTTTAAAACGTTCCGACACGATAACTTTCGTGTTTCATTCGTAAACATGTCATATCTACCGGTGATCTTCCAATGCCAATTCTTTTCTTCACCCACACAAATAACTGTTCATAAATAAAAAGCTCATTTTCGTGAGGACGTTCAACAATCGACTTTTGTCACGATAATGCGGTTTAAATGGTAACATTTTATTGTTACATCTTGTCGAACCTACCCTAACTTAGAGTTATTACGATATTTAAATATTCAACCTTCATTTCTTTCGTTTTTTATCAGTGAATAAAAACATCGTTAACCTCCGCCGGTGCTTCGAACAAGTTCAAGAACGATAGAGTATATATATATCAAAACTGTTACTGAAAAAGTCTCAAAATTGTTAGAGAGACACGATATTTCGCAACTACGTAAATTGCCTATGAAATAACGTATGACCTAGGTCTGTAAAAGATGGTTTCAGAAGCAAACGTCGCGAGAAAATCGAAGGACGATCGAACCGAATGGAAATTACTTGAAAAATTTAGAATAGGTTTGAAAACTCATTGTTATCGGGTAACACTATCAAATTGAGGTTGTTCTATAGCTTGATACAAATTACTGAGAATTAGTACCTAGTACCTATTAGGTACCATACTCAGTAATTTGGTTAATTAGCCTTACCTGCAGTAGCAGCGTTAGGGTAGAGCGCGGTTGGGCGAACGCCCAGGGCGCCGGATAAAAAGGGCGCCCCAGTCGCCCTTTTGTAGCCCATCGCTCATAGTTCGATCAATCAATCAATCAATTATTTATTTGCGAATAAAGGTTACAAAGATGTTACAAAATAATAAGTGTTCTCTCTATTCTACCCATTAGGTGTGCAAATTACAATTAGGATATTATTATGTCATTTATTTTCATATTATTACTATTGTTTACTTCAAATACAATAAGAGCATTTTTCCGTTTCTAAAGTTAATTTCTGTTAAATAGATACATCGTCAAAAATTATAAATTGAAAACAAGAGATATATTAAATTTTTGTTAGGAATTTACTTTTAAAGTTTCTCTCTAAAAGTCATATATTCGTAAATAATAAAAACACTTTTCCAACAACCATTTGATAAGTCTGCTTTTGAAAAGGTTTAGCGGCAAGTCTTTAAATCTATTAGGAAGTTTGTTATAGACAGCAATGGCATTTATAAACGAGTTTTTCTGATGTAATTTTATTTTGTATTTCGGATAGTGAAGTAGAAACAAATCTCTAGAGTCCGCTTTCTTATTAACTACTACCTCATGTTGAAGTCTGAAATATTGCGGGTGCTGCCTTACGAAAACGCATAGCGCTCTAATATACATACATGCGAGCGGTAATATATTAAATTTCTGAAACAGTGGTACGCAACTGTCTGTTTGCCATGCACCACAAATGGCGCGTTCACATTTTTTCTGCACTAGAAATGCACGTTCAAATTCCGTCGAGTTTCCCCATAGCAAGAGTCCATATGAAAGAACGGATGATACGTAGCCATGGTAAGCACTAAGTGCTGCTTCCGGAGATACCGTTATTCGCAGTCGTCGTATTGCGTAGACGAATCTATCCAACTTATTACATACGTATTCAATATGAGGTTTCCAGTCACATAAACTATCTACCAATACACCCAAAAATTTAGCACTGCTTACTTCCTCGATTGGAGCTCCTTTGTAATTTATATTTAATGTCATACGCTTTCTTCTACACGTTTGAAATTGTATCAATTTTGTCTTTCCTATGTTAATCTGTAAATTATTATATGTCAGCCAGTTAATAATCTTACTTAAAGTCAAATTTATATCATTTTCATATGTATTAATGTCATTACTTTTTATTACAAGTGTTGTGTCGTCCGCAAAAAGAATGGTATTATGGTCAGTCACATTTGGAAGGTCATATATATATAATAAAAATAAAAAAGGCCCCAAAACACTCCCCTGGGGAACTCCACAATTATTAGTTAAAAACTCCGATCTCATTGAAGTTTTCCTACCATTATGTATTTTAAATATTTCAACACATTGAAATCGGTCTGACAAATAATCTTTGATCCACTCATTCACTGGTCCCCTTATGCCATATTTATTAAGCTTGTAAAGTAATAAATTATGATCCACAAAATCAAATGCTTTACTCATGTCTAAGAAAATCGCGGACACTAGAGTACCTACATCTACTGCCTCAGTTATAATTTTCATTAGGTCAAAACAGGCCAACGATGTAGAACTATCTTTTCTAAAACCAAATTGTTTTTTGATCAAAATATGTTCTCTTGCTACATATTCTTCTAATCTCTTAAGCAGTACCTTCTCGAAAACTTTAGAGAACATGGGAATTAGTGTGACTGGCCGATAATTGTTCATATTACACGTGTCTCCTTTTTTAAACAAGGGCTTGACAATTGATAATTTTAGATGCTTTGGAAAAGTCCCCTGCTCAAATGTTAAATTAATTACGTGACAAAGCGGCTTGCAAATGTATTGGGCACAGATTTTTATTATTTTTGTTTTAATATCATCAATGCCAACAGACTGGGTATTATTGAGACTGTTTATTATTTTTAATATTTCAGATGGATCAGTGGGTTTTAAGAAAATCGAGTTAGGAATTGACAAACACATAGTCTCATTGATATTGTCATTTTTATATTTAAAATTACTATCCTTTGTCAAATTTATGAAAAAATTATTAAAAGCATTACTAATGTCAGTGGAATCAGTCAATCTTTCATTATTAATTATAATTTTGTCAATGTCAAAGTTAGTGTGAAGGTTATTGATAGTATTATTTATTATGTCCCATGTAGCTTTACACTTGTTTTTGGTATTATCAATATATTTTTTGTGCTGTAGTTGCTTCGATTTAAAAATACATTTCTCTAATAGAAATGTATAGGTGTTATATCTTTGGTATGTTCGCTTTTTGTCACTACCTGAGAGCCAGTACTTAAAATATAGACATCTCTTCGAGACAAGACCTTTTAATGGCTTTGGTAAGCCACTTATTATTGATTTTGTTATTCGATTTTTTAATGATAATAAAGGGGAAACATAACTTATACAATAAACAAAACAAGTCGTAAAATTCATTGAAGGCCTGGTTTGCATTATGTTGTTTGTAAACTTCTGTAAAAGCAAGAGATGAAATATAGTACACAAATTTCTTTATGTTATCTCCGTGATAGTCGCGGACTCTTTCGGTCCAGCTTACTGTTCTACGTATGTTTTTTGTTTCTATAGTCAGTGTCTGACAAGAATGGTCTGAGAGACCCAACTGGTGAATCTCAGCCTTAACGTTCCTATAGTTACTGGCAATCTGATCTAGGCATGTCTTTAATCTGGTCGGTAAGGTTATATGTAGTTCAATGTCAAAATTCTTAAGTATACTAATTAGTTCTTTGCTGCGTTTACTGAATGTTGGTGTGTTTAGGTTCCAGTCACCGCATAAAATAATTTTTTTAGCTTTTACTGATATCACCAACAGAAGTTGTTCCAATTTTCTTAAAAACGCTTTTTCATTTGTACTAATTGTGTTGCGGTAGATACATACTATATGAAGTTTCTCTGATTTTATCTCAATACCACAACATTCAAAAATAAAATTACGACCTAAATCTTTGATACTATCCAGAACCGTACACGGTATGCCATCCCTGACTAGTATACAAGAACCACCCTTGCTTTTATTACGGCAGTAGGATGCCGAGAGTTTGTAACCTGGAATTTTCAGTAGGTGTTCTGTCCCTTGTTTTATATTAGATTCAGTTAAACAGATTACATCAATTTCTTTTTTATTTTGGGCAAATCCTGAAACTACAAAAGATATGTACTCACTCTTAGTAACAGCACCTGCAATATTTTGATGCAAAATGGTTAATTTATTTGACTTGTTGGGAACGAAAAAATTGTAGATTTTTGTGTCGACTGGAATTTAATTTTGTATTAATTTTATTAAAATAATATGGAAATGTACCTGGCTTAAGGCTCGAAATATACTTATTCGTAAATTCCTTAAATTATACGAAAAAATCTTCAAAAAAGAGGAGTTTTTCAAAGCTGAAGCTGATAGAAACCTTTAGTCAACAATATCTCAATCTAGATTGACAAACTTAGCAAGTTTAGCAACTTTGTCAATCGAAAACGAAATTGCTGAAAACAACGACTTTGATAACCTTATAAAAGAGTGCCCTGATGGAAATGCCAGAAAAGTAACATTTTATTTAAAAAAAAACTAATAAACGGTTATTTTTATTATAATAAATTATTACTTGCATAAAACATTATATTTACCGGATTTAATCGCGTTTCATGATTAAGTTACCTGTAAAGTTAGCGAAACGTCGGTAATTAAAACAATTCCGTTAATAAATAAAACGAGAGTAAACCTGGTAAATATTGTGTTTCATTGCATGCATGCAGAATTACGATAGCATAAGAAAAAACTAAATAATGTTAAATTGCAGATGGGGGGCCACGTAGAAATGTCGCCCAGGGCGCTGATAGTGTTAAAACCGGCACTGCTTACCTGTGGATAATCGCTGAAAAAATCTACATCGTCAAGGGCTTGTTCTAAGATGAGTTTGTCTGGAAATAAAGACATAGCATGAGCAGCGCAGCGTATATCTTGCTAATATTATAAACGCAAAATTTTGTATGTTTGTGATTTTGTTAATCTTTCACGCAAAACTACTGAACCGATTGCGATGAAACTTGGGATATATCGTTATTTATAAACTTAAGTTAAAACGTTACATTATGTAGGTAAGCCTTAATAGTACCACAATCCTACAGTCTTGACTAGGCTTAATAAAGATTAGAAATAAATATATCCAGAACTATTTACTTTGTTGTGTATTTATTGGAACAAATAGATACCTACAAAAAATCTATAAGTCGCGTGCTGAAACATTTCGATAAATAGATTCCGAATTGCAAAGTGGTAAACAATAAGAAAAAAGACTGACATTTGAATATACTTAGGTATCGTGCAACATTGTAGCACAGCGTAGGTATGCCTCAGAGGTATGCGAATATAACACGGCAATTATTTTTGGGTAGAAGTAGTTTTCCCTGAATGTGGATTCTATGAAGAACTCACGGCCATCTTATGGCTGATTCTGCAGGGAGTTTTCAAATTGGCTTCTATCAATTTCCTCGATAGTTCGATTTTCGTGTAGTGGTGTGGATCACATAAAGTCGTGGCAGTCGAGGCAGCTCTTCTTTATAGAGAACTGAACACTAGCTTTTGGGACCCGATCTGTATAAAACTGATCCCTGACGGTACTCGTCTGAGCACCTTAAGTTACGGTACAGCGGACTCTGTCTTGTACAACGAAAGGTGGGTAAGCAGGGACGCTGTATATTCTTACTAATATTATAAACGCGAAAGTTTGTATGTAAGTATGTATGTGAGCTTGTTACTCTTTCAAACAAAAACTACTGAACCGATTGCGATGAAACTTGGAATATAGGTAGCTGGGGACCTGGATTAACACATAGGCTACTTTTTATCCCGAAACTCCCGCGGAAACGGGACTTACGCGGGTGAAACCGCGGGGCGCAGCTAGTAAATCATAAGCATGATAGGCAGTTCGATCTATGGTTCAACAGTAAGTTGTATCTAGGCTAAGTCATTTATTTTAATTCTGACAACCACAACTCTGTTGCTTGAGCTCACTTGGCGCAGTTGATTAGCACGCCCAGCTAGAGACCGCGGTGGGTTCTAGTATCTAATTATTTTCTTTATCCATCCCTCACTATGGCGGGAATCTACTCGAGCAAAACCTCAAGATACCGTGCGAAAAATACCATTTACATATACCATTTTTACTACAGGAGTATCATATGGAAATTTTCACTTCCGTAACTACCTTTACCTGCGCGAAAACAGAAATTTCAATGAGAAATTTTATGGGGTCAGAAGACAGCACCTAAGTCATAAAACTACTTTAATAGCGTAGAGAACTCGTTTCAAAGTTCGCACGCGAGTATTTATCGCGACAAAACGTATAGACGTTGTGTGATTTAAGTTATAACAGCCCGAATAAACTAGATTCGAAGTGTTAGGTATGCTGGGTTTCTATACCTTACCTATTCATTTTCGATACGATTGGGGGTAGGTAGAGTTACCTTGTTTTCTTCGTTTATCGCAACGTTGATGTATGAAGTTAGCATCATTTTTACACGACTGCCAAAGGAAGTGTTATGTTTTTGCCGTAAGTGTATGTATGTATGTGACCTATTTTTTTTTAAATTTTGCATGGCTTTCATTATATGTTTACCAAGCATTTTATCGACAGACGTTTTGAAGTCTTTACAGACTTTGCTCATTGGTAGAAACGTCAGAAGTTAATTTTAATTTCATAAAAGCAATGCGATTAAAACCGAAAGACTTTTTCAAAACATTGTGAAACATTCTACTCAAAACTTATGCAATGGTTTACAACATTTACGCAACTTTCGCTACTTTTGTAGACAACCTTTAAGATTTTTCTTGTAGAAAATATTAAGTACCGTAA
Source organism: Idaea dimidiata (assembly GCA_949358125.1). Classification (NCBI taxonomy): domain Eukaryota; kingdom Metazoa; phylum Arthropoda; class Insecta; order Lepidoptera; family Geometridae; genus Idaea; species Idaea dimidiata. The sequence goes on along the minus strand of OX442339.1, from coordinate 5,209,363 downwards.
CCGTAACCACAATTAACTTAATCGGCGGCGCTCAGTTCGTTGTCAAATGTTGTATAAAACGTAGTGATTATATTCTCTTTGATGTTGTAATACAAATTTGTTTTCCAGTACCTACCGGACTCTTATATGTAGGAATCATGACGTCTCAGGTCACCTAAGTTCTCACATAAGTTGAAGGAAAATGTAAGCAATTTGATGCAAGACTTTTACAAAGCCCTAATAAAAAAAAATAGAAAAATTAGCATTCTTCTTTCTTTCTACTTATTATTTCTTTCTACTACGCCGTAACTAAAACGAGTGGTAAGTATTTGTATTATAGACACCCAGCTTTAGAATAGCGAGCTGTTACCGCGAAAACTTAACCTACAAAGTTCGTGACACACCTACTTTCACGGTTTCCCCTATCTAGAGGTGGAGATTTATTGATATTTTACTACTTTACACTTGCCATACACAAGTTTTTTTACGACAAGGTGTTTAAACACGCACAATTCTCTAACCACCTTATAAATTCGAATTTGTGTTCTATAAATCACACCATCTAGAAATAATAACAATTCAATAAACGAAACACTATTACGATCAAAACACAATATTTACCGGGTTTTACTCACGATTTATTCAATAATGTCATTATAATTAACGACCGAGCTTTCGCTAACTTTACAGTTGGCTTATTCAAGGTTGACTGCAACCTTATAAACCTTGAAAAAGCCAACTGTAAAGTTGGCGAAAGCTCGGTTGTTAATAATAAAGACGTTTTTAAATAAAACGCGAGTAAAACCCGGTAAATATATTGTGTTTTATTATGAAAAATCGCGAAAACCTTAGACAAAACTATAACGATTTCCTGCGTGAGCATCATGAGGGAACATCGGCTTAGTTGGAGCTAGCTAACTAAGCCGATGTAGACTCTTCTTTCCTCTAGATATGACTGGTATAGGTGATGGGCAAACCTTCTCCACCTTACAAAGTCCCAGGCACTACAGTGCCCTACAAATAGGGTTGCCAACCGTACTATATTATACAAGATGTAACAGGTAAGCCCTTTTAATCCGAAAGGGGGTTGTTCTAGACGTTTAGGCGAACAACTTTTGTTCTACGACTTTTGAAAATTCGAAGTACTTTTCGAAAAATTTAGATGTAAAGTTTACTTGAAAATCAGCTGTTTCTTAGAGTTCGAGGTCATTGACCTTATGTTGTTCTTTCATTTAGTTTGGTCTACTACAATCAAACCTTCAATTACCTTTATTTTCAAAAACAGCTGTATTTCCATTTTCCAGTGAAACAATATCTCAAAATTTTCAAAAAAAAAGTTCGAATTTTCAAAAGTCGTAGAACAAAAGGTGTTCGGTTAGACGTCTAGAACAACCCCCTTTCGGATTAAAAGGGCTTACCTGTTACATCTTGTAAAGTATTGTACTATATTTCAGGTCTACGTACTAGTATATACTTTTAAAAAAAACATATAGTACGCAAAAATACTATATTTTTAACCTACAAATTTTTCTTTTTTTGTTTTTATTGCTCAAGGCATTTTAAATATAGAAATATTTTTAAAAAGAAAAAAATAAATAAAAGAAATATTAAATTGGAGAGAAAGCGCATCTCATGTTGGGTATGTTTACTGTAAAGTAAACCACCTGAACCAGTCAATAAAAGCTGCAAAGCTTGACCGGTAGATGGCGCAGAAACCAAGCCTTAGTTGGTAAAAACAATTAGCGAGGAGAGATATGGCCGAAAAATTATACCATGTCACGTGATTCCTGTGTAGCTCAGTGGTTAGAGCATTCGCCTGGTTAGCGAAAGGACGCAGGTTCGAATCCTGTCATGGGGATTTTTTGGAAATATATTTCCATGCTAAAAAATATTTCTATGCTACAAATTTTTTCTAAGTTATTTTTAATGTTCTGGCTTTGTGTGAACGCATCTTGATTACACTCTAATAAAAATATGTGTATTAGAGAGAAACAAACATCAATTTATTTAAAATGAGCTGCTTATTATTATAAATTTCAATATAGGATGTAAAGAAGCATTTGAAACATTTATAAAAGAAAAGAAGCTACTTATTGAAAAGTGCCAGAAGTGGATAGATACCACCAAATATAGTTTTTATGGAAATAAATAGGTTTAATACAAAAAGTTTGTCGGGTTTTCTTTGACTTAATCTACACAAACACAATTTAATTCTTGTATTTTTATGTTTTGCAATGTTGGCAAAAATACTATATTTTTTCTGGGTGTACTTTATTTTTTAGCCCCAAATACTATATTTTTGGAAAAAAGTGTTGGCAACCCTACCTACAAAGCATAGATTAAAAGTTACTTGCGTTGTACAAATCATCTAAAAAAAAAGATGAATAAGGCCAATTATTATAGGAACTTACCTATACCTTCCTACACATTATGGTTCTAAAGGTGAGACATACCGATGAGTTTTTAATGGTCAATTTGTCAGAGCCCATACTTTCTTTCAGTTTTCAATTGAGAGTATATAGCTGAAGCAGAAGTTTAACTCATTAGAGGTAAAGTAAAAAAATCATTCAAGGACTTTGAAATTCATTCCTAACCACAGCACATCTAATAATAATTTAATAACGACGGTAGATCTTGGCTTATGAACGTTACTGTACATCACCAACCTGATAAATATTCAATCAATTCACCTTGAGTCTCTACTTGTTTACAAAAATAGGAGGCACACATTTTCGTACTTATCTCGCATTATCTGTTCGTGTGTGAAGGCAATATAAGTGAATTGTTGTCTACGATTTATTGTCAGGTAAACAAGTGAGTGGAGTTAGTTTTTCCATACAAACGAATTTCAGAATTGTTTATCTAAGTACATTTCTGTTTGTATATTTTATTCCCAACAAAACTAATAAATACTAACCTAATTCACAATATCATAAACATGCTAACAACGTGCTATAACGACACTACATACACAAACATACCTACGAAACGAAAACAATATCACAAAAGTAATTTAAATAAATAAAATAAATAAATATTGCACAACATTACACACAGTGCAATCTAGTCCCAAGGAAACTAAGCAAAGCACTAGGCTTGCATTATGGGTATTATTGTATATGTACATAATTAAAAAAAAATTGTGAATATATACAAATTATACATAGATAGACACCCAGACCAGATACATATATTTATTTTTTAGCATAAATATTTGCACCCAGCTGGTATGGAACCCGCAGCCTTCTGCTTTGCAGTCGGGCATTCACCCGACGCGCCACAGAGGCCGTAAAGGCCGAATAGGTAAATATAGCAATCTAAATAACATTAAAATAGACTAAATATATCAATAACAGTAATGTTAATAGATAAATTAATTAGAGTAAATGTTGTGTAAGTTAATAAAAGCTACTTTTTCTCCTAAGACTTTAATAGTTTTCATTTATTTAATTTAACCGGGAACATCGTTCAGACTCTGAGATAGATACTCTGAGTCGTCAAGGTCGGCCTCAAGGAAAACTTTACCACAACGATTTCGCCCGTTTTGAGCCAGAGACAATTGATAGCGATGTTGCTTCTTCGGATATTACCGATTTCATTTTTTTTTATTGATGAAAAATATAGATTTTTTTATTGCAATAGCAACAGTTTGAGATGGGCATAGAGAAAAGCCAACCGACCGATTCATACATACAGAAAAATGATTTCACTCGCTAACTATGGCCTATACGCTTACTATTACTCGCCTAACTGTTTCGCTCGCTTAAAGTCTGGCGACCAACTCAAAAATAGAGCTCCTGATCGGACGTAGCCTACAACCGCGACCAATTTATCCCTCCGCTGATCCTTCGTTGGGAAAAGGTCTCCTCCATCTCCGGATTGGGATGGGAGATGCGGTTACATAGTGGTTAATTAAAAAACCTACTTGAAACAATATAGCTAAACAAAACAGTAGTGAGCGTAACCTCTTCCAGCGCGAGATGTAAAAAAAAGTATGATAGAAAAAAAATAATAATATGTAGTTTATCCATTGTCTAGTACCCATAGTACAAGCCTAGCGCTTAATTTGGGGTTATATTGAGCTGTGTACAATGTCGTGCAATATTTAATTATTTATATTTGTTTATTTATTTATGGAGAGCTTTCGTAACCGGGCTACGGCGGCGTAGCAACCCGTTAATTGTTATTAGTGTCGAAGTATTTCCGAAATAGGACCAGGCACTGTTTTTACTGCTTATATGGCAAAGCAGCAAAAAATATTGTCTTGAGTATATTGATAATGCAAAAGCAGGAAAATCCCGTTTATAAAAGCAGTCTCCTGTGACATAAGATTTAAAATGGCGCAGCTGTTTTCTAGGTACACTTCACCCCATAAGGAAGGATTTTTATGACGGTATATAGGTGACAATGTTTGTTTAAATATCTTTGTATGTTACCTAATCAATAGGGTGAGGATGAGTGGTAATTATTTGAGTGTGATTGAGTGACTAATTGTTTTATTACTTTAATACATACATCGAAAAACATCGTAGATCAGCGAGTAAACACATCGCATATCTTGCTCATCTTCGAAGTCGACTTGTAAAGGCGGCTTGCAAAGTAGGCGGCCTGCTTTCATTACCTGAATAGAACATACAACTATCAGCATCCCGAGGTTTCACACGGGGTTCACACACAATAAGGGTGTTTCAACACCCTTATTTGGCTTATGTGTTAATTCAGATCTTTATAGTAATAAATTCAGTAGTTTTTGGGTGATTGAAACACAAACAAACAGCTGATACTAATCGTTTGCATTTATAATAAGTAGGGTAGTGGTAAGTGGGACGAGAAATAAGCATCGTTATATTCATCTCTAGACTGTATTTTCGACTTCCCGCAAATCAACGCGTTATATTCAAAAATTAACTACCTTTACTGCCTATATTTATAGAAATACTAGCTGCGCCCCGCGGTTTCACCTTCTAAGTCCCGTTTCCGCGGGAATATCGCGATAAAAAGTAGCCTATGTGTTAATCCAGGTCCCCAGCTACCTATATTTCAAGTTTCATCGCAATGGGTTCAGTAGTTTTTGCGTGAAAGAGTAACAACCTCACATACATACTAACTTTCGCGTTTATAATATTAGTAAGAAGTAAGATACGTTTGATTGATTAGGTAAGTACCTGTAAACAGAAGGTAGTACAAAACTATCGAACCGAGATGCGAAGATATTTGTTTGTCGTTTATTTATTTGTTTGTTTGTTCCCTCTTCGCGGTCAACTACGGTTCCATTATTTGAATAACAACTTGCATAGGGATAGATTATGTAATGGAGAGTAAAATAGAATAATAATTTTGATCACGATAATCCCACGGAATCGAGGTTTACGGAGATGAAGCTGCGAGGCGCAGATAGTGGGTACGTATAGGCACAGAATTTATTACTTAGTTCTACTTTCATTATGGTTTAGTTGCTTATAATAATAGAAAAAGGACAAAAAGTCTGTACTTAGATGTAAATTACGTAATCTACTCTCTATGCACATTCGATGGCGGATCTTTTATTTGTACCTCATCATCATCATCATCATCAGCCTGTTGCAGTCCACTGCTGGACATAGGAATCTCAAATTGCACGCCACCTAGATCAATTTTCGGCTTCTCGCATTCAGTTTGTACCAGCCGTCTTGCGCAAATCGTCACTCCAACGTTCCTGAGGACGTCCTACACTACGTGCACACGTAGTGTAGGACGTCCGGTACATTTGAACCTACCTGTCCGATATCCCAGGCAGGTCCCGGCAAAGGTCTGATGCTGACGGGAGGCGGCGCGTGAGGGTTTTTGGTAGCCACCACGAAGTTCCATGGCGCCCATTCCTCTACTGAGTCAGCCCGTAATTTCACGTCTTCGGCTGGCTCATCGTCTTCTACTCTGTAGTACAAAAAATAATTTAATTTACTGTTTACAACTGTTCCCACCCGGGGCTTAGTTCTGTAAGAAAAACCGTTTAGAATCTACACAACAGCTACACGGTTCTCCAGAAGGTTCAAAGTATTAACATAGTATCGACATAGCTGCTTTATATTCACAGGTATCAACCAAGTTTCCACACAGTTTCAGAAAAGGTGACTGAAGTCTACAGCGGACCTACGCGGTTACTTACTTGTACAATTAGGCCCCTGGACTAAATTTCTATATCCACGTATTCGAATAACTAAAAAGTATTAACAATCTTCCAGCATTGTTAGATTTTTTTCGAAAACGAATAAGGAACACTACAAATTTATTCTTATTAAAAACTTCATCGATTTCGAACTCTTTCAACTCTTTTGATTTGTCGTAGCCTGCCCTTATTACATATTATTATATCATCTCAAAATCAGCACCATCCTGTATTTGTACTTAGGAAGATACCTAAAGTATAATGAATGAATTACGTTTATTTTAGGAACAACATTATCACCACATACTATACAAAGAATAAAAAAAAAATACAAAAAAAAAACACATAGCAGTCAAAAAGGTATATAGGGTCTAAAACAGGGGAGGCCAGCTCTTTAACAGACGCATGCCAACACGAGCATCAAATGAGGGTGGGATATTTTGAACTGAGATAAAGCTCTACAAAAGAGCAAGACAGCAAAGATTATGCTTCAACTTACTTCATTTAATATTTCGTCTATGGTTGGAACTGAAACATTTTCAAACAAAATAATTTAACAATTAAAAAACCGACTTCAAAAAGAAACAAAAAATAATTTAAAAAACAACCAAAAAAAAAAGAATTGATAAAAATGACCAAAATAACCTCTACATAGGTACAGAGCCACCGACTAATTAATCTGTTTTATCATTTGAAGTCGGGCAGCCAACCTAAGTACAATATGGAACCAACCAGTAAAACTGCCCGACTTCAGATGATAAAACAGATTAATTAGTCGGTGGCTCTGTACCTATGTAGAGGTTATTTTGGTCATTTTTATCAATTCTTTTTTTTTTGGTTGTTTTTTAAATTATTTTTTGTTTCTTTTTGAAGTCGGTTTTTTAATTGTTAAATTATTTTTTTATTTTACTCTTTTTAGTATACTTACCTACCTAAAAATCAACAATATTGCTACCGTAATTTTCATTATTGAGGAGTTTGCTGATAAGAAGGTGGTTTCAGGTGCCCCATCAATCTGTACTTAGTACTTAGGGGTCTATTCTTTTTGGTAGAAGTCCAAAAATGAGTAATTTATTGAATTCTGGGATGCTATCCTGTCCATCATTCCGAAGATACTCATCAGATCCTTACCAAACTTTCATGGGACCACCTCGTAGCTTCCACCTTTCCATTAAAAAAAGAACTATATCAATCGGTTAAGCCATCTTCGTATAATCGATGTACAATTGAATTGAATACAGCGTTTTGAGGAGCATTCCCGGTCCTCACTTCGAAGATCCTCATCAAATTTTTATGGGACCATCTCGGAGCTTCCACCTTTCCATTAAAAAAATAATCGTTAAAATCGGTCAAGCCATCTTCGAGTAATCGATAAACAACTGGATTGATTAATGCGTTTTGAGGAGCATTTCCGTTCATCACTCCGAAGACCCTCATCAGATCCACATCAAATTTTTATGGGACCATCTTGGAGCTCCTACCTATCCATTAAAAAAAGAATCATCTTAATCCGTCAATCCGTCTTCGAGTAATCGGTAAACATACAAAAAAAAAAAAAAAAATTATACATACAGACGAATTGATAACCTCCTCCTTTTTTTTGAAGTCGGTTAAAAATGGCGTTTTTTGAATTTTCAGAAACTTTTCATTGTGTTGTTTTGTTTTGAGTTTTGCTAGAATTTAATATTGCAGAGTAGTGGTACTATGAAAAAGAGACTCAATTAAGATAATATTTTCGATGTTTATATTGTGAGAAAGAGACTCCGTTGCGAAATTGACGATTTTTGTTATAAGTGTGGTATTCGTGCAGAAAGAAGACTCTTCGGTGACTTTTCACCGATTTCCCGAGCCTTCTGTAAATAACTCTTTGTAGTAAGTATCCTTTGCTCCCTGTACACAGAAGAATACCTCTATAAAAATTTCAAGTTTTAAAACATGTGTTTTTATTTTAGGGCTAAAGTATGGTCTACATTTTGTTACCCTGATGAACATTGGTCTTCTGTTCCATCATGGATCAGGTTACACAAACAACACAAAATTCTGCGTGGTGGACATTTTGATAATTCATCTTACACCAGTGATGATAGGAAGAGATTGATAAGTTTGCCATACCTACTGAGGCTCGACACATATTAGTCGAGTTACGAAGTAAGGAGCTTCATTCGTCAACAGCACCACCAACACCAAAAATACAAGTGAGTTGTAACTACGTACATAATATAACTACCTACTTACTTCATGGTCCTATTTCTTTACTAAGTATAGTAAATTTGATCTAATTCTATATGGATACTAGATGCGCCCCGCGGTTTCACCCGCGTAAGTCCCGTTTCAGTTCCCGCGAGATTAAAAGTATTCTATGTCCTTCTCCTGGTTCTAAGCTATCTCCCCACCAATTTTCAGACAAATCGATTCAGCCGTTCTTGAGTTATAAATGGTGTAACTAACACGACATTCTTTTATATATATAGATAAATATATCAAACTAGCTGTGCCCCTCGGTATTACTCAGAATTGGAATCAAAAGTAGGTATGTCCTTCTCCAAGGTCCATCTATCTCAATACCAAAATTCACCAAAATCGGTTCAGCAGTTTAGGCATAAAAAAACAACACACAAAATTACTTTGACATTTATGATATTAGTGGAATATTCATAAAAAGATGGTCGGCCACAACAACTCATACAAAATGTGCCTATGTGTTTCAGATTGTTCCTGTTGCTAGCACTTCACAAGGTTTAATGTCATTAGAACAGCCTAATAAAAATATCCCAGTAACCCAAATCAAGGTATTTGGAATTTATTTATTTGTTTATCCTAATTTCTTCTATGGTTTTCGCGATTTTGCCTAATAAAACACTTTATTTATCCGGTTTTATCACGTTTTTATTCATTATTTGAACCGAGCTTTCGCCAACTTTACAGTTGGCTTTTTCAAGGTTGACTGAGATGTAATTTGTCTATTTTTAACATTCTTAAAAGTTACAGTAAACTACCGCCTCATAATTATTGCAAAAAAACGTTCCAGTGTACGCAGACTATAGAGTTATTGTAATAGTTTTCAATTTAAATTATAATTATTTTTATCCCTAACTAGCTCAAAAAAAGCGAAAGCTCGGTTTAAATAATGAATAAAAACGCGATAAAACAGGATAAATAAAGTGTTTTATTTTGTTTATCCTATTTATGATATTAGTAGAATATTCATAAAAAGATTGTTGGCCACAACAATTCAGGGATGATTTATATTACATTGTCACCGAGCCGAGACGGGCCGATTTTTGTATGAAAATAGCACAGACAACTTCCCAAAACGACAACTTCCCTAAACGACAACTTCTGAAAACGACATCTTCCGAAAATGACAACAATGTCTAATTTATAGGAGTTGGCATACTAATGCCGTTTTTGTCAAATGCTTTGGTACAAAAATGCCGATTTTCAAACATTTTTGTTGTGTTAAAATGACTTAGAAATTTTCTAGTAAAAAGACTGACCTGTAACTCCAAATGAGTTTGGTTATTGACAATAGACCCTTTCTTAGCGTAAGTGATAGAGGCTAGGCTTGAACTACGGGATATTTTTGTAGAGATTATATAATATTAATCTATTTCAGACGAATTACAGCAAGAGGCTATTGCCACTGCGGCTGTGGTTTCTATACATAAGACTCGTTAGTTGACCGAAAACGAAGCTAACCCTTACTTACAAACGTACCACAACAAGCCTACATGGAACATGCTTCGATCTAAATAAATAATTTCATCATCGAGACAATATTTTATTTATTTCCAGCATTAGTTTGGTTTATAAGTAATTATAATATTATACTTATACCAAACTCGTGGTGCAATCAAACTTGAAAACTCAGTCATCGAACATTTGACGCATAGAGTCCACAAGTAATATTGATTGTGTTATCCAACCCATTCATACTGTGCTATGATTCAAATGTTCAATCACTAATTGCCGCACTCAGATACGTTTTATGGTTACTTACAACTATCACTAAATAAAGAATTCGAAAATCTTTACGGTAATGATAGTTTAACCAATAAACGTCTCTGAGTGCGGAAGTAATACTAGCATTTAAATTTCCCTAGCGTTTCCCGCGCGATCGTAGTTCATGTGGGCGGGAACTGCAGCGCTAGGGGGCGCTGTGTTCGCATATCGAAAGTATGAACCTATAATTCTTCTCCGCTAGGAGTAATAGTGTTCTGTGGTCTAAAAGTAGAAGCGGGTGTCGAGAATTTTACCTACCCAGGGATTAAATAAGTACCTATGTACTTACCTCAAAGATTTTGCGTTAAAGATCATGATCTTTATAAAGTATTTCCTATTAGATTACTATTTAATCCATTATTTAACGTCCACTAATTTCCGTCCCCATTTTACAGTTTTTATGAGGAATGTATCAATGTAGAAGTAGCCTTATACCTCGGCCTTATGCCTATTTTCGCTCCTTTTAATAAATAAATAAAATAGGTTTAAAACATCTAAATATGAGATTTTTATCAGTATATGTAACTTTGGCAAAAAATGATAAATAATAAATATGCTAATAAAATTGTTAAATATTTTTTTTTGATATTTTAACTTGAAATCCAACACTTCAACTTCAACTTTTCGACCGTGACGTCAAAAGTTTTAAAAGTGGTTTGAAGTTAGGTTTTATTATTTGAACCAAGTAGGAACTAATTAGATCCCTTTAACATGTCGCATTGCAACCTAAAAGCTTTTATTAGATAGTTAAAGATTGCAATAAATAATAACAATAGCCCTATGCTAAATGATGATGATTAGCAGCATTTCTGAAGACTAGAGCTGGCCTCAAAGCACATGATGGACCCAGATAACACTGTTTGGGATAAAAGTGGAAAAAGCCTTTTGCTTGTCCTTGTCAGTTCGTAAAATAAACAAAAAAGTTGAACTTAATTTTTAAACTTAACCAAAAAAATGCAAAAATATTAAGTTTCTGAAGGTTTTCGATTGTGTGAATTATGTAGCGCCTGAAGTGCAATTTAATTCGAAGAAAGTTCAGAGCACCTTTGCAATAGGTTATTAAACTAACGATACTATGATGTTGCATGTTAACTGACGATACCCTAGTTCCGATCGACGGTGGTATTTGCTTGCACTGTGCGCCACAGATGCTCTAGGACGTGATTAGGTAAGGAAATCGAAACATTGTTAGCTATAGTAGTGTAAATTAGCTGCTGGAGTTTCAGTACTTAATTGAGAATGGGCTATCTTTTACAAAGGGTTAGTAAACCGATAACTTCTTATTCCTCATGCCGTAATCCTTATATTTTATGTGGTGTCTTCATGTCTTACTTCTCCACTCCGATTGTTCTATGTTCCTAAGTAGTAACAGCTGCTGTACTGCCAGGGTCTGTAAGAATGTGGATACGGTGTCCTTTGACCGTTGTTGTAAAAGGCGACCTAAAGGGGTTTCGTGGTGAGAGGGTTCGTCCGCGGCTTCTTACCACTCACTGGCCTAAGTCTTAGCGCTAAGGGGACTTGTCCGTCTTCCGATACGTAGGTCGATGTAACCACTAAGGAAGACGGGTCGGATCTCGTTACATTTCCGTTTCCCTATCCTGTAGATGAGTACACCTACTTTATTATAGACCAGTCATCACTAATCATCAGGCGGTCTTTTCATCTAATTATAGTGTATGGTGTGCTTGATTATTGTCCACTAATCATCAGGTGGCCTTTTCATCTAATTATAGATGGTGTATACAGCGCAAGCAACTTTTAATCCATGCTATTTATGGCACTGTAGTCAAGTGCCCGGGACATTGTTTGGTCGAATAGGCTTGCCCAGAACCAATACCAAACTCCCAGCCAAGTCAGCGATGCTTAGAGGAAAGAACTGGTCAATACTTCTAGAGCCAACTAAGCCGTGGGTTTACTCACGTTTTTTTCCATTACCGTAAGAGCGATGTTATTACCGCACATAATTTTTTCGCATGGAAAAATATATTGGTGACGAAGTTGGTGACATAATGGTTAAACGCTCATCTAACATACCTATACAAGATGTAACGGGTAAGCCCTTTTAAGCCGAAAGGGGGTTGTTCTAGACGTCTAGGCGAACAACTTTTGTTGTATGACTTTTGGAAATTCGAAGTACTTTTCGAAAATTTTAGGTGTAAAGTTTACTTGAAGATCAGCTGTTTCTTAGAGTTCGAGGTCATTGACCTTGTGTTGTCCTTTCATTTTGTTTGGTCTACTACAATCAAACCTTCAATTACGTTTATTTTCAAAAACAGCTGTTTATTCAGTGAACATAATCTCAAAATTTTCAAAAAAATATAGTTCGATTTTTCAAAAGTCGTATAACAAAAGGTGTTCGCCTAGACGTCTAGAACAACCCCCTTTCGGATTAAAAGGACTTGCCTGTTACATCTTGTATAAAAAAAAAGCGTTAGATTTAGTAATTTAGGTTAACGTACGCTATATTTTTCTTATATCCATATTTACAACTCTTATATTCCTTTTAATCTTTATTAATCTTGATTGAGTTCACCTTATGCACGGCTTATTTAATGTTAGTAGGTATAAGTAGATATATTATGTATTCTTATTGTGGTATTTATTATTATAACATAATATTTGTTTATTAGTATATTTATATAGATATATATATTTAAGGTAGATTATTTATGGTGTATTTTAATTATTTATTATATTTATCACAACGTGACCTACTAGTAATCGTTGCCAGGTTGCCTGGAAGAAATCGCTTTAAGCGATAAGGCCGCCTATTTGTTCAACATTTATTTAGTTTTAAATGTGTTGTTTTTGTAATATTTTTGTGATTGATCAAATAAAAGTGTTATCTATCTATCTATCTATATTTCTTGACTCTTAGTACCTACAGAAAGAAGCAAAATTTATTGTTCCGTAACTTTTTGTGCTACCCTAACTATAATTTTATTACCCATTACTTTATTACCCTTAGCCATAACCATACCACACTGTCACCGACTCCTTTGTCATGTTTATTTTTAGCGTAATTGTTTTCTAACAGTCCAACACATGTTAGCTCGTGCGGGGTGGATTCACCCTTCCAATTCACATGTAGTCGACATATTGTCAGGTCACGGCCGTCTACAATTAGCTTTCCTTCCATTTTTATGATCATTTCCCCTCATATATCTGGTATAAAGCCTGTTTTTATGTCTGTTTCTTCGTTAGCTACGCAACGGAATATGTAGACCTAATATATACATACCTACTTAGTGAAAAAGGTCACATAATCTGTTGCATAAGTCTTTAAGTATTTCTTCTGAAAGGCTTACGTTAAAACCGTTCAGTTCGACAATGGTACTATAATAATCAGTGTGTCAAAATGTCTAGTGTACTAAAGTGTCCAGTCCTAAACCACACTGAATACTACATACTAATCTTAAAGAACTAAGTACCCACCTATGTGCTACTATTTTGTCCTAATCAACTGCTTGGTAATGAACAATACATTTTGCAAGGTTTATTATAAGTTTTGAAGGTGTATGAGGGGCTTAATGTATCGTCTACCAAGTTTCAATCAAATGGTTACCTATGTAGGTACAAAGAAACAAAGCCTTTCTCATCGTTATAATATTAGTGTGGATTGTTTTGATAGGTAAGGTGCATCGGGGTAAGAGCGGATACGGGGTAAGAACATATGACTCAAATAACTGCCAAATAGAATGATATTTTACACTACTGGCAACATTATTCAATGCACCATTTTGTCTTGCCTAACCTGACAGTTCGCGTCCGTTGCTGCGATCAGTAGGATGGGTGTAATCCACCGCCAAGTGAAAAGTGAACAAATTGAAAAAAATACTAAAATCCTGTCTTACCCCCACCTACTTTGGACTGAGATACTGGTGAGTTCTTCAATGTTTTATAGGTTATGAAGATTTATCGTTAATAAATGGAAGGAGATATATAAATTGGTTTAATCAAAATTACTCTAAGACGTCTGTAGACTAAGATCCGTACTTCCCCCAATCATATTATTATTGGTTGAGGTGATCCGGTCATTCCCGTAAACAAAAACCACAGTGGTTGTGAAACTTTCAACTGTCTCCATTAGCTTAGACCTCTACGAATAGGATTTTTTATAGGTAAAAGTAAATTATGTGTAGTTACGTATGTTTAAAATGCGGTACATATTTATATGGCAAAGTCTAATTCTTAATGTTTTTTTTTCAGGGATACAAAATGCCACGAAAGTATACTAGAAGATCGCATAGAGCATCAACATACACGAAGGAGGAGCATAACAAACTACGCTGCTTCACAGATATTGCCAAAAACATTGTAGAACTTTAAACATAAGTTTTTAATTATTTGTTAAACTTAAGTTACGCGCTGAAAGTATACGTTAATATAACAATGTGTTGATTATTTTGAAGATTATCTGAGTTTTAATAAATACTACGAAGATCTCATTAAAAATAACAAAGAAATTTGATTTTATAAAAAGTTCTGTTTTGTCTAGGTTAAGTATCCAACCAAATCATAATATGGTCATAGAGTTCCATTTTTATTAAGTAATTGTAACAAAGACAAACTAAATATCTAGATTAATAATAGCTTACCTGATAATCTAACTGAAAAAAAAATTAGTACTTTTTGTAGAGTTGCGAAAGTTTGAGAAACAAAAGATTTTCAAAATTTGGTGTTCGGGGTAAGACCGGATCAAAAACAGTAAAAAAAAATTAAATTGATCATAACTTTTTAAGTTGCACATAATGCTCTAACAATCTTTGGAGGTTTATTAGTATGGGTATGACCAGATATTTTCTACTGGTAGTGCTTGTTATTACTAGCACACAGAATGTTTTAGAAGGTATGTCGGTCTTACCCCTTCAAGGTCCGGTCTTAACCTTGAAAAAATATTTTTTCTTTTCTTTTTGAAAGCGTATAAAACGGTCACCGTTAGCAGGAATAAAACTTCAATAGTAGAAAACGCTAGCCCAATGTTTTAACATTAATCTAGGCACCTACTAGTGTACGACTGATTATTATGAGTGAGTAGAATTTGGTTTAACCAAAAGACTATAAAACTTTTTCAAAATAGTCCGATCTTCCCCCGATGCACCTTACCTACTTTTTTTTCCCCCTTTTCCCATAGGTGGTGTGCTGTACGTACCTAGTTTTTAGAGTTCAGCCTAGATCAACTGCCGTGCCTTCCGAAGCACAGAGAAGCTCGACAAAATGTTTATTTGCGTACATTATAAGTCACCCATCAGCAAAATGACCAAGCTAGGCGTCGCTTAACTCGCACGACTACATTAGGTACCTGCCTACTCGGGTACTTAGATAGACCAACGTAGGAGCAACAGTCAAATGCAAGAAATGTGCTAAATACTTGCATGTCATTATCCTTCTGCATAGAAACCAGATAAAAGTACTTCTGGAGTCTCCATTCCTTATCACTAGGTAGCACCAGTTTTTCAGCCTCACTCGTGTCTCCATCTTGCCTAGCAGCTTCCTCCTGAAGGAGCAGTTCAGCCAACAACTTCGGGTAAACATTGAATAGGTCTTTATCACTATTTTCACTAAGAGCCAGCCATAACGCATTAGAGTCATATTTCTTTGGCATTCTCGGGACATTTCAAAGGATTCTGTTTACTATTTGCATATTTTTTTCGGGAACTATAAGTTCGAATATTGCTTGTTCGACAGCTCTTTCCATACTGAGCAGAAAGTTCTTTCCGACTCAATGACCTACCTGTTGCGTCGCGCGTCGTGATATTTATAAAGTTAGATTCCGATGAGTTGTATAAAAGTTTTTATTTCCAGCGTAGATACCTATGTTTAGTGATAGTGTTGCATTGAATAGGTAGGCCTAGTTTGTAAGTAACGTGTCGTATGAAACTATGTTACATAAAATTATATAACTAGGTACTATACATAATTACATACCCACTTAGTTATACTTGCGTAAAGAAACGTCGTATAAAGGTTCGCGATCACCACGAGCTTACGAGTATGCACCAAATGCATACAGTGAGTATATGTATAGTATAAGTCTCAGACATCACCTTAGGCGTGCGTGCCTAACCATTAGGTGGGTATCCAAATGCACGAGCTTACGAACGTTGAGCGAGATAGATTAATTATTTCTTTATTGTAACACACACAAGAATAATGTTCAATGTTCCAAACTGCATTAGTAACAAATACCTGCTGCGAGACTTCAGATTAAGGACCATTAAGGAAGAGATTGCCCAGAAAGCCACTAACTATCAACTAAAGCTATCAAAACACAAAAACGCCTTGGCTAATGAGTTATCAGGAGCTGGCAGTGTCAGTTTTACAAGACTGAGGAGGAATAGCATACCTCACCTCTTCAACCGTTTCTGACAGTAAATAGTTATAGATCTCAATGGATGATCTTTATAGAAACAAAAAGACAATCCAGGTCAGGCCAGGCCACCCAAAAGATCAGTTGAATGTACAAATACAGATTGCTGAGCCTCTCAGAACAAAAGAGGAAAAAAAAAAAAATAACACACCACAATTAAAACATTACAACAATAAAATGCGCACACACATACAACCTCTCACCCCAAATGCATATAACACTGCTCCGTTCCGTCGTGGATAAAAATATAACACATAAACAAAACATAAACATTTCATTGGGTTATGCAAAATCGTGAAAACCTTAGACAAAATTATACATAAACAATTTAAATCTAGGTGGCACAATCGATGTACTGCTTGCAGCTTCCGGCGATGCCCGGGCACAGCGGAGTGAAGGACACCCTGGGTTTTTAGTGGGTATACCCCTGGCACCCACCATCTAGACCAGGGGGGACCCCCACTCACCGGGCCGCTCTCCCCCGAGAGCGGACTGATGGTCTTAATTAGATTTTCCCAGGATAAAAAAAAAAAGAAGTGGCACAATGGGAGACTGATCTCTTTCAGGCAGCCGATCGATGTGTGGATCGCTACACAATTATAATAATTATTACTTAGACTATTTGTAAACAAAGAGGTTTAAAGTGGACATAGGTATGACTTAAAAATTTTTAAAGTCAATCAAATTGACAAATCAAGTCAAATAATTAAAAGAATCATCATCGCACACAACGCCGGACCCTGAAACAGGGCACCCAAACTTATAAAAATGACCTACAAAACACCAAAAATGTCTACAAACCTGTTATGAATTCTGTACCTACACCACCATCTACAATACTAAATTCAACAATTAGTTCAACAAATTCATCACTGGTAAGCGGTGATTGTGGTACCAGACTCAACATTATAGTAATGGACTTTTTGAACCAGGACGATAGCTACGCGGATCGCAGAAGACTGTTCAAGGGTATTTGGGAAGCAGCCATGGATATCGACGAAAAGGACCCTGATATCATGAAGAAGCCTAAAGTTATCAAGTAAGACTAAAGCTGGGTAACTAAGATCACACCAAAGGCATAACGTGCAGTGCGTGCGTGTCTTTCATTTTGTTCAAACATAATAAATTAAATCGAAAGTGAAACAGAAATACGCCTACTAGATACGCGATGTGTGTAATGTAATGAATAGGTACTGTACTGTAAAGTACTTAGTACTCTACACGTTTCATCTGCTTACAGCTTCGCTTTTGCTTCCCATCAGGTTAGTTCCCACTATGGTTATCTGCATACCAATATTCATCGCAATCGGTTAATTAGATTTTGCGTAGTAAAGGAGTAAAAATCATACCAGTTATTACGAAACTTTCACATTTAAGTACCTATAATACTATTGGTGGGATGGTAGAATATTGGTAGGTGTACCAATGATATACAAACATAAACGAACCAAATACCTACGTTTATTAAGTATTCAATACTTTCTCCTAGTCTCCTACTTATCATCATCATCATCAGCCTGTTGCAGTCCACTGCTGGACATAGGCCTCTCCAATTGCACGCCACCTAGATCTATTTTCGGCTTCTCGCATCCAGTTGATGTGCCAGCCGTCTTGCGCAAATCGTCGCTCCTACTTATACCTTATACATACATGTAACTTACGAATTCTTTCAGAACGCTACGACTAGACGAAGTTGACCGCTGCGTGGTCGGGAAGACCAAGAAGCAGCGCATCAAGGATCTCAGGACTGTCTGTAATAAGATCTTGGAGTTCTGCGATAAGCAGGACGCCGACGATGTATTTTACGAACACGTTAGTTCTTAAGATTTTAATCTTTAAACCCTGTTATTACATAGCGAAGATCAAGCTTAAACTACGGTGTAGTGTGGCAACCATTTTCAGCAGGGTTTCGGTAGTATGTTAAAACGTGTTTGGGGAAACTTAAGTTGGTTGAAAAATGATTCTCTCTAAATTTTCAAGGTGTTAAGTGGTAATAATGTAGGCGTAGGTATTCAATGTAAACTAAAATTTAAATGCCGAGTATTATTTGAAAACTCACCAGGACACGTCTTCCATATCGCAAACGTATCCAGGAAAATCTAGAAATGATTAGGCATTACTAGAATATTTGCCCAGCTACAATAAAATAAATTACAGCAATAAGTCCGTATCTTTTATTTAGTTAGTTTTAATAAAGATACGAGTGTTTTTGTTCCCAGATGGCAACCGACGCGCAGCAGCAACGCGAATCGCAACTCCATAAAGTCGATCCCCAAGCGAAAAAGCTGAAACGAATAAAGAAGAAAATGAAGAAAGCACGAAGTATGTTTGCTCCAATCACCGATACCTCAAAGTTAAAACCAACGATCAAAAGCCCGAGAAACGTTTCACCTACGGGCAAAAAGAACACATTATTGCGAGCTTCCACTAACACAGCTATGATATTGAAACAGAAAGCCAGCCCTACTAATATAAGAGAGAGTAATTCTGGAATGTCGGGAGACAACACGAAACGCCGCAAAACCTTACGGAAGAAAATTATCAAAAGAAAAAAGCCGTCCCAAGCCAATGTAGCACAGTCAACTACAGGTAGATAGATAATATTCCAGCCTAAAACCTGAATTCCGAATAACTACAAAACACGATGTATTAAATACGTGGAAATAACAGAGTTATTATGAATTTTCAGGTAATGTGAATAGACTGGCTCGTCGGGGCTACTTACCGCTTTCAAAAGTTAAAACAAAATTGACACAAATAAAAGAACATGTTGTTAAAAAATAAGTTTTAAGAAATGTTAGTAAAGTGCCGTGAAGTGAGTTAAAAGAACACGTCTATTTAAATATTTTTACTTGGATATTCTTAATTAAATAATAAACTATTACATCACTGCATAGATTGTATGTTTTTTAGATAATTCGCACAACTACTCTAAGAAGTTCCGCGGATTAGTCAGGAACTAATGTTACCATTAGATTGCAGATAGAACTAAGCGTTATACTTATCTTCAATCTAAAGTCTACTTTTGGAAGAAAACCAAAATGCCGCATGCATGCTGCTGAGACCAAATCTTACTAATATTATAAACGCGAAAGTTTGTATTATGTATGTATGTGAGGTTGTTACTCTTTCACTCAAAAACTTCTGAACCGATTGCGATGAAACTTGGAATATAGGTAGCTGGGGACCTGGATTAACACATAGGCTACTTTTTATCCTGTTATTTCTAAGGAAACAGGACTTACGCGGGTGAAACCGCGGAGCGCCAGCTAGTATTAAATAAATAGGTACGGTCAGCAAAAAACCAGAGATGCATATTTTAAAGTTTTAATTTTATTTTTTACTATTAAAATACTAACAATTAGGACGCTTTACTGATATCAAGCAGGATTATCAACAAATAAGACCATTATTGAAAATCATAAAACTTTAAAATGTGCACCGGGTACTAGCTCTGCCACGTCCCACTTCCGTAAAGCGAGGAGCGACGTTCTGGAAATGCAAAGCGACATTACGGGGAGCGACGTTCAGGGAAATAATCCCACTATAAGCGACCGTTTAGATTTTTGTTTGTTTGGATGTTTATGTTTTTCCATCACGCGAAAACTACAGAACCGCGAATTGCGTTGAACTTGGCATGCTTTGGAGCTACTTTTTCCGGTGGGGCGTGGCGAAGCTAATATTATTTAAAAAATTACCCTTGTGTCCTTGCGCAACAATAATAAAATAGCGGTAAATCTGCTGTGAAATTGAGCCTGCGATCTTCAGTACAAAAGTGTTGAATAACTACTACGCCTGTCGAGTCGATTATGCCACAGATGTATTATTATTTTTGCAGTCTATGGCAAGTGTGCGGTAACATTTTTGGTTTTAGTCGATTTTAGTTGACAGATTGTACATCACTAATATTAGACGACTAAATAAAATACGGTTTAAGAATATGACAGCTGTCTATTTATCTTGTTCTCTCCTCCTCTATGGATGTGTTCCATTAGAGAACATTTTCGACACTTTCGACCGCAAACCCGGTCCACACAGGGCCGCGGTCGTTGCGAGTGAAGCAAAATGACGTCACACTTTGCATCCGCGCTAACTTCACGTCAAGCCCCAACGATCGCGGGCTAGAGGTGGGTCGGCGCGGTCGTTTTGTTTTTTTTTTTAAATCCGTCTCATAATATAACACCAATGTCATCATAGACGTCAATTCTTTAGAGGAGTATTGGAGGGAACGCGTTGAGGAGATGTGTAGATAAAGAAGATCGTTCAAAATGGACCAGCTATGTTCCACAGATATCAAACTTGACACTTTTTAATACGAAATGCCATGTCCGCCACATTGTTAATTATACTTTCAAATATACGCGCGGTTCGACCGTGCGATCGACCGTAGGGTGTTCCGCTACACTTTTATCTGACAGCGCGCCCACAACGCCAACTGTCTAGTGGACCGGGATTTCACGATCGCCGCGATTGTGCCCAAAAATATCAAAATAACCGGTGTGTGGAACACGCTTTAGCAGACGCAGATAGCAATAAGTTGTCAAAGTAATAAAGATTTTTTAATTTAGTCGGATAACTTTTACAAAACTGAATGCCCGATTGCATTCACAAAATTGAGATGACCCAGTAAATAAAATAAAAATTGAGCGGATATTCGTCTAATTTAGTACTATGTCGTGAAAAACATACAATAAAACGTTGCCGGGACGTTTCATTCGGTGAGAGCCGGCTACAAGCTGTAAATAGAGTAATGTGCGGTGTGTTTTGTTGTTGTTAAATTATACTGTATTGTTTTAATTCCCACGCTTAGGTTGTAGTTAAAAATTTGTTGAGGAAGTGCCGACGATGTCTGACTACGATTTGCAATTCGAAGCTGACTTGGAAAAGGCTCAGGCTCTTAGTTTGGAGAGTCTGGCTCTGGACCAATTTAGAAGACAGAAACTGCTTGCTGGCACAGGTAACTGACGTAATGTTGTTTACATTAGCAGATGTGTATCTTCTTTAAAGATAAAGAAGTACTACCTATTTATCTTCTCCGTACTAGCTAAAAAAAACCAAGTAAATAAATTTTGACTGTCTTAAACTGCATAATATATCTATTGTAAATAATTTGATTCAAATTCCATGATAGATTTAAAAATCTTATGTTTTTAAACAGAAGATCTTTGGCCTTGCATTAATTATCTCCTACATCACACAATCTAATTGAGTCTGAATCCTTTTTAATTAGGTATTTGTATTATTTCTACTATACCATCTACAAGTGAATTTTTTGAAAGGTTTACGCAGTTACTGCAACTGTTTAAAGTATAATTACCACTGTTGTAATACCTATATCACCTGCTACAACAACTGTAGAATGGCCCTTTACATTACATTTGGTTGTATTATATTCTAAATTCATTTATATTATTAGGTTAGGAAAATTGAATAGATTCAGGCTACTTATTCCAAGTTACTTATAAACAGAACATTCATCCTGTCTGTATTTCTATACTAATATTATAACTAGGTGTTCGCCCCGAACTGAGACCTCACAACCCCCAATCCCCCAACCGATCCGGCTCATCTTCGAACTAATAAATTCTTTTGGCCTAAACTACGCGCATGCCAAAATTAATGAAGATCGGAGCTATGATACTCAAGTTATCGTCGAACAAAGATACAAGGGCCAGGCCTGTCTACACTGGATCAAACTTGCTTTGTTTGTTCAGCCAAATAGGAAATATTTGTTTGTTTATAATGAAACCACAACTTCAATTTCAAAAATCCTTTCACCAATTGAAAGCTGCATTTTTGAGGAGTAACATAGTCTACTTTTAATCCTTATATTACCACAGGATCAGGACTTACAAGGTTGAAACTGTAGGATGTAGCTGGTTTAATATAAAAATGTTATCTTTGTTTTACAGTTTATCATAACCGCACTCTAATGGAGTAATCAGTTGGAGTACACACATTTACAACAATAATAATAGTGACATTACATGTTTTAATAGGTTTATCTATGCTGTGTAAATAAGTGGAAGTTTTTAACTGCCAAAATAATTGTAATTGATGTATCTGTTTGTCTATATACATATTACAAAGGGGAAATATTTATTTGTTTACTAGCTGCACCCCGCGGTTTCACCCGCTAAGTCCCGTTCCCGCTGAAATATCGGGATAAAAAGTAGTCTATGTGTTAATCCAGGTCCCCAGCTACCTATATTCAAAGTTTTATCACAATCGGTTCAGTAGTTTTTGCATGAAAGAGTAACAAACAACTTCACATACATACATCCAAACTTTCGCGTTTATAATATTAGTAAGATTTATTTTTAACAAATAGGCTACAAATCACATCTATAGATACATTACAGATGTAAGTAATACATCAATTAATTTATTTTGTCAGGAAGGTCAACAATTTCCAACTCATTGTTCTTTATACTGGCAATTGTATCTTAAAACTTAAGGGTCAAAACTTAGTACAAGAATGTTTTTTTTATGTTTTCACAACTTTGTTTTGTATAAGATCAAGATTTCCAACTATTGACCCTAAATGAAATACCTAAGTTTATTATTATTAAATATTAGAGTTTTGGGTCTAGATCGCGTTAATTCAACAAAATTATTTTAAATTTAAAAAATAAATTTAAAATTACCTCGACGTTTAGGCAAACGGATTACACTGACCGAGGTTCTGGGAAGATTTCCATTTATTATTAATAATAATGAACAGAAAGTTCAGCTTAAAAAATGTATACCTAAGTTTGTTCAGATAAGCATACAACCAGACATGAGGTAATGTTTAAATAAAAATTGGGCAAGTGCGCAGTGTAGGGTTTCATAGTTTCCAAAAATAACAGCGACTGCAATCTGGAAAAGTCTTTACAACTAACATCTACCTAGTACGAGTATGTAATATCTACCGGAATTTGTTAGAAATTGTACTTTTTATTTCTTTCAATTACACGTAAATTTGAAAAGACAGCTCAGCTGTCATAATTTTCCTTTAAACTTAATTATATCTTCTACTATCGTGAATATATATGACGTGTCCAAGTACAACCACTTGGTTTTTAGAGAAGAGTATAGATGACTCTGAAAACTAGTACTTTAAAGATGAATAATTCAAAAATGGAACCCTAAAATGAAAAACAGTTTTAGATAATCCATAATGATTTTAAAAGAGCTATCTAACGATACCCCACACGATTTCTTAGCGTGAACAATAATGTATACTCATCTAAAGTTACAGCTTCTTAGTACCAAGCGTCTCTGAGCTAAGCCTGGACGCATGGACAGACGGACATGACGAAACTATAAGGGTTTCTAGTTGACTATGAAACCCTAAAAAGTAGGAAGATTACATGAATATAACAAATTAAATATAATAAATGCATAGGCACAATAAAGAAAAGGTAAATTAATGATAGTCATTTATTTGCACGAAATATGGTGTATATAAGGACTAATTAAAGATGTTATTAATTAGTACTTATAGTTTTACATAATATTTCACCAGCACTTAACTTAGCATGTGAATATTAATTAGAAATGAATTAATTTTTTAGTCAATCTTAATGTCAATTTAATGATTTCAATTATACTATAAAACTATAGTATAGGTGTGCACTACAAATGCCAAACAATTAAACAGGTGAAGTGACTGCAAAGCTAGTTTAATTTACTTTCCAACAATTCTCACCAAACATTGAGGTCAGTTTAAATAATGACAATTGGACTCTTGAATACAAAACAATAATGTTTGATTACATCATTAAACAGTTTGTGTCAATCTGGGAGGAAGTGCAGGCCAACAACCTAAACCAGTAAACGGGACATGATTAAATAATGAAATCAAAACCGATTGATAATAATTGTTTTGGGAAATACCAACGCAATTTATATGTAAAACAAGGAATATCTAAAACTGCTGTTCTTAAATAAAATAATTAGGTGCTTTTACGGTGAGGAAAGACAATAGGTACTCATTGTATTGGATTGGCAATTTGCGTAGCGGAATTGTCCAAAATTTCATTTCAATATAGCTATGAATTCTCAAGTTCTGTGACTACTGTATTTTTTACACGATTTCCGTCCATCATTAGAACTACGGATTTGCGGGTGTAACCCGTTTGCCGAATCGTGTTTATTAAGAACAATTATTATTATTATCTACTTCGCAATGTAGATGTAGACCCCTACGTCTAATCATACTGTACAAACTTTTCTTTTCAGTTTTTTTAAACAGTTTTAAATTTAATTTTTATTATACTGTTCGTTTTTAAACATATCGGTAGAAAAGTTGATGCAAATACAAAAATATTTATTTAGCTAAAATAGTACCTACCTAAAAAAAACAAAAGAAATTTGCCTTACTTATAATAACATGCTGTTCCTTAATTAAGTAGGTACACAAATTGAGTATGAATAATACTGCGGTATCTTACTCTTACTAATATTATTAATAAGTTTGTATGTATGTATGTATGTGAGGTTGTTACTCTTTCACACAAAAACTACTGAACCGATTGCAATAAAATTTGGAATATAAGTAGCTGGGGACCTGGATTAACACAGGCTACTTTTTATCCCGATATTCCCGCGGGAACGGGACTTACGCAGGTGAAACCGCGGGGCGCAGCTAATTTACAATAAGCCTCACTGAGCACTTCAATAAAAATCAACATCTCCGAATATCTGTTTGTTATTGTATACAATCGGCTATCAAACACCTGTACGTAGGTATCTAACCGGTGCGATTGGTCCCCTTATCACCAGATAACGCGCGCGAGGAGTCCTGTGCCAGTAGTCGAAAACGCGACGACGGCGACGGACCACCGCCGGCTCTCCCACCGCCACCGCGGAAACCACCGCGAGGAAGACCTGCCGCTGATATTAGGTAAAGATCGGTCGTTAGTGGCGAAGAATTTTGGTCGTTTACCACGCTCTTTGTGTCTCTTTCGCTCCTTCGTAAATAGGTACCGCATTATTGCATCGTCACTCTCGCACATGTGGACGATGCCTGTCATGAAAATTGTTTGAAATATCATTTCAATTTCAAGTAACTTGCAACTGCAGTGCAACTCAACAATATATGCTTTAGGTGCTCATAAAGCACTCATGGGCGTCTTCAAGTCACGAGTGAACATATTTCTCTTAGGTAAGCGTGCAACATCGTAGACCACATCGTCGCTTTCCATCAGGGTATTTAGTGGTCAAACGCTTCCTATCAATTAAAAAAAAATTTTTTAGTCAATAAAGTTTCAGTTGCAAGTTGGTTGTAATTGAAATAACAATGAACTTGCAATCAACTAAATACTTGCATTTGATATGAAATTCAGACAATAACAAATCCAATACGGCAATCAGGTTTCAATTCATAAGTTCGAGAGCGAGACGTACATAATACAAGAGTAAATTTACCATTTTTTTTTTGCATCATGTAAATAAAATATTGCTAATTCAAAGCCAATAATTTTATCTACCATTAACAAGATATTTGTGGTGTGTCATTGCCATTTAAACAATAAATATTTTTGCGTTTTAATGTGACAAACTCGCTTAACTTTTCTTATCGAATTTTCACAATCAAGTAACTGATATCCGGGTTTTCAATAATAACAAAAAACTTAGCAACAAATTGGTAAAATTCTCTCGAAAACGGTTCAGCAATTAGTTGCAATTTTAAATGAAAATACCCAACACTTCAAAGCTAGTAGCTATTTATTTCTAGTAAATTGTCTTGGGCAATAAAAACCAAATTACGAAATATTTGATAGGAAAAAGAGTGATATTGGCGAATGTGTTAACTGTAAAGTTAATCATTAGCACAGTCATTAGAACAGGTAAATTACTGGATAGTCATCCTTTAGATGGCGTCTCAATCGAGCATTAGTAGAAAAATAGTAGACAGAGGAAACATACCTCGAGGTGGAAACTCGTGTAGCCTAGTTGGTTAAGGCGCTGGGGTACTGACCCAGAGACACGAGTCGAAACCTCACCGCAAGTGAATTTTTGAAGATGATTTTTTTCTAGTTCCTTCAAAGCGAAGAAATTTTCTTCGAAAAAAGGATAGGAAAACAGCAAGAAATGCTCGCCAATGTTTTTCAAAATTTATATACTTATAATAAAGGAAGAGAGGACAAAAAGTCTGTACTTGGAAGTAAATCTTAGGATAAGTAGTAGAACAAAATTATATAATTTTTAAAATTCATGCTGTCTGTCTGTTTCTCTGTCGGTTCCTTATACAATCAAAATTGCTTCTTCATTTGAGATCTGGTTTTCAATGTTGAATAGTTCTATTTTCGAGGCAGGTCGTGGTATACTTTGCATCAAATTCCAATTAGTGGAACCCGAGTAATGAACGAAAAAGTGCAATCGCTCGAGAACTGCTCGGCCGCCCGCGCCCCTGATAACGCGTTTTAGCGGGTGAAACGCGGGCCGCAGCTAGTTGCCAATAATTGTTGAATCGTTTTCGAGAAATGTCTAACAACTCTAAGGCGTTGTTGAGACGATGTAATTAGAGAATACGTTACCCTGAAGGTATGTCACTCTGAAATGTGAAACTACATGTGTGTTTCGTAATTTGTTTTTATTGCTCAAAGCATATTATACAAGAAATAATTTGAAGGAAATATTCATCTTCAATAACTCACTTGGGAACTTGCGTGGCAGAGCGGGTAAGGCACTGGAGTACTGATACAGAAACGCGAGTTCAAAACTCGCGCGCAACTGAATTTTTGAAGATTAATTTTTGCTTTACAATATTACATGTGTGTTGTAGTATAGTAACATTTAGAACCTGCTATCCACAGTAGATCGGCGGGCACAAGTCCCACACGAGACGAGAGCAGTGATCTCATATCATTCGCGAGTCCCACAGCCAAGACCGCGCCGAAAGACCCTCATGCCTCATTCAAGGAGTACATTGAGCAGATTAATAAGTATGACCATTTTACATTTACATTTTACTTAGTAGCTTACATTTTATGTGCCTTTTTAATAATAGCATGACCAAAATCCAAAGATAAAACATCATCCTACTAATGCTATAAATGGAAGAGTTTGTGTGTTAGGAATTGAGTACTCTAAATAAGGTTTAAAAAAACTAGTATAGACGGTCCGTTACACTAAATAAAACAATTAAAATTGATATCTATAAAGTATCAAATTAAAAAAAAAGACAAAACATTTAATTTAAAGTAAATAAGTTAAAAGTAAATACTTATTATTCAAACTACCTTCGTCCCGTTGTTTGCCGCAATATTTGTGTCTAGTCTGGGTGTCTTTCTATGTATAATATGTATGTATTTACAAAGAAAAAGTATATGTAGTATATCCGTTGTCTAGTACCCATAGTACCAGCCTAGTGCTTAGTTTGGGGCTAGATTGCGCTGTGTGCAATGTAGTGAAATATTTATTTATTTATTTTATTTATTTCTAAACTGTATTTGCAATGGGCCTTAATCTAGCATTGGGATTAACTTTAATCAGTTTTCTTTTAACATAAAACACAACACAACTTCTCTTTGTCACTATCTAGCTGATAACTTTTATTTATTGATAAAAATATCGATACGCGGTTTCAGTACTCAGATACACTATCTAAACCAGAATGAAAACAAAAAAACACTGAATTAAAAAAAGTAATAGAAGAAAGAGATCGCTTCAAGCGATAATGCTGACTTTTATTCCACTTAGTTTTTTTTACATGTTCATGTTGTTAGTTTTTTTGTAAATTTTGTATACAATAATCAATCAAATATTAAATGTGAGAAAAACGATATAGATCTAAGTTTCTAATTAATTTTCACTTCTACTTTCTAGATTGGGTCAGCAGACAGAGGAACTGACTCTAACCACCCCAGAGTCTAGTACAATGAGTAATTACAATTACAATCAAGGGGGACAAGGGGGGTATTACCCACCTTACCCACCTTATAACACCCCCTATCAATACGCCATGCCTCCTTACCCACAAGCCGCTCCTTACGGCATGCCTTCACCAATGCCCGCACCCATACCTAACTATGCATACTATCCTCCCCCACACGAGCAAACCCCAATCCCTGGAGGGGTATACTCCACCCCTCCAATCTACCACCATCCCCCACAAATCCCTTACAACCAAACCCGTCTTTCCTCCCCTGCGTATATCTACCCACCCCAACCTCACATTCCCACCCCTACATACAACTATAGTACCACAAACTTGATATCTCGCCCGCCTCCTCCAATGAACTTGTATCCAACATTAAGTCAAGTCCACACATACCCCGGGGCAAATGTTCCTGTCAATGTGCCCAGTACGAATGTGAATAATAATGTAAATACGCAACCTGTTGTTAAGACTGAAGTGCTGACGCCGAAGGAAAGCGTTGAAGTTAATAATCCGAGGAAATCGACGGATGTGAGTAACTTTAATAATTCTTGAAAAGACGTTGCTTTTTTACTCCCTCAGCCGAATAAAGAGTAACCTCTTTGACCACATATTCCATTCCGGAGGTCGTTTTGTAATTACCTAAAAGACCAAAGTTCAAATCCACTGTTTGTCCGTCTGTCTGTCTGTCCATTCATCCATCCATCCGTCCGTCCGTCACCAGGCTGTATTCTCATAAACCGTGATAGACACTTAAAATTTTCACAGATGATGTACTTCAAGAAACAAAATAAAATAAATATTTAAGTGGCGCTGGCAAACAACAAACGTGATTTTTTAATCTAAATGCAACGATACCGCGTTGTTTTTTTACTACCGGCGCCATCTAGTGATCAATTTGAGTCAGTTGCGTTCAGGGATTTCGCCTGGTCCTGATGTGTTTATTTTAGGATTCGGTACCAACTTGTGTTAACAGTACCTTGCCCTTCGTGCGAGACGCCTACTAGCACTCGAACAGTTTTTTAGTTGTATTAAAATTATTGTAATTTTTCCCTTACAGTCGAACGAATCATCAGACACAATCGGCAGCCTACCGACGTCGATGAACCTAATAGACTTCGGCAATAGGAACAAGGGCAGTGGGCCAGGTAGCGTAAGCGTAAGAGTCAGTGTTCTAGAGGCGTTCGATCCGTTATTAACTGAACAGAATCATCCGGGTGAGTGGTTTGTGTCTCATTTGCATTCGATATTGGGAGAACGTAGAATTCGGGGTTCAAAGTTTTACAAGAAAAAGTTAATGTAGTATAAACACTGTCTATACTCATAGTACAAGCTTAGTTGCTTAATTTGATGGCGATGTGTGCAACTGCAGTAAATTTATTCTTAAAAATTAGTTATGATGAGTTGTTTCGGAACGCGTCCTCCGATGAGAAGAAACCACAAGAAACTCATGGAGTTTACCTTTTTGTGATCACGTTTTACATTTCACTTTCCGAGGGTGTAAATTAAACAACCTTTTTTCATTTATTTTTAACTATAATATCTAATATTCCAAACACCAACAAAAACCTCTAAGATCTGTCTGGTGTATGGATTACAGCAATAAGTTGTTTGCAAAATAGACTTAAACTAGCTGCGGTTTCACCCGCGTAAGTCCCGATCCCAAGGGAGTATCGGGATCAAAATGATCCTATGTTACAGTCCGTTTAAACTATCCCTATGCAAAACTTCATCAAATTCGGTCTAAAAAAAATTGCTAGGTGTGGACAACACCTATTCACTGTGACACGAGAATTTTATACAAGGTGTAACGGGTAAGCCCTTTTAAGCCGAAAGCGGTTTGTTCTAGACGTCTAGGCGAACAACTTTTGTTCTACGACTTTTGAAAATTTGAACTCTTTTTGAAAATATTGAGGTTATGTTTCCCTGAAAAAAAAAACAGCTGCTTTTGAAAATAAAGCTAATAAAAGTTTTAATTGTAGTAGAACAAACTAAATGAAAGGACAACATAAGGTCAATGACCTCGAACTCTTAGAAACAGCTGATTTTCAAGTAAACTTAACACTAAACATTTTCAAAAAGTACTTCGAATTTCCAAAAGTCGTAGAACAAAAGTGGTTCGCCTGGACGTCTAGAACAACCTCCTTTCGGCTTAAAAGGGCATACCTGTTACAAGTTGTATAGAAGATTAATCTAGAAATGATATCAAAGACAAACATCTCCCACTATCGAATCTCCCATCTGTGTTGTATTATATACTACTATGACTATCTGTACGTACTTCTTTCACTTCCACATCGATTCATTGTTTGATCTCTCTGTAACACTTTGTACATAGTTAGTACATAGTTTCTGCTTGTTCACATGCATGCGATTTGCTCAGATTTTGTTTGGGACTTATTTTGGAGACTAAATCATTGTAAAGTATTATAAAGTAATTAATGGAAATTAATATAACAACCTTAAATAAATAAAAAAGTTATAGGGTATTTTTCGAGGATAGTGATTTAAGCCTAAAAGCGATGATTCTTGATGTCAAGACGAAGGAAATTTGAAGTCGTTTTCGAAAATGGCGAGTTTAAAGTTTACTTTAAAATGGTTTTTAATAGAGTCAGTGGTACCATATAAACATGAAATGCCTTTTCTTAAAAAAATACAGCTGTTCGCCTAGACCTCTAGAACAAACTTTTGATCTATAGGTCCTTTTTAAAGACCCTTTGGCCTAAAATTACCATCCCCGAAACCCACTGTAATAAAGGCACCGATTTAAAGTTTTAAACAGTGTAAAACGCCATTTACTATAGCTATCTAACAATCGTATTTTAGGCGAATACGCAGTAGCAAGCGAATGTTCCGCGAGCAGCGTGTACGAGGAATATGACCCTTTAGACTTCCTATACGGCGAGACAGAGATGCGAGACACGCCGGTGTACGCGACCATCAATAAGAAAGAGAAGGATAGCTTGCCCTCGCCTCCGCCTAAAAGCTTGCCTTCAGTGCCAGCTGTTCAGATAAGGTCTTCTACTGTGAGTATTATTTTGTTGATGCCTTATGGTAAACTAAACGGCAATTAGCTACGAGGAATCAATAGAATGGAGTTCTAATTTGCCTATTAAACTGGATAAAAACATGTTCCACGGTCACACAGCAGCAGATGCACACACTGTCATGTTTCGTACAATATTACGTATGATCGAATTTGAATCGACCAATGGCGGACGATCTTTGGCAATATACCTAACATAGCGTGTGATAGACTGGCGGTCGAATCATCGTTCTAAGTCCCGCAATCACCGTTTGCGTGGAACACTTTTTCAAAGGATTGTTACTTCCATATATATTCGAGTTCGTTGGAAATTATAATGAAATAGATAGAATAAATGCTTGGCGGCCTTTGAGGGCCATATGAGTTTTATTTATTAGTAAACATATCCTATAAAAATAAAACTATTATTTTAGGAAATTAGATGGCATCCAGTTATGGTAGACTGCTACGTATCTTGGCAAATAACTTTTATATATGTATACAAATACTATTTTTATCACTTTTTTATTGGTTGTTTTATTATTACTGAGTATATATTTTAATACCTAGTATAAAATTTTATCATAAAGTTTTATCTAACATGGTGAAATACATTTGTTTCAGAATAAGTTGTACGATTGCATTGTTAAGACTAGAACAAGAAGTTACGACAGTGAACACAAAGCCTTCTTAAATATGGTCTTGGATGTAAGAAGTGAGTATACTAGAACATGCAGTTCATCTACTTAGATAGACTAGGTGTAATTTCATAGCTCCAGCTATCTACATACCGCGTTCTGTATCAGCATAATTCTCTCTCAATGTCAATTAGAGATAGAGATATATCAAAAAAACATGGCGCATTTCAATAGAAAACGCCTTTTTTTTCGACAGATTTCTAATCTATACTAATATTATAAAGCTGAAGAGTTAGATTGTTTGAACGCGCCAATCTCAGAACGTATAGGGATAGTTTAGTGGTTGAAATAAGATATAGGGTACTTTGAATAATCATACGGGTTAAGCAACGCTTGGTATGACATACGTGATGCGTCACATACGTTACGGGATAGGAATTTATGCGGGTGAAACCGCGGGGCATAGCTAGCGTGACATAAAGCTTACGGCGCGAGAATCCTGTAAGGCTACTACGTAGCTACCGTCGAGTTCAACTCGACGTCGTTTTGGGAATACGATGCTCTCGATAACGGGGTTGGAAAAAGCTACCCCCCCCAAGGAGCGACCAGAAATTGTCTATGGCTTTAACATCGACAATTTCTTCGCGATTTTGCATAAAAAAACACAATATTTACTCGCGTTTTATTCAATAACGTCATTATTAGTCAACCTTCAAAAAGCCAACTGTAAAGTTGGCAAAAGCTCGGTCGTTAATACTAATGACGTTATTGAATAAAACGGTAAATATTGTGTTTTAAAAAGTCAATATTTTAAAATTAAGAACATTAATAAATATTTATTTGTTTTTATTGCTCAAGGCATGTTAAACTTAGATTAGAACATTATAATCATTAATGAACTCTGTTCCCCTCGGCTAGAAAACTTCGTCCATTCGGATATAGCGACGAACCCCGGGCACGTGATCGCGGCGCGGTCCGGCGGCAAGTACCCCCCCAACACCAGCATCAAGATACTGGTACACCACGCACACTCTGACGAACCTATCACCTTCACTTCCGATGGTGAGCAACCATTACCACACCATTCATAGCTTGGTGAGATCTGACTGCAACGCAGAAGGCTGCGGGTTCGATTCCTGCGGACACAAATATTTCTGCTGACCATAATTGTTTGCTTCTGTATCTAGTTGAATTCTATGTATAATATAAATAAATTCCGTGACCAACACACAGCGCCATCTAGCCCCATGGTAAGCAGCTATATATACTATACATTTAATATGTATGTAAGGTTACCCACTTATGATGTAACATTATTCTATCTAGAGTATTTTTAAGGTTCCATATGACGGCCTCTGTGGTGCGGCGGGCGAACGCCCGACTGCGATGCGAAATGCTGCGGGTTCGATTCCCCCCAGGAACTAATATTTCTGCTGACTATAAATGTTTGTTTCTGGTTCTGGGTGTTTTCTATTTATCATATATTTACAAAAAAAATATATGTAGTATATCCGTTGTCTAGTACCCATAGTACAAGCCTAGTGCTTAGTTTGGGGCTAAATAGCGCTGTGTGTAATATTTATTTATCTTTGCCTGAAATCTATAGTCCGTACTTTGACTTTGCTAAGCAAAAACTTTAACTTAAGCCATTTTTTGGTATTTATAAAGCGATCTTCGCAACTATCCAAAGTTTTTGCTTAGTAAAGTCGAAGTTTTTCAAATTTAGAATGTAAACCAACCCAAAATAATGACCTAAACTTTGCTTCTCTGTTATGAAGTTTTTTATATTTTATTCGAATTTCACAAAATTAATTTCGACTATAAATTCTAATTCAAAGTTTATGCTTAGTTTTTGCTAAGCTCAGTCTGAGCAAAGTCTAGGTTTTAGCCTTAGATTATACCGTAGTAGTTAGTCATTTAAAATAATGCGTGTTAGTGTATACTGTTAACAACTATTTGTGTTGTTAATCTATACAGATATATAATCTAAAAAGTTTGTTTCATAGATTGTTTAGTTTTTTGTTTGAGCGCGCTAATCTCAGGAACAGTCCGAATCGAAAAATTCTTATTGTGTTTTATTGTCCATTTATCGAGGAAGGTTATAGACTATATAGCATCACGCTACGACTAATATAGAGTTTAAATACTTTATTTATTTTTTTATTTGGTCAGCTATTACAATTCTAAAGACATAAGAAATATAGAGTCAATTACAGGATAAAACATTTTCTTTCTTTTGTTCGGTAAGACCGTAAACCATCAAAACATGTAGCGATTAATAACGATTGCTTTTCTATGTGTTACAGTGGAATCGACAGTGGAACACGTAATATTAACTGTGGTATGTTCGCTGGACGAAGATATCAGAGAGGATATGTCTGGATACATGCTCAGGGTAAGTACAGTATTCGACGTGAATTCGCGATTAGCGTAAAAATGTTAGACCCCGCAATGGTGGCGTAACTTGCGATTCATATAGGCAGATACATCGATAGGTAAGTTTGACATGCTCATAAATACCCACCAAAAGCGACCTTCACAACTGCTAAATACTACAACTTAATTAGTCGTAGTATCTAGTATTCGTAAAAGACACAAAGAGCAGTGTTGGTCTAGTGGTAGGTACCCCGACTTTGATTCCGAAGGTCGTGGTTTCGAGTCCCGGCCGCGCACGAATGTTTTTCTTTAAGAAAGAAATATGTGCGCTAATAACATCGCTCATACGATGAAGGGAAACATCGTGAGAAAACCCAAGGCTTTAAACGGAAACAATAAAAATAACTAACTATGACATACTTATCAAAAAAAAGATACTAAAATATAACCAAAAAAATGTCCAAGAAGCCATGTACCCTTAAAACGGTCACTTAAGGTAAGATAGTAAATTTTATTTACTTACATAAAAACTTTTAACTTTTTATTTATCCAGGTACGAGGAGCAAAAGAATACCTAACACCAGGCAGTTCACTAAGCGAATACGACTACATTCGCGAATGTGTCCGTCTAGAGAAGGACGTGACGCTGTGTCTACACGAGGGACGTGACCAGTCCCTCGCGAGGACGGATCGAGATGACGCGAGGGACTCGCATCTGTCTTTAGACGATCTGCTAATGGTTCAAGGAGCGCCAATATTAACTTTTGATAACCTATCTATATTATTAGGTAAGTTTTTAGTAGTCTTCTTTTTGTATTAGTATCTAGCATTAGAGTTTTCAAGTCTTACTTGACCTAACATTTGTTGAGACAAACGCGAATGGCTTATTGTGCCTTCGAAGTACAAAGGAGCTCGAGAAAAGGATTTTTTGTTACACACATTATCGGTCACCGATTCGAGTAATGACCGCGCTAAACATTTCTTCACCCGCACCGATCTTTAACGCTGTATCTAAACGAAAGACGGGACTAGTCCCTCGCGAGGAAAGAGCGGAATGACGCGACTGACTTGAGGGTTCCCGGTTGCATCCCACTCGGGAGCCGGGATAGTGAAGCCATTTGCACGCATGTCAGCCTGCATTTAATTACTCATCTCTTACAGTTTTGTATAGTATACAAAACTGTAAGAGATGCAAGTCCCTCGCGTCATTCCGCTCTTTCCTCGCGAAGGACTAGTCCCGTCTTTCGTTGAGATACAGAGTTAATTCGTCTCCGCTTCGCACGATCTTCGGCATCCCGTGTAGTGAGACCATTAGCACGCATATCACTCTTTACGACGTCAAGCCAGGACTTCTTGGGTCTACCCAGTCTTGTTTCATTAATTTATATTTTATTTGTACACAGAAACCCTGGAAGGCGAATTGTCCCGAGCCGTCGGCATGATAAGCGGTGAAGGCAGTTGTTCACCGAAGGCAGTGTTCCAAGCTGTTAAAGCAATATGTGCGCTGGCGGGCGGCGTCGAGACCTTACATCTCACACACACGCTCAACCAGTTCGCGCAAGCGTGTAATGGAGCGGTAAGTGTTCATATGCCCTTATTTTTTTATATGGCTATATTCCATAATAAAACACTATAAATACTATGCCATTACAGTTTCCCAAGGCGACACAGTAAAGAACTAAAGCTAAACTTAAATTAAATTAATGATTTAATAAAATATATTAACATATTTATATACAAAATGTAACGGGCATGCCCATTAAAGCCGAAAGGGGGTTGTTCTAGACATCTAGGCGAACAACTTTTGTTCTACGACTTTTGAAAATTCGAACTTTTTTTTTAATTTTGGGGTTATGATTCACTGAAAAAACTGCTGCTTTTGAAAATAATCGTAATTATAGTTTCGATAGTTGTCGACTAAACTAAATGAAAGGACAAGATAAGGTCAATGACCTCGAACTCTGAGAAACAGCTGATTTTCAAGTAAACTTGAAACTTAAAATTTTCGAAAACTACTTCGAATTTCCATATGTTGTAGAACAAAAGTTATTCGCCTAGACGTCTAGAACAACCCCCTTTCGGCTTAAAAGGGCTTACCCGTTACATCTTGTATAAAATCTACAATTATGATTTTATACAATATGCGATACACAATACACATTTGCGAGAACGCCTAACACAGGCATTTATTTGCATAAAAGGTAGTCTCAATTACTAAATACCGAAGTTTGTATTAGGTTGATGGAAATAAAATTTTATACATTTACTAGCTGGGCCCCGCGGTTTCACCCGCGGCGTAATTTTATCAAAATCGGTTCAGCATGTTTTCTTTCATAAGAACCTTCTCCTGATCATAACAAATACAACGCAAAAAGAATTATCGAAATCGGTCCAGCCGTTCATGCGTGATGCCGTGACCAAGGGAAAAAGGGATTAATTTTGATATATTAAGATTTATTAATATAGACTTGTATTTCAGCAAGTCCAAAGTCACATGGTACCGGAGATAATATCCGAGAGCGGGCAGTACTGCGCGGTATCTCTTGTGGCCGGGTCGCGCCGGCAGGCGGCCGAGCTGGCGGCCGGCCGTCTGCGCGCCGCGCTGAGGCATGCCATCGCGCTGTATGCCAGGACCAAAATGCTGGACTTCCATTTGGCAGACTCCTATGCTCCGAGTGATCCGGATTATACTAGTGAGTATCTGGTTTATATTAATTTTATATGCTAGTAAGTATCAGTTTATATTAATCCTATATGATTTTAGTTTAATAATACCCACGGACAAACATACCACGCTACCATGCTCGTTTGTCGTTGCTATGTCGTCCTTTTGTCGTTCAAAAAAATTAAGTAAATTTTAAATAAAAAATACCCGACTACTTTTAAAAACCACAAACAATTTAAAAAAATAACTTTTTTTTTTAAATTTGTTTTTTTTTTAAAATTATTTGATGTGTTTTTAATTTTATTTTTTTTAGCTGAACGACAACGGGACGTCTTCGCGACGACTTATAAGACATTATGGTAGGGCCCATAGACAGTTACTTATGTATAAATACCAAAGTAACTCTGTCTTGTCTAATATTAATAAGGATTTATACCAATACGATGTGAAACAATGTGAAAAGGAGTTTTAGTGTGTCAATTTCAATTATGCCAACAAGTAACTGGTATCCCACTTCTGATGTAAGGTATCTAGAGTATTTATAAGGTACCATATGACGTCCTCTGTGGTACGGCGGGCGAACGGCCGACTCCAATGCGGAAGGCTGCGGGTTCGATTCCCGCCGGGAACAAATATTTTTGCTGACCATTAATGTTTGATTCTGGTTCTGGGTGTTTTCTATTTATTATATGTGTGTATTTACAAAAAAAAGTAGTATATCCGTTGTCTAGTATCCATAGTACAAGCTTACTGCTTAGTTCGGGGCTAGACTGTGCTGTGTGTAATGTCGTGCATTATTAATTTATGTTCAACAGGAAATCAAAAAAAAAGTACATAGGCGGTTAGATCGATCTGACATCTTTCAAGTCATGGTCTTCCTTAATCCTACTGTTCTAATCTTACTATCTTACTAAGATTATAAATGTAAAAGTGTGTGTTTGGATGTTTAG
Source organism: Idaea dimidiata (assembly GCA_949358125.1). Taxonomy (NCBI): domain Eukaryota; kingdom Metazoa; phylum Arthropoda; class Insecta; order Lepidoptera; family Geometridae; genus Idaea; species Idaea dimidiata. Next base: position 5,171,344 of record OX442339.1, on the reverse strand, counting down.
ATGTTTGTTACTCAATCACGCAAAAACTACCGAACCGATTGCGATGAAACTTGGAATATAAGTAGGATACCGGGAATAAAACATAGGCTACATTTTATCCCGATATTCCCGCGGGAACGGGACTTACGCGGGTAAAACCGCAGGGCGTAGCTAGTTTAAAATATTTCACTACATTGCACACAGCGCAATCTAGTCCCAAACTAAGCACTAGGCTGGTACTATGGATACTAGACATCGGATATACTACATAATATATTTTTTTTTTGTCGGATTCGGACCGAATCTCTCTGAATCACAGCTCTGACATCTTTCAAGTCATGGTCTCTCCTAATAATCCATATCTGTCTCCACAGAAGCGCATAATTATTTTACCCGGGTCTTATTCTCGTAATATTATTTTTAAATTCTCTCACCTCGACGGTTCGATCTCGGTCGCGAGGGGTAAGAGAATTTAAAAATAATATTACGCGAATAAGACCCGGGAAAAATAATGATGAGTTCGAATCGTGTGAGTTTAAAATGTTTCCCCAGAAGCGGTCCCCGCATCGACGATCTCCGAGAGCACGCTATTCTGTATCGAGGCAGTGCACCAGCTGCCGGCGTGCTGGAGCCACGACGAGTACCTGCTGCACGTGCAGGTGCTGCACGGCACGCGCGCCCTCGCCGCCGCAAGACACACGCACTGCTCGCGGATAGAGGGCGCCGGGTTCTATCCCAGGATCATATTCGATACATGGTCAGATATCAATGTATCATACACTACTTTAAACTGCGAGCGTACAATGGACGCTCAAAGTGCTTAAAGAGCTATCTTATCCTATCCTACTAATGTTATAAGGCTGAAAGTTTGTCATATACGGTACATGGTGAGATATCATACACTACTTTAAACTGCGAGCGTACATTGGACGCTCAAAGTGCTCAAAGCGCTATCTTATCCTATCCTACTAATGTTATAAAGCTGAAAGTTTGTCATATATGGTACATGGTGAGATATCATACACTACTTTAAACTGCGAGCGTACATTGGACGCTCAAAGTGCTCAAAGCGCTATCTTATCCTATCCTACTAATGTTATAAAGCTGAAAGTTAGTCATATTCGGTACATGGTCAGATATCAATGTATCATACACTACTTTAAACTGCGAGCGTACATTGGACGCTCAAAGTGCTCAAAGCGCTATCTTATCCTATCCTACTAATGTTATAAAGCTGAAAGTTAGTCATATTCGGTACATGGTCAGATATCAATGTATCATACACTACTTTAAACTGCGAGCGTACAATGGACGCTCAAAGTGCTTAAAGCGCTATCTTATCCTATCCTACTAATGTTATACAGCTGAAAGTTTGTCATATTCGGTACATGGTGAGATATCATACACTACTTTATACTGCGAGCGTACAATGGACGCTCAAAGTGCTCAAAGCGCTATCTTATCCTATCCTACTAATGTTATACAGCTGAAAGTTTGTCATATTCGGTACATGGTGAGATATCATACACTACTTTAAACTGCGAGCGTACCTACTAATATTATAAAGCTAAAATTTGGAATATAGGTAGCTGAATACCGGGAATAATACTGGCTACTTTTTATCCCGATATTCCCGCGGGAACGGGACTTATGCGGGTGACACCGCGGCAAGCAGCGAGTCTCTCATAATTTGAAACGACGCGACGCTGAAGTCGACGATGCGATGCTTATCTAGAAGAGGTCTTCAAGTCTACTGACTCTTAAGGACCTTCTCCAAGAGCGTTAGAATCGCGGCGATATTATCGTCGAGCCACTTATTTTTATACAATCTCTATGAACGTGTCTCCACACGCGATGTTAACGTGCGGTGCGTTGTATAGAAATAAAATAATATCGCCGCGATTCTAACGCTCGTGGAGACTTGAAGACTTCAAACTTAAGATAAACGATAAGCACCTATTTAAAGACCCTCGGTCCGATAAATGCGTTTTTTCAAATACCCTTTTATTCCTTTTCGAAAACTATTAAATGTTTCCAGTAAGTAAAGTTAAGTACCACCAACCCCTTTTATTTTTAAACGCTAATTAATGCGCTGCATAACTATGCATTGTTTGTCTTCTACTGTCACATGAAGTTTCAAAGTTGACAGACAGAGACAAACGTCACGTAACTTAGGCATGTGTTAATAATATTTTATAAATAAGGATGTTAATTTTGAGTGCTTACCTTCCATCTAACACTGGAAATCAATAACCGAAATATCTCGGGTTTCACAAGATAACAGTGGCGTATTCAGAGAAGGGGAACATCGGCCCCATACCAAAGATCTGAAACGTATCGCTGTCTCTCTCTGCCCAACTCAATATGACAGTGTCCGGTACAGTCATTTCCATTATTGGTTTTGGATCGGGGGTTGTGAATATCCCTATTGATCGCGGTTTTTGGCAAGTTTTCATGACAAAACATTATTTATTTCTTTTTGTTTTTGTTGCTCAAGGCACATTATGCAGCGCATCTCATATTGGGTATGTTTACTGTAAAGTGAACCACCTGAGCCAGTCAATAAAAAGCTGCAAAGCTTGACCGGTAGATGGCGCTGAAACCAAGCCTTAGTTGGTAAACAATTAGCAAGGCCGAAAAATTATATCATGTCACGTGATTCCTGTGTAGCTCAGTGGTTAGAGCAGTCGCCTGGTTAGCGAAAGGACGCAAGTTCGACACCTGGCATGGGGATTTTTTGGAAATATATTTCCCTGCTAAAAATATTTCTAAGTTTAAAACATTTTTTGTTATTTTGTTTACTTTGCTGTGTAATTTATTTTATCATTATAGTTATAGTATAATATGTTGGTGTACGTATACTGTTTGGTTGGTGATGTCACCTAAACGGCTCCAACGGAAGACCAGCACCAGTCGAAAGACTGGTATCATGCTGAGGTTGTGGCCATTTCGCAACAAAAAACTGTTGTCTTTGTCTTGTTTATTTATGTGTTTTTATTGTATATAGTTTGTTGTGAAATAATCATTCATTCATTCATTCAAAACTGTGAAATATTAACCCCAAATCGAACGAAAGGTGAAGAAATCAGTAGTTATTACGGTCCTAAAAGGTATGTTATTCTACAGGTTAAACCTCGAAGACTTACCAATCAACATAATACCACGAGAAGCGCGCCTTGTACTTACCCTTTACGGACGTACGCAACGCGCTGATGACACCCATCAGAACAACGAACCAAAGGAAAACGAAGAGGAGAACGAAGAAAATGGAGACGTGCAGTATGAACAGGTGGAGTTAGGCTGGGCAGCGATACAGCTCTTTGATTTTGACGGGTGAGTTCTTTAGATAGATATTCTTATGAGGATAATTCTCGAGTTTTGTGTTTTTTTGTTGGAATTGATTTAGTTATTCCATTCCGGTGCCCTGGCTGTGATCGTAGACAATGCATCGATTAATGGATCAATTCCAACGGACAAATACGAAAACTTTAGCAGTACCCGAGCAATGCTCCTTAGGTTTTCATTAAAGGAAACTGTATTGCTCCGACCGTTAATAATCTATGGTCCGAAGGTCGTGGTTTCAAATCCCGGCCGCGCACCATGTGTGTTTTTCTCTAAGAAAAAATAATGTGCGCTATTAACATAGCTCTTACGATGATGGAAAACATCGTGAGAAAACTCACGGCATAAAATTACGCACAAACGCCCAATAGTAGTGTTAATTGCGGAAACACACAGTTAAAACTTCAACTTGGTCTATTACTTTAAGGAGTTTTAATATCTAGATGTATACACTTACATATGTTACCCATACATAACATATGTAAGACACTCTTTTTACATGCGATTCATTCTCTATTAATCCCCCCCGCCCCTCCCCCATGCACTCTTATAAAAATAAATCCGCGGGGCGCAGCTAGTATTTTAAGTCGCGTTGATGCGCCCTGGCCGCTTTGTTCATCAGCTCCCTTAGGGTCGAGTTGGGAACTAGCGTCAATATGTTCGTTGTCTTTGTATAGTATGCTAGCGAGCGGCAACTACGTGCTGGCACTGTGGCCGAGCGCGTGCGAGCGGCGCACCGGGCCCGCGCCGCACGTCGGCAGTCTGCCGCACTCGCCGCGACCGCTCATCAATATTGGTACGTTCATTATTTCACGTCCATATCACGTTCATATTAATATTGGTAAACTTTTATTTATTTATTATTTAGGAAATCCAACAGCTATTACAGAAGTATAAATTAACGTGTATTAACGTGTATAACTTAGATTTGTTTGCATATATTTTGAGAAAAATCCCATGACAGGATTCGTCTGTGCCCTCTCGCAAACCAAGCGAGTGCTTTAACTATTGAGCTACACGGGATCACGTGTCATGTTATAATTCCCGACCATATCTCTTCTTGCTAATTGTTTACCAACAGAGGCTCGGTTTCAGCGCCATCTACCAGTCAAGTTTTGCACCTTAGCCGAGCCAGTCAAACTTCATTATCTCAGCCTTTAACCGTTACTATTGAGCTATTGTTACTTTATTTTTCACTGTTTTATGTAATGTATCACTCTTAATCTACCGAGCAAAAAGCCACAATAGATTCATTAAAAAGACTACTTCACATGGACGGTGTTGGAAACTTCACCCGAGTCAACCCAAGTGGAGAAATATGTTTCTCCCCATATATCCTGGTTTTTCCAGGATCAGATCCGAACAGAACAAAAATGCATTAATATGATTCATCGGGCTATAGCGTTTGTAGATCAAACCATATAACGCGTTCTAACCTGTCCCTTCGGTCCCAATACCAAATTGACAGCGGATCCTCTATCCCCTTCCAGAAATCCCCGCGTACACGCACACCGGCGTGCGATGGCGACCCATGGACACGTACAAGCGACTCACACACGAAGACTTGCCCGCCTTCGACAGCCTCGATGGCCACACGCAGTCGCAGCTGCTACTGCTCATTGAACAGGGCGCTTATCAGCGGATGGCTTCTGATTGTAGAGAGGTATTGATTTTTTATTATAATCTAGTAAAAACATGACTTTCCACCCAACTAATTCTTCTGCCTACTAAATCCCTCGTGCACCTCATCAAGGTTCTTCCTGAACACCAGCGCAATAGCCGCATGCGTTGCTCATCTACTGTTAGGCTACGGCCACATTGGCAAGATGCTTGCTTAGCGCCTAGAGGCTACCGAGTCGCCTAGCGATTCACTTATCGCGTCACGTGACACAAAACCAACCTGCCCCTTTACCGCGTAACTCCCGTAAATTGTCGACGTTAAAGCCATACATAATTTCTGCTCGCACCTTGCGCGGTAGCTTTTCCCAACCCCGTATCAAACAAACAGGGCGGTTCTTCCGTCGGTATCGACATCGAAATCCCCCTGTGCAAAGGAATAACTAGCGCGGTGCAAACCACAACGTTGATTTGCATGCATTTGAAGTCGACGCCGTCGATTTAAACTGTCGAGGTCTCTTTTTGGCCACTGGTGCTCGTCCCGTCGAGTCAAAATTATAGAGTACACCTCAACGTTTTTGCGACATTTATTCTTTAAAAAAAATATCAATGGTTGTTCCAGATAATGTGGGAAAAACGTCAATACCTAGTACAATTAGCTGGTGCACTTCCACTCGTGCTGTTAGCGGCCACCAACTGGTACGGCGAGCAGCGGGAACATCTCCTAGCGCTGGTGCGGCTGTGGGAGAAGCCCAGTCCACTGAACGCCATGCACTTGCTGCTGCCCTGGTAACTTATTTATTTAAAAATCCAACAGCTATTCTTTATACAATTTGTAACGGGTATGCCCTTTTAATCCGAAAGGGGGGTTGTTCTAGACGTCTAGGCGAACACCTTTTGTTCTACGACTTTTGAAAATTCAAACTATTTTTTTGAAAATTTTGAGATTATGTTTCACTGAAAAAACAGCTGCTTTTGAAAATAAAGGTAATTGAAGTTTTGATTGTAAACCATAAAACTAAATAAAAGGACAACATAAGGTCAATGACTTCGAACTCTCTGAAACAGCTGATTTTCAAGTAAACTTTACACCTCAATTTTTCGAAAAGCTCTTCGAATTTTCAAAAGTCGTAGAACAAAAGTTGTTCGCCTAGACGTCTAGAACAACCCCCTTTCGGATTAAAAGGGCTTACCCGTTATATCTTATATTTTCTTCTATGGTTTTCGCGATGTTGCATAATAAAACACTTAATTTATCGGATTTAATCGCGTTTTATTTATGGTTTTTAACGAACCGGGCTTTCGCCAACTTTACAGTTGGCTTTTTCAAGGTTGACTGAGATGTAACTTGTCTATTTTAACATTCTAAAAAGTTACAGTAAACTACCGCCTCATAATAGCTCGGCTCCTAGCTCGGTTTTTTAAAAACCATGCCACCAACCACAAAATAAGGTTCAGCCAACAAACCAACTGGCCAACCAACCGAGCCAATCGGTTAGGCCATAAGGCGAACTGGCCAGAGTACATGGTGGGGTTGGGAAGATAGGGGGTCGTGAGGTCTCAGTTCGGGGCGAACTCCTAGTTATTATGAACATTTTTTCATGCCCCAAACCTTTTTATAGTTTCCCAGACGCAACAGTCCGTGACCTGGCAGCTAAGCTTATAAACGAGATGTCAGACGACGAGATATGTCAAGTGTTACCGCAGCTCACGCAGGCGTTACGCCACGAAACCTACGAGGCCAGTCCTTTGGCAGGTGAGTCAGTGCATTTTGTACTCTGTTGTCTTGTAAAAAGAGAGAGTTTTAAAAAGAGTAAAAGAGTTAATGTTACCAGGGGCACGACCCCGCATCTTCCGTCGTAATCGGCATCGAAATCCCACTGCGCAAAGGAATAACCTGCGCAGTTCGAACCATTGCGTTAATTTGCATGCATTTGAAGGCGACACTGTCGAGTTCAATTGTCATTAAACAACAAAAACAATTGTCAAAACAATAAATTCATTTCATTTCATTTGAAATCGGCAGCTCGAGAGACCTCGCATTCAATGACACCTCAACTCGACGGTGCCGGCTTCTTATTCAGTTCAAATTATCACCGCGCAAGTTATTTCTTTGCGTAGTGGGATTTTGATGCCGATTACTACGGAAGTTGCGCGGAAACTTCGCTGATTGCCTATTGTAATAAAATTATAAAAAATATCATTTCAATACCATTGCAGTTAACCTTTAATATCAAATTTACTAAAGTCAAAACATAAGAATTTTTAACTAACATGGTTATTTTCACTACTAAAATTACTTATTAACGGGGTGTTTACCATGTTTAATAATTTATTCGCGGAGCTCGATATTTCGCTAGTAATTTCAACCAGCTTGTCCACGAGACTGGAGAATGCGGGTAGGTGACGACAGTTAGAGGCGTCCGGCGTCCATATCGGACTACCTGCTTCCTGACACGAGTTGAACGTCTGGTTATCGGTCCTTTAAGATAGGGGATATTAAGAATACATAAGAATAATATAATTTGACGTTTTCTTTGAAGAATACTAATTTCCTTTCGATTGCAGTACAGTTGCAAGTTATAGTTTCAATTTGAGTGTATCGATTGCAATTGCAATGATGTTGAAATGGCATTTTAGACAATCCTGTTATAGGGATGATGCCTCAGGTTGTTTAATGAGGGTAATTTGTTTCAGCATTATTGTTGTCTCGGTCATTGAGAGCTCCGGCAGTAGCTCATCGTTTCTTCTGGCTTCTAGTTCACTCGTTACCCAATGTTCCACAGGTAAGTTTTATATGTATAATCTTACTAATATTATAAACGCGAAAGTTTGTATGTATGTATTTATGTGAGGTTGTTACTCTTTCACGCAAAAACTACTGAACCGATTGCGATGAAACTTGGAATATAGGTAGCTGGGGACCTGGATTAACACATAGACAGACATAGCTAGTCTCATATTATTATTATATTACTAAATTCTGTGACCAACACACATCGCCATCTAGCCCCATGATAAGCTGCTAAGCTTGTGTTACGGTGGCTGGACAACAGATATACTTCTAATATTTATTTTTCTTTTGTAAATATATACATATTAGCTGCGCCCCGCGGTTTTACCCGCGTAACTCCCGTTCCCGTGGGAATATCCCGGTATCCAACAACTTATGCTCCAAGTTTCATCGCAATCGGTCCATTAGTTTTTGCGTGCACTTTCACATTTATAATATTAGTAGGATTAAAATACTTTATTTACCGGGTTTAATCGTGTTTTATTCACCCGGTTTAATCGGTTCCTGTTCGTGAAGTTCTGTAATTTGCTTTCTATTGTTACCATATGTTTTATAAGTGTATATGTATAGCTGTTGAACTTCCTAATAAATAAATATGCAAAATCGCGAAAACTATAGAAGAAATTATGTTTTTTCATATTGTTTGTTTACCATCGCCTATATTTAGGAATTTATTATATTGTCCCTAGGCCCCAAACCAAGAGTTCCTCGGGATAAGTCTGGAAGAGAACGCAACGGAATCCATCGAGACGGAGGGTTGTATGACGGCGGCGTGGCGATACCGGCTCATGCTGCGGGCTCTACTAGCTATCTGTGGCGAGAGCCTCAACAAGACGCTTATACACCAGCAGCTGTTGGTTAAGGTTAGTGTTTAGCTGTTGTATTGATTGAAGTTGTCTTACTGTTTATTGTTATTAATGTTCTGAACAAATAATTTTTCGTTTTAGCTGTTTTTTTACATAAATCGCGATGTACTCTTTGAGACCGCATGTCGCGATAACTCAAGTGATTTCAGCGATAACGAGAATGGACCCCGTCTCGTAACCCACGAGAAAAGGGATGCTCATTACCCCCAGTTAAGATAATAATGATGATGGTATGCTACCGGTTGTGTTAACAGTTTGCGTGATGATGGATGAAGTTTGCGATGGATTTGTATCTGGTTCGTCGATGCTTTTTGTCGAAGGGACTTATATAATAAATATATAACGTATTTTTAAAGTATTGTATTTACACTCTACAAATACTTTATTTGATCAAAAAGTCAACTTAAAGCAAGCCTTTATGCCTTAGGTGCAAAAAGTGCTCATTATACACCTAGGGCATAAAGTAATTTAAATTTGGAACTTAGGTTCCGGTAGCATACGGCCATTTCAAACTGGCCACCTAGACAACACATCTATATATTATATAAAAATGAATCCCTTTTTGCGTTGTCACGGCATCACGCCTGAACGGCTGGACCGATTTCGATAATTCTTTTTGCGTTGTCTTCGTTATGATCAGGAAAAGGTTCTTATGAAAGAAAAAATGCTGGACCGATTTTGATAAATCTTACGCGGGTGAAACCGCGGGGCGCAGCTAGTAAAAAATAAAAATTATGCTATTTTTCTTCTCTTTTTATTTCGACGGAAGGGTAAGGCAAAAAGTTTTTGTTAATATAAAGCCCAACATTTTTTTTATTGGACGTTTTAATCCCACGCTTCACTCAGAACTCTAAGTACATAACTCTAGGGAGTTAAACCTAGAGTCCTTCGTACGCTTTAGATTCAATATGACGCCCGCTATATAAGACAGGGCCTCGTACCTTTAGCCTCGTACCCTCGATAGTACCTCGGTGCATAAAATACTATTTTCTTCATTTTTTTGTTATTGTTTTTGTTATATTTTTAAAGTGTTTCCTACAATTGGATAACTATACTTAACTATACAAAAATTCCGCACCCGACAGGACTCGAACCTGCATCTCTGGGGATCCGTCCCGACGCCTTTTCCAATTTGGCCACGGATGCATGTACAATCGAAATCGTAATTTTTGTTATTGTATATGATTCCAGTCGTTATCAGAAGTGGCCCTGAGCGTGAAGAGCGCGAAGGACGCGGGTCGCGCGCGCGCGCTGGTGGCGGGCGGCACCAAGCTCGCGCAGCTGCTGCGCCACCAGCCGGCCGCCTTGCCGCTCGCTCTGCACAGATACGTGCACGATGTCGATGTCAGGTATTTCACACATTTATGTCAATACTAGCTGCGCCCCGCCGTTTCACCCGCGTAAGTCCCGGGATATCGGGATAAAAAGTAGCCTATGTGTTAATCCAGGTCCCCAGCTACCTATATTCCAAGTTACAACGCAATCGGTTCAGTAGTTTTTGCGTGAACCTCACATACATACATACAAACTTTCGCGTTTATAATATTAGTAAGATTGCACGACGTTACACACGGCGCTATCTTGCCCCAAACTAAGCACTAGGTCCGTACTACGGGTAATAGAAAACTGATATACTACATATTAATAATATTATAATATTTGTATCTGGTCTGGGTGTATTTCTATGTATAATATGTATGTGTTTACAAAAGAAAAATAAATATAAGTATTATATCCGTTGTCTTGTCACTGTAACACAAGCTTAGCAGCTTACCATGGGGCTAGATGGCGCTGTGTGTTCGTCACAGGACTTATGTAAATATTACGCGACATTACACACAGCGCTATCTAGCCCCTAACTAAGCTCTAGATGCGTACTATGGATACCACAGACAACGGATATACTACAAATTATACTTTTGTTTTTGTAAACAATATGTTTTATTACAAGTCAACACAACAATGTTAAAAATACCTAACCTAAAAAACTCACAAAGAAACAAAAATAATAACATTAATACAAATAAACATCACACAAAAGGAACACAAAATAAAAAACTGAAACTAAAATAATCCATCCCCAAGCGTTTCCGCCGCAAAACTGCACAAAATGCTAGCAGAATTTCCTGGACAACATTCTTAACGAATAACGAAATCGCTAATCGACAGTTTTTTTTGTATGAAATTGACATAAATAAGTTAAGCGAAAAGTCACGTGACTTTTCGTGAACATTTGTTAATTTCATACAAAAAAATTTGTCGATTGGCGATTTCGTTATTCGATAAGAATGTTGTCTAGGCCTGCTGAACCGCAATGGACAATCTATGCAGCAGGAACGCTCCGGAATGAACATATTTTTTTGTAAATACATACATATTTTACATAGATAAAAGACCCAGACCAGATACAAATATCTGTTTTTATGCATAAATATTTGCCAATCCAAGTCGTTTTACCGAAATTAAATGATTTTTAATTGAACATTTTTTTTTCAAATTTCAAAAGTTTTTCGACTTTAAAAAAGTAAAACTTGAAGGCATAGAACTTGGTATTGACTACATATCTGTTATTTGAAATACAAAATTATGAAAAGTTTTTATACTTGACTTTTACATAGCTTTTTGCCAACAACTAAGGATGCTTTTTGCTTTCCAAAATCCAAGTAGTTTTACCGAAATTACGAAAAGTTTATCGACTTTAAAAGTAAGAGTCGAAAGCATAGAACTTTGTATTAACTACATATTTGTTATTTGCAGAGGTTGTACATATTTCGCGTCGAATACTATACCGCTGAAAATTAATTTTATAGGCGTTGATGACGCAGTAATTCCCGCTATGTTCAAGGTAAGATTTTTTATATTTAAATAATTAAGGAGGGATTTTCCAAATCCCTAGGTAGAGATATCTGACAAATAAAATGTAACACCACCGAAAAAAAACGTCACTACGATATTTAAAAAGAAAAAAAAAACAAATCTAGAAGCTCAAAATTTGGAGGCTTTTAAAATTGGTCAGGTTTGAACTTATTCGACAGATATCTCTTATCCTTTGATTGAAAAATCAGGCCTAAAATAATAAATTCTAGAGAATAGAGATTATTATTATTATTTATTGTAAATAAATTCTATAACGCCATCTATTGTAAGCAACTAAGCTTGTGTCACTTGCGCAAGATTCAATGCCGTGAAAGTATCGGAGTAAAACGTAGCCCACGATACTCCTAACTCATTATTCATGCAATGTACCTTCATATTTCATCAAAATCGGTCCAATGTTTGTTATTCCAGGTCGCCAGCTACCTATATTCCAAGTTTCACCGCAAGAGGTTAAGTAGTTTTTGCATTAAAGAGTAACAAAGTCATATACAGACATACATACAGACTTTCATGTTTATAATATTAGTAAGATTTGTGTGGTATGTTGTTAGGTTGGCGACGATCTTCGCCAGGACTCGTTAGTGTTACAAGTGATCAAAGTGATGGACAGCTTGTGGTTGAAAGCTGGCTTAGATCTGAGGATGGTCACTTTCCAAGCTCTACCGACTAGCAAACAGAGAGGTATGGTTGTTACTTCCCACAGCTTTAATGTTCCTGTTGACTTTTTATTTTTATTTCTTATCGGTTGTGAACCGATTATGGCTATTAAGAAATTAGCCAGTGTCAAGTACTATTAATATATTTTATCATGCAAGTTATTTGCATCGAAACAGTCAAGTCGTCATAGTTTAAGTCAAGTTTAGGGAATCACACGGCGGCTATTTACAAATATTGTTCACGGAGCTTTGGAGACAACACTAAGTCCATGTTTTGCGCCGATTTTCACTTTCATTCAACTTACACCTGTAAACTTCCTGTTGACTTTAACCTACCATTTCCCGTTTGATAGTTATGTCGCTATATATACCAGCTACCTCCAGCACCATGAGGTGCCTTCGGGGATCGGTTAAGGAAAATATGTCCAATTTTTTTTTATAACTATTTCAGTAGCACTTCCATGACACTACACTGTAGTCTAAATAATGTCTTTATTAACAATCACTTTTTGTCCAGGTATGATAGAAATAGTAACGGAAGCGGAAACGCTGCGTGCGATACAGACCGAGTGGGGACTGACGGGGTCGTTCAAAGACAAGCCCATAGCGGAGTGGCTCGCCAAACACAACCCTAGCGAGCTGGAGTACCAGCGGGCCAGGGATAACTTCACAGGTTTGTTTCTTGGGATATTTCATCTATTTTATTTATCTACTAGCTGTGCCCCGCGGTTTCACCCGCGAAAGTGAATAACGCGTTATCACGGGCGCGGGCGGCCGAGCGGTTCTCGAGCGGTTTCACTTTTTCGTTCAATACTCGGGTCCTACTAATTGGATTTCGATGTAAAGTATACCACGAAGTGCCTCGAAAATAGAACTATCCGATATTGAAAACCAGATTTTAATCAGATTACTAGTTTTTAATTAATAATTTGCATAAGGAACAGACTTGTTCATTTCTGTCTGTCTGTTTCTCTGTTTGTTCCTATGCGTGAAAGACTAAAACTCGCATACATACATACTTAAATACAAACAAACTTTCGCGTCTATAATATTAGTAAGATGTATAGAAATAATTGGCTCAACGATAATATCGCCGCGATTCTAACGCTCTTGGAGACGGTCCCTTAGGATTTCAGTCCCTAAATAACCCCCTTCTCTGAACACAAGAACTAGTCTTAGAGCAAACTAACGAAATATAAAATAAATAAATTATAAAATATAAATATTGCACGACATTGTACACAGCGCAATCTAGCCCCAAACTAAGAGTAGGCTTGTACTATGGTCTATATTGCAGCATCGTGTGCGGGCTACAGCGTGGCGACGTATCTGCTGGGAGTGTGCGACCGGCATAACGACAACATCATGCTGAAGACGTCGGGACATCTCTTCCACATCGACTTCGGGAAGTTCCTCGGGGACGCGCAGATGTTCGGCAATTTTAAACGGTGAGTCGTTGAATTGAAATGGTGTTTCACCTGAATTTTATGCAGCTGGAATTGATCGCAACCACGGACCATATAGAAAGGACATGGCTTTTGAAAAAAATTGCAAAATTATGTCCTATTGTTTGTATGGACTTATGTGTGTGTTTATTGTCAATAAATATTTTTCTATTCTATTCTATTCTTTATCAGGTAGGCCTCGTGACACTTAAAGACGTAAAGGCCTACTTAAGTTAAACTACCTGTTTATGATTTGACTACGTAGTAAAGTCAACAAAGGCCGAAGCAACAAGTTTTACTATAGACTTCTAGATGAAGACTGAAAAAATGGACGGATCTTAAACCTTACACTGCAATTTGTCACACGTTGTTTCATATTTCGGGTTATTCCCTGTATCCAGTTACCTATATTTCAAGTTTCATCCCAATCGGTTCAGTAGTTTTTGCGTGATTGACAAACACACATACACACACCCTTACACACATACTTTCAGCTTTATAATACTAGGAGTTCGCCCCGAACTGAGACCTCACGACCCCCTATCTCCCCAACCCCCCTACCGTTCCGGCTCATCTTCCAACTCTTAAATTCTATTGACCTAAACTACGCGCGTACCAAAATTCATAAAGATCGGAGCTACGATACTCAAGTTATCGTCGAACAAATATACAAAGTCACAAAGATACAAGCGCCAGGCCCGTCTACACTGGACCTCACTCGCTTCGCTAGGATTTCTGGCTTCATTCCTCTACCATTGGTCGTGTTTCCAGAGACCGTGCCCCATTCGTCCTGACCCACGACATGGTGTACGTGATCAACGGTGGGGAACGTCCCACGCAGCGGTTCCAGCACTTCGTGGAGCTCTGCTGTATGGCCTTCAACATCGTGCGGGCTCATCACGACCATATACTGGACCTCTTCGCGTTGGTACGTGCACCCAATTGGCTCTTACACCCAATTAGCTTCATTTTTACCTTCAATTAACAGCCATATAGTCCTCCAATTATACGATCAATCAGCTGGCAAAATGCCTTAGATGTGTAATAAATCTACTTTTCATTCCATCTATTCCAAAAGGACGACTTTGCCTTTAAGTACACGCAAAGGTGGTGTTTTCTATAAGAAACTTTATTAGTGCGCTGCAATTGTCTTTGCCGCGTACTTTTTGATTTTAGTGCGCCGCACTGATTTTTGCTACGCACTTAGCTGAGCTTAGTAAAGCTAAGGCTAAGCATAAACTTTGAATTAGAATTTATTGTCGAAAATGTGTAAAATTTTGCTAAGGGTACTTAAATAATTAAGTAGCTCTCAAATTTTAAATGGCCTCAAATTTGAAGTGGATTAAAAATTGATTAAAATTTGAGGCCACTTAAAACTTGAGGGCTACCACGTCATTGAGGTTATCGACACCACACACATGGACTCGATTCGAGCAGCCCTGGCTGTAGATTCCATTTCCCTTTAGAGCTCCACTTTCGCATCTCCTCAGATGATCTGCGCGCTTGTTACTCAAAGAAAGCCTCCAAAGTGCCAAGATTCTGAAGTATACTTATATTCTTTGTAGTATACAAGGTGTAACGGGTAAGCAATTTTAATCCGAAAGGGGGTTGTTCTAGACGTCTAAGCGAACAACTTTTCTCCTACGACTTTTGGAAATTCGAAGACCTTTTCGAAAATTTTAGCTGTTTCTGAGAGTTCGAGGTCATTGACCTTATGTTGTCCTTTTATTTAGTTTGATGGTTTACAATCAAAACTTCAATTACCTTTATTTTCAAAAGCAGCTGTTTTTTCAGTGAAACATAATCTCAAAATTTTCAAAAAAAAGTTCGAATTTTCAAAAGTCGTAGAACAAAAGGTGTTCGCCTAGACGCTTAGAACAACCCCTTTCGGATTAAAAGGGTATACCCGTTACAAATTGTATACGTAAGTTGTTGTATTAAAGATGGCGGGGTCGGGTGTGACCGGCGTGTCGAGCGCGGCCGTCAACTACGTGCGCAGCGCGCTGCTGCCCGCCGCCACCAACGCCGAGGCCGCCGCCGCATTCGCTCGGCTCATACACTCCTCGCTCAAGAGCAAGTCAGTCACCTTTACTTATTCATTTACTTAGAGGTGTAACAGATATTCTTTCAAAATAGACAATACTAAGGAAATATATCTTGTTTTTGGCGTATTCAAACACACGTTGGGAGTGTCAACTGTAAAGTTGATCACCATCATTGTAAAACTTAAATAAGCCCTTTGTATGAGTTTTGATAGTTTATCGTTTCGATGAAACTAGCAGTTTACTTCCATACATTATGTTAGTTCCTAATAGTTACCGCTAGGGGCGCTGATGGAAAATATATGAAGTAAACTGCCAGTTTTATCGAGGCGATAAACTATCAAAACTCATACTAAGGGCTTATAGCCCTTAGCTTTGATAGATAGATAGCCCTTAGAATGAGGTAAGTACTGGTAGATCGACATTTCGATTCATACTATTTACTTATACTGTACCTAATATTTAAATGACTTACACCCATTAGCACAAAGACAAAGATTAATGAAGCAATATGTAATGAGTCGTTAACACTGCAAAATATTAATTTAATGATGTTGCACAAAACAACTTTAACATTTGATAATGGTCCGTTATTCCAACTAAAAATGTTACATGATTGAATCCTAATCCACCATTAATTTGTTGCAGAAAGAAAGTCAAATCTAAATATTATTATTCTTTGAAATAATAATTACATATTTTTAGAAACGTTAAGTAAACTACCGTGTCTTCGGAACGCGACCTCCAATGAGAAGAAGACACAAGAAACTCATGGGTGTATTTATTTTGTTTATTTTTTGTTGCAATGTCGCATAGTCACATTGAAGTTTATAATGACCACTTTAAAAGTTAAACTTCGTTTCTGCAACTGAGTGTATCGCTTTGAGATTGCACCCTGGATATAGTATAACTAGCTGTGCCCCGCGTCTTTACCAGCATAAATCCTATCCCGTAACGTATATGACGTATCACGTATGTCATACCAAGCGTTGCTTAACTTGTATGATTATTCAAAGTTCGCTATATCTTATTTCAATCACTAAACTATCCCTGTACCAAATTTCATATAAAAACAAGAAATAAAAAGTGGCCTATAACCTTCCTCTATAAATAGACTATCAAACACAAAATAATTTTTTCAAATAGGACCAGCAGTTCCTGCGATTAGAGCGTTCAAACAAACAATCAAACTCTTCAGCTTTATAATATTAGTATAGATATAATATAGGTTGTATTGCCTCCAGGTTCACCCCCATCAACTTCTTCCTGCACAACCTCGCCCAGCTGCGTGCGAGCGGCGACCAGGGCACCAACACCTCCGAGCTGTTGTCCTTCATGCCGCGTACTTACACGTAAGTCACTTACACTGCTTTACACATAATATATCAAACAATTATCTCTATTTTAAAAAAACGATGTTTAATTATTATGTTCGACTTTAATATCCTTCAATATAATTGAAATGAAACTAATATTCTGGTTTTATTCGTGTTCATACGTTTCAGAGTCTTTACATTTATTTTTAAGCATAAATATTTGGACCCGGCGGGAATCGGACCTGCAATCTTCTGCATAGTAGTGAGGCATTCGCCCGACGCGCCATACTGACCGCAATATTAATTAGTATTTAGATTATAATCGTTTGTTGTCCAGTATGGCGGCGGAAGGGCGTCTGGTGAGCGTGGAATGTATGGCCCGACGCGCCATACAGGCCGCAATATATATTTGTATTTAGATTATAATCGTTTGTTGTCCAGTATGGCGGCGGAAGGGCGTCTGGTGAGCGTGGAATGTATGGCCCGACGCGCCATACAGGCCGCAATATATATTTGTATTTAGATTATAATCGTTTGTTGTCCAGTATGGCGGCGGAAGGGCGTCTGGTGAGCGTGGAATGTATGGCCCGACGCGCCATACAGGCCGCAATATATATTTGTATTTAGATTATAATCGTTTGTTGTCCAGTATGGCGGCGGAAGGGCGTCTGGTGAGCGTGGAATGTATGGCCCGACGCGCCATACAGGCCGCAATATATATTTGTATTTAGATTATAATCGTTTGTTGTCCAGTATGGCGGCGGAAGGGCGTCTGGTGAGCGTGGAATGTATGGCCCGACGCGCCATACAGGCCGCAATATATATTTGTATTTAGATTATAATCGTTTGTTGTCCAGTATGGCGGCGGAAGGGCGGCTGGTGAGCGTGGAATGTATTGCCCGACGCGCCATACAGGCCGCAATATATATTTGTATTTAGATTATAATCGTTTGTTGTCCAGTATGGCGGCGGAAGGGCGTCTGGTGAGCGTGGAATGTATTGCCCGACGCGCCATACAGGCCGCAATATATATTTGTATTTAGATTATAATCGTTTGTTGTCCAGTATGGCGGCGGAAGGGCGTCTGGTGAGCGTGGAATGTATGGCCCGACGCGCCATACAGGCAGCAATATATATTTGTATTTAGATTATAATCGTTTGTTGTCCAGTATGGCGGCGGAAGGGCGGCTGGTGAGCGTGGAATGTCTGGGGTACGAGAAGCGCTACGACCCGGAGAAGCACTACGTGTACGCGCTCCGCATCTACCGCGCGGGCGCGACCACGCCCTCCGTCGTCTACCGCTCCTACAAACACTTCACCGAGCTCTATCAGAAGATCTGTCTGCACTTCCCTCTCGCCAAGGTTCACAGGTAAGCTGATTACACATTGTGTTCCGACTATGACCATTATACAAAGTGTAACGGGTATGCCCTTTTAAGCCGAAAGGGGGTTGTTCTAGATATCTAGAGGAACAACTTTTGTTCTACGACTTTTAAAAAATCGACCTTTTTTTTTTAAAAAAAATGAGGTTATGTTTCACTGAAAAATCAGCTGCTTTTGAAAATAAAGGTAATTGAAGTTTTGATTATAGTAGACCAAACTAAATGAACGGACAAAATAAGGTCAATGACCTCGACTGTGA
The DNA here is from genome assembly GCA_949358125.1 of Idaea dimidiata. NCBI lineage: Eukaryota > Metazoa > Arthropoda > Insecta > Lepidoptera > Geometridae > Idaea > Idaea dimidiata. The sequence continues at coordinate 5,152,768 of OX442339.1, read as the reverse complement.
GAAACGACTGTGACAAACATTTGTTTTAAAAGAACAAATGTTTGTTTGTTTAGCGTAGTTGATGAGAGCCCCCGCTAGAGAAGGTAAATTCGTGGGTTCAAGCCCCGCAGGGAGTATTGAATTTTGGAACAGCCTTATAATTTGTACTAGTGAAGTCTCAAACATATTCCTGTTTGAATTACGTCTATCGTCAAAATTAAATAAGCACCGCTGCGAGCGCTCAAAATCATCATTTTTTTTTTTTAAATAGACGAATCACATCTCAATCAACCTTGAAAAAGCCAACTGTAAAGTTGGCGAAAGCTCGGTCGTTTAAAAATCATGAATAAAACGCGATTAAACCCATACCGGGTTAAGTGTTTTACTTTACTTTTGTGTTTATACACAAAAGTTAATTTTTCCAGCTAGCACTCGCAACAAATATTACTTAATTCTACACGTATTTTTTATCATCATACAATGTTGATATCAACCAGATATCCGTGAAAAACAGTTTCAAATAATTTGACTCAGCCCCAAAAATTGTCAATACTGGCAGCGCCTACGGATTTTCTCTTTGTTTTATTTATTTATTTTTGTAGACCTATGTTTTTCATAAGCTGCTAATAATAATAAACAGATAGACTTTTAAAAATAATATTTAAATAATAAATAATAATAATTGTGAATGACTAACTGCGCCCCGCGGTTTCACCCACGTAAGTCTTTATCCAAAATGTATTTATTTTTGGCATCTCCTTATCATAGCAAACAAAACAAAAAAAGAATCAGCAAAATTGGTCCAGCCGTTTACGCTTGATGCCGTGACTAACACCCGAATACAGAAACGATACTCAATTATTTAACGGCCTTTTAAACAGCTAAGCAGCTCTTAAACTCAAAATTCGTATACTGAAACGATACTCAAGCGTCACAAATAAGCAAGACTTATAATTACGAACTTCTCAAATTACTCGTATACTTAAATGCCAAATTCGAATACTGGAACGTCGCTCAACGCAAATGGACTCTCAATTAGCTGTCAAATCGACGTGAGTAGCTGTTAGATCTGAGAGTGCTTTCGACCTGTCTTAAAATTTGTACAAAATGTCTTTATCCACATTATCCTCACTTTCGGATCATTCTTTTGAAAAATATAATGATATTGAATTCCGTGCGCGGTTTCGCATATCCAAGGAGAAAGTTTTATATCTGGATTCAATTATTGGCAGTGCTTTGCAAACAGTAACCAAACGAAACAGTCCAATTCAATCAGTGGACCAACTGCTCATCACCCTTTCCACTTATTGGCAGTGCCTACAAGAAAGGTGGAGGCGTGACGCTTTGTACGCGAAATTGGAACGGGCAAGGGGGAACAAGCTCATGCAATTCCTGCGAGCACTCCCCGAAGTGAATTCTATAGAAGACCGAACGGCTAGCGACCTCGCGACGATGTCCCAAACTCGAAAGGCGCGACTCGACAAGTGTCAAGAGCATCAAGTTGGTATTTAGCTGTTCCATCCCAAAGGTGACAACAGTACTCCATGCACGACCGGACCTGTGCTTGGTACAGATTCAGAAGCTGTTCTGGTGTGAAGTACTGCCTAACCTTGCCAAGGATTCCTAACTTATTTGTAGCCAACTGGGCTCTCGACTCAACAAAAGGCCCAAAGTAAAGGTCTGCTGTGAGGGTAACACCAAGTAATTCCAACCTGTCAGTCAATGGTATCGACCCATCCCGGAAAGAAGGAGACAGAAAGAAGTCATAAGACAGGAACACTAATAAGTTCTGACACTTCATTTGGGAATTTTATTTACCTTCATAAATTTATTTGGATAGAAACCGAAAAAATAATGAAACAATAGCATATTTTATAGGATAACTTTGCTAATGATATACAGGGCAGGGGGTGGAAGAGACCTATGTGTCAGATATGCTGATTCAACTTAATATAATTTATTATTTAATATTAATGTTTTGTAAGTGAATCTGCAATAAAGGCTTAACAATAATAATATAAAAATAAAAACAATTAATAAGCAAAAATCTAGGTATTTATTTTTTAATAATTCCACCTCTAGTTCTGCTTTTCAAGTAAACACTTCCTCTCCAATCTGTGCCTTTCAAGCGTACATTTCCTCTCCAATCTCGCATTATTCAATTTCAAATTGAAATATTTTGCTTTTGTTGTCATTGCATCTGGGAAAAAAAGCTACAATTACTTTTATTTTAGCATAATGATTTAAGCTATGTTCCCGGTTGCATCCCTCTTGGGATGTTGGGATCTGCAGCACCGATAATCCTAAAAGGAAAACTTGTGAACGGAGTTGACGGACATTCAAAGACAGAATGTTCATGGTTTTTATAGTTGAGGTAACATCTTACTTCTTTATCAATTCTAATAACATTTCTTTGTCGTTGTTCGTGTAATTACTTCCTCTTTTCTTCTTCTCATCCATTTTTTCACTAGACAATTATTAACTATAAAATTAAAGAAGAATTAATTATCCAAAGAAAATTTTCTCCTAAGTAACTGATTGACGCGCGTGATTCATGTGTCACTGTCAAATAAGTTAAAACGTTTCGTTCTACACTAAATACGATTAGCGCGCTGGTTATATTTAAATAACAAACGACTTATTTTTTTACTTGAAAATGTAATAACTTTGAAACTAAAAAAGCTTCGAAATACAATTAAAATTGTAAAAAAACTTAAACTCAACTGTTCTGTCGGATAATTAAACTAAATGTTTATCTAAAAAAAAATTACTCATCCAAATAATCCTGCGTGGAACGAATTCACAACGTAAAGTAATAAAATAAAATGTGTTAGTTTATTGAGAACAAGCTTTTTAGATCAATATTGCCATAACGTAAAAATTTAACAGATACTTAGCTAATCATTGTCTCAAGTCGCCGAAGTCTCGTTTGAGAATACCACTTAAATTGTGAGAGATGCTTAAATTTAGGAAGCATTCAATTGAGTGACTGATGTAAGTATCGTTTCTGTATTCGGGTGTAAGGGAAACAGGGCTTCATTTTATATACAAGATGTAACAGGTAAGCCCTTTTAATCCGAAAGGGGGTTGTTCTAGACGTCTAGGCGAACACCTTTTGTTCTACGACTTTTGAAAATTCGAACTTTTTTTTGAAAATTTTGAGATTATGTTTCACTGGAAAAACAGCTGTTTTTGAAAATAAAGGTAATTGAAGGTTTGATTGTAGTAGACCAAACTAAATGAAAGAACAACATAAGGTCAATGACCTCGAACTCTCAGAAACAGCTGATTTTCAAGTAAACTTTACACCTAAATTTTTCGAAAAGTACTTCGAATTTTCAAAATAGGACAAAAGTTGTTCGCCTAAACGTCTAGAACAACCCCCTTTCGGATTAAAAGGGCTTACCTGTTACATCTTGTAAAAGAAGATAAGTAAAAACAAACACATGTTAAAAATAATTCTTTTATATTTACAAGTAGGTATAACAATAAAAAAAAGCAGTAAGTCTTATCTACATATCTTATCTTTTGTATTTCGTAATTTTCTACATTACAGGTGAATAATCCAAGTGAAAGTAGGTTTCAGATTTGATAAAAAAATAACATTCGAATCGGTCCAGCCTTTAAAGGCTTCATACACTTACTTTGCTTGAATAATATCGTACAATAACCTTTCTATCTGTGTCTCTCTCACTCTTTTGGGTAATTATCGCAAGAGCGACAGAGACATCGTAGTGTCACATACACTATTAATTTGTACAAGAGACACTCAAATATAATTAGAAAAAAAAACAATTCAATAGAATAATGTACGAAATTCTTCGTTTAAAATGTTCAACTTTAAGCTTAGAAATATACACTGAACCGTATCCACAAACATACCACACCTCGTTTCACAACCAATTAAAACTTGTATAAATAACATTAGGCCTCGCTATTCTCTTTGGCGACTCTCTGTTCGAAGTTATAGTTCAAATCCATCACCATTTGTTTTTTCTGATTACTAATATTCGTACTTGTGTTCGGTCGAGCCATCTGCTGCCTATGCTGAGATATCATGTCCCAACTGCCTTCGTCTTTAGGTTTCTTATAAATGACGTTCCCCGTTAAGTCTTTATTTAGTTCGTCAGGATCTTCATCGTAGGGAGGTGGTCCGGTAGACCTGCTTATGGAGCTTTCTAGGGTGTTAGTTGAATATGGTCTTTGGGGTGGGTTTGAATTGTCTTTTTGATGGGCGCGTTGCGGCCTTTGTGGCGCAGGTTGTTGTTGTTGGGAAGATCGTTGTTGGCGCTGTGGAGGTTGCGGTGCGGGTTGCAATGCGGGCTGTGATGCGGGCTGCGGTGCGGGTTGTTTACTCTTCCTCTTAGCCATCTCCTTGGCCAACTTAGCATCTTTCTTCTCTTGTTCCTTTCTCAATTTCTCCTCTTTAGCTCTTGCTTTCTCCTCATCGGATCGTTGTTTCTGTTTCGCTTTTTCCTCATCGGCGCGCTGTTTCTGTCTCGCTTTCTCCTCATCGGCCCGTTGTTTCTCTAACCTTTTATTCGCTTTTTCCATCGCAAGGTTAGTGCTGTTTCTATTTCTGTCAGATTCAGCTCCCCGTGGATCTGAGGATATTTCGTGTGTGCTGTTTCTTAGGTTTGGTATGACTGGTCTAGGTTGAGCAGTGCTGATGTTTGGGGTGCTCTTTGCTGGACGTAAGTGCGGTATTGCATCTTCCAGTGTTCGTGTGCCATTCTTGGTTCCTTGAGCGGTTATGTTGGAGCCTGCAAAATGGTAGGATCAAATTAGTTTGCGATATACATCGGTAGTGTGCAGACGTCTTGATATCATCAAGTTTGCGTCGTTGCTCGTTTAATTATTAGAAAACAATTATTTAATTTAGTTTCTTACCATAAGGATCATCTCTGCTTGCCCGATACGCGCCAACCACGTTTATATCCGGTGACAATTCGTAGTTTTTATTCTTTTTACCAATACCGCTTCCTAAGATTTTTAATGAAGCCTTGAATCCGCCAAACATTGTCTTGTTAAACTGTAAAACAAATACACAAATGTCACTAGTTAAATACTTGTTTACTTTTGTTATAAGTATGTCTATGATAACTTTCAATTAGGACGTTTATATAACATTTGTATGCTTTGGTTTTTGCATTTAGTTGACAATATACGAGTGTATGAATATACTTATTTACAATTTCATCAGTATATTAGGTACAACATATAAATATAAATTTTCGTGGAACAGTATCTACTGATTAACGATTACTCGACTACGGTGAAACCAAAAGGAAGGGTAATGATTTTGTTTATCTACGAGAGAGAGAGGAGAATATCTTTAATTTAACATCATTTCCATGCAGTAGTTGTTATTTGTCTAACCCAAAACGTAAACGTTTATCAATAGAAATGTTAAATTTACTTACGTTGATCGAGAACACTTCACTTCACAAATTAAATAAACAAATATTTGTTCAAAGTTATAACAGTTGGTATCCTTCCATTGGTGTTTGAATCGATACTCAGGACAGATAAGATAGTCGAGTGTTTAGACCGACATGCTTTCAATAATCACTTGTAATCTTATCAAAAAGGAAATTTGTAAATAATTAACGTTAAATTAGATTACTAGTGCAACTAAATATTATACTAAACTAAATTTCGTGTCACACTCAATTAAAGAAATCAAGAATGAGATGAGAGGTTCGCAGATTGGATATTTTCGACATGTTAAAAATTCTCATCCCATCAGTCTTATTTTATTATGCCATTTTTATCCCATAACTGGATAGATGGATGCACTTGGGGATTAAAACTTTGAAATTTTCTTATTTTCGCCTGCTGATTGTAGGGCTACTAGTTTGGCCCTAGGTAGGCCCAGTTTCATTTTGACTGATCGGATTTTTCAGCGCCGGGAGTTTTTGTAAGCAGTCATTGTCATTTATACCTGATTACTAATTATTCTTGGGTTTTCGTAACGAATGTAATCTCGAGATAAGAATATATTGTAAAAGTTGGAATTTCTGTTAGTCAGTACGATATACTAATACCGTATTTATGAATCACTTCAATTTGCAGCTGTTGCGTCGAAGTTACTTGTATATTATCTGACATGGATAGGCTTAAATGAATCATTGACCTTTTAGATTTTTTGAACTAAAGTACTGGTGATAGACCTACTATCAGTTACAGGCGTTGAACCGTAACAGACAGACAGAAGTATATTGTAGCGCATGCAACGTCTAGTATTCATTATCATTATTAGTTCAGTACCCATATTATCTATTCAGTGGATGTCTGACAACAGTGGAAAAGACAGGCACTATGCAGAACAGTTCTGCTTTGACGTAACGTGGTAATTACCGGTGATTACCTCAAAGCAGCAATGTACTGCATAGTGCCTGGCATTTTCCACTGTTGTCAGACGTCAACAGATAGATAATATAGGTACAGATCTAGTTAACGCTATGATACGATGTCCTACATGTCTAATTAATATTGGTTATTGCCACAAAAATCTCAAAGATAAATAAATAAAATAATAATAAAAAAATTATTTGTTCAAAAGGTACATCAAATAACAATAATTATAAAATTAAGTTCAATTTTTAGAACCCCTCGTACGGGTAAAGGCCTCCTCCAGGCTTTGCCATTGAACACGGTATTGTGCCCGTATAAACCAGCCCGGCGACTGCGCGGATGTGGTTTGACCAGCGCTTGACAAAAACTCTAAAGAGTTGGCGAAAAACGCTAACAAATAAAATATTAAATAGCGGTGTTGACTTAACCCGCGTTAATTTCGATCCCATGGGAATTTCCAAAAACCCTTTCTTAGTGGAGATTTACATATTGCAAAGAACACACCTCCACATTTCATAACACTAGGGTTGTGCGTTGATACTTATAATAGTTCAGCCAGTCATTCAATCAGAAATTTGTTTTTAAAATTGTATAGACCACCCGACCCGGTGGACTTCGTATCGACTAACTAACACAAGTTTGTTTCTTTACCAACCTCTTTATTTTTTCGAATTTGGTATTTTAAAATCCCTCTCTCATAAGATGCCCTACATCATATAAAGCACACACTTAAAATTTCATCCCTCTACTATCAACGGTTTAGTCTGTGCATTTATCAGTAGTGAACAGATATATAAGCATGGAAGTATTCTTTACACTTAAAATAGACCGCGAAGATTAAAAAGTGTGCCGCGACACGAATCTGTCACTTCGGTCGTACTTAGATCGAGTCAGTCAAAGAAACAATCACGGTAGAGAACAGCATATTGCCGCCGTCCTCGTTGTCAACACACAATTGGTAAAAATATAAACAAAGGTCCAATTGCTTAGCTAATAGCGTGGTATGTAGTTTGTGTATGCATATACAAGGTGTAACGAGTAAGCCCTTTTAAACCAAAACCGGTGTGTTCTAGACGTCTAGGCGAACAACTTTTGTTCTACGACTTTTGAAAATTCGTTTTTTTTTAATATTGAGGTTATGTTTCACTGAAAAAAAACAGCTGCTTTTTAAAAATAAAGCTAATTAAAGTTTTGATTGTAGTATAACAAACTAAATGAAAGGACAACATAAGGTCAATGACCTCGAACTCTGATTTTACAACAGCTGATTTTCAAGTAAACTTTACGATTATAATTTTCGAAAAGTACTTCGAATTTCCAAAGTCGTAGAACAAAAGTTGTTCGCCTAGACATCTAGAACAATCCCCTTTCGGTTTAAAAGGGCATACCTGTTACAAGTTGTATACTTCGGATTTGAGTAAGTTTTGGCGCTATTATTTGAGGTGAGTCAGTATGGAAAGTCTTTTTCCATGCTTATATCCGTTCACTGTCCGTCATTCAGTTAGTCGGAACAAAACATTAATGTATTTTAATTTCAGTCTACCATCCGGCCTGCACATGGGCCGGTCAAACATCCGTCAAGTGGCCGAGCGTCGTTTCGGCGACGTGCAAGCGTTCCTCACGTCCCTCTTCAACCTGGCGGACGAGATCGCCCACTCGGACCTCGTCTATACATTCTTCCACCCGCTGTTAAGGGATCAGCAGGATGTCGAGCCGCAGAGGACGAGGGGAGGTATACACACATACATATCTATATATATAAGACAAAGAGTCTGTACTTTGAAGTAAATTAAAAAAAAAAGTTGTCTAGGTGACTTAGGAAAAGTAGTAAAACAAAAATATACAATTTTTAATTTTCATGTCTGTCTGTCTGTTTCTCTGTTTGTTTCTTATACAATTAAAAACTACTAATTCGATTGAAATCTGGTTTTCGAAATTGGATGATTCTGTTTTCGAAGAACCTCGTGGTATACTTTACATCGAAATCCAATTAGTAGAACTCGAGTAATGAACGAGAATGTCAGCTATGCACTGTTTCTACGCATACGAAATCGCGTGTGACAGCTATAATAGTAATAAATAACAATAAATATCGCGTACATTGTTAATTTTAACCAACCCGCCACTGCGCGGGGAGAACTCCATGTTTGATAGTTTTCCCCGAATCCTTTAGTCGCCTTTTACGACACTTACGGGAAGAGATGGGATAGTCCTTAAATATTGTTTAAAACAGCTCTTAGATTTTACCATGATTAATAATTTATCTGCGGAGCCCGTAAGGAATTTTAGTAGTATCTAAGAGCTGTTAAAACAATATTTAAGGACTATCCCATCTCATCCCGTAGGTAATAACCATGTAAGTTTAAAATCGTATAGCTCTTAAATATACTGTTTAACTACTGTTATATGGTTCTAGTAAGAGAATCTACAGTTAACGTAGACCGTTAACGGGGAGCCAAAAATCCAATGAGAAGAATCCAAGAAACTCACGGCTATTCCTGATCTTGCGATTCACATTTCACGCTAGTATTGCTGTATATTTTGTTTTAATTACACTACCGGGCACTACAGCGCAATAAAATAGCATGGATTAAAAGTTGCTTGCGGTGTATTAATCATCTAAAATGTTGTGGTAATTTGTGGTAATTCCAGGTGAGACGGCGGAACCGGAAAGCAGCGGTTCCGGCTCGTTGAAGGTATCGGTGCAGTACGCGGGCGGAGTGCTCTCCGTGTTGATCCTGCACGCGCAGTCGCTCGCGCTCACGCCGCAGGGGTTGCCGCCCAACCCCTATGTCAAGGTACGGACGTACTATACAACATGTAACGGGTATACACTTTTAAGCCGAAAGGGGGTTGTTCTAGACGTCTAGGCAAACAACTTTTGTTCTACGACTTTTGGAAATTCGAAGTACTTTTCGAAAATTTTAAATGTAAAGTTTACTTGAAGATCAGCTGTTTCTTAGAGTTCGAGGTCATTGACCTTATGTTGTCCTTTCTTTTAGTTTGGTCTACTACAATCAAAACTTTAATTAGCTTTATTTTCAAAAGCAGCTGTTTTTTCAGTGAAACAACCTCAAATTTTTTTAAAAAAAAGTTCGAATTTTTAAAACTCGTGGAACAAAAGTTGTTCGCCTCGACGTCTAGAACAATCACCTCTCGGCTTAAAAGGACTTACCTGTTACACTTTGTATAGGGTGAACCATTTCGATAGGCTTTCAGGGAATATCCAAAACTATAAGAGATAGCGAAAAATGCTGAAAGGAGCTGCGTCCCCGATTTTGGCAAAAACTAAAATGGCATTTTTAGATTTTTGGAAATTTGATTACCCTAGCCAGGAATCGAATTTCGTCTTATGCAAAAAAAGCATCCTATATTATTGTACCGTTCGATAGTGTTGCTGATAAAGATGAAATCTTGAAAACCAGTCCGGTTCGTTTCTTGTGCAAAGGATAGCCATCGCTGTTCAGCGGGGTAATGCCGCTGGTGTTATGGGGTCCTTTGCGCAGGGGACGATCAGCGGTGGTATTCTCTAATGTAACAGCCTAGAGCTCGACGCTGTTTCAGCGTCGAATCAGAGTGAGCGTCCAATCAGAGCGTAGTATTGCTGAGATTCGACGCTGAACCAGCGTCGAGCTCTAGGTTGTACATTAGAGAATACCACTGCAGGGGCGGGTTGTTTGTGTGAGGCTGTGGGTGTTTTATAATATAGATTTTTATATTTAGATTTTTATTGTAGTTTTTAGTTTTGATCTATTAAATTTTTTTAATTCTTCCTATTATTTCAATTTCAGGTGTATCTAGTCCCGGATCCGACGAAGGAAACAAAACGTAAGACTCGTGTTTTGAAACGAAATTCCCACCCCTCGTTCATGGAAATGCTCGAATACCGTTTACCAATCGAGGTCGTACAGGAGCGAAGTCTCCAAGCCACAGTGTGGAACTACGATTCCTTACAGGAGAACCAGTTCCTTGGAGGTGTTGTGATCCCTCTGAATTCCCTGCCTCTGCGACAAGAGACTGTAGCGTGGTACCCTCTAGAGTATATACCTCGGTAGCTAGTGCTGTCTCGCTCTGCTCTATGGAGTACTGATGCGATTTTAGATCAATTTATCGACTGAAACGGTTGATCGATTCTGGTGATATCGATTATAGGAATAGAATTGGATAAAACATTCATTGTGTCTTTTTTTGTTACTTAACAAGATTTACCATATCAATGTGTTTAACGGGGTTTCCGGAAGCCTTTCGCCATTTTAGGGGTTTTTACGATTAGAAAGATGTTGTTGGGGTTACTAAGATTCATCAAACAGACGAACGATTAAATAATTTCTTGTTTATTTTGTGACTTTAAAAAATAATCGACCCTTTTTTTTCGTATAATTTTATAAACGGGGTGTCCTAGAACTTGATAATAAGCCGATAGTAGAATCACTAGTATGCATCGTCCAGTTCTAAAACACCCTGTAGGTAGAGTAAAACAATTTGCAATTGGCCAATTGTTGTATAATTCGGATACTGATTGGAATAATTGAACCACAACTGTTTCCGAAAATGCAACTACGCCCATAATACAGCCATTTTGGCATACGAATTTTGTGATTTACCTAAATATTAAAAAAATACATGTAAACGTGATATCAAGTCGATTCGGTCGTTTTAAGTCTTTTATTCCTATGTGATATACATTTGTACAGCTAGACTTATCTATGCATAATGTATGACCATAAGTCGGAGTGTTCGGTGGAGTGCCCTTCTGTAACTATAGTACGTTTTTTAATTTCAGACTATATTGTGACGTTTTGGTTCTTTATTTTTTTTATTTCTTATCGGTTGTGAACCGATTATGGCCATTTGGAAATTAGCCAGTGTCAAGTATTATTAATATATATGCAAGTTATTTGCATCGAAACAGTCAAGTCGTCATAGTTAAAGTCACGTCTAGGGAATCATTTTTAAACACGGCGGCCGTTTACAAATATCGTTCACGGAGCTTTGGTGACAACACTAAGCCCATGTTTTGCACCGATTTTTACTTTCATTCCACTTGTACACGAAACTAAATTGATTAATATGCCCCCGAAATTGAACAATTTGCACGCATTTGAACTAGGTTTCACAAAAATGAAAATTTAGCAACACATCTCGCCGCGTTCCCGCCAAAACTCTCTGGTTCCTTGTATTTGTCATTTTTTCTTCATAAAGAAGTCTCGTATGTATTAGTCTACAAATTAAAAAACGAAGTATAAAGTTACTACGATATTAATTAATAACTGGCCTTGTCATCTAATTTTAGGCAACTTTTAATCCGTGCTTTTTAAAGCGCTGTAGTGCCTGGGACATTGTTAGGTGGAGTCTTGCCCAGCACCTATACCTCCCAGCCTAGTCAGCCATGTCCAGAGGAAAGAACTGGTCAATACTTCTGGAGCTAACTAAGCCGTGGGTTTCCTCACGATGTTTTCCTTCACCGTAAGAGCGATGTTAATACCGCACATAAGTTTTTGTAATAAAATAGATGTGCGATTTTACTTGTAGCGATTTTGTATGTCTTTTTATATGAAATTAGTGGATAAAGTTTTGATAATAATATGTATTTAGGATTTGTATCAGAATAGTGCAATTTGTAACGGCAGCTCAGTTTGTAATTTACTTTCTTCTGTTAATTTAATTATTAAGGGGAATGGATACCTACTCTTTTCTCCATACAAACTTTACAAACGTATTCGACCGTTTTCTTCCTGTTTAAGAATATAATATGTTTATGCCATAAAACCTATATTGTATATATTTCTTTTAAACTTTTTAAACTAACGCGATTGGAGCAACATAAATGGAAAAACAACATAAATATAATTACACAGAATCTACCACACTTCCCTAGGTTCGAAGGTCGGCGAGATCCCGCAGCACGGTGAAGTGGCAAGGTAGCAACGTACCTCGACGTTTCGACCATGTTACAATGATCTTTGTATCTAGTCCCCTCGACAATGAGAACGATCGAAACGTCGAGGCAATCAAAAATTAAAAGTTAAATTCATGCGATTTAGACCCGGGAAAATGTGTAAATATATTTTTGTTTGATTTTTTTCTATTCTGATAGAACATGAAAAAAAACGTAAGGGCATTCAAGGTCATGGCAGATATAGGTTTTATGACGTAAACATAATTTGCTCTAATAAATTTATTCAGAGAGGAAACAGTCAACTACGTTTGTATGGAGAACGAGTAGGTGTCCTTTCCTCTTAACATTTTTCTTGCGACTTATGATGGTGCCAAAATTTCGATACCACGCAGTGGTTAATCAAATGAAATAAATTATAAAACATATCATGAAATATCTTAACCATTTTGGTAAGACCTTATTATCAGAGTCGTGATTTTGCTACTGTTTTTTAACTATTTGAAATATCGCTTTTATTGAAGTATCTATGTCTAATTTCATATAATTTACAATGAAATTAAAAGCCTAAATTTTTTACAACTGATCTTTAACTGATCAATGAAATATTTGACTATTAAGGCCTAAAAATGCGTTGCAACTTATTTTTGTTAATATTATTTTGTTACTAAGATTCTACAGTCAATGTATTCCGGATATTCCATCCTGACTGACCGTATGGACTGAACACCTGTTCAGTTTGGCCTTTTCGTGCCCTTGATTCGATCAATTTGTTTTATATTGGGGTTTTATCGAAAACTCAATTCTAGTAGGTTATTTTGTTTCGGCCTATTGTGTCCGACATTCCAGTATAAATATTATATTTTTGTATTAATTTACGAGCTTTACTATTGTGTTGCGTGGTGCTTTAATGCCTTAGGATGCGTTTACCTAAATTAGCTAGTTGTTTTTTTTTGCGGCAACGATGTTATACTTGTTTGTATTTATGTTAGTGCGGGGATGCCTGTAGTGTATGTATACGACTTGCATGAAAATTCTTTTTCATATTAAAACCATAAGTAATGTACATTATACTCTTAAATAGAGTAAAATATAAGTAAAATCTGTTTGACTAAAGTCAATGCTAAAATTTTACATACTTACTTTTTTGCATATTTACAGAAAAAAATGAGAAATGACTACGTTTTTCTAACAATATTTTTAAGTTGCAGTAAGTATTCTATAGTCTTGTCTCAGAAATACGACGTTGAACAACAACTCAAACAGAAATTAAACTCCTTGCTTACATCCATACCAACGACCTCTGTGGCGCGTCGGGCGAACGCTTGGCTCCAATGTAGAAGGTTGCGGGTTCGATTCCCGCTGGGTGCAAATATTTTATGCTTAAAAATAAATATTTGTATCTAGTCTGGGTGTATTTGTATGTATTTACAACATAATTTATTTTATTATTTATACATTTTGCCACCTACAGCCATACAAACTTTACACACACGAACAATCTCGCGCCGAATTAAATTCAAACAAGTATTTCGTTCGGATAAGTAAGAGATAGGAGTTACATGCTTTTGGGAAGTCCAAAAAATGCTTACATATCTATGTAAACGCATGCCTATTAGTTTTAGATAAAAGAGCGTTGTTGTTTTAAGACATAATCATGTATCTAGAGATCTGAATGGATTGTTTAATGTAATCGTTTGTATTCAGTATGTCTCGCGGACGGTTTTAGAAACCGAAAAGGAGTTGTTCTAGACGTCTAGGCGAACAGATTTAGTTCTACAGCTTAATTTTTTTCTTTGTTATGTATTGGATTGTTATTTTTGACAGGAAATATTGCTGTTTTAAAGTAAAGGCAATAACGGTTTATTATACGATTTTAAACTTACATGGTTATTTTCACTACTAAAGCTAAAAACCTTGCAACATACTGGAGTGGGAGAGTTTAGCCCCATACCACTGAAAACTTATGTGCCATCGACACGAAGAAGAAGAAGACTACTAAAATTACTTATTAACGGGGTATTTACCATGTTTAATAATTATCGAATAATTATTATCAAATTTATTAATATCGAGCTCCACGAATAAATTATCAAACATGGTAAATACCTCGTTAATAAGTAATTTTAGTAACTGTTTAGTAGTTCGTAACTAAATAAAATGTCAACTTAAGGTTAATGACCTGTAACTTTTAGAAACAGCTGATTTTCAAGTAAACTTAAAAAAAGTCCTTTAAATAGTTGTTAGAATAGACGTCTAGGGCAACCCCCTGTCGGCTTAAATTACCGTCCCCGAAACACACATATTTTGTATTAAATCGAAATAATTGATTATTTTTAGATTAACTATATTTATTACTGTAAATATGTTTTGAGATGGAATGAAAAGTTTGTACTAAGTCACTGAGGTTATTTACTTACGTATAGAGAAGACAAAGCGAAGAAAAGGCACGCGGTCGGCTAATAACTCAAACAGAGTTTTAATGATTATTTTCGCGATGTCTGCTCCTTGGTTATTATTATTATATCTCTATGCGTTTTCTTCTACAATTATGTTAAAGAACTTATGAAATATGGCTTCCAAGTACTATTACTCAAATAAAAAAGAGCTATAATTATGGTCCATTTAGACAGTGCCGATTCCTGAGTTGATTTATTAAATCCAAAATAGCTATTTGCGTATTTGAAATGATAGATATAACAGATAGATAAACTCATGCAGCTAACTATGTCTGTTTTTTTAAATGTTTTTTGATTGATTTGATACTCGAAACTAACCCCTTACTTATAAACAATGATTAACAGATGACGAAGTTATGTGCCGTTTGTCTCTGTCTGTCAACTTTGAAACTTCAAGCCACAGTCAAAGACAAACGATACATAGTTATGCAGCTGTTAATCAGTTTTTATAAGTAAAGGGGTAATACTCGATTTCTGGAGATTTTAACGGCCGTTTAATCTACGATTAACAAATATTTAAGAACTTCCTTTATGAAATAGTTTCGAGATTCATTGATAGATGGCAGTGGCACAATGAAATTTTTAGATTTTTATTTGTGGTTATCGACTACGATATAATATAAAAAAATTATCGACGCGTCCGGCTGTGAAGCAAAAGGTTGCGGGTACGATTCCCGCCGGGGACAACTATTCATACTGTATGGTAGAGTATCATTAATCGGTATATAATTATTCGTATCGTTAGAGCAGGACCCAAAATGAAGGCAAAATAACACAGTGAGCCGTTAAAAGTCTTCAGAAACCAAGCACCAGCTTATTATTCTCGTATGTTGTAAATCGGCACCGTCTAGATGTCCCATTTTAAAGACTTAAACGTTTGCCTCGCGGCCTAACACAAACATAATAATTGTGTTGTCTTATATTTTTATCTATCGTGAAATAAAACGCTCCTATATCACTATTTAGTTTTATTTACTTTTATCCGTTGTATAGTCACCATAAAATAAGCCTAGTAGCTCAAATCACACACACTACTAATATCACACACAGATATATTTACAGAGTTTATTTATTTATTTATCCTATCCTACTTATAAGTGTGAAAGTTTGTGCGTAAGTAAGTAAACTATAGTCTCGTTACTCATTCACGCAAAAACTACAGATCCGATTGTGATACAACTTGCTATAGAGATAGCTGGAGATCGGGATAAATACATAGGCTACTTTTTATCCTAATATACCCGCTGAATCGGGAGTTTGCGGGTGAAATTGTCATATAACAACATCTTCATCAGGTGCTGATTTAAGTAAGTATTCATTCACATCATATCTCCTCTTTTTCAAGCCTCGTTCACCGATGAAATACGGTGCGTTTCCACTCGTAGGTAGGTAGAAAATTCCTGTTTTGTTGAAGTCTGTTTTTGGTCCCAGTAAGTTGGTAACAATTGTGCTGTTATAGCAGTTTCCGTGGCGAGCGTTTGCGACAGAATCGCACTGGACTGCGATGAATTTGTCCGGGTTTTTGAAGGAAAGAATCCAGTAGATTCCGGCGCGGACGTGGCTGCATAGTTGGAAGCAAGGGAGAATGAAGTTATCCGCTATTGCTGGTTGGAATTCGCCTGAAATGAGACGTTCGATAACAATTGAGGTAAAGCTTGGGTTTCGTTGGGCTTTTCCGTACGTAACCTCATGATTGGGCCATTGGGATTGAAATCATATAGGTAGGTGATTGATTACTTTCCATACAATACATGTGATTTCAAAACGCAATGTTTTGTATTTTTTTTTATTGTTCTAGAAATATTACATATTTAACAAACTACGTTTATTATGTTTATTACAATAATATAATAGGTGTTTATTGTTTGCAAAATGGTTAGAATCCTGGCTTTTCGGGACGCAACCGAAATCAAAATCGGGACGCAACTATTTGTGTTATATTTTATAGTTTTAAAAATACCCTTAAGGGGCGGTTTTAACCCAGTTGTTACTGTCGTCGTTTTAAAACAACGCTTTGGTTATAAAAATATTTAAAAAAAGGTGGGTACTGTTCAATTGTTTCACTGGTGTTACTTGATAGGTGAGCACTTTGTGAATCGCTGTCTGACGGTCAATCACCTTGGTTAACTACATTCTGTGTGTTATTTACTAACTATTTCAGCAGTTTTTAACAATGAGTTTATCAAAGTCAGTATTTACAATAAATTACATATTCTTTGGAGATTATTTACAGAAATCGTATGGCAGTCTGCAAATATTGTCAGTAGATGGCGCTACGTGCCTCCAGAAATCGTATTGTTCATTTCTTAGACATTACAAAAATATCAAATTACATATTTTTGGAGCATTTGGAGAGAAGTTATAGTTGAATATAACCGGTGTTGTTTATAAACGACAGTAGTTAAATGTACTACTTTGTGTTTCGCATTAGTTATCATATTTTATTTTTATTTTAGGAGTAGAGTTCAAAGTTTAACGCTGCATGAAATTGTAGAGGAATTGGAAAATGACGAAGAAACTCCTGTACCAGATTCTTTAGTTATATTTCCACCAGAAAACTGTAATGCAGAGGTTACAGACGAACATTCTGGCGATGAAAATCAAATGATTTTGCAAAATTTACCAGGTTCGCAACTAAGAGCTTATGCAGAAATACACTGTTATTCTTCAGATAGTGAGGATGATCTACCACTGCATGAACTTGCGAAACGCCAGCGAATTGACAGCGGAAGTACTAGTGACATGCAGCAATACTCTCAGGTTCCTTTTACTTCAACACAACCGTTGTCAACCAACAACACTGTTGTCGTAAATGGCACGACATCAGTGTTGTTACTGTGGCCTCGAACGCCGTTAGAGTAATGCCAACTAACAAAACGAAAAGGTTTTCGCAGAAGGAAAAAACTTATCCAAATCGACCAACCAGCTGTATGAAAAATGCATAACGAGAATATGGGTGGGGTTGATCGCTCTGACTAAAACATTTCCTTATATACAGAACGTCAATTAGAGGCAAGAATTGGTATTTTTGGCTGATTGTGCACTGCCTAAATATGACTTTGCATAATGCATAGCAATTTTATAAAGCCAACAATGGTAAATATGATCATCTCAAGTTTCGCAGAAGTGTAGCAACTGGATTATTAGAAACTTTCGAAAAGGATTAGCGAAAGCCTGGTCGTGCTTCTGGAGCCCTTCATGAGTCGTCACGATACGATGGTATAGGGCCCATTGTAAAATACAGAGAAGGGCTGCTACGCTACGCATTATGTCACAAGCACGCAAACTTTTTTTGTAAAAAAAAATCAGTGTTACCCGCTACCTAAAACATGTTTTGAACTATATCATACCATGTGATTTTTTTTGTTTTTCGTTTTGAAGATTTAAGAAAATAAGAACAGTAAATGATATAATACTTTTATTACCAAAAATATATGATAGTAGTATATTTTACTAGCGTTGTTTATAAACAACACTAATTTTCCGAATTTCCACTAGGAAAATATTTTTTTAAATATTTTTCCCATGTTGTTTATGGGCTAAAAAGCCACATACATAAAAATCATTAAATTCGAACACAATATTAAATATCAGTAACATCTGGGTTAATGACTCATGGACATACAAAACACAATATTTACCGGGTTTTACTCGCGTTTTATTTAATAACGGCAAATATTGTGTTTTATTATGCAAAATCGCGAAAACCAAAATCATAAATCTTTTTTTCTTACCACCATTAGCATAGAAGTCGACATGTCCCATCGCATCAGGTATACCAAACCCATCGATGTTCGTATGCAGGACGTCGACTCGCTCAGCTAAGCTTGGGTTTATACGTTCTTCTGGAGGCAAGTTCCTGTAGCAAGGCCCTGCTGGGTCCAAGCCTGGAAGAAGGTATGATGGTATTATTAAAGTTAGTTATAGGTAGTTACTGCACAGTTTACTTAATAGTTGGTGCGCCTCAGGATACTTTTTACCCGGCTGCAAGGAAAGAGTTATGTTTTTCGCGCCTATTTTGTATACAAGATGTAACGGGTAAGCCCTTTTAAGCCGAAAGGCGGTTGTTCTAGACGTCTAGGCGAACAACTTTTGTTCTACAACTTTTGAAAATTTATAATATACCTACCTACAAAAGTTTTTTTTTACAGTTTGTCGATTTACTTTTCTTTTTTATAATCGTTTATTTAAAAAAATGATTTGTGCGTCGCGTCGGTCTGACGATAACAGTTAAAGAACTGTTATTGTGACATTTACATAATTACAATACTTCTTTACACTTCTGTAAGTGTGAAAAGGACGCGATTTATCATGAATGTATTAAAATCAGGGAACGATTAGTGTAAAACTTAACCTAACTTACCTGATTTTAAGAAAGGATCATTATGTAATCTGTTTCACTAACTTACCGGTGAGCCTGGCAGGTTTTTTCCCTGTGATTTGTTGATATTTCATAGCTGCATACGCCGCTATATAGGCTCCCAAACTGCCTCCAGTTAGCTCTATCCGACTTGGCGACAACCCTTGCTGTGTAAGAACTGCCATGAATTCTCCTAGAAGGTGACCAAGTGGCTTAGTTGTGCGGGCAGCCCTGATAAAATAATAAGGAAAAATAATTTAATTTAATAAAAATAATTCTGTCAGCAATGTAGGATAATTTAGCCAAATTCTCGTACTAATAGTGAACTACCACTATTACACTGTAATTGTTTGAAATAATTTTCAATGCGTGAAGGCTGCAGAAAAAATGGCGACGATTTTTCTCCAACCCCATGGAACATTATGTTTGTAACATGCTAATTTCGTGTTTGGCACTGGTATATTTATTTTTACTTCACTCGTTGAACTTCGCTTAACTAAATTGATAACATGCCGCCGAAATTAAACAATTTACACGCAATAAAACTTGGTTTAGTAACAATAAAAATTCAAGACGACATTCCACTAACGCGTCAAAAACAAAAGTCCTAAGTGGAAGTCGGGGCTATTTTAATCCGGCCCCCAGATTATCTATTTAGTGGACGTCTGACAACAGTGGAAAATGACGGCACAATTACATTGCAGCTTTGACGTAACGTGGATATTACCATTACCGGTGATTACCTCAAAGCAGCAATGTACTGCGTATAGCCTGTCATTTTCCATTTCATTGTCAGACGTCCACTATTAGATAGATAATATGGGGACAGATCCTACAGTCAATATGACCAAGTGACTTAGTTGTGCGGGCAGTCCGGTAAAATGATAAGGAAAAAAATTAAATAAAAGGCATTTGAAATTGCGACTTTTTAAGTCGTAGTCGGGGTTCTACAGTGTAATCCATTTTAAAGTATCATTGAACTTATTCTAACGGAATCTATATTTTTAAAACCTCACTTTAACAGTTAGAACCCATTAAGTATCAACCGTGCTAGACCATTCACCGCTCCTGTCACAAAGCCCATAATCCCAGTCCTTTGAAAAATCGCCAAAGACCACGGAAGTCCTCTATTCTTTGTTTAGTCCGTGGGTACCATTAAAGTAGCGTCAGTAGGCCTACTTGGGTATGAAGATGGACGTTCTACGTTTAAAGAAGAATAGAGTTACTTTGTTGCACAAATATAGCATACGTCTATATCTATTTATATATTCATACGACAAATGACAAATAATACCGTGAGGAGGAAACTGGTCAAACCTGTAAAATTTTGTATGTTAAGGTTGACGAGCTATTAACTTTATACTTAGTTCAATAGTGGTTGTTTTAAATGAATTTATCTGTAAAATTATATAGTGTCAAGTGTACGTCAGACGTTGAGGTCAGTTTTGAAGGTATACCCTAGCTGCGCCCCGCGGTATCACCTGCGTTTGTCCTATTTCCGCGGGAATTTCTTGATAAAGAGTAGCCTATGCCTATGTTTTATTCCAGGTCTCCAGCTGTTATTATTTTATATTCCATTTCCTTATTCGAAGTTCCAATGTGTAGACAACCTTTTTTTTTTTTAAATATTTGTTAGGTGAAGAAATGTGCCTTATCCATCACCCCGCCGCTCTTCGGGGGAGGAGCACTAAAACTCCATCGGTTCCTCACTCGCCCTAATGTCGGGACTACGGGGATCGGATAATCATCCGCGGTACCCGACGGCCAGTGTAGACACCCTATCTCTCACCTTTCTTAGCTTTCTTTCCATCCAAAGGTTGCCTGGAAGAGATAAGGCCGCCCATTGTGCCTCCTAAATTTAAGCTGTTAGTATTTGTTTGTATCTATTTATTTTGTTATTTTATATGGTGTGTACAATAAAGAATTTATTTATTCATTCAGTAGTTTTTGCGTGAAAGAGTAAGAAAGTCACATACAAATTTTCACGTTTATAATATTAGTAAGATACCTAGTCAGATTTTTAATAAAGTACAGAGAACAAAAGTTTTTATGTACTTGAATGCAATTTGACATAAAAAAGTCTAGGTCACTTAGGTTAGGGGGAGGGTCCGCCACCAGTTCAAGGGCCCGAGATGGCGGCGCGGGCGGCGTGTCCTACGTCGCCTCACGTGGGGGTTTTCCTTTTAAGGTTTCTGAGAGACGGACGGGATCATTAAGAACGATTACCCCAGGGGATTGTAGTTGTATGTGTCAACAGTGTCTACATTCCCCTGGAATATGGTGAAGAGAAGTACACCGAGGAGTTTTAGTGGGTAAACCTCCCAGGTCAGTAGGGAGCCCAACACATCCCCGCCGCTCCCCCCGGTGCGGTGGGACAGCAGTGGGACAGTGTATTAGGTAAACCTCTGACCATCCCAGGCCAGTAGGGAGTCCAACACATACCCGCCGCTCCACCCGGTGCGGTGGGACAGCAGTGGGACAGGGTCGCATTACTCCACGATAAAAAAAAAGATTAGGAACATGGAATTTTTTAGGTTTAAAATTAATGTTTATCAGTTTTTCTGTCAAGTACTTGTATGTATTTAAAAGTAGGTACTCCAATCGATTGGTTTTTTTAAATTGGAATTAGAAGAGATCTTGGTATACCTACTTAACATCCAAATTCAAGAAGTAGAACTTAGAAGTTTTGTCAATTAGGTACTCAATACCTAATTGACAAAAGATTGTGCCCAGCTCGCGTACTGTGCCTATGAATACTCATGAGTTTTCCACTGGACCGAGAGATTACAAGGGTGCAACCTCAGTATGTAGCTAGTTATGTATAAATCTTAATTTTTACACGACTGCCAAAGGAAGTGTTATGTTTTTGCCGTGAGTGTATGTATGTATGTGACCTATTTTTGTGCCGTCGTAGGGCCTAAACGGCTGGGCCGATTTAGATAAACGATACGTCGTTAGATTCGTCATGACCGTGAGAGTGACATAGGGTACATTAAAATAATAAATAAATAAAATAAAGATTTAAAACGCTATAAAGCAAGATTTGTCTTGACCATAAAAACCGAGCAAAGACAACGGAACGTTACTTAAAAACTTTTCGATTTGACTTTGACGCCGAGTTTCAACTTTTGAAGGAATTTGAATGTTTGATTTGTCAGTTTGTCAGAGATAACATAAATAACAATTACCATGTTTACAATAAGTAATTAACTAAAAATTTGAAATGTCGCGCTATGGATAATGGATAGCAAGGCTAATCCGCTAGGACAAGAAACCGCCAGCCTTTGTATCACCAGTCGCGACGAAGTTTTCGGATTTGGTAATTATATTTTAAGATGGATACCTGCCTACTTCTTCATAGCCGTCTCAGCAAAACTCAAAAAGAATAGCTATTATAATATTGAAGGCTTTTAGATAGCCTATCTTTAACCGATTTCGAGTCCTCGCTACTGGAGTATACACATCCAGAGTTAATGAGTTTCTCTGGTGTAATTGTATCTAATCTCTAATAACTAAAAAGCGTTAAATAAAAAAAATATTTAAAAAAAAATAAAAAACCCGACTGCCGTTAAAACTGAAAAGTAAAAAACAAGAAGATACCTAAAGGTAAAGAAACCTTAAAAATCGTTCGACGCATCTAGGAGCCTTAAAAAATTGTGGATGCAGTCGGGTGGGACTCCTTTTAAAGGTAAAGTATAATGACACCAAATTGTGTTGAAGTCCCACCCGAGTCCATCCACAATTTTTTAAGGCTCCTAGATGCGTCGAACGATTTTTAAGGTTTCTTTACCTTTAGGTATCTTCTTGTTATAAGGTTTCTTAGATTATAGGTAATGATCAAAATCTTTGGATAATTGTTATTTCCTTTTGCATGTTGATTGATGATTTATCGATTATTAAGTATAAGATTCGTTGATATTTAACTTTTAGTTATTGATTCCAATTATTGAAATAAGATCGCGTGAGTGCATCTTAGTAGTTAACAAGAACTAAGTATCTTGTAATTTTTAATCAATAATTTACTTAGGTAATTGTTTATTTCAATAGGTCTCCTACTTATACCACCTATACTCGTCAATTTGAAAATACCTACTGTTCAGCTGATGGAAGTTCACATGATTAAAAAAAACTAGCACTCTTAAATCTCAATACTTATTTCAAAAACTGTGCCTGAAATGCAAAATGCTTGGTCAAACCTACAATGATTTCAAGATTTACCCATGCAAAGTTACCGCCTCTTACTACTGAGTGTTATGAGCTATGCCGCGTAAATCGGACGGCACGTTAACCATGCAGTTGGTCCCGGTTGTTTGTTATCTTTGATAGCAATTCGTTGGGTCAAGTTAGAGGTCTAACTAGAGGGCGACCCGTAAACTCTAACACTGGGTGAGCCACACCACTACACGAAAAGAAGACAAAGTCAAGCCGCGGGCAGACAGATTTACTGCCATGACGAATCTATGAGGCTACGTCCGCATAGGCTTGCTTAGCGCCTGGAGGTGACTTAAAACCAAACTGCCCCCAGATTATTGTATCCAGTAGACGTCTGACAACAGTGGAAAATAACGGGCACTTATATGCAGTACACTTTTGCATTGAGGTAATTACGCAAAAACCACGTTACGTCATAGCAGTAATGTACTGCATAGTGCCTGTTATTTTCCACTGTTCTCAGACGTCACTGGAAAGATAATCCGGGGGCAGTTTATTCATTTTTATGCACCTAGTTAGTCGCTTGGCGTGCATCGAAGTAAACAAAATGGTAGGTTTTATGTTACGTGACTTGCTGGCCTCCAGGCGCTAAGCAGGCCTCCTGTGTGGACGTAACCTTAGTTGATTTTTGACTACGATACCCTAAGAATGTCTTACAGTGGATAAGTGCGGACTAAAATAGGGAAGATCTCGAGGACAATGACGTTTCTTCCGAGAGCGATGTACCGCTGGGCGAGGGAACGGACTAGAGGCGAGAACGATGAATCCATGTACCCGCTTATTAACACCTGAAACAAAAATATGTTGGTAAGCATACATCCCATCTTATTACAGAACGATGTTAGTAGGTATGAGCCTTAATTAATCATGAATAAGTGACGGCCTCTGTGGCGCGTCGAATGAACCCCCGACTGCGGTGTAGAGTTTGCGTTCGATTTCCGCTAGAGCAATTATCAATGTTTGTTTCTGGCTATGAGTGTTAAGTTACAGATAGACATGCCACCTACTGGCATGCCTGAGACTACACCTACAGCTTACATATAATGACACACGCCGGCATTTTGTTTTGAAGTGTGCTGTAGTCGGTGGCCTTAAGGATATGTCAGTAACTGGCATGTCTATCTGTAGGTACCTTTAATGTTAATGAGTGCGCATAGAAATAGGTATGTATAAAATGAAAAAAAACTGTTATATTTAGTATACTTAGAGTGATCCTAGTTTTGGAAGTTTACTGAAAGGCACCTTAAAAAAGTAAGCAGATCACACCAACTTCAGATTTTGGATAGGTAACTACCACAGGTACCTGATATTGTTTAATTTACTTACCTGAGTGTTCCTCTTGGATAAATCTAGGTGTTTGCCACAATACAAGGCCCCGCCCCGACTTAGCTTGCATTTTATTTCATTATAGCCACTGAAACTGTCCGAAGGGTAGAGTGCGACTACGAATAGGGAACGTATCGTCTCTGTTGATAATGTCGTGTTTTTGTTCATTCCTGGACCTAAAATTCGG
Source organism: Idaea dimidiata (assembly GCA_949358125.1). NCBI lineage: Eukaryota > Metazoa > Arthropoda > Insecta > Lepidoptera > Geometridae > Idaea > Idaea dimidiata. The sequence goes on along the minus strand of OX442339.1, from coordinate 5,127,992 downwards.
AAATTCTTGTTTGTTTTGGTAGTGCCATGTTCTATTGGGAGTTGGGAGCGGTCTAATATCACAGACAGGACTTTGGTCGCCAATAGACCTGACATCGTGATAGTAGACCGGTCGGAACGGCGGGCAATAAATAAATAAATGTCTGTGACAACACACAGCGCCATCTAGCCCCAAGGTAAGCTGCTAAGCTTGTGTTACGGTGACTAGACAACGGCAATACTCCTGGATATCACCATTCTGCATGACGTTAACCTCCTAGAGGCTGAAAAGGACAAGGAAACTAAGTAGGCATTTGGAATTGGCCCACGAGATTATCGACGAATCGACGAATCGAATCGACGTGCCATGTGCACGTCGATTCGACGAGTATTGTTCCGATAGTCGTGTCGGCAAAAGGATTAACAGCGATGAGACTCGACCGACACCTTAAAAGCTGCTTTCGCTTGACGGTTGGCTCAATGGTCAGATTCAGAAGGCGATTGTCCTTGATACGGCACGTATCGTCAGGAGGGCTGCTTTTCCAACAGTGATGTGCTATGCAGTGAAGATGTGAAATATACTCTACGAAAATACGCTAAGCTATGTGCACCAATGAATTTGATTGGTGGATATTAAACGCATCCATTGGGTAGTATTGCACATCTCTGGTGAAAAAGCACCCTAAAATCATCAGTATATTGGGCCCTGTCACAGGAAATCCATTTCTCCTTCTAAACGATTTCTAGTACCTACGTACCTAGAATGCCTTGAGCAATAAAAATAAGAAATAGAAGATTAGGTATAACTTTCAAAAGTTGAAGGTCACGGGCGTAAATCTTATGTACTTTTTAACTAATTGTTTATTGTAAATGAAATACTCTAATCGAGGTTGGTCCCACACTTTGCTATGCAATACCGCAGACTAGATAGTCATTCTTACCTAATGTTACAATGTCAGTGGTAGATACTATCGGTTAAATACTGAAAAGCTACTCAAAATTTAAGTACTACTTAGTACTAAGCTGTTTTTACGGCCGAATACTGACACCCTACTCAAAATTGGAGCTCTACTTAAACAACTATAAGCAGCTCACAAAGTAATATCTTAATATAGGTATATAACTCTAAGGTGACTGACTGACTGACATAGTGATCTATCAACGCACCGAACCACTGGACGGATCGGGCTGAAATTTGGCATGCAGGTAGATGTTATCCGCTAAGAAAGGGTTTGATAAATTCTACCGCCAAGGGGATAAACGGGACTTAGGCGGGTAAAACCGCGGGGCGCAGCTAGTAATATATAACTTAGTAACTTATTACTTAGTACCAATGGGTAATATATACCCATAGGTACTAAGTTTGAATTAAGAAGCTACTCAATTATTTAAGTAGACCTCGTAAGTGGGATTTCTATTTTCGTTTGTAAGTTACACAAAAATAAAACGACAGGTTCTTTTTATATAAGTACTTTTTTGTATTAATGCAGTAGGTTGCGGATTCGATTCCCGCTGGGTGAAAATATTTATGCTTAAAAATAAATATTTGTATCAGGTCTGTCTGCGTGTCTTTCTATGCATGATATGTATGTATTTTCAAAAAAAAGTATGTTATGTAGTATATCCGTTGTCTAGTACTCATAGTACAAGCCTAGAGCACTAGGCATTATACCTAGCGCAATCTAGCCCCAAACTATGCATAGTTTGGTTACTAGATTGCGCTATGTGTAATGTCGTGCAATATTTATATTTAAAAAAGAAAGTCGTGTTAGTTACACCATTTATAACTCAAGAACGGCTAAATCGATTTGTCTGAAAATTGGTGGGGAGGTAGCTTAGAACCAGGAGAAGATACTTTTTATCCCGATAATCTCGCGGGATCGGGACTTACGCGGGTGATAACTATTTATTAGATGAAAATTTGCATAGGAATAGTTTAAATGATGGAGAGTAATATAGGATACTTTTGATCCCGAAAATCCCGCGGGATTTGACCCTGAAAATTCCGCGGGATCGGGACTTATGCGGGTGATAACTATTTATTAGATGAAATTTGCATAGGGATAGTTTAAATGATGGAGAGTAACATAGGATACTTTTGATCCCGAAAATCCCGCGGGATCGGGACTTACGCGGGTGATAACTATTCATTGGATGAAAATTTGCATAGGGATAGTTTAAATGATGGAGAGTAACATAGGATACTTTTGATCCCGAAAATCCCGCGGGATCGGGACTTACGCGGGTGATAACAATTCAATGAATGAAAATCGACACAGGGGTAGAGTAAGTGATGTTATTATTATTATTATTTATTTTATTATTATAAATGATGGAGAGTAACATAGGATACTTATGATCCCGTAAATCCCGCGGGATTTGACCCTGAAAATTCCGCGGGATCGGGACTTATGCGGGTGATAACTATTTATTAGATGAAATTTGCATAGGGATAGTTTAAATGATGGAGAGTAACATAGGATACTTTTGATCCCGAAAATCCCGCGGGATCGGGACTTACGCGGGTGATAACTATTCATTGGATGAAAATTTGCATAGGGATAGTTTAAATGATGGAGAGTAACATAGGATACTTTTGATCCCGAAAATCCCGCGGGATCGGGACTTACGCGGGTGATAACAATTCAATGAATGAAAATCGACACAGGGGTAGAGTAAGTGATGTAGAGTGGCATCATCATCATCGTCATCGTCATCCATCGTCATTGATCGTCATCCATCGTCATTGATCGTCATCGTCATCCTTCGTCATCGTTATCGTCACCTACTGAAGAAATACAAACTTTACCTTACTTCACCTACCTACCGCAGTGCAAAATTCTACACTTGAACGGACGACTAGGGAAGTTCAATGGGCCACCGTTTAAGTGTGGATTATTGCATTGCGGTAGGTAGGTGTTCGAACAACGCGGGTTCGCAACTTGCGCGGGTGAAACCGCTGGGCGCAGCTAGTTTATTATATAATTGTAAAATAACTATAGGGGAACTTTTTGTACTGTGAACCCAGTTCCACTGTGGTCCAATAAAAAAAATCATATTTCGCGCTTTTTTCTTCAATATTTCTAATATTGTTTAATGCGCTTTATTTTTGACATAATGTTTTTTTTAGGTTGATTTTCTTGTATTTAACTTGTTTAACTTTTTTAGTTATAGTGTTAGTTATCTTTCATGTATAACATGCGAAAAATAACTTATTTGGCCTTGCAAAAGTCATAGTTTATATTGATCTATTTGACTTTAAATAATATAGTCATTGTATACATCGATGATCGTAGCAACATGCTTAATACTTTAGACAATTCATGCGGCAGTCGTTTTTGAAAGAAACGTAAAAAACTAAAAAATGGTCGAGGGTATAACAGATCCCCCTACAACACAACTACTATATCTAAGAAAAATCCACACAAAAGACAACATTAGTACAATGATAATACTATCATCACCCTGCGGATTTATCTGCATAGATGTCGATCTCATTTATCATCCTTCTTTCCTCTAGTAGTTTGGCTCACCTGGTGTTAGAATTTTCAGATCGCCCTAAGGCCTCTAACTTGACCTAACGACTGCTATCAGCGATAAACAGCACCCATATTATCTATGCAGTTGACGTCCGAGAATAATGGGATATGACAGGCACTTTGCAGTACAATGCTGCTTTGAGGTAAACACTGGTAATAACCACATTGCGTCAAAGGAGCAATGTACTACTAAGCCTTCCAAATCACAAACGAGCTCAAAAAAGCCTTGTAATGCCTCGGATTAATTTTGCCGCAAAATTTATCTTCCGTAGTTTTGCAATAACATAATTTATTAGTGTTAAATGTACCTTACAGTGAGCAGTTATTATACTAGTAGGAATTACATGTTTGACCTCAGCACAGACCTTAGTTTTGAAGGCAAAGGTTTTGGAGGTTCTATGTTTAGTTAGTAAAATATATATCTAATTTAAATATTAAATAAAAACCTGATAAAAGAAGAACTTGGAGTTTGCCTGTTTGCTTGGAGTTTGTTATTATAGATTTGTTTAAAGTTAAGTGCCAGCACGCATGTTGGTCACCTACATTAAAAACCTTAGAGTATACATAAGCAAACTATAGAGCGCGCCAATGGGTATTTGCCTACTGCGCAAAGTGTAAGCAGATGCTCTATACATAGATATTCACCATAATTATTACTAGAATAAATTCTATCGAGAAAACCAGTCAATTCCCGTAACCCTAGGTGACTGATGACATCGTTTTTGACATTTTTGACTGTTCATACCGGTACTTACAGTTCATACTCGCATACCAGCGCTCTATAGTTTGCTTTTGTATACTCTAAGTTAGAAACATTGTAGTAGAATTTGAAATATAAATAAACAATAGTGTTAATATTTAAAAAAAAAATTCTTTCTAAAAATTTGCACCCAGCAGGATACCTTGTGGTTTCAGAACCTGCATCCCTGACATTACGCCACAGGTTCTGTTGAGATGAAATTTTGGACAGTGGCAGTTTAATTGTTGGCGCCTCGACGCTTGTTATCCTACTATTCTATTCCTACTAATGTTATAAAGCTGAAAGTTTGTATGTGTGAATGTGTATGTGTGCTTGTTACTCAATCACGTAAAAACTACTGAACCGATTGCGATGAAACTTGGAATATAGGTAGCTGGAGACCTGGAATAACACATAGGCTTTTTATCCCGATATTACCGCGGGAACGGGACTTGCGCGGGTAAAACTGCGGGGCGCAGCTAGTACCTAATAATATGAACTGTAAATTCACCGAAAACAAAAATGTTTTTACACTGACACGAAACATAAACACATTGCATGCTAAAAAGCCAAAATGGTAAACAACTTAAGAATCTTTAAAATGTAACAACTTTTATGCATGTTTTTGTAAAATAACATTTTGAGTTAATTAAGTTTTAGACCACAATCTTAGAAGATGCCTGTCAACGCACGATTTCAATACGTAGGTCTGTACCTATGTGCCTATTTTTATTTGATCGACACCGCACTGCTTTTAATATGAAATTGCTAAAAAGATCCCGCAAGATTATTGGGATCAAACGTATCCTATGTTACTCTCTGTCACCTAAACTATCCCAATTTTCATTCAAATCGGTCAAACCGTTGGACCGTGAAGAACATTTAAACAAACAAATATACAAACAAACTTTCAGATTTATAATTTTAATTTTGAAAGTATTATTTTTATCTTTGTAATATTTGTATAACATACTATTATGATACATAAGGTCAAGTAGTTCTTTGACGGAATGTCTGTAAGTCTCTATATGTTGGTATTTAAGGTTCAAGGCAAGGCCTTATTGAAATCTTGAGACAAGAAAGCGTGTGGTTTCAGAACGCTGCTTCTCTAAACGTAAACATTGATGTTTTTTGTTCATTTAAAAAACATTTAAAATAAATAAAACGTTTTTTTGTATGTATTTATACCATGAAGAATTTTGTAAAGGCAAGCAATGTAAATATTGTAAATGCAGGACAACTGAACAGCACTGCGTGCGTATGAACAGCACATTACAAAACACAAACGTAGTGTTTTCTACATCGACCTCAGAACAAACCAGAAGTCGCGGTCCGATTTATTTTAATGCACTGCAGTGTGTCCAAAAACTAAGCTTACGGCCCGCGTCTAACCCTACTTCCCACCCGCGTAATGGTGCTAAATCGGGAGAACTCCTACTTTTTGGGATAAAATATTTTTGAAGATGAACCAGCACTTGTCAAAAGTATGTTGACGCCTCGCCGAGCCATAACCTACTAGTAACTTTAATAGAGTTCAACACCGGCACGGTGCAGTTTTTGTTTGTTCAGTTTGTAAATCGCGCGCGGATTGTTTTGTTCTGAGTTCGATGGTTTTCTACCATCTTCGCCAGTGCGGTAGGCACACACGAGGTGTTTTCTCCAAAGCACACATAACACCTACCTAAGTACAAGACTATCTGTATTGTCGGGCCTACCAGCCAAAGTGGCTACCATATGATATGGCTCAAGGAAACCGGATAGCTCTATCAAAATTTGGCTCTCAATCTGTGGTTCAAGGCAAGAAGTATTGCTCATGAATATTTATTTTCGTTTTGTTTATGGCCAATAAAATTGTGTAATTTTATGTGTGAATATATTGGTACTTCCGAAATACAGTAGTAGGTAGATACCTAGTTATTTATATTGTAAGTGGATGTGACTAATGCCATTTTATTGAGTAACGCAGTATTTTTGTTTATTCTCTACTAGCTGCGCCCCCCGTTCCCGCGGGAATATCGGCATAAAAAAGAGACTATGTATTGTGTTATATGTATATTCCAAGTGTCATCGAATCGGTTCAGTAGTTTTTGTGTGATCGAGTAACAAACATACATGCATACACAGACAAACTTTTGGCTTTATAATATTAGCAGGATACGACCGATTTTAGTATTTGTTGGCAGGATTTTTTGTAGTCCATCAATACTAAATTGACTAAGCGATATTTTTACCAGATTGCCGAAGGGGGGTTATTTCTTCAGTTTTCGCGTTCACGGGTAGAGTCTAACCCGTAGCTATAATTAAGCCTTATTTACGAAAATAGTGTCATGCATTGTAGGTAGAGTCAATTCCACAAAAGTCAATTCGCAGTAGTTACTGAAAGCAATTTTATCAAATAGTTAAATAATACCGCTGTCTACGCAATTTTTTTGTGAAAATTACTAAACACCTATTGCAGACACTCGTTTTATAATGTACATCAATCCAATCAATCAGTCCTCGAATAGCTAACCACAATAAAAGCAACGTGATTAAAATGATACCGAAAACTGGATTCAAATTTATTGACTAGCCCACTTTAGAAAAGGATTTATTGACTAACCCACTTTAGAAAAGGATTTATTGACTAACCCACTTTAGGTCACACAGGATCGGGTGAAGCCGTGAGACTCAACTAGTTTAAAACTCAAATGTTTGCTCAACAATTTATATGTACATACTAAAATATTTAAATCGATCTACTAAAAGATGCTTCGAAAAATACTTAGAATATTTTTTACAATATCGATTTAAAATTGCTTCATATAATCTATACTAATATTATTATCTACGAGTATACTAATATTATAAAGCTGAAGAGTTTGTTTGTGTCTTTGTTTGTTTGTTTGGTTAAACGCGATAATCTCAAGAACTACTGGTCCGAATTGAAAAATTATTTTTGTATTTGATAGTCCATTTATCGAGTAAGGTTTATATGCTACTTATGATCCCGCAATTCCCACGGGATCGGGACTTACGAGGGTAAAACCGAGGGCGCTAGTCTTACATAAAGTACAGTATATCTAATGCCCTCGTGACGTTCACCGTGTCACGTTGAATCCCGTGAAGGTTAAAGCACTCGCCCGACAAGCGAGGACCACATTTTAATTATACATTTTTCTTAATAAATGTTTCTAAAAACTAACTCTCTTATTTAAAAACATATCATCAGTACTTACGGGATTAGATTTAACCATGGAAATAGTACAAATAACTAGAAAGATTACTTCATCAAAAAACGGTCCAGCTTGATGTTAGCGAGACTCCAGTCAGTCCTTTTTTCACTTTAGTATTCGTCGGTTAGTTAAGATAAGGACAGACTGGATTCAAGTGGGTTCAACAGGACTGTTTTGATATATGAAAGCGAAAACTACCTTTACCTTAGAGAACGTGATTGAAATTGATATTTCAAGATCATTGTTACATGTTCGAAACTTCGAGGTAAGAAAACACAATAAGCGATCAAGTCCCGGTAAATGCAAGTTAACAAATGTTAACTTGCGGCAATGCTGCGAGTGTGATGGGAACCTTTGCACCAGAAACGATAAAGTTTTTTGATTCATTTGTTTTTTTTTATTTTTTATGAAATGTACTTTTGTGCTGTTTGTTATGTTGTTAACAAATCGTGTGAATTTAAAAAGTTTGCTATAGAAATATTCTACTTCTTCTTTAAAATGGCTTTTCCATTCGGACATTTGCCAGTGTCAAGTATTATCAATATTTGCAAGTTATTTGCATTGAACGAAACAGTCAAGTCGTCATAGTTAAAGCCAAATCGAGGGAATCATTGTAAAAAGGGGGGCATTTTTACAATGTTCGTTCACGGAGCTTTGGAGACAACACTAAGCTAAAGTCCATTTTTTGCACCGATTTTCACTTTAATTTACACTTGTATACCTGCACGAGACTAAATTGATTAGTATGCCCCCGAAATTAAACAATTTACACGCATTTGAACTAAGTTCCACAAAAATGAAAAAATAGCAACACATCTCCCTAACTCATTCCCGCCAAATTCCTTGTATACAAATATTAAAAAAAAAACATGAACTTACAATCGGCCATCAAACCCGCCGGCGACCCAGTCTCCTCACCCACAATCAACCCACATAACATCAACAGAATACTCGTGCCGATCATCGTATCTCACCATGCGCACAACTTAACATTGTAAACGAGTGACCCAGAGGCTAGTAATCACAACACTAACCGTTGATATATTAAGTTTCTTTGCAAGAAGGCCGTGAGTCGAATACTCTTTATGTAATTAATTATGTATGAAGATTAGACAAGGTCAGCTCTACTGCATCGTATGGTAAATAGTGCAGACTGCGTGTGCTGGGTCCTTGGGTTACTTTAGATTTTTGTATTATTTTCGATTTTTTTTAATGTTTGTATTAGATTGTCATTTATTATCATATTACGAGACTTATTTCAAAATCAAATCAAATGTATAGAAAGTCTCATATTAATAAACAAAGATTTTTGATCATGACATTTTGGTAGTAGATTTGCCTTGGAGATCATAGTAGCTACTTTTACCTAATTGATAAATATATGAATAATTATATTGATTCAGTGACGTTTTTGTAGAAATCCATTATGGTGGAAAGCAGTAGGTAACTGCAGGTAGTTGGTAAAATTAGTTCGAAAAGGACTTTGTTTTTCAGCTTAATTCAGTAGCTGAATAACAACAAAATTATAGACCTGAACTATTTTAACAGACTTAAAAATAGGATCCGATCCCGCGGGAATATCGGGCTTATGTGTTATTCCAGGTCTCCAGCTACATATGTTCCAAGTTTCATCGCAATCGGTTCAGTAGTTTTTGCGTGATCGAGTCGCGTTTCGCGTTTGTAATATTAGTAAAATTGCAAAATACTACGTATGTACCTGCTAGGTAGCTGTGAATTGTAATTATTACTTAATAGATTTATTACACAAAAGTTGTACAGACCTATTATAGTAATAGAAGTTTCCCATACGATCTGTGATTAGAATTGCAACTGCGCAACGTAATTTGTGTTTGAAAATTGTTTATGCTGCTGGTCAGAAACTAGAAACTTTGTTAGATGTTAGTGTTACTGTAATTGTAAATTGAGGTTTAGGTACCCATGATATTATCTTTATATAAAGAGCTATTTTAAGAACCTTATTTTATTTATTCAGTACACAAGAGACAAACATAAAAAAAACAAGACATAATATAAATTAATACTAAGGTGAGTCTAACCCTATAAAGAGTTATCTGCCTACAGACCTTAGGGGAAAGGAAATAACTATATAGGAAGGTAATAAAGTGTACAGAGGCAAAGGAGAATATAAAAAGTACAAAAGTCAAAAATTAAAATTATAAATTAAAGTAAGTACATGGAAATAAGAAGAAAATGATACATATACTTACACATGATACATACACAATACACATATACATGTAAATAAACATACATACAAATACATATATAAACAAACACATACCATACCTACATAAATACATGGAATAAAATATACCTACAGAGAGGTCAAATAACTTTCGTCTTGCAATTAAAATTTCGGTTTTAATCATTTGCTGTAGGTATTTATTATTTCAATGCTCAATGTTTCGATAGAATGAAACGATCGACTGACGGATAATAGAGACTATTACCTACGTGACTTTATTTATTCAAATGTGCCATTTCGAGCGATTTAAATAATAGGGGTTAAAGTATGAAATTGCCGTTTTATTGCAATAGGTTCTTTGAATTGACATAGAATCTTCATGGTTTGAGGTTTTCGAATGAAACTTTTTTCAAATGGTTTCTGTGATGTTCTTTTTTTAAAAAATGTGAAACATTTGAATATCGACTTTCAATTGTTTTTGTTATTCAATTTAGACAAGAAAGATGGATACTGCGAAAATTCGAGTGATTTTTAAATACGAGTTCCGACGCGGAACTAACGCGGCAGAAACAGCCCGCAATATCAATGCTGCGTTTGGAGAGGGGTCTACTAATGAACGCACCGTGCGATTTTGGTTTAAACGCTTTCGTGATGGAAATTTCGACTTAAAGAACGAGCCACGAGGAAGACCGCCCACACAGGTGAATAACGATGAATTAAGAGAGATAGTGGAAGCCGATCCTAGTCAAACTACCCAGGAATTAGCGGCATGGTTTAACGTTACCTTACCCGCTTTATTGACTCACTTGCGTCAAATCAATAAAATAAAAAAATACGAAAAATGGGTGCCTCATGATTTGACTGATCTGCAGAAAGAAACGCGTGTTGAAACTTGTGTTGCCTTGTTGAACCGGTACAGAAATGAAGGAATATTGGATCGAATTGTAACATGTGATGAAAAGTGGATTCTTTATGATAACCGGAAAAGAAAAATGCAATGGCTGACCCCAGGTTAAATGCCACAACAGTGTCCTAAAGCAAAACTTACCAATAAAAAGGTAATGGTAACTGTTTGGTGGTCTCAGCATGGTGTTATTCACTATAGTTTTCTTCGATCTGGTCAAGCAATTACGGCAGATGTCTATTGTGCCGAACTCCGAACCATGTTGACAAAACTAGCAGTAAAACAGCCCCGACTCATGAATCGATCTTCACCATTATTGCTCCACGACAACGCGAGACCTCACACAGCACGAGAAACCATTTTGACCCTTCAGGAACTGCACTTAGAAACCATTCGTCATCCTCCGTATTCACCAGACCTTGCTCCAACGGACTACCATTTTTTTCGTGATTTGGACAATTATCTACGTGACAAGAAGTTTTCTTCCCAGGAGGCAGTACAAAATGCTTTCACACAGTTTGTGCAGTCTAGATCGTCGGAGTTCTATCGCAAAGGCATTAATAACCTTCCCATTAGATGGCAGCAATGTATTCATAATAATGGCAACTATTTTGATTAAATAAATTTGTTAAAAATTTAAAAAATAAACAATTAAGATTTTCAGTACAAATCGGCAATTTCATACTTTAACCCCTAATACTTTGATTTCTGTACCTACTTTTTCTATGTAAATCGCAATCGGTATCAATCACTCGCCGCAGTAGTCCGACATAGAACAAAAATCAGCACATATCGATTTTTTTAAATCGCCTAAATTGCAACGAGGGATTCAAAAATAAGGCTCGTGATTAAGACCGAAAAATGAGTTGAATTTCAATACGACATCGAGAACAAAATCAAACAGAAGAAAAATCAAAATGTTCTTCTTAATCGCATTCTTCATTATTAAGTTTTTAATTTTTTACTTTATGTAGGTAAGTACAAGTTTCATCGCAATCGGTTTAGTGGTTTTTGCGTGAAAGAGTAACAACCTCACATACATACATACAAACTTTCGCGTTTATAATATTAGTAAGATTTGGGTTTCCTTTGTACCTACTACCTATGTGTTGTAGTTTTATAAAGCTATTTATCTTCGTTACTGAAAGTATAGCCTTTCTTGAAAGGCAGTAATGGATTCAAATTGTTTCCACACTCACTACTCTATCTTCGGCTTGTCGCAACAGTCGGTATAGGGGTATGATGAGATTTTTAGTTTGATCGTACCATTAGGTGAAAGGTACCCCTGCCTCCACGTGGCGGGCGATGGCCCGACTGCAATGCAGAAGGTTGCGGGTTCGATTCCCGCCGAGTGCAAATAATAAATATTTGCACTCAGCGGGAATCGAACCCGCAACCTTCTGCTTTAAAAATAAATATTTGTATGGTCTGGGTGTTGTCAATATAAGTATTATTAGTAGGTATTATATCCTGCGTCTAGTCACCGTAACAAGCTTAGTAGGTTAATACCATGGGGGATGGCGCTGTGTGTTGTTCACAGAATTTATAATTTATTTATTGTTACGTTTTGGATTCTTGGGGCTATGGAGCACCCGGAACTTTGGAAGGCGTGCTCGGGACCGAAGCCAACACGTAGAGGCCCGTTTTAGTAACATTTTAATTTTAAAATTTGTGATAGACTGTCTGCACAATAAAATGCAGCCAAAGACAACCCCCCGGGTCGGATAGAACTATGTATAAACTACGGGTGAGAAATACTTAGGCTATGGAAATGGGATGGTAGTGGATTGGATACTGAGGGGCAACCATGGGGAATATAGCGCCTGCCGTAACAATGTTCAATAAACACGTAAAAATGGCTGACGGAGACTCACTCACAAACTGGGCCACCCTAAATAAACCGAGCAAATTACAGCTAGGGGGCAATTTTTTTTATTATTTATTTTTGACAGAGACACATCACTGGATTTTAAACCATCCTAGGTAATCCTGTGACTCATCACTCATCACTGACATGACGTGAGGTGTCCATCCTCCGAGCATTACTGCTCTCGCCGACTCCACTCTGACGGGCCGGTGAAGGCAAGCCAAAGGCGGGGGACCGTTTGCTCGTCAATGTTTACTTCGCGCAGCTAACTAAGGCAAGCTGGAGGTGAGGAACGGTAACTTCCCCCTGGAGCACTCGGGTAGTCGAGGGGTCGCTATTCCCCGACACCTCGCCTCAAGGTGTCCTGCGGGGGCTGCGGGATATTCATTTATTATTATTATTAAAATTTCAGCGGAACACGAAGTCTGGCGTTTACTTTTAAATAAGTATATAGTTCATATACCATAGAATCTGATTTATTCTATAAATTGTTATAAACCGTTTAGAGAAGCAGAGTCGGTCAGTTACGTGACAATGAACACTTAAAATAACATCGAACTGGTCTAGTATGTATATAATTGACTTTGAAAAGAAAACGGTGTTTTTATTTGAGAGTTATTTAGGTCATTCAGTTTTATGCCGGCAGAATCTCAGTTAGATTACTATTTTAATAGCTATAACTATACTACTATTATAATTATAAAGTGGTAATATTGGTAACATGTAAGTACTTATTTATGTAGATATACTAGCTGAGCCCCGCGGTTTCACCCGCGTAAGTCCCGATCCCGCGGGAATATCGGGATAAAAAGTAGCCTATGTGATATTCCAGGTCCCCAGCTACCTATATTCCAAGTTTCATCGCAATCGGTCCAGTAGTTTTTACGTGAGAGTAACAAAGTCATATACTTACAAACTTTCAATTATGTACTACTAAAAAAAAACAACTTAAAAAAGGAACAAAAATAACCTTTACATACTGTGCCACCGACTTGTCTGTTTCGTCGTCTAAAGTCGGGCAGTTTTACTGGCTGGGTCATATTGTAGTTTGGCTGCCCGACTTCAGATAAGTCGGTGGCACTGTATGTAGAGGTTATTTTCGTTTTTTTGCGATTTTCCATTGTTTTTAAACACAATATTTACCGGGTTGAATTCGCGTATTATTTACTAGGGTAGACTCTCTCGATAAAGCTGACTGTAAAGTTAGTAAAACTTTGGGATGGCATTAAAATAATGCCGTTAAAAGATTAAATAATACTTGAATTAAACCCGGTAAACATTATGTTTTATTACAAATAAATAACCCAGTAAATATAGTGTTTTACTGGTGTTTTAATACAAATAAATACCTATTATTTACTCGCGAGATAAACATACCTAATGAGGTGAACGCACTAAGGTAAAATGCGCTTTCAAAATGATTCGTCGAAGACTTTTTTCCGCAGATCGAAGCAATTAGCCGGTGGTCGTAATATGCTACCACTACCGCACCAGCCAACCAGTCCCACTTCGCGACCGTCCGCAACGCACGCGCGGCGCAAGAGTCGAAACAAAACGATTTCTTTACAATGTTTTAATATTGTTTTTAACTAACAATGAATGAAACAGTGAATAGCACGGGTAGTTGGGAGTGGTACAGAGATGTGATGAGGGCATGGATGGAACACCCAGGCCAGGGTCCTGAGGGTGTCAATTTAACTGACCTGAACATGGATCAGGCCTATATGTTCGGTGTTTCTCAAAAGGATGTTGGGGTTTATAGCGTGTCTGATGACTGCTTTCGTGTAAGTACTTAAATCTACAATGTATGTCATGTTTTTTTTAAATTTCTTACTTCGAGGTTTCGACTATATTACAGTAGTCTTGGTCGTGAGAAGACACAAAAGTGAGTAAGATGTATCCCCCTCGGATGTTAGGTAATATGAGTACAAATCATTTAAGTTTAAAAAAAGTTGCCAAAAATTTACGCGATTTAGCTTAATAAAACCTTGAAAAAGCTAACTGGAAAGTTAGCGACAGCTCGGTCTTTAGTTATAATGATGTTATTAAACGCGAGTAAATATTGTGTTTTATTAAGGGTTTAAAAGTTTATGGTCACCATACTACCAGCTTTGCTTAGTCTGGAAATTAGAACCTAGAGCTTTTAAGTTATGGTAACCACGAACCTCTCCTTAAAAATTACTTTGTTATTCGTAACATGAACTACTATACATACATACAACTTAACAATTGCCGCCCTCTGTAGCGTGTCGGGATAGCCACCAACTGCGACGCAGAAAGTTTTGGGATCTATTCCCGCCGGTGACTTGCACGTATTTATGCTGATCATAAATGTGTTTCGTTTTTCTTATTGCTCAAGGCATAATATCTACTATAAATATTTTAAAGGAAAAAATCATCCTCAAAAATTCACTCACGGCGAGGTTTAAAGGCCCACAGGTGCGAGTTCCAACCTCGCTGCGAATGACTTTTAAAGATGATCTTTTCCTTAAAAATATTTATCATAAATGTGTTTCAGGTTTTTGGTATTTTTTTATTCTATATGTATAAAATGTATGTATTTACAGTAAAAAGAACATCCTAAATCGTATTATAGGTTGTCTAGTACCCATAGCACAAGCCTGGATTTTTAGTTTGTGACTAGATTGTATGCAATGACCTGCTTTATTCATTTAAGGCGGCGATAGATGATAAGCAACGGTCCTTGTCCTATTGCATATAAATGAGCGAGATGGAATTGCGTGAGAAATCTACAATTTCTCGTAAAATCAATAATTAACGAAGATTAAAATAATATTTTGAAAAAATGCGATGAAGGGGTTCTAGGTATTGTATTTTCTAATATTATGATGCTTATAAGAAAATATAGCGGTTAAGGATTTAGAAGAAAAATTGATTTATTTTGTAAAACAGGGGTAACTTTGCCTGTATAATAGTTGTATTTAAAGTTATTTTTTATTGTTTTTGAAATGAAGGGGACACTTCTTGTATCATGTACAATAACATAATACATTGTTTAAAGATCTATTTGATATCGGTTATGAATAAAACCATTCCATCGGAAGGGATTTCACATGAGTCGCGTCCTTAACACCAACGAACTTCTATTTGTTTCCCGTAGTTTAACACAAAAAGTTAATTTTAAAACTATGTCTTCTTAAATATCTTACCAATATTCTAGACGCGAAAGTTTGTATGTATGTATGTGAGGTTGTTACTCTTTCACGCAAAAACTACCGAACCGATTGCGATGAAACTTGGAATATAGGTAGCTGGGGACCTGGATTAACACATAGGCTACTTTTTATCCCGATATTCCCGCGGGAACGGGACTTACAGCTAGTTAACAATAAAATGCTCTTTGGTGTTACCGTGAAAAACCGGAAAACAAAATTAAGTAATTAGTACTAGTTTTAAATTAATGTATGACTCGATTAATTATTTACTTATGGAAATATTTGGTTACGTATATCGAAATTTTAACTAGATGGTAAGTGAAATTACATACTACGTAGCGTGTGTGCCCGCTATTTACTTTCAAAAAATTAAATTTGCACCTAAGCAAGTTTTACTTGCCTACTTCCTAAAAATAAATTTACATATTTTAGAATTCGTATTAATCTAACATTATGTAATAAATACATTTCATTTTGTGATTTAATATTGTAATTAACTTTTTATCTAACGTTTACTTAAAGTATTTTGAATCAGGGTTTTAATTATATTAGTAGCTGCGCCCCGCGGTTTCACCCGCAGAAGTGAAAACTTGTTATCAGGGCGCGGGCGGCCGAGCGGTTCTCGAGCGGTTGCACTTTTTCGTTCATTACTCGGGTTCTACTACCTTCCTCGAAAATAGAACTATCCAATGTTGCAAACCAGATTTCAATTGGATAAGGAGTTTTAATTGTTTAAGGAACCGAGACAGAAAAACAGACAGACAATCATGAATTTTAAAAATTATTTAATTTTGTTCTACTACTTTTTCTAAGCCCTCTAGACAACATTTTTAAATTTACTTCCAAGTAGGTACAGACTTTTTGTCCTCTCTTCCTTTATTATTATAAGTATAGAAAATGTCTCAACTATGCCTTAGCTTTGTTAAATTTTTGTCGAAAACTGTTCTTTTGGAAGTTTTCCAAAGTTTCGCTATAGCTATTACTACTATATTTTTAAAGTTTTTTATGCATATTTAAGACTGTAGTTTAAGAATACATGGTCTGGTTTTAGATTTTTTATCTGTTTTCAATTTGAATGAATCTTTTCAATCTTTCTTATCTGTTCAAAAACAATCGTATCGTTTGATTTTATTACATATCTCAGTGTGTCAAGGCAGTCTTACAAAACGCTACCTGTCGTTAAATAATTAAATTCATATTTACCTACTAGTTATTAGTTATCAAGTTATTATTAGTATTACTAATGGTTTCCTGCGCTCTGTCTTGGATAGTTAGTCTTAACTCGTTAGTTTACTATTACTTTTTTAATGTTCGATCTCGGTAAATATGTACATAAATGTAATAAGTATATACAAGATGTAACGGGCAAGTCCTTTTAATCCGAAAGGGGGTTGTTCTAGACGTCTAGGCGAACAACTTAAGTTCTATGACTTTTGGAAATTCGAAGTACTTTTCGAAAAAATTAAGTGTAAAGTTTACTTGAAAATCAGATGTTTCTTAGAGTTCGAGGTCATTGACCTTATGTTGTCCTTTCATTTAGTTTGGTCTACTACAATCAAACCTTCAATTACCGTTATTTTCAAAAACAGCTGTTTTTTTAGTGAAACATAATCTCGAAATTTTCAAAAAAAAAGTTCGAATTTTCAAAAGTTGTAGAACAAAAGGTGTTTGCCTAGAAGTCTAGAACAACCCCCTTTCGGATTAAAAGGACTAGCCCGTTACATCTTGTATAGTAGTATATATACTATAGTATACAGGGTTATGGGTTTCAAATCCAAAACCGTTCAGGGGGTGATTTTCCACATCAAAACCAATAACTTTTGTTCTACGATTTTTGGAAATTCGTTTTTTTTTTGCAAATTTTAAGGTTATATCTCACTGAAAAAAGACAAAAGACTTGAAAATAAATTCAATTTAAGTTTTTATTGTAGTAGACCAAACTAAAAGAAAGGACATCTTAAGGTCAATGACCTCTAACTCTATGAAACAGCTGATTTTCAAGTAAACTTTACACTTAAAGTTTTCGAAAACTACTTTGAATTTCAAAAAGTCGTATTCGTCAGCTGGCTAATGCATATCCTCGATGCATGTATTATAAGCCTTTGCTCTGATGTCAGATACTGTTACTGTTTATAGCATTGTTTAACAAACAAACATACAATAACATACATGACCGGAGTCAAGGACTGCCATTGCTATTTTCATGTAAAACTGCGTTACCCAAGACCTTGAGAATAGCTTTTTAACAATTGACAAATAAAAACTGAATGATGGAAACGAGAAGGCGCATACAATGAGAAACAAGCATTTGAGGATTGTTAACAATTCATCATTGTTGATGAAACTGCTTTGTATTCAAACAGAGAACGTGGAAAAGTGTAAAATTGTACGCATGCAGCAGGGAAACACTTAGAAAAACAATATCCGTGTTCGGAAAGTGCGTAATTAAGGTACAGTGGACAAATAAGGCCCATCATTTTTTAAAACGCTAGTAAATTAAACGTTTTAGTGCACGTTGCTCCAGAAGAAATGTGTTTTTTTGCGGATATTTCATAGGAAAACGTTAGTTCTATCGCTTTAAGCTAAATTAAGCAGGTATGTGTGTCAATGCAGAACGTGGAAAAGTGTAAAATAGCGGGAAACTGTTTAAAAACAATATCCGTGTTTGGAAAGTGCGTAGTAGTTTTTGCAGAAAGTTTTTTATCGATAACTTTACTTGTACGTATGAATGTTGTTGTTATGAATGAAAACATATAATTAGGTAAGTATGTACCTATTAAATATAGGTAACTATCTGTTACTTCATTTCTTGCTGTTGCGTGTCGTTTCCGAAACTCATGCCCAGTAATAATTCATATACTTCGTCTTTTAAACTTTTATTTTATTACTGAATGAGTGATGAATTTTAATTTTATTAAATGCTGAAAGTAATAAATTGGTTGTTGTTGCAACTAAAGAACTGTCTATAGTTGTGAATGTATTATGTCGATATTAGAAACATCGTATAACTTATTGATCTTCTTCTTTTTTGTGTAATTATGTGGCTCACTTAGAGTAAAAGTGTTCAGGTCGCCTTATGGCTTCTCACTTGACCCAACCAAGGAATGCTATCAGAGATAACAACTAGGACTATCCCCCGAAGCTCGGAGGAGCTGGAGAAAGTGTTTTTTTGCCACATAAATTATCGGTCACCTATCCAAATAATGACTGCGTCATGATCATTCGAAATCGGCCGGTGCCAATGAACTCCTCAAGTTATTAACTTATTTATTGATTTCATTCATACTGTCTGTCTGTCTTATCCAGAACTTCTATTTCGACTAGTAGGTAGGTAGGTAAAATGATGAATCACTAAAATCCCACGCGTTGACATGCAATTTTAACACAACACAAATGTCACTGAACTATAATCATCAACTGCGATCGACATTATGTGCCTACTCCTAGGGGTTTTCCGAAATTACCCCTTTGTGTACAGTTACGTAACAAAACTGACATTTTTAAACTATGAATAAAATGAAGAGAAATGATTAATTGTCTGAGAAACTTGGTTTATACATATAGTTGGGAGTTGGGAGATATATTCTCCTTAAAACGCGAAATTAATTCGAAAGAAGGGATTTTTGTTAACGCAACAGTTTTAACAGGTTACCTTGTAAATCGCTTTATATTTTTCAGACATACTGCTTTATCGATAAAGATGTTCTGTCAAGATACAAATGCATCAAGAAACGTATTTAGGCTAATAAGATGTGGTAAGGAAAACCGTAACATATTAAATCACTTAAAAATAGAGGCATAGAGACACTTAATGGCCAGATGGCAGGTAATTTCATAAACAACTTGTCTTGTAAAGTGCTGTACTAATTATCTAATATTATTAACCGACGACGGCGTGACGCCACAAGGGTTATTTTTATGATATTATTAATATCCCGACAAAATAAATTCGTGTCGTGTTCTCTTAACATTGGATTTTCGTCTCGATATCGAGTATAGATAGCTGGAGGAAATAATTGCTCTCAGTAATTGTATAGCTATGTCAATTTTGCCTTATTTTACGAAGTCGTTTAGTCGTTTAGATAAAAACTAAACTACAGCTATAATATTTTTTTAATAGCCCGTTAATTTGTCCTTCTGTAGGTTAAGGGTTTCGTCCTCTTAGATGAGTAAGGCAAGTAAGACGCCACAGGAGCCTACTCCGGATTCTCAAATGCCGCATGTAGATTTCGTCACGTTGATTTCATTCACTTATTGCTCTTTCCTTCCTTGAGGAAAGGAAGGAAGGAAAACGATATTTTATTGTTAAAATATAATCACAATAAACAGAACATATATTGAATAATTCTTGCCATTCAATAAATGAGGTACTTATCCCCTACTCGCCCTAAAAGTTGACCAAAAGATTGATTTTGAAGGTAAATAAAAAACTCGATTAAAAAATACGCATAGAAACAACAAAAAAACCAAAAAGAAAAAAACAAGCCCAGTAATTTGAAATTACGCTAAGTAATAATAGTCTTGTAATCGATACACACAGAACATATAATAAATGAGTAAAAAATTACTCACAGTCGGGACCCATTCATTTTACCAATCTAATTTTTCCAATGGGTCCCGACTGTGAGTAATTTTTTACTCATTTATTATGTGTTCTGTGTGTATCGATTACAAGACTATTATTACTTAGCGTAATTTCAAATTACTGGGCTTGTTTTTTTCTTTTTGGTTTTTTTGTTGTTTCTATGCGTATTTTTTAATCGAGTTTTTTACGCAGTCGGGTTTTTTGTTTTTTTATAAATTATTTTTTTTATTTTACGCTTTTTAGCTATTTTCATTTATTGATGGTAGGTCAAATCAAAATCAAATCAAATATTTATTTATTAACTATGACACTTATTACACATTTCTCAAATTACATATATCAGACATCGATTCTACACTAAGCACAAGCTTGTAGGTAAGTCTCGTAATCTATTCATTTCATTAGGTAGGGGGTTATAATGTACTAGCTGCGCCCCGCGGTTTCACCCGCGTAAGTTCCGTTCCCGCGGGAATAAAAAGTAGCCTATGTGTTAATCCAGGTCCCCCAGCTACCTATATTCCAAGTTTCATCGCAATCGGTTCAGTATTTTTTGCGTGAAAGAGTAACAACCTCGCATACATACATACATACAAACTTTCGCGTTTATAATATTAGTAAGATTTTGTTAGGGTTTAGTTATTTATTGTTTAAATTTATTATTATTCTTTTAACGTTTTTAGGTACCTAAGTGTTATTAGGCTTTTATTCAGTAGGTAGGTACAATTTATGTAAATATTGTTTTAGTATATATCAATAAATTCCTGTCACCTGTACCATCACGGCTTATACTTTGATAGTTCCAAGCGTAACTACGTAACAAAAATAAAAACTTGTTCGTTAGTAATAAAAAGCAAGAATACCTAATTGTAAATTAACTTTAAACCGTTATATTTCCTAAACGGTTCTTTAAAATGAAAAATGGTGAAAGAAACCTAATATTTATTTTTAAAAACCTATTCAACGATACCCATCTTGACGTACTTTGACGATTTTGGATTTTTTAATTTTGACAATATGGCGTCTGGTGGTGACATATATTACTTTGGATTACTGTCATGTCTTTAGTCACACTCGCCAGATTAAGACGAATCGATTGACGTAAGAATCATCAAAATCGGTCCACGCGTTTGGCCTCTAGAACGCCACATAGAAACATCCATACATACATACATACACACTTACATACATACATACATAGACTGATAAACACATTACCCTCCTTTGCGTCGCGCAGTCGGGTAAAAAGTTAATCTTTAAGTGTAATTCCGTGTAATCAATGCGACAAAACTATGTCAAGTATAAGGTATTTAATGCATACAGCTGAGTTACAAGAGCAAATTAATAATGCCTACTGATTTGTCTACGAATAATCAAACTTTAAAAGACTTAAAAATTCACTTTAATTTTAATTTAATTAATTGATTCATGGGTTCTGTCTGTTATAGTTTCCGGTAGGTATATATGTATTAATATAATAAGTGATTTTTTTTTTTTGTTTTCATCCTAGTACGTAGGTACGTATCAATAAATTAAATAATAAATAAATAAGTATTACACGTCATTCATCATTACACACAGCGCAACCTAGCCCCAAACTAAGCAATA
Organism: Idaea dimidiata; assembly: GCA_949358125.1. Classification (NCBI taxonomy): domain Eukaryota; kingdom Metazoa; phylum Arthropoda; class Insecta; order Lepidoptera; family Geometridae; genus Idaea; species Idaea dimidiata. The sequence goes on along the minus strand of OX442339.1, from coordinate 5,106,178 downwards.
GGCTTATACTATGGGTAGGTACTAGACAACGGATTTACTACATATTATACTTTTGTTTTGTAAATGTTTTTTTTTTTATTATCCTATTGATAGACTCTACGTGTGCCGTCTGAGTGACGTCACCGAAAAAGTTTCAACGGAAGACCAGCGCTAGTCGAAAGGCTCGCATTTTGCTGAGTTGAAGACCTTATCGCATCAAAGATGTTGCAGTTTTGCATATAGATATTGTTAGTTTCGTAGTTTTTTTTTTCGCAACTTTTTCGTTGCGAATAAATAATTTCATTCTTTCTTTCTTTCTAAATACGTATGTACATATGATACAAAGAAAACACCCAGGAACTTGCGCCTCTAGGACTTGCAGAGGTGTGCCTATTGCCACACATGATGTCACGGAACAAGCGTTTTATGAACCCATTCTCAAAGTGCTCCATTCTTCTCCAGTGTCCATACGAGCTACAAAAGTCGATAGCCGCGGGCGCCGAGGAGTGGTGGATAGCAAGCACGACTCGACGATCTACCTGGAGGGTCTACAATTCGCAGTCTGAACAATACCTCACCGCAGGAAATGTTACGTGAGTTTTACAAAAGTTAATACGACTATTAAAAAAAAACACACAAAAAACAACAAATGATATTGAGAAAAACATAAAACTAAAGTAGCAATAACTGGCGGTCTTATCGCCAGGAAGATCTCTTTCAGGCAACCAATACGTTCTAATCAACAAAATCCTACTAATATTATAAATCCTACTAATATTATAAATCCGAAAATCTGTTTGTTTGTTTGTTTGTTTGTTCCCTCTTCACGGTCCAACGGCTCGACCGATTTGGATGAAAATTTGCATAGGGATAGTTCAAATGATGGAGAGTAACATAGGATACTTTTGATCCCGAAAATCCCGCGGGATCGGGACTTACGCGGGTGATAATATTTATTAGATGAAAATTTGCATAGGGATAGTTTAAATGATGGAGAGTAACATAGGATACTTTTGATCCCGAAAATCCGGCGGGATCGGGGCTTACGCGGGTGATAATATTTATTAGATGAAAATTTGCATAGGGATAGTTTAAATGATGGAGAGTAACATAGGATACTTTTGATCCCGAAAATCCCGCGGGATCGGGACTTACGCGGGTGATAATATTAATGGATGAAAATTTGCATAGGGATAGTTTAAATGATGGAGAGTATCATAGGATACTTTTGATCCCGAAAATCCCGCGGGATCGGGACTTACGCAGGTGATAACTATTTATTAGATGAAAATTTGCATAGTGATAGTTTAAGTGATAGAGAGTAACATAGGATACTTTTGATCCCGAAAATCCCGCGGGATCGGGACTTACGCGGGTGATAATATTTATTGTATGAAAATTTGCATAGGGATAGTTTAAATGATGGAGAGTAACATAGGATACTTTTGATCCCGAAAATCCCGCGGGATCGGGACTTACGCGGGTGATAATATTTATTAGATGAAAATTTGCATAGGGATAGTTTAAATGATGGAGAGTAACATAGGATACTTTTGATCCCGAAAATCCCGCGGGATCGGGACTTACGCGGGTGATAATATTAATGGATGAAAATTTGCATAGGGATAGTTTAAATGATGGAGAGTATCATAGGATACTTTTGATCCCGAAAATCCCGCGGGATCGGGACTTACGCAGGTGATAACTATTTATTAGATGAAAATTTGCATAGTGATAGTTTAAGTGATAGAGAGTAACATAGGATACTTTTGATCCCGAAAATCCCGCGGGATCGGGACTTACGCGGGTGATAATATTTATTGTATGAAAATTTGCATAGGGATAGTTTAAATGATGGAGAGTAACATAGGATACTTTTGATCCCGAAAATCCCGCGGGATCGGGACTTACGCGGGTGATAATATTTATTAGATGAAAATTTGCATAGGGATAGTTTAAATGATGGAGAGTAACATAGGATACTTTTGATCCCGAAAATCCCGCGGGATCGGGACTTACGCGGGTGATAATATTAATGGATGAAAATTTGCATAGGGATAGTTTAAATGATGGAGAGTATCATAGGATTCTTTTGATCCCGAAAATCCCGCGGGATCGGGACTTACGCAGGTGATAACTATTTATTAGATAAAAATTTGCATAGTGATAGTTTAAGTGATAGAGAGTAACATAGGATACATTTGATCCCGAAAATCCCGCGGGATCGGGACTTACGCGGGTGATAATATTTATTGGATGTTTGGGAATTACGCGGGTGATAACCATTCAATGAATGAAAATCGACACAGGGGTAGGATAAGTGATGTAGAGTGGCATCATCATCATCGTCATCCATCGTCATCGTCATCCTTCGTCATCGTCATCCTTCGTCATCGTCATCGTCACTTACTGACGAAATACAAACTTTAACTTACTTCACCTACCGTAGGTAGGTGTTCGAACAACGCGGGATCGCGACTTGCGCGGGTGAAACCGCGGGGCGCAGCTAGTTGTCTAATAAAACCGAAAATTTGTGCGGCAAAAAATCTTTGCTCGAGCTCCTCCGTGCTTCGGAAGGCACTTTAAGGAGTTGGTCCCGGTTGTTATCTGTGATAGCAGTCGTTAGGGCAAGTTAGAGGCCTTAGGGCGACCTGAAAACTCTAATACTAGGTGGGCCACACCACTACATGAAAAGTAGAACTAAATTGACACGATATATTACAGGGGGCTCCTCTGCCAACTGAGGCCAAACCTGGGCCAATTCGGCGTGTACCGACTAAACGCGACCGAAGATGGCTGCTTCGTCCACACTGTGAAAGAACCAGTTGATATTTATAAACGTAAGTAAGCATACCCTATCCTACTATAATAAAAAGCTGAAGTTTGTGAGTATGTGTGTTTGTTACTCAAATAGATAGCTGGAGACCTGGAATAACACATAGGCTACTTTTTATCCCGATATTCCCGCGGGAACGGGACTTATGCGGGTGACACTGCGGGCGCAGCTAGTATTTCATAAGTTTATTTGCACATCAAAAATTCCCCCGCCACAGGATTCGCACCTGTGCCTGAAATCTCGCTTGCCGGGCGAGCACGCTACCACTGCACCACACGGAAACCCACATGACACGGTAAAATTAACGATTCCTGTCGTGGGGGAATTTTTGACGATGAGTTCTCCTTGTAAAATATTTCTCTACGTTTTAATTTGTTTTTTAGGGTTCCGTAGCCAAAGGGTAAAACGGGACCTGAGACTTGTTACTGAATCAAATCAAATCAAAAATAAATTTTTTTTTAGATATTATTACATATTTTAGAAACGTCAAGTAAACTATCGTGTCTTCGGAACACGACCTCCAATGAGAAGAAGACATAAGAAACTCATGGGGTTATGTTTTTTTTGTTTCTTTTTTGTCGCAATGATCATGTGATTCACATTGTGACCATCATGTGATTCACATTGTCACATGTGACGACCTCTGTGGCGCGTCGGGCGGACGGTCGACTGCAATGCGGAAGGTTGCGAGGTCGATTCCCGTCGGGTGCAAATATTTATGCTTAAAAATAAATATTTGTATCTGGTCTGGGTGTCTTTCTATGTAAGTATTTACAAAAAATAAAAAAAAGTATAATATTTGTAGTATATTCGTTGTCAAGTACCCATAGTATATACAAGCCTAGTGCTTAGTTTGGGGCTAGATTGCGCTGTGTGCAATGTAGTGCAATATTTATTTATTTAAGTACTTAATAAAACACTTTAATTATCCGGTTGAATCGCGTTTCAGTGTTTTATTATGCAAAATCACGAAAACCATTGAAGAGATTTATTTATTTACTATTTATTGTCGCATATTTAGGGCCATTGTGGAACTGGACTGAGACTATTACTGAGACTTCGCTGTCCGTCCGCCAAATATTCAATATTTTTATTTCCCATACAAACGTGTATTTTTTTTTCAATAATGGTTTTATTTTTTAACCGACTTCAAAAAAAGGAGAAGGTTCTCAATTCGTCGCGTATGTATTTTTTTATGTTTGTTCACCGATTACTCGAAGGTGGCTTGACCGATTGAGATGGTTTTTTTATTATTTAGGAGCTTAATGTTTCGCCAATAATTCCAATAAATCCTTAAGTATTTTATTTATATTGAAAACGACCATGTGAATCTATATTCGAACGCTTATACGTAACTAAGGATTCTAAATTGTATTGTTTACCTTCGGAGTGTATGCAACGTCTTTTTCCTCGAAACGACATTGAGAGCGTTGTCGCTTGTTATAACAACTTTGAAGTGGAGTTGTTATCCTCTTTTAAGGTGCTAATAAGCTTCTTATGTACATACATAATACATATACATACATATTCAATTAGATAAACTATAAAATTATCTATTTGATTTATTATCCTGTTTTATATATTACAAATGCGAATGTCTGCAAGTATGACTTTGTTACGTCATCGCGCAAAAAGTACAGAACCGATTGTGATGTATCATAGCATATAGATAGTTGAAGACCTAAAATAACTGTTATGATTTGTCTTTCCTAGTAGGATTTAAGTAAATAATACTCACATAATGTCTTCATTAATACCTGTTTACTTGCAACGATAGATCATCTTAATACTAATCACTAGCACAACATTCCTTGTCAACTAAATTCAGATATTATAACCACTACATTTAACTAAACTATCGTAATCTTTATCATTGCTTGACTTTACTAAAAACCTTCTTTTTTTAAAGTCTACAACAAATTTTCCAAACATAAACACACGAGTCTTTTAGGCGCCATTTCATCTCTGTCTTTTTTTTCTTTTTCGGCCGTCAACCTTTATTAAAAAGGTTGCCACTGTCAAAATCAATTGAAATTATGTTAATATTAATGAAACCTGTACATAACTCGTAGACAATTTTTATCCTATATCCGACACGCGACGACACTTGGAGTTTCAAGCGCTCAATCAAATGGACCAAACGACACGTCTATCAAATTTACGCTATAAATAAATCAAATAACAATTTATAAGATAGATCGAAGTTGTCACGCACTGAAAACCGGAGAAAATTGTGAAAATCTGGCGTAACTAATACCTGCCGTGGTTGGGCCAGCGAAAGTTGTATTACCAATGTTATAATCATCCCATGGCGACAAATAAGTATGAAAGTAATCAGCACCTCATTCGCTTACCTTGTTATTGGTAGAAATCGAAACCGAGTCGAAATTACTACAGAATCAAATATAGTTATTATCTTAGAGTATACATAATTTAAGCAAACTATAGAGTGCGCCTATGGGTATTTGCCTACGGCGCAAAGTGTAAGCAGATGCTCTATACATAGATATTCAAATGTTGAGGTTGAATTGTGATCCGCGAATCATTTTTGCACCGCGGCACTGAACATTTCACCATAATTATTACTAGAATAAATTCTAACGAGAGAAACAGTCAATTCCCGTAACCCTAGGTGACTGATGACATCGTTTTTGTCATTTTTGACTGTTCATACAGGTGCTTACAGTTCATACTCGCATACCAGCGCTCTATAGTTTGCTTATGTATAATTGTATACTCTAAGGTTATTATCCCTCGAAATGTATTCTACACGGACGTCCGTGTAGAATAAAAATGCGCGTGACGTGTTTTCTACACGGACGTCCGTGTAACATTTGGACACTCTACTTTTGTTTATGATTTTGAACGTTTCTTTTTTGCTTGAAACTAGTGACGATGTATATACGTCAGCCATATCATTATTTTATAAGTCCCATAGATAATTTGCGTAAATTGGAACTACAAACGGAAATAAAAGAAAAATAAACGACGCTTCATTAGTGTTTCTGTGTCCGCCATTTTTTTCACATTGTGAGGTGAAAGTGGAAAGTAATAAAAAGTGAAAAAAATGTTTAGAAGGACAAATCGGTGACTTTTCTTTCATAAAAATACCAGAAAAAGACAGTAGTTTATGTGTATAGTGTTATTTTGTCGAATAATTGTGAAATAATTAGTGAAAAAAGCCGACAACTTTTGAGCCGGAATAATGGCGGATGTCGATTTCGCGATTGTGTTTTGTTTTAAGTTTATTTCTAAGTGATTTATTGTGAATTGAGGGTAGCATAGTTAGTAATATGATTAGAGTTGAATATTGTAAGGGAAATAAGTGTGTGGTTTGAGTGGTTGTTCGTAAAATATGGAAATATGATGTGAGAAACCCGTTGCAGCAGCGTTGCAGCAGATAGAAAAAATGGACATCTGGAATTGTCATCATAATTAGAGCAACAGGTAAATAAATTCAGTTGTTTTAGCTAAATTTAGTGTATCAGAAATTTCAAGCCCAACACAATTATGTCACAATT